>BSEG01000003.1:3730000-13730000 GCA_036245055.1 Diospyros kaki
AGATATTGGGCGTTGATGGAGAAATTTAGTAATTGATAAATGAATTAAAGGGTACTTAAAAAAAACAAAATCTTGATAGAGGTTCGGAGATTAGTAAATAGAATAGTTAGATGAGGGGCATCTTGAGAATAAAGAAAATTTGACAGGGCTTCAAAATTAGGTAACACCAAATATGGTGCTTGCTTGTATATTTGAATAGATAGATGATCAGATTTACACATTAAAATGCAAAAATACATGTAACTCATTGAAAATTGCCTACATGCTTGTTTGCTTTATTTGGATTGGACCCATTTGGTAGGCAATCAAAATTTTTGTTTTCCTTTTGTGATTTTGGGTACCCAAAAAGAAATATTGGAGTGACATCATAAAAGTTCCACCAAAATAATTTTTGGAATGTTTTGATGAGAAAGATTTTTGTATCAGTTTCCTTTTAAAAGAAAATGATGTCTAAAACAAAAACCAGTGTAATGAAAATCAGACTGGACGGAGTTAGCTGGCAACCAGTCAATGGACAGGTCCAGGTAATCAAGAATACTGGCCAGCTGGTTGAACCAGTGGACTGTCCAGTTTAACTGGGTTTTAATTTCTTTTCTTTTTTTGGGCAATTTTTTCATCTTTCTAGGTCTATGGTTGCTCCCTTGTGACTAAGGTCACTGGTTCAAATTGTTGAAACAACCTCTTTGCAAAAAGAGCAAATGGGAAAGGCTACATACAAATACATGTCGTGGGATTACAATTGTAATTAGCAATTTGGTAGGCGGGAATTACATTTAGGCAGTTAGGCCTAATTTCAAATTCAAATAAATTGTAATTGGTGATCGAGAGGCTGCTTTTGGTGCCTTCCTTGAAGCCAGATCAGTATAAAACACTGCTGATACCTCTCCTTTGGGCATGTTGAGAATACATCAATACAATTCTCCTCCCTAACTCTCTCTCTCTCTCTCCCATTCTCTTTTCCCTCTCATTCTCTCTGTTCTTCCCCCTATTCTACCCAATTCTCCTATGTCATATTCAATTCTGACATTTTGGTATCAGAACAAGATCTCCGGAGGAGATTATCCTTCGTCTTCACTATGGCCGATGGCACTCACATGAAGCGGATGGAGACTCAACTCCAACAGGTCATAGCGGCGATAGCCAACATGCAGATCAGAATGGGGAGTATGGAGTTGGTGGTGAAGAGAAGAATCGATGGAGCCATGAAGCGATTGAAGGATCAGATGTAGTTGTTTATGAGGATGTTTATGAGCAACAATCAAGTAAGACTCTCTCCAAAATTCCCTCCCAAGGAGAGATCTGACCTGATCTTACCTAGACACATATCAGCCCCATGCACTAAGGATGTCTCTGAATTTGAGGCAAATCCGATAGTGGTAGGGGAGAATGCTATAGAAAGGTGGTAGGGAATTCAGGCTGTCCCTCATCAGCCTGGCTTTCCATTACCAAAGTTGGAGATCCCCATGTTTGATGGTGTGAATCCAAGGTGGTGGGTACGTAAGTGTGAGAGGATGTTCAGCATATCATGTACCTGAACAGCAGCGAGTGATTCTCGTCACTACCTACCTCAATGATGCCGGGGACACTTGGTTCCAAGGTTGGATAGGAGCTAAGGAAGGGTGTCGTTGGGCAGAATTTGTGGAAGAGTTTAACAAGCTAAGTCAGGAAGGATTAGTTTGATCCTATTAGTTGAGGTTTGAAGAACTTAAGTTGCTCATGTTGATTTTGAATCCACACCTCACGGAGGGCTATTTTGTTTCTAGTTTTGTGAGTGGGTTGAGTGAAGAGCTGAGACCTACTGTCAAGATGCTACAACCCAAAACGATCAAGCAAGTAGCCGAATGTGCTAGGTTGCAAGAATTGTCAGTAGAGCCGTTAATGAAGAAACAGAGGTGGCAAATGAGGGGTATGAACACTGGAACGCTTCAATATGGTGGCAAGGGAGTGGGAAAGGAAGGAGGACGAAGCAATCAAGGAGGAAAGGGGATGAGCAATTCAACAGCCATTGTTCCCATTCCAATAACCAACAGGAAGCTCGCAGAATAGAGGCAGCAATCCGGATTATGTTTCTATTGTGGGGATAGGTATGCCTTAGGGCACCATTGCCGGAGGCTGTTCTTGTTACTGGAGGGAAAAGAAGAAACAAAGGAAGTTGACGACAAGCCCAATAGTCAAGCAGAAGGAGAAGGAGAAGGAGAAGAAAACATGGAGATCTCACTCCACGCTCTCAGAGGCCTTACTAACAACAAGATAATCAAGGTGGAAGGGAAGGTACAGGACAACAAACTAATGATATTGATTGATAATGGAAGCACCCATAACTTCCTTGATGAGGGGACAACCAAGAAAGCGAAATGTGAGTTAGTAGGGACTCAACCATTGTCAGTGACTGGCAAATGATCACAAGATGACGTTCAAATTGGCTTGTGTGGGGTTTTGTTGGGAGATGCACAGAGAAACATTTGAAGCAGACTTAAGGCTGCTCAAATTGGGAGAATGTGATATAGTCCTTGGAGTGGACCGGATGAAGGGAGTGAATCCTATAAGCTTTGACTTTAATAAAATGAAGGTCATGTTTGAGAAAGAAGGAAGGAGAATGACTCTCATGGGTAGTCCTGAGACAGGGGTGTGTAAAATGATATAGAGGAAGAAGTTGCACAAAATTCTAAAGACAAAATGGACCCAGGTGGCTCAACTCTTCTCAATCCATGAAGTTGAGCAAGTGGAGGAGGAGCCAGCACAGAAAGAGGAAGGGAGGATATCCCTTGACAATCACCATTGAAAGGTACATGAATTAGATTTACTTAATAAACTCTTACTCGAATTTAAGGACATATTCGATGAACCAAATTCACTTCCACCCCACAAACACTGATCATTCCATCACACTAAAACCCAATACTAAACCGACCAACATTAGAGCCTATAGATACCCCCCTAAACAGAAAGCAGAAACTGATAAAAGACATGCTAGCAAGGTCTATCATCCGACCAAGTCAAAACCCTTATGCCTTACCTATACTTATCGTTAAAAAGAAAGATGGGATTGGTGCTTTTGTATCGATTATTGCCAGCTAAACACCCACACCATCAAGAACAAATATCCAATCCCTATAATTGAAGACCTTTTGGATGAGTTAAAACATGCTACTGTCTTCACTAAGCAAGACCTTCGATCAGGGTATCACCAAAATCCGCATGAACCCTGAAGATATACCAAAAACTGCTTTCACTACTCACCAAGGGCATTACGAATTTTTGGTGATGCCTTTGTCCTCACCAACACTCTTGCCACATTCCAGGCTCTAATGAACCACATCTTTGAACCCTACCTTCAAAAATTCATTCTCATTTTCTTTGATGACATCCTTGTATATAACCCTTCATTTCAACAACACATTGACCACCTAAGAACCACCCTAGAGGTCCTCAGATTCAATCAATTGTTTATTAAGAAATCTAAATGTGCCTTTGCACTACCACAAGTAGAGTAACGGGCATGTGATATCCAGTGCGAGCGTGAGCACTGATCCTAAGAAGGTGGCCGGTATGGTAGCATGGCCAAGACCTACAAGTGTGAAAGCCCTGAGGGGATTTTTGGGTTTGATCGGGTACTACTTGAGATTTGTGAGGGATTATGGTGTGATCAACAAGCCCTTAACTGACCTATCGAAGAAGGAAGGGTTCTCTTGGAATGATAATGTAGAGGAGGCCTTTGGACAGCTCAAGCAAGCAATGAGTGAAGTGTCCACTCTTGGGCTACCTGATTTCTCTAAACCCATTCACCCTAGAAAATTATGTAAGCAACACAGGGGTGGGGGCAGTGCTCACACAAGAGGGGAGGCCACTGGCATTCATTAGCCAGGCCCTAAGTCCAAGACACCAGGGGTTGAGTGTGTATGATAAGGAATTGCTAACAGTTTTGATTGCGGTTGAAAAATAGAGACATTACTTGGAAGGTGGTCAATTTATCATCAAGACAGATCGTGAAAGATTACAATTTCTCTTGCAATAAAAGTTGCATACACACCTCCAAAAAAAAAGGATGGCAAAGTTGATGGGATTAGATTATGTCATCCAATATTGGAAGGGAAGGGAGAACAAGGCAACAGATGCCCTATCTCGATGTATGGAAGAAGGGACTTTGGCAGCGATCACCTCTGTTATTCCTAATTGGTATCAGGACATTACTGCTAGTTATGAGCAAGATGATTGGTCGAGGGGATTATTGGAGCAACTCATCTTAAATCCAAATAGCAGATATGGATTTACCCTAAGCAATGGGGCACTGAGATATCAGGGAAGGTTGGTTATTGGGAATAGTGAGACACTAAGGGAGAAAATATTGGATACTTTGCATGGATCATCTTTGGGGGGCCATTCAGGTATGCAGAATAACTACCACCGAGTTAAGCAACTTTTCTATTGGCCAAAATTAAAGAAATGGGTGGTTGACTATGTGATGAAGTGTGACACTTGTAGGAGATTTACGCATGAAACAGTAGCTACCCCTAGGCTACTACAACCCCTTCCTATCCCAACCCAAGCTTGGTCCAATATATCAATGGATTTTGTGGAAGAGCTGCCAAGATTTGAGGGTAAGGATTGTATCTTGGTACTGGTGGATAGATTCACCAAGTTCACCCATTTCATAGGGATGACACACCTTTTCACAACTCAAGAGGTATCCCACCTCTTCCTAGACCAGGTGGTAAAACTACATGGAGTACCTTAATCTATAGTCTCGGATAGAGACAAAGTGTTCACTAGCCTTTTTTGGAAGGAATTGTTCAAGAATTTGGGAGCCAAGTTACATATGTCCTCAACATACCGCCCTGAATTTGATGGACAAACTGAACGGGTTAACCAATGTCTAGAGACCTATTTGAGGTGCCTTTGTTTCTTACATCCCAGGGGGTGGCATCAGTGGTTGCCCGTAGCTCAGTGGTGGTATAATTCTTGCCACCACAGCTCCATAAAAATGACCTCTTTCGAGGCCCTCTATGGTTACAAACTTACAAACCACCTCAGCTCCTTTCTATTCTGGGAAATGCCACAATGGCCACCGTGGATTCCTACCTACAACAAAGGCAGCAAGTGTTGAAGATGTTACAAAAGGAATTGACTAATGCCTAAAACTAACAAAGCAGTTTGCTGACCGAAAGAGAAGTGGCAGGGAGTTTGTAGAGGGGGATGAGGTATACCTTAAGCTCAAGCATGCTCACCTGAAGGCCCTAGCAAGGGTAGGTAAGGTCGCCTACAAGCTATAGCTACCCCTAGATTCCCAAATCCACCTAGTGTTTCATGTATCCTTACTTAAGAGGTCTATTGGAACAAACCCAATGAGCACAACTTGCCCACCTTGCTTCTTGATCCTAATGAACTCTCTGAACTCATGACTATCCTTGATAAAAGAATCGTATACTAATAAGGAGCCCGTCTGACATAGGTGTTGGTACGGTAGTCTAATCTTCATCTGAAGAATAACGCATGGGAATTCCTCTCCAACTTGCTCAACCAATTTCCAAAGGTGGTTGGATTACTCTGAACTTCTTGAGGACAAGAAGTTTCCGAGGGGGAGGGGAATTGTCATGGGATTACAATTGTAATTAGCAATTTGATAGGCGGGAATTACAGTTAGGCCTAATTTCAAATTCAAATAAATTGTAATTGGTGATCGAGAGGTTGCTTTTGGCACCTTCCTTGAAGTCAGATCAGTATAAAACACTACTGATAATGCTCCTTTGGGAATGTTGAGAATACATCAATACAATTCTCCCGAATAATTCTCTCTCTCTCTCTCTAATTCTCTTTTCCCTCTCCTTCTCTCTCTGTTCTTCCCCCTATTCTACCCAATTCTCCTCGGTTCAAGGGAGAATTTCCCCCTATCATATTCAATTCTAACAATACAACCCTCCCTTAACCCTTGCAAAGCAAGACCCATGCATTGGGGACACCCTTTTTATATATCAAAGTTTTATTTATTCATTTATTTATTTAATGAAGACATTATTCATACTTTCACAAAATAAAGAAAGGATGGTTAAAATGGAAAAATGCACCCCACATTTTTTGTAAGATTCCATTAAGGCTAAAAGGAAAATTTTATAAAACGGCTATAAAACTAATTTTGTTGTATGGCATAGAATGTCAGATAATGAAGCACCACATAAAAAATATGAACATAATAGAGATAAGTATGTTATGATGGATATGCGCCCATACGAGAAAAGATAAAAGTTAAAAAAGGGATAATTTGTAATAAGGTCAAATTGGCTCCTATTTGAGATAAGATGAGTGAGACACAATTAAAATGATTTGGGCATGTGAGAAGAAGATAAATAGAGGCTTTATGAGAAGATTGGAAAGAATGGGACAAGTATTTAGCAAAAGAGCAGAGGTACTAAGAAAGGCTGGTGAGAGACCTTTAAGTATGATGCAAATCACAATTGCCTAATAGAAGATAAGGTCATACATAGAAATGATTGGCAAGCTGGAATTCAAGGCTTGATATATTGTTGTATTTTGAAACTCAATTCAACCATTAACCCTTTTCCTTTCCCATTCGACACCCTAATCTGATTTTCAAAATTAACATACAATTTGCATGAATGCTTAACGTGTCACCATTATGAAAGTTTTTTATGTTAAACTTTTAGAAGGTTACTAGCGCAAAAGAAACCAGCTAGGATTATCAGACAAAAAATTCTAAGTCTATATTATTCTATCAAAGTTAAGAAGAATTCTGAGGTTGCAATAATTAGTTCTACAGAAAAAATCTTCCGACAGATAATTCACCTCACATGTACTCTCAACCTCAGACACATGTAGCAAGAGCTCGTCAATTCAAGAGCATCACACAAGCAATGTGTTTAAAAGGAAAGAAAAATACAATTATTCAGCTATAGTACTTACATGCCTCAGCCCCTCGTGCAAATGGTTCACTTCGTGTGATATGTGGCACTTCAGCGCATAAACCGATTCTGTCTCTGAGCTTTCTTCACCACTTTCTTCACAGTGCACCCTGAACTCACAAAACCCCAAGAAATAAATTCATTGCAATATGCTTTTCATAGCCGTGAAATAAAATCAACCATATTTAAATTGTCACTTTGTTACCATAAAGGCACAAATCAACAGTGCACCAATAGTCTGGTCGAGCACCAGAAAAGCAAAAACCTCTAGAATATAATATGTACAGTGAAGGGGGGGGGGGACTTAAGTGACATAGATGAAGAGAAAACATAATCAAGCTCCTGCTATTAAGAGGGGGGGAGAGAGATTTTCCACGTCAAAACAATGAAAGTAATCAATCTTTTAACATATAAAAAATGGAATGATCCAACACTGAATCATTTTCCACTACCTAAGCACATTTAGCAAAAAGCAAGGAACTGAATTTTAATCCATAAGAATTTTAGCAATGGCCATTGAAGGTTTGATCTGTGGCAGAAAGCCAAAAAGGTTCTCATATAAATGATTTCTGTATTTTTCTAATTGCAGTGAGAAAAGTGTTTACCAAAATGCCATCTCCTTCCCCAATACTACTAAATATTTCAATCAGGAATAAAAATGACAGATCCAGCGTCACATCTGCTGGACAAAGTTCATGCAGTAGACATGGAGTAGGTTAGTAACAAAATCCAACTTCTCATAGAAAAAGGAACCTACATACTTCAGAAGATATGAATATTTACAAATTCAATCAGCAATCCCATGTTACACATCTTTAAAGTCAAGTCCTTCACCAGTTCACCCTTCACTCTCCTGGTGTGAAACCCCGTAAACCTAAGCACTTTTTTAAAGCTTGTGGAGATTTACTACTCTTAAGATCCAATCAAGTACAAAATTCAAAGACCTCGAAATACAAATCACTACAGAAACATCAATGAATGGCTTTTCAATAGTGTCAATAAATCTTAACATCTCTACTTTTTCAATTATTCAATAGATTCTATGTAAATGCTTCTTGTGTAGATTAACTTAGATAATACTAAAATAATAAAAATATGCGTATAGTTGCCATAAAAAAACTAGTACAGAAAATACCTGCTAACAAGTTCAATACCAAAGAGTGCCTTCACAGTGTCTGGATTCTCACTACAAACAAACATTGTGGAAGATGGTTACTTTAAAACCAACAAAAACCACTATTTATCAGCACAAACACAGAGAGAGAGAGAGAGTCACAAGATATGTAGCCTATAAATACACAGAGACAAATTTGTAGTTTACAAGTGGATCTTTGAATGCTAAAAGGTACTACTTAGACAATTTTGTGCAAATACAGAAAACTTCAACAAAGCAAAGCACAAAAAGGGAGTGTGAAGTTAAGTGCACACGATGAAGTATAGGATCCAAGTTTCATAATGAAAACGGGAAAGGGGAAAAAAAGGCAAAAAGGCATTAATTTTCAAGGTTTTCACCAAATATTGTGGAAGGTGATCTCAGTTAAATAACTTAGAAATGATTTAGGACGGATTTGGGGCTCAAGCTCAAAATAGCATTTATAATACTAGTCAAACAGTATTTTAATTTCTGTCTATTTTTTTGTCTTTTCAGTTTTATGTTTATTTTAGGGTTTAGGGTTGTTAGTGGTATTTAAACATGTTCTCCTCTTCATTAATGTCAACTTTGAATGAAATTATTTTGTGAGTTTTACTCCAAATTACTGGTGGATTCCAGTTTTGTTACTCCTATCACTGGTGGATTCCAGTTTCTTTGTTTTTGAAGGATTTTGCTGGAAATCCTTTGTTTTGTGCTGCGTCAAGAAACCACTAGTCACCAAAAAGGGTAAATAAAAGAACGGGGGAAATGTAACCTCTAAATGCGTGAAGAGAAGTGTGTGCATAAATGTGTCTGGAAATGTAAAAAGGTTGTACATGGACAATTTTGTGGTGATATAGATAACCTAAACAAATACAGCAAGGCACAAGAATTTTGAATTGGACATTCATCGAGTATAGGACAGCAAATTCCATGAACTGATAGAGGGGGCAGACAAAAACAAAACAAAACAAAAACAGATAAAAGATACTAATTTTTGGTGTGTAAAGGCCAATCTAGGCAAAGGAAAAAATTAGAGAGAGAGCACACAAGCCGTATCTAGTTTCCAGAAAACACATTTTGAAAGACAACAATGTTTTAACACTAGGAAGTACTACCTGGAACCTGGTGACCTAAGAGACAAAGAAAGGGTATATAGAAGTTGTGTCCAACATTCTTCAGCATCCTGCACGTGCATAACAGTAAAGCATCAACACCATAAGAAATTTAGAACAGTGAAAGACATACTTCATACTTGAGAACGATACAACGAAGGAGGGAGGGGTGGGGGGAGAGAAACCTGCTGCATTAAGGATCCATTATGAAGCTGGCCAAATTGTGGATACTTTTTCTGCAAAACCTGTGGGCACATTAAGAAACTCGCTAGACTCATTTGCCTTGCCTATCAATTTTATGTACATACAGCACCTAAAATAGATGCATACACCTATCCCCTTATCACCAATGACATTCTGACCAATAGTTCTATGGTGCATTGCAGAAGAAGATACCAAGTTCTGGTATGTGGCACTTATGAAGTTATTTGGACTATACTTTGGTATGCAGTATTGAGACTGGAAAAATAATTATATCCAACTATGCAAAAGGAAATACCATGGAGAACTGCACTGGAGCCACGGGCTTATAACTTTTGTCAAGCTCATTAAATAGATCTCTTGTTGCTACAGTCAATATATGAGAAGACTGGTCCAAATCATTGCTTCTTCCAGAATGTGGGTACCTTATCAACCAAAAAACAAAGGGTGCAAGACCTCTGTGAAGTGAGTATAATGCTATCCAAAAAATCTTTTCTGATATGCTTCGCAT
The DNA here is from genome assembly GCA_036245055.1 of Diospyros kaki. Taxonomy (NCBI): domain Eukaryota; kingdom Viridiplantae; phylum Streptophyta; class Magnoliopsida; order Ericales; family Ebenaceae; genus Diospyros; species Diospyros kaki. Next base: position 3,739,874 of record BSEG01000003.1, read on the forward strand.
GGATGAAAACTCACTTAATCAATGCCGATTTCAACTCTGGAACTGAATGCAAGCATTGTACAGTAGAGTTCATGTAACAGGTATTGCCAAGATTAATTAAGCCGGCAGTATGATCCTGCAAGCAGATGCGCTAATTGTTAAATTTCAGCACTTGGGCATATAAAGAGTGTAAAAATATTTGGAGTCTTTTCAGCCAAATCTACAAAATAGAATACAATTCTGGAGGCAAACTAAACGAAACAAAAGATGGAAGTACCAAATTTCTTCATTCTATGGCTTGCAGTCAAAAACAAATATCAATGCCAAGTTTAAATTAAAATTCATGAAAAAATAGTGAGTTGAATATGAAAAGAACCAAGCAATTGTATAGTTAATCCAGCTTCAAATCCATATATTTGAGCCTCCCAAACATTCTAAAGCAGGTTCTAGGAACACAAATTGGAAGAATTCATGTTTCACCATTTGTAGAGATATTATTGACTCCAAAATGTTGTTGTGGAGACTACGTGGGGACTACCCATGACAAAGCAGAAGATGCATCAGAGCAAGCAATGGCTGAGTGTCTTAGCGCAAAAGTCCTTGCAAGGTACTAAGCTAATATGCAGCCATTTTCTTGCTTATCTTGAATCAAACACCATAAACTCTAGGTTTGAGCAGTCAAAATATGGAACTATGGAACAAACTTCCTCAAATAAATGAGAAAGAAATGTTAACAATTCTCAGATAACAGCCGATGAATCAACCAAGTGAAAAAAAAGAGAAGAAATCATGGCTTATGTGGAGTAGAAAATAAACCAAGGGAGAGGATAAAAAAGATGGCAATGGAATAACATTACAGCATCAGGGTGAATTGCACCCCAAAGCTCAGTCCCATTTTAGGAATCCCACCCCAAAGCAGGTCGTTTATGTCTCTCGCCTGAGTCTACATAATAAGAGAAGGCACAGATGAAAAACTACAATAATTAAATAAGTATACTTGAACTATGTATTTCCTCCCAGTGTTTAGTGGAAAGAAAATGAAGCGGTGGAATGTGTCCAAGGTTCCCCAACTGAACCATTAAACTTAATTACGTAAACTAGACACAGTCCATACAAGGCTAATGCAGGAGGAACTTATGGAATAACAAAAACCCAATTAACCCAATTAATGTTTCCTATCTACAACAAGAAAGTAAAGAACCATACCACACCAACCACTTGTTCTTCTTCTGGTAGATCTTCCATGAAAACAGGGCCCTTTTCTGGGGCCTTCACGATCTCATCTGCTGTTCCCATCATCATCAACTTTTGACCCTAGACACAAAAGACATTACATAATACACTGAAAAATTAATTCTCGGTATAGCAAAGTTACACATGACATAAAATAGAAAGATGATCTACCTCTTTCACTCCTAATTTTGACCAATCGGCATCATCCTACATTTTCAGAAGAATGAGTCAACAAGCTTAATAGCCCCCTTTAGAAAGTATGCTATTGGAATTTCCAATCAGAATGATTTTGCAAGTAATAAATTACAAGAACCATTTGTTTACCTTTAATAAACCACCTTTAACCATAATCTTCTGCCTCTGAGGAGGCACTCCTGTTAGATCATACAGCTGACATTTGAAAACATATGGTGGCTGGCTTGTGTCAATTTCTACAGCTGGGAAGGTCTCTTTTTGCCATTTAACACTCACTGCCAGTATAAATGCATAACAATATGAAATCCAATAAACAGGCACCCCGAAATGAAATTGATAGCGTAGGTCAGTTGATGCAAAGGAAAAACATGCAGCTATGATCTGAAAAATATTTTCTTAAGCAACCCTGAAGCATTAGGCTCCTTTGTGATGGTCAAGACCATAAGGCTCCAGTTATAGATGAAAAGGCCACAGTATCTCTTCTGTCAGTCATAACATACATTTCTACTCTATGATACATGTCTTTAGTAACCTACTGACAAGTGAACCGGACTCTTCTCTTTTCGAAAACCCTCTACAAGATTTCTTTTAGGACTTTATTACAAGCTGTTTCTCTAGTCTAGAAACACCATAGAATTCAATAACACCTTAGTAACATACATTTTCAGTTATGTCTCCACCTTTCCACTAGACACCTTAGAATTCAATATCTAAGGCTCCAGGAGGAATTTCCGTAAGCCTAGTTTCAGATCAATTTTCAGCCCCTGAAATCCATCTTTTCGCCATATTTTACCTCTAAATTTCCCACCAACCTGTTACATACCTAAACCCATAACCTTTTCCACAAGTTGTTTAGTTCTTCAAATACGGTGAGTAGTTTTTCAAAATCCCACACCATAGCCTTGATATCAATTGAAAACAAAAAAAGAAACATAGAATTTGGTCTTGGATTTGAAATCCTGCCTATTCCAAACAAACCGAAGCAGCATGTCCATTTTCTTTTCATCTTACCAATAGTCCATCTTCTCTCCTCTCCTTCTATTTCCATAATTTTTATAATAAATTTAAGGATTTCTTGTAATCTCAAATATCTTTTAGGAAAGGTAATAGAAGTAATTTTGTGATACATTCATAATAGGAGTAGCCCTACTTAGTGATTTTAAGGCTTGTGATTATTGTTGTTGTTGTACTCTATTAAGAAGTAACACATTATTTTGCAACTTTTTCATAATGATTTCATGTATATCAAATTATCCAAGTACAAATGTTAAAATTTTTACTTCATACCACCAACTAAGGAAATAAACACTCAAAAATAGTTTAACTCTTCAAATATGGTAAGTAGCTTATCAAATTCCCAAATAATAACCTCAATAGTCAATATCAATAAAAAAAAACGAACATGCATGTGGATGTAGGATTTTAAATCCTGCCTATCCAAACAAAGCAAATGCTGCATGCCCATTTTCTTCTCTTTCCTCCTCTCGTTCGGTTTTTGTAATATAAGTAAATTTTGTAATTATATTCATAATAGCTGTGGGCTACTTAGTGGGATTAAGACTTGTGCTTGTTGTTATTATTGTATTCACAATATCAGGGAATGACATGCTATTTTTGTAACTTATGATAGTGCTTTCGTGTGCTTCAATTTTATCCAAGTGGAATGCATCAACTATCATTGACATATTAAGGCTGTGCTGTGAATAGTAGCCTCTAAATATTAGACATTAGTTAGGTTTCATAAATGTTTATCACACTAGAAACTATATGCTTTTCAGGTGTATATAAAGTCATTTTACATGAAGACTTGGAATATGGACTAGCTAATGAAACTATGTAACCAACGAGAAATTTCAAATGAGAATTTGCAAAGGGAGATGTGAAATCTCTAACACTGGCCCACTAAAAAGTAATTAAAGAATTCAAACGTTTTTATGTTGTTTTCGCAGGAGACAGTCTTTCTTTTTCTCCAAAAGTATTGAGTAGGATCCCACGAATAACTAACTATCTTTATAAAGGCACGAAATGAGCCAATGCAGATACATGCACAATGCTTAAATATGCAACCCTAGCCGACACAAACCTATTCTAGCACTCGATGCTGGAAACTGGCAACAAAGATGAGTTCCCAGTTTAAGCAACAACTCATTAGCTATCACCATAAATCAAGAAGAAGCTCGTGTGAATAAATCACAGTTACTAAGTTATGATTGTCAAAAAAATATATGGGCGTACATGACAGGATTAGGGTTTTTCTTGTCAAAACAAGAGCACAACAGAAATCAAGCCTAAGCGAACCAAACTCCCAACAAGCACTCAATCTCTCGCTGCAACATCATCAGTAGCTATAAACCTAGTGAACGGTACTCTAAAAAGCAATTAGCACCATCAAATTGAACTCTTTCGTACTGGTGGCAAGCCATGCCCCACAAGCATTGACGAAAAAATTACTGTTTCGCCTTGACATCCCACTTCAGAACCCCTATACCGACATAGATAGCCGTTCGTAATATCGGCAGACCAAAAAAATCCATCCATCTGAACGCGAACAATCAGCAAAATACAATAAAAACCCTATTCATTCATCGGATAGAAGGGCATAACGGCAGGACACGATAACAACAGATTACGGCTAATAAAAGGAAAAATCGGAAGCTGAAACACAAAATAAGAGTGTGATTAGACATAAACAAGCATCTAGATTCAATTTCAGCAGGAATCTAAACCAAGTACGGAAATCGGAGCGAAGCTGAGGGTTCCCTGACCTGTCGGCATGGTCGGAGAGCTTCGGTGTTGGCAGGATCGGAAGAGGCGTCCGCTACTTCCCTGTTTTCTTGCCGTGAAGGGCACCGCATTCGCTCGTATATATAAGGAGAGAGGGGAGAGCTATTTAGCTTTTTAGTTTTTACTTAAAAATATAATATATTAAATAAGTTCAATTATTATTTTATTTTTAAAAATACTTTGTGATTATAATTTATTTTTTGTTTATTTTGACACATTTTAAATAAAATAACATTTAATTTTTTTAAATTACATTTTTACTAAATGGTGATAAATAAATCGTATTTTGTTATATTTTATGAATTAATAAATTATTTTAAAATTACAAATAATATACAATAAATGTGTGTTAATTAAATAACATATAATCAATTAAATAATATTATTTTAATTATTGAATGTTATTTTTTTAAAAAATTTACTATGTATTTTTTAAAAATAATATATTAATAGCAAAACACAATAAACCATCAACAGCATACGCTATAACATATTCTAAACATCCTTAATGAAAAACCTCAAAATCAGACTAATTTAAAACTCACCTTGTATCATAAACAAGCTTTGAGTGACTTTATTCATATTTTTTTATTATTTACTTATTTTTTATCTCTCTCTTATGATGAATTTTAGATTTCACTATATTATCTCCAGCATTAAAGGTATCCAACTTGTCCGATACTATGACATTTTTCTCCTAACGTCTATTGAGACCGATATTATCAACCTCCATCCCTAGTCCTTGTAATCTCCTATTTGCAGTCAAAATAATTAAATCACTAAAATATAGAGCAATCATGTCTTATTTCACTAAAAAGCAAAAGCCAAGCCAAATCTGTCATGGTATTGTTGATGCAAAACACCAGCATCAGCTCATAGCCACAGATCAATGCTCACCCTCAAATAACAAGAGTCCTATTACACTTATAAGCTCAGTGGTTGCAAGGGACGATTGATGTGGGATTGAGAACTGATGCACAACACCATCGCCATTATCTCCCCCAATAAATGTGGCGGTGCTCTTGGGCGCTAACCATCTCAGTGGTAACAGATAATGGTTCAGCCAAGGCCTAAGGCCTAGGGTTTTAAACATACGATGTCAAATGTTAATGTAAGGTATCAACATCAGCTCACAATCACAAATCAACGCTCACCCTCAAATGACAAAAGTCTCACCGTACTCATAAGTTCAGTGGTTGCTCATTGGGCAACTAATGTGGGATTGAGAACCGGTGTACAGCACTACCGCCACTATTTATCCGAGGATGACATGATAAAGTGCGTCGCCGCCATTATCTCCCCAGGAATGGCATGATAAAGTATCGGGTTCATCCCACATTAGTTGCCCAAAGAGCAATCACTAAGCTCATAAGTGCATGCGATGGGGCTCTTGTCATTTCGAGTGACGAGAGCTGATCCGGGGTTGTGAGTTAATACTGCATTGCATCAACATTTGATGTCATTTGTAAGAACCTCCTCAATCATTTTCACTCCTGAAATGGTTTAAACGAACAGAGCCCCATCACATTTAAGATGGGGGATGGCATGATAAAATGTCCGGTTCATCCCATATCAGTTGCCCATGAGACAATCACTAAGCTTATAAGTGTAGTAAGACTCTTGTCCTTTTGAGGGCAATAGTTAATCTGTGACTACGAGCTAATGTTGATGCTTTGAATCAATAGATATAATTACCAATTTATGTAAATAACACAACTATGAATTTGTAGAATATGTGTGTAAATGCTAATGCTATTAGCACATATAATTTAAATTAAAATTCAATAAGATGTATTCGGAACATTTTTGGAGTTTAATTTATTTATAGTTTAGTTTATTTTTATCACATTGAATGTTAAATTTATTATTTACTATTATTAGTTGTAAGTAAATTGATAATTTATTTTCACTAACTGTATGGTATTATTATTATTATTTTAATGTAAACTAACAATTTTAATTAATACATGTAATAAATAATTGAATTTATTAAATAATATTTAAATTTTAAAATAAAAAATATAATATTGAATTAAATTAGGGGTTTAAGATTATAGGGCTAAACGTGATTAATTAAGGTCATAATGTATAGAAAATTTGAACCGATGGGGAGCGGAAGGCCGTCGGGTGGTATGGTTAATTGGAAGAGAGGAATGTTTTAATATAAACGGGATAAAAAGGGAAGGAATTTAATTTGAAACAATTATTGATTGATTGATCTGTCAAATTGAAGAGAGATATGTGGCAAAAGGGGGAAATTGGGGGACAAAATAAGGAATAAAAATTAATCGTCGGGTCTCTCAGAGGTATCTGCCCTGCAGGTTGGATCCCCTCTCGAATCGAATCGGAAGCTTTCTTTCTCCGCCACTCAGCCGGACCAAACCAAACCCAACGCGCAGCGAAAACCCCCAAGAAACTCTCCGATTAATGTACGGAGGTTCCGGGAAGCTCGGCCGAGGCGGCGGCGGCGGCCGAGGGGGCGCCGCCGCCGGCAAGCGCAACAACCCTCACTCCGCCTTCCACCACCAGCCGCCGGCCCTCCACCGCCCCTCTGCCGCACCGGCCGGCCGCCTCTCGGTCGGCGGTGCCGCCGCCGCCCCGCGCAACCGCGGCGCCATGGCTTCAGCCCCCGGCACATCGGCCCCTTCCGGTGTGGAGGAGACCTTTAGTTTAGTCACCGGGAATCCTCTCAACTTCGCCATGATTATACGTCTGGCGCCGGACCTTGTCGACGAGATCAAGCGCGTCGAGGCCCAGGGCGGTACGGCGCGGATAAAATTCGATTCCAACGCTAACAATCCTTCTGGAAATGTAAGTGTGTCGAGTTGTAGATAACTAGGAATATCCATATTCACCAAGCTTATGCAACCGAGGTCGTAATTTGATACTTAAACGTTGGAGTATTGTTGGACTTCTGCTTATTTACTTGCTAATTAGTTGTCGCAGTGTACAATGCTTCTTGAAAACTAGGCATCGCAGCAGGTGGTGTAGGGAGTTCTGCATGGTGCATAAGTAAATCACAGAGTTCATGACGAATTTCATTGGGTTTGGGTTTATAGGGGTTTACTACATTTTCTGTTTTGGATTAAAAATGTATGTTATTGAATGTAAGGGGTATAACGTTGCCAATTGAATTCCGCACTGTGCTTAGGGATATTGATAAAATTGAAAACCTCATTACCTAAAATCTAGAAGTTTTAGTTGCTAGACGTATGGTAAACATACAAGGGTACCCTGCTGGTTAACGTTAAATCATAGACATCTTTCCCTCCTAGTACTATAAACAGGTCGAGTATTTGAGGGTTCTGACATTGTGAAGGGTCCAATTTCAACACACGGTCATACCCCCCCCCCCCAAAAAAAAAAAAAAAAAAAAAAAGAAGGCATTTTGGGTGTTCATGGTTTGTAGCTTGAGGAGTGGCTTCTTGGGGCAATTTGTTAGTTTTGCATTAAGAATCCATGAATTCACATCATTTAGGAATTTTAATCTGAGCTGCTCTAGGCCTTGGTAGTGGCAGGAACTTTGGTGCCCTTTAAGAAAGACAGTCTTCAAGGAAAAATGGAGGAAAGGGATTAGGTGCTGTATTTTAATGTCAAAGTTATTAGCAATGGATAGTGGGACACCAGTAGGTTTATTTTTAAGTCCAAACTCTGAAGGCCGAGATAAAATGATCCAGTATTAAAAATTTGGTATCTCTTATCTCATGATTGATGAGTGTTTGTCCAATGATTACTAGAGCTATGGAGGAGTGTATGTTAGAGGGTTTCCAGGTGAAACCCGTTGGTAACTTCAGTTGGTCACTTTCTCATTTCTTACATGTATAAATCACTATTGTTGTGATTATTATTTTGATAAGTTAGGTTACTGCTACTATAATTATTGTGCATGCTTATGTGGATCATCTTGATGCATTTTCCTTGTGTGCTGATGTGTTTCAAGGGATGCCATGATTAAAAGTCATTTTGGTCAAATTGCTAGGAAGATGTGGTGGAAAATTTTGGGGAACATAGTGTTTGTAAATGGATGTAGAATAGGGTCTCACTCCTCCTTTTTTGTGTTTAGGTCTAGGATCATCTTTCCAATTGAAGTTATGGATAGGATGGTAGAGCAACTTGAAAGGAGGTTGATAAGGTGGAAGAGGAATACTAGTTCAAAAAAGGTGGCAAGACTCACACTCATCCTATCCTTCTCCATATTTGTTATGCTTACAGAGTTCCATGAACTGATTTTACCATATTTAGAATGTCCCAAGTGTTCTAAAAGGATGTGATGGGGGTTTTCCAATGTAAGTTAATGGGAGTATGGTTTGACTATGCAAGCAGGTGGAAAGGATTAGCTAGTAGACTTATTATTGGAAAATGAAAATCAACCACTTTTTTCTTTTCCTCCCTTCTCTCTTGATGAACCTACAAGGTTATTTGTCTAACTTTTTATGACTCAAGATTGAGTAATCTGTTTAAAAATTTCAGTGTTGAAGGTATTACTCCTTATTATGCCAAGTTTTGAGCTTGGATGAAGGAAGAAAGTTGCGTTAGACAGCTAACAGTTAGTGTAAAACTAAAACTTTTTAATTTTTTTATCATGGATGCTAGAAAAAAAAATTCCGTGCTCAGTAGGTTAAGAATGAAAGCTATATGCTTAATGAGGCACCTAATGATAAGGCATAGAGATAAACAAAAATGTTTATGCATTTGGAAAAAGCTTATGACAAAATCCTTTAAGAAATTTTATGAATGGTTTTAGAGGAAAAAGGAAGTTTGAGTTGTTTATATATAGGTTATTAAATATATGAATTATGGATTAAAAATGTGTTAGGACTTTTGGAGGGAGATATTTACACTAAGCCTTACCTATTTGTTTTACTAGTGGATGAACTCACTAAGCATATCTAAGAAGAGGTGCCTTATTGTATGCTATTTTGTTGATGTCTTGGTGAATAAGACGAAAGAAAGCATGAATACTAAGCTCAAGTGAAGGAGGGACACCTTAGAATTCAATGGCTTTTAGTTGAGAAGATAAAAAATAGAGTATATAGAATTGAATTTTTGTTAAAAAAAAAAAAATGTGGATGATTTTATGGTGGGACTTTAAGATTATGTCATTTTTGAAAAAGACTGGTTAGATATCTAAGATTAATTGTTTGAAAAGATGGAGATAGGATGTTACTGACAAAATTAAAACAAGATTGTTAGAACAGTGAAGTGTTTCAAGCATTTTATGTGATTCAAGTCAATTTAAAAATAAAAGGGAAGTGTTATTGGATGGTTATAAGACTAGCTGTATTGTATGTCACGAAATGTTAGGCAATTAAGCACAAACATGTGGAAAATACTTGCGTCACTAAGATAAAAGATGTTTCTATAGATGTGCTACTATATAAGAAAAGATAGAATTAGAATTAAAAGCATCTATAATAAAGTCAAAGTAATGTCTTATGGATATGAAATATGAATAGTGATTAAAAGAGCTTGAACATGTGAGAAGAAAATCAATTGATGCTCTTAGGTAGGAGTAGGACACAGAATATTGTGGTTTACAAAAAAGATACAATCATGGATGGTGATTAGCTAGCTAGAACCATGCAGTCTATCCGACTGTTGGATCAAGGTTTGGTGTGTTGTTGCTACTGCTTGAAGTTCAGTTAGTTTTCAACTTTGTTCAAAATTAATTCTTCCAATTAGATAGGTACCTTTGCCTTTTACCATGGCCTTGCATTGTGATATCCCTAGAACCTGATGTAATTTTGGGTAGTTGTACATATTTGGTCTTACATAGCTGATAGCTTAGGGTGCGCTTGCCATTTTGAAAGTGAAAATTCTAGAAATTTTAAAAACACCTTATATGATAACTTCTGAATCCAAGAAAAATGTCTTTATGGTTTTCTAAAACTTAGGTCTTTTGCTTTTGGGGTCAATTCAGTGAAAAAGTTTTGGAGCCAATTTTGCCAAAAAATATTTTCTTGAGTTTATTTAGGCCTGGAATAAGAAAACCAATTTTGGAACCTTGACTGAAAGGGTCCACAGTTTTTTGCCAATTTTCAGCACTAATGCCACTGATCAAAATGCATCTAGATATTCCAAGTCATCTGTTTGATGAGACTCCATCATCGACTAGAACCAATTTTCAAATCCTGTTGTTCTAGTCATTGATAGGGTCGCTTCAAAAACTACTAAACAATTTCCGAATCCTGTTCTTAGGAAATGCTGGAATGAATTTGTGCTTTCCGTAGTTTGATACTTGTATTTTGCATCCAAAGAAGGGCATGCCCAGTGAAAGAGGCTCCTCACTTTCACTTCTTCTTTTTGGTCCTTGTATTTTGCATCCAAGCAAGGGCATGCCCAGCGAAAGAGGCTCCCTGCTTTGTGAGGGTCAGGAAAGGGTTGTTTTTTCTATGCAGCCTTACCCTTGTTTTGCAAAGGGGCTGTTTCCATTACTCGAACTTGCGACCTGTTCATCATGAAGGAGCTACTGGGATATCTTTGAAGATTTTTGAGATCTGGACTGTTAATTATTCATAAATATGTACATGTGTTGTGGTTTTGCATAGTGTGAATTCCGATGGTTATGCTGACCAAATTCCTTTTTTAATTTGTTGCAATTTAGGGCTGTTAAGTTAAAAATATCATGTCTGGTGTCTTATTAGATTACACTATGGTTGCAGTTGCACAACTTCAAGCCAGTGCTGTGTATGATGTTTTGACATCCGGTTATTTAATGCGGCTTTAACGTTTTTCATTGTATCAGGTTATTGATGTGGGTGGTAAGGACTTTAGGTTCACATGGTCACATGAAATTCGAGACCTTTGTGACATATATGAAGAACGTCAAAGTGGCGAAGATGGAAATGGGTTACTTGTTGAATCTGGGTGTGCCTGGCGCAAAATGAATGTACAGCGTATCCTGGACGAATCTACTAAAAACCATGTTAAAAAGCGGTCAGAAGAAGCTGAACGCCAGCAAAAGTCACGAAAGTATGTCATAGATTCATAGGAGAATGTCTTTTTATACTTAATGGATTTAGCCTATTTATTTCCTCTGTGTCTCACACACTAATTTTAATTCTTTTCATGCATGCATGTTTAGTCTGGAGCTTTAAACTGCACATTTATTCTTCCTTCATATGGCTGGAAGCACCTTGAAACCCTATAAGTGGCTTACATTTGTAATTTAGTTTAGAATTGATGACCAATGGTCTAACCCTTTAGTTGGTCAAGCTCTTCTCTGCATATTTCATTCTTTGGAATTTGTGGCCTTGGAAATAAGGCCTTCTGAGGAAGAGTCAAGCATGTTTTGTTCAAAATGGATGTTTGTACCTTGTCATAGACTCATAGTGGTGTTTGATTATGAAATACATCTCATGATGAGTTTTTTGCAGATGTTGCAAGGCATTTGTATAACATTCTGTTTATTTATCACACAGATTATTTATTTATTTATTCATTTTTTTTAGGAACTGCCAAGAGACTGTCTGGTCAATTGATTCCCAAACATTTCAGGAAAAAGTCCTGAAAAAATGACCCTGTTTCTAGAACCAAGTTGTCTCTGGAGTTTCTGAAACTGCATTCTCATATGAAAATGGAAACCAATATGCAAAGAATGATGTTTAAATGGTATAGAAAGTTTGAAAGAAAATCAACACGGCCACATTTTCCAGTTTTTGAATGATAAAGTTATATCTCATCCTAGCTAGAGGGTTGCGTTAGGAAGGGCATCTGGTGTAAAATTTTGCCACATTTTTTTTTTGCATGAATTTGTATTGTTAATGTAACTTTTATAAGTCAATTGACATGATGAATGTTGTGTCACTGACCTAACTTAGTTAAGATAAGATAAGATGGCAGTTGATGATTATTGAATGAAAAAGTTAGTTTCCAATCTGTGTTTGCCAGTAGTTGGCTGAGTTTTCTTCAGTACTTCTGGCATGTCCAGAGTTGTTGTTGCTATCATAGCACAGTAACATGCAGGTTCAATTAATGTTTGTCCATGAAAGTTCTATATTTGTTCCATTTGTATTATTAACTTGCTGTGGTATGAAACCCAGTGCACAAATTCACCTAGCAATTATTTCAGATGAATGAAAAAATAGTGGGGTGTAACCCTTTATAGTGACGCACTACGCCGCTTGCATATGGTGACAAATGAGCTAGAACCACTGCATCGACGCCTGGATGTAGTGTCAAATCTGCAAGGGTTGGTTAGGACCTCATGTCCTAACAAGGAATTTCTCCTTTGGCGAGGGGAATTAGGGTTAAGAAGGAGAGAGAGAGAAGAGAACGAAGGGGGAGAGAGAGAGAGAGACGAAATAGGCGAGTTCTAGGAGAAGTCGAAGAGAGAGAAAATAAAGTATCAATTTGGTTATGAAATTCGTTACCTCCATTATTGAATAGGGAGCTCTCATACAGCCCCTTTCTCTCCAATCCTTGAAGGTTACAACCTTGACAATTGGATGGTTACATCCTCCAACAAACTAACAGCTTACTACACCCTCCTAACTACTTATCTGCCTACCGTTACAATCTACAGCATTTACCTGCCTACTGTTACAACCATAGGAAACAAAATACAATTTTACCCCGGGTTCCACGTAGGGTCTTGATAATTACCCCCCCCCCCGGGGCCTGATTTAACTTTCTTGTCCTAAAGAAAGAGAGAGAAGCCAACCAACTTCTTTTTTAGAACTTGCCACATTGATTGACCCCGATTGTTGATTGGTACCAACAACTGCCCGCTTAGTGGTTGGATCTCCTCTTCTTCTCTAGTGGCTTACAGAGAAAACAGCTGTGCCACCTGGTTCAGCCTTGATTTTAACAATATTCCCAACCTCTTCCTGGTTATTATCTTGCACGACCCATTGTCCATGCTCCCCACAGAGTTACTGTCCTTCCGTCTTTCGTGATCGTTACTTCTAGCTTGTTGAAATCAAAACTGATGGGACTAATTGTCCGCATCCAATCAACCCCCAACACCACATCACAACCTTCAAGCTTCAATAGTCGTAAATACGTCAAGAACGCTTCTCCTTGCATTTCCCGGTGAAAAAATTCATACAAGGCATCCTACTTATCATTTTTTCCCCATTTTCAATTGTTACCATCAATGGCTGCACCCTCGTGGTCGTACACCCCAACTTCTTCACTATTTTTTTGTTTATAAAACTGTGCGTAGTTCTATTATCGATCAGAACCATCAGTTTCTAGTTTCTCGTCTTCCCTTCCACCTTGATAGTTTTATTGTTCACCAGTCCCCTTAATGCATGTAAGGAGATCGCTCCATCCTTCACTTCTTCTTCCACAACCTCTTCCTCATGTGGAACGTCATCTGACATGAACATTTCTTCACCTCCTTCCAACATTAACAGCTGTAACACTGGCCACGGTATATCGATGCCTCGATACATACCTATCTCCACACTTGTAACACTGGCCAGCCTATTTCCGCTACTCAAAGATCCCAGATCAGCCTTCGTATGATTGATTTCCCATTGTCACAGGTGGAACAACATTGCCCTTCATGTTTTGGCCAAATTTCACTCCTTCCTTACCACCCTCATGGTTGAAGGCCATTTGATTGTTGTGAAAAGAAAGCTATTGTTTCTTTGTCAAGGCTTCCACCAGCATCTCCTGTAGCCTAGCACCTTCAGCCCCTTCCTTAACCGATTTTGGTCGTTGCATCTTAACCGCCGGCCTGAGTTCTTCATTTAGGTTGCTAATGAAACTTTGAAACAAAATAGGCCTCACTTGACCCCAGATTCATTGTACGCATAATGGACTTAAGTTCTTCAAACTTCTCTTGGTATTGTTGAACTGACACTACCTGTTTCAGCTTGTTAAACTCTTCCACGACATCTGTCAAATTTTGATCCCCGAACATGGTACAAAATTCCTCAACGAAATCTGACTAGTTGTTGCCTTTCTGCGACTCATACCAATCCTAAAATTAGGAGTCACCCATGTTGTTTAAGTAAGTTGTCGCCAATGTGATCTTCTGGTGCTCTGGAGTTTGATAGAGAACAAATAGCTTTTCACACCGTTGAATCCACCATTGTGGATTTTGTCCTTCGAACATAGGTAGATCCAATTTTGACGTGGGAAATTCAGGATGAAATGGTGCAGTCTGCATTTCAGGTCTCCTGTTTGTTGTTCAATCCTCGAATGCCTCTCCTGCCACTACTGTTTCTGCTTCTAACTCCACCGTTTCTACCACCCTTGGGCCTGATCCTTGTTTGGACAACACCGATTCCGATCATTCCTTCGGGGGGAAATCAGGGGACAATCGTACCTAATTTTGTCTTCCGAACATGAGCGTGAAGCTTTGTATCTACTCTCGAATCTAGCTTGTCACGTCCTCTCGCATATGTGAGAGTGCCTTATCCAGCTTTCGATCAATTGCTTCGTCAATAGCTTCGATCTTTCCTTGCATGTTCGACACTGCTACATTAACTTGTTGAAGTTGCGCCTCCATCTGCTTCATTCGCATTCCATCCGCCATCGTTTTTGTTTGGATTAAGTTGCCATAGGCCAAGACTCGAGCTTTTGGTCAACCCTTTTGCAATTTGAACAACAAGCGCCTATTGTTACCAATTCACTTTTCTAGAACGCCTTTTGAATCGACTTTGCCTTCCTTGTTCAACTCCAATATCAGATCGTAGCCGTTGGTCTTACTCGCCTAACAGTACCGAATAGATTTCGCCTTCCTTGTTCGATTCCAAGATCAGATTGTAGTTGCTAGTCTTGCTCGCCTAACAATATCGAACCCAATTGAGATTGACCACCGGCTCTTGAATTGGTGGAATTTGGCTGTTGGAATTTCTGGGTCTGCCTCGTCTTTGCATTTCAAGTAAGAGTTGCCACAATTCCAACTTAAATCGACGAAATTTGGTTTGGATGTTGGATTTTTTGGGTTTGCCTCGTCTTTGTGTTTCAGATAAGAGCTGCCACAATTCCAACTTGAATAGGCAGAATTTGGCTGGTTTTTGATCGCTTCAAGGTTGGAATTACACCCACGGAATAACTGCTTTGATATTAATTTGTCAGACCTCGTGTCCTGACATGGAATTTCTCCTCTGGCAAAGGGGATTAGGGTT
Source organism: Diospyros kaki (assembly GCA_036245055.1). Lineage (NCBI taxonomy): Eukaryota > Viridiplantae > Streptophyta > Magnoliopsida > Ericales > Ebenaceae > Diospyros > Diospyros kaki. The sequence goes on from BSEG01000003.1 coordinate 3,755,149, forward strand.
AGGAGAGAGAGAGAGACGAAATAGGGGAGTTCTAAAAGAAGTTGAAGAGAGAGAAAAGAAAGTATCAATTTGGTTATGAAATTCATTACCTCCATTATGAATAGGGAGCTCTTATACAACCCCTTTCCCGCCAATCCTTGGAGGTTACAACCTTAACAATCTAATGGTTACATCCTCCAACAGACTAACAACTTACTACACCCTCCTAACTGCCTACTAACTGCTTATCTGCCTACCGTCACAATCTACAACATTTACCCGCTTACTGTTACAACCATAGGAAACAAAATATAATTTTACCCCGGGGTTCCATGTAGGGTCCTGACAAGAGACGATTCTAAGTAAAGAAACTAGTCTAAGTTCATAAATTAAGGATTAGATCATGGAATATTGGGACTTTGACAGGAAAATCTTTGGAAGTGGTGGATGTGATCGTTAGGAGGAAAATTAATATTATTTTCTTCCAAGAGGCGAGATGGTTTGGAGAGAAGGATAATATATTTGATTAACTTTGGTACTCAAGGAAGGATCGAGCAAAGAATGGAATGGGGAGTATTTAGACTTTAAAGGATGGGGCCATGGATGTAAAGAGAATAAGAGATAGGATTATTGTATCTAAAGTTGTTTTAGGAGAAGAAATTATCCATTGCAAGTTGGGTTAAGGGAGCAAGTAAAGGCTAAATTTTGGGAAGATTTAGAGGGGTTGGTACAAGAGGTGAAGATCTGTCATGACCCTAGGAGCAATAAAAGGGCATCATTGTAATAGGGTTGCAATAGTTTGTTAGGATATTTTTCTCTTTTTGTCTTTTCTCTCTTTGTCTTGTAGCTTAGGTGGTTAGAGAGCTTTGTCCGGTAGCTAAAGTGAGACTATATATATTGCCTCAGTTGTAGGAAGAGGGCATGATGAGAATGAATTGAATATTTTGTTTCTCTCTAATATTTCTCCCGCCCTCTCTCTCTCTGTCTCGGTGATCTCCTCCCTTATCTTCTTGGTGTTCTTTCCTTCCCAACCGATCTCTCACCCAAGTTCTTCTCTTAATATTCCCAATCTTCCTTTCATACCCTAGCTCATCTCTAAGGGTGACACAAGATCATTATAGGAGCTAACTTAAAACGGTCAAATGGGTTGAGAAAGGAATCAGTATAGAGACATACATGGAGATTATGGATTTGGAGGAAGAAATAATGAGGGTAAAGCTATTTTGGAGTTTACCGTGGCATTTTAACCAATGCTAGGGTTAACCAACATGATAAACACTTAATCACATATAAAAATGGCCTATTAACCACCCAAATTAGACTACTTTCTTATGAGATAAGAGGACCACTTTTGTTGTAAGAATGGTAAAGTTATATCGAGAGAATGTCTGACTGCTCAACATAGACTTCTAGTCATTGGTGTGCATATCAAAACATGGAAGAGAAAAAGTAACATTGTAGAAAACCATGTGCAGAAATATAAGAACAGTTAGGCAGGCAAAATAATATAGACAATTTGATTGATTTATTATATAGTTAATTTTTTTTTCCTAAGTTAGATAGTTTTTTCTATGTTTGATCGTCTCCATAGGGGTAGTTATCATTTGTAACATATATATGTGTCCAATCCAAATAATAGATTAAAGAGTTTTACAATCCAAACTTCTTCTTGATATCAAGGCATTTTTTATTAGAAAATTTCTCCATCGTCCCAATGGCGTCCTTCACCATAGCAGTCTCTACTTCTTCCCCTTAAGTTCCTGTTGTTCCTAGTTCTAATAGATATTTGGTTATGATGTTCATAAGTGACAGAGGAAAAGATGACTATCTTAATGGTGAAGCCCCTAAACTGAATTCAACAAATTCGAAGTACAAGACATGAAAGGCAAAACACAATATGCTAATGTCATGGCTTGTTAATTCCATGACTAATGAAGTCGGAAAAAATCTCATCATCCACGAGACAACACAAGAAATTTGGGATGTAACAAATGAGACGTATTCTGACACTAAAGACATAGTAGAGGGGTTGTCAAGTAGACCTCTCAATCATCCAATATTTTAGTCATTAAATAGATATTGATAGCAACTCAACATGTTCAAAGTGACCTAAATAGACCAACACTTTATAAAAAGAAAAATTGAAGGTGGATTTTCTACATATCAAGGATCTACTAGAGACTACCTATCAAAGAATTAGTTTAAATATGTGAAGATCCAAGCTAGACTTACTTCATATTTACAGCCCAATTTGGGGGGGTGGGGTGTAGAAAACCATGTGCAGAAATATAGGAACAGTTAGGCAAAATAATAGGGACAATTTAATTGATTCATTATACAATTATTTGTTTTCCTAAATTAGGTAATTTTTTTTGTGTTTAACTGTCTCCATAGAAGTAGTTACTATTTGTAATATATATATGTGTCTAATCCGAATAATACATTGAGTTTTACAGTCCAAACTTCTTCAAACACAAATGAAGCCCAAGAATTAGATGTTCTGATGGTGGGATTTAAAAGGTGAAAAAAAAACTATTTTCTAGGAAAAAGTGCATGTCATAAAAGATTGGACAATAGGAGGAGGTATTGACCAAATGTGGACTAAAATAGCTACTGCTATTTGGAATATGGCAAAAATGATTCTAGGACAGTCAAAGGAAAAGTACCGAATAAAAAAAAAGTCTTGGTGGTGGAATGAAGGGGTATAAGGGAAAATCAAAACTCAAAAAGCTTGTTATAAGACTTACATAAATGCCATAATAAAGGAAACTTAAAGAGGTATAATTTGGCCAAGAAAGCAAAAAACAGTTGTTATTGAGGCAAAGTCAAAAGCTGCTTATGCAAATTTATATTGACGACGTGATAAGAAAGATAAAGACATATATATATATATAAAACTAGTTAAAGCAACAGAGAGAGAAACAAAGGAACTACAATGCATAAAAGAAGAACACCAAAAAGTTCTAGTCGATGATGGGCCAATCAAAGGGGGATGAAAGGAGTATTTCTCGAAGTTATTCAATGAAGGTGGAGAAACAAATGTTATGTTGGGATATCTTAGTAACTTTGAAGAAGATAGAAATTACATATATTATAGACGTGTTCCAAATTAAATAAAGCAACCATTGAAAAGGTGAGAATCCTAAAGTAGTTGGGCTAGATAATATACTTATAGAAGTATGGAAATGCAAGGGATAAGGGGGCATTTTTTGGTTAATGAAATTATTTGATGTGATCTTTAAACAAAAAAGAAAAGGATATTGGATGAGTGGAGGAAGAGCACTTAAGTGTTCATTTCATTTACAAGAATAAATGAGATGCTGAAAGTTGTAGAAATTATAGAAGAATCAAGCTAATGAGCCACACTATGAAACTGTAAGAGAGAGTGATTGAACAAAGATTAAGAAGAGAAACTAAGGTGTTCGAAAACCAATTTGATATCATGCTTGGTCGGCTAACAATGGAAGTTATACACTTTCTGAGGTCCTTAATGTAAACATATAGAGATAAACAAGTATTTGCACATAGTGTTTATAGAATTAGCAAAAGGTTATCAAAAAGTTCATAAAGAAGTCTCATGGAGGGTTTTAGAGAAGAAAGGAGTTGAATTGCTTATGTGGACATGTATCACAGAGCAAAAACATGTGGTAGAAATATTGAGGATTTTCCAATCATAATGGGATTATATCAAGGATTTGCATTAAGCCCTTACCTATTTGCCTCAGTAACGGATGAACTCACTAAACATATCCAAGTAAAGTGTCGTGGTTCGATGTTGTTTGTAGGTGATATTGTGTTAGTGGATGAGACAAAGGAAGGCATGAATATTGAACTTGAGATATGGAGGAACACTTTAAAATCTAAAGGTTTTAAATAGAGTGAAAACTAAATATATAGAATATAAGGTTATTAAAATATTAGTGTGGATGATGTTATGATAAAGCTAAAATATCAAATCATACAAAGAAAAGATCAATTCAACTATTTGGATCATTCATGCAAAGAGATAGGGAGATTAAGGAGGATGTTACCCATAAAATTAAGGCATTATGGTTAAAATGGAAAAGTGCATTCGGAGTTTTATGTGATAGTAATTTTCATTAAAGGTGGAAGGAACATTTTATAGGATAACATTAAGACCAACTTTGTTGTATGACATGATATGTTGGGTTGTAAAGCATGGACATGTACAAAATATGAGTGTAATGGAGATCAAGATGCAAAACTGGATGTGTGGCCATATAAGAAAAGATAAAATTAGAAATGTGTTTTTTTGTAATAAGGTTAGAGTGGCTCTTATAAAGGTAAGATGTGTATAACATGATTAAGATAGTTTGATCAGATGAGAAGAATACCCATATAGACTCTTGTGAGAAAAGTGGATGAAATGGAAAAAGTATTTAACAAATGAGGTAGAGGAAGACCAATAAAAACAAGGTGGGGGATGCTTAGTTTTGATATTAGTTATAAGGGCCTTATGATAAGGCTATGGATAGAAATGATTGGAGAGTTAGAATTCATGTAGCTAACCTCACATAGTGAGATAAAGACTTGGCATGTTATTGTATTCTCATGTTCAAAAAGATGGTTTTGAATTCCTGATAACTTATATTGTCTATATAATCTTTAAATAATTCCTGGTATTTCAACTTTGAAATGATATCTCACTAGTTTTTGGAAGAGCATTTAAAGGTTGAACTGAAGTTGTATTGTTGACCTGAAGCTTGATGCTTTAAGTTATGTTGACTATAATTTTTTGATTACAGAGCCATCATTTTAGAGCACGGGAATCCAACAAAGAGTCAAATAAAGGCATTAGCTGCTGCGGAAGGTAAGATTTTAATAACGTTTGTTGCCATTGTTAATGATGTTAGTGTTGTATTGCTGAGTCCTTTTATGAAGTTCTCGAAACTTTTCATTTTAGTTGGCACATTGGCATGAAACATGCACCAACATTTTTTTTCTCATTTGACTCAAAGAGGGGTTTGACAGGGTTTTTCCTCACTCAAGCATGAAAAAATTTCTCCTTCCTACTTATTCAAAGAAAGGTTCCTCCTTCTCTATGTGTAAATGGGAAAAAGGAACAAAGTGTAAGTTGATCTATAATATTTTGGAAAACATGAAATTTGTGATACAACACACTAATTCCTGGAACAGTGACAAACTTTGTGTCGGCCTGAAGATGGATATGTTGAGGATGAAGTATGTATTGAAGATCCATTGTCTGCATTAAATATTGATTAACGCTTAGGTTATTCATTCACCACAGAGGTGGAACCGTGGTTCAGTATTTGATGCATGATGGAGCCCAATTATGATTGCTCTCTCTTCATATGTTATTGGCTAAGGTCATATCTTGAGGATCTATTAGAAGTCAAGGTTAGGGTTTAAATATGGATGTTGACTTGAATTAGTTGAAAGCTGATTTACAGTGAAATCAAATAAAGAGATTGGTGAAATTTCTTAGAACATAGGGGGCTGTTTTAGTTGTGGAAAATGATCTCTAGTTTTTTTATCTCCAATTTTCTATAAAATCTCTAGTTTCCATTTTCTATAGGAAGTTTGAAAAATGTGTTCAAATGTTAGAAGTACAGAGAACTGAAAATTAGAATATGTGTAACTTGTGTCAGAGAAGGAGATGGAGATGATTTCTTTAACTTTTTTGAAAAACCATGTTCTCCAAATCTCTAAATTAATAAGGAAAACTTAGAAAACTCATTTTAGGAGTTGTCCAAGTTTAATTCAGTTTTGGAAAATTGTGTTTTCCAAATCTCCCTTTTCAATTTAAGTTTTTGTATTTGAAAAAGTGTTCTAATTTTCCTTTTTCTTTGGAATAATTTTCTGAAAAATTAGGGCTGTTTTCCACAATTAAACAGCCCCTAGATGTTCCTGGATTGTATCAAGCAACTTGGTGATGAATTAGGTTAGAATGCCTTCCCATTTGACTAGTGACTCGGTTTCTCTTCCATCATTACAGGGCACTATGGGTACCCAACAGAATTACTAAGGATGATTTAACTCATTTTGAACCAACATGTAGGACTTCCCTGTTTCTCCTTTTTTGATTTTTCTTCGCCTTTTGTTGCATTGCTCTGAAACAGGATTTAGTATATCTTGCAATTCTAAAAGACTACATCTGCAATCTTATTTAGACCTAATATGGTCCTTTCATTGTTGACGGAATTGGTCATTTGTATGGCTATCAGTAATTCACAATATCATGCCTCTTATTTGCTGGTAACATTACTGGTTCCACTAATTAATCTGCATTTATTTGAGGATGCAAGATATTCAACTAGCCTGAATGCATTTGGCTATGCAAGATCTTGTTGATCTATGAACTGAGGGTTCTTGATCTAGTTTTATTGTCTAAATGGTAATGATGAAGTCCATATTAGTAAAACTGTTGTTTTCCTTCATAGTATTCGAGGAAGAGGATTTGCATATAGGTATGAAGAAGCTGATTCTTCTACATTTTAGATGTTGGATTTTGGGTCTCCTCGTTATTTCTGGCCTCATACATTGGTTTAAATGCATTCTTATGTTATTACTTTCTATGTTAGAATCCACGTTGCAAAATTTTGACATGATTGTGAGCTACCTAACATGGTTTCCTTATTTCTAGCTAACCCGTGGAGGAAGCCTTTCATGAAAAAGGAACCTGAATTCAAAAAGAGGAAAGTTGAAACACATACAGGTAGCTATTATGGATCAATGTTTCCTGATTGTTCTATTTTCAAAACTTGCACATGCTGACTTTGGGAATTCAGTTTCAGTTTAAGCAGCTACTTTAACTCAGTGCTTCTTTCTATATTTTCCTCAACTGCCGTAATTTGCCTACCGCCATTATTCTTCTGCATCAGTTACCATTGGAGGTCCTCCTAAAGCTGCTTATAAATCTGGTTTGCCTGCCACAACTCCTGCAAAGGGTAGGCCATCAGTTTCTCCTCTACCTTCACCGCCTGAGCATTCTGGTGCTCCAGCATCTCCATTGGGAACTGGAAATCATACCAAAGGTCACACTGGTATAGAAGAAGTTATGCCCATTCAGGTGAACACCAAAGAGAACAATACCAGCTCTGAGAAAGAAATGCCCAACAGGGCCACTAGTGGAGCAGCAAGGGTAAAGCCAGGGAGTAGGGGGAACTTAGGGGCTAAACCAACAGATTTGCAGAGCATGCTGATTTCGCTCCTCAAGGAGAACCCCAAGGGTATGAGTGTTAAGGTTAGTGCATGGATAAATCATAAATTCATACTACTTTTCATTAAATTATGTGCTGTGAGTAATCCATATATTCTGTTAAGACATCTTAAGTATATCGCATTCATACTACTTTTCATTAAATTATGTGCTGTGAGTAATCCATATATTCTGTTAAGACATCTTAAGTATATCGCATTACGTTCATTCATTCTATATTACATAACCTTGTAATTTCTTTTTCCTCCTGTATTTTTTTTTTTTTTTTTTGTATATTGTAGGCATTGGAGAAAGCCATTGGTGATAAAATACCGAACTCTGTGAAGAAAATTGAGCCCATAATAAAAAAAGTAAGTGGTGGAAATCCTTGATGCAGTTATTTGTAAGAACAGTTAATGACTTTATGTGTTCTCATTTAATTTTGAACATCAGATCGCAACTTTCCAAGCCCCAGGAAGATATTTTTTGAAACAAGGAGTGGAGTTGGAACACCTTAAGAAACCTTTGTCAGAAAGTGGAAGGTAAACAGTTTTGCTACTAATTAGTCCGATTCCTCAAATACTAACAGTTTTGTATTTTATTATATCTTAGTGAGTTGTAGTCACTAAAAGGCAGAAACCATGCACTTCTATTCATTGTTTGGTCATCACTATATATTTATTATCCATCAAATGAAAAGGCTGAACTGATTGAAGATAAGAAAAAGAACCGCATGTGAAGTCATGCATAAAGTCCAGAGTATGTGACCATCTCATAAATCCCGTCCTCAACATAGGATGACCTGCAAATTTTATTAATTTATTTTACCAGTCATTAGATTGTCTGTGTCGTTATTATGTACCCTTTCATCTTTAATTTGATCTCATAGTGGCAGGTTTTGGATGAAATTTCAGGATATCCTGATTTTATTCTGTCCTTTTGTTTTCCCCATTCATTGTTGGCATAATTATTGCAAATTCTATCTGTTACTATTGATTGAACATATTTTTTCACTAAAGTACTCATGGACTTTATTGACTATATGACGTGTAAATGGTGAATTACTCAGGTTCTGTTACATTCTGGCCTTTCTTGTTTTCTGTTTGTATCAACTTTTGCTGCTCACTTCTTGAAGCAATTTTCTCTGTTTTTGTTTTCGTTCTATTAGCTTTCAAATTCAGTGAGACCTTTGTACTTCAAGCTTGTAAATATCAAGGTCACATGACAGCCAACTTGGAAGGGATGCCATTAATCTTCGGGAAAATATATATATATATATATATATTGTTAAGCTATGCATATTCATGATGTTATATTCATGGTGTTAAGCTATGCATTGGGGAATTCATGCTGCCATAGTTCTTTGGTTTAATGTTCTCTCTTTGCAGTTCTCCTGAATATGATCGTCATCGAACACCTGCCCCTGAAAACAAACAGGATGATGCTCCTGCTTCAACACGGAACTTTGAAGAGAAAGTCCCTACCAAGGAATTTGATAGGCAGGCAGGGTTGAACCCTAAACTTGGAGAACAGAAGTCCCCAGAAAAAGTTGATACTCAAAATCATTCTCCTGATATTTTTGGTGACAAAAAGGTTTCTGACAATAGTGAAGGCCCAGCAGGTAGCTCTAATGACAGTGGAAGTGACAGCGATAGTGAAAGTGATAGCAGTGATAGCGGAAGTGACAGTGGAAGCCATAGTAGAAGCAGAAGCAAAAGTAGGAGCCCAGCGGGAAGTGGGAGTGCAAGTAGCAGTGATAGCGAAACAGATGCCTCTTCTAATAGCAAACAAGGCCCTGACGAGGATGTGGACATTATGACAAGTGATGATGACAAGGAATTGAAGCCAAAATCTGAACCAGGGGTTTCAGTATCACCAATTCCTTGGAGGACATCTGACAGCGTGCCTGTACAAAATGGAATCGATGAAAAGCAAGATGCAAATAGTTCTGATGTGGTTGAGATTGAGAAAGACTCGCCTGATGATGTTCAACAAACTGAAACAGCTGTCCTTCCCGATTTGATTTCTAATAGAGAAGGTGAGAAACCTTTAAGAGACATTAGGCCTTTTTCACCTGGTAACCAAGAATGCCCAGAGAATCAAGTTTACACAGGAATTTTGTTTGGTGAAAGTGAAAGTAAAAGTAATGCTAAGGATGGGTTTAAGCATGAGCCGACTGGTAGTTCCGAGAGGTTGTCTAGAGGAAAATCTAAAAGGAGCTCTGATTCGATGCGCCATGTTGAGAAACTTGACCATGCAAAAAGATTGAAAGCTGGAAGCTTGCCTCAACCAAAAGCCTTCCAGGGTAGAGATTCCTTCTTCTCAGAGTCTCCTCAGAGATTATCTCCTGATAGGGTCATTGAAGACCCTTACAAGGGTAATTCCACTCAAATGATGAATAAAACTTCTAGGGATGGAAATGCTGATTCTGATATACAGAAGGGCTACAACCAAGGAAGCTTTGGCAAATCTAGTTTGGATTCTCAAAATTCAGGAAGAAGGCCTGTTGATGTCATTGCACGGGTGAGGGCTCCTGAATCAGCAGAAAGACATGGAATACATGCTGAAAATTTGGGATATGGACATGGCGTTACTGAAAGGAATCGTCATTTCAATGATGGTTTACCAATCCAAAAAGATAAAATTTGTAGTGAAATTCAAGATGAAAATTGTTATACTAAAGACAAAAACATGCCAAGAAATTCCAAGGAAGGTGCTTTTGTAGACACACACTCAACGTACCTTGACTCTACGTATTATGGGAAACATGGGGAACCCCCAGGGGGGGAGCTTAAGGAGGCTGGAGAAGTTTCAAATTCTCGCATGGGGTATTCACTGAAGGACAATGAAAGAATTGATGTGGAAAGATCTTCCGTCTTAAATGGGAGAAGCAAAATACTTCAGAGAGAGCTTTCAGACTTGGAGTTGGGTGAACTTCGTGAGCCTTTGCTAGAGGAAACTCCTGGGTTTAAGAAAGAATTTGAAAGAAAAAGTTCATTTAAACAATCAGAGAACAGAACAAGCTCTTCAGATTACTGGAACTTAGATACAAGTAAGGGGAAACTTACTGGAAAAACTTCTGTTGACTCGAGAAAGCTGTCCCCACCTCATTCTAGGGTAGGGGTCCCCAACAACCTGGAGGGTTTATCTAAAAAGACTCCTGAACATCATACTGAAGATATAAATAGACTGCAGCACCATAGGGTTGGGAAATCTCAGTCACAAGCCCTACAGCACCTATCAAGAGTAGATCGTGAACTTGATGCGTATAAATTAGCAGACATGAGTGGTAAGTCTAGACAAAATGAAGCTAGAGTAAGCCAGGGGACTGGTATAGAAGGCTATGGAGATACTAATAGGAAAGCATCTTCCAGTGCACCACAACAGTATGATACCAAGCGAGGACCAATTTCTCATCCTATGAAAGAAAGTCGAACACAGAAATCAAATATGTTGGCGGAAATAAGTGATACAAGGAAGGATACTTCTTTAACTGAGAGTAATGAAGGGAATGTAAAGAGGAGGGAATCTTCTTCAGATGAGAATAGTTGCTCATATTCTAAGTATGAAAAGGAGGAGCCTGAGCTGAAGGGACCAATAAAGGACATCAATCAGTAAGTACTCATAGTGCTTTCTTACTGTAATTAATATCAGTATACTGCTTTATTTTGCCTTTCTATCTTCTATAGTTATAGTTTCATCTAAAATTATTCTGCTCATCTTTTTTCTGTTTTATTTGCCTTTGTGAATCTTTAGGTATAATGAGTATGTGCAGGAGTTTTGTGAGAAGTATGATAGCTACTGCTCATTGAACAAGATCCTAGAGGGCTACAGGTATTATGCAAGTTCATTTGCTCATTTCTAGGTTTTGGGACTTCTGCTTTGTTAGTAATTGTTCTATTGAAGTTGCTTCGGGTTTATGGATATAAGTTCTTGTTGGTTAAGGTGGCATGGTTTTGTTTGTTGCAGGATTGAATTTGAAAAACTGGGAAAGGACCTTGCAATTGCTAGAGAGAGGGATATGGGAAAATATTACAACATTGTGAGCCAATTGAAGGAATCGTATCGTCAGTGTGGGACGGTGAGCTTCATCATTGTTTCTCTTTCTCATACGAAGTCCTTGTGCAAAGCTTGATGCATCGGCCAAATCCATGATGAGATTTTTTACTAATCAAATATTATGTTCCCCTATATTCTTCAATTCTTATTATATTCTTCACGATCTCCATTCTCCGAACCTGTTATTGTATTCTGAACTGTTGATCTTCCTCTTTTAGGGCAACTCATTGTATGTGCTTCAGTGTCTACACCTTAGGTAGTTTACACGGGTGATGATTATTGGTGTTCAGGGGCGGACACCGAAATTTATGTAGGGGGAGGTTGAAATTTATTTATTTATTTATTTTTTAGATGTAGAACTGTATATCATAGATTTTGAGGTAGACTGTAATTTTTTTTTTGACTGATTTATTATTAAAAAATATTTTTAATTGTGACTGCCCTGCGCTTTAGCTCAGGGCAGCTCACACGTGGATACGCCCCTGTTGGTGTTAAAAACTATGGTTTCAGAGTTACTTTTGGGAGATTTTATTGCTGGCTGAATCTGTTTTCAACTCAGGAACTTGCATGATTCCATCATTTGGCATCTATTTTTATCCTAATGCTTGAGCATAAGGATGGGTGTTTACCATTCTCTTCATGTCAAGGGTACCATGCTCAGGAGTGCCACACTTCCCAAATAATCTGTTAACAATGTGATGTGAATCTCATTGAAGTTGGTAATAGCAGTGCTTATCCAAAAAGAGAGTGTTTTCCTTTATGCAAGTTTAACTGTATAATACAGTATGCATTATCTATATTGGCTTTTCTTAATTTCTCATCTGACCTTTTATAATTCAACTTATGCAGAGACATAAGAGGCTGAAGAGAATATTTGTTGTGCTTCATGAAGAATTAAAGGTTATTAATCCAAAACTGGTGAATTTGTGTCTCGTATATTTTCTGTTATTAGGCCATCAATAAATAAAGCTTATGTTGCAGCAACCTCTTCTGGCAATGTCAAGTTAATAGTTATGATTTCTTGTCACAGCACATGAAGGAGATGATGAAAGACTTTGCCACCTTGTATTCAAGTGATTGACACCTCATTCTGACATACTCTTTCCGGGCCTAATTTGCATCTCGGGACTCCTGGGATTCTATATATGTCGAGGTGGGTTCCAATGATTGCACAACTGGCTTCAATGTGGTAATCGATCTGTAAATATATGATGAATGGCTGCAGTAAGACAGTGTTAAAAGAAGCTTTAAAAATTCGAAGGAGCCCAATGTTGGTCCGAGTCTTGTCTCAGTGAGACGAAATTGGAACCACCCGGTTGAATAGTGAGAAAGTGTTGGTGCCACAGCCTCCCATAGGGGTTTTTGGGGCGGGACGAGGGCATCAAAGCATTGTGAGTTGTGAATGAAGTATTCATCTCCTCGAACGGGTTTACATACAGGAAACTTACCGTAAGGTCCTATTGCTGTGAAATTTCGTCGCGGTCGTCTGTTTGTTTGGCCGGAAAAACAGGAAGGAAGCCATCCCCCCTGCCCCCGGCCCCAAAGTTTTGTGATGTTATGTTTTTTATTCTGAGCAAAGGTTACAAGATAAGATCCTTCTTCACAGGTTGATGTAATAATGTCAAGCATTTTGTTATTAGGGATACCCAACAAGAGCGAGCCGGCTGGCTTCCCTTGGACAATGATCCAATTAGGTTTTGACTTTGTACCCTTATTTGTAAAATGCTGCCTGTCCTTACTCTGCAAATTAATGAATAATGTTCATGCTATTAGGCAGAAAGCCGGTGATTCTGCTTTTAATTTGGGATTGTTTATTTGGCAAATGGTATTTGTACACAAAGTTCTTACGCTCTATGTTCCACTCTTTGCAAGTGAATAAAATTGAGAGAATTTTTGTTTCACTAACTTGGAAGAAATGCTCCTAAAATCTCTTCAATAGAGTAAAAACTCAGATATATTTATTATTGACATTAGTTAAGTTAGCTACCACTTAGAAATTATATACTCTTAGTAGTATTTGTTAATTAGGATATAGATTAGAAAAAAGTGAGATATGAAAAGCATTCTAAATAAAAGTATTTTTCATTATATTTGTTAAATTTATCTGATGACTATTAAAAAAAATCACATGACTTTTTATTTGGACTATTTTAGATAAACTTATCTTGGTCTTTTTCAGTTAAAAAAATAAATAAATGTGTGTCTTTTAATGTATTCTAAAAAATTTAACAAATAATTTAATAAAAATTTTGAAATATCTTATCTTGACAATTTCATATCATAATCTATAAAATATTCTAACATTATCTTACTCAATTTAAAAAATGCTACCTCAATGTATTTGACTAGTCTTATGTCTTATTTGATTGAAATATAATTAATCAAATAAGATATAAAAGAATATTGATGCAAGGATTTCTTAACATTAGTGTATCTACTTTTGGGCCAACTATCTCATGAATCCATGCACAGCACCTCTTGCATATATATTAAGTAAATTACCACCAATATAGGAAGTATGATTATAAGCGTAGCACATTATGATCTTTTTAATAGTTTTTTGCTTTAATCAAATCTTATATACCAAGGTAAGAAAAATTTTCTCTGATATTTGATCTCTAAAACATTATATTAATAATATCAAATTTAGCCCCCAAGGCATAACTTGAGCAGTCAAATGAGTAATATATCCGTGTCAATCTGGTAGGTTGTAAATTTGATTTTCGCTTTGCGCAAAAATTAAAGGCACAATCTACGATTTACCTCTTTTGACGTAATTAATGACAAAAGCATCAAGGGCCGTGTAAGAACGATCATTCCAAATAATATCAATTTTAAATATCTTTAAGTGTCATTTATTAAGTGATTTTTTAGGTTAATTTATTATCTTATTAATTATTTTCACACAAGTTTTTATTAATACTCTTATTCGGTACATAAATGAAATAAATTATATTTTTATGGCATTATTTTATTTTTTAAAAATAAAAAATAACTCTTTAAATATAGCTAGCCAGGAAAAAAATTCTTAGCCATTATGTGAATTTTAAAATAGGAAAGACAAATTATTAAAAAAAGAAGAAAAGAAAAAAAGAAGAAGGGGTTTACTGGATATAGTCCGAAGCTGGGGACTGAACTGAGAAAGTGAAAAGATTTGGTTTGGAGCTTCTTTGCAGGTCGCCGTCGGGAGCCGTCGAACGCTCGGGTGGAGAAAATGGGAAGAAGGATATTGAACGACGCGCTGAGGACGATCGTAAACGCTGAGAAGAGAGGCTTTGCCTCTGCTCAGCTTCAACCCGTCTCCAATGTCATGGCCTCCTTCCTCAACATCATGAAACATCGAGGTAAACCCTAACCCTATCCCCAACTCAATTCAGTGTGCTCTACTATGCGTGTTCTTTGCTGGTCACGTTTTTCTTTTTAACAGTTCAACGCCACCGAAACATGAAAGTAGTTGGAGTCGGCCAGAGTGGTTTAGTAGTGGCGTGGTTCATTCGGTACCGTTTTAAGCAACACTTTGTGGGTTTCTAATGTTTGAAAAGTTCATGTTCTTTGAAATCTTCATTGTAGTTCGATGGGTTGAGAGGTTTTTGGTTTGGCGTTTTCTTGTGCAAGTAACTGGGGAGGCTGTCAGGGAGTTTTTCAGTCCGGACGTTAAATTGCTCAGCATCATCATCACAAGCCTCAATCCTGCTGGGTAGGATTGGCTTGATGGATTCTAGCTCCCCAATCATCTATATCAAGTTTTCTTTAGTCTTCCCCTGCTTGTTTTTTTTTGCTACAAACTTTTTTATTCTATTCAGTTGTTTCACAGGCGCATTTATTTGGCCTTCTTTTAATATTCCCAAATAATTTTAATCGCATTTTGCATATCTTACCCTCAGTAGGTGGTGTCACTACTGTCTTATTATAGATAATCTCAATTCTAATTCTATCTTTTCTAGTATGGCCACACCACACATTCACTATGATATCCTCATCTCATTACACTCACATTTTGTGAATGTTAACAGTTAATTGCCCAACATTTACGTCATATAGTAAATATGGTTCTATACCTATCTGATATAGTTTTTCTTTTAGGTTTAAATGGGTTTTAGGAGCACATAAAATGTTACACATTTCTCCAGTTTAACCATTGTACTGTATTTTTGTGATTGAAATTCTTAGTAATCATTTCCTTTGTTTTTGATCAATTGATCTAAGATATCTAAACGGATGTTTTGTAATGTACATTTCTTTTTTTTCTACATCTTTATTCTACATATTTGGTTTTTGACCTACTCAACTTGAAACTTTTTAATTTTAAGGTGTTCCTCCATGATTCAAGCTTAGTATTCATGCCTTGTTTTGTCTTGTCCACCAAGATGATATTTCTTCAAATAATATACACCGATATACATCTCCTTAAATGTGTTTTGTGAGTTCATCTATCAGAAAACCAAGGGATTGGTGCAGAACATTGATGTAATGCAATTGAAATTGAAAAGCCTCAATACTCTCCACAATTCCTAGTATTCATTTTTGCTTGATGATACATGTTTTTAATAATCTGTATATAAACAATCCAATTATTTTCTTTTTTTTAAACCTTCCATAAGATTTCTCTAAAAGACTTAGCAAAGTCTTTTTTTCTAGTCTATTAATACCATGTGCAATTCCTTACTGTTGTGTTTGGCATGGAATGGAGGTTAAATTGCTTCCTATGCACAAGTCCTTGATAATATGAAAAATTGTGTTGGTTAAAGCTCTCAGATTTGGGAATTTTGGGTTTGTAATATCAGAAATGGCCTGCATACAAATGAATCAATTCTTTGGGTTATAGTTTCAGAAATGGCCCACGAATAAGATGTGAGATGTGGGAACTTTTGGTTTATAATTTCAGAATTATTGGGCTAATATGTAACCTGTGTTCAGTGTTCACTTTTCAAAACTCTGAAAGGACAGTTCCATCTCAAAGTTAACTTAGGCCTGAACTGAAGGTACAGGATGCCTCTATGCTTGGGTAATAGAAAATTTCAGAGTTAACTTAGGCTTGATTGAGGGTTGTTTTTATGATTGGAAAATCATAGGTTTGAGTTGCAGAAACAACTGGTTTACAATGCAATGGTAACGCTGCATATGAAAATGACCCTTCCTCAACCCTTGTAATGTCGGGAGTCTCGGGGAATGGGGACACCCTTAGTCCAAGACCTTCTTTGCTTCTGAGTCGTACCTTATGAATTGGGTGTTTGTTTTCTTCTTTGCTTGCTGCCATTTTTGGGCAGTTTATCTTGAAGGCACTCTTCAATCTCATAGGAAGGACTCAGAATATGTGGTATCTTAGCCTTTTTGGGGCTAGGATGTAGATTGTTTTACTTCCAAACATATTTTCTTTAAAAAATATTTACACAAAAGTGGTGGTTTTTCTTGCCACTTTCCTGTGTTTGGTAAATACTGAAATTTTAAATATTTTAAAAAATTATTTCTCCCGTGAATGAAAATTTTCAATTTAGCAAAAAGAGCATTTGATTGCAGAATCTATTGTCAGCACTCATATTCAGATTTAGATTCATAAAGGCATTCATCACAAAAAGAGTCCTTAGCATGCCAACTGTAAGAATAGGTGCATCTTCTGGGTGTCCTCCATGTTTCTGGCAAGTCTCCTCCTGATTTCATCCATGAAGCAGTATCCAATTTTACTTGGTCAGGTCTTTTGCATTTTATCGATGTGGTCTCATTGGATTCAACAAGAATGGACAACAATTCATGTAAGTCATTGCTAATTGTGCCTGAGAAAATTTAAATCAAGAGATTTTGAAGTTTCAAAGCTGATTTGGCATGTTGAGCATAGTGGAAAGATTTGACAATAATGGATGCATTTCACATTACAAGCGTCCTGTTCTGGAAAATGACTGATTTTATTTCAATAAGCATTTTCTCCTAATATGTTTTAGAATGTTTTACTTGTAGAAGATATTTATTTAATTTATATGCATCCAAACACCAAAAGTTTGGAAAAGTTTTTTGGAACATATTTTACAGAAAAAAAAGACAGAGCTGTAATCTTATATGGTTTTGAAGAAAGCTTATGAACTGAAATGATAATATTTTTGTACCCATGATCTAGGTGAGTTGTGGGGGTGGGGGCATGCATCCTCCAACTGCATTTTGTGAGCATTGGTATGCTCCCAACTCCCACCCTACCCAAATTTGGCAATTAAGTAAATTAGTTATCTTAACATATGGATATTATTAGTGCAAAAGATTTAGCAGTTATGCAAAATGTAGAGAACTATTTGTCTTATTTATCGTAATCATTTCACCTCTGTTTAAACAAAATTTTTTGTCTTATGTAATGGTGTTTGTGAATTAGAAACCATCAATATTTTCTAAACAATGGAAACTCAAATATCTCTTAAGTAAATAATAGGTTAGTATGATTGTCACAACAAAAGTTACTGTTTTCTTTTTCACACTGAAATACTTGTTTTCTCTTAATTTCAATACTATATAATGATGACATGGTTGTTTTTGTACAAGGGGAAAATGGAGAATGTTATCAAATACAGTATCCTTCTAATTTGATTTAATGATTTGCCAGCTTAAGATTTGAACCAATTGTGATAACTAATTGCCTTATACTTATATAAAGTTAAGAAATAAAAACTATTATTTTTTATTGTGATTACTGAGTTCTTTGTATTTTTTTTCTCCAATGAATAAAAAAATTTCATCTTCACCATCATCATCATTTAAAGAAAAAAAGCTTACTCCACATGGTGGAATAAAGGCTTGGCTTGTCATTGAAGAATAAAAAAAAAATTGTCTCTTTATTGAAATCTGAACAACAACATACTAAACCTTTATCCCAAGATAAGGGGTCCGCTACATGAATTCTAGCTTGCCAATCCTTTATTAAAATCTATATAGTACATTTTTAAATTTATTAGTTATATTTTATTAAAGTTATGATATAATTATTTGTCTGTGGCATGGCCCTTTCCAACCAAATTTCTTGCTCAGTATGTTATTTTATTCCAACTCAACCAATGGCATTTTCTGTTCATATGGTGCCCAAGAAAATCAGACAGGTAAACAGAAGCAGTTTTTACATTTGGTTTATCCTCTTTTTCTTTCTCAATTTGATAATAGCTAAATTTTAGCATGGATGATACTGGATATTTGTATCTTGAAATCTGGATCTTATCATGCCAAGTTGTTAACTTGCCATGCAGGATATATTAAAGATTTCCAAGTATATGATCCTCACAGAGTTGGAAGGATAACTGTGGAGCTGCAGGGGAGGATCAAAGATTGCCGGGCTCTCATGTATAGACAGGACGTTAAAGCCCAAGATATTGAGCAGTATAGATTGGGTGCACTTCCAACACATCAGGTTCATTTACTTTCTTTTTACTCTTTCCAAATGAACTGTTTTGTTCTCAGAAAATAGGGAGACTAGAATATTATGAGGCGGTCATGTACATACATTTGAAGTATACAAAGCCATAAAGCCATGCCCTCTCATTTAGATGCCAACTATTTTAAGCAACAAATTTATCATTATTTCTTGTCAGCATAAAATTATTTAAGAGTGAAGCGAGAGCTTCAATGTAGTAATAGAAAAGAAAGAACGAAAACTGAAGAGAATTTGAAGCTAGGGTTTCACAAAATAAGCTTCTCAATATTGAAAACAGAGAATAAATACTCAGCTTATTCTGTTGAAGTACAACTTCTTGTACTTAATTTGTACAGCTGTAATGTTAATAAACAGCTAACTAATTTTACAACAACTATAACAGAACATAACAAACAACAGTAACACAGTATAACAGAAAAACTAATTATCTTCTACAAAGAGACAGAATTACTACTTTAAAAATAGCAATTAGATTTCCTTTTCCCCTCTCTCTCTCTTTATCTCCATCTCTTGCTCCCACTTTCTTCTCTCTGAATAGTAGTGTGCAAACAGGATGTTTGCGTGCCTATTTATAAGAATTTCTTTTAAAACATAAATCCGGGCAAACTAAACCCTTGCAATCCTTTATCAGTGGCCTGTTTCTGATTTGAGACCTTTATTAAGGCTTTTTTTTTGAAGTGGATTGATAATTTATCATTTTGTTTTAATTTATTTATTTTGTAAATCTGCACTGGTCTTGGTCTTGCTAATTACTCATCATCATCTGTCAGCATGACCTGCTTGTGGTCTAGCCTATTTGATCACTGATTTCCCCTATCACTCCTTCCTTATTGGTGCTCCAGGCTCGTTAAAAGAGCCAAGTGGGTGTTGGAACTTTTAGTTTTATGTGATCTGTGAATGTGTCTGTCACGATTTTAGGGGTAAGAAGAGAATATTAATAAATTACAGTTGTAATAATTATATTTATTAGTCTGCTGTATTTGTAACAGATAGTTAGATGGTAATTGTTAGAATAGTCAGTTATTGTAATAGTTAGACAGTTAAGGAGAGGCTATGTATATAACCTTAGGTGATAGGAGAATTTTTGGGGGGAGGGGGGACATAACAAAAATAATCTTTTGCCTCTCTCTCTCTCTTATTCTCTCTCTCTTCCTATTCTATTCTATGTCCAGAATTCCATAATTGTCCAAGCCCAACTCTAGGGACTTGACATTGTGGTATCAGAGCCAAGCGAACTGGCTGTGGGGTGATCGATAGGTAGTCTCTCAGTGAATGGTAAGCTTTGAAGTGATTGGCAAAGGCTGTGCAGGTGATTGAAGAAGTACAATAACAGTAGTGGTGAATTGCGACGGCAGAAGGTACCAGATTGAAACAATTGGAGGGGTGGATGGAGACTTTGGAGCATGAGTTGTCACAAGCCCTAGAAGCGATGGCCCAAAGTAGGGAGGACATGGCAGAATTAAGGGAAGCCGTGTAAAAGGGCGTCAGAGAAATGCCAAGAAGCAATTGAGAGGTGCCAAGAATCAATGGAGCAACAAGGGCAGAAGATTAACAGCACGCACAACATGTTGTCTTCCCTGTCCCAATTTCGGTTGTCGCCGGAATTTCTGCCCATGCAGACCTTTGATCCGATCTTGCCACACCAAGGCAATTGTCCAAGAACACAGGGGTTCTTGAAGTAGAGGACCAGCCTACGAATCAAGAGGCACAGGTGAGGAATATCTAGCCTTTGACTCATACTCATCCTCCGATGCGAAGATTGGAGATCCTAATGTTTGAGGGGATGAAACCAAGGTGGTGGACAAGGAGATGTGAAAATTTTTTCCAGTTCTATAGGGGTTCCCAGAAGAGCAGAAAATCAATGTGGCTGTGGCTTACTTGAACAATGCAGCCGATTCTTGATATCAAGGCTGGATCCAAGATGAAGGAAATTAGGGAAGTTAGCAGAATTCGTGGAAGGGTTATGTAAGTGATTTGGTGAAAGAAGCATGGCCGATGTGATCGAGGAATTTAGTAAGTTGAAGCAAGAAGGGTCGGTGGTGGAGTACCAAGCGAAGTTTGAAGAATTGAGATCAATTGTGTATACTATTACTATACAACTAAGATTGACAGAATAATATTTGGTGTCCAGTTTCATTAGCGGGTTGAGGGAGGAATCGAGATTAATGGTGAAGATGATGATACCAACATTCATGAGGCAAGCGGCTGAGAAGGCAAGACTGCAGGAGCTCATGTTGGAAGCAATCTACAATAAATACACAATGGCAATAGAAATTCAGCCTTCGTTCTATCAACTTTTGGAAGGGGATCAAGTGAACGTGCATTCTAAGAATTTCCCTAACCCTACTGTAGCTAAATCAAGTACTATGGAGCAATGACGAAAGTTAGGATTATGTTATAGGTGTGGCGCCAAATTCAGCCTCGGCCACTTGTGTAAAAAACAGTTACTCAACATGGAAGGTACAAAGGAAGAAAATGAAGAAAAAGAACTAGCTGGAATTAGATGAAGAACATGGTCAACAGCTGCAAGTTCTTGGGGACAAGAACTCTCTCGAGGAGGGGAGAATTGTCATGATCTTTGGGGTAGGAAGGGAATACTAATAAATTACAGTTGTAATAATTATATTTGTTAGTCAATTATATTTGTAACAGTTTGATGGTAGTTGTTGTAATAGTCAGTTATTGTAACAGTTGGACAATTAGGGAGAGGCTATATATGTAACCTAAGGTGATAGGAGAATTTTGGGGTTGGGGGGAGGGGGTGGGGAGAGAATAACAGAAATAATCTTTTGCCTCTCTCTCTCTTATTCTCTCTCTCTCTTCCTATTCTATTCTATGTCCAGAATTCCATAATTGTCTAAGCCCAACTCTAGGGACTTGACAGTGTCATGGCCCACCCTGAAATAGGTCACACTCCATGACTCTTCTCCAATACATTGCAAGGGAGTCTTAAATCAATGCTTAGAAAGTCTAACAACTAGGCGTGATGCATAAATCTCTAGATAAATGCCACTAGGATCGGTTTCTCTCAGATACATTCTGAACTTTCATATAGGCCCATTTTATCATTATTTTCCTCTTTCCCTTGCCCATTTACCCTGTTTTGTGTGTGCCTAGCTCATGTTCACCTGAGCTATCTAGTGTTCATTCCAAGTCTCAGAAGCTTTTGCCATTTACTTAGATTACAGTTAATAGGGGGTTATTGTCAACCTGCTACTTAGCTTTACCGAGCCATTTCATTCTGTACTTCAGCATGTTCTAGCTGGGTCCATCATACGTCATAGCATGTCGAGCGGAATTCTGTAAATAGAACCTTCATAGCATGTATATACCCATTTTCAATATACAATGCCGCTAACATGCTTCTAAAGGCTTCCATTCTGTTTATAACAATAGCATGTCAATTATTATTATTCCGCACGCAGTACATATATTTCATATGCTTAATAAATTACATTTTCCAGGACTCAATCATAACATGTGCTGAATATAACACGTTTAATTCATCATGATATCTTTTTAATCATACCATGTGATCTGTAACAAATTAATTTATACAAAAGGCATGCAAAACAAAATAAATAGGCATTTCATCATATAACATGCTTGTACTTACATCTCATCTTATTTTCAATAGGCCTCACCTTCAACCTCATTATGGATAATCCCTTCTCTTATTTTTTTTTCTTGTATAGCCACTGTACTTATATTTTGCACATGTTGATATATAATTGCCCAAGATTCTAAGCCATACAACAATGTTGGTCTTGTAGCCATTTGATAAAATTGTTCTTCCAGCTTTAAAGGAATTTTACAATCACATAAAATATTGGATGCGCTTCTCTTCTTTTAACTACCATGCTTTGATTTTGCGAGTAACATTCTCAGTGATCTTTCCATTCTTTGAACAATTGATTCGAGATTGATTTCTTGATTAAAGACGTTATCACAAGTGCCTTACCCTTTATCCACTGGTTCACATCCTGTCTCATTTCCATTGGTGTTAGATATTGTTATGAATTGTGGAGCAGCTTTAAGTCACAATGAACAATAAACAAATTTGGTTCTTTTTGAAAGTTGAGATTCTTTAGGAGTAGTTTTTGCCATTTCGGTGTGATGGAAAAAAGAATAAAGATGCTTTTTGCTTTCTCGTGGCTTTAGTTTCAATTTACTTGAGCTCACTTGCTCGGACTGTTTGACTTCACATGCAGTGGGGGTACGTTGTGATCACAACACCAAATGGAGTCCTGGATCATGAAGAGGCAATCCGGCAAAATGTTGGCGGCCAGGTTTTAGGGTACTTCTATTAAACGTTTCGTGTATGCTTAAGAAGTGGGAACCAATTTGTTTCATACTCCCATTAAGGCTGGGCCCTTCACTGCTGGCACAATTTTTATTACTGAACAATCTTCTCCAGCAGAGGGGGAGATGTGTAGTTCGTTAATGTTTTGTTTATCCTCTTGTTTTTGCATCTGTTTTTAAGGTCCAATAGATCATTTTCTTCCCTGGGGCAGTGTTGAATCCATGATTTTTGATGTTTTGGTTACCATTTACAGCTTGTGTAGTAGGTGCCAAGGGCAATGCTCTGCATGTTTGCTTAGGGTAAATCTCTCTCTCTCTCTCTCTCTCTCTCTGTGTATATGGAACTTGGTTTTTGATTCCAACTCAATGTCGGGTTCCAAATCTTGATCCCAACTTCACATTAGGTTTTGATAAGAACCCAATCAACAACGATGGTGAAGGCAATGGTGAAAGGTGCTTGTTGGCTGTGAAAGGTTTAGTGACAGTAGAGATGGTGGCATACGATTAAGGGTACAATTGAGAATAACCAAAATATGAGAAGAAAATGATAGTAGAGAGGAGAGAGGAAGAGAAAGTAATGGTTTAAATGTAAGGATAAAATTTTTAAATTAGGGTACTCTTGATAGCAAGGGAGGTTAGTGTTTATTTTTTAAAACACAGTAGTTGATACAATATAGACAATTTTAAATTGACGTTAAGCTATTGGTAATTTTATTGTTTGGTTTTATTTGTCTTTCTCTCTTCAGTTTTGCTAATTTAAAGGATAGGAAGTTGACATTAAGCAATTGGTAAATTTTGTCAGTGTGTCACATGGGAGGCCACATACCAAACAAATGCATATGGAAACTCCTTTCCTTTAGTTTCTTTTTTTATTTAAGAAAAGATAAATTGCGCTCAAACTATTTGTAGTTTTGGCCATTTTATATAAATTTTGTATACTTTAAAAATGGTTTTAAAGGTTTGTGTGGTTTAATTTTGGAGAAATGTTATTTGGATACTTAAATTTTATGCTATGTATTGATGTTTTGTTTTATATATCATATTAATATAAATGTACAAAACCTTAATGTAGATATACAAAACCTTAATATAGAGTGTCAATAAACTTTAGTATTTAAATAGCATTTCTATTAATTTTCCTACTTACGCATCCCTTTCATAACAAATAAGGCTAAATTAAATAAATTTTCCTACTTACGCATCCCTTTCTTTGCTGCTATTATTATTGCTATTGTTGTCTTTTTCTATCTCTTTGGGTTTGATCTTTTAAAAATAATTGTTTTAGATCTCTTATAAAATTCATTGTTTAGCGGAAACAATGAGTTATTTTGGAGTTTTTCAAATAAAAACTTCGAATATATTTGCTTTTAATCGAAATAAATTTTCAAATTAAAATATGCAATCGATTAGTTCTACATGGATAATTTATATTTGTATAAATATTATTTAAAAAAACTAAACCTTACCTATTAAATGTATTTTTGTTAAAGTGGATAGATAATATATTTTTTAATTTTACAATAAATAAATAAGTCAAAATAATTAAATTTATTTTTTTTATGTAAGAAAAAATCAACTTTAGTGGAGCCGATATGGATTGTGATATGTTCAATAGAAAGATAGTTCATATATATAAATTAAAATTTTAAATAAAAAATTATTGGGTGGCGTTTGCTCATTATTGTTTAGTTTTTATTTTTAAAATAAAATTTTAAATAAAATAAATTTAAGATTAACAAAAAAAACTGTTCACAAATTTATTATAATAATTTGTGGAGATTATAAGTTTAAATTTTATTATTGTAATTAATTTTTATTTTTAATAAAATATTATAAAATAATTTAAAAATATAAATTTGGGCAAGAGAGTATAGGATTGTAAGATATTGACTGGTCTAAAGACATATTCAACCATTCATTTGACTACATACAAAATAATGTCAATTTACTAAAAAAATATTTATGCAATTTCATAAATATTTCAAGACGTTGCATAATATTAGAAAAAAATATTAAAAACGTATTTATGTGAAAAAGTTAGAAGCGGACAAAATTCACATAACTTTTTTTTGTCTATACCTAAAAAAATATTTTTTATTTATTTTTAAAAGTAAGTAAATTTTTAAATTTATTATTTGTATTATGTTTGATTATATATATTTTTTAAATTTATTGTTAATTTTTAATTAATAAGTCATAATTCATGGATTATGAAACTTATAGCTAATTGTATGAATGCGTAATGGAATGTATGTTTATTTTTTGAGGTAGTATTTGTTAATCAAGCAATATATAGATTGTAAAAAGTAGAATATGAAAAGTATTTCAGATAAAAATATTTTATATTATGTTTGTTAAATTTATTTAGTGATCATTAGAAAAAGTCACAGTAACTTTTTATCTAAATTTGTTTAGATAAATTATTTTAATTCTTACAAATAAAAAAAATGATGCATATACTCTCTAATGAATTTTAAAAAATTTAACAAATAGTTCGATAAAATTTTGAAATATTTTATAATCGTATCTTGACCATTTTATGTTTTGATCCATAAAATATTTTAATTTTTTAATTTAAAAAAATCAATTTATTGAATAATTATTTTTTATATTAAAAGTATACTAATAAAAATATATTTTTATTTTTTATTTACACATTTTCATATATTTATATTTTTTATTTATATTTATTCCTCTTTTCCCTTTAGAAATCAAGAAATTATACGATCTGATATGGATTTTTTTTTTTTTGAGATTATGGAAGCCGTCTTCCCCCAACTTCAATGAGCTCACTTTCTGTCTCGCATTGATTGCAGTTATTTTTGCGCAACTCGCAGCAAAGAAAGAAAGAAAGCCGCCTCTTTCTTATCACTCTCTCTCTCTCTCTCTCTCTCTACACCCCTGCGAATACGGAATCGGAGACCAATCCGATCACCGCCCGACCAACTCTTCCCCTTCACGGCCACGGTCTCGCCGTGCTTTTCCGAATTCAATTCCGTTAGCAGCAAGTTCACAGCCGAGCCAAGCGAGTTCATACTTCAATTTCAGGTAGCCCTTGGCCTTAATTTTACTTTGGGCTTTGCGTTCTCTCTCCATCTCTCTCTGGTATAGATTTCTGGTACCGTTCGTTTTTATTGTTTCCTCCACGCCTAAGTTTTGAGTTCCTGTAATTTCGGTGATCAAGAGGAAATTAGCAAGTACTTTGATTGGGGTTGAAGTATTTGCGATTAGTTCACATTGTGAAAGTGTATCTGTTTTAAAGCTTTCAAAGATGCAGCAGCCTGATTGAATGGGGCAATAACATGGGCAAGTCGAGATATTGATTTGTGATTTTTCCTTTTGGTAAAGTTATTGTCTTTTTTTTTTTTTTTAATGGTACGTTTTTTTGATTTTTGGTGCCCTTCTAGGATCAGACGTGACGCTTAGGTGCCTTGGTTGAAAGGGAGTGAAAGGAAAAAAGATTATTTGGTTGTAGTTTTGAAGCTTGAGTCTCAGTACTAGAATCAATTGGGACTTTTCCAGTAAGGGTTTCAGGTCAAAGTTATAATTAGGACTCCTATTTAGTGAAAAATTCCACCCCATGTTTTTTATTGCAGCAACAAAATGGCATTGTCTTGAGATTGGTTGCAACTTGGAGGTGTATGATGAGCTATACGATTTGTTCACTTGTTTCTATGGCCCTAATTTTTCTCTTTATTGCTGCAACATTCCACATAATTTAAGTTAATTTTGGAATCTCTTTTTCAGATATTATAGGATTTTCAGGAGTGACTTCAACTGTCATGCTGAATGTTGCTACCAGTGGGTGGGCTAGGGATGAATTCCACAATGGATGATATGAACTTAATTCAGCAGGCGCAGAGACACCTGGTTGTTCGGGAGCTTGGAGAAGAGATTGATTTGGAAATTGGGCCTGGGGATGATGACCCAACATTTGCAAGCACTCCTCTTATTAGTGGCCCACCACGAGAGCCTTCAGCTGAAGATCATGACGATAGCAAACAGATGGTGATGGTTTCCGAACTTTCTGGTGAAAATCAAGATATGTCAAAGGCACAACCTGCTAAAAGGAAAAAGAAGGTGGTAAAAAGATGGAGAGAGGAATGGGCTGACACCTACAAGTGGGCATATGTTGATGTGAAGGAAGGGACAGCAAGGATATTCTGTTCTGTTTGTAGGGAATATGGTAGGAAACATAGAAGGAATCCTTATGGGAATGAAGGTAGTAGGAATATGCAGATGAGTGCGTTGGAAGAACACAACAACAGTTTGCTGCATAAAGAGGCCCTTCGTCTTCAAATGGCTTCCAAAGACAAGATTACGGTGGACAAGCCAATTTATGTAAAAGGTCAGTCCATGAATTGATTTATATTCCTTGTACTTGCATGACACTTTTACACAAACATTCATATTTTAGTAAAATACAATTATAGGTTTTATTGTTAAGTAAAAAGCCCAAGGATAGGGAGAGTTTGGGTTTGAAGGTCTTGTTATCTGAGAGTTTTGAGGTAGGGAACACTGTCTCAAGAGCAGTATCTTTTATTTTTGGTTTTTGCTTTTAGGTCCTTAGGTTTAGGGTCTTGATGTAATTGGCTGGCCAAAGCATGATCTTAACTTGAAAACAGTTAATTTTAAAGTCTGGAGGGCTAGTATCTGGTTCTGGAATTAGCTGGAAAGAACTAGAAGGCAAAGGCCAAGGGTTTACCATTGCATGGTTTGAAACAATTATATGCAAAATACACTCATAAATTCTGCTTAAATTGATTCTTACTGCATAAAAGGATTAACTATCGTCGTCGTCACCACAAGCTTTTTTCCACTAGGTGTGGTCAGCCACTAGCCTTCTAGGTTTCAATTTATTTTGATCCATGACCTTATCTTTTGTAAGACTATTATTTTTCATGTCATGCCCAAGTCCTTTTACCAAATATTTTTGGTCTTCCTCTACCTCTGTTACTACAAACTTCTTCCACTCCATCTGCTCTCCTTACAGGTGCCTCCATTGGCCATTTATTTTCACATGCCCAAACTATCTTAATTGCATTATTGTATTTTATCTTTAATAGATGTTATTCTCAAGATAAACAATACCATATCAAAAAAAGTACAAGATTTATCATTGGTACGGCATGGTATTGGTGTATTCAACTGTATTGGGTTACTATTTTAAATATATCACTAAATACAAACCAATAACCTATGTTTTAAAAAATATGTATGGATATAATAGAATTTTCTAGAAAATAACATTGTAGGTGTTTTGTTTTCATGTTTTACAAGTTGGTTTCACAATATCAACTATATGAAAGTTGATCATGTCAATTATCTTTATCTCCATCATCTCATGAAACTTTTTCATATTAAGATGCTGTTGAAACTTTATCCCATTATTCCCTCAATGTTGCATTAGGAAGGGCATCTAATGTAAAATTTTGCCGAATTGTTATTTTGTATGGATTTTTATTGTTAGTGTGACTTTCAGAAGTCAATTGATATTATTTTGTGCTAACGACCTTAACTAAGATGCAGTTAGTGATGATGAAAATAACATTGTAGAAGCATAAAACTCTCACTATTATCAAGAGCATATTGGTATTTTAACTCTTTCTTAACATTAGTGATAGTTTTTATGCTTCTACAGTGTTACTTTCATCATCACTAATGAGTATGCCAAACCTAAAACCTCTCTCATTGTTAATTTTGATCATGCACACTTATTCTGAAAGTCACATTGGCCACTGTAAAAGACTTAAAATTTTGTCCTAACCCTAAAGTCTCTCTCATTGTTAATTGTTGGATTACATAATTTTGGTTAGACTATGCTTGTTAAACTATTTTGGTTGGATTGGTTTGTGTAGAAAAAGATGAAACAAGTTGAAATAACTATAGATTCTTGCTTGATATATTTTTGAGTAATATGGCGTATTTATACACAATACCTAGGTCATCTTCTATATTCTAGAAACATATTTGAATATGTTTAGAAGATAAAATACAACAACAAGAATTTAAAAAACTGCTGAGATATCTTGAATTATCTACTGCCTTATCTGTTGCCTTTATCCCTTTATTCTTGGAGTTTTCCAATCTCCAAATCACCTTATTACTTTATCCTTTTATCTTTTATTTTTTCGGCAATAAAATTAGGAGATAAATCCAGCTGTTACTTGAGTTATCCTTTGAGTAAATTGTGATATTTCCAACACTCCCCCTCAAGGTAGTGAGTAGATATTGTCTATTCCCAACTTGCATGTAATTTCTTCAAATTTAATTGTAGGAAGACCTTTTGTAAAGACATCTGCCCATTGATTATCTTAGGAGACATATAGTATGGTGATGAGGTCATTGTCTAATTTTTTTTTAATGAAATGCCGGTTAATCTCTATATGTTTAGTTCGATCATGTTGCACTGGGTTATGTGCTATGCTTATTGTTGACTTGCTGTCACAATATAACCTCATAGGTTTTGCTCATTTTAATTCCAAATTGTTGAGAATGATTATCAACTATAATAATTTACAAATTCCATTAGCCATTGCTATTAGTTTTGCCCTAGCACTAGATCTAGATACCATAGGCTGTTTTTTACTCCTCCATGAAATAATATTTCCTCCAAGAAATATACAATAACATGTAGTAAATCTTCTATCTGTCAAGGATCCAGCATAATCAGCATCCATATAAGTTTCCATAGTCAATCTTCCTCCTTTTTTAAACAGAATTCCTCTTCTCGGTGAGGCTTTCAAATATTGTAAGATTTTGTGAACAACTTGCGTATGTTTTTCTCTAGGATCATGCGTAAATCTGCTAACAACTCCTACTAAGTAGGCAACATTAGGACATGTTTGAAATAGGTAAATTAACCTTCCTATCAACATTTGATATTGACCTTTGTCAACAACACTTCCATCTTCTTGTCCTCCTAATTTGTGATTTTGCTTAATTGGTGTAATGGAAGTTTGACATCCTGGCTTCCCTGTTTCTTTGAGCAAATCAAGAACATATTTCCTTTGTTAAATAAATATGCCTTGTTTAGAGTAAGCAACTTCAATCCCTAGGAAATATCGCAGCCTTCCCAAATCATTAATTTCAAACTCTTTAGCCAGCTAAATCTTCAATTTTCCTTTTTCAATAACTTCATCTCCAGTCACAATTATATCATCAACGTATACTAGGAGGATAGTGAGTTTACCTTCCTTTGAGTGTTTGATGAAGAGGGTATGATCTCTTTGGCTTTGTCGATATCCCATCCTTAGCATAGTTTTAGTAAATCTGCCAAACCATGCTCTAGGGGACTGCTTTAGTCCATAGAGAGATTTCCTCAACTTGCAGACTTTATTTGGCCCAAATTTATTCTCAAAACCTGGTGGTAATTCTATGAAGACTTCTTCTTTTAATTCTATATGTAGGAAGGCATTTTTAACATCAAACTGTTACAGATCCCAATCAAAGCAAGCTGCAATAGATAATAGGATTCAAATAGTATTCATTTTAGCCATAGGTGCAAAAGTTTCTTGGTAGTTGATCCCATAGGTTTGTGTATAGTCTTTTGCAATTAAGCGAGCTTTATACCTTTCCAACGACCCATTGGCTTGGTATTTGAGTGTATAAACCCATTTACAACCTACTATCCTTTTTTCTTTTGGTTGATCAACCACCTCCCAAGTCTTGTTTTTCTCTAGGGCATTCATTTCATCCCTCATACCAAGAGTTTAGTTCTTATCTTTTAATGCTTCATGAACAGTCCTTGGGACGGTTATGGAGTCAAGATTTGAAAGAAAATGCTGCAAAGATAATCGGTGAGAGGAAACAAATTGAGAAATAGGGTGTTGAGTACACTTACGGGTATCCTTCCTCAATGCAATAGGCCACTCAAGATCGGTAGGATTTTGAAAGTTAGAACAACCAAGTTTCAAAATTTTATTACTTGATGCCGGGTTGGAATTGGGGAGTAGCCCCTGGTCCAAATTAGGTTGAGGTCTTCTTGATTATACAAGTGTAGGCTCCTTATGCTCCCTTGTCTCTTGCTGATTTAGAGGTTTCAGTGGTGAGGCTGTCATAGGGAAAGACTGATTGCTGGTCATAGGAAAGTCATTGACTAAAGGTTGGTTGTCATTGGCTATAGACTGATCATGATTAGTGACTATAGGCAAAGGCTGGTCATGAATAGTTGTTGTAGGTGAAGGCTGCAAGGGCTGATCACGATCATGGTCAGTTGCTACAGGTAAAGGAAGAAGAAAAGGTTTATCTTCTGAATTGGACTGGTGCTCCCCTTGAAGATGAAGTTCGGGAGAAGGGAAAAATGATTGATCTTCATGAAAGGAGACATAAAGGGATATAAAAAACTTTTGAGAAGGGGGATGATAACACCTGTATCCCTTTTTAGTCTTAGAATAACCAAGAAATAGACATTTAAGTGTTCTAGGGTCAAGTTTAGTGCAATTGATTTTGTGGATAACTACGAAAGCGGTGCAACCAAAAACCTTGAGAGGTAAATTAGTCAAATATGGTAGGTAAGGGTAGGAAAGAGAGTTTTTGAAGGGGACTTTGTTGGTTAAGAATTCGAAACGGGGTTCGGTTGATAAGTTGTGTAGCAGTTAATACTGCTTTCCCCTAAAAATAAGATGGAACATGGGTGTTAAAGAGAAGGGCTCCAGTCACATTTAGAAGGTGTGGTTTTTCCTATTAGCGACCCCATTTTGCTAGGGAGTGTCAACACAATGAATGACCCCATGGGATTGGGAAAAATGGTCTAGGGTGTGATTAAAATGCTCCTTCCCATTGTCTGTTCGAATATGCTTTATATAAACCCTAAATTGTGTATGAATGAGTTGAAAGAAATGTCGAAGGATCTTTAGAACTTCAGATTTTCCTTTCAGCAAAAAATAGTCAAGTGACCCGAGTATAGTTATCAATAAAAGTAATGAACCACTTAGCTCCATTTAGATTAGAGACTTTGGAAGGACCTCATACATTGGAGGAAATTAAATCAAAAGGAGCTGAAGTTTTTATTGATGAAGGTGGAAAAGATACATGATGGAGTTTAGCAAGCTCACACACTTCACAATGAAAATCAAAACTAGAGACATGTAGGAATAAAGAAGGAAACATAGCTTTAAGAGAATCAAAACTAAGATGACCTAAACGTCTATGGTGAAGCTAAATATAAGACAGTTTAGTGATTTTGCTTGTGTTTCAGCAAGCTGTTTCTTAGAAGCAACAAGAGCTTGCACCTCATCAAGAAGATATATCCTATTTTGGACTTTAGCAGCTCCAATCTTTTGTCGTGTATCTAAGGTTTTCCTATGGTTTTGATAGGAAATTGAGAGAAATCAGAGGGAGGATTAGACAGATAGGGAGTAAAAGGCAGCAAGAAATGGGGGAGGAATACAACAGAACATCAAGAAAGGGAGATTAGAGGGATCATGAGAGAGTTTAGAGAGATACAAGAGAATTCAAGAGAGGGAAAAATGAGGGAACTCATTTATCAATCTGTCATGTGTCGCAAGAAGGAGAGGGTGCTAGTGTAATTGGGCTATACTAAGGGTAGTAATTAGTATATTAGAAAGTATGCTTTAAGGAGTTGTAAATTGTTTGTTGCTGCATTAGGGAGCTAGTACATTCCCAGCAACAGTAATCTATTACCGCACATGGGAAGAGTTGGATCAGCTATATATATGAGTTGATCATTTCTCCAATCATCATTAATGAATATTCTTAGAAGTTTCCATTCTCTTTCTTATATCTTCTCTCTCATTCTCTCTCTCTCTCTCTATTCTTCTCGATCGTTCAATTGATCGAGTAAATCAGTCAGACCCTCAGGAGCTAACATTTGTATTAGAGCGGTGTTCTTGGGCGTTGGTAGAGTAGGAGAAGATTATTCATATGGCCGAGGGAATGAGGATGAAGCAAATGGAGTCCCAACTGCAGCAAGTGACTGCAACAATGGCGGACATGCAAACAAGAATGGGGACTCTTGAATCCTCAATTGGAGCAAGGGTGGATGCTCGGATTGATTAGGCCATGGAAAGGTGGTAGGGTGAGAATCGGGAATAGAGTGCTCTACTTCGTGAGCAGATGATGGAACAGATGCACCAGATCATGCAGATGTTTGCATCCCAGCAGCCAGTAAGGCTTTCGCCCGAGTTTCCTCAGGGGAAGCGGTCGGAACCTATTCTTTAGGGAGTAGGAACGAAGCACCGACCAATAGGAACGTCAAAATTTGAATTTGAGATGGAAGGAACCGGAGATAATATAAGGGAGAGAAGACCAGGAGCTCAGGCTAATCGTTACCAGCCGAGCTTCTCGGTACCCAAACTGGAGATCCCACTCTTCGATGGGAAAAATCCGAGATGGTGGATAAGGAGGTGTGAGCATATGTTCACCTTGTTTCAAGTACATGAACAACATAAGGTCACCTTGGCCTCTGCTTACCTGAACGAAATGGGTGACGCGTGGTTCTAGGGATGGATCGTAGTGAAAGAAGGCAGCCCGTGGAATGAGTTCGCTGACAACTTATGTGAAAGGTTTGGAGACGGGAGTATGCGTGATATAATTGAGGAATTCAACAAACTCAAGCAACTGGGATCGATGCAGACCTATCAGCTCAAATTTGAGGAGCTAAGGTCTTTAATGATTGTGCACAATCTCCATCTGTCGGAAGAGTATTTTGTGTCGAGTTTTATTAGTGGCTTCGGAGATGAGGTGAAACCCATGGTGAAGATGATGCAACCAACAACAATAGACAGGCTGCAGAGAGTGCGAGATTGCAAGAAATGATGATCGAGGCACTGCTAAAGAAGCAATGTAGCCAAGTGAAATGAGTGATTTCTGGAGGATGGTAGTCTGGTAATAGAACTGTAGGAAGAGAGATGGGGCACAATGGCAAAGGGGTCCTAGCATTACCTCCTACAGCCCCTAATCCAACAAATGGAGGA
This sequence comes from Diospyros kaki, assembly GCA_036245055.1. NCBI lineage: Eukaryota > Viridiplantae > Streptophyta > Magnoliopsida > Ericales > Ebenaceae > Diospyros > Diospyros kaki. The sequence continues at coordinate 3,789,008 of BSEG01000003.1, forward strand.
GGGTTAATGGAACAAAGACGCCAAGCTAACTTATGTTATAGGAGTGGAGATGGATACTTTCCCGGACATAGATGCAAATGCCAAATCCTGTTACTGGAAGGGGGAAGATGAGGAAAAACTAGCAGACGAGACCTTGGAGGTGGACAAAGAAGATCAAGGAGAAATCTCCTTACATGCACTGAAAGGATTGGCACACAGCAAGATCATTAAGGTGGAAGGGAGAGCTCACCATTGTCCACTAATGGTACTCAATGACAATGTAAGTACCTATAGCTTCCTGGATGAATGTATGGCAAAGAAATTGGGGTGTGAGGTCTTGAACTCTCACCCCTTCTCGGTGACAGTGGCAAATGGGAATAAGGTTTTAAGTCAATCCTTGTGTTCGGGATTCTGCTGGGAGATGAATGGGGAAGAATTCATGGCAAATTTGAGATTGTTGAAGTTGGGAGGATGTGATGTGGTACTTGGGGTGGACTGGATGAGAGGAGTGAGCCCCGTTAGCTTTGATTTCAAGAAAATGGAGGTGACCTTTGAGAAAGAAGGAAAAAGAAGGGTACTCAAGGGTAGTCAAGAATCAGGGATGTGCAAGATGATAACAAGAAAGAGACTCCAGAGGATGCTCAAGAGCAAGTTTTCTCAAGTAGCGCAGCTGTTCTCCATCCAAGCCTTGGGAGTCATCGAGGAAGGACAGGAGTTGGAAGGAGAATTGTCGGTTACGGTGAGCAGCCATTCAAATGACCAGTGGAAGGTACATGAAACTAACTCCCTCAACATGCTATTAATTGAGTTTAAGGACCTCTTTTTTGAACCCAACTCCCTTCCCCCTAGAAGGTTCTGTGACCATACCATCAATCTCAAGCCCAATTTCGAACCAATTAATGTGAGGTCCTACTGTTATCCCCCTAAATAGAAAATTGAAATAGAAAGACTCATCAAAGACATGTTACAAAAATCGATCATCCAACCCAACCATAGTCCTTTTGCATCTCCTGTGTTACTTGTAAAAAAAAAGGATGGTTCGTGGAGGTTTTGTGTTGATTATCGACAGCTCAATGCCATAACCATCAAGGATAAGTTTCCCATACCCATTGTAGAAGACTTACTTGATGAGTTGAAGCATGCATCCGTTTTCACTAAGTTGGACCTTAGAGCAAGTTACCATCAAATCCGGATGGAGCCTCAAGATATCCCTAAAACCGCTTTTAAAACTCACTAAGGGCAATACGAATTCAAGGTAATGCCCTTCGGACTCACCAATGCCCCAACTACCTTTTAGGTGTTGATGAACCAAATATTTGAACCCTACTTCCGTGAATTTATTTTAGTCTTTTTTTATGACATTCTAATTTATAGCCCCTCATTTGTCAAACACCTAGACCACTTGAAAACCACTTTTGAGGTCCTTAGACTCAATAAATTGTATGTTAAGGAGTCCAAGTGTGTATTTGCACAGAGTCATGTGGAGTATCTGGGCCATATAATATCTAATGCAGGGGGTAAGCACCGACCCTAGCAAGATAGCAACCATGGTGGAGTGGCCGAGGCCTCAAAATGTTAAAGGATTAAGGGGATTTTTGGCTTTAACTGGCTATTATCGCCGGTTTGTCAAAGATTATGGCATAATCAGCTAGCCACTAACAGAGTTACTAAAGAAGGATGGCTTCCAGTGGAATGACAAGGCCAAGGAGGCATTTGATAAACTTAAAAAGGCTATGAGTGAGGTGCCAACACTAGGTCTGCCAAATTTTGACAAACCATTCGTGTTGGAGACTATCAGCTAGTGCTTCTGGAGTTGGGGCTATATTGGTCTAGGAAGGTAGGCCCCTGGCATTTCTCAGCAAGGCATTAGCTCCTTGACATCTTGGGTTAAACATGGATGAGAAGGAACTACTGCCAGTGCTGATGGGTGTAGATAAATGGAGGCACTACTTGGAGGGGAGTAAATTTGTGATCAAAACAGATCACGAGAGTCTGAAGTTCTTACTTCAACAGAAACTACATACTCAGTTGCAACGTAAAGGGATGACCAAATCAATGGGGTTGGATTATGTAATCCAATACCGGAAGGGGAAGGAAAACCTAGCTGCGGATGCATTATCAAGGTGCTATGAAGAGGGACACGTTGTTGCCCTCACTGCGATGGTTCCAGATTGGCACCATGAAGTGGTTTCGAGCTATGAAACAAATGAGAGCATTCTATAGTTTCTACAGCAACTAGTGGTGGATCCTAATGCCAAGCAAGGGTATACCTTGACCAACGGCCTTATCCGAAACAGGGGAAGGTTGGTGATAGGGAAGGATGAAAATTTGAAGAAAAAGATTGTGGAGGTGCTGCACAGTTCACCAATAGGAGGACACTCCGGCATAATCACTACCTATCACAAGGTTAAGCAGCTCTTTCATTGGCCGGGGCTAAAAAAGTATGTGATGGAGTTTGTGCTGAGTTGTGATGTCTGCAAAAGGTGCAAATCAGAAACGGTGGCTACTTCGGGGTTGTTACAGCCATTAGATATACCAGGAGGACCTTGAGAAAGTATCTCAATGGATTTCATTGAGGGCTTACCTAAGTCGGAAGGGCGAGACTGCATTATAGTGATAGTGGATAGATTTACAAAATATGCCCACTTTATAGGGCTGACACACCCCCCTACACAGCTCAAGAGATAGCTAAAGTGTTCCTAGATCAAGTGGTGAAATTACATGGAATTCCTAAAGCTATAGTATCAAACCAGGATAAAATTTTTACTAGCCTATTGTGGAAGGAATTGATGGGCTTATTAGGGATCCGACTTAACATGTCGACGACCTACTATCTAGAATCTGATGGTCAAACAGAGAGGGTAAACCAATGCTTAGAGACATACTTAAGGTGTGCTTGTTTCCTACAGCCGAAGTCTTGGCATAAGTGGCTCGCGTTGGCATAGTGGTGATATAATTCCAACTACCACAACTCCATCAAAAGGTCTCCTTTTGAAGTCCTGTATGGGTACAAACCAACTTTGCTGCCAGATCTAGGGAACTCCTCTACAGTAGCAGCCTTGGATGCATACATTCAACAAAGGCAGCAGGCTTTCCAGACACTCAAAACAGAATTAGCCAATGCCAGGAATCGTATGAAATAGTTTGCTAATAGAAGGAGAAGTGAAAGGGAATTCCTGGTGGGAGATTGGGTATATTTGAAGCTCTAGCCAGGCCATCTAAAAACCATACTCGGGAAGGCCAGTTCAAAGCTTAGTCCGAGGTTTTATGGACCATTTTTAGTGCTAGCTCGTGTAGGGAGTGTGGCCTATCGATTATAGCTACCAGATAACTCCAATATACATCCGGTCTTCCATGTATCATTGTTTAAAAAGGTAGTGGGACAGTAGACCATTAGTCCAATGTTACCTCGTTTTCCAGATTCAGATGATAATCCGAAGGAACCTACAGCTATAATTGACAGAAGGGTCATCTACAAACAAGGGGCTCCCATCGTTCAAGTGTTTGTGTAATGGTCTAACCTACATCCCGATAACAATACTTGGGAATACCTTCTGGATATTCTCAAGCAGTTTCCTCAGGCAACGGGCCTTCTCAGCATTTCTTGAGGACAAGAAGATTTTGAAGGGGAGGGTAGTTGTCATGTGTCACAAGATAAGGAGAGCGTGCTAGTGTAATTGGGCTATACTAAGGGTAGTAAGTAGTATATTAGAAAGTATGCTTTAAGGAGTTGTAAATTGTTTGTTGCTGCATTAGGGAGCTAGTACATTCCCAGCAACGGTAATATGTTACCACACATGGGAAGAGTTGGATTAGCTATATATATGAACTGATCATTTCTCCAATCTCATTAATGAATATTCTTGGAAGTTTCCATTCTCTTTCTTGTATCTTCTCTCTCATTCTCTCTATTGCTCTCTCTCTCTCTATTCTTCTCGGTTATCATTCTCGAATGTTCAATTGATCGAGTAAACCAATCAGACCTCAGGAGCTGACACAATCAAAACATAATTTATCATCCTCAGTTGTGACTTATATATAGTCTAACAACCTCCCACAAGCACCCATGCAGTACAAACGGTAAGCCTAATTGCCTATAGCTAAGGCAATTATCTATAACAGAAGGAAAGAGACAATTACAATTATTGTTTAATGCATGTAAGCTCCTACTATTATATTTACTAATCTCTCATTGGGGTCATGACAATTCCGCCCTCCTTGAAAGAGTTCTTATCCCCAAGAACTTGCAGTAATTGGGCCATGTCACAAACCTAGGGTTTGGCTAGGGTTGTGATAGGAATTAGGAGAGATTTAGGGAAGAGAAAGCAGCAAGGAGGGAGGTTTAGAACTGAAACAGAAAGAGAGATGGGGAAAGAAGAGAAGAAGAATCTGAGAGAGAGAATTAAGAGAGAAAATGAGAGTATTCAATATCAAAATCCAGATGTCTCCATCTGATTACAATAGCCCCTTATATAGGCATATCAAATTGCATAACCACCCCCATGCTTCTAACTAATTGCTACAATATCACCTAATAAGCCTATTACTACATTACCCCTTTATTTTATTCCTATTACAGCATTGACCCTCCTATACTCCTAGGTACATGACAATTCCCCCCGCCTAAAAATGTTTCTTGTCCCCAAGAAACTTATTATCGTTGAGCCACTTCACTTTCTCATCCAATGCCCACTTTCATTTTCTGTTTAATCTCTTTTTCCCACTTTCTCCTTCTAGGCTTCTTCTTCGTGCTTGGGTACTCCTCAATTGAAACAAAAATGACAGTCACTGCAGTAGTTCTCATGTCCATCTCAACTAGAACACAACCAAAATCAATCACTCTCCATTGGTCAAAGAGAACAACTGAAATTTGGAGTCTAGAGGAAGAAATAGCTGTGTCCCTGATTTTTTTTGGTAGTTTATCACTGCCCCATACCAGTAAGCATGGCAAACTCATACCCATAGCTGCAGTTTTTGTATTTCCATTCATCCTACAACCATGCTCTTCTACAAAAATTTCAGCAACTACCTGGGAATGCAGCAGTGAGGATTTGTTGACTTGCCTTGGATAGTCAGTCCAGGTCTGTCCTTGCACATGAGACCTAGGATCTGCTGCAACTTCAATCCTAGCTAATGCTTCCTTAGGGGCTGCCACATAGCCTCCACACTGATCTTCTTTCCCAAAATGATTTACAACCACTCATTTTCCCTCTTGTTTGCTGAAATTTTCCCTTATATGCACTTCTTTTTCAGCAAGATCAGATGATACCTCTACAATATGGCTTACTCCTCTTGGAATGGCAGCGATAATATCCTTGCATTGGGGTTTCCCAATTTCCTCCTCTCGTCTGTTGATAGGCGAGTTTGAAGGCCTTATTCCTTCTTCCAAATTCTCAATCACTGCAGCTAAATTTATCACCAAGCCCCTCGATTCCTTGTTACCCCTAGCCATTTCTGTTTTCTGGTTGGTTGTCTCCATCATTTCTTCTTCTCTAAAGGAACCAATATGTTCCTTTAATCCTTCTTTGGACCACACACCTTGATCTGGACCCCCATAATTGTTGCTATTGCTGAAAATGCTGTCACATGGCTGGAAATCAGCAATTTTCATAACATCCCCTTCCTCTTTCATGGCTGATTCATCAGCTTCCTGCCTCCTTGACTTCTCATTAGAACACTTGATTCCAAGGAACTCCTCCTTATTAAAACTTCCTCTATAATCATCAAAGTATTCAGCAGGGAAGTTGTAATGATACTTCTTAGTTAGTATCATTGCGAACTCTTACAGCTGCTCACGTATCATAAGACCAAATTCCTTGCTTGCATCCTGTATTCCACTGCTTACTCCCTTGTCCAATGGGCTGATCTCCTTCTCAACCCCTTGCTCCCATGCTTGAGGCTTCTGGATAAGCTCCCCATGATGTCTGCCTTCAACTGAGAATGCAGCCTTCTTTTGCTGCCATAGAGACCCCATTTGTTTCCTATGTGCACTGCTTTGCCTCCAAATCCGATTCAATTCTGAGTAATTGGATCAGCGATGGACCTCAATTAATTGGATCGGCTCTGGAAGTTCATCTGTTTCACTCCTCCTAAATGGATTGCCCCAGCTGCAGCTTCTTCAAAAATCTCCTATGACAGCTTCAAGGATAGTCGTCCACATCTGGAAATTCCGATCCTCCGCTATCCAAATTGCTTCGGAAATGATCTGTATATCAATCTGATCTAACGCCGCCTCTACTTCAGCAACCTCTAGACAACTTCCAAGCTCGCCTTCATTCACAGCACGGTCACATGCAGTGACCTAGATCCAATTGCTTTGGAACAACACAGCCACAGTCACATGCAGTGGCCGCACCTTCCTTCTCGCCTTGCTCAACTATAGCAATTCGGAAATCCGCAGCAAATCACCCTGCTGTTCCACCTTCAAGTCGGCAACTTAATCTAAAGCGATTCACGCTTCCATCTTCATAGTCGCTCCGATTTTGATCCCATACCTGCTGCGCCACTCTGATTTTGACTTCCAATTCAACTCGGTATCACCGTCGGCCTCTCCTGACTTGTGTCGTCTTCAATTCCGTTGAGTCCTGATTCCACACCCAATCACCCCACACTCCAAGTCAGCCAATTGTCCGCCTATGATCGCAATTGTCGTTGATCATCAAACGCTCAAGAATCTGGACTAGCCTCAATCCACGCCTGCACAATATGGATCTTACGCACTGATAACAAAATTCCGGATCGATGGAATCCTGCCCGATCGCCGACATCTCCCTACTAGAATCGTCTGGCTGCTTGCCTACCTCACGCGACTATGATGCAACCAACGAAATTATGCGGAAATTGAGAATTCGGTGGTTACAGTAGCTTACGACTTGGCTTCTGAATCCGCTGAAGTTTCTTCGCCCCTCTGCTTCAAACAAACTTGTTGCGCGTCGCGGCTGAGCGCCTACCTTCTGCTCGTTCCCAGGAAAGCCGAACAACTCTTCCAGATCACCGTGATCGCTTGTACCTCAGCTTCCCAACCGCTCCCCCTGCAACTCGACCGGTTCCGTGACGCTCGCTAGTTGAACTGGATGTGAACGACAGGGCCTGCACCTTCTTCTCAAACTTCCTCGCTTGGCCTGCTCGTCTGCTAATTCCGATCACTGAAATGGCTCTAGGAGTTGTCGGAAGCACCGTCGGAACAACTTTCTTCAAATCGAATCAAATCATAGCCAAGGATTGTTGGCTCTGATACCAATTGTCACAAACCTAGGGTTTGGCTAGGGTTGTGATAGGAATTAGGAGAGATTTAGGGAAGAGAAAGCAGCAAGGAGGGAGGTTTAGAACTGAAACAGAAAGAGAGATGGGGAAAGAAGAGAAGAAGAATCCGAGAGAGAGAATTAAGAGAGGAAATGAGAGTATTCAATATCAAAATCCAGATGTCTCCATCTGATTACAATAACCCCTTATATAGGCATATCAAATTGCATAACCACCCCCATGCTTCTAACTAATTGCTACAATATCACCTAATAAGCCTATTACTACATTACCCCTTTATTTTATTCCTATTACAGCATTGGCCCTCCTATACTCCTAGGTACATGACAGGCCATTACTCTTATCCAATACTAGCTTTTACTATCTTTTTTATTCCTCTTTCCTTCTTTCTCCTTCTAGGCCTCTTCTTCGTTCTTAGGTTTCCAAGATCAATTCCAAGCATAATTTGGCTCAGAACTTCAATAAAAGCAACCTGATCGACTTCAAGCCCACTACAATCACCTCCTACAATAGCTGTCCAATCAAGATTGGTCTCCACTTCAAGAACAAAATCAGCTATTGGTTCATCCCTCAATGCAGTAGACAACAACTCGGATTTGCCAGTGGGAGTAAAAACCAACACAACAATAGGAGTTTTGTTCCCTTCGGCAAAACCTTTGACTTCTTCCGTTATATCCCTTAGCTTTCCTCTAGCTAGTGTTGTTTTCACCTTCTTATTGCCTATTTTAACCCAAGCCACAGAATCCTCAACTTTTCCCAAAATCACATCCCCCCACATTAGCCGATTTGCCATATATTGGACTAGGCCCCTAGGGTAATGCAAGGGACTTTGCTTCCTCTATCAATCCCTTCAATAATTCTTCATTTTTTTCCTGCCAGCTCTCATTAGACATCTAGATGTATTTTTTCTCCCCCTGGTTGCCAAACTGTAACCGAATTCATGTTAACAAAATTCTCCTTCAACGGAGTTCCAATAGTACTTGTAATAGGCAAGTTGCCTTCCTCTGCAGCATCAACAACCAATATTTCTCCCTCGCCCTTAACTAATTTTTCTGCTAGAATTCCCTGATCCCATGTCGGCAATTCAACAACATCTTCTTCTTTTTGTTCATCGGAATATTTCCGAAACTCACTCTCAACACTTTTCTCCTTCAATTCAACAACGTCTTCTCCTTTTTGATCATCAGAATATTTCAGAAGCTCACTCTCAACACTTTTCTCCTCCAAGAATCCTTTGTTACGGTAATTCAATGTTGATGATTGATTGTTTGGATTAATCATCTTTTGGTTAGAAATTCTGAGATGGTCATTTGAAACTTTTCTTCTCGATTTATCGAAAAACTTAGCGGGAAAGCTGTAGTGATACTTCTTAGTCAGCATCTTTGCAAACTCCTGTAGCTACTCATGTAACATATGGTTGAATTCCTTGCACATTCTGCTGACCTGATTATCTAATTTATTTTCCCATGTTTGATGCTTTTGGCCAAACTCCTCATGATTTCTGTTGTATTCAACTGAAAATGCAGCATTCTTCTGCTACAATTGAGACTCCAATTGTCTCATGTGTGCACTTCTTCCCATGGCCAACTTCTCACGAAAAGGACATCCGATTGAAAATGCAACATTCTTTTGCTGCAATTGAGATTCCAATGGTCTCATGCGTGCACTGTGTCATGATCTTAGGAGCAATAAAGGGGCATTATTGTAATAGGGTATAATAGTTAGTTAGGGATATTTTACAAGTTGTTAGAAGCACATGGGTGCTGTTAGGATATTGTTAGAAATTAGTTAAGCATCTAGTTATGCCTATAAAAAGGCCAATTGTAAGAGGAGAGAATTTATGCTTGAATTGAATGAATTCTTAAATATGATTTCCCTCTACGTCTCTCTCCATTCTCCCTCATGTTTCTCTCTACTATTTCTCCCCCCTTTCCTCTTATTATCTCTCCCTCTTTCTATTGATTTCCCCCTTCCATCCATTCTGATTTCTTTCCCAATTCCTCTTTTAACCTATCATGAACCCTAGGTTCATGACACCTATCAATGCCTATTCATTTCAGCTTGCATCTATCACTAATTTTTGGCTTCAACATTGCCGTTTAGGGCATCCTTCTATTAGTTTAATGTAGTTTATGTTTCTTGCTTTGTTTAGAACTTTAGATGTGTTTAATCTTCATTGTGATGTGTGTGAATTTTCTAAACACCATAGTCTCTTGTCCTGTGAGTACTAAATTATCCTCCATTCAATTCACTTTGATTCATTTGGATGTGTGGGGACCATCTAGAATTCGTAATTGTTTTGGGGCTAGATGGTTTATTACTTTTATTGATGATTGTACCAGGATGACTTGGGTGTATCTCTTAAAGGATAAGGCAGCTATTAGCTCTATCTTGCCTATATTCTATAAGATGATATCTAACCAATTTGGATCCCAAATTAAAAAATTCTGGACTGATAATGTAAGGGATTACTTTGATTATCACTTGCATAATTTTTTCCAGCAAGAAGAAATTGTTCATGAGTCATTATGTGTGGATACTCCATAATAGAATGGAGTGGTAGAAAGAAAAATGAGACATTTACTTAATGTCACTAGGGCCGTTCTGCTTCATCATTCTGTTCTTGAGAGTTTTTGTGGAGAAGTAGTTTTGACTACTTCCTACTTGATTAATCATGTTCCTTCTACACTCCTAATTCATCAAAGTCCAGTTCAATGTTTGTCTTCCTATTTTCCCGAGGTAGGTCTTCATACCCTCTTCCTTTAAGAGTTTTTGGATGTGTTGTTTTTGTTCATATGTCTAAACACCATAGGGATAAGCTGGATCCTCGAGCTCTCAAATGTGTGTTTCTTGGTTACTCGCCCAATCAAAAAGGGTACAAATGTTATCACCTTGCTACTAGGAAATTCTATGTGTCCAAAGATGTCACCTTTGTTGAAACTCAAATCGTTTTTTGGACCTCCTAGTATTGACAATCAAGGGAAAAATATTTCTTGTGCTAATACAAATATTGATCTTCCTTTTTTGGATATGTCTCATGATTCTTAGATCCATGACTCGTCTATTTTTCCCTTACATGAGCAAAATCAGTAAGTACCTCAAGCAGAGCAGCATTCAACAATGCTGTCATCCCCTCCTGTTAGATTTAGAGGGTCTCCTTATGTCTTCAAGAGACGGCCACTGTAGTCTATTCCAGATCTTCCTCTGGCACCAATATCATCTCCAAGTCCAGGTACTGAAGTCACTTGTCCCTCTCTTGCTTCACTGCCTACTTCTATTGCTAGTGATTTAGACCTACCTATTGCCCTCAGAAAAGGCATTAGAAGCTACACCTAACATCCATTAGCCAATTATCTTTCTTACCATCGTTTGTCTTCCAAACATAGAGGGTTCTTAACTTCCTTGGATGCCATTTATGAGGCTTTCAAACATAGACAGTTAATGAGGCTTTCAAAGATCAGAATTGGGTTCAAGCAATGCAAGAGGAGATGAAAGCCTTGGAAAAGAATCAGGCGTGGGACATTGTTCCTAGACCAAAGGGGATCAAGGTTGTGGGTTGCTGATGGGTTTTTAACCTGAAGTATAATGTAAATGGAACCCTAGAGCGATATAAGGCCAGGCTAGTTGCTAAAGGATACACTCGTATTTATGGTATTAACTACCTAGAAACTTTTGCACCTGTGGCAAAAATGACAACTGTGCGAATCTTATTAGCTCTAGCAGCACATTATGGCTAGAAGTTGTAGCAATTTGATGTGAAGAATGCTTTCTTGCATGGGGATTTAGAGGAAGATGTGTTTATGGAACTACCATCCAGTTTTGACAAAGGTTTTCCAGGTAGGGTATGCAAACTAAAGAAAGCTCTTTATGGACTTAAATAGTCACCGCGAGCATGCTTTGATAGATTCTCTAAAGCTATGAGACATATGGGCTATCTTCAAAGTAGGGGTGATCATACTCTTTTCTTTAAGTACTCAAGTGGAGGATGGGTGACAACACTTTTGGTGTATGTTAATGACATTATAGTCACCGGGAATGACTTTGAAGAACAAACATAGCTTAAAGAAAACCTATCCCATGCATTTGAGATCAAGGACCTTGGGGTCTTGAAGTATTTTCTGGGAATTGAGGTGGCCTATTCGAAAGCTGGGATTTTCTTGTCACAAAGGAAGTATATTTTAGATCTGTTACAAGAAACAGGTCTGTTGGGTGGCGAAGGAGCAGGTACTCTAGTGGACTTCAATGTCAAATTGACTGACAATTCCAATTGTCATCCAGTGGACAAAGGGAGATACCAAAAATTGGTTGGAAGATTGATTTCTTTGTCTCATACTAGACCAGATATTGCTTTTACAGTAAGCTTGGTTAGTCAGTTCATGCATAGTCTCACGAAAGAACATATGCAAGCTGTGAAAAGAATTTTGTGCTATTTAAAGATTACTCCTGGTAAAGGGATCTTGTTTAAATCGGGGACTGAATTGGATGTTACCGGATATACTGATGCAGATTATGGAGGGTCCTTGATTGATAGATGCTCGACAACTGGTTATTGTGTGTTTCTTGGGGGAAATCTAGTGTCATGGAGAAACAAGAAGCAGGAAGTAGTAATTAGATCTAGTGCTGAGGCTGAGTTTCGAGCACTAGCAATAGGTCTATGTGAATTGTTACGGTTGAAGATCATTTTGGAAGACCTAAGAATTTCTAGCCGTAAGTTGCTCAAATTATGTTGTGATAATAAGTCAGCCATAAGTATAGCATATAATCCTATGCAACACAATTGAATCAAACGTGTGGAGATAGACAAATATTTTATTAAAGAGAAACTAGATGTTGGATTAATTTGCATTCCCTATGTGCCCTCAAAAGAACAACTAGCTAATTTTTTAACAAAGGGGTTGCCTACTAAGCAGTTTGAAGACTTGGTATGCAAGCTGGGAATGATTGATATCCATTCACTAACTTGAGGGGGAGTGATGAATTCTGTGGATTTCCGTGTAGTCAAAGTTTCCTGTTTTAGCTACATGGTTTGGAGTTAATTATCTTGATCATCTTGGCTGATTGACGGCAGTTCTCCTTTTGGAGATTTCCTATTCCCATTTAGGAAGTTTCCTAATTGTATATTCTCAATTCTTTCCTATTCTAGTTTAGGAGATTCCCTAATTGTACATGATTAGTTCTTTCCTTTATTTTTTGTACTCTTTCCTATGGTATAAAATCCTCATCTCTATAAGAGGACATGTAATGCTCTTTAGACGAATCAAGGAATTAAAGCAAGAGTTCCATTTTCAACAAATCTTTTTCAGCGAGATCTTCTTTCTTCTTTCTCACGTATTCTTTTCTTTTACATCTTGAAGCTCTTGCTTCAAATTATGAGCATAAAAAATATGCTCGTAATTGAAAATAAATTGGTGAAAAATTGGTAGAGAAAAATCAAGATATTTGTTAATTGATTTTTCTTCATTTTGAGAGATACATGAAATTAGGATAATGTGTGTGTGGTTTACAAAAGATCAAGGTGCAAACTAAAGAACAAATTGTGTAATTGAAAGAGAGATGCTTTGGTGAATGATTTTTTGGTATGTTAAAAGAGATATATTTAATAGTATCGATAATACTACAGTTGTACAACACATTTAAAATATGCAAATTTATAGTAAACAATTGTAATAGTATATTTGTACATTTAAAATGTTATTTTAATGTAACCATTTCATTTTTTGAATTTCCCTTGGCCAAAAAAAAATGTTATTTTAAGCACAATTTTTTCTTGTTACTATATTTAGCCTTATAGTTATACTTAATTGCATTTGGTAATTTAATATTATTTTAAATCTTAATATATTGACCCCTTGATGCCAAATCCTGGCTCCGCCACTGCCAGCTAGTATTAGCCAGTACATACCAATTTCTTGGCAAACTGGTACTGGTGCATAGATAGTTTCGTTTTTGCCAAAAATACCGGTTGGTACTGGCTGGTATTTGGCAAAACTTAGTCATGCATAGCACTGCCTGGTAATGCCACATTCAACACAAATTAATTTTTCAGAAATATTTTTTAATTTGGCCTTTTCACTTTATCTCACCCCAGTTTGGCACATGTCCCCACCCCCAAAACAAAGGTAAAATCTCCCATTTTATTCCCCTCCGCTCTCTCACAAAAGTCAAAATCAAAACTGTAAACTTCCGTCAACCTCACTGACTAGCTTCGTCTCTACCTTCACTGCTGATGTCTTCATCCACCACTGGCAGCTCTGCAAGTCTACGTAAGTTTTATATTTTTTGGTATATATATACACACATAAAATATTGCTGCAGAGTGTCATTTTCTGCCTTCCACTGAGTTAATGTTGTTTGAAGTTCAAACCAGAGACCACTGATGGTCTCTGGTTCGACCACTGATAGTTGAACCAGAGACCACAATGGTCTCTGGTTCAACCATCAGAGAGCATCATGGGTGGAGTTTTTCACTTTTCCAAAATTAATTTTATGTACTTTTTTCATATTGAAATTTTGCATCTCTGTAAAAGTTTCTTCTTATAAATTTTGTATTTAAAAAATGTATTTTCTCGCTTCTCTATGACGGAGAAGCTTTGCCGCAGCTTCAGCATTTTTGTTACAGAGAAGCCCTCTGTTACAGAGAATGTCTTCCCTGTACTGTCACAGAAAAGCCCTCCATTATTTTGTTTAAGTTATGTTGTTTTGGCAAAAATACAAATATTAAGTTGTGATATTTTTTATTGAAAAGTTTATTATGATTTCACTCATATATTTTTATAATTTATATTGTTCATTTATTATAAATTCGAAATGTTACTCTGGTACCACCCTGTACTGGTACTATACCGTACCAGTGCCAAATCTAGTACCTTGACTGGTATGGTATTAACAACTATGGTGCTAACATAGAAATGGCATGTTATTGGAAGTGTTTGTGCTTCTTCAAATATTACAATTTAATTAAGACGTAATGCACCAGATTTGGGAAAATGCTCATTTGAATAAAGAGAAACCAGGAATATCTTAGCAGAATTTGCGGAAATATAACCAAAGAAAGTGCCAAAAGAAAATGGAATAAAGCTGAAACTCAAATTAGTGAATTCTTTATAAAAATCCAGATTAAAAATGATACCATACTCTTAATTGCTTAAATAGCACAGCAAACAAGGGACTTGAGAATATTTTCAAAACCAAAAATAAAGCATGAGAAAGCCAAAGAAAGCACAGAGAAAAACTGATGCAGGAGCATATTCTTTATTTATTAGTGTTTTATTTATTTGATTTGTTTAGTTATGGTTAGTATTTAAGTTATTAGATTTTAGAAAGTATTTTATATTATTAGCTTTAAAAAATAGTCATGTGACTACCATTTGACTTTTAACATAGATGGATGCCTAAGATTGGAAGGATTCCTTTGCGATCTGTGGCCAGGATTTATTATTGTTGTAACCCTAGTATAAATAGCGTTCTAAGACACATTGAAGCAGCCATTTTACTATTATTCAACTTGTAATAGGGATGGTAGCCACTTGAAAGATCTGAATTAGCATATTAACAGGGATCATTTTTTAAGTTGATAGGTACTGAATTAACATGGAATTAAAAAGTGTTTATGGCTTGATATGAATTATGTTTTCTTGTATGACTTGATTTTTATACGTTCTTCTCCTTTCAATTAAAAATCACAATTCACATTTTGATTTGCAATTCTTTCTCCATTTGACATTCTGCTCGTTTTCTCAAATTGAAGCTCTTATGTCAAAAACGGCTGGATCAATTGTTGAGGCTGCTCTGAAGAGGGATCCTCATGAGATTGAGTTTATACAGTGTGGACAAGAAATCGTTCATGCTCTAGAAAGAGTGATTGCCAAAAATTCTCAGTGAGTTGTCTCTTGGAGAACTGTGTGTGATTTACTCCTCATCATGCAGTGTGAAAGGTGTTTGCATTGAGATACAGATATATTACAATTTTCATGTAGTGGTTCTGTGATGTTTCAGTTATGTCAACATGATGGAGCGCTTGCTGGAACCTGAACGCATGATTCTTTTCAGAGTTCCTTGGATTGATGATCGGGGTGAGGCACATGTCAATCGAGGCTTTCGTGTTCAATTCAACCAGACTTTGGGCCCCTGTAGAGGAGGCCTTCGTTTTCATCCGTCGATGAACTTAAGCATTGCAAAGTTTCTTGGTTTTCAACAGGTTTATTTGTGTTTTTGAAGTTTGTATTCTTATGAACTTTCCTTTAATGGTTATTTGTCCCAATTTTGTATTAAATCTCACCTGGCAATGTTTCTGATTCAAGCAATATAATAAAGTTATATCACTTGTTGATTTTATCTATAGATGCTTCTGGTTAACCACTTGAAGATCGAACTATATTCACTTTTGGCACCCACATAAACATTATATCAAGCCTTAATCCCATTATGTGGGAGCAATTATATGAATTCTAGCTCGCTAATCATTTCTGTCCATGGCCTTATCTTCTATAAGGCCCTTATAACTCATATCATGTATAAGAGTCTCCCACTAATTTTTTCTTGGTCTTCCTCTACATCTTTTGTTAAAAATTTGTTCCATTCCATCCACTCTCCTGAGAGGAGTCTTTATTGTGGTCTTCTTCTCATAGGAGCTTTTTTTGGTTCCCATATATGGGAACATTTTGTGGAATAATTTGTTTGTTAGAAAAATAAAAATAATTTGTTTGTGAAATTTCTTAAATGAACTTACCATGGTAACCTTACTCTTAAACCTAGCTAAGTGATTGGTTAAATCATTTGAATTCCTTCTTCTATGAGCTTTTGCATATATTTTTTCTTCCTAATTGAATCTTTGATGCCATTATATACTCAAAAGACTGCCTAAAGGGAAATAAACACATAATATGAGATCATTCATGAAAATCTAAAAGACCTATATCTATGAGCAAGATTGTCTTCAGCTGTGCTGTTGTGTATGATAAGTGACTTTTTTCTTGTAATGTATTGTCATGGAGGAGGCATGTCCAAATTACTTCCTTGTTGGAGATCTTTTGAACGTTCAGAGTTTATTTTTATTTTTGTTGTTGGATAAAGTTGCATTAATGAAGTGTTGAAAGGTGCTAGGATGCTCTCGCTTAAATGTCCATTAATTGGTTTATCATATGAATGTATGTGCTGTGCTCACTTTTTCTCATGCTCTGAGGACCATAGGAAAACCCATCCTTTCTCCTGGTTGTTAATTTTTTTTTTTTTACATTTTGAAGATGGTTGAGGTCTATTTAGTGATCAACTTATAATAGATATTACTGATGGAATGGAAAAAAACCTGTGATTTTTTTATTTTCACTCTTTACAGACATTAAAGAGTGCTTTGTCTCCATATAAACTTGGAGGTGCTACTGGTGGTAGTGATTTTGATCCAAAAGGAAAAAGTGACAGTGAGGTATTATTCTCAATTTAACATGTTTTTGGTTTTTCTGATGCACTCTTAGAGGTTTTAAATCTTTTGAATTTTAATGATTGATTGTTAAAACTTATAATTGCAGATCATGCGCTTTTGTCAGAGTTTTATGGATGAGTTATATCGCTATTTAGGTCCTGATAAGGTAACCCAGAAAGAAATGATATTTTTTTGCACATTATGTCCCTAGTTTTTTGTGTGTGTGTGTGTGTGTGTGTGTGTATGTGTTTTCCACATTTTGGGTAAGCAAGACAATCTAACTCTGTATTCTTCTTGACCCTTAGGATCTTCCCTCGGAGGAGATGGGTGTTGGTGCTCGCGAAATGGGTTATATGTTTGGACAATATCGTCGTCTAGCCAGTCATGTTCAGGTACAATCTGTCTTGCTGAACTTAGGAGAGAGTGAAACAATTGTTTCTTGACAAGGATCATGTATGTGAAGATCAACAAAATTGAACTGCGAATCTGGCACACACAAGAAAAACTAGTCCAACTAGCTGAATAATGTTCTATAGGGTACTTTTTTACCACAAAAATGTTCCATGTAAACCGTCCTGGTCTTGGATTTTGAAGATGCTTGATTTTTATGGCATTAGTGCTTTTTTGGATGGGAAGGAACTTCAATATGAGTCAGGGAAAAAGTACAGTAGTTTTTATTTTTTTTTCTTCTTGCAGTGGATGTGATTATGTTAGTGTGTTCTAAATAAGCGTAAATTGCCTCCAAACCTCCTATGGTTTAGGTCATTTGCATAGAGATCCCTGTGGTTTAAATGTGTCTCTAGAGGTCCGTGTGGATTACTTTTTTTGCTCAGACACCCTCTCCTTTTGTTTTGGCAGTAATGACATTAATTAAAACCTATTGGGTTAGATCTATTCCTTAATCTCAATCTTAAATCTTTCTCCCTAATTGAAAAATTAAAAAAGAAAACCCAGTGGTCGCTGGCTTCTCTTCCTTGATCAGAGGCAGGTGTGGAGATCAAAGGGGCAGCAATGGCAGAGGGTGGTGGTGGGTGGAGAGCCATCAGTGAGCAGTGGAGGCGATGAGGTGACCAGCGACAGCAGCTGCAGAGCTGGGGGCAGATCTTACCGGTTAAGGTGCACACGGCTGCGAGAAGGATCTCACTGGTGAAGGTGGTGCAATGGCGACAGATGAATAGGTCTTGCCTTCTCCAGGCTCTTGCAGGCTGTGGCACATGGTGTCCATAGGCGTTCTATCTCTCCTCTGGCGGCTATGGACAGATCTCACAGTAGAGATGAGGGAATCCCAGAGACAATGGCGGTTCCCTCACTGCCACTGTCTCTGCCACTGCTGCTAATTTCTGCCACTGCCTGAAGCAAGATGACCGCCAGTACAGTAGTCACCAGCGACCTGTGCTGGCAGTGAGTAAGTGACGGAGAGCAGCCAGTGACCTCTCGGTTTTATTTATTTATTTTATTTTTAAATTTGAGTGAAGGATTAGGATTGAGATTAAGAAATAAATTTAACCTAATTTAGTTTTCATTGACGTCATTGCTGCCAAAAACTAAGGGAGGGGATGTCTGATCTAAAAAAATAATAACCCAAAGGGACCTCTAGAGACATTTTTTAAACCATAGGGGTCTCTGTGCAAATGACTTAAACCACAGGGGGTCTGGGAGCAAATTATCTAAAAAATTGGAGGGAGGGTTGTTGAGATTTGTGGCATAAGCAGTCTCCATGCGTTGCAAGTAATATATATTTAATATACTTGCAGTGATCCAATTGTTGTTCTGAGATTCTGATGTAAATTGGCTCTTCTGGAATTTCTTCAAAATCTTCTCAAGTTACTTGAGTATTTTCTTGTATTATTTTAATAGATAACTATATACACAAACTACTGGAAAACTTTTGATTTTTATTTTTTCCCCCCTTCAACTGCCTGGGCTTTTACTTTGCCTTGCTTCCTCCTTTTGCTTTTGTGATTTTGTCCCTGTCTGCATCTCATTTATTCATTTTTTGAGAAGGTTGGCTTCAATATTACATGGTGTTTATATATTACCAAAAAATAGAACAATTTTAATATTACTGCTACTGTGCTGCATTTGGTAGTTGGTGTGGTCTATTTATTTTTGCATGGATGCTGCTAAGATTGTGGTTCCTGGGTTGGGAACTCACTCTTACCTTAATTGACTGTTGTCCTTTGAACTTGAAATTTTCCTTTACACAATATCATTGCTATTCTTTTGATCTATAAGTTGTATAAAATGTACCATCCACGAAACACATCGAGTTACTGCTTACTAAGGTGTTTTTGTGTAATCAATTTTCGTGTAACTTTTTTCTGGATGTACATGTGTAGTTTATCTGGACAAGTTCATTTGTATCCGTTACTTATGCAGGGGAGTTTTACAGGGCCAAGGATAATCTGGTCTGGCTCTAGCCTAAGAACGGAAGCCACTGGATATGGACTGGTCTGCAATTTCCTCTTAATCTCTCTCTGTCTCTATGATTAAGCTTGTGCATGGATGGGTGGTTTTGAGATATTATCTATGTTTATGCAAAATTGTCTTTTTCTTTTTGTTATCTTTCTTGATTATGCCTCTGTCACGTGCTAGGAATCTCATAAATATCTTTGATTTTGCAGGTCTTCTTTGCCCAACTTATTCTTGCAGATATGAATAAAGAACTTAAAGGACTAAGGTTAATTGTTTTTATTTTGGAAGTTTATATGGTTAATCCAAATGGTGAAGTTATATCTTTACTGAGTGGAGCAAATTTCTGTTCTTAAGAAGTTTAGGGGAGATATTTTTCTCTTTTTCTTCATCAGCTTCGCAAACTAGGATACGATGATTATATTCTCACCTCCTCAGACTGTTTAATTCTGCTATTTTCATTCTCATCTTTTATTTTGGACCCGTTGGGGGGGTGCAATAATCTATAAACTCTGCTTGATTGTCTAGTAGTCATTGGAGGGCCTGTTATAATTGCATTATTATATGCTGATCTCCATCTGGTCTGTGATGGGTGAATGCCATTTACCCATCACAGACCTGTTTACCCTACTTAGATCATAAAAACCTTATTTTTTCCGAATTATTGGAGTTGTAGTTTGTGGCTGAGTACCTTTTTGAACTTATGATAAATGGGCTAGTGGGCTTCCCTCATGACACGGAGCTTAAGCTCTAATCAAGTGACAAATAATGGAGAAATTAATATGTGTGTTACATTAGTGGTAACTGTAGCAGGTTTGAGTGGAAATGATGGTGATGAAAGTGATTTCTACTTGGGAGGCACTTAGGTTTTTCCATTGGTTGTGGTGATAGGTGTGACTTTTTGAGAATGGAAACTATTGAGCAAGAGGACACTGTTACGATTTACAGCTAGTCTTAGCAAAGATGGAGATGATAATAACGAGTGCCTCTTTTTGGCTTGGATTGGATTTTTTAGTTGTGGGGCTATTTGTCTGTTAGAATGGTCTCATAAAATGAACATTTGGGTTTTGGAGGCTATGTGCTGCTGGAAGCTTGGAACATAGTTGTTAAGACCCTAGGATTTTCTAGGGTTTGAATAGGAATTTAGAAGAAGAAGAAGAACAGAATGGGGAGGGAAACAGAACAGAAAGAGGAAGAATGAGAGAGAGAAAAGAATAGAGAGAGACGTATGGAGAATTGGAGAAAGATGGACTAGAGAGAGAGAATATGGACAACATTCATGTATTATTGGATAATCCCTTCAGCTATTACACAACCCTTCTTATAGGCCCTTTCCTAACTCCCTAACAATCATTCAGCTAACTCCTAACCCCCTAATAGCTTACAACACAACCCTTTGTTAGTTATAGCCCCATTTGTCCCTTATACTCCTAGGTTCCTTGCAATCCTCGCCTCTTCAGAGAGTTCTTGTCCTCAAGAACTCACATTGACTTGCCCTGTTTGTCATCCAATCCCAACTTTCATTAGTTGTTTCATTCTTCTTTCTTTCTTTCTCCTCTTCAGCCTTTTCCTCCTTCCTCTGACCTTCTTTTTCTTTTGTTTTTTATGCAAACATAAAATGTATACCTCAAAGATCTCCATGCCAAGTATCTCTTCTCCCCTTGATTTGTTAGTTCAAGCAATTTTCTTAACCTCTGCTAAGACCAGTTCCACTGCCACAATATCAGCAATTTCCCCTAGATGCAACAATTGAGCAGTATAGACTCGCTTCAATTGTTTCCTTTGCTCCTCTGTAGCTTTTTCCTGCTTGCTCCCATTCACCAATAGTTCTTGTTTAGCAAGCCTCTCTGTCATTAGTGTCACAGTTACTTTTCCTAAGGAATCAATGTCTTCCAGTCCTGTTGCTTCAAGAGAAACAGATTTAAGATCTTCAAAATCTAACTTCGCTACCTCTCCAGCTTCTTGATTTCTGGCGTCAATTGCAGGTTCTTCTACCACAGTTACCTCTTTCAAGGGTGTCACATTGTTGTCTCCAGTATATGCCATTCCTTCCTTGGCATCCGGACTTGCCTGATTCTCTTCAACTGATTTTTCGACTTTTTGCTGCAAATTAGGAGTATTGAATTCTTCATTACAACTCTCAAGTCCTATCCAATCCTTTGCAAGTAGTTCATCCACTTCTTGCAAGTAGTTCATTTCTACCGTAGATCTTGGAAAAAATTCCTTTGGTAAAGGGATCTGAAATTTTTGACTGAGAATATCACCTTTCCCCTTAAATCCTTTCTCCATCTCCCCAATCCCCATCCTTGAAAATTTGCTTCTGAAACAACAACGAGCAACCTATCACTCACCTTGAACAGTACCGTATTGACTTCGTCAGAACTCCTGCCCTAATTGCGACTGCCCTGGTCTGCCCACACCACCTTGGACTTGAGTCCACTTCTCGCCGTCGGAATTTTGTTCCAATTGCAATCGCTCAGAATCTGCTCGCAACCACTACCAATTCAAGATCGTCCAGGCCTGCTTCTTGTTCACCTTCAACTTCCGAACAAAAGTGCCACAATTCACATGCGACAATCACCTCACAATAGTCACCCAAGAGAGTCGCTCGCCTTGTGTCGGAAGTCGCCTGAAGCTGCTTCTTCTTTCAATTCCGACTCTCAAGAATTGATCGGAGACACCCGCTTAGTCGACTTCAACTTCCAAGCCGCTCCTAGCTTCACACCTTGGTCACATGCAGTGAAGTTAATTGGTCACGACTTCAATTCCGACCCAATCTCATCAGAATTTACTTGGGTGTTAAATGCAATTGACTCCCAAGAATCTCCCAATCACCGTCCAATTTCCGGAATCATCGAATCTTGCTGCTTCTTGAATTATCTTCCTGCGACTCGTTCAATTCCACCCCAAACTCAGATTGCTTCACCAGCTTCGTGTTCGTCTGTAAGCTTTAATCAAGACCGTCTCTTGCACCTGCATTAACCGTACTGCCTCGTCTGGGGTCGTGCCTTGCTCGTGTCCATCAACTTAGATCACCTGCTTTCGTCCATCCATTTTGTTTCCTGTAATCGGCCCGAACTTACTCGGTAGTAAATTCTGATGTCGCGCTCCAAACTGACCCCATTGGAATCTAGGTTCGCTACTAGATCCTTTGTCGTCGGAGTTGTCAGAATCACTACTGATATTAGTTGGATCCATAGCCAAGAACATTGGCTCTGATACCATTTGTTAAGACCCTAGGATTTTCTAGGGTTTGAATAGGAATTTAGAAGAAGAAGAAGAAGAAGAAGAAGAACAGAATAGGGAGGGAAATAGAACAGAAAGAGGAAGAATGAGAGAGAGAAAAGAATAGAGAGAGACGTATGGAGAATTAGAGAAAGATAGACTAGAGATAGAGAATATGGACAACATTCATGTATTATTGGATAATCCCTTCAGCTATTACACAAGCCTTCTTATAGGCTCTCTCCTAACTCCCTAACAATCATTCAGCTAACTCCTAACCCCCTAATAGCTGACAACACAACCCTTTGTTAGCTATAGCCCCATTTGTCCCTTATACCCCTAGGTTCCTTACAATAGTTACGAAGATCAAGGGCTTTGAGTATTTACAGTTTAATTTATTTAGGAGTTTTGTAGCATTGAGAATTTGTTTGATTTTGTTTCTTCCTTTCATTTTAATTTTTAGTCTGATACAATTATGTCAGTATATAAACCTAACTAGTGTAAGGATTATTCAGGTTATTTCATGATTGAGTACTAATTGCAGAATATTGAGCAGCTTCTCCTTTCTTTGTTTGTATCTTCACCTCCTTTGTATTTTCTCTCTCCCCCCTTTTCAGATTTCCTTCCCTTCTCTTCATTCTTTTTTATTACTATTTTTTCCCCTATTCTTCTTCTCTCATTTGTCCCTTGTGGTCTTACTTCAAATCCTCTTATAAGGAATCTTTTCAATGGTGAAGGTATGAAAAAAGACTTGATTCACCAACAAGACAATACTGATACAGTCAACATGACTGGGATTGACAAGAGAAAAAGTTGAGTGGGGGAATCATGGCTGGTAGGATTTGTTTTTAGAAAAGTTCTCTTTGTTTTAGATATCTTATAAAACAACAACATATTAAGCCCTAATCTCACCATGTAACGTTGGTTACAAGAATTCTGGCTCGGTAGTCATTCTATCTACAGATAACTTTTGTAAGCTTTTGTAACTTATTCCATACTTAAGTCTCCCATTAAGTTTTTCTTATTCTTCCTCTACCTCTTCTGCCAAGGATTTGTTTCATTTTATCTACTCTCCTCTTAGGAATCTCTATTGTTCTTTCTCTCATATGATTGAACCATCTTAATCATGTCTCACACATCTTATCTTCAACAAGAGCCACTCAAACCTTATTATGAATAACCTCTTTTCTAATTTTAATTTTTTCTTATATGGCTACACATTCATCATAACATCCTCATCTTCATTATACTCATATTTTGCACATGGTGGTACTTTATTGCCCAACATTTTGTGCCATACAACAAAGTCTTGACCTTGTAGATGTTTTAGAAACTTTTCTTTTTAGCCTTAATGGAATCTTACTATCGCATAAAATGCCAAATGTACTTTTCCATTTTAACCTTAATGCCTTAATTCTATGGGTAACATCCACATTAATCTCCCCATATTTTTGGTTTATTAATCCAAGATATTTGATTTGATATTTTCTTGGGATGATTTGATCTTCAAGTTTTACAATCATCAACACTTGTACAACATATCCAGCCGTTATCCCACTATGTGGGGTTGGCTACATGAATTCTAGACTTCTATGTGGGTTACATCCCAACAAATAGTTTGTCTAGAATTCATATTTGGATCCGACTAGGTTTTACGCTGGCTGTTGGCTACCTAACGCAACCCTCCTCCTTTATCCGGGCTTGGGACCGGCAGTGGATAATATCCCCTGGCGGAGTAATGATGAAATGAAGTTTGAACACCATCTTCACATGGAAAAATTTCATGAGATGGTGGTGAATGAAGATAATTGATATAGTTGTTTGTCTAGAATTCATATTTGGATCCGACTAGGTTTTACGCTGGCTGTTGGCTACCTAACGCAACCCTCCTCCTTTATCCGGGCTTGGGACCGGTAGTGGATAATATCCCCTGGCGGAGTAATGATGAAATGAAGTTTGAACACCATCTTCACATGGAAAAATTTCATGAGATGGTGGTGAATGAAGATAATTGATATAGTTGTGTTTACTAAACTTGTATCTTTACTAAACTTGCATTCCATATATTCGGTTTTCTACTTAGCTTGAAACCTTGAGATTCTAAGGTGTTCCTCCATATATTGAGCTTAGCATTCACGACCTCTTTTGTCTCATCCTTTAAGACAATGTCATTTGCAAATAGCATACACCAAGGCACTCCACATGGATATATTTAGTAGTGAATTAATCCATCACTAGGGTAAAGAGATAAGTGCTTAATGAAAACCCTTGGTGGAATCCTATTGTAATTGGAAAAGCCTTTGTATCTCCTCATGTTTTGACACGCGTTTTTGCTGCATGATATATTTAATAATTTGTATATAAACTATTCAAAATTATTTTCTTCTCTAAGACCGTCCATAAGACTTCTATGAACTTTGTCACAACCTAAATCTAAATCTATAAATGCCATATGCAAATTCTTTTGTTTATCTCTATATGCTTACGTTAGGCACCTTGAAAGTGTATGGCTTCCAATTGATGACCTACCAGGCTTACAACCAACTTTGTTTTCAGACACTTTGATCTCTCTTTTCAATCTTTGCTCATTCTCTCGTGAACTTTCAAATTATGGCTCATTAGCTTAATTTTTCTATAATTTTCACAACTTCGATCATCTTCTTTGTTCTTATAAATAGGCACCAAAATGCCCTTCCTTCACTCATCTAGCATCCTTTTTTATTTAAGGATCACATTCAATCAAAAATGCCCTCTTCTTCCATGCATTTCCATGCTTTTATTGGGATATGTCTAGTCTAACTAATTTACTATTCTTCATCTTTTTGGATGCTTGCTTTATTTCATTCGGATATATACGTCTATAGAACCAGTAATTAAGAGTTACTAAGATGCCCCAACTTAACACTTGTTTCTCCACCTTCATTGAACAACTTTGAGAAATACTCCTACCATCTCTGCTTGATCGTCCCCTCATTTGCTAGTATTTTGTAATTTTCGTCTTTTATGCATTTCACTTGGCTCAAATCCTTTGCTTTTCTTTCTCTTGATACATCTTTTGTGATAAGTCATTGGTATAAATTTTCACAAACTTTTGACTTTGCTTCACTATATTTCTTCTGTGTTTCTTTTTTGGCCAAAATATACCCTTTTAGGTTTTCTTCGTTATGGCATTATGTAACTGCAAGCTCTCTTAGTTTTGAATTTTTCTTGTACCTCTTCATTCCACCACCAAGACTCTTTTTGATTTGGGATTTTTCCCTTTGACTCTCTTAGAACCATTTTTGTTGCATTCTAAATAGCAATAGCCATTTCAATCCATTGATAAATAATTAAAATAGATTTGAAAATATGAATAAAATTTGAGCTTGGGAGTTTTTTGCTGTCTCCTCTCATGCTGAATCTTCTCTACTTTGTGCACCTTTCTTGTATGTTTCAGCTTTCTTTCTTTATTTCCGTATTGATTTGTTTCTGCTTGCTGCTGCTGCTGCTACTTCTCTCTGATGCTCTAGCTGCATTTTTTGTCTCCTTGTGTGGCTTGTCTCTTACTATTGCTGCTGCTTCTCATTGTCAGTCTGCTGTTTTTGTTTCTTTTCTTCCTCTGAGCCATTCATGCGCGGATGTTATGCTCTTCTTCTTTCATTCTGCTGGATTTTAATTCTTGAAGTGTTCTTTCAAGCTCTGAAGCCAAACCTGATGTAAGAATGCATGGAGCAGTAGAAGAAGTGTATAGCAGCAACAAAAAAAAATCAAAAGAGTAGAATGGCTGATAGAACAAGTTACAATCACCAGGAAGCAGAGTAGAAATAGAACAACAGAGAAAAGTGGGAGAGGGGAACTGTAGCAACCTGCTGAGAATCAAAGAATAGAGAGTGGTTGATTCAACAGAAAGCACAGGGGTAAGAACTGCAGAGGTGCAGACAATGAAGGAAGGGGAGAGAGTTGGGGGAAGCAAGGGGAGAGAGTTCTAAAATTCAAAGTTTAGTCCTCTTGTGAAACACATTTTTCTCTACCACACGCCCCCCAAAAAAAAGTTAATAAGCCTTGTTTTTTTGGCTTTGATATAGGAATACTAACTTGTGGGATTATGAGGTAATTCTACCTGATACAGTAGCATAGTACCACTTAAATTCTAGTATATAATCTACAAGTAGTCTTAATCCCATCATAAAATCTACTGCAGAAGTCCTAATTTAATTGGAATACATGAAATTAAAATCAATTTTTCCTGTTAAAAAACAAGAACTAATCCGTTTTATGTGTCTTCTTGATTCCTGTTTCATTGATCCCTTTTTCATTTCCATTCAAAAGGCATTCTTAAGCTTTAATTTTCTTTTCTTTTTAGATAAACGACTATATGTTCAGGAAAAAATCTCCAGAAGGGGGGTAACCCTCCACATAGAACCAAATCAAGCTGCACCAAGGCAAATCATCAACAAAACTCAAAAAAGGACTCCAGGAATAAAAAGGACTCCTCCTATAGCCACAGAAGTGGGAAGGGAGTGGAAGGAGAATGGTCCAATTAAGGCTAAAACTTGAGTCTCAACTCCCTCAAAGGCTGTCAGATTCTTTTGTCAACAAATGTGCCACATACTACAAGAAGGAATAGTGTTCCAAGCTTGAGATAGTCTCCTATTCAGGCAAAGCTGCACTCCAGAAAACCTGTACCTGAATCTAGTTGGTTGAAATATAGACTGTTTACTATGGAATAACATAGTTACTTTAGTTCATAGACTGTCTCCTATTCCATAACACAGTTCATTTTCTCCATGCCCTGGAACTGAATTCCACCACCACCCACCCACCCCCAAAAAAATAAATAAATAAATAATAATAATAAAATAAAAACTGGATAAAGGGCATGAAAGTTAGTAGTTCTTTTATTCAATGGGTTTAATAAAGTGCAACTAAAATATTATAAAATGAGTGACTCGAACTAGATTAGGTAAGGGTAAAGTGTTCACCAACAACTTCAATTCATGATGAAAACACATTGTATATCACTTTAATGATGCGTGTTCATTCTAGAAGGGAGGTCCATGTTAGGTTGAAAATGCAAGTAAAAATATTTTTGTGAGTAGCATCATGGAGCTGATTTAAATCTGTACTTTTTGTCTTCTTTCTCATGCTTAGTGTCTCCTTCATTTACCAAATAGAGGGCAATAGACCTGATGTAGAAATTCTTTCTTTTTTAAGTTTTTAGTTTTAAGTGTTCCTCTCTGTACTCCTCCAGATGTGTTGTTAGTGGTTCTGGAAAGATTGCAATGCATGTTCTGGAGAAGCTTCATGCTTTTGGTGCTATTCCCATCACAGTGTCAGGTACATTCTGATGTCAAATCAAATTATTTTCAGAACCATTGCTATCCTTTAAAGGAGATTGTTGTTCTTACTATAAATAACTACCTTAAATGCCTTTCTTCCATTATTCTTTTCCGACTTACTGTTTTATTTAGCACCTTATCCCTGTCCTTTTGCAAGTATATATGTACTAAACTTATGTTTATCTAGAAAATATGCTGAAATGCCTACATCATCATGCGTGGCTTTTAGAATCATTAAGGCTTTAGGATCCTGCAATTTCAGTGTTGCTTCAACCACTTGCAATCAACTGTACAAAGATTTTTTCTTTTGATGACATGGTTCTAAAATAATTGCTTTTTCCTCTCACTATCCTTGTCTAGTGGAGCTTGCACAAATTCTATTATGAATTATTTGTGGGTCCACCTCTGTTAGCAATTACTTAGATGATTTGTTTCGCTGGGTGCTATATATGATCACCCTATCAGCCACATCGCTCTCCTGGCACTGTTCCCCCCTTTACCCTATTTGTTAGAATTTTAGCAAGAATTTATTCTAACTAGATAGATTCCAGACCAGGTCAACTATTTTCATTTTTATTTGTTTCCAATAATGATGTTGGTTGATACTGTGCCACTTCAAGCAACTAAATATATCACTTTTGGATTGGATAAGGTGTAGTAGAATACCATGCTTTTTTAAAAAGAAGATATTAGTGTCTTGTTGCTTTTAAATGTAATTCACATGGTTGTTTTTTAGGTTGAAGTTTTGCGAACAATTTATATCATTGTATATGTCCTTTGTTTAGATTCTTCACCCTGCTGTTGTCTGTTAACACAAGTAGAAAAAATGTGGACATTGTATACGTTTTGTCCTTTAATTGTTTTCTCATCTCAGGAAGTGCCTCCTTTTTCTGCTTATATTTTTTTCTAAAAATTATTTTTTAAGTACTTTGATAATGATTCTTGGGTAGTTCATTTCCTAAAATAACACTCATTTGATCAATGGTTTGTATAAGCATGTGCCTTTTCTGAAACAATGTTGTGCAGATTCAAAGGGTTATTTGGTGGATGAGGATGGATTTGATTTCTTGAAAATATCATTTTTGAGAGATATTAAAGCACAACAAAGAAGTTTGAGGTCTGTTTCCTCCTCATCAATTTTTAACAGATTGCAACTTTTTAAATATTTTTGTTCTATCCTTATACATAACGTGGCACCTGCAGAGACTATTCAAAAACTTATGCTCGTTCTAAGTATTATGATGAAGCAAAACCTTGGAATGAAAGGTGCGATGTTGCATTTCCTTGTGCTTCGCAAAATGAAATTGATCAGTCTGATGCCATTAATTTGGTTAATTCAGGCTGCCGTATACTAGTAGAAGGTAGTGGTTCTCAATATTATGCCTTTTTACTTCTCTCTTTTGATCTTGTTTGTTGTTTTCCCTTGTTGTTAATAATTATATTGCAATATTTCCTTTAGGTTCCAATATGCCGTGTATGCCTGAAGCAGTTGATGTGCTTAGAAAAGCTAATGTCCTCATTGCTCCTGCTATTGCAGCTGGTGTTGGAGGGGTAGGATGACCTCTTATGCATTTTCTATATTTTCAACACTTTTAAGAATAATACAACAATAAAATAATCACTTATTTCTGTGTAAACATGTTTGGCTCATCATAAGCAAAATTCATGTCAACCATCTACCTAGTTTGATGATATAGTCTATGCATCTCCGAAGTGCTCATGGTTTTTAATTTCTTTACACAGCCCCAAGTCTAATGTATGTTGAAGGAAAATCTGCAGTTCAATTGGATTCCAGATGTTGTATGTGGAGGAGGACAATACAATGAAATGAATAGGATAACTTCACTTGAAACTGGAGCAGTGGGCAGTAATGCTCATAATCTTATTTGTTCTTGGCCAGGATGTATTATTTCTACATATGCATCCTATATAGAATTAGATGGGCCCACCAAGTGAAAAACATGGAGAGATGTGGTCCGACTGAAAGCATACCTAAGGAAGAGAAAATAATTTTAGGAGAATCTGAATGGAAAATTTTTGTTTTACTGTTTCTTTCTTATCCTTATTTGCATAAGTTGATACTGCTCTGTTTTTGTTTTCAGCCGTTGTTCTATTTGAGCTAAATCTTGTATCACTTGGTTGATAGGTTGCTGCAGGAGAACTTGAGCTGATTAACTGGTGCCCTGAAGAATTTGAGTCTAAATTGCAGGTGAGCTTTTACTGAAAATTCAGTCAAATAAGCTTGAATTTGTTTAGAAGGCATGGGAACAATGACATCACATGGAATTTTTTACTCCCATTATTTACCTGGCTGCTCTGGAGATCAGATGAATAGCATAGGATAAGTGTTGGAGCCTCTCTATATATTAAATACTTGGATCTTCTATTAACAATGTTTGAAGAAGAAAAAGATTACACTTGATAAAAGAAAACTTTGTAGCTTTGCTCATATATGGGGAGAAGAAATATCAGTATACAGCATACACCATATAATAACTTTTAGTATATACTAAAAATACTAGTTGAACAGCTTTTTATTGGTGATTGTCAACAAAAGTAATAATTTAATATGTAAATTTTGATTTGCTATTATTTATACCAAAACTTTGCTATCAAAGCATTTTGAAGATGAATTTTTTTTTATGTATGGTGGAAAAAATAACAAAAACAAATGGAGATAGGGATGTGAAGACAGAATTGACACTGGATACACGGTTCAGGAAAAAATAAGGATACAGGTATGACAAAAATATAACTTTTATTAGTAGAGTAAATGAGCATTATATCTAAAATGACAGAGATGGAGGCGACGATGACTACAATATACCAAGCTTAATCACACTTGACATGTCAGCTACATGGATTCTGGATCACTAATCATCTATATCTATACCTATATCTTCTTTAAGGATGTTATAACTCATGTCATGCTCGAAAATTTTTCCACTAATTTCTTCTTCTTAGTTTTCTTCTACCACTATGATTTTCTTTGTTTCATCCATTTTCCTCATAGAAGCATCTATTTGTCCTCTTTTCACATAATTAAACCTTCTTGCTTGAGTCTCACATGTTTTATCCTTAATGGGAACCATCCTAACCTTATTATGGATGTCCTCATTTCTAATTCTATTTGTTCTTGTATGGCCAGACATCTACTGTAAAATCCCCTTTTCACATATTTTGCACATGGTGTTTTACTGTTTAACATTTTGTTCCATTTAGCAGAGTTGGTTTTCTATTCATTTGATAAAATTTCCCTTTTAGCTTTATAGGGATGTTAAAATCTCATAAAACACCAAAAACACTTCTCCATTTTAGCCATTCTGCTTTCTTCCAATTACATTCTCAATAATATGCCCCTTTTTTGGACAATTCATCCAAAATATCTGAACTAATCTTTTCTTGGAATGACTTGATAAGTCTAACAATAAAATTGCCCACATTTTTATATTAAACTTATATTCCTTATATTTATTTTGGGATTTGCTCAACTTTAAACCTTTAGATTCTAAGATATCCCTCCATACCTTTATCTAATGTGCTTGCCTCTTCTTTCTTTTTTTTTTTGTCTCAATTCTATTTATTTTAGAATTTATATAGTTCTGGATTTTGGTAATTTAAGAATTTTAGAGTATTAGAAAGTTTTGGCCCCATTCAGGTTCAAAAAACATTTTCTAGTTTTCAACTCCAGTTTTATAACTAAAAATCTCCCAACATTTTATGTTTCAAAAAAACCATAGCATTCATTTTCAGAAAATTTAGAGAACAAAAAAGGGTGTTTTCTAATTCATAGTATAAAGTTGAAAAATTAGAAGATTGAGTTCTCTACTTTCTATTGGGAGATTCAATTATTCAATAGAAAATTGAAGTTGGAAAACAGAAACTGTTTCTACAACTGGACAGGCCCTTAAGTTGTTTTTTTTTTTTCTTACTTTTATTTGAATTCCAAGTTTAGTTAGGATTAGAACGTTATGTTGTTATTTCCTTCTTTACTTAGTTTTATGGTTTGGTAGGATTTTATTGGTATATAAATAGCTCATAAGGGTAGGAATTATTAGATATAGATGACTAATTATTGATTATAAAGTTTGCTATTAATTTTTCTCGTTCTGTCTCCTCCTTAATCTTCTTTCTTCTCTCTCTTTTCTTCTTCTCTGTTGCTGCTTCCTCTATTTTCTCCTTTCTTTTCTTTTTGATCTTCTTTGCTGGTCCTTTGCTCTTCTTCTTAATCTTCTTGGGTGCTACGCTAGGAAAGGCATTTAAAGTCTTGAGAAAGTAGAACTAGTCCACCATGAAATAGTGTTTAATCTCTAATAATGATGATATGCAAAAGTATTGAAAAGGACCCCAAACTAACATAAAAATTGTAATGCCCCTTATTTGATAGCAGTATTGTAGTCCATAACTTGTAAAAATTTTGCCTTGATGCCACAATTGTGGCACCCCAACTATACCTTTGGTGTTCCTTATTCATTAGGTAATACAACATAAATGTAACCACCCATGCCCACAAGGGTGACCTAACAAAGTCCAATATCCTTTCTCAGGATACGTGTTAAGGCTTAGTAGGTCATAAGTTAACCCTTTGGTTGGGAATTAGAGGCTCCACTTGGTTTACCCTGGGTTCTTCATTAGTGTGTGACCTCACTGGTCTTGAATTCAACCATACACCCTCGAGCTTGATTACCTTGACTTCTTCTCATTGAATGCCCCCCCCTCCCCCCCCAAAAAAAAAAAATCAACCTCAACAGTTGACTTTCCCTTGAATAGGAAACATAGTTGTTATGTACCTAGGGTTTAGCCTAAGGTTGGATTGGCAATCGGAAGGATCCGATTGAATAGAACTGAGAACATAATGATTGGAGAGGGAAATGGGACAAAAATGGAGGAAGCAATTAGAAGGAAATGAGGGAGAATTGCAGAAGGGAACAAGAGGGAGAATGGGAGAGAATTCTAGAGAGAGAGAGAGAATGAGAGATTCAATATCAATTCAAGCATGTTTTCTTCCTACAACAGTGGCTTATTTATAGCCTCACTGCTCCTACACCCATGTGCAATCCGTTTGGCCTTAACCATGCACCCCTATGCAAAACAACTAAAATTCTAACAATTTGCAAAATACCCTCTAACAACTATTTATATCCCGTATTACAATTTTGCCCCTTTATTGCTCCTGGGATCATGACAATTTCTCCCGCCTTAAAAGGTTTTTTGTCCCCAAGAAACTTATTACAACCAAGTTGTTGTTTCTTCATCCAATGCCCATCTTCACCAACTGGTTTCTTCTTCGTCTTTTCTTGTTCTTGTCTCATATTTCTCTCTTCTTTTGCTTTCTCTTTTCTTTTTCCGCAACAATAACAGTACTCTGACTTGCTACAACACCAAGTCCAGCCATCCACTTCTTCCCTATTGCCATTGAAAATGGTTCCAATTGAGCTGTCAATCCTGCAACCATATCATTTCCAGTTATAGGAAGAAATTCAAACTTCTCCTTAAGCAAATCAACGCTTTTGGCAACTATTGTCCTATCTTGTGTGCTCGAGCCAATAACATCCGTATGGGATGTTCCAATCAAGGTGTTTGGTGCAATCCTCTCGTCCTTCTCCTCAAGTACTTGGTAAAGAGGCTTTTCAGGCTTCTTCCTCTATTGTTTTCGTAGATCAATAGCATCAAGAGTCTCAACACCAGTGGGAGTGCTTGAGAGACTATCAACTAATTGAATATTGTCCTCCAATTCCTCTTCTTCAATCTCTTCTTCTTCCTCTTCTCCTTCTTCCTTAAAGTTGGACTAATCTTGTTGCAGAACGCCAAAAACATCACCATCGAGAACTTCTTTTCCAAAGGAATCGGTGCGTTCCTTTGATTCTCCTTTTGCCCACCCACCCTGGACCAAACCCCCAGAATTGTTGTTGTTACTACCAGCACTGTCATTACAGTCACCTTCTTTGTCAATTCTACCTAAACCGGTATACTTCTTCCACTCCACATTGGAGGTAAGCAATGAATCAGTTTCCTGCCATCTTGACTTTTCCTTCGGCTGCTTCGTTTTAAGGAATTCTTCTAGGTTAAATTTTCCGCAATAATGATCAAAAAATTTAGCAAGGAAACTGTAGTGATACTTCTTAGTTAATATCATCGCAACTCCTGCAGCTGTTCGTGTAAGCATACTACTGAATTCCTTGCACGTTCCATGTATCCCACTGCTAGTTTCCTTGTTAATTCAGCTAAACTCATTATCCAACTTTTTCCATACCTGACTCTTCTGACCAAACTGCTCATGGTTCCTATTGTTTCCAACTGAAAATGCAGTCTTCTTCTACAGCCATTGAGGCTCCAATTGCCTCATGCGTGCACTACTTCCCATGGCAGACTTCTCTTGAGCAAGATAAGCCGAAGGCCAATAAACAGGAGCTTTGTACATCCTTAATCCAGCACTTCCTTTCTGTATCTGCTTCACAATAGTCACCTCTGAACTGATCCAAGAAGTGGCAAATTGCAGGCATTGTTCTACTTCGAAGTTGATCCTATTTTAGGACCGGATTAAACTGCACGCTACAACAACTTTGATCGGCCTTCAAGAGTCTCCTAGGGCTACCGAATATCCTGTATCGCTTGCTGCAATAATACCTAATACTTGTTGGAATCACCGTCAGAAACACTGGCCTACTCGCCTCCAAAAGTTTGATAGAAATTCTGATCATTGGTCCATTACAACCACAAGGATAACCTTGCTCGATGGCTCCTTCCGATTCAGACCATGAGGTAATCGGAAATCACCAGACCTTGCTTCTCCCTTCAATTCCAAACAATAATTACCAAAATCACTCACCTGTTGCGCCTTCAAGAATCCACTCCTAGCTGCTACAAGCTTTGCTGGAATCTAATACCGAAATTGCTTAACTTCTTAGCAGAGACCCAAACCTATTCCCACTTCACGCCATCCTTCCTCGTCGGAATTAGCACTTTTGTCTCACTCAATCCAAAATGATCAACTAAGCCCCTACACTGTTCGCTATCCCTTGCAAGGAATCACTTGACAACAATTATCATCAGTAAGAAGAATCAGAAGCCCATAACCTCTCGTCCACCTCTTACCACCCAATCGCCTCCACAAAAATTAATGGCGGTTCTTCTCAACCCAATCACCGTCCAAGGCTCCCAGCCCAATTGCGATCGCCTCTGATTCCAAAATCACCAGAACTCACTGTTAGTTCAATCGCTACACCCACTCCAGAGTCCAAATCGCAACACCCACTGTATCTCGACACTCCCCAGTCCAACCCACTGCATTGCAACACTCTCGAGTCCAAATCGTGACACCCACTAAACCGCTAATACTTCGGATCCCACATGCGATTGCCTTGATTCGACAATTGCTTCCAAACCCGCTTCCTTACTCACTGGAATCTCAGCCGCCAAAGATTGTCTAGCTTTGATTTGTAGTTGAAATTGCCAATCTCTGCTTCGTTGGATTGGTTAATAGGATGTGACGGAATCACAGCCAAGAATCGTTGGCTCTGATACTATTTGTTATGTACCTAGGGTTTAGCCTAGGGTTGGATTGGCAATCAGAAGGATCTGATTGAATAGAATTGAGAACAGAATGATTGGAGAGGAAAATGGGACAAAAATGGGGGAAGAAATTAGATGGAAATGAGGGAGAATTGCAGAAGGGAACAAGAGAGAGAATGGGAGAGAATTCTAGAGAGAAAAAAAATGAGAGATTCAATATCAATTCAAGCATGTTTTCTTCCTACAATAGTGGCTTTTTTATAGCCTCACTGCTCCTGCACCCATGTGCAATCCGTTTGGCCTCAACCATGCACCCCTATGCAGAACAATTGAAATTCTAACAAATTGCAAAATAATAACAACTGTTTATATCCCTATTACAATTTTGCCTCTCTATTGCTCCTAGGGTCATGACAATAGTCTGCATTCTATCGCATTGAATGTTACCTAGAATATCAGTTGTCGAAAAGGAACAATCAATTCTCAATCAACTGACCTAAAGCCTGTAGTTGATCTTCCAGACACGCTGTTAACTCACATTCGACTTCTTCTAACTGACCTTCTAGGCCTTCTAGTGCTTCATAGTCAATTATCACTAGCACCTGTTGCCTACTTTTCTTCTGTTGGCTGCTTCCATTGTCAACTTGAGCCTAATTCCAATTCACCCATTACCTTATGTTGATTCCTTGGTGCATGACAGAATCATCTGAGTCTTTAAAGCAAGCCCATTACTACAATATATTTCCTTTCATTTATCACATGCTTTATAATACACCTCACATATGTTTGATCTTAAACCAATTAGTAGCATTTCTATTATCAAAAGACTTCATGCTTTGGTACATCTCATCAAAATGAGGAGGTCTTGAGTGTACACTAACAGCTTCCTAACTCCTTAAAATTTTCCTTGCTTACTAGGGTCCATCTTAGTCTGAGATTTGGCATGAGTTTGCTAATCACTAAGGGCATTGAAGGCATGCACGCACATGATGGCAGCTTCTTTCCCCTACATATTCTCCTGAGTGCACCCCTAGGTTCAAGCTTCATTCGCATATCCTTGTCCTTCCAATAGGTTTTATAGCCTCACATGGGCCTTGCCTTACTAGGAACCACCTAAAAGAGGTCTCATACTAGCCCTTGGTCTTAATACCCCTTAACTGGGCTCAACCTTTGCACTAGGCTATCAGTATTGAGCACAAGGGAAGTCTCAAATACACGACCATGAACCCAGTCATATGCAGCACACTAGCAAACTCATACATCTCCAATGCGCGCACACGCACAATGCAGATAAGGAATCATGGCATCATGTTGCTATTAATAGTTTATGCATACTTCATGCAACATGCCACACATAAGAAAGCCATAGGATGCTTCTTACCTCAACTATGCAGGTCTTCTCTCTCAGCTCTTGCTTTGTCTGTACAACATTTTCCTTCTCCTATTTATAAACTCCCACAAGCCGCTGAAGTTGCAGCTAGTTGGGTTCTCACTTTGCTGCCACATTTCACTCCCTTGGTGGCAGTCTGTACTAGTCAAACTTAGCATCTTGCTTCAGCAAATGGGACACCTCAACCCTTTTCTCAAAGCTTCTCCCATTCTCCTGAATGCTGGAGCATTGCTAGTGTTCCTAATCTCTCTTCATTAGCCTCCTAAGTACCTCATTAGCCCCAAAATCCAGCTCAAAGTCAGCTGTTTAGTACTTACCTAATTCAATTCACCTGCTTTGTACCTAATGTGATAGTCAACTATTGGTTCCATTGCTTCACTTCTTCACACAATCAATTTCCACCGTCAACTGGTGGGCAGCTTTTAAGTCCAGTATGGACAGCTTACCCCTAAGTCAACTTATGGTCAACTGTTGGCTGTCACAAACCATTTCTTCCAACAGTTGACTGCTCCAATCAACTGTTGGTTGATTCCCATCTTTTCTTCACCTTTTTTTCTTCCTTTTGGTCCTTTACTGAGGTATGGGGTGTCACAAAAATATCAGAAAAATTAGTAATGATAATAAACACATCATTGAACGTGCCAAAAAAGATGTCAAAGTTGTAACTAAATTGTGTTTTTTATTCTTTATCTAAAAACTTGTATTTGTAGATTATCTTGAGAAAAGTTCTAAAAACTCTGCTAGAAACCCTGCAGCCTCCTCAATCTGTCTGTTGTGTGCCCAACCCATGGAGATGTGTGTTGACTCCATGCCCTAGACAAGTTAAAATATAAAACTAATGATCATGCACCCAATTTGTGTCTCAGGGTGCCAAGTGAGTATCCATGTCCCATACATGTTGGACAGCTCCAACATGCAAAATGAAATGTCTATGCTTCCTAGGTGAAAAATGCTTAGGGGCCTAGTGCCCTAGATACTGCTTTTTAATTTTCTCTTCTAATTGATTTGTTTTGTTTTACCTACAGTTATGTTTGTTCTGTACTATCTAGGGGCATACACGGGCTGGGTTGGTTTGGGTTGAGGTGCAATCCAAACCAAACCCAATAGTTTTTTTATTTATGAATCTTAACCCAAAGGAAAAATTTACAACCCAACTAACCCAAACCATAAAAAACTGGGCTGAGTTGGGTTGGTTTCTTGGGTTGGCCATCTTGTAAAGCCCTCTTTAATTATTGCTTATAATATAATTATCAAGTTGTGTTGAAGCAAAAAAAAAAAAAAAAGATTGCTTATAATTTAATTTTACTAAATGACTACATTATGCATAAATAAATGGGAAAAAAGTTCATAATATATTATAAAAAAGGAATGAACTGTTCAACTTATATTAAATAATTAATATATTATAAAATATTACTTATAATAAATGTATGGATTGGGTTAGTTTGGGTTAAAATTTTTTTAGTTTCAACCCAACCCAAACCAAACCAAAGTTTTTCAAAAAAGTCCAAACCAACCCAACCCAACCCAAATTAAAATAAAAACCAAACTCAACCCAACAATTTGGGTTGTGTTGCTCTGGTTGTTTTGGTTTTGAACATATTCACCCCAGTAATAGTACCAATTTGTTTTCTTTTTTCAACATGCTATTGTATATATAAAAGCACACTCATACCATTTGTTTAGTAATGTTATAGTCATTAGGTGTTCAAAGAATGCAGTAACAATAAGTCACCTAGAACAATTGCTTTCCGAATTCATAGTATAACCTCTCTTGGAGACTTGGAGTTTCTTGCTACGGGCATTAGTGTTATTTAATTCCCAGGCACAAAGTAGTTGGTGTAAATTTTTGTGGAACTAAATAAAGCAAGCTGTCATCCTTTACCTTTTAATTTGAACCCTTCAAGATTACATCTATATATGAACTTATATATTTCCTTATACTGGCAGGAGGCAATGAAGCAAACGTACCAGAGAGCTCTCAAAGCAGCAACTGATTTTGGCTATCAGAAAGAGAGTCCTGAGTAAGTTCTTGTTTTAAGATCCTCACAACCAATATCAATTTCCACATGCACATGCTTATTTTCTTTTATGACATCTTGTGCCATCAAAGTCATGCCAGGGATGTACTTTGAGGGGAGGAGCTTTAAATCCCTATCCAGGTCAAAGCAATGTTGGAAGTACCCTGAAAAATTATATTCAGCACTCTGGAGATATTATAATATTAACTGTGTCATGAGCATCTTGGTACTAAGACTTTTTCGGGAGAATATTGGAAAAGGATTAAGTTCTGGAGAAACAACAGATTATGATTCACTTTCGTGAAAAAAAAATTAGAACTTCCAAAATAAGGTTTCTAAAATAAGTATAATCTTAGGAGATAATATCCCAAGTTTTGTCCAGTTGTTTCCAATAAATCAAGGCAATGTAAGAACTTAAGTAGGTTGTACAAAAGGGAGAGTCCAAATTTCTTTCTATCTCTACATCTCTCTTGTTGGCTCTGATAAATTATAATCAGTATAAAATTGAAACTTTTTCCCTTATACATACATACATATCCAGCCGTTATCCCACTATGTGGGGTTGGCTACATGAATTCTAGACTTCTATGTGGGTTACATCCCAACAGATAGTTTGTCTAGAATTCATATTTGAAACTTTTTCCCTTATATTTTGTCAAATTAATTTGGTGTAGGAATAATTCTGTCAAAAATTTGTAATTTATTACCAAATAACTGAAAATTCTTGGAGAGAATTTAATGTTACATTGTTGTCTATGAAAATTTTTCCTCTAGAACTTCACTCAACAAACATAGGTTAAATGAAGATGCGGAAAATGAGAAAGGAATAGATTTCCAAATGATCTGTCCTGATAAAAATAATGTTCGATTATAGAATTTTTAGAAATTAAATGATGTCTTTCAAAAGAGGTAAGCCTTGGCAGCAACAGTAAGGTTGCTTCTTTGTGACTGGTCACAGGTTTGAGATATGGAAATATCCTCCTTGCAAAGCAAGGGTAAGGTTGTGTACAAAAACAACCTCCTTTGACCCTTGAAATGGGAAGCCTTGTGCACTGAGGAAGCCCTTTGTATGATATCTTTGAAAGGGGTGGAGAAAATATCGTACAACTGGAAGTTTCGCAGGCATTTTCATCATATTTTTTTTTCCTGTTTATTTCTATTGTAGCCAAATAAAGAAAATGCTCCTTTTGCATCTTCTTTTCTGTTCTCTTAGAAAATCCCTGAATCAATTGGTATGGGTTGGGTGGAGAACATCCAATTTGGTGGAGAGAGTTGGTTGAGGCATTATGAAACTCTGGGGTTTGATTGAGTCTGGTGGCTAATTCCTCTGGATTATCAAATAGATTGCAGGATAGCTCAGTACAGGGCCCTTAGTCTTCGGCCTTGCTTGTTCACGAGTGCCTTGTACCAGTTGTCAGTAGCCTTCTTTCTTCTTCTGACATGCTGGTTTTTTCTCCATCAGCTTTGGGGTTAGGGGTTCCATTAAGGATGTTAGGAGGGAGGTCAGCATTGCCAAGAGAGGGTGAACACTGTACAATGGAGGCTCAGGAACTCTTGGTAAACTAATTTCTCTGGAAAATATCCAAGAGAGCAAAAAGAAATTTCCTCCTTCAACCACCTGAAAAAAAGGAAAGTGTGAGAGGTTCCTTTATAACTTTTATCTCCCCACACCCTTAAAAGCCCTAACATTTAGCTCCTGCCGTATATGTTGCATAACACAAAAAACTAGGCGACCGTCCGAGCACCTTTGAACCCCTCTTTGTTTCAAGCTCAACCCCAAGCACAAAATACCTTCCAGATAGTAATTAGCATAATTCATTGTACACTTAAAAAAAAAAAAGATGAAATATAAGTTCTAATCAAGAAAAAAATTTCCTTTCTTTTTATTGAAATAGCCAAAATGTTTCCATTTTCTTAGAGAGATGATTTTTATTGAAAAATTGAAATTCTAATATTTCGGAAGAAACATATCAAACAGAAAAATTCACCAAAACAATATGAAATTTTCCCAACCAATGATGCATTTCCATGATATGAGGAGAAACATAAAAATTCATTGTAAGAATATATTTGTGAAAGGGAAAAAAATCAGGAGATATATACTGGAAAATTTGACAAAATTACATTAGAGGAGAGAGATAGAATAGGAGAGAAATTGGGCATTATTTATTCTTATTATTAGTTATTACAACTAGGGATCTTTTCTATGCAATGTTATGATAGAGTTTTCGTCCTTTTTTTTTTTTTGCTAAATAGTTTTCTTGTTTTTTTTGTTTGTGTCTTTTTTCATCCTATGATCATCAATTGAAGTTTTTTGTATAATCTATCCCAAACTATCAAGTACAGTTTTTGAATCTACGTTTTTAGGATTCTCATCTTTTACTAAATTTATTCTTAAAAATAAATCCTTGTGTACTTCTCAAATATGTTTCACTGTTATTTAAAAAAAAATACTATGTTTCAATGTGTACCTCCCAAATATGTAGCATTGTTGTTTACCAATTATTTTATCATTATTGTTATCTTTGTTAATTTTATTTCCCATAGTTTAAAAATATAAGCTTCTCTGGTTCATATGCTTAATTTAAAGTGAGTGGAATTTCCTTTCAAACTATAAGCATTAAAAAAAATGTAATTATTCAATTATTAAGCTTGTGTGAATATCAAGTTCTGTTTCTAGTCATGAACAAAGATTATTAGTGAGCTAAAAAATCCATGTAGTCAACCCCACCTTGTGGGATTAAGGCTTGGTGTTGTGTTATTGTATCAATATCTAAACATTTTCACACTTTTCTAATTCCTTAATCATTTTCTTTGTGTTTTCAAAACATTTTCATTTCTGAGCTAATCTAAATAACACGACAAAACGATATTTTGATCCTTGTTCCAAATATCCCAAGCCACCACACAATGCAAAAAAAGTCAGTCACTTTTACATGAAACACCAACCCAACGCCCCTTGCCACCTACTCAAGTTATTTAGACAAGAGAATCAAGAGAAATCAAAATGTGAAAAAAAGTGGTAGTGTAGGGGCTTTGGATCTCCATATGGTTTACATGGAAAATCCACTTTCCTGTTGTCACAAAGGCTTAGTAATACAAGCAAACTGAAAATTTCTCAACTCAACTCTAAATAGAATCCATATTCATTTGTTTTACCTTTCCCCAATCAAAGGGTGATTATACAACATATTGAAAAATGGTTTTGGAGCCCAATCTAGGAGATTACATCTAATTGGGAGGACCATGAAACACCATTAGAGGAAGAAAAGAAACAAGCGCTCACCAGAGCATTCCTTAGATGCACAAACTTGAACAAATTAGGAAAACCCTCAAAATGAGGTCTATGTCCATATCAGCTATTAAGCCAAAATCCAAGTGTATTACCATTTGCATTTGAAGAAAATCTCCACGAAGAAAATCTCCACACCTCCAATATAGCTTTCCATAAACTAAAACCATGAGGAGAATTAATGGTCACAAAAGAATACCTTCAAGTGGAGGGAATCCTTACACTGTAATTTAACTGGCAACAATGAACATTTACAGGGAAAGAAATAAACGTCATATTAGTTTTCAATTTTTAAAATTCAGTAGGTATAGAATCCACGAGTTAAACATGAAGCTTGGTTTGTGCATTTCTTGTAAATGTGTAGGGGGTTCTTTCTGTTGAAGTAGTTCATAAAGAATGGTGTTAGCATTGCAAAGAATTTGTTAGATTGAGACGAGTTCTAGAAACCTCCTAAAGGTCCTTAAGTCACATCACATTATCAAAATAAGTTGTTGTGTGTTCTATTTATTTGTTTTAATCTTTATAAGCCAACCCTACCTAGTAGGCACAAGGCTCTTATGATTGTTGTTTTAATCTTTTGTATTAATTAATGATATAGAAATTCTCCCCCCATATACTCAGGCAATGAAGAATCAAATTGGACTGCATTTATTCATTTCTGACTTCCCAACTACAGGATAAACCCAATGGGTTGTGTACTGGATCTGAAATCTCTCTCCTCACTGCCTCTAAGATTATGCCTTTT
This sequence comes from Diospyros kaki, assembly GCA_036245055.1. Taxonomy (NCBI): domain Eukaryota; kingdom Viridiplantae; phylum Streptophyta; class Magnoliopsida; order Ericales; family Ebenaceae; genus Diospyros; species Diospyros kaki. Next base: position 3,831,583 of record BSEG01000003.1, read on the forward strand.
TCTTGCCGGACAGGGCTTTAGTGCATGGAGCTGCCATCTCTGCTTTTCTGGCTATTGCCAGTGGTATGTTGGATCAAGGATGTGTATAGAAAGAGCAGCCTACATGCATGTTTCCCCAGTTTGATTGCAATTGGCTGCGCGCTTGGACGAGCTTGAATGAAAAACCCATTGGTGGCCTGCAGAAGATATCGGCTAATCCTTGAACGGTCCAGTGGGCTGCAATGTTACATGAGCTTAAGGAATTCAGTATTGGAATATGGCAGGGAATCTGTCTGTAATTTATAGTGTAATTTTATGTCCGAGGCTTAGAAGGCCTATTTATGGAAGTTGATAGAATGTTTCTGTACCATATTTGGAAGATGTAACTGAATAGGGTTTGCCCCTGGTTAAGAAATTGCTGTCTTGTGACGATGTTGAAAAGTTATATTGGAAATAAAAGCTATTCTTTGTACGTGATGCCACCGAGTTCAAAGTTTTGTTTCTTTAGCCTTCTCTTCGGAAACAAAAGAGACACTGGAGAAGAATAGTTTGCACATTGTGATTGCTGATTCAAAAGCAAGACAACGGAACAACATATCACTAATAGCATGACGAGATAGAATTTCATAAATACTGGGCCTTCCTTTTGATGGTGAATGAGTCAACCAAACATATAGGACTACATGTCAAGCAGAGGATCTCTCTTACAATCTAGGACCATTTTTCAAAGATACTATTATTATCATCAAATGCTCAAACCAGATCTCATGCCTTGTATTAAAAATACATCTTATAACCTCAAAGTTGTCGTGGCTTCTTCAAAGAAAAATGCATGCAACTTCTGTGTCTCTCCATTCCAGAATGAGCATGCGAAGAAAGCGCTGAGATGGTCACAAACATCTTGTCACGGGTGTGACATCTTGTCACGGGTGTGGCTGGTAATGTTGCACACTCGTTTCAACGGGACGAATCTGATTTCTCAGCCAAATAGTGCTCCAACATGTCGTCTTCATCATCTGCAATCACCCCAAAGATGAGTATTTTTCTTTCTTTCCTATGAGGTTTAAACATCACGTGCATATGCACGGGCACCCCAGTGCAAGACTCGAATCATATAGAAATGGAGATTTATGGCTTAAATGGGAAGAAGTATAATCACCTTCAAAGTCCTCATCATCAAGATCAATGTCTTCCTCCTGTTCCTCATCAGATGCTTCAGTAATTGGAGCTGAACCTTTCTGCAGAAAAGAGAGAAACACACCTTGATTACAAGAAGTGCGTGTGCCATAAGTCCGTAATGAAATGGCACTTTATAAATGCATGCTTTTGTTCACGATAGGTTTGCGCAAAACAGACGGCCAAATGTAGCAAATGTAGATTTTTTCTTCTTTTTGTCTTTTTCATGTATTAAAGTAGAGCCTGAAGAAAATGTTCAAAAAAATAAATACCATAGATGCTCTTCCACTCTCGAAATATTGTCTGCCTGTGAGCTTCTTTTCCTTGGGTGCAAGTGCCGACTCAGGCATTAACCTGAAAGTTGGCACATCCACTTGTCATGGAGATGAAACTGAATTAAAAAAATAACTGAATCCAAAAATATCGAGAAGTATTATGTGACTTGTAGTGTGACAAATGCATAGACAAAATAAGGAAGAACATCAGGTTTGAAATTGGATACTAATCTAAATTATTTTCTATTTATGACTTCAAATACATGAGTTATTCATTTAAATAGAAGTGCATAAAAATGAGTCACTCCTTTTCTGCTTCTTTTTTTTTTTTTTTGGTTTCACGCTGACAGCCTGGTATTCTTCTATACTGTGCCGCGCACTGTAGACAATATAAAATATTAGCTGCTTGCGGAACCAGCCAATCCAATGTCCTAATCTCATTCCAAAGAAAAGGAAAAGAAAATGAGGATCGCCCTTCTTTTAACAATGATATAGAGAAAATAAAGGATCCACACATATTTGGAAAGGTTTTGAAGCAAACATTGGAACAAGGATTAATCCCAAAACTCTAAAAGCTGAAGAGAAGGTTTAGTTTAAGGGTGGAAATGGATTGGAGTAAAATCTTTCCAAGCTTAATTTCTAGTTGCACGGTTGAAAACTTTTCACAAATAAACTAGATCTTTTACCCCAAAAATGGCAACATTAGTTCTGCTTTCTGTGTCTGTCATGGCTCCCCTTATTTTGGCTTCCAAACTGGAAAAACGAGAAGAAAAAGGTGCTAGCTACAAACTTACTTTGCTCTTTCTAGTGCTAACTCTGCTTCAAACCTCTCTCTCCATGCAAGAAATGTATCGACAGTAACTGGTTCTCCGTGGGGTACAATAATCTGAAATCAAAAATATGAAGCAACATCCAATCAGAAAAATAGAAGGTATTTGGAATCAGTCTAATGATAGTGAAAGTGGATGAAAAAAAGAAACATGCCAAGAGGACGTTAACACAACCATGTATAACAGGAGAGTGCATAAAGCACAAAAAAATCAAGATCCAACTCCTTTGAACTCTTTGTCAGGAATCAGATGATAATAAAAGCCTATATTTTAACAGATAGTTCAAATAAAGCTTAAGCTGCGAACACTGGTAAGATTGTCATTCTATTACTTTGATCTTATAATATAACACATGGGCCTTCCCATCCATATTATCTTTCAGATCCCCATGAGATATTTTAGAAAGTCTCCAAGCAAAACACATAATTGATCTAGGAGCTGCTAATTTGTAATACACAATCTTTGCAACCATAAACTCAATTGGCTAATATTCCTTTCTAACTATATGAGTCAGCGCTTACAATTATATGATTTACAGGTTATGTCATTTAACTTTATACAAAACCCAGCACTGGTTTTGAACATTGCAGCTATGGCCAAACCTAGTGGTGGGTTCAGAATGTGGGAGAGGAGAGTGGGGAGAGTGTGTTTTAAGAAATAAATAATGAATAAACAGATGGCAGTGGAACGCTGATGATGACCGATGATGTTGATTTTGGCCAAGGCCTTGAGATTGTTGGCATCGCCATTGTAGACCCTGACATGGCTGATTTTTGCGCCTTACAAAACACCAACAAATTAGCTGGCGACATCAAATTTGTTACATCTGTGCCTATGTTCACCCCCATGTAGTCTCTACTTAATCCCTGCATATCCTAAATCGAACCCATAAAAAATTCAGCTCTTTCCAGACATGAATATACAAATTTAGAGATCATTTTTGCTCACCATCACCGAGGTTTTGGGTTTCTGTATATAGATTTGATTGCAACATAATCAGTATTTTTGTGGGAGAAGCTCTTGAATTGCTTCCTTGTCTGGGTTTTGATTGGAACCCAGCAAGTTCGAAGGTGAGAGAGGGGCAGCCATGGCTTTCCGATGATGAGGTGAGGTGGAGAGGAGAAAGACACTCTGGCAGTGATATATATATATACAGAGAGAGAGAGAGAGAGATTGGGGAGAGAGATGTGAGGGTATTTTGGTCATTTTAAGAAGTTTAATGGTGGTGATATAACAGTGTGGGAAAAGTGTTGCATGGTCAATAAAGACAAGGGAAAGTCTGTTATTTCAAAAAATGGAGGGGTGGTCAATGCCTTTTTCACTAAATCTCAGCGGTGCCTCGTGGAATTTACCCAACAAGAAAAGGTTAAACTCTCCCACGTATAACATCATGAAGTTCAAAAATTTCCAACGCCATGCCACCCTGCTTCCTCGTCTGGGTTTTGATTCCAGTGAGTTCAAAGGGGGGGGGGGCATGGCTGTTCAGTTGTGAGATGAGGTAAGAGAGGAGAGAGACTTTCTGGCGATGAGAGAGATAGAGAGAGATTGGGGAGAGAAATCTGAGGGTGTTCTGGTCATTTTAAGAAGTTTAACAGTCAGGGAAGATGTTGCATGGTCAATAAAGTCAAGGGAAGTCTGTTATTTTTTCAATAAACCTCAGGGGTGAGGCATGGAATTTAGCCAAAAAGAAAATGTTAAACTCTCCCATATATAACATTGTGAAGTTCAAAAATTTCCAAAGCCATGCTACCCCAAATTAACAGAAGTCACCCCCTTTGTGCTGGTCACTGCCTGCAGTAATTTTCCTCGTCTGTGGAGACCAGCATGTCACAAACTTGGCCCTCCCAAGTGTTCTGCAACTGGCACTTAACAGAATTCACTACCTTTGTGATGCTAAGTCAGCCTTCAAACCCTCTCAGGGGCAATGCACACAAGATGAGGAGCTTTGACTGAATAGGAGTCTCTTATATTACTAGAGAGAAAGTACAAGCTAGTGAGAGAAGCTCTCCAGGATCTCTTAGGATATTCAAACTTCCCAGGATGGGTTGGCCAAACAAGGCCTCCACCTTATATAACCTCTCCACCTTATGATGGAAATTTATTACACCCAAAGGTAATGAGTGAATTCTAGTATATTATAAAGACAATATCTAATATTATTTACACAAGAATGTTCCAGAACTTGGGAGGAATTAGAAGAATCCAGATGACCCTTATGTCATGTACCTAGGGAGGGTTTAACCTAGGGTTTTAAGAGATAATTGCAAGGAATTGAGCGAGGTAGATCAGAAGAAATGGGGAAGGAATTCAAGAAGAACAGTGGCAGAGAGAGAGAGAGAGAGAGATTAGGGAGAACTGGGAGAAAGAGAGGGGAATTTGAGAGAGATAGAATTCAGAATTGTCTCAATAATATTCTTTGATACTTTGAAATGGCTGGATCAATTGTTGTATACTTATCCTAGCCACCGAGAATGGCACCAAAAGGCTGCCAAATTCAAATGGGTACAACTGCCCAAGCTACTATCTAGGTACAATCAATCACAACCATAACTACCAATACAAAGTATAACCCCCCATAACAGTAGGTACATGACAATTCCCCACCCCCCCACCCCCCCCAAAAAAAAAAAAAAAAAATTCAATGACCTCCTATAGGAGTAGATTTCCAGCCTTCCAATTTTCAGCCTTGTCTATTTCTTCTCTTCCACAGCTTGCATGGGGGAATCTAGAAAATTCTCCGTAAATTCCTTCCAGAAATCAGTTTGCAGGTTCCCATCTCCAAGCTGCCAGTGAGAGTTACCTTCTTTCCTCCATTCTCAAAGGTAACCTCCAATTTGTTGAAGTCAAATATTATTAGACTGAATGTTTGCATCCAATCCACTCCTAACACAATGTCACATCCATCTAACTTTAATAGCCGAAATTCAGTGATATATCTTCCCCTTGCATTTCCCAGCTGAAGTCAACACACTTGGATTTACTATACACCTTGCTTCCATCTGTTTCATCATGGTGTCATCCGCCATCATAATTTAGATCATTGGTGGAATTGTCAGCTGAGGAGCCACTCTGATCAGTTCTCCTGAAGATCGAACAGCAATCGCTTAGGGTTAAAGAGTCAATTCTCTGCAACCACCTCTTGAATCAGCTTCACCTTCCTTGATCGACTGCAACAATGCCTGGAATTACAGTCAAAAGCTGCCTTCAATACGAACCAAGATCTTGCTTGCTCTCTCTCGGTTTTAATCGGTCGTTGTTACCTTCAGGATCAGATCGGTAACACTGCTAGCGCTGCCTATCAATGCTGAGGCCAATTAAAATCATCGAAATTCTTGAATTCATTGGAATCTCCAGAAATCACTGCTCAATTGATTCTGCAGAGAATTGTCGGAATCCACCTGTCCTAGCTATGTTGCTGAGATCTCGGAGTTAACTGTTATGATTTGCAGGAATTACAGCCAAAGAGCATTGGCTCTGATGCCAATTGTCATGTACCTAAGGTTTTAAGAGATAACTGGAAGGAATTTAGGGAGGTAGACCAGAAGAAATGGGGAAGGAATTCAGGAAGAACAGCCACATAGAGAGAGAGAGAGAGAGAGAGAGATTAGGGAGAACCGGGAGAGAGGGAAATTTGAGAGAGAGAGAGAGAGAGAGAGAGAATTCAGAATTGTCTCAATAATATTCTTCGATACCTTGAAATGGCTGGATCAGTTGTTATATACTTATCCTAGCCACTGAGAATGGCGCCAAAAGGCTGCCAAATTCAAATGGGTACAAGTACAACTGCCCAAGCTACTATCTAGGTACAATCAGTCACAGCCATAACTACCAATACAAAGTATAACTCCCCAAAACAGCAGGTACATGACACCTTAGAACCTTCCAGAAAGGGCCAGGACTCTCCTCAAAGGACTAGAGAATTCTGGAAACTTCTAATAACCAGCTTGCTTCCTTTTCTCATCACATCACATCCAAGTATGCGGGGCAAGAGAAGCAGCAGTAATTCTGTTGCTGCTGCAGTTATTCCAGCATTTCTCAAATCTAAACTTATTTTATATTTAAATGCATCTGATGTAGCATTATATTTCCTTTTACTTGCCATGGGTTTACTAATTCTAGGTTTCACAGAATCACAATTGAGGTTTATGTTTAATACTGCTGATGAATTTATCAAATTACATAAAATTATTAAATTTCTGTGACTCTTCTGGTAGGATCTTATGATCCTTGATCTGATCCTATGATCCAACTACTTCACAAACCCTAGTAGGATTTTGTGTCCTCGGTGGCTCTCCATCTAACTTGTATACTCAAATCTAAGTTTCTTTGTTTCTTCCTGTATACTCAAATCCAATTTGGCTGTCCATCCAACTGAAAATGAATTAATCTTGAAACTTTTTTTTGTTCAATTTTTATCTTCGCTAACTGTTAGATGTAAGAATGGACAAGATATGTGCTAAAATACTATATAAATAGTAACTGTTTCATTCTTATAATCCTGCAACTCATTGAGCACTGGTGACAGAAAATAATAGAAGCATTGATGCTGAAGAAAGAGAAAGGGACTTCCAGGCATGGATGAGAACTTCTGTTGATGATAGTCTCAACTCTCGGTGTTTTACCTTCCCGTGAACCAAGGAACTACCTTCCCCAATTTCCTCAAACTTGATTCTTGTAGAAATAGAAGTATTTTAGAATATTCTGTATATATCTTAGATTCTATGTATATTCTATGTATATTCCTATTTTCTTTTTTGTTATTTTCCTTTTGTAATATTCTCTTCCTCTATAAAGAGAAAAGGGAAATCATTGTATAATTCTAAGAAATAGAGACCTATATTTTCTCAATCTTGTTTAGATGGTATCAGAGCAGGAATTAGGATTAAATCACAGCCGTTCAACTGTGAAACCCTAATTTCCTCTATTCCTCTGCCATACCCTAGAAGTGTCGCTGTCCTTCACTGACCATCCTCTGGTTGCCGCCGCCTCTGAGATCCAGCCATCCCGACCGCTGTTGCATCTTCAGTCGTCGCTGTTCTCCAGTGGGTTCCCACCTCTGGAACGGTCGCGATCTCCTAGCCTCTCGCGAAGGTCGGCTTTCATCAGTCGCACCTGTCGCCATCCTTGGTTGCGAAGGTTGGTGTTGCACTCCAGAGCCGCTCATATCCGTCGTTCGTGCTGCTTCTCCATCACGCATCGGACGTTCGCGCCTGTTGCTGTCGCCCTGGTCAGCTTTGCATCGCGCATCAGAGCCGCTCCTATCCTTCGCTCGTGCCTCGTTCGTGCTTCGTTCGTGCGGTTTGTGCTGCTAGACCTCTATTGTTCAAATTGGGCAACTGGATACCCAGATCCAAGTATCCAGATCCATGGGTCTCTGCTAGGGTCTCCAGATTTGTACTAATCCAGATCCAAATCTAGATCCGGATCCAGCTGCTAGTGGGTCCTTACTTCTGCTACCCTAATCCGTTTCTTCAACCATTATGAATGACTCTGCATCTTCAGTCACTCCAACCCAGCAATCTCAGTCTTCTCAAGCCCAGTTTCGAGTTTCTCGAAACTCCTCCGACTCACATCCGGTACAGATTACAACCATTCGTCTCAATGGTACCAATTTCCTGCGTTGGTTGCAATCTGTTCGTATGTACATTCGAGGTCAGGGGAAAAATTGGCTATTTGACTGGCGCCACATTAGCCCCAGACAGTAAAGACCCATTGTATGACATTTGGGATGCCGAGGATTCAATGGTGATGACGTGGCTTGTTAACTCCATGGAGGAAGAGATAAGTTCGAACTATATGTGCTTCTCTACAGCAAAAGAACTATGGGATGAAGTCACTGCCATATATTCCGATTTGCGGAATCAATCCCAAATCTACGAGCTCAACTTGAACTTGGTGAGATTCGACAAGGTAGTGATACTGTCACCCTATATTTTAATTCTTTAAAGCGCATTTGGCAGGACTTGGATCTCTTCAATACATATGAGTGGAAAAACACAGAAGATTGCAAGTATTATCAGAAAATGGTCGATGCTAACCAGGTATTTAAGTTTCTTGCTGGACTCAATGTTGAGTATGATGAAGTCCGAGGGAGGATCGTCGGTAGAAATCCACTTCCGTCTCTTAGTGAAGCCTTCTCTGAAGTTCGGCATGAAGAAAGCCAAAGACTGGTTATGTTGGGCAAGAAAAAGAGTGGAGAAAGTGGGCTATCTGAAAATATGGCACTTGTGACTGTTGATGCTAATGCTGGTGGACGGCACATTGCGAGTCAACGAAAGGCGGAAGAAAAACCTCGTGTTTGGTGTGATCATTGCAATAAACCACGCCATACTCGGGAGACCTGTTGGGTGCTTCATGGCAAGCCAACCAATTGGAAGTCTAGATCGAAGCGATCCCAACCTACTGCTCATGAAGCTGATGCAAGACCATTCAACAAAGAGCAACTTGATCAACTTTTGCGACTGCTAAAGCCTAATCTGTCCCCTGGTACACCCAATTGTTCTTTGGCCTATTCAAGTAGAAACTCTTTTGCCCTATCTAGCTCTTTTCAATCTGTTCCATGGATCATTGATTCAAAAGCATCTGATCATATGACTGGTTTATCTCATATCTTCAACTCGTATGTACCCTGTTTTGGTAGTGAAAAAATAAAAATAACCGATGGTAGTCTTTCACCTATTGTAGGTAAAGATCTCATTAAACTTTCTGAGAATATTGATCTTCAATCAATACTTCATGTTCCTAAACTTGTCTGCAATCTTCTTTCTGTTAGTAAACTCTCCAAAGATTCTAACTGTCGTGTTATCTTTTTTTATTCCTATTGCATTTTTCGGGCCTAGAACTCGAGAAAGACGATTGGCAGTGCTAGAGAAATAAACGGCCTCTACTATTTGGATGGGGATGTCTTGCGTAATAAAAAAGCTCACGAGCTGAGTGGTATTAATTCTACTTCTGTTTCTAATCAAATAATGCAATGGCATCTTAGGCTAGGTCATCCCAGTTTTCCTTACTTGAAATATTTATTTCCTACGTTGTTTAAAGGAGTGGATCCTTCTATGTTTCAATGCAAGAGTTGTCATTTATCCAAAGATCATCGTGTTAAATTTCTTTCAAAACCTTATTGTCCTTCAAAACCATTCTATTTAATACATAATGATGTTTGGGGCCCTTCTAAGGTCTCCACTTTGTCTGGCAAAAAGTGGTTTGTTACTTTTATTGATGATCATACTTGACTTTGTTGGGTTTACTTACATGCAAAGAAATCAGATGTGCCTAGAACTTTCAAGGATTTTTTCCATTTGATTGAAGCTCAATTTAACACAAAAGTCTGTATTCTTCGATCTAATAACGGCACTGAATATTTTAATGAATCTTTGGGAGGTTTTTTAAAAGAAAAAGGAATTTTACATCAATCCACTTGTCGTGAAACTCCCCAACAAAATGGTATTACTGAACGGAAAAATCGACATCTACTCAAGGTTGCCATGGCCATCATGTTTTCTATGAATGTCCCTAAATACCTCTAGGGTGATGCAATTTTAACCACTTCTTATCTCATCAATCGTATGCCCACTCGTGTTCTACAGTTTCAAACCCCCTTACACTCTTTAAAACAACTCTTCCCTCTCTGTCGTATATATTCTGAGTTACCCTTAAAAGTTTTTGGATACACTTGCTTTGTTTATGTTCCTCACATTTTTCGTTCCAAATTGGATCCCACAACTGAAAAATGTGTCTTTCTGGGCTATGCACCAAATAAAAAAGGGTACAAATGCTTTAATCCTGTTACCAAAAAAACTTATATTAGTATGGATGTGTCTTTCCTCGAAACTCAACCCTATTTTCCCAAAAATCATCATCAGGGGAAGCATATTGAGAAAGAATATAATTTTTTGAATTCTAATGTTAAGGATCCTCGTCCTACCATGATTGGTGCTCCCCTTCACTCTGATAAACAACTCAAGGATATAAATGTTCCAAATATTGTGGAACAAGGTGTGTCTGGTTCACAGGTGCCTAGCGTGATGGGATTGGAATTAGGGGGAGAATTACCACAAACGGATCAAAATATTCCAAAACCGGAGCTTCAGTTTTATACTAGAAGACAAACCCTAAAGAATACTATCAATCCAAATATTCCTCTAACAATTGAACAATCGACGTCTTCGAGTGATGGGCTTTCCGATAGTTCTTCTTCTTCTCATGGTAACTCTAAACTCACTCATATAGATTATTCTTCATTTGATTTGTCTGATCTTGATGTCCTTATTACTACTAGGAAAGGAGTGAGATCTTGTACCAAACACCCAATTGCTAAATACCTGTCATACCAAAAATTGTCCAATCATCATAAGGCCTTTCTTTCAAATATTTCTAACCTGCATGTCCCAAGAACAATTCAGGATGCCCTTGGTGACCTAGATTGGAAGTTAGCAGTCTAGGAGGAAATGAGTGCTCTTAGAAAGAATGGAACTTGGAAGATTGTGAACAAACCAGAGGGCAAAGCAACAATAGGTTATAAGTGGGTATTTACTATAAAATGTAAGGCGGGTGGGAGCATTGAAAGATACAAAGCAAGGCTGATTGCTAAGGGTTTCACCCAAACATACGGTATCGACTATCAAGAAACATTTGCTTCAGTAGCTAAAATAAACTCTATTCGAGTTCTCCTCTCCCTTGCAGTGAATCTTGATTGGCCACTCCACCAATTTGATGTAAAGAATGCCTTCCTAAATGGTGATTTAGAAGAAGAAGTGTTTATGGATCTTCCACTAGGGTTTGAAAAGAGCCTCGGTACAAACAAGGTATGTCGTTTAAAAAAATCATTGTATAGTCTAAAACAGTCTCCGAGAGCGTGGTTTGAAAGATTTGGAAAGGCGATGAAAAGTTATGGTTACATTCAGAGCCAAGCAGACCACACACTATTCTTCAAGCACGCCAACGACGGTAAGAAAGCAATCTTAATTGTCCATATGGATGATATAACAATAACTGGTGATGACAAGTGAGAGATTGAAGAGCTTAAGAGGAGATTAGCTCATGAGTTCGAGATCAAGGACTTGGGTCCTCTAAAGTACTTTCTTGGGATGGAATTTGCAAGATCTAAGGAGGGGATCTTTGTCAACCAACATAAGTATATTCTGGATTTACTCAATGAAACAGGAATGCTTGGGTGTAAGGTTGCTGAAACTCCCATTGAACCCAACTTAAAACTTCAACCTGTCGAGGCTAAGAATGTGGTAGAAAGGGATAAATATCAAAGACTTGTGGGTAGACTTATCTATTTATCCCATACTCGACCAGACATAGCCTTTGTTGTAAGTGTTGTAAGTCAATTTATGCACTCACCTGGTTCACAACATTTTGAAGCTACCTACAGAATTCTACGATACCTAAAGAGAACCCCTAGGAAATGTCTACTTTTTAGAAAACGTGGACATCTTCATGTAGAGGCTTATACAGATGCGGACTGGGCAGGTAGTATAACTAACCGAAGATCTACATCAAGGTACTACACTTTTGTGGGAGGCAATCTTGTTACTTGAAGAAGTAAGAAACAAAATGTGGTGGCCAAAAGCAGTGCTGAAGCTGAATTTCGTGCAGTTGCTCATGGTATTTGTGAGGTCATATGGATAAAGAGGCTTCTATCAGACTTGAGGGTCTCCACTTCCCTTCCAGCTAAAGTTTAATGTGATAATAAAGTTGCAATCTCTATTGCTCATAATCCAGTTCTCCATAACAGGACAAAGCATGTAGAGGTGGATAAACACTTTATTAAGGACAAAATTGATAATGGAGTAATTTGTATGCCCTACATTCCAACAGTTGACCAAGTGGCTGACATTCTTACAAAAGGAGTACATGGAACTCAGTTTGAGAAACTTGTGAGCAAGCTTGCCATGGAAGATATCTTCAAGCCAGCTTGAGCGGGAGTGTAGAAATAGAAGTATTTTAGAATATTTTGTGTATATCTTAGATTCTATGTATATTCCTATTTCCTTTTTTGTTATTTTCCTTTTGTATTATTCTCTTCCTCTATAAAGAGAAAAGGGAAATCATTGTATAATTCTAAGAAATAGAGAATTATATTTTCTCAATCTTGTTTAGAATTCTTAACTCTACCACAGCAACAACATTATCAAGTCTTAAACCCATTACCTGGGATTCTCAACACTTGACAACAATTTTTTAATTGAAAAAGGGGGAAAAAAACATCTTTTTAGTTAATTCTTATGGTCATCAAACATAGCTCTATATTAGCTAGATAGAGAAAGAGGGGATAAGAAGTTTAACTTTTGCTGATAACTCCTGAGGAGGTTACAGAGTATATCAAATCAAGTACTGTGCATTATAGTAGCAAACACATTTTGAACTCAGAAAGCATATACCAATTAGTAGGAAACATAGGGCATGATGCAGCCATACATCATTTGTTTCTGCCTCTACATCAACAGCATTCTCATCATTAGCATCTTGAGCAAATCTGTCACATAGCCAGTCCTTAGCAGACGTAACTAGAGTATAGACCATTGCCATACCAAGGTTTTCAGCTGCCTGCAAAAAAAAATTATGGATCAAAATTTGGATGACAAATTTCAGAAAACAGATAGCCACAATGTAATATAAACATGAAATAGATCTACCAGATAAATTAAGTTTAATTATTTAATATTAATGAATTACAGGCACCACATTCATGTTTTAAGAAAGTATTTAGCCAGAAGAGAAAAGTCAGAAAAGATTATAGAGCACGTATGACCACACAAAAAGCCGGATTAATGACATTTGATTCTATTTCACAATACACTACTTTATCACTTCAATCTCTACACGCCATTTAAGCAGTTATGATTTGAAGAGATTAATAGTGTCCCCATTTGTATTTCCAACTCTAGAGTATTTCTTTATATAAAATTCATCTCCCTCCTTCCCCCCTCTTGTATTTCCATCCTAATGTAAACCATTTCAATGAGAATTATTATCAATAATTCCATGCCATTGAACTAAAATTGAAAGTGAAATGTGCCTCCAACTATATATCTGAATTTAAAAAAAAAATAAAAAATAAAAAATAACTGCAATCTAAGATAAATGGCTTCAGAAACTACCTCTTGTTCTAACTTTTCTTTCAGAACCTTAAGATCTGCTGCTTGTATTCCTTTTAAACTGAAAATGTACCACAGCAATAGGTTAGGGATAGCACATGGTAAACCAAGGCTTAAGACACCATCATGAACAGAAGGTCCTAGTTCTCACAAGTTTTCGAAGGAAATAGACAGTGCAGGAAGACATGACAGTTTGAAATACAAAAGCTTGACATTATAGAATTCACAAGAATCAAAGAGACAATAAGTATACAAGAAGAGTAAATGTTGGATGCTTCTCAATCACCATTTGAAAAGTAGTTGCAACGGCTATGACAACCATTTGTAGAATTCTAATGTTCATAATTTGTTGATCAAGTTGATCCCAGATTGGAGTAGTATAAAAGAGAAAACTAAAGGCATTGACAGAACAGTAGAATAGACAAAAGATCAATTATAGAATATGTTTTAAAGAAGTATTCACCAACCTTTTTACATTCAGAAGTGGTGGTTCATCTGGATATTTCTCAGTGTGTGAGAAAATCAAAGCCAAGAAAACTGCAACGAAAGTTTGGCAACAGCTTAATTTGAAAGGGGTTCAAATACCCTGAAGAAGGAAACCAGGAAACAAGGCTCCAAAAGAGTAAAAGAGGGTAGCCAACACACATGCAACCCTTCTTTGTCGGAAAGGGTCAAAGGGAAGTGCAATAGAGGAGACACCCAGCAAGATATTGTAAAAAATAAAAATAATAATAATAACAACAATAACAGACCTGGAGCTGCTGACACTTCATCTGCATCATCATCCTGTTAAAGGACACTACGTTTAGAAACTAAAGGCAATGTGAAGTCAGATGAAGCAACAGTTGGTATGACCTCTTGAATTTGTCAAATCATACATAAGAATTCCTCTCTAACATAGACATCCCAAAACCAAAAGTGATGATTTCCAACTCATATTGGTGGCTCTTATTTGGTTATGTGAATGGCATAGCTTCAACTAGATGAAGAAAGAAATGTGGGAATATACATAGAAGCAAATGGCACCAATGGCAGTATGTACCTGTGGAGATAGTGTAATTTGGAAGCAACGATTAGAAGTGTTTAAGCCACTTTCACTAGAGTGAATTTCTGGCATTACAAAAGAAAAGAAAACATATCAGCTTTTCTATTATGGAGAACAAAGGGGGAAAAGTGAAGGAATTTAGGTCCTCGATAACACGTTACAAAGGAACAGTGGATTAGAAACCTTTAAAATCATCCATAAGTATGGCTTCCAGGGCTTCAATTTCCATATCTTGCTCCTGCATATAGTCTGCCAGAAATGTTTAGTATCGATGAAAAATTACAAAAAGAAAAAAGGCTATACAAACAATCCATAAAAGCATCAGATTTCAAAAGCTTATCCAACACAAGTGCACAACTAAAGAACAAAATGAACTATCCAAACTCGGCAATGATAAAGTGTATCTTGAATAACCATAGTCCATAATTTCTCAGAAGTTGCTGGACAGTAGAGGTAAAGAATCAGCTGGCATGCTCAATTTCTCCTTTCAATAAATATCTTTCTTTTCTTGGAAATCTTAGTCAAGAGAATCAACAGAAGTTAAAGGCAATTGAAATCCACATTCCGGCAAAGACTCCATTCAGTCAATCATGATGATATAACTTCTATCTTTCCTCACATTCTTAACACACAAACACCAGAATTATAGTCCTTAAACATCCCCAAATGTCTGGGAATCAAACCCATCAAAATTCATTACAAAATATCCACGAAGTTCACAAAGCTAAACACCCATCAGTACATACAAAGAAAACCACCAATCAATACGCTATTCCAAAATAGTAGCCAACCGAACTCGCGAAATATTATCAATCCTTCAATCATCGTCGTCAAACCATCAAAATAAACGTCCGAATACTTGATACTTACATTCCATCAAGAGTAAGTGTCTAAACATACTGGAAAAGTAACTCTTTCAGAGGAATTACCAGTCATGGCGTCTTGATTTCCTTCCCTCTCCCTGATATTATATGTATACAGATATATTGATCTCGAGAGGAGTTGCAGGAACGTTGTTCGAGCCGCGATGGAAAACCAAAACCTAGGCGCCCAATCGACACACCTCAACGTCACTCTTTGTTTTGCTTTAAATGTTTCAATTCGCAGAGAAGTTAAGGTGCGAGCGTGATATATTGTGGGGTCTGTGTAGCTCAATCAGGGACATCACGTCCGTTGAAATTGAAACTCTCTCGGAGATTAGGTGAAATTATGGAGACAACCTATGATGCAATAAACGCTTTGGGTTATCGTTTTGGTATTTTTTAAATATTTTTTTTTATAGAAATGTCAATAAACATCCCAAAAAAACATTTTTATGTCATTTTTATAATTTTAAATTATTTTAAAACTATTTTATAATATTCAAAAATATAAAAAACATATTTTTCAATTTAAAAACACATTTTCATTCACGAATAGATTAAAGATGAAATTTTTTTATATAAAATTTCTCAAAATTTTAAATTTTTTTCCATAATTTGTTTCTAAACTTTGTTTGAAAGTGTTGTGAAATTTGTATTTATTTTTATATTGAATAATTTTTTATATTAAAATTTAAATTTACAAAAATATCTCTATATTTTTTTATTTATACATTTTTCTGGTATTTTTGTTTCTTACTTTTTTTAAAAAATATATCATTTTATTGTTTCCATTTTTTATTATATCTATCTCTCATTTTTGTTTGAATAACCTATGGGATAACACTCAATTTTAAGATTAAATAAAGATTCTTAAGTATATAAAATGTCATGTATCTTTATATTTTATCTCAAGTCTTTATCTCTCTCTTTTATCTGACGAAGATAACGACACAACAACAACATAGTTTATTCTTCATAGGTAACACAACTCAAATCAAAGGTTTTAAGTGTCTCCCTTTTTCAATGCTAGTTTCATAATTTAACGGCAATAAATTTTCATCGACTAACATAACATGATAACATTTATCTTTGGCAAAACTCATACTCCTTGATGAAATCTGAATAACCCAAGCCTAAGTTTTTTGAGATCCCACTCCACCTGAAAACTTTTTTCTTATTTTTTCAATGATAAAATCCTAGCAATGTGATTGTCCCTAATATATTATCTTTTTATTTTGTTCATAATGACGTAAAAAGATAAATAAGATCAATAAGAGAGGCTATGAGATAAGTGATGGAAAAATTTAAAGATAACATTATCATTTTACCTTAATTTTTAACAACGCATGAGGTTTTTTGTAATTTCTTAAGATAAATAGATGTATATAATTTCATTTAATTTCAATATATATTACGATATAATCATCTCTTTCGTAATGATATTTAGTCCTCTTTAGTTGCTCAAATAGTGATTCATTTGGCAAAATACTTAATATGCTCTTATATTAATGTTGACAATCACTATAGTTATTAAAACTAATTTGGATTACAAATGAGGACTAAATATTATTAATTATTTAATTTTATTATCAAATTAATATTGAGTAAGGTATGGGTTAAATTATTGATTTTACTTGACTAATATAAAATATATTATTTAATTGTATTTCTTTTATAATTTTTAAATCACTTGCACAGTGACTTTTGAGATAATCGTCCTTGCGTGTTCTTTAGTACTTGTGCTTTCTATTACGTTAGAGGAGATAAATCACAAATTGAGCTTTTAGCCATTGCGTAGGGTGAGAATCGAACTCGCTATCCACTTAATTGATACCGATATATTACTTATTCGACCACTCGACCTATATCTCAAGGACTTTGCACAATGACTTCTGTCGTTTATGAATAGTTACAGAGACTTATGTGAATTATATTGTTTTGTTAAAACACCTTATTTATTGGATTTGATACAAACAACCATAAAATTTAATTTAATTTGTTATTAATCTCTTCCTAATTAATAACTGAAAACTTAATAAAAAACAACAATGGGATGAAGACAACAAATAATAGTTCCAAATCATCATTATGAATGGGTTACTGAAACCAATGATGGGTCTTAATTATCATCAACATTACTACTAGTCAATAAAAAATTTGTATTGTTACATCTTATTTTTCGTTGTTCATATTCACAAATGTTACTTTTTTATTTTTATTTAATCTACCTATCTTTTCCTTTATTTCAAAACCTATCGATAAATGAGATTCATGATGATAGATAAGTTTGCATAGATAAAAACCCTTGAGAATAGAGATGAATGATGTAGAGATATATGAGTTTCAATATTGGATTGTAAGGTTTTCACAATCAATGATATGGGTTTGATTTTAGTGCAACAACAATACTACAACAAATAATGATAAATAAAAGATAATAAATAATAGATTGATGAAAATTAAGGCTAATGTGTGAATAATTGAAAATTGAATTTAAAATCTCAAAGCAAATTTAATCCAAATTGAATAACCAAAATCAAAATCCCAAACCCAATTTTCACTACATCGTGATTTTATGAACCTTTATGAAGTGTGAAAATTTGAATATTTGTAATATTTTATTTGCCATCGTTATCTCTCTCTTTATTTTTCTTAGGGTTTGTTTCTAAAATTATCCATCGTTGATTGTTTGATATCAACTAGCAACTAGTTCTAGTGGTCGACTAAGACAAATTTTTGTATTTTGTGTGTGTTTTTTTTGACTTTTTAAATTGTATTTTTTATTAAATTTATCATAATTAGAGTTTGCTTAACTTAATTAAAATCATGAATATATATATTATTAGTATTACATTCATTAGCTTAGGAGACGTAATTGTGATGACGATAGACTAATAATAAATGATACGCAACCAAGTAACGATGAGCAATGGTAGAAGTAGACAACATGGAAAGAGCAAGGATGGGAATCAATGACAGCGGCATGTACTAAGGCTCAAGCCACAATCAGGTTAGGGTTTGTTGGATTTGAAAATTGCTAGTGTAGTATATTATTAGTATTATATTTATATATTATATAATTATAATTAATTAATTAATATTTGATTTTTAATTCAAACTAAGATAAAATAAAAAATCAAAATTCTCCAAACCCCTAGATAATTGTTTTTTTTTAATTAATTTGTTATCGTTGTGAGTGAGCAATAAAAAACAATGACAAAGACAAACAAGTGAAGACAAACGAGAGGATGAAAACGATAGTCGAGGTTAGAATTTGTTGGATTTGGAAATTGCTATTGTAGTATATTATTTATATTACATTTATATATTGCATAATTATAATTCATTAATTAATCTATATCTGTTTTTTAGTTCAGACTAAGACCAAATAAAAAATCAAAATTCTCCAAACCTTTAGATAATTATTATTATTTTTAATTAATTTATTATTATTGTGAATGAACAATAAAAGACAATGACAAAGATAAACAAGTAAAGACAAACGAGAGGACGAAAATAATAGTCGAGAATGGATAATTAATTGCTAACGATGATAGATAGTAACCAATAACAAATCGTTACAAGAAAAAATACATTTAAAATATCAAATCACAATTCACCGATTTTCATTTCATTTACATAACTATTAAAACAAAACCAATTCCGGCACACGAACATTTTGTCCTAAAATTTGAGACTCAACCATAGTTAATTCAATTGGGGTCAAAAATCTTATATATGTGTATATATATTATATATAACAAAACCCTAAGCAAGTCGACCCACAATTGAAATTAAGCCCTAAAATTGAATTAGCCGATCAGGCAGGAGGTGGGGCCAGAAGTCATGCATGTGGGACAAATGTTAAAATCTCAAATCTTAGTATGCTACCTGTCGTCCCTAATCAAACCGCCTGTTACCCCCCTTCTTATTTTCTCTCCTCTCCACCTCCGCTTCTTAAAAAATAAATATTAATCAACAAAATCTCTCTTTTTCTCTACAACCCCCTCTCTCCCTCTCTCAACCCTTTTGTCTCGGCAAAAAGATACCAAAAGGTACGTTCGATCCATCTGTATGCAGAGACCGACTAGTTCATCTTCATCATAAAATCTACAAATGGAAAAAGATGTACTCCAGAGGAGAAAAATATGATTTTCCTTTAAAGTTCAGGGGGTATAAAAATTATCCTTTTCCGGGAACAATCCCGTCCATTTTCCCCTTGTTGTCTTCTCTGCCCAGATCTCTCCGCGGCGCAAACCCTTCAATCTGCGTTTTTCTTAGCCCTTTCTTGTTAGATATGTATGTTTATGGACATGTTTACTGAGCCCTCCTTGTAAAGCACATGCGTGTGTGTGTGTGTGTGTGTGGATGGATGGATACTTGTGTTTCTTGGTTTTTGGGTTGCATGTAAGGCTGCAAGTTTTTGATTTCTCTGTCTTCTTTCTCGTGGTTTTAGGGTTAAAGGGCATGCGGCATTTCATCATGGAAGTTGTTTTTTCCGTAGTTGGGACTTGAATGTGCTCGAAATGGAGGGTTGAGATTGGTTATTTGGTTTCTGGATAGAGAGAGATGGGGAGTCCAAGTGACTCCAACACCAAAGGTATTGACGCCACAGTTGGTGGGTTGGTTTGGGTCCGGCGCCGAAATGGGTCGTGGTGGCCGGGTCGGATTCTGGGCATGGATGAATTATCGGAGGGCTGTTTGGTGTCACCCAGATCAGGCACTCCTGTGAAGCTTCTGGGAAGAGAGGATGCAAGCGTGTAAGTGCCCCATTTATGTGTTCACATAATTGTTATCTGTTTTGTTAGTGGGTTTGTTTTGGTTTTATCACTCATTTTTCCGCCAAATTGTGCTCTGTACCTTTTATTTCTGACTTTAGTCTATATGTTAATCTGTAATAGCTGTGTGCTGCAAGTTCTGATAATGGGTAATGGACTTTTCTGGAATTTCTCCCACTTTTGCTTGTTCATTTGCACTCCCAAATGCACTTTGAAGACATTTAGTTTGGTGACATGTAACATAGGTTTTCGCTGCAGTTGATACCCTTTTCAGTTTTTTACATGTCGAGTGATCCTTTACATGCATTGCATTACATGTTATACTTGCTGCTGATACGTCCACACAAATTTATTGTCCAGGATATATCTAGTTTGCACCTTAAGAGGTATGGTGCCAGTTTTCTTTTAAGATTATTTTTTGATGAAATGAATACCGGTGGTGCATTCCGTGATGTACTTGCTTAGATTGGAAATTGTGTGTGTGTGTGTCAAGTTATGGCACTTGCACGGTTAAATCAAGATTTTTGTTGTGTTTGGTTATTTTGTATCATGCTATTACCGAAGTGGTGTCCTATGGGAATATATATGAGATGAACTGAGTGACACTGAAGTCACACAAAGTAAAACATTTGAATATCCTTTGACAGGAACCGGGTTTCTTACCTTAAATGGAAAATAATTTTCTGTGTTTTTTTGATGTAGATTGCATGTGAAATGATCCTTCCATGAGTAGTTTAATTTCTAGAAGGTGGGTCTTTTTAATTGGTCATTGATTCTATTTATGTTCTTTTGTCATTGATGTTCTATTTTACATGGTGGATCTGATTTGTAGTTGGAGATAGTTAGACTTGGGAAGAGACAGAATAAGAATTGGAATTTGATGCCTTTGTATCTTATAGAGACTATGTGGAATAAAGGATATGGGAGGGAAGCTTTTCTAGCATATGAGATTTGTGTGTAACATTTCTTGATGGGTGTGCATGGAACAAAATAGTTACTTTGTGTGAAGCTATGCATAAGCTCTGATTCAATGAGAATAAAACTCAATAACTATGTTTTGAACACTTTACAGTAAAAAGTGCTTGAAGTCTCATATGAATAACTGGGGTACAGTGGTTGTGAATCCTATGTGGGAAATTTTGGACCTGTACTGTTCTACAGCCTTTTGATACTGGAGAAGAAAGGCTTCTTTGGTCTTTTCTATCTTATTTTCATACTCTTTTGATTATTTACTATACTTTTCTTATTCAAATATATATATATTTATTTATATACATGTATACGTGTTTGTGAAGGATTCTCCAGTTCTGCAAGTCTAAGGTGATGTGGATATGGTTGCCTGTTTTTGTTTCAATGGCATTGTGATGAACTTGTTTATTATTGCTCAAGTTTGGTGAAACAAAGTTTTTATTAATTCTATCCCAATCTTCTAGGGAAGAGTCCTGGTTTTTATTTCATTCTCACCCCTCCAATTCTCTACGTATACTGCTACTAGTCTAAAAGGCCTACTGTAGGGTTTTTTTTGTGAAGATCATGTAGATTTTGTTGCAAAAAACACTCTAGTTCTAAGATTTGGTTTTGGAGGGAGGGGGTGTAATGACATGGAGACCTTGATTTAGACATTGCTGGGTAAAGTCTGATACTCTTGTAAATTGTAAGAAGGCAACAAAGCCATGTGTAGAAATTAAGTTTAACAATGCACATCGTTGGATAGGGAAGAAATCATATTTTGCATTATTGGTGATGTTCTCACTTCATCACAGTAATTATTTTTTTGTATGTAGATTTATTTGTTAGTTTTCTTCATGTCCCTAATATACCAGCTATTAAACTGAGATATATTGTGATTGTAGAATGGTCTATGGTGGATATCCTTACGGCCTGGTCCAGCCAGCGTAGATATAGAGCTTCCCTTGATATAGCAAGCTACATGCAATATTGTCTCCAAGCCTCTGTCAAACTTGGGAATGTCCATGTGTTTTTTCCCCTCTATGATGGGCCCCTGTGGCTGAGATGAACGCACATGTGCTTAGCCTGGAGCAACTCGTAGGTGGACTAAATCAAGGAACTCTCTTGAGGTTACAACCTCCATAGATAATATTAGTGTGAATTTTCTCCCTTGATTAGCCAAGTTACCCCCCACCTAAGTGTCTATCTTCTGACTTGGAGCTGAGTTTAGGATACTCCTTTCATTAGCAACTTACACCATAGTCATTGGTGCTGAGCTGACCATGGTGTGAACTATGGCACAGCTAGAGAGTTTACCAGGTGGCTTAATCCATTCACCCTTGAGAGAGCTCTATGAAGGAGACATAGCCTACTTTTCTTAATCCATTCACTATGGCACAGCTGGAGAGTTTACCAGGTGGCTTAATCCATTCACCCTTGAGAGAGCTCTATTAAGGAGACATAGCCTACTTTTCTTACTGTCTTGCACCTAAGCGCTGCCCCTCAATGTTATTGTACACCATTTCCACACTTCAGTGGCTCAGAATGTGGGATCCACAATTGGTTGAGGTTGTCCCGCTAATGAAGTGCGCGACTTTGCAATATTTGTCCTTAGCCTCTCTTCCTATAAACAGCAACCTTTATCCATCAACTCCACGATGATCATTTACCTCTAGGATACTCCTCATCTCTACTCTTCCTTAAATAGCAACTGTCATTGCATCAAATCCATAATGGCCATTCACCTCTAAAGGTTCTGACAATCTCTCTCTCATACATGCATGTGCACGCCATAGCTCCATTTTTTATGGTTGTCCTCTAGGTCAGTAATCAATATACTTTAAAGGGCAGTAAACAACCTACTCACCACCTATTGACAAAACCACACAGTGACAACATACTTGTTTCAAATAAGTCTATGACGCCTGTCAACAGGGTTCTCTTTCTTATGCCAGTTGGCATCATGGAATATGCTCCCATTGCTCTTTTTGTCTTTAATTACTCAAATGGTTGTGACAGCCCCCTGGCATATTGTTGGGAAGATGACAACTTCTCTGATACTCTCAATGGATTGTTTTTGTCCTGTTAAATTAATGTAGTCAACTGGGTGTGCTTCCCGGCAGCAAAAGTTTTCCTTGTTACATGTAGTACACATCTTTGCCACAAAAAATGTTCTGTTGTTGACCCACACAGAGACAGCATACTCATTTTCAAACGAGTCTATAATTCCTGTCAACAGGGTTTGGTTCTCTTTCTTATGCTCTGCACCTCTGTTGGCATCATGCAACATACCCTCATTGCTCTGTTTGTATTTAATTAGTCAAATGGTTATCACAGTCCCCAGCATATTGTTGGGAAGATGGCAAGGCTTCTCTGGTAACTGATTGTTTTGTCATGTTAAATTAATGTTGTCGATGTAGGGTGTTCCATGGCAGCAAAACTTTTCCTTGTTATATGCCATCAATTGTAATATATGTCGTTGAAGAATATTATTTTCTTTTCTTTTTATTTTTTCTTTTGGGGGATGAATGAAATTTGGCCAGAAAAGGAGGAAACGGTGGGCTCTTTATTAAACTTTAGATGGGTGTTCTTGTGAGGTGCATTTCCTGTACATTTCCCATTGCACGTGTCTTGAGATGCATGCCTCATGCATTAAGCAGGGTTAGATCTCATTATTAATTTGAATGGGGGAAGAAAGAGAAGCAAAGGGGAAAGCAAAATCACATGTTAATGTTCAGGGCCTCTTTGAAATTTATTTCATTTAAGTAATTTTCATTCCATTTCGGGTGAAATGGAATGAAAATTTATGAAATGGTGTTTGGCACCCACATTTGCATTTCAAAAACTGAAACATGTTTCAGATAAAAATGGAAAAAGTGGACTGTTTTAAAACCGTTCCAGTTCCCGAATTTTCATTTCATTATAAACAAGACCCATTTCACATCTAAGGGCTCTTCTCT
This sequence comes from Diospyros kaki, assembly GCA_036245055.1. Taxonomy (NCBI): domain Eukaryota; kingdom Viridiplantae; phylum Streptophyta; class Magnoliopsida; order Ericales; family Ebenaceae; genus Diospyros; species Diospyros kaki. The sequence goes on from BSEG01000003.1 coordinate 3,855,542, forward strand.
CTCTGTCTCTCTCTAGATACCCCCCCCCCCCATCTGGGGTTGGTAACCCCAAATCTGCTATGCTATCTATATACATATGCAGCTAAGAAGAAGGGGCTTGGTGGAGCCAGATCTGGGTCTGGGAGCTCCAATCTGCGATCTCTCTCTCTCTCTCTCCCCCCACCCCCTTCTACGTGTGTGTGTGTGTGTGACGGAGAAGAAGAGGAATAGGAGGATTTTTTTGAATATTCTCTGAATTTGTTTTTCATGAATTTTCTGGTTTTGTTGAATTTTTATAGGTGCATAGATTAGGAAATTTATCAAATATCATTTTCAGTTTTTCTTTTCATGTTCTTAACAGCTGACAGCAAAATCAAACATGTTCAGTTTTCATTTTCCTAACTCAAATGGAAGTAACAAAAATGGAATCGAATGGAAATCTGAAAATGAAATGGAAAAAAATCAAAGGAAGTTTGACATAAATATTTGTAGATGAGTGCACTAAATTTGTTATAGATGCACTAGAATAAATTTTGTTTTATATCATTATTCTTCTTTTTGCAAGCCTTAAAGCATTTTAGGCTACTTCTACAACTTGATTCCACATATAGCTGAAATGTTTAAGCCCTTTTGCTCTTCAGTTGTGTCTCCAGAAATGAAGATAATAATAGCTCATCATGAACAAAATCATAGGAAGTTTGAAATATACTTATTCCGTGGGTTTGTTTTTTTCTTATGAATGCAAGCAGGTTCAAAGGTTTGTCAAAAGCACTGCAAACATCTTTTGTTGAGCTTCTTACTGTAGTCCTTATTTCTCAATTCCACATTTTCCCCTCATTCTGTTGTGAAAACAGAAGAGGAAATGCTAGTTTTGCACTTTTTCAAACTAATCTAAATTTGGGAGAAAATGAAATGGTTGCTTTCTTCGGATGCTAGCTATTGGCCTCTGGAAATTGACATTGCCTGTGGAGACTATGGATTGCATTGAGGGTTGCAGATCAGGCAGTTTTTAGAAGTTCTCACTTCCAGAAATAGCCAAATTGTGTTGATTTTAACTCTTGCATTTCTTGTGTGGTTGGCTGAGGTTTTAGTTGTATTGCTTATTGATTTGTTATCTTGCTCTCGGATATGCTTAAAAAGTTTAACATTTCTGGTCCAGCGACTGGTATAATCTTGAAAAATCTAGAAGGGTGAAGGCATTTCGCTGTGGGGAATATGATGAATGCATTGAGAAGGCCAAGGCTTCTGCAGCTAATTCCTCCAAGAAGGCAGTGAAGTATGCTCGGAGGGAAGATGCTATTCTTCAAGCTCTTGAGATTGAAAGTGCTCGTGAATCCAAAGATAATGCAGACCTCTACTCAGAAATGGATAAATCAGGTGAGGAATGTTGTATTGTCAAGGAGTCGACAAAATTATCCCATTCTAGCAAAGAAACTGACCACACTGATGAGGAATCAAGCAGTTTTAAAGGCGCTTCCAGTTCAGCACAGGAATTGACTCAGTCTGGAGTATCATTTGAAGAGCCAAACCAGATAGGTGCATTCAGAGAGCAACTTGTGCAGGGGAGGCGACGACGAACCCCTAATGATTCAGAGGATGATGGAACTGAGGGAGTAAAGCGAATGAGAGGACTTGACGATTTGGGAATGAGTGTTGTGTCACCACTAAAGAGAAAGAGATCACAAGTGGCCCATGTTCATGAGTTCTTGAAACGAAAAAGTCGCCGCCGTCCCCTGACAAAGGTTTTAGAAAGTACAGCTATGGTGTCTGTTCCAGTTATGTGCGAAGAACTTCCCAGTCCAATTGGGTCACCTCTCCCAGGAGTGTCTGACAGCAAGGTTTCTGGACTAGAATCCAATGAATCAAAGAAGAGCTTCTCTGTGGTACTTAATAACTCAGATAGTACAGGAGTTTCGTGTGAAAATGGAATCTCACTGAATGCATCTGGACAGGCTGCTGATGCATCTCTCATTAACTATAAACAAAAGGACAATGAAATTTGCAGCATATCAGGACCTGGCAATGATTCTTCTGACAAATTGTTTGATGTGCCATTTGTAAAGGAGGAAAAGAATGCTCCAGGTATGCTTTATCTTTAGTGTGACTTACCCAAAGTTAGTATATTCTGCTTCATCCATCATCTTCATGGCTATTTTCTATTTTATTTTTAGTATGATAATCCCTAATGCTAATAGTGGATGTGACTGACTTATACTTTTTTTCTTTTTTGAGTTCGTTAGTAAGCTTAAGCTGATAGGAAATTGGTTGAACAATGTATATCAAACCTCTGGACTTGGTACACTAACACAGAATACAAGTGCAAAATAACCAGCAAGTGGAACACACATATAACAATATATGAAACCGCAACCTCCTAGAACCAGATCTCTGATATTATTTTAAGGTACTACCAAATGCTGAAGTTTTTTTAGGAAAGGGGTCTAAGGAGGTTATACCTACATCAAGAGGACCATCTATAAGCAATGAAATAGGATAAATTAACAAAAAAATTTCATCCAACCACTAGAGAGAGGAAAAATGAGAAATTTTGCCTTAAGAAAATGCATCAGGCTTTTTATGCCCCCTCAAAATTCTTATATTCCTATCTCCAGAATGATGTTTGAAAACTATTCTATGGTTTGCTTGCAAGCAAACCAAAATATAAGACACCATATTTGGTGCACCAATGAGCAACATAGCAGGAGGTGTCCAGTAGTTCCTTGTACTCTTTAAACATAAAGCACCAATCAACTAAAATGTCTATTTTCCTCAAATTATCAAAGGTGAGAATAGAATCGTGATGAGTAGAAAGATGACTACCGTAAGTGGCATTCTTATTCTCCATGCAGCCTTATATGGGAAGCCCACCTTCCAACCATCTCAAACCACGTTATAGAAAGACCAAATAATAAAGATCCTTCCCATTTTTGGGTGCATGCCCAACTCCCCCCCTCCCCCCCCAAAAAAAAAAAAAAAAAAAAAAGAGCATTGATGGAGTCAATTTCTCAACCCTATGTCTGAACTCTGGTCACTGCTTCTAGCATTGACTATTAAGTTCTAATGTGCTCGGTGGACCATTCTCCTAATTACACCTATGTTGTCAGCCACCACATCCTCTTAACTATATGGTTCTGCAAATCTCCTAACCACTTCCGGGCAAAGCTTTATTCAACTTGCCAATTTTTGGAATAGCAAGACGCAAACTAGACAAAAGGCTTGCAAATCTTATTCCAATTTTCGATATGCTTAAATTTGTTTCTTATACCAACCAACCAAGTAGCTTTCTTTTCACCGGCATTCTAATTCTATAGATGCTCTTGACGAGATGCTTGACAAGATGCTCTTGACGAGAGAGAGCCCAACTCCTTGTGATAGATATTACCCCTAAGAGCCAACATCCTGATAATTTTTTCAGCTATCCAATCCTATGTAGCTTTCAGTTTAAATGGAGATCCCAGGGGAAGTCCTAGATAAGTGCTTGGAAGGGAACCAATTTTGCTACCTAAAATCTCAGCTTAAGTCTAAGACCCAACTACAGGTCCCATGAGTGTCAACTCACTCTTTGCTAAGTTGATTCACAATTGAAAAAGCCTCGAGACAAAGAAAAATACTTCTCAATTAACTGCAAGTTTGTTGCATTAAATTTGGAAAATAAAATGAGATCCCCTCAAAAGGCAAATGTGAGATAGAGGGCTGCCCTTTTGGTGTTCCTTGCTCAAAAACTCTAACCCAACCTAAATTCTCAACTTTCTTCAGCATAATGCTAAAAGCATGCATAACATTGAGAAACAACAAAGGATGGTGGTTCCATTGGCAAAGCCCTCTAGAGGTCTCAAAAAAGCTGTTGGATAATATACCATTGACCAAGTCTTAAGAATTTAACTGGTGATATGTGGCAACAGATCTAGTCCCTCCAGTTATCCCTAAATCCTGTTTTTCCCAACACAACATGACGGTAAGCTTTTTAGCTTAAAACTACATCACACAAACTGCTAGAGAATCTATAGTCCTCGTAGTCATTAGCTTCAAGCACCGTGTCTAAAATCTGTTGACCCATCATATTCTGAGACTTTAGGAACTAACAAACCTATTACCTTCTTCAATCTCTTTTCCATGATTCCATCACATTTCAAAATTTTACAGACACTACCCACCAACTAGTTGCTTAGTTCAACAACTAGATGTTTGTCTTCCTTTAGTAAAAAGTCCAACCAAACATCATGATATTTGGTAAATGGGGCTCACAAGAAAAAGAGTATAGCTACTGTGAGTGTTGAACATGAGACCTCAGAAGATTATGCCTTATTGGAGATTCAATATCCAAACTCTTAATTGATACCTGTGTTTTGGCGGTGATTGCAGGTGCAAAGTTTATCCATAAACTTCGTACTAGATGAACAAGACTGGTCGGAGTTCTCTGTCATCAAATACTAATAACAACAATGTGAAATGTTTTATTAATAACAAAACATTTTCACAACATTGTTGTAATTGTTCTTAACTTTATAATTCAGGCTGCATATTCTGGGTCTGTGATAATGAAACTACTCGCAAACTGTTAGAAGCAGATAGAGAAGCTTTGAGCTAGTTTTCTCAATAAGCCAATGCTCACTAGTGAGAAGGAAGTTTCAAATATGTTGGTTGATTGCTTGATAAACTAAGGTTAGGTGCTAGGATTGGCCCCTTTTGCTTTGTCAACCTTTGCGCCACATGTTCTGGTAACTTGTCGCAAAGAAATCCCTTGAAAGAGGATTTGGCAGTTAACTGAAAGAGAAGTTTCAAACATTGAGGTATATGCTTGATAAGCTAATGTTTAGATAATAGGATTTGCATTTTTTGGCCTTGTTAACATTGTGCTAGACATTCTGCAGCTGTAGAAGCATAATAATGAAAAGAGGATTTGATAGTTAGTATATGCATGAAAACTTAATGCTATCTCTTCGTGGATCTTCCCATGCCCAAGCATAGTTGCCATACACTTCTATAATGTTTGCATGGTTGTATCTTTCTACAATGGAACAGTTGGTCTGCACACTTGCATTTCATATGTTTCAGAAAGCAAAAAGTTGCAGGCTATGCTATTTTGGGAACCTGATGCATTTGTTTTGGTACAAATATTGTTGTTTTAAAATGTGTAGTGCAATCAGTCAGTTTTACCTTCACTCATCATAAGGGCTTCACAAAGGTGAAGTTATATTTTGGATGAGATAATACCAGAATTTTCCTTAAGCTGCATCTGTAAAATTTCATGTTGATTTTGTGAAGATACATAGTTCCTTTATTTTTTTTCTTGGTCAATGTTGTCAATATATGTTGTATTTTTTCCCTGGTTGGCCATGTCAATATATTTGTCATTGATTGTAATGGAAACCCTAGGGCACAAGAAGAAGAAGAACAAAAACACGAGAGAGAATAAATCTCGAACACAAAATTTACTGAAATGAACTTAACTTACAAAAGAGAGGCTGTGAGCTGCTTATATATGCAGCTCATCGCACAAAAAAAGAGGCATTGCCTTGCACCCAAACTTAGCTATTACAAACAGCAATCCAACTTACAATTAATCAGCAAAACATGCTTGTTTCGAGAATGGAAGACCGGATTCTCAGCCATGCTCTTAGCAGCCAGATTATCACTCGACACTATTGGAGTAGTAACACATGGATACCCCAATTCCAAAAACAAAGATTTCAACCACATCAACTCTGTCACACCTAGGACAACCGCTCGATACTCAGCCTCTCCAACAGATTGTTTCTTGGACCCCCATACGATGAGATTTCTTCCAAGATACACACAAAAACCACTAATAGATCTTCTAGTGGTCTTACAGCCAACATAGGCTGCATTTATATCAACCACTAAAGACAAGTCATCTGGTGAGGGAGAGAAAACCAAACCCCGAGAGAAAACCAAACCCATGCCAATAGTTCCTTTAAGGTACCGGATCAGCCTCTTACAAGCTAACCAATGTTGAGATTTTGGGTTAGACAAAAACTGGCTCAATTTGTTCACTACAAAAGCTATGTCCGAGTGAGTGTAGGTTAGGTACTGTAATGAGCCAATAAGAGTTCTATACAAGGAAGGATTAAAAAAAGGGCCCCCTTCACTAGTCAATGAAACCTCAACAGCCATAGGAGTATCACAAGGCTTGCAATCTTGCATAACAGCCTTTTTCAACAAGTCAACAACATACTTGAACTGAGTTAGGTAAATACTACTACCATCCCTATAAGCCTTAAACCCTAGGAAGTAATTCACAGAACCTAGGGTCTTAAGAGCAAAATGTGTGTCCAGATCATGAATGCAAGAGTTAAGGGCTGTTGAATCCAACTCGACAATGAGTATATCATCAACATACACCAAAGGTACATAACCGTGAAGCGAGAGCTTCACAGTTGGGAAGAAGCAAACAATTAGAGATAGAAAAATACCTTGAGAATATTATTGAAATGAATGAAGAAAATAACAATCAATACAATGCGAGAACTAACTGATCCTTATATATATACTTCACATTATGAACTGTCTAATTGCCTAACTGAACACCGCAACAACCATAACAAATATAATCAGCTGCAACTGAGAGCATAATTGTAGCCTGCTACCAATTACTTATGTCTTCCACATTTCCCCTCAAAGCAAGCTCCATAGATGATGAAAAAATAGACTTTGTAGTATTTGTAGGCGTCAAACTTTCTGTAATAGTAGCAGAAGAATCAATATGAGAGTAGAAATAGGTGACCTCTTGAGCCCTAGCTTGGTACATAAAAACACAAATCTATCCCTTGATAATCCTTTAGTAAAAATGTCAGCCACTTGATGAAGCGTAGGCACATACCGAATATCAACATCTCCACTTTCAACTTTTTCTCTCACAAAATGCACATAAATCTCAATGTGCTTTGTTCTAGTATGGAATACAGGGTTTTCAACCATACTTTTAGCTGCTAGATGTCATGACCCAAGGAATAATAGAAGGGCATTATTGTAATAGGATTATAATGGGTTGTTAGGATATTTTTACAAGTTGTTAGAAGCACACGGGTGCTGTTAGGATGTTGTTAGAAATTAGTTAACTAGCTACTATGCTTATATAAAGGCCCCATTGTAAGAGGAGAAGATATGCATGAATTGATTAAATGAAATTCTGATTCCCTCTTTACAATTCTCCCTCTCATTTTCTCTTTATTTCTCTCCCTCATTTCTCTCTACATCTTTCCCCCATTTCTGTCCAAATATCCCTCTAAACTTTCTATTCTTAATCCTAAGAATCTCGGATCCCTCCGATGGCAATTTCAGTCCGTTATGAACCCTAGGTTCATGACAAATGGTATCAGAGCATCGTTCCTCGACTGTAATATCAATCTACTCTAGACGGAATTGAGGCGGATATAGTGATATAGGCGAACTATCGAGGAGCTTCAACAGAACCAATCGACCAACAATTCCGATTCGATTCATAAGGAACCAAGGACAAATCGTCACCAAGCGAGGCGTCCCTCGGAACTGATTGAGGCTACTTTGGAGAACAGTTCACGGAGCCGGTCGAGTTACAGGAAGCGATTGGGTGAATTGAGCCTTTGATCCACGGCCATTGAATCTCGGAATTGATTCCGATGCATGAGGAAGGGAGTGCTAGCTCGGATTGGAAGGAGAACGAAGGGATTGGCTTGCGGGTAAGATTCCAACAATCTTGTCCGGAATGGAAGACGAGCAAGCCGGGTGGATTCGCGACTAGAGCGAACGATTGGTATGAGAGATCCGCTGAAGTTGGCGACACGGACAACATCAGAGGCAACGTGAACTGAGGAGCCTTCGCGATTGGTGTTGGAGTCCGTCGAAGGTGGTGACACAGATAGTTAGGAGGGTTGCGACTGGAGTGATCGACTAGTGCGTTGCTGGTGTTGCCGCTTGATAGGTCGGCGATTAGGTCTGGCGACTCTGGTGACCTAGAAGGTGGTTGATATTGGGAGATATTAATCTCCCAACAGTGATTTACAAAGGTGATCCAGCAACAGATTCCGAATGGGCGAGGCAAGATGTTGACGAATGACAGTGAATTTTAATAAGTCTTGCTCGGAATTGGCGTGCGAAGGAGGGTCAGACGGATTTCGGCTTGAATCCGGCAAATTGTGTCGATTGCATTAGAGTCGATCAGCATGCGCAATTGAGGACAGAGTAGAAATTCGATTCCAACGCACGGAGATTGAGCTTGGGCTGATAGTTGAGGCCGAACTTGGAATTGCGATTGAGGCTCGTCCATATTCTTGAACGATTGATGATCAACGGCAATTGCGATCATAGGTGGACAATTGGTTGACTTGAAGGTGGAACAACAGGGTGATTTGCTGCTGATTTTCGAATTGCTGTAGTTGATCAAGAAGGCAAGGTGAGTGTAGGAGACTTTGCAACAGACGAGCCAGAAGGCGGAATCGGATCCGTTGCCTTGCTGTTCAATTGCTGGAGAATTGAAGTTGCAGGCGAATTAGTGAAGCTACTGTAGAGGAGACTCGTAGAGACTAGAGGAACAGGCCAACGATTTTGGTCATGAATTTCAACAAGCTAGGCGAACTTGAAAGGCGAAGCAAGAGGTGATGCTTGGCTGCGAATTGCAGTAATTCTTGGCCAAAGTGGAAGGAATTGAATCGGATTTGGAGGTAAAGCAAATCCAGATCTCAGCGGTTTTGTGAGGCGAATCTAGAGGCCGCCGATTCAATCAAGTCCAAAAGTATTTGCGCATCAGAATTCAATCAAGTTCCGGAAGTATTTGCACAACAGAAACGTTAAGATTTGGAGCAGTTGGGAGTGGATTGTGGAAGGCGAATTTGGATGGGTGATTCTTGGCTGTGAATTCCAGCGCTCGTTTGCATTAATTCCAATCAAATCCTAGACTGTTAGTAAGGTAAACAAAGGTTAATTTTGGCTTTGAATTTTGAGATAACTTGTTTGAAGAAGAGCAGTATGTATATAGCGCCTTGGTCTTCAAAGTATGCTGATTGTAAAAAATCAGCTAAGGGGAGCAGTGCATGTAGGAGACCATGGAAGCCTCAATTGCAACAAAAAAATTCTTCATTTTCAGTTGAAATGGGGTCTCAATTGCAACCGAATGATGCTGCATTTTTAGTGGGATGTCCTACTCGGAAGGTTTTGGGAAGCAGTGCCCACATCAGACAATCAGATCCTCAATTGTAGCAGAAAAATGCTGCATTTTCAGTTGGTCAGAAGCAACAAGCAGGGCAAAAGGAGTTTGAGAATGAGATCAACCAATGGGACAAGAGAGCAAGCAGTGGGATATATGATACGAGTAAGGAATTCAGCCTTATGATACGCGAGAAGCTACAAGAGTTCGCGATGATACTTATTAAGAAGTATCATTACAACTTTCCCATTGAATATTTCGATGATTATCGCGAGAGTTTTAACAAGGAGAAATTCCTTAAAGTGGAGTAACCAAAGGAGGACAACCTTGCTGAAAGTAAATCCTTGGTGTACTCCAGCTACCAACAAGTAAAAGTATTTCCACTGGAGGAGGCCCCTACTGAAGATATGAAAGGGTCTAAACATACTACTCCCATGGTCTTGACTATGGAGGAGGCTGAGGAGTACAAGGAAGAAAAAAGTGAGGAAAAGGAATTGGAGGAAGGCACTCAATCAATTGACAACTCCTTAAGCACTCTTACTAGTGTCGAGACACTTGGCCAGGTGTCAATCATTGAGAAATCGTTGGCTGGAATTGAGATTACAGTAGCTCCTAATGCTAATGTTCACAAACAGCCTTGGTTTGAATATCAAAGGCAAGTCTACAATCCTCCATTGCTGCATTTTGAGGATGTTGTTGATATTTCTGCAACGAAGCATGGCTGTGGGTTGAAAGGGAAGACAATAACTACAACTAAGGATGAAGGTCTACCATTCTTATTTGTATTGGATGGTAAAGAACTACTAATGGAGGTCACGAACACGGATAGTCTTTACGTTGGACTCCAAGTTTCAGCTACTAAGTTTGTCTGTCCGGAATTTGCTGATCATGTCCATAGATTGGAGATCAAGTTTGATTGAGCAACTATCGTAGAAGGTGGGTGTATTGGATTTGAACGCTATCAAGTTGCTCCCATTGAAGTTCTAGGCCAAATTACGCTTGGGATTGATCTCGAACACTTAAGAACGAGGAAGAAGAAGAGGCCTAGAAGGAGAAAGAAAGAAAGAAAGAAAAATGAGATAGAGAAGGCGGGAATTGGATGAAGCAATGGCTACTTGCTGCAAGTTTTTGGGGACTAGAACTCTTTCAAGGAGGGGAGAATTGTCATGACCCAAGGTTTAATAGAAGAACATTATTGTAATAGGATTGTAATGGGTTGTTAGGATATTTTTACAAGTTGTTAGAAGCACACGAGTGCTGTTAGGATGTTGTTAGAAATTAGTTAACTAGCTACTATGCCTATATAAAGGCCCCATTGTAAGAGGAGAAGATATGCATGAATTGGTTAAATGAAATTTTGATTCCCTCTCTACAATTCTCCCTCTCATTTTCTCTCTACTTCTCTCCCTCATTTCTCTCTACATCATTCCCCTATTTCTGTCCAAATATCCCTCTAAACTTTCTATTCTTAATCTTAAGCATCTCTGATCCCTCTGAATGCCAATTTCAGTTCGTTATGAACCCTAGGTTCATGACACTAGATTATCACACCAAAGAACAGGAGTTTGAACACAGGGATAGCCTAACTCTGATAACAATGATTTAAGCCACAATATCTCAATCAACCCTTGGGTAATAACCCTATATTCTGCTTCACCCACTAACCTGACAACTACTGATTGTTTTCTGGAACCCAAATCAACAAATTATAGCCAAAGAATACACATGGCCCACTTATCGATCTTCTAGTCACCTTACAGCCCGCATGGTCAGCATCTGTGTAGATAGTTAATGACAGGTCCTTAGGTGACGGAGTAAACACTAGACCAAGATTAATAGTCCTTTTAAGACACTGCAACAATCTTTTACATGCCAGCCAATGTTGTTTCTTAGGAGAGGATTGAAATTGACTTAACTTGTTGACTACAAAAGTATTAAAAATGTTGTCTCAAGTAAATCCAGTATATTAGCAGTTAGAATGTATCGAATTTAGTGGGTATATATAGGCGGTTGTCCATCTTGTAATTAGAATTAAGTTGGAGGGATAAAACCGGAAATGATAAGTAAATCCAGTGTATTTGTAGTTAGAATGTATCGGATTTAGTGGGTATATATAGGCGGTTGTCCCTAGAGGTTAACACCCTATTCTTCTACAAATAAGAGTAGGGGTCTAGGCTTAGGCAATATATTTGTTCATTCTCATGAGGAAGTAGAAAGAGGAAAGGCTGTGTGAGAGAAATAGTCTTTATAATCTTGGAAAGGCTTGTAATCGTGAGGGTGAGGGTTGTACTGTGATCATTTTGAATCAAAGAAGGCTGCTATTGGGAGGTTTTAAATGTTGGATGTAGGGTTGTCCTAAGGGGCAATTTGAACCAGGATAACCAGATTGTGTTCTTCTGTGGTTTGCTTTATTTTCTGTCAATTTACATTATGTTTTCATTACCATTTTATTTGTTTCTGTTATCGTTCAAATCTGAGTGTGTGTGCAAGTGAGGCAGTGTAATCCGATTAAAGAATCTAGTTCTAAGTACTCCTAAGTTAACAACTTGGTATCAGAGCTAGTCTTTAGGATCAAGAAAGTCCAAGATTTTCATTGTTCAAAGTTTCTGTCATAGAAATAGTGTCAAGAATGTCGGCAACTAGATATGACATTGAAAAGTTTGATGGCCAGAATGATTTTGGTCTCTGGAAAATGAAAATGAGAGCTTTACTAGGGAACTTGGGATTAGAAGAAGCCTTAGACGATGAATAAAAAATGCCTAAGTCATACTTGGATGAACAGAAAAAGGAGATTGTTAAGAAAGCTTATAATACCTTGATATTGAGTCTAGGGGATGAGGTGTTGCGAGAAGTATCAAAGATGAAAACCACAACAGAGATTTGGCTTAAGTTAGAAAGCCTTTACATTACCAAGACCCTATCAAGTCGATTGTATTTAAAGGCTAAGTTCTTTACTTTTAAAATGAATGAAGGACAGAAGCTTCAAGACCATATTGACAGTTTTAATAAGCTGTGCCTAGATCTGAAAAATATAGAAGTCAAATATCATGATGTCATGTCCCTAGGAGGATTAGAAAGGTAATATTGTGATAGGGATATAATAAAGGGGTAATATTGTAAGAGAGAGATATTAGTTTGTTAGGAGATATTTGGTTGTTTGTTAGGAGCACATGAGTACTGTTAGAAATTAGTTAAGGAGCTACCTATGCCTATAAAAAGGCTCATTGTAAGAGGAGAGGATTATGCTTGAATTGATGAAATGAAATTCTGATTCTCTTTCTACAAATCTCTCAAATCTCCCTCTCATTTCTCTCTTTTGCTCTCCCTCAATTCTCTCCAATTTCTTCTCCATTCTTCTTTAATTTTTCATCTATACATTTTGTTCTTGACCTTAATTCAATCGGACCCTTCTGATTGCCAATTTCAGCCCGTTATGAACCCTAGGTTCAGGACAGATGATGAGGACAAGGCATTAGTCTTGTTGCACTCTCTTCCAAAATCATATGAGACTTTTGTAGATATATTAAAGCAAGGCAGGGACACCCTAACCCTAGATGATGTAATAGGGGCATTAAATTCAAAAGAATTGCAACATAGGGTAGATGGGAATAGCACAGTTGGGGATGTCTTAATAGTCAGATCTAGATCCGATAAAAAGGACTCTAAGCAAAAGGGAAGATCGGGGTCTAAATCCAAGAATGGTAAGAAAATTATAAAATGTTTAACTGCCATGAGGAAGGGCATGTTAAGAGAAATTGTTCTAAGAAAAAGAAGGATTTTCTAGATAAACCTAAGACTGAAAATTCCTCATCTATTTGTGAATATGACTATGATAGTGCCGATGCACTTGTAATATCAGAAAATACAGATAAATCTGTATGGGTATTAGATTCCAGGTGCTCCTTCCACATGTCACCCTATAAGCAATGGTTCTTGAATTTTAAAGGAATAAAATGAGGTAAGGTGGTGTTAGGAAATAATCATGAATGTAGGATTAAAGGCATAGGAGATATAAAGATCAAACTGCATGATGGGTCTATCAAAACATTAAATTCTGTAAGATATGTTCCTGAATTGAGAAGAAACCTAATTTTCCTTGGAGAGTTAGATAGAAATGGCTACTCCTATAGAGGAGATGGTGGAGTCCTAAGGGTAGCTAGAGGCTCTATAATAAGTATGAGAGCAGTCCTAAATAATGGCATTTATGTGTTGCAAACCTCCACAGTATGTGAAGAAGCTTCAGCCACTGAATTAAAGGCCTGTGATAAGACAAGACTTTGGCATTATAGAATAGCTCACATTAGCGAGCAGGCCTTAGGGAACTATTTAAGCAAGGGATATTAGGTGAAGGAAAACTTACAGATTTAGATAAATCTGAGTCATGCATATTTGGGAAATCGACCAAGGTAAAATTCTCCAAAACTACCATACATTCATCTAAAACACCTTTAGACTATATTCATTATGATTTGTGGGGTCCTGCCCTAACATTGACTCATGGTGGAGTTAGATATTTTCTATCAATAATAGATGACTTTTTTAGGATGGTTTTGGTGTATGTTTTTAAGTCAAAAGACCACACTTTTGAAGCCTTTAAAGGCTGAAAAAACATGATAGAAAACCATAAAGGTAGCAAAATTAAAATCATTAGAATTGATAATGGTTTGGAATTTTGTAACAAAGAATTCTCTCATCTATGTAAAGAAAATGGGATCCTAAGACATTTGACAGCCCCTGGAAATCTAAAGCAAAATGGGCTTGTTAAAAGGATGAATAAGACCTTGCTAGAAAGGGGTAGATGCATGATTTTTCATGCTAAATTACCCAAATCTTTTTGGGGAGAAGCTGTAAACATAGCAGCTTATATAATAAACCTATCCCTCTCAGCTGCTATAGGTTTTAAGACCCCATATGAAATATGGACTAGACATAAACCTAGTTTAGATCACTTAAGAGTGTTTGGATGTTTGACATATGTCCATATTAAGCAAGGGAAACTTGAACCGAGGGCTAAAAGATGTATATTTATAGGGTATCCTTCTGGTGTAAAAGGGTACAAATTGTGGAGTCTAGAATCAGGAATTCCTAATACAATAGTATCTAGGGATGTAATATTTTATGAAAACTCCACTATAAAAGACATAAACTTAGATATATCTAAGGGAAATGAAGGGAAAACTAAAGCTGTGGGAGTTGAACAACAGTTAGAATCTTTAGAAAATGTCTTAGATAACCCTATGAATTTAAATCCAGAAGAAGAGATGTCTGGAGATTCAACAGACAGGACTATAGGATAGGATTCATATTATAGTAGAGTGAAGAGCCATTTAGCATAGAAAGTGAGCTAGACCATGAGAGGTATATTGCGAGAGATAGACAAAGAAGAACCGTAAGGCCTCCAATTAGGTATGGATATTCATATTTGGTTTCCTATGCACTTTCAAGTGCAATGGAAGAAGCTGGTGATGAGCCTCTCACTTTTGAAGAGGCTATGCACTCAAAAAACTCCAAGAAATGGAAGCTGCCATGAAATCTGAGATGGAGTCACTTATGAAAAATGAGACTTGGACTTTAGTAGATAAACCCTCATGAAAAAGGGTGGTGGGCTGTAAGTGGTTTGTCATGTCCTTAAGAGGATTAGAAGGGTAATATTGTGATAGGGATATAATAAAGGGATAATATTGTAATAGGTTTATATTAGTTTGTTAGGAGATATTTGGTTGTTTGTTAAGAGCATATGGGTGCTGTTATAAATTAGTTAATGAGCTACCTATGTCTATAAAAAGGCCTATTGTAAGAGGAGAGGATTATGCTTGAATTGATGAAATGAAATTCTAATTCTCTTTCTACAATTCTCTCCCTTCTCCCCCTAGTTTCTCTCTACTATTTCTCCCTCCCTTCTTAATATCTCTCCCTCTTTCTACTGATTTCCCCCTTCCTTTAATTCTGATTTCTTTCCCAATTCCTCTTTTAACCTATCACGAACCCTAGGTTTGTGACATAGTTGTTCAAGATTAAGGAAGGTGATGGGAAAGAAGATAAGCCTAGGTATAAGGCTAGGTTAGTGGCTAGGGGCTTTACTCAAGTACCCGATATAGATTTTAATGAAGTATTCTCACCGGTTGTAAGACATACTTCAATTAGGATTCTATTAGCCATAACAACACACTTAGACTTAATGCTTGATCAAATGGATGTCACAACCACCTTTCTACATGGAGAGTTGGAAGAAAATATTCTTATGGAGCAGCCAAAGGGATTTGAGGTTAGAGGGAATAGAAAGCAAGTGTGCTTGCTTAAGAAGTCTCTCTATGGATTAAAGCAATCCCCTAGGCAATGGTATAAGAAATTTGGCTCTTTTATGATTGTCCAAGGGTTTAAAAGGAGTGTATATGATAGTTGTGTATATTTCAAACATATACCTAATGAGGTATCAATATATCTTCTCCTATATGTAGATGATATGCTGATTGGAAGCCAATCAGTCATAGAAATCCAAAATTTAAAGTTGAGATTAAGATCAACCTTTGAAATAAAAGAATTAGGAGAAGCTAGGAAGATATTAGGCATAGAAATTAAGAGAAATAGACAATAAAGACAACTTAGTCTATCCCAAAAGACGTACCTTAGTAAGCTGGTTAGGAAGTTTAATATGTTGGATGCAAAAGAGGTTTCTATCCCTTTTGCACAACACTTTAAACTCTCACATGAGCAGTCTCCAAACAACAAAACAAGCATGATAGAAATGAGTAAGATTCGTTACTCAAATGCAGTGGGCAGTTTAATGTACAACATGGTCTGTACAAGGCCTGATTTGGCACACTCTATGAGTGTATCTGGTAAATTTATGGCCAAACCAGGGAGGGCTCATTGGGATGCTGTAAAATGGACATTGAGATATGTAAAAGGAACATTAGATACGACTTTGGTTTATGGTGGAGCAAAGCTAGGAGGAGAACCTTGCATTTTAAGATTTTCGGATGTTGATTATGCAGCCGATCTTGATAGGAGGAGATCCTCAACTGGATATGTTTTTTAGCTATGAAATTCTACCATAAGCTGGAAGACCAACCTACAGCGTGTGGTGGTTTTATCCACCACTGAGGCAGAATACATTGCTATCACTGAAGCAATAAAGGAAGGTCTTTGGTTAAAAGGGATTGTGGGTGAAGTCGTAGGAAGAAATGCCAAGGTTGAGTTAAGGTGTGATAGCCAAAGTGCAATCCACTTAGCTAAGAATCAATCCCATCATGAAAGAACCAGATATATTGATGTTAGGTATCATTTTATTAGTGAGATCCTTGAGAAAGAAGAGGTAAACCTAGTTAAAGTTGCAAGGGAAAATAATGCGGCTGATATGTTTACAAAACATGTTCCTTTGTCCAAATTACAACATTGTTTGAATATTCTTAATGTTTGTTTGTGTTGATGATCGGGTACATATTATGCTAAAACCGGAAAGGAGAGCAGGTCAAAGATTTGATGGATGAAGTGGATTTTACTCAAGACAATGGTGGAGATTTGTTAGAATATTGTCTCAAGTAAATCCATTATATTAGCAGTTAGAATATATCAGATTTAGTGGGTATATATAGGCGGTTGTCCAGCTTGTAATTAGAATTAAGTTGGAGGGATAAAATTGGAAATGTCTATACCGGTTATAAGTCCTAGAGGTTAACGCCCTATTCTTCTATAAATAAGAATAGGGGTCTAGGCTTAGGTGATACATTTGTTCATTCTCACGAGAAAGTAGAAAGACGAAATGCCTTTGTAATCTTGGAAATGCTTGTAATCGTGAGGGTGAGGGTTGTACTGTGATCATTTTGAATCAAAGAAGGCTGCTATCGGGATGCTTTAGAGGTTGGATGTAGGGTTGTCCTAAGGGGCAATCTGAACCAAGATAACTGGATTGTGTTCTTTTGTGGTTTGCTTTATTTTCTGTCAATTTACATTCTGTTTTCATTACCATTTTATTTGTTTCTGTTATCGTTCAAATCTAAGAGTGTGCAAGTGTGAGGGAGTGTAATCTGACTAAAGAATCTAGTTCTAAGTACTTCTAAGTTAACAAAAGCTATATTTGGCCGGGTGTAAGTCAAATATTGAAGAGAACCATCAATAGTTCTATATAAAGATGGATCAGAAAACATCTTACCCTCATCAGTCAAGGACATGCTCGAGGTCATTGCTGTTCCACACAGTTTACAATCTTGCATTGTTGCCTTTTTCAATAAGTCTAGTGTGTATTTAGATTGTCTAAGATATATATCGGTGGAATTTCGATATGCTTCAAACTCTAGGAAATAATTAACCGACCCTAGAGTTTTAAGAGCAAAATGTGTGTCCAAATCATGTATATACCCTTGAAAAGCTAAAGAATCTAAACCAGTCACAAGGATGTCATCAACATACACCAAAACAAACATAGAAGTTCTCTTAATGAAAAGCGAAGCATCATAAACTGCTTTCTTGAAACCCTAATCTTGTAAGGCAGGCTTCAACTTTGTGTACCAAGCTCTAGGGGCCTATTTAAGCCCATAAAGGGATTTTTTCAATCTACATACATGTGTGGGGAATTCTGGATTAACAAACCCTTTCGGCTGAGTCATAAAAGCTGCTTCATTTAGGTCACCATTTAAGAAAGCATTATTGACATCAATTTGTTGAATGTCCCAACCAAATGTGACAGCTAAGGAGAATAAAATCCTGATGGTCGGAGCCTTTACAATGGGACTAAAGGTCTCAACATAATCAATTCTAGGATTTTGAAGGAAACCATTCGCTACTAATTAAGCCTTATGCTTAAGAATAGATCCATCAGGATTGTATTTAACACGGAATACCCACTTGTAGTCAATCAAATTCATCTTAGAAGAAAATAGAACCAGATCCCATGTTTGATTTCTTTGAAGAGTTGAGTACTCATCATTCATAGCACTAACCCACTTAGAGTCTAAGAAAGCCTCTTGAACAGAATTGGGTTCAAAAGAACTTACTAGGGCATCAGGTGAAGAAACAACAAGGTGTTTAGACTTGGATCTGGTAATCATAGGGTGAATTGAAGGGGTAGGAGCAACTTTGGGTCTTGATGATTTTGACAAAGGAGAAGACAAATTAGCGCAATTAGGTAATGAGCATTTTGCAGCTGTAGGTGAAGAAGGTCTAGTAGATGAATCACAGGATACGGGAAGATCATTAGGAGTTGAGATAGAGGATTGTGCTGCTCGAGAGTTTGAAAAACTGCTAGGAAAAGAATGAATAGCATGAAGGACAAAAGTAGACTGACCAATAGAGTTTAACTGAGGGGAATGAGAGGATGAGTTAGAACACAAATAAGGAAAGGGAAATTCTTCTGAATTAAAATGAACATGTCTTGACACATAGACTCTTCCTGAAGGATGCAAGCACTAATATCCAGATTGAACATGGCTATAACCAAGAAACACACATTTGGTAGAATAAAATTGAAACTTACGCTTGTTATAGGGTCGAAGAAAGGGAAAACAAGCACATCCAAAGGGTTGCAATTGCATGTAATTAGGCTGTTTATTGTAGAGAGCTTCAAATGGAGACTTAAATTTTAGGGTTGATGCTGGTAATAGATTTATGGTGTAGACAACAGTTTTAAATGCTTCTACCCAAAACTTCAATGGCATGTGAGCATGGGCTAATAGAGTGAGACCCATCTTGGCTATATGTCTATGTTTTCGTTCTGCTACACCATTTCGTTAGTGTGTATGAGGATAAGTGAACTGAGGTTGAATGCCACAAGAGGTAAGATTGGGTAAAAAAGTCATAAATTCACCACCATTGTTAGTTTGAAGAGCCTTGAGTTTAGACTGGTATTGCAATTCAACAAATGTATGAAAGGTTTTGAAAATGGCTAAGACATCAGATTTCAGTTTCAATGGATATAACCATGTATATCTAGTGCAAGCATCAACAAAGATTATGTAATACCTATACCCCTCAGTAGAATGAATCGGAGTAGGACCCCATAAATCTAATGGAGCCTTTGTAGTAATTTGACAATTTGCAAAGGGAAGTTGATGCATTTTTCCTACTTTACAAGAATCACAAAAGGACAGGCTCAAACTAGAACAAGGAACACCAATTTTATTCAATACCAACTAAAGTACACGAGGTGAGGGATGCCCTAGCTTGGCATGCCACTGTTGACAAATTTTATGAACATTTGAAGATACACGGAAAAAAGACAAACAAGACAAAGAGGACAAATCTTGTCCTTTACATTTATTCAAAGAAATAACATTGGTAGAGCTAGAAGGAGTAGTTGGTGTCCTTGACTCAATAGAGAAAACAATTCTGGAATGAGCATGAAAAACACTAATAGGGTTCTTTTTCATGTTAGGAACATGAAATATATCAGGTAAAGAAATGAAAGATTTAGGAGTAGTTTGAGCATACAATTGAATAAGGCCGATATTAGAAATAGAAAGCTTCTTATCGTTGCCAACTGCAACCTTGTCATTGCCATTGTAGGGAGAGTGGAGAGAAAGATTGCTAAGGTTGGAGGTTATGTGGTTAGTTACTCCAGAGTCTACAATCCAAGAAGGTTCACTTTGAGAGGATGAGGTAGAAGAAAATTGGGATTGTGTTTCTGAAGGTTGAGGCAAACAACCATAGTAAGTTCCAGGATTAGACCCTAACCCAGTCAAGTAGGCTTCATTAGAACCTATGGGATGAGCTATAAATGACTGTGAACCAGATTGCAACATACCTCCTTCTCTGCCAAACTGTGAACCAAAATTTGGAGTGAAACTCCGTTGAAAATTCCGATCAAATCTATGATAGCACCTGTTTGCAAAATGACCAGGCTTCCCACACAATTGGTAGTATATTCTCTTGCTTGAGGATCTACCACGTCCTCATCCTCCTCCTCGTCTAAAATTACCTCCTCTAAAGGAACCTCCTCTATTTGAAGAACCACCTCTATTCAAACCATTCTCATTTCTAGACCATTGAGAGGCTAAATTTAAATTTACAGATTCAAAACCAGAAATTGAGGAGTTAGATATATTCTTGGCAGCAAGCCTTTGTTCATGCATCAGTAACAAGTATTGAACCTTTTCTATGTTAATGTCATCCATTTGATACATAACAAGACTCACAATTGTTTCATAATCATTGTCCAATCCATGTAAGATTGCCATAAATAATTCTTTGTCATTTAAAGGTTCTCCAGTAGCAGCTAGGGCATGTCCTATGGTCTTGATTTTCACGACATAATCATTTACAAACAAATCATTCTTTCTTATAGATCTAAGTAGTTATTTCAATTGAAATGACTTAGCAACCGGCTATTGTGAGTAAAGATTCTCAAGAACATTCCAAACTTCAGCAGATGATTCGCAATGAATCACTTGCGCCAAAACTTATTTCTCAATAGTAGAAAACAACCAACCTAAAAGTAATTGATCTGATCTTATCCAATTGAGGTATTCGGGATTTACAACCTGAGCCTCGTGATCAAAATTTCTTGGATCATTGATGTACTTCGAAGGAGCTGGAGACTTTTTTAATATATGGCAGCAAGTCAAACACCCTAATTGTGGCTAACATTTGAGCTTTTCAAAACAAATAATTGCCAGAATCAAGTTTGATCGGAATGAAATTGAATGCTTTTGCTACCACTATTAGGGGTGTCCAAAAAAACCGGTGCACCGTGGAAACTGGCCAGACCAAACCAAACCAAACCAAATCGAACCGGTCGGTTTTTTTCTTTTGACGGTCGAAAACGGTTTGAAGGCTGTCCAAACCGCACGGTTTGCGGTTTGGACAGTAGGCGGTTCGGTTTTAAATCGAACCGCCTAGAAAATAATAAAAAAAATTAAAAAAAATATTTTATAAAACACCCAGCGGCCCAGCCCCACGCAACCCCCTCCCCCACCCAAAACCCTAATCCTTAATCGCAATCGACAGAGCCCCCTCCCCCACCCGCGCAACCCTAATTGACAGCCCCCCCTGGCCCTCCCCCCCCCCCCCCCCCGCGCAACCCTTCCCCAGTTCCCCCCAATCTGATTGCCCCTGCTGTTGCACCCTTCCATTCCATCGTCTCGACGTCTTCTCTTCTTCTTTCTCTTTCTCTTTCTCCTCGTCCTTGGATTATCATCGGCAACTGACACCCATAGTTCCACCGCCGGCTGCGACAGATTGAGGCATAGGAGATGACCGACGGCTACGACAGATCGAGGCAGAGGAGAGGACCGACGGCTACGACTACGAGACATAGTTGGGGCCGAAGCTCGGGCCAAAGCGATTCGCCAATCTCACCAACGAGGATTGTTCTATGTACCTAGCAGCGAATGTCAGTTCTCCAATAGGTAGGTGAGTGTATTTTTATTAATGTCTAGTGTTTGTTTGTTTGTTGTTATTGGGTCTAAAATAGGTTGTGACTTGTGAGCAGTGAGAACTTCTTAAGTTGATAAGAGATTCGGCTAAGTGCAACCTAAAATGCAGCCTAAAATGGGTACTATTGTGTGTATTTCTCAAGTTCATAGCACTTCTCAAGTGTATGTTAAACAGGTTATTTATAACAAGTTGGAGGTTGTATGTTAAATAGGTTATTTTCAAACCGTGGTAAACCGCACCAATCTAGACCGCAAATGAGGTCTGGATTGGTGCGGTTTGGTCGCACCCAAACCAGACCGGTCTGGTTTGGTCGTCAAACCGCACTAGCGGTTTGGCGTGTTGAAAATGATTCAGATCGGCCAAACCGCCCCGCGCACACCCCTAACCGCTCTAAAGTCAGACTGAGAAGTAAACTCAACGTAGAAGCAGAGTTAGGTAAGGAGGAGGAGGAAGAACTGAATTCACGATTGGGAGCCATTTACGCTAGTCAATTGGCTCTAATACCTTGAACCGAGAGCTTCATAGTTGGAAAGAAGCAAACAATCAGAGATACAAAAATACCTTGAGAATATTATTGAAATGAATGAAGAAAATAACAATCAATACAATGAGAGAACTAACTGATTCTTGTATATATACATCACATTATGAACTGTCTAACTGCCTAACTAAACACTGCAACAACCATAACAAATATAATCAGTTGCAACTGAGAGCATAATTGCAACATGCTATTGACGACTTATGTCTTCCACAAACCGGCTGTCCTCTTGATAAACAAAGAAGCATCAGATATAGATCTTACAAGACCCCAACTCTGCAATGCAACCCTTAGCTTTGTATACCAAGCTCAAAGGGCTTGCTTGAGCTCATAAAGTGATTTTTTCAATCGACACATGAGTAGGAGACCGAGAATTTACAAACCCTTTAGGTTGAGCCACGAAAACAGTCTCGGTCAAGTCTCCGTTAAGAAAAGCATTATTAACATCAACTTGTTGTATGTCCCAACCAAAAGTGACTGCTAGAGAGAATAGAACTCTAATAGTTGGAGTCTTGACAACCAGGCTAAAGGTTTCAGCATAATCCACCCTTGGAGTTTGAAAAAAACCCTTGGCCACCAACCTGGCCTTATACTTAAGAACAAACTCATTAGCATTATTTTTTACCTGGAAAACCCATTTGTAGCCAATCAAATTCATATCCTTTGAAAAGGAATCAAGTCCTTGGTATTATTCCTTTGCAAGGCTGTGTACTCTTCTTCCATGGCCTTAACCTATTGTGAGTCTAAAAGAGCTTCACGAACTGAACTAGGTTCAAGAGAACTCACTAAGGCATGAGGAGAAGAGGCTACAAGTTGTTTGGACTTTGATCTTGTAAGCATAGGATGAACTGAAAGGGCTGGAACAACCTTGAACTTAGGTAGAGAGGATTTAGGTGCTAGTGGCTGGGTGACCAGAGGTTGTAATTCAAATGAAGAGTTTGTAGACTGAGCTGAAGTGTCATGAGAACTAGTGGAGATATGACTAGACAAAACATGAGTAGGAGACTGTGCTACTTGAGGACACAATGAAGGAGTAAGAGAAGAAGAAACAAGCAGAAGAAATGTAGTGGAATACCCATTTAGAGTTGATGAAGATGGCACTGATTTTGGTGGAGGAGAAGATGAAGTGGAAAACAAGGCAAGAAAAGGAAATTCACTAGGATTGAATTGCACATGTCTAGACACATACTGATGTAGGACGACTAACGAAACAAATAGAAGAAGAATTGGACCAAAAGAAGCAACACCCTAGGGATGAGAAAAGGAGGCACGACCATGAGGGGCAGAACCGTCATTAGTTTCCATTAGTTTCTGTTTTAATTGATTTAATTTTATAATTACAACTGATGTCTATTTTAGTCTTTTCTGTTTTAGGTTTTTTTTTTTTTTTTAAAAATTACGTTTAGGGTTGTTGATTGCTAGGAAGTATTTAAACAATTTTCTCTTATTTGAGAGAGTTTTTTTTTTTTCAATAAACTTATGAGTTTACCCTAAGTTGCTGGTGGAATCCAGTTCTCTTTGTTTCCGTAAGGGCTTCGCTTGAAACCTTTACTTCTGGTTGCATGAAGTGGTATCAGATCACGGTTTCTTTGTCTTTGTATCGTTGACTACTATCCTCTTCCATTGAATCTACCATGGGCGATGAAATCAATGCCATGAGGGTCGAACTTGATGCCCAAAACCAGGGAATTGACAATCTGTCCACACAACTCGGAGAGATCCGTCAATTATTATTGCAAGTCGTCGGAAGTAGCAGAGGAAACAACATTGATAACCCTCCTCAAGCCCCCAATGGTAACTGTCCACAATATAACCGAAGGAACCATCTCGAGATGGGCACCCATGTTGAGGGGCAGTGAGGGATTAACATGAGGCATGCAATAGATGATAGTAGTCAGATTTCGGAGAAGATTTCAAGGATCTGCCTACATGCCATAACCGTCAAAATCGAAATGCCTTCGACGATTATAGGATTAAGGCGGATATCCTTCCTTTCTCAGGAAACTTGAGGATTGAAGAGTTCCTAGATTGGATGATGGAAGTGGAGCGGTTTGTGGAGATCATGGAGGTTCTAGAGGAGAAAGTCATTAAGATGGTGGCTTTCTGTTTGAAATAGACAATTGTAGTATGGTGGGATCAGTTGCAGAAAACTCGCCAGAGACAAAGAAAGAGTAGAGTTCGAACCTAGAGGAAGATGAAACAGCTTTTGATGGACCGATTTTTACCTGTTGACTATGAGTAGATTTTGTATTGCATGTATTTGGGATGCATGCAGGGCAATCGATCAGTATCGGACTACACCAATGAATTCATGAGGCTGGCCGAGCTTAACAATCTAACCGAATCTAAAAATAAAAAAGTAGCCAGGTATATTAATGGATTGAAAATTGCTCTACAAGATAAAATTAGGTTGCAGAATATTTGGACTTTGCAGGAAGCCATTAACAAGGCGTTGAAGGCTGAGATGATCGGAGCTGACAGACCAACCCCCAACTATCGAAGGGCTGTTCCCCCTATTGACTAGCTACCAACCAATGTTGTTGACACGGGAAAAGTCGTTGCCAGTTCATGCAATTCCCAAAATAAGGCCGATATAGAAGGAGGTAGCAATAGGATTCCTAACAGAGGGCAAGGCCGAGCTCCATTTCAAAGGGATAATCCGTATGCCAGACCTACAATAGATATCTGCTACAGGTGTCAAAAATCTGGTACAATAGATATCTGCTACAATAGATATCTCCAACAACTGCTCAGAACAAAGACAAGTTAATTTGGTGGAATGTTGGGAACTTATAGAGGTGGAAAAAGAGGTGGCGGATGAAGGTGAATGTGAGGGAGTTGAGTTTGTTGTTGAGGAAGGACTAGAGAGGCTGAATTTGGTATTGCAACGAGTCCTCTTATCACCAAAAGAAGAGGGACATAGACATAACATATTCCGATCGCTTTGTTCTATCAAGAAAAAAGTGTGCGATGTGATTGTGGATAATGGAAGCTGTGAGAATTTTGTATCCAAGAAGTTGGTGTCTGTTGCAACTACCAATTGAGAACCATCCCAATCCGTATTCCCTTGGTTGGGTGAAGAGGGGACCTTCTTTTTAGCTTACTGAGACTTGTAAGGTACCACTCTCTATTGGCAGACGTTACAGGGATGAAGTGGTATGTGATGTCATTGATATGGATGCTTGTCATATTCTTTTGGGTTGCCCTTGGTAGTATGATGTTGACTCTACTTTCAGGGGACATGATAATGTGGTGATATTTACATGGGGCAGTCACAAGATCACCATGACTCCTCTCAAACAAACCGGTAATGCGAACAAATACATCATCATCATCATATCCAGCCGTTATCCCACTATGTGGGGTTGGCTACATGAATTCTAGACTTCTATGTGGGTTACATCCCAACAAATAGTTGGGATTCTACAAATAGTGGTAAAAAAATTCCCTTACTCTTATGAGCAACGAGCGAGAGATAGTGGATTCTACAAAACACTTTGACTGCATCTATCCAGTGGTGGTTAAAGAGCTTATGATGACCATTAATGAAGGATAAACGATTCCGATTGAATCGCAAAAAATACTAAATACCAAACGAATTGCCTCCCATGCGAGATATTCAATACCATATTGATCTAATACCAGGGGCAAGCCTTCCAAATTTGCCTCACTAGTCACTACAGAATGAGTCCGTAGGAGAATGAAATTCTGTGAGAATAGATTGAAGACTTGTTGAGGAAGGGGCAAAGAGAGCATGAGTCTGTGTGATGTTCTTGTTCTGTTGGTGCCTAAGAAAGGAGGGACCTAGCATGTGTGTGGACAACCACGCCATCAATAAAATAACTGTGAAGTACAAGTTTCCTATTCCCTGACTGGAAGACATGTTGGATGTACTAGAGGGGTCCCGTATGTTTTCAAAGATAGATCTTTGCAGACCATCAAATCCGAATCAAGCTTGGAGACTAGTGGAAAATTGCATTCAAGAGCAAGGATGGACTCTAGGAATAGTTGGTAATGCCTTTCGGATTGACCAACGCTCCAAGCACCTTCATGAGATTAATGAATCAGGTACTTAAACCTTTCATTAGCTCTTTTGTTGTTGTGTATTTCGACGATATTCTCATCTACAGCAAGACCAAAGGAGAACATCTAAATCATTTGGGGCAAGTCTTGGACGTGCTAAAAGAAAATCAGCTTTACATCAACTTGAAGAAGTGTACATTCTGCATCAATAAACTCCTCTTCTTGGGTTATGTGGTTAGTGAGAATGGTATACAGGTGGATGAGGAGAAGATAAAGGCAATCCGAGATTGGCCAACTCCAAAATCCGTGTCAGATGTGAGAACTTTCCATAGTTTAGCCACTTTCTATAGATGATTCGTTCGACATTTTAGCACCATCGTGTTTTCACTTACTGAGTGTTTGAAGAAGGGACGATTTCGCTGGGGAGAGGAATAAGATAAGAGCTTCACCCTCATTAAGGAGAAATTGTGCACTGCTTCAGTACTAGCCTTGCCAAGTTTTGACAAAGCATTCTAGGTTGAATGTGATGCCAGTGGTGTGGGTGTTGGGCAATACTCTCCCGAGAAAAGAGACCCGTGGCGTTCTTTTATGAAAAATTGAGCGATGCCAGGCGGAAATGGAGTACATATGACCAAGAATTCTATGCAATTGTGAGAGCTTTGAAGCAATGGGAACACTACCTTGTACAGAAGGAATTTGTACTGCTCACTGATCACCAAGTCCTGAAGTTTATTAATAGCCAAAAGCATGTTAATAAGATGCATGCTCGGTGGGCGACTTTCTTACAGAAATTTTCTTTTGTAATCAAGCACAAATCCGAGAGTTCGAATCGAGTTGCCGATGCCCTCAGCCGGAGAGCCTCTTTGTTGATCACACTTTCCCAAGAAATTGTTGGGTTTGAGTGCTTGAAGGAGTTATATAAGGATGATGATGATTTTGGGCAGATTTGGGGCAAGTGTGTGAATTGGGAACCAATGATAGATTTCCATGTCAATGATGGCTATTTGTTTAAGGGCAATCAGCTTTGTATTCCTATCTTATCCTTGTGTGAGAAGTTGATTCGGGATTTGCGTGGTGGAGGTTTGAGTGGACATTTGGGGTGTGACAAAACCATAGCTAGTATGGAGGAGAGATATTATTGGCCCCAACTAAAGCGGGATGTTGGTACCATAGTCCGAAAGTGTTGGCAAAGGGTCAACTCCAAAATACCAGGTTGTACATGCCACTTCCTGTTCTTGACGGCATTTGGCAAGATCTTGCCATGGATTTTGTACTGGGATTACCGCGAACTCAAAGGGGAGTAGATTCAATTTTGTGGTGATTGACAGGTTTTCAAAGATGGCCCACTTCATTGCTTGTTGAAAAACCTCTGATGCATTGAATATTGCCAAGTTGTTTTTCAGGGAAGAGGTGCGATTTCCTGGAGTTCCCAAATCAATTACTTCTGATCGAGACAATTTCTAGGACACTTCTGGATTACATTGTGGAAGTTGTTTGGGATAAAGTTAAACAGAAGCAGCACTGCTCATCCGCAAACAGATGGTCAGACCGAGGTCACTAATTGCACTTTGGGGAATATGATTCGGAGCGTATGTGGAGATAAGCCAAAACAGTGGGATTATGCGTTGTCTCAGGTTGAATTTGCATACAACAGTGCAATTCACATAGCCACAGGCAGGGCACCTTTTGCTATCGTGTACACTGAAGTTTCTAACCATGTCGTCGATTTGGTGAAGCTACCCCAGGGTCACGACAAGAGTACAATTGCTGAACACTTTGCTGAAGATGTGATTATTGTCCGTGAGGAAGTAAAACAGAAGTTGGAAAAGATGAATGGAAAGTATAAGGTTGCAACAGATGCTCATCGTTGGAATAAATAATTTCAGGAAGGAGATTCAGTAATGGTGTTTATGAGGAAAGAGAGGTTTCTCGTCGGTATCTACAATAAGTTGAAGCCCAAGAAATACGGTCCTTTCAAAGTATTGAAGCAGATAAACAACAATGCCTACATTCTCGATTTGCCAGCCTCCATGGGAATTTTCAGTACCTTCAACACGGCAAACTTGTATGAGTTCCATGAGGATGACGACCCACTCTATCTAGACTATAACTCGGGGTCAAGTTCTTCAGAGGTGGAAGGGACTGATGTAGGACGACTAACGAAACAAATAGAAGAAGAATTGGACCAAAAGAAGCAACACCCTAGGGACGAGAAAGGGAGGCACGACCAAGAGGGGCAGAACTGTCATTAGTTTCCATTAGTTTTTGTTTTAGTTGATTTAATTTTATAATTACAGCTGATATCTATTTTAGTCTTTTCTGTTTTAGGGTTTCAATTGCGTTTAGGGTTGCTAATTACTAGGAAGTATTTAAACACTTTTCTCTTGTCTGAGAGAGTTTTTTTTTTTTTTTCAATAAACTTATGAGTTTACCCTAAGTTGTTGGTGGAATCCAGTTCTCTTTGTTTCCCTAAGGTCTTCGCTTGAAACCTTTACTTCTGGCTGCGTCACATACACTCTCCTCGATGGATGCAAGCACTTATAGCTAGTTTGAGTGCGACTATACCCAAGAAAAATATACTTGATAGAATGGAAATCAAACTTGTGCTTGTTATAGGGACGAAGATAAGGAAAACAAACACAACCAAAAAGCTGCAATAAAAGATTGGTGACTTTTGATACAACAATTCAAAGGGAGTGTTGAGCTTGATAGGTGAAGCATATAGCAAATTTATTGTATGAACAGCTGTTGGAAAAGCTTCTACCCAAAATTTTAAAGGCATTTGGGCATAAGCTAACAATGTTAGGCCCATTTCAACAATGTGTCTATGCTTTCTCTCAGCGACACCATTTTGTTGATGGGTGTGTGGGCAAATAAATCGAGGCTGAATGCCATTAGCATAGTAAAGATTGACAAAGCATCAAACTTGAGTTTTAAGGGGTAAAGCTAAGTGTACCTAGTGCATGCATCCACAAAGATTATGTAGTATCTAAACCCTTTAATTGACATAACAGGAGGAGGTCTACATAGGTCTAAATAGACCAATTCCAAAGGCTTAGTTAGTAGCAGTAATTTCACAGCTAGTAAAAGGAAGTTGGCTCAATTTGCCAATCTTACAAGAATCACAAAAAGATAAATCTGAAAGAAAACAAGAGATACCAATTTTATTCAACACAGATTTCAGTACATTCAATGATGGATGTCCCAATCTAGCATGCCACTGCTAGCAAACATTAGTGTTTTGAGCAACATTTACAAAACTTGACAGCTCATGACAAAATGAGTTTTGTCTATTACATGAATTGTGTCTTTTACATGTATTCAAAGAAGGAAAAGTAGAATTGACAGATGAAGGCTCTAGGGATCGGGCAGAGGTGCTGTTGACAATAGGACAAGATGTTGGAACCAGCCGATATAGTCCATCCTTAAGGTGTCCCCGAAGTAGCACCAACCCAAAAACCTTGTACTTAATCAAACAAACATTCGAATGAAACTCAGTCACAACATTGTGATCATGAGTAAGTTGTGAAACACTAAGTAAATTTTTCCTTATACTTAGAACATGAAGAACATTAGGTAATGAAAGAATTAAAGTAGGTTTAAGTTGTGTGTGTAAATAACTAGTACCTATATCAGTAATAGGCAGCTTCTTACCATTGCCTATGACCACTTTATCTCCACCATTATAATGAGTATGCAAGGATAAGTTGTTTAGGTTTGAAGTAATGTGATTGGTTGCTCCAGAATCAACAAACCAAGATGGATCTGAAAGAGAAGATTGAGCAGCAAAATCATCAGAAGATAAGGATTTGGGGAAGCTGCTATAGTGAGAACCTCGTATAGAACCCCTCTCTCTCATGTACGCTCCATTAGAATCACTAAAGGAGGCCATATAAGCTCTGGAATCTAATTGATTTCCACCATTATTACCATTCTTCCCACCATTAGGTCTGCCAAACCCTTGGCTAGGCACTCGCTGAAAATTTCTATCAAAACGATGATAGCACTTGTCTACAAAATGCCCTGGCTTCCCACACAATTGACAATAAATCCTTCTATTAGATGCTCTACCTCAGCCTTTGCCTCCTTTATTCATATAACCACCCCTTCTCTGAGAATAACCTCGTCTATTATTACCAAAACCACCACTATTCTATGTAGGAAAAGACGCCACATTCACATGCATAGAAGAAGAAGACATAGGATCAAAACTTATTGAGGACTCTGGTGAATTCTTATTTGACAGCCTTTGCTCATGCATCAACAAGAAGTATTGAACCTTCTCCAAATCAATTTCATCCATATGATACGCTATTAGGCTCACAATTGTTTCATTGTCCTGATCTGGACCATTTAATATAGCAAGCAACATGTCTTTATCATTTAATGGCTCTCTTATGGCTGCAAGAGCATGGCCTATTGTCTTAATCTTTAGGATGTCATTTACAGAAAGTGCATCCTTCTTAATTGACCTTAGTTGTTGCTTCAATTGAAAAGATTTGGCTATAGTTTGACGTGAATATAAATTCTCCAAAGAGAGCCATACCTCGCAGATGATTCATAGTGAATCACCTGTGCTAACACCTCTTTGTCAATGGTGGAGAAGAGCCATCACAACAAGAGTTGGTTAGACCGGATCCAGCTCAAATATTCAAGATTGACTGCGGTTTCTCCTCCTTCTAGACTGGATAGACACTTCGCTAGAGGAGACGTTCTATTGAGAAATGGAACAAGATCAAAGGCTCAGATTGTGGCAAGGATATGAGCCTTCCAGAATATGTAATTGCTGGAATTGAGTTTTATCGGAATAAAGTTGAAGGTCTTTGCCACCACTGAGAAATCAAACTGAGGAGCAGATGACAAGGATGAGGAGGAGGAATTGAGAGCATGGTTGGAGGCCATTAGGATGGAGCAATGGCTCTGATACCATGTAATGGAAACCCTAGGGCACAAGAAGAAGAAGAACAAAAACATGAGAGAATAAATCTTGAACACAAAATTTACTGAAATGATAGAATGAAAACTTAAAAAAGAGAGGCTGTGAGCTGCTTATATATGCAGCTCATCGCACAATAAAAGAGGCACCGCCTTACACCCAAACTTAGCTATTATAAACAACAATCCAACTTACAATTAATCAACAAACTACTACACAATCAAAAACAAACCGTAATAGCAACAACTCTATTATTGTAAAACATTAGATGCTTCCACATTGATAAGTAATTTTTCACACAATAGAACCCATATATTGTTGTTGGATGTCTGTGACCAGTTCTAGAAAACTACCAGCCTGAGTAATTTTTTTTTTGAAAATGGTAATCATAGCAAAATGTTTGTGAAAGAACACCCTAGGTGGTGGGATTTCTTAAAGTGCATTATTCTTGGAGTACCTGTTGCTTGCAGATGTTGAGACTTCTTGATGGCTCTTTTGTATATTGGACTTAGCGTAAGTCTTGGGAGGATGCTATAGACTTGATGATGGTGTGGTGCTCGATGAGTACTGTTCTTCCACAAGGAATATAACATGGAGAATGTTGATTATGAGATGGGGAAAGGAAGTCTGTAGTTACAAGTACACAGACTATTGGAGGTGAGACGAGAGAGAGAGAGGGGGGGGATATGAGAAATTAGAATTATGTAACTTTAATGTCTGATATTAGGATTAGGTTTCATTTAAATTTTACGTTTTAGTTTTTGATCATATTTATTTAGATTTTATCTTTTTATTTATAGATTTGTTTTGAGATTTGAATTTTGTTTTAGTTTTAAACCTATAAATAGGCATATGATGTATTGGTTGGACTTTCTCTTGTGACTGGTCAAATACGAAATTCCCTCAGGGGATGAACAGGGCCTAGAGGAGACTCATAGCCTAGGAAGCACCGATATGAATTGACTGTGGGAATACGGAAAGAAGGGATACAAGTATGTCATGCATATGGAGAATGAGGCATTTTTCCTTAGTAATTTATGGGTGTAGACACCAAAAAGTTTTTTTAAGAATACTATTAACTGAATATGAAAATACCAATTATTTTGTGTAATGATAATATGAAAAATTATTAAAAAAACCATAACCAATCTAATAAAAGGTACTATTAAATACATAATAATGATAATATAAGCATTATTTAACATACAAAAGAATAAGAATAAGAAGCAGAAGAAAGGAGCTGTCTTGCAATTATGCATAATTGTATCTCAACCTTTAGTTAAACTTTTTATTTGTAGATTACTAGAGTTAATCCTAAAGTTTTAAGAGCTCTATTGAAGCCACCTTGTCCTTAAAAACATATTTATCATGTTCAACTCATGGACACATTTGCCAGTTACTTGTCCTATATATGTCTAAAAGCAGAAATAACACTAAAAAATTAACATATATCATTTTCTGTGTCTGTCATGTAGCATGGAGTGTTTCAGGGGTATCTGTATCTAATACAAATTGCCATATAGGTCATGATTATGACAACTAAAATGAAGTGTGCGCGCTTCTTAACCCATAACTCTAGTAGCCTCAAATCCAAAATTTCCTAAAAAATACTGTATCATGTGGCATGCCTCCTCAAGTTGCATGATATGTGTACTCGCAACAGTGGGTAAAGGGAAACTAAGAAAAACAATCATTCCAGAAGTATCTAATATGCAAACTGAATGAGATAGAAAACTCCCTATGCATGATAATTTGAGGTACCATATTTTCAAATATTTTGCATTCCATTTGGATCCAACATAACGAGAAGTTGATTCACAAAGACTTTCCTCAAAATATTTCATTAAGCAGAATTTATCATCATCTAAAGTGTTACAGGATGCCTAATATTTCATTCAAAATGGGTGTAGAGAAGAATACCCTTCTCATAACGTATAGGTAATTTTGTTACTGAGTATTTTATTGTCTCCTTAAATTTGGTCATACCTAATTGGGTTTTCTCCTATTCATGTATTTTATTTTTTATTTCTGATCGCCCAATGTTGACATTCAACTCTGCTGGTGCTTCTTTGATGATTTTTTCCTCCTTTTTCATATAACTTGAAACATGTTTCTGACTTCCTGACACTTGTAATTTCGCCCCATTGTCACCTTGTTCTCCATTGCTGTGGAGAATTATAATAAATGTTCACAAACTTTTTTAGTTGTTTAAATGCCTGCATTCCTATCTTTCTTTTGCAGTTATTTTATTTGCCCTCTCTTTCTTTTATCTTATATGCTGTCTTCAGTGAGTCTGTCTCTCTGGTATTTTACCATATGCTGATGTCACAATTATATTCAATTAGGCTATGCACCATTGTTTGCACCATGTCCACCTCAAAAGCTCCAGGTTGGTGCTGGGGGGCAATCTAGTCAAAGCAGTCAAGTGGAAACTATCTCTGTGGGAAATGAAGAACTTAACGAGTCTGGTTCTACAAGTTCAGGCGCCCTTGATATCGATAGTATCAGCCAGAGTATAGAAAAAGGTTCAAAGTGGCAGTTGAAAGGAAAGAGGAATTCAAGGTGTGCAAGTAAAATGAAAAGAATGGACTCAAGAAAGCCTGTCGATGTTGATGATGAATACGATGTTTCTTTGGGAGGCTTAGAGGCTGGGGATGAATTTTCTATTGGCTCTGATCTGAAAATTGACTCTGAACCCCAAGCAGTTACAGAATTCCATCCAGAGTACCGGGGATGGAGTGGGCATCTGGCTTTCAAGCGACCACAAACAAGGAAGCCAACTGCTGATGTGAAACACCTGTCTGGTTACTCATTAACTGCACAAAGGTTGCTACCGTATCGCCAGTCCCGTTTTACAATGAACCCGAAGTACCAGTCATCAGATTTTCCCGTCAGATTTTATGATACTTATTCTTCTTTATATGAGGTTAATCTGGAGGTGAAAGCCAGTTATCGTCCTCAGCATGTACCATATATTTCTCTCATGAGCAAATTGAACGGGAAACCTATCACAGGTCACCCTATCACTGTCGAAGCGTTGGATGATGGTTCCTGTGACCACATGTTGTATGGCCCTGATTGCTATGCGACTTGTAGCAGCTGTGAGTTGGATGACAATCTGGAGGATAATAAATCTGTTCTTGAAGGCGTGGATATGGATTATGAAGAAAAGCCAAACCTTGGTGCTGGAAGAATTCCCGTCAAGCATCTGAAGTTACACCGTGTTTCACCAAATAAATCACCCAAGTCCAGGAAAACTGGGCTCCTGTCTAAAAAGATGCGCAAACTGTCTTCGCTAACGGGGTCTCACAGACGAACTGAGGATGAGAAGCTGGTGGTAGAGAAGATCAAGGGCCCTTCCATAGCCTGTGTTCCCTTGAAAGTAGTGTTCAGTAGGATAAACGCGTCGCTGAAAGGGTAGAAGAAGAATGGGGCGAGCAGCAAAGCAAAGCAAAACAAAGGCATCTCATCTCATCATGCTCGACCAATCCATGACCATGAAACCTGTTTATTTGAGAAAGTTGCAGTAGCTGGAACATGCATGTATGTTTCTGTTTTGAGGTACTCTTTTAACTCAGTTAGGCAGCCTTATTTTCAACAATTTTAAACTGTTAATGGTGCTTCCCCGGTTTCCAGCTCTGTACATACTGCCCCCCACCCCCCAGAGGTAGGCTTCCCCCCCGCCCCCAGTTTCCTTCTTTGTATCATATCGCCAATGCCCTTTTTCATTGCTAGGAAGAAGATGAAGAAGAAGAAGGAATTATATATTAATTATTCTAGAATCTTAGACCAAAAATTATAAGCAGTCTGCTTTGGTTGTGCATGTAACATTGGCCAAGGTGTAAAAATATTGGTGATATCATCATATTTTGGGTTTTGGTGTTGTATTTCAGGGAATGAGTCTTTGATTCAGAATCGAATCCATTTGATTCGTTTTCATAACATAATCATGCATGCCAAAAGACTCAGGTTAGGTTGGCACGGCTCGATTCGATTTGATTCGATTCATTCTCGGTTCCCGTTCGTTGCGTTCGCATGAAAATTTGGCCATTTTATCTGTAGGTGTGCATTCAGGCCTCAAAGGTTGCACACTCACTGCCAATGCTTTGGATTTTGTCTTTGAATCACTTTGGTGGAAAGTTGTGACTACTTCTCTTCTACTCTCGCATTCCTCTTTATCTGTCAGATGATCAAAAAAAAATTTTGGCCCATCAAACGCTTAGATCGTGGCAGGTAAAATTCTAATTTCACCCATCTTTACAGATAGGAAATAGGAAATGAAATTCAAATAAACAGAAATACAAGTTAA
This sequence comes from Diospyros kaki, assembly GCA_036245055.1. Lineage (NCBI taxonomy): Eukaryota > Viridiplantae > Streptophyta > Magnoliopsida > Ericales > Ebenaceae > Diospyros > Diospyros kaki. The sequence continues at coordinate 3,890,841 of BSEG01000003.1, forward strand.
TTTTATCTTTTGATGTGGTTGTTGGAACAATAAATTGAAATTGCTTCATTTTCTATCGTGGTTGAGGAATGAAAAATATTTTTCTAATATTATGAAAAGATACTGAAACGTTTTTAAAATTATAAAAAATAGATTACAAATATTTTTTAGATGTTTCTTAACTTTTTGAGGATAGAAAAAGTTTAAAAAATACTGAAACCATTTCAATGTTTTAGTACGTCAAGATTAGAAACATAGGAATAAATATTGGGCATTTGATACTATTTTTTATGAGTTTTGTAAATCAGGCCCACAGCCCCAATGATTGATATGATACTAAACTAAATTAAAAATTAAAAAAATAAATTAACTTAATTACATTAATTTAGATTAATTTTTGAATATACAGAGACATTAACACTTGTGTTTTATAAAAAAAATTAATTCCAAATTAATCATATATTACTATATATTCGTAATAAAAAATTCATACTAAGAACATAAATTTAATTAAATATATCTATAAATTTATTTTATTTGTGATTAATTTAAAATAATTAATAATGGTTAATGGGCACCTAAAAAGAGCATACTATCTGCTGTAGAGCAAATAGGCCAAGGGCACAAGCGTAAATAGTGGAAATGAGACGTACTAAAACAGTCATTTTGGCCCTTTAGGGTTTCACGTACGGCATATGTATAAATAGCAATAGCTGTTAAAGCTCCGTCTTCTCCCTCTAAACCCTACAAACCTCCCAGATCAACCCGGCCTGAGACAGCGCCTTAGGAATTTGCTCTCTTGGTCTCTCTCTCTCTCTCTCTCTCTCTATATATATATATATATATATTTATATCTGTGTGTATATATGTCTCTGGGTTTGGGAATTGATTGTGTGTGGATACAGTGTGGAGATGGCGACTTTACCAGGTCCGCTGATATGGGAGGTGGTGAAGAAGAACAACTCATTTCTGGTGAAGGAGTTCGGTAACGGAACCGCCAGCGTGCAGTTCAGCAAAGAGCCCAACAATCTTTACAATCTCAACTCCTACAAGCATTCTGGTAACTTATTATTATTATTCTCCTATGTTTTAGGCTACTTCGATAGTTTTCGATGCCTGTTTCCCCTATCCTTAGAACTACGGTTTATTGGGGACGCGAAAGTGGGATCACTTCTATGTATGTATTCAGCTTTGTGGATAATCAAACTAAAAAAGAATATTTTTTTGAGGATTAGTGATACATTCTTCTTTTTATTTCTTAAAAATTATATTAAGCGCTTTGTTGATCTATATATTTTTGCTCTTTGCTCATCCACAAATCAAACGTAGCTGAAACGTTTTGGTTACACGGAAATATGGAAAGGAATGTCAGTTATTTATTTTGCTTATAGAATGAATAACGAAGCAAGATTTCTTTGTTTAATTTCTTGGAAAATATAAGAAGGAAATCTTAGCTAGCTAGTAACCCACTTTGCAGAAGAAATGGAGGTTGTTTCATATTCTGCTTATTGTACTCTGAATTGTTGAATGATATTTTATTTTGTTAAAGTTCTGATTCAAGTTCAACTGGCTCTCTAGCGAGCGCAGAGAAGTTGGGGTGGTTTTAAGTTTTTTCTGGGGTTAGATTGACATGGTTGTCTAATGGGAATTATTTTATAGGGTTGGCTAACATGAAAACTGTAACCATTCAACCTGGAGGCAAAGATCAATCTGTTTTGTTTGCAACAGCAAAGACTAAGAAGCAGGGAAAACCTGCTACCTTGCTTCACAGGTCCATCATGAAGAAGGAGTTCCGCCGCATGGCAAAGGCAGTCAAGAATCAGGTATTAACTTGCTAAGTTGCCGCATTAAATTTGATTGCCTAATGAATGGTGTTTACCGTCTGTGTAAGCCATCTGTCACTATGAATTGTTTCAGCCAAAGTAGAAATTTGAAAGGCTCTTGTACAAAAAGATGTGGTTTTATGCGTTTAGGAATTACTAATTACTTGCAACTTGTATTGGGTCAAGGTGAAATTGCTTTATTCTGTCTGGAAGAAGAATAGCGCTGTTCTAATGTACTGTCAATTTATTTTGCTGTTAAAAGATTTAATTTGGACATTCCCTCAGAATTTTCTCTGTAGCAATTTGCTTCTACTTTTGAGAAGAACCCTGTCTGGTCTCCAATGGATCTTTCAGTACTTTATTTATGAGTAACTCTAATATTAGTAGAATTTAATCTACTATGTAAATATGATAAATTAACCAATTGCATTTTTCGTTCTAATATCTCATCAAAAATAAAATAGAATAGAATTCTGGTGCTAAGCTGATGTGTAGTTAATGTTTGGTGTTTGACCCCTCTCCCCCCCTTCTTTTTTTGGCCTGTGGATTACACTGCAACTTGGGATTTAACTTTCTTTACAAAAACTAGCATTTTACCTTGTGTTCATCCTTTTTTTTTTTCCATCTAATTTTGCATTTGGGGAATTTAAGTTATATTAACTTGGAGAAGAATCCTCACTTTTTTACCATATAATTTATTACAGGTGGCTGACAACTATTACAGGCCTGATTTGAAGAATGCAGCACTTGCAAGGTTGAGTGCCGTGCATAGAAGCCTTAAGGTTGCCAAATCAGGCGTGAAGAAGAAGAACAGGCAGGCAGGCTGCTAAGACCACCCGTGGTAGGAAGTGAACTTAAGAAGATGTGTTTTTTGCATTATTTATGGACGCGTGGAATGTTTGGATTTTCATCTTTTTTTGCTATTTTGAAGCTATTTCCTTTGACTCGAGTAGATCAAGTTTCGAAGTGGAAGTGAAAAGAGACATAGTGTTTTAACTCAGTTTTCCATCATGTAGGGCATTTCGACTCAATATTTGAGTTATTAATGCGATGTGCTCTGATTTTGCTTGCTTGGGATTTTTATGCGGTGATGCGAATGGCCTTGAATCCTGAATGTAGGCGCCACCCCCACCCCCAACAAAGACTCTTCCCGATTTGCTCCTTTCATGGCCTCTCCTTCCACTGAACTCATCTTCTTTCATGGCCTCTCCTTTCACTGATCCCAAAATATGTCTGGGTTCCATGGGACTCGGGCTTTTTCATGAAAGCCAGATGTCGTGGGTTCTTCAATGGTAACCCACCCGAAGGGTTTCGAAAGTGGGTTTTTGATTTAAAATCCGTTGGGGTTGGTTCAGATTCAAGTGGGATTTTTAATTTTTAGATAAAGAGAAAAAAAATGAAGAAATGGGAGGGCATTCTATTCTAGAAATAGAAATTTAAAAGAAAATAACTAGCCTTATTTAATGGTAAGGGATATGTTTTAGGTGCTACTTAACTTCATAGATGATGTCATTTGACTAGTAAAATTTAGGCAAACAATAGTTTTCCCAAAGTCCACCATTTGGGCAAACAAGTTGGTGAAACAATCAAGTAAGCAATATGTCGGTGTTAGTTTAGTTGGTCGTGAATTTAATTCTCGTCTTGTGCAGTGAGATAAAATTTCACGTTTACGATTTATCTCCTCTAGAGTAATCGAGGACATGAGTGTCAAAACTCATGTAAGAATGGATGTTTATGATTTGTCTCTCTGAGAGTAATCGAAGACACGAGTGTCGAAACTCGTGTAAGAACGGTCATCTTAAGTAATTATCTTAATAATTTATTTTTTAGTACTGAAAAACTATTATATTTACAATTTTGTCCATATTTACTTTTATTATTAAATAGTGTATTCATTATATATATATATATGTAATTACCGAAACTCCTCTTAAGAGTCTCTTAACTCCCAAAAGTAAATATTTGAGTACGATTTTGAGTTATTTGATCCCAAATTTAGGACCAGTAGCCGGTTGAATAGGGCAATGCCAATACTCTCCACTCATGGTAGAACTTGGATTGAATAGTTCAGTTGAACATGGTGAAATCTCCATTTAACCCTTGCATTTAACACTTATAATTAGACTTAAATTTAATAGTTAGGTCTGAAATGAAATTCTTATATGATTCTTGTACTTTACACTCATAATAATGAACTCACTATAAGTATTAACTACAATAGTATAATGAGATTCTATCCTCATTTTAGACACATGATTCAATAAAATAAGTTTCCTTTTATTTTACTTTTGTAATAGACCTTTTGGGTATAAGAGCTATTTCGTATTTTATAATTTTGGATTAATTCTAAAAATACCACTAACATCCAAGTAGCCATTGTTTTACATATTTACTATTATTATCATTTTTTAGGGCTAATTATGAAAATATACCAATTTCTTTTGTAAATTTATAATTCTATTCAATTCTTTTAATTTTACCAATTAGGTCTAAATTAATTCAATTGAATATAATTTTATCCAACACGTAAAATCAATTTAGCGGAATTGTGTTATGCAAAGTATTATATAATAATATTACTATTTGTAGAATTTATGTGTACATATAAGAAAAAAAATTAAAAAGAAAAAAATATATATTTGTTGTTGTTGCCACTGTCACCACCACAGTTGCCAACCGCCGTCGGTGGGCGGTGGTTGTTGTGGCGAAGGAGGTGGTCTTTGAGGGGAGGGGCGAGCAGGGGTTTTGGCAGTAGGGTGGTTTAGAGGGTTTTGGCCTTGAAAGAAGGATTTGGGAGGTGGGGGGTTGGGAGCTAGAAGAGGGAAAGCTAGCTTATTAAAGAACGAAAGAATCTATGGAAAGAAAGAAAAAATCTCAAAGGAGAGAGTGGTATTCAGTCTTCATTGGGTGCAGGACTAGAACTAGACGCCAGTGCCAAGACAAATCATAGCTGGAGAAGACGAATAGGTAGTTGTGATTGTCGAAAACTACGACTGATGCAGTGACGGCGAAGATGGATTGTTGACTATGACAAGACAAATCGCGGTTCGAGAAGATGAATAAGCAATCACGATGGTTGGTAACTATAACTAATGTATTTGACGGCAAACTGCGAGAGGCCAACAACGATAGGCATTAACAGTGACGGTGATGAAGACGAAAACAATGATAATTTTTTTCTTCTTTTATGTATATGTAAATACACTCTTTCTAAATCGATTTCATATAATAGATAAAATTACACCTAATTAAATTAATTTGTCAAAAGTGAGTGCTGGATTATATTACAAATTTACAAAAGAGATTGATATATTCTCACAGTTAGCCTTTCTTTTTAAGAAGATTCTTCCATGACAGCTTTATGGTTGACATTTTCATATGGTACATAACCCACCAACAAACATAGTACCCGGAAAGCACAGAGTTTGTGTCGTCAACGCTTTCCTTGGTGCCCAAGGCCAACAACAGTAACCAATTATCGTTTGGCACAGAATAGAATTAACCTGGAAACTTCTAATTGCTTCTGCTTTTATTTCCTTTATTTTCATTATTTTTGTAACTATAATTAATCCGAAAATAACTTTTCTATTGCTTCCGGAACACCATTACTTAATAATACCATCAACTCTGCTGTACTTTTCCCGTAAAATTTTATCTACAGAGTTGATTGGTTGCTAGGAAAGTTGATACGCCTACGGAATATTGGAAAGGTCTCGAGTCAACAGCCACACGGTTCCGTGCCTTGAACCAACTCTATTAGCCCGAATAAATTCTGAGGAAGGCCTTGCAGCAGCCAATGAAGAATCCAAGTTTGGCTGCTCAGCCGATGGGAGAAGACTCCATCGGCAACTCCGCTAAAGAAGTTGGAGCTCCGGCAAAGCGCCAGCGTTTCGACCGCTGCTGCTCCTTCATGGAGATATCCATGGAACCAGGAATGAAATCCCTGGCAAGCCTGGATTCCAAGAAGTTCAAATCAGAGATCAAGAAATGGGCTAAGGCTGTTGTTACTTACGCCCGTCAGGTCAGCGGCCGGTTTGGAAGCGTCCGTGATTCCGGCGACCGGGTTGGAAGCTCTCGTAGATGATCGAAACTGCTGCAGCAAGAGCATGATCTGTACATACCTAGGCCTTCTCTCGAATCAATTGCTTTAACCGAAAGGCCCATATAAACAAAACAGAGTTGTTTTAGCAGCACAAGCCCACCTATTGTTCTACATTCTTCAAGGAGGCAAGGCAACACAATACAATTACAGAGTTGTCTTCACAATGATTTGTCACTGATATGTTGCTTGCGGGAAGAAATGAAGAAGAATTCTTTTCATAAAAATGCTGTATTTATACAAATAAAAGAACCCCAGTTGAGGCAATACTCTATGCTGACACAACTAGGCTTCACACATGTTCCTTGAATAACCTTAAAGAAATTCATGAAGATTTTTTTTCGTCAAATTGCCCCATGGCTCCACCTGTCATTTCGGCTCGAGAAAATACCTTTTCATTGCCAGAAATGTTCCTCAAAAGCTGCTTGGAGCACACATCCCGGGCTTGCGTTGCATTCATCATTCTGTCAGCTTTCACCCAATCAGGCTCCTACAAGGAAACATGTATCATGTATGCTCAGGCTTCATGGATTGTTCAACTGTACTTCGGCATCTAATCTGTTGGTTAGAATGGAGACGCAGCTGGAAGGAATTTTTTTGAACAAATAGAAAATCACCTCAGGAACAATGCGTGAGAAGACGGATTTAATTAACAAGAGGATGTGTTCCATGATAAGGATAGCGGCAAGCCCAGGTTCAATTTTCCATTTCCCTTCCCGATCGTAAAAGCAGACGAGAATCGCACAGTTGGTGCAGATAGACACCACTATCAGAAACTGAAATTCAAAGCATTGGTTGCATATGAGTAACTCAGTTTGTTGTAGAGTACGAAGAGAACCAGAAGACACAACACATCTAAGCAGCTAATATAACCAATGACAAATCCATCTGATCTACAAATCACATAATGTACGTTTAACCAAAGTCTATACCTAACGAGTGGAGAAAGAGCATTCTAATCCTTATTTATAAGAACAAAAGAAATGTTCATAGTAGTAAAAATTACTGAGGGATCAAGCTAATGGACTATATCATAAAAGTTGAGGAAAGGGTGATTGAGTAAAAGGTTAATACAAGAAACCAAGGTCTCTGAATCCCAATTTGGTCTCATGCCTAATAGATCAACAACATAATTTTTCTACTAACTGAGGTGTTTGATGGAAAGACATAGGGAAAAACCTATTACAAAGTCCAAAAGAGTCTTCTGGAAGGTTTAAGAAGAAAGGAGTTCAAGTTGTTTATATATGCTATAAAAGAATTATCATAAAGCAGAAACACATGGCAGACCTTGTGAAAGAGATACTGAGGTCTGTACAGTGGGTTGGTTCGCCCCGGCGCTGGGGGGGGGGGGGTTGAGAGAGAGAAAGGGTGCAAGGGAGAAAAAGAGAACAGAGGGTAGTTCGATCATTGTCAAAAATTTGACTGGTGTTAAGTAATGTAGGGGGCTTAATGCAACCAGATTTCTAAAGTGAAGGGATGTCATTGCTATTTTTAAACCCTCAGGGTACCACCTGCTTTTAGGCCAAATCTCAGGGGTACTGAACACATTTTTCCCTTAAAATAATCTAATGAGAATAAGATGTGGGCAAGGTGCTATGATAAAGACCAACAGATGTGCCTGTGAAGAGACTGGATGAAATGAAGACTAGAGAAAACTTGGTGAAGAACTCTTAAAATATGAAATAGGATATAGACTTTAGAAAAGATATGATCAAATTAATTACTTACCAAAAACAAAGATGTGATCAAAGACAAATATAATTGAAGAGTTAGAATCCATGTAGCCTGTCTTACCTAGTGGGATTAGGGCCTGTGATGATGATAACTATGATATAATTTACCTTCACATATCAAAAGATAAACAATGACAAATTTTCTCCTAGGGCAATGATAAATATTAAGCCAAAGCATAAAGCTTGAACTCATTAATATGGAAATATTGGTGTAGCGAAGACATCAGTAAACCCAAAAAAAAGCACAATGAAAACAGCTAATTTTAACTGTTAGGAGAAGCAGTTTAACCACAAAGAAAGGACCCAATGGATTTGCTAATGCCAACATCTAATTACAGTGATTATATCATTGATAAGAGTATTTGCTAAAGACAAGAGATACATCATTCTCAATTCCAAATGCAAATTTCCTTCTTGCTGATACTGATTACAAGCACTTTCTAAACTGGTGTGGCAACAAGTAATGACATTGACCCATAATTGCCACAAAAAGAAGTGACAAGGTTGCAATGTTAAGCTGAGGTATTTACTCTTTGGCTCTTGGATGCTTGAACATTGACATTAACAATCAATTTCTTTGGATGTATATCTGAGGAAGTAACCAAAGTAATTCCGAAAAAAAAAAAAAAATCCATTTTCTGCTTCCAAAATTCTGAAGAGACATATTACCCAGATAATATTCCAAAATAGCGTGGTCCAACCTGACAAATTTTACAAATAGCAAAAGAATACTTGTGGCAATAGAAACTGTATTTTAAGAAATAAATTTAGCACAACCACTTAGACATGTTTATATGCTTCATGAGCGGGCATTCAGAAAACAAAAATGAGAGGACGGAAACCCTTTGTCATGTACCGTCATTACCGTGGGGGTATAAGGGTGATTTTGTAATAAAATGTAAGTGAGGTACAAGTTAGGCAAGAATTAGTTAGCTGCTGAGGGAGTAGTACAAAGTTTGTTGCTGCTATTCAAACTTGTACATTTCCTATAGCTGTAATCTGTTACAGCTTGTAAGAGAGAATCCCATCTATATAAGGATTCTCTCTCTTTCATTATTGGCATTCGGAATTAACATTACTGTTCCATTGAATTCTCTCCCTCTCTACTTCCTTACTCCTCCCTTATCCTTTCTGTTTTCTTCCTCCCACTCTCTAAATTCCTAAGTCAGTCCCTCGGGACCTGACATTCTGGTATCAGAGCATCCTTCTTGGGCGTCGCGCAACCACCATGGCTGACGGGATAAGAATGAAGCAGATGGAAACGCAGCTACAACAGACGACGACAGCCATAGCGGAGGTACAGAACCGAGTGGCATCATTGGAACTATCGATTGGAGCGGGAGTCGATTCCAGAATCGACCAGGCAATGGAACGTTGGAGGATGGAGAGTCGTGAGCAGAACACTCTCTTTCGGGAACAAATGATGGAGCAAATGCAAATGATCGTGCGAATGTTCACTCAACAGCAGCCATTGAGGCTATCTCCTGAATTTCCTCCGCGAGACCGGACGGAACCCATATTTCCAGGAGTAGGGGTAGAACCTCAACCAGGAGGAGCGTCGGAGTTCGAGTTCGATACGGACACAATGGGAGAAAATGTAAGGGAACGGAGACCGGGGGTAACGGCCCATCGACACCATCCGAACTATCCCACGCTGAAGCTTGAGATTCCTTTATTTGAAGGGGAGAACCCGAGATGGTGGTCTAGAAGGTGCGAACGAGTATTCTCCCTATATCAAATTCCAGAACAGCAGAAAGTCACCATGGCTTCAGCTTACCTGAATGATACGGGAGATGCTTGGTATCAAGGGTGGCTCGCGGTCAAGGAAGGGAGCCCTTGGAGTGTGTTCGTAGAAGATTTGTGTGTAAGGTTCGGAGATAAGTGCATGCGGGACATTATCGAAGAGTTTAACAAACTCAAACAAGAAGGAACGATACGAGTATATCAGCAAAAATTCGAGGAGCTTAGATCGTTGATGATGATACATAATCCTCAGCTTTCCGAGGAGTATTACGTCTCGAGCTTCATCAGTGGTCTGGGGGATGAAGTTAGACCCATGGTGAAGATGATGCGACCGCACTCGGTAAAACAGGCTGCCGAGAGTGCAGGGTTACAAGAGATGATCGTTGATGCCATGACCAAGAAACAAAGGAATTCGGCGAAAGGGGTGATCACGGGAGGGTGGCAAGCTGGAAATAGGTTGCCACCCAGAGAAGGTGGGTTCCAAGGAAGAGGTGTATTGGCTCTATCGGCCAATAACTCCGCTTCCGCCCAAGGAGGAAGTCTGATGGAGCAGAGGCGTGTAGCTGGCCTATGCTACAAATGTGGAGACAAATATTTCGTAGGCCACAAGTGCAGGAGGCAACTACTATTGTTGGAAGGGGAAGACGAGGATAAGGAGGAGGAAGAAGAACTTTCGGAAAATGAGAAGGAGGACCAAGGAGAGATCTCGCTGCATGCCTTGAAGGGGGTTAACCATAGTAAGGTTATCAAGGTTGAAGGAAAGGTCAATAGCAATCCGATTGTGGTCCTCATCGATAATGGGAGTACTCACTGCTTCTTGGATGAAGCTGTGGCAAGAAAATTGGGATGTGAGGTCAGTCCTTCCCTGCCGTTGTCAGTCACAGTAGCAAACGGCAGCAAAGTGTTGAGTCAGTCAGCCTGTAGGGACTTCCATTGGGAGATGAATGGAGAAAAATTTTCAACTGACTTGAGGTTGCTCAAGCTAGGAGGCTGTGATGTAGTGCTGGGGGTGGATTGGATGAAGGGAGTCAGTCCAATCAGTTTCGATTTCAACAAAATGGAAGTGACTTTCGAGAAAGATGGCAGCAAGAAGATTCTAACGAGCAAACCAGAGGTGGGAGTATGCAAAATTATTTCGGGTAAGAGGTTACAAAGGATACTCAAGAGCAAGTTATCACAGGTGGCCCATCTATTTGCTATCCATACCATGGGTGTTACCCTCGGGGAGGAAGGAGAGGAACTTCAGCAAGCGCGCACATTGAGCAGCAACACCCATAGTCCGTGGCAGGTACATGAACTTGACTCCCTTAACATACTGCTAATTGATTATAAGGACCTCTTTTCTGAACCAAGTTCCTTACCTCCCGAGCGACCCTATGACCATGCCATTAATCTGAAGCCAAATATTGAACCAGTAAACCTAAGATCATATCGTTACCCACCCAGACAAAAGACTGAGATAGAAAAACTCATAACAGATATGCTGAAGAAGTCCATTATCCAAACCAGCCATAGCCCATTTGCATCACCTGTATTGCTTGTTAAAAAAAAAGATGGGTCATGGAGGTTTTGTGTTGACTACCGTCAACTTAGTGCTATGACCATCAAGAACAAGTTTCCCATCCCAATTGTGGAAGATCTCCTTGATGAACTAACCAATGCTTCAGTTTTTACCAAGTTAGATCTCCAATCAGGTTACCACCAAATTAGGATGCGGCCTACAGACATTCCTAAAACAGCTTTTACCACTCATCAAGGGCATTATGAATTCCTTGTAATGCCCTTTGGCCTAACTAACGCTCCCGCAACCTTTCAAGCGTTAATGAACAAAATTTTCGAACCATATCTGCGCAAATTCATCCTAGTATTCTTTGATGACATTCTAATTTACAGTCCCTCCTTTGCACAACACTTAAGCCACCTGAAAATCACTTTTGAAGTCCTTAGAATCAATAAGCTATATGTTAAGGAGTCAAAGTGTACTTTTGCCAAGCAACAGGTTGAGTATCTTGGGCATATTATTTCCGGTTCAGGGGTAAGCACAGATCCAAGTAAGGTCGCTGCCATGGTAAATTGGCCTCGACCTCAAAATGTGAAGGGGTTGAGAGGATTCCTAGGGTTAACCGGATACTATCGCCGGTTCGTTAAAGGTTATGGTATAATCAGTCGGCCTCTCACTAACCTACTGAAGAAAGATGGATTCAAGTGGGATGATACGGCTGAGGAGGCTTTCTGCAAACTTAAGCAGGCTATGGGTGAAGTACCCACTCTAGGATTACCTGATTTTAACAAACCATTCATTTTAGAAACTGACGCCAGCAACAATGGGATTGGAGCAGTCCTGGTTCAGGACAGCAGACCCATAGCCTTCCTCAGTCAAGTCCTTGCTCCAAGACATCTCGGATTGAGCATCTATGAGAAAGAACTGTTGGCAGTGCTACTGGCAGTGGAAAGATGGCGACATTATCTTGAGGGAGGAAGCTTTGTAATCAAGACTGACCATGAGAGCCTCAAATTCTTGTTACAACAAAAGCTGCATACTCAACTACAACGCAAAGGGATGACTAAGCTCATGGGTTTGAATTATGTAATCCAATATAGGAAAGGGAAAGAAAATCTTGCAGCCGATGCCCTATCCAGATGTCCTGAAGAGGGAAGTACAACAACCATTTCAACCATTGTTCCAGAATGGTGCCAAGAAATCGCTGCTAGTTACCTCTCAAGTGATAAGACCAGAGATCTTTTACAGCAGCTGGCCGTGGATCCTTTATCTAAACCTGGCTACACTTTGAGTAATGGGATGATTAGACACCAAGGGAAGTTGGTGATTGGGGAAGAGGAAGCTCTAAAAAAGAGAATTATAGAAGCACTCCACGCCTCTCCTCTAGGGGGACACTCGGGTATTGTGAACACCTATCATCGAGTTAAGCAACTCTTTTGGTGGCCAGGACTCAAGAAGGATGTTATGGAGTTTGTGATTAGATGTGACACTTGTAGGCGGTGCAAACCAGAAAATGTAGCGCCACCTGGATTACTTCAACCCCTAAGTATTCCTGGAGGGCCATGGGAAGATATTTCAATGGATTTTATAGAAGGATTGCCAAAATCAAAAGGCCGAGACTGCATCATGGTAGTTGTGGATCATTTTACCAAATATGGGCACTTTATGGGACTGATTCATCCATATACTGCCCAGGAGGTTGCCAAAATATTCCTCGACCAAGTACTGAAACTGCATGGAACACCCAAAGCCATAGTTTCTGACCAGGATAAAATCTTTACTAGCCGGCTGTGGAAGGAATTGATGGGGTTGCTGGGAGTAAAATTGAAGATGTCTAGTGCATACCACCCAGAATCTGATGGACAAACCGAAAGGGTTAATCAGTGTTTAGAAATGTATCTACGGTGTGTTTGTTTCCTTCAACCCAAGACCTGGCACAAATGGCTTCCAATGGCCCAATGGTGGTATAATTCCAGCCACCATTCCGCCATCAAACGTTCCCCATTTGAAGCCCTTTATGGTTACAAACCCCCACTTCTACCCGTATTGGCTGATCACTCCACAGTGGCATCCCTAGACGTATACTTACAGCAACGGCAGCAAGCTTTGCAGGAGATTAAGAAAGAGTTGGCTACTTCTCAAAATCAGATGAAACAATTTGCTGACAAGAGGAGGAGTGAAAGAGAATTCCAGGTTGGTGATGTTGTGTATCTTAAGCTGAAACTAGGACACCTGAGGTCACTACTCCCAAATCCCAGCTCTAAATTGCACCCAAAGTTCTATGGACCTTTTCCAGTGATTGCAAAGATAGGATCAGTAGCTTACCGTTTGCAATTACCGGAGGGATCCAATATACACCCAGTTTTTCATGTCTCCCTTCTCAAGAAAGCAGTAGGGGCACAACCAGCAAGCTCAATCCTGCCAAATCTTCCCCACATTGAAGCTCCTCTCCGGGAACCTATAGCTATACTGGATAAAAGAGTAATTTACAGACAAGGTGCGCCAATTACTCAAGTCCTCATCAAATGGACTGATCATCACTTCGAAGATAACACATGGGAGTATCTGCCGGACATGTTGAATCAGTTTCCGCGAGTGGCCAGCCTTCTCCATATTTCTTGTGGACAAGAAATGTTTTGATGGGTGGGGTAATGTCATGTACCGTCATTACCGTGGGGTATAAGGGTGATTTTGTAATAAAATGTAAGTGAGGTACGAGTTAGGCAAGAATTAGTTAGCTGCTGAGGGAGTAGTACAAAGTTTGTTGCTGCTATTCAAACTTGTACATTCCCTATAGCTGTAATCTGTTACAGCTTGTAAGAGAGAATCCCATCTATATAAGGATTCTCTCTCTTTCATTATTGGCATTCGGAATTAACATTACTGTTCCATTGAATTCTCTCCCTCTCTACTTCCTTACTCCTCCCTTATCCTTTCTGTTTTCTTCCTCCCACTCTCTAAATTCCTAAGTCAGTCCCTTGGGACCTGACACCCTTTTTCTTTTTCAGTCTAGAACAGATATGTTTGGCACCTGAAATATATTTAGCCAAGCTCCAATTGTTGCAGCAGCACGAGGAATGGGCCTTTTCAACATAGCAAGCAGCTTTAGTGAATCTATTCTGATCTCTGTTATGTTGTTCTGCAAAGAAAGAACATGTAGAGCAAAGATTTTCATCTCGTCTATATCTGATACGATCTAAAACAGTGCCCCGGAATTATGTTGAAGAAAGCTACAAAGAACATTATTACCAGTGCAGCAAAGGCAAATGCTGGAGGAAATGCACAAGCAAACATCATAATCATGCCAAACTGCAATGCCAGCACCAGAAAGTCTGCAGATGATTTTAGAACTCTCATGAGCTGAAGAAGTCAAATAGTTTATTCCATATGCTTGATACAAAACCACATAAACAAGAAATGAAGCAAATAAAAAATAAGAAACCCCAAAAGAGGCTGGAATATGCACGTTTACCATGAAGGATGAAATCACAACCAAAAGCAATCAGAGGTGAATCATTTCTACAAATGCCAAAATGCATGGCAAACTCAAACAATCACATGTTACGTTGGACCAAGGATGGAGTTCTCAAAAAGAATTAGTTTGACGAGTCAAAATCAACTAACTAAGGCTTCATTGGCCTAATAAAGGAGCAGAAAAAGCTGGTTTAAAAAAATTTGTATCTTGTGCTTGGTAACTGCTTAAAAATGTTATTTTCCTGTAGTAATATAATTTGGAAAATAAAATAATAACACTCTTATAATAAGCAAACATTATAATTTATAAAAAGTTGTATAAAATGCAAAGGGTAAATTGACCATATACCCCCTGTGGTTTGTGCCTTTCGCCCAAAGGCCCTACGCTTTGTTTTTAGCCAAATCAGTTCCTGAACTTCCTCAAAATGGCCAAGAGACGCCCTCCATTACAAATGACATTAATTAAACTAAAATTAAGTTAAAATTACCCTAATCTCAATTTAATTAAGTTAAATTAAATCAATTTTAATACAAAACAAAAAAAAAATAAATTAAAAAAAAAGGTTGCTAGCCGAGGGGAGCCCAGACTGGTTCCTACAATGGTTGGCCTTCTTTTTCTTTTTCAGATCTAGGAACCCCTCTGCCAGCAATGGGAATGGGCCCACTGGAATCAATTGGGGGTGGGTTCCCCTCAGCAGTAACCTTTTTAACTTTTGAATTTTATTTTTTATTTTGTATTAAATTTGACTTAATTTAACTTAATTAGATAGATATCAAGGATAATTTTAACTTAATTTTAATTAAATTAACAGAGCACAGAGACCAATTTGACTAAAAATAGAGCATGGGGGTGTTCATGCCGAAGGTTCATACCATAGGGAAGTATGGTTTATTAGACCCAAATGTAAAAATATTTCTAATCTCTTCTATTACTGAAAAGAAATAAAGGGGTGATGATACATTTGCCAAGGGGAGCAGACAATTTTAGCAGCCAAGTGGCCAAATTGACAGTTTTGCCCATGCATTGAGATCTAAGTCAGCTCATTTTGATACATTAATCATTATCCTAACAGAAAATAATAATAATAATAATAACAATAATCTTTGTTGATTTTTGGTCCAAAAATCTTGCTTTTTGCAAAGTAGAAATTGGCTAGAAAAAGTTTGCTCCAAAATGCCTACATCATTTTTAAGGATAAAAACAGCTAAAAAGCTAGGGTAAAACAGACCTAAACCTCATCTGAATATGCATTAGAGCAACAAAAAAAATAACACAAATCTATATGCAACTTTAAAGATAGGAAACAAAATAATGCCTGCCATATTAACTCTCGGCAACAAAATTGGACGCCTTAAATACCATACCATTTTCATATGTCAATATTAGCAAAACATATGATTTTGCAAGCAGCAGGAAATTGTGCATTACCATCAAACAGCCCATCTTCAAGTTCCTCACCAACGCTTGCAGAATATGCAGGCTTAAGATACTCTTTCTCTACCCTATTAATGAACTGCGCCTTCCCTGTATGCGATCCTTTCTCTCGTTTTCTTTTCTTTCTGCAAGGCAAGGAATGGTGAAATAGTATTCAAGTGCATATAATGAACGCAAAAATGAGCATGATAGTTATGGGGCTAAAAAATAAGGAGATTACAATGGAAGAAATTTACCGAACAGCTCTATATTTTTTGTAGCTGTATTTCAGATAGGGTAAAGAATGTTCCATCAGATTTGCCAGCAGCTGGAGTATATTTCAAGCAAAAGAGTACATAAATTTTCAAAAAAAAAAAAAGAACTGAACCACATAAAAAATCATCAACACCCATTTCTACCTGGGACACTATCAGCCGCTGAATTAAAACTTGGCGAAGCGTCGATAAATTACGATGAAGAAGTGCATGATAGAATATCCCAATATATGATTGCATAAAAAAGAGACCAAAAACCTGCAAGTGAGGAAGTACTTATTTATCCGGTAAAAAGACCCAGATCCTAAAGGATGGCAATGGTTCTCTTCGCTACCTTGTAAATCAAACTGTCAGCTCTGTATTCTGTGCTTTCATTCTTTTCACATTTAATGAGATTGACAGATATCTTGCCCCCAATTTTGTTAAAATACTGAATTGCAATAAGATAGAGTGCAGTCAGACCAAACCTGAAAACAAAAGATTCACCTGAGATTATAATAGTTAAATGTGAGAAAAACAAGAAATATTTGATGCAAAATTGTTATCTCAGAAGTAGTTGGCTAATCCTTGCCTAGAAATTCCAGCTCGTCCACATGGAGTGCAGATTCTAGTACATGGACATTGAATCTCTTTCTTTTCGGTAAGTAATGAACATTAAATCTCAATTGATAATTATGTCAAAAACCAACAAATGGCTAAATACCAATTCTGCAGAAACTATTGACACAGTGATGATGCTTGAAAAAACATTAAATTAAAATTAGAGACAACAACAACAAAGATAACAAAATCAAGCCTTAAACCTTCTAGTTGGGGTCAATTATATGAACTCTAGCTCACGAATCATTTTATGTATGGTCATACCATGGCTAAGAGGTAAAGGGTTGTGTTAGGAAGGGCATCTGGTATAAAATTTTGCGACGTTGTTCTTTTGTATGGATTCGTATAGTCAATTGACATTACAAATTCCATGCTCCTGACCCCAACTTGGTTAGAATAAGGTGTATTACTCTACCTCTTTTGCTAAAAACATTTTCCACTCTCCTTGCAAGAATATCGATCAATCTTCTTTTCATATGACTAAACTATTTTGATCATATTTCATGTATTTTATCTTTAGTAGAAGTCTCTCTAATCATATGACACATAACCTCATTTCTAATTCTATATTTTCTTGTAGGACCAAAGTCCACCTTGACATTTCTCATCTCCATTACACTCATATTTTACACATGTTGCTTTATCGCACAATATTTTGTGTCATACAACAAAATTGTGAGTGACATTTGCTTTAATCTGTCTATCTTTTTGTGGAAATGGAAAGGAGTCAATTCCGTTGACCCCAATCTCTTGATTGATGCCCCAAATCCCTTTCTTTGATTGGTTGTTTTTATTTTTAGGTGTAGGAATAATCTATATATTTTGTAAATCTTTCCTAATATGTTGTATCATTCCTCTATAAGAAGAGAGGAACCATTGTTTTTCCAACAAACAGTGAAATAGATTTCCTTCTCCATATCTATTCTTTCCAGTTTACATGGTATCAAAGCAGGGAATGAGTAATAGCCACCACTGTCAAACCCTAGGCGCCCGTTGATTCATAGCTGCTACTGTCAAACCCTAGCCGCTGCCAACTCCGGTCACCACTGTCAAACCCTAGTCGTCGCCTTAAATTGCCATTGTTTCAGCCTTAGGCAGCCCTTGCAACCGCTGAACCCTAGGCCACTAGCCACCATCACAATTATTGAACGGCCTCATGAAGCCCTCCATCCTCACCTCTAGCCACCATTGCGACGCCGGGCGACCTCTGCGTCCTTCCTACCTTTGTTGCCGGCCATCAACATGCCGTCAAATGCCCTTTGCGCCCTTTCCGTCATTGACAACAGTACCACCCTGCAGCCTCTTTCTGCGACCTTGCTGCTTCATTCTGTAAGAGCCAAACTATGGCGCACATGTTACAAAGAGACTTCCAAGCTGATGATTGAGAATGTTCTGACTTCCCCATCATCCGTGAGTTGTGCCTCGGAGATAATCTGTATGTTCAAATGATAAAGGCAGATTATGGCAAGGAGTGCAAAATTTGCACTAGGCCATTTACAGTCTTTAGGTGGAGGCTCAGCCGTGACGCAAGGTATAAAAAAACTAAGACTTGCACCACACTATTCAATCAGCCACAAGCAAGACCCCTCAGTAAAGAGTAGCTCGATCAACTCTTGCTATAGCTAAAGTCTAATCCGTTACTTGGCCCATTCAAGTAGAAATCCTTTAGCCCTATCTAGTTTTTCTAAATCTGTTCCCCTAAATCATTGATTCAGGAGCATCTGATCATATGACTGGTTTATCACATCTGTTCGATTAGTACATTCCTTGTTTTGGTAGTGAAAAAATAAGGATAGCCGATAGTAGTCTTTCACCTATTGTAGGTAAAGGTCTCATTAAACTCTTTGATAGTATTGATCTTAAATCAGTACTTCATGTTCCTAAACTTACTTGCAATCTTCTATCTATCAGTAAACTCTCAAAAGACTCTAACTATCACGTTATCTTCTTTGATTAGTACTATACATTTCAAAACCAAAACTCAAGGAAGACGATTGGCAGTGCTAGAGAGATAAACAAACTTTACTATTTTTAATGAGGATGTCTTTAGTCATAAAAAAAAACTCACAAATTAAGTGGTACATATTTGATTTCTGTTTTTGATCAAATCATGTAATGGCATCTAAGGTTAGGCTATCCTATTTTTCCTTATTTGAGACACTTAGTTCTTAAGTTATTTAAAGGAGTGGATCCTTTTATGTTTCAATATGAAAATTGTCATTTGTCTAAAGATCATTGTGTTACATTTACTTCAAAACTTTACTGTAACGCCCCGACCCCACTACCGGGTGCCACCATAACACACAATACAACCTCGGCCTGCTCCGAATGACGGTTATGCCCCTGCCAATAAAAAGTATTAAAATAATATAAACACTCTGGGTGGGGTCCAGGCTTCGCCGCCTTCGACCGGTCGAGAACTCTGGAGTAAAATGCATAGGCAGTGAAAACTCACCCGAGTCCCGTACCTGATTAGGCCCTTAGAGTATATATCCAATATCAAATAAGCAAATACCAACATGTATAATAAAATCCCAACAACCAAACATATTTATACATATCTCAGATTCCGGCCGTAGCCGACCAGTACAAGTTCCCTACACCCACTGGGTTTACTCATAGCGAAAACCTTAACTTGACTCTAGTTCGTTTCTAGTTGAACCATAACTGTCACTCGTGATTAACACACAATAGTTATATTACATTATTAACATAGGGGTTAATCTACACCCTCACTGTCAACGGTCACCGCCAACTGGCGGCTCATCTATCAGCACCGCCTTACCCTTCTCTGTTCCCAAGCCACCTATTGGGTTAGTGGGAAAAATATAAAAGTTCAGGGACTCAATAAGGGTAATATGAGTTGCAGTAAATTAAAATGCATTACAATCACAGAATAATGTGAAGTGTATCATACATGCAGGCTTGTCCACCTCACCCTAATTCGGATTTTGGTGGCCCCACTGATTTCATTTAGGACCCCATCTCGAGACTCACATGGCCCAAATCTATAGCCCCATGCCAAGTCACTTCCCCCATCGTCTAATACAAGCCATCACAAAATAAATTTACACGCAAATCATATTAAACCTTACCGCGCGTTAATCACTTGCTTCACGTCGGTTTCACGTCCTAATTTCCTATACAATTATAAAATAAAATAATTTAATTAAATACACAGTTAATTTTAATTACTGTCGTTACATTGCTAAATTATATAGCTAAACATGTCATTAATTTATAATTAACACTATTAAATAAATTTAAAATATTTTTATACCTCACGTATATCCACGGGCAGAGTTTTTGTACTTTTCAAAATTTATCACGTTACAACAGTGAAATCACTGCTATTTATAGGCAAGGGAGGGAGGAAAAATCGACAGAAGAGGTGAAATTTAGGCTACAAGAAGCCTCCAGGTGCTGCCACGTGGCAGCAAGAAAGTGGGCAAGAGTGGCTGGCCAAGAGAAGGCCATGGCCACGCCACACGGTGTGGCCTGGGCGCACCTCAGGCGCGCATGGCCGCGTGGCTGCGCGCGGCAAGCCTGCATGCATAGGCACTGATTGGCGC
Organism: Diospyros kaki; assembly: GCA_036245055.1. NCBI lineage: Eukaryota > Viridiplantae > Streptophyta > Magnoliopsida > Ericales > Ebenaceae > Diospyros > Diospyros kaki. The sequence continues at coordinate 3,911,054 of BSEG01000003.1, forward strand.
TTCCAAACGGCGCCGTTTGGCGCCCCAAATGGGTGGAAAAAATACCCTTCCTCTCCCGCGCGCTCTCTCCCACTTGATCCCAGGCCACCCAGCTGGTCCTTCATGTGTGCGACCAGTTGGGCTGGCTTCCCTATTTGATATCTAACACGCCCAAATTAAATTTTAAAGCAACTCTTGCCTTCCTCTGCCAAAATCCATTAAATACAACATTCTTTATTAATTTTTTTCCACTCCACAACTATATAATAAATCATAATTAAATCCTCATAATCACAATTCCTTAATAATCACAAATAATTCATCCTAACTTCATAATTAACCGATAATCATACACAAACCACCATAAATCCATTGATTAATTATTTTTCAAAGTCCAAGGTTATGTGTAGATAATAGAATACTGTCATGAATTTTGGTGAGGCAAGCTCTAGCATGTCGGGTCTAGACTCGAACCTTCCACTTTTGGATCTGTTATGGTGGCAGTGGGAGTAGGAATTGTCCGTTCTGATAGGAGGTAGTCAACATTTCAATGAGGGAATTTTAAGCTTCCTGTGTAGGGTAAACCAGGTGTACCGAAACACTATATGTGCGGAGTTGTGGGGTCTACCAGAGAAGCAGGTTTTGTTCGCAAGAAAGCATATGAACGACATCTGGAGAGAGCGTACGGAGGCCTTGATGTGGGATATGACCCTACCATTCAATTATGGTAACTTCATTCGCGCAATCGAGAGCCAGGCTATGGATTGGGAACCGTGCATGAGGCTTGACGATCCGGCGGGGATCAAAGTGTTTTCTACCACACTTCCATCGAAGGCTATGATGTGGGGAGCTACGAAGACTGTGGAGGCATTGCCCTTGGATCCTCTTTCTAGTGTATCGAGCAATGGGGAACTATCGCAACTGGCTGATGAAGCGACTTCCCGGGCTGTGGGAGCTGCAAGTGCTACCTAGTTGGGGACATCAAACTGTTTTAGGGAATGGATGGTTGAAATACCATCAATTTTGTATATGATACTAGAAATGCGGATGGGGTGCTAATGTAATACATGGGTAATTAGTTTGATTAGCGATGTACTAGTCTAGCTAAGAGTATGTTCATAGATTGTAAATTTGTGTGCTTGTAAGAAATAGACTATAATTCCTTTTTGAGGTTAATAAACCTTCGTTGTTGCATTTTGATGATATGTGTTTAATGGGAAATGATTATGGTGTGCAGATGGCACCAGTGACACGAGGAACTATCCGTAATTCTCAGTCAAGAAATGCTAGCCAAGGGGCCATAGGGAGGGGACCCGAGTGTTCCGAGGAGGTCCAAAGTCATTCGATGGAACGAGAACCGGCTAGTGGTGGTCAAATGGATACTGAAGCGGCCAACTGACTGAAAGCATTCATGGATTTGCGCCCTCTGACTTTCAAAGGACAGCTAGAGGCTGACCCAAGCATAGCAGAATATCGGATAGAGGATGTTTATCAGTTGTTAGAATACATGGACTATCCTAAGAATCGGTGGGTGAGATGCGCCACCTTTATATTAACCGAACAGGCCAGGGTGTGGTGGCGATCGACAGCTGAGATGCTACGAGAGTGGAATGCCCCGTTAGCGACGACTGAGGAGCAAGAACAACCGGCAAGCTGGGAACAGTTTAGGGAAGTGTTTAATGAGAAATATTATCCACATGATTGGCAGATTCAGAAGAAACAAGATTTCATGGAACTCAAGCAACAGTCTCACCTAACAGTGTCACAGTATGAAGATGAATTTGTGAAGTTGTTGAAATATATTCCAACTTATATGTTGTCAGAGGTTGATAAGATGGAGCGATTTATCCAAGGGTTACGTTCGGAGGTACGTCGGGGGATGAGCTATGTTGAGGCTAATACTTTTCGTGAAGCCGTGGCTAAGGCCGTGAAGATTGAAAAAAGATTAATGAATTATAGGGAGATCACTCGAACAAAAGAACCGTCCGGCGGGGGATTGAAGAAGGTTGTACCGGAGTAGGGATATCGGCTTACTCGCCCGTGGGCAGGTAAATTTAAGGAGGAGTTAAAAAACATGCCTCAAATGTCATAAACCTCGTCGACGGAGTCTTCCCTGTGGAATTCCTAGAGTCGCCAAGGAGTGCCATCATTGTGGTGAGATGGGACATATTGTTAGAAATTGTCCGAAATGGTTGGAGATAAACACTGTTAAGACAGACTCGCCAGCTGTAGGGGTTCAAAGGAAACCGATAGTATGTTTCAATTGTAATACACCAGGGCACATAGCTTCCTGGTGCCCCCAACGTGGAAGAACTGGACCAACGAGATCAACCGAGGAAAGAGCATGAACAACAACTGGGAGGGTGTTCAATCTGAGCAAAATGGACGCGGCGGAAAACCCACAAGTGATTGAAGGCACGCTCCTTGTTCAAGATATATGTATGCATGCATTGATAGACTCAAGAGCCACCCACTCATTCATATCATATGCTGCGGTAGAGTATGCGAAACTAAGCACCAAGGAGTCCTCTGTACCTATGAGTGTGCAAACCCCAATGGGAACTTGGTTTTGTTCACAACGGATGGTGCCGGAGTGTCCAATTACGACCATAACACACAATACAACCTCGGCATGTTCGATTAATACAAAGGTGGCGCATCTCACCTACTGATTTTTAGGACAGTCCATGTATTCTAGCAACTAATAAACATCATCTACCTAATATTCTGCTATGCTTGGGTCAGCTTCTAGCTGTCCTTTGAAAGTCGGAGGGCGCAAATCCATGAATGCTTTCAGCCAGTTGGCCGCTTCAGTATCCAATCGACGATTACTAGCCAGTTTTCGTTCCATCGAATGACTTTGGACCTCTTTGGAACACTCGGGTCCCCTCTCTACGGCCCCTTGGCTAGCATTTCCTGACTGGGAATTACGGATAGTTCCTCGTGTCACTGGTGCCATCTGCACACCATAATCATTTCCCATTAAACACATATCATCAAAATGCAATAGCGAGGTTTATTAACCTCAAAAAGGAATTATAGTCTGTTTCTTACAAGCACACAAATTTACAATCTATTAACACACTCTTAGCTAGACTAGTACATTGCTAATCAAACTAATTACCCATGTACTACATTAGCACCCCATCCGCATTTCTAGTATCATATACAAAATTGATGGTATTTCAACCATCCATTCCCTAAAATAGTTTGACGTCCCCAACTAGTTAGCACTTGCAGCTCCCACAGCCCGGGAAGTCGCTTCATCAGCTAGCTGCGATAGATCCCCATTGCTCGATACACTAGAAAAAGGATCCAGGGGCAATGCCTCCACGGTCTCCGTAGCTCCCCACATCATAGCCTCCGATGGAAGTGCGGTGGGAAACACTCCGATCCCCACCGGATCGTCAGGCCCCACGCACGGTTCCCAATTCATAGCCTGGCGCTCGATCGCACGAATGAAGTTACCATAATTGAATCATAGGGTCATATCCCACATCAAGGCCTTCGTACGCTCTCTCCAGATGTCGTTCATATGCTTTCTTGCGAACAAAACTTGCTTCTTTGGTAGACCCCACAACTCCGCATATATAGTGTTTCGGTACACCTGATTTACCCTACACAGGAAGCTTAAAATTCCCTCATTGAAATGCTAATTACCTCCCATTAGAACAGACAATTCCTGCTCCCACTGCCACCATAACAGATCCACAAGTGGAAGGTTCGGGTCTGGACCTGGTCATGATAGTATTCTATTATTTGCTCATAAAATCAAGGGTCAGATCGATAACTAGCATAATTTCTTCCCTCCCCCCACGAGGCCTAGATTCAGGGATTCACATATCCCTCTGCTCGTTATCCTAGGAAACACATTTCTTAAACAAGCCCACAAATCAAATCATGCCTACCCGGGGGAGTATTTCAACTCTAGTTACGACCTACCCCGTCCCAAATGTGCATTCCCAATCCCATCATCCACATTTTGGTGTTTCTAGTTTTTTTTATATTTGGCCCCAACAACACATCATGTCGCTCACAAACCCCGCTCTGTACCACCTTGTGACGCCCTAGCCCCGTTACCGAGTGCCACCATAACACACAATACAACCTCGGTCTGCTCCGAATGACGGTTATGCCCCTACCAATATAAAGTATTAAAATAATATGGGTGCCCTGGGTGGGGTCCAGGCTTCGCCGCTTTCGACTGGTCGAGAACTCGGGAGTAAAATGCGTAGGCAGCGAAAACTCACTCGAGTCCCGTACCTGATTAGGCCCTTGGAGTATATATCCAATATCAAATAAGTAAATACCAACATGTATAATAAAATCCCAACAACCAAACATATTTATACATATTTCAAATTCCGGCCGTAGCCGACCGGTACAAGTTCCCTACACCCACTGGGTTTACTCATAGCGGAAACCTTAACTTGACTCTAGTTCGCTTCTAGTTGAACCATAACTGTCACTCGTGATTAACACACAGTAGTTATATTACATTATTAACATAGGGGTTAATCTACACCCTCACTGTCAACTGTCAACAGTCACCGCCAACTGGCAGCTCATCTATCAACATCGCCTTACCCTTCTCGGTTCCCGAGCCACCTATTGGGTTAGTGAAAAAAATATAAGGCTAAGTCTGAGGACTCAGTAAGGGTAATATGAATTGCAGTAAATTAAAAATATTTATACCTCGCGTATATCCATGGGTAGAGTTTCTATACTTCTCAAAATTTATCACGTTACAGCAGTGAAATCACTGTTATTTATAGGCGAGGGATGGAGGAAAAATCGATAGAAGGGGTGAAATTTAGGCTACAAAAAGCCTCCAGGTGCTACCACGTGGCAACAAGAAAGTGGGCAAGAGTGGCTGGCCAAGAGAAGGCCACAGCCATGCCACACGGCGCGGCCTGGGCGTACCTCAGGCAGGCATGGCTGCGTGGTTGCGCGCGGCCTTGCCATGTGCGCCCGCGTGCATGGGCATCGGCTGGCGCCCCAACTGGATGGAAAAAATTCCACCCTTTCTCTCCCGCGCGCTCTCTTTCACTCGATCCCAGGCCACCCAACTAGTCCTTCATGCACGCGACCAGCTGGGCTAGCTTCCCTATTTGATATCTAACACGCCCAAATTAAATTTTAAAGCAACTCTTGCCTTCCTCTTCCAAAATCCATTAAATACAACATTCTTTATTAATTTTTTTCCCACTCCACAACTATTCAATAAATCATAATTAAATCCTCATAATCACAATTCCTTAATAATCACAAATAATTCATCCCAACTTCATAATTAACCGATAATCATACACAAACCACCATAAATCCATTGATTAATTATTTTTCAAAGTCTAAGGTGTTACACTTACTGCCCTTCAAAGCCATTTTATTTTATTCATAGTAATGTTTGGGGACTCTCAAAGGTTACCACTTTATTTGGCAAAAGATAGTTTGTAATGTTTATTGATGATAGGGGTGTTCAAAAAAATCGACACACCGTGGAAATCAGTCGAACCGCACCGCATCGTGCGATTTTTTTTAGGTGAGTGGTTCGACACAATTTAAGAAATCTCCAAACCGTGCGGTGCACAGTTTGGAGATTTCGCAATTTGGTTTTGAACTGAACCGCCCGAGCAATATTATAATAATAATAAAATAAATGCAAAATAAAAAATAAATATATAGAAGGCATGTATAATGTATGTAACCCTAATGCCTTCCATTTTATTTCTTCTCTATGTTCTCTCTACCAGTGTCGCACCACATTTCTTCTCTATGTTCTCTCTAGTAGCGGTGCGCTTCTTGGCCGATCGTCGCCGCTCGCCGGTAAGTCCATTCTTACTCTGCCATCATCTTCTTCCTCTTCGTCTTCTTTGAACTTCATTTGCAATCGATGGCAATGTTGGAGTACAGTCGTCAGCCACCTCAGTCACTTTGCAGAATCAAGGTATGAACCAGGAGTTGTGTTAGAAGTTTTTAATGTTTTTAATTAGCCCAATAAGGGAAGGGAAGTGGAAACAACAGGACCAAATGAAGTCGAGGTAGTTAAAGGAGATGAATAAGAGGAAGATAGAAGAGGAATTAGATAATAGGAAAAAAGAGGATGCAGATGGTCAAAGTAGAGGCAGAGGGATTTTCTGAATCATAGGGAGGGAGGGATATTTCCAAATAATCACATTTACACATGCTGGATATAGCCTTTTAGTAACCCAAAACCTGTCTTTTTATTCCTGTGCTTGTATGGTGAATGTGAGTTGCAAAGGATATAAGACATTCAACATATTCAGCATAGGATTTGATAAGAGGCACCGAACCGCATCAAACTGCGAAAACCAAAACGTGTCGAACTGCGAAAGCCAAACATTCAACAAATCGTGAAAACCGCTCCGAACCTCACCACAAAATGTGGTGTGGTTTCCATTCCCCAAACCAAACTGTACAATTTGGTCTTATAGGAAAACTGCAAATGCGGTTTGACGTATTAAAAATATTAAAAACTGACCAAACCGAACTATGAACACCCCTAATTGATGATCATACCAGATTATGCTAGGTTTACTTACTTGCCAAGAAATCTAACGTAGCTAAAATTTTCAAAGATGTCTTTTCCATGATTGAAACCCAATTTAACACAAAAACTTGTATTCTTCGATCTAATAATGGAACAGAGTATCTTAATGAATGTTTGGGGGCATTTTTGAAAGAAAAAAGAATCCGACATCAATCCACATGTCATGAAACCCCCCAACAAAATGGCATTGTTGAACGCAAAAATAGACATTTACCTTAAGTAGTTAGGGCTCTTATGTTTTCTATGAATATCCAAAAATACCTTTAGGGAGATGCGGTTTTAACTGCTTCCTATCTCATCAATAGAATGCCAACTTGTGTCCTAAACTTTGAAACTCCTTTGCATTCTTTAAAAAGGTTTTTCCCCATGTGTCGGTTGTACTCTTAAGTTACCCTTAAAAGTTTTTTGTTGCACTTGTTTTGTTTACATTCCACAAATATTTTGCTCCAAATTGGATCCCATAGCTGAAATGTGTGTTTTAATGGGTTACGCTCCCAATAAAAAAGAGTACATATGTTGTAACCCTGTGACAAATAAAACTCAAATAAGCATGGATGTGTCTTTCATTAAGAATCAACCCTATTTTCCCAAAATTCATCTTTAGGAGAAGCATGGTGCAAAAGAAGTTAATTTTTTGGAAAATAATACTTTCTTGAAAATCCATGAACCCCTTCCAACTATGATTAACACTCTGCTCCACACTGATAAATAATCCAAGGAAACAAATGCTCAAAAAAAATAATGAACATGATGTGTCTAATTCACAAGTGTCAAGCATGATGGAGTCAAAACCGAGGGAGAATTGCCACAAACGAACCAAAGCAATTTGAAACTAGAGCTTCAGTTTTATACAAGAAGACAAACTTAGAAAAATACTATCGAACCGAATATCCCTCTATCAACTGAACAGTAAACATCTCCGAATGATGGTGTTCCTTCCTCTCAAGGTAACTCTAAACTTACTCCTTTGAATTCTTCCTCGTTTGATTTCTCTAATATAGATGTCCCCATTGCCACTGGAAAATGAGTAAGATCATGTACCAAACACTTTATTGCCAAATACTTGTCATACTAGAAACTGTCCAATCACCATAGGGCTTTCCGTTCAAATATTTCTAACTTGCATGTTCCAAGAACTATTTAGGATGCCCTAGGTGATCCGAATTGGAAGGTAGTGGTAAAAGGGGAGATGAATGCTCTTGAAAAGAATGAGACTTGGGAGATTGTGGAACTACTGAGGGACAAGACAACTGTAGGTTGTAAATGAGTCGTCATCATAAAATGTAAAGTAGATAAGAGCATAGAGAGGTATAAGGCGAGACTTGTTGCGAAGGTATTTACCCAAACTTACAGCATTAACTACCAAGAGACCTTCACACCGGTAGCAAAGATAAACTCCATTCGAGTACTCCTCTCTCTAGCGATGAATTTGAATTGGCCTCTACACCAGCTTGATGTAAAAAATGCTTTTCTGAGTGGTGATTTGGAGGAAGAAGCGTCTATGGACCTTCCACCGGAATTTGAGAAAAGCCTCAGTACGAACAAGGTATGCAAATTAAAAAAGTCCTTGTATGATCTAAAACAGTCACTAAGAGCATGGTTTGAAAGGTTTGGAAAAGCAGTAAAGAGCTATGGTTACACTTAGAGTCAACTAACCACACAATGTTCTACAAGCACTCAAGGGACAGTAAAAAGGCAATTTTAATTGCATATATGGATGATATAATAATGATTGATGATGACAATGCAAAAATTGGAGAACTTAAGAGAAAGCCAGCACATGAGTTTGAGATCAAGGATTTGGGAGCCCTAAAGTACTTCCTTGGGATGGAATTTGCAAGATCAAATGAAGGAATCTTTATCAATCAACGCAAGTATGTCTTACATTTACTCAGTGAAACAAGAATGCTTGGATGCAAGGTAGCCGAGACTCCCATAACTTGAAGCTTCAACCTGTTGAAACCAAGGATGGGGTAGATAGAGAGAAATACCAAAGACTTGTGGGTAGACTCATCTATCTATCTCATACCCAACTTGATACAACCCTCATAGTAGGTTTGATAAGTCAATTTATGCACTCACCGAGTTCAAAGCACTTTGAGGTTGCCAACAGAATCCTAAGATACCTAAAGGGAACACCTGGAAAAGGTTTGCTCTTCAAAAACCGAGGACATCTTCACATAGAGGCCTATACTGATGTAGACTAAGCAGACAACGTTACAAATAAAAGATTTACATCTGGTTACTGCACCTTCGTGGGTGGTAATCTTGTCACTTGGAGGAGCAAGAAACAAAACGTGGCAGCCAGAAGTAATGTTGAAGCTAAAATCCATTTAGTAACCCACAGGATTTGTAAGGTTATGTGGATAAAAAGATTATTAGAGGACTCGGAGGTTTCCACTTTCTTACTAGCAAAGGTCTATTGTGACAACAAAGCTACAATTTCCATTCTCCACAATTCGGCTCTCCATGACAAAACAAAGCATGTAGAGGTGGATAAATATTTTATCAAGGAGAAACTCGACAATGGGATAATCTGTATGCCTTACATTCCAACAATTGATCAAGTTGTTGATGTTCTCAAAAAGTGATTACACAAGAAGCAGTTTGAAGATCTAGTGAGCAAGCTTGCTATGGAAGATATCTTCAAGCCAACTTGAGGGGGAGTGTGGAAATGGAAAGGAGTCAATTGCCTTGATTAGTGGGCGCAGGAATCAACACTAGTCTCTTGATTGATGCCCCAAATCCCTTTTTTGATTGATTGTTTTTATTTTTAACTGTAGGAATATTCTGTATATTTTGTACATATTTCCTAATATGTTGTATCATTCCTCTATAAGAAGAGAGGAACCATTGTTTTTCCAATACACTGTGAAATAGATTTCCTTCTCCATATCTATTCTTCCTAGTTTACACTTTTTAAACAATTGATTCAAGAAATCTAAACTTATCCTTTCTTGAAATGACTCAATTTTCAAGTCTCACCTTAACATCATCCACACTTCTACATTTACTGAACTTACATTCCATATATTTGGTTGTTGCATCTGCTCAATTTGAATCTTTTGAATCATAAGGTATCCCACCATATCTCAAGCTTAATATTCAAGCATTTTTTATCTCATCCACCAAGACAATGTTATATGCAAATGGCATAAACCAAGATCTATAATATTAAAATTAGATGCAAGAGGTTAAAAAAGAAAAGAAAACTAGCAGCAGCACTAGAGATGTTGATGCAGTAGAAACCAGAGAGAGAACTAGTAGGAGGAGGAGAAGAACAAAAGAAAATACGGGCAGATGAAAGGAGGCGGAAGGTGCAGCTAAAGCAGTAACAGCAGCAGAAGATTATAGAAGAAGAAGAGTAACAAGAAGAAAAAGAAAAAAGAACCAAGAAGCAGCAGGGAAAAGAAACAGAGAATCTTATGGAGAATAGAATGAGAAGGAGGAGAGGGGCATAGAGACCAGAGAGACCAAAGCCCTTCAAGTTCCAAAAATTAAACTTTTATTCATTTTCAAACTCATTATTTCAGTTTACATGAATAAGCCATATTTATAGACTTCATAAAACACCTAAAATTAATCTTATTTGATATGGTAACCTAAAATGCACCTACATCCTACCTTATAATTTATTAAGTCATCATGAACTTAAAATACATCGAGATAATATCAAAGACCCCTAAATAGATAAAACTAATAAGTTTGTTTGTGATATTGTGTAATACCCAATCATCTTGACTGCTGAACAATATACTCCTTCGCTACACTAATGATAAGTCATTGGTACTTATATCATGGGCAACGAGTAGAACTGAAGAAGGAGATACTGAGACAGCCAGTTGGCACTAAAAACCTCATAATAAATTAATAATCATAACAAAATGCACACAAGGTAATGCTATCTACATCTGACCATCCCTATACCTGGCAATGGTGGGACCTTGCTAGTAGTCTTTCCTAGTAGATATTTTTATTTTTGTTTTAATCATTTATTCATGGATGAGGGGTTTTAAACCCTGACATTCTTCCCAGTCACTTCCTCAACAGTTAGGCAAAGACACTTGTAATTGTGCAAAATATCAATAAAATATGTTAAACTCACGTAAAGTTCTTGATATCATCCTTACATGTACAAATAGGGTATCCAGTGCTACATTTGATCTATCACATGTCAGCAGCAATTACTTTTAGCAAAACATACAACAATTTGAAAAGTTTAGATACTGAAACTACATGTATATGAATATGTGTGACCCAATCCCACATCAATGGTATATTGGGGAGGTCTTGAGTATAAAAGCTTAGTCCCGTGAGCCCATAAGTCACCTTCAGCTAACATTTTTTGGTTGGGGCCTGTTATGGTTGAGAATCCTTGACCTCCAATTCATAACACCTATAAGCACCAGAACATTAAGCAGAAAACTGAATAAGTTATTCCTATTCCGGGTTTAGTTAAGGAAGATTAGAGTTATTCTTGTTCCTATTTCTATTTTTTCAATTATCAGTTTTTCATCAGTACCATGAGTCTTTGTGAGGTAGGAGACTTAAAAAGAAAAAAAACTCCTACTAGGACACTGCACCTGCTAGCAACCAAATTTTAAAAAGTCTCCTACCACACAAAGACTCCTGGTACTGATGAAAAACTGACAATTGACAAAATAAGAATAGGAACAAGAATAACTCTAATCTTCCTTAACCAAACCTGGAATAGGCATAACCTATTCAGTTTTTTACTTAATGTTCAGACGTTTATAGGTGTTATGAATTGGAGGTCTAGGATTCTTGACCATAACAGGACCCATGGTGTTCCAAGTAGTATCAGAGCTAACCCAAGACCAACTACCATGTGGCTAGACCAACTACCATGTGGCTGGGCCAGGAAAGTGTTATGAATCTGACTTGAGTTAAATTGATCGGTATAGGATTGTTGGCCTAGTGAGGACACTAGGTATTAGGGGTGTGCAATGAGATCAAGAAAACCGGAAAACCGAACTGACCCCAACTGGATGTTCAGTTCAGTTCAGTTCAATTCTGTTTTCAAGGGGGGTTGGTTTGGTTTCAGTTCAGCATTTGCAAAAAACCGAGGTGTTCAGTTAGGGTTTGGTTATGTGTGCTGAAAAACCAACCAGAACCAAAGTTGTAAACCGAACCAAACCTGAACCACTTATGTATATGGCTATACAGGGTTATATATATAACCCTATATTTTTTTTTTTACCATTCTACTGTCTGAAATACATAGCTGTAGTCCGTTAGCTTTACAGAAACCCTAACCTCACATCGCCTCAGTCCCCTCAACAAAAACCCTCATCTCTAATCTCTAATTCTCTCACTCCCTTGGCTGAAGCCCTGAGTCCGCCATCCGTTCACCATTGAAACCCACTGCTGTCAGCTAAATCTGTTATCACCAATACCAAAGCAAAGAAAGGAGAAAGGAGAAGGTCTCACTGGCGTCCACACAATGAAATCTAATGAGGTGCTTCGCTTGGTTGTTCTTGTAGGCTATAGCTGTATCTATTGAGGTAATTATGCTGATTTTTGAGGCTTTCAGTGATTTGGAGGAGATGTATTTTTCCAAGTTTATCTGTCTTAATTTCAGCAACCGTTCTCCATCACATCAATTTATAGGAATTCTCTGGTTTCCTGCACTCTGGTCACTGGTGTTTTGTTTTGGGCTAATTGGGAGTTGTATTTATATTTGATTATTACTTTGTTGGTAACATTATGTCAAGCTAGTATGACAATTTCAATTTTAATGGGTCACTGGTGTTTTGTTTTGGGCTAATTGGGAGTTGTATTTATATTTGATTATTACTTTGTTGGTAACATTATGTCAAGCTAGTATGACAATTTCAATTTTAATGATAGCAGGTAGCGCAAAATTGGTAGCAGAACTATGTCTTAATTAAATTCCCATTTGAACTGTTTTCTTTCAATTTTAATGCTATAGAACAGTTCTAAGTTTTGGTGAAAAGATCTAAACATCATACAAAATTTTGGATAAAATATAAAAGAAAAAATCAGGTTGTTAGGAACCCAAACCAAGCAGTTCAATTTTGTGTCATTCTTTTCCAACCCTGGTTCGGTTTCAGTTTGACTCTTTGGAAAAACCGAGCAGTTCAGTTCAATTCAGTTTGTTTGTTTGTTTTTTTTTTTTTTAAATGAACCATGCACACCCCTACTAGGTATCAAAAATGAACCATGACCTTATCCCACATTGGTGGTCTACTAGGGAGGTCTTGGGCATAAAAACTTGGTCCCACAAGTCACCTTCAGCTAGCACTTTTGGGTTAGGACCCATGGTGATACAATATGTCTATGTATATAAGCTGCAAATATGCAATTGACAAATTGCAAAAGCACAAAATCGAAGCTAGCAGTTGTTGCCTTTTTAAGAGGGGGGGGGGGGCACGAGAAGATAATAATTTCTCTTCCTAGGAAAGAGAAAAACATAATTAAATTCAACATTATTTAGGTTCTCACTTCATAAGATCAGATCTGATAACTTCATAGAGATGAGCATAAGCCAACTCAAATGGCAGCTGAAGACATATGATACTCAAGATAATGATGGCATCATTTCTGAATCTCATCAGACGTCCAAACCATTCTTCCCTTCGAAATCTCTCCTTCACATTTGTTTTATCACAGCCCCATTTCTTTATAAGTTCAACAGAAGACTGGAAGCAACTCCAGTCTGTTTCCAAATATTTATATCCAGGGTCTCCAACCGTACTAATCTGCCATCTACAACACCCAAGCATGAGAAAAGATTAAAAAAAAATACATATATAAATAACAACATTAAGTATGAAACAACTGACATAGCAAATTTAAAAATAAAAAACAGGAGAAGCATAACAACCATCACAATTTAGACGAAAAAATAGCTACATAATAGTGGGATAATATTTTTAGTACATAATTGTGGGACAACAAACCAAGTACCTGACCAGAAGAGAGCAGTTTTTACGTTTCCAGAACTGTAGAAACAACACAGCCCATAGTATTATACTTATGAAGAAAACAGGGAGCACTAATAACTGCAAGGATCTGAAGAAAACAGTGACAAGAACAAAAAATTGTTGTAAGCCAGAGACAATCATAATCCAAAATCATACTCCATGCATGAAAAAATATGTTCACTTTTCCAAATAAAACGTGAAGAGGTACAGCACCGTACCCAAAATCAAACAACTGCAGTGCAAGCCCAAATACAGCTGGAAATAAACTCCACCGTGTATACAGTCCAAGAAAAGCAAAATATGTAGCAATCTAGAGCATGAATTAAATCGTCAAAGATTACTGCAACTCAAAAATTACATATAAATAGGAAATGCAATATTAGTTAGCACTGTATCAATGGTCACCTTTGACCCAAAATATGAATATATCTGATCAAGAGGCTGTCTTGTGAAGTCCCAGAAGTTCAGTGCCCAATTCCTTAGAAGCTGCTTTCTCTTTATTTCATCTACAAACCAAAACTCAACTTATTCCAAATGTTCTCAGAACGACTAGTAACCCTGTTATATATTAAAGCTAGCATACCGTGCAAAGGAAAGACTTCTTTGACAATTCCCTTCGACACCAACTTCTGAAGAAGAGATTCTCCCAACTTCCCATGGAACTCTTTGCAATCATATCTTAATGTTGACCCTGACTCGTGCTTGTTTACCTGTGACTTTAAAATTTCAAATCAGCTCAGCAACAAAATATGTGCTTACAAGGAAACCAAAAATCCAAGAATCTCATGATGGATTAGTTTACATTTCAATTAATGAATATGCATAAAATTGAGAAATAAATATGTGGAACATGTAATTTTAGATCCTGCAATGAGAACATCAATAAAGAAGAAGGCAAACCCCAGTGACTCACTTGAGTTCAGCTATAATTAAATTGTCATGTCTTTGAACTGTGTTGTCCACAGAATAAGATATTCAGATCACTGCCTTAATACAGATAGACAATGTATTGAGAGGAATTGAGCATGAAGGAAAGTTGATGGAAGCATTTCTGCAAATAAAAAAACTCACAACTCCATATATGATGTGAAGGTAGCATTGAAAACGCTCACACCAACTGAATAATGAACCATCAGGTTGTCTTACAAAAGCTTCAGCCTGGTTCCACTCAAAGAGTAGATCCATTCCTGCATTAAATATCAAATATTGTCAATCAAATGCAAGAAACCATTCATTTTTTGGTGAGACAGGTGATATTTAATATCACCAGGAAATATCACCAGGGTAAAAGACAGAAGAGTTGTTTCGGGCCTTGAGGGAGGGGGATTAGAAGGCCCGTGATAAATACTAAACAGGAATTCATCAATATTACCAATATGAGTTATTTTCTTTAATTGTAACTCAGCTGCGGCTCTCCCAAGAGTTTCCAGAGGTGCTGCCAACTAAAGAAGTGATTGCCACAGCGTAAATTTTGACTTAGTATTCAGCTATATCAATTCAAATATTCAACAGAGGAGAATCCAGATTGTCCTAATTTTAATTCAAAAAGCTGCAAGTATTAACCATGCAATCGATTCACGATTTTCATCTTCAAATACACGTAGAACGAACAGGTGAGGATCTGAAATTTGTCGTGTTGGAGGTACTTGGTTAACTGATACTATCATGCCCAAGAAGTATACACTATGCGTTAAGAATTTGAGTGGATGATTTCAATAATTTATACTACAAAATTAGAATAACCAGGAGTAGAGAGCAAACTAGAGTTCTTCTCTAAGAAATTCCACATAGCACCTGTATTCTAGCATTCTTTGTAGGAAGAATGAAATTGAAGAATATAAATTAAAATATCAGCAAGCAAGTTAAAAGAACAGACGTAAAAGGACAACAAACAACGATGTGATCTCTGGCTTGAGATTCTTATTCAACACATTTATGAATCCAAATAAAAAGAAGGCGTAAAACAACAAACCAAAGAGGAATTTAAGGAATTATGTAACCTTAAGAAATTCTTCCTGACAGCCAATAACCCTGTCAACTATTAACCCTGCCTTCCTGAACTCATCAACAAGAACCTCAACCCAGTCATTGCCCTCCTCTCCTTTCTTCAAACCCCGCCTTGGAACCACCACGCCTATCTCAAAAGCAGTCCTCTCTCCTCCTCCATGCCCAATCATTTCCAAATCAGCTTCAACGATACCAAAAACCAAGCGAGTCTTTGAAATCCCCAATCAATTGAGCCTTGCTCAAGCAGAAACGTCAGTTACCGCAAGAATAATGATCTGCGTCTCCCTGTTGTTGAAGCTGCAACGAACCTTCGAGGTTCATTTTCTGCAAAATTGGCGATCTAGGTCTTCGTCTAAAAATAGTAAATGACGAACAGCATTTGTTTTTGAAATTTTCAGTGGACACGGTGGAAGAGGGGGGAGGAAAATAGATTTCAATGCCCTAGCCGCTCGGACATTGAGGCAGAGCTGCTGGAAGCGTAGAACGAGAGGCGGACACGTGGCCTCGTGAACGCTGAAGGCTTTTGCAAAAACGGCGAGTTTTGGTTGCTTTTGTCGCCATTATAGTTCGAGTGAGACGCGGGGCACGAGAGCCAATGCACCATCGGTTTCTGTGACAAATCTAAGGGCGTTCGATTTGATCTCTCTCTCTCTCTCTCTTTCTCCCCATCTCTTCTCGTCTGCAAAGTGCAAGTTGCAGGTGAAGAAGAAGAGAGAGATGCCATTGCTGCTGCAGAGTGCAGAAGATGAAGGAATATATGCAACTGCAGTGCCGTTGAGCAGGCTGCCAATGTTCTGCAGCGTGCATTCTGCTCCATTGCTTGCACTGCCCACTGGACTGACTCGCAACCCTTGAATGCTTTCAGACGATTCACCTGTCTCCCTCTATAATAGTGCTGCGGTCACCGACCCCTCCCTGAGAGTGCGATTTTGTTCACCCCCTTGAACGGGGTGACCATCAGCCCCTTGAACGGGAAAACGATATTTTTAAAAAAAAAAAAATAAGAAATGAAAATATGGGATAAACTGTAAATTTTAAAAATATAAAAAAAATTTATAAATATAATTTTTAATATAAAAAATAAAAAAATATTTAAACAAAAATAATAAACATAAATTTTATAATGTATTACAAACATATATAAAAATATATATATGCGGTTAGGTTCATATATATATATATATATCTTTGCATGTATATTTATGTTGCATCTTTGCATATGTATACATAAATAAATATATATATGACTCATGTTGCATCTTTGCATATGTATACATAAATAAATATATATGTGACTGCTGGACATCAGAAGGAGGAAGCTAGGGATGTGAGCATAAATAAATATATATATATGACTGTTGTGTAAGCTTGGGATGTGAGCATAAATAAATATATATATATGGCTGTTGTGTGCAACGGATGTGCGCAATCTGGGCGCAAGAAACACGTTTCTAACCAGAAACGCGTTTCTTGTTATATTTCTTAAATTTTGAAACGGTCCAAAACTTTTTAAAAATTACACAAACGGCCCGAAAAACGTTTCGAGCCGTTTTTTCGTTTCCGAAACGGGAAACGGTTCGGAAACGCTGAAACGACGCCTCCGAGCCGTTTTCGTGCTTCACAGACCATCACCCTCGTTATTTTTAAAGTCAAAATAATAACGGAGCCAGCCAAAAGTTTTACCTCTCAAGCATCCAAATATTACCATCCAAATATTACCCATCTGGGTCTCTCTTTCTCTCAACCTTCACCCGTCTCTCTCCCTCTCACTCTCACTTTCACTCTCCCCAGCAATAGCATCGGTGTCCTCACCATCAGCACCACCAACGTCGGACCTTCGGCGTCCCTCCAGCAGCCGCGTCTCTCTGTTCTCACCCTTCTTCAGGTAAATGTTACTTTAGTTTTTTATTTGGAAATGCTCTGACGTCTCCCTATTCTCTTTTAACGATTTGCTTTCGTGCATCATCTTTCAATGGATTTTTTTACATTGTTTCACTTGCTTTCGTGCATCTCTGAAATCCTATTCAATATTTAAGTTTACAGTTAAGAACATTTGGACTTTTTCTCTCTCTCTCTCTCTCTCTTTCTGCTTCTGAACATCGCCTTAGTATGTTTCATCTAAATATCAAATTCATAACTTATTCTCTTTGCAAACATTTGTTAACTGTTATCAATCTTCTTTCACTAGCACTGACAACATTGTATGATTGTTTGTGATTATGGAAGTGCTATTCTTTTAAGTATGAAGTGCTAAAAAATCACAAATGTAGTTTATCTCACTATTATATTTTCTTTCATTTGTTTAAAACATACAACCTAGTTTGTCATAGTTAAAGACTTGGATTTTAGTGATGGATGCAAATATCATTAGTTCTTGTGAAAGAATGAGTATTCAAGACTTGAATTTTAGTGATGATGAGAAATCTCCTATAGTTGATGAAAGATATGGGGTTTCAAATGATCAGTTTGAAGAGGATATAAATTGCGAGGTAGATCCAAAAATTGGAATGACATTCGACACAACAAAAGAAGCATATGATTTCTATAATACATATGCAAGGCGAGTTGGCTTCAGTGTAAGGATATTAAGAACAAACAAGAATAGATCTGACAAAAATAAAATCCAACGGCAAGCACTAGTTTGTTCACGTGAGGGCACTTCCAAAAAAATCAGGACACCTGAAAAAAAAAAAAAAAAAAAAAAAGAGATATTCGGTGATTTGATTGTAAGGCAAAATTTGTGATTAAACGAGTTCTCAACGATAAGTATGGACTAATTGAGTTCGAATTGGAGCATACTCATGATCTTGTCCCACTTCAGCATTCCCTTTATTTGAGGTTTCAAAGGAAAATCGATTTTTCACAAGCTGAACTTATGAAGAAAATGCATTCCTCTGGAATAAAACAAGGACAAATTTTCTCCTACATGTGTGAAGAAGCTAGTGGAGCCCAAAACCTTAATTTCACAAAAGTTGATTGTAACAATTTATTGTAAAGAACACGGGCTAAATTTTTCAAGACGGGTGATGCCGGATGTCTCCTTGAATACTTCAAACAAAAGAAAGGAGAAAACAATTATTTCGAACCCACGACGATGGTGAGATATGTGGTGTATTTTTTTGTGATGCAAAATCGAGACGAGATTATGGGATATTTGGTGATGCGATATGTTTCGATACAACATTTCAAACAAACAATTATGATATGTTATGTGCACCAATTGTTGGCATCAACCATCATGGGCAAACATCACTTTTTGGATGTGGTCTACTAGATGGTGAAACAATTGATGCGGTAATGTGGTTGTTTACTACTTTCTTTGAGGCTATAGGAGGAAAAAAATTGAAAAGCATATTTACAGATCAGTCTGCAGCTATATCAAGTGTTGTTGATGCGGTATTGCCTGAAGCCCACCACAGATTGTGCTTGTGGCATTTATGTCAAAATGCTGCAAAGAATTTGAGTAATAATGGATATAAAACATTTGCACCACAATTCAAAGCTTGTATTTACAATTCAGAAACAGTTGAAGAATTTGAAGAAGGTTGGGACAAATTGCTTGAAGATCATGGGCTAAGAGGTAATGAGTGGTTGCAAATAACATATAAGTTGAGAAAGAAATGAGCTCAAGTGTATAGTCATGATCACTTTTGTGCTGGCATGACTACTTCACAGAGAAGTGAAAGTATCAATAAGTTTTTGTAGGATTATTTTAATCATGGTAGAATTGTTCTTCGGGAGTTTGTAAGTCTATACTCTAGGGCCATGGATAATCGTTGTGAAAAAGAAAGGGAGGCTGACACAACAAACAACACATAATTTTATTTGTAATTGGTCTGTAGAGCGTGAAGCAGCAAAAAAATATACAAAAAAAATATTTTACTGGTTTCAAGAATGTATTAAGCAAACAATTGATTTGTCATTGGAATTGGAGAATGATGATGGAACTATTCGTACCTATAAAGCTAAAGAGATTGAAGGTCGAAAAAGGATTTGCACACTTACATACAAGCAGTTGGAACAAACAGTGTCATGCACATGTAGAAAATTTGAGTTCGATAGAATCCTTTGTTCGCATGCATTGAAGTTGTTCCGCCACTTAGAGTTCAAAAGTTTACCTCCTGAATACTATTTGAAAAGATAGACACGGGCAGCTACATATGAAGTTATTTGTGATCCCATGGGAGAGATAATTCCAAATGACAACGATCCAATGCTAACAGCTCATTATAGTGAGTTATCACATATTTCACAAAGAATTGTGTCCAAGGGTTCAAGGTGTAATGATATTTTTCATTAAGCAAATCACTATTGCTAGAAGTAGAAGCAAAGATTGACGCCTTTATAGCCTCTGATGAAGATGTGAACAAGAGTATTCCGATCGACACATATCATAAATCGGTATCAAACATGCAGCAGGAGGCACAATTGAGAGAGCCAACAAAAAGATGCTTTAAAGGCCAATCTAGCAAAAGAATTAAAGGTCCATTGGAAAGCAAATCACGAAAGAAGAATTCACCAAAAGTAATGGGTCAGTTGCTAACCAATTTTACTTGTATACTTGCATTAATATATTCATTTACACTCATTTATGTATATGATAAAGAAAAATAACACGATATCTTTTTAAGATGGCATGACAGGTAATAGAGATGCAGCCCACGTCATGACTGGAAGAGCCTTAAACTCTAATCATGTTGTAGACGCAGTAAACAACGATCTTATTTTTATAAAGGAAATGTTTGTTATTAATTCTCCTTTTAATTACGTTATTTTATGTGAATGATCAATATTTTTCTTTTTTATTTATGTAGGGGGTGTTTGGAATGGCGCAACAAGGATATTGTAACAATAATAGTTGGCAATGGATGCATCTAAGAGACACATATCCACATGCAAGTTTACCACTTCAAGGCATGTTTCAACCGTGGAATATTATAACATCTCAACAAAGGGAATTCCTCTCAAATGATTTCTTAATGTCACAGGAGGTACATCAATTCTATATGTATTAATAACATATTTTAACTTGTAGGTCTTTATATTGAGAATATTTTTCTAAAAGACTTGTTAACATAACCCATGATATATATACATATATAGGCTTCTTCATTACAAATGTTTACATCTCCGACAATAACAACAAGCCAACAAGTTGTGAGTTCGTCAACATCAAACATTATGAAGTAATCGACATTGTAAAAAGCAGTGGTTCACTAAGTGTAAGGTTAGTTTGTTTGAAAATTCAAAAATTCCTTGGAGAATCTTTCTTTAGCTTTGGTTTTGTTCAGATTTTGAAGTTGCTAATGTGAACTAAACAACGCATCCTAAGCTCAATTGGGCGAGACCACGGAAAAATAAACCTTCTTCTGCCATGCAGTGTAAGTCCGTGCCTATCCACAACTTGTTTGTTGCAAATTTTTCATACGAAATCACGGCTGAGGATCTTAAAGAGTTTTTGAATTCTGAAAATGCCAATATTGTTTTTGCGGAAATTATATTTCATGAAAATCCAAGAAGGTCTGTTGGGTATGGATTTGTATTCTCCAATTCCAAGGAGGCTGAAGGTACTCTCACTACTTTTCAAGGAAAGACATGTTTTGGAGAAGTTACTCGTGCCTGCCTAATTTGTTCTATAAGATGTCATTTTCCTATATTCTGCTGCTTATTTTCTTTTATTTATTTATTTATTTTTAATTTTTTTGGGGAGAGGGGGTTGGATTGTCGGTTCAAAGCATATTAGACTTTGTCTGTTGTGCAAAACTTTATTCTTGAGCACCTGTTTTATAATAGTTATGTATGGGAAGACCAATTTGAGTGGCTCCTAGCAGAAAATTTTTGAGACCAACAACGAAAATGAGTACTCAATTGGAGAATGCGTCAAATAAACCAAACCCTGATGCTGAACAAGCAGAAGCCCTTGAAGCTTGATGGTGAATTTTCATGGACAGTTTAGGTTTTTCAGTTTTTTTCTTTTGAGGTTGTAAAAGATACTAAGATATGTGTAACCAATTATTTGTTTAATTAATGTATGCCCCCACTCACCCAAAAATGGGGTTGGGAGAAGTCCTTTTACTCCAGTGTAGTTTCTTTTTTCAGGGGACTATCCATGTATATAGTAAGCATAAGCCTGATGATCATTTCTACCTTTGGTTTATTAACAAAAGATGCTGCATTCACTGTGTTTTTTCATCTGTAATGTGACTTTGGTGTTCTATTTCCTCTACTGGAACAGAACAAAAGAATTGCAAACTCCAAAAGGAGAAAACAAGAATCTGATACAGTTGGTTATCTGTCTTCCTAAGACCTGGTTGGGATTCTAATACAGTTGGTTTCGTTCATTTGTTGGTGTTTATTATTTACTGTAATGGTTAAGTAATAGTAGGGATTCTCGTGGTAATTCTGGTGGTTTCGTCCATTTTGATATAAATAAACTGATATGCCACTCACTGAGGGAGGGTGAATTGGTATAATTAAAATTTCTTTTGAAAAATAAAGATGTCGTTAAAAGACACTCTAGTTTTGTGAAGAATAAAATTGAAATCTTATCAATGAATGAACAAAGTGAGTAGGAGCAAAAATGCAAATTCAAGGCCTCTTAAATGAGAATACAAAGAGAAAAATTAAATGTCTAATGGAACAGTAAAAGCTCGGTACTTCAAAATCTTCTAATGTGTTCAACAGCATTCAATGCGTCTTCAACCACCTATTTATACTTGATGGTGGATAAGTTTAAAATTTGGACCATTGTGGGTGGTTGGTTAGCTAAAAAACTAGTCGTTAGAAGACTTAGTCGACAAAAGAGAAATGGTTAGTCGACAGATTTGTTAAAAATATTAAGGTTGGTCCACAAATAAAATAGGTTGGTTGACCAAGTCATAAAGAGACATGTCAAATGGAAAGCAGTTAGTCGACCAAAGGTTAAGGTTAGTCGACCAAGGCTTGATGTTGGTCGACCAATACCACTGTTAGTTGACCAATGCTTATAATCAATCGACCAAGACTATTACAAACACACTGTTAGTCGACCAAGGCTTGATGTTGGTCGACCAAGACCACAACATATATACTGTCAGTCGACCAATGCTTATAATCAACGACCAAGACTATTACAAACACACTGTTAGTCGACCAAGACTATTACAAACACACTATTAGTCGACCAAGGCTTGATGTTGGTCGACCAAGTCAACCTCTTGAGAAATTAATGCTTAGAAAACCACTTGATATCTTTTCAACTTGATTTGCTTTAAAATGAGAACAATGGCATAACCCAACTACTTCATTTCGTTTTTCACAACTTATGAAATTGATTATAGAAACATTGAATATATTAATTCCAAACATAATGAATCTTATGGTATTCGTACTTAGATTTGTCATTATCAAATATGAAATGCTTCATTGCATGAAAACAAGAGATGCTTCATTGCATGAAATAGAAGACAGGCACTATGCATGATGTAAAGTCAGAAGACATGCATACAAAATAAAATATTTCTAAGATTACACATTAAGCTGAAGTACCAAAGAAAACTACTCAGAGAGCTAAATGTCTGACAAAAGCAATATCTAAGGATCGAGGGAAATGGAAGAAGGAGAGGATGGATCTGATGGATGAGGAGAAGCAGACGACAAAGATGCGGATGAAGTAGGATGAGGAAACTGCCTGAGCATCATTTATACTAAACTGCCCAACTGGGATGACATCTCCTGCTGCTGCTGATGCAGGCTTTGCAAATCAACTCTGACTTCGTCCCTGAATTCTGAGAAGTTATGGTCCACTCTTGCAATATCCAATTTGAGATCTGCTAGCCCCTGAATCATTATCTCATCTTGAGAATCGACCGATGGTCCTTCAGATGTTTTTCTCTTTTTTTTTCTCATTATTCTCTGCTTTCTCAGATTTTACCCACTCATTTTTCACCCTATGATATCCAATTCTGATAACTGTGTTTCCAGTGATGTGTTGAAATGGGGTTAAGTAGGTTTTTCTCTCATTGTCCAGATTGCCTACATCTTTATCCAACAATTCACTAATAGCCATACCATAGGGCAAAGATATATTTTTTCTTGAAAATGATTCTATCATCAAGTGTATCATTAACAGACATAAATTTGGCCTTCTCTTTGCCTTAATGCATTGTAAGAGCCATAAATCCATTCTAGTGACAAATGAAAAACTACCATTTCTAGGATATATCATCTGGCAACAAATAAGATATAAAAGCCTAGTGTTCAAATCCATCAGGTTTGTGTCAGTAATTCTAGTAATGAGGGTGTCATCTCCAATGACTTCTTGACTAGCCTTGACATAATCCTGGGTCCAAGAAGCATAATCTTCACCATCCAAAGGAATTCCAAACTTGTTATGCATCAGAAGAGTAGTAATTTCAAAATTCGTATCCCCTATATTTGTCTTGAATTTCTTATGTGATTGACGTTTATGATATGAATTGCTGGCATTTGAATAAAAAGCCCTAACTAGATCCTCATAGATACTTCTATGGATAATCAAAAAATTCCACCAACCAAATTCCTTAAGGGTTTCAATATATGGAAAACCAGTTGCTTGCAAAAACCCTATATCCAAGTATCGTCCTGCCATAATTTCCCTAGATTCAAAATTAGTTGAATACCTTTCTTGTTGACTTGCTGAGATGAAATGACGGATTTGAGGCATAGATGGAGGCGGTGGATGGCTCGAGGATGCAGTTTCCTTGCCTTTTCGTTTATCCTTGCCCGGATTCTTTATTCTGGCCATAAGAAATGAAATAGATGCACTTGTCGTGAGATTGTCCGAGACAATCGTAGGAAGGAAAACTGATGAAGACCGACGGATGAAGGGGAAAGGAGAAGGAATCAAAGAAAATGAAATGGTCGAGAATGGAGAGAAATCACACAAGGGCAGAGTTCGATCAAGGGAGCGAGAGAGAGGAAAAATCGGCCGGATTTAAAAGAAAAACTAGGGTTTAGAATGCGGATGGTCGCCTAACCCTTAAATAGATCGACCCACTTGGTCGACCGATATCGAGTGCTTTGTCGACCAACAAAATAAAAAATGCACGCTTAGTCGACTGATGCTATGATTCTGTCGACCAACAGAAGAGAAAATGTAGACTTGGTCGACCGATGCTATACTCTTTGTCGACCAACAGAAAAGGAAACATATGCTTGGTCAATCGATGCTAGGATTCTGTCGACCAACAGAAGAGAAAATGTATACTTGGTCGACCGATGCTATACTCTTTGTCAACCAACAGAAAATGAAACATATGCTTGGTCGACCGATGCTATACTCTTTGTCGATCAACAGAAAAGAAAACATAGAGATGCTTTTACCATATAAAATCTTGGCCAATGAACACTTTATCGAAAATTTATCTTATTTTGATGACAATTTATGGTACTTGGCCGTGGAACCATTTAAATACATATAACATTAAAAAAAATGATTTTTGGAAGAGCACAAGATATACAAACTCAAAGACCATCAGTCACGACATAATTAATCCTAATTAATTATAATAACATATTTAATGGAGTTTAGATGCTTAGTTGTGATCATGACTTCGACAACACTCATTTTGGCCTCTTACGACATATGCAGCGTTATGGTGAAACTGAAACGGCTTATGTACCGTTATTGTCATATCTAGTCTTCTTCTCGATTCCATCACCTGAAAACATGTAAGTTTTGCTTAAGTACAATAAATGTACTGATTTTGTTAGTGTAGAACTAATCCGATAGTATTTTGACATGTAATGACATATACAACATTATTATAAACTAAAACGGCTTATCTACTGTTATGGTCATATCTTGCTTGTCTCCAATTATTCGTTGCCCCAAAAAATATTAAGTTGGTTATAATAACATATTTAATGGAGTTTGGATGCTTAGTTATGATCATGACCTCGACAACACTCATTTCGACCTCTTACGATATATGCGGCGTTATGGTGAAACTGAAACGGCTTATGTACCGTTATTGTCATATATGGTCCTCTTCTCGATTCCATCACCTGAAAACATGTAAGTTTTGCTTAGGTACAATAAATGTACTAATTTTGCTAGTGTAGAACCAATCCGATAGTATTTTGACGCATAATGACATACGGCGTTATTATAAACTAAAACGGCTTATCTGCTGTTATGGTCATATCTTGCTTGTCTCCAATTATTCATTGCCCCAAAAAATATGAAATTGGTTATAATAACATATTTAATGGAGTTTGGATGCTTAGTTGTGATCATGATCTCGACAACACTCATTTCGGCCTCTTACGACATATGCGGCGTTATGGTGAAATTAAAACAGCTTATCTGTTGTAACGATTATATCTTGCTTAAGTGGCATAAATGTAGTCATTTCACCAGTGAAGACCCCATCTAATATATCATACGAGACAAATAAACATGAGTTACTACAAAATAATATTGCATTCATTATCATGTAACCATACATAAACATGAGTTACAAAATAACTTATAAGACAAAATAAATGATATATATATAGCTTATGTACCATACATAAACATGCATTTCCCACGTCGAGGATGGCGTCAAAAATGACTTATGTGCCGTTATTGTCATATGTATAGCTTACTTCTCGCTTTCCTTACCCCTGAACATCTAATTTTTACAAACTAAATACCCAATAAAGTGCTAAAAATATGTCCACAAAATTGCCCATAAAAAAGCTAAGTTATGGAAAAAAAAGGCTAGCAATGTGTCAAATTTTACATTAGCAATGATAGAAAATCAACCATACTATCTACTCTAAGGGTCAAAATGCCATGCAAAAAGTTCACCTGCCATTTTTACCCTCCACATCATCATATTTTCAGCCTGAACAAGACTCAGGTCTAGTCCTGCTAACGAAAATTCAATGAACTTCATTGTAAAAACCCCACAATCAGATCTGCAAAGCAATTGAGAGGTATTTTTAGTCAAACAATCAACGCACACAAACCAGTGTTTCGCTGAAAATACTTACCCATTATTTTGTTCAGGAAGTGGTCTGACCCTTTTATGCTTGAGCATTGATGTGTTGTAGTTCTCATTGACGTGTAGTTTCATAAGCCATAGTATGACCACCTGTATGGGCTTCATGTAATTGCTAAGCTAGGCATCATATACTCTACTCGGTAAGCTATCCAAGATGTTGATTTGTCGCTCTTGCAGGTCGACATCGATTGCAAACCAATGTGATCTCATGATACAATATGGAAGATAAAGATAACGACAAATACTCCAAGGTTTTCTTAGACTGGGAATTACCCCTTTCACATAATTAACCAGCTCTTTGCCAAATTCATACTCCAAATTTTTCCTGCCAGGATTCCCCATTTCATGGTAGGCCTTCTTCACAAATTGTCAAAATCCAGAGTCCATAATGGCACAATCTTGTCGAAAGAGTTTTTCATACTTTACTGCTGACTTTCTTATATGAAATAATGCCGAATCCACATGTTGTACGTAAAAGCACAATTAATAATTTGAAATCAAATATTAACATATAAAACTTACAAAATTCTGCTTACATCATCAATAAGCCACCTGTTCTCATTAAGCAAATCATCAAAAAAATTCCTCCGAACGTCACAGATTGCTAATGACATATCATCACTGTATAATAGAGACGATAGACAAATCAGAACTTCAGTGAAGACCAAAGAGCACTAGGAGAAGGTTAAGAAAAGAATACATTACCTTGGTGTTACTTTTTCCAACCACTTTGTGAGATCACTGACTTTCGCAGGATCCACTTCTCGAAAGGGTTGAAACACCTTAACATTCAACAACTTCCTTCTCTTTAAGGGATTGGTTAATGGGGAACACAATGCACGTGCTCTCCTCTTTCTCCTATGCCCTCTTCCTTTAGGTGATTTATCATCCATATCATCCTCAAGTAAAATAGCACAACATTCTCCCAGTTCACCTATAAATTGGGTAAAATAATATTCAGTCGACAATCATTTCATACATCAAAAGTTACTTTCGTATTCAATCTACAAATTACATACATTTAGTACAGTTTTCTGCAGACTACTCTGGTTGATTTGGCATCACAAACTCAACAGGAACTTGCTCATCCAAATTGTGCTCTGAATCTGTGATCAACATATGAGGCATTCATTGGTAAACAATTATGGCAGTTGAAAGGTTTGAGAGCTTGCCTGCGAAATGAGGTCAATCAAAATTTAATTATTTTCAAGACTTTGTGAAACAAACAAATAAACTTGAAAAAAAAATAAATAAATAAACCAACCCTGATTAGTTTCTTTTATTGGCGTGAATTGTTTTTCCTCGTAAGTGGAGTCTTCTACAATCCCTGAGTTTTTTGCTATAGCCTCAAACACATGTTCTTCCTCTTGCCCCTTGTAATCTTCAGGGACATTGCCTTTTTCTGACTGAAACCCATCTTTTTCAACGAACTGGAGCAACCTATCAATTTTGGTCTCCATCCGATCACATCGACTTGTTAACTGATCAAATCGATCTATTATCACACGTAACAGCCACCTCTCAAGTTCTCTCATTTCTTGTCTATCAACCTGAGTTACATTATTATTATGAGAAGAGGATGGTCGATCACATGGCTGATGGTGCATGGAAACAGATGGTGCATCTTCCTTAGACTCATTTCCTCCATCTTTATTCAAGCTGTTATCCACTCTGGAATCTTCTACATCATCAAGAGGGGTCATTCCTTGCCAAAATTCTTCGTCAGTTTCTTTCAATGTAGGAACTAATGTGCAATTTACCTTGACCTTCATTATTGTAATTTCATATTCTAAAAACCTGTTAACTTTTTCTCCCTCTCGCACATGCTGCTCAAATTCCCACCCCAATATTTTTGGAATTCTATCACCTTCTAGTTTGTGAGCAAACTCCTTCCCAAGATCGGGAATTGCTTCCAACGCCCAAATCTGTAGAAAGGAAAACATTTCTTACAGTTTACAAGTTAATTAGAACATTATACAAAAAAAGAATTTTGAAAACTATTACCATGATTGCAAATGGAAATCCGTGAAAGTTGTATGGATATCGATCGTTTTTTCCACATTGCTTCAACTTTTTCTCCAAATCACTTTTGAATATCGCAATTGTATATTTATACGATTTCTTTCCCCAAGCGTAGTTGTTGAATCGTTCTAGATCATCAACCAAATAAAACCACCACAAGCTCAAATTTGTATTCTCTTCAGTGGCCAACAAAACATATGCCAAAATTAAAAGAAGGCCCAGCTTGAACTTGTCAGGCTGATCACTACATTTTTGGAACGCACTCAACAATTGTTTTCTCGTTATTTTTCCTTTATTCTTCTTGAAGTGATTTTGCAAAAGATGACATTGTAGACCTAAGCTCTCATCCTCAAATTTCAATTCTCCAGCTTTAAGGCCTGTAACTAAAGTGAACTCTTCGAGTGCAAATCTTGCAAGCTGGTTCCCAAATTTGAATCATACTTCATTCTCTTTGGAGGTCTTGACTGACCTAAGAATCAACTGGTGAACCATTTGCAGAGCTATTTTCATGTTTACAACATTGAATAAGTGTCCAAAGCATGATTTTGTAAAAAGGTCTTTGTGTTCGGCATCTAAACTGTAATACACATCGTGAATCATTTGTATCTTACATCGGTTGCTTATTTTGCCACGTACCCTGTCTTTAACATCAACTACATACTCCATCTTTATCTTCTGCAGAACACAACAAAAATAATAATAATAATAATAATAATAATAATAATGCAACATGGATAAATAAATTATAATAATGCAACATGGGTTAGGGCTAGATATCTTGCTTGTTGTTTAATAAGTAAAACCTAAATGCAACATGGAAAGGGACAACTTGATGCAGAAAATGTTGGAGGGCAACAAAAGATGGATGCGGCAAGTTTCTTGCAAGTTAATTTGGTTTAAAAAGAAAAAATAAAAACTATCTGCACATACAACTAGAGTAGGTTTGGAAATCTGTCATGCTTGGATTATTTGATTTTATACACTAATGCTACAACATCAAGAACATGGTCAGTATGTTATTTGGCCAAGGCTTGGTTAGCATTCAACATGGTCAAGTTGGATATTGGATTACTGTTGGATTGTTAGGACTCATGTTGCAATAGCATGATGCATTTTATTGCAGAAGACATTAGTGATTGACATGGATTGGATTGGTTATGGTTTTTGGGATAACCATAACCATGGTGCATGTCAATAACCATATCTGTAACTGCAACCACACAATTATGGATTTTTATAACCATGCCCATGACTGATGGATAATGTAATCACTTGACTTTATCCGTAACCATACTAACCATACTTTATACTTAACCATACTAACTGCAACCACACATCTTTTATCAGATTAACCTAACCATACTCATCCCATATGACATGCTCTTTTACCCATTTGTGAAGAATAATGCAGATTGCCTGTTTTCAAGTGAGGGTAGGTAAAATTATGGTGAATTCTGCATTATTGTATTTCAAGAAAAGTTTGGATTGCTTTGGTGAAACTTTCCTGTCAAGTTTAAACATGTAACTAACAACATATCAAGAATCTCACAATGTGGAAAGTATGAAAATGTAAAGTTGCTGATCCTGTTATCTCATCATCTATTCTCTCATTGTAGTTGTATTAATTTTTTAGTTAGAATGTTCTTCTATCTGCCCAAACAAACAACTAATTAGTTTTGAAAAAGACCATCTCTGATTACAAAAGAAACAAAAACACAAAAGCAAACAACTAATCAACATTAATTGTAACATTAGTTTTATATGGTTAGAGTCTTAATTGTAACATTACATTCCCTATTAAATATATATTAATTGAAAATTTTAAGGGTACATATATCATATTTAAAGAAAGAGTAAAAAATCCTAATAACCACAAAATTTGTCAAACAGAAAAAAATGGTTCAAGTTTAGGGGACAGTGGCTTCCATCTCCGAGAAATTGCTCCAATAAACATGAAAACTAAATATTCACTAATATTCTACTGGTAAACCAATTGAATCAATGTTCTTAACTGTAAACTTAAATATTGAATAGGACTTCGGAGATGCACAAAAGCAAGTGAAACAATGTAAAAAAATCTATTAAAAGATGATGCACGAAGGCAAATCGTTAAAAGAGAACAAGGAGATGTCGGAGCATTTCCAAACAAAAAACTAAAGTAACATTTACCTGAAGAAGGGCGAGGACAGAGAGATGCCGCTGCTGGGGGGATGCTGGAGGTCCGACGTCGGTGGTGTTGATGGTGAGGACGCCGGTGCTATTGCTAGGGAGAGGGAGAGTAAGAGTGAGAGTGAGAGGGAGATGGATGGGTGAAGGTTGAGAGAGAGAGAGACCCAGATGGGTAATATTTGGGCGGTAATATTTGGATGCCTGGGGGGGTAAAATTTTTGGCTGGCTCCGTTATTATTTTGACTCTAAAAATAATGAGGGTGATGGTCACCCCCGTTCAAGGGGGTGAACAAAATCGCACTCCCCTCGTGAGGTCAGGGATTTTAACTTTTTCATACCTCTGTGATGGTATTTCTTATAATTTCTTATGTACAAAAGAAAATATTATTACACACAATATCTTAAAGTTTAGGATAATTGAAAGAAATATTTTTAATATTTAAAAAATACAGCAATTGTCTTTGAAGTTTAAAAATGCTAGTTGTAATTTCTCTCATGTCCCTGAAACTTTAAAAATTTACTAAAATATTCATATATTTAAACATTGTCTTTTATTTTCTCGTTTTTCTATTCCCTTCTATCTTTTCATATTTTTTTTGTTCCTTATTTTTTATTTACAAAAGGAAAAGTAATTCGTGATGATGTGGCAATAATAACGATAGAAGCATCTATTACAAACATTAATGTTAAGCCCCCATGATTCGTTTTATTTCTCTTTTTTCTTAATCTATCGATATAAAAATTAGTTACCATGGCGATGACAATGACAATGATGAGGGCATCAAATCTTTCTCTTCTCATTGCAAATCTATAATAAGATTAGATCTAACTTCATCACAAATTTGCAATCAATTCGTTATTCATTATTATGTGAATCTAGTAATTTTATCTCTTTATCTCTTTCTCTAAAATAACAAAATTTGTTCTCAGTGACAATAACAATGATAATTGAGGTATCTTTATATTTTTCTCATCATTCATATGACAATGATGAGGGCATCAAATGTCTCTTAATTGTGATCACGAGATGTAGGTGACTAATAATCACAATTTACTTTTTTTTTGTTCTAAATTCAAGAGAGAAATGAGATAAAAATAAAGGGTCATATAGTATTTCTTGTTATTTTATTTAATAATAAAAAAAGATTATTACTATTTTTGAAATATAAAAAAATATTTTTACAATTACGTCAAACTTTAGGAATGATAATTATAATTTATTCAAAAAAAATTATCTTTTTTTTTTTATTAACGCACCATCATAAACGTCCCCGCAACTCGACTCCACGATTCCTGCGGGAAATGTAAATCAGGGAATTTAGCCGTTAATTGCAACCCCTAGTCTATTTTCGCAAATGTGAGAGCGGTATGGTGGGTTTTTTAACTTTCAGGACTGTTCCTATCTGCTAAGCTTTTTCCTCCCCTAGTCAGTGCTCGAATATGGGACTTGAGGATATAGAGAGCAACAGCCCAGCGTACTCTTCTTTTGTTAGTTGATTTATGTCATGGGGGTAAAGATTTGTCTTTTTACTGTTTATCTAAATTGTTGGACATTATGGATTTTTTTTTGTTTGACAAAGAATAAATAGAAAAGAGGGAAATGAAAGGTGAAAGAGAAATTACATAAATAAATTTATTATTTTATTTTTATCATAATTTTTATTTTTTATAACATCAAACAAATGTATTATAATTTTTCAGGGAAGGTTACCATAATTTATCTTTAAATTGTAAGATCGTATTTTAACTTCAGAGAAAAATAAAATATTAATACAAGTACAATTAAATTAGTTAAGAAAATACAAATTACATTTACGAACTGCATAAAACTTAAATAAATTAATAGTTAAATTTATGAAAAAATTAAAATTAAATTTCCTAACACAAACAATATTGAGCTAGTGTGACAATCATGATCTTAAGATACAATTATTAAAATAAATCTTATTTTTTATGCTTTGAAAAAACTGCATTCATTATTAATGTTTTTTAATAATTAAATTATATTATGCTACACAAAGTTCGTGTTATGAATATAATTTATTTAAAGTTTAGTATTAAATATATATTTAATATTCTAGACTCAATAACAAATATAATAAATAATTAATATATGAATTTATTAGTTCCGGCCCAAATGAAATTTGTTAAGAAGCCTAAAACAATGGTAGCACATGGCATTGTAACAAAATGATGTAAAAATATCTATTTGCACATTTAAGGGGCTCAACTGACATAAGTTGTTAGTTGAGGGGGGCGTCCTGTAATTTTCCTTTAACAAAGGCCGTGTGGAGTCCGTAGACCCGCGTCAAGGAAAACGATCAAATCTCAGCCGTCCAAAAAAGACAATCAAGGACAATCTCAGCCGCGGATTGAACTCAACGCGTATTCTACAACTTCTCATTGCCGCACTTGATGTTGCAAAGGGCAAGATTCGAAGAAAAGAAGGATTTGAAGTCTTTTTGAACCTCCACCCCCTATCCATTCCAAGCGAAACCCTAAACTGAGAGAGAGAGAAAGAGAGATCCAAGCGACGATCAAACCGACGACCGTCAAGAAAACGGAGATCAGGCCCCGACGAGCGGATATCGGAGTAGATCAGGCATGGGGAACACGGAGAAGTTGATGAACCAGATAATGGAGCTCAAGTTCACGTCGAAGAGCCTCCAGAGGCAGTCGAAGAAGTGCGAGAAGGACGAGAAGTCCGAGAAGCTGAAGGTCAAGAAGGCGATCGAGAAGGGCAACATGGACGGCGCCCGGATCTACGCCGAGAATGCCATCCGCAAGCGCAACGAGCAGATGAATTACCTCCGCCTCGCGTCCCGCCTCGACGCCGTCGTCGCCAGGCTCGACACGCAGGCCAAGATGTCCACGATCACCAAGTCCATGGGCTCGATCGTCAAGTCGCTCGAGTCCTCTCTTACCACCGGCAATTTGCAGAAGATGTCCGAGACGATGGACCAGTTCGAGCGCCAGTTCGTCAACATGGAGGTCCAGGCCGAGTTCATGGAGAGCTCTATGGCAGGAAGCACGTCGCTGTCGACTCCTGAGGGCGAAGTCAACAGTTTGATGCAACAGGTCGCCGACGATTACGGCCTGGAGGTGTCCGTGGGGCTGCCGCAGCCGGCCGCTCACGCCGTGGCCACCAAGACACAGGAGAAGGTCGACGAGGACGACTTGTCCAGGCGCCTTGCCGAGCTCAAGGCCCGTGGTTAAAATGGTGAATTTAATTTAGTATTTCGGGATTCTGCTTCTGTCTAAGGAACTTGTCTGTACATCTGAATTAACTGTGATCTTGGATTACATGATCTCGTGTCGTTGTGCCGAGATATTATTGTGCCCTATACTGTCATTTACATTCCCTGCTGGATTCCTGTCGTGTTTGCTGAATTTTTCGGAATTCTAAGGAATTCAGTTTATTGAACTGCAGTGAAGGTTATATAAATATATATGTATATTATTGTTTCAACATATTTGTGTGTTTGTGTTTATTAACCTACAGTGAAGGTTATAGATATATGGGCATGAAAGGGATTTACTCTTATGTCATATATTTTGTGCGTGTGTTTCTGTGATTCTGTGAAGGCTTATACCTGTACACCTTATGGAAATCATAATTTTTGTTTATTGCTACTTTTAGGGATATTTATATGGAAAAAGAGATTGTAGGAGATATTCTGTCGTGAAGATTTAAGGTGGAGCATGTGCAGTTACTTTGAAGTGGAGTTAATCTTCTTCAAAAATTTGGTAGTAGCAGAATTTCAGTTCTGGAAGAGTTTCTAATTTTCTAGGATTATACGTCCTGAATTCATTGTTTATTGTGGTTAGCCAAGTTCTCTGGAACACAGTCTGCTGGGCGCACCATAAATTCTACCCAGTTTGATGTTTGTCTGGTGGCTCAGTTATGTTATGTTTCAAGTTTACACAACTGGTACACACATTCCATATGTGATCATGTTTGTGTCATTTAAAAATTGGAAGTTGTATTTTTTGTGGTTTCAATGAATCTCAAGGGTGGTCAGTGTATGCCCTTCAAAATAATGCTGTCGAGGTGAGACGCCTTCCGGCAATATCTAAGTTGAGGAAAGATCTGAAAAGTTACGTGAATAGATGATATGAGGAAGTTCAGTCCAAATTCGGAACTTAGGGGCAACTGGAGGGTGCATGAGGACTTCTATTCACTTTGTGGTCATGTTGCATTGAAGTAAAAAGAGTTGAATCAATTAGTTAGTTTGGCGTAAACATTAAAAAGCTCAGTTTTTAGTGTGCAAGTGAAGTAATACTTATGGTACAAAAGTTGGAAAACTTGATCCAATTAGTTGATCAATTATAAAGGCTTGGTACTTTGTGGAGATTGATATTGGTATGTGTTGTAGTATATGTTAGAATTATTAGTATAATTGTATATATTGTAATTATTGTATGCGTGCGTTTTATTTGTAATTAGATTAAGTCCATAAGTTAAGCCCGTAAGTGTTTAAGATCTGTTATGGCTAGTATAAATAACAAATTAAGAGAGACTAATCTCTTAAGTTTTTCTCTTATAATTATTTTTTCACATGGTATCAGAGTCACTGATGAGAAAACCCTAGCCGTTGCATCTTTTTCCAGCGACCTTCAAACTCTAGTCGTCATTGTCACTGTCCATGCTAGAACATTACTATCTAGTCACCACTTGCTAACACTGTCACCATCCTAAGGTTTGTCCCATTAGATTGATCGATCGTTGAAGACCCACCGTTGACGAACCACTCACGCGCCCCCATGCATCATCGCCACATGTTGCCTCTTGCCTCCACACGCTGGCGCGTGACAACACATCCACCGGTCACTTCTCTCCTACTTCAACAGATTTGATCTCCGACGACCCCTCAAACTATTTCTGGTGTCAAAATTCTCGCCATGTCTGATCTCAATGACACGGTTTTTGTCGATGCTACTCTTACTCCAACATCTGTTGCCCTTGTTGCCTCTCAATCATTTACTGTCTCCAATCTTGGGACATCCAATATTACCACTGCCAAGTTGATAGGGTCTGTCAATTATTTTTCATGGGCAACCTCTGTCAAAATGTGGTTTAAAAGGCAAGGCCAAGCAGATCATCTTACTACAAAGGTTAAAAATGTGTTAGAAGCTAATCGGGTTAGATGAGAACAAGTTGATGCTCAGTTATGTAGCCTCCTATGGAAGTCTATTGATTTGTCCATCATGTAGCTCTTTTGCCAATTTGAAACTTGTGTTGATGTGTGGAAGGAAGTTGAAGAGTGTTATACAAACGATATCCAACGTTTGTACAGTGTGATCTCTAATATCAAGAATCTCAAGCAGGAGTCGTTCATGGAATCTTATCTGGGGCAGGTTCGGGCTCTCATGCAAGAATTTGATGCTCTTCTTCCTCTTACTATGACCCGCGCCGAACATATTGTTTAACGAGAGAAGTTTTTTATGATTATTGTTCTATCCGGCCTAAAACCAGAGTTTGATGCCATCAGACATCAAATCTTGACCAGCTTCGCTAGTCCTACGATGAAGAACTCTTTTATAAGGTTGTTGAATATGACAGGTGTGCATGATATGTTCTCTTCTTCTCATGTTGTTCTTCCAGCCGAATCCTCAGTTCTTGTGTCTCAGGCTTCCACCTTAGGAGGAAATAGAAGACACAATAATAGTTACCTAAATCCATAGTGTACCTTTTGTAAAAAACTAGGTTATCTTGAGGACAAATGCTAGAAGAAACATGGTCGACCAGCTGCTCCACCTGCATCATCTACCAGTGCAGTTCATGTATTTCAAAGCGATCCTAATTCTGTTCAATCTCCACTAGGTTCGCAATTGGTACCTATGCTTACAGCTGAGTATGATGCCTTTTTGAAGTTCCAGGCCACCCACCAGTCTCATCCTGATAATCTCGTTGCTTGTATGGCTCAAGGCTCATCTATTTGTCCTTTGATTATAGATTCTGGCGCCACTAACTATATGTGTGATAATAATTTCTTTTGTCCTCATTTACCTATTTTAATACCTTGCCTACTATTATTTTGGTTGATGGTACCAAAATTACAGTTAAATGGATTGGCCAAATCACACCCACCTCGTCTTTCTCATTAAATTCTGTTTTATATGTTCTTAATAGTCCTTTTAATTTGATTTCAGTTAACCAATTCACCAAAACTCTTAACTATTCTGTTATCTTTACTCCTATCTCTGTTTGTGTTTAGGACTAGGGTACAAAGCAAATGATTGGCATTGGGCGTGAGTCACATGGTCATTATCATTTGGTTGTGCCATAGTTATCAAAGGCGCCAGTTTGGCGCCTCTCCTGGGCCGAGGCGAGGCGGTTTTGGCGAGGCCCTCGCCTTGTGCGCCACATGAAACTTAGGTCTTCTAACTTAGTCTTGCAGCCCAATTGCTTCTCACTCTTCCCGACTCTAGCATCCAGCCACTCCAGCCTTTCCTCTCCAGCTCGCTGCTCGTGCTCGCCCGATCTTCCTCTTCCTCTCCAGCCCCAGCTGCGCCTGCCTCCTCTCTTCCTCTCCTCTCCAGCTCACCCGATCTTCTTCTTCCTCTCCTCTCCAACCGCGACCCCCTCCTCTCTTTCTTTCTAGCTCGCCCGATCTTCCTCTTCCTCTCTAGCCCCAACCGTGCTTGTCTCCTCTCTTCCTCTCCTCTCCAGCTCGCCCAATCTTCTTCTTCCTCTTCTCTCCAGCCGCGGCCCCTCCTCTCTTCCTCTCCAGCTCAGCCCAATCATCTTCTTTCTCTCCTCTCCAGTCGCGACCCCGTCCTCTCTTCCTCTCCAACGACGACCCTCTCCTCTCTTCCTTTCCTCTCCAGTTCAGCTTGATCTTCCTTTTCTTTTCCTCTCCAGCTGCGCCTGCCTCCTTTCTTCCTCTCCTATCCAACCACGCCCACCTCCTAGCTTGTTAATTTCCTCTCCAGCCAACTGCACCCTCTTCCTTTATTCTCCTCTGCCCACGATCTTCTCCTCTCTTTCTCGCATCTCTTCTCATTTGCTCTTCAATTTGAAGCTGTTAAGGCTGCCCACGATCTTCTCCTATCTTGTAAGTTCTTTTACTTGTTTTTTATTTTTTTATTTCTTACATTCTTGCCTAATTTCTTTTGCTTGCAACTAGTTGCTAATCTCTTTTAAGTCTTTATAGTTTATTTCTATCATTAGGAGAATTTTGTGGAAGTTGGAAGTTTAGAACTGTGTTGTAACAGCCCAATAAATGTTGTCAACCACTTCCAAAACGGACCCGACATGGAATTATTTTGAAGCTGATCCTAATGATAGAAATACCACCACTTGTAAATTTTGTCGTACAATAACAAAAGGTGGTATATTTCGGGCGAAACAACATCTTGTGGGTGGTTTTAGGAATACTAAAGCTTGTCCAAAATGTCCTCCATCAGTAAAAGAAGAGATTGAAGAGTACATGAAAAAAAAGAAAAATAGCAGAGATGAGCTAAATATAGTATCGTTAGATGATGATCTTTAATTTGGTGAAGGGTATGATGATAATGATGATGAGCCGCTGCCTCAAAGTAGAAAAAGACCCAATGTATCTACTGGAAGTGGAAGCGGTATAGGTACTGGTAGTGTTGATAGTGTTAAAGGGCCAACACAAAAGGGTCAACTTGATGTTTTTCTTAAAGACCCAGAAATTAATGTGTTGAAAAGCAAGGGCAAAGGAAATCAAACAAGGTTGGGTGAGCATGATTTTGCAAAAAAAGAGTTAAGAGCTCGAGTTTGTAGAAGCTTTGCACGATGGATGTATGATGCAGGCATTCCATTCAATGCAGTGACATATGACAGTTTTAAAGTATTTATAGAAGCAGTTGGTCAGTATGGTCCGGGTGTGAAGCCGCCTAGTTACCATGAAGTCAGGGTTCCCCTTCTCAAACAAGAGGTGGAAGTTACTCGTAAAATAATGAAAGATCATGAAGAGGCGTGGGCCAAATATGGATGTTCCATTTTGTCAGATGGTTGGAAAGACAAGAGGGAAATGACATTAATTAACTTTTTAGTCAATTCTCCTAAAGGAAGTATGTTTTTGGAGTCTGTTGATGGTTCTAGCTATTCAAAGACTGGGGAAAAGATGTTTCAATTATTAAGTAAATGTGTGGAAAAGATTGGAGTAAGAACTGTGGTGCAAGTGGTCACCGATAGTGCTTCAAATAATGTTTTAGCAGGTATGAAATTCATTTTTGTAATTTGTATTATGTTTATAAATAGAATAATTTGAATATTCATTAGATATTTATTATTTACTAATATTTTGTTA
The DNA here is from genome assembly GCA_036245055.1 of Diospyros kaki. NCBI lineage: Eukaryota > Viridiplantae > Streptophyta > Magnoliopsida > Ericales > Ebenaceae > Diospyros > Diospyros kaki. The sequence goes on from BSEG01000003.1 coordinate 3,950,064, forward strand.
ATTTCACTTTAAATAATAACAGGAAGATTTTTGGAGGCAAAATATCCTACGTTGTTTTGGACACCATGTGCAGCGCACTGCTTGGATTTAGTGTTGGAAGATATTTTCAAGTTGCCTAATATGAAGAAGACATTTGAGAGAGCTGTTATAGTGAATAGCTATATCTATACTTGTTCGGGTCTAGTAAACATGCTTAGAAGGTTTACTGACAAGAAAGAGTTGCTGAGGCCTGCAAAAACATGGTTTGCAACTGCCTTTTTCACTTTGGGCAGGATGCATAGTTTGAAAGGCAACCTTAGAATGATGTTTACCTCCGAGAAGTGGATGACAAGCAAGTGGGTAAAAGAAGCGAGGGCTAAAAAGGTTGTAGAAGTGATTTTGATGCCTTCATTTTGGAACAATGTTGTATTTGCTTTAAAGGTGGCTGGTCCATTGGTGCGTGTATTGCCCTTAGTGAATGGTGAGAAGAAGCCTGCTATGAGATACATATATGAGGCCATGGATAGGGCCAAAGAAGCGATTGCTAACTCTTTTAATGGGGATGAAAAGAAGTATGCACCCATTTTTCAGATCATTGATAATCGATGGGATGTTCAGCTTCATCGCCCCTTGCACGCAGCTGGTTGGTACTTGAACCCAAAATATTTCTACAAGGCTGAACGTATAGATCCAGAGATCATGATTGGCTTATATGAATGCATTAGAAAGTTAAATCCAGATGTAAAGGTTCAAGACCAAATTGATGCTGAGCTTTCGATGTATAACAAAACAGATGGGTTCTTTGGAAGCTATATGGCTATTAGAAAGAGAGCTGAGAAATCACCAGGTACACACACATATATATTACATTATATATATAATCATTCTAGACAATAGATAATAACTAACCCATGAATTTTATTGGACAACTGAATGGTGGGCTTTATATGGAATGTCAACACCCACATTGCAAAAATTTGTAATTAAAATTCTTAGCTTGACTTGTAGTTCATCTGGGTGTGAACGTAATTGGAATGTGTTTGAAAATGTAAGTGCACTTACAATTTTTATTAGTAGTTGGTTTGTTTCATGTAGCTTATTCTTACTTTTTAGTATGTTTTTGCATAAATTGTTGCAGCTTCATACTAAACAGAGAAACAGGCTTGATCAACTTCGTTTAAACAACTTAGTGTTTGTGAAATACAATAGAGCATTGAGGCGTCGGTATCAAATATGTGATACCATTAACCCTATCATATTGACCTACATTGATGAAAACAATGAATGGTTGACTGGAAAACTTGATGAGGAGAATGATAAAGATGATGAAACTGTTTTTCTAGATGACGTTGGGGATGGGTTGACATGAAGTAATGTTGTTGCGGTTGCAGGAGTTGGAGAGCCTAGTTATCAATTTAGAACTAAACAAACTTGATCACAATCGGGATCAACTTCGGCTTCGACTTCAAAGTGGCGAGTAACTTAGGAGATTGAAGAGGAGGAGGAAAGTGAGGCAGGGACCGAAGATGATGAAGACTTGGAAGAAGGAGAAGAATTGAGAGATGAAGAAGAAGATGAAGGGGTGATTGAAGGGGATGATGAATATATTGACCTTGATGTTTATGATCTCCTTGATGATGATTGATTAAAAAACTTCTTTATATTGATTATGGACTTGTAGTGTTTATGTGTTTATTTAGAACTTTGCATTATAATTGGTACTTGTTTGAGTTTGAACTTTGATGATGTTTCTAGTTTAGAATTTGCATGATGAATGAATTAACTTTGATGTTGTTAGTTTATAGAATTTGAAGATAATGAATCATGAATGATATGAATGCGTTATTATTGATAATTTGAAAATTGTTTATGATTTTACAAGATTTTGAGTTTTTTTCCTAAAAGGTGCGCCTCGCTTCGCAAAGGTGCGCCTCGCCTTGTGCGCCTCGCGCCTTTCAGAACTACGTGTTGTGCTTAGTTCGTCAGTAGCTTGCACTAGTGTCGCTTTCCCAAATCTTCTCCACTATCGTCTCGGTCATCCCAAACTCTCCAAACTGAAGAAATTAATTCATAGTTTGTCCTCATTGTCCATGTTTAATTGTGAGTCGTGTTAGCGTGGTAAACATGCTCATAATTTTTTTTCTCGTCGAGTCAATAATAGGGTTGATGCTCCATTTTCCCTTGTGCACTTTGATATATGGGGGTCCAATCGCGTTAATTCTACTCTTGGCTTTTCATATTTCGTTACTTTCATTAATGACTTTTCTTGTTGCACTTGGTTGTTTCTTATGAAGAGTCGGTCCAAGTTGTTTTTTTATCTTTCAAACATTTATTATTGAAATAAAAACATAGTTTGGAGTTTGTATACGTGCCTTACGTAGTGATAATGCCTCTGAGTATTTTTCTTCTCAGTTAACTACCTTTATCACTGCTAATGGCATCTTGCATTAATTCTTTTATCCTTAAATACCTCAACAAAATGGTGTTGATGAGCGTAAAAATCGCCATCTTATTGAGACTATATGAACGCTCATTTTACATGCCAATTTTCCCACCAAATTTTGGGGAGATCTTTTAATTGTATGTGATCTAATAAATCACTTTCCATCTTTAATGTTACAAGACCAAATTCCTCATTCCTTTTGTTCCCTACACAATCGTTTTATTATGTTTCTCTTTGTGTTTTTGGATGTATTTGTTTTGTGTATTCTTTTTCACCTGAATAAGATAAGCTTGCTATAAAATCTCTCAAGTGTATCTTCCTCGGCTATTCTCGGTTGCAGAAATGATATAAGTGTTACTCTCCTAAGCTGAATTGTTATCTTATGTCTGTTGATGTCGCATTCTTTGAACAACAGTCTTTTTTTTTTTTATTGCTCAGCCTGATTCACAGTCTTCACCAAGTTTTGCTTGTTTCTTTTTCTTTTCTTTTGCTTTCTTTATCGGGTTTATTTGTCTCCTTCCCTGTGGTGCCTACCTTACCATTTTTCGATCTACCTTCCACGGCTCCTTCACTTATTACATATCACTGTCGTCCTCATCCCGTTACTGCACCAGCATTTCTCCAACCCAGGACTCTTGACTCGTTTTCTCCGTTTGTGGTCCCTCTTGTCTCGGATCCTAAGCCCGACAATCTCCCTGTTGCTTTTTGCAAAGGTACACGGTTTATTCGTAATTCCCATCCTATTAATAACTTTTTATGCTATGACTGTTTGTCTTTTTCTTGTAGTGCATTTGTTTTGAGTCTTTCCTCTATTTCTATTCTTAAAACCACAGGTGTAATACCCCGGGAGCCCAAAGGAGAATGGTATATATCGAGGATAAGTAAGAAAAAAAACAACACCAACTGGATACCTTTTGGGCTGAATATAGGCAAGGAACTCTAAAGTTAAGCGTGCTTAACTTGGGGTAATCTAGGGATGGGTGACCCCCCTGGGAAGTTCGTGTAGGCTCATTAGGGTAAGTTGTTCCAGTCCTTCTTATTGCTCGATACGGGATGTTACAGGTGGTATCAGAGCCGACCCTTGGAGAAGGCGGTCCGATGAGGGCGGGGAGTGGCGCCGAGGCGCGAGGCCTGATCAAGGAGCGGCTCCTGACAAGCTTCTAGGATGGCAGTCTCCAAAGGGGAAAAGGTCTGGGACCAGTTGTAAGGTCGCACGACGAGGACGTCATGTGCTCAAGGGGAGAAGAATGTAATACCTCGGGAGCCTAAAAGAAAATGGTATATATCGAGGATAAGTAAGGAAAAAAATAACACCAGTTGGATACCTTTTGAGCTGAATGTAGGCAAGGAACTCCCAAGTTAAGCGTGCTTGACCTGGGGTAATCCAGGGATGAGTGACCCCCTTAGGAAGTTCGTGTAGGCTCATCAGGGTAAGTTGTTCCGGTCCTTCTTATCGCTCGATACGGGATGTTACAACAGGTGAAGCTCTATCCCATCTTGGTTGACGTCACGCTATGTTAGATGAGATTGACACCTTACATTCGAATGATATTTGAGATTTGATGCATTTACCATTAGGAAAGACTCTTGTTGGTTGTCGGTGGATATTCACTCCCAAAGTGGGTCCTAATGGATAGATGGAACGTCTTAAGACCCGTTTGATTGCCAAAGACTTTACACAAATCTATGAGCTGGATTACAGTGATACATTTTCTCTTATTACGAAAATGGCCTCTGTTCGCCTCTTTTTCCCTTTGGCTGCCACGCGTCATTGGCCATTCTATTAGATCGATATTAAAAATATTTTTCTTCATGGTGATTTGCAGGAAATATATGGAGTAATCACCTGGTTTTGTTGCTCTAGGGGAGTCCAATATAGTCTGTAAACTCAAGAAGTCTCTTTATGATCTGAAACAATCTCCGCGGGTATGGTTTAACAAGTTCAACACTGTGGTTCAAGCCTTTAGTCTCACTTGAAGTGAAACTAATCATTCGATTTTTTATCATCATTTTTCTTCCTTATGTATCTACTTTGTTGTTTTTGTAGATGATATTGTTATCACATAGAGTGATCAAGTTGGAATATAGAAGCTGAAGGAACATCTACATTAGCACTTTCAGTCCAAAGACCTAGGTTGATTTCAGTATTTCTTAGGTGTTGAAGTTGTTCAATCAGGAGATGATATCTCAATTTCTCAGAGGAAGTATGTCCTTGATATCTTTGAAGAAATTGATATGGTGAACTGCAAACCAGTTGACACCCCAATGGATTCGAATGTCTGACTTTTGTCAGGACAAGAGGAGCTTTATTCAGATCCTGAAAGGTATAGGAGATTGATAGACAAGTTGAACTATCTCACAGTCACTTGTCCCGACATTGCTTTTGCTATGAGTGTAGTTAAGTTAATTCTTCAGTTCTCTATGTGATTCTCACTGGGATGCTATTATCCAGATTTTGAGATATATCAAAAGGGCACCAAGTAAAGGGCTACACTATAAAGATAAGGGACACTTAGATCTTTATTGTTATGCAGATGCAGATTGGGCAGGATCTCATTCTGATCGTCGGTTAACTCTGGGTATTCTGATCGAGTTATGGCTAATGCAACTTGTGAATTTATCTGGCTTAAACAACTCCTATAGGAATTCAGGTTTTGTGAAGTGTCCCTTATAAAACTTATTTGTGATAATCAGGTTGTCTTACACATTGCTTTCAATCCAGTGTTCCATGAGCGGACTAAACATATTGAAATCGACTGTCACTTTATTAGAAAAAAGTTCGTTAAAAGTGTTATTGTTACAAAATTTGTTAAGTCAAATGATCAACTTATAGATGTCTTTACCAAATCTCTAAGGGGTCTTTGAGTGGAATATATTTGTAACAAATTTAGTGCATATGATATTTATCTAACTTAAAGGGGAGTGTTAAAATTATTAGTATAATTATATATATTATAATTATTACATGTATATTTATTTATAATTAGATTAAACTTAGAAATATTTAAAACTCGTTATACTTATTATAAATAACAAGTTAACCTCTTAAATTCTTCTCTTATAATTATAGTATCAGTAGTGGATGGAGCTTTGTCATTAGAAGAACGGTTGGTTATGAAGTTGCTCTTGAAAAGAAGTTTATAAATCCTTAGCCAAAAAAAAAAGAAAAGAAAAGTTTATACACCACTAGGTTTAAGTCCATGGAAATCTAATATTTACACCACTCAGCTGGCTAAGAAACCTAGGGAGGAATATATGAAACGAACATTTATTTGTTTTATTTGAGATTTTCTGTTTCCTCTAATCAGAATGTGAAGTTTCAGACTGAAATCTTTATTCTAATATTTCTGGCAATAGAGATTATAGGCCATTAAATCGAGGTCTTACATTAATTCCTTTTTTTTTTTCTTTTGGCTGACCAGTACATCAATTCTTTAGCCACCCTAGTTCTACTTGATACTCATCCTTTGGTAATTATTTTTAGCCGTATAGACACTGTTCCCATACAATACTGCTGACATGGACCTCCCTGTTCTCATACAATACTGCCAATTTTTCACTAGGCATTAACCTTAGATGCCGGCTGGTTTCCATTGTCATCTTTGAGCCCTTAAGATCTGGATTTGGTGCTGACTAACTTCTTAAGCTGCTTTTGAACCTTTTTGTAGAGATTTGTTGTTTGGATACGATGAGATAAACTGAAGCCGATGGCATCTAGGAACCAGCCACTCCTCCCCCTGAAGCCGGTGACCACACCTCCTTCTGTTGAAAACGAAAACGGAACCCCTTCTTCAACTCCAAAAGGCCCGTAGCTTTTCTGATTACTCTTAAACACGAGTGATCGGATCACAGGACTACCTCCATACACCACCGGACAATAGTGACCGCTCACACTTGTCAAGAACTCACGAGGGAACTGCAGCTTAATCTGCAATATGAAGTTCACAGGTTGGTTACTTCTAACTTTCCTTTGTCAAACTCCCTCTTTATGGTTAGTGAATGAAATGTTAATTACCTCAGCCTTCTGAGTTCCTCCAACACCTCCGTGTTGTTCTGCCGAAACAGGCTTGCCATTCTTATCGTACACCACTTGGATCAAGTCGATGCAATCGCCATAAACCAATCTGATCTCTCTCACCCCACTGTAATTGCCATCGTCCCAATAGGTTCCACCGCCTCCTCCCCACGGGCCGACAACGATGTTCATCCTTTTCTCCCCAGCTTGATCCTTCTCGCCCCCCTGTAAATACATCATCTTGCAAAAATCATTTAAAGAATGTGAAGAAACTATTAGATGGAACAGGGGGAAGATCCATGATTGCGTACCATGACCATGGCCATACTGTGGGTGATTAGGAAAGGTAGAAGCTCCGATGGGAATGAGAAGATGAAGCAATATGTGGGGGCAAAAACTAGGGTTTTTTTAGTCTGCAAGTTGTGGTTATATATGCAGAGAAGAAAGAAAAGGAAAGTAGGGTATATAAATTTGATCCCATTTCTAGTGTTTCCCAGAATCTTGCTTTTTGCTTAATGGCTGAGCACATCTTGGTGCCATGCATTTATGTTTACATGCCCTTTTAACTTATCAAGGGTAGATGCCGTTGTTCCTCTGGCCACAGATCATGTGGAAATGATCTTTTTTCTAAAAAAAAAAAAAAAATCTATATACGAATATAGACATGGCCAAAATTGAACCGGACCGACGGTTCGAATCGGAACCGGAACCGGAACCGGAACCGGCCGAACCGAAACCAGACCGAACCGGCGAAATTCGGTCCGGTTCCGGTTCGAGGTTCCGCGGAACCGGAACCGGAACCGGCAGTTCCGCGAAACCGCGGAGGGGTGCTGCACTGCAGCACCCCCCTTCCCCCCGCAACGGTCCAATTTTGGACCGTTGCAATGCATTGCAACGGTCCAAAATTGGACCGTTGGCTGTTGCCAACGGGCAGCAGCCCAATTTTATTTATTTATTTATTTTTTTCTAATCCTATGATTCCTATCTATATATACCCCTCCCTCCCCCACTCATTTTTCACACACTCTCTCTCTCTCTCTCTCAAGTCTCAAGCTATTATTCTCTCTATTTTATCTCTCATTTAATATTTCAATTTCAATTTCTTCAATCTTCTCATTTTGTTATTTGTCAATTTATTCAATTATATTGTTAATTATTTATTACTTGTTACTATATTATATTATTACTAATATTTTCATTATATTTGTCAATTTTTTACTATATTATTTTATCATTATTATATTTTTTTATTATCATACTTTTTTCAAAAAAATGGCAAGTGAAGGTAGAAATTTTGAAAATGTTGAAAATGTTGAGTTTGAAACTCAAAATTTTCAAACACAAGAGAGTGAAACTCAACAAAAGGGAGGTGAAAAAATTTCTACTTCTGATATTTTTAATATTCATTTCAAGAAAACACCAAAAGGAGATGGAATGTCAATATTTAAAAAAAATTAAAAAAAATCGGTTTGAACCGGAACCGGAACCGTTAACCGAACTGGTCCAAACCGTTGACCGAACCGGCACGAACCGGAACCGGATCGTCCCAAACTGCCCTTGGGCGGTTTGGTTCAGGTTCAAAGATTTTATGAACCAGAACCGGCGATTCATAAACCGTGGCCATGTCTAAACGAATACGACCCCTCTAGAGTTCTTATTCGGTTCTCGTTTCTCATAAAGCCAGGAGCAGCATTCATTCTTTATTTTATTTTTTTTAATGCAATTTAAGGTGCTAGTCAATTTTAAGCTGTACTCAATAGGATCTGGCAAGCATCCGATGCACTTTGTGTTGAAGACGATCAAAGCTTGGTTCCAAAACCGAGAGTATAATATAGTGAGCTTTATTCATTTTTTCAATTTTGCGTTAGTCTTCCATATGATAAATATGAAGATAACTACTAAAGTAATTATATAATTAAAAATGTTTGGAATAAGAATTAAGAACCATGGATGGATCAATGGCTTTTTAAAGAAATAAATACTGAGAATCACTAAAATAATAATAATCTAGTGTTTTTCTTAGAGAAATCAAACAAATAGCAGTTTCCTTTAGAGAATCAAACCAACCCTTTTCCCTTTCTTTTGATCCACTCATGAATCAATCATTCACAGCCTATTTGATTGCAATTTCATTTTCAAATCTTTTGTTTTTTATGTTCAAAATTTTGTCAAAAAAATAATCTAATTTAGTAACCTGCTAGCAGTTTGCAAAATACTTTTCTTTCTGCTAGTCTTTTTGAAATTTTAATTTTCTAAATAGTAGTAATATTTATAGAGAGTTGATTAGCTTCCCAACTCTATTGCCATTTTGGTGCACAAGAATGGAATTGGATGGAAAGCAGATTCTCATTTCCTTTTGCCATTTTGATTCCCAAAACTTGTTTGATACTGAGTGGACTAAACATGGAGATGGAGGCGAGAGAAACCACTTTTAGAGGGAAAGAGCATGTTTCTTCAGACACAAGCCATCTCTCTCTCTCTCTCTCTCTCCCCCAAGAGATGGAGGAATCGGCTTTCCATTCCATCTCCTTCCCCTCTTTACCAATTAAGAGGACTTTAATACAATTGATCTCTATTCTGTATCCTCCTCTCTCATCCCTTAAATAGGAATCAAAAACAAAAATTATTAAGATAAGTGTTCAACAAGATTTTCATTATACGAAAAAGAGTTAAAGTTGCACGAAAACGAAAATAAAAAAATATCATTTGTTAAAAAGTAAGAAACATGTAGTTAAAAAAATATAAGGATTTTTTAAAATATAATTTAAATATAAAAAATTATTCAATATAAAAATACACAAATTTCATAAGGCATTCAAATAAGTTCTGAAAACAAATTATAGTAAAAATTAAAAAATTTGAATTAGAGAAGAAAAACTTTATCATATTTTTTTAATATTACGAAATGACCACAAAAAGTTTTTAAAATTGTAAAAGTGACCCAAAAATGTTTCTAGGTATTTCGAACATGGAAATGTTTCGGCGTTCCGACATGGCGCCCCTGAAAAGTTTTCGTGCAAAATAGAAAGAGGGTACAACAATACAACAATCACTAGACTTAATCTCTCACTAGGTAGAATTGCCCATATAAATTCTGGATCTCTATGCTATAATCATATCCTTTGTAAAACCCTGTGCTCCGGGACACATTAAATTTGTATTTCTGGATGAGGTAAAGAGATTATATCAAGACAGAAACCACAGGAGAACCTGGAACTAACAAGACTATGACAATGACAATGACAAGATAGCGGCTGCAACATTTGACGTTATTGACAAATATATAACAAGTTCCTTGACACAAAATTACTTAGAATTCTTAGGTCAAGCTATTATGATTTATTGACAGAGAAGGTAAATCTCAGTGCAGAGCCTAGGATGCCTGAAACTGCACTACCATCCTGGCCCATTGAGAGTCCCAATTATCCAAAAGAAGAAAAAAACAACAGAGAGAAAGAACCTCACAGCTCGTCGTGATGTTTTCTACTTAACGGGGTACTCCTAGTTTGGAGTTCAAGAAGATACCCGGCAGCTAATGAGGCATCAAGTGCGGCTCCATAAGCAAGCGCATCTTCGTTGATTTTGAAGTAGGGAGAATGCACTGATGCCGGCTTCCCACTTGTTTCATCCTTCACACCAAGGAAAAAGAAGTAACCAGGTATCACCTCTTGGTAAAATGAAAAATCCTCAGACCCCATCACTGGTTGCATGTCCTTGACATTGTCAGATCCAAACAAATTTGCTGCAACACTTTGGAAGTGCCCATGCAAGCCTTTGTCATTTATGGTTGGGGGAGTGAAAGGCTCTTTGCCTCCATGGAAATCAACAGTTGCATTGCACCTTTGAACTGTGGCTTGTCGGGTTATTACCTGTTAGAAAGAAAGATTAGCTTTTTGTCTGGTCAAAGAACAACTCAGAAAGGTGAACCTTAACGATGATCACAATCTGAGAAGGAAAATGAAATTTTTGCTCACAGGGGTGTGCCAACTTGGGGGTGCTGAGCAGGTGAAATGGGCATTTCATCCACTCGGCACAACCCCTAGTTGGCAAAAGTATCAACATTCATTTGAGAATAATGAAAGTTTTAAGTGAAAATTTTGCTACAACATTAATCCCAATGACGGCAACTCTGTGGAAATTCAGGAAATGCCAAGAGTTAATGCATTTGGTAGCAAAATTCACTCTAGTGCATGACTTAAATGTTACCTCTTCAATTCTCTGCTTGAGTTGCATAAAGCTTTCCTTTGAGAAGGCTCTGAAGGTGCCCCCAATAGTGACAGAATCTGGAATGACATTGAATGCACCACCTCCTTTGAATTTCGCAACTGTTACCACCTGCAAATGGAGTTAAACTTTGTAACAGATACAAGTGGCAGTGGAAACTGAATGTCATTTGCTTTCCAATTTAGTCAGTTCTTTGAAGTTTATCACAAGGAAGAATAAGCACTTCAAGGAAGATCACTCTCATTTAATGTTTGGAACTAAGATTTCTGGAAGGAAAATAAGAGAAAAGGGAAACAAATCTTTTTATATAAATGTAAAAGGCATATACATAAGTTACTAAATTTTGTTTTCAATTTACTTCCCATTGCAAAATCCCTATTCCAAAAAGTCTTTTTAGGTAGCGTTTGTTAACTAAGATATAAACCGGAAAATATGGGATATGGAAAGCATCCCGAACAAAAGTACTTTTCATTGTGTTTGTTAAATTTTTTAAAAAAAAGTCATATGATTTCTTATCTTGAACTTTCAAGATAAATTTATCCCCCCCCCTTCGAATAACTCTTGAACTTTACAGATAAATTATCTTGATGGAGTCTTATCTTACTCATTTTAACAAACACTACGTTAAGGAATTAAGGAGACTGTGTTTTAGAGGCCAAAACTTTCAAATTACATCACCATATTACTCCCATCTCTCTCTCTCTCTCTTGAAGAGCAGATCAGGCTTCCAATTTTCATGAAAGACCAATTTCTTGCATAGAAAAGAGTTTTTTTTACAGCTGCTTGCTTTTCATGCTCTGCGATCAACAACTGGTTTTAATTTTATATCTAGAACTTGTTGATCTTTTCCTTTGATTTAATTTTATTGAAGGATTTCCTGAGTGAGAGGGAACGAAAGATGATTGAGGGTTTGAAAGAGTCGGAACCCTAGAGGATTCCGCTGTAGATGAATTTGGTGTTGAGCTCGTCATTGATTGTCTCTGATTGCCAGTGGAACGTTTGACTCTTGACTCTGATACCATGAACAAAATGATGAACAAAAGGTGAAATAAACTTACTTGAGTAACTAACAACTTTACTCGAGTAATATAAGAGCTCACTCGAGTAACTAAGAAAGATTACTCGGGTAAATTAAAACTTACTCGAGTAGTTAATAAACATTACTCGATTAAATGGAAGCTTACTTTTATTTCTGCGACTATGGGATACACACACACACACAAGACTATCTAAGATATATCCTGAAAAATAGGAACAACTACCACCTAAACTACAAGAACAGATTTACAGATTTGAATTAGGAAATTTAAATTTCTGGAGTTGTTGGAGTCATCTTCTTCACACTGCCTTATCTCCTTATCTCCTTATCTCCTAACAACCTTATCACCTCATCCTTTAACTTCTCGTATCTCTTTTATCCACTTATTCTCAGTCATAAGAGAGAAAACCAGGAATTTCATTTTAATCTTTCCAACAAATTTCTCTAGGAAGACCAAAAAGAAGTTTCTCATTCCCTGATCCAAAAAGAAAACTCAAGTTTCTAAGGGAGGAGGAACTGCCATAATAGGGAAAAATTGAAGTTAAATTCATCAGTCGCAGTTTGTTTCATCCAACACCTATTCACGATCTGAATTATATATTCAAAGACCAATCAGTTATGTTTATATTTCTGCCAACCTGGTCATTGAGGTAAGAAGAAAAAAAGTAGTACAGAAATTCCAGCCATTTCACCAGAAAACCTTAAAAAGTATCCTTCACAAAATCCCTTATCTAATGGCAGTGGCAGCCTTCCAAATTTTGTCAAAGTCTTCTATTGCAACAAAAATAATTGGAGTTGATGAAATTTAGGCAAGTATTTCATTCTGGTAACAAGGTTGACGATGACAATGTTCATAGTGCAAAACAATTTGATAGATAACAGCAGTTATTCAGCCCAAATCACTTTCAAATTCTGCAAAAAGTTCAAGAGGTATAAAAATGTTAATTGAGAAATGGTTATACCTGAGAGTCCAGTGGATCAGCTTCTCTTGAAACAAGGTGCTGTAAGCTGACAATTACATTTGATGCTGCCAAAATTGGATCAATTGAGTGCTGAGGAATGGCTGCATGGCCTCCTTTTCCATTTATTACCGCTTCAAAAAAGCCACTCCCAGCCAAAAAAGGACCAGATCTGGAGGCAACTTGGCCTATGGGTAAGTCGGGATAGACATGCAGCCCAAAGATAGCTTCAACATTCTCAAGTACTCCAGCATCTACCATTTCCTTTGCGCCACCACCTCCTTCCTCTGCCGGTTGGAAAACAAGAAGAACCGTTCCCTATTGGTTTCAAGAAATAAAATATTTATTAATATGTTAAAAAAAAAAGTCAAGAATCAAAATAAAAGGTGAAAAGGATGCCAAATGGAGCAGGCGCATAATTTTCCACCAACTACTTTCACCTCAAACCCTTTCATCCTATTCTATCCATGAACTATAACAGGTTCTAGGTGACCATATCAGTTACTCTCTCAGGCCATTTTGTTATGGTAGCTAGCTACGTAGTCGTTGTAATTAGGCTACCTTGCTTATATGATAGCTTATAGTACTTAGGCCTTGTTTGGCATAGCTAGAGGAATGTTCCAACATGCTATAAGTGCAAGTGTGCGCAAGTGGGCAAGTTGAGGCAACTGTTTTTGACGCCTAAACTCAGCTCAGATCAGTATAAACAATGTTGATCCGCGCCAAGCTGCATATGTTTAATGAAATTGGAAATTAGTTTCCCTCCAATTCTCTCTCTCCGTTTTGATCTCTCTCTCCCTCTCAAATATCTTTCATTCTCTCTCCATTCTCGTTCTCAATTCCATCGAGAACTCTCTTGTCAGATTTGTAATCTGACAAATTGGTATTAGAACAAGGTCCTGTCCGGAATTTGCAAACTGATCGAGCAATGGTTGACGGTACCAGGATGCGATAGATGGAGGCACAACTGCAACAAGTTTCGTCGTCAGTGGCCGAGATGCAAGACAAAATGGATACGATGGAAGAGAGGGTCAGCTTGACGGTGGATAGGAAGTTGGATGCATTGGCCGATAGGCTTAGGGGAGATATGCATATACAAATCAGGGAGGAAATGCAAGAAGTAAGGGATAAATGGAACCTATTGCGCGATCAACTGCAACAATTCATGAGGATGTTTGCGGGTCAATCGCAAGTGAAGATCTCCCCTAATTTCCCACCTAGGGAATGATCGAAACCAATTTTACCAAGAAATGGTGGCAATAACTGTAATGTGGAATTGTCGATGTTGGAGGGAGAACTGGCTACGGTGGAAGAGTTAGCACCAGAGAGGAGGCATGAGGTGCCAATTCGCTCGCATCAAACTGGATTTCCAGTACCTAAGCTGAAATTACTGATGTTCGAAGGTGTGAAACCACAATGGTGGTTAAGGTGATGCGAGAAATTGTTTGAGATCCATCGTGTAATAGAAAATCGAAGGGTGACCCTAGCTACAACGTACCTCCATGATGCAAGGGACATATGGTTCCAAGGATGGTCCAAGGTGAGGGAGAGCTATAGTTGGGACAACTTCGCACAAGGGTTGTGTGAAAGGTTTGGGGAGCAAGGAAGATGGGATGTGGCATAAGAATTCAACCACCTAAGACAAGAAGGGACGGTGTTGGAATATTAGGCAAAGTTCAAGGAGCTCAAATTCATGATGTTAAACAAGAATCCCTACCTGAATGAGGAGTACTTTGTATCTAGTTTCAAGGAGGATTAAATGATGAGTTGAGGTCAGTAGTGTAAGTCCTCCGAACTAAAACGGTGCAAGAGGCAATAGAGGGGGCCGCCTTGTAGGAGATGACGTTTGAAGCATTACTAAAGAAGCAGGGGGGACAGAACAGGGGAGTACAGTCCAGAACTATGCAATACGGGAGCCAACCTATGGGGAAGGAACTGGTAAGATTTGGTGCCAGCAACAGGTATCCAACATTACCCCCAGCTTCTCAAAATATGCAGAATAGGGACAAGTTGATGGAATAGAGGAGGTTAGTTGGATTATGTTTCAAGTGTGGCGAGAAATACACACCAAGGCACCAATGTAGGAAGCAACTACTATTGTTAGAGAGAGGAGATGAAGAGGAAGAGGAAGAAATGGATGTGACAAGAGAAGAGGAGGAGGGAGGCAATGGAACCATATCCTTGCATGCCATTAAAGCAGTAGCCAATAGCAAGATTTTTAAGGTGGAAGGGAAGGTACAGGACAATTTTCTCGTGGTCTTGATAGATAGTGGGAGCACCCACAGTTTCATTAATGAGATGATTGCCAAGAAGATGAGGTGCCCAACGGCTAGTACCCAAGCCCTATCTGTGACAGTAGCCAACGGGGACAAAGTAATCAGTAAATCAGCTTGCCTAGGGTTTTGTTGGGAGATACAAGGAGAGGAATTCCGAGCTGATCTAAGGCTGCTCAAATTGGGGGGATGCCATATCGTCCTAGGGGTGGACTGGATGCGGGAGATAAGTCCTATCAGTTTTGATTTCAACAATATGGAAGTGACACTCGAGAAGGAGGGAAGAAGCGTAGTGCTACAGGGAAACATGGAGATGGGAACTCTCAAATTGATGAAGAGAAAGAAGTTGTAGCAATTATTTAGGAAGAAAATGGCACAAGTGGCTCAGCTATTCTCAATAAAGGCCACTGAACAATAGGAAGAAGAATCAGGAAGAGGAGGCTCCTTGATTCTTTACTGATTGAATACAAGGATCTCTTTGTAGAGCCTAAGACATTAACCCCCAAAAGACCACTAGACCATACTATACCATTGTTACCCAATGTTGGACCAATAAACATTAGGTCATATCGGTACCCACATCTATAGCTCCTCTTTCGATCAACACCTAACCCATCTTAGGGTTGCATTTGAGATCCTACGATTCAATCAGTTATGCATCAAGCAGTCAAAGTGTGCATTTGCACAAACACAAGTGGAGTACCTTGGGCACATCCTATCAGGGGTTATAATGGGAACATATCCAAAGAAGATAGAGGCAATTGTATCATGGCCTAAACCCACAAACATCAAGGCTTTAAAGGGATTCCTAAGGCTTACCGGTTACTATCGGAAATTTGTAAAGAATTATGGAACAATCAACAAGCCTTTAACGGAGTTGCTGAAGAAAGAAGGTTTTAAATGGAACCCCAAAGCAGAAGAGGCTTTTGAGCAACTGAAGAGAGCACTGAGTAATGTTTCCCACACTTAGCTTACCAAACTTTAGTAAGCCATTCACCCTAGAGACAGACGCCATCAATGCGGGAATAGGTGCAGTACTATCGAAATCTGAAGGGAATGATTGCATTATGGTGGGAATAGACCGATTCACTAAATTCAACCACTTCATAGGGTTGTCAGCACAAGAATTGGCTAGGGCCTACTTGGAAAATGTAGTAAAGTTGTATGGAATTCCAAAGTCCATTGTATCGGACAGAGACAAGGTATTCACTAGTCTCTTTTGGAAGGAACTCATGAGAATATTAGGCACCAAGCTCCTAATGTCTATTGCCTACCACCAGAAACGGATGGGAAAACGGAGCAAGTTAATCAGTGCTTGGAAGGATACCCAAGGTGTTTGAGCTTCTTACAACCTAAAGGATGGTACAAGTGGCTAACAATAGCACAATAGTGGTACAACTCGAGCTACCATAACTCTATCAATATGACACCCTTCGAGGCTCTCTATGGCTACAAACCAGACTTACTGCCAACTTTGGGAGGACACACTATAGTGGCAATAGTGGAGGCTTACTTACAACAAAGGCAAGTGGTGATGAGAATGGTTAAAACAGAATTGGCCAAGGCCAAGAACAGGATGAAGCAATTGGCAGACCGAAAGAAGAGTGAACGGAATTTCTCGGTGGGTGAAGAAATGTATTTGAAGCTCAGCCAACAGCACCTCAAGACACTAACCAAACAACCAATATCCAAACTAAATCCCAAGTATTATGGACCATTCCTAATCCTGAAGAAAATAGGTGTCAGGGCCTACTGACTACAACTGCCTGAAAATGCCAGGATACACCTTGTATTCCACATATCCCTCCTCAAGAAGGCTGTAGGAACACAAAGATCGAATCCTACATTGCCTCCTATGGTGGGAGAAGTACCAGCAAATGCCGAACCAACAGCTATTATTGACAGAAGAGTGATCCATCGAAATAGAGTCCCTCTTATTCAAGTGCTGGTCCAGTGGTCCTCTCTTCACTCGGATAATAACACTTGGGAATATTTGCCAGAACTTCTCCACCAGTTTCCTAATGCAGCAAGCTTGCTACACATTTCTTACAGACAAGAAATGCTTTAAGGTGCGGGGATTGTTACGGTAGCTAGCTAAGTAGTTGTAATTAGCCTACCTTGCTTATATGATAGTTTATAATACTTAGGCCTTGTTTGACATAGCTGGAGGAATGTTCCAGCATGCTATAAGCGCAAGTGGGCAAGTTGAGGCAACCGTTTTTGGCACCTAAACTCAGCTCAGATCAATATAAACAATGTTGGTCGGCGCTAAGCTGCATATGTTGAATGAAATTGGAAATTAGTTTCCCTCCAATTCTCTCTCTCCGTTTTGATCTCTCTCTCCCTCTTAAATATCTTTCATTCTCTCTCCATTCTCATTCTCAATTCCCTCAAGAATTCTCTTGTCAGATTTGTAATATGACAGATCCAAACACAAATTAGGGTTGACGGTAGTTCCTCATATTGCTCAGTAGGAGATACTTGTCAGTTGACCTTAACTAAGAGTTTGCCAAGGGCAGATGCAAGGTCATGGCTGCAGGGGGTAATAATCCAGCATATTGGTACAGGAGAGTTTCGTAATTTCATGTCTGTAGGAACATTTTAGAGTTTTGCCCATATGTATAAACATATTTTGTCCTATTTCTTCATATAGTGAAAATCCAGTGCTCTCCCCATGGACATAGGCACACTGAAATGTAACATAAATCTGTGTTCTTCACCTCTTTGTTTCATTCTCTTGTTTGTATAATCATATTTTGCAAACGTCAAGATTAACAATTAGAAACAACTAGTTGGTGGTTATTAGTCATGGTACTACTTGCCCATGTTCTAGTATACCACCTCTTCCCAGCATCAAAATAAACTCATCATTGCAGGGATCTGAACTACATGAACTTAGGTAGCCAACTACCAGCATAAATTTTTTTGAATCTTATATCATGAATTCTAGACTAAAGAGTGATAAAGTCATGGATAGAGATGGGGGAGGACCTAAAATTTATGTAGCTGACCCACCTAGTAGGATTAAGATTGTCATTGCTCTTTTTTTATTAAGAAACATCTTACAACTTTTTTGGGCAAAATTATTTTCTAAAATTCATATTATGCTTAAAGCACATTAAACCGTTTGGCCTATTTGGAGAGAAAGAAACTTGAGAGGTTCTGAAGGTGTTGAGAGTTTGTTTCCTTCCCTCAAGAGAACCATTCTCATTTCCCTTTTTTGTGAATAAGGAGGATTCCACTTTGTTCCTTGAGCCTACCTGGAGTTTTGTGGATTGTATCTGTGCAAGTAGTTTATTTTGTTTCTTGTAAAGGACAACACACCCCCCCCCCCCCCCCCCAAAAAAAAAAAAAAAAGTTCTTTAGCACTCCATTGTTATTTACCAAAACTCAAAACACACTAACAGGGTATAATCCAACATTTAACTTGGTTAGATATATTACTAAGTTCAGCTCTTCTATTGTATCACAGTTTAACTTTGGTAAATATTCAATATGTATGTATATTCCAAAGTAAATGACTAAACTTAAACTTTGTACAAAGAAATGGTTGGGGAGATATAATTCATGTAGCTGACCCCACCTAATGAGATTAAGGCTTGAGATTATTGTTGGGCTGTTATTAGTTTTTTATTGTTCTATTGGGTCACAGGTAATCTTGCTTGATCATATTAGAATTGGATTTATAATTTTAATGATAATGTGAAGAGGAATAAGGATTTTAGTTTTAATGTTTGATAGGATATTAGTATTTTGAATTATCATATTTTGTTTGGTTTTAGAGTCATATTTTGTTTATATTGTATATTGTTACTTTTTAATTAGGTTTTAGGATTGTTTATATTGTTATCTTTTCATAATTATGATTGAACTTTTCCTATAATTAAGAATACGATGTATTTTCAAATTCACCACTTTTGATCATTGAACAAGGAGTTCTCTCTCTCTTCTTCTCCTTCTTCTTCTTCTTCAATCTTTCTCTATCCTTTGGCTGTTCCACATCATAATGTTTACTGTGTGTATGACTAGTGATAAGAGTATAGTAAGACAAGGATACCTCAGATAAAAACCAAGACAATTTCTTTCTTGCATGATGTCTTAGCTTATTAAGTACTTCTCATTTCAACAAACTTTTGGTACAACAATAAGTTTGCCATTGTTGCTGGTTTATATAAAGTGTGGCACCTGCTACAATTAGGCAACAATTAGGGTACAACAGAAATCACCCCCCTTAATCCCACTAGATGTGATCAGCTACATGAATTATAGATCTCCAGTCATCTCTATCCATGGACTTATCCAACTGCGCAATTGTTAGGATATGAATAGAAACCAAAATAATTGTTGGGTTAGATAGGAGAAAGTTAGTTGGACAATGGCTTTCTATATTGGGAGTAGATATCTAGCACTTCTTTAAAAAAAAAAAAAAAAAAAAGCCCAAGCTCCAGATCAACAAAATATGAGTCACCATGTCGGCATGCCCCATTCCCTTACCTCCATATACAACATGCACTTCGACAAACCCACCCCTTCTTACAAATAATCACCCATCAAATTTCGGGAGGCTTCACCTAATTTCTACTCCTAGATGCCCTTTATCTCGCAGTATTTTCAGAAAAATCTAGGGTTCCAGTTCTAGAGAACCAAACCCCCAAAAGAGCTATTCTTCCATTTAATTCCCCCTATTATTTATTTATTTATTGTGTGTAGCAATGAGACCCAGGATTAAAGTAGATACCACACCCCACACCTCTCTATAACGGTGCGTTCGTGGTACACCAGAAAGACAACTACCTGCAGAATAATTCCTATAAACTCGGACCAGCTTCCTAACCACTACTCAAGATCCATCACCTGGATCCACAGCTTTTCTTTTTTTTTTTTTTTTTAATTCTGACAAAATCTTCTCAATCCCTTCCCATATCAATTACGAGACATCTAATAAGCATCCTGCTATTTTCCAAATGTGAGACCCTCCAGCCTAACAGGAAACAGATCAACAATTATTCCTTTGGAAGATACAGCCAATTCTGAAGATGATCAGCCACCTGTGCACAGATCAAATTAAAAGAAAAAAAGAGGAAAAGAACAAGAAAGAATGGAAGGTGGACCCAAGACAAACACTGCAGAGTTTCCAAGACAACAAACACATTGGCAAAGAAAAGCCAAAGTAACATGAAAATCACCGACAATAATGCAAATAATAAGAGGACAGCCTTATCCAGACAGAATCAAGGAGTATGACAAGATAAACCTGCAAGAGTTCACGATGCTCTTGAAGAATCTTTGCAGCACCAAGAAGCATGGCAACATGGCCATCGTGCCCACAAGCGTGCATTTTCCCAGGAATTTTACTCTTGTGCTCCCATTCCACCATTTCCTATGAAAATCACAACCCTCATTAATATGCTCCACAGGAAAATATTTTCACTTCCCCCAACTTCAGCCAATTTCAACAACCTCAATCATTGTCCAAACTTCAAACCCCTCAACGTGGTACATCTAACAATTTAGGAAAAAGATACTAAGAGATTTATTTATCATCATTCAATGGGAGTGTTTAGTGGAAAACAAGTGTAATAAGTACACCTTGTATGAAAATAGGGTAATCCTAACCATTGCACCTTGTTTTCAGCTCAAAAACACTACTATTGGTTGGTGACAAATGCATCATGTTTTGCAACATTTTATCAATCAATAAAAATATTTAAAATTGAAAATAAGTTACAATAAATGAACCTTATTTGAAGAGAAGGTACATTTATTGGGTGCTTGAACCATAAAAATAGAGTACAATACATATATATTATTCAAAAATAAAATAAGCTTATTACACTTTATCTTGAGTTCTTAAAAAATCCATGCTAAAATTACCCCCCAAAGTTGGAAGAGGCAATAATTGTCTCTTTTGCGACTAGATACTGTGCATACCTCCAAATTTGGCTAATGCATACTCGAAGAGTAGTGGTTACGGTTTTCGTCCTCACCAAAAAAGTTAAACTCGAGAGAGATATGGAGGGAGGAGAGAGAACCTGCATAGACAGAGCATCCATGTCGGCCCTAATCGCAACGAAAGGGGGTTCGCCGGAGCCGACGAAGCCAACGACTCCGGTGACTGCAATCGGGTATTTGTAGGGAATACCCATTTTATCCAACTCCGCTCTGACAAGCTTACTGGTCTCAAATTCCTCGTAACCCAGTTCCGGATTCTCATGTATCTTTCTCCTAATACCCACCATCCAATCAAAAACCTCTTTTTTCTTCGCATGGTTGAGGAAGATTGAGGTAATCTCTCTCGAGCTCGACGAAGAATCTGCGGGACTGGGTGTCAACTCAACCGACAGCAGGGCCAGAATCAAGAAGACCCGATTGAAGAAACCCATCTAATCTTTCTTCTGCAATTGAAGTTTGATTTGATTTGAGTTGAGTTTTGCAGAAGAGGGGGAAGGGCGAGTTAGGGGCTGACGCTCACGGGAGGAAGCGTGAAATGGAGCAGGGAGTTGATTGTGGCCTTCCTCTGGTCTCTGACGTCCTCAGATTGGCTACACAAAGCCAAATGATTCGGTTGCCACCGAAGATCAAATTAACATATATATATATATATATATATATATATAAGGATTCTGAATAATTATGTATAAGTAGTGTTTCATCCCTTAAACATTTAAATTGAATTTCTCCATGTGACAGTTTAACATTTTAGGAATTCTGATAATTGGTGCTGATGAGCCAAACTTCCCTAAAGTGAAAAGTTTTGTGGGCTGGCAAGGTTGAGCAAGAATCTCGAAAAATCTCAATTTTAATGATTACAAGTTGATAGAGAGAGGTTTTGTTGAGTTAAATTAAGATAATGATGAATATCTTGAGTTTATTTTAGATATTTTAAGATTAATATCTAATAATTAAATTCATTAATTTATTTCTTAAATTTAGGTTAGATAAAAAAAAATATTTTATTATCTTATTATTTAATAATATAAATATCCAACAGAGCTTGAATTTATTTTCATCTAAATATAACTTAGTATTCTCTTTCTTTGAAAGTTTTATCGTAATTTTTTTTTTACTTATTTTGATAATATATTTATGTTAATTATTGTCTTTATTTTTAAACAATGGTTAAGGTGTATTTATTATATATTATTTTTAGTTTAAAAATATTTTATTAGTTAATGATAAATATATTTTAGTTTGTATTATTTAATTAATTAATAAAATTATATAAATATAATAAATATATTTTATTTTCATTTATTGCCCAAAAAAAATATTCACACAATCAATAGAGAGAGAGAGAGAGGAAACAGAAACACACACGTGATAAAGCATGCAACCTGTGCACGTGAGAAGTGCGTGCGCAATTTATGTGGCACGGCTGGTTCATGGGCCCACGCCAAACGTCCTTGCGCTGCCACGTGCTTAATTTTAAATCCCACGTGTTTCTTGCTATTATAACGCTCCGTATGGAATGTCATGTCACCAACGAGAAGGCTATTTTCAAGCTGAATTTTGCTATTCCGTGCAATGTTCGGTATTAATATTTAGTAATTAGTATTAATCCCTAAACTATTAATAGTTAATTAATCATTTTAAATAAATAAATCTTCTTACGCTTACGTGGTGTATTAAAAGTAGTTTAGACACGTAATAAGGATAGTTCTTGTAAGAATTATCTAATGTTTGTAAATTAATATATAAATTTTTAAAAAATAAGATACAAAAAATATTTTAAAATTTAATTATTTTTAATGTATTTGTTAAATTTATTTGATAATCCTTAAAAAAAATTACGTGACTTCTCATTTGACATTTTTTAGATATATTTATTGTAATACCCGAGAATTTCAAAAGAACTCAAGAGTAAATTTTCTTGAGACAAAAGTTAAATTACAGATAAATTGAGGGTATAAGGGTAATTCATTACCGTATGAATAACCGAATCGACTGCAGGGAGTGCCCTAGACTCGAGATGCCAAAGAAAAATGATATGGCATTACGAGCGTCCAGAGATAAAATTTATGATATCGAAAGAAATTGGATCGGGAATGATTTTCGGTACAGCTAAAATGCAGCTGCCATTTAGGCTGCAAAATCGAATCTTTATAGACGACTTTCGAGAAGTCAACGGAAACTTGAGGGGGATTCAGTTTTTCATAAGGGACAACCCTTCAGAGGTTTCAGAAAGAAACGAAAGGGTTTAAGGGCAAAACGAAGATTCGGGCTTAAGTACAATTTTTCTGAAATTGCTAGAGAGAGATAGAAACGATGTTTTTTCGGAATCTTCGAGGGTCAAATGGATGTTTTGGAACTTGAGGGTCTTAAATGAAATTATGAAAAGTTAAGGGGCTAAGCGAAATGGGCCAAAAATGTAAAGGCCAAAAGTTAAGAGCCAAAATGCAAAATCAACAAAAATTCAACCAAAAGGAATCTGACCAGCACATGGCTGGTCAGCGATGGCCAATTTCGACCATAGGGTTGCACGAGGAATGGTCGGGGGAGCATCTTTTGTAAAGAAAAAAGTCAATAACGGCCACTGGTCTGGCCGGAAAAGTAGGAAAAAGTGGCCGAAAAAGTAGGAAAAAGTGACCGAAAGTTGGTCGGTTGGTCGACACCTACAACTCATTTTTTTTGGTCGGATAAGGATGCATCGAGGTCGGCTTGGGAGAGGTAGAAGCTCCTAAGGCAATGGGTTGTGCCGCCAAGAGCGTTTCGTCGCTCGATTTTGGCTATAAATAGTCGAGAAGTGGCCAAGAGTTTGGAGAGATGGGAGCTTCAAATTGAGGTCGTTTTCGAGCGAATTGGTGGTTCAAACCATGGGGCTTTTTTTGCCTATGGTCTAAGGATGATTTTTGGAAACTTAGAGGCGTTTTGGTGCTGTTTTAATGGTGTTTCGAAGTTCGTCAGAGTCGGGAGGCGGTCCGTCTGGTCGAGCCTTTGGCTAAAAAATCGAAGCCCTTCCCAAACTCTTTTTTGAGTCCCATGATGCTCTATGCTTTCAAAGCTCGCTGGAGAAGAAGGTCGACGTGTGGCCTTCACGCGCTGCCTTCAAGCTCAGAACCACGCGCGCAGGGCGTAGGAGCGCGTGCATGCCTAGAAAAATTCGAAAAAAATGTCAAAAATTCTAGAAAAATGTTTTAAAGGGGTTTGGGCAAAAAGTTTTGAGGTTTGCCTTCCTGATGTCTCGATATTCGCACCAAATAGCCTCATTTTACATGAAAATGCAGCATTCGGGTAAGTCCAGTAATTTTTTCTTGATGTTCATAGGTTATTATGAATTGTTGTTGAAAGAGATTCAAGAAAATAGTCTCGAGTGTATTTATTGGGATTTTTAGAAGGCAAAATCAAAGAAAATGAAGGGAAAATAAAAGAAATTGGAATATTGAGATATTTAGTGATTAAATATGTTTTTTATGATTTATGTGTTCAAGGAAAAGTGATTAGTGTAACTTTCGAGAGTTGGCACGAAATCGAGGTCGGACACGCATATTGAGGCAATGCACGCTTTTCGAGAAATTTGAGTTTATCTCTAAATGTGAGTTGTTCTGTCTTATGTGATATGATTACTTATATATGCATGATATTTATGAAAGATATGATTCACTTTGTCATATTGCATAGAAAATCGTGATATTTGCATGGCACGATATTATTATCCTATCGATATTTGTGCATGAAAATGGGATATGACCTTAAGAGTGTAGCTGTAATTCCCCAAGGGCAATTGATGAAATAACGTTAGGATTATCTTGCTAGAGGTGCCAAGATTCTGCATAGGATTCCGTGCCGAGCTTGTAGACCAAGAAAATTATACTAGGACGAATGTTTGTTCGCGTTATTGCATTATGCTTCTATATATATGTTTTTGGACCCTCACTAGAAATTTCATTTTCTAATGAGTTATGCCCCTGAAATATTCAACGTTCTAGTTGAGACTTGCAGTTTAGGCAAGGATGTGATGACATGGGGTGATGTGTCCAATGAATTCAGCAGGTGGTTTCGATAATTTGTTTAGCCAGATTCGTTTTTAGATGAGTCGTGAAATGGCTATGTATATTAAGGTATCATTTGATTGCACTTAGGATGTTAGATGTTATCTCGGGAAATGTATCTCCATGTATTTATGTTTTAAGGCTTTCGAGGATATAATGTAATGGTACAGATTCTTATGTTATGTTATAAAGTGAATGTATCATATTAGGTTCCAATTATTATTTCTACATTTATGATGATTACTTGTCTTAACTTATTAATTCTTATTTAGTATGTTGGAAAGGTAAAATGGGATTGTCGGGAAATAATTTATATTGAAAAAAAAAATATTCCTGAAATTTCTAAGTTATTTAACGCCCTTGAAAAAGGTGGGGCGTTACACTTATCTTTCTTCCATCAAGATAAACATAATTTGAACTTTATAAATAAGAAAAATAACACATATATCCTCTAATGCATTTTAAAAAACTTAACAAATAGTTTGATAAAATTATTGAAATGTTTCACAGACTTATCTTAAACATTTCATATCTTACTCCATAAAACATACAAATTTTATTTTAATACAATCTTATTTTACTCATTTTAACAAATACTATCATAATAAATTATCTCTCTCTATGTCTAGTGAGTGTAATACTTCAATTCAACTTTTACGTGGGCAAAATAATGGCGGGCATCATTTGTATTGCTCGTATTAATTTTTTTATTTATATTTTCATAATCCTTTGTAAATTATTTTTTATGTTCATAAAATTTTGGTAATATGAGAAATTCATAAGTCACTTGTCTTTCAAATTCTATATATTTTACAATTTTATTAATTTTTAAGGCTAAAGTAAAAGCATTTACCAATATTTTATCTTTTATTGACTAATTTTATATTTTTAAAAATTATTTTCTAAACCAAAAAATGATATTTCCATTTTATATTACAAGTTGATAATAGATGATATAAAAATCTGTAAAACAATAATAATTAAATAAAGAATAATTTGAAATTTGAATAGAATTAAAAAATTATTTTACGGGCATTAATATATTTAAATATTATTAAAATATAAAATATAAAATATAACTATATGATAATACATGGATTTATGTTTAGTTTCTATTAAATCTCAAAGGCACCCCCAATATAATTTTTGTTTTTAAAAATGTTAATTGGCTGATCAATTTTTATTATAAAAATATGTAAAAGATATATAATTACCATTTTTTTTCTATGAATGGAGAGAACATCTTCTTAAGATATCGTTTGTTAAAATGAGTAAAATAAGATTATATCAAGATAAAATTAGAATTTTTTTTGAATCAAGATATGAAATGGTTAAGATGAGACTATAAAGTATTATAAGATTTTTATCAAATTATTTGTTAAATTTTTTGAAATATATTAGAAGACATATACGTAATTTTTTCTTATCTGTAAGGTCTAAGATATATTTATTTAAAAGGGAAGAGATAAATATATCTAAAAAATGTCAGATAAGTTTAACAAATATATTGAAATATAAAAAAATCTAAAATACTTTTCATATCTTATTTTTTCTGTTCTATATCTTAGTTAACAAACACCATTTAAGAGTAAAACCCAAATAGAGGAATAGAACATTAAAATTATGATAAGAGGTTCATATGAAAGATGTCATTCTCAATTTTTTTTATCCCTTTTCTTGCCCAAGAAAGGCTTTTTTTCCCAAAGATTTTACTTTTTATAGTTGCTCCATTTCATGATATATTATATACATAGTACAAAAATATTATAAAAAATGTACAAGGATTATGAGAGAAATTAGGAGATAAGTAGAGTAGTTATGTGTAATGAGGTGTCATTTTTACAGTTATGTATTAGTGTGGTATTATTTTATAGTTGTATTGTTGATTTGTGATTCAAAATTAAATAACATGTATATATGAATTTTATTCATATTTCATTTTTGTGGTATATAATATGTGGCATTTTATATTATGTTAAATGGTTGATTATTTCTAAGCCATTGATCTTCTCTTCGAAACCCTTAATCAAGCAGTTGTCAGCAATTACCCTTTTGTATATAAAGCCTATTGGTATTCCAATCGGTCAATACAAGAGAATAAAAATATAAGAGAACAGAAAAACAAGAGAATAGAAGCCAAAAGTCGCGCAAGAAAGAGAGAAAATACGATTGGAACCCTAAATTGAGAATCATATATTGATCTTTCACCGTTTTTTCCATGGGATTGAGTGTGAGAGATTTATAGAAGATTGTTTTGAGAGTGCTAGAATCGCTTGGTTGATTAAGCGTTATATTCTCTGTTTGTATCATCTTCTTGCTTCGGTTATTGGTTCTAATTTTGTTGTAATCGCTATAAATCTCTATAAATCCATTGTGTATCGTTTTAGTAGATTAACTAGAGTGAAGCCTTGCCGTGAATAAGATCTATTTGGGATCTGAACACATAAACGTTGTCTCGCTATTATATGGTGTGTGTGTTGTGGTTATTGTGTTCATGTGCATTTGTTGGCTTTCTGTTTTGATATTTCTGCATTGTTCTTGGTACTGTCGTGGATGTGGTTGTGTTGATAGGTTAAAGAGATTAACATGTATAGTAATGGTAACTACTGTAAATAACTTCTGGATTGCTGGAATAGTCCTATATAAAGTTATACCATAGTATGCTGAGGAATCAAATAATTATGTTGAAGTTATCTTATTTTCTTTCTATCTATTCTTTGTTTCCATCTATTCTTCTCTTTATTTTCTCCCTAAATTCTCTCATTTCTCTTTTTTTTTTTTGTTTCCATCTGTTCTTCTTTTCCTTGTTTTCTCCCTAAATCTTCTCATTTCTCCTTCTCTTTCTTCTTTCATGACTGTCAACTAGAAATCCTAGTTTCGAAAACGAGTAACAAGATAATCAGTTTTGAAACTTCTACAGATTGATTTATTTAGCCCAGAAAAAGAGAATGTTGCAGATGTTGAGCAGGAATATGAACTATAATGAGAAGATTGCGTATACATGCTGTGTGGAATGATATGAATGGACAACAATACATGGATCCCAATAATGGAAACCATTTGTTTGACAAATGTTCCTGAGCTTCTAGTGTTTGAAATGCTTTTGTACATTAAGAAGAGATGAGTCCAGGCAATTTTCAGAAGGGAGGAGTGTTCCCTCTTGATTGCTTCTCCCAGTGATGTTAATATTATGCAGGCGATTTGGGTCAGTAACCGAAGAGATTGGATGAAACTTCCAGTAGAGGCTCCAAAGCATTGGGAGAGAACTTCCTAGCAAAGAGGAAACAAACTGAAGATGGCTCGTCATTGTAAGTGCAGTTTCTGCCTTGGAACATTCTCTTGAAGAACTGCTCCCCAATATCCGACCGCCCATATGTGGCGGGGTGAGCGCCGCCCCTAGACCAGTCCACCCACGTCAGCGTCCTGTTTGCCAAGAGATGTGGAGATTGGATGCTCAGCATGGTTGGGAAATAGTGCTCGTCCACGTAACATTTTGGTCTGCAGAAGTGTTCGAACTTGGGGTAGAAGATGTTGTCTTCAATGATGTCGACTGCCAGTTTACGATTGACTTCAAACCACTGGGAGCTTTTACGCCATTCAGTGATGTTGACCTCAGGTGCCATGTTTGGGCTATAGCGCCCTCTTCCATCGGGTCCCAGTTCATCATATGAACCCATAAAGCTGTACCGGGATCTTGAGATGTAGTCGTAAACAAAACTAAAGTTGTAAAGAGGAATGCAAGCTTCAGATATGAGGATAAACCATTCATTGGAGATATCAAGCAATGCATTGGCTAGGAGTCTCCTCTCTGCATCACACATGCTCATCATTCCCCACTCAGCCACCTACATGGAACCAAGTCCAAGAGTAAGGAATACGGATGCAGACTGTACTCAAGACGAGAAGGGAGAACTGGATCAGAGTAAGAAGAAAGACTCGAGTATCAATCAGGGTAGCATGAATCAGAGATCAACAAAAAGCTACATCATGTCAATGTTGCTGTGGAGCCGAAGGAGCCCAAAAAGTATAGCAGTTAGTTGATTATCACCATCTTTACTAAGCCATACATGCAGGGTCTTTCACACTCTGTTGTGTCTGTGAGAATAAATAAGCAATTTGTCTTCGGGAAGGGAATATAACAAGCATTTAAGAATGTGATGTGCTTTAAGTCACTCAAGCAACCTTCACAAGTAGAAATGAACGCAACATTGGTAATTGCAAGTATATTAGATTATTTAAAATATCAAACAAGAATTGTGCTTAATCACCGCGGTGCTGTCTAGCAGAGGAGCTTCTGTAACATGAATAAACAGCTAAAGAGATGCAGGTACTGCTGACTAATGTAGTTCTAGTTGCCGAAACAATCTCTTTTCAGTGTAAGGGTAAAGCTTCGTAAAAAAGAAGACCCTCCCTGACCATTTCAAAGTAGGGAGCCCCATGCACTAGTAACACTTTTAATTTGACTAAACTTTTTCTCTACAATATGATTGAATTTTGAAGTCACCATCTCTCTCTATCCAGAAGGCAGGAACAGTAACAGTTGTCTGCCCTAGGAAAGAAGACTGCTAGAATGAATATAGTCCTCGCTTGCACATAAATTGGATTCTCATACAGAACATAGTACAAGTACCTGATGCAAGTTTTTGCCTATTGTAGAAGTTGAGTTTTACTTAAATTTCATATTATGATTATAGTCAACTATTTATATTGTTATATCAAACTTCAAATTCAGCATACCACTTCTTTCTTTGTTTATTAGAGCTCAGAACACATTGGATAACATTCTACAAGTTTCAGTGCACCTCTGGCTAGTACTATTACTCTCTTTCATTTGACATTTGTATCTTAGCGAGTGTGTGTGCACAGGACCACAAGGCACAGGTGCACATTTATTTGTCAGATTCCAGGATGTAACAAAAGTTTCATGTTCTACTCTGAGCATAATAATGCTTTTCTGAACATGTTCTACATGTTGACAACAGTAGATGGCATCGACAAAGCATAATGATTTTTTCCCCAATCCTATCTCATATTTGAATTGATACTTGGTAGTGATCACAACTATAACTTCTGCTTGGATTTTGTTCCATCTGCAATAATATCATTCCTCACAAGTAATGATCATTCAATGTCTCCTGCCATCATTAAATGCGATATTCATTTTCTATACCATTTGCTTCTCAATTCTCCCAAACATATGATAGCACAAACCCAACAACTAGAAATTCTTTTGGATGCTCCAAAGAATGCAGATATTCAATCTATTTGTGAATGAAGCTCAACAGAGTAGAACTTCAGTAACATAGTTAAAAAGAAGATTTTATTGTGGCCAAATTGCTTGTCAAAAATGAAATGGGTAAAAAGGAAATTTTCTGGTTTCATTACTATTGATTCCTGTCTCTTTTGATATATCATCAATACCTTGTCCCACCCAATACATACATAAGCCCCCCTCCATTTCCAAATATGTGCACCATCCAAAATACACCGAGAAAAGCAAAATAGACTAATAGAGATGTAGACAATGACAAAAATCCAAGGCATGAATGATGGGCCATCTTTCCTATTCAAAATTTTGCTCTGGCCATCTTTCCTAAACAATCAATATCAACAACTTGAAAACTATTCAAGCTTTGCACTAAACAATTTCTTCATCTGGACTTTGTTACGGGAACAACTAAACCAAGAATAATCATCCCGGAAAAGGAATTCTTTTCAACAGTCCAATCTATGGCCACATTTTGACTGACTCACAAGTTGTTCGGCAGTTTCCACTTCTCTTGGCGTAATTGTGGCCCTTGTTGAGCTCTTACCTGTCAACAATGCTACATCGCACTTAACCAAAATATATCTAATATATAGCAGGTACACAATACTTATGATGAGTATCACTTCAGGACCAGCCTGGGAATTGTTTAAGTTGCAATAAGGAGTTTCCATCAGCTCCCATTTGACTAGCTCAAGGAAAATACATGTTTTAGAAGCCACAACGGCTTCAACTTCACAAGTCCCACCACTACAATCCAATTACTACCTTCTTGTTACTGACTCTAATTCAACCAGGTGTACTCCACCACCATACTCAACTATCACAATCCATGCTTTTCATGCCTAACACCTATCTCAATTGAACATACAGTTGCCAAAGCATCCACCACCACAAAACTCCCAAGAGTTTTCAACGACACAACCAGCCAGCCAGCAGTAACAGTAGTTCTAACAACTATTTGTTACACAAGAATGTCCATGACCACATTCCATGCAGATTGATTGCTGAAAAGGCAAATTGAGGTGGGATGGTGGAGTAGCCCGGAGGAAAGAGGTGGATTTTTGGATGGTTTTCATAGTCCCAAGTTAAGTTGTGGAAACAACCTCTTTGTAGAGCAAGGGTAAGGCTGCATATAAAAATGCCCCCTCCCCAACCATCTCAAAATAAAGAGCCTCATGGACTGGAGATGCCCATTTAGTGTGGTCTGAGGTGGAGTTGCATGTGAAAGGGAAAAATGGAGTGGGTTTGCCGGCATCAGCCGTGATTGGAAGTTGGAGAAACCAAGATACACTTAGGTGGTTGAAAAGGGGGCAGGGTCGGTAGGCGAGGCGGAGGAGAACTAGATGTGACAATTTGAATGTAGAGGAGAAGAGCTGGGGATGGTCAAGATGACTACCAATGGGGTTGGCTGAGGGGTGAAGGAGGGCCTAAGATTAGTAGGTTGACTAAATGACAGAGAATATTGTTGTCCTTTTGTAAGCTTATTATATTGAATTACCAATTGAAGTCATATGACTGGTATATTACAAAAAAATAAAAGCTCATCACTTTGTTGAGACTTTATAAGAGGCTTGCACATACTTGTTGAGTTTACACGTATTCCAGCTGAATTTTTTTTTACCATGAATGAGCTAGCACGCCAAGACTGCAATCCCAACTTAGAGGAAGAATGTCGAACAACTTATCTAAATGACAATAGAAGTAAATGATGTAATGGCCTTGAAGAAAGGACCATCACAAGTGAAGTAAAAGCCTGAAGTGTCCAAACAAGAAACACATAAAACAAGAACCTTGGTACACTCATATTTTAGAGGTGGTGGAGTTAAGGTGAACTTGGGGACTGAATATATGCAACAATCAACTTATATATCAAAAAAAAAAAAAGAAGAAGAGGAAAGCTATTGGTTGTTGATACCTGGCTTGGAATCTGTCTTTTGTAAAAAACTGATGAAGAGGAGAATGTTGGTTCGTAATCTGGCATTGAATGAATGTAGATTGAATAAAGCCCCTCATGCCCCTCAAAGAACCTTTCCCAGAGTGGTGCCATTGGCAATGGCCCTCTTGCCAAGAACATGAAGGCAATTTTGGGGGTTCTCTCAAAAGCATAATCTTTTTTTTGAGGAACAAAAGATGCCCGCCAAAACAGTTCAGTGTCATTCATACTATGCAGTAGGTTCAACGGAGGCCTAATCCAACCCTCCAAAGTTTCAGGCTCTCCGGAACATGCCTGAATTGTAGACTGTATCGCTGGAACTACCCTCTGGACTCCAAAATACCTAATCATGTATATACTCAAAATTGTAAACGCAATGGCCACCACCAAAAAGGCCGAAAGAACCTGCAGGATTCTCGATGGAAAAACCCTAGACTGGCTTGGTCTAGCATTGGTGGCAGGGTCCTTGCCTTCCTCCAATCCCACCACCCTGGATTGCATCTTCACCACGATTTCCTCCCAAATTCAATTGTGGGTTTGAATTTGAAATTTCAAATCACAACAAGGACTCTGTTCTTTTTTACCCTAAATTCACCTCTAATATGACTATTCCTAAATAAAAGGAATTTCAAGAATTCCCAGATTTTCCAATGCTTGCTCGAGAAATAGGAAACTTTTGAATGAAAATGGTGCAACTCTGGGCAGCAAATCTCCTGCCGGTCATGGAAAACCAAGAATCAGGTCGCCTGATTTCCGAGAATGGGGATTGGGGAAACCAGAGAACATGGCAAGAGAGGGAAGAATGGCAAGGAAGAGATGGAGATCGTGCTACCATTTATGTAATCGAGGAGGGCCTTGAAATGCAAAATCGACGAAGAACGTACCAGAGACGTTTCAGGAACCAAGCAAGATGATTCTAGCAATCACGCGTGCTTTGTTATGGAATGTGAAAATGATGATTGATGTTAGAGAGGCTTAACAAGCAAGAGGCCGAATGTCCATATCCGTACGAATCAATCAACTACATTCACGCAAAGCTTCAAGTTTAAACAACCAAAGAGATGCGTCCTGAAGATTTGAAAGAATGAAGAAGAAGAAGAAGACGAGAGAGAGAGAGAAGAGAGAGCGAGTTTAATTTTGGCGTTACCTATCTGAGAATGGGAAAAACGAGGAATTTCCTCGTCCAAATCGAATTCCACCATTGTTGTCAGACAGCAGGCCGCAAATGGTCACGGACATTGATTCTTTTGTCGGATCCCTAACGGTAACATTTTTATTGGGTACTTAAAATGCACGTGTCTGTCTAAATATAAAAAATGAATAAAAATTTATGTGTTTGTAAATGTAAGAGCTAAATGCCATCCTTTTCTTGTTGGATGGTGATGAGCCAATCGAGAGGTTTAGGGGTGATATCAAGGTTGCCAATTTTGTTTTGGTTACAATGTTGAATTCTTTTATTGAATTGAGATATTTTAATGTGAAAGTATTTTGACGTTTTATTTTAAAATTATATATATAATATTATATATATAGTATATAAAGTGGAGTGTCGTTGTAACAAAAAGAAGAGAAAAGGAGAAGGCCTATTAGAAAAACAAAAAGAAAAGAAGAAAGAGAAGAGAAAAATAAAATTGATCAAAAAGAATAGAAAATAAAAATAAGAAGACTTGTCGTTAAAAAAGAAGGCACACTAATAATGAGTTACAATCGTTGGAACTCAAAGTTTGAAATGAAAGAGAAGAAAAGAGGATTGACAACACCAAAAAAGAAGACAGAAAGATGACTTGTGGGAAAAAAATGAAAGAAAAATGAGAACCATTAAAGGGTAAGTGTTAAATACTAACCACAAGTGCCATGAGCCATCGTCGAAATGAAGAAGTGCGAAAGAAGAAAGGGAATATTGAATGAGAGATTTGATTTCTGATTTCAATTTCACTTTGCATGCAGTACTAACCCCCTATCTCACCATTTCGATTGAAATTTTCATTTTAGCCAATTTTGATTGGAAAGTGTTGAGAACATCGAGAAGTTTATCGATACGAAATAGCATGTCTTCTATTTTGATTTTGATGGAAAATTGAGATGTTTAAGCCAAAATGGAACGATAATGACATTCCTAGGTGAAATATTCTTTTTTTTTTAAAAAAATAAATAAATAATATACAATTCTAATTAATTACAGATAATAAACAACAATGTGACAGCTTTGGACATAACATTTATTAATTGAATCAGTACAAATAGAAAATAAAATTCTTGCTTGGGATTGGATTGGTGTCCCAAGCCATAATTCTAATTAATTTTTATTTTATAAAAAATGTTAATGTGGTTTTTGAACCTTTTGAATTCCATCAATTTAGCCTTTACACTTTTTTTTTTCTCTCAAATTCATATCTAATTTTTTTAAATTTTAAATTCAATGATGAATTGGGGAAAAAAAAAACTAACATTTTGTGAATACAACAAACAATGTTTATGAACGAAATTTGAGTTAAAAAAAAAAAAGTGAAAGAGTTGAATTAACTAAACTCAAAAAGTTAAAAGTATATATCTATACTCACAAACAAGTTTGACAAATAATCCTCAGAAACTGACATGACACACACAAATTCATAATCGTTTTATCAAAACTCATATTAATCTTATCTAAAATTAACAAAAAATCTATTCACTATTATAAATTATTATTAATTTTTGATAAACTATTATATTTAAGTAGAACTATTATGAATTTTTGTGTGACATGCCAATTTGTAAGGGTTGCTTCTCAAGTTGGTTTATGCATATAACATTTTCCAAAGCTAAAAAGGCCAAATTGACCTTTTTTTATTTTATTTCCACATAAAATGCCAAATTAGCCTAAATCTTTTTTTTTATGGAAAAAATACACCGATGCCTAAACAAATTTCCTTCCCCCCTCTCAATAGAAAGATAAAGATTTATCTTCTTTGTATAGAGAGCAAACCTTGATATTAATATTAAGATTGTCCCTTTGTAACCAAACTCTTAAAAGCTAGTGTTATGAGAACAACTTTTTGCAAAATATGGGTAAGATTGTATACAAAAATACCTCATTACCCTACCAAAACAAAGGGCCCGATACACTTAGAAAACTCATATTTCTTCTCTCAGAAATTAGGAAAGTTATTTAGTACTTTTTATGTATAGGTACCCTAAAGTGTTATATACAACATGAAGAATTTCTAACATAGTAGCCAGCATCCTTAAAAAAATTGCCACCAATTATGTGTATAGATCCTAGCTCCGCCATCGATATGGCTCATGAAAAACATCAAAGTTATGGTAAGTTAATATCCATGTATTGTCAAAGAGAACCATTGCGATAACCACTTGATTATTTTCGTCATTGAGAATAATCAATAAGTAATTGCATCACTTGTCTAGTTGACACACCTTTACATATAAATAGAATAAATATGGCAATTAGAAGTCCTATTAGGGTGTGCAAACTTTGGGTTCTTTAAGGAGTATCCAACCAAACTAAGGTGCTTGATTTTTAAAATGCCTCAAATCAAAAGGAGCCAAGCATGCCTAAAACTTTATCTAAAATCGAGCACCTCGATTTAGTTTTTTTAATTTCGTTTCTCAATCAAATGATTGAAGGGAAAATGAAACACAATACAAAACATGCAATTGATCTATACATATAAGAATAGTATGCACAAATGTACCTCAATTGAATCAAGCGTAACCAAAACTACTCGAAACATTCTCCTTACGAGTAACCTTTTTGAACTCTATAGCCAATTAAGAGCCCCACCATGGCCCTTTCCTAGGTCTGTCCCTGCTCGCACCATTACTATAATTTGTTTCCTCGATAACACTATCAACATATCAATAGCAACGACGACTCTACAAACCATCTATTACCATCGCATCCACTAGCTCCTTGCCATCGAAGACAATCAATTGCCTTCTTATCTACATGACCATCTCTAGCCAACTCATTTGCTCGCAATTGTTACTTTACCTCATTTATTGGAAAGACAAAAGAGACCATCTTCTATAATTCCTATAGAATTGAGCCAATCTTAAAGAATATTGATTGGCCTCCCTCTACAATAACATGTGAGGCCA
Organism: Diospyros kaki; assembly: GCA_036245055.1. NCBI lineage: Eukaryota > Viridiplantae > Streptophyta > Magnoliopsida > Ericales > Ebenaceae > Diospyros > Diospyros kaki. The sequence goes on from BSEG01000003.1 coordinate 3,986,285, forward strand.
TAACGTGCCAAGTCTCCCATCTTGCCAACACCATCCATCTACAATTCCCTGACTACAACATATTGCAACTTAGATGATATGAAACAATATACTAAACACGAATACTGGATATTCAAATAGAAAAACAAGAACCACATACCATGGCAAGTCTGACCTCCTCTATACTGGATGTGCAACACATATTTATTAGAAGAACTTGATTTGACTTCTTCTGTGGTCTTGCAATTATGTAAAAAGTTAAGGTAGTTGCTGTCGATTTATTATGCCTACATGTTATCTTGACTTTTCAATTTGATCTAAGGGTGTGTGACTTTTTGATTTGCAGAAAGGTTTCTTTGACTTCAATAAGAAAGAGAAAGAAAGAGATTATCTCTCTCTCTTAATCCAACTTGGGCTTTCTTTCGAAGAGAAACCCCAATCTAATTCTCTCATTCTCTCGTTTGGACTCATTTTTTAAGAACACATTTGGTTCCTCATTGAAGATAACCCAATTCCTATGTCTCTGTTTATATACTCTTCCCCCATCTATCTCTTTCACTATTTTTTTATCTTTCCACACTCTTTTTCCTTCCATTGAAACCAATGTTAATCAACAATTTTTTATTTTTATTTTTTAATTTCTATAATTAAAGAGGAATGAGCCAAAGAAAAGGTATTTTGGTCATTTACAAAAATTTAATAGTTGATTTTTCATAGCTAGAGAAAGTTTTACTTGTTCTCAAAAGTTATGAGAGGTTTATGTTATTTCTCAACACACATGGAATTTTTGTGTTTCATTGCCAAACCTTAGGGTGTTTAGTGGAATTTATCCTATTGTATAAATAAGACCTAGAGAAATTTTAATGAAAAATCATCTTCCTTGGATGAAATTTCCAAAACCCTAACCCACAAGTGACTCACCATACATTCACCAAGTATTCACTTGATAGTTGTATTTGGAGCCATACAAGGAAGAATTGATACATTCCGTGATGAGTAAGCTAATCATCATTCTTTCCCTCTTCGATTTGGTTTTCCTTTTTCTTTTTTTCTTTACATGTCGTTCGTAATGCATAAGAATTTTAAGTTTTGAATCTGAGTAGTTTTTTTTTTTTTTTTTGTCTTTCTAATGAAATGTGCAAATAAAGTTTGTGAATCTTGTGCTAGAAAAGAGAGAGAGAGAAAGCGCCAAAGCAAGATTCGGAGAGAAAACCTAGACATGGGGCTTACAACTTCACAAACACACCCACTTTACCTATTTTTTCTTTTGATTTTGGTTGTGCTTGTAAACCCCACCAGGCTTCTTATTCTTATCTTTCTTTGGCATTTGCCTTCTCACTTTTTTAGCATGAGCATGCGATCCACAAACCATACTTAGATGTTCCAACCCCTAAAACTCATAACAAAAACTGCTCAAATTTAAATCTCCAAATTCTCAAGCAATATCTGCAATATGTATAGAAAAAGATAAAGAAAACAAAATTGACGAGGGAGAAGAATGATTAGCCTATCCATCATGGACTGTATCAGTTCTTTCTTGTTTGGCTTTGGTGAAGATGAGAGAGTTAATAAATAGTGTGTGTGTGGTAGGTGGGTTAGGGTTTTTGAAATTATGGGTAAAAAATTTAATTTTTCTAGTCCCATATTTATAGGACAGCAAAATTTTCACTCAACACCTTTGAATTTTGGCAAAAAGATTCAAAACTCTTGTGTTTCAGGAAATAATAAATACCTTTTTTGATGTTTGAAAATGAATGACAATTTTCTTAGTGCCATAAAAAATTATTGTTAAATTTTTATAATGACCAAAATACTCTTTCTCCCTCTTTTTTTTTTCTCTCTCCTTCATAATTACCAAAAACATAGTATAAAAATAAAAATTATGGGTGATGGTTGGCTCCACCACCATGGACGTTATTAATTTTGGTTGGATGAACCAAGATTTAGGTTCCTCTAGAAAGAGAGGGCATAGTAAAGAGACTGAAATAAATATAAATTTGGGTTCATTTTTTGTATCAAAAACATGATTTGGGTTTCTCTTCGAAAATGAGTCCAAATCCAAGAGAGAGAAAGATGAACTAGATTTGGAGAAGAACCCATGTTAAAAAGAGAATGAGACAGAGAGATAAATGAGAGAAAAAAAAATAAAGCGAAATAAAGAAAGATGGAGAGAATTGGGTTTGCACCTCGTATATGGTCAATTGCCTTTTCCATTATGACAATAGTGGTTATGGCAGGAGGTCAATCCCTCATTTGCTTTCCCTCTTTACAACCCCATCACCATATTGCAATAGGATTCATGGAAAAAAACCCATCAAAGCGATGGGGTTTCTTTATCGACCTATTACGCAATAGGGTTCAATTGTGAAGGGGTAATGTTATTGCCTGCATTACCACTGCTATTATCATTGTCGTTATTGCCTCAACCAGACCTTATCTAGACTAGTGACGAGTTGTGATTAATTAAGTTTTTGGTGTACAAGATCCACTATAAGTGGCAAGTGTAGAGCATACAACTTAATTAATTAATTAACCAAACTTTTTAATACACGGGCTTCACCATAAATGACAAATGCAGAGCATATGGCTTGCTAACTACAACCCCTAAACTAGCCCTGATGCAAGGGAACAAAATAAATCAACTCTAACATATTAGAAAAGATACGTAGAGAGAAGGAAAGATTAAGCTCAAGTGTGCCTTTCAAACTTGGTAAAGCCATTTCTTTATAATAAAGTTGATGGCTTATTTCTCGAAATATGATCGATGTGGGATATAAAACAAACATAAAAAGAAAAAACATAAAACTAAGCAATGTGGGACAAGCAAAAATAACAAGCTTTGAACAAACGTTAGCTAATCGAAAAAATGATGTTTGGTGATACTTTCAACTAAATCTTGGTATGTAATTAAAGTTAGGGTTGCAATTAAACCGAATCGAGCTAAGATTTGTTGAGCTCAGTCTTAGCTTGACCTCGAGCTCTGCTAGATAGAACCTACTAGCATGCAACAACAGTGATAGTAGGTGGTGCTTTAGAGAGGCAACAACAAGTGACGACAAAGATGGAGAGGGTAAGTAGCAACAGAGAGAATGGGGGCTATGCAGTGGCGACAAACAACAACAACAACTGGTTTTAGAGAGGGAGGGGGTGTGTGACAACGATGCACAATAACAACTGGTTGTAGTTCAACTTGAGATAGGGTGTTGTTGCGACAGTGGTGGGCTTGAGCAAAGAGGCTAAGGCTAGTTGTGTCTTTCTTTTCAACCTTCACACAACTTTTAAAATTTAGCTTAGGGTTTCTAAGTTGCAACTGTTTATATGAATTCATGACAACAGTGATTTGAATGATTTGAATTATGAGTATTCTTTTGCACTTTAAGTAATTATCGTGGTAAGTAACTGGAAGTTAGCCTCACAAATGTTAATAGTTGAGTTCGAAGTCAAAGTAATGCTTAGTGATATGTATGAATTGACAAATTTTAGTAAGTGTTCGTCATCTACTCCTCTATTTTGAATCATTTAGTAATTGAAAGTTGACATTATAAATGTTAACTTTTACCTAATTTGGTGGCCAAACATATTCAAAAACTTTAATCATGAACCTAGACTTACTAAACTCAAACTCGAGTCATTTACAAATCGAGTTTCAAAATTAAACTCAAATTCACATCGTTTATCTTAACGAACGAATTCGAATAAACTTTTATTGATTTGAATATTAAGTCACCCACAAACAACTCGACTCATTTGCGACCCTACTTGAAGTATGTAATAAGATCTACACAAATAAAGGTAATACTTAGAAGCTATTAAAACTAAAAGGCCCTTAGATGGAGAAGTGTGATTAGTATAAGATATTACATTGTGATTTACTGAAGGATTCTCAGTTAGAGAAGAATAAATGAGGAAACAAAAGATCATAAACATTTTAAAAATTAAGAGTTAGAAAACAAAAAGGTTTTCTTTTTAAAAACCAACCAACACCAAAGAATCCGTTAACCAACGGTCGACAAATTCAAACTATCAGAAAAATTTGATCCTTAATAACTAATACGTGTCGAGAGAAGAGTACTAATGAGCATTTTGTGTGTGTGTGTGTGTGTGTGTTTCAACTCTGGTCTGCCCCAGCAATTTTACCTAATAGCTGCTGGATGCCAGCTGCTTCAACATAGAACCCTAACATACCAGGTGAAAATCATATATACATAACGACGCTCAAATGACTAATGATCAAACACAAGGTAAAACATGCTATTGATCTATGCATATATAATAGAGTCTGCACAAATGTACCTCCACCCAACATAAGTATAACTTAAACTACTCGAAACTCTTCCTACCGGCAGCCTTTCTCCTCTTCTGTGGCCGACTAGGACCCCCGCCATGGCCTCCCGGCCCTTGCCTATCTCGCCTGCTAGCACCATCAACAGAATCTGCAGCCTTGCCAACTCCTCTATCTTGCCCAGACCGTCCACCTGCAATACCCAGAAAACAATGTATTACAACTTAGATAATAGGAAACAATTCATATACCAAACATGAATAGTGGATTTGTAGATGCAAAAACAAGAACTACATACCAGAGCAAGTCGGGCCTGCTCCTTACTGGAGGTACGGCACGTGTTTGGCAGAGAGGCCCAGATCGATTCCCTCCATGGTCCTGTAGTTACGTAAAAGTTAGGGCACTTACCTTGAAGGTATAGCGCCTACTTATACAAATCATACTTGCATGAATTATATGCTTCGCTTCTAAATTTACATAAATCATCTTTTCGAGCAATCATTTCTAGTCTAAAAACAGAGGGATATAACCCTCATTTAAAAATATATTTCACCCAAAAAGATTCTAATTTCATCATTTATGTCCATTTCGATGGTTGATTTTTAGCTTAAGTGTTGAAATTTATCTTAACTAAGAAGCAAATATGTAAGGTGGCATTCCTCTTATCCCCTAAAATAACTACCCAGATTAATTTTAGTATGAAGGCTGTAGGACTTAAATGAAATAAATAAATAAAAAATTCAAGATTGATACAAAAAAATAACATAAAAGTGAAAAGTAATCACATACTTTACACAATATTATTTAAGAAACATTTATTTACCTAACATATAAAATAACTTGCTAAGTGCTAGTTTAATTTTGCTACCAATTTTCATGCGGTCGTTTTCAGTACAACTCAAATTAGTGCCTCGGTTTTTGAAAAGAACTTTATTAGAAAAAGTACAACCCTGCACAATAGTGATCACAAAGAAGAGCAATATTCGGAAGCTATTAAAAATAAAAAGGCCCTTCACAGAGAAGCGTGATTAACATAAGGTATTACACGGGGATTCACTGAAAACGGACTCTCGGTTAAAGAAAAATAACAAAGGAGCTTTTGTAGTGGATTTCTCCGATAGAGTTTTCTGTGTTTGGTTCTTGAACTCTGACAGTGATGATCCAGCACTTGCACATAAAGAAGAGAAAGTGATAAGTGTTCTCTGTGTCTATTTCACAGACTGGCCTTGAACTTTGGTTTAAAGTTTCTCTACACTGCAGATGACTAGAAAGAATGTTGAATTATGCATATTTATAAATCTGAAGTTTTGGTCTAGGTCTTAAGAGCTAAATGTCAAAAATTTCAAAGCCAAAATTCATTAAGCTTAAAAATGTCAAGAATGCTTGTCCCATGTAGGCAAACAAAGTCAATAACACGTGTTTACAAAAACTGTCAGCAACAATCTCAACCGCTTGTGGTGAAACAATGTCAATATGCATACATGCACATGTTTACTGTGCACATATATTTACCATTGAGGGTTTACATGCCCCTAGTTCCATGTGAGACAATTTACAAAAGAATTAAGGACTTTTGTGTCCGCAATTTGAATATAGATTTTGGCGAGACATTGGCGTGTATGCTATCTGTTGAGAGCTTTGTGATTGTTGGGTACTTTGCTGCATAGAGAAAGAGGATCTCAGGGAGTTTGGGGAGAACAATCGTGGAAAGACCAGGAGGGGGTAAGGATTTTAAGCAACGGGGATTTAAATGATGTATTTACCTTTAAAAATGACCTGCTTGTTAGAGAGGCAATTGTTATTTAGAGCCGCTCGTTTAACAAGCGGCTCTTAATCTTCATTAACTTTTCATCAGTTTTCGTTGACAAAGAACAGCTGGTATAATAGGCAGTTCTACACCAGAGCATAGAACACGGGAAATTTTGCATCTACCAACTATCCGTCCTGGCGCCTTCTCTTGCATGGAATCGCAGGTGGCAGGGAAAGTGGAAGATTTGTAAATATTTTGGGAATGATGGTATTTTTGCAAATTTTTAAAAAGCAGAAAATTACAAAAAAAAATCATCTATGGCAATGATGGGTGGTAAAGCTACTCTTTTGGCAGTAAAACGTACTGCCCCTTATTACTGAGAGGTTGGGTTAAAACGATGATGGTTAGTGGCGGAAACATTTCTGATTACGGTTACAGGTTGGATGATTCTACTGGTTGACATGAATAAGATTGATTTTCACAATGTTTCTCCCTGGGAGAAGGTTGATGTTGGTGGTGAGGGTAGCCTGGGTAGTCTGGTGATGGATTTGGTAAGGGCAAACACATTACGCACACTCTTCTTGTTGATCTACACCATCTTTTGATCTCCTAAGACGGTACACGCTACCTAATAGGCAGCCAGGTGCTACATCATAGGTGCAGGAGTAGGTAAGGAGGGCTTGGATGAATGGTCATTGAGATTGGATGGTTCAAAAAGAAAGTGATCGGGGTTGGTATAGCCATTGTTAGAAAGAAAACAGAGTGAACTAATATAACATGGTCATGTTAGTCATTTGCTTCTTTCCATTAGCAGTGCTAGATTAGAAGGGTAAAAATATAGCATTTCACATCACAGTAAGGGGTAAAGAATGATGATTTCTAGATACAGTTACACAGGGAAACAATTTGAGGGGGATCCATGCATTTAAACCCCTGAAATTGCAGGCCCCTAAGAAAAATGTAGTTCTGAAATTTATAAAAAGTTGAAACCCTGCCCCACAAATGCACACCACACATGTATATTTGGCAATTATGCCCAACTAAAAAGGAACGGGAAAGGAAACAACCTAGTGCACTAGACTTCCTACTTTGTAAGCGTTGAGGAATGTTGGTATTTGTACATAGCTTTAACTTGCTATTTCGACAAGTCAAGTATTTTACTTTCCAATCACAAAACAACTTAACCAAGGTTCAACTCACAAAATGAGGAAAAAGATATTAGGAAAAGAGACCGTCATCATCAAATTTTCCTTCCATTTTTTATCATTCAATATCTCAAACATATTATCAATTTCAAATCGCTTTTCAAGTAAAAGGGAAAGCAGAAAGGAAAACAATTTTCCTTCCTGCGCTCCTTTTCCTTTTGCTCTTCCTTCACTGAATCCAAATTCCAAATATATGCTACCCATTTCACCAGAAATAAATAGAATAAGCAGAATATATGACTCTTACAACTACAGTTAGAAACTAAATCCAGATTGCAGAGGTTAGTAAGGGAATTCTTCCTAAGAACAATCTGAGATGAATTAGCTCAGCAATCAAAAAAAAGTACATGAATGTTTAAAGTTAAAAGTTTAGTACTCGTAATTGCAAATTTAAATTATGAGTTTCCATTACTTCTACTTCATTTACAATATACTAAAGTGAAGCTTATTTTATTTATTATTTTCTCGTAAGCTTACTTGAGTAATTGTGCCTCTCACTTAAGGAATATCAAAATTACTTAATTAATTAATGTTGTATTGAATTTTAAAAATATAGAAATTACAAATAGTATTAGATGCGCACAATTTTTCATTTTAGACAAATAGATCTTCATAAAAAAAGTTTCAACTTTCATCAAAGTAAACTATGTTTGAAGTTAAAAGAACACATTCTAGCCATTGAAATGGAAGAAAATAGAAATACCTTTCAGATTGAAAAGCTAAAGTCTTTTATCCATTGGACAAACAACTCAAAAAGTGTATTAACAAAACCAAGACTACATGTATCCAAGACATGCACGAGATTGAAGATACACACTCTGAGGAATTTTCTTAAATAGAATGAGAAAGAAAATAAAGAAAAAGAGTTGAGCTGAAAGAAAATTCTTGTCATTCATCTGTTTCCAAATCTTCAAGTGTTTCATACCTACAAAATGAAGAGCTTTTCAATTTCTATCTTTTATACTCTTTGCTAGTGATGATCTTGAATTTCCTTGCGAGCTTTCTTTTATATTCTTTTGAGAGTCAATTGCTTTGTGAGTTTTTGTTCATATTTTTTTGAGAGCTATAAATTCAATGAGTTTTTCCTCCATATCTTTATATCTCAAATTATTGTAAAGGTTGTAGCTAAGATTTATAAAAGCTACTAAAAAGTTATAGCTAATGCTATTAAAGGCTAATGAAAAGTTATAGCTAAGCATGTTAAAAGGTACTATAAAGGTTATAAATGAACACTTGAAAATCTAGTTGATCATCCTTAATGAAAACTCAAGGTAATGTAATAAGTCGAATTGTGACAAACTACTATAAATCATGTGTGCTTATCTTTTGCATATTCTTTTACATTTGATTATATGTTACTTGCTGAGTTTTGTAATTCATTTATTTTTGCATCATTCCAGATAGGGGTAAGATTGTAACTGACAGGGAGCCTAGCCAGACAGGGTCCGGCATCTAGGTGTGTACAGAGTCATCCATGACCGAAAGATCTCCGGGGTTTTGGGTGTGTGCTTAGATTGTAGATGAATAGTTTTGTGAGCTCTATTTTGTCCTTTGTTGTGACATTATAGATGTATAACTCATTGTACATGACAGCATGTTGCCTAACTATTTATAAAGTCTTGTTATCTTTTCTAGTCTTGTATGTTTGGATTTCTCATAACACCAGCAGTTACCATTTCTTTTTGACACCTCCTCCTTGGTGCCTCGGCCGAGGTGTCCAAGAGTGGGATCGTCATAAATGTAGTAAGTTGAATTGTGACGGACCACTATAAATCGTGTGTGCCTGTCTTTTGTATATTCTTTTACATTTGATTTTCATATTATATGCATTTTCAACATTGATTTTGAAGTTATAAAAATACAAGCATTTTCCATCTTTACTCACATCTTTGTTTTCAAATGTATAAAGAAGTTTAAAACAGTTTTTGTAAAAATCTTTTATCAAATCGAAAAGTTTTCAAACACCCAATTCACCACTTTTTTAGGTGAGGGGTCCTATAGCTTTTTTTTTTTTCATTTTTAAAGTGTAGGGTTTAAGTGTAATTTTTTTAAAAATTATTGGATTTTATCATAATTTTTAGAAATTTTCACTGGTAAAGTGAAAGCCTAAATTGTAGTGGGTCGGGCTATAATTTAAAAGTCATATAAGTGTATTATATCAAAGGTGAAAGGACAAAAAGAAGGTGTTCAATTGGAATTAACCAAACTTGAGAGGCAAAAGTATAATTTTCCAAAATTTTGCCATTTGCTCTGCCCCTCTATGGCCAAATCCGAGAAATCCGACCTAGGGATGAAGGAAAAAAGAAAGAACGGATGAGGTTTAAGGATTTGGGCAGTGTGGGTGGTGGTTTTTGGCCATATAAAAGAGAGAGTTTGGTAAAAAGTAAAAGACAAAATCAGCCTTTTTAATAGATCATTTCTGTATAAAAAAATAAAATTATTTATTTATTTTTTATTTTTCCTGTCTTGCTTGTTTGAGGCATTTATGTTGTAGCATTGTCGCGTCCCTTTATTTACTAGTTTGTTATGTTTTTTGATAGTTTTCGTGTTTATGAGATATGTCCCTATTTTTTCTTATAAACGCTATGACTATTTTTTCTTATTTAATGCATTGTTTATTTATAAATAAAAAAATGATTAGGTATGCATTGTTTATTTACACGTGTTTGAAAAAAAAATAAAGAAAAAAAAGTAAAAGTAAGAAAAAGAATCCAAAAATGAGAAAAATCATAATAAAATAAATAAAAATATTTGAAATACGAATATCAAGTGCTCAGAAATATTTCAAGGCTCAAGAAAATATTTTTGAGCAGATCGAGACCACAAAAAGTTAAAAGCCGACACTAATAAAGATTTTTTCTTAACATAATCTACTTATGAGGTATGAGTATTTTATTTGTGAAATTGACATAAAAATATGTAATTGCATTCGCTGTATGTTGCATTTTCTTTGTGTTGGTTACTATTTTTGAAAAAATTATGTACCGACGCAATCTATGATACTTTGATACTATCCACTTAAATTGGATATTTATGTCAAGTATCTCATGTAAAAACAGTATCTGAAAAATATATTTCACCTATATTTTCTTTTAGAAAATACATGCGCGCGTGTGTGTATATAAAGATGTTGTGGATGACCTGTACAAGAAAATATTGCCAAAACGAGTCATAAATATAACAAATTCATTCTTTTGAATTTTAAACCAACTTACATATTTATATTTAATGTTTTAAATTTATACTCGTATTTTATTATATTTTAAATAAATTTATATTATCATTCGAAGCTAATTCAGATGCATGAACAAAAACCGATCACCCGACTGAAATTCATGCTTCATTCTTGGCTCGATCAAGCATATACGTGTTAAGCTCTTATTACCCCGCTTTTAACTTTATTTTTTATTACTGATATTCGTCTGTTAAAGGAGATTTTTATATAATTTTGGAGTCCAAGTGTAATTAGCGATGGTCCTCTTGCCAAGAACAAGAACAAGAACAAGAACAAGAACAAGAAAATGAACATGAAATCAACTTTGGGGGTTCTCTCAAAAGAAACCCATTGCCAAAACAGTTCATTGCCATTCATTCATGCTACGCAGTAGGTTCAATGGAGATGGATCCTGGATGCCTAAATCAAACCCTCCAAAGTTTCAGGCCCACCACAACAGGCCAATATATTTTAAAAGTTTGGTTTTTAGTTTAGTCATGACATTCAGTTTGGTTTTTCAGTTCATTTCTATTTATCAACACTAACATTAACAGACAACACCACACCACCCAAGAAAGACACCACATCATCTGCATGTTGATCTGCTACCCCCTCCTCTCTCACCACTGTGACCCACCACCGCATGCACATCAGACTGGTGGTTGCTGAATTACCTCTTCTGCCGGGAAGCCATGAAGGATCAACTCCTTCATCTCATCCCCGATGGACCTAATCTGAGCAAGTACTGCATCGCATTCCTCTACAGTAGCACATTCGCGGGTAGACCTTGCTAAGTCCAGTATCATTTCAATACCTGCCAACTGCGATGCCCCAAATACAATTGTATTACAACTTAGATGAAACGAAACAATGCACTAAGCATGAATAATGGGTACGGAGATGGAAGAACACAAATGCCATACCAGAGCACGTTTGACCTCCTTCCAACTGGAGGCACAATTCGGGTTTGTCAACGGGACCTGGGGCAGATATTTTGTTGACTTCATCCGTGGTCCTGTCATTATTTAAATGTTTAGGGCACTTATCTCGGAGTTACTGTGCCTACTTGTGTAAATCATACTTTGAATAGTTTCTTCATTTATGTCCACTTGAATTGTTGATTTTTAGTTTGATTGTTAAAATTAGCTTAAATATGAACCAAATATGTAACAGAATAGCATTTCTCATATTCCCCAAAACAATTTACCATATTAACTTTGATGTAAAAGCTGCAGGCCTTAAATGCAATAAATTAAAAAAATTCAAGGTTAATATAAAAAATAAAATACAGTTGAATAAGAATTACATAAATTAACAATATTATTTAAAAAGTTCTATTCACCTAAAACACAAAATAACTTGCTAAGGGCTTGTTTAATTTTGGTGTCAATTTTCATGTGTTTGTTTTCAACACAAGTTAAACCCTTCGATTTGTGAAAAAAACTGTACTACTCCACAAAAAAAATGATCGTAAAAAAGGGCAAGATTCAAAAGAAGTTAAAAGTAAAGGCCCGTGACGGAGAAGTGTAATTAGTAATGATATCAATGGGGATTCACTGAAAGGATTCTCTTTCTAGTTAATAGGCTACCAGATGCTACATCATAGGCGCAGGATAAGCTGAGGAGGTGTAGAGAAGAACTGGTACTTGAGTTGGCGGGCTCAAAAATAAAGTGATTGGGACCAGTATAGCCATCATTAGGAAAAAAACCGAGTGAACTAATACAGACACACTTTTCATTGTTTATTTCCACTAGTAGTGTTAGATTATAAGGGTAAATCTAGCATTTGACATCATAGTAAGGGGTAAAGTGTGATGATTTTTATATAGGCTTCCAAGTCACAGAGGGTAACAATTTAAGGGGGATCCATGCATTTAAACCCCTAGAACTGTAGGCGCCTAAGAAAAATGTAATCTTGAAGACTCTTAAAGGTTCAAACCCCACCCCCAGAACACACACAAACATGCATATTTTGCAACTATGCCCAAAGAGTTAAGGAAGAAAACAAATTGAAAAAAAAAAATGCAACCTAGTACACAAGAATTCATGTAGCGGAACCCACAGTGGGATAAAGTCTTGATATGTCATCATCACCTAGTAAACAAGACTTCCTGCTTTGTAAGGGTTAAGGATGGCTGTTTTTGGACAGAGTCTTGTAAGTGTTTGCCAGAGGGGCCCAGGCCGACCCCCTCCATGGTCCTTTAGTTATGTAAAAGTTAGGTAAGTTACCCCCAAGCTAATGTGCCTACTTATATAAATCATACTTTATCATATGAAACGCTTCGCTTCCAAATTTATATAAACCATCTTTTAAAATATAAATTTCTAGTCTAGAAAAGAAAGAAAAAAAGAGAATAAATATAAGGGAGAGAACGAAAATTAGCTTACCCATCGGAGACGGTATCAGGTCTTTCTTCTTCGGATCCGGCGACAGCGACCGAGCGAATACCAAATCTACGAGGGACCCTCGGTGGGGTTAGGGTTTTGGAAATGGTTTCTTTATCAAACAAAATTTCTGCCGTTCCAATTTATAGAAAAAAAGATGAAAAGGTAAAATTACGTGTAATACCCTTCAGATTTAAAATAATTATAAAAATTATATTTAATGTTTTATAAAATACAATAAATACTCATTAGATTTAACTAGTGGTGAACCATGTGATACACGATAGAATTTAATTTAAAAATAAAATATTAAACTCGTTATTTTAAATAATTTTAATATAATTGATAATTATAATTTTTTTCTTTAAATACTAAGTCTTTTATCAAAATTTTAGTTTAATTAATTATTCAGTATTTAATATAGTAATGAAAAACACTCTTAATTTAATGTATCCCCATTTAATGTGTTAAAAAATAATTAATACATTAAATAGGTCATTTGATAAAATACTTATAAATTTTTTTATTTATTATATTATATTTATTTATAAATAAATATTATAAAATTTATAATATATCAACTCAAGCACATTCGTTATTTTCTATTTATTATATTATAAATATAAATTAAAATTTTTAAATGTGAGTTAGAATAAGTTTTTAATAATAGCAAAATTTTAAAAATATAAATTTTAATTTTTTCTATAGTCTTAAAAATGTGATACCTTAAATAATAATTCGCATTAAAAAACTCAAACATTTGACAACTTTAAATATTTTTTTATGAATTTGTTAAGATATCACATTTTCGAGACTATAATATAATTATTAAAATAAAATTAATAATTAATTAATCACTATCTTTGATTTAATGCAAGTTTTTGAGAAAAAAAAATTCACTATTGATTGACACTTAACAAAATACTTTACTTGACTATCTAATTTTAATATTATATATATAGAATAATGATATAAAGATAAAATTTTAAATAAATAGACAATTTTCTATGACTTAATTAATAGTTCAAGTTGTCTGTTAATATTTCTTAGAAAACTCACGCAAATTTAATATAAATTTTAGAGGCAAAAACAGGGCAGATTTTTTGAGAGAAAAAAATTTTGTAAACTATTCTACTTTAAAATAATATATTATATATTAATATAATATATTATATATTATTATATTATATAAAGATAATATTTTATTTAATGGATAATTTTTTGTAACTTAATTAATACTTTAAGTGTCTATTCATATTCTTCATAAATAGTATTTATTTTTGATTGATTGACAGATTAATTAAATATTTAATATTCACATAATAATGTATTGAAAAACTCATGATTAACATTGAAAAACTCATATATTTAAAATTTATTATTAATTTTACAATAATTAGTATTTATTATTTCAAAGCAATTAGAAATTCAAATTATTAATGCAATAACTACTAAATGCAAATTATTAATGCAAGTTTTGGGGGGAAATTTTTTTTTCAAACTATCCTACTTTTATATATATAAAGATATTATATATTAGTATATTATATAAATATAATATTTTATTTAATGAACAATTTTACTATGACTTAATTAATACTTTAAGTGTCTATTCATAATCTTCATAAATAGTATGTATTTTTGATTGATTGATGGATTAATTAAATATTTAATATTCACATGATAATGTATTAGAAAACTATGATTAGTATTGAAAAACTCATGTATTTAAAATTCATTATAATTTTACAATAATTAGTGTTTATTATTTCAAAGTAATTGAAATTTTTAAATTATTAATGTAAATTATTAAATACAAATTATTAATGCAATAACTTTTAAATGCAAATTATTAATACAAGTTTTGGGGATAATTTTTTTTTCAGACTATGCTACTTTTATATATATAAAGATACTATATTGCAACTTTATCCTATAATTAGTTAATTTTAGTTAAGTATTATAAAATAACTAAAACATTCTTATATTTAAAAAAACATTATTTATTGTTTTTCTTTTTCTTAAACTCTATTTTATATTTATTTTATCTCTCTCTTAGGTTGTGTTTATTAATCAACATATAAATTGAAAAAAATAAGATATAAAAAATATTTCAGATTTTTATCATTTCTAATATGTTTGTTAAATTTATTTGATTATCCTTGAACAAAATATCAATAAATTTTTATCTGACGTTTTCCAAATATACTTATATTTTCCCCTCTAGATAAGTATATATTGAACTTTATAGATAAAAAAAAATGACGCATATATCGTTCAGTGCATTTTAAAAAATTTAATAAATAATTTAATAAAAATATTAGAATGCTTCACAGTCTTATCTTAATTAATTATTCTATATCTTACTTCGAAAGCATTCAAACTTATCTTGATATAACTTTATCTTAATCATTTTAATAAGCGTTATCTTAGTTTATTAGGAGCGACAACGGTAATTTCTTTTTTACAACTACATTAGTTTAAAGTGGCATCGGACCCTCCTTTTCAATTATGATGTTTCTCCACCATTATTTCTCTCTCTATTTCTCTCGTTCTCTTCTTGAATTGAACCTCTTTAATTTGCAAAGACGTATAACTTTTTAGTTTGTATATAAAGATTTGTGATCGTTCAATTTGGTTTTCCCCAACGACAATGACAATAAGAAAGAGAAAGCTTTGCGATGAACCCATAAATCTTTCTCTCTTTCCCTTTCATTTCCAAACCTAAATTTGAGATTATTGTTCATTTCGATCCTAAATTTGGATTTGAGATATGTATAGGTTCATGATCAAACATCATATTATTGCAAGTAAGCATTTATTGATATGAAAAACATCCCATGTTGGATCACGTTAACCAGTACAACACATTTCTACTCAAATATGAAAGTTAATCTCATTAATGAATTGATTTTCTAACATAACAATAAAAAATAGTGTAAGAAATTTACATGATAAAGTTGACTCCAATAGGCTTGCCAAATCAGTCGTCAAGCCAAATAATAGCGAGCCAAACAAAAATTCCTACCTCCAACGCTACTTACCATCGCCAAAATTGCTTGATAAAATTTTGGCAAAACCCAAAACCTTCGCCAAATTTGGCGATCAAATTTGACCAAGCCACCATCGTCATCTCTCCCCCATAACACTCATCAACGTTAGAAGAGGCTTGACCAAATGCAACGGAAGACGAAATTGGTTGGAAAAGACAAGTTGCAAACACGTCGAAAGACAAAGTTGGGGCGATGACCACCAACTCCGTTGGGGACAACGACTAGCAAAAGTGCCATCGGCGATGACAAGTAGAACGAGAGTGACGATGGGTGCATTGCATGCCATGCAGTTCATCGTCTTGCACATATTTGGATTTATGCTTTTGGGGAATTTTTTATTTTATTTTGCATATTGAATTAGTGATATTATATATTTAACTATTGACCTTGTGTATGTGCGTATTTGATTATGAATTTTGTGTATGTGTATTTGATTATAAATTTTGTGTTTGCATATATTTAATTATTTTGTTTATAAATAATAAATTTTTATAGTTGTGAAAATTATAAATAAGAAAAAAAATAGAATTGAAGTTTATTAATAAATAAATAAAATAAGGAGTCAAATAAAGAGGAGAATTAATAGTGTACTTAGAACAAGTATAATTTTCAAGACAAAATTAAAATATAGAGTATATAATATAATAGGGAGCTTGTTGGAGGTAGCCTAACAAAGACACCAACACTTATTATTCTTCTAAATTGTCAAAATGGTTTGCTTAACACGGGTTTTACTTTAATACACTATAATTGAATGAGAAATAATGAGAACTCATGCTTCAAATTTGAAACTACAAGTTCTTAATCTCTAGCTTTACTTAGAAAAATGACACTATTAGACTATACAAGGGACATTGACTTCGTTATAATTTTGATATTTTTGATAATCCCTTTTGCACCAATAAGTTCTTGCTCTTAATCTTGTCATGATGGTGATAGGGTGTACAAAGAGAAAGTGAGAGAATGAAAGTAAGAGAAAGAAAGATGAAAGTGGAAAGAGAAAAAAAAACATGACTTGCCCATCGTCCATCATCATAGTCTGAGAAGATGATTTGCCATGAGTGAAACTCAAACCCAATTATCTCTCTCTCTCGCAAGCCAATTGGGGCTTTCTCTTGAATAGAAACCCAACTTAATTCCATCGTCTTCTCTATAATCTAGACTAATTTTTGAAGATGAACCCATATTTAGTTCCTCATTGAAAAGAAACCCAAATCTTACCTCTATGTTTGTATGCTATTGCCACATATATCTATCTCTCAATTTCTTTAACTTTCTACTATTTTTTTCTTTCCATAGAAACCAACATTAATCAACATTTATTTTATTTTTTAGTTTTTTATTTCTATAATTATAGTTGGATAAGCAAATGAAAAGTCATTTTGGTCATTTAAAAAAATTTAACAATCAATTCTTCATAGCGAGAGAAAGTCTTACTCATTTTTAAAAGTCATGAGACTTTTCTATTAATCTCAACACACATGGAATTTTGTGTCTTATCACCAAATCTTAGGGTATTGAGTTAGATTTATCATGTTATATAAATAACTTCTACATAAATTTTAGTGAAAAAATCATTTTCCTTTGATGAAATTTCCAAAACCCAAACCCATAATGGACCCACAACATGTTTTCAGAGTATTCATTCGATAGCTATCTCTTGAGCCATACAAGAAAGAATCGAGACATTCCATAGTGGGTAAGCTAATCGTCACTCTCTTTCTCATCAATTTAGTTTTCTTATTTCTTTTTTTCTTTACATATTGCTTGTAATGCATACAATTTCGAGCTTTGAATATGAGTAACTTTTGTTATGATTTATCGAAGTTGGAACTCATAGGTAAAGTTTGAGGATCACAAGCTTGTGCCTGAAAAGTAAGAAGAGCTCTTTTCTTATCATTTCAAGAGTAAGAACCCTTTTCTCACCCTTTCAAGAGAAAATACCATGTTATTTCAACCCTTAAATCCCCTCAAAGTGACCATGATTTTCATGCTCTTCCCTAGCAAAATCCTTACCCTATGTATACTAAAAAATCACCACCTTGATCGTTATTTTCTAGCTAGTCTTGTTGGCGAAGCATCCTTAAGCCATTGATTGCCTAGCTCTACTACTATTGTAGCTATCACCTCGACTACAACAAGTCTTTGTCGTGTTCACATTACAAGTTTTGAAAATTACACTTTTATCCCCCAATTTTCCTGAATTCGTCTTGGTCCTTCTTCCTAAGCCCTTAGTTTTCTCATATTTTCCTTAAAACCCAATTTTCTTTAAGGTATTTTCTTGCACCTATATCCTTTGGAAAATTGCATTTGTACCTTTATCAAAGTACCTTTGGGATGGTAATCCAAATTACTAAAACATCCTCAAGCCATTTTTCTTTTTTAAAAAATCTCCATATCTTATTTTCTTAATATTTCTTAAAAGTTTTGAGTATTACACGTTCTTGATATTATTTTTTGATGAATTTTTCTTAAAAGATTTTAAAAATTTGTACGATCACCATCAACGTCAATTAGATGAATTGAGAACTAGGTTACTTCATAGAGGGGAGAACAAATCAAAATAGAAAAGTAGATTAAATTAAATTCTTTTTTATCAAGAACCCCATTTAGGTTCCTCTGCAAATATGTGCTCAAATCAAAATAGAAAAAGAACAAAAAAAAAAAAGATTTGGATTCCTCTATGAAGAGAAATTCCAAATTAAAGACACAGTGAGATATAGAGATAATGAGGGAAAGATAAATAATAATAATAATAATAATAGATGAGAGGAAGAAAGATTAAGATAACTAGGTTGTTTCATCATATATGATTGATTGTATTTTCCATAATAACAATAGTGGTTGTGGCGGCAAATCAATCTCTCATTCTTTCTCCTTTCTTCTATTTGTTTTTATTTCTCTTCTCCATTCACTTTCTGATGATGTGGTGGTCGATCATCTTCCTCTGCCTAAAACTAGGTATCTGTAATAAAGTAAGGGACTTGCTCCCCCGTGATTACTCCGATGATCAAGTCAGTTCATCGGTGTATTTCTAGTGTTTAGTTATACAATAAAAACTTAGAGAGAAAAAAAAGGTGAAATCCTCTTACTCGTGCTGATTACCTTCATTTTATCTTTTTTGTTAAGGTAAGGATTCTCTTTTTGAATCACTAGGCTCCTCTCCCGTCCCTTGCGAAACCGTGATCTTAAAGATATGGATTAGATAATTGGGTTCCAAAGGACTCAAGATAGTCCCTATCTCCACGATCCTCGGAACGATGATTGATGTCGAGGAATCCGAAAGATCTTTGTTGAACAATAGGTTTAATTAGTCGGTTTGCTGAGACATATCTGCCACGTGTCCTCTCTGGACTTATGTAGGATGACATTAGTGGTGTGGTTCCCCAATCGTACACGTGTCATTGTTGCTACTGGCCGTATTCCTTAGGTATTGCAATAATTATGAAGTCGAGGGCATTTTTCCTCATCACTTTCCTTTCTACAACCCCAATACCAATATTGAATTAACACATCAGACTTGCATATTTCTTATGGCTTGGCCAGGGAGAACATAAAACTACTTTCATAGCACACTTCCTAAGCCTAGTGTTCAGGCAATGAAGGTGAGCAACATCTTGAAGTGGACGAAAAACAAGTGACAGTAGTTAACTAAAATATCAAATAAGGCCCTTTTTATCTGTTACAGAATTGCTGCAGAGGCATGGATGGTAAATCGTACCAGTAGCATTGGCTGCTTCTGCCCAAGTCTGTTGCCACCTTATCTGCACATCTCTTGCCACCATATTTGCCCATTGGTTTGCATCCCCATCTCACCATTGTGGCTGACCCCACGTGCATCAGAGTGTGGTTGCTGCTTTTCTTCATCTGCTGGTAGGACAATCTCGTCCTCTTAACTGGTGCATAGTTGAGCCAATCTGAACCAGTGTTGGCATATATCCCTCGACATGTGCCGCCGTAGCTTGCCAAGACCTCCATCTTGGCAATACCCAATATACAACAAATTACAACTTAGAAATGTAACAAAACATGCATGATAGACATGTAGATTAAAAAAACAAGAACCCAATACCATAGCAAGTTTGGCCTCCTCACAACTGAAGGCAGCACAATATGCGTATATATATGTCAATGGGGCTTGGGCCATACGCATTGTCTATTCCTGCCATGGTGCTATAGTTATGTAGCTGTGGGTTGATAGACTCAATTCCTTTCTTCTTCGTTGTCAGATTCTTCTTGTACTGGTGGTCTGTATTGATGAGGAGGATCTCGTTGGTGGTTAGGTTGAACCTTCTTCTACTTTGTCTTCAGGGATTTCTATGGCATTCCATGAAATCTTATTCATTTGACTGGTTGCCTATATATGTCGATGTGAAAAGTTGTGTTGATTAGCATGTCAATCATGAGCATCATCCCTGGTACCATTGATCCCACTATCATCATGAACCCGCTAGCGTCAAGACTTAAATTGGCAAGGAAGTCATGAACCCCTTGGAGTTCCCTGGTTGAGCTCTCCTTTTGGGCTTGCAACGTCACCTATAGGACCTGTACCACCCCATCACCATCTTTGGGAGGGACTTGCCTTATGGAGAAATTGAAGGGAGAGAGGGCTCCAGATGGATTCCTGGCTGCCCATCCAAAAGCCTTCATTTGCTAACCTCCTCCTTCCAGATCGGCCTCCATCGCCGCCTCCAGCTTCAGATCGGCCGCTGTTGCCGGCCATTCTCTGTGCTTCCTTATCTCTATATGTACATAATATATATATATATATATATATAAATATTTAACATACCATTACTTTTTTATTTTCACATGTGTCAATGGATTCACTCAAAAAATTTTAAAATGTGGCGTGATGTGTGAGCGAATGTGCATCTCTTGAATTAGATTCGAGTCATAAATAAAATTATAATCAATCGATTAAATTGAAAGTCTATTATAAAAATTAAAATATTTAAATTAGATTGTAAAATACGATAAGATTTCACTTTTTGTTACTGTTAGCTCGAAATGTTATTGCCCGCATTACCACTGCTACTCGTGTTGCCACTCTTGCCTTGACCAGACCTCACCTAGACTGGCATATATATAATTGTGATTAATTAATTAAGTTTTCTGATGCACAAGATCCTCTATAAATGACAAGTGCAGAGCCTATGACTCAATTAGTTAATAGCTAAGCAGGGGTAGATCTAAAATTTTTTGTTAGGGGAAACTAAAATTTTAAAAAATTTATGTAATAAAATTTTTACGTAATCAAAAAATCAGTACAATAAATTTTTGTTAAACTTATACTCGATGAGATTTTAAAATAAAAAATTTATTTATAACAAAATTTACATCTATTGTGAGAGCAAATTTTTATTCGATATAGAGTATTATATAATCAGTAAGGAAGTCATCATCTATTTTGTTACAAAGTGATTAAATTTAGTTCATTTCATTGTTGTTGGGTTTCTCTCCTAGTGTTGAATTGAATGTGAAAACTATTATTTAGGCTTATTTGAAATTAGTGATAAGATTTGGATGAGTTTAGTCTTGAACTTATAATCTTTTACTTATAAATGGGCTACGGCTAGCAGTGGAGAGTTGTAAATCATAAATTTTAGAGTGAATTATAATTTTTTTTTTAGGTTGAGTTGTTATTATTATTTTTTTTTACACTAAAAAATTAAATCTAGTAATGAAGCCCAAAGTAGCTCATTAGTAGATCCGCTGTAGGCAAGCTTTCTGATACATAGGCTTTATTATAAGTGCCAATTGTAGAGCATATGACTAGTTAACTATAATCTCTAAACTAATCATTGAAAATATACTTCTGAAAATTAGAGGCAAGCAAAAACTTTTGATCGTGTAAATTTCATACTAGAATCTGATGGATATGATTTGCGGTAGTTTATTAAATTATTTAAAAAACATGGTATTGAGCTAATTAGGTTAAATATTTATCGCCAAACACACCTTAAGTTTCAAATTGCAACCCATATCCATTTGCTAGAAACAATACCTATCATTTGCCGCCGATTTGTCCCGGCGGCTACCGGCGATGGGGAGCATGCCCAACCAAGGACTTCGACGCCTCAACTTTCGTCCATGGCTTCCAAGCTTCCTCGCAACTCCGCCACCATCATCTTCACGTTCCTTTTCTTCAGTAGTCGCTCTCTCTTCGTCCTCCATCGAAGGCTCAGAAGAGACTCATCAATCGGACAACCTCGCCGAACCCTACGGCGGTAAAGATACGAGGGCGAGGGAGAAGAAGAACAACACCGAGTCGTCGTATTTCCCGAAGAGAGGGCAGACGCTGGAGCTGGTATGCGAGAGCCTCGCCTTCAAAGGAAAGGGCGTTTGTAAAGTGGCCGGCACTGGCTTCGTCGTCATGTGCGACCGTGCCCTCCCCGGCGAACGCTTCGTCGGCCGCCTCACTCGGAAAAAGGACAACTACGCCGAGGTTCGTCGCCGAATGTTTTTCTTTTGCTATGTTCTCTTTCGATTTTGCTGAAATTCGGAATTATGATATCTTTGCCCTGGCACGAGAGTTCTGACCTTTGTTTTTCGTGGAGAGGTTGCTGTTTCTTGGTTGAAATTCACTCTAGAGTAATGGGATTTTCTTTTATTTTCTTCTTGCCACAGTTCGGTGTAACTCCGAAGTGGTTATATTCCATAAGTTCAAACTCTGTAATCATTAACAAAGCCGTCAATTTCAGTAATTGTATTGGCAGATGCAGAAGATGTTCTATCTGCATTGAGCTATAAGCAGTGCTGATAATTCCCAACACCATCTCATCCTTCATTTTTGCTGCCAGCAGCAGACATGTGGTGCTGATCCCCCTCTATTCTAAGCCTGGTTGGGTTTGTCTGCTCGTTGGAGGTCAAAGATCACATTCCAACAATCTGGAGCTAACGTTGCCTCTTAGCTAGAATATTGAGATTCTCTCGTCTTCTTTGTGCAACAAATAGGTTCGCATGTGTAGTTAAATTCCAAGAAGAAAATTTATTTCACAATCATGAGACTGGCGATACTTATACCAAAAGATAGACCATTTGAATTGAA
Source organism: Diospyros kaki (assembly GCA_036245055.1). NCBI lineage: Eukaryota > Viridiplantae > Streptophyta > Magnoliopsida > Ericales > Ebenaceae > Diospyros > Diospyros kaki. The sequence continues at coordinate 4,009,204 of BSEG01000003.1, forward strand.
GGTTATGCTTGGCAACCATTACTCCTGGTCCCGATTCTACTCCGTTGGCTTTCCCATTACTCTTGTGTTTCAAATTAGCAAAAAGGATGAATATACTGGCTGTGCTACTTATATTAATTTTACTGGTCATGTTTGATATTTCCTTACTGTATAATGCTATGCAATATAACTAAATTGTTTCATAGCTCCGTTCGGATTGATACTCTCACATTCATTCATTACAAGTGCAGGCGACTAAACTGAAGACAATAACACCTCACTGGGATTTTGTGGAAGCCCCATGTGAGTATGCTTCAAATTGTGGAGGTTGTAAAACTCAAAATCTGTTGTATGAGGCTCAAATCAGAGCTAAAGAAGAACAAGTGCGTGATTTGGTTATACACGTGGGGAAGTTTCCTAGTAAAGACTTGGAATTTTTTAACATCATGAAGCCCATAATTCCCTGTGATATCCAATTTCATTATAGAAACAAGGTAAGTTCAGATTACCTTTGTTTGACTGTTTGATTTGGTAAAGTTTCCTAATGCAGGTATCACAAACCAATTTGTGGCTGCTTGCTTAAAGGGTTCCACCAATTGCACTTGAATTCTCCTAATTTTTATGTCATATAGTTCACTTACCATTACCTTTTCCTTAATCCAAAAAGAATTTTTTTACATTTAGAAGAGCAGCAATTGTGCTTTTCTTTCTTTCTTTTTCATTTTTTTTCATTTTTATATTTTGTGCTCTGCAGATGGAATTCTCATTTGGTAGCCAGTCATGGCTACCCAAAGACATGTTACAAGAAAAACAAAGTGGTGCTGCTGGCTATGCATTGGGACTGCATGCTCCTGGCTTTTTTGACAAAGTCCTCAATGTCAATAAATGCTTATTACAGAGTGAGCCTGCCAACCAGGTATGTGATGTGCTATTTTTCCCCTTGAATCAATACATGATCAACTTCTTTTTGAATACAAAACTTTGTTCTCTGTGTTGTGTGCCAGATGATAGTTTCAGCAAAAATTCAATGGTCATGTCTTAATTAGTGTAGTTCTACGGTTACTACCCAGTCACAATTTTTTTTTTTTAATTACTGAAATGAAAATGCACAACTAAAGTCATTGCTACAATTCTGCTACCATGCAGAGATTATGTTATTTTGTTTCCAATTGTTGGAGATTGAAAGAGTTGATTTTCATATAAAGCAATGTAAGAACAAGATAAATTGCTGAAAAATGATCATTTTTGCTGGGACCAAATATATTGGGCTACATGCCATAGATGTGAACATGAAGCTTCCACATACAACAACAACAACAACATATCCAGCCTTTATCCCACTATGTGGGGTCGGCTACATGAATTCTAGACTTCCATGTATTCCTATCGTTTGTCATATTTTCATTTAGATCCATATACTTCATATCGAACTTTAATGTCTCTCCCAAAGTCTTCTTGGGTCTACCTCTACCTCTTTTTGTGACTAATTGTTCCATTTCATCAACTCTCCTCACAGAAGCGTCTCTTAGTCTCCTTCTCACATGACCAAACCATCTTAGTCTAGTCTCTCTCATCTTCTCCTCTATTGGCACTACTCCTACCTTATTACGAATAACTTCATTTCTAATTTTATCCTTTCTTGTATGTCCACACATCCATCTTAACATCCTCATCTCCGCTACACTCGTCTTTTGCTTATGCTGGTATTTGACTGCCCAACATTCTGAGCCATACAGCAAGACTGGTCTTATAGCTCTCCTATAAAATTTTCCTTTCAATTTTAATAGGATTTTACCATCACATAACACTCCCGATGCATTTCTCCATTTTAGCCAACCTGCCTTAATTCTATGTGCGACATCCTCGTGAATTTCTCCATCTTTTTGAATCACTGATCCCAAATATCGAAAATGGTCTTTTCTTTGTAAGATTTGGTCTTCTAATTTTATTATAACATCATCCACTCTTGCATTTTTACTAAATTTGCATTCCATATATTCTATTTTCTTTCTACTTAATTTAAATCTCTTAGATTCTAAATTGTTTCTCCACAACTCAAGCTTAGTGTTCACTCCTTCTTTTGTTTCATCCACCAACACTATGTCGTCTGCAAATAGCATACACCATGGCACATCTGTCTGAATATCTTTAGTGAGTTCATCCATTACTAGGGCAAATAAGTATGGACTTAGTGCAGAACCTTGATGCAGTCCTATTGTAGTTGTAAATGGTTCAGTATCCCCTCCGCATGTTCTGACCCTTGTCTCTACACCATGATACATGTCCTTAAGGGCTTGTATATAGGCTATTTTGACTCATTTCTTCTCTAAAACCCTCCATAATACTTCTCTAGGGACCCTATCATAGGCCTTTTCTAGATCTATAAACACCATATGTAGGTCCTTCTGATGATCCCGATACCTTTCCATTAGACGCCTCAGTAAATATATAGCTTCCATTGTTGACCTGCCAGGCATGAAACCAAACTGATTTTTTGACACATTTGTTTCTTTTCTAAGCCTCTGCTCTATTACTCTCTCCCAAAGTTTCATGGTATGACTCATTAACTTAATTCCTCTATAATTTTCACAGTTTTGAACATCTCCTTTGTTCTTGTATATAGGAACCAAAGTATTCTTCCTCCACTCATCTGGCATCTTTTTTGATTTAAGGATTGCGTTAAATAGTTGCGTTAGCCAGGAGATGCCCTCTTCTCCCATGCATTTCCATGCTTCTATTGGTATATTATCTGGTCCCACTGCCTTATGATTTTTCATCTTTTTTAAAGCTTGCCTTATTTCATTTGAACTTATGCGTCGATAGAATGTGTAGCTCACATTCCCTTCGGAGTTACTAAGATGTCCCAACCTAACTCTTGTGTCACCACCATCATTGAATAACTTTGTGAAATACTCCTTCCATCTCTCCTTAATCGCTCCCTCATTTACTAAAACATTTTGATTGTCATCTTTTATGCATTTCACTTGATTTAAATCCCGTGTTTTTCTTTCTCTTGCTTTAGCTAATTTATATATATCCCTTTCTCCATCTTTTGTATCAAGTCGTTTATATAGATTCTCATATGCTTTTGACCTTGCTTCACTAACAGCTTTTTTTGCTGCCTTTTTTGCTTCTTTATAATTTTTTTGATTTTCTTCATTGTTGCATTGATATACCGCCTTATAGCAAGTTTTCTTATTTTTAATTTTCAATTGTACATCTTCATTCCACCACCAAGACTCCTTAAGGTTAGGGGCTCTACCATTTGTCTCTCAAAGGACTACCTTTGCCGTGCTTCTCAGAGCATTAGCCATTTCTTTCCACATTTGGTTTGTCTGTCTTTCTCCATTCCATTCCCTTCTACCCCTTAATTTTTCTTTGAAGATTAATTGTTTCTCCCCTTTTAAATTCCACCACCTGATTCTTGGATTTTGTTTTATGTGATTTTTTCTCTTCCAATTTCTTACTTGGATGTCAAGTACTAGAAGTCTATGTTGAGTAGTCAAACACTCTCCTGGTATTACCTTACAATCCCTACAACATAATCGATCCTCTTGTCTCATGAGGAAGTAATCTATTTGTGTGCTTGAGGTGATATTTTTATATGTGATTAAGTGTTCGTCCTGTTTTTTGAATCTCGTATTGGTTATAATGAGCCCATATGCCATAGCAAAATCTAGGATAGATTTACCCTCATTATTAATTTTCCCGAATCCATACCCTCCATGTACCTCTCTATATCCGTTTCCGTCTCTACCCACATGCCCATTTAAGTCACCTCCTATAATCACTTTCTCTCCTCTTGGTATCATTTGTATGAGTCCCTCTAGGTCCTCCCAGAATTTTGCTTTTATCTCATCACCTAACCCCGTTTGTGGTGCATATGTGCTAAAGATATTCATAGTCATTCTTCCTAGACTAATCTTCACTATAATAATCCTATCCCCTATTCTCTTTACATCCACTACCTCATCTATTAAGCTTTTATCCATAATAATCCCCACTCCATTTTTCGCTCGATCAGTTCCTGTGTACCATATTTTATATCCAGCTTCTGATAAAGTTTTTGTTTTTTTCCCTACCCATCTCGTCTCTTGAAGGCACATAATATTAATTTTTCTCCTAATCATCACATCCACCACTTCCATAGCTTTGCCTGTTAATGTTCCTATGTTCCATGACCCAATCCTTAATCTATGATTTTGTTTTTGTCCTTGACTTTGGATTTGATTTTGTTTTTGGCCTTGACTTTGAATTTGATTTTGTTTTTTATTTTGATTTTGGTTCTGATTTTGATTTTGGTTTTGATTTTGATTTTGATTTTGGTTTTGATGTTGATTTTGGACTAACTTCTTTACCCACGTCCGTCCAAGCAAATGCGGGAACCCTTGCTCATTTATCACTACATCTAGGCGCCGATGCAGCGGCCCTAGTTCACTTGTCACTACACGGGGGCAGTGTAGCGCGTCGCTATGAAGGGTTACGCCCACGCCCAAACGATTTTTCATAATTTGTCTAGAGTTCATGTTTTGGATCTGACTAAGTTTTACGTTGGCTGTCGGCTACCTAACACAACCCTCCTCCTTTATTCGGGCTTGGGACCGGCAGTGGATAACATCTCCAGGCGGAGTTGAACATGAAGCTTCCACATGCCATGATAAAATTATCCAACTCTGCTTTGTGTGTGTGTGTGTGTTGGGGGGGGGGGGTTCTTTTTTCACTTATTATTATCTGTTTTGTTTTAATCTACCAGGGTAATGGTATATTAGCAGAAATTCTATACAAAATCTTCATACAAAATAATGTGGATCATCGATGACCATATGTTGGGAAAGGGAAAACCCACCAAAGTGGTCATAATTACAAAACAGACCTGCCACATCATTCTTGTAGCAGTTTGTACAGAAATTTTTTAAGGACAAATAAGACATCCAAACGTTGCACTAGGTTTATGAAACTAATCATACCTGATTCAAGTCTCTGGGTTACCTTGATGTGGCTATTCCCTGGTGAAGATCTGGAATATTAAGCTTGTCAGAAGAGAGCTTTGGTGAGGCATTCAGGTTGAGGAATAAAGCTTAGGATGCCCTCATCATCTCCTAGCTAGCAGGGAATATGGGACAAATAAAACATTTGTATACTTCTCCTCTAATGTCATCCAGTTTATGTATATCATAACTGCCTTCTGACATTATAATTCATGATTTGGGGTACTCGGCAAGTGTAGCCATGGGCAGGGAATGGTACTTTCTTAATTTATATGGGTGATGAAAAGCCTAAAAAATTGAGCTCAAGCATTTAATGTCTTAAACATCTAGCTGATTAGTTTATACAGATGTCTGGAGGTTTTGTACACAATACTTGGCTTAAAGTCTGTCATTTATAAGATTATTGGTAAAAGATAAGATAGAAAACAACTGCTGCTGTTCGGAATGTACGAGCAAATTTTCCTGTTTCCCGTCTCTCTGATTTTCATTTCTGGTTTATAGGTTCTAAAATCTGTTCAAGATTGTTGGCGGGATCCAAAATTAGGCCTTTCTCCATATGATGTTCACTCTCATGCTGGATTCCTTAAGCATCTAATGCTGAGAACAGGCAGGTACACTGAATTCCATTATTTCTCCTATGGTCATAATTGCTTCCATTTCAACCATTTAAGCATGCTTTACTTTTCCTTTCTTATTTGTATGCAGATTTTTTTTAAATATAAACATATATGGGCTCCAGAAGCCTCTGTGCCCATTTTTACTAGATGATGAATTTTTATACTGTCAGACCAGTAGAAGAAAATTGTGACAAAGCAGAGTAAGAAAAAATAAGGAGGTGATAGAGATCAAGGACGATAAAGGTGTTCTAGGATAAGGAAAAGAGAAATATAACGAAGTATAACCACACAGCATAGTCCCAAACAAATTGGGAGACATATATCTTATATTAATATCAAAACTAATTTTTCCAACTTGATGTTTCGTCAGAATATGTGAGACATAACATGTATGCATATTCTGACAAGGTTGCATGAAAGAGGATATCATTGGATTCCGCCCCCTCCTCCCAAAAAAAAAAAAAAAAGAAACCTTTGTTCCTTTCTTACCACTTACTGCAGATTGAAATATTTAGTGGAATGTGGTCTTTTTTGTACCTTTTCCATAGATTGCATGTGCATAGAGCTCTATGCAATGCTTTTCTCTCATCTATCTGCCTTCTGCTGATTTTCTTTTCTTGGAATTTATATAACTTCCCATATCCTTCCAAATTTAACATGCCAAAGCAACAATTAAAAGAAGCTAACACAGAATTAAAATTATTTTCCAGGGATATTGATAGCGGTCTCCATGAACTTATGGTTAATTTTGTGACTTCATCCTACAAACCGGAGCTCCTAAAGTCCCTTGTTGAGAAAATTTCATCCATTCCTGAAGTGGTTTGTGTGACACAACTTTTTTCATTTAAAGGTCTAATGGAGTTAAAGTTTCCAATCTCTTGGTTGAGCAAATTGTTTTTGGCGTTTCTACAAGCTAAAGTGCCCTATACTAGGTTTTAACTGCTATGATTAAAATGTGTCAAGGATGGTAAAAGGCCTTCTTTGTCCTTTCTTATTCATGCATATTCGATTCTGTCTCTCCAAATGCAGAAGTGTAATAATGCTATAAATCTATCATTTGTGGGTGTATGTGTGTGTGTTTCCTTTCTTTTGGAGTTAACATGCTTAACTTCTATTCTTTGAGTTCTTTGAACTTATTGTTTTCAAAAAAATTAAAGTACTGGAGATCCTTGGTCAAGTAAAAGTCATGTTTTAGATGCAAGTTATTTCTATTTGCTACTGCTATTAGACTTGCCAAATAATAGTAATAATAATAACAGCGATAATAATAGTAACAATTACAATGTTATGTTTTGCATCGAGTATAGAAGGTCTAGAAGAACTAAAAAGAGCCCTGATTGGTCCCTTGCGACAGTTAGTTAGTTAGCTGCTTGTCTAACGGTAGCTTTGTACTTTAGGGGTATTTTAGGTATTGGCATATCTTTTGTATCTCCTGATGTATCCGTCCCAAATATATATAATCGAGGACTGCCAGTGCTCCCAATCTAACAATCTAACATACAACAATAGTAAATAATAGAAGGCCTCAGTTGAAATTAGCACTGAAGTTTTTTATCAAATGTAAATTGTTGGCAATATTCTTCTTTCAAATCATGGAGTTTCAGTGTTCCGTGGATGATTAAATTGACTAGCGATCTATCTAAAAGCATGGCGATAGAAACCCAAAAGTTAGGATGTGAAATTCCCATTAAGTATTTGGGAGATAGACTCGAGGCATAAAGCAGTATAAGCGCATGTTCATTTCTTCTATGCATACTCTCACTGCAGATATTCTAGCGATGCTGGTTGTTATATCTGTGACTTCCTGTTTCTCTTTTATGTGCCACCGATCTTGTCGTTGCAAGTTCCAGCACCTTGAGGTTTGAAAACTGTTTTAGGAGTTTGCCTTGACTTGTATATTGGATGAACTGAAAATGTTAACATGTATATTTGGCAACCCCAAAGTTACAATGATATAGGAGGACATTTGAATAATTTGTCAAATTATAACTAATATGGAGCTGGACCACTATTAAAAAGCAAGTTAGCCAGTCCATTTATTGACACCAGACTTGCATCTTACTGATATTGCCTTGTCCATGTCCAATTGTATCTGTGATACATCAATATTAGCAAAGCTCAGTCCTGCAACCGTGTAAATAATCCAATTTCTTAATTCTTCACTTCTTGAAATGCTTTTTCTGTTTCATCACGCTTTGACTAAGCTAAACTAACTTGGCATTTCTATGAATTGAAAATTTGAGTTCTCTAGTATCATGTGACTGATGCTATGACATTTTCATAAATTTTATGCACCTGGTCCTTGATAAAAATAATGCCATCATGTTTTGTTGTAACTAAGGCCACATCCACATGATTCTGGATGATGTTTTCTGTATAAAATTTCTATTTGGTAACATTCTCCTAAACTGTTGATGTCACTAGCCAAACCATTGTCTTGGATAATCATTTTCTGTTTCTTGTTGGTGCTGACCAATAGGTGAGCATTGTAAACAACATAAACTCCTCTGTTGGTAACACCTCTGTTGGTGAGGTTGAGTTCACTTTATATGGCAAGCCAACCATCACAGAGATCCTGAGGGGGCTTACTTTTCAAATCTCAGCCAATTCTTTCTTCCAGACAAATTCACTGCAGGTAAAATAACCCATGATTTGAATGTTCTGTCAGTCTATGGTTTCTTGTGTTTCATTATTCCAGTTTCTTCGTCATTAATATTTATCACATTAAATGACCTTAACTTCCAGGCTGAGGTTCTTTATGGAATCATTGAAGATTATGCTAATCTCAGAGGGGATGGCTCAGAAGTTATCCTTGACCTATTTTGTGGCACAGGCACTATTGGCCTGACACTTGCTAGAAGGTAACTTACATGCTCTCAGTTTGAGATGCGTGATTTTGCTAAAAGGTAACACTGCTTTTGACTCTACTGGTTTTTATAGGGTCAGGCATTTTTATGGCTATGAAGTAGTTCCTCAGGCTATATCAGATGCTCGTCGGAATGCAGAGCTGAATAATATCTGCAACACCACATTTGTCCAAGGGGATCTTAACAAAATTGACGAGAACTTTGGCAAAAATTTCCCAAAGCCTGACATTGTCATATCAGGTTACCATTATTATCTGATGCCTTGATTACCTATGCACTTCACTTTTTTTTTTCTTTTCTAAAATGTGAACCATCTTGGAGTTCCTAAGAAATTTCCATGTAACAAAAATGTTCCTTCAGTGAAAATTATTAACATTAGTTGTGTTGCCATAATTTCAACTATGTAATGAAACACAACTATATCAATTATTTTCATTTATTGTCATCTCATGGAATTTTCTATATAAAGATGGTGTACCCTCTCATCATTCCTTATGAATTTGTATTGTCAACATGACTTTTAGAAGTCAATTGATATTATGAATGTTGTGCCACTGATTATAAGTAAGCTGGTTAGGATAAGGTGCAATTGATGATAAAGGATGGTGAAAATTATTAATGTAGAAATGGTGCCCTTTAAATTTATTTTTTGAAGTTAGAATAGGGACCCATACTGCCTGTTGTGCACTGAATGCTTAAGTTCCACTACACTATTCATTTAACTGATAACAGTGCATTTAGCACAGCACATGGTTATTAGGCATCCCTAGTGCACTAGACTCCCTGCTTTATAAGGTTTGGAGAGGGTCGTATTTGTACGCAACCTTCCCCTTTTATATAAATACATATTTTTTCTTCTGCTAAGTTGTTTCTATATCTCAAACCTGTGACCTTTTGGTCATAGAGAAGCAACCTTAACACAACACATAGGAAGCTCCATAAATTGCACTGCATAGTTTGGTTCAAGACTGAGTCTGAATTAGGTTTCGAACTTCCACTTAATTTTGCACACGTGTAGCACTGTGTTGCCTGCCTTTTTTTTTATGTGACAAATTCTGCAGATCCCAACCGTCCAGGCATGCACATGAAATTGATAAAGTTTTTACTGAAGCTTCAGGCCCCCCGGATTATTTATGTGTCCTGTAATCCTGCAACATGTGCACGGGATCTCAATTACCTCTGTCATGGTGTGGTACGTATATGTAGCTTGCCTTTTCACAGGGATTGCACATCTGTTACTTCAACCATCTGAGTCTCTTTAACACTTCTCAGGTGGAGCAAAATATAGAAGGGCGCTACAGACTAAGAAGTCTGCAGCCGGTGGACATGTTTCCTCACACTCCTCACATCGAGTGTGTGTGCCTCCTGGAGCTCCGATGATCGCTCTTTGAATTCATATGCTAATTGGACTGGTTGGTTCTAAACTCTTTCCCGCTCTTTCAATATTTTGCTATTTTAATTGTCTCATTTTCTCAGGCATATTATAAGAATGCCTCAAAATTTATCTTCCGGGGAGCTGATCTCAAGCCAATTATGATTCTTGAACACGAAAGCGACTAGACAAAAGACCGCCATATTCCTCCTTGAGGTAAGAATAACTTCTAATGGCATGTCTGGTCTGCTTATTACGTCGAGAAGTTAGTAGTGCCATGAAGTAATTATCCGAGTAGTTGCCGGTGCAAAGTAGAGAACTTGTTGGGGGCATCAAGTCATCATAGCCAGCATACAACAGAGTGTTATCCTGCAGAGATAGTAGAGAGCTTGCAGTGATATTACTTGCAACTTTATCGGCTTAACGGATTCTGTAATCAAAGGTTCTAGTTAGTTGGATTAAGACTTGTGATTGTTATTGTTGTTGGCAACCGTAGCTTGTTCTACCATTGAAATCCTCCCAGTAATGCTGCCAAGTTTTGATAGAAATGGTTGAATAGCTATTGCCTGATAGGCATCCTGAAGTGTGTTTTTGGTTATGTGTGAGTGTTAGGGCCTGTTTTCCATTTTCAGTTTTTGAAAATACTGAAAACGTGTTTTCTTTGTTATTTTTAAAAATGCGTTTTTGAAAACAACTAAAAATTTTGTTAAGGAAACTCAAAACAACATTTGTTGTTTTGGGCGTCTTCAGTGAAAATACATTGAAAACACAAAACAAGTACAAAACGCAGAAAATAGCCCCTTCCCCCCCTACCTGCACATGCACAAACCCACTCATCTCTCTCTCTCTCTCTCTCTCTCTCTCTCCTATCTTCTTACCATTCTCCTTTCCTCTTCTCGCCATCGACAGCCACCGTCATTGCCATCAACCTTCAACTCCACCGCCATCACGACCAACACCCCCCATCACCATTGCGACCAGCGCCTCCCATCGCAACCATTGTCATCAACTTGGCCCCCCACCGCCACTGCCACTATGACCCCCCATCGCCACTGCGACCAATATCGCGACCAGTGCCCCCCACAAAAAACCCTAGATAAAGAAGATGGGTTGCGACTCCTTGATTTGATTTTTTTTTTTTTGTTATTTGATTTTTTTTATTTTTTATTTATTAAACTGAATATGTGATATGTTTTGTTTGTATTAATTTTTTTAAATGATATTTCTAAGGTTGTTGATTTTTTTGTTTTATTTTATTTGAATTTTATTTTATAGATTAAAGTATTTGAATTAAATTTATAATTTATTAATAAATATTTATTATTTATTTTAAATTAAATTTATTAAATAAAATATCATAATAACAAAAAAGAAATCGTTTTTAAAATTTCAAAGCAAACGCGTTTTCTAATTTTTTGTTTTGGGAAATAATTTTTTAAAAAAATAAAAAAAATACATTTTCAAAAATTTTAAAACAGACACTCAAAACACAAAATTCAAAATGAATTCAAAACTTAAAACACAAAACTGAAACACTAAGAGAACATCACTTAGTTTTTCAGTTTTCAATTTTTTTTTGTTTCTATTTTTATTATTTAAAAAATAAAAACATAAAATAACGTTTGAGTACTTGTTTTTGTTTTTATTAGTTTTGAGAACTTTACCACTTTGACCAAAGTTTTGTAGACGCGTTGGTTTGGTTGTTTACAATCTTTGTGTTTTTTGTGTTTCATTTACCTTTTCTTTCAGCTTCTTTGTTTTCAAAACCAAAAATAAAAAAAAATTAAAATCACATTAAGTGTTATTATATAAGGTTTTGTTTCTTTTATGAAATTCATTCTTAAAACAAACAAAAATAACTTTTTGTTATAGGTTGTAACTTAATAGTTTTGAATAAATTGTTATTTTTAGAGCCATAGCCTAATAGAGCGTGAGATTTGTGGGGTAGTCTGGCCTTCTCATCATGTAGTTATTGTCTAATTCATATACATTTATTTGAAAATGTCATATATTTTTATACGATATTATAATAATTGGGTGATTGTCTAGTACTAAATAGTAAGTACTAGTGAGTTTAGAGTCTCTAGTTTAAATTGAATGAGTTGGTCGTTGCCCAAAATTCATTGTGGTTTTTGGCCACTATTACTTGAGTTTAAAGATCATAGGACTAATGATGGTGGCACAAAATAAAAGCCTAATAGAGTTTACTTAATTTCTTAAATCATCTTTTGACGTAACGTATATGTAAAAAAAATACATAAAAAAATTCTTAAAATAATAAGTTTTAAGTATTCTTGAGAGAACAAATTTCAATGACTAAGCTGAGCTCTCAACTAAGCGTAAGAACCAAAATTGCTTGTTGAAAAAATCAAATTAGTTTGTTGGAATTTATTGAATAAAAAAATTGATTACAATCCCTAACTTCTAAATATATTTATAGAGTTTGGTTAATCCATTTAATACTTGTAGGCAAAATCTAACTAGAATCATCTAACTATAATTTTAATAGAAATAAAACTCTAATCAAACATGAAATAGAATCCTAAAACAAGTAAAATCCTAAAACTTAAGAAGTTTCGCTACTGTTCTGATGCTAGTGTTTGGGCTGATTCTAGGCTACTTGATTTGGGTCGAGTCAGCCTTGGGTCTTGATCGATAACCACATCATTCAGCTCCACCTAAGAATAATTCCTTCTCGAATTATGATTCAAGTAAGACAACTCAACATTTGATAAATACAAAAAAAGATAGTAATATTGAATATTTTGGAAATAAAATTCACAACATAAACATTGTCATTGATCTTCTTTGTAATCTTGTAAGGACCATACTTCTTTGGCTTGAGCTTGTTTTGCTTTCTTATTGGAATCCGTTCATTCTTTAAGAATATTATGATTTCATCTCCAACTTCAAATACCTTATGCTTCCTATGTTTGTTAGCTCATTCACCTTGTGCAACTTTTGCTTGACATCCTCCTGAACCGCTTGAATTTGCTCAACTAAGTCACTAGCTGTAATACTGAAACCTGGCTCCTTTGATAACTTTACCAAATCCAATCCATCATTAGGAACTTTCATATATACAATGGAAAATGGTGATCTTTCAGTTGAGCTATGCACGATGTTGTAGAAAAATTTTGCTTGAGCTATGATTAAGTTCCATTGTCTTAGCTTGTCTTTGCAAACACTACGAATCAAATTTCTCAATATACGATTCACCACCTCTGTTTGTCCATTAGTCTGGGGATCCACTGTGATGTTGAAATTCAAAGATGAATCGAACATCCTCCACAAGATAATCCAGAAGTGACTCAAGAACTTTGTATCACGATTTAAAGTAATAGTTTTAGGGACTCCATGTAGTATAACAACCTCCTTGAAAAACAATTTAGTTGTATCTATTGCATTTGTCGTCTTCTTGCATGGAATAAAGTGTGTCGTCTTGGAAAACCTATCAACCACTATAAAAACAGAATTCATACCTCGTTGGGTTCGCAGTAGACCCAACACGAAGTCCATAGACAAATATTGCCAAATAGCATTGGGAATAGGCAATGGCATGTAAAGACCGGCGTTAGAAGATTGTCTTTTAACTGTTTGACATACATAACACCTAGCCACAATAATAGAAATTTCTCTCATTACTCTTAGCCAATAATACCTTCCCATAACAGTTTCAATAGTCTTGTACTCCTTGCTAAGATGCCCTACTAAGCCACTATCATGCAAATTCCAAATAATTTTCTCACAAAGGGATGTGTAAAGGATGCACAATTGATTTCCCTTCATGAGAAACCCATCATGCATATGGAAATCTTCTTACAGTTGCTGGGACATGCACACACATGTTTGAAATCATCGTCTGTCGCATATAATTCTTTTAAGCACTCAAACCCAACAATTTCAACACTAAAGGTCTTCATCAAATCCACACGCCTACTCAAAGTGTTCGCCACTCGATTATGCTATCCCGACTTATACACAATTTTATATGAAAATTTATCAACAAAATAAAACTATCTAGCATGCATATCACTCCTCAGCTGCTTTTGGCTACTCAAGTACTCAAGAGTTTGGTGATCCGTGTAAATAATAAACTCTTCGAAAATCAAGTAATTTTCTCATGATTTAAGAGCCCTCACCACTGCATAAAATCCCTTATCATAAGTAGACCACTTTCTTTTGGCTTCACACAATTTCTCACTGAAAAATGCAATTGGTCTCTTCTCTTGGGACAACACAATACCTATACCCACTCTACTCGTATCAGACTCAATCTCAAACAATTTGTCAAATCTTGGCAAAGGTAATACAGGAGCGGTACATAACTTCTCTTTTATCAAGGTGAAACTCAACTCTTATTCTTCACCCCATTGGAACTTGCTCTTCTTTAAACACTTAGTAATTGAAGTCGCAATACTACTAAAGTGTTTGATAAACCGCCCATAGAAAGTTGCTAACCCATGTAAACTTCTCGCATCACTGACATTTTTAGTGGTTGGCCACTCTCTAATAGCTTGCATTTTTTCCTCATCTACCTTTATGCCCTGTTTACTTACAACAAAGCTTAAGAACAATAAGCTCTCACTCATAAAAGTACACTTCTTCAAATTAGCATAAAGTTTGTTTTCCCTCAACACCTCTTGAATATGCCCCACATGTTCATCAATAGACTTATTGTATATCAAAATATCATCAAAATACACCACACCGAATTTACCAATGAAATAACGTAGTACCTGATTCATTAATCTCATGAAAATGCTTGGTTCATTGGATAGTTCAAAGGGCATGACTAACTACTTAAACAACCCATCTCTCATCTTGAAAGTTGTCTTTTACTTATATCAAATAACCACTTCGAAGATCAATTTTGATAAAAATCACAACCCCATCAAGTTGATCAAGGATGTCGTAGAGCCTAGGAATTGGAAACTTGTACCCAATGGTAATCTTGTTGATGGCTCTACTGTCAACACACATCCTCCAACTCCCATCTTTCTTTGGTGTCAATAATACTGGCACTACACATGGACTCATGCTAGTCTGAATGTGTCATTTCCTCAACAATTCCTCTACATGTTCATGCAAAATCTCATTCTCCCTATGACTCATCCTATAGTGTGGTAGGTTAGGCAAGTTAGCACCAAGAATCAAGTTAATATGGTGTTGGATATCCCTCATAAGAGGTAGCTCATTAAACAACTCCTTAGGTACCACATCATGAAATTCCTCTAACAATCCCTACACCTCCATTGGAATTTGATTCGTCTTCAGTGGCTCATGCACACTCTCCCCCTTGACAACCAACAAGTGAACATTTCTGGTATCCCTACACTCCCTCACAAACTCAGTGTGCTTATGTGTAATGGTAAAAAAATTTTGCCCCTCCACTTTAGAAGCTTTTGGTTTGATTTTTTTCCACTATGAGTAACAAAGTATAATGCACACTCTCTTTTTCAAGTTGATATGTGTTCTTCTTACCCGAGTGCTTAGCATCCACATCAAATTGCCAAAGCCTCCCAAATTAAATATGACAAACATCCATATCAATAATAACACAATAGACTTCATTAGAGTATTTACTAATAGAGAAAGACACCCTGTAACCTTCATCCACACATATTGTAAGATCTCATATTTGAAACGAATAATATATATAACATGTTTCGTTATTTCATAACTTTAGAATAGTCGTATTTAAAGATTTAGAAGACAGATTGTCAACCTTGGTCAGTCGAATCGATGGAGGGAAATACCTGGGATATAAAAACCCAAAAAGAAAGGCATATCTATGGCAAGTGATTTAAAATAAGATTTTTGACACTGAAAGAAACCAAATTAGAGACAGTTTTCAGTATAGCTAAGTTTCGAGCTGAAGAAATCAAATTATCGTATGAGACTTCTGGGAAGTCAACGGAAGACTAAAAGGGCTCTGGTTTTATGTGAGGAACAACCCTTTAAATGGTTTCGGGGAAAAGTTTAAGTGTAATTATTTTTGTAATACCCTAAGTTATTTAATAAAATTATGTTTATATGATATGTAATTAGTTAAATTATGCTATGTAATTAATTTAGTTAAATTATGTTAGGTAATTAATTTATTTAGTAAGTATGCTTATAATTATGTAAATATAAATATGCAATAAGCATAAAGGCATAAATGTATAGGTATATGTACATATGTATAAAAAAAATTATTATTTTGTATAAATAGGATTTTTGTATTGATGTATATGTGTATAAAAATCCGTATGTGTATATAATATACATATATATAGATATTTATGTAAAAAAAAAAGAAGCAAAAATCCAGAAATCTGGATTTTGCAGAGCAGACGCACGGCCAGAGCATGGCCGCGCCTGCAATCGGACATCTAGGGTTAAGAGGGGGTTTTTAATGCTACAAGGACATCAGGTATGGCTTCCAGGACACGTGGTAGCGTCGATGGGACGTTCACGGCGGAGTTTTAGCTATAAATAGCCGAGTTTGCGCAAGCCCCATTCATCCGAAAGTTTCATAGCTTAGATCAGTTGATTGGGAGAGTGTTTGAGAGATTTGAGAGCGGGGTCTTGGTCTCTGAGTTGTGGGCAACGTTTCTGGAAATTTTGGTAGCCAACGGAGCAGCAAGGAGAGAGAATCGAAGCTCACCGGAAAAGTTGCAATTCGCCGGAGTCGAGCCTTCAAACGCCAAATCGAGGTATTTTTTATGTTTTTTTCTCGTTTTTAAGGGCATATTTGGATTCGGGAGGTCCGGTTTAGGGGGGGTAGGGCTTCGTTTCAAAGCTCGGAGGCTCGGAAGGTCTGCCGACGGCGAGGAAACTGCCAAAGAAGACGGACCAAAACGGGCGCGTGGCTGCATGCGCCCGCGAGTAGGAAGAAGGCGCGTGCTGCCTACACGCCTGCTAGAGAAAATAAAATAAAAAGAAAAGAAAAGAAATAAAGAAAAAATAAAAATAAAAGAAATAAAATTTTGAATTTTTTTTATTAAATCTGGAATTTTATTTATGACATATTTTGTGGAAAATATTTTTGGAAAATGTTAAATTAGCTATTTATTTAAATAGTTCTTTTATTATGGAAATAAGGAAAAATAGGAATTTAATTCAAAAAATTCCAAGAAAATTCCAGAATGTTAGAAATATTATTTAAGGAATATTAGTAAAAATAAATTAGATTTTTTGAAAGTTTAGATAATTTTTATGCAATTTTGGAAAAAATAAGACTTAGAAATAAAATAAAATTGAAGAAATTATGAAAAATAGATAAATGATATTCTAAAAATAAGTTTAATGTTTTAGGAGTCCTTAAGGACGAGAAGATTAAGAAATAGCAGCCAACACGATTTTCGAGGTCGACACGCTCTCAAAACAACTTAGCTGTAAGTGTACCGCTTCCAGCTTAGTATGATTATATCTTCGAAAATGCTTACATCATATTGACATACTATGAAATGTACTCATCATGTAGATTGCGTCTATGACATGATTATGAAATGCATAAATACACGTTGATGTCATTAATCACACGCATATGAGGCCGTAGGGAGTACGAACTAGCACCGCTGCCTTACTAAGGGTGCACCCATACACTTCGACTTCGAAAGAGGTGGCCGCTAAAATGGTAGGCAGCATGAGGGGTGCAGTTGACACCTACGATGAAAGACATTGCATACACACATGACATAGTATGATGTACTCTTACTTAGATGTTTCATCATCTAACTTGGGTTCGCCCCTAGAACATTCAACTAATGTTCCAGTCGGGACTTGCAGTGATGATGCCGAGACTGAAGATGTGTAGTGACGCAAGACATCAGGAAACGAGGAAATGTGCCATGTTATGCTGTAATATAAATAGTTTGAGAATTATGTACATTTGTTATATTTCCAAAAGCTTATGTAATAACTTTGTAATAAATGCTATGTCCAATTATTCATATATGTATTGTCATGAGCAGGTTCGATTCAGCTTCTGCTTTGAATTTAATTTCTAGTGTAAACATCTCGTCTAGCACTAGATAAGGTCTTAGGGAATTTCGGGAATAATGGATTTAGAAAAAAAAAATAGACCTAATTTCCTAAGGCATAACACGCCCTGACAAGGTGGGCTGTTACGATTTTGGGGTAAAGTGTAATTTTTCATAGTCAATGGGCTAAGGATAATTTTCAAAAAACCTAAGGACTTGAGGGAAAAGGTCCAAAAGTGATAAGGGTGAAAGAGGAAGGACCAAATTGCAATTTGGGCATGAAAACATGCCAGAAAATCGGGAAAGTCGGTCAGCTGTTGGCCATTGGCGTCCCATCGCCGATTTGGGGAGTGGGCTAGCCATCATGACCCTAAGAATAGGTCTGGCGACATAGGGCAACCTGGTTGGTCAAAAAATCGACTGGAAACGACTATAAATTGTTGGGTATGGCCGAGTTTGGTTAAAAAAAAATTTGGATTTCTAGATCGTTGGTTTTGGGAAGAATCGAGAGGAATGATTAAAGAGCTTTCGATCCTGAGGTTACAAGGATCATTTCTGAAAATTTTGGAGTGTTTTGGTGTTGTTTTCAGTGAGTTATAGTGGTTGGTCAGAAAAATCGCGTTCGCTGGAGTTGAGACTAAACTGGCCATTTAATGGTGATTCGGCCAGTGGTTCGAGCTGAGGGTGCTTTCAATGGATTCAGGAGGTCGAGTAAGCCATGGGGGAAGAAAAAATCACGAGAAATCAAGGCGTTGCAGGTCGCCGATGGCAAGTAGGCTCATCGTAGAAGATGCGTGGGTTGCACGCGTGCGTTAAGTGCGTGAGGTAATGGAATTCTGGAGAAAAAAAAAAGAAAGAAAAATGGAAAAGAAATAGGAAAAAAATTCCAAAAAAATTCAGTAAAATAGGAATAAGATTTTTATGAGTTATTGTGAAGAAAAATTGGAAAAAAAAAGCATTGAGAAGTTTTTATTTTAAGAGAAATAAGGTTTAGGGAAAATAGAAAAAATAAGAGAAATTTAAGAAAAATTTCAAAAAAATAGGAACGTGATCTTATGAATTTTCGTAGAGAAAAATTGGAGAAAAACGTTGTGGAAGTATTTAATTTTGAATTATTTTGGAGGAAAATAAAGAAAATTAGAAAAATTAAGGATAAATATAGGAAAAATTCGAAATGTTGATTTAGTGGAATATTATTGATCAGGAGAATCTTTTGCTATAGGATTTGAAGATTCGCACGTTTTTTAAGGTTGACACGTATTTCGAGGTAAGACACGAGTATCGAGGTAGCCCAATAAGGTTGAGAATGTAAGTGGTACTACTCAACTAGATTTAATTTATGAAAAAGGCTTGTAAGTGGTTCAACCTAAAAACTCAGTTTCATACAAACGTTTTGTTATCATGTCTTGGTATGTTATACACCATGTAGAGTGTATTTACATTTTTTGATGGTGAAATATACATATGAGCATGATGAAATTTACGGTCATACATTGCATGGGTTTGGGATTAGGAACTGGCGCCGTTGTTTTGCTAAGGGTGCACCTATACACCTCGATTTGGCAGGGAGACTGTAAAAATGACGGGTAACAATTGGGTGCGGTCAACCCAAACATAAAGTAATGATAATATGTGCATTGTATTCATATACATGCATCAAATGATGTACCCTTATTTAGATGATTCAACATCTAATGTAAGTCTTGCCCCTGGAATATTCAAACGTTCTAGATGGGGTTTGCAACGAGAGCACAGAAATGGATGAGATGTAATGACTCAAGACGTCATGGATGCAATAAAGTTATTTTTGCATTTTGGTTTCTGTATGAGGATCCAAATATGTATCAGTCATGTTATGTTTTCTATCATGATAAGAACTTATGTTTCATCGACAAATCAATTTGTATTATGGAGGATGTTTAAGGAATGGTCATGTAATGTTGTTATGTCTCGATGTATGTTCAGGTTCGATTATTAGCTTCCTTATTTGATGCTTATAATGATTCTCTTTTGAGATAGATGGAAATTTTGGGATAGATATGAACAATTATATGGTTTAGTCGTAGTTTAAATATAAAAAAAATTATTATTCTAGGATTGTCCTAAGTTACAACACGCCCAAGAAAGTAGGGTGTTACATATATGCCACCAACTTCTTTGATCAATCCAATCATGTAAGAAGTTGGACGTTTCTCAAGAGTTAGTTGCATCTTTGCCACCACATCTCTTCCTATGATATTCTCTTGACTTTCATTATCAATAATCAGCTCAAAGATTTTTCCTTTCATCGTACACCTTGTGTAGAAAAGCTTATGCCGCAGAGTAGTATTTTCATTCTTTTGAGATAGCATTAACTTCCTCGCTACATAGGTATACTCTCCATGTCCCTACTCTTCTTCATCATCCTCCCCATCTGGCCCGCAATATACTTCTTCTTCAGCAACATCTTCATAATCCCATTCTGTAATATTAATTGATTTTCTCCTTGGGCAATCACTAGACCGGTGCCTAATCTCATTGCACTTAAAACACTTTAAGAGAACATGCTTTGCTTAAGGGTTATTGGATTTTGGAAGATTAGAAGTAGTACCTCGAGTGTTTCTCCCCATTGTAGCCTTATTAGGGTTGACTGTATTAGGTGGATTAAAAGGTTGCATTCCCTGAACCGATTTACCTCTATCAAAAGCTGCTTGTTTATTTTCATTCTCGCTATACTGATGATAGTTGTCATTACGAGCTCTCTCACTCAACGTTAACTCAGTCTTTAAAGATAAGTTCATTGCTTCTTGCATACTCAGAACTATCTAAACCCCAATTTTATCACAAATAGCAGGCTTCAATCCATTTAAGTAACGAGCTGCTTGTTAATTGTCACTTTCTGACAATTGGTTTATCTCCGCCAATCTTAGAAACTCAGAGGTATATTCATTCACACTCTTCATTCCTTGTGCACATCTTTGATATGCTTCAAACATGTATTGTTCATAATCAGGGTTAAAAACCTACCTCTTAACAACTGTTTCATTTATCTCCATGTCTAAACTAGGTGTCGGTCTTCCCTCAATCTCGTCTCTCTCAATCACTCCCACCAAATATATACATCGCCCTTCAATTTGTAAGCCACTAACTTGACTTGTTGTTTATCTAGGATCTCCATGTATTCGAAAAATCGGTCAACCTTAGTGACCTAATTTATGAACCTCTCAATATCAAGATTTCCACTAAATGTAGGAATATCAATCTTTAGTTTATACTCATCGTTGTCCCAATGGTTGTGCTGATGCGCATTCTTCTTAACCTCTCTACCACTAGGGTTAGCTATTGTTCGATCAAGATCATTCTATTCATCGTTATCTTTAATCATTGGTCTTCTAGGATTAACAAAGACATGATTAATGGGTGGTCTTCCTGCTCTGACTTTATTCACCCCATTATTCAAGTTCCTATCATCATCAACTAGTAGTAAAGAGCCCAATTGGTTGCTGATTTAATCCAATTATTGTTGCATGGTATGAGTTACTTCCCGTTATTCTTCAATTGCTCTCCAAATCACGGACAACCCCTGGTTACCGTCACGAGGCTGGTTGCTATCGTTACCTTCAAGATTGATGATCTAATTGGTTGGTTAATCATTCTGATACCACCTAATGTAGCATGTGTGTGTAAAAAAAACACATAAAGAAACTCTTAAAACAATAAGTTTCAAATACCTTTGGGATAACAAACTTCAACGATCAAAGTTGGACTCTCAACTAGGCGCAAGAATTAAAGCTGCTTGTTAGAAAAAATCGAACTGATTTGTTGAAATTTATTGAATAAAAAAATTGATTACAACCCTTAAGTTTTAGGTATATTTATAGAGTTTGACTAATACATCTAATACTTATAAACAAAATTCAATTAGAATCATCCAACTAGAATTCTAATAGAAATAAAATCCTAATCAAACATAAAGTAGAATTCTAAAACAAGTAGAATTCTGAAACTTATGAAGTTTCACTATTGTTCTTGCATTACTATTTGGACCGATTCTAGACTACCCAATTTGGGTTGGGTCGATCTTGGGTCTTGATCGGTGACCGCATCATCCTCTTATGATCAATTGAGTGAGTATAAGAGGTTGTTTACTCCTTTACATCTAGCAATACATACACACACACCCCACATTATATAATCAGGAAATAAACAAAGGGATAACTAGTGTAATTTCTCATCCAATACTCTCCCGATTGGGGTAGAGTGAAATATTCCCATTGCTTGCTTAATGAATCACTCAATTTCTTCATATTTACACAAGTTAGTACATGACCAGAAGAAACATTAACATTTTAAGTGCATTTCCAAATGTTACAAATAGATGAACAAAGAAAGTACAGAGAAAATGGTAAGACTCCTGTTGGGTAGCCTCAGCTGAATGGAAGCCATTTGCCATGATCCTGAGACAAACTAGTCGTGTTGTCTCCTTTCTTCTTGTATGGACCGGAATATCCGGGCAGCCGACTCCGACGCCGATCTCGGGTTGTGCGGTACAACCCGGATCACACGTGTCAACAGCTCGGTGCTCCGAGCCCCCTCCGGCTGGTCGGAATCATGAGCTATTGGGGCAGTGGGGAAGAGAGGCAGGGCATCAGCATGCACCCTCTCAGAACGGCTACTGGCTGTACTAGCCTGCAATTCACTCTCTTTTGATGCATGCAAATTCCCAGCACAATATGAGTTCGCCCCACTCTTCTGGGTTGACATGTTGACTGAGTTCTGATAGGAGGGAATGGAGACATCCATGTCTTCGGCGAATCGGTTATCCTGCCTGTTCCGCCTGGATGTGGCAAATGGATTCATCCGGTCCACTGTTCCAGTGGAAACTACAGGGTGGTTCATCAATGGCATCCCGTATGGTGGAAAGTAGGTCTGACCGAGTGGAGGATTGCTGGGAAGAATGCCAATCCCTTGCTGGTGAGAGCCAGGAATGCCGTAAGCCATGTTCAAGAAATCTCCGCCTGCTTGAGATAGGTTCACCGGCCCACAGCTACCATAAATTGGTGCCATGAAGCCGGCTGCTGGAGGGCAAGGTCCTGTGCAGGGCTTGTAGACAAGTCCTTCAGAAGGTGACATCACAGGAACTAGCCACTGGTTTCCGGGTGCTGGCTGGAAGCACCACGGTGCTGGTCTAGATTCGGTGGCAGCTGATGCTGGTGGTGCATTTGGCAAATAAGCTTTGTAATATGGCTGCTGAGAATCAATTATCTCGTTGGTATCACTGTTGAGAGAAGGAAGATGAGGCTTCGCAGATGCATTCTCTGCCAAGCAATTGGTGTCGGGGTTGCACTTCTGAGGATCATCACCCAGTTTACCAATAAAATGAGGTGCTTCTGGTACCTTATCAGGCTGCAATTTCTTCATAGGTGAAGCTGCAATTGAGGGCTTTCCCAAGAAGAGTTTACTTTTGAGCAATAGTTCTGGTGATGCTGCAAACAACCTCTGTACCTGTTTAGTATCACAAAAACACACAGCTCTCCTTCCTCAATAATCGGTCAAAAACTAAGAAAGAACATGCTATTTCAAAACAACCCAGCACTTAACTCACAAAAAGTATAAAGGGTGTCCCTAGTGCACGAGACTTCCTACTTCAAAAGGATCAGGGGAAGATTATTCACATGCAACCTTCCCTTGTTTTTGCAAAGAGGCTGTCACTATAACTCAAACCCGTGACCCTCCAATTACAAAGGAGCAACTTTGTTGTTGCTATCAAGGCTCACCCTCTCAAGCCACAAAAAGAATGAAAATAAATAAATAACTTAGAACTTCAGCTGAGAAAATATGGGTTACCTTTATTAACCAATGCAACTCAAACACTTGGCCTGCAAAAACTCTCTGCTGACTGCATATAGCATTGAAGTTGGCTTAAGCACTTAAAACCAGATATTTAAGGAAGAACAGAAACACTCGTGCAAACAAATATTTCACCACTTAAGAAGCATCAGATGCAATTTGCATCCATTTCCGTATCAGACAATATATAAACCGTAAATATGTGGTCTAAAATGAGCAGTTTTCAACCAAAACTCTTGGCGATATATTCTTTAACAAAATACTATAGAAAATTTATACTAAAAGGATAAACTGAATGTATTGCAGATATTACAGATCACAAATGGGAAGAAGGGGTGGCATGACAATTTGTTCACCCCCCCCCCCCCCCCCGCATTTTCTGTTCACTATCTTGCTTCTAGGCTTCCAAATAAACCAAATCCCTTTTAATGCACAACCAGGTTTCGGTTTCCAATTTTCTTACCTTGTCTTTGTGTGCCAACAAACTACCTGTTATTTTATGAGGGCTGAAGCGAGAAGGATACATCAATAAGGTCTTAACAATTTGTAAGCTAGTAATGATTCAACCTTTTGACCATAAATGGGAAAGCATAATTACCCTCAATCTCTGATTTTCATTTTCGAATAAAGCATAGCTTTAGCTAGATTGATTAGGCATAAAAAGTAAGGAACTCACACAAACATCAAGGGTTGACACTTAGGAGTCCAATAATAACCCTCTAACTTTCAGAGTTCAATTCCCTTAATGGAGTCCACAGGAGGCTCTATATATTGTTAGTCCTCAAACTGCTAACCAAAGAAATAAGTTAGTTCCGAACTATTGGTCACCAGCACCAGAGCTTGAGACGCCAACAATTCTTGATCAAAATTTGTAAGTCTGAAGTGTACAGCCAGTATGATTATAACTTCCTCCTTCCCAGCTTCACATGGGATATCCACCAAGAAATTAGGAAAAGAGCAATCAGGATCAGACCCTGACCATATTCCCACTTCAGGATAGCTCCACAACATGGCATGAGCAACAGTTCTTTAGAAACCAAAAAAAATATTTGTCCTCTCACTGTCTTGACCAATTCAAATGAAGGAAAAAGCTTGCTTCTTCTAATATTCACCTGATTAGACGGTGATAATAAGACCTAAACTTACATTTTTAGAATCATTTATCCACCATAAAAGGCATTTTAAATATTCTCATTATTAAAAGAAGACATACATGGTTATGCATTAGCAAAAAGATAAACGATGAAGGTTGCACTTGGGCACATGCCAATATGTGCTAACCAAACTATGTGCCTGGATTGAGCAACATTCACCTTCATTTGCTAATAAAGTTCAACGGACAACCTTACACAAAAGATTGGTGAGCCAGAATACAAATAGCCAATCCCAGTGTGGGATTAAAGACTGGATGGGGGTGGTGATATTTTTGTGGATCATCTTAGGCACCCTGTTGAGGGAAAAAAGAAAACACACATAGCATAATAGCAGCCTCGCAAACTAAATATTAATGCCCTCAATGGGACTCTTCAAAATACTATATCCTTTTGCTGCCTAACATGAAGATCAAATTTCTCAGCTTGCTTATGATCAACATTTGCATTCAATTTTAAAATAAAGTCACACAAACATGTTCAGGAGTTTCTTTTGTCCTTTGTTATAAGAACCAGATGCACTACACACCCAGCTTCATATTCTTCTACGGTAAAGGTAATATTTATCAATTCAGATTATTCTCAACAATTAATTGATTAAAAAATATCCACGGTATGTCATGTAGCCAAGTTCTATATTTTTTGCAGAGAAAAACTCACAGTTCCCAACCAACAATTAGATTAAGTTCTTGTCTATCTTAAAGGGACTGATCACAACTACCAAATTTCTGGATTCTTGGAACTACCCAAAAGAAAATAGCAAATAACTTACACTTAGCATTATAGTGCCAGGAAGAACCTATGTAGTAAGAACAGGGGAAGAAAGGCCAATTTGGTCCCTGAACTTTTTTTATTTTGCTTAGCCTAGGAAGTAGGAACTTTTTTGGTTGGCTCGAATTCACCCCCTGTGTATTTTGAATAGTTTAATTTAGGGGTGAATTTGAGCCCCCCCCCCCCCCTCCCCCCCCCAAAAAAAAGAAACACTAGCATTTCAGGGGCAAAGTAAATGTTGAAAATTGAAAGAATGCAGAAATTAAATGAGCAGTGGACAAAGAATGATAATTTTTGTAGAAGGAACAATGTATTATTAAAGCATGAAAGAGCCTTTTAAATAGGCTTACAAAGTAACAGAAAAACTTAATAATAGCAGACTAACTAGGATATTAAATAATAACTGAAAATAGAAAATCAAGGAACTTAAAAATCTGCTGCAAGACTTGGTCAAAGTCTGTTTGCCAGATGTGGACTGAGACCAAGTATTAAGGATAACAAATTTGAATCAATCTCCAACACTCCCCCTTGATTCAAAATTGTAAAAAATTTTATGGAGCACATCTCTCCATAGATCTCAGATTTGTAAAGCACTTCTCTTTACCATATGATGCACTTCTCATCATAATCAATATAATTTTTTAAATTTGTGAAGCACTTCTCTTCACTTCTCTTTACTTGATGATGTACTTCCCATCATCCTTCAAAACAAGGTTTCTTCTTCAATTATCTCCACCATATTTGCTTGTTCCTTTTTAATTTTGCAATCCTTTTGTAAATGCCCAAATTTTTTGCATTTGTAACATTGAGGCTTTCCCTTATGCCAACAATCTTCTTCTTCATGGCCAGATTTCTTGCAATTGCTACACTGAGAAATTTTTCCTTTTCTCTTTGAAGTTTTGGCTAAATAGGCTCCTTCAACCATCTTTTCAGTTTCTTCTTGTCTCATAGCCCTTCTT
Source organism: Diospyros kaki (assembly GCA_036245055.1). Classification (NCBI taxonomy): domain Eukaryota; kingdom Viridiplantae; phylum Streptophyta; class Magnoliopsida; order Ericales; family Ebenaceae; genus Diospyros; species Diospyros kaki. The sequence goes on from BSEG01000003.1 coordinate 4,035,707, forward strand.
TTTTCCTGAGCCTGCAAAGCATTAATTAATTCTGATAACGATATTTCATTGATATCTTTTGAATCTTCAAGAGATGAAAGTTTTGCCTCAAATCTTTCAGGCAAACTTATAAACATCTTCTCAACAATCCTGCTATCAGATAGTTCTTCTCCCAGCAGTCGAATTTTGTTCACCACTGCCATCAGCCTATCAGTATAACCTTGTATAGTCTCTTTTTCTTTCATACTCAGTGTCTCAAAATCTCTTTTGAGATTTAACACTTGCATCTTCCTCGTTCTTTCATTACCTTCGTATGATTGCTTCAGCAGATCCCAAGCTTCCTTGGCTGTTTCACAAGTCATAATCTTTGTGAAAGTTGTTTCTGAGACAGCAGCAAAAATTATAGATAAAGCTCTTGGAGCTTTTGCTTCTTCTTCTGCATGAACCCTTATTTGGTTGAGCGTTGGATTATTTCCCAGAGGTGGTAATGCCCTTTCAGCTTCAACCCAATGCCACAAGCCAAGACCTCTTAAATGAGCTTTCATCTTGACAGCCCAAGCTTGGTAATTTTCACCATTGAAAATTGGAGGTGAAAGTGTTGATGAATTGCTAGTAGCCATGGGTTTTGTTCACTCAACCTCACAAACCCTCAAGGATCTAAGGCTCTGATACCATGTTGAAAATTGAAAGAATGCAGAAATTAAATGAGCAGTGGACAAAGAATGATAATTTTTGTAGAAGGAACAATGTATTATTAAAGCATGAAAGAGCCTTTTAAATAGGCTTACAAAGTAACAGAAAAACTTAATAATAGCAGACTAACTAGGATATTAAATAATAACTGAAAATAGAAAATCAAGGAACTTAAAAATCTGCTGCAAGACTTGGTCAAAGTCTGTTTGCCAGATGTGGACTGAGACCAAGTATTAAGGATAACAAATTTGAATCAATCTCCAACAGTAAACCATGTCGAAAAGTTCAGGGGTGAATTTGAGCCAAAAAAAGTTCATGTCTAAACTAACTAAAATCGAAAAGTCAAGGGGCTAATTTGGCCTTTTTTTTTTTCTCCTAAGTACAGCAATATGAAACAACAAAAGAAAAATCCAAAAAATGTAAAGTAATTTTGCAGTATGGTTTTCCACAAATTCTAATCCGCATGAAAGTTTCAAATCAAAGTAAAATGGCTAAATAGATGGTTCAAATACATGGAGAAATTAACACGTCAACTGAAAGTCTACAGTTACTACATATTTAGGTGCAGCGTGCATTCTGCTTCACATAGCATGCAAGATTCCTTCATCTCAGTATTGTTAAGTTGTAGTGAATTTACAATTATTCATCTTAGCATGCATGATTTCTTCATTTCAACATGGTTAAGTTGTAGGAAGATGTACACAGTTACTACCAATCATAGATACTTACTGAGAAATGGCTCTTCTTGCCCTCCAGAATTGTTTCTGACCTATGACTCCAACAACATCATCAGGGGATATCTCAACATCCGATATAGAGTCCACAATGGAAGTGTCTGAGATATCAGCATTTCTGTCAGCTTGTCTTACTAGTAAAGACCCACACTGATCTTCATGGCACCCATTAACCATTTCAGTTGCGTTAGGACTTCCATGGTTGTCACCATGTGAAGTTTGGGTACATGACAAACCATCCCTATCGAGAACATCACCTCTAAGGGCAATTTTTTCTTGCAAAGCTCTATACTCCTGATGTAAATCACGTAATCTGCTTGAATTGTCAATTAAACTTCTTCTCTTTTCTTCACTCAATGATACCACTCCTCCCCTTTCCAATCCAGAGATTCTATCCCTAGCAAGAGGACTCAAAGATGAATCTAACAAAAACTTATCACTACTGGTCAAAATTGGAATAGGCCATCTGGAATGGTCCTGACAACTTGGGAACATTTTTGAGTCTCCTTCAGTCTGATTCTTCCCGTGCTGCTTTGGCATTAAATCTGGAATGCTAGTTTGCTTCAGCTGCTTTACATTACCAGTTTGAAGATGCCTGTTTGGACTTGAGGGGGTGGTTTTTTCTTTCTCCATGTTATGCTGTCCATTACTAAAATTCAGAGTACTTCCCGACTGGACAAAAGCTAGAACCCTAAAATTATCCTCCTCTCCAAACTTCTTTGCAGATGAGTTTTTGGAGTTAGAGGTACAGTGTACTTGAGGAAAGCTAAAGTTGGCTGTCAGTGAAAAATTCCCTGCAGCCTTTAAAGCCTGACCATTTGTAGGTTCCATTGGTTGCCAGTCACCATGCATGGATGTTGCATTCAAGTTCATGCCACCAGAAGGATTAGAGTGAAATCTCTCAGCAAAATTGGAAGCATCAGGTGAGTTGCAGAATGAAGAATACATACTCCTTTTCTGGCCTGCACCCTACAAGCATGCATCAACTCTTGTAAGCTGAAAATATAAGAGCACCATACATCATGATCTTGGAGAACCATATCTTTCCATCTCAAAAAACTAAAAAATAAAAATCATGTCCCCCAAATTGTTCATAGCATAAGTAGCCTTATCGCAATAACAGAAATAATTGGAAGCCACAAAACTAATTTATACAGACGCTGATGCTTGTGAAAAACCAGGGCAAATTCTCATGAATTGGAACAACTTACAGGAAAAGAGTGATCAATGAGACAATAAATAATTGGATCTACCAAAGGGAAAGAAGTAAAAGAAGAGGGAGAAAGAAGAAAAGAAACCGTGGATATTAACCATACATTGACATAAAAGGAAAGGGAAGCTTAGCCACCTGAAGGTCATTGTCGTAAAAAATGCAAGGGTCGGCAGCATTCAAGCCCTGTCAGCTCCCAGGCATCTAACTGATCATGTAATATAGAAATTGGGCATTTCTTTCATTTTTATTTTGAGCTGAAATATAAATTGAATCACAGAAGGGAAAAGCAACAAAACAAAGCCAACTTAGATTCAAGTAAAATGGGAAATCAGTGAACAACACAATTTTTTAAAGCTGCAATCACTTTAATACGGTTTGAGAAAGGACGAACCCAGACCATAATCCCCGCCATTGGAGGACTTGCAAACAATACCAATTGTGAAGTACAATAAAATCACAATTCCGTAGAGAATAGGGACAGTACTCAAAAGGGAGGTAAAGAAAGTGAAAAACAAGAAGGAAATTAATTAAAATAGTATGGGAAATGAAAGAAAAAATTCATTCATACACCATCTAGCAAGCAAGAACCACAATTCCCAACTCATAATTGGAACCAAAGACAGGAATCCAGAAGAAATGGTATAAGCTTCAATACTCTTGGAAAATAACAAAGGAGGGCACATAATTCATATGTTAGACAAGGTCACTGCAAACATAAAATGCATTAGATGATTAGATGACAATTATAAAATCCTTTATCCTGAACAGGCAATCAAATATGTCATTCATGGTTGAGAGCCAAAACACTATAGAATCTTGAATTCACCTGAACAGATGATGTTGAAGGGATGAAGCAGCCACTATTGTTGGGAGGAAGGGGCAACATTGACCCAGATCCAGAGGTAAATGCCTGTGAAGGGATACTGAGCTGTTCATAAAGAGCCATCTTATTCCTTGGAGGCGCTCTTGGCCCTCCTTTGTCTGCATCACTGATATGGAGCCTAGGAAACATAGGACCCATAAGCTTCTCTCCTTCTTTGGCTCCTTTCATTCACCTTTTCTCAGTCTTTCAAGACTTCAAACCACGAACCCACTTTCAAAACAAACTTCTCCTGTCAAACGAAGAGCTTGATCCCACATCAACCCTTTTCCACCAAAGCCCATCACCAGAGACACAGACTCGCTTACCCAAAGTCACAAACAACCAGACTCAAACCACCTCAAGAAAACACATCCGTTGGCTGGACATCAAAACTGTTATGAAAAGAACCAAATTGTAAACAACTGAAGATATCAGAAACTGGAGCAGCAAATCAAGACAAATAAATAATCTCCAGTCAACAAATGACACAATTCTAGCGGAACCCAGACCAGACGAAACATTAATTTTTGTAAGCAAAGCAACAACAACAACAACAAAAGCAAAGGAATCTCAAGTGAACACCATTTCAGACTAAACCCAAATTTGACCCACCTCAAAAGATCAATTCCATGAACTGAAAACCAAGCAAAATCAGAAACACGCTTTCACAATCACAGAATATGATAAGATAGAAATCTAACACTCTCAGAGAGAGAGAGTGAGGGAGCGAGACAAAGGAAGGGGGGGGGGGTTAGTGGAGGTAGGGATGGAGAAGATAGATTCAGCAAGAGAAAAGGATTACCCTGGAATTTGGGAAGAGGATCTCATCAACAGAAAAGAGAGAATAAAGATAGTAAAAGATGTGGGCATCGCCGGACCCAAGTGGAGAGAACTGGAAGATGTTGAGGCAAAAGGAGTGCTTTGGGCCTAAAAACGAACAAAACGTGGGCATTTGATTTGGGACACTGTGACCCAGTCTCTCTCTCTCTCTCTCTCTCTCTCTCTCTCTGAGGTAGCATTTGCCAAACCATCTTAATGCGTACCCACATGCAACGATCTCTACGCCTATAGTACACACACACATTTGTACAAAGCTCCGCCAATCTTTACCTAAAAATCCGTAAAAATCCTTTTCGAAAAATCGGGTCTTTCTTCAAACATCTCTCTCTCTCTCTCTCTCTCTCAGGTAGCATTTGCCAAACCATCTTAATGCGTACCCACATGCAACGATCTCTACGCCTACAGTACACACACACATTTGTACAAAGCTCCGCCAATCTTTACCTAAAAATCCGTAAAAATCCTTTTCGAAAAATCGGGTCTTTCTTCAAACATCTCTCTCTCTCTCTCTCTCTCTCTCTCAGGTAGCATTTGCCAAACCATCTTAATGCGTACCCACATGCAACGATCTCTACGCCTACAGTACACACACACATTTGTACAAAGCTCCGCCAATCTTTACCTAAAAATCCGTAAAAATCCTTTTCGAAAAATCGGGTCTTTCTTCAAACATCAGGCAAGTTCTGTTCTTGCAGGTGGAATTGCAGCGCGTAGAGAACACGGTCCAACGGTATCGCCATGTTCGTTGCCCAAACTCCAAAGCCTTGTCGCGATACTCTACAAGGCGCGTTTGGGTGACTCTGGTCCGCGCTCGCTACCGACAATTAAGTCTCCTAACATGAATAATATTTAAATAGCGTCCAAAGTTCAAAGTCATTTATACTTACCTGAGCTAAATTTAAGTCCAAATTAGTAACTAACCCCGAATCAAAATCAAATTAACCAGAGCCGGCCCAACAGAGTTGGAGGTTTTAGGCAAAAAAGTTTATTAAAGCCTTTTATTATTAATTTTTTAATAAAAAAATAAATAATATATTTTTTATATAAATATTTCATCATTTTATTAAATAAAAAAAGTTAAAATTTAATTAACTATAAAATATAATAATCTCTTAACAATAATAAATTTTCAACTAAAATATAATGTCTCAGAAAAAAAAATCCAAACAATTTACGATAATAAACAAAAAAAACAAAACTAATTTTTTTTAAAAGTCTAAGAAGATCAATGCGAGCAAAAAATTATACATTCATGATTCACTTATAAATAGAAACAAAACAAAACATAACATTAAACTAATAGTATTAAAGGATAAAATTCACCAACAATAACTTTTCATTCTACAAATATGTATTGGACTATGTTCATCTTTATATAAAATTAATTTTTTTTGCATTTTGAGATGCAAAATTATTGATTAAATTTTCATAATTAAGTTTATCTAATAAATCATGAGTTTTATGGGGAACACCATAGAATGGAAAATAGTAAAGGAAGTTAAAAAAAATTAAAATGTTTTATATTTAATTTTTAATAAAACATTAACTATTAAAAAAATAAAAAATATATATAAATATTACAAATTTCTAAAATTTGGGGCCTTCTAATTTGGGGGCCTAATGCCATGGTATAAATGGCTTCAAGGTAGGGTCGGCCCTGAAATTGACCCATTACAAATATGTTAGGGTTCTTGTGTTTGCAACTTAGGATTTCTCCATTGCTCATGCAACTACAATTGGTTGGATGGCAAGTTAGGGCTCGATTTGGTTCGACTTGGGTGTGAAAACTTTATCAAATTTGTAATGGTTCAATATAAAATTTGGATTTAATTATATTAATGGATTATAAAAAGCATTTGACACTATTTAAGTTTAGATAAATTATATTTTAATCTCTCGTGGTTTAATCATTTTAAATAAAAAAGTGGCCCTCTATGATTTAAAAAAGTTTTTGAAAGTTCTAATAATTTACATTTCTTACTCAAACACTCTTCCGTGAGTATAAAAATGTCTTTAAATGAAACGTTCGAGCAAAAAATTAAACACAATAATCTTAAGAGATACTTTTAAACTATAAAAATTTAAAAACATAGGTATTTGAGCAAAAATAATATAATCCACAAGGACTTGCAAACACATTTTTAAATTTTAAAGAGTTTTCTTGTAAATGACCCAAATCACAAAAGATTTGGGCATAATTTACCCTTTAAAAAGCTAATATTACAAACAAATAGCATTGCCTTAACTAAAAAGAAAAAGTTCTTAATTAATAAAAATTAATTTATCATAAACAGTAATTCCTAAACTACGATGCATTCGAACGTTTTTCTTTTGGTCAAAATCATATTTTTTATCATATACTTTTACCTTTTTTTTATATGGTCATTTGAACTTTTCGTTATTTTAATTATAGACCTTTATTTTTGAATCAATTTAATTCTTGTACTTTAATTTTTTTTTTGTGGTAACTGAAATTTTTTATTATTTTAATTACACTTATGTACTTATATTTTCGAGTCAATTTAACAGTTATATTTTGATGTGTACAAAAAAAGTAAAGTGTTGTAACGCCCCACTTTTCCCAAGCGTGCGTTAATTCGAGATTTCGAGAAAATTTAAATCGAACACCACATAAATCTCTCGATAGCCATACTTTCATCATTTCTCGACAATCTCGATCGTTCCTTCTTAGTGTAACAACATTTAATAAATAGACTAAGACAGGCATCATCAATCAGCGGAAACAAGATCGTAACCTCAAATATATACATATAACTGACAATTTCTTTTACAATAACTGAATCGATATTTCACATGAAAATATATTACATAATCTATGAACATTGAAATCATAGACAAAACCAACTGTTACATCCTGACGACATTCTTTCTCTTGACGCCACTGCTTTCACCTAGAACGTTTGAATATTCCAGGGACATAGTTCAAATTAGATGCTGAATCATCTAAGTGAGAGTTCAAAAACGTTTTCATGAATGTATGCAGAATCATGTACACAAAATCGATAAATCTCAACATGCACCAGCCTAAGAGAATCCCACACAGCATTTAACCTAGACATGGCCAAAATTGAACCAGACCGGCGGTTCGAACCGGAACCGGACCGGCCGGAACCGGACCCGGAACTGGCCGAACCGAAATCGGACCGAACCGGCGAAATTCGGTCCGGTTCCGGTTCGAGGTTCCGCGGAACCGGAACCAACCGTTCCACGAAACCGCCCCCTTCCCCCCCAACGGTCCAAGGACCGTTGGCTGCTGCCAACGGGCAGCAGCCAATTTTATTTTTTTTAATTTTATTTTTTTTAATCCTATATTCTTATCTATATATACCCCTCCCTCCCCCACTCATTTTTCACACTTTCTCTCTCTCTCTCTCTCTCTCTCTCTCTCTCTCTCTCTCTCTCTCTCTCTCAAGTCTCAAACTATTATTCTCTCTATTTTGTCTCTCATTTTATATTTCAATTTCAATTTCTTCAATCTTCTCATTTTGTTATTTGTCAATTTATTCAATTATATTGTTAATTATTTATTACTTGTTACTATATTATATTATTACTAATATTTTCATTATATTTGTCAATTTTTTACTATATTATTTTATCATTATTATATTTTTTATTATCATATTTTTTTCAAAAAAATGGCAAGTGAAGGTAGAAATTTTGAAAATGTTGAAAATGTTGAGTTTGAAACTCAAAATTTTCAAACACAAGAGAGTGAAACTCAACAAAAGGGAGGTGAAAAAATTTCTACTTCTGATATTTTTAATATTCATTTCAAGAAAACACCAAAAGGAGATGGTAAATTTGATGTATCTTGTAATTATTGTAATCAGGTATACAAATTCAAGCAAGGAGGTGGATATGGTACTTTCGCCCGACATTTGCAAACAAAGCACTCGCTCAAGGTTGGATTGAGCCGCGATCAAACACAAATATCCGGGTTTGCTACCTCTTCAAACTCTCCTCAATTATTTCATTATAATGAAGCTAATTGTAGGTCTGGTTTAGCTGAAATGGTAGCAATTGATCATTTATCTTTTAGTTTTGGTGAAAAATTAGGTTTTACTCGATTTTGTCAAAACTTTGTTAATCCTAGTTTTAAATCAATTCCTAGAAATACTTTGAAAATGAATTTGTTAAAATTGTTTAAAAACTCAAAAATTGAATTGATAACATATTTTCAAAACAATAATATTAATGTTTCTATTTGTAGTGATATTTGGAGTGATCATTGGCAAACTCATTCATATATGGGTATTACTTGTCATTGGGTTGATGAAAATTATGTTTTATAAAAAAGAATTCTTGCGTATCGATGTTTTGATGAAAGTCATAATGCTGAAAATATTTGCAGATTAATTCAACAAATTTTACAAGAATATAGATTAGTTAATAGAATTTTTTCAATTTCTTTTGATAATGCATCGGCTAATACTGCTTCTATTAATGAATTGAAAAGAATTTGCTAACCAAATTTTGGTGGAAGATTTTTTCATGTTAGATGTGCATGCCATGTTTTAAATTTATATGTTCAAGATGGTATTAAGTCACTTAATTCTTATTTAGATCCAATTAGAAATGTTATTTCTTATATTTGGGTACACCCTCGAACTGCAAAAGCATGGGCACATTTTTGCACCTCCAATGGTCAAACCCCAAAACGTTTTTCAAAAGATGTTCCTACTCGTTGGAACTCAACTTTTAAATTACTTAATCAATCTTTTGAATATAAAGATTTATTGTGTTCTTTTGCAGCAAATTATATTCCACAATATCTTATTTTTCCAACTATGTGGAATGTTTGTAGTTCAATTTTGAATATTTTACGAATTTTTAATGATGCTACTCATACACTTAGTAGTGTTTATAAACCAACTTCACATCAATTTTTAATAGAAGCAATGAATGTGGCCGGTGTATTAATGGAAGGAATTAATGTTGAAGAAATTTGTCATGCTGTTTTAGAAATGAGAGAAAAATGGTTACGTTATTATCAATTCATTCCTGAAATTTTTCTTGTTACTATGGTATTTGATCCTAGGTGTAAATTTGATGGTTTAATTGAGTGTTTGTCTAACTATTATTCGTTGTTAGGATTAGAAAATAATGAAGAAATTGATATGAATATTATAATTTCTAAGGTTAGAACTTTATGCAATCAATTATATGAAGCATATGTTATTGCTCCTAGTAGTGAAGAATCATTTCCATCCATGGCTTCGCATTCCTCTTCCTCCCAACCAATGAAATGGGGTTATAAATTTTTAGATCAAAGGAGGAAAAAACCTAGATCGAGCTCACATTCGGAGCTCGAAACTTATCTAACCACAGTTTTTGAGTTTGGTGATGATACAGGTTTAAATTTTGAAATTTTGGAGTGGTGAAAAAGGCACAATGAGACATTTCCAACTCTTGCAATTATTGCAAGTCAACTTCTTGCAGTTCCAGCTTCAACTGTAGCCGTTGAACAAACATTCAGTAGTGGAGGCAACATTTTGGACGAAAGAATATCAAGATTGGCTCAAGAATCATTGGAAGCTCAAGTTTGCCTCGATGATTGGGAAAGAGCTAACATGCGACGTCAAGAAGAACTTATCCATTCATCATCATCTGACGAATGGGTTAATGATGGTTCAACAACGACGACTTCCGACTCCAATGAAGATGCGTAGGATCCAAGTCCATTTTTTATTTTTTTTCACATTTGTAAAAATTAATTACTTGTATTACATTTTTGTTGTAATTATTTTTTAATGAAATTAAGTCTAATTCTATTTTTTATTTTTTATTTTTCACATTTGTAAAAATTAATTACTTGTATTACATACTTGTTTAGTTGTTTTAATTATTTTTAATGAAATTATTACTTATATTTCTTCAATTTTTAGTAGTGTTTTTTATTAAAAATATGGTTGAGAATATCTATATTTACAATTACATTTAATAATTAAAAATCGAAACCAAACCGAACCGAACAACGGAACAAGGACTAAAATTGAATACAACAATATTTAAAAAAAATTAAAAAAATTCGGTTTGAACCGGAACCGGAACCGTTGACCGAACCGGCTCAAACCGTTGACCGAACCGGTCCAAACCGTTGACCGAACCGGAACTGGAACCGAACCGTCCCAAACCGCCCTTGGGCGGTTCGGTTCAGGTTCAAATATTTCTTGAATCGGAACCGGCAGTTCATGAACCGTGGCCATGTCTAATTTAACCCTAACCGGGGAAAACGCAATCTCTCTAAAGGCGACACGACCAAATCGACCCATTGGCAAACCGATCCTGCTTAAGAGGGACAACCTCGACACATGAACCCAGGAATCACCCCACTGTCATTGTCAGGCTTTACGCTCCCACTCAAGCATTTCAAAACACAACCCTAGCCCCAACAGTGTCGCGTCAGCACTATCCTCGGAATCGACGTCACCTCGGCATTAATGTTACTGCTCAAAGGATCCTGGGGTAGTGTCCACTCGCAGCCCTGCCACTTGGGTCCCGTAGGGTGAAGTCCGGTCTCAGCCCCGTCCCAAGTGGGTCACCAAGCATTAATCCTAGGTACGCATCCCAAGTGCTGCCACTCCGGGCTTCGTCACAGGTTAACAACCCACATACCACATGATCGACACAAACAAGCCAATGGTCGAAAAATCATAACATGCATCACTTAAAATCATAACACGCGTCACTTAAATCATAACATGCATCACTTAAAATCATTACTTAAAATCAACGTTTAATGCACGTGTAAACAATTATTTGGACAATTCATCACAAAAACCCAAGCCATAGGGATGAAAACCATTCACATGTTACTTGAAATCTTTTTGGGTAGAACCACTCACCTTTAGACGAATTACCAATTGACAAGCACGGTTAGCCTCGATTTGCGCGCTTGCCTCGATCTGTGTGCCTAGCCTCGATTCTCGCACCTAACGCTCTTATACCTCAACCTCGAGCTTCTACGATACCTTAGTCATCACGTTGTTCAAAATTATATCAATATCCATTTTTTCATAATTTCTTCCTATTTTCTTTATATTTCTCCTCAAAAATTCTAATAAATACCTACTCAAAATTTCTCCTTGATTTCTCTTCACAATAATTCATAAATAATTAATTCCTATCTCCCAAAAATTTCTAAGGATTTTCCAATACCTTTTCCTATTTTTCATAAGCCTTATTCACTTTAAAAATTACAAAATGATTATTTTCTTCAACATTTTTCTAATTTTTCTTCCACCATAATTCAAAAAATAATTTTCTAAAAATAATAAAAAAATTCAAAAATACCTGACGTGTCACGCGCCCTCACGCGCGGCGCGTGGGTTGCTTGGCTTGAACTGGCGCGTGTCAGTCACGCGCCAGTCGTCTTCTTCCTCAAGCCGGTCACCGGCGACTGCTCCGATGACCGAAATTCGGGTGTCGTTCGAAAGCCCTCTTCAAGTCGATCACACCCCTGCTAGTTTCAAGCCGAAAGGACGTCGGGAAGACGTTTAAAAGTCGAGTTGCAGGTGTCAGTCGCGGTCCGCCTAGGGCATATCCGGCCTTCTTCGAAACACCATCAAACCTTCACCAAAATGCTTCAAACCACTCCCAAAATGATCCTTACCTCCTGGAGACCAAAAGCCCTCTATCCAATCTCCAAAACTCATTCGAAAACGAGCTCGATTTGTGCTTCTAAAATCGGCCGAGACCCTTGGCTATTTATAGCCCAAAAACCACCCCACGTGGCCAATTTTCCGGCCATTTCTTCCCCCTCACGCCACCAGGACACCCTAGGCCACCCTCTTGACAAGACTTGACGGCCAAATGGCTGGATTTTCCGGCCAAATCGAGCGGCCAGATCTGCCATCAACGTGCATAATTTCTGAAAATTGCACTTTAGCCCCCTAAATTTTCCTTTTACATTTTGACCATTTTCCTCAAGCCCCTGATCTTTCTAACACTATCACTAAGACTCTCAAGATTAGTATTTCTCATTTCACCCTTGAAAATTTCAAAAAATTGCCGTTTAGACCTCCCTCGGGCATTTTTAGAAAATTACACTTTGGCCTGACTGATTTATTTGACCTCAAATCCACTCGATTCAACCCGAAACCACTTGAGGGTTGTTCTACACATCGAATACTATTCCATGACACTCTCCGTTGACTTTTTGGACATTGTTTACAACAATTCGGTAATATGACTTAATTGACAGCTGTATTTTTGCTGTATCAAAAACTGTTCCCGATCTTCTTTCTTTCATCACTAAAAATCATAATTTTAATCGTTCGTCGATACTATACCATTTTCTTGGGAAATCTAGGGTCCGAGGTTCTCTCTTTGGCTAATTCGATCGTCCAAAACTGTGTTAGTGTGCCCTAAAATCTTATTTTTCTCAAAATTCCAATTTTGCCCTTTATCAAATTTCATTTTAGCCTCAAAATTGTCCTCGGGTGTTACAAGTGTGATGATTAATTAACCCTTTTTTATATACATTAAAATATAAAGATTAAATTAACTAAAAAATATAAATATATGGTGTAATCGGAATAACAAAAAATTTGAATTACTACATGAAAAAAATTAAAATATAAAATTAAATTAATTTAAAATAAAAGTACTCTTTGATCAAAATAATAAAAAAATTTAAATAATCACAAAAGGTAAAAGTAGATAGGCCCATTCTTTTGCATGCTTTTGCCAACTTGTATGAAATTCTTTCTCCATCTTAATTTTGTGCCAATAAGATTGTACAATTTTTCATAAATATTTTACTAATCCCACGTCAATAACGGCCTACTTTACCTCCTTTCCAACCAAATGCCCAAAACTTTCTCCATTAGCTCCAAGTACACAAAATCTTAAAGCAAATTCCCCTCCTCTTCGCCGCTTTGTATATTACCCTTTTGGCTTGATACTTTTTAATTTTTTTGAATTTGTTTTTTCTTTTCTCTAAAAGTCAACAAAATAAGTGTGTGTTAAGGGTCAACCACGTTTCCAACGTTATTACATTAAAAACATTATTTAGATATCCATTTACTTATATAACTACTTGTTGGAAAAATAAGATGTGAAAACAAAATATCCAATCACACACTCAAATACAAGAGATTGTTACGTGAAAAACCCTAAAATAGAAAAATCACACCCATCAGGACGATAAAAGAAAAATATAACTATGTAATAAAATTTATAACTACAAAACTCAATATTTTTTTCTAAACCCAAGTCTCAATTACATCTAATTTCTAGCTCTAGTAAGTTAAGCATCATATTTATAAACTAGTTTTTTTGTTCATCAAGGCTAATGTTTCATTGTCTAACAACAATTAACAACTGACTAATAAATATGATTACATACTAAAGGGATGATTGATAAAATGAGCAAGATAAGAGGTATCAAGATAAGTTTGTAATGCATTTCAGATCAAAATATGAAATGATCAAAATAAAGTTGAAAAACATTCCAAGATTTCTATCAGAGTGTTTGTTAAATATTTTGGAAGTCATTGATAATTGTATTTTTTCTTTTTATGTGTTTGTTAATACATATGATAAGTACCAAGATAAGAGTTTTTTTACCAAAATATCTCTATTATTAAATTTATGATTAAAATACTATTTTATGATTAATATGAATTATCAAAAAAATAAAAATAAAAATAAAAAATAATATTTATTTTCTAAATTTATGTTCAAAAATAAATTTAAAAGGAGTTGAAAAGTAGAAATAATTATTATTAGAATTACAATAATTCCAGCTAGATAATTAAAAATGGCCAAAACATATTTTCATAATAGATAATAAAATATAAAATTAAATAAAATAATTTAAAAATTGGTGAAATGAATTATATTTGTTAATAAAATATATATAGAGAGAGAGAGAAAGAGAAATTTAAATTTTAAAAATTAATGAAATAAATAATGTAATTTAAATTTTAAAAATTGTCAAAATATATAATAATTAAAAAATGTATTAAATAATATTAATTATAAGACTTAAATAAATAAGTTTTTTAATAAATTTAAATATTTAAAATGTATTAAATGGTATTAACTATCCTATAAGGGGCATATAAGTAATTGAGGGTTATCTTAAAAGAACTAAATAAATTTTAACAAACACGTTGGACAAAGCAAATATTCGGAATATTTCCCATATCTGACATTTTCTCTCTCTTATCTTAATTAATAAGCACTCCCTAAACAGGAAATCAATATTAAGAATAAAAAATAATTTTCAAAACTAATTAGAATTTCTCACTGAAAATCACAACAGCTATCGATGTAACGTGTCATTATAAATGTTAAATTTAATGTCTAAATAACATTTTTATAATTATATAATCTATACAAAAAAAATGGAAACTCAAACCTGTGATCCACTCATTTAATGTCATCTTATTTTAAGAATTAATATTTTGAGAATATTTTTTTATTTTATAAATTTTTTTGGGTCAGGTTATAGACGCAGACTTGTGATCTGCTCATATAAGTTTGGATCTATTTAATTCATAAATCTCACTTAATGGATGATGGATATATGAAGATATATTTTTTTTATATAAAATATATGAAAAATTGAAAAAAAAAATATCTTTTTTTTTCTATAATAATTAAGAGACAATCTCTTCTATCAACAGATTGTCTATAAACACGATCAGGTTCCCTTGTCATCTTGAGTTTTATAATACAATTTTGGAGACTTTCATTTCTATTATTTATTTTTTTCAGATTCATTAGAGATCATTCTCCTAAATAACGTTTAGAAAGATTTATCTTTATTGATATCGTATTTTCACTTGAATTATTGTGGTTAGTTTACTTTATCAAGGCAAAATCTTTGTGTGCACACTCATTTTTACATATTGAATTAATTTAATTTATACCTCATATTAAGAAGTTTAATTTTTTAATTCTTTTTAAAATACCTAATTTAAAAGAAAAATGGTTTTTTGGATGTCACAACCGAAAAATTCTTTAAAATCCTTAAAATAACTTTTTAAATCACAATGACCTACGTGTGAAAGTAAAAGTTGTTCATTTCTACCAAAATAAATGGCATGCCTTAAAAAAAAATTTAGTCCGTTCGATGGGTATATAGCATGCTTGATACATTTGATATAATTCCAAAAGAATATCTATGCATGCTTTTAGTACTTCATATACAAACACGCATAGCATCTATAAAACAAGAGCTCTCTCTCAAGCTTAGGGCCTGTTTAGTTAAGCTGGATTTGGGCCCATTTCTGTGAGGTCTAAATCCACTTAGCTCCAGGCCTATATTTCCTTTGAGAATTCAATCTTTGGGCTTGGGCTTGGGCTTCGATTTCTCCACATTCCTTCACATCTAAGTGATGTTTCCACCTTCTATGCCGCGTTCGTTTTAGCCTCTTTGTCTTTTTTGATAATTTTTTAATATATGTAATTAGAAGAATTAAATAAAAAGTTAATATGCATAATAATATTATATAAGAGAAGAAAAAGAATAGTAAGTTTCATTATTCTTGTTTTGATATTTAAGTACCATTTATTAATCAAGATATAGAACAAAAAATCTAGGATATAGAAAATATTTTTCATTATATTTGTTAAATTTTTTAAAAAAGACGTCACATAATTTTTTATCTTGAATTTTTAAAATAAATTTATTTTTTGTAGATAAATTATTTTAATAGAGTTTTATCTTACGCATATTAACAAACACTCTCTTAATGAGAAAAAAAAAAAAACTTAAACTTTAAATCTTAAATTTTTTTATTTCAAAACACGAAATTTTATAAGAACAGATAAAAAGAAGGAGATTAGTCCCTTGGGATCCCTTTTCACTCTTTTTTTTCTAACATAGTCCAAAGGGGAGGAATAGTATTCCATTTCCTCTCCATGCCTTCCCTTCCCCACAATCCAAATCACCGGTTGGTTGTGTTGTGACACAGAAAGTCACAAGGTCTGGGTTACCATTTATGTTTTTTTGTTTGTTGATTGAATATGTTATTAGTTTACAGGGGCGCAGTAATTTGGATTGAAGGAAAGGACGGGAAGGGGCAACTGGGTAGATAGAGGACAGTCACAACCAGCCAGTTCTAGAAAATGCTGGGAAAGCGACGGGACGGACCTGGAAGTGATGACGCCCCAATGGTGTGTCTTGTCTTCGCCCAAAACGCCATTGAATGCGTCACAATCAACTGCAGCAGTACTACTTCATCCATTCATGTATGTACGTACATCAAATCAACTGAAAACCTCGCCACCACTTACTCTTTTTTTTTTTTTTTTTCAAAAACCTCCCCACCTCCCATCCGTGTTCATCCATCGCCATTAATGTTCTTTCTTAAAGTTCCTCCTCTTCCAAATCCATGCTAACACTCTTCCCCCACTTTCTCTCTCTCTCTCTGCCGACATACTGGGGATGGAATTAAAGGCCGTAGAGCAATATCAAACACAATGCTCTGTGATTTTCAGTTGAGATGGTTCATGCTCTCTCAGCTTGACATTTTATCGAACAGATGGCGGACATGATAAATCTGATATGAAATAAATGTGCCAATTACAGGTAGAAGATCAGACAACTGGCAGACCAATCGACATGAATCGCGCAGTTAATAATTATAATCTAAAATTATTTTACGATAAATAATAATATGAGTCATCATAGATGATATTGTCATCAATCATAGGTTATGTGATACCTCTTCATTGGAAACAATATATTATTGTATTCTTTATCTATCACCTTCTTCAATAAACAACATATGAGTGATAATATTCATGACTCTCATCGTAACTCTTTTACGATAAGGGAATAATAATTTATTTTTATTTGACTTTCTAATTTGATATAAAAGGAAAGGAATGGTAATGGCAAAACTATATTTTTATTCTTACTTTTACATTCTTTTTGGATAGTTATTTTATTTTTTTATTATTTTAATTATATTTATATTTTTTAATCAATTTAATCTCTATATTTTTATATTTTTTATAATAATATAAAATTTTTATTATTTCAATTATATTTCTAAATCTATATTTTTAAGTCAATTTAATTTCTGTATTTTTATGTGTAAAAAAAGTAAAATAAAATAATAAAATATAAGATATATTTTACTCGTGTCAAAGTATGAAGATTAAATTGATTCGAAAATATATGTCTATAAGTGTAATTAGAATAATGAAAATTTTTAATTATTAATAAAATTAAAATATAAAAATAAATTGATTAAAAAATTAAATTCAAAAATATAATTAAAATATTTAAAAAATTGAATGATTATAAAAAAATATATATAGAAACAGGACAAAAATATAAATTTATCAATGATAATTGATGAGTCTATGTGGTCCCTCCCAGGTGAGCTCCCAATGGGATGGAGCCACGTGTGAATGAGAGCCGGGGGTTCACGTGGGGGGTGTGAAATAATTGGAGGAGCAATGGGCCCCACGTGAAGAGAGTGTTGTCTTGGGACCATGAGCCGAGCCGACGGTTCAAGCTGACGTCACCATACAAGCCGACAGCCGACAGCTCATGTCCCCGTTAGCCACGGTAACGCGGGCGTAAAGAAACAGAAAAGCGCATTCATTTCAACGATAATTTTTTTTTAAAAAAAAAATATTATGAATTTTTAAATAAATTAATAAAAATTATATTTAAAACTATTTAACAAACTATTATACTTCCAATCATGCTCCATTGGAACACAATTCTTTTGCCGAGTTGGACTCCTTATCAAGAGTAACAAAATATAATAAAATATGATACTCTCGATTACAAGTTCAATTCGTTTTAATTTTTTATCTTTTATCCTTATTTCTTGATATTTAGCTAAATTTTTAAGTTTTCTCAGATTTGCTACTAATAAGAGTAAGATACAACGAAACACGTTATTTTAATAACAAGTTTGAAGAAATTAAAAATTTACTTAAGTATCAAGCATTAAATGTAGAAAAATGATGAGTAAAATAAGAAATTAGAATAAATTAAACGTGTTATTAAGAGTAACCTATTTTGTTGTGCCTTGCTACTCTTACTAACAACTTCAATTTTTTTTAAAAATTGAAAGAAATATAGTAATTTTCTAAAGGTAATAAAAACTTAGTAAGATGAAGGTAGAAACCCTAGATAGGGTTGGGAGAGGGGGTGGACCACTTTATATTGTGGGCCGAAGAGGGTCAGCCTTTCACACGGAGGTCAGCAAAGGGTGGCCCAAATTGAATTTTGTCAGCTAAAAGAATGTAGTTTTTGATTGATCCATTCAAACATTTCATCCAATCTGGTCGGTTGCAACAAATTAAGGGTTTTAATTCCCAGTCTTAACTAATTTAAGACTAGTCTTAACAAATTAAGGGTCTAATTCCAATTAATAATTTCCTAAAAATTGATTTAAATACCAGATGATTTATATGAAGAAATCATTTTGTGCCTTAATTATTCTTTTTTTAAGTAAATCATCCATCACTCCGAGAGGGGTCATCCATCCCTGTCATTTCATCTTGGGAGAGGGTAAGACAATATCTCTTTCTCATGGTGATACATCTGAAGTGATAGATGATTCTCTTGAAATGAAGTAATTATTGATACTAAAAAAAATAATATACATTACTTAGGTGCTTCTTATCCCTCCTTGTGTATGGCCAAAGCACCTTTTCTAAAGGTAATATTTTTTATGATTAATAAAATTGCTTTAATTAGTAGTATATATTCAAAAATGTGTTCAAGAATATCAAAAATGAGACAATTATACAGCAATTTTAAAATATTAAGACTCGTAAAAGATAAAAATAGAATAATTTTTTTAATTTCTTTTGAGAATCTTTATATTACGATATTATTTTTCTAAAATACTTATAATATTCACATAATACAGAGCGTGTCTCTTCACTCCCTCTCTCATCACAAAATTCTCACTTTCAAACTCAGAATTTTAATTTTATTGCCAGACAAGATTTCGTACATAAAAATGTGATTATCTTTTATAAGAAACTTTAGTGCATTAGAAATCTTAAATTATGTATACTCTATAAGTAACAAAAAAATCTACATATGAATAATCATAAAAGGTTAAACCCTAATTAATGGAAAAGAGATTATGATAAGATGTCATTAGGTGATGAATCCTAAATAAGAGATGATGTTGAAAGTGAGAAAGGGGGCAATTAATATTATGCTATGGGAACCCATTAATTCACTGAGCTGTAATGATGGGGGCCATGTGATGTGGGCATAAGGACTCAGAAGCCAAACCTCTCTATGCATATCCAGCAAATTCAAGTATAAATTTGAAAAAGAAAAATAAATCATTATATTATATATTATATATTATATATTATATATATGGAGGATGTATATATTAATTAATTGGTGAAAAGACAAAGTCCTTGGAGCAAGTTGCTTGTGTTGTCTGCCCTTCTGACTTCTTTGCTTGCCAGCCAATTGTTCAAATTCTATTATTCTCTCTTTTCTACAACTTTTATACATATATATATATTAACGTTTGAAAAATAATAATAAATTTTTTATTTTATAACTCTAATTATATGTATTTTTATTTTAAGATTGATAAAATTATTATTATGATCAAAATATCAATGTATTTTCTCTTCCATTCTCTTTATCGAGCAAGCTATCAAAATTTAGAAGCGAGAAAGAGTCAAATTTTACTGGGTGTGTTTGATAGTATTTAGTTGTAAAAGAAAATATTTTTTAACTTTGTATAAAAAACAAAAATTACTCTCCTTTAGATAGAATTTTTTATTGAAAAGAGATCAAATGAAACTTTAATGATTATACCATGGAATTCAATTTCATAGAAAATATAGTATGTCAAACAACAAATATGGAATTCAATTAATTGAATGTGACATTTTTATGTATTTTTCATATCATTAAACACACTCTTAATTTGTTACACGAGAAAGAGTGTGGGAGAGAGAAAAAGTAAAAATATTTTTATCGTATTGAAATGTTTAACATTTGTAAAGTAAGATATAAGGGAGAATGGCGAGAAAAAGAGTAGTAGAAGTGTTGAAAGAGATTTAACATTTTTCAAATTTGGTAGGTCTGTGTCTCTCATAATTGGCCTTCAAAAGTTAATGTGTAGTGATTTTTAGAATCAAAGTACTAGTTACATTAGAAAAAAGAAATAATTTATTAATTTTGATAAAAATAATTAAGTGATGTATGCATGGACTAAGGTCCAATCAAATAAATTTAAGGAGAGACATTGCGGAAATCTTGAGAGAAACTCAAAGAAAGACCCTAAAAAGAAAAAGATTTAGGACAATGGAATCCACCTAATAAATACATATTGACCTAATCACAAACCTCATGAAAGACAACTCTATAAGCTGAAGGTAGAGCATAAGGGACAAAGGAAAAGTCTTACACAAAAAGACTTTGAGAGACCTTTTTATTTGAGGGGTTCTTTGGAAGAGTCTCGACATACTCCTATAAAAAAAAACTTTGAGAGTCATAAAGTCTCCCAAAAGAGTTTTTCAAGGGATATTCCAAGAATCAAAAGAGCAAATCGACATCTTCAAAAATTTCTTCGAAACTCACATAAAAAATAAGACTTATTCATAAAAGTTCAAATCTTAATCAATTACAAAATACTAAGAATGATTATCAATAAACACTCAGCTCCTATATAAATAAACGAACCTTTATTTCACAAACGTAAGTTACTGCTACTCAAAAAAGAGTTTCGCCAACTCTTCTAAATATAGGAATTTGATTTAAATATCAGAGTGTTTGCACAAAAAATACTATATACCCTTTAATCACTTTTTTGTTTTCTAAAATCTTGAAGAATTGAAGACAATTATTTAATATTTAAATTTATTATTATATTTAACCCAAGAAAATATCTTATAAAATATTTATTTTACGAGTCAACCTTTTAGGAAAATAATTCGTCCACGTTCATTGAGTTTTTTTATGTTTGTCGATGGACCTACTCTTGATGTGGCACCACTTAAAATTACGAGAATATCTCTACGCGTTAATAGTCTCACTCGTCGCATTGATTGCCTGAGAGATTGACACGTGACAAGTCAACAATCTAGAGTGGAGCTCGAAAAATCTAGGCCGGGCCATAAGACCCGTTCCAACTTGACCGAGATCCTCGGGAGCCGTGCCCGCTCATCTCGAGTACCCCATAACTGGTCCATCTTTAAAAGACAAGGGCCCTCACCATGTATGACCAGACTCTATAGTTTTCACATTTATTACTACTCGCATTTACTCTACTAATTTGAGCGTCGGAGTCCACCCCGAAAAATCTTAGCCCTGGCCCGCTATTGTCCTACATGTTCTATACCTAAGGTCCGACATCGTCAAGTCTGAGATTCTATTTTCGAGATCCAGCTGCAGAGGTGGCACGTGGTGGTCGGTCCCAAAAACCATTATCAAGTCTAATTGAGAATTGATTCAATTTTCATTCATTTATTTAGGATTTGGTACATATATATCATCAATATATGTATTCGGTTATTCAGACTTTGGTACCAATATGATTAAGATCCATACTTATTTAAAATCTTGATTTATAATATATTTATATAAATGTATATTGCACAAAAATGATAATAATAAATATACATAATTAAATTATATCAATTAGCAGATTATGGCCAGCCTATCCCGAAAACTAGGATTTAGGATTCATTAAGAGTTTGTTTGTTATTGTCTTGCATCTCAAATCCATTTAGTTTTCATTTACGTATCAAGACAGAATAAACCATAAAGTGGCATTTCTCTATATTATTATAATGACGTAAACTTATCAATAAATACCGTCTAGATTTGAACCAATTTCAGTTCGATCTATTTTGGGTGTAGACTAAGAGCAATTCTAAGGGGGAGTGCCATCTGGAGTGCCAACCCTATAACTGCTGAAATGATATATTGGATTAAAAATTCTCCATCTCAACGGGGGTGACAAATGGGGTTACAAAATGACAACAATCTTCTTATAATGTCATTTTTTTAACCTTTGGAGAGAGAGAAAGGGAGAGGTGTCATTTTCAACAGAAAAATTCAACGACTATATTTCAACTTCTATATATATTACCTGAAACGGGAGTTTTTAGGCGAGGCAAGTGACGGAGCAAGAAAAAGCCAGTGAGGTAGCGAGTGACGAAAGGTCGAAGGGGTGAGGTCGAGGTGGTGATGGAACGAGAGAGGCAGCAAGCGAGAACGAGGAGAGCGACCGAGGGGAGAGTCGGAGAGGGCAAGGCGATAACCAGCAAGGGTAAGTCATGAGCAACGACTAACCGAGGGCGAGGAAGGGCGAGCCATCAAGGGGAAGGAAAATACAGAAAGAGAGAAGTGCAAAAGGAAAAAGGGAACTGGAAGGAGGCAGGGGTATATATATAATTGATTTTAATTTAAAATAAATATTTTTATTTTAGTTCATTGATAGAATTTAAATGTTTTTATTTCAGTTTTTGTAATTTAATTTGAATTTTCTAGTTTGATTTAATTTTTAAATTTTATTTTTTTTAATTAAGGGTGATTTTATTTATTTTTAATAGATTATTTTATGCTCATTCTTTAAATTAATTATATATATATTTTTATAAATGGATTCACAATTTAATTGTTCTTTCACTGATTTGTTTATGAGCGACATCGATTTTTTTTTATACATGGATTTGCAATTTAAAATTTAAAATTTTGACCATAAAAATATATCCGTTAAATTATGATCGTTATGAAAACTATATCTGTTAAAATATAACCGTTAAATTTAATTATATTTTTTAATAAAAAATATTAAAATAACACTCTTATTTTGGCACATGTCATTAGAGCAAATTTATAATTCAAGAATGTCATAACACTGTTTAAAATTACAAATAAGTGATTTAGCACCTCAAAATAGCCCTCCTCTTTGGAGTTGCTCTAATGATATCTAAGTATCTAAAAGGAATTCCAAAGAAAATATGAACAATCATCATTAATGGATATTAAAAATTTATTAGAATTTTTAATTAAAAGGATAAGTCTAAAGTTGAATGACACTTGTACTTAGGACTAATTCCTACCCTCCACTCTATTTATGAAGTTAGATTAGATCATACTGGTTAAGGCAAATTAATTAGCTACACATGCAAAAGAATCGGCAATACCTTTACTAGGGTTCTTCTAGTGACAATATATATGAACCTCTTCACTCAAAGAGCGCGACAAACCACTAGCTAGAGCTCTAATGACAAAACTAGGTGACGACCCATAAGAATCCAACTCGTCTTCTTTCACTAGACTAACACTTGGATGGTTGGTTAATGTAGTTAGGCCTTGGGAGGTGAAAGTGAAAGTTGATGGAAATTAAGAGCATCGATGGGTAAGATGAAAACTATATATGATTAGTGGAAATGTTGTTGAAAACAGAGTGATTTCTGATAAAGATGCTCACTCTCACTGCAGCAATGGCCTGAAACTCCAGAGAGTCAGAGCGCATGGAAGGGCATGAGCAACCAAACCAAAAGGGGGCTCACAGCTTTCCCCACTAGATTAAACTATTCCAAAATTTGCATTAAACTAAGCATATAAAGCCACTGGATTGAGAAACAAACCTTTCTTTAAGATTCAAACAAATGCTCATCTCTGAAATCTCATGCTCCCCATCCGCACAAATATACTCTTACAGCCCCACCAAACTGACCAAAACGCCTTATCTTTTTCCCAAAAACCATTATTTTATATCACCCCCCCCCCCCTTCTTTCAGCTGTTGAAACTAATCTTTTTATTTATTTATTAATTTATTTATATATATATGTGTGTGTGTGTGTGTGTGTTTTAAAGTACTTGTAGCCATTGTAATGTGTTCTTCCTCCCTATATATACAAGTTTGTTCTTCATCCAACAAACACAATGGAAGAACAAAGATTGATCCTCCAAGGCGGCTTATATAAGTAAAGGTTTTTACTCTTATATATATATATATATATCATTGTTTAATTAATTTTGGTTGTCTTGTGATCATTGTAACTAGTGCTGCAATTCCTTTCTTATTTACTAGACTTTGAAGGTGATGGCTTCAAGATTACCATATATATCTATGCCCTGGAATAATTGTTCTCTTGTCCATCTTTCTTATTTGTTTGGGTTCTATTTTTCTGTTGACTTTGGTACTTTTCATCCCTTCTTCTGTTCGATCCTGAGGTTTGCAGTCCCAACGATCTGTTTGGCTAATTAAGCAGCCTCTTCTCGACATTTATTACTTAACACCAAAAAAAAAAAAAAAAAGTACGGCAGTTCCTTGGCGTTGTCTCTACTTGGATGTACATATATATATATACATGTATGTATATATATGATGGACAAAGTTAATTTAGTCGCCAAAACTGACGTTTGCAGTGGCTATTTGTTTGTGTTGATGATCACAGATTTCATTAAAGATGGCGGTTTTTGCTGGCACCAGCTAGTCCAGAAGGCGATATACAGCTGAGGTTTGATCAAACTTTGTTCGTTTAATTTGCTTCAATATTAATTATTAGAAGCTTCAAACCCCCCAAAACATTAGTTCCTCCATTCCCATTGGCTTCTTTTTCCCGGATCTGAACTGTAATTGGGTAAGTAATACTGTTTCATATGTGAATGTAAGAATCGTTAGTTTCCTTTTTGCATAATGTGTTCAAACCATGCAACATTTGTGATGATAAATCTTTATACACATATATATTCTGCAGTCCACCGATTCGTATCGAAAACTAAGGCATTAGGCAATATTAGATGGATAGTGTTGGTTGGGATGACATTGAAGAGAACTTCATGGCTGCCTCCAACTCCACAAATTGCCTCTCCAATGGCGGCATCTTCTACCCAATCCATCCCAATTCAAGTTCCCAAATGGTTCAGCAGCTGCCGCAGGCGACGGAGCTGGAGCCCCGAGAAGCCATAAGGGTGGCTGCCGAATTTTGCCCTTCTCCTCTGATCAACATCAACTCGTCATTGGATGGCCTCATGGCTGCTGGCTTTGGCTTGCCGGAAAAACTAACCAAAGCTTCATCATCAACAGGCTCTCTAGAGTCACTTGATTGCTTGATTTCGGCAACCAACAGCAACACAGACACCTCAGTGGAAGATGATGGGGTCTCCATGATTCTTTCAGAGCCCAAAAACTTGTGGAACTTTGGCTCCATTACTAACAACAATAATATTGGTGCCAAGAGAAGAAATGCTGCTGATCATCCAAGTGAATTCAAGTTTGGAGGCAACTGGTCTTACTTCGATTCGAACAATATCGGTTTCCAGCTGATTTCAGAGAACAATCCACCGAAACCGAAGAAACCCAGATCGGAGAAGCTGGGTCCGAGCTCGTCAAACATCAGTTTCCAGCAGCCGAGTTCGTCGGTGTCGTCGGCGGAGGAGCCGGATTCGGAAGCCATTGCACAGATGAAGGAAATGATCTACCGGGCGGCGGTTTTCCGGCCGGTGAACTTGGGGGCGGAGCTGATGGAGAAGCCCAAGAGGAAGAACGTGAAGATATCAAGCGACCCACAGACGGTGGCTGCGAGGCTGAGGCGGGAGAGGATCAGTGAGAGGATTAGGGTTTTGCAGAGGCTGGTTCCCGGCGGGAACAAGATGGACACTGCATCAATGCTTGATGAGGCTGCAAATTATCTCAAGTTCCTCAGGTCACAAGTCAAAGCCCTCGAAACCCTAGGCCAACCTTCACCACCATATCCATTAAACACCTTCCAGATTCAGCCCCATTTTCCACTTCTCCAAACAGCTCCTAACCCAATTCACCACCCCGAGAAGTACTGACTCCAGGGTGGCCATTTTTACAGAGTGAAAACTGTTACTTGCATATCGTAATTTTGTTAGAAAAAGACAAATACCTTCAAATCCGACCGTACATGTCTTTTTTTAACACCTACATATAATGTGTAAGTCCCAATTTTCACTAGACGAGTACTATGGCGACCCTAAATTAAAACCCATAAAGCAAAACCTCGCCCTTATCCAAACATTCAGCCACCCAAAACCCTAAAACTTGCAGTGCCATCATAACCTCTATCATCAGGTCATCATCAGGAGCAAAAGACGAGCATCGATCACTAATAGCATAACATGTTTTAATTATAGTTAACTTTGTGATTGTAGCAGAAATTGATCAGTGGTGGTGGTAATTATGCCCCTATGATTAATTGAGATCAAGGGCTGGAAAGCCAGTGTCAGTTCATAACTTTTGTTTAACAATACTTTTGAATTAATGTCAGTTTGGCGTACTTGATGATGATGATGATGATGACAAGATGATGAGAAGTAACATAATTAAAGCTCACGTTTTTCAAGCTTAATTAACAAACGATCAGCAGAGAGACATTCTCTTAACCTTTGTGAGCATCGGCCAGTGGTCCTGTCTCCTTGATTCAATCCAAAGCGTGCCTCTTGGAAATCACCCAATCCTCTGAGAAAACCTTATTGCCAAGCACATGTTTATCCTCCTCTTTTGGCACATATTGGCCTTTGTTTTTACGTGCCCTATTTCTATTATATATATAATATAAATGAAATTAAAAGCATTAATGTACCCATCTACATATCCAGATCTTCTTCCCATGATCATGAAGTGGGTTCATCAACTTTTCTACTTTTAATTTCGCATCTAAGGAAGTTTGAATGTTAATATAGTAGAAGTGACCAGCCCATCCATGTATTTTGATCACTTTTGATTAGGAGGATGTTTGATGAACTTTCTGATATCTCAGTTTTGAAACTTGGAGTAATGTTTAACGAAATTCAAACATTGATCATAGAAACAGATTAGTCTAAATATATCGATATGATGAGATTAATCGACGAACTTTTCAACATTTTTAAATTTTAACCAAGAGATTTGAACCCTAATAATTAATGTATACCCAACCAACCCATCTACATGTACCAATCTTCCTAATCATGAGATCAAATGATAAATTTCTCGACATTCAAATTTGTGCTCAGTAAAATTTAATCTCAAAATATAAACTCAATCAACTAATCCTAAATTCTAAACCCAAAATCCAACCAACTTGTCCACACATACCACCAATCTTGCTTTTCAACATCTGAGATAAATTTCTCGACATTCGAGTTTATACTCACTGAAATTTAATCTCAAAATATAAACTCAATCAACTAATCTTAAATTCTAAACTCTAAATCCAACCAATTCATCCACACATACCACCAATCTTGCTTTTCAACATCCGAGCTCCAGGTTGGGGAGAGTTTTGAGCACTGGTAGCAAATGCGACCAAGCAATGGGTGCATGATCTCACAGGGTGCGTTTTCTTGCGCGGTTGGGATTTGGTTGCTAAATATGGAAAGTTCAGTTGAGAAAAGAAGGCGGATCTGTCGCTTGGCTTTAGCTAGAAGGTCATTGCCCCAAGCAGATGCGACTGCCATTGGTTGCCATTCAATTGCGTGTGCCTAAGAGTACACTACTGATGATGAGAACATATCATATTATTGGTTGCCTCCAACGTAAGTACAAGATTTTGACTCTTATAATAAAACTGTTTTTGTAATATTATTATGTACATAAATTAAATATAATACTTTTGTGTGGGTGTTTGTTGGGGAGAGGCTAAGATGGATCTTATTTGGATTGTTTATTTATTTAATTTATTTTTTGGGCATGAATGGACGGCCCTGATTGATTGTCAAAGACAGAGCTGTGAACGATTGGCAAATGAGGTCATCATTTCCGCGTATTTGACCTGCCATGAATTTGTGTGGAAGTGTACTAATACACCCAATGACCCTCCCCTAGTGAGGGCCCCTACAATTCTATTCTGTAGTCAGGGTTGATTTTACAAAATATTCTATCTAATTGTGATATTTCGATTAATGTGATATTATAAATTATTTTAATTTTTTTATGAGTTACCATGTGTTCAAATCTTGAATACATACAGCTGTGGGTAGTTTTTTTAAAAAAAAAAATTCAGAGAGTGTTGGTGTGAAAGTAGCGGATCAAATCAATATATAAATATTGATTTGATCCAAGCTTTTAAAATTAAAATAAGTTCAATAATTAATCACAAAATTTTGATGTTTTTTTTTATCTAATAAATAGGGAGTCTACTTTAAAACCGTCTACTCTACACCCACCCCCAAGTACATGCTTCAACCAGAATCGTATAAAGATAAATTAAAAATTTCTAGAAAATGCTTACTTGTAACCTATCAAATAAAGTATATACACCCTTTTAAGAATTAGGAACCTGTCCATTAAGTGACTTTGGCACTAAACATTCCCCAAATGAATGCTATTGCTCAAGTAATAATTTACTTCTCATGATAAATATAAAACTATAAAGTTCTTTTATAAGATAGCCTGAATTAGGTTTTTTCTCTTTTGTTCGACATAAAAGGACAAAAAATATATATTTTTACAAAATGAATGTTACTAGTGTAACAAGAATACTAAAGATCATGTGGTAGTGTAACTAAATAGGCCAATATAATATATGACAAATTGTTAAAGCTATACCAACAAAATATGGTCATATTTGGGTCCAGATCTGGCCTTTCCCCACTGGTCCACAACCAAAATGAGCTCCAACCCCAACAAAATGCTCTCTCTATCAGGTGGGCCTTTTTTCTTTTTTTTGGGTCTCCAATGGAAGATAATGAATGAAATAAAAATTGGATATGAAAATAAACAAATGGAAGAATATTATTTAACAACAAATTACAATTAACACTATTAACTGTTTCGTTCATATATTTAAGCCTGCTGCTGATATATTCATAAACATAAAATCTAGAAAGAAATATATATTTCTTTCATCAAAATATATGTAAGTTTTGAGATCATCATCCTGGCAACATCGAAATATATTGAAACATAACAGTAATTCATCGGATATGTCTCAGACAACAAATTATCAATATTGAATTTTTTTCAGCAGCATCTTCTGAGAATATATATTTGAAAAAATTCCACATCCTATGGCCAATCTTGATTTTTCCCATGCCAGGACAAGGGTACCTTTTTGCTCTAAACTACAGTTCTTCCAAGTTTCTCACCAAAGCATGCCAAGCCCATCAAACAATTCACTGAATACACCTAGAGTAAAGAAAACTGCTTCCACAAAATTAGGGTTCCAACCAAATGAAAAACTACCCAACTCATAACATCCTCTAATGAGAAGAATAATACAGCTACCTCAGTACACACAGCATAAGTTTTCACCAATATCAAAATTCTCCATAAATAGATAAAGAGCCAATCAACTACTTAGTTAACAAACAAAACACAAGATATTACAGTTGAAGAACAAACACCACATGAATATAAAACACATATAAACATGAAAGCAATGCTGCAATGCCACGCCGTTGTTTGATGCTGAAGCAATGCTGCAATAAGGAACCAACTATATCTTTTTCCCCCAAAGAAACTTTCATTAACAGGAGCCAACTATAAAATCAAAGTAGATTGAAGACCTTGCCACAGTGCAATAAGAAGTGAACTCTCAATTAAATCCCACAATTCATCCATATAATTAGACACGTTGAAAAGGTAAAAAAAAAATCTTTATATGTACCTTCCCTTCTTCATCAGAGCATCAATGGCAAACAAGCCCGTTGAATTGATCTTTGTTCACTAGAGGGTCATCCATGCATGCCACCATTTGTTCCACAGTCATCTTTATCAGAACATTTGCACTTTATCTCATAATCCCATCTTATCAAGTTTTAGTGCAAATCCTTTGTTATCGATTTCTTGGCTACTTCAGTTAGGTGTGGCTCAAAGGTGAACTTTGACTACAAAGAAAGCAGTGATTGATTTTTCGATCATTGAAAAAAGTATATACATCAATCACATGCATATTTGTACATCTATTATCTCCCACAGCTCATCCATATTGCTTTTTGGCATCAAATTCCAAGCCAGGTAATTTGTGTTGTAGTATATTTTTTTATTATGGACAAAAATGTTTCTTTTTGAAATTTTGATCAAAGTTTCGAAACTTTGTTTAGGTATTTTGAAACACATTTCAGAACACCTGTATATTGTTTCAAAACATGTATATTTTAGACATGTTCTGAAACCTGCGTATAAAAGTTTCGAAACATGTTACTATTTAAGAAGTTCCTAAACCTACTCTGAGTGTTTCGAAACATATGTCAATATATTACAGAAAAATAATAGAATTCTCCCAAAAAGTTTTTGTATAGTTTTATATATTTATTTAAACTAAAAAAAAATCAATTTTGAAGCCAAAACATGCAGGCATGGGTGCTTTTAATTGGTCCATCTAATCTCATTTATGAAGAATTGACCGATCCATCATTACATGTCAACACCTGCACCAGATAGGACAGTTTTGAAGCAAAGTTTCAAAACATGGGCAAATATTTCGAAACATAATTTTCAATGTTTCAAAACATATGATCAAAAATTGTTTTGCGTCACTTCTTCTCAGTCCAAACGGCTTTTTTTTACTCTCAAGTGTTTTTTAAGCTTATAAGAAGCAGGTTTGGAGACATTTTAAGGGTTGATGAACTTACTCTTAAGGCATTCTTCCAAAGCACTCAAAAAGATACAAGCTCTTCAACCGCTCAAACTTTTCAATACTTCCCAAGAAAGTTAACCATTGTTTCATTCATTCATCTGGGAAAGTAAGATCCATCCTTGAGCTTGTTTTACAATTGTGTATTTACACTTAAATTGTACCATCTTGTTTTCTTGTTTCAAACCGGTTTGTAGTTGAGCCTAGGTTTGAATAACCACAAGATTTGCAAAAGATTTTGGGGTGAACCATGAAAACCACTATTGTATGTTTTTTATTGTTTTGATTGATAGTGGAAAAAACCTCCAAAAGGGAAGCTTGGAGGGAGTGGAATAGGCTAGAGTCAAATGTTAGGAACCCGAGCCTGACTTGTGATTATGTTCATCGGGAGAATAAGAGAAATAGAGAGAAATGGGAAAGGATCAGACAAAATAATAGATAATAACA
Organism: Diospyros kaki; assembly: GCA_036245055.1. Taxonomy (NCBI): domain Eukaryota; kingdom Viridiplantae; phylum Streptophyta; class Magnoliopsida; order Ericales; family Ebenaceae; genus Diospyros; species Diospyros kaki. The sequence goes on from BSEG01000003.1 coordinate 4,067,008, forward strand.
AAGAGAGAGAGATGGAGGATTAGATAGGAAAATAGAGAGAGAGAGAGAGGGAAATAGATGGGAGATGGGGAGATTTAGAGAGAAACTGAGAGAGAAAAGGAGAATTTTAGAGAAAAGGGAAAAACTTTTAATTCATCCAAAAAGCATCCAATCGGCCAAGAGGTTACAACTTTATATAGGAAGCTAACCAAGAGTTATTTGTGGTAGTTTTCGCTCCTCCACTAAAGATAACTGCTCCTAAACACCACACAACTATCTCTAATCAATAAATAACTAACTAATACAATTTTGTAGAAATAAATAAAAAATATAACTAACCTAAATCGTGACACCAAACCACTATAAAATCCTTTTGTCTACTTTACATATTTTGCTTTACCAATACATATATCTTTTATATTGCCAAGTAACTTAAAACATTGCATATCAAATATCAAAGTGAGTTTGATTACATAGCCAAAAGCATAAAAGTTTTGGCTTCAATATTAAAACCAAGTTCTTCCAGTTCAAATTATTGTCTTTACATTCTCATAACAATCACCTTAAATCTCTTTTTAATTTATACAAGTTAAAACTCTAAGTTATAAGATCTTACAACTCTATTCAAAATCAATAGTGTAAAAGTTTTGAAACTTAGAACACAAGTTTCGAAACATACTCAAGAAGTTTCGAAACATTGTCTTACAATTTTTGGAACATTGAAAGATTGTGTCATAGTTTTTGAAAAGAGGACATTATTTTCTAATGAGATAAGCAAACCATTGAATATATTCTACCTAATCAATCACCATCTTTGGATCCTACTCAAGGATAATTTACTCCATGTAGTAAGTACTCTATCCCATTTCTAATATCTCATACCAATGATTGGATATTCATATTGCTCTTACAAAAGGTGTTCAATATTGTACTCAACATCCAATATGTAATAGCGTCTCATGCGGTTTCTTATCTCCCTCCTATAGAACTTCCATTTCATCTTTATCGCCTGTTTCTATTCCTAAGAATTGGAAGGAAGCACTTTGTACTTCAAAGTGGAAGGAAGCCATGTGGGAAGAGTTTAGAGCCTTAGCCAAGAATGATAATTGGGAAACTTGTGAATCTTCCAATAGGAAAAAATGTGCAGGATGTAAATGGATCTTTGTTGCTAAACATAAGCCTAATGGCACAATAGCAATATTTAAAACAACATTTATTCCAAAAGGAATCACCTAGACTTGTGGAGTAGACTACCGAGAAAATTCTCCCTTGCAACAAAGATTAACTCTATTCAAGCTCTTTTGTTTTATGTTGCTAATATTGGGTGGGCTTATAAAAACTAGACATGAAGAATGCCATTCTACATGGAGACCTAGGACAAGAGTGTATATGGAGATACCTTTAGGCTCTCTACTCAAATGACGAAAGGTAAGGTATGTGGACTAATGAAAAGCCTTGTGTGGTTTGGTCATTAAGTAGCATGAAGCAAGCTTTGTATGTCAATGACATTGACTTCACAAGGAATGCCCTATAAAGCTATCAAAATTGAAAGATTATCTAGCTAGAGAGTTGGAATCAATTTGGGAAGATTATGACACTTTCTTAGAATTGAAGTTGCACAATCTGACAAGACAATCTTTATTTCACAAAGGAAATATGTTTTGGATCTCACAGAAAAAATTGGTACCTTAGGGTATAAACCAACAAAGAAGCCTAACAAAACAATCACATCTTAAATTTGGAGATGGTGATAAGGTTGACCTCAAGAGGCATTACAGATCAAGGGGAAGGAGGATTTAGCTCCCTCACACTCATCCAAACATAGCATACAATGTTAGCGTGATAAGTCAATCTATGCGATATACCCTCACACAACTCATTTGAAAGCAATCAATTGAGCCTTGAGATATTTGAAATTTGCTCCTAGAATTAGAAACAAGTATTTATTTGAAAAAGATGAACACTTGAGGATAGAGGCCTAACCTAATGTTACTAGGCATGCTCACCAAATGATAGGAGATCTACAACAAACTATTACATGTTCATTGGCAACAATTTGGTCAATTAGAGAAGCAAGAAGCAAATCGTCGTAGCTCAATGACTCAATCAAGTATTGAGGGAAAATATAGGGTGATGGCTCATGGTGTCTACGAACTTTTGTGAATTAAGAAAATCGAGAAACTTAACGATATTTAATAACAGACCACTTATCCTATTTTGTAACAATAAGAATATCATTAATATTGCAAATAACTTGGTTCACCATGACAGAACAAAGCACAGTGAGATTGATAGACACTTCATCGAGGAAAAGTTACACAAGTGGTTAGTTGTGCAATACTTTTTGTGAAGTCTGAACATTAGTTGACTGACATCTAAACTAAGGATCTTAGTGGTAAAAATTTTTCATTCTAATCTGAACAAGATGGGCAAGAGGAATATACATACATCCTCTTGAGTGGGAAAGTTAACATCTATAAATATGAGATGATTGATAGTTTAAATCTTAAATTGATTGATAGTTGTAATTGTGCTATGAAATTGATAGCACATTGACAGTTATGTAATCTTTCCCATTTGAAGTAATAGCACTTGTTGACAACATATACATGATGGTTCAAAGCAACTGCCCAAAGGATATTTTGAAAACCAACCTGTTTACCATCTTTTATTCAAGAAGAACATATATTAACAGGATATTGTGGTGCCGCCTTGAACCTATTTTGGTGCATATGACTATTCTACTTAACTTCTTTCATGATAAGGGATTGTCTAAGGTGTCATTAAAGAACCATTTACATGTTGAGTTGATCAAGCATCAATTAGCCATGTCTAGTAATTGAGTTTACCGTATAGCAGAGCATAAAACTCTCCCACAATTGCATTACATTTTCTATGCTACCTTACCTGGTTCACAATCCTTTAAACTACAATCCAAGTAAACATAAAATAAAAAATAAAAAATAAGAAGATCTAACAATGCCTTAATACTCTTGGACGCAAAATTTTTTGACAAATCTGATATTCGATAAACTTTTTCTGCAGAATGATTTCGTTACTAATGAACATATATAAGAAAAAAAAAAGACTCACTAAAACAGTTTATAATTACAAAAGGTTACTTTCATACCACTTCAATTATTTTTTGGTATAGTATTTTGGAAAAGGATCATTGTCCAGTGTCCAATTTAATAGATAGCACCAAACACTTGCATTTAGGCTCATGCCGCTCATCCAATAACTAGATGCCCCACAGAGCACACAACCGCAGGTAATATGCAACCCAATTGATAGGCCATCTGTTATTCCTTTTTTTCCGATTGTCTTCACCCCAACTTTAGAAGATTTTGTAACCAATTTATCATAAATCTCACACAAATGAACCCAGGGATTGAGAAGCCGAAAGCGGAAAGCCGGGCATTTTTGTAATCAATTTACCTTGATTATGCCTCTGAGAACGACCCCGACGTTGATGGCGTCTCTGAATCCGACCGGCGCAGATAGGGCTAGTGAGGTGGGGTCTGACGTTTCTGTCTTTGCAGAAGATGAACTGTGAATGGTGATTGTCTGATAGAGAGGGTTGTACGCTAGGGCTTCGGTGTTCGCAGAGGCTGAAATAGCGTGAGGAATGGGGGAGATTTGGGTGGTTTCAATCGCAGGTCGCACGAGGACGAGGGTGAGTTTGCTTTGGTTTTCCCCAATCTTCTTTCTGCTATAAATCATTTCATTTCCCGCCTCTACAGTCTTCATTCATGGAGGAAACCAAATGCACCGTCGCCAAAGCGACAGCCAGTCTAGTCTTGCTCCGTCTCGTAAGTACAACTCCTCCTCCTCTGGTGACGGAACCTTCTTTCGGATTGCTCCTCTCGTGGGATCTCCCATATTTAATGCCTTAATTTTAACGAAAAAGATAAATTATAGACGTAGATTTTATTTTATTATATAAAATAATAAATTAAACTTAAGATTTATTGATTCATATCATAATTTATCATGACTTAACTATAAATCTTTCTTTCATCATAAAACGACTACATTGCACATATATCATATGATCACAACATAAACTATAATATATATTATAATAATAATTGTTATAAAATGTCTAAAATAAATATAATAAAAAATGAAAATGAGAAAATATTATTTTTTAAACAAATAAAAAATAAAAATATAGAAAAAAACAAATTTTATAATGTATTCAAACGAAACGTATCAATAAAAAAATATAATTTTTAATATATAAATTTATAAAAAATATTTATTTAATTTAAATATAAATATAAATTCATAATGCGTTCAAATAAAATTTTAAAATTAATTATATAAAAAAACTAAAAAAATTGGATTATAGGCTAAAAAATTCCGTCTATGGATGGAAATAAATTTTTAAATAAAAAATGCAATTTTAATATTTTCTTTATATTATAAAATGACAGCATAAATTTTTTAAAATTATAAAAATAGCCTATAAACATTTCTTGGCATTTTAAAAATATAAATATTTTGAAAACACTAAAATAGCACCCAACAAGTTTTCATGCATCATAAAAAGGCCATCTATAATAAATTAAAAAAATAAATTTGTGATAGCAACAAAGTTGTTAAAAAATTAATATTTATATATATAAAAGTAGGATAGTCTGGCAAAGAGTTTTTCCTCTCAAAACTTGCATTAATTACTAAAAGTATTAATTATTGTAAAATTAATAATAAATTTTCTAATACATGAGTTTTTCAATACTAATTATGGGTTTAATGCATTATTTTGTGTATATTAAATATTTAGTTAATATACACATAATAAAGTAAAGAATTTTTCCTCCAAAAACTTACATTAATAATAATTAAATAATCTTTATTTTTATATTATTATTATTATTATTATTATTATTATAAAAGTAGGATAGTCTACAAAAAATATTCCCTCAAAACTTACATTAATAATAATTAAATTATCTTTATATATATAAAAGTAGGATAGTTTGGCAAATATTTTTTCCTCTCAAAACTTGCATTAATTACTAAAAGTATTAATTATTGTAAAATTAATAATAAATTTTTCAATACATAAGTTTGTCAATGCTAATTATGGGTTTTTCTATGCATTATTTTGTGTATATTAAATATTTAGTTCATATACACATAATAAAGTAAGATTGTCTACAAATAAATTTTTTCCCAAAAACTTGCATTAATAATAATTAAATTATTATTACTAAAAGTAATAGTAATTAATATTACTATAAAATTAATAATAAAATTTTCAATACATGGGTATTAAATATTTAGTTATTAAATAGTTTGTTGTGGACACAATTAAATAGATTAATATACATATGCATGTAGATAATTTTTAATCTGTAAGAATGGATACACAAAGAAATCACACAAAATGTAGCAAGAAGATCACTTTTATATTGATTTTCCATAGTCTTTTCGGCTTATTTGCTAAAAAATTATTAAAAGCCATTTATAGTGTATATATTATTTATCCACTCATTTAAATATTTAGTTAGTTAACTTCTAAGTATAGATTTTTCAATGCATTATTATGTGTATATAAATATTTAGTTATTAAATAGTTTGCCAAGTATTTTTTTTCCTCCAGTAGTCTGCCAAAGCATTTTTTTTACCTCTAAAACTTGCATTAAATTAAAAATAGTAATAATTAATAATTAAAGTAAAAAATTAAGTATGGGTTTCTAATCCTATTTATAATATTTATTTATAACTTAATTTTAAACTCAATTAATCTTCTCATCAATTAATTAAAAATATTTATAATATTATTTTTTATTAATTCCTCAATTAATCCCTCAATCAATCAAAAATAAATATTATTTTTGAAGAATATGAATAGAAAACTTAAACTATTAATTAAGTCATAAAAAATTATTCATTTGTATAAAATAAAATAATTTGCATTTAGTACTTATTATTCCAAAGCAATTGGAGACCTCCTATCAAGTATTTTGGAATTTTTTACTATAAATTAAATAAATATTATTAATAGAAAATTTGAATAGACAATTTAAATTATTAATTATGTCATGTATAGATATATAATTTCTCAATGAATTAAAAATAAATATTTTTTTATAAATATTTTTAATCAAAAATATTTATAATATTATTTTTGATTAATTCCTCAATTATTAAAACATAAATATTAATGTATGGAATTTTCAATATTAATTAAGATTTAACACATCACATTTGCAAGACTATGAAAGAAAATTAATACATAATGAAAGGAAAATAAGTCAAAATTCATATTTTCAAAATTTTGTTATCACTGTAAAAATTAAATTTCAAGATCAGAAATTAAAAATTTCAAGTAAATTTTTAATTAGCATTGAAAAATCCATGTTTTCCCACATTTAGGAGTTTTAATTTATATTTATATTTATAATTTATAAATAAATATATAATATAATAAATAATTTGACTTTAATAATTAATTAATCACTACCTATAATTTAATGCAAAACTAATGCATGGATTTTTTAATACTAATTAAGATTTAAGATATTATATTTTTAAGACTAATATATGAATTTTTTAATATTAATTAAATTTAATTTTAAAATTTATTATGATTATACCTCCCGTGCATCGCATGGATGAACACTAGTTATTATTTAGAAGCTATAAATTGAAATATTGTTCACGTCATTAATTATTTATTCGTATACATTTTATTAAATAGTATTTAAAGCATTTTATATTTCGAATTTTAAAAGATAGGTTGTGACGCCCCGGCCCCACTACTAGGTGTCACCGTAACCCGTGGTTACAACCCTGGCCTATCTTGAAGGATGACTATGCCCTATCAATCATAAAGAATTAAAATAATATGGACGCCCTGAGTGGGGTCTAGGCTTCGTCGCCCCCGACTGTCGAGTATTCGGATTAAAGAACATAAGCAGTGAAAGTTTACCCGACTAGGCCTTATTTAAATCACAACCATCTTCCGTGGCCAAGTACGGAGCACACGTAATTAAAGACACATACATGACTCACATTTTCATTGCCCGCCATTACTGTTAACCGACGACTCTTCCACCACTATCGCTTTTCCTTTCTTAAACCCCGAGCCATCTATTGGGGTAGTGGGAGTGAAGGAGGTGAGTCTGGAGACTCAATAAAGGCAATATGCAATGCATTAAATTAATAACAATGACATCATAGATAAAAATAAAGTGCAGCGTGCATGCAAGCCTGTCCACCGCACCTATCACAGGCTCTAGGTAGCCCCTAGTGGTTTCATCTATGACCCCGTCCTAAAACTCTCACGATCCGAAACCCACTGCCCCATGCCTAGGCACTTCCTCAATATCTTATGCAAGCTATGACAAAATTAATTTACAATTAAAACATATTAAACCCTTACCTTAATTTATTCGCTGCTTGGTGACTGACTCTGTTTCGTTGCACTAACTGGTAGCGTACCTGCAACGCCCTTACCACAATTATACATATACATGAGGCTAAGTAATTAATTGGCCACTGTTTAAATTCATTAATTTAACTAATTTACCAATCTCTTCTAATTATCTTAACTAATTAAATTACTAAACTAATTAATTAAAATAAACTTCAACTTAACTACTAATTTAATTTAACTAACTAATTAACTAATTAATTTGTTTAAACAAAATAAACTTAAACTTAAGAATTCGTACCTTTCTAGAGCTTTTTTTCCCAGAGAATTGCTCACTCAATTATGCCTTCTCCATCTGCTCAAATTGCCTATTTATAGGCTCAACCAACCCCATGATTTCTCTCCTAACAGTGGTTTAATCCACAGATTAAAAGTCTCAGCCACTGCTCCTATACGTGGCTGCAATTTAGCAAGAAATTGAAGCCAAATTGAGGCTTAAACAGACAGGTGATGAAGGAAGCAACAACGCGCCACATGGCGCGGCTGGGCTGCACAAGGCCAGCACCTGGCCTCCCCAAAACGACGTCGTTTTGGTGTGCTTTGGCTGATTAAAAATCAACATTTTTCCTCCTAGCGCGCGCACCTGCCAGGATTCAAACTCGCGTCCCAGGCTTTCTCCTTGCGCACGCGTGCCAACTGCGCTGGTTGCTCCTTCAACCTATATATGCATCCTATTATATTTAACCAATGTTCCAGACCTCTTTCCATAATTACACTAGTGCCCCAGAATTTTCGAAAATCACACACACACCCCCACACCTCATTTCCTCTTATTACACTTATACCCCGAATATTCCAAAAATCCACCAAATTAATTTTATCATTATCTCCATAAAAATTTTCAAATAATTTACTTAATTATCTTATTTTCCCATTTCCTCAAAATGTCATAAATAAATATTTTCTCCAAAATAACCAAATATTCTAAAATATCCTCAAATACCAAAATTAATTACTTGTTTGCAAATTTCGGGATGTTATATAGGTGTAGTCTGAATTTGAAGTAGTTTATTTTTTTTGTAATTATATTATATTATATATTATGTATGGTAATAGTAATCATTGCTCGAGGATAATAGTTAAATAACGATAAATTTCTTATTTTTAGATAAAGTATATTATTTATACTTTATTTTTAGTGAATCAAAATTTTTAGTGAATCAAGAATTGTATTAATTAATGATAAATATATCATATAATATATTTATTACATTTTATTTTTAACACTCAAATAATTTTATTAGTGTTAAAAATAAAATGTAATAAATTATAAAATAAATTAAATACATTTATTACTATTTAACCATTGCTTTAAGATAAAAATGTTATTGCTATAATATAATAATTAAATTTATATGTTTTAGGAGATAGTTTGGTAGAGCTTGGCAAGGAAGTAAAAGGTATGGTCTGTGTTGCAATATTTAAGAAATTAGGATTATTTGAAAATAAGTGTTTTATTAGAAAAACGAAGTTTTGAGAAAGATTGGTTTTTACATAGTCCGAAAAATTGATTGAATCAACTACAGAAACTACCTTGGAGCCGAGATACCAAAGGAAAATGATATGGTTGTAATGAGTGTTTCGAGACATGATTTATGGTATCGAAAAAAATGAGATCGAAAATGATTTTTAATACAGCTAAAATGCAGCTGTCAATTAGGCTGCAATACCAAATTTTTATAGGCGACTTCCATGAAGTCCACGAAAACTTGAAGGGGTTTGATTTTTTATAAGAAACAACTCTTCAACGATTTCAGATATAAACGAAAGGGTTTTTGGCCAAAACAAATATTCAGACCTATTTAGTGTCAAGCGAAACAATGCATGCACCAGATTTAAATAAAATCTTATAAGGTGGAAGCTGAAATCGAACCTAATCATAAAATCTCATATATTGATAATTGAACATAGTTCATAATACCAAATTCTTCGTATAATACATAAGCTTAAAAAAACATACATAATATTTGAAACATTCATGTTACAACAAAATGTGGTACAACTTGTTCATTCATCAACAACTTGTGTCGTTACACATCTTCAATATCCGCACCATTACTACAAATCCCAATTGGAACGTTTGAATATTCCAGGGGCAAAAACCCAAATTAGATAATGAACTTTCTAAGTAAGGGTACAAAATGTTTTATCATATGTGTATGTAATGTCTTACTCATCGTAGGTGTCAATTGCACTCTTCATGCTACCTACCATTTTTACGGCCACCTCTTTCGAAGCCAGGGTGTATGGAGGCACACTACAACAATTTGATAGTTTTACCCACACATAAATTACCCACACATATTAGACGTGGGTATTTACCCACACATAATGGCAATATGTGTGGGTGATTAAATTAAATAAATTAATGTATAAATATATTTAAAAAATTAAATATACATGAGATGAATATAAAAAATTTAACTTACAAAATTTAAAATTTTTAATTTAAATAAATATATTAAGTTAAATTTTTATTATTTATAGAAAAAAATTAATTATTTGAGATAATAAACTAATAATAAATAATTCAATATATCAAATTAATTTATTATATTTATAATATAATTAATGTTTTAAATAAATATTAATTAAAATAAAATGATTTAAATTATTTTATTATCACATTTTAGATGATTATAATAAATTATTATTTAAAATATTTAATAATTATCATAATTTAAATTATTTTGTCTTCTATTATAATCTTAAATTATATTATTTTTATTAATTAAATAATTATTAATATTATTTTTATGAATTATAAAATTTTTTAGTTATTAATTAAATATTTTTAAAAATAGAATTAAAGAGGCGGGAATCTCCCCACCTCTTTTGCTGGCCAAATCTCCCCCCTCCCCCAAATCCCTAAATCCCTCTCACCTATTGCTCTGCCTTCTCCCTCCCTGCCTTCTCTAGCCTATTGCCTCCGCCGCTAGAAGAATCACTAAATTAAGCTTGATCATCAAGCTAGAAGAAGTCATCGTGACCACCGGCGAAGAAGATGAAGACGCCATCCTCGATCTGTACTTTTTATCTCCCTCGCAGTCATAAAGATTAATTCCTAGGGATTTTTCGATCTGACTCAATTACAGGATCTACAGTTTGATTTTGTGCAATTTATATGAATTTTGTTTACAAGAAAGCCAAACTCTATCGATTCGATAAGGACGAGAATCAGTGGAAGGAGAGAGGCGCTGGTACGGTGAAGCTCTTGAAGCACAAGGAATCGGGCAAAGTTCAGCACGTTATGAGGCAATTAAAGACCCTTAAGATCTGCGCCAACCATCTAGGTTTGTTTTTCTCTTCGATTTTACTTAGAAGTCATTTTATGCTTTTGTATGTAGATATACCACATGTTAACTTTTTGGACTTTAAACTCTTATTAAGCTTGTAAAAGAGGTTAATAGGAGAGGAAGATTTAATGATAATGCATATGAACCTTCAATGTGTTTCTGTTTCAAATTTCTGGATAACTCAATCAGTTTGAGCGGACACATAAAGTTGATGTAGTTGGGAAAGATAGAGATAGCGGATTGTGTAATCTATGTTCACACTAAATAGTTTTGTGCCTGGCTTCATTACAAACTTCTACTATTTGGGACAAAAACATTTTTTTCTGAAACAAGGGTAAAGGCTTGATACAGAAATGACCCTCCCAACCCTTGCAAAATGGGAGCATTGTGCATCAGGGATGCCCATTTGTGTTATGTATCTTCTTATAATTGATGGTTTGATGTGTTATGGATTTTATTTGATACAGGTCCAGATTTTTAATACGTGTTTGTTTTCCACTTGTAGTTGTATGATCATCTTGTGTCCACCATCAATTCTGAAAAGTTCTTGACTCAGCTTAAATTGCTCCACAAATCTGTTGATGGAACTAGCTCCAAATTTCCTTTTAAGGAAGCTTCAGGTTCTTTTTTGTTTTCTTCTTTTTTCCTTCCTTCTACTAATTGTTTAGTTATAGTATTCATTCAACTTTTGATGTTATCTTTTTAGTTGCTCGATTTACATTTCTATTTACATGATGTGGTTGTTTCCTCAGGAATGGATTTACAGTCAGCTTCTGAAATTAGTCAAGCATTTTAAGTTGAAGTGGACACATGCTAGGAAATTACAATTACAGAATTCCTTTTTAAGTGTAGGGGGCCTAAATTCAAACTTAAATCATACATCTTCATCCCTAATTATGCTTGCTGTTCATGATTATTCAAATTCCTTAAAACATGATTCAAGTTGTCACCTATAGTTGGATCTTATTGCTTTTTATGATTTTCTATTGTGCAAATTTTACTGCCTTAAAAATTAAATTGATATTCTATTACAATTACATTGTGACAATGAATTTTCCTCTATTTTTCCCAAATGGTACCGTGCTCTAATCTTAGGTATTCCCGTAATGTATCACATGAGTCAAGTTGTAAACTCTTATTTTTAGTTACAGATTCTCTATTTTTAATTTAAAAGCAGTTGATTAAGAATATGTTGCATTTTTTTTTACAGGAACAAATGATACAGTTGAGGCGAGATATTCTTCCAGATAAAATGATTGATAAGGATATCTTAGAGAAGGTCCTTGGACGACAATCTTTCATTTTGTTTGGTTAGAGGCGATCTCCTAGTACTTCCGGGATAACATGCACTAGTGAGGAGTTTAGTCGTCCAACCTACAATCAATTGGTTGAAAATTTGAACCAGTACAAGTCTATTTTTCGAGAGCTCCAGGGAGACGTAAATATGCTGCTACAAGTGTTGATTAAGAAGAATATTATGCTTTATTCGTCTACTCCACATAAACCATCAGATCATAGTTCAGAATGATCCCGCCTTGGCCCTTCCTGCCTCAACTCATTCAGTTTTAGCCCTTCTCGTTATTCTACTAAACAACGGCGATGAGATTTAATAATTTATTTTATACTTTTTTTTTCATTTATGCTTGAACTTTTTAGATGACTATGATTTTATGTTTATTTTGTGACTTTATGACTTTTTTGGTGTGTATATGTTTGAACTATATTGTAATAGATGTTGTAACAATTAAAATTTTAAATATAAAATTTTAGTTTTGTCCACACATAATATGTTTTTTATCCACACATATGAAAATTATTCTCTCATACAAAAATTATTTTTTATATTATTGCCCACATATAATATGTTTATTACACATTACATTTTTTTTACCCACACATATTCAAAAAAATTTTAAATTATTATCCACACATAATATTTTTTTTATCTACATATAACATTTTTTACCCACACATATAAAAATGAATTTTTATATTATTACCCACACATAATCTTAACTTTACCTACACATAAACAAATACACGTGTCATGTCACATCATTACCAAATTAAAGCCACATCATCAGCCACGTCACAATTACAACTTCCTAATATAAAAATACTTACTCATACAAAAATTTTTACCTACACATATATGTGTGGGTAATATCATAAGTTTTGCCCACACATAAATATATGTGTGGGTAAAAGTTATTTTCTACCAACCTTTACCCACACATCTTGACATTTGCATTATGTATAAGGAAAAATTATAGTTGACACATAAGATAGTTTTTACCCACATTTATGTGTGTGGGTAAAACCCTCAAATTCTTGTAGTGGCACCCTTGGTAAAGTAGCGGTGCCAGTTCGTACTCCTTACGGCTATGATGCTCATGATCAATGATATTAACGTGTACATATATATTTCATAGCATGTCATGTGTGCAGTTTATGTGATGGATACATATTAGAGCATGTTAATATGATGAAAGCAATCCCAAAGATCGAGGTTTAACATAAACATTTATAATCGTACTTGTAACATTACACTTTCTTTTCACAAGTTACGTTGTCTTGATAAATGTGTCGACCTCGAAAGTTATGCCAAACGAGTTATTTCCAAATCCTTGAGCCTCAAGGGTCCCTAAAGTATTAAATTTATTCTAAACTATCAATTTCCTATTTTCCTCAAAATTCTCATAATTTCTCCTTATTTTTTAAGTCTTATTTTTTCAAAAATTCATAATAAATATCTAAACCCTCATTTAACCCAATTTTTCTTCACTTATATTCTTAAAATAACATTTATAGTCTTTTGGAATTTTCTTGTAATTTTTTGAATTAAATTTCTATTTTTTCCTATTTTTCATAATAATAAAATCACAAAATAAATAATTATTTTAACATTTTCCAGAAAAAATTTCTCAAAATAAAACATAAATTAAATTCCAGATTTTTTAGATTTTTCCAGAATTTTTGCAAAACATTTCTTATTTTATTTTTTTTCTTTTTTTTCTTTCTTTTTTCCTTTATTTCTCACCTAGCGCGCGCATGCAGGCCACGCACCGCCTTCTCACGCACTGGCGCGTGCGGCCATGCACCCGAGCCTTGTTCATCTTCTCCAATGGCTACTTCGTCGCCGGCGACCTTGCCGTACCACGAAGTTTCGACACGAGTTTCTATCCCCCATAAACCCGACCCCCTGATCTCGAAAATGGCTTTAAAATTTTGAAAAAATAACTTAAAATACCTCGATTAGGCATTTGAAGGTGTAGCTCCGGTGATGCGCGACTTTCAAACGAAGCTTCATTTCTCCTCTTCCTCTGCTCCAATGGCCACCAAACGTTCTAGAAATCTTGTCTACGATTCAAAGACTTAAACCCCACTCACCAATCTCTCAAGCACTGCCGCAATCACCCGCTTCTTGAAGTAAAAGTTTTTGATGAAGAGTCTCGCTCAAACGCGGCTATTTATAGCCAAAACCGAGGTGACTTATCCCATCAAGGGCGGCCACACGTCCTGAAGACCACTCCGACGGCCATTGAGGCATTAATGCCCCCCACCTTTGATTGCTTGTTGCAGGTGCGGCCAGAGCATGGCCATCGCGCCTGTTCCGATTTTCTCTGATTTTTTTTCTCTTCTTTCATATATATAATATATATACATATATACGAATTATATAACAGTATATTGTAAGAAAATCCCAATTTTAATATAATTTATGATATTTGATACTTTATACAATGAATTTAACTATGATTAAACTATATACTTTTTACAATATAAATAAACTTAATTACAATATAAATAAATTTAACTATATAGATAAATTTATCCATACATTCCCCTATTAAATTTACTGATAAACACTAAAATTCTAATAATTTCTCTAGGGTCTTAAAATATCAAAATTACGATTATTATTCACGATGTCTTAGGGTATTACACATCCCGTTGTCGAATTCGACCACGGGATACCAGAGAAAGTGGTTAGGGGTCTCGGGGCAAGCCAAGACAAGCTTCTCGACCAACAAAATAACCAAAATTGCGTTAAAATCGGGCCAACTTTCGGCCGAAAGTGGCCAAAAGTTTGGCCACTGAGATCACAAAAATGGAGCCTTTCGATGGGTTCTTAGACCGATTTGGGGAAGGTAGAGGCTCTAGAGGACTTGGGTTGGTCGAGATCGAGCTTTTGAATGATCGAAATGGCCTATAAATAGGCGTCAATGAAGGCCGAATCTGGAGAGAAATAAAGCTTTGAATCGGCCGTCAATATGAACGAATTGAAAGAATAAAATAGAGGGCTTTTGTTACCCATAACCTGAGGAAGCTATTTGGAGAATTTGGGTTATTTTCGTATAGGTTTGATGGCTGTTTGAGTGTTTTTTTTTCTGTAAATAGATGGTTGTTCGAGCGTTGCCGGAGAAGAGAGGCGATCTGCCTGGCTGAGCCTTTAGTTGGCAAATCGGAGGCCTTCTGGCCATCTTTTAGAGGATCCAAATACACCATCGTGATCGATTCAGCAAAAGGGTTCGAATGGCATTGCTTTCACAATTTTCCAGCGAAGGGCCCGCCGGAGAAGACCGACGTGTGCCGGCCACACATTGGTCTTCACGTGCGCCACTTGCCTTAAGCATGTGCGGGGGCGTGCGGGCGCGTGGATGGGCCAAAAAAATTCCAAAAATCGAGAATAATGTTTTATGGAGGTTTGTGCAAAAAAATTTGGGTTTGGCCTTCCCGATATCTTAGTTTTTGCACCAAATAACCTCATTTTGCATGAAAATGCAACATCTGGGTAAGTTTAGTAATTTTTCTTTGAAGTTCATTGAATATTATGAATTGTTGTAGAAATAAATTCGAGAAAATAGTCTCGAGGGTATTTATTGGGATTTTTATAAGGCAAAATGGAAGAAAATAAATGAAAAATGAAAGAAATTAGAATATTGAGATATTTAGTGACTGAATATACTTTTATGATTTATGTGCTCGAGGAATAATGATTGGTGCAACTTTCAAGAGTTGGCACATAAATCGAGGTCAGACACGTATATCGAGGTGATACACGTCTTTTGAGGTATTTCGAATCTTGTGAAAAGGTGAGTTGTCTTACCCTATATGATATGATTGTTTATTATGCATGATATTTGTGAAATATATGATTCACTTTATCATATTGCATGAAAAGTTGTGATATTTGCACGGCATGATATTATTGTCACATTGATATTTGTGCATAGGAATGAGATGTCACTCTAAAAGTGTAGTCATAATTCTCCAAGGGCAATTAATGGAATAAAGTTAGGATTATCTTGCCGGAGGTGCCAAGATTCTGCCTAGGATTCTGTGCTGAGCTTGTGGGTCAGGGAAGTTACACTAGGGCGAATGTTGTTCACATTATTGCATCGTGTATCCATATATATGTTTTTGAACCCCCACTATAAGTTTTATCTTCTAATGAGTTATGTTCCTAGAGCATTCAAACGTTCAAGTTAGGATTTGTAGTTATGGCAAGGGGATGATTGATGGCATGGCTGATGGGTTTGGCGAGTTGTTTGGGTATATGCTCATTCATGAGGATTCATGACATGTTCTTAGACATGGTTAGAAGATTGTACTATATTTAGGTATTTAGTTGATATCTCTTGATGATGAGTCTCCATGTAATTTATGTATTTGGAGATGTAAAATGATTCTATGTCATGATTATAGTGAATTCAGTTATGTACCATATTAGATTTCGATTTTTAAGTTTCCGCATTTATGATGATTACCTGTCTTATTTTATTGATTATTGTTTAGTATGTTGGGAATGTATAATAGGATTGTCGAGAAATAATTTATATAAAAAAAATAAAAATACTCCCGAAATTCCTAAGTTATTTTAACGCTCGAAAAAACGGGATGTTACATGTGTCGACAAGGGATACTAGCAGGTGTTTGAATGAATAATGGCTCGATCTATTGTCTGAGATAGTAGAATTCTCAAGATTGGGCTTGTTTTGGGGTTTTTACACAAGTCTACCACACAAACATGATAAAAGGCGCGTGAAAAATTCTTTCGCACAGGTCTTCTAATGCCAAAGTCAGGTGATGTTGTGATGCATAATAAAGTATGATATATGCTATATGAGGCTTTGAGTAAGTGTCTTCGAATGTGTTTGGATTTGAAGTGTTAGGTCTAGGCATTTGAGTGTAAGATTTAGATCATAAGGGTGCGAACTCATGACACATGACATGTTTGGGTTAGATTGACTCTTCGAGTGAAAAGTCTACGAATAAGGCCAAAAGATCTGAAGATATATTTGGGAATGGGATGCTCTGAAGAGAATTTTTCACATTAAATTCCCTTGAAGACTCTTTAAGTTTTTGGAATTAAAGGGTTGGCCTTGAAAACTCTTCGAGATGAGTCTTTGGGCTTAAGAGTATGGCTATTTTGAAAACTCTTCAAAATCATCGAGAGACTTATGCCTAAAAGATTATTTGGGGTTTTCTGAGTCTACGACTTTCTTGATACTTATTTGAATTTTTGGATTCTTAGTTTGATTTTTCTATAATACCCCCCACAACAACAATGACTAAAATAAAATGAAAGAATGATATTATTATTAAAGGGATAATGTTAATAATTATTTAATAGTTAAATAATAATAAATACATATTTTTTCAAACAATATACATTTATTATATCAAAATAATTATATTAGTGGACATTAAATGTATCGTGTTTTAAACTATTTAATTAATTAATAAAATTATTTTAATTATTTAAAATAAATAAATATTATAACATTTTATCTAAAAACAATATACATTTATTACTTTTAAACATTACCCTTATTTCAAAAAATAAAAAATCACTTTAAAATTGAAGACTTAATGAAAGTGTAATTTTACTTTGTAATATAGTTCACGTTTGTTGCACGCCAATTCGCCGCCTCATTTTAGCTCTCGGCACCCCAAATCGACGCCTCGATGTCGGAAACAGAATAAGTTTCCTACAAGGAATAACGGGGCAGGGAACCAAATTATATCGGATCCGGATAGACGGCAGCCGGTCAACTTTGGAAGTTGGAGGGGCGGCGGCAATGGCGACGACGCCGATGATGCCGGCTGCGGGGGAGGGGAATCATCAGGTGGCGGTGCCACAGCCTCCGGGGACGGACATGACGGGAATATGCTTCAGGGATCAACTGTGGCTGAACACATACCCTCTCGACCGAAACCTAGTCTTCGACTACTTCGCCCTTTCTCCCTTTTACGACTGGACCTGCAACAACGAAAACCTCCGCATGCGCTCCATTCACCCTCTCGATATCTCTCACCTCTCGTATGATCTCTATCTCTCTCTGTGACAATGAAAACCTAGTGTTTCACTGCTTGGAATACTGAAATTTCTAGCCATGTTGGATATTTAAGGATTTTAACTTCGCTGAGTTTTAATTGCAGTTTGCCTTAGTGACTATTCTGTGTTCAAATTGAAGCTCTTGAAATGTTTTTGCCAGTGTGTTTGCCCAATAATTATTATAAAGTGTGCTGATGCCCCTCTTCGAGCATATACGAAAACCTAGAAATTAGATCAGAAGCTTTAATTAGAGAATTTGAAAATGCATTTCTGTTTAGGCAATTCAAGCATTTCTACAGTGCCCAGAGGGGAGACTAGATTAAAAGTGAAAGTCTGATGAAGGTTTGTAGTGAACACGGGGATTTTGGATAAAAAGTTACAAGGATGTCATCATTTAGGTTGAAAGTTGGATTTTGTATTTGATGAAACTATTCCCTGGAAATGGCACCTTTTTGGCTGTGTATTTGAACATGGTACGTGTTTGTTCAAGCTAATATCGGCCACGGTTGTAAAGACTTGCCTGACGTGCCTTCCAGTGAAATTAGCTCATGCGATATATTATTTCTTTCTTTCTTTCTTTTTAAATAACTATGACATAGATTTCTTGACAAACTGTTAAGTTTGCTTATTAATGAAGCACATCAAGTATCATGGTCATGATAATTCCAGTTGCATGCCCCATATAATTAGAGAAGGCATCACAAGGGATAATGATTATTTTCTTCTATAGGAAAATGACAGGCACAGAATACATGCTGAGTGATGTTATGGAGCCCCACCTCTTTGTCATCCGCAAGCAAAAGAGGGACAGCCCTGAGAAAGTCACACCAATGCTAACATATTATATCTTAGATGGTTCTATATACCAAGCACCACAACTTTGCAATGTTTTTTCTGCTCGAATAGTAAGTCCTCTCTCTCTCTCTTTCTCTCACATTTTGAAATAATACTGTTTAACTTTGAGTTATATGATGTTATTGTTCAACATTTGCAAAGACTTGATTAGATGATTTTCAAGTTTAAGTATCCCATCTGCCAATTCCTACATTTTGTAGAGTGGCAGCTTCCCTCAGGCCATATTGGTACCGTACCCCCCCCCCCCCCCCAAAAAAAAAAAAAAAAGAGTTTACTATCTAGTTGTTCGGTTTGATTTGTTTACAGAATTTTTCTTTAAGAGTGGGACTGGTACCATTGTTCTTCTTTTAATGGGACAACATCTGGTTCACTTAGTAATTGAGTTCTGGACATTCTGTCACTGCTATTTTTAATGGGACAACATCTTTTTTGTTTTTGTTTTTATGAACCTGGCTTTTGGAGATTTCTTTCCAACTTGGGATTTTGGTCAAAGGTCCTTGCAATATAGTGCAAGTTCTTGAGTTGGATAGTATTTTTAGGAGATTGATGTTTCATTTTTGTTTTATTTTCTCTTATAGGACTTAAAGAGTTTCTCCTGTTTTTGGTTAGTATTATTTGGAAAAGGCAGTTTTGGTCTGATTTCTTGTGAGCTCTGAAAAAGCAACCTTTTTTCCTTTCTTGTTGCTAAGCAAAGTTACAGATTGCTACATGGTTGATTAAGTTAAAATTTCAATGCTGTTCTTGATACTTGTCAGTAGAACTTGTGAGAAACTTTATGACTATTAGCCTATTGGATGGAGTTAGCAATTGGGGTGTGTTAGGACTGATTTAGCTTAACCTCACCCTCTGTCTTCTTATAAGGAACACACTTTGATGTTGGCGAAGCATCCTATACAATAATTGATTGGATGGAGTCATCTTGCCTGGGTAAGCTCAAGTTCAATAGGCTGAGACAAGTTAAGCCTACATGATACTCCAGAAAGGAAAAGATTAAAATTCAAACTACTCAAGTGTATACACAACATAAAATTATTATAAAAAGAATTCCCTAAATGATTATTATTCTTATTATTATGATCATCAATATTTAGCAAAAATGCCATTTAAGGTATAGAGATAAACATAAGTATTTACATATGGTGTTTACAAATCTAGAAAAAACTTATGACATTGTTCTTAGAGAAGCTTTTTGGAGGGTTTGGAGAAGAAAGGAGTATGAATTGCTTATATACAAGTCACTAAAGGCAGGTATCATGGAGCAAAAAAACATTTCAACACGAGAAGAAGATACTGAGGCTTTTCCAATTACAGTGGGATGAAAACAAGGATCTGCACTAAGCCCATATTTATTTGTCCTAATAATGGATGGACTAACTAAGCATATCTAGTTAGAGGTGCCATTATATATGCTATTTATAGATGACATTCTATTGTTGGATGAGACAGAAGAAGGCATGAATATTAAGCTCGAGATATGGAGGACCACTTTAGGCCCTAAAGATTATAAGTTGAGTGAAAATTGAACATATGAACTATAAGTTTAGTAAATGTATAAATATAGATGTTGTTATGGTAAAACTAGAAATTAAGTTATAGCAAGAAAAGATCAGTTCAAATATACTAAATCAATCATCCAAAAAGTTGACAAGATTAGTGAAGATGCTATCTATAGAATTAAGGCAAAATGATTAAAATGAAAAAGTGCATTTGGCGTTTTATGTGATAGTAAGATTCTATTAAAACTAAAAGAAAAATTTTATAAGACAATTATGAAACCAATTTTGTTGTCCAACATAGAATATTGGGCAGTAAAGAACCAACATATGAAAAATGAAAATGGTGATGAGATGGATTTGTAGCCATACAAGAAAAGATAAAATTAAAAATGAAGTGTCATAGACCAAGGGTATGATTGTAATTAGAGGTGAGTGGTGGCATCGATGTAATAAAACAGTGTAAGGATAATTCAAATTCCTTAAGGCGCGCGCATGGGCAGATTCCTTAACTGCCGTGCCAATTCTTGTAACCCCTCTATAAATACCAGATAAGTCAAGGATGGGGGATTATGTGAGGATTATTCCACAAATTCCGTTCCCTCTCATTTCTCAATTCTCTCTTCTCTAGCTCTATTCTCTAACTTCTCCCTATTTCTCCTTCTCAATCCTTTCCCGCCTCTTTATGTTCTTCCCAATTTACGGAAGAATCCCTACTGTCAGACCAGTACCTAACACGAAGTTATTTGTAACAAGATTGGAATGGCTTCTATAGAAGATAAGATGCTTGAGACATGATTAAGATGTATTGCTTATGTGAAAAAAAAGATCAATAGAGGCTTATTTGAGGAGAGTGATAAAATGGAACAAGTGTTTGGCAAAAGAGGTAGAGGAAGATCAAGGAAAACTTGGTGGGAGACATTTTGATATGATAATAGTTATCAGTGCCTTAAAGAAGTTAAGACACAATAAAAATGATTGGAGAGCTAGAATCATGTAGCCAATGGTACTCCCTGAGTACTCCCTGTTTTTATCAACTCTGTTATATAAGCAAATACCAAATTTGGTGTTCAAAGCCCTGTCAGGTTTCTGATTTCTGGAATTCCCTTCATATATTTTGTTTAAAGAAAAAGATAAAACACAAACTAAAGAAGTTTCCTGACTTGAACTTATGTCCTTCAAGTCACAATAGACTTTTGAGTAACCTTACCATTTCACCAAGACTCATCTACTAATAAGCAAACATCGCTTATGGTGTACTTAAGCCTTTTTCGGTCCCCATAATGCCCCTTTACAACTTTTATATTCCAAATATGCCCCTGAGATTTACTTTTGACATCTACCTACCTATACCAAAAATCCTTTGAAAGTAAAATTATACCATGTCAAGTTTAAAATTCAAACAAAAAACTATTTGAAATTAAAATTATCCCATGTTCAACAAAACATATTGATCAAAAAATTTGAACATGGGATAATTTTACTTCCAAATAAATTTCAAAAATCCTCTTTTTACTTTCTATATTGGTGAGTTTTTTTCTACTTTATTATATAATTTATTATTATTATTATTAGATGGTAGAATAAACTTAAGAATATAAACAAAAACAAATTAAAATTAAAATTATCCCATGTTAAATTTTTTTAACCAATGATGCATATTTTTTATATACTTAATTTTGAACATGAGGTAATTTAACTTGAAATAATGTTTCAAAAAACTAATTTGAAATTATTTAGTATTATTATACAATTTGAAGTTGGGGTAATCAATAGTTTTATTATAGAATTTTTTAGTATTATTAGATATTAGAATAAACTTAAAATACAAACTGCTGTTGCTTGACTAGAACAATAATATTTAGAGTCTAGAAATCTATCTTCAAGCCTGTAAATTCCTGCAAGGAAGAACATCATCAGAGGGCGTAGGGTGATCTCCGCACAGACACTCTAATGTTTAAGTTAGTAGATGGCAGATTGCCGAAGAATTCACAAAGCGTTTGATATCAGTAAGAATGAATTACCTGGGGGGTAGGGGTGGTCCTCTATTTATAAGAATGGTTTCTTGAAAGAGGTAGGACTTCTTGTTGCTGTAGGGTAAGGACTATATTAGATAAGCCTTATTTGTTGAGAGGTTTTCGAAGTGGACATTGGAGATAAAATTTCACGTTTCTTCGTAGGATGGCCCACAACTAGTCACCCGGGAGACTCAATCGAGGGAGGTTTTTGGCTCTCCCGAGAGGCAACTTGGAAGGTTGACATACGGGGGGGTCTCTTGGAGACTCTTCCTTACCCAAGAGACTTTGTCGGGTCCCTTGGCTTGGTCTTTTGCCTCTCTTTGTTTCTTTTCATTTTCTTCCTTTCTTTTATTTTATTTATTATTATTTTTGTTCTATTTTTTGCTTATTATGCACATCACAAACAAAAGACTAACTTGAAATTAAAATTATCCCATGTTAAATTTTTTTGAGCCATGAATTTTTCTATGTATTGGTATTTTGAACATGTTTTATTGTGTTATTTAATTATTTATTAAATATTATTGGTTAAAAGTGTTAGTTTCCATATCGGAAAGGTAAAAAGAATAAAACAAAAAATTATCATTTTTTTAAAATTTAAACAATCCCCACTCATCCACAACGGTGGATGAATGGCAGCAGTGAACGCCTACTCTCTCTCTCCCTCTCTCTCTATTTTTTAATTTTATTATACAATTATTTACTATTATTAGATATTAGAAAAAACAAAAAACAAAAAACAAAAAACAAAAAACTAATATGAAATTAAAATTATCCCATGTTCTAATTTTTTGACCAATGAGTTTTTCTATGTATTGGTATTTTAAACATTTTTTATTCTATTATTCAATTATTTATCAGATATAATTGATTAAAAATATTTGTTTACTTATTGAAAAGAATGTTTACATTGCATACATATTTCTTCAAAATTTGAAATAACAAGGCCTATCCATATTTCAAAAAGTTATATATAAAAATATATTGGATTTTTCATTGCAAGAATAGTAAAATAAAATAATTTTTACGGTTGTGTTCTCAAAATCTTTTTGCTTTTGAATTTCAAACTGGGTCTTTGTTATCATTTGATTTTGTTGATAAATTATAATTTATTTTTATCATCATAACAAATATTTGCATTTACATTTACAATTAATTGTCATATTCTTATGCTTTGTTTATTTTAAAAAAGTAAAAAAATTGATTGAATTTTTCATCACAAGAATACTAAAGGGAAATAATTTCTTTTAGCTAATTTCTCTAAAATTCTCATTTTTGAATTTCCTAATTGAGTCTATGTAGTATTTTGTTAAGATTAATATTTTCTGATTTTTTAAATAAATTATATGTATAAATAAATAAAAATTTCAAAAAAAAAAAATTTCTTGAATTAGTGTGTGGATAATTAATTAATTTTACAAAATATATGTCAATCAATATTTATATAATTTTATAAAATTAAATAATGGAAAAAATTATACCAAAATCAATCAAAGATTCCTGTGGGCATCATCACTAGTCTTTGTTTAATATCTGCCCAAAAAACAAAAAGCTCAACTGCAACCATCAAGTGCCACACCTTGAAAAAGAGTTAGGCTTCATTTGAAATTTTCTACTTTTTACTTGCAAGTGCATAGCAAAGGCCGCCCCTCTTGTTATTGTTATTTTATATATTATTATTTAGCAGTGGCATGCAACATATTCTATTACATTATTTGGGCAGAGTGACCTAACCTTTACCTATGCTAAACACTCTCTGGGTTACAGCTGTCTCCTCCTCTTTCAGGTGATGCTGCCATCCTTAGTCTTGGAGTTTTCACTTTGTTCACTTTTATGAGCAACTAACAATGATTGCTGTTGTTGACTCAAAATACTTCCCTAGTTTACTTTTGCTTTGTAAAGTATACCTTGTGTATTTGGATACTGCAACTGCTGCCCACAGTTGCTCTTTGTTTTTAAAACTTTTGGTGTCACCTTATTGAAGAGGCCTAGTCTTCCAAACCATTTGCTGTTGTGCATATCATAAGTTTGAGAGTATTTGGAGAAAAGGCCAGGCTAGAGCTATTATAAGAGCCAGAATTATGCTAGCCTGGTCAAGAAAAAAAATGAATGTATTAATTTTGTTGCTCAGGTTAAAACTCTGCATGATAGAAGTTTGGTAGAATGGACAATATATAGGAGTATTTTTATTAGGTGATTCATGTATGGTGCTTATCCGAGGCGTTTGACTCTTTAGTTGTCTCTTCATCTTTTAACTTTTTCTTTTATTGTGTTATCTTTGTCCTCGTTCTTCTCTCATCATTAGTGAAACTATCATTATGTTTTTAATGCATGTAGGGCACATAGCATTTCCCTACTATGATTTGAACCTACAGTAGGGGAATACCACTGAAGTAACAGCTAGTGATTAGAGAGACAACTATACTCTTTTATGCATTAAGAATCTTTGGTTTTTTCCTAATAGCTAATTATTTTCTTACTAAGGAGCCTCATGTATTGGGTTACCCTTTTTAATGAAATTGCCTTGTGTGCCTACTTCATCCTGAGCGGTGAGAACTTCTGCACTTCCACTGTCTTGGTGCATTGGTTTTTGGGAACTAGTTCATTTTCCCCCTTATGCTAAAAGGGAAGTTTTAGTGGATAGTTAAGGCCAACCTTATTGTATGGTACAGAATATTAGGTAGTTAAGCACCAACATGAATATGACCATAAATAAGTTGGCCATACAGTGGATCTGTTAATACATCATTAGAAATAGATCGTCTGTATAAAGCTGGACTGATGCTTGATAAAGATATGCGCACGACACATTTAAGATGGTATGAACATGCGAGAAGAAGAATATAAACATAGAGTGGATGTAATAGAAGATATTTATAGTAAGAAAGACCAAAGAAAATTTGATTAAAACTAATAGGCATGACATGAGATGTAATGGCCATGCATAAGACTTGGTCAGGAATTATTTTAATTTTTGATATTAGAATTTAGATTTTTTTAAATATTGTGATATAGATTTAATAACTTTTATTTATTTAGATTTGAGGCTTGATGATGCAGTAGTTTTTTTCTCCTCTACTGTATATAACCCCAATTTGGTTTCTTTCGTCTTTGTACCTAAAGTTGAGGTTGTATTTGTCATTGCAAATTCTGAATGATGATAAGGCAGGTGATTACATATATGCACATACATATTCTTTATTCCCAAGAACTTATCACCATGGTGTTTTGTTATGTGACAGGGACGGGCTTTATATCATATATCAAAAGCTTTTACCACGGCAGCCTCAAAGTTGGAGAAGATTGGAAATGGTACCTTGGCACCCATGTCTTGATATAATAAGAAGATAATCATTATTGTTCAATCCTTAAATTTATAGATGTTGAATATAATAAATTGAAATTATTAGTTGCCTTGCAGTAAACTTGTAGTAGTAAAAGTTTCTAAAACAAAGTAAGGTAATGGCAAGCAGTAAACTTGTAGCAGTAAAAGTTTCTAAAACAAAATAAGGTAAAGGCAAAGGGTAATCCTGATGCACAAAGCACCTAGTAATACAAAGATTGGGAGTTTAAATACATGTTGTCTTATCATGTGTGTGGAGAGGAAAACTAAGCAGGCAATGATATAATGTTCTTTGGTGTGCCTTCACACATTTCCTTTCACAGCCTTTGCAACTGAGTTCTTAGTGATATTCTAACTTAGGCATTAGGTGGATTACTAATTCTATTTGTACATAATGCTACTTCTACCTATATTCAGCTCACTTAACTGAATTTCACATGGTTCTTTGTTTAGCCTATGTAATTTAAGATGCCTCCTATGTTTAAAGTTTCTCAGATATCTATGTTTCATAGTGTTGCTTGTGAGTTCTAGATACTGTTATGTAGGGTAAAGTTTGTCTGATAAACATTCAGATGTCTTTGTTGAAGTCTGAAGTAATCGCAGTGTTTTAGATTGATTTTGAGATGCCTGTCACCAGTAGGAGTGAAACAAGTTTTCTTGCTTTTTTTCTAACATTTTTGTGAAGTCAAGACTGTGGACCGTGTGAATATTCTGTAAGGTTTATTTTGTTTTCCATCATAGTGTTTTTTCCCATTGAGATACTGTCACGGTTTAGGCTAGTTATGTATATATTTTTTTATTTTTGCAAAATTGTATTAGTTAGTTATTTACAGATTAGAGATAATTGTGTAGTGTTTAGGAGCAGTTACTTCTAGTGGAGGAGTGGAAACTACCACAAATAACTGTTGGGTAGCTTCCTATATAAAGCTGTAACCTTTTGGCCGATTGGATGCTTTTGGATGAATTAAAAGTTATTCTCGTCTTTGAAATTCTCCCTCTCTCTCGGTTTCTCTCTAATTCTCCCTATCTCCTGTTTATTTCCCTATCTCTCTCTCTATTTTCCTGTCTAATCCTCTGTGTGTGTGTTATTCTCCCTTATTGTTTGATCCTTTCCCATTTATCTCTATTTCTCCTATTCTCCTGATTCTCTTCAAGATAAACACAAGTTAGGCTTGAGTTCTTAACTGGACTCCTGCAACCCAAGCAATTGTAGTTATTGATTTTTGGAGACGGACCAAAGGTAGTTACCAGCTCCGGCATAAGATTTGAGGTGGTTACTAAAATTCTAGAAGTAGTTTCATCGCTTGCCAAAGCAAGATAGAAGAAACGAACCAAGGTAATGGCAGAGGGAACCCACACGAAACAGACGGAAGCAAGGTTGGGCACCCTAGAGTTGGGTTTGCGACAGACCCAGGAAGAACTGAGTTGCTGTCGGGAAGAGCACATTGCCACCAACATTGCTACTAGAGAGAGTGCAATCGTTGGAAAGGGAAGTGGCTAACATGGGCCAGAGGTTGGATGGGCTCTTGAAGATGTTTTCCAAGATGCCTTAGGCTAGCCTACTGAAAGATTTTTCTCCAAGAGTTGTGTCAGAACAGATCTTGACACAAGCTGGCATTCCCCCTCATGGTTCCACGTCATAGGAAGATGAGGAACAACCAGCAATAGACTAGGCCATCTAGGACCCTACCCAAGTCACCTACACACACCCCTACCTAGGCTGGAAATTCCCATGTTTGAGGGAGCTAGACCCAGGTGGTGGGTTAGGAGGTGTTAGAAGTTTTTCAAATATTATCATGTGGTTGAAAGTTAGAGGATAAACCTTGCAACAATCTATTTCAATGACGTAGCTGATGCATGGTTCCAAGGGTGGAACAAAGTGTGAGATGAAACAAATTGGGAAGATTGTGTAGGACTTTTGTGTAAGGTTCGGTGAGAAACCTATGATAGACCCAATCGAGAAGTTTAATAAGTTGAAGTAAGAAGGGTCAATGATAGATTACCAAGTCTGCTTTGAAGAATTGAGGTCTCTAATGATGAATGCACATCCTTCCTTGACTGAAGATTATTTTATTTTTAGTTTCATCAGCGGACTTAATGAGGAATTGAGGCTAGTGGTTAAGATGATGCAACTTGCAACTGTCAAGCATGCTGTTGAGAAGGCAAGATTACAAGAAATGGCCTTGGAAGCAATCTTTAAAAGGCACCACATCCCAATAGAAATTCAACCTTCAACAGGTTAGCAATTGGAAGGAAATATGGGGATTGCAACATCAAGATGAAATCCTAGGGTTAATATTTCAGCAAAATCCTTGGCTGTGGATTAGAGGAGGCAACTAGGATTGTGCTACAGGTGTGGAGAGAAATTCAACCCAGGCCACCAGTGCAAAAGACAATTGTTGTATATGGAAGGATTGGATGAAGGTGAAGAAGGGAAAGATGTTGCAGGGATTGGCTGACGCAGTGGGCTAGACGATGAGATTTCTTGAGGAGAAGAAATCTTTAAGGGAGAGGGAATGTCGCGGTTTAGGCTAATTATGTTTTATTTCTACAAAATTGTATTAGTTAATAATTTACAGATTAGAGATAGTTGTGTAGTGTTTAGGAACAATTACTTTTAGTGGAGGAGCAAAAACTACCACAAATAACTGTTTGTTAGCTTCCTATATAAAGATGTAACCTCTTGGCCGATTGGATGCTTTCGGATGAATTAAAAGTTATTCCATTGTCTCTAAAATTCTCCCCCCTCTCGGTTTCTCTCTAATTCTCCCTATTTCCCGTCTATTTCCCTATCTCTCTCTCTCTCTCTCTCTATTTTCATGTCTAATCCTCCATCTCTCTCTCTCTCTCTCATTCTCCCTTACTCTATCTAATCTTTTCCCATTTCTCTCTATTTCTCCTATTCTCCTGATTCTATCTTCAAGATAAACACAAGTCAGGCCCTGGTTCCTGACAGGTACCAAGTTATTGATCAATTCTCTAATAATCCATCAGTTGTATTTCATGAAATTTAAGTAAACATGATTTAGATTGATTTTGAGGTACTTTGTCAAGTAGGAATAAATAAGTTTCTTGCTTATCTTGAGATACAGTGTCCTGTAGGAATAAATGTGTTTTCTTGCTTTTCTCAAGCATTTAAAATGTCACGAATCTAAAGGATGTAAGCCTTTTGTCAGGTCTATTTTCTCTTCCCATCATAGTTATTTTTCCCAATTGACCTTCCAAGTTTACTGATCAATTGCCAAGTAAAATGAATAGGTGGACCGGTCACCCTTTAATTTTTAGACAGCTTGATCAGCACCTCGGTTAGCTCCACGAGAAATTAAAACCCAAAGCTGTTTCAATTTGCTATGTGCTCGGTTTATTGGTTTACACTAAGTCGGTCAACAGTTGCATGTACATCAGACAACCTCTAAGTCACAATTGTTGCATGAGGATTATGAGTTCAAATTAGGTATATTAAATGTACATACTCATCTGTTTTCCATTGGCCATGTGTTCCTTTTTGGCAAAGCATGAAAGTGAAAAGTTAGTATGAGGAAAGTTCGATATGGCCTATCTGTTCACTACACAATTTATTATTCTGTCATTCTAATCAATCTCCTATAACTGAGGGATACAGGAAAGATCATCACCAACTACCAAGCTTGTTATAAGAATATGACAAGACGCCTATATTTGCTTTCTTCAATCGTTGTGTTTGGTCATTCTACATCTGAACTTATATCTTTTTCACATTTAATTCCACCACTTACTTTTGTTCACAGATCTAATAATATTGTTTGAGATAAGAATAACCCTAAGTTGTATTGTTTAAATTATCTTTCATCTTACATATCAATACAACCTGAAAATTTCCAAAACAGGCTGGTAACACCAGTAAAAACCATTACAGATTGTATAGAAGCTAATGCAGAACGATGTCCTTTTTTTCTTTTTACCCTTTTTTTATCGGTAGAAAATATACCAACCAACATTGAACAATATTAACATCAACAGTTCACAAAGATGCTTTATCCTAGGATTGAATAATAGATTTTTCACTGTTCTTATTCATGTTTTTGTACTTGCTAAGCACTCTCAAATGTGCATGATGAAGCATGACTTTAGTATCACAATGATTTGTGTGGTATTTAGTATCTAGCAGGGTCCTTTCCTTGAACACACAAATGAGAGAACTGTTATCCATCTGTTGTAATTGCTAATCTGCATTTATGTACTGTGTAAATTTGGAAAATTTTGTTTTTATAATCTCATTAATAACTTTTTTAGCAAAGTGATTTTATTTTATTTTATTATTATTATTTGTTATTTTGTTTTCTCTTTGCCAACTAGCAAAGTTATGCTTGTGAGTGATATGATTTTCATCTGTACTTGTGGGATCCTAAAGCATGCAGGCATATTATTTAATTTCATATAAACAATCAACCTATTGAGATATGAGTTTTTCAATGTTATCTTTCATGGTTTTTATTAAAAGACAGTAGTAGTTAACTAATCATATCCTGAAGAATATTGACACATTTGCTACACTATTTACCTAGATACTTAAATTATAATTTTTATGTACATTCTTTGCAGTAGATGCTGAAAATGGGAGCACAGCTTTTGAACCAAAGGTTGTGAAAGAGACAATTGACTTTAAGGAAGTAAAACGGATAGATCATATTCTTGCTTCATTACAGCGCAAGGTACATCGATCCATTTCAAAAAAATTTATCATCATCATTATTATCTTTTTTGTCTGAACAATAGGGTAGTAGGCAGCAACCCTGTTGTGACTCTGTTTGAAAGTGACCATAGTTGTCTCTTGCTTGTTAGGGGATGGAAGGAATATGCAACATTCTAGTTTGAGCCATATACTAACCCCAGTCCCATTAGGTGCAACTGAATCCAATAGCCTTAAATCACTGTAGTAGATGCAAGGGCTAAAATTGAAGCCTTGACTGTAAGTAACAAGCCTTAGACCTGTTGGAAATATAAACTTAAATCATAAATAGTAGTCCTAGATACATGGGATGTGCAACATGGAACTGGAAGTGATGAGTGCTTTGATATGTGAAGGATACACGTGTGTATGAGTCTAAAAGTGCCTAGTTAGGAAGTCGTGTTTACTAGAGTGGAGCACCATATGCTCTTGAATGAAGAAATATTTCTTATCTTCCTTTCCATTCCGTAGATTTTCCTTGATGCATTAACCTACAAGTCACGGTGAATAAAATTAGCTTCTTCCAAGTATTCCTCTTCCTCCAACAAAGGGGTATCAGAGCCCAATTATACTTCCAAGTTCCAACAAAGACCATTTGGCCAACCACCTTTGTAAGTCAAATTTTCTTGGTTGCTTAAATTAATTGTGACAAAGGAATAGGGGAAGGTGTGGCAGAGAATTTTCATATCTAAGATATTGAGTAAAGCTCTCAACAAAATGGCAAAGAAGTTGGTGTCATGCACCTACTGTTTGTAAGGGTTTATTGGTATTTTACAGCAGTTGTACTTTGACTAGCTGCTCATAGTTGTACTTTGAACTTTGTATTGGCAGCCTTGTTGGCGCCAAACTTAAACTGCTTGGATTAGTACATAAACCTAATCCAGCTGAATGCAAAGGTACCAAAAAGCTTATTTCCAGAATTCTACGTTTATCTCTCTCTCTCGATTCTGTTTTCTCTCTCGACTATTTCTTCTTCCCTCTCTTGCTCTGAAACTTCCTCTCATTTCTCCCTAAATTCTGCTCTAATTCTCTCAATTAGAAGAGAATTGACCTTATGAGATCTGAGGACCTGACAGTTAGTTGATAGCACTTAATCAGAAAATAGAAAAAAAAAAAAAGAGAGGAAAAAGGGTAGTTGTTTGATAGGTCCAATCTTTGATTTTGTTTGCCGAAATTTGGAATCATGAAAATTGCCTGTTTTTTTCCTTAAGAGTCAGAGAGCTAATTGGCATGTATAATCTTTTTCTGTATGTTTTGCAGCTACCACCAGCTCCTCCTCCCCCACCTTTTCCAGAAGGCTATGCACCCCCTCGAACTGCAGAAGGAGAGAATGACTCTGAAGCGCAGCAAGCAGCAGAGTCCCAAGTTCCTACAGTTGATCCAATTATCGATCAAGGCCCATCAAAGAGGATGAAAGTTTGAGCTAATTTACAGAACCCATATCTGTAAAGCAGATTCTTCACCAATAGAAAGTTGTATCTAGCCTTTTCAATTTCACGTTGTGTTTGTAGTCCTAGTATCGAATTCAGGCCATGAGGTTTCAGTGGAGAATGATAAATGGCTGTGCCATCATTCCAGGAGTGCCCTATGGATGAAGATAGGAGATAAGCATTTTCCATTCAAACTATTGCCTGGAAGAAAACATCACCACCTACATAACCCATTTTCATATTATTGAAATGAAAATGGGAAGACAACTTAACATTAAAGACATAGATAGATAGATAGATAGATAGGTGCACTTGTGTTCCTTTCGCTCACTGTCTCTAGTTCTGGACATGTAGTGCCAAAAGCTAGATTGTCACTTAGTGCCCTTTTCTCTTTGTTGCGGGATGGGGAAAGGTGTAGCTTTTTCCTTTGCCGTTGGATGTGGATTTAGGGAAAGGATTTGTATCAAAAGATCATCCGAATGACAAAAGTGAAATGGACTAGGAGAATGGTTCTTTTGCCTCACAGCTATCATGGTCGTTTGAGTCTCACTTCTCCCACGAAATTGAGTTCTGATCTTTTCAGAAAGCTAACGAGAGGAAATTTTCACCGAACATGCGAGGATCTGATCACATTCTTATTCATTAGATTGTTTCTCCCTTAGCATATATGTTGCAAATTTGGCTAGGTAATAGCCAATTACACGTTCACTGCCAGACGTCTGAACTAGTTTTGGAGGTGGGTCTAGGACCTAACCTTGCGTTTATGGTTGTTTGTTTAAGAAAGCTGCTATAGTGCTTGCTGTCTGGCATTCTCTCTATGGAAACTGCCTGTAGTCTTGCATTTTCTGGTTGTGGTCGTTGTTTAAGGAAAGTTGCTGTAGTGCTATCTTGCGTGTTTAAGAAAGAAAGTTGCTATCTTGCATTTTTGTCTCTTATGGGAAGTGCCGACAAGAGGGTATTGTTTAGGTTCAAGTCCCTATCATCGTCTGGCTGTTGTTTATGCATAGACCCCAATTTAGCTGTGGCACCGTGGGGGGGCCATGTTTCTTGCTGGGTATGTGAAAAAGACCTTATTTCAGTGCCTATTTATCCATCTCTATTGCTATGAGCAAAGATGCACGCATGTTATATTGAAAGAGTAATGCTGAGTGTGCCCTCAGGGCATAGCTCAGTTGGCAGTGGGCGGGTAGAGTTGCTCCTGAGAGACAAGGATCGAGTCGGGCAAGTCACAGTGTGAGATTTTCTGCTCCTCAGGAGTCTTTGTGGGCGGCTCGCACTGATCCTTCCCGTAATCATG
Organism: Diospyros kaki; assembly: GCA_036245055.1. Taxonomy (NCBI): domain Eukaryota; kingdom Viridiplantae; phylum Streptophyta; class Magnoliopsida; order Ericales; family Ebenaceae; genus Diospyros; species Diospyros kaki. The sequence goes on from BSEG01000003.1 coordinate 4,100,216, forward strand.
GCGACTGAATTCTTGATTTATCCTTCTCACGTGACATGGGACAATTCGTGAGAGACTTTCGAAGTGTAGATTAACACCTTTTGCTCCGAGTAATGCTGAGTCAGAGTGTTAGTGTCACCCAGCTGGCTAGGGGTTGTGGGTTACTATTTGCTTTTTTTCTTGCCAATAAAATATCAATGAAGTCTTGTCTTTTTACTAAAAGCTTCACAAGTGGCTGGCTGGCTGCGCTGCAATGGTCTCCTTGTTTATCTGTAAAAGTTAAAAGCCAGCAATTGGCTCACCAAACACTGTCATTTCAACTTGTCGAGTCCCAACAAGCTTCAATTTCGAGGATATATTATTATTTTGCTCTTGGATTTCAAACTTTGGCAAGGCGTGTTTGGACGTCACTTTCCACGTGCTTCTTGGTTTTTGTGCATTAAGTTTAAAAGAGAGTTTATTGAGTTTCCCAAATTTTTGTTAGGGTTTAGTGAATTTTTGGTATATAATAATAATGTTTAATATTTAAAATTTAACATTTACTTAGACACATCAAAATTATCATGTCATTAGGTCGCCAAATTCGAGAGTTATTTTTATTAGGCAATCTTATATTTATAAATAAGATTGAAAGTTAAATGGACTTCAGTTGAATTTTAGTTTGAGTCGAGTTGATTAGATTAAAATTTATTTGAAATAATCATTTTTGCGCGATTTCAAATATTCGTGTTCTTGATTATATTATATGAGACAAATTGTAGGTGTGATTATATTATATTCGTGTTCTTGATTCTTGTTCACTGTATAAGGCGAGTATCGAACTCACAATCAACTGAACTAACATCAATATATCATTTATTCAATCACTCGAATTATGCTTGAAAGCTTGATTAAACTTACTTGACTCATAGTTCATAATTATGAATAGAATTCTTAACTCAAATAGAGTTCATAACTCATTTCAATAGACTTCATAATCTGGTAATGTTATCTAAATGAGCTAATGATATAAAACCCACTTGAATTAACTTGTGAGTTTGGTTTATTAGTTTGATTCATTCAATCCAATTTAAAACTGAATATAACCCCCCCAAAATTGAAGGAAGCTTAATCCAGCACATTAAAAATTCATCACTAGGGAAAGAAAATATATGGATAAAAAATGTATTAAATTTTGAATATCAGATTGTGTAAATTTAAATTTACTATTGAATATTCATTAATGAAAAAATAAATTCCTAATCATAAAAAGGTATTCTATAATAGTTCAAATTTTAAGACTGAAAATTCTTTTAATTTATTTTATTATTAAGATATAACATGATATAACATATTATTATTATTATTATTATTATTATTATTATTCAATTGAACTGACTCAAAAATAAAATAAGCTAAACTTGATGAGTCAAACACATTATATATTAAGCTCAATTCATTTATTAAACAAGTCATATTTTTTCGTTAACATTTAGTTTATTTGATTAATAAATTCAATTTATCGACCTAATTAATGACTTATAAATATATTGCAAACTAACTCGACTCATATCTACCCCTTTTAGAAAAAGATGCAAAATAATAAGATTTATCAATATTATGATTTAAAGTAAAAACATTCCCGTTTGATATACCAAATTCACTCAAATTTAAGAAATTATTACCTTATGGATGAAATTAAGATTATGGAACAAAAAGTAAAAGAGAAATAATTGTCTTTTGTATTCATATGAAAATAAATTAATATAAATTATTTGTACTCTTTTTCTTCACAAAGTCCTCATTTGAACAAGTAAATGCTTAGATATGTATCATTTTTGCCCTAATCTTACCAAGCTTGACCCAAATGCCAAAATCATTCCCAAGTCATGTCCAACTGTGTTGTTTGATATGGATCAATTATCTTAAAAGTATAAAGAAAAAATTTGCACTTTGTCTAATTTAATATAGTTTTATTAGATTATCAACTTTATTTTCAAGCCCATTGGTTGCCAGATTAGTCCAACTTGTCGATCTATAAGTTGGTTTTGGTCGACTAAGATAGCTCATTTGATATCTGGAATGAGAGCAAATTGACAATAACAAAAGCGGAATCAAGGACTCTTAGTTAGGGGTGAACATTCAATCGATTTAATAATCAAACTAACTGAATGGCTCAAATTGAATAAACTGAATATTTTTCAAAAATCAAACCGATTCAACTCAATATATGCTCAAATCGAAAAACAAAAAAAAAAATAAAAAATAACAAAGTGTGAGTACATAGAAGTAATTTGGAGAATAAGTGTTACTCGAGTAAGAACAAATGTTAATTGAATAAAAAGTATATTACTCAATTAAGATAAACTCTTATTCGATTAAACTTTATAACCAGATTTTAGGTCAGAAATATTACTTGATTAAAAATATTTATTAAAAATAATATTATTCAATTAAAAAGTGTCTCTTAGTCGATTAATAAATTGAGTACAGAGATTAACACTCTTGTTCAATTATTTTACTCAACTAAAATATTTAAGTACTTGACTAAGTACGATATTATTTGATTAAGAATAACTTTATAGTAAATTAATAATTTGAGCATAGAGATTTCAGTCGATTCAATTATTTTAATTTTTTTCAACAAGGAGATTGAACCGCATTGAAATAATCAAAAATCTCAAATTCAAAAACCAAATCGAACCAATCTACAAATTAAACTAAACAAAATCTCTAATTTCGGCCAATTCAATTTGATTATTTTGATTTAACCAAAATTTTTCTCACCCATACCCTTAATTTTTTATTACTTCTTTTGTACTATTAGAGCCAAAATTCTAATAGATGATTGATTATATAGAGAGGGTACTAATTTAATCCTATTAACAAACTATCATTAGTATTTTAGTATAAAAATATTTAATTCAATTGAGTTAAAAATAAAAGAAAAAACCTATCACATTAGTATTTGTTTGGTATTACTTTAAAACTTTTACTAATGCAATAATTATTTTTTTTATAAAAGATATTTTCCTTTTCACCAGCACCCATGTTTCTCACAAGACTTTCCGAAATTTTCTGCACGTAACAATTACACACATGTAATTTTATTAGAAGCAGAAAGAGACAACAGAGCAAAAGCCAAGCAGTAAACCTTTTCTATGTCAATCCTTCTCACCCATTTCCTTTGCCTCTCAAATCACCCCTACTTTCTCCAATTTTGTGCCACATATGAGACACTAATTTTGGTTGAGGTGGCATTAAGAGTCGACTAGTAACTTCAGAGAATTGACTAACAACCTTAAGGAGTCAATTCCCGCAGTAGTCAACTATCTGAATGAAACAGTTTACTCTGCAGTGCATTGACTCGTTAACTTTTAGCGAACTGATGTTATTAACACTTAATGACATATCTAAAAACTACCATTAACAATTAATGATGTCTAAGACACAACATGTGCACAATGCCTATACTAGATTCCACGCTATATGGTGTGTGATTTTCTAGATTCACTGTTCGCTAGCAAATAGATAACACCAACACTATTTTTGTTAGTGATAGAGCCTTAGATGCTAAATTTACACTTTGAGGTGTAAGTGAGCAGCATTGTTGATTATTCTTGATGATAAATGTCATATCTTCATTTATATCTCTCCCTCTCATCTTATGAATGAGTCACTAGACTTCCTACTCTCAAGTTGTTGAGACTGTGTGACTTAGATTTTTAGTTCAGAATTTCTTAAAGGTATTCCCAGTTTTTAGACTTATCAGAAGAGGGCTATGATTAGTCGATTAGTGGATTGGCATATAGGTTATTACCATTGTTTAGCATGGAGATGCTAATAAAATGGGGTGGTGAGTCACACACCACATTGCATGGTATGCATATAGTAGACATGTGGGTTAGTGTAGGAAAAACATCCACTAAATGTGATATTTGTGACACATCACATGGCTAGAGGATCAATGATATGTTGTTAGCTCTCGATTGTGTATCTAGTCTTTCGACTAGAGGCAACATAGTGTCTTGTGCACTGGTGTCAGGGATTTGCTATTGAGTAGAACTTGTGTCAATTCAAGTCGAAGGATCAGTTATACAATTGTAACTCGATGACCAGATCATTATCCACAATGCCATGTGATTAGTCATTGGTGTCACATTCAGTGCGTTGTTCTTCAACAATCACCCACGAGTTTACTAAAAACATTCTCACGTCATATGACATGTGACTCACAACCTCTAACCATTAGTATCTCATACTAAACAAGGTAGTAAACTCCGTGCCAGTTCATAATTGACTAATAAGAGTCCTCATCCAACTAATTTAAGGACCATAAATATTTAAAAAATCCTTTAACTAGAAAATCTTATCATATATTCTTAACACCTTAAGAATAAGATTTTCAAACAGGAAATCTATGAACTCATACATATAACAAACTTGAGAGTTTAATGAATGACAATAAATTTGACTTTTATTAATGGCTATACAAAAATACAATAAATGTCTTTAAATTTCAAACATACCAGATGTCATTTAAATTTAATATTATGGCATATCATTAATAGTGGACCCTAATCCATCGTTAATCCGTCACCACCAATGTATACATGTGTGTGTGTATGATATTTTAAATTTAATTTTACAAAAGGTAGGCACCAAATGTCCTCTTTAGTTTTTCGATTTGAGCATTTATTCGGTTGGTTCGGTTTTAATTTTTTTTTTTAAAAATAATCCGTTTAATTTGAGCAATTTGATCGGTTCGATTACCCTTTACCCATCTTTCTTTTCATTTTATACAAGAAAAAACATCTTAGAATATACTTTAAGCCTAATAATTGTGAAGACAATTTCAAATCTAAGAACCATAATTAGAAAAGAACAAATTATAAATTGATTGATAATGGAATGGATGTTGGAATACATGTACAATGATGTAGGTAAATTTAAAATTTTTTCTACGTCAGACATGCACAGTCGAAGTCATAAATACATACATCATATATAATTTGGATATTTAAGCAACACGATATTTCATCACATGAAATACAATAAATAATATATCTATAACCCGATGTCAAGTGGGTGTAGAAATTGTTTTTACACTAAGGCCGATTCTACCTCAAGTCGTGGTGGGTCTAGTCTGTCCATACCTAGCAAGTTACTTGGTATCACATTGCAGTCTTCATCCCATGCTAGTAGGAGGACGTTAATTCAACAGCACCCGTGTGTCTCACCAGATTCTCTGGATTGTGCGTAATAATTACACACCTGTAATTTTATCAAGAATAGAAGCAGAAAAAGACAATAAAGCAAAAGTCAAGCAGTAAACCCTTTGTGTCAATCCCTCTCACCCATTTACTTTGCCTCTTGAATCAACCCTACTCCCTCCAATTTCGTGCCATGTGTAAAACACTAATTTTGTTCATGCAAGACACCATTATGTTGAGAGGAACCAAGAGATAGAGTGACATTGGGACCAGAAGTGGTTGAGCAGACAACAGAGAAAATTCGGGTGATTCGAGCACGTATAAAGACTGCCCAAGATAGACAGAAAAGTTATGCGGATAAATGACGTCGAGAATTAGAATTTACTACTGGTGATTATGTGATGTTGAAGGTCATACCTACAAAAAGGGTACGAAGATTTGGGGTAACTAGGAAGTTTAGTCCTCAATATATCAGACCTTTTGAGATACTTGAGTGAGTAAGTGTTGTTGCCTACCATCTAACTTTGCCTCCACAGTTATCACATGTTCATAATGTGTTCCACGTGTCTATGCTGCATAAATATCTACCAGACTCGCGATATATCATTGACTTTCAGACCCTTAAGGTGAAGGATGATGCATCATACAAGGAAGTTCCCATTTGTATCCTAGATCCTAAAGAAAAAGTATTGAGAACTCAGTCTATTCCATATGTAAATGTGCAGTGGCAACACCATAGATCCAAGGAGGCTGCGTGGGAGTTGGAGGACAAAATGAAACAATCCTACCCTCAGTTATTTATGTGACCAGGTACGAATTTGGGGGATCAAATTCTCTTAAGGGGGAGAAGGGGAGAGAACTTCTAATGTCCTATTAGTATGTTAGGGCTACGATATTATTCTAGAAATTTCCTATCATGTGAAATAATAATAACTTGGAGAATTATTTTGGTAAGTGCAAGGTGGTTTGAAAGACTAAGGGAAGTCAAGAAGTTAAAGTGGGAGTGTTGACAAGTGAAAGAAAGAGCAAGCAAAAGGGGTTGAATAGTCAAAGTCAAATGGAGAAGTCATAAGTCGACATAAGGGGCTAAGGTGAAAATCTTGAAAAATAATGTAAAGGACCACTAATAAAAAGGAAATTAAGGGATAAGTAGAAGGGATTAAATAAGCTTAAAGGGGCTGAAAATCTGAAAATAAAATTAAATCAAAATGTGGGAAAGTATAAATTGGGCCAAAGCTGAAGAAAGAGCAAAATTGAAGACAGTGGAGAACAGGAAAAGCTTTTCCAACATTTAGGGCTCTTCCCCTCTTAATTTCTCTTCTTCGCGAGGTAGCTAGGAATTTCAATGAAGGGTTTCAAGGTAAATAATTCATCTTTAGCCTAGAACTCTATTTTGTGGCTAAAAAAAGATGAAAATCCTCTATGTTGGCAATCTATAGGTGGTGTTAAGGGTAAAGAAAGGCTAAGAATTGTCAAAGAGAAAAGCTAAGGCAAGTTCTAATCTTTTCTCATGGTTATAAATCTAAGATTTCAACTTTTGAGTTGGTTTTTGTCAAACTCTCTGTTTTGAGAGTTAAACTTCTACATGATTGTAATTTACTTACTTTTTTTTGTTAAAACCCCTTGTTAATGCTTCCAAATGGATTTGTTCTCCCTATTCTTTCTTTGGAATGATGCTTTGTTTGATAGGATGGAGATTTGGTAAGAGTTTGAATCATCTTGCCAAGGTTCGAGTGGGGGAAGCAAGGGAACCGGGTGTTTTGGCCTCTATAAGTCGACAAATTGCCTTCTTAAGGGCAATCTATTGACAGATGCCAAGGCATCTGTCAATCGATTTCCCCCTATTTGGCTCAAAAGCCTTCTGCAAGTTTAAATTACCCTCTTCTCCCTCTTGACTCATGTTTCCTTATTCTTGAATGTATACCATGCATGCCAACCATGATTAAATGAGTTTGATTGGCCTTGTGCATGTAAATTATGAGAGATCATATACATGGGTTGTGTGTGGAGCATGATGTTTTGTGATGCATGGCATGGTCTTGTGGATTATATGTGATATATGTTGCATGTTGCGGACTAGATCCGCTGGGATATCCCTTACAGTGTTACACCGTCAAGCTCGGGTGGGCTATAAAGAAGAACTCGTGTCAAGCTCGGGTAGGCCTTAGGGCCGGACTCGTGTGGGACTTAGATCCCTTAGTATAAGTAAGTATAGTGGTTTTGTGGTAGCATGTATCTTATTCTCTATTCATATGGTGGTGACTCAAGGTTAGCATGGCATGGATGCATGCGACTATGTGTTCCTAATGTGTGTGGCATAATTTCACTCCTTTATACATGCATGAGTGGGGTGTTTATTATCTCCTAAGGTTGGACCCTAATACTCTTATTGTCTTTTATTCTATATTATTTGTTGAGTTTTGTAACTCACTTGTGCTTGCATCATTCCAGGTAGGGACAAGCCTATGGTTGATGGGGAGCTTAGTAATGTGGGGTCTAGTGTCTAAACGTATATAGAGCTGACCTAGACAAACGATCCTCGAGGTTTTCTTTTGATATAGTGCTCGGGTTTATGGATGCCTAAATTTTGAAGGCCCTGTGTTATCTTTTTTTGTAATACTTCGGGTAGATGGTCTGTTATACGTGACAGTACATGTTGTCCAGTTTTGTATATATAGTTTTGCAGTCAATTATAAAATTTTGTAGTATGTTCTCTTATGACTCCAACAGGTACTATTTCCTCTTGACATTTCATTCTTAGTGCCTCGGTTGGGACTTCTAAGGGCGACATCATCATAATTAGTATCTCATACTAATCAAGATAGTAAACTCTATGCCAATCTGTAATTTACTAATAAAAGTTCTCATCCGACTAATATAAGGACCAAGAATATTTAAAAAATCCCGTAATCAGATAATCTCGTCAGATATTCTTAACACCCTAAGAATAAGGCTCTTAAATATAAAATCTAGTGAGTCATTCATATAAAAACTAGAGAGTTTAATGAATAACGATAAATTTTTCTTTTATTAATGAATATATAAAGATACATCAAATGTATTTAAATTACAAACATGTCAAACGTCATCTAAATCTATCATTAGGGAACATCATTGACAATGGACCCATAATCCATTGTTAATCCATCAGCACCAATGTATACATATGTGTACGTGTGTGTGATATTTTAGATTTAATTTTACAAAAGATGGGCACCAAATATACTCTTCAGTTTTTCAATTTGAGCATTTATTTGATTGGTTTGATTTCAATTTAAAAAAAAATAATTTATTCAATTTGAACAATTCGATCAATTCAATTACCCTTTACCTATCTTCCTTTTCATTTTTTACAAGAAAAAACAGCTTAAAACATACTTTAAACCTAATAATTGTGAAGACAATTTCAAATCTAAGAACAAATTGTAAACTAATTGATAGTGGAATGGACCCTTAATCCATCATTAATCCGTCACCGCCAATGTACACATGTGTGTGTGTGTGATATTTTAAATTTAATTTTACAAAATGTAGGCACCAAATATGCTCTTTAGTTTTTTGATTTGAGCATTTTAAGTTGGTTTGATTTCAATTTAAAAAAATAATAATAATTTGTTCAATTTGAGTAATTTGATCGGTTCGATTACCCTTTACCCATTTTTCTTTTCATTTTTTACAAGAAAAAATAGTTTAGAACATACTTTAAGCTTAATAATTATGAAGACAATTTTAAATCTAAGAATTACAATTAGAAAGAACAAATTGTAGATTGATTGATAATGGAATGTACCATTAATCCATCGTTAATTTGTAGCCACCAATGTATACATATGTGTGTGTGATATTTTAAATTTAATTTTACAAAAGGTAGGCACCAAATGTGCTCTTCAATTTTTTTTTTTTTTTTTAGATTACGTGATATCACTCGCGCACCCGCTGCTTTGCCCCACGATTCCAGCAGGAGAGGTAAATCAGGAGATCCAGCAAACAAGTTTCAACCCCTAGTATAACCGCAAACGTGAGAGTGGAATTGATTTTTTTTTTTTTTGGTTTTGATTTGATCATTTATTTGGTTGGTTCAATTTAAATTTTTTTTAAAAAAAATTAGTCTATTCAATTTGAGCAATTAGATTGGTTCGATTACCCTTGACTAGTCTTCCTTTTCATTTTTTACAAGAAAAACTAGTTTAGAACATATCTTAAGCCTAATAATTGTGAAGACAATTTCAAATCTAAGAATTAAAATTAGAAAGAATAAATTGTAGACTGATTGATAATGGAATAGACCCTTAATCTATTGTTAATCTGTCGCCACCAATGAATACATATGTGTATGTGATATTATAAATTTAATTTTATAAAAAGTAGGCACCAAATGTCATCTTCAATTTTTTGATTTGAGCATTTACTCGTGGTTGGTTCGGATTCAATTTAAAAAAATATATATTTTGTTCAATTTAAGTAATTTGATCAATTCAATTATCTTTTACTCGTCTTTCTTTTTTATTTTTTTAAAAAAAATAGTTTATATTATACTTTAAACCTAATAATTGTGAAAACCATTTCAAATCTAAGAACTATAATTAGAAAAAAGCAATTTGTAGAGTGATTGATAATGGAAAAGACCCTTAATCTATCGTTAATATATGTCGGCACCAATATATACATGTGTGTGTGTGTGATATTTTAAATTTAATTTTACAAAAGATAAGCACCAAATGTCATCTTCAATTTTTTGATTTGAGCATTTATTTGACTGGTTTGAATTCAATTTAAAAATATATATATTTTGTTCGATTTGAGCAATCTAATCTATTCGATTATCTTTTACCTATCTCTCTTTTTCATTTTTTACAAGAAAAAATAACTTATATTAGATTTTAAACCTAATAATTGTGAAAACAATTTCAAATCTAAGAACTACAATTAGAAGAAAACAATTTGTAGATTGATTGATAATGGAAATGACCCTTAATCTATTGTTGATATATGTTGGCACCAATGTATACATATGTGTGATATTTTAAATTTAATTTTACAAAAGGTAGACACCAAATGTCCTCTTCAATTTCTTGATTTAAATATTTATTCAGTTGAATCAATTTCAATTTTAGAAACAAAAAATAGTTTGTTTAATTTGAGCAATTTGATCGATTCGATTAGCCTTTATGCAACTTTCTTTTCATTTAAAAAAAAAAACAACTTGAAACATACTTTAAACCTAATAATTGTGAAAACAATTTTCAAATCTAAGAACTATAATTAAAAATGAACAAATTGTAGACGATTGATAATGGAATAGACCCTTAATCCATCTCCACCAATGTATACATATATGTGTGTGATATTTTAAATTTAATTTTACAAAAGTTAGGCACCATATGTCCTCTCCAATTTTTTGATTTGAGCATTTATTTGATTGGTTCGATTTTAATTTTTTTAAAAAAAATAATCTGTTAAATTTGAGTAATTTGATTTGTTTGATTACCCATGTTAGAACATACTTTAAGCCTAATAATTATGAAGACAATTTCAAATCAAAGAACTATAATTAAAAAAACAAATTATAGATAGATTAATAATGAAATGGAGCTTGCTCCCAGAGGCACAGTCAAGTGGTAAAGGAAAGAGTTGTAAAGATACAATTATGTTAAAGACTGCTAGCGTTGGATTGATTCTTGGGAAAGCAATTTCTTCTAGGAGTGGCCCTTAGTAAGTGTTAGTAGACGCAATCTCAAACTCTGACTATTTGGACATATCTCTCGATTTATTTCCCTCGTAATGACCCAAGGATGAGTTTGTAAGGGGTGCGAGTAATGACACGTAATCCAAAAAAAATAATGAAATGGAGCCTTAATTTATAGTTAATCCGTGGCCACCAATATATACGTGCATGTGTGTGATATTTTAAATTTAATTTTATAAAAAGACAGTCACCAAATGTCCTTTTTCATGCAACTTGGGCACAAGACAACTTGTGCCGGCCGTCATTTTTATTAATATCATAAGACACCACCGACAGCCCAACCAAGCCACTATATATATTACCATTAACTAATAAATATATCATTTTTATGGTCCCTATTCCGATGCTTTTGTTGATTTTTATGAGCCACACCCATCCCCCACTCCTTCATTACCATTTATAGAATTGTTTTTTTTATTATTATTTTAATTATTAATATTAAAATAATTATGTTATTTATTATTTTATTTACCAATAATATCCTCTTCAATCATAATTTTTGATTTTTTATAAAATTAAAATTATATTTCTGTTTTGTTAAATATTATAAAATAAAATAATATAAAATAAATATTAAATTACTTTCTATTGGGATAAATTCTAGCCATTTAACAAAGTCTTTTATCTCATTCAAATTAATTTTTTTATATTAATTAATGATATTAAGATTTTAAACACTGACGATGTTTTCTTTGAGTTTTAAATAATAAAAATGTATTTATTTTTATATTTTTAAAAGTAAAAAAAATTAAACAATAAAAGTTATTTTAGTTATTTTTATCACATACACACTCAAAATTTCTAAAACATAAAAAATATTATATATAAAAAGAACATATTTTTAGCAACCTCAAAATAGACACGTAAAATATAAAATTAAAAATAAATTTAAAACTAAAACTAAAATTTAAAGAGAAGAGCCCCTAAACTCTTCTTATCTTTGTTATTTTCAAACTATTTTTAGTTTCTAATTTTTTAAAATAATGAAAACGTGTTTACTTTTAAAAATAAGAAATTTTTTTATAAGGAATGCCCAAAACAACAAAAAGACATTCTAGCTGTTTTCATCACAAACATGTTTAAAATTTTCAAAACGCGAAAAACGTTATAGATAAAAAAAAAAAAGTATTTTCACTAATTTTAAAATAAACACTCAAAAGTGAGAACTTAAATACAAAAATAATGATTTTTAAAATATTTATTTTTCTTAAAATATATTCTTATGATTGAGTTAGTGTTGGATATTTTAAAAATAAATAGAAAGAATGGGATACCGTCTTCGTTCCTTTACCGGCTTTAAAAAAATTAACACTTATATGGTCCGATCGATCTAAGCCTGATTTCTATGAAGACTTTTCCGGAACGTACTATGTCTGTGTGGGTATCCGATGTAGTATTTTTCATGGCCATTCCTCGGACAGCCATAACGTTGGTGACAAGTGACACCTTGTTGCATGGGTCACCCTAAGATTAAGGACCCTTGCCTTCATCGATTAAATATTTATTATGATATATCTTGAAAATAATAAAAAAATATATAATATTATTGTTGGGTTTTTTGAAAATAAGAAACCAAAAAAAAAAAGAGAAAAGCTTGAGGAGATTAAATATGATATTAAAATTATTACATTTTTTTATTAAAAAATAGAGCTATAAGTATTTCTTTAACATAAGATAAATTAAATATATGAAATTGTGGTAATTAAGGTGGATAGGATAGGAGGAAAGATTGTGGTAGGATTAGATTAATCTAATTAGTTTATGTAGTTTTTATTAATTAAGATACATATAAAAAAAATATAAAATATGAAAAATATTTTAAATTTTTATTATTTTTAATATATTTTTTTAAATTTATCTAATATGTTCTAAATATGTTTATCTCTTCTTCCAGATAAACATATTTTAAATCGTACAAATAAAGAAAAAATAATATATATGTTTTTGAGTGTATTTAAAAAATTTTAACAAATAATTTAATAAAATATTAAAATAATTTTTAATCTTATTTTAATTATTTTATATCTTAATCTAAAAAATATTTTAATATTATTTTGATAAAATTTTATCTTACCTAAAATGAACGTTACCTTAATTTAGTTAGTTTAATTAATGTTTTTGGATATCGAGTTGACACGTGTTGTTTGTCGTCGCAGACACGTGTTGTTTGGATGGCGACAAGAGAAGATGAGGACGGGCTGCCAGTGAAGCGTAGAAACGTTTGCGTGGGTACGCAGTAGATTTGATTTGATTTGATCTGACAACTGCCCTCTCACCACCACCGCCGGCCGCCACGCCCACACGGTGGGAACGGGCTCTTGTGTGAGTATTGTTCTTTCTCTGTCTCTGGATAAGAATTGTGCGATTTTAGTACATTTTCGCGGGGAGTGTGCAGTGCCAGGTGTCAAGATATGATTAGGTGCGGAAATGAAAGTCAGGTGGTACAAGCAAGTACGATTGATTGTTCCCTTTCTGTCCTATGACGTGGCTGCGGATTTTGTGGCCGACGACTCCACACCAAAGGCCGCCGCCGCACGCAATAATTTCTCAGATGAGCGTAAGCCTAACACGTGTGAAGATTTTAGGCGGTCAATGTAACACGTGGGTTCCACAGCGCCCCCCTCCGAGAAAAAAAAAAAAAAAAATCACTGTCAGCGGTATCATCTCATGATCGAGCGTGGAACTGTTCAAACGGGCGTGGACTTAGCAATTCCCATACATCCAACCAGCCCTTCTTTTCATATATATATCTTTATTATAAATAAAATTTGTTTAACAATGAATCTCTCTACCTTTAAAAATATATAAATATGCATAAAGTTATTAGACAAACTAGAACTTAATAATGAAATTAAAGGTACATATATATATGTTTGGTGATTCAGGAATATGATTACCAATCTATTATTAGAATTTAGATGACGTTTGTTAAAATGAGTAATATAAAATTATATTAAGATAAAATTAAAATATTTTTTAAATTAATATATAAAATGGTCAAAATAATACTGAAAAATATTTTAAAATTTTTATCAAATTATTTGTTAAATTTTTTGTAATGCTCTTAAACGTCACTTTTTCTTATCTGTAAGATTCAAAATAAATTTATTTGAAGAGGATATAAATTTATCTGAAAAATCTCAAATAATAAATCACATGACTTATTTTTTAAGAGTTGTCAAATAAATTTAACAAATATAATTAAAAATATTTTTATCTAAAATATTTTTTATATCTTATTTTTTTCAGTCTATATTTTAGTTAACAAATACTATCTTAATATATTAAATAATAACAAACTTCGACACTAGATCACTAGACTTGATAAATTGCACAAACAAATGGTAACATTATCTCAAGCTAGTAAAAAAAGGCACTTCCACGTCTGTATCACATGTGGAGTGATGGGGATAAAGCAAGAAACTTAATCTCACACTTGAGAATATTTGTCTCGAAAGACAGATTCTTTAATTTTATAATAACATGGATATAATTCTCTGTTTATAATTAAAATTTTTTGATCGACAACGCTCAGTAGTTATACTAAATAATTTTAAATAAATAAGTTTTATCCCTTAAGAGTTTATTGAAATTAGGATAAATTACTAATTTATAGAAAGTAATCCATAATCACGTGTTTATTTCTTAATTTTAGAAAAAAATCCTAATTGAATTGGATAATTCAATCTTGATTAAGATTGATTTGCATTAGAGTCTCGAAAAATATATCCTTACTTAAGCTGAGCTGAACTTAAATAGAATATTGAGATCGAAAATGACATGTGAGAGATTTATGTATATTAGTTAAGTTAAATCTAGGTTGTCATCAATATTATTATTTACAAATAACATTATCTTTTCTAAAGTGCAGTGCCAAGTAGGTCTATGTATTTTTTTAATTGAGAGTTGAATTATTATTGTATTTTAAAAATAAATAAATTTGATTTATGTAAAGTTATTTGAATTTAGATTTGGGGATCGAGTTAGATGATTTCAACTATGTGGGGGGCTCTTATCATAAATCGACAAATTATGCAAAACAAGTAATTTTTTTCAATTAAAAATAGTTTACTGAGAAAAAAACTAGAAAAATAATTTAAAATAATAATGGAATAAAATCGGGGGAGGGGAGGAGAGGAGTGGCAAGTGCGTCCAAGAGAGTGCCCAAAGTAACGGAAGGAGGAGAAGGAAAGTCACGGGCCTTGACTGGACTCCACGTCAGTGAGCCCCACTCAATCCCTGGTCTTCATTCCGGACCGTCCATTCCCACGATCAGATGTGACCTCCCGATCGATGCTGACTCATCCCTGATGAGGACGTGGGCCCCACCCCCTCATAAATATCCAAGCCGATTTACATACATACAGATTGCAGGTATAGATATAGAGAGAGAGAGAAAATAAAAAATCTAGAGAGAGAAGTAAGTTGGCAGCAGCGAGAGTACTTTTCGGCTAATAATCGCTGCCAACTTGCATGGCTCTGTACGTACGTACATATATATCTATATATTATACGTACATAGAGAGAGATAGAGATCTGCACGTATGCATGCATGTATGTATGTATCTATATATGCGTGTATATCAAACCCACTTGCAAATATAATGAATAAATGAAATTGAAAAAGAGGGGATAGAAAGTTTTAGATTTTCAGGGAAGGACTCGGAGGCTCCAAATTCTCAGGGAAGGACTCGCCGGCTATTATAAATACGGATCTTTTACCAAACCCATCAATGCATCAACTGCTCAACCCGTACTACGTTCCTTTTTACTGCTTTTATTTTTCTCCGATTCGAATTCGCCTCCTTCTTCGTCTTCGACATGACGATCATCATTGATCAGCCTGATCACTTTGGTAATTTCCTTGTTTTTTTTTTTCGCTTGGTTTTCGGTGATTTAATTTTTCTCGGTGTTTCTGAGGATTATGGCGTTTTCTTCCCTTTTTTTTTTCTTATTTTTTTGATCGCGAACTGCCGGAGACCTGCTCGATGTTCCTTCGTCGGTGAACAGATCTGGGTTTTTTTTTTTTTTTTGACTGTGAAGTTGTATTTATTTTCTTTTATATTTTTGGAATTTTGGATCGTTTATTTATTTATTTATTTATTTAATGAGTTTAATTTTAAATCCAGGCGTTGAGGCGGAGGAGAAGATCCAAAACAACGAAAAGGAGTTGGTGTTGGACGGCGGTTTTACGCTGCCGGAAGGCAGTTTTCTGGTGCCGGAGAACAACTCATTCGGCCACGGCTTTAGGTTTCCACTCTCCTCATCAAAATCGTTAAATAAAAATGTTAATAAGTTCGAACAAACGAAAAGGATTAAGCGCTAAGGACTGTTTGGCTGAACGGAAAGCTAATGAAAAGGATGTATAATGATGTATTCTCTCTAATCCCCAAACCCAAACGCAGAGCCAGTAATGGAACTTTGATGATGGACTCCTGAACCAGGCCCAAATTCAGTGAGGCCCATAAGTGGCCCAGCACTTATATGTTCTTTTATATATAAAATAAAAATCTTAAAAATAAAATAAAATTGATCTAACATGGAGATGGGAAAAACAGGGATTATGATGCGGAAAGTGCAAGGCAAGAAGGTGTGGAGAATTTCTACCGCATCAATCACATTAGCCAATCAGTGGACTTTGTAAGCAGATCTATCTATCTATCTATCTATCTGTCCTAGAAATTTTAATTTTTACCAAACACCACCTTTTTCTTTTTCTTTTTCTTTTTCTTTTTCTTTTTCTTTCTAACTGATTAATTTGTTGGGTCGGGTTTAATTTAATTGGATGCAGGTGAAGAGGATGAGGGAAAATTATGGGAAATTGGACAAGGTGGAGCTGAGCATATGGGAATGCTGTGAGCTGCTTAATGATGTGGTTGATGAGAGTGATCCAGACTTAGATGAACCCCAGATTGAGCACTTGTTGCAGACAGCTGAAGCCATCAGAAGAGATTATCCCAATGAAGATTGGCTGCACTTGACTGGCCTCATTCATGGTATGTGCCCTAATTGTTCTCACACTAATTTTACTCTGAAAACTGTCACCATCATCATCAACAAAACTGTTGTTTTTTGCATTATCAAGTTTTGTGTTAAAATGTTAATGGGGTCACATGTTGAACCTTATTCATGGCCCAGGCCCAGCCCAATCCACAACATGGGATTGAATTTATTGGGTCAGATGTCATGTTTAGGCCTCTGTTTGAAGTGGGCTGATCATTGATTTTGCAGATCTTGGAAAGGTTCTTCTTCATCCCAGCTTTGGGGAGCTTCCTCAATGGGCTGTTGTAGGTATGTCATGTGCCATGCCATATCTAATTAAGCTGTGAATCTTTGATCAATCATCCACCCTTCGTTCAGTGATTCTTCCCATTTTCCTTAGCCACTCACCCATAATCAATATCTCAGGTGATACCTATCCAGTTGGATGTGCATTTGATGAATCAATTGTCCATCACAAGGTGCGTCTTCTTCCTAGTTTCTGCCTCACGATTGGAGTTGCAAAACTGAATTTATTTCCCCATTTTAGATTTCTCTCTCACTGTTTGGCACATTTTGGGCTTGGTGGTGGTGGTGGTGCAGTATTTCAAGGAAAATGCAGACTACAACAACCCTGCTTACAACACCAAATATGGGATTTATTTTGAGGCTTGTGGGCTCAACAATGTCATGATGTCATGGGGGCATGATGACTACATGTATTTGGTACTTCTTCCAAGCCTTTTCCCACAACAAGAGCCATGTTTGAAGCTAGAATTTCCGAACATATGCATGAAAAAGAAAACATTGAAATCTGATCTTTGTGGGTCTCATTCCTGTAGGTGGCTAAAGAGAACAAAACAACTTTACCCTCAGCAGCTCTGTTCATCATCAGATACCACTCATTTTATGGTATGTGAAAACAGGAAAGATGAGAAAAAATCTAACCAAATTAACATGAAGGTTGAGTTGATACAAGAGTTGCTTCGTTTTCATGCAGCCTTGCATAGGTCAGGAGCATACAAGCATTTGATGAATGAGGAAGACACTGAGAATTTAAAGTGGCTCCAAATCTTCAAGTAAGGCTCTTCATTTTCCTTTTTTTGTTCAAATATTACCATTTAGTTTTGTTAGCGCTTAACAAACAGGTAATCACTCTTTTTCTTTTGGGTATTTTTCTCTTTATTTCAGCAAGTATGACCTCTACAGCAAGAGCAAAGTAAGAATTGATGTAGAAAGAGTGAAGCCATACTATCTCTCCCTCATTAAAAAGGTAGGTCAGCTCTACATCCTTTCTTTTTAATAGAACAATGATGCAAAAATGATCCAAAATGACATATCCAAAGTATTTATGGTTCGTTTTATTGATTAACTGAATGATGTTTGTTGATTTGATGCAGTACTTCCCACAGAAGCTGAGATGGTGAAGAACTGGAGCTGCTGCTCATGAGAGTTGAAGATGGATGGGAATGGGTCCCCTGCAGATTAGATGAGTCATTAATGTCGGGACATGTTTTTGTTTTATTAGGTTTCTCTTTATTTATTATCACTTCTTTTTTGGGGGGTTGGTTTTTGTTTTGTGAGCTTCTTTGAAGTCAGATGGTATGAGCATATCAGTGTGAATAATGGCAGTATGTTTGTGCAATAATATGCTCTTGTGGAATAATCTCACATACATTGATTGCATGATCTTTGCCATGAAATAGCTGCTGGGTTAGGCATGTACTCAAAGCTAGTCATTTAGAAGTTTACATTTCAAAAAGAAATAAATAAATTTGGACATAAAAAGTAAAAGATTTTAAATGTCATCTAAATAGATGTGATTTTAAACCAAGTTATTGTTCTTGATCTTGAGTACAAGCCCATTTCAGCCAAACAAAACCATCTCTCTCAGACAAACAGAGAAGAAGAAGAGGGGTCTAAATTTGAAATTTAATGTCAAAGATGCATTTAGGTGGGGATATTTATGTGTTAATTTCAACATATTTTATCCAAGGGATTCAAATCCAAATTGAATTTGAACTAAAAAAATATTAAGCATTTAAAATGATACATCTATGGTGTTATTTCGAATAAAAAATTAATTAATATATACTAAAAATTTTACCAAACCAACTAAGTAGGAATTTTTGTATGGCAAATTTTATATTTTTACCCTTATATTTTTTAATAGAATTCTCTAACAATGACACCACACATACAAGAGGGGGTGAATTGGGTGATTGAAAATTTTAATTTAGTTTGAAAATTTTCTAACTCGGAGTGAAGATTTAGTGCAAATAATGTCATTTGATAAAAATGCTTGACAAGATATGTGCAATGAAAGTAAGAGTAAAAAGATACAATTAATTTTTAACTGGTTCAACCAAATGACCTAATCTATTACTTTAAACGACACTAAGAATTTTAAAGACTTCACTAGATTCTCTTACTTGATCACAAGTAAATTCTCTAGTTTCCAAGACTAGAATATACAATCTCTTACAATCAAACTAGACTTTCTAACACCCTTGTTAGAAAAATACAAGATGATTACAATAAGAGAAAAATCTCTTAATTATAAATTCTCTCCAAAATGATATAAGACTTAAAGCAATAAATACAAATGAAAAACAAAGCCTTAAGAGAGAAAAATTTGAAATATTTGAGCACTTGAGAGTAGGTTGAACACTTGAATGCTTGCAATTAATTCTTTAACCCTCTTCAATGCTCTACCAAGTCTGTATTTATAGAGCTTGACGAACCAATTAAAAAATTTGGTTGTTGGTGGTAGTTGGGAGCATTTAATGAGCTCTAAAACTAATTGTCAGAGAAGTCTACGAAAAAAACAATCGATTGATTTTAAGAATCCATTGATAGGTTAGTGTACAAATTTGAAAAACGATTGACATGAGGCACAAAAACAATCGATTAGTTGAAAAACAGTCAATCAATTTTTATGCAATGGCTGTTGACCGCACTTGACCAAGAGCCATCTTTTGACCAATTGACGGGCTATAAAAGTCGATCGACACCAAGAACAAAAATGGTCAACCATTTCTTAAAACTGGTCAACAATTTATTCTTTACTTTTAAAAATCTTACTTCATTTCTCCAACACTTTAAAACCAATTTTGATAAAACAAATTTGATTGAATCTTATGACATCAAAACTTGATTTTTCAAGTGCACTTAAAATATGTTTGACATTGGAGTAAAAATGTTTGAAATTGATTTTCATTTGGAACTTAAACAACTTATAAAATGGTTCAGGTAATAAAAATAAAAACAAAATATCTCTCATTATAAAAAAATATTATTTTTCATTACCAAAATCAAAATAAAGAACAAAACACTTTCAATTTTTTTTTTGTATAACCACTTAAACTTTTCATTATTTTAATTATACCTCTGAGTCTACATTTTCAACTCAATTTAATTCTTGTACTTCAATTTTTTTTTTTGTGTAATAACTCAAAATTTTTATTATTTTAATTACATCCCTAAATTTATATTTTTTTTAATCAATTAGACATAAACAAAATTTATCAAGTACAAAAATTAAGTCGAAGAAAAAAAAATATGAACTTGGCCATTCCTTCACGGTACAGTGCAAGCCAAGAAAGCATCCGACCAGTATATCGAGCTTGGCCTTGGCAGCATCCTAAATGATTTTCAAGCAATTCCACATGTAGCTGAGGCAACATAATAAAGAGCAAGCAAAATAATAATGACAACACATAATGTCTGAAAGGGCTCGCAGGCTCAGCTGAAGCAAATAGTTGCATTAATTAATTTCAAGTTTCAACCACTTTCATATTATAAATATGGAAAATATCTCAAAGATGAGTCAGTAATCAGTATCAAGGAGCAGGAACATCCAGACAGGTAGGCCAATCAATCTGTTTTTCTGGTTCAAAGATTATTCTACACTGGCCAGATTGATTTAGCCCCAAATTTTTTTATGAAAAATTAATACAATTCTAATTTTGCAAAAAGTCAACATCACCAGCCACTTGAAATCCAGAACTATTACCCTAAGCTCAATCAAGACATTTAAAATGTGCTGCCTCATCAGAGCACTGGTACATATATCGCCTCACCTGCTTGAAATCCAGAACCATTCCCTCAATCAAGACATGTAAAATGGTTATCCTTTCCAATGTCATTTCATAGTTAAAGCGTCTTAGGCCACAAGCAATCCCTACTTGATGCACAAGCTGGTTCCTCTGCTGTGCTACACGCTGCAAGACATCTATCTTATCAGAGTGTGCAGATTACATTAAACACTTGATCAGGCAGCCATACCACCCGATACACTGCTTGCTTGGCCTTTCCGGTTCCAAATCGGTGACGTCTCAATGAGCTTATGGGGAACAAGCTGTCTTTCCCGCTTAGTCAGCTTGCGGAAATTGCTGACTTTTAGTTTAGCTATCTCAGCCTCCTCTTCAGGGGTTATTTCCCTCACCACCGCTGTCAGCCTACACTCAGGTCTTACTTTCACCCCACATTTTCCTTTGGCGTGGTAAGAGAGTCTCTTTTTATAGAAACCCTTTCCAATAAACGCCTCAGCTGCAAGCAGGGGTGGATCCAGAAATTTATGTAGGAGGCTAAAATTTTTTTTTGAAGTATAAAATCACACATCACAAATTTTGGAGTGGGCTGGAATTTTTTATTAGTAAAATTTATTATTTTTTGTATTAAAAAATTAATTTTTTATATTAAAAATTATTTGCTACCCAACTCATGTTTTTGTTTTTCAATTTTCAATCATTTGAGTTTACTAAACAAGTTGCAGATTTCAGCAACAACATTTGGCACCATTGTCTAAAGTCATTCAAAGATATTAGTGCAGTCCTGAGGTTTTAAATGCTGAGTATCTTCTTAATGTAGAGTTTTTTTCTCTTTGCTGATGTAATGTAGAGGGTTTAAGGGTCCTATAACTTTTTTTTCTGCCTATAAGTTCCTACAGATTTGTATTGCCTCACGGCATTCATCCTTTACTGTCAACTTCCTGTGATATCATATGTTGATTTTGCAAATTAATTTTATTCCATTTTACGATGGGCGCGAAACAATGATCTCTATTTTCTTTTGTAGTAATCTAGCCGGAAACTCCTTTTGAAGAGAACTTTTTGATATAAATCATGGTAGGCTAGCATAGGCATTTGCAGTCTGTACTCCGACAGGCTGGGAAAAGATTGCATCACAATTACAGTGCTGCTGTTAGCTTCTCTTGTCATCACTCAAGGGCTTCTGTTGTACCTGGTATTTCCATATCTATATTTGTTGGTGGATTTGCGTTCCTAGAGAATTTATGCATTTGGATCATATTGTTTATTGGCAAGGTAAAATTCATGTAGCTAAGCCCACCTAATTGGATTAAGGCTTGATATGTTGGTGTTTGAAGATTTACTTGGGGAATTAAAAAAATAGAAAGATTAATCTTGTTTACTTCTTTGAGATAACATTGCAAGGTTTTTGCAGGGGTGTTTCCTAATTTATATGGCCTGCAAACTTCACCTTCTATAAACATCTCGAGGCCATTGTATCAATATTTACAACAGCTGGTAATGCTAACATGTACCTGTTTTACTTATTTACATACGCATTGCACACGCGCTCACCTACACCCACGCATACACACTTTACCCTACCTCGTGTTGGACAAGTTTTTATCATATTCAAACATATTCTCCTTTATTTGACCGAAACCAATTAAGTTGTGAGAAAAACCATAAACAACATTCTATATCTTAGAATATTATTGCACTCTTGTGACTGTTTGATTACCTAATAGTATTCTCTTACAGATCTGTGACCTATCTCTTAAAGAACACATGCTAGCCAGTGAGCAAGACTTATTTCTACTTTATTCCCGTGATATATTTTAATTTCTGGTCCTACTGTAGGATTTATGTTTCTGCAATCAGTTAGCTTCAGGTTTTAGGGATGTTTTTGAATGAGTTGCCCAACAATTGAATTACCAAAACCAAAAGGCCAGATTAGTCCCAAGCTCCTTAGATTATTTCTTTATATTGCTTCTGATAAATTCTCGCTAGGTCCTATTGTTTTTTTCGTTTTCTAGAGCTCCTCAAATTTGTTCCATCTTTTATTATTCCACGGCTTTTACAGTCCAAGGAGGTTGCTTGCTGATTCATCTGACGCATCACCTATTTCTTCTCCATTGACACCTGTTCTTGCATTAAACAGTGGAAAATCTGAAGACCAGAAATCTGTTTCTAGACCTTCAAAGGTTCAAGCAGTTTTGAAAGGCATAAAACAGGTACGAAATGCCACTGTTCTGTGACTTTTTCAATTGAAAATCCATTAGAGTCTCATAAAATCTAGAGCTTCTAGTGAATCTGAAGAGGGCATGAAAGAAGAAATCCAAATTTTTTATACCATTACATTTTATGTATAAAGAGTTGTAGTGCTTCATTTGAATCATTTCACAATGCACAATCTTCCTTCCTGTCCTTCCTCTGCTTTCTTTTTCAATCTGCTGTTTCCTTTATATGTTTCTCCAGTAATTACAAATTTATAACATAATGGGAGCTCAGACTGTCTGGTCCTCTGGTTTGATTCTTGTTTTATAGTTCCCTAAAGTGTGAGATGCATAAAAAACACGGAAGCAGTTTGAGGGTTCATCGAGCCTTTCGACCCTTTAAATCAAGTGGAAATTGCAAGAACTAACCATGTCTCAAACAAAAAAATCGTTTTTATCCACTTTTATGAAAAAAATCATTTTTAACCACTCAAATAAATTAATTGTACTCTATAGTCACTTTTATGTAAGATATCTAAAATACCTTTAATAAAGTTTTAAAATAGAAAGTCCACATTGCCATTAGCCTCATTTACTGAAATACCCTTGTCTCTTTCATTGACATTTCCCCTCTCTTCTCTTCCAATATTCACGTTCTTACTTTCTTCTCTCCATTGTTGAAACCATCAAACTTAAACATTCTTCATACATTCAATCATTTGCTTGTTGGGTTATTTAACTTCTTCATCAATCATCGCGGTGACCTCATTGAAGCCGCATTCAAGAGAAGTTTCCCTTTTCCAACAATCATTCAATATATTGATTTTGATTTATATTTATTTTATTTTTCAAAAGTATTTTTGTGTTGACATTGCTTATTGAAGTTGCGTAAAATAGTTGTGGTTGTGAATAAAACATTATTGGTAGATATTCATTCCAGATCTATGTGGAAAAAAAAAATCAGAAAAGGCACATCATTATCGGAATTTTCGGAAGTGCGCACTGTCATCGGGTTTTGTTGGGAAGCTTATCGGGCTTTTTTTGGAAAGCCTATCGGGTTTTGCTGGGAAGCCTATGGGGCTTTGTTGCAAATCTTATCGGGCTTTTTTGGGAAGCCTATCAAGTTTTGTTGCAAAGCCTATCAGGCTTTTTTGGGAAACCTATCAAGCTTTGTTGCCAAGCCTATCGGGTCTTGTTGGGAAGCCTATTGGGCTTTGTTTCCCACCAAAGCCCAATAGGAAATTTCTTGTCAATTTTACAATTTTTTTTTTTTTTTGTAATGGGGTTTTTTCCTAATTTCTCAATAGTTTGAAAAAATTAAATCACTGATTTGGAATTACATTTTCAAATTTAATTTATAAATTTGAAAACCATATTAGGCTTTGTTGCAAAGCTTTTAAGGGACATGTATCTATTTTCAAATTATTAATTTTTTCTTTTAATTTTAGATTTTAGAGATGATAATAATAATAATAATAATAATAATTTTAGAGATTTCTAAAATAATTACAATATAGTCAAACTCCGTTATTTAGGGCAATTGTTCAATTCAAATCACTCTGTGGTGTCTCACTAGAAATATTTTCAAGAGATGTGTTATTTTTATGTTTTAGCATATTTTATAAAATAAAATTTAGAAGTGTAATTTCAAATCAGTGATTTAATTTTTTCAAACTATTAGGAAACTAGAAAAAAAACCCCATTATAAAAAAAATTTAAAAATTAAAAAATTAAGAAGAAATTGCCTATCGGGCTTTGTTTCACGACAAAGTTTGATAGGCTTTGCAATAAAGCCCGATAGGCTTTCTCCATGGCTTGATAGACTTTGTTGTGAAACAAACCCTGATATGCTATCTCCATGGCCCGATAGGCTTTAGTATATTTCTTGTCAATTTTTTATTTATTTTTTATTTTTTTAAATTTTTTTTGGGTTCAATTACCACTAATTTGATCTCTTGATCTCTTTTACGTTCTTTTGGATTAATTAAATAGAAAATGCATCTCAAACAATTCTATACATCACATTGGAATTAAGTGAAATTGATGAATAATTAAATGTTCTTTCTACCTATCAAGTGTTTACAATTAAACCAAGTAGATGTTAGTATATTTTATAAAATAAAATTTAGAAGTATAATTCTAAATCAGTGATTTAATTTTTTCAAACTATTGGAAAACTAGGAAAAAAAATCCCACTATAAAAAAAATTAAAAAATTAGCAAGAAATTGTCTATCGGGCTTTGCAATGAAGCCCGATAGGCTTTCTCCATGGCTCGATAGGCTTTGTTGTGAAACAAAACCCGATATGCTATCTCTATGGCCCTATAAGCTATGTAATAAAGCCCGATAGGCTTTAAGATATTTCTTGTCAATTTTTTAATTTTTTTTTGTTCAATTACCACTAATTTGATCTTTTTTACATTTTTTTGGGTTAATTAAACAGAAAATGCATCTCAAACAACTCTATACATTACATTAGAATTAAGTAGAATGGATAGATGATTAAGTGTTTCTTTTATCTATCAAGTGTTTACAATTGAACCAAGTAGATATTAGCATATTTTATAAAATAAAATTTGAAAGTGTAATTCCAAATCTGTGATTTAATTTTTTCAAATTATTGGGAAAGTAGGAAAAAAAATCTCATTATAAAAAAAATTAAAAAATAAAACAATTGGCAAGAAATTACCTATCAGGCTTTGTTGTG
The DNA here is from genome assembly GCA_036245055.1 of Diospyros kaki. NCBI lineage: Eukaryota > Viridiplantae > Streptophyta > Magnoliopsida > Ericales > Ebenaceae > Diospyros > Diospyros kaki. The sequence continues at coordinate 4,126,066 of BSEG01000003.1, forward strand.
ACAAAAAGCCCGATAGGCTTTTTCCATGGCCCGATAGGCTTTGTTGTGAAAAAAAACCCGATATGCTATCTCTGTGGCCTGATAGGCTATGTAACAAAACCCGATAGGCTATCTCTATGGCCCGATAGGCTTTTAGGATATTTCTTGCCAATTTTTTATTTTTTTTTTTGTTCAATCACCACTAATTTGATCTCTCTTATGTTCTTTTGGGCTAATTAAACAGAAAATGCATCTTAAACAACTTTATACATCACATTAGAATTAAGTGGAATGAATGGATGATTAAGTGTTCCTTCTATCTATCAAGTGTTTACAATTGAACCAAGTAGATGTTAGCATATTTTATAAAATAATATTTGGAAGTGTAATTCCAAATCAGTGATTTAATTTTTTCAAACTATTGGGAAAGTAGGAAAAAAACCTCATTATAAAAAAAATTAAAATATTGGCAAGAAATTACCTATCAGGCTTTGTTGTGACACAAAGCCCGATAGGCTTTGCAACGAAGCCCGATAGGCTTTCTCCATGGCCTGATAGGCTTTGTTGTGAAACAAAGCTCGATATGCTATCTCCATGGCTCGATAGACTATGCAATAAAGTTCGATAGGCTATCTACATGGCTTGATAGGTTTTAGGATTTTTTTGCCAATTTTTTATTTTTTTATTTTATTTGTTTAGTTCAATTACCACTAATTTGATCTCTTTTACATTCTTTTGGGTTAATTAAACAGAAAACGCATCTCAAACAATTCTATACATCACATTGGAATTAAGTAGAATGGATGGATGATTAAGTGTTCCTTCTATCTATCAAGTGTTTACAATTGAACTAAGTAAATGTTATCATATTTTATAAAATAAAATTTTGAAGTATAATTCCAAATCACTGATTTAATTTTTTTCAAACTATTGGGAAAGTAGCAAAAAACCTCATTATAAAAAAAATTAAAATAATTGAAAAATTAAAAAATTTGCAAAAAATTACTTATCGGGTTTTGTTGTGACACAAAGCCCGATAGGCTTTGTTGTGAAACAAAGACCGATATGCTATCTCCATAGTCCGATAGGCTATCTCCATGGCCCAATAGGCTTTAGGATATTTCTTGTGAATTTTTTATTTTTTTTGGTTTAATTACCACTAATTTGATCTCTTTTACGTTCTTTTGGGTTAATTAAACAGAAAATACATCTCAAACAACTCTATACATCACATTGAAATTAAGTGGAATCGATGGATGATTAAGTGTTCCTTTTATCTATCAAGTGTTTACAATTGAACCAAGTAGATGTTAGCATATTTTATAAAATAAAATTTGGAAGTATAATTTTAAATCAATGATTTAATTTTTTCAAACTATTGAGAAACTAGCAAAAAAATCCCGTTATAAAAAAAATTAAAAAAATTAAAAAATTAAAAATTTAGCAAGAAATTATCTATCAGGCTTTGTTGTGACACAAAGCCTGATAGACTTTGCAATGAAGCCCGATAGGCTTTCTCCAAGGCCCGATTGGCTTTATTGTGAAACAAAGCCCGATATGTTATCTCCGTGACCCGATAGGCTATGCAACAAATCCCGATAGGCTATCTTCATGGCTCGATAGGGTTTAGGATATTTCTTGTCAATTTTTTATTTTTTTTAATTTTTTTTTGTTCAATTACCACTAATTTGATCTCTTTTACGTTCTTTTGGGTTAATTAAATAGAAAATGCATCTCAAACAATTCTATACATCACATTGGAATTAAATGGAATGGATGGATGATTAAGTATTCTTTCTATCTATCAAGTGTTTACAATTGAACCAAATATATGTTAGCATATTTTATAAAATAAAATTTGAAAGTGTAATTTCAAATCAGTGATTTAATTTTTTTCAAACTATTGAGAAAGTAGGAAAAAATCCCATTATAAAAAAGAATTTTAAAATTAAAAAATTAAAAATTGGCAAGAAATTACCTATCGGGCTTTGTTTCACAACAAAGCCCGATAAGCTTTGCAACGAAGCCCAATAAGCTTTCTCCATGGCCCGATAGGTTTTGTTGTGAAACAAAGCCCGGTATGCTATCTCCATGGCTTGATAGGCTTTAGGATATTTCTTGTCAATTTTTTATTTTTTTTTTGGTTCAATTACCACTAATTTGATCTATTTTACGTTCTTTTGGGTTAATTAAACAGAAAATGCATCTCAAACAATTCTATACATCACATTGGAATTAAGTAGATATTAGTATATTTTATAAAATTAAATTTGAAATGTAATTCCAAATCCATGATTTAATTTTTCAAATTGAAAAACCCCATTACAAAAAAAAAAAAAAATTATAAAATTGAAAAATTTGCAAGAAATTACCTATCAGGCTTTGGTGGGAAACAAGGCTTTGTGGCAAAGCCCGATAGGCTTCCCAAAAAAGCCCGATAGGCTTTACAACAAAGCTTGATAGGCTTCCCAAAAAAGCCTCGTAGGCTTTGCAACAAAACCCGATAGGCTTCCCAACAAAGCTCGATGACGGTGTGCCACTTTCGAAAATTTCGATGACGGTGTGCCTTTTCTGAAATTTTTTTTTCACATAGATCTGGAATGAATATCTACCAAAAATATTTTTTTCATAACCACAACCATTCTACACAACTTTAATAAGCAATGTCAACACAAAAATACTTTTAAAAAACAAAATAAATATAAATCAAAATCAATACATTGAATGCTTGTTGGAAAGGAAAACTTCTCGTGAATGTGGCTTCTATGAAGTCGTTGCGATGATTGATGAAGAAGTTAAATTACCCAACAAGCAAAAAATTGAATATATGAAGAATGTTTAAGTTTGATGGTTTCAGCAATGGAGAGAAGAAAGTAATAGCGTGAATATTAGAAGAGAAGAGAGGGGAAATGTCAGTGAAAGAGACAAGGGTATTTTAGTAAATGAGGATAATGGCAATGTGGGCTTTCTATTTTAAAATATCATTAAAGGTATTTTAGATATCTTACATAAAAGTGATTATAGAGTACAATTAGTTTGTTTGATTGTACAAAAATATTTTTTTTAGTGAAGTAGTTAGAAACAAATATGTTATATTCATTTACATTAATTATGAATTCGTCCCTTAAATCAATATGATAAACACAACAACATGCCAACATCAGAAATGAATAATATTTTGAATTTGTTGCACTTTTCTTTTACTGGTTTACCTTTCTAGTTTAGTGCATGATTGAACTGTGGCCTAATTATCAAAATCAATAAAGGTTGGTTCATATCTGTTAAACATAACTATATGAGTTAAAGGATGGCAATTGATGACTTGTAAATATTTGCCATGACTCGTGAATATTGTGAGCTTTATGTTAGTCTGGCCCCATTTTGTTTCCCATACTGTTTAGAGTACAATTCACTAATTCGATATGATTAAGCAACTTTTAGGCCGAGCGCTTACAATGTCATCCTTGGCTGATCATCACTTTAACATGTTGGGAGCAATTGTGTCAACACTACACTATTGAAGGTGAACTTTTCTACCCCACAAAGTGTAGGGGAAATAAAGGGTGACTAGAAGATCTCAAGGGAGTGTTACCTAGTGGGATTGAAGCAAAAGGCATCCATTCTTAGACCAATCAAAAAATGGCTCCAATCAAGGCATTTGAGGCTATAATCCTATAGAGGATGAAGAGATGAAGGCGTAGGTTCAAACAGGAGACAAAACAGAGTTCAAATGAAAGAGAAATGTCAAAAAAACCAGAGCGAGTCGCGACTATGGGCGATCTGCGCAAGGAAGAAGATGACCTACGCATGGGAGGCGCGTGGCCAACCTTGTGTTGGCGCGTGAGGGCATCTTCCTGGTAGGAAAAATATGAAAAAATGCCAACAATTCTAGAAAATAAGGAGAAAAGGTTTATGCAAAAAGATTTGATGTTGCCTTTCAAGTTTCTTGGATTCCGCTCAAACTAGCCTCGTTATGCATGCAATCAAAGCATCGGGGTAAGTTTTGAATTTTTTTTTTAAAATATTATGAATTGTGTTGGACAAATATTTGGAAAAATAATTAAGGAAGTATTTATTTGGAATATTAGAGAGAAAAATAAGAGAAAAATATGAAGAAATTGAGGTATTGATATGTTCCTTGTATAAATATGATTTATAAAATCATTGTAGTTAGAGATTAAGTGATTTCTAAGTTCGGCACGAAAATCAAGGTGATACACATTTTTCGAAGTGTTCTGAACTTGGTGCATCAGGTGAGTAGCTCTCCCCAAAAGCTTATATATGATATGGTTGCTTATATTATGTATGATATTCATGAGAGTTATGATCATTTGTCATGTTTGTTTATATACTATTGCATGGAAAGTCATGATTTTCATATGGCACGATATTATTGGCATATTGATACTCGTACATGGGATTAGGATGTCGTCCTAATAATGTAGCCGTAATTCTCCAAGGGTAATGATGGAACAATGTTCGAGAGTATCTTGAAAGCAGGTCGAGATTACTACTGGGGGTTCCGTACCGGGCAAGAAGGCTAGGGAAGTTACATTATAACAAATGTTTGTTCATGTATTTGAATCATGCATTCATGTATCTGTTTTTAAACACTCATTAGAAGATTCATCTTCGAATTGATTTATTCCCTCTGGAACATTCAAACATTCTAGATAGGATTTGCAGCTTAGGCAATGAAGTGTTTGAGATATGACGGTGTGTGATGATGTGTCCTATAGATTCTGCATGTTGTTCTGGTATTTTGTTTCTTCAAGAATATTCGGTTATGTTTTAGTCATGTTGAACTTATGTTCCATTTGATGATCAATCTTATAGAATAAAGTGTATTATGTATTCGAATAATATTTTGAGAAATCGAGCATCTAATATTGTTTAAGGTATTTATTAGTTATGTTGGGATATCATTTGATTGTATCAGAGATGCTTAATTAGTTGTTATCTTTGGAAACGAATCTCCATGGATTTAAGTATTTGAAAATATGATGGTATAGATTCTTATGTTATGATTAAAGTGAATTCGGTTATGTACCATATTAGGTTTCGATCTAACTTCCGCATTTATGATGATTATCTGTCTTAGCTTAATGATTCTTATCTTGGTATGCCAAGAAGATAGAATGGGATTGTCAGGGAATGATTTATGTTGAATTTATGTTGTGTCTTTGTGGAAAAAAAATATATCTCCAAAATTTCCTAAATTATTTAACGCTCAGTTCAAGTCTAAGAATCAATTACACGATCGTAACTCAATAACTAGATAATTATTCATAATATCATGTGATCAATCATCTGTGTCACATTCAGTGCATTGTTCTCCAACAACCACCCACGAGTTTTCTAGAGACATCTCCATGTCATGACATGTGACTCACCACACTTAACTATTAGTAATCTTATACTAATTAAGATAGTAAACTCCATGCCAATCTATAATTTATTAATAAGAGTTCTCATCCGACTAATCTAACGACCAAGAATATTTAAAAAATCTTGTAATTAGAGAATTTCATCACATATTCTTAACATCTTAAGAATAAGACTCTTAAACATGAAATCTAGTGACTAATTCATTTAAAAACTAGAGAGTTTAATGAATAACAATAAATTTGACTTTTATTATAGATATACAAAGATACATCAAATGTATTTAAGTTATAAACATGCCAAACGTCATCTAAATCAATCATTAGGGAACACCACTGTAACGCCCCACTTTTTTCCAAGCGTGCGTTAACTCGAGATTTCAGGAAATTTTAAATCAAACACCACATAAATCTCTCGATAGGCATACTTTTATCAAAATCGTTTCCCGACAATCCGATCGTACCTTCTCAGTATAACAAAATTTAATAATTTGACTAAAACAGGCATTATCAATCACATCAGCGGAAGCAAGATCGAAACCTCAGATATATATACAACTGATAATTCCACTTACATTAACCAAATCAATGTTTCACATGAAAATATCAAAATGTTACATAATTTCTGAACATTGTAATCATAAACAAAACCCTACAACGACTAAACATAACAGCTACATCTCGATGACATTCTTTCCCTTGGCGCCACTGTTTTCACCTGGAACGTTTGAATATTCTAGGGACATAGTCCAAGTTAGATGCTGAATCATTTAAGTGAGGGTTAAAAAACATTTTCATGAATGTATGCAAAATCATGTACCAAAATCGATAAATCCCAACATGCACCAGCCTAAGAGAATCCCATACAGCATTTAGCCTTAACCGGGGAAAATGCAATCTCTCTAAAGGCGACACGACCACATCGACTCATTGGCAAACCGATCTTGCTTAAGAGGGACAACCTCGACATATGAACCCGAGAATCACCCCATTGTCATCGTTAGGCTTTACGCTCCCACTCAAAAGCATTCCAGAACCCAAGGCAACCCTAGCCCCAAGAGTGTCACATTAGCACTATCCTTGGAATCGACGTCACCTCGGCATTAATGCTATTGCTCAAAGGAACCTGGGGTGGTGTCCACTCGCAGCCCCGCCACTTGAGCCAACAACCGGGGTGGTGTCCACTCTTAGCCTCGCCACTTGACTCCCGTAGGGTGAAGTCCGTCTCAGCCCTGTTCCAAGTGAGTCACCTAGCATTAATCCTAGGTACTCATCCCGAGTGTGTCACTCTGGGCCACGTCACAAGTTAACAACCCACATCCCACATGGACGACACAAAACAAGCCAATGGTCGAAAATCATAACATGCATCACTTAAAATCAACGTTTAATGCGCGTGTAAACAATCATTTGGACAACTCATCACAAAAATCCAATCCATAGAGATGAAACCACTCACATGTTACTTGAAGTCTTTCAGGTAGAACCACTCACAAGGCAAAACAAAGTTTGGGGGCGAGCACTCACCTTGTAACTCAGCTTTTTCTTGAAGAGCGCGAGTCACCTCGATTTGCGCGTCTGTCTCGATTTGCGTGTCTGACCTCGATTCTTGTGCCCAACGCTCTTATACTTCAACCTCGAGCTTCAACGATACCCTAGACATCACGTTCATTCAAAACCATATCAATATCTATTTTTCCCATTTTCTCATAATTTCTTCCTATTTTCTTTATATTTCTTCTTAAAATCTAATAAATGCCTACTCAAGGTTTTTCCTCGATTTTTCTTCACAACAATTCATAAATAAATAATTCCTAACTCTCAAAATTTTCTAAGGATTTTCCAATACCTCTTCCAATTTTTCATAAGCCTTATTTACTTTGAAAATTACAAAATGACCATTTTCTCCAATATTTTTCTAAATTTTCTTCCACCATAATTCATAATTTATTTTTCTTAAAATAAATAAAAAAGTTTCAAAATTACCTGAGGTCTCACACGCCCTCACGCGCGGGCGCGTGGCTGACTTGGTTTGAACTGGCGCATGACAGTCATGAGCCAGCCGTTTTCTACCTTGAGCCAGTCGCCGGCGGTTGCTCCGATGGCCTTGAAACCGATGCCGTTCGTAAGCCCTCGAGGAGTCGATCACGATGCCACCGATCTCTGACCGAAAGGACGCCGGAAAAGCCTCCAAATGGCCGGTTACAGGTCCGGCTAGGCGGACCGCCACAAACCTCGGCCGAACTCGAAACCCCCTCAAACATTCACCAAAATGCTTCAAACCACTCCCAAAATGATCCTTGATGCCTAGAGACCAAAAGCCCTCTATCAAAGCTCCGAAAATCATTCAAAAACAAGCTCGATTTGGTGCTTCATTCTCGGCCGAATACCTTCGATATTTATAGCCAAAAATAACCCCCACGTGGCCGATTTTTTGCCAAGCCTTCTTCCTCACGCCTCCTAAGACACCCTAGGCCATTCCTTGACGGTCTTAGGCTGTCCAAATGGCTGGATTTTCTGACCAAAATCGCGACCAAATCTGCCATTTCTGAGCAATTTTTTGAAAATTGCACTTTAGCCCCCTGAAATTTTTCTTTTGCATTTTGGCCCTTAACCTCAAGCCCCAGATCTTTCTAACACCCTCCCTAAGACCCTTAAGATTAGTAATTCTCATTTCTCCCTTGAAACTTTCAAAAATTTACCGTTTTGACCTCTCTCAGGTATTTTTAGAAAATTACACTTAGGCCCGATTGATTTATTTGACCTTAAATCTACTCGATTCAACCTGAAACCACTTAAGGGTTGTTCTATACATCGAATAACAGTCCTTGACACTCTCCGTTGACTTTTTGGACGTCGTTTACAGTAATTCGGTAATACGACCTAATTGATTGCGGTATTTTTGCTGTACCAAAAACTGTTCTCGATCTTCTTTCTTTTATCACTAAAAATCATAATTTTAATTTCTCGTCAATACTATACTATTTTCCTTGGCTATCTAGGGACCGAGGTACTCCCTCTGACTAATTCGGTCGTCCAAAGCTGTGTTAGTGTGCCCTATAGTCTTATTTTTCTCAAAATTCCACTTATGCCCTTTATTAATATCATTTTTATCCTCAAAATTATTCTCGGGTGTTACATCCTCCCCTCCTTAAAGAAATTTCGTCCTCGAAATTTGGTCCGTGATATTTGCTAATGACTTCCAATTGAAGTGTCCTAGGTACCACTTATTATCCTTAGCAATTATTCATAACTTATATCTCTTTATGATCCGAGCTTACCAGACACGTTTTTATTTTTCAGAATATCCCGTTGTAGCTTTGAATAGGCAGTTACACGAATCCCAAAATGATTCATAACACTTATTATTATATCCAACTGTGTCCTCAAAATACATTTCATTGACTTCCAACCCATTCTAACGCTAATACCATGATGACACAGAAATTGATAACATTGAGCTTTAACTCATCTGCCAAGATGGCACAGAAATTGATAACATTGAATTAACTCGGCATATCTTTGGTCGTGGTTGGATAGGTTTCTTCATCATCTCTTGCTAAGCCAGGGTAGATCTCTTCATTTTCTCTTGTTAGGCAAAAGACTCGTCCGGTACGAGGTCCTGGCGTCATGTTTATCTTCCCAGTTTGTTCTATCTTTTGTCTTTTCGAGCATTCACTGGCGTAGTGACCGGGTTGATTGCACGAGTAGCATGTGATCCCCGTTCGATTTCCAGTTAGAGGTACATCTTTCTTCTTAGGGCAGTCCTTTTCCTTATGTTCTTTTTCACCGCATGAAAAACACGTGATATGCCCTTGAGAACAATTTCTTCCTGGGTGTTCTTTATTGCATCGGGGACACGATTTGCAATCTTTAAAATTTTTCCCTCATGTCTTATGCTCCGTGCCTTTCGAATCTCTTTTCTTTTCATCGGATCTTATCAGTTCTACACGTAGTAGGTTCATCTCGGTGGTCAGAGCCCTGTCCAGTGCCTCGTTGTAAGTGTTGATAGTACACGAGCTGAGGGCTTGTTGTAGATCCACTTTTAATCCACTCACAAATTTTTGTGCCTTCTGTCTCTCGTCCGTTTCGTACATAGGCACGTATCTGATCAGTTGAGTGAACTTGACATCATATTGAGTTACTGACATTTCGTCAATCTGCCTTAAATTCATGAATTCCCAAGTTCTCTTTTCCTTCCAGCTTTGGGGAAAGTACTTAGCATTGAAAACTTCTTTAAATGCTTCCCAGGTTATTAGCTGAGCTTGTCCCGGCCTTGGATCCTGTGCTGCCTGCCTGGGTGTCCTTTGTAGGGCTCGTTAGGCTGATTGCCACCATCGTGCAGCCTCTTCCTCGAGCATGAATGTAGCGCAATTAAACTTCTCTTCATCACTACACTACAGGTGTTGGAGCAGCTTCTCAGTTTGCTCCATCCAGTACTCAGCTGCACTGGGGTCATCTCCCGCTTTTCCTCTAAACACCGGGGGTCATTGCAGGCGATACTGATCCAGCATATGGGGGGTGCGTCTTGGCGCCTTGTTCCTCGTTACATGTGTCAGCACGCCTTCTAAGATCCGCTCTATTCGATCAAGTCTACTCTCACTAAGACCTAATTGCTCTTCTTGTCGTCTACTGCTCGCGGCACAATTCGTTGAGCGACTACGGTGATTACTCATAGCAGAATTTGCAGAGCGACTATGGCGACTGCTTGTGGCGCGACTCACTGAGTGACCACGATAACTGCTACTACTGTTTTCCTCATCTTGCTCATTGAGGCCCAGGATTCTTCGAGTCCTCTCCATCTGAAAAAGAAAACATCAACACTTGAACCATAATGATTCTAATACTCGAATCCTCGATAAATACCAAATCATTCTAATACTTGAATCTCAATGATTCATATCACCTACTTACAAACCTAACTAGATTTCGTCACGTCAGACTAACCATTACTGACTCAATCATTCTCTATTTCCACTAGTACCCCTAAGTCTCCAATCGGGGTTTTTTGCTAGTTCGCTCTGATACCAAATATAACGCCCAACTTTTTCCCAAGCGTGCGTTAACTTGAGATTTCAGGAAATTTTAAATCAAACACCACATAAATCTCTCGATAGGCATACTTTTATCAAAATCGTTTCCCGACAATCCCGATTGTACCTTCTCAGTATGACAAAATTTAATAATTTGACTAAAACAGGCATTATCAATCACATCAGCGGAAGCAAGATCGAAACCTCAGATATATATACAACTGATAATTCCACTTACATTAACCAAATCGATGTTTCACATGAAAATATCAAAATGTTACATAATTTCTGAACATCGTAATCATAAACAAAACCCTACGACGACTAAACATAACAGCTACATCTCGATGACATTCTTTCCCTTGGCACCACTGTTTTCACCTGGAACGTTTGAATATTTCAGGGACATAGTCCAAGTTAGATGTTGAATCATTTAAGTGAGGGTTCAAAAATATTTTCATGAATGTATGCAAAATCATGTACCAAAATCGATAAATCCCAATATGCACCAGCTTAAGAGAATCCCATACAGCATTTAGCCCTAACCGGGGAAAATGCAATCTCTCTAAAGGCAACACGACCACATCGACCCATTGGCAAACCGATCCTGCTTAAGAGGGACAACCTCGACATATGAACCCAGGAATCACCCCATTGTCATCGTTAGGCTTTACGCTCCCACTCAAAAGCATTCCAAAACCCAAGGCAACCCTAGCCCCAAGAGTGTCACATCAGCACTATCCTCGGAATCGACGTCACCTCGGCATTAATGTTATTGCTCAAAGGAACCTGGGTGGTGTCCAGTCGCAGCCCCGCCACTTGAGCCAACAACCGGGGTGGTGTCCACTCTCAGCCCCGCCACTTGGGTCCCGTAGGGTGAAGTCCGTCTCAGTCCCGTCCCAAGTGGGTCACCTAGCATTAATCCTAGGTACGCATCCTGAGTGCTGTTACTCTGGGCCACGTCACAGGTTAACAACCCACATCTCACATGGACGACACAAAACAAGCCAATGGTCGAAAATCATAACATGCATCACTTAAATCATAACATGCATCACTTAAAATCATCACTTAAAATCAACGTTTAATGCGCGTGTAAACAATCATTTGGACAACTCATCACAAAAACCCAAGCCATAGGGATGAAAACCATTCACATGTTACTTGAAGTCTTTCAGGTAGAACCACTCACAAGGCAAAACAAAGTTTGGGGGCGAACACTCACCTTGTAACTCAGCTTTTTCTTAAAGAGCGCGAGTCGTCTCGATTTGCGTGCCTGTCTCGATTTGCATGCCTGACCTCAATTCTTGTGCCCAACGCTCTTATACTTCAATCTCAAGCTTCAACGATACCCTAGACATCACGTTCATTCAAAACCATCTCAATATCTATTTTTCCCATTTTTCCATAATTTCTTCCTATTTTCTTTATATTTCTCCTCAAAATCTAATAAATACCTACTCAAGGTTTTTCCTCGATTTTTCTTCACAACAATTCATAAATAAATAATTCCTAACTCTCAAATTTTTCTCAGGATTTTCCAATACCTCTTCCTATTTTTCATAAGCCTTATTTACTTTGAAAATTACAAAATGACCATTTTTTCCAACATTTTTCTAAATTTTCTTCCACCATAATTCATAATTTATTTTTCTTAAAATAAATAAAAAAGTTTCAAAATTACCTGAGGTCTCACGCGCCCTCACACGCAGGCGCGTGGCTGACTTGGTTTGAACTGGCGCGTGACAGTCATGCGTCAGTCGTCTTCTACCTTAAGCCGGTCATCGGTCCAAATGGCCGGTTACAGGTCCGGCTAGGCGGACCGCCACAAACCCTCGGCCGAACTCGAAACCCCCTCGAACGTTCACCAAAATGCTTCAAACCACTCCCAAAATGATCCTTGATGCCTAGAGACCAAAAGCCCTCTATCAAAACTCCAAAAATCATTCAAAAACAAGCTCGATTTGGTGCTTCATTCTCGGCCGAATACCTTCGGTATTTATAGCCAAAAACAACCCCCACGTGGCCGATTTCCAGCCAAGCCTTCTTCCTCACGCCTCCTAGGCCACCCTAAGCCATTCCCTGACGGTCCTTGGCTTTCCAAATGGCCGAATTTTCTGGCCAAAATCGCGGCCAAATCTGCCATTTCTGAGCAATTTTCTGAAAATTACACTTTAGCCCCTGAAATTTTTCTTTTGCATTTTGGCCCTTAAGCTCAAGCCCCTGATCTTTCTAACACCCTCCCTAAGACCCTCAAGATTATTAATTCTCATTTCTCCCTTGAAACTTTCAGAAATTTACCGTTTTGACCTCCCTCGGGCATTTTTAGAAAATTACACTTAGCTCTGATTGATTTATTTGACCTTAAATCTACTCGATTCAACCTGAAACCACTTAAGGGTTGTTCTATACATCGAATAACAGTCCTTGACACCATTCGTTGACTTTTTGGATGTCGTTTACAGCAATTCTATTATACGACCTAATTGACTGTGATATTTTTGCTGTACCGAAAACTGTTCCCGATCTTCTTTCTTTTATCACTAAAAATCATAATTTTAATTGTTAGTCGATACTATACCATTTTCCTTGGCTATCTAGGGATCGAGGTACTCCCTCTGACTAATGTATACATATGTGTCTGTGTGTGATATTTTAAATTTAATTTTACAAATGGTAGGCACCAAATGTCATCTTCAGTTTTTTTATTTGAGCATTTGAGCATTTATTCGGTTGGTTTGATTTTAATTTAAAAAATATATATTATGTTCAATTTGAGCAATTTGATCGGTTCGATTACCTTTTACCCATCTCTCTTTTTTATTTGAATAGAATTTATTTAAATAAAAATATTTTTTTATTTTAATTATTAATATTAAAATAATTATATTATTTATTATTTTATTTACCAAAAATAACTTTTCAGTCATATATTTTGAATTTTTTATAAAGTTAAAATTATTTTTATTTTATTAAATATTATAAAACAAACGTTAAATAACTTTCGAAGAGATTTTAGCCATTTAACAAAGTCTTTTATCTTATTTAAATTAATTTTTTTATATTAATTAATGATATTAAGATTTTAAACACTGAGGTGATGTTTTCTTTATTGTTATCAAAGTGTTTTTAATTTTTTAAACTAATAAAAATGTATTTATTTTATATTTTTAAAAATAAAAAAATCAAAACAACAAAAAATCATTTTAGTTATTTTTATCACATACACACTCAAAATTTCTAAAACATAAAAAATACTACAGACAAAAAAAATATATTTTTAATAATTTTGAAAGAGACACTCAAAATACAAAATTAAAAATAAATTTAAAATTAAAATTGAAACATAAAGACAGCAATCCCTAAACCCCTAAGTCCCTATTATCTTTACTGTTTTCAAATTGTTCATAATTTTTATTTTTTTAAAATAGTAAAAATGTGTTTATTTTTATATTTTTAAAAATAAAAAAAATTATAAAGAAAACTCAAAACAATAAAAATTCGTTTTGACTATTTTCACTATAAACATGATTAAAATTTTTAAAATGTATAAAACGCTACAAATAAAAAGAACATATTTTTAATAATTTTAAAACAGATATTAAAATATAAAATTAAAAATAAATTTAAAACTTAAAACTGAAAATAAAAATACAAATACAAAGGGAACGGTTTTTATAATATTTTATTTTTCCTAAAATATATTTTTGTGATTGAGTTAGTGTTGGATATTTTAAAAATAAATAGAAAGAATGGGACACTGTCTTCGTTCCTTTACTCGCTTTAAAAACTTAACACTTTTATAGTCCGATCTAAGCCTGATTTCTGTGATGACTTTTCCGGAACGTGATGTCTGTGTGAGTATCCGATGTACTATTTCATGGCCATTCCTCGGACAGATATAACGTTGGTGACAAGTGACACCTTGTCGCGTGTCTCACCCTAAGATTAAGACCGTTGCCTTCATCAATTAAATATTTACTATGATATATATTTAAAATAATATAAAATATAATATTATTATTGAGTTTTTTGAAAATAAGAAACAAAAAAAGAGAAAATCTTGAAGATTAACTATGATATTAAAATTATTGATTTTTTATTAAAAAAATAGAGCTATAAGTATTAAAATAAGATAAATTAAATATATGAAATTGTGGTAATTAAGTGGATAAGAGGAAAGATTGTGGTAGGATTAGATTAATCTAATTACTTCTTATTTATATAATGTTTGTTAATTAATATATAGATTGAAACAGATAAGATATATACAATATTTTAAATTTTTTTTCTTTTTAATGTGTTTGTTACATTTATCTAATAATTTTTAAAAAAAATCACGTGATTTCTTATCTAATATTTTTCAAATATACATATCTATATTCTCTCTAAATAAACATATTTTAAATTTTATAGATAAAGAAAAAATGGCATATATATTTTTTAATATATTTTAAAAAATTTAATAAATAATTTAATAAAAATATAAAAATGATACTTAATCTTAATTTGATTCTTTCAATCTAAAAAATATTTTAATAAAATTTCAACTTATTTATTTTAATAAATGTTACATTAATTTAGTTAGTTTAATTAATGTTTTTGGAGAACGAGTTGACACGTGTTGTTTGGATGGCGCCAACAGAAGAAGAAGACGGGCTGCCAGTGAACCGTAGAAACGCTTGCGTGGTACGTAGGTACGCAGTAGATTTGATTTGATCTGACAACCGCCCTCTCACCACCCAACAACCACCGCCTCCGCCACACCCACATGGTGTGAACGAGCTCTTGCCCCTTGAAATACTACCGAGTATTGTTCTTTCTCAGTTCGTGGAGGCTTTTGGGGTGTGAGTTAACACCTTTTGTTCCTGAGTATTATTCTTTCTCTGGATAAGAACTGTGCGATTTTAGTATATTTTCGTGGGGAGTGTGCAGTGCCAGGTGTCAAGATATGATTACGTGCGAAAATGAAAATGGTGGTACATGCAAGTACGATTGACTGTTTTTCGAGAGCAAAAGGTGTTAATCCACACCCCGAGGGCCCCCCACAAATTGCCTCACGTCACGTGAGGGGGTAAATCAGGAACTCAGCTGGCAGGTGACGGGGAGGACCAGTGCGAGCCGCCCACAAAGACCCCTGAGGAGCAGAAAATCCCACACTGCGGCTTGTCCTACTCGATCCTTGCCTCTCGGGAGCAACTATACCCGCTCCTTACCAACTGAGCTGTGCCTTGGGGGCACGATTGACTGTTTCTCTTTCTGTCCTATGACGTGGCTGTGGATTTTGTGGCCGACGTCTCCACACCAAAGGCCGCCGCTGCACGCAATAATTTCTCAGATTAGCGAAAGCCGAACACTTTTGAAGATTTTAGGCGGTCAATGTAACACGTGGGTTCCAAAGCGCCCCCTCGAAGGAAAAAAAAAAAAGAAATTCACCGTCAGCGGTAGTATCTCGTGATCGAGCGTGGAAATGTTCAAATGGGCGTGGACATAGCAATTCCCGTACATCCAACCAGCCCTTCTTTTGATAAAAATATTAAAATGATACTTAATCTTAATTTAATTCTTTCAATCTAAAAAATATTTTAATAAAATTTCATCTTATTTATTTTAATAAATATTACATTAATTTAGTTAGTTTAATTAATGTTTTTGGAGAACGAGTTGACACGTGTTGTTCGGATGGCGGCAAGAGAAGAAGAGGACGGGCTGCCAGTTTGACACGTGTTGTGTGGATGGCGCCAAGAGAAGAAGAGGACGGGCTGCCAGTGAACCGTGGAAACGCTTGCGTGGTACGTAGGTACGCAGTGGATTTGATTTGATCTGACAACTGCCCTCTCACCACCCAACCACCACCGCCGTCCGCCACACCCACATGGTGGGAACGAGCTCTTGCCTCTTGAAATGCTACCGAGTGAGTATTGTTCTTTCTCTGGATAAGAATTGTGCGATTTTAGTATATTTTCGCGGGGAGTGTGCAGTGCCAGGTGTCAAGATATGATTAGGTGAGGAAATGAAAGTCAGGTGGTACATGCAAGTACGATTGACTGTTTCTCTTTCTGTCCTATGACGTGGCTGTGGATTTTGTGGCCGACGTCTCCACACCAAAGGCCGCCGCCGCACGCAATAATTTCTCAGACTAGCGTAAGCCTAACACGTGTGAAGATTTTAGGCGGTCAATGTAACACGTGGGTTCCAAAGCGCCCCCTCGAAGGGAAAAAAAAAAAGAAATTCACCGTCAGCGGTAGTATCTCGTGATCGAGCGTGGAAATGTTCAAATGGGCGTGGACATAGCAATTCCCGTACATCCAACCTGCCCTTCTATATATATTTGAATGAGAATGTAAATTTATTTGAAAAATCTCAAATAAGTGAAGATTTTTATCTGAAATGCTTTTCATATCTTATTTTTTTTTATTTATTTTCTTATTAACAAATACTATCTTAATATATTAGCCTATTAGATAATAACAAACTTCGACACTAGATCACTAGACTTGATAAATTGCCAAAACAAATGGTAAGATTATCTCAGACTAGTCAAAAAAATCACTTCAATGTCTATATCACGTGTGGAATGATGGGGATAAAACAAGAAATTTAATCTCGCACTTGAGAATGTTTATCTTCAAAGACAAATTCTCTTATTTTATAATAGCATGGATATAATTCTCAGTTTAGAATTAAGTTTTTTTTATAGACAACTGTAACACCTCGCCTTATAAGAGGGCGTCACTATAAGATAATTCTTGAGAATCTTTTTTTTTTTCCACGCCCATCACGCGTGATGCATCAAGAACAATCTTCATATGCTTTAACATGCCCGACACATACAACGATTCAAAGAACAATCGTCACATGCTCACACAGACTGGCACCCGCGGAGATTCCAAGAACAATCTTCACATACACACCAGATCCCAAAAATCTCAATCCCGCCCGTTTAACTAACAAGATCAATAGTTTTAAACTAAACGAGTCATAACATTACGCAGCGGATATAATAACAACAAAATATTGTGGCCTGTCATGAGATTCATACATAGTGTTTCTACATCAAAATAAGTATTACAACGTCACAAAACGATAACAATACTATCACACGATTGTTCGTACATGTATCAAAATGAGTACTATTGCTTCAAAATGATACCAAAGCTATCACACTAAACACCGTTGGCCCTCAACTGGCCACGTCCTCACCTTCGCAGTAATCCCTGGCTGGAACGTTAAATGTTTCAGGGGTATAACCCAAATTAGATGATAAAACATCTAAGTGATGGCATGACACAGTTTACATGAATACATGAATAACACACGAGCATGACATATATAAACAACGACAATATGCAACATGTCTAACTTGAGAAATCTCCCTAGCATACTCAACCTCCCGTAGAAACCATTCCACACACCATTGGGATTGATCTTGCCGCAACATACTTAATCTCTGATTGCCCTTCCACCTCACCTAATCACCGGAATTAACCTTATCCCATTCTCAAGAAGACCCCATCCCGTCCCCCACGAACATAACAATGACACAAAATCAACACATCGATGATATGAAAACTATACGCCATGCACCGACTCTTTCGTAAGTAAAACAGTTGATGCAATATTATATACGATCAATATGCATATGATGCCACAAATACATAAATAAAACGCTTACACAATACATCCCAAGTTCTGGAGGGTATAACCGCTCGCTAGAACTGGTCCAAACATATACAACCTAAGCTCAAGAGGGTAGAACTGCTCACCTGAACCCACTGTACACACATAAAAATACTTTCAAGACAAAAGGTAAGACTAGAATTGAACCACTTCTCTTATTTCAAAAAAAAGTCAATTTTCACATTGTAAAGCGTGTCGTACCTCAAAAATCGTGCAGTCATTCCTTCTAACCATCAAATCGTCTCATGTTTACCATTATATCTATAGAAATCAATATTCCTATTTTTTCATAATTTTCTCTATTTTTTCCAAACCTTTATTTTCTTCAAAAATTCATAAGAAATGTTTAACACCTAGTTTCTCCCAATATTTTTATACAGATAATCCTAAAATATTTTTCCAAAAATACTGAAATTAATTTCAAGAAAAATCTGTGTGTCACGTGTTGGGCGAGTGGCCTATGACTAAAGTTCGCGCGTGCACCCACGCACCTTGTCTTTTCTGGTTGTCTTCTTCGACGACGACCGGTTGCGATAGTCTCCAATGGTCGATCTGATTGCCCCGCCTTGAAGCTCTCATTGAGGCGACCCTAATGGAACACTTACACTTCGAAAAAACCCACTGGAAAGGCCTAGAACGGCTGGTTACAGGTCTTGGTCCGGCAGCCCCCAATTTTCCAGCCAACTTGCTAAAACCCAATGAAACGTACACCAAGCTCTCCCAAATTCTCCAGATTTGCTCACCATAACTCAAAGAACAAAACCCCCTTATCCGTGAGGCTCGATTCAAGCTAAAACAAGAGTAATTTCTTCAATTTTTGCTTTGAAACCCTCGGCTCTCTACCCCTTTTATACACATTTTTTGCGCTAAAATCCACCAAATCTCAATTATTCTTATATCTTAAGCACCAAGTCTAGCCTCCAAATAATTCAACTAGCCCTAAATCATGAGAAAACTCCTTCAAAAAATTTGGCCAAACCCTCGGTCACCTCCGCCATTAATTCCGATCACATCGTCGCCATGCTCGGCCAATGGCCACACCCACTCGCTTCATCATCACCTAGAGGCTATCCCTGAGCCTCCAAGAGACTTTCTTGACTGCCAGGGTGGCTAGCCGACGACCACAATGCGATTGGTCGGTTTCTCACCTAAAAGTTTAGATTTTTGCACTTTTGCCCCCCAAATAATTTTCAACTACATTTCGCCCCTTTCCTTGATACCCTTGGACTTTCCATCAATTCCACTATAGCCTATAAGTTCCAAAATATTCATTTTCCTCAAAAATTTCTAAAAATTTATTATTTTGACCTCTTTCTAGCAATTTACATTTTCTGTACTTTGGTCCGGATGCCCCTAATCGCTTGTTTTCGACCTCAAACCGTTGCGAATCTCTTAATTTTGTCAAATCCTACTTATTTGGGCAATTTTACCTTCCTTGACTCCTTTTGACATGGACATTTGCCTTTCGTTCTTGTGTTGGATATTTCATATCGGCCCGAAATTTGATAAATTCCATTTTAATCCCAAAACTTCAAAAATACCTTTGATATTTAATACATGGTATTACATCTTCCCCTTCTAAAAAGAAATTTCGTCCTCAAAATCACTCCCTCTCAAGATTAAACAAATGCGTATAAGAAATTTTCATCTCTTCCTCACGTTCCCAGGTGACTTTTTCTTCGTCATGGTTTCTCCATAGCTCTTTTACCAATGGAATAACTTTGTTTCTTAAGAGCTAATCCCTTTGGTCTAAGATTTGAACTAGTTTTTCAGGGTAAGTTAGATCATTTCATATCTCAACGGTCTCATTTTAAAGAACCTACGTAGGATCTGGCTCGTTCTTCCGCAGTTGGGACACATGGAACACATTGTGGATATTTGATAACGTCATAGGTAAAGCTATTCTATAAGCCACTGATCAAATTTTCTCTAAAATTTCATATGAACCGATATATCTTGTGTTTAGTTTTCCTTTCTTTTTCCCTCAAATCACTGTTTTGAATGGAGAGACCTTTAAATACACCTTATCTTCAACTAGAAACTCCAAATTTTGTCTTCGTTGGTTAACGTATGACTTCTGACGACTTTGACTTGTTCTCATTCTTTCCTGAATTCTTTTGATTTTTTCAGTAGTAGTTTGCACTATCTTGAGTCCAATCAATCATGTTTCACTAGTGGAGTTATGCATTTTTGTCCGTACAATGCCTTGTAGGGGGCCATTCCGATACTACTATGATGCCCGTTATTGTAAGAAAATTCAACCAGTGGTAGATGTTTTTCCCAACTTCCTGAGAAATCCAGAACGCATGCTTTTAATATATCCTCAAGCATTTGAATTGTTTGCTCGGATTGTCCATCGGTTTGAGGATGATAAGCTGTGCTAAGTTTCAACTGCGTTCCCATACACTTGTGGAAACTTTCCCAAAATCTTAACATAAATCATGGGTCTCGATCTAACACAATGCCTGTAAGAGATGATACAATCATAGTCTTTCAGGTACTCTATCCATCTTCTTTGTCGCATGTTTAACTCCTTCTAGGAGAATATGCACTTCAGACTTTTGTGGTCTGTGAAAATTTCAAACTGTTCCCCGTATAGATAGTGTCTCCATAATTTCAAGGCATAAATTATGGTTGCTAATTCCAAATCATGAGTTGGGTAGTTCTGCTCATGTCTTTTTAGTTGTTGGGATCCGTAAGCGATTGCCTTCTAGTCTTGCATTAGAACACATCCCAAGCCTGTTCCAGAAGCATCACTATACACCACATATTTCCTCAATTCCGTTGGCATCGCCAAGATCGGTGTCGTGGTCAATGATGCCTTAAGCTCTTGAAAACCTTGCTCACACGTTACATCCCATTCAAATTAAACTTCCTTTTGCATGAATCGGGTAAGTGGAGTAGATATCTTCGAGAATCCTTCCACGAATCTTCTGTAGTATCCAGCTAGTCCAAGAAAACTTCAAATTTCCCCGACAGTCTTGGGTGCTTACCAATTTTGAATTACTTCAATCTTTGTTGGATCGACGACTATACCTTTCGTTGAAATTATATGCCCAAGAAATGCTACTTGCGTAAGCTAGAACTCACACATTGAGAACTTGGCGTACAACTTATGGTCTTTTAAGGTTTGCATTACTACCCTCAAATGTCCTTCATGCTCAATCTTACATGCAGAGTATATTAGGATATCATCAATAAATACTATCACAAATTTATCCAAATAAGGTCTAAAAGTTATGTTCATCAAATCCATGAATGTAGCAGGTGCATTTGTTAATCCGAACGGCATCACCAGATATTCATAGTGACCATATCGAGATCGGAAGGCGGTCTTAGATACATCTTTTGACTTGATCTTTATTTGGAAATACTCTGATTGAAGATCAATTTTTGAAAATACCCTAACTCTTTGAAGCTAATCAAATAATTCCTCAATTCTAGGTAGCGGGTACTTATTTTTTATGGTTACCTTGTTTAACTGCCGGTAGTCAATACACATCCGTAAGGTACCATCTTTTTTCTTTATGAAAAGTATCAGAGCTCCCCAAGATGATACACTTGGTCAAATGAATCCTTTGTCGGTTAAGGCCTGTAATTGCTTCTTTAGTTCTCTCATTTCGCCTGGGGCCATCTTGTACGGAGGCCTGGCATAAGGTCTATCAAGTATTCAATCTCCCGATGTGGAAGTAATCCTAGTAAATCTTTGGGAAAAACCTCAGGGTATTCATTCATAATCCTTGCTTCTTCCAACACAGGACTTTTCTTACTCGATTATGGTTTGGTTGTTTGCAATGCTTGCAAAGTCATGCCTTGCTTTCTTTTACCCTTAATATTCTAGCCTTGAAACACAATCCACCTTCCACTAGGTTGGAGTAGGCTTATCGTTTTATTCTTACAATCTATCTTAGCCTCATGTAATGATAGAAAATCCATTCCTATAATCACGTCAAAATCCTGAATGTCTAATACTGCTAAGTCTATCTTGAGATTTTCTCCTCCCATATTGAAGATACATCCTTGGCAACCTATCACAGTTTCTACGATTGTACCTATAGGAGTAGATATTACCATTTGATAACCCAATTTTCTTAGAGTTTCAAAATTCACTTAGAGTTTAAAAATCTCAATTTTGCCATATCCACTAAGCATATGTCTTCCTTTCCCTACCATTATGCCGATGAGATAGTCGATCTGGTACTCTGCCAGATCCTCCAATTGTCGGTAGCTTGAGGGTACATCATCTATGATTTCTTCTATTGCGTTTAGAAATACAATCACATCCTTATCATGCAGATTTCCTCGAGCTTCGATCATTTGCGCCTAGTGAGTCAACAACACTTGATCCACCATTGTTACTAATAACACATAAATTCTACTCAAAAACCTCAAACGTATTGTAAAGCCCCAGTGGTTGCCACGTGACTCCCTCTTATCCACTCCTTTTTACTTCAATTTAAGCCCAAATTGGGCGCTTTTAATTGCAACAGAAGCAGCAATTACAGTGAGTAAATTCCAGAGAAAAACCAGCGGGCGCGAGCTCAAAATTTGAGAGATTTTGGTGGAAAAATCAGCATTTAATCAAGTTTAATTCAAGTTTTAATTTGCCAGGTATGTAAAGAAGCTAGTAATTAATATTCTCTACGGTCAAAATTTCGTTTTATGTCTAATTTTATTAATTTTGGCGAATAATTGAGATATTGCAGTTTGTATAATTTTTACCGCTTTTGGATCAAACGAGACTAAGGATATCTCTGTTAAGACAAGTTCTTCTTACCTACCTCGTCGGTTCTTTCGTTGGCAATTTATTTGACCTCCCTTCGTTTATTTCGGCTATTAATTAATTATGAAATTTTTTAATAGTTAGTTTAAAATTTAATTTATTAAATTGGTCTCGTGGGTTTTATTCGTTGGTTGCCTACGGGGATTTGTGCCACCCCCTGCCTGCTAGGAATGATGTCGTACTCACCCGGGGCTAGGTTCTTAGCGGTTCAGGTATTATAATTGAATTTTTGGTTATTTTCTGACTGAGCAGTTGTGCAGTGGGGGCTAGGATCGGCGGTTCGGTGACGGAGTGACTGTCGTACGGTCTACCTTAGGCCGCCGACGGGTCTCTCCTATCCACTGACCGTTGACCAGTGCCAGGCACCGCTGACTAGCTTAGCCGTTATGTGATTATAGCATGCCTGCTTATATTTTATTCTCGTTGCATGGCTTGATGTGCACATGGGTACGGGCTGCATATTGGGATTAACATGATTTGGTTATGCTTGGTCACGGGCATTTTAGCTTGACTATGATGCATCCAGCAGGCATGTGCATCGCGTGTGGCTTACTATATGGGCGGAGCATGGCCTGATGTCTGGATGTATGGGTGCCTGGTATCACGTTGATGCTCACTACGCCGTTGCATTTTATGTGCATTGCATGGCTATTGGTAGTATTTAGTTCTCGGACGGGAGTACCGTTTCGAGGGAGCCGATGGCTCGGTTGTCGGGAGTACCGACATGGATACGGGTGACGGGAGTACCGCCCCGGGACAGTGCGCACAGGTTTGTTGAGGATATTGTTGCCTTTCAGGGCAGTGGTAGGTTGGTATGGGACTTGGGTGCCAGGTGTCTGGTGTGGGTCCCAAGGACCGGTATGTACTTTTATTATGTTGTACTATTGTGTTGTAGCATCTCATGGCTTGTGTGTACTTGTGGGGCTGTGTTTGGGATGGTCTCTTCTTCTACTTATAACCTTTCATTTCGTATAAACTTGCTGAGTCTTGCGACTCACCTTACTTTCCATCATTCCAGGTAAGGGTAAAGCAAAGGCCGAGGGTAAGGATCATTCCACTTAGCAGCCGGCCGTGTTGGTTCAGTGTACAGTTAGTCGCCCCTGTTATCTCTAATATTTTGTTCGTATTTTTGTCTTTCATTTTTAACTGTGCCGGATTATTCCCTGTATTTTCATCTGTTGGCACAGGTGTCTGTATATTTTTATATATACTCCTTGACCGTTGTTCCAGCGGGGCACCTGTGGACATGCATGTATATCATTTTGCTTCCGCTGTGGCATTTCTTTTTATGTATGCATGTCAGGGCATTTTGTCTTGTGTTTGTTTCTCTTCCCTTAGGTAAGCGCTTCTGTTCGGATAGACCGGGTGGTTGGGATATCCGAGCGAGGGTGCTTACACGTATATTTCCTAGAGTATTTATATCATTTCCTTCTAGATTCCATATGTCTCTTAGAATTCCGTAATCTTATCCTAAGTTTTCATCCAGTAGTTTTAACCAAGCTAAGTTTGACAACCTAACTTAACCTAAGGCTCTTATACCAATTGTAACACTCCGCCTTATAAGGGCGCATCACTATAAGGGAATTCCTGGGAATCTTTTTTTTTTTCCAACCTCATCATATGCAATGCATCAAGAACAATCTTCACATGCTTTAACATGCCTGACACATACAACAATTCAAAGAACAATTATCACGTGCTCACATGGGCCGGCACTTGTGGTGATTCCAAGAATAATCTTCACATGCACACCAAATCCCGAAAATCCCATTCCCGCCCGTTTAACTAACAAGATCAATAGTTTTAAACTAAATGAGTCATAACATTACACAACGAATATAATAACATCAAAATACCGTGGCCTACCATGAGGTTCATACATAGTGTTTTCACATCAAAATAAGTATTACAGTGTTACAAAATGATAACAACACTATCACATGATTGTTCGTGCATGTATCAAAATAAGTACTACTGCTTCAAAATGATACCAAAGCTATCACACTAAACACTGTTGGCCTCAACTGGCCACATCCTCACTTTCGCAGTAGTCCCTGACTGGAACGTTAAATGTTTCAGGGACATAACCCAGATTAGATGATAAAACATTTAAGTGATGGCATGACACAGTTTACATGAATGCATGAATAACACACGAACATGGCATATACAGACAACGACAATATGCAACACGTTTAACTTGAGAAATCTCCCTAGTATACTCAACCTCTAGTGGAAACCATTCCACACACCATTGGGATTGACCTTGTCGCAACATACTTAATCTTTGGTTGCCCTTCCACCTCACTCGATCACCGGGATTTAACTCTCCCCATTCTCAAGAATACCCCATCTTATCCCTCACGGACATAACAACGATACAAAATCAACACCTCAATGATATGAAAATCACACGCCATGCACCGACTCTTTTCGTATGTAAAACAGTTGATGCAATATTCCATATGATAATTATGCATATGATGCCATAAATACATAAGTAAAATGCCTACATGATACATCCCAAGTTCTGGAGGGTATAACCGCTCGCTAGAACTGGTCCAAACACATGCAACCTAAACTCGAGAGGGTAGAACTGCTCACTTGAACCCACTATACACACACAAAAACACTTTCAAGACAAAGGGTAAGACTAGAATCGAACCACTCACCTTATTTTGAAAAAGGTCATTTTTTACCTCATAAAGCGTGTCATACCTCAAAAATCGTGCAATCATTCCTTTTAACAATCAAATTGTTTCCTATTTACCATTACATCTATAGAAATCAATATTCCTATTTTTTCCATAATTTCTTCAATTTTCTCTATTTTTCTTTATTTTTTTCCAAATCTTTCTTTTCTTCGAAAATTCATAAGAAATGCTTAACACCTAGTTTCTCCTAATATTTTTATATAGATAATCCTAAAATATTTTTCCAAAAATATTGAAATTAATTTCAGGAAAAACCTGTGTGTCACGCGCCCTCACGCGTTAGGCTATGGCCTGCGACTGAAGTTTGCGCATGCACCCATGCGCTTTGTCTTCTTCAATTGTCTTCTCCGACGGCGACCAGCTGCGATGGTCTCCAATTGTCGATCTGATTGCCCTACCTTGAAGCTCTCCTTGAGGCAACCCTAATGAAACCCTTACACATCGAAAAAACCCATCGGAAAGGCCTCAAACGACCGATTGCAGGTCTTTGTCCAACAACCCTTAATTTTTTGGCCAACTTGCTAAAGCTCGATGAAACGTACACCATGCTCTCCCAAATTCTCCAAATTTGCTCCCCAAAACTCAAAGAACAAAAGCCCCTTATCTGTGAGGCTCGATTCAAGCTAAAACGAGAGTAATTTCTTCAATTTTTGTTTTGAAACCCTCGGCTCTCTACCCCTTTTATACCCATTTTAGGCGTCAAAATCCACCAAATCTCGATTGTTCTTATCCCTTAAGCACCAAATCTAGCCTCCAAATGATTCAACTAGCCCTATATCATGAGAAAACTCTCTCGAAAAATTCGACCAAACCCTCGGTCACATCCGCCATTAATTCTGGTCACATCGCCACCGTGCTCGGCCAATGACCACTCCTACTCGCTTCATCATCACTTGGAGGCTATCCTCAAGCCTCAATGAGACCTTCCAAACACCTTGGACGATTAGCTAGTGGCCACAATGTGGCCGGTCAGTTTCCCTCCTAGAAGTTTCATTTTTTGCACTTTTGCCCCCCCCAAATAATTTCCAACTAGATTTCGCCCATTTCCTTGATACCCTTGGACTTTCCATCAATTCCTCTACGGCCTACAAGTTCCAAACTATTCATTTTCCTCAAGAATTTTCAAAAATTCATCGTTTCGATCTCCCTCTAGCAGTTTACATTTTTTACACTTTGGCCCGGATGCCCTTAATCGCGTGTTTTCGACCTTAAACCTTTGCAAATCTTTTGGTTTTGTCAAATCCTACTTATTTGGGCAATTTTTCCTTCCTTAACTTGCTTTGACATGGACACTTGTCTTTTGTTCCTGTTTTGGATATTACATATTGGCCTGAAAATTTGATAAATTCCATTTTGACCCACAACTTCAAAAATACCTTTAATATTTAATATAGGGTATTACAACAACGCTTCATAGTTATACTAAACAATTTCAAATAAATAAGTTTTATCCCTTAAGAGTTTATTTTTTAATTTTAAGAAAGAATCCTAATTCAATCTTGACTAGGATTGGTTTGCACTCGAGTCTTGAAGAAGACACCCTTACTCAAGTTGAACTAGACCTAAATAGAATATCAAGATCGAAGATGACACGTGAGAGATTTGCGTATATTAGTTGAGTTAAACCTCAGTTGTCATTGTTCTTTCCTGACCAAAGGGAGCGATCGGAGGTGGGCTCGCCACGACAAGGCGTGGGTTCCAGCGACGGGTTCGTCCAAGAGACAGCTGGCACCTACAAGTACTCCAACGCTGGAGTGAGTAAGAAGGTAAAGAAATGATAGTGTATCAGAAAGTCAGGGGGCAGAACATACATTGCCTCCGAAAAAAGTTAGCTGATATAGGGGGATAAGATGTCATCCTGCATAAATGCATCGTGCGTCAACAGATGATAGGACTGAGTATCCAGCGTAGGTGGAGGTTCCCAAGTAGCAACATGGTGGCGACGGGAATGTCATTAATATGGATGAGATCCACCATTAATAAGGATGAGATCTAACGTAGTCGTGCGGACACCCAATGGGGGTTGCAATGATGCTATGGCAGGCTAGTGCGGGACCAAGAAATGGCCAAGATTGGGCCAAGAGAGATAAGTCGAGATTGGGCCCAGAGAGATAGGTTGAGATTTATCCCAGAGATGGGCTGAGATTGGGCCTACACGGTCTACAAACCCCCAAGTTGGATGCTCAAAAAGCGAGCATTCGAGCTAAAGAATGGAGGCTTGGGCAATTTTGTTACATATGCTAGTTTTGGAGAGTTTGATTGTCATTATGATCTGATTGAGGTGGATAGTCGAGTTGACTTTGGTCGAATAAGTGTTGGCTCTAGAGTTGTATGAAGTCGACCTGGCCTCCAAGGTAAAGTAGCTTTCTTTGTGTGATAACCGGTAACACGTGGTGGTCGACTAGCTATCTTGAATGTGCATTGGCGGAGTCTTGCGCTGCTGTTGGGACGTGTTTAGGGTATAGCTGAACTCTCGTTCGGTTCTTGCTATCCAAACTTGGAAAGAATAGGGAAAGATCGCGTTACTTTTGTTAAGGTTTTGAGTATACTTCTGGGGGTGGCATTTTAGTTATGGTCATTCTCCCAATCCTTACAAGACAAGGATCAGACCCGATGGTGGGGAAAGTTGTCGCTCTAGTAGGGAGACTCATTACCTCAGGTATGAGAGGCAGTAAATCAACCCAACTCGGCCTGAGCCTCGGCGTCATCAGCAACACTCTCCTTGGCTCGGTTCACCTCCACTCTGGGAGTTCCCCTTGAAGTCCCAACGCGCACCTTTCCAGTCGATCAGCAAATCGGTCGCCTTCAACCTTCATATATGGCTTGCAAGGATGCAGGTCTAGACCAGGATCAAAGTACGAACATGGAGTAAGGCTTCCTCGTAGCCCTCCAAATACTCATCTGTGGCCTCCAACATCTGAGCTCTTGATCACCCTAAAATATACCGCAAGTGTACGGGTCGAACAAGTAATATAATAGTAAGTAAGAATATCGTTCCCACGAGAAAAGATTTCAAATACCACATTTTTAAACTTTCTTTATTATTTAGACAATAAAAATTTCAGATTTAATAAAGAACAGAAAAAAATAATAAATTAATTAATTAGATTAATAAAATAAAATTAATTTGGAAGACAGTTGGAATCAAAGAAATAAGTGGATTTCAATAACTAAGGCACATGTATGAACCTAGCTTTGCAATGCAAATCATATACTTTTATGCGAATGAATTAGTAAATTGAGTATGTGACTGCGAAATCTCCTAACCCATTCATTATCCTATTTCTAGGTTATAACGAGTCTATTCTCATTTAATAACTTCCTATATTTTTATGAAAGTTTAACTAAATGAAAACGCATTACGATTTATGAAATTCCTAGCATATCACTAAAAGCCACACAAAGAAATCGATTTCTATTTATAGTCGATTTTACTTTATGGTGTACGGTACTTATGATGCAATTTCCAAACTATCTTCTTTCGGTCTCAAGATTAGGCATCAAATCATGTAAGTAGTGGTCAATTATTCACAAGCATTAAACCCAATACCACAACACTCAACATAAATCAAATTATTCAATCACATAAAATTATAAAAAATACATCGTCATAGTTTCGACTAATACATGGTCTTAGTTCAACAAATTAGTTCATGAAAAAATTAATTAAAACTCAAATAAACAATAAAAGCATAGAAAAATTATTTAATTAAAGAAGAAGAAGAAACAAGCTCAGTTGGCGAATCTACGTTGCCCGCGTCCCTGCTGCGTCCGCTTGCTCCTGCTGAGTCCGCCACCGCCTCAATCTCCAATCTTCAATTTCTGCTTCATCCCTCTGCTCGTTCTATGCGCTGCCTCCTTTCTTTTCCTGCCTTCTCATTTTTATTCCTTTAATGGCCGCCCAAGACGCTGCCAAATCAATCACCTCCAATTTCTTTATTAATATTATATATATATATATATATGCAAGGCGTCACATACATAGCCCTAGCACATTCACGCCCACATCACTTAAATTAATAAAATAATATATAATCTATATACATAATATAATATAAAATATAGTATTTAATATACTATTATTTATATTAACTTTAATAATATTAATTATTTATAATATTTTTTATTTATATTATAATATTAATTTGTAATATTAACTTTATAATATCTTTTTTTATTTTTATTTTTATTTTTTTCAACCCAAACACAAAATAACATTTATGTAAAATAACAAAAAATACTAAAAATTAAATATATATAAAAGAAACTTAAAATACTAGATAATTAGAGATAAAACACATATAAAATACTTAAAACACTACTTGATTATGACCAATAAATGTGTGAATAAATTCTCACATCAGCTCTGCCAACCTCCGTTATAGATCGGGTAGCCTCGAGTGTCGCTTTTAGATGGGCAATCTCCGCCTTCGAATCGCGAAGCTTCGCCTTGGCATCCTCGCCCTGGCGACCGAGATGACTTATGACCTCACAACAGCGAATCAGCGACGCATCCGACCCCTCCAACCGCTGACTCAAGTCAGCCGTCACCTTGGTTGCTTTTTCCCCCATCCTGCTTTTCGCCGTCTCTTGGACGCGTCTTATCTCTTCTAGATACGACCGATTGAGAGAAACCACCTCTAATTGGAATCCAAGTTCTAACGCACGATACTTCTCCAAAACCCCCAAAGCCCAATCTTCCACCCGATGGTACGTCGCCCACCGATCCCCTGTAGTAAAAGGATCAAACACGCCCATAGAAAGCACGTCAAGAGACAACTCGACCCCTCCAGCATCCCTCGAGCATTTCTCAACCGATGACCGACCCTTACCAATAACAAGTCCTTCGGGAGGCAACGCCAAAACGGCACCAGCGACAGTCGGAAGAGCCAGCGCAGCGGTGGAAGGTATAGGATCACCCGTCGGAGAAGCGACATCTCCCTCGCTAGCACTGTTAGAAACCTCTCTCTTTCCCTTAAAGATAGCCTTTAGCATTTCCTTGTTAAGACGATGAGCCATTTTGCCCCAAGAAACAATCAAAGGGAAAGACTTAGAAAAAAACAAAAGCACCTTTAACACAAGGAAGAAGAGGAAGTAACGATGGAAAACTTAGAATGAAGGGGACGTACCATTTAAACTGTGCCCATACGTCGCATTCGGAAGAAAGCAAAACACCATTAGACGCTTAGCAAGTGTTAAGGGGGTTCCACCTATCGCGCGCCTGCCACATATTCAAAACTTCGAGGGAACTCATGAGTTGTCGCTCATACCTATAGTAATGAGTCTTCCTAGCATGACGCTTTGTCCGCCAAGGTTCCACGCGTTGTATACCAAAGCATTGGGGAACTTTCCCCACCGCCGAGTCCAATCCCTATCTTGTAAGGATTAGGAGGACAGCCATAGCTAAAATGTTGGCCCTATAAGTATACTCAAAACCTTAACAAGAGTAACACGATCTCTTCCTCTTCCTTCCAAGTTTGGATAGTAAGAACCGAACGAGAGTTCAGCCACACCCTAAACACGTCCCAACAGCAACGCAAGACTCCGCTAATGCACATTCAAGATAGCCAACCGGGCACCACGTGTTACCGGTCAACACACGAAGAAAGCTACTTTACCTTGGAGGTCAGGCCAACTTCAGAAAACTCCAGAGCCAACACCTATTCGACCAAAGTCAACTCGATCGTTTGCCTCGGTAAGATCGTAATGACAATCCAACTCTCCAAAACTAGCATATGCAGCAAAAATGCCCAAGCCTCAATTCTCTAACTTGAACGCTCGCTTCTTGAGCATCCGACCTGGAGGGCTGTGGACCATCTGGACCCAATCTTGGCCTATCTCTCTGGGCCCAATCTCGGTCCATCTCTCGGCCTAATCTCGACGCATCTTTTAGTCTTGCGCCAACCTACCACAACATCATTGCAACCCCCATTGGGTGTCTGCACGACCGCGTTAGATCTCATCCTCATTAATGGTGAATTTCATTCATATTAATAAGGGTCTCGTTACCACTATGCTATTACCTGAGAACCTCCACCGACATAGAATACTTAGTCCCATCATCTGCAAACGCACGATGCATGTATGCAGGAGGACATCTCATCCCCTTATATCAGCTAGCTTTTTTCAGAGTTAAGGTATGTTGTGTCATCTGACCTATTGATACACTGTCTTTCCTTTATCTTCTTACTCACTCAACTGTCAGAATACTTATAGGTGTCAACCGCCCTCCAGACGGACTAGTAGCCAGAACCTGTGCCTTGCCGTGGCGAGCTCGCCTCCTATCGTTCCCTTTGGTCAGCAAAGATCAAACATCAATGTTATTATTTACAAATAACATTATGTTTTCTATAGTGGAGTGTCAAGTAGGTCTATGCATTTTTTAATTAAAAGTGGAATTAATTATTATATTTTAAAAATAAATAAATTTGAATTATGTAAAGTTATTTGAATCTAGATTTGAGGATCGATTTAGATGGTTTCAATTATGTGGGGGCTCTTATCATAAATCGACAAATTATGCAAAAAAAATAATTGTTTTCAATTAAAAATAGTTTGCTGAGAAAAAAGTAGAAAAATAATTTAAAATAACAATGGAATAAAATCGGGGGAGGAGAGGAGTGGCAAGTGCGTCCAAGAGAGTGCCCAAAGTAATGGAAGGAAGAGGAGGAAAGTCACGGTCCTTGACTGGACTCGACGTCAGTGAGCCCCACTCAACCCCTGGTCTTCATTCCGGACCGTCCATTCCCACGATCAGATGTGACCTCCCGATCGATGTTGACTCACCCCTGCCCTGTTAAGGACGTGGGCCCCACCCCGCCATAAATATCCAAGCTGATTTACATACATACAGATTGCAGGTATAGATATAGAGAGAGAGAGAGAGAGAAAATAAAAAATCTAGAGAGAGAAGTCAGTTGGCAGCAGCGAGAGTACTTTTCGGCTAATAATCGCTGCCAACTTGCATGGCTCTGTACGTATATGCACAGTATGCATGCATGTATGTATCTATATATGCGTGTATGTCAAACCCACTGGCAAATATAATGAATAAATGAAATTGAAAAAGAAGGGATAGAAAGTTTTAGATTTTCAGGGAAGGACTCGGAGGCTCCAAATTCTCAGGGAAGGACTCGCCGGCTATTATAAATACGGATCTTTTACCAAACCCATCAATGCATCAACTGCTCAACCCGTACTACGTTCCTTTTTACTGCTTTTATTTTTCTCCGATTCGAATTCGCCTCCTTCTTCGTCTTCGACATGACGATCATCATTGATCAGCCTGATCACTTTGGTAATTTCCTTGTTTTTTTTTTCGCCTGGTTTTCGGTGATTTAATTTTTCTCGGTGTTTCTGAGGATTATGGCGTTTTCTTCCCTTTTTTTTCTTATTTTTTTGATCGCGAACTGCCGGAGATCTGGACGATGTTCGTTCGTCGGTGAACAGATCTGGGTTCGTTCGTCGGGGAACAGATCTGGGTTTTGTTTTTTTTGTTTTTTTGTTTTTTGAAAATTTGATGTACTGTGAAGCTCTATTTATTTTCTTTTATATTTTTGGAATTTTGGATCGTTTTATTTATTTATTGAGTTTAATTTTAAATCCAGACGTTGAGGCGGAGGAGAAGATCCAAAACAACGAAGAGGAGTTGGTGTTGGACGGCGGTTTTACGCTGCCGGAAGGCCGTTTTCTGGTGCCGGAGAACAACTCATTCGGCCACGTCTTTAGGTTTCCACTCTCCTCATCAAAATCGTTAAATAAAAATGTTAATAAGTTGAACATACGAAAAGGATTAAGCGCTAAGAGCTGTTTGGCTGAACGGAAAGCTAATGAAAAGGATGTATAATGATGTATTCTCTCTAATCCCCCAAACCCAAACGCAGAGCCAGTAATGGAACTTTGATGATGGACTCCTGAACCAGGCCCAAATTCAGTGAGGCCCATAAGTGGCCCAGCCCTTATATGTTCTTTTATATGTAAAATAAAAATCTTAAAAAATAAAATTAAATTAAATTGATCTAACATGGAGATGGGAAAAACAGGGATTATGATGCGGAAAGTGCAAGGCAAGAAGGTGTGGAGAATTTCTACCGCATCAATCACATTAGCCAATCAGTGGACTTTGTAAGCAGATCTATCTATCTATCTATCTGTCCTAGAAATTTTAATTTTTACCAAACACCACCTTTTTCTTTTTCTTTTTCTTTCTAACTGATTAATTTGTTGGGTTGGGTTGGGTTTAATTTAATTGGATGCAGGTGAAGAGGATGAGGGAAAATTATGGGAAATTGGACAAGGTGGAGATGAGCATATGGGAATGCTGTGAGCTGCTTAATGATGTCGTTGATGAGAGTGATCCAGACTTAGATGAACCCCAGATTGAGCACTTGTTGCAGACAGCTGAAGCCATCAGAAGAGATTATCCCAATGAAGATTGGCTGCACTTGACTGGCCTCATTCATGGTATGTGCCCTACTTGTTCTCACACTAATTTTACTCTGAAAACTGTCACCATCATCATCAACAAAACTGTTGTTTTTTGCATTATCAAGTTTTGTGTTAAAATGTTAATGGGTTCACATGTTGAACCTTATTCATGGCCCAGGCCCAACCCAATCCACAACATGGGATTGAATTTATTGGGTCAGATGTCATATTTAGGCCTCTGTTTGAAGTGGGGTGATCATTGATTGTGCAGATCTTGGAAAGGTTCTTCTTCATCCCAGCTTTGGGGAGCTTCCTCAATGGGCTGTTGTAGGTATGTCATGTGCCATGCCATATCTAATTAAGCTGTGAATCTTTCATCAATCATCCACCCTTCGTTCAGTGATTCTTCCCATTTTCCTTAGCCACTCACCCATAATCAGTATCTCAGGCGATACCTATCCGGTTGGATGTGCATTTGATGAATCAATTGTCCATCACAAGGTGCGTCCTCTTCCTAGTTTCTGCCTCACGATTGGAGTTGCAAAACTGAATTTATTTCTCCATTTTAGATTTCTCTCTCACTGTTTGGCACATTTTGGGCTTGGTGGTGGTGGTGGTGGTGCAGTATTTCAAGGAAAATGCAGACTACAACAATCCTGCTTACAACACCAAATATGGGATTTATTTCGAGGGTTGCGGGCTCAACAATGTCATGATGTCATGGGGGCATGATGACTACATGTATTTGGTACTTATTCCAAGCCTTTTCCTACAAGAAGACCTTTGTTTGAAGCTAGAATTTCCGAACATATGCATGAAAAAGCAAACATTGAAATCTGATCTTTGTGGGTCTCATTCCTGTAGGTGGCTAAAGAGAACAAAACAGCTTTACCCTCAGCAGCTCTGTTCATCATCAGATACCACTCATTTTATGGTATGTAAAAACAGAAAAGATGAGAAAAAATCTAACCAAATTAACATGATGGTTGAGTTGATACAAGAGTTGCTTCGTTTTCATGCAGCCTTGCATAGGTCAGGAGCATACAAGCATTTGATGAATGAGGAAGATACTGAGAATTTAAAGTGGCTCCAAATCTTCAAGTAAGGCTCTTCATTTTCCTTTTTTTGTTCAAATATTACCATTTGGTTTTGTTAGCGCTTAACAAACAGGTAATCACTCTTTTTCTTTTGGGTATTTTTCTCTTTATTTCAGCAAGTATGACCTCTACAGCAAGAGCAAAGTTAGAATTGATGTAGAAAGAGTGAAGCCATACTATCTCTCCCTCATTAAAAAGGTAGGTCAACTCTACATCCTTTCCTTTTAATAGAACAATGATGCAAAAATGATCCAAAATGACATATCCAAAGTATTTATGGTTCGTTTTATTGATTAACTGAATGATGCTTGTTGATTTGATGCAGTACTTCCCAGAGAAGCTGAGATGGTGAAGAACTGGAGCTGCTGCTCATGAGAGTTGGTTGAAGATGGATGGGAATGGATCCCCTGCAGATTAGATGAGTCATTAATGTCGGGACATGTTTTTGTTTTATTAGGTTTCTCTTTATTTATTATCACTTCTTTTTTGGGGGGTTGGTTTTTGTTTTGTGAGCTTCTTTGAAGTCAGATGGTATGAGCATATCAGTGTGAATAATGGCAGTATGTTTGTGGAATAATATGCTCTTGTGGAATAATCTCACATACATTGATTGCATGATCTTTGCCATGAAATAGCTGCTGGGTTAGGCATGTACTCAAAGCTAGTCATTTAGAAGTTTACATTTCAAAAAGAAATAAATAAATTTGGATATAAAAAATAAAAGATTTTAAATGTCATCTAAATAGATGTGATTTTAAACCAAGTTATTGTTCTTGATCTTGAGTACAAGCCCATTTCAGCCAAACAAAACCATCTCTCTCAAACAAACAGAGAAGAAGAGGGGCCTAAATTTGAAATTTAATGTCAAAGATGCATTTAGGTGGGGATATTTATGTGTTAATTTCAACATATCTTATCCAAGGGATTCAAATCCAAATTGAATTTGAACTAAAAAATATTAAGCATTTAAAATGATACATCTAAGGTGTTACTTCGAATAAAAAATTAATTAATATATACTAAAAATTTTACCAAACCAAGTAAGAATTTTTTTATAACGAAACTTATATTTTTACCCTTGAATTTTTTGATAGAATTATCTAGCAATAACACCACATATACAAGAGGTAGGTGAATTTGGGCGATTAAAAATTTTGATTTAGTTTAAAAATTTTCTACCTCAACGTGAGGATTTAGAGCAAATAATGTTATTTGATAAAAATGCTTGACAAGATATATGCAATGAAAGTAAAGATTAAAAAGATACAAATAATTTTTGAGTGGTTCAATCAAATAACCTAATCCACTACCTTAAA
Source organism: Diospyros kaki (assembly GCA_036245055.1). Lineage (NCBI taxonomy): Eukaryota > Viridiplantae > Streptophyta > Magnoliopsida > Ericales > Ebenaceae > Diospyros > Diospyros kaki. The sequence goes on from BSEG01000003.1 coordinate 4,162,479, forward strand.
CGACACTAAAAATTTTAAAAACTTTATCAAATTCTCTTACTTGATCATAAGTAGACTCTCTAGTTTCCAAGACTAGAATATACAATATCTTACAATCAAAGCAGACTTTCTAACACCCTTGTTAAGAAAATACAAGATGATTACAACAAGAGATAAATCTCTTAATTATAAATTCTCTCCAAAATGATATAAGACTTGAAGCAATAAATACAAATGAAGAACAAAGCCTTAAGAGAGAAAAATTGAAAACAATTGAGCACTTGAGAGTAGGTTGAACACTTGAATGCTTGCAATTAATTCTTTAACCTTCTTCAATGCTCTAACAAGTCCATATTTATAGAGCTTGACAAACCAATTAAAAAATTTGATTGTTGGTGGTAGTTGGGAGCATTTAATGAGCTCTAAAACTAATTGTTAAAGAAGTCTGTGAAAAAAACAATCGATGGATTTTAAGAATCCATTGATAGGTTAGTGTACAAATTTGAAAAACGATCGACATAAAGCACAAAAACAATCGATAAACTGAAAAACAGCTAATCGATTTTTATGCAATGGCTGTTGACCGCACTTGGCCAAGAGCCATCTTTTGACTAGTTGACGGGCTAAAAAAGTCGATCGACACCAAGAACAAAAATAATCAACCATTTCTTAAAACTGGTCAACAATTTGTCCTTTACTTTTAAAAATCTTACTTCATTTCTCCAACACTTTAAAACCAATTTTGATAAAACAATTTGATTGAATCTTATGACATCAAAACTTGATTTTTCAAGTGCACTTAAAATATGTTTGACATTGGAGTAAAAATGTTTGAAATTGATTTTCATTTGGAACTTAAACAACTTATAAAATGATTCAGGTAATAAAAATAAAAATAAAATATCTTTCATTATAAAAAAATATTATTTTTCATTACCAAAATCAAAATAAAGAACAAAACAACACTTTCAATTTTTTTTTTGTATAATCACTTAAACTTTTCGTTATTTTAATTACACCTCTAAGTCTACATTTTCAACTCAATTTAATTCTTGTACTTCGATTTTTCTTTTTTTGTGTAATAACTCAAAATTTTTATTATTTTAATTACACTCCTAAATTTATATTTTTTTTAATCAATTAGACATAAACAAAATTTATCAAGTACAAAAATTAAGTCGAAGAAAAAAAAATATGAAATTGGCCATTCCTTCACGATACAGTGCAAGCCAAGAAAGCATCCAAGCAGTATATCGAGCTTGGCCTTGGCAGTATCCTAAATGATTTTCAAGCAAGTCCACATGTAGCTGAGGCAACATAATAAAGAGCAAGCAAAATAATAATGACACCAAATAATGTCTGAAAGGGCTCGCAGGCTCAGCTGAAGCAAATAGTTGCATTAATTAATTTCAAGTTTCAACCACTTTGATATTATAAATATGGAAAATGTCCCAAAGATGAGTCAGTAATCAGTATCAAGGAGCAGGAACATCCAGACAGGTAGGTCAATCAATCTGTTTTTCTGGTTCAAAGATTATTCTACACTGGCCAGATTGATTTAGCCCCAAATTTTTTTTATGAAAAATTAATACAATTCTAATTTTGCAAAAAGTCAACATCACCAGCCGCTTGAAATCCAGAACTATTACCCTAGCTCAATCAAGACATTTAAAGCCTCATCAGAGCATTGGTACATATATCGCCTCACCTGCTTGAAATCCAGAACCATTCCCTCAATCAAGACATGTAAAATGGTAATCCTTTCCAATGTCATTTCATAGTTAAAGCGTCTTAGGCCACAAGCAATCCCTACTTGATGCACAAGCTGGTTCCTCTGCTGTGCTACACGCTGCAAGACATCTATCTTACCAGAGTGAGAGATTACATTAAACACTTGATCAGGCAGCCATACCACCCGATACACTGCTTGCTTGGCCTTTCCGGTTCCAAATCGGTGACGTCTCAATGAGCTTATGGGGAACAAGCTGTCTTTCCCGCTTAGTCAGCTTGCGGAAATTGCTAACTTTTAGTTTAGCTATCTCAGCCTCCTCTTCAGGGGTTATTTCCCTCACCACCACTGTCAGTCTACACTCAGGTCTTACTTTCACCCCACATTTTCCTTTGGCGTGGTAAGAGAGTCTCTTTTTATAGAAACCCTTTCCAATAAACGCCTCAGCTGCAAGACATGAGAAAATGTATGTACAATAAGCGGAGTTCAAGCAAAATCAAGAAAGACGTTATTTTCCATCATTACCAACAATGAGGCGATCTGGATCAAACCCATGATTGTGGGTTGCATTTGCCCTGGCTGAGTGTATCACCTGCAAATTAAAGGAAATATTTCTATTACATTTAAATGCAAGTACTTGAGATATTCAGAATTTGCTGCACCGTCAAGAAAGCTCCCCCCCCCCCCCCCCCAAAATACCCATCCCTTCGTGCATGAACAAACAAAACAAAAGGACATGGTTCTTTGCTCATTGGTTGGTACTTGGTACACATGAGACCTAAATTACAAAAAATGAATTCAATTATTAGAACAGTTGAACTATCATAAAAATGTCATGCTTCTTGTAATGTTGCTCTTAGGGTCCATTAGACACTAACTTCTTTGATTTTTTTCCTTAAAAAGAAATGATAAAGGTGATTGGTTGCTAACCGTTTTGCTCCAAAGAAATAAGATATTTGGACCAAAAAATGATGTTATTTTACCCCCTATTTCACTATAATGAAAGACATAAGATATTTTATGTTTTGAATCAGCTCTTTCTATATGGTATATTATTTGTCATACTTCAGGAATGTTAATGGATAAGAACCTTGGAATACCTGGAAGTTGGGAACAGAAATCTCCATATATAAGAAGACTACAAGTTTCCCCCAGAGTTGAGTAGTTATTTTTTCTTTTTCCCTTTTCTTTCTCACCTAATTGACATGCATGAGATGTTAAACAGTTTTGCGTCACCTGATATACAGTTTGGGAAGCTCGCTTTACTGTCACCTGCAACTGCAGTAATGCATCTTCCACACGCATGCCACGAACTAATGCAGCAACCAAGTTCACCTTCTTAGGACTCTGTTCAAAATAGAGATTAGTAAAATAAAAAGGTAGCAAAACAGAAAGAAAGTTCCCTTTTGTCAAAATTTTTGAACCGTTTTGACAAAATATCCAGTTTGACATGTTTTATAAGTACAGATATGATCAAATGAAATCTTCCAATGGCTAAGGGCCCATATGGTAGAATTTTCATTTTCACTATTTTAACAACTAAAACAGAAAAAGTGTTTGGTTACTCAGCATTATTTTCAAAAAATTTCAGAAAGGAGACCAGTGAGACTTCCAGATTGATCTGGGAGTCCCACCAACTTTGTGACTCCAGAAAACCCAGCTATCAACACCATCCTGTGTTGATCTCTGCCTTTGAAGAAGACAACCCATCATTGCTGGTGGAGACAATCAATGTGCACCGCTGCAGCAAGCTTGCACAAAGAAGCCACAGTTGTCATGCAGCATGCTACCATAGAAGACATCACAACGATTGAATGAATGGAGCAGTCATTGATTGGAGAACACAGCAACTGTTGTTATTGACCAAAAAGGAAATCAACAAGTTGTTGGCAACTGAGAGAAGGCTGGAGGAGTTGCTGGCAAGCTCCAGAATCTCCTCATTTGTCAGCAATGTTAGGAATAAGTTAGAAGATAAAAGAATAATAAACTAAAAATGAGCACAAAGTTGTCAAACGCCATGTTTTATTTTTTTTAATTGAAAATAAAAACTTAAACGTAAAAAATTGAAAATAAAACAAAAAGCTGAAAACCCTATCAAACAGACTCTAAGATCTTAGCAGCTCTACAAAAAGTGCAAGCACACCAAACATTCAGTTAATTGGTGTTATTCAGTGACTATTGTGCCCTAATGCTAGATTTGATGACGTCTAGTGGGCATGTAACATTTGATGTATCTCTGTACATATTAACGGCAAAGTTATCTTCGCTCATCACTCTCTAATTTTCTGTACAAATAAGTCCCTAAATTTCCTGTCAGAGTTTTCATTCTTAAGTTGATAAAAATATGTGGCAAGTTTCTCTAGTAATAAGATTTCTCAAATGTTCTTGGTCCTTGGATTTTTCAAATAGAGACTCTCATTAATCAATTATGGACTGGCAAGTAAGTTTACTACTTTGATTAATATAAGATACTAATGATAAAAGATTGTGAGTCACATACCATAAGGCATATGATACTCGTAGTAAACTCGTAAGTGATTGTTAGAGAACAATGCACCGAACGTGACGCACATAACAGATCACATGGCATATTAGATAATGATCTTGTTATCAAGTTGTGATTGTATAGCTGATCCTTTGATTTGAAGTGACACAGTTGTCTTGTGTATTGATGCGCGAGATTTGCTTATGCACGATACCATCCAATTGCAAGATGAGGATGCTCATCTTATGTGGTCTTATAGGCAAATACTTGTGGATAGGATTCGTCACCCTCATTATGATGAGGCGAACCTCCTATGTGTTGGGATTACATATGGATGGGCACTGTTGGGATTCCATATGGATGCGTATGCAATTTTTTTTTTTTAATTTTACATCAGAGATAAAATTCTACACAAACTATATGTAACTTGGATGTTTAAGCAACGCAATATTATATCACATGTAATAAATTTAATGCATACCTAGTAAGAAGATACCAATGAGGTGTAGAAACAATTTCTACGTGGTTACCTCTTCGTCCTCAAGCTATGGAGGGCCTAGTCAGTCCACCAAGCAAGCAACCACAGAACCCTTTGTGGATTTTTTGTGCTAGACAAAATCAACACAAAGGTGAGCAATAGCTGTTATCATTCTTCTAATTTGATTCATCACATGAATTCAAAGATGGAATTAAAGAAACAGCTGGACGACTGTTGACAACTTTTGCCCATTTTTTGCTCGTCGAAAACATTGTGGCTCGCTTGCTGTCTGTAATTAATTCCGCTCGATTAATTGCTTTTCTTGTTCCATTCCTTTAATCTTTTCAAGCACCTTTGATGAGGGTGGAAATAAAGGGAAAGGAATAATTTAGAGTTATGCTAAATTCGACTCCACAAAGTTGGGATTAAAGAGAAATAGATAACTTTGATTCTCAATATCTAGTATCAAATAAAGTCTGCCTTTACTCTCTAAGTATTTATAGGCTAACATAATTTACCAAGATAAATAAATTCAAAACACTAAAAACCAGAAACTTCAACTTTCAAAATGTAATTCCCAAGTCACAAGGCGTCGCTTTGAAGCTCCATAACTCTCGATTGACTTGGAATCTGATAGTGCATAATAACTTGTTGGAAAGATAAATGAGTCTAGTTTCCAATGCCACCAACCAAGCATGAACTGGAGTTTTCTAGAGAAAGTTATGATGAAAACACTGGACACTGCCCAGTTCAGCAAATCTGCCATCTTAAAGCACTACATCAACCTTCCTTTTAATATATTATATTAATCGTCAACTGCTTCTTCATTATTAAATTGGAACCATATATACATATATTATAATATATATGATGAAGCCAAGGCCTTCTGCCTCCTCTTTTCTCTTCCTTTATTATATATATATATCTTATATATATACATATACACCTTGCCTTCACTTTCTCTTTTTTATTAATTAAATATATATCATATATATATATATATATTTTATATACATGTTGAGAGATAAAGAGAAGTAACGTTTGCAAGGGTTTAATTAAATGTACCCAGAGAACGTTTCTCTAATGTATTAATTTTAATTCTGCCAAAACCCCATAACACTTAATAATGTTTTGTTTAACCATTAACTTCTAATGGAGGTGAAGAATAATATACTAGCTTAAACTCACTAATCTGGTCGCTTTGCTTTTCGATGTGTGACTTTCTAGGTTTACCGTCTAATAACGATCAAATAACATTAAACCCTTTTGATGTCAATCGAACACTTCGAACCGTCTCAAGAGTCTCTCCATCTTCTTGAGACATTTTGATGGTCCTCAATAGTGCATACCAACAGCTCAAGATAATTTAAAAGTTAATGAAATCTATTCATATATAAACCTATTATAGTTAACAATTAACGTCTAATACAATCATTCCATCACTTAACGTCCTGATCAAGTGAGAGCCATGGAATGATAAACTCACAAACTCAGTAACTATGTGGCCGATCTCATCAGTGTGACTAGATGACACATCGAAAAACTCTTTCCTGATCATTCATTCTGCCTTAGCCAAGGACTTTCCTGGCACACTAACAATAGACCAATTGAATGCATACCTGGAAAAAAGTTGCTGATGAGGTATAAAAACAATTTCTACGTGGAGACCTCTTCCTTCTCAAGTCGTGGAGGGCCTAGTCATTCCGAAAAGCAAAGTGACTAGATTAATGAGTTTGAACTGGTATATTATTCTTCACCACCATTAAGTGTTAATAGAGTTTTAGCGGAATTAAAATTAATACATCAGAGAAACGTTCTCTATGTACAATTAATTAAAGCCTTGCAAACGTCACTTCTCTTTATCGCTCAGCATGTATATAATATATATATGATATATATGATATATATTTAATTAATAAAAAAGAGAAATTGGAGGTAAAGTGTATATGTATATATATAAGATATATATATATTATAAAAAAGGAAGAGAAAGGAGGTGGCAGAAGGCCTTGGCTTTATCTTATATATTATATATATATACATATAACATAAAGAAAGTGGAAGCTTCTGTGAAGACTTCATCATATATATATATATACACACACACACACATATATGGTGCCAATTTAATAATGAAGAAGCAGCCAGCAATTAATATAATATACTAAAAGGAAGGTGCCCGAAATGCTTTAAGAAACAAAACAAGAAAAGCAATTAATTGAGCAAAATTAATTGCAGACAGCAAGTGAGTGTTATGACCCAAGGATCCATAGAGGAGTAATAGGGTAATAGGCCTATAATAGTTGTTAGAGGATATTTTAGTAATTAGTTAGAAACACATGGGTGTGTTGTGCATGCTGTTAAGAGTCAGATATGCTTATATAAGGCTATTGTAAACAGATGGGATTCTCATGCTTGAATTGATAAATGGAATTCTTATTTCTCTCTCTAGATTTCTCCCCCAATCTCCCTCTCATTTCTCTCTACAATTCTCCCTCATTTCTATCTAATATCCTCCCCCATTTTTGTTCTTGGTCCCAAATTATTCGGATTCTTCCGATTCACAATACAACCCTAGGCTAAACCCTAGGTACATGACAGCAAGCCACAACGTTTTCGGTGAGCAAAAAATCGGTAAAAGTTGTCGACGACTGTCAGCTTTTTCTTTAATTCTGACTTTGAATTCATGTGATGAATTAAATTAGAAGAACGATACCAGCTATTGCTCATCTTTGTGTTGATTTTGTCTAGCATAGAAAATCCACAAATGGTTCCATGGTTGCTTGCTTGGTGGACTTACTCGACCCTCCATGGCTTGAGGAGGAAGAGGTCTCTGCGTAGAAATTGTTTCTACACCTCATCGGTATTTTCTTATCAGGTATACATTCAATTTATTGCATGTGATGTAATGTTGTGCTACTTAAACATCCAAATTACATATGGTTTGTGTAGAATCACAATCAATCTTCAAGTTTGGAACGGTAACAAGATGTTTGGACACTTGGAAATTAAATAATTTGAAGTCAAATTTATCTCAACTTGCCTCTTCCAACTCAGGCACAATATTAACTTAGGCATCAGAGTGTTTATCCCTTTGCATCACCAAGAGTAACCATCTATTGATTGGTTGGGAGGTATTTTGACCATTGCCACCCAACTCATGTTTTAGTTTTTCAATTTTCAATCATTTGAGTTTACTAAACAAGTTGCAGATTTCAGCAACAACATTTGGCACCATTGTCTAAAGTCAGGTATCACATCTCTCACATGCATAAGAATGGATGCCTTCTGCTTCAATCCCACTAGGTAACACTCCCTTGAGATCTTCTAATCACCCTTTATTTCCCCTACACTTTGTGGGGTATAAAAGTTCACCTTCAAGTGTAGTGTTGACACAATTGCTCCCAACATGTTAAAGTAATGATCAGCCAAGGATGACATTGTAAGCGCTCGGCCTAAAAGCTACTTAATCATATCGAATTAGTGAATTGTACTCTAAACAGCATGGGAAAAAAAATTTTGGGCCAGACTAACATAAAGCTCACAATATTCACGAGTCATGGCAAATATTTACAAGTCATCAATTGCCATCCTTTAACTCATATAGTTATATTTAACAGATATGAACCAACCTTTATTGATTTTGATAATTGGGCCACAGTTCAATCACGCACTAAACTAGAAAGGTAAACCAGTAGAAGAAAAGTGCAACAAATTCAAAATATTATTCATTTCTGATGTTGGCATGTTGTGTTTAGCATTAAAGGGTCGAAAGGCTTGATGGACCCTCAAACTGCTTCCCTGCTTTTTATGCATCTCACACTTTAGGGCACTATAAAACAAGAATCAAACCAGAGGACCTGACAGTCTGAGCTCCCATTATGTTATAAATTTGTAATTACTGGAGAAACATATAAAGGAAACAGCAGATCGAAAAAGAAAGCAGAGGAAGGACAGGAAGGAAGATTGTGCATTGTGAAATGATTCAAATGAAGCACTACAACTCTTTATACATAAAATGTAATGGTATAAAAAATTTGGATTTCTTCTTTCATGCCCTCTTCAGATTCACTAGAAGCTCTAGATTTTATGAGACTGTAATGGATTTTCAATTGAAAAAGTCACAGAACAGTGGCATATCGTACCTGTTTTATGCCTTTCAAAACTGCTTGAACCTTTGAAGGTCTAGAAACTAATTTCTGGTCTTCAGATTTTCCACTGTTTAATGCAAGAACAGGTGTCAATGGAGAAGAAATAGGTGATGCGTCAGATGAATCAGCAAGCAACCTCCTTGAACTGTAAAAGCCCTGGAATAATAAAAGATGGAACAAATTTGAGGAGCTCTAGAAAACAAAAAAAACAATAGGACCTAGGGAGAATTTATCAGAAGCAATATAAAGAAATAACCTAAGGAGCTTGGGACTAATCTGGCCTTTTGGTTTTGGTAATTCAATTGTAGGTCAACTCATTCAAAAACATCCCTAAAACCTGAAGCTAACTGATTGCAGAAACATAAATCCTATGGTAGGACCAGAAATGAAAATATATCATGGGAATAAAGTAGAAATAAGTCTTGCTCACTGGCTAGCATGTGCTCTTTAAGAGATAGGTCATAGATCTGTAAGAGAATACTATTAGGTAATCAAACAGTCACAAGAGTGCAATAAGATTCTAAGATATAGAATGCTGTTTATGGTTTTTCTCGCCACTTAATTGGTTTCGGTCAAATAAAGGAGAATATGTTTGAATATGATAAAAACTTGTCCAACGCGAGGTAGGGTAAAGTGTGTATGTGTGGGTGTAGGCGAGCGTGTGTGCAATGCATATGAAAATAAGTAAAACAGGTACATGTTAGCATTACCAGCTGCTGTAAATATTGATACAATGGCCTTGAGATGTTTATGGAAGGTGAAGTTTGCAGGCCATATAAATTAGGAAACACCCCTGCAAAAACCTTGCAATGTTATTTCAAAGAAGTAAACAAGATTAATCTTTCTATTTTTTTAATTCCCCAAGTAAATCTTCAACACCAACATATCAAGCCTTAATCCAATTAGGTGGGGTTAGCTACATGAATTTTACCTTGCCAATAAACAATATGATCCAAATGCATAAATTCTCTAGGAACACAAATCCACCAACAAATATAGATATGGAAATACCGGGTACAACAGAAGCCCTTGAGTGATGACAAGAGAAGCTAACAGCAGCACTGTAATTGTGATGCAATCTTTTCCCAGCCTGTCGGAGTACAGACTGCAAATGCCTATGCCAGCCTACCATGATTTATATCAAAAAGTTCTCTTCAAAAGGAGTTTCCGGCTAGATTACTACAAAAGAAAATAGAGATCATTGTTTCGCGCCCATCATAAAATGGAATAAAATTAATTTGCAAAATCAACATATGATATTATAGGAAGTTGACAGTAAAGGATGAAAGCCGTGAGGCAATACAAATCTGTACCCTTAAACCCTCTACATTACATCAGCAAAAAGAAAAAAAACTCTACATTAAGAAGATACTCAGCATTCAAAACCTTGGGACTGCACTAATATCTTCGAATGACTTTTAACCGAATATCTACAGCACACAGGACATTGAACCCTAAAGATTTAAATCAACATCCTGAACAAATTATTTCCAATTGTAGACAGATGAGTAATTCATAAGATATCAAAGGCACAGCAAGTATACTGAAAACAGATACATTGGATATAAGTAATGCTTGGAAGGATGCAGAGTGGACTACTGATCTACTCAATCCGGCTGTGTTCCACACAAAACTCAAATATCTATTATCCTGGAGGGCCAATCTTGGCAGGATGCTATCATAAACACCAACGGGGAAGGCAAAAAAAAAAAAAAAAAGGGCCTAAACATGCATCCATTTATATCGGACCGAGTTCTAACTCCATAACTAAAATTTCTATAAAGAAGATGCCATTTATTCTTGGCAGTGGCTAGGGCAAAGAAATAGGCAATGAAATCAGGGAGAGAGAGGCACAACGAAAGGTTAATCAAAGGCCTTACACAACGGATAGGTTGTGAGAGAGATTGGAGGGAAGAGAGGCACAGAGAGAGCTCGACGAGGAGGAGACGCTGCGGGACTTCAGAAGAAGCAATGGAGTCTGTTCTGCCATAGAAGAAGCAATGGAGCATGTCTTTGATGAACCGTGTAAAAGCAACCGGCAAAGCCCATTAAGTGGGTGGCCCAGGCCAAGTCCTAGCCCTAAGGACCGAAGGCTCAAAATAGAAGCCTCGAGCCCAATCTATCAATTAGTTGGACCTGGGCCTCATCATATCATAACCCTTCTTTTCTTTTTTCCTTTTTTTTTTTTTTTTGAAAAATAGAACTTGCTCCAATGAGATTTGGTGTAAAAAAATTAAATAATGTCTTGGAATTTTAGAAATTACACTGAGTGCATTTATTATTCAAAAAGTATACTCCTTTATTAGCAATTGAAGTTGTAGAATTTTCAAAATAGTCATTTTATAAAATTAAAAAAAATTATATGCAAAAATAACTCTATCCACTCTTTGGGTATCTCGAATGCCTTTTTGTTATTTTAGAATAAAATTTAAAATTTTGAGAAAGTACCATTGAAGTCCTAAAGTTTTGTGTTTTATATGTGAAACAATTTTTTAAGTTGATTTGTAACACCTCAAAATAGTTTTAAAATATTTGGAGACTTAAGGAAATAAACCAAAATTTAGATTGGAGAAAAATTTATTTGGCCAAGTGAATGGGTCACGTGACTTAAATATATGTGGATATATGTATATCTGTATATAGAGAGAGAGAGAGAGAGAATCTCCTAAGTAATGTTGTTTTGTTTATACTAAGCAATGTTGATGTGACAACTCAAATATAAAAATTATATGAGGTCTGCTTATTTAATTCTTTCAACATAACAATTTGATAGGGTGGGCCCCACATCATTATATTTGATTTATCACATCAACATATTGTTTAGAAGATCAAAACTCTCTCTATATATATTGTAATAAAGTATAATATGTGTATAAATATAAAAAAAATAAAAAGGAAACGGGGATCTTAATGCGCTGGTACTTGGCCAGCTCCCTTTAGCTTGAGGTCTCTTTCAGTGAAAAAGACCCCACAGTTGGGGGAAGGGGCAAAAGTAGGGGTGGAGCTAGGATTTTTTACTTGGGGGGCCTTCAAAATTTTTTCCCAACTATAAGCTTCACCAATAGGAGAAAAACAAAAAGACAAAAAAATGCAAGTTTAACGAGCTTTACATGCATATTTAATATAATTCATTAACTTAGAAGGAGAAAGCAAAAAATACCAAAAATGTGCAATACAAATATCTTATAAAACTATACAATTAATAGACTTGTATACCACAATTAACAAATCACGGTCAACAAAATCCCAACCAGGGCAATTCAAATATTCAATCACAATTAACAATCCCAAGACAATTCAAATATTTAATCACATTTAACAATCCCAACCTGGACAATTCAAATATTCAATCACAATTAACAAACCCCAACCAAGGCAATTCCTAACTAAATGCAATAGTCAAATAACAATTAGCAAAAAGCCAAATGCAGTTGTTAAACCCTAAAGTCCTAATTCCTAAACCCATCATAGGTGTTAATTTAGCCAAAACAAAATAGAAATACCCATTAAATATAACATAATCAAATAAATTAACCTGCCTCTAGTCTCTTAGTCTCTAGAGTATGAAGGGATGCCCACTGTCAGCCTGCCAAGAACAAGATCACAACACCAAAGATTGAACTAAAAGATTTGTTGCCACGAGTATTGAACCCGAACACAACACCAAAGATTGAACCAAAGTGTCCCAATGGCAATGCAAAGAGGCGAGTGACCCAGCGAAAGCAAGAGAGCCACATATGCGACCTCTCCAACTACTGACCGAGAGTGAGGGCGAACAAGCGAGCGAGAGTGAGAAGGGTTTGCAGAAGGGGTTGTTTGGCAGAGAAGGGTTTGCAATAGATTTGGGGTCCGGCACTAATTTGGGGTGGGCTTGGATTTTTTAGGCTGAAAGTCCATTTTTTTAAAAAAAATTGGGTTGGCTTCATGGGCTAGATCCACCCCTAGAAGGGGGGAGGGGAGTAAGCTACAAAGCGCCAAAAGGCTGCTTCGGGTAGCCCCCCTACAAGTAAAGGGCTACATTTGGCTAGCCTCTTACACCATTAGGGATGGCTCGAAAGCCATCCCCCCATTGATCCTATTAACCCCTTTTCTATTCCTCATTTTTCCTATATATATGTGGATACAATTTACGAAAAATCAAAGTTTCAAAAACAAAAAAAAACACAAATCTCTTGGTTTTTTTTTTTTTTTGAAAAAAATTATAAACTAGATAATAGTCTTCCACTTAAAGAAGTTGAAGCAAATGTAAGAGATGAGAGAGAATAAAGACGAACAAAGAATAAATGAAGGAAAATAAAACTAATGAAAGAAAGAAAAAGCTTGTCATCGAGGTAACCCATAAGAGATTTGGAAGTTAGGAAGAGTGAGTAGGACCTTCTCTAAATAGACCCCAATATGAGTTTTCTCTACCCACAAACTCTTACTTTATGGTTTTTCATATTGCATGAGAAATTAAGTTTGAAAATATATTATATGTGGCTTTTCATTTGTATCAATGATTATGCATGGCCATGTTCTTTTTGCTTTGTGCCACTTAAGGCTGAGATGACGTGACCAAAGACCTTCCTAGGATGTTAATTGAGAAAGTTTTTAAAAAGATGTCTACGTGGTCACAAATGGCATCTAGTAGAAACTTGCATTTTATTTAAAACACACTGTATATAAATGTTATATTTTTAGGGATTTCTCATTTAGACAATTCATCTTTAACTTGAGTTTATCCCTTAGAATATTCAAACGTTTCAAGCGAGACAAGTGGCTCAAAGGGAAAAAAAGTTCTTGAAGCATATGCTAAATGTGTTCAACGTGACACACTAAAAGCACGTATAAGTTTTATTTTAATCATATCAAATGTATCAAATATGCCAAACTTTTTGAACGAGGTAAGTTTATATTTAAAGTACATCATTTTATTTTAGTGGAGACAAAAACTTTTACGTTCATATACTAGATTGTAGTAACCTGGACATTTATTTTAAGAGTCTCTAAAGATTTTTGGCCTAAATGTTTGAAAAGTATTTCTGTTTTGCTTTTTCAAACTCAACATCTTGAAATAAATAAAAAAATGTGGTATCCGTAATACAAGTTATGAATTAAACTAGATTCAATTAGTAAAAATGAGCGCAAACAAATACCCCGTCTTGATAACATAAACCGAACACAATAGTTTAGATGGAAATGTGAGGCCACTAGAGGTGAGCCTTTATCAAGATCGTACCTGAGATTTTGGGGCCTTGAGTTGAAATGTAAAAATGGCCCTTGAATGTAATGACTGATGAGCCAATTGGGAATCGAGAGGCAGCGAGCGACGGAGCAAGAGGCAAGACTAAAGCGAGCCACCAGCCACTAGGGCGAGCCGGCGAGGGTGCGAAACTGAGACGAAGCGACGGAGCGAGAGAGAGGCAGCGAGCAATGGAGAGCGAGCCACCGGCCACGAGGGCAAGACGAGCCGGCGATGGCGAGCGATGGAGCGAGAGAGAGGTAGCGATTGACGGAGCAGCGAGAGGAGAGAGCGAGGGCAAAGCCAGGACTGACGGAGCGAGAGAGGCAGGGCAGCGAGCGAAAGCGAGAGGGAGAGGAGGTGGGCCATTGGGCAGTGGGCCCGAGGAAGGCTTTCCAATTTTATAGGCCCAAATAATCAAATATTCATGGGCCTGAGGCAAGAGCCTCATGGGCCTCATAAAAGGTCCGGCCCTGGCCTTTATAAGCATCAATTGAGAAAATAATTTATAGCGAATTTGAATAAATAAATAATGAAAATGAAATTTGAAATAAATGGAAATTTTGAAAGGAAGACGTAAATCACAGGAGTTGGCCAAGAACCTTTATGAGAAAAGTTTTCAAAACAAGAAAAAAAAACTCAATTATAATATAAAAACACAATTTAAAGAGAAAGGGGTTTTATTGCCAAAATAATTATTGTAATGGTAATGTTATTTATCTTCAATTTAGTTGGCAAATTTTATTGAAAAATAAAAATATATAAGTGTGCATGTTTATATTGTATTTTTTTATTTTTCAATGAAAATATGCCAATTATCTAATCTAAATAAATAACATTACTCTTATTGTAATTTGTGACAAACTAATTGAAAAACAATTATTGAAATCAGTTCATAACTAATTAAATTATTCCAAGTTCATCCAAATTAAAAAAAAAAAATCGTATTTAATGTTCTCAATAATTTGTTCACCCAATATCACAATGAGCCCCACTGGCCAAATCTTTTTAAGTGATGCCAATAGCCCCAATTCCCATTAAGTTGATTCTATCCATTCGCCAGAAATTAGGGAAGTTAAGTGGTCAATTTAGGACAGGTACCTAAAACTATGGCACCTAATTCTCAACTATATGCGATGAATGTGTATTGTATTAATTATCTGCACAATGGTTGTCTAAGGACACCCCAATTAAGATCAATTTTTGGGATAATTGTGACTGAAATTTAAATTTAATTGTGATTAAAATATATCTATAATTGATGATTATCTCCCTGACTCATATTCAGGTTAGAATATGAATTTGTTTAAATATTTTTTTATATAAATCCATAAACGAGTAATAAAATTATAAATAAGTATCCAATATATTAGAATTATTGTAGTAATATCACTATAGATTATGCTATTTGTACATAAGCTTATTTACAGGTGTGTTTACAAGTAAGGTGAAAAGACTATTTGGTCCCCTTCTCTCTTATCTCAATGACCATTTCACCCCTTCCTATCATCTCTCTCCCTCCTCTCTCTTCTCATCCCTCTTCAATATTGCCTGCCGGTGAGAGGTGAGGCGACGGTCGACCAGGCGAGAGGTGACGGTGACGGTGGTCGTCAACCAGGCAAGGCAGTGACGGGTGTGAGGCAGAGGCAACGACTGAAGGAGAAAAAGATTGAGAGAGAAGAGAAAAGAGAAGTTGTGAATTTCTCATGATAAATCCACTTGTAAAACTATTCTTTATACAAATAGTATTATCCTATCATTATTATAATAGGAATATCATTATAAAAATATTTTATTATTTCTGTCTATAATTTTTTTTGATTTAATTTTTTTACATAAATTTTATGTGTTTGATGATTGGATAGTGACTTACTTTGGATCATAAACCCTAACAGTTCTTGAAATATATACCAACATCATTATCGACTCTAAAAGGAATGACAAACGAATACCCCAGCAAACGAAAGTTTTGAAGGGGGCACCAACGCCATGCTTGGGCGCCAAGCCATTGACCTGGTCATGAATTAAACTGCAAACTTAAAACTTACATTCCCACCGGTGGCTGCAACTCCCAATGCAATGCACCACTCGTTCATTTATCCTCCCAACTACTTTCGCAGCTCTTGCCTACCCATAATTGTGCTTTCCATTTAATGTATCCATCCATTTAACAACTGAAATTCAAATCTTAAAGCTTGAAAAGCTTCACATCCATCTGTACTGTACGAGCAAATGCATGTGTCTGTAGTCTCTCTGTGTGTTCTTGTTGATATTTTCCTTAAGCCTTTAATGCCATGGAACCACTTCTATTATGATCTATGAGCTGCCCAACTTTCATCCTTCTCCTTTAACACAGCCTCCCTCGATTGGGTTCACCTTTATAAGCAGAGACACCCAGCTTGTAGTACACCATTTGTGTCTTCAAAATGGGTTGTAAGTTTGGTGGAGCACTGCTGGTTCTGGCCTTTGCTTTGGCCCTTTTCACTGGCTCCAGCGCTCAAGACCTGCCAGAAACCCTTGTGCCTGCAATCGTGACATTCGGCGACTCGGCTGTCGATGTCGGCAACAATGACTACATCCATACCATCTTCAAGGCTAATTACCCACCTTATGGCAGAGATTTCGTCAGCCAGCAGCCAACTGGGAGGTTCTGCAATGGAAAACTAGCCACTGATATCACTGCTGACACTCTGGGATTCACTACTTACCCACCGGCATATCTCAGCCCCCAGGCTTCCGGGAAAAACCTTCTCATCGGTGCCAACTTTGCGTCTGCTGCGGCTGGCTATGATGACAAAACAGCCATCTTGAGCGTAAGCTAGCAATTTTCTTTCCAGTCTTGTTTTCTCAGGAACCAAACAGTAATTTTGTCTTGTTCGCAATTGCAGCATGCGATTCCTTTGTCACAGCAGCTGGAGTACTACAAGGAGTACCAAGGCAAGCTAGCACAAGTGGCAGGTAACCAAAAAGCAGTATCCATTCTGAAGGATGGTCTATACATATTGAGTGCTGGAAGCAGCGACTTTCTTCAGAACTACTATGTGAATCCTTACCTCAATAAATTCTTCACCCCCGATCAGTATGCCTCCTACCTCGTCGGCATATTTTCGAGCTTCATCAAGGTGAACATCAATGGAAAATCAGACATCAATTCACAACAAACGAGTAAGTTGAACACATATATATGATATGAAGCTAATTAAAGATTATAACAGGACCTCTATGATCTGGGAGCGAGAAGAATAGGGGTGACTTCACTGCCACCGATAGGTTGTCTTCCAGCAGCCATCACTCTGTTTGGATTTCATGAGAGTGGCTGTGTGTCCAGGATCAACACTGATGTTCAAGGGTTCAACAAGAAGATCAATTCTGCTGCCAATAGTCTCCAGAAGCAACTACCTGGTCTCAAAATTGCCATCTTTGACATTTTCAAGCCCCTCTACGACCTAGTTCAGAATCCTTCCAAATATGGTATGGAATCGAACAAGAAGCACAAGATTTTCTGTTTATAGACCTAGCTATGACGTATTGCTTTGATACCACTTATTAGGGTCGGTTTGTGCACATCACACAATCTCACAAACACGTGATGAAGCCACTTAATATGTAGTTTTGCAGGGAAAAACTAAAAGACCATTCCCATAACACAATTTTTGCACGAACAAAACTGACAACAATCGACATCACTGTTCCAGATAGCTAGTCACACATACTCCGGGACTTCATTTATCTCGTTGTGGAATAATTTGGACACGCAACCATAAAAATTTGGCTACAGCTACATCTAGGGGTGAGCAATATTTCGGTTAAACTAAAATAATCAAACCGAATAGGCAATTTGGTTCAATCTGTAGGTCAGTTAAGTTTGGTTTCCAAGTTCGACGTCTTTTTTTTGTTTTTCTCAGCTTTATGTGATTTTTCAGTTGGTTGGGTTTTTTCAATTTTCTTTTGGTTTTTTGGTTTGCACATCTATTTGATTGATTCAGTTCGATTTTTGGAACAAGTTCAATTAGGTTTGAGCAATTTGATTGGTTCAGTTACCAAAATCGACTGAATGCTCTCACCCCTAGCTACATCATGCCATGTATATTGGTACGGTCAATAAACAAGGGAAATTATTTATAGGCAACAACTCTAATAAGATTAGTTCTCCTATACCTATCAATGCCCCCTGCAGATTGGGTTTTATCCAAGGAACTCGATCTCTGTCATACTTGAATTTGAGTTACCTAGTACAAGCCAATACTAGAGCATTTATCTTTGTTGCTACTTCCACAATGGTGCAGGTTTTGCAGAAGCAAGGAGAGGTTGCTGTGGTACAGGGACAGTGGAGACAACATCATTGTTGTGCAATCCCAAGTCGCTGGGAACTTGTAGTAATGCTACGCAGTATGTGTTCTGGGACAGTGTTCATCCATCTCAGGCTGCTAATCAAATTCTTGCCGATTCCTTGATCATCCAAGGAATCAATCTCATTGGCTGATTGAGCCTAAATTCTCTACATTGATGCATGCTAGGCCACAAGACTCTCCGTAATACTTAATTTTCCCGTCCTTAGTTCATAGGAGAGATAAAGGTTTGTGTGATGTATTGTTGCATGTGTTTATTGTGTAATAAGGACTTTCAAGAGTCCAAAATGGCTAAGAAATGCACGGGTGAGAAACTATCTTCCCACAGTCAAGAGTTGATGCTTATAGAACAACCTTGATGAATGGAGGAGGAATGAGAAAGTTGGAGTACTCAAATTTGTTTTTTAGTGTTGTATGCAAATCAGGTAAAAGTCAATCCAAAACCTCTTTTATACATCTCGCACTATGAACAGAAAAGAAAAGGCTTGTATCGCTATTGAATAAGATCTAAAAGACTTGTGTTTCAGGCTTTGTAGTAGTAGTAGGCATGTTAGATTCACATGACCAGTGGCTAGGAGCACATAAACTTGAGTGGCTGCATAATACACCCATCTGCAATGGTCCAAAAATTTGCACTGATCTTTCATCAGTTGGGCAGCTTTTTCTACTTGCCTTGCCAAGGATTTTGGCGAGCTACCTTTGCTGCTTGCACAGGCTGGTGGAAAAGAAGAAAGACGAATCAATAGATACCATAGAACACATGTAGATGTCTACAGAAAGGATAGTTTCCCAGCAGATAAGAGTGTCTGTGGAGTCACACACCTGAAACTTCTCAAACAGAGGGTAAAGAAATTTCCCAATGTTCTTGTTGGAGTTTCCAAGGAATGAAACTGGAGTGAGACCTCTAGGAGCCACCGATGATGCATTGGAGGAAGCTTCTGCAACATTTATATTTTTTTGATGCGTGCAATTACTATAATTGAGCTCTCTAGTAGACACCGGGTTGGGATATTCAATTGGCTGTGAATAAAAGTAAAAGCAGTGAGCACAGTGGATGAAGAAAGTACCATCTCAGTGATGCAAATGACACTTATAACAAAAATTCTTCTGCCTAGATAGGCATGAGAGCAGAAAGGAACTTACAAATTGGCAAAAATGGTCAATATAGGTCCCCATTTGTGAGTGTCCTACAGGAGTCTGCAATAAAATTTTCTCCAATTATGCAAATGAAAACCCAAAAAAAAAAAAGAAAAGATAAAAGCATGGCAGAAATGATAGAACACCAAATGAAAACTATGAAATTGCCTTACATATGTGGAAGCACTTTTTTGGTAACTCAGTGGGATATAGGTATACGGTGCACCCTCAGTTCTACAAAAATGTGGATGCATCATATATTGACTTGAATTTATGCTTGATAGAGGACTATGCATAGGAGAAGGAGGGAAGCTGTAAAAAGATGAATGGAATTTGGGGCTAGGATTATTTGAATTAGAAGCAGAGAAATACTGCAGATGGGACTGTGGATAGAACTTCTGCTGGCGTTCTTCTTTACTTTGAGCTATAGCCACATATAAAACCCTTCCTTGGACAATCTTTCCTGTCATAAACAAAACTTGGATTAGTGACCCAAAAAATTGCTTCCAAGTGCAGGGAAAAGAGGGAAGGAGAGGAGACATTGCTACCATTAAGTGCATCCAAAGCCTTCTTTGCTTCTTCAGAAGTGGAGAAACTCACAAAGCCAAATCCCTTACTATTCCCATTATCATGTCGCATCACTTTTGCAGAAGTGACCTTCCCGAAATCAGTGAACATTTCTTCTAATTTTACGTCATCAATTGATGTATCGATATTCTTCACATACAGATTTGAAGCCCTTGCCCTTTCAGTGTGATTATTTACTGTCCCGGGTTCATGTTTTAGAGGCTCTTCACCTTCAGATTTCTTCTGAGCCTTCCTAACAACCAGCTTCTCTGATCCTGACCCATAAATGGTACATGCATTTAAATTAATCTTCACAAACCATTTAAGTCAAAATCAAGGGAATAAAAACGAGAAGGAATCAACTTTACCTAGTAATGCACCATTTAAGGCCTCCAAAGCCTTCTTAGCATCTTCGTGTGACTCAAAGTTGACAAATCCAGAACCCTTTGATTTTCCCTCAGCATCTGTCATGATGAAGACACTGTTGACCTTCCCACATTCAGAAAATTTATCTCGAAGGGCATCCTGTGTCACATTGTCATCCAGATTTTCCACATATAGATTTGTAAATTTTGGTTCTTCAAGGATGTACTTCCTCTCAGTTTTCTTGAGAAACTTGGACACATATCTGAAAGTATATTGAATTGATAGAGTTGACAAAGTTAATACCGGTTCTAAATAAAGAAGGGCTAGAATTTTAACCCAATTATAACAGAACTATCTTAATAAATTAAGTAGCTGTTAGGATGGGTAATTCCTCAAAAGAATGATAGAGCATAAAGGAGGAAATTATTGATATGCTTTGGAAAGGGAACCATTTAAAGATCATTCATCCAGAAATTGCAACAAATTCCTGACATATAAACTATAAAAAGAAAATCCTGCTGTCAATCTAATTGAAGGAGTAGATCACCTTAAAACATGTGAAAAGATACAACACACAGGTCACATTCACACAAAAAGTGATGCATGAAAAAGGAACTAAAGCTTTCTAACACAAAAATTAGAACAAAACATAGTCTTAGTCCAGAGCCGGGTTCTAGATGACATGGTTTAATGAGTAATGCTGATTGATGTTAAAGAGCAAGAAAAAATAACTAAAGCGCAAAAGAAGTGATTACAAAATAAATGACAGGAGTTCTGTGCAAGCAATCAGAAATAAGTTCCAGAAAGAACTTATGTTTGGAGATTAGGAAGATAAACATGAAAAATGGCACTAATGTAGGAAAAGGCAGCAAACATGGAAACCTGCACATGAAAGAAAAGAAACGGAGAACACAACTATACCAAACTAAACAGGAAGCAGAACACAGAAATATAGGTCATTAACTATTCAGGGAACTGGCGAAGCAAATATAGGTCACTTGGAAGCTAAGAATTCATGATTAGCGAAATATATACAAACACTCACAAAAATGAGACCCTTAAAACTAACCCTTCTTCAATCTTCAACCTCATCAGTGATAATTGATATCTCAACCCTTATCGGTGATGTCACATTTTGTTGTCAATGAAATAAGTTAATTTTTATTTTTTATATATAATTATATATATATATACACGCACACATTTGATCAAGATTAATTTTTTTTTTTTTTTGGTAATTAATAGGAAGGAGTGAAAAAGAACACTATCAACATCAATATTAATCTTTTGTATATTAGGGTATCATGTCAATTACTGGCAAGAAGAAATCCCTTTCCATACCTTCAATTATCAATTTCAAACGAATTTATTAAATGAATAAATTACTAGAAGAATATTGAACTTTTAATTCTCTTCTAATTTTAAAATAATTTTTTTAATAATATATACAATTTATTTTCAATTTCAATTGTGAAATACTGCTACTTTCACTTAATGTCTGCCATTAAAATGTTGATGTGGAATTATATAGAAGAGCTTACTGTAGGAAGATGTGGCCGACAGCAAGAAGATCTGATGAAAAACATAAAACCTAATTATCCAATCCTCCAATATAGAAAAAAGTTGAAGTTCTATGCAAGCAAGTGCAAGTGCAAGTGCAAGTGCAAGTGCAAGTGCAAGTGCACGCACACACAGAGAATCAGTTAATAAGCATAGATCCCTTTTTTTTTCTAAATATAGATCCAATTATTGCATTCATCCACTAGTTAAAGAAAGTTGAAATTATAACTCTTTCGCTTAACCAAACTAGAAAACTATGAAAATCACCAGTCCCCAAAAGAGTGTCCGGTCAAGAAACAAAATCTGAAGGTTATGGTGGACTAATCAAGTCAACCATGATTTGCATAGGAACAAAGAGAAAAAGCCAACAGTGTTCTTACAGTTCTTTTCCTTCAAGCATGGTACCATGGAGAGACCTAAGAGCAGCCATGGCTGAATTTTCTGACTTGAACTGAACAAACCCAAAACCCTTGCTCTTCCCATGTTCCTCAGCCACCTTGCAAGAAAGTATACATCCAAATCTGCCAAAAATCTCCTGCAACCGAGCACTGGTGATAGAAGGGGCAAGGTTTTTGACAAAGAGATTGCCAATACCAGTTTTTCTTGCAATAGGGTCTCTTTGGCACCACATTATTCTCATTGTTTTTCCCTTAAGTTCAGTGTGATTCAGAGAAGTCAGAGCCTTACAAGCTGATCAAAACAGAGAACAAAGCAAACAAACAATTGAAGAGATAACAGCCATATTGTAAACAATAAAGTAAAAAAATATCAAAATGACTAGTAATAAAATGAGAATTATGGACCCTCTTAAGAGTTGTAGAGTATGATCAAGTCAAATAAATAGTGCAAATATCTGGTTTCAAGAAACAAAGAGAAAGCGAGGGACAGATTTTGAAGAACATAACACTTGACAATCAATGCAATGATATCGAGAAGATTTACTGGATCAAAGCACAGCAGAAGAAGAAGAAAGTAAAACCATTTTCCAAGAGAATTTAGCAAATTGCCTAACTCACCATTTGTATAGGAATGCAGTAAGCTAAAGAAAAGAGAAGAAAAATGAACCATTCCCTTCAAGAACCGATAATAAGATGACAGATATATCCAGAAAGCCGTGTTGAAGTGTAAAGGCATAGCCTAGTAAACCATGATCAAGCAGAAGAAATAATAGAAAATCTGGTTATGAAAAACAGAGTAGAGAATATGTCTATTTCATCGAATGAAACAATAAAGATACAAACCAATAGACATCAAGAAAACCCTAACGCTTTTCTTGGGCTTAAATATACAAATTTATAAACACCGAGAACAAGAATAAAAACCCCTTTCGAACATAAAACATAACATTTACCGAACTCTGAAATGACATCACACTGAACTGGCATGCGGTAGAACATACCTAAACATTCTTTCAATCAAGAACCCTAAAAGGAAAGACGAAGAGAGGGAAAAAAAACAAAATTCAGGATGAGAAACATGGAGGGAGAGAATAACCATCAGATGGAGAGAAGAAGTTGACGTAGCCGTAACCAAGAGAGCGGCGGGAAATCTGGTCTCGGCAGAGTCGAACAGAGGCCAATGGACCCACCGGACGAAAAGCTTCCACGAGGTCGGCCGCTGTCACTTCTGGGTCAAGGTCTCCGACGTAGAACGACGCCTGGAGGGCATTCTCAGATTGCAGCGATTCCATCCACAATGCCATTGCTGGAGGCGAAGCCACCGGTCGTGGCGCCATTGTGAACTTTCTGAGTTCGAGAGAGAGAGAGAGGGAGGAAGCAAGCAAGCGCAATCGAGTGAGTGTGTTTGTTATAACCGACGATATGTGTGGGCTGCGGTAATTATATTTCCCGCTCGAGGGTGCTGGAGTGGCATACTCGCGGCCTGTTACGAAACGACAGCGTTTGGGACTGGAAAATGTTCCTGCGACGGAAAAGTGATCCAATGCATTTATTTTCATATCTTTTATTATTAGTAATAAGTTAGTTATTATATTTTAATTTTTGTTGTTATAATTATTAAATTTTAATTTTTATTATAATTTAATTTCTCTTTTAAGCTTTCATAAAATTTTATTAATAAAAATTAGCATAAAATACATTAGTATAAACTTAAAAATTATTAAGATTCAAATTAACATAAATCACACCATCAAATGATTTTAAAATTTATACTAATGTATACTGTATTACTTTTTTAATAAATAATTAAAAAGGTGACTGAATTATAATAAAAAAAATTGTGATTGTGATAATAATAATTATAGTATTACAAAAGATAAATTTCAAAAATTTGGGATGTCCTCCCTTGCAACAATTCCTGTCGTTTAGTCCCACGATTTTGAGCAAGGAAGAAGTCTGATTCATAGTAGTTGCGCATAAAATAAATTCGAATCTAGAAATTCAGGGTGCCCACTACTCCTTTATGACCACTGGAACAACACTAGAGAACATAAATTTCAAAAACTTTAACAATATAATTTACGAAATATATCTTCTACTTTGATAAATGATCATTTGCTTTGATATCTTTACAAATTGGTACATTTATTTTTAGAATATATTCATATAACCTAAACAATTATATTATATGTGATATAAATTTCTAAATCAATAATTCAACAGTGAACCACCAAACTAATACCCCAATTGGTTGGACCAATTTTAACAATTATGAATATAAGCACAGTAGACAAAATTTAATTAATTCTCCAAAAATATTTAAAGCACTTAATGCAATAACATCATTATTATTACAAGCTTTAATCTTAATTACCAAAGCCAAAGGTGTGAATTTTAACAACAATATAGAATTATATAGAAACAGTTTTTTTTTTTTTTTTGGTTTGAAGAACAATTAATAATGAAATGAAATGAGATGAAATGAAAATTTTGTCCCCTCCAAATTGGAGGAGAATGAATGGAAAGAAACACACCTATTAATTGTTTCCATGCTTAAGCATAACTTAAAATTTATTTGTTAGAAAACTCGTCGTTAAGTTATATAAGATATGTAAAAAATAGAACAAACAAAAGATATAGAGTATTTCTTATGCAAACATTTCGATATTTAAGTAAAACACTAGAGATTGTTGAATAATTGAATGCATAAATTAATTTTATTAGGATCTAAGTCGCACAATTTGTGAAGAGAGAGTTCACCTATTTATAGAAAAGTGTGAGGATTTTGTCTCCCATATACCTACGAGTCCCAAGGCTTCCTCCCTTTCCCTTATTCGGGAATCTGTTTAGAAAAGATTTATGGGATACTTTTCTAACGAAAAAGTGTCCTAAAATATTCTAGCGAGTGTCTTCCTTGGGACTTCTGACTCTTTTTCCTATGCCTGGACCTTCTCGTTAACGGGCGTGAGCCATGACACATTACATTCTATACTTGTTCATATCTTCTCCCAGTCGAAAGAAAGTACTGGTCTTCCATTCCATCCCTTTATAAGAGAGCATCAACAACAGATGGATGGAACAACAATCCAAGAACAAGTTGAATCCAAATGCATGCTAAGTTGTGTTTTATACAGCAGGCTTCCTTAATTTTCACAAACAATCCGAAACTCCTCTAAACAGTTTCATGGTAAAATTGGGAGCCGACAAGCAAGCAATCCCAAACCACAAACAGAAACTGCACTTGAAGGTCTACATTCTACAACAGATATCTTAGGTGTACAAAATCTATCAACCAAAGCTATATATACAAAATGTCAGAATCGTTCAAAGCTTCTGCATATTTCACCACTTGAGATTTCTGAAAGGTCACTGGGTTTCCATGAAGTTGGTTTTTGGGCTGCAAATTGCCAGCGCTATAAACGCTCAACTGTCCAATGTCACTGTTTCTGGAACTACCTTGCGGATCCTTCACATCCTCTGTCAGATTTGCCGTGCTATCGAGTTGCGCAGAACATGTACACGAATCCACAGACGTACTCCTCAACAGATTACCTTGTCCATTACTAGAATTAGCCATCATATATTCTTCGGTTGCAGTTATTCCCTGCGATGAACTCTGACTACGGTGACTCCCCTTTCCCCGCATCAGTCTCCTCAGCTTGCTCAAAAATTTTGATTTGAGAGTATGGGCATTTTCAGTTTTTCTAGAAGAGGAATTATCAAGAGATGAATCGTCGTACTCACCGGAATCTGTAACATAAGAATGAGAGGATGATGACCACTGGTCGAAATCAGAGTCTGTAACATTCATTTCCTTTCCTGTCCAGCCTTCTCTATTTGCATATTCGACTATTAGCTGCTTGGCTTCCTGCTGTGACGAGGGGCTTAAAGTTTTGCTAAGGTCCCGAGCAATTGTCTTTCCAGGTCCCGGCTGAAAATTTCTCAGCTCATAAC
Organism: Diospyros kaki; assembly: GCA_036245055.1. Lineage (NCBI taxonomy): Eukaryota > Viridiplantae > Streptophyta > Magnoliopsida > Ericales > Ebenaceae > Diospyros > Diospyros kaki. Next base: position 4,188,853 of record BSEG01000003.1, read on the forward strand.
GTAAGCAAGCATTTATCCAACGCAGATACACTAGCTCTTCGACATCAGAACTTCGATCTTCTTGAAGTTGCTCGATTTCCTTCAACAAATCTTCATTTTGCCGTCTTAAATGGTGGACTTCTACCTTCATAGCTTCTGCCTATAACGAAAATCAAGAACAAAATAAACCCACTGGGAAGGGAATGGAATGGAAGAAACAAGATGAGATTGATGGACCTGGAATGAACTCAATACCTCTTTATCTTCTAAAACAGCATGTGCAAGAATTTGAGTGCTCTCCAGCCTCTGAGACAAATTGGAATTTTCAACCTGTAAACTGTAATTAGAGCATCTCAATTCCGCAGCTTCCTTCTGCAGATCCTTGAGCTGCTGCAGTTTCACTTGAACATTCCAATTATTTAAGACAGCCTCTCTTTCCTGGTTCTGCAGCTGTCTGACTCTTTGTTGAAGAGTTAAAATTTGTTCCTTGTTCTGTTCAGTTTCAAACTTTAGCTTCTTCTTCAGCATCTTTATTTTCGTTCTTGCTGCTTCAAGCTCTGCAACAACTTTTACATAATCAGCCACCTGTGCCTCTAATCTTCTATTATCTCTATGCAGTGCCTCGATCTTAAGAGTGAAAAGCTTAGCCTCCACGTTATTTATCTTCAATCGGTTTTGAAATTCCATGACAGCAGTTTCTTGCTCTTTAAGACCATAATACTCGAGCAGTTTGATCTCAAGGCTCCTCTCGTTCTCTCTAAGAACTTTGACCAAGTTTTTCAGGTTTCTAATTTCTTGCTCACACTCCTCCGGGTAAGCAGGCTTAAGTGCTCTAGGCGTTTCTACATCTGAGGAAGGCATCTCCACATTTTTTTTGGGAGACAGGCCAGCCTTTGTGTCACCCATATGAAACTCTTTCACAAGGTCATTGAACTCCGGCAAGAGGATCCCATCTTTATCCCCACCATCTCTACTGCTTGGAGAGAGACAGGCAACAGAGCCATCAGGGGAGACCTTATGTTTATGGAGACAAGATTCCTCCTGTAACCAATAACAGAGGTTAGATAGGTTCATACATATTAAAATTCAGCAAGCTTGTAAGCAACTAATTCGGCTTTCCCTGCAGACAAACAATGTGATCAGGTCCATATCAAAAAGTAACCTCTCAATTTGATTTCCAGACAGTTGTCTCCCTAATCAATTAAATGTGATGACCATATTAACAAAGTGATGAGGGATACAGGATTTTAGGAAAACTAAGTTTTCTTTCTCAGATTTCTATAAACAGAAGTCTCCTTCTCTATCTTCATTTCTTCAACATTAAATCAATGAAACAAAACCCAAGTGTCTTTAACTACAACATATTAGCAGACACAGGCTGATCACGGATATAATACGTAGCTCATAATTCCCCCAAAAAACACAGGTGAATATATAAAAAATCAAGTTGATAGGTTGCACGGGTATCAAAAACTCAAAAATGGCATCAACACCAATTAGAGTAACTTAGAATCACACATCCACAGACAAACATGCACACATCTGTAAACAGGAAAATTACAGATCAATTAAGAATAGGAAACAATAAGCAATAGAAATTTAACAAATAATAATAATAATTTCTATTACAAAGAGCGGTTGAAAGAATCTTACATGTGTCTCTGAAGTTGCGGTCCGTGATGCCTGAGGCTCGTTTTTTATCTCAGCTTTTCCCCTATCTGTATGAAATTGATTGTCAGAATCTGAACGCAGATTACACAATCTATGATCAAAACCAAGATCAAAACTCAAAACGCACATCAACTTTGATAAAAAGAAATGTACAGAGAAGCAAAACCAAGACCAAAACTCAAAACCCGCATCAATTTTGATGCAAAGATGAAGTACAAAGAAGCAAACCGGAAGAAGGAGAGGCCGGTAGCGGAGATTGAGACGGTTTGATCCTTTTGGCTCTGAGAAGCGAATAGAGAATCCCACCGAGAGAAAGAGCCACAGCCACGCCGAATTTCAACAACACGGGCCTTATATCTGTCGTCTCTCTCGACATCATAAATTCAAAACGTTGAAAATCACAAGACCCATTTGAGACAACCGATCAACAAGCAAAACCCCTCTCTCAGTTCTCGAAAAAAATGCCTGGCGACGAAAGACCGCGCGATTCAACCCGGGAAAAAACGGGGAAAAGAAAGAAAGGGGAAGATATTTCGGAGACGATTCGAACTGCGATTTTGTCTTTCCTGAGAGCTCAAACAGTTGCACACGAACCCGCCCAACATGAATCGAACAAGACGACAAAACGTTGATCCTTGTCTTGTTCCGTATCGATTGCGAATTCCATTGAGTGCAGGCTTGGAATCGATACGTATTAACGGAGACGTAAACAAATTTGGCAAAGAGAGAAGCGAGATAGAATCAGATTCTAGATTCGAATTGAAGGTTTTAAGAATTTATGCTTTTACTAATCATAGATTAGGAGTGGCTTGCAGACAATAATTAGCCTAATTAATTAAGCACTCTGCTGGTCTGTATTTTTTGTGGCCCTGTCCCTGTATTGCTTCCCGTGTATTAACTATATAATAATTAGGAATCGTTGGATTTTCTTTGTTTATTTTTATTATTATTATTAGTCGTCATTTTTTTAAAAAAATTTAAATTTCGTCCGAAGGGTATTAAGAGAAAAACGGTGATAATGTTGGGGTCTTACTGCAGTTAACCCTTATTTGAAATTTGCAGGGCAAGGGCCTGATGTCAGTGATGTGATACGATTCGCCACGTGCGCGCTGAAGTCACGTGGTTCCTTCGTGTATGCCGTGTTGGTACTTCACTTGCTTGTTATGCCAAAAAGCAAAGTGGAAGGTCTTGACTTGACGCCACCTCACGTTCTTCATGCCCGGCGCCTGCTTTACTGTTTTTGTTTTTGTTTTTGTTTTTTCTTTTTGACAAAATATAAAATAGGTCACTATATAGTCCAGTTGACCATTTATTAGTGTAATTAAAAAATAATTAAATAAATTATTATATTTCTGTATTTGAGATAAAATTAGTCATCATATTTTTAAAATATTAAATAAATTACTATAATTTTAAACGATATGCATTTATGATCAATGTCATATTAATATTGTCAATAATGTTTTAATTTTATTAACATATATCTAAATTCATATTTTTGACCATATATTTTTATATTTTTTTATATGATCATTCAATTTATCAAGTTAGTTAACGTGTCGAGTAATAAAAGTCTTGTAAAATACTTTTGACCCGCATTCAAATTTAAAACACAATGTATATTAGTCAATTTGATATTTTATCATAATATAATTAAATGACGTTCTAAGATGATCATGATAATATTTGTCATGTTTACTAATATAGTCTCAAGTTTAAAAGGGAATTGGTTATTTTGTCCTTTTAAACTAAGAGGACCAATTTAACCATTGTATCAAAATTTATTTCAAATATTACTTTATTTTGATATAGCCACAATAACCATTTTTGAGATAAACACACTGTTTTTTGTCAAAAAATAGTCTTTAGTTTTTTTTTTTTTTCAAGAAGTAATATTCCTTCTAATAAAAAACGTGTTATTGAATCCATTCGAAAACATATTATGCAATATTCAGATTCTAAACTGTTAGATTTTTGCGCATAAGTTGCTATATTATTTTATATTGAAAATTAAAAAAGTGTGTACTAACAATAGCCAAAGTTGTGTTATTTTCTAGTAAAAGGAATGCAACTCTTGCAATTCCTACTTTTTATTATTTGTGTACTCACGCGCTTCTCAATTTATAATTATGCAAATAAATTCATGTGTGTGTAAAATATATTTGTTCCATTTGAAATGTTACTTTATTTTGACATAGCCACAATAATCATTTTCTAAGATAAGCACACTATTCAATCCTAATTCACTAATCTGAAAATGATTTATTATATCTCCGTAATCTTAATCCTTAACTGCATACAATGTATTTTTTTTTATATTACTTTTTCCCCTACTATTTACATGGCAAGTTACACATATTTAAGTTAAGATTATCAATATTATTTTTTATTTATGTCTCACAAAATCTGACTGTGTGATTTCTGTTATATGTCTAAGTTATTGTGTTTATAATTATGAATATGTGCATTAGTATTGTGCACACCTTATTTTGTTTTTACAGTTTTTTCGATATGTATTCATTAATTTTTTTGAAGCACTCCTTATGTTTTTTTATACTATTGTTACAGTTAGTAGATAAAATATCGTGTTTTGTGTTTTTTTATATTGCTGCTATTCTAACATTTATCATAGAAGCAAAATAATGTCATTAATGTAAAGGAAAACATGAATAAAATATCAAATACTTTTTTTATTTTACTTCTCAGCCACCTCATTAATTCTTATCAACAACTTTTTTTTTCTGTTTTTTTATGTTAGCTAGATGAAATTTAAAAAATTGTGTCTTCAAAACAGTTCAATTTGGTAAGAGGGTCTTATCTATTAGCATGATAAGTATTGTGATATCTTCTCATTTTTGCGATCACAATCGAAAAAATTTACCCATGTAGTGTCTCAATTTTTCTACAGAAAATTGGTGCAATAGTCATTCAAAAACAAACTCCATTGAATGTTTGAGAGAAATTAACGGAACGACAAGTTGTTCTAGGAAAACTTTGATGATTAACTCAAAAAAACCGTCAAGAATGCCTTTTGGTGTTATTACAAATGGTAATGACCTATTATTATAATAAAGCTTAATTTTTATTTTGAAAAAAATAATGTTATGGAAACTATAATTTAATGTTTTTAACAATTTTGCAAAACCAAAGTATTGCTTTTCCATTGGTGATGCACTGGTTACATTATTGGATAGTTTTCAATGCCAAGAAAGTAGCATCACATGTAGGACTTTGAGCACACTTTCTTCTGGTAAGCACAAGATAACCAAGGGAATATGTATTGTGTCTTCACCATCGATGAGATCGTTGTCTGCAAACAATGGTTTTTCGACTCCAAAGTTGCAAGAACATGCAACTTTTATCAAATGTGAGATATGTTGTTCATTTTATATAAATAATTTTTTCACCATTTCAGGGTTAGTTTGAGATTAGCATGTTAAAAAATTATCGATGTCTTGCTATATCTCTTATCTACAAGATTAAACAATTGTCTCGATTCTAGAATGCAAGTTTCAGTTTTTAAAGAAATTATAAATGAGGGTAACAATTCTATCACTTGGTGCTAAAGTCTGTATAAATGGCAGTCTCATATTTTGTAGTAATTCTATTTTTTATTTTCTTTAGATGATAATGTTGAATTTTCGATGATTTCCAATACAGGTGAAATCTTTTATCACCAACTTAAATTTTTTTCTAAATTTTCCTTTAATTAGATATATCATTGAATTGAATAATGTTATTTGTCATGAAATGATAATATATTATCACTTGTGTGCAATCATGCTTGGCATTAGATGATAGAATTGAATTAAATATATGAATATAAACTTATTTTATTGGTCCTATTATTTAAAAAATCTCAAAATATGTCGCTTAATCGATGATCAATTATAATTAAATAGCATTACTTTTTGATTTACATTATTTTTCATTTGGAAATTCTGGCATCTATAATGATTTTTAAATTACTACTTAAAGATTGAATAACAATAATAAATTCTATAAAATATTTAATTAAAAGTGATTACTGATATTTAATTTTTTTTTATATATAGTGTACATGTGGCTGTAATGTAGCACTAATTTTTTTAGACGCCAAAGTATGATCGGAAAATCAAGTAGATTGCCAATTTGATCAAATTGAGTAGAAAAGAGTAGTCTAAACAATAATTTATGATTTTCTTAAATTTTTACTTATGAATCTATTTGCATATATAAAAATAAAAATTATTTCGACAAAAATATAAATAAACAAGTTATTTGAATTACATACCTCATCTAATTGAAGTAGATTTGTAACATCCAATCAATAATGTAGGTGCACGCGTAAATATTAAAATAAAATATATGTTAGTTAAAGAAGTTATTATGCATTTATACATCAGATAGTATAATATTATATTAATATACAATGGAGATGGAAGAAGTTAGTGGAAGTCTCTGCATCACGGGACGCGTAAGAGGATCACTTTCTCTAATGGCTAAAGTGATAATGTAGCCCCTCACCTTTTTTTTATTTTACCACTTAACCCCCTCAACTTAAGAAAAGACTTGTTAGGTCCTTCAACTTTTAATTTAAAGTCTCTTAAACACTCTTAACTTATAATTTAAAACCATCAACCCAATCACAATCCAGTCAACACGCGCGTAAAGTAAACATCAATGAGAAGCATGTGAATGAGAGAAATAGGAGCTAATAGTTTATATTCTTGTTGTTTGCTGTAATTTTTTTTTATATTTATTATTTTTTACTTATTATTTTCTTACTCTTTATTGTAATTTTAATTTTTTAGAATGTCAATATTTAAAAATGTAAGTGTTATATCCTTTCAAGTCAAGTATAAAATTATATGTTAAGAAATTTTAATTTAATTTTATATTATAAACGTGAAGATCAACTTATTCATATTAGATTATTAAGAAAAAAATCAATCCATGCCTCATCTCCTTTCAGAAGCCCCATTTTTTGTTTTTCATCGCCTGTAACAACATCCGACAATAGCTTCTTTTCAACATCCCCTTGACATACACCTATTAATTACAGTGGATTTGAGGACCGGAGATGCGCCTCAGGGACCTAAACTGAAGCATGCTCTTAAGTCATCACCACAGTAGTTGGGTTGCCTATTCTACCACATAAATTCAAGGACCCTGTTTTCCTCTTCCCTGTTTTTTCTGCACAAACCGAGATCCCCTCCACTGGATTGCTACTTAAACCAGGTGCTACTTGATCATGGGACTCACGAATGCTCATCTTCTTATCTTGTAAGCTCCTATCTTGGGCCTCAATAGGTGAGAAAAGAGGGACTTCCGCACCCCCTGTTTTCTTCTCCCCTGTTTCCAGCGCTACATCTTGCGTGTCTAACTCTACCAAACTGTCATCCGACGCCACCAAATTGTCATCTTTGCTCATCTTCTCCCTTGTCATGCTTGAGATGATGGCCGGGTTTAAGGAATCATCCATGATATGCGCTAGAGAGTCCTTGATTTTACTATCAATCCCTCGAGTTGAGTTTTGACGGAAATAGAGGGCTGTGAACCAGCTTCCTTACCCTTCGCCTTAGATCTTTGTGTCTTGGACCCATCTCCATCTTGCTGAAGAGCGCTCTTGGACTCCCTTACAGAGCCTCTTGTCATCCTTTGCTTCATCTCATTCTCTTTCAACTTCCCCGCTTGAGGAAGCAGAGCCTCCTGAGGTTCTATATCCTTACTAGACGCTCGAGACCCCATCGGTATACTGTCCAACGGCTTAATCCTGAATGCCTTCAAGACATCTTCAACTGATGGCCCAACTGTTTTACTTGCTTCCGTCGCCCTCTTCCTACCCATGAAGAAATCGTCGTCGCTGCTGCTCGTTCTCGACGCGCTAGGCTAGTGGGCCAACTCTCTAGTGGGGAGTTCACCTAGTGAAGTAGACTAAGTTAAACGTGATATCAATGGCATGGGCGAGAGTAACAACAAGGCAAGAGTTCTTTTTAGGGAAAGAGATTTTTACTTGGGGTTTGTCTGATAAAAATATGAGCACGTGTATTTCACTCAAATATATTCCTCCACTGCAGTGTTTAATAGGCTTCAAATTAAAAGTTGAGGGACCTATTAGGTCCCTCTTTAAGTTGAGAGGGCTAAGTGGTTAAATGAAAAAAATGTGAGGAGACTACATATGACTTTAGCCTTCTGTAATCTTCTACTTCCTTCTAAGCATGTGTCGCGCACCGAGTTCAGATATGATGTATATAATACTATATCTTGATGAAAGGGAGATGGATTCGAGAGGATGACGCAGCGCACATATATGTAAATATATATAATATGTTATGGTGTTAATATATATATATATGTATATATATTTATGGGTTTATTAGAAAGGAGGAGAATGAGGCAACCAGTGCGTGCGTTGGACGTGCCTGGTCTGGCCGATTGTTGTATATGTAACGGAAGCTATAAATTCAAGAGAAATTCAAAGTTAAACTTAATTTAATCAAGTAAGTGGGGTAAATTATATTGGTAAATTGGTACAGTTGAAATTTAATTTAGTCTGCAATTTTATTAAATTTAGTTGAATTATATTATTTTATAGTGTGTATTGATTTAGCGACGCGTGGGCATAAAAAAATACTAGAATCAGTAAATTAAAGACAAGCATAAGAATTGTTAAAACTAACAGAGATATAATAGGCGCACATTTTGCCAATAAAAGGATAATTTCAACTAGTATATAGTTGGCATGCATGCACAATTCTAAAAAATTCGAGAATATCAGATATGTCTAATATATATATGATTTGACGCTAATACTTTACTTTAACATTTATTAATGTTAACATTAACACTTCTAGCTTGATTTACAATTTAATAAGTGGCTACAACAATAAGATCATTGAACAAAATCAAATAGATGAACAAATGAACACTATCAATGAAAAAGATTCAAAATTAAATGGGACGTAAAAAGATAAAATAGTTGTAACTTTTATCCATACAATTTTTTTACACACATAACAATGGAAAAAAAAAAAAAAACTTACCTCACGATCTATTAAGACTATTTTCACGAAGTTAATCTGAGACTTATCTTCGAACCTTGACAAATTCCACTTGCGCACCACGCGTACTTTGTGTAATATCCCAAATTTTCAAAAGGGCTTAAGAGTAATTTTAACGTGGGCCATAGGTAAAATTATCAAAAGATTAGGGGTTTAAGTATAATTTCTTACAGTTATCAATACCGAATTGACTACAGGGACTGCCTCAGAGTGCAAATGTCTATGAAAAATGATATAGTGTCGATGAGCATTCTGAGATAGAATTTATGGTATTAAAAGAAATCAGATTTGAGACGATTTTCGCTACAAGTAAAATACAACTATGATTTAGGCTGAAAAATTGAATTGTCGTAGGGGACGTCCGGGAAATCAACGAAACCTTGAGAGGGATCCAGTTTTTCATAACGATCAACCCTGTGATGGTTTTGAGATGAAAAAAAGGTCCCATGAGGGCGCATGGACGAAATCGATATTTATCGAGTAAATGTCGGTTATTAATTTTAATAAATCAAAATATTATGTGGCTTGAGGGTAATTGTTTTAAGACCTTTGAGGGTCCAAGAACTATTATCAAAGTTTATAGTGCAATTATCAAAACCCCTAAAGGCAATTAAGGAGAATTAGTGAGGGTAAATGTGTAATTCATACACACACATATATATATACACTCGTGACCTATTTGCCTTAGCCTTTCTTAAAAAAAAATTAGATATGGCCGCCATAATGCAAGGAAGAGAGAGTAGCTGTAACACCCCGTTTCGCCAGGCGTGTCACTATAAGGGCATTCTCGAGATTTCTTTTTTTTTTTTTCTTCAAGTTCAACACGCGCGGTATATCAAGAACAATCTTCACATGCAGATACAAAACCCCGCGAATCCCAGCCTTGCCCGTTTAACTATCAAGATCAATAATCTTAAACTAAACGAGTCTTAATACAACGCAGCGGATACTTTAATACCAAAACACCATAGTTCTTACATTGTATTTCCATAGCAAAGTACGTATTACAGATCAGATGACAACAATGCTACTATACATTTGTTCATTGACAACCTGAAATACATACTAAAAACGTCACAATGACTATTAAACTAAACACCATTGACCTTCAACCAGTCACGTCCTTGCCCTTGCAGTAGTCCCTGGCTGGAACATTAAATGTTCTAGGGGCATAGCCCAAGTTAGATGATAAACATCTAAGTGACGGCATAAAGCAGTTTATATAATGCATGAGGGACACGCGAGCATGGCATACTCAGACAAACGTAAATATGCAAGACACGTCTAACTTGAGAAATCACCCTGACATACTTAATCCCCGGGTGCCCTACCGTGTCACTCGGTTACCAGTCCCGGATGCCCTACCGTGTCACCCGATCACCAGTACCGGCCTCGGATGCCCTACCGTGTCACCCGATCGCCAGGACTAACCATGTCCCATTCTCAAGAAGACCTCATCCCGTCCCATACAGAAAACAACATTGACACGAATATCAATACCCCGATGATATGAAAATCACACGCCATGCACAGACTATTTTGTAAGTAAAAACAGTTGATGCAATATATCACATGTACAATATGCAAATGATGACATGAACAGATAAGTGAAACACTTTCGCAGAACAACCCAAGTTTCGGAGGGTAAAACCGCTCATTAGAACTGGTCCCATTTGCGTGTAATCTAAGTTCGGGAGGGTAACACCGCCCACCAGAACCCACTACACACCTTCCAACACATTTTCAAGATAAGGTAAAGATAGGATTAGACCACTCACCTAGAATGTATTCAGATCGCCTCGATCTTCGTGCAACGCCTCGGTTTGCGTGCCAAATCCCAAACGCTTGAATTTATACTCAACTTCGAGCCACAACACTTCCTAAACACCATATTTAATTAAGAAAACATTAAAATCCATTTTCCTCAATTATTTCATAATTTCCTCTATTTTTCCCCAATTTTCACCTAGATAATTCCAAAATAATTATCTCCTCAAATATTTTCCAATATATTTTAACATGTTAATTCCTAAAATAAATTAACCAAAAATACTAGAATTGGAATTACCGAAATGCCCCCATCCACGCGCCCTCACGCGCCTAGCGCGTGGGTGCGAGTGAAGACTGGCGCGTGCAGCCACGCGCCATCGTCTTCTTCCTTAAATCCGGCGGCCGGCGACTCCTCCGATGGAGAAACCAATCACACCCCCTTGTAGCCCTTGAAGAGTCGATCACATAGGCACTGATTTCACCCCGAAAGGTCGCCGGAAAACACTCGAAACGGGCAGTTGCAGGCGGCGGAAGGCGGTCCGCCACCTTCGTTCGGCCAAGCTCGAACACCCCCCAAACATACACCAAAACGCTTCAAATCGAGCCCAAAGTGATCCTTGATTCCTCGCGACCAAAAGCCCCTTAATCACTTGCTAAAAAACATTCAAAAACTTGGTCGATTTATGCTTCAAAAATTCGAACTCGCGGCCTCTATTTATACGAAAAATTCGGCCAAAATTCGGCCAATCACCGGCCACAACTTGGCCTACAAGCAACCCACCGCCGTATACGACCTCCCCCAGCTCCTCCCCGGCCGTCCCATCGCCGAGATCGGCCTCCATGTGCAAGGATTTGCGGCGGCCATTTTTGCTGCGCTTTCACACTATGCAAATTTTCATTTTTTTGCACTTTGACCCCCGTTTTCTTCAAATGACAATTCTGCCCTTTTCACAATACCCCTGATAAATCCAAATATACCTCTAAGTTCCTCAAGTTTAGTATATCTCATTAGACCCTTGAAATTCCTGAAAAATTACTGTTTTGACCTCCCTCAGGCAAATTTAGAAAACTGCACTTAGGCTCGGCTGGTCAAATTGACCTTAAATCCATTTGATTTTACCCGAAATCGCTTAAGGGTTGTTCTACACATTAAATATTAGTCCTTAACACGTTCCATTGACTTTTCGGACATCTCTAACGTCGATTCGATTTTCTCAGCCCAGTCGACAGCTGTACCGAAAACGGTTCCCAATCCAATTTCTTTTATCACTAAAAATCATAATTTGAATCACTTGTCGATACTGTACCATTTTCTTTAGCTATCTAGGGTCCAGGGTACTCCCTCCGACTAATTTGGTCGTCCAGAGCTGCGTTAGTGTACCCTATAGTCTTATTTTTCTGCCAATTCCATTTATACCCCTCACTAAATATCACTTATACTCTTAATAATTTTTCGGGTATTACAGTAGCCGAGAGAGAGATTGGGCTGAGCAAACGAGAGATCGAGAATCAGAGAGAAAGAGAGAGAGCAAAAGGGAAAGGGAGGCGGCCGAAGTAGGCCGAAACAAGAAGTTGTAGCTATAGCCGCAAGCTTGCAGTAACCATTGTAATATCTCGAAATTTGAAAATAAATAATAATTATTCAATTTCAGTATTTGAGAATTTAAGGTATCAAAATAATAATAATAATGATAATAGAGATAAAAATAATATAATCCCCAAAATAATAAAAGTGTAAATTAAATTAACTTAAATTAAATTTAGTTAATTAAAATGTTTAAATTTGTGTGGTTGTGCGTGTGTGCTTGGAGGCTAAGTAATGTTTCGTATTTTCAAAGTGAAATGGAAAAGAGAGAGAGAGAGAGAGAGCTCAGGGGCGAGCAGAGAGTGAGAGCTCAATGGTCGTGTTTTTCAATGGCCTGATGCTTGGCTTCTAGGGGTCTTCTCATCACGTTAATGCTGCAAAAGCCATTGCATTTATTATTTGTTACATTGCATGGCTACCATTTGATATAGATTGTGGTATGAAGTTGACCCTCGATAGCTATGAGTAGGAGCTGGGCTCCAGATAACTATGACTCAAAAACTTCAGTATGTGGTTGTGATGGGAGCCTCGGGCTCGTGTGGATTGTGTTGTGGGAGTTTCGGGCTCATGTGCCATATGTCAGCCAGTTCATCGCTGCGACAAGTTTGAATGTTAGGTTATGCATTTCTTATATGGGACCCAAGGTCCATTATGTGTATTGGTTTATTTATGTTATGCACCGGATATCTTTGTGCATGGTATTGTGTGATATTATCATTTGTGGCATTGCATTGGTTAGGGGGTGCACACTCTGGGTGGAAGATTTGTTCCCAAACTTACTTTCATTTTTTTACTATGTTTGCTGAGTCTTGTGACTCATCTTATTTTTAACATCATTCTAGGTATGGGAGCTGATGTCATGATTGGATCATTTAGCTTGTCGATCTTAGGTGGCTATCTGTACGGGACAATCTCGACCGAAAATACCTTTGGGGTGTGAGTTGTGACCAGGGGTTCGGATAATGTATTTGGTGTATTTGATTGATTGATGTTTGGTTGTGTAAGGAAACGTCCATGAAGTGTGTATTTATATTTAATTTGCTTTCATTGTTGTATAATTATGGGGCAAAATTATAGCCCATGTATTTGAGATATTAACTGGTTGTAAATTAAAATTGAGGAATTTCTAGGTTATCATAGAATAACTTAAGAGTTGTTCCTTTTCTTTCTTTTCCGTTTTCATACCCAATGCCTTAAAACAATAAGGTTATGTTCTCTTTATTGTTCTTAAGTTATTTTTAGTTTTTGATCTTCTAAAATAATAAAAACGCGTTCTCTTTTATGTTTTTAAAAATGTATTTTAAAATAAAAAAATTATAAAAAAAACTCAAAACAACAAAAAGTTGTTTTGAGTGTTTTCATCCAAAACAAACTCTAAACTCAATATGCATTTATTTATTTATTTTTTCATATTTTATTATTGCAATGAGAAAAAATATTACAAAATTCATTAACTTTAAAATGTATATATTATATATTAACATTAAATATTTCTAATTTATTGAATAAAATATTATTAAAAATTTATTTCCAAAATTTCAAAGAGAATGTGTTTTCAATTTTCTAAAAATAGACTACCAAAACTAAAAGCTGAAAATGAATTCAAAAATTAAAACTGAAAATTGAAAAGCAAAGAGAACGCATCCTAGAGTTTTCAATTCAACAGATGACCGATCGAATTTCTTCTAATCATTAAATGATGAAATTATAAATATCGTAGCATAGGGGCATATTAGTTAGACAGAATAGATAAAAGTCGCATAACATTTAGCAACAAAAGCATAAAAAAAAAACACCCAACAAAGTACGATAATAATGATGACAAACAACTTGAAGATACGTACCTAGAACAACCAACAATAATAGAACCTTGAATGCTTAAAGATAAACGGTATATTTGCTTGAGAAGATTCTTAATTTGTTTATATTTAGTCATTTTCAACCTTCGTGAACTTGCGAAACTTATTGTTTGACAATTGCGTTGACAAACCCTCATCCTTGTTTGGAACACTGTTACTCACATCATCGCAAGAAGGGAATGAGAATGCTTCGTTGGAGTCTTTACCGGCGGGCTAACCTCATTGTCTGAAATAGACCCCTGTAAAAAAATTTGGAAAATAATACTGGTTAGAACTTTGAAAATGAAACCCATATAATTGACCGAACCGACACATTACTAACATTTCAAGATAAATAGTTCATTGCAATCAACATCAATAGTGTTTTCTAGTTTTAATAAGAAGTTAGGTTCCTATTGATGTTACACACAATCAAACAATCATTTAGGAGTGATCATGTGCGTTAAACAAGAAACACAATAGATGATGTGAACTATACGTAACCTGATTCTTAGTGTAATCATTTATTTGATATTTCTTAATGAAGTCATTGTCATCAATATGTCTTATCACAGTGTACAAATCATCAGTTCCAGATAAATTCTGATCTCTTATTTGAACCTTGAACAGTAGCCTCTTATTCACCAAAGTCTCTACCTCGCCCGAACAGTAATCCTCCTCACCATCCTATGGGAATCAAATTTAGGCAAATTAAGGTAAACATTAAGTATCGTTCGATAAAGGAAAATATTTTGAAGATAAAATATATCTCTCACCTGTGCCAAATAATCCCATAGTTCACTCGCAGATTTCCCAATCAATTATAGGCACTCATAATCCCATAAAAGAAAACTTGCACTTCTCGTTCCATCAACAACCCTAGCTTGTATCTTAAACATAGGATTGCCTGACCTGTCGAACCTTCCATGCTTCTTGCAATAGAAGCGGTTTTCATTTTCTTTAACTTTTTTTGCACATTTCTTACTACTTAGATATCACCAACCTCAATTTGATTCAACATCAACAATTGTACAAACTACCCAATAGCTACCAGCCTATGGTTCGATGCGTTGTTGGATGGTTGCATTGTGTGTAGTGTTAAATATACAAGCCTCACAAATTGAAATTACCTCAGTAAACTCAAGCAAATGTTCCATTGTTTTGACTTCACACGTTTCACTCTCTAAGTCATCAGTTATAGAGTATGTAGACGAAGAAGAAATTTGACTAATCCTTTGTGAGAAACACTCTACACCGTTCAACAACCTAAAGTTTTATAATGACATTGGTTATATACGATAACAAAGCATGATAAATGAATGAATTATAACAATAGCTTTTAAGAGCCCATACTTGTTTTGGAAATTCTCAACCTCAAAAACTAAAGTGTTGACAAACACTTTCATTACGTAATATGTACCTGTAATCCTAACTTCTCTTGATATTTTAAATTAGGTCATCACTCTCCCGTGCCACGCATTTAATAGTCTAAATAGTCAAAATTTAGAAATAAGGAATTAGTAGATATACCCTTAAAAATCTTTGTGCGGCACATTTGAAGCAAAAGAATAATAGGTTCATCCTTAGTAGGTTCAAAGTGAGAGTTTACTAGATCAGCGTGATCACCCAATAGGGTACATAAAAGACGATTTTTCCTAATTAAGGAAAATCTATTTACTAAAATAGATAAATAAACGCGAAATATATAGATGAAATGTAAGAATTTTTGTACTCCAAATCTACTATCACAACATCAATTGAATTGGTAACAGGTGTAGATGATGTGTG
This sequence comes from Diospyros kaki, assembly GCA_036245055.1. Lineage (NCBI taxonomy): Eukaryota > Viridiplantae > Streptophyta > Magnoliopsida > Ericales > Ebenaceae > Diospyros > Diospyros kaki. The sequence continues at coordinate 4,204,527 of BSEG01000003.1, forward strand.
GACTCGAGCACTATCCCTTGACTACAATTTCCCCTATCAAATCTATTTTTTACAAAAAATAACAATAATAACGTGAACCACAGGGTTAAACAATGTGAAGCAAAAAGAAAAAAGGAAAAACAAAACATTAAAATTAAAACGTATCAAAGAGTCATGTCTGATCCACGTTTTCCACACTCAATATATCATTAAATGCTCTGAAAGTGAATATAGTAGTAGGAAAGGTTTCATCATGCACCTTGATTATTTGGGTTGTTTTCATAAAATTTAACTTGTATGTGTGCGACATAGTCTTGAATTTCATAGTGTTTTGAACAACAAAGTTCCACATGACAGACTAAGTTTTCACAGATCTTATCAATGAAAGAACTTATAAGAGTATTTTTTATACTTGCATGCATACTTGTGCCATGTGAACGCAAATAATCATTATTTCTATGATAAATGTTTGAACAACAACAGTATAAAAAAATCACGATATTTTACCTTTATATTGCAAAAATAGTATAAAAATATATTGTATTTAATTATATGGTAAAAAAAATCTAACTGCTATGCATGACATTTGTGTATATAGCCTTGTAAATAGTAGGAAAAAAAATAATAATATCAATTTAAATAGTAGATCAAAAACCACACAATGAGTGCTTCAAAAAAATGAATGAATACACATTGAAAAAACTAAAAAACCAGCAGTATGAAAAAACATTGCATTTAATTGCAATCTAAAAAATCCTAACTAATATACATGACATTTGTGTATATAGCTTTGTAAGCAGTAAGGGAAAAAAATAATAATATCAATTTAAATAGTAAACAGCAGGCCTGGCCCTGAACCAGGGCGGTGTGATCGCCTTGGGCCCATTATTGAGGGGGCCTAAAATGTTTTTAGTAAATTTTATATTATATTATTATAATTATTAATTAATTTAATATTTAAAAAAAGGACCCTAAACACCCAATAATGTTGGGCAAACTTGAAGTCCGCTAAGTGCACAAACTTGAAGTCTGCTAAGTGCACTAAGCGGACTTCAAGTCTGCTTAGTGCTTTGGGCCCACCTGAATAATATATTGAAATTTAAGATATTGAAGTTTAAGTTTGCTGAAGGCCCAAAGCACTTCTAAATTTTAATATATTGAAGTTTGAATCGAGATAATTTATTTGGCTTGAATATTAAATTTTTAGTTAATTTGGACATGTTAGATCTGTTGTTCTACTTTTGTATACTTAGTTTTGATGATGAAAAATAATATTTTATTTAATCCCTAAGTCATGAATTAAGGTTGCGATTTTCAACATAAATCAATTTCAATATCAAGTATTACTTTATGAGAATGAAAACTAAATGAATTTCAAGTATCGAGATTTCAAAGTCAGATTTTTCTAAGTCTGGAAGGTTAGCACCTTATAAGAAGACATATATGAAAATGTTTTCTTTTTAGAAAATTAACTTCCGGTAATCCAATAGCTAACATTCATTAGTGATAAAATAATTTTTAACGAATTTTTTAAGAAATGAAAAGTGTATACCTTGGAGATGGTAAAATTGAAAAATCCTAAGTTTGTACTAAAACCCAAATTCTATTTTCTTATTCTTATGGATTTTGATTTTTAAAATATTTTTATTGAATCCAAATGGGGGTACTTTCTTATTTACATTTATGTATTAAAGTAAATGGAAGGTAAAATATAAATTAAACAAAATGAAGATATTTGAACAAAATATAAAATATAAATTAAACAAATGTAAATATGTTGTAATGTTTTCAAGCTTCATTCTGTTGAAAATCTTCCTCATCTGTCGACTGTGTGCTTCAATCTGTCGACTATGCCCATAAATAGTCGACTATGTGCTTAAGGATAGTCGACTATGCCTATTGTTCTGTTGACTATATTTCATTCTGTCGACTATTGTGTAAGGATAGTCAACTATGCTATTTCTTCTATCGACTATGTTTGTACATGATATTCAAAATTTTCTTTGTATTTTTGATATGTCGACTATGTAAAAGGATCTGTCGATTAGGAGAAGTTTTGGTTGAGCAATAGTCGACTATGCTTTCTTGTCTGTTGACTATGCCTAGCTTTATTTGAAGAAATAGTCGACTAACCCATTTTATCTGTCGACTGTTTGTTTCTCAGAAATCAATAACGGCTGGTTTTTCAATCTCCAACGGCTTCATTCTCCAACTCAATAACGGCTAGTTTTGAGCAAGACTCTTGAGATGCTTATATATACATATCAAGGAGATCAAGAGAAGGCTAATGGACAGGAATGAAATAATTTAAACTTACTGTTAGTCTTGTATTTACAGTGATTGTGCTTTAATTTTTTTCTCTCTTCAAGGCTTTGATTTTAACTTGTATTAATTCATTCAAGCCTTGCTTTCATTGTGAGAGAACTTGTAACTAAGAGTGCCAACTCTTAGCATCTCGTTTACATTTGTATCACTTTTATTTTCCTAGCTTTGTGCTAGAGAACTTGCTTGTTGAAGCAAGGGGCTATAATTCCTAGTTAGGCGCTAGAGGGCTTGCTTGTATATGCAAGAGGTTGTAATTCATAGTTTTGGACTAGAGAACCTACTTGGTTTAAGTAGGGAGTTTTAGTGGATTGTTTGCAAAATCCTTAGTGAGGAGCTAAGGTAGTGGATTAGGCTTTGATTAAGCAAAATCACTATAAATCCTTGTATTTCTTGTGCTTGTGCCCTTTGATCTATTTATTTTTCCAAGTATTTTGTTTTTCCTCACTTGGTTTACATATTTATTTTTGTAAACTTACATCTGTCATTTTGCATGCTTCACGTTTTAAATCATTAAACCTCAACCTGTATTAAAAAGTTTTTCAAGTTAAATTAAGTTTTTAAAATATCCAATTCACCCCCCCTCTTAATGTGTGCCATAGCATTTCTCGGTTTAACATGATTTTGGTTGAAAAATAAGAGTGAGTTCATCACTAAGTTTAAATATATATATATATATATATATGGAGGGCTAATTTTTACTTTTTTCCTGAGCCCTAAAAAGTTATGGATCGACACTAGTAAACAGTAAAGGAAAAAAATAATGACATTTGTCTTCACCATGACATTTTTGTATATAGCATTGTAAATAGGAGGGAAAAAATAATAATATCAATTTAAATAGTAGATCAAAAACTACATAAGGAGCGCTTCAAAAAAATTAATGAATAAATATCGAAAATAATAATACATATTGTGAAAATAGCAGTATACAAAAAATATTGTATTTAATTTCAGTATGAAAAAATCCTAACTGATATACATGACATTTGTGTATATAACATTGTAAACAGTAGGGGAAAAAATAATAATATCAATTTAAATAGTAGATCAAAAACTACGTAAGGAGTGATTCAAAAAAATTAATGAATACATATCAAAAATAATAATACATATTGATAATCCTAACTTAAATGTGTGCAAATTACCAATAAAATTCTACATTTTAACAAGTTTATGAATTTTACATTAAATTTTAAAATTGTTAACTTTCAATTATTTTATACAATACTATTGTTAAATCATCATATTATAATAATAATAATAAAAGAATAACACTTCATTAAGTTTTTCCAACTCCATTCCCCTCTTTAAGTTTTTCTAGCCGGAACGCATATTATAATCTACTCCAAAAACCATTCAACATCCGATCAATCATATTCATGCCCCCCAAAAACACACAAATTGAGAAATCATCCAAATTTTTAATTTTACCAAAAGAGAAATAAATTGATTGGCACAAAGTCATGCTTGTGAGATATATATTGGCTCCAACACAAAACAATCACAAAACAGGAAAAAGAAAGATTAGAACTCAAAAAGACGCAGCTCAATCATGGCCTCCTTCCTCTTGGGGGAATACCATGCCACCACTTTCCCTGAATGTAGGAGCCTCAGGTGGTAGTTCAAGCTGCATATCAAGTCCTCCATATGCATTCCTATTCCTTGTTTCCCAGATGATGACCATGAATCAAGCAAAAACTTGGAATCTACTCGAAACACCATTGGGCCTACAACCTGAAAGGGAAAACACCACACAATATTATCCGAACTAGCTAAGCAATCCATTTAACTTCAATAAATTTCCTCACACCATTCACAAGGATAAATAGCCAATGTCAAGGAATTCTCAGCAATTGAAGAAGCTTATGCTGATTTGGTCTTACTTCCTCTTCCTTCGTCCAAAAGAACACTAGTTCCGCTCTTGGAGAAAAATATCTTCCCCAAAGTCACACCGCCCTTGAGCACTACATAAGAACTGATAAAACTAACAAAGATATAATAAGCGCACATTTTGCTAATGAAAGGAAAAAAAAAATATCATTGTAATATTAATAATTTCCACTGATATATAGTTGACATGTATGCACAACTCTAAAAAATTCGTGAATATCGAGACTGTCTAATATATATATGGTTTGACGCTAATACTTTACTTCGATATTTATTAATGTTAACATTAACACTTGCAGGTTGATTTACAATTTAGTAAGTGGCTGCAACAATAAGGTCATTGGACATAATCAAATAGATGAACAAATGAACACTATCAGTGAAGAAGATTTAGAATTAAATGGGACGTAAAAAGATAGAATAGTTGTTACTTTTATCCATACAATTATTTTACACACATAACAGTGGAAAAAAAAAAAACTTACCTCATGGTCTATTAAGACTATTTCCACGGAGTTAATCTGAGACTTGTCTTTGAACCTTGACAGATTTCACTTGCACACCACGTGTACTTTGGTTGCCCAATTAGCTCGAGTAGAATCCACAGACTTCAACATTTGGAACAAATGAGCCATTTCAAGACCGGATATAATATTTACATCTTTGATCAAATTAGGTGATATGAAATAGGTTTGAACAGTATGCATATTTCATAAAAGGGTTGTTGTGACTATGTCAAAATGAAGTAATATTTCAAATGGAATATGATATATTTTACACACACATGAATTTATTTGCATAATTACAAATCGGGAAACGTGTAAGTACACAAGGAAGAAAAAGTGGGAATTGCAAGAGTTGTGTTCTTTTTGCTAGAAAGTACACACAACATTGGTTATTGCTAATACACACTTTTTAATTTTCAATTTCAAATAATAGAATAGCCTATGCGCGAAAATCAAACAATTCAAAATTTGAATATTGCATGACACGTTTTTAACTAGAAGGAAAATTACTTCATGGAAAAAAAAACTAAAGGCTGCTTTTTAACGGGAAACAATGTGCTTATCTCAGAAAAGGGTTGTTACGATTATTTCAAAATGAAATAATATTTCAATTGGAATAGGATATATTTTACATACACATGAATTTATCTACATAATTACAAATCGGGACACGTGTGAGAATTGCAAGAGTTGCGTTCCTTTTGATAGAAAGTAACACACAATATTGGTTATTGCTGATACACACTTTCCAATTTTTAATATCAGATAGGACTTTGCTAAATGGCTAGATTCTATCCAGATAGAAAGCCATTTAATGCTTATTTTATATTATTTTAATGATATTTAACAATACAAAAAGACAATTTTAACCTTATAAAAAATCTCAAACATATACTAAACCATTTTCACTCATATGTTTTCCTTCTAAAACTCCCACCTAAAATTAATGCCCAACACATTAAAGCTGCACATTTAAAGCAAAAAAAATTGTTATGAAAATAGCTGTAATCAATATTTAACTTTATTCTTTTTTGCATTGTCCTTTTATTCTATTTCATTCCACTAGTTAGCTGGACAAGAGCTTCTTAACCAGAAAATGGAGAATGAGAATGAGAGAAATTATATTGAGCATAGACGTAATTTATTGGAATAGCTCTTTGGTTTCGAAGAAAATGGTAGTTTGATTGACAAGGAATCAAAAGGTGAAGAACAATCAGATTTTGTGGCAATTGATTCTGTTAACAACCATTTAGAAGAATCTAATAATGTCAATGCAGAAGAAGAACCTCTACCAGGTATGATATTTAACAGTATTGAGAGTCAGATGAGAGCTTAAGAAGAACATACAAGAGTTTTAAGTTTCGGTGTTGCTAAGAGATCAACTCATAAAAATAGTGGTGAAAGTTAAAAGTATGTTATAATTTGCTGTGATAGAGGAAGGAAAAAACAATGTGAGAATAAATGCAATTAGGAGAGACAATGGAGTTTGGTAGGTTTCAAAAACAATATCAGGACACAACTATGAATTGCAATCTAATATGTTTATTTTTATGCCTGCTCATAGGAATATGACAATTAACATGTACAAAAAACTAGAACTCAATGATATTGCAGGTGTAAGACTGTGTAAGAATGTTAGAATGCTAGAAGTTCAAGTTGGTGGGCCACAAAATTTAGGATGCTTGCCTAAAGACTGTAGAAATTTCATTGAGAGTAGGAGAAGGCTTAGACTAGGTGATGGAGATGCAAAGGCCATTCAGAAGTTGTTTGTAAGGATGCAACAAAAAGACGAACTTTTTTCATTTGATGGACTTCAATGACGAAGGTAGGCTAACTAATGTGTTGTGGGTCCATCATCGTGCAAAATTCACCTATGAAGAATTTCACGATGTTATCAAATTTGACACAACATACCTTGTGAACAGATATAGAATACCTTTTGCTACAATTGTAGGCATAAATAATCACAAACAATCAATTCTTTTAGGCTGTGCACTAGTTACATAAGAGGACACAAGATCATTCAAGTGGCTTTTTATGAATTGGCTCGATGCAATGGGAAATATTCATCATAATGCTATTTTAATCGATCAATGCGAAAGCATCAAGTCAACTATCACTAATGTTATGCCTAACACTATTCATCGATATTGCTTGTGGCATATCCTTTGCAAACTATCTTAGAAGTTTAGGAATGTTGTTGAATTCGACAAGGCAATTATCGAATTCAAAGCTTTCGTTTATGATAGCCTCACTATTGAACTGTTTGAGAGGAACTAGAATGAGTTCTTGAGGAAGCATGGATTGGAAAAGAATGATTGGCTAAAGGAACTTTTTAATCAAAGGCAAAGTTGGGCACCAGTTTATCTGCATCACAATTTCTGGACTGGTATGGTTTTTACTCAAAGAAGTGAGGGAATACATGCTTTTTTTTATGGTTATGTTCACTCTATGAGCACGCTTAAACAATTTGTTGAATAATATGAGATTGCAATGAGTAATAAGATCTAGAAAGAGTTCCTTGCTGACTATGATTCAAAGTGTAAAGTGGCTAAATGCATATTAAAGTTTGATTGGGAAATACAGTTCCAACAGGCATACACAAATTCAATATTCAAGTTAGTTCAAAATGAGATCAAGCACTTGTTGTACGGCTATCTCATTCCACCAACTGAAGAGCAAGCAAGGGCAACAGTTACTGGGGTAGGTATTGAAAAACATAAAATAAGATCAAGAAATGTATTGATCAAACTTTTGATTGTGTAAAGAAGACGGAGTTTATATAAAGACGCTTGATAGCTGTAAAGAATGACTTAATTAATTGGAATTATATTATGGCTGTTAATGAATCTATCACAATAAACACATAACAGGATAGATATGAGAATTTGGAAATCGGAGGTATGCCAATTTTGGATCCAAATGTTATTCGTGGTCATGGAAGGCTGAGAAGTAATCGTTACAAATCATCACGAGAAGTTAATCAAAACAGAGGTAGGAGTTCAACTCGCGGAGGTCGTGGTGCTCGTGGAAGTAATAATGATTAGGTACAATACCATTTCAATAATTCATGATCCATGGTTATGTATTTATTTTTTAGTTATTTATGTATAATTCATATTTTTTACATTGTATATCTGATTTTTCAAATTGAAGGTCAAGAATCACACATGATAGATTTGAACTCAAAGTAGCCAAGTAATATGAATTACTGTTTATGCATTGGACAAAGATATTCTGAAAAACTATGGCTGTGTCTCAGTTTCTGTTATAATAGATTAAGAACAAAGATGTTCTGCAAATGGTTTAATTTCTCGTTAGAATTTTTGTTATAACAGATTAAGGACAAATATATTATATACATATATTTTTATTGATGAATTTATTCAATTTAAATATATTAAATAAGAATTAATGAGTTCGAACAAAATAAATCACATGAAAAAAAAAAGTTTGAATACAAAATTGAGAAAAGTAATACTAGCTTCTTCTTTTTGATGTCTTTCGTAGCGACATCTTAGCACCAAACAATAAGAGTCATTTGTTTTTTCTAACACTACAAGAATTTGAGGGATTTACCCACACACATAAATGTGGGTAAAAATTACCTTATGTGTCAACTATAATTTTTCTTCACACATAATGCAAATGTCAAGATGTGTGAGTAAATGGGGGTTAGAAAATAACTTTTACTCGCACATATATTTATGTGTAGGTAAAGCTTAATATATTACCCACACATATATGTGTAGATAAATATTTCTGTATGTGTTAGTATTTTTATGTCTAGAAGTTGTAATTGTGATGTGGCTGCTGACGTGATTGATGACATGGCTTTAATTGGATGATGATCTGGCATGACACATGTATTTGTTTATGTGTAGGTAAAGTTAAGATTATGTGTGGATAATAATATAAAAAATAATTTTTATATATGTAGGTAAAAATGTTATGTGTAGGTAAACAAAATATTATGTGTGGGTAATAACATAAAAAGATTTTAAATATGTGCGGGTAAAAAATCTTATGACTATCTAAGTGACATATCTCCCAACTCCCAAGGCTCTGCTGCACTAAATGTTCAGAAATCAGTAGGGATAAGTGAGTAATTACATGAGACCATCCCTCTAACATAAACCAATCTAATTGCCATCTAATTTTAGGCTCATAAGTTGCCCAATCGGCTTAGCAGCTCCTGCATCACCTACATCTCTACGAAGATCATCATACAAGTTTGCCATTATGATTCCCCTAGTTCAATTGCTAATCAACTTCAAGCGCAACAAAAGCTCACTAACCTAGCTCTTCAATTGGCAATCTAATTCTCCTTCTATAACTAACCTAAATCGGAAATATACAAGCTTATGGAAACAAGGCATACTAGCAGCTTTTAGAATCGAACAACAGATTGCGATGAGGACGATTGGAGATGACGACGACGACGATGACGACTGGAGACGAAGGTTGACAGCAAGAGTTCAGAGAGAAAGAGAAAGAACGGGGGGAGAGAGATAGGCGGGAAGAGAGGGTTTTGGCAAAGGGAAATTGGGGAGGGAAATAGATTTTTTATTTTTTTGGTTGAAATATTTAGTTATTAAATATAAAATAAAATAATTTAATATTATAATAACTGATGAAATTATTTATATTATGATAATAAAATAATTTAAATTATTATTTCAAATTAATATTTATTTAAAAATTTAATTATATAATAAATCTAATAATTATAATAAATTAGTTTGATATATTGTATTGTTTTTAATATGTTCGTAATTTTTAATATATTCTATTATCAATAAATAATTAATGCATAATTATAATAGCTTAATAATTATATTCGTGCATTTACAGAATTATATTAGGAATTACTTATAATAGTGTTAATTAAATCTTAATAATTATTTTCTTGTTAGAATTAACGAAAATAAATTCAATAAGACAAAAAATATAAATATAACCCTAAACACAAAAAAATCAAAGATAAGAGAAAGAAGATAAGTGAAAATAAGAGATGGGATCATAAACAAAGTAAAAAGAGATTGAGATAGAACTGCAAACTAATTGGTATGAGAAACGTTGCAAATGATAGGAAAAGGTCCAGACTTTTGCAATTTTGTCCCTATTCCTATATAACAACTTTTTATGAGATTAATGATAACATGTATTTGTTAAAGTTTTAGAGATTTAAGAAATGATCAAGCAGATGAGTAAAAGAGATATTTTAGAAATTAGAAATTGGGTAGGAAGTTTATTTTAGGGAAGGCGAAATTTTAGTGTAGAGATTTAGTTTTAGGTTTATTATTTGTATTTATAAATAAAATAAAAAATAAAATATTTTAAATTATTATAAAAATATAAACAACATAATTTTGTAATTTAAATATAAAATCATAAATACGTGGATACACACACATATATAACATTTGTAATTATATGTGGGTAAGTTTATAAATAATTACCCATATATATATAATATTTGTAATTCTGTGTGGGCAAGTTTATAAATAATTACCCACACATACGTAACATTTATTAATATGTGTAGGCAATATAATCTAAAAAATTGCCAAATCAGCTAATGTGTAGATACCCACACATATATAATATTTATAATTATGTGTAGGTAAGTTTATAAACAATTACCCACACATGAATAACATTTATTAATATGTGTGGGTAATATAATCCAAAATAAATGCTACATCAGCTAAAATTTTATCCAAAAATATTCCACCAATCTCTGAAAGTGGAGGGAATTTTTTCCACCAAAATAAGTGTGGGTATATCTGTAATACCCCAAAATTTAATATAAATGTTGGATGATGCAATAAAGTGTTTTAAATGGAAGTTTTGAATTTAAGTGTAAATGGGAATGGTTTTAGGACCCAAAAGCAAATATCATAACTTGTAAAAAAGATAACTTGTTTCCAATGAATGGGAATATTAGCAATGATGAACTTTACCCTAAAGTCTTTGTAATGATGAGCTTTACCCCAAAAGTTTTGGAATTGCTTAACTTGGAAGACTTGACTTGGAAGACTTTGTTTGGAAGACTTGTGTTGGCTTGCAAAAGAAGAGAATGATAGAGCTTATCCTAAAGCCACGTGAGAGAGTATTTGAAAGTTTAAGATTGGAAGAAAGGAGAAACTTGAATAGAAAGATAAAATTATTCAAAGGAAGTAATGATTGATTCTTACCCCAAAAGTCTTAAGTGGCATGAGTTGAAAGACTATGAGTGGCTTGGAAGAGAAGAGATAAGGGTCTTTGGGTGTTCTTATCATGGAAGTCACGTGAATGGGAGATTTGGTTGGAAGGAAGTAAAGGCTTGAAGGAGAAGATGAAATCAAAATCAAAGATTGCAATGATTGATTTTTATCCTAAAAGTCTAAACTTGGAGGATTATGATTGGCTAGGATTTAGCTTACAAGGGAAGAAGATAATAAGGCTTATCTTAAAGGCCGCGTGAAGGTGTGGATTGGAGGAAGTGGAAGCTTGCTTGAGAAGATTGCAAAAATTTTCAAGTGTAATTATTACTTGGGTAGAAAATGAGTAACTTGGAGGCCAAGTAAAATCTTGAGGATTTGGGCATTTAAAGGCTATATAAAGGGAAGGAATTAAGGCCACGAAAAGCAAAGGAGAAAGAAAGAAAGTTAGTGCAAGAGAAAGCAAAGAAAAAGCAAAGAAAGAAGGAAAGAGAGACCTGGCTGGAAAACTAACAAAACAGGAGGGAATTCGAAGAGGTAAGATAATTTTCTTTCTGTAGGATCGTAGATCATGAAAATAGAAGTCCGTAGGTTCAAATGGAGAGAAAATCGGAGTTAAAATGAGCAAGATATGGTCGTTTTAATTTTGGGTTGCAAAATAGAGAAGGGGTAGCGCGTAGCCACCTTCTGGGGGCCCGTGAGGGCGCATCCGGCCTCTGATTGGCCTGAAATTTTTACCGTTGTTCTTCTATTTTAATTACCTACAACCCTGTATAAAAATATTTAAGGCTTGGTTCACTGAAACCCATGATTTATGCAGAAACAGCCCCTAGTGCTCGAAACCGAGCTATAAACCGTGCTATCGAAAGGAAAAACGGTCAAGGCGAGTGGTTCTCGTGCATGCTTCCTCTAGATCATTCTTGGTTTCATTTTTGAGTGATTCTTATTCCTATTTATCACTCTTGGTTTCCACTTGTGGATGGTTCGATGCTTACATCTCATGTTTCCCTATTTTCGAGTATTTCTTTCCTATTTTGCTTGATCACGGAGTTTGTCGTTGTGATTCGTTGATGGGATTAAAAATGACTACTCTTGCTTGTAGCTTGTGGATTGCACATCATGTTTTCCTTGGTTTGTGCACCGTGCCTACAGGTGAGGCCGTGCCTACTTGATATTCCTTAGTTTGTACATACTCCTTCTGCTTTGTCTTCAACATGTTGTTTGGTGAATCGGGAACTTATATATGATGGTTGGCCGCTTGTTAGGAACATCATGATGATCAGGGGGGCAATCTCGTGCCCAAAGGTGGGGCCGTGCCTAGAGGTGAGGCTGAGGGATTGGACCATGATCACGTGCCTAGAGGTGGGGCTTAGCCTAGAGGTGAGGCTAAGATGTTTCACACAAGTGCCGGCAAGGATGATGGTGACTCGGTGGCTTGTGATCATATTCCTTCTGCTTTGTCATGGATCCTGTCATTTGGTGGCTGTGGCTAGTTGGTGGTTTGTCGTGTGTGAACTACCACGGGGGCCTGTGTAAGGGGGCTACCTCGAGCTTGTGTAAGGGGGCCGAGGGGTTCATACATGACAAGTAAGGAGGATATCTCGTGCCTGTGTAAGGGGGCCGAGAGGTTGTATCTTATGTGTTTGTTGCATTTTAGCAAATCTCGCCTATTGCACATACATCTCGGTATTTGTATTTGTGGCTATTTGTTGGGGTATCACAGGGGATCTTGTTCTCTTACGGTGAGCTGTGATCTTGGGAGATTTTGTTCTTATTTCTACATGTCTTTTGGCAAAGCTGCTTATTACTCTTGCATGCACTGTTTCTTTCTTTCTTACCACTCACTTAGGTGTAATATCTAACTCGGGTGTTTTATACCTCTGGAACATCCACCGTTCCAGGTATATGAGTTATACCAGGTGATACAGGTTCCAGTGCGAGTAAGGGCAAGGAAGTGGTACTTGGCTAGCTTTGGGTTCCGCAGCTAGCTTGGGGGTTTTATTTCATTATGTACCCCTAAAACCAAGTGATGTATTGTAATAGCAGCTAGGGCACTCAGGGTTGTAAGAGGTGTGTGTATGTGGGTGTTCTACATCTATACCTATAATGATGTGTTGAGTCTTTTTTTTTTTTGGAATGTTGGAAGTCTTGAGCATGGAATCTAGTGGAAACCCGCTTTATTTAGCTTTGGTTAAGCTTGTAGGTTCGATCCAATGCTTCCGTTGGTAAGGGTTTCCATAACGCTCGTAGATGAAGTTAGCTTGTATTTGAAATCATTATGTATTTGGAAAAGTGGGGCGTTAGTATATCAATTTACCCACATATAATAAATGTGGATAATGTAATAAGTTTGTCTAATTTAATTACCCACACATATTACTGTTATGTGTGGGTAAAACCCTCAAATTCTTGTAGTGCAAATGCAAACCACAAAAATGAGAAAGTGGAAGACAAAGACGATCGAGAATTTTGATTTGCAAAGAGGAATGTAAAACCCTAGGAATTATTAAAAGAGAAAGGTATGGGAGAAAGAGAAACCTGTTAAAGGTAAACTAAACCACTCCCTAGGAAATAATCTACTGGTGACGGTAAAATAATAAGTTGTATAGTAAAAAATAGAACAAATTATTATTATAAATAATGAATAAAAATGACAATAATAAGGCGTGTGTTTGGCAGTAATTGGTAAATATCACTTGAATATTGTCGGTTGACCATGGTTCAATTCCCATTGCATGTAATTGGGTTAGGAGGTATTTTTAATTTTTGGGTTCAGGTTAGGCGGGAAATGATAAATTTACTAATGTATATTATTTATAATTAATACTATCCATATTATATAATATATAAAACTTATAATGTAATCTATTAAGAATAAGAATTGATATATCTTGGTTGCCTATATATAATTGATATATCTTAGTTGCTTATGAAGATAAATTAAAGTATAAAATTTATAATAAATATAAACTTTAAGTTTGGTGAACAACATCGATTGTCTAGATAGAAAATAATACATAAATAATCTCGGTATGAACAATACATAGATTGCATAAATCATCAAATATGCACAAATTCAATAAAACTACTACTTGTTCCTTTGTAATTTCACATAAATCTTTATAATAAGTGCTAGATCATTGTCAATTGGACATAATTCTATGTAATTACTACTTGATCATGCAAAAAATTTATATATTTTATCAAATCAATACTACACGCTTTCCGATTCAACATAATTCAATGTAATAACTACTTAATAGATCTAGATAAAGAATAACTCAGATCATTTAACGACTACAAAAAATGATATAATTATATTCATAATATATAAATAAATCAAAATATTAGCTTAAATAATTAAAAATCCTCAAAAAATTATATCTCATAGTAGCCCAATCGCTTAAAACAACAAATTAATAACTAAATCATAAGTTACAACAATATTTCGTAATGACATACTAGTAACAAATAACACTTTAGAGATCGGTATGTTCCTAAAATGTAATTTACTAAGAATAAGAATTGATATATTTTGGTTGCTTAAAAATTTAAACTAAAGTATAAAATTTATAATAAATATAAATTTTAAGTTTGGTGAACAACATAATATAAATAAAAAATGACATAAAAATATATTTAATTATTTATACATAAGATAATTATAAAATACATAAAAAATTATGTTTTGTATGAATGATAAAAGAGAAGAAATATAATTATATTATGAAGGATATATGAATATATTTCTTATTGAAAATAAATATTATAATATTATGATTTATAATTTGATTTTCATTTCATAACTTAAAAGTTGAAAGAAAACTACAAAATGATTTTTTAAAAATAGTAAGACAAATTATGCTTCAAAGTTACAAAAGGAGTTCATTCTGGTTTAGATGATTTTGTATAATATATTTTTAATTTAAAAATAATATATTTAGTGACATAAAGACTGAATATATTGTTTTATATGTTGTTGTAGAAAGAATATGAAGTTGTACAACATCATAGTTCAACCCAACTAAATCATAATTTTATAATTTGATTTGATTATAAAAAAAATATTTAATTTAATTTAAATAAAGAAAATAGTATTTTATAATTTATTTTTGAATTATAATATTTTATAATTTAACATTTAAATTTATATATGTGTAATATATATAATATATACTATTTGGTCTATTTGAGGATTTAACTTACATCTATAACGAATAATTTCTTAATAACTATATAGTTGTTTTTATAATGTTAACTATATAAACACTATAAAAATTTTGAATAATAACATGATTTTGATTTAAGTGTTTCAATTGGAAGTAACTATGATTATAATGTAAGTATTAGTAAATAATTATTTTATAAATAATAAAAAAATTTATATATAAGAAAAATAAAATTATAATCAATTTTCTTGAAAAAAAAAATGATCAAATTGTTTACAATGGGAATTGAACCATGGGCTAGGACCTTTTTTAACAATTCAGTGTATGAAAAAAAATTTATAAGTATTATTGGTTTGATATATTTTACACACGATCAAAAATTCGATCAAACATGCGTTACATAAAAAATAATCAGAATATAATTAATTCATATTTAATATGTTTTAATTGAATAAATTAATCAATAAAAATTTGACATATTATATATAGATAATGTGCTAAATATACATTTTAATTTTCATAAAGAATATATGTATATAATTTATTTTGTAAATATAATTTTATAATTAAGTAATATATATATATATTAAATATTAGATATATGTGAGAGTTACCAACAAATTTTATCTAAAACAAACAAATCACTCTCCCAAGAAAGCCTCCCCTTCTGCAAAACAAACCCATTTTCTCCCTCTCCCATTCCCTTTATTCTTGCCGTGCAAAGGAGCTGAACCGCTATTTACTCTTCTTCTCCAATGACCCAGTTTAACAACTGTCTCTCGCAGCTTCGCCTCTTATTATCGATCATCGTTGCATCCTCCTTTGTCCCGACCATCTCACCTCTAGCTGCTGCCCGCTTCGCATATTAATCTGGACATTTCAAAGGTACTTGAGTATAATATTTTTAGTAAAAATATAAAATAATTTGCACATTATACGAGAATAATTTGACTGATTGCTAACAATGACATTATTAAAGTGATACTTGCCAAAGAAGAACTGAAGAAGGGCCATATTACTTGTCATTCTCATGAATTAATTGTATAATATTTGTCCCAATCTTAAAACTTCACAAGCAACACACGCCTAATATGCGTCAAAGATTATTAGAAAAGAAAATATTTTCTCTATACTAGATGCATTTAACTCCTAATCTGCATCAAAGATTATCTCTACTCTAAGGAATACAAGTCCATTTAATTAACCACTATCTGCACCAAAGGTTGTCTCTATTCTAGGGAATACAAATCCATTTAATTAACCACTACGTGCATCAAAGATTATCTCTATTCTAGGGAATACAAGTCCATTTAATTAACTACTACCTACCTTAATTAATAACAAAAATGTTAAAATAATTTAAATAAGTTTATTATTAATTAATTATAATTCAAATTTTATTAATCGTATAAGTAAAACTTAAACACTATTCTTAATTTTTAATATATATTGGTTTTTTAATACAATGAATTTATTCAAGAAAAAATAAAAAATATGTAATCCAATAAATAAAATTATTGGTAAACGAAATAACTCATGCATATCAAACTGTGCATTTGGATACTTGTTTCTGGAAACAGGATGTCTCCAATTTTTTACCCCTCTTACTATAAAAGATAGTGCAATAGTAGAACTTATTCTTATCCATCTTCCTCTGCAACCTATTTCTGAAACTAAGTTTTCCTTCCATGGATCAACAAACACCACCAAGCATAAAAAGGACTGGCGAGTGGATAATTCCTCTATCACTGAAAAGCTTGGAAATGATGTACCTGAAACTTAGAGAACAACATGATGAACTAAAGAATGGAATTAAGAAACTCCTAAGAAGGATGATCGCTGAGTATGGGGAAGACGATGAGAGGGACTTTCTACTTGAGAAGTTTCCATTGCTAAATATGTATGATATGTTTATGAAAGTTCTGTAGTCTATCTAAGAAGAGAAGGACCACAAAAATGATGTCATCGTGATTCATGACACCAGGTTTGATACTTGATGCATCAACAAGAAGGAAAAAAAATATCTAGTGAATAAATTTTGGTTATTCCCCCATCATCTTTTGTAATGCCCAAATTATCGTCATCTTTTGTGATGTCGCCAGATCATCTTTTATTATGTTTGCAATCACCTTTTGTAATTCTAATTAAAAATTTGGCCATTTTGAAAATTAAAGATGATAGTAGGGGTAAAAGTTTCAAATGCTTGATTTTAATATAAGTTCTTTCTCTTTATTTACTTTGTAATTGTTTGTATGGATTTGTTTTGTAGATTGGTTTTTGGTAAGAGTTGTTTCTCTGTTACTCGTCATTACTTTTAATTCATATATGAAAAGGAGTAGTATGAAATACAATGCAATATGTTCTACATTTTCTTAATATAAAAAAAAATTATATCAAATTTCAGGTCTGCAAAATGAAAAAAAAAAAAAACTATGCACAATGTCATTTTCATTCTCCATTTTTTGTCTTTGATCTCCCACATTGATAACATCAAAAGAAACAAGAAAACTGAATGGTGCGTTATCTTTATTTTTTAATTTTCAATTTTGATTTCTGAATTTATTTTCAGTTTTCTGTTTTGGTAGCCTGTTTTTAGAAAATTGAAAACATGTTCTCTTTGTCATTTTAAAAAACTATTTTTCAAAACAAAAAATTAGAAAACGCGTTCTCTTTGAAATTTTGAAAATATTTTTTTAATAATACTTTATTTAATAAATTTAATTATTAAGTAAATTATAAATATTTCATGTTAATATATTATTAAAAAAATATATACATTTTATAGTTAATGAATTTTATAATATTTTTTTCAATTACAATAATAAAATATGAATAAATAAATAAATAAATATGTTTTGAGTTTTGAATTTATTTTGGATGAAAACACTCAAAACAATTTTTTATTGTTTCGAGTTTTCTTTGTAAATTTTTTTTTTTTCAAAAATACATTTTCAAAAACAGTAAAGAAAACGCGTTTTCATTATTTTAGAAAATTAAAAACTAAAAATGACTTGAAACAGTAAAGAGAACGCAACCGAAATGTCACCAGGATTCATATACAATAACCTATTATACCACATTTTTTTGATTATGTCAAACTCTGTTTGTTGAACAATTGATTCTTATACTAGTCATTATAGTTGCAAAATGTTTGGCCATATTATAGAAAACTTTGACTTGCATAGTACATTAGTATTGCAACGCAAGCATGAACATGTATTTATTTTCAGAATATGTAAATAATTCATTTACAAGAATTCATTTACAAGAGACCCACGCCTTGTCCAAAACAAACCTAGTTCCTCTCTCTTCTCTTTTCTCCTCTCTTCTTCATCTTTGTCGCGTGAAGGAGCTAGCTTGTTGTTTACTCTTCTTCTCTAGTGACCCAATTCAACAACTATTTGGCCGACCACCACTGCATCCTTCCTTGTTGTCAACCATCTCGCCTCTAGTTGTTGCCCTGGCTCATGCCATCGACTGTCGGCCACACCTTCATTAATTTTTCAGCCGAATTTTTAAAAAATAGGATTAATACTCATTTTATACTTTTCAGCGAAATAATTCACTTATTAATCAGAGCATTTCAAAGGTACACGAATATAATACTTCTGGTAAAAATAAGGAATAATTCGCTTATTATAGGTGAATTATTCCTCATTTTGGAATATCACTACTGTAATTGTTTCGTGTTTCAAATAATGTATTGATAATGAAAACCATTATAACTTAAATAAAGACTATCAAAATAGAAATGAAGTCAAAGGCATAACAATTTCTAAACTTCTATATATACTAGCCATCCATCAAATCCCATTGCAACAACAATTTTAGACAATAGCTTGGCATACATTCGAGCAAACTCCTTTGTTTCAAGCATTTAATCATAAATAATTTGTAACATAAATTACTATATCAATGACAACTTTTCAAAATAACATTCCACTTAAAAAACCAAGAACTAATCCAAATATACATCCTAAAATGAACAAATTGAAGTTGCTATATGCATAATTGCCCTCCATATTATCAGAATCAGGAATTAAATCCGACATAGAAATACCAATAGATCTAACACCAGAACTTTCTTCTACATTCTGATTTCCATCTAAGAACGCATAGAACGCAACAACAGCTTCATCCTCAGTTTTGAATGACTTGTATAAACCTCCACTAAAATCAATCACATAAGGTGCACATTCATCCTAGCTGGAATATACCCTAGGTTGATTTCCTTTGAAAACAACATAGAACTTCTTTCTCTTTTCTTTCTTCCATTTGCGATTCCCAGCCATAAAACGGACAAAATCAACACCAATATTGTTGGAAAGTGTTTCTTCATTCAACATTCTTTCAAAGAAAGCCTGGTATGCTTCAACAGCCTCTTCCTCACTTTTGCAAGACTTGTATAAGCTGCCCCTAAAACAAAGCACATGTGGTGCACATTTTCCCCAGGTTGAATAAATTCCAAGTCTTATTCCTTTGAACACAACATGCAATCTTTGTTTCTTCTTATTTTTAATTTCCATAATTCTTTGAAAAAAGAAGGAGATAGAGAAGAAGATATGGAGACAGAGGTTGGATGAAGAAAAAACATATGATAGAGGTTGGACATAGATGAAGAAGAAGCACATAATAGCTTCTTGAAGAAGGTATTTTTAATATTGATATTCTAAAAAATTATTAAATAAAGTGAGTGATTAAAATTTAAAATTTTAAATTAACAAAGAAGAAAGAGAATAAAATAATAAAATAGTAAATTTGCCATTTGACCAAAGCACAATAATAAATTTGACTCTTTTATGTAATCATGTAATAGTCAATATAATTTGATTTTCTAAAAAAATAATAATTTATTTAATCAATTTATACCCTTGTGTGTAGGTTAAGGTGTAATTCGGGATGTACAAATAGCATGATCCTATTAAGTGATGCTAATTATCTCACAGTTAAATTTGTTATATAATATATAAATACAAATTTACGATGGAAGTAAAATAAAATTAATAATTAAATATTTAAATTAAATTTTATTCATTTATTATCAAAATGGTTATATAGAATTTAAATAATAAATATCAATTATTTTTAAATATTGCAATTATTTATTATTTGTAATACTTAAAAATAATAAAATAAAGACAAAAATCAATCAAAATTTTAATAAAAAATGTTTAATTATAAATCAGACCGATATTTTAACTAATATTTATCCAATCGGTGCGACTCGCCGATGGGGTCGATTCTCATTCTCATGAGTCCCGGATTATGGTACATTTTAAAATGTCTTTTCGGTTGCAGTTCCAGAAACCGGGCGCCTCCGGCGAAACGATTCGGACCTCAGGCGTTTGAACTTGGCGGTCTTCTTCGTGTTTTCAATACTCCTCCCTCCCTCCCTCTCTCTCTCTCTCTCTCTCTCTCTCTCTCTCTCCGTCCTAATGCCAGTCCTAGACATGCGAGCAGTCAGAGGAATCTACGCTCACAGAAACCTTCGCATTTTCAGCAATCAATCACTCCCATCATCTCCCACTCTCCTCTGCTATAAACCCTCCCAAAACCCTAATTTTCCTCGCCGCATTCACTCCGCCAACCGCCTACTCCGCGAGCAGTCGAGCGCCGAACCGGATATCTTAAACGAACGCAGTGGTTCGGCTTCCGGGACCGACGATACTATCCCAGAAAATGAGACGGACCCCGGTGTTTACACTGTTTATGATCCCGCCACAGGCCGTATCGTCGCTAGAAGAGGGGCCGCTAAATCCGAGGCGAGCAGCGGTGACGGAGATGGACCCGGGGATCGCTGGAGCAGCGGCAGAGGTTTTGGCGTTGTTCGGGGGGCGAATTTGGGGTTTAGGGAAGTTGGCGGGAGCAGGAAGAAGAAGACTAGGTTTTCATGGGTGTGTTCGGATTGTGGGTATTCGGATGGGCAATGGTGGGGGAGTTGCCGGGCCTGTAATGGCGTCGGCACCCTGAAGAAGTTCGTGGAAGGCGAGCCTGATGAGCGGAAGAAAAGTGGGTTCGAGGTTGCCAAGAGGGTGGTGGGGTCGTGGTTGGCGCAGAAGTCGGCCGAAGCTGTGCCTGTGAGGTTGATGGATGTGAATCGGGGGATCAATATATCGGATTGGCGAATTCCCTTGTGAGTTTTCTTCTTCTTGGTAGTCTCTGTTAAATCGTGCACTGGTTAATAAAAATTATAGGAGTGTTTTTTGTAAGCTGCTATCCAATCTCAATATTGGCTATTTCTGTCAGGCTTGTCGCTAAAGGTATATATGCCTTCAATGTGATTCAACTGATGTTTTGTAGCACTGAAACCGCAAAAAAGAAAATTTTGCTAGAGAAAATCCATCTTTTGGTGGATGATGTTGTTCCATGACCAAATGGTGAGGGTAATGGGTCTAAAATGGATGAAATCTAAATGTTGGGGTACAAAAACTTTTGTGCATCATACAAAAACTTTGGGCTAGTTTGAGCTAGAAAAAGCTGTTTGATAGCCTGCTGTCATATGGACCCCATTAAACTTGGTTTTGGATTAATCTTATTATTGGATAAATGACTTTGGCAAAATATGCTTTGAAAAAATTTCAAAGAACGATACAAGTGAGAGAATTTTCAAAACTGAAATTGCATGAGCAGTAACTGGATCAAAAAGCAGAAAGGATTTTTGTGCTTAGATCTGTTTGGATCATGTAAGAAAGCTTTAGAGTAAGGAAGCAGCATTATGATTTATAAAGCCTTTTGCACTGCATTCAAACAGCTAGACCACAAGAACTTAGAAAACTATTCACATTGGATGCAATTTCACCGCCTAAAGCAGATAATCTCATGGATGTTAAGTGTTAAGCCTTCAGACTTCAGTGCAAAACTGTCTTTGTTTTCTGATATCATAATAGCAAATGTCAGGTTTTCCATTCCAACTTCCTCAACAGTTCGGTGTGGATATTATTCTTTTATTATGTTATATTGGTTATCTTTTGTTTAGGAGAATATGTTCTTCAGTGTATTCTTTTTTGTCAAATAAACAACTTGCTTTAATTTATAAAAGAAAGAACTGCTTTGGAATTTATGTAAACCCTCATGGCATTGTTGAAAGTTGATTTCCTGTAACATTGTTTAGTTTAGGATATACGTGGCCCTTTTTAGTTTTATTGTTTGTCTGTTTATATATGATGTGCTTGGTGTTTAGGCCTGGACTCTTCGGGATGGAAGTTGCTAGGGTGCTTGGTGGGGGTCTTGTTCCAGGTATAAAATTTTCCTGATCACAAAGTTGCTTGAAGCTTATATTTGACATCTGAATGTGTACCCTTTATATAATATTGTTCTATATTTACAGGGCCTAGCTGGGGAATCAGTGCGCTGGAGTTCCAGTGGAACTTTAGAAAGTTAAGACTGAGCTAATATCTATTGGAGAAAAGCTCTAGTTTAGTTGAGCTGAGGGCTAATAACTTGGTTCATTCTGGACTGTTTAAGAAACTGTGATTATTGAGGGTTGAAGAAAGGGACTGTTGGGGAAAAATCTAGGATCCCTATATGATCTGTTGGAATTTAGGGAGATACAAAATTAAAGGGAAATTGCACTAACAAAAAGAGAAAAAGCACACAAAGATTTAATGTACTTGGTGGCTATGTCCACAATCCCTAAAAGGGCTACAACTCACCAAAATTACATATTTTGAATGAAAAAATGGTAAGAACCATTTCTTAACATCTGCATAGAAAATTTTAGGCTGCATCTTTTCTCCTATCACAGCTACAGCTACGCTATTTTGCGAATTTCCTCGACAAGCCACTCTTATGCATGCTTGAGCATCTAACTGTCAGGACCCTAGGTTTTGAATCTTGGATTTTTGGTTGACAGTCTTGGAAGAAGAAAGAAAGAGAGACAGAAATGAGAAAATTTAGGGAGAAAACAGAGAGAAGAACAGAGGGAAATAGAGAATAGAGAGTGAAGTGAGAGAAGTTAGGGAGAAAATAGGGAGAAGAATAGAGAATGGATAAAGAGAAAATGACAGAAACTTTGTTATCCCAGTCTTCCGTCTCACTTATTCAAACACTCAACCCTCAAGAATAATAGAAAACTCTCCACACACGAAAGAGAAAACAAAATATGGAAACAATAGAAAATAGATGAACACACACACACACACAAGAAGACACATAATTTATCCTGGTTCAGTTCCCTTGAATGGAAACCTACATCCATACTGTCTTTAGGCCTCTTCTCCACTATCTTGAATTACAAGAACAATTACATGCATTGTAGAGCACTCTCTCACAACCCTATCCTCAGGTAATACAGAGTTAACACAAGATTACAAAACAATCAATAACTTTTCTCTCACACAACACATACTCGCATAACTTTCTCAAGAAAGGATGAAAAAACTGAATGATAATGTAAATATAACCCCAGGATCTAAATAAAGCTGGAAACGATACTAGAGAGATCGGGAGATAAGAGAGATTGAAATAAACTGTTGAAAAAACTTAATGAGAAAGAGTATATAAGCTGCTTAAATAGACAGCTTACCACATCTGAAGGAGGCACCACCTCATTACAATAATAACCAATTAACTAACAGAAAATATATAACAACTGAAAACATAGAACATAAACCAGAAACAACAAACACATATTATAACAAAACTTCAAATGCTTCCACACTCCCCTTCAAATCAGGCTCCATGAAGCTTGAGCGTTTATTCGTGGTCAATCTTGTATCACCACTAGAACCAGCACATACAGGAGACACCTTCAAACCAAGCTTTTGACACAAAAATATAAATCAGTCTTTAGGCAACCCTTTAGTGAGAACATCAGCTACTTGATCTGCTATTGGAACATATCTAACTTCCACTTCACCATTTTCTACCTTCTCACGAACAAAATGTATATCAATTTCAACATGCTTGGTTCTAGAATGAAAAATTGGATTTTCAGCTATGCTCTTAGCAGCCAAATTGTTACTCCACACAATAGGATTAGCAATACATGGATAGCATAATTCCAAAAATAGAGATTTCAGCCATATCTACTCAGTTACTCCCAAGGCAATTGCCCGATACTTAGCCTCCCCAACTGATCTAGCAGCTACCGACTGTTTCTTGGATCCCCACACAATAAGATTGCTTCCAAGATAAACACAAATGCCACTAGTAGATCGTTGAGTTACCTTGCAGCCAGTATGGTTTGCATCAATGTAAACTTGTAGAGACATATCTTTCAACGTAGGAGAGAATAATAACCCTAAGCCCATAGTCCCTTTAAGATACCAAAGTAATCTCTTACAAGCTAACCAATGTTGAGCCTTAGGATTAGACAAAAATTGACTCAATTTGTTAATTGTAAAAGCTATGTCAGGACGAGTATATGTCAAATACTGCAATGAGCCAATAAGAGTTCTGTATAATGACAGATTAAAAAAGGATTCTCCTTCATCAATTAAAAAATTTCTAGCAACCATAGGAGTTGCACAAGGCTTACAATCTGTCATAGTAGCCTTTCCCAACAAATCACCAACATATTTTGTTTGAGTTAGATATATACCACTGCTGTCCCTGTA
Source organism: Diospyros kaki (assembly GCA_036245055.1). NCBI lineage: Eukaryota > Viridiplantae > Streptophyta > Magnoliopsida > Ericales > Ebenaceae > Diospyros > Diospyros kaki. Next base: position 4,229,159 of record BSEG01000003.1, read on the forward strand.
TGCTTCAAACCTTAGGAAGTAATTCACCGAGGAAGTAATTCATCGAGCTAAGAGTCTTAAGAGCAAAATGTGTGTCCAAGTCACAAATACAAGATCTAAGGGCTGTGGAATTCGAACCTGTGATGAGTATATCATCAACATATACTAAGACAAACATAATATAATCAGCAGTCTTTTTGATGAATAATGAAACATCCGAAACAACCCTAACAAATCCCCAATTTTGTATTGTGGTTTTTCAGTTTAAGATACCAAGCTTTAGGTGCTTGTTTAAGCCCATACAATGACTTCTTCAACTGACACACATGACTAGGGAATTGAGAACTTATGAAACCTTCTGGTTGAGTCATGAAAACAGTCTTAGTCAGATCGCCATTGAGAAAAACATTATTAACATCAACTTGTTGAATTTCCAAACCAAAGGTGATTGTTAAAGAAAAGAGAACTTTAATAGTTGGAGCGTTAACTACCGGGCTAAACGTTTTAGGGTAATCCACACCCAGAGTTTGAAGAAATTCCTTAACAACCAGTCTAGTTTTGTACTTAAGTATAGATCCATTAACATTATATTTCACCCAGAAAACCCATTTACTACCAATCAAGTTCATACTAGGAGAAAAGGGAACCAACTCGTAGGTATCATTCTACTATAGGACCAGATATTCTTGTTTCGTAGCCTTAACCCATTGTGAGTCTAAAAGAGCCTCATGAACAGAACTAGGTTCAATGGAACTCACTAAGGCATTTGGTGAAGAGGCAACTAGTTGTTTGGATTTAAATCTTGTGATCATAGGGTGAACAGATGGTGCTGGAATAGGTTTAGTTTTTGATAAAGGAACTGAAGAGGCTGGTAACTGAGTAACAGTCGGTGAAAAAGTTGGTGAGACAGTAGGTGGTAAGGGCAAATTGTCACATGTATCATTGGACACAACATGAGACTGTGCTTGAACTGGTAACTGTGCTACTTGAGGACACCTTGAAGAATTAGAAATAGAAGAAAATGGTTCTAAAAGGGCAGTAGAAAACCCATTTAATTGAAAGGGCGGTCATAAAGAAGAAGAAGAAGAAGAAGAAGAAGAAGAAGAAGAAGAAGAAGAAGAAAACAAAGTATGATAAGGAAACTCATTAGGATTAACCTAAACATGCCTAGATACATACAATCTTCTTGATGGATGCAAGCACTTATAACTAGATTGAGTGTGACTATAACCAAGAAAAACACACTTGGTAGAATGAAAGTCAAATTTGTGCTTGTTATAGGGACGAAGGTGAGGAAAGCAAGCACAACCAAAAGGTTGAAGAATTGAATAGTTAGGTTGTTTGTGGTATAACAACTCAAATGGTATACCAAACTGTAAAATTGAGGAAAGGAGCAGATAAATAAGATGCACTGCTGTTTGAAATGATTCAACCGAAAACTTAAGAGGAATATTAGCATGAGATAGCAATGTTAAACCCATCTTAGCTATATGTCTATACTTCCTTTTAGCCACACCATTCTATTGATGTGTATGTGGACAAGTAAACCTAGGTTGAATACTATTTGCATGTAGATAAAGCAAGAAGGCTTTAAATTCCCCTCCATTTTCAGTTTGTAATGCTTTTAGTTTAGTACAATACTGAAGTTCAACAAACTTGTGAAAAGTGATAAAAGACTTTCACAACATTAGATTTGAGTTTTAAGAGGATAGAACCAAGTATATCTAGTGCATGCATCCGCAAAGATTATGTAATATCTAAAACCTTCAACGGACAAAACAGGGGCAGGACCTCATAGATCAAAATAAACCAACTCTAGAGGTTTAACAACAGTGATTTCATGTTGAGAAAAGGGAAGTTGATTCAACTTTCCAATCTTACAAGAGTCACAAAAAGATAGATTTGAAACAGAACAAGAAATACCAATTTTCTATAACAGAGACTTGAGTACATTCAAGGAAGGATGTCCAAGTTTATTATGCCACTGCTGACACATACTAACATTCTAGACTACATTTACATCTCTTGGCAACTCATGACAAAAAGAGGTTTGCCATTTACATGAATCATGTTTATTACATGTAGTTAATGAAGGAAAGTTGAAAACACACACGAAGATGCTAGGGATTGAGCAGAGGTGTTGCCAACAGCAGAACAAGGTGCTGGCGTCAGCCTATAGAGCCCATCCTTAAGATGCCCCCGAAGTAGCACCCGTCCGGAAGCTTTGTCCTTAATCAAACAAACATCCAAATGAAATTCAGTCACAACATTATGATCATGAGTAAGTTGTGACACACTAATTACATTTTTCTTCATGCTTGGGGCATGAAGAACTTTAGGTAAGGAAAGAACAACATTGGAATTAGGCTTGGCTTGTAAATAACTAGTACCAATATGTGTGATAGGAAGTTGCTTACCATTGCCTATTGCAACTTTATCTCCACCAGTATAAGGAGGATGCAAGGAGAGATTCTTTAGGTTTGAAGTAATGCGATTAGTTGCCCCAGAATCAACAAACCAAGCAGGATCTGAAAAGTTAGGTTAAGAAACATAGTTATCTGATATGTAAGGGTTAGGATTAGAAGGACTACCATAGTGAGATCCTTGTATTGAACTCATATCATTCATATATGCTCCATTAGAATCACTAAAGGAGGCCATGTAAGATTTAGATTCTGATTGATTTCCATTACTTGCTCTGCCAAAACCTTGATTAGGCATATGCTGAAAATTCCTATCAAAATCGATGATAGATCGATCTACAAAGTGTCTTGGTTTTCTGCATAACTGATAATACACTCTCTTGTTATATGATCTCCCTCAACCTCTTCCACCACCTCTATTAACAAATCCATTCCCTTTCTGATTATATCCTCCTCTATTATTTCCAAAATTGTTATTCTGTGTAATAGGAATTGAAGCCACATTTACATGCATAGTAGACACAAAATCAAAATTTCCAGTAGGATTAGGTGCATTTTTGACTGTTAACCTTTGTTCATGCATCAACAATAAGAATTGCACATTTTCTAGATCTATATCATCTATTTGGTAGGTTATAAGACTCACAATTGTATTATACTCGATCTAATCCATTGAGGATAGCGAGTAACAAATCCTTGTCATTTAACGGTTCTCCAATGGCTGCCAAAGCATGTGCTACCGTTTTAATCTTTAGGATATAATCATTAACGGGCAGAGAATCCTTCTTTATAGATCTTAATTGCTGTTTCAATTGGAAAGACTTAGTCATTGTTTGACGAGAATATAAACTTTCTAAGGAAATCCATATCTCGGCATATGATTCACAGTGAATCACCTGCTCAAGTACCTCTTTGTCAATGGTGGAAAAGAGCCATCATAGCAGAAACTGGTCTGACCGAATTCAGTTCAGATATTTTGGATTGATTGTAGCTTCTTCTCCTTCGGAATTAGGCAAAAACTTTAATGAAGGAGATGATTTATTGAGAAACGAGACAAGATCAAAAGCATGAACTGTGGTGAGGATTTGTGCTTTCTGACTGAGTAGCGGTTGATAAGGAGGAGGAAGATTGACGAGGTGAGGAGGAAGATGAGGCCATTAGGTTAGAGCAATCTGGCTCTGATACCATGTAAATATAACCCTAGGATCTAAACAAAGCTGGAAGCGATACTATACTAGAGAGATCGGGAGACAAGAGAGATTGAAATAAACTGTTGAAAAAACTTAATGACAAAGTACATAAGCTGCTTAAATAGACAACTTACCACATCTGAAGGAGGCACCACCTCATTACAATAATGACCAATTAACTAACAAAAAACATATAACAACTGAAAACATAGAACATAAACCAGAAACAACAAACAAATATTATAACAAAACTTTAGATCAGTGAATTAAAACTCAGCCTAGGTGGTGCCGAGTCACTAGGCGGACACTGGAGGCCGCGATTGTGGTCTAATCGACCCCCTTAGGCGCCGACCTGGCTTATTGGTACCGGGAGGCGCCTAGGCGGCCGCCTAGTTGTGTGAACCGCCTAGCTGATTATGGCATAATCGGCCGCTTGGGCCGCCTAATCTATTTTATATAAATTGATTATTAGAGTTTTTGTTTCCCCTTACCTATTATCTCTTATCTCTCTCGTTGATTTCCCCTTCTCTCTCCCGTGCACCGCTGCCGATTGTCAGGCTCCATCTCAGTCCAAGGCCGCCGTTGCCTCCTCGCTGCCTTCGGCTCCATCGCGACCTCCTCACCGCCTTTATGCCGTCAAGCTTCATCCTCGCTGCTGCGTCCTTGCTGCGTCAACGCCGCTGCCGCCACTGTCAAGCTCCATCTCCACTTCCGTTTCTGACCCCGCCCTCTCTCTCTCTCTCTCTCTCTCTCTCGTGCGTGCGCGCTGTTCAATGTTAGGTTTATTAATTTTATTTTCTATTTATATGTTAGATATATATATATGTATTTTATTTTCTATTTATATGTTAAATATATTAGATATATATATTTTTCTATTTCTATTTATATGTTATATATATATTTTTTCTTTTCTATTTATATGTTAGATATATATCTAATATATATATATATTTTCATGCCACTTTCAACTTTGATTTAATTAAAAATAACATCAAGTTACATCACAAAGTTAAAAAAATAAAAAAAACCAACAGTTTTCCTAAGCCACCTAGGCCTTGGTCTGGTGCCCGACTAGTGCCTAGCGTGTTTAGAACACTACTTCAGATGCTTCCACAGATAAAAGAGACCTCACAACCCCCTATTTATAGAACATAAGGGGCGGATCAAACAAGACATAACTGGCCGTTACAACTAATCAAATAATAGAAAAACTAACTAATGAAATACCAAATACATCCCTGACCACTAACCTCCCAAGACTTTTAGCTAATCTAAGACAAATGATTTAACAAACTTGAAATAATTTGTTGATTCTTGATTATCTCGGCACTGTGTTATAGCTTTATAGATAAAGTTATCTAGTAGTTTTATAGAGCGGTTACCATTACTCCACTACTTCTCCACTACTTCATAACTGTAATACTTCACTGCAAATAACTGCTCCTAATTTAACAACTGCTCCTAATTCACTTTGATTCCCAACACTAACTTTGATTTGTTCTGATTATCCCATATTTATGCTTGTTAGTTGAATTTTATAAATTCTTATGTGTTGTGAAATTTGCTGGGTTTTGTAGGTTCTTTGGTTTTGGTTGGTGGTGATCCGGGTGTTGGCAAGAGTACTCTGTTGTTACAGGTATAAGCTTCATACAATGACAGTGACCATTTCCTAATACATGGTGTAAAAATACGTGTGACTTTGTTCCATTATCTTTGTTTTGAATTAAATTTATTCTTCTCAATTGAACTCATGTTTTGCCGCTTCCTTTATGATAAGTTTATGCTATGTTTTTTTTTTTTTTAATCTTACTTTTGAATTTGAAGATTGCTGCAATAATAGCAGAAGGTCGTAGCATTGGGGGCCAAGCTCCAGTTGTTTATGTCTCTGGTGAAGAGGTTAGGTTTTATTAAGCAATATAAATAAAATGATTGAGTCTGTGATATGGCTGATTGGTTTCTTAAATTCTTTTTCATTTTCCCCATTCATTTTTCACACATCCTATCTTCTTGTTATTATCTCTTCCCCCTTTTGATGGATGATGCTTTCCCTGGAAGCACTAGTTCAGGGGCACCATTTATGTCCTCTACCTTTCTTGATTATTGTTTTCTTCTTAGGCTTTCTTCCTTTTATTTCCTTGTCATTTTCTTTTGTTTTCTAAGTAAGGGGTCTGTGGGCACTGTTGAAAATGTATAGGCTGTTGTATAAAATAAAACCCCAGTTTCCCAGAAAATTACTCCAAAAACTAAAAAAAAGGAAAATTGGAAAGATTGTTCAAATGCAAAAATTTTCCAAATAGAAAGTGGAGATTTAGAAAATTCAGTTTTCCAAAATTGAACTAAACTTGGAAAACACTTAAAAATGAGTTTTCTATGTTTTCTTGATTAATTTGGAGATTTGGAGAATGTGGTTTTTTAAAAAAAATTTCCCAGACCATTTCCATCTCTTTCTCAAAGACAAGTTACACAAAAGAAACTAAAACATCTATCTCTTTTTTGAACATATGTTCCAATTTTCTAGTTTGGAAATTAGTTTTTTCTATTTCTAACATTTTAACATGTTTTTCAAATTTTTTATGGAAAATGAAAACTAGAGATTATAGAAAATTGGAGATAAAAAGCTGGAAATTGTTTTCTACAACTAAACAGACTCAATTTTTTTTCCTTTTATTAATTTTTGGTAAATTTTGTTTGAATTGATTCAACTTTATTCTACATCTCAGACTAAACTTTTTCATGACACTTTGCAACCTTGTTTGTTTTATCTTTATTATGGCAGAGTGTTGAACAAATTGGAAACAGGGCCGATCGCATGAGCATTTGTACAGAAGAGCTTTTCTTGTATTCTAGTACTGATATTGAGGTGCGTTCTCTGCATGTATCTCTTTGATTAAGGCTTATTGGTTTATCTTGTACACTGCTTCAGGCCTGAGGTTGACTAAAATTTAATCAGAAAAGCAATTTTGCTGATAATTATTTTCTTCTAATGCAGTCTGGTCACATAATGAACTGTATGTCGCTTGCTCTCTCTCTTTTACCTCTACCCACCCAAGTTATTTGTATTCAAGTCAGCATGAGTTTCAATTCATGGTTGTTGAATAGATGTTGGGTTATATGATGTTTGATTTCATGCTGTCTGAATTCTACAGGAAAACCCAATTCATAGAAAATGTTCGGTTTTTATTTTGCTGGATAAAATGTTTATTTCATTATGCTGATTTTTCTTCGAATGAGAAAATAAAGTGCATGTAAAAAAATTTAGAAGTTCATTTATTGGTTGCATTCCTTGGTACACTGAAAGCAAATTCATGTTTCTCACTACATCCAATTTGAAAGAAGATGTGTGCTTTTGTAATCTATTGTGTCTTAGTGCAGATATTATCTTGTAATAGAGGTCAGATAGATTTTTATAAATAGCACCTGTATTTAGTATTAAATGTGGTAAAAAGTAAAAGGCCCCATCAAAACGTTGAACTTATCTTCATCCATGATTTAAATCCCCAACTTTATCTTCCAGTATTGTAAAAGCTGTAGTGTTTGCTTTGACTTTTTTAGTGCATGTCCAAGCACAGTTTGTCAATCAGTAGACTAATTTTGGGATTCTAAGGTCAATCTGGTTGGGAATACTTTAAAAATTTTTATTATCTACACAAAGTAAAGGTTTTGAATGAACCATTCCCAAGGAGAGAAACAATTTTGGGATTCTAAGATGAAAAATTAAAAATCGATTTTGAGAAACAATTTTAATTTATAAAAGCAATCTAATAAAAGGCTTTGCTTTTGGAATCTGCCAATTCTACAAATAATGAAGTTACCTTTTACCTTTTTACTTGGTTAGAAACCCAACAGGAAGACGTAGCATTCAGAATCTCATATAAATATTATTTGTGAAGGATTTTCATTGATTAAATGTTTTTGAAATAATAACAAAAATCTAGCGATTTGAGTCATAGAGAGTCCTAGACAGTCATTGTGTCAAATCTTAAAACTTGATAATAATGAACCAAAGAATTCCCAAGCCTTCATTGTGCCTTGTACACTCATTTAAACATAATGAGTGGATAACCATATATAGCATAAATAAAGTTTGCCAAAGAGTAGGCACTAAATTTAGAGAATAGAATAGAGATGAATTTTTTGATCTAAAATAGAAATTTATACTGAAAAATCAGGTTCATCCCTAGCATAATTTTACTCCTTTAGGCTAAATGCCATGTAGACACTTCACAGCAGGGATGTGGCTAGATATTAGCAAATCCATGGCATGCTGCATACTTGTACGATCTAGAATCCTTTGGATATTTCTTTTTCACAACCTAAGCTTGACAATGGTCTTCTTCCTAATTCGGTATGAGTTAGGAAGGCATAGAACAAATAACAAGGAACAGAGAGCAGATTGTAGAATGAGAGAGAGAGAGATAGAATTATCTTCAATATTTTGTATGCCCCAATCCGTGAGGATCATTGGGGATTTATACAAGATGCTAGGAGGGTGGTTCGTTGGCAAGGTAGATTCTACACTCTTCCATGATTATAACAACCCTCCACCATACTATAACCACTTGCACGTGGCTACTCTCTATGCTTAACAAACTTATAACAATAGAAGTTATAATAGTGAAAAATAAAAAAAATCCCATAAACTACGGTCCTTCTTGTGACAATTCTCCCTTCCTTAACAAATTTCTCGTCCTCAAGAAATGCTGAAGAGGTTTCTAGACTTGGCAAATTGCTTGAACAAATCAGGCAGATACTCTCAAGTACTGCTATTTGCAGAACTGTTCTGCCACTTTACCAGAACTTGTGTAAGTGGTACCCCTTGCTTGTATACCACCCGCCTATCTATTATGGCCTCAAACTCCATTGTCTTATTAACCTCCTTAGGAAGTAGGGGTAATGCAAGTCTCACCTATTGTGTGCCTACAAATTTCTTCAGAGAAACGTGGTACACAGGGTGAATTAGTGATTCCTTTGGAAGTTGCAAACGATAGGCCACCTTCTCAATCTTAGCAATTATGGGAAATAGTTCATAATACCTAGGGTTGAGTTTGGACATCGACCCTTGAGTGATGGACTTTAGATGAGGATACCTCAACCTTAAATACACCTCCTTCCCCACTGCAAATTCTCTCACTTCTCTTTCGGTCAGCAAATTGTTTCATTCTAGTATGAGCTGAGGCTAACTCCCTTATCAGTTGTTGTAATACCTTCTTCCTCTGCTATGGATATTCTTCAACTATTGCTATAGTAATGTATTCTCCTACAACCGGCAAAATGGGAGGTTTGTACCCAAATAGGGCCTCTAAGGGGGATATTTTGAGGGAGGTATGGTGGTTAGAGTTATACCACCATTGAGCCAAGGACAACCACCTATGTCACCCTTTAGGTTGTAGGAAACAAATACACCTTAAGTAGGTTTCCAACCTTTAGTTTACTCTCTCTGTTATCCCATCAGATTTGGGGGTGATAGGCTGTGAACATGTTCAACTTGGTTCACAAAGCCTTCATAAGCTCTTGCCACAACAGACTAGTAAAGATCTTATCACAGTCTGAAATTATAGACTTGGGAGTCTCATGTTATTTCACCACTTGATCCAGAAAAACCCTAGCCACCTCCTGGCATGAAACCAAACTGATTTTCTGAGACATCTGTTTCTTTTCTGTGCCTCTGCTCTATTACTCTCTCCCAGAGGTTCATGGTATGGCTCATTAACTTAATTCCTCTGTAATTTTCACAGTTTTGAACATCTCATTTGTTCTTATATATAGGGACCAAAGTACTCTTCCTCCACTCATCTGGTATCTTTTTTGATTTAAGAATCGCGTTAAATAATTTCGTTAGCTAGGAGACTCTTCTCTCATGCATTTCCATGCTTCTATTGGTATATTATCCGGTCCCACCGCCTTATGATTTTTCATCTTTTTTAATGCTTGTCTTATTTCATTTGAACTTATGCGTTGATAAAATGTATAGCTTACGTTCCCTTCGGAGTTACTAAGATGTCCCAACTTAACTCTTGTGTCGCCATCATTATTGAATAATTTTGTGAAATACTCCTTCCATCTCTCCTTAATCGCTCCCTCATTCACTAATATATTTTGATTTGCATCTTTTATGCATTTCACTTGATTTAAATCCTTTATTTTTCTTTCTCTTGCTTTAGCTAATTTATATATATTCCTTTCTCCATCTTTTGTATCAAGTCGCTTATATAGATTCTCGTATGCTTTTGTCCTTGCTTCACTAACAGCTTTTTTTGCTGCCTTTTTTAATTCTTTATAAGTTTTTTGATTTTCTTCATTGTTGCACTGATATACAGCCTTATAGCAATTTTTCTTATTTTAAATTTTCAATTGTACTTCTTCATTTCACCATCAAGACTCCTTAAGGTTAGAGGCTCTACTATTTGTCTCTCCATGCACTACCTTTGCTGTGTTTCTCAGGGCATTAGCCATTTCTCTCCACATTTGGTTTGTCTGTCCTTCTCCATTCCATTCTCTTCTATCCTTTAATTTTTCTTTGAAGATTAGTTGTTTCTCCCCTTTTAAATCCCACCACCTGATTCTTGGATTTTGTTTTATGTGATTTTTTCTCTTCCAATTTCTTACTTGGATGTCAAGTACTAGAAGTCTATGTTGAGTAGTCAAACACTCTCCCGGTATCACCTTACAATCCCTACAGCATACCCGGTCCTCTTGTCTCATGAGGAAGTAATCTATTTGGGTGCTTGATGTGACTTTTTTATATGTGATTAAGTGTTCGTCCCGTTTTTTGAACGTAGTATTGGTTATGATGAGCCCATATGCTATTGCAAAATCTAGAATAGACTTACCCTCATTATTAATTTCTCCGAATCCATACCCTTCATGTACCTCTCTATAACTGTTTCTGTCTCTACCCACGTGATCATTTAAGTCACCTCCTATAATCACTTTCTCTCCTCTTGGTATCATTTGTATGAGTCCCTCTAGGTCCTCCCAGAATTTTGCTTTTATCTCCTTAGCTAACCCCGCTTGTGGTGCATATGTACTAAAGATATTCATAGTCATTCTTCTTAGAATAACCTTCACCATAATAATCCTATCCCCTATTCTCTTTACATCCACTACCTCATCTACTAAGTTTTTATCCATAATGATCCCCACTCCATTTTTTGCTCGATCATTTCCTGTGTACCATATTTTATATCCATTTTCTGACAAAGTTTTTGCTTTTTTGCGTACCCATCTCGTCTCTTGAAGGCACATAATATTAATCTTTCTTCTAATCATCACATCTACCACTTCCATAGCTTTGCCTATTAATGTTCCTATGTTCCATGACCCAATCCTTAATCTATGATTTTGTTTTTGGCTTTGACTTTGAATTTGATTTTGTTTTTGGTTTTAGTTTTGATTTTGATTTTGTTTTTGGTTTTGATTTTGATTTTAGACTAACTTCTTTACCCACATCTGTCCAAGCAAATGCGGGAACCCTTGCTCATTTGTCACTACATCCGGGCGTTGATGTAGCGGCCCTAGCTCACTTGACACTACACGCTGGCAGTGTAGCGCGTCGCTATGAAGGGTTACGTCCACGCCCAAACGTTTTTCATAATTTGTCTAGAGTTTATGTTTTGGATCCGACTAAGCTTTACATTGGCTGTCGGCTACCTAACACAACTCTCTTCCTTTATCCGAGCTTGGGATCGGCAGTGGATAACATCCCCAGGCGGAGTTACAGAAATATTCTTCTAATTTATTTAAATTTAAGAAAGATAGTAAATTAAAGTAAAATACATAGTATGTTAAGGTGTTTGTATATGTATTAGAATTTGGAATAAAAACAAGGGGAAAATTCTATTTTTGTGCATGAGATTTGCGTAAAAAACTAATAATTTCTCTGTCATTTATAACCTAATGGTTGAATTAAATTGTAGTGCAAAAGAATTAGTTAGATTGAGCAGTGTAATTGACACTTATATATTATAGTATAATTTGACTAAAAAATAATTGAACTTCAAGGGCTCAAGATCATGGAGATTGGGGGGATATTAGTCTCCTGCTTTTTTATTGTTTACCAAATTTGTTATGGAACTTTTGTTTTTGTACTTTAGTCTGGACTGGAATACAAAAGGATTGTGTGTCAACTTCTATTGACAACAAAGGTTGGTAGGATAGGATATTTTCGAAGAGGAGAAATATGCAGGAACTATATGAACCCTTATGACTTTTGAAAAGAAGATTTAACATTATTGTTGAGAATTCCACATCGCCTCAAGGGAGACCTGGGCTATATATAAGGAGGAGGATCCCTTCACCTGTTAAGCTAGCTTTTCAGGTTGGAGTTCTACCTCTAACTTCTCACATGGTATCAGAGGTAACCCTTAGCTGTTGTGGTCATGGACCAGTACCCTGCTTGATATCCTGGGCATGTATTAGTTACTGGAGAAGTTTCGGCGTGGGGGGGGAGTGTTGAGAATCCCACATCGCCTCCACAAGGAAGACCTGGGCTATATATAAGGAGGAGGATCCCTCCACCTGTTAAGTTAGCTTTTCAGATTGGATTTCTACCTCTAACTTCTCACAATTATCATTAGAAGACAGGAAAGAAAAGCAAAAGAAAAGGATGAATTTTACACAATGATTCTTGCCATCTGTATTTAGTACGGTAGTCTCATTTTATCAATTTGCTACCCTTTCCTTTCAGACTAGTTTTTCTTTTCAAGTTATTTCTTGAACCTTCAAATTGTTTGTTGATAAATGTGCTTGCACAACTACCTGGTAACTATTGTGCAAATTGTTGAATTACTTTTGTTTGTGAGTGCGGATTACTTGATATTCCAAAAGTTTATTTTGATGCTATTGTTCATATAAGCAAACCACTAGGCATTTAGGCACCACTTTCTTGGTTGGTATCTTTCCCATGTGAACATGTGGAAGGTTGATGGTGGTTTTCTCCTTCATTTTTTTTTAATTTTATCTGTGTGTGTTGGTATCTAGGTGGTTTTTTCCTTCATTTTATTTTCATTTTATCTGTGTGTGTTGGTATCTAGCTAATTCAAAAGAAAAATTGCTAAACTTAAGAATATTTATTCAGATCTTCAAGTGTGTATTTAGTTTTTTTGAAATAATATTAAATAATAAAAACCATCCAGTGACACTTGCCTATGAATGTTTGTAATGTTTACTTTCCTGAGATTGATTGTGGCTTTCTTTCAGGACATACTGGACAAAGTTCAGGCTCTCTCCCCTGGGGCTTTAATTGTTGATTCAATTCAAACAGTTTATCTGATGGGAGTGACTGGAACTGCTGGAGGACTTTCTCAGGTTTGACTTTTTTTGGGTACTGTAGTTAGTTCTACCAATGGGAAGTGGCTTGTAACTTTAGCATGATTATGAGTTTCGTATGTTTCTGTTTCGATCCTGGACATAAAAAACTATGGAACTTTCACTCTTTACAATCTGATTTACGTTTTATGTTCTTGACCTAACTGATACTTAAAAAGTGGCAGTTAGTGTATCTTCCACAAAACTATCTAGAAAGCAGAAGTGGTTATAGGGTGAACATATATTACTGTATTTGCTGTAAATATAAAGCATCTGTATTTATATATATATATATAATTTTTGTCTATTTTCTATGTTGATTTCTTTCAAAAGAATATTTTTTTTTTACTGTATTCAAAATGTTTCTCCATATAGTAGTTTGTTCATTTAATTGCAAAAAACTTGTGGACAAATTCAGGGAAAGGTGTTTTACTTTATTGTTTTTATGATACTACAACACGACACATGGCAACTTAGTATTAGTGTGAATTTAATTCACTTATAATTTGAGGATTTAATGTTTGATTTGCAAATTTGACTGGAATTGCTACCAAGTTGCAAATTTTAGGATTGGAATGGAATTTGTCTATTTACTTTCAAAAAAAGACACCTACCCAAAAGTGGAGGCTATGATTTGTGCTGCCCCCTAATAGGGCTGTGGCCGCACTAGGGTTCATCAAGCTTCAACTAATATCAAGTCATATCTAACATGCATTTTGCATACATAATACAAAAATGAATAAGGATATACAGTGTGTAACTGAATAATTTCAGTTACACACTGAATGATATATCATTGTTGGACAAAAATCTAAATCAGAAGATGCATGCCCAATGTTGCATAGTCTGAAATCTAACCATACACCTCATGATGAGTGTCATCCTAATGTTAGTAATTGTATCCTGGAGCATGTTTATGCTGATGTAACAAACCCCAACGTCAGTGGCATCCTACCACGATCAGCTGTAATGGTACAATGGTTCTAACTTAGTCTGTCAATCTAACAAATGGTAAATAATACAGAGTAAGTCCAAGGATGAAGTGTGATGATAGCATTTCCTATGATGTAGGAAAAGCTAACATCTATGCAAGTATGCTATAAAATGGTTAATGTGAATGACATGCAATAATAAACAAGAGATATGGATAAGGGAGTCTAACTAGAAAACATGTGATGAAAAGATATTACATACAAGGGAGTAGATAAGGAGAACAGTAACCCAATACAGAATGGACAAAGCCATGTAAAATAAATGGAGCTGTGTACGGTGTGGACACATGGGCTGAGCAACTTCCCTATTAACTGGGGTGGAATGTGATGCACCAATGGCTCACTTCGCCTGCTGTTTAACAAACAGAGTTCTAGAGGTTACTCCTATTGATATGCGATAAAATAATCATAAATTTCTATACTACTAATAAAAAGGAATGAAGCAATGCATGCAATAGAGATGGTCACAAGATCAATATAAAGCTTAATCGATAATCAGATGTGGATACAAAATAAATGTCCAATTGACCCTGGAGAATAGAAGTACGCCAAATAAGGGGCTGTTCTCTTTTTGTTCCAGTTTTCAGTTTGAATTCATTTTCAGTTTTGTGTTTTGAGTGTCTGTTTTGAGATTGTTGAAAACACGTTCTTTTTTTCATTCTGAAAAATTGAAGAAGAAATCGCAGAAGGAAGAATGACAGGAAGAAGAACAGTTGGAAGAAGAGCTTGCAATTCGTTTTCGAGCCTTGAAGAGAAGAGAAGAGAAGAGAGGAGAGAAGAGAGCCAATGGGGTTGGGTCGAATCTGAACCAGATTTGGGTGAAGCTTGAACTAGCCAACAATGGTAGAGCACCAATTGGTGGCAGCTTGTAGCGACGGATGGTGAGGGCGAGGCAGCTGGAAAAAGATGTAGATGAACGACTGCATTGGTTGGCAAAGATTGTGTAAGACGAACAGGCAATGGAAGATGAACAAGTAAAGGGGCTTGACGAATGTCGGTGAAGGCAATGGCGATCATCAGCCAGGAGGTGGTTGACAGCAACAGAGGCGATCATCGACGACCGTGGTGACTAGTAGTGGTGATGCCAGCGGTGGTAGCTAGTGGCGGTGATGGTGGGGGCGGTTGCTAGGAACCCTATCCAAAACGATGAAGAACAACTGGAAATGAGCGTGTTTGTGATGAAAATTTCCAAAATGGGATTTCCTTGTTTTTAGTGTTGTGTACAAATTTTTGTGTGTGTTTTGGAATGGGCAATTTTAAAAATGGATAAGTAAACATGTTTTCACTGTTTTAAAAAATTGAAAATTGAAAACGGTCTGAAAACAACAAAGAGAACAGGGCCCAAGTGTTTCTACCAGTTTTTGGACTGAATAGTTGGAGTGAATGTGAAAATCAAGGTGAAAAAGTGGTACGGTTAAAACTGATTGGGCCTTGTTGACAGTAGTCATCATGGTGATGTCACCACACTGACCTGATCAATGGTCAGGTCTCTGGTCTAGGTCGTTGGTCAGTGGGCTAAGATTAGGGATGGGCTAGGCTTGGCTGAATTGAGTTTGGTCATTATTGTGCCCTTAAAATTGGCCTAAGTAGGCTCAATTGCCCCCCTCTAATGGCTAGTACCACCAACTGTTCCAAACCATCACTGGTGGTTCAATCTTGCTACACAGCTCACCTCATGAGTGAATGAGCGTGTAATGTGTATACAAACGGAAACTAGGGTTTCCTCCTGTATATCTGGAATGTACCAATAGAGAGAGAGAGAGAGAGAGAGAGAGAGAGAGAGAGAGAGAGAGAGAGAGAGAGATCTGAATGGCTCTTTGGTTGTTTTGGTGGTCCCCCCCATTGCAAACCCTAAAAGGCCTTGTGGCCCACTAGGTTTATGCAGGTAAGGGCTGGCCCAACTTGGGCTGGCGTCCTCCAAAAATGTGGGCTTAACAGTAGGTGCCTACCCACCTGGTGGGACTGAGGTTTGATATGTTGTACTTAAAAAAAGTAGGTGAATTCATTGTTGATGACTGGGTTAATGCCCCATATGTGAGTGCACGTGCCTGTGTGCGTATCCGCTATGTTTTTGGAAGTAGCAGTTTTGTCTGATATCAGCTTCAGCAGACATACTTTTCAATTTGCTTATAGCATGGTTTCAGTTTCAGCATCTAATCCCCTGTTTTAATTGAGGTTTCATTTTGGTCTGTCTTTTTTGTTGCTGGGTTGGTGAATTTGTGTTGTGTTGGGGCCAATGTTTATTGCTTTTGATGTTCTGAACTTTATCTGCATTAAAAATCTAACCTTCTTTCAATATATGTGTGTGTGTGTGTGTGTGTATATATATATATATAAATTTTGGTAGCTTTTCTTGGTTGTCTGGCTAAATGGTGCAATTATTGGCCAAGTTGTTTACCCAGAATAAACTATTTTGGTGTTTAATCTAGTGGTTTAGGAATGCACAATGACTGATTGGATCTATGACAGGTGAAAGAATGTACATCAGCTTTGCTGCGTTATGCTAAGAAGACAAATATCCCTGTTCTACTGGTGAGCTTACAGTTGCAATATCTAAGTAGCTGACTGTTTAGATTGTTCCAATGTTTAAGAGCTAATGACTGGCCTTGGCCCTCAGTTAGATCTAAATTTGCTTCATTCTGATGTTATTGTTTTTTCAAAGCTATATTTCCTCTTTTGGCAGTAAATCCTTGCAGTTAAATTAAAATGCTGAACTTGTTGAATCTTTAATTTATCTTTTACTATTGATGAAATCCACATCTTTATGTGTATACACCTATAAGTAAATACTGTTGAAGTATAATTAAGGGTTAATTACCCAAAAAAGACCACCTTTTACTGTGTTTTCAATTACGTATAAAACTTCTAATTTTTTCAACAGTAGGTCTAGCCTTTCAATTTGTTTCAAATTTGTACTTCTGTTGTCTTCTATTAAAAAGGTCATGTTGGAGAAGATATAGGAGAAAATTTAATCTATAACTGAGAGGATAAGAACAGAAGATGCTAAAGATTAAGATTAAAGAGATAACCAACTGGAAGGATAAGGATATTCCTTAAAATGAGATAAGGAAATCCTCGTTTATATTGATCTTAATCTAAAGTATATTGTTGTAATCTATACCTAAATATTAGAAGTGTAATCTAGTTCTAAATTCTATGAGATTTATTAGGAGTGTAATCTAGTCCTAAATTCTAGGAGATTTCTTAGGAAACTTTGTGTATATGTTTACATACCACAGATCAATGAAATTGAGGGAAGTTATTCCATTCATTAAACTTCCAGAAAGTTTACTTTTCAAGTAACAATCTTGGATGCTATGTAATGTCACTTTGCAGAAGGTATCAAATTCTTAGTTGGCATCACCAAATGTCTAATTTGGGCCATCTCATTTAGCAAGTAGGGGATTTGGTAATTAACCCTATAATTATCTTCCTCGTTGTGCCCTGATATATTGCCTTTTTTATTCTAAATTCATCAGATCTGTCAACAAGGAAGCAGCCTATTCTCGGACAAGATTGGAATGGCAGTGATTGGGTTTGGTTGACAGTGTGTGATTAACAGTGATTGATTGTTGATGATTGATATTGATTTCCTAAATCAAGAATATATTTTCTAGAAGATAGATTGCTGTATATTTGTTGTATCCTATGTTTCCTAATCAGTTTTGGAAACTTCCCTATTTCTGTTTCTTAGAAACTTCCTAATATGGTAGGAAGTCTTGTATATATTTTTATCTAACCCTTCAAGGGAAAAATAAGATTGATAGCCATTCTTTACGTCTTTCTTGATAAGACCATATTACAGTGCTGAACTTGTTCGGAGTCATTAATTTTGTTATAGTACTAAAGAAAAGCGAAACAACCTTTTTGCAAGGCAAGGTCAAAATTACATAGAAAAATGACTGTCAGATATAGAAATCTGACGGAGAGCTCTCGTCAGTTATGGTGAAAATTCAAGAACTAAGGGGGAATTTAGGAGAAATGCAGGGAGAATTAGACGAATAGAGAATGAGGGAGGAAGGATCGAGAGAGAAGAGAAAGTTAGGTAGGAAAAGAGATCTCAATTATGATATTCGAGGATGTCGATTGGGTGTTGTCAGTTGTTTATAAACTGATCCAGCAACCCATATGGCGCCCACAGTCTACCAAAATTCAAGAGAGTACAATTGCCTTAACCTATCACCTGAGTACAAACAATCATTGTTATATCTACCCATGTACAGCTACTCGCTGCTTGTAACTACCCATACAAGGTTCCGCCCTTTATTTGCAGTGGGTACATGACAATGACCTCCTCCCAGCTCTTTAAAAGCGGGGAGCCTTGTGTATTAGGGAATAGGGATGCCCTTTAGTTCTTTTTTCAGACAACTTCTATATTTCTAAATATGTTATAAGTCTCACACAGCTTTATGTTTTTCGCAGCTTTATATTTTTCTATATATATATCACAAACCAGTGGAAGAAGTAATGAACTTTTTTTTTTTTCCCTTTTTGATAAAGCTTCTTGTATAAATAAGGAAGAAAACAATATAAGGGGGTGAACATTGTACAAAGGAAGGGGAAGCGTCAAAAACTAGATTCAACTTCTCTCTAGGCAGTTGGCAAAGAGCGGTGAAGGATGTAATCAAGAGACTATTCCTACCTATGCAACACCACTTTCCTCCTCTTCCTAAAGTCAACCATAGTGAGAGTTGCTCTTTAACCCAAATAAAACCACCTTTAAGGGCACCGTTGTTGTCAAGATGGCTTTTAAAGGAAAGGGAGAGGGATCTTTAACAATCTCTTTGAGCTTGGGAGGAGATCTATTTGTTTCTTTCTAATAATCCTCACGATGGAACCGAGGATTAGAGACCACAGCTCTGTATCACTGCACAATGTGTAAGTTGGTTAAGAGCTTCACCTTGTTTCCCTAATCCTATGTTCTCTTGATCAAATTATTAATACTTAGAATCTAGCCATACACCACAATCACTAGGAAAGGAATCCTCAACAGAGCTATAAATCCACGACTATCTCCTAGGAAAAGAGTTATCACCTATATCCACCAAATACTTGCCACGTTAGTAGGGATATATAATATATTGCTCATTTCTACTTGGATAGATGCTAGCAGGAATAAGTATGTTGTACCTTTTTTTTCTTTTGAAAAGTTCAAACAAGTGATTAAATGATATAAATTCTAGTTCTGTTGTGTGATCCTTTGACATGAGAATGCATGTCAAAGGATACTTATGATACTTATTTAGACATACTTATGATACTTGACGCTCAGCACCCATAGCCGAGGAGTCCACATAAAAGAGCCTTTCGTATGTCTTCTTGTTTTTGTATAGCTTCTCACACCTTGTTTCTGGTTGCTAATTCATATATTTGAATTTTCTTTCTTGTAATTTATTCATAATTTATTCATCTTATTTTTCTTTGTTTGGGTTTTCTCTTTCTTGATTAGTATTTGGCTCTTGCTTTTTCTATGATCATATCGTTTGATGATTGAACGTATTCCATCATGAGTCATGGTTGGCCTGTGTCACGACCCTAGTTCTAACTAACGTTTACTTTGAAGATAGAATTGGAATTGAGAGAGAAATAGGAATAATTGAGAGAGAAACAAACAAAATGATAGGGAGAATGGACAAAAATGATGGAGAAAACTGACAGAAATGTAGGGAGAGTTTTGAGAGTAAGAGAGAAATTGAGTTTTGATATTCCAATAACTCTAATTTGATTCTCAGAACTATGCATAACCTTATATGTAAAGTTATCTGGTAGTTACTTAGTTGATTGTAAATAATACCCAATTACTCCTAAAACGTAATTGTAAATAACAACAAAATAAATATATAATGACGTAACTACCTAATTCACTTGGGGTCGTGACAGCTTGTAGTATCCATCTTTTAGGATTCTCACTAGTACTTATCAAAAATTTCATAAAAGAAAAGTATTGTGTTAGGACTCCCATTAAACAAACGTATCAAAGGAGAAAGAAGGAGGGGAAAAGAGGGGAGGAGGGACCACAAGGGGGGGGCAACCAAGTAAATTGATCCAAGGCTAAAAAGTCACCAGTTAGTTAGAAGAGAATATTCTAGCATGTGGCTGGAAAGAGTGGGTGGAGTAAGTATATAAGGGAGAAGAGAAGGAGAGAGGAAAGGATGGAAAAATTCTGTTAGAGAAGTCGTGGGAGAGAGAGGCCCTCTCGAATAGGCCTATTTGGTTTTTCTTTCATTGTTTTTGCTACATCCATTGTTGAATTCACTTAAGTGAGGAATTCCTACTGTTTTGAGTGAAAGTTTAATCCATTTTGAGTAGAGTTTATCATTTGGTATCAGAGCCTTGATTCATGGGGATATCCGTTTCTGAGAGAGTGGGCGAGTTAAAGGGGAGGCTGGAGAATTATCAACAACAGATAGAAGGACGAATGGAGGGATTGCAAGTCGGGTTGGATTCTATGAGAAATGAATTCCAGAAGGTGCATAATATAGAGAAGAACATGACGATGATGCTGGACCAATTCAACTTATTGATAGAGAAGTGGGAGTTGCAGGAGAAGGATAGGAAGGGGAAATGAGGAGAAGACAATGTACCCATGGGTTCTTCTTTTACCATGGACGAGACGCCGGGGGTGAGAGAACGGGCCAGAGACGAAGGCGATGTGACTGAAGGCTTCGGAAGGCTAGAGACTAGGGGCCGACGTTTGGAGATGCCCCTATTTGAGGGAGACGACCCTGATGGGTGGGTCTTTAGGGTGGAGCGTTACTTCGCTGTGAATCGATTGGCCGACCCAGAGAAACTGGACTTGGCCGCACTATGTTTTGAAGGGGCCGCGCTCGCCTGGTTTCAATGGGAGCAAAGGCGACGGTGAGTGAGGAGTTGGGAAGAGCTCAAGGCGCTGTTGGTAAGTCGATTCCGATCGACTCAAGAAGGCATAGCAGAGGAGAGGTTCCTCGCGCTCAGGCAGACCGGGTCCGTCAAGGACTATCGCCTCTGCTTTGAAACGTTGGCTTCGTCCCTTGAAGAGCTGCCAGACGTGTTCCTTGAGGGTCACTTTATAAACGGCCTGAGGGCGGACATCCGGGCGGAGATGAGGGTCTTGCGGCCGAACGGATTGGAGCAGATGATGGAGTTGGCCCAACGGATTGAGGAGAGGAATCAGGTGGTCTGTGGGGGTTACTTGGGATCAAACCCAACTCGGATATCAGCCCTTTCCATTCCGACAACAAACCTCTAGCCGAAGTGGGCGACAACCAGCACTGCTGCCTCACATCGGCCATCAGCCGTAGGTAAGTGGAGCACTCCTCCTTTCAAGAAGTTGAGTGAGAGTGAGTTGCTGGCCAAACGGGCGAAGGGGTTATGTTTCCGTTGTGACGATAAGTATTCGGTGGGTCATAAATGCAAGAATAGAGAGTTGCAAGAAATGGTGATTTATGAGGAGGAAAGGGATGAGGAGGAAGAAGATGTGCAGGAGACTGAAACAAGGGATGAATCAGGGGAAGGGGGAGACCAAGTCAAATTAAGGGAGGTGGTGGAGCTATCCCTTAACTCGGTAGTGGGATTAACCCCTCCGCAAACCATGAAAGTAAAAGGGGAAGTGGGGGGACAAGAGGTGGTGGTCTTAATTGATAGTGGGGCTTCCCATAACTTTATAGCAGCTGAATTAGTGCAGAATTTAGGGCTGACCAGGACACAGACAAAGGGTTATGGGGGTGATTATGGGGTCGGGTATGGCTGTTCAAGGGGCGGGGGTGTGTAAGGGGGTGGTCTTAAGGCTGCAGAATATGGAAATAGTGGAGGATTTTCTGCCATTGGAGCTAGGGAGTTCAGATGTGATCCTCGGAATGAAGTGGTTGGCTTCCTTAGGGGAGACACAAGTTGATTGGGGCTCATTGGTGATGAGATTTAAGGCAGGGGGGCGACTGTGACATTGCATGGGGATCCCAGCCTTAGTAAGACCTTGGTTACCTTGAAATCAATGATGAAGGCATTCAGGGAAAATGGGGAGGGGGTGTTACTTGAATTGGGCAGCTTGATTGCTGCTGAAAACGAGGCTGGAGGGGCAATTCCAGACAGCTTGCAGAAGCTGCTCATGGAGTTCAAACATGTGTTTGGGGAGCCGGGGGGTCTACCCCCGCATCGGAAGCGAGACCATGTGATTACACTGCAATCGGGTGCACCACCAGTGAATGTTCGACCTTATCGGTATCCCCACTTTGAAAAAAATGAGATCAAGAGGCTGGTTAAGGAGATGTTGGCAGCAGGGCTGATCCGGCCTAGTGTCAGTCCATTTTCCAGCCCGGTGTTGCTGGTTAAGAAGAAGGATGGGGGCTGGAGATTTTGCGTTGACTACCGAGCTTTAAACAAGGTAACGATTCCGGATAGATTTCCCATTCCAATTATTGAAGAATTGTTGGATGAATTGAATGGGGCTGCTGTTTTTTCCAAGTTGGACTTAAAATCTGGATATCATCAAATACGAATCAGTCCTAAGGACATTCTTAAGACCGCCTTTCGCACACATGAAGGACATTTTAAATTTTTGGTTATGCCGTTTGGGTTAACTAATGCCCCCGCCACATTTCAATCCTTGATGAATGAGATCTTTAAGGAACAGCTGCGGCAATTTGTTTTGGTATTTTTTGATGACATTTTGGTTTATAGCAAGGATATGGCTGAGCACAAGGAACATTTGAAGTGTGTTTTGGGGCTGTTAGCAGTGCATCAGCTGCATGCAAATGCGAAGAAGTGCCAATTTGGGCAGCGGAAGATTGAGTACTTGGGACACGTCATTTCTCATGAAGGGGTGGCTGCGGATGATTCAAAAATTAAGGCAGTCGTGGATTGGCCTAGTCTTAAGTCCTTACGGGAGCTTCGGGGATTCTTGGGCCTTACGGGGTATTATAGGAGGTTTGTGAAGAATTATGGGAAGCTAGCATGGCCATTGACTGACCGCCTTCGGAAGGGGAATTTCTTTTGGGATGAAGTTGCAGAACATGCATTTCAATCTCTTAAAGGGGTGATGACCAAACTGCCGGTGTTGGCCTTACCAGATTTTTCCAAAGAGTTTGTGGTAGAAACTGATGCATCCGGGCATGGGTTGGGGGCTGTTTTGATGCAGGAGCAGCGACCTATAGCTTTTTTCAGTCATTCCCTAAATCCCAAAGGTCGACAAAGGTCTGTGTATGAGAGAGAGCTAATGGCCATGGTATTTGCAGTGAGAAAGTGGAGACATTATTTGATTGGGAGGAAATTTGTTATTTGGATAGATCAACGAAGCTTAAAGTTTTTAATGGAACAAAGGGAGATCAGTCTGGAGTGCCAAAAATGGGTCATGAAGTTGATGGGATATGAGTGTGAGATTCAATACCGATCCGGGTTGGAGAACCGGGCAGCGGATGCCCTTTCACGTCTCCAGTCTTCCGTTTCATTATTAACTCTCATCGTTTCTCGAGTGGTGCAACTTGACCAACTTAAGAAGGAGGTGGAGGAGGATGTGACACTCCAACTAATAGTTAAGGAGTTGAAGGCTGATCCCACTCGAAAACCAGGTTTTACCTTGGTGGATGGGCACTTGTTGTTCAAGGGAAAACTGTATCTACCTAAAGGCTCCAGCTTGATTCCTTTAAATACTGAAGGAGGGGCATGATGGTTGGATTGGAGGCCACTCCGGGGTTCTCAAGACCTTTAAAAGGATCTCTTCGAACGTGATTTGGGTGGGAATGAAGAGGGATATTCAACAGTATGTTCGTGATTGCCCTGTGTGCCAACAAAATAAATACGAAGCATTATCACCGGGTGGGTTGCTGCAACCGCTTCCAATTCCAAGCCAAATCTGGGAGGATGTGTCTATGGATTTCATTGAAGGGCTGCCAATGTCAGGGGGGAAAGATACAATATAGGTGGTGGTTGATCGGTTAAGCAAATATGGACATTTCCTTGCTGTAAAACACCCCCTCACAGCAGCAAGCATAGCAGGGGTTTTTGTGAAAGAAGTTGTCAGGTTACATGGGGTTCCAAACTCAATTGTCTCCGATAGGGATAAAATTTTTGTTAGTCATTTTTGGGAAGAGTTGTTTCGATTGCAGGGCACTAAATTAAACAGGAGCAGCTCCTACCACCCACAGTCTGATGGTTAAACGGAGGTCCTAAACCGCACGTTGGAGACTTATCTTCGCTGTTTCTACTCGTCCAAACCTACAACGTGGTGCAGCTGGTTGCCTTGGGATGAATATTGGTACAATACTTCATTTCATACAACCTCAAAATTAACCCCGTTCCAGATTGTATATGGGCGTGAACCTCCCCCATTATTGAGATTTGAGAGGGGTACTACAACAGTTTCAGCAATTGAACAGCAGCTGCTGGAGCGGGACTCCATTCTTGATGAATTAAAGTCCCAACTGTTGAAGGCTCAAGCTCGGATGAAAGAGTTAGCTGATAGGAAGCGGCGAGATGTGCGATTTGATGTGGGAGAAATGGTTTATGTAAAAATTCGGCCCTATCGACAAAAGAGATTGGCAAAGAGATTGAATGAGAAGTTGTCACCCAGGTTCTATGGGCCTTTTCCAGTGGAGAAGAGGATCGGGAATGTGGCCTACAAGCTGTCCTTACCCCCTTCTAGTGCTATCCATCCCGTGTTCCACGTGTCGCAGCTGCGCAAGGCGGAAGGAGCAGCTAGGGAAACCTTCGAAATCCCTGATCAGCTTTCAGCTGAACTGGAAATGAAAGTATCTCCGGAATTTCTGTTGAGAATAAGGCCAGGCACAAAGGAAAATCTAAGGAACCTTGATGTCCTTATTCAATGGAAGGGGCTGCCCCCATTGGAAGCAACCTGGGAGCCATACCATTAGATTCTTCAATTTCCAGAATTTCACCTTGAGGACAAGGTGCGACTTATGGGCGGGAGTGTTGTTAGGACTCCCATTAAACAAACGTATCAAAGGAGAAAGAAGGAGGGGAAAAGAGGGGAGGGGGGACCACAAGGGGGGGCAACCAAGTAAATTGATCCAAGGCTAAAAAGTCACCAGTTAGTTAGAAGAGAATATTCTAGCATGTGGCTGGAAAGAGTGGGTGGAGTAAGTATATAAGGGAGAAGAGAAGGAGAGAGGAAAGGATGGAAAAATTCTGTTAGAGAAGTCGTGGGAGAGAGAGGCCCTCTCGAATAGGCCTATTTGGTTTTTCTTTCATTGTTTTTGCTACATCCATTGTTGAATTCACTTAAGTGAGGAATTCCTACTGTTTTGAGTGAAAGTTTAATCCATTTTGAGTAGAGTCTATCATATTGCTATATTTCTTTTTTGACATGCATTGTTATTATTATTAATTGACCCCTTGTTCCGCTAGCAACAATTTTTACTCTAGGTTCCCAGATGGAACCTCATGTGCACACCAATGTGGTGCTGGACTCACCATTTGTTGAGAATTTAGGGTGTCTTACAATTAGGTTGGTAGGCAAAGATATTAGTTTTTGAGGTCTGTTTGTGGGGTTTTAGGGCTGTCTTGGGTCTAATACAAAATTGTTTAGGCTTGCTGAATTTTCCTGCATAGAGACGAATCTGCAAGGGATTAATTGATGTGATGGTAGTTGAGAACTATTATTTTATGTTGAAAAGCTAGGATGATGAGGATTAAAGACTCTCTAGGAATCACACCCAGGAAATCAAAATTTGGGAAACCTTTATTTGCAAAAACTTGAATAATATATTTTCAATCTGGCTTCTAAATGAGCAGAAAACTAGGATGGGATTGCTAAATTGCTATTGGCGAATGGTTTCCATACAACTGGGAATCCAACATATCTCCAACTTAGAGGATGTAGCAACGAAATGGCTGTCTTAATCTTGTACATTAGGCTTCTGTCACTGCAGGATCTGGAAAATTTACTTTTAAGAAAAAATAAGATGACTGACATAAGAGATGTACCTGGTCAATTATTATTGTCAACTGGATGTGGCCGCTTTACATTCTCATTGTGATGCTAAAATGGATCTCTATCCTTGCTTGTTTTTGAGCTACTTGGTGCTCCATGATATGTATGCTTGCCTGCAGAATTTATTTATTTTTGCTTTCTTATTCAAAAACCTACTGGCTTTGTTTTTCAGGGAATCCATCCTTTGTTTTCATTTTTAATCTTTGTTATTTTATTATCATCAATGGTTACTCTCTTTGGCTGAGGTATACCCAGTGATTAACACACAAGCAAGGAGCAACACTGGCTTGAAAACTACTTTTTAATATTCTATTTTCGATTAATAACTACTGCTTTATTATTAACATGGGTGGTACAGCTGATAGAATTTTGCTACTCTATTATCAACTAACATATTTCTCTAAATGGCCACCTTTATTCTTGACCAAAGATTCGCATTTTCCTTTTTTCATTCTTTAGACCTTTTCTTCCTTTTATCTGTTCTTTCATCTATGTAAATTGATGGTTTGTTTCTTATCTAGTGCTTTTCATGTCTTTTCTTGTAAACATGGTCAACTTATCCAGTGTTTTTTTCTGCTTGTAAATTCTATCTTTTTTTTTTTTTTTTCTGCAAAGCTATATTTGGAGTTATACTGAATCATCTCCTCTTGTGCAATTCAGATTGGACATGTGAATAAATCTGGAGATATAGCAGGACCTCGTGTACTGGAGCACATTGTTGATGTTGTCTTATATATGGAAGTTGGTATCTTGTAGCATTTTCTGCTTCTGTTAGTATGAATTTGGCTTTTTTTTGTCTTGATAGTCCTACCTGTCCTTACGTCATCATCTTACTGCCAAGATGACTATGTTGTGTCAATCAGCTTTTACAATACTTGGCCCTTTTTGTATTAGGCCATGTGGACAGTCTCATTGTTGTATTTACGGCACTGCTTTTTATTTTTTTTAAAGTTTAACTGCCTGTTGTCCAACTTGCTGTATTTATATTTCAAGATTGTTTTTGTTTTGGTCCAAATTTATGTATACTTTCAGTTGTTTTCTTCCTTGTTTCTTTACTAATCAGTAATTTGTAACTTAAAAGGGTTCTAAGTGATTTGAGGTTTTTCTTAGCTTGTGCTGTAGTCTGAGTTCATGGACCTTATCTTAGGGTTGTTTGTGGAGTAAAAATATGTGGCTTTTAAGTTGAAATAATCTTTATGGCCAGTGTGAGAGTTTCATCTTTTGAGCTTTGGTCGTAGTTGGAATAGGAATTTTCAGAAAGCCTGTTACAGAATTTCACATTTTCAATAAAGAGGAGCTTGTGGGAATGTGAGATTTCTGCATTTTTTTTATCTGTTACTACAGTAGATAGAACATTTTGTGACTTTAACAATTTCCATGGGTGTTCTAAATGAAACTGTTGTTTTTAACTAATAGAATTTACTTGAATGCTAGTTCACTGTTATTTTAACTATTTTTTAGGGGGAGAAACATTCTTCTCATCGCTTACTTCGATCTGTGAAGAATCGTTTTGGTTCCACTGATGAGGTATACGGTTATGCTATGGCTTCATTTTTGTTGTCACACTTGTCTACATTAATTTGTACCTCAGCATGCTATTTCTCTCTGCATGTTGATTGGTTGCTTAATCTTTTACTCTTTTAGGTGATTGAAGTGTTAGTATATTCTAAATTGTATAGGTTAATAGCATGGTCCCAATTTCATTGTAGTCTTTGTATCAGAGTAGTTATACCTGCAATTTTATGCACAAAGGAGGATCTATACTTTACTGTGCATGATATTCCCCTCGCGGGGAATTTTATTGTTTCCATTTCCGAAACATTATTTTGTCTTGAATTTCTAGCTTGTGAGCATGTTTGTCCTATTCCTAAGAAAACCATATAAAGAGAACATGTTAAACAAAGAGACTAAGAGATGCTTTGGTACATGAAAAAGTTTTGCATTTACTTGATGTAAGAACTTTCTCATCTAATAATGCAACCTATCTTCTTTTAGAAATAATAGAGTTATACATCCCATCATAGAGGTTATAGTTAGAAAATGTTGTATACTAGAATTGGACGTGGTTTCTAGAAGATTAATATGTGCTTTGGCATCTACATCATATCTGCTTATGTCATCAATTCTTGTTATACTTATTTGATGTCTCGGGGGGGGGGGGGAATTGAAGTTGCGAATTAGACATTAGTTCATCATAAAGCATTCTAATTTTGTTAAAAAATGGGTATAATCCAAACGTCCCATGTGGTTTGGGTAAAAATTTGGAGACCCTCTTATGGTTTATTTGATATCGCAATGATCTTTTTTTCTTTTACTACCCTTTTTGTTAGGTGGAGCCTACCAATTACATTAAAAAAGAGTAGATAAATTCCATTCAAACCTCTTGTGATTTAGTTATAAAGACCCCTTGTGTGCATCCACTAGAAAAAAAGCATACAGGATAATGATTGAGTGACTGTGTAGAGGTTGAAGAACAAGTAGGGACCAAGGGACAGGTTTTACTAGTTAGAATAGAGTTTGAAGGTGTGTGGCAACATTGTGTAGGTATTATTGATTTCTCTAGAATGTAATTCCCGTCCTGGATTGTCCTTAGGAAATTCTTGAGTTTAGTAATCTCCTTTGCATTCAATTGAGTGAGATTAGATCCAATAGGATCTATCTTTTCTGCGGGTCCATCTTCCTCCTACTCCTTGCTGGAGATATGGGCTTGGTTCTTGGGAGATAGGTTCTTAAAACCTCCCACTCTTCTCAAAACAGCTACTTTCTCATGGAGTTTGAAGCATGTATCCCTTGTGTGCCTTGGCTTCTTACAATAGGTACACCACATGCGTTCACGACTAGAATTCTTCATTGACACCTTTGATATTCCTTCTCTAAATCGTGTCCTTTCTCTGTTACTTGACACCATAGCTGAACTTTCTGCTCCATGTTCATTAAGCATGGCTCCCCTTCTGTTTTCTTAACTTCTAACAATGGAAAAAACTTCATTAAGCACTTGGATTCTCACTTGATCATATTCTTGATTTAGGCCTGTTAGGAATTCTACAATCCTCTCTCGTTCAACAATCTGATTGAGAGTGACAACATCCTCTCAGCACACCATTTTGATATCTTGATAGTGGTCTAGTTCTAACCATAATCCTTTCATCTTATTGCAGTACTCTGGCACAGTTAAGGATCCTTGTCTAGTGACACTAATCTTAGTTTTAATCTCAAAAATAACCGAGCCATCTTGAATTTTAGAATAGGTTTGCCACACAGTCTCCCAAATATCCCTTGTTGAAGTTAAAAACATGAAGTTTTTACTAACCTCTGGCTGCATGACACTCCATCGTCAAGACATTATCAAGGAATCTTCAGTATCCCATGCTGTGAAGATGGGATTTGAAGCGTTTGGGGGAGTTCTTGTCAAGTGGCTCATCTTCCCTCAGCCTTTGAGGAATGTCCTCACAAGTTGAGTCCACTGCAAGTAATTCCTATCGTCTAATTGGCAAGAATGATGCATCCTTGGTAGCTCTCCTACTCCAGTTTGTTGATTGATTGGGGTTGATTCAACAGTGGTCATGGTAGGTGCAACTTTAGATATTTCAGACATGATTATTGAGAACAAAAAATGGTTGAACAGGGAGAAAACATTGAAGGCTTGGATGGAACGAATGAGAATGTGCAATGAGGCACACTAGGGTTTTAGGATGAACAAGAGGATATTGTTGGCTTTGATACCACGTAGGAAATCAAAATAAAACTCTCTTATTCCTTGAATGTACACGGATACATCTTCTTATAGAGGAAAAGGAATACAACAAGGAAACTAATCTAATTACAAGAAAGGAAAGAATAGCAAATAAGAAAGATACATATAAACATTCTCAGGAAAGTTTCCTAAGACTGAATTAGGTAATATCCTATTTCAGTTTTGGAAATTTCTAATGATCTTTTTCCCTTGACATATCTTCGTGATCCAACAAATAGCGATAATCTTTAAATTTTAAGAAGAAAAAATAAAGAGAGAGAGAGAGAGCACTGAAATAGAAGAAAAAAAGAAAGAGAGGGATGAGATGAGAGAGAAAAAGAAATAAACATACCTATTTTAGTGGTAGCTGGTCCTCTTCGCCAATCTTGTTGGAAGAAGTGTAAACTGCTCTTTGGTGTTGCAAGAAGGAAGAGAGGTTTTTAGGACTTTGGGTCTATCTCCATTGGGTATTTAAGGCTGTGTTTTTTCACGTTTTTTACCCTTTTCTTTCCTTAAAACTATTGAGGCGCGTGCCTCAACAGATAGGTGTGCACCCCTTTAAGGCTGCCTCACCTTGGAGGGTCTAAGGTGTAGGGGCTAGCGTCCCTTGCGCTTGTGCCTAAGGTGGCCTGAGGCACGCCTTTCACAACTATGGAGGAGATGTTTGCTTTGCTTGCTAATGGGACTTGGGAGTTGGTTCCCCTTCCTTCCAGGAAATCCTTAGTTTGTTGCCGCTTGGTTTTTACTATTAAAGTTGGGTCTGATGGTTCTATTGACAGGTTGAAAGTCCATTTGGTTGCCAAGGTTTATACACATATCTTTGGTCTTGATTATGGAGATATACCTTTTCCCTCGTGGCTAAGATTGCTCTAGTCTATTGTTTTCTTTCCATGGCTGCCATCAAACATTGGCCTCTTCATCAACTTGATATAAAAAATGCTTTTCTCCATAGTGATATTCTTGAGGAGGTTTATATGGAGCAATTACCTGGGTTTGGTGGTCAGGGGGAGTCTTCTCATCTAGTTTATCACCTCAAGAAGTGTCATTATATGGTCTAAAATAATCACCTAGGTGCTGGTTTGGTCGTTTTAGCTCTATTGTTCAATCCTTTGGTTTGACTAGGAGTGAAGCTGGCCATTCCTCCGAGTCCCATCTGACATTTTTAATTTAATCGAAGAAACTTGTAATAGAAACCTATATATAACCAATAACCTCATTTAATATTCAAAATAGCAATAACATATCATGTCATAACTGCAAAATAATCAAATGATTTAAATTAAAACAATAAAATAGCAAAATAATTTATTTTTTATAATATCATGAAAACATAAGTTATTTTCTACAAAATAACCAATATATGAGGTATAATTTTCTGTTTTCAATCTTCTTCATCATGTAAAAACACATATATTATATATAATTAACAATAGAAACTAAATATATATCTAATAATTATATATAAATAGAAAAGAAAAATAAAATAAAATAATAAAAAATAAAAAAACAAAAAACAGAAACAGAAACAGAAACGACCCCAATAACCAAAGAGAGAGAGGTTATGATGGACATGAAGCTTGACGTTGACGGCGAGGACGCGGCGACGACGACGACGTTGAGGCAACAAGGAGCACGCGACAGATTAGAGGCGATGATGATGAAGCTTGGTGGTGAGGATGGAGCTGGATGCAACGACAACGGTGAGGTACTGGCAGGTTGGCAGCATTGAGGCAGCAGCGTTGAGGCAACGACGACCTTGGGGTGAGAAGAGTATGAGAAGGGGAGACGCTTAGAGGTTCAATGTACTGATTTAGAAAAAAATCCTAAAAAGGGCTGATATTTAAAGCCAACAAATTGTGCGGCCCAGACACGCGGGACGGCTAGACGCCTAAGCCAGCCAATTACTCAGGCCGGTGCCTAGGAGGCCCGACTAGGGCATATTCTAGGCGGCCAACGAGTTGATTTTTCGAACATTGGTTTCTAATGACTTGAATCTACCAATTACTGTAAGAAAAGAGTTCAGAAGCTGTACATTACACCCTTTGACTAATTTCATGTCCTATCATCGTCTCTCCCAAAGCTTCCTAACCTCGTTGGATTCCATTGTTATTCTTAAGTCAGTAGATGAGGCCCTAAAAACCAAAACTGCAAGCAAGCCATGCTAGAGGAGATGAATGCTTTACATAAAAATAAGATGTGGGAATTGGTGCCTAGACCTAAAGGAGTCACCCCAGTTGGCTGCAGGTGGATATTTAACTTGAAGTACAAAGCTGATGGAAATTTGGAGAGGTATAAAGCTAGACTAATGGCTAAGGGCTATACTTAGTCCTATGGCATAGAAGAGTTTTGCCCCTGTGGAAAAAATGACTACTGTAAGGATTCTTACATCCCTAGTAGCCCATTTTGGGTGGAAGATGCAACAACTAGATGTAAAGAATTCCTTCTTGCATGAGGATTTAGAGGAGGATGTATTCATGGAGCTACCCCCCAGTTTTTAGAAAGAAGAAGTAGATACAATGTGCAAGCTTAAAAAGGCTTTGTATGGGCTCAAGTAGTCCCCACAGGCATGGTTTGGCTGGTTTTCTAAGGCCATGAGGTCTATGGGATACTACAAAAGTAGAGGGGATCACACCCTCTTCTTCAAACATTCAGATGAAAATATTACAGCCGTAGTAGTATATGTTGATAATATAGTGGTTACAAGAAATGATGATGAAGAACAACAGATCCTCAAAGAAAAATTGGCTAAGGAATTTGAGATTAAAGACCTTGGGATGCTCAAATACTTTCTGGGGATAGAGGTTGCTTACTTGAAGCCTTGAATTTTCCTATTCCAACGTAAGTATGTGTTAGACTTGTTGGTTGAGACAAGGATGACAGAAGGTAAAGGATCTAGCATACCTGTGGAACCTAACCTTAAATTGTAGGAAAATCCAAAGGGAAAGGCAATGGATAAAGGAAAATTCTAAAGGCTTGTTGGTAGGTTGATCTATCTCTCACATACTAGGCCTGACATAGCTTTTGTTGTTAACTGAGTAAGCCAGTTCATGCACAACCCAACTGAGGAGCATATGCAGGCTGTAAGGCGAATCTTGAACTACCTAAAAGCCAGATTGGGTAAAGGCTTTTTTGTTTAAAACTGGGTCTAAAATAATTGTGCAAGGATTCACTGATGCAGATTATAGTGGTTCCCTAGTTGATAGGAGATTTGCCATTGGATATTGTGTGTTTTCTGGGGAAAATCTTGTGTCTTGGAGGAGTAAAAAGCAAAGCATCATGGCAAGATCTAGTACAGAGGCAGAGTTTAGGGCCATGGCCATGGGTTTATGTGAACCAGTGTTCTAAAACACATTAAGCGCTAGTCGGGCGCCAAATGGGGCCTACCTAGTTTTTTTATTTTTTATTTATTTTTTTTATTTTAACATTTTGATGTAAATTAAAAATGTACAAATTTGTTTACTTGCTGCTTGCTGAGTATTGAACAACATTTTTTTTTTTTTCCTGAGTATTGTAACTTGCTACTTGCCAAGGAGGAAGTTGGCTTGCTGTTTGCAGTAAGAGTAAGGAGTTACTCCTTGCAGCAAGCAGCAATGAGCAAGGACAAAGAGCACAACAAGTAGAAAGGAGGAAGGAGGAAGATGGTCTTACTTACCAGAGGAAGAGGAGCGAGCATCAGCGGGAGAAAACGGCCCCATCGACGACGAGAGAGAGAGAGACGACGAGATCGGCGGTGAGAGTGACAGAAACAATGAGATTGGCAGCGACAAGTCTGACCAGAGAGTGAACGGGAAAGCGAGAGAGAAGGGGAAAGTGGCGAGAGACAGAGAGTAACGATGACAGAGAGAGGGGGAAGTTGAAACATAATCGGCCCAGGCTGTGCGAGACCTAGGTAGGTAGGCAGCCTAGGCGGCTAGGCGCTGCCTTGGTCGCTTAGGCATCGATTAGGCCCGACGCCTAGGGGATCCGACTAGGGCTTAATTGCAGCGGTCGCCTTGGTCGCCTTTTAGAACACCGATGTGAACTAATGTGGCTACGAATTATTTTAGAAGAGTTGAAGATCAAGATTCAAGGTACTATTGAACTATTTTGTGATAACCAATCAGGGTTAATATTGCTCACAATCCTGCTCAACATGATAGGGCAAAGCATATAGAAATAAACTAGCACTTTATAAAAGAGAAGTTGGATGTTGGTCAAATTCAGATTCCTTATGTATTATCTGAAAATCAAGTGGTTGATGTGTTTACTAAAAGGCTGGCTGCAAAAAGATTTGAAGTTCTAATAAGCAAGTTGGCAATGATAGACATGCATTCACCAATTTGAGGTATAGTGTTGGTTTACGAAAATATTTCAAGAAAAAGATTTTTGGAAGTTTCCAAATCTGAAATAGGATATTTCCTAATTCAGACTTAGGAAACTTTCCTAAGTATGTTCATATGTTTCTTTCCTTTTTTGTAATTAGATTAGTTTCCTTATGTTGTATATCTTACTGTGTACATTCAAGAGATATGAGAATCATTTTGATTTTCTACATCATCTCTCTAGTACAAAAATTTTGACACTAAAGTCTAGGACCAGGTTGTTGCAGTAGCAATGGAAGTATTTAGACAACATTGCGCTAAGTAGCATCCACATGTTCTTGTGCATAATCATCTGTCTCCTTATACTTACCACCCTAATATAAACTAGCATATAAGGAGACATCTCAACATGTTTCTTTCTTGTTTCCATATGTGCCACATACATAGTTGTCAAAGGGGAGCTTGAGGCTGGTCTAGGTTTGAGGCTTAGCTAAGGGCCTCTTGCTCTATGGGTTGTACACCTAACTGCTGCGGTGTGTCACCCTCAGGCACAAGGCACATACCTTTTTGCACCTATGTGATTTTTTTTTAAATAAAAAAATTGATTTTTATTTTTTTAAATCTAACTAATAATGATTAGATTTTTTTTTTTAAAAAACTTGAGAAAACAATAGAACACTCCGTTATTTAGGTAAATAGAGTTGGTTATTTGTTATTTATAATTTTATAAATTTGCATCTTACCTCTTTATAGGTATAAATTGAAAATAACAATGTATAAATATTTTTGCACATATTTTTTAAATGTTTGCCTCACATCTGGAAGGCTTGCTCTTGTGCCTCGAAACTAAGCTCCAAGCACTCTCGTGCCTCAGTGCGTCTTTGAGCCTTTGACCACCATGGCCTTATATATACGTACAAAATAAAACATTACAAGCACTATTTAGAACAAGAGTCCTGCAAAAAGGAGATCGCATATCTTCTTAGTTCTTGAAAATGAACCTCAACTAGTGCATGATGTTATTCTTCTGCCACATATTTTCAAATATGTATAGTAAGCTGACTTGCTTCATGTTGAATGATTTGCGATTTTGAAGGAGAATTAGAGAAAAGGATCATGAGTTGACTTTCCTAAAATCAAGACAGATATTCTCCAAGATTGGGAAAGTGATCCTAATTTGATCCTAAGATTTGATACTGGTTTATTTATTTCTTAATTTTGTAATTGTATCTTCAGTTTCCTTGTATAGTGTATAGCATATTGTTTTTCCTTTTCTATAACTTTCCTATGGTGTAATCTCCTTCCCTATTAATAGGGAATGTATTTAGAGTCTTTACAATATAATAGAATGATTCTCCATTATTCTTCCGGTTCAGTCTATACCAAATTCTACATGATATCAAAGCCTAACTAAGGAAGACTCATTCTCATTCTTTTTCTGGCCTTCATTGCCTTGATAATTTCCTGTTCTTCCCTTCTAGCAGTCACCCCATCTAGCCTTCATTGCCTTGATAATTTCTTGTTCTTCTCTTCTAGCAGTCACCCCATCTGGCCTTCATTGCCTCGATAATTTCCTGTTCTTCTCTTCTAGTAGTCACCCCATAGAATGTCTGAGCTTTCAGAAACAACTTCTCCTAGGTCAACTAGAGAAGCGATTTCAAATGAGCCATCAACCAGAGTGGCTTCTTCCGGTGAGTTGCCTGGTATGCTCTAGTCATACCGATTTGATGGTAGCAACTACCTCCAATGGTCTCAATTAGTGAGGACGTTTTTGAAGGGAAGGGGGAAGATCTCTCACCTTACTGGACCAACCCCTAAGGCCTCGGTTCCCATGTTTGCTGCTTGGCACGTGGAAGACTCTATGTTGATGTCATGGCTGTGGAGCTCCATGCAACCCGAGGTGAGTAAAAATTACATGCTTCTATCTATGACTAAGGACATTTGGGAGACAACTAAGAGAACTTAGTCAAAGGTGTAAGATGTTTCGGTTGTTTATGAGATTAAGAGTAAAATCAATAGCACAAAACAAGAGTCCATGTCTGTGACTGAGTATTATAACAAGATGAATAGTTTTTGGCTTAAATTAGATCGCTATCAAGATATTAAGATGGTATGCAGTGCTGATACCATTATTCTAACCTCTATGCTAGAAAGAGAGAGAATTGTAGAGTTTTTGGTCGGGCTCAATCCTAAATTTGATCAGGTTAGTGCACATATTCTTAGTTGTGAGAAAATGTTATCTTTGAATGAGGACTACTTCATAGTTAGAAGTGAGGAACATAGAAGGGTAGCAACGTTTAATGATCATCATGCAGAAGGCTCTACTATGGTTTCTAATAGAGTGTAGGGGACTTGGTCAAAAGCATCACAAGGAAGGGATCGACCTTCCCTGAAACAAAATAACGAAGGAGTGTGGTGTTCCTATGTCATGACCCAAGAATCTATTGAAGGGCAATATAGTAATAGGTTGATAATAGTTGTTAGAAGATATTTTAGATATTTTAGCAATTGGTTATAAGCACATGGGTGCTGTTATGCAGTTAGTTAGGAGCAAACATGCCTATATAAGGCTATGTAAACAGATGGGATAGGATATGATGAAAATGAATTGAAAACTCTATTTCTTTCTAATATTTCTCTCTCTTTCTCGGTGATCTTCTCCCTTATCTCTTGCTGTTCTCTCCCTCCCAATTGATTTCTCCCCCAAGTTCTTCTCTCAATATTCTGATCTTCCTTTCATACCCTAGCTCATGTCTTAGGATCGTGACAAATTGGTATCAGAGCCAGGTTCCTCGGCGGTTTTTTCTTGTTGATTAATGTTGACGGGAATTGACGGCTGTTGTCCAACGCAAAGAGGACTGGTTATCAGACTGTGAAGACGACTACGGAAACTAGAAGCAGCGGTGGAATTAATCGAACAATTGAGTCGATCAATGATAGTGGGTGTGAACGTTAGGTGGAGTGAACTGAATTCAACGAATTCGGTTCCAATTAGTCTGACGGAGGAGTGGCTCTTGGCTTGAACAATTTGGAAGTGTTGTTCGATCAAGGAAGGCGACCTTTGTTGTGGAAGAAAAGTGGAAGGTTCGACTATTGAATTTCGGAGCAGCAGGTTGATTCATTGCTATTTTTCGAGTTGCTGCAGTCGTTGAATCTCAGCAAACGCACACAGAGCTTGGGCAATCTTGAATCCGCTATAATCTTGTGTGGAGAGCGATTAGTGCAAGAGGCTGACGGCTCGCGGCTAAGACCGCAATCTTGTCTGGAATTGAAGGTGAGCAAGTCAGGAGGATTCACGATTGGAGCTTGTGGACAGTGATTGGGTGGCGACCAGTGCAAGGAGGAATTGGACTTGGATTGATCGAGCAGCGATTCTAGGTGAAGCGAGCGCGAATTCAATCAGTTGTGTTGCTGGTGCTGCTGTTTTGATTGGTCGACCATTCCGACCCAGACGGTGAGGAGCAAATCTGGGAGTTTTGTTATCAATGCGTAAGATTTAGATTGTGAAGGTGTGCGATTGAGGCTAGTCCAGCTTCTTGGGTGATTGATGATCAACGGCAATTTCGATCTAGTAGTAAAGCAAATCCGACCAATTCTCAAGGAGTTACGCGATTGAGGCAGCGGGGCTTGAGGCGATTCAGGTGGGCTGGTGAATTCAGCGGAATTGGTAGTCCTAACTGTTAGAAGATGTGGCTGATTCATATTCCTTATGTGGCTGATTCATATTCCTTATGAGGCTGATTCATATTATTTCATATCCACGGGAGTCCATGGGAGATTTATTTAATTACTTTGCTTTCCTTATTTAAGAGATTTGATTGTATATTATGTCTTGTATCTTTTTTGTATATTTCTTTCTATATTCGGTTGTTGTAGCCTTCCTTTTATTTCTTTCTAGATTTGGTATTTCCTAGATTTGGTAGTTTCCTAAATCTGCATAAGATATGCTGTATAGTTTCCTAAATCTGCATAAGGCAAGCTGTGCCTATGCTGTATAAATTTGCAGCTTGTGCTGCATCTTAATAATAAGTCAGATTTTTATTCTTTTCTTGACATGGTATCAGAGCCTTAGGATTAGTCCTAGGCCTGTCGAGATCGTAAAGCATGGCGGCTGAAACTGAAAAATCAGTAGGCATGACTGATGTTACAGAAAGTTCTAGTCAAGGCACTGGGAGGGAACTTTCGATCAGTCATAGTATTGGAGGAGAACTTCCGATTGTCCAAGCAGCCTATAGGTTGAATGGCAAGAATTACCTCAAGTGGTCCCAACTTATCAAGACTTTCTTGAAAGGCAAGGGAAAATTGAGTCATTTGGAGGGATCTGGACCGCAGGAGACTGATCCTATGTATAATGCATGGGATGAAGAAGATTCATTAGTCATGTCTTGGCTATGGAACTCCATGAATCCGGAGATTAGTGATACCGTTATGTTCTTAACAACGGCAAGGGAGATATGGGAGGCGGTGAAGATTACCTATTCGAAGGTACGTGATGCCGCTCAAATTTATGAACTTAGGACCAAGGCAGCAGCAACCAAGCAAGGGAATCGGTCTATCACCGAATATTCCAACTTGTTGCAGACCTTGTGGCAAGAATTGGATCATTATCAGTGCATCCAAATGAAATGCAGTGAAGATGCAGCAGTCCAAAAAAGATTTGTAGAGAAGGAGCGAATATATGATTTCTTGGCTGGACTAAATTTAGAATATGATGCTGTTAGAATTCAGATTCTTGGTAAGCCTGATCTACCCTCCTTAAATGAAGTAATTTCTATTGTACGTGCAGAAGAAGGTCGAAGAGGAGTTATGTTGGAGCATGGTCACTTGGAGAATTCAGCTCTATTGACTCTAAAAGGAGCTGGACGTGAAAGAGGGACTAAAGAAGATAAAAGATTCATGGATGCAAGCTGGACCACAAACAAAGATAGTTTGTGGTGCACTTTTTGTAAGAAGCCAAGGCATACAGTTGATAAATGTTGGAAGCTTCATGGGAAGCCAACAAAAGGAGGACAACAACTTAAGGCTAAGGTTCAGGCCTACACTGCCAATGGTCAACAGCCATCTCATATGACCAACTACAGTGACCAAGAGCATACAGAAGGCAAAGAAATAGGATTGATGGGGCTCAAACAAGAGGAGATTGAAAAGTTAAGGAACCTATTGGGGTCTCTTGAAAAAGAGCAAGGTGTTAGTGCTTCAAATCTTGTCTTCACAGGTATTACTTTCAATTCTTGTTGCTTAAATGCTTCAGATTTAGGTTTTAAATCACACTGGATACTTGATTCCGGTGCAACCGACCACATGACCCATTCTTCACACAAATTTCTAAACTACAAACCATGCCCTAGTACCAAAAAGATTGTGTTGGCTGATGGATCTCTAACTACTGTTGCTGGAATAGGGGATATCCTTGTTAACAATTACCTAATTTTGAAAGATGTTCTCCATGTCCCAAAACTCTACACCAATCTCATCTCTATTAAAAAACTGACCCAAGACACTAATTGTTGTGTCATCTTCTATCCAAATTTTTGTGAATTTCAGGAAAAGGACACGAGGAAGAAGATTGGGCATGCTAAGGTGAAAGAGGGGCTGTACTACCTTGAAGAGTCTAGTGGGCTGAGTGATAGAAAACATTTTTCTCCTATATCTTTTTTAGCTAAATCCAATAAGGATGTTTTATGGCTTCATCATTTTCGCCTAGGACATCCATCTTTTATAGTTCTTCGGTCTATGTATCCCTCTTTGTTCAAGGGATTAGATAATAGTGATTTACACTGTGATGTTTGTCAATTTGCTAAGCATAAAAGAGTTTCATTTCCTCTTAATAATACTCGATGTGCTCTTCCTTTCAACTTAATTCACAGTGACATTTGGGGTCCTTCTTCTATTCCTAGTATTTCTGGTGCTCGATGGTTTGTGTTGTTTGTGGATGATTGTACTCGAGTTGTGTGGTTGTATCTTCTAAAGAACAAATCAGAAGTATGCACCATTTTTCCTAATTTCTATACCATGATTAAGAATCAATTTGGTATTGGAATTAAAAGAATGAGAACTGACAATGCCAAAGATTTTTTCAACCAAACTCTATCTCTTTTCTTTCAAGAGATGGGTATAATTCATGAGTCTTCTTGTGTTTATACCCCTCAGCAAAATGGAGTAGCTGAGAGGAAGAATGGACATTTGTTGGCAGTTACAAGATCCTTGTTATTTCACAATAATGTGCCTAAACGCTATTGGGGAGAAGCTGTCTTGACAGCCACATATCTCACCAATAGGCTTCCTTCTAGGAATCTTGACTTCCAAAGTCCTCTTCAGCTTCTTGCTAAGGCATTCCCAGAATTTATTCCAACAAATCTTTGCCCAAGAGTGTTTGGTTGTTTGGTTTTTGTTCATAATCATTCTCCTCATAGAGGGAAATTGGATCCTAGAGCCCTTAAGTGTGTCTTTGTTGGATATTCCTCCACTCAAAAAGGTTATAAGTGTTTCCATCCTCCATCCAAGAAGCTGTTTGTTTCGGCTGATGTAAGCTTTGTGGAGGACCAATCATATTTTGATATGACTGATATTAAGGGGGAGACCAATTCATTTGATGAACAGTCAAGGGAATTCTATTTCTCAAATTTTCCAATTTCTTCTTCTCCTTCAAATCAGCCTCAAGATTTCTTAAATCTGGTTCCAAGAGAGAATGTTCACTCTCCTTCTCACCCACTGCAAGTCTATTCAAGGAGAAAAGGTCCCGATTTTATCTCTAAGCATGCTGAATCATCTAATCCTTGTGTAGATCAGTGCAGCCCTCAACCTGATTCACCCAAGAGTCCTAATTTACTTCAACCTACAATCTCTACTGCTATACCAGAACCTATTTCAAGCAACACCCAGCCATCTAACCCACTTTTGGATGACCTGGACATCCCAATTGCCTTAAGAAAAGGAACCCGAGCCTGCACTCAACATCCCCTACATCTATTCCTCAGTTATTCTAAATTGTCTCCGACACACAAGGCCTTCTTGACCAACCTTAATTCCATCCCTATCCCAAAAAATCTATCTGAAGCTTTAAGTAATGATAATTGGAAGGAGGCCATGAAGGTGGAGATGACTGCTCTTGAAAAGAATGAAACCTGGGATTTGGTCCAGCTACCTAAAGGAAAGAAAACTGTTGGATGTAGGTGGGTATTTACAGTGAAATATAAATCAGATGGCTCTCTTGAAAGGTACAAAGCTAGATTAGTGGCCAAGGGTTATACACAAACATATGGTGTGGACTATATTGAGACGTTTGCTCCCGTCGCAAAAATGAATACTGTCAGAATTTTGTTGTCTTTAGCAGCTATGTTGGACTGGCCATTGTATCAATTTGATGTTAAAAATGCTTTTTTACATGGGGATTTAGAAGAAGAAATTTATATGGAAGTTCCTCCTGGGTTCGGATTGACTAATCATGGAGAAAATGTTGTATGCCGATTGAAGAAAGCCCTATATGGGCTGAAACAGTCTCCCAGGGCTTGGTTTGGGAGGTTTACAAAGGTGATGCTTGGTTTGGGCTATAAACAAAGTCAAGGAGACCATACTCTTTTTATTCATCATTCTAAAACGGGTAAACTCACTGCTCTATTAGTATATGTTGATGATATCATTGTAACAGGAGATGATAAAGACGGTATTGATGCCTTGAAAAAATGCTTGATTCATGAGTTTGAAATAAAAGAGCTAGGCAATCTAAAATATTTTTTGGGTATTGAGGTGGCTCGATCTAAGGAGGGTATCTTTATTTCACAACAAAAATACGTGCTGGATCTTTTACAGGAAACTGGTATGTTGGGCTGTAGAGTAATTGATACACCAATTGAACAAAATCATCGTATTGGTGCTGACCTTGAAGAAGGGGCTGTTGATCGAGCATCCTACCAACGGTTAGTGGGGAGGCTCATATATCTTTCTCATACAAGGCCAGACATTGCCTATGCCGTGGGCGTAGCTAGTCAATTTATGCATAACCCCAAAGAAAGTCATCTTAAGGCTGTACATCGTATTCTTCATTATCTTAAAGGCAGTCCCGGTAAAGGCATTTTATTTAAAAAAGGTGGTCACATGTCTGTGGAAGCATACACTGATGCAGATTATGCTGGATCCCTTGTTGATAGACGGTCAACCTCGGGTTATTGTACGTTTCTTGGTGGTAATCTTATCACATGGAGAAGTAAGAAGCAAAATGTGGTGGCTAGATCTAGTGCGGAGGCTGAATTTAGATCTATGGCTTTGGGGATTTGTGAGTTGTTGTGGCTCAAAATAATCTTGGCAGATTTACAGATCTGTTGGACAGCTCCTATGCGGTTATATTGTGACAACAAATCTGCTATCAATATTGCCCATAATCCCGTCCAACATGATAGGACTAAACATATTGAAGTTGATCGACATTTCATTAAAGCGCAACTTGAAGGTGGCTTGATTTGTACTCCATTTGTTCCTACCGGCGAACAACTTGCTGATCTATTTACTAAAGGGGTTTCGGGTAGCATATTTCACAAGCTTCTATACAAGATGGGAATGTATGACATCCACACTCCATCTTGAGGGGGAGTGTTAGAAGATGTGGCTGATTCATATTCCTTATGTGGCTGATTCATATTCCTTATGAGGCTGATTCATATTATTTCATATCCACGGGAGTCCATGGGAGATTTATTTAATTACTTTGCTTTCCTTATTTAAGAGATTTGATTGTATATTATGTCTTGTATCTTTTTTGTATATTTCTTTCTATATTCGGTTGTTGTAGCCTTCCTTTTATTTCTTTCTAGATTTGGTATTTCCTAGATTTGGTAGTTTCCTAAATCTGCATAAGATATGCTGTATAGTTTCCTAAATCTGCATAAGGCAAGCTGTGCCTATGCTGTATAAATTTGCAGCTTGTGCTGCATCTTAATAATAAGTCAGATTTTTATTCTTTTCTTGACACTAACCATTGACCAAGCAACTTCCAGGAACGAATCAGGCTGAGCGCTTGAATTCTGGAAGCACGGCTGAATCAAGGCAATCGCATGTGGGATCTGAGGTATTAGCGGTTTAGTGGGTGCTGCAATTTGGATTGGGGAGTGTTGCGATGCAGTGGGTTGGACTCGAGAGTGGGTGTAGCGATTGACCTAATAGTCAATTCTGGTGATTTTGGAATCAGAAGCGATTACAAATTGTGCAGGGAGCCCTGGACGGTGATTGGGTAGTAGCTGTTCTTTGGCTACGATTTTGATTTGAGTGTAAGGCAGGGAAATCAGTTTCCATAGTTAAGGTCCAGGTTGAGGAGAATTGAAGGCGACTTGGCCTGGCTGGTCCGACGGTGTTTTCGGCAACTCCGGTGAATTGATTGAGCAGCGAATTCTGGAGTCCAGTGAGTCAATGGAACTGGAAGTTCCGACAACTACTCACCGATCACTTTCCGAAGGTTACGGAGATTGAGCTTGGGCTGAAAGCTGAGGCTGAACGTGGAAGGAAAAGCAGATTTGAGCCCAGCCGATTCCAGTGGTGAAGCCGACAGTCAGAGTTCGAATTTCTGCAGGCGTAATAGGAGGTGATTCCAATCGAATTCTAGGCTGCTAGTAAGGTAAACAAAGGATAATTTCATCTTTGAATTCTGGTTAACTTTGTTTGAATGGGAGAGGCAAAGAAGAGCAGTATGCATATAGCTTCTTGGTCTTTAAAGTATGCTGATTGTGAAAAATCAGCTAAGGGAAGCACGACACACATGAAACAAATGGGGTCTCAATTGCAGCCGAATGATGCTGCATTTTCAGTGGTGAATTTTCATGTAAGAGAGCAGCCTCAATTGCAGCCGAAGGATGCTGCATTTTCAATGGAATGTCCTGCTCGTGAAGCCTTGGGAAGTAGCACACGAAGGAGTCCAATGGAGTCTCAATTGCAGCAGAAGAATGCTTCATTTTCAGTTGAAATGAAGCCTCAATGGCAGCCAAAGAAGGCTGTATTTTCAGTGGGGTGTCCTACTCATGAAGCTAGGGGAGGCAGTGCATACATGAAGTAGAATGCATCATTTTCAATAGGAATGGAGCCTCAAGGGCAGCCAAAGAAGGCTGCATTTTTAGTTGGCAGCAACAGGGACAAAGGGACAAGCAATGAGATGCATGATGTGAGCAAGGAATTTGGTCTTATGATACGCGAGAA
The DNA here is from genome assembly GCA_036245055.1 of Diospyros kaki. Classification (NCBI taxonomy): domain Eukaryota; kingdom Viridiplantae; phylum Streptophyta; class Magnoliopsida; order Ericales; family Ebenaceae; genus Diospyros; species Diospyros kaki. The sequence continues at coordinate 4,273,188 of BSEG01000003.1, forward strand.
GTTGCAAGAGTTTGCAATGATACTATCTAAGGAGTATCATTACAGTTTTCCCACCCAATACTTTGATGACTATCATGGAAGTTTTAACAATGAGGAGTTTCTTAAAAAGGAGTAGCCAAGGCAGGAGTTAATACACTTGAATGTGCCACATGACGGCTGGCAGGAAATAAATGAAGGGTTAAGCCAGATTGCAGATTTCTCTTCCAGCCAAGGCAAGTTTCTTGTGAATTATGACCTTGATAGTAGCTCTATCCACCAATAGCAGATTCAAAGTGATGAGGAATTCTTGAAGCCGGTTGCAGTTGGGGAAAAGCTAAAGGAGGCAATTGAAGAAGTCAAAAGTTTTGTCAAAGGGAACAAAATTCCCACTGCTGTATTGGTTCTTCCTCTAGTTGGTAAATCTAAATGCTTGTCTATTACATTGAAGGACGAATAGATGGATGGAAAACTAGTTAGTCAACCCTCTGTATTCAACACAACACACAACGAAGATGATGAGAAGGGGGAAACATATGTGGTAGCTGGTCGGTTGCGTGAGTTTCGGAATGATCGATATTTGAAGGATGTAGGTTTGTAGATTTCAGCTACTACCTGCGATAAGGAGCGGCTAAATTCATTGAAGGCATTTGATGTGGACACATTGACAACTGAAAAATATCCAAGAACAAAGAAGAAGCGGCCTAGAAAGGGAATGATAAAAGAAAGAACAACCAAGCTAGAGAGAGTTGGTATTGGTTGAGGAGCAATGGCTAAATTGTTGCAAGTTCTTGGGGACAAGAACTCTTTTAAGGAAGGGGGAATTGTCATGACCCAAGAATCTATTGAAGGGCAATATAGTAATAGGTTGATAATAGTTGTTAAAAGATATTTTAGATATTTTAGCAATTGGTTATAAGCACATGGGTGTTGTTATGCAGTTAGTTAGGAGCAAACATGCCTATATAAGGCTATGTAAACGGATGGGATAGGATATGATGAAAATGAATTGAAAACTCTATTTCTTTCTAATATTTCTCTCTCTTTCTCTCTTTCTCGGTGATCTTCTCCCTTATCTCTTGCTGTTCTCTCCCTCCCAACTGATTTCTCCCCCAAGTTCTTCTCTCAATATTCTGATCTTCCTTTCATACCCTAGCTCATGTCTTAGGATCGTGACATCCTACTACAAGAAGCCTAGACACACATGTGAAACATGCTTCAGATTGCATGGAAAGGAAGTTGTCTTGAGCAAAATGGGAGGATTTAAAAATCTACAAGCCAAACATTTTGCAAAAGCTTATCCATCCACTAAGGAGAAGAAACTACTGATAAAGGTGAAGCTACGGCCATTCCTGATCTAGAAGAGTTGAATGCCGAAGTGATCGGTAAGTTGAAATCTTTCCTGAGAACTTTTCAATGGGATTCATGCTCTCTAGCGCAAGCAAGTATGTGCAGTGTTCTAAAAATTGGCCTAGACAGCCCCTGGTCGTCGCGAATATGGCCTAGTCGGCCCTTCTAGGCGTCGGCCCTATTAATTGGGCGGCGCCTAGCCGCCTGGGACACCTAATTTTTGGGTTTAAATCTTACCCTTCGTCGATTCCGAAGCCTCTCTTACTCCTCTCAGCCTAAGGCCGCCGCTGCCTCAATGCCGCCGGTACCTCATCGCATCCTCCAGCTCCATCGTGACCTCCTTACTGCCTCTACACCGTCAAGCTCCATCCTCACTATCGCGTCCTCATCGTGTCAACACCGCCGTCGCTGTTAAGCTCCATCTCCGCTTCCGTTTTCGACCCCTTTCTCATGCGTTGTTGGGTGTTAGCTGTTAGGGTTTATTATGTTATTTAATTTTCTTTTCTATTTATATGTTAGATATATATATTTTCTTTTCTATTTATATGTTAGATATATATCTAATATATATATATATGTTAGATATATATATATTTTTATGCCACTTTCAACTTTGATTTAATTTAAAATAACATCAAGTTACATAACAAAGTTAAAAAAAAAAAAAAACCCAACAATTTCCTAAGTCGACCTAAACGCCCTAGGTGCTAGGTCCCAGCCTGGCGCCTGACTAGCGTCTAGTGCGTTTTAAAACACTGGGCATGTGCTTTAATTCTAAGCTCTTAATTGTCTCTCAAACCACTAGGAATGAATTATGGATTTTGGATTCTGGAACTACCGATCGTATGACCCCTAACCTAAGTTCTTTGGAGACCTATGAGTCCACAAATAACTCCAAAAAAATTACCGTGGCAAATGGTCAATCTGTTCCTATTATTGGGCAAGGAAAAGTGTGCCTAAATCTTATTCTTCAAGCCTAGCATGTCCTTTATGTTCCTAGCGTTTCTACCAATCTTCTTTTAGTACACAAATTGACTCAAGACCTTAATTGTCGTGTGATTTTTTCTCCCTATGACTGTATGTTTCAGGATCTAGCCATGAGGAGGATGATAAGTGGTTCTAAAGCACACCTATTTGCAGAAGATCTATGAATCACCTGTAGGAGACCAGCCTATTCTAGTGTGTTCTTCCCCACTAGCTTCCACCAAAAGGGATGTATGGCTTCAACACCTTAGGCTAGGACATCCCCCTTTCTCCTTATTGAAGACTATGTTTCCAAATCTCTTTCATTGTCTAGATGTTAATGATTTTCACTATGATGTGTGTGAGTTGTCAAAACATCATAGAGTCTCGTATGCTATTAGTAATAAATTGTCTTTATTTCCCTTTTCATTGGTGCATTCTGATATATGAGGGCCTTCTAAAGTTCCCAGTTGTTCTAGGGCTAAATGGTTCGTTTTTGTTATTGTTGACTGCACTAAAATGACCTAGGTTTACTTGCTAAAAGAAAAAGTAGCCCTTAGCAATGTTCTACAGTCATTTCATAGGATGATTCTCGCCCAATTTGGGGTATCTATTAGAAAATTTAGAACTGATAATGTAAGGGACTACTTCAATCACAACGTAAATAAGTTTTTTCAATAGAAGGGGAATTCTTCACGAATCCTCTTGTGTTGACACCCCCCAACAAAATGGAGTTGTTAAAAGAAAAATGAGGCATATCCTTAATGTAACTAGAGCTCTTTTGCATCAAAATTTTGTGCCTAAATAATTTTGGGGTGAGGCTGTGTTAACTGCCACACATTTGATCAATAGGGTTTCCTCTCAGGTGCTAGGTCATCTTAGTCTTTTTCAGTGCCTTGCAGCTCATTTTCTAGAACTTAATCTTTATTCCTCTCTTCCACTTAAGCTATTCGGGTGTGTTGTCTTTGTGCAAGTGTCTAAACAACACAGGGACAAGTTTGATCCTAGGGCTCTCCATTGTGTTTTCCTTGTTTATTCATCTACTCAGAAGGGCTATAAATGCTGCTATCCTCCTACTCAAAAATTTGTTCTCTCTAATGATGTCACCTTTGTGGAAAATTAGGCCTTTTTTTGTCCTTATGCTTCTAGTCACCAAGGGGAGAATATAGGTGGTGACTAGCAGTCCTTGCCAAGTCTGGAATCACTAGAGTTTCAACCATCTCTTGCCCTATCCTATGAACCTTAGTCCACAACTCCACTCCCACTTGACTCTGCTGGTTCTTCTCAACCTATCTCTCTTATTCCAGTTTCAGCCCCTCAAGAGGTAACATCTGAAGAATTTCTTGATCCTATATCGGATTCAGCAATGTCTCTTGCAAGGTTCAAAGGATCACCTTACATCTACAAAAGGAGGAGTTAGCCTATCTCGTGTGCTAAGTAAGGACCAGCTTCCTCCTCAAGGTCAGGTTGGGAATCCTCTCAGTCTCATGACCGTTTACACACAGATCACACTGATTTGGACTTGCCCATTGCTATTAGAAAGGGAGTTAGGAGCTGCACTTAACATCTTATAGCCAATTTCTTTTACTACCATCGTTTATCACCTAAGGACAAGTGTTTTCTATCCTCCCTTGATTCTATAGTCATTCCTACGCCTGTGGAAGAGGTATTATAGAATCAAAATTGGGTGCGTGTTATGCAAGAGGAAATGAGGGCACTAGAGAAAAATCAGACATGGGAAATGGTGCCTAGACCAAAAGGGGTTTAGCCTCCTGTGGGTTGTAGATGGGTATTCAATGTTAAGTAAAATGCAAATGGTACTTTGGAGAGGTATAAAGCCTGGTTGGTTGCCAAATGATATACACAAACTTATGGCATTGACTATTTGGAAACATTTGCACCAGTGGCAAAAATGACCACAATAAGAATTCTTCTATCCTTAGCTAGCTATTATGGTTGGCAATTAATGCAATTAGATGTTAAAAATGCTTTCTTACATGGTGATCTAGAAGAAGCGGTCTTTATGGAGCCACCTTTGGGTCTTAACAATGGTGTTACAGGGCAGGTTTGCAAGTTAAGGAAAGCCCTCTATGGATTAAAACAATCCCTAAGGGTTTGGTTTGATAGATTTTCAAAGGTAATGAAGACCATGGGATATTGGCAGAGTAGGGGAGACCATACCCAATTTATCAAACACTTAAGAAGGGAAGTCCAACTGCATTATTGGTATATGTAGATGGCATCATTGTTACAAGAGATGATATTGAAGAGTAGTAGCAGCTAAAGAAGGACTTAGCTCGTGAATTTGATATCAAGGATCTTGGTAAGTTTAGGTACTTCTTGGGAATAGAAATAACCTACTCTTAAGGATGGTATTTTTCTCTCCCAAGGAAAATATACCATGGAATTACTGGAGGAAACAAGGATGCTAGGTGGCAGGATTGTAGGCACTCCTTTAAAGCCTAATCTAAAGCTAGGAAACTCTACCAGTCCGGTTGTAGAGAAAGGAAGATATCAAAGATTGGTGAGACACTTGATTTACCTCTCACTCTAGGCTTGACATAGCATATGTTGTCAATTTAGTGAGTTAGTTCATGCATAATCCAACTAAGGAACATATGCAAACAATAAGGGGGATCCTATGCAGCTATGCTACCTAAAGACAACTCCTGGGAAAGGCTTGTTGTTTAGACTAGGGGAGGAAATTGAGGCTGTTGGGTTCACAGATATTGAATATGGGGGCTCATTGGTGGATAGAAGGTCAACTAAATGGTATTGTGTCTTTCTTGGAGGCAACTTGGTGTCTTGGAGAAGCACAAAACAAAGTGTGGTGGCTCATTCTAGTGCAGAGGCTGAGTTTAGAGCAATGGCCCTTGGTCTATGTGAGCTATTGTGGATAAGGATAGTGCTAAAAGACCTAAAAATCTCTAGCCATGGACCAATGAAGTTATGTTGTGACTATTAGTCGGCTATCAAAATTGCACATAATCTCGTGCAACATGACATGACCAAACATGTTGAGATTGATCTTCACTTCATTAAAGAGAAGTTGGACGCTAAGGAGGTTTGTATACCCTTTGTTACTTTAACAAATGAGATTGATGTTGTATTAACAAATGGCCTATCTATCAAGAAATTTGATGAACTTGTAAGCAAGCTGAGAATGATAGATATTCATTTACCAGTTTGAGGGGGAGTGTTGAATGATTTATGAGATTGAAGGAGAATTAGAGGAAAGGATTGTGAGCTGACTTTCCTGTCAGACCTCTGGATTTGACTAGGAGTTATTTCGAATTTTGGAAGAAATTTGGCAGGAAGAAGGGAATTAGGAAGATAGAGATAGAGAGAGAGAATTGAGAAAGAAATTGGAGATTGAATTGGGAGGGAAAAGACTTGTGTATTAATCTTCACATATCCCCATCCTCATGATCAGCTTCTTATTTATAGGAGTTGGTTACACTAGAGACTTCTCTAACTACCCTTTAGAAGCTCCAAGTGGCCATGTGCTAAGTAGGCAGCCATGTGCCAAGTTACTGATTATCGTTACGCCCAACCCTTTAATATCCTACTATACCATTCTAATTACATATCAACCCTTGGGCTGTAACACTCCCCACCCTTTGAAACATTCCTTGTCCCCAAGAAATTAGAGAAGGTTAGACACCCTGGGATAGCGTTGGAGGAGTTTTGGAAGGTATTCCCAGGTGGTGTTATCCGGATGTAAGTGTGTCCATTGGACTAGGACTTGAGTAATGGGTAGAGAGTCCTTGTAAATGATACGCCGATCGAGCACTACTTGGGGCTCGATGTCTAGTGTTGTATCCTCTTGTAAGTCAGGAATTTCCGAGCTAGTATCTGTCATGATCCCTCTGGCTGGCTTGAGGAGAGACACATGAAAGACCGGGTGTAGACCTAGCCCAGGTGGAAGTTGCAACTTGTATGCGACGGTCCCAATCTTGGCCAGAATCTTGAAGGGCCCATAGTATTTGGGGCTAGTTTTAGAGATAGGACCCTTGTGAAATAAGTGTTGTTGGAACCGTTTTACTTTTAGGTAGACGTCATCGCCCACCTCAAATATGCGGTCTGTGCGATGGTGGTCGGCCCTTTGCTTCATCTTCTGTTGGGCTAGGCCGAGTTCTCTTTTTATTATTTGTAGTGCGTCCTGTCGTGCATGTAGGTATTGATCAGCTGATATTTCGGCGGGAGTGTAATGTAACACAGCCGGAATTATTGGTGGAGGGTAGCCAAATAAAGCCTCAAATGGTGTTCGTTTATGAGTTGTATGGAAGTTGGTGTTGTACCATCATTGAGCTAAAGGTAACCAGCGGCTCCAACTTCTAGGTTTTGTAAAACAAAGGCATCGAAGGTATGTCTCTAGGCACTGGTTGACGCGCTCTGTCTGGCTATCGGTTTCTGGATGGTAGGTAGATGACATTTGTAGCCTGATGCCTAATCCCTGACACAAGGTCTTCTAGAATTGGCTTGTAAAAATTTTATTACGATCTGAAACCATGGCCTTTGGTACACCATGTATCTTAAAGACGCCATCCATCAATTTCCTAGCCACTTCAGAAGCTATAAAAGGGTGGGCAAGGAGAAGAAAGTGGCTGTACTTGGTTAATCAGTCCACTACCACCAGAATAGTGTCAAATCCTTCAGACTTCGGTAGGGCCTCAATGAAATCCATAGAGATCTGCTCCCATGCTTGGGAGGGGATCTCTAGTGGTTGTAGGAGATCAAGGTAGGGAACCTACTCATGTTTGCACCTTTGGCAGATGGTACATTGCAGGACATATTTGGTGGTATCCTTCTTTAGGCCTGGCTAATAGAATAGCTGCCTTACTCAACGATAGGTTACATTCAGCGTTGAGTGCCCCCTTATGGGCGAATCATGTAGAGCTTGCAAGATCCTACCTCTTAGTTGATCATCTTCCCCAATAACCACCCTGCCGTGGTATTTTAGCAAGTCTGGTTGGAAGGAGTATCTTGCCTCTCCTTGGGGTTGTACTGTCAGTCTTGTTATTTTCTCTTGAATCCATGGTGTGTGCTCATAACTGTTAGTGATATCTTGTAGCCAATTTGGTACCAGGATTGTGATGGAGTGGCACTCGGCCGGTCCCCCCTTCCTTGACAATGTGTCTGCCACTAGGTTCTCTTTACCCTTTCGGTATTGGATGAGATAGTCATATCCCATCAACTTAGTGATCCCTTTCTGCTATAACTGGTTGTGTGCCCTTTGTTGAGATAAGAACTTTAAACTTTCGTGATTTGTTCTTATAGTGAATCTCTTGCCTTCTAGATAATACCTCTACTTATCCACTGCCACCAACACAGCCAACAATTCTTTATCATATATGCTGAGGCCTAAGTGCCGAGAGGTGAGGGTTTGGCTTAAATAGGATACTGCCTCTTGACTTAGTACAACCCCGACTCCCACATCACAAGCGTCAGTTTGTAGCACAAATTGTTTCGAAAAATCTAGAAGGGCCAGCACTGGAGCTTGGGTCATTGCTTCTTTTAATTCTACAAAAGCCTTACCTGCTTCACTGTCCCAATTGAAGTTATCCTTCTTTAGTAGAGTTGTCAATGGCTTACTCAATATTCCATAGCCTCTGATGAACCGTCGATAGTAACCAGTGAGACCTAGGAATCCCCTCAACTCTTTCAGTGTCTTTGGTTTAGGCCAATTCTTCATAGCCTCCACCTTCTGAGGGTCTGTACTTACTCCCTGACTGGTGATCATATGGCCTAGATACTCCACTCTTGGCTTGGCAAAAGTGCACTTAGACTTCTTCACAAATAGTTGATGGTGTTTGAGGATTTCAAATACCTTTCGGAGGTGGGTTATATGTTGGTTGAGGCTGGGGCTGTATATTAATATGTCGTTAAAAAAGACCAGCACGAATTTCCTAAGATAGGGAGCAAAAATGTGGTTCATGAGAGCTTGGAAGGTGGCAGGGGCATTAGTAAGGCTGAAGGGCATTACCAAGAACTCATAGTGTCATTGGTGGGTTCTGAAAGCGATTTTGTGGTAATCATTTGGGTTCATTCTGATCTGATGGTATCCGAAGGTAAGGTCCAGTTTTGAAAAGATGGCTGCACCTGTTAGTTCGTCTAGGCGATCCTCAATGATCAGAATGGGAAATTTGTTTTTGATTGTTAGGGTGTTTAGCTGCCTATAATCCACACAAAACCTCCATGTTCCATCATTTTTTTTAACTAGGAGGACTGGAGAGGCAAATGGACTTTGGCTGGGTTGGATTAGGGATTTATCCATCATGTCTTTGATCAGTTTTTCGATTTTGGCCTTTTGAATGGGTGAATATCTGTAGGCTCTTAGGTTAACGGGCTCAACATTTGGTTTTAGGTGAATGGAATGATCAAGAAATCAATGTGGGGGTAAGCTAGTAGGAATGGTAAACAAATCTTCAAACTCCATCAACAATAAGTGAATGGGGTCCAGAGAGTGTACCTGAGTGTGGCCGAGCTCGGGGGAAGGGACCGTGTGCTGGTCCTCATTTCTTAGCTTGACAGAGGCATTACCCATCCTTCGGTAGTCAACCTTCTTCAGGGCATATAAGGAATGCAACTGCCCTACTGATGGTCCCCCTTGATCCAATAATTTCTGCAGTGTCTTGACTGTCACTACCTTGCAGTCCTCTATCTCCTGGCAACCCTTCAGAGTAATTTTCTTGCCTCCCTTCTCAAATGTGACTTCTAGTGTGTTGAAGCCAAACACGAGAGGGCTTATTGTCCTCATCCAGTCCACACCCAGCACGATATGACATCCACCCAGCCTGAGGATCCTTAGGTCCATTGCAAAGTCGTGACCTCCCATCTTCCATTTAAATTCACTGCACTTGTAGTGGCTTACCATCTTACTTCAATTTGCGATCATTACCAATAAGGGAGTTGTCTCCTGCATTTCACACTGGAGGACGGAAGCTGTTTCCTCATCAAGGAAATTATGGGTGCTTCCACTATCAATGAGCACCACCAAATTCCTTTTGCCTGCTATTCCCCTCACCTTCAATACTTTGCCTGATGCATGGCCCTGTAATGCATTCATGGATATTTCGCCCCCTTCGTCTTCTTTTGTCCTTTCTTCGGGCTCCTCCTCTTCTTCATTTTCCTTCTCGTACTCTTGGTGGCCTTCCATGGTAAGTAGCATTCGTTTGCACTGGTGTCCCAGACCAAACTTCTCTCCATAATGGAAACAGAGCCTCTTTTGTCACTTCTGATCGAGGGTGAGGTCCTTAGTTTGATTCGGTGTGATTTGGGGTCTGCCTGTAACCCCATTCCTCTGCCATGTGGAGTGGCTTCCCTTATTCGTAGGAACCATCAAGTTCTCCTCCTTTCCTCCTTTAGGCCACAATCGGTGTCTCTTGGCAAAGGCATCCAATGCCATCTCATGCAGGTAAGCTTGTTCAGCGGCTTGCGCCACGGATATGGGATAGAGCATCTTGACTGCGAAGTAAGCCTCATCTAAGGTGGGATGTGCTAAGGATAACAGCGATATCAGCTCCTCAAATTTCACTAAGTATTCCTCCACTGATCCCTTCTGCTAGAGCTTATTGAACTCTTTTATCACGTTGGTTCTTGTCTTCTCCCCAAATCGATTACAAATGTCAGCCACAAACCGTGGCCAACTCAATTCTTCTCTATTCCTACTCCAATTCTGGAACCAAGCATCGGCTACATCATCCAAGTAAGCCGCCGCCATATTCACCTTATCCCTCTCCGCCACTCTGTACTAATAGAAGACCCTCTCACAACGTCTTACCCACCACCGAGGTCGGTCACGCTCAAATAGGGGAATGTCCATTCGCGGTCCCTGAAGATTGGAGTGATTATATCCTCCTCCTCGGGTCGTAATGTTGTCCTCTGCTTCACCCCTGTCCCCGACCTCCACTGGATCGTTAGGCACATGCCCTGCTCGCGGCGTAAACAAGATGGGTGCCGATGAAGCCCTCGGAGGAAAGTCAGTTGGCAAACTTTCCTGGGGTTTCCTAGCAAAGATGCTCAAGGCAGCACTCACTTGCTGGCTTAGCTGTTGGCTCATTCCCGCAAATTCCTCCCTGAGTCCACTGACGGCCCGATCGAAGTTGGCCGCATACTCCACAAACTCCAATCTAATTCCGCCCGCAACCCTCTCCAAATTGGTTGAGTGTTCTGCTCGACTCCTAATTATCTCCTCCTGAGTATTCTAGATGCCTAATTCCAGAATCTCCAGGCAATCTTCTACTTGTGTTTGATTCTGGCGCAACTCGGCCTCTACGGGCTCCAGTCGCGATTCGGTCTGCTTTGCTCGCGTTCCTTCAGCCATTCTCTACCTAACATGTCACTATGTTCTGATACCAAATGTCAGACCTCTGGATCTGACTAGGAGTTCTTCCGAATTTTGGAAGAAATTTGGCTGGAAGAAGGGAATTAGGAAGATAGAGAGAGAGAGAATTGAGAAAGAAATTGGAGATTGAATTGGGAGGGAAATGACTTGTGTATTAATCTTCACATATCCCCATCCTCATGATCACCTTCTTATTTATAGGAGTTGGTTACACTAGAGACTTCTCTAACTACCCTTCTAGAAGCTCCAAGTGGCCATGTGCCAAGTTGCTGATTACATTTACGCCCAAACCTTTAATATCCTGCTATACCATTCTAATTACATATCAGCCCTTGGGCTGTGACATTTCCTAAAATCAATACAGATATTCTCCAAGATTAGGAAAGTGATCCTGATTTGATCCTAAGATTTGATCCTGATTTATTTGTTTCCTAATTCTGTAATTGTATCTTCAGTTTCCTTGTATAGTGTACAGCTTATTGTTTTTTCCTTTTCTATAACTTTTCTATGGTGTAATCTCCTGCCCTATTACTAGGGAATGTATTCAGAGTCTACAATATAATAGAATGATTCTCCATTATTCTTCCTGTCCAATCTATACCAAATTCTACAAATGACAAACTCATGGAATGCATTTACACACACAAGACGTGTTTAGATGTTCATAGTATGCCAATGCTGCATGCAATACAAGTAAATGCAATCCGATAACACGTAATAAAGCTAGGCACAAAATCATTTAGGCTATAACCCTACTGGCTAGATCTTGTACTAATATCGAGCTTACGTTGATGATCTAACAAGGTGGTGACCGAGTTTCAAGAGTTTCATGCATTTAAACCAATATCAAGAACAAGACAATAAGCATGTGTGAACCATGTAATGCAAAGGCACAAACTTCTCGCTTCCCTTACTAGTCACAAGAGACTTCTTTCTCTCTTCTTCAAGTCTCCACAAGTCACCCTTTTTAGCTGAGATTTGGTTAGCACTTAGTGGCTTCTTTTTACCGCTATAGGACTTTTTGATAAAGAGTTGCCGTGTTTTTAAAGCCAAGCCGCTTCTTCCAAAAAAGCAGGTTAAGTTGCTTTTAAGCAAAAACAAGGGACTTGTTCTTTATGAAAAACACAATTGCTTTTAATGTGACCCACGACCATTAATAGCCTATTACTTTTATAACCATTATCTCTTTTAGTAAGATGCCACTTTCCAAAATAACTATTTAATATCTAGTGTCTTTTTTAGTCATTTGACATCTCTACAACACAACAATAAAATATTAACCAAACACTTATTACTTGCTTTTAACATTAATAAGCACAACACCACACTTAGCTACCAAACACTATTTTATCAACATTATTTTGATGAAACAATACAATAAAACACAGTAGCCACAACACAACTCATCAAAATACCAAACAGACCCTAAAACCTCCTTGGATTCAATTAGCTATGGCCAAGAACCTTAATTTTTTTCTTTTCAACTTACGTTCCAATTTCTTTAATATCTGAGCACATGCATGCATAAATCAAGGTTCTAGGAGGTTAGATTGAACCTTTTGGAAATAAAAACTCAAGAAAGGAGAATCAACCTCAAATTATACCCAATTATGTTTTGATTGGGGCTAGCTGAGAGGTTCCACAAATTTTCTCCAAGCTTTACTTCTTGTTTCTACTTCAGTCTTGCTTTGAGTAAGCTTATATGGTGGAGCCTTAGCCTTAATCTTTAAACTCTTTTGATTTCCTTCTCAAGAACACTTGAAAAACTTCAAGCAAAATCTCCCACTTTTTCTTCTAACTCCCAGCCAAGCATTGGAGCAAATGGTCTGAATGTTGCCCAAACTCTTCTTGGCTTTATCTCTTCTCCTCCTATCACTCTCTTCTATTTCTAACTCTCTGTAGCTGCAACTGCCGAAACCCCTCTCAAAGCCCACAACTTTCTCTATTTATATTCCTTTCGATTTTATTGTTGCCTCATCAGGTTTTTAGAGAAATTGGCCACCTCAAAATCTCTTAGTTAGATATTGTTAATTGATTGACACCACATCAATCCTAAAGCACCCTTTCATTTGGTTATGACACCTAGCATCTAAGTGATGCCACCTTTAACCTGAGAACTGTCAAAATCCACCATTATTCTCAATTTTCCCAAATGATAATGCGTGGCATGCTTATTTTTTTTATTTTTTATTTTTATCATTATTACATGCTAAATTGCCACCTTGCCTTGTCAACTCCATGGTAACCCACTAATTGAAACCTAACACTTAAATCTCTCATTTCCCAACGCATGCATGGTTGAAGCAATACACCTATTTTTATCTCTCTCTTTTTTTTTTTTTAATTCTAATTCCAATTGCAAAGATCAAGCATGGATTTTCCATAAGCATACATGCCAACTAACCAATTATACTTCTATGTTTGCTTCTTGTTAAGAGAATTTAGGATTCTTTATATTTGGGAATTACTCCATTTTAAATGTACATATATACCCTTTATTGTTATGTATATATATAGGTTGATTATATATACCATATTAACGTATAACTGGTTTTTGCTGCCTTCTTGATCTTTTCTTTCCATTTCTGGGCATTTTTTGTTGGTTTTTGATAATGGAATCATTTCCTCTCAGCTTGGAGTATTTGAAATGTCACAAGCGGGATTGCAAGCTGTGTCAAACCCTAGTGAAATGTTCTTAACTGAACAGCAATCAGATTCAGAGTTTTTAGCAGGATTAGCTATTGCTGTGATTATGGATGGATCTCGAAGTTTTCTTATTGAAATTCAGGTAGTAATATCAATGTCTTTCTTTACACCTTTTTTTTTTTGTCTGACCCTCTCTTACGAAATCTTAAAAATTGATTGGCCCATATATGTGTTGAGATTTTGATGCTGTCATATAAAATTAACAAGTTTATGCACTATTAATTGTGTATGTAGGTTTTAGTTTTCTTTTTAGCCTCCATATATAATAAACTTATGCGTATTCATGAGTATGAGAATCAAGGTAGTTAGAGGTGGAAGGTGCCCTTAAGGCACTATGACATTATATTGCCTAAGGTGCTAGTTGCCCATAGAAGCACTCGCGTGAGTGAAGTAAGGCACTAAATTGACAAAAAATTAATAAGCATCTATAACATGAAAAAAGATAATCAGATAATATACATAATAATTCTAAAATACTCACAAATACATATTCTTTTAATAATGATCAAATAATTAGGAGTTGTTCTTTCCGTGTTTCAGTTTTGAGTTTCGAATTTTTTTTTTTTGTAAGTGAGATTCATAAAACAAAAAACCAACGCTAAATTGGCTACAAACCAAGGCCAAGGCATACCCCAGATCAACCAAAAAAACCAGGGGTAAGAACACAACAACGATCGCCCACTGGGCCAAAAGAAAAAAAAATAAACTAAGATAAGAAAAACATAGGAAGCAAAATAAAAGACATTATATACAAAAAATAAACAAAAGCCTGGGTGTGATCGAAAGCAACAATCCATCTCAGAAGAACAAGCTTGCTTTGCTGATCACGAGCAGGAAAACTGAAAATGAAGCGAGCCCCAACTGGAGAGGCTGCATCGAACACAAGGCACCAGAGGGCTTGACGTTGAACAAGAGACTCTAGGATCACATAAGCTAGCTCCCAACAGCAAGCAAGCAGCAACTCAATGGGGAGGGAAAACCTAGTCCCTCGGAAGCCGCCAAACATGACGAATAGCATAACTCTGAATAGATAGTTTGAATCGGAGAGTTGTCAAGCGGGCCCTCACAACACAATGAATCTGATGAGCCAACTGAGAGGTAGATCTCCCCTGATCACGAAAGCACCTGTTATTGCGCTCCCTCCAGGTGAAATACACCAAAGCATGAAGCACAATTCTGTTCGCCACTTGCCACGGACCATTGCCACTACATCTTGCAGCAACCCAAAGCACACTAGTATCCCATTGACACCAAGGCCAATTGAATTTCTTTGATCTGCGGAAGCATGTTAGCACCTCTTTGGAATAATGACACTCGAAAAAAATGTGACTGTGTGTTTTTGTATTCATCCTGCAAAGGAAACATCTATTCAGAAGAGACAAAAAAATGTTAATATGATCAAGTGTAGAGAGACGCTCCTGAATCGCTAACCACGAAATAAAAGAATGAGCCAGAATACACTCCGACAACCACACGAGCCCATGCCAAGGAACCCAGGGACGCTGCTCATGGAAGTCCTTAAGCACAGCCCTAACTAAAAAAACACCATTCGCAGCTAGGAGCCCAAAATTCTCGTCCTTGCTCTGAAAGCGGGGAAGGCTAGGAAGGTGGTTCCTAATAAGATCGTAAGCTGGACAAGGGAAAAGGTTAGGCCAATTCCAAGAGCTATTCTCAATGAAATCAGAGACCTTGACTAAGGTATGGATGCCTAATTGCCGAGGCAATTGGCGGGAGAAATGATCAATAAGCACCCAATGGGTGCCATTGATCATGCCAAAGGAACACGCTACGACTGTCCCCAATTTTCCACCCCACTCTAGGACGCACAACTCTCCTGAGGGAGAGCAGCTTCCTCCAGTACCATGGATAAGCATACAACACTTTAAGGAGCTAGAAACATGCCCCCTTAACTCGATAGGTATGCACCCACTTCACCTAGAAAGACTCCCCATTGCTTGAGAGCAAACACCAGATTAGCTTGGCAACAAGGGCTTGATTTCAGACATAGAGAGGCTCGAGGCCCAGACCCCCTTGCACCTTGGGGCAACAGATCTCCCGGCAAGCCACTTTAGCTCTATGGGGGTTAGCTCTATCACCACTCTATAAGAAATTACGAATTTATTGCTGAATCTCATGGATCACCCGTTTCGGCAAGATAAACACAGAGGCCCAGTACACATAGATAGTGGAAAGAATAGACTGAGCTAACTGAAGGCGGCCGCCAAAGGAGAGCAACCTACTCCGCCAAGAGCAAATTTTATTCTTAACCTTATCAATGATAGGCCGACAATCCCCATATGATAACTTGGTGGAAAGAAAAGGCATCCCTAAGTACCGCATAGGCAACACGCCTCTTTGGAAACTCACAACAATCAAAATATTCTCCCTCAAGGACTCATCTCTACAAGATACGAAGCAATCACTTTTTAAATCATTGGCCCTAAGGCCAGACAAACCAGAGAATCTCTCCAAGCAAGATTTCAAGATACCCACTGAAACAAGATCACCATGGGAGAATAAAAGGAGATCGTATGCAAACATGAGCATCACCAGTCAAGTCTACTCACATTTCCAGTGAAACTAAAAATCTAGAGACCTCGTCTGATGGCTAACAATGCCATGCAAGATCTGCATTACAAGGACGAAGAGATAATGAGATAGAGGGTCCCCTTGTCTAAGGCCCCAACCACTAGGGAAGAAACCGTTTAACTGTCCATTGATTTTAATGGAGTAACGAGGAGTAGTGACACACTCCACAGTGTCGTAAGCTTTCGCTAAGTCCACTTTCATTGCACATCGAGGAGGCCCCTTGTGAAGGTGATATTGGAACATGAGCTCCTGGGCGAGCAAAACGTTATCCCCAATTGAGCGCCCAGATATGAATGCTGCCTGAGCCTTGTTCACAAGACCAGAAAGCACGGGTTTGATTCTATTGGCCAAAATCTTGGTGATGGCTTTATACAAGACATTACAGCAAGAAATAGGCCTAAACTGGGACGACGACTCGAGGTGAGGGATCTTAGGAACCAGACTAATAATAGTTGAATTCATCTGACCTAAAAGATGACCTGAGGAGAAGAAGCTCCTGACAACCTCTACCACATTAGGCCCCACAATCCCCTGCCCTCTTGAAGAATTTAACAGTAAATCTGTTCGGCTCAAGGGCTTTATCATCCCCTATACTGAACAAAGCTCCCTGAATTTCCTCTCCTGAGACCTCAGACATAAGGCCCCCCCCATTGACATCGCGATAAGCGTTTGTCGATAAAAGGGGCAATCTCTTCAAGGGACATAGGGGCTAAACGGGCACTATGATTAAAGAGGTTTTGGAAGTGAGAAACCATACAACCCGCCACTTCCTCTTTAGTATCCACAACAGATCCATCTTCTTTCTGGAGGCTATAGATATGGTGATTATTCCACCGAGCTAACATGGACTGGAAGAAAAAATAGGAACACCAGTCTCCTTCCACAAACCATCTTATCCGAGCTTTGAGGCGAAAATAATCAGATTCCTGTGCTAGAGCCGCCGAATAATCGCTATTAAGATCAAGCTCTCGCTGGCGAAGATTAGGATCATGAGGGTTATCTTGCATCTCTTGTTGAATTTTGTGCGGACTATCTCGGAGAG
Organism: Diospyros kaki; assembly: GCA_036245055.1. Classification (NCBI taxonomy): domain Eukaryota; kingdom Viridiplantae; phylum Streptophyta; class Magnoliopsida; order Ericales; family Ebenaceae; genus Diospyros; species Diospyros kaki. The sequence goes on from BSEG01000003.1 coordinate 4,290,161, forward strand.
ACAAAACAAGATCAGAGACATGGCCACTCGACTTATTAAGAGTCTTCATTGCTCCTTTAACCACCTTGAGTTTTTGGACCACTCGAAACATAGGGACCCCAGGAACTCACCTGCTCCAACTGTTAGCCACCTTCTCAAGAAATAAAGGATGGTCGACAAGGTGGTTGAGGAACCTAAAAGGGCTACCATTATTCCAAGAAGTACTAGATAAGAAAACCATAGCGGGGCTATGATCAGAGATTCCCGGTTGAAGGAAATGAGCCTCACTCTCAGGGTAACTAGCAAGCCACCCATCATTCACAAGGGCTCTATCCAGCTTCCGGAAAATGCACTTCACACCAGACCTCTTGTTGTTCCACGGTAGCTTTGGACCACTAAAGGCCAGATCCTGAAGAGAAGTCGAGGAAAGAAACCCATTAAATCTGTGCATACCCAAAGACAGAGAGGTGTTCCTACCTCTCGTCTCAGAACTATTACGAAAGACATTAGCATCACCAAGAAGGATCAAAGGGTCGTTAACCATAGACAACCCCACACCTCTCAGAGAGTTCCATAGGTGAGCTTGGTCCACCTCTTCATTTCAAGCATAAATACAAGGCAGGAAGAAAGGGGTGATAATATCAGGACCAGTTACTCTGACGTGAACGAACTGGTCCGACATACTCAAAACAACTAAATTAATGGCTGACGGATCATAACCAATCCAAATCCAACCTCCATTATTCATGTCATAATTGAAAATCAATTTCTAGGTCGGCATAATAGCTCGAGAAATTTCCCCAGCTTGCCTTTCCCTCACCCGAGACTCTATAATGGAAGCTAAAGACAACTTATATTGAGAGATAAGAGACCGAACCTCTCACTGCTTGGGGGACAGATTCAGACCCCTCACATTCCATGCAACAATCTGCATCATTAACACTCTTGAAGGTTAGGGTCCAAGCTCTTGGACCCCTTATGCTTCCCACCCCGCTCTCTGTTCTTCTTCCTCTCCCTTTTTGCTTGAGCTCTTGTTCTCGGCCTACTTCTTGTTGAGCTTGTACTCATCACCATATCAGACTTCGAGTCGTCATCACCATGAGCCTCTCTAGCACTAGAGTTCCTTAGGTTATCCCTCTCGGCAGCCTCTCCCTGAGACTGTGGGGGAAGGGGAGTCCTTATCCTTTTCCTTCTCATTTTCACCTAAGACACCATATTTATTGTTTTTTATTATTTGATTGTCGATATCCTTAGGGTCATAAGGAACCGTAACTGTATGATACTCAAGGCAATCCACCATATTCATAGAGGATTAGTCTGGTTCAGAGGGTCTAAAAGACGGCCCTACCTCCTCCTCCCTAACAATTGCCTTATCCTTTCTCTCATCAGTTTTTCCTTTCTTTCTGCGAACCATAATAAAACCTTCATTCTAGTTATCTTCAGTGTTTTCGGGATTTTGATCATTCTTCTTCGAATACACGACTCTAGCTTTACTCTTTTTTGGCTTGAGGCTGAGTTGGGCACCGAGAGATAGGGTGACCAAAAACCTTACAGTGGGAACACACAAATGGCATCCATTGATATTCAATAGGTAGCCGGGATATCCTAGGTTTACCTGTGAGATCATCCATTCCTTGTTGAACATCAATAAATTTGGGGAAGCTGGAATTGACACTCACCTCAACACACACACTAGCAAACCCCAATCTAGTTCTTTCCTTAGTCATAGGATCAACATACAAGGGTCAACCTATTGAACTAGCAATAACTGAAATACCTTTAAGGGATCATCCTTCAAGAGGGGGATTATGGATTTTAATCCATATTGGAACCGATGTGTGGGACTCTTTAGAGATATCAAAGCATACATGCCATCCATTCATTATACAATCTAAACCATGCATGGAGACTTTCGTCATTTTACAAAACATACATCCCTCAAAGATCTTTGTCTGAGGGTGCCTCGACACACATAACTACCCAACTGCCTTACCTGGACCCACATTGGCTATCTCTTTGCCTTTACTTGGAATGGTGAAGAAGACAAATATGAGCCACAAGGCTCAGCAAGTATGAAATTTAAGGAGAACATCACAGCTGAATTCAAGGCATAATGGATATGTGGTGGGTGATATTTGAACCACAAAGGGGCAACCACTCACCCACCCAATGTAAATTATGCCATGCAACATGCATACATAAGCCAGTAAACACGTATACGGCCATGCGGCCCCACATAGTAAATAATAACACATACCGGCCCGTGGCTAACAACTTGCATCCAAAGAAACAATGATCTCTCTGGAGACCAATGGTCCTATCTAAATTGTTGGCTATAGCCAAATAAATATGTATATACTCTCGTCCATGGTCGTCACCATTGGATGCCCCTCTCTAGAAGTCATTGAAGGAGTGTAAAACGCTGGTCAGGCATAAATAACATAAGCCCACCAGTTATTGGGGGATATATCCCAACCGCGCGTTAACTATTCATGCAATGTATCACCTTAATGTTCACACACAATAAAACATGCTCAACAAGTATAAAGCGTGCTCAATGTTCATCCATGGTAAATGCAAGCTTACTCACATGCATAAAGCCATGTCCATGATGCGCACATATCACCCATTTCAAGTCATTTCGTGCCAAGATTCATCACTTTAATGCCATAAACATGTTCACATTTTCACCAAGGCCAATCTCCTCTTTTAATACACTTTAAGGATATTGGGGAAACTTGAGGATGTAATAAGATTGCTTAGGGATTGGTTCGGAACATTTTCTCAATTTAAAATAGAACATGAAGCATGCAAGAGATTTAGAATGGAAATAGAACACAAGGCATGCAAGAGATTCAATTCTTGCCATGCTTTACCTTGATTCAATAACCACCATTCCTTTAAAAATCATGGGGTAAAACAAGCCCCACTTTGGCTATCAACAAGGATTTAAAATCATCAAATTCAAGAAGAATCAACCAAAATAAAGCCAAAACCCCTATTCTCCCAAAACTTGGCTATCTCCCCAAAACTATAACCAACACTAGAATCCCATAGTTTACTACTCTCACAAGCCCTCAATTTCTTACTTCAAGACCTCAAATTAGAGGATTTAACAACAACCCAATATTTCCCAAACCAAGCCCCCAAAAAGGGAATTAAATGCCCATGATGGAAGAAGAGAAAGGGAACTTGCCTTATTTATTTGTTGCTTCCTTACTTGATGGATTTGGAGCCTTTAGAGAGGAAGAATCTTGCTTGAGAATTGAAGAAGAGAGGTTAGATTTTGGAAGGGAAGAGACCCACGAGAGCTCTTACCAAATGCCTCCTCTTTCTTTTAAAATTTCAGATTTTATGTTTATATATTTTCCGTTAAAAACAACATACAACATATCCAGCCGTTATCCCACTATGTGGGATTGGCTACATGAATTCTAGACTTCTATGTGGGTTACATCCCAACAGATAGTTTGTCTAGAATTCATATTTGGATCCGACTAGGTTTTACGCTGGCTGTCGGCTACCTAACGCAACCCTCCTCCTTTATATATTTTCCGTTAAATTTTACTTAATTGCTCCACCACTAATTTTGCTCTTAACTCAAAGGTTATAACTGTTTTACACCTTAAATACACCCCATTTCCAGCTGTTTTCCACGATTTTATGTTTATATATTTTTCATTAAATTTTACTTAATTGCTCCACCACTAATTTTGCTCTTGACTCAAAGGTTATAAGTGTTTCACACCTTAAAGACACCCCATTTCCAGCTGTTTTCCACTCCCAATCTTCACCCTTAAGGCTTCTAGAAAGTCTTCTCCAACCCACAAACTTTGACTCTTGCCTTCTCCAACTTCATGTTTCTAGAAGGCCTTCCTAATGGCTTCATCAAGCCATCCGAGAATGCATTCCAATTTCTCCTTTCCCATTTTGACTTTTCAATGCCCACTTTGAACACTTGACTACCACATCACCACTCACCTCTTTGACTTAGAATTTTCAACATAGACCCCTATTCTCATAAACTTGTATTTTCAAGCATACCTAATTAACTTAAAATTTAATGTTTCCCATATTACTCAATTAAAATCTTATAAATTATTAGAATTAACAAGACATGAAATTCCACTTACTCGACCTCTCTACAACTGCTTTATCGAGTTCCCGGGCAAACCGTCAAATACTCTCGATCCCTGGCAATAAATAACTTAACTATTTAGGCTAAATAGTCCCATAATTAAAATATCTAAAATGGGGCGTTATTGTTGTTCTCCTTATTTTGAAGTATATCAAGAGTACACCAAGGAAATGATTGCTCTATAAGGCTAGCGGACACTCAGAGATTTGGTGGTATTCAGATGATGGCTGGACAAGATCTCCTTCTGATTGGAGATCTACTTCAGGGTACTGTGTTTTGATTGGAGATAATTTAGTTTCTTGGAAAAGCAGAAAGCAAAATGTGGCAATAAGGTTAAGTGCTGAAGTAGAGTACCGAGCCATGGCTAATGCAACATGTGAGCTTATATGGCCCACGCAACTCTTACAAGAACTAAAGTTTTGTGGAGCATCTCCTATGAAGCTTGTGTGTGACAATCAAGCTACACTCCATATCACCTCAAATCGAGTATTTCATGAAAGGATCAAGCATATTGAGATTGACTGTCACTTTATCAAAGAAAAACTAACTGAAGGTGTTATTATCATTGGGTTTGTTAACTCCAATGATCAACTAGCAGATGCTTTCACAAAGTCACTTAGGGGTCCTCAAATAAATTACATTTGTAACAAGTTTGGCGCATATGATATATATACTTCAGCTTGAGGTGGAGTGTTAGATTTATTTCCTTCTATGTATTTAGTCATGTATAGAATCTATATATAGTCAACTAGTAATTAGGGTAATTAGTTTCCATAATTTAAGCTGTAATTAGCTCCATTATTTAGGATTCATTTATTGTAATTAGCCTATAAATAATAGAATTGAGAGACTAATCTCTCACGTTTTCCCTCCCACTCACTCTCACAAAAATATTTATTTATGAATTATTTAATATAAGCATTGTTTTAGTGCTTTATTTGAAATTTTATATATTGTAATTTGTAAACAGGAAGTTTGTATGGACTTTGTAACTCTTTATTTTCAATATTTTGAGATGATAAAAATAGCCTTAGATATTATTTAGTATATAGCCTTATCTTAATGTATTATTTTAAATTTTGCAGATTGAAAATTTCAAGTTTTGTAATTTTTTATTTTGTTATATAAAATGGAAGCTTGGTGGGCCAGCCCTTGTGGGCTGGCCTGCAAAAATCCGAACAGCCTGGCTCTAAAATTTGGCATTGCCCGTTTGACATGTCTACCATTTGCATACCACGTACTATGTCCTTAACTAGAGTTACTATTGTAAAGCGCGTGTAGATTGTAGAGTAGACAGCGCTACTATGGGTTGTGGGAGCTCTTAAGATAAGTAGGGTTTCATAGCCGTACTCTGTCAGCCATAGCTGGTTACATTTGAATAAGTACCTGTGCAGGACCTTGCACTATCTGGTCATTTAGGGCGACGCTGTTTTTCTTACAACATAACTACACAAGTCTGATCCAATTCCCTTGCAGTCCTACCTTAGATTTTACAATCTGTTCAGTCAACTTAATACATGGATTCAGGCCCTTCAAACTTTTCTTCCTTCTTCCTTTATTCTCTCTCTCTCTCTCTCCCTCTCTCGCAGGAGCCCTTTGCAAATTTAGAAGCAAATCTTACTTGGCTTTTTCATTGGAGATAAATGAGTTCTTCATTCCCAGTGTTTGCTAAAACACTGCAGGAAAAAAAGTGCTAACCTTCTCCATCCCAATTAATATGGAGTATTTTATACTACTACTATCATGTGAATTCCTTAAAACATTGGTCTTATTACTTAATGTACATTAGTTGTTTGCACTGATTTATGGCTCATCATTTAGCTCGACAGAATTCCTGAAGTACTTTCCCCTCCTTCCTCATTCTGCTGTATCAAGTAACACTCTTAACTATTACTAAGCAGCTGATGAATTTGATATTTTGCTCCTCTGTTTTATTATTCCCTCAGTTTTCCTTTTTCCTGGGTCCATTTGCCATGGACGTCAAACCTGTGATGATGGAAGAAATTTAAAACTGTTTTGGCAGCTAAACTAAACCCTTTGCATGACCTGATAGCAATGCTTGAAACCAAAACATTAGGTTGCAAAATTTGGTTTCGTCCTATGCATATACTATAAGATAACTCAAATGTGATGTTGTTTTAGGTGATGTCTTTTGATCTTGGTTCTGGCAGGCATATTGTGCCCTTTTGAAGCAATTAAGTCTTAATTTATGTCAATCAAGTGTTTTACAGTACTTTTGGAGAATTACCTCGGTTGGCCTTTCTCAGTTCTGTTGATTTTGGAAGGTAGTTGCCATATATTGGAGTGTTTCAAGAGAACACAGAGTATTCCATATCTCTTGGACAAATATTTTGCAGGTTGTGTCGCTGATAATATCCTATTGTTTGAATTTCTGTGTAGGCACTGTGTGTCCCTGCCTCATCATCAGCTTCAAGACATGTAAATGGGGTCCAATCGAGTCGTGCAGACATGATTGTTTCAGTTAAGTAATATTTTTGAAGATTTTGTGCCTATGCATGTTCTGGATGCTTATCATTATTGGAATTTATGGAGTACTATCGCCAACGTACTGAATCCAATCAAAATAGTGATAATAGATAGTTGGAATGAATTTAGTTGCATGCAGACTTATCTAGTCTGTTAAGATATCATCATATTTAAACATGAGATGCACTGGTAACCGACCAGATGCCATGATCTAGATTCAGGACATAGAAAATTTTCATCCAGATCAAACTATCTTTCACAGCAATTTGGTTCATAGAGGTTTGAGTGTTCAATTCAATTAACTAGGAAGACTGCTCCACATAGAACATATTAGGGTTACTTACAAGCTGTGAGCGTTATTTTTAAACTAAATTACAGTTGCTGATTACATTAAATCATGCCATTAGCATTTCTTTGTGCTGGTATTAATTCAAAAGTGTTAAGTAGACTTGGGTACTGGAAGGAGGTGGAAATAATATAAAGACTTGTATCCAAGATTCTTTGCTTTATGTTTGGGACTTGGATTTGTGGAAGAAAATGGAAAGGAAAGTAAAACAGAGTTATTTATGTATATGAAAGAATAACAACATGCCAAGCCTTTAACCCATTATATGGGATCGACTATATAAATTCTAGCTTTCTGTTCATTTTTATCTATGGCCTCATCTTCAGTAAAACCATATAATTAATGTGGATCCTTGATGTAATCCCATGGTAATTGGAAAAGGCCTTGATATCTCCTTCCCATGTTCTTACATGTTTTTTTTCTCCATGATTCATGTCTTCTTTAGTAACTTGCAATTTGAACTCTTTTCTTCTCTAAAACTCTGCATAAGAATTTGCTAGGAACTTTGTCCTAACCTTTTCAAGACCTTTAAATATCACATGTAAATCCTTCTGTTTACCTCTATATGTTTCCATTAGGCAGCTCAACAAATTAAAACTTCCATTGTTGACCTCTCCGGCATAAAACCAAATTTGTTTTCGAACACTTTGGTTTCTTAATCTTTGATCAATCACTCTATCCCTAAAATTCATAGTGTGGCTCATTAACATGTATATGAAAGAATACTTAGATATAAATAATGTCATTTTATGTTTATTTTCCTTTCCATTGTTTCAAACACAGCCTAGGATTTTGGGATTTTAGAATACGATAATATCTGTGCTCAACTGGATCTGCCCTCTAGTAGGCTTGGGTTAAGTTATTGATGGCTTAACATATTGTAAAAAATTAAAAATACATGATGCACTTATTATATTGTAATTTACACTCTGTTAGCTGTTGTACTTATTCCAAGTGAGGGAGGAGGCAGTAAATATTTCCAGGCTCTCTTTTCCCAGAACGTGTAAAGCATCATGTCTTAGTCATGTTGCTTGCTCCCTCTATAAATCTGGAACTTACTTGCATCTAATTCATTTATAGGTTCTTAAGCGGCAGGCTGGTTTAAAGCTTCAAGATAATGTAATTACTCTTCCTTGGTTATTTATGCTCTCAAATTTCCTCATTTTAGTCAGAAATGTATTAAGTAAATTTTCATCATTGTTGTTCTTTGCACTTTTCTGTGCCATCCAACTGGTTTCTCCATCATATGGATCATGTTGAATAATTACTAATTAACCACAGAAGCAAAAGAAAATCAGGAAAGTGGTGACAGTTGTCATATGAATACTACTGCAACAATATAGTGGTTTCTAACTTTCTACATGGACTTGTCAAATATAAGTGGCATGTAGATATGATAAAACCTTATTATGAATGTGCCTAAATTTAAAAAGGAGTAACAGAATTTCAAAGACCTAATCTGTATGTTTTTTATTTTCTCATGTTCAATTGTTCACTTCATCTCTAATTTTCCTTTTCCACAGAAAATTTGGAAAACATATTTAATTGTTAAATATAGAGAGCTAAAATAGATCCAAAATAGTAACACAGAGCATGTATTCTATTGTTTACAATGCAATATCTTATTTGATAATATTACTATAAAGTAAAAACAAATAATTATATTATTATAATTAAATTAATACTATCAAAACAATATTCATCATATTGCTAGGATTGTAATATTAATGATAATATTTTATTAGTAATATCATTTAGATTCTGAATAAATTAGATTTATAATTTGTTGTGTTTCCATATTGTACTTGTTGGTTTCACCATGTCAACTAAGTTATGGAACACAACTATATCAATTATCTTCATTCACCACCATCTCATGAAATTTCTCCATGTGAAGATGGTGTTCAAACTTCATTTCATCATTACTCCGCCAGGGGATATTATCTACTGCCGGTCCCAAGCCCGGATAAAGGAGGAGGGTTGTGTTAGGTAGCCGACAGCCAGCGTAAAACTTAGTCGGATCCAAATATGAATTCTAGACAAACTATCTGTTGGGATGTAACCCACATAGAAGTCTAGAATTCATGTAGCCAACCCCACATAGTGGGATAACGGCTGGATATGTTGTTGTTGTTGTTGTTTTAGTATTCATGATATTGTTAATGTTAATGATAATGATTAATGATATTGATTATTTATTTTAGTTATTTTTTATAGTTTTAATTTTAATTTTAATTTTTATTATTAGTTAATTTTATATTTATAATATAATGGAATTTTATTTTTATTTAATTTATGTAGATTTTACTTTCTATTAATATCTTTACTACTTCTAATACTAATATTATTCGTATTTATATTTTACAATTTATTTATTATTTGCAAATTTTAAAATTTACTTTTTTGTATTTATATTGATATTAAGATAAGCATAATTAATAATGATTTGGTCAAATTAGGGCCCATTTTGGTTCTCTTTTCATTCTTAGTTTTCTATTATCAGTTTTATGATTTCAAAAACAAAAATGGAAAATTGAGTTTGATTGCTTGGTTTTTATTTTAAAATTTTGAAAGTTGTCAAGACCCTATTCCTAACTAATGTTTCCTTTGAAATCTATCCATAAAAGCTTCGAGTGTCTGGTAACCTTAAGCCATGGAGAAAATCTAAAAAGAGCTAGATCTGAAGCTAAGAAACTGTTGCTCTAATACCAATTGGCAAGACTCTAGTCCTAACTAATGTTTCCTTTGAAGATAGAAATGGAATTGACATGGCCATTATATCCTTTGTCATATTTAAGGCTTTCTCACCAAGTTTTATTTGGTCTTTCTGTCTCTCTCTCTTTCTTGCTAAAACTCCATTTTGTTCACTCACTTCATAGAGGCACATATCGCTTTTTTTCTCACATATTCAACCCTATCTTAATCACGATCCCTGCAGCTTATTTTCTATAGCCCCACTCTAACCTTATTATGTATAATCTCATTTCTCATCTTGTCTTTTCTTGTTTGTTTGCATTTTCACTATAACATTCTTAGTTCAACTATGCTCACATGTTAGTGCTTAGTAGTGCAATTTTTTGGGTTATAGGACAAATATGGTCTTACAGTCATTCAACAAAGTTTCCTTTTCTAGCTCTATTTTAACTATTCTTCCTTTATTCTATGAGGAACATCCTCCATAATTTTTCCTTCTTTTTAAACGATATATCCAAGATATCAAAGTTGATATTCTTTTTTGAATATCTACATTTTGATTTTTACTAATCTTACATTCCACATACTTAGGTGTCGATTTACTTAATTTGAAAGCTTTGGATTCCAAGTATTTTTCCATAAATCAAGTTTATTATTTACTCTTTCTTTGGTCTTATTTACTAAGACAATATCATTTGCAAATTTCTTGCACCAAGACACTACTACTTAGATGTTTGGTGTGAGTTTACCCATCACATGAGCTAAGAGGTAAGAGCTCATTGTAGATCCTTGTTGTAATCCAATTGTAATAGCAAAAGTTTTAGCATCTCCATTACAAGTCCTAACACAGGTTTTTTCTTGATGATGTATGTCTTTATAACTTGCATATTGGCTATCCAAATTTTTTCTTCTCCACCTTCGACAAGACTTTTTGTTTTTTTTAAAGACTGTCATAATAGTCTATAAATATCATATGCAATTTCTTCTGTTTATCTCTAGACCTTTCCATTAGTCATCTAAGTTGGTAGCTTTTGTTGTTGACCTACCAAAGATTTTGGTTTCTTTCTTTAACTTCATTCAATTGCTCTCCCAAAGTTTCATAGTGTGGCTTTTTAGTTTGATCCCTCTATAATTTTCACAACGTTGATCATCTCCTTTATTCTATCAACCCTTCATTCAATTTTATTCTTAATGTGGTTATAAAAAAAAATCATGTTTCACTAAATATCTACCAAACATTTAGCATTTATTTACAAATTATGTCTAGTTTATTCTTATCTTTCTAAATTTTATTTAGTTGGGATCTCATTCATATTTAAATATCTATCTATTTCTGGTTCATATAATTTATTTAACCCACGTTGAATTTACCTCCAAATTATTTTATTGTACCTTACATGTAGAAAGATTTATGTATGTCAAAAAATATTCAAATGTGGAATTGTTAACTTACACAAATTTTTACTCATCAGTTTCTGTTTCCAATAATTTTTGTTGTTTTTTACGATTTGCATCCTGTTTTCAAAATATTCCGATTTCCAAGCTAACTGAAACAACACATCTGGATGAAAATTTGATCCTTCTTGTTGACAACTTGACCTTCACATTTATCATGGGTCAATTATTCTAGTTATGGATCTGCATGTTATTCACTCCCCTGAAGAGGACTCAAGGATAACTGTTTCATGTAGACTGATGGTTAAGTTTTGGTACCTTGGTGCATATGGCTTCTTTTTATTGACTTTGGTTGCTAGTATAAATGGCCTAGGAGTGAGAAAAGTTTTCTTTAATTATGCTAGAAGTTACGGTCTAACTAAGAGGTACATGAGAGGGTGTAAACAGGAATGTCAAGTGAGAACTCATAACTTCCAGAAGTTCATAGGTGATATACCACAGCTTCAGAAAACTTGGATAAGGCTGCATCCATATATTGCCCAAGAATGACTGTGCCCCCAGGGCATAGGTCGAGCGGTCAGGCAAGTAATATACCCGTGTCAGTCCGGTGGATCGTGAATTCAATCATCGCCCTATGCAATGAGGTGAAGCCTCACACCTGTGATTTACCTCCCCTGACGTAATTGAGGGCACGAGCACTAGAGGCTGCGCAAGGGTGGTCATCCCAAGAATGATTGTTAAATTGTTCTATACAATACTAAAAACCATTTGGAAAGGGTGTCCCCAGTGCACAAGGCTCTGCACTTTGCAAGGGTTATGGAAGGGTCATTATGTATGCAGCTTTACTCTTACTTTGCGAAGAGACTGTATCCAAAACTCAAAAACATTTGATTTTCCAGTCACAAAGGAATAGCCTTACTGATGTTTCCACAACCTTACCATGGTGGCCTTACAGTCGCAAAGGTGAAACTGGTGGACCTTATAGTCACAAAGGAATTCCTAGGTAGTTCACTAAGAAGGTTTGTAAGATCAGGGGAAAAAATAAAAAAACTTCATCCATAATGTAACTATGGGCTGTATTCTATTGTTAATTATAAATTACCAATATATCCTTCACTGTCAAACTTGTAGATTATAATGTGTCCTGCAACTTACCTGCTTCATTAATGTGATAGAATCTAGGACCCTGAATGCAAAAAACTACAATGGACACCTTTTATATAACAAGGCTTCATCATTTTTGCGGAGCCCATAGTAAGACGGTTGCAACCCTTTTGAACTTGTGCAACTGTTTGATGAACGCAGCATGAATGGGTTCCAATTTGAAGATGTAAGATACTTTATTATTTGTTCTTTATTCTTCAACCTTTAAATTCCATTTTCTTGCAGTTTTGTTGCTTCTGGAAGTAGGGTACTTCTTAAATCTTCCAACAATTTGAGTCATGTCTTTATTACAAAATCATGTATAGGAAATATCTGCTTCTTTGAGTCGCTCTTCAAATTTTCTCTCCTCTTTGTAAGAGACTTCAATCATGACAATTATTATGTATTTTAAGTATCTGCTTCTTGAGTCACTCTTCAAATTTTCTTCTCCTCTTTGGTAAGAGACTTCAATCACGACAACTACTATGTTCTGCCTTCATTTTGTGTGCGGTACCTTGAAGTTGGCTTTGTTTACCATTTTAATTACATGTTAATTTTTCCCCTTATCTTTAACTAGTTATTCTACTGATCTCAGGGCATCTTTCTAAATGTTGTTAGTGGAGTGGCACTGACCGAAACTGCCGGTGATCTTGCTATAGCGGCTGCTATTTGCAGTAGGCATGTGTTCTTCCATTTTCTTCATTTCAAAGAAAGCATTGACATTCATTATCTTTGTCAAACATGCTTTTCCTTTCAGTGTGTTTTTTCTTTCACCTGGTACAAACAATGTAAATGTTATCATGGGTTCGACAAAATGTTATTTGTTTAATTTTTATGTTTCTTGGTTTACAGCTTGATGTCATTTGGTTTTGTGGGGGCCAATTGGTTATCTGATCACCTATGGTGGTTAAGATGTTGAAAAAATTTGCAAGCATGCCTGATTATAGCAGCCACTGCTGCCATTAAGGTGGTCAGATAACCAATGGCAGCAGTGGCTGGTGTAATCAGGTGTGCTTGCAAATTTTTTTAACATCTTAACCATCATAGTTTGGTTTTATTAGGCTGAAGAGGAAGTTTAGATTATTTTTGTACTTCTAGTGGATGGAGTAATCACCTTTGTACTTCTAGTGTTGAAGGTATTCCTCCATGTCATAGGCTCTTAGCTACTATAAAGCCCAAATAAAGGAGAAGGATTGTGTTAGGTAGGTGTCAGCTAGCCATAAAAATTGTTGGAATTCTCAGCTCAAATTCTGGACAAAATATGATTGAAGAGCGTTAGGGTAGTTTAAATATCATGTTCATGTCTTTTCTCTCAACTAGCCATATGTATATTGTCTTTGTATTTTCAGTTAGTTTTCTGTTAGCCTATTTCAGTTAGCGGCTGCCTATGTGTGTCTTGTTATAAGTAGTTGAGCTGTCTATTTAAAGGCAGCTCATCTTCCGAATCTAATGAGGCTTGATAATTCTTCTATCAGCTGAATCCTATCTTTCATTCTCTCTGGCTTATTTCTGCCCTAGTTGTTTCTTTACATGGTATCAGAGCTTCGGTTCGAAATAGTCGATGGCCTCCAATCAAGTTCTCGATTCTTCCTCGTCTCCCTCTCCTCGTTCTTCTTCTTCGTTATCGACTGGATCTCAGTCGGATTTCTCGTCTGTTCCTAAGGTGTTGAATTTCATTCCGATTAAACTCAATTCTAGCAATTATATTTTTTAGAAGGCACAAGTTCTTGCTACGGTGCGTGCCTTCAATCTAGTGTCATTTCTCAATAAAACGCCACCTCCTGTGAAGTTTTTGGCTACTTGCGATGGTGAAGAAACGCAAGTTAATCCAGCATACTTGAGCTGGATTCGATCCGATCAGCTTCTATTGGGATGGTTGTTCTCAACATTCGATCAAGAGGTCCTTGCTCAGGTGATTCATAGTGAGTCATCAGCTGAGGTATGGAGTATTCTAGAAAATTTGTACTCTCGCCAAACTATAGCCAAATCCTTTCAATTAAAACAACAACTACGATCTATGAAAAAGAACTCTCTGTGTATAAATGATTTCATTCTCAAGATTAAAACAGTCGGACACACTTTGGCAGCAATAGGTGAACCACTTAATGATAAAGAATTGTTGCTTGCAATTTTTAATGGTTTAGATCAGGAGTATGAGACAGTAGTGAGCCTTATTACATATCAAATGGATGAAATCGATTTGGAAAAGGTCCAATATTTGTTATTGATGCATGAACAAAGATTCTCAGTCAAAAACTCCACTGTCAATTTTGATTCGGTCTCTACTATGCATGTAAATGTGGCTTCAATGCCTTCTGCTCAGAATTATAATTTTAGTAGCACTTGAGGAGGTTCATCTTAGAGAGGGAATGGATATGGTAATAGAGGAGGAGGAAGAGGTCGAGGGAGGAATTCAAATAGGAGAATTTACTGTCAGTTGTGTGGTAAGCCAGGCCACTTTGTGGATCGATGTTATCATCGATTTGATAAAACATTTCAGCGGCCATCAAACACAAGTTTTGGCAGATCTGATGGTGGTAATCCAACACAGTTTATTACTCAGCCTCAGTTTATGAATCAAGTTCCTTCAAGAGCTTACATGGCCTCCTTTAGTGACTCTAACGGGATCTACACTAATGATATGGCTTCAACACGAGACACTCACTATGGTAGTTCTTCTAATTCTTTCACACCTGATAACTTTACAGCCTCTCCTTCTCTTCTCGATTCAAACTGGTTTGTTGACTCTGGAGCAACTAATCACATCACCTCCAACCTTAATAACCTCTCTTTACATGCTCCATACATTGGTGGCGACAAAGTTGCTGTTGGCAATGGTAAGCAACTTCCTATTAATCATGTTGGCACCAGTTATTTGCAATCTCAACCAAATTTAGTCCTTCCATTATCAAATGTTCTTCATGTTCCTAGTATGAAGAAAAATCTGATTAGTGTATCTCAGCTTACTCATGACTATAATGTGGTAGCTGAATTTGATTCCAATGTTTGTTTGATTAAGGACAAGGCTTCCGGACTGGTGCTGCTTCGGGGACACCTTAAGGATGGGCTTTATCGTTTGACTCCAGCGTCTTGTTCTGCTGGTGCCAGCATTCCTGCCTCATCCCTAGACACTTTTTTAGTTTCTTCTGTTTTTCCTTCAAAAACATGTAATAAACTAGCTGCATGTACAAGGTCAAACTCATTTTGTCATGAGTTCCCACATGTTGTAAATGCTGTTTAGCAGCACACTCAAATTTGTCAACAATGGCATGATAAGTTGGGACATCCTTCAATGAATGTACTCAAGTCTGTATTGAATAAAATGGGAATTTCTTGTTCAGGTTTCGATTTGTCCTTTTGTGATTCTTGCAAAATTGGAAAGTTAAGCCAGCTCCCTTTTTCAAGTCATGACATCACTACAGTTAAACCCTTGGAATTAATTTATTCTGATCTCTGGGGACCAGCCCTTATTTTGTCTCTAGAAGGCTATAGGTACTACATCATCTTTGTTGATGCATACACTCGGTATACTTGGATATATCCCCTAAAGCTTAAATCAGATGCTTTGTCTGCATTTACTGTCTTTCATAAGTTTGCAGAACTCCAATACAACACTAAGCTTAAGGCTTTGCAAATTGATAATGGAGGAGAATTTCGAGCTTTCTTGCCTTATCTTCGAACTCATGGCATCCAATCTAGATTTACTTGTCCACATACTCATCAGCAGAATGGTGTAGCCGAACGTAAACACAGTTCATCTTATTAACTTGCTTCCTTCTTCTTCTCTCAAGTCTTTGACACCATTTGAACTGCTATATAATAAACAACCTAATTACTTCATTCTTCAACCTTTTGGTTGTGCTTGTTTTCCCTTTCTTCGTCCATATAATCAACATAAGTTTGATTTTCATTCAGCCAAATGTGTTTTTCTTAGCTATAGTCATACTCAAGCTGGTTACAAGTGTTTGCATCCATCTGGGAGAGTATATGTGTCTCAGCATGTCCATTTTAATCCCAGCGATTTTCCTTATCCTTCTTTGTTTCCTCCTCCTTCATTGTCTTCATCACCTGTTTCTCACGGATATTCTACTACATTTCTGGAACCTATTTTCACTCGCTCTAATTCTTCATGGTGTCCCTCGGCTGCATCAGCTCCGGTTCCCACACAGTCTAATAGTCAAATAGATGTCTCTTCTCCGGTTGCAGAACACTTACAATAGTTGCCATCTAATCCAGCTTCTTCATCTGCACCTTAGTCTAAACCTAAGCCCTCCAAACCTGTTTCAGCTCCCTCTCTTCATCCTATGGTCACCCGATCCAAGTCTAAACAATTAGTTGCTCCTTCTCCTCATGCCTTAGTGAGTTCTGTTGAATCTAATTCTGTTAGTGAGGCTCTTTTAGACTCACAATGGGTTCAGGCCATGAATGAAGAATATACAGCCTTAAAGAAAAATCATACTTGGGATTTGGTTCCAATGTCTAAGGATATGAATCTGATTGGTTGTAAGTGGGTGTTTAGAGTGAAATATAATGCCGATGGTTCTATTTTTAAGTACAAAGCCAGGCTGGTTGCTAAGGGTTTTCATCAAACCCCGGGTATAGATTATGCTGAAACTTTTAGTCCAGTTGTTAAGGCACCAACCATTCGTGTTTTGTTTGCTTTGGCAACTACCTATGGTTGGGACATCCAACAAGTTGATGTAAATAATGCTTTTCTCAATGGAGACTTAAATGAAGCAGTTTACATGGTTCAACCTGAGGGATTTGTTAATTCTTAGTTCCCTACACATGTTTGCAAGTTGCAAAAGTCTTTATATAGTCTCAAACAGGCTCCTCGAGCCTGGTATATGAAGCTGAGGACAGCGTTACAGTCGTCGGGATTTATTCGTGCTATGTCAGATGCATCTTTATTTGTTAAGAAGACTGCTAGTTGTGTGCTTTATGTGTTGATCTATGTTGATGATATCTTACTCATTGGTTCTGATAATGATGCACTTAAATCATATATTAGAGCTTTGGACACACATTTTGCTCTTAAAACTCTTGGTTCGGTGAACTATTTTTTGGGTTTTGAAGCTTATAGAGACAGCAGTGGTATCTACTTAACTCAGACTAAGTATGTTCTTGACTTACTGAAAAAGGCTGCCATGCATGATAGAAAGCCATGTGATACTCCTATGGCTGCTGGAGTTTCTTTAACAGATGAAGGAGAACTATTTTTCAATCCTTCTTTGTATATAACTCTCATTGGCTCACTGCAATACTTGACATATACTCGCCCGGACATAGCCTTTACAGTTAACAAGCTTAGTCAATTTTTGTCTTGTCCTAAGGTGCAACATTGGTTGGCTTGTAAGCGTCTTCTTCGATACCTAAAAGGCACAGTTGGCTTGGGTTTAGTTTTCTCTTCATCTCAAGATGATTTGTCCTTACAAGTGTACACGGATGCAGACCATGCTGGCTGCAAGGTGACTCGGCGCTCTACCAGTGGCTTTTGTGTTTATTTTGGCAAGAATCTCATTGTTTGGGGTTCCAAGAAACAGACTGTTGTTGCTAGGTCTGTAGGAGAGGCTGAATATCGCGCTATTGCTTTGGGTGTGACTGAGTTGATGTGGCTGAAAACATTGTTTCAAGAGCTAGGCTATTGACGCAGCAAGAAGAAAAGATTTCAAGCGAAATCTCTAAGAAATTAAAGGAAACTGGATTCCACCAGAAAGTTTAAAGAAATTTCCAGAATTCTAATAGAAAAACTGCCACTAAAAGAAAAGAAAAAGAGTTTAAATACTACTCTAGCAACAAGCAATCATAATACCAAACCCTAACATGAAAAAAGACTAAAATAGACATAATCTAAAATATAATTATGCTGTAATTACTGTTCCGTCCCTGTGCACTGTTCATCGCCACTGTTCACCGTACTGTTCACCGCCACTGTTCATCGCTACTGTTCACGACACTGTTCTACATCAGTCCCTTCCACCTTCGAGGAACTCGACCTCGAGTTATATTTTGGATAGAGGGGTTCGAAATCTTCATGGTACTCATACAAGTCTGCCACATTGAAGGTACTAGAAATTCCCATGGAGGCTGGCAAATCAAGCATATAGGCATTGTCGTTAATCCGCTTAAGCACCTTGAAAGGACCATATTTTCGAGGCTTTAGCTTGTTGTAGGTACCAGCGGAAAACCTTTCTTTCCTCAAGAACACCATCACTGAATCGCCCTCCTGAAACTGCTTATTTCGACGGTGAGAATCGGCCGCTGTCTTATACTTTGCATTAGTCTTTTCCAGCTTTTGCCTTACTTCATCACGAATAGCAACCACTTCTTCAGCCAACTGTTCAACAGCTTTATTCTTACTCTTACCCTTAGGTAGCTTTGCCAAATCAACAACATGATAGGGAACTTCGGTATACACGATAGCAAATGGAGATCTACCTGTAGTTGTGTGAACTGCACTGTTATACGCGAACTCAATTTGAGCTAATGCATAATCCCACTGTTTTGGTTTGTCTCCATACACACTTCGAATCATATTCCCAAGTGTACGATTTGTGACCTCTGTCTGTCCATCTGTTTGAGGATGGGCAGTGCTGCTTCTATTTAATTTCGTCCCAAACAATTTCCATAATGTAATCCAAAAGTGCCCCAAAAATTTCGTATCTCTGTCAGAAGTAATGGATTTGGGAACCCCATGCAAGCGAACAATCTCCCTGAAAAACAGTTTGGCTACATTCGAGGCATCAGAAGTTTTCCTACAAGCGATGAAGTGAGCCATCTTAGAAAATCTGTCGACTACCACAAATACTGAGTCAACTCCTCTTTGAGTTCGTGGTAATCCCAACACGAAATCCATTGCGAGATCTTGCCATATGCCTTCGGGAACGGGAAGTGGCATGTACAATCCTGTATTTTGGGCCTGACCCTTCGCCGTTTGGCACGTATAACATTTTCGAACTATCTTGCCAACATCCCTCTTCAACTGAGGCCAATAATATCGTTCCTCCAAAGTAGCTATAGTTTTGTCACGCCTCAAATGTCTGCTCAAACCTCCACCATGTAGGTCCCGAATCAACTTCTCACGCAAGGAAGAGGTAGGAATACAAAGCTGATTGCCCTTAAACAAATACTCATCGTTGATATGGAAATCTGCCATAGGCTCGTGATTCACACACTTGCTCCAAATCTTCCCAAAATCATCATCACCTCTATACAACTCCTTCAAGCATTCAAATCCCACAATTTCCTGGGAAAGTGTGATTAATAGAGAGGCTCTTCGGCTGAGGGCATCGGCAACTTGATTCGAACTCCCAGATTTGTGTTTAAGCATAAAAAGAAATTTCTGTAGAAAAGCTACCCACCTAGCATGCATCTTATTGACATGCTTCTGGCTGTTAATAAACTTTAAGGCTTGGTGATCAGTGAACAACACAAATTCCTTCTGCACAAGGTAGTGTTCCCATTGCTTCAAGGCTCTCACAACTGCATAGAATTCTTGATCATAAGTGCTCCATTTCTGTCTGGCCTCACTCAATTTTTCAGAAAAGAAAGCCACAGGTCTCTTTTCTTGAGAGAGTACTGCTCCAACACCTACGCCACTGGCATCACATTCAACCTCGAATACCTTGTCAAAACTTGGCAAGGCTAGTAGTGGGGTAGTGCACAACTTTTCCTTGATGAGGGCAAAGCTTTTATCTTGTTCCTCTCCCCAATTGAATCTTCCTTTCTTCAAACATTCAGTGAGTGGTGCCACTATGGTGCTGAAATGTCGTACAAATCGCCTTTAGAAAGTGGCTAAGCCATGGAAGCTCCTCACATCGGACACTGATTTTGGAGTCGGACAATCTCGGATTGCTTTTGTCTTCTCCTCATCCACATGTATACCATCCTCACCAACCACGTAGCCCAAGAATAGGAGTTTATTGGTGCAGAACGTGCACTTCTTCAAGTTGATGTAAAGCTGATTTTCTTTCAACACGTCCAGGACTTGTCTCAAATGGGTGAGATGCTCTCCTTTGTTCTTGCTGTAAATGAGAATATCGTCGAAATACACAACAACAAAAGAGCCAATGAAAGGTCTAAGTACCTGGTTCATTAATCTCATGAAGGTGCTAGGAGCGTTGGTCAACCCAAAGGGCATTACCAACCATTTGTAGAGCCCCTCCTTACTTTTGAATGCAGTCTTCCACTCGTCCCCGGGCTTGATTTGAATTTGGTCGTAACCGCTACGAAGGTCTATCTTTGTAAACATACTAGACCCCGAAAGTACATCCAGCATGTCTTCAAGTCGTGGAATAGGAAACCTGTACTTCACAGTTATTTTATTGATGGCGCGACTATCAACACACATACGCCAAGTCCCCCCTTTCTTAGGCACCAAGAGAACGGGGACTGCACACGGACTCATGCTCTCTCTGATAAACCCCTTCTTCAATAAGTCTTCAATCTGCTCTCTCAAAATTTCATTCTCTTTTGGACTCATTCTGTAGTGAGGCAAATTTGGAAGGCTTGCTCCTGGCATGAGGTCAATCTGGTGTTGGATATCTCGCATAGGAGGCAATTCATTTGGGAGCTCATCTGAAATCAAAACCTGAAAATCATTTAATATTTGTTGTACTTCAACTGGAATCATATCTCCTTCTTTCCCAACCACCATAAGCCCTTTTACCACTACTAGGCAGATGCAGTCAGAGTGCCTTGCAAAATTCACAATTTCTTGCTCACTGCTTGTGAGAGTAAGAAAACTTTCTGACCTTTGTTTGTTTGCACTTCCCATCTGTTTGAGAGGAGCCATAGCAATCTTATAGCTATCCCACATAAATAACACCACATTCTCACGTCCCCGGAAAGTAGAGTCAACATCAAACTACCAAGGGCGACCCAAAAGAATATGGCATGCATCCATGTCAATGACATCACATATCACCTCATCCTTATAACGTTTTCCAATGGAGAGCGGTACTTTACACGTCTCAGTAACTTGAACGGAAGGTCCCTCTTCACCCAACCAAGGGAATATGGATTGGGATGGTTCTCAGTTGGTAGTTGTAACATACTTACTAATTTCTTTGATACAAAGTTCTCACAGCTTCCATTATCCACAATCACTTTGCACACTTTATTCTTAATGGAACAAAGCGAGCGGAATATGTTATGTCTCTGTCCCTCTTCTTTTGGTGACAAGAGGACTCGCTGCAGCACCAAGTTTAGTCTCTCCAATCCTTTCTCAACAGCAAACTCTACTCCATCATAATCACCTTCATCCGCCACCTCTTCTTCTACCTCTGAAAACGCCTCACGCTCCACCAAGTTAGCTTGTCTTCGTTCTGGACAGTTATTGGAGCGATGTCCAGATTTTTGACACCTGTAGCAAATATCAATTGAAGGCCTGGCATACGGATTCTCCCTTTGAAGTGGAACTCGCCCTACTCCTCTATTAGCAAATTTGGTGCTGCCTCCTTCTATATTAGCCTTGTTATGGGAAATAGATGAGCTAGCAGTCGTTTTTGTTAGCGAGTATTTAATGCAAGGCATCAGCAAGAAATGGAAGCTTCCTAATTCAGCCAATATCTAAGGATTATGATTGGCTGTCAAATCAATTAGTCTCTTATATCTTTCTATTCTTAGTTGATCTTATGCCTAGGATAGGATCATCTAAAGTAGGAATGTAAATCTGTATATAGCCTTTTGTTTCTTTATTTATAGTTTCTAAAAGTAGGTTCTTTCTTATATAGTAGTTAGAATCTTCCTAAAATTAGCAGGAAGATGATTGCTATTTATTGTACTCATATGCTTCTTGATTGAATAAGATTTGAGGCAAGACCATTTTTCCAGTTGACATGGTATCAGAGCCTAGACAATAGCTTTCCGATCTGTGAAACTATTGTAGCCGTTTCCTCCTTTGTTTAACTTGATCCCTTCCTTCTTTCTTCAGTCCAGCTTGAATCATGTCTAATACTCCAACCCTTGAGACTACCGATTCCAACAATACCAGAGTGGCTGAACCTTCAATGACCAGCAACAATGGCGGAAATACCAGTGGGGATTTTCCAAGCCTTCAGATAGCTTACCGTTTAAATGGTAAGAATTATTTGAAGTGGTCTCAATTGGTTCGGACCATTCTTAAGGGCAAAGGGAGGCTTAGTCACCTAGAAGGGACTGGCCCTAAGACCGATGACCCAAGGTTTGTTACATGGGACGAAGAAGACTCTTTAATAATGTCATGGTTATGGAACTCTATGGTCCCTGAAATCAGCGACACGGTGATGTTCCTATCGACATCAAGGGAGATTTGGGAGGCTATCAAGTTGACATATTCCAAGATCAAAGATGCTGCCCAGATTTATGAGATCCGAACTAAAGTGGCAGCAACAAAGCAAGGTACTAGATCAATTACAGAATATGCCAATCTTCTGCAAACTATGTGGCAGGAATTAGACCATTACCAGTGTCTAAAGATGACATGCAGCGAAGATGCTGCATTACACAAGAGGTTTGTTGAAAAGGAAAGAATATATGATCTTCTAGCTGGGCTAAATACTGATTTTGATGCTGTGAGAATTCAGATTCTGGGAAAAGAAGATTTACCATCCCTCAATGAAGTTATTTCTATAGTTCGGGCAGAAGAAGGAAGGAGAGGTGTTATGTTGGAAACCAATCCAATAGAAACTTCGGCTCTATTGTCTCTAAAAGGTCAGGCCCAAAACAAAGGAAAGGATGAGAAGAAGTCCTTTGATAGAGATAACCTATGGTGCACCTATTGCAAAAAGCCTAGGCACACCATAGAGAAGTGTTGGAAACTTCATGGGCGGCCTAATAAGGGAGGATCTTCATGGAAGAATTCTGGCCAGGTGTATATGGCAGCCAGCAGTAACCCATAGCCTCAAATCGAAAGGAACCCGAGCAAGAAAATGTCCCAAAGCTGAATCAAATGGAAATTGACAAGCTGAGAAAACTATTGGAATCCCTCGGAAAAGGTACAGAAACTGAGGGTGTAGCCTCTCTTGCTCTCACAGGTATCTCTACCATATCTTATAGCCTATATACTTCAGAAAATAATTCCCCTAACTCATGGATCTTAGATTCTGGTGCCACTGATCACATGACACCAATTTCAACCCATTTCAGTTCTTATATTCCTTGTCCTAGTTCCCGAAAAATCACCTTAGCAGATGGTTCTTCAACCACTGTGGCAGGCCAAGGTGATGTGATTCTTAATCAGCACCTCACCCTTAAAAATGTGTTGCACGTCCCCAAACTTTTTGCTAACCTAATATCTGTTCATAAACTTGTTTCAGACTCTAATTGCAATATCATATTTTGTGCAACCCATTGTGAGATGCAGGAGCAAGGCACGAGGAGGAGGATTGGACTTGCTAAAGAGAAAGCAGGCCTGTTTCTTTTTGAGGAACCTAGAGAGCAGGGAGGACAAGGGAAAGATCAGATCATATCATGTTTAGCTCAGTCTAATAAAAACCAACTATGGTTACATCACTACAGATTAGGCCATCCATCTTTTTTCCTTCTCAAAAATATGTTTCCAGATTTATTCAAGGGCCTAAATACTGCTGTCTTTCATTGTTCTGTATGTGAAATGGCTAAGCATCGGAGATCCACGTTTACTTCTTCAAATAAAAGGTCTTGTTCACCTTTTTCCCTTATTCATAGTGACATCTGGGGTCCCTCATTTGTGTCTAATATCTCTGGAGCAAAGTGGTTTGTAGTGTTTATTGATGATTATACTCGAACCTCATGGCTATATCTTTTAAAAACTAAGGCTGATGTAAGTAATGTGATTCCCACATTCTTCAACATGATTAAAAATCAGTTTGGAGTGAGCATTAAGAGGATTAGATCAGATAATGCTAGAGATTTTTTCAATCATTCTCTATCTGATTTTTTCCTAAAACAAGGAGTCATACATGAATCATCTTGTCCCTACACTCCCCAACAAAATGGGGTGGCTGAAAGGAAAATTGGGCACATTCTAAATGTTACTCGGGCACTTCTCTTTCATCATAATGTTCCCAAACATTATTGGGGGGAAGCTACTCTAACAGCCACATTCCTTATCAACCGCTTACCATCTCAGCTTCTGGGGTTTTGTAGTCCAATCCAATTACTCACTAAGTCATTCCCTGATTGTCATACGATCAGTCTAAGTCTGCAGCCTAGGGTGTTCGGGTGTAGTGCCTTTGTTCATATTCCTTCTGTTAGCAGGGGTAAGCTAGACCCAAGAGCTGTAAAATGTATATTTATTGGATACTCGGCCACTCAAAAAGGTTACAAGTGTTATCACCCTCCTACAAAAAAATTCTTTGTGTCAGCCGATGTCACCTTTACAGAAGAAGAGTCCTATTTTCATCAATCTGATCATTTATCTCTTGACCCAAATCAGTCTATGGTTCCTACTCCTACTTGCCCGAATCAACCATGGTTTTCTTTACCGGCTGCTAAGCCAGAAAATACCCAGCAAACAGGAGTGACAGAATCATTCCCAAAATCCCCTCGGCCATTACAGGTTTACTCAAGAAGAAAAGGTGCTGAAATCCCTATACCAGATCCAGCATCCTCCTCCACAGAGCCTACTTTTGCAGATGACAGAGCTACTGATTCTCTCAACTCAACCTCAGGTAACATCCTCACGGAATCCCCAACTGCTGCTAACAACAGCCCTGAAAATCCCAATCTTGTGACCCTTGAAACTGCCGATCTCCCTAATGATTTGGATTGTCCTATTGCTCTTCGCAAGGGAACTAAAGCCTGCACCAAACATCCATTGCATTTGTTTCTTTCCTATTCAAAATTATCCTCTCCTCACAAAGCTTTTCTCACTACCCTGCATACTACCTTTGTTCCAAAGACATTTTCTGAAGCAATAGGACATAAGCAGTGGAGAGAAGCCATGGAAGCAGAGATGGCAGCCCTACAGAAAAATCAGACCTGGAAAATTGTTGATCTACCTGAAGGAAAGCACCCTGTAGGCTGCCGGTGGATTTATACTGTCAAGTACAAAGCTGATGGCTCCCTAGACCGCTATAAGGCCAGATTAGTGGCCAAAGGGTATACTCAGGTATATGGTATTGATTATTTAGACACCTTTGCTCCTGTTGCGAAATTAAATACAGTTCGGGTCCTTTTATCCTTAGCAATTAACCTTGGCTGGAAATTACATCAATATGATGTCAAAAATGCTTTTTTACATGGTGACCTTGAAGAGGAAGTGTATATGGACATTCCTCCGGGATATGAGCTTCCTAACCAAGAAAGGAAAGTGTGTAAGTTGAATAAAGCCCTATATGGCCTGAAACAATCACCCCGTGCATGGTTTGGTCGTTTTACAAAAGCAATGGTAGCTCAAGGGTTCAAGCAAAGCCAAGGAGATCATACTCTATTTGTGAAGCATTCGGTTTCAGGGGGAGTCACTATACTTATTGTTTATGTTGATGATATTGTGGTTACAGGGAGTGATGAAACCGAAATGCAACGGCTGCGAGAATGCCTAATTCGAGAGTTTGAAATTAAAGACCTGGGGAGACTAAAGTATTTCTTGGGTATAGAAGTGGCTCATTCAAAAAAAGGTATCTTTATTTCTCAGCAAAAATATATCATCGACTTATTAAATGAAACAGGGATGTTGGGATGCAAAGCTGTGGACACCCCAATTGATCCAAATCACAAGTTAGGAGAAGCTCTAGGACAAAATACAGTGGATATAGGGTCTTATCAAAGGCTGGTTGGGAAACTCATCTACTTAGCTCACACTAGGCCGGACATCGCCTATGCGGTTGGAGTAGTCAGTCAATTTATGCACAGTCCGAGAGAACCTCATTTGAAAGCAGTCTATAGGATACTTCACTATCTTAAAGGAGCACCTGGCAAGGGAATTCTATTTAAAAAAGGTGATGATTTGACTCTTGAAGCTTATACTGATGCAGATTATGCAGGTTCAATGGTGGATAGGAGATCAACTTCAGGTTATTGCACTTTCCTAGGAGGGAATATTGTGACATGGAGGAGTAAAAAACAAAATGTTGTAGCCCGATCTAGCGCTGAGGCAGAATTCCGATCTATGGCTTTGGGTATTTGTGAGCTGTTATGGCTAAAAATTATTTTGGAAGACTTAAAAATTCAATGGCAAGGTCCTATGAAGCTCTATTGTGATAACAAATCTGCGATCAGTATAGCCCACAATCCAGTTCAACATGACAGAACCAAGCATATTGAAGTGGACAGACATTTTATCAAAGAAAAATTGGACAATGGTTTGATTTGCACTCCTTATGTCTCCTCTGGTGATCAAGTAGCGGATATTCTTACAAAGGGATTACCTCCTATGATATTCCGAAGACTTTCTAGCAAGATTAGGATGGATGATATCCATTCCAATCTTGAGGGGGAGTGTTAGCGAGTATTTAATGCAAGGCATCAGCAAGAAATGGAAGCTTCCTAATTCAGCCAATATCTAAGGATTATGATTGGCTGTCAAATCAATTAGTCTCTTATATCTTTCTATTCTTAGTTGATCTTATGCCTAGGATAGGATCATCTAAAGTAGGAATGTAAATCTGTATATAGCCTTTTGTTTCTTTATTTATAGTTTCTAAAAGTAGGTTCTTTCTTATATAGCAGTTAGAATCTTCCTAAAATTAGCAGGAAGATGATTGCTATTTATTGTACTCATATGCTTCTTGATTGAATAAGATTTGAGGCAAGACCATTTTTCCAGTTGACAGTTTTTCCTTTGTCAATAGCACTGTTTAGTGGTTGTTCAATAGGTGTGGCAGCCCTACGATAGTTAGTCGCTGCTCTCTCAACTCCAATCATCTCAACCTTAAATGCCATGTTAATGGCTTCCTGTAAAGTCCAAAGATTCTGCAACCCAATTTTATCTTGTAAAGCAATTTTCAGTCCATTAATATACCTGGCTACTTTCTGATTTTCAGATTCGGTCAAATTGTTGCGCTCGGCTAGTTTCATGAACTCGTGGGTGTAGTCCAACACTGATCGGTTGCCCTGTGTGCATCCCAAATACATGCGATATAAAATCTACTCATAGTCAGCGGGTAAAAACCGATCCATCATAAGCTGTTTCATCTTCTTCTAGGTTCGAACCCTATTCTTTCCTTGTCTCTGGCGAGTTTTCTGCAACTGATCCCACCAAACAGGAGCTGCAGATTTCAAACGAAAAGCTACCATCTTAACGATTTTCTCCTCAGGGACCTCCATAATCTCCACAAATCGCTCAACTTCCACCATCCAGTCAAGGAACTCTTCAAGCCTCAAGTTTCCCGAGAAATGAGGGATATCCGCCTTAATCCTATAGTTGTCACAAGTGCCTCGGTGTTGACGATTGTGGTATTGAGGCGGATCCTCAAAATCCTCTCTGGAATCTGATTCACTGTCTTCAATTGCAGGCCGCCTATTGTTTCCTCGTTGTCTCTCACCATGGGCATTTATATCACGGTGATTCCTTTGGTTAGGATGCTGCGGATTGCCAATGTTGGCTGGTGGAGGGTTTTCAACGTTGTTTCCTCCGCTATTCCCAACAACTTGCAACAGCAATTAGCGAATCTCTCCAAGTTGTGTGGACAGATTGTCAATCCGTTGGTTTTGGGCATTAATTTCAGCCTTCATGGCAGTAATCTCATCACCCATGGTCGATTTGATGGAGAAAGATAGCAGTCAACAATATGGAGACAGAGAAACCGTGCTCTGATACCACTTGACGCAGCAAGAAGAAAAGATTTCAAGCGAAATCTCTAAGAAATCAAAGGAAACTGGAT
The DNA here is from genome assembly GCA_036245055.1 of Diospyros kaki. Taxonomy (NCBI): domain Eukaryota; kingdom Viridiplantae; phylum Streptophyta; class Magnoliopsida; order Ericales; family Ebenaceae; genus Diospyros; species Diospyros kaki. Next base: position 4,318,128 of record BSEG01000003.1, read on the forward strand.
TCCACCAGAAAGTTTAAAGAAATTTCCAGAATTCTATTAGAAAAACTGCCACTAAAAGAAAAGAAAAAGAGTTTAAATACTACTCTAGCAACAAGCAATCATAATACCAAACCCTAACATGAAAAAAGACTAAAATAGACATAATCTAAAATATAATTATTCTGTAATTAATGTTCCGTCCCTGTGCACTGTTCATCGCCACTGTTCACCGACGCACTGTTCACCGCCACTGTTCACCGCTACTGTTCACGACACTGTTCTACATCAGCTATCCATGTGTTGCTGTTCCTATTGTGTGGAGTGATAACTTAGCTGCCAAAAGTATGTCCGAAAATCCAGTTTTTCATTCTCGAACTAAACATATTGAAGTTGATGTTCACTTTGTTCACGAGAAAGTGGATAATGGTGAAGTAGAGATTAGGTATGTTCCTACAGCTAGTCAAGTGGCTGATATTCTTACAAAAGGGCTGCCTAGAGACAGGTTTAAGTTTCTACGAGCAAGACTTGGTTTGGTGCTGTCTCCTGTCCATGCTGGTTCTACAGATGCTGCTACATTCTCTACACTTGGTCACTCAACTTCTATGAAGTCTGATTTGAGGGGAAGTGTTAGAGTAGTTTAAATATCATGTTCATGTCTTTTCTCTCAGCTAACCATATGTATATTGTCTTTGTATTTTCAGTTAGTTTTTTGTTAGCCTATTTCAGTTAGCAGCTGCCTATGTGTGTCTTGTTATAAGCGGTTGAGCTGTCTATTTAAAGGCAGCTCATCTTTCGAATCTAATGATGCTTGATTATTCTTCTATCAGCTGAATCCTATCTTTCATTCTCTCTGGCTTATTTCTGTCCTAGTTGTTTCTTTACACTAGACTCCATGTAGCCAATCATCTAAGACTTGTGATGTTATTTTTGTTTGGTAGCTTTTTAGCATTATCTGCCAAATTCTATATTCTTAGCAATACCAACCAGTGTTCTAAAATGCACTAGGCGCTAGTTGAGTGCTAGACGTGGGCGGGCTTAGCACCTAGGGTGCCTAGGCAGCGCCTAGGAAAAATGTTGTTTTTTTTTTTTTTTATTTAATTTTAGCAAGCAACAAGATGGCTTGTTGCTTGTAGAGCAAGGACGCAGATGATGTAGCAAGGAGCAAGGAGGAAGATGGCCATACATACCAGAGGAAGAAGAGCAAGAACTGCCAGGGAGAGAACGGCCCAATTGACAGCGAGAGAGAGAGAGAGAGAGAGAGAGATGACTAGATCGGCGGCAACAAGTTGTCCGATGAGAGAGAGAGAGAGAGAGAGAGAGGGAGGGACTGATAATCAGCCCAGGCCACGCGCGACCTAGGCGGCTAGGTGGCCCAGGCTAGGCGGCGACCTAATCGGGTGCTTAGGGGTGCCAATTTGGGCTGAATCACAGCGGCCAAGGGCTGCCTTTTAGAACACTAATACCAACAATGAGATGGTATCTTGTTTCAACATGGAAAGAGAGGGGGGGGGGTGTGCATGCGATTCTTACTAATAGCCAAGAGTAGTGGTGCTTAGGACGAATTTATGTCAAATCTTTGGTTTTAGGCAGTGCATAATAATCTTTCACACATAGTCGTTATACATTTGTTTATGTGAGAATGGAATAATCTGTGTCTCCTCCTCATTATGATACAGCCCTTGTTATGGGGTTGAGTATTTACAACTGAGGAAAGATTACAACAACACAACTTAGGAAAGTATCCTAAATTGGAATTAAGAAATTATCCTAAATTGAATTTAGAGATTTATAAAAAACACAAGATTAGCTTCCAATACTCTTTACACACGTTAAGGCAGCTTTCCTTTTCTCTTTCTCTTGAGCTTCACAGGAATCAACAGTTTCAGTTTTGGGTTTAACCAACTGCCTTAGCCTTAGGTATCGAATTGCAAGCAAGCCTGACTTTATGTAAACTCTGAATTTCAGGCCCATTGTCAATCCTGTTTCAACCTTTCCAAATTGAAGCATGTTTTTGTGGCTAATTCCTGTATTGCCTCTTTGGTCTTCCCTTTTTGGTTGTTATTCATCTTTTTATAGCTTAGTTTCTGTTTTAAATCCATAAAACATTTGATTAATTTGTTTTCCAGTTTCTTGGAATTTCCAATACCAAATAATGTAGCATTCATTGGAGAGATTGGCCTTGCTGGTGAGCTTCGCACAGTAAGTGTATACTTCCCTTTTCATTTTGTGAAATTTTACTTTCAGTTTCAAATTCCTAGTTTCTGCTTGACCTCTCCTTGTGGGCTGTGTGTAATCATTGTTTGTGATGATAGTTTGTCCTTCAACTTTACAAGCCAATTTACTTGCTTTTAGGCATATTCTTCAAAAGATTATTTTTATGCCAAACCAGAACCTCCCTATGAAGTGTGAACCAATATGCTAAATATAGTTTCATATCTACACATTGGGTAATTTGCTTGTTCAACATCTCCAATGTGTCCATACATGTATATGTGCATGCGTATTGTTAACTTGTAAACCATCAAAGGCAAGATTTTCTTATGTGAAGAGACATGTTTAGTGCAGAAAACATTAGGGAGAAGAACTAATTGAATTTTATTGAATCCGGGTAGGGGTATTTATACAAGTACAAAATATTTATACTATCTCTTAGAAAACAGGAATAAATTCAAATTTAGATAGCAATAACTGATATTTGAAATGCTAAATTATCTTCCTCTTTCAAGCTTTATCATTTTTTTAAATTTTGGAACTTATCTTATCTTCTAGGCTGCTGCCTCATCTTTTAAATCTTGAATTCTTTCAAACACCCTATCTTTTTTTTTTAAACTTAAACATCCAATCTGCTATCTTTATGATCTCCAACAATATTCTCAAAATCTCTACATTTAGCAATTATTTTTTTACTGTTGTAGCCTTGGAAATTTTTACATCTTGAATTTTCATTTTTTCTGATTCCATATTTTCTAGTTAAATTGAGAGTAGGTGTACAACATGAAATACATTTTTATGAGCTATGCCACTTTTGGGGAGTGATTTAGTAATGAATCTTTCAAGAAGCACGATAAGTGGTGCTGCCAGGGAGAATATTGTAGCAAAGGCAATCGAAGAGTACTCTATTACATATAGAATCAAGATGACTACTAGAAAGTAATATATTTGTAATAACCACACTAATGCCTATTCTAAATTGAAGTTTTAAGGCATGCTCAAAGGTAATTTGAGGATTAAGGTGGATCACCAAAGGTTAAACTTGGGAATATTTTAAAAATCTCGAAGCACTGAGAAACTTAAGCATTAAAAGTTTGGGTCCAAAGCGGGAAATTAATAAATGGCGAGACTCATTGTAAGGGCATTTAAGCAAATGTAAGAAATGGAATGAATTCATGTGAAACTAAGGAAGGTTATTGTCAGAACTCAATTCTGTCAAGGGAAATTCTCTCACAATTTAGTGGGAATTACGTGGGAATTGAGGGTTCGAAGGAGAGAATAGAAGAATAGAGGGAGAGAATTAAGAGAGGGGGAGAGATTGAGAGAAGTTTAGAGGGAAAACAGAATTAACGATTTTCCATTCATGCCTCATATGGGTCGTGGGACTTGGTTTATATACCAAGCCTTGGTGCCACATTTGAATTACAATCACAATTTGAATTATTCTCTAACTACCTCCTAATCTTATTACAGTAATACCCGGCCTTCCTTGTACAATAATGCCCTCTTCTACTCCCACCTTAATGTTCCTAACTACGGAACCATGACAATTGCCCCCTCGCTTAAAACGCTACTTATCCTCAAGTTGGTCAAAGTAGCCCGGCTACCTTGGGAAACTGCTTTAGGAAATTAGGCAAGTACTCCCATGTATTGTTCTTTGGATGGAGGTTGGACCAGCGCACTAACACTTGTGTAATTGGTGCCTTCTGTTTGTAGATAACTCTTTTTCCCACAATAGCTATAGGTTCTGCCACCTGTTGGCTATTCTAGGCTGTTGGAGGCAGGGTGGAACTCACCGGGTTGGTGCCAATTGAGGTTTTAAGGAGGTACACATGGAATATGGGGTGGATGAAGGATCCCTTTGGAAGTTGTAACCTGTAGGCAGCCTTTCCCACCTACTCAATCACTTCATAAGGACCATAGAATTTGGGGCTGAGTTTGTTTACCTTATGGGGCGATATGATCTTCAGCTAGGCTTGCCTCAACTTTAAGTACGCCTTGTCCCCAGCAGAGAAAGTCATCTCACTCCTCTTCTTATTAGCAAACTATTTCATTTGATTATGTGCACTAGCTAACTTCTTCTTTAGAGTGTGCACCATCTGCTATCATTGGACCAAATAGTCATCCACTATGGCCACTAGGTTGTGGCCCCTGCCCACTGGTAATAGAGGTGGTTGGTACCCAAAGAGTGCTTCGAATGGTGTTATTTTCAGGGAGGAGTGATAGCTGGTGTTGTACCACCATTGTGCTAAAGGGAGCCATTTATGCCAACCGATCGGATACATTAAGTACACAAACCTTAAATAGATTTCTAAGCATTGGTTTACTCACTCCATTTGCCCATTGGTCTCCGAATGATAGGAGGAAGACATATGCAATTAGGTTTCCAGGGACTTCATGAGCTCCTTCCACAGCAAGCTTGTGAAACCTTATCCCGATGTGAAACAATCACCTAAGGCAACCCATGTAGCTTACCCACCCGATCTAGAAACACCCTAGCCATCTCTTGTGCAGTAAGGGGGTGAGACAGGCTCAAGAAATGAGTGTACTTCGTGAGTCTGTCAACCACAACCAACACACAATCCCTACCCTCTAACTTTGGCAGCCCTTCGACAAAGTGCATGCTAATGTTGGTCCACACCTGATCTGGTATAGGTAGGGATTGTAGCAGCCCAGGAGGGTGGATGTTTTCATGTTTGCATATGCAAATATCACATGCCTTCACATAATCTTTCACTGCCTTCTTCAACCCTAGCCAATAGAACAATTGTTTCACCCTGTTATAGGTATTTACCTCCCTCAAGTGGCCACCCACGGAAGAGTCACGTAGAGCCTTCAACACTTTTCTCTTAAGGGATTCTTCCTCCCCAATCACCAATCTCTCCTTGTACCTTAACAGCCCATTTTTAAGAATGAAGCCCAATTTGCTATCAAGGTCAATAGTGAGTTGCTCCATCAGTGTTTTCCACTCCCCTTGACCATAACTAGAGGTTACTTCCATGAACCAATCAAGTGTTAAGGCATTAATAGTAGCTATTCCCCCATCCTCCAAGCATCGGGAAAGAGCATCTGCAACCTTATTCTAGTTAGAAGAGGATATTTGGTGTGTAATATGGCTTGAGAATCACTCACAGTCTTCTTGATTATATATATTTACAAGAACCTCAATCAACTCCCTTAATTTTAGGGATTGACTGATCTAAATAAAGCAAGTAGTATCATCTAAATATGACAAGTAATTAGCTAATTACAAGGAATATTTACAGAAAATATTAACGCATATCAACACTCCCTCTCAAGCTAGTGCATGTATATCATATGCATCTAACTTGTTACAAATATATGACACCCGATCCCTAAGAGATTTAGTAAAAATATCCGTCAATTGATCACTAGAGTTCACAAAGGAAGTAGTGACTTCTCTAGATAGAATTTTCTCATGAATGAAGTGATAGTCAATCTCTATATGTTTAGTCTGCTCATGAAATACTGGATTGGAAGTAATGTGTAAGGCTGTTTGATTATCACAGATGAGCTTCATAGGGCCTATTTGGCAAAACTTTAATTCTTGAAGCAGTTGTTTCAACCAAACAAACTCACATGTGACAAGGGTCATGGCTCGATATTCTATTTCTGCACTTGACCTGGCGACCACACTCTGTTTTTTGCTTTTCTAAGATATGAGATTTCCCCCAATGAGAACACAGTATCCAAAAGTTGATCTCCTATCACTCGGAGAGCCTTCCCAATTTGCATCTATATATGTCATAATATCAGTATGGCCTCTATCTTCATAAACTAAGCCTTTGCCAAGGGAGCCCTTAATATACCTCAAGATTCAAATTACTGCATCCCAATGACTGTCACGGGGAGAATTGAGAAACTGACTTATAGTGCTAACAACGAAAGATATATATGGCCTGGTCATAGTGAGGTAATTTAGCTTTTTCACCAACCTCCAATATCTGCCAGGGTTTGAATAGGGCTTCCCCTGATCCGGTAGAAGTTTAACATTCAGATCCATGAGAGTATCGACTGGTTTGCAATCTAGCATCCCAGTTTCTTCCAAGATATCAAGAACATACTTCCTCTGAGTAATGGCAATGCCTGTTTTTGATTGAGCTACTTTAATCCCAAGAAAATAACGCAGTCATCCCAAGTCCTTAGTTTGAAAATGTTGAAATAAGTGTTTTTTAAGACCTTTAATGCCTTCATGATCATCTCCTATAATAACAATATCGTCTACATAGACCACAAGATAAATACATTGATTTGAAGATGTGTGTTTGTAAAACACAAAGTGATCTACCTCACTATGAATTATGCCAAACTGTTGTATAACTTTATTGAACCTACCAAACCATGCTCGAGGGAACTGTTTAAAACCATAGAGAGACTTATGTAATCAACAAACAAGACCTGACTCCCCCTAAGCAACAAACTCAGGTTGTTGCTCCATGTAGACTTCTTCCTCCAATTGACCATGAAAGAAGGCATTTTTAATATCCAATTGATGAAGAGACCAATGATGCATGGCAGCCATAGAGAGGAAAAGATGAATAGACGCCATCTTGGCAACTAGGTAAAAGGTATCACCATAATCAAGATCAAAGATTTGTTATAGCCTTTAGCCACAAGGTGAGCTTTTGAGTAGTCGATCTGGCCATCAAGGCCCACTTTGATCGTAAATACCCAGTGACAACCAACTGTAGACTTCCCAAGAGGGGATGGAACAAGAGTCCATGTGCGATTGGAATCCAAGGCCGCCATCTCATCAATCATAGCTTGTTGCCAACCTAGATGAGAAAGTGCTTCCTGGACAGTTTTAGGAATAGAAATGGACGACAAGGCAGACACAGAGGTATAATGGGATGATGATAAACGATGATAGCTAAGGAAATTATAGATGGGATAAGAATTACGAGTAGAGCGTGTACCTTTACGAAGAGCAAGGGGCAGGTCAGCGGAAGGCTCAAGCAAGTCCAGAGTAGGTCAAGACGCTAAAACAGAAGATGAATCAGGTGGATCTGGAGAAAGAAAAACCTTTAGACGTGGATGTTGTGATCGATGTTGATAGGTGATAATTGAGCAAGGTGAGGACTGTCTTGGTGGAGTTGAGGATTCAGGTAAAGGGGGACCTGAAGGAGTAAAGACAGGTAGACTAAGGCAAGGAACTGGTGAGAGCTGAAAGACAGAGTCAAGTTCCACTGGTGAGGGGAAGTAGGCAGTACTCTCAAAGAAGGTGACATCTGCAAACATGTAAAATCGATATGTGGAAGGAGAATAACACCGATACCCTTTATGAACCCGAGAATACCCAAGAAAGACGCACTTGATAGCACAACCCAACAATTTATCAAGACCTGGAGAGAGATCATGTACAAAACACGTAGAACCAAAAATACGAGGGGGAACAGTGTAAAGGGGCTCCTGAGGAAACAAAAGAGAATAAGGTACTTTGTTATTTAACACAGAAGATGGCATGTGATTTATTAAGTAGCCAATAGTGAGGACAGCATCATCCTAAAACTTTAAAGGTGCATTAGCATGTAATAAAAGAGTGCGAGTGGTTTCAATAATATGAGAATGCTTCCTCTCTGCTATGCCATTTTGTTGTGGAGTAAGGACAAGTGGATGGATGAACCATGCCATGAGATGCCATAAAAGAATTGAAAGAAGCAAAAAAATATTCTTTTGCATTGACACTCCTTAAAATGCGAATAAGATGTCCAAACTAAGTTAAAATTTCATTGCAAAAGTTATGAAATATAGTAAATAACTCTTAAACGTTCTTTCATTAAAAATATCTAAGTGCATCTGGAAAAGTCATCTATGAAAGTAACAATGTATTGTTAACCTAAGACTGAATTGACATGACTAGGACCCCAAACATTAGTATGAACAATATTAAAGGGTGCTTTACTAGACTGAACTTTGCTTGGAATCAATGCCCGAATACGTTTTCCAAGCTAACATGACTCACACTCTAAGGACTATAAATGAGAGAGATGAGGGACCATCTTCTTTAGCTTATCTAGACTCGGATGACCCAGATAGCACATATGGAGGCTGTAGATAATAAAGTCCACGTGATTCAAATCTTGTGCCAATCATCTGTCCCATACTCCGATCCTATATAAGAAAGGAATCAATAAGTAAAGGTTATGGAGCAGTTAAGAGTGCGAGTAAGTTGACTAACAGAAATTAAATTAAAGGGACAACCAGGTATAAAAAGAACAGAATTTAAGGATAGAGATGAGATAGGTTTGGCTTGACCAACGCCAATGGCCTTAGCTTTAGAGCCATCAACAAGGGTGATGTGGTGTGGTGTCTTTGGGAGATAATAAATTTGAGAAAAGGGAAGGATTACTAGCTATGTGATCGAAAGCACCAAAGTCCAAAATCCAAGAACCAACAGACAAACAATGAGAGACAAACCGTAGAATTACCAGTATGAGCTACAGTGGCCGAGGAGGAAGCTTGATGTGATGCTTTAAGCTAAAGGTACTCCTTAAATTCAGTGTCTGATAAAACATTCGGACCATCATTCCCAGTCTCAGTCTTCTTCTCATTACCCAACACCTGAGAGTGAATCACATTGGCTGATTTTTCTGGGAAGCCATGAAAAGAATAACACCGGTCTTGAGTGTGGCCCATCCGTTTACAATCGGAACATTGTGGACGATTACTAGTGCCATGACCACCTCTACCATTACTGCGACCACGGCCTCAACCTCCACGTTCAGCCAAATTAGAGACAAAGGTTGAGGATTCTAAAACTGTTTGAGAACCAAATCTCGGAGAAGGAACTCGAAATAATTGATCAATGAGGTCCTCCATCGTAGGGATATTAGGATTAGTTAGAACTTGGTTCCGAACAGATTCAAAATCTTTGTGAAGACCGTGGAGAACAAAGACCATATACATTTTGTAAAGCTTGTCTAACACCTTTTCGAGGGTATCTTCTGTCAATCTCAATTTGATCTCTTCAATAGTAGATTGTGCTTTGTTCAGATATGAAGGTAAGTCATGGTTTGTCGTATGAAGCGTTGTTAGGTTATGAATTGAGTCATATAGACGTTGTATGTCATTAGAGAAGATGCTCCGAGCTTTCTTCCATATATTATAGCATGTTTTATAAGACCGAAAGTGAACCAATAGTTTGGGATCAATGGTTTGCCATAATAAAGAGACTAATTAATAATCAGCCCGCTGCCATTGTTCTCTTTCATTATCAAGAATGTCTTTCACCTGCTTAGTAAGGTGTTCAAAGAGTCCCTAGCCAAAAAACCAAATATTAATAGCACCATGCCAATCCAAGAAATGCTTTCCATTGAGTTTTTCTGAAGTTATAATGGGATTACTAGAGAAGGAAAGGGAGATGAGTCTCTTCTTTGGTTTTTCAAAAGTGACTGATGAAGTTTCTGATGCGGAAGTTATGGGAGGAGATGTTGGAGATCTGACCAGTGAAGACAGATACCTGCGATTGGAGATTTGACCCTTGGAAGAGGACCAAGAGGTGTCGACGAGTAAGACGAGACTGGCAGCGTAGCATTCCAGCAACGGGAAGGCGACGCATGGCTCTCACACTCCAACAGGAGAGGAGGCGAGTGACAGGGTGTGGAGGGCTTTCCGGCGATGGGACTTTGGTGGGTCGGTCGGAATCACTAGGGAAAACAACCAGGACCTTCTCTTGGACAGTTGAAGGTGTTTGGGTAGCAGATCTAGCCTTGGATAGAGGCTAGTCGTGCGTGAGAGATGAGAGACTGGTTGCTAGGGATTTTGCAGCCCCAGGACGAACCAGCTCTGATACCAAGTTAGAAGAGGATATTTAGTGTGTAATATCCTTCTTGATTATATATATTTACAAGAACCTCAATCAACTCCCTTAATTTTAGGGATTGATTGATCTAAATACAACAAGTAATCAGCTAATTACAAGGAATATTTATAGGAAATATTAACGCATATCAACAATTCTCATAGCCTTTCCAATATTGAATGGCATAATTCAGCCCCATTAATTTTGATGTACCCTTTCTTTGGAGCTGGGTATGGAGTTTCTGTTGCAGCAGAAACTTAAGGCTCTCATGATCTGTCCTTATGATGAATTTGCCTATTCTCTAGGTAATGCCTCCACTTCTCTACTGCTATTAGGACAACCAAGAGCTCATTGTCATATACACTTAGACCCAAATGTTTGGGGGCTAAAGCCTGGTTGATGAACACTAGGGGTTTGCCCCCTGCATCAAAACTGCTCCCACTCCAAAATCACTTGCATCTGTCTCCAATACAAACGGTTGATTGAACTCAGGGAGACTTAGCGTGGGTACCTCACTCATGGTTGTTTTTAGCTTCTCAAAGGCCTCTTCAGTTTTATTACTCCAATGAAATCCCTCTTTCTTTAACAAATATGTCAATGGCTTGCTAATGATACCATATCCTTTACAAACCGCCTATAGTACCCAATAAGGCCCAAAAATCCCCTTAGGGCTTTTACATTGGCAGGTCTTGGGCAAGCAGTCATGGCTGCTACTTATGGGTGTTTGTACTAACACCTGCACTAGAGATAATGTGGCCAAGATACTCTACTTGGGGCTGTGCGAATGCACATTTAGACTTCTTAATGTACAACTTATTGAACCTGAGGACTTGTAGAGTGGTCCTTAAGGGCTCTATGTGTTGAGAGAAGGTAGGGTTGTACACAAGAATGTCATCAAAGAATACCAAAATGAATTGGTGAAGGTAAGGCTCAAATATTTGGTTCATAAGGGCACTGGTTAATCCAAAGGGCATTACCAAGAATTCATAATGCCCTTGATGGGTTCTAAATGCAATTTTATGGATGTCATTAGGGTGCATATGAATTTGGTGATATCCAAATCTGAGGTCAAGCTTAGAAAAAACCTTGGCTCCATGTAATTCATTTAACAAATCTTCAATAATCGATATAGAGAATTTGTTCTTAATGGTAAAGGAATTGAGTTGGCGGTAATCAACACAAAACCGTCAACTGCCATCTTTCTTTTTTAACTAGTAGCATAGGGGTTGGTACTTGGCCGAATGGTAGAGTGTAACATTTATTTAATCATTCATTCAATTTCAGTTTTCTGTTTTGTGGGGTTATCTATAAGAATGGAGGTTAACTAGCTCAACATCGGGTTTCAAATTGATGGTGTGGTCTATAGGTCTCAAGGGTGGTAGAGCATTAGGTTCCTCAAACAAGTCCCCAAACTCATCTAAGAGTAAATTAAGAGAGTCCATTTGAGTTACCTCCCAAGGAGTCCATTCAGCAAGAATGGCTTTCCTATTTCTCTGTCTCCCTCCAATTCCATAGCATGTATGGAGAAAAGTTGTGCCATTTGCGTCCACTTGTTCTTAAGCTGCTTATGCAACCTCTTGCCTGTAATCATCTTACAGGTCCCTGCCTCCACATTGCCTATGAGAGTCATTCTCTCCCCCCCCCCCCTTTCTTGAATGTAACTTCCATCTTATTAAAATCAAAATAAATGGGACTTACTTCCCTCATCCAATCAGCCCCTAAGACCATGTCACATCCTCCTAACTTAAGAAGGTGTAAATCAGCCTCAAATTCTCCCCCCTGCATCTGCCAACAAAAGCCCACACTTGTTGATTTGCACACCTTCTACCCATTAGCCACGGTGACCGATAGGGGATGAGTCCCTGTGAGGTTGCACTTTAGCTTATTGGTTGTTCCCTCATCCAGGAAGCTATGGGTCTTTCCGTTGTCAATGAGGATCATCAGACTATTCTCCCTTGCTCTGCCTTCCACCTTGATGATCTTGTTGGTGGTCACTCCCCTCAGAGCATGTAGGGAGATCTCCACATTCTCCTCTACTCCTTCTTTCCTTGAACTGCCTTCCTTCTCTTCATCCTCGACGTCTTCTTCAGTGCCATCCAATAGCAGCAGTTGTCGTTTACATTGATGGCCTGGTGTATACTTATCCCTACATCTAAAACAAAGTCCGGCCCACCTTCTTTGTTCTCTCAAATTTCCCGCGAATGACTAGGCCTTACTACTCTATCCCCGTGTTCCTCCCTCCTTAGTCCACCTACAATTGCTTTGTTGTTGGGGCACCACTTGCCACCCCTTGTTCACCCCTTTCTGCTTCTTTGCCAATGCTTCCACGGTCATTTCCTACAACCTGGCACACTCAGTGGCTTGTTGAACTATTGTTGGCCGGAACATCTTAATGGTGGGAGGGATCTCTTTGTTCAAGCCACTAATGAAGCTTGACACAAAGTATCCCTCAATAAGAGTGGCATTGGAAATCAGCATGAGGGCCTTCAACTCCTCAAACTTCTGCTAATAAGCTTGAACAGTTCCCCCTTGTCAAAGCTTATTGAATTCCTCCTCGACTCCCTTTTTTCCCAAATCTTCCACATAGACCTTCCACAAATTCCTCCTTCATGCCTATCCAACCCTGGTACCATGCATCGCCCACCTCGTTCAAGTAGGTTGTTGCCACTGACACCCTTTGTTGTTTAGCCACATTATAAAGGCTAAACACCCTCTCACAGCACCTCACCCACCACCTGGGATTATGGCCATCGAATAGAGGGATCTCCATCTTGGACATTAGCAAACCGATCGGATTCAATCCGATTGCGATGCCTTGCCTCCTTACCCCCACATTCTCCTCCATCACCAGCTTCTCCATCTCCAATTCCATCGATTTCTCCAATCTAAGATTTCCTCCTTGGCTAGTTAGAATTGGCTCAGATCGCTCCCTAGGGGGGAACTCAAGTGAGATTCTTACCCGAGTTTGGCACGAAAGCATCAGCATGAACTAATGCATGAGATCCCTAAGAGCTTGACCCTACTCTCTCATCTGATCCTCCAATCGAGTAGCCTGTGATCTACTATCTTCGCGCCACACACTCACTGTCCCGTCGATCCTCCTTTCTACTGAATTCTCAAACATCTCCATGTGATTCTGCATCTCGGACACCGTGGATGTAACTTGCTAGAGTTACGCCTCCATCTGTTTCATCCTCGTTTCGTCAGCCATGGCCCAATCCAATCGCCCAAAAACTTACTTTGATACCAAATTGTCTGAACTCAATTATGACAAGGGAAATTCTCTCGCAATTCAGTGGGAATTGCATGGGAATTGAGGGTTTGAATGAGAGAATAGAAGAATAGAGGGAGAGAATTAAGGGAGGGGGAGAGATTGAGAGAAGTTTAGAGGGAAAATAGAATCAACGATTTTCCATTCATGTCTCATATGGGTCGCGAGACCTGGTTTATATACCAAGCCTTAGTGCCACATTTGAATTACAATCACAATTTGAATTATTCTCTAACTACCTCCTAATCTTATTACAATAATACCCGGACTCCCTTGTACAATAATATCCTCTTCTATTCCTACCTTAATGTTCCTAACTACAGAACCATGACAGTTATTTGGGGTTCATGTGAGATTATTTAAGGGAAAGTAGGAATAGAGGAAATTATAGGGGGGAAATGTGTAATACTCTAAATCGTGTGTGTGTGGGGGGGGGGGGGAGGGGCATAGAATGGCCATTCAACGCACTGGAAACTTCAGAAGAGCTGAGAGAGATTGAGGAATCTGAAGAAGGGAAGGAAGAAAAGGGAAGGGGCTGTCGGTGGAGAGGATACATAACTGGAGAATGGAGATGAAGAAGCAGAAGATTCCAGGGGCAGTGTAGAGAGAACAGCTGTAGCAACACCCAATTCTGGTAGGTTGTTCTTTGAAGTTGTTAGAGTATTTCACAGCTCTCCACCTTATTTTCTCAACTCAACCAACTCACTAGCTAACTCAAGAACACACTGATAACAGAAAACATAAAGAAAACAACACAATCACACGAAACAACAAGATTTATCCTGGTTCGGTCTTGAAATCCAAGACCTACATCCAGATTGCTAGGCACCACTGAAATTCACTATCTTGAAAACCCCAAGGGATGATTACAACGAGAACCTAACCCTCCGCCCATATACACTGAAAGCTATAGGGAAACTAAGGAATACAAGCTAAGAACCAGCCTCTCCCAACCTCTCGCACTCAAACCCCAAAACAAGATAGAAAACCAGAAGAGACACTTCTTGATTTCTGGCGCGCTAAGACTACTAACCACGACCCCTATTTATAGGATATAGGGGAGCGGATTACATGAGCTTTAAAAATAAAACTAACTAACAGCCGCCTAACAAACTAACAGACTTTATAATCGGCTGCCACCTTCTAGAAACAAACCTTCTAGAAGAACAATTAAATCTAACACTACATCGGGAAATAAAATATGCAGCAATACAAAGTACATTTAATCTAATCTAATACAAATGTTACAACAAATTCTCCACCCATTTGCACTTTGATTAGACTTTATCTTCAGCCTTGAAATGACCTTCACTTCTAGAATCAGCACTGCCCTCCTGGATCTATCTGAAGGATCTTCATGCAATGTTTAAGTTTTGCTGAAGGAACTGGCTTTGTAAACATATCTGCTTCATCGTCTTCTCCTGCAATCTTGGTTAGAAAAACAGTTTTATCTTCAACAATTTGTCTTATGAAATGATGTCTTACATCTATATGCTTAGTCCTTTCATGATGGGCTTGATTTTTGGACAAATGTATGGCACTTTGACTATCGCACATCAAAGTTGCTTTGACATCTACACCTAGGAGCTCACTAACTAGACCCTTAAGCCACGTAGCTTCTTTTAAGGCATCAACTACAGCTATGTATTCAGCCTCTATGGTGGACAAAGCTACGACATGCTGTAAGCCTGACTTCCAACTTATTGTAGAATTCCACAGCTGAAAAACATAGCCTGTTGTTGATCTTCTTTTGTCTAGGTTGGCAGCATAGTCAGCATCTGAGAATCCTAAGATGCTGGCTTTATCTTCTAACTTAGCTCCACCATAGGTTAAAGCATTTCTTATAGATCCTTTAATATATCTAAACATCCATTTCACTGCCATCCAGTGAGATTTCCCTGGATTTTCCATAAATCTGCTAATGACAATCATTCCATGAGCTAAATCAGGGCGAGTGCACACACTATACTATACATAATGCTGCCTACAGCACTAGCATATGGAATATGATCCATTTCCCTTTTATCTTCCTCAAGATTAGGAGACTAATCTGAGGATAATTCGAAATGTGCTGCAAAAGGTAGGCTGACTGCCTTGACTTTAGCCATACCAAATCTAACTAGGAGTTTTTCTAAGTAGGATTTCTGAGAAAGATATATCTTCTGAGAAAGATATATCTTACTATGGAGCTTATCTCTTGTAATTTCCATTCCTAGAATTTTTCTAGCTTCTCCTAGCTCTTTCATTTCAAATTCAGCCCTCAATTTCTCCTTGAGAAGTTGGATTTCTTGTGAAGATTGACTTGCTATAAGCATGTCATCTACATAGAGCAATAAATATATGGAAATACTAGAAGATATGTGTTTGAAATAAATGCAACAGTCATAGGAACTCCTAAAATACCCTTAGCTTAACATAATCGAATCAAATTTCCAGTACCATTGCCTAGGGGACTGCTTAAGTCCATATAAGGATTTTTTAAGTAAGCATACTTTCTCCACCTCTCCCTTAGCTTCAAAACCTTTCGGTTGATTCATAAAGATCCTTTCTTCTAAGTACCCATGGAGGAAGGCTGTGGTGACATCCATTTGCTCAAGATATAAATTCATTTGGGCAATGATGGCTAGGAGAATTCTTATAGAAGTGTGCCTCACAACTGGGGAGAACACTTCATTAAAATCAACTCCCTGAACTTGAGTGAATCCCTGTCACGATTGTGGGACTAATGTCCACAACCGACGATAGTAGAAAAGAAGGTGTAGGGAGAAGAAGAAGAAGCAGAAGTAGAGAAGGAGAATAGAATTCGTTAGAGAGAATGTGGAAAGTAGACTGGAAATCCTCTATTGATTGATTCCCCCTTCTCACGACCCGATTGGACCTATATAGCCATTCTAGGGGCTGCCACAGCAGATTGCAGCTCCCATAACTAACTAATTTGTCCTATTCTCAATCACCTTTACAGCTGGACATTCCCTCTAACAAACTACCAGCTGGAATAAAAAAAGAGCATATGGAATAATAAAGGAACATAGCAAGTAATTAAAGGACATAACAGAAAAAGTAAATCCGCAGCAAAATTGGGCTTGACTCCGTGACAATCCCCTTGCCACTAGTCTAGCCTTAAACCTAGGCTTGGATTAATCTCCTGCTCCCTCTTTAATTTTATATAGCCATTTGCAGCCTACCACACGCTACCCTTTTGGTTTTTCGACCAATTTCCAGGTGTGGTTCTTATCTAGAGATGCAATTTCAGATCTCATGGCTTCCTGCCATTTTTCTGCATCTTTAGAGGCCATTGCCTCTTCATAGGTCTCTTCTCCTATGGATTCTGCTACACTATTAAAGGCATAAGCTACCAGGTTTGAGAAGCCATACCTTTGGGGAGGTCTACGGGATATAGGCTGCCTATCTCGAGCCACATTGTATCTGTTAGGATTTGTAGGTTCTCTAAGGCTTGAGTTTGCTTCACTGTCACCTTCTTCTTCTTCTACTTGAGAGGATCCTTGGTCTTGGTCTTGATTATCTAAAGGTTCATGATCAAACTGCTCATAATCTATGTTTTCTTGGGACAGATTTGGGATTTCACTTGGGATCTCCACCTGAACAGATTTATCAGGTTCTTTCTGATTTTGTTGAGGTTCTTTACTACCTAATTTTATGGTAGAATTTTCATCAAAAATTACATCTCTTATAACTATGCTTCTAGGTCCATCTAATTCTAAGTTCCATAGTTTGTAACCTTTAACACCGGATGGGTAACCAATAAAAATGCATTTCTTAGCTCTAGGTTCTAGCTTACCTTGCTTCACATGAGCATATGCTAGACAATCGAAAACCCTAAGGTGAGCTAAGCTTGGCTTATGGCCGGTCCATTTTTCATAAGGAGTTTGAAGGCTGATAGCTTTTGAGGGAGTTCTATTTAGAACATGGGCAGCAGCAGCCACTGCTTCCCCCCAAAAAGACTTGGGTAATTGGGCATGAAACAGCATACACCTTACCCTTTCCAAGAGAGTCATATTCATCCTCTCGGAAACCCCATTTTGCTTGGGATTTTCGGGAGCTGTAAGATGTCTAATTATCCCACCCTCTTTACACATTTGATCAAACTCTTTATTGCAAAATTCCAACCCATTATCGGTTCTAATTATCTTAAATGACCTGCCTTTTTGGTTTTCTATCATATTCTTCCATGATTTAAATGTGTCAAAAGTATTATCTTTTGATTTTAGAACATATACCCACAACATTCTTGAAAAATCATCTATAATAGATAGGAAATATCTAGAACCTCCATTGGATTCTGATTGGGCTGGACCCCATAAATCAGAATATATGTAATCTAGGGGTGCTTTTGAAGAATGGATAGCAGATTTGCTGAATTTCACTTTGGCTGACTTACCTAAGATGCAGGATTCACATTTAGATAATTCTAGAGACTGCCCAATATCTAATATACCTTGGCTAGCAAGTTCCTTGAGCCCTTGCTCACTTATGTGTGACATTCTTAGATGCCACAAACTTGCTCTAGGTCTAGAATTATTGTTGGCTGCTGAAACTTCACCACATAAAGTGGTGGCCTGCAATAGGTAAATTCCATTCTTTAAAACTGCCTTCATACAAATTAATGATCCCTTTGAAATCTGAAAAGATCCACCATCACCTTTAAACTTATAGCCATTTCTATCTAGCTCTCCAAGGTAAACCAAGTTTCTCTTTAAATCAGGGACATACTTTACTGAAGTGAGGGTTTTTATGGAGCCATCATGAAGTTTTAATCTAATGTCTCCCACCCCTTGAACCTTACATTCATGGTCATTGCTGAGCAAGACCTTTCCACCATTAATTTCTCTGAAGTTTTGCAACCATAGCTTTCTTGGGGTCATGTGGAAAGAACAACCAGAGTCTAACACCCACTCTTGGTTGTATGCATGCTCACTAACTATTAGAGCTTCGGAACTGTCATAACCGGAGTCACAACAGTTTGCTCCACCATCTCCTAATTTTCCTTTGTCCGCTAAGTCTTTCTTTCTCTTTGGGCATAGCCGTTTTATGTGTCCTTCTTCCTGGTAGTAGTAACACTTTATAGGGCCTTTCTCATTTCTAGACTTAGACCTAGATTTACCCCTCTTTTTATTATCCTTTTTAGAGCTTCTTGACCTGACTGATAAAACATCACCAGAAGAGGTTTTCTCATTCATTTTGAACCTTAGTTCTTTTGAATTTAAGGCACCTATGACATCTTCTAGGGAGAGTTTATCTCTACCATGTTGGAGAATGTCTACAAAATTTTCGTAGGATTTAGGCAGAGAATATAACAAAACTAAGGCCTTATCTTCCTCTTCATACTTTACCCCTATATTCTCTAAGTCTAGGCACAGTTTGTTAAACTCATCTATGTGGTCATGCAATTTATGTGATTCTTGCATTTTGAAATTAAAAAACCTGGCCTTTAAGAAGAGACGACTGGACAACGATCTTTGGAGGTATAAGTCTTCAAGCTTCTTCCAAATTTCTGCGGTTGTCTTCCATTTAGAGACTTCCCGAATGACTTTATCGCCTAGGCTTAGGATCAAGACGTTGTAGGCCTTTTTGTTGATCTCCTTCTTAGCCGTTTCTTGTTCCTCAGTCAGCACTGGTACTTCTTTCCCAGTGGGTGCGTCTGTTGCTTTAGCTTCTTGCTCCAAGGCTCCTTCGAGTCCTTGACTGCAGAGAAGCGCCTCCATCTTTATCCTCCACAGACTGAAATCATTTGATCCATCGAATTTTTCAATGTCAAATCTGGAGGTTGATGGCGTCATATCAGTTTCCTGAAAAAAACGAGATCCCTCGAGTTTCTTGAAAATCTTGATTGCCGAAGAACACCTCTTGGCTCTGATACCAAGTTGTTAGAGTATTTCATAGCTCTCCACCTTATTTTCTCAACTCAACCAACTCACTAGCTTACTCAAGAACACACTGATAACAGAAAACATAAAGGAAACAACACAATCACACGAAACAACAAGATTTATCCTGGTTAGGTCTTGAAATCCAAGACCTACATCCAGACTGCTAGGCACCACTGAAATCCACTATCTTGAAAGCCCCAAGGGATGATTACAACGAGAACCTAACCCTCCACCCATATACACTGAAAGCTATAGGGAAACTAGGGAATACAAGCTAAGAACCAACCTCTCCCAACCTCTCACACTCAAACCCCAAAACAAAATAGAAAACCAGAAGAGACACTTCTTGATTTCTGGCACGCTAAGACTACTAACCACGACCCCTATTTATAGGATATAGTGGAGCGGATTACATGAGCTTTAAAAATAAAACTAACTAACAGCCGCCTAACAAACTAACAGACTTTATAATCGGCTACGACCTTCTAGAAACAAACCTTCTAGAAAAACAATTAAATCTAACACTATATCAGGAAATAAAATATGCAGCAATACAAAGTACATTTAATCTAATCTAATACAAATGTTACAACAGAAACTTTTAGTGATTTATCCTACCAATCCACTGGAATTAAGCCCTAAGACTTGGATTTTTGGATTGCCTGTGCTGGAAACCAAAAGAGGAGCAGCCAAAGCAGGATTTGAAGGACTAGCAGTGAACAACCTGCTACCCAAGGACTTGGACAGGTTGGGTTAAGTCTTTTTGCTTTCTTCCTAGACCTCAGAAATGTTTTTACACATGAAGATTTAACAAGAAAATGAGAGAAACCGGATGCCATTAAGGATGGAGTGTTCGGCCAGGGGATTTGTGAACTAATTTCAAATTTCAGGGGCCTAAATACAATAAAATTGCATGCTAGGACTGAAAATGGGATAAAGGAAAACCCTGGGGGCTTTGATGCAATTGGATCCAATGGTTTGGGATTTTGCAAAATTTTTGGCAAATTTTGGGCTTTAGTGCAGATTATTGAAAGTTTTGGGTCTAATAAGAGATTTGGAATAATAGGGGCTTCTGTGATATTTTTGAAATTTTAGGGTATAAAGGTTAGACTTGATAACCTTTAAGGCTTTGGAAATAAATGTCGTTTAGTTCTAGAACCGTAAGGCATGTCAGAAAACGTTAGCCCTAAGTGAACTTCCAGGAATTAAGTTGTTATAACTTTTCCATGAGTCATAGATTCATTTAGACATTGACGTATTGTGTTTATTCTATAGGGACACCCAGGCAAAGGAGGATCCACAGTGAACGTGGACAGGAGGAAAAGGCAAGGAATACCCAGGGCAGGCACTAGGTGGAGTGGGGCATTGCTTGCATTTTATGCATAAAGTTGAATTTTGTTCCATAAAATTTCAATTTTGTATTTGTCCATGGACTAACTAGGACTTGGCCGAGGGTGCACATGTTCTTACCACAGTCTAGGAGCATAATAAGATTAGGGTCCACAAAGGCCTTAAACCGAGACCAGGCAGACTAACTGATACACAGTGAGATGCTATGCTGTTAAGTTCAAAATGTCAGGGGTTGCGATGAGGTGGGAACCTAAGGTGGCTGTACATACATGCATAATCAACAAAATCCCAAGGCGGGCAGATAGGAAAATGCTATTTTGTGAAGTTTTTACAGGCATCTTCATGTTACAGACCTTTGCACCCATGCACCTATGGTAGACCATACTGAGTAAATGTACTCATTATTTCGTTTTTTCTATAGACTTCTTATATAGTTGACGCAAGATCCTCCAAGGGCAAAGAAGCCATGACAGACTGACCAGGTGGGATAGTATTTGAGGAACATCAACATTGGGTGGAAGCAGTGGTTTGATAGTGTCATTTGAATATTCCCCACATTGAGTGTACATTTTGTATTTTGGGTTGTAAAATTCTAGCCTGAGGCAAGTGGATAACCATAAACGTTAATTTACATCTGTACAACGTGTGAACAAGGGTCGGAGGCTCTATAGTTATGCTTTCTCAAAATTGCTCACAACACAGGTTCTCTGTGATTGGTTTAGTTAGCAGGTCCAGGTGAATGTGTTGATGCACGCATAGCTTGTAAATTTAAATTTCCCACAGGTGTAGGACCATGAAAGCTTATCTTCGCTCAAATGACATATGAGAAGGGAGTACTCACCATGAAAGGTTTCATGTTTTTGTAGTCTTCTTCAGCCTGGTGAGTGGGAGGACAGTTTGGTGGTCCATTACTCAATTATCTCTAGCTGATAACCCCCAATCTGAATGTCCTACCCAAGTTGGAGAGCTGGTGCTGCAATATTCTTCTAATCAACTTGAATTTAACTATTTTAGTTTGAAGAAGCTAGTACATTTGAATGTAGGAGGGTAGAT
Organism: Diospyros kaki; assembly: GCA_036245055.1. Lineage (NCBI taxonomy): Eukaryota > Viridiplantae > Streptophyta > Magnoliopsida > Ericales > Ebenaceae > Diospyros > Diospyros kaki. The sequence continues at coordinate 4,339,702 of BSEG01000003.1, forward strand.
ATCTGGTTTGAGAGCTTATGCACTGCACAACTAGTGCATCTGGATGGTCCATTATCTGGTGTGAGCTAAGAAGCACACCCACTTCATTTTGGATAAGTATACTAGTTTTGACCAAGTATTGACCATGGAGAAGCTCAGGCATGTAGTGTGTGTTAGATGCATAAATTACCATATCCTAATTTTTCATTATTAATTTTTGTGTTTTGGAATTGTTCATGATGACAATGAACAACATATGCATGTTTACAGGCTAGGCACACTTCAGGACAGGGCAGAGTTTTGAGTAGAATTCTTAGAACTAAATTTGGTGGATTCTATCTTGTCTATCTGGAGTAGCCTGTGTGGTAAAGCCTGTTATTCGCAATGAAAAGAACACCGCCACCTAGAGCCTCTTTTTGTTGGGCCAACACGTGTGTCTCTCTCTGACCAGGACTGGGAAAGAGTTATTTAATGCTTCAGTCAGAAAAGAAACATTTCCTATTTTCTTGCTTGTGCAAACAGGGTTACTTACTCTTAACGAGGAAGCTGTCTCTAAATTGAACACCCCTTTTATTTTATTTTAACTCCCTGAAATCATACCAGAAAATGAACCCTTGCTGCCTAACCTAAGAAAATTATTATTACCGTAGGTTGTTGGGTGTATGGAATGGAAGACATAAAACATAGCCCTGATACCTGATTACAATTCTAGCTAAAGTAGTTTGTTTTTTCGTATATATAGTGGTGTTTATATATTTTTGTTAGTATATATTATGGGGAGCAGCAAATTGGAAGGTGGTTGTATATGGCAGGTACCAAGAATGGAGAAGAGGGTGAATACAGTGGCGAAGCTGGGATACAAAACGTGCATTGTCCCTAAATCCAGTGAGAAATCTCTTGCAGCTCTTGATATTCAAGGCACCACCATCCTTGGCTGTAAGAACTTGAAAGAGATGATCAATGCCGTCTTTTCAAACTCCCATCAAATGAAAACATCGTGAAGATCCTTATTGCTCTCTCTCTCTCTATCTCTGGTTTTTCTTTAAAGAAGTTTTACAGATAGATATAGACATATACTGGCTGGCTGTAAGTACGTCCCAACATATCCGACATTCTTGACCCCGGAATAACAACTTTTATGGGCATTAAAATTTGTAAGCACTTGAAATGTTTATATTTGAAATGTTTATATTTTACCCATTATGGGTATGGTCTTTGTAGTAGGGCTTTCGCCAGCCAAGGATCTTTCATTTTCGTGTTAGGCTACCTGCCATCGGCAAACCTGGCTGCTAACTTGATGGCTCTACAAAGTAAAACGAGGATCCACATTTTGGTCTACGACTATGATTTTGGATGTAAATATCATCATATTCAAAAGTTAAAAGGCAAAAAAAATACTAGTTAATTAACTCCTCAAATTAGTTGACATTGTGAGAAATTGGAATCTGGCAACTGTTTGAGAAAGGCCTTGAAAATTTGATTTCTTATTTACTTCAAAATATAAAGTTCGTTTCATAATTTTAAATTGTCCTCGAAGATTTTTTTGCTGCAAACAGCTGTGCATACCTTGAAGGTTATTTTGAGATACCGCGGTGCACAGTAAATTATTTACAATAGGGGAAAATTAAATCTTATAAAAAAAAGTAAACTCCTATAAACCAAAATTTGTATGTATTTGGTTGTTTGCTGTCTAAGCATAATCGCCGTAATCACCCAGAAGATTATCAATTGTTGCGCATTTTGGAAAACCTACTTCCACAAAGACGGACAAGACTTTATCAGCAATTCAAAATATAGGTAGATGCAATGAGCCACGCTTAAATACACATTATGAAACTTGTCCACAAAATCCTATAGGGAACTGGCAACCGTCTTCCAATCCCGTCGCTCTTATTTCAACTCCTAAGCCTCCCTACGGTCAAGAAAAATGGCGACAAGAACACACCTGCAGTAAGCCAGTAAACAACAATTGCCAGACCCCGTCCCCGCCAGCCAGCTTTGACCTCACTACACAAGGTCTTGCTTACAAACGAGGGGATAAACAACCGGTATTGATTACAAGTTGGGTGAAGATACCCTCAACCTAACATTTCTCACCATTCAAGAGCTTTGAGTGTGGTTGTTCCTCTTTCTTCTTCTTGTCTTGGAGCACATCTTTAGGTTTTACGAAGCTTGGCTGATTGGTCGAAGACAGAAGCCTGGCCCACATTCTATCGGTTATCACAACCTTGTTCTGCCTCTCTATCACTCGCTGCAATCAAGTATCCAAAAGTATATCAGGAGTTGATTATTTATGGATATTCAACCATTCAGGAACAGGTATGAAGAACCAGACAAATGGTAGATTGGACGCAACAAAATGCTAAGCTAGAACTATAAGATGCTGCCAAATGTTAAAACTATCTGCATGTATAAATATTATTGCCCTCTGCATTGCCAATAAAAGATGCAAGATCAGTGACTTAAATATTAAGTTAGCAAAACCAAACCATATTTGCAATTTTTCTCTTTCTGCAGTCAAAGGCTTTAGCAGCTGTTCATGTCAGTCGTTTCAATCTGTTCTTAATTAAATTACGTCATTCACTAAATTTAGAACTTAGTTTTTTATTTTAAGAAAGGGACTGAAATGCACATGATTCCCAATACTACGGAGTTTGGGGAGGATTGGACATATGTAGGTTTACCCTTGTGCACAAAGACGTCATTAAAATGTACATTCTAAACATCATCCTATTCCCTAGTATAATCAACAAAACTAGGTTTATTAGAGACTTACAATTAACCATTCCTCAATTGCCCCTAGTATGATCAAACTAGGTTTTATTAGAAACCTATAGTTAAACCATTCATTGATTGCAAATGAGGTCTCATTGCATTCTTCATTGTCTCCAGACTTTCATTCATGTGAATATCCACGCACTAAGTACACAAACTGTATTTTTTGCTATCACATGCACAAAAGAAAGAACCTCTGCTAATATCAAAATCACACGGCAAGCTTTTATAAAAAAGAAAAGTTCAAAGAATGACTTAAATGAGATTCTCAATCCCCCATCAGCAATGAACAGATTGAAAACACTCCATTAATAGATATCAGAATTATTATTAGAAAACCTTCATAAATCATAAATCCAGACACTGATCCACACAGCAAACCAAATGCAAAAGCAGTAAGCTACATGCCCATGAGTCCTTCACGGGGTCAAAATAAACACTTGAAAGCTCAATTTTTATTATTATTTTCTCTTTAGAAAAGCACATACTTTAATGGGTAATTTTTAATGCCAATTTGTATTTAGTGCTCCAAAAGACGTCTTCTATCTTTTGAATTATGTATTTTCATGTCTTTCCCTCAATCATGTGTATATTACATTTTAGTATAGCTCTTAAAATTCTTTTTTTTTTTAATAAAATTAGGAAGTACTAATTATCAGAATGTATGGCACTTGAATCTTCTGTAACTCTCAACTGAGGATTTTTGATCTATGTCCTCAAATTTGTACAAATGAAAAATAGCATAATTAGCTTCTATTAGTTTCTTGTATCCCAAACTTTATTAATAGACTTAGAATTAATAATACATAGGCCAATTATATGCAGTATATTCCTGTTATATAGAGGATCTTCCAACCCTTGATTTAATCCTGAAGGTCAAATATTGATTAGAACTAGGATTTTGATGTCAACTTGACTCCAACCCTTTAAATAGGTTATAAGATTTTATTGTCCACTCAACACACACTAGAGCGAAACCAAACAAATTGATGCAAAAGGAAAAAAAAAAAATCTAATCTTAATGAGCTTCTAGCAACTTACTTTCATTATTTAATATGGGAAAGTTCAGTAGTTTATTAGAGATAGAGAACACATGAGAAACATAGCATCTCTGGCTTCTTTAAGAGACCAGAATTTCAGAATCATGCATGGCATGATCAAAATCCAAAACTTCAACAGATATACATTGTTTATAATCCTCCATGGTCAACAAGCTCAAAGCTCATGCTCTAGTGTCCAAGAGCATAGAATCTCAGGACATGGGGGAAGCTATTTTACCATCGTAAACTCAAACCTCAAATGAAAACCTAATTTGTATGCAGAAATACTTCTTGCATATAGACACACATCCTGTCATATTCTGCCCGCCCTTTTCCATCTCTCTTTCTTTTATGTGTTTATTACAGTTAATGGCTTCAAGACCTCCTGTCCAAGCAACATTACAACCTTATAAAAAACAGCTCCATGACTCAAAAGCCCCTACAATTACAAAGATTGAAATTCCAAATATAGGCATGCAATTATTTATCATGTTCTTTCTACTTTCTTTTTAGTAATCTGGATTTCTTTTTAGGAGCATCTTGATGTGTCATGTTTAACCACCTATTCTATAATCATAGGCCTGGGCCAAAATTCTGTGCCTTGTGAAGGTTCCCTACCATAGACATGTTGCTATATCATCTAAAACCATAAGCCATATATAATTTTTAAGGTAAGTGGGTAGTTAGTGAAAAAATCAGGGGTTTATTCTCTGATTTGCTTTTTTTTTTTTCCCCAAGTATGTGCTCCAAGTTCCTGTTTCAGAGGAGTTACCCACACCCAAATAACCAATCAGGTTAGTTTTTCTATTATTGACTTACTTGGAACGGTATATAAGCATGTCTTCCATTAACAGGGCCAACCGTGAAGCCAGTGTATCCTGCCATTGCACCATGGGTTGCACTATGGGCAAGCAGTGTGCAGTACACATTATCAGATGCATTGCTTGGAACAGCCCGGATCATGTAAGTGGGATCTGCCAGATAAGACAAGAGACTGGCTGGTTATACTATTGCTTCATACTTCTGGAGCAACCAACTAGTATGTAAACTAAACAAAATCAGAGGGGAGGGAGACATATTTCAGGAAAGTTACCTATATATTTAAGATTTATCGTCATTTTATTAAGTTTAGCAAAATGATCCTGCAATAGAAAAAGACTAAACCTGTAAAATTTATGATACCAAACTGGCGGTCATAGGAGTAAAATCACAAGACACCTGACTTCCTTCACTGTGCAGTTACCTTGATCTTATGGGACATCCATAGCCCAACATCTTGGAGTAGCTTATTTCCTGATGCATCTTGTTGGTCCATGGTGCGGATGCATTCAGAAAGAAGTTCCTGTCCCGCACCTTCTGCTATTACAATAACCATGTGACCATTTTCTTTGAGTTTTTTCTCTATATATTGATAAAGTCCACCAGGTCCTTCCAGATAGAATGTTGATTCCGGAATTAAGCAACAATCCACATCTCGGCTAGCAAGAGTGGCATACATTGCTATGAATCCTGTTAGCAGGTGAAATAAGAATTGCTTTAGGGCACGGGAAGTAGCTTCTCATTATAACAGTATTGCAATAATTAGTAAAGAAACTTTGCAGTTGAGGTAAATCACTCACTACCTTTTTTTAAGAATATAAAGATGGGGCTTCTGCTGTATATTGTAGACAGAAGTACAAAGTACGGGATGTTAAACTAGGGGAAGAAAGCTTACCACTGTAGCGACCCATTAACTTGACAAAACCGATGCCATTTTCCATGCTTTCAGACTCAACATGAGCTGCATTAATAGCTCGTTGTGCCTCCTCAACAGCAGTATCAAAACCGAAGGACCTGTCTATAACCTGAATCAAGTACACTCATGTATCAATACAAGAAATATCTCATGACTAAATTATCAGTTCACATCCAATGATTGGCTACATTTGTAAGATGAAGAGATTGCAGAAGGAATGAGAAGTACCGGAATGTCATTGTCAATTGTCTTGGGTATTCCAGCCACAGAAACTTTTAGACCACGTCTTCTTATTTCCTGCATGGGAAATTGTCATATAAATCATGAATACCATCTTCAACAAATTATACGGTATCCGAGACTGCAACCTCATTCCAGTTATTAGGAAATAACTCAGCCTACGCTGTTGGCCTAAAAACAAATTACACAACCTGAAAAATTGCAGCAGCCCCTTTTTGAGTGCCATCTCCTCCAATTACATAAACCTGGCACATAGAAAGTAGGCATTCATCAAAATTTTCTGAAATTACAACCCAAGGCATGCAGCATCAGCTTGCTAAATTTTTAAAAATATCCATGCACTATCATCTTATTTACATATGGCTACCCATATGTGCACAAAAAGTGTTTAGCTGGAAATATTGAACTTTCAGAGTATGAAAAAATAAAATGAAAATACAAAATCATAATAGTAAGATCCTTCCTTTACCAGATTAATGCCCCTGTCCTGAATGCTGTCAACTATTTTTGATGTATCGTGCCCCCCACGCGATGTTCCAATGATGGTACCACCACGTTTATGAATGTCATTCACAATTTTTGGTGTTAAAGGAATTGTATTTCGGGCATAGAAACCCCTGTATCCCCCCTACATGCAACATAATCCATTAATCAGGACTAAGGAGAACGCCATTGCCAAATTTATGAAACAAACAAGGTTGAGGTGAACTGTAAGAAGAAACATGAAAAGTGAGAAGAACACCACTGTCAAATTAAGAAAATATCTCAATGCCCATTTGTATGTTTCAAAAGATTGAGATGAATTTGTTATGGGGAGAAAAAAAAAAAAAGATTTAAGATAATTATTTCATCCCACTATAGGCATCAAAGCAAAACAAAAAGGGACATACAATCTGCAAGTCAGACTTTGAGTTTCCACAACCATATGATAGTGTCCTCTTTAATAGGATAAGGGAGGCAAGAGAAGATAGCATATAGTTCACCACCATATCCAGATGGGTGTGAGATATAATTATCCAGGGGGATTGAATCATATAATCTCTTGGGTATTAGGGACAGTGAGAAAAGCAGACAAAAGGGCAGAAAGCCATCACCCACTTAATTGGGTCATCCCACCTAAGAGATCACATCATATCCAACTTCCTCATCTCTTCCCTTCTTATTGGAAGAATAGAGATTATGGCTAGTTTCTCTTTCAATTCTCCTTCCTCGTCCCTTTGCTGGGCTCCTTCTATTCTAAGAAGGCATCATGAGAAGCACAAGGTTCTCTGTAATCTAACACTCCAATACTTCCTCTGAACACTCCTCGATAAGATTTCTTAAAGTTAGTGCTTTTTATTTTATTTATTTATTTATTTTCGTTTTTACCTTTTGGCATATGACTAATTTAGGTTAAATTGAATAATGATTTTTTATTTGACCATCTGACTATTTTAAATTGTTTGTTATTTGGGGCTCATGGACTTGTGGGTCTGTTGTGTTTGTAGGTTTGAGTTTCCGGGTCAGTGGGTTTGTCAGTTTTTTTTTCTACCAATAGGTTGGTTTTTACCGTGTGTGTGTGTGGACGGATATAGTCCCACTACCAAATAAATTTATTCAAAATGGTAAGAGAGTTTTTGTCACTTGAACACATGAATTGACATTCCTTCAATTTTCAAACAAACACTTTGTAATTGTATCAATTACACATCTTCTTAAAACATTTATACATTATACATTAAGGGCCAGTTTGATTTCATTTTCAGTTTTTGTGTTTGTTTTTAAATTTGTATGTTTAATTTTCCTTTTTAGATGGAAAATGAAAAGTGAACTTATGTGATTTTTGCTATCATGTTCAACAATTTGAAAATAAAAATTGAAAATATTGTTTGATTTGTCGATTTGTATTTTTTTTTTCCTTCATGCATGTTAGAACTTGTTTGAATCCATGTATTGTAAATAATTTTATATGAGTTCATATAAATCCTATTTTTATAATTTTATTTAGATTTTGTCTAAATTGCTCAACCACTCCTTGACATTCAAACAAAAAATTAGTAAAAGCAGAATCTTTTTTTTTTTTCAATAATAATAGAAGACTAGATAAAAAAAAATCATAACTCAGACTGAAACTGAACTTCTGTATCCTTGTCAAGGTCTGAAACTCATAACTCAGACTAGATCAACAATCAAGAAAAGGTTCTTTTGATTATGGCATCCCCCCTAGCTAGCACCCAAAAAAAAAAAAAAAGAGAGAAAGAAAAGAAAAAAGAACCTTAGAACTTTAGAACTCAGAATCAATACTCGATGTCCTCCTGGTGAAATATATCTTTAATCAACTTGGTGGGTTCAAGCACATTAAATTCAACAATTTCTATAATCAATTTTCACTAGAATCACATTGTGCATGGTATTCAACAACAGCACTTACAATGTAACAGTATAAGCATGTACCAGCAAAAAGGAGATAATAAACTTATTTCACAAGGTAACTTCATCAAGTCCACCCAGTTCAAATATAACCTTACATGCGCCCTAACACTTGCAGATATCTACAAATGTCAAAATTCACCGTGGGTAATTAATGCAGCAGTCCATGCCTCATGCATTTATGACTGCTTAATTCATTCATGACTGATGGAGGATGTTGGCAGCAGTATCTACGGACATATAAGAGACATTCTAAACTGGTTCTAAGGCCCAAACATTAAATGAAGAAGGATCTTCCTAGTTGCTTGGTTAGACTTAGTTTTGATGTTTTATGCATTAGGGTATTTTTGTCATTCTACACAATGTCTAACTCTAATAATATGTTTAGATTTTATTCATGGTCTTTTTCTAGTCTTCTTATTAGTAGTTTCAGTTTTTGTTTAGTTTTCCTAATAGGAAAATGATTTTCTTAACCCTAATAGGAACAACATTACTAAAGCTCTCTAAATATCATTTTAATCTCTCTTTCTCAATGGTGAATGGAATAATTATCTACAGTTCTCTCTAGGCATGCTATTATGCTTTCTTTAAGTTCTGTTATGCAAGTCTAACCCTAGGTGTGATGCCTAGCAGCTTCAAGCTATGTCTCTCTCTTTTCCCTAGTCTTCAATTTGATATTATTATTGTCCTAGCCTTGCTTCCATACTTATTTTCAGGCCCCAAAATTCATCTTTTCAGCCTTCTTTTACCTCTAAATTGTGCCGCAGCCCCCCCCCCCACCACCACCACAAAAACCCTACCCTTTTTAACAATTTTCCCCAGCCTTCTACCATAAGTAAGCCTCTAATCAGTTGGTGATCTCAAAATACTAGATCTATCCTATATCAATAACACATACAAACCTCGGTTATGAGTGCAAGTGGCATTTGAGAAATTTTGACAGTGCAAATTATAGGTAAAAATGGGCATTTTAACTCTTGGGAAAACCAGAGAACAACGTAAATTTTAGTCAAGATGCATCAAAAGTAGCATGCATACTTACCTCAATTCCAAGAACTTTGTTCACACCATACATGTAGTGCAGACCACATACTATTTCCCTAATTACAGTATTTAGGCCAGGACACAGACCACCGCATGTCACTATACACGCGAGCACTTCATCAGATTTAAAATACACCTGTGAAAAATCAAAAAGCTATGAGATCATATGGAATTGCATCAAAATAGGGACAAAGGATGTGCAGGAGAAAGTGAGAGAGAGACCTTTTGGCGAGGTCCTGCACGGCGAAAATGCGTCCCTCGTGGACTATCCTTGTGAACAACAATCTGTACAAAGTGAAGGGAAGCAAATAATTTGACTAACTGATAATCAAGTCTACTCAATCAACTTAGTAGCTAAGGCCAACTGTGTTGATTGCAGCCTACGCGTGTAATATACCAATATGTGGTTAGACAAAGGTAAGAAACTACTCTTGATGACTTTCTACAAGAGCAAGTACAAAAAATAAAGTATGTTCACCTTCTGAGCAACAGTATCATCCACATTTACAAAATATTGCCTGGTGAAGAAGAAATTATTGAAAATGATTAACAGAAGCTCAGCCAATTCAATGAGAAAGACATCCAATTACAATTGGACATTCTAACAGAAGTCAATACAGGTAAATAAACTCACCTGACAAAGGCATAGGAAGGATTGTATTGCAACGGATTGGTATAGGTCTGCAGGAAAAAAAATGTAATAATATTAAAATAAAATGAAATGAAAGCTAAAAACCATAAAAAAAGACAACTATAGTCATTAATGCTCACGACTATAAGCATTGGGTACAAATAACCAGCTTATTTAATTAAGATCTTCTAGTTGGAACAATAAATCTTGGCGCCAAAGTATTTGGGTGACATAACTTGCAGATGATATTGTTCTTATGCATGGGGACACAAAAAATTAATTGGATGTTGAACAAGATAGATCTAGTTGTAGTTTATCCAGCCAAAAATCTACAGATCAAGAATTTTAGCCTAGAGATTAAACCTTCTCAGCTCTAGCACACATCAACAGCTTGAAAGTTGTCAATCAGTCTCTTGACATAAGATGGTTAGTCCCAGAGAAGTAGAAAAATATTTACAGGAGTTGGAAATATATTTGTAGGAAAAAGTAGAGTAATTAGAGTTGTTCCCACGACAGTATAATTTCCTTTATCCAGGGTTGAGTCTGATACGTGATACCTCTCTCCCTGTACCTTCGCATGTGGTTTACCATAATTGAACAACTATTGTCCAAATTTTCCACAAAAATACACTTGTCCTCTAGTAACCTCTATTCCTACAAGGCCAAAGTCAATCCAGTTACTCTGGCAATATTCCACCAAACAGTTCATTATTGAAGGGTTGAGTCTGATACTTGTCCTCTTGTCCTCTTGTATTTTTTTTTCTTTTTACTTCCCAACCTACTTATAAGCCGAATAAAATCAAAATCCTAGGACCTGCGACGCGATATAGTGGAAAGCTGAAGGACGCCCCCGAAAAGTCACCAAGCCTCAGTACAATATGCCGAATTCGAGAAACTCACATAAAAATCTAAGGAAGGAAAATAGAAACCGAATTTGATTTCACCAGAAACTAGATGCACCAATTTAATTACAGAGATTTCAGCTATGTTTCTCTTTCCCCCTCGGATCCTTATAACAGCAATCAAAAACTTTAAATCACGACAACTAAAAGCATGCCGTAATGGAATCATATGTTCAGATCAGAACAATCAAACACAGCGACAGTGCGTCACGCATCCACAATGCACAGAAGAAGTTGTTATCATTTCGCCTGAACATATATATATATATATATATAAAGAGAGAGAGAGAGAGATACAGGGAGATCAGGGATGTAATCGGACAAATGAGGAACATCTTCGAGCACGTAACCGGCGGGTCCGGTGATATTAGGTTTATCTTCAACAACACCGTTCTCCATGGCTTGTTGCGCTGCTCTACTGGACAAGCAGATGAAACGAGAGAAGCGAGAAAGTCGGCGAAGGAAGGAAGAGAAGGAAAATGGTAGAAAGAAATTGAAAGCGGAAGGAAGTGCGTTCTCTGGCAGCAGACTCGTCCCCGGTGGAGTCGGCCTTTTAAGATTGGCAGTTTTGTATCCCACAGAGCGCCAGAAGCATCGTCTTTCGGACGTGACAGCAGCAAGCCACGTTAAAAGGTTGCTGCGGGCTGCCTCTGCCCCTAGCTTTGCGTTTTTGGTAAGAAGAATAATAATAATAATTATTATTATTATTATTATTATTATTTTTATTATTATATTATCCCAAAATCGAATGGGTAAAATGTACCAGTAATGTACTTTAATTTTGACATATTTAATTTTACAAATGATTAATTATTTTCTAAATTGATTTTATTATTTTAATATATATATATATATTAATATAAGAGGAGGAAAGTGGAAGCAGCGGCGGTGGGAAAGGAACCCCCGAACCCGGAAAAGAGTGCCAGCACACAGAAATGAGCGGAGACAGGGCAGTTTCGGTTGGGATGGTGAATGGATTGAATTAAATTAAATTAAATTATTATTTATTGAAAAATATGATAAGATAAGATAAAGACTACAAGAAGTAAACAGTCTACGCAGATAGACACGAAAAATAAAAATCTATAATTAGAAAAATTCTAGTTTTTATGAGATAAATTCTAGATTTATTATTATAAATGATATATTTATTATGGTTTATTTTTATTATTTAATAATTAAATTAGAGGCGGTCATATGTATTCTAGGTGTGTAAGGGTGAGTTGCTTCTAGAAAATCAGTAGAAAAGTCATTTTAGATGAAATAATTGCTGACTAAACTATCTCCATTGGGCTAGTGGGTTGAACGAAGTTATTCATAAGAAAAATAATGGTAGCTTGCTTTGCACGGAGATGATTTTTCCTTTAAATTTTGAGGAGCTTTTCAAGTATTCAGTTCTAGAAACATTTTTTTTTATTTTTTATTGAATAAACTGGATATTTTATTAGAAAATTGAAACTTTTAATTTTTAATTTTTGAATTTTATATTAAGATTTTATATTTTTTTAACATAAATACTATGATTTTCTAAAATTGACTCTCTTCTGTGTGTGCGACCACCATTACACAAAAGTAACTAGTAATTGTGATTCAAAATTTAAATTTGACTGCGATTAAGATTTTTAATTTGACCATGATTATGACTTTAAATTTGGTTATGATTAGAACATCAAATTTGATTTTAATTAGAATTTATCTTAATTAAATATTTATCTTGACTCATTTTTTGATTAGGATATAATTTCATTTGTACATCTATAGATGAGTTTAGTTCTATAAATATGTATTCAATGTCCTAAAATTAGTAGCACTTATATCACTATTATTGTATCTGATATGCCCTACAAAATAAATGGACAAAGTGAATTAACGAAAATAAGCGAAAGAATTGAAGGAATGAGATAGTGCCATGTAGCCAGGCGGCACCCCCGCACACACCCTTGTGTGCACCCAAGCTCGCATAACCGCGCAACCCTACGCAACTGCACAGCCCAGGGGCACGAGACACCCTCGAGTGACCCTCACTTGATGGTGCCATGGGCAAGCCCACGTGCCCACACCCACGATCCATGCGCCATCACTTTTGCAAGACCTTGTCAAAATTACCTTCGAGTAATTCATCAAGAAAATCTGGTCACCCAACACCTTGTAGTCTATTCCATCGCTATAAAGAGAGGGGTCATTCCCCCCCCTCATTCGATATGTGATCTCTGACATTCACACTTCCTTCTTGCGTTCATTTATCCCATACTCTCAAGAGGCTAACATAGGCATCGGAGGGTTTACGTAGGAATCCACACCCGTGCCCCTAACCAATTTTCTTTTCAAACAGGTCATCCATCGCTATCACACTCCCTCGGGTGAGTCATTGCTTAGAGAAGTCATCCATCGCTATCACACTCCCCCAGGTAAGGCATCCATCGCTTGGAAGAGCCATCTATCGCTATCATTTTCCCCCAGGTGAGCCACCCATCGCTTGGAGGGGTCATTCGTCGTTCTTACTCTCGCCCATATGAGTTATCCATCGTTCAGACAAGCCAGCCTTGTGCTATCTTAAGACGATCTCTCATACATAAATTTATTGTTGTAGTTGTGCAACAATAACCAATATCATCATAGTGATATTTTGTCTTTTCTGTTCATATTTTTTCTCGATTTAAATTTTTTATTTTAAATTTTATATTTATTTGTGTGGTTAATGATTTGATACTAGTTTGTTTTCAATCCAAATTCATAACATGGGCTTTCATAGGAGACGATAGTTAGTAGAAACATGCACCAAGAGAGTACGTGGGGCTAGATTTATAAATTAGAAATGCTATTAAAGTATGTGTTGAGGCACACATTTCTTCCTCATTCCAAGAATACATTGAATTGTTTAAAGGAATTGATGCGTTTATTGGAGAATCAAAAATTGCAAAGCTTCAAGTTGAATGCCGATGGATTCTGTCGCTATGTAAGTAATGTGGAGTTTTTGGCCATCTTTTAGCGAATGTGTGAAGAAGGTCAAAACAGGTTTATATCTTAAAGGCCGATTGGTAATATTGGACCTCCTCGGTTGAGTGGTAGTTCTCATGGTCATGTTCATAGTAAGGGTCGATACTCAGTGCCATACTTGTGGTTTTGGAGTCCTGAGTTGAAATGTAAAAAATGAGCCTTGAATCATAATGTATATTTAAATTTTATTTTTTATAATAAAATATAAAAAAAATATTCATATCATATCAGAATAAAATCAAAAATTTTCTAACTAATCAATTAAAAACTATTCTCTTTTCAGTTTTGGAGGCAAAAATATCAATCAAATTTAATTTTTAAACTTAAGCAATAATAACATTAAACTTAATTTTTAAATTATAATCCAACAAATCAATAAAAATTTACAAATGAATTAGTGATTAATATGGGGGCAAAATGGTCATTTTGACATAGAAACAAAATAATAAATTTCTTTTCAAATTTATGACTCCTTAAATTGACATAATTATAGGCCCTGAGACAATGAACTCTTTGATTTATTTATAAGTTCGGGTTTGTCGATATTCCCCCAAGGCTCCGTCTCCTCATTCCAGCTCCATCCCTGTTCCAGTGAATAATAGTTAGTTCAGTGGCTAATCGGTTTTGCCCACTAATGCAAGAAGATCAGGGTATTCCTTCTGTGAGTGCTTCAAACTCCCAGGACCAATCTATTGAGAACCATGATATAGAGGATGTGATGGAGGTAATGTTTGATTCAGATAAGTTGTTTAGCGTGCACACTATAGAAACCTCCATCCAAGTCCAAGTCACAATCAGCGCAATCTGGCTAGCTCTGTCTTCTAGTTAGGGTCTCTTGTTGTCTTTTTTGGTGTCGTGTTGTGTCGTGCCTCTTTTGTTATGGTTTGTTTGTGTTTTTGCTCGGGATATGCCCTATCTTGCTTTTGTGAACATATTTTCAATTTCTATAGAATGAGTCTCTTATTTATAGAAAAAAAAATAGAAATGCTATTTGTGAATAAAGTTGGTATATTTTGTTATGCACTTAGTTTTATTATATTTTTATTAAATTAAAATTATAATAATAGTTATAGTATTAAAATGTATAATATATTAAAATTAAGAGTACAAACTCTATTTCGACCATAAAAATTAGGAGAGATTGAGAGAGAGTTGGAATATCCTTATCTCTTAAATTAAATAAGTAAAATATTGTATGTAACTAATGTTTTAAAAATCGGATCGGAGAACGAATCGGTCTATTAATTGGGTCACGAGTCAGTTAGTCTAACCAGTTAGATCGGAACGGTCTGACCGAATGATGTCATATATATTTTATAATAAAATAATATATATATATTAGATATATATTTTAATATATATTTAAAATACTAATATTGTGTATATTATTATGAGAAATGATATTATTAACTAATATACAACTAATATTTTATATATAATTGTTATATATGTTATTATAGAATTAATAAATAATTAAAAATTTAAAAGTGAATGAGGGAGTGAAAAAAATCAAGGTCAATCCAGTTTTCAATTCACTGGTCCAACTGAATTTCGATCGATTTTGATCGAGTTAAAAGGCATTTGATTTTTTAAGTTGAACCGGACCGAATAGGCCATCGATTCCCAGTTAAACTGCTCCGACCCGATCGGTCGAGTCCGATTTTTAAAACATTGTATGTGACATTCCCACATTTGATGCAAAGACATAAATTATTTTTGAGTTTTTGAAAACAATAGAAGCTTTCTTTGACTTTTATCAATCTAATGCAACTTGTGTACTCTTATCATCGTTACTTTGATGCAATGATGATATTCTCTCACCCCTCCCCCCGTTTCGTTTTCCCTCGTTTTTTCTTCCATCAAGATAACTAAAAGAGTTGGAGGTGGATTTATAAAAAGAAAGAATATTTTAGCAAGAAGAAAAAAAGGTTTTCGGCTAATGCAAGGTGAGACAGAGACACGAGAGAGTAAAATGATTTTCTTGCTTAATTTAATGGTAAGAAGGTGTTTGCTATTTATCAAAATACTAAGTAATTTGTGTCTTTTCACCAAAATTTAGAGGGTAGTGGAAATTTATCTTTTTAATAAATTATAAGAATTCAAAATATTAAAAATTAACTCTATATATATATATATGTGTGTGTGTGTGTGTTTATAAATGAATAGTCCATATGCTTGACCTTATATAGGTTATGCAATTATTTTTGTTTATATAAACATTGTATGATAAATTCTGCCTCGGTTTCATATAATTAAAGACAAGTTCACACTAATACTCCTGTGATTTAAATTTAGCATTTAAAAAATTTATTTTTTTAGGGTAAATTGTAAAGATCACCTTTCAATAGTAAAATTTCAAGAAATACTCTTGATGTTTTGAAAATAACAATATTTATCATATTATTAAATAAAAAAAACTAAATGGTCATGTCACCCTTTATTCTCTATTTTTTTTCTCTTTTTGGCTCTTTTCATTTTAACAAATATATATATATATATATATATATATGATAGCACCCATTGACCATTGGGTATTTAGATTCAATCAAGTATAGATTGTGTTCGAATCACACTAAAAAACACCATATGGGTTTCTGATAGACTCAGATGCATCTTGAACCCAAATTTGAATTTGAGAGAAAGCTAATGTGTAGATATACTTCTAAAGGAATTTATCTATAATTTTAAATAATTTATTATTGTTATTTCTATAATTAATAAAGTAAATTACATACACACCCATTGTAATTTGACGCATTTTCAAGAGTACTCCATATACTTCAAAATTGATCTCGTAAGTCCATGTGATTGATTTTGATTCAAAATAACGAAACTTTGCGGTTAATATGTTTCACTAAATTATATAAAATTAAAATCAACTAAAAAAATCAAAATATTAAAGAGTCAAAAAGAATAATAAGATATGCTGGCTACTTGGCTACCACAAACCATTTTCTTGACAACTATTCTTGGGATGCTCTCTTTTGTCGGGTCTTTCCACTCAATCCCATGATTTTCAACAGGGAATGTAAATTTAAATCTAATTCATAATAACTGTGCAAGGAGTGGATTCGAAACTAAGAATCTAAGCCGTCCACTACTCCCTACTGACCACTGGGACAACCCTAGGAGACAACAACTACTCTTCTTCTTTGCCAATTGAAATGTATGGTCAACTAGAAACTCTTTTTCTTCTGCATCTGTTATCTTTTTCTTTCACTAGAATAGACTACCATGAATAGGTTTGATTTGATTCGATATTCAAATCCCCTAGAATGAACAAAGAAAGAGAGTTAGGGGGAGAGAGAAAAAAAAAAAAAAACAAAACAACAACCATTAGCAATTGTGTAAAATCATTTTTAGGGTGAGGGTAAGTGTGCAAAATCAAGGAACATAGCTTGAAAGTTCATCATTTACTTTGTTACATCGAATTGAAACTTTGTTGGTGGCTATTAGTGATTGAAATCTAAATCAAATCAAATCGTTCCACATCCAACCATCAATAGATTAAGTGATTGAAAAAACATAAAGAGGGAAGGAGAGAAAAATAAAGAGGAATGAGACGTTTAATCATGGGAAAGGGAAATTCCATTTATACTCACCTTTTTTGTTTTACAAAGTCAACTTCTACAATTATAACAACTATTTTTTTAAAAATACCCTTTAGTGTACACAATATCTCACATGTTCTTCGCACACACCATCATCGCACTTGACCATCATTGCTGGTGGTCATGTCATTCCCACCAATGGTCGTGAATGTGGCCGCCCATCATCGCACCCAAATCTCAAGGTTCGAGTGCATTTAGATGCTTCCAAATCCTAGGGTTTGGGGGCTTTGAAAGCATCCCAAACCCTAGGGTACGAGTGTGATGATGGGCGACTACCACCAATGAGAGCTTTGCGATGATGGGTGGGCGTGTTCCTTGTAGTCGTTGGTGATGATGTGGGAAGAGCAAGCGAGGTGGCTCTCCACAACCACTTTCTATAATTGTAGCAATTATTTTTCAAAAATATCTTTTAGTGGAAGTTATAGTAGTTTTTCACAAAATATCTCTATAAAAATAGAAAATTGAAAACTATGTTCACAATGTTAGAGAATAGAAAGCAAATTTTATGTTTTCTAAAATTATATTAGACTTTAGGAAACATATTAAAGATGTTATACAAGAAAAACATGTTTTTCTAAATTGAGCCCCATTTTAAATCTTGTCCACAACAATTTTTTCTCCTTTGATTATTTTTCTCCTAGTGTTTCATTTGTACCCATTCACCACACCTTCCTTTCCTCTTCCTTGCCACCCTTCACCATTACAACAACAAACACAATTGGCCTTTACTCTTGCCATCCTTGTTACCACTACAACAATACCCTTAACCACTATAATAGCAAGCACCATTGACGCCGTCTTCTTCTTATCTTATCATCAATATGACTAGTACTACGGCACCTCACTCTACTATTATAACAGTGACAACTCTTCATTTCATCAAGTGGCCTTAACTATTCACCTCTCTCTTTGCTATTAAGCTCTACATCTTTCTTTTTTTTTGTATGATTTTAAACACATTTTTTTTCCTAAAGTCTAAAATTGATTTTATATTTAATTGAAATGAACACATTTTTTTTTCTATAGAAATGAAAACATAAAAATATAGGTGAAAATTAGAGATAAAAAAATATTCTCCACAAATAAACAAGTCCTTATATTATCACCACCATTTACCCAAAAGAATGAAAAAAAGAGATGATATTTTAAATATTGTAGAAAATTTGATGATTATTATTTAATTACAACTACAAAAGTATTTGAGTGTAAGTTGAGAGAATTGTAATCCCTATAATGTATTTTACCTCTTTTTATATAAAACCAAAATTTATTTATTAGGAAAGGAAAAAATTCTCTGAAATAATTAATTTTTTGAGACGATGTCGTTTCAACTTCGAATAGAAACCAGATCGGTGGGTGGTTCACCGATCAACTTCTGAACCAGGCGAGACTTGAGAGCGTAGGGAAGGCGCTGACAATGAGGCACCATCGCCTTCGCCACCTCCAGCGCCGCCACTTCGCCACCAAATATAGCGGCAGAGTGGTGGTGGAAGCCGACAACGGCCGCTCATTCGCCGTTGAAGTCGTCGGACCCAACCTCCAAAACGACGTCAGAGGCTACTTGCTTCCGCGCCGCGACCTTATCGCCAGGGCCGCTAAAATCCTCCAGTCACAGCCTTCCGCCGCCTCAGACCCCTTCCTCGACCTCTCCGAGTACCTCCAAACCCTAACCCTAACCACCTCCGAAGCCTCCGAAATCCTCAAATCCCTCAAATCGCCCACCCTCGCCCTCCAGTTCTTTCAATTTTGCTCCTCCTCAATCCCTAGTTTCCACCACGACTCCTTCACCTATAACCGCATTCTCCTCATCCTCTCAAGGTGTTATTTGCCGGACCGGTTCGATATCGTCCGTCAGTTCGTGGACGAGATGGAGCGCTCCGGCGTGCGCGGCACCATCTCCACCGTGAACATCTTGATCGGAATGTGTAGCGGCGACACCGATGGGGTCAAAAAATTGGAGAGGTGTTTGGGATTGGTAAAGAAGCGGGATTTGAGGTTGAGCTGCTACACGTATAAGTGTCTTCTTCAGGCGCATTTGCGGTCCAATAATACGGATACGGCCTTCCAAGTGTATATGGACTTGAGGAGGCGCGGATATAAATTGGATATATTCGCTTACAATATGCTTCTGGATTCTCTGGCCAAAAATGATAAGGTTTGTCTTGGTCCCTTCTGTTGTATCCCAACATTGTTATTCGTTTGTTTTGGTAATACAGAACATAAGTACATAGATGTTATTACACATATTCTTTTTGTAGATATGAACGTGTAGATGTAAGATGTGGATACTTTTTATCATACCATGTGAATGTAAGCTACATTTTTAAGAGCTCCCAGAGATGATTACATTAGAACCTTTGTGCCTGACAATATGTGAAGGTGCAACATTTTCATGGAAAAAAAATATTAAACTAGATCAGTAAGTAGAGAGCTTGGGGGAAGACCTGAAGATGTAGTAAAAAACTTACAGGAATGAGAAAATCTATATGAGTCTAACCGATTATGTTTAAGCTTAACTTCCAAAACACTGATATAGCTTGAGCATGCGGCTGCAGATGTTTGTATTTTTGGTTACAATTGTCTGATTTGATGGTAACTTCTAAATTATAAACTGCAGGGAAATTGTTTTGTCTGGATTGTGCAATGATGAGTTCGCCATTGTTTTCAGGAGTCTTGGATGGGCCAACAGGTGTTGGGTCATTTTCAATGAGTCTCCCTATGGTTTAATTGTAGCATTTTAAGCTTTGTGCTTTACTACACACCCCACAAACTTGATCTCCAAACAAATCAAGCTTTCAATGAATTGTGAACTTCAGCCGAACCGTGAGGGCACATGAGATGAAACGGCATTGATCCTTTGTCATTTTCTTCAATGCTCTTTTGGGATGAAACCAGCTGCAATCAAATCCATTCCAAGGCCTCTTCTTAGCAGTTGCAATCAAATTGCAATTGGCCTGACTTTATTAGGGCAAATTGCAACCGGGGGAAGCTCAATTTGGGGATTAGGGTATAGATTTATTCTGAAATTGAAGTGGGAATCAAGGTTTATTTTGACCTACTACTGAAATGGATTTGGAGATTAGGGTTGTGGGATGTGGTTAAGTATAAGCCAGCTTGGATTTATTTGACGCCGTCAAAGGAAACAGTAACAGAAGGGTCTCTATGAAAGAAATAAAGCACAGGGACTTTAAATGCTAAAAGTAAACCATAGGGGATTTCATTGAAAATGTTCTAAATCATAGGGTTCATTACACATGGCCCAAATTACAGGGGGTCTCATTGAAAATGACCCAAACCACAGGGGGTCCAACTGGAATTTACCATTTCAAATATGATGAACAAGTAAATAGTCTTATAAATAGGTCTTCAAGCATTTCATTATTAAATAAGAAAATGGGAAAGAAATTATTAGGATTTAGTATGTAGTCTTTTGTTTTTCTTTTCTTCCTTGTTTTCTTCTGGTTTTCTGTTTTCAATATCAGTTCCAATGATCCTGATGATCTGATTTGCAGCATGTTGACAGGTTGACCATGCTTACAAGGTATTTGAGGACATGAAGCGCAAGCACTGTGAGCCTGACGAATATACATACACTATTTTGATCAGAATGTCCGGAAAAATTGGGAAACCTGATGAAGCAGTCTCTCTCTTTCAAGAAATGCTAAGTAAGGGCTGTACTCCAAATTTAATTGCTTACAATACTATGATCCAGACACTTGCTAAGAATCGAATGGTCAAGAAGATAATTTTACTCTTCTCCAGAATGGTGGAAAATGATTGTCGGCCCAATGAGTTCACATACTCCCTCATCCTAAATGCCTTGGTTGCAGGAGGGCAACTTGATAAGCTTGATGAGGTTGTGAAAATATCAAATAAGTACATGAATAAGTCAATATATGCTTATCTTGTGAGGACTTTGAGTAAATTGGGCCATGCAAGTGAAGCTCACAGACTATTTTGTAACATGTGGAGCTTTCATGACAAGGGAGATAGGGACGCATACTTATCCATGCTAGAGAGTCTATGCAATGCTGGTAAAATAACAGAGGCTGTGGACCTTTTAAGCAAGATTCATGAAAAGGGTGTAAGCGTTGATACCATGATGTATAACACTTTGTTCTCAGCTCTTGGGAAATTAAAAGAGGTTTCCCATCTCTGTAATCTTTATGATAAGATGAAGCAAGATGGCCCTCCACCGGATATTTTTACCTACAACATTCTAATAGCTAGCTTTGGTAGAGCTGGGAGAGTTGATGAAGCTTTGAAAATCTTTGAAGAGCTTGAGAACAGTAATTGTAAGCCTGATATTATATCATACAACTCCTTAATTAACTGCCTTGGGAAGAATGGCAATATTGATGAAGCTCACATGAGGTTCAAGGAGATGCAAGAAAAGGGTTTGGATCCTGATGTCGTGACATATAGCACCCTGATTGAGTGCTTTGGTAAGACAGACAAAGTTGAAATGGCTTGCAGCCTGTTTGAAGAGATGCTTGCTGAAGGCTGCTTCCCAAACATCGTAACATACAACATCTTACTTGACTGCCTGGAGAGATCTGGGAGAACTGCTGAAGCTGTGGACCTTTACGCGAAACTTAAACAACAGGGGTTAACCCCAGATTCGATCACGTACTCTATTCTTGAAAGGTTGCAGGGTGGTTCACATCGGAGAGTTAGGGTTCGCAAGCAAAATCCGATCACAGGGTGGGTTGTCAGCCCGTTAAGGTGATGAACGGATGCATTAGGGACTCATGATAGACATTAGTTGGATTTTAATTTAACCCCCTTTCATGTTCTTCCCCTGTAAACTACCAGAACTTCCTGGACTTGAGAGCATTAAACATTGAAACATTTTCAGCTGTAGAAGTTATGTTCCCTTCTTCTTTTGGAGGCAAGAACTTTTGACCTCTTGTGGCTTTAGCCATAAGCAATGGCCTTTCCTCGGATTCTCTCCTCGTCTTTCTTCCTCCCCCGCCCACTTCCCCGGTTCCCCCTCTCTTTCGAATTGGTGCAACTTAAACTTCCTATTATCTGTGTTTGAGCTTATTTAGTATTGTTATACTTGCATAATATTTTTTTATTAATTTTTTTTTAAAAAAAAATTGGTACAGTGTAATTTTACTTTTAAAATAGTCTTTTTTTTTTCAAAAAAAAAAAAACAAGATAGGCTATTTTAAAGCAAAAGTAAGGGCCTTTTTTTTTTAATCAAAAGTATAATGGCTTTTAGTGAGGTTTACAATTATTAATATGTTTAAGTATCCTCTTTAATCATTTTATATATTTACCAAAAATCCTTGTACTTTATCAAAAATGTATGTATGTTAAGGTAAAGGCATAAAAATATCTTGGTACTTTATTAAAAAATGTCGCATGACATTTCGAATTTTCTAAATATTCTCTTAAACACCTTAACTCTAAAAAAGTGAAACTATTAAGCATCTTAACAAACAATAATTAAGGACAAAATTTTAACGTGACATGCTTGCATAGTGATTAGAGTTTTAAGCTTTTTGTTTTAAATTTTTTTTATGGGTAAAGGCATAAAAATACCTTTGTACTTTATCAAAAAAAGTCATGTGTCACCCCAAATTTTTAGAATGTCTCATTAGACACTTTTACTTCAAAAAAAAGTAAAACTATTAAATAGGTCAACGAACAATAGTTATGAACAATATCTTAACGTAAAATGCACGCGCATTTTAGGGGTTTAGGGTTTCTATTTTAACATTTTTTTATTCTTTCCCTATTTTTTTATTTTTTTTCTTGTACTAGAGCAATAGAACCCATTGAGTCGTTCCGTTTCCATTGTCGAGTCATTTTGTTCTTGTTGTCGAGTCGTTCTTGCTGACCCGTTTGGTTTCAATTGTTGTTGTCATTTATGTCGTCGTTCTATTCTTGTCATCCCCATTGTTTCCACTATCATTTTGTTCCTATCATCATTCCATTCTCAACATCCAAGGCAACCAAAATATCATTGAGTTGTTACCTATTGCTCTAATCTCCTCTTCATCTTCGTCATCTTGCCAATCTTCGATCCCCTTATTGCTCAAATTGGATTGTTAAATATAATGATCCATGAAGCCTTATTTTGAATTTTTAATTTCCTTCTTACAAGATGTTTTTTTTTAATTGATTTGTTGAGGATGATAAACTTTAATATAATGAATCATTTAGTTTCTTATTAATATATTCATTAGACATCTTTACTTCAAAAAAATAAAACTATTAACTACTCATTAGATACTAATTAGAGATAGTTTGGAAGCGTGAAATGTCCACGCAATGACGTGACATAAGCAATACAATATGACATTCATGCAGCTAATAAACTAGAAAAATATCATTTTAAAAATTTTTGAAAATAAATGCTATTACTTTTTAAAACATAAAATGCTATTACATCTTTAGTTATAAAATTAGAATTGAAAAAAAATATATATTTTCTAAAACTAAATGTAACATTAGTTTTCTATTTTTAATTACAAATTTAATTATTTAATAACAAATTAAAATATATTTAATAATTTCACTTTTTTAGAATAGAGGTATCTAATGAAATATTTTAAAAGTTAGGATGGCATATGACTATTTTAACGCCTTCACTCGAAACAAGGGCCTTGCTAAACACACTCACTCGCGCATCCTCTTACTTGCTTTGTCGAGAATTTGAGGTATTTAATAATTTTATTTTGTCAAAGTAGAAGTGTCTAATGAGATATTTTGAAAGTTTGAATGCCACACGACTTTTTTGGTAAATATATAGATACTTTTATCTCTTCACCCTAATAATAAAATATTAATAAAAATTTATCAATTATTCCTAACATTATAAGTTTAAAAAAGCAAAGTATATATTCGTTTTAAGATATGCCTAAAAACGTATTTTTAGGAGCATTTTTGAACCATAGAGGCTGTTTGTCCAAATAGCTAAATCACAAGGGATTTAGGTACAATTAACCCTTTTAAGTATCTATAACATAATAATAAAAAGTAAATATTTTTATAAAATACATTTATTAATTATATATTTTTTAATTTCAAATATTGAGTTATGTACAATTAATAGTGGGAAGTAAAAAAAAATAACTAAACTTTATGTAAAGTTCATAGAAGGAAATAAAAAATATAATTTTAATTGAATTTATAATTAAAATTATAAATCATTATTATGAATACTTTTATATCTCTTTAAGTAATTTTGTTATCTTAATTCACTTCAACTCAAATATTTATCAAACGCTAACTCTTGAAAGGAGTTATGTTCATTTAATTAAATTTAATATTTAATAAACTAATTAGGTGAATTTGAAAATAACCTAATTAGGTGGTGGGGACCGACGACGGTAGAAGGAGATAAAACCGGAGATGAAGGTGGACAACACGCCAATCAAGCTCTCATGTGAGAAAGAGAGAGAGATTTGAAAGGGTATCGCATCTCTGGAGGTAGAGAAACGAACGATAAGGGTGGAGGATCGGACGGCCGGTCGCGCGCTAGGCTGGGAAAAATTAAAACTTTTCTTTTGTCCAAAAATTGAGAAAAGGAGAAGACGTGAACCCGACCATATTGACGAATTAACCCTTCAAATTAACGAAGGTAACGTACACCTATGTTAAAGTAGGTGCACAAAATCATACCCAAAAAGACTCTGTCAGTGTAAAGGTAAAAAAGAAAGTGATGGCTAGCCGGCTATCCAAGCAAGCATTGTAACGCCCCACCTTTCTCCAAGCGTGCGTTAAGTCGAGATTTTTGGAATTTTTTTTTTTAAATCAAACACAACATAAATCTCTTGATATGCATACTCTCATCATAATCATCTCCCAACAATCTCGATCGTGCCTTCTCAGTATATTAAAATTTAGTAATAGACTAAGACAGGCATTATCAATCACATCAGCAGAAGCAAGATCGAAACCTCAATGATATATATATAACTGACAATTCCTTTTACAATAACCAAATCGATGTTTCACATGAAAATATATTACATAATCTCTGAACATTGTAATTATAGACAAAACCTACGAAAACTAAACATAACGACTACATCTCGATGACATTCTTTCCCTTGGCGCCACTGCTTTCACTTGGAACGTTTGAATATTTCAGAGACATAGTCCAAATTAGATGCTGAATCATCTAAATGAGAGTTCAAAAATATTTTCATGAATGTATGCAAAATCATGTATAAAATCGATAAATCCCAACATGCACCAGCCTAAGAGAATCCCACACAGCATTTAGCCTTAACCGGGGAAAATGCAATCTCTCTAAAAGCAACACGACTATATCGACGCATTGGCAAACCGATCCTGCTTAAGAGGGACAACCTCAACATATGAACCCAGGAATCACCCCATTGTCATTGTTAGACTTTACGCTCCCACTCAAAAGCATTCCAAAACACAACGCAACCCTAGCCCCAAGAGTGTCACATCAATACTATCCTTGGAATCGACGTCACCTCGGCATTAATGCTATTGCTCAACAGAACCTGAGGTGGTGTCCACTCGCAGTCCAGCCACTTGAGCCAACAACCGGGGTGGTGTCCACTCTCAGTCCTGCCACTTGGGTCCCGTAGGGTGAAGTCCGTCTCAGCCCCGTCCCAAGTGAGTCACGTAGCATTAATCCTTGATACCCATCCCGAGTGCTGTCACTCTGGACTACGTCACAGGTTAACAACCCATGTCTCACATGGACGACACAAAACAAGCCAATGTCAAAAATCATAACATGCATCACCTAAAATCAACACTTAAAATCAACGTTTAATGCACGTGTAAATAACCATTTGGACAATCCATCACAAAAACCTAAGCCATAGGGATGAACACTCACGGTAAACCATTCACATGTTACTTGAAATCTTTTCGGGTAGAACCACTCACATTTAAACGAAATTTCCAATTGACAAGAGCGGTTCACCTCGATTTGCGTGCCTGCCTCGTTTTGCGTGCCCTCTTTGCACTTCACACGAGTCGTTTCACCTCATGCCGCAAGGTACCCTAATCACCCAATAATTTATCAAAATATAATTTTCTCCTTAATTTTTCTCATATTTCCTCATTTTCTCCTATTTTTCTTTTCTAATAATTCAAAATAAATATCTACCCAACTATTTTCTCAAATATTTTTACACAATAATTCATAAAATAATTTTCCAAGAAATTTGAAAAAAAAATCAGAATTTACCTACCTGGCACGCGCCCCCACGCGCGGGCGAATGGCTGGACAATTTGGGCTGGAGCGTGGCAGTCACGCGCCACCGTCTTCAACCTCAAGCCGGTCGCCGACGGTTGCTCCGATGGCCACAAAACCTGTGTCGTCCGAAAGTCCTCGAATAGTCGATCACAATGCCACAAAAATCAGGCCGAAAAACCACCAAAAAATGGCTCAAATGGCCAGTTGCAAGCAGCGGAAGGCGGTCCGCCTCTAACCCTCGACCGAGCTCGATTAGCCATCAAACCCACTCCAAAATGTCTCAAAATGATCCCAAAATGACCCTTGACTCCTAGAGATCAAAAGCCCTCTATCAAAGCTCCAAAAATCATCCAAAAATGAGATCGATTTGTGCTTCAAATTCGGCTGAAAGCCCTCAGTATTTATAGACAAAAATGACCCTCCATGTGACCGATCTCCGGCCAAAACTTCTTCCCCACGCCTCCTAGACCTCCCTAGGCCACTCCCTGATGATCCTAGGCTGCCAAATGGCCAGATTTTCAGGCCAAAATCTCGGCCAGATCTGCCATGTGCGTGCGAATTTTCTGAAAATTACAGTTTGGCCCCCATGAAATTTTCTTTTGCATTTTAGCCCTTGCCCTCAAGCCCCTAATCTTTCTAGCATCCTCACTAAAACTCTCAAGATTAGTACTTCTCATTTCTCCCTTGAAAATTTCAAAAAATTACCGTTTTGACCTCCCTCGAGCAATTTTAGAAAATTACACTTAGTCCCGATTGATTTATTTGACCTCAAATCCACTCGATTCAACCTGAAACCACTTAAGGGTTCTTCTATACATCGAATACTAGTCCTTGACACCCTCATTTGACTTTTTGGACGTCGTTTGCAACAATTCAGTATTACGACCTAATTAGCAGCTGTATTTTTACTGTACCGAAAACTGTTCCCGATCCAATTTTCTTCATCACCAAAAATCATAATTTATTTTACTTGTCGATACTATATCATTTTCCTTGGTTATCTAGGGTCCGAGGTGCTCCCTCTGATTAATTCGGTCGTCCAAAGCTGTGTTAGTGTGCCCTATAGTCTTATTTTTTTCAAAATTCCAATTATACCCTTTATCAAATATCATTTTTATCCTCAAATTATTCTTGGGTGTTACAAGCATGATGCACTCAACCTTAATTTAAAAGACAGATTTGACCCTTAATTTTTTGATAAATAATAAAAAAAATTTAAATATTTTTTACTAATTTTAAAATTTATTTAAACGTTTTAATTTTGTCAATTCTATTATAATTAGTTCAATTGAGTATAATTTTTTTAAAAATTTAAAATTACTTTAAGAAGCATGTGTTAGTGTTATCATTGTACACTACCTATCATAAAAAAATATATTAATGAGATTCATATATATTCATATAAAAAAATAAAAAAATAAAATTATACATGTGAATCTCACTTATATATAAATTTTTAATAATAGATGACCTATCATGCCAATAATGACACGCTTTTTAAATTGATTTAAGATATTAGATAAAATTACATTTAAATGAGTCAATTGAGATATAATTATTAAAATTAAAATATTTTGATAAATTTAAAAATTCATAAAAAAAGTTAAGTTTTTTTTTTTTTTGTTACTTGACCCTTGTCAATTGAATTTTTGAAATTCTTTTTTACTTAAGATGCATTTTTGTAGTTATGGATAGGTAACTAACACATCTTTCAGATGAATCAGGTGGTGGTCGGTTTCAAAACATCATCACCTATGGGGTCTTTTAAAGCGATCAATAGTTAAAAAAAATAAAATAAATTATAAAACGTATTTTTAATATTTTAAATTACCGAAAATAAAAACAAGCAACGGGATGCCGTTTTTTATTTTAAGAAGGAAAGGCAGATCCTTCCATACCAAACGCTGTTTAAAAAGAGAATTTTTATTCTTCGGATAATAATTTATTAGACACGTGGCTGATGCGATTGCGATCCCTTGGACGCTGGCAACACGTGACAAATTCTCTCTATTATTTCGACGTGACATTCCACCGTCCGCCAATAATTTCAACATGTCCCCTCTTTTTCTATCAGTTAATTAATTCTCCCGAATCTATGGCCAAATCTTACCAAAATAAAAAATAAATATAATTTTAAAATAAAAAATTGAAACACGAGAAAAATGGATAAATAAAAAATATAATTTTTTATAAATATAGTTTTTAATATAAAAAATTATAAAAAATAATTATTTAAGTTAAAAAATAACTATTTGACATGAGTATCCCACCTGAGTACCCCACTTCTAATCATCCTATAAAAGGTGGAAACTTTTTCTCAAGTATTGTATTTGACATGAATCACTTTCAATTCTTACTTTTATGAAGCTACCCATATATATACATATATTTTTATTGACTTGAGTGTCAAGAGATCAAACTTAAAAACCTAATCTCGCCTTGGTATAACTCCTTGAGATGTAGCTCCCGAGCTCTAAAACTTAGGGAATATTTGATATAACTGAAGTTTTTTGATTTCAAAAAATGTTAAATTGAGAATCTACGTTCTCAGATCTAGTATAATTTTTTAAAAAGATAATTATGAGAAAATAACATTTATAGTATTTATTTTTCATCAATTCTCTCACAAAAAGATTTTTACAAGGAGAGTTGAGAATTTTAGATTTCCATAAATTAGAGAAAATTTTTAACAAATAGAAAGACTAAAACACAATTTAGCCTCTTATAATTTCATAATTCTTTCACCATTATTTTCACTCTAACTTTCTTCTTACAAATATATATATACACATATATATATATAATACATATATATAATATGTAAAGAAAATAACATTTTTTTAACTTCCTAAGAAGATTGTGAGTTCTAATATTTTATATACTAGAAGGAATTTATTATTTTTGAATAAAAAATTAAATAAGAATAATTTTAAAAAAATAACATTGATCCCTGTTACATTTAAATCAAATATAAGAATATGCGTTCTCTTTGTTTTTTAATTTTTAGTTTTAAGTTTCAACTTCATTTTCAGTTTTCTATTTTAATATTTTATTTTTAGAAAATTGAAAACTCGTTCTATTTATAATTTTGAAAAATTATTTCTCAAAATAGAAAATTAGGAAACGCCTTCTCTTTGAAATTTTGAAAATAATTTTTTAATCATATTTTATTCAATAAATTTGATTATTCAGTAAATTAGAAATATTTAATATTAATATATTAATAAAAAAATATATATATTTTTAAATTAATAATTTTTTTAATATTTTTTTCATTACAATAATAAAATATAAATAAATAAATATATATATTTTGAGTTTAGAGTTTGTTTTGAATAAAAACACTCAAAATAATTTTTTATTGTTTTGAGTTTTATTTATAATTATTTTTTTATTTTTAAAAATATATTTTTAAAATAATAAAGAGAATACGTTTTTATTATTTTTAAAAATTAAAATTAACTTAAAAATCAATATAAGATTTTTAAAATAAAATACTCAATATTTTTAAAAATATTTAAAATTAATTAAACATAAAATTATATATACCTTAAAAATCATAAATGTCAAGAATTTAACCTCCATTTACCTTGCGTGTCTTTCTCTTACAAGTAAAGTCCCGTCAATGAGGATCTCGAGGTCGGGATCTAGAGATGAACCATGTTGTAATTATCTATTGTTTAAGGACTTATTGTTTAATAAAACTACTGTTTAAGGGTATGTCGCCACACGGCCCACACCCCAATCAGACTCCAGTGGACAAGGCAGGAAGCCCTATTTAATGAAAGATTTGGCATTTCAGGTGACATATCCAGAACCCCAATAATTTCGAAGATATGGGTTCTTTGCTCTTACTTATCCTTCTCGCCGGCGGCGTTATCACAGTCACAGCAGCAACCAGTAGCACTAGATCGGAGTCGGAAATGCTGCACCAAGTCCACCCCCTCCGGCCGAGGTCTGGCGCCGGCGGAAGCCCTATTCCGGGCCTGTCCTGCCTGAGCTGGCGGCTGGGTGTGGAAGCTCACAACATCATCGAATGGAAGACGGTGCCTCTGGCATGCAAAGAGTACGTCGGCCACTACATGCTGGGCCACCAGTACCGGAAAGATTCGAGAGCTGTGGCGGTGGCGGCTCTGCTCTACGCTCAGAGCCTTAAACTCGCCGGAGATGGCAAGGACGTTTGGGTCTTCGACATAGACGAGACCGCGCTCTCTAATCTGCCTTACTACGCCCATCACGGCTTTGGGTAAGTGGAATCATACTGACACTGATGTTTTTCCCTCTCTAATCAATCTCCCTCACTACGCCCATCACGGCTTTGGGTAAGTGGAATCATACTGACACTGATGTTTTTCCCTCTCTAATCAATCTCCCTCACTACGCCCATCACGGCTTTGGGTAAGTGGAGTCATACTAACACTGATGTTTTTGCCTCTCTAATCTCCCTTACTACGCCCATCACTGCCTTACCTATAGGCTATTTCCAGATTTGAGCTCCTTGTCAGAATTTAACCCGACCCGAGTGATTTAGGATGAATAGAAATTTTGAAATATTTAGTGTTCAACTTTGGCCAATACTCGGCCAAATTAAAGCTTCATTGTTGGATCTGAATAGAAATTTTATAAGACGGATATGATATGAGGAGAAGAGGTGGGTGGGTTTCAGGGCGGAGACGTATAATTCGACGCTTTTCAACGCATGGGTGATGGAAGGAAAGGCGCCGGCGTTGCCGGAGACGCTGCAACTCTACAAGAAGCTTCTGGCTCTTGGCTTCAAGATTGCGTTCATAACCGGACGAACTGAAGGCCAACGAAACGTCACGGCATCCAACCTCAACAACGTTGGCTACCATACTTGGCTGAAGCTCCTCTTAAAGTACGTACGTATAATTCTATATATCGTACCCATCCATGCAAAGCCCCGCCGCCCGGCATATATCGTATTTTGAGAATATTTTCTGTATCTTGTATTCTTATTCACAACTAACAATTTTATTTAATTCTTTTAATCTAATAACAGGGGATCAGCTGAGCAGGGTCTGTCGACGATTGAGTACAAGTCAAGGCAGAGGGAAAAGCTGGAGAAGGAAGGATACAGAGTGAAGGGGAACATTGGAGATCAGTGGACTGATATCTTAGGAACCCATCTTGGCAATCGCACTTTTAAGCTGCCTGATCCAATGTATTATATTAGTTAAATTATGGCTTAGTTTGGGTAGGTTTTTTTTTTAACAGTGTTTAAGTTGAATAGTATTTAAGCTAATAATATGTTTGACAAAATATACTTTTAACTTATTAGTTAATAGTTATGTGTTTAGTTTGAAATAACTAATAAGTTATCAGAATATGATAAAAAGATGAAAATAAATATATTATTGGATAATATAAAAAATATTATTTTAAATAAAATTAATTATAAATTATTGTTATATAAATGTATATATATGTTCAAATTAATTAAAAATATATTAATATATGTATATATATGTTAAAATTACCGTTATATATGTACACACTCTTATATATATATATATATACATATACAAAGACAGTGAAGAGGAAAGGACGAACGGACCATGATGACGGATCCTAGGGATGACGGTGGACTATGAGGACGGCGATGGACTGTGGGGGCGACGGGCGAGACGAGGGCAATGGGGTGGGAAGACAGCGAACGTTGGGGGTGATTGGTCGAAAAAGTTGGGGCAATGGCGAACAGCAAGAGAGACGGTAACGATCGAAAAACTGAGGGCGATGGTAGATGGTGGGGGTAACAATTGAAAAAGTTGGTGGTGACAATGACGGTCGAGAGGTGGAAGATTGAAGAAGAAGGGTAATGACTGTAAATGATTGAAAAGATTGAGGATAAAATAGACATTTACTTAGTCAACCCAACTTAATTAGTAGTAGATTTCTTCAAAAGTTAATGGGTGAAAATTTTTATAAAAAACTAATATATGTAAGCGTTTAAGCTATATAAATTAAGTAGCTTAAAGCTATTATATTACCTTATAAGTTATCAAATCGCTTTGCGAGACGAACCCTGTATGGATTCTTTTTTTTGTTTTTTGTTTAAGAGAACTCAATCAATCAAGTCATTATGTCTTATGTATTAAATAATTTCAAAAATGATTCGATTGAAAGCATGATCTTAAAATTTTATATTAGAATTGAAATTATATTAAAATAATTTCAAAAATCTTAAGTATGTTCAACTTTTTATTTAGTATTATTATTAGTCATTGGTCAATAATTTTTGTAATTAATATTTTCTCTTAGTTTATTAAAAGAAATAACTATTAAAAATTTCATTTAAAAAACCTCAAAGCATCTACATACTACGGCATACCCCAAGTATTACAACTAAAACTAAATAAAATATAAAAAATGAATCTAAATTACCATTATATATTTACATTCCTTCTAACATAGATAATATATATACAAATATTAGTAAAAATCTTCAATTCGCTTCATTTTCAAACTTAAACTCACGATCTCTATTTTTCTCTTACTTAGTTAAGCATTAAATTTTGATTTTTTTAAAGAAAAATTTTAAAAATAATGCTAAGAGTCATTATGTGATATATGCTCTGCCTAACACCTCCGAGAATACGACACACGACTAATGACATCATTATCATTATAACTCATAACATTATTTTAATTTTAAATAAAATAAATTTTGATGTACCCATGTTAAGTTGTTTCAAAAACTAGTTCTTAATTTAAAGAATGATTCCTTAGTTTTTGAAATTACACTTTTACCTTTAACCTTAAAAAATTGTACCTCTTTGGCCTTTAATGTTAATAAATCATGGTTAAATTTTGAAAAACACTTAAAATACCTCACACATCTCATTTCCCAATCTTTTTGTTGTCTTTCATTTTTTAAGCAATTTTTATTTGGCACATTTCAACCACCAACAACTTTTATTTCTTTTTAAAAAAGGTTCGAAAAGACAAAATGAAAGCGTCAATCATTTTATTTTATTTTAATTTTTGTAATGATAAAAACACTTGTTATAACTCTTAAAAAATAGAGATAAGTCCCGTTATCAAGTGTAATATCTTAGAAATGATTATATGTCATTTACTCAAAGAACTGGCCAATACTGTAAGATTTTAAAAAACTCGAGGATTATTAGCTAATTTTACAATCATTTTGATCTAATTAATTTTTTTTTTTGGGGGGGTGAGGTGGCGGAATATGGTTGGGGGAGCAACGGCAAGGTACGAGAGGAAAAGAGTGAATTTGGGAAGAGCGATGCGTTCAAACTAAAGCGCATCACCACACGTGTACTTCCTCGCTGCAAAGGTGCAAGACCAGCTAAGCAGGGGACGTGAACGGCACTCGTTTAATCATGCCGAATCAACGGTCCAATTGCCCTCAGATCGCCGCTTCATCATCATCACGCAGAACCCGGCCCCACCCGCCCTTCCGAACTTTCCAGACAAGTATTTAAACCCCCAGTCACATCCCCCGCAAACGCAACGACAACAACCAGAAGAAAAATAAGAAGAGGAAGAGGAAGGAGATCGTTGGCGACGGCTAAATCAATCACCATGTCTTGGCAAACCTACGTCGACGAGCACCTCATGTGCGACATTGAGGGCACCGGAAACCACCTCACCGGCTCCGCCATCATCGGCCACGACGGCAGCGTCTGGGCCCAGAGCTCCTCCTTCCCTGCGGTCCCCATCTCTCTCTCTCTCTCTCTCGATTGGATCTGTGATTTATGAATTGTGTTTGCCTTTTTGATTGCTTCTCCGTTTCGATCTGTTTTTGTGACCGCTGATCTTGTGAAACTGTTGCGATTTTGATTGGATCTGTATGTGTTTCGGCATTCCTTGTGCATTGTCATAGGAATTTCATTTTCATTGAAACAATTAGGAATGAGCGTAGATCAGTTCTTGAGATCGGATGGTAAGAGTTTTTGATGGATCCGACCGACGCTTGGGGATCCGAGGAGAGGATTTTATTTTCTGCATTTCGGCGTTGTTTGCTAATCGAATGGCAACGCATTTAGATTGGCAATGTATTGTGGATGTTCCGATTTGCATTCCGGAAATGAGATTCTTTCCGATAACTAATGGGAATGGAAATCGGGTGAATGTGCATTGGGGATTTGAAAAATTATTTAGAAAATCATTCGAGATTCTATATGAAGTAAGGATTGGACACGATTAGTTTGTATAAATTTGAATTCCAGTTTCATTTCTGATCGTTGCTTCTTTTCACATTACCTAAGGAAACTATTGAACGTCGGATCGTCTTGCATTTCTTCTTGTCTTCCATTCTTATAATTTCCAGAGAACTATATAATTCATCGATGTGGCTTTTCTTCTGTAGAAGGATTCAACAATGAAACAAACCTTACACGATCTTAACTCTTCCTTATTGTTATTGTGCACATTTTTATATTGGCTAGATTTGATTCCCCCTTTTTCCCTTAATTCCGATCATTGACTATGAGGTTGATTTGCAGTTTAAGCCCGAGGAGATCACTGGGATCATGAAAGATTTTGATGAACCTGGCTTTCTTGCTCCTACTGGGCTGCACCTTGGTGGGTCAAAGTACATGGTCATCCAAGGGGAGCCAGGTGCTGTGATCCGTGGAAAGAAGGTATTACATCTCTTTGTTGATGAAGCCTTTCGTAATTTTTTGAACAACTTTAGCTTTTCTGACCTGTTTTACTTTTTGTATCTGTTTGGTGGTGGGGAGGGGCTCGTCACGATTCCTCCAGAATTATATTTTTCTTTGAAACCTGCCAGTCTATCTACTCTATTTTTAATTCTACAGTGAATTTGATCTAATTTCTGCATTATCATTGATTCATCACGCCCACTTTTCCTAAATGATTCCATGATTCACATACATTTTCTATCTCTAGTTTTGCTTTTCAATTCAATTATTATTCGATGCCTATTGCAAGCTTAGAAGTACAGATACGGCCATAGACACATTGACATGGTAGTTTTCAAAAAAATTATGCCATTAGTAAATTATATATATATATATATATATGGTAATGCATATATAAAAATAATTCACTTTCTAATAGGAAATAAGTATATGATTAAATGGTATTAATTATATTCTAGAAAACTTTTATCATATAGAATTCTAAAATTTATGATTCTTAAAATTTAAAAAAAGTTGAAAAATATGTAACCACTCAATTTAACTTTACATGGTCATTAATCGTCATTGATTTTTAGCTTTTTTTGAACTTATAGTATCGATTTAATTTATTTATGTGATGCACCTAGAAGGTATAACAATGGACTCGGGGGTCCCTCAAGTATCCTTAAATGATAATAGTTTTTGCACCGAGATGGTGCATTGAATCAATGATCCATGTAGGGTTTTCCCCTTTTACCCTCCATTCTTCCTTTTTTAAATTTTACAATGGAAGAAATGTAGGGTAAAAGGAAAAATCTCCCTCCTTGGGTCACTGATTCAGTGGACTATCTCGGTGCTTGTATCAGTGTCTATCCTTAAAATTTCTGATGGCAAAAGAAATAAAAAATCTGAACATGTTTAGACAAGTCTCCAATAGGCATTTGGAAGTGTCAACGAGTGATGCTGTCCAGGCACAGGTTGTGCAACTTGATATGGCACCATCATGGAAATATTAGTGCTTCTTAGAGTTCATGTCTTACTTTCAACATCTGCCTCTTTTCCCCCTCGAATTGATTCCTCTCCAATATGGCAGTTATTCTTCTTATTTCTCAGTATTTTGCACCACTACACCCGTTGCATATTTGCTAGCCGGTCAGATTTGTGCTAATTTTGTTATCAGTTACATCAGAATTTTCCTTAAATTTGAACTTTAAATGACTTTCTAAGATTATGCACTAGATGCCAAGTCTAACTTGTATGCTTAATGATCAATTCACTTTTCACCAAGGAACTTTTGCTGCTAAACCTGTTCCTTGGAATTGAATTTCTGCTCAATTAAGTTCAATTTGTTTCTTGTTTACTGTGCGTTGTTATGGCCCCTATTACCCCTTATCTGCATCACGGATGAATAGTCACTAGTATTTTGACCCAACATGGGCACCCACCTCCTTCTGGCCTTCATATTTTTGTCTTCTATTTTCTAGTCCAATCAAGGAAGTCTTCTTTTGCTTTTGCTTTTTCATAAAGTTGAAGTTATAGTTAGAATGCCTGTCTGGACTAGGTCTCTCTTATGAACAAATGTCATCCATCATGATAATTCACAAGGATACACAGCCAACTAATCAAAGAGCTGGCTGCTTTTTCTAGTTGTGCTTCAGTGATGACACTGGACAGATCATCCGAAATGGCAGGAATACAAGTCCTAAGCCAAATCCAGAGAAATTCTCGACCTTTTTCTTTTCTCTGATTTTGCATTCTAATTATGTTGTTTTAGTGTCACCCTCTTCATTAAAGAAACAAAAAAGGGATGGAACTGCAAACTTTGCAATAGATACCATTACCTTGCTTGATCAGTTTTCTCACCCCTAGTGGACTTGCCCAATCGACTTTAAATTACAAACCTATCGGATAAGTAGTCACAGCTCAAGATTGATTATATTGATTTTATTGATTAGAGTGATTAGGTTGTGGCTTTGGCACAAAGTTCTCCTCTCCTTACAAGCCACTGTTGCATTGTCTATCTTTGCAGGGGCCTGGTGGTGTGACTGTTAAGAAAACTGGGCAAGCTCTGATATTTGGCATCTATGATGAACCTGTGACTCCAGGGCAGTGTAACATGATTGTGGAGAGGTTGGGAGATTACCTTATTGAGCAGGGACTGTAGCCACCCGAACTCAAGTTGTCTTGTTTTAATTATGGGGCTCTGAGCTCGAATCTTCTCACTTCTATGGCCGGCGGCGGTGTTGTTTCAGAGCAATAACGATGAGATTGATAACAGTTTGTTTTGTTTTGTTTTGTTTATTTTTATTTTTTGGCATCTTAGAGCCTTTGCCATTTTTCCATTGCTTACATGTGTTACTTAATTTTGTGTATTTATTCTCAGCCTGCTTCGGCTGCAATCGAGTTTGAAAATTTGAGGTGTTCCCCTCTTCTTATTTGATCATATAATCATATTTTGATTTTAAGCTACTAGTAAAAAATAAAAAAAAATGTCCCTCACTTTGGTGGCATCAGCACTGAATGGCTTTTGATGAGATGAAAGAAAGACTGGTTCCTTGTACATTGAATACAGCCCACAGGCATTGCTGATGCTGATTTATTATTGCATGGTTCTATCTTCAGGAAGCATCTCTTATACAAATTGGTCGTTTGTGGCAACTTTGTCTAATTACTAATGGGTATATGATAATCTATCTCTCAGTAAATAAGATTGGCTCCATGGAATATGACTCATAAGTTCTAACTACTAATTACCGATGTTTCTGCTTGGAGACGGGTCAGGTAGGGGAGGGAAAAATGAACTCATAAGAATAGAAAAGGAAGGGAAGTCAAGCAAATTTATATGTTGTTTACTCTATTCTTCTTATCAGACAACAAAACACAATAATAAACTCATAATTTTGCCTCTCATCATTGAATCCTTTTCCTATTTAGAATTGGAAAATCAAGTTTTTTTTTCTCATCCACTTTTACCATTTTGCTCCGATAACAACAATTCAAATTTAGATGGGTTTTGGATTGTATCACTTGTTATTAGTATTATTATTTCTTTGAGTCTTTATATGGGTTGTAAATTTGTATTTATCTTGAATATAGTTAAGTTTTTATCCTCTTAATTTCATTACCCGAATCCAAATAAAAAAAATAAAATAAGAAGCGAGAACATAATAATTTAACGATAAAAAGAGAATATTCGAAAAATTTGCTATAAACTAAAAAATTGACATTATCTTTACAATGCCAACTGTTTTAGAAAATAAAATTTAGGTGCACTTAATTTTTTATAGTAATTATAAAATTTTAATCCATAAAAAAATAAAAAATAAAAAGTTAGGAACCCTATAGGTGGTGGTATCGAGCGAGATGGTGCCAAAGTTGAGGGATGGGTCTTGTAATTTGAGCCCATTTCAATTTCAAACCAATCGCTTCTAGGGGCAGTTTAGTAAATCAAATACGAAGCTCGGCATGAGCAAAACCCTAGCCCCTCTCTATATAAGCCACAGAGGACCCTCCTTCCTTTCGCCGTTTCTCTTTTTGTTTTCGTTTCTGACGATTGCAAACCCTAGGTTTCCAATTGTTGGTTTAGATTCAATGATAAGGGCTACGCAGAGATTGTGTGTATCGGCGTTGTGCTATAGCCAGTGCACTCTGCTCGAAAGAGTTCTCTGCGAGATCAGAAAGTGAAGGTGGGCAGTTGCTTTTCCATTCTATTCCATGGAAAATTTCAACAATCATCTTCCCTACATCTTTCCTTCCCCTTCTCATTTTGCTAACATCCGATTGAATCCGATAATCACTAAAGCATTCGATCTATTTCAATTTGATTTCGATTGTTTGGGAAATGTCGGTGGCCGGAACCTGGATTTGACATTTTTAGTTGCCATAGAATTAATCTGTTTTGCGAGTTTGAAAATTCGTGGCTAATTAGCAATAGATTTTCATTTTCCTTTGCTAGATCCTTCGACAAGTGATTTTCCGATTGATTTTTTTCATTGTAAAACCCTTTTGCAGCAAAATCGGTGGCTAATCATACGTTTTTCTTGTAGATTTTTTGCTCAGCCTCACCCTCACATATACGTTTTACTGTATGAATTGAGTGAACCCCAGTGTATACGAGTAATAATGCACAACTTATATACCAAAGCAAATGGATGTCAATGATTCTGCCTGTTCTAAAAGAGACTAGTGCTAATCACATAAGGGCGATACCTTAATCATGATGTTCTACATACAAGGATATCGCTTTAACTAAGGGTAAGGGTGTTCCAATATTGGGGTGTTCCAATTTCGATTCAGGTTAAAAATGGGTTTAATCTGATCGAAATTTGGTCGGGTTTTAGTTTCGATTTGTGGTTGGTGCATAGATAAAAAAATTGGTTAAAAATAAATAATATTATTTAATAATAAATAATATATTATTAAAGTATCAACTGCACAGGATGTAAACTGTCAGTTCGATAAAAAAAAATGCATATATTGAAAAATTGAAATTCTATAAAAAAATTAAAACGAACCAACGGAATAGATTGATAATCAAAAAAATTAAACAAAAATTAAGAAAACCGAACCATCGAATAAATTGAACAAACTTAAACAAATTTAAAAAAAAAAAACTAAACAAGTAGAGAGACTAAACAAATTGAAAAGCTGAACAAAATTAAAAAAGGGAGAAACTGACAAAATTGAAAAATACTAAAAAAAATGAAAGGCGAAACTCACCTTTGTGGTCGTCGATCGAAAGGAAGGTTGAGGAGTCCAAGGGAGACTCAATTTTTCATTCGGATTGACAGGAGATACGGACAACAGGCAAAGGGGGAAGGGGAAGGAAAAAGAAGGCCAAAGGCGAAAGCAAAAGAGGAGAGTTGAATCAAAGGCGAAGGGGTTCAGGGAAAACTTGGTTTTTTGCACGAGTTGACATGAGACAAGGATGATGGGCAAAGGCGAAGGGTAAGGTAGAGCTCAGAAGGAAGGTCGAAGGTAAGGGCATGAGGGAGGTCGAATCGAAGGCGAAGGGGTTAAAAAAAGACTTGATTTTTCCGTTTGAGTTGGCGTGAGATGATGGGAGAAAGTCGAAGGTGAAGGCAGAATGAAAGTCGAACGCAAAGAAAAGACCCAGTCAATTTTTCCTTTCTTCTGTTCTTCTTCATTTCTTCTGTGTGGTCCAAAAACAATGTCATTTTAAAAATTCATCGATTCAATTAATTTGATTATTTTCAACACAAAATCAAACCAAATAAAAATCAAAATTTTTTAAAATTATAAGTGAACCGTATCACATCTTATGAAAACCAGATCAATTTGACAATTTGAATTGGCTCGATTGGTTTATTTCGGTTAAATCAAAATTTTGCACACACATAATCAATTGATTTAATTTTTTTATAAAAATTTCTATCCGGATGATGTATATAAAAATATAACTTAACCAAATCAATCTTATTTCAAAATTCTTAAGAATTGATCAAGTCAAGTCTAAGTCTGATTTAAATTAAATGGACGTCCTTAACAATGATACCTTGTTAACTCTTATAAAAATTTAGCATATATATATATATATATATATATATGATCGGATAGCATGTGTGTGTATATATATCGCTATAAGCATACCCAACTCTCACCTTTCACCATTTAACTATTTTGTCCCCTTAACTTAAATAAAGACCTATTAATCCTTTCAACTTTTAATTTTAAATATATTATGTACCTCAACTACTAATTTTATAATAATTACATACCTTAGTGCAACAAGCATTACGCGTGAGTTACACGCGTAGTTTGTCGTAGGCCCCACATTAACTAAGCCAATAGGAGTGTGTCACGTGTCTCGATCTTGAAGAAAAAAAGAAGGCATGCGGTTGTCGGCGGTGGATAACCTTTTGAAACGACCAAGGAGAAAGACGACCGCCAATGATGAAAGAGAAAGACGATTGCCCGCACCGCTGCTCGTCCACTTCTTAGCTATTAGACCGACATCCTATGCAGCTGCGCCGCTGTCCGCCCAGCCTAATAGAAGCCATTGTCGACCCCCTAACCCCAATTGAAGCCATCTTCAACCCCAATCGACGCCATTACCGACCCCTTCGACATCATCGCAGACCACCAGCATGAGGAATGCGAGCAACTGCTCACCTTTCATGCCGTCAGCCCAGATTTGCACGCGCATACCCAACTGCTGCTATCGATAGCCCCCTGACCCCAATCGACGCCTCCCATGCCTCTAGCAACCACTGACAAAAAAAGAGCAAGAACGAGAGAGAGGCAGCGAGGGGGACGTCGTCAACGACAAGGAAAATTAAGAAGGAGGAGAAAAGAAGAAGAAGATGACGATGATGGTGCTGCACGCACCTTAATCGCGTGTTTAACACACGTGCTAACCCAAGTGTCTACTAGGTTCAAAATTAAAAATTGAGGGGGTTAATATGTCCCTATTTAAGTTTAGAGGGCAAAATAATTAAATGGTGAAATGTAAGGAGAATAGGTATACCTTTAGCGCATATATATATATATATATATATGGTTGGATGTGTATATATATGTACATGGATATGGACATCAACATGATGGATATATGGTTGAACGGCATGTGTGTGTATATATATATATATTATTATTGATAATAATAATGTAGGTGCTAAGGAGGCCATCCATCAATGTTATTATTATCAAAGAAACATCTACCTAAATCTTGAACTTTCTTATCGTCCTTTTGGTGGTCCAATGTCCAATAATGACCCACCTCTCACCTCACCTCACTCCATCATGTTTATCCCTTCTTAACAAACCCATTCAAATTCATTTATTTCTCTTTCAACATTCCATCTTCACTTGTCTACTTGATTTATTTAACAAAAAATAAATCATTTAGGGCATTTGTAAAAAATCATATATAAACCCTAAAAAATAAAAAAGAAGAAGAAGAGAGAATTGGGTGGGTCCCCTACAGACAGAAGCCCTCTAGGGCTCTTCTTGGACCTCACCTCATCAATTCATGTTTTTTTCTAATGTATCCTTTTACTAAGGATGCTTTATGTTGCATGGATCTTTGCATTTGTACGTAAAAGTGTTTATCTCAAAATGGAATAAATATATATATTTAATTCAAATTGAATGAATGCATGTATATCATATGTATATCCATTAC
This sequence comes from Diospyros kaki, assembly GCA_036245055.1. Classification (NCBI taxonomy): domain Eukaryota; kingdom Viridiplantae; phylum Streptophyta; class Magnoliopsida; order Ericales; family Ebenaceae; genus Diospyros; species Diospyros kaki. The sequence goes on from BSEG01000003.1 coordinate 4,382,035, forward strand.
CCCGATAAGTAAAATAAATAAATAAATAAATAAATAAACAACTTAAAATATTATCTGCCACGCATGAGTATGAAAACGAGATATAGTTTAAAGTAAATGTTTTTTTTAAAAAAAATAAATAAATTATTTGAGAAATATTATATAGAGTTTAATATGTTGATTTAATTTTAATTGATCGTAATGCCCATTCTTAATATTATCTAGAAGAGAGACGATAAAATTAGTCTCTACTAGTCAATGCCACCTTAAATTAATTAATTAATATGCCCTCATTAAAGTCCTCTCTCCATCTCAATCTCAACCTCAAATCTCTTATGCAAATAAACATATGGTTTGGTTTGGTGGGGGTGAGATGGTGACTAGGATTTGGATGCGGATTTGGATTTGGATTTCTTCCCATAGAGCTTATCCCCTTCTCTCAACTTTTAGCTCACCCCCTCCAAAAGTCAAAGAATTCAAAACCATATATATATGTGTGAAGATAATGTCGAATTTTAAGATAAAGTTATAATGGAACCCAAAAACCGCCACATTGAATTATTCCTTTCTTTTTTTGGGGGTCTTTCTAAGAAGATGATAAGTAAGTAGTCAGCTCAAATATCAATAATTATATTAAGAATATATGACACATTTTTATTTTAATTTTTGTTACTACTTGTTAGGTAACGAGTTTTATATTTTATGAAGAAGTAAAATACCCAGTATTTATAAAATTAATGTTATTTTTGTTCTAATCTATATATATATATATATTTATATATATATGTCACTTTTTAAGCACAATAGCATGGAAAAATCCATGTTTCCGTGTGTAATGGGGAATTGATTTATCCTAAAGACACCCTAGCTAGCTAGCTAGCTAGAACCCAATCCACAAGCAAGCAATTATATATATATATATATGTATGTTCCCTGTTAATGGTCCCAAGTTCATGTGTGTGAGATAAATAGGGAACTCTTTTGAGATAAAGGTTATCACAACCCTTCTGCTCCAGGTCTTCTTTTTTCTGTGTTTGTAATCAATGGGGGAAGGCAAGAGAGAAATGCACAGAAGCCCATGCTTGCCATATGCAGGTGGGGATGGGAAAGAAGGAGATGATCGGTGCTGGGAGATGGTGATGGATGAAGAAGAAGAAGGAGGAGGAGGAGGAGGAGGAGATGATGAAACCTGCTGCAATCCAACGTCTTCTGCTTCATCCTTGGGAGAAGACTCAGCAGCATCTTCATCAATATCAGACATGGTGGATGATGCTTCTTCTTCATCGACTTCATACTCATCGCCGTCCTCAAATGGATCGGCTTTGTATGATTTGTCAGATCTCATGGCTCAGCTACCCATCAAGTGAGTGACTCTCTCTCTCTCTCTCTCACCCCCCCCCCCCACCCCCCCCCCACCCCCCCCCCCCCAAAAAAAAAAAACCACTCAGGAGTGGGAGAGCAAATTTAGATCACGAGACTGGAATAACTGTTGCTTTAATTAATTTGGAAATGGATATATATGCAGGAGGGGGCTGTCTAAGTTCTACCAGGGAAAGTCTCAATCGTACACATCACTGTGGAGTGTGAGGAGCACAGAAGATCTTGCGAAGAAAGAAAGGCCTTATAACAGTTACAGATCAATTAGGAAAATGAAGGAATCGAAGAGCTATGGAGGAGGCTTAGACTCCTATAAACTGTACACTCTTCCCAAGCCAACTATCTCGAAGAAGCCTCATTCAAGAACTTCTTCTTTTTCTTCTTCTTCTCCTTCTTCTGCTTCTTTTCCCACCAGAAGAGCCTCTTTGTTGAGCGGCTCCACCAGGCCCCCCCCTCTATTTCCACCACAAAAAAACTTATAATCTTTACTCCTGTAGAAGATGATCAGTTGAGAGAACAAATTAGTTTGTTGAGTTGACTTGAGAGAGAGAGAGAGAGAGAGAGATGTACAGAAGAAATGTTTTGATTTTATCTTGAATATATATAGATATATGGATCTTGATCTTTTTGCTTGCCAAGAGAAGTGATCGAGATGTGTGTGTGTGTGTGTGTATGCATAGACATACAAAACTTCTTTGCTTTTGATTTAGTGAATATAGTTTCCTTAATTAGTTAATTGAGATCTAGAGAGAAGTAGAGTTCCTAATGAATAATATTGTGGTAATTAATTATGCATGGAAGATGCATGGTGTTAATTAGCTGTATGTGAATCTCCATATGTAGGCCTCAAACTGTGATTGCAACCAAGAAATGGCTCCTATCATATAAAGCGAAGGATGAACTGTATGTTTCCACACAGTTGACTGTTCCCATGAAACCCTAACCTCCCCACTGTATATTATGATGGATGGAAGGGCCACTCCACTTCATTTGCCTCTAACAATGGGCATGCCATAGGACTCTAGGTATCTTAGATTCTAGCAAGTAGGAGACATTTCAATGGGCACCCACTCATCAGGCACCCATCAAGCCACCCACTTCATTTGTGGTGGAGTTGGATAAAAGGAAAAAAAAAAAAAATCTCAACGGGATGGATACAAATGAAAGAAAAAATGTTAGGAGTCTTAATAGCAAATCTATTGTTGATTAATGTGATTCAAAATTACATTAAATATTTTATCATTCATATTTTGATATACCATCTAATTGCATTTCTTTTATATGAAATTAAGTTACAATTAACTTCATTTAAATTGAATTTTAAATGTGTATATATTCTGTTGTTATATCATGTGGGCTAAGTTCATTTGGGTTGAGATATGTTATGGGCCAAGCCCATAATTTGATGTTTCATCCATGTTGCGCTTGCTGGCTTGGCCCATTCCAATCTCGTTGATGCTACTATAAAAGGGCTCTGATGCTGCCTTAATCTCCAGATTGTTCTCTCTTGTTCATTTTCTGAAACCCTAATCAGCACTTGAAGCGAGACACGTGTCTCGTGAATCCTTTTCTCGATTGATCGATTTTTCCTTGGTTCTATGGTAAGATCACTCGATAAGAAAGGTATTGTGTAATCTCTATTTTTTGTTTAATCTCCTGAGGCGTGTGAGATTGGTAGAAATTGATAGAACAGATACTTGATTTGATCGTGAGATTGGACGAACAGAACTAACACTTGTTCTTGTATTTGTATATTATGTTTCAGTTTTCTCTTTTGCAATATTGTTTTTACTTTAGTTGTGATCTTATAATTCGATTGTAATATCTTGAGATATTTAATGGATTTACTAGAGGCAGAGCCTCTGTCGTGAGTATGATCTATTTGGATTCGAACATGTATATCTTGTGTTCTTGATTTCTGTATTGTTTTGTTTATCTTTAGTTTTTACGGTTGATCTTGTGTTTGGCCGAGAAATAGGTTGGGTTATAAAACCAACAAGTGGTATAAGAGTCACGAGGGATCCAAGATCCTGGTTAAGTCGTCTCCAATTCGAAAGGTAAAACGAAGATCGAGTTAGATCTTCGACAGAGTAAGGGTTTTCCTTTCTCAAGTTATATTTTTCACTTATTTCTATTGAGTAAATACCTATCGGCATAAATATGTTTTATGTTTGTTTCTTGTTCTAATCTTTCGTAAGCTCTTGATCTTGATTTAGTACTATGTGGTTTACACTATTCTGTTAATTAGCCCTATACTGTCTTGAGTTCTTATTTTTGTTTTGAAAACCTAATTAAGGTTTAAGTAATTTCTCGATTGTAATTTTAGTTTTTGTCTCGTATACAAAATCTAAAATAAGATTTATATCTTATTTGTATCTTCAAAGTTACTGTTCCTATTTTGCTTTGATATTTTTTCTATCAGTCTTAGTTAGTCTCATTATCACTTGTGAATATCATTTTGTTTTAAAGTTCATAATAAAATGGCTCAATCTAAATATGAACTAGAAAAGTTTGATGGTAGTAGTAACTTCTCTCTATGGCAAAAGAAAATAAGAGCTATCTTAGTTCAAAACCAGTGCTCTGAGGCACTAAATGAACTACCTAGAACTAATAAGGGTAAGGTAGAACCCCCTCCTACCCCGAAAATGCGTAAGATTAACTAATTAGCTTACAACTTTATTATTTTAAATCTTTCTGATAAAATACTTAGACAAGTAAATAAGGAGGATACTGTTTTAAAGGTTTGAACCAAACTAGAATCCCTCTATATGACTAGATCTTTGACTAGCTAGTAAGATTTATTTAAAAGAAAAACTAATTGGTTTTAAAATGAATACCTCTAAATCTCTAGAAGAAAACTTAGATGACTTTAATGTTATCGTAATAGGTCTAAAAAATATTGATGAGAGTATTTCAAAAGAAAATTAGATAGTAATACTTTTAAATGTTTTGCCCGAATCCTATAAAGATCTAAGGACAATTACACAATAAAGTAGAACTTCCTTGTCCTTAGAGGATGTAGTATCCACTCTAAGATCAAGAGATCTTGAAAATGATAAGAAAGAGAAGAAAATAAATAATGTAGAAGGCTTAAGTGTAAAGGAAAATTGAGAACATAAATCAAAGCCTAAAGGAAAAGGTAATTCTAGGGGAAGAAGTAAGACGAGGTCTAATTCTAAATCTGGAGAAACTAGTAGGGGATCCTCAAAAACAAGAACATGCTGGTATTGTAAGAAAGAGGGGCACTTAAGAAAGAACTATTTTAAAAGAAAGAAAAACTTAGAAAATGAGAATAATAATAATCAAGATGCAGCAAACCTATCTGATGGATATGATAGTGCAGAGGGTTTAATACTCTCTGAACATGCTTCAAGAGATGAGTGGATATTAGATTTAGGTTGTACATTTCACATGAGACATAGGAGATACTGGTTGCTTAACTTCTAGCATATTGAAGGTGGAAAAGTCCTTATGGGCAATAACCAATCCTGCAACATAACTGGAATAGGGTCAGTTAGATTTAAGATGTATGATGGAATGTATAGGACTTTAGATAATGTGAGATATGTGCCCAACTTTAGAAGAAATCTTATTTTCCTAGGCATGTTAGATTCAAATGAAGGGTCTTATAAGTTCGAAAATTGTATCCTTAGAGTTATGAAAGGATCCATGGTAGTTCTCCTTTAAGTAAGGGTTATATGTTTTGCAAGCAGAGACTATGTATGGAAGAGCTGCAGTTTTATCTTCAAAAAATGATGACACTGCATTATGACATAAAAGGCTAGGACACATAGGAATGAAAGGTTTAAAAGAATTAGGTAAATAAGGCATCCTAAATCCTTAGAGGATTAATGATTTAAATTTTTGTGAGACATATGTCTTGGGCAAGTCTCACAGGTTGCAGTTTGCACCTGCAACACATAAGTCTAAGGTGTCCTAGCTAGATTATATTCATTCTGATCTTTGGGGATCTCCCCAAGTTCCTAGTTCTCTATTAGGTGCCTAGTATTTCCTCTCTTTAATAGATGACTATTCTAGGAAGGCATGGGTTTATTTCCTTAGGCACAAAAATGAAACCTTTGCAAAATTTAAGGAGTGGAAGACCTATGTAGAACTCCAAACAAGTAAAAAAATAAAGACCCTAAGAACAGATAATGGTCTGGAATTCTGCAATCATGAATTTACAAACTTTTGCAAACAAGTAGGCATTTCAAGGTATAGAACTTGTAGTGAAACACCTTAGCAAAATAGTGTTGTTGAGCGGATGAATAGGTCAATTCTAAATAAGGTTAGATGTCTATTAAAAGACTCTAATTTATCTAAGAAATTTTGGGTTGAAGTAGTGTCAACTGCTTATTATCAAATAAATAAATCCCCTTCATTTGCCATAAACTTTAGGACTCCAGAACAGCTATGGAGTGGAAAATTACCTACTTTAGATCACCTTAAACCATTTGGATGTATTGCATATGTCCATAAGAAAAAAAGGGAAGCTAGATCGTAGAGCCAAAAATGCTATATTCTTAGGATACCTTCAAGGGGTAAAAGGATATAAACTATGGCTGATTGATGAAAATAAGACAATTATCAGTCGGGATGTAGTATTCATCGAATCATAATACTATATGCCAAATAAGGTGGAAAACTCTAAGGCAAACCAAACTAAAACTTTTCAATTTGAGGTGGAAATCAACAATCCTAATGATAAGATAATGGAGACTAACCTAGAGAGTCCTCAAGCTTCTAGCTTTTCTGAAAATGCTAAATCTAAAATAGAGATGAAGAGAATGAGGGTTCAACTAAAGTTAACCCTAATTTGGATGATTATATCCTATCTAAGGATAAAGTGAGGAGAGAGATAAGACCACCTGCAAGGTATGCCCATGCAGATGTTATTGCCTATGCTTTTAACATTGGAGACTCAATTGAGCATAATGAACCTGTTAGTTATCAAGAAGCTTGCTCTAGAAAGTATAGAACTAATTGGTTAAAGGCAATGAAGGAAGAGATGGAATCTCTTGAAAAGAACAATACCCAGATACTTGTAAATAAACCCAAAGACCAAAAGGTTATAGGTTGCAAGTGGATATATAAAAGAAAGCTATGTATTCTAAGTGTAGAACTAGCTAGATTTAAGACAAGAGTAATAGCTAAGGGGTTTTCCCAAAAATGGGGCATAGACTACCATGAAGTGTTCTCCCCTGTAGTAAAACATACCTCAATAAGATTAGTCTTGGCCTTAGTAGTTTTACATAATTTAGAGCTTGAATAGTTAGATGTCAAGACTGTCTTTCTACATGGAAATCTAGAAGAGAGGATATATATGAACCAACCTATAGGTTTCATAGAAAAAGGAAAGGAGAATAAAGTTTGCTTGTTGCAAAGGTCTCTCTATGGTCTAAAGCAGTCTCCTATACAATGGTATATAAGATTTGATGAATTTATGCTCAAAGAAAATTACACAAGATGTAATTTAGACCATTACGTTTACTTTAAACAGCTTAAAAGAAAGTTGTTCATATATCTCTTTATATATGTAAATGATATGCTTATAGCATGCAAGGACAAGGAAGAAATAAATAAATTGATTCAAGCCCTTAAATCAGAGTTTGAAATGAAAACTCTAAGATAGAAAAAGATGTACTTTAACCTTGTCCCAATCTGGTTATCTAAAGAAATTAATAAATCTTTTTGATATACACGATCATAAAGCAATCTCTACCCTTATTCCCCCACATTTTAAGCTTAATGCTGTAAAAGATGGTTTACCTAAGGAAGAAACTGAATATATGAAAAAGGTTCCCTACTCTAATGCAGTGGGAAGCCTAATGTATGCTATGATAGGAACTAGACCTGACATAGCCTATGGAGTTAGTCTAGTAAGTAGATTCATGAGCAATCCATCTAAAAAACATTAGTTAGTTGTTAAATGGATTCTTAGGTATCTAAAGGGGTCGATGGATAAGGGTTTAGTGTTTAGTTCTAACACTGAAGATTTTAGCTGCATTCAAGGCTATTATGATTCTAATTTTGCAGTTGATTTAGATAAGAGAAGGTCCTTGTCTGGATATATTTTCACCATAGGTGAAAATATAGTGAGTTGGAAATCTAATCTCCAGCACATAGTGGCTTTATCAACCACTGATGCAGAATATGTTGCCTTAACAGAAGCCATGAAAGAGGCAATTGGTTGCATGGAATAGTTAGAAAGTTAGGTCTAGGTGACCAAATCCCTAAGGTATTTTGTGACTCTCAAAGTGTCATTCATCTCTCTAAGAACAGTGCGTTTCATGAGAGAACCAAGCACATAGATGTGCGCCTTCACTTTGTTAGGGATATTATATCCAAATGGCAAATTAAGGTAGAAAAGATTTCTACAAAAATAAATCTAGCGGATATGTTAACCAAATCTATTCCTATAGGTAAATCTGAGTAAGCCTTAGATTTTCTCAACGTTTTTCCAACATAGATGTGGAAGACGTGCAGGGGTCTCTAGTCAAAAATTCACTATTTAATCTATTCTTGAATCAAGGTGAAATTTGTTGATTAATGTGATTCAAAATTACATTAAATATTTTATCATTCATATTTTGATGTACAATCTGATTGTAATTCTTTTATATGAAATTGAGTTACATTTAACTTTCATTTAAATTGAATTTTAAATGTGTATATATTCTATTGTTATATCATGTGGGCTAAGTTTATTTGGGTTGAGATATGTTATGGGCCAAGCCCATAATCTAGTGTTTCATCTGTGTTGCGCTTGCTGGCTTGGCCCATTCTAGTCTCGTTGATGCTGCTATAAAAGGGCTTTGATGCTGCCTTAATCTCCAAATTGTTCTCTCTCATTCATTTTTTGAAACCCTAATCGGCGCTTGAAGCAAGACACTTTTCTCGTGAATCCTTCTCTCTATCGATCGATTTTTCCTTGGTTCTATGGTAAGATTACTCGGTAAGAAAGGTATTGTGTAATCTTTATTTTTTGTTTAATCGCCTGAGGCATGTGAGATTGGTAGAAATTGATAGAACAAATACTTGACTTGATTGTGAAATCGGTGGAACACTACTAACACTTGTTTTTGTATTTGTGTATTATGTTTCAATTTTCTCTTTTGTAATATTGTTTTTACTTTAGTTGTGATCTTGTAATCCGATTGTAATCTTAAGATATTTAGTGGATTGATTAGAGGCGAAACCTTTGTTGTGAGTATGATCTATTTGGATCCAAACACGTATATCTTATATTTTGGATTTCTGTATTGTTTTGTTTATCTTTCGCTTTTACGCTTGATCTTGTGTTTGGCCGAGAAATAGGTTGGGTTATAAAACCAACATCTATATATAACGAATGATTTGATTATATTCTAGTAAGTAAATATAGTAGGCTATGCTATGTATGAAGGAAAGCAAGAACAAGTACTAGCAAGTAATGCTTACATTTTTTTATGTGCTTGATATCTTCATTTAATTTTGAATGTTGCATGGTGGCCGAGATCAAGAAGGAAAATGGGATCCCATTTTTTGTAAGAATGTTTATATATTTACATTCCATTTTATCTCTTAAAGATGACTCTTAGGTTGTATATGTCCAAGTTGGAAAATGTTATTTGTACATAAAGGATGACCAAAAGATGCCAAAATGACAAAAATACCCTCACATGCAATTGCTTCCCCTTCCCTTCCCATGATCGCCTCCTCTCTTCTCTTTCTCCCCTTCCCATGGGCCCTTTAACTAATCGTTGACAACCGTCACCTTGCACCGACTGCTACTACATCCTCTTGTCGCCTCGCCGAGAGGATCATGTTGACTGTTGTACCGCCATCGCCTTCGCCACTGTAGACAGCCACTACATCCTCTTGTTGCCTCGCCTTGCACTGATCGTAGCACCGTCGTAGCCCCCGCCACCAACCACCAGTTCTTTTTTCCACGTTCATAGACATACTCTCCCCCAATGAAGTCCGATGGAGACTTACTTCCTCAATGAAGTCTGGTCGAGTTTCATCCATTGCCACAAAAATTGTCCAATCTACGGCCAAAAAGAGCCCAAAAATGTTAGCGATGGTGGTGGGTGGGGGTGACGGCATTGTGAGCAGCAGTGCAAGTGGGGGTGACGACAGTGCAAGCTAGGGTGCGGTTGGGGCGACAATGATGGTACGTTTCTCAAGATTGGAGGGTTTCATGGAAGTAATTTGGGAGAGATATTTTCATTATTTTACCATGTGTGTGTAAGGTTGTGTGTAAATCTCTATGAACAAGTAAGCATTTGTCCATCTAAGTTCGGTCTTTGAAGGTTATTTTAGGGCACTTGAGGCCTTCTTGTGTGCGTTTTGTGTGGCCTCTTACTTAGTTTACCCCGATGCATGTTCAGAACTTCTTGCTTCATTGGAGAAGAAAAAATACTCACTGATCATGGATAAGAAATGGATACAGAAAAGGCTGCATCTTTCATCAAAGTAAAAACCAGTTCCAACAAATTAATTAAACACAGAGATGAAAATACTATGATCGATCAGGAACACAGACACAGTGAACACAGAGCCTTGGCCAATTTTCAGCGGAAAAGAGGCTGAATTAACAAGGATGGCTGGAAGTTGAAACAACAGAGAGAATGAATACATTCTCTGTGCATGGTTACATGGAGATGATGAAGATGAAGATGAAGGTCATTCATGGAGACAACACTGCCCGGTTGGATATCCGGCTTGATCGCCTCACCGGCGTTCTGACCGGTGTCCTTACTTCTCCATCTTCCTTTTTCTTCACAATCTCCTTTCCAGCAATGAAGCTTCCATATGAAGCAGAAGGAGGAGAAGAAGAAGACTTCACGGCTGACAACTCCGATACAGAGTGCTGGGCTTGACCGGAAACCGCTGCATCAGCTACTGCTTCTTTGCTCCACCGCCGCCCCTTCTCACGAGACACGGAATCCTGGCTATCTTCAATCTTCATCCTCTTGACTCTCTCACTGACCTTTCCAACCACAAATTCCCCAATCAACTCCACGGCCGGCGCTCCGGTCTGGTTAAAGTCCCCTGAATCTTCTTCTTCTGTTGGGCGGCGAATAGGACGCGGTGGCTTCACGAAAGACTCAACTTTCTCGATTAGTTCTTCCACATTGGAAAGCACTGGCTCTTCAGAGCTGATTTTCTCTGCTTCCGAAGATTTCGGAGGAGGATTTCTGGTTGATACGGAATGCTGCTTATAATATTTCTTGCGACAGAAAAGAAATCCCAAGGCTGAAGCAGCTGCAATGATCATGAAAACTATTAAGGATCTATAATCAAACGATGGGTCTGAAGTCTTGCAAAATTCTGTGTTCTCGATGTCCAACTCCATTGTTTCAACTCCATCCTCATCATTGATTGCTTCATCTTTGAAGCTTGAAAAACCACTAGCCTCCTCTTCTTCAGAAGAAGAACGATCAGAATGAGAAGTTTCCATCCCCTTGAGCTGATCAGAATCCAACCCTGATTCCGCCAAGCTGTGATCGTCAACATATTCAATTTCTCCATTTTCTGCATCATCATTACCCTCAAATTTCCCAGTCTCTATAGTGGCATGCTTCTCGTATTCAATCCCTTCAAACCGATCAGAATCCGCCCCTGTTTTCTCCAAGCTGTGATCAACAACATTTTCGATTTTTCCAGGTTCTTCCATTCCTGAATGATCACCATCATCATCTTCAAATTTCCCAGTTTCCGCTCCTAGAAACTGCTCAACGACCTCCTTGGCTTCGCCCAATTGATGATGATCATAAACATCTTCAACTGTCACTTCTTGAATCCATTCTCTCTGAATGTAAGATCCACTTCCACCTCTGCAAAACACGTCGAAGGTATGGTTTTGATCCCGGGCAGCTTTTAGCCCAGGCGAAGAAGGAGAGTTCATGAAAGATATGTGAAGCGTAGATGTGAACAAAATGCCAATTACCAAGAGAAGTTTCATCAACCCCTTGAAAATCGAGTGCTTCTTCTCCTCCTCCTCCTCCTCCAACTCCTCAATTTCCTCATCAGAATCAGAAACATCATCTTCACCTCTAATTTCATCTTCTTGTTTCATCGAATCTTCTTCTTGAGAAGCCATGACCCAGGAGCTGTCTGCCTCACCCTGTAAAATATCTCGAACAACAGCTCCATGGGAATCAAAAGAAACAGTTGTGTTGACACCAAACCCATCTTTTTCTTCATCTTCTTGGCGCAGGAAGATCTCGTGGCGCCGGTTCGGATTGTACCGGAGGAATTTGGGCCTCGGCGAGAGGTAATTTGTCAAGGGATCGTAAGGCTTAGACGATGAATCAGAAGGAAGAGTTCTTGAATCAAGATCGGGGGAATAATGAAGTTGGGAGCCTGAAAAATTGGAGGCTTCATTTCTCTCGGCCAAGATTTTCTTTCTTGGAACGGCAGCCTTGGAAGCTGCAGATATGGTGGGGGACATAAAGTGCTTCATTGGTGGCTTCTTTGGCGCCGTTTCTCCATGGCTTGGGTCATTCTCATCAGCTTCTCCTGCATCCAAACCGGACCCAGATTGGTTATTGCTCGTTTGGTTTCTGAGAAACCAAAGGAAAGACCAAGAAAATTAATTGAGAGGAGAAGATAGATAGTAGTACCTGAGGGTGAGAATTTTGGAAATGCAGGTGGTTTACTGGAAGCAGATGAAGAAGAGAAGCCATGGTCAGCAGGAGGAGCCATATCCTTGACGGAGCTTCGAGGTCGTTAATGGCGGTTGTTGTCTTTCCTTCTCTCTGTTCGCTGCTTGGGAGCGGAGATGACCGTTGGGGAGGGATATATATAATCAATCAATCCGTTTGAAATTCGAAGCCCCTCGTTTTTTGACCGTTGGCTCTGTCAGGTGGTAACGGTTCAATTTTCGGTCATGATCTGATCCACCTAACTAATTATGAGATATTCAGTTTTCGATCCCTCTTCATGTAAATGGTGGCGAAGAAAGATCAGAACTTTTGCGTGATTCTGTTGGGATGCTTAATTGCCTTCCTTAATTGCTTACTTGTATTTCCAAGTTCATCGCATCAAGATGAATTTCAGCAGCATCATGTATCCATGATAGATAATTTTTTCTAGAAACATCAAATGAACTCTAATTTTGTAAGATTTAAGGTTGTCAGAACTTTATAAATAATATTTAGTTTTCAGTTTAAAAAATATTTTGAGTGAGTATAATTCTCTAACTATTTTGAGTGAGAAAATTTTTTGCTTTTAGAAACGAATTATTTTTTGTCTCTAAGTGTTTTTGTTTACTTAAAGATGAATTTATAGACGAATTCTATAGTTTAGCTTAAAGATGAAATTTTTTCATTTATAATTCCGTTTATTAAGTGTTTTTATTTACTTAGAGATAGATTTAAGAGACAAATTCTATAGTTTAGCTTAGAAGCAGAAATTCTTCCTCTATAATTCCATCTCTATTGATTTTTTTATGTAGTTTGTCTCGATAATAAATATAGAATTATTTTTTTTCTAAAATTAGTAGCTAAACATTTTATATTTTAAGTGTTAGAGACGTAAAATATAGAATATTTTTTTCTTAACATATTTGTATTAATAATTTTTTCACCACATAATTGTAGTTATGAATTGATTTTAAAAAGAGTAGAGTTATATTCACCCACAATTTTGAAATCTTGCAACCTCAGTTGCATCCAATCATATTGAGTTTTTGGAAGAATAATAGTCTTTGATGCTTATACATAATACATTTCTTGTAAATTTTTTCACAATCAAAATGAATATTTAATTTGTAGTATTTCATGTAAAAAAATATATATATAAGTTTTAGTGTCTCATATAAATAAATGGTGGGCAAAGGAATATCATAACTTTTGTGTGATCCAATTGGGATGCTTGCTTGATTGACTTCCTTAATTGCGTTCCCAAAATTCATTACATCAAGATGAATGAATTATAACATGGTGTACTTATGATAGATAGGCAACATTTTTTGGATATATATCAAAATAACGAACTTAAATTTTGTAAGATTAAACATGGTGAGAGTTCTATAAACAATATAATAATAATATTTAGTATCCAAATGTTAAATATTATTAAAATATAAACATTAAAACAATTCTCATAACTTATTAGGATTATCTTCAAGATATAAACATAATCAATTCTTAATCTTCAGGATTAATTAAAATATTTTTTATATAATTTTTTAAAAACTATCAATTCTACTATAGCTAAATAGAATTAATCAAAATATATATATATAATTCTTTAGAACTATAATACCATTTAACATGTCAAGATCATCTATCATAATTAAAAATTAAGAATAAAAGACACCAAAATAATTTCAATTATTTAAGTAATACATATCATTATTAGAAAAGAGAAATATTTAAAACTCAATCTCATAGACTTGACAAATATTTATTTATTCTCTAAAATTGTTTTTTGTATTATATCATTGATAAAAAAATTAAGAGTATAATAAAATATAAATAGTAACATGGAGAGAAAAACATAAATAAAAAAACAAAATAATTTTAAGAATAAATTATTTTCAATTTTTTATATAAATTAACATTAAAGGCATACCCGTTACTACCATGGAGGTTGATTGGGGAAATCATGTAAATTTAATTTAATAGGGAAGAAAAATGAGTTCAGGGGACTAAAATGGGGAAGTATCCAGGCAATCCATTCCTTCCTATTTATAACAGATAATTGCAAAGCACTCACCTGCAAATGGAACGTGTTGAACAACAACAAAATTGAGGTAAATTTTATAGTTTCTGGATAGTAGATGGTCAGAAAGAGAAGGGACAAATAGTGCAAAAGAAAACAAGAAGAATTTAGATAATTAAGAAAAGCATAAGAAAAAACACATCTAGTCCTATTTATCTTTAAAACAACATTAAAATGCCAACCCCCGCTGTGAACAACCTTTCCCCTCTTCAACAAGCCAATCATCAAAGATGGCCCATCTCCTACAAAATTCAAGACGATCTCTCATTGGACTGCCCTCTGTCTTTCGTCCGCATCTTCATGCTCAACCTAACAGACAAAAAAGATACCATGAGAAATCAGTATAAACAAACTGGTAACATCTATATGAAAAAAGGCATCTTAATGCACGAAGGCACCCATTTTGCAAGGATTGTATTTATGCACTACAACATTTCCCCTACTTTTTGCAAAGAGACTATATCACAACTCGAACCCAAACTAGCAACTTTATCGCTGACAACATCTAACATAGCAACCAAGATAATATGCAATAGTCAAGCCGCCTCCTAGGGTTTGCCTACTTGCCCATGATTCTATGCTGATTTTCCATTTGAGAATAAATTACACTGACCTCCCTTTGGAACATAGATCTCAGGGCGAGGGCTAATCTGATAAAAGGGGGTAATCACTGTAATTTCTTAAATGTAAGGGTATCTCTTTGAATTTATACCAAATCTCAATGGTGAACATCCCATTTTACCCATTCTTTTATATCGCAACACATGCTAAAAGTTACAAATATGATGGAGACAAGGTACCAACTGCAATGAACCTTTTTCTTTTTCCTGAACCTACTGCAACAACCACAGTGGAGCTGAACAGAAGTACTCTTGAAAAATACTGAAGATAGTGCAAAAGCTTTACCTCAACAAGCACTCTAGCTTTCTTCTTCAATTTGGCAGTGGGTTCCTCTTTCTCGAGCTTCCTTTGAGAATCTCTTCTTACTCTCTTGCTCTCAACTGCTGCTGTTTCTTCATCTCCATCATCCATTCCAACATTACCTGTACCGGTGTCATGACACAAACATTCAATTTGTTAAGGTCCGTTACAAAATAAACACAACAATATAACCAGGCTCTTCAAGTGATTAATGACAACGGACGTAAATGAGAGCTGTGATAATTTCCTCTTGTTAGACTTCTAATTTTACTATGTCTGCCAAAGCCCAAAAACCCATAGTATAAGTTCAGGGGTATAACAAATAAGAAATAAAACAGAAAGATTATGATAGTCAACATATTAACTATGCATGTGCCGACAACTCCAGCACGCACAGACATTGAAAAAAATCATTTCAACCAAATAGATCTATGAAGATAGAGATACTTATAATCTTGTGAGAACTTAACCATTATCACCCTCAGTGCGAGATTTGTTGACTGGAAGACCAACAAAATCTTCCATATCATCTTCCTCTTCAAGTTCTTCATAGCCTTCAACATATTCTATCTCAGGTTCCTGGATATTCCAATAAAAAATAGAGTATAATTAATTTTTCTAGCATTTTTCAGACTGCAACATTAAATTGATGAGGCTCATAAAAAAATAAGTTAAACAAGCAGTACTTCCTCATCTTCATCTTCGCTAGCAGCCTGAAGTCCTTCCATATCAAGAACTTTATTGTATTCTTTTACAGGATAGTTATATATGTCTCCATAAACTCCTCTTTTAAGTCGTTCAAGCAGCTCATTTTCAATACTCTGCACAATCATAATACATTAGTAAGATTCCAGAACTGTTTATCAGCCATAAACAAAATGCTCTACAACCTTATCCAATACTGCTGCCCTTTCAGCCTTCTCCTCTCTTCTGGCCTCTCTCTTTTTCTCTTTCCTAGGAGTTGTCATTATCTTTTCCCTGGGAAACAACAGCAAAGATGGGACATGAACATTGTTAAATCTGGAAAGAATTTGTTAAATCTGGAAAGAACCACCAGTCAACTAATAAAATTTACATGTTATTAGTTCAGTGCTCAGCAATGAACTAATCTACTAAAAGTTCTGCAGAACAACAATCTCTAGGCATTACACTATATTTCAACACAATGCAGATCCTCAATTTTCTTCATGTATATTCTAAACACTAGATATGAAAGAACTTTACATGGGAAAATCCAACAGAATAAAAATATTGGTCCATGGGACTAGACATATTAAAGAAATATAAAGGCAAAGTACTTCCAAACACTAAGCACAAAAGAACTTTATGTGGGAAAGTCAGCAGATTAAAAACCAAACATTAAGGCAGAGTACTTTCCCTCCCTCTCCCCAAAAAACAATTTTGCTTGTTCAAAGCCAACATTTGGACCATGTTTCAAAAATAAGATAAAACACGCATGCACTAGACCACTTTTAAGCATGTTATGTAGATAGCGCACAAGCTAGGAGTAAAACCTTGTCTTCAATGCAAGTTTCCTCATTCGTATCCGCATCTGAGTCATTTTGGTCAATCGTTGTTTTGTTTTGTGCACAAGATACTTAGGCCAATACATCTGTAAATAGATAAAATAACACATTAAGCAATTGAGTATCCTTGAGAATTGAGATAAGCATATAATAATCCAAGACTTGTATTAGAATGAAACAAGCTGAATATTGATACCATGTGCTTGTCAATAATTTCAAGGGCTTTCTCATAGTTTCTTGGAAGCTTTACTCTTTCCCACAATTTATTTGGCATATGAGACCTCTCTATGGTTTTCATATATAAGTAGAAGACTCCTGAATATCAAGATAAATGAGACAAGATAATCAGATACACAATCAATTATGACAAGAGATGCATGCACATTCCATAGCATTTACAAGTGCTTCATATTGAGAATACAACATAAGATCCAATAAGATTCAAATAAACCACTTCCTTATTTCCCAACACACAGGTGCCCACAATGTTCAATACTTCTCTGCCCATTAGTGATGGGTTGTCCAACAAAATCAAAATGAACAGCTATTAATTAAAAGGGGAAAAAAAGAGAACAAAAACACAAAAATCGATCTGTGGCTACATTGTCATGTGCAAGTTGCACGACATGATCACAAGACCGTATGTGTTAGCCTAAAAAATTGGGATACATAGGCAGCTGGTGGACACCTTTGATGCGGTAAAGATACAGCATGCCCCACAACCTATGAATAGCCACATCAATACATTGGCAGCTCAAGAATCAAAAGCCTAATTAACAGATGCCCATTAACGATGGGCATCTACAAGGGGCAATGAGTGTATTGTCTCCAGTAGACAAAGATAAAGATCAAGAAGATTGGCAAAAGCACATTGTTCAATAACTACAAGGGGCAATGGTTCATTTCCCATTAACGATGCCCAATTTTTGTCATCACAAAGGGATACTATTCTTTCAGATACTGGGAGGCATATTAACAAAACTGCAAAAGGTCACTTTTGGTACAAAAACTTGTATGCTTTGGTCAATTTCATACACAGATTTTCTTTGTGGCTAAATGAATACATGAACTTACAGTTTTGGGTTTCATACAGATGAAATTGGGATAAGTTTCCCTAAGACCTCCTCTGTTTCTGAAATTTACAAGGAACCCCTTCGATTTAAAAATGTGTCTTAAGTTTCTTGTGGTTTATCTTTTTAGATCAAACACCTCCCCCGTTTCAAATGACATTAATTACAATTTAATTTAATTTAATTGAATGTTAATTAATTATAATGATGTACAATAATCCAATGAAGAAACCAACCCGCCTGCAGCCATGAGCATACCAATTTAGCCTCCATTTGATATGTAGAAAAATTTATGTTTCGACAGACTTAATTAGCATATTCTATCAATAGAATCATACAAAGTTCAATCCTCAGGAAAGCAATACGGACCAATTTGTTTGGCAGGAACCACAGGCCAGCGACACAACACATTAAACATGCAAATAACTGACACACATTTTCACAAAATCATAAAATCTTCTGTCACGACCCTAGTGGCAGTATTGTAATTGGGAGGGTACTGACCTTATAAACTGTTAGGGTCTGACTACAGGAGTTGGTTGGTTAATAGACGGGAATGGGTAGATTGTATAGCAGCTAATTGTTAGGCTGTTAAGTAGTTAGAAGAGTTGCTGCTAAATTGGCTAGAGGTCCTCTATAATAGAGACCTACGGCATCAAGGAAGGATTATTGAATGAATGAAATAATCATCTCTCTCTCTCTCTCTCTCTCTCTCTCTCTCTCTCTCGTTCTTACAATCGGCATTACCGAAATTGCCAGCCCTAATTCAAGGGCTTGACAAAGTGGTATCAAAGCCGATCAATCCAGCAGTGGGAAAACTTGCGGTAGCAATGCCACAGTGGGAAGAGCGTCGGAAGTAGCGGGTTGTTCTGGTGCGGGAAGGACAGAATGTACAATTGCGGAATTCAATGCGACTAAAGAACAGGGTGTCATAGCCAAGGGTACATGATTGAAGCAGCTAGAGGTCAGGCTGGAGTCCCTGGAATTCAGAATGACCCACACCCTAGAGACCATGTGCCAAACATGGGAGGGCTTAGCCGAATGGAAGGAAGCCATGCATGGAAGGAAGCCATGCAAGTGGCCACGTAGAAGCAGCAAGAAGCGATGAATCGGTGTCAAGAAACGGTGGAGTAGCGGGGACGGAGGATTGACAGCATGGTAAGCATGTAGTCCTCCCAGCCCCAATTCCGGTTTCTGCTGGAATATCCGCCGAGAGAGACCTCTGACCCGATCTTGCCACATCAGGGCAACCATTCGGAGACACAGGGAATTCTTGAAGAAGTAGATCAGCCTGCAGCCCCAGAAAACCAGGTGAGGAATCAGCAAGAGTGGACTTAGACCCATGCCCCAATGCCAAGATTAGAGATCCTGATGTTTAAAGGGAAGAAACCATGGTGGTGGATAAGGAGGTGCGAAAGGTTCTTCCAGTTTTACCGGATCTCTGAAGATCAAAAGATAAATCTAGTGGCAGCCTATTTGAATGAAGGGGCGGACTTTTGGTATCAAGAGTGTGTCCAAAATGAAGGGATGCTGGGGAGTTGGGCAGAATTTGCTGGAGGTTTATGTGAGCGCTTCAGGGAGAAAAACATGGCAGATGTAGTTGAAGAATTCAGCAACAACTCTTCTAACTACTTAACAGCCTAACAATTAGCTGTTATACAATCTAGCCATTCCCCCCTATTAACCAACCGACTCCTGTAGTTGGACCCTAACGGTTTACAAGGTCAGTACCCTCCCAATTACAATACTGCCACCAGGGTCATGACATCTTCCATCATAAATTCTGGACAAGACATTAAAGAAAAACACTTATATATAACATGGGATATAATGATCTTATAAAAAATATGACCATAGATAGAAATGATTGAGAACTATAATTCATGTAGCCTACCCGACCTAGTGAGATTATTAATGATAATTTTATTGAGCAATTGCATTTGCCTATGGATATATAGGTCCTTTCTCCATTTAATAATATGGAGGTTGCCTCTTGTGTTCCACATATGATAACCATTATGCAATCGCATGCTATTCATGTATGTAAGCAAATTAGAGGCAAAAAGACAGAGATGATGAATTTTCTTATTTGAAATCCAGAATTCGGGTCATAAATTAGTAACAGTATCATACTATCAGGTGAATCTTTTTGTATAATAATAACAGCTCCAAAGTAAATACGATGAGTAAATATGCATGTTCAAATAGGAAGTCCCTTGCTTTGTTCCTGCTATAATAAAAGATATAGCTGAAGAACCCAAGAATTTCTTGAAGAACAACAATTGCCAATTTCCCATCAGACAAATCAACACCACTGTCCTAATCAACTCAGACAATTCAAAGTTAAATGCATCCTAAATTTGCAGTCAGTCAGATAACACAAGAACTAACAAATGGGCACAGACTTCCATTTGAAACGTTAGGAATCACGTCTTAAACAGAAACAAAGAAAGGGCTCAATACCCCAAATATGCAAAAAAGTACAACAACAAAAAACTCACGAGAAATCAGTACCATCATGGTCGCGGATGGTAGCGTAACGACTGTTAGCGAGAGGGCAGGAGCTCCGATTACAAATCCCTGTCACGTTATACGGGTTCCGGCAAAAATTTCCCGTCGTTATTCTGACAAATCAACAATCCCCAAAATCAACACCAAGCAATCAATCAAAATAGAAACAGAAAATGAAGAAAATTCTGATCAAACAAAAAAAAAAGAGAGAAAGAACTGGTTGAGTGTAGAATACTTGGCCATGAAACTGCAGTGATTGTGCCTAATAACTTGCCATATCACCTCGTCGTGCTGCATCTTTACTCAATATAACAATAACCACAGCTTCTTAGGGTTTATTTCGCTCCGAGTCGAAGGTCCTGAACAAAAAAAAAAAAAAATTCTCCCTAAGGGTTTATGGTTTCCGACTTCCAAGAGGCTGACCCACTGCCAAGAGGCTTATAGAGAGACGGATGGCGGAGGCGACGGCGAGGGACACAGCAACGGCGGCGGCGGAGCAGTCGACGCGAGGGACTGAGGTTCGACCTAGGAGGAGAAAAATAGAGAAAGAATGAGGGGGTTCGGGAATAAAACCGATTCTCGTGTAGAGACGGAAATATTTCCGCTCCTAAGGCCGTCTCTAAGACATCTAGAGACGGAAATTTTCCGTCTCGGTCTCCGAGACGAAAATACTCCAGTTGGACACCAAGCTGTCCTCCGCAATTAAAAATTAGAAATTGGGTTGAAATTGATTTTTTTTAATTAAAAAATAGAAAACTGTTTTCCATCTGTGAGACCATTTTTTGTTTTTTGGACAATTTTTCTATACAATTTTTTTACCTTTATAAACCGAATATGTTCCATTCTCTTCTACTTGAACTAAATGAATTAATAGAAAATAAATTAATTAACAAATAATTAAAAAACATTATATAAAAAATGAATAAGATAAAGTTACAACAGTTTTTCTTTGACATTATATGCATATTACAAGAGTTTTTCTTTGTTTCTTAAAATAACATTCGTTAAAATGAGTAAAATAAGATTGAAATGATTTTTAAACTAAAATATAAAATGATCAAATTAATATTAGAAAACATTCAAAAAATTTTATCAAACTATTTGTTAAATTTTTTAAAATACACTAAAAGACATATGCATCATTTTTTCTTATCTGTAAAATCTAATATATGCTTATCTAAAAATATTTAAAAAATATTAAATAAAAAGTTACGTGATTTCTTTTTTTAAGATCACTAAATAAGTTTAACAAACATATTAAGAATAATAAAAGTATGAAATATTTTTTATGTTTTATATTTTTTGATCTATATCTCAATTAATAAACACTATCTAAACAAAATACTAGAGGTTACTTCGGGGATATCAAAACCTACCAAACCTTCTTTTCGAGCGAACACCAAATCTAGTGTACCTATTTTACAACATAATAAAAGAATATATTAATAATCACATATACAATATACTGAATTCATATATTATTTTCCATAATAATGCAATATATAATTGTTCTACGAATATCATTATTTTTCCAACGTCTATCCTTTTAATATAAATTATTTTCTCTTAATAGTCTTTTTTGAATTTTTAAACTAATTTTATTCTATAAATAATATAATTAAATCTTATAAGATATTACACGAATCTCGTAACAATAATTTTGCTTAAATTACATGAATCCAACATCTTCTAGAATTAATAAAACATATTGTCAGGTTTTTCATGCCAGGGTATTTTTTTCCCGGGATAAGCTATTTGTACAAAAGTTTATTTACAGAAACCTTTAAAGGTAAGAAAATTCTATTTGTAACTATAATTTTTACTCTTCGTAACTAGCGTAAGTAAAATTTTAATTTTTACTATTTATAACCAGAGTGATTTCTTTTTACAACTATCCATATTTCAAATATACCCTTCAAACACCCATCCCTCAAAAGATACCTCCACATGCAACAAACCCACTCCATTATTCAAATAGCAGCAATTATAGCTAAATGGATATAAGACAGTAAAAAATTATTAATATTTTTAAAAATTAAAATAATTTTTCAATATTATCAAAAATCCTGCATCTATATAATTTATATTTAAAAATAACATAATTTATAATATCAATCACAGTTCAATAACATAATTGGACTCAGAAGAAACACAACATATATATGTATGACTATGTAATATGAAGTCATTCTCATAGTATTTGTAATATTATAATTATATATATATTATAACTATATTTTATGAGAAAATTAAAATTTTATTATATATATACATATATACATACATATTATAACTATATATATACATACCTATTATATATATAATATGTAGAGTTATAATTATATATATAATTATACATAATTATATTACATAAACTATTATATATATTATAATATATAAAATATATATATATATATATTCTCCTGAACCCTCAAGTTCAAGAGAATTGATTTTCTCCGAATCCATGGATTCGAAGTTCCTTGAACCTCTTGAATTTTGGGGTTCAGGAGTTGGGAGATGCCCTGAATTCTAAGGTTTAGGGGTTGGGAGATGCCCCAAACCCCAGAGTTCGAGGAATCCCAAATTGCCCGAACCCTAAGGTTCGGGGCATCCCCCAGGCCCCGAACCTTGGGGTTCAGAGTTTCAAGACACTCTTGAAGGGTATTTTTATTTTTTATTTTTTTAATTAATCTTATTTTTTTAATTCATCCGTCGTGTATGTAAATTATATGATTTAATTTATCCATAGTGTATGTAAATTATATGATTTAACTAATGATCGATGTTATAAATTATGTTATTTTTAAAAATAAATTATATAGATGCATGTTATTTGATAATATTGAGAAATTATTTTAATTTTTAAAAATATTAATAATTTTTTGTTGTCTTATATCGATCTACTATAACTGTTGCTATTTGAATAATAAAATAAAGTGGCTGTGGCGATGGTGGGTGAGGAAGTGAGTGCACGCGCTTGAGGAGTAATGGTGAGTGATTGATCGTCAACGATTTAAGTGAAGGCCAAATATGAGTTTTTATCTCAGGATATTTTAAGAATATTAAAAGTAGGTTACGGAGAGCCAAAACTATGGTTGCAAATAGAATTTCCCTTAAAGGTGTGGGAAATTGACCATTTTGCCCATGTATAAAATTAACTATTTGCCCCTGTATCAAGTCTCTCAAGCCTTTCGACACTGCCCGAAGAAATCATACCGAAAGCTTACTGAAGTTAATTTGGTCTGACCAATTTACCCTTTACCCCTCAACAATATTACAAATCTACCATTAAAGAGTTGGTCAATTTCTAACCTTATTCTTCCACTGTCATCTCCCTTTCTCTCTCTTCTTTGCGACGTGCGTCCCCTTCATCTCCGGCGTGAGCCTCCTCCTGCTGTAACAACCCACTTCTTCAGGGCATGTTATGCCTTAAGAAATTTGGTCTCTTTTTTTTTTTATCATTACATTATCCCGAAATTCCCTAAGACCTTATCTAGTGTGAGATATCTACACTAGAAAATAAATACAAAGCGGAAGCTGAATCGAACCTGCTCATGATAATGCATATAATAATAACTGGACATGACATTCATTATAAAGTTAATTCATAAGCGTCTGACGATAAATGCAATGTACATAATTTTTAAACTACTCATATTACAACATAACATGGTACAATTACTCGCTTTTTGACGTCTCGCGTCACTACACATCACCAATCTCGAAATCATCTATGCAAGTCCTGACTGGAACGTTGAATGTTCCAGGTGCAAAGCCTAAGTTAGATGATGAATCATCTAAATAAGGGTACACAATGCTATGTCATGTGCGTATGCAATGTCTTTCATCGTAGGTGTCAACTGCACCCCTCATGCTACCTACCATTTTAGCGGCCACCTCTTTAGAAGCCGGGGTGTATGGGTGCACCCTTGGTAAAGTAGCGGTGCTAGTTTGTACTCCCTACGGCCTCATATGCGTGTGATCAATGATATCAACGTGTATTCATGCATTTCATAGTCATGTATGCATTCTATGTGATAGATACATATCAGGGTATGTCAATATGATGAAAACATTTTCGAGAAAGTACCACTTACCTTCTAGAGCTTATCGGGCTACCTCGATATCCATGTCTTGCATCGATTTGCGTGCCAACCTCAAAATTTGTGCGAGTCTCTTCAAATTCAGCCTCAAAGTATCCTAATCACCACAATTATTTAAATAAACATTAAAACTTATTTTTTTCATAATTTTTAGCATTTTCTATAATTTTCTCTCTATTTCTTCCTATTTTTCCTCAATAAATCCAGATTAAATATTTCTAAAATATTTTCTCAAATATTTCACTACGATAATTTATAAAATAATATTCTTGAATTTATAAAATTTTCTAAGGAATTTTACTCACCTTAACTTAGCATCTTGAATTTCCTCGGTATGCGTGCCCTATCCTTGAAACGTGTGCCCGGACTGTTTTTCTCACCAAAATCTCCGGGATATCACCGAAACATAATTCCCTATTTTTCTATAATTTTTCTGAAATTTTTTCTAACATTTTCTCTATTTTTCCTAATTTTTCTTTCTTCTTTTCTTTTCTTTTCCTTTTCTTTTTCTTTTCTCATCCCTTCTTCTTCTTCCTCCTTTTCCCGCCTCTTGCGCCTGCAACTTCTTCTTCTTCTTCCTTCTTTCTTCTTTTTCTTCTCTTTTTCTTCTTCCTTCTCCTTTCTTCTTTCTTCTTTTTCTTCTTCCTTCTCTTCTTCTTCTTCCTTCTCCTTTCTTCTTCCCCTGCCTCCCGCGAGACCACCTGCAACTCTTGGCTTCAGCTCGTCGCCGCCACGAGCCACTGCCAGAGTCGTCGCTGCCGCGGCGCCAGGCCCTCCATCACGGGCTGTCGCTGCCGCAGCCTCCTCCCCGCGCTGCAGCGCCCCCGTGCCGCCCCTTGCCGCTGCTGCTTGCAACGGCTGCCATGGCCGCCATTGCCGTCGCACCAGCCTCCTCAGACCGCCGCCCGACGTCCATGCCTTTGTCGGCCTTCGACTTAGCGGCTTCTGTAGAACACGGCAGCGGCCGTGGCCCCCCTCGCTCGCGGCCATGGCTGCCGCGAGCTTTCGTGCTTGCTCCAATTGCTTCGACTCTCCCTTTCGATCTCCCGATCTTGCTCTCACTCTCTCTCGCGATTTATCTCTCTCCGTCTCTCAATCCCACTGCTTCTCTCTCGGCCGAAGCTCTGAGGCTCACTACCATTTCTTCTTTATTTGCTTGTCATTTATAGGCAACACGGACTCTCCTCACTGCCTGACACTCCCTCTTTACGTGGAAATCTCTTCAATCTTTTTGCAGGGTATGGAGATTTTGCAAAGGCATGGCCAAGGTTTGGAGATTTAGATTTTTTGCGTGAATTACTCCATAAATAGTGGCCGATTGCAGTAGAGTATGGGCTTCATTTTACAGAGGCATGGCCTCTGCCATGCGTGTACATACATACATATATATAGTGTCACATCTAAAATTCTCCCTTCCCCATATCTTCTTACAGATTTTCTTTCAAATCTTCAGCCCACGATTGATTCATTGCTTCCAATTACACAAATTTGCACTTACTGCTTCATGTGCATATATATATACATGTATATATCATATATTATACTATAATAATAAAGAAATAACACATTTAAATCTCAAATTTTACCCTTATTTTACCTATCCAATTTCCTAATTACAACTATACTCTTAAACCTCAAATTAATTTGCGTTACAATATCGAAAATCCACAATTAATAATCTTAAAATTACTCAATAATAACGATTTTGCCCCAGTGTCTTCACCAGACTGTCATTTAATCCCGAAACCACTGAAGGGTTGCTCATTACGCAAAATTGGAGTCCCCCTAGGGTTCCGTTAATTTTTTGGGAGTCCAACACGGCGATTCGGTTTTACAGCCTAAATGGCAGCTGTATTTTAGCTATACCGAAAACTGTTACCGATCTGATTTCTTTTGATACTATAAATCCTATCTCGATACACTCGTCAAGACCATATAATTTTTCTTAGATAATTTCACTCTGAGACATTCCCTGCAGTCGATTCGGTACTAATAACTACCATCAAACCAATTTTTCGGTATTCTAAACTCATCGAAATTGCGTGTCAACTTTATCTACACATGGGGTATTACACCTGCCCTCAATGCTCCTGATTGATTTAAGTGTTGAGTGTTGGTCCGGCCTGACATACTAACAATCATAAAGAAAAACATGTGTATTATTTTGTTATCAACAGTCGAAGAATTTGCTTTGAAATGAGAAAATATTCAATGTAACTTTTGCAGAACCATTTCATCCCAGTGCAACTAACTCATTTACATAGTTTGGGCGGGATTGTCTCGTTGTGACACTATACCAAGTTGGTTCAATTCATCTCACTATCTTAATTATTTTATGTCATCTATGTTTGCACAAAATCTTGCCTCAACATTGCCTTTTAGTAGAGTTTTGAGGCTTTAGATTGGATGAAGTGGTTGCAAATGCAAACATGACAAATTATTGACAATTTTTCTCGACAGTAAATGAAAGCAAGGATAAACAAAAGCGATTCTTGCATTACCTTAGAAATTTTGATCTAAATATTTCTTTATACACCTTGCTGCTTTGCGAAATTTGGATAGGTTTCTTCCCCATTTTACAGCAAGAGCCCAACTGAGCTAGCTCCTAACTAGGCATTTAATGTGATCACTCAAAAATGAGAAAAGCAACAGCCCACTGATGCGCCAAGAAAAACTGAAATTTCGCACCAGCTTTTCAACCAAAATGAAAACATACTCTAAGCCTAAAACCAATAGGATCATCCAATCTGTCAAGCAGTATCTTCAGCCGTTGAGCTGCCATCATCTTCCATCTCTTCTCATCTTTGAGAGATTATGTTGCAGCATTTTGAGCAACCGTAGAAACACCTTCTTCATGTTGAGTTACATAGATCTTATCATATGCGCAGTGAAAATTAAATTTAGTTTGCAGGTATCCCGTTTTTCAAAAATTATGATTTAATAAAATGAAGACATAAACAAAAAGGTTACCTCTTGGATGAAATCTTATTTCACCGTTAGATTTTTCGCCGTATAATCCTCAAAGTGTAGGATGCCGAGTCGGTACACCCAAAATTACTTCTATTCAAGAATATCAAAGAGAAAGATAAGTAGAATAAATTTTTCACAAAATTTCTAAATTACCTCTTGGATTCAAGAACAATTCTTCCAAAATTCTCTCAAACTCTCAAAATGATTCAAGTGCATCTTGTGAGAGAAATTAAGGGCTTGGAGCTATTTATAGTTCCAATTAAAAAATCATTCTCCATTAAATGGGTTGGCCTTCTCAAGCCCATTCCATTTAATGCAATTGGGCTAAGCCCAATCCAATAGAATTTATTTGAATCCAATAGTGCCATTGGGTCAAACCTAATGTATTAGCAAAAGGCTCAACCCAATCAATAATCAAATAATTGTATTTATAATATAATTATTTAATTATTCTCATTTATCCAATAAATAAATGCACTATTATTAGTAATTATAAAATTACTAATTTATTTATTTTCTCTTTGAAAGTAATTTCTTTTGGGTGGAACTTTCTGAATTCACAAATAAATTGGCAACGAGAATAATAAACAATTAATTTTCATAAATCATGAGTGACATCTTACAATATATCATGATTACCCAATTTATTGTGAAGCGGGTATTGTGAACCTTTTACTACGTTACCATATAATACGGTCTTTCTATCATCCTATATCCTAACAAGATATGAGATCATAGTCAGCAAGTTGAATCTCTTAATCTCGTCATATAACCAAATCCAAAATCAATCTTGACTAATTATGACACAACCTTTATGGAACAAATTCCATCGTCATATTACCTCGGTCAAGGATTTATCGTCAAATGATTACGGGATCACATAGGATATCTTCCTCATAAATCTCGAGGTGATAGATTCTATGTCTGATGCACACATACCTCATGTATCACTAAATCAGACACATAGATACGTATGATTTTTCTTGATTAGAACAACCGCATAATATCGCTTGTAACACCCCGCTTTCAGGGGCGTATTATTTCTTGGGACAATCCCGAGACGATAAATTTTTTTTCTTTCCAACTCATACTAAATCGCGTCATTCCTCCCATCCGTCCCAGAATTTCCCTGCATTAATTTTATCTCTAAAGAGAGACATCATCATATACATACCTCAAATGCGGAAGCTAGAATCGAACCTGACATCTCACTTTAACATTAAATCATAAATCAATTCTTTACATCACCGTTTCCTAAACTTAATCCTCAATACAAGACTTAAAGCATAATATACGTCCCAATTAACGTTAACTCATAACATGCGTTCTTACTAACATGAACCCTAAATGGGTTATACATCGTCATTCATCAAACATCAATCATAACTCATGTCTTACACCATGGATTTTCAAAATGTTCAGATTTCAAAGTAGCAGAACTTAAACACATGGGCTACATTACATACATTCATCTCATCATTCATTTCATCATGCACTTGAAAAGTGCCATTTCATGCCTCATTCATCCTCGTTCCTGCTACAATCTCCATCTGGAACGTTTGAATATTCCATGGGCAAAAATCCAATTAGATGATGAACCATCTAAGTAAGAGTATAAAAAATCATTTTCGTGCATGAATGTAAAATGTCTTTCCTTTCATTTCGGTTTGAGCTGACCGTTCCTTATGCTACTCTCCATTTTTACAGCTTCCTTCCCAGGCCGAGGTGTATGGGTGCACCCTTGGAAAAGCAGCGGCCCCGGCCCGTACTCTCAAACCCTTATGCGGATGCATGATCAATAATTTCATCGTGAACACATGCACATTTCAACATCAATGTGTAAATGCAATCTACATGACATAATCATATCAAGACATGACAACATGACAAACCATTTACATAAAATTGAGTTTTGGAAGAAACAATTTACAAATCAAGCATCTTTTCGTAAAGCTAAATCCATTTCGAGGAGTACTACTTACCTCATTCGCATCTCATAACGTCTCGATTCACGTGCCAGGCTTCTAACGTACTCAATTCAAATCCTCAACATTCCTTGGCCATCATATTCATTCAATAACATCAATAATTTATTCCACATAATTTCCTCATATCTTTCCTTTATTTCTTTCTATTTTCCTCAATAATTAATTCCTAAATAATCTAAACTAAGCATTATTCAATTATTTTCTCAAATATTTATTTATAACAATTCATAAACTAATTCTCCTAATTTATTGGAATTTCTAGGGAATTTTGCTTACCTTAACTTAGCCTCTCGGGCTGCCTCGGTATGCGGCCCTGACCTCAAAAGACGTGTCTGACCTCGATTGCCTCACAAATCCTCAATTCTCGCTCACTACCTTGATTCTTGCACATTACCTCACTTCCCATGCATTTACCTCAATTTTTGTGCGACATCTCAATTTTCGTGTACTGCCTCAATTTTCGTGCACCGTCTCGAAACTCGTGCCCGAACCATTTTTTTCTTACCCAAAATCTCCGGAATATCATTACCTCTTCATTTCCTATTTTTCTGTAATTTTTTTCCATATTTTTGGAATTTATTTTCATTTATTTCTATTTTTCCTCTTTTCCTTTTCTTTCATTTTTTCTTTTCTTTTTTTTTTTCTATCTCCTTCTTCTTATTCATCTTCTCCTTCCCTCCTCTGCTTCACGCAACTCTTCTTCTTCTTCTTCTTCTTCTCCTCCTTCCTTCTTTCTTTCTTTTCTTTTCTTTTCTTTCCTTCTTCCTTTCTCCTCTTTCTTCTTCTTCTTCTTCTTCTTCTTCTTCTTCTTCTTCTTCTTCTTCACCCGCCCCCTGTTCCTCCTTGTGGCCCCTGCCTCGCGGCTATGGCCGCTCGAGCGCCTTCTCCCGCGGCCACCATGGTCGCATCTGGTCGCTGCACGCTGCTGGTCGCGGTTTCCAAGGCCATCACGAGCCACCAAGCACCACCGCGGGCACAGCCTCGGGCCACCTCGCGCCACCGAACCAGCTGCTGCTCCGGCTCGCCTCGCGTCCACCTGCTCGATGCCATGGCCGTTGAGCTCGCGGCCATGCTGTTGCAGCCACCTCCATTGCACTCTCTCGATCTCTCTCTCTCTTAGCTTCTCTCTCAATCTCCCTTTGATGCTCTCGGCCCGGCCAAAGCTCTCTTCTCTTCATCACTCTCCTTGCATTCTTCTCGGCCGAAGCTCTCTTGAGCTCTCTGCCATGGCCGCCTGCAAGCTCCCAAGCTTGTTGGAGCTTCGCTTGGCTTCATCACGAGCTCTTCTCTCTAATCCCTCCGATAAGCATCTCACGAGCTCTCTCTCCTTGCAACTCTCTGTTTCGGCCCACACCCGAGCCCTCTTCTCTCTTTCGTTGAATCCCTTCGCCACTACATCTATTGCTTTCTCTCATTTAGCCCATGAAGCTTGGGCATTACTCTATGAAGCCACGCACACACGGCATGCTTCTCAAACTCCGTGCAATTTCTCCACCCAAGGCTCACGATTGAAGACATGCTGATGACCTGCCCCCCACGCGCACAGACAACCTTGTGGAGCTTCTGAAATGCTCCCCACGCCTATATCATCTATACATACATAATACATATATATATTATACTAATTTAATTATAGAAAATGCATATTTAATCCCCTCAATTATTCTATATTACACTTAGAAATTCTTAAATTACAATTACACCATTTAACGACCGATTAAAATTGCATTACGATACTTTAAACAAAAATTAATAACTACGGGTTTACTTGATAAAATTAATTTCGCCACTGGGTCCTCATTGGGCCCTTAATTCATCCTGAAATCGCCTAAGGGTTGATCGTCATGTAAAACCGAAACCTCCCTAAGGTTTCGTTGAATTCCCGGACGTCTTTTGTGATAATTTGGTATTTTAGCCTGATTCGAAGCTGCATTTTAGCTATACCAAAAATCGTCTCAATTTTAATTTCTTTTGCTTCCATAAATCCTATCTTGGAACGCTTATCGAGACCGTGCCATTTTCCATAACCAATTACAATCCGGGGCATTCCCTCTAGTCGATCCGACGATTTATTTTGCTACCAAACTCATTTTCGGTATTTAAATCTCACTTAAATGACGTGGCAACCCTACACCGAAACAGGGTATTACATCGCTGATATCCTAATCCACCAATACACAGATATCCATGTCATCTCAGGTCTAAGAATTAGTTACAAAATTGCAGCTAACATTAAATCATTGACCCGTGAGAAATAACCCATGTGATTTAATGTTAACAGTTTCGTTCAGTAAACTCGTTCTTGTAATGAGCACCCACTCATTTTCTTTCTATACCTCATATATAATGACTTGAGACTCACCAACCTTATCTTTCAGTATCTCATACTGGATAAGAAAGAAGACGGTGTGCTGGCCTTTACGAGTTACTATTATCCATATTAGGAATTCTATAGCCAGGAACATGTTTATAGTATAACGAATTATGGATTATCCGTAACTCGTATTCTGAACACTTAAGAATGGTATCCACTCCTTATTATACTAATGGATATATGTTTTATAATTTAAACCATATTGCAATTTAAATAAAAATATAAACTTGCCATTTAAATAATATTTAAAGAATTACAAGATCAAGTATCTTTATGTCACTAGAATTGGTCTTTAGGGCTCATATCTAACACTTCATTCCAAAAATTCCATCCTACCATGAAATTTCTTCCTTGTCTCGCAACATTAACATCATTGTAACAATCACGAGTGCCAACGTTTATCGGATCTCTTTTGCAGTATTCAGAGGAGATATTTAAGGTCCATATGAAACTTTCACTATAGAACACCTTTTCTTTCAACCCCTTTAATAAGGTGAGGCAAAATTGAAAATACCAACCTGGGGTCTCCAATCTTGTTATTGAAAATGGAGGACAAACAAGGGTTGAGCCCGGGAACATTTTGATGAATTCGAGTGTCAAATGTGGGGATTGTTCCAGAAATCTCCATCCCGCAACAATAGTTTGTCAAGTTGTTTTCAATGTTTATGTCAACAGGACGTCGATGATGAGGAAGGAGAAAAAAGGAAGCAGTCAGCAAGGAGGAAGAAGGCGGAGAAAGAATGAGGCGTGTCTTTGGTGAGAGGTCGTCGGAGAGGAGGAAGGAGAAACAAGAAGACAGTTGATAAGGAAAAAGGAGACTGTGCGAAGCTGTGCTTGAAGGAGATGCGCATCTTTCGATAAACCCTGCTTCAAATTGCTCTCGAGAATGGCAATATTTTGACAATCAAAATATCGCACAATATTGGCTTCGGTAATCTCTCGGTATGAGATGTTCAGGCAGTATAGAATTTTCCAAGTCTCTTTTTTCCCCCCAAAATCTACAGAACGCCTAACCTCATTCTTTCACAATATCTCTCTCTTTCTTTCACTCTCTCAAGAACAAACAACAGTCTGGTTTAAAATCAGTCAAACACACAGTTGGGTTCCTTCGAGATCTTTATCTGTGAAGCAGATCATGGGGTGTTGGGCCATTCTTCTTGCTTTCTTATTGGCATCATCTATTGTCATGACTACGTGAGGGTATTGACTTTGTGCCAAGCTCGACACTCCATTGGTAAAACCTCCAACGATGGTGTCGACAGCCTTGGTTATCCGACTGACCGGGGGTGGGTCAATGCAGGAAAGGGTGCGGGTGTTTAGGCGGTGGTCGTCGTCGTTCGACCTTTAGGTATAGGTGTTTCCAGCTCTTGCCATGGTGTGGTTGCGGGGAAAGTGGTTTGAAAGGCTTTTAGTGAGCTTATGAGGCAGGTAAGTTTTATCGGGCTCCACAATGGGCGCCAGATATTCCTTTCTAAGCAAATAAGGACAATCGGAGGCAGGACGAGGGCTCCGGTGACGAGTTCGTCTAGGGGGCGGCTAGCACCTGCAAGCACTCTGACGGTCGAGTGAGTAAGAGAGTAAAATGAAGCAGTGTATCAGTAGGTCAGAGATGAGAACATACATTGGCTCTGAAGAGAGTTGATTGATATAAAATGAGAAGATGTCCTCCTGCATGCAGGAGACGTGCATTTACAGATGATGGGACTGGCTATCTGGCGCCGATGAAGGCTCCCAAGTGGTAGCATGATGGCGACAAGACCTCATTAAGATGGATGAGATCCGCCATTAATGTGGATGAGAACTTAGACAGCTGCGCGGATATCCAGCGATAGTCACAATGATGTTGTGGCAGGCTGGCGTTGGGCCAAGTTTGGGTCCAGAATGAAGACCAAATTGGGCCTGAGGAGAAGGCCGAGATTGAACCCGGACGGTCCAATTATTGTTTTCAAAAGAGATAGTAAACCTTTTTTTTTTATAAAAGTAATTTATCTTTGAAGAATAAGAGCTATCCTATTTATAAAAGAGATTGGGGGTTGATGACAAGTATTCTTGATATATTTTTTAAAAATATATTTTGTTATTAATAATAAAAAATATATTTATGGAAGAGTTTGGCATTGATATATTTTTTTGTGTAGAGTCTTTATTTTGTTTGCGGGTTGATGTAATTTAAAAATATATTTTTTTATAATTATAATCTATTTAGATAAATAAATAAATTGATTTTTTGGCAACTAATTTACATAAATATCTCATTTACAATTTAACATATTAAAGGTGGGATTGTTATAACTTTAAGTGACACCTTTTCTACTACACATAGGACAATATTAATTTTATCATCATTTTATCTCATCATTTATTTTTTTTATCACTATTTAATTCAGATGCCAAATGAGTCGTTACACTATCACATTATCAGGGTCTAAAAGGCAATTTGGTCCATGTAGCAATGACAGATTGCCATACCCACCAGAGACCCAAAAAAGAGAATAAGTATTGGGAAATTCTATTTGTAATAATAGTTTTTGTTCTCCGTAACTCATTTTTAATATTTTTAAAATATTTTGAGATAAAAACTCATATTTGTTCTTTATTTAAATCGTTGACGATCAATCACTTACCATTACTCCTCAAACGTGTCCACGCATTTTCTCACTCACCATCCCCACAACCACTTTATTCTATTATTCAAATAGTAACAGTTATAGTAGATCGATACAAGATAACAGAAAATTATTAATATTTTTAAAAATTAAAATAATTTCTCAATATTATCAAATAACACGCATCTATATAATTTATTTTTAAAAATAACATAATTTATAACATCAATTACTAGTTAAATCACATAATTTACATACACTACGGATGAATTAAATTATATAATTTACATACACGACGGATGAATTAAAAAAATAAAATTAATTAAAAAATAAAAAATACCCTTTGAGGGTGCCTTGAAGCCCCGAACACCAAGGTTCGGGGCCTGGGGGATGCCTCGAACCTTAGGGTTCGGGCAATTTGGGGTTCCTCGAACCCTGGGGTTCGGGGCATCTCTCAGCTCCTGAATCTCGGAGTTTGGGGCATCCCCCGAACCCCAAAATTCAAGAGGTTTAAGGAACTTCAAATCCATAGATTCGAAGAAAACCAATTCTCCTGAACCGTGAGGTTCAGGAGAATATATATATATATTATATATTATAATATATATAATAGTTTATGTAATATAATTATGTATAATTATATATATAATTATAACTATACATATTATACATATAATATGTATGTATATATGTATATATATAATAAAATTTTAGTTTTCTCATAAAATATAGTTATAATATTACAAATACTATGAGAATGACTTCATATTACAAAGCCATATACATATAACATACATATATATGTTGTGTTTCTTCCGAGTCCAATTATGTTATTGAACTGTGATTGATATTATAAATTATATTGTTTTTAAATATAAATTATATAAATGCATGGTATTTGATAATATTGAAAAATTATTTTAATTTTAAAAATATTAATAATTTTCTACTATCTTATATCCATTTAACTATAGTTGCTGCTATTTGAATAATGGAGTGGGTTTGTTGCGCGTGGAGGTATCTTTTGAGGGATGGATGTTTGGAGGGTATATTTGAAATATTGATGGTTACAAAAAGAAATCACTCTTGTTGTAAATAACAAAAATTAAAATTTTACTTACGTTGATTACGAAGAGTAAAAATTATAGTCGCAAATAGAATTTCCCATAGTTATTAAATTAGATTTTGGTACATAGTACAATGATTGACCTTTCAACTTATTATTATTTTTCTTTATTAATTCTAAAACCCACACCGAATCCATTAAAATAGGGATTATTCTATTTTGCTCGACAAGTTTACAGACGGGGTTACCGAATGGGATTAAAAAGACCCAAATACCCTCGTCCAGCCTTCACTTCTCTCCTTTCTCCCTTTTCCCATGGCCTCACGACCCCCAACGTTGTTGCCATGCCTCGCCGCCTTGTAGCCATCGCCTCGTCTACTGTCGCTGCATTCGACGGTCGGCGAGGCAATGGCTGCGAGGCACCGATGCAATAGCGGCGAGACGAGACGACAACATCGGCGGTTGTGCAGCCATGGAAAAAGGGATAAATGAGATAAGCGAAGGTTGGGCAGTGGCATTCTTTGCAAAATTGTATTGTGGGCGAGGGTATTTCAGTCTTTTCGACCCTATTTTGTAAGTCTCTCGATGAGACTTTTTGACCCTATAGTAGAATTCTTAAAATAGAAATGTTAAATTGATTAGACAAATCTCGAACATTCTCTTAAATTTTATTTTTTTTAATTAATTCCCAAAACATTTTAAATTAAGTAAGGCACCACTTGAATTAGCCACAATACTCCCTCAATTTTAGCTCTTTGGAAATTTTAAAATTGATGTGTCATAAGTAAACATATATATTAGAAGATCTAAAAAAGTTCAAAAATTTAAAATAACTATTTAGGCTAAAAATATAAATTTCTCCTTAATTAGAGGTGTCAAATAAAGCGTAAATAGGATAATTTCAACATCTTAAAATCTTTTAAAGAGTTTTAAAAAAAAAGATAAATATTATTTTAAAAAATATTAATTTTTGTAGATCTCGAAATATTAAAATAAAAATTATCTATAAGAATTCTAATTATATTAGATCTGAACGTGTCAATATAAATGTTATTCATAAGAATTATAATCTTAGTAAACTTCAAAATATTATAATAAATATTGTCTTAAATAATCCTAATATTAAGGGAGTTGAGAAAGTTCAATGCTCGTCTATAAATAAATAAGTTTTTGTTTCAAAAGAGATATGCTTTTAATACTTATTTGAATATGATTTTCAAATTTGTAGTGCTTGACTTAAATATTGTGCAGGAATTTTCTTATGTTCTCTTATTGTTATCTTTTTCTCATACCTCAAATAATTTAACGATAACATTTACAGTCAATAAATTTATTGTTGTGTTTAATGATAATAAAAATTAATAAATAAATTTTAAAATTCAAAAAATATTTAGATGAATGATTGAATTTCAAAAAGTACATTGTTATTTAAATAAAAAAAATCCTTAAGAACGGACCATGCACCCAACCATCTCTAATGACTTGGGCGAGATTAGAACCTCCACTTTAACCCCAACGTATCTAATGGCAATATTTACACTTTTTTTAATTTAGGGTATGTTTGATAGCATAAAAATTTTATGAAAAATGTTATATTCGATGAATTGAATTTTATTTTTATTGTTTGATACATTCTATTTTCTACGAAATTGAATTCTATAGTACAACTATTAAAGCATGTTTTGACCTATTTTTCATGAAAAATTTCATTTAGGGGATGATTTTTGTTTTCTATATAAGTTGAAAAATATTTTATTTTTTAATTAAATGCTATCAAACACACCTTTAGTACTTTGCAAATGACATGACGCACAAACGAACATCCATGGGAAAAGATAATTTTTCAGGGTTTAGAAAAATAACAATTTTAGAAAAATAACAATGGTAAGAATCATGACTTAATCACGTGGTACATTTTCATTGGAAGAGGTTAAAAATATCAAAGTGTCATTATTTCTTCTATTTATCACATACTCCAATAAAAATTCTACAATAATGGACTCGTAACATTACTTTTAAATATTTTTATTAGTTAATAAGATTTTTAAAATACGAAAATGAGTGTTTAAATTTTAAAAGTAATATACCATTATTATAATTTATTTAAAAAATATTAAATACATCATAATCAGTGTCTTAAAAAGACTCATTAAAATAATATTTTTTATTATAATAAAAAAGATAATTAATTTCCTTAGGGGTAATGTTACTAACATAAAATGATAAAAATAAAATTATTTCTTTCAAGATTGACTCACACCCATTTTTTCACACTTTATGGAAAAAACAAGGTCCCACCTTCTTCCGTACTTAATTAACTAAAAAAAAAAAGTTTAATTGAGATGATATTTTCTTGTTTGGATAAGGTCAAATAGATTAATATATGTTGAACTTTGGATCAATTTTTAATTTTATCCAGTTTTGATATTTACTTCAATTTGATTATTGAACTTTCACATTTGTTTCAATTTTATCCTCAATTGACCAAATGTGTGTCTCACCTTATGTGGCGACTGATGTGACTTGCTGATGTGTCTAATAATAGACACATCAACAAAATACTTGACCTGATCTGTCTTGCCCCGACTCGTTAGCTTAAAACCTATCATCTTCATCATTTTGTTAGGGTTTTAACCCCTCTGTGTACTATCGTTGTCGCCAAAACAGTTGTCGAAATTGAAACTAAAGTTCCGTCTTCAACCTCCGACCAAACTTGATATGGCAAAGACGAAGAGTTATCCTAGAGAATAAGGATTTTTCGGAGTTTTTGATATGCTTAAAGCAACTATACCACGCGAAGATCAGGACTAAATGTTACTTGAATAGGAGCTGCAAAGAGAGCCGAACCCATGTACAAAGGGAGTCATAGGGCTCCAAGCTCCATTCCTCTTCTCTGCAACAGTCACCGATTCCTTTCTTAGAGGCGTGGATCAAGTTTCCCCCTTCTCATCCCCCATTCACTAATCGACAATCTCGCACATTTCCTTCCATGACAACAACGTCTTCTCATCTTGCAAGATTTATTCAACAACCGACTCTCTCTCTCTCTCTCCCCCCCTCTCTCTCTTGTGATATCTCTCTCTATATCGCTCTCTCTCGCTTGACTTCTTCTTCTCAGTGCTGTGATGGTTCGAAAATCACAAGTAATAATGTAGCCATGTGCATCATTCCATTGATTTCAATTTTGTGTGGGGTTGCGCCATGGCCAAGATTGATGGTATCTTGGTTTGTGGCTTCGAATCCCTTTTGTTTTCCCTTAGTTCAATCTTGCTTCTTTTTCTGCTTCTTTTGCGTCGTCTTCTTTTTTAGTTTCCTCTGCGTCGTTTTCTTCTTTTGCTTCTTCATGATGAACTCTAGCCCTAAATGTAATACCCCGGGAGCTCAGAGGAGGATAGTATATATCGAGGATAAGTAAGGAAGGAAACAACACTAGTTGGATACCTTTTGGGCTGAATGCAGGCAAAAAACTTCAAGGTTAAGCGTGCTTGACCTAGGGAAATACAAGGATGGGTGACCCCCCTGGAAAGTTCGCGTAGGCCCATTAGCGTAAGTTATTTCGGTCATTCCTATCGCTCGATGCGGGATGTTACAGGTGGTATCAGAGTCGACCCTTAGAGAAGGCGGTCCAATGAGGGCGAGGAGTGGCGCCGGGGCATGAAGCCTGATTAAGGAGCGGCTCCTGGCAGGCTTCTAGGATGATAGCCTCCAAAGAGAAGAAGGTCTAGGACTAGTTGTAAGGTTGCATGACGAGGACATCATGTGCTCAAGGGGGGGAGAATGTAATACCCCGGGAGCTTAGAGGAGGATAGTATATATCAAGGATAAGTAAGGAAGGAAACAACACCAGCTAGATACCTTTTGGCTGAATGCAAGCAAAGAACTTCAAGGTTAAGTGTGCTTGACCTGGGAAAATCCAAGGATGGGTGACCCCCCTGGGAAGTTCGCGTAGGCCCATCAAGGTAAATTGTTCTGGTCCTTCCTATCGCTCGATACGGGATGTTACACTAAACAACAAGATGGTCGTGGCTTGGCAGTCGCCAACGACCGTGGTAAGAAGCCATCGCCATTTGCAACAATCTTAGGGTAATGTACAGAGGGTTTTAAGTGAGCAGGTTCGGGTGAGACGGATAGGGTCGGGTATTTTGTTGATGTGTCTATTATTGGATATATCAGCAAGCCACATCAGCTGCCATGTAAGCTAGAACACACGTTTGGCCAATCGAGAATAAAATTGAAATAAATGTGAAAGTCTAATGACCAAATTAAAGTAAAGGTTAAAATTGGATAAAATTAAAAATTAATC
Source organism: Diospyros kaki (assembly GCA_036245055.1). NCBI lineage: Eukaryota > Viridiplantae > Streptophyta > Magnoliopsida > Ericales > Ebenaceae > Diospyros > Diospyros kaki. Next base: position 4,421,543 of record BSEG01000003.1, read on the forward strand.
CAAAGTTCAGGATATATTAGTCTATTCGACCTTTGGATAAAGTAAGAAGAGTATCTAATTTATTGTTCAGATATTTTTTTGTGGGAGAGAGCATCTTGATGAGTTTGTGAGTGACCAATTTACGAGTAACTTACAAGGAAGAAATCAATTAGGGCATGGGTGACCTTTTGCGTGGTCCTTTAATAGTTAAGTTTGTCTCTAGATGAAAGTGTAGAATGTAAAAAGAACTAACACAAGCAACAATGGCTAACGACTACGCTGGCAGCGACATGCGACATTCAACTTAGATGAACAAAAAAGACAAAAACAATTAAAAAAATGGAAGAGAAAGGACTTTACCTTATACTGTGGAAGCATGAAGATGAAAGTAGCGATAGAAACCCTGTTGAAGCATGAAGATGAATAGGAAATTTAAAGAAAGGAAGATGAATAGGAAGGATAAGGGTTTTATGAGATGTGAGGTACATGAATTATTTTCATTTATTTGTAAAATCTTGAATAAATTTATGGAGAAATATATTTATCTATAAAATCTTAAATAAGAAATAATGTGACTTATTTTTAATGTATTGTCAAATAAATTTAAAAAATACAATAAAAAATATTTTTATTTGAGATATTTTTTATATTTCACTTTTACCAGCCCATATCTTTGTTAAGAAATATTACCTTATAAGAAAGAGAAGATTGACAGGTGGAGAGATAGCCAATAAAAAGAGCATCTAATTTATTTATATTCCTCAAATAATGTGAATATATATAATTATAAGCTCATTCAAAATTTTCATAATTTTATTAGAATAAAAATAGGTTACATCACTAAGGAAATATTTAATAAAATGAGTAAGATAAGATTACATCAAGATAACTTATCTGTAAGGTTCAGAATAATTTATTCGAATAGTAAAAAGATAAATTTATCTGAAAAATTTAATATAAAAAGTCACATGACTTTTTTCTAAATAAATTTATCAAATAAAATCAAAATTATTTTTATCCAAAACATTTTTCATATCCCATCTTTTTTTAATTTATTTCTTAATTAACAAACAACACTTAATATACTTTAGTTATCGCTTATAGAATCAAATGTAAAGATATAATTCACTTAAAAGAATTATTCTAAACTTGACTTGAATTTAATCCCAGATGTTTTTAATACAAAATTATATCAAGATATTATTTTTCTTTTCCCTTTAAAATTCCAAAAACTGTAGTCCATCTTCTCAAGACGAAGCCACATTCCAAGATGGTCAAACTGGGGCTTACATCCCACTTCCCAGGACCCCCCGGCCGATCGGAAATCGGTAATCGGACAAGCGATTAATGCCGAATTTGACCAACACAACCGGCCCTTACTTTCAAATTCAAAGCACCGCCTCCACTTAACGACCATAATTTAAGGTTTTTCTGCGCCTCCTACGATGCCTTAGCATAATTTAAGGTTTTTCTCATCGATGCCATGACGAAAGCGAATCCGCTCTCCCAACCAGATGACACCGCCATGTTCTCTCGGACGCTGCGCCGCCGATTAACAATTGATTTCCGATGCTGGAATCGGAAGAGACACGCCGATTAACGAGGGAATTTTTTTTTTCTTTTCTTTTCTTTCTCATCGTCAGTCGTCCCAACTTCAAATCACGATGGCCGTCTCTGCTATTCTGCAGATCGCGGAGGGTATATTTGTCACTGCGAAGTGCGCTTTGAACCGGCTATGCCAAGGCGAGGCGAGGCGAGGCGAGGAGATTCAAACGCTGGATCAGCCAGAAATCGGACGGCCCAAATGAAATCAAACCTCTAACAGTCCACGTTAATTAATATTTTATATATTCATATTAACATGATATAAAATATAACAGTTAATATAAGGTGTTATGTTAAAGCATTTAAATAATATTTATATCAATATAAATTTTTAAAAAATAATATGATTATATTATCTATATTAAACAACTCTTATGTTACTCAACACGACTTATAAGAGAGATATAAGTCTTACTTCCTCTCTTATTTTGTCCATATAAGACAATATAAGAGTTACTAGGATTAACAAAACAAAATTGACTACTCATAAACCTTAAAGGTGCGTTTGATTGCAATGATAAAATTTGGGTGGAAAGAAAATAAATTCCAGGAAATTGAATTGTATGGAAAATAAATTTTTAAAAAATTAAAAATTTAAATTGTTTGATTAGTATAATTTTTTAGCTAAAAATTGATGTTATTTTTCATCTTTTTAGTGTTTGATTGGTAATATTTTTTTTTTATAGAATTTGATTATTTTTCTAGCATTTCGTGTTTGATAGACATTATTTTTCATGAAAAATGATACATCCATAGAATTCAATGATGAAAATATATTGAAAAACATTGAATCCTATACAAAAAATAAAATAAAATAATAATATATTTTAGGTTAATTAAATCATTTCCCCAAAGAAATTAAACAACAAAATTAAAAAATTTTTGTTGTCCAAACTTATTAATATGTACTTATCAATTGTTCCCCAATATAAAATTTACAAACACTCTCTTATTCCCTCTCTCGCTCAAGTACCTATTGCTAGTTGTCGCCCGTCCTTCTGCCCTTCTTCCTTTCTTCCTTCACTCGCTGCTGTTGCCCACCCCTTGCCATTATCCATTTCCGACCTCTTTGCCTTCGCCGGATGACGCAGTCTCTGTCTGACTCCGTCACTCGTCAGCGCCGACTCGACCTTAGTCTTGCTCTGTCGCCTCGTCAGTCACCCCCTCGCTCTCGGTCGTCGTTCGCCCTCATCAGTGCTGTTTTGGCCTCGGCCTTGCTCTCACCACCTTGCCAGTTGTCCCCTTGGCCTCCTCACCCTCGATTGTCACTCGCCTTCGCTGGTTGTTGGCTTTTCCCTGGGTCTCTCTCTCTTGCTGCCTTTTTGGTTCTCTCGTTCGATAAGTTGACTGCTTCAATTGTTTGAAAAATCAAAGCTTCTCCCCCTTAAAGAATTTTTTTTTCTTGATTTAAAGGAAAAATTCATCATATGAGTATAAGTAAAAAAATGAGTTATTTGAAAAAAATATCTATCCCTTGAAAAAAAAGAAAAAGACTATCAAACGGAGCCTAAAATCAAATGGTTAAAGGCCCATGAAAGTATTTTGTCCTTATTTCATATAATATGTACTTATTAGAAGTGGGCCCGCTCACAGAAACCCTAATTTTGAAGGCGGTGGGGGCAATAATGGGAGACGAGAAACATTAGGGGAGACAGGATAGGGCGTGCCCTTATCCACACACTGCACGAAATGTCCTGGGTGATGTAAGGTTAAGGAATAATGATGCAGTCAAGCGAGGCGCAATTACCGAAACTGCCCTCATAATTCTGCTTAATTACCGAAGCTGAACAGGGAAAGGGCAGTAGTGTACGAGTTTCAAGAGATCCCCAGCCCCACATCACATCCGTCAACTCGAGCCCCAATCATTACTGATAAGAAATTTAAGATCTAGTACATCTTTTAATTGCAATATATATATATTTTAATATAGTTTGAAACAAATTTTAAAAATATAATATAATTACACCCATTTTGCCTTAAGTTTACATAAATTACACATGATACCCCTCTTTAGAAGATTGGTAGAATTTTTAAAAATAAATGTCTGATGTAATTATCCTAATTTATAAATAACTTGTTTAATATCAACTTAGGGTGACAATTAGTCACTTGAGATTTATAATTTCTATAAAGTTTATTAACTTAATAGAATACACACAAAATGTCATTCTATGTAATGTAATGTATATTGGATAATAAAAATAATTTGATGTCATTTTATGAATAATAATGTAATTTTTAGTATTACTGTTCTTGTGCGGTCCCTTATCATTCGTGTTCTCAATTTCAGTAAATGAGATAAATCGCATGTGAAAGTTTTGTCTCACTGCACAAGACAAGAAATTGAACTCACGACTTACTGGTACGAATCTTATGACCTAATCATTTGACCTATGACCTGTGGACAATAATAACGTAATTCTTGAATTATATGCTGTATAGGTTTAGGTAATGACTAGGTAGGGATGAGTAACATTTTGATTAAATTAAAATAACTAAATCAAATTGATCAAAATTGTCAGTTTACTTTGATTCAACTTGTAGATTTATTTGATTTAGTTTTTAAATTTGAAAATTTTAGTTCTTTTGGATTTATATTAAAAAATTTCAAAATAACCAAACTAACTTAAATATAAAAAATAATGTCATTTTTGTATTTTGTTATTTTAGTTTTTTTATTTGTTCAGTTATTTTGTTTTTTTTTTTCTTAATTTTTGATTTGTTCAATTTAATTTTTTGATTCAAGCCGTAGATTGATTTAGTTTGATTTTCAAATTTAGTAATTTCAATTATTTAAGTTTGATTCGGTCTCTATATTAAATAAAATCGAAATAATCAAATTGATCAAAATGTAAAAAATAATGTCATTTTAGTTTATTTCGACTTTTTTTATAATTTTTTTATTGATTTGATTTTTTTGATTTTTTTCATTTTTTGATTTGAAAATTTATTTGGTTGATTTAGTTCAATTTTTAACAAAAATTTATTTTATTTTAATTAAGCATTTATTAAACTGACAATTCTCAGATTTGTAATTATAAAATAATGTCACTTTTTACATTATTTTTTTAAAGACCCTCTCTCCTTAAAATTAGATACGCCCAACCAAACACGACCTCTCATGGGGCTACGAACCTAAGTTGGAAGTTTCATGCTTGCATCAGCTTTTCAAACAAAACAAGATTCACTGTAAAATTGAATCCAAAATTAGTATAAAAGTATGCACTTATGCCCACAACAAATATATTAACATGATCACAACAATAATAATAATAGAAATTACTCGAAGGGGCTAAGGTTGTTTGAAAAGTTATAGTTGATGACATTCTCCCGCATTTAAGTTTAAAATGCTTTAATTGTCTAAAAAAAATAATAACAACTCTCCCATGAAACGCTTGGCGTGTTAGATGTGTATTAAATCTTTCTAACATATTTTACGCACTTGATCCTCTAAAAATGTGCAACCATATATTTGTCGACGTATTTAATCTAAAATGTTCTATTTTATAATCTCAATACCACTCATTGCTAGATCTCACACATTAATCGTCATGTTGTTGTAATACTATTTATCAATACTTGTGTTCCTTCTCGACTGACCATAGTTTGTGATAGAAGAGAGAATATAAATGCCTTAGACTACAAACTAAAGCTTGCACCCACAAGTGAGGGTAAATCATATTAAAGGTCACAAAATTTTGGTTTTCTTTTTAATTTGATCACTAAATTTCAATTCTTTATAAAGTGATAATAAAACTTTAAAATGTTTTACAATATAGTCACTAAAGTGATTTTTAGATAATTTCTCACCAAAATTACTAACGTGGCAATAACCACATCATCACCACGTCAGTGCCACATTATCGTCACGTCAGCAATTTTGACTATGTACCATAAAAAAATCATTTTAGTGACCACATTACAAAACATTTTAAAGTTTTGTTATCACTTCACAAGAAATTGAAATTTAGTGATCAAATTAAAAAGAATGTCAAAATTTTGTGACCATTAGTATAATTTACCCCACAAGTGATATATGAGGTAGTTATAGATACAATAAACTATCATCTTAGCAACTAATTAATCCTAAAAATGAGAAATTATAATTCACATTAATTACGGATCATAGTCTTCAAGATCATAGTCTTCAAGTTAATATAACCCTTTTTCAATAATAACGAATAAGATATTAAGCCTTATTTTAATTATTATATAAGATCGATTACATAAATTCTTCTAATTGGTCAATTATTTTTATATATGGACGGGCTCATGGGGGCTTAAATAAGCTTGGTGACGGTATAAAAACATGAAGTCGTGATTAACAGAGAAGAGAAGAGAAGAGGAGAAGAGAAGAAAAACGAAAACTGGTTTTGATACATGGAGGTGGAGCATGACTTGGATCAAACACCTTTAGAGAATATACACAAACCATGCAATCTGCTCTATCCATCTCCTAAATTTCTATGGAACTCTAAGGCGAAAAATCTCAGTAACAATGGCCGAGCTTTCTCAGAAGTTCAAAGCATCTTGAACCGGAGAACAAGACCGCTGCATCCTCACGCCACTGAAGCTCGTCCGGGAAGCCATTATTTCATTCAGCGATAGCCTCTTCTTCGCCCCCGGCTCCGGCCGCTGCCTCGGAGCGCTCTGAGACCTCAGCTTCGCCCGGAAAGACTGAGTGTTGGCCATGTAGCTCGGGAAGTTGGAATACGGCCGGAAGAAGCTGTCACCGCAGACGCTCTTCGCCGGCGTTGGTGGGGCGACCGGGCGGCCGGAATTGGAGAAACGAGGGGTGCTTTGCGCGGTCGAGAACCGGCACTCGTCGCCGGTGAAGCACCACTCGAAATCGTGGTGGCTTCGGCTCTCCGGAATCGAAATCCGGGCCGGAATCGGGCACGGAAGCGGCGAGGAAATGGCTTGGTAATAAGGGTCCTCGCCGTAGTCCGATATTGAGGGGTTCATTCTCCGGGATCTTGATCTGGGCTTGTACGTGTCAATCTCAACGATCTTCGGGCTTTCGTCGAATCCGTTCACGGGATTTTCAATTGACGCTGAGAGCCTCTTGCTATGGAATTCACTTTCCTGGAAATAACAGAGGAAAATGAGTTCGAAAGAGAGCGGTTCAAACCGCTAGGGGGACAAGTTTACACCGAATTATTTTTGCTCACCATAGACCTTCGAGCTCGAGCCTCGGGCTGAGATCGGGGGTCCCGGTTGAGCGAACGGCGGGCTCGCTGGGATCGGACGGCGGCCTGAGCCCTGATCAGAGCTTGCATACTGTGAAGAGTGGCGGTGGCTCTTTTTCGGACGAGGTAGCCTCGGACAAGGGCTTGTAGTTTCACCAATCCTTTCAAAGCTCGAAGAGCTTTCCGAGCCTGAACGAAGAAGAAGAAGAAAAAGAAGAAGAATCCGAAATGAGTTTGATCAGAAGATGATGAAGAACCATAAACGTCATTCACGAAGGAAGTACAGCTTGGAGTGACGCTCTCGAATTCAAACAAGAGGAAGGAGCCAAATGTGGCCCTGTTTTGAGAGAAAACAACATAACTGAAAGGTACTAATCACAGAAGCATGAAAAGATGAGAAAAAGAAATCAAAATTCAAACTTCAGAGCGCCATAACACAGACTGGACGAAGAACAGAGGAACGGAAGCTTCAAATGCCATTTGCCACTCTGTTTAATTGCCAAGCTTTTTGGCAAAGAAAAGCATTGAACTCTACAATTATAAGTTTATAACAGAACAAGAACAGAGAAAATTCAATTACTCAAAGCTGAAAAATTAAAACCCACTTACCAAATAGCTTCTGAAAATGGTCTGAATCTTAACGGCGGCCCACTTCTCCCTGCCGCCGGGGAACAGGGCGCCTCTGCCTTGGCTTGTAAGCCTGACCACCGCCACCGCCGCCTGGGCGGCCGCCACTGCTGCGTCGGCTGCGGCTGCGGTGGCGGCAGCCACTGCAATTGCATGCTTGCTCTGCTCCTCCTCTGTCTCGGCAATGTAAGATCTCAGCCAAGCAGAATCTTTCGCCGGAATGTGCCTCGGAACAGAAGAATCCCTGCTGGACTTGCCGAAGCTCCACCTCTTCTTCTCTTTCCGGTCGCCAGAAAATGAGTTCTCAGCCGGTTCCTTCTCCTTCTTCATCCCCAGCAAGCCCCTCAACCACCTCGTCGCTTTCCCCATTTTCTTGTCTCTCTCTTCCTCTGAGAAACTGGGGACTGAAAGTTAAGAGAGAGAAGCAGAAACCCAAGTGGAGTTTATTGAGAAGAAAGGCTGAGACAGGAAGTTAGAATCTTTACATGTTGCAAGCAAAGAAGTGATGAGAGCAGAGCAGTGTGGTGGAAAAGATTTACAAAAGGCATCAAACCTTAAAATAATAGAGGGATAAAGTTCTGCTCTTTAATCTTTTTCCTTTCTTTCTGACAGTACCTCGTGAAGAACTGCATTATAAGACAAAAAGGCATCGCAGAAAGAAACAGATTTAAAAATAATTTAACCCGAAATTAAAACAAGGGTTTGAAATAGCAAGAGTAGATTAGTAATTAAGACCCAAAAGTTTGAAAGGCACGTAGGTAGACATTAGCAGCCCATTCCCCGGATTAAAAAATTAGGGTTTGAATCAAACACTTGACATCCAATGAGAAACTCAGAAAACCTACAAAAAGCACAATCATTTGCCCCTCTTCCCTTATCTTAGTTTCGCTGAAAGAGAGCTTCCACAGTCAAACGAGCAGAAATTACAGACAGAATCCAACAGAATGAAAGGCCATTGAAAAAGGAGCAATAATCACAGTGGGGGAAAAAAGGATAAAAAAGCAAAGGTTCCTTCTCGACCCGACGCACCTCCTCCTTGAATTCAAAAAAGCACTCAAATTTCCACTCCCTCCAATCAGAAAGCCCCTCTCTCTCTCTCTCTCTCTCTCTCTCCCCCTTACTGTGTGGAGCAACGTGTACAAATGCCCCCTGGGTAGGGTGTTATTTTTCTCATCTTTTTTGTTTTCTGTTCTTTTCTACAACCCACCCCAAACAACCCATCATGATTCATGAGTAGCTTTCCATTCTTTGCATCTGCAAGGCCCCTCCTCCATCGCCATCACCTTCTACAGAGCCTATTTTCTCGAGCTCTACAGACCCAACCACCCAGAACAGGACAAATAGCGAAATGGGTCTCTGAGTTGGAAGGAAAATCCCTTATGATTTCCTTTCTCTATCTCTCTGGGTCTGGGGCTCTCTGCCTCTGAACTCTGAAAGCCACCATTAATTAAAAGGGTTGCCTTGCCTATAATGAGAGAGAGGTCAATACATCCAAGTGCTCCTCGTTGTACCAGCCAATAGGGACAACTGGTAATGGAAAGATCTTTGGAATAGGGTCTGCAATATCTCAGTGCGAGGAGGATCTTCAGAGCCTTTTCAGTTGGTTTTTTGGCGATTCGCTCAGAACTCAGTCATTGCTTGCGCCAGAACATCTCTGAATCCGATAGGGTATACGGGCGAGATAAACGCCAGGAGAGGCGTGTGGTTGCTTCACCGCGGCTTGGTTTGGGGGTTGTTCTCGAATTTCCCAATTCTTCGGGTGGGATTAGTTCTTTAATCTAATCTTGTATCCTTATTCTTGGGCTTGCGTTTGGGTTTTCAAATTTTGAAACTGGCAGCCAGCCGATGATTTCGTTTCACTAAACCTAATCAGTCGTTAATTAATCCAAACAAAATCCTTAGTATAAAAGCAAATCAGTCTGTGAACTAAAATAAATTCAATTTTATGAGAAATTTGTATTTTGATTCAAAAAAATATTTTTAATAAATTTAGTTTATTGATTATTTTCAAAATATATTTTTTTTAAATTAAAAAATTTAGTTTAAAAATCTTGTATCCTTATTTTTAATATATCTTTGTATTAGTCGAGTATGTTATAAAACTTATGAGAATTTTTTTACAAAAACCAACTAAGGATGAAAAAGTTTTTGATAAAACTCAATCGAGTATTGCTCAGCATTCTTTAAAAAATAATTGAGTATATGAATTGATCCAATCGACTATCATAAGTTCATACTTAAGTATATTATCCAAAGTTTTGTTATCTTAAAATTAAATCGAGTATAATATTTTTGAAATTGGGTAAAGATCTTTCATTAATTGAGTGTATTTAAAGTTATATAATTTGAGCATCTCTTTACTCGAGTGAAACTTCTTTTTCAAATTGGCTAATGTATTTTATTACTTGAGTGCATTGTACAACTCTCTGTATCTCAAAATCAATCGAGTAAGGAGTTTAATATAATCAAGTAAGAGTTTTATTGATAATCAATTAATGTCTTTTTTTACCTGAGTGAATAATCATATTAGTTGAGTAAAGATATGTTGGATGCTAGATAAGTCTTTAGACTTAAAGTTAATCGAATACTAAGTGTTTGTACTCGAGTAAATTTGTTTGTTAGTCGAGTAATCGTACTCTTATAATCGAGTGACTAATGCAAGTTTCGGTAACTTTTGAGTTAGTCGAGTAATGACTTAATTATACTTGAGTAAGTCTGTTACATAATCGATTACATGAAAAGTCTAATCAAGTAAAGTACTATATTAGTTGAGTAAGCCTAAAACTTAGTCAAGTATGTTATGTTAGATTTTGAGTTTTATAGCCGTTACTCAGAGAAGAAAGAAATGACTATTTTTGATCATTTGAGTTTTATCTCTTTATTTTAAGAAGTCTGATTATATTCTCTTATAATAAAATGACAAATATACTTATGTGTAGTGTGAAAATGTTTTATCTTCATAACATGTATAATTTTCTTGACTAATTTGACTGTTATTAGTCATATCAAAAGAAATTGTGAGTATGTGTAGGTAAAAGGCAAAACCCAAGTCTCAAAACTTCTTGACTAATTTGACTATTATTAGTCCAATCAAAAAAGTTATGAGTATATGTAGGTAACAAGTCGAAACCCAAGTCTCAAAGCTTCTTGACTAATTTGACCGTTATCAGTCAAATCAAAAGAAGTTGTGAGTATGTGTTGATGACAATGCAATACCCAAGTCTCAAAACTTCTATAAAAGGCCAAGTGTTGCAAGAGATCAAATGGCTGTTGTTTGAGTAATGTCAACCCAACCTAAACCTAGACACAAAAAAATCGAATTCATCTCTAGCTAAAGTTCATTGCTTGAGTGATAAGTTTTTCATAGTAATCCTTCTTTACTTCAAGCCATTATCTAGTAACGCATTATGTAGATCTTCTTAAACCAGAAATTATGAACAAAAGAGTTGAGTGGCTTATTATTCATATCCTTCTCACTTCTTTTGTCTATTCCCTCATGTATTATGTATTTTTTATTCTTTGAGGGTAATTCTTGATGTGAACTTAATCTTTATTTCGCCTTCTAACAAGTATTTGTAAAGGTTCTACCTTAGCCCTTAAAATGTATGTTTTAGTTTCTACTTTGTTCATAAAAGCAGAGGTTACGTCTTATTCTTGAAAAACAATGGTTACAGTTGAGCTTTTTGAAAAAATTGAGTTTATTGCTTAGCCTGTAAAAGCAAAAGTTACTGCTTAGCCTGTAAAAATAGAGGATGTATTGTTGTAATACCCAAGAACTTTGGGTTATTATTTTAAAGAAAAATTAAAAATTTGAGAAAATTAAGTATCTGAAAAGCCTGAAAAATTTACCGAATCAGCCAAAGGGAGTATCTTAAGGCATAAATGTCTAAGGAAATAGGAACGCCTCTAGCAAGCATCTTGAGGCATGATTTTTAGGACCGAAAGAAATGCAATCGGGAACAATTTTCGGTATAGTAAAAATGCAGCTACCATTTAAGCTACAAAATCAAATTCTCGCAAGAGATTCCCGAAATGATGACGGAAGCTATGGGAAGCTTCGATTTATCGAGTAGAACAACCTTTTAGAAGTTTCAGGAAGAAACGAGTAGGTTTAAAGCCAACATGAAGAAACGGGCCTAAGTGCAATGTTCCAAAGTTGCCTAAGGAGGGTCAAAATGACATTTTTGCAAAAGTTTCAAAGAGAAAATAGAAAGATTGGAACTTAAGGGGCTCAATTGCAATTAAGGAAAGAGTAGGGGTTGTGAGGAAATGGGCAAAAATGGGAAAAATCGAAATTGAAGGGCCAAAGTGCAAAAAAAGAAGAAAAATTCGGCCATGGTTTCTGACAATGGCACACAATCTCTGGCCAGCTGTTTCAGGCAATGGGCTAGCACGATGGATGGTTAGGGATCTCGTAGGAGTCATCATGAGCTGACAACAGCCACCAGAATGGCCGAAATTTCGAGAAAATCAGCTAAGAAAACTGGCAAAAAATGGGAGACCTGCAACTTTCTTTTGTAGGCGAATATCAATGATTTTAGGTTGATATAGGGATGGTGGAGACTCCTAAGGCGATGGGCAAGGCATCCAAGGCCGTTTGAAGCTTCGAAATCGCTTATAAATAAAGCTCGAAGATGGCCAAAATTTTCAAGAAATGAGGCTTCAAATCGAGGGCTATTTTGGACGAATTGAGAGGTAAGGATAAGGGGCTTTTGTTTCCAATAGCTTGAGGGTCATATCTGGAGCATTTGGTGAGCAACGGAGTAGAAACGAAGCCAAATCGAAGCCTCGCCGGAACCCTAGGTGGACCGCCTGACCAAGACTTCAAGGCCTTTGTTGACCGGTTTTCGAACCTTCTTTCGAGCCCATTCAGGTACCATTGTGATCGAATTTTCCTAAGCTTTATTTTGGTATAGGTTTTGAATTTTTTCGGCAAGCCATGCTGGAGAAGATGACCGGCGCGTGAGACCCACGCACTAGTCTTACTAGCCCTAGCACACGCCAGCACGTGCAAGTGTGTGCGGGCTTGGTTTTTTGTGAATTTTTTTTTAAATATCTTAGAAAAATATTTTAGAATTTCCTATGTAAAAATATTTGGAGAAAAATAGGTGTAGGTATTTATTTTGGAATATTAGTAAGGAAAAATTGAGGAAAATAGAGAAAAAGGCAAGAAAGTTGAGAAAAAAATAGGTTTTATCGATTATTTAAATAAATATCTTGCCTAGGGTGCTTTGGGAAGTGAGGTGAAACATTTGGTGAAAATTTCAAGATTGGCACGCAAATCGAGACAGTTTGCACACTTTTCAAGGTACTCTGATAACTGTGAAATGTGAGTGGTTTTGTCCCTATAATCCATATATGATATGATTTCCTTTCTATGCATGATACTCTCATATGTTATGATCATTTTCGTTCATATACTGTTGCATGGGAAAACGTGATGTATGCACTACACTATATTTTTGTCATATTGAAACTCGTGCATGGGGTTGGGATATTATCCTAAGAGTGTAGCCGAAATTCCTCTAGGGCAATTAATGGAACAACGTTAGGTTTATCCAGCAGAGGTTCAGGATTCTGTCTAGGGTTCTGTGCTGGGCTGGTGAGCCTGAGAAGTTACATTATGGGTATATGTTTATAAATGTCCATGCATCATGCATCATTCATTCATGCTTATCTAACCCTCACTTAGAATATTTCATCTTCTAATATTGGATTATGTCCCTATAATATTCCACGTTCCAGGCAAGGCAAGCAGCCGAAAGGGCAAGAAGTGGTCGAGGCATGATTGCAGTGAAAATTTTGTGGGTCCCATGTGGGACTAGGACTATCTGTTTTATTCGGATGTACTGTTTATATTTTAATATTATCTGTAATGTTATGTTGGGTGAGCGATATGTATGTATCCGCATATGTTATGTTTTCGAGGTTTCTTACAGGTTCTGATCTTGCTTCCGCTATGTTTGAAGTGTATCATTCATTTACTATGTTTGAGAGTGTTATTAAATAAAAGTTATGTTGAGGATTTATTGCTGATTTATGTTTGATGAAAAAAAAATCCTAGCATATATCAATGCCCTGGAAGGCGGGTGTTACAGTTGCTCCTGTAAAAGTTAGGGTTCCTTCTTAACCCATAAAAAGAAGAGATTTTAGTTGAATCTGTAAAAACTATGTATTGGTTGTAGTTGATCTCTAAAAACAAAAAATTTTTAGTGGAAATTTTCAAAATCATTAATGAGAAATTAAGGTAGTAGACTAAGCTTGTTAACTGAATCACTCAAAATACTATGTTCATTTGGTTTGACTTTTATGTATCTTTAATGTTATTAGTTTTCTCCTGCCATAAAATACTTTCTCGTTTGATTTAACTTCATTAGTATAACTTCATTAGTATCATGCATGATCGCTCATCTTTTCATTACATGTATAAATGACTTTTAATCTTTCATGTTTCATGTTTACTTCTCAAGTGCATATATTTGTTCATAAGATTTGTATATTGAAATTTAGAAAAGCAAACATGATCCTATTGCTGCCATCACAACAGTTTTGTCATTCTCTTCTTCAAATGTTGTCTTTCATCCATTCAAATTTATTATGTGTCTAAAGTATGCTCAAATAATTTTTTATGAAAAATGTTTTTAATGCATATAAACTTATTAAACTATTGCAACTCATTTTACACTAAGAAATTTATCTTTTTAGATAAATCATGATGTATATTTTTTTTATCATCGCAAAAATTGTCAAAATATCCAATTCATCTTTGAATTGTTGAAGTAAACTAATCTCTAAAGAGTTGATTTTTTTTATTTTTTAATAAATATGTTTCTCATTGAATTTTTAAACACATAGTCCTTATTTTTCCTCAATAAATGCAGTTTTGATCAAATTTTCAAACAATATATTCCTGCTTCTAATTTTAAAAGTTGAAAATTACTTTACTTTCATGATTCAAAAATAAATTAGAGACTAATTTGCTTCTACTATTCAAAGACGAGTAGAATTTTACTTAAGTTATGAATTGATCATCTTTTGCATTTCTTGTAACATAAATTGGGATTTTGCTTAGGTTAAAAAACTAATTAATATTAGTTGTTATATTTTTTAACTTTTTTCTCTATTTTTCTTTCTCAAATCATCAATTCATGTTATTTTTCTTTACTTAAAGGTAAGTTTGGTATTTTTATTTTTAATTGATTTACAATAATAATAAAATTATATATAATTGTTTAAAATTAATCAAGATATTGTGGTTTTTAAATTTTTTTGATATGTAAATCTAATGTTTAGTTAAAAATAATGTTGAAGAGAGTTTTCGACCAAAAATAAAGGAATTTAGTGAATTTTAGCCCGTGTTTGATGGCTATTATTAGGCTTTTAGAAATTTACAAGTTAAAGGAGTTTGAAAAATTAATTTTTAATATATTTAATAGACTTTTGGAATTCATGAACAATAAAATATAAGTCTTCAATTTTGCATATATATATATATTTATATCTGTTGTACTAATTTTGGCGATTCTTTGATGATGATAATTAATTTCATAAAACTTTAATAAAACACTCATTTTGGAGTAAAAATTGTCAACTGGTTTTTAAAGTCTACCAACTGTTTGTTTTGCATACTCTTGATAGTTTGTTGTCAACAGCTATTGTATCATTTCCACTCAAAAGTTCTTAGAACTATCGACTGGTCTCTATATGCTATCGACCTATTTTTAAAAATTTTGACCAACCCATTTAATCGTTTGAGAATCAATTGACCGATTATCAAAAATAGTCGATTGGTTTTGTCACAGAAATTTCAATAGTTAACTGTACTTAATCTCTGCACTGTGAATTTCTCAATCCTTTGGTCTCTAACAGCTATATCTTCAAGAAGGGATAACAAAGTCTACATATAGAATAAGTTTTGAAGCTTGAGACAAGAGATTGATGTTGTTTTGCTTTTGATAATGTTTTCATGATAAAAAATTTTATAACTTTGAAATTTAAAAATAATATATTTTATCTTTGAAAATCAAAAATGAAAAATTCAAATAATGCCAAAGGATAAATGAGTTTTTCATAGTTAAATGTTGTTAACAATTTTATAAAAATTGTTGATCATTTTTTTAAAAATGTTGATCATCTTTACAAACCGTTGATCATTTTTAGCTTTAGGTGAACATGCTGAGGAAACAAGTTGACCATTTTAAAAAAAGAGTCTATCATTTTTTTAAAGCTAAAAGAGAATTGATCATTTTTAGCCTTAGGTAAATGAGTTATGCAAAAACAATCAACCCTTCTCTTGAACTATCGACATGGAAAATTTCAACTCTATTCTTTTCACGCAAGTTAAAAAAAATGTTGATTGTCATTGTATAATGTCGACTTGTTGTCAAATAGTTAATCAAGCCAAAATACCAAGCCAATGATGCATTAGAGAAATTGAAAATAAAAGCACTATTGAGAAGAATAAAAACACTTATAGAAAGCTATGAGTTATAAGCAAGATAGAAAACAAACTATGAAAATGACACAATAATTTAGAATGGTTCAAGTCAACCCAACCTACATCTACTAGTTTAGCTCCCCATTAGAGATTATGAAATCCTCTAATGATTTTCATATTGCAAATCACAACTTTTTACACCAACTATCTTCAAGCTAGTTCTTTTAGCACAACCCGCTAGAAAATGTGTAATACAAGACATTCAAATCTCACAACACTCTCTTTGAAATCTATCTAGGACAAGGGTTGAAGAAATCTTTTACAATGAATGAATAAAAATAATCTTGATAAAAAATTGAGAGTGAAAAATGAAGCACAAGTGTAAGCACCCCCGCCTGGATATCCCAACCACCCGGTCTATCCGAATGGAAGCGCTTACAGAAGAGAAAAGAGGAGAAAATGCAGAACAAGAATTTAGCCTGGCATGCATGCATGAGAAAAACAACAGTGGAAGCAAACTACAAATATGCACGCATACAAGTACTCTACTAGAACAGCGGTCATGGAGTATAATAATATATATAGATGCCTGTGCCAACAATAGAAGATACAAGAAATAACCCGACACAGCAAAAAATGAAAGACAAAAATACCGACAAAATATCAGAGATAATGGGGGCAGCTAACTGTACACCAAACCAATGCAACCGGCTACTAAGCAGTGCGATCTTCGCCCTTAACCTCCGATTTGCCCTTACCTGGAATGATGGAAAGCAAGCTAAGTCGCAAGACTCAGCAAGTTTAAAAGAAATGAAAGGCTATATACAGAAGAATAGATCACCCCAAACAAAGTCTCGTACGTACACACAAGCCATGAGACGCTACAACACAATAGTGCAGCATAATAAAAGCACATACCGGTCCTTGAGGCCCACACAAGACACCTGACACCCAAGTCCAATACCAACCTGCCGCTGCCCTGATAGGCAACAAATATCCTCAACAAACCTGTGCGCACTGCCCCGGGTCGGTACTCCCGTCACCCGAGTGTCCATGTCGATACTCCGACACCCAAGCTATAGGCTCCCTCGGAACGGTACTCCCGTCCGAGAACTAAATACTACCAGTAACCATGCAATGCACATAAAATACAATGGCGTAATGAGCATCAATGTGATACATGACCCCCATACATCCAGGCATCAGGCCATACTCCGCCCACATAGTAAACCACATACGATGCATATGCCCGTGATGGATGTAACATAACTAAGCTAGAATGTTCGTGATCAAGCATAACCAAATCATGAAAATCCCAACATGCAGCCCGTAACCATGTGCACACCAAACTATGCAACAAGAATAAAATGTAATCAGGTATGCTATAATCACATAACGGTAGGGCTAGTCAGTAGTGCCTAGCACCAATCGGCGGTCAGTGACTAGGAGAGACCATCTGACAGCCTAAGATAGACCGTACGACGGTCACATCGTCACCGAACAATCGATCCTTACCCCTATTGCATAACCGCTCTAGTCTATAAGCAATCAAAAATCCAATAATAATACCTGAACAGCTAAGAACCTAGCCTCGAGTAAGTACAGCATCATTCCATAGGCTTGGGGGTGGTACAAACCCCCGTAGGCAATCAATGAATAAAATCCTCAAGACCAGATTAATAAATTAAATTTTTAAAACACACCGTTTAAAATCCCATAATTTATTAACCGCCGAACCAAACAAAGGGAGGTCAAATAAATTGACAATGAAAGAATCGATGAAGTGTGTATAAAGAACTTGCCTTAACAAAGATATCCTTAGACTTGACTTGCCTAAAAGCAGTAAAAATTATACAAACTACAATATCGCATTAATTGCCCAAATTAACAAAATTGGACTCTAAATGAAATTTTGACCGTACAAAATATTAATTACTAGCTTGTCTACATACTTGGCAATTTAAATCTTCACTAAAAATGGATTTAATATAAATTTTAGCCCTAAAATCTCCCACTTTCATGTTCGCGAGCGCACTGAAATTTCCCAGTATAATTGCTGCTTCTGTTGCAATTAAAAGCGCCCGATTTGAGCTTAAATTGAAGCAAAAAGGAGTGGATGAGAGGGAGTCACGTGGCAGCCACTGGAGCAGCTGCTGGGAAGCCACCACCTCAAGCAAAACGACACCGTTTCACCCTTAATTGGCTGGAAATAATTTCCAGTAAAATCAGCAACAGTCAGCCCTTCCTCATGCTCGATCCTGCGTCCACATCCCAACCCCAATGCGCATGTGCCACTTGATCTACTAAGCACCTTGATAATAATATACACATTCACTTATATTTAATTGCTAACTTAGTTGCCTTTATTAATTTACAGCACTTCACACACTGCTACCCTCTAATTCCTTAATCTCATAATAAATTATTATTATGATGCTTGATTATAAACTTATTCTTACACTTAATATTATAATTGTTAATGAATTATTCTTAATATATTATTACTCCTCATAATCTATGTTTATATTGCATACGCAGGATCCCCACAACAACTATGGTTGACTATTATTATTATTATCCATAACCTTATTATTATTATTATTGATTAATATTCTCTTTAAATTAAATTAACACAATAACTACTAATTAAATTAAATTATGATTTACGGGTCGTTACAACAAGAGAACCTGAGAATATATAATATGAAAACTTGAAAGCCAAAAATTCAACTATTAGGTTTGTGTAATCTAATAACACATCACACCCAAAAGGGAGGGGTGAACTAGGTGTTTATAAATTTAAAATTTTTTTGGAGGTTTTAAAGAAAATATCAAAATAGTGAATTAAGAGCAAGAAAATATAAATCAAGTTAAGCAAAAGACACAAAAGATTTAGAGTTGTTCGATTCAACCTAACCTACTCCACTACTCTATCTCCCAATTAGAGATTTCAAAATCCATTATATCCTCGTACTTAACCAAGTAGATATTAGATTACACACTAAATCACACCCATTTGGGTGTGTAGTGCCGTTAGTGATAGAGTTATAACCTGAGAGTCAATAATAAAAGTTGTGAATTGGTTGTATCTTCTATAGATTTTGGACATATTTTGATTAATAAAAGTATTTTTCTTTTAATACTTGGCAACGCATTCATCTTTATGTTTTCCTATTTAGATAGAAGCCAAAGAATGTAACGATATTAATCGGGTTATGATGAGATTATACTAATGAGATTGTATGACTTGTGCTTTATTTTTAAAATATTCTTGATCACAGGACTATAGAGTGGGGCCTCTATAGTACTGGTAAGACTTATACACACTATGCATGCTCACAATGGGGGATAGTTGATCTTATTGATTACTTGTGTGGTGACATTAATGCAAATGTGTAGGTGCTCATTGGTGAATGAGTGTACTAAATGACCTAACTCGAGAACACTCAAATGGTAACTTACTAAATATCAATTAGGAGTTTTTTGTGGCAATATGTGCTAGTAATCTCTTAATCTAAGATACCACTGTTATTTTGTATAAAGAGTGTCGTGCTTTGATGCCACTATGCAAGGTCTAACAATATAGGTTTCTAATATGGTGGTTATTGGATATAATCCGAATCATACGAAGGTAAGTGATTACGTAATATAGGATCTATCAACCTTAGTAAGAATCTGAAAAGGTATATGCCCTATGTGAATGATAAAGTCACAACTCAAGAAGTCATTGGCCAACGCAGATAGTTGAAAATTAATCAGAGTTATTAATTGGAATTACTAAGAGTTATTGTTGAGCCAACTTGCTCATATTAATTAAGTTTTGATGATTAACAAAAAGAGAATTTTTAATATACAAATTATAGTATTTTTGGTGATTAACAAAAATAGTATTTTTTTTAAATATATTATTTTTAGTATCGAATTATTTTTTATTTTTTTATAGCATATGTATTACCAAAAATATTATTTTTTGTTAAAAATATTTTTAAATATTTTTTTGATTAATTTATAAAATATTTTCATAGCATAAGCATAATCATGCATTATCAAAAATATTATTTTCTATTAAAATTATTTTTAAAAATATATTTTTAAGAGTAATTTATTAAATATTTTTTGTGTTTCATATGTATTATCAAAAATATTATTTTCTATTAAAAATATTTTTAAATATATTTTAGATTAATTTATATAATATTTTTATAGCATATGTATCTCAAAAAATATTTTAACTAGGTACATGGGCTTGGATTTGAACCCAAGACCTCTATTTAGCCAAGCGCCTCTCCTTTGCCAACTAATTTACAAGCCTCCTTAATTATTTGTGTGCACATATTAAATTTAAATTATACTAAACTTTTCTTGCTATAACGGTCAAATTTTTTACGGTTGGAAAAGTGACTAAAATGCCTATAAATACCTTAAAACTCATTTTTTGAGCATTCAAATACTTTCGTTGCATATCCAAAGCACCTGAAAGCTCTTAAACGCTCTCAAACAAATCATCCAAACAATGCAAAACTTTCGAAATATTATTGCACATCTACCGAAGAACCACAAGAAAAGAGAAGAAAAGTTCTTCAAAGTCTTCTATAACAAATCTGAACTTCTCCATTTGAGGTTTCAAATTTATTTATTTATTTAAATATTATTATCTTGTATAATTTATTCTTAATTACTTATTTGTGTCCAAGTATGGACAGATTATTTGTAATATTTAAATTACTATTGTGGATTATATAAATTTCCTAGAACTGTTAAAATCTAGATGAATCTAGTTTCCAAGATAAGGTACGGTGAAAACCATGATGTAGTGGTTGCCTAGAATCCGTTATAATCAAGGTGTGTATCTAGTTTCCAATGTGAGCTAGTGTAGAAACCTTGGTTAAATTATTTTAGTGGAACTCCAAGAATAGTTAGACCTTGGGGGAGTGGACTAGGTGTGTGTAAAGACACCGAACCACTATAAATTGTGTTGTGCCTCATTATATTTATTTTTGTTATATTTTGTGGCTTACATTTATTATTAATCTCAAATATAATTTATAATATTTATCAAATATATATTCTTAAATAAAATCATTAATCAAGAATATTTATTAAAAGAGATAAAAATTTTAAATACTCAATTCACCTCCCCTCTTGAGTAGCCATATCCTAAAGGACTAACAATTGATATTAGAGTAGGTTTCTAAAATAGTTAAACACTTAGTTTATACTTTAACTTAGAAGAAATCTAGATGGCCGCATTCACCAACCAAACTATAGCCGAATGACCCTCACCGTCTAGACTACCATTCTTTGATGGCACAAATTTTTCCTATTTGAAGATGAGGAAGTAGTCATATTTATTTTTAATAGATTATTATTCGTGAAAAATTGTTAGAGATGGCTTTACATCATCTTCAAACATAGAAGAAAAATGGACCGAAGAAGATATTAGAAAACATCAAATGGATTACAAAGCTAGGTACATAATATTCTGTTCAATTCTCCCTAGTGAATTTGAGAAACTTTCTGCTTGTTCTACATCACATGAAATATGGAGAAAATTAGAAATAATCTATGAAGGAACAGACCAAGTGAAAGACACTAAGATTAATTTGCTAATGTCCCAATATAAAAAGTTAAAATTACTCCAAAATGAAAACATTAGTCAAATGAATGGTAGGTTCCAAAAGATCATAAACAACCTAACAATGTTAGGAAAAATAATTTTGGAAGTAGATCAAGTTATGAAAATTCTTATATCCCTATCTCTAGAATGACAACTTTTAGTAACTGCAATATCCTAAGCAAGAAACCTTAAAGAGTTAGAAGAGCTCATAGGAAATCTATCAACTCATGAACTAGTATTAAATAAAATGAATGAAAACATGAAGGGTAAAAAGGACAAGAAAACCTTAGTCTTAAAAATAAATTAAAAGAAGACACATGTGTGCTATATGGGTATAGAAGAAGAAGAAGAAGAAGAAGAAAAAGATATGGAGTTAGAAGAACTCGAAGAGACATATAAAAAATTATATATAAAATTTCAATCTACTAAGAAAGAATTAAAAAATTCAAAAAAATTCCACAAAGAAGAAATCAAGAACTTAAAAAATGAAATAAAGAACTTAAAAGAAAAATCACAAGAGTTGAAGATGGAAAATGAAAATAAGGTATGATCAATTAATCAAACTTAAAAAAAAATAAAATATTAAAATCTCAAAATAATAAATTATCAATAGAAAATAATGCAATTGAGAAAACTTTAGCCATGTTAATTTTAAAGAAAAATTCTAGACCCAAACCAAGGTACAAGGTGCCTAAGAGGAAATGGAAACAACCTAGGTGGAAACCTCAATCTAGGAAGAGCAATGAGATACAAATGTGGATACCCAAAGGGGTAATACAAATGATGAATGATTTAGATCACAAAATTTTAAATGTTGCTCCTCATCCACATACATCAAGAATAGTTAAATTATTTGATCATAATGAAGAAAGATTCAAGGGACTCATTTATAGATGGGTACCCAAACCTAAAACGTGATCTTATCAAATATGTAGATATGCATGAGGACCACAATGGGAAATAAATTGTATATGGATAGTGGAAGCTCATTGCACATGACTAGTGAGAGAGATCTATAGATCTAATTCCCAAAGAAAGAAGGTATGTCACCTTCTAGAGATAATGCCTAATAGTAAAGAATAACAATATTCTTTTTATGATATAAAAGATATATTAGGTTATGCAAATCCAAACCTAATCAAGGAAATTTTGATCTAGTTGTTAAGCTTTCTAAGAATGAAATATCTACCAATAAGCCTCTATAACTCTTGCACTTAGATTTATTTGAACCTCCACAAACTAGAAGTTTGGGTGGAAAATATTATGTATATGTTGTAGTATATAATTTCTCTAGATTTACTTGATTTATGCTTTTGACTTCAAAGGATGAAGTTTTTAAAAGCTTTGTCAAGAAAGCTAAAAGAATTCAAAGAATGTAAGATAATAAAATTGTCTCTCTAAGACGTGATCATGGCGAGAATTTGAGAATAAACATTTTATGGAGTTTTGTGAAGCAAATGATATTTTTCACCAATTCTCCACACCTAGAACTACACAACAAAATGGTGTTGTTGAAAAGAGAAATAGGACTCTTCAAGAGATGGCTAGGACCATGCTTTTGAAAAACAACTTGTCAACATATTTTTGGGTCAAAACGATCAATACCGCTTGTTATATCCTAAATAGGTTTAATCTAAGACAAGACATCAAGAAAACACCATTTGAATTATACTATGACAAAAACCCTAACGTATCCTATCTTAGAGCTTTTGGATGTAAATGTTTTATTTTGAACACAAAGGACAATGTCGGAAAATTTGAGACTAAAAGTGATCAAGGAATCTTTCTTAGATATTCAAATATTAGTAAGTTTTATAGAATATACAATATTAGAACAAATACCTTGAAAGAATCTATTTATGTGAAATTCAATGAATCTCTTGAGACAAATGGAAAAGGTGAAGATGAAGAGTCAATAGATCCATCTAAGGAAATGGAAAGGTTACATATATAAGAAGAAGCTAAGGATGATCAATCTAGAATCTAAAAGAAACCATTAGATAAAGATGATTTAGGTAAACTTCCCAAGTGTTATAAATTTATGCAAGATCATCCAATAGATCAAATAATTAGAGAATCGAGTCAAGGTGTAAGGACTAGAGCATCCTTGCATCAATATTGCAACAATGTAGCCTTCATATCTGAAGTTGAGCCAACTTGCATAGATCAAGTCTTAAAAGATGAATTTTAGATCAATATTGTGCAAGAAAATTGAAGTTTAAAAATTAGTTCCAAAACTAAAAGATAAATCTTGTAATGATTAAAATTTATTTATTAATTAATTAATTTATTATTATTATTATTATTATTATTATTAAGTGGCTCAAGTGGATGCTCTCTGCCAGCCGAATGTTTCACCTACTCCCAACTTCCCAGGCCACCATGGTTAGTCGATTGAAGAAGGGGGGGAGTGGAATTGTGGTCGTGCTTGAAGGGATGGGGCCACACATTCGACTGAGGGTTTGAGTGGAAGGAGAGTGAAGTTTGAGTGCTCGACCGAGTGTGTGGAAGTAGAGGAAAGCAAAGAAGTTGCAGATGCAGTGAAAGAAAACAGAGGAAGTTGCAGGGGATGAGAGGAAGAAGAAGGTGAACAGTGAAGCTTTTGGGTTTTTCTATCTTTAGGTGTCACAGGCAAGCCTTCTTCCCTTTTCCTCCTTTGTAACCCACTGTTGTCTTCCGGTGAGAGTGTGAGCTGGGCTTTGAGTGGTTGTTTGTCGATATATATATATATATATATATATTTACATGCACAGATGTAGAGCTTCCGTTTTGGCCGAGGGTGTAGCTATGGGCTTCGGTGGTTTTATATATGTTTGCATATACGGTTTCGATGGTTTAGTGCAGTGAACAAAATATATATATTTCAAGCGGTGGATTATACATAAACAGTTACAGCAAGGGAAGGGGGTCTCGGTGAATTCTATAAGCGGTATAGTGGCATCGAGCAGTGATATATATGTATATATAAGTTGCAGGGGTGTTTAAGTTGCATGTGTTGGTGAGTTTTGTAAAGAAGTGCTTTTATATATACGTATATATGCACGCAAGTTAGCCTATGTGTTGTTGTGTGCTGTATATATATATATATATATACTCAGTGTATATGTGTGTTGGTGCGATCGTGGGCCGAGAGTTGCTGTGTGCATGGGTGAGCTGTGTTAGCCGAGAAGCTCATTGTGCGGGGGTGTATAGGTGCATTGTTGTGTGTAAGTGAATATATGCATAGGTGCAGTGAGTGTTTTGAGTGCTGTGAGTGTGTGTTTAAAGCTAAAGAAAGTGTCGTGTGTGTGTGCTCAAATTGAAGAAATGGCCTTTGGCCGAGGAGCTTACTGTGTCCATGTGTGTGTGTATCTGTCATCATGTGTGAGTGTCACTATGAGGAAGTGTGTGCATCTTGAGCTAGTGGTTTGAAGTGGTGTCATGCATAGCAGTGAGACAAATATATATATATATATATATGTATGTATGTATATATGTGTGCATATGAAATAGGGGACGTTTGAGTGTTAAATAAGCTTAAGGTTAAGGTTAATGGATGATTTGGTGCTGTGAGTACAGAAATATGATATTGGCATATTGTTAAAAGTTGAGTGGTTATATTGCTTATTATTATTATTATTATTATATATATTGACATTAATGTTATTATTAATGTTAGTATATTACTATTATAAATATGTATAAGTGTGTAAAAGTGGGTTGCCCTACGTCATTACTTCCAACTTGAGGTATCTATGTAAATAACATTAGTAAATAATATTATCTACGCTCGTGTCAATATTAATAAATAATACGTATTGCTAGTAATAATATAAGCAATAATATAATTAAATGATATGTTTTATTTGCTATATGTAAGGATACATATTACTTATTAATAATATAAGTAATAATACATGTATTATATGTAAGAATACATTGAGTTATTATATTATTATAAGCGTATAATTTAATAAGACAATAGAGGCTGTAAATATATCCAATGTACTTTGGTTGTGTTTCCAGAGAGTTTGTTCACTCTCTACCTTTTAAATGGAATGAAGATAAGTATATTCGGGTTAGGTGTCAGCTAATGTCCCTAGAGAACAGGTGTATGTCTTGTAACACTGTTTTTCCTGTTCCAACCAGCTAAACTCATACGACATGTCCAAGTGCTAAACGTACACTTAAGTCGAGTTTATGCATTTTGTTTGATTCATTTACATTTGAGTACTTGTTACACGATCATGATATATTTATCTGTAGTTGGTAGACACAAGCATTTGCATTTAGCGTGTGTTTTGCTATTTGAGCAAGGCTTGGTAGGATGCTTAGCTTATAAGGGCTTTGTATTCTGTTCAATCTACTACGTCATCCCTTATTTGTTGCATTTACACAGTCTTGGTGCCAATTCTTGAGATACAGCTATACGATATTGGGTTTCCCGAATCGGGTCAGTTTCTATCTTGGACGTTTATGAGTGCCAGCAGGTGTTGGTCGCTCCCACCAGAGCGAACTTTGACTCGAATGACAGGTACCGCTTGCCTTCAAGGCAGCAACAGGTTTGTGGTATGGACTTGGGTGCTACTGCATTTCTTATTTGGGCCCCAAGATCCTGTATGTGAGCATTATTACTTCTATACTTGGTACCTGTATCAGTTTGGGCCCTAAGATCCTGTATGCACTTGAGATGTAAGTTTATTCTTAGCACCTACTCTATCTGTCTTTCCTTTCTTTACAAGCTTGCCAAGCCATTTAGACTCATTTTGTTTTCTCTTCCTTCCAAGTAAAGGCAAGGACCCAGTTGGGGGCGAGTCTAGTAGATCCCATCTTCTTGGTTAGGTGGTGTACAGGGCCATGCAAACCTAGCAGTTGTCAGCCTGTGTAATACCCCATATTTGAATGAGGTTGCCACGTAATTTCGATAAATTTGGAATACCGAAATATCAGTTTAATGATAAATTAAGTCATCAAATCAACTGCAAGGAGTGCCTTGAAGCCGAGATGGTAAAGAAAAATGATACGGCATTGATGAGCATCCTGAGATAGGATTTATGGTGTCGGAAGAAATCGGATTGGGAACGATTTTCGGTACAGCTAAAATGTAGCTGCTATTTAGGCTACAAAATCGAATTGTCATAGGGAACCTCTGGGAAAACAATGGAAGCCTGAGAGGGCTCTGATTTTTTGAAAGGAACAACCCTTCAATGGTTTCGGGATGAAACGATAGCTCGATGAGGATACTGGGGTGAAATCGTTATTATCAAGTAACTTTGAAGTTATTAATTTTGCATTTTAGTATTTTAATGTAAATTAATTTGAGGTTTAAGGGCATAGTTGTAATAAGGGAATTACACAAGTGATATTATGATCAAATTAGGGTTTAATGTATAATTTCTGTTAATTTAAAGTGTAATATATAATTATATATATGTATGCGTGGCTGTGTGTGCGTGGGGGCTAAGCTTCTGTAAAGCTTGGTGGCCAAGTTGTAAAGAGGTATGGCAAAGAAGACATAGGCAGAGCAGTGAGGAGTGGTGGCCAAGGCAATTTGAGGCGATAGAGCCTTTATAAATAAGAATAGAAATTAAAGAGGAAAGAAGCAAGAATGGAAGTGAAGAAAAGAACAAGCAGTGGCTTCTCTCTAGAAATCAAATGGCCGAGTAAGGCAGCGAGCAAGCGACCAGGTGATCGATGGAGAGTTGGGAAACCGAAGCTGGTGGCCAGGAGACAGCCGTAAGGATAGCCAAAGCTAGCCGCAATGAGCGAACAACAACCATGGCTACAAGCCGCGACCATGGCAACTCGAGCGCGAGGTAGAGCAGCAGGCCGACGCGAAGCAAGTGAACGGACCAAGGAAGAGGCGACAGAGGTCGGTAGAGGCCGGTGCAGCTGCTGGCTGGGCTGAAGGCAACCCGAGTTGGTTGCACAGTAAATGGCT
The DNA here is from genome assembly GCA_036245055.1 of Diospyros kaki. Lineage (NCBI taxonomy): Eukaryota > Viridiplantae > Streptophyta > Magnoliopsida > Ericales > Ebenaceae > Diospyros > Diospyros kaki. The sequence continues at coordinate 4,448,917 of BSEG01000003.1, forward strand.
ATGGCAACCGCTACCGTTGTAGCTGGGCGGCTGCACACAGGTCACGCGCGAGAGGCCTGTGGGTGGCTGTGGTGGTGGCGGCCGGCCGATGGGTGCGGGCGGTAGCTAGTGAGGTCGGTGGTCAGGCTGGTGCAGGGGCGGTCGCGCGAAGAAGAATAAGCAGAAGCGCAAGAGTTGCAAGCGAGAGGAAGAAGATGAAGTGGAGAAGAAAAAAAAAAGAAAAAAGAAAAAAGAAAAGAAAAGAAAAGAGAGAGGAAGAAAAGAAAAGAAATAGAAGAAAAACAGAAAAAATGGAGAAAAATTTCTAGAAAAAGTCCCAAATCGTTCTAGGAATTTGTCTGGGACTAGAAGAGCATGCAAAGTCAAGTAATTATTCGAACATATGTTTTGAGGATGTGATACGCATACCGAGAAAGCCTGAGAGGCTAAGTTAAGGTAAGTAAAATTTCCTAAAAAATTTTAGAAATTCAAAAATATTATTTTATGAATTGTCAAAGTGAAATATTTGAGAAATATTTAGTTTGGATTTATTGAAGAAAAATATGAAGAAAATGGAAGAAATTATGGAAAATAGATTTTAATGCTTATTTAATCAAATATGGTGATTAGGATGCTTTGAGGCTTAAAGTTAAAGTGACTTGTACGAATTTTGAGGTTGACACGCAAATCGAGGCGATGCACTTATTTCGAGGTAAGGCACAAATATCGAGATAACTCGATAAGCTTGAAAAGATAAGTGGTACTTCCCAACTAGATTTAGTTTTATGTAAGTGGTTCAACCCAAAATCCAATTTTAAGTAAATGATTTTATCATACTATCATGCCTTGAAATGAATATATCATGTAGATTGCATTTACATGTATTGATGATGAAATGTACATATGTTCATGATGATATTATTGATCATGCATCGCATAAGGGTTTGGGATTATGGACTGGCACCATTGCTCTACCAAGGATCCACCTATACACCTCGGTCTGGTAAGGAGGATGTAAAAATGGGGAGCAGTAGTTGGGTGCGGTCAACTCAAACCGAAATGATATGGAAAAGACATTTTGCATATTGCATTCATGCACGAAATGTGTTTATTGTTCCCTTACTTAGATGATTCATCATCTAACTTGGGCTTTGCCTCTGAAATATTCAAACGTTTCAAATGAAAATTGTAGCAAATACGAGGATGAATGAGGCATGAAATGACACTTAACAAAGTGCATGATGAATGAAATATATGTAATGTAGCCCATGTATTTAAGTTCTGCTACTTTGAAATCTGAACGTTTTGAGAAATGATGATATATAACTATTTGGTTAATGATGATGTAAAACCCTATTTAGGGTTAATGTTAGTTAAGAACTTATGCTTTATATTAAGTTATGTTGAGAAACAATGATGTAAGAATTAAATCTCGATTTATGTTAAGATATTAGATTCGATCTTTGCTTCAGCAATTGATGTGTATAATGATTCTCTTTCGAGAAAATGATTGGGAATTCTGGGACTAATACGAGGAATGATGTGATTTAAGATTAGTTTGAAAGGAAAAAATTTATTATCCCAGATTGTCCTAAGTTATGATGCGCTCGAAAAAATAGGGCGTTACAGCCTGGGGGATTCTTTTTATGCATTTTGTCGTTTCCAAATTGCATTTTGATTCAGTTTATTGGATCTGTATGGATTATGTTTTCTTTTGTAGCCAGTATGCTAGTGTTGTATGTTATGTGTGCCTAGAGATGGGAACTGGGCCCGGCGGCCCATAGGCCGACCCGCTTCATAGCCCGGCCCGGCCCAACCCGTTACTGTAGCAAACGGGCCGGGCCAGCCCGCTTAACAAAATAAGGGTCGTGCCGGGCCAGCAATACGTGGCCAGCGGCCCGGTAGGGCCCAGCCCATCAAACTGGCCCGTGGGCCGACCCATCAACTGGCCCGCTAAAATGGCTCGGCCCGGCCCACTTAAAAATAAAAAAATATTTAAAAAATTATGTTTGCATTTAATAATTATAAATACAATAATTAAAAATTATGTTTCTTGTAAATATAATTTTATTGTAATGTTTGTAAACATAATTTTAGTGTAATTTTTGTAAACATAATGTTTACTATAAACATCATAATTTTACAAACATCAAAATTATAAGTAAACATTAATATTAGTTACATTAATATGTTTATTAATGTAAGTAAACATAATATGTTTATTAATATAAGTAAACAATGTTTATTAATGTTTACTAAACATATTTTAAACATTAATATGTTTATTAAACATATTTTAAAAAATATTAGTTACATTTGAGAAAAAATAAAAAAATATATTTAAAAAATTATATATAAAAAAATTAAAAATAAATGGCTCATGGGCTGGCCCAAATAGCCAAGCCCACGGGCCGACCCTGCCCAACAGGCCCATGGCCCGGCCCGGCCCACTTTGGCCCACTTATTAAGGGCCACAGGGCCGTGCCGGGCCTAAGTTTCCATTTTCTTGGCCCGGCCCGGCCCCTTCATGGGCCAAATTTGGCCCGGCCCACCAAATGGGCAGGCCAAGCAGGATGCGGACCGAGCTGGCCAGGCCCGCCCATTTTCCATCACTATGTGTGCCTGGGCTATGTAAACTTAGAGATCAGTTATTGTATATCAGGTTAAGATTTTGATATACATGCCAGGATGACAAGTTTCCTTTATTAGGTTTTTCTGCTATTTGACAGTTACATGCATAATAGATTCATCTAGGTCCAAGTTGTCTCTATTTTAGTAGGGTTCCCGCTCTGGTTCTTTGGGGACCTAGTTGTCTCTATTTTAGAAGCAATTGAAATACTTTTAGCTTCTCACATTAATTTCATGATATATTAACTGGATGTGAAAAGCACATTTTTAAATAGTTATATAAATGAAGAAATATATGTAGGTCAACCCCTGTCAAGTGCGATAACACAAGTGCTATTAATCTTTCAAAGAATCTGGTGTTATACTCTAGAACAAAACACATAGAAGTAAGACATCACTTTCTAAGGGACCATGTTCAAAACCAAGAAATATCTCTCAAATTAGTCCTAACCAATTGGCAATTAGCTGACATTTTTTACAAAACCCCTTCTAGAGGATCGATTTAATTATTTTAGAAGTAAGTTAGGGATAATAAATCCCTTTGGGTAACTTAGAAAATTGAAATGAAAATTTTTTTTGTGCAAATTTTGTTTGTGTTCTTAAAAACAAAAAAAAAAAAAGGTCGACTCAGATAAGGTCGACCCTTCCTCTCTTTGTTCTCTCTCTCTCTCTCTCTCTCTCTCTCTCTCTCTCTCTCTCTCCTGAAACCCATCTCTTTATCTCTCTCTTTCGTCACCCTCGCCGCCAGTGTCTTCTCCATCGGCAGTCGTCATCTCCCTTGTTTGTCGCTGCCTCTCTGTCTACAACTGGTCAGATCCACGACGTCGATCAAATCCATGTATCCTGAGTCTCTCTCATTTGACTTCATGGTGAGCTCCATTTCATTTGCATTTTTTTCTGTCTTTGTGATTATTCTTCTTAGGGTTTCACAGTTATTCGTTATTCATTTTTGTTTGTATTTATGTTTGCGTTTGTTTGTTCTTGTTAGGGTTTCACAATGAGCTCTATTATCCCCAGCCCCCAAATCCTCCAAACCTTCACCTTCAAACCCTGCCATTATCCCTGGCCCCCTATGAGCTTCCCACCTTCTTCCTATCGTGACTAGATCTACCCAGATCCTATCTTCAAATATGTTGCCCACAACGTCTGTAACACCCTAGCCCCTACTACCGGGTGTCACCGTAATCCACAGATACAACCTCAACCAACCTCAAAAGACAACTATGCCCTATCAACATAAATTATTAAAATAATATAGGCGCTTTGGGTGGGGTCCAGGCTTAACTACCTTCGCCCGTCAAGAAACTCAAGTGTAAAATGTATAGGTAGCGGAAGTTCACCCGATCCTCGTGCTTTATTAAGCCTTTAAAATATTAATCCAATTTTCGTAGACTAATAAAATAAATATCACACGCTCAATAAAATACTCCAACAGTAAAGCATATTTAAATATATTTCATATTCCGACCACAACTAATCGGTTCAAGTTCCCAACGTACACTGGGTTTACTCATAGCGGGAACCTTAACTTGATTTGAGTCAACTTCTAGTCAAACCATAACTGTCACTTGTAGTTAATACACAACAAATACATTACATAATTAACACAGAAGGTTAATCCACACTCTTACTATCCATGATCACTACCAACTGGCGTCCAGTGCACCAGCACTGTCTTTCCCTTCTTCGACCTCGAGTCGTCTGTATGATTAGTGGAAAAATATAGGCCTATCCACTATACTCTGGTCTGGATTTGGTGGCCTTATCGATTTCATCTAGAACCTCATTTCGAGACTCACACAGCCAAAATCTATAGCTCCATGCCTAGGCACTTCCCCCTCTATCTAATACAAGCCATGTCAAAATAAATTTACGCGCAAATTATATTAAACCTTACCGCATATTAGTTGCTCGCTTCGAGCTGGTTCCGCGTCCCAATTCTCTATATAATTACAAAATAAAATAATATTGTTAGGCACACGATTAATTTTAATTATCGTTGTTACACTATAAAATAATACAACTAAACACGTAATAAATTTTAATTAACAGTGTTAAATAAATTTAAAATATTTTTATACCTCGTGTATATACACGGGCAGAGTTTCAGCATGTCCAAATTCACAGCGTTTTACAGCATTGGAAACACTGTTATTTATAGGCAAGCAGCTTGGGTAAAGGAAGGAGGTGCAGAATTTGGGCCAAAGGTAACTCCTCAGGTCCTTCAGGTATAGCCAATATCGGTGCTTCGGTCAACCTACACTTACTATAACACCCCACCTCCTAGGGCATTAATATATGCTAGGATTTTTTTTTTTATTTACATGAACATAAATCCACAACATAACCATTATATATATAACACTCCCAAACATAGTGAATGAATGATACATTTTAATTATAAGCAAAAGCAAGATCAGAACCTACATAAAACCTCGAAAATATAACATGGTTTATAACATCGTTTTCCCAACACATCCTTACAAGCATTTATTTAAAATCTAAATAATACAGCTGAATGAAATATATGGTCCTAGTCCTACATGGCACCCACAAAATTTCTGCCAAGCTTAGGCCTCGATCACCTCCTTGCCTTTCTGGCCGCTTGTCTCACTTGGAACGTGGAATATTCTAGGGACATAGTCTGATATTAGAAGATGAAATCTTCTAAGTGACGGTTAGATAAGCATGAATCTTCCCTAGCCCACCAGCCCGACACGGAATCTTAGGCAGAATCTCGAACCTCTGCAGGATAAGTCTAACGTTTTTCCATCAATTGCCCTTGAGAAATTACGGCTACACTCTTAGGGCGACATCTCAATCCCATGCATGAGTTTCAATATGACAATAATATCGTGCCATATGAATATCACAACTTTTCATGCAATAGATTATGAACAAATACGATGAAGATGATCATAACATACATAAATATCATGCAAAGAAAGGTATTCATGTCGTATATAGGTTATAGAGATAAAACCAGTCACCTTTCTCAAAAATTGGGATACCTCGAAAAGCGTGCAAACTGCCTCAATTTGCGTGCCAACTTTGAAATTCGCACCAAATGTTTCATCTCAAGTCCAAAAGCACTCTAGGCAAGATATTTATTTAAATAATCAATAAACAATATTTTTCTTCAATTTGTTTTCCTTTTTCTCTATTTTTCTTCAATCTTTCCTTACTAATATTCCATAATAAATACCTGCACCTATTTTTCTCCAAATATTTTTACATGGAAAATCACCAAATAACTTTCTAAAAATTTTTAAAAAAAATTCAGAAAAATACAAGGCTGCACGCGCCGGCGTGTGGTAGAGCATGTGAGACTGGCGCGTGATGCCCATGTGCCGGTCATCTTCTCTAGCGATGTCTTGCCGGAAAACCTGGATTTTTCACCAAGACGAAGCATATGTTGAATCAATCCTAACGGTACCTAAGATGGCTCAAAAGGAGGTCCGGAAGTGCCTCAACTTGAAGCTTGAATTCTCGGCCAGCGGACCGCCTAGGGTTTCGGCGAAACTTCGATTCTCCTTCGTTTCTGCTCTGTTGCTCACCAAATGCTCCAGATATGACCTTTAACCTCTGGGTAAAAAAAGCCCTCTATCCTTGCCTCTCGATTCGTTCAAAAACACCTTAGATTTGAGCCTCCAATCTTTGAAATTTTCGGCCATCAATGTGCTCTATTTATAGGCGATGTTGAAGCTCCAAATGGCGATGGCTGCCTTGCCCATTGCCTTAAGCGTCTTCACCGCCCCTAGATCGACCTAAAAGCATTTGTAATACCCTATGTTCATATGAAGTTGCCACGTATTTCTGATGAGTTTAGGATACCGAAAAATTGGTTTGATAGCAGTTAAACGTACCGAATCGACTGCAGGGAATGCCTCGGAGTGAAATTATCTAAGGAAAATTATATGGTCATGACGAGCGTATCGAGAAAGGATTTATGGTATTGAAAGAAATCGGATTGGGAACAGTTTTCAGTACAGTTAAAATACAGCTGCCATTTAGGCTGAAAAATCGAATCGTTGTAAGAGGCTCTTAAAAAATTAAATGAATACTAAGGGGGCTCCGGTTTCGCATAATGAGCAACCCTTCAGTGGTTTCGGGATGAAACAACAGCCAGTGAGGACACTGGGGCGAAATCTTCTTTTTAACTAAGCTTCGAAATTATTAATTTTACGTTTTCAGTATTAAAATGAAATTTAATCCAGTGTTTGAGGGTATAATTGAAATTATGGAGTTGCCCAAGTGATATTATGGTAAAGTTGAGGTTTAATATGTAATTTTTATATTATGATAATGTAATATATAAATATATATATATACACAGAACATAGTGTGAGCGCGTGAGTGGCCATGGCCAGCTTCTGTGAAAATTGGGAGATTGTGGCAGCGGGATTTAAGAAAGATGTGAATAGGTAGCGTATGAAGATTTGGAGCAATTAATGTGGAGTAGCGGCCAAGGCAAGGACGTCTATAAATAGGATGCATTCGGCCGAGAGAAAGGCAAAGGAAGCTCGCGAGAGAAAGAGAGAGAGAGAGCTAGCTAGCTGGAGTCGAGAAAGCCGCCTGGAAGGGCCGAAATCGGCCATGGGAGCAGCAACCAAGCTGCTGTTCGGCAGCTATGGCTGCAGGAAGGAGGAAAGCCAGCGAGCAGGAGCAGCTCGCAGTGGCAAGCGATGGTGCAGCTCGACAATGGTCCGACGCGAGAGGAAGCACGCGGTGGCGCGGGAAAATGGCGGCAAGGCTGGTGATCGGAGGAGCTGCGACCTCGCAGCGACATCCATGGCCGCGAGCTCCCAACAGCTGGGCAGCCAGCGGGCGGAGGCTGCAAGCAGCAGCTCGCGGTGGTGCGTGGCGTCGGGGTCCGAGAGGCCGAGGCGATCGGCGGCAGAGGCGCATAGAGGCACTGGCAGCGGCGCTGGCCGCGGGGAAGAGGCAGGGGAGTTGCAGGTGCGCGAGGGAAGAAGAAGGAGGAGGGAGGAAGAAGAGAAAGAAAAAGAAAAAAAGAAGAAAGAAAAAGAAGAAGAAAAATAGGAAATATTTTCGAAAAATTCCAGAAAATAGGGTTTGGATATTTATTAATATTTTGGAGCTTTTGGCGAGAAAAGTAACCAGGGCACGCGTTTCAAGGATAAGGCACGCATATCAAGGAAATCGAGGATGCTAAGTTAAGGTGAGTAAAAATTTCAGAAATTCCAGAATATTATTTTATGAATTGTCGTAATGAAATATTTGAGAAAATATTTTTAGAAATATTTAATTTGAAATTATTGATAAAAATAAGAAGAAATAGAGAGAAAATTATAGAAAATGCCAGAAATTATGAAAAAATAGGTTTTAATGTTTATTTAATAATTATGGTGATTAGGATGCTTTAAGGTTGAATTTGAAGAGACTCGTGCAATTTTGAGGTTGGCACGCAAATTGAGGCAAGGCACGGATATCGAGATAGCTTGATAAGCTTGAGAAGGTAAGTGGTACTTTCTCGAAAATATTTTCATCATATTAACATGCCCTGATATGTATCCATGACGTAGAATGCATACATGACTATGAAATGCATGAATACACGTTGATATCCTTGATCACACGCATAAGAGGCCGTAGGGAGTACGAACTGGCATCGCTGCCTTACCAAGGGTGCACCCATACACCCCGGCTTCGAAAGAGGTGGCCGCTAAAATGGTAGGTAGCATGAGAGGTGCAGTTGACACCTACGATGAAAGACATTGCATACACACATGACATAACATTGTGTACACTTACTTAGATGATTCATCATCTAACTTGGGCTTTACCCCTGGAATATTCAAACGTTCCAGGTGGAGATTGTAGCAAATACAAGGATAAATGAGGCATGAAATGGCACTTAGCAAAGTGCATGAAGAGTAAAATGTATGTTATGTAACCCATGTATTTAAGTTCTGCTACTTTGAATTCTGAATGTTTTGAGGAATGTTGATGTATATCCTTGTGGTTAATGAAGATGTAAGAATTGATTTATGATCAATGTTAAGATATCAGGTTTCGATCTTTGCTTCCGCATTTGATGTGTATAGTGATTCTCTTTCGAGAAAAACGATTAGGAAATCTAGGATGAATTCGAGGAACGATGTGGTTTAGCTTTTAAAAAAAAATATTTTCCTGGAATTGTCCAAGTTTATAACGCGCTCGAGAAATCGGGGCGTTACAGCATTAATATTCGACTAAAAAAGCAAGTTACAGGGCTCGACTTTTCGGCCAATTTTCTTAGCCAAATTTTTCAAAAATTCGGCCACTTTGGTGGCCAATGTCAACTCATCATCACTCTTTGGCCCTCCCTGACCACCGCCCATGCAAACCCAGAGGCTTTTGGCGACTCCTCGTGGCTTGGTCGGATTCCATGGCCCATATTTTCATTTGTTTGCACTTTTGTCCCACTACTTTGGATTTTTTCTGTTTTGGCCCTCTTTCACAAAAGCCCCTCAACTTTTGAATATTTCCATTAGGTCTCTCAAGTCTTAATCTTTCCATTTCTCCCTTGAAACTTTCAAAAAAATGTCATTTTGACCATTTTCAGCAATTTTGAAAAATTACACTTAGGCTCGAATTTTTGTTTTGGTTTTAAACCTCTTGATTTCTTCCCAAAACTTTTGAAGGGTTGTCCTACTCAATGAACCGAAGTTTCCCAAGGCTTCCGTCACCCTCTCGGGAGTCTCATACGAGAATTCGATTTTTTAGGTCGATCCCTAGCTATACCGAAAACAGTTTCTGATTCGACTTATACCGAAAACAGTTTCAGGGTACTCTCTTCGGCTGATTTGATAAATTTTTCTATACCTATTTTTCTTGAATTTCTATTTTTCCTTTAAAATAATAACCCAAATTTCTTTATAGTAACCTTATTTAGAGCACGATAGTCAATGCACATTCTTAGACTACCATCTTTTTTTCCATACAAACAATATAGGTGCACCTCAGAGTGATATACTGGGGCAAATGAAACCCTTGTCTAACAAATCTTGCAACTGAACCTTAAGCTCTTGTAGTTCTGTTGGGGCCAACCTATACGGAGGGATAGATATTGGATGAGACTGAGCTTCAAGAAGTAAGTCAATAGCGAACTGAACTTCCCTGTTAGGTGGTAAACTCGGTAAATCCACTAGGAACATATCTAAATATTCCCTTATAATTTCCACATTTTCTCTATGGTTTTTCATTAGTCATCACTTGCACCGCATACCCCAGGGCCTTTTTTTCAGACATTTTTGAACTCTTAATGCAGATATAACTTTCAAGGGTTTCCCTACTTGGATACCGACAAATCTCATAATCTATTTTCCAAGTCCTACTAGTCTGATTGTTTGTTTCCTGCAATCCAACTAGGCCTAATTTTAGGACAGGAAATCCATACCCACTATAATATCAAAATCCTGGATCCCCAACAAGTTCAGATCTATTAGAAATATGGTTTCCCCTATAGTAATTGGACACTCCGACATCATCTGTTGTGAACAAAACCAAGTTCTCATTGGGGTTTGCACACTCACGAGTACAAAAGACTCTTTGGTGCTTAGTTTCGCACACTCTACCACGACATGTGATATGAATGGGTGTGTGGCTTCTGAGTCTATGAATGCATGCATACATATATCTTGAACAAGGAACGTACCTTCAATCACTTGTGGGTCTGTTGTCGTGTTTACTTTGGTCAGATTGAACACCCTCCCAATTCTCGCTCATGCTCCTTCCCTGATTGACCTTGTTGGTCCAACCTTTCCACGTTGGGGGCACTAGAAAGCTATGTGTCCTGGTATGTTGCAGTTAAAACACACTATTAGTTTCCTCTGGACTCATGCAGTCGGCGGGTCTGCCTTGACAGTATCCATCTCCAACCACTTCGGACAATTCCTGACAATATGCGTCATCTCACCACAGTGATGGTATTCCTTGGCAACTCTGGGAACTCCGCATGGAAGATTCCACCAATGGGGTTTATGACATTTGGGGCATGATTTTAACTCCTTAAATTTGTCCATTCTTAGGCGGGTGAACCGATATCCTTGCTCTAATACGACCTTCTCCAGCCCCTCACCTAATGGTGTCGCAGTGTGAAGATGAATTCATGAAATTGCTGAAATATATTCCTACTTATATGTTGTCGAAGGCTGATAAAGTTGAATGATTTATTCAAGGCCTACATCCGAAGGTACGTCGAGGAATGAGCTATGTTAAGGCCAATACTTTTCGGGAAGCCGTAGTTAAGGTCGTGAATATTGAAAAGAGATTAATGAATTATGGAGAGATCACTTGGACAAAGGAACTATTTTAATAATTTATGTTAGTAAGGCATAGCCGTTATTAGAGGTTGGCCAAGGTTGTATCTATGGATTACGATGACACCCAGTAGTGGGGGCTAGGGCGTTATAGTATCCTTCGCGTCTACATCTATCAGCATCCTTGCTGCTGTCGTCGCTGCCCATGGCTTGCTCACCAGCCCCCAAATCTCCTACCTCTCGTTGATTCTCTTGTTACCTTGCCTCTTTCACTCCATCACTCCTGGCTTCTCCCTCGCTCTGGCACCTCTTCTTCACCCTAGCTCTCATCTCTCGTTGTTTCGTCGCTTGCTGTCTCTCTCTCCTCTCACTACTTTGTCTTCCTCTCACCCTCACCCTCTTGCTTTCGCCCTTGTTGATCAAAACCCTAAAAACAGTGACAAGTCACTGATTAAAACAAAAATCAAAACAACTAGAAGATTATGTCAGGAACTGATTCTCCATGCGATGCCTGCAAAGTCTTGAGAAGAAAATATACCCAATCGTGCATCTTTACCCCTTCTGTCATGAAAAAGGACCTACTCATTTTGCAGCCATCCACATGGTTTTTTGTGCCAGTAATACCTCCAAACTCCTAGCCCAGCTTCCGATAAATGACTGTTATGGGGATGTTGTTACACTCTTGTATGAATCTCAAACTAGGCTTCAAGATCCCATTTACGGCTATGTATCCTATATTTTTAACCTCCAACAGCAAGTTATCGATCTGCAATTTCATCTAGCTTTATTGAAGGAATTACTATTTGTAAACTCTTATGCAAACCCTCAAAATGTTCAAAATTGGTTTCATCTAGAAACTAATTCAAACCCTATTCCAGAACTGCATTCGAGTTTTGTCGGTAATTTTGGACACATTCCATATTGTGAAAATGGATCATTACTCGTGGATGATCCAAAGCCTATATGGAATTTTGAAAATCCAGTCATTTTAGAAGAAAATGTGTAGTTTCCTTCTTTCCAAGAGATTAATTCGCAATATTACCCTGTAGAAACTAGCAGCAGCCAGTGGCTATTCTAAAGTGATGTCGATGAACTTGGATCCGTCATGTTCGGCAAACATCATTAGCACTGAGCATCGGTGAAATCCAAAGCTATCTACGTGAGTGCATTAGATTATTGCTTTGTGGATTCTGTAATGACATTGTACCCCTTGAATATTCTATGATTGTTTTCTTAGATGTGTAATATTGGATCTGTGGTTGGAATGGTTAGCATGTAATTCTCTAACAAATGAGCTGCAATCATTTTTTATTTGTCATTCTAGATAAAAATAATTTTTATATTTTCATCATATTGTTTATGTGAATTATGCTTGGTAAATGTCTCTCACGGACTCCATTGTTTATCGTCCCTTGGGGTATGGTTACTCAAGAGGAGGGGTGAATTGAGTAATTAAAATTTTTCTCTCTTTTAATAAATATTCTTAATTAATAATTTTATTGAAAAATATATATTTGATAAATATAATAAATTATGTTTGAGATTAATAATAAATGTGAGCCAGAAGTTATATGAAAAATAAATAAAATGAGGCACGAGATAATTTATAGTGATTCGGTGTCTTCACACACACGTAGTCCACTCTCCCAAGGTCTAACCACCATTGGGGTTACACTAAATCAATTTCACCAAAGTTTTCACACTAGTTCTCCTTAGAAACTAGATACACACCTAGATTATAACAGGTTCTAGGCAACCACTGCATCAAGATTTCTATCGTATCTTACATTGGAAACTAGATTCTCCTATATTTTAATGGTTCTAGGAAACCTATACAATCCTCAATAATAATTTAAATGTTTACAAATAATTTATTCACACTTGGACACAAATAAGTAATTAAAAATAAATTATACAATGAAATAATATTTAAATAAATAAATAAATTTGTAATCTCAAATGGTGAAGTTCGAATTTGTGGTAGAAACCTTGAAAAACTTTTCTCTCGCCTTGTGACTCTTCAATGGATGTGCAATAATATTTTGAAAGTCTCAGATTGTTTGGATGCTTTGCTTAAGAGTGTTTGACAGCTTTTGGGTGCTTTGGATATACAATGGAAGCACTTGGTTGCTCAAAAAATGAGTTTTGGGGATACTTATAGGCATTTTAACCACTTTTCCAATGATAAAAAATCTGACTATTATAGTAAGAAAAGTTTAGTATAAGTTAAATTTAATATATGTACTCAAATAACCAAAGGGGCTTGTAGATCAATTGGCAAATGAGAGGCTTGGCTAAGTGGAGGTCTTGGGTTCAAATCCAAGCCCATGCACCTTGTTTACCAGCTAATCTACAAGCCCCCTTGTTTATTTAAGTGCACATATTAAATTTAAATTATACTAAATTTTTCTTACTATAACAGTCGGATTTTTAATCGTTGAAAAAGTGGCTAAAATGCCTATAAATACCTCCAAAACTCATTTTTTAAGTATCAAAGTACTTCCATTGTATATACAAAGCACCTGAAAGCTCTTAAACACTTTCAAGCAAAGCATCCAACCAATCCGAAGCTGTCGAAATATTATTGCACATCCACCAAAGAGTCACAAGGCAAGAGGAGAAAAGTTTTTTAAAGTCTTCTATGACAAATCCAAACTTTTTCATTTGGTTACAAATTTATTTATTTATTTAAATATTATTACTTTGTATAATTTGTTCTTAATTACTTATTTGTACCCAAGTGTGGACAAATTATTTATAATATTTAAATTACTATTGTGGATTACATAGGTTTCCTAGAACCATTAAAATCTTGGTTAATCTAATTTCTAATGTAAGCTAGAGTAAAAAACTTGATATAGTGGTTGCCTAGAACCTATTGTAATCTAGGCATGTATCTAGTTTCCAATGTGAGCTAGTGTGAAAATCTTAGTGAAATTATTTTAGTAGAACTCCAAGGGTGGTTAGACCTTGGGAGAATAGACTAGGTGTGTGTGAAGACACCGAACCACTATAAATTGTGTTGTGCCTCATTGTATTTATTTTGTTATATCTTGTGGCTTACATTAATTATTAATCTCAAACATAATTTATAATATTTATCAAATATATATTCTTAAATAAAATCATCAATCAAGAATATTTATTAAAAGGGAGAAAAATTTTAATTACTCAATTCACCCCCCTCTTGAGTGGTTATACCTTAAGGGACCAACAGTTATTAATTCAATTATAAAAGTTGTAAACTTACCATACATACACATAGTGTTGGTTATTGAAAGTTTGGCATTTCACCAATACTTTTAGACCGCACTAGGGTATCATGATAGAGAGATCGAATATCACTTTTAGACCATACTGGAGCATCTGAAATACCGTTTACATTTCATTATGATATATAGGGTCATGATACGTTTCTAAACATCAATCTTAATCTAATGGCAAAATGGTAATTTTTGGTTATGTGAGGACATAAATTATGAATCATAATCTAAGAGTTTGATTAGGAGTATGATTCTTTAATTGTCCTTTGACATCTTCATAGTTGACCTATAACATCACATATAAACAAAGAGAAGTTTTATGGCAAAGTTTAGTGGAATTGAAAAATGTTTGTTCCGTATGAATTTTTGGGTTTTTGGGGTGAGTACTCACGGAAAAGTCCATGGGATGTTAAAAAATGAGTAAGAAAAGAAAACATAATGGAAATCGGCAAGAGATTGCACTAGGTATGGCTTGAGGCCTGCCCGCACGCGACCTAGAGCCTGGCCAAGCCCCCGCGTGTGGTCGGTGCGTCTGTGCAGCCCACCAAGTGTCCAACGCGCGCAACCAACCCAACAACGGCCTAGCCTTGGCCCAGCACGTCCAAAACGTGCCAAGACTTTGTTTCCAACCCTAGTATGACTGGGGTTTGGTTTTCTCCCCTATTTAAAAGGCCATTAATAGCCTTTGCCTAGTGTAGAATAAAAGAAAGATGCAATTTTTGAGAAACTTAAGGCGATAGATCTTACATTTTGATGCAAAGAGACCGAAAGGGTATGCCCGTTGGCATTGAATAAAATTTCTTTTTGGTGTGGATCACTTGTAAAGGGTAAGTGACACCTTGCAACAGAATAACCAAAAGGTTGGTTTTATTTTCATTCTTTAATTTATATTCATAAAGGATTATATATTTGAAAATTAGATTCATTTAATTTATATTTAAAGAATTTGATTGATCGAAATAAGTTTTAAGTTTTCTTTGCGTTGTGTTCATTGAAACCCAACACTTAATATACACAAACCTAACCATATTAGTTTAATAGACTTTGGTTCGATAGTTGTTAAATGAATTTTTATTTTTGATTCTCAAATGAATGGAGTTTAATAGATTTTTGATATTGTTATATAAAAAATCTACAATTTTTTAAAAAAAATTGAAATAAAAAAATAATTATAATTCACTTAATCTCTTTAAAAGATTTTAAATTCTAATAATGTTTTTTAAATATTTTGTTTATAAAAATAAAAATTTATCTTTTAAACAAAATTTGAAGTCGTGATTTCTCACATTTAAGATAAACCAATTATACGATTACACCCAAACTCATCTTCAAACAAAATTTGTCTAAAATTTTTTAAACAAAGTAAATTTTAATAGTCTAATATTTGTTTTAATTTATTTGCATATGACATAATTAATTATACTTATAATTCAGATTCTAAGTATAATTCTTATTATACATTAAGAGTTAAATAATAAGAATTATGAGTTCTTTTAAGTGCATCCTATCAATTGTGCAATGGATGATACTTAATTAGTGATGGCAATGCCTCCTCTAATAGCCCCTCAATTACCTATTTAAAAATTAAAATAAGTATAAGGTTTAAAATATAAACATAAGTTTTATTTAAAAATTTATTAAACCTATTATTTAAAAGAGTAATTAATGGTCCACCCATTGCCATCTCTATACCTAATCCAAAGAATATTATATGATAAGAGATGTGATGAGTTGATAGCATGTAGAGTATATAAAATTAAAGGGTAAATTCTAACATTTTAATTTTGATAATTGTATTTTAATTAATTTAATTAAATATAATTTTATTTAACATTTAAAATTAATTTAGGAGACATATATCATTACTGACGTAGCAAACTACCTATCGTGTGTATATATATATATATATATATATGAATGAAACTCACGTGTACAAATATAAATGAAATTTATATATATAATATTATTTTTTTGATAACCATGAACCTCACTATAAAATATGTCAAGTTATTGCTCACTAATTAAATAATCTCAAGCCATTTTGATGCAATTAACATAACTATGATTTTAAAATTATTCAATGGAATATAATTATTGAAAATTCAAATTACGAGTTATAGAATTATAAAAGAAACTATCATTAAATTGGGAAAATCTTGATGGTAGAATTTGAATCTCAAACCTTAAGACACAAATTAATAATTATTCAATAAAGATAAGGTTCTAATTCAATGGATAGTGTGGTAATAATAGAATTATTACACTTTAGACATCTTTAAAATTTGGTAATTAAAAGGATAAATACATATCTTAATATTTAAAAAATAACATTTTTTTCTCTCATTATAGTAATTACTTCACAAATATTAAAAATTTTAATATGATAAAATGTTCTCACATCTTTTCTCTCTCTTCTTTTCTCTTTTATGGGAAACTAGCTAGAATTTAGTTATCAATTAATCTTTTTCTCCCTAATTTAGTCGAGCCAAAGAGAAAGAAAGAAATTGACTAATTGCTCTCGAAGCATAGTTAAGTGGTTGAATTACGATAAATTAAGATTCGCACCAGTAGGTCGTGGGTTCGATTTCTTACCTTGTGCAGTAAAACAGAGCCTCCAGCTGTAATTTACTTCATCTATCGAAATTAAAAATACGAGCGACAAAGAACCGCACAAAGATAGTTATCCCAAGAAAGAAATTGACAAATTACAAAATTCTAACCATTCTCGAGACACAAGAGGAGGATAATGAGAGGGGAAGAAAAAATGCAATGCCATTTTCATCAAAGATGTTTGTCTTTTTTTAGCAAATCTCAAGGACACTAGAGTATAATTTACCCTTATAAATAAATGAGTAACGTTAATTATTATTCTAAGATTAATAGTTAAGTAACAATAAATGTATACTATTTTCAGATAAGATGCACTGATTGCATCTTGTTTTCAAGATTTAAATTGGGTAATTAAATTGTTCAAAACATAATATATTTATTATTAACTAATAAAATTGTTGAAATATTAAAAAATAAGAAATAATAAATATATGTTATCTAAAAATAAAATATATTTATTATTTTTTAACTATTACGCTAAACTATGATGTACAAAACATTTCAGGGTGTCATTTTAACATTCCCGAAATGTTTCTTGTACAAAAATATTGAGAAACATCCAAAAAAAAAAATTTGAACCGTTTTTACAATTTTATAAACATTTTAGGATTATTTCATAATAATGACAAAATATCGGATCCATCTACCAAAAAGATAGCGACGTAGGTTAGAGACAAAAAATTTTCAAAAAAAAATTCTCCTATTTTATTTTTATATTCCCCATTTCTTTTTTTATTTTGAAAAATATAATTTCCTATTTCATATCATATTTAATTTTTGTTTCTATTTTCGTACAGCCACACAGTTAAAAATGATAACTAAAGTTATTCTAAATAAATAAATGGATATAGATGGGAAAGATTTGAGACGAAGGGCGTAGATTATATATAATAGAGGTTTAAAAACATAGATTGATATGGATATGGATAATGGATTTGGATTTGGATTTGGATTTTGATTGAGTGAGTGCGTGATATTACAGCTTCCACATTTAGGACCAATTTTGAAACCAAGCCGAAAGCCGTGAATATATCTCTTCAACTCGAACGTTAAGAGTTAAAAACCCTATGCTTCTCCCCCACGCAATGATTTTCTTCCCATAATTAAGCACGCGGGTTTCTTCGATTCACTCTTCCGTTGGTTTACTCTCTCCCTTGGCCGAAGTTGAGTTCTGGTCTTCTGACGGAATTGATTACCGTTTTGTGAGCGTAAGCAATGGTGAATTCAACGTGTTCGGGCGCTACTGGTATTAGTATTGTGCATTCGCCGAGGCGGTGCGGCGTTACGGGGCCAATCTCCAGGGCTGGCCCTACCAATTCTGATTTGCGGCGAACCAGGGAATTGGAGGAGGTTTGTGTGTATTATTGTCGGACTTGATTTTGTGGCTTCCGAAGTTTTTAAAGTTCTTGTTTTTTTCTTCTCTGAATCGGTGTGTTCTGCATGCAAGTTTTTGGTTGGTGCTGGGGTGTACGAGAGCAAGGAAGAAGACGCTAAGAGAGAACAGGTTCTTGGTCGTATCAAGGAGGTAATTGATTCCTGGCTTTTTGCTTTTACAAAAGGTTAACTTTTTTTTGGAATTTTTAATTGAAATTAGTCTTCGAATGGCAACGAATCAGGTTTGCATTGGACCTTTTGAAGTTTTTATCTTTCCGGTCAGTGTGGTACCAGAGCCAACTCAAAGTAGTGTGCATTGGGGACACTGCAAATGAAGTTCCTATAATACTGGCATGATAATTTTCATATATATATATATATATATATATCAGAGAGAAACAACACCCTAATAAGTCTCTTGCATGTTGTTATTTATATTCTATTATATAAAAATAATAAGAAATTTCTTTTCATGTACTAACATTTTACAGGAGAACTTGATCAAGAATTTCTAATTAATATTCAAGTGTTGTCTTGTCCTGATTTATCTTAGATCAGGAGACCTTGGAACTTTGGGGGCAAGAAATCTAAAATTGAGTCCATGATTAGATTAATTTTATTGCATGTAATTAGTAAAATAACATTCTTCTAGAAATACCTTAAGCTCTAATGGTAACAAAGAGACTTGAATCAGAATCTACCCTTGGTACTTTATGTTTCAGCCAACCTATTTGTTCCTTTTTCCTGATTTATTCGTGTATCTATTTAGATTGTGAAAGACTGGGTGAAGCAAGTTACTCGCTTGAGAGGGTATGCTGGTCAGATGGTGGAAGCTGCAAATGCTCTTATATATACTTTTGGTTCTTATCGACTTGGTGTAAGTATGTTTATTTAGGTTCTTTGCTTCAATTTCTCCGGCCTCCTCTTGTGACTATCTGAGGTTGTCCTGCAAAATCAGCATATAGCAGGTTCAGATTGTGGATTATGATTGGTTTCTCCTGGGAATCTTTAATTTGTTATATATGTAGGGTTTAGATTCTGCTATGTGGTTTTAGTTTTTATTTTTCGGCGCTGTTATGTAGATTAATATTTTACATAATAATCTACGTACGGATGTTTGGACAATTTATTATTCACATAGTCATTCTGCTGAAGGACGGTCTAATTCTTCTCCTGCAATTGCACTCACAAAATTCATCTTGTGCTAGTTGAAGTCTTATTTACTTAAAACCTCAGTTGCTTGTATGTATGCCAGAAAAAGAAAAGAAAGAATAAAAAGGTGGCTGGATTAAGAGGTTAATGGGAAATGTCAGAGATTTTTTAGCCAATTCTTGATGTCTGAAATGGTTTGGTTTGACGAGGGCTTGTTTTTGGGTGTGGAAGACTCTGTGTGATAGCAAGTTTTTTACTTCACATTTTTTCTTTCGGATTTTACTAATATTTTAGGTTTTACCAGTTCTTTTTCTTTTTTGGTGGTGGTGGTGGGGGAGCGAGGGAGAAATGTTTCTGAAATTCCTTTCTTCCTTGAGTTTGGAATTTGTTGGCTTGCTCCTTTCATTTGAATAGAGGGTATCAGCGATTGTACATTTAATTATATTAATTAGTGTTTCAGTGGCTGAGGTCTAAATCAGATTTATTTTCTGATCTTGTTTTTTTGAATGAGCGTTACATCTAGCAGGTTTTGGGTGTGAGGGAGTAGATAAATTCACCTTAGATCCCATTTATGAAAGAGTACAGAGTTTCTTCACAGCTCCCTTTTTTTATGGCCCCTACAGTATAGTAAACTTGTGCTTTGATCGCTATTCGATTAATTAGGGATTGTCTAGACAATTGAATTAATTTGTGTTCCAATGACTGAGGTCCATAAATTTTCATCTTAGATCCCATTTAGGAAACAGTACAGAGTTCCTTCACAGCTCCCTTTTTTTATGGCCCCTCCAGCTTTGATTGCTATTCAATTAATTAGGGATTGTCTAGACGATTGAATTAATTTTTGTTCCAATGACTGAGGTCCATAAATTTTCATCTTAGATCCCATTTAGGAAACAGTACAGAGTTCCTTCACAGCTCCCCTTTTTTATGGCCCCTCCAGCTTTGATTGCTATTCAATTAATTAGGGATTGTCTAGACGATTGAATTAATTTTTGTTCCAATGACTGAGGTCCATGTCCAATGGCTCCTGCAGTGTAATAAACTTATGCTTTGATCAATATGGATTCTTTTCTTTCAAACATGTATTTTTCTAGTTTTTTGCTTTAATTTCCAGACTTGAAGGGTGTTGGTATTGCTGCACTTCTTCTGGCCTGAAAGAAGAAATCCTTATTTGCTTGTTGCCTTTTTGAAGATAGATTCGCCGTCTTTTGATGATTTTTTTGTGTGGAATTCTGTTGTTAGTCATTCTTATTGAACATATGTTCTGCATAGTGGAATACTTCTTTAATGTGCTGGTCACAATGTCATATATGTTATCGTATGTTTCCTTGTGGATATATAAGCTTTTTCTATTGTATCTGATGGGCTAGCAATAAACTTGGTTTCTGTGGTTCGTACAGGTACATGGTCCTGGAGCTGACATAGATGCCTTGTGTATTGGGCCATCCTATGTGAATCGGGAGGTAAATCATGATCTGTGGTGATGTCTACTGCTTAGGTGTTATGGGAGTGTGTTGTGTTACATTGTGTCTAATAATATGTTGGCTTTAACAGGAAGATTTCTTCTTCATGTTACATACCATTTTTTCTGAGATGGAAAATGTTACAGAACTGCAACCAGTTCCAGATGCTCATGTGCCAGTTATGAAACTTAAGTTCAATGGAGTATCAGTTGATCTTCTTTATGCAAGCATATCCCTTATGGTCGTGCCAGAGGCAAGTACTAATCAAATTATGATTAGATATGCTGGAATTTTTTGGTTGTAATGAGAGTTACATTGCTGCTAAGTTTTTCTGGAGTTTTGAGGTGGCATTTTATGTGGAGCTTGATTGCATTTTATAGACCTTGTTTGAAGCTTCTTTTACATTTTACAATTTGATTCCTGAGGTCAATTTATAGCTAGAATATCCTCCTTTATGATGAATAGAGCTCCACACAACTTCAGTCTCACAAGGTTTGGGTGAATTATCTTCTCACTTTGCAATATGTGCATAGTGCAAAATCTAACTTGCAAAGGTGTTCCAAATTAAAAAAGTCATGTACTTATGGTGATGGTTGAATCTTTAACTCACTTGTAACTTCAAATGCACCAGCTAAGATGACATGTGGTGGTAAAAGTTTCCTTTTCTTTGTTGTAAAGTTGACATCTGTATGTCATTCACTGAAATGCCATGGAGTTTCTGTACTTTTGTAGTTTGGTTTTGCAATGTATAATGTTGTAATTTCATTATGCGCAGGATTTGGACATCTCTGATGTTTCTATATTGTACAATGTCGATGAGCCAACGGTTCGGAGTCTTAATGGTTGTAGGGTGGCTGACTGCATTCTTAAGCTTGTGCCAAATGTTGATGTAATCATTCTGAATCATTGCTAGTACTTCTTTAAACTTCCTTCTGGAAATAGTATAATGTTGTCTTCTGATCCCTTATTAATGTCTACATTGTCTTGTAAATTCAGCATTTTCGCACAACACTCCGTTGTCTTAAATTCTGGGCCAAAAAACGTGGTGTCTATTCAAACGTGAGTGGGTTCTTTCTTCGGTATTAGTTTTCTACAACTGATCCTCCAGCTTGTGTTTCCATATTTCCTTGCTTGCTATCTTCCACCAGCATGTGTTTCCATATTTCCTTGCTTGCCATCTTCCGCAGGTGATTGGTTTTCTTGGTGGTTTTAGTTGGGCTCTTCTTGTAGCTCGGGTGTGTCAGCTTTATCCTAATGCTGTTCCAAGTACGCTGGTTTCCAGATTTTTCTGGGTTTACACACAATGGCATTGGCCGAACCCTGTGATGCTTTGTGCAATAGAAGAGGAGAATCTTGGATTTTCTGTGTGGGATCCTCGCAAAAATCCCCAGGACAGAGCTCATCATATGCCTATTATAACGCCTGCCTACCCTTGCATGAACTCTAGTTACAATGTCTCAGCAAGTACTCTCAGAATCATGGTGGAGCAATTCCGATTTGGTTACAAGATATGTCAGGTGAGAAATGAATTTCTTTTTTTTTCAATTTGGTTGTGTAATCCTATGATGAATTACTTTCTGATATTTCTACCTTTTGGGGTTGCTTGGTTAGGAGATAGAGCTGAACAAAGCCCAGTGGACTGCTCTGTTTGAGCCATATTTGTTCTTTGAAAGTTATAAAAACTTTCTGCAGATTGACATAGGTGCTGCAGATGATGATGATTTACGAGCTTGGAAAGGGTGGATTGAATCCCGACTGAGGCGCCTGACTCTGATGGTAAATGTCCCTTTTGAACCATCAACGGCAGGAGATGGCTTTGCCTAACCCTTAAGTTGTTCTTCTCTAAGTCATCCTCCCCGAGAACCCCCCCCCCCCCCCCAAAAAAAAAAAAAAAAAAAGAGTTGTGCTTCTCTATTCTTTTTTATTTTAAAAGATATGCAAGAGGAACTTCCTCCTCGTGTAGTTTTTCTTTCTTATTTATGGATTCAATGCAAAATGTGCAGATAGAGTGTTGCACCAAAGGGAAGTTGCAGTGCCACCCATACCAGCACGAGTATGTTGATAATTCAAAGCCGTTCTCCCACAGTGCCTTTTTTTTGGGTTTGCGGAGGAGGCAAGGCGAAGTAATTCAGGAAGGTCAGCGGTTTGATATTCGTGCTGCAGTTGACAACTTCAGACATTCTGTGAACTCGTACCAGTATTGGAAGCCAAAGATGGGAATATCTGTTTCTCATGTCCATAGAAACCAGATTCCTTCTTATGTGTTTCCGGAAGACTATATCCGAAACTGGTCATCAAGGCCAATTAGCGAGCAGCACTCTGTAAAATCATCTTCTGCAAATGGTGAACGTTCCAATTCTGGCTCCAGTGAAAGATGCCTCAAGCGGAAAAGAGATTATCAGGGAATAAAAGTGAAGCAGAAAAGTTCAGAGAAGAAGCAATCAGTTACCACTGAGAGGCAGCACTCGGTTTCTCCCGAGATTGTTAGTGGTGTTTTAGGCAGTGCATCCAAGGACTGTTTAGTATTGGATCACGGGAGACCCAAAGGAAGTTCTGATAAGGGAACTAGCCAAGCTGGTGAAGCTGTATCTCTTAACTCGAATATTTTCAAGATTGGATCAACTAGAAGAGTGCTGCAGCAAGATATGGACGGTGGTACAGAGCCCGGCTTAGGCCTAGTTAAATCTGACAAAGAGATCTTGCTTGCAGAACATGAAGAGGCTGAAGGCTCAAGTGTTAGTCTAAACCTGTCGAGTATGATGAACTCGTGCGAGGATGTTCGAGTTGAACCCGTTGCAGGTAGCAGTGAGTATAACCGGGTGACTGTTGCAGGGAGTCAAAATGAGGGATCTTCTGAGTGGGGCTCTCACAGTGGGGCACACGGGATTGGTTTCCCCAAATAAGTGTCAAAAGGATGGATTGCTGCAACCGTTAAGAGGTTCTTCTTTTGTTTATGTTACCTTGTGATATTCTATCTTAAGTGAAT
Source organism: Diospyros kaki (assembly GCA_036245055.1). Taxonomy (NCBI): domain Eukaryota; kingdom Viridiplantae; phylum Streptophyta; class Magnoliopsida; order Ericales; family Ebenaceae; genus Diospyros; species Diospyros kaki. Next base: position 4,472,636 of record BSEG01000003.1, read on the forward strand.
TCATTCCATCCATCCTTGTTATACTTCCATCCAGGGTGTTTTTAGCTGTCTCTTTCTAGCAGGGCGAACATGGCATCAACAGTGTGATAGACAGGAAGATGCATCAATCGAAGCAAGGGGCTTGCGGGAGACAAAGCCAGCGGTTTGGGTAAGTAAGTTTTTAATTGCGGGCTGTCTTGTGTTTCTTTTTTCCAGGAATGCCTGCAAGTTGCACAGCGTGGCTCATGCTCATCAACCTTACCGCCAGCCATGCCCATGCAAGAAGCTGAACTCGGCCGACGGACAGTGCTGTGGAAGACGAAGGGGGTTGCTCTCTAGCCCAGCCAACAGTAATTTGGTCTGTCCTTGCTGTCTATAGCCTCTGTCCTAGGTTTCTTTTCATTGAATAGGTAAGAGTACCTTACTCAAAAAGGCAGGGCATTCGGCAGTAAGCTGTAGGGTTCTTTATCCTTTTTTTTTTTTTGGGTTCCATTTATCGAGCCATTGTATACTTTGCTGCCTCATCAAAATGAGGCACACTTGATGATATAGTTGAATTATGATATTGATTGCCTTAATTCTTAGTTCAAATTTTGTGAATGTTATCTGACTGATTGGACAGCATATGAAGGGTAGTGAATTATTTTTTTTGTGGTCAAATGGGTTAAAAGGCAAGTTAATGTGTCATCCTATTTTGACACCTCATGCATCAGATTAAAATATGAATGTTCTGGATTGTCCAATTGCTAATTCTATGTGCTTTCGATGAATGTTTCTCTTAGGGTTGTTCAAAACCCAAAGCAATCCAAGCAATTCAACCCAAATTGTTGGATTGGTTTGGCTCAAATTTTAATTTGGGTCGGGTTGGGTAGGGTTGGTTTGAACCTTTTTCTTTTGAAATTTTTTTATTTCACTAGTTGAAATTAATTAAAATTTTAACCAAAAATAATTCAACTCAACTCATATATTTTCTATAATAGATTACTCAAATTCAGACTCATAAACAATTACAATTATCTTATGAAGACTTACTTTCGTTATACTTTCACTAGGTTTCCTTAATTAAGTCACTGCGTATGAGTCATTTTTTCTTGCAAGTCCCATTCATTGAGTAGAAACGAAATTCGATCTTAGTGATCAGACGGTGCCGAATGGAACGATCATTACTCAATAGATAAAAGTTACTTTAGAGATAATAATTTGATATTTTCTTAATATTTTATAATATATTAATTACTTAATAGAAGTTAGAACATTTCATTCTTTTTTTATAAATATATTTGTAAACTTTTTTTTATTTAATTATGCATAATAGTCATTTAATAAAATTAAATTATCAGCAATCTCTCTTCTTTTTTTTTTTTCTTCTTCTTTTTGCTTAACACAACGTGATAATTTAATTATTAATAATAATTAAAGAGGGTTTTACAAGATAGTTGGTCTAAGAAACCAACCCAACCCAACCCCTTGTACCCCCTCGTTGCCCTCTTGAGTGTTTGAATATCTATTGTCAGCTTGGCAATAAAGTCTTTTGATCCATGGCCATCCATAAAAGTGTACTGGCATCCACAAAGTCTTCTTCGGATAAACCCATGTAACCCATGCTCATATTTTTTATTTCATAGGGGATGTTAATCGTAAGATGTGTCTCAATAAGAAAAGAGTTCAAACACATATCTATCAGAATGAGATTTTTTTGCCATTTGAATTGTCTCGGGGGTATCCATAAAAGTGTTTTTGGGATAACCATTTTTGCATGATCTTCATCGCTCGTGTTTTTAATTTTAAAGAAAAGATAAATCGCAAGTATGAAATTTTGTTTCATCGTATAGGATGAGTATTGAACTCACAATCCACCAGTACGAATTTGATATAAAAGTGTTCTTTGTACATAGATTATTTGTTTAACATTTATGATGATCTTTTGTATTAATAATTTATCTTACATGTTATATTAATAAAATAATATAAAATACCAATACAAAGGTCAAAATTTAAGTATCCAAATGATATTTTTTAATCTTTATTGTTTGTATTTTAACATGTCTTATGAAAAAAAGAGCCCAATAATGATCAATAGTTTACATAAAGGTTGTTTTTCGTTAAGGCAACTATAATGTTATGCACCGTCAAGTAACATAATAGTTACCTGACTCAGAGAGAGGAGGTAAGTCCCATGCATATAAGGTCCACCCACCTCTCTTAATTGAACAACTGCTATGTTACTTAACGATGAACAACATAACAGTATCTTTTTTGTTAAACAAACAAACAACGATGCTAATCTTGCATACTAGTATTTTTTTTTAATAATAAAAAAATTTTTACTGACGAGTGGGCGTACATTATTCAAAGTTCAGCATTCGAATATTTTTATTAATTAATAAAATATTTAAAAAATATAAAATATTTATTATTAATTAATTAAATACTAAAAGCGAGATATAATAAATATATATTATTTCAAAAATAATAATCATTTATTACACCTTAATTATCACTTTAAACCTTAAATGCAATGGTGAGCACAAGGTCAATGGTTAGTATTGCTAAAAAAAATTAAAAATAAAGAGACATTTCACGCAAAGAGAAGAAAACATTGAAAATTTTCCGAGAAAAACAAGTCCATACATAACATGGATCATCTGGGAAAATACAACAATTAGCTGCAATATTTTAACTACAAACTGCTCTCATTTTCCCACCAAACTTTCCCGAGAATTCAAGAGGGAAACACATCATACACAGTTGCTCCTTCCCGCATGTCACGGTGCAACGCCAGCATCAACTGTGATCTTTTCCTGCTTGCTGCCACCTGCAAATTCGAAAGCACACCCAGATTCCCAGAATCAGCGGCCAGAACAGAAGCTGCAAATCTTGTGCAAGAATCATATGGAATTCGAATGGGGAAACTCACAGCGCAACGAGGAGAGCTCCGAGCTCTTCAACACGCGCAGCCGTTTCACAGTCGACACAAACATGCTGCAAATCACCCGAAATATGGCAAAGTTTTTAACTTTTAAAGACGGGTTTTCCAAGTGTTCATACATACACCCACAATGGCATCCAAGACCAAGTTTCATGCCAACCAACCAGCCAGTCCCAACTCCCAACCCAGATCATGGAGAGCATAAAACCATAAACTCTAGACGAATGACTACACAATGGGATAAAAGGCTTGACGGATATGTGATGCAAAAAATGATATTATATATATATATGTTCGAAACAAGATGGAATGGAGGAATAACTGTTATGAATGAGATGCATAGAGATCAGAGGCTTACTGCCATGGCACATCCCCGACGAGCATCCTGTCTCCTTCGTTATCCTCGTAAACGAGGGTATATTCCCCGCTTCCATCCAACAATCCTGTGATCCCTTTCTCGCACTCTTGCCTGTTCGGGATTCCATCGGCGGAGGAATCTTTTTGAGCTAAACAAGATCGACAAGAGACAACCGAGTTAGCATCTCCACTGCAACTATCAATCGGAAACATAAAAATTACAAGCACAATCAAAGTATTTGCAAATAGCGTGAAGAAAAGTGTGCAGTGATAGATTTCATCGTTCTGAAGCCCGGATATGATGCAGCTAACAAATTACCATTTACCATTTACATAATAAAGGGATCAAACTTTCAAATTCTAGTGCAAATACAGGAATATCGCATCAGATTCTGCTTGCAGCAGGGGAAAGAATCGATTTAGTCTTTTACTTATGAATAGGGTTTACGAGTTGACTAGGTAGGTGATTTATACCGGCAAGTAGGCCTCTGAAGAGCTTATCAACAGCAGAGGAGAGCTTTTCGTAGCTGTCAAAGGCTTTAAGATCCACTTTCCTTCCAATGGGAACTCCATCCATATTGATCTTCACAAATAAACCTTTCTGGAAGCTTTCAGCTGGGTTTTCAGTGGGAGGCTTGCTTGGGACAGCGTTTTGCGGTTCATTGATAGGCTTGGATGAACTGCTACTTGCAAGATTCCTTCGAAATGATCGAATTGGAGGCCATCCCACTACTGGAGCAGGGGCAGTTCTGTTGTTTTCAAATGTTTTTGGGCGTCGATCAGAAGAAATTAGATCAGAGAACATAGATTAGTCTCTCAAGAGGCAATTAACTAAGAGGTCTCTTGAGAAACACCCATATTTGCCGAAACAGATTAAATTGATTGTTCATACTAATGAAAGCAAACAAAAGCATGTAACAATGAAACATTGCCAGTTCTTTTATGATTTCAAAACCTGTTGCCTGTCTCAGAAGACTTGTTTAAAGGAAATTTGTCCAATAAACTCAGTTTCAGAAAACAGCAAAACATAAACAAAACAAAACAAAAAAAACAGAAAATGGGTTCCAAGTTTCAAGAATCATTGTCATATCAAAACAAAATCAAAGTTTGTATTCCAAAAACTATATCCAAAAGGGTCAAAGGAACTTAACTAACAATGGAAGTTTCAGAAGGCAACAGAAGAAAACAGGACAGATAATGGAGTTCCCTGTTTCAAGAATCATCATCATAACAAAACAAAAATCAGAGTTTGAATTATTTGCTAATCCAAAAACCATATCCAAAGGGTCAAAGGAACATTACTATCATTAACAGAAGGTTGAAAACATGGCATTCAAGATTGATAATTTCAACAGAGTACAACTATAAAACAACTGTAGCAAACTGCTGTTATTAATTAATTAATAGCAGGTAAGAGTACAGTGTGTGAGAGTAAAAGGAACATGAAAAAGGGGCTATACTTTCACAAAAGTGCTTATAAAAGCTAGAAAATAAATGAAAATAACAATAATATCCAAGGAACCCAGTTGGGAAACATTGAAAACACAAAGCAAAAAAGAAAAATAAAAATGCTTGGACCACAACTTCTAGCAAAATGTGCGTGAGAGTGAATATCCTCTGTCCAAAAGGGAAAACAACAAGGCAAGAAAAAAAGCTGGGGCTACCTTTTCTGAGAACTGCTGGGCACAGCTGGATTGGCAGAAGCTGGTGAAAATGCCTTCTTTTCTGCAGGCAAGTCTAAGGCTTTAGAGCCACAGGGCTGTGATGATTCCTTGGCCATAACAGGCAAGTTTTGTGGGTTTGATTGGAGATGAAGAAACGGAGCACCATTTGCCTGACTCAAAGATGACCACCCTGTGGTTTCTGAGAAAGAGAACTTGTGGTTTTGGCTATGGCTGCCATTTTTGTTCATCACCCAGCCATTCTCTGCGAATCCTCTCTTTGCTCCAGAGGAAGTATTGAGGTTTTGGTAACCTTTTCTTGTGGTCCAATCTTCCCCTGGTGGAGCAAGCCTCAACTCAAGGCTTTTCTCCTCTGAAGATCCGTGGCTTCTCTCTCCATCTCTGTGAATAGCCCATTCTGTGTCTTTGTCTATCAAATCCAGCAGAAGCTTGTTTGAACCTCCCGCCATTTCCTTCTACAAGAAAGGACAAGAACAAGAAGAGAAAAATCACAAGAAATCAGAAAGAAGATTGAATAAACATCCATAATCCAAAAACACGAACTTCTGTCCACAAACAGCAGAAGAAGGAATCGCAAGAAAATAAAGCCAGTACCTGATCAAAACCTAGTGAACACCCAGATCTTTAAAGCAGGCTTGTTGGCACGAAGAATTGAACACCCAGATAGAAAAGTTGAAAGAAACCTCAAGGACTTCAACCCATCAGAGAGATGACAATCCAAGCACCATATAACAACGGCCTAAAGAGAGAGAGCTATAATAATAGCTTGTAGATTACAATCTTGCTGCTTTTCTTTGATTCGTCTCGCGTTAAGTGAGTGGGTTGGGTTCTCTTCTCTAAAGAAATCTTTTGTAGGCTTCTCTAGCTATACAAATAGAGAGGAAGAGAGAAGCACGAGAGAGAGAGAGAGAGAGAGAGAGAGATTCCCTTTGGCTTTAGGGACCCAGAAACAGGGACGCAATTAGAGCGTAACGCACGCAACCGGAAGCCCCCAAAACATGTCGTCGTTGGGCTCAGCAAGCAAAAAAGCAGAGCAAGACAGAGATTAAACTACTATTCTTTCTCTCTCTTATTTCTCCCCTGCCCTACAAGCCTACAACCGGCATGACATAATCCTGGAGCGAATTAGGCTTTGTTAAGCATAAGCAGCACACTACCCCAAACCTGCCCTTTATTATAGAGTCCTGTGCCGGAGAGAAAAGCAGCACCAGCAACGCAAGCCCATGCGAATGGCTAGCTACGGCGCGTAACCAAAGCAAAAAGCGCGCTATATATTTGTCAAAATGAGAGAGAGATAGAGAGACAGACAGACAGAGAGAAGGGGGGGTGATTTAGAAATGGAGGGGCTTCCGCTTGTGCAATAAAGGAGGAGGAAGAGAGGACCCATTGTTGCTTTTTCTCTCTCTAAATCAGCCTCTCCCTATCTCTCTCTCTCTCTAGGTTAGGATGATAATGGAATTGGAAGACGTCACCGGATTGCCACCTCTGGGTGTAGATCATTGTGATGAGCACGGAGCCCCCTACTTAAGACCGTTGGATTAGACTTCTAGAGGTTAAGATTTTACCTTTAAGAAGTAACTTATTGGGTTTTTTTTTTAAAGATTCTTTCACACAATGATAGCGATTGAATTCACAATAAGAACTATCTTACTTGTATTTCTTAAAGTATAGGAAAGGTTTCACACATATCAAAATAACGAAACCATGACGGACTCTTCTCTTCTCTTTCTTTTCTATAGTCGCTTTCAATAATTGCTCGTTGTCGCCATCTTATCACCATCTTTGCCTCGCCGTGCCTTTTGTATGGCAAATCAGATGGAGTGGCAGTCGCACGTGAGAGGTGAGACGACAAGGCAAATGCGGTGACGAACAGTTGTTAGAGCAACTTTAATGTTGGACACCAAATTCAGCGTACCAAAAATGTTAACACTATTTTGATGTTATCTCCAATATATAACACTAAATTGGTGTAAAAGAGAATCTTTAAAGAATATTTTATAAATAAATATTTAATAAATATTAATTAATTAATTTAACATAGTATTATATTATTGAATTTTTGCATTAAGAATATTTTCTTTGTATTAAATAATTATTAAAATAAAAAAATTCATATACATAAACAAAAATAGTTCATTTTATATTAATATGATATTTATAAAATATATTAAATATTTTAAAATATATTTAATATTATACTCATTTTATACATCTTAATAAAATATTTTCATTGGTATATATTTTTTATAATAATTTAATTTATATTTCTAATTATTAATCAAAATATATAAATATAATAAAAGTGATAAAGAATATAAAGGGAATAAATTGTTTTGAAGTTATACAAAGAATGGTAAAATTGGAAATAAAATAAAAAATAAAATTTGGTGTTGATGAATAGTATAATACCAAATTTAGTATTACACTATTCATTCAACACCAAATTTAGTGATTGAAAATTGTGCCCAACACTATTTTAGTGTATTCATTGGAGTTCATTTTACGTCAAATTGCAATTGGCGCTGCAATTGGCGCTCCATTGGAGATGCTCTTAGGGGTGGCCATGGAAAGAGAGAGAAAGGAAATAAGAGGATAATGTAATTTCTAGGGCCGACAAATGAACCAACCCGTCTGAAAGTAATTTTATGTTCGATTTGATAAAAATTTGTTCGATTTCGTTCGTTAAGATAAATGAGTTGAACTTAAGTATAATTTTGAAACTTGACTTGTAAACAAACTGATCTTGAGTTTAATAAAACTCATATTATTAAAAATAACGAAAATGTTTGATTAAATGCTCATGAATACTAGTAAACTCTATTAAATTCTCATAAACATGTTCAATTAAAAGTTATTGAATATTTCATAAACAAATTCATTTATAAATATATTAGTACATTTATTTATAATTTTATTATTTAATATAAAATTATCAAATTTTAAATTATTATAATAATATAATTAAAATAAATATGTTTAAATTATTATATATTTATTTAATTATTTAATATAATATAACATATATAATAAATTAAATTTAAACAAAATAATATATTTTGACAAAGCCTAATCTACTAGCGAGCCCCAAGTTCGAACTCACCAACAGGTATTCAAGCTTGTGTCGAGGTCAAACTCAAGCTCAACTCGTCAAAAGTAAAAGAGTTTAATCCGAGTTTAAGTTCTTTCATATGAATTAAACTCAAGACTAAAAACTCACTCACTCACGAAACATATTTATTTCTAACGAAATCGCATTTAAATGAGAATACTTTAATGTTGATCCTTTTATTTTACTAAAAATATATCCATAAGTAAATACAAGCGTGTATTCTTTTAGGTCAGTAAAACATGAAATGACGAGAAAGCCCTTGAACAGGATCACAAATTACAATAATAATAATAATAATCAAGTAATGCAACCGAAGGTCAGTGGTGGACGGGGGTGGGTGGCATTGCTTGGCCGAAGTCAAACCTCTAAAACTCTAATTAGCGACAACTCACACGTGCACCAATAGTCCCACGTAAGTAAGTGACATTAAAAGAAGACAGCTTCAATTATTAATATTAATATTATTAATATTATTATTATTAATATTATTATTATTGGTAAGTACCAAACAATCTCCCAACCCAACACTCCAAGCTTACCAATTATGTAACGTTGAAATGATGCTCCTTACATCTTACAGCAAATCCTAGTCTTGGGCCTTTGGTTTGTTTGGTGGTTTGTCTTCTTAAGCTTCCTTGCGCTTCAAACGTTTGACAAATCCAAGGGGGCGGCGGGCTGTGTTATTTTGCTGCACATCCAAACCTAATTGTCCAATTGTATCCCTGTCTGCCCAACAAACAAGTTAATGCTAATGAAAGCTTTTGTCTTTCCCTATTTTTTAAATTAAAATATAAAATTATTTGTAAAAATTTTAAAATTATATTAAGAGATATATAAGTTATTTTCTCGTCTAAGATAAATTTATTTAAAAAAAATAAATTTATTTAAATAATTTTAAATTTTTAGAAAATATATGGAGGGTATGTTTATAAATATGCATAATTTTGAGGGGTTCCTTGTCAAAATTAAACATTAATATTTTTAATTAATCTTAAAAAATAAATTTTAGATAAAATTTTCTTGTTTTGTTAAAATTTAAATTACAAAAATATCTACTAAAATGGCCAAATCGAGTGAGTCAGAGAGTAGCGTGGAGATAAACATCACGCAAGTTCAGGAGGGTAATTCGGTCAATATGCACTGTCCTCTTGGAGTGTGCCGAATGAACCGGCGTTGCTGTCGGGTGTTTGCAGCCAAGTCCCAGTCATCCGCGCATGCAGCGGCAGTGGACACGTGTCAGCCTTCGAAGGCCGTTACGTGTACACGAGGGGGAGTGGACAGGAAATAGCCAACGCCAAGTACAAGAATCCCGCGCGTGGTAAAGGTGACGATGTTCCTTTTGGCGTCCGACCACCCAACATGCTCGACCTTTAACGGTTGGTCGGCAGGGGAATGTTAGTCTCACCCACTTTCTCATAATTTAACCTCTTTCTTTAAGGAAAAAAGAAAGGAAACAATGGCAATAAGCAGTATTACTCCAAGGGTCATGTTATTTATACAGAAAAATTTATACAGAATACTTATAGAAGCAATAAAATATCTATTTTACCCTTGTAATAAATGAGGTAAATGACCTAAATGTCCAACTCTCTCCCCTTCTCTCTCTCTCTCTCTCTCTCTCTCTCTCTCTCTCTCTCGCTCTTTCTCTCACACCATCGGCCCCGACAGCGGCAAGCGACGGTTGCCGCGACAGCGGCGAGGCGCAACGAGGCAAGGCGGCAAGGCAGCCGAGGCGTCGCGATGAGGCGACAGAGGCGACGGGGCGAGGCAACAGAGGCGACGGGACGAGACGGCGGAGCTTGCAGCGGCGAGGCGAGGCGGTGGGGCGGCGAGGTGAGACAGAGGCTAAGTTGCAGCAGCAAGGAAAGGGGGAGAAAGAAGGGGGGGATGAACATATCAAAATATCGTGAAATATCACGATATTTTGATGTTAATATATCACGATATATTATTTCTGTAAATTTTCTGTACAAATAGCATTTTCCTTATTCCACAGCTAAAGTGACAGCCAAATTGCTTAATAGGGTATGATAAACTCTACCGTTTGTCGTTAGCGGACTCGGTGATATTATTTTACTGTTTATAGATATTATTTTATAATAACGTTGCAACTAAACTTTCATATAAATATATATTTAAAAAATAATAATAACTCAGAATTTAATCCAATCCTATCCTCATCTTATTATAACCACAGTAAATGGATAAGAATGGGAACGCAATTTGGAAAGACGGCGCGCGTGCACCAATTTCCTATTTTTTTAATAAAAAAAGGTTATTGTTTTAATTATAGAAACATTATTATTTTGAAAATTAAATTGGGTTAGGAGTCAATCCTATCGGCTGTCTGGAGTGGAAGTCAGTCAACAGATTACTTTATATTTTTCTTCCAAATAATAAGGGTTTATTAGTGCTGGGAAATATTAATATTTTTTATTTCTTAATTTTAATTATTATTAAATAATTAAAATTTTCATTGAAAAGTATTTTAATTTTATACTATGAATTAAAAAATATTTAAATATTTGTCACAAACCATAAATAGTCACTTAATTAAGGAAATAATTGAAAATTTAATTATGAAGCGAACTAATTATTATGGAAAGAGGAAGAAAGGCGAACAGCGAAAGTTGGGGGGGGGGGTTGGTTGTGACATTTAATAGATTTTAATATTTAATATTTATTAAATTAATTAAAAACAACATTAATTATGTTACTAAATTTATTAAATAAGCTTACTTTGAACCCATTGTAGAGCCAGAGAGATTTACAAAAAGGGACAAAAAAGATAAAATTGTCTCCACTTATTTTATAAATTTGCAAAGTAGGTCACTGCTCTCACTCTTGTTTCTCTCTTCTTCCTTTCCATAGCTGTTGTCCTAGTCTCGTCACTGCCCTTGTCTCGCCTCTCCGTTGCACCTGCGTTTCATAACTGCCCTCGTCTTGTCTCCATCGTTTTACTGCCATCGCCGCCTCATCTCGCCTTACCGATCTTCAGCGACGATTATTGAAGTGAGATGAGACGGTTATGGCAGCAAGGCAACAGAGGCAAGGCGAGAGCAACGAGGTGATGGAGACGCAATGACAAAGCGAGGCGAGAGCGGGAGCAATCCATGGGAGAAGAGAGAAAAAAATAAGACGGGACAAAATCATCTTTTTATCCACTTTTAATAAGGTTGTCGGTAAACCAGTCGCATTCCCTAGACTTTTCCGCTTTACCTTCCCCTTATTTGTGTATATTTGTATTTGTATTTGTATTGTACGCGTGGCAAGGGACAAAGTCGTGCACGAAATGATGCCCCCACTTTGTAATGGAAGTCAGTCAGTCAGTCAGTCAGTCAGGGGCGCACTAGTACTACCGTGTGCCTACCGACCATCACAACTTGCCCCTCTTGTCAATTACAGTCATCCCCCGATCTCATCCCCCTCCAATCCCAGCCGTCCATCTCTCCACCCATTCCCAGCCAACTCAATTTCTTATCAGAAATTAAATTAACTTCTAATTAATTTATTTTACTTATAATTTTTTTTTATATGACCAAACAATATATATCCAAACACGGGTATTTAATATCATGTATTTAAATTTTATAAATTAATAATATATAATTAATTTATAATATCACGTCGACATAATAAGATAATATCCCAACCACTTATAGTCGAGGTCTACTCGGCTGCCTCTATTTCTTTTCCTCATGAGTTATTTCTCCACGTTTTCAACAATGTCATGTCTTTTAGGCTATCCACCAATATCATCTCACAATGCCCTTTTGTGTCCATTCTCTCGTGGGACCTTTATAATAAAAATTAAAAATTATAAAAACACTTAAAAATGAGTGATTTGAAAAAGAAAAATAATTTGTGGTGGTATTTGGAGATGCTATTTTTAGTAAAAAAAAAATTGATTAATATGAGAAAAGCTTGATTCGAAAATAAGTGAGGCAAAGAGCAATGATTATGCTTTTATGGCCGGCAGCCGATGTTGGGTCCGGGTCGGGCCCAGCCCCGGAGTTTGTTCTTCGCTTCACTGATTGCAACCATCGCTGTTGTTTGAAAGATCTGAATCCATCATAGCTATCTGTTCTCTCATTGTTCATTCTCTGTCCCACGCGCCGCTCCCATCTACAGTTTGTTTGTGGGCTTTGGGACCCATCTCTTTTTTAGACCTTATTTTAATTAATAAAAATGATTTTATATATTTACTTAATATAAATAATTCCCCATCATCGTGTATGTTGGATGAATTTATTTAATATATATTTAGAAAATAAAAATAAAAATATTTAAAATTTAAATTTGAGATATATAAATACGAAACGATCATATTAGACCATGTTTTTGTTGTACAATAGCTTAAAGGGCCAAAAAGTTGACTGGGAAATGAATTTAAAAAATATAAATAGAAAATTAAAAAAAAAATGCTTCATTCGTAGGCAACTTACGAAAAATAGATATAAATGTGATTTAAAATTCAACCCAAATTAGGGTCAAATTTGAGATGATTAGAAGCATGCCCAGCATTGATAGCAACCACTCGGAAGCTTGTCTTTGTGTAAAGAAATGCTAGGATCGGTGGTTCTCTCACTAGCTGTGGCTGGCTGGGATGCAATGAACCTAGATGCAAGGCACTGTTTGGCCATGCCAAACAAAGTCACTCTGTTCTTTGTTTTCCAACCCTAAATAGGAGGAGATTATTCCAGTTAACGGCCCCCATGATTATGGGTTTAACGAGTCTACTCACTCTTGATTGAGGGTCACTTCTTTTTCAAATCCCGAGGGAGGGTTAAGTCAAAGATTACATCCATGACAACAATGATATACCATTCTACATAAAACTTTGAAAAATATACCAAGTTGCCAAACAGTGCCTTGTTTGCATAGCATCCTTAATAATGAACCTTCATTTCTCCATTCTAATCTACACTCAACTTTACCCTCCTAACAAATTAATTATTTATTTTAATTTTTATTACTACAATTACTAAACTTCAATTTTTGTTACAATTTAATTATTAGTCAAATTCTATTAATAAAAATCGACATAATACACATTAATATAAACCCACAAATTATTTAATATTTAGATTAACATAAACCTTATAATTAAGCAAAGGGAGCACTAGGATCATAAAGGGTCTCTTTTGTTATTCTTTTTTTACAAACTTTACATAAAGCCCTTATGCACGGATGCATGTTGTGATACAAAACAAACAACATCGAATTTATATCCCAATCCCAATCCCAAAACATGATTGAAGATGCTAATTGGTAAAGATGGGTGTTGCCTTTGCCTTATTCTCCACCCTTTCTTCACATTTATGCTCACTTAATTAAACCCTCTCAATTATCCACCACTTTTCCATTTATTTTTCTATTTTGGGAATGAAAAGTGCGGCGGCGGCGTCTATAAAGGTAATTCAAGAGAATCATTATCGTATGGTATGTTATGAGTTTGAACTTTTTTAAACTCGTTAGTATAAAAGTTGACGAATTATTTGCTCGTGTCAATAAGTTTGTGGTGGTGGGAATATTTAAATAAATTGTTAATTGTGACAAGTCTCCGTATCTGTATCATTAGTCGATTAAAAAAGAATATTAATCAAGTATTGACATAATTTAATCGAGTAATTATACTCATTAATTAAGTATGAAATGGGATTAAAATAAAAAATCTCTAAATTAAATCATATAATTTTAAACTTGTAAGACGAGGTACCAAATGTGAAAAGTTGAAGCGCGGATGGATAAACATTAATTAAAGCAAGGGCAAATGAAGGGTCCCAATTTGGCTTGGGAAATTGGGGGAGTTTAACGTAGACATAAGCATGGGCTAGTGGGGTTTAGTGACTTTAGTCCACATAAAAACTACCCATATTCCCCTCTGCGAATTTATGTCCAATTTGGGTTTAAGATTGACTTCAAAAACAGTATTCTACTAAAATTTCTTACCCAATATATATATATGTATAATTTTTTATAATTGTAAGTTTTTATTTCTTAATTTATGATTAATTATTGATGATAATTTAAAAATGAATCATCAAAATCTACCTCGATGAGCATACCTACAAGAGGAGGCAGGGCTAAATTTCTTCGATTTAATCTCTAATGCTTAAGTTAATAAAGAATATCAACAAGTAGGATGTAAAAAATACGATGAATTAAATGACTCTACGTAAAGGGTCATGCTTGCTCTATGTAGATTAGGCAATGTAAGATACTTGATCTCATCTTGCTTTCGAATTTCATAGATAAGGGTCGATAGAGAATTTTTCAGGATAGAACTGAATTAGAGCGAATCTCCCAAACTCATTTTGATTCCTTCAAGATTGAAGTATGAGAGTTAAATCTATTGACTTATTTATTAAATTTGGGTTAAATAATAGATCACACATTGATTTATGATTGAATGGACCAAAAATTAAATTCTAAAAATATATTTGCAAAGTAAAATTTTACATTACATACAAAGATGAACGTTTTTTAATGTGAAAGTCTTGTGTACTTGAAGTCATTTTTATATAATTAATTATGAATTTAATTTTAGTATAACAGCTATATTGGCCAACTCTCAAACCCCAACTACCTTCCCCAAGAGGAAATGGGTACAATTAAGATCCATAAATTTATTTAATTTCAGTATAAAAGCTATATTGGCCAACTCTCAAACCCCAACTACCTTCCCCATTTTAGTATAAAACCTATATTGGCCAACTCACTTCCCCAAGAGGAAAGGGGTACAATTAAGATCCATAAATTTATTTAATTTTAGTATAAAAGCTATATTGGCCAACTCTCCAACCCCAACTACCTTCCCCAAGGAGGAAAGGGGTACAATTAAGATCCATAAATTTCCACCCAAATGTTCATTTATTTCTTCCATCTTTAGAAAGTTGGGGTCAAGCTACATAAAAGGAAGAGGTCTTTTGGGGGTGTTCCTAGAAAGTACCATATCCATTTGGTCGATGGTTTTATTTATTTATTAAAAATCATAATCTTCTAAAATTTCTATATCAATAATGTTATCTAAATAATTTAAAATTAGTATCTTACTAATATGAAATGTCATAACGACTTTTAGGGTAAATCACAACCAGACCACTTATGATTTCAGTTGTTTATCAAATCTATTTTTGAAAGAATATGGCTTTCGTGTTTTGGCGAGTCTCTGAAATTCTTTCGATAATCTATGTTTTCTAATCAAATGAATATAACAATGGTTTGTTAAAAATTCAGAATCTTTACTTGATCCAGAATGTATAAGGATGATTGATAGCATCAAATCTGAGAGTTTTATAAAAACAAAAATATATTTAAAAATAACCCAAATGAAATAAAATTTACATGCAATTTATCCTAATTTCCACATTTTTAACAATTAATAAAGAGAAAATATCAATGGTTTTGTATAAAGCTTGAGTGCATGAATCATGTTGTAAGTAAGTGGCCTAATCATGATTGCTAAGGGTTTAAATTTTCCACTTTTAAGTAATCTTTGTTCTTTCTTTAAGAGTACATCACTTCCATCTCTTTCACATCCTTTGCTTATGTCTACCCTCTCCATTAGCACATACATACTTCTACTAATTCTATAATAACCTAATATCATCAATCTTAATGGTCATTTCTCTCCATTTTATAATTTTTATCTTATTTTTATAATAATTTTTCATTAAGAAGTTTACCTAAGACTAGCATAGCAAACATGCACTATATTTTATCACTAGACATAATTGACTGGTATCTTATTGTGATAAGATTTTGTTAACAATGTCATTAATCTCCAAATTAAAATCATGGGTGGTGTGGCTCCAAACCATCCAATGACTAGTGATTTTAAGGATCAAACACATAACACTCAACTCACTCATAAGACAATCTTCCTAAGGCTAGCGTAGCAAACATGCTCTATATTTTATCTTCAGACATAATCGACTGGTATCTTATTGTGGTAGGATTTTGTTAACAGTATCGTTAATCTCTAAATTAAAATCATGGGTAGTGTGACTTCAGACCCTCCAAAGACTAGTTAATTTAAGAATCGAACACATAACACCCAAGTCACTCATAAGACGATCTTGCTGAACTCTTCTTTTCTAATAGTGATTTCATGCTTGAAGACTATGGGTAAAATATATAAATGGTGATGTTTTTGTCTCTCAATTTATGGATTTGTAACAATAGATACACTTTGACTCATTTACTAGGTAATATTTTGTTGTTTTGGACGTCTTTAGTGAAGGGAATTGTTGGTGACATGCACAAACTAAGAATTTGAACTCAATCGAATTGAAAAATTTTGATTCAACAAGTTTAAACTTTTTTTTTATTTGGCTTGTTTTGGATCTCTTTCAAGGGAAAAGAAAAAAAATTAATAAGTTGAGTTAAATTAATAAGTATGAGAGTTAAATCTATTGACTTATTTATTAAATTTGGGTTAAATAATAGATCACACATTGATTTATGATTGAATGGACCAAAAATTAAATTCTAAAAATATATTTGCAAAGTAAAATTTTACATTACATATAAAGATGAACGTTTTTTAATGTGAAAGTCTTGTGTACTTGAAGTCATTTTTATATAATTAATTATGAATTTAATTTTAGTATAAAAGCTATATTGGCCAACTCTCAAACCCCAACTACCTTCCCCAAGAGCAAATGGGTACAATTAAGATCCATAAATTTATTTAATTTTAGTATAAAAGCAATATTGGCCAACTCTCAAACCCCAACGACCTTCCCCATTTTAGTATAAAAGCTATATTGGCCAACTCTCAAACCCCAACTACCTTCCCCAAGAGCAAATGGGTACAATTAAGATCCATAAATTTATTTAATTTTAGTATAAAAGCTATATTGGCCAACTTACTTCCCCAAGAGGAAAGGGGTACAATTAAGATCCATAAATTTATTTAATTTTAGTAGAAAAGCTATATTGGCCAACTCTCGAACCCCAACTACCTTCCCCATTTTAGTATAAAAGCTATATTGGCCAACTCTCCAACCCCAACTACCTTCCCAAGGGGGAAAGGGGTACAATTAAGATCCATAAATTTCCACCCAAATGTTCATTTATTTCTTCCATCTTTAGAAAGTTGGGGTCAAGCTGCATAGAGGGAAGAGGTCTTTTGGGGGTGTTCCTAGAAAGTACCATATCCATTTGGTCGATGGTTTTATTTATTTATTAAAAATCATAATCTTATAAAATTTTTATATCAACAATGTTATCTAAATAATTTAAAATTAGTATCTTACTAATATGAAATGTCATAACGACTTTTAGGGTAAATCACAACCAGACCACTTATGATTTCAGTTGTTTATCAAATCTATTTTTGAAAGAATATGGCTTTCGTGTTTTGGTGAGTCTCTGAAATTCTTTCGATGATCTATGTTTTCTAATCAAATGAATATAACAATGGTTTGTTAAAAATTCAGAATCTTTACTTGATCCAGAATGTATAAGGATGATTGATAGCATCAAATCTGAGAGTTTTATAAAAACAAAAAATATATTTAAAAATAACTCAATTGAAATAGAATTTACATGCAATTTATCCTAATTTCCACATTTTCAACAATTAATAAAGAGAAAATATCAATGGTTTTGCATAAAGCTTGAGTGCAAGAATCATGTTGATGAGAGATTGCTTCAGTTCTGTAAGTAAGTGGCTTAATCATGATTGCTAAGGGTTTAAATTTTCAACTTTTAAGTAATCTTTGTTCTTTCTTTAAGAGTGCATCACTTCCATCCCTTTCACATCCTTTGCTTATGTCTACCCTCCAATTAAAAGGACTCCATTAGTACATACATACTTCTACTAATTCTATAATAACCTAATATGATCAATTTTATTGATCATTTCTCTCCATTTTATAATTTTTATAATAATTTTTCATTAAAAAGTTTACCTAAGGCTAGCGTAGCAAACATGCACTATATTTTATCACTAGACATAATTGACTGGTATCTTATTGTGGTAAGATTTTGTTAACATTGTCATTAATCTCCAAATTAAAGTCATGGGTGGTGATGTAGTATCACCTAAAATTATCAGAATACCCCTACACGTTAATAGTCTCACTCGTCACATGGATTGTCTGAGAGATTGATACGTGGCAAGTCAATAATTCGAAGCGGAGCCCGAAAAATTCGGGTCGGGCCGCAAGACTCGTTCCAACTTGATCAGGATCTTTGGGAGTCGTGCCTGCTCATCTCGGGTTTTATCTCGAGTACTCCATAATGGGTCCGCCTATAAAAGATAAGAGTTCTCATCAGGTATGACCAAGCTCTACAGCTCTCACATTTATTACTACTCGCATTTACTTTACTAATTTGAGCGTCGGAGTCCATCCCGAGGGATCCTAATCCCAGCCCTCCATTATCTTGCATGTTCTATACTCGAGATCGGACATCGCCAAGTTTGAGGTACTATTTCCAAGGTCCATTCGCCGAGGTGACACGTGGTGGTCGATCTCAAAAACCATTATCAGGTGGTGTGGCTCTAGACCATCCAAAGACTGGTGAATTTAAGGATTGAACACATAACACCCAACTCACTCATAAGACGATCTTCCTAAACTCTTATTTTCTGACATTGATTTCATGCTTGAAGCCTATGGGTAAAATATATAAATGGTGATGTTTTTGTCATTCAATTTATAGGCTTGTAACAATAGATACACTTTGACTCATTTACTAGGTAATATTTTGTTGTTTTTGACATCTTTAGTGAAGGGAATTGCTGGCGACACGCACAAACTAAGAATTTGAACCAAATCGAATCGAAAATTTTGATTCAACAAGTTTAAACTTTTTTTTTTATTTGGCTTGTTTTGGATCTTTTTCAAGGGAAAAGAGAAAAAAAATTAATAAGTTGAGTTCGATATTTGATTAATGTATTTAAAAACGAAGCTGAAGCAAATTCAAATAAAGTCTTGTGTGAAAATGACAAAGACCAACATAAAGGGGGTAAAAATTAACATCTTCCACGGCATCATCCTTGAAACTTTGAACTCTCAAATTGGTGCAGGTACCTGTTGTCTAAACCATTGACCAAATAAATCATTATTTTTCACATACTGCATCAATTGATAAGGTAAAATATCATGGTTATCTTGAAAAGTAGCTTCAATGCTTAAATTAAGCTGATTAAATAATCAATAGGACGGTCAAGAGGGGCGGTCCTATCACAAGTGTATTAATTATAGGCCTAGTGACATGATTTATAGAGCTCATGGCCCGCATTAAATTAATATAAATGTCCATTTATGTTCTTAAATGAGAAGCCCAAGCAAGACTAAAAGGTAAATTAAGCCAACTACTTTTGAGATTTAATAAGATAATATTGATTCTTTTGACATTTCAAAAATACATTAATCTCCTTTGAGGTTATTGATCGTGCATTACTTTCCTTTGTTAATTCTTTTGACAAAGAAGTCGGGATTTGAGCTCATTCAACTGTAGAGGCATGGAAGAGATGAAACTTATCAAGGTTGCGTTTTTTTTTTTATAGGGATAAAGGAAACCCCAAGCATAGATGTATATATAATTATGAAATCCATTGGTAATCAAGTTTTCTCAACCAAATTGAGGATTGGCTTTCACCAATAGTATTTCTCTCAACCTCATTAGTTTAAAAAGAAAAAGATATAGTGAAGAGAAAGATAGTGAATAAAGAGAGAGAAGGAGATGAAACCCATTAGCGATCGAGTTTCTCTCAATCCAATTAGCAATGGGCTTTCACCGATGGGATTGAGAGAAACCCTAAGAATGGAAAGAGAAAGAGAGATAGATTGATTGATAGAGTGAGAAAGAGAGAGAAAATGAAATGAAACTCTCGACAATCAAGTTTAATTTCTCTTAACTTTATCAACTTAAAAAGATCAGGGAGACAATGAAGAGAAAGAGAGATGTAACTTTACATTACTAACACCATGGGATTCTTTTTCTCTTTTTATCTTGATTGTCGTGCATTACTTTCTTTTTTACCATGAATAATCATTTGTTAATTCTTTTGACAAATAAGCTTAAATCTGAGCTTATTTAGCTTTATAGGTATGGAAGGGATGAAATTTATCAATGATGGGTTTTCTCTTGTAGGGTTGAAAGAAACCCTAAGCATATATGTATATATATATATATGAAACCCATTAGTAATCAAGTTCTTTCAATCGAATTGACGATTAGTTTTCACCAATAGTGTTTCTCTCAACCTCATTGACTTAAAGAGAAAAAAGATATAAAGAAGAGAACGAGAAAAATATAGTGAATAAAGTAAGAGAGAATGAGATAAAACCTATTAGCGATTGAGTTTATCTTAATCCAATTGGCCATGGGTTTTCATCGATGGGATAGAGAGAAACTCCAAGAATAGAGAGAGAAAGAGAGAGAGAGAGAGATATTGATTGAGAGAGTGAGAATGACATAGAAAAAGAAATAAAACGCATCAACAATCAAGTTTAATTTCTCTCAACCTTATTAGCTTAAAAATAACAAAGAAACAATGAAGAGATAGAGAAAGAGAGACGTACATTTACAATATTGACATTGAAAAAGTCAATTTGATTTTAAGATATTACAAGGGAAAAAAAAGGATAATAGAGAAAATAGGTTGATATCATAATTGAAAAAATTGATTATTGTCAGATAAGATAGATGGTTATCGAAAAAAATCTAATTTGCGAGGGAGAGTGAGAGAGAAATTAAAGCGAAGAGACTAAAATATCAAGGACAAAATCATCAATTTACATAATAATTTAATGACAAGAAAAGTTTTATCATTTTGTTAAATCTTGGGAGTGCTTAATGTATTTTATCAAAAACTAAATTATGAGATTGGCCCAAGTGCTTTAATTGGCCCAAGGTGAGTTTTAAGGGCCCAAGGTGGATGGATTATATTAGGCCCAAGTTAGAATAAGACTATTAAGTTCAAAGTGTAGTTATTTGTACATTAAATTTGATTCTTACAAAATTATAAGTATTTTTTCAACAAATTAACAACATTTCTTCATAAATTATTAACTATTTTTCAAGAAATTAGAAATAATTTATGAAGAAGTATTGTTAAATCATTGAAAAAGTACTAACAATTTTACGAATGTCAAAATTAAGTACACAAATAATATTATCAGGTTAAAAAAAGACCATTTTTAGATCTTTTTCATTTTCTTAAATTTATCCACATCTCATATGCTTAAATCGGGTAATTGAGATGCCCATTTTGAACTTTCCCTTTGATAAAGTCCACCATTTGATTTATGATATTAGAAATTTAGAAGACATTGTTTCTTGGTTTTTCTTTCTTTCTTTTTTTTTTTTTGTGTTATAGGCAATAAAACTTGAGCCCATTTTAAAAGCCCAAAGACTGGCCCAAATGGCCAGCCTACCCGCAAGCAAAGGCCCACTACAAAGCGGGCTGCAGCCCCATTATATAATGGTGTTTGGGGCAGTAGGGTCAGACCATTATAATTCGGTTGAAATTTTAATTCGGTTTGAGCAAATGATAATTCGGTTGAAATTTCCAATTGAATAAACAAAACCATATTTTATTCTTGCATTAACATTCATGGGTTTTGAGGAAAGTTTTAAGTCCAATCACTACTTGATCCATGATGTAATCGTCATTTCTTCAAATTTTTTTTCTCGATTTCAAGATTATTTAAGTCATCTTCAAGTCTTATCTAATTTTTAGTGAATCATTGAATCATTATACGTTCAATTAAGTTATTATTATACTCACAGATAACATAATAATGATACAATAAATACATAATAAATATTATGTCTAGATCTTAATATATTTTATTTTTATTTAAATATAAAGACCAGTATGAGAAATGATGAGATTATGTGTATAATTAAATTTGATTCTCTAAATAAATTGAGCTAGTCAACTATAGACGTAAACTTTGAGATTAGAGATGTCATGGTAGTTGTTTGGATTATCTTAATCTAAATCTTCAAACTAACTCAACCTTTTAGGTCTTGTCTAAGGTATGTGTCAATTTTAGATTTGGGTTATCCTAATGGACCATGATCATGCTTTTCTTGGCCTAGGTGAGCAGATTGCATCAACCAATAACTAATGCAAATGTCTATAAAATTAAAATAAATAGAATAACTATTTTACTCAATTCAACCTAAAATCTCACCCCGCCAAATTGGGTAGGCTATCATTGGAGTAGCAAATAAGCCGAATTGTTTGCGAATGGCTCAATATTTGATTAGACAAAAATTTATTTAAGTTCGTTCATTAAGGTAAATAAGGTGAACTTGAACCTAATTTAAAAATCGATTTATAAACTAATCAAGTTTAATCTCAGTAAAATTTGACTTATTAAAACTCGTAAACATATTTTATTAGAAAGTCAAGAATATTAATAAATTCAATTAAACACTCGTAAACATATTCGATTAAAAATTTACAAATAGTTGATGAACGATCTGATTTATAAATACATTTATTTATAATTTTATAAATATATTATTGGACATAAATTATTAAATTTTAAATATATATTAATTTAATTATTTAATCTAACATAATATAAAAATAACAAATTAAATTTAAATAAAATAACAAATTTTGATCAACCCGTTTGAGCTCGACCCCGAGCCAAATTCAAATCTAATTTGAGCTTGAACTTAAGCCTAAAAACTGAATTTGATTGTAAGTTTGTAACCCTAACTGCCATCGTTTATTTTGAATTGTAATGCCGCTTATTACAAGTAGTTGGGCCGCCACAGTGTAATCGCCTGAACCCTAACGCCAGTTTAATTACTTCGCTGCTAGACCGTCCTTTTACGCCTAATTATTCTTTCCGATCAACGGGAAGAGCAGCCGAAAGCTAGTGATCCAATCGTCTATGGAGGCCCATCGTCTCCGAGCCCTAATCTCCAACTTCGCTTCTGCGTATTCTCTGCAACAAAGCCTCCGCAGTCTGACTTCGGCCTCCGTGAGCCCTAGGAAATGGGGCTTCTTCTCCGACGATCCGGCTGAAGGCGACAGTTCGGTATACCATCACGCGCTCAAATTCCAGCGCCCCTCCACCATTACGTGGCGGCAGCAATTGTGCAACTCCGCGAGCTTTATCGGCACAGTTGATCGTCCTCTCAAGCAATTCAACACCGCCACCGGTGGTTTTGGTGCTCATACCATGCTCAGCGTCAAAATTTCTCCCAATTCCAACCGCTATTTCAGGCGAGACACTTCAAATTAATCTGCCTTTCGTTTCGTTTGAACCTTTGTATGTTCCTGTGATTATCTGGACTTCGTGTTCTGATTTTGTGAACTTCTGTTGGTTGACAGTTCTTTGAGTTTTTGCGATTGTTTGTCTCTCTCAATAATTGTTTAAATCTTGAATTTGTTGGATGATACGGTGAGGTTGAATCTATATTTACCATGTTCACTCCTACATTAACTTAGAAGGCAAGATATAGAAGATTTAAGTCGTTTTACTGTCAACAATTTTCTTGATTAAATTATTCTTCGTGACGGGATGAACTGACAAACTCTCTTCTTTTACCATTTGAAAATTTGAAAGATTTAGTGGAGGGTTCTTCAAGGTGCCTGCTCACCATTTGAAAATTTGAAGAGTGTGTTAGAGGTTTATTTCAGGTCGTTCCTAAAAGGATGCAAAAATTTGATGTGAGCAGACCTGCAACTGGGAGGGTGGGAGGGAGAGAGGACAAAGGAACTGTCATGACTCATGACCCAAACCCACGTTGGTAGTTTACTGGGGAGATCTTTGATATATTACTTGATCCTAAAAGCACATAAGTCATCTTTACCTAGTACTTTTTAGTGAGGACCCTTGGTGTTACAAGAACTCAACAACACAAACGTATGTTGCAGTGATGCCCCCTCCGCGGAAGGAAATAGGGGTGGAAAACATTTCGGGGTTCAACATGTAACATGAGGCAATTGCCATTGATCCTTTTCATAACTTTCTTCACTTTGTTTTGTTTTTACTTGCTTTTTCTATTGTTATACACTTTCACTGTCATGCTTTTTCCTGCCGTCTTTTTTGAACATTAGCTGCCTCCTCTTTTACCACTTAGTTCTTCTTTTACTTGAGAGTTTTCTTTTTGCTATGCCATAATTTTTCTTCTATGCAATGTCACTTTGCAATTCTTTGGATTGTGAAGGAATATCTGTTCTTGGTAGGCAGGCTTACATTCTACATCTTGTGAACAGGATTTTTCTGAAGATGTGGGATGAGATGGCAGAAATGTCTATGAAACATCTGAAACCAAATGACTATATTTATGTTTCAGGTCATTTTGGATCATACACAAAAGCTGTTGAGAATGGAAAGCTCAAAACAAATTATCAGGTACGGGATGATATATGTATTCTGGAAAGTTGTGTTTATTTGTTTACACTACATCAATTGTCATCTACTGAAGAATAACATGTCAATCATGATAACAAACCATTGCAAAGTTCTATCCTGTTGAGAATTGGTCTTTAGACATAGCAATAAGTGGTTTTATTTGTATCTGTAGGTGATAGTGAAGGAATTGAATTATGTCGTACGATGTGGAAGCGCAATCAATAACAAATCTGAGCAATCAGATTCAAGCGAAGGTACTTTGCTGATTTCTAATGGGTGGAAATGGACACTGTAATAATTTTCTATTCCTGCCTCCAACTGCCTGTTCATAGCATTCAAACATTTGAAGCAGTTTGAAAAATAAAAATCTGGTACTCCAATGAACGAAGGAGCAAGTTTAGCTGACTTAGGATATGGCTGGATAGGACTTGCAGGAATGTGATTACTGTTAAATCACATATTTAGGTGTTTTTCAATGCATATGGTCCAAGAAGCCCTCACTTGGCTCTTGATTTGGGGACTCAAGAGTTATGTCACAGAAGGCCCCTAAGAACCACTGATTTGAGTAGCAAGGAGTCTTAGTTGTTTTTTGCTTACTAATGTCATTTACCTATTGCTGTAATTTTGTTCTTTTTACTGCTGTAACTCCACTATTAATATTAGTAGTAAGCTGGCAGATTCTCCACGTGGAGGGGGGACTAGAATAGGACAAAAGGGCGGTTATAACCACATGGAGAAAAGATCTGCTGCGACAGCCCTCCACCTATCAGTTGTATAAATATTCCTAGGCTTGCTGGGAATATCATCATTGAATTGAACATCAGAAATGATTCTTCCTTCTATTGCTCTTACCTCTCTCCTTCTCTCGCTTTCTTCACTCTCTCTCTTCCTTGCTCTGTTTTGGTAGAAACTACCTCCTAATCAATTCCGGGCTAGGAGTGATCTAAATTCACGGACTAGCCATGACATTTTGGTATCAGTGCCACCTTTCCTCGGCCGATTAAGGAAGAAGACGGTGATGGTAGAAGGGACCTGCATGAAGAATTTGGAATCCCAATTGCAACAGGCCAGCTCGGCCATGACTGATTGTCAAAATCGGATCGACCAGTTGAAATTAGGAGCTACTCGGAGCCATGAAGTGATCATGGCGTTGGATCGCCAAGTGGAAAGCACCATGGATGGATTGGAGCAGAGGCTGGAAGGGTCCATTGCAAGGGTGCGAGATGAACTGGGTGCTCAAATGCAACAGTTCATGGTCATGTTTGCTCGCCAAAACCCAGTAAGGTTGTCTCTTGATTTTTCACCCAGAGAACATACAAAACCAATCCTACAGAGGAATAGGACTAACAGGGGACATGGAACTTCGAAGATTGAGGTGGAGTCGGAGGAGGAGATGGTCGGACTAATGGACAAGGGTCGGGAAGGCCCTGTTAATCATCAACACTCGGGGTTTTCAATGCCCCGGATGGAGATTCCCACTTTCGAGGGAGTCAATCTTCGATGGTGGCTGAGGAAATGCGACAGGATGTTTGAGTGGTATGGTACCACTGGCTGCAACCTATTTCAATGAGGTGGTTGACGCATGGTACCAAGGGAGCATTAGACAAGGGAGGATTTACACTTGGGAGGAATTTTCTGAAAGGTTTGGGGAGAGAAGTATGGTGGACATTATAGAGGAATTCAACAAACTGAGGCAAACCGATAGTGTAGAGAGCTACCAAAAACGTTTTAAGGAGTTGAGATCTCTCATGATCCAACATAATCCACACTTATCAGAGACCTACTTTGTCTCAAGTAATCTAAGTGGCCTTAATGATGAGCTTAGGCCAATGGTCAAAGTGTTGAGGCCTTAGTCGATGGAGCAAGCCTCAGAGAATGCTAGGTTGCAAGAGTTGGTGGTAGAGGCCCTAATGAGGAAACAGAGACAACAAACAAGGGGAGTGGTAGTAGGGTCCTCTAATGTCGCTGGAAGACACCCTAACTAGGATCTGATGAAAGGAAATAGCGGGGTGAGAAGGGTGGTAAGCCCTAACCTAGCTCCTTTTGGAGAACAATCGAGGGAATAGAGAAGACTAGTCGGATTGTGCTTCCGTTGTGGAGAGAAGCACCATGTGGGACATCAGTGCAAGAGGCAGATACTACTGTTAGAAAGGGAGGAAGAATCTGACCAAGAGGTAACATAAGAAGAAGAAGATGAGGAAGGGGTCAAGAAGGACAATGGAGAAATATCAATCCTTGAAAAGGGTAACCAACAACAAAATCGTAAAGGTGGAAGGGCAGATTCAAGGAAGAGGCCTGATGGTCTTAATTGACAGTGGGAGTACCCACAATTTTCTAGATGAAGGCACGGCTAAGAGGTTGAAATGTCAACTCACAGGCACACCACCCTTGAGTGTGACCGTGGCCACTAGTCAACGGGTGATGAGTACCTCGGCTTGCAACGGGTTCTGCTGGGAGATGCAAGGTGAACAAGTTGAAGCTAACCTGAGATTGTTACATTTGGGGGGATGTGATGTAGTATTGGGGGTGGATTGGATGAAAGGAGTAAGCCCAATTAGCTTTGACTTTAACTGAATGGAGTTGTCATTTGAAAAGGAAGGAAGAATGATGGTACTGACAGGAGGTAAGGAGGCTAGAACATGCAAGATGATAACAAGAAGGAGGTTTCAGAAGGTACTGAGGGGAAAATGGAGCCAGCTGGCCAACCTTTTCTCCATTGTAGTAGTTGAGGAGCTCCCAAGAGGGCACGGGAGGGCCTACCTAACTGTCAGCTCAACCAGAAAACTCCCTGACCAAGTAAATCACTTAGATTGTATTTATGAATTGCTGGCAGAATATGAGGAGCTTTGCATGGAACCCAAATCCCTACCTCCCAACAGATCATTTGATCACACCATTCACCTAAAGCCAAATACCGAACCCATTAATGTAAGGTCTTATTGTTGCCCTCCACTTCAAAAGAATGAAATAGAGAAAATGGTTAGGGAAATGCTTCAACAATCCCTTATTAGACCTAGCCAAAGCCCCTTTGCTTCTCCTGTCCTATTAGTCAAAAAGAAAGATGGGTCTTGGCGATTTTGTGTGGATTACTACAAACTTAATGCCATGACCATCAAAGACAAATTCCCTATACCTAGATTGTACTAATGAATTGTTGGTAGAATATGATGAGCTTTGCATGGAACCCAAATCACCTCCCACCAAATCATTTGATCACACCATTTACCTAAAGCCAAATACCGAACCCATTAATGTAAGGTCTTATTGATGCCCTCCACTTCAAAAGAATGAAATAGAGAAAATGGTTAGGGAAATGCTTCAACAATCTCTTATTAGATCTAGCCAAAGCCCCTTTGCTTCTCTTGTCTTATTAGTCAAAGAGAAAGATGGGTCTTGGCGATTTTGTGTGGATTACTACCAACTTAATGCCATGACCATCAAAGACAAATTCCCTATACCTTTGACCCTAAACCCACCACGGGTCTTGGCGATTTTGTGTGGATTACTACCAACTTAATCCCATGACCATCAAAGACAAATTCCCTATACCTTTGGTGGAAGACCTCTTAGATGAACTTCACTAAGCCCAAATCTTTTCAAAGTTTGATTTGTGTTCGGGGTACCACCAAATTAGAATGAGGTCGGAAGACATACATAAAACAGCTTTTAGGACCCACTGCGGGCACTTTAAATTCTTGGTGATGTCATTTGGGCTCACCAATGCCCCAACCATCTTCCAATCCTTAATGAACTGAATATTCGAACCCTACCTTCGAAAATTTATCCTTGTGTTCTTTGATGACATACTAGTCTACAACCCTTCCCTTAGCCAACATCTAATTCATCTTAAGACCACCTTGGACATTCTCAAATCTAACCAGCTTTTCATTAAAAAACCTAAGTGTGCATTTGGTCAAGGGCAAGTGGAATATTTGGGGCACATCATATCCAAGGAAGGGGTTAGCACTGACCCAAAGAAGGTGGAGGCTATGGTGTCTTGGCCGAGGCTTAACTCAGTGAGATTGTTGAGGGGATTCCTAGGACTGACTGGGTACTACTGACGGTTCGTAAGAAACTATGGAATCCTTAGCAAACCACTAACAGAATTATTGAAGAAGGGGAATTTTAGTTGGGGCCCTGAGGCTGAAGGGACCTTTGAGAAGTTAAAGGAAGCCATGAGTGGAGTGCCGGTGTTAGGGCTGCCCGACTTTAGTAAGCCTTTTGTCCTAGAAACAGACGCATGTGGGAGTGGTGTAGGAGCGGTTCTAGCTCAAGAAGGTAGGCCATTGGCATTCTTACGCCAAGCTTTGGGTCCAAAACATTTAGGGCTTAGCATACATGAGAAGGAGTTTCTCGCAGTGTTGATAGCTGTAGATAGATGGAGACATTATTTGGAAGTGAGAAGGTTTATAATTAAAACAGACCATGAAAGTTTGAAGTTTCTGTTACAACAGAAACTACAAACACAGTTGCAAAGAAAGGGCATGGCCAAATTGATGGGTTTAGACTACTCGATACAATACAAAAAGGGAAAAAAAATGTGGTTGCAAATGCACTTTCAAGGTGTCATGAGAAGGGGAGTATAGCAGCCATAACTACAGTCATTCTCGAATGGTGCCAGTAGGTGATAGAAAGCTACGAAAGAGATGAAAAAGTGAGGGAATTGCTGGAAAGGGTGGCCATGGGACTTGAAGGGGTCGAAGGGTATACATTGGTGGACGAAATGTTGAGGCATCAAGGTTGGATTGTGATCGGAGATAATGAAGATCTCAAGAGGAAGATCCTCTAGTCACTGCACGAATCTCCATTGGAGGGGGGGCACTCCGGGATCCAAAACACTTACCTACAAGTGAAACAACTCTTTTATTGGCCAGGGCTAAGAGAAGAAGTAAGAAAATTTGTGTTGGGCTATGACATTTGCAAGAGATGCAAAACTGAGAATGTGGCCTACCTTGGACTTTTACAGCCCTTGCTAGTGCCTGAGCAAGCTTGCTCTAGTGTCTCTATGGACTTTGTCAAAGGGCTGCCTAAGTCGGAAGGAAAGGACAGTATAATGGTTGTGGTAGACCGGTTCACCAAATTTGCTCATTTTATAGGATTGACTCACCCTTATACAACCCAAGAAGTGGCTAGAATCTTCATGGACCAGGTGGCAGCCTTGCAGGGGGTTCCTAAGACAATTATCTTCGATCATGACAAGGTCTTTACAAGCACTCTATGGAAGGAGCTTATGAGGGCGCTAGGCACTAAGTTGAATATGTCTTCAGCCTATCATCCCTAAACAGATGGGAATACTGAGTGGGTGAACCAAGGCTTGGAAAATTATTTAAGATGTATTTGCATCTTGCAGCCAAAGAGCTGGCATAGATGGCTATCCTTAGCCCAATGGTAGTACAACTCCAACCACCACTCTTCCTTAAAAATGTCTCCTTCTGAAGCTCTCTTCAGATACAAACCTCCTCTATTATCGGCTATAGGAGAACATCCCACCGCAGCCTTAGTGGAAGAATACTTGCAGTAGAGAAGGGTGGTATTACAACAATTAAAACAAAAATTGGCTACAACTCGAAATAGAATGAATCAAGTTGCGGATAAGAAAAGAAGTGACAGAGAATTTGTGGTAGGGGAGAAGGTATACTTGAGATTGAGGAAACCCTACTTGAAGGCTATCACTCAAAGGTCGGTTTCAAAGCTTGCTCCTAGATATTTTGGTCCGTTTCCCATACTGGAGAGGGTGGGAAAGGAGGCTTATCGTCTACAGCTCTTGGAGGGGACCCGCATCCACTCGGTTTTCCATGTTTCCCTACTAAAGGAAACAGCTGGGTCGGAGCAAGTGAACCCAGCAATGCCCACCATTCCTGAGGAGAAGGGTAAAATGGAAGAATCGAAAGCTATTTTGGATAGAAGGATGGTTTAGAAACGAAGGGTTCCACTCATCCAAGTGCTAGTGAAGTGGTAGGATGGAGCAACAAGAAGTGATACTTGGGAGTACCTGCCTGATTTACTCAAACAATTTCCAAGAGTTGCCGGCCTCCTTAGCATTTCTTGAGGACAAGAAAGGTGTAAGGGAGGGGGAATTGTCACGGAAGGCCCCTAAGAACCACTGATCCGAGTAGCTCGGAGTCTTAGTTACAACATTTACCTATTGCTGTAATTTTGTTCTTTTTACTGCTATAACTTCATTATTAATATTAGTAGTAAGCTGTCAGATTCTCCACGTGGAGGGGGGACTAGAATAGGACAAAAGGGTGGTTATAATTGCATGGAGAAGGGATTTGCTGCTGCAGCCTTCCAACTATCGGTTGTATAAATCTTCCTAGGCTTGCTAGGAATATCATCATTGAATTGAATATCAGAAACGATTCTTCCTTCTATTGCTCTTACCTCTCTCCTTCTCTTGCTTTCTTCACTCTCTCTCTTTCTATTCCTTGCTCTATTCTGCTCTGTTTCGGTAGAAACTACCTCCTAATCCATTCTGGGCTAGGAGCTTTCTAAAATCACGGATGAGCCGTGACAAGTTATAAGTTTAATAATTGGTGCCACAGTCATTTTTGGTAAAGAAAATTATTTATTATTTTGATATGAATAAAACAAAGTGGACTTGTTCTCCAACTGGAGTTTATTATTCAAGTTGATCTAAATCAACATCTAAGGGAGCAGTTGAGCTTTGGTAGAATTTTATTTGTTTGGGCTGCAGAGACAGTTTTGCAGTTGAGAGAGCGATGTTGTTTAATTATCATTGTTTCTTTCCTTTTTAAAAAAAAAAAAAATTATAGTTTCATTTTCTCTTCGAATTAATGAAGTTTGTTTTCTTGTGCTTATATCTGATACTAATACCTTTTTTCAAATTCAGGTGAAACTGGTTTAGGGAAATACAAAAAACGCCTTCACTTGTGGCAAGTGTTCTTAGCCAACCCATCTGAGTGGAGGGATTACAGAAGTAGTAAGGTAAACGCAAACCATCCAGATTTTAAACACAAGGATTCTGGTGAAGCTCTCTGGATCAATCCCAATGATCCTCCATGGATTAAGAGGCAACTTCAACTGTACAGTTCCTCTTTGGCAGAAAATGATTGTAATAGAGAACATGCAAACTCATCTGCTTCATCTTTGTCCAAGTGCTTGTGATGTCTAGGAAAAAAATCTAAACGAGGAGCACCTGTGGAGCTTCAATTTGCTGGCTGTGCATGTATATAATATGTATATATATATAAATATTTGTAGCTTGCAGATAATATTTGAAAAACATATGGTAAATACTAGGCACTTGATGGAAGCCTTTGTATAGCATTTTCGCTTCCGTTACAGACCTTAAATTAGCTTTCTAATTCAGATATTTTGTGATGGGAAATTTCAAGTTATTGACCTCCAAGATCATTTTAAAATTGCATTACAAGTGGTCAGGCACCTAGTCAATAAGTGTTTACTAGTTTACTAAACTGGTGGAAAGATTACTCATTACTGTCGAACTGTTGAGCATTCTCACTTCTTAGCTACGCTTTTAACAATTACTAAGAATCTGTCGACAGTTTGGGTTGACACTTCCAGTTCTTTTAGCACACCCTGTACAGACATTTGACCATTAGCAGGAAGGAATTGACATTTGGGTAGGTTCAGCGTCTAACTGTCACTAGTTTTTGTTCCCTGGTTGGTACTCCAACTTTATGCTCTGACTATCTCAAGTTTTACAAGATTACTGTTGACAGTTTTCTTGCATCTATTGACAAATTGTCCAAGTTGGTTTCTGACTATCAACTGTTTTGGTTTCTGCCTAACGTTTCAGGTGTAGTCTGTCTGATGCTCATCTGTCTACAGTTTTGCTGGTCTCCTGCAACTATAGAGACTCAATTCTTCTTCATAGATTGGTAAGACAAAATCCCCGCTTATCTTCACTAGTTCATTCACTCTACAAATGAATTACACACACTTTAATAAAAACACCATTACACTTATCCACGAAATACCAGTGTTTGAAATCCCAACTATATATCACTGAGCAAAAAAACAAGCAACTATCAAAAAGTATATGCTGGGTATGCGTGAGGTTTACAAAGTGATTCAACAATATATATACGTGGCCCTCATCTGAAAATACAAAGATGAAAGAGGGTTATTGCTACTTAATCTGCATATTTCATGAAAGAAGAATGCTAACACTTGGTGGATCATACAAAGGATGAGACTGGTTTTTAAAACATTTTAAAAAACACAACATATAAGCAGCGAAAACATGAAGAAATACCCTTGCAAGACTCGGTATATAACAATCATATTCTTATCAAAACATCAAACCTTAAGGGGTTAGGTATCATATACCTCAAAGGATGAATAAGCTATTGGTTGTTTGATGCACCTTTGGCTCGCAGCTCTTGGCCTTTTGTGAAGTTACCACGAATTGTCTTGGACAACTCTCAAAACCTGTTTACTTAGATGACCAGTCCTTTCTTACAAGTGCAAGGGACTAAGTCAATCTACATCTAAGTTATACTGAAGCACCTGTGCTAGTCTATCTTAACAAAGGTGAACCAAGACTAGGGGCTTGTTTTTTCGGATGGAAGTTGGTCATCTGACAACCAAGGATCAACAACAATAACAAGGGAGCAAGGAGAAGGTGGCGGATGGCTTTTGGAGCAAAAGGAATAAAAAGCACCATGAGAGAAAGGACAAGATGAAGCGGCTGATTGCTTGCGTGAGAGGTTAGTTCTCTCTTTTCTTTTCTTTTCATTTTAATCTCCTGTCCATCCCTTCTTATTTAATGCCCTGCTGACTAACATCCTGGTCGAGTAAGAGTCATGGACTGATTAAACTTATAAAACTCGGTAACTATGCTAAGATCTAGTATAGTGTGATCGAGATAACACATTGAAACTCTTTTTAACATCGAAAACTCATTTTCGATCATATGCACTCTGGTCAAAGGTTTAGACAATCACAAGTTAATTATGATTGTATAGGATGTTCGCTTCGCGTCGGAAGTCAATAAATTCCATCAACAATCATTTGTCTCCATATATTACTGTACAAAGACCACAAAAAAAATATTCCCACCTCTCACTTCGGATGATTCCACTCAACGACAAAGCTCCAATATCGACATCCAAGATAACCATATTGCCTCTAATTTGAAGATCAGTTACACAATTAAAAACTAGTAATAAATCATTAGTCCTCTTAGCAAATGATCTGTTATAGACATCACATTCAAAAAATGTTCAACTAATATTTACTCACATATTTACTATTTACATTTCGTGCAATATGACATGTGACTCAACATCTATTATTATTATTAGCATATGATGATGGTTTTTGGGACCGACCACCACGTGCCACCTCTGCGAATGGATCTCGGGAGTAGTACCTCGGACATGGCGATGTCAGACCTCGGGTATAGAACTTGCAAGACAATGGAGGGCCGGGGCTAGGATCCCCCGAGATGGACTCCAACGCTCAAATTAGTAGAGTAAATGTATATAGTAATAAATGTAAGAGTTAGAGAGCTTTTTATACGTGATGAGGACCTCTGTTTTTTATAAGCGGGCCCGCTTTGAGGTACCCGAGATGGGTGGGCACGACTCTTGAGGTCTCCGGTCAAGATGGAACTGGTCTTGCGGTCCGACCCGGATCTTTCGGACTCAGCACCAGATTGTTGACTTGCCACGTGTCAGCCTCTCGAGCAATCCACGTGGCGAGCGAGGCCACTAGCGCGTAAAGGTATTCTTGTAATTTTAGGTAGTGCCACATCACTTGCCCCCACTCCTTGAGCTGAGCTGAGAATCATGTTGGGTCGAGGAGTAGCTTAATTTTTAAGGTTATTGGACTGTAGATTTTCCTAATGTGCATAAGAGTATTTTTAGCTCAACAAATGATGATGATGATCTTTGAAACTCGCCACCACGTGCCGCCTCGACAAATGGACCTCGGGAGTGGGCTGGTCAGGTTGGGATATCCTCTGGTCAGGCTGGGATTTCCCCTAGTCAGGCTGGGATCCTTAGTCTGGCTGATCAAGCTGAGATATCCTCTGGTCAAGCTAGGATCCCTTGATCTGGCTAGTCAAGCTGGAATTTCCCTAGGTCAGGTTGGGATTTTCCCTGGTCAAACTAGGATCCCTTGGTCTGGCTGATCAGGCTGGGATTTCCCCTGGTCAGGTTGGGATCCCTTGGTCTGGCTGATCAGGTTGGGATTTCCCCTGGTCAGGTTGGGATCCCTTGGCTTGGTTGATCAGGCTAGGATTTTCCCTGGTCAGGTTGGGATTTCCCCTAGTCAGGCAGGGATCCCTTGGTTTGGCTGATCAAACTGGGATATCCTCTGGTCAGGTTGGGATTTTCCCTGGCCAAGATGGGATCCCTTGGTCTAGTTGATCAGGCTAGGATATCCTCTGGTCAGGTTGAGATTTCCCTTGGTCAGGCTGGGATTCCTTGGTCTGGCTGATCAGGCTGGGTTATCCTCTGGTCAGACTGGGATCCCTTGGGTTCTTGACCCATGGATTTCAGTCACTCCCACGCAGGAAAGGGTGTTGGGTACTGAATTTTTTCTGGCCATTAGTCCATATTCGGCTTGTGGATGACCTAGGGCACTTGGCTCTTGGATTTTTGCCACTCTCACGCGAAGGAGGGTGTTGGGCTCTAAATTTTTTCCTTGTCCATTGCCAATCTAGAGGCACTGCCACAGGGGGAGAATCAACCACCTCTGCCCAATCCAATGCCAGATGACTGACTCATCAGGCTGGAAAATCAAGTCCAACAGTTAACTGAGTTGTTGACTAGTTATCTACACCAGAATGATCAACATTGTCCGCATGTGCCCTTTCAGCAGGAGAAGCACCAGTCACCTCCTCCTACTCAGGAGCCTCGTCAACCCCGCCAATCAGGCCAGGAAATTCATCCATTTGAGGCGACAGGATCTACTTCTTCCTCCTCACAAGAAGGAGGGACTTCGTAGGAGAGGCGATTGCGTTTCCTGGAGAGGCAAGTCTAGGAACTCAAGAGGGGAAAGGAAGAACTGCCTCATCTCGGCTCTAACCAACCCCTAAGCAAGTGTTAAGGTGCAACTTGGATTTGATGGATGAGTTCCGAGGCTTGGCGCGAATTCGACAAGCCGCGTATAATCAGCGCATTGCTAGATACTACAATCGACGAGTCCATGCCAAGAGTTTCATGCCAGGAGATCTTGTACTACGACAGTTTGATGTGAGTCATCCTCGGGACACGAATAAACTAACTCTAAATTGGGAAGGACCGTATCAGATGGTGGAATCCTTAAGTCCGAGACATATCGACTAGAAGACATGAAAGGCAAGCCCTTGAAGCATACCTGGAATGTGAAAAACTTAAGGAAGTTTTATCAAAGAGCAGGGGAATTCCCCGAACCCCTTTGTACTCTTTTTACGACTAATGGAAAGATTTCAGTTTCTCTCCATCTAATAGTAATCTCACAAAAGCCAACACTTTGCCAAAGAAAGATCCAAGGGTCACGAGCCCTAGGCCGTCCCCAAAGGTGGACTAATGGCCACAGAAAAACTCATCCAAGGGTCACGAGCCCTAGGCCATCCCCAAAGGTGGACTAATGGCCACAGAAAAACTCATCTAAGGGTCACGAGCCCTAGGCCGTCCCCAAAGATGGACTAATGGCCACGAAAAAACTCATCCAAGGGTCACGAGCCCTAGACCGTCCCCAAAGGTAGACTAATGGCCACGAAAAAACTCATCTAAGGGTCACATGTCCTAGGCTGTCCACAATCCGAAGATGAAAAGCTAGAAAAAAGTCAACACCCTCCTTCGCGTGGGAGTGGCAACAATCCAAGGGTCAAGTGCCCTAGGCCATCCCCAAATGTGGACTAATGGCCAAGGAAAAACTCTAGCCCAACACCCTCCTTCGCGAGGGAGTGACTAAAATTCAAGGGTCATGAGCCTTAGGCCGTCCACAAGCCGAAGATGGACTAATGGCCAGAAGAAAC
Organism: Diospyros kaki; assembly: GCA_036245055.1. Classification (NCBI taxonomy): domain Eukaryota; kingdom Viridiplantae; phylum Streptophyta; class Magnoliopsida; order Ericales; family Ebenaceae; genus Diospyros; species Diospyros kaki. The sequence continues at coordinate 4,508,994 of BSEG01000003.1, forward strand.
TCAACACTATTTTTCGCGTGGGAGTGACAACAATCCAATGGTCAAATGCCATAGGCCGTCCCTAAAGATGGATTAATGGCCAAGGAAAAACTCTAGCCCAACACCCTTATTTGTGAGGGAGTGGCTAAAATTCAAGGGTCACGTGCCCTAGGCCGTCCCCAAAGGTGGACTAATGGCCATGAAAAAACTCATCCAAGGGTCACGAGCCCTAGGCCGTCCCCAAAGGTGGACTAATGGCCACGAAAAAACTCATCCAAGGGTCACGAGCCCTAAGCCATCCCCAAATGTGGACTAATGGCCCTGGAAAAACTAGTACAAGAGTCACGAGCCCTAGGCCGTCCCCAAAGGTAGACTAATGGTCACAGAAAAACTCATCCAAGGGTCACATGCCCTAGGCCGTCCCCAAAGGTGGACTAATGGCCACGGAAAAACTCATGCAAGGGTCACAAGTCCTAGGTTGTCCCTAAAGGTGGACTAATGGCCCTGAAAAAACTCATCCCTTAGGGTCACGTGCCCTAGGCCGTCCCCAAAGTTAGACTAAGGGCCAAGGAAAAACTTTCGTCTAACACCCTCCTTCGTGAGGGAGTGGCTAAAATCCAAGGGTCGCGTGCCCTAGGTCGTCCCCAAAGGTGGATTAAGGGCCAAGGAAAAACTTTCGTTTAACACCTTTCTCCGTGAGAGAGTGGCTAAAATCCAAAGGTCACGTGCCATAGGCCGTCCCCAAATGTGGACTAAAGGCCAAGGAAAAACTCTTGTCTAACACCCTCCTCGGCGACGGAGTGGCGACAATTTAGGGGTAAAGTGCCCTAGGCCGTCCATAAACCAAAAATGGACTAATGGCTGAAAGAAACTCAACACCTTCCTGGGCGAGGGAGTGGAAAAAATCTAAAGGTCAAGTGCCCTAAGCCATTCACAAGCCGAAGGTAGACTAATGGCCAAGGAAAAATTCTAGCCCAAGACCCTTCTTCGCGAGCGAGTGGCTAAAATTCAAAGGTCATAAGCCCTAGGCCATTCCCAAATGTAGACTAATGGCCAAGGAAAAATTCTAGCCCAACACCCTCCTCCGTGAGGGAGTGGCTAAAATCCAAAGGTCAAGTGTCCTAGGCCGTTCCAAAGTCGAAGGTGGACTAACGGTTGGAAAAAATTCAGAGCCCAGCACCCTTTTCTGCGTGGGAGTGACTGAAATGCAAGTTTCTGCGTGGGAGTGACTGAAATGCAAGAATCAAGAGACCAAGGGATCCCAGCTTAACTAGAGGATATCTTAGTTTGATCAGCTAGACCAAGGGATCCCAGCTTGACTAGAGGATGTCTCAGTTTGATCAACTCGACCAAGGGATCCCAGCTTGACTAGCAGAAATCCCAACCTGGCCAGAGGATATCCTAGCCTGATCAGCCAGACCAAGGGATCCCAACTTGACCAGAGAATATCCTAGCCTAATCAGTCAGACCAAGGGATCCCAACCTGACTAGGGGAAATCCCAACCTAATTAGAGAATATCCTAGCCTGATCAGCCAGACGAAAGGATCCCAGCCTGATCAGGGGAAATCCCAACCTGATCAGAGAATATCCTAGCTTGATCAGCCAGACCAAGGGATCCTAACCGGACCAGGGGAAATCCCAACCTGACCAGGGAACCCTAGCTTGATCAGGAGAAATCCCAACCTGACCAGAGGATATCCCAACCTGATCAGCCAGACCAAGGGATCCCAACTTGACCAGGGGAAATCCCAACCAGACCAACCTGACTAGGAAATCCCAAGCTGACCGGCCTTATTGCTCCATTGTCTTACAGGCTACATCCCCACAAACAGCGTAATGTATAACCAAGTCTGAAGTGTAGGCTACAGATCCGAGGCCAGGAATACCCAAGTCTGAAGCTTCCCCTCCCGAGGTCCATTTGTCGAGGTGACGCTTGGTGGCTAGTCTCATAGATCATCATCATCATTTGTCGAGCTAAAAATACTTTTATGCACCTTAGGAAAAATCTACAGTTAAATAACCTCATAAATTAAGCTACTCCTCAACCCAGTGTGATTCTCAGCTCAACTCAAGGAGTGGGGGGCAAGTGATGTAACACTACCTAAAATTACAATAATACCCCTACACGCTAGTGGCCTCGCTCGCCACATGGATTGCCCGAGAGACTGACATGTGGCAAGTTAACAATCTGGTGCGGAGTCCAAAAGATTTGGGCTAGATCGCGAGACCCGTTCCATCTTGATCGGGGTCCTCATCAACTATAAAAAACTCTACAGCTCTCACATTTATTTCTACTTGCATTTACTCTATTAATTTGAGCGTCGGAGTCCACTCCGGGGGATCCTAGCCCCGACTCTTCATTGTCTTGCAGGTTCTATACTCGAGGTCTGATATCGCCAAATCCAAGGTACTACTCTCGAGGTCTATTCACAGAGGTAGCACGTGATGGTCGGTCTCAAAAACCATCATCAACATATCATATTAATCAATGGTAGTAACTCATGTCAATACATAATCAATTAATCATAATTCTCTTCTAAGAAATCTACAAATCTAGAATCACTTTAAAAAAATCTCGAAGTAAAGATTTTTCTCATATAATTATAGTGAATTTGGAATGATTAGAAGCATGGAACGGAGGCAGCTATTTGCCGTAAGAATGATGGGAGATGTTCGTTAGTAAAGATGGGTTGCATTATTCTCTAATCTTAAAAGGGTGTGATGAACCTCAAGACCACCTTATCAAAAACTCATTTCGTGGCGACTGGCTCCACCACCCCCTTGTCTCTGTTTAGGAACCATTATTGGTGGCTAAGCAAACTAACTTTCCCTTGTTTAAATTTGTCGAAAGTTTTTTAAAGGCATAATATGAAAATTTTACCATAATTTATTTGAGATGTGGGTTGAGGTGAGACCCACCTCTCCAGCAACTAGTCGGGCACGGGCCTATAGCAGTGTACGTACTCTGGGCCCAATGAATTACTTAGTAAGGCTTCGTTTTCTTGGACATCCATCCTCGAGAAAGAACTTACTGGGCTAATTGACAAGCAGGCCCACAAAACTTTCTTGCAGAATGCATTAGATGATTCTAGTTCAACGCCTTGGATTTCATGTAAGATGCTAGAAGTTATTACGAGGAGGAGCTCACATCTTAAAAATAAAAATAATTGTTATCTGCTTTGAATTTGAATTTGGTTTCTTTAATAAAGCCCACAACAGTAGTAAAACAAGAGTAATATTACTTTCTCGAGGGATTTATTAAATGGAATTAAAAAGATTAAAATACTCTCACTTAAAATACAAATTTACAAGGGATGTCACTGTCTTCGCCTCTCTCATTTCCCATGATCAGTCGCCGAGTGTTGTGGGCCTTCACCTCAGCCCCTCGCTGTCATCGCCTCTTCTAATCGATCGTCGCTCACCAACTATTAGAGGATGTAGCAACGGTCGACGAGGCAAAGACAGCAGCGGTCAGTGGTCACATCATGACCATGGGAATGGAGCGAAGAGAGCAATGCAGTGGCCTATTTTGTAAATTTGCAAGTGGAAGAGGGTATTTTAGTCTTTTTTCCCTTATTCAGTAATCCTCTCTGTCATTTTATCTGGCTCTTGTAGAAGAACCCGTAAAACAATGATGTGGGTCCTATTTTAACACTACACTACTACTAATCATGATCATAATCACCGAATTAGGCTAAAAGCGTAGGCTATTAAAGTTTATGTCTAGGGTTCTAAAATTAAAATTTATTTATTTTTATTTTAAACTATAAAATTACTAATTCTATTTTATGATCATTTTATTTAAATTCATATTTTGTTTATTTTGTTATTTCATTTAAATGAGGAGGCCTTTTAATTTTTTAAGTTCACGAATTATTTTTTAATATTAGATAATATATGATAAAATGTCATTTAGGCAAGGAGGCTTCTAATTTCATAAGTCTACGGATCATTTTTCAATAATAGATAATGAATAATGTTGTGCAAACTAATAACATAACAAACAAGAAAAAGACAAGTAGTATTATTTTAAGAGGATAATTTAATAAAATAATTATTTACAAGACGAAAAATTCGTTTGGGAAATTTGTACTATTCTGAGTATTAAAGAAAAAAAATAAAAATAAATCAATGAATTTTTAATTTATAAACTTAGTTGTAAACTTTTCACATTTTTTACTTATTCAATTTTTACGTTCAGAAATCTTTCGTTATTGTTTATATTGGTAATTGAAAAAAAATATTTTTAAATTAAAATACAAAATTTAATTAGTAATTTTATATTTTAAAAATATAAAAATATTTTTTAATGTTTTTAAAAAATCAATAAACTAAATATCATCCAAGGTTCACCAGCCCTTTAATCGGCACTAACAATCAGTAAAGCATGAAAATGGCTTGAAAACATAATTTTGATGTTTCGGAACTATTTTTGAAATAGAAAATGTTTTCATTTATAACTATTTACACATTTTTTTAAAAATACTCATTTTCTAATTTTTATTTTATATTAAAAATATTTTTTATTTTCATATTTCTGTACAATCCAAATGACAATCCCTAGCGGAGTAAAGGGACAAAAGGGCGGGGCGGTGGGGGCCGGGCTTGAGGGAAGGAAGAAAGTGTGGTGGGTTTGGATTAAAGATTAAAATAATCTTTTCGCATATTGGTAAGTGTCTGATGGCGAACGTGCGAATATTCTGTTTCTGTAGTACGATGACGACTGATAAACACCACTCACCAGTCTCCAATCATTCATTTAATACTTTTGAATGTTACATATCTAAAATAAATATTATAATTATATATATATATTACTTTCAAATTAATAAAACTTTTTATATTATTATTTTCCAGCTAATCCACGTGCATCTGACGTGGCACTCTTCGGCAGGCCCCTCTCACTCTCCGTCTCTTTCCCTTCCTTTCAGCTCCAGCCTATTTGACGTGTCGGGAACGCTGACCTGTCGCTTTTCTGTTCTCTTTCTTCTTGATTATTAATAATATTTAATACCCAGCTGTAGCGGTAGGGATAGGGAGTTTTGGAATGCGAGGTCCACCTAGGCGATGAGGGAATTTGTGAACGCGATGACGTGTAATAATAAATATAATATAATATACATGAATATTTTAAATGAAAAACGTAATTATTTCAAATAATAAAATTGAATGATATTCTCGTATTAAACATAAAAACATACTAAAGTATATTATAAAAATAGTTATTTATTTGTTTTATTTAAAATAATTAACAAATAAAAGTTTTTTTTTTTTTTCACTTGATTATTTTGGTTCACGACGTTGTTCAGATTCAGCTGTTTCCCCGCTGGATTTCATAATCTCACAGTTGTCTCCCTGCCCCACGTGCGGCCCTACCTTCAGTCAACTGTCAACCCCTACCTGCCGACTATTTCCACTCCTCCTTCCTTCCTTCTATGCTACACTTGGCACCACTGCTCCATCTTGCTTCTCCAAATCCAAGCCCTTCATTCTCATCAATCATCATCACACATGATGGAGGCTGACCCATCAACCACATCGTTGATTCTCGGGATCACACGTGGTGAACATTTTTATATAAAATAATAATAAAAATTATGATTGATGATGATATTATTAATTGTGTAGTGTTTTTTTATTGAAAAAAAAATTAAAAGACTAATGAGGATGCAATTAATCATAATATTATTTTGAAAGGTTTGTGGAGGCTGACGTGGACGGCCTTGATTGCTTTGTACGAGATTCTCTTTGAGCAGGATGGAGCAGTGGATTATTATTCCCGTATGGGTTGTCGGTCCCCTGGGTCATTTGACGCTGTGGTTCGGTCAGCGTTGCCGCTATGCTACGGCATTTGTATGGCCGAGTAGTCGGCAATTCATCGTCGATTTGGGCCGTGAGATTTGGCGCAAAACGACGTGGGTGGGGCCCGACCCAACTGTCACTCTCATCTTTTACCCAAATCTGGCGACCTGCTCTCCTCCCATTTCCCAAAATCAGCCTTATCTTTGCAGTTGCCGTAATTTTTTTTCCCATTATGACCCTGCTAAGCTTACTCCTCCCTTTCTTTCTTTTTTCTTTTAATCCTAATCATATATACCAATTAAAATTTTACTTAATATTTACTTTCTATTAAATGTTTGAGAATGGAAGAGAAGGGAGATTTATATAAATGAATAAAAATATTATTATATTATTTGAAAATGCAAAACGATTTGGTACAAAAGCTACATAAAAGAAAAAAAAATAAAATAATGTAGTGAGGAACCTAGATTTTTATTTGGCAAGAAAGCAGCAAGGGACATACATCGGCAAATGAGGAGCCAAGGGCAATACAGTCATTTCACCGTGCCAAAAATCTGCAGGCAAGGGGTGGTTCTGTTATCTTCCCCTTGCCGTGACGCTGTCACTTTCGCTTTTCTTTTTGCTGACATAATAATGCTTAGCAGAGCGAGTGATCCATGTTTAAGACGAAGACAAAATGCTCCGTTCCCAGTCCCCTCAGTCTTTCCTTCTTCCTTCCTTCAAGCCCCCTTGATCTTCATTCGCTTCACCTTTCTTCTTCTTCTTCTTATTCCTTAAATTTCACGCTAGTTCTTCGTTAATCTCAGTATCGTCATTGCGTTTCTCTCTGATTCACGACCATGTAATGCTATTTTGCTGATTTTTCTGAGATTTGATCGCTCCACGATGAATCTCGGGACGAAATCTTTCTGGTTTGTTCTGATTCTCCTTGTTCAGTCGCAATCGCTGATACTACGCACTTCTTCTGCTTCGGTCTCCGCTCCGCTGAACTGTACGGATACCAACAGGCTGTGCTCGTCGTTCTTGGCCTTCAAGCCGAGACCGGACCAAACCCTCGCGGTGATTAAGAGCATGTTCGACGTCTTGCCGGCGGACGTCACCGCGGAAGGCAACAGCAGGGACTACGTGTTCGTTCGCAAGAACTGTTCCTGCGCTCCGGCTATGAAGAAGTATGTGACCAACACCACGTACACTGTGCCGCAAAATGGCGGATCTGTGTATGATATGGTGGTGGAGGCTTATGATGGATTGGCCTTTTTGCCGAATTCCTCGCGTTCGGCTCGGGCAGGGGCGGTGGTGTCGTTGCACTTGCTCTGCGGTTGTTCCAGCGGGCTGTGGAATTACTTGATGAGCTATGTGTTCAGGGATGGGGATACCGTTGAGTCCTTAGCGAGTAGATTTGGGGTTAGTATGGATAGTATTGAGACTCTGAATGGGATTGCTAGTCCTGATAATGTGACCGTTGGTGCACTCTACTATATTCCGCTGAATTCAGGTTTGACTCTCTTCTTTTTGGTTATAATATCTTGGGTTGAACTGCTTTTGGTTAGTTGACCTAGGTTTGATTTTTGGCAGATTTGAATGGATTTTGTCTTGCAGTGCTAGTTGGCACAGCAAATCATTGACTCTGATTGGAGGAAATAAATCTAATTAGCCGCCTGTAAATTAGGATTTTCTTTATACGTCTTTGGCTAAGTTGATACTAATCTGATTAAAAGATTTTCGGTATAGACCAATTCGTGACCAATTCATGATCAAGCGTTTGAATTTATTGCTTAGATCCATATATTTCTCCAAATATATTGTGAGCAGACTGGTTTGGACGCGTGACACAAAGTAATAATCGACACAAGTATGTGAAACGGAAAAAGTATGCTTATAGCAAAATAAGTAAGAAAAAAATGGTCTGAAATTATTGTGCATGTCATAGGATGTACAAAGATGGTTGGCGGCTAGAATCCATTTAATTGACCCCACCTGGTGGAATTAAGGGTTGTTGTGGTTGTTGTGTTGTAGTCAAATAAGTGGGCAAAAGTAAGGAGCCATATGTATGTACGTGGGTAAAATGCATTAACATCTTTAAGACCCTTTTTTCTTTCCTTTTGTAAGGTGGTTTCTTGTTTGCATGCCTTTTTATAAACCTTGTTTTTGGGTTTATGTTGATAAAGTAGTTTACTGATACTATTGTAGTAAAGATATGTTATGGACTGCATTTGAATCAGCATTTCCTAGATGCTTTTTACCTAAGATGTTGATCTGATATAACCAGTTTAGAGATCAACTTATTGAATAAAGCCATATATGCCTAAAGTTTGCATATGCGTGCAGGTATGGTTTAGAACTGTCCCAGAAGTTGGTTTCCTGTGGAAGTATAAGGCTTGGTATAAAGTATAAACTAAATCTAGTTTAACAGGGGCATTAGTTTTTCCAAGAAATGTCAACTCTTTCTTCAGCAATAATATGGGAAAAGTTTGAAGTATCATTTAACAGTTATTCCTCAGAAACAAAATGTGCATAATGGCATATAAAGCGGTTATATAGCTTGGGTATTCTAATTTATCTGTGTATATTTGGAATTTTAAGGTTGCTAGTAATTTCTTGCCTTGTGACGCCAATCCTTCCAAAGGGGACAGCCTTGTTTGTTCAATATTGGCTATATTCTGGTTTCTCTTTTGGAGCAACTCGACATTTTGCTTGACCCTCCTACAATGAAGGGAATGTGCTTGACCATACGATTATTTCTCATTTACTCTATTCTTTGAATCTTGCTGTTATAAGTAAAAGTTTCATTTATTCAATTGACTGAATAAATGCAGGAGATCTGCTGTCTGGAAAAATGAAGATATTAATATTGCCTTGTGGATTTTACTTTGTTAATATCATCCGGATATGCATACAGAACCTTGTTGCATTTTGTGTTCTTGTGCAAGTTTCAAGATGCTTTCTGTGACCAAGCTCTTGTTTCCACATTGATAATTAAATGCTTTTGTTGGGTTTATTTATGCGTGTCTTCTTCTTGATGTAAGTTACAGCATTGAGATAGAGCATGGTTATCTGACTTATACACCTTCTCTGCCTCTTCTTTTCTATGGGCATAGCTTTTTGTCTTTCTTGCTTTCTAGCCCACTTCTCTTTTTTGCCTTTAAACCTTTGACCTTTTACTTTTGACCAAATAGAATTTTATTTGTTTGCTATGTGTTAGCTATCTGCCTATCTGGTACAAAACTTAGCCTACTTTGTTATCTTTTTCTTCTCCTTTAATACCTAGTTTTCTAGTACTCTGTTGAACCAAATGGCTGTCTTTTCAATCAAATTGCTCCAAGGAGATTTCCTAGTTTTCCTTCATTTTCTCATCCTCCAAGCAAGAGAAGAGCAGAGAGGGTTTCTATTATCTCCTTGAGTTTATGTGATTGAAAGGAGAACTGTGGTTGAATCCTGGCAGTTTGAGTGTCTTGAATTGCCACGCACTGTCATTGGCTCCAAATGTTTGCTAATCAATCTTCAACAACAACCATTGGCATGTCCTAATAGCTTGCAAGATTGTACTCTTGTTTCAAAATCTTCAGAGATTTGTGGTTATTATATGTATAACTATTTTGGTAGGGCTATACTTTGTGCACCTATTCAATAAATCAATGCCAATAGAATTAACATGTACGTTGTTTTGTTTATCCATTTATTTAATTATCTGCTTCTTGTAGTTCCTGGCGAGCCATATTCTATAGAGAATAACATCCCTCCAGCTCCTGTGCCATCTGTTGAAAGTGTTACAGGTAAGAACAGTTCTGGTTTTATCTGTCAACTTTAGACCATTCCATTAACTATGCCATTAACTATGATTTATTTGGCCATTAGCTACTGCCTAATGAGCACAATTTATTTGCAAATGAAACTAGCCTCTTGAATTGCATGTAAACTCTGTTTATTATCAGCTGCTGATTAACAATAAAGATGAATGCTGCTTGGCATTTGTAATGACCAACATATTGCTGATAGGTTTGAGATTAAGATAATAAGAGCACATCAAATAAATGATAAATGCCACATCTCTTGCTTGCAAATCTGGAGAATATAAGTTGTTTCAGATTTTGTCTTCTAGTCCTGTGAACTATGGTGCTCATGAATAGATATCAACAATAGGATGCAAAATGTTGCAATAAAGAAGTAACTAGGAATGATCTCACTTTAGACGCTTACAGGTAACTTTTCCCTTCATGGTTTATTGTAATATTGAATTTCTCAAACACTAAAATAACTTAGAGCTTTATATGCATCGGAAGTTTTTGAGGAAAACAAGACTTTTCAAATGCTTTTACTTCCATGAATGTCCCTTTTTTCTACTAATTATTGACAGAGATGTCATAATAATCTTCTGTCTATGAGAACTATTAGTTTGTGTCAACACATATTGATATCAGGTTAGAGTGCCCTTTTTTATTTCTTGGTATGAATTACAATAAAAAAATTTATGTGTTGCCTTGTATTATTGGTTTTGCAGAAAATCATGTGAATCATAAGTCTCATGTGCCATATGGGTGGATCGTCGGAAGTTTGGGATTTGGTCTGGCGCTGCTCATTCTAGTTATAGTTCTTTTTTTCTCTTTAAGATCTTCAAGCTGCTTCTCTGAAACCCAGGGATCTGAAGGGAAAAATCTTGATCAGAAAATCTCTCATAAGTTCCATATTCTTCGTAACACAAGCTTCTGTTGTGCTTCTGGGAGGTACATCTGTGGCAAATCTGGAGATATCAAGCATACTAATGGAGAATCTAGCGACCACCGGATAAATATTCCAAAAGGTTCATACTTTGGATCTTATTAGAGTCTAATTGTATTTATTTAAAAAAATGATTTAAACTAGCACAATCAAGCTGCTCTGATCTTTTTGTCATCAGATCAGGGAATTGCACCCCATAAGTTTCTATGCATGCCATGCAGGCAAAAATTAAGCTTATGGTGTCGCATGTCTGAATCAATTGGTTCTAGGTGTTCTTTGTGCTGTTAATCTTAGTTGGATGCTCTTCTATAAGCTTTTGTAGAGTCTGCATGACTCCTTATTCATTTCCCATTGTTATATTTGTCCTTTTTTGAGAATACACCTTTGCTGCCTGCGCAGCCAACAGATGTGTTTACCTGGCACCTTGACAAATATAAAGGCATGCTTAAGAACATAATGGAAACATGCATCCATCATTTTTCATGAGTTTACAAATAATTCAAAAATCACATTTTGCCTTTTGCCCTCCGTAATAAAGCAACTAGAGAGATTTTTTTCCTTGGAAAAATAATGTCCAATTGCTTCACCACATCAGTAGCTTTGTGTCCAAGCATGCTTCTTTTTTCTTTCAGAACATCCTCTGATTATTATCCATACTTTTTTTTGTTTAATAGTCAGCCCTACTCTCAGCCCACTGTACAAAGCCAACTTAGGTTCTGACACTGGAAGCATAAAGCTGATAAGCCAGGTCTTAAGATCATTTAGGACAAGGATTATGCAAAAGTCATGACCTAATATGATTTAACCCATGTTGTTAGCCTAATACAAGATGCTCAGATCCATCATAAATGATTTTAGGTTCATTTGCAGAAAGGCAGAGAACAGCTTCAAACAAACTCTTAGATAAGGGACCATTCTTACTGATTTCATAGCTACCATTGGAGTAGGCCCATGACAGTGCCCCTTCGAGCTGTTATGCCTGGAGTTTCTTTGTGTAGGCCAGTCTAGTACTTGTTTGTTCTGTTGTTTTCAGTTTCCGCGTTACCCAAAAGTAAAAATAAATAAATATGTATATATAGACAGTAAAACAACGGAAATAAACAATTGATGTAATATGTATTGCAGCCAAATACCCTGTTACCTACAAAATGAATAAAATAAACATTATGACATATGTAGTATACTTGGTTCATAAAGCCTTCCTGAACTCTGAACTTCATATTGCTTCCATGGACCAAGATTCCATTTTGCATGCATAACAATAGTTGCAAGAGATTTGATCTGTGCATCTGATTTGTTGAATGGCAAGTTTCAAATAACAATCCTGAAGTTAGAAACTAGTTTCTCCTTCATTGTTGGTTTGTCTTGCATGGAGGGATACTTCATCTATTGAGAACTAGAAACTTTTTTAGTTCACAATTTCAAAAAAAATTTAATTTCTATTAGGGTTATTAAGGCAAAATTGTTAAGATAAGCATGGATTGGTGTTTTCAGTGCTCTCTCTCTCTCTCTCTCATGCCTGCCTGCATGGATGTATAAAACATGATGGTTCATTCGTAATATTGAGAATGCTTATCTACCTTACAATTTATTTTAATACATTCATTTTGCAGTTATCAGCAATGATGTTTTTGAGATGGAGAAACCTGTGGTTTTCACCTTTGAGGAAATTTTATCTTCTACTGATGGCTTTTCCGATTCAAATCTTCTGGGTCATGGAACTTATGGCTCTGTGTATTATGGCCTTCTCCGAGACCAGGTCACAGACTAACTTGGTTTCTTCTCATTATTATGTTACTTTTTCATAGAGTAATTTTGACAATTAAACTCTCAGTTTTAATATGTGAAGTTTTTCAGGAAGTTGCAATCAAAAGAATGACTGCTACAAAGACCAAGGAATTTATGGCAGAAATGAAAGTTCTTTGCAAGGTTCATCATACAAATTTGGTAACTTTCCTCAATACTTTAAATTGAAATCTCTTGCAGCGTATCATTACTGCCTCGGGAACTTTAGAGCTTTTGACTCTACTTTGGCTTCATTTTGTGAAGGTAGAATTGATTGGTTATGCAGCAGGTGAGGATGAGCTCTTCCTCATTTATGAATATGCCCAGAAGGGTTCACTTAGAAGCCATTTACATGATCCTATGAGCAAGGGTATGGTGTCAGCTTTATTTATTGTTGTGACAATGTCATCCCACACTCTGCATATCTAGCTAGTTGCAAATTGTTGTGCTACAAGTTGCTTGGTGGTCTGCATATATTAAGCAGAAAATATACAGTACCAGTCAATAAATTCCATGTCACTGGAACAACGTTCATGAACTTAGCAAAAAGAAAAAGAAAAGAAATAAAAAAATTTCATGTGACAAGAGCATTACTGTTGTTTTCATAGCTGCCCTACTACTTGTGTTTTCTAATTCAAGAAAAGACAGAATTGTGGCTATCTGTAATAAAGTTGTAGTGGCTCTTGTTGAGGAGAAGATGCACTGGACATGGTTAAAATGGTTTGGTCATGTGAGAAGAAGACCAGTAGATGCTCCTATGAGGAGTGGATGAAATGGAAAAAATTCAAAACAAAAAGTAGAGGAAGACCAAGAAAAATTTGGTGGTGAACTCTTAGGTATCACATAGATTATAATGGACTTACAGCAGATATGGCCATGGAGAAAAAATTATTTAGATAAAATCCATGTAGCCAATTCCACCTGGTGGGATTAAGGCTTGGTATGGCGTTGTTTGAAATATAAAATAAAATGGATTCAATGGATTTTGATCCTTTGTCATTTATTTCAAACCGTAGTATCAGGTTTGTGCTAGTTAGGAAGCCTTTTTGCCATTCTGGTACTAGTTCAAATTAAGTTAGAAGTTCATTATGCTGTAATCCTTTGTGCTATCTCTAGCCTTTGCTATTATGACCATTTATTTGAATATGCCTTCAAGGATGTCATCAGGCAAGATATAATAGTTCCAGGAAATATGAAATACTTCTAAGTTTTATTCTGTGTTTGCACTAAGGTTTTCCAGTTATTTATTCAGGTCATCCTTCACTTTCTTGGATCTTGAGGCTTCAGATTGCACTTGATACTGCTAGAGGTCTGGAGTACATCCATGAGCATACTAAACCTCATTATGTGCATCGAGATATCAAGACCAGCAACATCTTACTTGATGGTGCCTTTCAAGCAAAGGTGTTCATCTTTTTTGTCTCCTTGGTCTGTTTTTGTAATCCTTCTGTTTGATAGCTTTATCTGAGTTCTTTTTCCTATTCCATGTAGATTTCAGATTTTGGGCTGGCAAAACTTGTTGGAAAAACTACTGAAGGAGAAGCTTCAGCAACAAGAGTTGTTGGAACTTTTGGTTATTTGGCTCCAGAGTAAGTGTACAAACACACTGCCAACTGGAAATGCAGAGTGAGAAGGCCTGAATTTAACTTCTATGTGCCATTCTTATGGTTCCTTGCAGATATTTGCGGGATGGTCTTGCAACAACAAAAAGTGATGTCTATGCATTTGGTGTTGTTCTTTTTGAGATTATATCAGGAAAGGAAGCCATTGCGCAAACAGAAGGCATTGTGATGAAAAATCCTGGAAGGCGTTCATTGGCTTCCATTGTGAGTGCTATTTCAAATCCCAGTAAGACAGTTCTATATATGGGATACTAGATGTGAGTGCACATGAAATGCTTTCACTATGAAAACAACTGTTGATTTGAACTAAAATGATTGCTGGATTCCTAGATGCATGCAAAATTGCTTTATTATGAAAGTAATTGTTGATTTGAATTAAAATGACATGATCTTGTATGTGCCTCAATTCACAATGATAAGTAGTATCTAATTGACTGAATCAGATGCTGATTAATTGCTATTTCAAATGAACACCTTGGAGGAAATTTTTCAGGGCATATTAAGGAAACAAAAGAACCAAAGTACGGCGATAATGATATTTTATACATAGTTTGAATTTTGAAATTCTGGATCTTCATAAATTTCAGGTCGTATTGTAGGATATCTAACTGAATTCATAATATATGTCAATTATCTTGATCATTTAAGATGAAATGATGTAAAAGTACACCAACCACTATGCCACCCCAAATATTGGGTGGGAAGAGGGGGGTGGGGGGGGGGGCGCTGAAGATCTCCCATAATGGTGGCAAAATGTGGTAAGTGAATGTTGTGATTCTCTTGGCCTTACAGGTTGTAAAGTTAAAAAAAAAATACCCATCATACAACAAGAACAACAATGATCACAAGCCTTAAACACATGAGGAGGGATTGGCTATATGAATCCTAGCTCTCCAACTATCTTATCATGGTAGAAAATTTCTACCAAATTTTCTTTTGTGTTTCTTTACCTATTTTGCTACAAACTCATTCCATTTTATCTGCTTGCCTCATAGGTCCATTTACTTTTCTTCTTACATGTCTCAATTATCTTAATCATATTTTGTGCATGCTATCTTCAATGTGCATTACTCTAATCTTATTATGTATACTTTTATTTTTAGTTTTTAATTTTTTCTTTTCTATACGTTCTTACGGTCACTGTAGCATTATCATCTTAGTTATGCTCGTATTTTATACATGTTGATACTTAAACTACCCAACATTGGAAGTCATGGGATCTTATATCTGTTCTATAAAACTTCATTTTTAGTTTTAAAGAGTTTTTGCAGTTGCTTAAAATGTTAGACACACTTCTCTAGTCTAGCCTTCTTGCCTTATTGTATGAGTTACATCCTCAATAGTTTCTCCTTTTCTTGAACAATTAACCCAATATACCAAAATTGATCTTGTCTAGGAATTACTTGAAGCATGAAATCTCACTACGACATCACCCACAATACTTTTTTAACTGATAAAATAAAATATATACACATTCATATGTACAATTATGAGAATCCTTGTATTCTTAATATTTATATTAAAGGTGGAGAGAGGACTGCTTGAGCCTATGCCAAACTTTCTTCCAGTAATTGATGTAGTTGCTTGTCAGATCCACAAATCTGACAGGAAAGCTCTCACCAATGGCAGTGAGAATTCAGAAGAAGGGAGGGGGAATTATAGAAGAATGTAGAGAGAATTAGAAGAACAGAGAGCGGGAAAGCATCGAGAAAGAGAGGGAAGAGAGAAGAGAGATTTAAGCAGGAAAAAGAGATCTCAAGTGTAGTATTGCCTGATCTCAATTGGGTGTGGTCAGTGTGTATATATACTGATCCAACACCCCATATGGGGCTAACTGTCCGCCAAGTTCTAGAAGTACAACTGCCTTAAGCTATTATTTTAGGTACAATCAACCAGAGCTGTAACTACCACTACTCACTGCTAGCTCCCTATACACTGTGTCACCCCTTAATACCCCGGGTACATGACATTTTTTTATCGTTTGTTAGTTATATTTTTCTTTCAACAATCATGGAGCAGACAATGGAATCTTCTTAAGTTGCTTTTGGATGGAGGTATTTCAAATGATGTCATTTGAAATTCAAAATATGACATGCTTTCATTTCACATTTTATCATTTGGGACATTATTTGAAATTTAAGTGTTTGGATAACTATTATACATGAGGATTTTGAATTCAATCATTCTTATATAAATACTTAAATACTTGTAAATGCACATACATACATATACATATATAATAATATATACTTATATGATATATATACTTAAGTATATATACATATATGTAAGTATGTGTATTATATATGTTTAATATGTATACTTACATGTGTAAGTATATATGCGTGTTTATATCTATACACACGCATATGTAAATAGTGCACATCATAATAATTTGCATACATACGTGTACATATATAAAATATGTATTCATACGTATGTATAACACATACATATGTACGTACACTTGTACATATATAAATATATGTACATAATATGTATGTATACTCGCGTATACATGTATGTCTATACGCACGTATATGTATATGTGAATATTTTAATAAATATACACATACAAGTATTTGTTATTGATGAATGAGAATAAAATATTTTGTAACTAATGTATAATTAAATATTTTAGTCCAAATGACACACCTTGTGAAATCATTTGAAATCCTCTCATTTTTTGAGTCCAAATCCAAATCCTTCCTATAAAATGGTAGCCAAACATTGGGTTTGGGATTTCAAATCACAAATCCCAAAGATGGGTCAAATGACCCCATCCAAACAAAACTTTGATGAATTTTGTATAGCACTTTATTACAGTATATAGGGATTAGAATGAGAATGTAGCCCCATAAAGCTTATAAAATAGCTGTTACTCTGAGACTGAACAGAAAATGAATTATGTAATTCATTTACTATCATTAAGCAAGGGGGAAGGATCCAAGTAGCGATGGGTTGAGGCATTAAATGGAAAGGTGATTGAGCCACATGAGATGATTATATAAGTTTTGACTTTTTAGAGTTTTAAATGTTTGATTTTTGAGAGATGGAGGGTAGAATTGGAGAAGGGATTGCCATGGAACATGTGATCTGTATGCGTGTTTTGAGGGGAGGGATTCTCTACAGTTCTTATTTGAAAGGAGACTTTGCTTCTGCTTCCTGTTTGGGGTACTTGGAAGTGGGAGAGAAGTATCCTGATGTTTGTGTATGCATTGAAGATACGTGATGGTTTTGGTGGATAAAATGTGTAAATGATGACAATGGAAAGTGGTATAGTTGGTTTGCAAAAAATATTTCCAGCTTGTTGCTGGGAACCACAAAGAAATAAGTGCGCTTAACTAGTGGTGGAACCAATTATAATCCTGGCCTTATTTTTTGCTTCAAAGTATACCCAACATTAGCATGCTTTTTCAGTAGTAGTCTGCTTGTCTCACTTAACAGCCAAATGCTACTTGATTTAGGCTTTTGCATACCTCAGACAAGCAATATGGGGTCCATAAATGCCTTTTTTTCAAAATTATAGAAGTAATTTTCTAAGATTTTTGAGTTCAGCTTCATGTGTGTTCTTACAAAAGAAATGAATCCTTCACAGGTAATCTCTTTTGGTTTTGGAATTGTTTTGTAAACAGTTAAAAGAGAAGCAGGGGGATGAATGTGATTGTGATTGTACCCTTTTTTTTTTTTTGGGGGGGGGGGGGGGGAGAGATTAGTCAGTTCTTGATTCTCAGACCTGTGTCTTTCCTTGTTGATTTTCCATTTATTGAACCAATGAATAACTGTTTATACCATATTCATATATAGGTGGACACCTGCATTTTGGAGATGCTTCAGATCAAATACTGATGTTCCTGTATGTTGCTTAATGTTTTCTGTTTATATGCATGTGCATGTTAAAATGAGCATCCAATAAAAAGGTTTTTGCTTTGATCCAAGCCATATTATAGACAAGAGCTCTGCTACATGATACTTTACATGATTCTGGTACGTAATGGGTACCTTTCTGAAAGGATGCTTGATGCCATAGTTGAAGTTAAACCATTAATGAATGTAATTAGAATATTCTAATGTAGTTCACAAATACAATCCTTTTTTCTTCCCATTTGGTCATCTCTTCAGTGTATCTTCTGCAACAAGCATTAAAACAAGTCTTATTTCTGATTGCTTCGTTTTTATGTTTGTAAATTTCAGATGTTAGCAGCTCTCAGGAATTCACCCGACTCTATGACTATGTCAAGCTTGAAAGATCACATTGATCCTAACCTTATGGATCTCTACCCCCATGACTGTCTTTTCAAGGTAAAAGGGTTTTCCTATTTATGATATGATGTTGGAATGATATATAGTCAGCTGATAATGCTGATGGTTTTTGCTGGGAGGCAAGAATGCAGAAGTGGTCTTCAGGATGAAGAGCCACTACTGTACCCTCAGCACGAGGAAACAAGTTGTCCAGTAAAATGTTGAAAAACTAAATGAAAAAGCTGAAGGTGAGAAAACCACTGATCCACCTTGAGATGACACCATGGTGTTTTCTTACCATGTTAAAATATTATTAACTGTTCTATCTATAAGCTAAAGCTATTATCAATACTGTTTTTTTTTTTTTTTTGAACGCTAATGACATTGTATTCACATAAACCTGGTGAAACAAGCCTGCCTGCAAACAATTTGGTGTTATAGCTGGAAGAGATGAATTTTCAACTAAAAAAATAGAATTGTCTCCAATACACGAAACTCCTTGCTTTGCAAGGGTTGTATTTGTACATAGCTTTCCCCCTGCTTCTTTGCAAAGAAGCTGTTTCCCAAACTCAAAACTATCCATGTTCTCAACATTTCTTCTCACATATGTGGCCTGGTTTCCCATGACCTGAGAGCACTCTGAGAGAGATTAATGTAGATCTTGTTGCTTTGATGCCATGTTATATTATTACTCATCTAAAAGCTGTGAGCTGTCAGTGAGTTCTTTAACTCCAACTAAATGAGAAACAAGCACTACCTGTTCTCTCAAGTCGGGAAGTGGTTATTGACGGTCCTTCCTCTGGTTTAGGTGGCCATGTTGGCAAAGCAATGCGTTGATGAAGATCCCATTTTGCGGCCAGACATGAAGCAAGTTGTGATATCCTTGTCCCAGATCCTTCTGTCATCTGTCGAGTGGGAAGCAACTCTTGCCGGGAACAGTCAAGTATTCAGTGGTCTTGTTCAGGGAAGATAGATAGCTGATGGAGCTCGTCCATACTGAGTCTTGCTACCCTTTCTTTCTTCCTCGTTCCCTCATAAAATACCTGTGCAGAGTTGTGTGTGTATAGTTAGTTGCATAGATTTTCCAGCTGTAAGTGGTTATTCCCCTATTACTCATAGGTGTAATCTATTCCCTTATGCTTGCTGCTTCCCTTTGATTGGTTATTCTTTTAGAACTTGGTTTAATAGCAATTTTTTTTTATGTAATATGAGGTGTAATGGCGGGAGCTGTCGACAGAATTTGTCTTCTCAACTTTTGAACAGAGATTGCTGAGATAATATCACGGGCCTTTTTGTTTTGATGATTTTAGAATACTAACCCACCCGCAATTAATAATTTTTAATATTTGTTTTTATATACATCTTTATTACTCTCTTCACTCTAAACTCCCTTATCATCGTCTAGCCATTCGAGCTTCGCCACCCCTAAATGACACCATCTGCTATTATTGTTCTAGGAGATTAATAATAATAATAATAATAATCTCTTTGAACAATATATAACCTAAATGACATCATCTGCTAAACCTTTCTAATCTATCGCGCATTGTTTGATTTGTTACCAACAGAAAACTATGCTGCTACAGAGCTTCTGGTTGAATAAATTGGATCCAAAACCATGAAAGGAATGCAAGTGTTACTGTATTTTGACCTAAAAAAGAACTTTCCCTTTTTTCTTCTCCCCTTTGAGGCGATGGATATTAAACTCTTGGCTGCTATTAGATTGATATAAGGGTGTGTTTGATAGCATTTAAGTGGAAAGGAAAGTGTTTTTCAATTTACATGAAAAACAAAAACTATCTTCCCTTAGATGGAATTTTTCATGAAAAAGAGCAAAAAAACAAGATTTAATGGTTGTACTATGGAATTCAATTCCATAGAAAATGTAGTGTATCAAACACACAAGATGAAATTTAATTCCTTAAATAAGATATTTTTCATGTATTTTTCATGCTATCAAACACACCTTAAGAGACAGTCCACGTTTCATCTACGACACCATACTATTGTCTTTGGTCAAGGAGGTGGACTTTCATTCTTAAACATTTGGAGATGTAGGATCATTCCCTGTCCTAAAATTAATTTTTCGTAAAATTAACTTTATTTTTGTAAAATTGATTTTTCAAATAATTAATTTTTTTTTTTTTTTGGTTGATGTGTATGGTTGCTGACAAATTCATGTAAACCTTTTTTTTTTTTTGGTTCTCTTTGTATAGGATAAAGTTTGGGAACTACCAAGTTTTTTTTAGAATTTAGTAAAATTTCAATATTTAATTAAACGAATTAAAAATTACCATGTTACTGAATCTTTCAAACCCAGTAAATAATTTTTGGGGAGATGATCTCATTGTTGTAGGTCGATCTGCTGAGTGATTCTTCTGATCTCCGTGAAGAAGCTCAAGTTTTCCGACAAAATTTCTCTCTAGCTGTTTCCCATCTTCTCAACTTAGTTATTGATAGCATTCGATTACGTACGAAATTGCCGTTATAGCTGATGCTTATGAAGGCTTGCCTGTGGCTGTGGACAATATACTTTCATACTGTGAATGGATTGGATAGGGGTTGCTAGTCTTCAGTTGTGTACCAAATACATACAATAATGCGTATTAGCGTACGAGCTCCATAGTTGAGAACCTTCGAGAGCCTTCATTACTCCTTGGGTGATTTATGATGTGAAGAAATCTGCACTATTAGCATTGGCAATATAACTGAGATTTGCACTAAATGTCTCATTTGCAGATCTGCCTTTTGGGGGGTCGGCTACATTTATTTAAAATCTTTTAATCAAAACAAGTACGAATATTGAAATAAAGCTACTAAAAGATTTATTTAAATATTTATTAATTCGCATAGATAAATAGATCTAATTGATGAGCCATTTAAATTCTAATTTAATATGCCATCAATCGTTTTTATTGTGGGTCTTATAACTGCATACTTACCTAGCCAAGCTCTTTTTATCACATCTATGTATTAAAAAGTCTTTTATCTTAAAAGTCATATCTATTATGTTAAGTGCACAATGACGCACAAGAGAGAATTGTTTTTCATAGAATGAATTCCCACAACTACCACTCATCTGAAAATACCAGTAGAGGAGCAATGGGAGATCAAATTTTGGACATTATAAAAGCCTTCTTGTTACTCCAAGTTTGTAATTATTAATTATTAGTGATATTTCACACCATAAATAAGGGTTTGTACCTTAACCACATGGAGAAACTGCCAGAAGGAATGGCATTCTTCGCATTAAAGCTAGTATATCTCAATTATTTATTTATGATGATGCGCAAAGCTTGACAAGCCAGAAGAGGTTCCGTGTACAAAATATTGGAAGATTGCATCCCCTTTTTACTTGCACAGCGAGGCTAATACCCGGCGAGGAGGGTCAAATGGCCTGCGAGCATGAAGAACAGCCCAGTTATCCAGCACCATAACATCACCCTTTTGCCAGGGAATTGCAACGCTTTCCTCCTCAAGGGTTCTAAGGCAATCGTGGATGATGTTTCCCGGCAAAGGCTTTCCGTCCCCGAAGGTGACGGCCTTCAGAGGATCGTTCCGCTTGTCTTCCCAGCCAGTGTAAGCAGCCACCATACTGTTGAACCATATCTTGCGTTGCCGGCTCTTGTCTACTTTAATGCCTGGGATTGGACCCATTATTGTCTTCACTCCGCCATCTTCTAGCCATTCCAGCTTCATCCCCAGCTTCGCCGCCCTGCCATGTTTGTTTACTGTCAGTGACACTGCAACCTTGTGTTTCAATATATATGGGTTCATAATTTCAATGACAATAACAACAACAATAATCCCAAGCCTTTATAATAATCTCCTAGAACAATATCTAACCTAAATGACATCTGCTAAAATACCATCTTGTTCTTCTTATCCATCATGCATCATTTGATTGGTTACCAACAGAAAACTATGCTGTAACAGAACTCCGGTTGAATAAATTAGATCCACAACCAAGACACGAAAGGAATGCAAATGTTACTATATTCTAACAAAAAACTTTTCCATATTTCTTCTCCCCTTCCAGGCTATGGATATTAAACTCTTAGCTGAATTAGATTCACAATGTTTAGTATTTCTTCATTTTCCAAATTATTGGTATGTGTTTCAAAAACTTGAATAGTGCAAATATGTGAAAGTAAAATAATTAACTGTGATAAATGGATCAAACAGTCATTACCTTTCCTCTGCCACGCTCTTGTCTTTGGTCAAAAAGGTGGACCTCCATCCGCGACCAATTGGTGATGTAGGATCATCCTCTTCCCCCAAAACTCGAGTATAGATCAGTCCATGCTCCTCCAATTGTTCGACAAACTCTGGGTACTTCTCTTTCATTCTATCATACACTATGTGGCTAAGAACAATGGGGGTTTCTCCCCCCTTTCCTGGTTCTACTTCACAAAAGAAAAACAATTTGGATGGGAACTTGGGCACCTGTTAAGAATAGTCCCAGTAAGTGGCAAGCAAGGAATGGGAAATCCAACATAGTGAAAGTTACAAACTGGAATCTTATATCCAAGCTGGCATATAATTAAATTCACCCCTAATTCCTCTAAATCCGCCATGACTGTTACATAATACGTACCATGTATAAGTTTATACATGAGACTCATTGCCACATAACAGGAAATTCTTGTCCAATATGCAGGACATCATTATCCAATCACCCTAAAATTTATGGAATCAACTGTGGCGTGTGAAAATGAATGGACAACTCAATGATAATAACTATTTGATCAAGTAAGGATACAGAAATCTTAACAGAGAAGAAGCAACAACAAATTCATTGAAAGCATAGACCACCTTAGAGATATTTGACACGCCGAGAAATATAGATCTGGAACTCCAAACTCTATTAGAAGATATTAAATTCGGTTTAATTTAACAACAACTGAAGAGCATTAATGTCGCCATGAGAACAAACCGATAAGAAATGATTTTTTGCCGTTTTCTGGGTGCACGTCTATTCATCCTCTTCATAGTTAATGATTCGAGCTAAACAAGAGGAAACAAATATATAATTTAAAAACAAAAAATATAACGCCCACCATTTTCCTTATACTCAGTTCCTTCCTCTCTGTACTTTCTCTTTCAGTCAAGCGCCGTTAGAATCAAAGAAGTAGTTTTTACATTCACGATAATGAATAAGCATACACACATACGCAGACAAGAACATTACGTGGATTTGTCACCATTCACATCAACAAATAATTGAAAATTAATAATTTAATATTGCTGATTAGCCGGTATGCTTCAATAATTCAACAATAAAGTTCCGCATTAATCTATAATATATTACAAAGAAATGGCAATAATCTCAAACGTAAAACCAAAAAGGAATAAACAGGCCGAAACGGCCAAGAAACCTAACGTACCTGAGCCATTTCGTGGTGAAAGGGGATTTTCTGGTCGGGCGGAGACTCGTTGGCTGTGAAAACCCTGCCGACGACGTTGGTCCGAGGCGCCGCGCCACCGACGTAGGGCAACTCCTCGAAGCCGAAAGCTTCGACAACGTCGTTGAAGTCGGAGGCCGTCCCTACAGGAAATCCCCTGAGGAGAAGAGCCCCACTCGCGTGAAGCAGCGACTCAAGCCAGGGCTTCTGCGCTTTAATGGCGTCCTTCAGATCGGAGACGTCCTGGATTAAATTATTGCCGCTAGGATTTAGAGATAGGACTTGCGGGAAGACAATCTCGTCGTAATCCTTCTGCTGAGGGATTCTGATCTCCGTGAAGAAGCTTTCCGGCATGATTAAGGTAAGGTCTTGGAGTCTCTCCCTGTAACTGGTTCTGATCTCTTCAACTGTGCCGGTATATATACACATAGGTGACGAGTGTGAAGGCTTCCCCTTGGAAAATAAAAGCGTCCAGGTTCGTCCATTCAATTCATGTTTATCTTTTACCTCGTTTAATCCAATTCCAACACGGAATATATATAATAATATAATTATTATTAATCTATTGTACTATTGCATGTGCATTTAAAGTAATATTTTAATAATGACAGATCAATACTGTAATTTAGGAATAATAACAGTAATCTCTATCGCAGGAATACAATAGATAGTTTTGTACATATCGGACCTAATCAATTTTTATTCACTAAATTGCATTTAGACCCTTGGTGGTTTAGATTATTTACGAGAGACTATTTATATTTTAAAAATAACACTAAAAGTTTCTATAATTTAAAGTTTTTTCATCGGACACCTCCTCTATTATTAATTCTGTTACTTAAGCCTTAATTAAACTAACTTAAATTAATTAAATGTTATAAAGTTTATAAAGTTAACTTGAAATAATTTATAAAGTTTGATAAAACTATTAAAAAATTAAAAACACATTCTAAATTTAAGAACTGAAAAAATAAAAATGTTTTTATTTTATAATTCAACACCTTTATGCATGCTAATATATTCAATAATTTCATATTTATTTTAAAAAGTTCATAAGTAATAATATTCAGATCTTGACGATTGGAGGTTCTTTAATGAATTAATTTTTTTGCTTTAAATAAAAAATTGAAGGATAAATTGTAGTAACTGCCTCTGAAGTTTAATATAATTATAAAAAAATATATATATTTTAGAAATATCAATAATCTTCTTTGTTATTAAACAAATGAACAAAATAATCATTTTACCCATCATTATTTCTAGAGATGGCAAAATGGGCCCGGCCCGGCACGGCACCGGGCTAGGGCCAGCATTTTGCTGGCCCGTTTAAGGCCGGGCCGATTTGACCCGGCCCGCTTGGCCCGCCAATCGCCTATACAACACCTCCTTTAGCCTCACCTCTCGCCCTCGCCCTCTGCCCCGCCCTCGCCCTCGCCCTAACCCTCTGTCTCGCCTTCGCCCTCTGTCGTTCTCGTCCTTGCCCTCACCTCGCCGTTGTCGTCGCCGTCGCCTGCGTCCCTCGCTCTCGCTCTCTGTCTCGCCGTCGCCCTCGCTCACCCTCTATCTCACCCTCACCCTCGCCCATCGCCCTCACCCGCGCCCCTCGCTCTCGCCCTCTATCTCGCCCTCGCCCCTCAGTCGCCCTCGCTCGCCCTCCGTCGCCCGCGTCCTAGCTCTCAGTCTCGCCCTTCGCCCTCTCTCGCTCACTGCCTGGGCGGGCCCGTTTGGCCCGTGGCGGGCCGGGCTAGGGCCAGCAATTTGCTGGCCCATTTTTAAGCGGGCCGATTTGGCCCGACCTGTTTGCCATCTTTAATTATTTCTCTTTATCTCTTCTTTTATTTTTCTTTTATCTTATCTAAAATTAAAAGGTCTAATAGCCTAATTTATCCTCAACTTTAGATCATTTTTTAATTTTATCGTATTTTAAGAATTGTTTTAATTTAATTTTTATATTTTAAGATTAATGTTAATTTTATCCTTGATTGACCTAACGTATGGCCCAATTGCTAAGGCTGTAAGGTGGCATGCTGATATGTCTAATAATTGATACATTAGTAAAATAACATCATTTTGTCTTACTCTTACTACAAATCATAAGACAAAATGACGTAATTTTGTCTTATTCATATTCTTTTCATTTTATAAAGGGCTAATAACTTGATTTATTCCCAATTTTTTTATCATTTTTCAATTTTATCCCATTTTATAAATTATTTTAATTTGATCCTCATACATAATTTGTAACAAGAGTAAGACAAAATGACGTCATTTTGTTAATGTGTCAATTATTTGACACATCAGCATGCTGTTGCCACTTTACTGCAACGTTTTTTTTTTTTTTTCTGTAAATCACTACAACGTTAGTTGGGCCACATGTCATATCGATCAAGAATAAAATTGACATTAATTTTTAAGTATGAAAACTAAATTAAGATTTTTTTAAAAAATAAGATAAAATTAAAAAATAACAAAAAAAATTAAGATAAGCTAGGTTATTAGCCCAAAATAAGAATACAAAAAATTAAGCAACCAACAATTGTTGATGGCCATTAAATTCAAACTATCGCAAACCCAAAAGTTCATCTAGGTTTGATCGAATATGGATAAATTCATTTAGGTTCAAATTTAATCTAAATAAAACCTAAATAAACTTATATGGGTTTGGGAATTGAATCTTTTACCTATTGTAAATCTAGACTAGATGGTAGACAAAGAAAGAAAGAAAAATAAATATAAGTATATTTTAATTATTTAAAAATATTTAACTATGATTAATCAACTACAAGGAAGAAATTTAAGGGTATTTGCTATATTTTTTCAAATGTCAGGAATAATTGTTACAATTAACTTAAAACTCAGGATACCATCTGTAATTATTTCAAAATTTAAAAGACAGTAGAGTTTTTTGTTTTCTAATAAAGTATTATTTTATATAGGGAATTCTTTCTTTAAATAACGGGTCCAAGTAGGATGAGCCCGCCCAGCAGAGCCAGTAAATAAAATTCAAATCAAATGCAGAGAGAAGAGCGTAGTTACCGTTGGGGAAGCGATTGGACGATGCCGAAGAACGAAATGAGATCGAAATCCACGAGGAAGCCGCTGAGAGACGTTTCAAATGGCGTGCGGCCCTCCAAATCGGTGAAGAAGAAGGAAGCACCCTCTGATAACGCCAACGATGGCGCCCTCTTCGACCGTCTCCTTCTCATCCACTCCAGTCTATCCTCTCTCGTTCATCAGGTAATTTGTTTCGACTTTATCAAACACAGATACTTGAAGTTGGAAGGGTTAAGGTTCGTTCATCCTCTAATCGGACTCTGTTTGGGGGAAATGAAAACCCTAGATTCATAAGAAACCCAATATGATATCCTTACGTGGTTATTATTTTATTTTATTTATTTTTCTGGCTTCATTTTCTCATTTTGCCTCGGTCAAATCCTATTTTACACAATTTCTTTCTTGTATCCCAAGATTCACAACTCGAGGTATCTCCGTCCATGAATGATGAGCTACGGAATGTTTTAGATAAATGCTTTGCTTTTGCTTGGCTACTATTATTTCTTCTCTTGTTCTAGGGTACCGATAAGAATTCTTCTGTTTATTATTCTCTTGAACCATGGTTTCAGGTTGTACGTTAACTACATTTATGTATTAGCCACCGCATGTTTCATTTTGGCCTTCATCAAATATACACGTATATCTATCAACACATATATATGGGTTACATGAAGTGTGTAATTTCAAACATTACAATTGGGGGTATAGAAAGTTAAATGGGAGATTACTTTGGCTCATGAGCCTTTGGCGTCCTATATCTTCTGAGACCAGCGTACACAACTGGCATATTCCTTTCCTAGATAGAACTTATGCTCTTGCATCTCAATGGTGTTCTTTCTTGCATTTAGATTTGAGTTGTGCTGGAGCTAGTGGTTGGAGGGGTGGAGGGGCTTGTGCATGGTGGTTCATGGAGATGCTGGTGGTGGGCAGGGGAGGATGTGCTTTGGGCTTGGGCAGGCACTGGAGGTGTCAGAGAATGGCTGCTGGTTCTGCGCTTTTCCTTTCATCTCTCTATCACATCTCTTATTTTGCATGGCAATGTGATTGTGGGAATTCCTGTTATGGCACTCAAACAAGATGCGGGAGCGGCAATGACCATTGGCATTCTAAAATTAGATGGCCAAGCCGAACAAGGGAATGTAATTGGATTTGGGAATAATGGGCACAAATCCAGCCCCATTCCCTTCTACCAAATGTGACCTGAATTTCCTGTTGTGTAAATTATTGTGGCTGCCCTAGAACATGTCGCTATGTTTGGAAAGCATAGGAACACTAAAATAAAGATGCAGTTGCACTTTGATCCAAACTGCCAGGATAGGTTCATTTTTGCAGCACAAAAATTTGTGCAATCATTGAGGCAATATCTTAGAAACTACAGATAAGTAGCTAGGTTTGACATGGTGACCAGGGAGATAATTTTAGCTGAACTGAATTCACAGCCTTTGATGCTAAAAAAACTGGAAGCTGGTCATTTGATTTGTGTTTGTACCTCCTCCTTGCTTGCCATGTGGAAACAACTTTCTAATAAAGGTGTTGGGGCCATTATTCACGTGTCAGCCTTGTCATAAAGAGCATGTGAAGGATTAATTGCATGATATAACATGACTCGCCCATATGTAGTTCAAATATAGTTTGTGTTTGAATGAGTGGGCTGTCAGCTGAGCCAAGATCCTTGAGTCTGGCTTGCCTAATCTCTCCCAATGAAACTTCCAACTCTGGATCGCCTCTTGAGTAGAATTTCTAACCTTGTCTTTTCGGGTTCTCTCCACAAATACTTGTGATGGCCTTGGGTTAGAGCCATAGTGAATCACATCTTGGATTTTATTTTATATTTTTATGTTAAAAGCCTGTTTTTCTTATATGTAGGATAGTCAGAGTAGCACCTATTAAAAATAAGATATGCTAGATGTGACTAAAATGGTTTGAACATGTGAGAAGAAGACCAATGGATGTATTTGTGGGACAAATAGATGGAATGGAGCAGCTTGTAGCAAAAAGGTAAAGGAATTCTAAAGAAAGCATAGTGGGAAACCCTTAGACATAATATTGGATATAATGACCGAACAAAAGATATAGCCATTGATAAAAATTGTTGGTGAGAGAACTCATATTACTGACCCCATCTTGTGATTATTGTTGTAAGCCTGTTTTCCCATCACCAGATGTGACTTTTGCTTAAAACTTTCTAATCATCATCCAAGTATGTTGTTCAATTTGTCACATGCTTTTCTGGAATCCTACACTTGCAACAGGGGCTTGCTATCTCCACAGCTACTTTGGGTGGAGTTGCAGCAGCCTCTTCACATCAGTTGGACCACCATTTTAGAGAGATTTCAATGCAGCTTCAGCAATAGTTCTCCCTTGATTTTAGGGTTTAGGGCTTGCTATCTCCACAGCTGAGTGGAGTTGCAGCAGCCTCTTCATATCAGTTGGACCACCATTTTAGAGAGATTTCAATGCAGCGTCAGCAATAGTTCTCCCTTGATTTTAGGCATTCTGTTACAAGTTTCAAAGTTCTGTTTGACTTGTACTTCTCCATTTTTATTGTAATTTGAATTCCATTTTACGCTTCATTTTCCCTCTTCATTCCCTTCTTTTGTATCTCACGATGGTAATTATGGTTCTTAAGATCATTTTCTCACATATTCTTTAATGAATTAGAATTAATTCTATTTGGAAATGCTTCACTATTTTTCTCGCTTAGTCTTTAAAAGATAAGTTCAGTCTTTTCTTTAATCTGTTTTAGCTAGCGTTTTCAAATTATTTCCCTCTGCTTCCAGGATAAGTATAACTTATTTCAATTTGTGGGTTTATAATGTGTTAATTGATGCATACTGCAGATTGATGGATTTGTTGTGGAAGCACTCAAGGTTAAAGTAACAAACAGAAAGGCAGGGCATGAAATAGAATCTTTCACACAAGTTTTATCTGAAGTTGAGTCTTCTTTGAAGGTTGACACTCTAGTTAATTTCTGTTAGCATACTGTGTTTATGTTCTTCTGTTGTGCATCATGGACATTGTGTGCTGTCAATTGCAGCCATGGGCTCCCAGATTACAGAAAGCTCTCTCCAGTCACTCTATTGGTCCCACGAATCAGTTGGGACATTCTCTTTTGAGTAGCACTGCCGCTCCTACAAATGAAAATGACATAGTGTGGAGTCCTGAACAAACCAAACTTGATTCACTGGTCTCTCCCTCACCACTAGTGTCCTGGCGTGTGGACTGTACTGATGAGGGTGTTAGACAACTTTTCCTGCTCACGCCTCTGCCAAGGTCAAAAGCATTTTCATCCAAAATTCATGGTTCATCCAAACCAGTAATCGAAAATATGACTTCCAATGTTACTGTTGAGCCACCACCCATTGATGCTAATTCTGGGGAT
Source organism: Diospyros kaki (assembly GCA_036245055.1). Classification (NCBI taxonomy): domain Eukaryota; kingdom Viridiplantae; phylum Streptophyta; class Magnoliopsida; order Ericales; family Ebenaceae; genus Diospyros; species Diospyros kaki. The sequence goes on from BSEG01000003.1 coordinate 4,538,982, forward strand.
GCAAATGATGGTCCGGTTGAAGGTGAAGGGGTGAAGCAAACCCCAAGAAAATTCTCTGACGCTATTGTGACTAAAGAAGAAAGCAGTCCAGTACATGGGCTTAAATCTCCACCAAAGTTTTTAAGAAATGATTGTTCTGTGCTTGTTATGACGCCATGCTTGAAAATGTCACCACCTAGATCTTGTGTATTGCTCGAACCTAGGGCTGGCAATTTTTGACACGACCCGATTACACGACACGACACGACACGAAGTTAAGCGGGTTAGGGTTGACACTAATCGGGTTCGGGTCATAAACGGGTCAACCCGTTTATGACACGGTTATTTTCGTGTCTTAGGCGGGTTAACCCGCCTAACCCGTTTAGACACGAAATGACACGTTTAACTAAACGGGTTAACGGGTTGACCTGAACACGTTAACACGATTATACACGAAATGACACGTTTAATTAAAAGGGTTAGTGGGTTGATATGAACACGTTAACACGATTATACACGAAATGACACGTTTAAGAGTAATTTATAAAAAATAAATTAAAAATAGTTATTATATTAAAAAAACTATTATATATTCAAAAAATTTATGATTATAATTTAATATTTATAATTAATAGATCTAATATGTAAATTTTTAAGTTTTTGGATCTCAAGATTATAAAATTTAAAAAAATGATATATATACATAGAGAGAGATAGAGAATTGAGAAAGATGGTGACAATATTCAAACTATTAATCTCTTGCACTACGAAATAGACATTTGATCAAGTGTTATTTAAATTCATTTGGTCAATTATTGATTGATGTTATATAATTTCTCTAAATTTGATCTCCAATCAATAATGATGAGATAATAGTACTATGGTCAAATCTAATTTGAATTTAATAAAAAAAGTTTATAATAATTAAATTTATTTTTTAATTAGTTTATAACAATCAACTCAATTACATCTATAAATGATAACTAAAAAATAACTAAATGTATAAAGATTAGAAAAAAAAAAACATATTAAGAGTTCTAAACTTTACAAAATGGATTCATAAACTAAGAGCATTATAACTAAATGTATATTTTTTTTGCCATTCATAATTTTTTTTCTTGCAAAATTCAAAGAACGAGTAAAGTTGCAACAAACCATATTTTAGATTTAACGGGATTGTTTCTTAATGTGAAATTACCAAAACATAATATTCATTCCATATGTTCAAACAGTTACAGGAGATCCAGCCATACAATTTTTGAAAAAAAAAAAAAAACAAGCCATAAAACTAATAATAATGCCGATGTTCAGTGACGACGACGGTTGCCAAACACGACGGATCCCAGCTCATCGATGTCATCTGGGAGTGGCATCTGGCTACTGCTGGATTCGCTAGGGTAAGGTGGAAGAGCAATCTCTGGGAAATTATGATCAAGGACGTCATCTAGGATGATGGGAAGATCGAAACTCCAATTTGGATTTGGATCAGGTTGAGGAACAAGTTGGGGACGTGAAGAATAGTAGGCGAATAGTGAATCTAGCAATAGAGCTCGATGAGCTTGTAGATCACTAACCTGCTGTTGAAGGGCAAGAATGAGGGATACACATCCATAGATAGGATCCTGAAGTCGGGCCTGAGCCTCAAAGAAGAGTGTGTCAGCAGCCCAAAATCGATCACTTACCGAAAGCGGAGCTAGGAGATTGATGACATTTCTAAGACCAAAAACATCACGGATGGCTTTAAAACGAGTAGTACCATCCTCACGATGAAAGTAAGGGGCAAAGATGCACTGGGGAGTGCATCCTCTATTTAAGACTAGGCAGGCCCCACATCGAGTCCGGGCTCGCATGATAGATCTGGATCTGGCTAAATCTAATTAAATCAGATATGGGTCGGATCTAAATGGGTCAGATCTAATGGGTCAAAACAAGGAGGGTCAAACCTGAAGCGGGTCGAGTCGAGTCGGATCGACCCACATCTGGCAGTGAGTCGAGGAAAGTCGGCCGAGGGTCGACAGCTGCGTGGTGGAGCAAGTGGTGGCGATGGTGGCGTACCGGATCTGGCCGACGATGATGGCGGGGAGGACCTGCGTTCGGGCTCGCAACAATAGGGACGACGGCGGTTGTGGTAGCGGCCGAGGGAAGTCGGGCGAGGGCCGGCAGCTGCGTGGTGGAGCAAGGGCCGGATCTGGCCGACGGAGGGCCGATTTGGCCAACGATGATGGCGGGGAGGACCTGCAATCGGCGGCTGGGGCACGTAGAAGGAAGAAGAAGAAGAAGAAAGGAAGAAGAAGGGTTTGCAGGAAGAAGAAGAAAGAAGAAGAAGAAGGTAAAATTACGGTTATAATTATTAACTATTATAATTAATTATGGTAATTTAAATAATTATGTAATAATTAAATATTAGTCAGAAACCAAATAACTAAATATTTTATGTAATAAATAAATATTATGTATAATTTTATCACAAACCATATTTTAGATTATTATTGGAGTAATTCAAAGAATGAGTAAAGTTGCAACAAACCATAATTTAGATTATTATTTTATTAATTATCATAATTATAAATTATTTTAATAAATTTTAATCAAATAATTAATAATATTATTTATATTTAACAAATAAATATTTCAAAAAAATAAAAAAAAAAACCAAATACCCTCCCGCGGCCCCGCCCAATTTCTCCTGAAACCCTAATTCGGTCCCTAAACTCCCCCCATTTCTCTCTAACTCTCCCCCCCAAACTGTCGGCGCCTTCTCCCTCCCTCTCCTGCGTTCGCTGTTCGCTGCGCCTTCTCCCTCCCTCTCCTGCGTTCGTTGTTCGCCCGCTTGCCTAGCTGCCTTTCTTGCTCGTCCTCGCCTCGCTGCCTCTCGGTCGGCGGTAGGTCGTCCTCGCCCGCTCGTCTCGCTGCCTCTCTTGCTCGTCCTCGCCTCGCTGCCTCTCGGTCGGCGGTAGGTCGTCCTCGCCCGGCCTGTCCTCGCCTCGCTGCCTCTCGTGCTTGTGGCCTCCATCCTCGGCCTCGGCCACGGCCTCCGACTTGGTCTTGTTCAGGTATTCACAACGTTCATTTCTCTTCTTGATTCTGTTTTATGTGATGTTTTTTATTTGGTTTTTGTCTGATCTGTCTCGTTTCAAATGGATCTGATTGTTGAATCCGCGTTTACTTTGACCAGATCAAGGATCCGTCTTTGGTGGTCCTCGCAGCTGCTTCGGTGGTCCTCGCAGCCTTCGCCCTTATACTGGTATAAATCTGGTATAAATTTGGTCATCGTCCACCCTTATACTGGTATAAATCTAAAGTTGTTTTTAGTTAAGAAAGTAGATTACAATGGAGTTTGATGGTATTGAAGTTAATCTTGAGTCACAAAATATAGCTTCATTAGACACACGTGATGACAACGATGATGTTGAGTTGTTAGATGAAGTACAAAATGAGCGTGACAAAAGTTGTGTTAAAGGAAAACGAAAGAGGAAGACAACATCAGAAGTATGGACATTTTTTGATCGATTAATAGAAAAAACTGTCGATGGGAAACAAAGGTGCAAATGCAAAAAATGTGGTGCTTCATTCATTTGTGATAGCAAATATGGGACGGGTAATCTCAAGCGTCATATTCAAAGTTGTGTTAGAAAAGATACATCTGATATTGGACAATTATTATTAGGTCAAGATTTGTCTATGAGGTCTGCAAGATTTGATCAAGATAAATTCAGAGAGTTGGTTTTGACTGCCATTGTTATGCATGATTTGCCATTATCTTTTGTTGAGTATGCTGGTATTAGAGCATTTTGTTCTTACCTCAATCCTAATGCAGAACTTATATCTAGAAATACATTAAGGTCTGATTTGTTGAAGATGTATAAAAAGGAAAAGGATAAACTTAAATGCATGCTTGAGGGAAGAATGGGAAGAATTTGTTTGACTGCTGATTTGTGGACCTCAATTGCTACTGATGGGTATTTGGCCGTGACTGCCCATTATGTTGATAATGATTGGGTTTTACGAAAAAAAGTGTTGAATTTTTGTTTCATGCCGCCTCCACATAATGGTGTAGCATTGAGTGAAAAATTCTATACTATTTTAGTTGATTGGGGAATAGATAATAAAACATTTTGTGTTACTCTAGACAATGCTTCATCGAATGATGTTTTCATTAGTTTGTTGAAAGATCAGCTAAATACAAGAAAATCATTGCTATGTGGAGGCGAATTTTTTCATCTCAGGTGTTGTGCTCATATTTTGAATTTAATTGTGCAAGATGGATTGAAAAATATAGATGAATCTATTCACAAAGTAAGAGAGAGTATCAAGTATGTTAAAGGATCTCAAGTTAGAAAGCAAAAGTTTTTGGAATGTGTGAACTTGTTGTCCTTGAGTTCTAAAAAGGGTTTGAGACAGGATGTTCCAACAAGATGGAACTCTACTTTTCTGATGCTTGAGAGTGCTCTTTTCTATCGCCGTGCCTTTTGTCACTTACAACTAAGCGATTCCAATTATAAGAGTTGTCCATCTTCAAGTGAATGGGATAGAATTGAGAAAGTCAGCAATTTCTTGTCTGTCTTTTATGACATTACATGTTTGTTTTCTGGGACAAAGTATCCTACAGCTAACTTATACTTTCCCTCGATCTTTATGGCTTATGTGACATTGCATAATTATTTGGCTTCGGATGATGAGTACTTGAAAAATATGGCTGCTATGATGATGGTAAAGTTTGAGAAATATTGGTCTGAGTTTAGTATGATCTTAGCCATTGCTGTGATACTAGACCCTCGATATAAAATTCAATTTGTTGATTGGAGCTATAAAAAAATTTATGGTGATAACTCACCACAGTTTGGGAAAGTGCGTGAGAAATTATTTGCTCTTTACAATGAGTATGTCAAACCAATTGCATCTTCATCAGCGTATTCAAGTCCAGGTTCTAACAATCGAGATCTCAGCCAACCATCAATTAAAAATAGTGCTTGGGAGTTATTTAAGGTAATTTATTATTTGTACATTTTTATTTTAATTTACATATAATAGTAATAAATTTTTAAATAATTGTTGTATATTTTAAATTGCTAGGAATTTGATAATTATCAAAATACGGTGATTGCTACTTCTATGCAAAAGTCACATCTTGAGCAATATTTGGATGAACCGGGAGTGGATAGGAATGTAGACTTGGATATTTTAGCCTATTGGAAAGCACATCAATTTCGATATCCTGAACTTGCTTCCATGGCTCGTGATATTTTGAGTATCCCTGTATCTACAGTTGCCTCTGAGTCTGCTTTTAGCATTGGTGGTCGAGTTCTTGACCAATATCGCAGTTCTCTTAAACCTGAAGTAGTGGAGGCACTTATTTGCACAAGAGACTGGTTATTTGGAGAAACTGGTAATAGTTATTTTTATCTTTAATTTTATTTAATTATGTCACTTATTATTAATGGCTTGAATATTATTTTTGCAGGATGTGAAATTAAGATTAATGATCTTACTGAAGATATTGTACAATTGGATTCTAAAGAGACTACCAGCATGCCATCTACTCAGTGTTCTAATTCTATCATTTGAATGCTAATTGATTGAAAACAAATGTTTGATTTTTATATGTTGAGGAGAGTTAGATTACTGTATTTGGGATTTGAATGATTGTATTTGGAGATTTAGATTGCTGTATTTGGGATTTGGATGATTGTATTTGGAGATTTGGATGATGTATTTGGAGATTTGGAATAATTGCATAGATGATAAAATGTGAGATTTTATTCGAATTTGTTATTAATATGTTATATTTGTATGTTGGACAGGTTAATAATTTATGTTGATAGGTTAAATTATTTGTTTGTGCATGAATAAAATTTTGTATGTGCATTGAATAGGTTTTTTTATGCATTCAATAGATTTTTATATGTTACAGGTAAACGGGTTGGACAGGTTAATAGGTGACACAACATGACCCGTTTAAATTAAACGGGTTAAACAGGTTAACAGGTGACACGACACGACCCGTTTAATTAAACGGGTTAAACAGGTTAACAGGTGACACGACACGACACGTTTAATTAAACGGGTTAAACATGTTAATAGGTGACACGACACGACACGTTTAATTAAACGGGTTAAACAGGTTAACATGTGACACGACACGACACGTTTAATTAAACGGGTTAAACAGGTCGTGTCGTGTTACACGTTTAATAAACGTGTCGTGTTCGAGTTGAATGATTTTGACACGATTATTAAACGGGTCGTGTTCGGGTTTGTCTGAAACGTGTTATACGTGTGTCTTGACACGACACGATAATGACCCGCTAACCCGAATTGCCAGCCCTACTCGAACCTATATCTGGTCAAGTTCACAAGGATAATCATAAGTTCTGGAAATCAACCCCATTTCCTGTTGGAATTCAGGATCTTACTGAGTCTCAAACTTCTGAGTCCTCCGGCAGTGAAATAACTGAGAATTTGGCTTTGAAGTACCCAGAACTATTTGGGATACAACATCATAAATTGCAGATTGGAAGGAAGGCCATAGAAGCATCACCAGATTGGTTAATGTCACCTCCTAAAACTTGTGTTCTATTGGAGCCACCTGATGAGAAATCACTGACCAATGGTACTAGCAATTGTCAGTTATCAGCTACCGCCTGTGTCCAGAGTCAGCAGATTTCTTTCGCAAAACAAAATGATGTTCAAAGCCATCATTATTTAACCAGGAGATCCTACAATGAAGGTATTATGCTTTTTTTTATATATATAACTGCAGACGATAAGGTTCCCCGCCCAATTGGATTAAGGCTTGTGATTGTTATTGTATCTGTTGAAGATGACAATGATCATGATTTCAACTGATTAATTATTGTTAACATTTTTTTACTTAAGGACCTGTTGGTAGCTTAGCACTAATTGAGAGCACCCCCACATGGAAGGGGCCCAAAAGCACCACTCAAACTAAGAAGCATCCTGGAGAGAACACTTTAAAGAAAGAGCTATGGACAAGGTTTGATGCTGCTTCTACTAATGGAATACGATTCAATGTCTCTGTTCTGCAAGAGACCACCCGGAAAGGATTTCTTGACAGATTGGAGGAGGTTTCTTGTGATGAGAAGTCCCCCTGTGAGAATTTTGAGATGATTAATGACTTCTGCATAAAATTTTAGCTTTAGGTGGTGATGTGCTGCTGTAGATTCGTGGGAGGTGTTTTGGGGGCTTTTGTTGTATCTTTACTTCACACCGCCCCTTGAAAAAGCAAAAGAAAATATTTGGGTTCTCTTGATTGAAACTTTTTGATAGTGTAATGAACTAATAATAACAAATTATAGGTTGACTTGGTCAATAGTAGAATGATCAGGATCTTGTGGAATCTATCAAAAGTTGAAAGATGTCCAATCACAATAGAAAGTTGCCTCAGATTGTGTTTGGGAATAGTTTTTCATGAAGTATATGAATATATGAGCATTGCAAGATGCATAGCAATAAATAACAAGAGCACAAGTAGGGGTGAGAGAAAGGTGATCCTTAATAGTGGGGAGGTTTTTACCTTATAATTGAGGAAATATGGTCACATTAGGTCTACATGTGGTTCATCCTCATCATTAGAGAGATAGCTTGACCATAGCTGTAATATGAATTGCTCTTTCTAATCTTATTATAGATGAAGAAAAGTAAATTTCATTATCATTTTGAAATTTTCTATTGGCATCCAAATGTAGTCTTTAGTAGCAACCTTAATATAGCATGTATATCAAGGGGCCTGCGCATGGTTGTGTTAGCTGGTCACATTAGTAATAAAGTGTTCAGATACTTATATGTGAGAGTGATTAGGTATAAGGTTGATTGATAAGCATATTTAAGGTGTACTCCCTTTAATAAGATATTAATGATATATAATTTTTGCTTCTCGTTTTGTATTTTCAACCTTCTATATTGAAGTTTTACTTTTTTTTATAATTTTTTTTTTAAATTTGGGTTTATATTTCAAAGCTCTAAGCAATACACCACCTAAGTTTCTATAATATTTGCAATAGATCTAGATTTTGAGAGATAAATTTTATTGTTTTAATTTTAAAGGTGATTTTTATTAAATTATCTCTAAATCACTAAGATTAGTCTTCGTAAAAAAAGTAAATTTAAAATGTCAACACTTTAAAATTGGACAAAAATATAGGTACATTTTTGGATATTTTGAAAATAATAATAATCACTCTTATTTATAAAAAAATAACTAATTATTTTCTCTTTTTCTAACTACCCTATCTCCTTTTCTTAATATTTTTATATTTAAAAACTTTCTTATTTCTCTATTTTTTAGTTCTTTCTTCTTAAATCTTGTATTTGTTTCTCTCTCTTGATCAACACTAGTATTGGTTTTCAATGACAAAATCAACAACAGTAACGATAGTATTCTTTCTCTTTATTGCAATGAATCTCTTTGTGATAGCCTAAGGCCAATTTGGGTTCATTTGCAAAGCATCTAGATGTCTTTTCTAGGTTCATCCTCTCTCTACAAATAACCTAATGATTTTATGAGAGACAAAGAGGAAAAAAAGAGAGATTTATTGGTAAAATAGTCATTTTGTCTATTTATTTTGAACAACAAGATAGATTATTGTTATTTTTAAAACATGAGGGATAGTTATTGTAATTATATCAAACTTCAAGAGTGATTTTTGCAATGTTTCCTAAACTAAAATGTATAAAGATATATAAACTAAAAATATATTTGAATATATAAACTAAAGATGTATTAATATATTCTAAAAAATATATATTCTAGAATACAAATGTAAGGATTTTAAATAAATATATTTATTGAAATATAGAAACTAAATATATATAAATATATTTTCTAAAAAGACATATACAAATATAAAGATTAAATAAATATATAACGTATAAAATAAAAACTCTTTATTACTAAACTCCTTTATTTAACATTAAAGTAAGTTGAGAGAAATTAGAAAAAAAGGAGAAAAATCATGGCCACCATTACATTGTTGAGTATGGGGATAAAGTTTTGTTGTTGATGAATAAGATAGGGAGGGAAAAAAGGGGAAATCGAGGGGGAGTAAATTTGGAGGGCATTTTTGACAATTTAAAATGTTAACTGTGTATTTAATAATGGGGATAAAGTAACATTTACATTTTTAAGATTTGTAGAGTCAAGGAAAATGAATAATTTTCAAGATGTCGAGTGTATCATCTATATTTTCACTTAATCTTGTGGTTATCAATTGTAATTTTTCTATTATTTTACATTAAAAAGGTAATTAATCTATTTACATCAAAAATGAAAAAAAAAATAACCTTGTAATATGACTCTTTCTTTATTTTTGCAAAGCGACGAATTATAAATAAACTCAAAAATTAAACTGAAGCATGTATAAATTTAGATCATTTTCCTTCTTCCTAATCAATCTAGAGTTTAATTACGATGAATTCAATTAAAATTAGTATAGTCATCAGTCTACACCTTTGGTACATGAACTAGATTGAACCCAATGTATATTATAAATAAATTAAACAAAAAACTTGTACATAAAATACTAAAAATTAGAAGTATAAATAACTACATGTGCAATGCAATGCAAACTGCTCTCTATCTTTATTGAGATTTTAAGTATAAAATATGTCACATTCATTGTATTGAACTAAACTTTAGATAAATTGTTGTCTTTTGTTTTATTTTATTTTTTTCAAAATTTATGCTATTAAATTAAGAGTTTATTAAATGTAATACAAATTAGGGATATAACTTGACTTTTAATAGGTTGAGTTGATTTTCTTTTACTTGACGATAAATCTTGAATATATTTATGTAATTCTAATCTATTTTAAAAATCAACTAATTGTAAATGACAGATAAGAAAAGTGAGTATTTAGCATTTAGATTATTTTACTTATAGGTTCAAGATCTACGTCTATGAATTGAAAAGTCCAAATGATCAACTTTATAATCAGTTGCTAGAATTAATAGGTCTTCAAATTATTCATTTAAAAAAATAAATAGATATTTTACTGGATGATTATGATATTTTTTTTAAAATCGAAACTGTTGATCAATGGAGGAATAATATCACCAATTTTGTTCAATAAGAGTGATTTGAAAATGCTGTCAAAAATTTTCATTTCATTTCATTTTTGCCATTTTCATCGTAATCTATTAATTTTCATTTATACTAATAAAAATAAAAACTGAAAATGCTAGTGAATTTTATTGTGAGTTGTCAAGAAAGCGAAAACTAAAAACAATATTAATTTTGTGAATTTGTATCAATATTGAATTCATGTTGTAGTTACAAAAAATTATTGATAAACTTACAATCATTCAAATATTACAATTATTGATATGAATAATTTAATTAAAAAATTAAAATTGTTATGTCGAACAAAAATAAATCCACAACATAGCCAGATCAAAAATTAGGCAAAGTAACTCATAAGAGTCAAAGTGAGTCAAGGGGTCAAAAAGAAAGCCACATGGGCTAAGTTGAAAGAAGGGAGGGGGGGAGTAAGGATCTCGGGCATAGTCGAGTGAAGGTTACTTAGGTGTATGCTTGAATGAAAGTCACTCGCCCTCCCCTCCTCTAAAAGCACGCAATATGCCATCACGTGGCCAAGAGGTGATCCTATTCACAAGATCGTTAGCAATGCTTGCATGGCCAAGCATGTCGAGCCCTTACTTGGGTCTATGGTCGAGTGGGGGTTACTCAATCATGAGGCCCCATTGTGCAAGTTGCAAATTTGAGTACGCATAAGCCGTGCAAACATACAAGCACTCGCATGATCGAGAAGTAGACATCCAAATAAGGTCGCAAGCACATGTTAGGCACCACGTGGCCAAGAAGTGACCACAAGTTGCATACGCATGGCCATGCCTATGGGTGTTAAAAAAAATCGCTAAACCATGAAAATCGATCGCACTGCGTAATTTTTTTAGGGAAATAGTTTGAGATAGTTTGATAAATTTATACCCTGTATAGTTTGTGGTTTGATAAAAATACTTTCAATTTTTAACTGAACCACCCGACTAGTATAACAATACTTTAATTGGTTATGCTTGGTGTTTGGACTTTAGTAATTAGTAGTAAGTTGATTATGTTTGGTGTTTGGACTTTAATAATTATGGCATGTTTTGGAAATATGTTCAAATTTGCATTTTTATTTTTGATTAAGTTGTATTTTGTTTAAACTATTTACTAGTATAGTTTTTTTTTTCTTTTTTTTCCTTGTAAAAAAGTTAATTTTGAAGTGAAAAACTCAAAATATGTTAAAATGATCAACCAAAAAATATTTAGGCTAAATTTGTTAATCTACCAATCCCAATAGAAAACCCATTTGAACAAACCACGAAAACTGTATTTTGCGATATGGTCTGGTGTGGTTTATGAAGACTAGATCAGACCGCGTGATTTAGAGTAATAAAAAAAAACTGCACATATAGTTTGGTATATTGAAAATAGTTTAGACCAGCCAAATCAGACCATCATTGCAAGGCCGCAAGCCATATCCATGTGGCCAAGTATGGGCCACGTTGAGAGACCCTTACCGGGTCTACACCGAGTAAGGGTCACTTGGCCCTCTATACCCAAACACCTACATGGTGAAGCACGGGTCATACCTATAGACCCCATTGGGCCCATAATCGAGTGAGGGTAACTCGATCAGGAGTCCTCACGCTGCAGGAGCTACATGGCTAAGTGCGCACAAGTCTCACAACCAGAGGCCCCCTATTCGAGACAACACACATGAAGACCACCATGCCCATGCGAGCCATGCACCGAGAGCCACACCAAAGCCAAGAACTATGTGGAAAACACTTGAATGGCCCTCAGGGATCCTTTCTCAAAGCATCACCAAAAGACTCTTCTAGGGGATTTGTGAGTCACTTATCTTTCCTGAAGACACCTGGGAGACCCTTATGGGCCACCTAAACTCATGAACCTCTCCCTAGGCCATGCAAGAGACTGTTCCAAAGGGCTATAAAACCCATGAGACCCGATCAAAATTGCCTCCTGGATTCCCATCGAAATAGAGGGAAACACACCACATGTCGATCTTTTCCACTTCTATAAATAAGAGTGTCGACCTCTCACACAAGGTACACTCATTCTCATGTTCAAACTCTTTCATTGTGTTCTTACACTTAATATATTCCAGATGCTAACTTAGGCATCAGAAGGTATGCGTAGAGACACTCACCCATACCTCTAATTAGTTTCTTTCTCAACAGGTCACTCGTTATGAGAAGGTTACTCATCATCCGAGAGGGTCATTCATCATCCAATAGGCTTCGGATGATTTTCCATACCATAAATTTATTATTGTAGTCAGACAACAACAAAAAATGATAGATATTTTTTTTATTATTAATCTAATTGTTGGAACTGCTCATTGTTGGTCGACAACTATTGGGACAAAGGCCTTATTGGGTAGGAAGAGAAATGAAAATGGTGACTTTTGAGCAAAAATAAAAATTTGAAAAAGAAATGACCATTATATTATTTTCATTCCATTCCAAAAGTTATTGCCGACATTTTAAAAAATATAACATAAAAACAAATACCATTCCCATTGTTTTCATACCAAAATTTAAAATAAAATGAAAATTTTGAAAACTGCAACATTTTCAAAATTTGAGCTTTTTTATTAGAGTGCATGTATTGGAAAAATATGTGTAAGAAATAATATACACCTAGGAGGGGATAAATTGGGTGTTTTAAAAAACTTTTTAAAATCCTTTTATGGAAAGAAAACTTTTACCTTTTAGAGCTCTTGAAATATGGTTAAGGGTGTAACAAACCATAATTAGAGTCTCAAAGGAGATAAACAAAATTAAATGAAGAGGAGAAGAGATTTACATGCCATTTTACATAATAACCCACAAGAGCTCTTCTCCAAAAATTGAGGGAATACTCCCACATAAACTCACTCCTCAATAAGACCAAGGAATAGAGAAGAAAGGGAATAAGTAGGAGCTTGCCTCTTGGATATTTTCTTCAAAGTCTTGCTTGAAATAGTTTTCCCCCAATATACTTGTTCCTACACCCCAAAATGAGAGAAATAGATAAGGAAATAAGAAGGGAAGCAAACCCAACTTGTTTAATCTCTCTTGAAGGTATGAAATCAAGGAAAAATGGAAAAGAAGCTTAGCTCGCATTCCTCTTCTTGGCCGAGCATGATCTGTTCCTCTTCTTTTTCTTTCCTTCTCAATGAACTTATTTCTTCATGCTAACATCAAACCCTTCGCTATTTATATACACACACATTCTGTTAATTATCAAAATGCCCTTTATACTTAATAAAAGAAATCCTTTATATATAAGGGTAGTTTAGACATTAATTAAGCACCACAAACCTCAAAAAGATAATCCATCACATACCTCGATATATGATGAGTCCTACTTCACCAAAGTCAAATCCTTAACTTTTCTCGTTCCCCTCCTATTTGCCACTACCTCCAAGAATGTCATATAAATATTTTAAAATTATCACCAATACAAGTAAATGTTCCTAAATATCCTATTCCCACAATGACGCCACCCGAACTCGTTATCAGGTCATTACACAAATCATTATTATTATTATTATTTTTAAAATAATTACACCAATACCTTTTTATATTCAACAAAAGTACAAAAAATGCCTATGTGTTATGAAAAAAATACTTTATTTGATTTTATTAAATTTGATTCACTTTTCAATACTATATAAAATTTTAAAATAGTTAGAATACCCTAAATTTTATTCTCTTCTATCTATATCTCTCTTATATGTTTCTTTTATTTTAACAGATGAAACCTCTATCTCACTAGATTTTTTCTCGACAAAACTTATCTTCATTCATTTTTGAACCAAAACCGCAATTGTTATGTCAAATAATCATTATAATTATTATTATTATTAGGATAAATATTACATCAATATTTTTTATATTTGGCAAAAATATGTGTCTCTAAAAATGGTAAAGTGCTTCCATTGATTTTATTAAATTTTATTCACTTTTCAATGTCATTATTTTGATGCCACACAAATATTTGAAATGACCAAAATACCCTTAAGCTTTTTTCTCTTTTATTTGTATCTATTATCTCTTCATTTAGCGAAGAAAACCTCATTTTGTTAAATTTTGTTGACAAAAGCTCTTTATCTTAATCTTTGAATGAGAACTCTCATTGATGATGATTGCTGATTGGGACGTCGACTATCCATCACTATTTTTATTTAAATTTTATATATTTTTATATATGTTTGTTTGTATATATATTTTGTTTATATTTGTTGTTAGTTTATGTTTTTTAGTTTTTTAAATGTTTATATATTTTGTGCAGAAAATATATTTATATATATAGTTTAAGTTTATATATATTTAATTCATATTTTTGGAGAATATATAGTCTATGTTTATATTTAAATTTTAGGAACAATATATTTTAGTTTATATTATTTAGTTTACTTTTTTTGTTCATAGAAAAGTTTATATATTTTTAGAAAAGTTATTTAAATACATATGTTTTTTTTTAAATTATATTATTTTAGATGGGGGAGAGAGAAACAAAACTTATTTAAAACATTAAGAGGCAAATTATATTCGGGAAATTCCCCTTTTTGGAACTCCAAAACCCCAAAACCCCAAAGCCAAAACCCTTGCTCGTCTACGCTCTACCGCTCTCTCTCTCTGTTTCTCTCTGCCCATCCAATGGCCGACTCGAATCAATGGGTTAAGCACATCGAATCGTTCGTCGGCTCTTCTAGCTCTCCTTCCCAGCAGGTCCAATGCTCACTATCTTCACTGCTCCAATTTTGGTTTATAATGGGAAGTTCTGAAAAGCAACTCAAACTATAGATTTTGGTTGTTGAGATGGTGAAACATATGTAAAACATTGAAAACTCAAGATTCTATCTTTCTAAGATAAGGCGAATGAATTTCCACTATGTAAAGTGCTGAATTTGGACATTTTTTTTATTTTCCTTTGCGTTTGTCTGCAGGTTGCTAGTTTAGATGCGATTGCCGCTCTTTTGAAGAATGATGTGATAACTATGGAAAAATTAGTAGGCGTCTTCTAAACTTGTGCTATTTCTTCAGTTATTCTGTTAATAGTGGTTTTCTTTTTTTATTTATTTATTTTGCATACTCTCTCTATGAATGTTGCTACTTTATTTACAGGTTAGAGAGATGGGGATGTATTTGACTACTACAGACAGCATCATTCGAGCAAGAGGTACTTAATTGTTTGTTTTTTTCTTATGCATTAATTGTTTGTTGTTTGCTTGTTTTTCTCAAAGTGTATCAAGGAATTTGTTAATGAACGTACGTGCTTTACATAGGCAACTTCTGTAGTTCGTTGCTTTCATAGAATTGTATTTGTAGGTAGATTTAGTGGCTTGGTCTAAGTATCTTTGATGGCATTTTTACTACATATTTTTGTTGTGGTACTAAATTAGACCTGACTCAGATGAACAACCACATCAATTGTTTTCCTATACTTGAATGGAGCAAGAAAATATATATTGTTTGTTGAATTTTTAGATGAGAATAACATATAGTCTATGGGATATGAAAACCTCAACGGAAAATCATCCAAAGTTTAGGTAAAAAGTGTCAAATGTGTTTGTACATAATCAAGGTCAAGTGAACATAGACTTTCATGTTATGTTATCCTATTGAATACAGTTGAAATGTAATTGATCTAAAACTAAAAGGACCTCAGATTGGATTAATAATCCGACCTCAGATTGGATTAATAATCCGTATATCTCTAGCCAGGTCAAATCACCTTGTAAAATCCATCGTGTGCCATGTTCTTTTTCCTATTCCCGGTTGACATACTAGGATGATTTGCTTTCTAGGTAACATAATGTGCATTGGTTTGCCTTCTTTGAGGAAGTAGGATACAATGTAAACTGAACATTTCAAATTTGCTATTCCTTTTAGCATGTATCTACCAATTCGAAATGTATATATGTGCATATATATTTGTTTATGAATTATCTTATAGTTTCTAGGATTTATTATGTGTTATATATCCTGTTGCACTGCAGGTATCCTTCTTCTTGGAGAGCTACTGTCACTCCTTGTATTAAAGCCACTTGATGATGCTTCCCTGCGTAGCCTGGTAAAATTCTTTGCAGAAAGGCTGGTAAGTGGGCAATTACATAATGAGTTACCATGCATTAACAAAAATGGCTATCTGTTTTATTATTTCTTTGTGCTTCAGTTCATCACTTTGTTGCTTTACCTTTTCTGGTCTATATCTAGAGTGCTAATTGTTTTTTTCCTTTTGTTAGCTGGTTAGATAGTAAAAAATCCTCTCAAAAATGAATAGTCAGACAATTTCCTAGATGCCATTTTGGGCACCTGTCAACAAGCTTGCATTAATTCCATTAAGCTTTTGAAAATATATGAAGAATTGGGTTTAGTTTCTCCAGAATGCTGGCTCAATATTTAGAATTCCCCAGCTTGCAAACAGATGCCCCACGGAGAATCTGGATTATTACACTATGACTGCCTCTTAGGCAATGAAGCCTTTTTGTCATCAACCGTCTTTAATACAAGCATGCCTGTCTTTAGACTTACAACCTTGTTTCATGCCTCTAAATGAATCTTCTTGTCTCTCAATGACTTCCACAGATAATCACACTTGTTAAGTTCTTTCCACTGTTTAAGTTGAAAGGATGGTGTCACTAATTTGAATCAGAGTACCCCTTGGTGGTTTATTAATCTCTTATACTTACTAATATGGGAAATAATGGCCTGTCCCATGAATAAGAACTTTTACTATCAATGGGTATTTTTCCATAAACTTCTTCTTTCAATGGGTACTCTTCTCTGGGGACTGCTGATAGGTAGGAGGAAGTAGGAACTCCAATGTGATGGGAATCGACAAAGTTCTCCAGAAACATTCTTTTAAAATCGTAACAAAGTTTGGCAAGGCTAATTTTGTTCCCATTCCAGTCTGAAAAATCCTTTAGATGCTTTATGACTGCTGCTGCTTGGTTACATGATACTTCTGCAAAAAGCATAAAAATATCTGCAAGAGGGATGTGAGGAGAACCTACCACAACACTTTCTGATATTTCCATTTCTTTTCAACTGGAAGTTGCATTAACAGTCTGTCCAAGCTTTTGAAGGCACAGACAGAGAGAAAGAATCTGCAAGGTTTACCTTACTGGTGGCACCCCTTACCTTACTGATGTCTCCCCTAAGTGACAACAAAGTATGTTAGTCATCTCACTATTCCTGAGAGGAATAAATCGTGTAAAAAAATTTAGACCATAGTCAAATAATTCCATATCTGAGGTAGACCATCTTATCTGTAACTCTTCATAGGAAGTCCAAATCAAGTCTGTCCAATGCCTAGTGTTGATTAATATTACTTCTAATGTTTCTGATTGTTTGTGGATGTTGTATTTACATATACAGCTAACATGAAATTAGTCAATCTAACTTATTTAAGTCTTCCTGACAACCAAAGGGTTGGCTAAAAGCTTCCTCTTTTGCCATTCTGTTTAACCTAGTGCCATAAGTTTGGTCAGGCTGTAATGCATTATATCTTTATTTATTATCCATAATTTATAAAACTGTACAGATGCAAAACTTATTATTTAATCCCAGTCATATGTCCACATCTTTGTTTGTGTCAGTGACTGTCCGTACTAATGTTAGTGACATGGTGCTTTTTGGGCCTTCATCCATTTAGTAGAGATACCAGTGCCTTTCATTTTGCTAATTGAATCCTGCAAAACTTGCAAGGTGCAGTCTTTCTTGTATTTAGATGTGGAGTTGGACTTAGAATATTGTTCTTGGGCCTGAACATTTGCTTAGAATATAAGGTAGTGTTCTCTTTGCGTTTTAATTTTGAGTTTTGAATTTATTTTCAGTTTTGTGTTTTGATTGTTTGTTTTGAGATTTTTGAAAATGCGTTCTTTTTGTTATTCCGAAAAATTGTTTCTCAAAACAGAAAACTAGAAAACGCGTTTATTTTGAAATTTTGAAAAACTATTTCTTTTTTGTTATTATGATATTTTATTCAATGAATTTAATTATTAAATAATAAAATTAACTCTTTTTAATAAAATTCTACTATTAAAATAAAATAATAAATTTGATTAATAAATTACTAACATACATCTTGACAATAATTTATATTAAATTATACACTTAATAATATGATATATGTTATCTTATATTTTTAATTATAATATAGATATACTATATTTTTTAAATTTTAAATAAATATATAATTTTATTTTCAAAATTTAATAATAATTTTTTAATTCTTTTTTTCTCTTCTTTTATTTTTTTTCCTTTACTTCCTTTTCATTTTTTATCTTTTCTTCTTCTTCGGTGTCCTGCATCTTCTCCGGCGCCGACCACCGTTGACCGGAGATTCACACGATCAGAGTCTACTATTAGAATCTCCAAGTCAAGGGGGTTGACATACACAAAAATGAGTCAAATTTAACGGTTGGATTTGTGTAGATCTAATATTTAATTTTAGGCCACAAACTCAAAAAAGCATTGCCAGTTGCCACCGGCCACTATGGCTAGCGGTTTCTGTCTATTAGAGGCAACCACCTGACACCCAAGGGCCCATCGACCAACATATCTCAAAACCAGCAAGATCCAACGGTCAAATCTCCTTAGATTTAATGGTATAGGCGGTCGAGAGAAGAGAGGATAGAGGATTGAACCAGCAAGATCTAATGGTAGGGGGCAGTTGACGGTGGCTCGTGGCGGCGACAAAGATGGCCCGGGGGGGCAGTCGAGAGAAGAGAGGAGGCATGGGAGAAGATCGAATGACCGGGGGTGGGGGAGGGGGTGATCCACGACTTCTTTCGGCGGTGGCGGGCGAGGTCGTCGACGATGACTCATGGCAGCGACGGAGATGGCGGACACGGTGTTTGGGCGAGGCTTCAGAGAGATAGAGAGAGAGAGAGGGAGAGAGAGAGATTGGAGGGTTGGGAGGGCATGCATTTTTCGTGTTTTGAGTGTGTTTTCACTAAAAACACTCAAAACAACAAATGTTGTTTTGGGTTTTCTTTACAAATTTTTGCTTTGTTTTCAAAAATGCGTTTTTGAAAACAGAAAAGAGAACGCGTTTTCAGTGTTTTGAAAAACTGAAAACTCAAAACGGGTTAAAAATAACAAAGAGAACAGACCCTAAGATTTTGCCACTTGCAATCACCCACTCTGATTCCATATCCACCTCCTATTGTCCCATCACATGGATAACCTGCCATTTTAAATAACATAAGTAATCAATTTGCAATTATTGTCATTGTTAATAATGAGTGTTCGAGATGAATTTTTTCTCTTAGCTTTATATCTCTCATTAATGAACTTCTTATTTTTTTAAAATAACAAAACAACACCCCCCCCCCCCCCCAAAAGAAAAAAAAAAAAAAACTGCCTTGAGGAGCCAAACCCTTTCTGATGATTACCTCAAAACTATTAAAACTATTTACAAGCAAGACATCTAAGAACTTTACAAAAGATTCAAAAGAACAGAAAATTTGTCTTTGGCCCACAAAAGGGAAAAGGATAATGATAATGATGCTGATGGGTGAACCCAACTTATGTTGCTGAACCGGAGAAATGACATTTCTACCCTTTCTTTCAATTTCCAGTGACCATCTTTTTCTCTTCACTGCCATGACATCATTGCTAAAAAATGGAGTGGGGACACTTGGCCAAATCCCAACACACTGCTGGGCCCCACACTTCCACTAAATTGCTAATATTAAGCAACACAAAAGAAAAATCATATTTTATTTACAAAATATTATTAAAATAATTATATTTTTATATTTCAATGAATGTTTATTAATATCTAATTATCAATAAATGATATTTTAATATATTAATTATTCAAAATTGCATTCTATTTATTCAAATGCCATTCCATTTACCCAAGGTGGTAGCTTCACTGTTGACACTCCTCACACCGAGACTTGAGGTTTTAGGTTTAGATAGGCCAGTTCATTTTGTTGTTAATTTTACGTATTTATTTTTGGTTTAAGTTCTCAAATTTTTGTGTTTAGCTTTTACTCTTATAAATTGAACATGTTTGATTTTTTTTGTCATATTAAAGAATTTGAACACAAAAACACAAATTGTCATTTGATCATCCATTTGTGTTATTTTTTCTCATATAAGGATAAAGCTTTTGTAAATTATATAAATTTATTTTTTTACTTAATATATGTAATTATTTATGAAAATAAAATTTTAAAAAGTTATTAAATAAAAAAAACTCAAAAAATGGAGGAGACAAAACAAACAACACAGAAACACATTTTGTTGCCAGTTTTCAGAAATGTGTGCATTTTTATGGAAACAAAAAAAATCTAAGAAAATTACATTTTCTATTTTCATTTCACAGTTTTAAGAACAAAGACATTTGGTGGACCATATGGCGAGCAGCCACCCAAGCAACCACTAGACAATATACCTGAAGTTATAACCTCAAGTCTGAGCACAAGGGTTGTCACCAGTGGAGCTACCACCATGGGTAAATGAAATTGTATTTTAATATATGGAATACAATTTTTAGTAATTAATATATTAAAATATCATTTGTTAATAATTAGATACCAATAAACATTCATTGACACAATTTTTATGTATATAATTATTTGAATAATATTTTGAAAATAAAAAATGTGATTTTCTTTTATTTTTTTTGTTGCTTAACATCAACAATTTTGTGGAAGTGTGGGACTTGACAATCTATTGGGATTTGACCAAGTGCCCCCATTCTTTTGCAATGGTGTCATGGCAGTGAGGAGAAAAAGATGGCCACTGAAAATTGAAAGGGTATAAATGCCATTTCCCTAGTTCGGCAACATGAGTCGGGCTCCCTCATTGGCGTCATTATCATTATCCAAATGAAAATTAGAATGGCCGGCCTAAGATAAAAAGAACTTTTGAATTATCAAAAGCTCTCTTATTTCTCTCTCTATACCACTTCATGACACAAGAAGGAATAAGGTAAAACTGCAACAATCTTGTGCTTAGAGTTGCCTTACCCAGGAAGAAAAATGTCTAAAAACAAAGCTGACCCACTGGATACCAAGAAATGAAACAAGGATACTTCAAATATTTCGAGCAACAAACAACAGGGAAGCAAAAGATCATTTGATTTCCCATCCTTCTACAGAGTTCGGACCAATTAGTCACATAAGACTCCCTTCCCCTAGATATCAGTTTTAAGCTGTGAGCATGGTGCTGAGTGGGGCAGTCAAACAAAATGGCACTTAGGGAGAAGCTTTTGACCTTTATGAAAATATCCAAAGGAAGTTCAATCTACTTTTGTCAATAAAAGCCTTAAAAAATGGGAGAAGTGAGAACATTCCTTGATCTGATGAGGTCTAGACCCATTTGTCTTCCTTTGCCTACCATAGGATGAATGTGAAGAACTTGATCAAGACCAAAGGGAATGAAACTTCTAGACAAGAAGATTACACCTAAAAATAGGGAACCAAACACCCTACCAACTTGCTAGTTAATTGATTCAAATCAAGGAATAAGTCACTAAGGGGACTAGAGTTGTGCTTCCCTACTTACCCCATTTCCTATTTGAAAAGAGAAAAATTTAAGAAATGATCCCAAACTTTTTTAATGCCTTTACGTAATCTCATAGACTAATCCCATAAAAGGAAACCATATTTGATTTCAATGATTTTTTCCCCCCAAAAAGGTCATATTCATATGTTAAATACCTTGAGATTTCTTATTCCTAAACCACCTCCCTACTTAGATACACAAACCCTTCCCTAATTAATGAAATTTGAATTTCTTCACCTAATCCTCCCTTGAGAAATTCCCCCATGTAATTCCTTTGATCTAGATGTGACTAGAGCTGGTATTAGGAACAAAGACAAAGTAAATAAAAATACTTGAAATGGTTCTCTTACTAAGTGTAGTTTTCTTTCATGTACCAAGGGTTAACCTAGGGTAGAATGGAATTTGGGAGAAATTGAGGAAGATAGATCAACAAGATAGGGAGAATTAGAGCAGAAAAGGGAGAGATAACAGATAGAATTGAGAGGTGATCAAGAGAGAGAACAAAGAATTGAGAGGGAAGAGTAGAGAAATTAGAGAGGAAATTGAGGAGAGGGAAAGTCTGAAATTCAAATATCATTCAACAACATAATATTCTCTAAGTGATACAACCTATTTATAGGTTATTTCAACCTATTCAACTGAAAGGTACAAACTGTTACAACAAAGTACAACTGAAAAGAAATACATAGAGTACATATTACTAATATATCCTTGGGGTTGTGACAATTCCCCCCTCCTTGATGTTGGTCCCTTAGGGTATGGCTACTTAAGGAGGGGGGGTTGAATTGAGTGATTAAAGTTTTTCACAATTTTAATTAATATTCTTGATTAATGATTTTATTTAAGAATATATATTTGATAAATATAATAAATTATGTTTGAGATTAAAAATTAATGCAAGTTACAAGATATAGCAAAAATAAATAAAATGAGGCACAAGACTATTTATAGTGGTTCGGTGTCTTCACGCACACCTAGTCCACTCTCCCAAGATCTAACCACTCTTGGGGTTTCACTAAACTAATTTCACCAAGATTTTTTTTTCACATGGCTCACCTTGAAAACTAGATACACACTTAGATTACAACAGGTTCTATGCAACCACTACATCAAGGTTTTCACCCTAGTTTACTTTGAAAACTAGATTCACCTAGATTTTAATGGTTCTAGAAAATCTATATAATCCACAATAATATTTTAAATGGTCACAAATAATTGTCCACACTTGGACACAAATAAGCAATTAAGCACAAAATATACAAGGCAATAATATTTAAATAAATAAATAAACAGTGACCTCGGTTTGAATGGAAAAGATCGGATTCGGCTTTGTGATATCTTTTTCTCTTCTTGTCTTGTGGCTCTTTGGTGGATGTGCAATGAATATTTGAAAGCCTTGGAATGCTTGAAAATTAGTTTGAGAGCTTTTGAGTGTTTTGGATAGGCAATATGAGCAATGAATGATCTCCAAAATGACTTTGGAGCTATTTATAAGCATTCTAAAAATTACAGTTCACTGTCATTGTAGGGCACTGTTCACCAACGGTTGGATTACTATTCCAACGGTTTGAATATTGCAAAGCACTGTAGCAACAGTGAAAAAAATTGATTTTTGACCCAAATTTTAGAAAAAAATATTCGTATGAATTTTTACTTACTTGAAAAATAATTTTAATGAAAAATACTAATTTTGATAATACATATATTGTGCCAAAATATTTTATAAATTAATCGAAAATAATTAGGTACAAAATATCATTTTTGTTAATAATCAAAACTTAATTAAAAATTAAATAGAGTAAGTTGACTCAACACTTGAAAGAGTTCTTGTCCCCAATAACTTACTGCGATTGGCCACTGCTCTTTGTCACAGGACGTAAAGGAGACTTAATTTTGCTGTTAATTTTTGTTGCTACTTATTGTATTGCTAAAATCTTTTACTGCTTTTAATTGTATTTTCCTTTTCCAGTTGGGTAGTTTGTTAACTAGTACCGTTAGGTGTAAAGGCAACTAGAATAGGACTAAATAATTGGTTATATGAGAGGTGATCTGCTGTGGCAGCACCCATAGAACAAACTATATATGCTCTTGAATCCTACTATAAGGATCTATTGAAAATCAATTAAGAAATCTGATCTCTTCTTTTCTCAAACTTTTCTCTCTTCAATCTCTCTCTTTCTCCTTTCTTCATTCTCCCTCCACTCTTCTTCACTGTTCTCCAACACACCCTTTTAATCCACACTGAATTAGAAAAGTTACTATTGTCATAGCATAGCAGTGACATTTGGTATCAGAGCCTCGATTTCGGCAAGAAGCTTGTTAGTGACGTGAGAGATGGCCGTGGGGGCTCCCATGAAGAATATGGAGTCACAACTCCAACAAGTTAATTCAGCTATGGGGAAGTTCTAGAACTAGGTGGACCAATTGGATTGGGGCACCAAGAAGAACTATGATGCAATAGGCGAACTAGAGCGGAGGCTAGAAGGCAGACTAATCAGATGAGGGAAGAGATGGGAAACCAACTTCAACAGTTTATGTTGATGTTTACCTAGCAAAATCAAGTAAGAATGGCCCCTGACTTTCCCCCTAAAACTAGAACAGAGCTGATTTTACATAATGAGAAGGTGAACTGGGAAAATGGGACATCTGAAATTGAAATAGAGCAGGAGGATGAGGTTGAAACTATGACAAGAAGAGGTTATGAGGACCGGGTTAAACCACCTCAACTGGGGTTTCTCATACCCTGGATGGAAATACCCGTGTTTGAGGGAACTAACCCTAGATGGTGGGTTAGGAAGTCTGAACGATTGTTTGAATGGTACAATGTGCCTAAGGAGAGAAGGGTAGCTTTGGCTGTGCCTACTTTAATGGCATGGTGGATGCATGGTTCCAAGGATGGACACAAACAAGGGAGAATTATACATGGGGGGAAGTCACTGCCAAGCTATGTGAGAGATTCGGAGAAAGGAGCATGTCGGATACCATAGAAGAGTTCAACAAGTTAAGGCAAGTTGGGGATGTTGGGTCATACTTGAGGAGCCTCAAAGAGTTGAGGTCATTAATGAGTAATCATGACCCTCACTTGTCTGAAACACATTTTGTTTCTAGCTTCTTTAGTGAGGATTTGTGGCCTATGGTGAAGATGATAAGACCACGAACAGTGGAGCAAGCAGCCGAGAGTGCCAAATTGTAGGAGTTGGTAGTTGAGGCCCTGATGAAAAAACATAAGTAGCAGCAAAAGGCTGTAGCCATGGGGAATTAGCAGCAAGGTGGAAACAAGAAGGGGTTCAACAGAGATTCGATCAAGGGAAATGCAGGGGTAAGAAATTTTGGAGGTCCATATTCTGGGGGGAGGCCTAATGAACCAAAGAGGCAACCTAGTGTGTGTTACAAGTGCGGGGATAAATACTATCTTAGGCACCAATGCAAACGCCAGTTGTTACTTGTTAACTTAGGAGCACTTAGAGATAGACTTCTTGGACAGAATTCTCAACCTCACCCTTGCGCACACACTCGGATTTCAAAGATAACAGAAAACCAAATTGAATGACAATTAAAACAAAATGTAAATGACAGAAAATAAGACCAAACCACAAGTAGAACACAGCAAATTATCCTGGTTTGGATTGCCCTTAGGACAACCCTACATCCAGCCTCTTAAAGTCTCCTGATAGTAGCCTCTTTAATTCAGAATGATAGCAGTACACATTTGTCTCACGATTGCAAGTCTCTCCAAGATTACAAAGACTATTTCTTGAACACACAGCCTTTACTCTTGAACTTACTCGTGAGAATATGAGAGACATTATAAGCCTAGACTCCTGCCCTATTTATAGAAATATAGGTGATAGTCTCTAAGACTTTAGTAGGATTAGACATTCCCGATTTTACCCTCAAACTTTAAACCAATTACAAAGTTGAGAAACTGCCTGACTAAACCCATAAAACCGACTCATTTGACTGTTTTAAAATCTAGATCTACTTGAGACAACATTCTAACAAATCTCCACCATTGTCTTGAGTAAGATCCACTCCATTCTTCAATCATCAAAGCTTTAACCTGCTCTCCTTCTTGGCTTTAACACAATATGTACCTAATCACCAACACAAACAAACATTAAGAATATTCAAACAATGTTGTAATTTGGACAAAGTAACCTGTTTTGTAAACATATCAGCCGCATTATGCTCTCCTGCAACTTTAACTAGGTTTACCTCTCCTTTCTCAAGGATTTCCCTAATAAAATGATACCTAACATCAATATGTTTGGTTCTTTCATGATGGGATTGATTCTTAGCCAAATGGATTGCGCTTTGGCTATCACACCTTAACTCTACCTTGACATTTCTTTCTAGGAGTTCACCCACAATTCCTTTTAACCAAAGACCTTCCTTTATTGCTTCAGTGACAACAATATATTCTGCCTCAGTGGTGGATAAAGCCACCACAGGTTGCAGGTTGGTCTTCCAGCTTATGGAAGAATTCCATAACTGGAAAACATATCCAGTTCATGATCTCCTTTTATCTAGATCGGCTACATAATCAGCATCCGAAAAACCTAAAATGCAAAGTTCTTCTCCTAGCTTTGCTCCACCATAAACTAATGACATATCTAATGTTCCTTTTACATTTCTCAAAGTTCATTTTACTGCATCCCAATGAGCTCTCCCTGGTTTGGCCATAAATCTACTAGATACACTCATAGAGTGAGCCAAATCAGGCCTTGTATAGACCATGCTATACATTAAACTGCCCACAACATTTGAGTAAGGAAACTTACTAATTTCTTTCATGCTTGAGTCGTTGTTTGGAGACTGCTCATGTGAAAGTTTAAAGTGTTGAGCAAAGTGGATAGAAACCTCTTTTGCATCCAACATATTAAACTTCCTAATCAGCTTACTAAGGTATGACTTTTGGGATAAACTAAGCTGTCGTTGCTGTCTATTTCTCTTAATTTCTATGCCTAATATCTTCCTAGCTTCTCCTAATTCTTTCATTTCAAAGGCTGACCTTAATCCCAGCTTTAAATTTTGGATTTCTATGGCTGATTGACTTGCAATCAGCATATCATCTACATGTAGGATAAGATATATAGATATCTCATTAGACATATGTTTGAAATATACACGGCTATCATATGCACTCCTTTTGAAACCTTGGACAATCATAAAAGAGTCAAATTTCTTATACCATTGCCTAGGAGATTGCTTTAATCCATAGAGAGACTTCCTAAGCAAACACACTTGCTCTCTATTCCCTCTAATCTCAAATCCCTTTAGCTGCTCCATAAGAATATTTTCTTCCAACTCTCCATGAAGAAAAGCTGTTGTGACATCCATTTGATCAAGCATTAAGTCTAAGTGTGCTGTTATGGGTAATAAGATCCTAATTGAAATATGGCTTACAACCAGTGAAAATACTTCATTAAAGTCTATACCGGGCACTTGAGTAAAGCCCCTAGCCACTAACCTAGCCTTATACCTAGGCTTATCTTCTTTCCCAGCACCTTCCTTAATCTTGTATAGCCACTTACAACCCACTACCCTTTTCCCTAAGGGTTTATCTACTAAAGTCCAAGTCTCATTTTTTATACGGGACTCCATCTCAGATTTCATGGCAGCTTGCCATTTCTTGAAGTCTTTTGAGTGCATGGCCTCTTCAAAAGTGAGAGGCTCATCACCAGCTTCTTCCATTGCACTTGAAAGTGCATAGGAAACCAGATCCGAATATCCATACCTAACTGGAGGCCTTACGATTCTTCTTTGCCTATCCCTTGCAACATTATACCTCTCATGGTCTAGCTCACTTTCTATACTAGATGGCTCTTCAATCTCTCTACTACAGTCTGAATCCTGTCCTAGAGAACTGTCTGGAGAGTCCCCTGGCATCTCTTCTTCTGGATTTAAATTCATCGGGTTATCTAAGACATTTTTTGAAGTTTCTAACTACTGTTCAACTTCCACAGCTTTAGATTTTACTTCATTTCCCTTAGATATATCTAAGTTTATGTCTTTTATAGTGGAATTTTCATCAAAAGTTACATCCCTAGATACTATTGTATTAGGAATTCCTGATTCTAGATTCCACAATTTGTACCCTTTTACACCAGAAGGATACCCTATGAATATACATCTTTTAGCCCTTGGTTCAAGCTTCCCTTGCTTAACATGGACATATGCTAAACATCCAAACACTCTTAAGTGGTCTACACTAGGTTTATGACCAGTCCACATTTCATATGGGGTCTTAAAACCTATAGCAGTTGAAGGGGATAGGTTTATTACATAGGCTGCTGTATTTACAGCTTCTCCTCAAAAAGATTTGGGTAATCTAGCATGAAAAATCTTGCATCTAACCCTTTCTAGCAAAGTCCTATTCATCCTCTCAGCAAGACCATTTTGTTTTGGATTTCCAGGGGTTGTCAAATGTCTTAGGATCCCATTTTTTTTACATAGATGAGAGAATTCTTTGTTACCAAAATTTCAAACCATTATCAGTCCTAATGATTTTAATTTTGCTACCTTTTTGGTTTTCTATCATGGTTTTCCAGCTTTTAAAGGCTTCAAAAGTGTGGTCTTTTGTCTTAAGAACATACACCCAAACCATCCTAGAAAAGTCATCTATTATTGATAGAAAATATCTAGCTCCACCATGAGTTAATGTTTGGGCAGGACCCCACAAATCAGAATGAATATAGTCTAAAGGTGCTTTAGATGAATGTATGGCAGTTTTGGAGAATTTTGCCTTGGTTGATTTCCCAAATATGCATGACTCACATTTATCTAAATCTGTAAGTTTCCCTAGTATCCCTTGCTTAGATAGTTCCTTAAGGCCTTGCTTGCTAATGTGGGCTATCCTATAATGCCAAAGCCTTGTCTTATCACAGGCTTTTAATTCAGTGGCAGAAACTTCTCCACATACTGTGGAGGCTTGCAGAACATAAATGCCATTATTTAGGACTGCTTTCATACTTATTAGAGAGCCTCTAGATACCCTTAGGACTCCACCATCTCCTCTATAGGAGTAGCCATTCCCATCTAGCTCTCCAAGAGAAATTAGGTTTCTTTTCAGTTTTGGAACATATCTTATAGAATTTAATGTTTGATAGAATCATCATGCATTTTGATCTTTATATCTCCTATACCTTTAATCCTACATTCATGATTATTTCCTAACAATACCTTACCTCCCTCTATTTCTTTAAAATTCAAGAACCATGGCTTATGGGGTGACATGTGGAAAGAGCACCCGGAATCTAATACCCATACAGATTTTTCTGTATTTTCAGATATTACAAGTGCATCAGCACTATCATAGTCATATTCACAAATAGATGAGGAATTTTCAGTCTTAGGTTTATCTAGAAAATCCTTCTTTTTCTTAGGACAATTTCTCTTAATATGCCCTTTCTCATGGCAGTTATAACATTTTATAGTTTTCCTACTATTCTTGGATTTAGACCTAGATCTTCCCTTTTGCTTGGAATCCTTTTTATCGGATCTAGATCTGACTATTAAGACATCCCCAGCTGTGCTTTTCCCATCTACCCTATGTTGCAATTCCTTTGAATTTAATGCCCCTATTACATCATCTAGGGTTAGGGTATCCTTGCCATGCTTTAATATATCTACAAAAGTCTCATATGATTTTGGAAGAGAGTGCAACAAGACTAATGTCTTATCCTCATCATCATATTTTACTTTTATATTTTCCAGATCTAGGCACAGCTTATTAAAACTGTCAATATGATCTTGAAGCTTCTGTCCTTCATTCATTTTAAAAGTAAAGAACTTAGCCTTTAAATACAATCGACTTGATAGGGTCTTGGTCATATAAAGGCTTTCTAACTTAAGCTAAATCTTAGCTGCGTTTTTCATTTTTAATACTTCTCGCAACACCTTATCCCCTAGACTCAATATTAAGGTATTAGAGGCTTTCTTGATAATCTCTTTTTTCTGTTTATCCCAAAATGACTTAGCATTTTTGATTCACCGTCTAAGGCTTCTTCCAATCCTAAGTTCCCTAGTAAAGCTCTCATTTTCATTACTGTTAGAAGGAGATAAAGAGGAAGAACTAGAGGAGGAAGAAGGAGAAGAGGTGGAAGGTTTCGGAGAAACTGGAGGAGAGGACAATGGAGAGATATCTCTGCATGCACTCAAAGGAATTGCCAATAACAAGATAATCAAGGTTGAGGGCAAGGTGAAGGAGGGAAGCTTGTTAATCCTTATTGATAGTGGAAGCACCCACAATTTCCTAGATGAGAGCATCACCAAGAGATTCAAGTGTCCACTCACAGGCACATCGCCTCTGAGTGTGACTGTTGCTAATGGGAACCGAGTATTGAGTAACTCGGTTTGCCTTGGATTCATGTGGGAAATGCAAGAGTAGAAGTTTGAGGTAGATCTCAAGCTGCTTCAACTAGGGGTCTATGATGTTGTTTTAGGGGTGAATTGGATGAAGGGGGTGAGCCCCATAAGCTTCGACTTCAACCAGATGAAAGTGTCCTTTGAAAAGGGGGTAGAAGAATGACTCTTACAAATGGAAAAGAGACTGCTACCTGCAAAATTATTACAGGTAAGAGGCTATAGAGAGTCCTTAAGAGCAAGTGGAGTCAACTCACACAACTATTTTCTATTGTGGAAATAGAGGAGAATATGGGGAGCTACAATTGGCTATCAGCCACCAACAAGGTGGCCCTAACCAGGTATACACACTGCCCCTTATTGATGAACTATTGGTGGAATTTAAGGACCTTTTTGTGGAACCAATCACCCTTCCCCCTAATCGTGTCTTGGACCATGCAAGTAACCTAAAACCAAATGTTGAACTGATCAATATCAAATCCTACCGTTATGCCCCTGTTCAAAAAACAAAAATTGAAAGAATGGTGAAAGAAATGTTGAATCAATCATTTATTAGACCAAGCCAAAGCCCCTTTGCTTCCCTAGTCCTTTTGGTAAAGAAAAAGGATGGTTCTTGGCCTTTTTTTGTGGATTATTGCCAACTTAACACCTTGACCATCAAGGATAAATTCCCCATACCCCTTGTTGAAGACCTAATGGAGGAGTTACGCCAAGCCAAATTCTTTTCAAAACTTGACATGCGCTCGGGCTGCCATCAAATTAGGATGAAGCCCGAGGATATCCATAAAACGACTTTCAGAACCCACCATGGCTATTTTGAGTTCTTGGTGATGCCTTTTGGGCTCACCAATGCCCTGGCCACCTTCCAATCCCTAATGAGCCAAATATTTGAGCCCTACCTAAGAAAAGCCATACTTGTGTTCTTTGACGATATCCTTGTCTATAGCCCAACTTTGGACTAACACCTTACCCACCTATGAACCACCTTTGAGGTCCTTAGAAGCAACCAATTATTCATTCAAAGGTCTAAGTGTGCATTCGGTTAGAACTAGGTGGAGTACTTGGGGCACTTAATCTTGGTGGAGGGGGTCAGTACTGATCCAAGAAAGGTGGAGGCTATGCTGAATTGGCCTAAGCTCACAACAATAAGGGCCTTTAGGGGTTTTCTTGGGCTCATAGGGTACTACCGCAGATTTGTTAGGGGTTATGGAGTTATTAACAAACCCCTCACAAATTTATTAAAGAAGGGGAACTTCCATTGGGGACAAGAGGCAGAAGTGGCTTTTGAAAAGTTGAAAGTGGCAATGAGTAGGATACAATGTTGGGGCTGTTTGACTTCAACAAACCTTTTGTGCTTGAAACAAATGCATGTGGAGTGGGTGTTGGGGCTGTCTTGATGCAGGATGGCATGCCATTGGCTTTTCTAAGCCAAGCCCTCATTCCAAGGCACTTAGGCCTAAGGATATACGAGAAGGAATTCTTGGCTGTCCTTATGGTCGTGGAGAAGTGGCGACATTACTTGGAGATGAGGAGGTTTGTAATCAAAATTGACTATGAGTCTCCAAAGTTTTTGTTACAGCAAAAGCTGCAAACTCAATTGCAAAAGAAGGGAATAGCCAATTTAATGGGGTTAGATTACTCCATACAATATAAGAAGGGTAAGGAAAACTTGGCGGTGCCCTATCGAGGTGCCAAGAAGAAGGGAGTGCAGTTGCCATGACTGTGATAATTCCAGGGTGTAGATCGAAAGCTGTTAGGCCGAGCTATCAAGCTGATGGAGGGTCGAGCTGCCGAGCTAATGGTTGAGCTGATGGAGCTATTGAGCTGCCGAGCTAATGGCCGAATTGCCGAGCTATTGAGCTCGTTATCTGCTGATTTATCCTTCGTGATTTATTTTGATTTATATTACTATTATATCTTATCTTTCTTAGTTATTTTTGATTAGATTTGTTTGTATTTAAGGTTGTTGTAATCTAGTCCTACAAAGTAGGAATCTAATCTCTAAAATCTAGGAAAAGTCTTAGGATCTATTGTGTATATATTTGTGGCATTCCCAAGGGAATCAATAGAGAGAATTATTCTCCCAAAAAGGGGATTTCTCCACAGAATGGTGTAAGGAAGTGGTGGATGGCTATGAGGGAGATGATGACATAAAAAGCATCCTGGAGAAACTGGCTTTGGGAAATAAGGAAGTAGAGGGGTACACTTTGATAGATGGTCTGTTGAGATATAAAGGCAGGGATGGCCTGTTGAGATATAAAGGCAGGATAGTAGTGGGCAACAGTGATGAACTCAAGAGGAAAATTTTGCAATTCTTGCATGAGCCCCCTTTAGGGGGGCATTCGGGCTTCCAAAATACTTATTTGAGGGTGAGACAACTATTCCATTGGCCCTAGCTCAGGGTGATAGTGAAGGAATTTGTTTTGGGGTGTGATCCGTTCAAGAGATGCAAACATGAAAATGTAGTCTACCCAAGGCTGTTGCAACCCTTACCAATTCCAGAACACTCACAGACAAGTGTATCCATGGACTTCATTGAAGGCCTGCCAAAATCCGAAGGGAAGGATTGTGTAATAGTGGTGGTCGACAGACTTACTAAGTATGCACATTTTGTAGGATTGGCCCACCTCTACATAGCCCAAGAAGTGGCAAGGGCATTCATGGATCGGGTGGTAGCTTTGCTTGGGGTTCCTAAGTCCATTATATCTGATTGAGATAAGGTGTTTACGAGCTATTTTTGGAGGGAGTTGATGAAGAACATGGGCACTGAACTCAACCTATTAACAGCCTACCATCCCTAATCTGATGGGCAGACAAAAAGGGTAAATCAAAGCCTAGAAACCTACCTTCGATGCATGTGTTTGTTGCAGCCCAATAGTTAGCCCAAGAGTTGACATAGGTGGTTGGCTTTGGCACAATGGTGGTATAACTCCAGCCGGGCCCCTATTAAAATGTCACAATTGGAGGCTGTATTTGGGTATAAACCCCCTATCCTACCAGCCACTGAAG
The DNA here is from genome assembly GCA_036245055.1 of Diospyros kaki. Classification (NCBI taxonomy): domain Eukaryota; kingdom Viridiplantae; phylum Streptophyta; class Magnoliopsida; order Ericales; family Ebenaceae; genus Diospyros; species Diospyros kaki. The sequence continues at coordinate 4,571,896 of BSEG01000003.1, forward strand.
GGCATACCATGATGTCACAAACCTAGGGTTCGTGATAGGTTAAAAGAGGAATTGGGGAAGAAAATCAGATTGAAGGAAGGGGGAAATCAGTAGAAAGAAGGAGATATATTAAGAGAAAGAGAGGGAGAAATAGAAGAACAGAAGAGAGAGGAAGAATGGTAGAGAGAAGAAATTAGAATTCTAATTCCATAATTTTTCAGCATCCTCAACAAACCAATAGCAATAGTCTTATATAGGCATTACAAGCTCAATAGCGACTTAGCACATGCACCCCATGTGCTTCTAAAATATCTCCTAACTATTATTATAATACTATTACTATATTTCCCTTTAATTATTGCTTGGGTCATGACAATTCCCCTCTTCTTGAGAGAGTTCTTGTCCTCAAGAACTTACAACAATTTAGCTATTGCTCCTCAACCAATACCAACTCTCTCTAGTTTGGTTGTTCTTTCTTTTATCATTCCTTTTCTAAGCTGCTTCTTCTTTGTTCTTGGATACTCCTCAGCTGAAACAAAAATGATAATCAGTGCAATCAAAGCTGCATCTTCCTCCAAGGAGTGGCATACCATTTCCCGTGGGTTGCTGATAGCTACCAAATTAAGATAGCTTGTACACATAGATTGAGGATCCAATATGATGCAAAATCCAGTCAATATATCCTCATCTAGTGCCTTCATTGAATTTAGCTGCTTCTGGTCACAGGCAACAGCTGAAACTTGCAGTCCTTCAGCCTTCAATTGATGTTGCTCCTCATCCTCAAAATTTACAGCAACATTGTGGCACAATCTGATTTGTAGACTGATTCTCAACACAATTTTTAGCTTCTTTCTTTTGCAAAATTTGGCCTAAACTGATGTCTTTATAATCTCTCTTTGCTTCTTTAGAATCATTAGTTACCCTCGACAAGTTTTCTTTAGTCACTTGGCTAAGGTGGAATCAGATTCGTTGCTTAGTTGTTTAGTTTGCTGGAGTTTGGAAATTCTTAGCGTCTAATCCATAGTCGCTACGGGTGACCCTTGAAAATTGATTCTGAAGCATGAGGGTGGAGCGTTGGCTGCTATTTGAGGTTGAAAGTGGAACGCGAAGCAAATCCGTTGAAGCCATGCCAGCTGATTTATGACTGTGACAAAGGTAGATTCAAGTTGCTAAGCAAGTTTTTTCCCTTGACTTGATGAGATTCAAAGGATAAAACAAGGAAAATTAGAGAGAAAGAAGAGGATTTGGGGTTTGATTATTTTGCTGAATTGAGGCCAACATAGGTGAGTTTACAACAGTTTCTTTGGTGACTGCTGACATAAGCATTGAATTGGAAGGCAGGTGGCTCATCTTGCTGAGAAATTGAAGACCGTTGAGGGTTGAGAGGCAATCGTTTATCCTAGGTGCTTGCTGTGAAACAGATATCAAAAGGAGATGGGGTCTTAATTGCAGCTGAATGATTCTGCATTTTCAGTGGCTAATTTTCAAGCAAGAGAGCAGCCTCAATTGCAACGGACCAGTGCTGCATTTTCAGTGGGGTATCCTACTCGCAAAGCTAGGGGTGGCAGTACATACATGAAGCAAAATGCTTCATTTTCAGTTGGAATGGAGCCTCCATGGTAGTCAAAGAAGGCTGCATTTTCAGTTGACCAGAAGCATCAAATATGGGGAAAGAAGTTGGAGAAGGAGTCCAGTCGAGTTAACAAGGGAACAAGAAGTGTGGTACATGAATCAAGCAAGGAATTCGGCCGGGTGCTATGCAAACAATTGCAAGAGTTTGCAATGATACTAACTAAGAAGTATCATTACAGCTTCCCTGCTGAATTTTTCGAATATTATCGCGGAAGTTTTAACAAAGAAGACTTCCTTAAAATGGAGCAATCAAGACAAGAGTTAATACACTTGAATGTGCCAAATGAGGCATGGCAGGAAAGAAATGAAGGGTCAAGCCAGATTGCAGATTTCTCTTCCAGCCAAGGCAAGTTTGTTGCGAATTATGACCTTGATAGTAGTTCTATCCACTAGCAGTAGATTCAAAGTGATGAGGAATTCTTGAAGCCGGTTGTAGTTGGAGAAAAGCTAAAGGAGGCAGCTGAAGAAGTCAAAGGTTTTGTCAAAGGGAACAAATCTCCCACTGCTGTATTGGTTCTTCCCCCAGTTTGCAAATCTAAATGCTTGTCTATTACATTGAAGGACGAACAGATGGCCGGAGAACTAGTTAGTCAACCCTCTATATTCAAAACAACACACAACGAAGATGATGAGAAGGGGGAAACATATGTGGTAGCTGGTTGGTTGAGTGAGTTTCAGAATGATCGACATTTGAAGGCTGTAGGGTTGCAGATTTCAGCTGCTACCTGCGACAAGGAGTGACTAAATTCATTGAAGGCATTTGATGTGGACACATTGACAGGTTTTGACATTATATTGGATCCCTAGACTATGGGTACTAGCAACCTTAATTTGGTAGCTATTGCAAACCCAAGGGAAATAGTATGTTACTTTTTGGAGGAAGATGCAACCTTGTCTGCAATGATTATCATTTTTGTTTCAATTGAGAACCTAAAAATGAGGAAGAAGAGATTTAGAAGGAGGAAGAAGGAAAGAAGGATGAACCAAATAGCGAAGGTTGGAATTGGATGAAGAGCCATGGCTACTTGTTGCAAGTTCTTGGGGACAAGAACTCTCTCAAGGAGGAGGGAATTGTCATGACCCAATTATCTATAGAAGGGCAATATAGTAATAGGTTGATAATAGTTGTTAGAAGATATTTTAGATATTTTAGCAATTGGTTAGAAGCACATGGGTGCTATTATGCAGTTAGTCAAGAGCAAATATGCCTATATAAGACTATGTAAACGGATGGGATTTTTCATGCTGAAAATTGATATTGAATCTCTGATTTTCCTCTCTACATTTCTCTCCAAATCTCCCTCTCGTTTCTCTCTATTACTCTCTCCCTTTCTACTGATTTCTTCCCCCATTTTTGCCCCATTTCCCTCTCCAAACATTTTGTTCTCAGTTCTCTTTCAATTCTGATTTCTTCTCCAATTCAATTCCTCCCCAATTACTTCTTAAACCTATTATGAACCGTAGGTTCATGACACACGACTGCAACAGTTGAGGAGTATTTGCAGCAAAGGAGGGGGGTGCTGCAGCAACTGAAACAGGAGCTGGCATTAGCTCAAAACTAGATGAAGCAATATGCAAATAGGAGGAGTGACTGGGAGTTCGAAGTTGGGGAAAATGTTTACCTAAGGCTCAGGTATCCTCATCTAAAGTCCATCTCCTTAAGGGCAAGTATCTAAGCTTAGCCCTAAGTACTTCGGCCTATTCACCATAACAACCAGGGTAGGCAAAGTGGCTTACTGCTTGCAGCTACCTGAGGGATCCAAAATCCACCCAGTCTTTCATGTTTGTTTACTGAAGAAGACAATCGGCAATGAGTGGGTTAATCTAGAGCTACTCGCACTTCCTAAGGAGAAGGAAGCCACAAAGGAGCCAGAGGCTATAATGGAAAGAAGAGTAGTCTACCACCAAAGAGCCCCTCTCATCCAAGTGCTTGTCAGGTGGCAAGGAGGATCTTCGGGGGAGGACACCTAGGAATACCTTCCCCTATTGCTACAACAGTTTCCAAGGGAAACCAACCTCTTAAATATTTCTTGAGGACAAGAAATTGCTGAAGGGAGGGGTATTGTCACAGGACGTAAAGGAGACTTAATTTTGCTGCTGATTTTGTTGCTACTTGTTGTATTGCTAAAATCTTTTAGTGCTTTTACTTGTATTTTCCTTTTCTAGTTGGGTAGTTTGTTAGCTAGCATTGCCAGGTGTAAATGTGACTAGAATAGGACAAAATAGTTGGTTATATGAGAGGTGATCTGCTGTGGCAGCACCCATAAAACAAACTATATATGCTCTTGAATCCTACTGTAAGGATCTATCGAAAATCAATCAAGAAATCTGATCTCTTCTTCTTTCAAACTTTTCTCTCTTCAATCTTTCTCTCTTTCTCCCTTCTCCCTCCATTCTTCTTCACTATTCTCCAGCACACCCTTCTAATTCACATTGAATTAGAAGAGTTGCTATTGTCACAACATAGCAGTGGCACTCTTCATCCAATCCCAATTTTCTTTTTCTGTTTGATTCTTCTTTCCTTCTTTCTCCTTCTAGGCCTATTCCTCTTTGCTTTTATGTTCCTTCTCTTTTGCTTTTCTTGCAAACGGAAAATGTAGTCCTCAAGGACATCCATGACACAACTTTCTTTTCCAATTGATCTACAAGTACCAGTAATTTCCTAGAACTTCTAACGGAAATTATGCCGGTGACTTGTAACAATGAGTAGCCTGACAGCATTATTCTCTACCAACATCTTCCAAACTGTATGGCAGTTTTTTTGTTCAACCTGCTTCAATTGTTTTCTCTGCCAAAATCAGCACCAGAAATTGTTTGATGCCTGTTTTAGCCAAAGCTATAACTCCTCAACTTCCATCGGAGCCAAAGAATAAGGAACAATATTCTCTTATCATTCTCGAAACCATTTCTCTCAACTGAAGCTATCTCCTTAGACATTCCAGAATCCTTTTTCATAAGAATAGTTTTATCTCTCTGAGTTGAACTCTGAGATTTGACAATGGAGTTATGATGGAATGGATTGTTATTGGAATACTGATTTCATGGACGATTAAGGTAAGGATCTCCAATTGAAACAGGATTTGATCCATTTCTTTGAGGAGAGTAAGGATTTTCGCCAATCATAGGATCTGGTGCTTCCTTGTAATATTTGGATCAGAATATTCTCTAGAAAGTAAACAAGTAGGTAGTCTAACCTGATTCTATCTAGCGATCATTATCATGAAATTTTGCATTTGTTCTCGAATCTGATTGTTCTATTTGCGCATTTGATTACCGATTTCCTCGCGCAACCGATCGATTGCTCTGTCCAATTTCTTCTCCACCAATTCTATAGATCCCTCTATGGATCTGCATCTCTGACTTCTTCATCGACACTTGTTGCAATTGCAACTCCATTTGTTTTATCCTGGTGCCGTCCGCCATTAGGATTAAGATTGCTTGTTGAATTGCCAGCTGAGGAATTGGTCTGAACAATTCTCCCGAGGATGGAACAACAATCATTGATGATCACGATCGCCAGAACCTCCTGAACTTGCTTTGCCTTCCTTGATCGATTGTAAAGATGTGTAGAATCTCAATCGAAAGCTGCCTGCAATTTCGAGTTGAGAACTGCTTCTCCCTCTTGGTTATGATCGGTCTTTGATTTCAATAGTCGAGACCAATTGAAAATGCCAGAATTCTTGAATTTGCCGCATCGGAATCACATGAATCATTGCTCGATCAATTCAACTAAGATTCATTGGAATTCACTTGGCCTTACATTGTTGCCAAGATTGCTTGAGTTATCTACCAAAAGTGCAGGAATTGCAGCCAAGGAGTGTTGGCTATGATACCAATTTGTCATGTGTCTAGGGTTAACCTAGGGTTTAGAATGGAATTTGGGAGAAATCGGGGAAGATAGAACAACATGATAGGGAGAATTAGAGCATAAAGAGAGAGATAACAGACATAATTGAGAGGTGATAGAGAGAGAGAATATAGAGTTGAGAGGGAAGGATAGAGAAATCAAAGAGGAATTGAGAGATAATTGATGAGAGGGGAAGTTTGAAATTCAAATATCATTAAACAACATAACATTCTCTGAGTGATATAACATATTTATAGGCTGTTCCAACCTATTCAATTGAAAGGTACTGCTACAACAAAGTACAACTAAAAAGACATACATATAATACGTATTACTAATCTATCCTTCGGGTTGTGACATTCTCCCACCCTTGCACAAATATTATCTTGTCAATGGTGTCATTCTTGATCCGTACTTTTTAGTAACACCATGCAGCTTTAGATTTAAATCAAGCCAAGAGGTACACCTAAGTACTTGGTTGGTAAAGTCCTCACTTTACAAATAAGAGAACAACAACAACAACAACAACAACCACAATTCTTAATTCCAGATAAGTAATGGATGCTGCTACTCTTACACATAAAAATGATATCCTATTGGAGAACACAATAGGATATTGCTCAAATAATTTAATAATCTTTTACTAGGATCACAAAACATAATCTTATCATGTTGTGACAATTCCTATTCACACTTACTGTTAAAATACATTTGTACTAGATTAGGGCTTATAATGTAAGAGAAGTGTCATGTTGTATTTATAGTATTAGTTCTTCTAGAAGGGTATGTTTTCTAGAAGGATGACTGGATTTAAATTTAACTGCCATCTTGGGGTAGTCATTGTAATTTCCGCCCTTATATCTTATAAATTAGGGATGGGAGGTAGGCTTTTAGAGAGTGCTTTCAGTTGTGGTTTACAATCTATCTTGTGGGAGTATGTGCTGTGTGAAAGAGGGGACATCTTTCGGGTTTACAACTCTGTATAGCTTCCAGGTTTATGGGCTGTGTGAGAGCTGGGTTTTGTGGCACATGTAATCAGGTATTGACATTCAAAGATAGTGGAGAAAGCTAAGGGCAAAGCCAATCTGGATGTAGGTCTCATTTGAGAGTGAACTAGGATAAATTTTCTTGTGTTGTTTGTTGTTCTTGATTATTTCTTGTTTGTTTTCTGCTCTATTGTTGTGCTGCGGATTAGAGAGATTGTCAGGGAGTGTTTTGAGTGATTGAGTGATCATAGTGAGAGGTGAGATCTAGTTTAACACTCACACTCAAATCTCCCTCAAGATGGATACAATCTCTCACACACGAATAGGACAAAAAGTAGGATGCAAGGAAAACAATACAAAAAAAGCACTCTCTCACAAGACAAGAGATTTATCCTGGTTTGGAACTTCTAATGGAGAACCTACATCCAGACTGGGATGATCTCGTTCTTCACTATCTTGAAACTAGAAAACCAAGATTACATGCACTGATTACACTCGCAGCCTTATTACCAAGCTGCCTTGCCCGGAGATTACAAAGCAATAAACACTTTCCTCTCTCGCACATACACACAGCACATACTCTTTCTCAAGATAGAATGAATACAGATTAGGAGAGAATGAGACCCTCCCGGACCCTTTATTTATAGACTATAGAGGGTCGGAATTACAAGGACACTAACCTTAGTAACCGCCTTATACACGTGACGGTTACCGTTACAATCCCTAATTACCGTTACAATCCCTAACTCACTGCACTCCACTGATTATCTCAACTCAACTAGCTCATTACCAAACTCAAGAACACACCGATACTTGAAACACATAAACGGATAACACACACATCAAGAAAAAGCAAGGATTTATCCTGGTTAGGTCTTGGAAATAAGATCTACATCCAGACTGCTAGGCACCTCTGCAATCCACTATCTTGAAAATATCCATAGGATGATTACAACGAGAACTAGAATCCCCCTCGTCCATATGCATTGAAAGCTATTACGATCCTAGAGAATACAAGCTATAAACCAGCCACTCTCTACCTCTCGCACTCAATCCCAAAATACAAGATAGAAACCGGAAACTATCATTTCCGATAATAGGCGCTCTAAACTCTGATCTACTCCTATCCCACGACCCCTACTTATAAGATATAGGGGCGTGGGTTACAAGGCTTCTAACTAATTGCCCAACTGACCGAACTAACTTAATTGGCCAGCTGCCCCTTCTAGAAACATACCTTCTAGAAGAGATATTTAATTCTAACACTACAACAGAAATGAATCATGCAGCAATACAATAATACTTGTTTACATTTAATCTAATCTAATACAAATGACACAACAAGCCTTAATCTAATTCCTTCTCGTCGGCTTTCCTCTCCTGTGACCATATGTCTAATCCTTAGGCAAATACTTCAACATATCATTTGCTAAAAGTTAGATGTGAAATCTCCCTCTTAATTTGACAAAGTATAACCCACTTGAAAGCAATTAATTGTCCTCAGGTTGTCAGGTTCTCACCTCTAAAAACCTTAATGACCATTGTGAAAAGGGAAGGGGATAAGGTTCCCCTTGCCTTAATGTGAAAAATAAACTGTTCTTATTCTTTACGTAAGCAAGACAGCACTATTTATAGGGTCTAGGATGACATCATAGGAAAGATTACACTTGCTAAAAAACTAGGACAGATGTGGCTGTACAAACATAGGAAAGATTGACTATACAAGAATAGGAAAGTATCCTAAAACTGATTTAAGGGATAATTTTAGCAGTTTCCAAAAAACTAAAGATAATATTAGCTTCTAAACTAAGGATGATTTGACTAACAAATCTCTTGAGATTATAGCCAATCTTCTTTATCTTTTACCTGGGAATCAACACTTAAACCTCTAGTGCTATTAAAGAAATTGTTAGGTATTTCATTTACTAAAACATGGGAAATCTGATGGTTGTTACACAAAACTTAATCCAGGAGCATGATTTAACCTTTTAACATATTCCATTGATAGTATATCATAAAACTCCAACAAACAAGGTCATAAGCTGTTTCTGCATTCAACAGACAAATTAAACCTGGAATTTCATCATTTCTTTTTTTTTTTTTTCTAAAATCTAAACATTTGTTTTCCTCCAGAATAACATCTGAAATTTAGCTGTCCACAAAATCATTCTGGAAATCAGAAATTGCAAAAATGGATGATTGATCTTGCTTTCTTTGAAAGAATTTTAGCTGTAATTTTGTACATACTTTGAATCAAACTATTAGTTCTAAACTTTTTAAGCTATTCATGCCCTCCTTTCCAGGGAATCAGAGCAATAAATTCGTCGTTAAGGCTTTTTTCCAAGGAGCAAGAACCATAGAATTCTTTAATTATGGCTAAAACCTCAACACCTAGAATATCCTAACAATGTTCCAATACCTCCCAAAGCCTTAACAACCTCCTTGTCCATAAAAAGGCCTTTCTAGTCGAGTCCTGGAATCTTGGACAGCATTCTAAGTCTAAACTTTAAAGGGTTGGTCTTCAACTTTCCTCTTCCAGATAAACATGACTACAAAAATCAACAATACAACAACAACAACAACATATCCAGCCTTTATCCCACTATGTGGGGTCGGCTACATGAATTCTAGACTTCTATGTATTCCTATCGTTTGTCATATCTTCATTTAGATCCATATACTTCATATCGAACTTTAATGTCTCTCCCAAAGTCTTCTTGGGTCTACCTCTACCTCTTTTTGTGACTAAGTGTTCCATTTCAACTCTCCTCACAGGAGCGTCTCTTAGTCTCCTTCTCACATGACCAAACCATCTTAGTCTAGTCTCTCTCATCTTCTCCTCGATTGGCACTACTCCTACCTTATTACGAATAACTTCATTTCTAATTTTATCCTTTCTTGTATGTCCGCACATCCATCTTAACATCCTCATCTCCGTTACACTCGTCTTTTGCTCATGCTGGTATTTGACTGCCCAACATTCTGAGCCATACAGCAGGACTGGTCTTATAGCTCTCCTATAAAATTTTTCTTTCAATTTTAATGGGATTTTACCATCACATAACACTCCCGATGCATTTCTCCATTTTAGCCAACCAGCCTTAATTCTATGTGCGACATCCTCGTGAATTTCTCCATCTTTTTGAATCACTGATCCCAAATATCGAAAATGGTCTTTTCTTTGTAAGATTTGGTCTTCTAATTTTATTATAACATCATCCACTCTTGCATTTTTACTAAATTTGCATTCCATATATTCTGTTTTCTTTCTACTTAATTTAAATCCCTTAGATTCTAAATTGTTTCTCCACAACTCAAGCTTAGTGTTCACTCCTTCTTTTGTTTCATCCACCAACACTATGTCGTCTGCAAATAGCATACACCATGGCACATCTGTCTGAATATCTTTAGTGAGTTCATCCATTACTAAGGCAAATAAGTATGAACTTAGTGCAGAACCTTGATGCAGTCCTATTGTAGTTGTAAATGGTTCAGTATCCCCTCCACATGTTCTGACTCTTGTCTCTACACCATGATACATGTCCTTAAGGGCTTGTATATAGGCTATTTTGACTCATTTCTTCTCTAAAACCCTCCATAATACTTCTCTAGGGACCCTATCATAGGCCTTTTCTAGATCTATAAACACCATATGTAGGTCCTTCTGATGATCCCGATACCTTTCCATTAGACGCCTCAGTAAATATATAGCTTCCATTGTTGACCTGCCAGGCATGAAACCAAACTGATTTTCTGACACATTTGTTTCTTTTCTAAGCCTCTGCTCTATTACTCTCTCCCAGAGTTTCATGGTATGACTCATTAACTTAATTCCTCTATAATTTTCACAGTTTTGAACATCTCCTTTGTTCTTGTATATAGGAACCAAAGTACTCTTCCTCCACTCATCTGGCATCTTTTTTGATTTAAGGATCGCGTTAAATAGTTGCGTTAGCCAGGAGATGCCATCTTCTCCCATGCATTTCCATGCTTTTATTGGTATATTATCTGGTCCCACTGCCTTATGATTTTTCATCTTTTTTAAAGCTTGCCTTATTTCATTTGAACTTATGCGTCGATAGAATGTGTAGCTCACATTCCCTTCGGAGTTACTAAGATGTCCCAACCTAACTCTTGTGTCACCACTATCATTGAATAATTTTGTGAAATACTCCTTCCATCTCTCCTTAATCGCTCCCTCGTTTACTAAAACATTTTGATTGTCATCTTTTATGCATTTCACTTGATTTAAATCCTGTGTTTTTCTTTCTCTAGCTTTAGCTAATTTATATATATCCCTTTCTCCATCTTTTGTATCAAGTCGTTTATATAGATTCTCATATGCTTTTGACCTTGCTTCACTAACAGCTCTTTTTGCTGCCTTTTTTGCTTCTTTATAATTTTTTTGATTTTCTTCATTGTTATATTGATATACTGCCTTATAGCAAGTTTTCTTATTTTTAATTTTCAATTGTACATCTTCATTCCACCACCAAGACTCCTTAAGGTTAGGGGCTCTACCATTTGTCTCTCCAAGGACTACCTTTACCGTGCTTCTCAGAGCATTAGCCATTTCTTTCCACATTTGGTTTGTCTGTCTTTCTCCATTCCATTCCCTTCTACCCCTTAATTTTTCTTTGAAGATTAGTTGTTTCTCCCCTTTTAAATTCCACCACCTGATTCTTGGATTTTGTGTCTTAGAAGAAATTACATCCTTCTTAATGATCTTGACTTTCTATGAAAGATTTTGTATCTCATATTTTTTTAGTACTAGTTTTTGCTTCCACTAATCATATTCTTTAGTATCAAATCTCTTAACTTCCTCAGAGGAAATATCTATTCTAGATTAGCTCTTCAAAACATCCCTATTCCATTTCTTAAAAAAACTCTTTTAATAATTTAAATCTTTAGTAGGAAGATAGCTTGAGGCACCAGGCACCTCATAACTAGTTCACCAGTTTCACCACATTTATAAAACCCTTTTCTCTAAGTCCATATTTTTAAATTTGAATGGGGTCAATCTCAACCTTACCCCACCAGAATCAGGTAAAATGGGAGAACAATCAGACACCACAATCAATTAATGTTCTTTGGCTCAATAAACTTTAATTAGGATTTTGAAAAAGATCTGTTATTAGTACTACAATTCCACACAAAACTTTATGGGTGATTGACAAGTATGAGGTGTGGTCAAATATTTTACATTGTATGGAGGGTTGAAATTTGTATTCATGGACTTGAAATCTACAGTCTCTGCCTTTTACTTTCAAGCATTTTTCAATTTGTTATTGAGGGCTACTTTTTTGTTGCTTAATTTATTGAAACTACATTGTAAATATGGATGATATTATATTTATGCCAGGCAGATTGGAAGGGCTTGCTTGGTGCCATTGTTGGTTGCTTGGCACTAATGAATAGGAAAAGTAATGTTGGTATGATTAGTGTTGATGAAGCAAGAGCAGTTGCCCAGTCCTATCTACAAAACTTACAAGTACAATCCCTGGGACAGCATGATAGGAAGGTATGGCTACTTCTGGCTAAATGTTAATGTAGTGTTGTTTAGTAATTTGATTACCTATCACAGTTAGTTATATTGTTATCATGACATTTAGAAAGCTGGGGAGGGAGCTAAAAGCTATTGTTTTAACTAATTTCGTCTGAATTTTGTCATTCAATATTAATATCTTAACGGTTCTTGCAGCTTTGCTTTGAACTTTTGGAGTGCCTATTAGACCGCTATCCTGATGCAGTTGTCATACTGGTATTCTTTTCAATCATGCCTCCTTGCTATTTGGCTTTTGTAGCAAATAATTTCCATTGGGAAAGATCCAGTATATTTTTTCCCGAACTATTGTCTATTTAACTGTTCTTTCTTTCTTTCTGTCTTTCTTTCTTCTTCTTTTTGTTGTAAGCATCTGATTTAGTCTTCTTAGAGACAGACCTAAGAAGACTTTGAGAGAGACATTAAAGTTTGATATGAAATGTATGGACCTCAATGAAGATATGACAAAAGACAAATACATGAAAGTCTAGAATTCATGTAGCTGACCCCACATAGTGGGATAAAGGCTGGATATGTTGTTGTTGTAATGCCGGGCTTAGTATGAATTGGATACAAACTGCAGGCATGTAGAACCAGAGGGGTGAAGACAAGAAATATAGTGATCAAGTCTGGAGTTGATTGAGATCCACAGCTGTTTGCTTGGATTGAAGTTTGGAGATTAGGATGGGTCTTGGAGTTGTTCCATAGGTGTGAACTTTAATATGCAATTTGTAACCTTGGTGTTTTGAGACTTTGTAGTTGGCATTGTTTAATTGTAGTGGAGGGGATTAGATTTACTGGAGTAAAACTGAATACATAGAGTAACTATCCATAAGGATGCAGGATACCATGAGTGCAAACATAGTTAAAGTAAGAAGGGATTCCATGAGTCACTTGTTATGGGAGATTAAATCTCAAAGAGACATTGACTTTTGTGTTCTTTGTTATTGAAAGATTATATTGAGCTAAGTAAGGAATTTGTAACTCTTTTTTTTGGATTGATTAATTAATTGATTGAAAGATTATAGACACATTGATAAAAAATCCTTCATCATTGTGGAAGAGGAGGATGCCCTTTTCACAACCATGTAGAGAGAGGTGGGTTTCAGATTTCATTGACCAAGTCAGAGGTGTTGTGGTATTGTAAGGTGTTAGTAGATATTTCTCAATTAGTTTGTAAAGATGGCATTAGGGGTAGGCCTGACCACTGTTCGATTCGAATTGTGAATCGAATTGGAACCGTTTTTCTAAAAACCGAACTGAAACTGTCTTTTCGGTTTTGGTTCAAAAATCGGAACCAGAATTGGAACCAAGACTTACAATTCAATTTCAGTTCCTAAAAAATAAGGAATCAGAACCGAAACTGGTTCAAACCATTCAAAAATAAATTAAATAAATATAAAATATATAATATTAGAGAACTTGAGAGAGCCAAATCCTAGTTGGAGGAAATAAATTCCTCAATAAACAAATACATTGTACACCTATTTATACTAATACTAACTGAGTCATGACATAAGCATGACATAAATATAAATCTAACATTCCCCCTCAAGCTAAAACATATATATTATATGTTTCAAGGTGGTTATAAATGTAATTTATCCGAGGGCACATGGAGATATTACTGTAGATGACGACTTGCTTTGGGTTGGTTGCAAATGAGTAATAGAGGCAGCCGGTTATTGGAGGCAGATCTTAGTGACGACAACGATGATGGCAAATCGACGATGCAACGGTGACACAAGATCTGTGCGATGCACAAGATCCAAAGAAGAGGCTGCAGGATTTGAGAGACGCGTTGAAAGGAGAAATAGGCGTGAGATCTGAAGGCATGCTGATCTGAGAGTTGTGCTGAAAGGAGACGAGATCTGAGAAACTAACCACGAGATCTGATAAGTAGCTGTGAGTTTTGAGATGGGAGTGGCCGGATCTGGACAGGAATGACTGGATCTGGATGGGAGCAACCGATCTAGAGAATCGACAGCCAGATTTGAGAGATGATGGCCGGATTTGAAGGATTGACGGCCAGATTTGAGAAATGATGGCTAGAGGGATAGTAGTCAAGGAGGCAGATTCGACGAGAGACCGATGGAAGAATGAAGAGGATGAGATCTAAAACGATAGATCAACGGAGATGGTGTTGGTGGGAGGCGGCAGCGGAAGCAGGTGGCAATGACAGAAGTCGCAAACTCAGATCTGGGTAGGAGCTAGCACGACTGGATCTAGGCAGGAGCTAGCATGGCCGGATCTGAGCGTAGTAGAAGGGGGCAGCCGGATCTGGGTAAATGAGTCGCGATTGGATTTGGAGGAAGCGGTAGGCGGAGTTGGGCGACAATGGTGGTGACGGGAGCGGATCTGGGTGATGAGATTGATGAGGCAAATTCGACGAGAGACGAGGCGGACAGTTGACGTGATCTAAAACGGTCGTAACAGACCAAATTTGAGAAATGATGGAGTTGCTGCAAACGTGATGGTGGTCGGCTAGAAGTTTTGAAAAATGGGTTGATTGCGAGGAGGAGGGTAGTAGCTGTAAGCTGCTAGAAACGGTTGCAGGCGGAGGCAGTGCAAGTTGCGAGTAGCGGCGGAAGTCGCGGACGCAGGCAACAGTGGCAGAATCCACGAACATGCGGCGGCAATAGCGGCGGTTGGATCTGGTTAGATTTGGTCGGATCTAGTTGAATCTGGGTGGTGTGCGGAGGAAGCCACGAGTAGCGGCAATGATGGATGGCTGCGGCGGTGGAAGATCTAGAGAAGGCAACAGTAATGGACAGTTGAGAAGTGACAGATTTGGAGAAGGTAGCGGCGACGGATGGCTGCGGGGTGGTAGATCTGGAGAAGGCAGCGAGATTTGGTGGTGTCGGCGAGATCTGTGGTGGTAGATATGGAGAAGGTAGCGAGATTTGGTGGCTGATGCGGTAGCGACGGACAATGCAATGAGGAGCTAGAGGTTGCTGCGGTGGGAAGGGGACACATGCTGGAAGCTGGTGGTGGAGACTGGCAGCAGTGTGGCAGAGGCGGCGTTGAGGCAAGAAGGAGGCCGCGGTTGCAACTAGAGTTTGAGTTGTGGCTCTGATACCATGTTGAATTAGAGAATTTGAGAGAGAGAGACCCTAGTTGGAGGAAATAAATTCCTCACTCAAACAATAGATTGTATACCTATTTATACTAATACTAAGTGAGTCATGACATAAGCATGACATAAATATAAATCTAACAAATACAATGCACAATAACCGATACTTTCGAAAATAATTTTGATTAAGGTAAAGGGGTTACAAATTCAAATGGTAAGTGAACTGTGTGGGCTTTAATTCCTTTAAATTCCAAAAGACTTGATTTATATAAATTAAGTCCAAGCCCTTTTTTTTTTCTTCTCTTTTTATTAAATCGGTTCAGTGAGATAAAGGCTGGATATGTTGTTGTATTAAATCGGTTCGAACTGGAATCGAAATCGGAACCGTTGGGAAATAGAACCGAACTGTCAAGAAATTGGAATTGGAACCATTTATAGATGGTTCCGGACCCGCCAATCTCGGAATTGTGGTAAGGCCTAATTAGAGGTACCTTTTGAATTGAGCATGGTAGATTAGAGGCCAGAAGTTTGGCCAGCAAAGATGGCTAGTATTTAGTGGTTTTTTATGGTTTGTTGATAGCTGATGAACTTGGTTTGCATATCGAAACTTGGTACATATGGTGGGGAAGCAGTGGCTAGCCCTAGAATGGAGCTTAATAGAGTCATGGTTGGGACATCTTTCTGGGAAGTAGAGACTACACTGTGTTGGGCTGAGCTACCTCTGGAAGTGCTTCCTTCTCCTAAGGATAATGTTTGTGGTGCAATGTTTTCTATGAGAATAAAATCTGTGTGAATTTCTTGGAACTTTCTGAAGGTTCAACCAACACAGATACTTGTTATGGGCAAGGATTCGTGTCTAGGGATGTAAAGGGGAGATTTTGGCGTCATTGAAGTTCTGGAGAGGAACTATGTATGCAAATTGCCTTTCTGGATGAGTAGAGGTTGCCTGGTGATGACAGCGGCTGGACAGGGGTTTCTGGAGATGGGAGAAGAGTCTGCATGTTTTGACAGAGTTTTTTGGAAGATGATGGTCAGGGTTCAAAGCTGCATGGGGGACAAGGTGACAGCTGAATAAAATTCAACCAATATTAGCTTAGAGACATGTGGAACTCTGGGAGAAGGGCTTGTACGGTGTGTTCTGCAAAGGGGCTGGCGGATGCTTGAGGTTTGGGGCCAAAGGTTGGGGTTTTGGCCTGGTGCATGGCCAAGACCTTTCATTCCTGGCCCCTCAAGAGGCTCACTGAGTGCTTTTCATGCATTGGGCCTCCTATGAACTATGGAAGGAAGCATCTAGATGGCTACTGGATAGAAGCCTAAGCCTGTCATTTAAAGGGCCTGTTAGGCCTCCTAGGCAATACAGAGGCAACTTAAGACCTTATGGTTTCTTGTAGGCCTTCTAGCACTATTGGAGTGACAAGTTGTCTTGATTGAAGATTTTCTTCATAGTTCTTGCTCCATTTTGAAAAGTCTTAATGCAACCCTTCTAACCTCATCCTTGAGAATGAAGGTGCCGGGGTCATAATGCCATCTTTACAGTTCTCATCCCTATGAAGGTAGGGCCTAGGACCATAAATATTTGAGACCTATTAGCTTAGTTTCTATAAAATTTTAGCAGAGGCTTTTCAAAGAGATCAAGATAGGTTGTATTAATTTAGAGGAAATCTTAGTTCAAGTTGGACTTTGACTTTGTAGTTTTGAATTTAAGTCTTATGAAAATAGTTTAAATAAACTATGAATAATTTTTAAACATTAAGTGTTATAAGCTGTGGATCATGCGGCAATCATCACTTTTTTAGCTTCCAAGTAAGGATTTGTGAACAATGAATAGTGGCTTTCTTTTGAAACAGCAAATGAAGATACTGATTGAAGCCTGTCACTACTATAAGTTTATTTTATGTTCTTTTGCTTTATGTGTTGATTTTCTGGACTTATATATCATGTCAACCATTAAGTTTTGCCCCAATCTATTTATTTAAGCCTCATCAAAGTGAGAAAGAAGCAGATCCTATATTTCTCAAACTGTGTCACAACCCTCAGTATGCTTTCACTAGGACATTAGATTTAAGCCTCATCAAATTTATTTATTTAAACCTCATCAATCTATTTATTTAAGCCCCATCAAAGTGAGAAAGAAGCAGATATAGTCTAAAATTGTGTCACAACCCTCAGTTATGCTTTCACTAGGACAGTAGATTTAAGCCTCATCAAAGTGGGAAAGAAGCAGATCCTATATTTCTCAAACTATGTGACTACCCTCAGTATTATTTCACTAGGACACTAGCTTTGGACAGTATGGGAAAAACTTAAATAAATAAGATAGCTGATATTAGCATCCTTGCTTTGACTATCGCACTCAATGTCAACATTTTTTGGGCAAAAATACAAATATGAAATAATTCAGATTAGAAGAAAACCAAGGAGAATTGAGCATCACTGAAATAGAAGAACGGCAGGGTCATTTCCACAGCGAGGATGTTGTAATTAATGTGTTGTTTATACTGTGGTGAGTCACCTTAGAATTAGTTGTGTAATTGCCTTTTGAAGCAAGTTTTTATAGCAGCTCAAAATAGGCATTTGAGTGAATGCCATTTTAGCTACTACCTGCTTGTATGCTTCTGGACTATCACAAGATGCATCTTAATGATGGCTAGCATTATTGCAGGTCTTGTAAATAATGGCATCCATGAATTTATCCTTTTTCTGAAGCTTATTTTTTCTCTCGCTAGTTTATCAAAAAAAACTAGGTGACTTAACACTGATTGATGTAAATATAATATCTTAATGTGTTAAGGTTTGGCCTTAAAATGTTTCTGGTGTTTTGCTTTGTCTATTTTTCTTCCATCTTTAATGATTTCCATGGTGACTCACCACAGTATCCCACTTCTGGGGTTTCCTCTTATAAATATTGTTCATGGCATTTTTATTGGATTTTAATAAGTCCTCCTTTTACCTGGTTTATGATGGCTAGCATTATGCAGGTCTTGTAATGCAATGAATTTATCCTTTTTCTGAAGCTTATTTCTTCTCACTGGTTTATTTACAAAGCTAGGTGACCAACTCTGATTGATGTCAATGTAATATCTTAATGTGTTAAGGTCTGGTCTTAAAATGTTTCTGGTATTTCATATTGTCTATTTTTTGTCCCACTTGCATGGTTTCCATGGTGACTCATCACTGCGTCCCTTTTCTGGGGTTTTATCTTATAAATATTGTTCATTGGAATTTTATTTGACTTTAATAATTCCTCCTTTTACCTGGTTTAGGGTGATGACCTTGTCTATGGAATCTGTGAAGCTATTGATGGAGAAAAAGATCCCCAATGCCTAATGATCACATTTCATATAGTGGAAGTTTTGGTGCGACTATTCCCAGATCCATCTGGTCCACTAGCAAGTTTTGCTGGGGATCTTTTTGAAATTTTGGGCTGTTACTTCCCCATCCATTTTACACATGTAAGATTGTGGATACTACTAGTCATTTACTATTCTTTTCATTTCTGTTTTACATGTATGTGCAGTTGCATTAATACTAGTAGTCATTTGTTATTCCTGTCTATATCTTATTTTTATGCATATGCACTTGCTTTAGTGGTTTCTAGGATCATGTATTCTGAAATGAAAGTGGATCTGTTTTTTATTGTCTTCTAGATTCCTCCCTTATAACTGAAGATTGATAATTTTTCAAGTTACTAGCTGATGTAGGATACTTATTCTTTAGTTTTTGGCTTCTTCTTAACTGAATTATGGCACAACATGAGGTCATAGGACAAAGCTATTCTTGTCGGCATCCAATAAAACTTCCATTTTTTTTTTTTTAACTTTGGGTCCACATTTTTTTTCTTTTTCACTGTCCTTTTCCTCTTTTATTAATTGATAATGATAAAATTAGAAGGAACCATCATAAAGGGGGAGAACATATAGATAAAAAACCAGCTCAGAAGATGTATATATAGGCAAGAACCAATTATCCAAACATTGAGAAAATATGTAAATGGTTCATCCTTCCTAAATCACAAAATAGGGAAATGAGAATGCTCCCTTCAAGCAATGAATAGAATGCTCCAATCTTTTGTTAGGCCTTACTGTTCCTCTGGGGCCAAATTCACCTTATAAAGCAACAAGGAGTGTCATCTCTGACGCTTCTTTGCCCATGCCTTGAGCAACTGCAACCCCATGAGCAAAGAGAAACTAACACTGAGAGTCTGAGACCAACATCAGCTGTTTGTTTGCCAAAAGCATAACAAATATTCCTCTGCTTCTCTTGGTCACTTGGTAGATAAGAATTAGATCAGTTAATTGTCCACTCTCCTTGTACACATGACCACCAATTTACTATCACGTGCCTAGTCCTTGCCAAGTGCTGTACAAGAAAGGTTATCCTTTGCAGTTCTGTTAATCTCTACAAAGCTGTCAAAGGGAAGTCCACCCTCCTTTTGTCATAATGTGCCTCATAGAAGCAGAGCTGGCCCAACTAATTTGGGGGCTCTAGGCGGAAAACAAATTTTGAGGCTTTTTCAAAAGCATTATTTTTTTATAAAAAAATAAATAATACATTTTTTCAAAAAAATTTCATTATTTCATTAAATTAAAAAAAAGTTGAAGTTCAATCCACTACAAAATTTATTAATTTTTTATTTCAATCAATTACATAATTGATGTCATTTTTTATTTTTATTTATTAATTTTTTAAAAATAAAAAATTGAAAACATCGTTTAATTTTCCTAAATTTGTATTCAACATCAAATTCATACTTTGGGTAAAAAAATATTATTGGTAGACCTACATTAATTCAATCATTACAATTATTATTTATAAATTAGATGAGTAATTTAATTAATATTAAAAATAACTGTAGAAATAGAAGTATTTTGAATATAAAATATTCTTTGTATATCTTAGAAGTTATGTATATTCTGTGTATATTCTTCTTTCATTTTTTGTTATTTTTTTTTTGTATTATTCTCTTCCTCTATAAAGAGAAAAGAGGAATTAAGGTGTAATCTTAAGAAATAGAGAAATATATTTTCTCAGCTTTGTTTAGATGGTATCAGAGCAGGAATTAGGGATTAAATTACAGCTATTCACTGTGAAACCCTAATTTCTTCTATCCCTCTGCTATACCCAAGATCTGTCGTCGCCCTTTCATCAGCCGCTTGTCACCGTTGCATCCTCAGGCTGCCGCTGCCCTTACATCGGTCGCCGCCTCTGAGATTCGGCCATCTTGACCGCTGCCGCCCCTACAGTCGTCGTCGTTCTCCAGTGGGTTCCCACCTCTGGAACGGCCACAACCTTCTAGCCTCTCGCGAAGGTCAGCCTTCTAGCCTCTTCGTTGTTTGTGCCGCTACATCAGTCGCCTCTATTCGCTATCGCGAAGGTCGCCCTTATCTGCGGTCGCGAAGGTCGGCTCTGCATCGCATACCAAAGCCGCTTCTATCTGCCATCCTTGGTTGCATTCGTGCTGCCCTAGTTCGTGCATCAGATCCACACGTCAGAGCCGCCCCAGTTCGCGCATCAGAGCCACCCTTGGTCGCTGTTCTTCGTTGCTTCTGTCACCCAGATACGATCTGGTTTCTATTGTTGAGATTGGGCACCTGGGTACCCAGATCCAAGTGCCTAGATCCGTGGGTCACTACTAGCGGGTCCAGATTCGGTCATTGTGTGCAGTTTCGGCTGCTACTCCACCTTACTTCTACTGTCCTGATCTTTTTTTCAGCCAACATGACTAAATCTGCATCTTCAGTCACTCCGACCCAACAATCCCAGCCTTCTCAAGATCAGTTTCGAGTTCCCTGAAACTCCCATGAAGTTGATACCCATGAAGTTGATGCAGAACCATTCAACAAAGAGCAACTTGATCAACTTCTGCGACTGCTAACGCCTAATCTGTCCCCTGGTACACCCAATTGTTCATTGGCCTTTCAGGTAGAAATTCATTTGCCTTCTCTAGCTTTTTTCAATCTGTTCCATGGATAATTGATTTAGGAGCATCTGATCATATGACTGGTTTATCGCATCAATTCAACTCGTATATTCCTTATTCTGGTAGTGAAAAAATAAGAATAGCCGATGGTAGTCTTTCACCTATTGCAGGTAAAGGTCTCATTAAACTCTCTGACAATATTGATCTTCAATCAGTACTCTATGTTCCTAAACTTGCCTGCAATCTTCTATCTGTTAGTAAACTCTCCAAAGATTTTAACTGTCGTGTTATCTTTTTCGATTCCTATTGCATTTTTTAGGCCCAGAACTCGGGGAAGACGATTGGCAGTGCTAGAGAAATAAACGGGCTCTACTATTTGGATGGGGATGTCTTGCGTAATATAAAAGCTCACAAGTTGAGTGATATTAGTTCTACTTTTGTTTCTAATCAAATAATACAATGGCATCTTAGGTTAGGCCATCATAGTTTTCCTTACTTGAAATATTTATTTCCTACGTTGTTTAAAGGAGTGGATCCTTCTATGTTTCAGTGCGAGAGTTGCCATTTATCCAAAGATCATCGTGTTAAATTTATTCCAAAACCCTATTGTCTTTCAAAACCATTCTATTTGATACATAGTGATGTTTGCGCCCTTCTAAGGTCTCCACTTTGTCTGGCGAAAAGTGGTTTGTTACTTTTATTGATGATCATACTCGAGTTTGTTGGGTTTACTTACTTGCAAAGAAATTAGATGTGCTTAGAACTTTCAAGGATTTTTTCCATCTGATTGAAGCTCAATTTTACACAAAAATCTGTATTCTTTGATCTGATAATGGCATTGAATATTTTAATGAATCTTTGGGGGATTTTTTAAAGGAAAAAGGAATTTTACATCAATCCACTTATTGTGAAACTCCCCAACAAAATGGTATTGCTGAACAGAAAAATCGACACCTACTAGAGGTTGCCAGGGCCATCATGTTTTCTATGAATGTCCCTAAATACATCTGGGGTGATGCAATTTTAATTGTTTCCTATCTCATCAATCATATGCCCACTCGTATTCTACAGTTTCAAACTCCCTTACACTCTTTAAAACAACTCTTCCTTCTATGCCGTATATATTCTAAGTTACCCTTAAAAGGTTTTTGGATGCACTTGTTTTGTTTATATTCCTCACATATTTCGTTCAAAATTGGATCCCACAGCTGAAAAATGTGTCTTTCTGGGTTATGCACCAAATAAAAAAGGGTACAAATGCTTTAATCCTGTCACCAAAAAAACTTATATTAGTATGGATGTGTCTTTCCTCAAAAATAGACCCTATTTTCCCAAAAATCATCTTCAGGGCATATTGAGAAAGAAGATAATTTTTTGCATTCTAGTGTTGAGGAGGATAATTCCTTAAAACTCTATGATCCTCGTCCTACCATGATTGGTGTTGCTCTCCACTCTGATAAACAACTTAAGGATATAAATGTCCCAAACATTGTGGAACAGGGTGTGTCTAGTTCACAGGTCCCTAGCGTGATAGGATTGAAACCAGGGGGAGAATTACCACAAATGGATCAGAATATTCCAAAACCAGAGCTTTAGTTTTATACGAGAAGGAAAACCCTGAAGAATACAATCAATCTGAATATTCCTCCAACTATTGAATGATCGACGTCTTCGAATGATGGGCCTTCTGATAATACTTCTTCTTCTCATGGTAATTCTAAACTCACTCCTTCAGATTATTCTTCATTTGACTTGTCTGATCTTGATGTTCCTATTGCTACTAGGAAAGGAGTGAAATCTTGTACCAAACACCCAATTGCTAAGTACCTGTCATACAAAAAATTGTCTAATTATCATAAGGCCTTTCTTTTGTTGTGTTTTCATATTGTACTTGTTGGTTTCACCATATCAACTAAGTTATGGAACACAACTATATCAATTATCTTCATTCACCACCATCTCATGAAATTTCTCCATGTGAAGATGGTGTTCAAACTTCATTTCATCATTACTCCGCCAGGGGATATTATCCACTGTCGGTCCCAAGCCCGGATAAAGGAGGAGGGTTGCGTTAGGTAGCCGACAGCCAGCGTAAAACCTAGTCGGATCCAAATATGAATTCTAGACAAACTATCTGTTGGGATGTAACCCACATAGAAGTCTAGAATTCATGTAGCCAACCCCACATAGTGGGATAACGGCTGGATATGTTGTTGTTGTTGTTTATCATAAGGCCTTTCTTTCAAATATTTCTAATCTGCTTGTCCCAAGAACAATTCAGGATGCCCTTGGTGACCCAGATTGGAAGTTAGCAGTCCAGGAGCAAATGAGTGGTCTTAGAAAGAATGGAACTTGGGAGATTGTGAACAATCCAGAAGGCAAAACAACGGTAGGTTGTAAGTGGGTATTTACTATAAAATGTAAGGCATATGGGAGCATAGAAAGATACAAAGCAAGACTAGTTGCTAAGGAATTCACCCAAACATACGGCATCGACTATCAAGAAACATTTGCTCTAGTAGCTAAAATAAACTCCATTCGAGTTCTTCTCTCCCTTGTAGTGAATTTTGATTGGCCACTCCACCAATTTGATGTAAAAAATGCCTTCCTAAATAGTGATTTAGAAGAAGAAGTGTTTATGGATCTTCCACCAGGATTTGAGAAGAGCCTCGGTACAAACAAGGTATGTTGTTTAAAAAAATCCTTGTATGGTCTAAAACAGTCTCCGAGAGCATGGTTTGAAAGATTTGGAAAGGCGGTAAAAGGCTATGGTTACATTCAGAGCCAAGTAGATCACACACTGTTCTTCAAGCATGCTAGTGACGGTCAGAAAACAATCTTAATTGTCTATGTAGATGATATAATAATGACTGGTGATGATAAGTGAGAGATTGAAGAGCTTAAGAGGAGATTAGCTCATGAGTTCGAGATCAAGGACTTGGGTCTTCTAAAGTACTTTCTTGGGATAGAATTTGCAAGATCTAAAGAGAGGATCTTTGTCAACCAACATAAGTATATTCTGGATTTACTCAATGAAACAGGAATGCTTGGGTGTAAGGTTGCTGAAATTCCCATTGAACCCAACTTAAAACTTCAACCTGCCGAGGCCAAGAATGTGGTAGAAATGGAGAAATATCAAAGGCTTGTGGGTAAACTTATCTATCTATCTCATACTCGACCAGACATAGCCTTTGCTGTAAGTGTTGTAAGTCAATTTATGCACTCACCTGGTTTACAACATTTTGAAGCTACCTACAGAATTCTGCGGTACCTAAAGGGAACCCCTGGGAAAAGTCAAATTTTTAGAAAACATGGACATCTTCATATAGAGGCTTATACAGTTGCAGACTGGACAGACAATATAATTGACAGGAGATCTACATCAGGGTACTGCACCTTTGTGGGAGGTAATCTTGTTACTTGGAGGAGTAAGAAACAAAATGTGGTGGCCAAAAGTAGTGCTGATGCCGAATTTCGTGTAGTTGCCCATGGCATTTGTGAGGTCATGTGGATAAAGAGGTTTCTATCAGACTTGAGGGTCTCCACTTCCCTACCAAATAAAGTTTATTGTGATAATAAAATTGCAATCTCTATTGCTCATAATCTAGTTCTCCATGACAGGACGAAGCATGTAGAGGTGGATAAACACTTTATTAAGGAAAAAATTGATAATGGAGTAATTTGTATGCCCTACATTCCAACACTTTACCAAGTGGCTGATATTCTTACAAAAGGATTACACAAAACTCAGTTTGAGAAACTTATAAGCAAGTTTGCCACGGAAGATATCTTTAACTTAGCTTGAGGGGGAGTGTAGAAATAGAAGTATTTTGAATATAAAATATTCTTTGTATATCTTAGAAGCTATGTATATTCTGTGTATATTCTTCTTTCATTTTTTATTATTTTTCTTTTGTATTATTTTCTTCCTCTATAAAGAGAAAAGGGGAATCAATGTGTAATCTTAAGAAATAGAGAAATATATTTTTTCAGTTTTGTTTAGAATAACCTAATGATTTTTTTTTTTAAATTTACATTAGACTCATGAAAAATGTATTATAAATTTATATTAAACTCTATCTCAAATCATCTATGTTAAATAAAAATGGTTGGAGATACATGTTAGTTGAAATGTAACAAAAAAAAAAAAAAAAAACAACTAGTTTAGCTGTTAATCAATAATCATGACACAACAATCAACAAATTAAACTCAGAAAAATATCTACACAAGAATACAAAAACCTAAAGAACAACATATGTTATACACGCAAAAATAAAAGTTAAAAGTAAAAAAAAAAAAATCAAAGTTACCGAACACAGAAAAAATATATAAAAAATAAAATTTTAAATTTAATTTTTTAATGAAGTATTTATTATTAAAAAATAAAAAATATATAAAAATTATAAAATTTGGAAAGTGGGGCCTTTCACAATTGGGGCCCTTTGGCAGTCGCCTATCTGGCCTTATAGTAGGGCTGGCTCTGCATAGAAGAAACAAGAATAAAATATGCCACATGGTGGGATAAGCCCACTTGTCCTCCCTTTGTCCAACTGTTTAGGATGATTATGGAGTTTTGGGGGAATACTTCTGCAAGCCACCTCCTTCTCCCTTGCAGATTGAGAAAGGTCAAGGGACGCCTAAAAGAAATGGCATATGACCACAATCTATTTTAAGCAGAATCTAACATTTTACTCTTGCCACCTGGAAGAAGATAATTTGTTGAACTCATTTGACATCTGTCCTTCTCGGAAGGAATGTCTCACAACCATACAGGATTTTAGAACTAATTCGTCCTTGTTTAGTCAATTTGGAAGTGGATAACATTCTCTCTGTTACCTAAGTTACGACATTCATCAACCATAACAACTTATCAAGCCTTAATCCCATCATGTGGGGTTGGCTACATGGACTCTAGCTTACCAATTCTATTTATGGTCTTATCATTTATAAGTCTCTTATAATTCATATCATACTTAAGTCTCAATATGTTTTTCTTGGTCTTCTTTTACCTTTTTTGCTAGAGACTTCTTCCATTCCATCCACTCTCCTCATATGCACTTCTATTGATCTTTTGACATGACCAAACCGTCTTAATCGTATCTTACACATCTTATCCTTAATAGGAGCCATTACAACCTTATTACAAATATTCTTATTTCAAGTTTTATTTTTTCTTGTATAGGAGCACATCCTTTACATTATCTTCATCTCCATTACCTTCATGTTTTGCACTTGTTGGTGCTTTACTACTTAGCATTCTCTGCCATACAACCAACTTGATATTATAGTTGCCTTATGAAACTTTCTTTTTAGCTTTAATGGTAGCTTGCTATTACATAGAACGCTAGATGCCCTATTCCATTTTAACCATCCTACCTTAATTTTATGAGTAATATCCTTATTAATCTTCTCATTTTTTTGGATGATTGATCCAAGATATTTGAACTATTCTTGGGATGGCAATTTTCAAGTTTACCATAATAGCATCCAAATTTTTTTTTTTTACTAAACTTGCATTCCATATAAATGATTTTCAGTCTGCTTAACTTAAAACCACCAAATTCTAAAGTGTTTCTCTATATCTCAAGTTATCCATGCCTTTTTTTTTTTTTTTTCTCATTTGTGAAGACAATCTCATCTCACTCATTTGTCGATAACATACATCAAGGCACCTTTGCTTGGATATTTTTGGTGTGTTCATCCATTACTAGAGCAAATAGATTAGGTCTTCATTGAAGTACTTGATGTAAACCAATTGATGTTGGAAAGGCTTCAATATCTCCTTCACATGCTTGTCATGTACCTAGGGTTTAATCTAGGGTTTGGATTGGAATCTGGAAGGATCCGAGGGGATTAAGACCAATAAAAGAATTGTATTGAGGGAGAATTGGATGGGAGGGAGATAACAGATGTAAATGAGGGAGAGTAGCAAACAGAAGAGAGAGGGGTAGATAAATTAGCAGAAAGGGAGGGAGAAATTAGAAAGAACTAAGAAAGGGTTAGAGAGAATTAGAAGGAAAGGGATTTCGATATTATTTCACATAATAATCCCATCCTCTTATAGTAGCCCTTTTATAGGCATAGCTGGTTGCTAATTGAATTCATAACACCCATGTGCTCCTAACAAATTGCAAAATATCAACAAACTACTTTAAATAACCCTATTATAAAATTGCTCCTCTATTGCTCCTAGTGTCATGACAATGTTCTAACCATAGTTGTCAAATAAAGGCTCAAGGAACATTGAGGTGCACAACTCCTTGGAGTTCCTTGAGCCTAGGCTTGGTGAGAGGTACAAGGCGCAAGTGTGGGCCTTTTGGATCCGAGGCACACATTTATTAAAAATCTGTGTGAAAATATACATCATTATTTTCAATATCTACCTATAAAGAGTTAAATGCACACTCATAAAATCATAAATAACAAATATCCAATACTGTATTATTATAATAACGACTAATATTATTTCAACCACTATAATAAGTTAATAACAACTAATATTATTCCAAAAAAGTACAAGATGTCTAAAATATCACCAGAAAGCATTGTTTCAGATTCAAATTTCATCATGAGACAAATTCATAAAATGATAAGCAAGTATTGCAAACGTAACAAATCACAAGTAATATTTAAATCATCCTAACATAACAAAACATTAACGTGAAGCATTGTTTCAAATTATTAAAAGTTGACATACCACTGTTGGGGATCTCATACGGTATGAAGCTTAGGTGTTTTAGCAATATGCAATAACATTGAATAAAACTGAACTATTTAGTAAATGTTACCTCCTTGAAGAACTAGTGTTTGATGTAGAGCATGCTGGACAAACTGACCTTTTCCTTCTCAACTGTGAAGGGCCTAGTTGGTCCACACCATGCAAGCTTCCAAGACCCTTGAAGATCCTTTAGTGCTAGCTGAAGACTACAAGGGGATGTACAGGCTTGAATCTGTTCTTGGTTTCAGAAAACTAAGCTCATCACACGAGCAAATTGAGAGAAGAAAGAAGAACAAGAACAAGGAGCTGCCAAGAGAGTAAAAATAACCAAAGAGCAAAAGATCCAGTATTTCTTCTTCTTTAATCTCACTATTTATATGTAAAAGTGGAAGGGATTAGTAGAATTCTGGATTAATCTGTCATGACCCAAGGACATAGTAGTAATTAGATAATAGATGAATTTCTTTTAGTTGTATTGTAGTTGTAGCGATTGGTATCTAAAAGACAACTGCTTTTAGCTGTACTTGATTTGAATATTTTGCAGCCCCATTGACGCCAAATCTTAGCTACCAGATCAATATATAAAGCTGATCTAATCTAATTCAAGGCACACAATAATATTATTGAATGAAATCTGATTTCAAACTCTCTCAATTTCCCTCTCTTTCTCTTGGATTCTTCCTAATCTCTCTCACTATTTCTGTTCTTCCCTCATTCCCTCCCATTTTTTCTGATTTATCTTTCCAAATTCCTTCCAATTATATCTTAAACCCTAGGTTGAACCTTGGTACATGACAATTTGGTATCAGAGCAATCGTTCCTCGGTGGAGAAGCAAATCTTGCACTAAGATTTTAGGTGAATTTAGTTTTAGAATTTCGATGAGCTAGGTGATTTTTGGTGTTTTAGACAAGTTTACTTTGGTTGATAATCGAAGTAGATCCACGCGAGCTAGGCAAATTTCTGGCAGTCCGCATTCGAATTTTGTAGGCGAAACAAGAGGTGATTTTCAGCTGCGTGTTCCGACGCTTCATGATGATTGTGAATTTGGGTAATTTGGTTCGGAATTGAAAGGCAATGCAAACTTCGATATCCTTGGAAGCTGGGTGTACACGATTTTCAAGGAGTTGCAACAGAGGCTATCAATTTTAGGAGGTATGATCAATTTCAGGAGACTACTTCTGTAGATCTAGGCGATTTCAAGAAACAATTTCATAAGCTAATTCAGGTGACTCTAGATCTAGGCGAGGATTAGAATTAGTGTCAAAAGCGATTTCAGTGCCAGAATATAGGTGATTGCTGTCATAGGTTATTGCTGATCTCAAGCGATCAAACCACCAATGGCTGATGACACCCAAATGAATCAAATGGGGTCTCATTTGCAACAAGTGATGACGATGGTGGCGGAGATGTAGACTCGTATGGGATCCATGGAGGAGACAATTGGAATGGTGGTGGATAAGAAGCTGGACGATGTCGTAGATTGGTTGCGTGGGATATGTGCAATCAAATTCGAGAGGAGATGTGGGAGCAGAGCAACATACTGCATGAGTAGATGCAACAATTCATGCTCGTGTTCTCCTATCAGAATCAAGCAAGGATCTCACTTGACTTTCCTCTTGGAGATAAGTTGGAACTAATCTTCCCAAGAATTGGAACCAGCCACAGGGCGGCAAGATCTTCGGAGTTTGAGGTTGAACCGGCCACGGTGGGAGAAAATGTGGTGGAGAAGAGATAGGAGATGCAGATGACCACCCACCAATCTAGTTTTTTGGTGCCAAAACTGGAATTTCCTCTATTTGATGGGCAAAACCCTAGATGGTGGGTGAGGCGATGCGAGAAAATTTTCAGCATCCACCAAGTGCCTGATAACTAGAGGGTTCCTTGGCACTTGCCTACCTAAACGATGTTGGAGGTGTGGTTCCAGGGATGGTCCAGAGTTAGGGACTGTTGCAATTGGGATGAATTTGTTGGAGGTTTGTGTGAGAGGTTTGGAGATTGTGACATGATGGATATAGTAGAGGAATTTAATAAGTTGAAACAAGATAGGACAATACAGGAATATCTACTCAGATTTGAGGAGTTGAAATCACTCATGCTGAGCCGTAACCCCTAAATGACCGAGGAATATTTCGTCTCAAGCTTCATTAGTGGCTTGAGCGATGACCTTAGGCCTATGGTGAAGATGTTGACGCCTAAGACAATGTAGGAACCAGTTGAGGGTGCTTCACTGCAAGAGCTATCGGTGGAAGCCCTTATGATGAAACACCAGCTCTTAACTGAAATTCATCTTGCAAATAGTTTGTAGTTGGAAGGAAATCCCAGTCATAGGGTTTATATTAACCCTAATTCAGTCAACCCTCTTTTGATAGAACAAAGGAGACAAGCAGGGCTGTGCTACTGGTGTGGAGGACAATTTACCCCAGGTCATAGGTGCATGAAACAATTACTTAGAGGATGGAAAAGAAAAAGAAGAGCGAACTGGGATTGGGTGAAGAAGCGAGACCAATTGCAGCAAGTTCTTGGGGACAAAAACTCTTTCTAAGGGAGAGAAATTGTCTTGATCCAAGGACATAATAGTAATTAGATAATGGATGAATTTTTTTTAGTTGTATTGTAGTTATAGCAGTTTGTACCTAAAAGACAAATGCTTTTAGCTGTACTTGATTTGAATATTTGGCAGCCCTATTGGCGCCAAACCTTAGCTACCAAATCAGTATATAAAGCTGATCCAATTTAATTCATGACACACAAGAATATTATTGAATGAAATCTGATTTCAAACTCTCTCTCAGTTTCCCTCTCTCTGTCGGATTCTCCCTAATCTCTCTCACTATTTCTGTTCTTTCCTAATTCCCTCCTATTTCTTCTGATCTATCTTCCCAAATTCTTTCCGATTATCTCTTAAACCCTAGGTTGAAGGGGTACATGACATAATCCACTAACTCCCATGCCACATGTCATTCTATTTAATCTCACTAGCTATACAATTGTGCTTTCATATTGACATGAAAAAAAAAAAAAAAATCTCCAATGATAATCGAGCTAAAACCTTTGGGAAATAGAAAAGCAAAAAAACAAAAAAAAAAAACCTCAAGTTTGCGCTAACAAATTTAGTACTGAGATTTAATTGTAGAATCTGCTATTGAATCCCTTACAATCCTTTCCCCGTTCTCATTTTAGGGTTTGGGGTTTTATGTTGTATAGCTTATGGGTGTTTCATTGTTTTATGAAATTCCTTCTATTTTTTTTCTGATTGTTGTTGGTTAGGTTTTAACAAATCCATCAATATATAAATATATATATGCCTATTTATGACATAGGTGCATGTCATGTCTCTAGGAGCAATAAAGGGGCAATATTGTAACAAGGATATAATACTTGTTAGGATTACAGTTGTATTGCACATGGGTGGTTGTATTGCACATGCGTGCAATGGCTGTGAGACAATAAATAAGCCATTGCTGTAGGAGGATAATCATGTTTGAATTGTTGAATGAAATCTCTCATTTCCCTCTCTTGAATTCTTTCAATCTCCCTCCAATTTCCCTCTCTTACGGTTCTCCCTAATCTCCTTCTCTGTTTTGTTCTTCCCTAATTTCCTCCCATTTCTTTCGATCTAACTCCCCCAATTCCTTCCAATTACCTTTTAAACCTGTCATGAACCTAGGGTTCATGAGAATTTGTATCAGAGTAGTCGCTCCACGGTTGTAATTTCAATCGATTCTGGACATGAAGACAAGGCAAAGGCATTGCGGAAACTAGTAATTGTAGACGAGTTCGAGTGGTGATTTTTTTTCCGCATTTCTAATCTCAGTTGGAAGGAAACAAGGATTGATCGAAACTGAGATTCACTGGTGAATTTTGATGTTCAGGACAAAAGCAACCAGCCAATTTTTAATTGAATCTCGGAACTTGATTCTGGGGCCCAAGGAGGAAATTGTTGTAGCAGGTTTGACTTGAAGAGGAACAACACTTGCAATTCGCCACTCTTAGAATCAGAGTCGGAGGCGAGTTAGGTTGCTGAAGGCAACTTTGAAGTACCGAGGGAATCACATGAAGTTGATTCTTGGCGGACCGATTGCCGGCGGTTGCTACAGTATGCGATTCAGATAGAGGCGCTTGAATTTTGAAGCCGAGCCAGGGTCTTTCGGCCATTGGTTGGTGGCGGCGATTGCAACAATTCTTAGGCTGTTGATTCTCCATTCCATTGTTGCAAAGTAATTTAGGCTCGAAGCTGTAGGCAGATTCTGTTCGAAGAGACGGATTCCTCCGACTTCGTTTGCTTGTGAGTTCCGACACCCTAGGTTGCTAATTTCCAAATCAGAAGGCGTTTGAGGTGAGAATAGGAGACTTTTGCAGTAGGCAAGCCAGGAGATGGAGTCGGACCTATTGTCTAGCAGTTCATTTTGCTGGGAAAATTGAAGATTGTTGATCCATAGTGAAACGGATCTTGAGTGATAGTTGATCCATAGTAACCGGCTACAGTAATTTCCAGAGATCAGCTTGGGTTAGGAAATTGTGAGTTACGATTGCTTTTAGTTCTAATTGGCGATCAATTACAGATAAAAGAAAACACTAATTGCAAATCAAAGGAGGCTGATTGAGTTACAGAAGGAGTTTCAGGAAGTAGTTGTAGGATTGATCGAACAACTAAGTCGATCAAGTGCAGGTGGATGTCACAATCCTAGGGTTTGGCTAGGGTTGTGATAGGAATTTAGGAGAGATTTAGGGAAGAGAAATCAGTAAGGAGGGAGGTTTAGAGCTGAACAGAAGAAATGGGGAGGAAGAGTAGAAGAACCGAGAGAGATAGAAATTAAGAGAGAGAAATAGAGTTGAAATGTAATCTTCAATTCAATGATATCCTTCTCTACATGCTATAGCCTATTTATAGGCTTTACAACTAAAAGAATTATCTAGAATAGCAATCCCATGTGCTGTCACAAAATAACCAAAATAGCTTCTAACCAACTAAAAGTAACTAATTACATTATTGCCCTTCTAATTAGTCTTGGGTCATAACAATCCCCTCCCCTTGAAAGGTTTCTTGTCCCCAAGAAACTTATTATCGCTGAGCCACTTCTCTATCTTCATCCAATTCCCACCTTCATTTTCTGTTCAATGTCTTTTTTCCTCTTTATTCTTCTAGGCTTCTTCTTCTTTGTTCTTAGGATTCCAAGACCCAACCCAAACACAATTTGGCGTAGAGCTGCAATAGAAGCAACCTGATTGGCCTCAATGATTTCAAGTTCAAAGCTGTGAATGCTTGATGAATTAGGAGACTCAAGCCCCATGCAACCACCTCTCGCTAAAGCTGTCCAATTAATTTCGGCCTTTCATTGGAAAACATGATCAGCCACACCTGGCCTGATATGATTAGTAGTTGGAACTTGGAGTTTAAAGGAAGAGTGAAGTGTACCCTTGGCTTCCTTGGATAGTCCATCCCCGTCCCGTACAAGTAAATAAGTTAAGCAAGTATCCCTAGCTGCATTTATTGCATTTCCATCCAGCCCACCTCCATGTTTTTTGGTAAAGTTACCAGCAATTTCCTGGAAATGCAGCAAAGGAAGATTGCTGACTTGCCTTAGATACTTAGTCGAGGCTTGCTTGTGAGCTTTAGAATTAGGTGCTGCCACAACTCCAATTCCAGCAGTCAATTCCTCCATCAATACACTAGACAAGAACATGAATTTTACTGCTGGAGCAACAACCACTAGAGCAGCTGTAGTTCCATCCCTTCCTACCAAACTTTTGACTTCTTCAGTTATCTCTCTCAGCTTCCCATCAATTATCAGCTGTCCCTGAAACTTCTTACCCAATCCACCCATCTTCACAACGTCAGAAGATGCTTCCACCGGAGATACGTGCTGAATCATGCCATTTCCAGTTATAGGAAGGGACTCAATCTTCCTTGCCAACCAAAACCAGCCCTGGTATTGCAGGTCCTCAATCGGAACTTGAACAATTGCAACAGCAGGAAACTCATTTTCCAGAGCTGTTCCCTGGTCATTGTTATACACACCATACTTATCTTCTCCACCCTTTTCCAGCCTTCTAGTAGGTACTTCCTGGGGTATTATTTCTCCTTCTAACTCCTCAATCATTGCAGCTGAATCACTCCCCGATTCTAGGGATTCTTTGGTGTCTCCTGCCATTCCTGACAACTGATCGAATGTCTCAAGCATCTCTTGTTTTGGACTTCCGCTATTATCATCTGGATCATCCTCATCAACAACCTTCTGTCCAAAGGGATTAGAGTACTCCTTTAATTCTTCTTTTATCCAAACACTTGGAGCCAAGCCCTCGGACTTTCTGTTATGGCTGCAAGCACTGTCCTTACAGCCCCCATCCTTCTCAATTCCACCGAAACCAGTATCCTTCTTCCACTCCACTCCAAGGAACTCCTCCTTGTTAAAATTCCCATGATAATCCTCAAAGAATTCTGTTGGAAAACTATAACGATACTTCTTAGTAAGTATCATTGCAAACTCTTGCAATTGTTCATGTAGCATCTGGCCGAAATCTTGGCTCGATTCATGTACCATACTTCTTATTCCCTTGTCCAATTGGCTGCTCCCCGTCTCCAACTTTTTTGCCCATGCATACGGCTCCGGGCCATATTTCCCTTGATGTCTTCCTCTAGCTGAAAATGCAGCGTTATGCGACTGCAATTGAGACCCCATTTCAACTAGAAATGGCGAATTTTTCTACTGCAATTGAGGCTCCTCTTAGCTGCTTTTCACAATCAGCATACGTACTAGCAACCTAAGATTTGATTGGAATTACTGCAAAAGAGTACTGGAATTCACAGCCAAATCTCACGTTTCTGTTGTGCAATTACTTCCGAAACTCGATTGAATCGGCAGCCTTCCGATTTGCCTCACGAAACCCCTGGGATTTGGATCTACTTTGCCTCCAAATCTGATTCAATTCCTTCCACTTCGGCCAAGAATTACTGCAATTCGCGGCCAAGCATCACCTCTTGCTTCGCCTTTTAGTTCGCCTAGCTTGTCGGAATTTACAGCCAAATCGTTGGCCTGTTCCTCCAGTCTCTACGAGTCTCCTTCTACAGCGGCTGCACTAATTCGCCTGCTACTTCAATTCTCTAGTAACTGAACAGCTAGGTAATGGATCCAATTCTGCCTTATGGCTCATCTGTTGCAGAATCTCCTACACTCGCCTCGCCTTCTCGATCAACTATAGCAATTCGGAAATCCGCAGCAAATCACCCTGCTGTTCCACCTTCAAGTCGACAACTTAATCTGAAGCGATTCATGCTTCCATCTTCATAGTCGTTCTGATTTTGATCCCATACCTGCTGCGCCACTCTGATTTTGACTTCCAATTCAACTCGGTATCACCGTCAGCCTCTCCTGACTTGTGTCGTCTTCAATTCTGTTGAGTCCTGATTCCACACCCAATCACCGTCCACGCTCCAAGTCAGCCAATTGTCCGCCTATGATCGCAATTGTCGTTGATCATCAAACGCTCAAGAATCTGGACTAGCCTCAATCCACGCCTGCACAATATGGATCTTATGCACTAATAACAAAATTCCGGATCGATGGAATTCTGCCCGATCCCGACGTCTCCCTACTAGAATCGTCTGGCTGCTCGCCTACCTCACGCGACTATGATGCAACCAACGAAATTATGCGGAAATTGAGAATTCGGTGGTTACAGTAGCTTACGACTTGGCTTCCGAATCCACTGAAGTTGCTTCGCCCCTCTGCTTCGAACAAACTTGCTGCGCGTCGCGGCTGAGCGCCTACCTTCTGCTTGTTCCCAGGAAAGCCGAACAACTCTTCCAGATCACAAGCCGTGATCGCTTGTACCTCAGCTTCCCAACTGCTCCCCCTGCAACTCGACCGGTTCCGTGACGCTCGCTAGTTGAACTGGATGTGAACGACAGGGCCTGCTCGTCTGCTAATTCCGATCACTGAAATGGCTCTAGGAGTTGTCGGAAGCACCATCGGAACAACTTTCTTCAAATCGAATCAAATCACAGCCAAGGATTGTTGGCTCTGATACCAATTGTCACAATCCTAGGGTTTGGCTAGGGTTGTGATAGGAATTTAGGAGAGATTTAAGGAAGAGAAATCAGTAAGGAGGGAGGTTTAGAGCTGAACAGAAGAAATGGGGAGGAAGAGAAGAAGAACCGAGAGAGAGAGAAATTAAGAGAGAGAAATAGAGTTGAAATGTAATCTTCAATTCAATGATATCCTTCTCTACATGCTATAGCCTATTTATAGGCTTTACAACTAAAAGAATTATCTAGAATAGCAATCCCATGTGCTGTCACAAAATAACCAAAATAGCTTCTAACCAACTAAAAGTAACTAATTATATTATTGCCCTTCTAATTAGTCTTGGGTCAAGACAGTGGAGTGAGTTGTAGGTGGAATGAACTGAATTTAGGCGTATTTAGTGTCACTAATTCTGACGGAGGAAGTTTGGAAGTGAGTTTGTAGGTGTTTGCAACAATCGCTTCTCAATTCCAGTGGTTAATAATGGTCATTCGATTCTCTGTAGAATCATCCAGAGTTGTTTCTCAGACGACGATCCCATCAGTGATTTGAATTTTGATGGTGGATGGCATTAGGGTGAAACCGAGAAGATCTCAATTGTTGCAAGTAACAACAACAATGATGGAGAGGCAGATCCATGTTAGATCTGTAGAATTGGCGGTGGATAGGAAGCTAGACAGTGTTGCTGGTTTGTTGCGAGAGGAGGTCAATCATAGGTGCGAAATTATTGATGAATTTAGAAATTGGATGAGGGACCAGTGCATGATAATGTTAGCCAAACAAAATCAGGTTAGACTACCTGCTTGTTTGCTTTTCAAAGAATATTCTGATCCAATTATTATAGAGAAGCTACTAGATCCTACAATTAATCCTTACTCTCCTCCAAGAATTGGATCAGATCCTATTCTAGTTGGTAACCCTTACCTTACTCGTTCTTGGAATTGGAACTCCATTGATAAATCTCAGAGTCCAATGTAGGGTGACAAAATTGTTGTTTCGGAATGGGATGTTGGAATATCTAAGGCAGAAAATGATAATAAGAAAGACGCGATTAAGGAAGCATGACTTCCTCAGGAGTTCCCTAAAATATAGGAGCCTAAGGAGGGGTCAAAATTGTGGGAAAATGATTCACTGCCTACTTTAGATTTTGGGTTGAAGAAGAAGTACTCTAATTTAGGCAGCAATGACAAGAAGGATGACTGCAATATCGGGAATAATTTTGGCGGTGAAAAGCATAATCTCAAGGAAAACTGTAACAACCAAGTTGCTAGGGCAGCAAATCCAAAGGAACCAACTGATCCTTTTGAAGGAGAAGCTCATGTAGAGGGACATTTCGGCAAACACAAAGAAAAAGGAGTTGTTGAATTGTTTGCATGGAATCAGGAGGTTCCAACTGAAAATTTAGTCTATATTAAGGAAGTTGGTGCTGGAACTGAAGTAAACTTATCAAGGGGAACTCAGGATCTTGAAGAAGAAAGGAGATGGGATAAGGAAATCCAGGTAGACCACATTTTACAAGAGCAGGAGGCTAAAGATTTGGTTGAGAATCATTCTATAAATCGGATTGGGGATGGGAACTATTGTGAAGATGGCTTCCATGCAGCTGATATTCCGGTTAGGGAATATTGTTCCATTGGATAATCTGATTATAAATCATGTTTGGGATGAAGGTTGTGATTGAGGCTTGGTTTCAACCATTGAGGAACCCGTGGGACTTTCTCATCACTTTCTATGCAATCAGCATGTCCGGACAGGAAGGGCAAGGAAATTTGAGTCCCTTAATATTGCTGGAAATGGTATGTTTGGAGGTATGTTCTTAGCTGAGATATCTTCTAATGTTGTGAAGGTGTGTGGATTTGATAAGGAAGTATGGGGACAACTTGTAATTGAAGGACAACTACCAAAAATAATTGATTCAAGCTGCATGGTCGGAAATGAGGTTTTGCATAAGTTGGATAATGCCAATTCTTAAGGAGGGTTATAGTATTTTGTACCAATAAAGCAAAATAATGTTTTGGAAATGCAAGAGAGCATGGCTTCAACAAATAAATTCCTAACAAGATTTCAGCTAAGGGAAAGGGCTAAGGAAACCAAGAGTTTTGTGGTGGAGAACAAAGCTCTTGCTGCTCTGTTTGTTCTTACTATAGCCAGCTGCTTAGGATTTCTGTCACCTCTGTTGAAGGGAGGATTGAGGACTGGAGTTTGTGCTGCAACAACTTCTAGATATGACATTTCTACATTGCTGCATTTAAAGGCATTTGCGGATATTGTTGTGAAGGGTGATGAAATATTAAAGGACATGAGAACCATTGCAAATTTGTTATGCATACAGAGGTTTTTCAAAACTTTTCCATCCAAGCTGTGGAAGAGAAGGAAAAAGCATACTAGAAGCTGTGGAGCTTTGGCATTTCTTGGGGATGAGAAATGTTTCAAGGCAGGGGGAATTGTCATGTCCCTAAGAGCAATAGAAGGGCAATATTGTAATAAAGATATAATACTTGTTAAGATTACAGTTGTATTGCACATGGGTGTAATGGTTGTGAGGCTATAAATAAGCCATTGCTGTAGGAGGATAATCATGTTTGAATTGTTGAATGAAATCTCTCATTTCTCTCTATCTCCCTCCAATTTCCCTCTAGTCTCTCTCAATTTCCCCCTCTTACGTTTCTCCCTAATCTCCCTCTTTGTTTTGTTCTTTCCTAATTTCCTCCCATTTCTTTCGATCTAAATCCCCCAATTCCTTCCAATTACCTTTTAAACCTGTTATGAACCCTAGGTTCATGACAGTGCAAAGGGTATTTGCCTTGCGCCTCAAGGTGAGGTGCATGCCTTAGAGCCTAGCGCACACCTCAAAGAGATATGAAGGCACCCTCGACTGTTTCATGATACATGCCTTTAATAACTTGTACAGAAGCAATTTGGACTACTTGCTTATCTAAGATCTTCCGTAAGACTCCTTTAGGAATTTTGTCATAAGTTTTTTCATAGATGTTAAAGGCGCGCTTAGGTGCAAGGCGTCTTAAGGCACTAGTTCAGCGCCTCAACTGGGTTGAGGTGAGGCATTTTCTGAGAGGTGCACGCCTTGCATGGTGAGGCGCCGGGGCATGAGGCGCGCCTCATGAAACTAGCTGTCAAGCAGCCCGCTGCCCATCGAAACCAACTGCCATTCTTAGTTCCAGCCTCCCCTCTTCTCGATTCCAACTTGCTCTCGTGAGTTTTTTTACTTGTTTTATTTGATTAGAATTATAATTAAACAAACTTGATCCAAGCCCTCCGCTACCACCACAGCTCTCCTGAAAAATCCACATTTGGGACTTGTCCCAAATTATCCAGGCTGAGTCAAATAACGGCATTTAATTCTGGAAATCAAGACATACTTCAACAACTTCTTTATTGATTGTGAACTTGTAGTGTTTATGTGTTTGTTTAGAATTTTGCATAATAATTGGTACTTGTTTGAGTTTGAACTTTGATGATGTTTTTAGTTTAGAATTTGCATGATGAATGAATCAACTTTGATGTTGTTAGTTTAGAATTTGAAGATGATGAATCATAAATGATATGCATGTGTTATTATTGATAATTTGATAGTTGTTTATGATTTTACAAGATTTTGAGTTTTTTTTTTTTAAAAGGTGTGTCTCGCTTTGCAAAGGCACGCCTCGCCTCGTGCCTCAGGTTTCAGGACCCTTTGCGCCTCGATGTGCCTATCGCCTTTCAGAACTATGAGTTTTTTCTAAATCTATAAATGCAATATGCAAGTCCTTTTATTTATCTCGATATCTTTCCATCAAATCTATGGCTTCCATTATTGACTGACCAAGCATGAAACACTCTCTGCCCAATCACTCTCTGTTAAAGTTTTAAGATATGCATTAGCTTGATTCCTCTATCAGGTCCACTCTTTTGAGCATTTCCTTTATTCTTGTAAATAGACACTAAACTGCTCTTTTTCGACTTGTCTATTTTAGCTTTATTTCAAATAACAACAGCCATTTCCATTCATGTTTGGTAGCCTCTCAATCTAAAGTCCAATCTCTTTTATAACAAAATCTTTCCTTGAAAATAGCTTGTTTTTCACCTTTTAGGTCCCGTTATCTAACTTTTGTGCTTCACTTTGTATCCTTTTTTGTCTTCTATCTTTTTTATATGAATGCCAATGACCATAAGTCTATGGTGAACGATCAACCATTCTATTGGTATAACTTAGAATCTTGACAACATAATTGGTCCTCTTGTCTCATAAGAAAGTACTCTATTTGGGTAGTTGATAAGCCATTTTTATATGTGATCAATTGTTGCTTCCTATTTCTTAAACCTAGTGTTGGTTATAATGAGATCATATGCCGTGGCAAAATAAAAAATAGCTTTACCCTCATTATTTTTTTTTTCCCAAATCCATAATCTTTGTGTACATCTTTATACCTTTCCCTTCTCTGCACAAATGGATATTTAAGTTACCTCTTGTAATGAATTTTTCTCTCTTCTAGGTATTTCTTGTACCAACCCCTCTAAATCTTCAAAAATTGTCTTTATCTCCTCTACTAATGCAATTTGTTGTTCATATGTACTAACAATATTCATAGCCTCATCGCCTAAAACAACTTTATCTGCAATAATATCCATAGTCTCATCTTTACTTTAGAGTACCCAAGTTTACATCTAGGTCTATCAACATTTTAGCTTTATCTCCAACCCATATTGTCTCCTAGAGGCACATAATATTAATATTCCTTGATTACATCATGCCCTTAGATTTTCCTATCAATGTCTCAACATTTCTAAACTTCCATCTATCCATGAAAAGATGAGAACTCTTGCAGATTTAACACCATATCCAAGCACTGTTAAAATGGCCCTAGCAGATTTAATAGTCGGTTAGGGGTAGGGATCTTGGTTCTGCAAAGAGGTCCTCATATTTCACCAATAATTCATCAAGTAAAGCCAAATGTGTTACCTGATCAGGGGGCTCCTCCCAGTTGTTGACTATTAGGTAATACTGCCCCAGCTCTCCTGGTTCCTTGGGTGTGTCTTCTATGGTCACTATTGAAAAGAGTTGTGCCCATTGAACCCACTTCCCTTTCATGACTCTCCTTAGGACTTTCCCAGACATCAGCTTGCACACCCCGGCTTCTTTTCCGCTCTTGATGGTCATTCTTTTGCCCTCCTTCTCGAAGGATACTTCCATGCGGTTGAAATCAAAACTAATAGGGTTTACTCCTTTCATCCAATCCACCCCCAAGACCATGTCGCAGCCTCCCAACTGCAGCAGCCTTAAATCGGTTACAAATTTCTCTCCTTGCATTTCCCACGAAAACCCATTGCAGGCCGAAGTACTTAGCACCTTCTGGCCATTGGCCACTGTCACGCTTAAGGGTGGTGTCCCTGTCTGCTGACAATTTAGCCTCCTTGTCGTGTGCTCATCAATAAAACTGTGGGTACTCCCACTATCGATTAAAATCATCAGAGTACTCCTCTTGGCCTGTCCTCCTACCTTAATAATTTTGTTATTGGCCACCCCTTTTAGGGCATGAATGGATATCTCTCCATTGTTTTCCATGCCCCCGTCATCCCCATCTATCTCTTCCTCCACCTCCTGGTCACTTCCTTCATTCCCTTCTGACAGCAGAATTTGCCTCTTGCAAGGCTGCCCCGGGTGGTACTTGTCTTCACACCGGAAGCATAGTCCTTCCAATCTTCTTTGCTCCCTCAACGGGTCTCTTGAGGGTGCTATGTTTTGACCCACAACTCCTCTTACCCCGCTGGTACCCTTGCCTGCTTCCTGATTAAAATACCTCCTTACCCCATTTTGGGTCCTTGCCACCATTCCCCTTGTCTGCTGCCTTTGCCTCTTTAACAAGGCCTCTACTGCTAGCTCCTGTAACCGAGCATCTTTTGATGCTTGAGCTACAGTTTGGGGTCTAAGCACCTTAACCATTGGCCTTAATTCGTCATTGAGACCACTCAAGTAACTTGATACAAAATAGGCTTCGGTGAGGTAGGGGTTGTATTGGATCATGTAAGACCTCAGCTCCTCGAAGCGTTTCTGGTACATCTCTACACTTCCTGACTATTTAAGCTTATTGAACTCTTCCACAATGTCTGCCATACTCTTCTCCCCAAACCTTCCACATAGAGCCTCTATGAACTCCCCCCACGTCAGGTTTCTCCTTAGCTGTATGGCTCCTTGATACCAAGCATCGACCTCCTCATTGAAGTAGGCTACTGCCAGAGGCACCTTCTGCGGCTCTAGAATGTTATGCCATTCGAACAGCCTTTCGCATTTCCTTATCCACCATCGTGGGTTAATCCCTTCAAACACTGGAATGTCCATCTTAGGGAGAGGGAACCCTTGTGGATGATGGTTCATCGGGCCTGCTAGCCCTCTTCCCAGTATTCCTTTTTCTCTGCCACCCTGGTTAAGCTCCTCCTCATGTATTTCCAACTCCCGACCAGCTCTATCCCTTTGGGGGATACGGTCTATCCCTTCTCTCGGAGGGAAGTTTGGTGCTAGCCTTATTGGTTGTTGTCGGCCTAACATGGCCATGTATTGCTGCATTTGTGCAACTAGTTCCTCCTGTACACATGTAATGGACTCGTCCAACCTCCTTTCCATTCCATCCATGGCGCTCTCCACCCGACAATCTAGAGCAAGGATTGCCTCCTGATTCTAAGTCGTACCCAGCTCCAATTGCTCCATCTTACTTTGACATTCCGCCACGATCACCCCAGTTTGCTGCAATTGTGTTTTAAAGTTCTTCATACGTGTCCCCTTAGCCATCGATAATCCTTCTCACCCACTGGACAAAACAGTTCTCTGATACCAATGTAGCACAGCCCCGCTGGATGGTAATGTGTTTACCACAATTCCGAGAGAATCCTGAAGGAGATAGCAAGGAATTAGAGAGAGAGAGAGAGAGAGAGAGAAAGAGAGAAAGAGAGAGCTGGAAGAGAATATTCTTGATTGTTTTTGCATGCCTTTACACTGCACGGAAGGGTCCTATATAAGGACGTTTGGGGAATCATTCCCTGACAGATGGGCCCCCTTCCTTAACCGTGTAACCGCTTGATTCTAACCAACCTACTGCTCCCACTAGCGCCTAAGGCTACAGTTGGAGGGAACTTACATTTAGAAGCAAAAAATTAAAAATTCTCTTGGTAAACTACCTGCGTGACAGAAGTTGTACTCAACACCCAATAACCAATTACCTATCCTATCATCGCCTCTCCCAAAACCATAAGAGCTTCCTAACATCTCTAGATTCAATTATCATTCCAAAGTCAGTAATTGAGGCTCTACAGAATCATAATTGGAAAAAAGCTATGTTGGAGCAAATGAGGGCTTTACACAAGAATCATACATGGGATCTTGTGGACATGCCTACAGGAGTTAATCCAATTGGGTGTAAGTGGATTTTTAATGTCAAATACAAGGCCGATGGAACACTTGAGAGGTATAAAATAAGGTTGGTAGCTAAAGGATACATCCAAACATATGGGATAGATTATTTGGAGACATTTGTTTCAATAGCAAAAATGACTATAATTCGAATTCTCCTAGCATTGGCAGCTTCTTTTGGGTGGCATCTTCAACAATTAGATGTAAAAAATGCATTTCTCCATGGGGACTTACAAGAGGTGATCTTCATGGAATTACCACTAGGGTTCCAAGAAGGACATGAGGGGAAGGTTTGTCGACTGAATAAGGCCCTATATGGGCTCAAGCAATCTCTAAGGGCTTGGTTTGGGGGGTTATCCAAAGCCATGCACACTATAGGTTACAGTCAAAGTAGGGGAGACTATACTTTGTTTATTAAACATTCAAAAGAAGGAAAATTGACAGTACTGTTGGCATATGTGGATGACATGATAGTGACTGACAATGATGAGGGAGAACATAAAAGACTAAAAGAGAGGCTAGCTAAAGAGTTTGAGATTAAAGACTTGGGAACACTCAAGTATTTTTTGGGAATTGAAGTGGCATATGCTAAAATAGGTATTTCTCTATCCCAACAAAAATATATACTTGAATTATTGTCTGAAACAAGATTGATCGGAGGGAAAGAGTAAAAAAATCCCCATTGAACCGAATAGCAAGCTATGGAACAATCCTAACAACAAATTAATAGACAAAGGAAGATATCAACGGCTGGTTGGAAGACTCATACACTTATCACATACCAGGCCAAACATTGCCTTTGCTGTTAGCTTGGTGAGTCAGTTCATGCACAACCCTACTGAGGAACATATGTTAGCCGTCAGAAAAATCTTATGTTATCTAAAAGCCAT
The DNA here is from genome assembly GCA_036245055.1 of Diospyros kaki. Lineage (NCBI taxonomy): Eukaryota > Viridiplantae > Streptophyta > Magnoliopsida > Ericales > Ebenaceae > Diospyros > Diospyros kaki. The sequence goes on from BSEG01000003.1 coordinate 4,615,911, forward strand.
TCCAGATATGGGAATTCTGTTTAAGGCGGGAAATAAGTTGAACATCAGAGACTTCTCAGATGCAGATTATGCAGGGAGTGTAACTGATAGAAGATTTACAAGTGGGTATTGTGTGTTCCTAGGAGGAAATCTTGTGTCCTGGAGAAGTAAGAAGCAAAGTGTCATGGCGAGATCAAGTGCTGAGGCGGAGTTTAGGGCTATAGCTATTAACCTATGCGAAATCTTATGACTGGAAATTATCCTCGAAGATCTAAGGGTTCCAATCCAAGGCACAATTGAGTTTTGGTGTGATAACCAATCTGCAATCAGTTTAGCCCATAATCTAGTTCAACATGACCGTACCAAGCATGTTGAGATAAACCGACACTTCATAAAGGAAAAGTTCCTCATTCATCTACCATATGTTCCATTTGAGGAACAAATTGCAGAGATATTGACCAAGGGATTGCCGGTGAGAAGATTTGAAGATCTAGTAAGCAAGCTAGGAATGTGGGATATACATTCTCCAGCTTGAGGGGGTGTGTTGAAGAAATAAAATAAGATCGGGTTGGGCCTTGAAGATTCCAAGAGACTCATCCATTATCATCTTTCTATTTATTTTGTTATTTTGCTTATTTATTTTGCTTTGTAATATCTTGTATTATTTCTTAGATTATCTTTGTATTATCTTTTAGTGTTGTAATCTAGTAGAATAACATATAATCCTAGATAATAGGATTGTAATCTACTCCTAAATCTTAGGAGAATTCTTGGGAGGATTCTTAGGAAACTTCTTTGTATAAATATTTCTGATTCATATCAATAAAGTGTGTGGGAATACCACTTCCCTTTCTCCCTTTCTACAAATTGAAATAACAAAAAGTTCAGGGGTGCAATTGATTTCGAAATTACATAGTTTTGGGGTGTCTTTGAAACAACAAAAGGTTCGAGTGTTTAAATGAAAAAAAAAAAACGTACAAGTATAGGGGTTAAAATATGTATTTGGCCGACGAGTTTTACATTGCCTAACACAACCCTCCTTTATCTGGGATTGGGACAGTCTATTTAGGAATCCACAGATGGAGTTTAAGTCACACCAGTCAAGGAAAGAAAATTAATGGTTTAACTCACTGCATCCCACTATTTGGGTTTCAGGTTTCATTTTCATTACCTGGAGTGCACTTGACTTTGGAACTTGGTAGAAGCTAAAGCTGCCAACAACGATGAAGTGCTAAGCATCAGGAAATTTAGGTTAGATTTTGTGTGAATTTGTCTTTGAAGTTAAAGAATTTTCTTGCAAAAACTTTATGAATAATGCTAAGTTGCAAAAACTTTATGAATAATGCTAAGTTGTAAGATGCTTTGATTTATTTTATATTTTCACTTATTCATGGAATTTAAGAATTGTTTATTGCAAAAGTTAATCTGAGCTGCGTTCTTTAAAGTTTTGAACTGTGTTGAATGTGAGTCACTTCATAACTGGAAGCAGTTTGAGAAAGTCTACAGAAGGTTAATGTCATGTTAATTGACAATTTTTTTATTACCTAGAATTGACTTGGGAAAAGCTCACTAGCTCTATAATGTATACGTATTCTTGCTTCTGTATGTAACTTAGTAGGTGGTTTCACATCAAGGTGATTTCCAGATTCTAGCAGTTAAAATCATTTTAACTCCAGCAATTATAGGGATTTTCCTATAGATATGTACAAAGAATGTCAACAGGGAAGAGTAGATTCCTCATTGTTGCAAACAACCTTTATTGCTGAACTTGTTCATTATGCATGTATCCTTGAAGTTGTTTATTCTTAAACTTTTATAAATTATAATTTGTAATATGCCTAATATTTGTATGATATTAAGCACGATTTAAGTATTGGGATGTCGTTGTTCATGCTTACATCATTTGAATGATATAGCATAGCAGATCTTTTTCTTTATGGTGAGGAAAGATTGGAGTACATGGCCTTTTCGTTTATAAGCTTACACTTCGCTATTTTTGTCTAACCCCCCTTCCCCCACTTTAACTAGCCTAATGGTGAAGACGTCAATGTGAATAGGGATGAGCTATCAACGTCACTTATGGTATGTAATTTAATCCCAGTCATTTTCAATGAGATAGTTATCTTTTCTTTTTCCTTGTTGGTTAATGAGATTTTCTACTTACATTTGCACGAGACTTACCAAAGTTGTTTACCAAAATCTTTATGCACAAGGTTAGCAATTATGGTGTTTGATTAACTCCTATATGAACTTTAAATTAAATGTTAGGGTATTCTTTCCAACACCAGGGAAATGGTTGTGTATTGGTATGTTGATAAGAAATAGATAGCAAACTATGTTTGTAGCAAAACGAATGGAGAAGTTTGGTTATTTAGCTAGAGTTGTAAATTGATTTTTTTCTTTAAGTTATCTTCAGTTTTCTGAATTTGATATTGTAAGAATGTCATTAACCTCACCCACAAAGATGATTCCCTTTTTAGAAAAATTAATCCTAAGGTCCAATAAAGCCTTGGAAATATGGTAAGACAATGTTCATAGAATATACTTTGCTCTCATTAGCATTAGAAAAAAAAAAAAAAAAAATCATTGGCAGAAAATAAATGCAAAACATTCAACTAATACCATCTTTATCTTCTACTTGAAAGCCATACATTTACCCAAATTCTCAGCTCTGCAAATAAATTGGCTAAATGCCTCCATAACTGTTAAGCTATGGAAACTGGATAAGGGATTCCCTTGCCTCAATCCTCTTGAACTTTTACATAATGTTACGGACTATCACTGACTTTAACTGAACATTTGACACTCAAAATACAAAAGTTGATCCAAGAACATCATTTGGCCCTGAAACCCATCCTATATATGCTACATGATAAAAAATCAACAAATATGATCATTAGAAAATTTCTATATATACAAACCAACCTTGAATCAATACATTCATTTCACCAACATAAGGTCTAAAATTTGCCAACCTTGCAAAAACATTTTTAGAATCAGAAACTACTAAATGAATAACTGATCTCGACCTTTCTGGATGCATTTTACCTATGACTCTATAAATGCTTCCAGTCCAACCTACAGGGATGAACTCTTTAGCTCTTCAACCTCACTTTTCTTAGGGATAAGAGCAATGAATGAAGTGCTCAAGTTTTTTTTTTTTTTAACAGATTCATGATACTAAAAACTCAAATTCCTCTGTAACCCAACAATGGTTGGGGAAAAAACAATCCGTATCAGCTGGGGGTTTTCTCCCCATTCAACTCTTTCAGTGCCTCCTTGATCAAGAAAGGACTTTCCATCTAATACGTCAAAACTTTTGACAACCTTTTAAATTCTAAACCAGGCAATGATGCTCTCTGGTCTTCTTCTTCTGCATATGGATGACTAAAAGAGTTAAAATATAAAAACCTCCTCAGCAATTTCCAAATCTCTTACCTCAAGTTTGGTAATAAAATTTGCTTTCCTAAGAGAATTTTTTTCCAGTTCTATGAAAGAATTAGTATTTTGTCTCCTCCTATGAAAGTAAAATAATAGATCAGTCTAGATTTTTGCCTTTGACTAACTTCTTTTGAGGTTAGAGCATTTTTAGTCCTTGCCAACCAAATTTTTTGAAAGTTTCTCTTCAAAAGGGTAAAGAAACCCTTCCTTGAAATCAAATTTCTTAATTTCTTCCATTAGAGATACAATTCTCAAATTAATATTCCCCATAACATCCATATTCCACCTCTTTAAGTTCTGGAAAGACAAAAACCAAGCACTACTAATTAGTCCACCACTTTCTTACCATATCAGAGATAGCTTCTTCCCCGCATATTTTCAGATCCAAAAGGTGTATGATACAATGTAATGAGCCCCAAATCAAGTAAACTGGGGAATGATCAGATATGATTACAGCCCAACATAATTGAGAAAATTTGGGTACAGGTTTTCCCAATCCCAAGAGATTAGAAAGCAGTCAATGTGTGAAATAGGAACTTATGAATGCAGATTTGACCCAAAGAATTATCACCCACAAAATGAAGATCCATAAGCTCCTCGTTTACCATAAGAGAAACTTTCATAGCCTTACGGAAACCCTTGCATCTTTATCTTCCATGAGGGTAAATAATTACATTAAGATCACCTCCAAATGCCAAGGGTTATACCATCAAAGCTATAGAAAACTTTGACCTGCATAATAATCTATCCTCATCTTCATGGAGTCCATAAACCCAAAAACTGCTAGAGAAATGATCGTCCACATGCTTCTATTGATCTTTCATTGAATAAGAAGAATCAGTAAAAGAGCCTGCATTTTGGTTAATCTTTTGAGTACTCCAATATCTCAAAGGCAATCCCTCCTATTGACCCCCTAGGTTCAAGGGTGGCCCAATCAACCTAATCTTCACCCAAATGCTTATTTTGTTTCTTGAAGACAAATTGAACTCCCTTTTCCACTTCCTAACTAAATTCTTAACGAATAGCCTTTTGTTGTGGGTCATTTAATTGTCTTATATTCCAAGAAATAAATTCTTCATTAAAATGACAATAAATTACCGTCTCTGTTCACTATCATCTATGATACCTGCATGGGTTAGGGTTAATACAGCTTTTTGTGCCCTTTTTCTCTAAGTTTATACCCCTTTTTGTGCTTTTTGAGTAAAAATATTATGTGCTTGGCACAAAAACAATGTGCTATTTACAGTGGTTTACTAATGCCTTTTGTTTCTTACAACAATTTGTTTCAAACGTTTCTTCATAACATTGGATATGCAATGCAACATATTCAATATTTGGTTAAACTTTCCAAGCAGATTGAAAAAGAAATAAAAAATTCCAATCAGATTTAAAAAATAGCAACTTGTTGGTTACTTAATGTGGTCTTTTTAGCTGAGTAAATCCATGCTGAAGTAACTTGTTTACAGTGGTTTACTCGGTGAATCATTTTGAAATGAATGATCTTACTTTCTCTATATGCATTTGAATTACATGTTCAAATGTACATTTTACAAAGAATACAATGCTCTTTCTTTCTGATTGATTTTTTCCATGCCAATGATTTTTTTTTGTTTTTGGGCATCATGCCTGCTAGAAAGTTACATTTTTCCTGCTCAAGTTTTTAAGCTAAGCCTGTTTTGCATTCCACCTACAGCTGGCTTTTGCTTCTACACCTCTTTTTGAACCCTTTGCCATCCCGTTGCTTCTTGAAAAACTTTCTTCTTCTCTGCCATCAGCAAAGGTTAGTAAGCTAAGTGCATCTCTATTCTTATGCTTGTGTAACTGTTAGTATGTGCATCCATTCCTCCTACAAGTTTCTGTCCCTGCAGGTTGAGTCTTTGAGATATCTTAGCTATTGTAGCATGAAGTATGGATCAGAAAGAATGGCTAAGCATATTGCTGCTATTTGGCCTTTATTAAAAGAGACAATTCAATACTCATTACAACCTACTTCATCTATGGAAGCGGAAACGTTTGATGGTGTTGGTTTTCAGGAGAATCAAATTGTGAGTGAAGCTCTTAAACTTTTGCAGAAGGTTGTTCAGCAAGATGATGGTTTGTTCTCAAGTTTGATTGTTGGCGACGAAGAAATAAACTCAACTATCAAGTCTATTTCTAGTTTTAAGAAGTATGTTGATATTCCAACGCAAAACAAACATAAACTACATGCAGTTGGTCGAATTTTATCTGTTTCTGCTGGAGCTTCTGTTGCTTCCTGCAATAGAGTGTTTGAAAGTTTCTTCCAGACCTTAATGGATGCCTTGGGACTTTCTGGTTCATCTGGGGATAGTCCTCAAGAAGGAGATTATGAATTTTTTGAAAAACTTAACTATGGAGCCTTATTTCTATGCATTGAACTCCTTGATGCATGTAAACATTTGGTTGTTAGCTCTAATGAACTTAATTCAATTACTGTGTCTCCAAATGAGAGATGGTGCTGCATGCTTCAGGGCTTTTGTGGCTCATTAATCAAATCCTTCAGTTGTGCCTTAATGATCAACACAGACAAAGAATCCCAGAATGCATATATCCGCTCTGGAGGTAAAAAGTTTTGTCTAGCACATCAAATAGATGATATGGTCCCTGTATTGAATTGTTGATCACATCTGATTGACCACTCTATAATAATTATATTCTATTTTTTTATTTTGTTATGTTTGTTTATGGATTTTCTTCCCTTGAGAAGCTTGGGCAATAGAATTCACAAGGATTACACATACAAGTCTTTTTAACTCAGCAAGTTTGGCAGCAGCATTTTTTTTCCCACTTGGCATGCCAGTCTAAATGATTGATTTTATGAAGTCATTACATGACTGACATGTTAGAGGAATATGATTTTATTTTTCAGATATGTCATGAATGAGGTGTCTCACTGATATGGCATCTCCAGCATGTATAGTTGATTTGTCTGAGATCATACTTATATGGGAAAGTTTCCCTTCTTTGTTCTGTACTTGCTAAGTTTGTGTGAGAGGCCAGGCCTGCCAAAAAACATGGCCCTTCTATGGCATTTGTGTCCATTGTGATTATGTATTTGTGGTCTCCACAACCTGCAATATGGTATCTTCTGGCATATGATTTTGTTGCTTCTTGTTGCTCGATAACATAAAAAGTTGATGAAGTGTATAATTAGGGAGACTGTTCACTAAATATGCTTCATTGATGATGTTCAATACTAACCTTAAGTATATTTTACTTAGATCTTGTCCAGGCATTATCTTTCTTCTTCTTTCTTTTTTTTATTTTTTATTTTTTTATTTTTTTTTATGTTTACCGTTTTATATCTTATAAACCTTAATATGAGATACATAGTATTGTTAACCACCATTCCATCAAAAAAAAAAAAAAAAAACTTGAGTTGTTAGATGGGCCTTGTCTTTTTCATGTAAAACAAGCTGAACATACTTTAACTTTACATTGCATTGTGATAGTCTGTTTTCCTCTTCTTTCTTAATATAGACCTCTGTGTAGTCCATCGGAAGTGGAGCATCTATATGTTAACTAAGCTACTTTGCCTTCGCTGAAAACATGTTATCAGCATAAATATATTATCCTTGATTAACAATAACTGTATCTTTTATTTGTCTGAACAGCATATCATCCCACTTACCATTAGGTTTTGTCTCTGTTGTCCTCCTCTAAAGGAAGGGAAAAAGTTTTTGTTCCTTTGGCTCTCCTTTCAAGATATTCTTTTGTGAACATTAATAACATTATGTCAAATCAGCTTACTGTTGTTGGGATTAATCATGTTTAATGATTTTTAAATATTTGGATTAATCATATTAAAATATAGCAGTCTATTCTGTATACTGATTCTTCCTTCTCCCTTGTCATGGATACAGTTAAAGGTTTGCAGATTTTGGCAACATTACCCGGAAACTTCTTACCTGTATCGAAGTCCATTTTTGAAAATATTTTGAAGCAGTTGATGTCAGTCATCACTTTGAATTTTAACAAGTCATTTATGTGGAAGTTGTCCTTGAAGGCCTTGGTGGAAATTGGATTATTTGTTGATACATGTCATGAGTCTGACAAGGAACAAAGTTTTAAGGGTATTGTTGTTGAAAAGAGTGTTTTCTTGATCTCTTCTGATGATTCTACTGTATCTTTGTCACACAAACTTGAAGCAATATCTGAGATTGGAAGAACTGGGTTGGACTCTATGCTGACAATTGTCAAAGGGTTAGAGAATACTATATTTGCCAAATTATCTGCGCATCAGGTATGCCTGTCGCATGAAACGCTTTTTTGTATGATTGTAACACTATTCGTTTAACTGGGATGCCAAGAAGCAGCACCATACTAACACTGATACAGACAGAGACATGGATAAAAAGATATGGGATTATGATGGTCAGCAAAGAAAAAGAATCATGAACTATATTTATTAACATAATAACGAAAAATACTAAAAAAATACTATTACTTTAATATGAAAAGGCATTCAATAAAAAATAATGATAATATATTATATTGAAAAATATCACTGTGACATGAAATACCATTCAGTCTATAACAATTATAAAGTAACCATAATTCAACATACAAAAAAGAAGTAACTTTATTTTTGCTCCAGCATTTTTTTTAATTCTGCTGAAGTTGGGCTGGTTGGAGGTGATGAGGGAAAAAAATAATTTTGTAGGGAAAGGAAATGGAGGGGGGAGTGAGATGAAGGAAAAGAGAGAGAATATAGCTTAATCATCTTTCCTTTCACCATTTTTTATTTTCTATTCCTTGCCTGAAAGCTTGATGTATCCATAAATGCAAATAATGTAAAAAAAAATTAAAATATCATTAAGAGGGTTTGACATGTATCCCGGAAAGTTCTACATGTATCTATGTCCTATTTGTGTTTGAACTGGATGGCGCCTAAAATGAAGTGTCATGCTTATTAGTTAGGATGTTACATGCCATCCTCATCGTATAGAATGGAGTTATGGAAACTTTTTTCTGTCTTGTATTACTAATTTGTTTGAACTTTTGTGTGTACTTTAGAGGTTGAGCCTTGGTAGCAATGGAAATGTTGCTCCTTTGTGATTCAATTGTGGAAAAAAGCCAAAGGCTGCATAAAAAAACGACCATTCCCTAACGCTAGCACAGAGAAGAGTTGCATGCATTGCCTTTTTGTCCTTTATATACTTTAAACTAATCAAACCATGTTGGTCTACTGTGAAAGTAAAATATCTTGCAACAAACAATGAGGATAGTGCATTTTCCTGCTTTTGCTGTTTCTTATGCAAATTTTTTTTTTCTCTTTCCTTCTCCAAGTTATTTTGGAAGTGCTAATATTTGGTTTTGACATTTCATTCTGCTTATGTAGGTACAGGGAACTGTTGAAATTGAGTCTACCATAGAGCTTTTGGAATGTTTCTCAAACAAGCTGCTTCCATGGTATGTGAATGTTCTCCAAACATTTGGTCTTTTCATTGTCATCCCAGCCCTTCTTGAATTTCTGCAGCCCTTCTGAAACAAGGATCAATTTATTATTTCCCTGTGCAATTTGAGTTAGCTTAGAAACAGAAACAATTTGGAAACATGTCAAAAATATAGGGAAAAGACAACAGATATTTGAAACATGTGAAATTTATGAAAATATAAATTATTAATAAAGGGTCAATTACCAAAAAGATACACAATTTTCATTTGTTTTGAAATGTAGACTCAACTTGTCAATTGGGGCATCTAACTTTCAGTTCTGCTTCAATTATAGACTACTTGATGCAGTCTGGGAGGAAGAATCAGCAAAAAAACAAGTGCAAAAATAGGGTGAAAATAGTGTAAGATCAATTCTGGAGCTGAGATTTTAAAATTAGGGTTTTAGAAAATCTCAAAGTTGAAATAGAATAAAAACAGCTGTCTACAAAGTCTCTTAAAAGACTATTTATACAGGTTCCTAGTCCTTGATCACATAGGAATCCTAGTCCTTGATCACAAAGACTCCATCTAATTTAAGGAATCTATATTTTTATTAAAAGTCACATGCCACTCACGTGACTACCTATTAGAACTAATAAATAAAAAAGTATTTACTACCTAATACCTTAAATACTAATCATAATTGTTCAAAAGTAAAACAGTAATCCAATCTATTCTCTTAGGGTAGCATTCCCCTGATATATACAGTTGGTGGATGAAGAATAGAATAGGAAACTAATCTCTAAATAGGAAAGTGCCTAAACCTAATTTCCTATAATTAAGTGTACTGAAATTAGGAAACAAAGAATTGAAAGAATAAATTGAATCAAATGTCTAATGGCCTATAATATAATCAACCAAGATACGATTTCTTAGGAAAGGGAATTGTATTTCTGTATCTTCTAACACTCCCCATCAAATGGTGAGTGAATGTCTTACCTTCCAATCTTGCTCATTAATCTCTGACACACGGTGCTAAGAAGTCCCTTTGTGAGAATGTCGGCAAGTTGATCACCAGTGGACATGAACAGGGGTGCAAATTAAGACTGCTATCAAGTTTCTCCTTTATGAAGTGTCTGTCAACTTCAACATGTTTTGTCCAATCATGCTATATCGGGTTATGAGCAATGTTGATAGCTAACTTATTATCATAATAGAGCCTCATAGGTTACTTCCACTTGATTTTTAGATCTTCCAAGATTATCTTGAGCTATAATAATTCACATATTCCCAAGGCTATTGATCTGAACTTGGCTTTTGCACTTGATTGGGTTATAACATTCTGTTTCTTACTTCTCCATGTCACAAGATTACCCCTTAGAAATGTGCAATACCCTAATATTGATATTCTATCAAAAACTGACTCTGCATAGCCTGCATTGGTATAGGCCTTAAGAGACAGCTCTTCCCCTTTCTTAAACAATATTCCTTTGCCCGGTGCCCTTTTAAATATTATAGAATCCTATGTACTGCTTTGAGATGTATTCCTTTAGAATTATGCATGAATTGACTTACCACACTCACGACATAAGGTATGTCTGGTCTCATATGTGACAGGTAAATAAGCCTTCCAATGGGCCTTTGATAGGACCCCTTATCCATTGCACCATTTTCTGGGACATCTCCAAGTTGGTGATTAGCCTCTATATGGGTGTATCAACAGTTTTACTTCCCAGCTTACCAGTTTCAGTCAACAAGTCTAGGATGTATTTCTATTGGGATATGAAGATCCCCTGCTTAGAGTAAGCAACCTCAATGCCCAGAAAATATTTCAACCTTTCTAGCCCCTTAATCTCAAATTCTTTGACCAAGCAACTTTTTAATTTTTCCATTCCTTCCATATCATCTTCAGTTACTATGCTATCATCTACATATACCAGCAATGTAATCACTGCCCCTGAGGCTGAGTGTAGGGGTAGTGATTACAAATAGAGTATGATCACCCTGGCTTTGTTTGTACCCTATACTAAGCATTACTTTGGTAAATCGCCCAAATCATGCTCTCGGTGACTGCTTCAATCCATATAGGGCATTTTCCAACCTATACATCACATCTTCCCCTGTCTTTGATCCAAAGCTGGGCAATACTTCCATTTAGATTTCCTCCTCAAGATCGCCATGTAAGAACGTGTTCTTGACATTGTGAGAATGGAATACTTTCATTCATTACTTACACACAACAATACAACCCTAGTTATAGGGTTGAGGAATTACAACATAAGAAAGATTACAATAGTTTAAATTAGGCACCCTAGTTTTAGGGTTGAGGAATTACAACATAAGAAAGATTACAATAGTTTAAATTAGGAAAGATTGCCTATACAAAGTTTTAGGAAAGTATCCTAAACTGGAATTAAGAAAGTATTCTAAACTGATTTTAGAAATTTCTAAAAAACATAGGTTTCGAATAAAGTATCCCAAAATTAGGACAGTCTAAGAAGCAACTGCTCTGATACCAATTAACAAGACCCTAGGTTTTGAATCTAGGGTTTTTAGTTGACAGTCGAGAAAGAAGAAAGAAAGAGAAATTAGAGAATTTAGGGAGAAAACAAAGAGAAGAACAGAGGGAAACAGAGAATGGATGGAGAAAAAATGAGAGAACTTCAATTAATTCATTCATAATCTCGGTACAAAGTGGCATAGCCTTATTTATGGCTATGCATAGCAGTTATTTATAGTAGTTATTCAGTTATTTGAAGAAGTTATTTGGTTATATTGTTAACAGATTCTGCTAACAGTTGTAACTGTATAAGAACACTTCAACTGCTGCTTTCTGCTATCTCCTAATTTTTCAGGTCATGACAGGTATTTAGTTCTTGATATCTTATTACTAGTTTTATGTTAGTAGATAGAAGTCCAAGAAATTGGTCTGAAATGAAGACTTTATTGGTTGTCAAGAGCTACTAAAATTGACACCATAATGCATCCTGTAGAAACTATCATATTGGTCCATCAATCCTTACAACACCATTGTTTTGGTATTTTGGACCATAAATATCATATTATTTTCTATTAGTTTTTATGGGGTTCAATAATTCTGCTTTCTTTTTTCTTGAAAGCCTATAAATGATGTGCATTAAACTTTCCGTTTAACAATGTTCGGACTGATCACTAGAATGAAGGGACAGGTAGACATGCTCATGAGATGGTCATTTGATCTAAGTTTTGGGTGCTTAAATGTCTGAAATCCTATTATAAACATATTAATGAATTTCTCAAACTCGAGAACCTGAATACTAAATCCAGTGTCCATTTCTGATGGTTTAGTTAGTTTCCATGTTTTGGTAATCTGGTTTTTTGAAACCAAAATTGTACTTCTGTACTTTTAGGTAAGCAGTATCTTTCTTGTCAAAAATATCCTAGGTTTAATGGATGCTAGATAATTGATAAACCAAAAATTTGACACCATGCTTTTAAAGTTACATCTTGTTGGCGGACAGCTACTTCTTTCCTATTTGTTCTTCTTTCCTCATTTAGTGCACACTGATATTATGCAAGATCAGTGTGATTGATTTCCTTAGGTGCTCTTTCCTTATTTGCTTGATTGCTTTGTTCAATTGTATATTTTTTCCTTTTGTATATATTTCCTAATGTAATCTAGATATCATCTAATTAGGAAAATTCCTAATTAGACTTAGGAATGTTGCCTATTATGATATGCATGTATGTGTATATATTGGCTGTTGCTTTAGCCTTAATGAATATGATTGGAGATTATTTTTTCATCCTTTTGACACATCTGTACGAGGGTTATGGTGACTACTATTTCTGCAAAGTTAATAGACAATGATTTGTAATTTCTCTATTGTTTGCTGATGATCTAGAACACTTGTTGGATGGGTCAGGTTTGATAAAATTGGAGGTCTTGATGAAGTCCCTTTCCACTTTGTCCTTAATTTCTGGGACCACATTGAAAAAAGCATCAATTTCAGCATTGGATGCCAGGAAAAAGTAAGTAGACTTGCGTACTTAGTTGTGCATAGATAATGACTTTTTGTATGTTTTGTTAATTTAAGATCTGAATCCAATTCTGGCAATTGTATAATTACATGCTTTAGGGACTTCTTGATCCAATAATGACAGCAATGAAGCAAGCTGTTGCAAAATGTTCAGAGAAAAGTCAAAGCATCATTATCCAGCGAGCCTTCTATGTATTTATGTCAACTACTTCTTTCCCATTAAAGGACTCCATGTCTGTAACCACTCCAGCCAAAATTGAAGCCTCAGGGCTTAATCATGGTTCAAGCAGTTTTCTGCCAAGAGATGAGTGGATAATCTCATTACTGGCTTCTGTTATCATAGCTCTTCGTCCTGAAACACATGTCCCAAATATTGAATTAATATTGCAGAAGTTCACGGCCGCCCTTCTTAGTGGTAATGTTCCTGCAGCTCAGGCTTTGGGTTCCATTGTTAACAAACTGCCTTTAAAAGTCAACACAGTAGAGACCTCTGATGGTTGTAGTTTAGAAGAAGCACTGGACATAATCTATGGCAATAGCTTGTGGACTTCTGATGGTTACAGTCTCTCGAGGATTTGTGGTGGAATAGGTGATGGCAGTGAGATTGGTCTTAGTGGTTTAAGATTAAGTACCCAAGAGAGTTGGTTGTTTCATGTCCCTGTGGTTGTTGGACTAGCATGGATAGGTAAAGGTTTGCTTATGCGAGGTCATGAAAAGGTCAAAGGCATAACAATGACCATTTGGAGTTCTTTACTGTCAAATGGCGGTAGTGTGGCCATACCTCGTCCCAGTACTGAGCAGGATATGCTTCCGTTAATGAAATCTGCTGCAGATGCATTTCATGTTCTTATGAGTGACTCTGAGGCCTGTTTAAACAGAAGTTTTCATGCAATCATTCGACCGCTCTATAAGCAACGGTATTTCTCTACTATGATGCCAATTATGCTATCTTCAGTGGCTAAATCCGATTCGTCAATTAAAAGGTACATGCTGGTATTAAATAGGAATTTTCCTGCCCTTTGAGGGTGGATAATATTCAGTCTATAGCAGTTCAATACTGCATGTAATATCATGCCAACAATTCATGTATATTAATTACTATGTCAATTTCTGTTGTTGCTGTTGTCATGCTACAATAACAATATGCCAAGATTTAATCCCACTGGGTGGGGTAAGCTGCATTAATTCTAGCTCTCCAATCATCTCTATCCATGGTCATATATGTGAGGCCATTATAATGCATGTCATGCCTAAGAGTTTTTCACTAAATGTTTCTTGCTCTTCTTGTATCCATTCTGCTATTACTTTTTCCATTTCATTAGGAGCCTATTTGTCTTCTTCTTAATGATCAACCATCTTAAATTGCATCTGATATATCTTATCTTTAATAGGAGTCAATTTGACCATATGATGGATAACCTCGTTTGTAGTTGTATTCTTTCTTGTATGGCCACACATTAACATTCTCTTCTTGTTGTGCTCATATTCTACACGTCAGTGCTTGTTGTCTTGCTAGTTTGCTCTAACTTATTATCACATTATATAATATTTAAATCCTTTTTCAATTTTCAAATGAATATTTGTTAAATGGCTGATATTTTATTATTATTTTTCCATGTCCATCAACATTACTATTAGGCTACTGATTGGATGGTCAAATTCCACGTCTCACCCATTTTTTGTCTCTAGCAATGCATTACATTGGAAAAGTAAAACATTATGTGTGAACTTAATCAACTGTCAACTGTACCGTATTTCCCCCCTTTTTTGCTGCAATATTTCAGAAAAGTAAAGAATAGCATGCCAACTGCACAATACATGCTCTAAATGATCAAAATGCTGAATATAGTATGAAATTAAACCAAATGTTTTGGATAAAGGGTGAGGTAATAAACAGAATTCATAAGATCTGACAAGTGAAATGCCCCATCACATTTAACAAATAATGCTCTAAAATAATCAAGATGCCTAGTGTTATGTAAAGTGTATAGTTAGCAATACATATATATATATATATATACACACACATGTTATTTTGGGTTGATTGAAAAGGCAGAAGGAGCTTTAAAATTAGTCCGGAGAAAGCATTGGGAGACATGAAGAGGGTTCATTCCTTCTTTTTTTATCAGTAACATATGTATTTTTCTTGCCAGGATTGATGTATTTGAAATTAATTTATTATTTCTAGTCTTCATGGGATGTACGTCCAGATTGGATAGACATTAATTTACTATTTTTAGTCTACATTGAATTTACTTTTGGATTGTATGACTCTGTCCTGTATGCAAAAATAGTGTAGAAGTCAACTTATTTTACAGTTAATTTGTGCATGTATATGCATTTATGTTCCATTTAGTTACTTTTCCAAACATTTTTATGTGTTTTCATTTTTTTTTTCAATTTTCTTCTGTTTCAAACATTTCCTTAGTCGTTGTGCTTTGCAAACTGAAACAGCATGATGAAACACAATTTTTTTATTCTTTTTGTCTGGTTGAATGTTGATCTGCTTGATCAAACTTCGGGTTTGTTTGTTAAATGGATGCATTAAACATGATTGACTACATTGTCAGCAACCTTATATATCCTATAAGTTTAGCTTTTTAAAAGAATAATTAGTTTTATTTAAGCATTTATGAATTATGATTGTCAAATTGCTATATGATTTCAGGTCCATGCTGCATCGAGCCTTTGTTCACATCCTATCTGATACACCACTTAGTGCTGTCTTGACTGAAGCTAAGAAGGTTGCTTTTGATAAGCTCAAAATTTGCACTTAAAAAGTTCTCTTCTGTATAATCAGCTTTGGTGACCTGTGTGCTTCTGTTTTGCAGCACATCTCAGTATTGGTGGATAGCTTATCCGTGTTGAGCAAGGATATTTTGAATAAAGATATCCTATATAATGCCCTGCTAGTGTTGTCAGGAATATTAATGGACCAAAATGGTAAGGCCATTACTTTACGATATGATCCGTGATAACTTTTTTAGTTACATCTGTATCTACTCATCTTCTTCCATAATTCAAGTCTAGGAAAAACAACTGGGGAAAGATAGCTTGTAATATTTGTGTTCCATTCATAGGTTCAGCCTCTGGGAAAATAGCCTATCAACCTGGAGCTAAGTGGTGCAGAAGTTTTATTTAGGCATCCCATGCTCACTTGAAACTTTTGTTTATTACACTATATGTGGTTTAGTTGAGCCACATGTTGACTGGTTGCATAGTGCTCTTGTAAGAGCCTGCATGAGAATCTTGCACCTCTCAATCCTCCTCTTCATAAAGAAAAAATAAGAGACATAATTTGACTTTAGCTGGTGACTGTTGGGTATCTGGGATGTAATGGACTCTCTGGACATTTGGGAAACTGTCATTGGAAGTCTGATAAAGCTTGTTTTAGGGCTTGGATTTCAGCTAAGCTTGTTTCATAAAGCTTTGACTTTTGGGCTGTTGATGGGCAGTTATGCATTTTCTTTTTCTCCTCTAATTGATGCTGTCAGGTGTCAGTGAGTGTCACGAGAAGGACGAGGGTTTATGGAATTTTTAAATTTTTACTGCTGTAACTTTTACTGTTATAAAGTTTGTTAAGCATAGGGGGTATCCATGTGCAAGTGGCAGAGGGTTGTTACAACCATAGAAGAGTGTAGAATCTGCCTTGGCAGGGTTCCACCCTCCTGGCAATTTGTATAAATTCCCAACGATCCACACAGATTAGGCATCGAGAATATTCAAGGGAATTCTACTCTCTCTCTCCCTCTCAACACTCTCTCTCTCTCTTTCTTAGTCTACATTCTGTTCTCTATTCTTTGAGTGTGCCTTCCTAATTCATACCGAATTAGGAAGAAGATCATTGTCAGGCTTAGGCCGTGACAATTTTTGGTATTAGAGCACAATTCTCGATCGAAGCTCTATAGAGCTTGTCAATGCTGGAGCGAACCCACATGAAGATTCTCAAGTGGCAACTACAACAAGTCAGCTTGACTATGACAGAATTCTAGAATAGTGCTAATCAATTGGAGATTGGAACTACACGAAATCACGAAGCGATCATGGCAATGGATCGCAAGATGGAGAGCTCAATTGAGGGGTTGGAACGAAGATTGGATGGGGCTCTCTTGCAGATGCGGGAAGAGATGGGAGCACAATTGCAACAATCCATGGTCATGTTTACTCGCTAGAATTTGGTAAGGATTTCTCCTGATTTTTCTCATAGGGAGAGAACGAAGCCTATTTTACAAGGTAATAGGATGAATCGAATGAATGGAGCCTCTAAAATTGAGGTGGATTCGGAAGAAGTATAAGTAGTGATGGACAGGAGAAGGGATGGTCGTGCCAACCCTCACCATCTTGGGTTTCCCATGCCCCGGATGGAGATCCTAGTGTTTGAGGGGACCAACCCCAGATGGTGGTTAAGAAAATGTGAGAGAATGTTCAATTGGTATAATATACTGAAGGGCCAAAGAGTATCCTTAGCCACGACATACTTCAATAATGTAGTAAATGCCTGGTTTCAAGGGTGGACTAGAGTAAGGGGGAACTATAATCGAGAGGAATTCTTTGAAAAATTGTGTGAACGTTTTGTTGAGAGGAGCATGATGGATGTCATAGAGGAATTCAACAAACTGAGACAATTTGGGGATGTGGGGGCCTATCAATGAAGGTTTGAGGAATTGAGATCTCTTATGATCAACCACAATCCTCATCTTTCGGAGGCCTATTTTGTGTCCAGTTTCATGAGTGGTCTTAGCGATGAGGTTAGACCAATGGTTAAAATGATAAGGCCCTGAATAGTAGAGTAGACAGCTGTGAGTGCTAGGTTGCAGGAGATGGTGGTGGAGGCTTTAATGAGGAAGCAAAGGAAATAACAAAAGGGGGTGACTTTGGGGACATCCAATCGAGGAAGAGGGCTATAATTGAGAGTTGGTGAAGGGAAATAATAGGGTAAAGAGTTTGGGTGGACCAAGCTCGGACCACAACACAAGACCACATGGAGGGAAATTAATTGAGTAGAGGAGGCTTACTGGCCTGTGCTTTTGGTATGGGGATAAATATTATTCTAAACACCAATGCAAAAGGCAAATATTACTGTTGGAAGATGAGGATGGAGAATTACTGGAGGAAGAAGAGGTGGGTGAATGTGAAGAAGTAGGGGAGGGGGACAATGGAGAGATTTCCCTACATGCCTTGATGGGGGGGGGGGTAGCCAATAACAAAATTATCAAGGTAGATGGTAAGGTGAGGAACTGCAGTCTTATGATCTTAATAGACAATGGGAGCACCCACAGTTTTCTAGATAAAGGCACAGTTAGGAGGTTGAAGTGTCAACTCATGGGAACCCAACCTAATGCAGGATATAGCACGTGTGTAGAGAAAACACACGAAAGAAACCTTGAAAGAAGTAAGTTTCAACATCGAAACGTGTCCCTCAAGTAGGCGCAAAATTGAATCTAGCTTGCTGATAAAACCGAATAGGCTTGTAGAAAGTTCAATTAAAAGAAACCGTTTACAAACCCTAACTAATAAGTATATATAGTGTTCGGCTAATCCATCTAATATTGTAAATAAAATCCAACTAAAATTTTAATAGAAATAAAACCCTAACAAATATGAAGTAGAATTAAAATTCTAAAATATATGAAGAAAAATAGAAGTAACAGTCCTAAAAGAATATGAAGATATGAGTTTCGGCCCTCATTTGGGCTGGTTCTTGACTGGTTGGGTTGGGTTAGTCTAGCCGCTTTTGGGCCAATTTGGACTGGCTCTTGAACTGCCTTCCATCTTGTCTCTTGAACCGGTTTTAGGACCGATTAGTGTCCACATCATTCACCTCAACTTGAGAAGAATTTGTCCTCGAATTATGATCCGGGTATGATAACTCCACATTCGTCAAATACAAAGAAAGATCAACAACATTAAAGGTTTTGGAAATATCCATATGATTAGGCAAATCCACAACATAAGCATTGTCATTAATCTTCTTTGTGATCTTATAAGGACCATACTTCTATGGCTTGAGCTTGTTTTGCTTTCTTGCTATAATCCTTTCCTTATACAAGAATACCATGCTTGTTAGCTGTCGCCTTGTACTTCTCATTCGCTTTGTGCAACTTTTGCTTGACATCTTCCTAAATCGCTTGAACTTGCTCGGCTTTGTCGCTAGCCGCAACACACACTTTGGTGTCAATAATGTTGGCACTGCACATCGACTCATACTAGCCTAAATGTGCCATTTTCTCAACAATTCCTCTACCTGCTCCCGCAAGATCTCATTCTCCCTAAGACTCATCCTGTTGTGCGGTAGGTTAGGTAAACTAGCACCAAGAACCAAATCAATGTGGTGTTGAATATCCCTCATAAGAGGTAGCTCATTAGGCAACTCCTCATGAACCACATCATGAAACTCCTCCAACAATCCCTGTGCCTCCATTGGAATTTGATTTACCTTCGGTAACTCACTCACGCTCTCCTCCTTTACAACCAACAAGTGAACCTCTCAAGTATCCTTAGACTCCCTCACAAACTCAGTGTGTTTATGTGTGATGTAAGAAAATTCCTCCCCTCCACTTTAGAAGCTTTGGTTTGGTTCCTTTCCACTATAGGTAACAAGCTATAATGCGCACTCTCTTTCTCAAGCTGATATGTGTTCTTTTTACTCGAGTGCTTAGCATCCACATCAAATTGTCACGGCCTCTCAAATAAAATATGGCAAGCGTCCATATCAACAATATTACAATAAACTTCGTCAAAGTACTTACTAATAGAGAAATGCACCTTGCTGCGTTCATCCACACATATGTGTCATGAACCTAGGGTTCATAATAGGTTTAAGAAGTAATTGGGGAGGAATTGAATTGGAGAAGAAATCAGAATTGAAATAGAACTAAAAACAGAATGTTTGAAGAGGGAAATGGGGCAGAAATGGGAGAAGAAATCAGTAGAAAGGGCGAGAGTAATAGAGAGAAACGAGAGGGAGATTTGGAGAGAAATGTAGAGAGGAAAATCAGAGATTCAATATCAATTTCCAGCATAAAAAATCCCATCCGTTTACATTGCCTTATATAGGCATATTTGCTCCTAACTAACTGCATAACAGCACCCATGTGCTTCTAACCAATTGCTAAAATATCTTCTAACAACTATTATCAACCTATTACAGTATTACTATATTGCTCTTCTATAGATTCTTGGGTCATGACAATTCCTCCCTCCTCGAGAGAGTTCTTGTCCCCAAGAACTTGCAACAAGTAGCCATGGCTCTTCATCTAATTCCAACCTTCTCTATTTGGTTCATCCTTCTTTCCTTCTTCCTCCTTCTAAGTCTCTTCTTCTTCATTTTTAGGTTCTCAATTGAAACAAAAATGATAATCATTGCAGACAATGCTGCATCTTCCTCCAAAGAGTAACATACTATTTTCCTTGAGTTTGCAATAGCTACCAAATTAAGGTTGCTAGAACCCATAGTCTGGGGATCCAATATAATGCCAAAACCTGTCAATGTGTCCACATCAAATGCCTTCAATGAATTTAGCCGCTCCTTGTCACAAATAGCAGCTGAAATCTGCAACCTGCAGTTTATTCTAGAGTACATATCACTTTGTTCATACTAAGTGATGTAGAAACCAAACAAAAACACAAGAGTAAACCCAATTACTCAAATCAATGTCAATAATCAAAGCCACCTTCAATTACAGCCTAAAGGACTATTTATAGGTTACTAATAGATAAAAATCTACCTTAACTAGGATTCCATAATCTGACTCTAATTAGGATTCTAAGGGATCCTACTACTAAATACAACAAAAGAAATTGGCCAAACCCATAGTTTTGTCCTTTTACTTTTATGTTTTTTTCACATGGCCACTTGAACTTTTCATTGTTTCAATTATACTATTGGACCTGCATTTTTGAGTCAATTTAATCTTGTACTTTGACATTTTTTTTGTGTGGCAATCTGAACTTTTCGTTATTTCGATTACACTCATATACTTGTATTTTCGAATCAATTTAATCTCAGTACTTTGAAGTGTAAAACAAACGGAGGATTAAATTGACTTATATCACTTTACCCCCATTTTTTTTATACGTCAAAGTATAGAGGTTAAATTGACTTGAAAATGCAGATACAGATGTGCAATTGAAACAATGAAAAGTTTAGGTTGCCACACGAAAAAAATGTCAAAGTATAGGAGTTAAATTAACTTGAAAATGCAGGTACATGGGTGTAATCAAAACAACGAAAAATTCAGGTGGCCATTTAAAAAAAAGGTGAAAGTATAAGGGTAAAAATATAGATTTGGCTGAAGAAATTAGGAAACAAACAAAAAATAGGAAATAATAAAGAAAATAGAATAAATTAATTCATAAATTCTACTCTTTTTGTCCTAAATCACTAAGTTGTTCTTGACTAATCAAAATACAAGTGCTTATTACAAACCTGTGATATAAGAGTACTAGGAAAATAACAAGTTTCTTCTACACTTGTTTTCATTATGGTCATAGCTTGTATCATATTTGGTTTGAATCACTTGAATCTATCTATTTGTGCCATATTTCTTTCTTAAGTCCGCTGTATCAAATCTTTAGTTACTCTGTCATACACTTTATTCTAGGTTTCTAAAATCATATGGAGATCTTTCTTCCCCTTTATAACTTTCTATTAGTCTCCATTGCTGACCTCCTGGATGTGAAACTAATGTTCGAAGTCTTAATCCTTGCTCTACCATTATCTCTCAAAGTTTCATAATACAACTCGGAACTTTATTTGAATATAATTTGTTCAATTTTGATTTATGCTCCTCATTCTTATAAATAGGCATAAAATACTTCTGCACTATTAATCTCACACTTTTCGATGAGGCCAAAATACATCTAAGTCTCCTATGCATTTCCAGCCAAAATATATCTGCCATTGGGTCCTAAACGTTCATGTTTTCATCTTCTTTGCACAAGCTCACTTCAGACTCATGAAATTGTGGAAACATAAAGATGCTTGGAATAAAAATAAACATATTTATACAATTTCATAACTGTAAGTATGGGAATACAACTTCCTGGCGTTATTCCATGTCAAATTCCAACAAGTTCCTATTTGGTCGCACGCTCAACCTCATCTGGCTTATGAAACATATTTGATGGAGTTGTCATGCACCTGTTGGATTGTTACTTTTTTTTTCTTTTTTTTTTTAAGTTCATTCCTGAATTTCATTGTCCAGCCAAATTTTATGACTAATTTCTCTTTCTTTTTTTTTTTTTAAATTGTGGATGCAGGACAAGAAGCTGTTGTAGAGAATGCACATATTATTATTGACCACCTTATCAGGCTTACATTTTACCCCCATATGATGGTATAAGACATTAATGCAGGAACTCATTATTGGTCTAGGATTTGATCTATATTGCAGTTCTATTATAAGATTTGATTTATATAGGAATAGTTCTGAACCTGCACTTTGTGTCTGACTGATTCATTCTTTTCTAGTCCAACTTTTTGTATCCTGCTTTTCACTTCAAATGCTTCATTTTATGCTGACCACTATAGATCATTCAGCAATGCATTTTTCACCAATCTAGACTTAGGTAGAAAGTGCGCATTTTAAACATTTAATGAGCTGCTGCAGATGGTCATCACCCAAACTTGAATCTGGTTAGAGTTGAAAAATATTATTTGTCGGTGTGTATCTGTGTTCTTATATATGCACATGAATGCATGAGAGAGAGAGAGAGAGAGAACTTTTGGTATATTGACTTTACACGGACTCTTCTAAATATGTGAAGTGGTGTTCGGATACTTAGCGTATATTGACTTTACATGGACTCTTCTAAATATGTAAAGTGGTGTTCAGATTTTTGGTGGAAACCATTCTAGGATGGTGTGCATGACATATATTTGAAATCTATATTCTGGCGTCCAGCCAGCATGCATGTGTAGTTATTTGTGTTTACAACATTTTATGCATAAATTGCTTAAATTTATTAATTTATTACTGAGCTTGAGCGCTAATTTTGTTCAAAATTTTATATTCTGTTCAGCTTGTTCGAGAGACAGCAATTCAGTGTCTTGTTGCAATGTCTACTCTGCCCCATGCAAGGATATACCCCCTGAGAACTCAGGTTAGCTGTCATGTCAAATGTCAATCAGCTACTGGCTCTTTGTATGTCTTCTCTGTTTTTCCATTTGTGGAACTTGTAAGACTAGTAGTTTGTTTCTTTTTAACCTTACAACAAATGTTGTAAATCTACTGGCAAATATTGAAACAGTAGAGAACATTTTTCTCAAGTGTCTTCAATACTATCTTGTTGATCCAATGCATCTAGCATCTCTCAGCATTGTGATGCATACGTGCGTTTTTTCCTTTTAATTTTTTCAGGTCCTACGAGCTATATCAAATTCTCTCGATGACCCAAAAAGAGCAGTCCGGCAAGAGGCTGTCAGATGTCGTCAAGCTTGGTCAGAGCTTTTAGATCTATGCTTCTGTTATTCTAAATTAGTTTTGCCTTGATTTTTAGGCATAATTATGCTTTCTTTCTATTGGATTCTGTTTAAAAAAACAGGGCATCAATTGCACCTTAAAGTCTTCATTTTTGAGTAGATGTGCAAGAGCTCATCTGGGATCTAGGTAAGACATTAAGAGTCGTTTTCAATATTTTTTATATTATTTTAATACAAGAACTTAAGTATATCTTACTTATTCAGAAACTGATAACTGATGTTTTAAATTTGATGTTGATTTGCTGGCTTTCTTTGAATTGGTCGCTTTGAGAAGAGCTATGAGTGTCTCATTCCAAAATAAAAAGGGGAGGGGCCATGGAGTTGAAAATCTAGCAGCTGTACTTCTTTGCATACTAGATATTAAGAAGGTTTACCATCATGTGTGTTGAGTTTTTCTTTTGCGTGTCTTAGGTCTTAAGTGGAAGGGTTGAATTCATTGCTTTATTTCTCAGTTGGTTTTTCTGTGCCTGCAAATAGCATCATTCCAAAGATGATTTTGACAGGTAGAGGTTTAGGCAAGGTGATCCTTGATCACTTTTCCTTCTCATTCTGATAGTGGAAGCTCTTAGCCTCCTTGATAGCTTTCTATAGCCTGCATTATTTTCATTTGACTTCTAGTCAAAGGGAAGACTGTTGGGTTTGGCATCCAGTGAGGCAGACCATTTCTGTTCACTCTATAATGGGTCTCTTTGCCACCATGCAGCTTCTACTTTAACATCTTAAGCCTTTTGGAGAGTAGGGGCCCCTCCTAGCGTAACCACTTTTGCTTGGGCCTATCCCTACTATAGACAAAACTTATGCAAAATTGAGCAGATTGCTTTAGATTGGTGTTTCTTGTGCAAATGGAGTAGTGAAAAGGTGGTCTAGTTTATGGAATTAAAAGCAGAGGACAGCTGGGCACTTTAGGTGGTCTAAACCAAAAATCTGCTCCAGGGAAAGTAGTTTGCTTGTCCAGTTGAGGTGCTGTGAAAAGGTTCATAATTTCCTTGATAATGACACACATTCTGTTCTAAGCTATGGTGAAGATATCTTCACTGATATTCTAGTCCAAGACAATAGTTTTGAATATGGAAAGATGGGTGAACTGTCCAAGGCAATGGAAAGTGGTTTCTCTTTTTGTTTGATTAAGAAAAAAGAAAGGAGGAAGTACCATGTAGTTTTAATGATTACATTCTTACCATTGCAAAAGCAAGAGCTAAGTTTCCATGGTCAATTGTAAACAGAGAATAAGTTATGTAGAAAGAAAATATTTGATTATAGAGCAAGATTCCCCATTCCTTTCTCTCCCTTTTATCAGTATATGAAGCAAGCAAATCCTCTCATCATTCTTTCTAATTTTCAATTATCGCTTTGTCTGAAACTTGTAAAATTTGTTTAGTTAAGGATTTTCTTGGACTGCTTGCATACTTTTTTAGATCGTGTTAAATTGTACTCTCATAGTTTTTAATTACAATTACACCTTCACATTTTCCATCTAATTACACCTTGCCCCTGAATTGTTCATTGCTTCAGTTAACTCCACATACTTATGGTCAAGTAGCAATGTCTTCTAGAGTTTGTCAATTCTCTTTTGAAATCTTAAAAGTTGGTCGTACTGAACTCAACAGAGCCTCCATAGCAAAAGTTCTATTTGAATTCTCTGCTGTAACATGTTTGGTTTTACTGCTGTAACAAAACATGCCAATAACATTATTTAGACAAAGGACGTAAAATAATACCTCAATTCTCATTATGAGAAAGAAAGTCAAGCAAGCCGTATAAATACAAATAACAGAGCAGTAGTTCTCTGCTCTACAACAACTAACTAACTCCTAACTGCACAACAAAGAATTACAAACAATTAACAAAGCGTATATAAACTCTAATACTCCCCCTCAAGATGGACTATGAACATTAAGGATGGCCATCTTGGCTCGTGAAGGGAACAGTTGGGAAGCCTTTAACAGCTTGGTGAGCACATCTGCCAGCTGATGTTGGGTGCGAATAGGGGGAAGCTTGAAAATGCCATCTGCCAACTTGTCTTGAACAAAGTAGCAATCTAACTCGATGTGCTTGGTTCGTTCATGAAAAACCAGATTGGAAGCAATGTGGATGGTTGCTTGATTGTCACAAAAGAGCTAAGTAGGAGTTATAGGAGAAACCTGAAAATCAGTTAGAAGTTGATTAAACCACACAATCTCACTAGCAGTAGACGCGAGAGGTTGATACTCAGCTTCAGCAGATGATTGAGAGACAGTCCCTTGCTTTTTAGCCTTCCATGAGACTAAAGACTCCCTTAGAAAAATGCAAAAGCTGTGACAGACCGCCTGGAATCCAGACATGAACCCCAATTAGCATCAGAAAAAGCACGAATTTGCAAGGAAGAAGCTGCAGAAAAGAATAACCCTTGGCCACGAGCAGCCTTAAGATATTGCAAAAGATGATGTGTTGCATCAAGGTGAGGTTTTCTGGGCTGAGATACATATTGACTGACTGAGTTTATGAACAACAAATGTGATATCAGGCTGAGAAATAGTCAAGTAAAGTAGCTGGCCAATAAGACGCCTATAAACAGAGGCGTCCTCAAGTAACTCACCATTGAAGCAACTTAGTTGGACATTAGGAACCATAGGTAAAGTAGCTGGTTTACTGGATTGGAAACCAGTGTCCTCAAGAAGTTGCAAAGTGTAATGCCTTTGAGAAAAGAAGATACATTTGGCGGATTGAGCAATTTCAAGTCCAAGAAAATACCTCAAGCGGCCAAGATCCTTGAGCTTGAACTGACTGTGAAGAAAGGACTTAAGAGAGGTTATAGCTGCAAGGTTAGAACCTGTGATGATGATATCATCAACATAAACAAGAAGTGCCACAAAAGAGGAACCAATACCCTTAATAAAGAGAGGATAATCAAACTTAGATTGATGGAAACCATGCTTAATAAGAGCAGTAGAAAACTTAGAAAACTACTGCCTCGAAGCTTGTTTAAGCCCATATATAGACTTATGAAGTCTACACACCAATCTCTTCCCCTGAGTAGGAGCAGCAACCTGATGCTTATAACTGAGGGGAAGGTCCATATAAACTTCCTCAAAGAGATCACCATTGAGAAATGTATTATTAACATCAAGCTAGACAAGAGACCATTTATGAATGCAAGCCAAAGCAAGAAGCACCTTGACAATGACTAACTTGGCAACTGGGAAAAAAGTATCAAAGAAGTCCAATTCTTCTTGTTAGGTATATCCTTTAGCCACTAATCGAGCTTTATGCCTTTCAATAGAACCATCAGACTTATATTTAATCTTGTAAACCCATTTACACCCAATAGCATGCTTATCATGCGACAAGGTAGTAACAGACTAAGTATGATTCTTATGCATATCATCCAATTCAACAGTCAGCGCATCTCTCCAGTGAGCATAGTGCACTGCTTGATGATAATATTGGGGTTCAAAATTTGAAGAAACATTGAGAAGAAAAGCTCTGTGAGGGGTAGACAAATTGGAATAAGAAATGTAATGGTTCAAATGATAGGAGGATTTAGAAAGGGGAAGAGGTGTATTAGTCAACAAATGACAATGAAAATCCTGTAGATAAGGAGGCAAACTGATTCGAGAAGATCTACGAACTGGAAGAGAAGGAATAGAAGTGGTATTAGAAGGAGAAGCCTCAGCTAGAGCTGAAGGAGCAACATGGGGAACATGTTCGGAGGAGGATGCAAAAGAGTAAGACAAATCAGGATTAGATTTGGGTAGGACTAAATCGGGGAAAGGATCCACCATTTCAGTAGGAGAACTGACAGAATGAAAGGGAAAACATTCTCATGAAATACAATATCGCGAGACACAGATATTTTTAGTAACAATATCATAAAGCTTGTAGCCTTTCATTCCAGGAGGGTATCCAATAAAGACACAAGCAGTAGCACGAGGATGTAATTTTTCCCTATGAGAAATCAATGTAGAAGCAAAAGAAAGACTACCAAATATTTGAATAGAATCATAATTGATAGGAGTTTGATAAAGGAGCTGGTAAGGAGATTGATACTTCAAAATAGGGGGTAGGAGTGCTGTTGATCAAGAAGGTAGCAGTTAGAATGCAATCACCCCAGAATTGAATAGGAACTCGAGATTGAAACAGCAGTGCCCTAGCTACACTAAGGAGGTGTTGATGTTTACGTTCAACCACTGAATTTTGCTTAGGTCTTTCCACACAAGAAAATTGATGGATCACCCCCTTGGTAGCAAAATAATCATGAAATTTTAGTTCAGGGGCATTGTCTGATTTAAATTTCTTCACTCTTGTGTTAAATTGTGTCTCTACTGTAGAGAAAAACTTGGAAACAATACTCCGAGCATCAGATTTTTGCCTCATCGAGAAAATCTAAGTAAACTGTGTACTTAGGAAATATCTATAACCAGCATATGTTGGAACATAATATGGCCCCCAAGTGTCACATTGAACAAGATCAAAAGCATGCTGGGATAAATGATTGTTGGAAACAAAAGATAATCTTCTCTATTTGGCTAAGGGACATATTGAACAAGAAACATCCTGAGTGTTCTCATAGTTCAACAAATCTTTCAATTTTTTCATCTTATGAAGAGAAATATGTCTAAGTCTACTATGCTAGGTATGTTTACTTACAACATGAGCCATATGACTAGTAGAAGTACATGTACTATCTACTAGCTAACATATAGAATCAAGAGAGGCAGCATCAATGATATATAAACCTTCTTGAAGACTACCCTTGCCAATCATCTTCGAGTGTTGGATATCCTGGATAATACATGTCTAGAAAAGAAACTGAGACTCATATGATTTTCCTCTGCTAGTGCACTCACAAAAATTAAACTTGAACTGAGGCACATATAAGACATTTTTAAGCACTAGACAGTGACCAATCTTCACATTCCCAGCATATGATACAGAATTCCGAGAGTGATCAGACAGTGTAATATAGGTGTTCTAAATAGACCTCAAGTGATCAAAAGAAGAATGATTGAAGCATATATGACTCGTGGCCCCCAAATCCACTATCCAATACCTAGGACTGCTAAGTACTTGACTAACAGAGATAGAGAAACAGGTACCTGATACTTGATCTGGAGCAGCATCGAGTTCTACCCGTGTCTTAGCTGCACTAAGGTGAGTGCTCAGCATGGTCAACAGGTGCTGATATTGTGTAAGGTTCAATGACTACATAAAGTCTCCCATGACCTGATTACTGTTAGATAAATTATGATGAGTCTCAGACACTTGGCTAACTATAGAAGAATTCACTTGATTATGATTCATTTGACTAGGGTTCTTCTACTTGAGTTTATATCCCGGGGGTTAACCATGCAATTTATAGCACTTTTATAGTCAATGGTGTGACCATGATATCCATAGTGTGTGCATAATGGCCTTTCTTTCTTTGAAAACTGACCATGACTAGATTTATTCACATCATGTTTAACATTGAACAATGCAGAATCATGCCCAGCAGCCTGACTAACAACATTCCTTTGATTTTCTTCTTGAGAAATTAGAGCAAAAACTTTATTAATGGGAGGGATAGGATCCATTAAGAGTAACTAACCTCGAACTTGAGCAAAAGAATCATTCAATCCCATTACAAAAGACATCCATATTCCATGTGATAATGATTTGGAAGTGCCCTAGTACCACCACATGAACAATTTTCACGTGTACATACAAGCCTAAAATTACCGAGTACATCCCGAATAGTTTTGAGTTTGGTGAAGTAAGCACTTACAAACAATGAACCCTGAGTTAGGTTCATCAATTCTCGCTTTAACTAGAAGATCCTAGGACCATTGCTCTGTTGATACCTCTCTTTGAGATCTATCCAGATATTGTGTGTTGACTCAGAAGTACATAACACTTGCGGAAATCTCCTTAGACAAAGAAAAGAATCCAAGATATGACTATGTTATTATTCCTGATCCAAGCATTAAGAAAAGATTCATCACCTATCGGTCATGGAATTGAACCATTGATAAACTCTAACTTGTTCTTCACCGACAAGGCAATCATCATCGCATGACTCTAGGTGGCATAGTTATCTCTTGTTAATGGTTGAGAAACCAAGAGAAGGCCAGGACTATCAGAATGATGAAGGAAGCAAGGACTCTATCCGTTGTCGATGGCGGAATTGCTCATCGATGATGATAGATCTGGATGTATCATCGCCACAAAACAAGTATGAATGAACAGAAAAGATTCAGAATAAATGTTAGGAAAGCAACCTCTAAACAAGGAAGGATGTTGTGCGAGATCCGTCCGGTCGTCGAAAAATCGCCGGAGATAGCGAAACAGATCAGCGGAAGGAAATGAGCTATTGCTCTGATACCATTTTGAGACAAAGGATGTAAAATAATACCTCAATTCTCATTATGAGAAAGAAAGTCAAGCAAGCCGTATAAATACAAATAACAGAGCAGTAGTATTCTGCTCTACAACAAATTAATTTCTTTACCAGAGGGAAAAAATTAATTTCTTTACCAGAGGGAAAATCTGTGCTTCATCCATAAAGTCATCCTTCCCACATTCTTACTGATGATATTGTCTTGAGGAATTTATCCGTCTTCAGTACTAACATAGCCTCGTCCAACTGTTGGTTGACTGGCTGCTGTTCTGTGTTTTGGCATTGGCAATGTATAGATAGATGCAAAGAGCTGAAGGACTTGTATCATCTCGTATTTGCATTTTGATTTTACAGGTAACCACAGGTACAATGCAGGACAGGTGTACATGTCTTCGACCATCATCCGAGTCTCCTCACCATGAGATTATCTTATAGAGACCTCATGCCCCTAATTTTGTACCATATGTAGTTCTGTATCATATTCAAGTAGAAAAATCAGAATCCTTGGATTATTTAATTTGAAATGGACTTCCTTTATTTCTGTGTAATGACGATATGTTTTCCCCGGATAACAGAAAGTTGAGCTGCCAATGTATATCCCAGTTTCTTTGGTCAACAACATCCAGAATATGGAATGTATCTGTTATCAGCAGTATGTGTGTCAATAGTTGAGGGGAGGGATTATCGGCTGTCAATTGACATTTGCTTGTGAACATAATAGGAAATGACCAGTCGAACTTTGAGATAGTAACTTTATGGTGGCCTACTAAGTGGCAGATGACAGATGGTTACCAAATGTAAAGAGATGACGGGGCTCCAAAAGTGCAATTTACGCCCTTTTGCGGGCTCAAGATAGCATCCCAACTTTAAGAGCCACCTACATAAATGCATTGGAAAGAAGGAAATTCTCTCTTGTAAAAAAACTCAAGTAGCGTGTACTTAGCAATCTGACTGGTTTATTTTTCATACATGGTGCTCAAGGAATTGGCTAAAGCATTCTCTGACCCCAAAAAAGGTAAAAAGAGTAAAATATCATTGTTGGTAAATACTTGGCATTGAGGAAAAAAGAAATTTCACCAGATACAAGACGAAGTTCCTGCGTATCCAACAAAATTTATACCGTGCTCTTACTACCATTCTATACGTTTTGCAACTTCCTAAACAACAATCAATCAGACATGTCATACTCTCCCCCGCTGGATTGATCCATCTCTTGGTCTTGCACAATCTTGTGCTGCCTCCCCAGTCCATCCTCCATGTCGGTCCTCATTCTTTTAGAAGCAGAGTAACTCTGCAAGCACCACAAAGCAAAGTAATACCATGAATTGGAGACAGAGCAACAAATGTCAACATATAATAAATAAAAATCCCAAAATCATTTTTCTGTGCCGTACCTCTGCTTCCTTCAACTCTATTGCAGCAACAGTTGATCTCCTCCTCACAGTTACTCTTGAAGGTACTGGGAAATGTTCAACTTCCTCACTTGATTTTCCTTCTTTGGCTCTCTTCTTCCTTAAAATGAGTTTTGTAGGAAGAGGCTGCATTGGGAGTGGGAATACTAGCAAGTAAAGTTACGTATTAAACATAACTGGATAATAAATGAATGACAGTTGTCCAAGTTGGTACCACATAGCGTGCCACAGATTCACCAAATGCCACAAGATATGTTGTAGGGTCATCAGCATCATCACCACGTACCTGTTGATGCATCAGAAGGCAAAAGTTCCAGCAACAATATAGCCTAAAACCATAATTTGAAATAATGTTTCAAAGCAATTTGTCACATACATCCCAATGGTACTCCCGAACCCATGAAAAGGAAACATCTTCATTTTCGTCATACATGTCCTTTGGTAGCTGCCACCAAAATAATTTACATATATTAACATAAATTAGCGTCCAGAAAATACAAGAATGCAGCTTGGAATTTCATTATCAGATCTGCGTGTTTTCAAGTTAATAAAGGTAATTATACCTCATCTGGTGATGGTGCCATGTATGCTAGGAACTTCTCGGACCTGGATGAGTCCACACCTGTTGCCACAAAGCTTTTCATGACAGCCTGTGGGAGAAGACGAGTCAAATGTATAAAATTTGAGAATTTGTTCCAGTTGCCTAATTTTGAAGTAACAATTATTTGGATAGTAAAGCCTTATTTTCCATAAGAACATAACAAACCTTAAAGATCATATACACCAAATGCAGCATCTTTAAAGAATTAAGTCATTGATAAAAATAACAGCAGGATAGACCTAGCAAACAAAGATGGCAAAGGCTATAAAACGTGAATCAAAACGGGTTTTCCTCATGAAAAGGATTTAGAGGACCTCTGGGAGGTGGTCCTATAATGTAGATCAACAGGAGATTTCCTCAAAGATTAATAGTAAGGTCGGAAGATACAAAAAGATGAAAAGGACAAACACACTAAAATTATAAAGTTCATCAAGTGCAGACAGCCTAACTACGGATAATCTTTCAAGGAGTACAAACATTTACTGCTGCCGTGCTTTCTTACAACCAAAAACCACTAATACTTCAAGGAACAAGGAGATGAATATTGAAATTTGTTAATGAGATTAGAGTGCCCTAATTAGTAAAGCTCCAAATAATAGTGACTAACTTCAAATGCCCTAGAGAACTGTCTTCCCATTTAAGACTTGCTTTTGCACATAGAAAAATGGATACACGTGTTATAGGGTTTGTTCTCAGTGCATAAAATTGACAGCGAGAAAATGATACTCCTTCCTCACAAAAATGCTGGAAATATCATTGCAAGTGAGGAATCAAATTCTAACATTTTTAAGTTTATTGATGGCTAATTTTTCACATGCAAAGTAGCAGCCAAGTGTTTTTAAAAATACCATGAGGATCTACTGCCAAAAAGGAACCAACAATACTTGTCGGCTAGGTTAAGGGACAAAGGAAAATAGGTTAAGGGACAAGAAAACTCTATAGGGTAGGTCTAGGTAAGATCAGTGGCAAAAAATTACATTGCTATTTCTTTGTTTAATATTTTTTTGTCTCCAATTTTTCAAGTGTTCTGAGATAGGCAAACTAACTGCCCATTACTACCCTTGGGATACATTCAGCAGCAAAATTATCTGCTATTTCTTCTTTTAATTTTTCTTTGTATCCATCTTTTCAGGATTTCTGTTGTAGACAAGCATGCCCTAGAATTGCATCTGGGTGCCTGGTATTACACTAAGGCAAATAAGATGATGGACCAGATACTTAAATCTGGCTACACAAGGAGTGTCTCATAAGTGGGTTACCACTGTGCCATATCTAAGCCAAACAGCGACTCATGCATATCTTACCCGAGATTCAAGGGCATCATGAACAGATTTATCCAATTTGCTGTATGTTTCTGAATCAGCAGTAGGAGCACTATCAAATGTGGCAACGACAAATTGGTCATCATACCTGCACGAGAAAACCATAAGAAATCAGTAAGGAAAACTTCTAAGCAGGCTACAAATGAGCATGCCATGACCTAAATAACAAGTGGAAGCAAATGCTAATTCATTCATTCTAAAATCAATTTTTTGAACAGAAAAGGGAAACTAAGGCCGCATTGTACAGAACACCTTGTAAACACAATATTATAAAGACGCCACTGGCTAACCCCCAGGTAAAGTTGCTCCCTGGTAGGGAGTCCTGTGCACTAGACACCCTTCTACTTTTAAAATAAGATGATAGTTATATCATATGTAAAAAGATTACATAAAATGTGAAATATAACTTATTTTTTTCACTACATTGGAAAAAAGTAAAATAAATAACATTTCTGGTGCCTTTTGTTTTCTTTTTTAGCTTTTAGTGCGACTAGCCCAAGATCACTTAGTTCATATTCGATGTGAGATCAAAACACACACCCTGTCATAGTATACTAGCCACAACCCCATCCTTGGGAATAATTTCCAAATATAGGTACTCTTAAGACTCCACCACTTTCATGTTTGGAAGTTAACAAGGGTATGTCAAAAGTGTGTAAAACAGCCAAAACAGAAAAAAGATTAACATGAGGAGAATTTGGACAAATCCATGGCAAGTTACCATTCAAATTAGAAACCATTTATGAGGTCCCCTGCAATGTCCTAAAACCAGACTCAACCTGGCACTGGAAGCTAGACATCCCAACTTAAACAAACAAGAAAAATAAAAAATGCTTTAGCTCATACAATTCATTCAGATTACGGGGCAAAACCTTGAACCATTGCAAACCAAATCAGTTTTGGATCTTTCATACATGACCCGAGAGAAGGAGAAGAAGAGATAGAAAGAATCTCACAGGCATGCCGAATTTTAGGATTAAATTATACATGGATCCAATTTTAGGTGCATCAAACATGTCAAACAAGCCAGTCCACATCCTTCTGTGCCCATAATGGAAAGGCATCTGCCCATATGGATCATGCCATGTGGGTCCACATTGGCCCTGGTGGGCGACTGCTGTTCGTTATTTTTATACATTTTGTATTACTTTTTATTAAAAAAATAAAAAAACTACAAATTTACAATTTTGAAAGTACACATTTTATTAAATTACATTGAGATAATGCTAAGTACTAAAAGATACTTTAATTTATTTTTATTGTCTCAAAAGATGTTGACAAACGAAAAATTACAAAGTACATACAAACTTACAATTTACAAATAATACACTTAAACAATGTTTCGACTAAAGAATAAATCAATATATATTTTTTTGTTTCAAATTTTTGATAAATTAAGACACAATGTACAACTATAAATTTTGAAGTTCTATGTATATTTTTATGTACATGCCAGCACAGCCTGACACTGTTCATGCCAAACCCACTGAGAGTAGATAATTCATACTTTGATGGATTTTTTATTCATTAATTCCTTTAGCATGCATCACTTAAATTTTAATCTATATAATTGATGTTATATTTAAATTCTTGGCATGAATCATTTTCGTCCCCTTTATTTTTTCTTAACTAGGAGGGAGATAACAAGTAAATGAGACTTGAAAATTACAACTTGATACATCTTGATAAATGGTTCTTCACTTGAGATTCCTCAAATATAGAATTGTGGCATGATTCACAACATTGTTAAATCCATGATTGACTTTTGAGATGCATTACATGACTAAGATTTAGACATGATGATACATGTTTACTACATTCAAGATTTTTTTTCCCAATTTAATTCATGCATACATACATACTGAATAGGAGAAAAGAGTCCTGTGTGCTCATTTATTTTTATTTTGTACTAAATGCCTGGACCTAGATAAGGTATAAGACAGTCCATTTTTGTATATGATATAGATATACAGATATACGAAAATATATTGACAGCAATAGTTAAAGTCAGATTTGTAGATTAAGTATTTGGCTCCATTGCGTTTTGTTATCCAGATGTAGTCCGTTGTGGATCAGATGATGTATTTCGACACTTTATTACTCTATATACATAAGGTATATTCATGGTGATTCATAGTCATAATAGCTCATGTATCCCTGGGGGCCCTCTGCCTTTCTAGGGATCCATGCCAATCATGGACCCTAGGTTAGGTCATGACAAATATAATACTAAACACTCCTAATCAAATAAAACTAATAACTTCATTTGTTATCTTGTCGGTCAACCATCTTGAAAGCACCAGACAATTTGTTGCGATGTGTACAACTACAGTTGAGGTCCTGATAGAATAGATGAATTTTGTACATCATTGGTATCCACTTTTATCCCCGAGAGAGAGAGAGTGGTTGAATCAGGATAATGGTAATTGCCAGGAATGGGAAAGGTTTTAAGCATTATTAGAAATATAAAAGAATGTAGAAGATTGATAAAGTTCTAATACCATTTCACAATTAGAGTGCACTTCCTGAATATTTTAACTACTTGTGATAAATGGATTTTTCATCCTTCCATAATTATAGTGTTTATTTTTTATTCATAACTGTCATTAATTATCAAAATCAATTTATGGTCAACAGTTTGAGTATTTATCATGGCATATGATAGATTGCAAAAAGAAAAGGATTGCTGGAGACGAAGACATCATGACTTTTTTTATCTAAACAGATATAATGGGATTATAGCCCAGGATGAAACGAATGTACATTGTGGCAATGTTGAATTTAAGACTATTTTACTCACAATTATCCATTTAGACATTGAGAAGAGCATTCGACATTGTATAACAAAAGACGCAAGAAATAAACATCATACCTGTCAAAATCAGGCAGTAACGGCAGAATTTCAACAGGCTGCAAATTTCTATTTGTTGAATGAACAGGGCGTGATTTGCATGCCTCAAATGAAGCCTCAATTTCCTGTATTCTCCTTTCCCTGAAAAATTAGGGACAAAACCACATTATTTAATGGACAAAAAATAGGTGCTTCATATATGTTTACGCTTCAGTATTTTCCCACAAGGTATGGGTGGAATATAACAGACCTGTTGTTAAAATTCTCCAAAATGTTATGGCCTCCCCGGGCTTCTCGCAATTCTTTTGCCTGTTTTTCAGTCATTGTCTGCAAATGGAGAATGAACAGCCTTTAAAACATTTGGTTAACAAAACATGTAGAAGCATCTTAAATTACAGTGTCTTCATAGATTACCTGTTTTGTTGCTTCCATGCTTAGAGGAGAGATGTACTGTGTTTTAACCAGCCAAGAAACACCTTTATCAGTAGGCCTTTCCTTCCTTCTTATGCCATCTTTTTTGACAGG
Source organism: Diospyros kaki (assembly GCA_036245055.1). Taxonomy (NCBI): domain Eukaryota; kingdom Viridiplantae; phylum Streptophyta; class Magnoliopsida; order Ericales; family Ebenaceae; genus Diospyros; species Diospyros kaki. The sequence goes on from BSEG01000003.1 coordinate 4,652,293, forward strand.
GGTTATTGGATCATCATCTCTCAACAAATCCTCATCTTCAGGATCAAGGGGCAATCTTTCACCCTTGGGAGGACTAGTTGAAGGGGGAAAAGAATCCAAGTTTCAACAGGATTGTGTTGCTAAAAAAATAAATATATATAAACTGCTGAGGTAATTAAAAGCTGGCTATCAAGAGTCAATACTTGTATACACTGAGATCAAGCAGGTCGAGTGGTATCCCAAGATCTGGCTCAACATATAGTTGGGGCTTGTGCATTTTCTCCAATGATGTAATTGTATATTTTGTGAATCTGTGGATACAGATCGCAACTCAGCAATAAAATAAAAAAAATGGAAAACTTTAGCAACAAATTATAGTTCAGAGGGCATTCACGTAGATCATGCAGTTACCACATTGAATGAAGGTCCATGTCATATGGCAGTAAAAGAAAGAAATGAGTGAGAGCTATATAATCAATTGTGGAATGTCTAGAGAAGATAAGAATGGAGGACAAAAAAACAGACTCCATTGTATTCAGACTTCATTCACGTACTAAACATATTAAAATTGATGTTCATTTTGTTCGTGAGAAAGTTGAGAAATGTGAAGAAAGAAAGCAGTAGAAACTAAGAAGGAATACAAAAAAGGAGAGAGAGTTTTTACTGAATGATAATATCTGTTCTGAAGTTACAGAAATAAGGATTAGCTAAGTATTTATATTCAGCTAATCCTTGTTAACAACCAACTTGCAAGTTGCAACAAGTTACAACAAACTAACTAACAAGAACTAACTGCCACAACAGAATTAAACAACCTAACAGCATCCTAACCATAGCATAACAAGAAATTACAGAAAAAACAAAATTATTTCTCTTCCACAATCTTCATTTCTATTATGCTCATATCTTGCACAAGTCGGTGCTTTACTACCCAACATTCTATGCCATGTGACAAAACTAGTCTTATAGCCATCCAATAAAATTTCTCTTTTAGCTTTAACAAAATTTTACTATCCCATAAAGCTAGATGCACTTTTCATTTGAACCATTCTATCTTAAATATATGAGTAAAATCTTCATTAGTATCTCCATCTTTTTGGATGATTAATCCAAGATATTTAAATTGATTTTTTTAATGACTATCTTCAAGTCTCACCATAAGTAACATCATCCAAACTTATATTTTCAATAAACATACATTTTATATATTCAATTTTCAACATTCTCAACTTAAAACATTTAGATTCTAAAGCATTTCTCCATATCTCAACCTTTAGTTTTAATACCTCCTTTTATCTCATCTACCAAGACAATATCCACAAATAGAATACACCAAGACACGTTTGCCTAGATGTGTTCAGTAAACTCTTGTATTACTAGGGGAAAGAGATAGTGAACAACGTATATCTTTGATGTAATCCAATTGTAATTGGAAAAGCCTCAGTATCTCCTCTACATTTTCTGACATGTTCTTACTCTATGATACATATCTTCAATAACCTGTACTCCTTTCTTCTCAGAACACTCCATAAGACTTCCCCAAGGACTTTGTCATAAGCTTTTCCCAAGGCTATAAACATCATACATAAATCCTTTTGTTTATCTCAAAATCTTTCCATCAAAGTGCCTTCGCAAGCATATAACTTCTACTATTGTACACAATCAAATCATCTTAATTAATTTTCAACCAATGCTTTCCTATGTCATCTCACGCTGGCACCTATTTATCCTAGTTTTCCAATATATATACCTTAAAATTTGTCATTTTTTTTAGCTCTGAATATGCATTCCTAGTGGCATTTTTTTGCACAACAAGTCCCAAACTGGAGAAAGAAGAATGCTTGGCTTAGTTGGCTAACAGTGAGCCAAACTGCCATGAGCTTGGATCTGGGAAGTCCAACTTTCTTTTTTTTTTTTTTTGGGGGGGGGATTATAAAAGAAAAGGAACAAGGAAAGCCCTCCTTAAGACACATACATCAAAATGAAAGGGAAAAATATGAAGAACATCCTTTTAACTCCACAACCTCTTAATATCTGACATTTATCTCCTACTTAAGCACACTAATATCCATGTAGTCTTACAACAAATGTTTGGAACTTGAACAAATGAATTTTAAGGAGTTAGTCAACCATAAGTAACAAAAAGTGCACACCTTATAACATTTGATTTAGCATGCACCATCAGCCCATCAAACTAAACTATATTAAAGGAGCAAGTATAAGAACAGGTTTGACCATGGTGCACATGTATGCATAAGTTTAAAGTTAGCGGCTATCAAGATGAGTCCAAATAAAAGTGCATACCTGTCTTTGTCTCTCCTCAAAGACAAAAGCTTGGGTTGTGCAGTTGGATCTGGTAACTCATTCCGGAATCTTCATGAAGTACGTAAAAAGGAAAAAAGCCATAAGCAAAATAATATAAACAAACAGACTTGGACTCTAAGATGCAAGAATGCGGCCATTAAACTTAAAAAAAAAAAAAAAACTAAAGAATTACTAAACAATTTAGGTTATCAACAACAAGAGACAACTTTAAAATGGCAAGCCATCAACCCAAGGTAACAATAATGAAACACACATACGACAACACAGAATCACATTGCTTAGACAAAAGAAGAAAAGACATTTTAGACAATAAAATTGAGTCAGCAAAAGAAAACCATACTTTTGACATTCACTACTGATTTACCATACTCAAATAGTGCACAGCATCAGCAGTTCCAAATAAGAATATGGACTTTCCCCGAAAAATTATAGTTTAAAATATTTAAATTTAAAAAAATGTGATGCATTCTTTACGTCAACTTTTTTTTTTTTTTTTTTGGTGCACGCGAATGCACGCACTGGGTTGACAAGTAAGAATGTAATCAAAAGCCACGGATGAACCCTGTACTTCTGTCAACACTTTCATCAAAGACTTCCTTCTGACTTCTGAAATTTTAGTGTCCCCTATGTTAAAAAAGGGTGCATAATTTTAAGTGTTTCAAAGCTTTGAGGTTAAAACATGTAAAACGGGAATGAGATGTTTCCATATGAAGGATCCACATACCATATCATCCACTAAATCAATCCTCCCACCCAACCCTCTGAAGTAAACTGGGTTTTCCTTAGAACTTCAAATACTGAGACAAAGCTCAATAATATTACCCCTAACATCAAAAATCACAACACATAAATGAAAAAGCGTTTAAACAAGCCAGGAACTTCATTAATCAAAAAAAAGTAACAGATCAACAATTTTCATTAGAACTCCAAATATTGAGATCACCACCAAAAAATATTACTTATAAGATACAAAACACAACATATAGACACAAAAGATAACAAGCAAGCAAGCAAATGACATTATTCATTAATCAAAAAGAAGTTACAGCAGGGTCAATCTCCATATAACAGTGGTAAGCATAACGTTGCATTATTTATTGCAATATCCAGACAAAATTACTGCAAAACCTGGAGTTATGTATGCAATCAAGTTCAATGGTGAGATAAGGCACACAGAGAAATAGGTATCAGTTTATCGTACATATTGGGAACATACCATAAATAAGGAATTTATTTTTTACCTCCTGTGATTTATTTTTTACCTGCCTACATTTAAAACCAAATATTACAACATGTAAGATCTTTCAAATTCCATAAAAAACTATTTATGTAGGAATTATTATAGCTTCAGAAATTTTGACTCAAGAAAAGCAACCATGATGATTACGCCTTGTATTTTACTAGCAGATCATATAAATTACCATCACATAACACAAAACACAAATCCCACATCTCATTGTATGACTCAGCAGATAAACTGGAAAACAAATATATCAAATTTTTTAAAAGCAGGAATCATGCTTTCAGTGGACAGAAGTTGAGCAACCAAGAGAGGAGGAAGAAGAAACATCTTCTAGGCACATGGGATTAGTTTGATTTTCTGGATGAGGATATTGGAAGTATCTTTTAGGGGAGCAAAGTAGGGGGAGACCTATATCGATTTAAGTAACGGAAGCAAAATCGCTATGGATAAGTGATTTCTTGCTCGAAGTCTCTTATTCTCCCTGGATTGCAATGCCCAAATCATTACCTCTAACAACCTATGAAAGCATAAACAGGTAGTTATTGATTGGCACAGTGATTCATGCATAAGGAGACTGGTGAATCAGTGGCTAGGAGTTCCAATGTATATGATTTTGGGTGTATGGTAGGCAAGGTAGTCAGGGGCGAATGGTGCCCTTAAGGTGCTATGATGTTCCATCGCTCAAGGCACTAGGTGCCAAAAAAGCACTCCCCTAAGCGAACCGAGGTGCTAAATTGGAAAAAAAAAAATTAATACTAAATATATTTAATATGAAAGAGAGAATCAAATATAATGCATATAACAAGAAAACATCTCAAATTACTCATAAATACAAGTTCTTTTAATATTTTTCAAACAAAAACATAAAATGTAGAAATAATACATAATAACAAAATATATTGTTAACTAAGTTTTCTTCCTCTGGGAGCACTATTCAATATTAACAACTCTAAACAAACACACAAAACATATATTAAAAAGCACAAAGAAAACTGAGCAGCAAACAGTCTGAGGACTGAGACTAACATAGCAGACCAGATCCATAGGGAGATTAGAGGAGGATGGCCACTGGAGGCTCACCTGTCATAGGTGAGTCAATTGGTGAAGAACAATCACCGGAAGGGCAATCCACATGTCATCACACACCAAGGGTTCCTGGCACGTGACAGCTCCAACCGACCTCCAGCACATACTCTTGACCTCACCTCACTCAGATCTACTTGATGGTGGCCTTTACAGCTATAGAAAGGTAGAAACATTGGAGAAATCAAAAGAGAGCTACAGTTCAGTGTGTCAGTTTACTGCAGCAGCAGATATTGATCTTGATTTTGCTTTCCTCTTCTTAATTTCTCATTTTTCCTCTTCCTATTAGATTTTTTTGTCATGTTCCTACCGTTTCCTAGGGTTTGAATAGGAAAATTGGAAGGATTCGGGAAGATAGAATCAGAACAGAGGGAATTACAGGGAGAATTAGACTGAAAGAGAGGGATAACAACAAGAATAAAGGGAGAAATAAAGACAGAATAGAGAGAGAGAGAGAGAGAATCAAAGAGATCGGACGAGACATCAGAACAATTGAGGGGGAAATCAGATTCAAATTATCATTCAACTATATGTGATTTTCTAACTACTCTGACCTATTTATGGGCTGTACAATTGAAGGTACTAACAACTACAGCAACCTAGAGTACAATGTAGTAATTGCATGAAAATTAACTACTACTATAATTACAATTACAGCCTTGGGGTTGTAACAATTCCCCACTCCTTGAGAAAGTTCTTATCCCCAAGAACTGATAGTGACTGGCCACTATTCTTCAACCAATCCCTGCCTTCTCTATCAGATTTAGCCTTCTTTCGTTCTTTCTTCTTCCAATCCTCTTCCTCTTCACTCTTATATTCCTTTGCTTTTGCTTTCCCTGCAAACATAAAATGTAGACCTCAAGGATCTCCATATCAAAGCTCCCTTCTCTAGTGTCAAAGCTCCCGAACCATATGGCAGCAACCTTCTTTTCCATCATCTTCTGAACCATATGGCTGTTCTTCTGTGCAACCAGTTTCAATTGCTCCTTTTCTGCTAGTAACTGGTCTACACCACTTGAAATGACAGCAAGGCTGTCATGTTGGCCAAGATCAAAAACACTCAAAGCAGCAGAAATATTGTTCAAGTCCTCAACCTCCAGCTTCTTTCTTTGGTCCAAGTCCTCGTTGAATGTCAGTCTATGCTCATCAGCCTTAGGATCAGTTTCCTTATAACCAAAATACTGTTGTTCAGGTCCTAATTGATTGATCAGAACTTCATAGACTGCATGTGAACTGTCACAAACTTGATCCATCCTAGGGCAGGTGTCACAGGCATACCTCTCATCAGTTGCATGGAAGCTATCTTCATTGCAATCAGCCTCTTCCAATGCTACTTCAACAGCTTCTTGCAAATATGAAATGTGATCCTCACCGATATCCTTGCCTAATCTCTCTTCCTTGCCAGAGTCTTTAGTTACAACTGCCCAGTCCAACTCCGATTTTTCTTCATATTCCTGCTCTACTTGATTTGCAGTCTTAGAAGCTCCTTCAATCTGTTGGCCACTCTTAAGATAACTTTTAAACAGCAGTCCATGCTTTTTGTAAAATGGCTTCCAGCACCAACTCTTGCAACCTAGCCTTCTCAGCTGTTGCTTGTATCGTGACAAGACAGATCATTTTCACAATAAGCATCAATGCATCGTCAAGACCATTAATGAATCTCGACACAAAGTAAGACTCCTTCAAGGTCAAATGGGAATTGAGTATCAGTGCCTTCAATTCCTCAAACCCGACCTTATAATCCATTATGGAGCCTTCTTGTTTTAGGTTATTGAATTCTTCACTACACCTCTCATCTCCGACCTGATTTACTGTTAATCCATCTGCTGTCTACAAACTGGAAGCATTATCTATGCTTCTAACGCCTGCTTGAATTCATCCTATAGTGGATCTAGTGCTGTCCTTTATCACTGAAAGATGACTCCATGGACTAGTAATGTCAAGATCTCCACCTGCCGCCAGATCTAATCCTTTTCTTTGAATAATCAGATTTGAATACTCTTTAGAAAGTAACTCAGCTGGAAGGAAAAACTGAAATCATTTGGTCACCATAATCATAATTTCGTCCAGCTATCTGTCGAGTTTAGCACATGTTTCCTCGAGTCTTGTGTCCATGGTTTGCCTCTGAAACTGCTTCCGCTGCGCAACTCTTCCTCCTAAACTTGATCAACTCAGTTGCAGCTTCTTGAGAGTCACCTACTATCTGATTAAATAACTTAGATCCCACTGCTCGGAAATCACTAGAGTGTCAATCTAATCTAAAACCGTTTCCTGAATTGATTGACACTGAGATCTGAGATGACTGAGTTTGTCACTGAACTTCCTTCAAATGCAACTAGGATTATGATCGATTGCTTCGGATCAATCAGCAATCACCGATGGTTTGCATGCAAATCAATAATCCTCCGATTCTACTTCCAATTCACAACTGACTATCACCTAGACCTCAATTCGTCGGGATTCTGCTAGACTTTGCTTCGCCTTTCAATTTCGAATCATGACCTAAGTCATGATGAAGTTGCTAAGAATCGCTGCTATGAATCCGCCTCAATTTGATACAGCTTTTCTATAAATGCTTATGATTAACTGAGAATCAACCTCCTATTTCACCTGCAAGATTCAAACATGGACGGTAGGAATTCATTGCTAAGGAACGATTGGCTCTGTTCACCTTCAATTTCGAGCCAAGAACTGCTCTTATCTCTCTCGATTATGATTGGTCTTTGATTCCTTCAAAATTGGATCAGAAACGATCACCTATCAATAGCCGAGAATCACCGTCAGAATCTGGCTTTGATTCCTTCAAAATCTGATTGGAACAACTGTTGAAATTTATGCCCTCACAGCCAAGAATCGTCGGCTCTAATATCATTTGTCATGTTCCTAGGGTTTCCTAGAGTTTGAATAGGAAAATTGGAAAGAATTAAGAAAATAGAATCAGAACAGAGGTAATTAGAGGCTATGTTGCACGAAAATGACTCAGAGGAGCCATTTCCCCATTTCCGAAACGTTTTGGAAACGTTTCTCATTCTCGTTTCAGACCCTATTTATGCTTATTTTTTTAGAAGGATGTCCGTTTCCGCATTTCTGTTTCGTATCAGAAACGTTTTCTGTTTCCGTTTCCATGTAACCTAGATTAAAGGGAGAATTAAATTGAAAGAAAAGGAAATAACAACAAGAATAGAGGGAGAAATACAGATAGAACAAAGAAATAAAGAGAATTAGAGAGATCGGAAGAGAGATCAAAACAATTGAGGGGGAAATCAGATTCAAATTATCATTTATATGTGATTTCTAACTACTCTAGCCTATTTATAGGTTGTACAACTGAAGGTATTAACAGCTACAGCAACCTAGAGTACAATGTAGTAACTACATGTAAACTAACTACTATTATAATAACAATTATAACCTTAGGGATCCTTGGCGTTGTGACAATTTTCCGAGACATTTGACATGCCTTCTTTAACTTTTGAAGACAATGATCTTTCATTTATACATGATATTTTTGTTTCCAAATTACGGATAGTGAGAAATCTGGTTTGGTGGTTCCCATCTTCTTTTGTATAGGGTTTGCCCCCTTCCCCCTTTAAGGCATCTCCCTCCAACTTTTGAGGACAACGATCTTTGATTTATTGACGATATTTTTAGTTCCAAATTATGGATAGTGAGATACATGATTCGGTGTCGTGTTTTGAAAAGTGTTAAGCACACTTAAGCATAGAAGGCCTACAAAGTGAAGCGCACGTTTAAGCAAAGTGAAGAACATCTAAATAAAATAAAGAGTATAAACTTTTATAAGCATAAAAAATATAAACTATTAAAAAAGCAATCAATCATTAAAAAAAAAAAAAACTAAATAAGAATAAGGGTGAAAAATTTAACAAAAGATGATATGCCATTTTTAATTTATATTTTATACTAGTTTATAAGTTCATGCAACCATAGCAAAAACACATTGGAGATGCATAAAAGGATACAATTTGGTTAGTTGATGATCCTGATGAAATTTGGAAAACAAACTGGTCGAAACTCTTGGTTGAAAGGATCTGAATATGCTAAGGTTTCTTTTTATTTTTTTAATTTGTTGAGTTTTCTTTTATTTTTATTTTTTGGGTAAAAGTTTGGCAACAAACCTATTCTATTTCATTAAGACTATTTATACTGAGAATTGGATAGAATAATAAGGGAAAAAAATCATCCCTAATTTACAACAATCCCAAATTAATCAATCGTTGATTTACAGCCATCCCAATCAATCAGTAACCCCTCATTTAGGGCAATCTGGAATCAATCATCAATCCATAATTTACAACAATTAGGAATAAATTAGCAACCCCAAATTTACACCTAATTACATCTTTCCTTCAATATTTTTTCTTAGCAAATACAACTGAGTCTTCTTTTTTTTAAAAAAAAAAATAAACAAATGTATATATGATTTTATTTAAATCCTTCTAAAGATCTGATAATAGCTTTTTTGGGTGAAGATTTCATATAAGCAGCCATACTATTGCAAAAATTTAAACAAATCCAACCATTTTTATTGTTTGATTAAAAAAGACACAAGTGTATGCTGGAGTGCGCTTTATTGCACTTCAAAGCTCAAGTAAAAGCACAACTTAAGCGCAGTTTAATCGCACTCGGCTAAAGTCACTGAGCTTCACAAAAAGAAAGCCCCAAGCATGTTGCGCTTTGCTTAAAGCACACTTAAGTGTGCTTTCTTAAACACTGGTTTGGTTGTTCCTAACTTCTTCTGTACAGATTGCCCCCTTCCCCCCCCCCCTCTCAAAGGCACCTCTCTCTCTCTCTCTCTATATATATATATATATATATGTATACATATATTTGTTTTTATTTATCAAAAAGAGAAAAAAACATTTTGAAAATGCCATCCTGCAGGTTTATGTTGCATCATGGTATATCTTTACAGTCCTTGATCAAACCTACTTAATTTGGGCTAAAGAAAATGACACCATGTTCATCAGCAAAGAGTGCTCTACTAGTCGGTGTTTTAGAAGTGCAGAACCACCTTTAGCTCTTTTCTAGGATTTCAGTCCCTTTTATCAATTCTATCGGACATGCAAAAGACATATAACCAAATATTAATGTTTAGCTAAACAACTGAATAGAATAATTATGCTAAAAGGAAATAGTTAAAGAATCACAACATAAAACAATGAATATAGATCAAACTACAATTCAATCATTCCGTTATAAAATATTCTTCCATCATTAACTTCAAAAAATTTCATACTACGCATAAGAATGGTGTAAATACTTGAGCAACTTCAGGAAAAAATACATCAATTAATTTAGCCTTCACTACCCAATAGCTCAAGAGCAACCTTATAAATTTTAAACCTAAACCACTGGAACCTTTATCTAAAGGCAAAATAGAAAAGAAAACAAGTTAAATCAAACTTAAAATACATACCAGTAGTTTATAATCTTTTAGGGATTATACAGAGGCCATCAGTCAACCCAACACAAATTATGTGTAAAAGCAGCAAAACAACACACACAAATCAAGGAAACTTAAACCAAAAATGGTGTAAGACATACTCACTTCAACTTGCAAAGAAATGTTGTAGGCTTCTTTAACCGGTTTTCAGTCCTCTCCCCACTCAAAAGTGGTGTAGCCCTCCTCTCACCCATGCGTGACCCACTAATTGACCCATGTCCCTTCACCCCCGAAGATAACATTTGGGTCTTTTGCAGCACTGCATTCTGGGATTCCTTCAACTGTTGCCTATGTTTTTCTTCCTGCCTTTGTTTCTCCAACTCTCTTTTCTTCCGCAACCTTCGCTCCTCCTCTGTCTCGATCCTCCCAGAAGGCCCATTTGATTTCTTTGGTGGCATCAAGGCAGGAGGCTTATGCTGCTTAAGGTGTGCACCTTGATTTGAATGCCCGGGTTCACGCCACCCAGACCCCATTGCATCCTTGGATGGCCCCTTTTCACCTTCTACTTTGATTTCCTTAGTTTGACCAACTGTTGGAGCAGAAGAAGGGGGTGGTGGTGGAGATGGAGGTTGTGATGGAGGTGGCGGAGGAGGAATTGAAGAACTGGGGGGCGGGGAAGAAGGAGGTGGTGGCGGAGGAGGTGGTTGCATCGGCTGCAATGGCTGATGATTGAATTGGGAATACTGAGCCGAAGGGTAGTACATTGGAGGTGGTGCAGGTGGTAAGTTCATTGAATTCTGAGGCACTGAAGGAGGAGGTGGAGGCGGGTATGAAGATTCTGGTGGAGGTGGTGGCAATGGATACGGATATTGTGGTTGGTGCTGTTGATGATTTTGAGGAGGAGGTGGAGGAAGTTGATTCCTAGAAGGTGGAGGACCATAATGTTGCGATGATGATGATGATGATCCATAGCCTCCATGCTGAAACCCAGCATTCGGGTGCATCTGACTGTAGTTCTGAGAATTGTAAGACCCATCTCCCCCACTGTAACCCCAATTCTGAGAATACTGGTTTCCCGGAGGTTGTGTCCCTGTCGGTGGCGGAGGAAGAGGATTCTGATTAGGGGGCGGAGCAAAAGTGGACTGTGGAGGTGGAGGGAATGGCCTGTACGACGCCATGCCCAGCTGTGGCTTCCGACCAACTGAACACAAGGTCTTGAAGTTTTGATTAAAACCGGTTAAGCAAATCAAAATAAACCCTAGGAGACAAAATTGAATTCCACAAATTCGTTATCAGGCTTAAACAGAATGAGACCCGCTCGGGGATAGAGAAGTCGCAAACTACGCGTGTTCTTATTCACGCTTGAAATCAGAAACCCTAGGAGAGACAAAACTGGAGTTATCCTACCAAGTAATCCAAAGGAAGTACCAAAATCCCAACACAAGCGACACGAGGAATTACGGTCAATCGAAAGACCGAAGGTCCCACTTAAAGTACAGATTGAAACCAGCAAGAGCAGCAATTATAATTACAAATGCCAAACCTGGATTCACCTTCACCTTTATTTTGTAGTAACAAACCCTAGGAGACGGATATTCGATTGCAAACTCCCCCGCCACAACAAATTAAAACTCTAGGAAAGCGATTCTGAGATTGAGAGAGGGAGAGAAAGAGAGAGAAGCAGACTTCAAAAAATCAACGATTCTATGAAACCCTAGCTCGGTCACCGCTCATCGCCAGCTAACTGCCCTCCGGATCAACAGACACGGTAGAGGCAAAGACAGAGACACAGAGAAAGGGAGAGAGAGAGAGAGAATTTATTTGAAGAGTGACAGAAGAGAGACTTTATAGTGAGACTGGAACTCGGATTGAGCTGCTGCTGCCGCCGGGCGTCGGATTCGTGGCGGTTTCCGGCCCGACCGGGGGGTCTTCTCTTCCGCTTTTCGTTATATTCCGACGAAGCACGAACTTATAATCTTTCGTACGTTTATTCAAATTTCCCTTCCACGGCGAACACATAGATTTCTATAAATCTCGCGTCGCTTGAATAAATTACCCCCTGGTCCCCCAATTTTGCATTTATAATACAAATTTATTATTGTATTTTCACTTTGTTCCTTGCATTATCATAATTTGATTTTCAATAAGCTTGCATCGCTCGCTTGATTTTTTTCTGTTAAACTCCCTGGGGAAATAATTTTTTTATATTTATTATAAAATATTAATACATCATCTAAAATAGATAAATTGGGTTTTTTTAATTCAAGAATAGTAATTTGATAGATACTATGTTATATTTATTTACTCTATTTGAGATTTTAAATACAATTATGAATGAATAGTATGGTTTTTATGTTTTTAATATAAATCTAAATTTGAGAGATTATTAGACGAGTATATTTTTAAATTTTACAAATATATTAAAAATATAATTTTATACATGTTTGAATTATATAGTTATATTTTTAACAATTTTTTTTGAATTTAATTTATTTAGAGTCGGGTCAATACTCCCTAACCCCATCAAAGAACGAGGTAGGGTACGAGAAATAAGATATCTAGAACTTGCCTTGTTATCAACCCTACTAATAATATTATATAAACATTGTGGACTAGCAATGTAAGTATAATAAAGAAACAACTAACTATAAATAAAATAAATTCAAACTAAGAAATAATCATATTTGTCCAACCAGTTATTTTCATGCTAAAGCTGGTTATTTTGTGAAGGATTATCTTTGTTATAAAAAAAGTTATTTTTTAAAGTTTAAGAGATTTAAATAACAAGAAGTTGAACAGTTTAATAGTAAGAAACGAATTGGCACATATGAAGTTAAAGGCCCATACCCTATTAAAAACATTAAAGGCCAAATAGCTCAAAACTTAATAAATCACTTTTAATTGGGTTTAACATTATTTGACAATCCGTAATGCATGATTATTCACATAGAAGCCCTACGTTGAATTAAAGATCCAATAATCTCCCAATTGGAGCATATGTGTAACCTTATAATTATGGTTTGCAAAAATAGCCAAATGAGCTCAACTTGTTGTCATTACTGATATGTATCTATAACCAATCCCGTCCATTAATCACACCACCATAGGATCAAAGCGGCATTTGTTACAGCTATCGTAACTTATTCTATCAATGGTCACATATGCCAATACAAGTGAATGGCATGGATCATGATGTGGATATGTATCATGAAAATTTTATGTAATGTGATTTTAACATGCCTATTTCCAACTGATCCACCTTTAAACCTTAGTGAGATCAAACCATACCAAAAACAGAGTGTAAATAAATCAAAATTTTATTTCTGTAGAAAATAACCTATCCATAAACTGAAATAATTGAAAATATGTCTATATCATAAAAGCATATGAAGTTACAAACTCCTACTAAACCTAAATATCCTCAATTGACATGACACCTATATGAGCAGTGTGTTCATGAAACACTTTGGGTGACAATCCCTTAATAAGTGGATTTGCAACCATGAAATTTGTTTCGATGTGCTCTATAGACAATTATTTACTCTGAACTATTTCTTTAACAACTAGGAACTTGATGTCTATATGCTTTGACTTCGTCGAGCTCTTGTTGTTGTTGGAATACATAACTGCCGACTTATTGTCATAAAATAATTTGAGTGATCTTTTAACACTATCCACTATGCATAACTCCATGACAAAATTCTACATCTATATTTCGTGATTGAACACCTCATAACATACTATGAATTCTATTGCCATGGTAGAAGAGGCTATAATTGACTGTTTAGCACTCTTCTAGGAGACAACACCTCCAATAAGTAGGTAGATATAGCCCGACATAGATTTCATACTATATTGGCATCCAACAAAATTGGAGTCAGTATACCCAATGATCTCAAGCTAACCCGACCTTCGATACATGAGCATATAGTCTTTTGTTCTTTATAACTACCACGAGACCCGTTTAGCTGCTTTCCAATGGTCTACTCTTGGATTGCTTAAATATCTGCCCAACATCTCAATAACGTATGCAATATTCAGACATGTATAAACTTGAGCATACATTAGACTCTCTACTATTGAGGCATAGGAAATCTTCTGCATTTTCTTTTTCTCAAAATCATTCTTAGGGCACTGATTGAAACTAAACTTGTCTCCCTAAACTTTTTCGATATAGCCTTTTTGTGATAATCCAAGAATGCCCCTAAAGCAATCTCGGTGTATCTGAATGCCCAATACAAAAGAGATGTCACCAAGATCTTTCATCTCAAAATTCTTAGATAGAAATTTCTTGGTTTCGTGCAATAAGCCTATATCATTGCTAGCAAGCAAAATGTACATGTTTGCTCCCACAAAACTTATGGTATATACAATCATCGACCAAATTCATCTCAAAACCAAATGAGATGATCACTTGATAAAACTTGAAATACCATTGTCGAGATACCTGTTTGAGTCCATAGATGAATTTCTTAAGTTTGCAAACCATATTCTTTGGGTCTCCCAACACAAAGTTTTTTATTTGCACCATATAGATCATCTCATCAATGTTACCATTGAGAAATACTGTCTTCACAGCCATCTAGCATAACTTAACATTAAAATGCATCACCAATCCGACTATAGAGAAAGTCTCTTTATAATTGATGCCTTTTTTTCTATGTAAAGCCCTTTGTGACAAGATGATCCTTATACCTTTTCACATTGCCTTTTGAATCCTTTCTAGTCTTAAATATCCATTTGCAACCAATGGGTTTTGCACTTTCTTGCAATGGGACAATATCCCACACGTCATTGTCTTTTATGGACTTAATCTACTCATTCATGGCATCAATTCACTTTTGAGAGTTAGAACTTTTCATGGTTTAATGAAAGTTGATTGGATTATCTTTCAACACTCCAATATCCACCTCATGTTCTTGAAGAAATATAATGTAGTCAACCGACACTACACTTCTCCTTTCTCTAGTGGATCTTCTTAATAGCATAGGTTATTGAGGTGCTAGAGTTTGTTCTTCTAGAATAATTTCTTGAATGAGAGATTCTTCGACATTGTCTTGATCTGTTGTGTCTTGAATAAGGCCAGGAATGAAATCCTGATCGATACCAATAACATATGTGGGAATATTAACACATTCATCTTCAAAAACAATGTCCCTATCTGGATCTCCCCCAACAAACTGGGCATACTAAAAAAATAGGCATTTCTCGACTCAAAAATTGACTTAGTCGTGGGATCATAAAACTTGTACCCCCTGGATCTTTCAGAGTGTCCAATAAAATAACAACTCACCGTTCTTGAGTCCAGTTTCATTTCATTCACCCTATAAGACCTAGCCTCAGCTAGACATCCCAAATGTGCAAGTGTTTTAGATTAGGCTTCCTACCCATCTAAAGTTTATAAGGGGTTTTGGTAGTCATTTTAGTTGGAACTCCGTTAAAGATATATGATGTAGTCTTAAGTGCTTCTCCCCAGAGTGATTCTAGTAAGGTAGAATTACTAATCATACTCCTTACCATGTTCTTAAATGTCACGTTTCATCTTTTAACAACACCATTCATAGGGGGTGAACTCGGCATGGTGTATTATGGGACGATACCACATTCTTTTAAGAACTTAGTAAACGAGCCTGGACGTTGTTTATTTGAACCGTCATATCTGTCATAGTACTCACCACCACAATCATATCTGACACTTTTGATTTTTTTGTTGAGTTGGTTCTCAACTTTAGCCTTATAATTTTTGAACATGTCTAGTGATTGTGACTTTTCATGAATGAGATATATGTAACAATATCTAGAAAAATCATCTATGAACGTTATAAAATATTGTTAACCATTTCAAGTAATCGTAGGGAATGACCCACAAATATCCGTATGTATAAGTTCTAAGACGTCCATAGTCCTGTTGGGTTCAAATCTCCTTTTGTTGATTTGTTTTTCCTTTATACAGTTAACACAAACATCAAAATTTGTAAAATCTAAATGATCTAGAATTTCATATGACACAGGTCTCTCCATTCTCTGTCTAGAGATATGACCTAATCTCTTGTGCCATAACGCAACCAAATTCTCAATGGTTAATTTTCTCTTTAGACCTCGTGTACTTAATTGAAGGGATTCATTATATGAAGCAAGTGTATCAATTAAATAGAGATTATAGTAACCTAACAAAAAACCCAAACCAACCAATTTTGAATCATGAAACAAACTAAATTTTTCATTTTCAAATGAACAAGAATAACCAGATTTGTCCAAAGCAGAAACATAATCAAATTCCATTTTCAAACATAATCATTTGGCTTTCAACAACTCAGGCAACCTTGCATAGACATACTGATGTGAGTTGTTGACACAAAATCTATCCACCACGTGTGTCTAGGTACTGAAGTTAAATTAAGAAGCATATATTTCTTAGCATGCCATGCGTGATAGTTGGTGCAATGTTTCTTTTGATGCCCTTCAGCTCTATAGAAGAAACAACCCTTACCAATTGAGTCAGTCGGTTTCTTTTGTTATTTCTTGTGAGGTGTTGTACCTATAGCTTCCGTATCCTTCTTCTTTTTCCTTGTTTTGTCGTCATAGGTTGACTCCAGGAAAGCACTCTCTACCTTATCTTGCTTTAGTCTTTCCTCTTCCTGAACATATTGTGAGATAAGCTCATTTAGAGACTAAGTCTCTTTCTGACAGTTATAGCTTACCTTAAACTGGTTAAACTGTGTTGGAAGTGAAATCAAAACCAAATGCAGCAGCAATTCCTCCGATAGTTCAAGCTTAAGTGCTTTCAACTTAGAAGCAAGATGAGACATCTCCATGATGTACTCCTTGATATTACCTTTTCCTCCATACCTCATTGAAATTAGGTTTGTCAAGAGTGTATCAATTTCATCCTTTTCATTCTTGGCAAACCTTTTTTTAATGTTCGCAAGGAAATTCTTAACCGTAGTGATCTTTTCAGATATTATGCCCTTGAATGCTTCTGGAATGGCCCTTTTCATGATCAGCATGTACATGCAATTCGATCTCTCCCACTTTTCCATCTTTCTCATCTGATGAGAGGTACTCATATTCGTAGGAGGTATGGGAGAATCAACATTTATTGCAAGGTTAAGATCCATGACTCTGAGAACTATCTTGAGGTTTTCTTGCCATGACTTGAAGTTAGAGCCATTTAACATAGAAATAGAATTGATGGTGGCAGTGATATTAGCATGAGTGATTTTTTAACAGAGAACAACAAAAAAAACAAGCTCATATGAGTCTCAAAACAAAAATAAATTCAAATAAAGGCAAATCTCATCTCAAGATATTAGACACTCTATTAATAATTTCGTCTTTGGATAAAATATTAACTTATAAGTGTTATCTTGGTGTAGTAATTAAACACTGATAATAATAATATATCAAACAATAAATCTTCTTTTGGGCCGATTTATTGATCATATGCAAAATCGAACAATTATCTCACATTTATTACCACAAATGCACATACAATTTTGTTAAACATTTACCGGGTCGATAAATATTCACATAAGTTACATGGACACAACCATTTATATTTCAAGACAAATTAATTTCCACAAGAGATATCATTTTAGCGACATGTTGTTTCAATTAATTTATCTCAAAATATATATATATAAAACCATGCCAATAACCAAATTTAAAATTACACCAAAAATAATCTCTTAATTAAAATAATTAAACAAAATATTTTAATTTACTAAATTTGCACCAAAAATATTTTAATTTGCCTAAACCTTCACTGGCCTTATGGGCCCGTGTTTGGAAACCCTAGGGGTTTCTTTCCTTAGGGAGAGAGGTGATTGCCTCTGCCTAAATGCCTCGGCCAGATGTTAGAGAAATAAATCTTTGTGAAAAATATTACCCAAATCCCAAGAACATTCATGTCAAACCACCATGAATAAATAAAACAATAGGTGAAAGCGTACTTGAATCCATAAGGATTATTCTCTCCAAAGCCATGTAGTTAGCCTTCCAGATTATTACGATTTCTAAGTTAACCCTTTTAACTTTCTCTTTTTAACTTATCTTTGATGATGTGATACACAAATAGTAGAATTATTCGTATGATCCGAGGACCATAACCACTATTTATATATAGATAACTTCCCTATTATCTTTTGGTATTTCTATTTTAGCTCATCAAGAAAATAAAAATGACTCTTTAGGTCTTTACACATTAAAGGTCCACACCCTATCAGATACATTAAAACTGAAATAGCCCAAAACTTAATAGATTACTTTTAATTGGGCTTAACATTATTTGACTGTAACATCTCGAGTTTTGGAGATAAATAATAATTATTAATACTAGTGTTGATATCATTATTGAGTATTTGGAGATTTAAGAAAAAAATAATAATTTATGTTATTTTGAAGAAATATGAAATTAAGGCAATTAATAATTTTATTGGGGTATTTATGAAAATGATGAAAGAATAAAATAAACTAAATTGGTAGATTTTTGGAAATTTTGGGGTGTAAGTGAAATAAGGGAAAAATGAGTTGCAAGGGTGTGTGTGCTGAATTCTGGAAATTTTGGGGCGCTGGTGTAATTTCAGAAAGTTGAGAGTCTCCTTAAATTTAATGGGAGGCGTATATAGGTTGAAGGCGAGTGGCAGACGGGTGGTTGCTGGCGAGGACGGCCAGGCGGGGGACGCGGGTTCTAGCAGGGGGAGACGCGCGCGTGAGGGAAGGAATTGCTAATTTTATCAGCAAGGCCAGCCCGAAACAACATCGTTTCGGGCTGGGGTGGTGGCAGCCATGCACGACTACAGACATGCCACGTGGCGGCCCCTAGGCTGCCCATTCCTCCTTGCGCGCCAAGCAACATTTTGCTGCGTTTTAAAAGGTCAATTTTGGCCATTTTTAGGTGAAAACAGGGAGAAAAAGAGAGAAAGAATGAGAGAAATAAAGGAGAAGAAAAATGAGGCACACGACAACTAAGGAATGGAAGGAAAAAAGAAGAAAAGTGAGGGAATTAAGGAGTTCTCGAGCTTATTCAGTGTTTGAAATGATCTAGTAAGTGGGTAAAATAACTAGAAGTCTTATACGTTTAAATTATATGTTTTTCACGATTACATTACGCGAATTATACGGTTAGATCTAATTAATTTGAGCCGCAATCTTATTATTTTTTGTAAAACATTTTACTTTGCAGCGAGAGTGTGAGATAAGCTAGGATCGACTATTTGTAGGGAAGCTCCTAACTCTCCCCTCATGTTCTTAATTTCCTGTGGGAGTCTTCATAGTTTTTCATATTTCAATCCCTTTCTCACCGTGACTCGGTTCCACGCATCAATAATGCAAATCTGCGTGACAACCATCCTATGTCTTATATGTGATTAATGAGGCTATTGGCAATGAAATAAGTGAAGTAAGTGATGTCTTGATGTTATTCATTCCGTCTATCACGGGGCATCATATCGCTCCGTTTTCTTTTGGGAATGATGTTGAACTCGATGGGCTAGGTTCTTAGAAGAGTCGGTTATGGTCAAGATTATGGGACTATGTTAAAAGTCTGCTATGTATAGTTTTCTATGAATGAGAAAAGATGAGAACACGAATGGTATGTTGATGGTTATGTTGCAAGTGCATGAGGTATCATGGGAAATGCTTAAGAAAAGTTAAGTCGAAAGTGTATAGGGTTGATGTTGTCTATGTGTGCCTTAAGGGTATGGGGTACAAAGCCACTAATTGTTGACTGTGGGTCATGGCAGTTAATGGCTGGATGTATGGGAGCCAGTCATCAACTGTTATGATAAACGCTAAACGGGCCAAAAGAGCTGCTACTGCTAGATTCTCGCCTTGATTTATCCATATCATGATGTGTACGTTGTAGAGGATTGGATTGCATTCATTTTGGGGACATGCCTTGTGTGTGAAGGGATGTGTGAGCAATTACATGACTCTGTTGGTTTAAGAGCCAACTTGGGTACCCTAGGTGAGTCGGTGCATTTAGAGCATTTCGCATGTGTATATTCCTATATGGGCATAGCATGGCCTAATGCTTGGTTTATGGGGGCCTTGTCATCACGTTTATGCTGCAAAAGCCATTGCATTTCCTATTTAACACATTGCATAGTGAGAAAATATAGTTTTAAATAGTGAGTATGGGTGATGGGTGGCGCCCACCATGGAACGTATGCCGTGGAAGTGGCCCATAGTAAGACCCTGGGGTGAGACCCATGGCAACAATAAGACCTTGGGGTGAGATCCACGGCAACGGTAAGACCATGGGGTGAGATCTATGACAATAGATTATGTTGCGAGTGATAGGAGAAAATGCATGATATGATGTTATGTTATGTTATGATGAGTGACATGAAAATGCATGGTGTGAAAGGAAAAACTAATGGATGAATGAAAGGGTGGTGACAGGTTATGACTGATGTTGTGGTAGCTTATTGTGGGCTACTAACAGGTTTGTATGTTGGACTTGGGCGCCAGTGTGTGTTTGATGTGGGCCTCAAGGACCATTTATGTGAAGTTTATTATATGTTTATGTATCTAAAAATAAGGCAGGTATTGGACATAGTATGGTATGACGCTGCATTGACATGAATTGCATGGGATGTTATGGAAAGAGTTTTGTCTTTAACCTGCAGCCTTTCTTTTTAGAGCTTGCTGAGTTTTTCTATAAGACCCCATTTTAGCATAAGGTTGCCACATAATTTAAGTAAGGTTTGAATACTAAAAAATAGGTTTGACAATAGTTATAAGTATCGAATCGACTGCAGAGAATGCCTCGGAGTGAAATTGTCAAAGGAAAATGATATGGTCTCGATGAGCATTCCAAGATGAGATTTATGATATCGAAAGAAATCGGATCGGAACAGTTTTCGGTACAGCTAAAATGCAACTGCGATTTAGGCTGCAAAATCGAATCATTGTAGGAGACTTATGGGAAGTCAACGGAACCTTTAGGGGGCTCCGATTTTTCGTAATGAGCAACCCTTCAGTGGTTTCGGGATGAAGTAATAGCCTGGTGAGGACACTGGGACAAAATCACCCAAATCAAGTAATTTTGAAGTTATTAATTTTACGTTTTCGGTATTAAAATGCAAATTAATTTGAGGTTCGGGAGCATGGTTGCAATAAAGAAATTGCCCAAGTGATATTAAGATAGAAATTAGGATTTAAAGTATAATTTTCCTTAGTTTAGTGTGTAATATAATATGTAATTATATATATATATATGTATTTGTTCGTAGTTGTGTGTGCGTGGAGGCCATGTCCTGCAAAATTTCATGACTAAGATTTACGCAAGAATGAAAAAGATTTCAGCAGAATTTTAAGGTGGGATATGGCAGCAAGATTTGAGGAAATGGCAGCCGAATTTGAGGGATTGTGTGATACGTAATATATATATACATAGCCATGGAGAGCAGTAGCAACGCCTATAAATTGAGAGCGGTTGTGGCTGATTGAGAAGCAGAGATTAGAGAGTAGAGCGAGCGAGAGAGAGAGAGAGAGATAGAGAGTGCGAGATCGGAAGAGGGATAGGAGGCAGCGGCTTGCGGCAGCCATGGCCACAAGCTCCCGTAAGTTGAGTGAAGCAAGGCATGACTAACAGCAGCTGGGGCGAGGTCCAGCAAGCACAAGTGAGCAAGGAAGCTCGTGGAGGCCGGTAAGGAGAGGCCGAAGGCGGCTAGAGGGCCACAAGCTCGCGGCGGCAGCTATGGCCTCGAGCTCGCAACGGCTGGGTGAGGAGGCGACATGGTCGGATGGCAGAGCTACGCTGGGCAGCAGTAGCAGAGTTGCTGGGGGCGTGCGGTAGCCATCGACGAGGCCAGTGGCGGGCAGCGGAGGCTGGGCATGGAGCATGGGTCGTTCGTGCAGGAGTAGGGAGGAAGAAGGAAGAAGAAGGAATGAAGGAAAGAGGAAGAAGAAGAAGAAGAAGAAAGAAAAAAAGAGACAGTTGTAGGAGCAGGGGAGGCGGGAGAAAGAAGAACAATGAGAAGAAAAGAAAATAAAGGAAAAAAACAAGAAAGGAAAAGGGGAGAAAAGAAAAGAAATAGAGAGAAAAAATAGAGAAAAATTCTAAAAAATCCTAGAAAATAAGAAATTATATTTTGGTAATATTCTGGAGATTTTGGCTAGAAAAACAGCCCGGGCACAAGTTTCAAGGATATGGCACGCAAATTGAGGAAGCTAGAAAAACTAAGTTAAGGTAAGTAAATTTCTTAGAAAATTTTAGAAATTCAAAAATATTATTTTATGAATTATCATAGTGAAATAATTGAGAAAATATTTGAAAAATATTTAGTTTGGATTTATTGAAGAAAAATGGGTAGAAATAGAGAGAAAAATAAAGAAAATACAAGAAATTATGGAAAATAAGTCTTAATGCTTATTTAAATAATTATGGTGATTAGGATGCTTTGAGGCTTAAGTTGAAGTGACTTATACAAATTTTGATTTTGGTACACAAATCGAGGCGATGCACGTATTTCGAGACAATGCACAGATATCAAGGTAGCCGATAAGCTTGAAAAGGTAAGTGGTACTTTTCAATTAAATTTAGTTTTATGGAAAAATGCTTGATTTGTAAGTGATTTATGTTTAAAAAAAACCCGATCCTTAGGAATGCTTTTATCATAGTGACATGTTTCGATATGTATCCATCACATAGACTGCATACATGATATGTTATGAAATGCATATGTACACGTTGATATCATTGATCACACGCATCGTGGCCGTAGGGAGTATGAACTAGCACCACTACTTTACCAAGGGTGCCCCCATACACCTTGGTTTCGAAAGAGGTGGTTGTAAAAATGGTAGGTAGCATGAGGGGTGTAGTTGACACCTACGATGAGTAAGACATTGCATTCATGCACGAAATATATTTTCTGTACCCTTACTTAGATGATTCATCATCTAACTTGGTCTTTGCTCCTGGAATATTCAAACGTTTCAGATAGAGATTGTAGCAGATACGAGGATGAGTGAGGCATGAAATGACACTTAACAGAATGCATGATAAATGAAATGTATGTAATATAGCCCATGTATTTAAGTTATGCTACTTTGAATTCTTGATATTTTGAAAGCATGAGGATGTATAACCTTATTTAGGGTTAATATTAATTGAGAACTTACGTTTTGTATTAAATTATGTTAAGGAATGAAGATGTAAGAATTGATTTATGATCAATGTTAAGATATCAGGTTCGATCCTTGCTTCCACATTTGATGTGTATAATGATTCTCTTTCGAGATAAATGTATGGGAATTCTGGGATGGATACGAGGAATGATGTGATTCAGGATTAGTTTGAAAGGAAAAAAAATTTATTGTCTCAGAATTGTCCCAAGTTATAACGCGCTTGAGAAAGCGGGGCGTTACATTTGCGACTCATGTTTGCTTTCCATCATTTCAGGTAAGAATATCTTGAGACTGCAGGTGTGTTCGACTTAGTTGGGTCCAGATAGTCGTGTCATGATAGCAAGTGCAGAGTCCTTCCGAGACTAGGTCTTGGGTGTCCTTGTGTTTGTGTTGGGGTAATGTTTCATATTTTTTAGATGGGTGTACTTTCTTTGAGAGCCAGGTGGGCTCATATTGTGAATGATTATGTAAGGGAGGTTATGAAATGTTACAGAATGTAAAAAGTTATGGTTTCTAAAAGGGTTGTGTGTGAGTTTTAATTTATATTATTATTCGATATTATTCAAATAATAACCCTCTCACAGATCCTCTATGCACGTTAGGGGCTTCGGGATGCGGGCCGTTACATTGACAGTCTACAATACATAATTATTCACATATAAACTCAACATTCGATTAAAGATCCAACATTACTTTCTCTTAGTTCATCTATTAATTTCTACAATCAAGAAACCTAATTTACAATAATACATCATGCATCTTAGTTTAAGTTCCTCAATTGATTAATTTGTAGTTTGATAGTTGCACAAGAGATTAGGCTTCGATCACCATATTTTTCCCTTTCTATTTGTAGTTTGAAATTGTCTATTTGCTTTGAAATTAGATTTTTTTCTTTAAACAATTTCCTTATTTTTGCTTAAATTTTCCTCCAAATAGTTGATATGTTGATTCATCACATGCCTTCAAGTATTTGAATTAGACTTAAACTTGGCTTATCCATAATCTCTCTTGAGTTAGACTGAGCTTGATGTAAGCCTTTTTTTTATTTCAATTTTAGAAAAAAATTATATATATATATATTTTAAACTCTTTAAAAATGATTATGAGAGATAAATTATTTATTTTACACTAAGCACATTTTATACGACAATCGACTTGGTTAATTTATATATATATGATGATAATATAAAATTAGTACACACTTAAAAGTTTAAATATAAAATTAATAATATTTAAAGTTAATACCTATCCCATGTTTGGTTTAAAGAAGGTATAAATTTGAGATTACCTTGAAATTGCTTAGTTTGGAGAATAACATAATACCTCTTATTTATTAATTATAAAAAAATTATAATTTCTCTCAATTAGAACTAAATGGGCATTTTTGTCAATATTAAATCCATCAAGAATAATTTATCCTAAGGAAAGGGTGGGACAAATTAGTCCCTTTCACATGAGACTAAGTTGTCCCAAGTAGAGGCGAAGCTAGAAATTTTAAGTAGGGTAGGCAAAAATTAAATAGTATAAAAAATTTAAAATAATATAATATTAAAAAATATATATCAATAAATTATACAATTGATGCATTTTTATATTTTAATAACATCGCATAATAACACATTATCAATTTTATTAAATATCTACTTTTCAATATACACAATTAAACTGTTGTTCAATTATTAATCTTCAATTCAATTGTGCAGTCGAGTCTTAATAAACTTCATGATAGACTGTCGTTCAATTATTGATCTCCAATTCAATTACATAGTCGAGTCTTGATAAGGTTTATGACAAAAAATATATTTTATGCCATAGTTTTAAGTATTTTATTGATAAATTTGTAACATAAAATGAAAAAAATTAATCCCTTTAATTAAAACATAATTAAAGAAATAGTAAAAGGAGATTAACGAACACAAAAGAAATTGTATAACATTTGCGTTTAGGAATTTGATCAAATAATTTCTTATTTAAAAATCAGTTGAAGGGGCAGAAAGTGAGAAAATTATTTTGATCGTCATAACTTCAGGTAAGAAAAAAGAAGCAAATATTGACATTATATTTTGATAAAAGATTACAATACTTATATTATAAAATAATCTTACAAAACACTAAAATCTTAAATCATTATCTATAATAAGTATCTTCCAAAACTCCCTACTTTTATACTATGGGAAAAATGATGTGAAGACAACTGGCCATAATGAAAGAGTTAGCTTGAAATTGGGGAAGCGAGCGATGTGGGAAGGGAAGGATGAGCGTCTCAAGAAGAGCAAATGAACCATTTAAAAATTTAGGGTGGAAATTTAGAAAAATTATTAAATTATTATAAATAATAAAATTTTTAAAAATCAAGGTGGGCAGGGTGGGTATCTACGCACCCTTGCCTGTACGTGGTTTCGCCCCTCGTTCGAAGGATTAACTACCCTTGCCTGTACGTGGCTTCGCCCCTCGTCCCAAGAATTAACTAAGCCTAACCACTACCAATAATGCTATTATTTATACATTATATCCCTAAGCTTATGCACTCAAAAGCTTTTAAATTTAAGAAAATACTTTTATAAATTATTTAATGTACTTAAAGTTAATAATTTTATTAATTATTTTACATTTATTTTGTATATGTTTATTGCTTATTATATCAATTAAATTACATTAAAATATCTGAGTGAAATTATATTGAAATGTTGAAAGGTATGGTTAGTATTCTAAGGCAGGCCAAGAAGCATTCAATCGCGAGTGCCGCTTTGTTAGAAAAATATCTTGTGGTAGCTACTTGAGTAGCATCAATAATAATAAGTGTAGTGTGTGTTATGTACGTATAAATAAAAAATAAAATATTATAAATAAATATTTATTAGGCAATAATTAATAAATAATAGTTTTGATTTAATTTTTATATTTTTTAAAACAAAATTTAGATAAAGACTAAACTTACCCAAGTAATAAAATTAAATTTGTAAGGTTATGAGATTAAATTTTGATGATTAAGTTTATTTTATTTTTTAATAAAAATATTAAAAAATATTTTAAAAATTCACTTTATTGATATAACTTTATAACATTAAAATATCCTTTTTTTTATTTTATATAGTAGTAGAGATATGCATACATTACAGATAGATAAATGTTTATGACTTTGTTAATGAGCACTTGAAGACACATAATAGTATGGTTTAAAATAGTACATATTTAGATACCGTTTTAAATACTTGATTCTTTCTATGCTACGTTCCACGTCTAAATACCTTTCGATATGATATCATCAAATAAAATATTTGAAATTTAAAATAGCAATTTCCAATTTATTAACTAGAATACCTTTATTGTTTCTCCAAAAAAAAAAAAAAAAATTCTAACATTTTTGAGAAATGGGTTAATTAAAGGTACGAATTAAAGTGTGATTTTTAAAAAATAATAGAATCTCTAATAATAATAATAATAATAATAATAATAATGGCAACAGAATCTGGGGTGGGCCAGTTTTGTTATGAATAGGCCCAGGATGCAACTGGAGTGGCCCAATAATAGATCTGGGCTGGGGCAAGAAAAAGAGGTCCATCTCTCTATTTCTCACGCACAAAATGAAAACTAAAACTGTGTTGTTTTAAAATAAAAGAGAGAAAAATAGATTAGACATAAATTAAATATTTTCATATAAAAACAGACCCTATAAGAAGTAATCGATTAGGGTATCCTTTTAGACTTCAACAATCTAGAAGCCATGGTTGCTAATATATATATATATATATATAAATAAATTCATTGAAATAAAATATATCTTAGTAAACCTCAAATATATGTGATAACCCATATAACATAATAAAAACCAGCCAGCTACTACAACTTTATATGTTACTTTTAGAAGCCAATTTCTTCTTCTTCTTTTTCCTTTTTTTTTTTTTTTTAAGGTTAAAATAGTGGCCTTCAAATGTATACAACATATAAAATTCATGAATTACAATAATACTCCAGTAGTCTCCGTAGCTCGAACTTGTCTTCTCAACTGAACAAGCAGATTAACAATATATAACAAATAGATAAACATAAATTAAACACAAAAGTATATAATTAAGGAGTTATATATACTTAATGTTAATCCTGCAATTAAATAGAAGGAAAAGACCAGAAAACAGGCTTCAAGCTTCCCTTTGAGAGTTGGGGGGCCATCTTGCATCTGCTTGTGTTGATGCATGCAAAGGAAAGCTAGCAAATTAGCTCGTGAAGAGAAAGGTTTTCAAAATAGCATTTTTTTTTCCCACAAAAATGCAAATGAATCTAAACACTAAAATGCTCTATAATTTTGTTCCTTTTTCATCTAAACACTACAGTGATCAGAATTTACCCTTCCAGATCTCCATTTCCCGCCCCCTGCGGTACTGCCTAAATTCTGTGCATTTATTTGTGATCCTCCTGGATCCAAAACTGCATCCATGAGAGATAGAGAGATGTTATATATAGGAACATATACACATATTATTATATACTAGTGGTAAACTTGTGCGATGCATGGGAGAGTTTAATTTAAAAATAAAAGATTAAACTCTTTATTTTAAATAATTCTAATAAAATTGATAATTATAATTTTTTTCTTTTAATACTCAATCTTTTATCAAAATTTAATTAATTATTCGCTATTCAATATGCTAATGGAGAACACCTTTAATTCAATGTACCACCATTTAATATGCTAAAGAATAATTAACACATTAAGTAAGTCACTTGATAAAATACTTATAAATTTTTTTATTTATTATATTATATTTATTTATAAATAAATATTATAAAATTTATAATATATCCACTCAAAGACATTCGTTATTTTCTATTTATTATATTATAAATATAAATTAAAATTATTAAATGTGAGTAAGAATAAGTTTTTCAATAATAACAAAATTTTTAAAATATAAATTTTGATTTCTTCTATAGTCTTAAAAATGTGATACCTTAAATATTAATTAGCATTGAAAAACCTAAATATTTGACAACCTTAAGTATTTTTTAATGAATTTGTCAAGATATCACATTTTCAAGACTATAATATAATTATTAAAGTAAAATTAATAATTAATTAATCACTATCTTTGATTTAATGCAAGTTTTTGAGGGAAAAAATTCACTATTAATTGACACTTGGCAAAATACTTTGCCTGACTATCCTATTTTAATATTATATATATATAGAATAAAGATATAAATATAAGATTTTAAATAAATGAATAATTTTTTATGATTTAATTAATAGTTTAAGTTGTCTATTAATATTTCTCATAAAACTCATGCGAATTTAATATAAATCTTAAAGGCAAAAATAATTTGGCAAATTTTTGAAGGGAAAAAAATTTGTAAACTATTTTACTTTAATATAATTATTATATTATATAAAAATAAAATTTTATTTAATAGAGAATTTTCTATAACTTAATTAATACTTTAAGTGTCTATTTATATTCCTCATAAATAGTATTTATTTTTGATTGATTAACGAATTAATTAAATATTTAATATTCACATAATAATGTATTGAAAAACCCATGATTAGCATTGAAAAACTCATGTATTTAAAATTTATTATTAATTTTACAGTAATTAGTACTTATTATTTTAAAGCAATTAAAAAATTAAATTATTAATGCAAATTACTAAATGCAAATTATTAATGCAATAAGTACTAAATGCAAATTATTAATGCAAGTTTTGGGAGAATTTTTTTTTCCAAACAATCATACTTTTATATATATAAAGATATTATATATTACTATATTATATAAATATAATATTTTATTTAATGGATAATTTTCTGTGACTTAGTTAATACTTTAAATGTTTAATTATATTCCTTATAAATAGTATTTATTTTTGATTGATTGAAGAATTAATTAAATATTTAATATTCACATGATAATGTATTGGAAAACCCACGATTAGCATTAAAAAACTCATGTA
The DNA here is from genome assembly GCA_036245055.1 of Diospyros kaki. Classification (NCBI taxonomy): domain Eukaryota; kingdom Viridiplantae; phylum Streptophyta; class Magnoliopsida; order Ericales; family Ebenaceae; genus Diospyros; species Diospyros kaki. Next base: position 4,681,413 of record BSEG01000003.1, read on the forward strand.
TTTGAAATCCATTTTTAATTTTACAATAATTAGTACTTATTATTTGAAAATAATTGAAAATTTTTAATTACTAATGTAAATTACTAAATGTAAATTATTAATGCAATAAGTACTAAATGCAAATTATTAATGCAAGTTTTGGGGAATTTTTTTTTTTTCAGACTATCATACTTTTATATATATAAAGATATTATATATTATTATATTATATAAAGATAAAATTTTATTTAATGAATAATTTTTTGTGACTTAATTAATACTTTAAATGTCTAATCATATTCCTCATAAATAGTATTTATTTTTGATTGATTGATGGATTAATTAAATATTTAATATTCGCATAATAATATATTGGAAAACTCATGATTAGCATTGAAAAACTTATACATTTAAAATTCATTATTATTTTTTCAATAATTAGTACTTATTATTTCAAAATAATTGAACAATTTAAATTATTAATGCAATAAGTACTAAATGTAAATTATTAATGCAAGTTTTGGGGGGAATTTTTTTTTCAGACTATCCTACTTTTATATATATAAATATATTATATATTATTATATTATATAAAGATAATATGTGATTTAATGAATACTTTTTTTTGACTTAATTAATACTTTAAATGTCTAATCATATTCCTCATAAATAATATCTATTTTTGATTGATTGATAAATTAATTAAATATTTAATATTCACATAATAATGTATTGGAAAACTCATGATTAGCATTGAAAAAGTCATGTATTTAAATTCATTCTTAATTTTACAATAACTAGTACTTATTATTTCAAAGTAATTGGAAAATTTAAATTACTAAATGCAAATTATTATTGTAATAAGTGCTAAATACAAATTATTAATGCAAGTTTTAAGGAGAATTTTTTTTTTTAGACTATCCTTCTTTTATATATATAAAGATATTATATATTATTATATTATATAAAGATAATATTTTATTTAATGAATAATTTTTTGTGACTTAATTAATACTTTAAATGTCTAATCATATTTCTCATAAATAGTATTTATTTTAAATTGATTGACGGATTAATTAAATATTTAATATTCACATAATAATGTATTGAAAACCCATAATTAGTATTGAAAAACTCATATATTTAAAATCTATTATTAATTTTACAATAATTAATACTTATTATTTCAAAGTACTTGGAAAATTTAAATTATTAGTGCAAATTACTAAATATAAATTATTAATGTAATAAATACTAAATACAAATTATTAATGTAATAAGTACTAAATGTAAATTATTAATGTAAGTTTTGGAGGGAATTTTTTTTTTTTTTTTGGCAGACTATCATACTTTTATATATATAAAGATACATAGATTTCTATTACTGAAAGTTAATATTGAGTTTTACATTACACCTAACCGAGCCATAAGGATGTCCAACTCAGAGAAATTTACAGGAGTTTTCTCCCTGGAAAGAAATCGCACAATCAAAGCCATTATTAAACAGTACCGCCACGAACCTCATCATTCCAAACTAAAACATGGTTTGTATATGAACATTATAATCAATATAACGAAAATTAATAAGCATGAACACGCGTGCGCGCACACACACAAACCTACCAGGCTTGCTCTATATTCTGAAGACATCTAACTAAATCCATGGTGCAGAATGTTGAAATAGCTTCTTCGATGAAGTTAGGGTGAGTCTCAGTTTGCAGTCTTTCGAACTGAACAAATGATTCACCAAGAAATCCCTGTGAGATAACCCAATACTCAGCTTTACAGTATTCAGTAGAAGAGGGATAATTTTTTTTTCTTTTCTTTGTTCCATAAGAAGAAGATTAACTTCAAAAAATCAATTTGGTAATTCTATAATTTATGTGTGGGCATGCATAATCCTTTTTGGAAATAACTTCATATCTTTAGAATTCTGCATTAATTCATATGAAGCACTGCATTAATATTTAGAGAAACTCTCTCAAACTTATATTAGGTAACGTTTTACCTATGGTCAAATTTTATATTAAAAATAATTAAAACTACATACATGTCTTCTTTGTATCAATTAACAATTATAAAATTTCGTCACATTATTTCAGTGACATTTTCTATTTTTTTCACATGCATGACGCGCACACACACACACACACACATATATATATATATTTTAAAAATAACTCACGTTCTCACATATATATATATATATATATATATACACACAAAATCAATGAATTTTGATGCATGTAGTTAGTGCATCCTTTTGTATATATATACAAAAAGCAGCGGCTGAAATGACACAGCTAGAGAAGGTTTTGACCCAGCTAGCTAGGCTTTCTTATGTTAGTGCATGCTAGAAGCTATTGGTATGAAGAACATAGAGTAAACCTCATCAAGAAGGGATTGCCTCATGTTGTCAAGTTGGCCCCTCTCCATTGCACAAGTAAAAGCAAGCGGGGAGAGAGAGAGAGAGAGCTGAACAGAATAGCTGAAAATTAAAGTTTAGTAGAGAATGCAATGTATGTGTAGGAAAGGAAGGGTTATAGAGTGGAGGAAGGGTTAACTCCAACAATTATTTGGCTGAAAACATTTTAGCAAAATAGCACAATGTGTAAGTTAAAGCACATTTGCTTCATGACCAACATATTTAAAAGTTTAAAACATAAATTTAAACATTTGTAACATAAGTTTAAGATAGCTGTTTAGCATTTGATCTGCCATTTTAGCTTCTTTCCTTTGCATTTTGGAAGTCATGTAATTAATATATATATGAAAATATTAGTATTGCCATCACTGTAATTTATGAAAGAAGAGACGGCCCATCTCCTAAAAGCGTATACTCATACATATAGAATGTTACATTAATTGCCCCTTTTAAACCGGAATAATCTTACATGAAATGTTCATAGAAAATTATTTTAATTGCAGCAAGCAATTCAAGTTTTTGTTACACTTTATCCTAAAGACCAATTTAATATTTTAATTATTCATAGCTTCTTCTTGTACACCTAAATCATCAAAATTTCATGCCTAACTAATTAGATTGCTGAGCTGAGCCAGTACAATCTGATCTTTCAACATCATCAACTCAAACATCAAAATTTCATGCTTAACTACTGATAGTGAATAGTAAAATTATCAAAATGCCCATTTGAGAAAGTAAATTCAACTTCACCCTGTGGTCAAAATTCATGCTTATAAGGGGTGACATGTGTCATCTCCTTTAGCCCAAAACCAGATCAAAAGAATTAATCTGAGTCTAATTCATAGATCTAAATCTGAAAATATTCAGTAAGACTTAATAAATTTATTTCCATTTGAACTCAAATTAGAGATCTCATTATCTAATAATAGTTGGACTCGAGAATTCTAAAAAAAATCTCACGAATTCTAACTACTTTAAAAATAACTCTAAATTTCTCGTCTCTTTTAGTCTATATGGGAGAACCCCTACAAGTACATAAAATCATTTAGTTATAATCTGATCATTATTTTTTCTAAATTTCATTATTGACTCGAGCGTCACAGGCCATATCAAGAAATCTTACCTTACCTCATTCTTTTATAAGTGCAGTCTCCGAAGAGTCAATCTTGCAAATGTAGATCTCAAAGTCTAATTTTTAAGAGAGTACGTGATGATCAGTCATTCATTCTATCATCAATTATATAGTTGAATTAGCTAAATACATCTAATCATTCAACATGATCAACTCAACAAATAAAGCCCTTTTTATTTCAATTATTTTGCAACAAGATTCTGTTTGCTAATTACAAGATAAAGTAATTAACCTAGCTTAATTAATCCCTGTAGAACAATATAACAAATTCTTTGACCAAGTTAGGGTTTAGCATCATCTTGCAATTCCTCTAGTTGAACAAGTCGTTATTCTTCAAGAAATCCCTGCACAATAGCCCAATGCTTGGCTTTACAACATGCAGCAGAGCAAGTTTGTCACTCTATCTTTTTAATAGGAAGAGGATTATTAACTTTAAAAAATTAATCCACTAATTCTACATCTTAGGTGTAAGCATATTCTTTTATAGACGGAAACAACTTCCATACTTTTAAAATATATACTCATCAAAACAAGGTATAAGATAGTCATCAGAACAAATTAAGAGATATATTGGAACGATCACTATTCAACTTAGTTCCCAGAAGTTCAACCCAAAAATAGAGACATCAACAATATTTGGAAACATCTAATGGGAGAGGGGGGAAGGGAATGAGAGAGAGTTATTGATGGGAAGATGGGAGGTTCAAGAAACTTTTAAAAGTAAATTACCAATAAATCAACAAATTTGGACTTAATTTTATAACAAAATTTGATATTAATTAGTTCTTCATTTGAACTTTTAAATGTGTACTACTTCTATAACACCATTAAATACAAAGTAACAAAACTGATTGTCATAAAATGGTATGTCTGCGTGAAAGTGATATGATTAAATATGTAAAACTAATTAACTTAAAAGCCATTTTAAAGAGAAAATTAAGCAAAAGGGGGAAATTATGCAAATGAAAAACCCTAACATCATATTACACAATTATCACACAATTCTGAGGCAAGTAGGAGGAGAAAATTCATGGATTGAAGAAATCTAATATCTCATATATAGAATGCAATTTCTCTTTTCAATAGGAGGGGGAGAGTGGTATTGAAATATGTTGAAGAGGCCTACCAATTGAAGAAAATGATAGTATGAAAGGACCTTGTTTTTCTCGACTAAAGAATCTATTTTTTGGAATAGGAATGTGATACTTATATCAAAATATTAAATTAGGTTATCTATTGGCTTTTATAAAAAGTTTGATTTTTTAACAAAAGACAAATTTTAAGTGAATATAATTGAAAAGATTATCTCTCACATAACTTTTGGCAAAACAAAAAAAGACAAACTCTAAAAAGACAAACTCTAAATTATCGATAATAAAAATATTTTACACTAGCTTATGTCAAGTGCAACATCATAAAATTCTCAAACATGATAAACAACAACTTAGAGGCAAAGATTATCTTTTCTAATGGAAGTGAAAGACTTAATGAAAATGAAAGTGAAATAAGGTGTTTGCCTGACCAACTAGCTCTTAAACATAAAATGTTTTTGTAATGACCCATTTATTATGAATTAATATAAATTTGTGTGTGTGGAATTAATTAGAAAAAAATTAAAAGTTATGTATTTTTGGTCAAGGGTGTTTTAGCAATTATTTGAAAATATTAGGGTTTAAATGTAATTTTGGAAATTGGTGGCTGAATCATGTTAAATATAAGTTGGGCGCCATGATATATAATCAGGGGAGCATGTAGGTGAGATCGTCACGCGTGTGAAGGGGTTGGGGAGGTCACGGGATCAAACTCACGGCCAAGCATGGAAAAATGCTAGGTTTTTAAACCCATCCAGGTGCCAAAACGACATCGTTTCAAGGCATCATCTGGCACCTATGCACACGTAGCCACATGTGCGGCATACTCGTGGCCGTACCCAGCTAGACGCTAAAATGGCATCGTTTCAAGGCACCATCTGGCACCCATGTGCATGGGCATGCGAGACCACATGTGCAGCATGCATGGCCCATGCACGGCCATGCCGCGCCATGCGGTTGCTAGTTGGGGCCACCCATCGCCACGTGTCCCATTTTTTTTTTTTTTTCCTTTAGAAACTACCTTCCCTTCCTTCCAGATTGTAACACCCCACTTGTCCGGAGCATTAGGTAACGTAAGATTCCGGGAATTTAAATTTTTTTCCAAATAAAACCAATCACAAAAACCGTTCCCAAAGATCCCGTTACACCTTCTCAGTATATCAACTATGAACTATCAATAAACTAAGACAGGTTCACCAACACAAATGCGGAAGCTAGATCGAAACCTTAATAGGTCATAACCGAAACCACTTTATTTATAATATAAAGTCAAACCAACACTTACAAGACGTCCTCAAAATAAACAATATTTATTGAAAGCAATATATTACAATCTATCAATTAATCGCCGTCACTTCTCGGCAATTCCCTTTCCTTTTGCACCGCTGCTTTCACCTAGAACGTTTGAATATTCCAGGGACATAGTCCAAATTAGATAATGAATCATCTAAGTGAGAGTTCAAAACACATTTTTCATGAATAAATGCAAGACATGGAATAAACCAACACACCTGGTAAGCCTTAGCCCAAGAGAATCCCCAGCGCTTAACCCTACTGCGGGAAAATAACAGTCTCTCTAAAAGCTATGCCATCATACCGACTCGACAACACGACGACGTGACACGATTCTAGCTTAAATAGGGCTGCCAACGCATCTCACCAAATTACGTTCGCACCTTAAGCATCCAAGAACTACCATACAATCCCAAATCCAAAATTTCACATGGACCACTTAGTCATCCTAGTGCAACTTCCCTAGCCAAACGGCCTGGCACGAAAATCAAGACGGCTATCTTGACATGCCCACTAGCATCAAATACCCTTATTATTCCGTCACGCCCTTGGAGAATTACGGCTACACTATCCGGACAACATCCTAGGTTGACATCCCACATGAACAACACAGTATGGACCACCTAGTCATCCTAGTGCAACTTTCTTGACCAAACGGTTTGGCATGGAAACCAAGGCGACTATCCTGACATGCACACCAGCATCAGATACTTCTATTATTCCGTCACGCCCTTGGAGAATTATGGCTACACTATCCAAACAACATTCGAGGCTGACATTCCATACGAACACATAAAACGCAAGACAATGCTATACTTCACATTTCAATGCATCATATAAACAACATTTTATAAAATGCAATACACAAATTCAAAACATTTAGAGACGAACCTTCCTCTTAAAATCAACCGTCACCGGTTATCATTTCAATGCACAAAACTATTTTGCATCAAATCACCACATGTTCAGATAGATTAAGCACAATAAATCAAGTTTTGGGGGCAAGCACTCACCTCCATGAATTCGAATCGCTTCGATCCTCATGCATAACCTTGTTATGCGTGCCAAATCACAAACACTTGAATTTACAGTCAACCTCGAACCACAACACTTCTTAAACATCATATTTAATTAAGGAAGCATTAAAATCCATTTTCCTCAATTTCTCCATAATTTCTTTTATTTTCTCCCATTTTTCATCTCGATAATTCCAAAATAATTATTTCCTCAACTATTTTTCCAAATATTTCAACACAATAAATCCTCAAATAATTAAATAAAAATTATGGAATTGAAATTACCAAAAAGACCTTCCTCACGCATCCTCACGCGCTAAGCACGTGTGTGAGAGTAAAAGCTGATGTGTGGCTGCACGCGCCACCGTTTTCTTCCTCGAACCAGTCGCCGGCAGTTGCTCCGATGACCAAAACAATGGTCCCCCCTTGAAGCCCTCTTAATGTTGATCACAATGGCACCAAAATCAGGCCGAAACAACACCGAAAAGCCCTCCAAAAATTGATTTATAGGCAGCCCTAGGCGATCCGCCTCCCACTCACAGCCAAGCTTCGAAACCGCTTCAAACTCACACCAAAATGCTCCCAAAATGATCTTTGATTCCTCGCGACCAAAAGCCCCTTAATCACTCTCTCAAAAACATCCAAAAACTCACTCGATTTGTGCTTCAAAAATCAAAACCCTCGGCCTCCTTTTTATACCCAAAAACCGGCCAAAATCTGGCCAAGCCTTGCTTCCCAAGCCTCACACAGCCGTATGCGACCTCCCCCAGGCCACCCTCGACCGTCCCATAGCCGGATTTGGCCTCCACGTGTGGCGATTTGCAGTGGCCGAATTCTCCTTCGCGTTCACACTTGCAACTTTCATTAATTACACTTTCAACCCATGTTTTCATCTAATTTCATTTTGGCCCCTTTTCATGATACCCTTATCTTTCCAAATATACCACTAAGTCCCTCAAGTTTAGTACTTCCCATTTCTTCCTCTAAATTTCTGAAAATTTATCGTTTAGACCTCTCTCGGGCAAATTTAAAAAAATTGTACTTAGACCCGGCTGGTCAATTTGACCTTAAATCCATTTATTTTAACCCGAAATCACTTAAGGGTTGTTCTACACATAAAATATAGGTCCTTTACAAGCTCCGTTGACTTTCTGGATGTCTCTTATGTCGATTCGGTTTTCTCAGCCCGATTGACAGCTGTATCGAAAACTGTTCCCGATCCCACTTCTTTCATCACTAAAAATTATAATTCGAATCATTTGTCGATATTATACCATTTTCTTTGTCTATCTAGGCTCCGGGGTACTCCCTCCGACTAATTCAATCGTCCAAAGCTGTGTTAGTGTATCCTATAGCCTTACTTTTTTGAAAATTCTATTTATGCCCTTTATCAAATATTATTTATATCCTCAAATCACTACAAGAAAATAGTGTATTTGAGACGGATTTTCGGTTTGAGACGGATTTTGAGACGAATTTTTTTCGTCTCTAATTGAGACAGATTTTCAGACGGAATTTTTTTGTCTCTATTGAGACGGATTTTGAGACTGAATTTTTCCGTCTCTAATTGAGACGGATTTTGAGACAGAATTTTCCGTCTCTAATTGAGACGGATTTTTAGATGGAATTTTCCGTCTCTAATTGAGACGGATTTTTGAGACGAATTTTGAGAGAGATTTTTCCGTCTCAAAATTCAGACAAATTTAGGGATAGGTTTCAGACGGATTTAGAGACGAAAATATCCTTCTCAAAATCCATCTCAATTTTGAAGCGAATTTGGAGAAATTGAGATGGATTTAAAGAAAGATTTCCGTCTCTAAATCAGTCTCAAATTTAAAAAAAAATAAAAAAAAATTATCGCATTATGAGACAGATTTTAGAGACAAAAAAAATCTGTCCCAAATTTAGATATAATTAAAAAAATATATTTTTTTAAAAAAAATTAAAATTCAAATTGATAACAATTACAAATAACATACGATGCATATAAATAACGTCTACAAATCCATAATCGTCTACAATTCCATATTACATATCCATACAAATAATGGATCATGCTAATGATCCGAAGGGTTCTGGGGTGACGAAAATGAAGAACGGTGATGTAGTCTATCTTCAATAGCCGAGATTTGTTGGTTGAAGGGTTATATTGCTGCCCGAATAGCTTCTTGTATCTGATCTGATAGTGAGACAGATGACGACGACTGTGGCGGTGGCTGTGGTGTCGGTACATAGTAGGAACTGGGGATTATATGTGCTTCTGACCCCATTCTATAAACACGACCATTTTTCTTACCGCCCGCAACCTCCAACCATAAGGATCTATTGTCAATAGCTAGGTGCGAGGGCTGGCCAACATCACTATCTTCTGAATGGCCAACAGCCAATGAAGGCCCATCATAGTTGGGGTGGGGTGTCTGTGGGCTAGGGGAATCAAATCTCATATCAATGGACGTAGATGAATGTCCCCCTGCAAAAACATATAATTGTGAAGGATTTAACATGCAAAGTAATGAATAAGTTAAAGATAGGGTGTACCAATGTGGCCCTCTCCATTAGTTTCTCTGAACTGACGACAACACATAGACTGACCATATGATAATCTGTGTGCCATATTCTGCCATACAAGACAAAGAACAGTTAATAGGCATGTGATGAAAACTTTTAAATACTTTCAAAATAAAATATGATTTATCATATACAAAAATGGTTTATATTATATTTATAATCTCGTATTTAAAATTGTGTTTTTGAACTAATAGAAATATTACAATTCAACATCTTATAAGAAAATAACATCCCACAAAAATATTACAATTCAATATATGCAACATCATCAATTCTCAATGCATTAGATACTTCATAAAATCACAACAAAATTTATCTCATATATCTCAACTAGTCATTATACTATAATTTCATCGAACAAAAAATATCATTTTAGTGATATTATAACAAAAAATATATTAATAAGAGATAAATGAAACTAGAACATGCAAATGAAAAAGCGACAGTAACATATCCTATGTAGACAATATATTCTCAGATAATGTTTAGTCCTCCAATTTCAATAACTTTATAAATAGTCCTAATGCGTTGCCCTTCAACCAAAGCATTCCTTTTACATTTAACAAAAATAATTTTTTGATTATTTGACTACATAATTTGTGCCTATGTTTACAAGTCAAAAACTCCATTCAAAGTTAGAAAAAACACAAATGCTACTATACTAGTATTTGAACATTTAACAACCCTCCCCCCCCCCCCCCAAAAAAAAAAAAAATTAGAAAAGTTTCCAACGTTTGGAAATATATATATATATATATATAAAAAAACTAATTTCCAAGTATTTGACTACAGCTACATAGTTGATTATGAGTTCCTTTTGCCTTAACCAAAAACTAAAAAAACAAAAAAGAAACCACCATTTTCATATGTAACTAAAACTCTTGATTACTCCCAACATGATATATACACACATACTAATTGCTGTTAAAATTATATGAAGTAACAAATCAGAATGTTTGTTTAGGACCACCTAAACAAATCTAATTAATTACTTTAATAGATTTATATATTTAAAGAAAAATAGATTGAATTGATCAGTTCACCAATTTGATGAGCTAAGCTTTATTTTATTTCATCACAATATTTTTCATACTATTTATTTTAATTTTAATCTATTTTATTTCATTACTAGATGTCTCCCAAACAATACACTGAGATTTACAATATAAATTATTATAACTCTCTAATTAACTTACATTTGAAAATACATATTAAATTATCGAAACATTAACAACGAACAAAGATTGAGATCAATTAATAATTTATAGAAAGTTAGGTAACAAAGAATCCCTTTTCTAAATATATAATTCAATAATTTCAAATTAATTCATAAAAACAACTTAAAAATGAGTCACTTAAACCAAATCATCTAGATGAAAGAATGTTTGTACATATACATACATACATTAAATATACATAAATCTTAAACGCTGTATGTATGTAAATCTTAATATACATACATACATCTTAAACCAAATTTGTATACACACAAAAATTTAATTCCAGCAAACACACAAAATCAAAATATAAACAGTATTCCAGCAAACATTAATATACATAAATGAGCAAACATATAGTATTCTAGCAAACATTAATATACATACAACAATCAGTATTCTAGCAAACATACATATAACGTACATACATTTAATATACATAAATGAGTAGCAAACACACAAAATATATGTATACACACAAAAATGAGCAGCGAACTCCATCGTTTCTGGCGTACATACATACATACACAGAAATATATATATATATATATATATATGTAAACACACACAAAATACATACACATATACCAGAAAGTGGCGTTGGCAGGGGCGACCGGGGACGGTGAGGGTGGCGACGACGAGCGACAGAGGCTGAGGGAGAAGTTGAGGGCGGCGACGGTGAGCGGCAAGACCGAGGGCGGCGACGGCAAGCGCGGGCAAGCGACGAAGCTGAGGGCAACCAGGCTACGGCGACAAGGGACTGCAACCAGCAAGGAAGCGGTGAGGGTGGGCGAGGGCGACGAAGGCGAGTGGTGAGGGACACAGAGAGGGGCTTGGCAGGGGAGATGGGAAAATAGGATCGGTTTGCAAGAGGGAGGGAAATGGAAAATTTTTGGGCGGGGGGAGGGAGGGGATTTCGAGATTGACAGGGGGAGGGATGGGTTTGCAGAGCGCATGGGAAACAGGAGAGAAGTGGGGATGGGTTTGTAGGTAGGTTTTTTTATTTTTTTATTATTTTTGTAGGTGAGGGTGATAGGCTTGCAGGGGAGAGGGATGTACTTGCATGAGAGGGAAAAAATTTTCGCCGTGAAAGGGGGGGGGGGGGTGTTCATAATTTAACACATGAAAATATTTTATTATTTTATTAATTTTTTTCTACATATCTAAAATTTATTATAAAAATACTGTAATAAAATTAAAAAAAATATTCATATGCACACATTTTGCCTTTCATGTTTTATAAGAAATAAAATTTGATGGTTTATTATTTGTATTTATAAATAAATTAAAACTAAATAAATATTTTTAAATTATAAAAATTAAAATAATGTAATTTTGTAATTTAAATATAACATTATAAATACATGGATACTCATACATATATAACATTTATAATTATGTGTGAATAATTTGTAAACAATTACTCACATATTTGTAACATTTGAAAAGCGTATTTGTTAAGATAATAATAATAATAATATTAATAATTTTATATGTTAAAAGGTAACATATTTAAAATATTATATATTGATATGTTATTTATTTATAAACTTATAACTTATTTATAGGCTTATTTAAAAATTAAAATTTTTTAAATTTATTTTTTAAGTACACTATTCATAATATTATGAATAATAATTAAATATATGTGTTTGTTCTACTAATTGGATATAAATAAAAAGGATAATAATAGTATCAAAATTAACTGTCTAACTTGTTTGTTGAATTAATAAAAAATTAAAATATCAAAATACATTATTACATAAATGTAAAAGCTAATTATGTTTGATATATATAAAGTATACTATTAATTTAAAATCTTAATACAACATTCAAAATATATTGATATAAGATCAAAATATAAACACATGCACCTGAGGAAAAAAATATTAGAATAATTTTAAATTATAAAAATATTATATTAAGATAATAATATACTTATAAAGGCAATCAATTAATTAAAATGCTATACTAAAAGAATAATATATGTGTCACTTTAAAATAATTGATGACTCATTGAATATACGTGCTATATTAGTATATAAATTGATATGAATAATTGAGAAATTTCATGAAATTAAGATCAATAATTTATATAATTAAATTATTGGCTCAAATAAATCTGTTAAGTAACTAATTATAATCTTGTTGTACAGAAAAAATATAGTTATTGTTCTATTTTCTAACGAATTATTTACTTTTTCTATTTCAATGACTAATAAGATTATTAAATAAATTATAATTAGATTTAAATTGTTCCAATAGAATAAATCAACGAGTAGAGTGCTAGCCTAGCCTAATTAAATTGTTATGTAATCCTTTAATTCTATAATGTATAATATTTAATGATATTAGTTAAATATATTCAATATGAATTAAGTATTTATAATTAAAAAATTATTTTATTATTTTAGATATTAATTAAAATAAACATATATTAGTAATGTACCTCGACCGTATGAATTTCATTTACTTATTGTTTAGGATTACTTCGAAACCAAATTATTCTGAAAGAATTTTTAAAAGAAAATTGATTAAACAAACAGAAATTAAAAATTATTATTAACTAATAAAAGGTCTTATTTTTAGTGTTAACTGTGTAATATATCAAGATTTTAAATTTTGATGTATTTTTCTTGGTTTCATCTTTTTACTTTAAGAATACTATTTATATTTAATATATTAATGTCATTCTATCATATAATTGACACCTTAAATGTTTATGTTTTATTTCATTACAAATAAAACATTAATCAAGTACAATAAAGTCATGCATTAGTTGATTAATTTTAAGTCATAACAAATATTTTTATCAACACATTCTATTACTGATTTATTGATATTATTAAATAATATCAAGTTTGATTCTTTTATATTAAACAATATCTTTATAAAATTATGGATCATTTTATTAATGTGGTTATAAAAAAAATATATTTAAAATTATGTATAATTTGATGAGTAATCAAGATCATATTCGATATATACTACATAGATATTAATTTATAGGGAAATGTACAGTCTCATTATGTTTGTTTGATATATATATATATATATATTATTAATCTTAATTTAAAATGTTATTACAAAATTCATAGTAAATACTAAAAACATATGCATGTAGTTTAAAAATAGAATCATATGCATGTAATTTAAAAATAGAAACATATATATGTATGTGAAGTGCTACTAAACTATAGTGGACGAAAAAAAAAAAAAAAAACTAGTATTTCATACTTTTAAGCAAATGATTAATTAATTATGTCAAAACTCAAAGTTATTGAGTGAAATGACAAATATTAATTAATATATGCTAAATAAATACTAAAGTAGAATTTAAAAAAATTATCATTTAACTACTAAATCTATGTTAGAAATAGTTTTAAGTTTAAATATTATTAACAATAAATTATTTGTTTTATATGTAAAATATATACAAATTATCTTTTAAACAATTACTTTATTTATTGAGTTTTATAATATTAAAATATAAGTTTTTTTTACATTTAATAAATATTACCGATAGTTCACTATTGCATAGTTCATATATTTTTTATTTTTTTGTACACATAAATATAAATTAATATTTTGGGTTCATCTTAACTTAATATATTAATATCAAATATTTATTTTTTTATTTATATTTAATTTTTTAAACTTAATATATTGTTAATCTTAATATATATTAAATTTGTTATATATTTTGGAGGTTTTTTAGTTTTGTAGTTTTTTTTATTTTGTCACTTAACATATATTTTATATATTTTTAATTAGAGACGGATTTAGAGAGGGGGAAAAATCCGTCTCTAATTTGAGACGGATTAATATCCGTTTCTAAATTTGTCTTAAATTAGAGACGAATTAAATGTCTCAAAATCCGTCTCTAATTTAACAAGAATTTAGAAACGGATATTAATCAGTCTCAAATTAGAGACGGATTTTAGTCCGTTAATCCGTCTCAAATTAGAGACGGATTTTTTTCTATCTCAAAATCCGTCTCAAACTAATCCGTCTCAAAATCCGTCTCAAATTTGAGATGGAAAAAATTCGTCTAAAAAATCCATCTCTAAATTGTTGTTTTCTTGTAGTGAATCATTCTCGGGTATTACACATATGCTCTTGTCACCTTCCTTCTCCTTAGCCTATATATATGGGATGGAAGGTAAAATGTGAGAATTTTGGGGAGAAATTGGGAAAACTTTGGTGGCAAGCTTAATTTTGTTAAGAAGAGGGTTGAGTTGCGACGTTGACGACCTTAGTGCATCACGAGAGTTAAAGGTAAATATTTGGGGCAAGTTTTTGTTTCCTAACTTCCTAATTTGCAAGTTCATGCTTCTATTTTTGCAAGTTTAGTTATTCTCTTTGCAAGTTCTCTTCCTATTTTTGCAAATTCACGCTTTTATTTTTGCAAGTTATTTCCCTTTCTAGTAAATTATTTCATGGATCTTATTTATACCTGTTGAGTCTCAAATAAGGTTTTGTATCACCCTATCTTCCTTTGGTAATGATGCTTTATTAAAGATATGCAAGGGTTTGATGTTGTCTTGCATGGGTTCTGTTATCTCATGTATGTTGCTTCGAGTCATCATATGTCAGTTATATATGATAAGTCATTATAATATTTATAGTGTGATCATGCATAGAGCATGTACACGAAAATAGTTTAAAATTGTACAAAAGCTTCATGATGCGCACAGTGGATGGGTTTCGCAAGTTATATCTGCAGAGAAAACTTCGGCTTAGAGATGGACTTCGGTCCCATGGTTATGATATGGACTTCGGTCCCATGGAAATGGTTTTTAAAAGATTGCATAAAAACACAAATACATGTTTCATCATGTTATCATGTAGAGTGATGCAAAGAAGTGTGTCGTGAGTGCCTTAAATGTCATTCATGATTCTATTTGCCTCTTGATACCTATAATTCTTATGCTCACCTTCTTTCAGTTATACTTGTTAGGTCTTGTGGCTCATATTTGCTTGCATCATTCTAGGTAAGGGTAAGGCTAAAGAGATAAACGAGTCAAGTGAAGTTGGAGCCGTGGGGTAGAAGTGTGTATAGAGCCGTCTCAATCGAAAGGTCATTGGGGGCTATTTTTGAGATGTGTAATACTAAGTTACATTATATTTATGTTCTTAGTTGTACCCTTGAGGGGATATGGTGAGTATGTGGACCCTAATATGTATATGTCTATGAGTAATGATGTATGAGCATGGCTTATGTTGTTAATAGCAAGGAATATGCGTGATGTTTCTAATTGGGTTTTGTGTATATGCCATATTTTCTGACAGACCCTTCTCGGATTCCTCGAATGTGGGGTCTCCGGTGATGGAAACACTATAATTGTTAGAACTTGTCTAAAGGAGAAATTGGGAGAAATTAGGGGCGTTGTAGTTTTTCTCTTTCTCGATCGGTTTGGGTTTGTATTACTTTCTCTTAGTTGATCTATTAGTTTCTACAATCAAGAAACCTAATTTACAATAATGCATCATACATTTCAGTTTAATTTCTTCAATTAATTAATTTGTAGTTTGATAGTTGAATAAGAGATTAGGGTTCAATCACAATATTTTACCCTTTCTATTTGTAGTTTGAAATTGTCTATTTCCTTTGAGATTAGCGTTTTTCCTTCAAACAATTTCCTCATTTTTGCTTAATGTTTCCTCCAAAATAGTTGATACATTGATTGATCATGTACTTTCAACTATGTCATTTTCATAGGTATAGTGTTGTTAAATGAGCTAAACTCGACGTGTTAAGTAACTGAGTTAGTCTCAAGCTTGGCTCAATCTATAATCTTTCTTGAGTTGGACCGAGCTTGAAGTGACCTTTTTTTTTCTAATTTTAGAAAAATTTATATATTTAAAAATCTTTAAAGATAATTATGAGAGATAAATTATTTATTTTACACTAAATAATAGTATCTGGGTTGTTTTAAAATAAAAGTGTAACGATTCGAATTTAGTGATGTAATGTTTTATTTTGTCTCGGGGTTGTGTGAGTTAGTCGTGAGGTGCAATAAGTTGTTTTTGGTGATTATTAGTTAAGTGTTGGGTCTAGTTGGAATACCTGAATGTATATAAAGTTCTATTTGAATTGGAGCTTAGATATTCAGATGGATGGTGATATATTCGAATAGGGCGGTGAGGCATTCAGATACCCCTCTATGCATTCGGATAAGCCCTTGTTTGATGTGTCTAGCATTTGGATGAGAAGGAGGCTAATCCAGATGAGTTTTATGAGGTTTTGGGAGTGTGATTTGAATGCTACAGTGAGTGATTCAAATGGGGAGTGAGCGATTTGAATGGCCCATGTTTTAGCACTGCGGTTACCACATTCCAGCCCAATTTTGACCTTAATGCAGCCTAAATCTCTCAAAACTCAAAACATGAAAGTTATAAACCTTTCTTTTTTCTTTCCATATCGTCTTGAATCATCTTAATCAGAGCTCGAACGAGAGAGTTATGTCTAGAATTCGAAAGGGTGTCGAATCTATCTAGAATTTGCGTTTTTTGTTTAAAGCCTCTCATATCCGGATATAGGCCTAGGCATATGGATATCTTCTTAATCCAGTGGATGTGTCTTTCTAGAAACGAGTTCCAAAGCCATTTTCTCAATCTCGATTCTTCCAGACAACATGTTAGAGGACTTTTCCTCTATGCTTCCCACGCGTCTAAGTCCATTAATCCTTGTGTCCTGCCTATATAATTAAAGGGAATATTGAGAGAAGGGGGGCTTTTGCAGAGAGTTGGCTAAGGCTAGTGAGGAAGAAGAAGAGAAAGAAGAAGAAGAGGTTGGGCTTACCTTCTGGAGTTGGCTTCATTCTCATTTTAGGCAAGCTTCCCATTCCTTTTTCTTTCGTATGCGCAAGGTCCTTCTTCTTCTCCTTCTTTGTTGCGCAAGTTATTATCTTCCCTTAGCTTTAGTTATCTCTCTATTTATCAACTAGGCGTATATAAGTTATGAGTCATTCTTCCTGGCCTTATTAGGATGTTGAGGGAGACTTCCCTCGAGTTTGAGTGGGTGTCTCAGAGGATTAATTGGGGTTTTTGCTGTAGCATGGTCAAGCTGAGAGGAGTCCATATTTCCTCCTCTCTTCCGTTGTGGTCTCAATAGGGTATATATGTTTTTATGAACTGGTGGTTCTGTGAGGTGGTAGTACCATGAGCTTTGGCATTTAGGTTATTTTGATTGTGGGTCTCATATTGAGCATGTCGATCCTTGAGGATTGTAATTTGTTAGCCTTATATGTTCATTGTTCAGTCTCATTTGAACTCGTACAAAGGGGGTATCATTATCAGGTGACTTAGGCTATAACATAAACATGAGTTGGAAAGAGGCTTACAGTGGGTACACTGTCCAGGGCCTACGAGTAAAATAAATGGTGTTATGATAAAGACATGGAGAGAATGGACACCTTTAACATGAAAATAGTTTGATGTTGTAGGTTGACTTTCAAGGTTAACCTTAAATATTGGCCAGTATAGTTGTTAGTATGGAGTCATCGTTGTGGTTAGGGAGAGTTTGTTTACCCCCCTCTCCTTGTGGAATGAAGCTAGGCTCCGTGGGGTAGTTCCCAACCTAGGCATTGTTATGGGATTGGTTACCCCAGTTCTCTATTGAGGTTATGGCATTGTGTTATTCATTTAAAAGCATGCATGACTAGGGATATGTATTTAGGGATTTCATGTGACTGGTGTGCTTGGCCACGGGCATATTGCATTAGATGTGTCTTCCTAGTGGGGTGAGCAAGGCTTGATGCATGACTTATGGGGGCTATGTATCATCGTTTACATTCATTATGCTTTTGCATTATATTTAAACACGAGCACTGCATTGTATGTCATTTCCTATATGGGCGAGCAAGGCTTGATGCATGGCTTATGGAGGCTATGTATCATTGTTTATGCTCGTTATGCCACTGCATTATATTTGTGAATTGCATGGTTATTGGTGCCATGTGGGTGTGTTGTGATGGGTTTACGATCGTTGCTGGCGTGCCTGATTTACGGACGTAGTTGCTCTAGATTGAACTCTTTGGCGTACCCTAGCTTAGACTATGGATGTTTTAGCGTGCCCCAGCTTAGAGTATGGACGCTTTGGCATGCCCCAGCGGGTGTTGGTTGCTCCCATCTGAAGAAGCTATGGCTTGAGATGTTACATATATTGCCTTTTAGGGTAATGACAGGTTTGTGATAGAGACTTAGGTGCCGTGTGTCTTATGTGGGTTTCAAGGACCAATATGTGTATATTTTTTTATGTGGCATTTATATATGTATTTGTCATGTGATTCATGAACATTTGATGTATGGTTGCTTGTCATGCTTTGCATGAGTTTTGCACTTGGGTGCGAGTTATCTTTAGCTTCTATACTCTTGTCAGCCTTTCTTTTCTTATATGCTTGCTAATTAGTTTTGTAACTCACTCTTGCATCTCTTCATTTCAGGTAAGGGCAAAGCTTAGTATAGAGGCAAGGCTAGCGGAGTAGATCCTAATTTGGTGTGCACCTTGTGATGTTGTGCCATGGATGTTTAACACTTGAGTGCTTGGCACGATTTTTTATGTATATATGTATATACACCATGTAACCCGGTGACCGATTATCTTTTGTATGCATGCCTAGGATGTGAGTTTTGTTTCCATTGTTGTTTCTTATGTATGAGTATGGGTGATCCTGGTTGAGTATGCATGGCAGGCTAGGGTGGTTTTTATCCCATTTCTTTACCCCTCTTGGGGCTCTCGCTCGAGTTCCTCGACTTGGCTGGGGTATCTGGGAAGGGGTTCCACATATCTTGGTATCAGAGCATGTCTGGAGTTAGTTAGGATAAGATGTTCCTGTACACCTAGGTTGTCGGGTAGAGTTAGGTTATCTCTAAGGGCAAGTTAACATTTGAGGTTTAAATTCTTTCTAAGTTCTATTGCTGATTTTGTAGGGAGATGAATTCTAGCAGTGGTTAAGAGAGAGGAGGATCACCTCGTGAGGATCGTGGGCAAGATGTTCCCCCACCTGAGATGTCAAGTGACGCAAGTGGAGTGCAACAATAGGAGACTCCGAACATATAGGATGCCCTGTGAAGCATTCTGCGTGTAGTAGAGGTATTGGTTGCCGTGCAGATGAGGCAGGAGTAGGAGACTATTGGGAAAACAACCAGGTAGAGTGGCAAGAAGAGAAGTTGGAAGTCAAGTTCCAACAAAAAGGCAGGAGGACCTCTGAGGTGCAAGACTTGTAGCAGGTTACATCAGGGGCAGTGCAGGGTACCTTAGGGAAATGTGGGCTATCATTGTGGGCAGCCAGATCATGTGTGGAAAGACTGTCCATGTAGATTTGATGCAGCGCCTAGTTAGGGGATTGTCTATTATCGTTATGGCTAGTCGGGTCACAAGGCCAATGTGTGCACTCAGCCTGTTCAGGAAGGTGAACCCAGGATTGGAGGATTAGGCCTAGGGTAAGCTCAAAGATCAGCTATTCCCAAAGTGTAAGATGCAGCCACATTGATATCTTTGCCAACAGCACAACCTCAAGATCCAAACAAAATGTGTGCGCTATCAGCTATGGAAGGGGAAGAGGGGAATGAGAAGAGCACCACTTAGTTTAGAGGGTAATTGTACTGGATTAGAAAGGTTAGATGATGCTAAGTTGGGGTATAATAAATGACGTATGTATTTATTCGCTCTTGCTAGTGGTGTGGTTGTGAGTTGTTTTAGTATGCATAATAGATTGAAATGAAATGAGGATTTTGATTTGAACAATCTAAGCATGTTTGATGGATATTGGTTTTGAAAATCTTTCGGATATGTATAAAAAATAATTAAGTAATGTGTTAGGACATCAAGTCATAGGAATTACGTTTTGACAGACCCGAGAGCATTGGGGATTTAGTATTTTGATATAAAAAAAATAAAAATTGGAGATGGATTTCTTATTCCAATAACAAGTGCAATTAGATTGGGGAAAAAACAGTTAGTTTAGTTAGCTCTAATAGGCGACTTGTAGCATATAGTGGTTCACAGTTGGGAAAATCGCTAAAGGTCATAGATATAGTAATAAGAGCTCAAGAGTGCTGAATATTGGAGTCTGTGGATGTGTAGTACATGTGATGGCTGGTGAAAAGCCATAGAAAAAGATGGATAACGTGGAGATAACAAAAGAATACTTAGATGTGTATCTAGAGAATTTAGTGGTTTATCCCATAGCAAGAAGGCGTAGTGGGCTGTCGATTGATGGCAAGGGATTGTCGACCAGTCGCGAACGGTTGCCCATTTCCTTTAGTCTATTGACTGTCCTAACTAAGTTTGATATGCGAAGTTCCCTATCTTATTAAGTAATGAAAATTTATTTAGTGCCTAAGTGGTTGATGTGAGTGAGATAAGTGGCGATAAGGGTTTCATACGGCATAGTACGTCGCCGTGGGGAGCGCTGGTGCTATTTGTGCTTAAGAAGGATGGTTCCATGCGATTATGTATTGATTACAGGCAACTTAACTAGGTAACGGTGAAGAACAAGTATTCATTGCCTCATGTGGATGATTTGTTAGACTAGCTTCGAGGAGCCTCTGTGTTTTCCAAGATTGATTTGTGGTCGGGGTACCATCAGGTGCATGTGAGAGATGAGGATGTCTCAAAGACAACATTTCACATGAGATATGGTCATTATGAGTTTGCAGTCATGCCATTTGGGTTGACTAATGTGCTAACAACATTAATGGACTTGATGAACCGAGTTTTCGAGAAATATTTGGACAGCTTCGTCATTGTCTTCATTGATGACATCCTGGTTTATTCGCCTAGCCCATCGAGTCATGAGGATCATTTGAGGTTAGTGTTGCAGAGACTTCGGGAAAAGCGGTTGTATACCAAGCTATCTAAATAGGAACTCTAGCAGACTTTGGTAGTATTGGGTCACGTAGTTTCTGGAGAGGGTATAGTAGTGGATCTCGAGAAAATTAAAGCTGTGTTAGATTGGTTGAGGGGTCTACTATTGTGACAGAGGTTCAGAGTTTTCTGGGTCATACAGGATATTATCGACGCATCAATGAGGGGTTTTCTCGTTTGGCTACCCCTATTGTAATACCCCATGTTTAGATAAGATTGCCACGTAATTTTAATAAGTTTAGAACATCGAAAAATTGATTTTATAGCAATTTCAGGTACCGAATCAACTGTAGGGAATGCCTCGGAGTGAGATTGTCTAAGAAAAATTATATAGTATCAAGTTGGGATTTATGGTGTCGAAAGAAATCGAATCAGAAATAGTTTTCGGTACAACTAAAATACAGTTGCTATTTAGACTGTAAAACCGAATCGTTGTAGGAGGCTCCTGAAAAAATCAACGAAACCCTAGGGGGGCCCTAGTTTTGCGTAATGAACAACCCTTCACTGGTTTCAGGATTAAACAACAGCCCGATAAGGACACTGGGGCGAACTCGTCCTTTTCAACTAAGAATTGGATTATTAATTTTGCACTTTCAGTATTAAAATGCAAATTTAATCGATGTTTGAGGACATGGTTGTAAATAAAAAAAAAAATTCTCAAGTGAGATTATGAGAAAATTAGAATTTAATACATAATTTTATATATAATATATGATATATAAATATATATATATGTATGTACACGCATGGCAAAGGCCTCTGTTAAACGCAAATGGCCATGCCCTGCCACTCCAAACTTCAAATCCCATGCCCTGTAAATCGGCCATGCTTTTTGCACCCGCGATTTGCATAAATCTCACGCCTCTACAAATCCATGGCAGCCAGTTGAGTGTGTTAGACGCAATGGGGTGCGGCCAGTGAGGTGAGAGAGCAGCCGAGCGCCTATAAATAGGTATGAACCTTGGCTGTTTAAGAGCAGCAAGGAAGCGAGAGTTCGCTGAAGAGAGAGAGAGAAAGCAAGGGAGATCGAGAGAGAGTGAGAGCTACAGCCAAATGGTGGCTGAAAGAAGCAACAGCGAGCAGGGGGGGCAGCACGACAGGCCAGCAAGGTGCGTGGTGGCTGGTAGAAGCGGGGGAGACTGATCGATGAGGCCAAAGGCGGCCGGAGTGGCCGCAAGCTGGCGACAGCAGCCATGGCCGCGAGCTTTAGCATGCAGGTGCGTCGTAGGGGGCTGGTTGCGGGGCCGCGAGAAAGACCACCGGTGGTGGCAGCCGCGATGCACGATAAGGGCGGCCGCGATGGCCGGCGAAGCTGGCCGAGGCAGTGGCTGGGCGAGCACAGGGGCTGCGTGAAGAAGACAGTGAAGAGGAAGGAGAAGAAGAAGAAGAGAAGGAAGAAGAAGAAGAAGAAGAAGAAGAAGAAGAAGAAGAAAAGAAGAGAAGAAAGAAAGAAGAAAAGGAAGAAGAAAAATGGAAGAAGGTGGGCGTTGCAGGTGTTCGCGAGGGAAGCAGGGGAGAGAAGGAGGAAGAAGAAGAGAGGGAGGAGAAAGAAGAAGAAAAAAAGAAAAAAAAAAGAAAAGAAAAGAAAGAAAAAGAAGAAAAAATAGGAAAATGATGGGGAAAAATCCTAGAAAATCCCAAAAGATAGAAAACTATATTTCGATAATATCCCGGAGATTTTGGGTAAGAAAAATTGTCCGGGCACGCGTTTCGGGAATATGACATGCATATCGAGGAAGCCGAGGAAGCTAAGTAAAGGTAAGTAAAATTTCTTAAAAAATTCTAAAAATTCAGAAATATTATTTTATGAATTGTCGTAGAGAAATATTTAAGAAAATATTTTAGAAATATTTAGTTTGGATTTATTGAGGAAAATTAGGAAGAAATAGAAAGAAAATTAAAGAAAATGCCAGAAATTATGAAAAAATAGGTTTTAATGTTTATTTAAATAATTATGGTGATTAGGATGCTTTGAGGCTGAAATTAAAAAGATTCGTGCAAATTTTGAGGTTGGCACGCAAATCGAGGCAAGGCACGGATATCGAGGTAGCTCGATAAGCTTGAGAAGGTAAGTGGTACTTCCTCGAAAATGTTTTGATCATATTGACATACCTTGATATGTATCCATGACGTAGAATGTATCCATGACATGACTATGAAATGTATAAATACACGTTGATGTCATTGGTCACACGCATATGAGGCCGTAGGGAGTATGAACTGGCACTACTGCCTTACCATGGGTGCACCCATACACCTCGACTTCGAAAGAGGTGGTCGCTAAAATGGTAGGCAGCATGAGGGGTGTAGTTGACACCTACGATGAAAGACATTGCATACACACATGTCATAACATGATGTACCCTTACTTAGATGATTCATCATCTAACTTGGGTTTTGTCCCTGGAATATTCAAACGTTCCAAGTGGAGATTGTAGCAGATACAAGGATAAAAGAGGCATGAAATGGCACTTAGCAGAGTGCATGAGAAATGAAATGTATGTAACATAGCCCTTGTACTTAAGTTCTGCTACTTTAGATTCTGAATGCTTGGAGGAATGTTGAAGATGTAAGAATTTATTTATGATTAATGTTAAGATATCAGGTTTCGATCTTTGCTTCCACATTTGATGTGTATAATGATTCTCTTTTGAGAAAAAAAATGATTGAGAATTCTGGGACGAATTCGAGGTATGATGTGATTTAGAAATAAGTTTGAAAAGAAAAATTTTATTGTCCCGGAATTGTTCCAAGATATATAACGCGTCCGGAAAAGCGGGGCGTTACAGTTGGTATCAGAGCTTAAGGTTATTGAAAGCCCTAAGTGACTTGGATGTAATTGATATCAGAGTTAAACCTTATTTGGAGATTAGGGAATCGCAATTTGGAGACTTAAAAGGATCCCCGATAGTAATAAAACCAGTTAATTGGAACCCCAAGTGGAGGCTTAGGGGAAAGAGCCTGATGGTTCGTAAGACGAAATCCATATTTGGAGATTCGAGGATTGTCGGTTGAAGGCTTAGAGGTTATTGGATTTAAGTGTCGTGTAGTGGAAGTGCATGTCTAGGAAAGTTCTGGCTAAGGAAAGACTTGGTATTTAAGTCTGTCCACTTGTGACCCACCTCTCTTTCCTGGGAACTTACCTGGTATACTATTCACGTACAGACACTATTCCAAGTATACGATTACTATTCTTGGTGAATAGTAAAAGCCTAATGGAAGCTAGTACAATGATCTAGCTATCGAAGTTAGGATCCGATGATATGATTCAGGTGTAAAGTTGACTCAGTAACCATGTTATGGATTCAAGAGATTCAGAGATTGTTGATTTGAAGTAATTAGTCAAAATCATTGCGATGAATGATAGGATAGCTGGTAGTTATAAAAAATAATTAAGTCATGGATGATTAATCTGATATGACATAGCGTAGTTGTTAAGTTAGGATCGAATGATAAGTATTTTATGGATCATTTAATATGTCAGAAATAGGATATGTAGATCAGAGATCCAGTGGATTAAGTCAAGCGAGAGGCCAAAGATGGTCAAATGATGGCGTATGAGTTGTGTCAATTGATGAGCTGGTGGTGGTGTAACTGATGTGACCAGCAGAAACAGGATAAGGAACTTTAGCAGCGTGATGGCACTACTGGTTCGGTGTTCACAGTGACAGATCTGGATCTAGGGACCCACGTGCAAATGGCTGATGAATGGCTTGCGATAAGATACAGGAAGCCCGTCGATCGAAGCATCATAGTAAACTGCCTGGGAGACAATCAGATGTTAAAGATCTAGGGCAACCCAATAGGGTCTGTACCTTGTAAAGGTCTAAGTCCCAATGGTTTAGGAGTGAAATGTACCATTAGCTATGATTGATCGAGGCCAGAGAATCAACCCAAAATAAAATGGATTGAGTATGGACTGAGTGTCCTATTTAAAGAATTGCATTGAAGTTCGAGGTCATCATTAGAGCAGGTGACACGATGAACAGTGCGAGGCTCAAGGAGTAGAATACCTCGGTATCCAGTATGGCAATTGGATCATGAATGATCGTGTGCTGATAGAGCAAAATGCAAGAGTCATTGGATTCTCGATAAATGAGATTTCGGGTAGTAGATTATGGCCAGTTCAAGGATTTGACGATGAGTTGTGAGAAAGCAATCTCAGTTTGAGGAAGAGATCGGGTACCTAAAGGGCAAGAGTTGCTTGTGGGTCGTATTAACCCTAAGGAAGGATAATGAGAAACCTAGTCAATAGAGGTTGTGACTACGGTTCCGTGTACCAAGTGGGCTTGAGAATTCAAAAATCTGTAAGAAAAGACTTGTGAATAAGTTATGCCTTGTGCATCGGTATGGAGACCTCAATCGTTATTTGATGTTTAAAGTATCATTCGTTAAGGAGTTCTTGGAAGTCTGAGGTTCGGTTGTTTTAGGAAATAATTGGAACCAGGTAACGTGATCTGAATAGAAATCTTTAAAGATGAATCGATTTGGGATTTTCGAAGAATTTACCTAAAGATTGGGGTATCATGGGTGACGCAAGTACCTGCCTACTCTGGGTTGGCAGTATAATTATGGATTGTCGTCTAGAAGGTTGTGAGAATTTTTTGACGTGCTTGAGAGAGACAGGTAATGGAAGATGTGCCAAGATGTCAGGTCACAGTGATGGATTGAAATCTATTGGAGATCTAGAATTTTCAAATTTTGGGAGAATGAAACTTCTGTTGGGCTAAACGGTTAGTCTAGATAACCCGGATGGGCAAATCGGGAGATGTGTAGCTAGACGATCACTAAAGTGATGTAACCAAGTTATGAAAATAAGAAGCCTGTCAATATGTGGTACGGGCACTTGTGGTCAATGAAAAGCCGTGAGAAAGTTAAGGAAGTGAGAAATATCAGAATGTGCTCTCGAAAGATTTAATAGGATTATTTCTTAATTGCCAATAAATAGCTTGAGGTTGTTAGATGCTTAGTTACGAGTAGCTTGAATGAGAACGTAAAAATTATTAAGCTTTGAAAGAGGTGATAATTAAGAGTCGATATCTTTACCTCAAATTTGATAAATTATAAACAGTTGCAAGAGGCTGGGGTAATTGCGGTTGATGTGCGACCAAGGGATGAGACATCCCGAAAATCGAAAATGGAATCATGATTTGATGATTTGACCAAAGTACCATTTGCATTGAAGTCACTTGGTAATCGTGTCTATCGAGGATATATTGGTGTACTCTTCTGATAGGGAGACGCATGAGAAACATTGAGGATAATGTTCGGGAACGTCGCAATAGATGTTGAGACTGAGACTTGCTTGTTAGGTCGTGAGCCAATCGAGAAAGAAATGATGAGAGCATGGGGTTCCGTGTCAGGAATGTGAAATCAAGGTCGAGGATTGAAAGTTCCGAAAAGTCAGATATCCCAGTAGGTTTCGAGAGACGAATCAAATGTTTAGAGTAGAGG
Organism: Diospyros kaki; assembly: GCA_036245055.1. NCBI lineage: Eukaryota > Viridiplantae > Streptophyta > Magnoliopsida > Ericales > Ebenaceae > Diospyros > Diospyros kaki. The sequence continues at coordinate 4,708,461 of BSEG01000003.1, forward strand.
TTGGTTCAAGCAAAGGTCAGTAACTTGAGTAAGTAGCTCCAAAAAGGATCGAGCATGATTAAAATGAGTTGACATAAAACGTTATTACTAGAAGAGTAATTTGAGGATTAAATGATTAATTTGATGATATAAAATGTTATTTGAGGATCACTTCGAAAAGTTCGAGGAGTTATGGGTATATGGATAAATAGGTATTAGTTTGGCACCCAAGTAACAAAGGAACAAGCGATGCAAGGATATTAGTGTTGCTAGACTTGGAAGACAACGTTAAATTTCGGTCAAAGTTTTGGAGACAGATATAATCTATTAATAAAGATTTCTTGAGAAAATAGTACATGATTAGAAGATGATTGTGGTTAGTTGGCAGAAATTTGAGATTATATCGGGAGATGGATACCTACAAGAATGAGTAAACAATAGAAATCTCGAATAGATTAGCACAAGTAAAGATTAAGCAACGACTAAGTTTGAGATGACCTAAGGTAAGGCATAGCTAGTTTCAAGGATATGTGATGACGTATATTTTTGATATTTTTAGATCCATGGGTACGTGAAATAGTTTGATGACCAAAAAAAAAAAAAAAATTTCTTTGAGGATCGATTCGATAAAAGTCAAGATGTATCGAGATCAGGGACTGTTGTGCTAAGGTTGGAAGATTATCAAAACATGATTGATTAGTTCAAGAGAATTGACGTCGTAAAAAATCAGTAATCGAGAAGTGACAAGAATAAGGATATCGACTAGATGACTCAGTGAAAAGCAAATTAAAAATTGAGGATGTGGATACGAGAGCCGTGGGCTCATTATAATGATATGGGTTGGATGGGAGTTTAGGTTAAGGCTCATGGCCCAAGAATCGAGTTATGCAATTGTGATTTGAAAGGTATGCATGGTTGACAAGTGTACTTGTCTAGGAATTGATAAGTGTGGTTAGCCCAAGAGTTCTAATTTTGAGGTTTAGAATGTGGCAAATTTCGAGGACGAAATTTTTGTAAGGAGGGGAGAATGTAATACCCCATGTTTAGATAAGATTGCTACGTAATTTTAATAAGTTTAGAACACCGAAAAATTGATTTTATAGCAATTTTAGGTACCGAATTAACTGCAGGGAATGCCTCGGAGTAAAATTGTCTAAGAAAAATTATATAGTATCAAGTTGGGATTTATGATGTCGAAAGAAATCGGATCAGGAACAGTTTTCGGTATAGCTAAAATACAGCTGCTATTTAGACTATAAAACCGAATCGTTGTAGGAGGCTCCTAAAAAAATCAATAAAACCCTAGGGGGCCGTGGTTTTGCGTAACGAACAACCCTTCAGTGGTTTCAGGATTAAACAACAGCCCGGTAAGGACACTGGGGCGAACTCGTCCTTTTCAACTAAGAATTGGATTATTAATTTTGCACTTTCAGTATTAAAATGCAAATTTAATCGATGTTTGAGGACATGGTTGTAAATAAAAAAAAAAAAATTCTCAAGTGAGATTATGAGAAAATTAGAATTTAATACATAATTTTATATATAATATATGATATATAAATATATATATATATGTATGTACACACATGGCAGAGGCCTCTGTTAAACGCAAATGGCCATGCCCTGCCACTCCAAACTTCAAATCCCATGCCCTGTAAATCGGCCATGCTTTTTGCACCCGCGATTTGTGCAAATTTCACGCCTCTACAAATCCATGGCAGCCAGTTGAGTGTGTCAGACGCAATGGGGTGCGGCCAGTGAGGTGAGAGAGCAGCCGAGCGCCTATAAATAGGCATGAAGCTTGGTTGTTTAAGAGCAGCAAGGAAGCGAGAGTTCGCTAAAGAGAGAGAGAGAGAGAGCAAGGGAGATCGAGAGAGAGCAAGAGCTACAGCCAAATGGTGGCTGAAGGAAGCAACAGCAAGCAGCCATGACCGCGAACAGCAAGTCGCGGCCATGGCCGCTCGGTTGAAAGCGAGCAGGGGGGCAGCATGGAGCGCCAGCAAGGTGCGTGGTGTTTGGTAGAAGCGAGGGAGACCGACCGATGAGGTCGAAGGCTGCCGGAGTGGCCGTAAGCTCGCGGCGGCAGCCATGGCCACGAGCTCCAGCATGCAGGTGCGTCGTAGGGGCTGGTCGCGGGGCACGGGTGGCCGCGAGGAAGACCGCCGGTGGTGGTAGCCGTGATGCACGGCAAGGGCGGCCGTGATGGCCGGCGAAGCTGGCCGAGGCAGTGGCTGGTGGTGGCTGGGCGTGCGCAGGGGCTGTGTGAAGAAGACAGTGAACAGGAAGAAGAAGAAGAAGAAGAGAAGGAAGAAGAAGAAGAAGAAGAAAAGAAGAGAAGAAAGAAAGAAGAAAAGGAAGAAGAAAAATGGAAGAAGCTGGGCGTTGCAGGTGTTTGCGCGGGAAGCAGGGGAGAGAAGGAGGAAGAAGAAGAGAGGGAGGAGAAAGAAGAAGAAAAAAAGAGAAAAGAAAAAAAAAAGAAAAGAAAAGAAAGAAAAAGAAGAAAAAATAGGAAAATGATGGGAAAAAATCTTAGAAAATTCCAAAAGATAGGAAACTATATTTCGATAATATCCCGGAGATTTTGGGGGAGAAAAATTGTTCGGGCACGCGTTTTGGGAATATGGCACGCATATCGAGGAAGTCGAGAAAGCTAAGTAAAGGTAAGTAAAATTTCTTAAAAAATTCTAAAAATTTAGAAATATTATTTTATGAATTGTCGTAGAGAAATATTTAAGAAAATATTTTAGAAATATTTAGTTTGGATTTATTGAGGAAAATTAGGAAGAAATAGAAATAAAATTAAAGAAAATGTCAGAAATTATGAAAAAATAGGTTTTAATGTTTATTTAAATAATTATGGTGATTAGGATGCTTTGAGGTTGAAATTGAAGAGATTTGTGCAAATTTTGAGGTTGACACGCAAATCGAGGCAAGGCACGGATATCGAGGTAGCCCGATAAGCTTGAGAAGGTAAGTGGTACTTCCTCGAAAATATTTTGATCATATTGACATACCTTGATATGTATCCATGACGTAGAATGTATCCATGACATGACTATGAAATGTATAAATACACGTTGATGTCATTGGTCACACGCATATGAGGCCGTAGGGAGTACGAACTGGCACCACTGCCTTACTAAGGGTGCACCCACACACCTCGACTTCGAAAGAGGTGGTCGCTAAAATGGTAGGCAGCATGAGGGGTGTAGTTGACACCTACGATGAAAGACATTGCATACACACATGACATAGCATGATGTACCCTTACTTAGATGATTCATCATCTAACTTGGGTTTTGTCCCTGGAATATTCAAACGTTCCAGGTGGAGATTGTAGCAGATACGAGGATAAAAGAGGCATGAAATGGCACTTAACAGAGTGCATGAGAAATGAAATGTATGTAACGTAGCCCTTGTACTTAAGTTCTGCTACTTTAGATTCTGAATGTTTGGAGGAATGTTGAAGATGTAAGAATTTATTTATGATTAATGTTAAGATATCAGGTTTCGATCTTTGCTTCTGCATTTGATGTGTATAATGATTCTCTTTCTAGAAAAAAAATGATTGAGAATTCTGGGACGAATTCGAGGTATGACGTGATTTAGAAATAAGTTTGAAAAGAAAAATTTTATTGTCTCAGAATTGTTCCAAGATATATAACGCGTCTGAGAAAGCGGGGCGTTACACCTATGACTAAGCTGACGCATAAAGGAGTTAGCTTTATTTGAGGCGATGCTTGTGAGAGTTGTTTTCAGGAGTTGAAACAGTAGTTGACTTCAACACCTGTATTAGTCATACACAAGAGTGGTGAGTAGTCTACAGTCTATAGTGATGCTTCGTATACAGGTCTGGTTTGTGTTTTGATGTGAGGTGGTCGAGTTAATGTTTATGCCTCTAAGCAGTTGAAGAAGCATAAGGCGAATTATTCTACCCATGATTTGGAACTTGTTGCGGTGGTATTTGCCTTAAAGATTTAGCGTCATTATCTTTATGGAGAGAAGGTACAAATATTCACTGATTATAAGAATTTGAAGTACTTATTCTCTCAGAATAAGCTGAGCATGAGATAACGTCATTGGGTGGAGTTGATAAAGGATTATGACTGCGAGATTTTATATCATCCAGGCAAGGCAAATGTGGTAGCTGATGCCTTGAGTCGTCATGGAGCTTTAGTGGCGGCAATGCTAGTTCAGGAATGGTCTCTGTTGGAGCGAATTGGACTATTGGCGTATCATATAGAATTGCCTCCACAGCTTACTCACGTGCACGATGTCTTGCATGTTTCTATGCTCCGTAAGTGTGTGGCAGATCTGAGGCAAGTCATTGATTATTCTCCCCTTGAAGTTAGAAAAGATGCTTTATATACATAATTGCTTGTCTGTATTGTGGATAAAAAAGAAAAGGTACTTTGGAATCGTTTTATTCCTTATGTTAAGATGCAATGATAAAGGCACGGACCAGAGAAAGCTACGTGGGAATTAGAAAAAGAGATGAGGTGAGTACATCCCCAGCTTTTTAAGTGATCAGGTGCGAATTTGGGGGACCAAATTCTTTAAGGGAGGAGGATTTGTAATGACCAAAATTTAGTGATGCAATATTTTATTTTGTCTCAGGGTTGTGTGGGTTAGTCGTGAGGTGTAATAAGTTGTTTTTGGCAATTATTAGTTAAGTTTTGGGTCTAGTTGGAATACCCGAATGTATATAAAGTTCTATTTGAATTGGAGCTTAGATATTTGAATAGATGGTGATATATTCGGATAGGGTGGTGAGGCATCCGGATAACATATGGTGATATTCTAATAAAGGCTTAAGCATTCAGATACTCCTCTATGCATTTGGATAAGCACTTGTTTGATGTGTCTAGCATTTGGATGAGAAGGAGGCTAATCTAGATGAGTTTTGTGAGTTTTTGTGAGTGTGATTTGAATGCTACAGTGAGTGATTTAAATGGGGAGTGAGTGATTCGAATAACCCATCTTTTAGCATTGCGGTTACAACCTTCAAGCCCAATTTTGACTTTGATGTAGCCCGAATATCTCAAAACTCAAAACATGAAAGTTGTATCCTTTCTCTTGTCTTTCCATATCATCTTGAATCACCTTAATCAGAGCTTAGGCGAGAGGGTTATGCCCAGAATTCGAAAGGGTGTTGAATCAGTCCAAAATCTGGGTTTTCATTTAAAGCCTTTTATATTCGGATATAGGCCTAGGCATCTGGATATCTTCTTAATCCAGCGGATGCGTCTTTCTGGAAACAAGTTCCCAAACCATTTTCTCGACCTCGATTCTTCCAGACGACATGTCAGAGGACTTTTACTCCATGCTTCCCACGAGTCTAAGTCTATTAATCCCTATCTCCTACCTAGATAATCAGAGGGAATATTGAGAGAAGGCAGTTTTTGCAGAGAGTTGGTTGAGACTAGTGAGGAATAAGAAGAAGAGAAAGAAGAAGAAGAGGTTAGGCTTAGCTTCTGGAGTTGGCTTTATTCTCATTTCAGGCAAGCTTCCCGTTCCTTTTTCCTTCACATACGCAAGTTCCTTCTTCTTCTCCTTCTTTGTTGCACAAGTTATTATCTTCCCTTAGGTTTAGTTATCTCTTTATTTATCAACTGTGCGTATCTAGGTTATGAGTCATTCTTGCTGGCCTTGTTGGGATGTTGAGGGAGACTTTCCCTCGAGTTCGACTGGGTGTCTCACAGGATTAATTGGGGTTTTTGTTGTAGCATAGTGCAAGCCGAGAGGAGTCCATATTTCCTCATCTCTTTCATTGTGGTCTTAACAAGGTATATATGTTTTTATGAATTGGTGGTTCTGTGAGGTAGTAGTACCATGAGCTTTAGCCTTTGGGTTATTTTGGTTATGGGTCTCATATTGAGCATGTCGATCCTTGCGGATTGTAATTTGTTAGCCTTATATGTTCATTGTTTAGTCTCGTTTGGACTCATACAAAGGGGGTCTCGTTGTTAGGTGACCTAGGCTATAACATAAACATGAGCTAGAAAGAGGCTTATAGTGGGTACATTGTCCAGGGCCTAGGGGTGTGCATTCAGTTATAACCGAATCGAACCAAACCACATGTAATAATCGAACCGAACCGACCGACCAATCCCAACTAACCAAAATAACCGAAACCTAAACTGAGTTAACTGAACCAAAAACCAAAAACCGATTGTGCAAAACCAGAAATTAATACATAAATTGATATAGAAACAAATTGATTTACAACAACAGAGGAACAACATTTGTGCAACCCGTTTGTGCAAACGAAGGAATACACACAAGAGAGAATACAAATCCATTTATAGTGATGAACAAAAAAATGTAAACCCATTTACAATGCAAACCCATTTACAATGCAGAAATACACAAGAAAGAATGCATATCCGTTTGTGGAAACAAAGGAAATACAAATGAACAACCCGTAATGCAAACGAAGAAATACATCAAGAAACTAACCCAACTAAAAGTAAAAAAAAATTAAAAAATCTTACAAAATCCTAACCTAATTGTCGATACTAACCTAAGTAACCTCTGTCGCTTAACGGTCGGTGGTCGTTGCCTTGGTGTGGATCGATCGTCCAAGCACAAGAAAGGAAAGGAAGAAACAAGGAAGTGATGGAACAACGTTGGTGTGGATCTGACAAAGGAGATGAAGGGGAGGGCCGAACGGCGAAGCGAAAGGCGGGCGCGACCCACTGTCGTCGACAAAGGCATCGAAGGTGGAGATGGTGACCATCACCGATTCATCGATGGTGATGCGTCGACGGACACAAAATTGATCGATTTGTGCTGGTTTGCTGCTGGAGTCTCTCTTTCTCTATCGGTCGGTCTTGGCATCCAGGTGAGTGGGTGAGTGGCTATCTCGGGGAAAGGGAGGGTGGTTGGGTGGGTCACGAACTCCTCATGGTCACGGGTCATGGGTTACTTTCAGTTTGGGCACCCGCACGCGTGCTAGGGGGGAAGTTCGCTTATTCAGTTATTTTTGTATAAATAACCGAACTGAATGGAATAACCAATTTTTAGGGAAAAAAAATATAACCGAACCGATTTTTTTTTTTTTAGAAAAATCAAATAGAACCGACCGAACTTGTTAGTTCGATTTACCCGAACTTTTGCTCACCCCTACCAGGGCCTACGAGTAAAATAAATGGTGTCATGACAAAGACATGGAGAGAATGGATACCATTAATATGAAAATGGTTTGATGTTGTAGGTTGACTTTTGAGGTTAACCTTAAATATTGGCCAGTATAATTGTGAGTATAGAGTCATCATTGTGGTTCGAGAGGGTTTGTTCACCCTCTCTCTTTGTGGAATGAAGCTAAGCATAGTGGGGTAGTTCCAGCCTAGGCATTGTTATGGGGTTGGTTACCTGGGTTCTCTATTGAGGTCATGGCACTGTGTTATTCATTTAAAAGCATGCATGACTGAGGGATATGCATTTGGGGATTTCATTTGACTAGTGTGCTTGGCCATGGGCATATTGCATTATATGTGTCTTCCTAGTAAGGCGAATAGGGCTTGATGCATAGCTTATGGGGGCTATGTATCATCGTTTATGTTCACTATGCCTCTGCATTATATTTACACACGAGCACTGCATTGTATGTCATTTCCTTATGGGTAAGCAAGGCTTGATGCATGGCTTATGGGAGTTATGTATCATTGTTTATGCTCAATATGCTATTGTATTATATTTGTGAATTGCATGGTTATTGGCGTTGTGTAGGTGTGTTGTGATGGGTTTACAATCCCTGCTGGCGTGCCTGATATACAGACGTAGTTGTGCCAGATTTATGGATGCTTTGGCTTGCCCTAGCTTAGACTATGGAAGTTTTGGCATGCCCCAGCTTAGATTATGGATGCTTACGCGTGCCCCAGCGGGTGTTGGTCGCTCTCACCCGAAGGCACTATGGCTTGAGATGTTACTTACATTGCCTTTTAGGACAATGATAGGTTAGTGATAGAGACTTGGGTGTCGTGTGTCTTATGTGGGTCCCAAAGACCAGTATGTGCATATTTTATTATGTGATGTTTATATATATATATATATCTGTCATGTGATTCATGAACATTTGACGTATAGTTGCTTGTCATGCTTTGTATGAGTTTTGCATTTAGGCACAAGTTATCTTTAGCTTCCATACTCTTACCAGCCTTTCTTTTCTTATATGCTTGCTGAATCTTGTGACTTACTCTTGCTTCTCTTCATTTCAGGTAAGGGTAAAACTTAGTATAGGGGTGAGGCTAGCGGCATTGAGTTACCCTGATAGGTGGTGTACATGGTAGTCCTAGTAGATCCTGGTTTGGTGTGTGCCTTGTGATTTTGTGCCATGGATGTTTAGCACTTGAGTGCTTGACACAGTTTTGTATGTGTATATGTATATACATCATGTAACCTGGTGACCGATTATCTTTTGTATGCATTCCTGAGATGTAAATTTTGTTTCTGCTGTTGTTTCTTATATATGAGTATGGGTGATCCTAGTTGAGCATGCATGACAGGTCAAGGAGTTTTTTATCCTGTCTTCTTTACCCCTCATGGGGCTCTCGCTCGGGTTCCTTGGCTTGGCTAAGGTATTCGGGAAGGGGTTCCACAAAAAGAGAGAAAAATTGATTAGACATAAATTAAACATTTTCATATGAAAACAGACCGTATAAGAAGTAATTGATTAGGTTATCCTTTTAGACTTCAGCAATCTAGAATCCTTGATTCCTAATATATATAAATCCATTGAAATAAAATATATATCAGCAAATCTCAAATACATGTGGCAGCCCACATAGCATAATAGAAACCAGCGAGCCTACTACAACCTTACTTTCTGGAAGTCTACTTCTTTTTCTTCCTCCATTTTTGTTTTTGTTTTTGTTTTGTTTTTAAGGTTAAAATAGTAGCCTTCAAGTATACATTGCATACGAAATTCATGAATTACAATGATACTCCGTTTTGGTAATTCACAGCTCGATCAGAGCCACCAGAAGCCTCCGTAGCTTGAACTTGTCTTCTCAACTGAACAAGTGGATTAACAATATTTAACAAATACATAAACATAAGTTAAATACAGAAGTATATAATTACGGAGTTGTATATATATAATTAATGTTAATCCTGTAATTAAATAGAAGGAAAAGACCAGAAAATAGGCTTCAAGCTTCCCTTTGATAGTTGCCAGTACTTCCTTGAGCTGTTGGAGGGCCATCTTGCATCTTCTTGTGTTGACGCATGCAAAAGGAAAGCTATCAAATTAGCTGGTGAAGAAAAAGGTCTTCAAAATGGCATTTTTTTTCTAAACACTAAAATGCTCTCTAATTTTGTTCCTTTTTCATCCAAAGGTGTCTGTTATTTGCATCTACATGCCTAACCAACTAGAGAGCTGAGCTACCTAGTGCAAGCTGGTCTTTCAACATGATCAACTTGAATCAACTAACTAAGCCTTTTTAGTTTCAGTTATATATTTTGCACCGGAATTCTACATGCTTAATTTCATTTCAAATCTGAAGCCACCACAAATTCTGTTCAAATCAGAATTTACCCTTCTAAATTTTCATTTCCCGCCGTGCAGTAATCCAAAAATTCTATGCATTTAGGTCCGACCCTCCTGCCTCCAAGACTGTATCCATGAGAGAAAGAGAGATGTTATACATATGCACATATAATTGTGTTCTTATATATACATAGATTTCCATTACTGAAAGTTAATATTGAGCTTTACATTGAACAATATCCATAGAATCGAACCATAAGGTTGTTCAACACAGAGAAATCCACAGGAATTTTCTCCCTGGAAAAAAATCACACAATTGAACGCTATTATTAAACAGTAATTGCCACAACCTCATCCTTCCAAACTAAACTATGATTTATATATGAACATTATAATTAATATAACGAAAATTAATAAGCATGTACGCACACACTTACAAGGCTTGCTCTATATTTTGAAGACATCTAACTGAATCCCTGGTGAAGAATATTGAAATCATTTCTTCGGCGAAGTTAGGATTAGTCTCAATATGCAGTCTTTCTATTCCAACAAATCTTTCACCAAGAAATCCCTGTGAAATAGCTCAATACTTACTCCATAAGAAGAAGATTAACTTCAAAAAATCAATTTGGTAATTCTATAATTTATGTGTGGGCATGCATATTCCTTTTTGGAAATAACTTCAAATCTTTAGAATTCTGCAGTAATTCATATGAAGCACTGCATTAATATTTTTGAGAAACTCTCTCAAACTTATATTAGGTAACGTTTTACCTATGGTCAAATTTTATATAAAAAATAATTAAAATTACATACATGTCTTCTTTGTACCAATTAACAATTATAAAGTTTCGTCACATTATTTCACATTTTCTATTTTTTCACATGCATGACACACATATATATATATATATATTTTAAAAATAAATCACACACACACACACACACACACATATATATACACAAAATCAATGAAGTTTCATGTATATGTATATATATATATATATATGTTAGTTCATCCTTTTATATATACAAAAAGCAGCAGTTGAAATGACAAAGCTAGAGAAGGTTTTGACCCAGCTAGCTAGGCTTTCTTATGCTAGTGCATGCTTGAAGCCATTGGTACGAAGAACATAGAGTAAACCTCATCAAGAAGGGACTGCCTCATGTTGTCAAGTTGGCTCCTCTCCATTGCACAAGTAAAAGCAAGGGAAGAGAGAGAGAGAGAGAGAGAGAGAGAGAGAGAGAGAGAGAGAGAGAGAGAGAGAGATCTGAATAGAATAGCTAAAAAATTGAAGTTTAGTTGAGAATGCAATGTATGTGTAGGAAAGGAGGGGTTTATAGTGCATAAGAGAGAGAGAGAGAGAGAGAGGGGGGGGGGGGGGGGGAGGTGAATGGAATTGTAGAAAGAAGAGATAAGAAATTAATTTATAGGGAAATTCTAAATATATATATATCTTATTTATTTTTATCAATTTTATTAAGGTCTGCAGTATATTCAAGTGGATTTTATTTGTTTTTTAATTATCTTTTATTTGAAGTTTAGGGATATAAACGTGGTGAATCCAGCAAAATCAAGTTAAGTTTAACTTTATTTGAATTTGACTTGTTTATTTATTAAGGTGTTTGAGCTCTATTTATTTATAAGTCGAGCTCTATAAAAAATGTTTGAATTATATTCATGAACAAGTTTTTACGTCGGACACCCTTGACCTACTTAAGTTGAATGAGTCAAATTCAAACTTGTTAACAAATTTGTTCGTAAATAAGAAATGATCAAGTTTGTTTAAGAATAAGTTATCAAGTTCGTTCATAAATAAATTATCAAGTTCATTCATAAAAAAAGAGCTCATTCATGAATAACATCAATTCTTCAAGAGGAATGAACATGCGTTATCTCCAATAATTATTTTGCTTAACAAAATAGCATAATGCGTGAGTTTAAAACACATTTGCTTCTTAAACAAATTTAAACATTTGTAATAATTCTAACATATTGGTAGAACAAAAAATTCTAAATTATCTTACTCTTCTTAAACAAACAAATGAGTTAGTTTTAAACGAATTAGAAACAAACATGTTCATGAAAATAAATAAATTGAAGAGACTTTTATTCGAACTCGACACATTTATTAAATGAGTTTTAAATTTTTGTTTGAATTTGTTTAATTATTTAATAAATGATCTAAGGACACATTTTATAAAATTAAAATGAATGCTAATGATTTGTTTACCTTAGTTCTTCCTACTTAATTTCATTTTCTAATACGTTACTTTGCAGTATATAAATCCATTAAATCATTAGAAGGAAAGATAGCTATTTAGCATTTGATCTGCCATTTTAGCTTCTTTCCTTTGCATTTTGGTATATGAAAATATTAGCATTGCCATCACGGTAATTTATGCAAGAAGAGACGGCCCATCTCCCAAAAATATATACTCACATATAAAATGTTACATTGCCCCTTTTAATATTAATAGAAAATTATTAATATATATAAAATATTAATAGAAAATTATTTTAATTGCAGCAAGCATTCAAGTTTTTGTCACACTTTATCCTAAAGACAAATTTAATATTTTAATTATTCATAGCTTCTCCTTGGACACCTAAATCATCAAAATTTCATGCCTAACTAACTAGACTGCTGAGCTGAGCCAGTACAAGCTGGTCTTTGAACATCATCAACTCAAGCATCAAAATTTCATGCTTAACTACTGATAGTGAATAGTAAAATTATCAAAATGCCCATTTGAGAAAGTGAATTCAACCTCACCCTGTGGTCAAAATTCAAGCTTATAAGGGTGACACGTGTCATCTCCTTTAGCCCACATCTCAGTCTAATTCATATATCTCAATCCAAAAGTATTTGGGTTAGATTCAATTAATCTATTCCCATTTAAACTTAGATTAGAGATCTCGTTTCCTAGTAATAGTTAAACTTTAGAATTCTATAAAAAAATCTCAAGAATTCTAATCATTTGAAAATAACTCTAAATTTCTTGTCTCCTTCAGTTTAGATGGGAGAACCCCTACAAGTAATTTTTTTTTTAAATTATTGTCTCATCATTATTTTTTCTAAATTTCATTAGTGATTTAAGTGTTAGAGGCCATACTAAGGGCCTCATTCTCTTGTAAGTGTAGTCTCTAAGGAGTCAAATCTAGCATATGTAGATCTCAGAGTCTAATTTCAAAGACAGCGCATGATGATCAGTCATTTATTTTATCGTCAACTACGTAGATGGATTAGCCAATTACAAGCTAATCTTTCAACATGATCAACTCAACAAATAAAGCCCTTTTTATTTCAATTATTTTTCAACAAAATTCTGTTTGTTAATTACAAGATAAAGTAATTAACCTAGCTTAATTAATCCCTGTTGTTGTTGCCAAAATACAACAATTAAAATTTGTGATGTGTGGAGTCCACTCGAGCTTGATGTCGGGTGAAGTTGGGTTGCCGTTAGAGATGCTGTCACGAGGGAGTTTGCTGTTAGGATGCTCGCCACAAGGATTCGTCTCAAATCTTCGCCGTCACTAGCCTTTGCCACAAGCTCTTGCCACTAGCCTTTGCCACAAGCTCTTGCCACTAGTCTTTGCCACAAGCCCTTGCCACTAGCCTTTGTCACAAGCCCTTGCCACTAGCCGTGGCCACAAGCTCTTGCCACTAGCCTTTGCCACAAGCTCTTGCCGCAAGCTCTTGCCACTAGCCGTTGCCGCAAGCTCTTGCCACTAGCCTTTGCCACAAGCTCTTGCCATTAGCCTTTGCCACAAGCCCTTGCCACTAGCCTTGGCCACAAGCTCTTGCCACTAGCCTTTGCCACAAGCTCTTGCCACTAGCCTTTGCCACAAGCTCTTGTCATTAGCCTTTGCCACAAGCTCTTGCCACTAGCCTTTGCCACAAGCTTCGCCGCTAGGTTTTACCTTCGCTGCTAGGTTCGCCCACAAGCTTTTCCACAAGCTTCGCCGCTAGCTTCGCTGCAAGGTTTTTCCACAAGCTTCGCCGTTAGCTTTGCTACAAGGTTTTGCCACAAGCTTCGCCGCTAGTTTCGCCGCAAAGTTTTGCCACAAGCTTCGCCGCTAGCTTTGCCACAAGCTTCGCCGCTAGGTTTTACCTTCGCCGCTAGGTTTGCCGCAAGAATTTTACCCTGTTGATGCTCAAAAAATGTGTTAGAGGGCTTGTGGGAATCTTTCCCGCGAAGACCCTCCGATGCCAAAGTCAGTCTCGGATCCCAATGACTATTCACGAAAATAGTAAAAGTGTATTCAAAGTGACCAGTTTTACCGAAGTTGGAAGTCCCCATTAATGTCCTGTAGCTGTGTATTTATAGGGCGCAGATCTCAAGGGTGTCTGGTGCCGACATGTGACATTTTCTCAATGGGTTAAAGCCAAAGAAAATGGGGGAAGTTACTACGATGTGGCCGCAGGCAGCTGAGCCTTGCGGCAGTGTGCCTTGCGGCCAGCATTGCCGCAAGGTAGTAACTTCTCGCGGCTGATTGTCGCGAGGCACCTCACGGCATGCAGCCGCAAGGTTGCACCTCATGGCAAACAGCCGCGAGGAACCTCGCGGCAAATTTTCGCGAGACTTCATCTCGCGGCATGCAGCCATGAGAATGCACCTCGCGGAAAATAGCCGCGAGGCTGCAATGCCTTACGGCGCGTGGCTGCGAGGCTACTGTGCCTCGCGGCGTGCGGCTGCGAGGCTGCGACACCTTGCCGCGAGGCTGTTATGCCTCGCGACGCGAGGCCGAGTTAGCTGCTAGGTTGCACCTCGCGGCTGCTGCTTCTTGTGGCTGCTTTGCAATCGCATGTCTTGCCAGCTGGCAGCAACAAATTGCTGCCAGCTTTCTTCCCTTTCATTCTTTCTTTTTTTTTGATTTTTTGATTTTTATTCTTTTTACATGGCACAACAATTGCCCCCCAATCTTATGTTTTGTCTTTAGACAAAATTGAAGAGTAAAAAATTAGCCAAAGAGTCAGATTTAGCACCTGAATTCGATCTAAGGTTCAAGGATGCCTGAAGATCCAACGTTAGCCAAGGGCTTTAGGTACCAAATTATCTTCTGGGCAACCATGCCCTTGGGAGATAATTTCCACTGAGGGGTTCTCGTCGGGGGTTCGAGCTTGCCTGGAGGCTTAGGCGCTGGATTAGCCAAGGAGTCGGGTCTAACTTGGAGCATAGCACCGGACTCAGTCAAGGGGTCCAGCGAGCCTACGGGCACAGTCTCTGGGGCATCTGATGATCCTATGATGGATCATAATGCTCGGGCTATTGTGTTCTCCATGTCCGTCTTTTCGGGGTTAGCCCATTTCAGGGTTTAGCCAGTGGTCCAGCACGGGATTCCTACCAGACATCCGAGTTTGCTAGGAGACCTAGGCACCGGATCAACCAGGGAGTCGGGTCTAGCCAAAAAGGCATAGCACCGAACTCCAACGAGGGGTCCGGGTGAGTCTGCGGGCATAGGCATCGGATGTTCTGGCAATCCCAGGCCAACTTGTGGTCATAGGCACCAGATTGCAACTGAATGACCCAATTCCAATAAGCGGGGTCATGGTAGAGTTGTCATAGGGTTGCTGTCTTTTCATGCCTTCCTTGGGCCAGTCTACCTAGGGGATCTGGGTTTGGCCAGTAGGCTGGCATGGGATTCCTACCAGGCATCCGAGTTTGTCGTGAGACCTAGGCGCCAAATCAACCAAGGAGTTGGGTCTAGCCAAAACGGCATAGCACCGAACTCGAACGAGGGATCCGGGTGAGTCTGCAGGCATAGGCATCGGATCCTCTGGTGATCCCAGGCCAACTCATGGTCATCGGCACCAGATTGCTACTAGGCGACTTGACCTTCGGGAGCGATCTTGTGCTTGAGCTATCAGGTGATCATTTTGCTTCTTTTTTGCCTTCCTAGGGCCAGTCTACCTCAAGGAATCTAGGTTTGGCCAGTGGTCCAACACGGGATTCCTACCAGACATCAGAGTTTACCAGGAAACCTAGGCACCAGATCGACCAGGGAGTTGGGTCTAGCCAAAAAGCATAGCGTTGAACACAAACGAGGGATCCGGGTGAGTCTGCGAGCATAGGCATCGGATGTTCTGGTGATCCCGGGTCAACCTGTGGTCATCGGCACCAGATTGCCGCTAGGCGACTTGACCTATTGGAAGTGAGCTGTGCTTAAGCTGCCATACCTGCATGACACATACAAATAATCTGGGCCCATGGAGATTTTTATATGGTTCAGCTTATAGTTTTGCCTACTTCCACGGGAATACAGGGGGTATATTCTTTTATTTATCGGGGGACGTTATTACAATGGAAAATTAAGGACAATTCCGGCCTTCAGCCGGGCTGAGCAACGCTTCAGATGACAGGTTCGACTCTGCGTCTCGCACCTGGTCCATTCCCCTGGGGATAAAGTTGGGAAGTACTTCTTGCGGTGCGCGGTGTTCCAAGCTTTCCCTACCGCCTCGCTTTATTGTGTCAGGGATAAGTACCTGTTGGGTTCTTTGCACTTCGTGCTGAGTTTCCCTCCCTCTTCCATTACTTTCCCCTGCGTCTAAAATTTCCATTTGGATGACAAACTGTTCTGCTTGGTCAAACAACTCCGTCAAAGAGTTTGGCTCGGAGAAGGCTAAGTATTTTCTAAGCGGGGTGTATGTAGTTCCGTTTAGTAGGGCTGACGCCGCCAATCCGGCTGGGAGATCCCTGACTTCTTGCGTCGCGGCTCTAAATTGCTCGATGTATTGCTTTAAGGATTCATTCGGTTTCTGCTGCAAGCTCATTAGATATATTGCGCTCTTCTTTTTTGGGAGATAGATGGAGAATGCATTTAGGAACTCTTTCTTCAATTGCTCGAATGATCGTATATGTCTAGCTGGTATTTCAGTGAACCACTACTGAGCTTGTCCTACCAGGGAGAGTGGGAAGGCCCTGCACCTGGTGATCTCATTCCACCCATGTAATACGACCACTGCGACAAAACGTTGTAAGTGTTTCTCGGGGTCCTCCCTACCTGAGTACACCTAAAGCTGTGGCAGTTCAAACCCTGGTTGCACTGGTTGCCTTTGGAGTTCATCGGATAAAGGAAACCCTTTCAGAGGAGTTACCTTTGGCACCATCATTACCTGCTTCTATTCTAGCACCTCTTCTATGAGGCGTTTGATGTCAGACGTGCTGAGTGTTTCTGGTTTCACTTCATTTTGGCAAGGAGATGGGTCATAAGGGACTCTCGAGTAAGTGTTTTCTATTGTCTCTCCATACGTGGGAGCTCTTCTTGCCCTCCTGTTATTTTCCTTCTCGAGTTTGTTACTTCCGGGACTAGGCTATTTAGCCCTGGAGTTTTGATTCTTATCCCTTGGCGAGGGTCCTTTGGAGGGTTATCCTGGGATCTCTGATGTTCCCTCCTCGTATCGATTTGTCCCATGTGGGGGACGTGAATGTCCGGCATTAGCTCACTTTTAAACAATGTAGTGACTCCCTATAGCCTCCTCATATTCTCTTCATTGTTCATCCTGAGCTCATCATTTTGTTGCTTCAGCTCCTCAAAATTATTTCGTAATAGTTCATAATTTGAGAGTAAGACTGTGGGTGGAGCTATTCTTGAAGTCCCTACGAGGTTTCCATTTGGAATTGAAGACTGTCCAAATGAGTGTTGTTCCTGACTAGCAGGCGCTGCATGTGGGACTTGCTTCTCTCGCCTTGTCGTATATCTCCTCAATCCAACCACATGTGCTTCTCCTTGCTCGGAACGCTCCATGCCCCTCGGTCTAGTGGTATGGTTGCATTCGAGCACCGGGAAGTCCCCTGAACGCGCTTCATTGTTAGGGTGTTCTACCGAAAATTCTGGCGCTGTAGAGTGCACTTGATGAGGGCTATTCGTGGCTCCCGTTCCGGTACGAGCGCTCCTTTGGGTGGGGTCAGGCAGGTTCGCCCAACTAGCTGATCTTGTCCCTCTCGGCATCTTATGTTAAAATTGGCTTTTTGTTGCGTTTCCCACAGACGGCGCCAAATTGTTGTTGCCAAAATACAACAATTAAAATTTGTGATGTGTGGGGTCCACTCGAGCTTGATGTCGGGTGAAGTTGGGTTGCCGTTAGAGATGCTGTCACGAGGGAGTTTGTTGTTAGGATGCTCGCCACAAGGATTCGTCTCAAATCTTCGCCGCGACTAGCCTTTGCCACAAGCTCTTGCCACTAGCCTTTACCACAAGCCCTTGCCACAAGCTCTTGCCACTAGCCTTTGCCACAAGCCCTTGCCACTAGCCTTGGCCACAAGCTCTTGCCACTAGCCTTTGCCACAAGTTCTTGCCACTAGCCTTTGCCACAAGCCTTTGCCACAAGCTCTTGCCACTAGCCTTTGCCACAAGCTCTTGCCACTAGCCTTTGCCACAAGCTCTTGCCACTAGTCTTTTCCACAAGCTCTTGCCACTAGCCTTTGCCACAAGCTTCGCCGCTAGATTTTACCTTTGCCGCTAGGTTCGTCCACAAGCTTTTCCACAAGTTTCGCCGCTAGTTTCGTCGCAAGGTTTTGCCACAAGCTTCGCCGCTAGTTTTGCCGCAAAGTTTTGCCACAAGCTTCGCCGCTAGCTTTGCCACAAGCTTCGCCGCTAGGTTTGCCGCAAGAATTTTACCCTGTTGATGCTCAAAAAATGTGTTAGAGGGCTTGCGGGAATCTTTCCCGCGAAGACCCTCCGATGCCAAGATCAGTCTCGGATCCCAATGACTATTCACGAAAATAGTAAAAGTGTATTCAAAGTGACCAGTTTTACCGAAGTTGGAAGTCCCCATTAATGTCCTGTAGCTGGGTATTTATAGGGCACGGATCTCAAGGGTGTCTGGTGCTGACATGTGGCATTTTCTCAATGGGTTAAAGCCAAAGAAAATGGGGGAAGTTACTACGATGTGGCTGCAGGCAGCTGAGCCTTGCGGCAGTGTGCCTTGCGGCTAACACTGCCGCATGGCAGTAACTTCTCGCGGTTGATTGCCGCAAGGCACCTCACGGCATGCAGCCGCAAGGCTGCACCTCGTGGCAAACAGCCGCGAGAAACCTCGTGGCAAACAGCCACGAGGAACCTCGTGGCAAATTGCCGAGAGACTTCATCTCGCAGCATGCAGCTGCGAGAATGCACCTCGCGGCGCGCGGCCGCGAGGCTGCTGTGCCTCGCGGTGTGCGGCCGCGAGGCTGTTATGCCTCGCGGCGCGAGGCCGAGCTAGCCGCGAGGTTGCACCTCGCGACTGCTGCTTCTTGCGGTTGCTTTGCAGCCGCATGTCTTGCCAGCTGGCAGCAACAAATTGCTGCCAGCTTTCTTCCCTTTCATTCTTTTTTTTTTTTGATTTTTTGATTTTTATTCTTTTTACATGGCACAACACCTGTAAAACAAATAACAAATTCTTTGACCAAGTTAGGGTTTAGCATTATCTTGCAATTCCTCTAGTTAAACAAGTAGTTGTTCTTCAAGAAATCTCTGCGCAATAGCCTAGTGCTTGGCTTTACAACATTCAGCAACAACAAGGCAAGTATGTTACTCTTATCTTTTTAGTAGGAAGAAGATTATTAACTTTAAAAAAATTAATCCACTAATTCTACATCTTAGGTGTAAGCATATTCTTTTATAGATGAAAACAACTTCCATTCATTTAAAAGATGATATACTCATCAAAATAAGATATAAGATATAAGATACTCTTCAGAACAAGGTGCATTTCCTTCAACCAGGGGTCTCAAACCATAGCCCAACAGTGATTTTTTTTATCTGGAAATACTCAGAATAAGGGGAGTTCATTTAGGTTCCTTAATCATCTTGTTGATCATCCCTTATTCTTGGATATGGTGGCTGCTACTTGGAGTAGGTGTGTTCCTGGGGTTCCTATGTTTCGAGTAGCTCAGAAGCTTAAAGTTATTAAGGATGCTATGAAGACCCTCAATAGGTCTAACGGTCATGTCTCATATCTCGTTGCATCTCTCCGGGATAAATTATGTAGTATTCAACAAAAGATGCCTGATAACCCTCATGACCCTACTCTTCATCAGCGAGAGCTTGACTTGAATAGGGATTATTCAGCAGCTATCGCTCAAGAATTCGATTATTTTTGCATTCGAGCTTGAATTCGGTGGTTTGCGGAGGAGGATTGGTGTTCTCATTTTTTCTTTTGATCCATGTTGGCTCGGTAAAATAACAATCATATCATCAGCCTCTAGAAAGAGGATGGCATGGTTGCGGACTCTAAGGAGGAGGTGGCGAGCATTATGGTGTCTTATTTCCAAAATCTTAATTATAGGTCAAAGCGCTCGTCTAACTCCTCTGCGTTCTGAGGATGTTACCCTATTTATTGATAAGCGTTTGGAGAGGGATTAGTGGGGAGGGCTCATTGCTGAAGTTTCAGCTGAGGAAATTAAGAATGCCCTCTTTAGTGTAGGTGATGATAAGGCCCCTGGGCTTAATGGGTTCACTGTTAAATTCTTTAGAAAGGCCTGGGAGTTTGTAGGTCCTAATGTTGTGGAGGCGGTGCGTAGTTTCTTCTCATTCGGTCGTCTTTTGGAACAAATGAATGCGACCATTATCAATCTCATTCCTAAGGTTCCCTACCCTGAGGTGCCATCCCAATTTAGACTTATTTCTTGTTGTAATGTTTTGTACAGAGTCATTACCAAGATTTTAGCGAATAGGGTCAAGCCGTGCTATCTGGCTTGGTGGATGCTTCTCAGGCTGCCTTTGTGCCAGGTCGTTCGATCGAGGATAATGTGTTGCTAGCCCAAGAATTGGTTTTCCAATATCATTTCCATAAGGGGCAACCCCGATGTGCGCTTAAGGTGGGTCTAGTAAAGGCTTATGACTCAGTGGAGTAGGATTTCCTCATGATGGTGCTTCAATTGATGAACTTTCCCCCACAATTTTGTAGTTGGATCTACGAGTGTATTACGACTCCTCGTTATTCTGTTAAGATCAACGGTTAATTAAATGGTTTCTTTCTTAGAGGTCAGGGTTTGAGGCAAGGGGACCCTTTCTCCCCTTATCTCTTTGTTCTTGTGATGCAGATCCTCCATGGTATTATGAGCCATTACTTGAGGTCCTCGAATTTTCAATTTCACTGGAAATGCGAGCAGACTTTAATGGTGATGCTCATGTTCGCGGATGATCTTCTCATGTTCTCTCATGGTGACATTATTTCGGTAAGCATCTTAAAATTCTACTTGGAGAGATTTTCTTCTTTGTCTAGCCTCAGGGCCAATCCTCTAAAGAGTGATTGCTTTGTCTCTTGTAGGGACGAACCCTTAAGGGAAGATATTCTTAATGCTTTCGGATTTCGAAGAGGTGATTTTCTTATGAGATATCTGGGCATGCCTCTGCTATCCACCAAGCTTTCTTACGGGGTTTGTCACCCCATCATTAATAAAGTGAGAAATAGGATTTGTGGCTGGTGTAGTAGGTTGTTTTCCTTTGAGGAGGGCCTGCAATTGGCTCAGTCTATTCCATCCAGCATCTATGTGTACTGGGCATCTATGTTCATTCTCTTGAAAAGGGTGATCCATGAGAATGAACAGATTATTCGTAATTTCCTATGGAGTGGTAATGAGGCGAACCCACATAGAGCCAAGGTAGCTTGGCATGAGATTTGATGCCCTAAGGAGCAAGGAGGGCTAGGTCTTAAGCCTTTTTATGTTTGGAATCAAGCCTTGGTTAGCAAGCTTATTTGACGTTTGCTCGTAAGGGATAGGGCATCCCTGTGGGTGAAATGGGTGCATACTTATAGGGTAAAAGGGGCATGCTTTTGGCTTTTTAAAGTTCCTTATGCCTGCTTGTGGCATTAGCAAAAATTACTCTTGTTAAAGGGACTTTGAGATCCCATTTTGGGTGGAGAATTGGGGATAGTCGAAGCACGTTCTTTTGGCATGATCAGTGTCACCCTTTGGGTGTGCTCATTAATTGTTTCACACACCAGCTGCCTCGACAATTAGGAATTTCAATAATGGCTAAGGTCTCGGATTTTATTGAGGATGGTTCTTAGATCTGGTCGGAGAATTCTTCCTCTCCGCCTTCAGACCTTATTCAAAATCACCTTCCTAGTCTCCCTTGTCTTGAGCGCTATGATGAGCCTTATTGGCTTCCAACTTCAAATGGGGTTTTTTCAGTTAAGGCCGCGTTCTAGGACTTCTAGGGTCAGGATCCTAGGGTTCCTTCGTATCAGTTAGTTTTTTCATCTGTGGGTATTCCCACCCATTTGTTCATTCTTTGGTTAGCGATTCAGGAACATTTATCTACTTTTGACCGTATTAGCTTATTTTTGTCCTTTCCGAATAAATGCTTTCTTTGTAGGGCGGACGCGGGAAGACATAACCACTTGTTTTTTGAGTGCCCCTATTCTCGAGAGGTGTTCTATCTTTCTTTTGTAGATTGAAGAAATTTAGTTGGCCGTGGTGTTGATGGGATACTGGTGTGCGGTGGGCAGCGACTAGATGAGTGGGAAAAATCCTTAGCAGGTGGTGAATAGGTTGGTGCTTCATGCTTTGGTGTATTTCATCTGGTGAGAACGCAACAACAGGTGCTTTCGTGATTAGGAGACTTCCTCTTCTCAACTGGCTCACCAGATTCAATATGCGGTGTGGGCCCGCTTGATGACTGTCTTATTCAAGCAGTCTCTTTGAATCCATGCTCTTCGTCATGTCTGGTGGCTTCCGAGGGATCAGACTGGTTCTCCACATTGAGAGATAACTTGTTTGCTTTTGAGGCTAGTTATTGTGATCTTAGAGTTTTATGCTTGATGTTAGTTTTAGTTTTCTCTCGAGCATTGTATATATCTTTAGTTCTTTTTCTTTTCTCCTTATTTCTTTTATTTTATTTCTATTTTTTTACTTTTATTTTATTTTCAGCCCAGAGAGTGATCGTGGTTGTCCTAGCCCCTAGTTTTCTTTGGTGGTTTGAGGTTTGTCTTGGCTTTGGTTTGTAGCCGGTTTGGCGTGGTTCTTGTTTTATTTATTCTTACTTGCACAAAAAAAAAAAAAAAGGGTTAGAGGGCCTATCGCATCAGTTATTAAAATATAATTTTTGTTAGGAGGTAAGGGATATTTGAAAATACATCAAATAATTTACTTTATATTTACTATTATAAATTATAAGAAGAGGTGACAATATGAGATCTAAGTAAATAAAAACAAGAATACTCAAGATCAAGATAACAACTATTCAAAATTAAAAAATTCTATTGGTGTCAAATTTCCAACTATAACAAATACATGCATGGAAATACATGTTCTCATAGGTACATTTTACCATTTTATTTTGGCCTCGTGTTCTATTCAGTCTTGCCTAGCGATCATCTTAGTAGATTAGCCATGTCTAATTTGGATGCTTTTAGTTATTACTTTTTGACCTTTGTTTATAGTTCTATTTTTCTTTAATCTAGAAGGTGATTGTTGTTGTTTTTCCCCTAATTTTTGGTGATCCAATGTATGCCTTAATCTTTGTTTGTAGTCGTAGTCGCTTTGATGTTAATTTTTTTATTTTATGATGTTCTTACTTAAAAAAAAAAATATTAAGACAGACTTTCTCTCAAAGTCATTATGAATACAGGAAAAGAATAATTATGAACACTCAAATTACAAAAAGGCACATACTTTCGATATAATATATGCTATAGATGTATAAAGCACAAATATAAAAATTTGAGGTTTTTCTCTGAGTAAGATTCTTTTAGGAAATGTGTATATATATATATTTCTAAATTTTTCATCTCAAAATCATAAAATATTACATTACCCCATTTAAACTGGAATAATCTAACATGAGATGTTAAAGGAAAATTATTTAAACTGTTAGCAAGCGATACAAGTTTTTTATTCCTTTTGAATTTAATTCTTTTATTCCTTTTGAATTTGAGGTCTCAATTTGTTTTTTTTTTTGGACTCACTTTTATATTCATTTTTTTAATTAAAATGTTTATTCATATTAATTATTTTAGTTATTATGTGAGAAATATCTATGCTACTATCAGGAGAATTTTGATTCATGAGTTTTATACACTGGTTTTGCAAGCAACATGCTACATAATAATTAATTACCAACTTTAATGTTGGCCAAAATTCTGGATTATATCAACCTATTAGCAATATTCATTTAGTATAAACTTTTTGTACTCAACTTGTAACGACCCATTGGTGGGTCTAGATGTCTAGTGGTATTATCTTTTGAGCATTAAAATTTTTTGTTCTTATTGAATTAAGTGTTAGAAATATTATATGTGTTGGTAATGGGGCAAATTAATGAAGATAATATTTTGTGTGGAAAAATCTCAAAGTTGTGGGCTAAATGGGTTTGGGCTTTATTTGAAATAGATCATTTATAAGTATTTAAATTTTAAGTGTAAATGAATTGAGTTGAGCCCAAATTTCAAGAAAAGTCCATTGGGCCTAGTTGGATTGAGCCATATACTTGGACTTGGGTTTGGGTCGTGGGCATAGAGAATGGTATCTTAATTAAAAAAGAAAAAAAATTAAGAAAATGACAAAATGACCTGAAGGGTAAGAGATATTTGAATTATGTGTGTTATGTGAGGGGCAAATTAGGGAAGCCAAAAGAGGGGTTGGATTGGAGAGAATTGGGAGACAACTCCTCCCCCATTTTCTCATTCTTTTCTTTTTTCTTGTTTTCTTGCTTCCTTCTCCCTCTCCTGATTGTCTTCTTCTCCTCATTTTTTCTTCTTCTTTCTCCATTGTTGACCTTCATTGGAGTTTTAAGCAAAGGGATTTTCGAGAGCTTCATCAAGTTCCTCTTTGGGTTTCATTTTATAAGGCAAGTTCTCTTTGCATTTCTCTTGTTATGCAAGATTACCTCTCTTTATTTTGATGTACAAATTCTTGTTTAATTCCCCTCAATTTGAGTAGATCTTGCTTCTCCATGGCAAAAATCACCATTTTTGGTTTTTAAAATGCGTCTTTCTTTTATTACAAATATTGTGTAAAAAAAAATCTTTAAAATTAATAGATCTTGTTGGATCTTCATTTGGGGCTTGATTTACCCCAAAATCCTTCAAAGAATAACATATTTTTGGTTAAATTAGAGCAAAACAATTATTTGTTGAGTTGTTTTGCATTATTCCCATATGTCAATTTTCAGCTTTGGTAGCTTGCGCATGCTCTATTATTTTGGGTATAACTTTCAGTAAAAATATCTGATTTGAGATTCGTTTATTGCGTTGTAAACTAGAAATCTTAAGATTTATTTTAGACACAAGAATCAAATCTTTTGATTAATATTTGATCCTGTCATAGCCCTGTAAATCCCTACTAAGGTCTGGAAAATTTACTGCTTTTAAGTAATCTGACCTTGCTTCGGTTTTAGGGTATAACTCTCTGTAGTTATATCCGATTCAAGATCCGTTTATTTTTGTATAAACTAGACTCGATAAGCTTCATTTAATATTTTTTTTTGTAATTTTTGGTTGCATTTGGAGCTTACAGCAACCTTGTTAAGTCTTGCCAGAATCTGGAAATTTTCTGCACTGTTTTCGGATAATCTGTCCTTGCTTTGATTTTTGGGGTATAACGTTCTTTGGTTATATCTGATTTGTAATCCGGTTGTTGTTTCAAAAAATAGAGATCTGAGGCTTCGATTTGATATATGATTCATGATATTTGACTGAAAAATGAGCCCAAAATAGGACCTTGAAGTTAGACTTCAAAATCTGGAAATTTTCTAAAATTTTGCCTAATTAAATCCTTTTATGTTGGCTATTCTTTTTATAATCGAGGTGATGTTTACCCTTGATCATTCTTCTTAAATACTTGAAGTATTTTATTCAAAAGCCTCGATAAGGTTTTGTGTCACCCTATATTTCTTAAGGAATCACACATTTATTGATTAAGGTCTAGAAACTTGCAAGATTTGGTGTTTCTTGCATATATAAATTTTTTTTTCTTGAACTTGTTGTTGAGATAAAAATATACCATAAATATTGGTTAGACATTTCTATAAGTATGAGTAAATAAATTTATTGAGAGTTACCACGTGATTATGAGACAGTGCACACCTTAATTTATGTAATTGTGCATGATAAGTATGATTTGAGATTTTTCTTAATCATTGAGGATTGATATGAAATTGGGATATGCATATGTGATACATGATTATATTAATTTGTGCATCTATTATTTTTTGTTGATGTATTTTCGTGATGCATATATATTCATGTATGGCCGTGGGAGTCTTGGGAATTATGCGGAAAATTTCTTACTATTGGTCTATGTGCATGAGTATGGAAATGACTACATGATATGTATAATAATCACAGCACGAGAAATTGACGTAAATGGAAAACTTATGAGTTGTGTTATACTGATATCTTCTCATAGAGTTATTTACTCTATCTCTACTTTCCATGCCTTTGATTTTATATCTCCATGCTTTATAAATATACTTGCTGAGCCTTATGGCTCACCTTGTTTACTCTCATGTCATTCCAGGTAAATGTAAAGTAGTGGTTGAGGGCAAGCCTAGTGGGGCTAAAGCTCAGGGTTAGAGGTGTACAGAGACCTTGCAAACTAGATGGTCTATGTTAGTGTTGGTGATGAGGGCATGTGTGAGGAAATTTTATGTTGTAAAATTTGTTAGTGCCTTTGTATTTCATTTTGTGTAGGCTATGGTCCAAGATGTTGTGAACCTTTATGTTAGCTTTCACTAAATTTATCTAAGGATAGTATTATAGTGTTGTATGTTATTGTTTTATATCACCCTTGTGATGACCTCTTTTCGGATATTCTATGCTATCGGGACTATCTGGGAGTGGGCTACTACACAATTTATGTATAATTACCAGCTTTTTATGTAAATTAAACATTTTCCTGTGAAAACATGCATTATAAAGAACTAATTGAGCAGGTAAATCATTTGCCATCAAATTTAAGTCAAATGTTAATGCAAGCCTTCTGAATGGGAAGGCCTTTGGAGGTATACTCGTAGGACACAAGGGCGGATATGTACTTTGAGCCTCGACCCCGACCCTATTCCTTGGGAAGCCATGCTAACAATGGATAATCATGACTAGATTAGGTTGCACTTCCAATTAGATCCCATGCAAGTTGGTCTCCATGCTCAATAACCAGGAGGACACCAAATTGCATCGGTTAGAATACGCTTTTATCAGGGATGAAAGGTATATCATGTCACGATATCTTAACTACAATTTATAAATTTCATAAACAGGTCAACAAATGAGGCAACCCATATACCCTAGTTGCATGGGCCAATCAACGCCATTTTACCCCCTGCTCCTTTCACTCCACTTGCCACAAGCAGTGTGTTGTAGTAATTAAGAAAAATTATATATAAAAAAAACAATTGAGGAAAGACAAAATAAGAATTTAAAATAGGTTAAGCAAGCCATTTTTAGAAAATTATCTTTAGGATTGTAATTTTCCCATTAGGTGCAAATAGTTTATGAAAATTCTAATATTAGGATGCAATGCCTAATTTTTGAGAAATCAAAATTGTACTTTTTGATCTCTTCTACCACTAAAAATTCAACCCAACAATGAAAGAAAATAGAAAAAATAGAGATAGATAATAGCAATTGAATGAAGAAGTATAGATGGCTTATTGTATCTCCTAGCATCTCAAACGTCCACACTATTTATAGACATTGAATGGGTGCTACCGGTAAACATTAAAATATTAAAAAATCTACAACAAAAAACACTTATTGAGGAATTATTTTTAGGAAATTTTTTAAAAAGTGCCTTATAAAATACTTTTTGAAGGCATAATTTAAAGAAGTGCTTCAATAAAATAATTCTAATGAGACGCAATAATGCAGTGTCTTAATAGAAAAATATAATATGGCAGAATTTTTGAAGTGCCTTAATAAAATAATTCTAATGAGACACTTTGATGAAGTGTCCTAATAAAATAATTTTAATGAGAGATACTTTGATGAACCATCCTCAATTAAGTGAAAATTGCAAAAAATAATCCCTCCATAAATAGAAAATTCGTTTTTAGCCTCTTTTTGACAAAAAAACGTTTTTACCCCCTACAAACAAATTATTGCAAAAAATAGCCACTTTATCACTTTTCACCCCAACTTTTGACTTTTCAACTCCCCACTTTAATTAAAAATTAAGAATAAAAATGAAAACAATATATTACTAAACTACCCTCAATACAAAACAAATAAAAGGGTTGAATTTCTATTTTACCCCACAGGGAAGTTCGAGAAACCCCTCATAATTATAATAATAAATTTTTAACTATTAAAACATTATTATTATTTCTCAATATGAATTCTTATTTTTTAATAATTTAATAACTGGGTGGATTTTGAACCCATGGTGAGTCCCCATCTCTTTTTTATTATTAAATATATATGTATTGTTACATATAAATAAAATTAATTAAATAATAATAATTGAAAATTTTAAATATATATGTATTATTAAATAAATAACTGAAAAATTGTTATTCAATGATTCTTATATTATTTTTCTATTGTAATAATAATTACAAATCTTAATTATAATAATAAATTCTCAACTATTAAATTATTATTATTTTCAAATAAATACTATTATTTTTAATAATAATTATTTTTTTAAAAATTTAATAACTAGTTGAGTCTCAAACCCACACTTGGTTCCCTCCCTTCATTTTTTTATTATTAAATATATATATGTAATAATAATACATATACAATAAATAAAATGGATTAAATAAAAATAATTGAAAAAATGAAAAATATATGTATTATCAAATAATTAAAAAATTGTTATTCAATTATTATTAAAATAATTTTTTTGATCTTTTTGTTTTTCTTTTCTTGGCCATGGGATTTTTTCAAGTTATCCACTAGTCCAAAAAATAAATTATTGTTTAAAAATTATACTTGTATTTTTGGGTAAGTTCTATAATCATTATATCAATTTAATCCAATATTATTAGTGGTTAGAACACTTAATCATGTATTGGTTGTGTTTTATTATCATTCCATTATTGTTTATTGTGAATTATAAATTTAATTAAGCCAAAAAATGTAAAAATACATAATTTTTTATTGGGTAACTTTGAAAAATCTCATTGACCAAAAAAAAAAAAATCAAAAAATCCATTTTATTAAAAAATTAGGTTTTGTAGCCCCACAAAACTCGGGCCAGGCTTTGTGGGCCCACAAAGCCTGATTTTTTTTATTAAAATAGTTTTTTTGATTTATTTTTTTCTTTTCTTGGCCATGGGATTTTTTCAAGTTATGCAACAGTCCCAGAAATAAATTAATGTTTAAAAATTATACTAATATTTTTGGATAAATTTTATAATCATTACATCAATTTAATCCAATGTTGTTAGTAGTTAGAACACTTAAACATGTATTGGTTGTGTATGTTTTATTATCATTCCATTATTGTTTATTGTGAATTATAAATTCAATCAAGCCAAAAAATGTAAAAAGACATCATTTTTTATTGGGTTACTTTAAAAAATTCCATGGACAAAAACAAAATCAAAAAATCAATTTTTATTAAAAAATCAGGTTTTATGGCCCACAAAGCCCGATTTCTTTTATTAAAATGGATTTTTTGATACTTTTTTTTCTTTTCTTGGCCATGGGATTTTTCCAAGTTATCCAATTGTCCCAAAAATAAATTATTCTTTAAAATTTATACTTGTATTTTTGGGTAAATTTTATAATTATTACATCAATTTAATCCAATGTTGTTAGTAGTTAGAACACTTAATCATGTATTGGTTGTGTTTTATTATCATTCCATTGTTATTTCTTGTGAATTATAAATTTAATCAAGTAAAAAAATGTAAAAATACATTATTTTTTATTGGGTAACTTTGAAAAATCCCATGGCCCAAAGAAAAAAAAAAAGATCAAAAAATCCATTCTTATTAAAAAATTAGGTTTCATGGCCCCAAAAAACCCGGGCCGGGTTTTGTGGGCCCACAATGTAATATCCCCCCAAAAAAAAAGAATTTGAAAATGATAATAATAATATAATTACAAAAATAATAAATAAAATAAAATTAATTAAATTAAATTAATTTGCTTAAAAATCTTGTGGCTGTGGGCGATGCTTGGAGGCTACGCCATTTCTGTCAAATGGAAAGTAGAGAGTGACAGACAGAGGAGAGAGTGAGAATTCGTGAGAGAGTAGGGGGAGCCGAGAGATTGGAAGAGTGAGAAGGCTTGGCTGAGGGAGAGATTGAGAGGGAGAGATCGAGATCGAGAAAGTGAGGGAGAGAGATAGAACGAGGGAAAGAGGAAGGTGGCGGCCATGGAAGCTCCAAGTGAAGCTCGGCCATGGCAGCCGAGCGAGGAAGCAGCAGCGGGGGAAGGACGCGCGAGCAGCAACGGGCCAGCAGGCGCGCACGGTGGCGCACGGTGACGCGCGGTGGCGCGGGAAGGCGGCCACGGAGGCCGGCGGTGGCTGGCTGCTTGAGCGCGCAGGCGTTGTGCGCGCCAAGGAAGAAGAACAGTAGCGGCCACGGGAAGAAGAAGAAGGAGAGGAAGAAAGGAAGAAGAGGAAAAGAAAGAAGAAAAGAAGAAGAAGGAAAGGAAAGGAGAAGAAGAAATGGAGTTGCAGGCGCGAGAGATGCAGGGAGGAAGAAGAAAAGAAGAAGAAGGAGAGGGAGAAGAAAGAAGAGAAAAGAAAGAAAAGAAAAAGAAGAAAATAAGAGAAAATAAAATAATTTTAGAATTTTCTCGGCATGAAACGTGATCAGGTACGTGGGTAAAAATTAGTAGAAGCCTGATACGTTTAAATTATAAATTTTACGCAATTAATTTGAGTCTCGGTTGTGTTATTTGCTAGGAAATGATTTAATTTTCATCGGGAGCTCGAGTGAGGTCGGAATTAGCTGGTTTCAGGCAAGTTCTCAACTCTCGTCTCGTATTCTTTAATTCCCGTGAAAGACCCCGTGATTTCCTGTATTTTATCATCTCCCTTACTTTAATTCGGTACCTAGTCTTATTCGTTGAATTATTATTCATTTGTTTTAATTTAAATCAAATCCGAGACTTCTATAATTTCATTTGTTGAGTGCCTACGGGGGTTTGTACCACCCCCATTCCCTTCAGAATGATGCTGAACCCAGTTTGGGGAACTAGGTTCCTAGTTGTGCGGGTTTTATTTACGGTTTCTGCGATTTACTTATGATTTGGTTAGAGTTATTGAGCAGTGGGATAGGGGTTGACTGTTTAGTGACGTTGGGTAGACTATTGTACGGCCCTTAAGTGGACCGTCAGGTGGACACTCCTAGTCACTGATCGTTGACCGGTGCCAGACACTGCTGACTAGCTCTGCCGGTATGTGATTTGCTGCATGAGTAGATGCATTGTATTACTGTTCATGATTTGATATACACATGGGTATAGGATGCATGTTGGGTTATCCATTTATTAAGTATGCTTGGACACGAACATTCTAGCCTGGTTAGGTTGCATCCAGCGCGAGCATATGCATGGCGTGTGGTTTACTATGTGGGCGGAGCATGGCCTGATGCCTGGATGTATGGGCGCCTTGTATCACGTTGATGCTCACTACGCCATTGCATTTTTATGTGCATTGCATGGCTACTAGTAGTTCTTAGTTCTCGGACGGGAGTACCGTTCCGAGGGAGCCTATGGCTCGGTTGTCGGGAGTATCGACGGGGATGGGCGACGGGAGTACCGGCCCGGGATCGCGCGCGAAGGTTTGTGGACATATTTGTTGCCTTTCAGGGCAGCGGCAGGTTGGTATGGGACTTGGGTGCCATGTGTCTTGTGTGGGCCCCAAGGACCGGTATGTGTTTTATTATGCGCTACTACTGTGTTGTAGTGTCTCATGGCTTACGTGTACCTGGGGGTTTATTTTGGGGAGGATTTTTGATTATGTTCAGCCTTCGGCCTTTCTTTTCCTTATGCTTGCTGAGTCTCTCGACTCACTTTGCTTTCCATCATTCCAGGTAGTGCTAGTGTGGGTCCGAGCAAAGGAGTCAGCGTCTAGCAGCAAAGTCGGTATGGTGTACAGGCAGTCCCGTCAATCTCTGTCAACTCTGATGGTTGTGTAGGGTCTATTCCTTTATTTTTGTACTATGCCAGGTCTTTCTTGTGTCTCGTGTATATTGGCACAGGAGTCTATTTTCATTTATTGATCTTGCGACCGCTGTGCTAGCGGGGTACCCGTAGTGCATGCATGTATATATTATTTCGCTTCCGTTGCTCTTATTTTTGTGTATGCATGCCAGGGTGGTCGTTGTCTCGTGTCTCATTATTTTTCCCTTCCGTAAGTGCTCTCGTTCGGATAGACCGGTGGTCGGGATATCCGGGCGGGGGTGCTTACACACAAAGCCCTTTTTTTTTTTTTTATTAAAATGGTTATTTTTATCCTTTTTTTTCTTTTCTTGACAATAGGATTTTTCCAAATTATTCAATAGTCCCAAAAATAAATTATTGTTTAAAAATTATACTTTTATTTTGGATAAATTTTATAATCATTACATCAATTTAATCCAATGTTGTTAGTAGTTAGAACACTTAATCATGTATTGATTGTGTTTTATTGTCATTCCATTGTTATTTCTTGTGAATTATAAATTTAATCAAGTCAAAAAAGGTAAAAATACATTATTTTTTATTGGGTAACTTTGAAATATCCCATGGCCAAAAAAAAAAAAAGAAAAGATCAAAAAATCCATTTTTATTAAAAAATCAGGTTTCATGGCCCCACAAAACTCGGGCCCACAAAACCTGGGCCGGGTTTTGTGGCCCCACAAAGCCTGATTTTTTTTTATTAAAATGGTTCTTTTTATAATTTTTTTTTCTTTTCTTAGCCATGGGATTTTTCCAAGTTATTCAATAGTCCCAAAAATAAATTATTGTTTAAAAATTATACTTTTATTTTTGGATATATTTTATAATCATTACATCAATTTAATCCAATGTTATTGGTAGTTAGAACACTTAATCATGTATTGGTTGTGTTTTATTATAATTCCATTGTTATTTCTTGTGAATTATAAATTTAATCAATTCATAAAAGATAAAAATACATTATTTTTTATTGGGTAACTTTGAAATATCCCATGGCCAAAAAAAAAAAAATCAAAAAATCCATTTTTATTAAAAAATTAGGTTTCATGGCCCCACAAAACTCAAAACTGGGGCCGAGTTTTGTGGCCCCACAAAGCCTGATTTTTTTTTATTAAAATGGTTATTTTTATCCTTTTTTTTTCTTTTCTTGGCCATGAAATTTTTCCAAGTTATTCAATAGTCCAAAAAATAAATTATTGTTTAAAAATTATACTTTTATTTTTGGATAAATTTTATAATCATGACATCAATTTAATCCAATGTTGTTAGTAGTTAGAACACTTAATCATGTATTGGTTATGTTTTATTATCATTCCATTGTTATTTCTTGTGAATTATAAATTTAATCAAGTCAAAAAATGTAAAAATACATTATTTTTTATTGGGTAACTTTGAAAAATCCCATGGCCCAAAAAAAAAAGATAAAAAAATCTATTTTTATTAAAAAATCTGGTTTCATGGCCCCACAAAACCCGGGCCCACAAAACCCAGGCTGGGTTTTGTGGCCTCACAAAGCCCGATTTTTTTTATTAAAATGGCTATTTTTATATTTTTTTTCTTTTCTTGGCCATGAGATTTTTCCAAGTTATTCAATAGTCCCAAAAATAAATTATTGTTTAAAAATTATACTTTTATTTTTGGATAAATTTTGTAATCATTACATCAATTTAATCCAATGTTGTTGGTAGTTAGAACACTTAATTATGTATTGGTTGTGTTTTATTATCATTCCATTGTTATTTCTTGTGAATTATAAATTTAATTAAGTCAAAAAATGTAAAAATATATTATTTTTTATCGGGTAACTTTGAAAAATCCCATTGCCATAAAAAAAATGAAAAAAAATCATTTTTATAAAAAAATCAAGTTTCATGGCCCCCCAAAACTGGGCCCACAAAACCCGATGATGTTGTGCAGTTTTGAAAAATTATTTTTTCATTGAAATCAATATAGATCTGGAATAATATCTATCAAAATATGTTTCATTTACAACCATAAACATACTACATAGCCTTTATAAGCAATGTGATCACAAAACAAAACAAATAGAAATGAAATCAATCCTTAGAGATTCAGTAAGTGAAATTGTTTGTTAGAGAGAAAGAATCTTGTTGAATGAGATTTTAATGAGATCGCTGTGATTGATGAAGATTGTTAAATGACCCAATAAGCAAAAAAATTGAATGTATAATGAATGATTGAGTTTGGATGGTTTGACAATAGAGAGAAAGAGAGTAACGTGAACGTTGGAAGATGAGAGAGAAGAGAAAGGCAATTTGAAAGAGACAATGGTATTTTAGTAAATGAAGATAAGGACATTGTGGGCTTTCTAATTTAAAATCTCATTAAGGGTATTTTAGGCATCTCATATAAAAGTGAATATAGAGTGCAATTAGTTTGTTTGATTTGTCAAAAACGTTTTTTTACTAGAAAGTGGTTAAAAACAATTTTTTAAATTTCTTTTAGGTTATTTATGAAGTTCTCTCTAAAATTAATATGGGCACATGTATTAGTGAGGAGGCTTGCAGATCAAGCAGTTACACGTGCGCACGAGGAAGGAGATGTCCAAGGTTCGAGCCAAAGGGGAAACGAGCACATTGGAGTTATTTTCTAGCCTACCAAGGGGTCGTTTCATGGGGCGCCACGTGGTGGCGTGCGGAAAAGGCCTTGCGGGAAGTATCAAGTAGGGGAGAGACAAAGCCCGCCCAACGATGTTGGGGGCCTTAGGTAAAAAAAAATTGTTGAGGCCTTTTCAAAAGTATTAATTTTTTTTATAAAAAATAAATAATACACATTTTTACACGAACATTTTGTCATTTTATTAAATAAAAAATAAAATTCAATTAACTATAAAATATAATAACACAATAAATTTTCAACTAAAATATAATATCTTAGAGATAAAAAAAAAAAACCAAACAACTTACTACAATAAACAAATAAAAACAAAACTAATTTTTCTTAAAACTCTAAGAAGACTAGTGCGAATAAAAAATTATACATTCCTGATTTTCTTATAGAAGATAACAAAACAAATCATTAAATTGATAGCATTAGAAAAATAAAATTCATCAATAATGAGTAACTTTTCATTCTACAAACATGTGTTGAACTATGTTCACCTTTATGTAAAATCAATTTTTCTTGTCTTTTGAGATGTAAAATTGTTGATTAAATCTCCATAATCAAGTTTATCTAATAAATCATGCTCAATAGATAATATAGCTAATCTATTCAACCTTTCCTGCGACATAATTGATCTTAAATATGATTTTATCAACTTCAATTTTAAAAAACTTTTTTTTTGCAGAAACTACTTAAACTGGGACTTAAATCTGGAGTACAATCAAGTATAATGGAAAAATATTTTGCCTCTTTAATTTTCTTCAAAATCATACTCTTGACTTCATGTGCTAACATATGTATCAATTCATTTTGGATTTTATGTCCCAAGTAATGATTATGAATTTCACCATTTTGAATACGCCGGACATGTTCTTGTAATACTAGATCAAATTCAACTATCATCTCAATAAGACTTAAAAATTTTCATTATTCACATGATAGATTTTTTCATTAGTTCCACAAAATGCCAAATTATTTTTAGCTAGAGCTTTTACCACAACAATTATTCTTTTTAAAACATTTCTCTAATATTCTTTTTCTTTACTAACTCTTACTTACACATCCCTATCAATTTCTTTACTCTTAGAAAATCTCAATTCTAAATCAAACCAAACATTCATGTTAAATAAATGCTCCTTACTTGTTTCATGGCCTTTCAACCTAGAAGTAAAATTTCTCCAATCTTTAGTTCCTTCATTGCCAAATTGACGCCCACTATATTTTGTACCATACAGTTTGTAACAAAAGCAATAAACTTTGTTAAAATCCTTTAAATATACCAACAATTTTCTATCACGAGTTTCCTCATTTGATAGCTCCTCGTATAATAAAAAGTGAAGAAATGCTTAGAAGTTTCATCCTTCAAAAAATCTATATCACTTTCTCTAATTGGACCTTTTTCGACTAACAAGTCTCTTAACTTAATATCAATATTTTCCTATCTTCCAAGATCATAAATATATATTAATAGAAACATTACCCAGGTTATTGTCAATATCCTTAATTTCCACGTTAATTTCCTCTTTTTCTATATTTTCTTGACATTCTCCACCATCCATATTATTATCACAGTTTTCATTGTTATAATTCTCTATGGTTTGTTCTACCATCATCTTATTATCTTATATTTCATTTAAAGTTGTGTGTTCAATTGTTTTGTTACTTTGGCTATTTAGATCTCTCTTATTACTTGTGATAAATTTTTCAATAGCACCTTTTTGAGATTGAATCAAACTATCAATTCTTATATTTTTCTTATTTTCTCATACCTCGATGTATATTTCCTATTGGATATATTAACTTGGAAATAAAAATTAAGCAATTGAGTCAAAAGAAAGGTATCACCTGGAA
This sequence comes from Diospyros kaki, assembly GCA_036245055.1. Lineage (NCBI taxonomy): Eukaryota > Viridiplantae > Streptophyta > Magnoliopsida > Ericales > Ebenaceae > Diospyros > Diospyros kaki. The sequence continues at coordinate 4,744,458 of BSEG01000003.1, forward strand.
AGTCTTATAAGCTCCAAGTATATAGCAATCCCGAATATTTCCAAAATTCAAATTAGACTCTTCAAATGATTTTCCTCGACGATGATCAAATCAATTGAATCCTAACACAAACCAAAATAAATTTTTGAGTGTTAATTGAATGAAATCAATTGAATCATAACATTCAATTTTATAGAAGAATATAAATACAAATTGGAATTCAAAAAAAAAAAAAATGATAATAGACAAAAGAGGGTTGATGACACCAATACACACTTCTTAGATTTAAACCACAATAGTATAATAGTATTTTTTTAACAAATATCAAATCCTAGATTTAAACCACAATAGACAAAGTCTTTATAAAATTAAACTTAAATCAGTAACTTAAATAATAGATTATTTGAATGGAATTTATTTAAAAATTAAGTCTAATTCGTGCATGCCTATTATTTAAATTTCATAAACATACTCTTCAATAAAAAAAGTGCACACAAATTGATGAATGCAACCACTTATTTAATCCCAAAATATTGACAATAAACACCAATTTAATATAAACACACAAAAGACCCATAAAGTTGAGATTAACAATAATCACTTATTTAATAACTTCCAACTTCAACTATGACGAGTATGTAAAATACTAAAAGTATAAAACAAAAATACTTGAAATTGGATCAAAGTTCTTATCCATGAGCATCTAATCTAAACACCCAAAACTTTTCCTTTCTTTCTCAAAGTAATTTTCACAAACAATGTATAGGTATACACTAAAATACTAGAATTAGTGAATCAAATAACCAAAATGAAAGACAATAAATCACAACTTCACAAGTTCACAACAAATGAAAGTAAAAAAAACACCCACACAAGAACACCCAGAAAGCCTTAAAAATAGCAAACCGAGAAGTTAAACCTTAAGAAGAAACTTGCTACCGCAACGACGACACCGACGAGGTGGCAATGGATGTGACCTTCAAAGCAGTGACGCCGCTATTTGATGCCTCGACTAGGTTAGGGGATGTGCTTGCTGTTGCACCACTGCGGGCTTGGCTCATTGGCTAGAGGTTGCTTCGTTGCCAGGGCAAAAACTCCTACTCCACCTGTGAGTCTAGCTTCCTCGGTAGCGCAACAGTGATTGCGTCACTTTCCAGTCAGTGACACCCAGTAGGAATTGCTCGTCCACCGTCGTCAGGTACTTCTAGTAGCAAACTTTCAAGCAGACGATGCTAAAGTGAAGCTTGAAGGAAGGCTAAAACAAACTACAAATAGTGACTGTGTTATGTCATTGTGTGGACTTGTGGAGTGACTGCGCACGTGCGAGAGAGAGAGAGAGAGAGAGAGGGGTGGAAGAGGGAAAAATTGGGAAGGAAAAGTGGGTTTGATGGGAAATTGGGATGATGAGAATTGGGATTTGGGATTGGGCCGGTTAAAAATTGAAAATTGGAGAAGGGAAAATAAAATAATTTATTATTAAAAAAATAACATATATTATAAATTTTTAAAATGAGGGGCCTTCTCATTTTAGGGGCCTTATACTGCCACATAAATGGCTTTACGATTGGGTCAACCCTGGGGAGAGAACATCATGTGTCGTGGGGAGAGAGATCACGCGGAAAGGAAGGCTTTGTGGCCTCAAGGCAGTTAGAACCATATTTGTTTACGAGACATTTTTAAATGTCATTACATGCTTAAATTTACAATTGTCATTACTAAGGATCAATTGGGATGATATATGGAGTCCCTGAAATGGCTCGGGAGGGTTTGTTTACTCTTTCTTTGTTTCATGGAATAAAGCTAGGCAAATCCTTTGGTAATGCCAACGTGGGTTTGTTGAGGGTGCATTTTAAGTTGCTTACATATTTAGTTACTCCTTATTGTGAGTTGTACATGCCAGTTGAATGCATGGTATGGGTTATGCACTATGAGGTTCACATGACTTGAATGTGTTACACGCACAAGTATTATTAAGTTGGTATATACTAGGCACTAGCATTGCATTGGTATGTGTATTCCCATATGGGCAAGGCTTGGCTTGATGCATGGCTTATAGGGGCTTTGTATTACATTATGGCCTACTATGCCACCATCTTATTTGTATGCATTTGCATGGTTCTTAGTGCCAGTTCTCATATTACAGTTGTACGGTGTCGGTTAATTTGAACTGAGATTATAATCACAAATGTTTTAGCGTGCCGAGTGAGTTTTGGCTCGAGTTACGAGTGTTGGTTGCTCCCACCTGAGCGAGATTTTGCTCGAGTTACAGGTACAACTTGCATTCAGGGCAGCAGCAGGTATGTGATATGGACTTGGGTGCTAGTGCATTTTTATTTGGGCCTCAAGATCCGGTATGTGCATATCTTTATTATGCAATTGATATCTGTTATTTCTTATATGATTGGTTGACATGCTTTGCATGAGTTTTTGCACTTGGGTGCTGGTATTCTTTTGCTCTTTATTCTTGTCAGCATTTTTCCTTCTTATATGTTTGCTAAGTCTTGTGACTCACTCTTGCTTCTCTTCATTCCATGTAAGGGCAAGGCCAAAGTTGAGGATGAGTCTAGTGGTGCCGGACCTACTTGAGTAGATGATGTACAAGGTAGTCCATGTTGACCTTACCCATAGGGTAGAGTTGTATAACAGGGTCGTTGTTTTCTTTTGAGTTGTTCTTTTTTTAGTTTGGCTTGTATGTATGTGAACCCTATAGTCCTGTGGGCCAGTTGTGTTTTGACAAGTCTGCCTTCCTTTTGTTTTCTTCTTTTTCCTCTCGGGGCCACCTGTTAAGGTTCTTCGGCTTGGCCGGAGGATCTAGGTGGGGGGTTCCACATACGACCCTCATCACTGCTCTCGCCTTGGCCAACTAAAGTACCGAAGGAGGAACACCCCCTATATTGACCACGACCACTTCGCTTGTAAGGTCTACCACCTGACATATCCTATGACACAAAGCATACAATAATTTACATTTAGCATTAGTGAAATGTGTCAAAAAAAAAAAATTCATTTTCAAAACATGATTTAGTCTTCTTTTGTTATATGATCATATAAAATAATATTAAATAAAATATGATTATTGAGATCAATAGCCTTACCGGGTTTAAATGGATAATTAAAATGTTACCGAGTTTAATTGGCATGGGTTTAATTGTCCATTTAAACCCAGTAAGGCTAATAATACTGGTAATGCTAAAACAATAATTTGATTGTGCCTCTTTAGTGGTTGGGATCTCCCCCCCAACCCCTAAACAATATAGAATAAAAATAAAAAAATTTGATTATTTGGATCAAAAGCATTCCCAGGTTTAATTGGATAAAACAACCTGGGATGGATTTAATTGGCACATTAAACTCAGGTTAGATAATTAAACCTGGTGAATTGTATATAATATTTTGTTTTTTTTTTCAATTTACTCCTACAAATCCTTGGTTTAAAATAGCACTTAAATGAGCTATGGTGCTAGAAAATTACGTTTACTGTGTTAATTGTGCCTACATTGCACAACAATCCACTATATCGGGGCAGACACATTTCGAGTGCATTAGTTAAGTATAAATGATCAATTGTGTTTCATGGTACTACTACTAACCATGAACATGGTAATTCCAAGTCGAGATACATATTTTCACACAATGAAGTTATACATATATATGTGTGTGTGCATATTAACCAACAAAAAAAATAAATCGGAGTGATCACCCATCACCCGAAGGGAGATAAAATTCCCATCACTCACTAGAGACATATCTCTCACAATGAAAATAAAGTATAAATTAGAGTTGCAACCTAGAAAGAAGCCAAAGCTGCAAGAGAGATAAAAGTAGAATTAGTCCCAAGAAATTAAATTTAGGATATGTTAATGTGTCACTACATTGTTACATAAAAGAGTGTTAGTGAAGTAAACAAAATTTATATATGAAATATGCATACCAAAGGAAGACTTGAATGAGGTTGCAAATAGGGAACATGGAGTGACATTGCACTCCACTAAAATTTTTAAAAAACATGCATTATTCAAGTGTATCCTTATCATCTTCTTCATATATATCCTTCTCGTCGTCATCTTCTTCATCTATATCATCCTCCTTTTCAGTTGTATTCACGTTCTCATCTTCTTTTTCATTGTCAGACTCCCCATCCTCAACCATAAAAGTGTCATTAATGGAGTACTCTTCAACTTCTTTAGACTTAACATTGTCTTGAAGTATATCAAGTTGTTCATCTTCAACTACGGTAGGTTGCAACAACACGTCCTCATCTTCCTGATAAAGATCCTATTTTTTTAGAAGTTGGGGCATTAACCGTGCTTCTTGCCTTGGTTCGAATAACTACCCACCAATCCACAAATTACGTTGTCGACATGGATATGGGGCATAGTAAACTTGGTGCGCTTAATTGGGAGGCAAGTATAAAATGATCATATTGATTGTACCTTCTAGTAGACTGAATCTCAACTATTCCTTATTGTTTATTTATCCTGGTCCCCCGCCCTAGAGTTGGATCAAACCACTCATAATTGAACAACACCAACTTTTTAAGTAGTAACCCAGGGTACTCCAATTAGATAACCTCCTTGAGTATCCCATAATAGTCGTCTTTTGGTTGTCCATAGACAAAACCTCGAGTACAAACTCCACAATTTTTTGTGGACTTGCCTTCACTCCACAAATCAATTTGAAACTTATAACCATTTACAAAATAAGTATGCCATGTTTGCACCATCCTCAAGGGTCCCCATGAGATGTCACCTACTCATATTTTATTTTAAACACAAAACATGTTAATAAAGAAATTACATTATTCACGAACATAGAATTTAATTTGTTAATGCACTTATTTTTAGTAATTGAAAGGGATCTACATAGTCATTGAACCATTTTGGAAACTCATCCTTTATCCTTTTATCAACTTCTTTAGCATCCATGTGTGGTGTAAGCATTGTTATATTTTCTACATATATACTACAGCATTAAGAGAAACCAAGTTTATATACTAAGTCTTAATTAAATTATGATCATTAAACAATCGTGGAGATGTGTTATAATTTACTTCAAGTAAGGTTGGACCTCGTCAAAATTTAAGAGAACGTAGAGCGTCGAACGATTAAGTTCTTGATCAGTTAACATACAATTGCGATGTTTTCCAGCTGGGCGTCCTAGCTGATTGAAGATAGAAAATGTATCTGGATCCAATTATTCCTTGGCACCATCATTATTTCGTGGTGCTTGTGTCTGCCTTGATTGTACATTAGCACCGAAATAATGGCTACAAAATGTGAACATTTCTTCTACGATGTAGGCCTCGCAAATGGATTTTTCCACTTGAGCCTTATTTTTGACCTTTCTCTTCAACGTGTGTAAGAACCTAAGGGTTTAAAAGGAAAAATAAAATACCAAAGAGAGAAGTCAAAACATATACTAGTGTGAGCAATACTATCATTATTGTTACCTCTCAAAGGGATACATCCAGTGGTATTGCACTGGTCCACCAACATGTGCCTCATAAACTAAATGTATGGGAAGATGCTCAATTGAATTAAAGAAATTGGATGGGAATATTTTCTCTAGTTTGCAAAAGGTTACCTTAATATTCTCCTCCAACATTTCTACCTTATTAAGCCTTAGAGTTGATGAACAAATCAAAGAATTGGCTAAGCTCTGCAAGGGGCTTCCATATAGGGTTTGGCAATGTCCTCAATGCAATTGGGAAAAGACTTTCATGAAAACATGGCAGTCATGGCTTTTCATCTTGTGCAATTTAGCATTTTGAATGTCCACACACTGAGCCAAATTTGAGGAATACCCATCTCGAAGCCTTAATTGTTTAACCCATTCACAAATAGCTCTCTTTTATTCCATGTTGAGGATGTATTATGCCTTGGGTTTGAGGAGCTTACCTTTGCCTATGTCCACTAGCTCTAGCTCCCTACGTCTATAATATTCTTTTAAATCCATTCTTACCTTTGCATTATTCTTGGTCTTTCCCTTGACATCCATAACAGTATTAAACACATTATCAAACACATTCTTTTCTATGTGCATTACATCTAGGTTATGATGAATTAGATTTGTTTTCCAATATGGTAACTCCCAGAAAATGCTTTGCCTTGTCCACTTGTAATCAATTCCATAAGTTGGCAGGCACATAAGGCCTGCATTGGTTGTTTTTGACAAGTTTTTAACTCTTTCCCAAACTTCATCTCCACTTAATCGCCTGAGAGGTGGTGATTTGTCAACCCTATTCTTTACAAATGCATCTTGATTTCTTCAAAATTGGTGATTTAAGGGAAAAAACATTCGGTGATAGTCAAAAAAGGACGTCTTCCGACCATGTTTAACTGCAAAATGCCTTTGATATTTTCATACAGTATGGACAAGCTAACTTGCCTACAGTCATCCAACCTGGTAACATGCCATATGCTGGGAAGTCATTTATAGTCCACGTAAGTGCAACCCTCATTTGGAAATTTTCCTTCAATGAGATATCATATGTCGTCACACCAACATCATAAAGCATATTTAACTCATCTATGAGCGGCTGTAGGAACACATCGATCTTACTCTTCAGATTGTTTAGCCCAGGGATTATTAGTGTCAAGAACATATACTCATGTCTCATGCACCTCGATGGGGGGAGATTGAAAAGGGTGATGATTACAGGCCAACATGAATATGTTCCACCTGATGGACGATATGGGAAGAACCCATCTGTGCACAATCCCATTCTAACATTGCGTGGATCACGTGCAAAATGAGGGTGCATTATATCAAAGTGCTTCCATGCTTCTCCATTGGATGGGTGGGAAAGTACACTGGGCTCTTGAGGGTTTTCATGGTGCCACCTCTTCTCAACAGCCGTATCATTTTATGCAACTAGCCTTTGAAGTCTTGGTGTCAAGTCAAATACCACACCTGCTTTCTAGCAACATCCTTATACCCCTTGCGACTCGCCCTGCGAACATATCGTGAAGCATGACAAAGCGTGCATTGTTGCTTATCAACATTGTCCTTAAAGTATAACATGCACCCATTAATACAACAATCAATCTTTTGGTAACCAAGGCCTAGCTTTGAAACCATCCTCTTTGTTCTATAAAAGTTTGATAACATTAGATTTTCTCTAGGCATTATCTCCTTCACAAGTTGAACCACCCCATTGTAACATTGTTAAGGTATGTTATAATTAGACTTAATGCTAAATAGCCTAAATGATGCTGACAACTCTGAATGAGTCGAACAACCCTCCCACAAGGGTGCTTGTGCAGCTGCCAACATTTCATAGAATCTTTGAGCACTAGCATTAGGTTGCTCCTTTTGTTCGTCTCATGAAGATTGGCTCCAAATGAGAGACATGCTGCATCCATGACTATCAACTGCTATTATTCTAAATTCTCAATGTAACTTTGTTACATGTCATTTTGAGGAGCTGTCGGTTGAACTTGTTGTATGGTGGGTGATTCTTCCCCATGGCACGTCCAGTAGTGATAGTTAGCCATAAACCCTTCCTAAACAAATGTAACTTCACTGTGTCCACATCTAGGAATTTCAAGCAACCACATTTCACACACGGATATCTTATAATCATGCCATCATGTGTAAATTGTGGTCAAGGGGAAACATAATTTATGAAGCCCTCAACCCCATACACAAATTCAACTACTAGCCAGACTTGAGGTCTCATTCTATTGTACATCCATCTCCTATGCTCAGGTATATCCATGGTCTATAAAACACGATGGGATTTTGAACAAAGATGGGATTTTGAAGTTTGATTGCCTTAAACATAGAATTAATGACAAATAAAACAAACTAAATGATACAAGTATATTTCAGAAATAACAGCATGAAAAAGAACTAAAATGAACTAAAAAAATTGCACTTACCTCGAATTCTCTGATCAAACAAATATATTTGATTGGACGAATTGATATGTAAAGCTTGGATGCATAACAAGATGGAAAATAAAATGGCAGAAAAAAAAATATAGATTAAGGTGATGTGAAGCTGTCAAGCACGACCTGACTATTTGTGAATGAGACTGTTGAGGAAAAACAAACATAAAATAAACAAGTCGATACACATTTACATGAACTAGGGAAAAACCATATATTTATCTAAAAGGAAACAAAAAAATGCCTGATCTGAATGACGACAGGAGGAAACAGAGAGAAGACGACATCGGCGAGACTTGAGAGTGACAGAGTAAAAGCAGCAACAGAGGCGATGGATGGAGGCGGCCAGGCGATGGTGATGGAGAAAGAGAGAGAGAGAGAGAGAAAAAGAGAGAGAGAGAGAGAGAGAGAGAGAGAGTGAAAGCAGGGGTAGAGTTGATGGGCTGGAGGCGGCGACGATAAGAGTATGCGGAAGGGAGATGGTGAGAGTATGAGAGAGAGAGAGAGAGATGGGGCCTGGAAATGAAGAAATGAAGACAATGGGAACTTAGGCAATGGGGATTTGGGATTTGGGTGGAATTTGGGCAATAGGGATAATAATATAAAATAAAATGATCGAAATGGATATAAGACCAGGACGGATGATATTAAATAAAATATGATTACTAAGGTCAATAGCGTTACCGGATTTAATGTATCATTTAAACCCTGATCGGGTTTAATTGATCATTTAAACCCAACGCGGGTAATTAAAACAGGTGAGCTATATTTGTTTTTGATGACACAAAACAATCGACATGTAACACTGAAAAATGTGTAGATGAAATTAAAAGACTTAACATTTTGTAGATTGGGGCCACTTCCATGGTGGAGATGTAGTTGGATCTTTCAAAATTAGTGATTCACTGTTGGTGTTCTTGAGAGACCAATGCAAAAGTTAGTTATTAATTTATACAATATTGAACTCCAAGCTATTTAGTTTTTTTAATTATTATATTATTTACTAATTTTAGCGACGATTTTCCAAAACAATTAACACAATTAAATTATTTAGAGTAACTAGCATTCTTGGGTTTATTTGAACAATTAAATCTGGGATAGGTTTAACTGGCCAATTAAACCCGAAAAAATAAATTAAACAATGAATTGCATCTTGGAGTCAATAGCTTTACCGAGTTTAATGTGCCACGGGTTTAATTGATCATTTAAACTTGACATGGGTAATTAAAATTGGTGAGTTATATTTGTTTTTGATAACACAAACCAATCGACATGTAATTCTGAAAAATGTGTAGTTGGATCAAAGATCTAACAGTTAGATCGTTCAAAATTAGTGATTCACTGTTGGTGTTCTACTTTAAAGCAAATATGTTTTTTTCTTTTATCTTTTTTTATCGAACGGGATTTTGGGTAGGAAATCTATTTTTTTCCTACTTATATATATATAGATATATAATGTATATATATAGATAAAATTAATATTAAGATTTATTTATTTATTTATTATATTATTTATTTATTTTTAATATAACTTATAATTATAATTATAATTTATAATATATATTTATAAAGGATGCAGGAAATGAATTGATTATCTTCTAAAAAATTATTAAAATTATTATTTTTACCAAGAATTATAGAAAAACGAAACATGGAAAAACACATTCCGGCGGTACATTAATTTTTATTGAAATTCTGATTACTCATTACTAATGCGTATATTCCAATAGCACTTAACTTTGTTCGTAATTTGTGTCTGTCTGTTTGGTTGCCCGACTTTTAGTATGCATTATAATTATAATTTTATCGTAATCTATTTTTTTATGGGACAAGATTTTGGGAGGGAAATCTATTTTTTTTATCATACTTTTATACATATATAGATAAGATTAAGACTAAGAATTATTTATTTATTATATTATTTATTTTTAATATAATTCAAAATTATAATTATAATTTATAATATCTTTATCTTTATATACATAAAAGTGGAATAAAGAATTTTTTTCCCCCAAAACATGCATTAATAATAATTAAATTATCTTTATATTATCTTTATCTTTATATCTTTATATTATTATTATTATTATTATTATTATTATTATTATTATTAAAAGTAAGATAGTTTGCAAATAAATTTTTTTCCCCAAAACTTGCATTAATAATAATTAAATTATTATTACTAAAAGTAGTAGTAATTAATAATTACTATAAATTTAATAATAAATTTTCCATTACATGAGTTTTTCAATGCATTAGTAATTAATAATTAAGATTTAAGATATTATATTTTCAATACTAATTAAAATTTAATTTTAAAATTTTAAAATTTATTGTGAAATTTAAAAATTTAAGATATTGCATCGCACTGGTGAACATGTAACATGGGAAAACACATTTGGATGGTACATTAATTTTTATTAAAATTATTTTATTTATTTTAAAATTATTTTAAAATTAATTTTTATTGTTATCTTCTAAAATGGATTTGAAATGAATTGATTTTCTTCTGAAAAATTAATAAAATTATTTTTTTACCGAGAATCATAGAAAAATGAAACATGGGAAAACACATTTAGCGGTACATTAATTTTTATTGAAAATCCAATTACTCATTACTAATAGCACTTAACTTTGTTCGTGATTTGTGTATGTCTGTTTGGTTGTCTGACTTTTGGTATGCATTATACGTTACCAACGATATATATATGGTAACCTTCAATGCTCATAACCTTCTCAATTCAATGCTCGTAACCTTCACTAGAAATGTACTTGGAATCTGAACTGGCAGAGCAATCACAGACTGTAAATGAACTTGTTCTTGTATCCGAGAAGCCTAAGGAAAGTGATGTTTTATTACTGGCCTTGGACTGAATGTTACGAGCATTGCCATAGTAGAAGAGAGTCCTCCAATAGAAGGCAAACCACCTTGTTTTATTTTTTTTGGATGACCCACGATCACGACACTCGGCCCCTCGATTTCACTAAAGGAGGAAAATCGCGAGATGTGCCTTGGGGAGGCCAAGGTTTTAACACGGAACCTTTTGGATTGACACCAGTTATCCCAAATGCCCTTCCTTTTCCATCCAAGCTATGCCCCGGGGGGCATACACCTTTTCTTTTTATAGTATTAATAATTTGTTATTCCAATATAATAGTTTTTTGTGAATAAATAGGAAGTTCATGTCAAGATTTTTCATTTTCTATACACGTTGCAAGTTAAACTTTATGCCTAAGTTGCACAACAAACCACTATATATATTAGGCACATTTGTAGTCCATTAGTTAATTACAAACGATCAAGTGTTTTATGGTACTATAGTACTAGAAATGAACATGGGACCAAGATGATGATATGAGATTTTTGATAACATAAACCAATCGATATGTAATGTTCAATCAATAATTTGATTGCATGCCTCTTGAGTCGTTGGGATCCCCCCAAACCCCCCACAAAAAAAATTTCAATGAAAAATAGGATTTTTAGCGACAATAGAGTTCTCGAGTTTAATTGGACAATTAAACCCGGGATGGGTAATTAAACCAGTATGTTATATTTGTTTAATGTGCCAAGTAAACCCAGACCAGGTTTAATTGGTCATTCAAACCCGATGCGTGTAATTAAAATCGATGAGTTATATTTGTTTTTGATAACACCGTTGGTGTTCTTGAGAGACATTGATGATGTGCAACTGATAATTCTTGATGTATAACTCTCTATTCACCATATTAAAATAGATTTCATCCATAATATTTTTAAAATTTACAATTGGAATTTAAATTTTACATTGCCCCAAATTTGTTTATTTTAATCATTACGAACGTATTAACTAGATTAATGTTTGACAACTTACACTAAAAATAAAATGGCAATAAGTAAAAGAAAACAAAGTTTTGTTTAGTCAACTGTAAATTTAGCCTTTTATAAGATTGTTAAGGTTAACACAGCCCAATTGACATGTAATGTTCAAACAATAATTTGATTTTGTGCCTCTTGAGTTGTTGGGATCCCATAAACCACCCTCTCCCCTCGTGCGCCCAAAAAAAAAAATTAAAAATGAAAAATAGGATTATTTAAATCAATAGCGTACCTAGGTTTAATTGGCCAATTAAACCCAGGATGGGTAATTAAACCCGCTGAATATGATGCTTTAAATTTTTGGGTGAGTTTTTCATATTAAATTTTACATTAAAACCTAGATCTACTAAAATTCAACGTTACATGATTTTAATTTTTGGGTATGTGGGTCACCGAGCCAAAGTGAATATGATGGTTGATCTCGATCATTAGAATCCATCATGGATAGTCGTCGGTGACATATTTTCAAAAACATGTTTTTATTTTTTTTTTCCATAAAATTAATTTTTAGATCTACAAAGGTACAATTGTTGGATATACAAAAACGCAATTCGATGATTAGTTCCGATCTTTAGAATCACCGACCAATTAGGTGGTTAGAAGCAACAGTAAGGTTGAACTAATATTTGGTTATTTTGTGGTTAGTTCAATGTTCGGTTTGGTTCGGTTCAATTATCACAGTTTGGGTTTTGGTTAGTTGGGGTTAGTTGATCGGTTTCGTTTAGTTATTACATGTGGTTTAGTTCGGTTCAGTTATAATTAACTAGTTGCACACCCATAGAGGTAGTTAATGATGATAATGAAAGTTAAAATACAAAATTTTTAAAAAATTATATCTAACTATTAAACTATATATAATTATAACTTAATAATATGATTTAAGATTTAAAAAAAGATAAATTTTATTTTTTAATAAAATTGTATGATTATACATTTCATATATATGTTGAATTGAATTATAAAATTTAAAAATATTTTATCACCATGGTTTCAATAGTCATGACATATTTAGGATGTTAAGAAGATTGAAGTTTAAAAATTAAAAACAAATTCATGATTATAAATAATTGAATATTTTATTATAAGTTAACAATTGGATAACAATGATTAAATAATGATGTGTAAACTTATAAATTATTAAGTTTTATTTAATTTTAAATTTTATAAAACAAGTTTAATAATTAAATTATATTTTCAAAATAATTTTATTAAAACTTAATAATCACATGTAAAATATTGGAGTTAAATGAATTCATATTTACTTAAATGAATTCATATAAATTATGAAGAGTCAAAATTAACTTTGATAACGTCCAACTGTGTCACGTGTTCTATACACATTATTAAATTTGACTACATCAACCAACCTTAATTACCTAATTGCAAAGAAAAACAATGTAACCCTAATTGGAATGATAAATAAGGGTGTAATTCTGTCGGTATGGAATGGAATTACCATATTCCAATTCCATTCCAAAAAATAAATATAAATTATTTTGGAATATGGTAACAAACAATAAGCAAAATATTAAACTTAACAAAAAAAATAAAAAAGTTATATTTTGTAAGTTATGATTATACCAAATATAATCATAACTTACAAATTTTAATATAACATTCATCAAATAAACTACATATTACTCAACTGATATATATAGTTATTCGTGTATGTCTTTTTAATACTCAAGTCAAATATAATTTTACTTGAATAATATTTATTTTAATCAATTAATTATACAAGTACAGAAACTTGTCATTTTAATCTATTAAATGCTATAGTTACTCAACTAATATACCATTTAATCGATTAACTATTTACTTATTCAAATAATGTTATTCCATTATATATTTGAGTAAAACAAGTATATAATCGATTAATCTCTTAAATATTTAGCTCTTACTTGATTAAAATAAAAAATTAGCCAAGCACAATACTTATTAGTTGTTACTCAACTAAACATTTCATTACTTGATTAAAACGATAATTGCTCTATTAAGCCCATATATTAGTTGATTAATTTTTATATCAGAACAAATTTTATATTATCAATAATTTTTATTAATGACATTATTATAATAATTTAAAATTTAATAATTTGAAGTTAATTCATAATTTATATGAATTCATTTAACTCCAATGTTTTACATGTGATTATTAAACTTTAATTAAAATAAGTTGAAAATAGAATTTAATCATTAAACTTGCTTTATAAAATTTAAAATTAAATAAAATTTAATAATTTATAAGTTTACGCATCATGATTTAATCATTGTTATACCAATTGTTAACTTATAATAAAATATTCAATTACTTATAATCATTAATTTTTTATTAATTTTTAAACTTCATTCTTCTTAACATCATAAATGCATCATGACTCATGAAACCATGGTGATGTATTAAAAAAGGTTTGAAATCTCATAAACCATAGTGATAAAAAATCGAAATCTCACATAAAATTATATAAATATAAAACATTTTTAATTCAATTCAACATATGTATGAAAAATATAATCATACAATTTTATTTAAAAATAAAATTTATCTTTTTATAAATCTTAAATCATATTATTAAGTTCAAATTATATATAGTTTAATAATTCGATATTTTATTTTTTAAATTTTATATTTTAACTTTTATCATCATCATTGACTACCTCTATAACAAATTATTCATAACATCAATTAACTCCTAAAATTTATACAAAAACAAAATTGCTCAGAATCTCAAGAATTCGGTTCAGTTGTCGGGGCTATGGTGGCTCAAACAATAGAGTTTGAACTGGGCACAAACAATAAGGGTTTTGTCAGGAAGGAATTGATGGTTTGGGTAGTCAGATTGGTTAGTGGATGGTTGTCGTGAAGATTGATCTGTAAATTCATTCGGCCATTAGACGTCGTGGGAGACTTTGATGTTGATGATGTGGAGATCATTACCATTCGAGCAGGCTTCTTCGGCGACGACTTGGTGGATCAAATTGTTGGCGATTTTGTTGGGAAGCATGAACCAAGGGCTTACCTCGTCGAATCTCAACAACGATTTCAAGGAGAATTGTTGTTTCGTTGAGGAAACGGGCTTGAGAGGGAGGGGATGCAGCTCACCAAGTGGAGACTTTGGAGGATTGACAAAGAGTTGAGAAAATGAAAACAGACTCACAAGTAAACAATACACTAAGGGCTTGTATCATATTATTAAGTTACAAGCTTCCCTTTGAGGTATTTTCAGTGTTTTTGATGTTATATGGATGTTGGTATGAATCGACATGTAATGCACAATTCCATAATTTCATTGTATATATGCCTTTTGAGTTGTTCGGATCCCCTAACCCCTCCCCCTCCCCACCAAAATAAAATATAAAAATAAAACATAGAATTTTTTGGATCAATATCATTCCTGGGTTTAATTGACTAATTAAACCCAGGACGGGTAACTAAACCCGATGAATTGTATACATCCAAATATCATTTTTTTTTATTTTTGTAAATTTACTACTACAAATCCTTGGTTTCCAATAGCTTTTAAATGATCTATGGTGTAAGGAAATTACGTTAACTGTGTTAGTTGAGCCTATATTCCACCAAGATGATAATAGCATATTAAATGATCAACTAATCATTAACTTCTCAAAAAAACCCAATGAATTACGCTCAATGAACATTGTATCAAGATGATGATATGAGAATTTTGATAACACAAACGATTGGTCTTCCAATTCTAAAAAAAATATTTAATTTTGTGCCTCTAGTTGTTAGTAATTAAATGTCCTTCCATTTTTTGCATATGTGACCTCAATTATATTTAAAGAATTTAAAAGAAAATGACAATAGGCTAAACTTCATCAAGACTCTCCTTAAACCTGATCTCTTATGTCTCTACTAAGCCTGATCTCTCCCTCTATAAACCCGATCGCAGTTGTGAAGCTATCTGTAACATCCCACATTGACCGATAGGAAAGACCAGAACAACTTATCCTGATGGCCCTACATGAACTTCCCAGGGGGTCACCCATCCTTAAACTTCCCCAGCTCAAGCACATTTAACAAGCTAGTTCTTTGTCTATATTCACCCTAAAAGGTATCCAGCTAGTGTTGTTTCTTTCCTTACTTATCATCGACATATACTACTCTTCTCTAGGCTCTTGGCGTATTACATTCTCCCCCCTTAAGCACATGACGTCCCGTTATGCGACCTTACAACTGGTCCCAGCTCTCCCTTTTGGAGGCTGCCATCCTAGAAGCCTGCCAGAAGCCGCTTCTTGTACAAGCCCTCAAGCCCCAGCGCCACTCCTCGCCCTCATCGGACTGTCTTCACCAAGGGTCGACTTTGATACTATCTATAACATCCTGCATCGAGCGATAAGAAGAACCAGAATAACTTACCTTGATAGGCCTATACGAACTTCCCAGGAGGTCACCCATCCTTGAGCTTCCCTAGCTCAAGCACGCTTAACCCGGGAGTTCTTTGCCTATATTCAACCCAAAAGGTATCCAGTTGGTGTTGTTTTCTTCTTTACTTATCCTCGATATATACTACCCTTCTTTGGGCTCTTAGGGTATTACACCATCATTGCTGAATCTTACTGTCAACAGTCAGAAGGTTAGTTCTTTTCTCATTTTATGTGATATTTTGTGGAGGGGTTGATGTTTTTTATCGCGATGGTTTTCGTCGCAATGCGTCGGGCTGCCTGGCTAAAGGAAGTCATAACGAAGGCCGATGGGCATCCTCGCCGATAGGGGTTCCTTGTGCAAGGAAGCCCTGTCAGCAAGTATGCCCATTAGCCTTCCTGGTAAGGCTCCTAGCTGGAGGAGGAGAGAAAGGCCGATGGTCGTGCGATGCTCTACTGGGCTTAATTAGCCTTTTAAGCCAGGTGAGAAATCGGAGAATGAAGGCTGGGTATATGTTTCTGGGCTTCCTCACTCTTGATGAAGGCTATTGAAGCCCGAGCTTCATCAGGCTTCAAAAAGGTGTGAGGAAGGCCGACCACTCAGGCTTAATCGCCTAGTGAAACCCGGTGAAACCATTAACCCCATTTCAATCTACTTCCTAATCCAATTGCTATTCTTGTATGGTTTTCTATTTTCTCTACAGATGACTCACCATCAGTCTGAGCAATTTACCTCACTACAAAAAAAATGGGTTTTAACGATGGGAAAATCAGTCGTTGAAAGTTGATTTTTAGTCATTAAAAAATTATAACGACAGGAATTTTCCTGTTGTCAGTCGTCGTTATTGCCTCCGAGGATAAAAGTCTTTAACGACGAGAATGATAAACCCGTTGTTAATTGTATTAGCAACCGTATGATTCCTGTCGTTAAAAATAATTATTAACTACCAAATTATAACTCAATAACGACAATATTTCCCGTCGTTAATAGTCTAAACAATTAACGACTGTATGACTCCTGTCGTTAAAAATAACTTTTTAGTTATCAAAACACAAATCAATAGAGACAATATTTCCTCTCGTTAATAATATGAACAATTAGCGACAGTATGATTCCTATCGTTAAAAAAAATATATATTTTTTTAATTTTTTAATTTTTTTTAATAGTATATATGAAAACAATTGCTAGTCATCAATGACAAAAGTATCATGTTTTGATATAAACCACCAAACCTATATATCATTATCCATATCAAATTGGAATAAAACTCATAAAATTAAACATGTCATTCAAATAACACCAAAGTAATCATTATCCATTAACATTTACACACCAAAAGTAGTATATATATAAGTGTTAATTGCCAACAAATTACACCAAAGAATATGTTCAACTAAAAATAACACTTTGACAATTGTATATACTATTCAAAAATGTACACCAAAAAAGATATTTAACTAGAAGTAACACTTTAACAATCATATATACTATTCAAAAATGTACAACAAAACACTATATATAATCATAAAACTATTCATGTACTCCAAGATAGCAGTTGTTTCCTTTAGAGTCTTGTTGTCTCATTAACCTACAAAAAAACGAAATAAAACATGAAATTAGAGTCAAATAAGTGTTCATGTTTTCTTTATAAAATGTTAGAAATAGAATTAACAAAGCTCAAAACGTCTCCATCACAAACTACATAACATACAATCACTAAAATGTACCAAAACATAGAAACCCTTAAATATAGAGTAGATTGAGATGTAAATTAACAAAAACACCAAGCCTTAGTTCTATAGAATGGGGCCACCTATATGAATTTTAATTTGTGAATTATCTTTATCCATCACCATATCTTCTCACATCTCTTTATCTACTAAAATGTAGTCTTATGAACCAACATAAAATAATAAAAAATAAATATAATATATATTGTGATACATATATATTCAACACATATATTCATGCATGACACACATATATATAATACATTAAAATACATATACTCAATTTTGGCAGCCATGCGTGAAGTCCAAATCAAAGGAAGTGAACTTGGAGGTCCACGTGTAATTGAAGATTGGAATTGAAGATGCAGGGAAGCAACAAAAAACAAAATGAAAAAACCTATTGGATTCCAAATAAATATCTTAAATGGCCTATAATCATTCAATTAATTAGTAAAATTAAATACTTAAGAAGAAAACAATTTCAAACATGTGCGTCAAATACAAACTAATAATATCCTATTTATTTTTATGTGAAGCAAGAAAAAACAAAATTAAAGGACCTAATAATATCTTCAAAGATCTAAAATCAACTAAAAAGTAATATCTCCAAACCTGGTCCTTCGATATGTTTTGGTAACTTGAAGGGAACTGGGCGTGTTGACTTGTCCTCGTATATAAAGATATGAATGTTCATTTTATTATGATTTCCTTGAAACATTTGAAGCAAATCAACATCATATGTAACCTGCATCTCATCCCCATACATGATGTATATGTATATATGCATTCGGTGCAGTCTTTTTCCACTTTTAGATGTACTACCCAAATTCAACGTGCCTCCAATCTCATGAGTAGCAAATTCATTTGTTTGCAAATACTCATATTGATCTGACTGTGATTCTCTGAGGACTGTATCTGGCATTCCTGATGACAAAAAACCTCCTAGACCAGAAGAGGCATTTAAGAAAACTTCACCAAAATATTTCTCCTGTAGGCCACTTAAGTAGACACCAGTCCCTCTCTCAACCTATTTTAAGAAAAAATAATCTATAAAGACTACTGAATAATAAGAGGCTAATGGGAACTTCTCTAACTCATTTAGATGTCCTCAACTAAGATAATACAAAGGATTAATATGTGCTAGATTCTCAAAGATTCAGGAAAGTAATCGTGCATCTCATTGTGAAAATATACAAGATTAGCAAGCAAAATCCATGAATAACAATTAGCACATTGTATCTCTTTGATCTGGCTAAGTTCTTATTACGTTGAGAAACAAGTACATCAGTTCAAGGCTGGCCAATTTTGGGTATTCAAAACAGGGTAAGCTGCAATATACACCAACTAACAAGACTAAAGGACAGTGTAATCACCAGCCAGCAACATGTATTTCATGCACAACCTTTAAAGGAAGCAAACATATTGCTTTTCCAGTGCCACACTTTCTTTGAGAAGGCATACATAATTAACCTTGACGCTTTCGCCTTAACTGATCTTCAATTGAGAGTTTTCGTTCTTTTGGGCAAAGGAACAAGATGATGGCCCATCCAGCAATGACCAGGGTAAAGATTCTAAAGGCTCAATTTCACTTTTCTTATGCGTGAACAATAATCTAATAACTTATTAGGATAACATATGATTCAAAAAGGCAATACAACTAGACTAATTCAGAAAGATAATAGAACCAAACCAATTCAAAAAGACAATAAATGAGATCTCAGTATCAACTTAGGCAACCATAGAATAGTGAACAAATGCCAAAAAATGAAAAAGGGTATTCCACATTGATACTGACATCTAATGTTTCTGATAGACTGAAGAGAGAGAGAGTATTGCAGAGTGAAAAGATTAACACCCACAAGCACAAAATACCTTTCTCACAACCAGATAGCCATTCTCCATATCATCAGTCAATAGAAACTAAGATGAGAAGATGCAACATGAGTATCTGAAAGCTTAAGGTCTGGTCACACAGTCTTAATACGTTATGGAAAGAATAAATAAAACAAATCAATGAGGAGTCCAATACACTGCTCAGAGGTGGTTGCATCAAAATTTGAAGTCAAAGGGGGAATTTTCAACTTAAAATAAGAAAAGTAGAAAATAATGTATGTAGACATATTGTATAATTCCAAGTATAAAGGTAGTGTCGACTATGAGATTTCATTCCTCTGGCACAGGCAGATGAAAAATATAAATAAAGAACCATAACATAGCAATTGTGCAAGCGTAAAACCTAGAGATCAGTGGAACAAGTGTGCACTATTAGCAGTTTCTAGAGTATCAAAGGATGGAATATTTTCCTTCTCTCTTGTTTCCATGTACCATATTATATTTACCTTGATTCTCATTCCATGTACAAAAGTTGTATTAGTTAACAAACTGAATTTTATAAATAAATAATAAATGAGTATTTAAAATTTTGAAATTTACCCATACAGCCCATACCCTTGTGCCCTTAGACATCATAATTAAATTGGCTCAACATTTGACATATAAACACACTTAAATCCCATACCCAAGCCCATGCAGTATAGCTTTTATTAAGCTCCATTAGTGTCGCTTTTACCAATTGTCAAGTATCCTGTCAGTTTGGAATAATCTAGCCTTAAATTCATCATTCAACCATAAAATGTTAAGAGATATTATATAAACAAAACAAATTAACGCAAATTTTTATTGATAATTAATGCTTCATCCAGAATCTGT
Organism: Diospyros kaki; assembly: GCA_036245055.1. NCBI lineage: Eukaryota > Viridiplantae > Streptophyta > Magnoliopsida > Ericales > Ebenaceae > Diospyros > Diospyros kaki. The sequence goes on from BSEG01000003.1 coordinate 4,765,015, forward strand.
GCTTTCAAGTACAGCATTGTAACAAATAAATATATATACATACACACATAATACATATACATACATGCAGAATACATATATACACACACAATACATATACACGCAGAATATATATACACGCAGACTACATACACACACAATATATATATATATACATATACCTTCTTTCAGGCGGCGAAGGCGGAGGTGGATTTGGTAGCGGCAGCAACCAGAGGCAGAGGCAGCAGCAGTGGTGACGACAGGAGGCAGAGGTAGTGGCGAATCGATCGACAGCGAGAGTACTTCACAGAGAGAGAGAGAGAGAGAGAGAGAGAGAGAGAGAGTTAAGGTTAAGGGATTTGATGATTTGGGAAATGAGGGGAAAGGGAGAGAGAAAGAGAGAGAGATATACAGCGGGAGTATTCCCGCCCATATTTTTTTTCTTTTTTTTATTTTTTAAATATTTATTTGTTAAATAAAAATCAAATAATTTATGAAAATAATTATTAATTATTTAATTGATAAAAATAAAATAATTTATGATTATGATAACTAATAAAATAATAATTTGAATTAATAATATAAAATATGGTAATAAAATAATTTAAATTATTGAATCAAATTAATATTTACTTAAAAATATAATTATATTATAAATCTAGTAATTATAATAAATTAATTAGTTTGATATATTGTATTATTATAATAATTATAATAAATTAATTATTATAAGTAGTACTTAAATCTTAATTTTTTTTTATTTCATAGTTAAAATTAAAAATTTTAGTCAATAACGATGGGAAAATGGTTTATTAACGACGACTTATTTTGCTTGTTAAAAGTTATCTTATAGCGACGGGATTTATATTTAGTCATTAATAGTATTACATTAACGACTAAAACTAATGTTGTCGCTAATTTTTGGTTGTTAATGTCTGTTTTTGTTGTAATCTATGTTCACGCTCAACAGGTAATTCCGCTAGGGACACACTGTGGAATCAACCAATTTTCGGCAATTCGTGATGCTCTTAGACATCATGGGGTCTTGGATAGATTTACTTAGGGCCCACTTGGACATTTCTTGCAGATCCCTATGTTCGATCATTTGTCTGCACCACAATTGATATATGAAGTCCTGGTGAGGGAAGTGACATTTTCAAGTGCCTGCCACGATGAGATGTGGTCCGAGATTGGTGACATGCCATATAGGTATGGCAAGTAGGAGTTCATCCTCATCAGTGGACTCTAATTCGGGCCAATTGACAAAAAAAAGATTTCAAACTAGGCCCATTAAGCCGCGTAGCTTATGGGCGCGTCTATTCCCCCATAAATGAATGGTGACTATGGTCCAGATTAAAGTAGTACTTGGTAGCATGGATCTAGATGTAGATGATGTCCTCAAGCTGGGTAATATTGCTATGGTGAATATGATCTTGCTTGGCCATGATGAATGTGCACCCGTGTTTACATTTGGACTATGGTCAAGGACCATGAGGATTTTATGATCTTGCTTGGCCATGAGGATTTTATATGGACTATGGTCAAGGACCTAGGGCCATTTGAGGCATTCTGATGGGGGATGTATGTCTATAGCCAGAGTTTACATTTGCAACGCCCTATTTCCCGGGCGCGTTATGACTTGGGACAATTTCGAGACAATAATTTTTTTCTTTCAAACACTAAAGCTAAACCACATCATTCCTCGAATTTATCCCAGAATTTTCATTCATTTTTCTCGAAAGAAAATTATTATACACATCAAATGCGGAAGCTGTAATACCCCATGTTTAGATAAGGTTGCCATGTAATTTTAATAAGTTTAGAATACCGAAAAATTGAATTGATGGTAGTTACAAGTACCGAATCAACTACAGGGAGTGTCTCGGGGTAGAATTATCTAAGAAAAATGATATGGTTTCGATGAGCGTTCCAAGATAGAATTTATGGTATCAAAAGGAATCTGATCGAGAACAGTTTTCGGTACAGCTAAAATGCAGTTGTCATTTAGGCTACAAAACCGAATCGTTGCAGGAGGCTCCCGAAAAATTAGTGGAATCCTAGGGGGGCTCCGATTTTTCGTAAGGATCAACCCTTCAGTGGTTTTGGGATGAAACGACAGCCCGGTGAGGACACTGGGACGGAATTGCCAATATCGAGTAATCTTGAATTATTAATTTTGTGTTTTCGGTATTTTAATGCCAAATAATTCAGCGTTTGAGGATATTATCGTAATAAGAGAATTATTTTAAAAAATGTAAGGTTAAAATTAGGCATTTAAATATATATTCATTTATTATAATGTAATTTATATGTAATAAATATAATATGTGTGTGCGTAGCAGTGTGGGCGCTCCTGCCAATCTCCATGCCCTGCAATTCTCAATCACCATGCTTTCCAAATGTAATGGCTTTAATTGGAGTAAGTTTCACGCGAGAGAAAAGCTATCTTCGATCCCATGCCTCTGCCAATTGATGGCTACCACTTGAGTGACCTTCACCCAATGTACTGTTGTCCCATGCCTCTGCAACCCGAAGCCTCGCCTCTGCAAATTTTGGAAAGCTCTGCACGCATTGAGGAAAGGCGTTATGTCATGCACGAGGCAATGGAATGGCCTATAAATAGAGATGAGGAATTGAGAAGCAAGGGGCAAGCAATCAAAGAGAGTTTAGAGAGAGAGAGCTTGGCCAAGAAGAATGGCAGCAAGCTTTGGCTGCAAGCTTGGCCGATAGCAGAGAAAGAGATCGCGAAGGAGAAGTTGGGAGCTCGCAACGACGGCCAAAGCTAGCCACGAGGAAGGTCGAAGGCGGCCGGAATAGGCCTCAACAGCTTGCGGCAGCCATGGCCGCAAGCTTCCAGCAGCTGGGCGGCGTGGCGGTGAAGCAGGGGAGTTGGTCGCGGTGGTTCGTGGCGAGGGTCAGCCTACTGGCGAGCTGGTGCGGCAGTTCGAGAGGCTAAGGCGGCCGACGACGGAGGCGCGCGGAGGCGCTGACAGCAGCGGTGGCCGCGGGCGGTGCTGGTTCAGCCATGGAGGAAAGAAGAGAAAGGAAGAAAAAGAAGAAGAAATGAGAGGAAGAAGAAGAGAAGAGAAGAGAAGGAAGAAGAAGAAGAAGAAGAAGAAGAAGAAGAAGAGAAGGAAGAAAAAAAACAAAAAGAAGAAGAAGATGGAGTTGCAGGTCGGGCAGGAGGGAGGAGGAAGAAGAAGAAAGGGAGGAAAAAAAAAAGAAAAGAAAAGAAAAAGAAAAAGAAAAAGAAAGAAAAGAAAAGGAAAACTAAATGGAAAAATGTCGAAAAAATCCCAGAAAAATTCTAAAAGATAGGAAATTATATTTCGGTAATATTCTGAAGATTTTGGTGAGAAAAACGGCCCGGACACGCATTTCAAGAATGTGGCACGCATACCGAGGAAATAAGAGATGCTAAGTTAAGGTGAGTAAAATTTCTTAAAAAATTTTAGAAATTCAAAAATATTATTTTATGAATTTTCATAGTGAAATATTTGAGAAAATATTTTTAGAAATATTTAATCTGGATTTGTTGAGGAAAAATAGGAAGAAATAGAGAGAAAATTATAGAAAATGTTAGAAATTATGAAAAAAGAGGTTTTAATGTTTATTTAAATAAATATGATGATTAGGATGCTTTGAGGCTGAAGTTGAAGAGACTCGTGCAAATTTTGAGGTTGGCATGCAAATCGAGGCAAGACACGGGTATCGAGGTAGCCCGATAAGCTTGAGAAGGTAAGTAGTACTTCCTCGAAGATGTTTTCATCATATTGACATGCCCTGATATGTATCCATCACGTAGACTACATACATGATTATGAAATGCATAATTACACGTTGATACTGTTGATCACACGCATATGAGGCCGTAGGGAGTACGAACTGGCACCACTGTCTTATCAAGGGTGCACCCATACACCCCGGCTTCGAAAGAGGTGGCCACTAAAATGATAGGCAGCATGAAGGGTGCAGTTGACACCTACGATGAAAGATATTGCACACACTCATGACATTGCATTTGTTACCCTTATTTAGATGGTTCATCATCTAACTTGAGTTCGCCCCTGGAACATTCGACTTTCCAGCCGGGACTTGCAGAGATGATTCCGAGATTGGTGATGAGTAGGGACATGAGACATCACGATGCGAGTACATGTATTGAGTTATGTTGTAATATGGTTAATTTAAAAATTGTGTACATTGTATTTATCATCAAACGCTCATATGTTAACTTGTAATAGATGCCATGTACAATTATTGTTATACGCATTGCCATGAGCAGGTTCGATTCAGCTTCCGCTTTGTATTTATTTTCTAGTGTAGATATCTCGCACTAGATAAGGTCTTAGGGAATTTCGGGATAATGTAATAATAATAATAAAAATAAAAAAAATAATAGACCAAATTTCCTAAGGCATAACGCGCCCTGAAAAAGGTGGGCTGTTACAGAAGCAAAGATCGAAACTTGATATATTAACACTAATCATAAATAAATTCAATATTCCTCAAAACGTTCAGAATTCAAAGTAGCAGAACTTAAATACATGGGCTACATAACATACATTTCATTCCTCATGCACCCTGTTAAGTGTCATTTCATGTTTCATTTATCCTCGTATCTGCTACAATCTTCATCTAGAACGTTTGAATATTCCAGGGGCAAAACCTAAGTTAGATGATGAATCATCTAAGTAAGGGTACAAAAAACATATTTCGTGCATGAATGCAATGTCTTTCCTCGTAGGTGTCAACTGCATCCATCATGCTACCTATCATTTTTGCGACCACCTCTTTTGAAGCCGGGTGTATGGGTGCACCCTTGGTAAAGTAGTGACGCCAGTTTGTACTCCCTACAGCCTCAAATGCGAGTGATCAATGATATCACCGTGTATTCATGCATTTCATAGTCATGTCATGTATGCAGTCTACGTGATGGATACATATTAGGGCATGTCAATATGATGAAAACATTTTCGAAGAATATAAACCACTTATAAACCAAGCATTTTTCATAAAACTAACTTTAATTGGGGAGTACCACTTACCTTCTCAAGCTTATTAGGCTACCTCGAAATTCGTGCATCACCTTGATTTGCGTGCCAACCTCAAAATTTCCACAAGCCACTTTAATTCAAGCCTCAAAGCATCCTAATCACCGTATTTATTTAAATAAGTATTAAAACCTATTTTTCCATAATTTCTTGCAGTTTATCTTTATTTCTTCTTATTTTTCCTCAATAAATCTAAACTAAATATTTATGAAATATTTTCTCAAATATTTCACTACGAAAATTCATAAAATAATATTATTTAATTTTTAAAATTTTCTAAGAAATTTTACTTACCTTAACTTAGCATCTCTAGCTTCCTCGATATGTGTGCTCTAATCTCGAAATGCGTGCCCGAACCATTTTTTTGCCTAAAATCTCTAGAATAACCATAAAACTCCTTATTTTTCAAATTTTTTTTTCACATTTCCTCGATTTTTCCTATTTTTTCTTCCATTTTCTTTTCTTTTCTATTTCTTTTTCTTTTCTTTTTTTTATTTTATTTCTCTTCTTCTTCTCCACCTTCTTCTTCTTCCTCCAGCCTGCAACTCCTACTTCTCTTCTCTTTTTTTTTTTTCTCCTTTCTTTTCTTTCTTTTTTTTTTCTTCTTCTTCTTCCTTCTCTTCTTCTTCTTATTCCTCTGCTTCTTTTCCAGCGCACGGACAGCCATGGCCATGCACACAACCGGCCTTCACCGACCACTTTCGCCCACGCCGGCCATTGCCAGCGCCACCACTGTCGCCGCTCGAGCCTTCGATCGCCTCCGCGCCGCCCGCTATCGCGGCCTCCTCCGCCGCTTCTGCTGCCCGCGGCCATGGCAGCTCCTGGCTGCTGCAACAGCAGCTTCGTGGCTGCCATGGCCGCACCTTATTGCTCCATCTCTCCCTGCTCTCGATCTTCTTCTCTCTTCCCTCAACCCAAGCTCAAGCTCTCTCTTTCTCTCTCTCTTGGCTGAATCTCTCATGGCTCACTACCACTTCTTGCTTCATTTGCTTCCCTCAATCTCTCCACTCCTAGTCTATTTATAGGCTCACCCCACAACCCTCACGCCTGCCTCGGCCATTCTCCATTGCGTGCAAAATCTTCCAAATCATGCAGAGACGTGACTTCTGATATTTTACTCTTGTGTTTAGTTTTGATGATGAAAAATTTTAAATGGTTTTTATTTTCTCTCAAATCAAAGCATATGGTTTGGAAACAAAAATCAATTTCAAAGTGCTTTGTTAAAATGATCTATGATCTTTTATATTAGTTGGAGATTAGCATAAACAAGTTTTAAGATCTAAAAAGAATCTCCTTTAAATCGTTGGTCAAAATAATTCTAAGACAAAAGACCAACTAAAACATGTTTTTGAAAGTATGTTCATTTTAGAAAACTATCTCCTAGTATTTTGATATCTAATATCTCTTGGTAATGAAATGGTTTTGATAAAAGTCTATATGAATGGTTTTGAGAAATGACTATATGAAAATCAATTTCTACTATGTAGATTATATGAATGAGAAAATACATTTTTAGTATATAAATCTTAAAGCAAGATATGAAATATTGAGTATGGATGAAAGATTGATTTGTTAAGAATAATTTGTTTCAAATAATACTTTTGATAATCTCAACTTGCTTTCAAAATAATCAAAATGAGGATTTAAAAGAATCAAATGAGGATTTGATAAATTTTCAATCTTTTCAAAAGGATAGTCGACTATGACTTTTCATCTGTCGACTATTTTTGTTCATAAAATTCAAAATTTTCTTCACATTTTTCAATAGTCGACTATGCTTTTGTATCTGTCGACTATGGAATTTTTGTGTTAGAAATAGTCGACTATCACTTTCTATCTGTCGACTATGTTTGATTTTTATTTGAAGAAATAGTCGACTAACCTATTTTCTCTGTCGACTATGTGTTTCGCAGAAAGCTTCCAACGACTATTTTTTCAAATCCCAACGGCTCCAAATGGCTATATTTCTCTTCAATCTTTATGGATGCCTATATATACAACTCATGGAGCATCAAGAGATGGCTAATGGATGGGAACGAGTTGATCTAAAGAGTTCAAATCATTTTTTACTCGAAGCTTACAATCTTTGTGCTTTCACTGTTGTATTTTCTATCCAAGGCTTTGTTATTCTATCATTGTAAATTTATTATTAAGCCTTGGTTTCATTGTGAGAGAACTTGTAACTAAGAGTGTTAACTCTTAGCTTCTCTCTTTCATTTATGTCGTTGTTATTTTCCTAGCTTTGTGCTAGAAGACTTGCTCGTTGAAGCAAGTGGCTGTTTTTCCTAGCTAAGTGCTAGAGGGCTTGCTTGTATAAGCAAGAGGTTGTAATTCCTAGTCTTGGACTAGAGGACCTACTTGGTTTAAGTAGGGGGTTTTAGTGGATGGTTTGAAAAATCCTTAGTGAGGAGCTAAGGTAGTGGATTAGGCTTGGGATAAGCCGAACCACTATAAATCCTTGTGTTTTCTTGTGCTTGTGTTCTTTGACATATTTATCTTTCCAAGCATTTTATTATTCCTCACTCGGTTCAAACATTTTTTTGTGTAAACTTACATATTTCATTTTGTATGATTAATGTTTTAAATCACTAAAACCTCATTTGGGTCAAAAAGGATTTCAAGATTCTATCAAGATTTTTAATTATACCAATTCACCCCCCCTCTTGGTGTGTGCCATAGCATCTCCCGTTCTAACAATTGGTATCAGAGCCTAACTCCCTATTTCAAGGTCTAACAACCTGAGGAGAGATCCATGGCTCTTAAGGAAGGATATCCTACTAATGTAGCACCTTATTTTGATGGCTCATTTTATGATTTTTGGAGAAAAAGGATTTGTATTTACTTGAAATCTATTGATTTTAATTTGTGGTATATTGTAGAAAAAGGATTTGTTTCAAAACCAAAATCCGTTTGGAGTGAAGATGATAAAAACAGTTTCGTTTTAAATATCAAAGCCGTGAAAATTTTGCATCAAGCTTTGCATGAAAATATTTATGCAAAAATTTCTAAGTGTACTAATGCCAAAGATATTTTGAATACTCTTGATTCAATTTATCTTACTAAGAAATGTTGTGAGCATGTTGATGAAAATTTACAGGTTGAAAATTACTTAAATCATCAACAAAAAGAGGAAGAAGAAAGCTCAAATCTCATCTCGTGCTTCATAGCTCAAAAAGAAGATGAGGTAACCTCTACTTCTACTTATGATTTTGATGACAGTGTTGATATTGAAAATGTCCATGAGTTTAGTTCTTTGAATTCTAAAACTGATAATCATGATACTGTTTCAAAGGAAGAGTTATTGAATGCTTTGAATGATTTATATGAAAATTTTGAAAAGCTATGTTTGAAAAATAAAACTGTTCAAAAGAAATTAGATTTACTGTCAAAAGAATTGGAAGTTTTAAAATCTAAGAATGAATGTTTGATTACTTCCAATAAAGAACTTTTAAAGGAAAAATTTTTGGAAGAATTTGAATTGAAATCCTCGAACAGTGCATTAAATGAGAAATCCATTTTAAAAGAGGAGATTTCAAATTCTTGTGATCATGAAATAGGTGTTCAAAATTTTATTAGTCAAAGAGCTAATGTCAAAAGCTCACCTTCACACACCTCTCATGATATTAAATGTTTTTATTGTTACAAGAAAGGCCACATTGCATTTTGTTGTCCTTTTAAAAGGAAATCATCCAGTGGTCCTAATTTGAAATGGATTCCTAAGGGAACTAAGATGTCTACTGTTTCCAATGTTAAACCCCAAGGATCCAAGCATGTTTTGATACCTAAAAACTCTCATTTTAAGAGGAATATGCATAAGGATAAGAAGCAAACAATCGTCATAAAAAGGAAACAAAAATCCTTTGCTTCACATCCTAGCTATTGGTATCAATTTAGAAACAAAGGTTTTGAAAGAAATAGTCCACATAAGTTTAAACAAATTTGGGTTCCTAAGGAGGACCTCTATGCTAACAATGGTGAACCCAAAGTGGTTTGGGCACCAAAAGCTTTTGGATGATTTATTTTTGTAGGTTGCTTGACATCCAAATGGAACTCAAAGTAAAATTTGTATGGATGTATCAAGCATGAAAAGAAAAGGAGAATGAAGGAGAAAGTCAACTTCATTAGATTCTCATTTGACCAACCAAGAGTAAGAGATATTTAACTTTCATCCTTGGTGGTATATTTCTTTCCCTAAACTCTCTGTTTATAAGTTTTGATGATCTTGAGTTATAAGTGTGGCTTTATGATTTTGTTGAAAACTTACATTGATTTCTAAAATTAAGAGAGAGTTATAGTGTTGTGATATATGCATTGATTAAAGGGGAGAATAACTTTTGTTGATATGTGCTGAAAAATGTGTTTGTGGTAAATGGCCTTAAACATATCTTGATCATTGTTATCGATTATGTGATATGAGTCATAATAAATGCATTGATGCTAATTCTTGTAAGGTTACATGTATAAAAACAAATGAGACATACAATATGCTTTAATGCCAATTTATGTGAAGTATTTTGTCTCAAAACAAAGGAAATAGAGATTATAAGAAATATGATAGGAATTGCTCTTAGACTTATCTAGTATAGAAAAATGCTCAGTATCCTTTATTTTTCAAAACTTTGTTATCATAATGAACTAAGTCATGCAAATATGAATATGCTTCTATAATCTATCCAAACATAATCTTGTTGAGAAGGATTGTCTAAAGCTTTAATATGAAAAATATTTGTGAGGCATGCATGAAAGGCTAACAAATAAGTATATCATTTAAGCCTTCAAATAAAATCTCAACCTCTAGGTCTCTAATCTCAATCTATTTAGATCTTTTTGTACCAATGAGAATCCAAAGACTAGGTGAAAAGCATTATGTGCTAGTCATTGCAAATGATTACTCTAAGTTTTGTTGTTAATATTTCTTGCATGTAAGAGTGATATTTAGGCCATTTGAAATATTTTCAAAAGATAACAGTTATGTATTTCAAAAAATTAAAAGAAATCATGGGGAGAATTTTGAAATGAACAATTCATGCACTATTGTGAGGAAAATGATGCTAATCATAATTTTCTAGTGCTAGAACAAAATGAGGTAGTTGAAAAGAAAAATAGATTCTTACAAGAAATGGCTAGAATTGTGCTATGTGACAAAATTTATTTTTAGTCTAAGCCATTAACACCTCATGCCATATGTTGAATATGATTTCTATAAGGCATATCTTAAAGAAAACCCCTATGAGTTATAAACCAAATATTCCATATTTTCATGTTTTTGGTAGTACATGCTTTATTCTTAAAAATGGTAAAAACTCTTTGAGAAAGTTTTGATGTTTAGAATAATGAAAGAATTTTCTTAGGTTATTCCACTCAAAATAAAGCATATAGGGTATATATCAAAAGAACTCTTGCTGTAGAAGAATCTTTTCTACCTATAGTTGATGATGTGAGATAGTGTTAAAGATTCAATTCCTAGTGAAGATTGTGATTTAATGATAACATGCTTAAATGTTTAATGAAGAAAACATAGTCCATGAAAAGAAAGAACAATCATTTTCAAAAGAAAAAATTTGTAGAGAAATGATATTATTGAAGATCATTCCAAAGGTATTAGGACAAGGGAATCCATTATAAATGAATGAAAAGTTGCAATCTTCTTATCTCAAATAGAAATATCATAAACAAAAACTTCTCTTTTGAAACCTCCTTGTTTATATCTCAAAACTTGTCTCTCTGCATTTCAAATCTAAGTTTATTACTTGCAAAAAGGGATTGTCTTTACACGGTTGATACCTCATCGTGCCATTTCAAGGTCTTGAGGTTTAACAAAGCCGTAGCCTTCACCGGTGACATCCTTCATTTGAAAAAGATTTTTTGAAAAAGAGATTTTTATTTTTTCAAAATTCAATCCTCTTATGGAAATTTTTTTTACCATTCTCACACCAAATGGGTGTTTATGAACAAAATGGATGAAAGAGGAATAAAGCTAGATTAGTAGCTTAAGAGTATAGTCAAGTAAAAGGGGAATATCAAAATATAACCTATGCTCCCGTAGCAAGTCTAGAATCCATAAGAATGTTGTTGGCATTTGCATTCCATAATTCTTTAAGCTATATCAAAAGAAAGTTAAGAGTGCCTCTTTAAGTGGTTTTGAATGAGGAAATGTATGCAGAACAAACTCCCAATCTTAAGAATCCTCAATATGAGAATTATGTGCTCAAACTCTCCAAGGCACTATACTGTTGAAAACAAATCCCTAAGTCATGAAATGAAAGTCCTAGCAAGTTTATTCTAGAGGAATAATCTAAAAGAGGTCAAATAGATATAACATTACTCTAAGTCTCATAGCAAGGACATTTTATGAATCTACAAATAATCTATGTAGATAACATCTTATTCAAATCCTCAAATAAATCCCTATGGAATCAAAGTGTCAATATATTATCAAGGGAAATTTGTAATGAGCATAATGGGAAAGTTAACAACTCTTCTAAAGATTGTAACCTAGGCAAGGAGATAAAGGAATTTATATATCTCTTAAAAAATACATCTTAAGAAATCTAATTTTCTTCAAAAGCAAATTAGTAGCCACTCAAAAGAATAGTACATCAACCCTAGACAAATATGGGAAATGCCAAAATGGTGGAAAATGAGCATTATAGAAATATGATTGGATTATTGCTATATTGATAGCAAGTAGGTAGAATATTGTGTTTAGTATTTGCCTATATGCTAGATTTCAATCCAATCCTAAGACAAGTAACCTAGAAAGGTTTGCATCTTGATATACTGTGTGATTAAAACATTTATTAGGAAGAGTTCTTACATATGAATTTCTTAGACTCTATAAATCTTCCATATACAATTAATCTAGAAAATATTGTTTGAAAATACTTTCTTACACTCCATAGAATCATTTATGAAGATGCCATTAGATCTTTATATTGAAATGCCCATAACACCTTTAATTGTTTTATATCTATAAAAGGAGATATTGTTTACAATTCTATTTCTTTTAAATGATTGGAGCATTCTCTTTAAACAAAAGATGTCTTCCATATGGCATACATATGATTGAATGTCATGTTTTTGGGTACTTTAATGATTATGCCTTGAGTCACTAGTGATCCATGTCAAGTTTTAAGAAAATTCCTAGTGTCTTGGTTTAGAAGGAAGTGAATTTTCATTCCATTATCTTTCACTAAAGGTAAACATGTAGTTGCTCAAATCCTATGGATGGAACATCAAGACTATGGCATAAGACCCCACAATATTCCAAATCAAATGTGCCAATACAAATACTATAGCCATAGCAAAAATTCAAGAAATCTTGCTTAAAAAGAAAATATCAATTGGTATCATGTCCAAATCTATTGGAAATCAAACTCTAGATAAATCCCTATCAATCCATATGTTCAAGTGATTTTATTTGAAGAAGTTTCGAAACATCATATCATTCTATTTTGAAACCTTTGATTCAAAGAAATTTAGATCCTTCATGTCGTTCAAATCTATCATTGGTTAAATCAAAGGGCTTCGTCGCCAATTTCTTAGGTCTCAAAATATTGATAAATGATATATTCTTGATGGCATATAGTATTCATGTCTTGAATCATTTATAATGCTATTTTTCTTGTATGAAATAGCTTGATTATCTTTGTGTGACAAATGAATACTTGAGTATGAAATCATGCTTTATTTGCTAAAGGATCATCTTGCTTCTTGAAGTTATTTATATGTAATGATCCTATGTGATTACAAGTATGACTAAGATTATCAAAAGACAAATGTATGCTCTTAAAGCCTATCCTTAATATGTCTTGCATTAAAATCTGTCATAACTTGTTTAGATTTATGTTTTTGGATGACCACTTATTGTTTGAATATATGGAAAGTAAGTTCATGTGGTTCATTCCTCAAATACTTGGCCATTGATATGTTTTACCCTTGTGAAAATCATTTGAATTGGGACAATTACTATTTTTATATGAAAAATGTTTCTATGGCTAAAATCTCCCATGTAAGTTTAAGGGGGAGTTTTTTTTTTTCAAAGAGAGTCTTTCTATGTGCTTGAAATGATATATTTCACTCTTATATTGATCATTTAATGCATATGCCTCTTATATAATGAATGGCTATGCATTTGATCTAGTGCTTTGATTGTTTAAATATGAGTGATTACTTTGAAAGATATAGATCGGCTCTAATATGATCATGAGTATGCAATATGGTATGAAAAATTTTCAATATTTAGCACCTCATGAATAAGGTTTCTTTGATATATATATATATGACATGTGCTCAAAAATTATGTTTGATATTAATTATGTCATCTTAAGAGGGAGCTATCGCTAGTTTTAAAGAAGCATTGAAAAAGTCTTGTGATTTGTGAAATCGTTTGAAATATTTTTATTTAAAAATGATGTCTTTCAAACTATTGTTGGGGGAGAGATATGTATTGGGGGAGTTATATGTATCATTGCTTGGTAGGATTATCTCCAACTCATTTCTATTGAAAAAATATTTTAGTCTAAGGGGGAGATTATTTCTTATAAGATATACCTTTTTGATTTATGACAAAAAGGGGGAGAGACTTGTTGAAATTGATTTTAAGTTTTGTCATCATCAAAAAGGGGGAGATTGATATTTTACTCTTGTGTTTAGTTTTGATGATGAAAATTTTCAAATGGTTTTTATTTTCTCTCAAATCAAAGCATATGGTTTGGAAACAAAAATCAATTTCAAAGTGCTTTGTTAAAATGATCTATGATCTTTTATATTAGTTGGAGATTAACATAAACAAGTTTTAAGATCTAAAAAGAATCTCCTTTAAATCGTTGGTCAAAATAATTCTAAGGCAAAAGACCAACTACAACATGTTTTTGAAAGTATGTTCATTTTAGAAAACTATCTCCTAGTATTTTGATATCTAATATCTCTTGGTAATGAAATGGTTTTGATAAAAGTCTATATGAATGGTTTTGAGAAATGACTATATGAAAATCAATTTCTACTATGTAGATTATATGAATGAGAAAATGCATTTTTAGTATATAAATCTTAAAGCAAGATATGAAATATTGAGTATGGATGAAAGATTGATTTGTTAAGAATAATTTGTTTCAAATCATACTTTTGATAATCTCAACTTGCTTTCAAAATAATCAAAATGAGGATTCAAAAGAATCAAATGAGGATTTGATAAATTTTCAATCTTTTCAAAAGGATAGTCGACTATGACTTTTCATCTGTCGACTATTTTTGTTCATAAAATTCAAAATTTTCTTCACATTTTTCAATAGTCGACTATGCTTTTGTATCTGTCGACTATGGAATTTTTGTGTTAGAAATAGTCGACTATCACTTTCTATCTGTCGACTATGTTTGATTTTTATTTGAAGAAATAGTCGACTAACCTATTTTCTCTGTCGACTATGTGTTTCGCAGAAAGCTTCCAACGGCTATTTTTTCAAATCTCAACGGCTCCAAACGGCTATATTTCTCTTCAATCTTTATGGATGCCTATATATACAACTCATGGAGCATCAAGAGATGGCTAATGGATGGGAATGAGTTGATCTAAAGAGTTCAAATCATTTTTTACTCTAAGCTTACAATCTTTGTGCTTTCACTGTTGTATTTTCTATCCAAGGCTTTGTTATTCTATTATTGTAAATTTATTATTAAGCCTTGGTTTCATTGTGAGAGAACTTGTAACTAAGAGTGTTAACTCTTAGCTTCTCTCTTTCATTTATGTCGTTGTTATTTTCCTAGCTTTGTGCTAGAAGACTTGCTCGTTGAAGCAAGTGGCTGTTTTTCCTAGCTAAGTGCTAGAGGGCTTGCTTGTATAAGCAAGAGGTTGTAATTCCTAGTCTTGGACTAGAGGACCTACTTGGTTTAAGTAGGGGGTTTTAGTGGATGGTTTGAAAAATCCTTAGTGAGGAGCTAAGGTAGTGGATTAGGCTTGGGATAAGCCGAACCACTATAAATCCTTGTGTTTTCTTGTGCTTGTGTTCTTTGACATATTTATCTTTCCAAGCATTTTATTATTCCTCACTCGGTTCAAACATTTTTTTGTGTAAACTTACATATTTCATTTTGTATGATTAATGTTTTAAATCACTAAAACCTCATTTGGGTCAAAAAAGATTTCAAGATTCTATCAAGATTTTTAATTATACCAATTCACCCCCTCTTGGTGTGTGCCATAGCATCTCCCGTTCTAACAACTTCAATCTTGCAGGGGGCGTGGTTGATTTGAGTTGCAGGGCATGGTTTCAAATTGCAGAGGCATGGAAGACCTTGCAGAGCATGGCCTCACGCCTCTGTACTGCTACCTACATATATATAATTATACACTAAATGTCACATTATTATATATAAAAAATTATACAATTAAATTCAAATTTTTATCCTATTTCACTTAGGCAACTCCTTAATTTCAAACCCTGAATTAAATTGCATTTCGATACTAAAAAATCTAAAATTAATAACTTAAATTTTACTTGATATAGTCGATTTCGTCTTTGCATCCTCTCAGGACTTTTGTTTCATCTCGAAACCACTGAAGGGTTGCTCAATACACAAAACCGAAGCCCCTCTAGGGTTTCATTGATTTTTTAGGAATCTCCTACAACGATTCAGTTTTGCAACCCAAATAACAGTTGTATTTTAGCTGTATCAAAAATCGTTCCTGATTCGATTTCTTTTTATACCATAAATCTTATCTTGAAACGTTCGTCGAGACCATATAATTTTCTTTAGATAATTTCACTCCGAGGCATTCCCTGTAGTCGATTCAGTACTTATAACTGCTATCAAGCCAATTTTTCGATATTCTAACTCATTGAAATTACGTGGCCACTTTATATGATCATGGGGTATTACAACATTACCTCCGGTTGGCCACAAGCGAGAGGAAGTTGAATGGTGAGGTGGGGAAGAAAGTCAACATTTATGGTTTTCTTTGGGCATTTCAAGTATAATTAGTTAATCTCTCTATATTATATTACATCAAATTATTGTATATGATCTGTATATAGTAACTGAACATTTTGTTTTGTTTTTGTTTACTATTGTAAAATTATTTGCTATCTATAATGGTGGTTAATTGAGACATTCCCATAGGTGAAGAATAAGTGGGCCATAAGATTACCCGTCGTAGCCACCATTCCTAGGTGTAGAACATGGTTATCCAACAAAAAGCCTCACAAAATCAATTACGATGAATGCCTTAGGGATGTATGTGTCTAACTTAACTTCAAATCTACTTTATTTTGTTATTTATAATATCTGACCAAATAATTAAATATTTTGCAAGCACAAGGATTGAGCACGATGCTCGAGCCCACCACAGTAGAGTGCGAGACGAATTTTTGGCAGACCTTTAACCCTCTATACTCAGTTGGCGTCGATGTGTACAAAAATGAGGGCATGAGGGTTGACAATGATGAGAAAGCAAATACGTCAACCACAGATGAGGATGAAATTAGGGGGTCCAACAAGATGGGAGATGGAGGTGAGGAGGAGGTGGAGGTGGAAGAGGAGGAGAAGGAGAAGGAGGACGAGGTTGAGGCTTAACACAAAGAGAGAAAGTCAAAGTCTCAACAGGAGGTGGAACCCCCTTCTAGTACCCACCTTGGACAGTATGCTAGGGTATGACTTTTATTATAATTTTTTTTTGATTTGTAATTCTTTGTAAGTGTTTGCAATTATTTTTTACTGTTATAATTTTTTTTCCTTTTGCAGATCACCGAGATGCTGACCCTCACACTGGAGATGTTGCATCGGATGGATGGGGAGATCAGGCAAATTAGCACTCGGCTGGATGGGTTTGATAGGGAAATGAGTCGAATGAGCTCACCAATGACTCGACAAGAGAGGAGACTAAGGCAAGTAGGTAGGGTGCAAACATCATTACTTACTCATCTACGTATCCCACCTATTAACGATTCCCTAAAACACATTGAGGATGTTGATTAGGAGCAACGAGATGGTCATTAGGTAGATCTAGCTCATGATGATGTGGATGATGGACATCTCAATCCTAAGTAAGCTCCAACTTCACTTTTATTTATATTTCATTATAAAATACGTGTTATTATGTAACGAATAGTATTTGTACAGTTTTAGGAGGAAGTGGTTATGGGCGACGAATGAACTGCAAGCGACCGATTGCCATAACAGTGTCAGCGGCCACCATACACTGAATACACTCGACAGCGAAAAATAAGCAAGATTGATGTCATGGTGGACATGGCAAATGAAAACAAATAGCCGCCAGTGGAGGGTAAGAAGACAGTACCACCCTTGACATAAGCTAGGACATGAGAGAATGTTCCTATTCCTAGCCCGAACAGTGTAGGGGACATTGTGATGCAAATAGCGACTGAAGTAGCCTAGCATCTCCTGGACCAATAGGGGGTCGATGATCTTAAGCCCCCTGAGGGCGACATTGACTACATACAATCACAAAAAGACATCGAAGAAGTATAAATGTTAGATTTTTTTTTAATTATTGTTCTATTTACATTGGTAATACAATCTCAACCTTATAATAATTATTAGTTATTGTAGGCATGACACAAGTTATATTGACCATCTATTATCTAGCGACTTGCATTCAATAAAAGATGTTAAAACCTGGATAGAGGGGACTTACATTGACAGCTACTTGTGTTGCGTCCGATGAAGAATAGATACGCAAGCTGACACTATATATATATGTTACGAAATATGTTATCATGCCCACTATCTTATTTGTGAGTGCTAAACACAAATCGTAGGTTACTCCTTTTTTTGTTGCATCTATATTTGGTCCAAAGAAAATATAATATTTTCCTTCTTTCCAGGTACTTTTGAACAAGTGGTGGATTGAGAAATTCGCAGGCAAACGTGTTGTGCTACCTGCTAAGGCGAAGGCAGACAGAATATGTGATCATATTCGTGGTGTCAATGATGAGACTAGGACTTGATGGACAGTGGACTTTATAAGTGTTTACTTATTTTATTGATGGATTAACTCCCGATTAATGTATTCTCAAAATATGCAAGTCTTGATCCCATGTAGTTTGAGAAATAATTCCTACTGGGTCGTAGCCATGATTTGCCTAAAAGAGGGCAAGGTTGTTATGTAAGACTCCATGGCTACTAAAGAGGAAAGAAGGAAGGTCAGGTCCAAGAGCATCAAGCCATTGGTAAGACTCCTACCCATTATCTTGAATTGCGGTGGATATTATAACCATATCTCCACAGCTGCTACTCCACCCAAAGAATGGGCGTTGGAGCAACTTGATCCCAACATGGTGAAACTGCCTCAACAACCGGAAGGGTACTAAATTAAAATAGAATATTTAATTTATTATTGAGTCAAATGTTTGTTGTTGTCAATTAAAGTTTGACATAATTTGGTTATTTCAAATACAGGCACAACTGCGGAGTGTACGTTATTAAGTACATTGATGACATCATGAGGCACACCGAGGATCAATGGGTAACAAATTAGAGTAAGGATGAAATGCGTACCCTCTACAGGCAGGTTGCCATGTATTTGTATAGACATAGCAAAGTAGTTGATACTTGACTGTATATGTAATTTGTAATTTGTTCATATGTTTTTGTATAGGCATAGTAGTGTAGTTGGTATATGTAATTTGTTCATATGTAAAATGTATATTATGCTAATATGTAATCAATATATTTAGGGAGCACTTGTCCAAAACGCTGATTTTTGTACGCATGCCAGTGGATACAGTATACACAAGTACAAAATGATTTGTGATCTTGATTTGATTAACTTGTATTGGTGTATGACGTATTTATTAACAGACATAAAGTTTGTTATGCATTCTAGGCTCAATTCATATGGAGAACGTTATTTTCAAGCACCAGATACCATGTTAGGGCAGTTGGAACCCACGGGTTTGTAGGAAAAGAAGAAGAAAAATGCCAATTTTGTTTGTTCCGGGCTGATTTGGCAGGTTAAACCCATTTCGGGTTTAATAGCACATGAAACCTAGAGATATTATACTCGTAATGGGTTTAATAGGCCTTTTAAGCCCGATCAGGGTTTAACCGGCCTTTATATGTATAATATAGTATTAACCCAATACGAGTTTTATAGGCTTATTAAGTCCGGTTAGTATTTAACTCGCCTTTATATGTATAATACAGTATTTAACCTGGTACGAGTTTAATAGGCCTATTAAGCCAGGTAAGGGTTTAATCCACCTTTATATATATAATATAGTGAGCTTATATTTATTACTAAGTGTTGTGGTCAAAAATTATTCCACAGAGTATAAACAAATTGAAGAATATATAGAGAGAGAATGCAAACTTTTATTGGAAATTGCATCTACTATCTTAAATTGCTAACCCTTAAATTTGTTGCATTTGATTTGAACATTATTTAAACCCACTTTTATTTAATTATTTATAATATTTTTGAGTGAGGGAGCTCAAAATGATAATAAATTAATATTTTATCCAATAATGTAAAATATTACATAATAAAATTACATTTTAAAATAAATATTAATTTGATGCAATATAGTAAAATATTTGATTATCATATTTTTTATTATCATCATAAATTATTTAATAACTGAATTATTTTATTCTTATGAACGTATCTTGATTATTAATATTATTTTCATAAATTTCTTTATTTTGATTTAACAACTAATTCAATGTTTCAACAAAAAAAAAAAAAAAATTCAGACGCAAAATTCAATTGCAAATTCTGTTCGTAATTACCGACCGACGTATTTCAATGGCAAAGTTGGTCGAAAATCCACCAACCGAAAATTCAGTCACAAATTTTTGGTAAAAATCGATCGCATAATTATAAACGGAAGTTTTCGTCGTTGAATCAGTTAGAAAATAATTCGATCGTAAAGTTTAAAAATCGGTCGTTAATCCATCGCTAATTATCGATCGAATCAGTTGGTTGCAAAACAACATTTTTCTGGTAGTGATTTGTGAATTAATGTAAATTTGGGTGTAAGGAATTAATTAAAAAAATAAAATTAATGTATTTTAGATCAATGGAGTTTTAGTAATTATTCAGAAATAATGGGGTTTAAATGTAATTTCGAAAACTGTGGTCGAATCACCTTAAATATAAGTTGCGCATAATATTAATTGAGGGAGCTTGTAGGCGAGATGCCGCACACACGACAGGGGGATAGGAGTTGTCGCAAGTTCGGTTCCTAGGTTAAGCGCGCAGCTAAGGGAAAATCCAACATTTTCCAACAATAAAGGCCCCAAAACGACGTCATTTTGGGGTTGAGTCCGCGTGCGTGCGCTTGGTGTGCAATATGCGCGGCTTTGCCATGCTACACAGGGCCCTGCTGCGCACATCACGGGGTTGCTAGTTGCAGATACGGGGTGTTTTCGCCCTGCCATATGTCCAAACCTTTTTTTTCTCTCTAGAAATTGCCTTCCCTTGCTACCATGATACTCTTGCCACCTTCCTTCCTGTTGGCCTATATATGTGATGGATTCTTGAGGAAAATGGGAAATTTTGGAGAGGTTGGGAAGATTTTGGTGGCGTGGGGAATTGGGCTGTGATGCTAGCGACCCTGGTATGTTACAAGGGTTAAGGAAAAATATTTAAGGCAAGTTCTTTTTTATTCTTGCAAGTTCTCTTTCTATTTTTGCAAGTTTATGTGTTTTATTTTTCTAAATTGTAAGTTCAGTTCTTCTTTTTGCAAGTTCATGTTTCCTAATCTCCTCATTTGCATGTTCATGCTTCTATTTGAGTCTCAAATAGGGCTTTGTATCACCCTATATTTCTTTGGGAATAATGTTTTATTAAGGACATGCAAGGGTTTGATGTTGTCTTGCATGAATGTTGCCCTCTCGTGCACGTTGTTTCGGAAATCGTGTGTTAGTTATATATGAGAAGTCATTACAAATATGCATGGTTGTGATGATTCATAGAGCATGTGCACAAAAATGGTTTTAAAATGTGTAAAAGATTCATTATACACGCAGTTGATGAGTCTGCAGGAGATATCCACAGAGAAAGTTTCGGCTCAAAGAAAGACTTTGGTCCCATGTCTAAGATATGGACTTCGATCCCATGTTTATGAAATTTTTCTTTGGTCTTAGGGTTTTAGACTTGGATCCCATGATTATGGTTTTAAAAGATTACATGTGAGCATGAATGCATGTTTCATCTTCTATCATGTAGAGTGATGTAAGTGGTATGGCGTAAGAGTTTTAAATGTCATTCACGATTCTATTTGCCTCTCAATGCCCATAATTCTTATGCTCACTTTTTTTCAGTTATACTTGCTGGACCTTGTAGCTTATATTTGCTTGTATCATTCCAGGTAAGGGTAAGACTAAAGAGGTAGGCGAGTCAAGTGAACTTTGAGCCATGGGATAGAAGTGTGTACAAAGCAGTCTCAACCGAAAGGTCCTCGGGGGTGTTTTTGAGCTGTGTAATACTAAGATATGTTCTATTTATGTTCTAGTTTGTACCCCTGAGGGGATATGATGGGTATTTGGACTCTAATATGTATATGTCTATAAGTAATATTGTATGAGTATGACTTTTATTGATAATAGTAAGGAATATGCGTGACCCTTCTAATTGGATTTACGTATATACCATCTATTCTGACGAACTCTTATCGGATTTCGCGAATGTGGGGTCTTTGGTGGTGGGGACACTATAATTATCAGAATTTGTCTGATCGAGAAATTGAGAGAAATTAGGGGCACCACAAACATAAACTTGCCATTTTATTAATACTTAAATAATTACAAGATCAACTCGCTTTGTGCTTATATCCAACATGTGCTACACTAACAAGGGATAAAGGAAAGAAAAAAAATAAGAGATAAGATTTATAATACTGTTAGGAGTCATGATTAATGATGATATTATTAGTTATGTAGTAGCCCCTCATTGGAGGAGACTAAAGAGAGCATATGCCATTGTTTCCTCTATCTAACACCTCATCAGTCATGACTCCTAATATTACTCTAAGATTTAAGAGTTGAATTAATTAAGTCATCGGTTACCAATAATGCTACTATTTATAGGCACATTACATCCCTAAGCTTATGTAATAAAAAACCTTTTAAATTTAAGAAAATATTTTTATAAATTATTTAATGTACTTAAAGTTAATAATTTTCTTTAATTATTACATATTTATTATTTATATGTTTATTTCTTATTATATCAATTAAATTACATTAAAATATATGAGTGAAATTATATTGAAATGTTTAGAGGTATCGTTAATATTCTAATTAAGGTGAAGGAGCATTCAAGTGCGAGTGCCACTTTGATAAAAAAATATATAAAATTAAATATTTTTATTTGTTTGGTCTTGAAATTAAATTTTGATGATTAAGTTTATTTTATTTTTAAATAAAAATATTTAAAATATTTTAAAAATTCACTTTATTGATATAATTTCATAACCTTAAAATGTCCTCTTTATTTTATATAGGAGTATAATATGCATACATTACAGATAGATAGATGTTTATGACTTTGTTAATGAACACTTGAAAGCATATAATAGTTTGGTTTAAAATAATATATATTTAGATATCATTTAAAATACTTGATTCTTTTTATGTTTCATTCTACGTCTAAATACTTTTTGATATAACGTCACCAAATAAAGCATTTGAAATTTAAAATGGAAAATTCCAAATTATAACTAGAAGACCTTTATTGTTTGTCAAAAAATAATTAATTCTAACATTTTAGACATAAATTAAACATTTTCATATGAAACAGACCCTATAAGAAGTAATCGATTAGTGTATCCTTTTAGACTTCAGTAATCTAGAACCCTTGATTCCTAATATATATATATATATATATATAAATCCATTGAAATAAATATATATCAGCAAACCTCAAATACATGTGGCAGCCCATATAACATAATAAAAACCAACTAGCCACCTACAACCTTACACGTTACTTCTAGAAGCCAACTTCTTCTTCTTCCTTTTTTTTTGTTTTGTTTTATTTTTAAGATTGAAATGGTAGCCTTCAAACCTATACTACATAGAAGTTTATGAATTACAATAATACTCCATTCTGGTTATCCACAGCTCGATCAGAGCCACCAGCAGCCTCCGTAGCTCGAACTTGTCTTTTTAACTGAACAAGCGGATTAACAATATTTAACAAATACATAAAAGTTAAAACCAAAAATATATAATTAAGGAGTTGTATATAATTAATGTTAATCTTGCAATTAAATAGAAGGAAAAGACCAGAAAATAGGCTTCAAGCTTCCCTTTGATAGTTGCCAGTACTTCCTTGAGCTGTTGGAGGGCCATCTTGCATCTTTTGTGTTGACGCATGCGAAAGGAAAGCTATCAAATTAGCTGGTGAAGAAAAAGGTCTTCAAAATGGCATTTTTTTCTAAACACTAAAATGCTCTATAATTTTGTTCCTTTTCCATCCAAAGGTGTCTGTTATTTGCATCTACATGCCTAACCAACTAGAGAGCAGAGCTACCTAGTACAAGCTGGTCTTTCAACTAACTAAGCCTTTTTAGTCTCAGTTATATATTTTGCACCGGAATTCTACATGCTTAATTTCATTTCAAATCTGAAGCCACCGCAAATTCTGTGCAAATGTAGTGATAAGAGGTAAAGCGATCAGAATTTACCCTTCTAAATTTTCATCTCCCGCCGAGCAGTAATCCATAAATTCTATGCATTTAGTTCCGACCCTCCTGCCTCCAAGACTGTATCCATGAGAGAGAGAGAGAGATGTTATACATATGCACATATATATACATAGATTTTCATTACTGAAAGTTAATATTGAGTTTTACATTGAACAATATCCATAGAATCGAGCCATAAGACTGTTCAACACAGAGAAATCTACAGGAGTATTCTCCCTGAAAAAAAATCACAAAATTGAACGCTATTATCAAACAGTAATTGCCACCACCCTCATCCTTCCAAACTAAACTGTGATTTATATATGAACATTATAATTAGTATAACGAAAATTAATAAGCATGTACACACACACTTACAAGGCTTGCTCTATATTTTGAAGACAACTAACTGAATTGGTGGTGTAGAATATTGAAATCATTTCTTCGGCGAAGTTAGGATTAGTCTCAGTATGCAGTCCTTCTAATCGAACAAATGCTTCACCAAGAAATCCCTGTGAAATAGCTCAATACTTAGAAGAGGGATAATTATTTTTTTCTCTTCTTTATTCCATAAGAAGAAGATTAACTTCAAAAAATCAATTTGGTAATTCTATAATTTGTGTGGGCATATTCCTTTTGGAAATAACTTCATATCTTTACAAGTCTGCGTTAATTCATATGAAGCACTGCATTAATATTTTAGAGAAACTCTCTCAAACTTATATTAGGTAACGTTTTACCTGTGGTCAAATTTTATATAAAAAATAATTAAAACTACATACATGTCTTCTTTGTACCAATTAACAATTATAAAGTTTCGTCACATTATTTCACATTTTCTATTTTTTCACATGCATGACGCACATATATATATATTTTAAAAATAAATCACACACACACACACAAAATCAATGAATTTTCATGTATATATATATATATATATATATGTTAGTGCATCCTTTTATATATACAAAAGGCAGCAGTTGAAATGACAAAGCTGGAGAAGTTTTTGACCCAGCTAGCTAGGCTTTCTTATGCTAGTGCATGCTTGAAGCCATTGGTATGAAGAACATAGAGTAAACCTCATCAAGAAGGGACTGCCTCATGTTGTCAAGTTGTCCCCTCTCCATTGCACAAGTAAAAGCAAGGGAAGAGAGAGAGAGAGAGAGAGAGAGAGAGATCTGAACAGAATAGCTAAAAAATTGAAGTTTAGTTGAGAATGCAATGTATGTGTAGGAAGGAGGGGTTATATAGTGCAGAAGAGAGAGAGAGAGAGAGAGAGAGGTGAATGGAATTGTAGAAAGAAGAGATAAGAAATTAATTTATAGGGGAATTCTAAATATATATATATCTTATTTCTTTTTATCAATTTTATTAAGGTCTGCAATATATTCAAGTGGATTTTATTTGTTTTTTAATTATTTTTTATTTGAAGTTTAGGGATATAAATGAGGTGAGTCAAGTATGATCAAGTTAAGTTTAACTATATTTGAGTTTGACTTATTTACTTATTAAGGTGTTTGACCTCTATTTATTTATAAGTCGAGCTCTATAAAAAATGTTCGAATTCTGTTCATGAACAAGTTTTTATGTATGGCATCCTTGACTTATTTAAGCTGAATGAGTCGAATTCAAACTTGTTAACAAATTTGTTTGTGAATAAGAAATCATCAAGTTTGTCCATGAATAAATTATCAAGTTCATTCATAAAAAAAGAGCTCATTCATGAATAACATCAATTCTTCAGGAGGAATGAACATGTGTTGTCTCCAATAATTATTTTGCTTAACAAAATAGCACAATGCGTAAGTTTAAAACGTATTTGTTTCATGACTAATACATTTAGAAATTTAAAACACAAATTTAAATATTTGTAATAATTCCAACATATTTGTAGAACAAAAAATTCTAAATCATCTTAGGAGTATGTATATGTTCTTCTTAAACAAACAAACGAGTTAGTTTTAAACGAATTATAAACAAACATGTTCATGAAAATAAATAAATTGAAGACACTTCTATTTGAACTCGACACGTTTTATATATGTTTTTATTTTATTCATTTCAACGTAAAAAAGAAAAAAAGAGCCTAATAATCTAAGGACACATTTTATAAAATTAAAATGAATGCTAATGATTTGTTTACTGTAGTTCTTGCTACTTAATTTCATTTTCTAATATGTTACTTTGCAGTATATAAATCCATTAAATCATTAGTAGGAAAGATAGCTGTTTAGCATTTGATCTGCCATTTTAGCTTCTTTCCTTTGCATTTTGGTAAGTCATGTAATTAATTTAAATGAAAATATTGCCATCACTGTAATTTATGCAAGAAGAGACGGCCCATCTCCCAAAAATATACTCATACATATAAAATATTGCATTGCCCCTTTTAATATTAATAGAAAATTATTAATATATATATAAAATATTAATAGAAAATTATTTTAATTGCAGCAAGCAATTCAAGTTTTTGTCACACTTTATCCTAAAGACCAATTTAATATTTTAATTATTCATAGCTTCTTCTTGGACACCTAAATCATAAAAATTTCATGCCTAACTAATTAGATTGCTGAGCTGAGCCAGTACAATCTGGTCTTTCAACATCATCAACTCAAACATCAAAATTTCATGCTTAACTACTGATAGTGAATAGTAAAATTATCAAAATGCCCATTTGAGAAAGTAAATTCAACCTCACCCTGTGGTCAAAATTCATGCTTATAAGGGATGACATGTGTCATCTCCTTTAGCCCAAAACCAGATCAAAATAATTAATCTGAGTCTAATTCATAGATCTAAATCTGAAAATATTCAGTAAGACTTAATAAATTTATTTCCATTTGAACTCAAATTAGAAATCTTGTTATCTAATAATAGTTAGACTCGAGAATTTTATAAAAAAATCTCAAATATTTTTATAATAAGGTATAAGATACTCATCAGAACAAGGTTAGAGGGTCTGTTAATTAAAATATAATTTGTGCTAGAAGGTGATGAGGGATATTTCTATAAGTTGATGGAGAAATAGTTAGAAAATTAACATCACCGACTTGAAAAGAAAATATATAAGGAAGGCTCTTCACATGTCCTAACAAAGGCATTATTTCTCTCTCAAAATTTACAACCATACAACTCTATCAACATTTCATTTAACTTAAGCATTAAAGGACAAATTTGAAAATACATCAAATAATTTACTTAATTTATATTCACTATTGTAAATTATAAGAAGAGGTGACAATATGAGATCTAAGTAAATAAAAACAAGAGTACTCAACGGTTCAAAATTAACAAATTCTATTTGTGCCAAATTTCCAACTATATCAAATACATGCATGGAAATACATGTTCTCATAGGTACATTATGCATTTAATTCACATGCATGATGCATGCAACAACACACTGATATAAAGGCAGACTTGGTCTCAAACTCATTATTAATACAGGAAAAGAATAATTATGAACATTCAAATCACAAAAAGGCACATACTGTCGATATAATATATGCTATAGATGTATAATTAAAGCACAAATTCAAAAAAAAATGAGGTTTTTCTCTGAGTAAGATTCTTTTAGGAAATGTGTGTATATATATATATATATGTTTAAATTTTTCATCTCAAAAACCATAAAATATTACATT
Source organism: Diospyros kaki (assembly GCA_036245055.1). Lineage (NCBI taxonomy): Eukaryota > Viridiplantae > Streptophyta > Magnoliopsida > Ericales > Ebenaceae > Diospyros > Diospyros kaki. The sequence continues at coordinate 4,792,348 of BSEG01000003.1, forward strand.
ACCCCATTTAAACTGGAATAGTCTAACATGAGATGTTAAAAGAAAATTATTTAAATTGTTAGCAAGCGATACAAGTTTTTGATTCCTTTTGAATTTAATTCTTTTATTCCTTTTGAATTTGAGGTCTCAATTTGTTTGTCTTGAACTCACTTTTATATTCGTTTTTTAAATTAAAATGTTTATTCATATTAATTATTTTAGTTATTATGTGAGAAATATCTATGCTACTATGAGGAGAATTTTGATTCATGAGTTTTAGGGAATGTTATGCGTATTTTCTGAATTACTTCTTATGGATTGGACTCAATCCTATAGGCTGACCCAATCGCCTAAAGCTCAGTAGACTCCAAGCTGAGCTTGTTGAAGCAGTCTTACGCATCGCTGAAACCTGAGCTCGAATCGCGGGACCAAGCGAGCTCCAGGCGATGCTCTTCCAGTGAGCTCCCAACGACTCTTCCAGTTTGCTATCTTAATTGATCAGCTCGCATAACAAGAAAATCACAAATTAGAGAACAGTGGTGGACTAGGTGTTATCCCAGCTGCGCCATCCAGGCCCAACCTGGTCCCATCTTCTCAGCCCATTTGTTTGACCCATGTCGGTCCCATCCTGGCCCTTGCAACAACATCATTGCAACCACTTCTGGATTTTTGCGTGTCCACCTCAAATCTCATCCTCATTAATGGCGGATCCCATCCACATTAATGAGGGTCCCGTCAGCACCTTGCCGCCGCCTAGGCACCTCCGCCGGCATCGGATATTCTGTCCCATCACCTATAGACGTACGAAGCATGTAGGAGGACATCTCCTCATCTTATATATCGGTCAGCTCTCTTGAGAACCACAGTATGCTCTCTCTGCATCTTTTTACTCGCTTACTTACTTGAACGTCAGAGTATTTTGCATGGCCAATTGGTTAGTGGATCAATAAACCAAATCACACCATATATCATTCTCCCTTTTGGATTGATTACATTAGTGCGGGCTAACGAATCACAGTCAACCAATCCCAAACGTTGACAAGGAAAATGATAAAAAACAACAGAGGAAAGACAAAATAAAAATTTAGAATATGTTAAGTAAGGCATTTCCAGAAAACTAGTTTTAGGATATCAATTTTCCTACTAGGTGTAACAGCCCACTTTCTCGGGCGTGTTATACCTTAGGAAATTTGGTCTATTTTTTTTTTTAATCATTACATAATCCCGAAATTCCCTAAGGCCTATCTAGTGTTTAATTTACACACTAGAGATAAATACAATTTACAAAGCGGAAGCTGAATCGAACCTGCTCATCACAATATATACATGAATAGCTAGACAAGTACTTATTACAAACGTTGTTACATAACCTTCGAAAAATAAAACAGATGTACTATTCATATCACAACATAACTTGGCACATTTTCTCGTTTCCTGACGTCTCGCGTCACCACACATCATTAATCTCGAAATCATCTCTGCAAGTCCCAACTGGAACGTGGAATGTTCCAGGGGCGAACCCAAGTTAGATGATGAACCATCTAAGTAAGGGTACGTAATGCTATGTCATGAGTGTATGCAATGTCTTTCCTCGTAGGTGTCAACTGCACCCTCATGCTACCCACCATTTTAGCGGCCACCTCTTTCGAAGCCGGGGTGTATGGGTGCACCCTTGGTAAGGCAGCGGTGCCAGTTCGTACTCCCTACGGCCTCATATGCGTGTGATCAATGACATCAACGTGTAATCATGCATTTCATAGTCATGTATGCATTCTACGTGATAGATACATATCAGAGCATGTCAATATGATGAAAACATTTCAAGGGAGTACCACTTACTTTTTAAAGCTTATCAGGCTATCTCGAAATCTGTGACTTGCCTCGATTTGCGTGTGATATTCCCGAAAAGCGTGCCCGAGCCGTTTTTCTCACCAAAATCTGAGATATTACCGAAACGTAATTTCCTACTTTTTAGAAATTTTCTAAGATTTTTTTCTCATCATTTCCTATTTTTTTCTCTATTTCTTTTCTTTTCTTCTTTTTTTTTCTTTTTTTTTTTTCCTTCTTCCTATTCATCTTCTCCTTCCCCTGCTTCTTCTGCAACCCACGAGCAACCCACTTCTTCCTTTTATTATTCTTTTTTTTTTTTTTCTTTTTTTTTTTCTCATTCTTTCTTTTCTTCTCCTTCTCCTCTTCTTCTTCTTCTTCTTCTTCTTCTTCTTCTCTTCTTCTTCTTCTTCTTCTTCTCCTTTCTTCTTCCTCTTCCTTTCTTCCCTGCAACTGCCGCGAGAACCAGCCTATACCCGCCGCTGCCCGCCGCGATCCCAGCCTTGCCGCACATCGCGGCTGCCACCATCGGCGGTTTCCCTCGCTGCCACTTGCGGCTCCGCGTCCAGCCGCTGCTTGCGGCCCAGCTCACTGTGCGTCGGCCATGGCTAGAGCTCGCGGCCATGGCTGCCGCCGCGAGCTTGCGGCCACTCTAGCCGCCTTCAGCTTCCATTGCCACCGCCGGTCGCCCCCTGCTCCACCGTCCGCAACCGTAGCCTCCTCAGCCGTCGACCGACCTCCTGCGCGCAGCCGCCCAGCTGCTCTCATGGCTGCCCAGCTCTCTCTCTCTCTCTCTCTCTCTCTCTCTCTCTCTCCTTGCTTTGATGCTCTCAGTCGCCCTTAGGCTCTCTACTCATTCTCTTCTTCTCGGCCAAACCTCTCTGCCTATTTATAGGCAAGCATTGACGAACGATATACATATATATATAAATATCTGTATGAATTACACCTTAAATCTTGCTGATAAAATCTCTCATTCTTGCGCGAATTACACCTTAAATCTTGCTGATAAAATCTCTCATTCTTGCGCAAATCTCGGCCGATTTTGCAGGAGCATGGCTGGAATGTATGGGTTACAGGGTGTGGGATGATTTGGCAGGGCCTCACGCGCACTGATATGCACACACAAAATCTCTCATTCTTGCGCAAATCTCGGCCGATTTTGCAGGAGCATAGCTGGAATGTATGGGTTACAGGGCGTGGGATGATTTGGCAGGGCCTCACGCGCACTGATATGCACACACATCACATTTAATGCCTATCCAAATTTACTGCTCTAATTTTGATTCTGTCACTCACTATCCAATTGCATTTTTGTTTTTTTTTTTTTAATTTCAATTTGGCTCACTTGCCTCCAAGTTACTCAATTTGCAGCCCTGCTTCACGCCCACAAATATGGAAGCATATATATATATATATATTATACATATATAACTATATATTACACTATATTATAAAGATATTGACATATTTAATCTCAAATTTTATCTTTATTCTATTTGAACAATTCCTTAATTATAATTATACCTTTAAACATCGAATTAATTTATATTTTAATACAAAATTAATAATCTTAAAGTTACTCGATAATATCGATTTTGCTCCAGTGTCCTCACCGGACTGTCATTTCATCCTAAAACTACTGAAGGGTTGCTCGTTACTCAAAACCGGAGCCCCCCTAGGGTTCCGTTAATTTTTTAGGAGCCTCCTACGACGATTCGATTTTACAGCCTAATTAGCAGTTGTATTTTAGCTGTACCGAAAACTGTTCCCGGTCTGATTTCTTTTGATATCATAAATCCTAACTTGGGACGCATATCGAGATCATTCATTTTCCTTAGACAATTTCACTCCGGGGCATTCCCTGCAGTTGATTCGGTACCCGAAATTGTTATAAAATTATTTTTTTCGGTATTATAAACTTATTAAAATTACGTGGCAGTCTTATCTAAACATGGGGTATTACATTCTCCCCTCCTTACAAAAATTTCGTCCTCGAAATTTGCCACATGTCCTAAATCTCAAAATTTCATCCTTGAAATTGACACCTGACTGATCAAATAACTAAAGAAGATCGAAACTTGTGAATACCAATGCGCCTATCAAAATTCGAACCCTTGAACTGACCATACTCATCAACCCATAGACAAGTTCACTTGTCAACCATGCATACCTTTCAAATCTTAACCGCATATCTCGGTTTTTGGCCACGAGTCTTAACCTGAACTCTTATCCAAGTCGGTACACATATCATCGTAACGAGCTCGCGGCTCTCATATCCATATCATCAATTCTCAATTTGCTTTTCATTAGGTCATCTAGTCGATATCATGACACTTTTCTAATTTTGATCTCTTACGATGTCATTTATTTTGAATCAATCAATCATGCTTGACAATTTTCCAACCTTAACACAAAGTCTCTGATCTCGATATATCTTAACTTTTATCAAATCGATCCTTAAGGAAATACTTTTATGTTGTCAAACTATTTCACGTATCCTTGAATCCTCAAACATCTCATATCTTGTTATTATTAGATTGTTTCATAGGCTTCTAGACTGCCATAACGAGTCAGTGTTTATCACATGTCCTTGAAACTAGCTATGTCTGACCTTAAGTTATTATAAACTTAATCATTGCTTAATCTTTACTTGTGTCAATCTGTTCGAGATTTCTATTGTTTCCTCATTCTTATAGGTATTCATTTCTCGATATAACCTCAAGTTTCTGATAATTAACCATAATCATCTTCTAATCCCATCGTATAACTACCTCATCAGAAATTTTACAATTAATAGATGTTATCTGTCTTTAAATCTTCTAACTTTTAAGTCTAGTAATACTAATATCCCTACCTCGCTTGTTACTCGGTCGCCAAACTAACACTCATTCATGCACTTTTGAAGTGATCCTCAAATAACATTTTATATCATCAAATTAATCATTTACTCTTCTAGTAATAACGTTTCATGTCAACTCATCGTGCTCGATCCTTTCTAGAGCTACTTACTCCAGTTGTCGACTTTTGCTTGTACCAACCTCTACTCAAAACATTTGGTTCGTCTCTCGAACCCTATTGGGACATCTGACTTTCGAGACTTTCAATCCTCGACCTTGATTTCACGATCTCAACACGGAGCCTCATGCTTTCATCATTTCTTTCTCGATTGGCTCACGACCTAGCAAGGAAGTCTCAGTCTTAACACCTATTGCAACGTTCCCGAATATTATCCTCAACGTTTCTCATGCGTCTCCCTAACTGAGGAGTACACCAATATATCCTTGATAGACACAATTACCACGTGACTTTAATGCAATTGGTACTTTGGTCAAATCACCCAATCATGATTCCATTGCTGATATTTAAAATGTCTCATCCCTCGATCGCACATCAATCACAATTATTCCAGCCTCTTGTAACTGTTCAAAAAGATATCGACTCTTAATCATCACATCTTTCAAAGCTCAATAATTTATGCCCTCAATTGAACTACTTAAAACCTCAAGCTATTACTACGAAATAATTCCGATAAATCTTCCGAGAGCACATTCTGATATTTCTCTTACTTCCTCAACTTTCTTACGGCTTTTCATTGACCACAAGTGGTCGTACCACATTTTGACAAGCTCCTCATTTTCCTAACATGCTTACATCACTTTAGTGATCGTCTAGCTATACATCTCCCGATTTGCCCATTAGGGTTATCTAGATTAATCGTTTAGCCCAACAAGATTTTCATTCTCCCAAAATTGAAAATCATAGATCTTCAATTTGATTTATCAAAAACGCGACATTTCCTACTGCAATCTGACATCCTGACACATTTGCCATTATCTGTCTCTCTCAAGCACACCAAAGATTTCTCAAAGACATCTATCCGTAACCATCTCGCTAACTGGAATAGGTAGGTACTTACGTCTCTTTGGTAATTCTTAGGAAAATTCCTGAAAATTCCAAATCGATTCATCTTTGAAGATCTTTATTCAGATCACGTTACCTGGTTCCAATTATTTCTTAAAAACAATCGAATCTCAAATTCCGATGACTCTTTATCGAATGATACTTTAAACCTCAAATAACGATTCAGGTTTCCAGACTGACGCATAAGGTATAGCTTATTCACGAGTCTTCTCTAACAGGCTTGCGAATCCTTAAGCCTACTTAACATACTAAACTGTAGTCACAACCTCTGTTGACTAGGTTTCTCATCATCCTTCCTTAAGGTCAATACGACCTACAAGTAACTCTTCTTCGAACTGAGATTGTCGTCTCACAACTCATCATCAAAGTTTTGGACTAGACACGCTCTATTATCTGATATCTCATTTACCAAGAACCCACTGACTCTCGCTTTTCGTTCTCTAGGTCCAGTTGACTATTGGCACACGACCATCTCATGATCTTACACCAAGGTATTCTATTCTTTGAGCCTCATACTGTTCGTCGTGTCACCCTATTCCCAGGATGATTGTGAATCCTAATATACTTCTTTAAATAGGACACTTAGTCCAATTTCATTCCGGGTTTATTCCCTAGGCTTCCGACCTCTTTTAACCTTAGCTAGTGGCACACCTCGCACCCTATTGGGGCCTAAACCCATACAAGGTACAGATCCTACTGGGCTGTCCCAAATCTTTAGCATCTGATCATTTCCCAGGCAATCTGATATGATGTTTCGGGCTTTCCGTATCTTATCGCACGCCATCCATCAACTATCTGCATGCGGGTCCCTAGATCCAGATTTGAACCAGTAGTGCCATCATGCTGCTAGAATTCCTTATCCCGTCTCTGCTTGTCACATCGGTCATACTACTGCCAGCTCATTGATTGACTCAACTTATACGCCATCATTTGACCACCACCGGCCTCTTGCTTGACCCAATCCATTGGATCCTTGATCTTTATATCTCATTTTCGAGACACTAAATAATCCTTGAAAAAATTCTTTATCGTTTGATCCTAACTCTTTAACTAGGTCATGTCACATCAGACTAATTATTCATGATCCAATCATCCTTGACAACTATAGTTATCCTATCTCATTATAGAGATTTCAACTAACGACCTCAAATTGACAGTCTCTAAATCTCTTAGATCCACAATCATGGTTACCGAGTTAACCTTAACCCCGAATCATATCATCAGATCCTAACTTCAAGAGCTAGATTATTGTGACTGGTCGTTCTATTCCTTAGCAAGATTAGATCCTCAAATCAATAACCTCTAAGACTTCAATCGATTATTCTCAAATCTCCAAATAGGGATTTCATTTTACGAACCCTTAATTTCTTTCCTTTGAGTCTCTACTTCGGGTTCCTACTAACTGACTCTACCAGATTCTCTAAAGTCTCCAAATTACTATTCCCTAAACTCCAAATAAGGTCTAATCAACTATATCTGAGTCACTTAGGGCTTCCAATAATCTTAAGCTCTGATACCAAGTGTAACAGCCCACTTTCTCGGGCGTGTTATACCTTAGGAAATTTGGTCTATTTTTTTTTTTAATCATTACATAATCCCGAAATTCCCTAAGGCCTATCTAGTGTTTAATTTACACACTAGAGATAAATACAATTTACAAAGCGGAAGCTGAATCGAACCTGCTCATCACAATATATACATGAATAGCTAGACAAGTACTTATTACAAACGTTGTTACATAACCTTCGAAAAATAAAACAGATGTACTATTCATATCACAACATAACTTGGCACATTTTCTCGTTTCCTGACGTCTCGCGTCACCACACATCATTAATCTCGAAATCATCTCTGCAAGTCCCAACTGGAACGTGGAATGTTCCAGGGGCGAACCCAAGTTAGATGATGAACCATCTAAGTAAGGGTACGTAATGCTATGTCATGAGTGTATGCAATGTCTTTCCTCGTAGGTGTCAACTGCACCCTCATGCTACCCACCATTTTAGCGGCCACCTCTTTCGAAGCCGGGGTGTATGGGTGCACCCTTGGTAAGGCAGCGGTGCCAGTTCGTACTCCCTACGGCCTCATATGCGTGTGATCAATGACATCAACGTGTAATCATGCATTTCATAGTCATGTATGCATTCTACGTGATAGATACATATCAGAGCATGTCAATATGATGAAAACATTTCAAGGGAGTACCACTTACTTTTTAAAGCTTATCAGGCTATCTCGAAATCTGTGACTTGCCTCGATTTGCGTGTGATATTCCCGAAAAGCGTGCCCGAGCCGTTTTTCTCACCAAAATCTGAGATATTACCGAAACGTAATTTCCTACTTTTTAGAAATTTTCTAAGATTTTTTTCTCATCATTTCCTATTTTTTTCTCTATTTCTTTTCTTTTCTTCTTTTTTTTTCTTTTTTTTTTTTCCTTCTTCCTATTCATCTTCTCCTTCCCCTGCTTCTTCTGCAACCCACGAGCAACCCACTTCTTCCTTTTATTATTCTTTTTTTTTTTTTCTTTTTTTTTTTCTCATTCTTTCTTTTCTTCTCCTTCTCCTCTTCTTCTTCTTCTTCTTCTTCTTCTTCTTCTCTTCTTCTTCTTCTTCTTCTTCTCCTTTCTTCTTCCTCTTCCTTTCTTCCCTGCAACTGCCGCGAGAACCAGCCTATACCCGCCGCTGCCCGCCGCGATCCCAGCCTTGCCGCACATCGCGGCTGCCACCATCGGCGGTTTCCCTCGCTGCCACTTGCGGCTCCGCGTCCAGCCGCTGCTTGCGGCCCAGCTCACTGTGCGTCGGCCATGGCTAGAGCTCGCGGCCATGGCTGCCGCCGCGAGCTTGCGGCCACTCTAGCCGCCTTCAGCTTCCATTGCCACCGCCGGTCGCCCCCTGCTCCACCGTCCGCAACCGTAGCCTCCTCAGCCGTCGACCGACCTCCTGCGCGCAGCCGCCCAGCTGCTCTCATGGCTGCCCAGCTCTCTCTCTCTCTCTCTCTCTCTCTCTCTCTCTCTCCTTGCTTTGATGCTCTCAGTCGCCCTTAGGCTCTCTACTCATTCTCTTCTTCTCGGCCAAACCTCTCTGCCTATTTATAGGCAAGCATTGACGAACGATATACATATATATATAAATATCTGTATGAATTACACCTTAAATCTTGCTGATAAAATCTCTCATTCTTGCGCGAATTACACCTTAAATCTTGCTGATAAAATCTCTCATTCTTGCGCAAATCTCGGCCGATTTTGCAGGAGCATGGCTGGAATGTATGGGTTACAGGGTGTGGGATGATTTGGCAGGGCCTCACGCGCACTGATATGCACACACAAAATCTCTCATTCTTGCGCAAATCTCGGCCGATTTTGCAGGAGCATAGCTGGAATGTATGGGTTACAGGGCGTGGGATGATTTGGCAGGGCCTCACGCGCACTGATATGCACACACATCACATTTAATGCCTATCCAAATTTACTGCTCTAATTTTGATTCTGTCACTCACTATCCAATTGCATTTTTGTTTTTTTTTTTTTAATTTCAATTTGGCTCACTTGCCTCCAAGTTACTCAATTTGCAGCCCTGCTTCACGCCCACAAATATGGAAGCATATATATATATATATATTATACATATATAACTATATATTACACTATATTATAAAGATATTGACATATTTAATCTCAAATTTTATCTTTATTCTATTTGAACAATTCCTTAATTATAATTATACCTTTAAACATCGAATTAATTTATATTTTAATACAAAATTAATAATCTTAAAGTTACTCGATAATATCGATTTTGCTCCAGTGTCCTCACCGGACTGTCATTTCATCCTAAAACTACTGAAGGGTTGCTCGTTACTCAAAACCGGAGCCCCCCTAGGGTTCCGTTAATTTTTTAGGAGCCTCCTACGACGATTCGATTTTACAGCCTAATTAGCAGTTGTATTTTAGCTGTACCGAAAACTGTTCCCGGTCTGATTTCTTTTGATATCATAAATCCTAACTTGGGACGCATATCGAGATCATTCATTTTCCTTAGACAATTTCACTCCGGGGCATTCCCTGCAGTTGATTCGGTACCCGAAATTGTTATAAAATTATTTTTTTCGGTATTATAAACTTATTAAAATTACGTGGCAGTCTTATCTAAACATGGGGTATTACACTAGGTGCAAATGACTTATGGAAATTCTAACCCTAGAATGCAATGTCTAACTTTAAGAAATCAAAATTACACTTTTTGATCTCTTCTACCACCAAGAACTCAACTCAACAATGAGAGAAAATAGAAAAAATAGAGAGATAGATAATAACAATTGAATGAAGAAGTATAGATGGCTTATTGTGTCTCCCTGTATCATAAATGTCCACACTATTTATATACATTGAATGGGTGCTATCAATAAACATCGAAATATTAAAAAATCACAACTTATTTGAAAGATCGTGTCTTTTGAGAATAGACTTGTCCTTTGAAAATGTCACATCTCTTCAATATATAAAAAACATGATTCTAAATTTTGAAAGTGAAAGAAATCAGATGTATGGCGGTACGAGCAAAAATTCTCGTGCATCAGATATACGTACAAAATATAATATACACACCATACACTAGGTTGGATATTTAAGCTACATGCATATTCTACAAAAGAATATAAATAAATGCATACTTATTGTCTAATATAAGGTTGGGGTATAGAAACAATTTTTGTACTGATATCGTATCCACATCACTTTATGGTAGTCCTAGTTTATCCACGCCTAGTATGTCGAATGGTATTGTTTCATCGTCTCTTTCCGTACTAGGCACAAAAATTCTGCGTATCACCAGCGCTTGTGTTTCAAAATTATATGCGTGACCTTTACACGTATAATTTATGGCAGCAAAAAATTTACAGAGAAAGAAGAAGAAAATGAAGTAGCATACATAGGGAGAGAAAGAAAGAAAAAAATCAGCTCAAATCCGCTGCCACCCTTAATAATCCTTTGCAATCATTCAATTTTACTATGTAATTTCATTATGCTATTTTACTATGTACTTTTACTATGCAATATACATTTTAACTATGCACTATTGACAGGTAAGGCCAAGAGTCAACTTTTGACTAATCACTTCCAAAGACATTCGGGTACATGATGGTAATACCAAACACAACACTATATGGTATGTGACTTTCTACATTCATTACCCACTTGCAATCATATAATAGCAAAACTCCTTTTGGTATCGATCAAAACTTTGACTCATCATCGAAACTTTTCTAAATCTCAATGATATTCTGAGAGTTCCTGAATAGTGCCAAGCAGCTATTCATGACAGTATAGGTGGTAGTAAAGTCTCACTTTAAGTGAACCTATTATAGTTGAAGATTATTGCGTGTTATAATCCTTTCATCACCTAACATAAGCAAGAGGCACCATATAATGAAAGATTCAGTAACTGTGTTAGACCTCATTAATATGACTAAATAACACCCCAGGGAACACCTTTCCTAACTTTCAATCTACCTTGATCAGGGACTGTCTTATCACATTAATAGTAGATTATATAAGACGTTCACCCCCATCAAAACTGACAAGGATGACAAATCCTATTCCCAACACATGTCTTCATATATTAGCAATACGAAACCACATAGATGAACATTCTCATTTTCCAATTGGATGGTTCAACTCATTAGAAAATTCCGCATACTAATACACAAAACAATCATGTTGGTTTAAGTTTAAAGATCAACACACCATTGCAACTGGATGACACGATCATTATTCACCAGGCTATGTGGTCAGTCGCCAGTGTCACATTTGGCTGATCGTTCCCCAACGACTACCCATAGGTCTACTAGTGACATCTCATGTCATATGTGTGCGTGACACATCATTTTTCCATCAGTATCTCCATACTGAATTAAGTAGTAACCCCTGTACTAGTTTATACTCGATTAATCGAAATTCTCATCTAAAGAATCTAAAGACTAGGAATAGTTTAAGAAATTCTTTTATCAAAGAATCCTGTCACACAATCTTAGAACCTTGAAAATAAGATTCTCACACAAAAAATCTAGGGACTCATTTATATAATTGATTGGAGAAAATATGAATGAAAAAAACGGTGTCTTTTATTAATTTATACAAAAATATAATTAATGCATTATAAATAAGCTAGCTAGATGTCATCCAAATCTAACATTAAGGCACACACCACTAACAGAAAGTATATGTCTTTTTAAATTTAAACCAAAGTCCATGTCTTTTTTCCCATAACTATCACTTTATTTAAATAAAGGAAATCAAAGAATAAATTATAATATGTATCATAAAACTATCAATGTTATTATTCTTAGATAATATCAATATATCTTTATATATAACAATCCCTCACTTATGATCTAATAATAATACTAGTAAAAGCAAAATAAAAAATACGCAAACATAAACTTATTGGGTATTTGTATAACACATAACTAAAGGTGATCAAGACTTGAACAACTAAAATGAATATGAATGCAGTATTCATATTCGTGTTATACATGAGTTCTTGATTTTGTAATAACAACGCATTTTAATGGGGCTTGCACTTCATCCTAGTTTACTCTCGAATTTCACTAAAATTCTTAAAAAGTGGCCTCTCACTTTCTTACTTGCATAGATAGTCTCATAAAGAGCATCCACAACCGTTTTATCACTCCACTATAAGCTGTAAGGTGAAGGAGCATTCAAGCATGAGTGTTGCTTCGATTGAAAAATATATAAAATTAAATGTTTTTATTTGTTTGGTCTTGAAATTAAATTTTGATGTTTAAGTTACTTTTATTTTTAAATAAAAATATTTTAAAAATTCACTTTATTAAAATAACTTCATAACAATAAAATATCCTCTTTATTTTATATAGTAGCGCAGATATGCATACATTACAAATAGATAGATGTTTATGACTTTGTTAATGAGCACTTGAAGGCATATAATAATAGTTTGGTTTAAAATAATACATATTTAGATATCATTTTAAATACTTAATTCTTTCTATGTTTTGTTCCACATCTAAATACTCTTCACCAAATAAAACATTTGAAATTTAAAATAACAAATTCCAAATTCCAAATTATAACTAGAATACCTTTATTGTTTGTCAAAAAAAAAAAAAATTCTAACACTTTTTAAAAATGGGTTAAGTAAAGGTACAAATTAAAGTGTGGTTTAAAAGAATAAAAAACCTCTATTAAAAATAAAAATAATAATAATAATAAAAAACTGACAACAGAATCTGGGATGGGGCAAGAAAAAGAGGTCCATGTCTCCATTTCTGACCCACAAAATAATAGTATCTGGGTTGTTTTCAAATAATTGTTTTAAAATAAAAGAGAGAAAAATGAATTAGACATAAATTAAACATTTTCATATAAAAACAGACCTTATAAGAAATAATCGATTAGGGTACCCTTTTATATATATATATATATATAGATAAAAGAAAATAGATATGGCAGCCCATATAACATTTTCAGCAATCTAGAACCCTTGATTCCTAATATATATATATATATATATATAGATTCATTGAAATAAAATATATATCAGCAAATCTCAAATAGATGTGGCAGCCCATATAACATAATAAAAACGAGCCAGACTGGTACAACGTTGCATGTTACTTCTAGAAGTCAACTTCTTCTTCTTCTTTTTTTTAAAAAAAAAAATTAAAATGGTACTACATACGAAATTCATGAATTACAATGATACTCCGTTCTGATAATCCACAGCACATTTGTCTGCAGTCTCTGCAGCTCGAATTTGTCTTCCCAACTGAACAAGCAGATTAACAAAATTTAACAAACAGATAAATATAAGTTAAATACAGAAGTATATATATATAACTAAAGAGTTATATGTAATTAATGTTAATCTTGTTATTAGATAGAAGGAAAAGACCAGAAAATAGGCTTCAAGCTTCCCTTTGAGAGTTGACAGTTCTTCCTTGAACTGTTGGAGGGCCATCTTGCGTCTGCTTGTGTTGATATATGCAAAGGAAAGCTAGCAAATTAGCTCGTGAAGAGAAAGGTTTTCAAAATAGCCTCTTTTTTTTTGCCACAAAAATGCAAATGAATCTAAACAATAAAATGCTATATAATTTTGTTCATTTTTCATCCAAAGATATCTGTTATTTTCATTTCAAATCTGAAGCGACAACAAATTCTGTGCAAATATAGTGATAAGAGGCAAAATAATCAGAATTTACTCTTCTAAATCTCCATTTTCTGCCCCGCAGTACCTCCTAAATTCTATGCATTTATCTGTAACCCTCCTGGATCCAAAATTGCATCCATGAGAGGGAGAGAGATGTTATATATATGCACATATACACATGTTATATATATGTATAGATTCCTATTACTGAAAGTTAATAGAGTTTTACATTGAACATTATCCATATAACCGATTCATAAGGTCGTCCAACTCAAAGAAATCTACTGGAGTTTTCTTTGTGTTAAGAAATCGCACAATCGAACGCCATTATTAAACAATATTGTCACCATAATAATATAAGGGTATGTTTGATTGAATTACCTAGAATTTAATTCTAGGTAATATTGGCTAGAAAACAAAATCCATCCTAACCCCTTGAAAAATGAATTCTATGGAAAAAAGCTTTAAATGCTTGTACCTTATACATTTTTCTATAGAAAAGTTAAGAGTGTTTGATTGCTTTCCATAGAAAATATGTAATGATTACAAATTTTCTATAGAAAATATGTGCAATCAAACACACTCTAAGGGTGCGTTTCATTGAAAGCATGGAATTTGCATGGAATGAAAATGTTTTCTAGGTAATTGAATTGTCCAGAATTAAATTCCAAGAAAAATGTCAATTGAATGTATTTAATTGGCTTAATTTTTTACCTAGAAATTGTTATACTTTTTTAATTTTTGGTATTTGATTACCATTACTTTCTATGGAAATAGTCATTTTTTCTAGCTTTTGGTGTTTAATTGTCATTATTTTCCCTAGAAAATGGACATTTTTCATGAAAAAAAATATTTTTTACCTTGAAATTTATTCATTTTTAGTATTAAATTTTACTAATGAACCATCAATTACTGCATTAAAAAAAAAAAAAAAGCCCAAGTTATTATAATGACAATATCCTACAAGTACTCTGCCGTGGGAACAAATAGCAGCCACCCAATGCCTGGCAATTGCACAACAGGAAAGCAAGAAACAAACAAAAAATAAAGAAACAAACAAAATAAGAACTCGATGAAGACCATAAGAACCTAAAAACAAAAGAAATTTCTTTGCAAACTGCCTATGAAGAACACAACAATAATGAGGATCTTCTCATTCATTTCATGCTCTATTTCTCTTTATATTAGCTATAATCCTGAAGGACTACTAGGCATGGTCTAATAATAACAAATATTGCCCCCTATGAAGGACTACTATGCAAATAATACCCAACACATTCAAACCAGTACATGGACTGCTATATTTATTTGACAACTACATGGATTAGCATGCAAATGATACCCAACAAGAAAGCAACAATAATAAAGACCATGATAACCTAAAAAACAAAAGGACAACTTTAACCATCTGCTAAGGAAAGCAATAAGTCTATCTTCTCATTCTTTTCATACAGCAATGTAAACACAAACACATCTACAGAATTATAATCCCATTCAAACTAGTACAAAGTCAAGACACGAAACAAAAAAATGTCTTTAGTACTTGCATTTCCATTTTTTCCTGCTGTCACTTTAGCACCAAAAATTATAATCCGACAACTCAAATTTCGGAAAAAAAATCTGAGCACATCTACAGAATTATCCTGCAATCTCATATTCCCCTAATTTCTTTGCAAATTTATTTTATACAACTCACAGAAACATTAAATTATCATATGTAAATATCTAAATCTCCACTGGACCATCAAACTAGGCATGCAAACATATAAAAATACACCTGTTAATCTCAAACAGAGAACAAGATAGCTTCCAACAATCTTGTTCAATACACTTGTAAGCATAATACACCTGTAAAGCCATAAACATAATGCACTAGGTACTTCCAGCAAGACCATACATAGAGCAATACAAGAACAATATGCCCATTGGTCTCATTCAAACAAATCATGCAAACAATGTACCTATTACAAAATATATAAAAATACATAGTTTCGTTCTACATTATAAATTAAACAGTATTTGGAACAAACATACTAAACATCATCCACTAATTAAGCGAGGGTGGATCACGGCCAAGTTTCTCAAAAACCCAATCCTGCATAAATGCTTTATCAGTCAAACTTATAAAGATTCTTGCAAAACTTTCATCCGCTTGAAATATCTTCATGATTTGCATCCTATCACGCCCATCTATCTTCATGCCTTTTAATTTTTCTAAAACCAATTGCCAATTTATATGATTTTGTGTATCTATTGTCACTTGAATCTCTATAGCATTGGCAATTCTTTTCAATGATTCGACAATACTCGATAGGGCAATAATACTCTCATCCGGTTGGGTATGTCTACGCCGGCTTCTGTTAGTTCCTTCTTCAGCGCTACGCTTGGAATCACTTTTTTTACTTAGATTTGTAGCTTCACTTTGATTGTCAATCTCATTTACACTTTCATCCATTACTAAAAAAAAAAAAAATTTATTAAAATCTATTATATTAGGCATATTATGAATAATATATATTTATTATTTAATTTTATAAATACCATGGACGAGAGAGATATCGTCATTGCCGGCTGTTGAGTGCTCTCCTGTAGCAACATCATTTCCAAGGATAACCTCCAACTCATTATATCGATGACAATGTTTGTTCTTCCACTTTCCAAATTCTGGTTTACCCTAAAAAAAATTTTAGAAACAAAGGCAAATATTTTCATGACTTGTCAATGCCCAAAAGAAACTATACTACTAATATTGCCACCTTAATAATATAATAAAATTTAATGAGCATGTACACACACACTTACAAGGCTTGCTCTAAATTCTGAAGAAATTTAGCTGAATCCGTGGTGTAGAATAACTTATAATAGAAGAGAGTTTTTTTTTTTTTTCCTTTTATTTTTTCCATAGGAAGAAGATTAACTTTAAAAAATCAATTTGGTAATTCTATAATTTACGTGTGGGCACAATTATGCATTAATTCATAATTATGCATTAATCCATTTTGGAGATAACTTCATATCTTTACAATTATGCATTAATTCATACGAATCACTGCATTAAAATTACATACATGTCTTCTAGGTACCAATTAACAGTTATAAAATTTCGTCACATTATTTCAGTGACATTTTCTATTTTTTCACATGCATGATGCACATATATATATATTTTAAAAATAACTCACGTTCTCTCTCTCTCACACACACACACACACAAATCAATGAATAGTTAGTGCATCCTTTTGTATATATATACAAATAGCAGCGGTTGAAATGACAAAACTAGAGAAGGTTTTCACCCAGCTAGCTGGTCTTTCTTATGTTAGTGCATGCTTGAAGCCATTGGTATGAAGATAATAGAGTAAATTAACCTCATCGAGAAGGGACTGCCTCATGTTGTCAAGTTGGCCCCTCTCCATTGCACAAGTAAAAGCAAGGGAAGAGAGAGAGAGAGAGAAAGAGGGAGAGAGAGAGGGAGGGAGGGAGAGAGAGAGAGAGAGAGAGAGAGAGAAGAGCTGAAAAATTGAAGTTTAGTGTTGAGAATGCAATGTTTGTGTAGGAAAGGAAGGATTATATAGTGGAGAAGACAGAGACGGGGGGGGGGGGGGGGGTGGAATAGAATTATAGAAATAAGAGAGAAGAAATTAATTTATAGGGAAATTCTAAATATATATACCATATTTTTTTTCCATCAATTTTGTTAAGGGCGCAATACATTCAAGTGGATTTTATTTGTTTTTTCAATTATTTTTTTTATTTAAAGTTTAGACATATAAACGAAGAAGTCAAGAAAAATTGAGCTAAGCTTAACTCTGTTTGAGTTTGGCTCGTTTATTTCTTAAATTGTTTGAGCTTGATTTATTTATAAGTTGAACTCCATAAAAATGTTTGAATTCTATAACAAATTTTTATGTTATTTAAGATAAATGAGATAAATTCGAGTTTGTTAACAAGTTTCATAAGAGAAAAATAAAAAAATTGAAGAGATTTTTATTTGAGCTCGACTCTTTTATATTAAACAAGTTCTAAATTTTTGTTCAAATTTGTTTATTTATTTAATAAATAAATTCAAATTGACCCGATAATTAAAACTACTACAACCATATTATTATAAGGATTCATTTTTTAAAACTAAAATAAATGCTAATGATTTGTTACTGTAGTTCTTGCTACTTAATTTCATTTTCTAATACGTTATTTTGCAGTATATAAATCTATTATATCATTAGAAGGAATGATAGCTGTTTAGCGTATGATCTGCCATTTTAGCTTCTTTCCTTTGCATTTTGGAAGTCATGTAATATATATGAAAATATTATCATTGCCCCTTTTAAACCGGAATAGTTAATCTTATATGAAATGTTAATAGAAAATTATTTTAATTGCAACAAAGCAATTTAAGTTTTTGTCACACTTTATCCTAAAGACCAATTTAATATTTTAACTATTCATCGCTTCTTCTTGGACACCTAAAGCATCAAAATTTCATGCCTAACTAACTAGACAGCTGAGCTGAGCCAGCACAAGATGCTCCTTCAACATCAACAACCCAAGCATCAAAATTTCATGCTTAACCAGTGATGGTGCATAGTAAATTATCAAAATGCCCATTTGAGAAAGTCAATCCAACCTCATTGTGTGGTCAAAATTCAAGCTCATGAGGGGGTGACAAGTGTCATCTCGTTCGGCCCATATCCAAATCTAAAGAATTAATCTGAATTTAATTTTCAAATCTTAATATAGAAATATTCTATTCAAATTTAATAGATCCATCTCCATTTAAACTCAAATTAGAGATCTCGCTCTCTAATAGCTCAAGAATCTTAGAAAAAATCTTAACAATTCTAACCATTTTAAAAATAGTTCTAAATTTCTTACCTCTTTCAATCTATATTGGGGGACCCTATAAGTAAAATCATTTAATTTTAAGCTAATTATTAATTTTTCTAGATTCTGTTAATGACTTGAGTGTGAGAAGTTGTACCACGGGACCAAACCTTGCCTCATTCCCTTATAGGTGTAGTCTCTAAAGAGTCAATCTTGCACATGTAGATCTCAAAATTCAATCTATCATCCACTAGATAGCTAAATTAGCCAAGTACAAGCTAATCATTCAACATGATCAACTCAGCAAATAAAGCTCTTTTTAATTCAATTATTTTGCAACAAAATTCTGTTTGTTAATTACAAGATATAGAGCAATTAACAGAGCTTAATTAATTTAATTAATCCTTCAAATTAAATTAATTAAGCTCTCTCTCTCTCAAAATTTTCAATCCTACAACTCTATCAACATTTCATTTAACTTAAGCATTAAAGAACAAATTTGAAGTTACGTAAATAATTAACTTTATATTGTGTATTATAGATTATAAAAAGAGGTAACAATATGTGATCTAAATAAATAAAAGCAAGAATACTCAAAATCAAACTAACAACAATTCAAAATTAACAAATTCTTTTAAGACACTGGTTTTGCAAGCAAAGTGCTACATAATAATTAATTACCAACTTTAGCGTTGGTCAAAATTATGAATTATATCAACCTATTGGCAATATTCATTTAGTATAAACTTTTTGTACTCAACTTCTGTTTAATTACCAGCTTTTTACATAAATTAAACATTTTCCTGTTAAAACATACCTTATAAATAACTAATTGATTAGGTAAATCATTTGTCATCAAATTAAGTCAAATCTTGATGCAAGCTCTGTGAATGGGAAAGCATTTGGAGGTATCCTCGCAGGATACAAGGGCGGAGATGTACTTTGGGCATCGACGTGCTCCTCCTCGACCTCGACTTCAACCTCATTCCTTGGGAAGCCATGCTAACAGTGGACAATCATGACTAGATTTGGTTGCACTTCCAATTAGATCCCATGCATGTGTCTCCATGCACAATAAGTAGGACACCAAATTACATTGGTCAGAATACACCTTCATCAGGGATGAAAGGGATATATATCATGTCACCATATCTTAACTAGAATTTATAAATTTCATCAACAGGTTAACAAAGGCAGCCTATATACCCTAGTTGCATGGGCCAAAAGGACTAATATCAAGGCCATTTTACCCCCTGCTGCCCCCCGCCCTCCCCTTCCCTCCGTCTGCCAGTTGCCACAAGCTCGCAGTGGCCATCCAATGAGAAGATGATCGTGATCACGCCTTTGAATACTTTCACTAATATAATAGGCATTATAATTTTACTCCTTTAATTTGATCCCCGTTTTGCTAAGCAATGTTGGGTTAGGTTTCCTTCATTATAGAGATGGTTTTTAAGTTTATTAATTAATTCTTAATTAATTAGTAAATTGAACCCATGTGAGTTGGGCTTATAATTAAGAATGCCTAGGGGCAGTTTTGTCTCAAAAAATTCAGGTATTATAAGGGTTTTAAACCGTTTAATGTGGCTTCCGCACGTTAAGAAAGGAAAGAAGAAAAGTGTAAAATTTTATTAGAAGAGGTGTAATCCAGATTTGGCCAAGAGATTGTTTGGAGGTCGATACGTGATCTGATTTGGCTGAAATTTGATTAGTGTGTACGACTATACAATCTATATGAACATTCGAGATTGATTTTGGAGCTCTCTCTCTAAATAGATTTTTATAGTAGTTTTTTAAGTTTTTATTTAATGACATTTCTTATATTTTTTTTGTTATAGTTGTTTGGTTTTTAAGAGTAATTATTCTTGCATACGTATTACTATGTGTCTCTAGTTATTTACAACTAGAGAAGACTTTTATGTATTTCTATTATTTATTTAACAAATAAAATATTTGAGTGAAACCTCATGGTTTTTACTCCTTGTTGGGACAAGACAACTCTTGGCCAAAACTCAAAATAGTAAACAAATAGAGCCAACAAACATTCACAGAGGCTTTAATACTGTAAGCATGCAAATAAACAAGAAACAAAAATAAAACATACACAGAACGCAAGCGATTTTTACCGTGGTTCACCTATTAAAGAGGGTTACGCCCACGTTGAGCTCCGGCAAAGGAAGCTCACTGCACTATCAGGACAAAATCAAGCACAACCTTAATGTACAAACTCACTCTCAAATCTCACTGTACAAAATCAACTCTCAACTCAAATCGGCTCCATAACCACAAAACTACAAGTTAGAGGTACAAACCCTAGAGAGAAAATAAAAAATCATAAAGACTATACAGAGAGAATGAAACCAGAGAAATGAGCAGAACAAACCCTAAACCAGGCTGAAAATCGGAGGCTATGCGTTCCCCCATCTCGAGGCGACTGTAGCTGATATAAAAGGGACACCAGCGGTGTAGATTACATCGTATAAAGGCATAGTAGGCAACATCGATGATGGGGGAAGAGGAAGGCTACAAGACAAGATGAAGCACGCCAAGTGAAAAGACAGGGGCGGTTACCGTTTTGGCCATCCGCTCAAGGGCCCAAAACGTCAATGTTTTGGGAAGGCTTGAGGGTTGCTAAAAGACCGTCCTGCCCCCCTCCAAAAACGCTACCGTATTGAACCTTCACATAAATACAAAAATCTCTACCTTGAAGCTTCAATCATTAAGGGACAATCCTTCAATAGTGCAACATGCTACAACCTTTGCTATCATTACTCATGTTGGTTGTTCCTTCAACCAACTGTGACATGTAGCAAGTCCAAACAGTGTTTGAACTTGGCTGCAGTCACAATTTTTGTTCCCATATCGGTTGGGTTGTTTTCTGTAGGGACCTTTTGGATAATTACATTTCCTTTGGCCACTTGGTTTCTTACATAGTGGTATTTAACATCTACATGTTTTGTTCGTTCATGATATACAAGGTTGTTACACAAATGAATACACACTTTGGCTATCAGAAAATACCGCCACCTTACCTTGTAGCATCTGGATTTCTTTTAAGAGTCCTTGAAACCAAATGACTTCCTTAAATGCATCCATTACATCCACATACTCAACCTTAGTGGAAGACAGTGCAACCAAAGGCTGCAACTGAGACTTCCAACTGATACAATTACCACTTAGGATAAAGTAATAAGCTGTAGTAGATTTCCTTGGATCTCGGTCTCCTGCAAAATCAAAGTCTACAAATCCTACCAATTCAAGTGCATCAGATCTTTTCATGTAACTTAAACCAACATTCAAAGAGCCATTAATATATCTTAACAAAAATTTTCAGGCTTCCTAATGAGTTTTCCTAGGGTTAGACATAAATCTACTAAGCAAAGAGATTAAAAATGCAAGGTTTGATTTGGTATTAATCATGGAATACATGATGGTTCCAATTACATTAGCATAAGGAATAGATTTCATTTTTAATTTTTCAGAATCTGATGTTGGACATTGGGCTTTAGACAAAATAAAGTGACCTTCTAAAGGTGTATTTACTGTTTTTCAATTTAACATACCAAATTTCTGTACAGCCTTTAGTAAATAATCATGCTGGTGAATTTTTAGACAATTTTTACTTCTATTTCTCTCTATTACCATCCCTAACACCTTCCTAGTAGGACCTAAATCTTTCATATCAAAGTTTGTGTTCAACATTGATTTTAATTCATTTATCTTTGACTTAGATTTGCTAATCAACAAAATATCATCAACATACAACAACAAATATACATAGATATATGAGAGAATAAAGTAAATACAGTTGTCAAATTCACTTCTAATAAAGCCAATCCCAGTTATGAAATTATCAAATTTCTTGTACCATTGACGTGTGGATTGCTTTAAACCATAAAAAGACTTTTTTAACAAACAAACATAATCAGGGTGTTTTTTATTGACATAACCAACAAGCTATTCTATATAAATAAGTTCTTCTAAATCTCCATGCAAGAAGACAGTTTTAACATCTAGCTGTTCTAGTTCTAAGTCATACTGAATAACTATTGCAAGCATTCGAATGGTTTTAAATTTAACAATAGGAGAAAATATTTCAGTATAATCAATGCCTTCCCTCTGCGAAAACCCTTTTGGCTACTAATCTAGTTTTAAACCTTAAGGGATCAATGGGTAACATACTTTCTTTGATTTTGAATTGCCACTTACATTTCACCAACTTTTGATTCTGAGGTCTTGGGACCAATTCCCAAGTGTTGTTGGTTATTAAAGAGGCCATTTCTTCCTCCATAGCACACTGCCACTTTGAGCTATCTTGAGAGTTGACAGCCTCCTCATAAGAGGAAGGCTCACTGCCTCTCAATTCCATTCCTACCACTAAGGCACAATAAACAAGCTTTGAATATGCATACCTAGACCTCCTACTCCTATCTCGAGCTAACTGATAGTCCCTTAAGTTTTGCTGAGGGGAGTCATAATGCTCTACCTCAACCTCAGGGACTTCAGTTGATTCCTCATGATCAGAGGATGAGTCACTTCTAGGGTTGGGATTAACAGAGGCTAGGGCAGCTGGCAAATCAGGCATACCTGATGGTTGCTCCACCTGAAACTGGGTATTATCTCTTATCACAAAGTCTTCTAGGACACTAGGTTTAGGGTCTGTTTCTAGGTTTTCTAATTTGCAAGGGAAAACACTTTCATTAAATATAACATCCCTGCTTATGATTATTTTTACTCCTCTAGACCTCTTATCCCATAACTTAGGCCTTTTGTTCCATCTTGGTACGTACCCTACAAAAACATATTTTGAGGACCTAGGGTCTAACTTTCCCATAGATTGGTGAACATAGGTTTGACACCCAAAGACTTTTAGATGGTTTAAATTCATTTTTTTGCCTAAACATTTTTTTTCAGGGCATTTCAAGTTTAAAACAGTTGAGGGGCACCTATTAATCAGGTAGGCAGCAGTGAAGAGGGCTTCTCCCCAAAGTGTTTTAGGCATACCGGCTGTAAACATTAGACATCTAACTTTTTCTAAGAGTCATGTTCATTCTTTCAGCAACCCCATTCTATTAGGGTGTGTTCCTAACAGTCTTGTGCCTAGTGATGACTTGTGAATTACAAAATTCATTGAAATCTCTATTACAAAATTCTAACCCATTGTTTGTCTTAAAACATTTAACCCTCTTATTAGTCTGATTTTGAAATAAGGCCTTCCATATTTTAAATTTTTCTAATGTTTAGTCTTTAGTCCTAAGAGAGAACACCAAAACTTTCCTTGTATAGTCATCAACAATGGATAAGAAATACCGATTGCCACTAAGAGTTGGTGTTTGAGAGGGACCCCAGAGGTTTGCATGCAAGTACTCTAGGCATGCCTTCGCTAGGTGAGTTCCTTTATGGAAATTTAGCCTGTGTTACTTGCTCAGAGTACAAGGCTCACAAAAGTTTAGGGACTCTGCAGTCACTGAATCAAGATAACCTTGAGTTGTCAGTGCCTGCAGACCTTTCTGGTTCATGTGACCAAGTCTCAAATGCAAGAGATCTGTCTTATCAGTTTTGACTATGCATGCAGTAGAAACAGGGGAAAAAGAACAACCATTTAACACACATAAGTCATGTCTTTTAGTACCAGGCACATAGCTAACATTAGTGAGCATTCTGACTTTGTTATCATGCATTTTAAAGGTTATGTCACCTATTCCTTTCACACTACATGATTGGTTGTTACCTATATACACTGTGTCAGATTCTTTGTTACTAAAGTTTTGAAACCAATAAGTATTAGGACACATATGGAAGGAACATCAAGAATTCATAATCCACTCATTAGTAATAGATTCATCAGAAACAGTAAGAACTTCAGCTAAAGTGTTAGAGTTACTGGCAACTATGGTTACATCACCCCCTTGTTTCTGTTTCCTTAGAAGATCATAGCAATAGTTTTTAATATATCCCTCTTTTCCACAATGATAGCACTTCCACTTAGGTTTTTGTTTGCCCTTCTTTTCTTTGTTTTTACCCTTATTCTCAAATCCCCCAGATTGATCTCCATTACTTGTGTTGTTTTTCTTTTCAAATTTGCCTTTCACAAACAAGTTATTAGCAAGCCTTTTAAATGCATTCAATTCAAGCTCCCTAGCTTTAATTCCAGATATAACTAAGTCTAGACTAGGTATAATTCTAGTATATTGAAGAGCATGCTTAACTACATTATATTCACCAGGTAATGAGTTTAAAAATATCATAGCCTCACTGGTATCACCCAGGGCTTGATCTGTTCCTCTTAACAATAAAGCAAGCTTGGTAAACTCATCTATGTTTTCATCCATAGATTTAGAAACATTCATTTTAAAGTTGAATAACATAACCTTTAAGTAAACTAAATTAGGAGCAGACAATACAGAATATAATGATTCAAGTTTGTTCCACAGTTCAATAGGGGTATTCATGCCATCAATTTTACAAATAACACTATCACCAAGGTATAAGAAAATAAGATTAAATACTTTTTCCCTTACCTCGTCAGTTCTAGACAACTTATTAGCTGACTATTTTCTATCGTCGGGCTCAAGTGTTATAAGCACTTTGTGATGAGAGAGCAGGACTCTTATCTTCTTTTTCCAACTACCGAAGTCACTTTTTTTGTCAAATGTACTGATTTCAAATCGGGTTGATGTTATATTCGCTTTGCACGAAGGAACCCTAAAACCCTAGACTTGACAGAGGCTCCCACAATAAACACTTCACTGACAGAGACTCACAACAAACCCTAGCATCTCAAACCAACACAAGCAAAGCAAAAATATAACTCGGAAGATGAAATAGCGCAGGCTCCAAAAACCCTAACCGTGAATACCAGAGAAATGACTTTGATACCACTGTTGGGACGAGACAACTCTCGGCCAAAACTCAAAATAATAAACAAATAGAGCCGACAAACAATCACAGAGGCTTCAATACTGTAAGCATGCAAATAAGCAAGAAACAGAAATAAAAAATACACAGAACGCAAGCGATTTTTATCGTGGTTCACCCATTAAAGAAGGCTACTTCCACGTTGAGCTCCGGCAAAGGGAGCTCATTGCACTATTGGGACAAAATCGATTACAACCTTAATGTACAAACTCACTCTCAAATCTCATTGTACAAAATCAACTCTCAACTCAAATCGGCTACATAACCATAGAACTACAAGTTAGAGGCACAAACTCTAGAGAGAAAATAAACAATCGTAAAGACTATACAAAGAGAATGGAACCAGAGAAATGAGCAGAACAAACCCTAAACCAGGCTAAAAATCGGAGGCTGTGTGTTCCCCCATCTCGAGGCGACTGTAGCTGATATAAAGAGGACACTAGCTGTGCAGATTGCATCGTATAAAGGCACAGCAAGTAGCATCAACGATCGGGGAAGAGGTAGGCTAAAAGACAAGATGAAGTACGCCAAGTGAAACGGCAGGGGCGGTTGCTGTTTTGGCCATTCGCTTTAGGGCCCAAAATGCCAGCGTTTTGGATAGCCTTGAGGGTTGCCAAAAGACCCTTCTACCCCTCTCCGAAAACGCTATCGTATTGAAGCTTCACATAAATACAACACTCCTCATATCAAAAGGGTTTTTTTTTTCTTTACGTAAATTAAGAATTTTTGTGGTTGAATAATTGCTATTCTTAATCAATATTACTAAGTTTACACAAGAAGTGAGATGTTAATGATTTTACAGATTTTTGTATTAAGTTGTTGATTTGTCTTGTTTTCTTTCCAACCAGCTTGGTTCCTTATATGTTATTTGTCAAAAAAAAAAAACACAAATTAGAAATATCCTTTTAAGAGCAAAACTTTAGACTTGAGTAATTTAAAATTCTTTATTCATATATACATGTGTATATATATATATATATATTATACGACAACAAATTTTATAACAAAAAACATAAAATAATAGAAACCACCCAACCCTGCTACAACCTTGCTCCATATTACTTGAAGCCAAATTCTTCTTCTTTTCTCGAGGCGACTGTAGCTGATATAAAGGGGACACTAGTGGTGTAGATTGCATCGTATAAAGGCACAGCAAGCAACATTGATGATCGGGGAAGAGGCAGGCTAAAAGACAAGATAAAGCACGCTAAGTGAAACGACAAGGGCAGTTGCCGTTTTGGCCATCCTCTCAAGGCTGCCCAAAACGCCAGAGTTTTGGGCAGCCTTGAGGGTTGCCAAAAGACCCTCATACCCCCCTCCGAAAACGCTGTCATATTGAAACTTCACATAATTAAATACAACACTCCTCATATCAAAAGGGTTTTTTTTTTCTTTACGTAAATTAAGAATTTTTGTGGTTGAATAATTGTTATTCTTAATCAATATTACTAAGTTTACATAAGAAGTGAGTTGTTAACGATTTTACAGATTTTTGTATTAAGTTGTTGATTTGTCTTGTTTTCTTTCCAACCAGCTTGGTTCCTTGTATCTTATTTGTCAAAAAGAAAAAAACACAGATTAGAAATATCCTTTTAAGAGCAAAACTTTAGACTTGAGTAATTTCAAATTCTTTATTCATATATACGTGTATATATATATACAGCAAAAATTTATAACATAAAACATAAAATAATAGAAACCACCCAACCCTGCTACAACCTTGCTCCATATTACTTGAAGCCAACTTCTTCTTCTTTTCTTTTTTCTTTATTTTTTAGGTAAAATGTTTACCTTGAGGGCATATTTTGATAACGAAGTTAATCTGTAATGATTGAAATTTTCCCAACAAATAAATTTTTATTTCAATGCAATAATCAGACACCAATCTCCTTTTTACAACAGTAGAAACACAAATATAAATACACACCCCCAAAGATTTTTTAGATTAGGAGAGTCTCATACACATAGCTATCGATAAGGGATCGACACTACTGAACTCACCTGTCAATATGCTCATCAACCATACATCATTAAGGCTCATAGCATTCATCAACCATACATCACCTTCTTTCACATGGCAACACACGCTTAACCTATCCAGACGTCACTAACACAGCAATAACGGTGCTCTTGCTTAGAGGCCAAGGGGACAAATACCTATCTTAAACTTCACTCGATAATCATATATACAATGTCATGCATAATGATATGCAACTCACACCATCATATATATGCAAGGATTTTTCTACAATTGTTATGGGAATATTTATTTAGGTGGTTTAAGAAAAATGTCCACATGATCCATGTTATACAAATCACATCATTAAACTCATATTTATACATTCCCCAACACATTTTTGGCATAAGGTTTTAGCTCAATATTCACAAGTCAATATATTGATATTTGACATGATTCTATAATATATAGTTATGAATCTCGCGTATGCGTAAAGTATTTGTTCCACACTTTCTCAAGGTTATAAATAATATCTCTTTTTTTGAACCTTGTCGATACCCAAATTATTGAGCAATCCGACATATTTAATAGTATTGAAGATTGGGCATAGATAGATTAATTGACTGTCAGTGCAGTTTATGCACAAAACCCAAAATACACACCACCCTCAATAGTGGGTATGACATCATTTCGAAGAGAATATAGGGTGATACAAGACTATTTAAAAAAAATTTTGATAGTGAGATTTATAGAGAGAGATGACAACGCGTACCCAAAAAATAATACTTGGAGTTGAATCGGGGTAAGGGATGAAATAAAACACGCAAAGCGAAGGGAACTTACATGAAGGTTAAAGAGTACACTGAAATGGTTTAGAACTTGTCTTTTAATAGAAGATTTCAAGTTTTCTGCTCACCCGCTACACAAATTAGTATTTTTACTAAAACACTAAAATCGTCATCTAAAATTTATCTAGAAAGCCAGCGCCATGGCCCTGAGTCCCTTAAATAAAAATTTAATATATTAAACCATAAAATTCTAACTATTTTTGTAGCTATTAGACACGCGATATCTACTTTTCTTAAAAATTTTCTTCCCACAGAAATCCCTTCTCAGCGCATCCCACTTCCTCTTCAATTCCCTCAATCTTCCCTTCTTATTTATAGGCATTTCATGCCTTGACAGCCAAATTTCAATCCAAAAGTAAAATTAAAAATGGAGGCTCAAGTCCGCTCCTTGCGTCCGACCCCCATGCTATTCATAATAAGATTAGCCTTCTTTATATATAATATAATTCTTATATAATACATATTTATACACCATATCGTAGATATATATATATATATATATATATGCATGTGTGAATCCTAGCAGGCTCTTAGTTTCCAAATGCCTTCACTTTTCTTGATTTATTATTCTATTATTTTGTATACTACTCGCTACATAATGAGTATTATTTCAATATTTTATTCACCTTAAACAATTAGTGACAATTTAAATCCTAAAAATTTCACAAACTCCCAATCACTTTCCCTTTTCGAAAATACAATAAATTCAATAATCTCAATTAAACTCTTTAAAATCATAAATCCTTAATAAATTATTTCTAATATTTAAAATTAAATTAATTTTATTTTCTCCAAAAATACCATGGTCTTACATAATCTAATAACGATATTCCACTGTGATGATCCACAACTCCATCACGGTGACCCACAACCTCTGCAGTTCAAACTCGTCTTCCTAACTGAAGAAGCGGATTAATGATATTTTACAAACAAATAGATACAAATTAAACACAAAAGTATATAACCAAAAAGTTATATATAATTAATGTTAATTCTACGACGGACAAAATAGAAGGGGAAGACCAGAAGATTAGCTCCAAGCTTCTCTTTGAGAGTTGCCAGTTCATCCTTAAGCTGTTGGAGAGCCATTCTGCATCTGCTTGTGTTGATGCATGCAAAACAAAGCTAGCAATTTAGCTAGTAATGAGAATAGCTCCAAGAATTTGGGGACAAAAAGAAGGAAGAAGTGACATGTAAACACTAAAACTTCCTTAATTAATTTTGTTGCTTTTCATCCATAAATGGAACAAAAACAGGTGACTGTTTTTCATGTCTTTCAACAGAATCAAACTCAACGAAACTAAACCCATTAATTTAATTTCAATTGTTTTTCACTAGAATTCTACATGTAGTGATAAGAGGCAAAGTGAACTGAATTTAACTTCTCCATTTCTCGTCCAGGTCCAGCAGTAGTCCATAAGTTCTGTGAATTTGTTTACCACCCTGATGGCTCCAACTCTGCATCCATGAGAGAGAGAGAGAGAGAGAGAGAGAGATGTTATATATATTTATGCATATTGTTACATAAACATATGTTGGCATAATAACCCAACCTATTTCTAGGCCAAACAACAGATCAAGCGTAATAAACTAAAATATAATCGAAAGAGAACAACCACAACTCACACGAAAATAATATCAACATAGGGAGACACGTATTCGGATTAAAATAGATCATATTCAAGGCAGAGGCTCTGCCTCTAGTCAATCCACTAATACCTCAAGATTACAATTGGATTACAAAATCTTAACTGAAGTAAAAAAAGTATTGTAAAACAAAGAAAATTGAAATAGAATATAAAACAAGAACAAGTGCTAGTTCTATTCAGATCGATCTTGCAATGAAGTCAAGTATCAATTTTATTAGATTTCTACCAATCTCACACGCCTCAGATGATTAAAACAAGTAGAGATTACACAATACCTTACTTACCAGAAGATCTTATCATAGAACCAAAAAACAACGATCGATCAAGAGAATGATTCATGGGAAAGTGTCTCGCTTCAAGCGCCGGGAAAGTGTCTCGCTGAAAACGCTGATTAGGGTTTCAAAAAATGAGTAAGAGAGAACAATCTAGAGATTAGGGCATCAGCTGAGCTCTTTTATATCAGTGTCAATAGACTGGAAATGGGCTGGGCCAGCAGCTAGCACATCACGGATGAAACATATGAATATGGGTTTGGCCCATAATTCAGCCCACATAAACTTGACCCACACAATAATCCACATAATATGTACAACATTTAAATTCAATTCAAATGAATATAAATGAAACTCAAATTCTATAAAAACATGCAATCAGATTGTATATCAAAATATAAATGTGAAATCATTTAATTCAATTTTGAATCACACAAATCAACAACATAGATTTCCATTGGTGAAATTTTACGTTAAACAGCATGTCTGAAATTGAGCCACATGGATGTACAACTCAGAGAAGTCTATAGGAGTTCTCTCCTTGAAAAAATCCCACAATTAATAGAACATCATCAAACATTATACTGCCACCAACCTCATCCTTGCAAGCTAAACCATGATATATATACATATGAAAATAAGCCTGCACATACACAAACACTTAATTACAAGGCCTGCTCAATGTTCAGAAGATATCGAGGTGAATCGCTAGAGTAGAATTAATGTGGTAGCAATTTCTTCAACAAAGTTAGGGTTATCATCATCTTGCAGTTCCTCCATCCTAACAAATGCTTCACCAAGAAATCTCTGCATGATAGCCCAATACTCTTTTGACAAGTTATAATTAGTCTTCTTTTTCCCAATTTACATTTGATCATAAGTTTTATTTAAAAAATAATTAGATTTATATGTGCGCCTTCTGTTTACCAATTTATGGTTATAAGATTTCATTACAATATTTTTGTTGGATTTGTGTTTCCTAATGAGGCCCAAGGCAATGACGATGGTTCGGATTAGCTTCATAGGCTTCGGTCCGAGATTGAAGCAACGGTTCAACTCACTTACTGGCAGCCCCTTTATAGAAGTCAGACCATAAGCCCTTAACCCTCCATTTGGAGGAGAAATGGGCATTGGCCCATTTGCTCAAAGGAGAGAGGAAGCCCATGAAGCCCATTAGCCCATTTCCTCTCACTTTGTGCCCTAGGCCCTTAATATAAAAGGGATATTTCTCCTTTTGAGCCCTAGTCCGTGGCAGCCAATTCTCTTCCTTGGGCGTCCTTGCTGTGGCCGATTGCTCCTTTCATTAATGGCTGATCCTCTTGGGGTTTCTTTCCTTCTCGGTCAAATGCTTCTTTCCTTATTGAGTGTCGCACTTTCCTTTTGCGTTGTGGCTGTTCCTCAATGGCGTTGGCAACGCTTATTTAGTCCGAGTTGCTATCTTCTCTTGAAAAAAAAAGTTTTTCGTCCATTGTTGAACCCATATCTTCGTGATTACTCTTTGTTCCTCGGTGAATCCTACTGCGTGTGGAAGCTTGTGTGGCTTAGGTGAGGGGTATTGATCGACCGAGAGACTTGGGGGGGGGGTTTGAGAGTTTCGGTTCTTGGGGGTTTGGGCTCCTTTATGGCTTGGTGTCTATTCGTTTGTTGTTACCTAAGTGGTGTTTGAACAAGCCAAGATCTGAGCCTTGGAGCAATCTTCGTGATTGCCATTATAGCCGAAACAGGGATTTTATTTTTCTGTTTTGATTTGTTCTTACATTCGGTTGTTTTGGTTTGATTTCGATTGGGTATTAATCCATTATTTTGTAAAGATTTCCGCAACAATTTTTGCAAACAAGATACATGCATGTTTAAAGCCATCGGTACATGGAAAAATAGTAGAAAAACCTCATAAAAAAGGGCCTGCCTCATGTTGACAAGTTGGCTCCTCTCCGTTGCATAAGTAAAAGCAAGGGGAGAGATCTGAATAGAACAACTGAGAAGTTGAAGTTTAGCTGAGAATGCAATGTATGTTTGGGCATGGAAGGGTTTATATATAATATGTAGTGGGGAAGAAGGAGAGAGTGAGAGAAGTGAAATAGAAAGAAGAATGGAAGAAATTAATGTACATGAAAAATATTGAAGCATGGGAAGGAAAGTAAAACATATATTTCCACTAAGCCAAAACAGCCAGAGAGCACACATGCGCACCAAAGATTTTTTCATATATCCAAGGATGCAATTAGGTTTAATGGAGGAATGACATTTTGATTCAGCAGGGAATATATATATATATATAAATAACATTTTTCTAATATTTTATAATTAATTGAGTATCTTTTCTTATATATGATTATTAATGATATTACATTACTTTGCATGATAAAATGTGACAGTTTAATATGAGAGGATATAAATGCGTTAAATCATTAGAAGGAAAGATTACTAATAGCATATATGCCATTTTTATCTTCTTTCCTTTGCATTTTGGAAGTTATATAATATGAATAATAATTAAATAAATATATCATATATAGTCAATCAGAGCAAAATTTATCCAAAAGAGTCGAAAGAACCATAGAGAAAAGAAACCAGAATAAAATTATCAACAAAATGAGATAAAAACTTAGAAAATCAGAAATAGTTATACATATTTATAGTTATATTAAGAGAATCATATATTTACTAAAATAGTTAGGAATAGATTAATATGCATGTACTTATATTAATATATAAATATAAAATATATAACACTCTTTAAATTAGAACTAAAGATATGGTGAATCAAAACTAAATAGAGATATAATACTAATGTGGCAAAATAGAGCACCTTGTGATTTAAAGAAAGTCGTGTATATCCCTAACAATATATAGTGTTTTATTCAACCCATTCCACTAGAATGATGCCCAAAAAGTAATAATATTATAATCATCATCAACTAATTTAACAAATAGTAAATATATAGTAGGAACCTTATAATAGTATATCAGAATATATCAATAGTTCTCTTAACATGATGAAAACATTTTCATGCAAATTAAAACAATAAAATTTTATTGAGTAAACATGCAAGTAAACAGACATGTTTATTTAAAGTAAAACTAGGAGACATAGAAGATAGATGCACCAAATAGGCTGAAAATGAAAGCCAGTTGATGGACAGTGAAGAGAGAAGAGAAGCTCTTTGCAAGCTAATTAGATAGTATTATTTTTCAGTGAAGAAACACCATTGTAGCTGAGACAAGAAAATTTCATTAAAACCCTCCACAACCCCCACTATATATACAAGAAATGTCAATTTTTATATATGTTCCACTGCTTTTGAAGTTTCTTCTCTTGTTAAGGTTCCTTCATGTTGTGACTTTGATATATATATTTGATTTGTGCAATTTGTTGGGCTTTGGATTTGGATTTAAGCTCTGAATTCGAATTTTGTTTAGGGTTTGGTTGTGGGATTGGGGGTTTACTAATTTTGTCTACTTTGCTCTTTTGCCACCATGAGGTGCTTTGTGCTTTGTTCTTACTCTTTTTTAACAACATATTGGGTGCTTAAAGTTTTGAATTTAAAAATATCTTTCTAACTAAAATATATTTTTTAAACAAGTTACACAACACTGAGAAAAAAAAGAAAGAAATTAGGAATTTGTTTCTTTTTTTAAATATTTTAATTATTTTTCACTATTTGTATAACAAAAAAATAAGGAAAATATTTTTTAGACAATAACATTTTGCATCAAATATAAAAAATTACTTAGAAAACAAATGTTGAGAAGTTATTTAAAGTTTTTAAACCAAAAGAAAAAATTATGACCCAAAAAAGCAATTTCACATGAAAATATTATTAAATCTTCCAATGTTTGGATTTTTAATATAAATTATTTTTTACATAAAATATTTTTATGTAAAATGTAAAATGCAAAATCCATCTCTCCAGTTCACCCACAAAATAATAGTATCTGGGTTGTTTTAAAATAAAAGAGAAGAAAATAGATTAGACATAAATTAAACATTTTCATATGAAAACAGACCCTACAAGAAGTAATCGATTAGAGATATCCTTTTAGGCTTCAGCAATCTAAAACTCTTGATTCCTATATATCCATAGAAATGAAATATATATCAGTAAACCTCGCATACATATGACAGCCCATATAACATAATAAAAACTAGCCAACCTAATACAACCTCATGTTTCTTCTAGAACCCAGCTTCTTCTTCTTCCATTTTTTTTTTTTGGCTTTTTTAAGGTTAACGTGGTGACTTTCAAGCGTATACTGCAAACGAAATTCATGAATTATAATGATACTCCATTTTGCTGATCCACAGCTCGATCAGTGTCACCAACAGTCTCTGCAGCTCGAACTTGTCTTCCCAACTGAACAAGCAGATTAACGATATTTAACAAATACATAAACATAAGTTAAACACGTAAGTATATAGTTAAGAAATTGTATGTAATTAATGTTAATTCTACGATTAAATAGAAGGAAAAGACCAGAAAATAGGCTTCAAGCTTCCTTTTGAGAGTTTCCAGTGCTTCCTTGAGCTGTTGGAAGGCCATCTTGCATCTGCTTGTGTTGACGCATGCAAAGGAAAGCTAGCAAATTAGCTAGTGAAGAAAAAGGTCCTCAAAATGGCATTTATTTTTTTGCTGCAAATATGCAAATGAATCTAAACACTAAAATGCTCTACAATTTTGTTCCTAACCAACTAGAGAGCTAAGCTACCTAGTGCAAGTTGGTCTTTCAACACGATCAACTCGACTCAACTAACTAAACTTTTTGAGTTTTAGTTATATATTTTGCACCAGAATTCTACATGTTTAATTTATTTCAAATTTGAAACCACCACAAATTCTGTACAAATGTAGTGATAAGAGGCAGAGTGATTAGAATTTACCCTTCTAGATTTCCACTAGTCGCCCTGCAGTACTCCCTAAATTCTTCGCATTTATTTGTGACCCTCCTGCCTCCAAGAGTACTGCATCCATGAGAGAGAGAGAGAGAGAGAGAGAGAGAGAGATGTTATATATATGCACATGTACACATGTTATATATACATAGATTTCCATTACTGAGAGTTAATATTGAGTTTTACACTGAACAATAATATGCACAGAACTCAAGCATCAGGTTGTCCAACTCAAGGAAATCTACTGGAGTTTTCTCCCTGAAAAGAAATCCCACAATCGAACGCCATTATTAAACAGTACTGCCACCAACCTCATTCTTCCAAACTAAAGCATGATTTGTATATGAGCATTATTATTAATATAACGAAAATTAATAAGCATGTACACACACACAGTACTTACAAGGCTTGTTCTATATTCTGAAGACATCTAACTAAATCTGTGGTGTAGAATTTTGAAATCATTTCTTCGACGAAGTTAGGGTCAGCCTCAGTTTGCAGGCTCTCTGACTGAACAAATATTTCTCCAAGAAATCCCTGTGAGATAGCCCGATACTCAGCTTTTCTTCATTCAATGGAAGAGGTATAGTTTTTCTTTTTCTTTTCTTTGTTCCATAAGAAGAAGATTAACTTTACAAAATCAATTTGGTAATTCAATAATTTATGTCAGGGCATATTCTTTTTTGGAAATAACTTCATATCTTTAAAATTCTGCATTAATTCATATGAAGCACTGTATTAATATTTAGAGAAACTCTCTAAAACTTATATTAGGTAATGTTTTACATATGGGCAAATTTTATATAAAAAATAATTAAAATTACATACATGTCTTCTTTGCACCTATTAATTAACAATTATAAAATTTCGTCACATTATTCCAGTGACATTTTCTATTTTTTTGACATGCATGACATACATATATATTTTAAAAATAACTCACAGTCTCACATATATATACAAAATGAATGAATTTTCATGCACATATATATGTTAGTGCAAACTTTTACATATACAAAAAGCAGCAGTTGAAATGACAAAGCTAGAGAAGGTTTGAAGCCACTGGTATGAAGAACATAGAGTAAACCTCATCAAGAAGGGACTGCCTCATGTTGTCAAGTTGGCCCCTCTCCATTGCACAAGTAAAAGCAAGGGAAGAGAGAGAGAGAGAGATACGAACAGAATAGCTAAAAAATTGAAGTTTAGTTAAGAATGCAATGTATGTGTGGGAAAGAAGGGGTTATATAATGGAGAGAGAGAGAGAGAGAGAGAGAGAGAGAGAGAGAGGTGAATGGAATTATAGAAATCATCAATTTTGTTAAAGTTCGCAATATATTCAAGTGGATTTTATTTGTTTTTTTTAATTTTTTTTATTTGTAGTTTAGGGGTATAAACGAGGTGAGTTGAGCAAAATCGAGCTAAATTTAACTCTATTTTGAGTTTGACTCGTTTATTTATTAAGGTGTTTGATCTCAACTTATTTATAAGTCGAGTTCTATAAAAAAATGTTCGAATTCCATTTATGAACAAGTTTCTATGTTTAGCCTTGGCTTATTTAAGCTAAACTGCTAGTTGAATTCGTGCTTGTTAACAAGTTTGTTTGTGAATAAGAAATCATCGACTTTGTTCAAGAATAAGTTATCAAGTTCAGTCATGAATAAGTTATTGTGCTCCTTCACAAAAAAGACCTAATTCATGATCATAACATCAATTCTTCAAGAGAAATGTACATGTCCAATGATTATTTGGTTGAAAACATTTTAACAAAATAGCATAATGCGTAAGTTTAAAACACATTTACTTCATGACTAATACATTTAGAAGTTTAAAAGACAAATCTAAACATTTGTAATATTCTAACATATTTGAAGAACAAAAAATTATAAATCATCTTAAAAGTGGGCATACCTTAGTAGTTGAGATCGTATATATGTTAGTCCCAAAGAATATATATATACTCTTCTTAAACAAACAAACAAGTTAGTTTCAAATGAATTATAAATAAATATGTTCATGAAAATAAATAAATTGAAGAGACTTCTATTCGAACTCGACATGTTTATTAAATGAGTATTAAATTTTTGTTTGAATTTGTTTATTTACTTAATAAATGAATTCAAATCAACTTAGGTCACGAATTAAAATGACATATGTTTTTATTTTATTCATTTTAGTGTAAAAAAAGAGAGGCTATAATAATCTAAGTGCACATTTTATAAAATTAAAATGAATGCTAATAATTTGTTTACTGTAGATCTTGCTACTTAATTTCATTTTGTAATACGTTACTTTGTAGTATATAAATCCATTAAACCATTAGAAGGAAAAATAGCTCTTTTAGCATTTGACTTGCCATTTTAGCTTCTTTCCTTTGCATTTTGGAAGTCAGGTAATATATATGAAAATATTTTTTTGTAAATAAGAATTATATAAAACAAAATGTGCCATAAAGGCTACAAACTAAGCCCAGGACAAATCTCGGACCACCAAAAAACTAGGGAGAACAACACAACGACAATCACTCTTTTGGGCCAAAAAAAGAAAATAAAAATAAAGATAAACATCAAAAGAAAAGAAAAAGGAAGAAAACTAAAATATGTACAAGAGAAATACACTGACCAGAAGAGAGACGAAATCTCATCTAGATATGACAATGTGGTAGATAAGATCTCTGACAGTCCAAAGTTTGATCAACAAACACCCAAGTAAACTAGGAATCAACGAAGCATAAGCGCAGGAGGAGCTAGCACCAAGGATGAGACTTCATGGACATAAAAGTCTACCTCCAAAGCAAAGACATCTCAATGCGGGAAAGAGGTCTGATCTCTCGAAAACCGTCAA
The DNA here is from genome assembly GCA_036245055.1 of Diospyros kaki. Classification (NCBI taxonomy): domain Eukaryota; kingdom Viridiplantae; phylum Streptophyta; class Magnoliopsida; order Ericales; family Ebenaceae; genus Diospyros; species Diospyros kaki. The sequence goes on from BSEG01000003.1 coordinate 4,830,464, forward strand.
ACATAACGAAGAGCATAACTTTGAAAGGACGACCTGAAGCGAATAGATGTCAGACGGGCCCACACCGCACACTGAATCAAGTGAGCTAGCTAGGATATTGATCTTTCTTGATCACAAAAATACTTCTTGTTGCACTCCCTTCAAATGAAATACTGCTGGACACGAAGAACCAATCACTATAATTTATGCCAAAAGAGATGGTCCATCACTCAAAAATGTATACTCATACATATAAAATGTTACATTGCCCGTTTTAATATTAATAGAAAATTATAAATATATATAAAATATTAATAGAAAATTATTTTAATTGCACGAAGCAATTCAAGTTTTTGTCACACTTTATCCTAAAGACCAATTTAATATTTTAATTATTCATAGCTTCTTCTTGGACACCTAAATCATCAAAATTTCATGTCTAACTAACTAGACTGCTGAGCTGAGCCAGTACAATCTGGTCTTTCAACATCAACTCAAGCATCAAAGTTTCATGCTTCACAAGTGATAGTGAAATTATCAAAATGCCCATTTGAGAAAGCGAATTCAACCTCACACTGTGGTCAAAATTCAAGTTTATAAGAGTGACGAGTGTCATCTCCTTTAGCCCATAACCTGATCTAAAAGATTAATTTCAGTCTAATTCATGCATCTCAATCCAAAAATATTTGGGTTAGATTTAATAAATCTATTACCATTTAAACTTAGAATAGAGATCTCGTTATCTAATAATAGTTAAACTCTAAAATTCTATAAAAAAAATCCCAAGAATTCTAATCATTTGAAAATAACTTTAAATTTCTTGTCTCTTTCAATTTATATATGGGTGCTACCAATAAACATCAAAATATTAATAAATCACAACTTATTTGAAAGATCATGTCTTTTGAGAATAGACTTGTCCTTTGTAAAATTCACATCTCTTGAATATATAAAAAACATGATTTTAAAATTTGAAAGTGAAAGGAATTAGATGTACCGCACAGGCGAAAATTCTCATGTATCAAATATACACAACAGAATATGATATACACATCATACACTAGGTTAGATATTTAAGCAACATGCATATTCTACAAAAGAATATAAATAAATGCATACTTGTAATCCGATGTAGGATTGGGGTATAGAAATAATTTTTTGTACTGAGATCGTATCCACCTTACGTTATGATAATCCTAGTTTATCCACATCTAGTATGCCAAATAGTACTGTTTCGATCACATCTTTCTATGCTAAACATAGAAATTTCGCCTATCACCAGTGCCCGTGTTTCAAAATTATATGCATGACCTTTATACGTATAATTTATAACAACAGACGAATTTACAGAGGAAGAAAAAGAAAAGAAAGCAGCATGCATAGGGAGAGAAAGAAAAAGAAAAAGTAAAGGCCCTGTCTCTTTTATTAATCAATTCCCCCCTCCCATTTTCTTCTTTATTCTCCAAAATTAATCTCATTCTCAACTCCGTTGCCACCCTTAATAATTCTTTGTAATCACTTAATTTTACTATGCAATATGCATTAATTTTAATTATGCACTATTCATAGGTAAGGCCAAGGGTTAACTTTTAATCAATCACTTCCAAATACATTTCGAGTACATGATGGTGATATCAAACACAACACTATATGATATGTGACTTTCTAGATTCATTACCCGCTAGCAATCATATAATAGAAAAACTTTTTTTGGTATCGATTAACTTTGACCAATCACTAGAACTTTTTCAATTCTCAATAATATTCTGAGAGTTCTTTAATAACGCCTAATAGTGCCTCTTGACAGTATAGATGGTAGTGAAGTCTCACTTCAAGTGAATCTATTACAGTTGAAGATTATCGTGTGGTATAATTATTCCATCACCTAACATAAGCGAGAGCCATGGAATGACAAATTCAGTAACTGTGTTAGACCTCATTAATGTGAGTAGATGACACTTTAGGGAACACATTTCCTAACTTTCAATCTGCATTGATCAAGAACTATCTTATCACATTAATAATAGATTATATAGAACGTTCACCCCATCAAATACTGACAAGGATGACAAATCTTATTCCCAATACCTGTCTCCATAGCAATACGGAACCACATAGACGAACATTCCCACATCTCAATTGGATGGTTCAGCTCATTAGCAAATCTCGCATACCAATACACAAAACAACCATGTCAGTTCAAGTTTAAGGAGCAACACACCATCATAACCTGGTGACACGATCATTATTCACTAGGTCATATGGTTAGTCATCGGTGTCACATTCAACTAATCGTTCTCCAATGACCACCTGCAAGTCTACTAGTGACATCTTATGTCATATTTGCGCGTGACACGCTATTTTCCCATCATTATCTTCATACTGAACGAGGTAATAACTCCTATACTAGTTCATACTCGATTAATCGGAGTCCCCATCTAAAGAATCTAAAGACTAGGAATAGTTTAAGAAATTATGTTATCAGAGAATCTTGTCACACAGTCTTAACACTTTGAAAATAAGATTCTCACACAAAAGATCTAGAGACTCATTTATATAATTGATTGGAGAAAATATGAATAAAGAAAACTGTGTCTTTTATTAATGTATAAAAAAAATAATTAATGTATTACAAATAAAGTCGCTAAATATCATCCAAATCTAACATTAAGGCACACACCACTAACAGAAAATATATCTCTTTTTAAATTTAAACCAAAGTCCATGTCTTTTCGTCCCATAACTATCACTTTATTTAAATAAAGGAAATCAGAGAATAAATTATAATATATATCATAAAACTATCAATGTTATTATTGTTAGATAATATCAAAATATCTTTACATATAACAATCCCACACTTATTATCTAATAATAATACTGGTAAAAGTGGAATAAAAAAATAAAAATACACAAACATAAACTTGTTGGGTATTTGTATAACACTTAACTAGAGGTGATCAAGACTTGAACCTTTAGAATAAATATAAATATAATATTCATATTCGTGTTATATACAAGAGTTCTTGATTATGTAATAGGAGTGCATTTTAATGGGCCTTGCACTTCATCCTACTTTATTCTTGGATTTCACTAAAATCCTTAGAAAGTGGCCTCGTACTTTCTTACTTGCATAGATAGTCTCATAAAGAGTGTTTACAACCATTTTATCACTCGATTATATGATAGAAGGTGAAGGAGCATTCAGGTGCGAGTGTCGCTTCGATTGGAAAATATATAAAATTAAATATTTTTATTTGTTTGGTCTTGAAATTAAATTTTAATGATTAAGTTATTTTTATTTTTAAATAAAAATTTAAAAATTCACTTTATTGATATAACTTCATAACAATAAAATATCCTCTTTATTTTATATAGTAGCACAGATATGCATACATTACAAACAGACAGATGTTTATGACTTTGTTAATGAGCACTTGAAGGCATATAATAATACTTTGGTTTAAAATAATACATATTTAGATATCATTTTAAATACTTAATTCTTTCTATGTTCCCGAGATGTCGTCAACCTGTGTGAGATACTTGAGTGATAACACTAGGGTAGCGTGCCAAAGGAAAATACCCACTGGGAGAGGGCTGAGACGGACTTCACCCTAATGGGACCAGGTGACGGGGCTGCAAGTGGACACCACCCCGGACCGGCTCAAGTGGCGGGCTTGAGACGGACTTCACCTCGGGACCATTGAGCGGTAGTATTGTTCCCGAGATGGACGTGCATTCCCAGAGATAGTGTTGATCATCTTGTGGCTAGGGTGTGACGAGATCCGAACTGCTTTTGGGTGCGAGCGTAATGCCTAACATGATAAGGGGTGATACCCGAGTTCATGCATGAGGTTGTCCCCCTTAAGTAGGGTCGTGGTCGTGGCATTGGCATATGGATCCAGGTGCTTTTGAGTGGGAACGTAATCTCTGACAAAATAGTGGTGAGAGCCAGGTTCCTGCGTTGATCTTGACCTTCCCGAGTAGAGAGAGGTAACGATTGTTCCCGAGATGTCGGAGAGATGCGTTGATGTTGCCCCTCTTAAGCCGGATTGCGTTATGTTAGTGTTCGATGTGGATGTGTTGCCTTTAGAGAGATTACATTTTCCCCGGTTAGGGTTAAATGCTTCATGAGATTCTCTTGGGCTGAGGTATGTCGGGATGAGTTTTTGTTGGATGAATGTTAAAGGATATGTTGATGTTATTCATGTTTGCATATATTCATGAAAATGTTTTTGAGCTCTCATTTAGATGATTCAGCATCTAATTTGGACTATGTCCCTGGATTATTCAAACGTTCCAGATGAAAGCAGTGGCGCTAAAGGAAAGGGAGTTATCGAGATGTAGCTATTGATTTTGTTGTAATCGCTAGCTTACATTTTGTCTATGCTCGAGGTATTAGTAGATGTTATTGAGAAATGAGACTTGATGTATTTCTTTAAAGATGTTATGTCAAACGATGGTTTAAAGGTATGAATAAAGTGAAGTCAGTTTTTTTTTGTTAGGTTTCGATTCTACTTCCGCTGATGTGATAATGATGTTAGCCTCAGCTTATTCTTAAGTTAATATGCTGTGGAAATGACTCGGGATTGTCGAGATTTCGGATTATGATGTGTAAATGATGGGCGATTAATGAGGAAAAAATGTATGCCCGAAATTCTGAGATTGACGCTCGTTTTTCCCCCTTTCGGGAAACTGGGGTGTTACAGTTGGTATCAGAACGAAATATCTTAAAGCCTGAAGTAGATGTCATTAAGGTTTCGATCTTGCTTCCGTTGATGTGATTGATAATACATGTCTTAGTCTATTAATTTTTAAAATTTTGATATGCTAAGAAGGTACAATCGGGATTGTCAGGAAATGAGTATGATGAAGGTATGTATATTGAGAGGCTTATGTTGTGTGTATGATGTTGAAAAAAAAAAATATTTCCGAAATCTTGAGTTAACGTGCGCTTGGAAAAAATGGGGCATTACACAACTAACAGAAAATATATCTCTTTTTAAATTTAAACCAAAGTCCATGTCTTTTCATCCCATAACTATCACTTTATTTAAATAAAGGAAATCAAAGAATAAATTATAATATATATCATAAAACTATCAATGTTATTATTGTTAGATAATATCATTATATCTTTACATATAACAATCCCTCACTTATTATCTAATAATAATACTAGTAAAAGTGGAATAAAAAAATAAAAATACACAAACATAAACTTGTTGGGTATTTGTATAACACATAATTAGAGGCGATCAAGACTTGAACCTTTAGAATAAATATGAATATAATATTCATATTCGTGTTATATACAAGAGTTCTTGATTCTGTAATAGCAGCGCATTTTAATGAGCCTTGCACTTCATCCTACTTTATTCTTAGATTTCACTAAAATCCTTAGAAAGTGGCCTTTGACTTTCTTATTTGCATAGATAGCCTCATAAAGAGTGTCTACAACCGTTTTATCACTCTATTATAAACTAGAAGGTGAAGGAGCATTCAAGCGTGAGTGTCGCTTCGATTGAAAAATATATAAAATTAAATATTTTTATTTGTTTGGTCTTGAAATTAAATTTTAATGATTAAGTTATTTTTATTTTAAAATAAAAATTTAAAAATTCACTTTATTGATATAACTTCATAACAATAAAATATCCTCTTTATTTTATATAGTAGCACAGATATGCATACATTACAAACAGACAGATGTTTATGACTTTGTTAATGAGCACTTGAAGGCATATAATAATACTTTGGTTTAAAATAATACATATTTAGATATCATTTTAAATACTTAATTCTTTCTATGTTTTGTTCCACATCTACATACTCTTCGATATAATGTCACCAAATAAAACATTTGAAATTTAAAATGACAAATTCCAAATTATAACTAGAATACCTTTATTGTTTTTCAAAAAAAAAATTAATTCTAACATTTTTGAAAAATGGGTTACGTAAAGGTACAAATTAAAGTGTGATTTAAAAAAAATAAAAACCTCTATTAAAAAATAATAATAATAAAAATTACAACAGAATCTGGGGTGGGCCAGTTTTGTTATGAATAGTATCTGGGATGGGGCAAGAAAAAGAGGTCCATGTCTCCATTTCTAACCCACAAAATAATAGTATCTGGGTTGTCTTCAAATAATTGTTTTAAAATAAAAGAGAGAAAAATAAATTAGACATAAATTAAACATTTTTATATAAAAACAGACCTCATAAGAAATAATCGATTAGGGTATCCTTTTAGAGTTCAGCAATCTAGAACGCTTGATTCCTAATATATATATATATATATATATATATAAATCCATTGAAATAAAATATATACCAACAAATATCAAATAGATGTGACATTCCATATAACATAATAAAAACCAGCGAGCCTGGTATAACGTTACATGTTACTTCTAGAAGCCAACTTCTTCTTCTTTCGTTTTTTTTTTTTTTTCTGTTTTTATTTTTTTAAAGTTAAAATAATACTGCATACGAAATTCATAGATTACAATGATACTCCGTTCTGGTAATCCATAGCTTGATCGGGGCCATCAACAGCCTCTGCAGCTCGAACTTGTCTTCCCAACTGAACAAGTAGATTAACAATATTTAACAAACAAATAAATATAGTTTAAGCACAAAAGTATATATAATTAAAGAGTTATATATAATTAATGTTAATCCTGTTATTAGATAGAAGGAAAAGACCAGAAAATAGGCTTCAAGCTTCCCTTTGAGAGTTGCCAGTTCTTCCTTGAGCTGTTGGAGGGCCATCTTGCATCTGCTTGTGAAGAGAAAGGTTTTCAAAATAGCATTTTTTTTTTGCCACAAAAATGCAAATGAATCTAAACATTAAAATGCTATATAATTTTGTTTCTTTTTCATTTCAAATCTGAAGCGACCACAAATTCTGTGCAAATATAGTGATAAGAGGCAAATAATCAGAATTTACTCTTCTAAATCTCCATTTTCTGACCCGCAGTACCTCCTAAATTCCATGCATTTATCAGTGACCCTCCTGGATCCAAAACTGCGTCCATGAGAGAGAGAGGGATAGAGATGTTATATATATGCACATACACACATGTTATATATATATAGATTTCTATTACTGAAAGTTAATAGAGTTCTACATTGAACAGTATCCATATAACCGACTCATAAGGTTGTCCAACTCGAAGAAATCTACAGGAGTTTTCTCTCTGTTAAGAAATCGCACAACCGAACGCCATTATTAAACAATATTGCCACCGTAATATAATAAAATTTAATGAGCATGTACACACACACTTACAAGGCTTGCTCTAAATTCTGAAGACATTTAGCTGAATCCGTGGTGTAGAATATTGAAATAACTTCTTCGATGAAGTTAGGGTCAGCCTCAGTTCGCAATCTCTCTAATTGAATAAATGTTTCACCAATAAATCCCTGTGTGAGAAAGCGCAATACTCAGCTTTATTCTATAATTTACGTGTGGGCATATTCCTTTTTGGAAATAACTTCATATCTTTACAATTATGCATTAATTCATACGAAGCACCGCATTAATAAAATTACATACATGTCTTCTAGGTACCAATTAACAGTTATAAAATTTCGTCACATTATTTCAGTGACATTTTCTATTTGTTCACATGCATGACGCACATATATATATATATATATATATATTTTAAAAATAACTCACGTTCTCACACACACACACACACATATATATATACACACACAAAATCAATGAATTGTTAGTGCATCCTTTTGTATATATATACAAAAAGCAGCGGTTGAAATGACAAAGCTAGAGCAGGTTTTCACCCAGCTAGCTGGTCTTTCTTATGTTAGTGCATGCTTGAAGCCATTGGTATATATGAAGATAATAGAGTAAACCTCATCAAGAAGGGACTGCCTCATGTTGTCAAGTTGGCCCCTCTCCATTGCACAAGTAAAAGCAAGGGAAGAGAGAGAGAGAGAGAGAGAGAAGAGCTGAAAAATTGAAGTTTAGTTGAGAATGTGTGTAGGAGAGGAAGGGTTATATAGTGGAGGAGAGAGAGAGAGAGAGGGGGGGGGGGTGGAATAGAATTATAGAAATAAGACAGAAGAAATTAATTTATGGGGAAATTCTAAATATATATATATATATAGCATTTTTTTTCATCAATTTTTGTTAAGGGCCGCAATACATTCAAGTGGATTTTATTTGCTTTTTTCAATTATTTTTTTATTTGAAGTGTAGACATATAAACAAAGGAGTCAAGAAAAATTTAGCTGAGCTTAACTTTGTTTGAGTTTAGCTCGTTTATTTCTTAAATTGTTTGAGCTTGATTTATTTATAAGTTGAACTCTATAAAAAATTAATATTTTAATTCAATTTGTAAAAAGTTTTTATGTTTGACCTTGGCTTATTTAAGATAAACAAGATAAATTCAAATTTGTTAACAAGTTTCTTAAGAAGAAAGTAAATAAATTGAAGAAATTTTTATTTGAGCTCGACTCTCTTATTAAACAAGTTCTAAATTTTTGTTCAATTTTTTTATTTATTTAATAAATAAATTCAAATTGACCTGATTCACAAATTAAATTGATATATATATGTTTCAGCGTAAAAAAGAAAAAAGCCCAATAATTAAAACTACTACTACCATATTATTCTAAGGATTCATTTTATAAAACTAAAATGAATGCTAATGATTTGTTTACTGTAGTTCTTGCTACTTCATTTCATTTTCTAAAACATTATTTTGCAGTATATAAATCTATTAAATCATTTGAACGAATGATAGCTGTTTAGCGTATGATCTGCCATTTTAGCTTCTTTCCTTTGCATTTTGGAACTCATGTAATATATATGAGAATATTAGCATTGCCCTTTTTAAACCGGAATAATTAATCTTATATGAAATGTTAATAGAAAATTATTTTAATTGCAACAAGCAATTTAAGTTTTTGTCACACTTTATCCTAAAGACCAATTTAATATTTTAACTATTCATAGCTTCTTCTTGGACACCTAAAGCATCAAAATTTCATGCCTAACTAACTGGACAGCTGAGCTGAGCCGGCACAAGATGCTCCTTCAACATCATCAACCCAAGCATCAAAATTTCATGCTTAGCCAGTGATAGTGCATGGTAAAATTATCAAAATGCCCATTTGAGAAAGTCAATCCAACCTCATTGTGTGGTCAAAATTCAAGCTCATGAGGGGGTGACAAGTGTCATCTCGTTCGGCCCATATCTAAATCTAAAGAATTAATCTGAATTTAATTTTCATATCTTAATATAGTAATATTTGGTAAATTTAATAGATCCATCTCTATTTAAACTCAAATTAGAGATCTCGCTATCTAATAGCTCATGAATCTTAGAAAAAATCTTAACAATTCTAATCATTTTGAAAATAATTCTAAATTTCTTACCTCTTCCAATTAAATCTACATAGGGACCTACAAGTAAAATCATTTGATTTCAAGCTAATTAAGTACTATTTTTTCTAGATTCTATTAATTTTTTGAGTGTGAGAAGTTGTACCATGGGATCTAACCTTGCCTCGTTCTCTTATAGATGTAGTCTTCGAGGACTTAATCTTGCAGATGTTGTAACGTCTCGTTCGAGCAATAGAAAGGACTGGAACAACTTATCCTGATGGGCCTACACGAACTTCCCAATGAGGTCACCTATCTCTGGATTGCCCCAGGTCAAGCACGCTTAACTTGAGAGTTCCTTGCCTACATTCAGCCCAAAAGATATCCAACTGGTGTTGTTTCCTTTCTTACACTATTCTCGATATATTCTAACTTCTCTGAGCTCTCGGGGTATTACATTCTCCCCCCTTAAGCACATGACTTCCTCGTCATGCGACCTTACAACCGATCCCAGATCTCCCCCTGTGCATGGCCAATGTGGGATTCGCCTAAGGTGCCTACACGCACCCCCCATAAGGGCCTCACACCCTCCTTGGGACTCAGCCTCCTCGCTGAGGTTTGCCTCACCACCGTGCTTAGGGGCTCAAGGGTCGGCTCTGATACCACCTGTAACGTCTTGTTCGAGCAATAGGAATAACTGGAACAACTTACCCTGATGGGCCTACACGAACTTCCCAGTGGGGTCACCCATCCTTAGATTGCCCCAGGTCAAGCACGTTTAACTTGGGAGTTCCTTGCCTACATTCAGCCCAAAAAGTATCTAACTAGTGTTGTTTCCTTTCTTACACTATCCTCGATATATTCTAACTTTTCTGGGCTCTCGGGGTATTACAGATGTAGATCTCAAAATTCAATTTCCGACATAGTGATGGGTCATTCAATCTATCATTCACTAGAGTGCTAAATTAGCCAAGTACAAGCTAATCATTCAACATGATCAACTCAACAAATGTAACATCTCATATCAAGTGACAAAGAGGATTGAAACAATTTACCCTAATGAGCCTATGCAAATTTTCTAAGGATCATCCATTCTTAGGCATTCCCAACTCAAGCACGCTTAACCTGAGGGTTCTTCACTTACATTCAGCGCAAAAGATATTCAGTTGGTGTTGTTTATTTCCTTACTTATTATCGATATATACTATCTTTCTCTGAACTCTTGAGGTATTACATTCTTCCCCCCTTGAGTACATAACGTCCTCGTCATGCGACCTTACAATTGGTCACAGATCTTCTCCTCTTTGGAGGCTGCCACCCTAGAAGTCTGTCAGGAGCCACTCCTTGTTTAGGCTCTTGCACTTCGGTGCCACTCCTCGCCCTCATTGGACTGCCTTTTCTAAGGGTTAACTCTGATACCATCTGTAATATCCCGTATCGAGCAATAGAAAGGACTAGAATAACTTACTCTAATGAGCCTATGCCAACTTTCTAGGAGTCACCCATATTTGACCTTCTCCAGTTTAAACACGCTTAAATTGTTGTCATTTCATCCTTAAGCTATTGGAGAGCCATCTTGAATTTGCTCGTGTTGATGCATGCAAAACAAAGCTAGCAATTAGCTAGTAATGAGAATAGCTCCAAAAATTTGGGGACAAAAAGAAGGAAGAAGTGATATGTAAACACTAAAATGCCTTATATTTAAACAAACTTAATTAATTTTGTTGCTTTTCATCCATAAATGGGACAAAAATAGGTGACTGTTTTTCATGTCTTTCAACAGAATCAAACTCAACGAAACTAAACCCATTAATTTCAATTATTTTTCACTAGAATTCTACATGTAGTGATAAGAGGCAAAGTCAACAGAATTTACCCTTCTCCATTTCTCGTTCAGCTCCAGCGGTAATCCATAAGTTCTGTGCATTTGTTTACCTCCCTGATGGCTCCAACTCTGCATCCATGAGAGAGAGAGAGAGAGAGAGAGAGAGGTTATATATATTTATGCATATTGTTACATAAACATAGATTTCCATTGGTGAAATTTTACGTTAAACAAACATGTCTGAAATTGAACCACATGGATGTACAACTCAGAGAAGTCTATAGGAGATCTCTCCTTGAAAAAATCCCACAATTAATAGAACATCATCAAACATTATACTGCCACCAACCTCATCCTTGCAAGCTAAACCATGATATATATACATATGAAAATAAGCATACACATACACAAACACTTAATTACAAGGCTTGCTCAATGTTCAGAAGATATCGAGGTGAATCGCTAGAGTAGAATGTGGTAGCAATTTCTTCAACAAAGTTAGGGTTATCATATCATCTTGCAGTTTCCTCCATCCTAACAAATGCTTCACCAAGAAATCTCTGCATGATAGCCCGATACTCTTTTCGCAAGTTAAGTCTTCTTTTTACCAATTTATTCTTGATCATAAGTTTTATTTAAAAAATAATTAGATTTATATGCCTTCTGTTTACCAATTTATGGTTATAAGATTTCATTACAATATTTTTGCAAACAAGATACATGCATGTTTAAAGCCATCGGTACATGAAAAAATAGTAGAAAAACCTAATAAAAAAGGGCTTGGCTCCTCTCCATTGCATAAGTAAAAGCAATGGGAGAGATCTGAATAGAACAACTGAGAAGTTGAAGTTTAGCTGAGAATGCAATGTATGTTTGGGCATGGAAGGGTTTATATATAATATGTAGTGGGGAAGAAGGAGAGAGTGAGAGAAGTGAAATAGAAAGAAGAATTGAAGAAATTAATGTACACGAAAAATATTGAAGCATGGGAAGGAAAGTAAAAGATATATTTTCACTAAGCCAAAACAGCCAGAGAGCACACATGCACAAAGATTTTTTCATATATCCAAGCATGCAATCAGGTTTAATGGAGGAATGACTTTTTGATTCAGCTGGGAATATATATATATATATATATATATATATAAGATTTTGCTAATATTATATAATTAATTGAGTATCTTTTCTAATATATGATTATTAATGATATTACATTACTTTCCATGATGAAATGTGACAGTTTAACATGAGAGGATATAATTAAATGCGTTAAATCATTAGAAGGAAAGATTACTAAGAGCATATATGCAATTTTTATCTTCTTTCCTTTGCATTTTGGAAGTTATATAATATGAATAATAATTAAATAAATATATCATATATAGTCAATCAGAGCAAAATTTATCCAAAAGAGTCGAAAGAACCATAGAGAAAAGAAACCAGAATAAAATTATATCAAGAAAATGAGATAAAAACTTAGAAGAATAAGAAAATAGGTATACATATTTATAGTTATATTAAGAGAATCATATATTCACTATAACAATTTCAGGTTATAACATCGATCGCTAAATTATTTTAGCGACAGAACATATCCGTTACTGAAGCGCTCATCGCTAAATTTTTGTAGCGACAGATGCGTCCCCAATTTAGCGACGGATTAGCGATGAAATTTTTTTTGTCACTAAATGATTTTTTTTTTTAAATTTAGTGACAAAAATTTCCATCACAATTCTGTTTCTAATTCAGTTGTCCTATATGACGACCAAACTAAATAACGACAGATTAGTGACGAAAATTTTTGTCACGAAAGTATAAAAAAATATAAATAAAAAAATTATAAATTTAACTTAGCGAGGGAATTTTCTGTCGCTAATCTAGCAATGGAAATTTTCGTTGCTAAATTATAAAAATATAAATTAAAAAATTAAAACAAAAATTAGCCACTAAATTTTATGTTGCTAAAATTAGCGACAAAAATTTCTGTCGCTAAAGTGTAAAAAAATATAAATAAAAAAATAAAAAATTTCTTTTTGTGACAGAACTTTTTGTCTCTAAATTAAGGACAAAAATTTTCGTTGCTAAAGTATAAAAAATATAAAAATTTCCTTTAGCGACAAAAATTTTCGTCGTTAAAAAATAGTAAAAATAAAAATAAATTAAATTAAATTCACGTCGACAAATTTCCTTGCTAAATATATCAAAAAATAAATTCAATTTATTTAAGAGACATAAATTTCTGTCACTATATTTTGATATTTTAGCAACGTAATTGAGTCACTAATTCTGTTGCTGAAATAAATTTATTTGTATTTTTTATTATAATTAATTATAAAATTAACCTAAATAATCTGAAATAATTTTAATTCTAATATAAATTAAAACAAAAATTATTATAGAAATTATACAATTTATATTTATAAAATAAAAATTAATATTTGAACCGAATATTAATAAAAATTAAAATATCATGTTGACTTTTACATCAAAATAGCTACGAAACATAACCGTCTAAATAACATAATATTAATATCATACTGACAATAATATCAAAATAACTATGAAACATAATTGTCTGGATTGTCACCAGCATTAGATGAGTTAGGCTAGTGAGTTTGTAGGCGCCCCAAACTAGAAACCCACAAGAAGAGGACAAGATAACATGAATGCTAAAACCAATTAAAAGTATTACACATACTCCTTGATTATTAATAACGAAAGCCACACTCATACATTTTTACTTATAGGTTTAGACATTCGGGTCCACAAACATAACTTAATATTACACACCTTATTAGGGTCCACAAACCCATCATATCCCCTCAGGGGTACAACCTAGAACATAACAAGCGTAACTTAATATTACACAACATAAAACAACCCCCCAAAGATATTTAGGTTGAGACGGCTCTATACACATTGCTACCCCAAGGCTCCTGATTCACTTGGCTCGCCTTCTACTTTAGCCTTATCCTTACCTGAAATGATGTAAGCAAACATGAGTCACAAGGCCTAACAAGTATAACTGAAAGAAAGCGAGCATAAGAGTCATGGGTATCAAGAAGCATAGGAGACATGAATGCCATTTAAGGTACATTCATACGATAAAATGATGATACATGCATCCATGCTCATATGCAGTACTTTTCAGAACTATTAACATGGAACTGAAGTCTGAAATCTTGGGATCGAAGTCCATAACGTAAACTTGGGATCGTAGTCCAACTTTGAGCTCAACTCTTTCTCTGCAGATATATCCTACGGACTTGTCTGCTGCGCGTATCATGAGACCTTTACACATTTATTTAAAAACCATTTTCATGCACATGTTTCATGTATCCTCGTAACATGCATATTTGTAATAACTTCTCATATATAATTGGCATGCCATTAACGAAACAATATGCACAATGGGGAAACATTCATGCAAGACAACATCAAACTCTTGCATGTCCACAATAAAGCATCATTCTTAAGGAAAGATAGGGTGATACAAACCCTATTTGAGATTCAATAGGTAATAACATGCATATTCATAATAACTTCTCGATCGTATATAACTGACATGCTATTAACGAAGCAAGATACAAAAATGAGACAACTTTCATGCAAGACAACATCAAACCCTTGCATGTCCACAATAAAGCATTATTCCCAAGGAAAGATAGGGTGATACAAACCCTATTTGAGATTCAATAGGTATAAATATAAATCATAGAATAATTTACTGGCAAAGAGAAAATAGTAAGAAAATATCATGAAATCTAGGAAATTAAGAGATAGGATCTTGCAATGACACGAGTTGGAAAATAAAACTTGTAATTTAAAACATATCTTGAGAAAAGAGGAATTGAACTTGTAAAATAGGCAAGGAACTTTCATAACAAGGACTTGAACTTGCCAAAATAGGAATAAGAACTTGGGACTTGCATATTAATTAAAATCTTGCCTCTTAAATAGAACAAAGAGGAAGAAGAACTTGCCTTAATAGAAATAAGAACTTGCAAATTAAAAACATGAACTTGAGAAGAGGGAGAAACTGAACTTGCACATTAATAAGAAGACTGAGATGTTGCCTCTTAAATGAAACAAAGAGGAAGAAGCATTTGCAAAAACTAGGAAGGGAACTTGCCTTAGATATTCTTCTTAATTCTTGCAGCATACCGGGGTTGCTATGCCATAGCCCAAACTTACACAGACAGAATTTCCCTTAATTCTCCAAAATTTTCCATAATTTCTCCCAAAAACTATCCCCCCAAAATCCTCCATTTCACTCAATAATCTCCATAAAACCTCATATAACTCGATAAATTACCTTAAAACCCATAAATTATTTATTTTACTTAAATCATCAAATCACTTCAAATGCCGAAATTAAAAATTGCCAATTATCTCAAATTTCGAGATGTTACAGAGTCGATTGTGGATGAAAAGAAGAAAAAGAAGGAAGCATACCATGAGTAAATTTAGTAAGTTGTTTAATCAAAGCTCACATCTCAGGCATCTATCGTCGAAAGTCGTTCAACTCCTGAGCCTGCGAGTTTATCTTCTTTGTCATTTCTTTTATGACACTACAAAAAATCAACATTTTAGCGACAAAAAATTTCGTTGCTAAATTTTTTAGCTACGGATTTAGTGACAGGTACCTTTTCGTCGCTAAAAAGAGCGTCACTGGAATTTAGCGACAGGATTTTTGTAGCGACGGAATCAGCGATGGGGATTGTACCTGTCGCTAATCACTAACGAAATTAAACCTCGTCGCTAAATTTTAATTTTTTTTATTTTTTAGCAATGGGACGCCGTTGCTAAATGTTAATTTTTTGTTTAATGTTTTTTATTTTTTAGCGACGAGGTTGACCCTATCGCTAAATTTTTATTTTTTTTATTTAATTTAATTTTTATTTTTTAGCGACAAATCCTAATTCCGTCGCTAAATTCAACCCCAAAATTTAAAATTCAACGCGTGTCAGGCCCCAGCCTCCCCTCATGTGCACCACGTGGTCACGCCTCTGCTTGCCACATGGCAGCACTGGAATATTACTCTCAGCTATTATTTCACGCTTTCTACCGAATTCGAACCCCCAACCTCTCATGACCAAGTTCTGAGGGCTTACCAGCCGATCTGGAAGCCTTCTTGTTTATTGATGTATGTAAAATATATTTATAGTATTCTCTTCCAAATATTTCAGAATTATATTTGTACACCAAAATTTCTCAAAATTATTTAATGATATTAATTTTAATATTAATGTTAGTAAAGGGAAATGAATATTAATTTTAATTTTATTTCGTTATTAATTCAAATAACACTTTATTAATTATTATATTAGCAGTGAAAAATTATGTTTTTATTTTGATTTTAATTTATAATATATTTTAAAAATTATTTGTTTAATTTTTACTAATATTAATGTAAGTAAAAATTATTATGATATGTTTAAATGTAAAATTTTTAATTTTATTTAATTATTTTATTTTATTGCTACGGGTGCTAAATTTTAATTTTTTTATTTAAATTTTTTTATTTTTTAGTGACGAGGTTGACCTCTTCGCTAAATTTTAATTTTTTATTTAATTTTTTTTTTATTTTTTAGCAACGAGGTTAACCCTGTCGCAAAATTTGAACCCATCGCTAAATTTTAATTTTTTGATTTAATTTTATTTAAATTTTTTTATTTTTTAGCGACAAGGTCGGCCTGTAACTAAATTTTAATTTTTTTATTTATTAGCTTCAGGGTTGACCCCGTCTCTAAATTTGAATTATTTATTTATTTTTTTATTTTTTAGCGACAGGGTTGATCTCGTTGTTAAATTTTAATTTTTTTATTTAATATTTTTTATTTTTTAAGGACGAGATTTTCGTCACTAAATTAAAAAAATATTTAAAAAAATTAGCGACAAAAAATCCGTCGCTATCCATTGCTAAAAACTATTTTTCATGTAGTGTGATGGCATTTTCATTGAAGCCAGATGAGACAGTGGATGAGCTATCAACGTCTGAAAACTTCGATTGAGATAAGGATTCCATGCCATAAATCTGCTTCTTTTTTGTTTTTCCCACCGATAGCCTGGAGGAATATCTGGTCGCAATCTGGCTTAAATGGCTAATCGAACCCCCCATTCGATTGAGTCACCTACTCCAGCAACTCTCCATACATTTCCTACGACAATTTAATGAAAAAAAAATAGAATAAGTTAATTATAAATATTAAAATTTACATTAATTATAAATTGATATTATTTAAAATTAAAAAAAAAACCTTACAGCATCGCTTGTAGAGCATCTGTTGACGTATGTCCTCTCTCCTTGTTCAATTTTTTTGAATGAGTTTGTTCAAAAACTTCAATCAGCATGGGCACCCTCCCAAACTCCTCTTTCTAGAAAAAAAAAAAAGTGTTATGTAATTAATAATTTTAATAGTAAAAGATTACAAATATTAACAGATTAAATAAATTAAATTTCTTACTATTTGTTTCTTATGCTCCACTAAGGATATGGAGCCCGTAGTGTGGCAGGAAGGACCAGTGCCAGGGCCACCCGTCTCACTCAAGTGGTCAGCGATGCCTATGTAGATTGTTTCTTGAAGGTTTCATTTTGTTTCCATTTTTACGTCCAATGGTCCTAGACATCATCTGGCACAAAGCTCGATTTTCCATTAGCATACCACCTACGAATGTTGTTGATGTATCGCTTAGCTGCCTTTTGTGCCCAATTTCTCCTCACCAATGCATCAATCGTAGGATCCCACTGACAAATTTTCTGCAAGAAAAAATAAGATTAAATAGCTGAAATATTTCTACATTGATAATTAACAAAAAAATTATATTATTAATTTGAATTTAATACCGCAAATTCATTCTAGTACAAGCCCTTTGTCTCCGAAGACACTTCTTTCTAAATGTGGCCTTCCTTATGAAGACGCTTCTTGAAGATCGTTGATACAATATGAGAGGTGTTAACTATACGACAAAAAATGCTCCTGTATACAAATAATAATAATTAGTATAAAAACTAACATATGTCATAATGTAAAAAAATAGAGAAAAAAAAAGTTAGCCATCGTCATCTAGCTCTATAACATACTGTGATTCGAACGTAAAATGACTGGCAACCAAGTGGGATGATGGAGCTACCAGTGACTCTGCAACATGGGTCAGTGCAGAAGCAGCTGCAGGGGCAGCAACTGGAGAGGTTGCGGGTGGGGGGGAGGATGGTGAAATTTCCATCGAAATATGTGGTGCTGCAGTAGATGAGGTGGAAGCAGTAGTAGACCCAAAAAAACTAGGTCGAGAACTACTGTGTCCTACATAATAACGTCCTCTGGCACGCGTCATATCTACAATACAAACTCTGGCAACCCATATTGGTTTTCCTGCATTTTCTCCTCTTTTTTTTTTTTTTTTGTAGAGGTTACACAATCTGGAAACACTTATTCTAGGAGGTTCTAAATTGAAATCATACTATGTGTGTTTCTGTTCCCTTTATTGATGTTGGTCATGCACTCTTCTTCTGTATGTTATTGCACCTTAAGTTTAATTTATTCACATAAAAATGGGATTGCATGTCAGGGAGAGTGATGGAAAGCTTGATACATTGTTGGACCTCTTTCTTAACAGTTTAAGCTTTTAGGACAAGTGATATCTAATTCAAGGTGTTTAATAATAAGTGACTTTTCCCTTAAGCATCAAAATAATCATTATGGTACATATAGTCTTCAAGCAAAACAGCCGCAAGAAAAATATCTTATATGAAATTTAACTAGAAAATCAGCTTGCTTCAAAACAACTAAACAAAATGCTCTGAGGCATTTTTTATAACAACTAAACAAACTCGGAACCATGCTCGAACCCCAGGTTGTCAAAAAAATAAAACTAAAAAATTCTAAAAGCAACGATACAGTTGCACGTGGATGGAAGAGATGATTGGAATAATACTCATAAGTGCAATAGTAAGATGCTCCAAGGCAGCAGCAACGACCAGAGGCGGAGGTAGCGGCAACGGTGGATGGGTCAATGACGGGAGTGAATTCACAGAGAGAGAGAGAGAGAGAGGGGGGAGAGGGGTGAGTTAGGGTTAAATATTTGAGGATTTGAGGAAAGAGACGGGAGTATCTCCCGCCCACTTTTTTTGTTTTTCTTTTATTTTTAAAATATTTATGTGTTAAATAAAAATTAAATAATTTATGACTATGATAACAAATAAAATAATAATTTGAAATAATAATCTAAAATATGGTAATAAAATAATTTAAATTATTGCATCAAATTAATATTTATTTAAAAATATTATTATATCATAAATCTAATAATTATAATAAATTAGTTTGATATATTATTAATCAAATAATTATAAATATAAAATTATTTTTTCATTTTTTATTTTTTGGTATTTAAACAAATATTAAATAAAAATTTCAAAAAAATAATACTAAATATACTAAACAATATGAATAACAATGTTTGTATGAATAAATGTTTTATAAAAATAATACTAAATACATAAGGTCATATTTGAATACTATATAAATATTGATGTATATATGGAGAAATGTATATCCTGATCATGTTTGATGTATTGTTATTCTTAATTCAAAAGGTTATTAAAAAGTCGATATTTCTATTCTAAGTGTTAAATAATGGGAAAGAAAAAAAATATATTTATGTTATGTTTAAACATAGAAATGTAGTGTTTTAATTTTAAATTTTAAACACTAAAATTTACAAATTATTAATTTAATTTAAAAGTATTTTTAAGTTTAAATTTTGTGTTATGATAAATTATTAATTTTTAAATAAAATAAACAAACAATATTTTAAATAATTAATTTATTTATAGAGTTTTATAATATTAAAACGTTACGTATGTTTTATTATTAATCAAGATCATGTTTGATATATACTATATAGACATTAATGAATACTATATAGATAAATATACAGTCTGATCATGTTTAATATATATATTTTTAATCTTAATTCAAAATGTTATAACAGAACTTAAATTATATTTATATAGTTTAAAAATAGAAGCAATGAGTATAATACCAATAGTAAATTACTTTAAATTTAATATGTATTCAATTTGAAAATATTTTTTCAGATTTAGTTTACATTTATATATATTTAATTTTTTATTATACACTTTATACAATTTTATATTTAACATTTTTCTGTATTATCTTTACATTTTATATTATTTACATACAACTTTTATGATTAATTAAAGTGAAATATTATGATCATATATGTGTCACTTTATAAGAACATAAAATGTTAACTTTAATGTATAATTTGATTCATAATTTTATTCAATTTCAAAAAATAATTTCAAATCATTTATATTAAAATAAATTTATATTATATTTTTAAATTTCATGTCACCTCGACCATATGAAATTAAGTTAATTCATATATTTATAATTAATCAAGCAAACATTACAATGTTTGATTAATCAAACCCAATGTAGATAAATATTAGAAACATATGAAATTAAGTTAAATATGAGATGAGGACGAAGACCAAGACGGAGAGGAGGCGACAGACAGCTTCCATATCAAAATCATATTCCAAAAGACCTGATGGAGCTTCAGGCGACAACCACGTATACTAAATATATTATTAAATATAAAAACAAAGAAGTGATCATGCTACTATAAAAACTATGGAATGTTTATATTGATATAGCTGTTCTAATAAAACTTTATAAGAACATAAAATGTTTAAGTGAAAAATATATTTTTCAACAATCAACTTCTATAATTGTTCTACATCTGAAATTATTTCAAGTAACATTAATTCCTACTCTGAAAAAAGAAGTTATCATGCTTTCATATATGCTTCATTAACATCTCATTACTTTGTTATGCTTAATTCCAATAGTATATTATAATACATTCAACCATTGCAACAAAAGAAGAGAGTAACGAGTATAGTACCAATAGTAAATTATTATACATTTAATATAAATTTTAATTTAACTTTTTTTAGATTTAGTTTACATTTATATATATATTTTTTAGATTTTATATTTTATATAATTTGATATGTTACATTTTTTTGTATTAATTAAGTACCGAATAGATATATATATTACACAATCAAGATATATTATTGAATGAATAAATGTATTATTAATAAGGTCCTATTTCATGTATACTATATTAGATATACATTCTGATTATATTTGATGTATTATTATTCTTAATTTAACAAGTTATTACAAAATTGATCTTTCTATTCTAACTGCTAATTAACTTATAATAAATTATTATTATAGAAGAAAACAATGAGTACAGTATCAATAGTAAATTATTATACATTCATAAAAAATTTCACATTTAGTTTATTCATTTATACATATCTAATTAGAAATTCAAATTAGCAACGGACTACCCATCCACCACTAAAATAAATTAAAAATATTTTTATAATAATTTAAATATATTTATAAAAACAAAAAATAAAAGAAAACTAAAATTTAGCAACAAAAATATTAGTTTTTAGCAATGGACATATAATTTAGTCGCTAAATTTTTAAAATAAAAAAATAAAAAATTTCATGTAATTAGCGACGGAATATTTTTTTCGTCGCTAACTACAATTTTTTTTTTATTTTTAAAATTTAGCAATAGAATTATATGTCCGTCTCTAAAATTAGCGATGGAATGAAATTTTTGTAGCTAAATTTTAAAAATAAAAAAATAAAAAAATTTCATGTAATTTTCGTCGCTATTCTCAGCAATGGAAAAAATATTTTGTTGCTAGATTCAGCGATAGAATAAATTTTTCGTCGCTAATTACAAAAAAACTTATTTTATTTTTATTTTTAAAATTTAGTGACCAAAAGTTTTTCCGTTGCTAAAATTTTCGAAGGAATGAAATTTCCATCGCTAATTTTAAAAAACTTTTTGTTTTAAATTTTTTGTATGACTTTAGCGATGGAATACTATTATGTCACTAATCTGTCGCTAAGTTTGCAAAATTATTTTCCAATGGTCCGTCACGATCCGTCGCTGTTCTATTGCACTATATAGAGAGGGAAATTTCCGTCACAAAAAATTCTGTCGCTAAGTTTTGAATTTCTTGTAGTGTATTTACTAAAATAGTTAGGAATAGATTAATATGCATATGTACTTATATTAATATATAAATATAAAATATATAACACTCTTTAAATTAGAACTAAACATATGGTGAATCAAAACTAAATAGAGATATAATACTGATATGTCAAAATATAGCACCTTGTGATTTAAAGAAAGTCGTGTATATCCCTAACAATATATAGTGTTTTATTCAACCTATTCCACTTGATGCCCCAAAAGTAATAATATTATAATCATCATCATCAACTAATTTAACAAATAGTAAATATATAGTAGGAACCTTATAATATATAGTATATCAGAATATATCAATAGTTCTCTTAACATAATGAAAATATTTTCATGCAAATTAAAGCAATAAAATTTTATTGAGTAAACATGCAAGTAAACGGACATGTTTATTTAAAGTAAAACTAGGAGACATAGAAGATAGATGCACTTAATAGGCTGAAAATGAAAGCCAGTTGATGGAATTGGACTGTCAAGAGAAAAGAGAAGCTCTTTGCAAGCTAATTAGATAGTATTATTTTTCAGTGAAGAAAAACCATTGTAGCTGAGAAAAGAAAGTTGCATTAAACCCTCCACAACACCCACTATATATACATGAAATGTCTATATATGTTTCACTGTTTTTGAAGTTTCTTCTCTTGTTAAGGTTCCTTGATGTTGTGACTTTGATATATATTTGATTTGTGCAATTAGTTGAGCTTTGGATTTGGATTGGGATTAAAGCTCTGAATTCGGTTTTTGTTTAGGGCTTGGTTGTGGGATTGGGGGTTTACTGATTTTGTCTACATTGCTCTTTTGCCTCCATGACGTGCTTTGTGCTTTGTTCTTACACTTTTTTAAACATATTGAGTGTTTAAAGGTTTGAATTTAAAAAAAATATATTTCTAACTAAAATATGTTTTTTAAACAAGTTACTCAACACAGAGAAAAAAGAAAGAAATTTGGAATTTGTTTCTTTTTTTAAATATTTTAATTATTTTTCACTATTTGTATAACAAAAAATAAGGAAAATATTTTTTAGACAAGGAAATTTTGCATCAAGTATAAAAAATTACGTAGAAAACAAATGTTGTGAAGTTATTTCAAGTTTTAAAACCAAAAGAAAAAAATATGACCCAAAAAAGCAATTGCACACAAAAATATTTTTAAATCTTCCAATGTTTGGATTTTTAATATAAATTATTTTTGCATAAAATATTTTTATGTAAAATGTAAAATGCAAAATCCATCTCTCCAGTTCTCACCCACAAAATAATAGTATCTGGGTTGTTTTATAATAAAAGAGAGGAAAATAGATTAGACATAAATTAAACATTTTCATATGAAAACAGACCCTACAAGAAGTAATCGATTAATTGGGGATATCCTTTTAGGATTTAGCAATCTAAAACTCTTGTTTCCTATATATCCATAGAATGAAATATATATCAGTAAATCTCACATACATATGGCTGTTTATATAACATAATAAAAACAGCCAACCTGGTACAACCTTACATGTTACTTCTAGAACCCAACTTCTTCTTCTTCTTCCCTTTTTTTCCCTTTTTTTTTTTTTTTTGCTTTTTTAAGGTTAAAATGGTGGCTTTCAAGTGTATACTACACATGAAATTCATGAATTACAATGATACTCCGTTCTGCTGATCCACAGCTCGATTAGCGCCGCCAGCAGCCTCTGCCGCTCGAACTTGTCTTCCCAACTGAATAAGTAGATTAACAATATTTAACAAATACACAAATATAAGTTAAACACAGAAGTCTATAATTAAAAAGTTGTATGTAATTAATGTTAATCCTACGATTAAATAGAAGGAAAAGACCAGAAAATAGGCTTCAAGCTTCCCTTTGAGAGTTTCCAGTACTTCCTTGAGCTGTTGGAAGGCCATCTTGCATCTGCTTGTGTTGACTCATGCACAGGAAAACTAGCAAATTAGCTAGTGAAGAAAAAGGTCTTAAAAATGGCTTTTTTTTTTTTGCTGCAAATATGCAAATGAATCTAATAAACACTAAAATCCTCTATAATTTTGACCCTTTTCATCCAAAGATGTTTGTTATTTGCATCTACATGCCTAACCAACTAGAGAGCTAAGCTACCTAGTGCAAGTTGGTCTTTCAACTCGACTCAACTAACTAAGCTTTTTCAGTTTTAGTTATATATTTTGCACCAGAATTCTACATGTTTAATTTATTTCAAATTTGAAGCCACCACAAATTCTGTACAAATGTAGTGATAAGAGGCACAGTGATCAGAATTTACCCTTCTAGATTTCCATTTCTCGCCCTGCAGTACTCCCTAAATTCATTGCATTTATTTGTGACCCTGCTGGCTCCCAGACTGCATCCATGAGAGAGAGAGAGAGAGAGAGAGAGATGTTAATTATATATATGCATATATAAGCATGTTATATATACACATAGATTTCCATTACTGAAAGTTAATATTGAGTTTTACATTGAACAATATGCATAGAACCGAGCCATCAGGTTGTCCAACTCAAAGAAATCTACCGGAGTTTTCTCCCTGGAAAAAAATCCCACAATCAAATGCCATTATTAAACAGTACTGCCACCAACCTCATTCTTCCAAACTAAAAATAATCATTAATATAACAAAAATTAATAATATAACAAAAAATAATAAGCATAATAAAATATTTGTATATTGACATTATTATTATTAATATAACAAAAAATAATAAGCACGTACACACACACACACACTTACAAGGCTTGTTCTATATTCTGAAGACATCTAACTGAATCCGTGGTGTAAAATTTTGAAATCATTTCTTCGATGAAGTTAGGGTCAGCCTCAGTTTGCAGTCTCTCTGAATGAACAAATATTTCTCCAAGAAATCCCTGTGAGATAGCCCCATTCAATATAAGAAGGATAGTTTTTTTTTTTTATCTTTTCTTTTTTCCATTAGGTGAAGATTAACTTTAAAAAATCAATTTGGTAATTCTGTAATTTATGTGTGGGCATATTCCTTTTTTGAAATAACTTCAGATCTTTACAATTCTGCACTAATTCATAAGAAGCACCGCATTAATATTTAGAGAAACTCTCTAAAACTTATATTAGGTAATGTTTTACATATGGTGAAATTTTATATAAAAACTAATTAAAATTACATACATGTCTTCTTTGTACCGATGAATTAACAGTTATAAAATTTCGTCACATTATTTCAGTGACATTTTCTATTTTTTTCACACGCATGACACAAATATATAATTTAAAAATAACTCACAGTTTCACATATATATACGAAATCAATGAATTTTCATGCATATATATATATATATATATATATGTTAGTGCAAACATTTATATATACAAAAAGCAGCGGTTGAAATGACAAAGCTAGAGAAGGTTTGAAGCCATTGGTATGAAGAACATAGAGTAAACCTCATCAAGAAGGGACTGCCTCATGTTGTCAAGTTGGCCCCTCTCCATTGCACAAGTAAAAGCAAGGGAAGAGAGAGAGAGAGAGAGAGAGAGAGAGAGAGAGATCTGAACTGAATAGCTAAAAAATTGAAGTTTAGTTAGGAATGCATTGTATGTGTGGGAAAGGAGGGGTTATATAGTGGAGAGAGAGAGAGAGAGGTGAATGGAATTATAGAAAGAAGAGATAAGAAATTAATTTATAGGGAAATTCTAAATATATATCATATTTTTTTCAACAATTTTGTTAAAGTTCATAATATATTCAAGTGGATTTTATTTTTTTTAATTATTTTTTATTTGTAGTTTAGGGTTATAAACGAGGTGAGTCGAGCAAAATCGAGTTAAGTTTAACTTTATTTGAGTTTGACTCATTTATTTATTAAGGTGTTTGATCTCAACTTATTTATATATAAGTTGAGCTTTATAAGAAATGTTCGAATTCCATTCATGAACAAGTTTCTATGTTTGGCCTTGGCTTATTTAAGCTAAACCAATTAAATTCGAGCTTGTTAACAAGTTTGTTCGTGAATAAGAAATCATCGAGTTTGTTCAAGAATAAATTATCAAGTTTGTTCGTGAATAAGAAATCATCGAGTTTGTTCAAGAATAAATTATCAAGTTCATTCATGAATAAGTTATTGTGCTCCTTCATAAAAAAGAGCTCATTCATGAATAACATCAATTCTTCAAGAGGAATGAACATGTGTTAACTCCAACAATTATTTGGTTGAAAACATTTTAACAAAATAGCATAATGCTTAATTAAGTTTAAAACACATTTGCTTCATGCCTAATACATTTAGAAGTTTAAAACACAAATTTAAACATTTGTAATAATGGGTCCTCTATGCGGGCCTGCGATGATAAGAGTGATGTCCAGTGTTCTCGATTGGCAGACTTGAGCTCTGACTATGTTTCGATTAACTCCAAGTGTCAAAAGAAGCAAGAGAGAAAGAAACAGAATGCGCATGCTAAAGCAAATCAAGTTTTTAGTGTCCATCAGCCTATAATTACAGATCTAGCTTGAGTCTGTTTTAGTTCTTTTGAGCGTTTAGATCTTTTGTTCTTATTGATTTTGGTTTCCTTCCTTTATTGAGGGTTCCCTTTTGGTTGTTTGGTGCAGGGTATGCCCTACATGAGGTTGTAGGTGTTTTATTTTTCTATTAATATAATTTTTTACTTACAAAAAAATAAAAAATTTAACATATTTGTAGAACAAAAAATTATAAATCATCTTAGGAGTATATATATATTCTTCCAATTTTGTTATGTTGCCCGCCTACGTAGGTAACATAATATTTACTCGACGCAAGCAAATTGAGAGAGAGGGGAGCGCACCCTATCCAGTATGGGGGAGCGCACCCTATCCAATATATCACTCCTATATACTCTTCTTAATAAGCAGACAAACGAATTAGTTTTAATCGAATTATAAATAAACTTTTTCATGAAAATAAATATATTAAAGAGACTTCTATTTGAACTTGGCTCGTTTAATAAATGAGATCTAAATTTTTGTTCGAATTCATTTATTTATTTAATAAATGAATTCAAATCATTCACAAATTAAATTGATACGTGTTTTTATTTTATTCATTTTGGCGTAAAAAAAAGTGCCTAATAATCTAAGGACACATTTTATAAATTTAAAATGAATGCTAATGATTTGTTTACTGTAGTTCTTGCTACTTAATTTCATTTTCTAATACGTTACTTTGCGTATATAAATTCATTAAATCATTAGAAGGAACGATAGCTGTTTAGCATATGATCTGCCATTTTAGCTTCTTCCCTTTGCATTTTGGAAGTCATGTAATATATATGAAAATATTTGCATTGCCATCACTGTAATTTATGCAAGAAGAGACGGCCCATCTCCCCAAAATATATACTCATACATATAAGCTTGCATGAAATGTTAATAGAAAATTATTTTAATTGCAGCAATTAGTTCAAGTTTTTGTTACACTTTATCCTAAAGACCAATTTAATATTTTAATTATTCATCAAAATTTCATGCCTAACTAACTAGACTGCTGAGCTGAGCCAGTACAAGCTGGTCTTTCAACATCATCAACTCAAGCATCAAAATTTCATGCTTATCACCTGTGGTCAAAATTCAGAATGCCCATTTGAGAAAGTAAATTCAAACTCACCACCTGTGGTCAAAATTCAAGCTTATAAAGGGTGACAGGTGTCATCTCCTTTGGCCCAGATCTAAAGAATTAATCTAAGTCTGATTCATAGATCTCAATTCAGAAATATTCGGTCAAATTTAATAAATTTATTCTCATTTAAATTTAATTAGAGATCTCGTTATCTAATAACAGTTAAACTAGAGAATCCTGAAATAAATCTCAAGAATTCTAACCATTTTGAAAATAAATCTAAATTTCTCGCCTCCATTTTATATGAGGGAACCTGTACAAGTAAAATCATTTAATTATAATCTCATCATTATTATTTTTTTTTTAAATTTCATTACTAACTTGAGCATCATAGACCATACCAAAGGACCTTTACCCTACCTCCTTCTCTTGTAAGTGCAGTATTCGAGGAGTCAATCTTGCATATGTAGATCTCAAAGTCTAATTTTCGATATAATGCGTGGTGATTAATCCTTCATTCTATCATCAACTACATAGCTGAATTAGCCAAGTACAAGCTAATCATTCAACATGATCCACTCAACAAATAAAGCCCTTTTTATTTCAATTATTTTGCAACAAAATTATGTTTGTTAATTACAAGATAAAGTAATTAGCCTAACTTAATTAATCCCTGTACAACAATATAACAAATTCTTTGACCAAGTTAGGGTCTAGCATCATCTCGCAATTCCTCTAGTTGAACAAGTAGTTGTTCTTCAAGAAATTCCCGCGCAATAGGCCAATGCTTGGCTTTACAACATGCAACAGCAGCAACAGGGCAAGTTTGTTACTCTATCTTTTTAATAGGAAGAAGATTATTAACTTTAAAAAATTAATCCACTAATTTTACATTTTACGTGTGTAAGCATATTCTTTTATAGATGGAAACAACTTTCATACATTTAAAAGACGATATAGTCATCAAAATAAGGTATAAGATACTCATCCGAACAAACAAGGTTAGGGGGTCTGTCACATCAATAATTAAAATATAATTTGTGTTAGAAGGTGAGGGAGATTTCTATAAGTTGAGGGAGGAATAGTTAGAAAATTAACATCACCGACATGAAAAGAAAATATATAAGGAAGGCTCTTCACACGTTCTGACAAAGACATTCTTTCTCTCTCAAAATTTTCAACCATACAACTCTTTCAACATTTCATTTAACTTAAGGATTAAAGGACAGGCTTGAAAATATATAAATCAAATAATTTACTTTACGTTCACTATTGTAAATTATAAGAAGAGGTGACAATAATTTACTTGATATTCTATTAGTGTCAAATTTCCAACGATATCAAGTACATGAATGGAAATACATGTTCACATAGGTACATTATGCATGCACGATGCATGCAACGCCACACTGATATTAAGGCAGACTCGCTCTCAAACTCATAATGAATACATGAAAAGAATAATTATGAACACTCAAATCACAAAATGGCACATACTCTCGATATAATATATGTTTGCAGGTATACTATCACAAGTTAGGTATGTATTTTAGGCCTTGGATGCCGTTTTGTCTTATGTGGGTTCCAAAGACCGTATATGTGTATTTGTACATGTACATATTTTTATATGATGTTGTGCAGCCTGGCGTGGCTGTGATTACTGTAAATAAATAATTCCCTCGCTTGTTTCGATTATTATTCATTTTTGTTTATTTTTAAAATTATACTTACTGAGCCTTGTAACTCATACTTGCTTTTACATCATTACACAGATAAAGGAAAAGCAAAAGTTGAGGGTAAATCTAGCAAAACTTGATCCACGTTGGGTAGTGTGCACGAATCAATTCCAGCTGAAAAGGTTGTTGGGAGTATTTTGATGTAGGGTCTTTCTATCGCTAAATTAAAAAAATTAGCGACGGAGTAAACTGTCACTAATCTGTTTCAAAAATTTAGCGATGGCTATTCCGTCACTAACCTGTTGCTAACCTGTCGTTAATTTGTGATGGAAAAATTTTGTCGGCAAAAAGTGTTTTACTTGTAGTGATATATATATATAACATTTTGCTAATATTATATAATTAATTGAGTATCTTTTCTAATATATGATTATCAATGATAATACATTACTTCGCATGATAAAGTGTGACAGTATAATATGGGAGGATATAAATGCATTAAATCATTAGAAGGAAAGATTACTATTAGCATACATGCCATTTTTATCTTCTTTCTTTTGCATTTTGGAATTTATATAATATGAATAATAATTAAATAAATATATCATATATAGTCAATCAGAGCAAAATTCATCCAGAAAGAGTCGAAAGAACAAGAGAGAAAAGAAACCAGAATAAAATTATCGAGAAAATGAGAGAAAAACTTAGAAGAATCAGCAAATAGGTATACATATTTATAGTTATATTAAGAGAAACATATATTTTCTAAAATATATAGTTAGGAAGAGATTAATATGCATGTACTTATATTAATATATAAATATAAAATATATAACACTGTACTAAACATATAGTGAATCAAAACTAAATAGAGATATAATACCAATATGACAAAATATAGCACCTTGTGTTTCAAAGAAAGTCGGGTAGAGTTCTGCCAAGTGACCGTGTTCAAAAGTCGTGTATAGACCTAACAATATTCAACCTATCCCACTAGAATGATGCCCCAAAAGTAATAATATTATAATCATCATCAACTAATTTAACAAATAGTAAATATATAGTAGGAACCTTAAAATAGTATATCAGAATATATCTTAATACAATGAAAACATTTCCATGCAATTTAAAACAATAAAATTTTATTGAGTAAACATGCAAGTAAACAGACATGATATCATGTAAAATAGATATCAGTATAAAATACAAAATATACAATTAGCAAAACATAACTTGGATGTTTTGAAACAGATATGTTAATATTTTAGGTGATTCAAAATGTGTTTGATTATTACATGTGTATTTTATTTTTGCAATATTGAGTTTCATTTAAATTTGCATTTCAGCTACATTTCATTTTATATATATTATGTTGGATATTCTGTTTTGGGTCGTGCATTTCAAGCCCAACAAGCAACCCAACGAGCAACCCATCTTGTGCACAGCACATGCCCATGTTCTCTCAGCCCAAGCTGTTTGCTCGTGCATATAAAAGGGTAACAATGCCCTAATTCATTAGAATGTTCTCTCATTATCTCTCGCTCACTTGCTGAAACCCTAAATCGGCGACGGAGATACACATCGTGAATCCCTTATGTTCTTGCCAAGAATCGACTACAGGTATTGGTAAATCTCATTTTGAATTATCTAACGGCATGTGAGATTGGTGGGTAAGAAGTTTGGTTTGTCTCTGTTACTTGTTCTAAGAACGAGTTATATTTTTGTTATATCTTGCTTCTGTTTTGATTCCGATAAATTGATTCTTGTGGGATTTGGTTGTAATATTGTGTTATAATCATCTATTCATATAGTGGATTGACTAGAGGTGAAGCCTCTACCGTGAGTAGGATCTATTTTGATCCAAACACGTAAAAGATTTGTGTTCTTGTGTTCTTTACTTTTCTCGATTTATGCTCAATCTTGTGGTTTGGTCGAGACTTTGGTTGCGTGGAAAACCAACAAGATAAGAGAATTTGAAATACCTTAAAGTAAAACTAGGAGACATAGAAGATAGATGCACCTAATAGGCTAAAAATGAAAGCCAATTGATGGACAATCAATAGAGAAGAGAAGCTCTTTGCAAGCTAATTAGATAGCTGATAAAAGAAAATTGCATTAAACCATCCACAACACCCACTATATGTACATGAAATGTCAATTTTTATATATGTTCCACTGCTTTCGAAGTTTCTTCTCTTGTTAAAGTTCCTTGATGTTGTGACTGCTGGAAGTGGTCAAAGCAAAACCATCAAATCTGGTGGAGTACATGTGAGGCTATTAAGCTTCTAAACTGATGGAATAAATAAGAACCCTTGGGTTCTGAACGTAGAGTAATTTTTGGAACTTTATTTCTCTGTTAAATGTCATAAAGTAGAATGCCTTGTAATTTGTTTTCATTGCCTATATATAGGGCCTATTTCCCTGCAGTTTGGTATATGAGTAAAAGTTGTTCAATTCTTATATCCTTGAGCAGTGTGTAGAGAGAAGAACAGGGGTTTAGTTTGAAAACTTTTCCTACACTGTGGCATCAGAGCATAGCTGTCCCATCCACGTCCTATTCTATCTTTTCTCTTAGAAATAGCCAACACGTTATTCCAACAACAACTGCCGAAGTTATCAAAAGACAACTATGAGAGTTGGTCTATCCAAATAAAAGCTTTGTTTGGGTTTCAGGATTTATGGGAGCTTATTACGGAACCTACTCTAGAAGAAGAAGCTGCATACATTGTCAATGAGAAGAAGACTCTTAAGGAGCAAACGAAGAAGGATAGAAAGGTTTTGTTCATACTTTATCAAGGGTTGGACGAGTGTATCTTCAAGAAAGTTGTTGAAGCACCAAACAACAAGCAAGCGTGGAAGATCCTTACTACCACCTTCCAAGGAGTCGATTGGGTGAAATAGATCTACCTCCAACATTTACGAGGTGAGTTTGAGGCCCTTCACATGAAAGAAGGTGAAGAGGTGTCTGATTATTTCTCACGGCTGCTAGTCATTATGAATGGCTTGAAGAGAAATGGTGAGACGATCGATGACATCCGTGTAATTGTGTAATACCCTAAGTCACGTTAAATAAATTAAATTAATTTAGTCTATATGGTATTAAGTTTATTTGATTTAAATTAATTATGTGATTAGCTTAAGTATGTATATGTATAAATATGTAAATAAAAATAGTAAGATTAATGTGATTAAATTATAATATGATTTAAGATTAAAAGAAATCATTTTATGTAAATATGTAAATATGTATATATATATATATATCTGTAATAAAAAAAATTCAAAAATCGGATTGCAGAGCAGTGCGCAGCCAGAGCATGGCCGCGCCTGCAAATCCTTCCTTAAGGGCAAAGTTAGGGTTTTAAATGCTGAAATGACCGGAACATGGCCTCTGGGACGCGTGGCCGTCGGTGGGGAAGCAAAGCACGTCGAAAATGGGCTATAAATAGCCGAGTTCACGCTGCCCAAACCATCCGAAAATTTTGAAGCTTAAAGTAGTCGATTGGAAGTGATATTGTGAGATTGGAGAGTAGGGTTCTAGTCTTCAAGTCGTGGGTTTCGTTTCTGGAGAGTTTGGAGGCCAACGGAGCAGTGGAGAAGAAGACCCAAGCACTCGCCGAAAAATCGCGCCTCGCCGGAGCCGAGAGTTTAATCGCCAAAACGAAGTATTTTCTTATGTTTTTTTCTCAAATTTGATGCTTTTATCGTGTTCGGGGGGGTCGGAAATAGGGAGTAGAAGCTTCGTTCGAAGCTTTTAGAGGCGAAGGCATCGCCGGCGGCGTGTCCAGCCACCGGAGAAGAAGAAGCAGACGGGCGCGTGCAGCCACGCGCCTGCGAGTAGGAAGAAGGCGCATGGCTGCCACGCGCTCGCCAGGAAAAAAAAAAAGAGTAAAATTTTGAAAATTTTTTATTCAATTCGAAATGTTGTTTATGGTATATTGGTAAAAGCAATTTTCTGAAAATGCCAAAATTTTTAAATATTTAAGTAGATTTTTCTATTATGGAAATAAAGAAAAAATAGGATTTTAATTCTGAAATTTTCAAGAAAATTTCAGAATGTTATAAGTGTTATTTAAGAAATATCAGTGAAAAGAAATGGAATAAAATGAAATGTTAGGTAATTATTATGTAATTTAAGTAGATTTTTCTATTATAGAAATAAAGAAAAAATAGGATTTTAATTCTGAAAATTTCAAGAAAATTTTAGAATGTTATAAGTGTTATTTAAGAAATATTAGTGAAGATAAATTTAATAAATTGAAAGATTAGGTAATTATTATGTAATAATTACATATTTAGCTATTATGAAATAAGGGAAACTAGGAATTAAAGTTAGAAAATTACAAGAAAAAAATTCCAGAATACTGAGAATATTATTTAAGGAATATTGGTAAAAAGAAAGTAAATTCTCATGAAGCCTAGATAATTATTATGTAATTTTGAAAGAAATAAAGCTTAGGAATAAAAGAAAAAATGGAATAAATTATGAAAAACTAGCAAATGGTATTCTAAAAATAAATCTATATTGTAGGGGTCCTTGTGAGCAAGGAGATTAAGGGATAGTCGCTTGGCGCGTAATTCAAGACAAGTTAACTGTAAGTATGCTGCCTGAATTTAATACAGTTGTAAATGTAATTGTTTTTATCATATTGACATGCTATGATATGAATCATCACGTAGATTGCATCAATGACATGACTATGAAATGCATACATGTACAATGATACTGTTGATCACACGCATATGAGGCCGTAGGGAGTACGAACTGGCACCGCTGGCCTATCAAGGGTGCACCCATACACCCCGGCTTCGAAAGAGGTGGCCGCTAAAATGATAGGCAGCATGAGGGGTGCAGTTGACACCTATGATGAAAGACATTGCATACACACATGACATTGCATTTGGTAGTCTTACTTAGATGATTCATCATCTAACATGGGTTTGCCCCTGGAACATTCAACGTTCCAGTCGGGCCTTGCAGAGATGATTCAAAGGTTGGTGTTGTGTAGGGATACGAGACATCAAGATGTACCATGTTATAATATGACTAGTTTAAGATTTGTGTACACTGTTCTGTAATCAAACGCTTATGTATTAACTTGTATTTAATGCCATGTACAGTTATGAAATTATGCATTACTACGAGCAGGTTCGATTCAGCTTCAGCTTTGTATTTATTTTCTAGCACTAGATATGGTCTTAGGGAATTTTGAAAATAATGTTCAAAAAAAAAAAAATAGACCAAATTTCCTAAGGCATAACATGCCCGAGAAGGCGGGCTGTTACAGTGAAAAGGTACTTCGATCACTCTCACCTAAATTCGAGCATGTGGTCGTAGCGATAGAAGAGTCTAAGGACTTGAAGACGCTGATGATTGAGGAATTGATGGGTTCTCTTCAAGTACATGAGCAACGAATGCAGAAGAATTTAGAAGAATTTATGAAACAAGTGTTAGAGTCAAAATTGACTTTAAATGATCAATGTAACCCTAATTTTAACCATAGTCGTGGTAGAGGCGGGGGCGATGGAAATAGCAGCAAAATTGGCAAGGTCAAGAAGAGCATCAAAGTTCTAAAGGACACGGACGAGGACGTGGAAAATGTACTCCTGGAAGAGGTAACACCAAAAACATCCAGTGCTACAATTGTAGAAAATTCGGGCACTATGCTTCGGATTGTTGGCACAAAGTCGACGAACAAGCCAATGTTGCAGAAACAACAAATGATAATGGTAATGATACTATCCTTCTTCTCATTCATGATAAGTTAGGAGCACAACATTAAGTTTGGTATCTTGACTTGGGTGCGAGTAATCACATTTGTAGGAAGAAAGATTTGTTCATGGAACTCATAGAAGGAATGCATGAAAATGTGAGCTTGGGAGATTCTACTAAACTCCCTGTTGAAGGCAAAGGGAAGATCAAGGTCTATCAGAAGAATGGTAAGAAAGCATATATTTTTTATGTCTATTATGTGCCTAACATGAAAAGTAAACATCCTTAGCATTGGGCAACTGCTTGAAAAAAAGGGTACATAATACATATGGAGAGCAACTCACTTATTTTGAGAGATGCTTCTAAAAAGCTTGTGGCTCATGTTCAAATGACCAGCAATTGCATGTTCCCCTTGCACCTCAACATGCAGTTCGAGAAGTGCCTCCAAGGACTCGTGCAAAATGATACTTGGAAGTGTCATTTTTCAATTTGGCCATCTACATTTCAGTGGGTTAAAGCTACTATCTGCAGCTCGTATGGTAAATGGTTTACCAATGATCAAGCCACCAAACCACATACACTACAAGAAAACAGCAATTTAGAGACGGATTTTTTTGTCTCAAATTAGAGACGGATTTGAGATGGATTTAGAGACGGATTTTTTGAGACGGATTTAGAGATGGAAAAAAATTTGTCTCTAATTTGAGACTGATTTAGGGACTTAAAATAATCCCTCTCTAATTTGAGATGGATTTACAGATTGAAGCTAATCCCTCTCAAATTGAGATGGATTTAGAGATGACAAAAATTCGTCTCTAATTTGAGACGGAGAAATTTCTCTCCAAAATCTGTCTCAAATTTGAGACGGATTTCGAGATGAAAATTAATCTGTCTCAAATTAGAGACGAATTTATTTCCATTTCTAAATCCATCTCAATTTAAGAGGGAATTTGAGATGAAGATTTTTTTGTCTCAAATTCTGGATGGAATTTTTTTTATCTCAAAATTCGTCTCAATTTGAGACGAATGTATGAACGGATTTTTTCCATCTCTAACTCAGTCTCAATTTGAGAGGACTTTTGGAGACGGAAATTATTTCGTCTCAATTTGTGACAGATATTTTTTGGTCTCAAAATCTCTCTCAAATTTATAAAATATAAAATTAATTTATAAAATATAAAATATTAAAATATTAATTTATAAAATATAAAATTTTAATTTATAGATATAGAAATTAAATTCTAAACATATAAATTAATATATTTTATGTGCATAAAAAATAAAATAAAGTACATATACATGTAAACTAATATATATATAAATTTATAAATTATCGAAAAATGTATTCATTTAATAATAAAAAATAATTTTAGCCATGGCAAAATTTTAGAAAATATATTAAAAAATTAAAATTATATGCGAAGAGGGATGTCCTCTGGGATGATGGGAATATCGAAATTCCAGCTTGGGTCTTGAGTAGGTTGAGGAACAAGTTGAGAATGTGAAGAATAATATGCGAATAATAAATCTTGCAAATATGAATTTAATCTTATAAAAATATTAACATTATTTTAAAAATAATCTCTTGACAATCATATGAATTTTTATTAAACATTTTTCATCGCTAATCTTACACTTTTTATATTTTTCATTTTTATGCATTAAATTATTTTTGTTACATTTTTATTTAATATAATTCTGTAAATGCACAAATATAATTATTAAGCTATTATAATTAATAATATATTATTTATTTATTGATAATACAAAGATGTCATATTATTCTATCTCCATTTCCTTCTTGCATTATTTTTGTGTGCGCATTAGCACACCATTATTAATGGTTGATTTCTTGACATTTCTTCCCGTTGGTTATATAAATTTAATAAACAATAGAAGTTAATTTGATGAGACCTAGTACGTATTTAAGGGTAATGTTAATTATTGTTTTTATATTTTATTTTTAAACGAGATGTATTTGAATAATTTGATTGATTAATGATAAATGTATGGTATTTTTATCATTAATTAACCAACCTGTGGATTATTTAGACCTTTTAAAATAAGATATAATAAAAATATTTATCTGAGAATAATTGCACATTCATTATTTTTGGATAAAGTATTTTTATTATATCTTAAACAAATTCAAATTTTAAACATTAAAGTATTGTCTTTCCTCAATTTTTATTTTATTATTTTTTTATATACTACTGCACGGTGGTTGTTTTATAAGATTACAAGGTGGTTGTTTTTTCTGAAAATTGTTGGGATTAACTATTAAACTAGAAAAGGATGTGACAAATTGAGATTAGTGGCATCGGATTCTTTGGCTGTTAAAAGTGGCATTTATTTTCCAGTAAAGCTTCAACCACTTTCCATTTCAAAATATATATATTTAAATATCATATGGGTCATAAACAAAGGAAAGTTAGCAGGAGCTGGTGGTAGAAACTTGACAGTTATCATTTTCTTTAATTTTTTTTATTTACTATGGAGGATTGCAGTTAATTGATAAAATAATAAAATAAAATGATACCAAATTTAACTAGACACTTAATTCTAATAAAAAAATTATTAATATTTAACTAACACTATTATAAGGAATCCCTAATAAATTAATTAAGCTATTATAATTAATTGTCATTAATATTATTTTCATAAATTATATATTTTTTATTTAATATAACATAAAATATAACATATGTTATGTAATGTTATATAATATATAACATACAATATAATATTATTAAATAAAAATAAGAGAATGATTAATTGAATGATTAATATAATATTAAATTTTGCTTCAAATTTAAGAGAATAATTAATTGAATTATAATAATTTGTAACTAGAATTGATGAAAGAAAAAAAAAATGCATCCATGAGTAATTAAACAATGGCCTAGCAATGAAACTTGGATCCAGCTCTTAAAGCATGCTGCATGGAATCATAATTGGCACACTGGCACTTGGCACCGTATTTGTATGTATATGTATATATATATATATAAGATGTAAAATTTTTTGTAAAATATTATTTATAACATAATTATAATATTATTAAATAAAAATATAATATATAACATAAAATATAAATTATCCCCTTTAGGCTATCAACTTTAGTTCGAAATTCTCATAATATGTTAAAAAATTAAAGTTTGATTGCATTTTTATTTGTGTAATTAAACTATGTAAAAAAATAAACCTTAGTGGGCTCATTCCCCCACAAAAATTCTTCAATGGATTTTGTTGCTGCCTAAATTTAACTATTAATTCATACATGTGAATCACCCTAAAGCCGAACTCCCAAGCCCTAATGCTTCGATTTGGCAAATTTGAACGAGTTCTAATCTCATCGTCCTGCCGTCTCTCCATCGTCTTGTCTCCTCGCCATCCTGCCGCTTGGATCTACATCGATATCTCCTCTGTTTCACATCGCCTCTCTGTCAATCTATGTCTTTGATTTTTCCCAAACCCTCGCCCGCAAATCTCTGCATCTCCACTGCTTCGCCGTTATCTTGTTTCTTCGTCGTCTCACCGATCGGATCCACGTCTGTCAATCTACGTCTCCGATATCTCCCTCAATCAACTTCACGGTGAGTTCCAAATCATCAGCATTCTTACTTTTATTTAGTTGTTTATTTCTTTCTTGTTTTCTCTCATAAATCACGTCATTATCTTGTTTATTATTATTTTTTATAAATATATATATAATAATAATAATACTAGAAAAACCATGCCAAGAAATAGCTCCCCATGTGGTGCTTGCAAGTTTTTGCGAAGACCATGTATCCAAGGGTGCATCTTTGCCCCATACTTCTTATATGATCAAGGACATGAGCATTTTGCTGCCATTCACAAGGTGTTTGGTGCTAGTAGCGTTTCCAAGATCTTGGCCCAACTTCCAGAAGATGATCGTGCTTGAGTTGCATTTACACTCTGGTATGAAGCCCAAGCCAGGATTAACGACCCCATATATGGCTGTGTTTCCCACATATTTTTCCTCCAACAACAGATCATCTATCTGCAATCCCAGCTTGCATTGATGCAGGAATCTTAGCTTGCTACCTCGTGTCCAATCACGCCAGTTGTTCCAAATTGGGATCTCCCAGAAACAATAATTGGATATCTTCCATATAGTGGTCATGAATTATTTTTCGTGGATAATCCAGACCCTGTCAACACTAGCAACAACGCCCGACCAGATGGAGAACTTGAAGCTGTTGATGAGCTGAGTATTTGGCCGAAATTATCAATGAGCATTTGGAGACTTAAATTCCTACGTTTTGAGAGTTACATTACTACGTTGTGGATTCTTTGTGTTTATTTTATGATTGTCTTTTTTTATGTATTCTATGTATTTCAATCACTCAACCTTTTAGGCATACATAGTATTTCTTGTCTCATACCATTGCAGTTTTTAAGTATTTCTTGTCTTTACATTTTAGTGTTAATAGCTACAATAATGAGAATTTTTTCATTAAGTTATAAAAAATTTAAATTTAATTTAATTATTTAAACTAAACTAAAAATATTTAAACTAAACTATGAGTTTTTGGGGGTGGGGAAAGTTTATAGCCTAAAGGGGAATGTCCGAGTTTTGGGGGGCAAGAAAGTTGATAGCCTAAATTAGGGGGAGGTGTTCGGGGAGGGAAAAGTTGATAGCCCAAATGTGGGGGAGGGGGGGAGAGTGTTGGGGGAGGGAAAAGTTGATAGCCTAAAGGGGAATGTCCGAGTTTTGGGAGGTGGGAAAGTTGATAGCCTAAATGAAGGGGGGTGTTGGGGGAGGGAAAAGTTGATAGCCCAAATGGGGGGGGTGTTGGGGGAGGGAAAGGTTGATAGCCTAAAGGGGAAAAGGATAGCCATGGGGCAACGGGTCACTAAGATAGCAATTGTCATTACTTTAATTTAATCAAGTTCCAAAATGTGAATTCTTTGTCTTTAATTCACAGCACTATTTTTGTATGTATATATATATATAAAATGTAAAAATTTTTGTAAAATATTATTTATAACATAATTATAATATTATTAAATAAAAATAAGAAAGAGGCGGGAAGATTCCCGCCTCTTTGCTCATCATTACTCTCTTTGGTCATCATTATTTTTTATTTTTTTTATTCTTTTTACCTTCACATTTTTTCTTCTTATAACATTAAAAATATTAAAAAAGTGTGTAAGTGGTTTCATTGAGTTGAGAGAGAGAACGGTGAGAGAGAGAAGAGGGAAGGTAAATAAAATATTAAAAAAATATGAAAGTGGGTAAATAGCAATACTCAATTGCATTGGGTGGGCAAATAAAATACATTGGGTTGTCTTCTACCTCCATCTCCCTCCATCTCTTTGAATTCACCCTCGCTGCTCTCTTTCTCTTGCCCATCCGTCGCCGCCTCCGTCTCCAGCTTTGTCAACTGACTCAGGTACTCTTTTCCTTATCCGTAATTTCATTTGTTTCCTAGATTTATCTGATCTTATGATGAAAACTAGGCATAACTTAGAGACTATCTTAAAAATTTTTCTAATCTTAATTACAAGTATTCTTATTCATCAGTTAATTATTTATGTGGTGAGATAACTAGAAGTAACTAATTTGCACTTGTTAATTAAATAATGGCCTGGCAATGAAACCTGGATCCAGCCGTTAAAGCATGGAACCATAATTGGCACACTGGCACTTGGCACCGTGTTTGTATGTATATGTATATATATAAATATATATAATTGGCACAATGGCACTTGGGGCAACCGACATGAGCTTTCCATCATACACGTCACTGTCTGACTATTATTTTTTGCATTTTTATTTCATTGTTCTTGTTTTAAAAATTGATTACAAAAATTATATTTCTTGTATATATTTTTATATATTGACATATTGCTAAATTTATATAATTAACTCTAATTAAAATAAGCCAACTTTTGATTTGGCAATAGGCATTGCTGAGAATCTTCTCGCTAGGGCCATAGCATTAATATATTTTAATATTAATAACAATGACAACATTAAAAGAATTGATAATTTAATATTAAAAGAATTGAAAAACAAGCTCATGACCTTGTGATCATTACCATATAAAAGACAAAAGAAATAATAAAATGAGTGGATTTTCTCAGAGAAATAGCAAACGACAAAGAGACATGGCTAGGTGTTAAAACATGTCTCCTGATTTTTAGGTTTTTTTAAATATTAATAAATATTTTTATTCAGTCATCCCATACATATGTATTTTTTAATATTATAATTATTTTTAACTTATTTTTATAAATTAGTCTTAAACGTGTCATTAATTATATAAAATGTGTCATTATTTTTAAATTTCTCATATTAAAGATTTGTTTTTATTATTAATGAATGAAAATAAAATATTTTATAAAGGCATATAGATATTATTATATTATAGGAAAGTGAGTTTCATTAATAGAGTTCATATTATATTATAATAATATA
Organism: Diospyros kaki; assembly: GCA_036245055.1. Classification (NCBI taxonomy): domain Eukaryota; kingdom Viridiplantae; phylum Streptophyta; class Magnoliopsida; order Ericales; family Ebenaceae; genus Diospyros; species Diospyros kaki. Next base: position 4,872,140 of record BSEG01000003.1, read on the forward strand.
TATTATGTCACACGACCCACCACAGCTTGCAGCTCATCATTTTGTTTTATGTGGGCTATATTTTGCTTGTAGGTCATCATTCTGTTGTTTATTTCTTTCTATTTTTTTTTCTTTTTTTCCTCTCCCTTCTTGCCTTTTAATTAATTGAACTATTTGAGATAACTAGAAGTAACCAATTTGCTCTTGTTAAATTTCGCTTCAAATTTTAGAGAATGATTAATTGAACTATATGTCCTTGTTATTTTCCTTACATTATGTAATTTGTAACTAGAATTGATGAAAGAAAAAAGAAAAAAAATAGAAAGAAATAAACAACAGAATGATGAGCTGCAAGCAAAATGTAGTCCACACAAAACAAAATGATGAGCTGCAAGCTGTGGTGGGTCGTGTGACATAATATATATTATTATAATATAATATGAACTCTATTAATGAAACTCACTTTCTTATAATATAATAATATTTATATGCCTTTATAAAATATTTTATTTTCATTCATTAATAATAAAAACAAATCTTTAATATGAGAAATTTAAAAATAATGACACATTTTATATAATTAATGACACGTTTAAGACTAATTTATAAAAATAAGTTAAAAATAATTATAATATTAAAAAAGACATGTATGGGATGAATGAATAAAAATATTTATTAATATTTAAAAAAAACTAAAAATCAGGAGACATGTTTTAAAATCTAGCCATGTCTCTTTGTCGTTTGCTATTTCTCTGAGAAAATCCACTCATTTTATTATTTCTTTTGTCTTTTATATGGTAATGATCACAAGGTCATGAGCTTTTTTTTCAATTCTTTTAATATTAAATTATCAATTCTTTTAATGTTGTCATTGTTATTAATATTAAAATATATTAATGCTATGGCTCTAGCGAGAAGATTCTCAACAATGCCTATTGCCAAATCAAAAGTTGGCTTATTTTAATTAGAGTTAATTATATAAATTTAGTAATATGTCGATATATAAAAAAATATAAAAGAAATATAATTTTTGCAATCAATTTTTAAAACAAGAACAATGAAATAAAAATGCAAAAAATAATAGTCATATAGTGACGTGTATGATGGAAAGCTCATGTCGGTTGCCCCAAGTGCCATTGTGCCAATTATATATATTTATATATATATACATATACATACAAACACGGTGCCAAGTGCCAGTGTGCCAATTATGGTTCCATGCTTTAATGGCTGGATCCAGGTTTCATTGCTAGGCCATTGTTTAATTAACAAGCGCAAATTAGTTACTTCTAGTTATCTGACCACATAAATAATTAACTGATGAATAAGAATACTTGTAATTAAGATTAGAAAAAAATTTAAGATAGTCTCTAAGTTATGCCTAGTTTTCATCATAAGATCAGATAAATCTAGGGAACAAATGAAATTACGGATAAGGAAAAGAGTACCTGAGTCAATTGACAAAGTTGGAGACAGAGGCGGCGACGGATGGGCAAGAGAGAGAGCAGCGATGGTGAATTCAGAGAGATGGAGGGAAATGGAGGTAGAAGGCAACCCAATGTATTTTATCTGCCCACCCAATGCAATTGAGTATTGCTATTAACCCACTTTCATGTTTTTTTAATATTTTATTTACCTTCCCTCTTCTCTCTCTCACCGTTCTCTCTCTCAACTCAATGAAACCACTTACACACTTTTTTAATATTTTTAATGTTATAAGAAGAAAAAATGTGAAGGTAAAAAGAATAAAAAAAATAAAAAATAATGATGACCAAAGAGAGTAATGATGAGCAAAGAGGTGGGAATCTTCTCGCCTCTTTCTTATTTTTATTTAATAATATTATAATTATGTTATAAATAATATTTTACAAAATTTTTACATTTTATATATATATATATACATATACATACAAACACGCTGCTGTGAATTAAAGACAAAGAATTCACATTTTGGAGTTTGATTAAATTAAAGTAATGACAATTGCTATCTTAGTGACCCATTGCCCCATGGCTGTCCTTTTCCCCTTTAGGCTATCAACTTTTCCCTCCCCCAACACCCCCCGTCCCCATTTGGGCTATCAACTTTTCCCTCCCCCAACACCCCCCCTCATTTAGGCTATCAACTTTTCCCTCCCCCAACACCCCCCCCAATTGGGCTATCAACTTTTCCCTCCCCCAACACCCCCCCCAATTGGACTATCAACTTTTCCCTCCCCCAACACCCCCCCTCATTTAGGCTATCAACTTTCTTGCCCCCCAAAACTCGGACATTCCCCTTTAGGCTATAAACTTTCCCCACCCCCCCAAAACGCGTAGTTTAGTTTAAATATTTTTAGTTTAGTTTAAATAATTAAATTAAATTTATATATTTTTATAACTTAATAAAAAAATTCTCATTATTGTAGCTATCAACACTAAAATGTAGAGACAAGAAATACTTAAAAACTGCAATGGTATGAGACAAGAAATACTAGGTATGCCTAAAAGCTTGAGTGATTGAAATACATAGAATACATAAAAAAAAGACAATCATAAAATACACACAAAGAATCCACAACGTAGTAATGTAATTCTCGAAACGTAGGAATTTAAGTCTCCAAATGCTCATTGATAATTTCGGCCAACAGCTCTCAGTTAATCAACGGCTTCAAGTTCTCCATTTGGTCAGGGATTGTTGCTAGTGTTGATAGGGTCTGGATTATCCACGAAAAATATTTCATGACCACTATATGGAAGATGTCCAATACTGGTTTCTGGAAGATCCCAATTTGGAACATCTGGCGTGATTGGACACGAGGTAGCAAGCAAAGATTCCTGCATCAACGCAAGCTGGGATTGCAGATAGATGATCTACTGTTGGAGGGAAATATGTGGGAAACACAGCCATATATGGGGTCGTTAATCCTGGCTTGGGCTTCATACCAGAGTGTAAATGCAGCCCAAGCACGATCATCTTCTGGAAGTTGGGCCAAGATCTTGGAAACGCTACTAGCACCAAACACCTTGTGAATGGCGGCAAAATGCTCATGTCCTTCATCATAGAAGAAGTATGGGGCAAAGATGCACCCTTGGATACATGTCGCAAAAACTTGCAAGCACCACATGGGGAGCTATTTCTTGGCATGGTTTTTCTAGTATTATTATTATATATATATTTATAAAAAATAATAATAAACAAGAAAACGACGTGATTTATGAGAGAAAACAAGAAAGAAATAAACAACTAAATAAAAGTAAGAATGCTGATGATTTGGAACTCACCGTGAAGTTGATTGAGGGAGATATCAGAGACGTAGATTGACAAATGTGGATCCGATCGGTGAGACGACGAAGAAACAAGATAACGGCGAAGCAGTGGAGATGGCGAGATTTGAGGGCAAGGGTTTGGGGAAAATCAAAGACATAGATTGACAGAGAGGCGGCGTGAAACAGAGGAGATATCGATGTAGATCTAAGCGGTAGGATGGCAAGGAGACAAGACGATGGAGAGACGGTAGGACGATGAGATTAGAACTCGTTCAAATTTGCCAAATCGAAGCATTAGGGCTTCGGAGTTCGGCTTTAGGGTGATTCACATGTATGAATTAATAGTTAAATTTAGGCTGCGACAAAATCCATTGAAGAATTTTTGTGGGGGAATGAGCCCACTAAGGTTTATTTTTTTACATAGTTTAATTACACAAATAAAAATGCAATCAAACTTTAATTTTTTAACATATTATGAGAATTTCGAACTAAAGTTGATAGCCTAAAGGGGATAATTTATATTTTATGTTATATATTATATTTTTATTTAATAATATTATAATTATGTTATAAATAATATTTTACAAAAAAGTTTACATTTTATATATATATACATATACATACAAACACGGTGCCAAGTGCCAGTGTGCCAATTATGATTCCATGCAGCATGCTTTAAGAGCTGGATCCAAGTTTCATTGCTAGGCCATTGTTTAATTACTCATGGATGCATTTTTTTTTTCTTTCATCAATTCTAGTTACAAATTATTATAATTCAATTAATTATTCTCTTAAATTTGAGGCGAAATTTAATATTATATTAATCATTCTCTTATTTTTATTTAATAATATTATATTGTATGTTATATATTATATAACATTACATAACAATATGTTATATTTTATGTTATATTAAATAAAAAATATATAATTTATGAAAATAATATTAATGACAATTAATTATAATAGCTTAATTAATTTATTAGGGATTCCTTATAATAGTGTTAGTTAAATATTAATAATTTTTTTATTAGAATTAAGTGTCTAGTTAAATTTGGTATCATTTTATTTTATTATTTTATCAATTAACTGCAATCCTCCATAGTAAATAAAAAAAATTAAAGAAAATGATAACTGCCAAGTTTCTACCACCAGCTCCTGCTAACTTTCCTTTGTTTATGACCCATATGATATTTAAATATATATATTTTGAAATGGAAAGTGGTTGAAGCTTTACTGGAAAATAAATGCCACTTTTAACAGCCAAAGAATCCGATGCCACTAATCTCAATTTGTCACATCCTTTTCTAGTTTAATAGTTAATCCCAACAATTTTCAGAAAAAACAACCACCTTGTAATCTTATAAAACAACCACCGTGCAGTAGTATATAAAAAAATAATAAAATAAAAATTGAGGAAAGACAATACTTTAATGTTTAAAATTTGAATTTGTTTAAGATATAATAAAAATACTTTATCCAAAAATAATGAATGTGCAATTATTTTCAGATAAATATTTTTACTATATCTTATTTTAAAAGGTCTAAATAATCCACAGGTTGGTTAATTAATGATAAAAATACCATACATTTATCATTAATCAATCAAATTATTCAAATACATCTCGTTTAAAAATAAAATATAAAAACAATAATTAACATTACCCTTAAATACGTACTAGGTCTCATCAAATTAACTTCTATTGTTTATTAAATTTATATCACCAACGGGAAGAAATGTCAAGAAATCAACCATTAATAATGGTGTGCTAATGTGCACACAAAAATAACGCAAGAAGGAAATGGAGATAGAATAATATGACATCTTTGTATTATCAATAAATAAATAATATATTATTAATTATAATAGCTTAATAATTATATTTGTGCATTTACAGAATTATATTAAATAAAAATGTAACAAAAATAATTTAATGCATAAAAATGAAAAATATAAAAAGTGTAAGATTAGCGATGAAAAATGTTTAATAAAAATTCATATGACTGTCAAGAGATTATTTTTAATATAATGTTAATATTTTTATAAGATTAAATTCATATTTGCAAGATTCATTATTCGCATATTATTCTTCACATTCTCAACCTGTTCCTCAACCTACTCAAGACCCAAGCAAGAATTTCGATATTCCCATCATCCCAGAGGACATCGCTCTTCGCATACAATTTTAATTTTTTAATATATTTTCTAAAATTTTGCCATGGCTAAAATTATTTTTTATTATTAAATGAATAAATTTTTCGATAATTTATAAATTTTTATATATATTAGTTTACATGTATATATACTTTATTTTATATTTTATGCACATAAAATATATTAATTTATATGTTTAGAATTTAATTTCTATATCTATAAATTAAAATTTTATATTTTATAAATTAATATTTTAATATTTTATATTTTATAAATTAATTTTATATTTTATAAATTTGAGAGAGATTTTGAGATGGAAAAATATCCGTCACAAATTGAAACGAATTAATTTCCATCTCCAAAAGTCCTCTCAAATTGAGACTGAGTTAGAGATGAAAAAAATCCGTTCCTACATTCGTCTCAAATTGAGATAAAAAAAATTCCATCCAGAATTTGAGATGAAAAAATCTTCATCTCAAATTTCCTCTCAAATTGAGACAGATTTGGAGATGGAAATAAATTCGTCTCTAATTTGAGACTGATTAATTTTCATCTCGAAATCTGTCTCAAATTTGAGACAGATTTTAGAGACAGAAATTTATCCATCTCAAATTAGAGATGAATTTTTTTTCGTCTCTAAATCCATCTCAATTTGAGAGGGATTAGCTTCAGTCTCTAAATCCATCTCAAATTAGAGAGGGATTATTTTCGATCCCTAAATCGGTCTCAAATTAGAGACAGATTTTTTTCCATCTATAAATTTGTCTCAAAAAAATTCATCTCTAAATCCATCTCAAATCCGTCTCTAATTTGAGACAGAAAAATCCGTCTCAAAAAATCATCTCTAAACTGCTGTTTTCTTGTAGTGTTGTAACTCTCCAATCTGACCGAGGTGGTGAGTACACCTCAATAGCATTTCAAGAGTATTGCAGGGAGCAAGGGATAAAGCATTAGTTCATGACTACTTATACACTACAGCAGAACAGGATTGTAGAAAGAAAGAATCACACTATTTTGAATATGGCAAGAACCATGTTAAAGGAGAAAGGATTGCCAAAGCAGTTTTGGGTAGAAGTTGTAGCGTGCTTTACATACCTACTCAACTGATGCCCAACGAAAAGTGTCAAGAATATGACATCTCAAGAAGCATGGAGTGGCCATAAGCCTAGTGTGGCATACCTACGAATTTTTGGGTGTCTCGCATATGCCCAAGTTTCAGAAGTCCAAAGGAAGAAGCTTGATGATCGTGGTGAGAAATGTATTTTTATAGTATGCAACGAGGAGTTGAAGGCATATAAGCTCTACAACCCTCTAACAAAGAAAGTAGTGGTTAGCAGAGATGTTGTGTTCAATGAAGAAGAAGTGTGGAGTTGGAGCGTTGAAGAGACACCCAAAGTACAACTTGATATGGAGGAACTAGAGGAACTCTCACCAAATGTTGAACCACCAGGTGCACTACCATTTCCTCAACTTGCTACACATTTTACAGTTTAGAGAGGATCCCCGCTTTCTGTGGGAGGTAGCAGCAATACATCCTTCACACCCATCAGAATGAAAATCCTTAAAGAGATCTACTCACAAATAGAAAATGGAGAAACCAATCTCTTCTGCCTATATGCAGATCATGAGCCTCTTACCTTCCAAGAAAACATGGAAAAAGATTGTTTGGAGGTCGACAATGGAAGAGGAGATCTGTGCCATAGAGAAGAATGATATCTGGGAGTTAACAACACTCCTACAAAACCAAAAGGCGATTGGTATCAAGTGGGTGTACAAGATCAAGCACATGACAGATGGTGAAGTTGATCGTTACAAGGCCAGAGACTAGTAGCTAAAGGCTACAAACAAAAGTATGGCATCGACTAGGATGAGGTTTTTGCACCACAGTTGCGAGACTTGACACAGTAAGATTGTTGATTTCACTTGCTGCTCACCACAGCTGAAAGATATACCAACTTGATGTCAAGTCAACTTTCCTCAATGGCATTCTGGAGGAGGAAGTGTACGTACAACAACCAGAAGGTTTCTTAGTAGAAGGAGATGAGAGCAAAGTGTATCATCTGAAGATAGCTTTTGTACAGCTTAAAACAAGCACCAAGGGCTTGGAATGCACACATTGATAGTTTTCTTCATCAAAGTGGCTTCACCAGATGTCCATATGAGCATGTTGTTTACATGAAGAAGAACTATCAAGGTGAATCTCTAATCATTTGCCTTTTTGTTGATGATTTACTTTGCACATGAGATAGTGCTGAAATGATCACTAAGTTCAAGGAATCCATGTCCAAGGAGTTTGAGATGTCAGATAATGGATTGATGTCCTACTTCCTAGGTATTTAAGTAAAGCAACAAGATGATGGGATTTTTATATCTCAAAAGAAGTATATAAAAGAGATCTTAGAGAAATTCAAAATGGAAAGTTGTAATCCTGTAAACATCACAGTGTTAACAGGAACAAAGTTGTCAAAAGAAGAAGACGAAGAAGTCTTCGAGTCAACTATTTACAAGAGTTTAGTTGGTAGCCTGAGGTACTTGTCAATCACAAGGCCAAATATTGTCTATGGAATTGGGCTTGTGAGTCAATACATAGAGACACCTAAGAAGTCTCATTGGTTAGCTACAAAAAGAATCCTGAGGTATATTAAAGGCACACTTAAACTTGGTCTTTTTTATACTTATGGTGAAGATGCACAGTTAGTTGGATATTCGAATAGTGATTGGGGAAGTGACCTAGATAAGGGAAAAACACTATTGGCTATGTCTTCTATCTTGGGTCTACAGCGTTTTCTTGGACATCCAAGAAACAAGGAATTGTTGCTTTATCTTCATGCGAGGCAGAGTGTATGTAACAGCCCGCTTTCTCGGGCGTGTTATGCCTTAGGAAAATTGGGTCTTATATTTTTTTTTTATTCATTACATTATCTCAAAATTCCCTAAGGCCTATCTAGTGTTTAATTTACACACTAGAGATAAATACAATTTACAAAGCGGAAGCTGAATCGAACCTGCTCATGGCAATATATACATGAATAACTAGACAAGTACTTATTACAAACGTTGTTACATAACTTTTGAAAAGTAAAACAAATGTACATAATCCTTAACTATTCATATCACAACATAACATGGCACATTTCCTCATTTCCTGACGTCTCGTGTCACCACACATCATCAATCTCGAAATCACTCTGTAAGTCCCGACTGGAACGTTGAATGTTCCAGGGGCGAACCCAAGTTAGATGATGAACCATCTAAGTAAGGGGTACGTAATGCTATGTCATGAGTGTATGCAATGTCTTTCCTCGTAGGTGTCAACTGCACCCCTCATGTTACCTACCATTTTAGCGGCCACTTCTTTCGAAGCCGGGGTGTATGGGTGCACCCTTGGTAAGGCAGCGGTGCCAGTTCGTACTCCCTACGACCTCATATGCGTGTGATCAATGATATCAACGTGTAATCATGTATTTCATAATCATGTATGCATTCTACGTGATAGATACATATCAGAGCATGTCAATATGATGAAAACATTTTCGAGGAAGTACCACTTACCTTCTAGAGCTTATCGGGCTACCTCGAAATCCGTGCCTTGCCTCGATCTGCGTGCCAACCTCAAAATTCTCACCGGACACCTCATCTTTGACCTCAAAGCATCCTAATCACCATAGGCATTTGAATAAATATTAAATCCTATTTTTCCATAATTTCTAGCATTTTCTTTAATTTTCCCTCTATTTCTTCCTATTTTTCCTCAATAATTTCAAATTAAATATTTCTAGAAATATTTTCTCAAATATTTCACTACGAAAATTCATAAAATAATATTTTGGAATTTCTGAAATTTTCTAGAGAATTTTACTCACCTTGACTTAGCATCTTCGATTTCCTCGATTTGCGTGCAATCTTCCCGAAAAGCGTGCCCGAGCCGTTTTTTCTCACCAAAATCTCCGGGGTATCACCGAAATATAGTTTCCTATCTTTTGGAATTTTCTAGGATTTTTCCCCATCATTTTCCTATTTTTTTTCTTCTTTTTCTTTCTTTTCTTTTTCTTTTCTTTTTTTCTTTTTCTTTCTCTTCTTCCTCCCTTCTTCTTCCTGTTCACCGTTTTCTCCGCGTAGGAACTTCTTCTTCTTCTTCCTCTTTCTTCCTCTTTCTTCTTTTCTTCTTCTTCTTTCTCTTCTTCTTCTTCCTTTTCCTTTCTTCTTTCCTCTTCTTCTTCTTTTTCTTCCTTCTCTTCTTCTTCTTCCTCCTCCCGCCTCCCTTGCTTCTTCCTCTTCCGCCATGGACGCACGGCAACCTCACACGGCCACCGCACTGCCTCGATGCCAACGTCCTCGCCGCCTGCCGCCGACTTCCTACCACTGCGCCGCCGCTGGGCTGTTCGCGATTGCCGTTAGCCGTGGTTGGTACGGCCCTGTTGCAGCCGCGCTCGAGCTGCCATGGCTGCTCGCTTCGTCGGCCATGGTTGTTGCCTCGGTCTCAGCCGCTGCTGCTACAACGGCTTCCATTTCGGCCTTCACCGAGCTGCCTCAGCAACTCTTGCTTTGGGTCGGCCTTCCTTGCGCCTCGGCTGCTCGTGCTTGCTGGAGCTTGCGGCCATGGCTGCCGCAAGCTGGTTGCTTCCAGCTCCTTCACGACCCAGCTTTCTCTCCCTCCATCTCTTCTCTCTCCCTTGCTTTCTATCACTCTCGATCTCGCACTGCCTTCCCCTCGGCCATGATTACTGCCAATTTATAGGCAGTGGCTTCACTGTTACAAGCTTGTCCACCACGCATATCATTTAATGCGAAAATCTCCACATTAATTGCTCCAACTTTCATACGCCACCTATCCGGAATTCACGTGGCCATAATCTTCCATTTGCAGCCAGAAATCTCGACATTAAAGCTTCACATGGCCATAGTTACTCACGCGCACACACTATGTTCTGTGTATATATATATATATAGATTTATATATTACATTATCCTAATATAAAAATTACATATTAAATCTCTACTTTACCATAATATCCCTTGGGCAACTCCATAATTTCAATTATTCCCTCAAACACTGGATTAAATTTCATTTTAATATTGAAATCTAAAATTAATAACTCAAAATTTAGTTAAAAAGGACGATTTGCCCCACTGACCTTTCCGGGCTGTCATTTCATCCTTAAACCACTGAATGGTTGCTCATTACGTAAAACCGGAGCCCCCCTAGGGTTCCGTTAATTTTTCGGGAGTTTCCTACATCGATTCGGTTTTACAGCCTAAATGATATTTGTATTTTTGCTATACCGAAAACCGTTCCGAATTCGATTTCTTTTGATACCATAAATCCTATCTCGATACGCTCGTCGAGACTATATAATTTTCTTTAGACAATTTCACTCTGAGGCATTCTCTGTAGTTGATTCGGTACTTAAAATTGCTATAAAATTAACTTTTCGGTATTCTAAAGTCATCAGAATTACGTGGCAACTTCATATGAACATGGGGTATTACATTCTCCCCTTCTTACAAAAATTTCGTCCTCGAAATTTGCCACATGTCTTAAATCTCAAAATTTCATAATCGAAATCAACACCTGATTAATCAACTAAAGAAGATCCCACTCGAAACTCGTGAATACCAATGCACATATCAAAATTCGAACTCTTAGACTGACCATACCCATCAAGCTATAGACAAGTACGTTTGTCAACGATGCATACCTTTCAAATTATAATTACATAACTCGGTCCCTGGGTCACGAATCTTTACTCGAGCTGCTATTTAAGTTGATACTCACATCATCATAATGAGCCCGCGGTTCTCATATCCACATCCTCAATTTTCAATTTTTCTTTTCACTAAGTCATCCAGTCGGTATTCTTAACCACGACACTTCTCTAATTCCGATTTCTTACGATGTTATTTATCTTGAACTAATCAATCATGCTTCTTTAATTCAAGAGTCCTGATCTTGATATATCTTGAATTTTATCAAATTGATCCTCAAGGAATTATTTTCATGTCATCAAACTACCTCACATATCACATATCTTGTCACTACTAGGTTGTTTCATAGGCTTTCAAACTGTCATAACAAGTCACTAGTCCTACCATATTATCTCATTTATCACATGTGCTCAAAAATTTACCTATGCCTTACCTTGAGTCATCATAAACTTAATTATTGCTTGATCTTTATTTAACCCAACTAATTGGTTGTTTCCTTATTCTCGTAGGTATTCATCTCCCGATATAATCTCAAGTTTCTGCTAGTTGACCATAATTATCTTCTAATCATGCACAATAGATTCTATCTGTCTCCAAAACTTTGACCGAAATTTAATGTTGTTTTCCAAGTCTAATAATACCAATATTCTTACCTCGCTTGCTCCTATGTTACTCGGTCGCCAAACTAATATCCATTCATGCACTTTTCGAAGTGATCCTCAAAATTTATATCATACGATTAATCATTTGATCCTTAAATTTGTTTGAATTAATCCTCGAGTGATAACTGACTCTAAATATGTTAGATCCTAGTTTAGAGCAACTTACTCAGGTTACCAACCTTTGCTTGAACCAATCTCTACTCAAAACATTTGGCTTGTCTCCCGAACCTACTGGGATATCTGACTTTTCGGAACTTTCAATCCTCGACCTTGACTTTACGTTCTCGACACAGAGCCTTATGCTCTCATCATTTCTGACTTGGCAAGCAAGTCTCAGTCTCAACATCTATCGCGACGTTCCCTATCATTATCCTCAATGTTTTTCATGCGTCTCCCTATCTGAGGAGTACACCAATATATCCTTGATAGACACATTTACCATGTGACTTCAATGGAAATGATACTTTGGTCAAATCATCAAATCATGATTCCATTGCCGATTTTTAGAATGTCTCACCCCTCGATCGCACATCAATCACAATTACTCTAGCCTCTTGTAACTGTTCATCAAATTTGAGGTAAAGATATCGACTCTTAATTATCACATCTTTCAAAGCTCAATGATTTACGTCCTCAATTGAGCTACTTATAACTAAGCGTCTAATAACCTCAAGCTATTTATTGGCAATTTCATTACTAAGAAATAATTCCGATAAATCTTCCGAGAGCACATTCTGATATTTCTCACTTCCTCAACTTTCTCACGGCTTTTCATTAACCACAAGTGCCCGTTGACAGGCTCCTTATTTTCATAACTTGCTTACATCACTTTAGTGATCGTCTAGCTACACATCTCCTGATTTGCCCATCAGGGTTATCTAGACTAACCATTTAGCCTGACAGGAGTTTCATTCTCCCAAAATTGAAAATTCTAGATCTCCAATAGATTTCGATCTATTACTAACATTCTAACACATCTGTCATTACCTGTCTTTCTCAAACGCACCAAAGATTTTCAAAGACATCAATTCGTAACCATCCCGCTAACTAGAGTGGGAAGGTACTTACATCTCCCATGGTATCCTGATTCTTACTAATTCATGACTTTCACAGCTTAAGAAAATCAATCTCTGTTTCCTTAACGAGATTACCTAAGGACCTTCCAAATCTCTCTTTTTTTTTTTTTAAACACTTTAAAGTCTCATCACAATTCCTTTGATTCTCATTTCTTAGGGGAAATTCCTCGAAAATCTCAAATAGTTTCATCTTTGAAGATCCCGGATCAGATCGCATTAATTGGCTCCAATAATTTCTTATAAAGAATCTGAGCCTCAAAAACTTTTCGGGACTCTTTACCTAAGGATACCTTAAACCTCAATAATGATTCAGGTCTCCATACTGATGTACAAGGCATGACTTGTCTTTAAGACTTTCGATTCCTCAAGCCTACTTGGCACATTGAATCGTAGTCACAACTTCTGTTGGCTAGGTTTCTCATCATCCTTCCTTGGGGTCAATACGACCTACAAGTAATTTTTCCTCGAATTGAGATTGCCATCTCACAACTCATCATCAAAGTTTTGGACTAGCCACGCTCTACTACCTGAAATCTCATTTACCGAGAACCCACTGACTCTCGCTTTTCGTTCTTTAGGCCCAGTTGACTATTGGCACACGACCATCTCTTGATCTTACTGCCATACTAGGCACTGGGGTATTCTATCCTTTGAGCCTCACACTGTGCGTCGTGTCACCAACTCCCAAGATGACCTATATACAATTCTTTAAATAAGACACTCAGTCCATATACAATTCATTTCACTTTGTGTTGATTATTCGGCCTTGATTAATCATAGCTAGTGGTACACCTTGCTCCTAGATCATTGGGACTTAGACCTATACAAGGTACAGACCATGCTGGGCTGTTCCAGATCTTTAGCATCTAATTGTCTCCCAAGCAGTCAACTAGGATGCTTTAATCGACGGGCTTCCCGTACCTTATCGTAAGCCATTTATCAACTATCTGCACGTGGGTCCCTAGACCCAGATTTGTCACTGTGAACACCGAACCAGTAGTTTCGCCACACTGATAGGGTTCCTTATCTTGTCATATCGATTACACCACTACCAGCTCATCGATTGACACAACTCATACGCCAGCATTTGACCATCTTCGGCCTCTCGCTTGACTTAATCCGTTGGATTTCTGATCTACACATCCTATTTTCGAGATACTAAATGATACTCAAAATACTTATAATTTGATCCTAACCTTTTAACTTGGTCATGTCACATCAGACTAATCATTCATGATCCAATCATCCTTGATAACCATAGTTATCCTATCTCATTATAGAGATTTCAACTGACGACCTCAAATTGACAGTCTCCAAATCTTTCAGATCCACAATCATGGTTACCGAGTCAAGCTTACACCCAAATCATATCATCGGATCCTAACTTCAATAGCTAGATCATCTCGACCGGTCGTTCTATTGTTTAGCAAGATTAGATCCTCAAATCAATAACCTCTTAAGACTTCAATCGTCTATTCCCACATCTCCAAATAGGGATTTCGTTTTACGAACCCTTAGTCTCTTTCCCCTAAGCCTCAGGTTCCACTAACTGGTTCTACCAGAGCCTCTAAAGTCTCCAAATTACTATTTCCTAATCTCCAAATAGGGTCTAATCAACTATATCTGAGTCACTTAGGGCTTCCAATAATCTTAAGCTCTGATACCAACTGTAACAGCCCGCTTTCTCGGGCGTGTTATGCCTTAAGAAAATTGGGTCTTATATTTTTTTTTTTTATTCATTACATTATCTCGAAATTCCCTAAGGCCTATCTAGTGTTTAATTTACACACTAGAGATAAATACAATTTTCAAAGCGGAAGCTGAATCAAACCTGCTCATGGCAATATATACATGAATAACTAGACAAGTACTTATTACAAACGTTGTTACATAACCTTCGAAAAGTAAAACAAATGTACATAATCCTTAACTATTCATATCACAACATAACATGGCACATTTCCTCATTTCTTGACGTCTCGCGTCACCACACATCATCAATCTCGAAATCATCTCTGCAAGTCCCGACTGGAACGTTGAATATTCCAGGGGCGAACCCAAGTTAGATGATGAACCATCTAAGTAAGGGGTACGTAATGCTATGTCATGAGTGTATGCAATGTCTTTCCTCGTAGGTGTCAACTACACCCCTCATGCTACCTACCATTTTAGCGGCCACCTCTTTCGAAGCCGGGGTGTATGGGTGCACCCTTGGTAAGGTAGCGGTGCCAGTTCGTACTCCCTACAGCCTCATATGCGTGTGATCAATGATATCAACGTGTAATCATGCATTTCATAATCATGTATGCATTCTACGTGATAAATACATATCAGAGCATGTCAATATGATGAAAACATTTTCGAGGAAGTACCACTTACCTTCTAGAGCTTATCGGGCTACCTCAAAATCCGTGCCTTGCCTCGATTTGCGTGCCAACCTCAAAATTCGCACCGAACACCTCATCTTTGACCTCAAAACATCCTAATCACCATAGGCATATGAATAAATATTAAATCCTATTTTTCCATAATTTCTGGCATTTTCTTTAATTTTCCCTCTATTTCTTCCTATTTTTCCTCAATAATTTCAAATTAAATATTTCTAGAAATATTTTCTCAAATATTTCACTACGAAAATTCATAAAATAATATTTTTAAATTTCTGAAATTTTCTAGAGAATTTTACTCACCTTGACTTAGCATCTTCGATTTCCTCGATTTGCGTGCAATCTTCCCGAAAAGCGTGCCCGATCCGTTTTTTCTCACCAAAATCTCCGGGGTATCACCGAAATATAGTTTCCTATCTTTTGAAATTTTCTAGGATTTTTTCCCATCATTTTCCTATTTTTTTCTTCTTTTTCTTTCTTTTCTTTTCTTTTCTTTTTCTTTTCTTTTTTTCTTTTTCTTTTTCTTCTTCCTCCCTTCTCCTTCTTCCTGTTCACCGTCTTCTCCGCGCAGGAACTTCTTCTTCTTCTTCCTTCTTTCTTCTTTTCTTCTTCTTCTTTCTCCTCTTCTTCTTCCTTTTCCTTTCTTCTTTCTTCTTCTTCTTCTTCCTCCTCTCGCCTCCCCTGCTTCTTCCTCTTCCACCATGGACGCACGGCAACCTCACGCGGCCGCCGCACTGCCTCGTTGCCAACGTCCTCGCCGCCTACCGCCGGCTTCCTCGACCATTGTGCCGCCGCTGGGCTGTTCGCGATTGCCGTTAGCCGCGGTTGTTGCGACCCTGTTGCAGCCGCGCTCGAGCTGCCATGGCTGCTCGCTTCGTCGGCCATGGTTGCTGCCTCGGTCTCAGCCGCTGCTGCTGCAACGGCTTCCATTTCGGCCTTCACCGAGCTGCCTCAACAACTCCTGCTTTGGGTCGGCCTTCCTTGCGCCTCGGCTGCTCGTGCTTGCGGGAGCTTGCGGCCATGGCTGCCGCAAGCTGGTTGCTTCCAGCTCCTTCACGACCCAGCTCTCTCTCCCTCCATCTCTTCTCTCTCCCTTGCTTTCTATCACTCTCGATCTCGCACTGCCTTCCCCTCAGCCACGATCACTGCCAATTTATAGGCAGCGGCTTCACTGTTACAAGCTTGCCCACCACGCATATCATTTAACGCGAAAATCTCCACATTAATTGCTTCATTAATTGCTCCAACTTTCATACGCCACCTATCCGGAATTCATGTGGCCATAATCTTCCATTTGCAGCCAAAAATCTCGACATTAAAGCTTCACATGGCCATAGTTACTCACGCGCACACACTATGTTCTGTATATATATATATATATATATATAGATTTATATATTACATTATCCTAATATAAAAATTACATATTAAATCTCTACTTTACCATAATATCCCTTGGGCAACTCCATAATTTCAATTATTCCCTCAAACACTGGATTAAATTTCATTTTAATACTGAAAATCTAAAATTAATAACTCAAAATTTAATCAAAAAGGACGATTTGCCCCACTGACCTTTCCGGGCTGTCGTTTCATCCTTAAACCACTGAAGGGTTGCTCATTACGTAAAACCGGAGCCCCCCTAGGGTTCCGTTAATTTTTTGAGAGTTTCCTACATCGATTCGGTTTTACAGCCTAAATGATAGCTGTATTTTTGCTGTACCGAAAACTGTTCCGAATTCGATTTCTTTTGATACCATAAATCCTATCTCGATACGCTCGTCGAGACTATATAATTTTCTTTAGACAATTTCACTCTGAGGCATTCTTTGCAGTTGATTCGGTACTTGAAATTGCTATAAAATTAACTTTTTGATATTCTAAAGTCATCAGAATTACGTGGCAACTTCATATGAACATGGGGTATTACAGTGTACAGTAGTTTCATTCACTGTTTGTGAAGCGATATGGCTGAGAAAATGTTTTGAAGGAATTGAATCATCCACAAAATTAGGAGTTTACAGTGATATATGTGGATAACAAGTCAACTATAAAGCTCGCGAAGAATCCTGTGCAACATGGAAGAAGCAAACACATCCATACTCGGTTTTACTTTCTTAGGGGACCATGTAAAGCAAAAGACCGTGGAACTGAAGTACTACCATACCATGGAGCAAGCAGCTGATATTTTTACAAAGCCATTGTCAATTGAATCTTTCAGTAGACTAAGAGACATGCTCGTCATGAGGATGTTTTGATTTAAGGGGGCGTGTTGGAAGTGGTCAAAGCAAAACAGTCAAATCTAGTGGAGTACATGTGAGGCTATTGAGCTTCTAAACTAATGGAATAAATAAGGATCCTTGGGTTCTGAACGTGGAGTAATTTTTGGAACTTTATTTCTTTGTTAAATGTCATAAAGTAGAATGTCTTATAGTTTGTTTTCATTGCCTATATATAGGGCCTATTTCCTTGAGTTTGATATATGAGTAAAAATTGTTGAATTCTCATATCTTTGAGCAGTGTGTAGAGAGAAAAGCAAGGGTTTAGTTTGAAAACTTTTTCTACAGTGACTTTGATATATATTTGATTTGTGCAATTTGTTGGGCTTTGGATTTGGATTGGGATTTAAGCTCTGAATTTGGCTTTTGTTTAGGGTTTGGTTGTGGGATTGGGATTTTGTCTACTCTGCTCTTTTGCCTCCACGACGTGCTTTGTGCTTTGTTCTTACTTTTTTATAGCAATCTTTCTATATATTTTACTATAAAAATACATGTTGCTTTTGGAATTGAACTTTTATTTTAAAATTTATAGTGACATATCGAATTAAAAAGGAAAATGATTGAAAGTTTAGTAGACTGTCGTGGTCAAGCTAAAATATATTTTTTAAACAAGTTACGCAACACGAAGAAAAAAAAGAAATTAGGAATTCATTTCTTTTTTAAAATATTTTAATTATTTTCACTATTTGTATAACAAAAAGTAAGGAAAATATTTTTCAGACAAGAACATTTTGCATCAAAATAGAAAAAAAATACTTAGAAAACAAATGTTGGGAAGTTATTTCAAGTTTTAAAACCAAAAGAAAAAATTATGACCAAAAAAAGCAATTGCACACAAAAATATTATTAAATCTTCGAATGTTTGGATTTTTAATATAGATGATTTTTTACATAAAATATTTTTATGTAAAATGCAAGTTCCAAAATGCAAAATCCATCTCTCCATTTCTCACCCACAAAATAATAGTATCGGGGTTGAAATTAAAGAGAGAAAAATAAATTTGACATAAATTAAACATTTTCATTTGAAAACAGACCTACAAGAAGTAGTCGATTGGGGATATCCTTTTAGGCTTCAGCAATCTAAAACTCTTGATTCCAATATATATATCCATAGAAATGAAATATATATCAATAAACCTCACATACATATGACAGCCCATATAACATAATAAAAACCAGCTCTAATACAACCTTGCATGTTACTTCTAGAAGCCAACTTCTTCTTCTTCCTTTTCTTTTTCTTTTTTTCTTCTGCTTTTTTAAGGTTAAAATAGTGGCCTTAAGCATATATTATATTCGAACTTCATAAATTACAATGATACTCCGTTGTGGTGATTCACAGTTCGATTAGCGCCACCAACAGCCTCCATAGCTCGAACTTGTCTTTCCAACTGAACAAGTAAATTAATAATATTTAACAAATGGATAAACATATATTAAACACAGAAGTACATAATTAAGGAGTTGTATGTAATTAATGTTAATCCTGAGATTAAACAGAAGAAAAACACCAGAAAATAAGCTTCAAGCTTCTCTTTGAGAGTTGCCAGTTCTTGCTTGAGCTGTTGGAGGGCCACCTTGCACCTGCTTGTGTTGATGCATGCAAAGGAAAGCTAGCAAATTAGCTAGTGAAGAGAAAGGTCTTCAAAATGGCATTTTTTTTTTGGCCACAAAAATGCAAATGAATCTAAACATTAAAATGCTCTATAATTTTGTTCCTTTTTCATCTAAAGATGTCCGTTATTATCATTTCAAATATGAAGTGACCATAAATTCTACGCAAATGTGATAAGAGGCAAAGTGATCAGAATTTACCCTTCTAGATCTCCATTTCCCGCCCTACAGTACTGCCTAAATTCTGTACATTTATTTGCGACCCTCCATGTTAATATGTATGCATATATAGATTTTCATTACTGGAAGTTAGTATTGAATTTTACGTTGAACAACATCCCTTGAACCGAACCGCATGATTGTCCAACTCGAAGAAATCTATGGGAGTTTTCTCCCTGGAAAGAAATTGCACAATCAAACGACGTCATTATTAAACAGTATTGCCACTAGCCTCATCCTTCTAAACTAAAACATGATTTGCAAATGAACATTATACTAAATGTAACGAAAATTAATATGTGCCCCCCCACGCGCGCGCGCACACACTTACAAGGCTTGCTCTATATTCTTAAGATATCTAGCTGAATCCGTGGTGTAAAACATTGTAAAAGTTTCTTCGACGAAGTTAGAATTAGCCTCAGTTTGCAGTGTCTCCATCTGAACAAATAGTTCATCAAGAAATCCCTGTGAGATAGCCCAGTACTCAGCTTTATTGTATTCGTCAGAAGGGGGATATATATATATTTTTTTTTCCATAAGAAGAAGATTAACATTAAAAAATTAATTTGGTAATTCTATAATTTATGTGCGGGCATAATCCTTTTTGGAAATAACTTCATATATTTACAATTCCGCATTAATTCATATGAAGCACTGCATTAATATATTTATATTAACAATTATAAAATTTCGTCACATTATTTCAGTGACATTTTCTATTTTTTCACATGCATGGTGCGCGCGCGCACACACACACACACACACATATATATATATATACACAAAATCAATGAATTTTCATGCATATATATATATATATGTTAGTGCATCCTTTTGTATATATATACAAAAAGCAGCGGTTGAAATGACAAAGCTAGAGAAGGTTTTCACCCAGCTAGCTAGCCTTTCTTATGTTAGTGCATGCTCGAAGCCATTGGTATGAAGAACATAGAGTAAACCTCATCAAGAAGGAACTGCCTCATGTTGACAAGTTGGCCCCTCTCCATTGCACAAGTAAAAGCAAGGGAAGGGAAGAGAGAGAGAGAGAGAGAGAGAGAGATCTGAACAGAATAGCTGAAAATTGAAGTTTAGTTGAGAATGCAATGTATGTGTAGGAAAGGAGGGGGGGGGGGGGGTTATATAGTGGCGAGAGAGAGAGAGAGAGAGAGGTGAATAGAGAATTATAGAAATAAGAGAGAACTAATTAATTTATAGGAAAATTCTAAATATATATATATATATATCATATTTCTTATCATCAATTTTGTTAAGGTCTATCTGCAATACATTCAAGTGGATTTTATTTTTTTTAATTCCTTTTTTATTTGAAGTTTAGGGGTATAAATGAGGCAAGTTGAGCAAAATCAAGTTAAGTTTAATTGTACTTGACTTTGACTCATTTATTTATTAAGGGGGCGTTTGTTAAAATGAGTAAGATAAGAGGTATCAAGATAAGGTTAGAATACATTCCGGATCAAGATATGGAATGATCAAAATGAGTTTGGAAATCATTACAAGATTTTTATCATGCTGTTTGTTAAATTTTTTAAAATGCACTAGAGGATACAAATGTCTTTTTTTCTTATCTATAAAGACCAAGATATGCTTATCTTGAGAGTGGGGGAGGGGGGAGATAAGCATATTTTGAAAGATCAAAATAAGGGATCATTAATGATTTTTTTAAGAATTTTTAAATAAACTTAACAAACATGTTGAAAATGATAAAAATCCGGGATGCATCCCATATCTTGATTTTTCTACCTTATATCTTGATTAACAAACGCCCCCTAAGGTGTTTAAGATCAACTTATTCATAAATTGAGTTCTATAAGAAATGTTTGAATTTGGTTCTTGAACAAATTTGAATGTTTGGCCTTGGCTTATTTAAGTTAAACGAGTCAATTTTGATCTTGTTAACAAGTTTGTTCATGAATAAGTTATCAAGTTCGTTCATAAATAAATCATCAAATTCATTCATGAATAAGTTATGGTGCTCATTCGTAAAAAAGAGCTCATTCATAACTAACATCAACTCCTCAAGAGGAATGAATATTGTGTTAACTCCAACAATTATTTGGCTGAAAATATTTTAACAAAAGAGCACAATGCGGGAGTTTAAAGCACATTTGCTTCATGACTAACACATTTAGAAGTTTAAAACACAAATTTAAATATTTGTAACAATTTTAACATATTTATAGAACAAAAAATTCTAAATCATCCTAGGAGTATATATATACTCTTCTTAATGTACAAACTTCTTAATGTACAAACAAACTAGATAGTTTTAAACAAATTATAAACAAATTTGTTCATAAAAATAAATAAATTGAAGAGACTTCTATTTGAACTTGACTTGTTACAATACGGATTCTAAATTTTTGTTCAAATTTGTTTATTTATTTAATAAACAAATTCAAATCGACCTGGTTCACTAATTAAATTGATATATATTATTCATTTCAGCATAAAAAAAAGAGCCCACTAATTAAAAATACTACTACCATATTATTCTAAGGACAATTTATAAAATTAAAATGAGTGCTAATGATTTGTATACTGTAGTTTTTGCCACTTAATTTCATTTTCTAATACATTACTTTGCAGTATATAAATCCATTAAATCATTAGAAGGAATGATGGCTATTTAGCATATGATCTGCCATTTTAGCTTCTTTCCTTTGCATTTTGGAAGTCGTGTAATATATATGAAAATATTAGCATTGCCCCTTTTAATCCGGAATAATCTTATCTAAAATATTACTAGAAAATTATTTTAATTGCAACAAGCAATTTAATTTTGTCACAATTTATCCTAACGACCAATTTAATATTTTAACCATTCATAGCTTCTTCTTGGACACCTAAAGCATCAAAATTTCATGCTTAACTAACTAGACAGCTGAGCTGAGCCAGCACAAGATGCTCCTTCAACATCATCAACCCGAGCATCAAAATTTCATGCTTAACTAGTGATAGTGCATAGTAAAATTATCAAAATGCCCATTTGAAAAAGTCAATCCAACCTCATTGTGTGGTCAAAATTCAAGTTCATGAGGGGTGACAAGTGTCGTCTCTTTCGGCCCTATCCAAATCTAAAGAATTAATCCGAATTTAATTGTCGGATTTTAATTTTGAAATATTCAATTCAGATTTAATAGATCTATCTCCTTTAATTTAAACTTAAATTAAAGATCTCAATCCCTATCTAATAGCTCGAGAATCATAGAAAAAATATTAAAAATTCTAAACATTTTAAAAATAACTAACTAGACAATACAAGCTGGTTTTTCAACATCATCAACCCAAGCATCAAAATTTCATGCTTAATTAGTGATAGTGCATAGTAAAATTATCAAGATGCCCATTTGGGAAAGTCAATCCAACCTTTACCTCACCATGTGGTCAAAATTCAAGCTCATAGGGGCGACATGTGTCATCACTTTTGAATTATTAATCTAAGTTTAATTCACATATATCTCAATTCATAAATATTCAAAACAAATTTAATAGATCTATTCTCATTTAAATTCAAATAAGAAATCTCGCTATTTAATAACAGTGAAACTCAAGAAATCTAGAAAAAAATTTAAAAATTCTAACTATTTCGAAAATTGTAAGGTCCGCTTTCGAATATTCGGAAGAAGGTTATTACAGTGATGATATAGAACAAAATTGAACTCAAATAACAACTCATTTCATTTTTAGCAGCGAAAATTTAAATAAGATTTAATTACATTTTTAATATCTCATGACTCTAGGCTCGATGACCATACAAAATAATAAGATCTTTGAAGTTAGGACGCGTCTCTGTACACCGCTATCCCTGGTTGTAGTCCTACTTGACTCATCCCTAATAATAGTCATACATTTACTTGGAATGGCAAAAAAGATCAAGTGAACCACAAGACTCAGTAAGTTCGAGAGTAAAGAGTAATATATAGGATCCAAGAACATGATGACACCAAAAAGAGTAATCAAGGACTTCACAATTATATACAAGATTCATAATTCATGAACTTATCAATTCAACTTAATACATCATGTCACCATGTATCAATATGCAAATATGCATAAAATTTCAATGTCATTATTAATTTTCATAGGCTCGCAAGCCATCAATCAATACATGTAAAAGTGCATCATTTTATTATCAATATCAATTTTCCCGGCTCTCAAGCCATAATTCGATGCATGCAAAAGTGCATAAATTTAATAAAACCTCACAAATAAATATGGAGTCAACATGTCAGGCTATGGCCACCTCGTCCTATGCCAGGTGCTCTAGGGTACTCTTTCTCCCTCCGCGCAAAATAATAGGTGTGCAAAACATATATATATGTAACATGTACACGTATGCATCATATATGTATTTGCCAACCACATGTATTTAAATTCTTGTTTCCGCGATATTCATACTTTCAACATCACTTACCCATACTGGGTATTTTCTATCATCAGATAAAGTCAATATATCTTACTTCATAAAGTTTGCCATATTCATGATATAATTTATGATACATAAATGCTTGATGTAATTTATAATAGATGAATAATTTATGAGAGATATTATTTAATATTAAATCTCGATTCACTAGTTGAAGAGTTTTATAAATTTAATAACTATTTTTCCCATCATATGATTGTTGTGATTTCATTTAACTAGTGATAGTATGCATTTACTTGCATTCGTGCTCATAGTTCAAATTCATGATTAGTCCTCATGCAATCAAAATGACCACACCATGCAAAATTGTTGGTTAAACATAAACCTGAAATTTTCTAAGACGAATATCCAATTAGAACATATATTTGAAAATGTCTTCATTTTGAAAAACTAACTCTCGGTACTTTCATAACTAGCATTCATTGTTGTAAGAATGATTTTTAACGAATTTTTCAAGAAATCGAAGCTATATATTTCGAGGGTGGTAAAATCACAAATTCTTGAATTTGTACTAAAACCAAAATTCTATTTTTTTTATTGTAATGGATTTTGATTTTTTTGATATTTTTATTGAATCCAAATGAATGATATTTTCTTATTTACATTTATGTATTAAAGTAAATGAAAGGTAAAATATAAATTAAAGAAAATGTAAACATTTACTTAAGTTAAAGGAATGTAAATGAATGGGGTGTGAGCAGACAGTTCCCAATCAAAAGCTTACGGGAAGAGCTCGGCGCGAGCTCCAGGTAATGCTCGCGTTTGCAGCTTACGGAGAGAGCTCGGGAGAGCTCGCAGAAAGGACAACGGAAAGAGCTCGGAACAAGCTCGAGGTCATAAGGTGAACAAGAGTTCGCTGAACGAATTCGCGGTCAAGGGGTTGGGCAAGAGCTCGTTGGGAGGAGCTCGCGCTAAGAGCTTGAGGTCAGGCGTGCGGCAAGAGCTCACGAAATGAACTTGCGGGAAAGAGCTCGTGATTAAGCTTATGGTCAAAGCTCGGAAAGGGTTCAAGGTCGTGCGTTTGTTGAAAGAGCTCGCGGAAAGGACAGAACGAGCTCACTGGAACATCAATGAAGCTGATCGTGTATTATTATATATATAATTGGGTTTGTCGAACAGAACAGAGGCATTCAAATGACTGTTTAAGGATGAGTATATGGTGGATTGGCTAGGCAGGGCATGGCTCGGGTAAGCTTTTCAAATCAATGAGTGGTATCAGCTCGTTACGCATGTTGTATGTGTATTTATAAGTGGGTCTCATATATGGGTGAACAGTATATATTCTCAGTTGAGCTTTCGCTGTTGATGCGAGACCTCCGAATACCTCAATGAAATCATTTGAATGAGTGGCAGATGATTTAGCATTTTACATTCCGACATAGCACATACAACTATAAGAGGCATTTGGAACAACAAGCTCATTTAGATGTGATATACACGCAAATATATATATATATAATCACTGCTTCTTTGGATGGATAACGAGCAGAGGTTCTCATCCTCACTTAGCTATATAAAATGTCATTCATGAAGAAAGGCTGGGGTGAAAACAAACCCCATTTCGAGACCGCAAGAAGACCCACAAAGAGATACAGAAACATAAGTTCAACACAGTGAGCTAAAATGAATACAGTGAGCTATGATGAACACAACAAACATAATAGAAGCAAGAAGATACAGGCTAGCTCACACAAGAATATAAAAGGATGTATAAGAGAACTTGCACTAAAAATCTAAGGGGAGTGCAAGAAGAACTGGCCTGATAACTTCACTATGTAGAAAAATCCTCCATTCTTGAAGCTACTATTATCCCAGACGAAAAATACAAGCAACCAGGAGGGAAGAGAAGAAATAAGAAGAATAAGCCATAAATAGGAAATATGGGTACGCTTAGGAGAAAGGTCGCCAGTGCAAATGCTGCACGAAGAAGAAAAATGCACAGTCTGCACCCGTCACTTGGTCGAAATAACCTGATTGCCCTTCACCTTTACATTGGTCAAATAGAAGACAAAGGGCATTATTGACATTTGATGGACAATTTATTTTATTATGATTTTCTTTCAAGAATTTCAAATCTCATTTCTCAATTGGGCTCAGCCCATGTCGTGGGCCATTCCATGGCCCAACTCACTAACCCAAATAAATTATCATCATCCAACCCCATTCATAATATAATTAAAATTCCAAACACATCTCAATACCCCAATTTATTTGGACTTTCCCCACATTTTTGGATCCCATTTGAATAGACTACAAAATTCTTATTTCCACTTACTCTTTATTCCAATAAGCAAAGAAGAATATTTTCAACCCTCAATTAATTAAAGTAAAAAATTTTTGAACCCAAATAAAATACTTGAAAACGTCTAGACCCCTAACGGGTTGTTACAAAAATAATTCCAAATTTCTCGCCTTCCTTTGTACTCTATATACCTATAGAAAAAAATCATTTGATTATAAGCTCATTATTACTTTTTCTAAATTCCATTAATGGCTTGAGCCTCGAGCACTACAAAAAAATCAAATTTTAGCGGCATTTTTTTTTACACTTTGCGACGGTTTTAAAAACTATTGCAGATACAACTGTCACGGAGCATTTAGCAGTAGTTTTTAGCAACCGCTGAAGTAATCTCTAATTTGCGACTATTGGTAACATTATCAATGGTTTCAGAACTGTCACTAAAAAAATATTAAAATCATTGAACTTTAGAATCATTGTTATTTTCAGAGGGCACGAACGCACATGGCACGGCCATACCACGTAGCAATGCTAGAATTTTACTCCAGCAGCCTTCCCCTTTCCCCAGTTTTGACCCTACGACCTTCTGTACGCATGCAAAGCCAACTAGTCTACAAAGCCTCCCTGTTATACACTCGTGAATATTAATTATACTAATCCAACCACTATTTTTCACAATTATATTTTATATTTTTTTAATATAAATTAAAATAAATTAATTGATTAAATTAAAAATATATTTTTTAAATTAACAATGGAATAAATTAAAAATAAATTAATTGAATTAAATAAAATAAATTAATTTATTAAAAAAAGAAGAGTTAACATATCTTTTTAAAATTTCTTTTTATAAATTATCAAAAATTTATATATTTTTAATATGAATATTGGTTTATTTTTTAAAATTTTGTGACGATTTTTCAAAATCTTCGCAAATGTTAATTTAATTTTTTAATTATTAAATTATTTTCTAAATTTTTCTTTGGTTTTTCAAAACCGTTGCAAAATGTTAATTTATTTTTTTAATTATTAAATTATTTTAATAAATTTTGCAGCACTTTTTCGAAAGTAATCGCAAAATTTAATTTTTAATAAATTTTGTGACATTTCATCAAAACGACCACACATGTTAAGTTAATTTTATTTTTTAATTATTAAATTAATTTAATGAATTTTACTGCCATTTTTCAAAAATCACAGTAAAATTTAACTTTTTAATAAATTTTGTGGTGGTTATTCAAAATTGTTGCAAATGTTAATTTAATTTTTTAATTATTAAATTATTTTCTAAATTTAACAACAATTTTTTAAAAATTGCCATAAAATTTAATTTTAAAATTTAAAATGTTCAAAATTTGCTACAATTTTTTAAAACCACCACAAAATGTTAAAAAAACTGCTGCAAAAAACATTTTGCAACGATTTATATACTTCCGCAAAATACCATATTTTGTAGCAATTTTAAAATTGTCGTAAAAAAAATCACCTCAAAATATCAAATTTTTTTGGTAGTGAAGGTCATATCAAAGGACCTAGCCTTGCCTCATTCTCATGTTGGTGTAGTCTCCAAGGAGTCAATCATGCATATGTAGATCTTAAAGTCAAATTTTCGAGATAGTGCTAGGTGATCGCTCCTTAATTCTATTATCAACTAGATAGCTTGACTAGCCAATTACAAGCTAATCATTAAACATGATCAACTCAACAAATGAAGCCCTTTTTATTTCAATTATGTTGCAAGAAAATTTTGTTTGTTAATTACAAGATAAAGTAATCAACCGAACTTAATTAATCCCTATAGAACAATGTAACAAATTCTTTGACTTAGGGTTTAGCATCATCTTGCAATTCCTCTGGCCAAACAAGTAGTTGTTCTTTAAAAAATCCCTGCGCATGTAAGGCCCCCATCTAGGTCCCCAAGGAACCAGAGCGGGTGCCCTACTAAAATAAAGACAACCTGATAAAGAAAAACCTGTCATGCATGCCACTGATAAATATCAAGAGAAAACTGATAAAGAAAACTTGCCAACACGGCATATATATCAAAACCTCAACCTGCTATACAACAACTGAACTCTAGGCTTACATAGCCCAGGCATGCATAACATACAATACTGGCACACTGGCCACAAAATAACACAATCCATACAGACCCAAATAGACTAAAGGAATAAAGACAGTCCGGAAGCGGTAAAATGAACAAAAAGAAACCCCCAGGCTGGCATCTGCTAGGTCTGCATGGTCCTGTACACCATCTAACCTGGAAGTCGGGACCCACTAGACTCACCCACAACTGGATTCTTGTCTTTACTTGGAATGAAGAGAAAACAAGGTGAGTCCAAATGACTCAGCAAGCTCATAAAGAAAGGAAGGATGGATAGAGTAGGTGCTAAGAATAACCATACATCTCAAACACATAGCAAATCAAAACTGATGCATAACATGCCATGCAATCTCATAAACTGTCACAGGTACAAACTGCATAAGTAACAATGCACATATATAGGATCTTGGGGCCCAAATAAAGAATGCACTAGCACCCAAGTCCAAATCACAAACCTGTCACCGCCCTTAAGGCGAACTGTACCTGTCACTCGAGCCAAAGCTCGCTCGGGTGGGAGCGACCAACATCCGCTGGCACGCATAAGCGTCCAAAATAGAAACTGGGCACGCCGAAGCGTCTCTGAATAACTCGGTTCGGGAAACCCGACACCGTACAACTGTATCTCAAGAACTGTACCTGTCACTCGAGCCAAAGCTCGCTCGGGTGGGAGCGACCAACACCCGCTGGCACGCATAAGCGTCCAAAATAGAAACTGGGCACGCCGAAGCGTCTCTGAATAACTCGGTTCGGGAAACCCGACACCGTACAGCTGTATCTCAAGAACTGGCGCCAAGACTATGCAAATGCAACAAATAAGGGGTGGCGTAGTAGACCGGACAGGATACAAAGCCCCCATAAGCCAAGCATCCCGCCAAGCCTCGCCCATATAGGAAATCACATACAATGCAGTGCTCATGTAATGCAGAGGCATAATGAGCATAAACGATGATACATAACCCCCATAAGCCATGCATCATGCCCTGCTCGCCTCGAAGGGAAGATAAATATACAACAATATGCCCATGGCCAAGCACACAATCACATGAAACCCTCATATGCATATCCCAAGCCCATGCATGCATATGAACTGACAAGTTACCGAAAATAAAATAAACTCATACAACTATTCTCGGCCACAACAACCTCTAACAAGAACCTACCCACAGGTTCCTAGCTTCATTCCAACAACAAATAGAAGGGAGAAACAAACCCTTCAAAGCTCACAAGGAAAGACCCACCATCTGGCAAGGATCAAACCAAGATGGAGAAACTAACCAGAAACAAGCCTATAATCCTCGAATGAAAACATCCACAACTCAACAGAGTAAATCCTCAAATGAAAGCATCTCCAACTCAACAAAGTAAATCCTCGAATGAAAGCATCTCCAACTCAACAAAATAAATCCTCAAACAAAGAACCTAGAGCCCTCAAAATATGCATGAGTAAATCCTCAAACAAAGAACCTAGAGCCCTCAAAATATGCATCTAAAATCTCATAGAAAGGAAAACTGAGAAACTAGCAATGGACAAGCTTAAAATAAAAACCATCAACGACTCGCAGTAAGTAAATCCTCACATACGTCCTCAATAACAAGCTTGCAGTTCGCACACTCACTGGACAAATAACAGTGACCCAAGAAGAAGAAAATGAGTAGGAGAGCTTGCCTTCGCCAATTTCCAAGATGCCTCGATTTATGTGCTGGGCCTCGATTCGCGTGCATGACTTCGATTCACATGCAAATCACTTCACCTAAATCATCAAAGCACCCTATTCATCATTTTATTCCAATAAACATCAAAACCTATTTTTCATAATTTCTTTGCATTATTCTCTAATTATCTCCCATTTTCCCTCAACAATATTTTAAAATAAATATCTACTTAAATATTTCATCAAATATTTATCCATGGAAATTCATCAAATATATTTCTAAGAATATTAGAAATTCTAAAACTTACCTCGGCTTATCTTTCAAAGCCTCATTGATTCGCCTACATTCACCTCGAGATGCGTGCATTGTCCTCGAAAATCGTGCCCGAACCATTTTTCTAGCCAAAGACTCCGAAATATTAATACAACTCCATTTCCTATTTTTCGGGAATTTTTTTGAGATTATTTTACAATTTTTCCACATTTTCTTTCCTTTTCTTTTCTTTCTTTTCTTTTCTTCTTTTATTTTTCTTTTCCTCACTTCCACTATTCATCTTCTTCTACCTTTCACTGCCACGCCTCCTGCAACTTCTCCTTCATTCTTTTTCTTCTTTTCTTTCTTTCTTTCCTTTCTTCTTCTTCTTCTTCTTCTTCTTTCTCGGTTTCTTTCGTTTTCTTCTCCGCGGCTGCAACGCACAAAGCCTCCGTGGCCGCACGAACCAGCTGGTTGCAGCTCTGCCATGCTCGGCTGCCTCGGCCTGCCAACGCCTCCTCTCGGTTGCTGCCTCCAAGACCTCCCCTCGCACTGCCGTGACCATCGCGGACTGCTGTCTGCGCCATCTTCCTCATGCATCGCAGCTCACCCGAACCAGCCTTGCGCGAGCTTCCATCGCGCCCAGCTCCGCGAGCTTGCTGCTCGCTGCTTCTTCAACTCTTCGAGCAGCCCGCGCCCAGCTACCAGCTTGCCTCGCGCGACCCCGACCAGCCTGCAACCAGCCTTCCCGCGAGCATGCACAATAGCCCCCTGCTTGCTCAAGCTTGCGGCCATGGCCGCTTGGAGCTTGCGGCTATGGCCGCTTGCTGCAACCGGCTTCCATCTCCTCTTCCTCTTGTTCTAGCTTTCTCTCTCTCCCTCGGCCACAAGCTCTTGGCCAAGCTCTCTTCCCTGATCTTGCTCTCACTCTCTCGGCATCTCTCTTGCTCATTGCAACTCTCGGCCATTCACTGCCATGGCCGAAGCTCTCCCTTTCTCTCTCTCTCTCTCTCTCTCTCTCTCTCTCTCTCTGGAATGAATAGGCGAGCACCCGACAGCCTTGGCCACCTCTCGACATTCTCCTCTAATCCTCTGCCATTTCCTCAGCCCAACACCTTAATTGGAGAACCCACTTCATCGAGTTTCAGAAGAGCCCACGCCTCTGTCGCGCATGCTTGCATACATAACTATATAATATTTATATATTATGCGTATTAATACATTTAATCCCCCAACTTCTCATTAATTACACTTGAGGATTCTATTAATAGCATTTTGGGGATTCTTAAATTGCATATACTCCCTCTAATGGCCAATTAATTTGCATTACAATGCTTTAAAACCCAAAATTAATAACTTCGGGGTTATTCGATAAAATTAATTTCGCCACCGGGTCCTTACCGGACCCTTAATTCATCCTGAAACCACTGAAGGGTTGATCGTTATGAAAAACCGAAGCCCCCTCAGCCTCTCGTTAACTTCCCGGAAGTCCCCTATGACAATTCGGTATTTCAGCCTCAAATCACAGCTGTATTTTAACTGTGCCGAAAACCGTCTCGATTCTAATTTATTTTAATTCCATAAATCCCTTCTCGAAACGCTCATCGAGAGAATACCATTTTTTGCAGACATTCCCTCTCCGGGGCACTCCCAGCAGTCGATTTGGTGATTTATTTTGCTATCGAGCCATTTTTCGGTATTTTAAACTCTCTTAAAATACGTGGCAACCTTATCAAAATTTCGGGGTGTTACAGCGCAGTAGCCCAATGCTTAGCTTTACAGCATGCAGCAGCAAAAGGGCAAGTTTGTTACTCTCTTTATAATAGGAAGAAGATTATTAACTTTAAAAACTTAGTCCACTAATTCTACATCATATGTGTAAGATTATTTTACAGATAGAAACAACTTCCATATATTTAAAAGATGATAAGATACTCATCAGAATAAGGCTAGATGGTCTGTCATATCAATAATTAAAATATAACTTGTGCTAGAAGGTGAGGGACATTTCTATAAGTCGAGGGGGGAATAGTTAGAAAATTACATCACCGACTTGAAAAGAAAATATATAAGGAAGGCTCCTCACACATTCTAGCAAAGGCGTTCTCTCTCTATCGAAATTTTCAACCACACAACTCTATCAACATTTCTTTTAACTTAAAAATTAAAGGACAAATTTGAAAGTAAGTCAAATGGTTTACTTTATTTTCACTATTGCAAATTATAAGAAGGTGACAATATCAGATCTAAGTAAATAAAAGCAAGAATACTCCAAATCAAACTAACAACAATTCAAAATTAACAAATTCTAGTAGTGTCAAATTTCCAACGATATCAAATACAAGCATCGAAATACTTGTTCACATAGGTACTGTAACGACCCGAAATTTAGGAGATAAATAATGATTATTAATTTTGGTATTTGAAGTCATTATGGAATATTTGAGAATTTAAGAGAAAATACTTATTTATATTATTTTGAGGAAATAAGTAATTAATTAGTAATTATCTTATTTTGAAATAATTGTGGAATTATTAAATTGGGGTGTGATTGGAATTTTCAGAAGTTTTGGGGGTAACAATGTAATTAGAAAAGGGGTGTAAGTGTAGATTTTTGAAAGTTTGGGGGTTATGGGGTGAATTCGAAAAGTGAGGTGGGGGTTGGTTTAAAATTAATGAGAAGCATTATATAACTGAGGGAGGCAGCAACTCGAGTGGCACGCGCGCACGAGGTGGTGGCCGATGTAAGCACCCTCCTCCCCCCGCCCGGATATCCTAACCACCCGGACTATCCGAACGAGAGCGCTTACGGAAAAGAAAAAAATGAAATATAAGACGAAAACTACCCTGGTATGCATACTCAAAAATAAGAACAACATAAGCAAAGCTAAACACATGCATACACCACGAGGACTCCGCTAGCACAGCGGTCACAAGATAAATAAACAAATACAGACTCCTATGCCAACACACATGAGACACGAGGGATGACTTGGCACAGTAAAAAATAATAGAGTAAATCCTACTCAGACATCAAAGTTGACGGGGACTGACGAAACTGCCTGTACACCATACCGACTTTGCCGCTAGACGCTGCTTCCCTTGCTCGGACCCACGTTGCCACTACCTGAAATGATGGAAAGCGAGGTGAGTCGAGAGACTCAACAAGTATAAGGAAAGAAAGGCTGAAGGCTGTATAAATCCAATAAACTTTCCCCCAGGACACTAACCGTCAAACACACACAAGCCATGAGACGCACAACACTGTGTAAAAGCGTAAATAAAGCACGTATCGGTCCTTGGAGCCCACACAAGACACACGGCACTCAAGTCCCATACCAACCTGCCGTTGCCCTAAAAGGCAACATATATCTCCACAAACTTGTGCGCGCCATCCTGGATCGGTGCTCCCGACACCCGTGTGTCCACATCGGTACTCCCGACACCCGAGCCATAGGCTCTCTCGGAACGATCCTCCCGTCTGAGATCTGAGAACTATCGGTAACCATGCAATGCACATAAAAATGCAATGACGTAGTGAGTATCAACATGATACACTGATGCCATACATCCAGGCATCAGGCCATGCTCCGCCCATATAGTAAACCACATGCGATGCATATGCCCGTGTTGGATGCAACCTAACCAAGCTAAAATGTCCGTGTCCAAGCATACTCAATAAATGAATATCCTCACATACGACCCGTACCCATGTGCATATCAAACCATAAATGGTAATATAATATATCAAATCATGCAATAAATCACATAATGGCAGAGCTACTTAGTAGTGTCCGGCATCGGTCAACGGTCAGTGACTAGGAGTTTCTGCTTGACGATCTACTTCAGGGCCGTATAATAGTCTATCCCAACGTCACCAAACAGCTGACGCCTGCCCCACTGCTTGATAGCTCTAACCGATCTATAAATAAACTCGAGAAAACGGTAAATAAACTCACACATCTAGTAACCTAGTCCCCAAACTAAGTTCGACATCATTCCAAATGGAATGGGGGCGGTACAAACCCTCGTAGGCTTTCAACAATTAAAATCCTAGAAGTCACGAATTTAATTTAAATTAAAACAAATGAATAATAATTCAATAAATAATGCTAGGCGCCGAATTAGAGTAAGGGAGGGGATAAAATACGAGAAACCACGGAGTCCCTCAAGGGAATTAAAAAACACGAGGAGAGGGTTGGAAACTTACCTTTATACGGTTGTTTCTTGCTTCTCTTGCACTCCTGCTGCGAAGTAAAACGTTTAATAGAGATTAATTAAAACCGTGGCTCACATTAATTAAATCTAACTATGTAATATAAATAATTTAGCCATCTAAAATCCCACGTAAGCGCATCACGAATAAAATCGCAATATGACTCATATTTATTTTAAATTAAATCATGTCAATAAAATCATCGATTCGTATAATTAATACGCGAAATCAAAACGAATTAAAGAAAGATGAGGGGTTCACCAAATGGAAAGAGATCGCAAGGGTAGAGGGAGCTTGCCTCGTTTAAGCTGATTACAGCTTTTTTATGCTTGTATGACACCAAATTAATACACGTTGTAAAATAAATTAAACTCCCAAAATTAACAAAATTGGACCCAAAATGAAATTTCGACCGTACAGAATGTTTAATACATATTGCTCTACTTATTTGACTAATTAAAATCCAATTAAACCTCATTTAAGCTTGCATTTTCTCCCAAATTCCACCATTTCCATCACTATGCGTGAGCATCTTCTTCTTCAAATTTTTCCTGCTAAAACCCTTCTGTTTTGTGCGCAAAATTGGCCTGAAATGGACTTTAAAACGAGCAAAAATGGGTGGTCAGAATGCCGCCACATGGCAGCCGCTGGGCTACGTGGAAGGCCACCGCCTTTGGGGCCGAAACGACGTTGTTTCGGTCCCTCCCTTAGCCAAATTAAATCAGCAAAACCCAGCCTCGCGTGCACGCCCCCGCATCTAGCCTCTGGTCGCCCTCGCACGCGACCGCTCGCGCCTGACACCACCTTCAACCTATATATGCCTTCAATTAAATTTAAAGTGATTTGCGACCACTTTTGCAAATCACATTTCAGCACCCACAACTTTCATAAATTACACACACGCCCGATCTTCCTTTTCCGTTTATTACACTTTCACCCTATAATTTCCAGAAATCCACCAAATTAATTTATTTTACTATTTACATAAATACTCCCAAATAATTTAATAAATTACCCTTAATTTGTTATTTCCTCAAACAATATAAATTATTATTTCTCCTTAAATCTCCTAATTAATAATTATCAGCTCTTAACTAAATTATTCAATTCCAATAAATCAAAAATTAACTCAAAGGCCAAAAATTTAATAATAGTAACTACTCCCAATTAAATTAATTAATCTCATTTTCATTTTCTCAAAACAACATAAACATTTATTCTTCTTTTACATCCTCAAATATTTCATAATGACTTCGAATACCAAAATTAATAATAAATATTTATCTCCAAATTTCGGGATGTTACAGCCAAGGTCGCAGGTTCGAGTGAGAAGAGGCGCACACGGGAGAGGAAATGGGCTGATTTTAATCGGCCAAGGACCCAAAGGCGGTGGCTGCGTGAGCGACCCAACAGCCGCCATGTGGTGCACGTTGGGAGCTTTTCCCACCTTGGTCGCCAAGTCTCCCATATTTTTGGTTGTAAAAGGCCAATTTTGGCCTGATTTGGGTCCTTTTAAGCACCAAATAGAAGGGAAAAAGTGAGGAATTGAGTGAGAAAAAAGAAAAGAGAGGAAAAATAGAAAAAATAGGAAGAGAAATTAGTGAATCTTAGGGTATTCGGTGTTTAAAGTATTCCGGTAAGTGGGTTAAATTATTGGAAGTATATATATTTAAATTATAGGTTTTTCACAGTTAGATTATGTGGATTATGCGGTTAGATTTAATTAATTTGAGCTGTTATCCTATTATTTTCTATAGAATGTTATACTTCACAGCGGCAACGCAATAAAGGCCAGAACCAGCCAAATAGAGGCAAGCTCCTAACCCTCTCCTCAAGTTCTTAATTTCCTATGAAAGTCTTTGTGGTTTCTTGTATTTTATTCCCTCACTCACCGTGACTCGGTTCCACACACTAATAATGATAATCCAGGTGGCAACCATTCCGTAATCCATATGTTAATAATGGGTTTATTGGTGATTAAATAGGATAAGTAAATGATATTTTGGTATTGTTCATTTCGTCCGTCACAGAGCTTTGCATCGCTCCACTTCTTTCGGAAATGATGCCGAACCCGTGGAGTTAAGTTCTTAGATGGTGGGTTATGGTCAAAATTATGGGGCTGTGTTGGGAATTAGTTATGTATGTTAAGATAGCTTCCTATGTATGAGGAGAGATGAGAATAAGAAAGATATAATGGTGTCTATGCTGTCATGGAGAAAGTTTGTGAAGTGATCACTACAAAAAATCCGTAATTTAGTGACGGATTTAGCGATAGAATTTTTCTATCGCTAATTAGAGACGGAAATTCGAATTTGCGATGGAATATTCATTTGCTAAATTTTTTATTTTTATTTTTAAATTTAACGACGGAATTAGCCACAGAATATTCCGTCGCTAAATAATTAAAAAATTTTAATTTATTTTTTATTTTTTACCAACGGGTTCAAACCATCACTAAATTTTACATTTTTATTTAATTTATTTTTTATTTTTTAGCACCTGGGGTTACCCCATCACTAAATTTTGGATTTTTATTTTTTTTATTTTTTATTTTTTAGTGATGGGTGTGACCCCGTCGCTAAATTTTGTATTTTTTATTTATTTTATTTTTTTTCAAAAACAAGTGTTGCCCCGTCGCTAAATTTTAGATTTTTATTTTTTTTATTTTTTAGTTTTTAGCAATGGATGTGACCCTGTCCCTAAATTTTGTATTTTTATTTATTTTATTTTTATTTTTTAGCGACGAGTGTTGTCCTCGTGGCTAAATTTTGTATTTTTTGTTTATTTTATTTTATTTTTTAGCAACGACCTTGCCTCGTTGCTAAATTTTTTATTTTTATTTAATTTATTTTTTATTTTTTAGCGAAGGGGTTGCCCCGTCGCTAAATTTAGTATTTTTTAATTAATTTTTTTTATTTTTTAGCGATGGGGGCTATCCGCCACTAAATTTGGTAATTTTTATTTAATTTATTTTTATTTTTTAGCAACGTGGCTATCCTGTCCCTAAATTTTGTATTTTTTATTTAATTTATTTTTATTTTTTAGCCACAAGGGCTATCGCGTTGCTAAATTTTGTATTTTTTATTTAATTTATTTTTATTTTTTAGCGACGGGGTTTATCTCGTCGCTAAATTTTATATTTTTTATTTAATTAAATTAAATATATTTAGCGACGGAATATTTCGTCCCTAATTAATAAAAAAATTAAATAAATAATAAAAAATTAAATTAAATTAAATACAAAATAGCTAAATAATTAAAAAAATTAAATTAATAATTAAAAAAATTAGCCAGTCATTACAAATGAAAAAAATAAATTAAAAAAATAAAATTTATTAATTATGTATTAAACAAAGATTAAATAAATATTAAAATGTATTAAATGCATATTTTATGTATTTTATTTACAAACCAAAAATATTTAAATTGGTATGATATTGTAAAATTTATAATAACAAATATGTATTAAACTAATTTTTAATCAAATAAAACTTAAATATTTAAGAGATAAATTAATTACAACATTTAAGTGGTATATTAGTTGAGTTAAAATTTGCAGCATTTATTTTTTTAAGTATTAATTTATGAATTTAAAAGATTTAAAAACTTAATTTAAAATAAAATTAAAATGGCTGGGAGCTAAGTATAGTATATAGCTAATATGTGCAGTGTATATGATATGAAAGCTCACAGCTCGGACGGTTGTGCTCGCGCACACCCACACGGGCCACCAGGGATTGAAACTGAGGAAGGGAAGAAAGGAGTGCACTAGGAAATTATCTCGATGCCATGTGGGGCTGCAAGGCAGCGCGCGCGTCCTTGCAGCATGGGCTATTATTTTTTCCTTCGCTAATTATAATTTATTTTAATTTTTTAAATATTCTAATTTTTATTGTGTATTAGCGTTTTTGTAACTAAAATAATATTTAATTTTTAAAATAAATTTATTTTTTATTTTTTAATCAGTGACTAAAATTTTCGTTGTTGATTCCATCGCTGATTTTCCCCGTCGTTGATCCCGTCATTGAAATTTAACGACGCCATTTTTTACTACGGGAAGCTACCCATCGCTAAATTTTTTAGCGATGGATTTTGATGTTTTAGCAACGGATTTTTCCGTCACTAAATTCCATTTTTCTTGTTGTGGATAAGTTTAAAATGACTAAGTTTAGTGTTATCTGTATGTGTGTCTAAGGGTATGGGGTACAAAGCCACTGACTGTCAACCGTGGGTCGTAGCAGTTGATGGCTGGATATATGGGCGCTAGTCATCGGCTATTGCGATAAGCGCTAGACTAGCCAGAAGAACTGGTACTGTCTGATTCCCGCCTTGGTTTGTGCATATCATGATGTGTGTGCTGCATAGAGACTAGGTTGCATTCATTTGGGGGACATGCTTTGTGTGTGATGGGATGTGTGAGCATTTGTATGACCCGATTGGTCTAAGAGCCGATTTGGGTTCCCTAGGTGAGCCGGTGCATTTAGAAGCATTTCGCATGTGTGTATTCTTATGTGTGTGTAGCATAGCCTAATGCTTGGTTTATAGGGGCTTTGACATCATGTTTATGCTACAGATGCCATTGCATTTCTTATGTGTTACATTGCATAATGAGGAGAGTGATTTTAATGATGGAACGGACCCAGTAGGTTAGCCGAGGAATGCAAGGCTATGATATGGGTGGTTTGCGAGGCACGAACCCGATAGATTAGCCGGGGAATGTGAGTTCCGAGCTTAAGGTTGAATGGTCTCATACTATACACATGTTATGAATGTCAGGAAAAGACAAATTTTGTAGAATGATGTTATGATAGCCTACATTAGACTGTAACAGGTTTGTATACAGGACTTGGGTGCCAATGTGTGGCTTATGTGGGCCCCAAGGAAGGACCCTTTGTGTGCAGTTGATTTTATGTTATGCATTTAGAGCTAGCGTATTTTTTGATCATGACATAGTGTGTTGTTGCATTGGCAAAAATTGCACGAGATAATGGGGAAGAGTCTTACCTTTAACCAGTTGTCTTCTTTTCATAAGCTTGCTGAGTCTCAC
Organism: Diospyros kaki; assembly: GCA_036245055.1. Classification (NCBI taxonomy): domain Eukaryota; kingdom Viridiplantae; phylum Streptophyta; class Magnoliopsida; order Ericales; family Ebenaceae; genus Diospyros; species Diospyros kaki. The sequence continues at coordinate 4,911,424 of BSEG01000003.1, forward strand.
GACTCACCTTTGTTTTCCATCATTCCAGGTAAGAGAATCGTCCGAGGGATTAGGTACGTTCGACGGGGTTGGGTTCAATTCATCGAGCCAGATAGCAAGTGTAGAGCTCTCCCGAGGCTAGGTCTTGGGTGTCGTTGTGTTTGTGTTAAGATTGATGTTTTATGTTTTTGTGATGGATATATGTTATGTAAGCCCAGATGGGCTCACGGTGTGAATGCTTGTGCAAGAACATGTTGGGGACGGTTAAGATATATTACGTAATAAAAAGTGTAAGGTTCGATTAAGGGATGTGTGTGAGTTTTGGTTGGTGTTGTTGTTTTATATCACACAAGTAATGACCCTCTCATGGATTCTCTATGCTAGTGGGGGCTCCGGGAGGCGGGCTGTTACAGGTACATTATGGGATAAAATGAAACATGTACATAAGTTGTTGATATGACTAAAGATATGAGACTAAGTAACTAAAAAGCCATTTCAAAGAGAAAATTAAGCAAAATGGGGGAAATTATGCAAATGAAAGACCCTAATATCATATTACACAATTATCAGACAATTATGAGATAGGTAGAAGTAGAAAATTTAGGGATTGAAGAACTCTAATATCTCATATATAGAATGCAATTTTTCTTTTCGATAAGAGGAGAGAGTGGTATCGAATTCTGTTGAAGAGGCCTACCAATTGAAGAAAATGATAGTATCTAAGAATATTGTCTTTCTCTATTAGAGGAATCTTGCAACTTTTTGGAATAGGAATGTGATGCTAATTATATTATCTTGCAAAATATTAAATTAGGTTTTATGTTGGTTTCTAAAAAGTTCGATCTTTTAACAAAAGACAAATATTAAGTGAATCTAATTGAAAAGATTATCTCTCACATAGTTTTTGCAAAAACAAAAAAGACAAACTCAAAATTCTAGATAATAAAAGTATTTTTCACTATAATGAATTAGATATATAGAGGTTATGTCAAGTGCAACATCATAAAATTCTTAATGTAGGCTCACTTATAACATACGCGTTCGAGTACAGATTGTATTAAGAAAACGAATATCGTTCTTATTTCACAAGCAACCAAAAAACCCTACAATGCGAATAAATGTCTTAAATAGGTAAAAATTGAAAACCTATTGGGCCAACAATCCCTTAACGGTCTGGACTTTTCAAAACAAAATAAAAGAATATTTAAAATAATGAACTAAAAACACAAAAACGCATTTTTAACACTGTAAACGATCTCAAACGGCCAAAATCTATCACACATCACAGCAAAGTTGTGAGTCTGATTCTGCTCGTTGAGATCTTTCCGAAATGGGGTCGTGGGCCCAAAACGGACACCATATGCAAAAGTTGCGCCTATTTCTTCGAACATCGATCATTGTAACATTCCAAGAATGCAAGGGCTTGTTCCTTCGTATTAAACACACGAACCTCATCAATTCTTAGACACGATATTCAACAACTTAGAGACAAAGATTACATTTTCTGATGGAAGTGAAGGATGTGGTGAAAATGAAAGTGAAATAACGTGTTTGCTCGACCAACTAGTTCTTGAGTGTAATACCCCATGTGTAGAGAAGGTTGACACGTAATTTCGATGAGTTTAGAACACCGAAAAATGGATTTTATAGCAATTTCAAATACCGAATCAACTACAGGGAATACCTCGGAGTGAAATTGTCTAAAGAAAATTATATGGTCTCGATGAGCGTTCCAAGATAAGATTTATGGTATCGAAAGAAATTGAATCGGGAACAGTTTTCGGAACAGCTAAAATACAACAGTCATTTAGGCTGTAAAACCGAATTATCGTAGGAGACTCCCGAAAAATCAACGAAAAATACAGCAGTGGCCGGCGAGGCTGGAGGAAGCTGCAATGGCAGCTGGTGCGCGGGCGGCGGCGGCAGAAGGTGTTCGCACAAGAAGAAAGGAAGAAGAAGAAGAAGAAGAAGAAGAGAAGGAAGAAGAAAAAAAAAAGAATAAAAAGAAGAAAGAAGAAAAAAGAAGGAAGAAGAAGAAGAATTGCAGGCGCAGGAGGCGGGAGAAGGAGGAAGAAGAAGAGAGGAAGGAGAAAGAAAAAAAAAAGAAGAAAAGAAAAAAAGAAAAGAAAGAAAAAAAAGAAGAAAAAAATAGAGGAAATGTGGGAAAAAATTTTAGAAAAATCCTGAAAAATAGGAAATTATGTTTCGATGATATCCCGGAGATTTTGGTGAGAAAAACGGCCCGGGCACGCTTTTCGAGAATATTGCACGTAAATTGAGGAAATCAGAGATGCTAAGTCAAGGTGAGTAAAATTCTCTAGAAAATTTCATAAATTCCAAAATATTATTTTATGAATTGTCGTAGTGAAATATTTGAGAAAATATTTCTAGAAATATTTAATTTGGAATTATTGAGGAAAAATAGGAAGAAATAGAGAGAAAATTAAATAAAATGCCAGAAATTATGGAAAAATAGGATTTAATATTTATTCAAATATTTATGGTGATTAGGATGCTTTGAGGTCAAAGTTGAGATGTCTGGTGCGAATTTTGAGGTTGGCATGCAAATCGAGGCAAGTCTCAGATTTCGAGATAGCTTGATAACCTCTAAAAGGTAAGTGGTATTTCCTCGAAAATGTTTCATCATATTGACATGCCCTGATATGTATCTATCACATAGAATGCATACATGATTATGAAATGCATGATTACACGTTGATATCATTGATCACACGCATATGAGGCCGTAGGGAGTACGAACTGGCACCGCTGCCTTACCAAGGGTGCACCCATACACCCCGGCTTCGAAAGAGGTGGCCGGTAAAATGGTAGGTAGCATGAGGGGTGCAGTTGACACCTACGAAGAAAGACATTGCATACACTCATGACATAGCATTACGTACCCTTACTTAGATGGTTCATCATCTAACTTGGGTTCGCCCCTAGAACATTCAACGTTCCAGTCGGGCCTTGCAGCGATGATACCGAGATTGGAAATGTATAGTGACGCGAGACGTCAGGAAACGAGGAAATGTGCCATGTTATGTTGTGATATGAATGGTTAAGGATTATGTACATTTGTTTTACTTTTCAAAGGTTATGTAACAACGTTTATAATAAATACTTGTTCAGTTATTCATGTATATATTGCCATGAGCAGGTTCGATTCAGCTTCCGCTTTGTATTTATTTTCTAGTGTAGATATCTTGCATTAGATAAGGCCTTAAGGGATTTTGGGATAATGAAATGATAAAAAAAAAAAAATAGACCAAATTTTCTAAGGCATAACACACCCGAGAAAGCGGGCCGTTACAGTTGGTATCAAAGCTTAAGATTATTGGAAGCCCTAAGTGACTCAGATATAGTTGATTAGACCCTATTTGGAGATTAGGGCATAGTAATTTGGAGACTTTAGAGGATCTGGTAGAGCCAGTTAGTAGGAACCCAAAGTGGAGACTCAGGGGAAAGAAACTAAGGGTTCGTAAAATGAAATCCCTATTTGGAGATTTGGGAATGGTCGATTGAAGTCTTAAAGGTTATTGGCTTGAGGATCTAATCTTGCTAAGCAATAGAATGACCAGTCAAGATAATCTAACTCTTGAAGTTAGGCTCTGATGATATGATTCGGGTGTAAGGTTGACTCGGTAACCATTACTATGGATCTGAGAGATTTGGAGACTGTTAATTTGAGGTCGTCAGTTGAAATCTCTATAATAAGATAGGATAACTATGGTTGTCAAGGATGATTGGATCATGGATGATTAGTCTGATGTGATATTACCTAGCTAAAGAGTTAGAATCAAACAATAAAGAATTCTCGAGGACCATTTAATGTAAGATCCGAGATCCAACAGATTGAGCCAAACAAGAGATCGAAAATGGTCAAGTGATGACAGGTGAGTTGCGTCAATTAATGAGATGGCAGTAGTGTAACCAGTAGGACTCACAGAGATGGGACAAGGAACCCTAAGAGTGCCTAGGGTCTAAGTTCCAATAGTCTAGGGTGCGAAGTGTGCCACTAGCTATGATTAATCGAGGTCGGAAGCGTAGGAAATCAACACAAAGTGAAATAGATTGTATACGGACTGAGTGTCTTATTCAAAGAATTGTATATAGGTCATTTTAGGAGTTGGTGACACGACAAGTGCCGTGAGGCTCGAGGAGTAGAATATCCCAGTATCTAGTATGGCAATGAGATCATGAATGGTCGCTTGCTGATAGTTAGCTAGATCTAAATAGCAAAATGTGAGAGTCAGTTGACTCTCTGTAAACGAGATTTTAGGTAGTAAAGTATAGCCAGTACAAGACCTTGACAATAAGTTGTGAGACGACAATCTCAGTTTAAGGAAGAGATCAGGTACTTAAAAGGCAAGAGTTGCTTGTAGGTCGTATTGACCCTAAGGAAGGATGATGAGAAATCTAGTCAACAGAGGTTGTGACTACGATTCAATATGCCGAGTGGATTTGAGAATTCGAAAATTTGTAAGAGAAGACTCGTGAATAAGTTATGCCTTGTGTATCGGTGTGTGGACCTGAATCGTTATTTGAGGTTTAAAGTACCATTCGGTAAAGAGTTCTTGCGAGTATAAGGTTCGGTTGTTTTAATGATTAGAACCAGGTAACGTGATCTAAATAGAGATCTTCAAAGATGAATCGATTTCAGATTTTTGAGGAATTTCCCTTAAGGGATGAGAATCTAAGGATTTGTGATGAGACTTTAAAGTTTTGGAGTGCCGTAGATGACAAAGGTACCTGCCTACTCTAACTGGTAGTATAATTATGGATTGTTATCTAGAAGATTGTGCGAATCTTAGATGTGATAAAGAGAATCAAGTGATGACAAATGTGCCAGGGTGACGGGTTGCGATAGGAAATGTTGCAGGCCTAGATCGATTTGAAATTCAAGATTTCGATTTTGAAGAATGAAACCCTCGTATGACTAGATGGTCAGTCTAGGTTGCCCTGGTAGGCAAATCGGGAGATATATAGCTGAGTTATGTCAGCAAGTTATGAATATAAGGAGCCTATTGATTTGTGGTACCGGCATTTGCGGTCAGTAAAAAGTTGTTAACAAAAATAAAATAAAAATAAAAATACCATGAGGTATTCTCAAAAGATTTAATAAGATTATTTATTAATTACCAATAAATAGCTTGAGGTTACAAGTAGCTTGAATGAGGATGTGAATTATTGAGCTCAAATTTGATGAATTATAAACAGTTGCAAGAGACTGGGGTAATTGCGATTAATGTGCGACCGAGGGATGAGACATTTCGAAAATCAGAAATGGAATCATGATTTGATGATTTGATCAAAGTACCATTTGCATTGAAGTCACATGGTAATCGTGTCTATCGAGGATATATGGGTGTACTCTTCAGATAGGGAGACGCATGAGAAATATTGAGGATAATGTTTGGGAACGTCGCGATAGATGTTGAGACTAAGACTTGCTTGCTAGGTCGTGAGCCAATCAAGAAAGAAATGATGAGAGCTTGAGGCTCCGTGTTGGGAACGTGAAATCAAGGTCGAGGATTAGGACAGATATCCCAGTAGGTTTCGAGAGACGAACCAAATGTTTTGAGTAGAGGTTGGTTCAAGCAAAGGTCGGTAACTTGAGTAAGTAGCTCCAAAAAGGATCGAGCATGATTAAAGTTAGTTGACATAAAACGTTATTACTAGAAGAGTAATTTGAGGATTAAATGATTAATTTGATGATATAGAATGTTACTTGAAGAATCACTTCGAAAAATGCGAGGAATTATTAGAGTTATGGGTATATGGATGAATAAGTATTAGTTTGGCGACTAAGTAACAAAAGAGCAAGCAATGTAAGGATATTGGTATTGCTAGACTTGGAAAATAACGTTAGATTTCGATTGATAAAAGTTGAGTTACGGGAAGAAGTTTTGGAGACAGGTAGAATTTATTAATAAAGATTTCTGAGGAAATAAGGATAATTGTGGTCAATTGGCAGAAACCTGAGATTATATCGAGAGATGAATACCTACAAGAATGAGTAAATAATAGAAATCTTGAATAGATTAGCAAGAGAAAAAAATTAAGCAAAGACTAAGTTTGAGATGACCTAAGGCAAGGCATAGCTAGTTTCAAGGATATGTGATAATGTATATTTTTGATGTTTTTGGATCCAAGGGTACGTGAAATAGTTTGACGACATAAAAGTATTCTTTGAGGATCGATTTGATAAAAGATCAGGGACTTTGTGTCAAGGTTGGAAAATTATCAAAGCACGATTGATTGATTCAAAATAAATGACGTCGTAGGAAATCAGAATTAAAGAAATGTCGTGATGACTTAAGAAAATTAAAAAATTGAGAACGTAGATATGAGAGTTGCGGGCTCATTATGATGATGTGAGTATCGACTTATATAGGAGCTCGAGTGGAGATTCTTGGCCCAAGGACCGAGTAATGCAATTATAATTTGAAAGGTATGCATCGTTGACAAGTGAACTTGTCGATGGGTTGAGGAGCATGGTCAAATCAAGGGTTCGAATTTTGATATGCGCATTGGTATTCACAAGTTTCGATCTTCTTCAGTTATTTGATCAGTCAGGTGTTAATTTCAATGATGAAATTTTGAGATTTTGGGCATGTGGCAAATTTCGAGGACGAAATTTTTGTAAGGAGGGGAGAATGTAATACCCCATGTGTAGAGAAGGTTGACACGTAATTTCGATGAGTTTAGAACACCGAAAAATAGATTTTATAGCAATTTCAAATACCGAATCAACTACAGGGAATACCTCGGAGTGAAATTGTCTAAAGAAAATTATATGGTCTCGATGAGCGTTCCAAGATAAGATTTATGGTATCGAAAGAAATTGAATCGGGAACAGTTTTCGGAACAGTTAAAATACAGCAGTCATTTAGGCTGTAAAACCGAATTGTCGTAGGAGACTCCCGAAAAATCAACGAAACCCTAGGGGGGCTCCGATTTTGCTTAACAAGCAACCCTTCAGTGGTTTCGGGATGAAACGACAACTCGGTAAGGACACTAGGGTGAAATCGTCCTTTTAACTAAGCTTCAAGTTATTAATTTCGTATTTTCAGTATCGTAATGCTAATTAATTCAGTGTTTGAAGATATTCTTGCAACTAGAAAATTATTTTAATAAATTTAGAGTTAAAAAAAATGGAATTTAAATATATAATTTTCTAAATTATATAATACAATATATAATCACATATATATATATGTATTATGTATGCTCGTGCGTAAGGCATGGATAGTCATGCCCTGTAACCCATGCCTCTGCAAAATTTTGGAAGCTTTTGCACGCAAATTTCATGCCCCTGCTGATTGATGGTGTCAGTAATGTGATCTTCACGCCAAGAGGGATGGGCAAGACGGATCGCTGGCAGTGGAAGCAACTATAAAAGGGTGAAGAAGGAAGGGGAAGAGGCAGGCTTCGGCTGAAGGAAATGGCCGAGGAAAAGAGTTGGGGCAGGGAGCTTGAGGGAAGGGAGATTGAGAGAGAGCGCTTGGGCTAAGCATGGCCGAGGCAGGGAAGAAGATCGAGAGGGCGAGCTGGGGCGGCCATGGCCGCAAGAAGCTAGCTCGCAACAGCCGTGATTGGTAGCCATGGCAGCGGCTGGAAGCAACCGCTAGAGGCACGAAGTAGGCGACGCGACAAGTGGGCAGAGGGCCACGGTGGCAGCAGCTGCGTCGGAGGTCGGCGGGGATGTGGGCAGTGGCCGGCGAGGCTGGAAGAAGCTGCAATGGCAGCTGGTGCGCGGGCGGCGGCGGCAAAAGGTGTTCGCACAAGAAGAAGAAGAAGAAGAAGAAGAAGAAGAAGAAGAAGAAGAAGAAGAAAAAAAGAATAAAAAGAAGAAAGAAGAAAAAAGAAGGAAGAAGAAGAAGAATTGCAGGCGCAGGAGGCGGGAGAAGGAGGAAGAAGAAGAGAGGAAGGAGAAAGAAAAAAAAAAGAAGAAAAGAAAAAAAGAAAAGAAAGAAAAAAAGAAAAGAAAGAAAAAAAAGAAGAAAAAAATAGAGGAAATGTGGGAAAAAATTTTAAAAAAATCCTGAAAAATAGGAAATTATGTTTCGATGATATCCCGGAGATTTTGGTGAGAAAAACGGCCCGGACACGCTTTTCGAGAATATTGCACGCAAATCGAGGAAATCGAAGATGCTAAGTCAAGGTGAGTAAAATTCTCTAGAAAATTTCATAAATTTCAAAATATTATTTTATGAATTTTCGTAGTGAAATATTTCTAGAAATATTTAATTTGGAATTATTGAGGAAAAATAGGAAGAAATAGAGAGAAAATTAAATAAAATGCCAGAAATTATGAAAAAATAGGATTTAATATTTATTCAAATATTTATGGTGATTAGGATGCTTTGAGGTCAAAGTTGAGATGTCTGGTGCGAATTTTGAGGTTGGCATGCAAATCGAGGCAAGTCTCAGATTTCGAGATAGCTTGATAACCTCTAAAAGGTAAGTGGTATTTCCTCGAAAATATTTCATCATATTGACATGCCCTGATATGTATCTATCACATAGAATGCATACATGATTATGAAATGCATGATTACACGTTATTATCATTGATCACACGCATATGAGGCCGTAGGGAGTACGAACTGGCACCGCTGCCTTACCAAGGGTGCACCCATACACCTCGGCTTCGAAAGAGGTGGCCGCTAAAATGGTAGGTAGCATGAGGGGTGCAGTTAACACCTACGAGGAAAGACATTACATACACTCATGATATAGCATTACGTACCCTTACTTAGATGGTTCATCATCTAACTTGGGTTCGCCCCTGGAACATTCAACGTTCCAGTCGGGCCTTGCAGCGATGATACCGAGATTGGAAATGTATAGTGACGCGAGACGTCAGGAAACGAGGAAATGTGCCATGTTATCTTGTGATATGAATGGTTAAGGATTATGTACATTTGTTTTACTTTTCAAAGGTTATGTAACAACGTTTATAATAAATACTTGTTCAGTTATTCATGTATATATTGTCATGAGCAGGTTCGATTCAACTTCCGCTTTGTATTTATTTTCTAGTGTAGATATCTTGCACTAGATAAGGCCTTAGGGGATTTTGGGATAATGAAATGATAAAAAAAAAAAAAATAGACCAAATTTTCTAAGGCATAACACGCCCGAGAAAGCGGGCTGTTACATTGAGCATCAAATGCTTTTCTCTTTTTTGATCGATTTGGGTTTAAATTACTTTTTCTTAGCTCATCTATTAGTTTCAACAACCAAGTTACAATAATGTATCCATACATCTCAACCTAATTTTCTTGATTAATTTGTAGTTTGATAGTAGCACAAGAGATTAGGGTTTTTCAATCACCATATTTTCCTGTTTCTATTTGTAGTTTGGAATTGTCTGTTTACTTTGAAATTAGGGTTTTTCCTTCAAACAATTTCTCCCCTGTGCTTAATTTTCCCTCCAAAATAGTTGATAAATTGATTGATCATGTGCCTTCAACCATGTCATTTTCATATGTATAGGGTGGTTGAACAAGCCAAACTCGACTTGTTAAGATCAAGCTTAGCTCAATTCTTAATCCCTCTTGAGTAGGACCAAGCTTAAGGTAAGCCTTTTTTTTTTTCCTCCAATTTTAGTAAAATTTATATATTTAAAACTCTTTAAAGGTGATTATGAGAGATAAATTATTTATTTTACACTAAACACATTTTATGCAATGATTGATTTCGTTAATTTATATATATGATGATATTCACTTTACTAGTATAATTTCATAACACTAAAATGTTCTCTATATAATAGTACAGATATACATACATTATGGATACATAAATCATTACAACTTTGTTAATGAGTACTTGAAGGCATCCAATAATTTGGTTTAAGATAATATATATTTAGATATCATTTTAAATACTTGATTCTCTCTATATTTCATGTCACGTCTAAATACATTTTGATATAATGTCACGAAATAAAGCATTTGAAATTTAAAATGGCAAATTCAAAATTATTAACTAGAATACCTTTATTATCTGTCAAAAAAAAATTAAATTTTAACAGTTTTTGAAAAATTAGTTAATTAAAAGTACAAATTAACATCTGATTTCAAAAACTAATAGAATCTCTATTCAAAACAATAACGACAAGAAAATTGGGGTGGGCCAATTTTGTTAATGAATAGGCCCAGAATGCAACTGCAGTGGCCCAATAATAGTATCTGGGCTGGGACATGAAAAACTCACAAAAATGGAAACTAAAACTGGGTTGTTTAAAAAAAAAAGGAAAATAGATTAAATATAAATTAAACATTTTCATATAAAAACAGACCTATAAGAAATAATCGATTAGGGATATCCTTTTAGACTTCAGGAATCGAAAACTATTGATTCATATATATATATATATATATAAATCTATTGAAATGAAATATATATCAGCAAACCTCACACACATATGGCAGCTCATATAACAGAATATAAAAACTAGTCAGCCTAGCACAACCTTACAAGTTACTTCTAGAAGCCAACTTCTTCTCCTTCCTTTTTTTTTTTTTTTTGTCCTTTTTCTAAGGGTAAAATGGTGGCCTTCAAGTGTGTATTGCATACAAGTTCATGAATTACAATGACACTCCATTTTGGTGATTCACAGCTCGATCAGAGCCACCAGCAGCTTCTGCAGCTCGAACTTGTCTTCCCAACTGAACAAACAGATTAACAATATTTAACAAACAGATAAACATAATTTAAACATAAAAGTATATAATTAAGGAGTTCTATATAATTAATGTTAATCCTGTGATCAGACAGAAGGAAAAGACCACAAAATAGGCTTCAAGCTTCCCTTTGAGAGTTGTCAGTTCTTCCTTCAGCTGTTGGAGGGCCATCTTGCATCTGCTTGTGTTGATCCATGCAAAGGAAAGCTAGTAAGTTAGCTTGTGAAGAGAAAGGTTTTCAAAATGGCATTTTTTTTGCCACAAAAATGCAAATGAATCTAAACACTAAAATGCTCTATAATTTTGTTCCTTTTTCATCCAAAGGTAGTTGTTATTTTCATTTCAAATCTGAAGCGACCACAAATTATGTGTAAATGTAGTGATAAGAGGCAAAGTGATTAGAAATTACCCTTCTAGATCTCCATTTCCCACCACGCAGTACTCCCTAAATTCTATGCATTTATCTGTGATCCTCCTGGATCCAAAACTGCATCCATGAGAGAGAGAGAGAGATGTTATATATATATATGCATATATACACATGTTATTATATATACATAAATTTTCATTACTGAATGTTAATATTGAGTTTTACATTGAACAACATCCCTTGAATGTAACCATATGGTTGTCCAACTCAGAGAAATCTACAGGAGTTTTCTCCCTGAAAAGAAATTGCACAATCGAACGCCATTATTAAACAGTATTACCAGTAGCCTCATCCTTCCAAACTAAAACATGATTTGCTTGTGAATATTATAATTAATATAATGAAAATTAATAAGCATGTACACACACACACACTTACAAGGCTTGCTCTATATTCTGAATACATCTAGCTGACTCCGTGGTGTAGAATAATGAAATAACTTCTTCGACGAAGTTAGGGCCAGCAGCATCAGTTTGCAGTGTCTCTAACTGAATAAATGTTTCACCAAGAAATCCCTGTGAGATAGCCCAATACTCAGCTTTACTATACTCAACAGAAAAGGCATAATTTTTTTTTTTTTTTCCATAAAAGGAAGATTAATTTTAAAAAATTAATTTTTTAATTCTATAATTTATGTGTAGGCATATTCCTTTTTGGAAATAACTTCATATCTTTACAATTCTGCATTAATTCATATGAATCACTGCATTAATATTTAGATAAACTCTCTCAAACTTATATTAGGTAATGTTTTACATATGGTCAAATTTTATATAAAAAAATAATTAAAATTACACGCATGTCTGCTTTGTACCCTATTATTCTAAGGATACATTCTAAAAATAATAACTCACACTCTCACTTACATATATACAAAATCAATGAATTTTCATGCATATATGTTAGTGCATCCTTTTGTGTGTGTGTGTGTGTATATAAATACAAAAAGCAGCTCTTGAAATGATAAAGCTAGAGAAGGTTTTCACCCAGCTATAGAGCTAGCCTCTTTCTTATGTTAGTGCATGCTTAAAGCCATTGGTATGCAGAACATAAGAGTAAACCTCAACTAGAAGGGACTGCCTCATGTTGTCAAGTTGGCCCCTCTGCATTGCACAAGTAAAAGCAAGGGAAGAGAGAGAGAGAGAGAGAGAGAGAGAGAGATCTGAACAGAATAGCTAAAAAATTGAAGTTTAGTTGAGAATGCAATGTATGTGTAGGAAAGGAGGGGTTATATTGGGGGGGGGGGGGTGTTGAATATAAAGAGAGAGAAGAAATTAATTTATAAGGAAATTCTAAATATATATATATATATCATATTTCCTTTTTTCAATTTTGTTAAGGTACACAATATATTCAAGAGGATTTTATTTGTTTTTTCAATTAATTTTTTATTTGAAGTTTAGGGGTACAATCGGAGCAAGTCGAGCAAAATTGAGTTAATTTTGAGATTATCGTCCTTGCGCAGTTTCTTACTACTTGTGTTCTCAATTTCAGCAATGAGATAAATTGCAGGTGGAGACTTTGTCTCACTACGCTGGGCAAGGAGTTGAACCCACAACCTACTAGTGCAAATCTTAGTTTATTGTGGCTCAACCACTTAAGTTGTACCTAGGGGTAAAATTGAGTTAATCTTAACTATATTTAAATTTGACTTATTTATTTAATATTAAGGTGTTTGATCTTGGCTTATTTATAAGTTGAGCTATATAAGAAATGTTTGAATTCGATTTGTGAATAAGTTTCTATGTCTAACCTTGGCTTATTTAAGTTAAAGGAGCCAAATTTAAACTTGTTAACAAGTTTGTTCATGAATAAGGTATTGTCGAGTTTGTTTATGAATAAGTTATATAATGCTCCTTTATAAAAAAAAGAGCACAATGTACTTTTAAAACACATTTGCTTCACAAGTTTAAACATTTGTAACAATTCTAACATATTTGTAGAAAAAAATTCTAAGTTATCTTAGGAGTATATATACACTCTTCTTAGTGAACAAATAAAGGAGCTAGTTTTAAATGAATTATAAAAAAAACTTGTTCATGAAAATAATTAAATTGAAAGGCTTCTATTTAAACTCGATTCATTTATTAAACAAATTCTAATTTTTTTTTGAATTTATTTATTTATTAAATAAATTCAAATTGACTCGGTTCACAAATTAAATTGATATATATGTTTTTATTTTATTCATTTTAGCTAAAAAAAAAAAAAGAGCCCAATAATTAAAACTACTAGCATGTAATTCTAAGGATACATTTTATAAAACTAAAATGAATGCTAATGATTTGTTTAGTGTAGTTCTTGCTACTTAATTTCATTTCCTAATACATTATTTTGCAGTTTATAAATCCAATAAATCGTTAGAAGGAATGATAGCTGTATAGCGTATGATATGCCGTTTTAGCTTCTTTCCTTCGCATTTTGGAAGATATGTAATATAAATGAAAATATTAAGCATTGCCATCACTGTAATTTATGCACGAAGAGACGGCCCACCTCCCAAAGATATAGACTCTACATATAAAACGTTACATTACCCATTTTAAACCGGAATAATTAATCTTATATGAAATGTTAATAGAAAATTATTTTAATTGCAACAAAGCAATTTAAGTTTTTGTCACACTTTATCCTAAAGACCAATTTATTATTTTAACTATTCATAGCTTCTTTCTTGGACACCTAAAGCATCAAAATTTCATGCCTAACTAACTAGACAGCCGAGCTGAGACTTTACAAGATGCTCCTTCAACATGGTCAACCCAAGCATCAAAATTCATGCTTAACTAGTGATAGTGCATAGTAAAATTATCAAAATGCCCAATTGAGAAAGTCAATCCAACCTCGTTGTGTGGTCAAAATTCAAGCTCATGAGGGGTGACTGGTGTCATCTCCTTCAGCCCATATCCAAATCTAAAGAATTAATCCGAATTTAATTCTCAGCTCTTAAATCCAAAAGTATTCGGGTCACTAATAACTTAACTCAAATTAGAGATCGATCTCGCTATCTAATAAGAGCTCGAGAATCTTAGAAAAAATCTCAAGAATTCTAACTACTTTGAAAATAATTCCCCTCCTTCAATCTATGTAGAAGGACCTCTACAAGTAAAATCATTTGAGTATAAATTAATGATTACCTTTTCTAGATTCTATTACAAACTTAAGCGTCAAAAGTCATACCATGGGACCTAACCTTGCCTTATTCTCTTGTAGGTGTAGTTTCCAAAGAGTCCATCTTACATATATGTAGATCTCAAAGTTCAATTTTCGATATAGTGCATGGTGATGGTCATTCATTCTATCATCAACTAGATAGCTAAATTAGCAAAGTACAAGCAAATCATTCAACATGATAAACTCAACAATTAAAATCCTTTTTATTTCAATTATTTTACAACAAAATTTTATTTGTTGATTACAAGATAAAGTAATTAACTGGGCTTAATTAATCCCACTAGAACAATGTAACAAATTCCTTGAACAATGTAACAATGCATCATGTTGCAATTTCTCCAACTAATCAAGTTATTCTTCAAGCACTACGAGGAAACAGTAGATTTGAAACAAATTTTGAGATAAATTTTAAAACGGATTAATAAAATATGTCTCAAAATCTAACTCAAATCAAAAGCTCGTCTCAAATTGACTGTTGGATAGAACGTGCTCAATAAGTAGGACACCAAATTACATTGGTCTGAATACGCTTTTATCAGGGATGAAAGGAATATATATCATGTCACCATATCTTAACTAGAATTTATAAATTTCATGAACAGGTCAACAAATGAGGCAGCCCATATACCCTAGTTGCATGGGCCGAAAGGACTAATATCAAGGCCATTTTACCCCTTGCTGCCCCCCTTCCCTCCGCCTGCCACAAGCAGTGGCCATCCAATGCCAAGATGATCGTGAGATCGCGCCTTTGAATACTTTCACTAATATAATAGGGATTATAACTTTACTCCTTTTGATCCCCCTTTTGCTAAGCAGCGTTGGGTTAGGTTTCCTTCTTTATAGAAATTGGTTATTAGTTTATTAATTATTTCTTAATTAATTAGTAAAATCCATGTGAGTTAAGCTTATAAAGAAGACCTAGGGGCATTTTTGTTTAAAAAAAAATCAGGATTTATAGGGGTTTTAACCCCTTTAATGTGGCTTCCGCAAGGAGCTAGAGAAAAGTTCAAAATTTTATTAAAAGATGTGCAATCCAATTTTGGTTAAGAGATTGTTTGGAGGTATCGTGATATTGTCTAGAGGTCAATACGTGATTTGATTTAACTAAAATTTGGTTAGCGAATTCATGATTCTATAATCTAAACATTGAAGTTTGATTTCGAGTCCCTCTATCAATAGGTTTTTGTAATAGTTTTTTTTTTTTAACGTAAATTTTATTATTCTTGTGGTTGTTTGATTGCTATAGTACTTATTTGATATTACTAAGCTCACAAAAGAAGGGAGAGGTTAACGATTTTAAACGTCTTTATATTAAGTTGTTGATTTGTCATGTTTTCTTTCAAGAAGATTGGGGTCCCTTGTATGTTATTTGTCAAAACAAAATACAAAAGATTAGAAATATCCTTCAAGAGTAAAACTTTGAGTAATTCAAAATTCTTTATGTACATATATATACATAAAACATAAAATAATACTTGAAACCATATTTTGATAACGAAGTTCATCTATTAACGATATTCCATTGTGGTGATCCACAGCTTCATCAGGGCAATCAATAGTCTTCGCGATTCGAACTTATCTTCCAAACTGAAGAAGCGGATTAACAATATTTAACAAATAAATAAACAAAAAAATAGATAATAAAAAAGTTGTATATAATTAATATTTAACAAATAAATAAACACACACACACACACACACACATATATATATATATATATATCTGTGTGTGTATTGAAAATACTATGTGTATAATTCAATACAATAAAAAATTGTCTAAATATTGTCCAAATTTTAAATGATAGATTTGAATAATTCTTACAATTAAAATTCAAGTATTTGGATAAATATTAATGAATAAAATCATTTCAAAATTCTAATGCAATCATTCTAAATTTAATTCCTTAATTATAAAAAGCACTGTAATTAAGAAGAAATGTCAAAAAATATAACTAAAAGGTTTATATTAAAAATCTTTCACATCTATATTTATCCAAAAAAAATCAATTTTAAATGCCACGAAATTAAATAAAATAACGTACAATGTGAGTATTTTATTTAAAAGATATATGTGGATAAGAGAATTTGAAATTCTTTAAAGAAAAACTAGGAGACATAGAAGATGGATGCACCTAATGGGCTGAAAATGAAACCCAGTTGATGGACATTCAAGATAGAAGAGAAGCTCTTTGTAAGCTAATTAGATAGTTTTTTTTTTTTTTTTTTCAGTTAAGAAACACCATTGTAGCTGACAAAATAAAATTGCATTAAACCCTCCACAACACCCACTATATATACATGAAATGTCAATTTTTATTTATGTTCCACTGCTTTTGAAGTTTCTTCTCGTGTTAAGGTTCCTTGATGTTGTGACTTTGATATATATTTGATTTGTGCAATTTGTTGACCTTTGGATTTGGATTGGGATTTAAGCTTTGAATTTGGCTTTTGTTTAGGATTTGGTTGTGGGATTGGGGGGTTAAAGATAAAAGAGATTGTACAGTAATTTTTGTTTGATCTTTTTCAGCTCTTCATTTAAAGGAGAAGAAGTATTTATACAAGAACAATTAAAGAATAACAATTAAATCTTCCTGGAAAATATACCCAACAATAAAAAAGAAATTAATTGTCTTGAATGTTAATTAGTCTCCTAGAGGATTGAAATGGATGTGTAAAATCATTAATCATATATCCAACGATAGGTAAAGCATTGAAGAATATTAATTGCAATAAAATGCACAGCTTGTTTGTCCGGAGTCATTTTCATTTTTGGGTAAAGCTTCTTTTGTTTTTGAATATGATTTAATTGATATCTCATCAGCCCCCCTCAAGCTGAAGAGTGTCACGGAGTGAACTCCCAACTTGGTGCGAAAAGCTGAAAATAAAGCTTGAGGCAAAGGTTTTTGTGAGAACATTAGCAATATGGAGGGTAGTAGGAACATAACGATTTCTAATAATCCCTTCACATATCATTTCTCGGATAAAATAGAAATCTAACTCGATGTGTTTTGTACAAGCATGGAATATGGGAATTTTTGTCACATGAAGAGCACTTTTATTGTCACAAAGGAGTAGCGAAAGATAGGCAAGTGAAAAACCAATTTCTTTTAGAAGATGTGTGAGCTAGAGAAGTTTAGTAGTAGTGGAGGCTAATAAGCAATACTTAGCTTCAACACTAGAGCGAGAAACTGTGGTTTATTTCTTAGAACTCCAAAAGATGCAATTGGCACCCAAATAAACACATAAACCCAAAGTGCTACGCCTTGTGATAGGGCGACCTACCCAATCAGAATAAGAAAAAGCGTAAAGTTTGACATTTGTATTATGTGTGAGGAAAAATTATAATTGACACATAAAGTAATTTTTACCTACATTTACGTGTGGGTAAATTTCTCAAAATCTTATAGTGAGAAGTGCCTTTGAGATAGAGAAGAATTCGTTTAATTTCACTTAGGTGTGTTTTAGTTGGATTTTGAAAATGTTGACATACATGGTTGACTACACGTTGGATGTTTGGTCGAGTGAAAGTGAGGTATTGTAAACTCCCAAAAATGGCACGAAAATGAGTAGCATCAACAAGTTGGTGATGATTGGACTTTGGAGGAGCTTTGCAATAGAAGTGGACATAGGTGAGCAATTCAGCATGTGAGTTTTAGCTAATAGATCATTGATATTTGTGAAGGAGGAAGAAAAAGAGGAAGATGAGGAAGATCAATGAATACATGTTTTGAAATATTAGGAATATCATCTGAAATGGAGATGGATGAGGCATTGGAGTTCACATCAAGAGTAGATGAAGATGTTTTGAATGTGGAAAGGGTAAAGGTTCGAAGAGAAAAATTACTAGGGGATACAGAAATGTCAATATTTCCAGGAACACCAAGAATTGCTGAGGCTGTTTGAGAGGTGTCATTGTCACAACAATCAAAAGAGTCAGTAGGGTGGTTGGAGGTGCTATTATGCTAATTTTGTTGCTCATTCGTAGAGGAGTTATGGTGGTATGATGTGGTGTTCTTAGTGGGTTTTATCCATTCATCAAATTGAGGATACGAGACTAGTTAACCAGGTACACTACAAGAAAAGTAGTTTTTAGTGGCCACTTTTAGTGATGACAAAAAGATATTTGTCATAGATACAATTATTAGTGGCGGTCATAAACTATTTGTCACTAAAAAGGCATGTTTAGTGGTGGCCGAAAAAATTGGCCACTAAAGAGCTCATTATTTGTGACAATCACGACTTGTGGCCACTAAAAGTGCACTATTGTGACAGTCGATCGTAACAACCACTAAAAGTTTTTGGTGTTGTGGATACCAATCATGTTTCTTTTGTGAGGGGCGGCATTAACAGTTATTAAAAGAAGATTATTTGTGACGGCCATGTATGGCGGCCACTAAAAGTGGATTATTTGTGACAACCACTAAAAGTGGATTATTTGTAACAATAACAAGCAAGCAAGTTTATTTGTGAGGTCGGTATGGGCGGCCACCAAAAGTACATTATTAGTGACGGCCATGGGTGGCGGCCACTAAAGGTGGAGTATTTGTGACAATCGAACATGGCGGCCACTAAAAATTTGGGGATGTGGAAGTTATTCAAACAAGCTTATTTGTGACGGCCGCTAATGGCGGCCACTAAAGTTTCATTATTTGTGACGGCCGCTAATGGCGGCCACTAAAGTTTCATTATTTGTGACAGCTGCTAATGGCGGCCACTAAAGTTTCATTATTTGTGACGGTCATGTGTGGCAGCCACTAAAAGTGGATTATTGTAAGGGTTGATTTGGGCGCCCACCAAAAGTGTATTATTAGTGGCGGCCACTAAAGGTGGAGTATTTGTGACAGTTGAACATGGCGGCCACTAAAAGCTTGGGGATGTGGAAGTCACTCAAACAAACTTATTTGTGATGGTTGCCAAAGGCAGCCACTAAAGGTTCATTATTTGTGACGGCTAGAATTAATGATCACTAAAAGTATATTATCTGTGATGACTAGAAGTGGCCGCCACTAAAGGCTTGGGAAAGGGGTTTGAGTCATTATGTTTATTTGTGAGGGTCAGGGTTTGTGGCAACTAAAAGATAATTATTTGTGACGACATAATGTGGTAGCCACTAAAGATGGATTATTTATGACAACCGAACATGGCGGCCACTAAAAGCTTTTGGCATAACTTTAATTTCAGTATACTTATTTGTGATGACTAACTTTGACGGTCACTAAAAATGAATTATTAATATAGAAATGTACAATAATATAAAATATAATTAATAACTAATAAAAAACATTTTCATTTTTAATAACATTCTTTTATTATGTTTTTATTTTTTAATAACATTATTCTTTTGATATTCTTAAAAAGTATATTTTTTATTTTAATATACTTTTATAATTAATTATTAATAATATACTTATTATTAATAATTAAATAATAAAAGTCAGAGGGTGGTTACTCTTTGGGAGGTTTTGAGGGCTCTATCGGTGGTCACGGGGAAGGTTTTGGTGGTGTTTTGGGTTGTTTTTGAGTGGTCTTTGAATAATTGTGACTGGTTGTTTTTGGGTGCATGTTTGTTAAAAAATTAAGGCTCAATAAAGTCAGAGGCTTATTCAAGGAAATTAAAAACCTCTAGTTGCTTGTTTTGGGAAATTGAGGGTAGGGGGAGATAGCGAAGGAATAGAGGAAGAGAAAAGAGTCGGAAAATTTACAATGGTAATAAGTGGTGAGTGGTTCTGTTGAGAAGATGACAGAAAATCGAGGGGACATTGAACAATAAAAAAATGTCTAAAATTGTAAAATATTGTCTGAATTTTAATAATTCTTGCACTTTAGATTCAATTAGTTGGATGAATGTTAATGAATAAAAGCATTTCAAAATTTAAATCTTTAATTATAAAATCAATGTAATTAAGAAGAAAATGTGAAAATATATAACTAAAAAATATATGCTAAAAAAAATCTTTCACGTTTATATTTATTCAAATAATTCAATTTTAAATGCCTAGATTTTATATAAAATATGAGTATTTTATTTAAAGAATATACATTTCATATTTTTTTCTGTAAGTACATTTCATATTTAGAGAATTTCAAATGATATCAATATTTCATATTTATCTTAAAAACATTTGGTATAGAATACAATAAACAATATATTTCATAAACAAGTGAAAAATTAGTACTCATGCATTTAAAGGTAGATTTCATTTTCTTTTAATTTTTTTAAAAATACAACACGAACGTTAGAAAATAAGGAAAAATATGAAACAATAGAACATAATACAGTGATTAAACCATACATCTGCAAACCAATAGGTAGTGATCAAATATGAATTCATATAAATATTGTATATATTATCCATTGAACTGAAATATATATCAGCAAACCAGAACAGCCATATGACAGCCCATATGACATAAAGTAACATAACAGAAGACACCCAGGCCCTACTATAACCTTACTACATATTACTTCTAGAGCCCCAGCACTTCCTCTCTTCTTCTTCTTCTTTTTTTTTTTAAAATTTGTGTATTTGTAGGTAAAATGGTGGCTTTAACTGTCGGCAGCCCAAGTACTCCAGTTGACTCTTCACTTGGGGGAACTCGTGCTCGCCCCAGATCCAATTTGTTTTGCCAACTGAACAAGGGGATTGACAATAGTTAATAACTAATATAAACAACACTGATAAATGGTAATTAAAAATGTACACAATGTTAATTAAAAGTGTTCACCTGAAAATAAGCATCAAGCTTTTGTTTGAGAGTTACATATTCTTCCTTGAACTGTTGGAAGGCCCTCTTGCATCTGCTTGTGTTGATGCATGCAACACAAAGTTTAGCAAAATAAACTTGTGAAGAATAACTCCAAATTTGGACGAAAGGAAGATTCCTAGTTCCTAATATAATTACATTTTTTGGTGGATGCATGGCTTTTCTGCACAAAAATGGAGAGGAAGTGGGAAGAATGGGAGAAAGAGATGACATCTAAACACTCAAATGCTCTCTATAATAAACCTTCATAATTTTGTTCTTTTTCATATCCAAAACTGTATCAAAGCTGTTTGTTTTCCCATCTACGTACATGTGTTTGTTCTAATTAAGAGACAGAGTAAAGAATGATTAATTACCCTTCTTCATTTTCTGCATTACAGTGATTCCTAAATTCCAAGCATTCATCTTTCAGCTTCTTGGCTCCAATGCTGCACCCATGAGTGAGAGAGAGAGATTAGATACATATATCTTCATGCATGCATAGATTTCCATTAGTGAAATTTAATGTTAGGTTTTACCTTAAACAACTTCCCTTCATCTTATGCATGTATGCCCCCAACTTAGAGAAGTCCATAGGAGTCATCTCCCTGAAAAAACATACACAATGGAACAGCACAAAACAATACTGCCACCAGCCTCATCTTAGCAAATTAATCCATGATATATATAAATATGCATATGAACATTATAAATATCAAGAAAATAAGCACATATATGCATATACTTACAACCCTTGCTCTATATTCTGAACTGATTGATCTGAATCCATGAAGAACGAGTTAACAACTTCTTCAGCAAAGTCAGGGCTGTCATCATCTTGCATTTTCTCCAGCTGAACAAATTGTTCGCCAAGAGATCCCTGCACAAGAGCCCAATAATATTTTGACAGGCTATCTTCTTTTTACCAATTTACATATGATCAAAAGTTTAATTTAAAAATAATCATAATTATATGTCTTCTTTTTAGAAATTAACGGTTATAAAATTTCATTCCATTATTTTAGTTACATTTTAAAATTTACACACGCACACATACATTTTTAAAAGTAATTCACTCTCTTGCATGTACAAAATCAAAGAATTCTCATGCTTATATATGTATATATATATATATATTAGTACATGCTTTTATATATATATTCGAACCAAGGCTTGAAATAACAGCCAGAAAAGGTTTTCAGCTAGCTAGGTTTATGATGCATTCTTAAAGCCATTGGTATGAGGAAGATGATGTAGGAAAACCTCATCTAAAAGGGACTGCCTCATGTTGTCAAGTTGGCTCCTCTCCATTGCAGAAGAAAAAGCAAGGGAAGAGATCTAGAGAGAGAGAGATCTGGATGTATAGAATAACTGAGAAATTGAAGTTTAGCTGAGAATGCAATGTATGCTTGGGCATGGAAGGGTTTTTATAATGTATAGTGGGGAAGAATGAAAGAAATGCAAGACTTAGCAAAAATAAAATAAGATATAAATTTAGGAGAGAAGAAATTAATGTATATGGAAATTGAAGCATGAGAAGGAAAATAAAGATAGTTGTCCACCAAGCCAAAACAGCAGTGGGGTTTATGGAGGAATGACAGTTTGATTTTGCTGGGAATATATATTTATTTAATATACATATATATATATATCAGATTTCTTTACACCAATTTTTTAATGTTCTCAATATGTCGATTTTATTCATTTTTTCCAATTATTTTTCTACTTAAAGTCTGTTATTTCTCAAACACACAACAATGAATTTATTTATTAGGAATGTCATTGTCAAACCGTGCTTAGATTCTATAAGAAAGAAAATAATCTCTAATATTTCAATATTGCATTCAAGTCTTTAATAAAGTTGAGTGTTTGACTTAAATATCGAAATATTTACCCGAGGACCATTCTGCCTCTCTAATAGTTCTTTTCTTACAGAGTCTAGAAAGTTTGACAATGACTTTCTTAGTAAATAAATTTGTTATTGTATTCAAGTGACAATAAAGTCTAATTAATTAATTAGGATGTATATAGTGACAGTTCAAGTATATATATATATATATGTGGCCTAATATTTTGCTAATATTATATATATTAATTGAGTATATTTTCTAGTGTATGATTATTAATGACAATACATTACTTTGCAGGAAAAATAATATAAGGATAGAAATGCATTAGATCATGAAAATATGAACAATACTTGAATAAATATATCATAGTCAATTAAAGCAGAATTCATCCAGAAAGAGCTGAAAGAAGCATAGAAAATTTCTCTAAAATGAAAAGGATGTAAATTAAAAATATTGGCATTGCTATCGCTGTCATTTATGATTTCAGGAAAAGGATAATTAAGAACACTCAAAATAAATAAAAAAAAAAAGGCATGCTGTCAAGAACATGTACAGAGCCCACCTCTCAAAATAAAATATATAAAGCACAGATGGAAAAATTTTCATTTTTTCTGAACATTTTCCATGACAAAAAATCATAAAAAATTACATTGACCCTTTTAAACTGAATAATCCAATATGAAATGTTCATAGAAAATTATTTTAGTTGTTACCAAGCAATTTAATTTTTTTTTTTTTTGTTGGTGAATTGTCACATTTTATATCCTGAAGCTATTAACAACAAATTGTTACCAAGCAATTTAATATTTAAATTGTTAACAGCTTAATTATTCTTTGACACCCGAAGAATCAAAATTTCATGCCTAACTAACTAACTAGACCGCTGAGCTAAGCCAGTACAAGCTGAAGCTGGTCTTTCAAGATGATCAACTCAAGCATAAAAATTTCATGCCTAGACTAGACAGCTAAGCTTGCCAGTATATATATGCTGCTCTTTCTACATGACCAACTAACTAATGAAACCCACCCTTTTTATTAGAATTCTATTTTCATATATATATATATATATATATATCACTCTAAATCTGAGGTGACAGATCAGAGATTATTGTAATGATAATTAATTAAGAGGCAAAATGAAGAATGATTAATTACCTTTCTGCATTTTCTGCACTACAGATACTCCCTAAATTGCATGCATGCATGCATGATGCATTCATTTAGCACCTACTTGGCTCCAATGCCGCATCCCTAAAAATCCTGCAGGAACATAACTAAACAGTACAACCAGCAGCCTCATCCTTGCAAATTAAACCACACAACAATATACATATGCATACCAACACTATTAATATCAAGAAAATGAGCATTATATGCTTAGAAGACTTGTTCTATGTTTTGAATTAATCAAGTTCATTCCATGTAGAACAATGTAACAATTTCTTCAACGAAATTAGGGTAAATTAGGGTTAGCATGATCTTGTAGTTCCTCCAGCAGAACAGATTGCTCATCAAGAAATCCCTGCGCAATAGTCCAGTACTGAGCTTTATTGTATCCAGCAGCAAAAGAACAGTTTTTTCTTTTCAAACAAGAAGAGTATTAACTTTAAGAATTTAATCCATTAATTCTACATCAATGGGTGGGCGTATTCCTCTGTGGAAAAGGAAACAATTTGGGCCAAATATATATTTTACTCCTTGAATGTTTTTTTCATTTAGACACTCGAATTTTTTGATATTTTAATTTTACTCCTAAACTATGTAATTTTGAATTAATTTCAAATTAATGGTACTTGTGAACTTTTTTTGTTATTTCAATTATACCCTTCAATTATACAATTTTGAATCAAGTGCACACTTTAACAATTTTGTTAAGAATAATAAATTTATGAATATAATTAAAATAATAAAAAATTCAAAAGTACAATTGATTTGAAATTGCAAGTTCAGGAGTGTCTTTGAAATAATAAAAAATTCAAGTGTCTAAATAAAAAAAATGTGAAAATATAGATGAAATAATATCTTTTAGGAAATATCTTAAAGAATTTTTTCTGAGAAATCCCTTTTAGGAAATATCTTTTTCTAAATTTTTCCATCACAAAAAACCATAAAATATTACATTTCCCCTATTAAGCTGGAATAATCTAATATGAAATATTAATAGAGCATTATTTTAATTGTTACCAAGGAATTCAACTATCTTTTTAAAGTTATTCCCTTATCAAATTTTAAGAAAAAACATTATATTATCAAATTTTTGAATAAAAAGTACAATTAAAAAAAGTAATTGCCATAGCCCTTCTGGTGTTAAAATATCTTTTCACCGCCAGTCATAAGCCTGGATAAATTAGGAGTTTTGTGCTAAGTAGCTGACAATTAATGTAAAAATGGCTTAACACTCTTATCATGAGTTACAGAAAATATATATATGTGTGTGTGTGTGAGAGAGAGAGAGAGAGAGAGAAAGATAATTGAATAGATAGAAATTTCGTAACAAACCTCATTTAGTGAATTAAAATTACTTAATACGCTGTTGTTCGTATAATTTTGATCCCTTTTCCATTTTTACATAAAAGAATTATTTACATCAAATAAACATAACTTACTACCCAACAACCTAGTTCGTATAATTGCTGCTGTGATCGTGCTATTATGTTTTAGCACAAATTCAGCAGTCGTACAAGTGATATTGGTTTGATATATTTCTGTTACAATTGCGATTCAGAATTTAAATTTAGTTGAGATTAGAACTCTTAATCTGATCGTGATTATGACTTCGAGTTTGACTGTGATTATAATATTATTATTATCCAAAAAAATACGCAAGAGGGGATAAATTAGATTTTTCAAAAATTAATAATTTAGCTCTTAATAAAAACTTTTGATTTTTGTGATCTAAATACAATTTTATTAAACAAGAATATGACAATTTAAAACAATTAACCACAAGGAACGAGAGAGTTTTTATAGAGGTTTACCTCTTTAAAGAGCCTAGTCTTCTCTCTTAAGACTAAATTTAAAGATCTCAAAACTTAACTTGAGTTTCCACTAAAGAGAATTAATTTTAGTTTTTAATTGTAGTTAGAACCAACACTAGGTTTTAATTAATTAGAACTAAATACAATCAGTGAATAATAATAACAACAAGTGAATACAATCACCTCACAACAAGTGAATAATAATAACAAACTTACAGCAAAAAATAATTTCAAACAAGTTACCAACAATATGATAACTCCACCAGCCAGCAAGTCTGTAGCACTTGAACCTTCTCACCCTTGTTTACATGATTCTATTAAGTTTGTTCACTGTATTGTATTTCTCTATATTTTTCTCTTTCATACTCACCTTCTATGTATACATAATATCAGAGAAAATAGTTGTTACATAGAAAAAATGAAGCAGCATTTGAATTTCAAAGAAATCTTCAGATTCTTCAGCTCCAGTTTAGCATCTGTTGACAACTTAAAAGAAAAATAGTTAAGAGATTTGCAGAAGTCAATTTATGAGGGCTGAAGAAATATTATTCTTAGTAATAGATCATGTAATTAGCAAGAGATAATCAATCTATGACTTTGAGGAACAAGCCAAAATTACATTTGAAGAATTAAACACTTCACGTGCAATAGAAAAATATGCAAAAATCACAACATTCCAGAACAATCGTCAAACTTTGGTTGACTTAAGACACAATTTTGGTCAACCGAAGTTATACAACAATCAAATGCATAATGTCGATTGAAGGCTCAATTGACCTAAGACAAGTGGCAACATACTGGCCAACTTAGGTAGACCAAACATAAACTTCCGTTGACCGAAATGGCACATGATAAATTTTAAACATTCTACCTTACTTCAGTCGACCTAAGATAAATCTCAGTCGACTGAAAATACTTAGCCATTTTTAAATATTGATAAAATATATCTTTAAAATACAAACAATTTTGATATCAACAAGACATTTCTTTTACATTGCAACAGGTAAATAAAATAAATTTATATCATAAAAAAACTATTTTTGCTATTATCAAAATCTTTTTTACATACCTTGAGCTTAACATTAATCAAATTTGATTTTATGTGAGATTTATTTCATCGAGAGAAATATCCTCATAAATTATTTTCTAATCAGGATATAATTTCCAGTGTACATCTATAGATAATTTTAGATCTATAAATAGGTATCCAATGCTCTGGAATTAGTTACAGCTATATCACTTTTGTTATAGCAATATTTGTTTAGTGATATTTTGATGTGGCAATATAACTTTTGTACTAGCAATATTTGCTTAATGATATTTTTGTTCTTTCTGCCCGTGGTTTTTCCCAATTTCGGTTTTCCATATAAAATTATGTGTTCTTGTGTGGTTGATTAGTTTGATTATGGTTTTTTGTCGATCCAATTTCATAACAAAGTGGTAAAGAGCTATCAGATCAAACCATTACCGTTTGACAGATCTCTGTCGTTCATCCTTCACCATTGTCATTCAGCCGCCATCGCTGTCGTCTACAGCCTTCACCTCTACCACTACGTCCACGGCTGCCAACAATTGGCCTTTGCTATTGCCTCCTACCATCTTTACCAGTTGTTTCCTCCTCGTCATTGCAACAACCACCTTCGTTGTTCGCATCATCGTTGATCTCCATTCATCTCCGATTGCCTCTGCCTCAATCGACCACATTCTTGTCGTTGGCCTCTCAGTCAATTTCTCTACCCCAACAATCGTCGTTGACTGCCGCATCGGTCTTCTTCATCGACACTTCCAATTGCCTTGCCCAACAACTGACTAATTGTTGGTCTTCCTCATCGTCGATATGCCTTCATCGGTCTTCTTCTTCACTTTTGCTAGTCGTCGTTGCAATAGTTTCCCCATCATCCGTGGTTGTAAGCTATTGTTGGACATTCCAAGCTCACTCAGATCTCAACGTAGATCTGATCCAACCCATTGATTAGCGATCTGCTTCAGATTTGGTTAGCCAGTGACCCATTAAGCCAAATTCAGATCAGCCAAACAAATATAGTTTGGTTTTTTCCCAAATTTGGCCCAGATTCGGTATTTTTTGGCCTATTTTTAATTGGGGTTCTTATTTATCAATTATTTGATATTATTCAGTGTTATTTAATGGCTTTGTGGAAGTACAATATTCCCTTGTTAGATCAAAATGTCAGATTTTCACTATAGCAAGTTAAGATATGTATAATTTTGGACATGTGGATTTATATGAAGGTGAAGTCATTAAAAAGAATTTATATTGATGAATGTGGAGTTATTAAAATCAGTAAAGATATGTTGAGTCTGATCTCGTTGACTATATTTTAAGTGTTGCTGAAGATATCCACTATAGTGAACTTTATGTAGATTTAGATAGTATTTTTCGTAGTGCAGTTTTGGTTGGTATTTATCAAGAGATTAATTCTTCTTGATTTTGTTGGAAGAAATAATTTTAGATAATTTCATATTTGAATTTCGTGTCAAGGTGGTTTGTTACAATTGTTACTCGAAATTCAAATTTGATTGAGATTGGGACTCTTAATTTGACCGTGATTATGACTTCGAATTTGACTATAATTAGAATGTAAATCAAATTCGATTTTATGTGAGATTTATCTCATTTAGAGGAATATTTTAATGAATCATCTTCTGATCAGGATATAATTTCATGTGTATATCTATAGATGATTGTAGGTCTACAAATAGGTGTCCAATACTCTAGAATTAGTTGTGGCTATATCACTTTTGTTGTAGGAATATTTGCTTAGTGATATTTTGGTGTGGCAATATCACTTTTGTACTATCAAATATCTGCTTAGTGATATGTTTGTTCCTTATACTCGTGGTTTTTTCAGATTTGGGTTTTTCATGTAAAATTATGTGTTCTTGTGTGGTTGATTTGATGAGGGGATATTTTACTAAGGGCAAAATTACTATACTACCCTCGGAGACTTCCAATATGGTGCCGTCACGTGCCTGTCTCAAGAAGCGCCACGTGTCACCTAGATCTTCATCATTCATCTCATATTTGATTTTGAATGCGGTTGACTCAGTCAACCGAGATTCTCTCCAACGTCTGGTTCAGAGGTTATCTTATCTCTTTAGAGTATGCTCTACGTCATCTTTAAATAGAGGTCAACTTCTACAAGTATGGATCATCTGACTACTGGTTCACTTTCCATTTTGGGCATATTTCTCCTACTGACTTGAGCGTTGGAGTTCTCCTGGGGGATTAAAGCCCCGCCTTTGCAGGTACTTGGTTCGAGGCAGACCTCGGTGATCGGTCCAGTATCATCATTTGGCGCCCACCGTGGGGCTCGAACCCACGACCACAAGGTTATCGATCCAATTTCATAACAATTTCTATTTTAATGTAGTTAGTCTTTGATGCATTTGGCTACTATCACTGGCTATGAGAACTCATGTTATAAACACATTCTTAGTCGTCTATATGAGATAAGGTGTGATGCTAATAGCCCACTAACAATGACAGGCATCGAAATCATGTAACTATTAATTCATATGGAACTATATATGATACAAATGGGTTCAATTTTATTGTGATTCAAGCATGAAACAGTAGCTTGTGTCAGGCCCTTCATAAAACAAAAGGCTAAACAAAACCTACAATTTGTTGTTATATTTTCTCGTCCTGTAAAAAAAATAGAGGGATTAAGGACAAACATACTATAGCTTCTAATTAGGCAAACATTAGCATGTTAACCATGCAAGACATCCGAGAAATTGGAAAACCAATATGCCGTTTGTTTAACTAGCAGACCATAGAACTTACTGTCCCATAACACAACACAAATCCCAGGTTTCACTATATAACTAAGCAAATAAATTGGAATAGAAATATACCAAATTTTTTAAAGTAAGAATTGCGCATTTAGTGGTGCAGAAGTTGAGCAACCATGAGAGAAGGAAGAAGTAACATCTTCTTGGCATAATGGAAGACATTTGATTTTTTAAATGATGGTGGAAGTATCTTGTAGTGGAGCAAAGAGGGAAACCTAGATCGATTCAAGTAACAGAGGCAAAGTTTCTATGAGTAACTAATTCCTTGCTCAAAGTCTTTCATTCTCCTTCGATTAAATGCCCAAATTGTTACCTCTAACGACTTATGGAAGAGTAAACAGATAGTCATTGATTGGTTTGAAGCTTTATGCATAAAGACATTGATGAATCCGTGGATCACATCGTTCATCATTGCTCTATGGCTAAGAGTTCTATGTATATTTTTTAGGTGTATAGTAGGTCATGCTTGGTCTAGTTAGGGAGTCCTTGTTTTTGGGAGTATAGAGAGTTTTGCTTTTTGTTAAAAGGGTTATATTTGTAATACCCCATGTTTGTATGAGGTTGCCACATAATTTCGATAAGTTTGGAATATCGAAAAATCAGTTTAATGATAAATTAAGTCACCGAATCGACTGCAAGGAGTGACCTGAAGCCGAGATGCCAAAGGAAAATGATTTGACATTGATGAGCATCCCGAGATAGGATTTATGGTATTGAAAAAAATTGGATTGGGAACTGTTTTCGGTACAGTAAAAATGCGGCTGCAATTTGGGTTGTAAAACTGAATTATTTTAAGGGACTTCCGAGAAGTTAATGGAAGCTTGAGGGGGTTTCGATTTTTCGTAAAAAATAACCCTTCAGTGGTTTCGAGATGAAACGATAGCCCAGTAAGGATACTGGGCTGGAATCGTCATTATCGATTAATATTGGATTATTAATTTTGCATTTTTAGTATTGAAATGCAAATTAATTCGATGTTTGAGGGCATAGTTGCAATAAGGGAATTACTCAAGTGAAATTAAGAAGGAAATTGAGGTTTAATGTGTAATTTCTCTTAGTTTAAAGTGTAATATATAGTTATATATATATATATATATATATGCATCCGTGCGTACGGGAGGCCATGCCTCTGCAAAGTCTCAGCCATGCCCTACAAATCTCCATGTCCTGTAAGATTTAAAGGAATTTTCATGCAAGGAAGGATGGTCAAGGCTAGAGAGTTGATGGTGAATCGGCTATAAATAGGAGAAGAATTAGAATGAGCAGCAATCAAGATGAAAAGGAAATGGGAAAGCCGAGAAGGGCGGAGGGAGCAAGCAACAATCGGTGATGGCTGAAGTAGAGCATCAGCAAGCTTGGTGTTGAGAGGGTGGCTGGTTGGTTTGGTTGATGGCCGAGATTATAGCCAGAAACGAACGCAGCAAACAGCCAGCAGCCATGGCCACTTGGAAGAAGGCAAGCCAGAGAGCATGGGGCAACCGAGGTGCCGCTGGGGGTGTGCAACGGTGACCAGCAAGGTTGGGGAAGGCCATGGCAGTGGTTGGTGAGGCCGGCGACGGCCGATGGGGGTGGCACAGCGGCCGATGGTAGCATGAGAAGTTGGACAAACGGCCATGGTAGTTCGCAGAAGGTAGGGGAAGAAGGGAAGGAGAAGGAGGAGGAAAAAGAATGAAGAAGAAAAAAAAAAGAAAAGAGAAGAAGAAGCATGTTGTTTGTGAGTTGCAGGAAGAAGCAGGAAAGAAGAAGGAGGAATAGGAGATGAAAGAAAAAGAAAAAAAAATAAAAGAAAAGGAAAAAAGGAAAAAGAAATGAAAGAAAAATAGAAAAAAAATGGAGAAAATTCCCGAAAAAATCCTGAATTGTTCTAGCAATTTATTTGGGACTAAAAGAGCATGTTAAGTCAAGTAAATTATGCGAGCACGCATTTTAAGGATATGACACCATACCAAGGAAGCTTGAGAGGCTAAGTTAAGGTAAGTAAAATTTCTTAAAAAATTTTAAAAATTCAGAAATATTATTTTATGAATTATCATAGTGAAATATTCGAGAAAATATTTGAGAAATATTTAGTTTGGATTTATTGAGAAAAAATAGAAAGAAATAGAGAGAAAAATAAAGAAAACGCAAGAAATTATGGAAAATAAGTTTTAATACTTATTTAATCAAAAAAAGTTGAAGTGACTTGGGCAAATTTTGAGGTTGGCACGTAGATCGGGGTGATGCACATATTTTGAGACTAGGCACGAATATCGAGGTAGCCTTCTAATATTGAGAAGGTAAGTCGTACTTCCCAACTAGATTTAGTTTTATGAAAAATGTTTGGTTTGTAAGTGGTTCAACCCAAAACCCAATTTTAAGTAAATGATTTTATTATGTTGTCATGTCTTGATATGAATATATCATGTAGATTGCATTTACATATATTGATGATGAAATGTGCATATGTTCACGATGATATTATTGATCATGTATCGCATGTTGGGTTTGAGATTAGGATTGGCACCGCTGCTTTGCCAAGGGTGCACCCATACACCTCGGTCTAGTAAAGAGGCTATAAAAATAGGGAGCAACAGTTGGGTGTGATCGACTCAAACTGAAATGATATGGAAGAATATTTTGCATTTTGCATTCATACACGAAATATGTTTATTGTTCCCTTACTTAGATGATTCATCATTTAATTTAGGCTTTACCTCTAAAACATTCAACGTTTCAGTTGAGATTTAGTGCTTAGGTAAGGAGGTGATTAAAATATGATGGCACAGGGTGACGTGTCCGATGGATTCAGCGGGTGGTTCTGGTAATTTGTCTATCCGAATATGTTTTAGATGAGTTGGGAAATGGCTATGTATTTGAAGTATCATTTGATTGCACCTAGGCTGTTTAAATGTTATCTCGGGAAACGAGTCTCCATGTATTAAGGTTGTTATAGATATGATGTTAAACTATGGTATGGATTCTTATGTTATAAAGTGAATTTTTTTATGTACCATATCAGGTTTCGATTATTGCTTCTGCATTTGTAATGATATGTTGGGGGTTTCTCTTTGAAATTCGGTAGTTGAGATTTAAGAAATGTATAAAGGAAAGAGAATGTGTATTTATATGATGGCCCTAGTATAGTGATGCCCTCTAAAAGGACGGGGTGTTACAGTTGGTATCAAAGCTTAAGTTTATTTAGGAGCCTTAAGTGGTTCTGATACAATTGGTATCGAAGCTTAAGTTTATTGGAAACCTTAACTGACTCTAATATAGTTGATATCAGAGTTAAACCATATTTGAAAATTAGGGAATTACAATTTGGAGACTTAAGAGGATCCAATATTGATGAAACCAATTAGTAGGAACCCAAGTGGAGACTTAGGAGGGAAAGGAGACTAATGGTTCGTAAGACGAAATTCGTATTTGGGGATTATTTGTTGAAGGTTTAGAGGTTATTGGATTTAAGTGTTGTGTAGTGGAAGTGCATGTCTAGGAAAGTTCTAGCTAAGGAAAGACTTGGTATTTAAGTGTGTTCATTCGTGAGCCACATCTCTTTCTTGGGAACTTACGTGGTGTACTATTCACGCACAAACAATATTCCAATATATGGTTACTATTCTCAGTTAATAGTAAAATCCTGATGGGGGCTAGTACAAGCGGAATGATCTAGCTATTGAAGTTAGGATCCGATAATATGATTTAGGTGTAAGGTTGACCCAGTAACCATGATTATGGATCCGAGAGATTTAGAGACTGTTGATTTGAGGTCACTAGTTGAAATCCTTACAATGAAAGATAGGATAACTGATGGTTATCAAGAATGATCGAATCAAGAATGATTAAGTCTGATGTGACATTACTTAGCTGATGAGTTAGGATCGAATGATAAAGAATTTTTGATGATCATTTAGTGTCTCGGAAATGGGATGTAAAGATCAGGGATCCAATGGATTGAGTCAAGAAAGAGGCCGAAGATGGCCAAATGATGGCGTATGAGTTGAGCAAATTGATGAGGTGATAGTGATACAACCAATGTGACTTGCATAGACGAGATAAGGAACCTTAGCAGCGTGACAGCACTACTGGTTTGGTGTTCGTAGTGATGGATCTGGATCTAGGAACCCCTATGCAGAGGCTTGATGGATGGCTTGTGGTAAGGTACTGGAAACCCGTCAACCAAAACATCATAGAGGACTGCCTAGTAGACGATCAGATACTGAAGATTTGTAATAGCCCAGTAGGGTAGGTACCTTGTATGGGTCTAAGTCCCAATGGTCTAGGATGTGAGGTGTGCCACTAGCTATGATTGATCGACGCCGAAAGCCTAGGGAATCAACCCAAAATGAGATGGATTGAATATGGACTGAGTATCCTATTTAAATAATTGTATCGGGGTTCGCGGTCATCTTGGGAGTGGGTGACATGACGAATAATGCGAGGCTCGAGGAGTAGAATACCTCAGTATCTAATATGGTAATGGGATCATGAGATGGTCGCGTTTGCAATTGCCTCAAAGAAAGAGTTGGGTTGCAAAGGAAAAGCTACCCAACGTATGAAATGGACATGGAAGATGCATGCTCATGAGCCGTCTAGGCACTACCTATGAGATGATGAGATTACCGGCTGCGATGAGGGCCTAGAATGAAGGTTCTTGCCGAAGGAGTTAGACTCGGGGCAGCAACAATGAATGATAGTTCTTAGAAGACGACGATGAGACTGTGCAGTTTTTACCCTGGATGTACCTGTGTGAGGGTCAACATATGGTGTAGGAGTGAGCCTACTATGTGATCGGGGTGATGATGACAGCTTGTGTGTTGGCTGATGGTAAGTATAGTGCCTAGGAAGAACTAATTTAATGGTCGTGTGCCAATAGTCAATTGGATCTGAAGAACGAAATGCGAGAGTCAATGGATTCTCAGTAAAGGAGATTTCAGGTAGTGGAGTGTGGCTAGTCTAAAACCTTAACAATAAGTTATGAGATGGTAACCTCAGTTCAAGGAAGGGTTCGGGTACAAAAAGGCAAAAGTTGCTTGATAAGTCGTATTAACCCTAAAGGAATGATAAGGAGATCCAGTCAACGGAGGTTGTGACTACTGTTCAGTATGCCAAATAGACGTACGAAATTAGGTAAAGTTGTCGGTGGTCGACCCGATGAGGGAACTTGAAAGCGCCATAATGAATGGTGGATTGAGAGCCATAGTTGCAAAAAAAAATTCAATCCACAGAAGATGATTGGAACCAAATATTGTGATCTGACTTGGGATTTTTGAAAATAAATCAGTTTGGAATTCTTGAGGAATTTCTTGAAAAAATTGATTGAGAATCTAAGGGCTCATGATGAAACTTTGGAGTTTTCAGGAAGAAATCCAGCGAGGATTGGAGTGTCGTAGGTGACGAAAGCACCTACCTACTCTAGCTGGTAGTATAGTTATGGATTATCGTCTTAAAGATGGTGTGAATCTTTGACGTGATTGAGAGAATCAAGTAATGGCAGATGTGCCAAGATGACAAGTTGTAGTAGGAAAAACTGCAGACCTAGATCGATTGAAAATTCGAGAATTTTGATTTTTGAGAATAAAACTCTCGTATGCCTAGACAGATAGTCTAGGTAGCCTCGCGAGCAAATTGAGAGATGTATCGCTGAGTGATGTTAGCAAGTTATGATTATAAGGAGCCTGTTGATTTGTGGTACAGGCACTTACGGTCAATGAAAAATCATAAGCAAAATAGGAAATACTAGGATATATTCTCAGAAGATTTATCGAGATTATTTCTTAATGATGATTGTTAATGATAGCTTGAGGATATTGGATGCTTAGCTATGTGTGGCTGAGGATGTAAATTATCAAGCTTTGGAATAGGTGATAATTAAAGAATCGATATC
The DNA here is from genome assembly GCA_036245055.1 of Diospyros kaki. NCBI lineage: Eukaryota > Viridiplantae > Streptophyta > Magnoliopsida > Ericales > Ebenaceae > Diospyros > Diospyros kaki. The sequence continues at coordinate 4,946,958 of BSEG01000003.1, forward strand.
TTTTACCTCGAATTTGATGAATTATAAAACAGCGGCAAGAGGCTGGGATATTTATGATTGATGTGCGATCGAGGGATGAGGCACGCCCAAAATCGACAATGGAGTCATGATTTGATGATTTGACCAAAGTACCATCTGCATTGAAGTCGTGTGGTAATTGTGTATATTGATGATATTGGTGTACTCCTTGGATAGGGAGATGCATGAGGAACATTGAGGATAATGTTAAGGAACATCACGATAGATATTGAGAATGGGATTGGCTTGCTGGGTCGTAAGCAAACTGTGAAAGAAATTATGAGAGCACGAGGCTCTATGTTGGTGAACGTGAAATCAAAATTAATTGTCATAAGCACCATGAGGATCGAAAATTTTGAAATGTCAGATGTCCTGATAGATTTTGGGAGTCAAACCAAAAGTTTTGAATAGAGGTTAGGTTCGAGCAAAGGTTGGTAACCTGAGATCGAGGATCCGTGAGAATTGGAGATTTAGACTGGTCCTAAGAAAAGTATCAGAAGTGACAGGAGTTAGGTTAATTAAAACTCTCGGAGACGAGACAAGAAGGCTCTAGAATGATGATAACACCATGGGTGTATGGCCTGTTAACAGCAAATTTGAGCCTATGGACCAAGGTAGAAGGCTAGTAATGAGCTTACGGCTAACGTGCCGGAGAAGCTTGTAGGCTGTCTCGTAGTATGGGTCTGGGACCCAGGGTTTGAGTTGCTTAGTGAACTGCCAAGGAGACGGTTAAATGCCAAAGTTTAGGTAACACTGTAAATGTTATGTTTTGACTAGGATCCAAGTTCCAAGGGACCAGAGCACTGTGATAGGATCCCTATCTGTCTACGAAATGATTGGAAGTTTATAAGGTTGGCAAACTGTTCTCAGGGGTTCGTGAAGGAACTCTCTGAAATAGTTGTGTCCATGGTAGGACTTATGAAGGGAGTCAAATGAGAATGATCTGCTAGATGTAGTAAGGGCTTGTGATATCTCAAAGGATCGGGTTGCATGTTAGTGCAATATGACCGAATGATTGCGTGTGGATCACACCAAGGCACAAAGAGAACTATCCGATGTATGACTTGGAGCTGGCAGATGTGGTATGTGCTCTCGAGGTTATGGAGACACAACCGGAACGATGGGACATTTTGATGTGCTCACAAACCACGAGGAGCTTGAGGTATGGGTTCTCGCAGAATGAGCTAAATGAGAGATAGTGACGGTGGATGGAGTTCCTTAAGGACTATGACTACACTACTTCGTATCACTCGGGGCATGGCAGTGAGGTGCTCGACGCATGACCTGGTTTGATAGCTGTGAGTTTCAAATGTTAGAGGCTTGTTGGCCTGTTGACTATGATGGTAGTGCCGAATGGATCGTCTGTTTTATCACTAGCCTGACTGTTTTGTTGGATCTGATGAACAAGATACGAAAGGCATGTGTGGTTGACAAGTGTACTTATCTATGGATTGATGATTGTGGCGAGCCCAAGGGTTATGATTTTGAGATGTGGGATGGCATTTTCAAAAGTTTCGGGGCAGTATGTGTATGCCCAAAATGTTGGAAAATGTGTGGTCATCTGTAAAGAGCCACAACAAGAAATTCTATGAATGACACAACATGCCTTGTAAGCATTGATCGTGTAATAATTAGTCTAATTGCTGAAGATTAGGAAAAATATAAGATTGAGGTATTCAGGTGATGATACTGTCAGTTGGAAGTATGTCTATCGACTTGAGAAAAAAGCCAATGACAATGTTCTTCTTCAAACATAATCATTTGAAATGAAGTAATAGGTTGTGATTCACCTTACTTAGTCAGGTGCTAATTTCGAGAATGAAATTTTGAGATTTTGAGTATACGACAAATTTCAAGAACGAAATTTTTATAAGAAAGGGAGAATGTAATACCCCATGTTTGTATGAGGTTGCCACGTAATTTTGATGAGTTTGGAATACCGAAATATTAGTTTAATGATAAATTAAGTCACTAAATCGACTGCAAGGAGTGCCCTGAGGCCGAGATGCCAAAGGAAAATGATACGACATTGATGAGCATCCCGAGATAGGATTTATGGTATCGAAAGAAATCAGATCAAGAATGATTTTCGGTACAACTAAAATGCAACTGCAATTTAGACTGTAAAACTGAATTATTGTAAGGGACTTCCGGGAAGTTAACAGAAGCTTGAGGAAGCTTCGATTTTTCGTAAGAAACAACCCTTCAGTGATCTCGAGATGAAACAATAGCCCGGTGAGGATACTGGGGCGGAATCGTCATTATCAAGTAATCTTGGATTATCAATTTTGCGTTTTTGGTATTGAAATGCAAATTAATTGGATGTTTGAGGGCATAGTTGCAATAAGGGAATTACTCAAGTGAAATTAAGAAGGAAATTCGGGTTTAATGTGTAATTTTCCTTAATTTAAAGTGTAATATATAGTTATATATATGTATCCGTTCGTAGAAGAGGCCATGCCTTTGCAAAGTCTCAGCCATGCCTTGCAAATCTCCATGTCCTAGAAGATTTAGAGGAATTTGCACACATGGAAGGATAGGAAAGGCAGGAGAGTTGATGGTCAATTGGTTATAAATAGGAGAATAATTAGAGGGAGCAGCAATCAAGATGAAGAGGAAATGGGAGATCCGAGAAGGGCAGAGAGAGCAAGCGACGATCGGTGATGGCTGAAGTAGAGCATCAACAAGCTTGGTGTCGAGATGGTGGCTTGTTGGTCAAGTTGATGGCGAGATGGCGATCGAAAACAACCGCAGCAAGCGGCCAGCAACCATTGTCGCAAGGAAGAAGGCAAGCCAACTAGTAGGGGGCAACCATGGTGCCTCTGGGGGCGTGAGGCTAGCCGCAGCCGATGGGCGGTGGCGTGCCGGCCGATGGCGGCATGCGAAGCTGGATAGGCGGCCATGGCAGTTCGCAGGAAGAGTGGAAAAAAGGAAGGAGAGGAAGGAGGAAGAAAAAAAAAAGAAGAAAGAAAAAGAAAAGAAGGAAGAAAAAAAGGAAAGAGAAGAAGAAGCATGTTGTTCATGAGTTGCAGGAAGAAGCAGGGAAGAAGGAGGAAGAAAGAAAAAGAAAATAAAATAAAATAAAAAGAAATGGAAGAAAAATAGAAAAAAATAGAGAAAATTCCTGAAAAAATCTCGAATCGTTCTAGGAATTTATTTGGGACTAAAGGAGCATGCCAAGTCAAGTAAATTATGCGGGCACGCGTTTTAAGGATATGACACGTATACCGAGGAAGCTTGAGAGGCTAAGTTAAGGTAAGTAAAATTTCTTAGAAAATTTCAAAAATTCAGGAATATTATTTTATGAATTGTCATAGTGAAATATTCATGAAAATATTTGAGAAATATTTAGTTTGGATTTATTGTGGAAAAATAGGAAGAAATAGATAGAAAAATAAAGAAATGCAAGAAATTATGAAAAATAGGTTTTAATACTTATTTAATCAAATATGGTAATTAAGATGCTTTGAACCTTAAAGTTGAAGTGACTTGTGCGAATTTTAAGGTTGGCACGCAAATCGAGGTGATGCACATATTTTGAGGCAAGACACGAATATCGAGGTAGCCCGATAAGTTTGAGAAGGTAAGTGGTACTTCCCAACTGGATTTAGTTTTATGAAAAATGTTTGGTTTGTAAGTGGTTCAACCTAAAACCCGATTTTAAGTAAATAATTTTATCACGTTGTCATGCCTTTATGTAAATATATCATGTAGATTGCATTTACATATATTGATGATGAAATGTGCATATGTTCACGATGATATTATTGATCATGCATCGCATGTTGGGTTTGAGATTAGGACTGGCACCGCTGCTCTGCCAAGGGTGCACTCATACACCTTGGTCTGGTAAGGAGACTGTAAAAATGGGGAGCAACAATTGGGTGTGGTCGTCTCAAACCGAAATGATATAGAAATGACATTTTTCATTTTGCATTCATGCACGAAATATGTTTATTGTTCCCTTACTTAGATGATTCGTCATATCTAACTTGGGCTTTATCCCTAGAACATTCAACGTTCTAGTTGAGACTTGCAGCTTAGATGAGAAGGTAATTAAAATATGATGGCACAGGGTGACTTGTCCGATGGATTCAGCAGGTAGTTCCAGTAATTTGTCTATCCGAATATGTTTTAGATGAGTTGGGAAATGGCTATGTATTTGAGGTATTATTTGATTGCACCTAGGGTGTTTAAATGTTATCTCGGGAAACAAGTCTCCATGTATTAAGACTGTTATAGATATGATGTTAAACTATGGTACGGATTCTTATGTTATAAAGTGAATTTGTTTATGTACCATATCAGGTTTCGATTATTGCTTCCATATTTGTAATGATATGTTGGGGGTTTCTCTTTGAAATTCGGTGTTTGAGATTAAAGAAATGTATAAAGGAAAGAGAATGTGTATTTATATGATGGGCCCTAACATAGTGATGCCCTTTAGAAGAACGGGGTGTTACAATATTCCTTCATCCCTCTCCTATTGGTTGAAGGAAGACTCTTTTTTCTATAAGTCCTTTTTGTAGTTCATAGATGTTATTCTAGGTTCTAAATTATGTGTTAGAATATGGAAGGAAGAAAAGAACTAGAATTTTCATTCAAAAACCCGACCAACACAAAAAAAGGCTAAATATATACAGAGGAGATAGAGCAATGCTTTGTTTGCCTAAGGCTGAAAATTAATAACCTCCAACCCCAACTACTAAGCCTTAAATAACTAACTAACAAACAAAACTTAAAACACTAGCTAACTAAAAATACAAACGAAATGCAACAAAAAAGAAATATGAAAAATATGAAAGAAACAAACACCACCACATATAATACTCCCCCTCAAGATGGACTGTGAATACCAAGCACAACCATCTTGGCCAACAAAGATTGCAATTGAGAAGCTGACAATGGCTTGGTAAAAAAGTCCGCTAGCTGATGAACTAATCGAATAGGTAGAAGATTGAATAGACCCGCCTGTAACTTATCCCGAACAAAATGAAAATCCAATTCAATATACTTAGTGTGCTCATGGAAAACCAGATTAGAAACTATATGAACGGAAGCATGGTTGTCACAAAACAAGAGGGTAAGAGTTACAGTAGAAATATGAAAATCAGATAAAAGTTCGTGTAACCAAACAATTTCACTAACAGTAGAAGCAAGGGCCCGATACTTAGCTTGAGCAGAGAAGCAAAAGACTGTGGTTTGCTACTTAACCCTCTAATATATCAATGAATCACCAAGAAACACACAAATTCCTGTAACAGATCTTTTAGTGTCTAAGCAAGCCCCCCAATCTACATCAAAGAATGCTCGAAGTTGCAGGGAAGAAGAAGCAGAAAAGAATAAGCCCCAATCAGGAGAGGCCTTAAGATATCTTAGCAAATGATAGACTGCATTAAGGTGAGCCTTCCTAGGCTTAGAAACATATTGACTAAGATTTTGGATAGCAAAGGTGATATCTGGTCGAGAAATGGTTAAGTACAGAAGCATCCCAAAAAGCCTCTTATAAGTAAACACATCTTTAAGTAAATCACCTTCATCAAAACTCAACCTAACATTGGGAACCATTGGAACATCAACTGGTTTACTAGATAAGAAGCCCGTGTCTTCAAGAAGATGTAGGGCATAGTGCCTCTGTGAGAAGAAAATACCCTTAGAAGACTGTGCAATCTCAAGACTGAGGAAATACCTCAAACAACTGTGATCCTTAAGTTTGAATTGGCTATGAAGAAATGACTTAAAAGAGGCTATGGCTATAACATCTAAACCCGTGATGATTATATCATCAACATAGACAAATAAGGCCACAAAGGAAGAACCAACACCTTTTGTAAACAAAGAGTAGTCAGACTTGGATTGATGGAAACCATACTCAACAAGAGTAAAGGAGAATTTAGAAAACCACTGTCTAGAAACCTATTTGATCCCATATATAGACTTATGAAGCTTGCACACCAAACGCTCCCCCTTAGGTGGAGCATCAATCTTAGGGCTATAGCCAAGAGGGAGAACCATATATGCTTCCTCAAAAAGATCCCCATTGAGGAAGGCATTATTAACATCTAGTTGAATAAGAGGCCATTTATGAACAGTTGCTAAAGCCAACAAAACCTTGGCAGTGACCAACTTGGCAACATAAGAAAATGTATCAAAAAAATCCAACCTCTCTTGTTGTGTGTACCCCTTTGCCACTAGACGAGCCTTATACCTCTTAATAAAACCATCTGATTTATACTTAATTTTATATACCCATTTGCATCCAATAACATGCTTATCATGAGGTAAGGGAGTAATTGTCCAAGTATGATTCATATGCATAGCTTCCAACTCTACTGTCATAGCATCCCTCTAGTACGCATAGTGCACTACTTGATGATAAAATTGAGGCTCAGGATTAGAAGAAATGTGAAGAAGTAGATGTTTATGAGGAGAAGACAAATTTGAGTAAGAAATAAAATGGTCTAGGGGATACAAAGATTTGGTAGAAGGTAAAGGACTGTGATAATAGATTGCAATGGAAATATGACGATAAAGAGAGCCTAAGATGGAACCATCAACATCAGGAGTGTTAACCTTAGTTGGGAAAGAATCAGCAGGAGGAGAGGTGATAGTATATGGTCGATAGAAGACTAATGCTAAGTCTGAGGAATAACCAAATTAGGGAAAATATCCATTATATCATGAGAATAGACAATGGTATGAAAAGGAAAAACATTCTCATGAAAGACAACATCACGGGAAACTAAGAAATGTTTAGCAATAATATCATATAACCTATAGCCTTTCATGTTAGGAGAATATCTAAGAAAAACACAAGCAACAGCTCTAGGAGAAGATTTGGTTCTATGAGATAATAATGTATAGGCATAGTAGAGGCAACGAAACACTCTAAAGCAACTATAATCTACAGGTGCTTGATAGAGAAGCTAATAAAGAGACGGTCTGTTCAATACTGGCGTAGGAGTACGATTGATTAAGAAAGTGGCAGTGAGGATACACTCACCCCAAAATTGAATAGGAACTCTAGATTGAAACAACAATGCCCTAGCTACTCTAAGGAGGTGTTGATGCTTACGTTCTACTATTGAATTCTGTTTAGGCCTCTCAACACAAGAAAACTAATGTAATACCCCCTTAGAAGCAAAATAATCTTGAAATCTCAAGTCAAGTGCACTATCAAATCTAAACTTCTTCATTTTAGCTCTAGACCGAGTCTTGACCATATTTAAAAAGTTGGGAATTATGGCCCTAGCCTCAGATTTATGCCTCATTAAAAATACCTAAGTGAAATGTGTGCAATCATCAACCAAAGTCAAGAAATATCTACATGGGTAGGAATATGGTATGGGCCCCAAGTGTCACAATGAATAAGATCAAAAGTATGCTGAGATAAGTGATTATTAGAAATAAAATACATTCTCCTTTGTTTATAACCAAAGGGCATATCGAACAATGAGAACCAATATCATCATTTCCATATTGCAACAAGATTTTTAATTTGTCCAATTTGTTAAAAGAAAGATGTCCAAGTCTCCAGTGGATGCAGCTTCAAAAAAAAAAAAATCCTAGTCACCCAAGCACATCCCTAATTTACCTCCCTTGTGATGACCCTAGGGCTGGTTAGACGGGGGCACGAGTGATAGCGCGTAATCTAAAAAAAAAAAAGATGTCTAAGTCTATTGTGCCAAGTATATCTACTTACAACATGTGCCACAGTGGCATTATATTAGAATTGTTTGTCAACGAATCAGCATCAAGCACATAAAGGCATTCATGAAGCTTACGTCTGCCTATCATCTTCAAAAGATGTACATCCTAAACAACACTTGAACGAGAAGAAAAACTAAGGCTCATAGCATTCCCTCCTACTAGAGCACTCATTGAAAGTAAATTGAATTTGAATTGTGGAACAAACAACACATTTTCTAGCACTAAATGTTGACTAAGCCTCACAGCCTCTATAGATTGCATAACTATCCGAGAATGGTCAGGTAATGTGACATATGTGACGTTAACAGGCCTTAAGCAATGAAAAATAGTCTTGCTAAAACACACATGGCTAGTAGCTCCTAAGTCTATTATTCAATACCTAGGGTTTTTAAGCATTGGACTCACTGATATAGAAAAACAACTACTTGATGCTTGCTCTTGTGGAGCATTAGGTTCTATCTTCAGTTTTGATGCACCAAAATGAGAATTCAACAAACTTAGCAATTTGTTGATACTAAATAGGGTTTAATGTTTGCACAAAATCTCCAACAACCTAATTGCTAAAAGAACTCTCAGAATCTTGACCCACGATAGCAATATTTACTTGCACTACAAGAAAAACAACATTTAGCGGCGAAAATATCCGTTTCTAAAACATCAAAATCCGTCGCTAAAAAATTTAGCAACGGGCATATTCTTGTCGCTAAAAATGGTGTCGCTAAATTTTAGCAATGGATTTTATGACAGCACAAATTAGCGACGGTATCAGCGATGGAAATTTCCATCGCTGATTAAAAAAATAAAAAAACAAAAAAATTATTTAAAAAATTAAAAATTATTTTAGCGATGGAAAATTCCGTCACTAAATAGCAACGAAAAGTTTTTTGTCGCTAATACATAATAAAAAAATTAAACATTAAAATAAATTTGAATTAGCGACGAAAAAAGTTGCGTCGCTAATCAGCAACGGAAACAGTTTCGTCGTTGACTTTTATTTAAAAAAAAATAAAATAATTAATCCCACAAACAGACGCATGTGCTCCCTTAAGCGGCGCCTCCTTAAGCCGCCACGTGTACACTGGGATTAATCTCCCAACGCAACTTCTTTCCCTTCCCTTTCTTTGTTTCGATCCCTGGTCCCTCGCGTGAATGCGCGCACGCCAACCATCCGAGCTGCAAGCCTTCTTATTACATATACTGCACATATTAATTATATACTACATTTAGCTGCCAGCTGTTTTAATTTTATTTTAAATCTTTTAAATTAATAAATTAATACTTAAAAAATAAATATTGTAAATAAATTAATACATATTTGTCATTATAAATTTTACAATATCATATCAATTTACATATTTTGGTTTGTAAATAAAATAAATAAATAAGCATACTAAGGAATTTTAATTTTTATTTAATCTTTGTTTAATACATAATTAATAAATTTTATTTTTTATTAATTTTTTCTTCTTTAGCGACAAGGTTATCTCGTTGCTAAAGTTTCTAATTATTAATTTCTTTTTTAATTATTTAGTGATAGAAAATTTCATCCCTAAATAATTTTAATTTAATTAAATAAAAAATAAAAATTTAGTAACAGGATCACACCTATCTCTAAAAAATAAAAAATAAAAATTTAGCAATGGGGTCACACCCATTGTTAAAAAATAAAAAATAAAAATTTAGCGACGAGATAACACCCGTCGCTAAAAAATAAAAATAAAAATAAATAAAAATGAGAACTTAGCGACGAGATCACACCCGTTGCTAAAAAATAAAAATAAAATAAAATAAATGAAAACTTAGAGACTGGGTCACATCCGTGGCTAAAAAATAGAAATAAAATTAAATGAAAAATAAAAATTTAGCGACGAAGTCTCACCCATCTCTAAAAAATTAAAAAATAAATAAATAAAAATTAAAAATTTAGTGACGGGGTCACTCCTATCACTAAAAAAAATAATAATAATAATAAATAAAAAATAAAAATTTAGCGATGGGATAACCTTCGTGGCTAAAAAATAAAAATAAAAAATAAAAATTTAGTGACGGGGTCACACCCCTTGCTAAAAAATAAAAAAAATTAAATAAAAATTAAAAATTCAACGACGGGGTCAAACTCGTTGCTAAAAAATAAAAAAAATTAAATAAAAATTAAAAATTCAACGACGAGGTCAAACTCGTTGCTAAAAAATAAAAAAAATTAAATAAAAATTAAAAATTTAGCGATGGAGTCACACTCGTCGCTAAAAAATAAAAAAAAATTAAAAATTTAGTGACTAGGACACACCCGTCGCTAAAAAATAAAAAATAATAATTTTTTTTAATTATTTAGAGACGGAATATTCCATCGCTAAATTTAAAATTGTAATAAAAAATATTAAAAATATTTAGTGACAGAATATTCTGTCGCTAATTCCATCGCTAAATTTTTAAAAAAATAAAAATTTGGCCACGAAATATCCATCACTGAGACGTCTCTAATTAGCGACGGAAAAATTCCGTCACTAAATTACGAATTTTTTGAAGTGTTGATTATGAGCATTATTAGTGTTATTGTGGCTAGGAAACCTCTGTTTCATCTTGTATCCCAGAGGATAACCATGTAATTTATAGCATTTTTCTATGGTATGACCATGATATCCACAGTGTGTGCATATCGATCTCTCATTCTTCTAAAACTTATTATGACTAGATTTGTTCAACTCATGCTTGACATTAAATGAAACAAAATCAGTCACATATCCTACTATACTCCATCAGTTCTCCTCTTATGATATTAAAGCAAACACCTTGTTAATCGGGGGAAGAGAATCCATTAATAACAACTGACCTCTTACTTGAGAAAAAGATTCATTCAATTCCATTAAAAATGACATCGCATACTCCATTTGATAATGATCTATCAAAGCCCTAACACCACCACAAGAACAATTTCCACAATTACAAGCAGGTCTAAAGTTATCAAGTTCATCCCATATTGTCTTGAGTTTTGTAAAATAAGCACTTACAGACATGGAATCTTGAGATAGGTTCACTAATTCATGCCTCAATTGAAAAATCCGTGTTACTTTGCTGATATCGCTCCTTGAGATCAATTCAAATGTCTTAAGCGGATTCAAAATAAATTACACTCCCCAATATGTCTTTCGAAACAGAGTTAAAGATCCACGATATAATAATATTGTTATTCCTAACCCAAGCATAGAGTAAAGAGGCATCACCTGGTGTAGGGCGTTGAATTGTACCATCTATAAACCTTAATTTGTTCTTCACCAATAGGGCAATTACCATCACATGGCTCTAGGAGGCATAGTTGTCCCCTGTTAAAGGCTAGGAGACCAAAAGTAGACTTGGATTGTCTAAGTGATGCAAGAAAAATATACTCGATCCATTGTCAATGGCAGAATTGTCGATCGACGATGAAGATAGATCTGGACTGATTATTGCCATAGAACAATTATGAACAACAGAAAAAGAACGAACAAGAGAAGCGTTTCTGAACAAAAAAGAACGCTAATCACTCTGATTGATCACTAGAGATTGACGTCACTGGAAAAAACCAACGGTAGGTAGAAGGCGACAATAAGCTATCGCTTTGATACCATGTTAGAATACGGAAGGAAGAAAAGAACTAGAATTTTCATTTATAACCCCAGCCAAGACAAAAAAGGCCAAATATATACGGAGGAGACAGAGCACTGCTCTGTTCACCCAAGGCTGAAAAATAATAACCTCCAACCCCAATTACCAAGCCTCAAATAACTAACTGTCAAACAAAACTTAAAACACCAGCTAACTAAAAATTCAAATGAAATGCAACACAAATGAAATATTGAAAAATATGAAAGAAAGAAACACCACCACATATAATATTATGGATGGTATCAACCCTGGTTACTGTTATCACATTCGCGCTTCCCGTTAAGGCATTTCGTTCTTTTGCAGAAATGCATTCTGAGATTCCTTCACCTGTTGCCTTTGTTTTTCTTCTTGCTTTTGTTTCTCAAAGACTCAAAATGCTTTTTTACTCTGGAACCTTCACTATTCCTGTCTCAATCCTCCAACAAGGCCTATTTGATATATGATATATCATTGGTGGCATCGAGGCAGCACGAGGCTTATGTTGTTTAGAGTATGCACCTTGATTTGAATCCCCAGGTTCACACAAACGAGACAGCATTACATCCTTGGATGTCTCCTTTTCACCATATACTTTATTTTCCTTACTTTGAACAACTGTTGGAGCTGAAGGAGGTGGCGGTGGAGATAGGGTTGTGATGGAGGTGGCGGATGCGGTTGCAGCGGCTGCAATGACTGATGATTGAATTGGGAATACTGGGCCAAAGGGTAGTACATTGTAGGTGAGGCAGGTGGTAAGTTCATTCAATTCTGAGGCACCGAAAAAGGAGGTGGTCGCAATGGACAGAGGACACTTGGGTTGATGCTGTTCACGATTTTGGCCAGGGTGAGGAGGAAGTTGTATAATGGAAGGTGTAGGACCATAATGTTCCGATGATGATGACGATCCAAAGCCTCCACCAGCAGGGACATTATGGTTGATGCTGAACTTGACGAGAATGCGGAGGAATTTGAATAATTGAAGGTGAAAGACCATAATGTTTCAATTTTAAAATATCATTTAGATATTTAAATTTAATATTTATAGTGATACTTTGCATCTGTTTTTATTCTGTCATATTAAAATAAATATTCAAAGTAACATTAATTAAGACGTCAAACTTAAATATTCAAAATAATATTTTTGTCAAATAACTATTCAATCACATGAACATAATTTTTTGAATACGAGAATGACATTATATTTATAACAATAAATTATTAAACTGATAAATTCATGTATATTCAATTAATGTCCCAAGGCTTAAGTGGTTACCCATAAGTTTGAAACAATTAATTAAGGGTAATTACTTAAGTTTTAAATAGAGAGGAACAACATTTTTTTGTAATAGAAAGGAGAATATGGTATATTAGGGTGGGTTCATTGAGGAGAAAAACCTGCAAGACTACAGCAATATTATGGATTTATAGAATTTCATATATATATATATATATATATGTTCTGCAAACCTTACATATAACATAAAAACCCAGCCTAGTGCAGCCTTACAATTACGTTGATCTCTCCAAGCCATCAACTGATCAATGCTTCAGTTGAGTCCTCACTTGGAGCCGGAGGGGCTTCCGGTCTCCACAGGTCCTATTTGTGTTGCCAACTGAAGAAGCAGATTAACGATATTTAGCAAAAAAATATAAACAGATGCATGCAAATTAATTAAACACAAAAAATATGTAATTAAAGTTGCATATAAATATAATAATGTTAACTATGCGATGGGATGGAATAGAAGGAGAGGACCTGAAAATAAGCATCAAGCTTGTGCTTGAGAGTTGCACGTTCTTCCTTGAGCCGTTGGAAGGCCCTCCTGCATCTGGCTTGTGTGAATAATTAATGACATCAGATAGATAGAAGAATACATAATTCCAAATTTGGACGCTAAAATGCTTTATAATTAAACTTCATTAATGAATTCTGTTGCTTTTCATCCATAGGTGGAACAAACAAAGGTGTCTGTTTCTCCATCTACAGGTTTGCTCTATTTGACACCCAAAGCATCAAAATTTCATGCCTAACTAACTAACTAACTACACAGCCACATGAAGAATGATTAATTACCCTTTTATTTCAACATGATCCGCCAAGCCCTTTTGATTTCAATTATTTTGCACTAGAATTCTATGCGTATTTCAATTCGAATCTGAGAATGTAATGGTAATTAAGAGGCAAAGTGAAGAATGATTAATTACCCTTCTTTATCTTCTGCCTTGCAGTGCTCCCTACATTGTGTGCATTCATTTTGCACCCTCTTGGTTCCAGTGCTGCACCCATGAGAGAGAGAGAGATGTTATATATATATATATATATATATGAACACCCTATTGTTATTTATACACAGATTTCCATAAGTTAAATTTAATATTGAGTTTTACCTTAAACACTGTCCATTGACCTGAGACAAGAGGTTGTCCAACTCAGAGAAGTCCATAGGAGTTTTCTCCCTGAAAATATCCCACAGTAGAATTAAACAGTATTCCCAACAGCCTCATCCTTGCAAATTAAACCATGATATACATATGCATATCAACATTAATATCATGAAATGAGCACATATATATATATATATATATTTACAAGGCTTGCTCTATATTCTGAATCAATCGAGCAGAATCACTGAAGAACAATGTAATCATTTCTTCTACGAATTTGGGTTCAGAATCATCTTGCAGTTCCTCCAGCCGAACAAACTGTTCGCCAAGAAATCCCTACACGATAGCCCAATAATCAGCTTTAATGTAACCAGCAGCAAAAGGATAGTTTCTTTTCTTTTTTATTTAATTAGAAGAAAATTAATTAACTTTCAGAAAATAAATTCAATAATTGTACATTTATGGGTGGGCATCCTTAAGGAAATTAACAACTTCCAAAACTTTAAAAGATGAAAAGATACATGAATGAAAGTACAACTGTACCTAGATACATTTATGCATTTAATTCATAAGCAACATTGTGTTAGAATTTCCAGAAAATCTGTCAAACTCATTACGTAACATTTTCCTATATATATTAAAAACCAAGGCCTGAAAATTGAAATGACAAAGCCAGAAGGTTTTCAGCTTAGGTTTTCTCATGTTAGCAAACAAGATACATGCTTAAAGCCATTGGTACAAAGAAAAATAGTAGAAAAACCTCATCAAAAAGGGCCTGCCTCATGTTGACAAGTTGGCTCCTCTCCATTGAATAAGTAAAAGCAAGGACAGAGATATAGAGAGATGGAGAGAGAGAGAGAGAGAGAGAGAGATCTGAATAGAACAGCTGAGAAATTGAAATTTATCTGAGAATACAATAATGTATGGGGGGGCAAGTAGGGGTTTATATAGTAGGGAAGAACGAGGGAAATGGAAGTGAACTAAAAAGGAGAGGAAATTAATGTACTGAAAAATGTTGAAGCATGAGGAGGAAAATAAAAAATAAATTTCCACTTAGCCAAAGCAGTCGGAGAGCACACATGCACCAAAGATTTTTCCATATATCCAAGCATGCATTCAGGTTTAATGGAGGAATGGCATTTTGATTCTGCTGAGAAAGTACACACATAATATCAGATTTTTCTACACCAATTTTTTAATGTCCTCAATATATTCATGTGGATTTTATTCATTTTTTCCAGTTATTTTTCAACTTGAAGTTTAATTAATTGGGATACATATAGTGACAGCTCAACATTGTATATATATTTGGTCTAACATTTTGATAAATTTATATATATCTGAATTGGGTGTCTTTTTAATATATGATTATTAATAAATGAATGGAATGATGAGTTAATTCACAAAATCTGAAAGTATTACAAAATTTTTCTATATTTGGTTCAATTAAAGTGATATGCTTTAATTTTATTTATTTCATTGTAAAAAACCATAAATGAAAATAAAATACCACAACCATATTATTCTGACACTTTTTCATAAAATTAATGTAAATGATAATTATTTATTCACTGTATCTCTTGCAAATTAATTTCACTTTCTAATACAATTCTTTATGCCACATCTCTTATCTGACACTAAATTCTCACTAATCAAATGTTGATATGAGAGATTTTCATAGGAGAATGGAGAGAAATAGAGAGGGAAATGAAGAGAGAGAGAGAGAGAGAGAAATTGTGAGGGAGAATTCAGACAAATTTCAATTAAATTTCCATATACCTCGAGGTGGATAGGATCAATCCCTTATATGCTAAATCCCCGTGCCTCAAATCTTGCCAAAATTGAAAAGAGTACAAATGTATTTAGCTTTCTCTAGGTACAAGTCACATCATCTATAACTACCCTCAAGTGTAACTCACCCCAGCTATTAGAACATGACAAATTCCCCCCCCCCCCGCGGTTAAAAATTTTCTTACCCTCAAGTAATGCTAAATTGGTTGGCAGCTTGTGAGAATTGTCTGAGTAAATTAGGCAAATACTCACAGGTATTATTACTAGGGTGAAGGTTGAACCACTTTACTAGTACTTGTATGATAAGGGATTTTTACTTGTATATGGCCCTCTTCTCCACTATAGCACTTGATTC
The DNA here is from genome assembly GCA_036245055.1 of Diospyros kaki. Lineage (NCBI taxonomy): Eukaryota > Viridiplantae > Streptophyta > Magnoliopsida > Ericales > Ebenaceae > Diospyros > Diospyros kaki. The sequence continues at coordinate 4,962,838 of BSEG01000003.1, forward strand.
TATAGTATCATCAACTTCCTTAGTGACTTGGGGTAAAGTAGGGTTTACTTGCTACAGTCCTATGGATCTCTTAAGCAAGAAGACATGAAAAACTGGATGGATTTATGAATCTTCTAGTAACTAAAGCTTATAAGCCACATTTCCCACCTTGGCCAGTATAGGAAAAGGCCCATTGTATCGTGGGCTCAATTTAAACACCTACCTTTGTGTGAGAGCCTTAATATGAGCAGGCCTGAGTTTCAAGTAGACTTCCTATCCCCTATTATGAACTCTCTTTCACTTCTCTTTCAGTCTGCAAATTGCTTCATGTGATTTTGAGTCATGGTCAAGTCTTTCTTTAGCTGTTGTAAAACATGTTGCCTCTACTCAAGGTAAGACTCAACTGTAGCCCCTATAGTATGCTCCCCCATTGCAGGAATTTGATGGGTGTTGAATCTAACAAATAATAAATTCTTTCTCTTAAAAATGTAAATTGTGATAGTGATGAACAAGGTCGTATCTACAGGGATTGGTTAGATCTATTCTTTTGAAAAATTAAAATAAATAAAAGAAACAATTAGAGGGTTTTGAATTTTGAAATTTAAACAATTAAAAACAAAATATTATTATAAATTAATAAACAAATCAAAATGTAAAAATATTAAAGTAATCAATAGAAACGCTTCTGGTAGAAGAGATTTATCCACTAATGGTTATGACACTGATCATTGACGCCAAAGTCACTAATTTTTCTTGAATACTTGGCCTTAGAAAGAACAACGAGCTCTGTTCATTCAATGTTTCTCTTACTTCTTAGTTAATTAAAACAATCTTTTCAATTAACCCTTACCTTCAAACAACCTTAGAACAAGCTCTTTAGAATTTAATTCAAATGCAGCATTAAATTTTGTGGAAACAAAAACAAATCTGAACAATAAACACACAAGTTCGGTTTATTTAATTCAGCACATGTACTCCCTAGGAATTGAATGAAAAATTGTCCATAATCATCAACCCTAATTGCTACTTATGCAAAAAACACCAAACAATTACGGATTTGGTATTAAACCTAGCAATTGATCATGCATCAAGAATTGAATAGTGGTCATCTACGCAATCAAAACACATAATCATAAACATTAAAATAAGAAGATACATGAATATTCGAGAGAAAATCAGATTGCAAATAAACTTAAAAAGATCTCACAGTGTTCTTCACCATGGCTTCAAAATATCTTTCGACCGAAAAATCAAAGTTTGGCCACACATAATGAGAGAAAGAACATAAAAAAAAGAGAAAATATGAAAAGGATACTTCTTTCTCCTCTTGGATGTGCTTCTTTGCCTCTTTTTCGTCCTGGACGTTCCCCCTTCTCGAGCTTGGATCAAGACCTTAAATAGCCCCAACAAAGAATCCAAATCAGCCAAAGAATTAAGGCTTCCTAGACTCCCGTAACTTATGAGCCCATTTTAGGTCAGATAAAAAGATTTTTGGGCTTCAGACCCTTAAGAATTGTAGTTCAGAATGTGTAAATGAATGTAGGCTTTTGAATCACTCGATTTGGACATCATAAGCTCAAGTTATGTCCTTTTAAAGATTCAGTGTTCATGAAGAATTTTAATCCGATTAGGATTTGACCCACCTTTTCGGCCCTAACGTTGAAGCAATGTTTGGAGGCCCAAACGAACTCGGATTTGGACAAATAATACCATTCTGGAAAGCCCAATAAGTCCTATACAAAAGCTCTGAAGACCTCATTCATGTTCTTGAGCTCTAATATGGTAAAAAATCTTCAAGAAACCCAAAAGGTCAAAATATTAAAAAGTTCAAATTTTCTAAGTAAAAGCCCAATTTATTCTAACCTATTCAAAATTGTCTTAACCATAAAAATAAGTATAAATCAGTATAATAAGACATAAATCTTCCCCAAAAGACCATATGTAAAGGAAATAAATATATGAAATTATGCACTCATCAAATTCCCCCACACTTAGCTTTTGCTTACCCTCAAGCAAAAATAAGCTCACAACAAAATCAATAAATCCCAAACTCGTAAAATCTCGACCCATGACATCATATTTACTACAAACCAAGAACTTAAGAGACATGTCATGACAAGCTAAAAATTACAAGACAACATAAACTTATTCTATCATGGCAATCTTATCCAAAAGTGAGCATAACAAGATCCATTAAAAACTTTTCCACAAATTTAAAAATCAAAATTTTCAAAACACAACCCCTTCTCATGCAATTCTCAATTGAACATGAACTCATAAGTAAAAGGAAAACACTACCAAACTAAAGAGAACTAAGCACACTCACATCATGTTTGCATATCCATGCACACTTCTTAATCAGATACATAGACTTTGCAACTAATATAAGTGATTCATGTTTAACCAAACGTAAAATCATCCCCTTGTCTCTTACTATAAACAAGGTAGCAAATGAGTTTTTTTTTTTTTTTTGTGCAAATAAATGAGTGCATTTTATACTCCATCTCGTTCATATTTCCTTTTTCTTTTATTTTTTTCTTTTTTTGAAAATAAACAAGTGCATTTTATGCTCCATCTCGTTCATATTCCCCTTATTTGCTTAAACCTTATTTAGGACTAGAAGTAGAGGGAACAATCTCAAGAATGGTACAACATTCACCAGTACTCATGCCAATCACATTGTCCACAAAATTTTTTAAGACAATGTACTTCAATGTTACTATTATACAAATGTGCATAATCCAATTTAATGAGATATTGCTCAACTTTAACTCAAGAATCACGTCGAAAGATAAATCACACAAGAGTTCATCATGTTTCTGTAAAAACAACAAAATTGAAAGGTACCAAATTTGCATACTCACTCTCAAACTCGATCAACCATGATAAAATCCGCTTATGCAACAAGTTATCTCAACTAAAATATGCTTGAATCCTCATTCTTAATCAATCACAACTTATAGCAAATATGACCTCAAAAATTCTCAAGAGAAAGAATTATCCAAGACACACAAAACACACTAAATGATGCATGAAAATTAAAAAAAACACCCATGAAAATGAAACCTAAGTCCTCCCCCCCATACTAAAACCTTACATTGTCCCCAATGTAAGCCTGTCATGCAAAGAAAAGTAAAACTAAACACATATGGGTTAAAAACACACAAAGAAGAAAGGAAAAGAATAGAGAACAAATCTAATCGTGGTTCTTAAACCACACTTGGGTTGCCTCCCAAGAAGCGCATTTAGTTAACGTCGTTTGCCCGACGTTGCAGCTTTCCTCGATCTATGTAAACTAGATCTCTCAATTGCACTTCATCAGCAGTTTGCTCCTGAAAACCTTCATGAAATGGCTTAAGCCTATGCCCATTAACCTTAAACACCTTATTAGTTCCTAGGCTTCGTACCTCAACTGCACCATAAGAAAATACATTAGTAACTTCAAAAAGACCAATCCAATGAGAACACAACTTACCTGGCATTAATTTGAGTCTCGAATAGTAAAGTAAAACTTTTTGTCCAAACACAAATTGCTTTCTAGCAACCATTTTGTCTTGAAATGAGTTTGTCTTGTCCTTTTTCTTGTCCTTTGTCTTGCCTCATGTCTCAACTCAAAAGTCTCATGTGCAAAAACATTAATCACATCAATTGAAAATGAAGATTGAATATCATTAGGGTACCTCGTGTCATCAAATATATTAAATTTCACAATCTCTCCATCGAACTCCATAGTAAGGATACCATCATGAACATCAATCTTTGTCCTTGTTGTTTTTAAAAAGGGTTTTCCTAGCAAAATTGGAGCAGGATTTGGAGAAACATCGTCCTCCATGTTTAGAATGTAAAAATCAATAGGAAAAATCAGCTCATTAACCTGCACCAAAACATCCTCAACTACCCTTTCAGGGTATGCATTAGAACGATCAGCTAATTGAATTATTACACCCGTTTGTTTCAAAGGGCCCAATTTCAAGATTCATAAATTAAATATGGCATGACATTTATGGATGCTCCAAAATCTAACATGGCATGTTCAATCTTAGAATTACCAATCACACATGGAATAGTAAATGTACCTGGATTCTTGCATTTTGGGGGTAATTTACGTTGAATTACTGCTGACACATTCTCTCCCACACTTACCTTTTCATCACCTCTCAACCTTTTATTCGTAGTACACAGTTCATTAAGAAATTTTGCATACCTTGGAACTTGCTTAATGGCATCCAGTAAAGGAATGTTCACTTCTACCTTTCGAAAAATCTCCAAGATGTCCTTTCTTGATCTTCCTTTTTAGATTTAGATAACCTGCTAGAAAAAGGAAGAGGATTAGATTTATCAGAATTATGCACAATTGTTTGAGAGATTATCTTGGAAGAGATTGTCGCCTCATTTTCTGCCTCCTCTTTTTGAGTCTTCTTGGTTGAATCTGTAGGATTCTGAACAGGGGTGTCAATTTCTTTTCCACTTCGCAGCATAATAACACTTACATTTTCTCAAGGATTTACAACTGTTTGGGAAGGGCATTTCCCAGAACCTTGAGCTTCAAGCCTGCTTACTGATGTTGCTAATTGACTAATTTGATTCTCCAATTGCTTGATGCTTGTTCTTGCCTTTTGTTGAAATTGTTGTGTGTTAGTTGCAAGTGATTTAACAATTTCTTCTAGAGACATACCTGAACTTGAAGAAGGTTGTTGTGGTGAAATATATGGTCTAGGCTGGTAATGTTGGAATTGTGGTCTTGCTCCATAACTGAAGTTGGGATGATCCCTCCACCTTGGATTGTAGGTATTTGAATAAGGATCGTACTTTATTTGTGGTGGGCTTGGGAATCCTCCAACTGCATTGACATGCTCTAAATAATTTTCTTGAAATGTAGGATACATATCCATTGGATGACCAGTAACATCACAAATACCACATGCTTTCACATGTTGCAAATTTCCTACAGCCAATTGTTGAACAAGAGAAGTTAGATTGGATATTTGATTTTCAAGGGAAGATATACTTACCTCATTTACCCTTCTCAAAGGGGTGTCCTATTTGAATCCAAATTGCTGTGAGTTAGTAGCCATGATGGAAATCAAATCTCTAGCTGCACTAGGGGTTTTATTCACTATAGCACCTCCATTAGTCGCATCCATCATTTTGCTCTCCATAGGTAATATCCCTTCATAGAAATACTGAATGAAGAGCTATTCAGAAATTTCATGTTGAGGATAACTGGCACACAACTGTTTAAATCTTTCCCAATACTCGTGAAGGGTTTATGTATCTTTCTGCTTTATTCCACATATCTCTCTTCTGATGCTAGCAGCACATGAAGCAGGGAAAAACTTATCAAGAAACAATCTGACCATCCATGTCCATGTAGTTACAGAACCTGAAGGTAAGTAAAACAACCAATCCTTTGTTGTATCGGCTAGCGAGAATGGAAAAGCACCCAATTTGATCGGTTCTTCAGTCACTCTTTGTGGTTTTAGGCTTGAACACACCACGTGGAATTTCTTTAGATGCTTGTGGGGATCTTCATTCTTGCAGCCATGGAATTTAGGGAGCAAATGGATCAAGCCATATTTTAATTCAAAATCCACCTCTAAAGTTGGATATTGAATGCAAAGCGACTGTTGGTTTTCATTTGGTGTAGCCAATTCCCTTAAGGTTCTTTCTACGTTAGCCATCTCTTGTTTTGTTTCAGTATCGCTAGATGAATCAATCGAGTCCACAACTAAACCCAATACGGGGCATGAAGATGAAGATTTAAACAGGAAGATGAAGATACTTGGTTGCGCAATTTAGCTTCATTCCTCAACCTTCGAGCTTTCTCCTCAACCTCAAGATTGTATTGGAGTTCACCTATACGAGAAGAACGAGGCATAAAATAAAAAAATCAAAATAAAAAGAATAAATCGATTTGGCACCAATCCCCGGCAACGATGCCAAAAATTTGATGGGTGTCGAATCCAACAAATAATAAATTCTTGCTCTTAAAAATGTAAATTGTGATAGTGATGAGCAAAGTCGTACCCACATGGATTGGTTAGATCTATTCCTTTGAAAAATTAAAAGAAACAATTGGGGAGTTTTGAATTTTGAAATTCAAACAATTAAAAATAGAATATTATTCTAAATTAATAAGGCAAATCAAAATGTAGAAAGATTAAAGTAATCAATAGAAATGCTTCCGGCGAAGGGATTTATCCACTAATAGTTATGACACTGATCATTGATGCCATAGTCACTAATTTTTCTTGAATACTTGGCCTTAGAAAGAACAACGAGCTCTGTTCATTCAATTTTTCCTTTACTTCTTAGTTAATTAAAACAAGATCTTCAATTAACCCTTACCTTCAAACAACTTTAGAACAAGCTCTCTAGAATTTAATTCAAATGCAGCATTAAATTTTGTGGAAACAAGACCAAATTTGAACAATAAACACATAAGCTCAGTTTATTTAATTCAGCACATGTACTCCTTAGGAATTGAATGAAAAATTGTCCATAATCATCAACCCTAGTTGCTACTTATGCAAGAAAGATCAAACAATTACTGATTTGGTATTCAAGCTAGCAATTGATCATGCATCAAGAATTGAATAGTGGTCGTCTACGCAATCAAAACACACAATCATAAATATTAAAATCAAAAGATACATGAATATTCAAGAGAAAATTAGATTGCAAATAAACTCAAAAAGATCTCACGGTGTTCTTCACCATGGCTTCAAAATATCCTTTTACCAAAAAACCAAAGTTTAGCCACACATAATGAGAGAAAGAACACAAAAAGAAGAGAAAATATGAAAAGGATGCTTCTTTCTCCTCTTGGATGTGCTTCTTTACCTCTTTTTCTTCCTGGATGTTCTCTCTTCTTAAGCTTAGATCAAGACCTTAAATAGCCCCCAACAAAGAATCCAAATCAGCCAAAGAAGTAGGGCTTCCTAGACTCTTGTAACTTATGAGCCCGTTTTGGGTCATATGAAAAGATTTTTGGGCTTCAGACCCTTCTTAATAATTGTAGTTCATAATGTGTAGATGAATTTAGGATTTTGAAACACTTGATTTGGACATCAAAATCTAAAGTTATGTCCTTTTAAAGATTCAATGTTTGTGTAGAATTCTAATCCGATTAGGATTTGGCCCACCTTTTTTGCCCTAATGTTGAAGCGATGTTTGGAGGTCCAAACGAACTCGGATTTGGACAAATAATACCATTATGGAAAGCCCAAGAAGTTCTCTACAAAATCTATGAAGACCTCATTCATGTTCTTAAACTCTAACATGATCAAAAATCTCCAAGAAACCCAAAAGGTCAAAATATTAAAAAGTTGAGATTTTCTAAGTAAAAGTCCAATTTATTCTAATCTATCCAAAATTGCATAATAAGGCATAAATCTCACCCAAAAGACCATATGTAAAGAAAATAAATATATAAAATTATGCACTCATCAGAATTCTACCAAATAAAGCTTTAGACGAGGACTTTTTGGTCAAGCTATGGTGGCTAGAATTATACCACCACTGTGCGAGTGATATCCACTTGTTCTAGCTCTTAGGATGTGTTGCCCATAAAAATACCCAAGAGGGTGGTGAATTGGATTTTTCAAAAATTAATAATTTTACCTCTTGTTGAATACTCTTGAATTTGTGATCTTAATATATAGTGATTGCAATATAAATAAGCACAATAAAATCAAGCAACCATAGAAAGCAAGAGAATATTTTTAGATATTTAGCTTTAAAGAGCCTATTTCTCTCTTTTAAGATTTAGCTTGAGGTTCTTAAAACTTAGCTTGAGGTTCCACTAGGGAGAATCAACACTAGCTTTTAATTGGAGCTAAAACCAACACTAGTTTTTAATTGGAACTAGAACTAACATACAATCCCTTGCCTAACCAATAACCACTAGCACACTGCTAGCAAATACAATCTCCTCACACAACAAGTGAGTGAAAATAACAAAGTTACAATCAAAGACAATATCAAACAAATCACCAACGGTTGAAATTTCCACCAGCCAGCACACTTCCAACACTTTGAACCTTTTCACTCTTGTTTGAATACTCTATCAAGTTTGTTCTCTTTCTATTGTATTTCTATCTATTTGAAGCCTTTATACCTACTCTTTATATAGACATCTTCAGAAAACTAGCTGTTACAAAGAGTGTCAATATGAAATTTGAAATTCAAAAATTCTTTAGACTTTTCAAACAAGGAACAAAACAAGGAAACATGTCAATCAACAACCCACCTTTAAACAAATATACTTTTTCATGAGAAAAAAATATATATTTATCAAGATATGAAAATTTAAACATAACTTTCTTGAGACAAAGAAATCAAAATAAGGAAACATGTCAAAATACAACTTACCTTTAATTCAAGTATACTTTTTGCATGAGGAAAACAAGCCATGATTTGAGGAACAAGGTGACAGCATATTTAAAAAAATTATCCATGGGCGTCCAACAACAAGAGATGCAAAAACGAAGGATAAAACAAAAATGGCCGTTGAACTTTAGTCAACCTAAGTCATCCAGCAACCTTATGCACAACTTTGGTTAAAGGATCGGTCGACTTAAGACAGAGGCCAAACATTCTGACTAACTTCGGTCGACCAAAGAGCAACTTCAGTTAACCAAAGATTGGAGGCCAACATTTTGGCTAATTTCGGTCGACTAAGATAAACTTCAGTCGACCTAAGATACTTAGCCATTTTCAGCGCACACATTTTTTTAGCATAATGAGTTTTTAACACAATGAGTTGATAAAATATATCTCTATGGTAAAAATATGTTTGTTATCATCGAAACATATCTTTTACATTGCAAGAGGCTAATAAAATATATTTATATCATAAAAATATTTTTTCTTATCATCAAAATCTTATTTACATACCCATGAACTTAACAGGATGAATAAACTAGAGGGAACGCAAGTAAGTCTCCACACATTGATGCACCCTCTCTGGCTGCCCATCCGTTTAAGGGTGATAGGCTATAGACATTAATTTAGAGTTTAACCCCCAATGATCTCATCAACTCCTACCAGAGCAAGCTAGTAAATATCTTGTCTCTATCAGATATTATGAATTAGGGGGTCTAATGTTACTTCACCACTTGATCCAAAAAAATCTTTGCCTCTTCTTATGCGATATAAGGGTGAGTAAGGCTCAAGAAATGTGCAAACTTTGTGAATTGATCTACCACTACCATGATACAATCCTTGCCCTCAAATTTAGGTAACCCTTCTATAAAATCCATATATAGTCACACTAACCCAAGCATGTGCGCATAACTAAGGGTTCCAACAAGCCAGGGTAGGCTATAGTCTCATATTTACACCTCTTGCACATGTCACGTGCCATTACAAAAGTCTATGTCACAAACTTCTTGAGTTAAGGGCCAATAGAAAAGTTATTTCACCTCATAATATGTGTTTTGGATTCCCAAGTGCCATCCCAAGAGAGATTCATGTAGTGAATGCAGTATTTTCTTCTTCTTCTTAAGTAGCTCACAATCCCCAATCATCAATCTCCCATTATATTGAATTACACATTTAGTGAGTGTATAGCCTTCCATTAGGATCCAATATCAATTGTTCCAACAATTCCTTAATTAAACTTCTCATCTCCTTCATAATTAACTAGTCTCCACCTTTTGATACCAATCAAAGGTTATGATTGTAATAGCAGTTGAGGACCCTTCTTCGTGGCATCTAGATAAAACATCAGCTACCATATTTTCTCTTTTCTTCTTATATTGTATAACATATAGTCCAAACCCATTAGTTTAGACATCCCCTTCTTTTGTAAGTACGTATGGAACCCCTATTATAGTAGAAATTTTAGACTTTAATGATCCATTTTGATTATGAATTGACCCCTCTTTAGGTAGTCTCTCCATTTCCCCACAACCATTAGAACAACCAATAATTCTTTCTCGTAGATACTTAGCCCTATGTACCTAGGGGCTAAGGCTTGGCTAAGGTATACCAAGGACCTTCTTTCCTACATCAAAACTGCTCCAACTCTAGTATTACAAGCATCGGTCTCCAAGGTGAAAGGTTTACTAAAGCTTGGTAATTCCATAACTGGTGTCTTGCTCATAGCCTCCTTCAACTACATAAAAGTTGTTTTAGCTTCAGGACCTCATTTAAACCCATCATTCTTCAACAATTCAGTTAAGCACATGTTTATGATTCCATAGCTTCACAAATCTTCTGTAGTATCCTGTCAGCCCCAGGAACCCCCTCAATTCTTTGATGTTCATGGGTCTTGGCCATGCAACCATTGTTGCCACCTTCCTTAGATAGGTGTTGTAACACCCCAACCTCTTCAGGGCATTATATCATATGTTAGGATTTTTTTTTTTTTACATGAATCAAACTAAAATCCTCAACACATTCTCATAATAATAACAATTCCCAAAAATAATACTAAGGAAATGAAATTCATAATTACCAGCGGAATAAGATTGAAACCTAAAAGAAGAAACCATAACACACATGGTTTCGTACATATCGTCTACCTATCACATCATTACAATGACCATTTAAAACCACATAACATAATTAAATGAAACAACTAGAACTTAGCCTTGTATAGGGCCCATAATAACTTCCATCACGATCATGCTTCAACCACACCCTTACCCTTCCAGCTGCTCAACTCGCCTGGAATGTGGAATGTTCCAGGGATATACGTCCAACATTAGAAGATGAATCTTCTAAGTGAGGGTTAAAATGACAGTTACATGAATGCATGATGTAATAATGTAAATGAATACATGCCCCAGTGTAACTTCTCTGGCCCACCGGCCCGACATGGAACCCTAGGCAGAATCCCAACCTGCTTTCAGGATAATCCTAACGTTGTCCCATCATTTGCCCTTCGGGAATTACGGTTACACTATTAAGGCGACATCCCAATCCCATGCACGAGTATCTATATGCCAATAGTATGGTGTCATACAAATATCGTAATACATTTGTGCAACAATACATGTATAAATATGACAGGATGCTCATATAATATATATAACCTAGCCACTTTCATGACTATCATGCTCAACATAGGCAAAATACAACATGTATAAGCTTTTAGGGAAAACCACTCACCTTTAACAAAATCCAAGGTACATCAAAAAGCACGCACAGCCTCGATTTGCGTGTCTGACCTCGATTTTCATGCCAACCTCAATAGTTGCACCAATCACTTTACTTTAAACCTCAAAGCACCCTAAACATCATTATTCATTTAAATAATCATCAAAACTTATTTTCCTCAATATTTCTTCATTTTTCTCCCATTTTCTTCTCTAATTATCCAAATAAATATCTCTTTAACTAATTTCTCTAATCTTTCTTCACAAAAATTCATGATATACTAATAACTTCAAGAGAAAATTACAAAACTTACCTCGATGCTCCGATTTCACACAAGATGAGGCTGGTCGATGCAAAACTGAGAAACTAGAAAAGCCAAAACCCAAATATTTTTACACACCCACCTAAATCTCAAATTTTAAGGAATTTACAAAATTTTTCCCAAATTTTTTATCATCTCATGTCTTCTCTACACGTTTATATTATTATCTACAAAATTCATATCATCATCCTCCAAATTCATAATGACTTTACACATATTGAACCGTTAAATCACATCCAAAATCGAGGACAACTAAAATTTTCAACTCGAAACTCATTCGAGGCTTAAGACTACACCTTGGTCATTTCATCCACTAAGTCAATATCAAACCAAACATACATGACTTGTTCCCATGAGTCATTTCCTTAAGGTAACCTTACCTCGATCCTCACAACATCCATTTCGAGATCCCTATTCTCAAAATCAATCTTCATAATCCTTAAACTCTATTCCCAACAATACTAATCAAATCATCCTAAGTTCAATATCCCTAGGATCCTCAATCCAAACTGAATCAGTCCTAACTCGATCATTTTTAATTCCCACTAGTACCCCTGAGTCTCCAATCGGGTTTTTGCTAGTTCGCTCTCAAAATTTTCATAGTTCAAATCCTTGTCATCTTCCAAGATTTGTTTTAAATCACAAATCTCTATATCATCAACAATCCCTAAAACTTCAACTGACAATCCCAAAATCTCCAAGTAGGGATTTCTTTCTATGAATCCTCAACTAAAATAACAGTTAGTCTCCAAGTCAGACTTTTTCTAAATCTCCAAATAAGATTTCACTCTAATCAGAGTCCCTTAAATTTCAAACCTTCGCTCTGATACCAATTGTAACACCCCGCCTTCCCAGGGTATTAGGTAATGTAAGATTCCGGGAATATATATTTTCTACCAACGAAGACTCAACCCAAAACCGTTCCCCAAAGATCCCGTTACACCTTCTCAGTATATTAACTATGAACTATTAATAAACTAAGATAGGTAAATCACCTTAAACGTGGAAGCTAGATCGAAACCTCAATATAACATAACCGAAACCACTTTATTCATAATATAAAGCCAAACCAACGTTTACATGACGTCATCAAAATTAATAACTAAAAATGACATATAGTAAACTATCCATTAATTACCATCACTCATTGGCGATCCCTTTCCCTTTCGCACCGCTACCTTCACCTAGAACGTTTGAATATTCCAGGGACATAGTCCATATTAGGTGATGAATCATCTAAGTGAGAGTTTAAAAACATGTTTTCATGAATGAATGCAAGACATGAAATAAACCAATGCAACCTGGCAAGCCTTAACCCAAGAGAATCCCACAGTGCTTAACCCTACCACGGGGAAAGATCAATCTCTCTAAAGGCCATGCCACCACAACGACACATCGACACGATGCGCTTCTAGCTTAAGATGGGCAAGGTCAACGCATCTCCCAAACATCTTGGGAACAATCATTACCAACTCTTGGTCCAAGAAGGTCACATTAGTGCAGAAACCCGGCTCACCACATTTATGTCGGAGATTACGTTCCTACTCTAAGCATCCAGGAACCACGACTCAAATCCCATATGGTCCACCTAGTCATCCTAATGCAACTTCCCTGACCAAATGGCATGGCACGAAAACCAAGGCAGTTATCCCAGCATGCACACCAGCACAAGATACCCTTATTATTTCGTCACGCCCTTGGAGAATTATGGCTACACTATCCAGACAATATTTTATGTTAACATTCCATATCCCAACTCAAAATCCCATATGGACCACCTAGTCATCCTAGTGCAACTTCTCTGACCAAACGGCCCAGCACAGAAACCAAGGCAGTTACCCCGACATGCACACCAACATGAGATACCCCTATTATTCCATCACACCCTTGGAGAATTATGGCTATACTATCTAGACAACATCTTAGGCTGACATTCCATATGAACAACCACAAAATGCATGACAATGCCACATTTAACAATTCAATGCATCATATAAACAACATTTTATAAAATGCAATGCATAGGTACAAAATGTTTAAGGACAAACCTCCCTCATAAAACTAACCGTCACCGGTTACCGTTCGCATGCAATAAAACCATTTTGCATAAAACCACCACACATTTAGGTAACACATACAAAGTTTTAAGATAGAAACACCCACTGTAAACAAGTTTTGGGGAACAACCACTCACAACTTAAAACTAAGTTTCCAGGTAGAACACTCACCTCGAACATTTATTCGAAATGCCTCGATCCATGTGCATGACCTCTATTTGCGTGCCAAATCACAAACACTCAAACTTATACTCAACCTCAAGCCACGATACTTCCTAAACACTTGAAGTGTGGCGCGTGCAGCTCACGCGCCACCTTCTTCTTCTATTTCCAGCCACCGGTGACAGCTTCGATGGCAGATCTGAGGGTACCCCCTTCAAACCCTCATCTAGTCGATCACAACCGCACCAATTTCCGGTCGAAACCTCACCGAAAAAGCCTTCAAAAGTTAAGTTACAGGGGCCTTAGGCGATCTGCCTTTCGCTTCCGATCGAGCTTCAATCGGCCATCAAACGCACCCAAAAATGCTTCCAAATGCTCCAAAACTCTTCTCTTTGATGCAAGGATCAATAACCCCTTATCAAATCTCCCAAAATCATCCAAAAACACGGCCAATTTGATGCTCTAAAAACTCGAAACCCTTGGCCCCTTTTATAGCAAATTCCAGTCACCTCTCGGCCAATCACCAGCCAAAACTTGCCCCCACGAAACGCCACGTCGTATACTACCTCCCCTAGGTCTCTCTCAGTCGTCCCATCGCCTGAAACAGCGGCCACGTGTGGTGGCAGTGCAGTGGCCGATTTCTCTTTTGTGTTCACACTGCCAAGTTTGTTTTATTACATTTCCACCCCCTTAATTCTTCAAAAGGCATTTTGGCCTTTTCCAAAGCACCCTTGATCTATCTAACTATACCACTAAGGCCCACAAGTCTTGTACTATTCATTTCATCCTCAAAATTCCCAAAAAATTACCCTTTTGACCTCTCTCGGGCAAAATTAAAAAATTACACTTTGCCCCGATTGATCGTTTTGACCCTACGTCCTTTCATTTCAACCCGAAATCACTCAAGGGTTGTTTACGCATAGAATATTGGTCCTCAACATGCTCCGTTGACTTTTTGGATGTTCCCTACGTCGATTCGATTTTCTCAGCCCTATTGATAGCTATATTGGGAACTGTTCCCGATCCCACTTCTTTTGATGCCTAAAATCATAACTCGTGTTACTCGTCAATTCCATTACATTTTCCTTAATCATCTAGGGTCCAGGGTACTCCCTTCGGTTGATTCGGTCACTTAAGATTGCGATAGTGTATCCTATAGTCTCATTTTTCCAAAAATTATATTTATGCCCTTCATAAAATGCCATTTATAACCTCATGAAATTCCCAGGTATTACATCATGGAATTTTTTTTTCTTGAGTCTAAATATATGAGGCCATAACAATTCCCAAATAAATAGTTTTAATGGAATTCAAAAAAAATTCATGTTGTAATATTTGGTTTTAAATGTCTAAAGGCAAGGTAAAGAATAAAAATCATTGGTGCATTGTCTTCTTATTTATGCTATGTTCCCAATATGTACCATAAATTAATTTCGAATTCTCTTTTTGTGTCTTATCTTACCATTGAACTTGGTTATGTTCATAGTTGTCAAAGGTGGGCCTAGGCATAGTATGCCATGATTGAGGCGTTGCCTAGTCGCGTGAGGCACGAACCTCATGCAAGGTGCAAGGCATAAGAGGTGTTTGCCTTGTATGTATAAGTGTCCTAAAACCCTATTTCTTGTCCATTTGTCATCTTAGATCTTATTTCTTATTGATTTGATTGCATATTCTTGTATATCAATGATAGGCTAACCTAGTGATGTGAAATAGAGGTTTGTTGTGTGTTCTACTCTAATTTTTTTTCTTTTAATTTTCATTGCAATTTAGAAGAAAGTAATAATTGCTAAGAAACAAATGTTTCATTGTGTGCTCTACTAATTCTCTCTCTCTCTCTCTTCTGATTTATTTTGTAATTTAAAAAAATTAATTATTTTTCTGTAGTTGTTTTAATTGTTTGTTCTGCTGTAATTTTCTTTTTCTTTCTCCTAATTGCAAAAGAATTTAGAAGAAACTATTTTTTTTTTGGCAGTGTTCTGCTATAATCTTTTTTCTTTCATCTAATCTCTTTTGCAGTTAGAAGAAACTATTTTTTTTCTATAATACTATTAGTTGTTATTATAAGGTTGGTTATTTGTCATTTATGATTTTATGAGTTTGTATCTATCTCCTTATGGGTACATATTAAAAAGAATAGTATATAAATATTTTATAAGCATTTAGAATAAATATGACCCTCATGTGCCTAAGGCTCGTGCTTCGCCTTGCTCCTCGCTCCTAGGCCCAAGCACGAATTTGTGCCTCAATGCTCCTTGCGCCTTTGACAACTATGATTGCATTCGTGATTCTAGGTCTGCAATAATTATATGTCTGGATACTATAACGAATAACACAATATTACTGTACTTACCACTACTGCATGAAGGTTAACCATGATTTGTAACTTCTTTTTGATTAATGAATAACTTTATTTGCTTGCTTGCTTAAATACTTTGTGTCTATATGTTGCGTTTTGTAGCTTATATAAGTAATTTTTATTGGTGGTCATTTCAATACAGAGGTCGCTTGTGAATGTTTTGGGTCTATATGCTTTATGTATGTTCTTTTGATGCTTTTAGACATAATTTATCTTGGGTTAATGGGTGGCTTTTGTGTGGTCACTAACAGATTATTAGCTATTTATGCTTTTTAAGTTTGGTTCAACTTCATTCTTTTCAAGCTTTAATAATGATTACAGTGATTTAGGTTATGAACTTATAAGGTTTATGCTCTTGAGTTATTGCGCAGTGAAGGCTAAATTTATTGATGTATTTTTTTCCTGAAGTTGCTCAAGTAATTACACAGCTAATATATCATAAAGTTTTAGGAGTTAATGATGGAATAATATCTTAAAAAATGAAAGATTTGACTGTTAAAATTATTGAGTTCAATTGTATAGATTAACCATTAATTATTTGGTTATATGTCGCTTGCAAAGCAGAGAGAGAAAGAATTGATAAAAAGGACTGCAATCCTATGGGATTACCGCTCTTGCGCGGTCTCACGTCACTCGTGCCCTCGATTTTGGTAGAGAAGATAAATCGCAGGTGGGCCTTTGGCCCTTACCTAAGTCAAGCATCGAACTCGTGACTTATTGGTACTAACCCCAACGTATCACTTGCTGATAAGCATGATATCATTTTCTCCAGTCCAAATTAAGTAGTTTTGATAGAGAATTGGAAAGATATACCATGGTGTGACATTAGGCTTTAAAACTCTGATAACCCTTGTAAGTAGACACTCTAAAAAAAAAATATATTATTTTTTTTAATATAAATTAAAATGAATATATATGATGAGAAATCCCTTAAAGGGGGAGGGGGTGTTAAGAACCCTATACCAAAGAATATAGGAACTAGGGTTATCCATAAAAGACTAGAACATCCATGACACTATGAGAAGGACATACAAAAAGAAGTGTTTACCTTCAGCCAATAGAAGAAGGATGAATGACTATTAACTCTTTAGACAAAACTCTTTATACTCGTAAAAGCTTTCTTGTTTCTTTCATGCCACATACACTAAAAAAAAGAAATGTTCGTTTTTCCCAAATTGTATGCTAGCTTGTCTACAGGCATCTCTGTATCCAAACAAGCAAGAAATCCAAAATTGACGCTGGCATGACCTACTAACTATACACCAAAACCATATATATAGAATGCCTAGCCAAGCAATGAAAGAAGATGTAATACTCAGATTCACCAATCTCCTTATGCATGAAGCACCACACCAATCAATAACTATCTCTTTATACTTCCATTGGTTGTTTGAGGTAATGATTTGGTCACTACTAACAAAATAAGTTTTTCTTTCTCTAGAATTCTTAGTAGTTCCGGCGATCAGTGAGTTTAATGCGTGCTTAACCATCTTTGCTAGCCAGATCATCATGGAGAGAGCACCTCCATACTTCTTCTCTTTCTAGTATTCATGCTCCTACATGGAAAACTAATGTTAAATGTTAGTCGGGCAATGTTCACCCCATTATCTTGACTCGTTAGATGAAGGTATAAAGTTTCAGCAGTTTTCAAATGTGTTTGGTATGGCCAGTCATCAGAGACGAGCTGCTACCCAACATTCTTTAGAGTTGGGTAGCAAAATAATAGTAACTCTCATTGAAAAAGATTCATAAAAGCCCTGCTTCCTCTTTGCTTCTCATGGAATTAGAAGAGATGGAGCAGCCTCTATCCTATCTAGTTTCGATATCTCCTACAGGTTCCACGTTGGTGCCATTGACAACGTCCGTGGTTGTACATGCGGCTAATTCCTCTTCGATGTTGTTGATGGTGATCATGGATGCACATGCGACTGGTTCCTCTTTGGTGTTGTCAACGACATTATTAGCAGCGCCATCAACTTCCTTGGAAGCTCCGGCCTCAGTGATTGGAAGCTATGCTAGGTGCCAACCAGTTTCACCTTCAGCTTCAATGCCTTCGACAATTAGAATAATAGGCCCCCAAGCCATTTCTTCCATTATCATTGATTTGCAAGAAAAAGGACCCACCAAAAATATTCCTACTAAACCTTACAACGTTCTTATTAATTCTAATTCTAATGATTCTTCCCATAAAATAGGTCCTATTGGCCATCTTTTTTCCCTTGCCCATCTTGATGTTTTAAATATGACTCATGATATCAAGGGAACCAGAAGTTTAATTTGGGCAACGTCTCCATTATCCCAATTGAGCCTTCACGTGAAATAAGCCACATTTTCTTCCATTGCCTATCATGTTGCATTAAAAGAAACTCATGATCAAGGGGCCCATAAGACTAATTTGGGTTCTTTTTCAACGGGAAACTAGGTTATGGGAGCTCGATGATTGGAAAAGGATTATCAATCTATGTATTTCATGAATTCGAGGCAGGAGACAAGTAATGACAGGGAAGGAAGGATTAACGCAGCTATCAATTTGGTTGTAAGCCAGAAATTGGGAAAGGATCAGCCTCGATCTTAGGCCAATGTCATTGAGTCCTTTACCTCTCATATCCTGACAAAATTATAGTACATTCCCTAGAAGACAACTTCCTATGGAATTCTGAGGGTTCATCTCTCCCTAGAAGCGCGTGCGGTAGGTGAGGCTTATTGGAAGAACACTCTGTTGGATACTTCATGGAGAAGAGATTTTTGTTTCCGGCTGTTCAGAACTTAGCCATGAAGCTCTAGAAAAAATTTGATCTTGTTAAAGTCCACGTGAATAATTCAGGTTTTTTCTTTTTTCGCTTTAATACTCGTGATCAAATGATGCAGGTTTTTAAAGGAGACCCATGGCACTTTACTCAGAGGCCTTTATTCCTTATATGCTGGGAGGCCGAAATGGTTCTTGCCAAGGATGCTCATTCATCCGTCTCAATGTGGGTGAAGTTTTTTGATTTGCCTTTAGAGTACCGGTGGACTATCAGAACTTGCGAGTTCTTTGGGCAAGCCCATTCGTGCAGACGATATGACTAAAAAGTGTAAGAGGCTTGGTTTCACTAAAGTCTGTATTGAGGTTCATATCTCATCTTCCTTTCCTCCATATATATATTGAATTATACTAGGGCATTGATGTGGCTATAGGTGAACCAAAAATTGCTCGTTTCCAGGTGGAAAATCAATGGGTCCCTAGTACTTGTTCACAATGTAAGGTTTTTGGCCATTAAGCTAGTACTTGCCTCCGGAAAGCTCCGGTTTCACTGTTATCAACTTAGCATGTGTCTTCTCCACCTCAGGCTTAGTCAATTTCAGAGCTAGCTCCACCCCCCCTCCTCCACTAAGGCTTCTCTTGATCACCCTATAGACCCTAATGTCCTCGATCCTACTCTAGTTTGTGAGTCCCCCTCCCTAAGCTTACCATCTTCCTCCTCCCCCATCCCTCCTACCTCGGTTGAGGTTACGAATTGTTTTGGTTCACTCATGGAAAAGGATCAAGAACTTCATCCCATTACCATCCTGGATCACTCGGACCCTTCATTAGTTGTGCCCCTCTCCCCCTCCCAATCCGAGGGTGAGTTAGTTTTTAAGTGTTCTACAGCTAGCTCCCGAGAGGCTTTTCCCAACCCTCCTTCCCCCATCCTGCTAGGGGCGATCCCTCCCTAGGCCCATCCTCATCCAACCCTTCTCCTCCCCATCCTGCTAGGTGCAATCCCTCCCCAAGCCTATCCTCATATGACCCTCATCCCCTCATGTGACTAAGTTTTCTCCTCCCTATAAAAAAAAGTGTAATCGCAAGCGTCAGTCTAAATCCAGAAGTGGTATGCCCCTAACCCCTCCCCCATGACTTTTGGAGCTTGGAATATTAAGGGTCTGAACCACCTAGCTAATTAAGCACTGGGAAGCCAAATCCTTTATCCTTCATAATAATTTAGCTTTTTTAAGTCTTATTGAAACTTGTGTTCAAGAATGTCATAGTTTAATCATCGCTAGAAATATCTTCTCGATATGATTTTAGAATATAAATTACGACTATAGCCCTGACGGTCGTATTTGGTTTGGTTATGACCCAAACCGCCTAGTGGTTGAAGTCGTTTGCAATTCGAACCTGTTTATGCATTTAAAATGTATAAATCGATTTTCTTTCTAACCTATGTTTAAGCCAAGTATGAGAAGGTGGCCCAACTTTGGCTTTGGCATCACTTGTTCTTCTTGGCGTCATCTATTCATTTCACCCCCTAGGTTCTCCTTGGGGATTTTAATGTATGTCATCATGTTTCTGAAATGAAAGGAGGTAATCCCTCGATCTCTTCTAGTACGGCTCATTTTCTTGAATTTTTGTCCTATTCCTCCCTCCAAGATTTCTCATTCCAAGGTCTAGTTCTTACTTGGAATAACAAGTGCTCTAGCAGGGAGAGTATATTTCGTAAGCTTGATCATGTTCTTGTTAACGGGTAGTTAAATGGGTTCTTTCCAGGAGATCAAGGTTTGAGGCAAGGGGAACCCTATCCCCTCATCTCTTTGTTCTCGTGATGCAAATCATGCAGGGGATTGTGAGCCACTAAGTACTCAAGGTCATTCGATTTTCAGTTCCACTAGAAATGCGAGCAAACTCGAATGGTGATGCTTATGCTTGCGGATGATGTGCTCTTGTTCTCCCATGGTGATCTTGCATCAATGAGCATTTTGAAATCATGCTTGGAGAGGTTCTTTTCTTTGTCTGGTCTCAAAGCCAATTCCTTGAAAAGTGATTGTTTCATCTCATGTAGGGATGAATGATTTGAGAGGTTCTCTTCTTCAGTATTGGTTAGTCATTGGCGTCACAACGGAATAAGAGCAACATACTATGCTAGGATCACTACAAAAAAAAATAATTTTTTGTAGTGATTTTTTTAATATTTTGTGGCGGTTTTTCAAAACCGCCTCAAAATTCATTAAAAAATTTAATTTTGCGGCGGTTTTCAAAAAATTATCGCTAAATTCAAAAAATAATTTAATAATCAAAAAATAAAATTAAATTTTGTGGCGATTTTCAAGAAATCGCCGCTAAATTTAGAAAATAATTAAAAAATAAAAATAATTTAACATTTGCGGCGATTTTTCACAACCGTCGCAAAATTCATTAAAAAATTTAATTTTGTGGCGATTTTTGAAAATGGATGCTAAATTGAGAAAATAATTTAATAATTAAAAATTAAAATTAAATTTTGAGACGATTTTTGAGAAATCGTCGTTAAATTCAAAAAATAATTAAATAATTAAAAATTAAAAATAATTTAACATTTGTGACAATTTTTCAAAACCACCACAAAATTCATTAAAAAATTTAATTTTACCAAAAAATCGCGGCTAAATTCAGAAAAAAATTAAATAATTAAAAATAAATTAAATAATATTTGCAGTGATTTTAAAAAACTGTCACAAAATTCATTAAAATATTTAATTTAAAAAATAAAAATAAATTTAACAAAATTTTAATAATTTTAAAAAGAAATTTTAAAAAAAATATAAAATCTTCTTTTTATTTTTAATCAATTAATTTATTTAAATTAATTTATTTTTAATTTATTCAATTATTCTTTTAAAAAATAATCAATTAATTTATGTTTTTTAATTTATTTTTAATTTATATTAAAAAATATAAAATATAATTCTTAATAATAGTAGTTGGATTAGTATATAATTTATATGCGCAAATATATAACAAGGAGGCTTTGCAAGTCAGATGGTTTTGCTTGCATATGCGCGTAGGGGAGGTCTCGGATTCAAAATCGAGGAAGGGGAAATATGCTAGAAAATTAATTTTCAGCATCACCACGTGGCGTGCAGCCATGTGGCGCTCAGGGGCCAAGGCCACCACTAAATTCAATATTTTGGAATTTTTTGCAATGGTTCTGAAACTGCCGTTAAATATTTTAAAGATTGCCGCTAACTCACTTATTTAGCGACAATTCTAACTCACTTATTTAGCGACGATTCTAACTCACTTATTTAGCAGCGATTTTGAAAATTGCCACTAAATGTCATTTTTTGTAGTGGATCTCTCATTCTAGGGTCTATTACGCCCAATTCCTTTGAGAGGTTTTCTTCCTTGGTATTGGGCTTTTGTGTTCATTGTGACAAGCGCGTGTTTCAAGACATTGAGTAATTAATCAAGAATTTCATTTTGATGGTAATGAGGTTGATTCCATTAAAGTGAAGGTGGCATGGCGTGAGATTTGTTGCCCCAAAGAGTATGAGGGCTTGGATTTTAAGCCTCTATATATCTGGGACCAAGCCTTGGTCATCAAGTTAATTTGGTGGATGTTGTTGGACGATAGGGAGTTGCTTTGGGTTAAATAGATGCATACCTATAGGGTTAAATGAGTGTTTCTGGCCCCTCAAAGTATCTTATGTGTAATACCAAAAAATTTTTGTGCACTTAAGCGTAATAAAAAGTAATTTTTATTGGGGCAAAAGTGTATTTTTTTAAAGTTATTGGAGAAAAAATGTAATTTTTTGAAGTTATGGGGCTAAAGTATAATTTTTGAAACCTAAGGACTTGGGGCCAAAGTGAAAAAGGGCAAAAGGGCAAAAGTGGAGAGACTAAAATGCAAAGCTGGTGTGAAACCTGCAAGCTGTTGGTAGGCACATTGTGGCCGCTGGCGGGGACGTTAAATTGACGTCTGGGAGGCCGGTTAGGGTCATTATGGCCTAAAAAGGAAGGTTCAAGGCATGGAAGCCACTTGATTGGGCAAAGAAATGGCTGAAAACACCTATAAATAGTTGAGTTTTTAGCCAAGGATTTCATAGATTTTTAATTGAAAAATCTGAGCATTTGGGGAGAAATTGAGGGATAATGATAGAGGGGTTTTGATCTCTAAGGGAAAGGAAAGATTTCTAAAAATTTTGAGAGATTTTGGTGTAGGTTTAAAGGTGTTTCGAAGCCTCGCCAAAAAATTACGTATCACTAAAGCCGAAGATTCATGGACCAAATCGAGGGTGTTTTGGCCGATTTTTCGAGCCACAAATGATTCCATTGTGTTTGGAAGAAAGAATAGAGCAAAATAGAAGAAGAAAATAAGAGGTTTGAAGCAAAAATCAATGGTTGATGGCTAGAGGACCATCAGAGAAGACGCGTGGGTGTGGGCGTGTGAGGAAAGGAAAAATAGAAAATTATGAAAACAAAAGAAAAAATAGAGAAAAAAATGAAAAAGAGGAAAAATTATGGAAAAATTTTGAAAAATTAGGGAATTTAATTTTTTAATTTTTCTTGATTTGGTTAAGAAAAATAATAGGGCACGAGTCTCGAGGTAGTGCATGAATTTTGAGAAAGCTTAAACAACTAGATCAAGGTGAGTGATTATTCCGAAAAATATATGTGAGATGACTTACCTAAATTAAGCATGGTTTTCATGAGGGATTCGCCAAAATATATGTGATTTATGTGCATCTTGTCATATATGTGCATGCTATGTTACCTCAGTAATTATGATATTGCATTGGGTATAAAATTATTGGCATATCGATAATTGTGTCCTCCATGCTAATCATGGTGGGATGAGAGTTTGCCCTAGCTAGTAGCGTGACTTACATTTATCCAAGTGAGTTTTGCCTAAATAACTATAGAAGTATCTCGTACCGTGTGTGATTATCGGGGTGACTGTCGAGGGTTCCATGTCGGAGCTAGAGTGCTAACAAAAGCTTCTCTAAGATGTCGATTCATTCATGTCCATGCATCATACATTCATGAAAATTATTTTAAACCCTCACTTAGAAAATTCATCTTCTAATTTGGACTTTTTCTCTAGAATATTTAATGTTCCAGGTGAGACGTGCAGTAGAAAAGGAAAGGAGATTGCCGAGACATTATTTCTGTTGTATTTTTGTCCTACACCCATAACAGGACAAGTCATGAAATTTCTAATGATGTTAGGCATGTTATTATATGTTGAGTTGTCTGTTGGATATTGTAATTTTTATGGTTATTGAGAAAAATATTATATGATTTGAATTCATTTGCGATTATAATAGCCCATCAAGTTTCAATTTTTGCTTCCACTAGTATTTAATTTACCATTCCTTAGCTTATCATTTGAAATGCTAAATATATATGTTTTAGGGAATTTTAAATATGGTATTTTGGGAATTTAGAAATGATGTTACGAGGAAAAAAATATATATATCCAAAAAAAATTAGGAATAGTGACACGCATTGGGAGGGCGGGTCATTACATTATGCCTGTTTATGGTACTGACAAAAGTTGCTCTCGCTTAGGAGCATTATAAGGGCCCTATTTGGATGGAAGATTGGGGACTATCACAGTATGTTCCTTTGGCATGATCAGTGGCACCCGTTTGGTGTTCTCATTGATCATTTCTCTCGCTAATTGCCTCGGCAATTAGGCATTTCAATTTTGGCTAAGGTTAGAGATGTTATTCAGAATGGTTCTTGGTTCTGGCCAAGGAATTCTCTCATTCTGGAGTTCGATCTTATCCATAGCCATCTCCCTAGCCTTTCTCGCTTTAAGCATTGTGATGAGCCATGTTGGCTCTTAACCTTGAACAAGGCCCTTTCTGTCAAGGTAGCGTTCCAAGATCTCTATGGTCAGCGACCCTAGGTCCCTTAGTTTAGGCTTGTTTGGTCCTTTGTGGGTATTTCGGCCCATATTTTCATTCTTTGGTTAGTGATCTGAGAGCGATTATCAACACTTGATCGTATTAACCTATTTTTTCCTTTCTCGAATAAATGTTTCCTTTGCAGGGAAGATGCAGAGAGACATAGTCATCTTTTTTTTGAGTGTTTGTATTCCCAAGAGGTGTTATCCTTCTTTTCAAAGAATGAAGAAATTTAGTTGACCGTGGCACCGATGGGATACTGGTGTGTTGTGGGCGACTGCTAGATGGAGTGGTAAGGGTCCGTGGTAGGTCACAAACATGCTGGTGTTTCATGCTATAATGTATTTCATTTAGAGAGAATGCAACAACAGATGTTTTCTGGATTAGGAGAGATCTGCTTCTTAGTTGGCGTATCAAATCTAGTGTGCTGCTTAGATCCATCTGACGATTGTTCGCTTTGGGTCATCTTGTAGAGTCATGCCTTTTGTCATGTTTGGCGACTTCCGAGGGACCAAACTTTTATTCCTTGATGAGTTGTTGTCTTTTTTCTTCTAAAGGATGGTGGAAGTGATCCTGTGGTTTTATGTTTGGTGCTAGTGCCTCATGTGCTTTTGTTCCCCTGATGCCCTGCTATTCTGGGCTCGTGTTCTGCTCTGTCTTGGCTCTATTAGTGACCTTCTCGGTAGATTAGTCTTGTCATTTTTGGATGCTTTCAGCATTTATCTTCTGGCCTTTGTATATATCTTATACCTTTCTTTATTTTTTTATTTTTTTTATTCAGAGGGTGATTGTTATTGTTTTTCCCTTGATTTTTTGATGGTCCATGTATGTCTTAGCCTTCATTTGTAGTCGCTTTGACGTTAATTTTTGTTTTAATAAATTTTTACTTACAAAAAAAAAAAAAAAACTTAGTCGAAGAAATGTTATATTGTTCTATATGGATTCAGCTCAATTACCTTATAATATAGAACAAGCCTGGTAAGTATATATATGCTCATTTTCATGGTATATATTAGTAATGTTTGTATGCATATGGATGTCATGGTTTAATTTGCAAGGATGAGAATGGTGGCAGTATTGTTTAATGATGTTCTGTTGTGGGATTTTTTCAGGACGAAAACTCCTATAGGCTTCTGATGTAAACTCACTTACAATGTACACATTCGAGTACGAATTATACTAAGAAAACGAATATTGTTCTTATTGTCTACAACGTACACGTTCAAGTACGGATTGCACTAAAAAAACAAATATCATTCTTATTTCATAAGCAACCAAAAGACCTTACAATGCGAATAAATGTTTTAAATAGGTTAAAATTGAAAACGTATTGGGCCAACAATCCCCTAACGGGTTGGACTTTTCAAAACAAAATAAAGAAACATTTAAAATAATGAACTAAAAACACAAAAATGCATTTTTAACACTATAAACGATCTCAAACGGCGAAAATCCATCACACGTCATAGCAAAGCAGTGCGTCTGATTCATCTTGTTGAGACCTTTCCGAAATGGGGTTGTGGACCCAAAACGGACACCGTATGCAAAAGTTACGCCTATTTCTTCGAACATCAACCGTCGTAACGTTCCAGGAATATAAGGACTTGTTCATCCGCATTAGACACACAACCTCATCAGCTTCTCTAATCTGAACAGTTACATGCTTAAATTCCAACTAAAAGTTAAAACCGAATATTAAATTTCACCAATGGAAATATAGGTATTACATAACGATATGTATATCTATTGCTTCTCTCTCTCTCTCTCACACACACACACACACGCAGGGGCAGCATTGGAGCCAAGGTGGTGCAAAATGAATGCACGCAATTTAGGAAGTATACCTGGGAAGAAAATGGAGCAGGGTGATTAATCATTTCACTTTGCCTCTTTTTATGGCATTCTCCAATGAGTTATCTTAATTTTGAAGTGACATGCAAATAGAATTCTGGGCAAAATAATTGAAATAAAAAGGGCTTAGTTTAGTTGATCATGTTGAACGACCAGCTTGTGCTGGTTATCTCAGCTGTCTGGCTAGGCATGAAATTTTGATGCTTTGACTTGATCATGTTGGAAGACCAGCTTGTACTTGCCAGCTCTGCTGTATAGTTAATTAGTTAGGCATGAAATTTTGATTCTTGAGTTGATCATGTTGAAAGACCAGCTTGTACTGGCTTAGCTCAGCCGTCTAGTTAGTTAGACATGAAATTTCATGCACTAGGTGTCAAAGAACAAGCTGTTAACAATTAAAATAATAAATTGCTTATCTAGCAAAAAAAAAATGGCTTGGTTACAATTTATTGTTAATAGCTTGCTTGATAAAATGTGACTACGTATTGGTAACACTACATTGCAGGATACAGTGACAATTTAAATAAAAAAAACATAGATTCCTTGATAACACTTAAAAAACAATTTTCTATTAACATTTCATGTTAGATCATTCCAGTTTAAAAGTGGCAATGTAACATTTTATGATTTTTCTGGACAAATTCTGCTTTGATTGGCAAAGATATATTTATTTAAATATATTTCATCTTACATTACTTCCAAAATGCAAAGGAAAGAAGCTGAAATGGCATATCCTAAACAGCCACCTTTCCTTCCAATGATTTAATGGATTTATATCCACTCTTATAAAACTGTCAACACTTTATCCTGCAAGGTAATGTATTGAAAATGAAATTAATTAGCACAAATTAAATACAGTAAACAAATAATTAGAATTTTTGTTAATTTTATAAAAAGTATGCTTGCAATAATATGGTACTAGTATTTTAATTTATGTCTTCTTTTTTATGCAATGAAATATATAAGATAAAACATACCGCTTTAATTGAACAAAACATAAATAAGTTTGTAATAGTTTTAGATCTTTGTGAACTAACTCATTATTTCATTCATTTACTATTAATCATATATGAGAAAAAAAAAACGCAATTAATATATTAAACTTATCGAAACGTTATACCAAATATATATAAAAATTTGAACTGTCACTATTTATATCCCAATTAATTAAATTTCAACTAGAAAAAAATTGGAAAAAAATTAATAAAATCCACTTGAATATGTTGAGGACCTTAAAAAAAGTTGATGAATATATATAATTTTTCAAGCATAATCAAAATTTCAAACTTTATTGCTTGCTTGGATTTATATTATATAGAAAAATATTTGGTCTGTGCACTCTGGCTACTTTGGCTGACTGGAAATCTATTTTTCCTTACCCCTCCCGCGCTACAATTTTCCTATTCAATAGTTTCTTCTCTCTTATTCTTTTCTTCAGGTCTCTTTTTCTCTCTCTTCTGCCCTATATAAACCCCTCCTTGGCCACTCATACATTGCATTCTCAGCTGAACTTCAGATTCTCAACTGTTCTCTATTGGTCTGTCTTTCGGCACTCTTTAGATCTCCTCTCTTCCTCTTTACTTCTGCAATGGAGAAGAGCCAACTTGCCAACATGAGGAAGTCCCTTCTTGATGAGGTTTTCCTCTATATATGTTCATCTTCATACCAATGGCTTCAAGTGTCAACATAACAAACCTAGCTAGCTGAAAACCTTCTCTAGCTTTATTTCAAGCCTTGCTTTTAGAGTATATAAGTATGCACTATTATACATAACATGATTTTGTTCTTTGGTACAAAGTGAGAGAAAGAGAGAGAGAGAGAGTTATGTTTTTAAATATATATACATGCTTCATGCTTCATGCTTCATGCCAGTGAGAAATTTAGAAAATATCACTAAGACACTGCTATGAAATTTTATAACCGTAAATGCATACAAAGAAGACATATACGCATATACTTTAAAGGTTTGGAAGTTGTTTCGACATAATTTCTTCTTTTTTTTTCCCTTTTGTGCTAAGATACCCATATATATTGCATGTATCTTTCCATCTTTTAAAGGTTTGGAAGTTTTTTCCATAAAGGAATATATATGCCCACACATAAATGTAGAATTACTGGATTAATTTTTTAAAGTTAATCTTCTTCTTGTTCTAAAAAAAAGGAAAAAAAAAAAAACTATATCCCTTTGTTGCTGAATATAGTAAAGCTGGTTATTGGGTTGTCGCACAGGGATTTGTTGATGAACAGTTTGTTGACCTGGAGGCCATGCAAGATGATGCTAACCCTAACTTCATTGAAGAAATGGTTGCGATGTTCTACAATGATTCAGCTGATTTAATTCAGACTATGGAGCAAGCCTTGTAAGTATATATATATATATATATATGCTCATTTTCTTGATATAAATAATATTCATTTGCATATGTTAATCATGGTTTAATTAGTTTACAAGGATGAGACTGGTGGTAGTACCGTTTAATGATATTCTCTATTGTGGAATTCTTCCAGTGAGGAAACTCCTTTAGATTTCTCTAAGTTGGACGGCTGCGGGCATAGTTTCCAGGGATGTTGTTCAAGGTGAAACCCAATATTGAATTTCACTAAATGGAAATTTGCGTATACATAACAATATGTATCTAAATCTCTCTCTCTCACTCTCACTCACTCATGGGTGCAGCATTGGAGCCAAGAAGGTTCTAAATGCCTACGTGCAATTGAGGGCCTGCCGCAGGGCAGAAACAGAAGAAGAGTAATTATATCATTCTTCACTTTGCCTCTTACCCCTTCCTCCCCTCATATTTGAAGTGATGATATATATATATATATAAAGAGAATTCTAGTGCACAGATCGAATAATTGAAATAAAAAGGGCTGAGCTCTCTATTAGTTAGGCATGAAATTTAGAACAAACATGCAAAACAAAATGTTGAAAGCTTATAATAGGGCATTTGAGTGTTTAGACGTCATCTCTGAATCCCATGCATTTTTCAGAATCCGGAGTTATATATTCTTCACAAGTTAAATTATTTGCCAACTTTGCCATGTATGTATATATCAACAACACAAGCAGATGTAGGAGTGCCTTCCAGCAGCTCAAGGAAGAATATGCAACTCTTAAGGAGAAGCTTGATGCTTATTTTCAGGTCTTCTGCTTCTATATATCTATCTGATCACATAATTTACATTGTTATATTCAACTTTAATTATACATGTATATATGTATATTTGGATTTAATTTGCATTTTTCTGTTTATATTATTTGCTAATAAATATCTTTAATGCATTCATTCAGTTGGGAAAACAAATTAGAGCTGGGGAGAGCACCAGTGGCACCCCCAAGTGAGGAGTGAGGACTCAACTCAAGTATTAGGCAAAGCCCGAAGTTTGGTGTTATTAACATATATAGTAATATGTACTTGCTTGAAAGCCACCATTTTATTTTACTAAAAGAAACAAATGAAGAAGAAGAAGAAGAAGAGGAGGAGGAGGAGGAGGAGAAGGAAGCTGTTAGCCTCCAGAAGCAATATGTAGTAAGGTAGTACTAGGGCATGGGTGGCTTTTATTATGTTATTGTTATGTGGGCTGCCATTAATGTATGGTTTGCATATATACACATATTTCAATAGATATTATTGCTTGGTGCTGCTGGTGTATGGTTGCATTTGATTCGATTGTTTCAATGTGTTACATTGAAAATTAATTTTCATATGCTCAAACCTCGTCAGAATTAAAGATATTTTAATCACAATGGATTTTCTTTGTAATAAGAAAAATTATGATTCTAATTAAAAATATATTGTGCAATTAAGAAAATTAATTCTATAGTGATTGTATTTGACATTAAAACTAAATTCTATCAAAATAGGCCAAATTGGAAAATTAAGTTCATAATTTAAAAATAAAATTTATTTGTGAATAAAAATACTCTCCGATTTATAATTTTTTATTTTATTTGTATTTAGTTTTATTTAAATTATTAAATGTAATATATTTAGTTAATTTTTAATTCTAAAACTAATTTTGAAACTTAATATATATTATAGAATGTAAAAATCTGTATATATATTTTTTATAAACTTTTTTTTTATTTTCTTTATTTTAACAAGATTATTATGTCAAAAGTATTTTAATAAATAAAATAAATAAAACTTCAATTTTAAATTCATTTCAAACTAAAATTTAATTAGATTTTATATTTTAAATTTATAAAATTAATTACAAATAAATTTCAAATTTCGAGCTTCGTCTATTCCAAACAGAACGTTAAATTGAATCCTCCCTCCGTCGCTCGACCATTCTATTTCTTTTTATTTCTTCCAGTTTCGTTTCTGCTAGGGCTTTAGGTGTCCAGCCTGAATCAGCTAAGAAGACGAGAGGAGTTGGTTGAATTAAGGAAAACAATGTAGATGTTGAAAAGGGGGCGTGAACCCAGGCATTCAAATCAAAGGAATCAAATGGGCCTCCGGGAGGACTATTGAGACAGAGGAGGAGCGAAGGTTGCGACAGAGTTGGAGAGTCATAGGCAACAGTTGAAGGAATCCCAAAATGCAGTGCTTCCATGGACCCAATTTTTTTCTTCTGGGGTCGATTAGTTGAAGTGGGTATGCCTTACACCATTTCGGTTTTAAGTTCTTGTGCTTTGTGTCTGTTCTTTTTACTGCTTTTAGACATAATTTATGTTGGGGTTGACTGGTGGCCTCTGTATGGCCACTAACGGACTATTAGCGACTTTTATGCATTTTAAGTCTGATCCAACTTGTTTTCTGTTCAAGCTTGCCTTTTCACAAGGGTTCCACTGTTTTAGGTTATGAATTTATGGGGGTCATGATCTTGGGCTTCTTTATTCCCCTG
Source organism: Diospyros kaki (assembly GCA_036245055.1). Classification (NCBI taxonomy): domain Eukaryota; kingdom Viridiplantae; phylum Streptophyta; class Magnoliopsida; order Ericales; family Ebenaceae; genus Diospyros; species Diospyros kaki. Next base: position 4,994,150 of record BSEG01000003.1, read on the forward strand.
AAGTTGCTCAACTAATTACACGTTTGATATTCGTACTGAGAACGTTTTTGAAATTAAGGATGGAAGAGTACTCATCTTATAGATGAAAGATTGAATTGTGATTTGATTTATATTTATAAGTGGAAGGGTATTTTTTCCTTTTAACAAAATTATTGTATTCATTTGTACAGACCATGGTTTTATGTCTCATCTCTTTCAATGTGAGGAGGGAACTCGTAGAAGGGACTAAATCCTAAAAAGGAAAGAAAGGTGGCCGTGCACAGATGTTTATTACTTCCAAGACACCAATAAATGGAATCCTCTTCCTTGATGCAAATGGTGTCATTTTCTTCAGCCCAAATTAAGTAGGTTTGATTGAGAATTGGAAAGATATACTATGGTGTAACATTTGGCCGTAGAACCCTCACAACACACTTGTAATATAAATCTGGAGGATGATACTTTCAAAAAGTTTTTTTTTTTTTTGGGTAAATGAAAATGAATATATCTACGTATATATAAAGAGAAATGCCTTAAACAAAAGAAGATAAGAACAAGGGTTCTCACTACCCATAATCTAGAACCTAGAGTATCATCTTCAAAATACAAAAAGGAGAGTCTCTTTTCAACCAATAGAACCCTTTGAAAAAAAAAAAGAGAACAATCTATACTCTGAAAAGCTCTCTTGTTTCCTTCATTCTACATATACCTAAAGCTACCAAATGTTTCCTTTTTCTCAAATTGTATTCCAGGTAACCCGGCAGCTTTGCGTTCTAACAAGCAAGTAGTCCAAATCCAAACCTGGGATGATCTACCATACACCCAAAATGACAGAACACCTAGCCACTGAGAAATGAAGAAGGATGCAATCCATGGTTTTTCCAATATCCTTATGCACAAAGCACTGCAACCACCAAGTGCAAGTGGTGGAAGGTGTTGGAAGACCATGTTAAAGACAAGGGCATGAATAACTATCTGTCTGCACTTCTGCAGATTGTTAATGATTTGGGCATTGTAATCCAGGGAGAATGAGAGGCTTTGAGCAAAGAATCACTTACCTATACTCCATAACAACCCTGCCCCTGTTCCTTGGATCGATCTTGGTCTCCCCCTACTTTGTTCCACTAAAGGATACTTCCACCGTCCTCATCGAGAAAATCAAATGTCTGCTACTCTGCCTGGGTTTGGAAGATGTTCCTTCTGCCTCCTCTCATGGTTGCTCACTGGCCCCATAAAAGCACAATTTCTACTTTTAAAAAAATTTGATATATTTGTTTTTCCAATTTATATGCTGAGTTGTACAGTGAAATCAGATTTGTGATTTGTGTCATGGGATAGTAACTTGTATGATCTGCTAGTAAACTAGAAAGCATATTTGTTTTCCAATTTCTTAGATGTCTTTCTCTTGCATGGTTAAGGGACTAACCTTTGTTAGATTAGAAGGTATTATGTTGGGTTTCCGATCACTCTATTGTTTTATAGAAAAAACATATGACTAGACAGCAGGCTGTAGGTTTGTTTACCCCTTTGTTTATGTAGGGGCTAAAATGAAGTATTGATTCATCGTTCATGCTTGCATCACAATCAAATCAAACCCATTTGTATCATATATGGTTCCAAATGATTTCGATACATCAACATGATTTCAGTGCCTGTTATTCCAGGTAGGCCCTTTGCATTACACCTTTCCTTAGATTGATGGCTAAGATTGTGTCTGGCACGAATTCTAACAACCAGTGACAATAGCCATATGCATTAATGACTGACTGCCTTAAAAGCGAAATATTATTAAACCAATGTCACTCATAAGACTAGCTGAATTTGTGCTAAAACATGTTAAAATGATCACAGCAACAATGAACCTTGTTGTTGGATAGTAAGTTACATTTATTTTGTGCAAATAATTCTTTTATGTAAAAAAAAAAAAAAGAATCGAAATAATACAAACAACAACACATGAGTAATTTTAATCCCACTAAGTGAAGTCTGTTACAAATATTCTATCTAGTGATTTATCTCTTATTTTGTTTGGAATTCATGATAAGCGGATTTGACAATATTTACATTAATTGTTAGCTTCTTAACACAACCTTCCTACTTTCTCTGGTCTTATGAGCTTTGACTGGCTGTAATAAAGAGATAAATTTTAACACAAGAAGTGTGCAAGGAATTACCCTTTTTAATTTTCTTTTCATTCAAAATTTGATAGTATAATTCCCCCCCCCCTCGTTTTTTACTAAATTGATAGCTTGTTTGGGATTACCTTTTTTTTATGATTTTTTTTGTTATGGAAAAGTTTAGGAAACATTTTTTTACTAAAGATGACTGTCACATTTCTAGGGTTTTTCTAGGATTGAGAGTGGAATTAGGGAATAGATTGAGAGTAAGAGAATGGAAAGGGAGGAAGAAACTAGAAGGAGGGAGAATTCAGAGAATAGAGGGAGAGTTTGTTAGGTCTTGGAGATTTGACAAGAGTTCTTGGGAATTCTGTGAAGAATTCTAGAGAACACAAAGAAATTTGAAGAAGAATGAGGAGGGAGAGATAGATAAAAGAGAGGGAGATAAGAGAAATTGAGAGAGGGAATTCTCTGATTTTGAATTAATACTTCAGATAGCCTTTCCTTGGGCGATTAGTCTATATTTATATTGATTCCCAAGTCACATGGAGCCCATTCCCGGAATACATTCCCGCCAAAATGGTAACTGACTCATTATTAAAGAATAACCGACTACCCCTCTAAGTAATTACAATGCCTTGTGTTTTCCCTTTTATTCCCGAATACAATCTATGAAGTAGGTACATAATAGAGTTTCAGAAGAATTGAGAGTGAGAACAAAATTCAAATTCATTCATTCAGTCATAAGCTCCTATTCTCTACTTCTTTAGCCTACTTGTAGGCAACCTCCTTTCAGTTAGTAATAAACTAAAAGTACAATACTATCACAGTCTAAGGTACAACAAAGGAAAAAAATACATATAATAGAACAATTACTCCTATGCCCTTGGGGTCGTGACAATCCTCCCACGCTGAGAGGTTTCCTGTCCCTAAGAAACTTATTTCTATTGGGCCGTTGTTTCTTTATCCAATTCCTGTTTTCGCTATTTGGTTTATCCTTCGCCTTTTCTTGTTCTTTTCTCTTACTTTTATTTTCCCTTGTTTGTCCTTTTTTTCTTCAACCATACTATCAAGCCAAGACTGGATTTGACGCTACAACTCACCATCGAAAATAGGAACAATAAAAACAGCAAGAGTCTTGTTCTAGAGTGTCGACAGCAAAAAACCCTTCCACCATCCTCTATTCATCTCGTTCAATTTTTTTTTCTACATCCTCCTTTGTTCCAGATCATGAATGTACTGCTGGAGAATGTCAATGTAATCAAAATTTTCCAAACGTGAGCATCCTCCATTAGCCTCTAACCAAACTTGAATTCTCCGTTGGTTATTCACTGCAATTAAGGCACATGCTTCTTCACAATTGATTGATTTTTTAGCCGGAGTTACTTGATCCAGTGTAGGCTATTCAGCAACATTTTTCAGTCTTGATGAAGGATTGTCTATTCCTTCAAGGAAAAAAAAAAAAAAAAGATTTAAGATCTTCTAAATTTAAGGCTATTGTGATCGTTTTCGTACCAACATCTTTGGCTTCTGGATTGCTGGCATACATCTCAGTTTCATCTTCAACAATTACCTCCTCCAATTGTGTCACGTTGATGTTTTCGGCAACTGCCTTAACATCCGAAATTGTTTGATCCAATTCTTGCTGCAAACCTAAGGTAAGAGGTAGGATTCCAACTTCCACTAGAATTGGTTCAACAATGGATTTTGAAAGAAGTTCCACTAGTAGGCTGATCTAGAATTTCTTTGACATCAAAATTAGTAGTTCATCCAGTTTGCGGGTGAGATTAATGAATTGATTGCGTACTTCCTTGATTTCTGTTCTTGTCACGGCGCATTCTTCTATGATTACTTTTCTTGTTGCAGTGGGTTCTTCTTGATAGCAACTTGCCTCCCCTTGAAGCTATCCTAAGCCTATTTCCAGATTGTTTGTCTTGGTTTCCAATCATTTCACCCGATTTTCTTCTTCCATAACCAGTGCTTGCCTCATTTGTGCACCTTCTGCCATCTCTGATGTCGCCACAAACTTCGACTAACCACTATGAAGAGCACTTGAAGGTCGCCTATAGACTGCCTGACTCATACCCGAGGACCGATCGAACATTAACCATTGAGTAGCGTTGGGAAGCAACATTTTGTAGAAAAGGAGGAAGGGAAACGGTATTCTCGTATATTTTATTGATACGAATGAAAAATATTTATACAAGAGTTTCCTAAGAATTCTCCTAGATTTTAGATATTACATTCCTATTTTATAGGACTAGATTACAACAAAGAAAAATACAAATAAACCTAATCAAGAAAGAAATAAGATAAAGATAAAGTACAAGATAGATAAAATACAAGATAAATAAGGAGAATAGAGAATATATTTTATCACTCCCCCTCAAGTTGGGGAATGGATATCAACTATCCCTAGCTTGCACACCAAGTCTTCAAACCGTTTAGGAGGCAGCCCTTTGGTCAAACAATTAGCCAGCTATTCTTCCGAAGACACATACGGAATGCAAATCAATCCGGCTTCTAATTTTTCCTTAATAAAATTTTTATCTATCTCCACATGTTTAGTGCGATCATGCTGCATAAGATTATATGATATACTTATAGCTGACTTATTATCACAACACAATTTGATTGGCCCATGGCTGAAAATCCTCAACTCTTCCAAAATAATTCACAACCACAGCAACTCAGATAGCCCCATTGCTAGTGCCCGAAATTCGGCTTCCGCACTTGATCGCGCTATTATCCCTTGCTTTTTACTCCTCCAAGAAACCAAATTTCCACCTAAGAAGACACAATAACCTGTGGTAGAATGTCTATCAACCAAAGACCCTCCATAGTCAGCATCAGTGTCTCCTGTGATATCCAGATCTGTCCCAGCTTTAAATAAGATTCATTTACCTAGCATTGTCTTTAAATAGCATAGAATTCGTCGTACAGCTTGCATATGATCTTCTGTAGGACAATGCATGAACTGGCTAATCAAATTTACTGCGAAGGTAATATTTGGTCTGGTGTGAGATAAGTAGATTGGTCTGCCGACCAATCGTTGATACCTCCCTTTATCCACCGGTTGACCTTGATCACATAGTTTAACATTAAATTCCATCGGAGTACTTACACCTTTGCCACCTAGCAAACCTATCTCATGCTTTCTTTGGGATAAGAAGATACCTGCTTTAGAATAAGCTACCTCTATACCCAAAAAGTACTTCAAAATGCCAAGATCTTTAATTTCAAAAGTCTTGGACAGATTTTCCTTAAGTTGTACCTGTTCCTCACAATCATTTCCAGTGACAATAATATCATCCACATAAACCAAAAGAGCTGTTACCCTTCCCCCACAGGAATGCTTAAAGAAAAGAGTATGATCACCCCTACTTTGAGAATAACCCATATGCCTCATGGCTTTAGAAAAACGATCAAACCAGACCCGAGGAGATTGTTTAAGGCCATAAAGAGCTTTCCTTAATTTGCATACCTGTTCGGGCAACCCTTTATCAAAGTCGGGAGGAAGTTCCATGAACACATATTCCTCTAAATCTCCATGTAAGAAGGCATTCTTTACATCAAATTGGTGTAACTTCCAGCCATAGTACGTTGCCAGGGCTAATAGGATACGCATAGTTGACATTTTGGCTACTGGAGCAAAAGTTTCTAAGTAATCAATACCATAAGTTTGTATGTATCCCTTAGTAACTAGCCTTGCCTTACACCTTTCTATGGACCCATCTGCATTATATTTGAGGTTAAAAACCCACCAGCAGCCTACGGGCTTGACTCCCTTTGGCTTAGTGACAATGTCCCATGTCTGATTTTTTTTCTAATGCCCTCATCTCCTCCTACATTGCTTGAACCGAATTCTGATATTGGAAAGCCTCATTAACTGTCTTAGGAATAGGAATTGTGTCCAAGGAAGTCAAAAAAGCCTTATGATTTGGAGATAAACAGTGATAGGACATATAATTGGCCAAAGGGTGTTGGGTGCAGCTTCTGCTCCCTTTGCGAAGGGCAATTGGTAGATCAAGATCATTAATAATTGATGCAGGTAGTGAATTAGATGTGGCAAAATTGGGTTGAGAATCAGAGGGACAACAACGTGAGGTTTAATTACCTGGATTAGGAGAGGAAATTGGTGCTGGAAGAGGTTTTGGAATGGGTTGTTGTTGCTGTGTTCTCCTGTTAAATACATAGGGAGATCCTTTGAATCGAATTGGAGTGGATGGCAACTATTCTTCTGGAGGTTCCAGCTGGTTCTGCTCATCTTAGGAAGAGTTAGATGGAGCATGGATCTGCAAAGCATGAGAGGTTTCCAAAATGGGAATATCATTATTTATATCAGCCCAAGATATATGTGTATCTTGAATATCAGCACTAGGAGGACCAAAGAATGATTGATTTTCAACAAATGTAACATCTTTGGTCACATAAAATTTTCTAGTAGCAGGGTGATAACACTTATACCCTTTTTGAGTTAGCGAATAACCAAGAAACACACATTTGAGGGCTCGAGGGTCCAGTTTATCCCTATGATGTTTGGATACATGGACAAAAGCAACACAACCAAAGACTCTCAAAGGAAGAGGAGTATGAGAAAACATTGCTGGAAAATAGGCAGACAAGCATTGAATTGGGCTTTGGTGTTTTAGAAGAGTAGAAGGAACTCGGTTAATTAGGTAGGCTGCAGTCAAAACTGCCTCCCCCCATAAAGACTTAGAGACAGAATGATGTAGTAAGAGAGCTCTAGTAACATTGAGCAAATGTCTCATTTTTCTTTCTGCTACACCATTCTGTTGAGGAGTAACACATGAAGACTCATGAATTATACTTTCTTGCTAGAAGAAGTTATGCAAGTGATGATTGAAGTAGTCTTTTGCATTATCAGTTCAGAATTTTTTAATTTGAGACCCAAATTGAGTAGATATTATCTTATAAAAAATAGGCAAGATAGAACTAATAGCAGCCTTATTTTTTAAGAGATAAACTCAAGTTGTTCTTATATTATCATCAATAAAGGTAATAAACCACTTGACCCCAAAACAATTAGGAATTTTAGATAGTCCCCACACATCCGAATGAATCAAAGTAAATGGAAGAGAAGATAAATTGTTACTCACAGGATATGAAATTCTATGATGTTTAAAAAGTTCACACACATCACAATGAAGATTAGAAATGTCCAAATTTCTAAGCATAGTTGGAAATATAGACTGCATAGTACTAATGGCAAGGTGTCCTAAACAACAATGTTGAAGCCAAAAATCATGAATTGAAATAGCTGGTTGAATAGGAATTAAAGAAGCTGAAGCTGGCTGAGAAGAGTAGGCTGAAGGTTTCTCCCCCTTAAGATCAGTATTGCATGTCTTCAGAAAATACAACCCATTCCATTCCTCACCAACTCCAATCTTCTTCCCCATGTCTAGAGCCTGAAATTCACATTTGTTTGGGAAAAAGACAACACAACAATTTAGATCATTGGTTAGCTTATGAACATAAATCAAGTTAGAAAGATTTGGGACATGAAGAACATGTTGCATAGGCAATGAGAAATTAAGATTTACATTACCATTTCCAGCTATAGGAATTGTATTACCATTGGCCACCATTATTTTTTTGGAGTTACTTAGTGGGGTATAGGAATCGAAGATATTTATATCAAAGGCCATATGATCAGTAGCCCACGAATCCATAATCCATAGATTATTCCTAATAGTATGTGAGGCAATACTAGATTCAGAATTCAAGCAAATACCTGTTTGGGCCATGGAACAAGAACCACCTTGAATAGTCTTTAGGAAGCTTTTAAGCTTGTTGATTTCTTCAGCATTAAGCTGTTCAGTCATGATAGATGAATTAGTTGTAATTGAATCTGTCTTCTTCATTGCAGTCTCTTCCTCTTTGGCAGCTTGATAGGCTTGAACTTGTTGTCGGGGTTGAAAATTCTGAAGATTCTTCATTCCTCCTACCTTATTTAGTACCGCTTCTTTCTCATGGAGTATAAAACACGTCTCCCTGGTATGCCTGGGTTTCTTACAAAAAGAACACCATAAACCATCATTATTTTGAGCTTTAGGATTAAAAACATTCCTACCTTGTTGTGACCTAAATCAAGAAGCATCTTTCTTGTTAGTTGCCATTGCAGATCCCTCAAGCGAAGTCTCAAATAGCATAGCTATTCTCCTATACTCCTCACTACGAACAATAGCAAAGACTTCATTTAAAGAAGGAATTTTGTCTTTCCCTAGGACCTGCACCCTTACTTGATCAAAATCAACATTAAGGCTTGCTAGAAATTCAACTACCCTATCTCTTTCAAATGTTGCAGTTATGGTGGCTACATCTTCACTACATTTCATCTTGATATCTTAATAATGATCCAACTCAAGGCAATATCCATTCATTTTATTATAGTACTCGATGACAGTTAGAGAACCCTGTTTAGTACCACTTATTTTTATCTTGATATCAAAAATAACCGAGGCATCTTGCATTTTAGAATAAGTACGCTTTGCAGTATCCCAAATCTCCTTAGCCGTAGACAAGAACATACAATTTTACTTACCCCAGGGTGCATTGAGCCCCACAGCCAAGACATTATCAAGGAATCCTCTACTTCCCATGCAGCAAAATTAGGGTCTTTAGCATTTGGACTAGGTTCGGTCAGATTGGCTATCTTTCCTCTTCCTTTCAAGAAAGTCCTCACAAGTTGCGCCCATTGTAAGTAGTTCCTTCCATCAAGCCTATAAGACTGATGTAACCCTAGAAGGTCACAGTTAGACAGGCTCCCCATTGGCATGTCAAATGAAGCACTGTTCTTTGTCTTAGAAGTGTCTGTTATGGTGAAGACTCAGCAACAGTATCGGCAGAAAGAAGACAACAACAGTATCGGCAGTTTGAGACAGCAATGGAAGGAAGAAGCGCTCAGCAACGGAAGATTTTGACACTGGGGATGGGCTAGAGAGACGCTGGAGATTAGATCTGGAGCAGCTGGAGGCGAAAGGGCTGCGAACGCTCCTTCACGCACCAACACGTGGAGTCAGAGCGAGCTTGAACGACCACGCGTCGATCGGCGCATGGGGTTCTGGTTGCCGGTGATTTTTCTAGGGTTGGCCGATCTGGAGATGACGAACCTAATGGTGGTGGTGGTGGTGGTGTTGCAAGATGATGGCCGAACAGAGGAGTTCCGACTTGAACAGTGCAATGAAGGCACTTTGGAAGAATGAAATGGCTGTGCAATGAAGGCACTAGGGTTTATTGTATCAGCCTATTAACGAGGCTCTGATACCATATAGAAAAGGAGGAAGGAAAACGGTATTCCCGTATATTTTATTGATACGAATGAAAAATATTTATACAAGAGTTTCCTAAGAATTCTCCAAAGAATTCTCCTAGATTTTAGAGATTACATTCCTATTTTATAGGACTAGATTACAACAAAGAAAAATAAAAATAAACCTAATCAAGAAAGAAATAAGATAAAAATAAAGTACAAGATAGATAAAATACAAGATAAATAAGGAGAATAAAGAATATATTTTATCACATTCGAGTATTGTCAGAAGTTAATATTCGAGAAACGTTGAAAATCATCACCGAGAATCAACCTTCTACTTCGCCCTCAAAAGTCGAACCGAGAGTTGCTGCTCTGCTTTCAAATCTGAGTTGAGAATTGATCGAAGAAACTCGTCTGGCCTACTTCGCCTTCAACAGTCGAAAATCGACCAATAGGTATTGCCTACTGTTGTTAGAATCGTATGATTCACGATTCGAATCGTACGATTCGACTCGATTCATATAGAAATCGAATTGAATCTATAGAGTGAATCTAAAATCTCTTAGAATCATACGATTCACGATTCGAATCATACGATTTAACTTGATTCATATAGAAATCGAGTCGAATCTATAGGGTAAATCGAAAATCCCTTAGAATCGACCGTGAATCGTATGAATTGTATGAATCGTATGATTCGTCCAATTCATCTGATTCATGCGACTTCGTCTGCATGTGCGCTTTAATCAAATATTCGTTCGATTTGGCTATCTTTGAAGACAAAGAAGATGATGAAAATGATAATGCTCTTGAACTTGAAGATGAAGATGATTGATAACTAGTGAAGATTATAAACAATGGAGTTTATTAGTAACCTAATAGTTGTAGGGTTTTTTTTTTTTTTCCTAGCTTGTTATTTTGAAAGTGGTTTGGTTTGGTACAATTTGAATTTAAGGACAACATAAATATACTTTTGCGTTTTGGTATAATTTTAAACTTAGCAAATATATTTAGAAATATTATTTATCTATTTATATTTAAAAGAATCGATCATGGTGGGCACATTATTTATTTTCTATGGATATATATTATTTATAGTTGAAATTGAGAACGTGTACCGAATCTTACGATTCGATTCGATTCTCGATTCGAATCTCGATTTAACAACTATGATATTGCCTCTTGGATTAGCCACTTTGGATCTGCTTCGGCTCTGGATCGCTTGCCTTCTCAACCTTCCATGACTTAATCAGCTCCGTTCAGACACTTGATAATCGCTTGACTTTAGCACCTCTAATCCAAAATCATTTTCTAGAATTCGCCTTCTTGAATCACAGCAACTGAGGAATGCTGGTCCAGATCAATAGCTAGAATTCGCCTTAAAAAATCCAAACCGAACTGCCATGAGTTTGCCGGAATCACAATCGAGGATAGCCTTACTCTAATACCAATTGTCATGTTCCTAGGGTTTTCCTAGGATTGAGAATGGAATTAGGGAATAGATCAAGAGTGAGGGAATGAAAAGGGAGGGAGAAGCCAGAAGGAGGAGGGAAAATTCAAAGAATGGAGGGAGAATTTCAAAAGAATCGAGAGAGAGAACATAATTCAAATTCATTCATTCAGTCATAAGCTCCTATTCTTTACTTCTTTAGCCAACTTATAGGCTGTTACCTCCTTTCAGTTAGTAATAAATTGACAGTACAATACTACCAGAGTCTAAGGAACAACAAAGAAAAAAAATACATGTAATAGAACAATTACTCGCTGCACTTGGGATTGTGACAATGACTTACCCAAAAAAATCTTTAACTTTGTGCTAACTATATAGGGTTTATTATTTGGGAGGCGGGGTGTCTATTCTTGCATGCATGCCTTCTAGTGAATGATTCAAGTGTTCTTAATTATCCTTTTCCTGGAATCATAACAAGTTTGAGTGAGAGTTTGTCCAAATATTGTCATGTTGCATATGAATTAAACGCATAAATATACCTATGTATGCATGTACTTTCATGCACGTATTGTTTCATATTTTAAATGAATGGAAGTTGTTTCCAAAAAGGAATATGCCTAGACTTGACTTGGACTAGACCCATGAGACCCAAATCCGTTTATAATGGACCCAGACCAAACCCATTTATTAGATGGATTGGGTTTGGACAAATCCACTGGGTTCAAAAATAGAGCCAGACCCAGTCACCCAAGTTTAATGGCAGATCCTCATCTCTCTCGCCACTGCTAAGATGAAAAATCTAGGTTTCAGCTTCACTCACAACACACACAAGAAACCCTAATAGTGAAATAGCGAATTTAATCTAGGGTTTCAGATTGCCTCTGCGAATCGCAACCAGACGGAGACTTTGTTCTTCTCTACACCTTGTGATTGCCTTGCAATTTCTCTCTGGATGCAAACGACTAGGTGAGTCTCTCTCTCTCTCTCTCTCTCTCTTGCAACACACAAACTAGGGTTTCTGATTTCTTTACGAATCTCTTCATTAGTTGGTCATTTGAGCTTTGCTTTCTGATTCTCCAACTGTTGATGCTATTTTCAGTGAAAGCTGCAACGAATCAAGGGGAAGCCAGTGAGTGTGGTTTATTTGATCTGCTATTGATAATAACAAGGTATATGTTTCTGATTGTACATTTTATTCTTTGATTATTTAATATGTTGCCTTTTGGGTTTGATGGAGGGGGCTCCCACTTATATGTATTTGTGATTGCTCCAAAGTTGGTAAACCTTTTCTTTTATATTTTTTAAGGAAAAATTACTTGTGTTCCTCTTCTATAGGGTAATTTTTTTTACTTTTGGTTGGCTTTGTTGAGCAAATTGTAATTCATTGTACTGGGGTTTTGGGAGTTGGATCAAAACGGCTAAACAGGGGCTGTTATTAGCTTCAGCTTAAACTTCTTGGGTTTTTTTTTAATTGTAAGGGTCAGCCTCTCTTTTATTAATAATATAAGTTCACTTTATATAAAAAAAAAAAAATGAACATTATTAGCTTCCTAATAATAAAATGAACATTATTGCATGAATTCCTTATGGTTGAATCATGTCAAGTTCTTGAACACCATTATAGATCCACTTGATAAGTCTAACTGAAAAAGGGTGCATGATGATTTAGGTGGGTTAAGCTAATACACATGATGAGTCTAATTAAAAGAAGATTTTTCTTTTTGTGAGCTGAGAAAATGGGAAATGTGTCTGGTGGGTTAATTAGCTAACAGTTTAGGTGCCTAACTTTTCTCAGATTATCCTGATTAAGCAATTGAAAAGGTAATAGCAATAGGAAATGAAAAGAAATTAAATATTGGGCTGATTTTGCAAACAAAATTATTAAATTTTAACATACAGGAATCTCTTCATTAGGGGATGATATTGGGTACTTTATTGAGCTGCTTATTTTTTAGTTGAATTGCACACAAAAACCTTACATTGGGTTTTAAAAATAATGTGGCCATGATTTTTTTATCTTATAATTTGTCAAGTTTTAACTTCTTGAATCTGTTGGAAATAGCATAGCATTACTTCTTATGCCCCGATTTAAAGCTAAACCAAAGAGGATTTTTTTTTTCTTTTTTTCCAAAAAAAGGACAAATCAATTTCTGGACTCTTTCTTGGCATTTGTTCTCCAAATAATCCTCAATCTCGTAGCTTTACTTCTTGTTTGGGCAAGCCATTGGTGTATTCCCTCTGACAGTAGCTTTTCTTTTAAATTTGATCTTCTTCTTATTAATAAACAAAGGAAAACAACTGTCCTTTTTGCTGCTGTCTACAGTAAGGTTAAGTACCGTGCTATCGCACAGGGATTCATTCATGAACAATTTGTTCAGCTGGAGGAACTAACCCTAACTTTGTTAAAGAAATTGTTACTTTGTTCTTATGGATTCATCTTGATTGATTTAGAATATAGAGTAAGCCTTGTAAGTATTCATGCACATGTGCTATTTTCATGATGTTAATAATGTTTATATATATCATGGTTTAATCTACAAGGATGAAGCTGGTGGCAGTACTGTTTAATGATGTTAATATTTTATGTGATTTTGTCTGGGAGAGAACTCCTATAGGCTTCTCTAACTTGGACAGCTACAAGCTTAAGTTTAAGAGAAGTTGTTCAAGATAAAAGTTGAAACCCATTTTAAATTCCACAAATGGAAATCTATGTATACATAACGATATGTGCTCTCTCTCTCTCTCTCTGCGTTGGAGCCAAGGAGGTGCAAAATGGATGCACAAAATTTAGGGAGTATTGCTGAGTAGAAAATGGAGATGGCCAGAAGGGTTACTAATCATTCTTCACTTTGCCACTTATTATTCCATTCTCCTATGTGTCGCTTCATATTGAAGTGAGAGGCAAAGAAATTTCTAATGTGAAGTAACTGAAATAAAAATGGCTTAGTTAGTTGTGTTGATCTTGTTGAAAGACCTGCTTGTACTGGCTAGGTCAGCTGTAGCTGTCTAGTTAGTTAGGCAGAAATTTTGATGCTTGAGTTGATCATGTTGGAAGACCCATCTTGTATTCTCATGCTTAGTGCAGCTGTCTAGTTAGTTAGACATGAAATTTTGATGCGTTAGGTGTCAAAGAACAAGATGTTAACAGTTAAAGTATTAAATTGCTTGGTAACAATTTATTGTTAATAGCTTGCAGGGTAAAATGTGACTATTTATTGATAACTTTACTTTGCAAGATACAGTGTGACAATTTAAAAAACAACTTAAATTGCTTGGTAACAATTAAAATATTTTTCTATTAACATTTCACATTAGATTATTTCAGTTTAAAAGGGCAATTTAATATTTTATTATTTTTTGTTATAAAAAAATTAGAAAAAAATATTTCCTAAAAAAGACTTAATAAAAAATCTTAAAGTTTTCTTTTTTTTTTTTTTTTCATTTGTGCTATATATATATATAAATATAGTTTCTATTATTTTGGGAGGTGGGCTGTCTCTTCTTGCAGTCGACCCTTTTGTGATTTGAGCGTTCTTAATTATTCTTTTCTTGGAGTCATAAATGACTCTGATGGTTTGTTTAGGAGAAATCTTGCATGCTGCTTATGGCTCTTTCTAGGATCTGGACAGATTCTGCTTTGATTGGTTATGATGCAGTTATTTAATTATATTTCATATTATATAGCTTCCAAAATGAATAAGAAAGAAGCTGAAATGGCATATGTTACATTTAATGGATTTATACCCTCTCATATTAAACTGTCACACTTATCCTGCAAAGTGATGTATTCAAAAGTGAAGTTAGTTAGTGAGAAATACAGTAAAAAAAAAATAGCATTTTTGTTATAAAAAAGTGTCCTTATAATCTGACACGATCCTGGGGTTTAGAATGGGATTTTGGAAGAAATGGAAGAAGGAAGAACAGAATAGAAGAAAGGAACAGAACAGGAAGAGGGAGAAATTGAGAAAGATGGGAGGGTTTAGATGAGACAGAGAGAGAGATGAAACTTGAGAGTGAAACAAGATAGATTCATTCACTCAATCGATTCCTCCTATTCTCTAACCTACAGCCTATTTATAGGTTGTTTACAACCATTTAGTTATCAACCCACTAATCAACTAACACACTAACCAACTCAAGTAACTACAACTATGTCATTGCTATGCTGTGACAATAGCAACTATTCTAATTCAGTGTGAATTAGAAGGGCGTGCTGGAGAATAGTGAAGAAGAACCGAGGAGAATGAGGAATGGAGGAAGAAAGATTGAAGAGAGAAAAGTTTGAGAGAAGAAGAGAACAGATTTCTTGATTGATTTTTGATAAATCCTTACAGTAGGATTCAAGAGCATATATAGTTTATTCTATGGGTGTTGCCACTTTAGATCACCTCTCCTATAACCAATTTTTTTATCCTATTCTAGTCACTTTTACGTCTAGTGGTACTAGCTAACAAACTATCCAGCTGGAAAAGGAAAATACAATTAAAAGCAGTAAAAGATTTTAGTAATACAATAAGTAGCAACAAAAATCAGCAGCAAAATTAAGTCTCCTTTACGTCTTGTGACAATACCCCTCCCTTCAGCAATTTCTTGTCCTCAAGAAATATTCAAGAGGCTAGCTGCCCTTGGAAACTGTTGTAGCAATTGGGGAAGGCATTCCCAGGTGTTCTCCCCAGAAGATCCTCCTTGCCACCTAACCAGCACTTGGATCAGAAGGGCTCCTTAGTAGTAGACTACTGTTCTTTCCATTATAGTCTCTGGCTCCTTTGTGGCTTCCTTCTCCTTAGGAAGTGCAAGTAGCTCCAGATTAACCCGCTCATTGTCGGTTGTCTTCTTTAGTAAAGAAACATGAAAGACTGGGTGGATTTTGGATCTCTTAGGTAGCTGCAAGCGATAGGCCACTTTGCCTACCCTAGCTAAGCGGTAGGCCACTTTGCCTACCCTGGCTATTATGGTTAATGGGTCGAAGTACTTAGGGCTGAGCTTAGATACTTGCCCTTGGGAGATGGACTTTAGATGAGGATACCTGAGCCTTGGGTACATATTTTCCCAAACTTCGAACTCCCAGTCACTCCTCCTCCTATCTGCATATTGCTTCATCCGATTTTGAGTTGATGTCAACTCCTGCTTAAGTTGCTGGAGCACCCCCCCTCCTCTGCTACAAATACTCCTCAACTGTTGTGGCCATGGTATGCCCTTCAATGGCTGGTAGAATAAGGGGTTTATACCCAAATATAGCCTCAAATGGTGACATTTTTATAGAGGCATGGTGGCTGGAGTTATACCACCATTGTCCCAAAGCCAACCACCTATGCCAACTCTTGGGCTGCAACAAACACATGCATCGGAGGTAGGTTTCTAGCCTTTGATTTACCCTTTCTATTTACCCATCAGATTGGGGACGGTAGGCTATTGATATGTTGAGTTTAGTGCCCATGTTCTTCATCAAGTTCCTCCAAAAATGGCTTGTAAACACCATATCCTGATCAGATATAATGGACTTAGGAATCCCATGCAGAGCTACCACCCGATCCATGAATGCCCCTGCCACTTTTTGGGTTGTGTAAGGTGTTGAACCAACTTCGTATTTTCATATAGTTGTTAAATTTTGATGATTACCAAAAACTCATATCACTAATATAAAATGATGCCCCTAAATTGTCTTATAAATTATTTTTCTGTTGTAAAAACATCTTTGTGAATGTTATTATGATTTAGAATATTTTTTGATTAATTTTTTAAAAGGTTTAAAATAATTTTCTATGTTTTTAAAGCATAAAATAGCCTTTTGTATTGATTGAGTCGACTTCCAAGTCGACTCGGCCGAGAAGGTGATTTTTGCGTGTCTTGTTGCTTAGTCAGTCAAGTCGACTCGATTTTCAGCCGAGTCAACTCGAGCACCAACCGAGTCGACTCGATGTGTAGCCGAGTCGACTCAACGGGTTCAGCAGACATATTTTTGCTATATCTTTTGCAGGTCGTCGTTTTCTCATATATAAGCTTCTATTCCACGACTAGAAGAACCCTAATGCAACTCTGAGCTCTCACAACATACAATAGTTTTCTCAACGCGTTCCTGCAAAATCCAAATACCGAACAGCTTTCGAGCGCACTGATCTTCCTTCAATAAGCTGCCAAAGCAGCAGTCATTCATTTGTCATCTTTCGATCATCAGATTGAGGGTATATTATTCTATTTTACTCCTTTGTGTTATTGTGCCTTCGTTGTTTATATTCAGTCCAAGTGTGGACAAGTTGAAATCTTTGTAACTCTTAAACGTTTTCGTGGATTGTAGTGGTTACCTAGAACCATTTTGAATCTAGGTGTGTATGTGGTTTTAGTTTCCAAGGTGAACTAGTGTGAAAACGTTGGCGTTTGACTTAGTGGAACCCCAATGGTGGTTAAGACCTTGGGAGAGTGGAGTAGGTGTGTGTATCGACACCGAACCACTATATATCGTCGCATTCTCCATTGTTCATTCTTTATTCTTTTTGTTATTGCAGTGGGTTTGATATCTTGAAATTATTAATCATAGTTTTTGTTTGGACTCAAATAAATAAATTTTTAAGAGCACTTAATTCATCCCCTCCCCCCCCCCCCCTTTTGAGTGGCCATACCTTAAGGGACTAACATAAGAGTGGGCCAATCCTACAAAATGTTCATACTTAGTAAATCTGTTGACCACCACCATTACACAATCCTTCCCTTTGAATTTTGGCAGGCCTTCAATGAAGTCCATGGACACACTTGTCCATGACTATTCTGGAATTGGTAGGGGTTGCAGCAGCTCTGGGTAGGCTACATTTTTGTGTTTGCATCTCTTGCATGTATCACACCCCAAAACAAATTCCTTCACTATCACCCTGAGTTGGGGTCAATGGAACAACTATCTCACTCTCAAATAAGTATTTTGGAAGCCCGAATGCCCCTCTAAAAAGGACTCATGTAAGGATTGCAAAATTTTCCTCTTAAGTTCATCACTGTTGCCCACTACTATCCTGCCTTTATATCTCAACAGACCATCCATCAAAGTGTACCCCTATGCTTCCTTATTTCCCAAAGCTAGTTTCTCCAGTATGCTTTTTATGTGTTCATCTCCCTCATAGTCCACCACTTCCTTGCACGACTCTAAAACCTTGCACGACTCTAAAATTATCACAGTCATGGCAGCTACACTCCCCTTCTTCTTGGCATCTCGCTTGGGCATTCGTTGCCAAGTTTTCCTTGCCCTTCTTGTATTGTATGGAGTAATCTAACTCCATTAACTTGGCCATTCCCTTCTTTTGCAATTGAGTTTACAGCTTTTGCTGTAGCAAAAACTTTAGAGACTCATGGTCAATTTTGATTACAAACCTCCCTATCTCCAAGTAATGTCGTCACTTCTCCACAACCATGAGAACAATCAAGAATTCCTTCTCGTATATACTTATGCCTAAGTGCCTTGGACTGAGGGCTTAGCTTAGAAAAGCCAATGGCCCATCATCCTGCATCAAGACAGCCCCAACACCCACCCCACATGCATCTGTTTTAAGTGCAAAAGGCTTGTTGAAGTTAGGCAACCCCAATGTTGGTACCCTACTCATTGCCACTTTCAACTTTTCAAAAGTCACTTCCGCCTCTTGTCCCCAATGGAAGTTCCCCTTCTTCAATAAATTTGGGAGGGGTTTGCTAATAACTCCACAACCCCTAACAAATCTGCAATAGTACCCCGTGAGCCCAAGAAAACCCCTAAGGGCCCTTATTGTAGTGGGCTTGGGCCAATTCAGCATAGCCTCCACCTTCCTTGGATCAATACTGACCCCCTCCCCCAAGATTAAGTGCCCCAAGTACTTCACCTGGTTCTGACTGAATGCACATTTAGACCTTTTGATGAATAATTGGTTGCTTCTAAGGACCTCAAAGGTGGTTCTTAGGTGGGTAAGGTGTTGGTCCAAAGTTGGGTTATAGGCAAGGATATCATCAAAGAACAAAAGTATGAATTTCTTAGGTAGGGCTCAAATATTTGGTTCATTAGGGATTGAAAGGTGGATGGGACATTGCTGAGCTCAAAGGGCATCACCAAGAACTCAAAATGGGTATGGTGGGTTCTGAAGGCTGTTTTGTGTATATGCTCGGGCTTCATCATAATTTGATGGTAGCTCAAGCCCAGGTCAAGTTTTGAAAAGAATTTGGCTTGGTGTAACTCATCCATTAGGTCTTCAACAAGGGGTATGGGGAATTTATCCTTGATAGTCAAGGTGTTAAGTTGGTGATAATTCACACAAAAACGCCAAGAACCGTTATTTTTCTTTACCAAAAGGACTGGGGAAGTAAAGGGGCTTTAGTTTGGTCTAATAAATGATTTGTTCAACATTTCTTTCACCATTCTTTCAATTTCTGTTTTTTGAATAGGGGCATAAGGGTAGGATTTGATATTGACCAGTTCAACATTTGGTTTTAGGTTAATTGCATGGTCCAAGACACAGCTAGGGGGAAGGGTGTTTGGTTCCACAAAAAGGTCCTTAAATTCTTCCAATAGTTCATCAATAAGGGGTAGTGTGTATACCTGGTTAGGGCCACCTTGTTGGTGGCTGACAATCAATTGTAGCTCCCCATATTCTCCTCTGTTGTGCTTCTGCTCTATTTCCACAATAGAAAATAGTTGTGTGAGTTGACTCCACTTGCTCTTAAGGACTCTCTGCAGCCTCTTACCTGTAATCATTTTGTAGGTAGTAGTCTCATTCTCACTTGTAAGAATCATTCTTCTACCCCCCTTTTCAAAGGACACTTCCTTCTGGTTGAAGTCGAAGCCTAGCTCACCCCCTTCATCCAATCTAGCCCTAAAACATCACCCCCCGCCCCCCCTCCCTTAGTTGAAGCAGCCTGAGATCTGCCTCATACTTCTCCTCTTGCATTTCCCGCATGAATCCAAGGCAAGCCAAGTTAGTCAATACTCAGTTTCCATTAGCAGCCGTCACACTCAAATGCGGTGTGCTTGTGAGTGGACACTTGAGTCTCTTGGTAGTGCTCTCATCTAGGAAGTTGTGGGTGCTTCCACTGTCAATAAGGATTAACAAGTTGCCCTCTTTCACCTTGGTCTCAACCTTGATTATCTTGTTATTGGCGATTCTTTTGAGTGCATGGAGAGATATGTCTCCATTGTCCTCTCCTCCAGTTTCTCTGAGACCTTCCACCTCTTCTCCTTCTTCCTCCTCTAGTTCTTCCTCTTTATCTCCTTCTAATAGTAACAATTGGGGATAGTATTTATCCTTGCACTTGTAACACACACCAGGTTGCCTCTTTGGTTCATTAGGTCTCCCCCCCCAGAATATGGACCTCCAAAATTTCTTCCCCTTGCATTTCCCTTGATTGAATCTCTGTTAAACCCCTTGTTTCCCCCATGCTGCCAATTCCCCATGGATATAGCCTTTTGTTGTTGCTTCTATTTTTTCATCAAGGCCTCAATTACCAACTCCTGCAATTTGGCACTCTCAATTGCTTGCTCCATTGTTCGCGGTTTTATCGTCTTCATCATAGGCCTCAAATCCTCACTAAGGGCACTAAGGAAGCTAGAAACAAAATATGTTTTAGACAAGTGAGGGTCATGATTACTCATTGATGACCTCAATTCTTCGAACCTTCTCAAGTATGACCTAACGTCCCCATCTTGCCTTAACTTATTGAACTCTTTTATGGTATTTGACATGCTCCTTTCTCTGAATCTCTCACATAGCTTTTCAGTGAATTCCTCCCATGTATAATTCTCCCTTATTCGTGTCCATCCTTGGAACCATGCATCAACCGTGTCATCAAAGTAGGTAGCAGTCAAAGCTACCCTTCTCTCCTCAAGCACATTTTTTCATTCAAACAATCGTTCACACTTACTAACCCACCATCTAGGATTAATTCCCTCAAACACGGGTATTTTCATCTGGGGCATGAGAAACCCCGGTTGAGGTGGATTAACCTGGTCCTCACGACCTCTTCTTGTCATAGTTTCAACCTCATCCTCCAGTCCTACTTCAATTTCAAATGTCCCATTTCCCCAGTTCACCCTCTCATTATGTAGAATCGACTATGTTCTAGTTCTAGGGGGAAAGTTAGGGGCCATTCTTACTTGATTTTGTTGGGTAAATATCAACATGAACTGTTGAAGTTGGTTTCCCATCTCTTCCCTCATCTAGTTGATGTCTTCCCTCATCTGATTTAGTCCGCCTTCTAGCCCCCGCTCTAGTCTGCCTACCACATCATAGTTTTTCTCGATGCCCTGTTCCAATTGGGCCACCCGGTTCTAGAACTCTCCCATGGCCGAATTAACTTGCTGGAGTTGTGACTCCATATTCTTCATGCGAGTCGCCTCGGCCATCTCTCACGTTGCTAACAAGCTTCTTGTCGGAATTGAGACTCTAATACCAAATGTCACTGTTATGCTGTGACAATAGCAACTCTTCTAATTCAGTGTGAATTAGAAGGGTGTGCTAGAGAACAGTGAAGAATAATGAAGGGAGAATGAAGAAGGGAGAAAGAGAGAAAGATTGAAGAGAGAAAAGTTTGAGAGAAGAAGAGATCAGATTTCTTGATTGATTTTCGATAAATCCTTACAATAGGATTCAAGAGCATATATAGTTTGTTCTATGGGTGCTACCACAGCAGATCACCTCTCCTATAACCAACTATTTTGTCCTATTCTAGTTACCTTTACACTTGGCAATATTAGCTAACAAACTATCTAGCTAGAAAAGGAAAATACAATTAAAAAGTAGTAAAAGTTTTTAGTAATACAATAAGTAGCAACAAAAATCAGCAACAAAATTAAGCCTCCTTTACGTCATGTGACAAACTAACAACTCCAGTACAATTATAAGTACTACCCTTGGGGTCATGACAATCCCCCCCTCCCCCCCTCCCTTTTTTGAGAGAGTTCTTGTCTCCAAGAACTCATAGTGACTTGCCCTGTTTGTCATTCAATCCCAGTTTTCACTAGTTGTGTCATCCTTCTTTCTTTCTTTCTTTCTCCTCTTAAGCCTTTTCCTCCTTCCCCTTACATTCTTTTTCTTTTGCTTTTTCTGCAAACATAAAATGTAAACCTCAAAGATCTCCATACCAAGTCTCTCTTCCCCCATTGATTTGTTAGTTAGTTCCAAAAATTTCCTTGACCTATGCTAAGAGTAGTTCAACTGCCACGATATTTGCAATAACCTACAAATGCAGCAATTGAGTAGCGCAGACTCGCCTTAATTGTTTCCTTTGCTCTATCATAGCTTCTACCTTCTAATTTTTCTGAGAATCCACCAAGTAACTTTCAAACAGATCTTTCTCATTCTCCGGGTCGCTCTATCACCTTGATCTGTCCATCCTCCTCATTTTTAGAAGCATGTTTTTCTTCTTGTTTGATGGCATACACTGTGGGTTTACCTTCAATAAATTTCTCCTCCAATGGTGTTGCAACGACTATTCCTGCAACTACCATTCTTGTCCTGACATCCTGATTGCATAGGAAAAGATGAGCATATTCCACAAGTTCCCTAATGGCTGGGACTCGACCTCCTTCCTGACTTTCATCTCTAGCAAGATTTATATAGTCGAGTTATCTAATGAAATCAATATTGTTTTCAAATTCCGATTGTTTCTCAGTTTCCAGTAAGTTAGAAATCTGAGGGAGTAATCCGATACTACCTTCCCCACCGATAAATGATCCTACTGTCAGAAATTCCTGATTCAATTAGTTGAGTCATTAACTTCTTGCAAATCAGAGATCTTTGGTAGCATTTCAGCTCCCGCTAGAATCGGTTTCGCTGGGGATCTTGAAAATAATTCCTCTGGTAGACTGATATGGAATCTCAATGAAATCAGAATCATTAACGCGTCCAATTTTTTATTGAGATTATCGACTTTCTCCTGGGGTTTGTTCTCCATCTCTACCCTTCCAATCCTTGAAATTCGCCTCTGAAACAACAATGTATCAATTGCATCTTGAGCCGTTTCCAAGAATCATACAACCGAGAAGAATCAATTGTTAGAATTCGCCTTCAACAATCCAAACCCGCTGGTACAAGATTGCTAGAATCAGCTATTGAATTTTCCAAAGTCTCCGCCAATAAGCATCGCTCTTGAACTTCAATCAAGACCAATTCTTGAACCTACACCCAAACTTCTTTTGTCACCTTCAAAGCCCCCAAGAATTGATCGGAGGATTCGCCTGATCTACTTCACCTGCAAATGTCGAACAATAATTGTTGAAATTCCTCTGAACCGGCTTTGATCACCCTTGAGACCAATCAACCAGTGCAATCGCTAGGGTTCTCGCTCACCCGGACCTCTTCCCACTTTACGCCTTCCTTTCTCGTTACAATTGACACCTTCGTCTCATGCCAAATGCCTGCTTATGGTTGCAATTGCCATTGATTGGCAATCGCTCAAGAAACTGCCCTCGCCTCAATCTCATTTCAATGGCCGAACTCCTACTTCACCTCCAAGATTCTACCCAGAAGTGGCTTGCCTATTTTCGCCTACAGGTCAACGGTCCTTCAATTATGCGTTCGGTTCGTTGCAGGTTCAAGATTGCTTGGAACACGTCACTCTAGCCTATACCCACTTCTTACCCATTCACCTACCAATGATTGGAATTCCCCTGAATTCTTGATTCCTTTCGGATGCTTGCACTCGCCTACCCCACCGTCTACCCCACCATCTCCAATTGAACTCGTCGAAGTTCTTGTATCGTTGGAAACACCTAAAATTTCTACTCTATCGATTTTGCCAAGAGTCATTGGAATCTACTGCTACCAAGTGCCGAAATTACGGCCAATGACGTTGGCTCTAATACCACTTGGAATTAAACTATTTTAATTTATCTCTTATTTTTTTTACAGTGAAATGCAAAAAATAAAAAAAAAATATCAATTTAATTGAACAAAATATAAAAAGATTGTAATACTTCTAGATTTTTGTGAACTAACTGATTGTTCCATTCTTTTATTAATAATGATTAGATATATTAGACAAGACACCAAATTAATATATATAAAATTATTGAAATTTTATATGAAATATGTATAAAATTTTGAACTGTCACCATTTATATCCCAGTTAATTAAACTTCAATTATGAAAATAATTGGATAAAACAAATAAAATCCACATGAATATGTTGAGGACCTTAAAAAATATTTATGAAATGAAATCTGATATATATTATATATATATATAAGTTAAAAGCATAATCAAATTGTCATTCCTCCATTAAACCTCACTGCTTGTTTGGATATATATTGTATAAGAATCTTTGGCATGCCCTCTCTAACTGCTTTGGCTTGTGGAAATCTATTTTCTTTTCCCTCCCAATGCTACAGTTTCGCTATACATTAGCTTTTCTCTATCCTTTTTTATTTCATGTCTCTTTTTCTCCCTATAAAACCCCTCCTTGCCCACACATACTTTGCATTCTCAGCTGATCTCTCTCTCTCTCTCTCTCTCTCTGCAGATCTCTTCCCTGGCTTTTACTTCTGCAATGGAGAGGAGCCAGCTTGCCAACATGAGGCAGTCCTTTTTTGATGAGGTTTTTCTCTTTGTTCTTCTTCATGCTAATGGCTTTAAGTGTCTATCCTGTTTGCTAACATAAGAAAACCTAGCTAGCTGAAAACCTTTTCTAGCTTTGTCATTTCAAGCCTTGCTTTTAGCATATATAAGGCATGCACTAATATACATACATGTTTTTTTTCTTTTTTTGGATTTTTTACATATGAGTGGTGAGTTATTTATTTTGAATATATATGTATCGTGCATGTGAGTACAATTGCAAAATGTTTCTAGAACAATGTAACGAAATTTTTTTAACTGTTAATTGGTACAAACATGACATACAGTTATAATTATTTTCTTATGTGATTCTCTAAATAGTATTGCAGTGTTGGATATGAATTAAATGCATAATGTACCCTGTACACATGTACTTTCATGCATCTTTTCATCTTTTAAAAGTGTGGAAGTTGTTTCCACAGAGGAATATACTCACATATATGTAAAATTATGAGATTAATTTTTTGAATTTAATCTTCTTATTTAAAAAAAAAAAAAAAAGATAACAAAAATACCGAGACCATCCTTTTGCTGCTGGACACAGTAATGCTGAGTATTGGGCTATCACACAGGGAATTCTTGATGAACAATTTGTTAAGATGGAGATACTGCAAACTGCTACTCACCCTGACTTCATTGAAGATATGGTTACATTGTTCTACAATGATTCAGCTCAATTAATTCTGAAGACAGAGGAAGCCTTGTAAGTGCGCGTGTGTATATGTTCATTTTCTTGAGATTAATAATGTTCATTTGTATATGTTTATCATGGTTTAATTTGCATGGATGAGAGCTGATATTCTACCGTGGGATCCTTTCAGGGAGGAAACTCCTATTGACTTCTCTAAGTTGGACATCCGTGGGCATGGCTTCGTGGGATGTTGTTCAAGGTGAAACCCAATGTTAAATTTCACTAATGGAAATTTATGTTAATTATATGTACACATAACATTAGGTATTTAATCTCCCTCCCTCTCTCTCTCTCTCTCTCTCTCTCTCTCTCTCTCTCTCTCTCATGCTCATGGGCGCAGCATTGGAGCCAAGAAGGTTCTAAATGCATACTTGGAATTGAGGGAATGCCGCAGGGCACAAAATGAAGAAGGGTAATTAATCTTCTTCCCTTTGCCACTTAATTTATTATTACATCCTCTTCCCATTCGTCGCCTCAGATTTGAAGTGATGTATGAATAGAATTCTAGTGCAAAATAATTGAAATATAAAGGGTTTAATCAGTTGGGTCGAGTTGATCATGTTAAAAACCAGCAAGTTCCGGCTAGCTCAGCTCTCTAGTTAGGTAGGCATGTAGATGCAAGTAACAGACACCTTTGGATGAAATGGAACAAAATTATAGAGCATTTTAGTGTTTAGATGCCGTCATTTCTCTTAAAAAGTTTAATTGTGAGTTATTCTTCACATGTTAAAATTATTTCCCAACTTTGCTTTGCATGCATCAACACAAGCCAGATGCAGGAGGGCCTTCCAACGGCTCAAGCAAGAACGTGCAACTCTCAAACGCAAGCTTGATGCTTATTTTGAGGTCTTCTCCTTCTATCCCATCCCATCGCGTAATTAAACTTAATTTGCATGCAATCTGTTTATATTTTAGCTTAATATGTTTGTTCAGTTGGGAAGACAAATTAGAGCTGCGGAGAGCACCAGTGGCCCCCCCAAGTGAGGAGTGAGGACTCAACTCAAGTATTAGGCAGAGCCCAAAGTCTGGAGAGTTCAGTATTGGTGAACTTAGTAGTATATGCTTGAAACCCACCATTTTATCTATATAAGAAAAAAAAAGTAATCTGTGAGATGTTTCTCCTGAATTGGGTCCACCAATAATCCATTACTAATGTTTATATAGACATGGGCTTGCTGCCTGGGTTATGTAGAATGAAATCTTCTCCCTTATGTAAATTTAGTGATAGTCTATAGTAATTTAATAATTGCAATCATACCCATTATTTTTCAGCAATAACAGTCATATCCATTAAAAAATTTACAATTTTTAATAGGGGCCATTTTTCTATATCCATCCTTCCTCTGCTATTTCATGTGCTAGACTAATTTAAACACTATTACTCTTAAATTTATATTTTTGTCTCACGAGATATTTTAGATAAAAAAATAATTTAAAAGTTTAAAGTATAAATGATGTTTTATATATAAGATAAAACTTATAAAATATGTTTTTAAATTGATTGATTAAAGTTTATTCAGAATTCAAGAGATGCAATCATAAATATTCTTTCTTATAATAAAAGTGATAGATTTCTTATTGAATTGCTATTGACCTCATATAATTTATAAAAGTGGTAGATATTTTAGGAATTCATTTTATGGATAACACTAAAATGTTCTCTTTATTTATATAAAATAGTATAGAATAGAAGATCCCATCTAATATTTTTCTAGAAATTAAGAGGTGCATGCTATCAAGAGTCCCTATTTTAGTGGTTGAAAAACATCACTTTATCAGTGTATTAAGATATAACACGTGGCAATTTTTTCTACCGACATTTTGTCTAACAATGCATTATTATTAAGATTACAAGGATAAAATCATGTTTTCTTATTAGTAATCTCTATTATTAATATATATGATATGATTACATACAATACAATTTACGAATAAAATATCATCCAACATGATATAATAAATAAAGAGTATATGCATGTAAAACAAATGCCAAATTCTGTGATCAAATCAGAAAAGTTGTTGGCTTTGTGGGGCTGGGGCTTGCAAAAATTTCATACTTTCATGTCAGTCTCTTTTACTTTGAAACGATCAACGAGAGTTGAGTTGATTGCTTAGGTTCAAATAGAGAATAACCAAATTCTTTGGAATGCACCCTCATTAATTGTAGGTTTAGTACAATTTAGAAGATGTGTTATTGGTGCTACTAGCCTACTGCTACCCCCATTGGTCCAAGTGAGAAAAGAGAGATCAATAGCGGAATGTAGGGCTGGGGCAGTTTGATCCATGAATAGGCCCAGATCCAACGGACGGCCCAAAAATAAAATCTGGGCTGGGGCCAGTCTTGTTGAAACACAGCCGAGGCAAATTTCTCCCCCACTCCACTCTTCCACACACAATGACAAAAAAGCTAAGTCTAAACCATTACGGATCATTGCTGACAAAAACCTGTGACTTGAGCAAACTCGATTCATCCATTCATTGAAATATATTTGCAAGGCTCACATGCATGGGAGGAGCAGCCCATATAACATGAGAAACCCAGCCTAGCTACTAGCTAGTGCGACCTTACATTACATCTGGAGGCAAAGCTGCTACAAAACTACTACTTTTCTTCTTCATCTCCTTCTATTTTGCTAGGTGAATATATATGGCGGATTCCAAGCATATACTATGAAGTTCACCAGTTACATCTCTCCAAAATCATCGTCTACCAGTACGTACTTCAGTTGAGTCTTTACTTGGGGCGACAAGCGATCTCCACAGGTCCAATTTGTCTTGCCAACTGAAGAAGCAGAAGCGGAACAACAATATTTAACAAACAGATAAATGCAATTCAAATACAAAGATATACAATTAAAGTTGTAGATAATTCTAATTAATGAGATCAGACAGAAGGAGAAGACCTGAAAATAAGTTTCTAGCTTCTTTCGGAGAGTTGCATATTCTTTCTTGAGCTGTTGGAAGCTCCTCTTGCATCTGCTTGTTTGATGCATGTGCAAAGCAAAGCTGGCAAATTAGTTTGTGAAGAATAACACCAAATTTGGAAAAGGAAGATTCCTAGTACAGTGACATTTTTTGGGTGCATGCATGCATGTATGTCTTTTTGCCTCAAAATGACATCTAATTAAACACCCGAACTCTCTCTATAATTAAACTTTCTTAATTTTGTTCCTTTTCAGCCCAAAGTGGACCAAAGGTGTCTGTTTTTTCCATCTACATGTTTGTTCCAATACGACACACCTGAAGCATCAAAATTTCATGCCTAACTAACTAGACAGCTGAGCTAAGCCTGTTCAAGCTGGACTTTCCACATGATCAACTCAACTAAGCCTTTTAAATTTCAATTATTTTGCACTAAAATTCTACACATATATCACTTCAAATTTGAGGTGATGGATTGGTGAATGTAGTGATAAGAGGCAAATTAAGTGATCAGAACGATGGATTTACCCTTCTCCATTTCCTGCCCTGCAGTACTCCCTAAAATGTGTGCATTCATGTTGCACCTTCTTGGCTCCAATGCTGCACCCATGAGAGAGAGAGAGAGAGAGAGAGAGAGAGAGATGTTATTATACATATATATATATATATATGTGGTGAATTTTATGTATACATAGATTTCTTTTTTTGTTGAGATAGATAAATGTGTACACAGATTTCATTTGTGAAATTTAATACTGGGTTTTACCTTGAACAACTTCCCCTGAACTGATGCATGAAACTGTCCAATTTGGAGAAGTCTATAGGACTCCTTTCCCTGAAAAAGGCCCACAATAGAACATCATTAAACAGTAAACCATGATATACATATGAATATATTATATATACGAACATCAATATCCACATATATTAAACCATGATATAAACATGCATATGAACATTATTCATATCATAAAAATGAGCATATATATATATCAGTACTTACAAAGCTTGCTCTATATTTTGAATTAATCGTGCTGAATCCCTGTAGAACAATGTAACAATTTCTTCAACGAAATTAGGGTTAGCGTCATCTTGCAGTTCCTCCAGCTGAACAAATTGTTCATCAAGAAATCCCTGCCCAAAGCCCAATATTAAGATTACCTTTTGAAAAATTAATCCTGTACTGTACATTTATGCGTGGACATTTCTTTCATGGAAACAACTTCTATTCCTTTAAGATAAAAAAGATGCATGGATGAAGCATACGTACATTAATACATTCAATTCATATGTGTAAAACTGCATCAAAGTCACAATTTTTATATAAAAGCAATTTTAATGAATATATGTCTTCTTTAATTACCTATTTAGATATATGCTTCAAGACATTGGTATGTTAAGAAGAAAATAGAGAAAAACCTGATCAAAAAGGGACTTCCTCATGTTCGCAAGCTGTCTATGCATTTGGTTCCTCTCCATTGCAGAAGTGCGAGAGAGAGAGAGAGAGAGAGAGAGAGAGCAGTTGAGAAGTTGAAGTTTAGCTTGGAATGCAATGTATCTGTGGCCAAGGAGGGATTTATATAGTGGAGAAGAAAGAGAGAAAGAGAAGTGAAATAAAGAGGAGAGAGAAGAAACTAATGCATAGGGAAATTGTAGCGTGGGAGGGGAAAAGAAAAGACAGATTTCCACTCACCCAAAGCAGCCAGAGAGCTCCCGCCAAAGGTTTCTCTATCCAATAAAGCAATGAGGTTTTAATAGTGGAATCACACTTTGATTCTGCTGCAAAAAAATACACATATCATATTTCTTTTAATCAATTTTTTTATAAGGTCGTCAATATATTCATCTGGAAATTATTTTTATTTAAATTATTTTCTTACTTGAAGTTTAATTAATTGGGATATCTATATGGTGACAGTTAAACAAATTTTATGGTCTATCATTTCTGTATACTAATTGTATTAATAGATGAATGGAACCATTAAGCCTGTTTGTATTTTTGCTCCATACATATATTATAAAAACTCACAAGGGTCAATGAATTCATTAACTTTAAGGGACAAAATCAAACAACTAAACCTACACACAAGCCAACAAATGAGAGCAACACCCCCCCCCCCCCAACCCCAACACACACACACACACACACACACACACAGACAGCAGACTTGACTTTCCACAAGGCCCTAGTGAAATAAATCACAAAATGAAACATAAAGACACCAAAGCCTCCGTTCGCTCTCCACTCCCAACTTGAAACATAAATCAAAGCCCATATTAGCTCTCTCCACTTCCAAGGAACCCTAGAGAAAGATCTCTTGATCAATCAATTATTCTTACTTCCTCAAAAAAACCTGTTGTTAATTACTCTAAGCACAATTCAGTGAAGTTAGAAATTGGATTAATTCACAAAAATCTAAAATATTAGAATTCTATTTTGAAATTTTTTATTTTAATTTTCATTATAAAAGAAAGAAGCCATAGATTAAAATACTACTACCACTACCATATCATATTAGTTTACTGTATTTCTTGCTAGTTAACTTCACTTTCCATTGGATGACTTTGCAGGATAAAGTGTAACAATTTAATATGAGAGTATCTAAATCCATTAAATCATTAGAAGGAAAGATGGCTGTTTAGCATATGCCATTTTAGCTTCTCGCCTTGGCATTTTGAAAGATATATAATATGAAAATTAATTAAATAAATATATCTTAGCCAATCAAAGCAGAATTTATCCAGAAAGAGCCGAAAGCAGCATGGAAAATTTCTCCAAAACGAAAAAGATGCAAATAAAAATATTATCATTGCTATCACTGTCATTTATGATTCCAGGAAAGGGATAATTAAGAACACTCAAATCACAAAAAGGCATGTATGCAAGAAGGGACAGCCCACCTCCCTAACCCAAAATAATATATTATTTATACATAAAGCACAAATGCAAAAAATTCAATATTATTTTATTAAAGGAAAATTTTTTTTTTCTATAAAAATCATAAAATATGTATTTATATATAAAGCAAAAGTGCTAAAATTTAAGATTTTTCTGTCCCTTTAAGGAATTTTCTTCTAAATTTTATAATTACAAAAAACCGTAAAATATTACATTACACCTTTACTTACACCTGAATAATCTAATACAAAATATTAATAAAAGAGTTAAGTTTTTCTTTAAAAAAAAAATTACTCCCTAGCTAACAAGCTATCAATTTAGACATAAAAGTTATATTATCAAATTTTGAATAAAAATACAATTAAAAATATAATTCTCTTTTAACACTTTTTAGTATTGAAATGTATGTTACTCCTCGTAACAATTAATCACAAGTTCAAATAAAGAAGGGCCTTGTATTAATTATATACTCAATAGCTAACAAAAAATTTATTGGGAGGGATCACATTGTTTGTTGGGACATAAAATTTATTCCATCTTCTTGTCATGAAATTTGAATAAAATAAAAAAATAATTGATGCGATAAAAATTTTGTAATTAACATCACTAGATTAGAATTAAGAAAAAAATTATTTAAACACTTAAAGAGTGACATTTCAATGTTGATGTATTATATTGTGTATCTGATTAATGTAAATATATGATATATTATTACAAGAGTATCATATCAAGCATCACTATGGATATTCGAAGTAGCATTTTTTATTAAAATATCTTAATATGTTATTTGCGTCACTTCAACCTTTTTTTGTTTTTAACATGAAAGAATAATTTACATAAACGTAACAGAGATTCATTGGTGCCCTGATCATTTTAATATGTTTTAAGCACAAATTCAAAATGGTACTATCACAGACTTAGGCTTGATTATATTTATATTTTAGGGTGGTTAATCAGAGTGCATATGGCTACTGTCACTGGCTGTGAGAATTCGTGTCACGGACACATTCTTAGCCGTCAATTTGAGACAAGGTCTGATGCAAAGGGCCCACCCGAAATGACAAGCATGCACTGGAATCCTGTTGATGTATTATATTTTGGAACCAAGTATACAAATGGGTTCAATTTGATTGTGATGCAAGCATGAATATCGTTACTTCATATCAGCCCCTTCATATAACGAAGGGCTAAAACATATCTACAGCCTCTTGTTGCCCATATATTGTTTTTTCTTTTTTTTGAAAAAAATCCAAAAATTCAAGTGGTTGGGGGTATTGGCACACTGCTAACTGGTACACGAAGGGTAGAAGTTGTTATAACATTATTAGTTTTTTTAAAAATTAAATTATATTTGAACTCAAAACTTCAAATCTTAATATGTAAAGTGATTTTATTATACTATTGCTTGAATGATGGTTGGCCGACATATTTTTACATAAAAAGAAGAAGGAAGAACTTATTTTGCATTTTCTTAAACAAGATTAGTTTCAATCAAAAGTGATTCTTATGTGACACTTTTTTTTGGCTGAAACTTATGTGACACATTTTTCAAAAGTAATCTTTGGCATGAGTTGAGTAATATCAGTATAAGTAGAATGTTTGGCCATTTTTTGCCAAACATGCTTGGGCTTGGGAAATAAGTAAATGAGAGTGGTGGGGGAGGAATATTTGCAGAAGAAGCCAGTGGGAGAGTATCAAGAAGTATATAACCAAATAAGGAAATGGAAAAACCCCATTAATGATTGACACAAGAGCTTCAGCTTTGCTGCATGCAGGCAGTGGTCCTTGTCATGGCTTTTCTCTCTATCCCTTGCCCGCAAATGTTGAGAAGAGAAGGGGGAAGAAAAAGAAGTGTTTGAGAAGAGATTCTTGGCTTTATTCCTCTCTGCCAGGAGATTTTATTTTACAGAAGCGCCCCCCCCCCCCCCCCCCGGCTCTCTCTCTCAGAGACACATGTTTCTCTGGATACTTGTGTGGTCACATCTGATAAGCTAAGAGGGGTTGAGTGGAGTGGGTTCAGAATATGATCATTTTGTGTTTTTCTTTTTATGGCACTGATTTTGATTCTCTCTTCCAATCACTGTCTCCTATGTTGATAAGAATCCCACGCTGGAAGTAGTTTTCTTGCAGGTGAGAGAAGTGATTTACAGAATAGTTATCACAAAATTAAGGTGAATTAGTGCAAGAGAGCAGGTAATGGGAAAGTTGAATTGTATGTGGTCTTAATCTCACTTAACAAAGAGACTCGTTTCTCAAAAAGATGGGTTGCCATGCAAATAAAAATTTTACTCTCTAAATAACTAGTGACCCTGAATACATTGCCAGACGCATATGTTTTGTTTGGCTAGTGGGAAAGTCAGGGATTAAGAAGGAAAAAAGGAGATATAATTATTTTCCCTCTCTGGATGTGGATGAGGAGGTGACTGCCCCCCATTTGGCTCTCCTTTGGGTATACTTCCCGTTTCCCTTTCGCTACCATCAAATGCAACAAAATGGTTCTATTTTCGATGCAACAGAACGGTTGTTCTTATCCTATAACCGAATCAACTTTTGAAATTCAATTCTGAACTTGTGAATTATTTGTTTCAACAAGTCATTCAATCATCATAACTTTGAAGATTGGCTTTGTCTATTTGAGTCTTCACTGCCACCAATTAAGATAGATATAAAGGAAGAATATCTAGGGTTTCTGTAGCTTGTCCGTGCACATGCATCAGCAAAAAATCACGGATGCATGGTTCAGGTCACCTGGACTAACCATCATTACAAACTCCTCCAAATTCACTCCATCATGCTGAGAATGTCAACCTTCTTTAGTAGATGCCTGTTCTTTACTGCCTAGCAAGCAAATTAGACCTCGAGTTTGATAGAAAATAGGAAACCTAATTCTGATCCAAGAAGATAAACCAAGCATCATAAGTGATAAGATGCCATATGTTCAACTTTGCTAGAAGCAAAATGATTTGGTCACTATAGTCCAGAATGACAAGAAGAACATTTTTGCTTGCAGGTAAGTTGCCATAGTGATAATTTTTGCTATTATTTTATTCAGGATATTCTCCATTTTCAGAAAATGAATTCTTATTCAAAGTGTGCATCAATTGATCATAAGCTCATGCTAACCAATTATTTCAGCTTTTCTCTGGGAGGTGTCGCGAAGGAATTAGAATGTAATACTATCAAATCTCTAATGCTCCCTAGGGACGTCAATGCAATGTGCGTACAATTTATGATCTTAAATAAATGGCACAAGTAAAATTAGGATTTTTCTTTGAAACTACCCGTGTGCACTTGTAATATTGATTAAGCACTGTTAAGTTAATAAACCCATCATGACAAAACAAATATTTAGATCAGGAATCTAATTTAAGACCCTTTTCATGGATCTAAACATAAGTTGCGAGCGTGAAGGACTTTGTTATGGTTTTTTTTTTTTTTTTTTAGGGGGAAGAACTGTGCAAAAGGAGATAATAGCATTGATGCAATCATACAGAAAACAGCTTCCATGGGTTTGCTTTTGGGAATGAACTTTTCACAGAGATTCTCCAAGCAGCATCTATTCTGCTCATCTTGCCAATTAGAATCCCCTTCCCTTCCTACCTTGCTAGGTATTATTGAAGCTAGCATCTTCCACTGTACCTAGCTTTTGTCCCCTCACCTAAGATTCCTCTCCAAATTATAAATCTAAGACATGATCCTTGAGCAATATAGATTTTGGAGCCACCAAGTTAATGCTGATGATGTAAACCATCATATATAGTAAAAAAAATACTACTTTTTATGTACCATAAAACAATATTTTTTTTTTTTTTTTGGGATAATGATCCTCCACATTTATGGTGCTAATATATGCTAGGAGGGAACAAATCTCACATTTGAATAGGGAATTGATGATGTTGCGGATTTTTTTATATGAAAAAATGTTTTGAGAGTTACTGTAATCTGCTTTTTGTTCCTCTACGGATTTAAAAGAATAGCATTATTTTATTTTATTTTAAGTAATTTATTTCGTACGGACCCTACAAAAATGCAAGAGAAATTCTATTTATAACTATAATTTTTATTCTTCGTAATCAATGTAAGTAAAATTTTAATTTTTACTATTTATAATCAGAGTAATTATTTTTTGCAACCATTTATATTTCAAACATACCCTTCAAACATCCATCCCTCAAAAGACACCTCACACGCAACAAACCTTCTTCACACCACTCCTCATATCAAACCATCTTCAGACCACTGTCGTCGCCAAAGTCGCTTGCCTCGCATGCCTTCTTCGTTAGAGTCCCTCTCTTTCTCGTCGGAATTATAGAAGCCAAGCAAGAAAGATTTAGGAAAATTTTATTTGTAATAACGTGTTTTACTCATTATCGCACCTGAACTTGAAGGTTCGGGGGCTTTAAAAGCACCCAAATCCATTATTTCAGGAAAAAATAATTTTTTCGAACTCATGAATTCGAGAGAAACACAATATATATATATATATATATGTATGTAATATAATATTACTACATATATGTATATAATATATATGTATGGCATATATATATTTAACATGAAGTCATTCTCATAAAATATTACTGCATTTGATTGGATTTGACCATTTACAATTCTCACATGATAAGATTTTTTTATTTAAAATAATTTTTATATAAAATCACGTCTATATTATATATATATATATAGAATTATAATATGTAATGTATATAATAGTTTCTAGTTATAATATAATATATCACTATAATAGTATATTATATAATATAGTTATAATAATATATTATATAATTATATACATTCTCCCGAGATTGCAATTCTATAGCATTCTATACTTCTATAATAATATATTATAATATAACATTCCATCGTTTTATAATAGAATATTATAATATATAATATTATATTATATTACTATATATACAGTCTTCTCAACCCATGGGTTCGGGTGCTTTTAAAGTTCCTGAATCTTAGGGTTATGGGTTAGAAAGTCTTCCTGAATTTTTGAGTTCGAGATTCAAAGTCTCCCGAATTTCGAAGTTTGGGGTTTGAAAGCCTCCCCGAATTCTGAGGTTTGAGGAACTCTAAATTACCCGAACCCTGGTGTTCGGGACATCCCCCAGGCCCCGAATCTCGGGGTTCAGGGCTTTAAGGTAGGGGTATTTTTTATTTTTAATTAATCTTATTTTTTAATTCATTGTGTATGTAAATTATGTAATCAATGTTGTAAATTGTGCTGTTTTTCATCAGAATCATTATCTTCTTTGTAAAACTCCGACGTAAACATTTGCAGATAATTTTTCATCGACATCGCTGACAATAACTGGTAATTGGCTATGATGAAGAGAACTAGGCTGAGCAATGTTCAGTGTTAATAATAATGGCTGCATAATATTCGATGTTGAATAATAGTAATTACGCGATATTTAATTGTGGGTAAGGAAAGTTGTTGTGCCAATGGTGGATGAGAAAGTGGGTGTACGCGCTTGAGGAGTAATGGTGGGTGATTGAACATCAAAGATTTAAATGAAGGGCAAATATGAATTTTTATCTTAGAGCATTTTAAGAATATTAAAAATAAGTTGTGAAGAGCAAAAAGTATGACTGTAAATAGAATTTCTCAAAATGCAATAACTTATTGAAAAACAAATGAGTTCCTTAATTTACTGCAAAAATGTAACCTTTCTTCAGATATGTGCTAATGGCATCCTCAGGACATGAGGCACGCCGTCCTGCAAGGGGATAGTTTTCCCCTTTGCTAGTGTCATATGTGCTCAACTTGTGTCCTCCGTGCTTAAAGTTGATTAAGAAGATCATTCCAGCAGCGTCTGATTTTAATTACAATTTTTCTGTCAATTAAATTTTTAAAATTATTCTTACGCAATTTCCCATCATTTATGTTCTCGATCTCGACAAAACAAAAAATCAAACATACAACTTACTAGTGTAAATCTCATCTCATCATAAACTAACCACTTGACTTGCATCCTATAAACTATCAATTAAATTCCTGGTATTTAGAAAGAATGACAAAAGCTTTGCATGCTTAGTACTACAAATCAAAATGATCAAATTGTCATTTCCCATGCCCCGTTGAGTTCAGTGACAAACGCATTAGATCATTTGCCCAAATTAAAAGGAAAAAAGTCCCTGCTGTCCTCGGATTGATACAATTATTTGCGGGATTCTTATCTGTAGCAAAGAATAAATATTTCCAACAATATTAACCTACGAGTCATTCTAAGAACCATAAAATTAACTACCTGCTACTGAAGACATCAGCGAAACAAAGACTCGACAAGAAACAGCAGGTGATTTTACAATAAAAAAAGACCAAAAATAATTAGAAATCTAATTAAATAACCACCTGCTTCACCTTTAATCAGACTGCTTGAATTGCATTTCCCTTGCCTTTGCTTACATCCGATCCATTCACTGAGGTGCTCGCGTGAAACGCCGATGGCCTTGATGCCCCTCCCAGCAGCTTCAGCGAAAGAGGAGATGGCTCTGCATTTCCAGTTTCAGTGTCTCCGAGGCTGAGCTGGGACATGACGACTAGCTCGTCCACGTTTACTGGCTGTTTCGGGAGCATGGGAATCGGCCTAAGGACCTGATGATGAGATGCTTCTACTGCGCTCCCTCCTTCGGGAAGGGCTACTGCATTTGGCGGCCACAGTGAAAAGGAAACGGGTAGATAAGCCGGTAAGAATGCAGGGATTACTGTAGAGATTTCACCCGATGGTGTTGCAGCTTCTTTGGTTTCTTCCGCCATTTCATTAGAAGAGGACTCCATGGGTTCGAATTCTGGGTTGAGAGAGAGCTCTAGTGAAGGTACCGACTTTGGTTTATCAGTTTCCTCAGCTCCGGAGGGAGGGAGCATGAAATGTTCTTCTGGCATTGTTGGAAGATCAGTGCCCTGACAACCAACAAATTACAACGAGAAAAACCAAATGAATTCCAGAAGAATTGACTTTTTGGCTGTAGATCATTAGAACAGAAGCAAGGATGACCAGTTGATGCCAATTTTCTGTGAGATTATTATGTATTTAATTACTAAAATGAGTCATGGCCATCACAAAAATAGAAATTGATAAAAATCAAATATTTTGATTGTGGAAGCAGTGTAGTCCTAACCGACTGGTTCTAGTCAGTAACTACTTTCATCCCTCATAAGGTGGCGCTCTGTGATGTGAATTTTGACCTGATAAACTTGAGAGTTGGGGGGGGGGGCATGCAAAATTGGGATTACGGGCCGCTTGGGCCCGTGGCATGTGAATGTGCCTCCATGCAGATAATGCATACAGGTACGGCCCATGCAATATTTATCATAAAGAAGCAAGACAAACCATTTCAGGAACCATGTCGAACAGACTGGATCTCCTTTTTCTTCGTGTAGCATTGCTCTGCCTGATAAAATGTTTCTGAGCATGGCTTGCTACCTGGGTGGGAGTTCTTGATGTGACAAAATTACGAGATATCCCACGCCAATCTCCTTTCCCTAACTTCTGGAGACCAAGCAAGAACAGGCGATGTTCCTCTTCTGTCCATGGAACTCCTGAAATTCCAAATCCAGCAAATAAAATTAGAGATTTAAGATTATTCAAAAAAAAAAAAAGAATTCCTGAACTACTCAATATTATCTTCATAAACCCATTTAAAGAAGGAAATAATGAGTAATATCAACAGTAATTGTAACAGGAAATTAAGCACTTTATTGCTATTGTCCTAAAAGGAAAAAATTGCTAAATCAACCAACTATATCACAACAGTCGATGAAAATCTCCCAATCCTAGTGATCAAAGATGACTGAACAAGAAATGTAGCTTAGATACCTCTGTAAATAAAGGAAATAAAAAAAAAAAAAAAACTAATCTTTGATGCAACCCATGAAAAGATATACCTCATAACTACATCTTCCACTGCAGATGGTAAGCCTTCAAATGGATCTATGATGAAATTTTTTGTTTCAACAGCAGAACCCAGAAGCTAAATGTGAGAAACAATGCAATTCCATACAACTTCAGTCATATGGAAGCAACTAGCTTTCCTGTAATGCTGATAGAAATACGTCCTTAAATCTTGGATGGGTTGCAAATTTCATAGAAATCCACATGTGGAGTTTGCAAAGGCATTTTTTGAGAGAAGTGAAAAATTTATTACAATGGTCATAAGAAACATCGAGTGTTGTTATGATTTTGGATCGAAAATAAACAGCGAACAAACCATCAACCACACACACAAACACAGAATTTAACGTGGAAAACCTGAAACAAGAAAAACTAATAACAGAAAGAAACAAAATATCATTATGATAATATTGATACAATAAAAGTGATATAACTACTATAATTCTAGGGTATTGGGCACCTATTTATAGACCTAAAATTCATCTGTAGATATACACAAGAAATTATATCCTAATCAGAAGATGAGCCAAGCAGATATTTATCTTAGATGTGATAAATTCTAATCAAAATCAAATTTAACATCCAAAATCATAGTCAAATTCAAAATTTTGATCACGATCAAATTAGGAATCTCAATCATAAGCGAATTTGAATTCCGGATTACAATTATAATAAACTCCACCTTGACACAAAATTCAAATATGAAATTATTCACAATTCTTTCTTCCAACAAAAGCACAAAGAATTACTCTCACTAACGAATACCAACCAAATCCACACCACGATGAATACCAATCAGATCCACACAATACTTACTATAGTGGATATCTTCAACTACACTCAACGCATAAGCAACAAGATCAGGCTTAACATATCTTTATTAACCTTAATGACTCCACATTCACAAATATAAATTCACCTTAATAATTTCACCTTCATTTAAATTCATCTATGCCAAAATTGCACGCATCTTAACCTGCCATAGCAAAAATCTAATATTCCAGTTCAGCAAAAGAATATCGTACTTCAAAATAACCATCAAATAATTCCAAATAATATCAAATAATTGATAACTAAGAAACCCAGTTAAAAACATATCAAAATACCAAATCTGGATCTGTCGGATCTGGAGTGGGCCAATGGGGTAGGCTCGTACCAGATCTGAATTGGATCTAGGCTAGGATCTAGGTTGGCTGAAACAGCGAACAATGGCGAACAGAGGCAGGATCGACATCAGAGCAGGTCGTCGATCGACGACAAGGTGAGGCATCTGACGATGTCAACAGTGGCAAGCAAGGTGGCCGGAAGAGACGACAGTGGGAGAGGAAGGCTGTCGGTTGATGATGGCGAAGCAAAGGCAATCGTTTGGAGAAGATGATCGAACTCCCAGAGAAATCGAAGGCAAACCGACGACAACGAAGGCACTAACGTCGACAGCGAGACAACGACGAAGGATGTCAGAAGGCCAATGATGGCGATCAGGCGAGGAGACGAACGGTCGGTCAGAGAAGCTAAATGATCAACGGCAAAGGCGAAAGGAACGAGTCGACAGCGATGAATGACCACCAAAGACAAACACAGCGAACAGCCGCGATGGCTGAGGATGCTGGAGCCGTCCCCGGCGGTGGCAGAAGGCGAGGAGACGGTCGACGGTGACAGAGGCGGCGACAGCAGCTAACGGCGACAACGGTGGCGACTACTAGGACTAGCTAAAATATGGTGCAGAAGTTGGAAATCCAACGGTTGAGACCTGCCAACAGCTAATGGTTTGATCCAACAGCTCTGATACCAGTTTGTTGCGAATTTGGATTCCGAGTCACAATTATAACAAGTGCAAAGTAGCTCTTGGATGCAGATTTGTAACGAAACCTACAATATTTAATATGAGCTAAGTGCAGCATATCTAGTGGCAATTTACTTTGGGAAATTTGTATTTGATGTAACTTCTTCTGCATTTATTTATGAGTTCACTAAAATAACGCGATAAAGAAGGTTGAATTCCATAAATAGATAAACTAGTCTTCCATGTCACTGCATTTTTAAACAAGAAATAAACCACAATTAAGTTCCAGCTTATCAACGTTCAAAAAACCATCTACACCTGAAGACCAATTATATACACGAGAGATTACGAAAGAGCTTTCATAATAATGTAAAAGCACATAAATATTCCTTCTTTTTTTCAGACTACCTAAGTAAAGCACTTATAACTCCACCTGTGGATTTCTATTTACAGCCGGTCCTAAGCCCAATACAGAAAAGGGTTTGCATTAGGTAGCCAAACAGCCAGCATAATACTTGTTGGATCAAACAATATGAATTCTAGAGAAAACCCTCTTAATTAAGCATTGTCCTGCCTGAGTGCAGCAAAAAATGACCATTTGAGATAAAGCTAACCTCGCCTAGTGGGACTAAAACTAACTACATTCTTCTTGTTGTTGTACCTAAGCAAAGTACTCTAAGAATAGTCAGATATAAAAAAATTCAAAGAAGTAAAGATGTTAGAAACACAGTTCGCGTAATCACACTCTGTGGCTTACCCAATCATACCCTAACAAGAGAAGGTTACCACCTGTAAACTGTGAAAAGGCTCACTGCCAATAGAAGACCTCTTATTGTTGCAGGGTGCCTCCTGATCTAAGCAAGATGTACCCTCACTTTGATCTAAAAACAGCATCTTGATACAAGAAAAACTTGCACAAAACAAAAAGTGTGAGTGAGTCAAAGCCTACACACACACTGGGGGGAGAGAACATCTCAGTAGTTCTCTGCACTACTATCAAAAAAAAGAAAAAAGGGAATGTTCTTCTGTTCACATGGCAAAGTAATTTCTGGCAACTAGCATCCCCTAAGCCTTTGTATGGGATTGGTGGAGGGACGGGGTAGCGCATGGATGGTACATAATGAAACCGAACAGAACGGTAAGAGAAATAATGTAAAGTTTGTTACTCTTACATTGTTCTATAATAATCAAATGTAAATGACAAAATATATCTCTACTTTGTATGGATAGAGAATGGAAAGGGGCAGCACACTAAAAAAAAGTCACACTGATATCCCTCTCACTTTCAAAACAAATATACATGAGGATTATAGATGTCAAATCATTAAAATATACATAAATTAAATTACTAATACATGTGAATGAAATATATAAAATACATTGCAATTGTCAACTTGCAAACCTGTTAATTAACATGCATTCTCCTGATCACCATTAAATTAACGTAAAAGTAATTATAGGACTTTTTAAATTAGGTATAACATCAGATTTTTACAAATAT
The DNA here is from genome assembly GCA_036245055.1 of Diospyros kaki. Classification (NCBI taxonomy): domain Eukaryota; kingdom Viridiplantae; phylum Streptophyta; class Magnoliopsida; order Ericales; family Ebenaceae; genus Diospyros; species Diospyros kaki. The sequence goes on from BSEG01000003.1 coordinate 5,036,225, forward strand.
ATAAAGGTAACATAGCAAAAACAATAAGAATATATATAAATTTTTTTCTTTCCTCCTCATTACACCCTATCGGGGTGTATGGAAATTAGGGGTAAGTAAAGGGAAGGGAGGTATCATGTAACAACAAAAAGAGTCTCTCTTCCCTCCCATCCCCCTTCCGAACAAGAGGTAAATGTTGCGACTTGTAAGACTTGATTACCTTAAATTAGTCAGTTATCAACTCTTAGTAGCTGTAGATGGGAAAGCATTGTAGAATTAGTTCATATCAGGGTAGAATATGTTCAAATGGGCCCCATCTTGATTGGGTAGGGCATGAGCAAGCCGAAACCAAGTGCAAATTGAAGCTGCCCACCGCCCCTTCCCTGGCCCATGCTTGTTGAGTCCATCTGCACTCACCTTTCCTCACTCGAGGCCATCTTACAGAAAATTTTGCTTTTCATGATTGTTTTCTTAACTGAAAAGATTAATAAATTCTAAATATCATTATAGTATCCCCTTTCTGGTTTGCAAGAAAGATACTAATAAAACCTAATTAACAGTTTCAACCTAATAGAGAATTTTATAGAGTTTGTTACATTCTGCCACCCAACATAACTATTCTGTCAACCATAGTTATCAAATTGAGATGCATATCTTGATCCAAAAGGCCTAATTTCCAAATCATGAATGGTATCGTATTGTAAGATACAGTAACAATTTGGTAAATAGCTTAAAAATATAATCTACAAGATGTTTATACCTATCACATGAAGAAAATACCCAAAACAGTAATTTTAATCCAAGTTTAACAATATTGATATGGTATGTAGCACTAAAATAAGCTGCCAAGGATACCAAAATTAACCATAAATCCTACATAAGTTATGCTCATAAATCACGTCATCAAGTCTTAAATGATGAGAAAGATTACTGACTTTACAACTAATTATCCTCCCCTTGAAGATTAATGCCACTATCACCAATTCACCACTACTATCATCATTTTCATCTAACCCGGCCATCTCTTCTTCTTCTTCCTTTTCACTATCACCATCATCATCTCCAATGTCTTCAATCAAAATGGCTTTTCCTTAGCCCTTCTTGTTGGCAATTGCATTTAGATGTCGTCTCTCTTAAGAAAACTGAGTCATTTCACACTCAGATTGCGCAAGATCCGACTGGGTTTGTCATGGCCCAACTGCAGAATTCCACTGATCTGATCATTTTCTTGATTTCGTGAATACTGTGATTCACCTAGAATATCTCATATCCTACAATATATACGGTTCAAAGAAAAACTTGATTGGCTCAGGTTTGTATTGGTGGGGATTAGTATCAAACCAAATCACATGATACAATATACATATTGTGTAGCAACACTTCTGTGAACACTAACCAGGGTCATAACATTGCTGCCACCAAAGACTCACCATCATGCATTTGCTTTATATCACCAAGCAAGCCATGCAATCATCTATACCTAAAAGGAATTGGCATACACATTGTTTGCATCTTCTCGAATAAGTCCACCTACTGTTAGAAGTCCTCAAGGTATAAAAATGAGTTATAATATTTGGGTGGAAGTTGTATAATTCAAAGTGTAACTGCAGGACAGTCGAGCAAATCCTACTAAAACATCTAGAGTTTTCAATGAATAGAATCTTTTTCATAAAATTTTGATCCCTTTTAAGAATGGTAAAAAAAAATTGACTCTCTCTCCCAACAAAAATTCAAATTTAAAGGTTAAATTTATGTCAAAAAATAAAATACAAATGTATAGAAAGAAGAAATAATATAGCACCTTATGGGCTTAAAAATGGATAAACTTTAATAGACATTTTATAGATAAACAAGAACAATAACATACTGAACCCTTTATTCCATATTTCCATTTGAAATGTTATAAATCTAATTTAAAAACTAAAACATTAAAAAACCAGAAATATCAGGTACAAGCCAAACAATTCCAACATTGACCAGTGTAGTTGATATAGACCGGTATGCAAGCCAGTACTATATATACTTAATTTTGTACTATTTCAACTGGAATGGTACAATATACTGGAAGTCAGGTTTTGGTTTGATAGTTGAAGTGACCAATGCCTTCATGCAATATAGTCTCAAACCTCTTCTAATTTGCTAGGAATAAGGAGGCAGAAATGGAAGATTGTTCTCCTCCATCCATGATGTGATTGTAAACACCCTGGCATTCATGCAAGTTTTTTGACGAGGATATAGGCTCCAGGAGAGCTTTTTGCAACATTATCAAGTATATAGGAAGAGAAGAAAAAAAACTTCAAACAAGGTATGGATCGGAAAAAAATAAATATATAAATAACCCGCTGAGGGATGGGTATGAGGACCTCCAACCCATCTCCAAGCTACACGTAATTTTAAATGATTTTTATTTTGTCCTATGTAGATATAATTTTGTTTTTTCTATCTACATGTAGAATTTGTCTAAAAATATAAATATTTTTTAATCTTTAGATCTACTCTTTGTTATTGTCAAATTTGGTCATATGATACTTTGTCTATTATGATTTATTTCTTATTTTTTTTCATTTTTTACTCTTCAAATTACTTTATTTGTCAATGTGTTATTTTGTTTACTAAAATTCTAATAATAATTTGAAAAGTGGGGAATTAGTATACTGAGAAAAAACACAATTGAGAATATAAAATAATTTTTAGGGACAAATTGTTTTTTAAATTATTTTAATTTGTTATATAGTGTCGTGTTTTCATGTCATATAATTTGGTTTCACAATATCAACTATGTGATAGAACACAACTATATCAATTCTCTTTATTTACCGCCACCTCATGAAACTTTTCTATTCGAAGATGGTGTTGGAACTTTATCTCATCATGCCCGCCCAGAGGATTGCGTCAAGAAAAACATCTAGCATAAAATTTTGTCACATTGTTCTTTTGCATGAATTTGTATTATCAAATATAACTTTTAGAAGTCAGTAACATTATGAATGCCATGCCATAAACTCTAACTTGCTTAGGATAAGGTGCAATTGATAATGATGACAGTTTTTAATTTTTTATATAAATTAATTAGGTAATGAGTGTCTGATAGGTACTCGTTACCCAACAAGGATGGGGAATTAAGTAAATTACCCTATAGGGATGGAGACAAGAACAGGATGCAAGGAGGGGGACAGGGGAAATGGTACTCAATCCAAACTTGGTCCATTGTCATTACTTCATGCAAGAGAAGACAGTTGATGTGGTTTATCTAGGAGGCTATGTAGAGGTCAGAGGCTCCCATGGGTCAATTGATTAGCTCTTTTGTGTAGACTACCTCTATTTGTTCCACTCTTGCTGTGAATAATTTTTAAGACAAGATAAGCAATGGATATGACATCTTATAATGGATTTGTGCTATATCTGCAACATAAGTTACACGGCAATTGATCAACTCTACTTATAATTGCATCACCCAATACCAATATATGCTTGGGTCTTGTCCTATTGCCAAAACTTGATGAGTTATGCCAACAATTGTGGGGGATCATGTGCTTTCTAGCAGTCCAAGTTGCTTTACTAATTGATAGTAGCAATAATTAGTTCACTCTTCTTTCCCGCCACAGGCTCATTATGGTGATAGAGAAACATAGAATGATGGGAGCCATCTTTCAACCTATTGGTTAACAAGATTAATTCCTGCTAGTTTGTGGTTCAAAGGTAATTTCCTACTTAATTTTGTTCTTTCTGGGCAATTTTGGGATGATTTCTTTAAGCTTGTAGATATGTAATTTTATTCATGTAGGTTTATTTATAAATATTTTAATTATCAAAAAAGAAAAGAGAGAACAAAGAAATTGAAAAGGTACCTTCTCATGTCTTTGTGGCCTAGCAGAAAGCAATTGCAGTGCATGGAATGATGGTTTTTTCTATAAGATTTTATGTGAATGAGATGTAATATGAGGACATGCAACACAAGTATTCCACTATCAAAACTCTGTTCATATCTGGAGGCAATAGTGAAAATGACCTATTATATATTAACACATAAGATGGACTTGTATATGATTTCCAAGGGATGGAATGGAATGCGTATTTTTCTAGAAGTTATTTGACACATCTTAGGGACTGATGTGGAAAATGATTTCCAGTTTTCTCTCCAACTTTCTATAAAATCTATAGTTTTCATTTTCCCTGGAAAATTTTAAAAACACATGCAAATGTTAGAAATACATAAACTAATTTTCAATCTAGAAATTTAGAACATATGTTCAAGAAAAGGAGCAATGTTTTAATTTATTTTGTGTAACATGTGTAGAGAAGGAGATGAGATGATTTGTGGTAAATTTTTGGATGACCGCGTTTTCCAAATCTCCATTTTCCATTTAGAAAATTTTTGTATTTGAACAAGTTCTCAAGTTTTCCATTTTCTGTGGAGTAATTTTCTAGAAAACTGGGACTGTTTTCCACAACTAAACAACCCTTCAATAAAGTAGATAAGAATTACATGTTCTATAAACGTATATGCCCAAACAAAATAAAACAAGCATTGAAAAATATGAAGAATGGTAAAACAGTTGAACCAGATAATATCAAAAAAGAAGCAAGGACATGCATGGCAGAAGAGGGCATTTTTTGGTTAACAAAATTATTTAATGTGATGCTTAAATAAAAAATGATGTCAGACAATTGGAGGAAGGCGGGCACTTTAGTGCCTATCCACAAGAATAAAGAAGATGTTTCAAGTTGTGAAAAATATAGAGGACCCAAGTTAATCATCCACATTTAAACTTTGGGCAGAGTGACAGAACAAAGATTAAGATGAGAAAGTAAGGTGCCTGAAAACCAATTTGATTTCATGCCTAGTGGGTCAACAATGAAAACTATATACTCACTGAAGCACTGAATGAGAAGGTATTGTGATAAACAAAAGGAGTTAATAATTTATAGATTTAGATAATGCTTGTGACAAAGTTCTTGATAAGTCTTATGGAGGTTTTAGAGAATAAAGGGATCTGAATTGCTTGTATTCAAGTTATTAAAGACATGTGTCATAGAGGAAAAATACCTATCAGAACACATGGAGGATATACTGAGGCTTTTCCAATTACAATTTGATTACATCAAGAATCTACATTAAGCTTAAGCCCTTATCTTTTTGAGCCTACTGATGTATGAACTCATTAAACATATCCAGAAAAAAGTGCATATTGTTGTATGCTATTTACAGGATTGGTGGATGAGACGAAAGAATGCATGAATAATAAGAGCGAGAAGTAGAGAAACACTTTAGAATCTAAGGATGAAAACTGAATACATGAAATCTAAGTTCAGTAAGAAAAACATTTGGATGACATTACGGTAAAATTTGAAGATCAAGTCATACTAAAATCAATTTCAAATATATTGGAACAATCACCCAAAAAGATAGGGAGATTAATGAAAATATTACCCATAGAATTAATGGTTGAAATGGAAAAAAGCATCCAGACTTTTATATGATAGCAAAATTCCATCAAAGCTAAAAGAAAATTTTATAAGACAGCTAGAAGACCAACTTTCTAGTATGGCACAGAATATTGGGCAATAAAGCACTAACATATGCAAAAATATGAATGTAATGGAGAGGAAGATGTTAAGATGGATGTACTACCATACCAAAAAATGAAAAGATAAAAATAGCAAGAAGGTTATTCGTAATAAGATTGGAGTGACACCTATTAAAAATAAGATGCATAAAACAAGATTAAGATAGTTTGATCATGTGAGAAGAAAACTAATAGAGGCTCCTATGAAGAGAGTGGATGAAATGACATAAGTATTTAGCAAAGAGGTAGAGGAAAACCAAAAATACTTGGGTATGATGGAAGTTATAAGGATCTAGCAAAAGATAAAAGCCATAGATCGAAATGACTAGTGATCAAGAATTCATGTAGTTGGCGTCATACAGTGTGATTAAGGTTTGATATGTTGTCATGTTGTTGTTTAAACCCTTTCTCTCTCATTCAAGGAGATAACTATGAAAATAGCTTAACTGTAAAATCAAAAAAAAAAATTTGAAATGTATTTTTGAAATCTTCTACTTCAAATGAATCTTTTGGAGCACCCAGCCCTCGTTGAATGGTAGCATAAAAGACTTAGACAAATTAAAATATTGAGCATATGTTGAACTCCAAAGTAACTGAGACAACATTATTCGAAATATCAAAACAAAGTGATAAACTTTTTCTCTGAGCATCTCCCCATAAAAACGCTCAAAATATAGAAAAACCAAGGAAGGTTAAGACCTGAACACCTTGACTTCAATTTTCATTTTTCCACTTTCAGGATCCATCAATTGCTCCTACACTAGAACTGTCTATCCAGACACACCGTTCAGATCAGAGTTCCAAACTCTAGCATTATCATTCTTAAAATAACTTCCTTTTTTGAGCATCAAAATATAAGCATAATCTCAAGAACCATAATCAGAGGTCCAGTCATGGTTTGACGAAAAGTTTTTAGTCTAATGTTAACAAATATTATCCCTTGTTCATGTTGTTGTTATGCTCGTAGAAGAACAACGTAAACTGAAATATTCATAAGATGAAAACAAAGGCAATGGAACTAGTAAGAAGGGCGATGCGTACCACCTAAAACCAAAGTTGAAAGTGAGTATTCACATTGTTCAACTATGTAATTCTTCGTTTTATATATTGGGGAAAAAATTAACAGCACCTAAGAAATGACAAACAGTTAATCTTTCTTCAGAAACAAGACAAAAAAAATGACCAAGATTAAATTAGCGGAGGGTCGGGAGACCAAGTCAAACCTAAATGAACGGTGACAATTGCAAGTTATCCATCCAGGGATAACACAGGCACACCACATTCATTTATTCCATTCTACGCGAAGGACGAATTAACGAACAGACGAACAAATAATATTAGAATTAATATTCAAGACTCAAACTTATCCGAGTAACATATTAGAATTAACTAATACGTAATCAAACTCACGGGGAAAAAGTAGAATTGATACGATTTGATTCGATTCAAAGTACCTTTCTTGCGTTCGGAACGGCGACTGGAGGAACACGCGGCCTGAGCAGGATCGTCAGAGAGGTATCCATCGGGCACGTGAACCGGCTCGCGGAGAAGGTCCGAAGAAGGCGAGCCAGGATTGGGCGAAGCCGCGGCAGAGGACGACGAATGGTAGTGAGCCGAGAGATTTCCCATACTGGCGCTCTTCTTGATGATCGAGCCATCGGTGAGCCGCACGCCGAAGAGCTTGACGCAACCGCCTCCTCCTCCTCCTCCGCCTTTCGACGGGCACGTCCGGGAGTTGTGACCGTTGTGGCTGCAATGAGAGCACCGCCGAGTCATGGCCGGTTCTCCACCACCACCACGCTTACTCGACCTCCCAGTCAACTCGCTAACTCATCCAATACACACAAATACTTTATGTAGATATATATATATAGATATACAGAGAGAGAGAGAGAGAGAGGCGATGGTTTGGGATTGGAAGACAGTTTGTGGAGGAGACGTTTTAACAGAGCGAATAGGGGGGGGCGGGGGTTTGCATGTTGGGTGTGTTACGAGCATTTCAAGGAAGAAGATTTATTTCAGGGAATTAGGGTCTGGATTTGGGTGTTAATTACGGAATTATCCTAACGCGGGGGTGTGGCCGTGTGCGTGTGGTGTGCGTGTGTGGATAACCTCCCGCTGGCTGGCTGGCTGGCTGCTTCCCCCTTTTGATATTTCCACGGCTTCTGTGTAAAATGCTCCACACGTTTTTACGATAAGGTAATGTTTTATGTACAAAAAAATATCAAAATCATAGAAAGACTTTTGAAATTATAAATGATTACATATTATGCAAATGTACGGTAATTACTATCCCTATTGTGTATAAAACTACTATACATGTTACATGATCTCTTTCAACAAAATGAGAGCTTTTATTTGAAAATCATAATAAAATATATATCTTCTAAATGTACCACGTAGATAAATATATATTATCTTTAAAGTGGATCTATCACTAAATTATCACGTTCTCGTGATAATTAATAATTATTTTTTATTTATAATAGATAATAATTATCTAAATTGAATATTAATAAGATTTTTAATAAGAATAATTCTATGGGTCATGTATCACATTTTTATTGGAATAGGAATTAGACAAATAATATAATAACACGTGATTTTTTTAGCATCCTCCAATAAGGAGGCATTGCCATCGTGAGTCATGACCTCTTGTATTATTTTTTTGATAAAGACAAAGTATATGAGAGTGAATAAGTGTGTAATTATATGTTCATCCCTAATTAAATATTTTTTTTTATTTTTGTGTTTAAAAGGAAGGAAATCATGAGAGCAAATTTCTTGCTTGTCTTAGTCAATCAACAATATTTTTCTAATTCCTATTCTTAGAAGTATTAATTCCATAGCAAATTTAGTAAAATGGATTTTTTTTTTATTAAATTATACTCATAATTTTATGATTTAAGTCATTTACAGATTAAATCTTTTGTAGTTTAAAAATGTTTTTAGGGGTTTTTGTATTTATTATTATTATTGCATAGACATCCGAACTATGTTACTTAAATTTTAATTAAGTTAAATTATATTGTTTAAAAATTAATTAAGTTATTGCAATTAAATGTAATCAAATTAAAAATAAAAATAAGAACACTTGCTAGCTGAAACCCATCATCACCAATGAGAAGTTTCATCGATACTTCTATAGCAGTCACCCCATATCTTAAAACTTTGAAACTTCTATAGCAGTCACCCCTTATCTTAGAACTTTTAAAATTCAAGTGACGTGCCCTTTATAACCATATTGGTGGCAAGTTGTCATATAATTTTAAGTTAAAAAATACATGACGTGGCTTCAGAACCATGATGCACGTAAACTATTGAAACGTCAAGAAATATTAAAAAAATTTAAGTTATTTTTATATTTTTAAAAATATTTTAAGATCATTTTAAAATATTAAAAATACATTTCCATCAAATTAGATTTTTTGCCAAATTTATTTTTAAATTAAATAATTATTTTTATATTAAAGATTATATTTTCCCCAGTATGAGGCAGCAGACAGACAGTAAAGAGAGGGCATTTTGGAGAAAACATAACGCGGGACGAAGGAAGCTGGGGACCGAGTGCGTGGACTTTTTGACGGCCTCTGACAGGACACGTGTCGGAGCTGGCCCCCACATTTGCTTTACTTACCTTATATCAATATATATATGTATAATATTACATGTAACATCACATAATAAAATACAATTTCTGGTGAGGAATGTCTAACAACCATTTAAGGTGAATTTAATATTAAATAAAATATTCAAATACTAAAAATAAAATATATTATTTATACATAAACATCATAATTTTAAAAATCATTGCAAGCTGTAATATTAGTAAGATATTAATTATATATAATAATTAGTAATTATTAAACGAAGTAAGATTGATATAAATTTGCATGAAAATGAGTGACATTGCACATCACATCACATCAGCGTCACGCGAAATGGAATTTAATAATCGCCCAAACAGAAGACGTCTTGTGACTTGCTTTAGTTTCCTTCCTTCCTTCCTTCCTTTCTTCCTCCCGTCCTTCCGTCTTTGACTTTGAATTTTATTATTACGTTTGGTTGGTCACTTGTTGACATTCATGAATTACCACGTAGGCTACGTGACATCATGACATTAATAATATCGAAATTTAAATAAGAATCCCATAACAGTACTACTCTTTACTAAGGTAATCTTGATTAAGATGAGTATGGTAAAATTGTATGAAAATAAAGTTAAAATATTTTTTTTAATAGAGAAGAGCGTGTTAAAAGTAACAGAATTAAATTACAAATTGATTTAATAGAGGTTAAATGTATTAAAATTTAATTGAGTTTAGAACAGACAGTGAAGCCGAAGGTGGACTTGTACGGACACGTGGAGGCTTTATAATAATATATGTTCCACGTGGCAAGCGCGTTATCGAGAAGGAAGGAAGGAAGGAAGGAAGTAAAGGACTATAGTCAAGCTCGCTGCTCTGCCGACCCTTTAGATTATTATATGGCTAATTGCGAGATGCCTTTTGCTTTTGCCTTTGCCTTGGCCCTTGGGTTTACCAGGAATCTGTGAGTCATGCTTTACTTTTGGTCCTATCAGATTACAGATTGATTGGCTTCATATTTATTATATTATATTATCTTTATCTTTATCTGTGATCTTCCAATATTTTTAAGGGTTGTGCTATTTCTACAAACCACTTTTATATATTAATTTATAAGGGTGATATATTAGGAGACATTAATGATATTTAAAATATAAATTAGAATAATTTATCGTGATATATTATTGATAAATTAGATCTAAATGAAAAGATAGAGACAAAGAGATGGAACAAAATTCACTGACAAATATGTTATTCTCCAATGACGATCACCCAAATCAACCAAGAATGCAACGGACAACGATGGTCAACGAGGTGAGGGTGAAGGCGAGATGGGCGACGCTTGGCCAGGTAAGGATGCAGCAAGTGACAGTGAAGGCGAGGCAGGCGATAAAGGCAAAAGCGAGGTGGGCGATGATCAACCAGGCAACGATGCAACAGGGGGCGACAGTCGGTCAAGCAAGGATGCAATGGCCGGTGGTCAACGGCAAGGATGAGGTAACAACGAGCAGTGAAATGAAGGCTGTGAGAGGTAATACTTGGGGAGGTGAAAGGGGAGAGAGATGAGAGAGGAGAAAAATGGATAAAATAGTATTTGTGAGAAAAGAAGAAAGGACAAAATAGTCATTTAAATTCCTATAAACCCCTCTATAAATATTTTATCTATACAAATAACATTATCCTATTATTAAATTATTACGACAAACTTAGTTAGCATGATCTTAATATAAGTAAAATTGCGCCCAATCTTCTTTGGTATCATTGGCATTGGGATGGATTTAGTAATGAATTATACATAAATGGAATGAAAGATTTTTATTCTTTGTACGAGCTATTGTTGAAAAGTAATGGATACCATAAATCTCCATCTCCATCTAAATCAATATTTTTTGAGATTTGATAGAAAAAATAGAAATATTTTTAATATTATAAATTTTGTCCTGATCAATAGTCAAATGACTCCTTTATTTAATATTATAAATTGAGTTCACACGGACTTTGTTTTTTTCTATAAGTGAGTTCACACGAACTTTTATGGTATTATTTATTAATTAAGATATAAATAAAAAAATAAAATATAAAAATTATTTTAAATAAAAGTATTTTTTATTATATTTATTAAATTTAGCTAAAGATTATTAAAAAAGATTTATATGAGTTTTTTTAAATAAATTTATCTTTCTCCCTTTAAATAAATTCATTTTGAGCCTTACATAGAAAAAAATAACATATATGTTTTTCAGTGTATTTTAAAAAATTTAAGAAATAGTTTAATAAAAATATTGAAATATTTTTTAACTTTATCTTGACTATTTAATATCTTGATTCAAAAAATATTTTAACTTTATCTTACTTGTATTAACAAACGCTATTTAAAGGTATTCCTAAACTTCTTTTTAACACCCTTTAAAAAGAAAGAAGTTATCCCACTTGTTACAACATATAACACAATTTCATCTTTTAACCTAAGAGCTGCTGATAAGGTTCTCAATGTAAGGGTCCTTCCAGTTCTATCATAACCATGGACAAAGAAAACTCCTCCATCATTATGTAAAACATGCAACATTTGTGATTGTCTTATGGACATTAATTGTTTCGTTTTTCAGTTAAGCATGATAGCAGATGCTCATATTTTATTGACAAACTTAGTCTATCATACCAAACTTCATCTTGGATTAGCTTCTTGGAGGCTTTTGAGATAATCTTTTCATTTGGATATGACATCGAAAAGTAGTCATGAAGAGTCTTCATTAATTATAAATCTTGCAATTGTTATCATTGAGTTGCAAATCTTAAGAGAGTAAATAAAACTAATATTAGAATATACAAATAGTAATTATATATATTTTTTTAATTAATTATATTAGTCAAACATGTTTAAAGCAATAAAACCATATGAAAATGAAAATTAATATAGAAAATTTGGATTATTAACTATTTAATAATTAGTAAGAAGATATGTTTAAATATTGTTTTTGTTAGTGTTGTGTGTCCTAATGTTAGATTTAAATGGCATCTAACGGGTTTATTTTTAATGCATTAATTGTATTTTTATATAAATTTATAAAAGATAAGATTTTCTTCATTTATATTTTTTCTGATCAATTATATGAATGAGTCATTAGATCTTCTGTGTGATAATCTTATTCTCAATGTATTGAGACTGTGTGACAGGATTCTCTAGTAACATAACTTCTTAAACTATTCATAATCCTTTGGATGGGGATTCCGATTAATCAAGTATGGACTAGCACAAGGGTTACTACCTTGTTCGGTATGAGAATATTGATAGAAGGATGGTGTGTCACGTATCATATGACATGAGATGTCGCCAGTAAACCTATGGGTGGTCGTTGGGGAACAATCAGTCGAATGTGATGTTGCTGACTAACCACATGACCTGATAGATAATAGTCATATCATCATGTTACGATAATATGTTGATCTTTAGACTTAAACCAACACGATTGTTTTGTGTATTGGTGTGCAAGACTTGTTAATGAGCCAAACCATCCAATTGGGAGGAGTAAATGTTTATCTATATGATTCCATATTGCTAGTATATGGAGACAAGTGTTGGGAATAGGATCTGTCGCTCTCGTTGGTATTTGATGAGGTGAATATCCTATGTGATCTACTATTAATGTAAATGGACAATCCCTGGTCAAAGCAGATTGAAAGTTAAGAAATGTGTTTTATGAGGTATCATCTAGTCATATTAATGAGGTCTAACACATAGTTACTGAGTTTGTGAGTTTATCATTCCATGGCTTTACTCAATCGGGACGTTAGGTGATGAAATGATTATAGCACACGATAATCGTCAACTACAATAGGTTCACTTGAAGTGAGAGGTCACTGCCACCTATACTATTTTGAACTGTTGCTAAACTCTATTTAAGAACTCTTGGAACGTCATCGAAATTTGAAAAAGTTTCGATAATAGGTCAAGGGGTTGACCGATACCGAAAAAAGATTTCGGTGTTATCTAATTACTAAAGGGTAGTAAACTTAAAAAATCACGCACATACCATATAGCGTTGCGTTTGAAATCACTATCGTGCATAATAATAGTGTATAGTGTAGTGCATTATTAAAGGGGGCGATGGATTTCAAAGGGATTTTGATTTTGGGAAAAGAAGAAAATAAGGAAGGGAGATTAAATAAAAGGACAGAGGCAATGCCTCTGTCTTCTTTCTCTCTCTCTCTCTTATGAGTGTAACTTCTTTATTCTCTGTTTTCTCTGAAAATGTTCTGTTACCACATAAATATTTTACGTTTAATTGTTACATGTATAATTTTGATATACAAGCACTGGTGATACGCAAATCCTCCGTCTCTAACACGAAAAGAGGTAACCGAAACAATACCTGACTCCATACTAAATGTGGACAAACTAGGACTATCATATCTTGAGGTGGAATCAATCTTAGTACATAATTTGTTTCTGTACCCTAATCTTATATTAGATAGTAGATATGTATTTATTTATATTCTTTTTATGAATATACGTGTTGTTTAAATACTTAAGTTATGTATGGAATGTATATTATATTTCACTTCATGTATTTGATACACGATAAAAATTTTATTTTTATCCATACCATCGTACATCTAATTACCTTCAGTTTTTACTAACATATTGCAACAAATTCCTTTGCATGCAAAGAATGTAGTCTGATAGCAAATAGAAAATGTTACTACAAACAAAATTTGGTGTTAAAAAACTAAAGAAGTAAAGAGATTGCATTTATTCAAACGAAAGTTATTTATTTTAGTTATGAGTCCAAGAGATTGCATTTTCTTAATATATGAAATACTAATATATCCTAATCTAGCATGCTACATATCAATAGAATCAAGCATGTAAATAGCATTTTCATTAATTATTTCAAAAACATTAAGCACAAAAAAAAACCCTTATTGCAATAGCCTTTGCCTGCAAAAATATTATTTTTGTTTATTAAAATCTTGTCAAATTCAAATAATACTTTGACCCCAACTTTGCTTAACAAATATACAATGACTAAGTTAGCTCTAATATTTGGAACATGAAGTACATCAATCAAAGCCAAAGTTTTGTTAGATGCGAGTTTGAGAAGAAACTTTCTTTTTCTAAGAATTGGTGCAGTTCTTGAATCATTAAGATAAATTGTTTCTTCTCATTTTTCTACCGGAATGTAAAAGGAAAAAACACTTTTATTTGCACATATGTGCCTGGTCCCTAGAGTCTACCTCCTGATCTTTCACACTGGTCACAATATTCGCTTGTGAAATAACCATGACAATAATATCTACTTCAACCAAATTTGATTTTGGTCGAGTATGATTGTCATTTCTCACTTTCTTTCTACATTGAGGTGCATGGTGCCCTAAATTTCCACAAACAAAGCAAGATCATTTATTTTTCTTGAAATTAGGGTTATTTTCTTTAGGCTTATAATCTGTTTTATTTTTGTGTTCGTGCCTTTTGTTGGAATTTTGAGATTTACGTTGTACTAAGTTAGCCTCGGATACCATCTCCTTTGCCCTTACAGATTGTAACTCTTTGTGATTTGTTTTTTCAATGATGATGTGTACAACTAAATTTTCAAGTGACAACTGTTTGTGTTTGTGCTTGAGTTGGTTCTTGTAGTTGTTCCATGATTCAGACAATTTTTCAATGAGTAGATCGGCTACAATTTTTTCTTGCAACTAGATATTTTCAGTTTTCAAGTCTTCTAAAAGATTGTGGTACACGTTGATTTGTACCTTGATTTTCTTGTCATCCACCATTTCCCATCAGTCGAACTTTCCAATCATGAACTTTTGTTTCCCAACATCTTCTGCTGCGTACTTAGCATTCAGTGAAATCCTAAATTTTGTTTACTTCCTTATAGGAATGGTAGATATCAAATAGTTCATTAGATAATGTACTGATTATTGTGTGTCTACATACCTTATTTGCAAATGTCCAATGGTCTAATAGCTTGGCGTCAACATTAGCTTTGTTAGGCTTGGATTTATTAAGTGTATATGCCACATTGTGAACATCAAGAATTGAATGAACCCTCTCTAGTCATCTTTTTAAGTTGTTTCCAATAAATAGTTCAATCTTGGAGATATCGAGAAATGGCTTTGCATATTGCATAGACAGGATTGAAGGAAGCACACAAGGCACAACAAATGACGATGATCTACCAGCATGGTTGACAATAGGATGGATGACATGTTTGGCTACAGCAGCACGATTGGTAGTGGTGTGATCAGTTACAACAGCACTAGTAGTAGTAGTGGCAACGACAAAGGCATGATTAGTGGAAGCACGACTGATGGCAGCAATGTGAAAAGAGGCATCCATATTTATCCTTAAAAATGTTGAAAAAACTCGACAAGGGTGAACAGTAAATGTACAAAGTTTAAGGTGTGACAGTAAACGTTACTGAGGTTAAGGATAATTTTCACCCCTCAATAAATGGTGCAAATACTAAGATGGTTATCCTTTATAATACAACAAATTCTTCCAAAACTTGTGCACTCACGAGTTTTGGAGTCAAAAAGAGCAGTAAGACACTAGAGATGAATCCAGTAAAGTAACGGCAAGTGGAATGATTAAAATGGCTAATAGTTTTTTGTATGTTACAAGTGTAGCAAGAGGTTGTTTTTATAGCCGAGAAATGGTAACATTGAGAGGAAACTGGAAAGTAGGAAGACTGGTTCAAATAGAAACCTGTTCTCTCTCTTCTTAAGTAAGACTAGTTTAAGATAAATTCTATAAAGGAAAAAAGAAAACTAACAAAAAATTGCAATTTTTGCTCCAAGGGGATGGGCCCTTTGGATTAGTCCAATCTCATGCACACAAGACCCAATTCTTTCACAACTATCATAAGCCTATATGATTCAATGTATCTAAAAAGAAGAAGAAAGGTTTCTATCCCGTCAATGCAGGACAAAAGACACTATAGACCATTTGAAATACCACTTGTTTTACAACAAAATTTACTTTAGTTATTATATCAATATATTCTTTGTCATCATCAAACAAACCCAGTGCAAAGCAGGCATATTAGCAGCCCTAATATCTTCATAATATTGGACCTCTCGTGGTGTAGTATCATGCACAATCTTCCAATGGAGAAGTCACGTTCTCTTGGATGTCATTCTTTAACATGAACATCCCTTTTTCCAAGCCGTTGCTTTTAGACATTCTTCCTTAATATCCTATTCAAGTCAAAAACATTGTACTAATAATACCAGGGCCATTTTATAACAGTGTCAGTTGCAGCATCAGTTAGTATCGCCAAAAACAAATCCCACAACTGCAGAAATGTCACGTTGTAACATCCAAATAATCAATCATCTTCCTCACTGTTTGACTGTCTCGTCTTGTTCACTTTGTTCTTCGCATCGCATGTATCATGCTTGTTGTAAAGTTTTCAATGTCCCCTTTGGAGCTGGCAGCCCATAATAAGAAGATTTTCCACATTTTACACAGAAGAATGTATTCAACTTCTTGGAACATTTTTTACACGATTTGTATAAGCAGTTGAAGTCAGAGTCTTAGTACTGAGAATTGTTGCTAGTGTAAAATGGATTCATCAACTACTTGAAATATGCATGCATAAGTCAACTAATGTGTATTCAATTTGACAATACTAATGTATTTTATCAGCACATGTACATATGTTACTAAAATAGAGATTAGATAACTTAAACTTGGGACTGTCACGATCGTCATCAACCGTCTTGATATTTTTAAGTTGGCTAAATGAACCTTTACTAATAATTTATTGTAGAAGTACAATGCTTGGGTTAATATTTAATTAATTTTTATTGAGTAAGAAGACAGTGAAAAATATCTAAAACAGAATTTCATGAATTAAGGTATATAATTAGCAAACGTTTATTAAAATGAGCAAGATAAAGAAGTATTAAGATAAGATTTAAATACTTTTTGGATTAAGATATAGAGTGATCAAGATAAAATTAGAAAACATTCTAAAATTTTTATCAGACTGTTTGTTAAAACTGTTGGAATTTATTAATAATTGTATTTTTTTTTTCATATGTTTGTTAATGCATATGATAAGCATCAAGATAAAAGTTTTTTTTTTTTATCAAAATATCTCTATTACCAAATTAATTTAAAAGTATGTTAACATTAACAACAAATTTATGATTAAAATAGTATTTTATGATTAACATGAAATGTCAAAAAATAAAAATAAAAATTATAATTAAAAATAGTATTTTATTTTTTAAATCTATGTTAAAAAATAAATTCTAAAAAGACTCATAAAATAGATATAATTATTGATGGAATTACAATAATTTCACTTAGATAATTAAAAATTGTCAAAACATATTTTCATAATAGATAATAAAATATAAAATTAAATAAAATAATTTAAAAAATCGGTGAAAGAAATTTGTATTAGATAATAAAATATATATATAGAGAGAGAGAAAGAGAGAGAGAAATTTAAATTTTAAAAATTGGTGAAATGAATAATGTCATTTAAATTTTAAAAATTGTCAAAACATATGATAATTTAAAAATGTATTAAATGAGTAAATGATATTAATTATAAGATTTAAATAAATAAATTCTTTTAAAACCAACCTTATAAGGCTTATTAAATTTAAATTTTTAAAATATATTAAATCACATTAATTATCTTATGAGAGGCATATGAATAATTTGAAATTATCTGTAAAATATTAAATAAATTTATTTGAAAAAAATCAAATAAGAGATTATCTGAGAATTTTTCTAGACAAAATTAGATAAAATTAAGATAAATATTCAAAATATTTCTCATATTTTTTCCCCATATCTTAATTAACAAATACCACCTTAGTAAAAAGATCAAATAAAAATGTTAACAAATAATGGTGCAAATCATTAAAATACATACATACATATAAATATATATATATGTCATTAAATTTCATTAAGATCGACATCATTAATGTGAAAGCAGCCAAAAGTGGGTAAGACTTCTACCTACCTTGTGTTGGGGGGAAGTTTGACACGCGAAGCAGAAGCATTGACTTCCTTCATGGATGGAATTGCTTCAGATTCTTGTAAATGTAAATGTACAGACTGGCCTACTACTAAATTAGTGTATTCCAAGCTCATTTTCAAAGCGTCTTTGGGTCTCGCCCCACTCTTCGAGTTTATTTCTATTACTCATTTGTAATTTATTCCGTTCAATTCCATTACTAAATCTCTCCAAAATACAGCCTAAAATTTGGGTGAATGCATCAGATGATTTAAAATTAGGATAATTTAGAAACTTCACATAATAAAATCACTGAGTCACTATCGAGCAGGAAACCCAAAAAAAAAAAAAAAAAAGCATTGGGTTGGGTCAATGACCATTGACCATTGCCCACACTACACGAAATGCTTGCTAACTCATTATTTGTAAATACAATATACTTTGTTACTTTATTATTAGTTAGTAGAACTTTAGACATATTATATCAACTCGCGTATTATTTGAAATTTTATATATTTACAAGCTGCTAGCTTCACGTTATGCTTATAAATTGAGTAATTATTGAGCATATTATATTTTTATGTTTTTTAAATTAATTAAAAAACCAAAACGGGGCCAAATGGAGTTGGGCCTATAGGTCGGGACAACACAACCCGGCACATTTTGAGAGCGGGCCTCACTGACACGGCCCCCTTAACACGTCCACATAGACACATCCATAAAAAATGCTTTTGGTTAATCTGGCCATAATTTCATTTTTTGTTTCTGCTATTAATCCACAGCAGAATCTTCAAATTGACTTATAATTGCTATCGTATAAAAACCTGAAAAGATACACCAATCAATGAGAAGATAACACCAAAATATTCTAATTAATTAATATATAGTAAAAAGTATATTATGCTTAGTAATAATAAGCTAACAACAAAATGTTACAGTCTCTAACTTCCCTTAGTATTTCTGTATGATTTTCTTCTTCTTCATCATCATCATCTTCTTCTTCTTCTAGTACACAACACTTTTGTGAACCCAAAATGGGCTGCAAACGTATTCAACAAACAAAAAAGGGGGAGAGAAGAGGGCAATTTAACCTGAGAACGGAAAACTGAAAACTGACATGACAAATAGCTTTATAATGGTTTCCCAGAGAGATAAAACAGGCCGGTGGGTTCACCGATAGCTTCGATATTTGGGGCTGTACATGCAGCTCTCTGCATGTGCAACCAGGTCCCCGGGTCGAGGGAGATGAGTAGCCAAACCTAGTAGACACAATCGCAAGAAAGGATGACAAGCAGTTATAGAAATGAAGATGTGCAAGTTTTGAGTAGTGTAAAGGGGCAGGAGCTCACCCAGTTCATAAGCTTTAGCAGCCACCTCGGCAGCAATGTGGGCAGAAATCTTTCTGATATTCGTGAATGGCGGGTATATGAGACCCTTGTCGAAGTTCTCCTGCGAAACCTGAGCTGCTAGAGCTTCGGCTGTCCCAGAAACCCAACAATGTCACAAATTAAAACCATGGATTATGATTGAAATAATAGAAATTAACATCCACTTCAACATCAAATTCCAACAAACCAAAGTTGGAAATCTCGACACACAGGAAGTCCAATCAAACAAAATAGAAGCCCATAGCCTTAGGCCCGCCCTTACTTCAAAAACATGGGTCGAGAATGAGGGGAGATGGAGGAATGAAGAAGCCAGCAAGCTCATTGTTTATCTTGTTTAAACTCATGGTTTTCAACATTGTATGTTAAAGAGGACAAGTTTTCAATGCACTTACAGGCTGCCAGAAGCATGTCATCATGAACGCGTATTGCACCAGAGATTATCAAGCCAAGCCCAAGCCCAGGGAAAATGTAAGCATTATTTGCCTGAATGAAAAAAATAAACTAGTAAATTTGTGGATACAGAAGCCAGTCCTAAAGGTTTCAATTACAGTGATTGAAATTAGTCGAAAGAAGTCGCATTACCTGGCCAGACAAATAAACCTTCCCGTCATATTCAACTGGGCCAAATGGGCTCCCGCTTGCAAAAATGGCACGGCCCTGAAGGCAACAAGAAGGAACAGATTAATAAGCTGAGAACCATAATCTGAAAAAGAGCAAATTCACCTCAACGATGTAATGTTTTTGCATATAGCCGTATCGGGACATAGATGCTGAATATTTGTATTACCTGACTCCACTTGTAAGCTTCTTCAGCAGTACATTCAGATTGTGACGTTGGATTGGAGAGAGCAAGAATGACCGGTTTCTGCATGTCATTCATTCGCAACACCATCAGGTCTTCCTATTGGAATAAGGTCTCCACAACCAAACAAATAACATTGACTATAAAGAACAAAAATACAAATGCAGAACCTCATTGAAGGATGCCATAGCCTCAATTACTTCTTTAGTAAATGTTCTTCCTGCTCCTGATGATCCTATCAACACCGTTGGCTTAATTGCCTAGAAAGCATCACAGGTGTGTGAATACAACCAAAAACCATTTACTCTAGGAGAAACACGGCAGTACAGGATAGAATTCACACCTTAACAGCGTCAACGAATTCTCCGACAGGTTCATGTTCATGGGCCCATGGTTTTTTGAAATGTTGAAGTGATTCTAAGCGGGAGCTTACAATCAATCCCTGCTCACACAAGAAAAGAAAGACTTGTCTTTAAAGAACAGAAATTAACAAGATAGAGAGAAATCAACACAATGGTCCTCTTATACCTTCGAGTCAACAAGCCAAATTTTCTTTCGGCATTCTTCTAATGGGGCCCCAGTCTGCACAAAAAATAAGGCATAAGATACCATGTGGTATTAGTTTTGTAACCAGCTTTCCAGAAACTGAAAGAGAAACATGCAAGTTCTTACCTGTTTCGATATCTCAAGTGCTATAAGTTCTGCAATCCCAGTGCCGGCCTGCACCAACAAAGAGATGGAAGTGGGAACAAAAACAAAATATAAGAATCACTTTTTTACAAGTTGAAAATTTACCCCAAAGTTTTAGTTATATAAGAATCAGAAATAAGAAGCCATCAGACAAATATATCAAAATGCATACCTCTCCTGCTCCAAGGAATAGAAATGTATGCTCGGCCAATGTTCCCCCCACTAACTTTAATGATGCCATAAGCCCTGCAAGGACCACAGATGCTGTTCCCTGAAAAAATAAAAGGCAAAAATATATTAGAAATGCCTTTACCAACACCGGAACCATACACACGCACATTAATACTTAGAGAAAGACAAAGCAAAAAAAAGAAACAAATAATAATAAAAGTTTTACAAATAACCTCCATCAATTACCTGTATGTCATCATTGAAAACAAGATGTGAAGAGCCATACTTTGCAAGCAGATCAAAAGCATTATGGTTTGCAAAGTCTTCAAACTGCATGATACAGATCAAACTGGAGATGTAAAAAACTATCCAGAAAACAGATAAATACATGTCTTCAAATTCAGGACGAGTGAATAACCTGAATGAGAACTTTCTCTCCATAATTTTGTTTGACCGCAGACATAAATTCATGCATTAGTTCAGCATATTCCTAGAGAGGGGGACATGAAAGCGGATTAGCATTTCAGAAACCCGCAGAATCATAACACTATAGTTGGCTGGGGCTGTTAAAACTAGGCATGTTACAGAATAAAATTCCAACCTGCCCAGTTGCCCTCCTTCGTCTGAGCCCAATGTAAAATTCATCATTCAACAACTTCTCATTGTTTGTCCCCACATCAATAGTTATAGGCAAGCACTGAAAATGACAACATATCTCATCAACAATTTTCTTTCGAAAAGAACCAAGTAGCAATGCAGAAGTGAGGTGCTGACTATAATTAGTATATTGTAGTTGTCTATCTAATTCTCTAAATTCGAAGAGATGCTGTTGTCAATCCTCTAGTAGCACAGAACACAGAGCAGTATGATGTGATGTCACTCACTTGAGGAGGGGGTACAGTAACTGTAGGGACCCGAACCTACTTTTTTTTTCCTTTCTTTTTTTTTTTTTTTTATTCTCAACCTCATTTGGGGACAACACAAGAAATCTTTGGGCTAGATGAGATGCTTTTGCCAGGCTATATAGCAACCACAAAGTGCAGCAGAAGTTAGTGCTAAGAGGAGCAAAATCTGATCCACAACCAGGGCTTTGGTAGGGCAGCCAAGCTAAGAACTCTAGTAGGAAATTTTGGAGGCATAGTTTCACCATGCCACTTGAGGACAAAATGGTTTTGGCTTAAATTATACTTACAGCTGATGGACGAATCCCTCCAAGTGCCGCGTACAAAGAAAGCTTCCCCACAGGTATCCCCATCCCCTGACAACATTCCAAAAAAATCAAAGTCAGCCTTCAACATGCACTTACACAACCTTCTATAGCTATCCTCCATGATGATAACATTTTCAAATTAGTCAAACCAAATTGATCTTAATCATGCACACAAGGATATTGACAGAGGTACAAGTGGCAAAATATCATAATACTAGAAGTTGATTCTCCGGAATTTTTGGATGGTGAGTCCGTGTACCAGTTACCTGACAGCCAAGATCCCCAAGGCCCAAAATTCTTTCCCCATCAGTCACAACGATAACCTGAATTTTCCTCTGGGGCCAATTCTTCAGTACCTCAAGAATTTTGCCTCTAAAAAAGACTTACAATCAGTTAGCTTCAACATTTCAATATAACACTGCAATCACATAAGGAGTTATCAAGGAATTGTATGGAACATACTTCTCTTTCAAACTAATAAAAAGACCCTGAGGACGCCTGAAGATACTGCCATATTTTTGGCAAGCTTCACCAACAGTTGGAGTGTAAACAACTGGGAGCAGCTCCTCAACATTTTCAATGAGAAGCTTGTAGAACAGCTTTTCATTCATCTCCTGCAGACCAGGACATTACAGAATGATAGGAAATTTTACCAACAGAGAATAATATAAAATAAATTTGTTAAGCATGGGCAGCAAAAAATTATCCAGATTTATTACAATTAAAGAAGTTAGTACGAGCTAACTAATTGCAGAAATGTTTGCATTTTCCATCTTAATTTCAGAGACTTCTTTTGCCACAATACTATCAGGTAAAACAAAGGGCCAAAAGTTCAATGAATAACATCAATGGCCTACCTGGAGATCCATCATGGCCATGTACCTCTGCAGTGGGACTTGATACTGCCGAAGACTATGCATCATTTTCTTTACCTGGTGGGTGTAACAGCAGAAAAAATTATCAATTATTTGTCCTTTTCTAATACAAGAAAAATAAAATTTAGAAAGTTGGGACTAAAAGCCAAGGTAGTCAAATTTTGATAACCTGAAGATCATGAGGAACAACAACTGGGGGAAGAAGACCGCGCAGGTAGTGAGCATCCCTCTCTTTCTCGGAGAAGGCAAGCCCCTTGTTGTGTTGTGGGTCCCGCAATAATGAATAGCCACTGCAGCAAAATTATAAAGGATGGGTAAAAAATATTTTAAAATGGATTCAAGAAATTGAAAATAAATAAATATGGAAACCATGTTTCAGCTAACACAATGGTAGATATTCTGAGCCTGATGAGGTCAGAAAAGACCGGAGAAAAAATGAGAATAGTGATGCAATGCAACAGTTGTTCAACAAAAGATAAAACATATATGCTGCCAACAAAAATCTGTTGACTCTGGAATTGAAGGAATTACTTGAAACCGGTAAACATTGGACTTCACACCAAGCATTCTCACAAGAACAGTATAAATGACAGCAGAAGAGGTAAATAACATAAAGCATGCTAAAACAACTATAACAATCACAAGCCTTAATTCCACTAGGCGGGGTTGGCCAGAATTAGAGAAATTTCAGTCATATAGAAAACTCATATTCCGAGATATTAGTAAGCCTAGATATTTAAGGAAATCAAGATGCTTCAATCAAAACAGCAATTACTTGTTGGAAAAAAGGTGCCATGTGGCTAAGAAGTTCACTTGGTTTCCAACTGAAAATTCAACCGACTGACCCAACAATTACCAATCAAAACACTAAAATCCAGAAAAGATCTGCAATGACCAAAGAGACAATAAACAGACAAAAAGAAAAAGGAAAAAACCATTGCCCGTGCTTTCTTTCATCACATGACATTAGGATCCAGAGTGTTGAAGATGTCCTAAAATCACATCAAAAGAAAGCCAAAGAAACCAACAAAACAAGTTGCAGGGCATGGGGTTAAAATTGAAGTGCAAAAAGACAGAAACCAATAAACGTGTGACATATAAAATTTAAAAACAGACCAGAACCGTGACAAAGAAAGGGTATGCCCGCTGCTTACTTTAACCATAAACAAACATATTTTGATATCCTAAAGAAAACTAGAAGGCATGGGATTCAAATAAAAATGCAAGCTTGGAACTGGGTAATGTTAATTTATTTAACAGACCAGAACAGTCATGTAGAACCTTGGGCATAAATCCATGTTCAACGAAATAGAAAAGGTAATGAAAAATAATAATAAACATAAAAAGTTACAGAAAAAATAAAACGTTCAAAAATCAGATCGACAAGAAGATGTGGATATATCATCTCAAATTTGCTGGAAATAGTAAAATTTGCTGAAATTGAAAATGGGGCAAATAGGACCCGAGGCTCAAAGGTCGTATTTGTCTTCCTACGCAGCTTTTCTCAATTATTCTCACGACGACCACAAATCATCAACAATCTTATTATCATTACTGATGCTTGCCCTAGAAGATGAGACAAATGAGAATGTAAAACTAATAATAATCAGAAAGATGGGATCTCTGACCTAGCAACAGAGACAGTCCAAGGGGTAACAGGATGATCCTCGGTGGCCGTATCCTCACCGTACACGTCATCAACGCCGCCGCCGACGACATTGGATTTGGGGTCAACGTCCACGGCCGACGAGGCGTCCCTCATCTCCTTGAGCGTATTCTCCATCAAGACGGCGGCGTTTCGGTCGGCCGATCGGCCATTCGAGCTCAAAGCTCCCAACTGCACAGGAGCCTGCGCTTTCCTCTGCGAATGCGATAAACCTCGTGGAACGACATAGACCGACTTGTTCTGCGTTCAATCAACAAATCCCACGTCAAAAAAATAAAGAAACAAAATCAAAATCGATCCTTCCGATGCCAAGAAAGGGTATTGAAATGGGGGGAGCTCGAAATTGGATTCTGATTCGCAAGTTTTGAGAAGAAGAAAGTAATAGTAAATCTGCGGGCTTGGGGTTGTGATTGCTTACCAGAAAGCAGGTGGCATTCAAGGAGATCATGGCGAAGGAGACGGGGGGAAGCGAGTGGGAAAGAGAGAGAGAGGAGAAAGAGTGATTTGGCAGAGAGCTTCGCTTATACTTCTCTCTCTCTTTCTCTCTCTCTCTGTGGGCTTCCCTTTCTTCTTCTGGGTTAGCTAAAGATAGATAGATAGACAGATAGATAGAAATAAGTTGCGCCCACCACCAACTCATGGGGAAATGGCAGCGAAGGAGCAAAGCACAAAGCCCTTTGCCAACTCTTTCTTGGGTGTCTCCCTACTTCGCCTTCATCATCAGAGTTTGCATCCCTATTTACCATAATACCCCTGCCTCCCGAATCTACTATGAAGTGATTCTTAACGGGCTGTTTGGTTGGCAGAACGGCTCTTAACATCGACAAATACATACATACGTACATAGGGAGGACCACTTCTAGTTTTAGATTTAATGAGAGGGCATTTCTAAGTTTACGGCACTCAAATTTAAGTCTTCACTCATTGCTATTATTTATGACATTATAAATGTTATTTGTTAT
This sequence comes from Diospyros kaki, assembly GCA_036245055.1. Lineage (NCBI taxonomy): Eukaryota > Viridiplantae > Streptophyta > Magnoliopsida > Ericales > Ebenaceae > Diospyros > Diospyros kaki. The sequence goes on from BSEG01000003.1 coordinate 5,062,106, forward strand.
TTTTTAATTAATAATTATCTAACGCGTAAAAATTTAATAACTCATAATTATGCATTTGTGAAGTTTCTATTTGTCTATGTATTTTTTTATGTGAATTTTATCTTTTTTATATTATTTTAATAAATTAAAAATGCGATATTAGGTTAGCCTGTTCACTTAAGATTATGAATTGTGTGAACGCATGACAATGAGTAATTTTAATAAATTTAAAATAAAAATAATTTTTTTCTATTAAGATCTATTAATAGATAATTAATATGTTAGTCAACACAAACCCTAAGAGAAGGGGTTGCACAGGGTGGTGGGGAGATGCGAGGGAGTGGGGTGACGTGAATAGTAGAAGGGGTGTGAGGGCGAGTGCGATTTTGTTCACCCCCTTTAACGGGTTGAACATAACCCTCAATTTTTTTAGAGTTAAAACTAACATAGGGACAAATCAAAGTACTGCCCCTATGTTAATTTTAACCCTCAAATGACTGAAAGTTATGTTCACTCCTGTTAAAGGGGGTGAACAAAATCACACTCGTGTAAGGCCCACATTAGATAATATAATGTTACCTGACGCGAGTAACATATCAATTTCATCTATTAATATATATACACATGAACAAAATTTAACTTATAGCATTTATATCACATTAAATCAAATCAAATCAAATCAAATTATATTATTTACAAAAAAAGTTATCTTAATGGAAATTAAATCATGTTAAATTTAAATATAATAAATCATATTAAAGTAATTTAAATAAATGGTTTTTCATTTTCCAATTTATTTTTTGTTGAAATGATGTATGGGTCAATTATTTAAATGAGAAAATTGGATTACAATTATTAAATTAAATTATTTTTGTAAAATAATATACAAAATATTTATAAGAAATAATAATTAATATAAAAACATAAAATATTATCTATTCGTCACACTCGACCTTTATTTTCCGCGTCGGCGTCTCTGACATGTGAAATGACAATTCAGGCCCCGAGTGACTGTAAAATCGATAAGGTGGAAAACGTGGAGGAATGCGATGCTGACGTGGATTTGATCCGTCCAGCTTCGGTTCATCTGGGGCGGGTGGTTGAATGTAGAAGAAAAGGTTGAGTGGCGGAATAATTTCTTGTTGGCGTTGGGATGTAGGAATGTATGTAGGGTTGGAGTTTCCTTTCTTGTAATTTGCCGCAACCCAATTTGTCATTTCCATGGCCGTGCAATCGGGTTGCTCCATTATCGAGGGAGGCCCATGTCCCGATCCCCCCAGCCACCACGCTTTCTTTCTTTTTATTTCAATTTAAATTAAAATTATATGGACCATGATCCATGTCATAGGTTCCAACTTCCCTTTTTTTCTCAAAATTATTTTTTAATCATCCCTCTTGAGTAATATTTGTCAATTAATATATAGATAAAAAATAAAATATAAACAATATTTTAAATAAAAATATTTTTTATTATATTTATTAAATTTATTTGACGAATCTTAAATAAAAAGTCTCATAATTTCTTATTTGATTTTTTTAAATAAATTTATCTTTTTTATTTCTAAATAAATTTATATTGATTCTTACAAATAAAAAAAAATAATGTATGTATTATTTAGTTCATTTCAAAAAAATTAATAAATAGTTTGATAAAAATTTTATAATACTTTTCAATCTTATCTACTATTTCATATCTTAGTCTAAAAAGTATTCTAATATTATTTTATCATTTTAACAAATACTATCACAACGTTAAAATAATCTCGATATATAAAGAGTAAATGACTAATAGATAAATACTTTTTTTTTTAAATCTACAAATTAGTTGGTTGAGTTCGTAAATGTTTAAACTTATTTGATTCTAATTTTATTCGGTTTGTAACTCCTTTATGCTTGTGAACTATAAATTTATAACTTGTTTAGGGTGGTTTGAATTTAAATATATTTAAAGCTCAAATCAAAAACTTTTAAAAAAATAAAATAATAGAAAACCCAGTGACAAGAACACAATCTTATTTAAATTTTAGATAACGTGACAAAATTGATCACTTGTAAAAAAAAAAATGCAAACAAATCACAAATAAACTTGTCAACATCCTTAAATGAGTTGAAAACTTTCCACGTTTAGCTCATTTATATTAATTACGTTTAAAAATTATGTTTGAATTTATTTATTTAAAAAAATGTTAAAAGAGTAAATTTTACATGCTATATATTAGTTTATTGGTCTTATTTAACTTCGAGGTGCTTCAAACCCAAACAAGTCTATTAATCTTTGTGATGAAGAAGCTTATTTTGGTTTGAAACAAAGATAAATGAATCTCGAAATCCGTCTTTAATATATATATATATATATATTTCTCATATTCAAATTATTTGAAGATGATATGGGTTTATTTATTTTTGAAAAACAATCAATATTATTTTTCAAAACTGATGATTTAATGTCTTTATTTTTATCAAACTTCAAGAGTAATTTTTGAAATGTAACCAATGTTAAATGCAAAATATATTTATTATATATTATTTTCAATCAATACACCATATTTTAAAACTTAATAGAAGTATTTAAAATAAAAATAATATATTATAAATATAACTTAACAAATATCATAAAGATACTCATTATTAATATGATAAATTTTCTATTAGTTGAAGTGAACAAATTGAGAGCAAGGGAAATGGGCCATGGGAGAGTGGGACATAACAAGCCTCTCCTATTAGCATTGCCTACTAAAATATAAAGATGAAACCAAACATTTCTTTGGTACAAGAATTCAAGTAATGATTTGAGATTATTGTTTTTATATGGTTTTTGATGCTTGTATTTTTTATTACATCAAAAAAAATAGATCGCTAATTAAACTTTTGGCTCTTATATAAGGCAAAAATCAAACTCACAATCTCCTTACATCAAGGGGCATTTGTTAATCAAGATATGGAATAAAAAAGTCAAGATATGAGATGCATCCTGAATTTCTATCATTTCCAACATATCTGTTAAGTTTATCTGAAAATTATTAAAAAAATCATTAATAATCCCTTATCTTGATCTTTCAAGATATGCTTCTCTCCCCTCAAGATAAATATATTTTGGTTTTTATAGATAAGAAGAAAAAAATATTTGTGCCCTCTAGTACATTTTAAAAAATTTAACAAATATTTTGATAAAAATCTTGAAATGCTTTCTAATCTTATCTTGATCATTTCATATCTTAATTCGAAATACATTCAAACTTTATCTTGATGTCTCTTATCTTACTCATTTTAATAAATCTTCCTAAATTAATACTCCTATATTACTTCCGCATAATCGACTTATACCTTGGAGAAGAAACCAAACAATGATCTTCTTGTGAACATCATATACTATGTCCCCTATTGAATGCGTTATCATATTTTGTAATTAACCTATTCCATATGTGTAGAATAGAGTGGGAGGCCTTTAAAATGAGAAATTTACACCCAAAAAACCGAGCAATAACTAATGAGAGGGCAGGTGGGAAAGCGCGCAGTGATGGCCTAGGATTGTGAATTAATTAGGTTCGTTGATTGTTGGCCTTCAATTCAACACGGGGCATGTGGGCTCCAGCGCTTCAGCTCATGTGGTTCTGCCCCTCTCTCTCTTTATTATCCCATAATTAGCCGCCCATGTTAAGTATAACTTTATAAGGCGTTCGTTATCGGACAAATCCCGTCAGATCGGTCACGCGCCCCTCACGCGACAGAGGGCAAAGTCGTAAAATAAAGGCAAAGGTTGTGGCCGAAAATGGAGTTCACGCAAGGTCGCAATTCGTAAGCCCCCCAGTTGGTCCAACAGTCCACGTAAATAAATGCCCAATGGGCCCATGGCCTTTCCACGGTGGCGAAGACGTAAATAAATAGGCGCTTTTGGTGAATAGTTTGCAAATAAATTTGATTTGAATTTATTTATTAATTAAATAAATAATTTAAATATAAAATTTCCATTCCTTTATTAAACGAGTTGATTTTAAAAAATGTTTTATATACAGACTTGCTTTATATTTATAAATAGATTTATTTAAATATAAAAAATAATATTATTTATCTCTAGTAGAGATGAACAATACTCTACGTGATAGTCACATGATAATATTTAATTGATATTATAATAAAATTTATTATCATTTCATCTTTCTCAATCAAATATTACTATGTGACTATCACATAGATTATTGTTTATTTTTATGGAGATGAATAGTATTACTCAAATATAAACAATTTTTTTATATTTTTACCAATAAAGATATTTATATTTTGAATACATTAGATTATTATTCATGAAAAAAACCTAAAATTATATAAATAAACCATGCTTTAACATTTTTTAAAAAACCCAATTTATAGATGAGTAATGTTATTTATTTAAATTAAAAATGAATCTCTAGTCTGATTTGCACCTTTTTATTTTTATTGAAAAATAAAAAGATACAATAAAAAAATAAATAAGTCAAATTTAAATACAATTCATAAGCAAATGAGCTGAAACCAAATAGAGTTTAACTCGACTCATTTATACCACTGCAGATAGAGATATAAATGAATCCTTCATTAACATAATTTACTTAATTATTTTAATAAATTTTAAAATAAATCTCACATTTATATTCCTTGTTATAATTTTCTTACCTTTCTTAATTTTATATAAAATTAGTTAATTATAGGCCCATTTATATCTCTAAACCCAATTTTTTTTCTTGCGGTTACCTCAGTTAGATAAAGTAACAGCCGCCGCCCACACCAATAGTAACTAAATTTTTGTGACTTCAAACACTTCTTATATTAACTAAACAAAATTAGATATAAAATAAAATAAAATAATGATGAAACTAAACATAAAATTATGCTAATTATTAATTATTAATGAGATAATCCTGATTATTAATTGCCAACGGCCCATTTACTCATTTACCATAAAATACAAGCCAATAACAATTTTCAACTAGTTGCAAAATGTCATTTTTTAATGAATATAAGTATATTTAATCTTAATTACATGATCATTTAAGAATATAATCTTTAAAACACTCTAAGATAGTGTTTGTTTAGTAAAATATGGATGAAAAAAAGTGTGATATGAAAAGTATTTTAAACAAAAATACTTTATATTGTATTTATTAAATTTATTTGACAACCTGCTAAAAAGAAGTAACGTTACTTTTTATTTGGAATTGTTCAGATAAATTTATCTGAGACTTTACAGATAAAAAAAAAAAAAAAGACTTATATGTCCCACAATACATTTCAAAAAATTTAACAAATATTATGATAAAATTTTAAAATACTTCATAACCTTATTTTGACCATTTTACATATTAATCAGAAAAATATTATAATCTTATCTTAATATAATTTTATCTTATTTATTTTAATAAATGCTACCTAAATAAAATCATTACAATACACTTTATATATACAACGAATACATATTTACTAACAACAAAATAAGTTAAGAGTGAGAAAGTTCTAAGAAAATCCTACTTATAATAGAAATTAAACCTCAAATCCTTGAGTTTACTTGATCACAAAAAATTTCACTCTTTTTTTTTATTTAAAAAAAGTAAATTATATAGTCACTTCCTGTGATTTGACCCGTTTACAAAGACATCTATTGAAATTTAGAAGTTCTTGTACTTTTAATTTGTTTGCACCCCCAACTGCTCTATAAATTTTAAGAGCTAGCAACGTCTATTATAAGTTAAACCAATGTGGTTTTACCTTGCATAACCTTAATAAAGGTAACTTAAAACAATTAAAATATTAAACTATTATTAAGTTGTATTTAATTAAAATAAAAAATAATAAAACAAAAAATTTAAAAAAATCAAAAGCAAATGCCCAACAAGGTTATAACAAATGGAGCCCCGCTGGTCTATGGCGACAAGTTCAAAGGTGGATCCAATGAAATCCCATCTAAATCGAAACTCGATTTTGCGTCAAGGTCAAAGGTGGATCCAATGAGATCCCATCTAGATTGAAACTCGATTTTGAAACTCATATGTTATGATCTTTTTTTTCTTTTTTGTCTCCAGCCAAGTCCAAGTTCGAAATGTCATTGAATGCACTTAAATAACATATATATATTTGTGTGTGGGTCATACTATTTGTAAATCATTTATGTACAGTTTGAGATACACAAGGCACATAAATGACATAAATACCCCTCGTCTTATTGTGCCTCACCACCTTAGGTGAGAGTATTTTAAATTTTAGTACATCATTATGTAGTTCAAGGTGTACACAATAATGTATCAATAATATTTTTTATTTGTGTATATGTACATATATATATATATATATATATATCGATCAAATTAGGGGTTATGGTTTTCTACAATTTGGGAAGATGATGAAATTAAGTGTTAAGGTTTCCTTTAATTTAGGATGAAGATTGAATTTCTTCTATCTTTGATTCTTCTCTTCTTCCTTTTTTTTTTTTTTTTTCTCAAAATTAATATGTTATACACCAGCCCAGCCCAGCCCAAGGTATTAGAGGAGGTGTCAGCCCGATTGAAAACTATAAAATAGGGGTAATTGGGTTATAAGTCAATGATTTTGTTCCCCCACCCAACAAACTTTAGTAGAGATTTTGTAGAAATGTAAGAACCTTTTTTGATGAGTACTCCTTTTGCATGCATCTTTTAAGCAAAGGTCATGTTTTACAGCTATACAAGATTTTATAATTTTATCCCAAGCATGCATTGTAATATTTAAACTTGTTGACTGACCAAACCACATTATTTGACAAGCATTGAAACAAACCATACTGCTAGACCTGAGACCCTTCATACATCATTTACAAGTGGAAGCTTGAAATACATTCTTGTATAGCTCCTGATTAGGATATTATAAATCCAAAATAATATATACATAACTAGGCATATGTCGAGGGAATAAACACTACCACCTTGTTCATTAAAACTTTTGACAACACCTATGACCTAACCTACGCGGTTATTCGGTGGCCACCTCTTTACTTTCGAGGTGCTTGACTCCTTGCATTAGCTCTATAGATAAAATAAAGGAAAAGCATAAATAAGTGCACTTGACTTAGTAAGACATACCACAGGTGTACGGGTGCAAAGGATGTGTAACATGAACACACTAGTAACATAGAAAATATTTTCTTTTCTCAATTGTTGGAATGGGTCAATTTGATAGGTTCTCTATCTAGAACAACTGTCGAGCTTCCCACTTTCCCCCCAAAGATAGGCTTCAAAACTACAACATAATGCTACTTGTTTTATCATACATCAGTTTCAAATCGACAACAAACCCATCTTACCCCATATCTCAAAGATTCTTCTTCCTAGGTTTGCTCTTGTATATGATACTTTCAAATTTGCTAGTTTCTCACAATGGCAATTGAATGTTGGCAACTTAGTGTCTGCCTTTTATTTAATGGTTGGAATTCTAGGATACATGACTTAGAATATAGCATTTGAAGCAAAACATGATTTTATAGGCTAGAAATGAACAGTGGCTGTCGAAGCTGAAGGAGATGAATGAAAGAAAATGAAGAAAGGAAGACAAAGAAACGAAGGAAATAAGGATGGGGTCTGTTTTTTAATACAAATACAATTACCACTCTTTGCTAGGTGAGTGCACATCACGCGCTATGAGCCATGCTGGTCAAGTATTCATATGTTATGAAATTAGCTAGTTCAAGGGTGTAAATAGAATCAAGTAAAATTTAGGGTGCCGTAATAAAAAAAAAAGATAAAAGTTGAGGGGTGCAAATAAATATTTGGCCCTCACTCAAACATTGTTTAAAAGGAGGATATAACTAGTGTTAATTAAACCAACCCAACTTTCTATTTTAGTCGGTGTAAAGGCTCCATTTCCTACCAGTTTTTACTTCTTGAGTAGGAGTTATTCGAGATGAAAAGAGAGGAATGATATCTTTTAAGGGTTGAATTTCTTTTTTCAATTAGACTAGGATTAAGCTACTTGTACATAAATGTTTACCGAAACCCTTACCAAAATAAAAGATTTAATTTTTGATTTATTTTTTTAACTTTTGTATGCTCGCCCATTTTCTCTCTCTCCCTTCCCCCCTGTCACCACTCTGTCTCTTTCACCGTCTCTCCCTCAAACCCACTGCCGCTAAGAGAACCGACTGCTGGCCCCCCATCGTTTTCCCGGCCAGCGCCGTGAGCATCGCCGTCGCGCCTCCCACCACCGCGAGCACCTTCCGCCATCGTCTCCCCCACCTCAGCGAGCATCTTCCACCATCGCCTCTCATTCTACCGCTCGCACCATCCGGCCCCAGCCGCTGTCGCCCGCCCCCACACCGCCTCTCGAATCACCATCGACCCCTCTCCAGCCGCTCGCATCGTTCGACCCTATCAAGGTGGAAATTACTGGGCTTCCAGTTTCAGTTCTGGGCGAGTCTTTTACAGGAAACCCATCAAGGTGGTGGACGGAAGCCCTGGGAAAATGACGTCTTTTTCAATGCATTTCACGTTTTCTATGTCTCCTCAAAATGGGGATGGTTTAGCCTTTGTTCTGGTTCCCATTGGGTTCCCTCTGGACGTGTTCGACGGCGACCCCTTTGGGTTGCTAAGTGAGAAGAAATTTAGGACTTTTGCTGTTGAATTCGATACATTTATGGATGATGAATTTGGTGATGTGAATGGCAACCATGTTGGAGTTGATGTCAATAGTGTAATTTCGGTTAAAGTGGGCAACGCTTCTTCTGTCAATTTGGTGCTGAATAGTGGTGAGAAATTGCAATCTTGGATCGATTACAAGGCGCGTTCAAAGCGTCTAGTTAAATTAGGGGGAATGAAGCCAATCGATCCTTTGGTTTCTTACCCAATTGATTTGTCTAGGATGTGGAAGGAAGAGGAGGTGTTTATAGGCTTAAGCTCGTCAAATGGGAATTCATCCCTGAGCTGTAATGTGCATTCATGGAGCTTTGAGTCTCTGGAATACGGGAACCTACAAATAGAAATTAATAAGTTGATGAGTAGTTTTGTCATAGCGTTTTGATTCTCTAGAATATCAGCATCATCACCATCTTGTTGCATGTCCCGTTTATGTTGGTTTGGGTTTCTTCACTTCTAAAGAGCTCAATTTAGTTTAGTTTAAGACAACTTGTACGTACCCGCTTGTGTAGCAATTGTGTTTTATGTATATTTCATTTTGTTCTTGCTATTGAAAATTACGTTGTATGTAAATTGTATATCATCGATGGGAACTTAATAATTGCTATATGTTCGTTTATATGAAATTGTGAGCACTATTTAACATACATAGGAATGAGTATTAATGTGAGAGAGCGAGAGAGAGAGATGCTTCTTCTTTTAATCACTGTAATTTAATACACTTTCACAATGTACAAGCTTTTTGTTTCTTTCAGGTTTCATCCACCCCCTCTGCTCTCTCTTCTTCCATTAATTCCATATTAATTCTCATCATCTTAAATACATGCAACGCAGCCCCTTTAACCTTGAGTTTCATATTCATATCTCCCTCAATACTTATGTGCATCCAGCAAAGATGGGTGTCAAAGATGGAAGACCTAGTAATTTCCACCTTGATGGGGCTAAATGATGCGAGCGGCTGGAGGGGGGTCAATGGTGGTTCGAGAAGCGGTGTGGGGGCGGGCAACGGTAGGTGGGGCTGGACAGTGCGAGCGACAGAAGGAGAGGCGAGCCGGGGGGGCGATGGCGGGAGGTGCTCGCTGAGGTGGGGGAGACGATGGCGGAAGGTGCTCGTGGTGGTGGGGGACGCAAAGACGGTGCTCACGGTGGTAGCCGGGCAAGCGAGGAGGGGCCAGCGGCCAGTTCTCTTAGCGGCAGTGGGTTTAAGGGAGAGACGGTGAAAGAGACAGAGTGGTGCGGGGGGGGGGAGGGGAGAGAGAGAAAATGGGCGGGCATACAAAAGTTAAAAAAAATAAATCAAAAATTAAATCTTTTATTTTGGTAAAGGTTTCAATAAACGTTTATGTACAAGTAGGTTAATCCATTAGACAATGACTATGTTGTATATATTGGCCCTATCAACTACTACCAAAGTAGTGAGTTAGCTTTAACCAATGGATTTTGTCCTTTATTACTTTTTTCTAAGTGGAAGTTTGTTTTAATAGAAGCTTAGGCCGACAAAACGGAATAAGATAGATGTAGTCATGAAGCAACATAAAAAAAAGGCATTGAAAAGGACAAGGAACTTAAAATGTGAATCTACTAACCGGTAGAGGCTATGAATATTTATAGTAAAGGATTTCCTTAAGGCTGACATCTAATTAATGCCATCTTAGAATGTCTAGATTTTTTAAGCGAAATTGCATATTCATGCCTAGAATCTCTCATTTTTGGGGATATTTTTTTTTCCATAAATATGTAATATAAGCGTCTGTATGTGAATAGTACACCAGATAAGTTCTTAGGAAAGAGAGGTGGATCACATGGGACACACTTAAATACTAAATCTTTCCTTAGCCAGAACTTTCCTAGACATGCACTTCCATTGAGTCCCTCAAGTCCTAAAAACTTTCATTCCTTCTTAGAAGATTTCAAAAACTCGCCATCTCGGCCTCCCTTCGGTGAATTCGGTAAACTACACTTTGGCCCGAGTCTTTGTTTTGGCCCCAAACCCATTAGTTTCTTCCTAAAACCATTGAAGGGTTGTTCTACACACCAAATATGAATACCCTCGGGGTTCCGTTGTCTTTCCGGAGGCCCTTTACAATAATTCGATTTTACAGCCTATCCTAAAGTTGCATTTTTGTTGTACCGAAAACTATTCCTGATCCAAATTATTTCGATGCCATAAATCATATCTCAAATTACTCGACACTGCCATATCATTTTCTTTAGGTATCTCAGTTCCAGGGTACTCCCTGCAGTCGATTCGGTCAATTTTTTGGGCTATTCTGATACATATTTTCCTCAAATCTCATTTTTCTAATAAAATATTCATTTCTTAATTACCCAAAGTTCTCGGGTATTACATCCTCCCCCCCTTAGGAAATTTCGTCCTCGAAATTTTTGCTCTCGATAAATCAAATCACTACTATTAGTAACAACTCCCAAAATGATCCAATTTCCTCAATCACATAGTATCACTTATCTTTTGGCAAATCCCTAATTCGCATTATCCTATGATCCAAACTTATTCCAAATTGGCTCACTTCACTTGATAGCATTTCTAATTGTGACATCTAGAGATCCTAAAAAATTCATAGCCTAATTCCAATTGTCTCCCAATATTCCCGACAAGTTCTTAAGCCAATGCATATGCCATAAAAACATCAAAATCTATTTGGACAAAATTGGCGTACCTTTTCCATCGTCGGGTAGATTTCTTTTGTCACTACTGGCCATTAATGCTAAGTTGACATTATCCGAATATCCTCAAGACTGATAAAAATTTCATAAACTAGACTTACCTCAATTCTGCAATCATTGGTTCCAAATTCCAAAAATCCTTAGAATCCTCGAAATCTCCAAATATATCCGATTTCTGCAAAATAATGGTTAATATGAAATTCTAACAAACAACTTCCGAAGGTAACTCCAAATTCAGCTAGTCTCCCAAAATAGTCACACGAATAATCCTGATACAAAGCTTGTCGTGATATGCTTCCCGAGCATTCACTATTTGAAAAAGAACACTTTCTTAATCATTGCTAAACTCACTTAGAGGTAACCTTAACCTTACTAACGATTTTCGGCTTCTACACGACTGTCTTAGGGGTAACCTGTCGTCAAAATTTCTATTCTCCAAAAACCTCTATGAAGTTTAAGACTATACCTCGATCATATCATCCTTTAAATCGATACTAAACCCAATATAATCGACCCGTCTCCAACAGTCATTTTTCTCTCAGGGTAACTTTACCTCAATCCCAATTTCAACAATTTCAAGATCCTTATCTCACTATCCATCATCAAAGTCAAAGATCGAAATCTCCAATTTCTATTCTCCAAACATTGATCGAAATATCCTAAGTTTTCTCATTACCTAGGATCCTCGATCTATACCGAATTATTCTCAACTTGATCATTCTCAAATCCCACTAGTACCCTTGAGTCTCCAATCAGGATTTTGCTAAGTCTCCAAATAAACATTCGCTCTGGTATCCACTGCAATCGAGCTACTTACATCTCCAAATTTCTATTTCTCAAATCTCCAAATAGGGTTAGGCTCTAATATCAACTATATCAAAGTTTATTAAGACTTCCAAATTAACTTCAGCTCTGATATCAACTGTACCAGAGTCACTTAAAACTCCAAATCAGATTTTTCCTAAGTCTTCAAACCTTCAGCTCTGATACTAACTGTAACACCTTGCTCCAACCGAGGTGAGTTATAAATGAGGAATAAACCATCATGAATTTCGGGGATATAGTTTTTTTCTATAAATATGTAATATAAGCGTCTGTATGTGAATAGTACACCAGATAAGTTCTCAGGAAAGAGAGGTGGGTCACATGGGACACACTTAAGTATCAAATCTTTCCTTAGCCAAAACTTTCCTAGACATGCACTTCCATTGAGTCCCTCAAGTCCTAAAAACTTTCATTCATTCTTAGAAGATTCCGAAAACTCGCCATCTCGGCCTCCTTCCGGTGAATTCAGCAAACTGTACTTTGGCTCAAATCTTTGTTTTGGCCCCAAACCCATTAGTTTCTTCCTAAAGCCATTGAAGGGTTGTTTTACACACCAAATATGAATACCCTCGGAGTTCCGTTGTCTTTCCGGAGGCCCCCTACAATAATTCGATTTTACAACCTATCCCAAGGCTGCATTTTTTGTTGTGCTGAAACTATTCTTGATCCAAATTCTTTCAATGCCATAAATCATATCTCAAATTACTCGACACTGCCATATCATTTTCTTTAGGCATCTCGGCTCCAGGGTACTCCCTGCAGTCGATTTGACCAATTTCTCAGGCTATTTTGATACCTATTTTCCTCAAATCTCATTTTTCTAATAAAATATTCATTTCTTAATTTCCCAAAGTTCTCGGGTATTACAGGAAGAGCCTTCTAGCTCGAAGAAGCCTGCCAGACAGAAAGCGGAGGCTGGTAGCTCCAACCAGAACAAGAAAAGGAATAACGAAAATAATGGAAGGGAAGTTCAAGGAGATCGCTCAAACAACCAGGTCTCCAAGCGAGCTTGCAAGGTGGAGAGGGAAGAGCGGCCTTCGCGATCAGGTTGCTTCGACAGCTACAGTGCCTTATTTAATCCCCAAGAAAGGATCTTCGCCATGGAGAGAAACAGAGAGGAGTTTGGGAAGCCCAACTCGATAAGAACTCTTAACAAATTTAGGAATAAGGAGAAATTTTATGCATTCCATAATGAGGTAGGTCATAACACTTGAGTGTTAGGCCTTAAGGGATGCCATTGAGGACCTAATCAGAAAAGGTCGACTGAGGGACTATGTGGTGGACCGACCAATCAACCATCCCAACAACCAGCACAGTAGCAGCCTCACCTAGATGATGAGCGTGCACTGGTGGTTCGAACGATCTATACAATTCATGGCGAACCTCACCTTGTTAGAACTTCCCACAAATCTCGTGAAAGGTATGTACATGAGGCCAACCACGTCTTATTGGCGGGATCAAGCGAGCAGGCCGGACCCACGAAACGAGTTAGGGTGATGGCGGAGGAGATCATTTTCTTAGAGGAAGATGCCAGAAATGTACACTGCTCGCACAATAATGCCCTCGTCATTCGTGCCCGAATTACAATGCGAAAGTCCGAAGAATAATGGTGGATACGGGCAGCTCGGTGAATGTGATGTGCAGAGTTTTCTTTGACCAGATGGGGCTGGGACCGGAGCAATTGAACTTATCCCCAGAGCCACTCTATGGGTTCACATGAGATGCAGTGGTCCCCATTAGGCGGATTAGTCTCCCTTTTACCATTGGAGATGCAGATCGCCAAGCCATCACATTGACGAAATTCCTTATAGTAGACTGCTGCTCAGCATACAACGTCGTTCTCGGGAGACTGGTAATGAATGATTTGGACTGGTCACCTCGACCAGGTCGCTGACTGTCAAGTGCCTGACCTTTAATGGAGTAGGGTGTGTACTAGGTAAGTAGCACTTTGCAAGGTGTTGTTACGAAGATGTTATAAAAATGAGGGCCAAAGAAAAGAAGGTGAATGTTGTTGCAGGAGGTGATCGCGACCTACCAGTCAGAAGGGTGTCAACCACAGTCTGGACCCCCATGAGATGGACATGATAGAGCCACCGGTCCAGTGGAAGAGCTCGAGGACATCTCAGTCAGTGAAGTGGATAAAGAAAGATGCCTCAAGTTGGGAAAGAATCTGGTTCCCAGGGTAAAGTCCCAACTCATCAATTTTCTTAAAGCTAATCTCGATATATTTGCATGGAATCACGAGGATATGGTAGGAATAGCCCTAGAGGTCATGTCGCATCGGCTCAATGTAGATCTCACCTACAAGCCAGTGTGTCAAAAGAGGAGGCCAATGACTCCTGAGCTCTACGCCGTTCTTAAAGAAGAAATGGACGAGCTCTTGGTGAGCAAATTTATTAGAGAGACCCACTACTCGACTTGGGTGGCTAAACTAGTTTTGGTAAAGAAGAAGAATGGGAAGTGAAGGACCTGTGTCGACTTCACCAACTTGAACAAGACTTTCTCGATTGATAGCTTTCCTCTCATCAGAATTGATCAGCTCGTGGATGCAACGGTTGGTCGGGCTACAACCAGATCCCCATGAACCTCGACGACGAGGAGCACACGTCGTTTATTACCGAACGGGGGTTCTATTGTTACAAGGTGATGCCTTTTGGGTTGAAGAATGCTGGGGCGACCTACTAAAGGCTGGTGAACATGATGTTTGAGGCGCTAATCGGTAAGACCATGGAGGTCTATGTTGATGACATGTTGGTAAAGTCAGAGCAGGTAATATATCACGTTTCTGACTTGGAATAGACGTTTAAGGTCCTCAAAAGCTATTAGATGAAGCTTAACCCACTTAAGTGTGTTTTAGGGGTGGCCTCCAATTTTTTTTTGAGATTTATGGTAAATAATAGAGGCATTGAGGCCAATTCGGAGAAAATCAGAGCCTTACTCGATATGAGTCACTTGTACGAAAAAAAGATGTGCAAAGTCTCAATGGCCAGGTTGCTGCTCAAAGGCGATTTATTTCTAAGGCGACAGATAAATGAGCCCCATTCTTCGAGTTGTTGAAAAGGCACAGGATTTCTAGTGGATAGAGGAATGTGAGTCAGCTTTCTAGTAGGTGAAAGAGTATATGGGACGAGCTCTGCTCCTCGCCAAGACCAAAGATGGAGAAAAGCTGATTATATATTTGGGAGTGTCTCAGCATACTCTCAGCGCAGCCCTCGTTCGAGGGGATGAATGGGTGAAACACCCCTTGTATTATGTCAGCAAGAGCTTGGTCGATACGGAAACAAGATACACGTCGATGGAAAAGCTTGCCTATTGCCTGGTAATGGTATTGAGGAAGCTGCGATCTTATTTTCAGACTCATCAGATTGAAGTCCTGACCAAGTACTCATTGAAACAGATCTTGCAGAAGCCAGACACCTCGGGTCGCTTGCTAAAATGGGCTATTGTGCTCGCTTAGTTCGATATGGAGTATAAATTGAGGACAGCTATAAAAGGGTAAGCTTTGATGGATTTCATTGTTGAGTTCACTGGACCAACTAAAGAGAAAGCAGAGAGCTCGGAAAGACCTTCCTAGGAGCTATATGTGGACGGATCATCAAGTGAGCAAGGGGCTGGAACTGGGGTCATGTTGATAAGTCCCGAGGGCCACAGGATCCTCTATGCCCTGAGATTCGATTTCCCAACCACCAATAATGAAGTTGAGTACAAGGCACTGTTGGCAAGGCTTCGCTTATAAAAAGAGGTGTGAGCTGAGGCTCTGGTAATTTTCAACGATTATCAGCTGGTTATTAATCATATACGGGGAGAATATCAGGCTATGGGTATGAATATGGTGGCATACTTGCAGAAAGTACGCAAACTCCTAGTTGTCTTCGATAAGTACGAGATACGCCAAATTCCCAGTTCTTAGAACTCTCATGCAGATGCATTGGGTCGTTTGGCGACTATCTGAGATGCAAAATTTTCAGGGGCTATACCAGTAGAGTTCTTAGTAGCCTCGAGCATGGATCAACGAGCTGAAATGCTAATAATTGATGTGCCCCAAGGCTCGTAGATGAATCCCATTCTGGATTATCTGCAAAATGGGAAGCTACCGGATGATAAGTTGGAGGCACGTCGATTGCGAGCTTAAGCGGCTTGATATTGTGTCTATGACGATAGGCTATACAAAAAGGGGATTTCAGCCCCGCTTTTAAGGTACATTGATGGCACTGACTATCAAACTGTGTTAGAAGAGATTTATGCGGGCCGCTATGGAAATCATGTCGGAGCACTATTACTGGTACATAAGACACTTCAGCAAGGATTTTATTGGCCCACAATAAAGCAAGATGTCGTAGAGCTGGTCAAGAGGTGTGATAAGTGTCAGAGATTTGCTAAAATCCCGCAAGTTCCACCAGCCTATTTACAGTAGATGAGCAGCTCGTGGCCTTTTGTTATTTGGGGCATGGATCTGATTGGGCCATTTCCAACAGCCCGCGGAAGGTGTAAGTACGCCATAGTGACAGTTAATTACTTCACCAAGTGGGAAGAAGCCAAAGAGCTCGTGCAAATCTCTAATTCAAAGGTACAATATTTTATGTGGGATAATATTATTTGCAGGTTCAGAGTTCCACGACAAATAGTCACGGACAATGGAACCTAATTCACCAGCGAGTAAGTCATCCAATTTTATGAATCGCTAGGGATCCAGAAGAGTTTCACAATCGTGGACTACCCCCAAGCCAATGGACAGGTCGATGCTGTCAACAAAATGATCAAGTAGATCATGAAGACAAAGCTTGAGGCTAGAAGGGGGACTTGGGTGGACGAACTGCAAACAATGTTCTGGGCCTATCGAATGACAACTTGAAGCAACACTGGGGAGATCTCATTCTCAATGGTGTATGAGTCTGAGGCTATGATCCCAACAGAGAACGAGGTGACCAGCTAATGGAGGACCACCTTCAATTCAAATGACAATGACGAGCTGCTAGCGGAGAGCCTTGACCTACTTGAGAAAGCGAGAGATATAGCTCGCTTGAGGGTCATCATCTTTCAACAAAGGGTGGTGTGGTATTACAATAGAAAGGTCTGGATTCGACGCTACAAGGTCGAAGATCTAGTACTGTGACTAATACTTCCCAGAGCTCGCAAAGCTAGTGATGGCATACTAAGCCCTAACTGGGAAGAACCCTTTATCATCAAGGAAAACTTGGGAAACAGTGCATAGCATTTGGCAAATCTGGATGGAGCTATTCTCTCACGTGCTTGGAATGCAGAGCACCTCCGTCCTTACTTTCAATGAATGTAATTGTTCTTACTTATGCTCTAACTTTTTATTGCAATTAATTTTCATAATTTTGATTGGAATTTATGAATTTTTATTCATTACGCTTTATTTTTATTGATATTCGATTGAATATCTTTAAAATTGGGGGTTGAGGAACCAAGGTTTGCGAGCCAGGGCCCATTCATCTTAGACACCGTGCTATGGTTTGTGGACTGAGCATTCATCTTGGTCCCCCCTCAAGTTGTGGTTTGTGAGCTGAGAATCATTCATCTTGACCTAATGTCATGGTTTGGAATCTACTGAGCAACCACTTTCATTAATGATTTTGAGCTAAGGGTTCACTAGCTGGGGTTTTTTCATCTTAACTCAAGTTATGGTCTGCGATCTACCTGAGTGTTCCTTCTCAGCTCATTTAAAACTTGTGAAAGGCCATAGTATGTTAGCTGAGATCGCAGTGTGATCTATCTGGACATATAGCTTGGCAATGCAAGTTAGAATATCACTAGTTGAGCTTCTTTCATCTTGACTCAAGTTATGGTCTACGACCTACTTAGGTGTTCATTCCTAACCTTTTAAACTTGTAAAAAACCATGGTATGTTAGCTGGGGTCAGCTTATGACCTACCTGGACATATAGTTTGACAATACATGACAGTTAAATTAAAGCCGTAATATGTTAGTTGAGATCGCAAGGGAATCTACCTGGGCATATAT
This sequence comes from Diospyros kaki, assembly GCA_036245055.1. Lineage (NCBI taxonomy): Eukaryota > Viridiplantae > Streptophyta > Magnoliopsida > Ericales > Ebenaceae > Diospyros > Diospyros kaki. The sequence continues at coordinate 5,080,210 of BSEG01000003.1, forward strand.
CTCAGCAAGGTTTTCATTGTGACCCATATATTACTTCGTCAAGACATGTTAACTGAAGTTTGCCTTGATTTTCCTAAGTATGGTTGTTCTTGACCTACTGGACTTGTATCCTAATTGTCAATTGTTACGTTCATCAATCACGATCTATTCAGTCGTGGTATGTTAGTTGACATAACAAGGTGATCTACCTAGACATATACCTTGGCAACGTTTTCAATATGATTCAGATATTATTTTGTCAAGACATGTTAACTAAGGGTTGCATTGATTTGCCTGAGTATGGTTGTTCGCGAATTACTGGACACATGTTGATTATGAATTATTACGTCTATCGTTGATGACTTATTTCAAACTTGCTAAGCTGCGAGTCGGGAATTCTTTGAGTCTATCTTAACTTATGTTCGAAAGATTCATTCTTAATTTATATTCTTGAAGACTTCTTCCAAGTTATACTTTTGAGCTTATCCTAGTATACAAAAGTTTCCTGGAGCTCATTTAAAGTTAAATCATGAAGATCAGCTCAAGTTATATCGTGAAAATCATCTTAGGTTATCTTGTTTAAACTTTGAGTTTGATTGGCTTGAGTTCGTGACAAAATTAAAGCAAAATAGACTTGTTCAGAAAATGTTCAATTTCATTAAGCAAGTACTTGTATTACAAAAAAAAAAAAAAAGAAGAGGAAGAGGCCTAGCTAAGAGGAGCTACTGCTTCAGCTGGCTGGACCTCGGCATTGACAGTAGGCGGGACGACCTCACTTGGATCTAGCAAGCTGGAAGCCTCAACATTTCTTTCCTGGGTAGCTTGAGCTACAAACCTCTTCACCTCCTTGACGGCTTCCTCACCAAAGAAGGAGAAGTCCATTTCTAGATGCTTCAACCACAAAGTATAGAGAAACCCTAAACAGGTGTCGAATATTGCTTCCTTGCGTGCCCCGGCTATCTGAGCTTCCACACCCGCTTTGATTTCATTAATGGTCAGGTCTGCCATTTGCTGGCACTTTTTTGTTCGGTCCTTAGCCAGCTTCAGCTCGTCCTTGGCCTTCTCCAGCTCCTCTCTGGCCTTATTCAGCTTACTGTTAAGATTGGAGTTCGAAGTCTCTTGTAGGGTCTTCTCTTGGCGAAGCTCCTCTTCAAGGTTCTTATTTCTTTATTGCGCGTCTCGCAGCTTCATCTCGAGGCCTTCGATGTTCTTCTGTGGCCTCTAGGAGCTCAATAAGGTGAGATGTTTTTTCTTTCTTGACCTTCACCAGCTCTTCCTTGAAGGCCACAGTCGCAGCTTGGAACAGTCCTTCGAAATCCTACTGCTGCCCCTTAAGTTTCGCGGCAACAAGGGAGGTCTGCAAAACAAAAAGAGTTAGGTCGTGAAAATACAAAACTAAGAAGCTAAGAAATGAAGACGAAGCTTACCAAGAAGCTATGTCTAGCTATGTAATCATAAAGCGCCGTCCTTTTCATCCCCTTTTGATCCAAGGGCCTAGCAGTCGAGCCCAGGAATGTGGGCATATCATCCAAGAGGGCGTTGAAGTAGGCCTCTCCAGCCACAGTTTCAAGAGTGGCCTCATTCTCGGGGACTCTGACCCTCTTATTTCTGTCTTCCTCCCACTGGTATTGCTGTTGATATGGTCCTCTCTTTAATCAAGTAGTGGGAGCATTTGGGGCTTCCTCGCGACCTTTTTCCCGTGAGCTCGGCTAGACCCCTGATCATGAGGAACAAGAGCTCGTTGCTTCTGTTGCTGTTGGGGCCGTTGTTGTTGTTGTTGATGATGCTGTTGTTGAGGTCGCGATCTTTGTTGTTGCTACTCTGACCTCAGCTCCCGTGAGTTGGAGCTCGGGGCCACAGATGAAACAACACTTGATTTTACGTTGGTTTGTCTTGGCATAGTGAGGTTGAGCTTCACAATGTCTTTGGCTCGACCTTTGCCCTCTCTGCTGCTGTTAGCTTCGGTGACCTCGAATGCGGACGAAACATGCCTTGTACCTCGGAGCCTGATGGAGTCCCCACTTACGATCTTAGCTACGAGAGGGGGGGTGAGCTGGTGCTCCCTAAGTAGTTAGTCCGAGAGCTCGAGATCTTCTGAGCTTGACCCAGCAACAACGAGAATGTCGAGGATCTCGGTCTCCCCGGTCGACAAGGTCAGCCTCCCGCTTCCAAAGTCTGCATAATAGAGTGAGGATGTCAAAATATGTATACAAAATAAAATGATCTGTGCGAACTAGTATACACTTACCCGGGGTTAATGTGAAGCTGAAGTTTTTGAGCGACAGAAAAGAGAGGCAAGAAACAAAGAACCAATGGGATTTGTAGTTGCCCATATTAGACTTCTCCTTAGCCCTGCCTTGGGGAAGAATGACCTTATAGGGTGAAGGATGAACTGCCAAATAGTACAACCCGTCCTTGTCACTCTTAAAAGAAAAAAAGAATTTGATGAGTCTCGGCAATGGGGGAGAAAGTTTATTTCTAAGGAATAAAATGGCTAAAGAAGTAAGTTGAGTATATGAGTTCGAGGTCAGTTGAAAGGGGGTGAGCTTGAACTCGTTTAATAAAGAAAGAAGGTAGGGGGCGACAGGAAACCTAAACCCACACTCGATGTGCTAGGGACTAATGGCTATAAATCCGGTTTGAGGATAGGCTGCATGACAGTTCGGAGAGGGGACCATTACTCGGCAGTCCTTCGGGAAACGAAACTCCTGAGTACAGGTCCCCACCTCGTGGAACTTGGCCTTAGAAGGGAATCTCCTGAAGACCTCTTGCCCCTCACTTCTTTCAGCAACCTACCTGGTGATATTCGGATCAGTTCCGAAAGTCGTCACTTCTGCGACCTCCCTAGCTCGCGAGCTAGCTCTTTCGATGTTATGCATCTCTATCACGAGGCAATCTTCAGAGTTTGAGGTATCGTCTTCTCCTATGATGTGGTTGTAGCGCTTCTGACCTGAGTTCTCTTGAACATAACCAGACATTTACAGTGAAAGAAAGAATAGTTAGGCCGTAGCTCGCGCACCAAACCTCGGAGAACCAAAAAATCCTAAAAATATCCCCTATTTATAAGGTCATACGCTTTGCAAATTGATACCGCCTAGGGCGGAAGGGCTAAGACTATGAGCCCTGTACTCCATGAAAAACTAATCCTAATGTTAGTAAGCCCAAAGGCTTAGTGAATACCTAATAAACCGATTCAAATCGGTGCACTAGAAAATCGGAGGTGACACCGACAAAATTAGAAAGGCCAAAGAGCCAATGCCTGTTAACCGGTGAAGGATGGCTTAACGAAAGAAAGTGACAAAGGTCGCGAAGGGCTTACCTATCGGTGAACTTCTCGCTGGTGCCAGAACCTGGATCAAGCCTCGGACAATGGTCGGCACCTAAATGATTGTAGTTGCAAAAGCTTCATCACAGTTGAAGACTTGGGAGCAGAATGAAAGCAAGGATAAAATTTCAAAGTAGTGTGAAGAGGGAAATGGAAGGATTTCTCTACTATTTATACTTTTAGCTCGAATGATCTCAGTCGTCGGATCAAAACAACTTATGGCATGCTCTGCGTTAACTGATTGCACGACTACTCATGAGTCCCATGGTTATAATCACGAGAAGTAATGGGGGAATGTGCACATTAAATGTGCCTTAGATAAGATGTGCGGCATGAAACGACGTAATTTGAAACGATTGGGCAGAAGTCTGAAAGATGGATTAAAAGCTGGAATAACTGGCACATGTCAACTTCCAGTCCAAAGATCGCATTGTGAGTTAGGGGGCTTGTGTTATGGGTATTTCTCATATCACTTCTTATAGGCTGAACAAGACCCAGTAGGCTGGCCCAATTGCCAGAAGCGCAATAGGCCCAAGGCCGAGCTCATCAGAACAAGGTCACAAGTTGCTAAGACCTGAGCTCAGACCACAGAATTAAGCGAGCTCCCAACGATGCTTCCAGCTAGTTGGCTAAACCAAGTGAGCTCTCAACGATACTTGCAGCTCGCTGGCCTAACAGTTCAGTTCGCATAACAACAAGACTGCGGAACAACCGGAGGCAGGGACCCACCTATTTTATATAAGGCAAACCAGATCCCTAATAATGCAGAATCCACTCCCAATTTTATGGAATTGATAATGACATCTTATCTCCATAATATTATCTTATCATTTTGGATTTTATGTAAATTGTGGACGCTCCACTCTATAAATAGGGGTCGAAAATCATTGTATAGGAGGACAATAATATACTGTTACTCTACCAGAATAACTAGAGAATAGTCGTGGAGTAGGCATCGTTTTGGTCGAACCACGTAAAAACTTCCCTGCGTACTGTTTGTCATACGTTCATTTGTTCCTCCTCTTTGCTATTGTGCTTATTTTTCTCACCGTGGGCCTACGAAACACAATCTACTAATTCTGAACGTCGACATAAATCACCTAATTCTATTACTATTTTTAGGAATTCTCCAACCCTCAATATATCCCAAGTTACTTGTACATTCAATGTCCTTATCAAATAAAACACAAAATACCTTATTACTATCTTAGGGGTTTACTTGCACAAACACCCTCAAATTCTTAAGAATTACACTTTCACCTCTCTTTTTTTTTTCCCTAGAAGGTTCATTTATGCCCAAATTCTTACTAATTCATGTTAAGGCTCCTAGGGTTTCTAGATAAACTATTTAAACCTATATTTTCACTTAATTACTCAAACTATTCCAAATCTCACAAGGTTTTTAGACCTTTCAGAATAACACAAACCCAATTCCTTGCATGAGACCACATCAAGACTATACCAAGACCCAGAGTTCTTTCTTTATTTTAGTTCCAACTCTCATGCTTTGGGTTTATTATATTTTAGCCCCTGAATTTTGAAATTAATTCACAAAAATACATAATTTAGTACACCAACTTGTTAAACTTCTAAATTCTCCCAATTTCATGCAAATCAACCACAAACAAACACATGGCCGTGATCGGGGGCTTCATTAAAGTCAAACTCAACTTCAATTGAGCATGATTCTGCTACATCTTCCATTCACATACATAACCAATCCACAAATTCATATGAAAGAACTTGTATTACACCAACATATTATGATTCATATGATTTATTTTAGCATGATTTATAAATTATCATTTCAAAAATGGGTAATATTAACTATTATTTTAAATACACAAGGCTGGCTCAAGGGTATGGAGGGCCTTAAATAAAAACTAATTTAGGGACAGCAGACCCTAGCCAGCAATGGAAGGGAAGGAAATAGCATGACAGTCCGGCGTCCGAAGGCAAGTGGGAGGTTGGTGATTGGCAGCGGGCAGCAACATGACCGAGAGGCAGGCGAGACAACTTTTTCTCTCTCTCTAGTTGCCGTCTGTGTCTGCACAAATGGTAAACTGGCCAGGACCACTGCCGTCTCTTTTCTCCAACTGTCTCCTCCAATCTTTGTTGCCTCCTCATCTTGGGTGGTCAGCTGGTAGCGACGACCTGATTCCTGAAGCTAGGCCCAAAATTTTTTTGTGGCCCCCCTAACTGGTCTTGTCTCTATCGCTGCCTCATACTAGGTGCTTGGTCGCTGGCGACCATTTGAACCTGAAGTTGGCGAGAAATTTTTTGGGGCCCTTCTCTTTTTGGGAGCTCTAAGCATAAGCCCTAGTGGCTTATACCTTAAACTAACTCTGTAAACATAAATTAAAATACAATAAATATATTTTATTTTTATTCAAGATGCATTTATTATATTTTATTTTTAATTCTCAAACAATATTATTAATTGATTAAATATTTCATAATACAATTCATTTTTTATTGATTCATATCAGATTGTTTGGATATTAAAAATAAGGTCCAATAATATATATTATTTAAAAATAAAATACACTTATTATAGGCTTGCTATTACCCTAAAAGCAATAATTAGCATCAACTTTCAAAATTACATTACATATAACACACCAATCCAACAAGAGTAATTTGCATCAAATTTATCAAAGAGGAATCGATGCATTTAATGTCTTTTGTTTTTAATATTTAAATATTTTTTTTTAATTAATATATTAAAAACAAAATATATAAAATACATCTTAACGCATTAACAAACCCTTTTATATTAATTACTTTTACCCTCATTTAAAAGCATTAATTTTACACTCTTACGCTATGAATTTAACATGAGCCCTTGAAAACAAGATGTGATTGTTAGAAATATTTTGTGTGCATTAGCATTGATTGTTAATGATTTTATTTTGTTAAAATAAGTTCATAATATGGTCGATTATTTTTTAAGAGAAGTGCACAACATTTACTCATTGGATGGTTAACTGTTAATAGAATGTGTGAATTGATTTTTAGACTTAGGTGTAGTTTAAGGCATTGGATAGTGCTAACTGTTAATAGAATGTGTGAATTGATTTTTAGACTTAGGTGTAGTTTAAGGCTGGATGTATGTTATTATCTAATTAACTTGTAATAGGAGAGTTAGTAAAAAAATATTTTATTTACGATTAGATCATCTCCCCATTACTTTAAAAAATAAAGTTGGGTTGGGATTTTTGGATGCCCTACGTATTGTATATGTGTCCCATTAAACATTTGTCTATTCAAGAAGTAGCCGAAGGAAGATCTTGTGGTCTGAGATCAATTTTGATCAAAGATTCATGTTCGTAATTGTCATTCAGTATAAAATCGTATCATACAAATTCTTATTCAATGAAAAAATAGATATGTCATCTTTTATTTATATTCGATATTCTATTAAATTCATACATCCAATACCGTGGATAACCATACTTTGCAAGCAGATCAAAAGCATTATGGTTTGCAAAATCTTCAAACTGCATGATACAAAACCAACTGGAGAAATAAAAAACTATCTAAAAATAGATAAAATACATGTCTATTTCAAAATTAGGAAAAATGAATAACTTAAATGAGAACTTTCTCTCCATAATTTTGCTTGACCGCAGACATGTAAATTCATGCATGAGGGGGACATGAAACAGGTTAGCATTTCAGAAACCCTCCAGCATCATAGGACTATAGTTGGCTGGTGTTGTTAAAAGAAGGCATGTTACAGAATAAAATTCCAACCTACCCAGTTACCCTCCTTCGTCTGAGCCCGATGTAAAAATTCATCATTCAACAACTCCTCATTGTTTGTCCCCACATACTGCAGTCGTTGCTATTGTAGAAATTGCCATCCCTTCATCTGCAGCAATTGGTTTTTTGCATCCATCGGACGAACCATCTTTTCGCTTATCAAAGCTACTGACCATCATAGCAACCTTTTGCCTAATTGAGCCATTGGAGGCTAGAATGGCTTTGTTCTCGTATAGGAAGTTAGATATGAATACGATGAGAGCAAAAAGCGAAGATACACCAATAATGAGGAAAAGGCCCTTGAAACTTTTGATTGTGAGACTTCCAAAGGTGACCCAAATGTCATTTTGGTCTATGCAGCCTTTTTCTTTGCTAAACCATTTAGCTATAATTTCGTTCATCTTTTCTCCCTCTTTTAAACTCAATATGCCTCTTGAAACATCAGGTACAAGGGGAGATCCTTTTGCAAATGCCTAAATGTAGAGATCAACAAAAAATGACATAATTATAAAAATTTAATTGAGAGAGAGATAAAATCAACAAAAAGTGATATAATTATAAGGATATAGTTGAACAAACAATGACATAATTGAGAGAGAAATAAAGAGAAAAGGGAGAGACTCACAAAGCCAAATCCCACGGAGTTGTGAGTTGGTCCTACCATAACATACTTGGAACAATATTTGGAAAGGAATAATCTCAAATAAGGGATCTCATCGACAATTGCAGCAACCCCTCCATTCGCACTCCCTTTGGAAAGGGCTTCATTATATGCTTGTACAGCCCTTACCTTGGAGGGATCAAAGCCCATACTCTTCAAAAGTTCACCAATGTAAGATCCTTCTGGATACCCAACATAGTCTCCATTCTTTATGAGATCATTGATGTTTGTGATAGTGGGTTGTAGCTTTTGCACAGTTAGCATTGACGTTAAGCTTGCTGTGTAACTTGATGTCACTACCAGCACCACAAACACCCAAACAGCTACAATAAATCTTGATAAATTGTTAACTACCTTCTCCCCTATCCAAAATAGGAAAGTAAACAAACTCATTAATAGGCCTTACACATTCATTAATTAGTCAATCTCGATATACATGCATATTCACTAATAGGCCTTTCAAATTGCAAGCTAAATTTTGAAAACTAATCCAAAGTGTATTTCTAGCATAAAAAAGATATATGGGAACCTCTACCAATGTTACATTCTATATGTTTTTCCATTTTTAGAGATATGCAGATAAAGGACTTACCATGGGCAAACACCAAAGTCGAGAAGGAGAACCAAAATGTCATTCCAACTTGTTGGAGCGGTGGCCCTCTGAATTCTTTGTTAACACGATGCTCTAGAACCCATACCACAAAGCCAATGAAAATGAACAATGCCAAAATTATTAACCACATATCCATTGTTAGTGGTTTCATAAAAATCCATGCATTCTTGCTTTCATCATCCTTAATTGGAACGATCATTGCCACTCCAGATTCTGTGAAAGGCATTGTAAAATCAACAAACTTGGATCTATTTGCTTTGATAGTTACATCACCCACAACAGCATCAAACTTCTGCTAATATAAAAAAAAAAAAAAAAACTTAGTTGCTCAGGTTAAACCAAAAATTCAAAAGAAACATTATGTGATTTCCAATTAAAAATTCAACAATGAGTAAGGATTCAAATTAGAAATTTAGATTACATACATCAAGAGCAATTTGATAAACGAGCTCATCATAGCTTATGGTAATATTAGCACCAGGAGTTACAAAAGGAATAAACTCATATTGGATAGCATAAGGGAGCAAATGATCCATAACTTCTTTGAACACATCTACACAAAACCCAATAGCAATGACATCATTAGTTTGAGGATCCTTTTCCACTTTAATGAATCCATAGAATGCATTTCCAACTGGAACTCCAACCCTCAACCTCTTTTCCATTGCTGTCATTTCCCAACCTTTAGGCACTACATAAGATTCACCAGGCCATATGATTGGCTTAATGAGATCATCTTTGTTAGTTGTATAACTATCCTTGTCTGGCATTAAATGCTTTGATATCCCATATTTTGGAGTCCAGAAGCCTACTTCCCAATCTCGTTTTCCAATCACATTGACTATTTGAAAGGTTGATGATTGTAACTCTCCATCAACTAAATTGAATTCACCACTCAAGTCATTGAATCTCATGTTTCGAATTGATTGAAGAAGCACTGGCCCCATTTCTGAGGCTCCAATTACATCCAAGTCTGTCCAATTCTCTCCATTGGTATTCGGTTTCCTAAATTTTGGTTTTGAAATTTGTGCTTTCTCCATCGCCATTGCCAATACCTTGACGCTACTATATGCCCACAAGCCATATATGTTTAGTTCACATTCATGTTCTATATCTGGGTTCTCTTGAATAAATCTCTTTCTCCATCTTTTCTTGAATTCGTCAAGCTCTTTGGACCTTGGAACGTAAGTCTTGACACCTATTACACCTTGCATTGCTTCTATATGTGTGGGATCCATGGAATCTAGCAAACTTGTAATAGCATCTGTTATAATCCAAACATATCCCTGTCTCATCATTCCAACTTCTTTAACCTTCAGGAAAAGACGAGAAGCAAGAGGTAAAAGCATATGCACCACAAAAACCCTAGTCTGCATGGTTTGTAGCTTGTAGAGTTCTCCAAGGATATAATCATCTGTGGCTGACAAAGAAATGACACTTCGATATCGAACTTGCGTGTTGATTGGTAACAAAGCATCAATTAGATGGGGAAGTATCCCACTACCATAAGAGTTGTCCTCATAGATTAACACTATCTGCCTCCAACTAAATGTCTTGATTATAGATACCAGGGCTCCAATTTGAGTAGACGCAATAGGCGCTGCCCGAATGAAGTATGAATTTTCTTTCGGCGATAGAGAAAGACTAGTTGCTAAAGAAATTACAGGAACCTGTGCTTTGTTGCCGATATTAATCACAAATTCTGCTTGTGTGGATGATTGTGGACCTAGTATTGCTTGTACTCGCACGTTCTTGAGTAAGTCTATAACTGTAAAAATATGACAAATATTACAAAATTCAAACTGTAGGACTAGAAATATTACATAAGCATGCACAAAATGATATTCTCCTCGATACATATGCTTGTTCTGTAGAATTTAATTATGAAAGAACACATAACATGTATAATTAATTACCAGCAGATGCAGCCTCAACAACATCAGTCTTGGAATCTCTAGGGTGAAGAACAAGCCTTGTTGTAAAATTGAGGTGAGTGGCATAGAAATCTTCAAGTGCCATGTCCATGCATGTCTTTGTTACCTTCCCGACAATGGTGTCTTTGTCAAGAATTAACCCCACATCAACATTAACTTGCCCGCCAAGCACATTGCATAGGAAGCCCAACGAGAGCAATAACAGTACAAGGAGAGAAGAAGAAGAGGAAGAAGAGTATTCTGAATCAAGCTTGGCCATCAATTCAGGTGGAATTAATCCCTAAACCAATATTGTAGCTTGCTTCAACTAATTAGGTGCAGAATATATATATATATGGGGTTGAAGACTACTGATGATGAAGCCACACTGTTTCAACAACTCATATTGACCAAGGCGGCGGATCGTGATGATGAAGCCACACTGTTTAATACTAGGATTGATGATTAATTATTGACGAAGACCATGCATGCCATTCGTTCGTCAAACAACTCTCTCTGTCCTTTCACTCTCGTTAATTTTGACATGTAATTCCAAGGAAATTTCATGTTTTTGTCATGCATGCACCGTGGCTAGGTTGGCTTCATATCTATTTTAATGCATTTTATACACACACACACACACACACACACACACACACATATATATATAATATAGAATACCTAGAATCAATCCAGATTACAATTCATTTTGCAGTCCGGAATAATCAAAATAATTTCGTTTTGATTAGCTCGAACTGCATAATTAACAAGTTGCAATCCGAACTAATTTTAGGTATTCTGATATACATATATGTATATATATGCGTGTGTTTGGGGGTGTATTTCTTTTTTGTGAATGAAAAATACTTGAAGGCTTTTAGGAAAGATTTCAAAAGATACTTGTCTCCAAGAAGGCAAACTCCTATGCCAAGTCCACCAAACCAAAATTATCTTATATTAAACTTTAGTTAATTCTTATATCTTTAAAGTTTAAATTCAAACTATATAGTCTGACAACAAACACAAACAATTTAAGTCGTTTTTTCAAAGTAAGAGAAAAACAACGAGTAAGACTGAAACTTAAAAAACATTAACCCAAACTCGTTAACTATTATATGTTCATATGTTTACAATATTGACTTTGGAAAATGCATGCATTCTTCCTAGACATTAGTCATTTACAATAAAAAAACATTAGTCAAATAAATATTTCATGTCAACTTTCTCGTTAGTTTCTTGTTGATGTTACTTATAAAGAAATATTTGGTAAGTAAATTATAAAGCAATTAATTTTAATTAAGTCATAGTTCACCCTTTTAGACCGAAAAAAATGGGATATAAAAAATATTTCACACAAAAGTGTTTTTCATTTCATTTGTTAAAGAAGTCATGTGAATTTATATTTGAATTTTTTAAGATAAATTTATCTCTCTATCCCTTTAAATAAATTTATTTTGGTTCATTCAGATTAAAAAAAAAATGACGCATGTATCCCCTAATGCATCTCAAAAATTTAACAAATAATATGATAAAAATCTTGAAATACTTTCAAATTTTATGTTGACCATTTTATATCTGGATTCAAAAAGCATTCTAACTTTATTTTAATATAATTTTATCTTAATTATTCATTTTAACAAACGTTACCTAAACGAATTAAATTAAAATTGTTGGTTTTATGATTCCTAATGAGACCCAAGGCTATGACGAGGTTTCGTGTTTATCTTCATAGGGTTCGGCTTGAGATTGAAGTATCGTCCAAAGTACCACTCATTGGCAGCCCATTTAGAAGTCGGGCCATAAGCCCTTAGTTAAGCCTTTGAAGGAGAAATAGACTAAGTCAATTTACTTAAGGCTTAAGGAAGCCCAAATTAGCCCAAGCCCACTCTTTTGCCTTGCCTTAGGATTGCCATATAAAAGGTCTTTTTCTTTTTCTTGTTGTCTTTATTGATGATCGATTCTCACCCCTCTTTTTGTTCGCCCGATTGTTTCCTTTGATGGCCAATCTTCGTGGCTCTTCCTTTCATTTCTCGGTCTGATCCCTCTTTCCATGGCTGTGGTCTTCCTTTCCTTGCAAATCCCTTAGTCGATCCGTCGGTTATCCCTATTTATATTATCGGACAACACCCTCTAAGGTAAGCTCTCAATTTACGATTGTGGATTCCATCTTCTTTGTGAGGGTTTCTCTTTGTTCATTTGTGGATTCTTTTGGTGAGTAACCTTGGGTGGTTTTAGCGAGAGGTGATTGATTGGCCGAGAGGGTTTGAGCGTTTGGGAGTTTCAATTCTTGATGATTTGGGGCTTCTTCGTGGTTTGGTGGCTTTATTCGATTGCCATTACTTGAGTGGTGCGATTTGGACAAACTTAGATCTGAGTCTTGAATCGCTTTACAAGGAGTTCTATATTTATGTTCTTTGTGTTCTCGTTTTCGATATTCTAGTTTTGATTATTATCAGTACTAGCCCTTTGTTTTGTAAGTGTTTTTCTGCATCAAGGGTCTTATAAAAATTTGGTTATATATGAATTTAATATTCGATCGACCCTCAACCCATATTATAAATATAAGGTCTAATCATTTGATTTATTCTAATTTTTTTGATAATTTTTAATTTAATTCTATTTTAAAATTTATTTTAATTTATGCCTAATAGTTTAAGTTAGTTGCAATTATATCCTAATTTGATATAAGATGTGCCTCTACTGATGTGGCAAACTGAGTTGACACAGTAACTTGTCTTAATATTAACTCATAAAGTTAACTCATTCAAAACTTTAGACCTATTCATCTGATTTATCTTGAATATTTTGTCAAATTTTAATTTAATCATGTTTTTTGAATTGCCTCATTTTATGCCTAATATTTTAAGATTAGTTACAATTGTATCCTAATTTATTTTGATAGTGCCTCTGTTGATGTTTTTTAATGCTAATTCATCAAGATAATCCTTTCAAAACTCTAAATGAAAAAATATATGGTACCGTTTTATTTTATTTTATTTTATTTTTTTGAAGAAGTCTTATCATTTAATTGATTAAAGTTTATAGTAAAAAAAAGTAAATAACAAGATTAGTATTTAAATTTTATATTTCGTAATAAAAATATTATTATATTTTAATTTTTATCACTACAATTACCAAATTTTACCTTTTGTTATAGTTCAATCTTTCTTTTAATTTTTTATCAAGTTGTGTTAATAAAAAAAATTGTGATACATTTAAATAAACCTAAAAATCACTTAATAGTAAAATTAACATAAATCTCACAATCAAATTATTTTGAAATTTATATTAGTATATACTGTATTAATTTTCATTAACATAATTTAATAAAAAAGTTAAAAATATAAAAATTAAAATTTAACAATGACAATAATTATTATAATATTACAAATTTACGAAACTTTGTGGAGACTAGAGACTAGTAATTTATCCATTAAAAAAATGATAAATTTAAATATGCTTAATAATAAAAAGGTGACCACACAAGATCGTAAGCCCCGTTCAGTTGGCCCAATGGGCCGCGTGAATGACTGTAGAAGAATCGGCCAATCAGCTTCGGGCGAAGACCGCGGGCTCCACACACGTCTCAGCCCAAATGGACTTCGCACTCGAAGTAACTCGTTTCCGAGCCCACATCTCTGTGGACAATGGCCCGGGGACTTTCCTGGGCTAGAGAACTCAACCAAGGCTAAGATCACAGCCCGCTCACGCCGTCCCGTGCGGTCGGTTGGTTCCCTGGTGCGCTAACTAAACGCTTTATTAAGATTTCAAAGTATCTTTAACTGACCGATGTGGGATAAGATTACAGTGTTTTTAAGTTTATTCCAAGGAATAGGAACGTATGGGCAGCCAATATTGCCATTAGCCCTGCAAGGTCCACAGATGCTGTTCCCTGATATAGATAAATACATATAGACTTCAAATTTAGGACAAGCCAATAACTTGAATGAGAATTCTCTCCATAGTTTTGCTTGACCGCAATCATATAAATTCATACATTAGTGCATCAAAGATTTGGGGACAACACAAGAAATCTTTGGGCTAGATGAGGTGCTTTCGCCATCTATATAGCAACCACAAAGTGTAGCAGAAGTTAGTGTTAAGAGGGGCGAAACCTGATCCACAACCAAGGTTTCCGTAAAGGGTATGCAATCTAAGAACTCCAGTAGGAAATTTTAGAGGTGTAGTTTCGCCATGCCGCTTGAGGACATAATGGGTTTTGGCTTAAATTATACTTGCAGCTGATGGAAGAATCCCTCCAAGTGCTGGGTACAAAGAAAGCTTCCCCACAGGTAAAGTTCAAGCCAGCCTTAATTCGACACACACTTGCACAACCTTCAATAGCTATCCCCCATCATGATAACATTTTAAAATTTAGTCAAGCCAAGATCTTAATCATGCATACAAGGGATATTGGCAGAGGGACAAGTGGCAAAATATCATAATACTAGAAGTTGATTCATTGGAATTTTTGTATGGTGAGTCCATGTACTAGTCACCTGACAGCCAAGATCCCCAAGGCCCAAAATTCTATCCTCTTCGGTGACGACAATAACCTGAATTTTCCTATGGGGCCAATTCTTCAGTACCTCTAGAAAAGACTTGCGATCAATTAGTTTCAACATTTCAATATAATACTGCAATCACATAAGGAGCAACCAAGGAATTGTATGGAACGTACTTCTCTTTCAAGCTAATAAAAAGACCCTGAGGACGCCTAAAGATGCTGCCATATTTTTGACAAGCTTCACCAACGGTTGGGAGTGTAAACAACTGGAAGCAGCTCCTCAACATTTTCAATGAGAAGCTTGTAGAACAGCTTTTCATTCATCTCCTGCAGACCAGGACACTACAGAATGATAGGAAATTTTACTAACAGAGAATAATATAAAATGAATTTGTAAAGCACGGGCAGCAAAAAGTTATCCAGATTTATTACAATTAAAGAAGTTAGTACGAGCTAACTATTTGCAGAAGTGTTTGCATTTTCCATTTTAATTTCGGAGACTTCTTTAGCCACGATACTATCAGGTAAAACAAAGAGCCAAAAGTTCAATGAATAACATCAATGGCCTACCTAGAGATCCATCATGGCCATGTACCTCTGCAGTGGGACTTGATACTACCGAAGACTACGCATCATTTTCCATCTTAATTTTCGGTCGGCTGATCGGCCATTCGAGCTCAAAGCTCCCTCCTGCACAGGAGCCTGCGCTTTCCTCTGCGAATGCGATAAACCTCTGGGAACGCCATAGACCGAGTTGTTCTGCGTTTAATCAACAAATCCCACGTCAAAAAACAAAGAAACAAAATCAAAATCGATCCTTCCGATGCCAAGAAAGGGTATTGAAATGGGGGGGAGCTCGAAAGTGGAATCTGATTCCCAAATTTTGAGAAGAAGAAAGTAATACCAAATCTGTGGGCTTAGGGTTGTGATTGCTTACCAGAAAGCAGCTGGCATTCAAAAAGATCATGGAGAAGGAGATGGGCTACCCTTTCTTCTTCTGCGTTAGATAAAGATAAACAGATGGATAGATATAAGTTGCGCCCACCACCAACTCAAGGGAAGTGGCAGCGAAGAGCAAACCGCAAAGCCCTGAAGATATGTTCCTTGGTGTTAGGGTCACATTGAGAGAGCTAGTAGAGAATCTTTGAAAAATTAGTTAGGTAAATTTAATATACACTGAATTTTAAAATTATAATTATTTATTTATTAAAATTTAAATTATTATTATTTATTCATTGAATTTTACTTAATGTCAACTATCCATCACTCATTATAACTCTGTCAGATCTTGCATACGAAAAATGTACACATGAATGTACTTTGGGGAGGTCAGGGTTTGAATTCGTAGCTCACTGGGATGACACTAGCATATTATGACCTGTCCTTTGCCATCTAAGCTATGCCTCGGGGACATCACCGTCTGCTCTTAAAATATATTAAAAGATTCTTGTATACATTTAAGATCACTTGCTTCTCAAACCAAAAGTGAAAAACTAAACTAATGATCCAAATTAAAAAAACTACTGATGCAAAGCAGAAATAAAAAAAAAGTTTGCTTAGATTTTTTTACCTCCATAACAAATCAAAAGTTACAATTTTTGTAATAAGTTTTTAGCTCTTGGTCTTGTTATTGAATATATTTTTGTGAATTTCATTGTTCATGATGGAGGTAAAAAATGTAGACAAACATTTTTTTTGCTTCTGGTTTACATCAGTAGTTCTTTTAATTTGAATAATTGGTTTAGTTTTTAATTTTTGGTTTGAAAAGCAAGTGATCTCAAATGCATAGATGAAGTTTTTAATATGTTTCAAGATCAGATGGTAATGTAACGAGTGATGGATGGTTGACGTTGAGTTAAGTTCAGTAAGAAAGTAGTAACAATTCAAAATTTACTGAGCAAATAGTTATATTTTTAAAGTTCAATGAGTGTATATTAAATTTATCCTTACCACATTAGATTCTGTTAGCCACCTTGGCATTATCTGTTTGCAAGATTTGACGAAATTATAACGAGTGATGGAGGTTGATATTCAGCAAAGTTCAGTGAGTAAGTAATTATAATTTTAAAGTTCAATGAGTATATATTAATTTTATCCAAAATTAGTTATAGGTCGATTATTTCGGACTCATGTAATTGGAGAGTAAATTACCACTTAAGTTCCAATTTTTGGAGGATTGTTTACCCTCGAAGTAGACATTTGTCATTTTCTTTTTTTTCTTTTCATCTTTTGACAAAATAAGTATGAAGGAAAAGTCCAAGGCAAGCAGAGAGTTGAGAGCTTTGTGAGAGCAAGAAATCCTTAATTCAAGCCTTTTAATTTCTATTACTCGTTTAATTAATAATAAATAAGAAAAATATTTTATTATCAAAAGAGTAACTACAACAAATTTTGAATTAAGAGACATTTAAAAATATCTTAATAAATAGTTTATCGGGGTATTTTAACTATTAGGGCACTAATAATAATGCTTCGTGTAACTTTGCCCCAAAAACGTATTGAGACACTTACAAATGCCTTAAAAATAACTGTAAATTTAAGTTTGTTGCGATACTTAAAAATGCCTCAAAAATCACTATAAATTTATTTTTCATATCCCTTACAAGACCTTCTCTTATTTCTAACTTACTTCTTCTCCCTTTGATCGAACCTTGAACCTTTCCTTCTTCTTGCACTCACGTGACTACTTAATCTACACATTATCTAATTAATATATGTGGTTATGTTTATTTTATAGTATATCTAAATTTCATTAGAATTATTCTATTGGGGCACTTAAGATTTGTTTATTAGGGCATTTCATCAGAGTGTCTCGTTAGAATTATTTTAATGAGACATTTCAAAAATTCTGCCCCATTAGATTTATCTATTAAAACACTTATATTTGTCTATTAGGCCATTTCATTATCGTGCCTCATTATAATTGTTTTATTGGAGCACTTCTTTAAATTGTGCCTTAAAATAGTATTTTATAGGGAACTTAATTGTTGTGCCTCATTAAAATTATTGTATTGGGGCATTTTTTTAGATTGTGCCTTAAAATGATATTTTAGAGGACACTTTTTAAAAAATAACCTAAAAAAAATGTCTCAACAAATCATTTTTGTTGTAGTGAGTGACTGGTGTTTCACTCCAAATCAAATGCCATAAGTAATTTTATAAATAATAAATGACAATTACCACCTCGTTTTGTCATAATTAGATATAGGTAATATATACAAATCATGTATTTGATTATATCATCTAATTAGACATGAGTAATCCCAACACATCAAAAGAAAATGAGTTCACTTTAAATTTTGTCCCTTAATTTCTTTAAACTCCTTGTCACCAACTAGACTTGATTGGGACATATACTTACCGTTTAAATTTTTATTATTTTATAAAATTTAAGTTCCGTTTAAATTGCCTTTTGTGTAATACTTTGCAATAATAATCAAATTTCTAGAATTTTATTTAAATTACTTAGACTAGGAGAGTTTCAAAGATTTTTATGAGAATAAAGTAAGTAGACATGATTCAGCTTGATTTTCTTGAAAAAAATATATATGTTAAACAAAAATTAAGTGCCGAAAGAGCAAGGAGTAACACAATCACTTCAATCTTTTCATAGTCAATCTGAGAGCACTATCTTGCTTGCACAGGATACTGTTTATTTTAACCAACAATTAATAGGGTGTGCTGATTCTATCAATAAACGATTGTAATTATGCAATTAAAGTGCAAATAATTTATTTCAACTAGAAAGCTCGTGACAATTCACGTTTGTTCATTAGGTTACACAATTGAAATATTATCATGAATTGGTGTACTAGGTCCTGTTGTAAAACATCCTTCATAACTTGGGGAGACAATGTCCTCGGCATTATGAAAGATACTTGTAGCTGGACTTTGAGGGCAATCACATACTGGAGTCGTTGCTATGGTAGAAATTGCCATCCCTTCATCTTCAGCAAATGTTTGTTTGCATCCATCAGACGAACCATCTTTTTGCTTATCAAAGCTCTTGACCATCATAGTAACTTTTTGCCTGATTGAGCAATTAGAGGCCAGAATGGTCTTGTTCTCGTATAAGAAGTTAGATATGAATACGATGAGAGCAAAAAGCAGAGATACACTAGCAATAAGGAAAAGCCCCTTGAAACTTTTGACCGTGAGACTTCCAAAGCTGACCATGATGTCACTTTGGTCCATGCAACCTTTTTCTTTGCTAAACCATTTAGCTATAATTTCGTTCATCTTTTCCCCCTCTTTTAAACTCAATATGCCTCTTGAAACATCAGGTACAAGGGGAGATCCCTTTGCAAATGCCTACAGATAGAGATGAATAATAAAAAATGACATAATTATAAGGATATAGTTGAGAGAGAGATAAAGATAAATAAAAAATGACATAGTTATAAGGATATAGTTGAACAAAAAATAACTTAATTATAAGAATATAACTCAAAGAGAGAGAGAGAGAAACTCACAAAACCAAAACCTTCCGAGCTGTAAGTTGGTCCTACCATAACATACTTGGAACAATATTTGGTAAGAAATAGTCTCAAATAAGGGATCTCATCGACAATTGCAGCAACCCCTCCATTCTTACTTCCCTTGGAAAGGGCTGCATTATATGCTTGTAAATTGTAAGTCCTTAACTTGGAAGAATCGAAGCCCATATTCTTCAAAAGTTCACCAACAAAAGATCCTTCTCCATACCCAACATAGTCTCCATTCTTTATGAGATCATTGATGTTTGTGATAGTGGGTTGTAGCTTTTGTACAGTTAGCATTGACATTAAGCTTGCTGTGTAACTTGATGTCGCTACCAGCACCACAAATACCCATACAACTAAAACAAATCTTGATAAATTGTTAACTACCTTCTCTCCTGCCCAAAATAGGAAAGTAAACAAATTCATTAATAGGCAATCTCAATATATATGCATATTCACTAATAGGCCTTTCAAATCGCATGCTAAATTTTTAAAACTAATCCAAAGTGTATTTCTAGCATAAAGATGATATATGGAAACTTACCAATGTTACATTCTATATGTTTTTCCATTTTGAGAGATATATAGAGAAAAGACTTACTATGGGAAAACACTAGAGTGGAGAAGGAGAACCAAAATATCATTCCAACTTGTTGGTGCGGTGGGCCTCTGAATTCTTTGTTAACACGATGCTCTAGAACCCATACCACAAAGCCAATGAAGATGAACAATGCTCCAATTATTAACCACATATCCATTGTTAGGGGTTTCATAAAAATCCATGCATTCTTGCTTTCATCATCCTTAACAGGAACGATCATTGCCACCCCAGATTCTGTAAAAGGCATTGTAAAATCAACAAACTTGGATCTATTTTCTCGGATGGTTATGTCACCCACAACAACATCGAACTTCTGCAAATACAAAAACAAACTTCGTTGCTTAAACTAAAAATTCCAAAGAAGCATCATGTGATTTCCAATTAAAAATTCAACAATGAGTGGGGATTCAAGTTAGAAATTTAGATTACATACATCGAGAGCAATTTGATAAACGAGGTCATCATAGCTTATAGTAATATTAGCACCAGGAGTTACAAAAGGAATAAACTCATATTGGATAGCATAAGGAAGCAAATGATCCATAACTTCTTTGAACACATCTACACAAAAACCAATGGCAATGACATCGTTAATTTGTGGATCCTTTTCCACTTCTATGAATCCATTGAATACATTTCCAACTGGAACTCCAACCCTCAACCTCTTTTTCGTTGTTGTCATTTCCCAACCTTTAGGCACTACATAAGATTCACCAGGCCATATGATTTGCTTGATGAGATCATCTTTGTTAGTTGTATAACTATCCTTGTTTGGCATGAGATCCTTTGATATCCCATATTTTGGAGTCCAAAAGCCCATTTCCCAATCTCGTTTTCCAATCAAATTGATAATTTGAAAGGTTGATGATTGTAACTCTCCATCAACTAAATTGAATTCACCACTCAAGTCATTGAATCTCATGTTTCGAATTGATTGAAGAAGCACTGGTCCCATTTCTGAGGATCCAATTACATCTAAGTCTGTCAAATTCTCTCCATTGGTATTTGATTTCCAAAATTTTGGTTTTGAAATTTGCGTTTTCTCCGTCGCCATTGCCAATACCTTGACACTACTATACGCCCACAAGCCATATATGTTTAGTTCACATTCATGTTCTATATCTGGATTTTCTTGAATAAACCTCTTTCTCCATCTTTTCTTGAACTTATCAAGCTCTTTGGACCTTGGAACGTAAGTCTTGATACCTATTACACCTTGCATTGCTTCTATATTTGTGGGATCCATGGAATCGAGCAAATTTGTAATAGCATCTGTTATAATCCAAACATATCCCTGTCTCATCATTCCAACTTCTTTTACCTTTAGAAAAAGACGAGAAGCAAGAGGTAAAAGCATATGCACCACAAAAACCCTAGTCTGCATGGTTTGTAGCTTGTAGAGTTCTCGAAAGATATAATCATCTGTGGCTGACAAAGAAATGGCACTTTGATATTGAACTTGAGTGTTGATTGGTAGCAGAGCATCAATTAGATGGGGAAGTATCCCACTACCATAAGAGTTGTCCTCATATATTAACACTATCTGCCTCCAACTAAATGCCTTGATTATAGATACCAGGGCTCCAATTTGAGCAGATGCAATAGCCGCTGCTCGAATGAAGTATGGATTTTCTTTCGACGATAGAGAAGGACTAGTTGCTAAAGAAATTATGGGAACTTGTGTTTTGTTGCCGATATTAATCACAAATTCTGCTTGTGTGGATGATTGTGGACCTAGTATTGCATGTACTTGCACATTCTTGAGTAGGTCTATAACTGTTAAAACATGGCAAACATGGCAAATATGCCGAAATTCAGATTGCAGGACTAGAAATATTACATAAGTATGCACAAAATGATTTTTTCCTGGATGCATATGCTTGTTTTGTAGAATTTAATTATGAAAGAACACAATAACATATATAATTACCAGCAGATGCAGCCTCAACATCATCAGTCTTGGAATCTCTAGGGTGAAGAACAAGCCTTGTTGTAAAATTGAGGTGAGTGGCATAGAAATCTTCAAGTGCCATGTCCATGCACGTCTTTGTCATCTTCCCGACACTGGTGTCTTTGTCAAGAATCAACCCCACATCAACCTTAATAACTTGCCCGCCAAGCACATTATGTAGGAAGCCCAACGAGAGCAATAACAGTACAAGCCGAAAAGAAGAAGAAGAAGAAGAGTATTCTGAATCAAGCTTGGGCATTATTTCCGGTGGAATTAATCCCTAAAGCAATATTATTATAGCTTGCTTCAACTAATTAGTTGCAGAATATCTATGCATACATACATACATATATATATGGGGTCTAAGACTACTGATGATGAACACACACTGTTTCAACCACTAATATTGACCAAGACGGATGGTGATGATCAGTCGAAAATGTATGATTCAATAATATAATCAAAATAACGGAAACAGCAAGTCAAGTCATTTTTTAGAGTAAGAAAAAACAACAAACATGCGCCAAGTAGTTTAAACTCAAGATGCTCTGACAGTAAACAACAGACAAGCCAAGTACATTAAACTCAAGATGCTCTGACAGTAAACAACAAATAAGCAAGTCATTTTTTCAGAGTATGGAAAAAGCAACGGGTAGGATTGAAACTTAAAAGACATTATCTCAAACTCGTTAACTATTATAAAACCTCTTGGTAGTTCATATTTTTATTATTTTTTTGTTTACAATATTGACTTTGGAAAATGAGAGGCTAAGCTTGTTCAAAGCTCCCAATTTCCATGGAGTGAATTAAAATTTGGAATAACTAGAAACGTCCAAATGAATGCAATATGGTTCCAAGTCTTGCATTGAGCAGGTCATTTAAGTAGTGTAGTAGTTGCCATCAGGAACAAGAAGAAAATATTTGGTAAGTAGATTACAAAGAAAATGAATGGATTCTTCCTAAGAAAATATTAGTACAGAAGAAACTGCATGGAGTCTTCCTAAGCATTTGTCATTTACAATCAAAGTTCACACCAACTTTCTCGTTACTTTCTTGTTGATGTTACTTACAGATAAATAAATATTTGGTGAGTAGATTACAAAGCAATTAATTTTAGCTAAGTTATGCAGTTGTTATCCTACAATTTACAAGTTGGTTTCCAACGGCTCCACCCATATTATAAAACCAGAGATGGAGAGCCCCTAGGCTTGTTCAAAGCACTCATTTATCTTTTATTTTTTTGGTAAGTATGAACTTGAAGGATATATTTCCAAAGCACCCATAGTCAAAGGAGTCATTTAAAATTTCGAATGACTTCTCACTAAAAAGAAAAATCAAATTATTAGAAATCTTCAATTGGATATATATGGTTTAATTAATTCCAAGTCTTTCTAGTTCATGTTCTTATGACATAGGGATCAGTAATCAATTAAAATTATAAATTTTTTCATGAGATTGAAATTACTTTTAAATTAATTTGGTCTTGAAATTTCTACACAAGTGAAATAAAAATAATTGTGGCAAGGCCTGTCTAGGAAAATGCCACTCCAATACCTAAAGTTAACCAAGAATTTAGGAGAGAGAATTTATAGGCATATGAGAGTAGTTTTGAATATCATATCTTTGCCTTATCACTTGAAGTCTTTTTATACTTTTTTGGGTTAGAGTAACATGATGAAGAACATGATTAGAATTAGCCAACCCCACCTATGTCACTAATGATTAGTTGATTCCTCTTAGTTTTGTGAGTTTGGGAATAATTTCAATTGCACTTATCAAATAAGTGAAGAATATTTCATCCTAAGCGTATGAAGATTAGGACACATGACATCAAAAAGAGATTTAGAATGCCTATCTTGTGTTTTCTCTATACATTGCTTGGATTTATCTAGGGAGATTAAGATTGTCTCTTGTTAAGAACTTATCATATAGGAATTGCATCTAAGTGAGAGCTTAACATATAAGTGTTTTCAAATCTTCTCCTATTTGAACTGTGTTTTATTAAGATTATTCATATCTTGGTCTTGAAGATGCTTCAGTATCCATCTTCTAGATAGATTAGGTTCTTTCACTTTATATATCTTTAATATAACTTAGGAGTATTGTTGGATCCTTAATCCAACATTGGGCTCATATGTGAATAATTATACATTGTGGGCTGTCAAATAATCTAAGCCTAATTAAAAAGTGATATGTTAAGTTTTGGGCTTTAATGTATCTGATAGGGTGTGAACCTTTAATGTGTAGATACTTAAAGGATAATTATGTTTTCTTGATGGGTTGAAATATAATTATCAATAAGGTAACGGGCTGTTACCCCTATAAATACAGCGGTTATGGTCTCCAGGTCATACGAACGAATTAGTTTTGTTTCTGTATCCCATCATCAGAAATTAGTTGGGAAGAGAAACTTAAAGGATTCTCTTAGAAATTCGTATTGATTTGGAAGGCTCGCTGCACGGATCTAAAGAGACATAATCGTTATGGATTCAGGTACTCTTCAATTTATTGTTTATTTATTCTTGATGATTTGACATGATTACTCTTAGTATTTGGGTGATAATTTTCACAAAAGATTTAAAGTACACAACAAGTGGTATCAGAGCCTTTTTCATGTTAAGTCATTAAGAATCATATTATTTTGATCCATAATTTATTTGGATATACTAGTTCTTTTAAACCAAAATTTTATGGATTAAGTAGTGGCACTAGCTTTTAATCTCGTCGATTAAGAAAAGTTGTGGCCATCTGGTTGCGACATTAAGAAAAGAAAGCTGTGGCCAGTGGCCGCGGCATTAAGGGAAAGCCATGGCTTTCTGGCCACGACATTAAGAAAGCTGCAGCCTTTTGGCCACGGCATAAAGAGAATAGTTGCGGCCTTCTGGTCGTGGCATTAGGAACGACAACGGCCAAATAGCCACTGCATTAAAATAATGAAGCAACGGCTATCTGGCCGTTGTGTCAAGAAGTAGAAAGCAGCTACCATTTGGCCGCTGCATTAAGAAAGCTGCGGCCAGTGTTCCGTTTCCTGGGGAGGAAACCCTAGGGTTTCCAGACTTGGCCCATGAGGCCCAAGAAAAAAATTGGGTTGCGGTTCCAGTAAATTAGTTAATTAAATTTAGTAGATTAATTAATTAACTTCAGTAAAGTAGTTTGATTTTAGTAAATTAGTTAATTAACTAATTTATTAATTAGTTAATTAAATTCAAAAAACTAATTAATTTCTTATTTATTTATTAATTAATTAAATTCAATAAAACAATTTGTTTAACTGTTTGTATTAATTAATTAAACTATTTTCTTTGGTGCAATTTTAAATTCGAATATTGGCATGATTTTGTATATATATTTTGAAATAAATTAATTGAAATAACATGTGGCTAAAGTGACATCTCTTGTGGAAATTAATTTGTTTTGAAATATAAATGGTTGTGTGCATGTAATTTGTGTGAATATATATTGGCCCAAAGGAAAGTAAATATTTAACAGAATTGCGTGTGCACCTATGGTAATAAATGCGTGATAATTATTTGGTTTACATATGACCAATAAATCGACCCAAAGAAAGATTTATTGTTTGTTATGTTATTATTATCAGTATTTGATTACTACACCAAGATATCACTTACAAGTTAATATTTTGTCCAAAGATGAAATTATTAATGGAGTGTTTGGTATCTTGAGATGGAATTTGCCTTTATTTGAATTTAATTTTGTTTTAAGACTTATATAAGCTTTTTTGTTTGTTTGTTGTTCTCTGTTTAACACTCGCTCCTGCTAATATTACTGCCACTATCAATTCTATTCCTATGTTAAATGGCTCTAACTTCAAGTCATGGTAAGAGAATCTCATGATAGTTCTCGGAGTCATGGATCTTGACCTTGCGATAAGGGTTGATTCTCTAGCACCTCTTACGGATTCGAGTACCTCTGATCAAAGGAGGGAGATGGAAAAGTGGGAGAGATCAAGTCGCATGTGCATGATGATCATGAAGAAAGCCATTTCGGAAGCATTCAAGGGCACAATATCTGAAAAGATTATTACAGTTAAGGATTTCCTTGCGGATATTGAAAAGAGGTTTGCCAAGAATGAAAAGGCTGAAATTGGTACACTCTTGGTAAGCCTAATTTCAGTGAGGTATAAGGGTAAAGGCAACATCAGGGAGTACATCATGGAGATGTCAAATCTTGCTTCTAAGTTGAAAGCACTTAAGCTTGAACTCTGGGAAGGATTGCTAGTGCTTCTGGTTTTGATTTCACTTTCGAGACAGTTTAACCAGTTTAAGGTGAGCTATAACTGTCAGAAAGAGACTTGGTCTCTGAATGAGCTTATTTCACACTGTGTTCAAGAAGAGGAAAGATTGAAGCAAGATAAGACAGAGAGTGCTTACTTGACCTCAATCTCTAAGGACAAAGCAAGGAAAAAGAAGAAGGATACGGAAGCTGCAGGTATAACACCTCATAAGAAACAACAAAAGAAACTGACTGGCTCAGTTGGTAAGGGTTGTTTCTTCTATGGAGTTGAAGAGCATCAAAAGAAGCAATGCACCAACTATCACGCATGGCATGCTAAGAAAGGTATGCTTCTTAATTTGGTTTGTTCTGAGGTTAATTTAATTTCGGTATCTAGACACACGTGGTGGGATAGATTTTGGTGCAACAACTAACATCAGTGTGTCTATGCAGGGTTGCCTGAGTTGCCGAAAGCCAAATGATGCTGAAAGATACATCTATGTGGGCGATGACAAGACAGTTCAAGTTGAGGCAATAGGAAAATTTAGATTATTGTTAAAGACTAGATTTTATTTGGATCTTGTTGAAACATTTATTATACCGTCGTTTAGACAAAATTTGATTTCTATTTCTACTTTGGACAAATTTGGTTATTCTTGTTCGTTTGAAAATGGAAAATTTAGTTTGTTTCATGATCTAAAATTGGTTGGTTCTGGCTCTTTGTCAGGCTATGATAATCTTTATTTAATTGATACAATTGCTTCATATAATAAATCCTTGCAGTTAAATACATGAGGTGTAAAGAGAAAATTAACTACTGAGAATTCAGCTGTGTTATGGCACAAGAGATTAGGTCATATATCCAAACGGAGAATTGAGAGATTTGTGTAGACGAAATTCTAGATCCCTTAGATTTCACAAATTTTGAGATTTGTGTTAACTGTATAAAGGGAAAACAAACTAATAAAAGGAGATTTGAAGCTAACAGGACTATGGACGTCTTAGAACTTATACATACAGATATTTGTGGGCCTTTCCCTACGGTTGCTTGGAATGGTCAATAATATTTTATAATATTCATAGACAATTTTTCTAGATATGGCTACATATATCTCATTCTTGAAAAGTCACAATCACTGGACGTGCTCGAAAATTATAAGGCTAAAGTTGAGAACCAACTCAACAAAATGATTAAAAGCATCAGATCTGATCGTGGTGGTGAATACTATGACAGATATGACGGTTCAGGTGAACAACGTCTAGGGTTGTTTGCTAAGTTCCTAGAGGAATGCGGTATCGTCCTACAGTACACCATGCTAGGTTTGCCCACTATGAATGGTGTTGCTGAAAGACAAAACAAGACACTTAAGGACATGGTAAGGAGTATGATTAATCATTCTACCTTACCGAAATCACTTTAGGGAGAAGCACTTAAGACTGCAGCATATATCCTTAACAGAGTTCCAACTAAAGCGACTGTCAAAACCCCTTATGAACTTTGGACGGGCAGGAAGCCTAGTCTAAAGCACTTGCACATTTGGGGATGTCTAGTTGAGGCTAGGCCTTATAGGCTGAATGAAAAGAAACTAGACTCAAGGACGGTGAGTTTCTATTTTATTGGATATTCTGAAAGATCCAGGGGATACAAGTTTTACGATCCCACGGCTAAGTTGATTTTTGACTCTGGAAATGTGCGGTTCTTTGAGGATGCTGAGTTTGCAAGGGGAGATGCAGGTAGGGACATTGTTTTTGAAGAGGAATACGTTGATATTCCCATAGGTGTTATTGGTATTGATCAGGATTTCATTCCTGACCTTACTCAAGACACATCAAATCAAAACAATGTCAGAGAACCTCCTATTCTAGAAATTGTTCTAGAAGAACAAACTCCAGCACCTCAAGAACATATGCCATTAAGAAGATCCACTAGAGAGAGGAGAAGTGCAGTGCCAGATGATTACATTGTATTTCTTCAAGAACATGAGGTGGACATTGGAGTGATGGAAGATGATCCAATCAACTTTCATCAAGCCATGGACAGTTCTAACTCTCAAAAGTGGATTGATGCCATGAATGAGAAGATTAAGTCCATAAAAGACAATGACGTGTGGGATCTTATCCCATTGCTAGAAGGTGTGAAACCCATTGGTTGCAAATGGATATTTAAGACCAAAAAAGATTCGAAAGGCAATGTGGAAAGGTACAAGGCTCGTCTTGTTACAAAGGACTTTACACAGAAAGAAGGCATTGACTATAAAGAGACTTTCTCTCCAGTATCTTTGAAAGACTCTTTCAGGATTATAATAGCATTAGTGGCACATTTCAATCTTGAGTTACAATAAATGGATGTGAAGACAGTGTTTCTCAATGGTAACATTGATGAAACAATCTATATGGTGCAACTAGAAAACTTTGTGTCAGGAGACCCAAAGAATATGGTTTGCAAACTTAAGAAATCCATCTATGGACTCAAACAAGCATCTTAACAATGGTATTTCAAGTTTCACCAAGTGATCATCTCATTTGATTTTAAGATGAATTTGGTTGATGATTGTATATACCATAAGTTTTGTGGGAGCAAACATATTTTTCTGGTTTTATATGTCGATGATATTTTGCTTGCCAGTAACGATATAGGCTTATTGCACAAAACCAAGAGATTTCTGTTTAAGAATTTTGAGATGAAAGATCTTGGTGATGCCTCTTTTGTATTGGGCATTCAAATATACCGGGATCGCTCTCGAGGTATTCTTGGATTGTCTCAAAAGGGCTATATCAAAAAGGTTCTCAAAAGGTATGGCATGCAGAATTGCAAACCAGGTGATACCCCTGTGGCTAAGGGAGAAAAATTTAGTCTCAATCAGTGCCCTAAGAATGATTTTGAGGAAAAGCAAATACAAAAGATTTCGTACGCCTCAGCAGTAGGGAGTCTAATGTATGCTCATGTTTGTACTCGTCCGGATATTGTGTATGTCATTGGGATGTTGGGCAAATATTTAAGAAATCCAGGAGTAGATCATTGGAAAGCAGCTAAATGGGTCATGCGGTACTTACAGAGAATAAAAGACTACATGCTCACGTATCGAGGTCAGATCAGCTTGAGATCGTTGGGTATACTGACTCTGATTTTACTGGATGCCAAGATAGTATGAAATCTACGTCGGGTTATGTTTACCTGCTTGCTGGAGGTGCTATCTCCTGGAAGAGTGCTAAACAGTCAATTATAGCCTCTTCTACTATGACAGCAGAATTTATAGTATCTTATGAGGCATCCAATAGCAGAATATGGCTGTAGAATTTTATCACGAGGCTGCACATAGTGGATGGTGTTGAAAGACCACTCAAATTATTTTGTGACAATAAGTCAACAGTTATGTATTCCAACAATAATAAGAGCTTGACGAAGTCAAAGTATATAGACATCAAGTTCCTAGTTGTTAAAGAAAGAGTTCAGAGTGGACAGTTGTCTATAGAACACATCAGAATAAACTCCATGGTTGCGGATTCGCTTACTAAGGGATTGCCAGCCAAATTGTTTCATGAGCACTTTGCTCGTATGGGTGTCTTTTCAATTGAGGATATTCAGGTTTAGTGGGAGTTTGTAATTTTAGATGTTTTTATGATATAGACACATTTTTCAGTTATTTCAGTTAATAGATATGTTGAGGTTATTTTCTGCAGAAATGAAATTTCAGTTTATTTATACTCTGTTTTTGTTATGATTTGATCTCACTAAGGTTTAAGGGTGGACCAATTGGAAATAGGCATGTTAAGATCACATTACATAAAATTTTCATGCTACACATCCACATCATGATCCATGTCATTTAATTGAATTGGTATACGTGACCATTGATGGGTTGAGTTACGATAGCTGTAACAAAGGCTGCTTTGATCCTATGTTGGTATAATTGATGGACGGGATTGGTTATAGATACATTTCAGTAATGACAGCAAAGTTGAGCTCATTTGGTTATTTGTTTTGCAAAGCATAATTATAAGGTTATACATATGGCCCAAGTGGGAGATTGTTGGATCCTTAATCCAACATTGGGCTCATATGTGAATAATTATGGATTGTGGGTTGTCAAATAATTTAAGCCCAATTAAAAAGTGATCTGTTAAGTTCTGGGTTTTAATGTATTTGATAGGGTGTGGGCCTTTAATGTGTAGAAACTTAAAGGATAATTATGTTTTCTTGATGGGCTGAAATATAATTATCAATAGGGTAACAGGCTGTTACCTTTATAAGTACAGTGGTTATGGTCCCCATGTCATACGAACGAATTAATTTTGTTTCTGTATCCCGTCATCAGAAACTAGTTGCGAAGAGAAACTTAAAGGATTCTCTTAGAAATTCGTATTGATCTGGAAGGTTCACTGCACGGATCTAAAGAGACATAATCGTTATGGATTCAGGTACGCTTCCGTTTATTGTTTATTTATTCTTGATGATTTGACATGATTACTCTTTGTATTTGGGTGATAGTTTTCACAAAAGATTTAAAGTACACAACAGTATAATTCACCCAGAACCCAAATTCTTCGTGATAACCATTTAAAATCAAATTGTAAGTTGACCAAGACTCTAATGATCTAACACTTTAACTTATGTGAATTTTATTTTTTTCAGACATCATGATGCTGCTTATAAGGGGGGAACAAATTCTAGTTGATGAAATAGGGTGGACTGAATTTTTGGGTTAATTATTAATCATTATTTAAAAATATGATGAATTTACTAGATCCAATCCCACTAAACCAAATCTAAATCTTACCAATTTTATTAGGTTGCATTTGGATAGGAAAATTTTAAATTATGTTATTTTAATTTTTTTATTTAAATATTTTCATTTCAAATTTTACCATTTAAAATATTTCTATTTCTTGCACCTAAATCTAAAATCTAAATTTTTCTAACAATTATATAATCAAACAATAAATTCAAAATTTAAAATTCTAAATGACAATAGATAGTTCAAATTACCTCATCCTTTAGAGTGCATTAGAGTATGAGCTTGATACAAATTTGAATCAGTGGCAGTTTCTAGCCCGTACTATCAATTAACAAATTTAGAAGTTGGGCAAAGGGGCCTAATAAATTAATCACAAGATAGTTATGTGTTTGGTTTTAAAAATTTGATAAATTATCAAAATTTAATAAAAAAATTAAAATAGATACATTACTAAATAATATAAATAAAATTTATAAAAATACTAATTTTTAATAAAAATAAATTATAAATTAATATCCAACTAATAAAAGTTTTACCATTACACATTCATAAATTATATACAATTATTTAAAAAATATATTAATACAATACTTTGTGTTTAAATTTAGGTTTAATTTATAAAAATGTTAAATATCTATATAATAAGGGAGAATGGTTTTTGAAATTGAGAGACAAATGTAAGGGAGACATTTTTTAGATGGTTGAGATTAATTTTCAGGAACTTCAATGGCTGAGATCAACACATTTCCCCCCTCCCAAAACCATCCCGTCCTCCACACTCAACACACTCTTCCCTTTCTGGCCAACACACATTCACACAACCAAGTCTTCTACAGTGGCCTTCAAAATTTAAAAATATTTGGGCATTGGGATTGTGGCCGAGAGAAGAAGAGAGAGCAAATGAAGAGAGAGGAAAGAGCAGGTGGCCAAGAGCAATCGCGAGAGAGAGAAAGTCGATCGGTGGCAGTGGCAAGTCGCTGGGGAGGCGTTGGTGATCGGCGATTACAGCTAAGGCAGTAGTCGCGGCAGCTGATTGCAGCAGTGGAGGCGGCCGAAGGCAGTGGCGGCGCAGCGCGTAGGGCGACAGTAGTGACCGGCCAATGGCCGGCAGAGCAGCAGTGGCTGGTGGAGGCAGCCAGTGGTGGTGCGGCGAGCAGGCGACGACGTTGGAGGCAGGCTGGGGGTTTGCCATGGCAGCAGCGATTGCGCGCAGGCGATTGCGTGAGGTACAGTTGTGTATGTATATGTGTGCGTGTGTATTTTGTGTACATTCTGTGTGCGCTATAGTAAATTTCTATACATTCTACTATGTGTGCATGTGTATTTTGTGTGTATGTATTTAGTGTGTGTGCGTGTAACTATTGTGTAGTGTATGTATATGCGTTGTGCTGTTCGGCGCACTTGGAAGAACGAAAGAAGAGAAGAAGAAGAAGAAGAAGAAGAAGAAGAAGAAGAAGAAGAAGAAGAAGAAAACGCACAAGAACAAGGGGCTGCGTCTCACACCCAGTGCACGCACACATAATAATTATGCCTGAAGCACTGTGAGTTAATTGTTTATGGGTTTTTGTCTCACTGTGTGTATGTATATATCACTGTGTGTGTATATATTGATTGCTCACTGTGTGTGTATATATATATTACTATATGTGTGTGTGTATAATCACTAGCGTATGTGTATGTAATTTATTATTTTAATCTAGTAAATCAATGTGTGTGTATAATATATCATTGTGTGTCTAATATATAATTCAATTTGATTTACCATTATGTATGGATTATTTTTGTTTATATTTTTGTAGTCCCTAAAATTTGAGAAATTATATTAATTAAATATAGCACGTAAACTGTTAATTAAATTTGAGATATCATACTTTTAAATACACTATAGTTCAAATTTTATGGTAGAATATGTAAATAGAATGAGTATGACACTAATATACAATGAGTTATGATTTACTGATATACAATGTGTTAATTAGTTTTAATTAATCTTTAAATGAAGTTTATTATGTGCTAATTAGTTTTAATTTAGAATTTTAATGTTGAATTTTTCTTTTCACCCTTATTTCATGTAATATAGTTTTAGTTTTAATTAGTTTTAATGAAATTTATATGCTGATACTCTTAATTCTAAATAACTAAAAGCAGTCTTTTTATAAAATAAAAATAAAATTAAATATAAAAATAAATAAAATAGTCTCTTTATGTAGGATGATTCAGAGGAGGATCTAGCGATCTTGCTGGCCAAATACACTATCTATCTGTCGGATAAGTTTGCCAAAGAGAGGTGCTTTCACCGTTGTGTTATCTGGAGGTTCTCTGATCAAGTTGCTCAAGTGATGAATCTAATTTTTTTGGTCTCTTTTTGGCCAAATTTTCTGTTTCTTTTTTTTTTCCCTGTTTGATTCCTAAGAAAAAAAATAGTAATTTAGTATATATATGTATAAATTGAGGGTCTGACCTATGACCTCATGCTATTATCTAATGCTTGTCGTGTTGAGATTATTATTAGAGAAATTGAGGGTAAATTGAGATGTGGACCCCAAAGAGGGTGTAACCATTAAAGCATGTTTCATTCTATTCATGTATAATATTTGTAAACATGCTATGTGATGTGTTCCAATAGGTGTGTTTATGTTTATATATACATTTGATGTACTTAAAGATCCCAAGTGTGAGGATCAAGAGAATGGTATGTGAATTGTAAATTTGTGTTATAATTAATCTTTAAATGAAGTTTATTATGAATGATTGGACTTACATTTGTGTCTGTTCACTGGTTAAGATTAAGGGTGATCATAAATCAAGGTTAGCTTGAGAGCAAAAAAAACCAATGTGATTGGGTTAGTTTGGTTCAAGTTTTTTTTTTCAATTTGGGTTAATTTTATTTTGCTCTTTTTTTTTTTTTTTCATTTGGACTCAATTGACATCGAGTCGAGTCCAATTAGACCATTGAGTTTGTGGGCCCAAGTAATATAAAGCCCTATTTACCTAAAATTACCTTTCTTTTTTATTGGATCCATTGTTCAATAGCTAATTTTTTTACTAAATCATTTTAAGGACCAAGGGTTGACTATTTGATGTTTGTCGTGATACTTCCCTCTTAGAATTGTAATGTTGACATGTTGTACAAATTAGTACTAATTATCCAGAACATGGAGCATTATGGGAAGTGCATGTATGCTTTTGTTTTTTCTTCTTTGTACAAGTTAATGTATTTCTTTTTTTTTTTGCTAATTTCTATCTTATGCAACCAATGGTTAACTATATTGTCTGTTTTACAAGCTTAACAATTACAATAATCTTTCTAAGTCTCTTTAACATTGTAGAACACATTATAGTTCCATTTATATGTTTTGAGAACTATTTTCAACAAAAATTCTTTCAAAATAAAGCAGTTGTAGGAAGCCATAAAAAAGTATTTTATGGGTTTAGTTGTTGAAATGATTCTCACATGAATATGAAAATTATATGAAATCAATGGCATTTTCAGACAATAAGAAAAAGAAGAAGGAAGAAGGGTTAGAAAAAAAAAGGCGGTGGGCTTTTTCCTATGATTAGAGTCGTAGGCGAGACTGAGAAGAGACATATAATGAGGAAAGCAATGAGGAAAGAAGAGGAGGGCAACACGTATAGGTCCTTTCCCGGAGAAGGTATCAATTTTCACTTTCTTTATTTACCTATGCATATGTATACATATGTGTATGCTTAGAGATGCATATTTATGTTAGGGCCATATGCTACTCTGTACAATTTTGCATATTATTCTTTTTGCAAATTTTTGATAGAGTATCAACATTTTGACTCTTTTTCTTTTACCAAAGTCATGATATTAAAAATGATCAAACGATTTTTAACTTAATGCATGTTTATATTAATTGTTTGATTATTTAGTGTTTAAGAGCTATATACATTGTTTTCAAACACGTGATATAAGGCGAGTTTAGATTTTCAATTTAATACGTATTTGAGTTCAGCGTCGAATTATTTTGCGTTCAAATTTGATGTTCAATTTTTTTTAGTTGTACCGTGCCTTTAGGCACGAGTTATCCCTAGTATATATATATATATCGAGACATTAAAACACATATATATATGTTAAATATAAATATTCATATATATATAGAGAGAGAGATGGAGAAGGGTAGCGTATGGAGGCGATGATGATGGAAGCTGGAGGCAATGATGAAGGAGGTGATAGTAATGACGACAACGATAGGCTGGGGGCAATAATGCCGTGATGGAAGCTAAAGGCGACGAAAGAGGAGATGAAGGTGACGGTAATGGGGCTGGATACGACGGTTTGGTGGCTAAGATGGGGTTGATAGAGGTAGTAACAAGAAAGATATGAGAATGAGGCAGTAATGCTTAAGGGTAGAGAATTAGAAATATTAGAGTTTTTGGAGGGTAAAATTGTAAAACACTTTATCAACGAAATAAATTGATAATAGCGTTTTGAGAAAAGTTAGGGGGAACTTTTCTAAAACATTGTTAAAATACCGTTTAAACTCTTTAATTTTTTTACAAACGTGTAACTAAATAAGGTATACAACGTTTAAGTTTTGTTAACAACTTATAAGCAGTCAAACTGTTGTCCCAAACTTAATCATGCATACAAGGGATATTGATAAAGGGACAAGTGGCAGAATATCATAATACTAGAAGTTGATTCATTGGAATTTTTGTATGGTGAGTCCATGCAACACTTACTTGACATCTAAGATCCCTAAGGCCCAAAATTCTTTCCTCGTCGGTGACAACAATAACTTAAATTTTCCTATGTCACCAATTCTTTAGTACCTCAAGAATTTTGCCTCTAGAAAAGACTTGCGATCAATTAGTTTCAACATTTCAATATAATAGTGCAATCACATTTTGAGCAACCAAGGAATTGTATGGAACATACTTCTCTTTCAAGCTAATAAAAAGACCTTAAGGACGCCTGGAGATGCTGTCATATTTTTGGCAAGCTTCACTAACAGTTGGAGTATAAACAACTAGGAGTAGCTTCTACATTTTCAGTGAGAAGCTTGTACAACAACTTCTCATTCATCTCTTATAGACCTGGGCATTACAGAATGATAGTAAATTTTACAAATAGAGACGAATATAAAATAAATTTGTTAAGCACGGGTAACAAAAAATTATCCAGATTTGTTAATATTGTTGCCTAACTACAACAATTAAATTTATTTATCTTGGGATTAGCCAAAACAAAATCCTTCACCACGACAAAGAGTCTAAGATACCACAAGCGAGGTCAAACAGATTTGGAATGGGTCGGGACTGGAACCT
Source organism: Diospyros kaki (assembly GCA_036245055.1). Classification (NCBI taxonomy): domain Eukaryota; kingdom Viridiplantae; phylum Streptophyta; class Magnoliopsida; order Ericales; family Ebenaceae; genus Diospyros; species Diospyros kaki. The sequence goes on from BSEG01000003.1 coordinate 5,116,270, forward strand.
GATGAGGCAAAAACCTAGATGGTTCTTCAAGGGTTTCTGGATGTGTTACCTGGATGGGCCTTCCGGGAGTCAAGAGGAAGGGACCCTGATGGGTCTTCGGGGCTTTCGGTCTTTCAGGTGAACTAGGTTGGGACTTTGCTTGCAATTACAAATGAGAGTCAAAAAGGCACTTGGGAGACTCCCCCACATGAGCTTTCCGATGCCAAAGTCAGATAATAGTCCAAAGTATGATATATCATGCAACTATATATGTATTATGTGTCCTGAAAGGATACTCGTGTTTTCAAATGGGTTTTAGAGAGAGATTGAGGGTCGAGACAAATGCATGAAGTGAGTCTAAGGGGTCCATAGAGCCAAAATGTCCAAAATGTCTGAGAGTCCAAAAAGGTCCAAAAGATCTATTTGCCTTCGAAGAGGTGAGTATTTATAGACAAAGTGCATGGTAAGATCCACGGTTGAGTCAGAAGACTCTTCCGGGGGGTGCCTTAAGGAGGTTGGAGGGCTTGGAGAAGTCTTCTGGGTGAGACACCTCGATGGTTATCTTCGGGTGGCCCTGAAGGGCTTTGAGCCACTAGATGGCTTCGGTTTGGGAGACCTCGCCGGGTGTCCTTGGACTTAGGCAAAAATGATGCTAGGCCGATCGCAAGGGACTCATCAGGGGTTTAGGAGGCTTTCATCCCAGAGATTGTTAGAAGGATAATGAACTCATAAATTGCTTTGAAACTTAGGAGAATTTTAGGGCACCCCACAATAATAGCTCCCTACTCTTGCCTTAGGATGAAATGTGAAGGGAAGAGTAGAATAAAAATGGGTGCCTAAAGAAGAACTAACTTGGGATAGGTTAGTGGGATGGGGCTACTCTCATTCTTGCAGCAGAGGAGGATGAGGGTACCAACCTTTCAAGATTGTATTAAACTTATGAGAATTTTCAGGATTGGCCAGTCGTCACTACTATGCCCGGGATTGTTTGACATTGAGAAGCTTGAAAATTTGTACGTCTAGGGTGTGCCCTCATGGAGTCCCAAAAGGAAAGGTTTTGATAACCACAAAGAAACGGTAGATATAGTGAACCTCTCAGATGGCTATGAAAGCGAGGAAGGCTTAACCATCTCAGAACAAAGTTCGAGTGATGAGTGGATTATGGATTCGGGTTGTACCTTTCATATAACCCCTAGGAGAGAATTGCTTCAAAATTTTAAACCTATTGAGGGGGGCAACATGCTTATGGGAAATGATCAATCCTGTAGAATTATAGGTATAGGTTTAGTAAAACTTAAATTGTGGGATGAGACACATAGAATCCTTGATAATGTAAGGTTAGTTCCTGACCTTAGGAGAAACCTAATTTCATTAGGTATGCTTGACCAAAATGGGAGCTCATATAAATTTGAAAATGGTATTCCAAGGATAATTAAGGGATCTATGGTAGTCTTAAAAGGTGTAACAACTCGTATTTTGTAAATCCCTGAATTTAAATTTTACTTGTGAATTTATGGGTTATTAATAATTGGTGGACTTGAGAAACAATTAATTTTGGGATTTAGATAATTTATTTGGTATTTGAGGAATTTAAGGAATATTAAGTTTATTATGACTTATGAGAAAAAGAAATTGGAGAAGTTTTTGAAATTTTGGGGTATAAGTGAAATAATGGAAATTGGAGTAAAAATCACCTGAAGTATAAAATAAGTGCAATATAAAGCAAATGAGGCAGCTAGAGCAAGCAATCGCTTGTGCGGGTGTGCAGGTGGGAGGTACGGGATCAAATCACAATAGGAGCAAGGGAAAAGCTGGAATTTTTTTTCAACAGGCCAGGTGCCAAACGACGTTGTTTCAAGGCACCCTGCACCCATCCTGTAACATCCTCGCTTTTCCCGAGCATATCACCATGTTGGGGCTCAACATATAAATACATATTCTCTTTCCCAAAATATATTTCTTAAACCTCAAGTACCATATTTCAAAGAGAAACACCCCTCAACATATCATTACAAATAAGGAAGCAATAATCGAGACCTGATATGGTACATAATAAAATTCACTTTAATCATAACATAAAAATCTATATCATAGTTTAACATCATATCTTTAAATGCTAAATACATGGAGACTTATTTCCTGAGGTAACAACTAAACACCTTAGGTGCAATCAAATGATATCTCAAACATACATTGCCATTTCTCAACTCATTTGAAACATATCCATATCTTCATGAACAAATGAAATACCGGAACAACATGCTGAATCCAATGGACAAGTCACCCCGTGCCGTTATATCTCAATCACCTCATTGCCTAAGTTGCAAGTTTCAACTCGAACGTTTGAATATTCTAGGGGCATAACTCAATTAGAAGATGAATCTTCTAGTGAAGGTTTAAAAATAGATACATGAATGCATGATACAATAACATGAACAATCATATGCCCTAGTGTAACTTCCCTAGCCCACCAGCTCGGCACGGAACCTAGGTAGAATCCTGACCCTTTTGTAGGATAATCCTAACGTTGTTCCATCAATTGCCTTTGGAAAATTACAGATACACTATCAGGGCGACATCCCAATCCCATGCATGAGTATCAATATGCCAATAATATCATGCCATGCAAAAATCATGACTTTCCATGCAATAGGACAAAATGATCATGACTTTCATAAATATCATGCATAATATAAGCAATCATATCATATATAAGTTTTTAGGACAAAATCACTCACATTTAGCACGAAGTTCTGAATACCTCAAAAAACGCGCATTGCCTCGATTTGCTTGCCTCGACTTCAATTTTTGTGCCACACCTAAAAAATTGCACAAATCACTTAACCTCAAGCACAACAATCCTATAAATCATATTTATTCAAAAAATATCTCAATACTTCAATTTCTTTATTTTTCTTCCATTTTTCTCCCATTTTCCTCTCTAAAATTCCAAATAAATACTTCTTTAACTATTTTCTCCAATCTTTTTCCAACACAATTCATAATATTCTAAGAACTTCAAAAGAAAATTCCAAAACTTACGTCGAATCTTTATTTGCACGCAAAACAAGGCTAGTCATTATGAAAACTGAGAAATTAGAAAGGCAAACACCAAAACTTTTTGCACACCCTTCAAGATCTCATTTTTCTAAGAATTTAGGAATTTTTTTTCACAATTTTCCAAGCTCGGACGCGCTCTCACACGCCCCTACAAGAAGTTCCATGCACCCCTACTCACAGGGCTTGGTTGGCACGTGCACTGCATATGCTGGTCTTCTTCCTCGAGCAGTTCACCGACATCTGCATCATGCTCTGATTTTTTGGCCATATCTCATTCGTTTGAACTCCATTTTACCTCTCGTTTGAATCTACGCATTCCTCTCTTCATCCTCTATAGGATTATTGCTTCAAATCGATCGATTGGAGCCATTTTTTGACTACTCAACTCGATTTTTCGACGAAACTCATTTTTTCGATGAAGCTTCATATTTCTCTTATCTGTCAACAAAAATTGCTCAAAGTTTTTAGAATTGATCCTTTAAACATGAGGAACAAAAGCCCCTTATCCATTGCCCTCAATTTATTCCCGAACTCTCGTGTCCGACCAACCTAAAGCCTTTATAGGTTCTACCTACCTCAAATCAACCCAAATAAATGAAAAATCGACCACAAAATAGCCTTGACATTCCGACCAAGAAGCTTGGTCAGATATCTTCAAAATTCGGCCAACCCGTGCTTACTTGTAGGCCTAGGCCCGACCTAGTAACCTACCCAACCCATTTACTCGAACTTTCCTTGGTCAGAAGTCACTAGTCGACGACTAGAACTGGCTAGTCGGCCATGACAGGTTGCTCTAGCTTTAACTTTTAGAATATTGTACTTTGACCCCTACATTTTTTCATTTTGCATTTTGGTCCATTTCTTGATGCCCTTGATCTTTCCAATAGTTTCATGACGACCCTCAAGTCCTAAACCTTCCATTTCATTCCTGGAGATTCGAAAACAACGTCCTTTCGACCTTTCTCTAGCAATTTCAAGAAATTGCACTTAGGCCCGAATCTTTATTTTGGCTGTAAACCCATTTGTTTCTTCCTGAAACCACTGAAGGGTTGTTCTACATGCTGAATATAAACCTCATCAAGGTTTCGATGACTTCCTAGAAGCCTTCTACAATTATTCAATTTTTCAACCTGAATCGCAACTGTATTTTAGCTGTACCAAAAATTATTTCTAATATAATTTCTTTCGATACCAAAAATCATGCCTCAAAATTCTCGTCAATACCATATTGATTTTCTTAGATATATTGGCTTTAGGGCATTCTCTACAGTCGATTCGGTCATTAATAGCGATAAGAAATTACCTTTATAACCTCAATTTATCTGTAAATTTCATTTTTACCCCAAGATAATTTACTCTTGAGTCCTTTAGAAATTCTCGAGTATTACACATGAGCGCAACAGCGCTGCCTTCCTGGTCGTGCCATATGGCACCCACTGGGTTGCTTTCTACGTTACCTACCATAGTTCGTTTGTTTTTCTTTTTTTGATGCAATTAACATGGGAGATTGAGGAGAATAAATTGATGTTGTAGCTATGAATGAGCTATCAAATGATGGCATCTGAATTGAATAAATTAAGTGAAGTTTGCCATGATTTGAGGTGCAAATTAGGTATAAATAAGAGGAGCCAACAATGAAGAATTGAAGGCAAATTAAAGGCAATTTAGAAGGCAAGCAGAAACAAAGGTAGAGAGGAAGTGTAAGAGATTCGACAACTTGCAGAGAGGTAAATCTCATGAAAATAGTTTGTTTAAATAAATAAATTAGTTAATTTAGGGGATGATGTTTAAATTAGTTAATTTAGAGAATTAGTCAATTAATGAATTAGCTAATTCAGTGGACTCGACAGCAAAGTGAATTTAGTTATGATTTGCTAAATTAGTTTCTTAACCTTACGTTACAAATATTTTGTTAAGGGATTTTTGGGTGCATCGACAGTGAGTCTAACAAATCTTCTAGCAACACATATTTCAAGATAAGGGTTTAATATGCTCTATGTGTAAATTAATTTTGTCATGCCTTGCATAAGATGTTGAGGGAGTGCCTAGGCATGGGGCAGTGGATTTCTGACTGTGGGAGTCTCGAGAGAGGGTTTTGGAGGAAACCACTAGGGGCCACCTAGAGCCTGAGATAGGTGCGGTGGATGGTCTTATATGCATGCCGTGCTTCATATTTATCAATGATGTCATACTTAATAATTTACTGCATTACATATTACCTTTATTGAGTCCCAGGACTCAGCCTTTCATTCCCACTAACCATATAGATAGCTTGGGGTTTAGTAAGGGAAAAACGGTGTATGTCGATGATCAGCTGGATGATGAGAGTGGCAATCCATGATGGAAATGCGGGTCTAGTGACTTGTAATTATTTTGTTTAATGGTTGTGTCGAATGCTGTTTGTACTTGTCGGTTGGACTTGTTTCTTTTGTAATAATGAACACTTTTTGTGGATGAGTTATAATATACCTAAATTGCAACTTATTAATCTACTTATGAGGCATAGGTTAGATTTGAGACTCGAGTGTTCTTTCCTTACTTATGAGTCTTAAACTTTAAGTTCTCGATGACTAGAGGCGGTGAAACCTGGACCCCACCCAGAGTGCCCATATCATTTTATTCCCCTATTATTAGGGCATAGCCGGCCTTCGGAGTGGGACCTCTTGATGTAACCTTGGGTTACAATGACACTCGATACGTAGTGGGGCCGGGGCATCACAAAAGGCATCTTAAAACAAGGTTTTTATATCTTACAAGGTGAGGCCATCTTTGGAGATGTTACAATCTCATCTATAGAAAATAATGAGACAATTTTGTGGCATAAGAGATTAGGAATTGTTAACCCTATACTTAAAGTTTATTGTGACTCTCAAAGTGAAATACATTTGAGTAAGAATAGTGCTTTCCATGAGAGAATCGAGCACATAGATGTGCAATTACATTTTGTAAGGGATATAATATCTAAAGATCGGGTTAAAGTTGAGAAAATCAAAATAGAAATCAACCTAGCAGATATGATGACATAGCTAATCCAGTGTCTAAGTTCTAACAAGCCTTGTCTCTGCTCAATGTGCTCCTGATGTAGCTGGGAGACTTTTCAGGGGTCCCTGGTCAAATCCAAAATCAACCAATCTTGATTCAAGATGGAATTTGTTACGTTTTGATTCAAATTAGTAGGCTTGTTGACCAAGTGGCAATCAAATTAGGCCTCTTTTAATTGTGTCTGTTGATCTGTTTCTTTCGTGTATTCTTCGTATATATAAAGCAAAATGAGAAAAGCAAGGGTTGTATTTGCAACTTTCACCAAGAGGAAACCCTAGAGAGAAAACCCTAACCCTTTGTTGTTAGGTTTGAAATCCTATGGCACACACCCAAAAGGGGGAGTTAATTGGGTAAATTAAAAATTCTTTTTCCTTAAAAATTCTTTTGATAAAAAGGAGATGTCGTCTATGAAAACCACAGCTTTGTTAAACCTCAAGACCTTGAAATGACACGATGAGATATCAACCGTATAAAGACAATCTCGTCTTGACAATGGAGAACACCAGATTGAAAAATATGAAATCTTTTTTAATGCAAGGTTAAATATATGAATCAAGTGAGGAATAAACGAATGCTTGGAAAGATAAAGATGAAAAAACGCAAGCATAAGAGAACACAGATTTATAGTGGTTTGACTTAACTCAAGCCTAATCCACTACCTTAGTTCCTCATTAAGGATTTTACAAACAATCCACTACAACCTTCTACTTAACCAAGTAGGCCCTCTAGTCCAAGATTAGGAAATTACAAACCTCTTACTTATACAGGCAAGCCCTCTAGCACCTAACTAAGTATTTCAACCCCTTGCTTTAAAGAGCAAGTCATCTAGCACAAAAAGGTAAGAAAATAAGAACAAAACAAATGAAAGAGAGAAACTAAGAGTTAACACTCTTAGTTACAAGTTCTCTCACAATGAAAACAAGGCTTAAGAATAAATTTATAATGATATAACGAAGTCTCGGAGAGAAAAATGCAATAATGAAAGCACAGACTCTTGTAAAGCTCAAATAAAATGATTTGTAATCTTTAGATCAACTCATTTTAGTCCATTAACCTCTTCTTGATCTCTTTGATTTGTATTTATAGGCTTCCCAAAAGCTTTACCTGAAACTAGCCGTTGGAAATGTCAGAGACACAATCTGTCGACAAACTAAAGAGATTAATCGACTAATTATATGAACAAAAATTAGACATAGTCAACAGAATCATACCCATAGTCGATAGATAAAAAATATAAAGAAAACTTATTCTAAAATACAGACTAATAGTCGACAGATGCTAGGCACATAGTTGATAGATGAAGCACTTAGTCGACAAATGCAGGTGAGTTAGTTGATAGAAGGAAAAACTTAGTTGACAGATTGTAGAGATTTTGTCGACAGATGAAGTTTGATGATACAAAATATTACAACATATTTACATTTACTTTAAATATGTTGTAAATAAGCTTGATATGTCCTCATTTTCTTTAATTTATATTTTACTTTCCATTTACTTTAATACATAAATATAAATAAAAAAGTACCCCCAATTTGGATTCAATAAAAATATAAAAAAAAATCAAAATTCATAATCATAAGAAAATAAAATTTTAGTTTTAGTATAAACTCAGAATTTAACAAATATATCACTCTCAAAATACATACCTTCTATTTATTGAAAAATTCATTAAAAATCGTTTTAACAATAATGATTATTAGCTATCAAAATACTAGGAGATATTTTTTCAAAATGAAAATATTTGCTTATATATCTCCTTATAATGTGCTAATCTTCTAGACTTAGAGAAATAAAATCATAGATCATTTTGTTTTTCATATTCTTGACAAATCATAATCTTGAACAAATCATATTCTTGACAAATGACTTAGAGAATAAATTGATTTTATTTTTCGTCATCAAAACCAAATACAAGAGTAAAATATTGTTTGTATCATTCTTTCCCCGATTATGTTATGGACTGTTTGGGAGAGAGTGAGATGATTGTTGAGAGTGAAATCACTTGGGATTATTAAGCATGTACTCTAGTTTATCATCGGTATTGGTACTATAAGTTCTTTCGTTTTCTTTGGGTTTTTCTCTATAATCATTTCTCTGTAATCCCTTGTTTTTCAATCAGTGGATTAACTAGGGGTTGAACGCTCCTACAATAAGTGGGACCTATTTACGGGTCCAAACACTTAAGTGTTGTTTCCTCTTTGTGTGCGTGCGTTAGTGTTTACGTTTATGTTCTTTAGTTTTAGCTTTTGCTTTTGTTTCTTCAATTTTGTGTGGGTGTTTGTCTTGTGTTAAGCAAACAAGTACTACAATAACATTAGCCTTTTTTTAGTTGGTATCTTCTATGATGATGTGGGTGATTAGGTTGGCCACGGATAATTGCTTTTGCTTATGTTTAGTTGCTGGTTGTAATGGTTCTAAGATTTTGGCAACTTCTCAATCTGCAATCCAGCTACAATTTCTTCTAGCAAGGTGATTTTTTTTGCCTTTAGATTTTCCAAGAGCTTGTGGTATTCATTGTTTTGAGCCTTGATGTCTTTTTTGTCACTCATCTCCCATCGATAATAGTTTCCAATAACGAATTTATGTTTGCCAGCATCCTCCGTAGTGTACTTAGTGATCATGGAGTCCCAAATCTGCTTGGTTTCCTTGTAGGAACAATAGACATCAAAAAGTTCGTTGGATAAGGCACTAATACTAGTATGTCTATATACCTTGTTGGCATAAAGCCATGACTCCATTTATTTTTCATTAGCAGGATCCAGTTTGGATTGGGTTAAAGCAACAACAATGCTATGCATATCAAGGATTGAGGAAATACGCTCTTGGCAGTGCTTGAAATTTTAGCCACCAAAAATCTCAATTTTAGAGATATCACAGAATGGTTTTGCATATGGCATTATGGGAAGAATGACAATCGGAACAACATTGGGATTGGTAGTTGATAGAGTTTTAACCTAGGAGCTAATCATAAGAGTTGTGGATTAGCTGCATCTACTATTAATCTCAAATATATTGTGATTAATAAAAGTATTTTTTTCTTTCAATACTTGGTAATACGTTCATCTTTATGTTTCCCTAGTTAGATGAAACTCAAAGAGTGTAGCGATGTCAATTGGGTTAATGTGACCGAATGACTGATGCTTCATTCTTAAACTATTCTTGGTCATAGGACTATAGAGTGGGGCCTCTATAATACTGTTAAGACCAGTACACACTATGTATGCTCGTAAGGAGGGTAATCAATCTCATTGACTACTTGCGTGATGACACTAATGCAAGTGTGTAGGTGTTAATTGGTGAATGAGTTCTTTGAATAACCTAACTTGAGAACACTCAAATGATAATTCTTACTAAATGTCAATTGAGAGTTCTTTGTTGCGATAGGTGCTAGGAATCTCTATTCCTGAGGGATCATTGTTATGTTGTATGAGGAGCTTCATGCTTTGATGCCACTGAACGAGGTCCAGTGAGATGAGCCTCTAATAAGGTGGTTATTAGGTATGATCTAAATCATACGAAGGTAGGTGAGTAGGCAAGATGAAATCTATTGAGGTTAGTAAGAATCTTAAGTTGTAACTCTTGAAAGGTATTACAACTTAAGAAGTCGTTTGCCAACGCGGATAGTTGAGAATTAATAAGAGTTATTAATTCAACTATAGAAGTTGTAGACTTAGCATTCATACACATAGTATTTGTTATTAGAGGTTTGACATTTCATCATACTTCTAAACCATATCTAGGCATTATGATAAAGGGATCGAATAACACTAGAACTAATCGCAGAAAGGATCATCTGAAGTGTTGTCTGCATTTCATTATGATATAAGGGCCATGATACGTTACTAGACGTCAATCTTTATAACAACTTAGGCGACCACCTTCAAAAGGTGACTTCCCAGCCAGCAAATATAAGCCTAAGACTCCCCCCTAAGCTGACCAATGTGGGATTCGTACGCTACAGTAACATACGCCATCCCCTCTCTTGGGGGTGCAGTGTCCCCACTGCACGACCCCTCCATTGTCGAACTCGGGAGTCGGTTCTCATACCACTCTGTAACAACCTAGGCAACCACCTTCAAAAGGTTACTACCTGGCCAACACATATAAGCCTAGGACTCCCCCCCTCCCCAAGTGGACTGATGTGGGATTTGCACGCTACAGTAACACATGCCATCCCATATCTTTTGGTTTTGTACGTATGTATATACCATGCTTCCATAGTACTATTGCACTTCTCATTTTTTATGTTATTTTGCTTGAAATTTTTTAGCGTCACTTTACTTTCTTTTTGAGATTTTGGCCTTGGGCTCACGGGCCTATGGGATTTTCGGGCGGGGGACCCCACAATCTTGGTGTAAGGGCAAGATGATAATTTTTTTTTTCAAGTGATGACATAAGTTACGAATCATAATCAAAGAGTTTGATTAGGAATATGATTCTTTAAATTTCCCTTTGGTATCTTCATAGTAAACCTATAAGATCACACACAAACAAAGACAAGTTTTATGGTAAATTCAGTGGGACAAAAAAGTGTTTTGGGCTTGGATGAATTAGTGGATTTTTGGGCAAAGCTAGCACTTGCGGAAAATTCCATGAGATCTTAAAAGTTGAGTAAAAAAAATGAGAAACGGGGAGAAAAGTAGCAACGAGTCGCATTTGGCAAGGCCTGGGGCTTGCCTACACGCAGCCCAACACGTGCAACCTGCATGCGACTAGCCTATTGCTGGGCTAGTTGCGGCCCTAACACATCCAAAACGTGCTAGGACCTTTTAGCAACCCTAGTTAAACTAGGGTTTGACCTCCCCCCCTATAAAAAGGCTCTTATAGCCTTTGCCTCTTAAGTGAAAAAAATTACTTTTGAGAAAAGTTAAAGAAAAATACCCAATTTTTATGAAAGATTGGGTCCGATCTTGTGTTCTTGGTGAAAGAAAATTGAAGAGACATGTTCATTGACATTCATAAAGTTGTATTTGATGTGAATCACTTATAGAGGGTGGGTGACACCTCGCGGTACAAAGATATAGCCTTTTGCGTGTCAGGATAACCAAAAGGTTAGTTTTTCATTATTGTTCTTTATTCTTGAAAATATTATATATTTGTAAACTAAATCCGTTCCTTTTGGGTTCTATGATTGGCCAAAGAGTTTGGTTGATCGAAAAATTTTAAAATTTTCATTACGTTCCGTTCATTGAAATCCAACAGAAGCAACATTGGTGTTAGGAGCATCAATGGTAGAGAAGTCACCGAGAACATGAGTGTGCTCCATTGCCCAAAAGTATCCTCGAGATTGTTATTAAAATAATTAAGCAAACTAAATTAGACTTGGAAGAGACACTGCCACAGTCGCAGGAATACCCTTTGGTGTCGCAAGTATTGCTAGAGAAAACAAAAGGAACAAGATTAAAAACCCGTGGTGTGTCAGACACTGTCCTCAAGGATATTTTGTAGCGTATCCTCTAGGATTCAACAAACTCTTTTGGTTTGAAACTAGGAACAGGAACAATAAAAAAATTTAATAGGAGAAAACCCAGCAAACAGAGTAAAAAAGTGTTTGGAGGGAGAGACTCATATATTCTCATTGTATGTGAAACATACACCATTGATGGTATTTATAGTTGTCAAACCATGTGAACGTGGGTGAATAATAAAAAATTAATCTAGTTCATCGGAGAAAAATAAGTAGAATTTAATTTGGTTATTATCCAGCAAATGACGAAGTCTTCAACAGCTAAAAGGACTATTGGAGGCATTGAGGCCGATGACAGTGTGAGAAAGGTGGTGGACAAGCTGGTAGAGGAGCCAAATCTGCTAACTGCTAGGTCTTTCTCTCATTTGGACTCCAAGCAAACTTAAATCCTATTTAGGATCTAGAAACCTAGAGAGAGAATGAGTAAGAGAGAGAGAAAATGGTTGGTATGAAGAGTTTTGAAAAAGCTTTGAAAGGTTATTGGCCACGTGTAAGCAATTGACATAAAATATATAAATACGTTTTAAAATATTTTTATTTATAACAAATTTTTAGTCAGCTGATCAGTCATTTGAGCTTAAAGCTCCCATTTGCACAGGAGACTACGATTTCATCTGGAAATAGGAAAAGTCTTGAGAGCCAAACAAGGTTATTGAATGGGGGAAAAAGACGAGATTGCCCCTGCCCAGCCTTTGCCTCTCTCTTCTCTCCCTTCTTCCATGACCACGCGACCGTGGACCGCGGATGCTCTTGCCTTCATCTCGCCGCCATCGCATTAGGCCCTCGTAGCCATCGCATCACCTCATCGTCTCACCAACCATCGCTGCATCCGAAGGTCGGCAAGGTGATGGTTGTGAGGCGATGGCTGCAAAGCGTCGATGCGAAGGCGGTGAGGAGGTGACACGAGGCAGCAACGTCGGTTGTCGACGGTAGTGCGGCCATGGGAGAAAGAAGAGAGGAGAGAGGGAAGGTTGGGTAATGGCATGCCTTGCAAAATTGTATTTTAGATGAGGGTATTTTGGTCTTTTCGATCTTATTTTGTAAGCCTCTCGGTGAGGCTTTTTGGCCCTGTAGAAGAAGCCAAATCTGGAAATGAGATAAGCCTGGGGTAGAGATGGGAACTGGGCCGGGCGGCCCATGGACCGGCCCGGCTTACCCACCTCATAGCCCGGCCCAGCCCGGCCCGTTACTGTAGCAAACGGGCCGGGCCAGCCCGCTTAAAAAAATAAGGGCCGTGCCGGGCCAGCAATACGTGGCCCGTGGGCCGGCCCATCAACTGGCCCACTAAAATGGCCGGACCCAGCCCACTAAAAAATAAAAAAATATTTAAAAAATTATGTTTGTATTTAATAATTATAAACATAATAATTAAAAATTATGTTTCTTGTAAATATAATTTTATTGTAATGTTTGTAAACATAATTATGTTTGTAAACATAATGTTTATTATGTTTGTAAACATAATTTTAGTATAATTTTTGTAAACATAATGTTTACTATAAATATCATAATTTTACAAACATCAAAATTATAAGTAAACATTAATATTAGTTACATTAATATGTTTATTAATGTAAGTAAACATAATATGTTTATTAATATAAGTAAACAATGTTTATTAATGTTTACTAAACATATTTTAAACATTAATATGTTTATTAAACATATTTTAAAAAATATTAGTTACATTTGAAAAAAAATAACAAAATATATTTAAAAAATTATATATAAAAAAATTAAAAATAAATGATTCATAGGCCGGCCCAAATAGCCAAGCCCACGGGCCGACCCTGCCCAACAGGCCCACGGGCCGGCCCAACCTATTTTGGCCCACTTATTAAGGGCCACAGGGCCGTGTCGGGCCTAAATTTTCATTTCGTTGGCTCGGCCCAGCCCGGCCCGTTTCTTTCGTGGGCCAAATTCGGCCCAGCCCACCAAATGGGCGGGCCAAGCGGGATGCGGGCCGAGCCCGGCCGGCCCGCCCATTTCCCATCACTAGCCTGGGGGAACGCCATATACCCACTTGTTCTGTGTTTAATCAACAAATCCCATGTCAAAAAACAAACAAACAAAATTAAAATCGATCCTTCCGATGCCAAGAAAGGGTATTGAAATGGGGGGGGGGGGGGGAGCTCGAAAGTGGAATCTGATTCCCAAGTTTTGAGAAGAAGTAATACTAAATCTGTGGGCTTAAGGTTGTGATTACTTACCAGAAAGCAGCTGGCATTCAAGGATATCATGGCATAGGAGATGGGCTTCCTTTTCTTCCTCTGCGTTAGCTAAAGATAAACAGATATAAGTTACGCCCAAGATAAACAGATAGATATAAGTTACGCCCACCACCAACTGATGTAAGTGGCGGCGAAGGAGCAAACCGCAAAGCTCTGAAGATGTGTCCCTTGGGGTTAGGGTCACATTCAGAGAGCTAGTGGAGAATCATTGGAAAATTAGTTACAGGTGGGTTGTTTATTTGTACGGACTCATGTAATTGGAGAGTAAATTACCAATTAAGTTTTGATTTTTGGAGGATTGTTTACCCTCCAAGTAAACATTTTGTCATTTTCTTTTTCTTTTCATCTTTTGACAAAATAAGCAAGAAGGGAAAGTCTAAGGCACACAGAGAGTTGAGAGCTTTGTGGGAGCAAAATATCCTTTAACTTGGGAAAATATATTGTTATCAAGTAAGTGATTGGCATTTTAAATAAGTTTATTTTATAAATAATAAATGACGGTTACCATTTTATTTGTCATAATTAGATATAGGTAATATATATATAAATTATGTATTTGATTATATCACCTAATTAGACATATTCAAATATGTCAACAGTAATCCCAACACATCAAAAGAAAATGAGAAAATGCTAGGATAAAAGACTTGAGTTCACTTTAAATTTTGTCCCTTAATTTCTTTAAACTCCTTCTCAGCAACTAGACTTGATTGGGACATATACTTACCGTTTAAATTTTTATTATTTTATAAAATTTAAGTTCCGCTTAAATCATTTTTCGTGTAATGCAATTACTGTCAAATTTCTTGAATTATTGTCAAAGATTTTTATGAGAATAAAGTTAGCAGACAAGATTGAACGTGATTTTCTTGAAAGAAAATATATTTTAAATAATTTCTTAAATAAAAAATAAGTGCCCAAAGAGCAAGGAGTAAACACAATCACTTCAATCGTTTCACAGTTAATTTAAGAGCACTATCCTGCTTGCCCAAGATAATGTTCATCTTAACCAACAATTAATAGGGTGTGTGTTGATTCTGTCAATAAACGATTGTAATCATGCAATTAAAATGCAGTTAATTTATTACAACAAGAAAGCTCGTGACAATTCGCATTTGTTCATTATTTTATACAATTGAAATATTATCATGAATTGGTGTACTGGGTCCTGTTGTGAAACATCCTTCATCTGGAGAGAGCAAATTCCTCGGGCGTTACAAAAGATACTTGTAGCTGGAGTTTGAGGGCAATCAAATACTGCAGTCGTTGCCATTGTAAAAATTGTTATCCCTTCATCTATGGCAATTGGTGTTTTTGCATCCATCAAAGGAACCATCTTTTTGCTTATCAAAACTCTTGACCATCATACCAAACTTTTGCCTGATTGAGCAATTGGAGGCTAGAATGGTTTTGTTCTCATATAAGAAGTTAGAAATGAATACAATAAGAGCAAAAAGCGAAGATACACTAGCAATGAGGAAGAGCCCCTTGAAACTTTCGACTGTGAGACTTCCAAAGGTGACCGTGATGTTATTTTGGTCTATGCAATCTTTTTCTTGGCTAAACCATTTAGCTATAATTTTGTTCATCTTTCCCCCCTCTTTTAGACTCAATATGGCTCTTGAAACATCAGGTACAAGGGGAGATCCCTTTGCAAATGCCTACATGTAGAGATCAACAAAAAATGACATAGTTATAAGGTTATAGTTGAACAAAAAAATGACAATAGTTATAAGGATATGATTGAGAGAGAGAGAGAGACTCACAAAACCAAAGCCTTCAGATTTGTAAGTTGGTCCTACCATAACATACTTGGAACAATATTTGGAAAGAAATAGTCTCAAATAAGGGATCTCCTCGACAATTGCAGCAACCCCACCATTCTTACTTCCTTTGGAAAGGGCTTCATTATATTTTTGTAAATTGTAAATCCTTAACTTGGAAGGATCGAAGCCCATACTCTTCAAAAGTTCACCAACAAAAGATCCTACTCCATAACCAACATAGTCTCCATTCTTTATGAGATCATTGATATTTCTCACAGTGGGTTGTAGCTTTTGCACCGTCAGTATTGACGTTAAGCTTGCTGTGTAACTTGATGTCACTATCAACACCACAAACACCCATATAGCTAAAACAAATCTTGATAAATTGTTAACTACCTTCTCTCCTACCAAAAATAAGAAAGAAAATAAATTCATTAATAGGCAATCTCAATATACTTGCATATTCACTAATAAGCCTTTCAAATTGCATGCTAAATTTTGAAAACTAATTCGAAATGTATTTCTAGCATAAAGATGATATATGGAAACCTATCAATGTTACATTCTATATGTTTTTCCATTTTAAGAAATATACAGATAAAAGACTTACTATGGGAAAACACTAGAGTGGAGAAGGAGAACCAAAATATCATTCCAACTTGTTGGTGTGGTGGGCCTCTAAATTCTTTGTTAACACGATGCTCTAGAACCCATACCACAAAGCCAATGAAGATGAACAATGCCCCAATTATTACCCACATATCCCTTGTTAGGGGTTTCATAAAAATCCATGCATTCTTGCTTTCATCTTCCTTAACAGGAACAATCATTGCCACCCCAGATTCTGTAAAAGGCATTGTAAAATCAACAAACTTGGATCTATTTGCTCGGATGGTTACATCACCCATAACAACATCGAACTTCTGCAGATACAAAAACAAACTTTGTTGCTTTGGCTAAACTAAAAATTTCAAAGAAGCATCATGTGATTTCCAATTAAAAATTCAACAATGAGTAGGGATTCAAGTTAGAAATTTAGATTACATACATCAAGAGCAATTTGATAAACGAGGTCATCATAGCTTATAGTAATATTAGCACCAGGAGTTACAAAAGGAATAAACTCATATTGGATAGCATAAGGGAGCAAATGATCCATAACTTCTTTAAACACGTCTACACAAAAACCAATGACGGTGACAGCATTTGTTTGAGGATCCTTTTCCACTGTTAGGAATCCAGATAATGAATTTTCAACCGGAAATCCAACCCTCAACCTCTTTTCCGTTGTTGTCGTTTCCCAACCTTTAGGCACTACATAAGATTCACCAGGCCATATGATTGTCTTGATGAGATCATCTTTGTAAGTTGTATAACTATCTTTGTCTAGAATTAAATGCTTTGATATCCCATATTTTTTAGTCCAAAAGCCTACTTCCCAATCTCGTTTTCCAATCACATTGACTATTTGAAAGGTTGATGATTGTAACTCTCCATCAACTAAATTGAATTCACCACTCAAGTCATTGAATTTCATGTTTCGAATTGATTGAAGAAGCATTGGCCCCATTTCTAGGGCTCCAATTACGTCCAAGTCCGTCCAATTCTCTCCATTGGTATTTGGTTTCCAAAATTTTGGTTTTGAAATTTGAGCTTTCTCCATCGCCATTGCTAATACCTTAACACTACTATACGCCCACAAGCCATATATGTTTAATTCAAATTCATGTTCTATATCTGGGTTCTCTTGAATAAATCTCTTTCTCCATCTTTTTTTGAATTTGTCAAGCTCTTTGGACCTTGGAACATAAGTCTTGACACCTATTACACCTTGCATTGCTTCAATATGTGTGGGATCCATGGAATCTAGCAAACTTGTAATAGCATCTGTTATAATCCAAACATATCCCTGTCTCATCATTCCAAGTTCTTTAACCTTCAGGAAAAGACGAGAAGCAAGAGGTAAAAGCATATGTACCACAAAAACCCTAGTCTGCATGGTTTGTAGCTTGTAGAGTTCTCGAAAGATATAATCATCTGTGGCTGACAAAGAAATAACACTTCGATATCGAACTTGCGTGTTGATTGGTAGCAGAGCATCAATTAGATGGGGAAGTATCCCACTACCATAAGAATTGTCCTCATAGATTAACACTATTTGCCTCCAACTAAATGCCTTGATTATAGATACCAAGGCTCCAATTTGAGCGGACACAATAGGCGCTGCTCGAATGAAGTATGGATTTTCTTTCGGCGATAGAGAAGGACTAGTTGCTAAAGAAATTATGGGAACTTGTGTTTTGCTGCCGATATTAATCACAAATTCTGCCTGTGAAGATGATTGTGGACCTAGTATTGCTTGTACTCGTACGTTCTTGAGCAAGTCTATAGCTGTAAAAACATGACAA
This sequence comes from Diospyros kaki, assembly GCA_036245055.1. Lineage (NCBI taxonomy): Eukaryota > Viridiplantae > Streptophyta > Magnoliopsida > Ericales > Ebenaceae > Diospyros > Diospyros kaki. The sequence continues at coordinate 5,134,223 of BSEG01000003.1, forward strand.
ATATCACAAAATTCAGACTGTAGGACTAGAAATATTACATAAGCATGCACGAAATGATATTCTCCTAGATACTTATGCTTGCTTTGTAGAATTTAATTATGAGAGAACACACAACATATATAATTAATTACCTGCAGATGCAGCCTCAACAATATCAGTCTTGGAATCTCTAGGATGAAGAACAAGCCTTGTGGTAAAATTGGGGTGAGTGGCATAGAAATCTTCAAGTGCCATGTCCATGCATGTCTTTGTCATCTTCCCGACAATGGTGTCTTTGTCAAGAATCAACCCCACATCAACCGTAATAACTTGCCCGCCGAGCACATTATGTAGGAAGCCCAACGAGAGCAATAACAGTACAAGCAGAGAAGAAGAAGAAGAAGAAGAAGAAGAAGAGTATTCTGAATCAAGCTTGGCCATCAATTCCGGTGAAATTAATCGCTAAATCAATATTATATCTTGCTTCAACTAATTAGTTGCAGAAGATTTATGCATATATTAGCAAGACTACTGATGGTCAATATATATGGGGTGGAAGACTACTGATGATGAAGCCACGCAGTTTCAACCACTAATATTGACGAAGACTGATCGTGATAGTCAGTCCGTATTAATCCAATTGATTGTAATATATTAGCAGCTTGCAATCTGGATTTCTTTGGGGGTTTAATACTAGGATTGTTGGTTAATTTTTGACGAAGACGATGCATGCCATTCCTTCGTCAAAGAAGACTCTCAGTCCTTTCAGTCTCGTTAATTTTGACATGTAATTTCCAAGGAAATTTCATGTTATTGTCGTACATCCACTACAACTAAGTTGGCTTCATATCTATATTAAGGCTTAGTATATATGCATATATATAATATAGTATACCTAAAATTAGTCTGGATTACAATTCATTTTGCAATCTGGATTAATTAAAATGACGTCATTTTGATCATTCTGATCAAAACAATGTTGTTTTGATCCTTTCCTTCTCCTCTATCGCTTCCTCTTCCCTTCTCTTTTAGCATGAATTATTGAATATCCAATGACAGGGCTAATTGGCAACTCAATGGCAAGGTAAACGCGAGCTGAAGGAAGGTCTGATGGCCATGCGACCGAGGCTCATTGGCCAGACTGATTTTAGGTATTTTATATATATATATATATATATATTTGCATTTCTTTTTGTGAATAAAAAATATTTAAACATTTTTACAAAAGTTTTCAAAAGATATTTGTATCGAAGAAGGCAAACTCCTATGCCAAGTCCACCAAACCAAAATTATCCTATATTAAATTTTAGTTCATTCTTCTACCTTTGAAGTTCAAACTTAAGATAGTCTCACAATAAACAACAAACAAGCTAAGCCATTTTTTCAAAGTAGAAGAAAAGCAATGAGTAGGACTGAAACTTAAAAAGACATTATTCCAAACTCGTTAACTATTATAGCACCTATTAGTAGTTGTGTATATGTATATGTTTTTTGTTTATAATACCGACTTTGGAAAATGAGAGGCTAGGCTTGTTCAAAGCACCCAATTTCCATGGAGAGAATTAAATGCGCGGGTCACTTAAGCAGATCTAGTATTAGTCGCCATCGGGAACAAGAAGACCTGAAATTTGTATAGAAGAAAATGCATGCATTCTTGCTAAGAATTAGTCATTTACAATCAAATTTCACACGAACCTTCTTGTTACCTTCTTGTTGATGTTACCTAAGGAGAAATGTTTGGTAAGTAAATTACAAAGAAATTAATTTTAGTTAAGTCATAAAGTCACCCCCTTAGAGTCAAGCTTGACCCCATTTACTGAACGAATTAAATATACATTTTTAATTTGGGAATGATATATTGAAGTGATGGAATATTAATCTAGATTAATTTGCAAACCAGCGAAAGTTATTAATCTAGATTAATTTTCAGTTGTTATCCTACAATTTACAAGTTGGTTTCCAATGGCTCAACCCATATTACAAAACTAGAGATGAGATCCCCCTTTGCGATGCACATGAGTTTTTAATAGATTAACGCATACATATATTTAGAATTTTATTTTATAAAATATATTTTCCACCACTAGATAGACAAAAGAGCCCCTAGGCTTGTTCAAAGCACACATTTATCTTTTATTTTTTATAAGTATGAGTTTGAAGGATATATTTTCAAAGTACCCACAGTTAAGGAGTCATTTAATATTTCAAATGACTTTTCATTAAAAAAAATTAAATGACTATAAATCTTTGATTTGATATATATGGTTTAATTCCAAGTCTTTATATATAGTCAAGGTCGACCCTAAGGGTAGCCGACCTAACCTAGGCCCCCCCAATCATAGAAGGCTCCCAAAAATATAAGTTCAACTTTTGAATATATATTTTAAATATATACTAAATATGTGTTAAAATACATAATTTACACTAATTCTGTTTAAGTTTAATTGATAAAGTAGTGGATTGTAAATGAAAAGTCACTCCACCAGTATATTTAAATTTTTTATATTTTAATGTTTTTCGAGAGATAAATACCAATCTGACAAAAAAAACATTTATATTTTAATGTTTTTTAAACAATAAATACCAATCCCACAAATTTTATAAGAAAAATTAATAGTTTAGTAAATTTTTTTACATTTTAATGTTTGTTAAATAATAAATACCAATTCCACAAATTTTGTAACAAAAATTAAAACCTTAATGAATTTTTCTACATTTTAATGTTTTTTAAACATAAATATCATTCTTGAATCGAAATTTTGTAAGAAAAATTAATACTTTAGTCATTGAACTTTTGAAAGTTTTTAGTTAAATTTTTTAAATTTAAAAATTAATTGTGTAAACCGTTAATATCATATTCAATCAAAAGTATTGAAAGTGTAGGCCCCCCAATCTAGGGACCCATAACAAGATGACATAATTGCAAAAACCCATAAAAACATTACATATCCTTCTTGATATCAACAACGGAAGCCACACTCATACGCTCATAGACAACACAATAGTGTCCACTTATTTACATAAACAAGACTAACCCGTTATTACTCATCACAATAGGGTCCATGAACTCACCATATCCCCTCAGAGGTACAACATAAACAAGTAAAACTTAATATTACACACTACAAAATGCTCCCCAAGGACCTTTGATTGTGACGGCTCTGTACACATTACTATCCCATGTCTCCTGATTCACTTGGCTCGCCCTCTACTTTAACTTTACCCTTATCTGGAATGATGCAAGCAAACATGAGCCATAAGGCCTAACAAATATAACTGGAAGAAAGCAAGTATAAGAGTCATGGGTATCAAGAAGCAAAAGAGACATGAATTCTATTTAAGGTACTTTCAAATGATAAAATGATGATACATGCATCTATACTCATATAATGTACTTTCACATGATGATAGATGCATCCATGCTCATATGCACTACTTTTTAGAATTATAAACATGAGACTAAAGTTTGAAACCTTGGAACCGAAGTTCATAACGTAAACTTGGGATCGAAGTCCAACTTTGAGCTCAACTCTTTCTCTACGGATATATCCTACGGACTTGTCCGCTGCGTGCATCATGAGGCCTTTACACATTTATTTAAAAACTATTTTTATGCACATGCTTTATGCATCCTCATAACATGCATATTTGTAATAACTTCTCATATATAATTGGCATGCAATTAACAAATCAATATGCACAATGGGGCAACATTTATGCAAGACAACATCAAACTCTTACATGTCCACAATAAAGCATCATTCCCAAGGAAAGATAGGCTAATACAAACCCTATTTGAGATTCAATAGGTATAAATGTAAATCATGAAATAACATGCATATTCATAATAACTTTTCATATATAACTGACATGCTATTAACGAAGCAAGATACAGAATGAGACAACTTTCATGCAAGACAACATCAAACCTTTGCATGTCCAATATAAAGCATCATTCCCAAGGAAAGATAGGCTGATACAGACCCTATTTGAGATTCAATAGATATAAATGTAAATCATGGAATAATTTACCAGTAAAAGGAAAATAATAAGAAAATATCATGGAATCTAAGAAATTAAGAGGTAGGATCTTACAATAACAAGAGTTGAAAAATAGAACTTGTAATTTAAAACATATCTTGAGAAAAGAGGAACTGAACTTGTAAAATAAGCAAGAAACTTGCATAACAAAGACTTGAACTTGCCAAAATAGGAATAAGAACTTGGGAATTGCATATTAATAAGATAACTGAAATCTTGCCTCTTAAATAGAACAAAGAGGAAGAAGAACTTGTCTTAATAGGAATAAGAATTTGCAAATTAAAAGCATGAACTTGAGAAAGGGAGAAACTGAACTTGCACATTAATGAGAAGACTGAGATCTTGCCTCTCAAATGAAACAAAGAGGAAGAAGCATTTGCAAAAACTAGGAAAGGAACTTGCATTAGATATTCTTCTTAATTCTTGCAGCATACCGAGGTTGCTATGCCACAACCCAAACTTACACGGACAAAATTTTCCTTAATTTCTCCAAAATTTTCTATAATTTCTCTCCAAAACTTCCCCTGAAAATCCTCCATTTTTTTTTAGAAATAATGCATACTGGGTGGCATCCACGTGGGTGTGCTTGGCAACGTGCATACGGCCCGCGTGGCGCGCTTGCGCTCGCACCTAGGCCTGGCTGCTCCGAAAATTCTTTTTTTTTTTTTTCAAATCACCATAAAATAATTATTTTCTTTAAAATTTTCACATATTCAATAATATCCTCAATTAATTATTATTTATCCCAAAAACATACTAAATTTAATATTTTCATTAATTTTCATAAAACCTCACATAACTCGATAAATTACCCTAAAACCCATAAATTAATTATTTTACTTAAATCCTCAACTCACTTCAAAGCCAAATATCTCAAATTTCGAGATGTTACAGAAAGTCTAAGGGTCTAATAAAATTTTAGTTTATGGGTTTGCTTAGAGCCTCCAAAATCTTATTGCCGCTTGTTTATAGTTGATGTTCCCATGACATAGGGATTAGTAATCAATTAAAATTATAACTTTTTTTATGAGATTGAGATTACTTTTAAATTAATCTGGTCTCGAAATTTCTACACATGTGAAAGAAAATGTGTTCGCTATTTCTTTCCCGCAAGTGAACGGAATCGTAACAAGTAATAGAATGATGAATCAAGTATCGTTCCCACGAGAATTAGCTTTTAGTCCCTACTTTAACCACTATTAACTTTAATAAGTCACACACAATTAAAAGAATACTTAATGGAAGTTTTATATAAATTAAAACTAACTCACCAAAAGGAGAACACAAAATAATTCTTTAGGTTTTAAATATAAAAATCTAATGCACTAGGGTTCATGAATCCACCATAGTTCTATAAATGGTTAAATCTTTCAGTGATCAGGTTTCATAATTCTTGCTTTGAGATGAAAATCAATGATCCTAAGTTAATCAAAAGCCTCTCTCAATGGTCAATTGAATCTATGCTCACATGTGAGATTAATTATCTCTAATTAATTTGCAAATATACAAACATGCATTTATCCACAATGATCATCAAAATAGGATTTCACAAGGCATAACGGTATCTCTACCTATTATTGAACCTCATGTCATTTATTACTATGTGCTAATCTATATTGAATCTCTCGAAAGCAATATAAATCACAAACACCTTCTAATGGCGGCCAAGCATCAAAACAGAATTAGTGCATAACAAATGATCAACTCAAAAGACAAGAATAAAATAAAACCCAAATACTTTTAATTAAACCATCATTGAACTAGGTTTCATTAATCACCCTAGCCATAAAGTACTTAGCCTAACATAGTTTCAAACAACGAAAGAGTAATAAAAATGGAGTTCATGATGTTATAAAGAAGAAAGAATAGAAAAATAAAACCAAAAATCGAAGATCTTCAAAAAAATCCCCTCTTTTTGCCTCGACTTGCCGTCTTCTCCCCTTTCCAAAAGCTGCTTTATCTCTCAAAAATCCTTCTTTTTATAATGCTTTTTAGGTCTTGAAAGTCGTGCCCCTTGAGAGAGCCCATCTCCACTTGATTTGAAAGGAAACAGGCTCAAAACGGCCTTTTTACGAAGCTTAGAGCCTTACCGCGGCCTTACCACGGAATGCTTTCCCGGGTAAGGTCGTGAGCCACAGAATACTTCTTCAACCACGGCTTTATCACGGAAAGTCACGAAATGCTTTCCGTGATAAGGCTGTGAGCCACAGAAAATAATGCTTACTACAACCCCACCACACAATGCTTTTGCATGACCGCACTGTGAGCTGCTTCTCTTTGATTTCCAACACTTTACCAATGACACCACTCTTTCGGTGCGTTGCAATATTATCAATCTTGACCTTGAATGGACTTTTGACCTTGCCTTTAATGCCATTTTAGCTCCAAAAATGCGACATCATCATCACTTTGTGCTCCAATTGTCTTCAACATATGCTCCATATCTACATAATCATATATAGAACCAAATCAAGTAGAAATCATGCTCATTGAATGTATAAATACTAAGTTTATATATCAAAATAAGTGTATAAAAGACACTTATCAAATACCCCTAAACTTAGACTCTTGATCGTCCTGAGCAAGATTATCGGCTCAAATATATCACCCCTCAAGTAGAGAAAAGTTAATATTTCAAAATCACTTACAAGTTGGATAGCCTTCCAGGTAGCTTCAGATTTTGGTATCATTCATATTCCACATAGAGTTTTCTAGTAATGCTACCCAAATGTTTTGGACATATTCCATGTTTTGACGTGTGTGTGTGCGAATCCTGTCAGGTACAGTATCATGCATAAGGTTGTTGGTATCCCGACCCTTCGATGATCCTGTACATTTTCCCACTCGTGATATTCACTCCACCCCCAAACTCGGTCTTTTCATTCAATCCCTAGGTGCTCTCAATCACTCTTTTCTTTCTTATTCAAGTTTGGTTGGACTCAACCAAAAATGGCGTTATCTCGGTTTGTGAAGACTCCTTTATTTTGAATGCTTCAGCATGCTAATATCCACAAGACAGTCAAACCCACCAGTGTTCTCAATCCCTAAGAGTTACAAACATCGGCACCATTATTGAGATTTTTTTTTTTAAATATATATCTTATGTGCAAGCCTTCACTCCATTAAGCTTTCTGAATGACCCTTGTATCGAGCTTTCAGCTGATGACTCCCAAGCCAGATGACCACGGGGCATCAGGTTTTAAGATACCCCTATGGGCATAATCACTCAAGTCATGCAGGCTACAAAGAAAGGTATAAGATATATGCAGGCTCAAATTTAATTTAGTGCACGACAAAGTGATATAGGGATTAGATCACTAGCCTATGGTCATTGCCTAGCTTTCGTCAGTAAGCCTAACACATTCCACACAAATTGTTAACATGCACGGAGTCAACACAGTCCTCAACATTTTCCCTCATGGCTTGACCTTCCCCAAACTTTTCTTTTCATTATGTTTAATGATTGAGTTGCTCATAAAGTTGGTTTAAGGGCGAAAGTCTAAATGGAAACCTAGCAGTGTAATCAACCTATGCAATGAACCTTCTGACACATGTGCTCACGTTAGTCTAACATGGAGAATAAAGCACAAAACAAAATGAATAGCATCACCATCTTTACTCTTTGCATCAAAATGGTATCAAATAAGTTTCATCATTAATGACATGTCTATCCAACAAAATAAGACAATTTTCAATACCATACAACCAGATCATATGACATATGCAAGCTACTCATAGTGAACCTCCCCCCAAACTTAAGCGTTGCATTGTCCCAATGGAACGAAGAAAAAGAAAAATGATGGAGTGTACCTGGTCCATAGTAGCAAGTCTGTGCTGAGAAAAGGTGTCGTGCCTACATGTTGTCATGAAGAGGTGGTGGCCTTGGTGTTTGCATAAGTTGGGCGAGCATGGCTAGCATGGTCTCTTGATTTGCTCGCAGCTCATCTATTCCCTCGCGTAGGTGCTGGAATTGGCGGGCTTGCTCCTCGCGGTCCTGCTGCATCTGATGCTGAATAGCCTCTAATGTAGGGCCAAAATTGATCCCTCCCGATTTTTGTCTAGGCGGAGGGCAAGCGGCAGGCTGCTCCTCAGGCTTTGTCCTCTCATCTGCCTCATCGTCCTCATCTGCACCTACTGAACGTGCTGCATGTCGATGCTGTGCAATTTGTGTCTGAGACTAGCGGATGGTATAGAGGCTGATAGTGATGGGCTTCAACTTGTCAATGTCAGTGGAATACAAGGAAACACGAGCCTTTTTGCATAATGCTGAGATGAGAGATGGAAAGAATATCCGCCACTTGCTGCCTGTGGTATGAGCCAAGGTCATAATTTGAGTGAAGATTCGTTCACCAAAGTTCAAGTCATGCCCCATGGCAAATGAGTAGAGGAGCTGCATTCTCGGATGATGGATCTCTGTCATATGGGATGAAGGGGCAACGTTATAGGAGAGAATATAGTGGAGCACTTTGCATTTAAGATTGAGCTCATTGTGCAGCACTTTGTTGCTAGATGGCCAGCGGGGCGGAATATCTTCATTGAAGCAGCAACGGGCCACTTGGTTCTAGTCTACAACATCAAGCATATTTGTTCCTTCCTCCACGCGATAATACTGTTGTACTTCGATAGGACTAAAAGGTACCCAAATCCCCCTAACATAGGTATGGAAGGCATGGGCATCATCGATAGTGTCATCATCCTCGAGAATATTTGGGTTAAAATTTGCCAAAAATTAGCGCACAACGTCGGGATAGACCTTATGAGGCATGGAGCAGAACTTCGTCCAGCTTTTTGCATGTATAAGCTCAGGAACGCCAGTGGGCGCAATATTCACGAGGTCGACCTCTCTTTCCTTGTGCATAGTCCACGTAGCAATGACTGTAGCCTGTTCCTCGGCATATTCGGTATGATAGAGCTGATATTGTGGTGAGGCGACACGCGCCCGCTTGGAAACATTATAACTCTCAGCAATAGCTTTTCCTTTGCCACTAGTGTAGAGGTTGCGAGTTTTAGGTGGCTTAGGCACTTCCGAGCATGTACCTACAATGCATAAATTTAAACGTGAGAGAGCAATAATGAATAGGAACAACATGAAATAGTTAGAGTCACATGGAGGCCCAAACTCCCCCCCCCCAAACTTAAACCATCTTATCCCCCCCCCCAAACATAAACCAACTAATTGGGTAATTTGTGTGAGAGCGTTGGTTGGGGCATTTCATCAAACACCTTATAGGCATAGCCGAAATCACATGGAAAAAAAAAAGGATAGATAGGATGTGAAAAACCCGAAAACAATAACATCACAAACAACACCAATCAAAACTAATAAATCCTCAAAAACAAACCCCAACTCCATTCTCTACCATCACCACATGCAACACCAAGATTAATCATGCATAAGTGGCAAAATCAAAGATAAATGAATCACTTACCGTGAATGCCCCAAGGGAAAGGAGGATATGCACTAGTTGGAAGTGTGGGAAATGCAAAGATTTTAAGTTCAAGTAAGGTGGAAGCAAGAAAGTAATGGGAAGAGAGTGATTAGAGGAGGGATGCGAGAGGTAAAGAGGGGAAGTGAGTGAGAGATTTAAAACATGGGGGGAAAAAAAAAAGGGCGGCCTTAAAAGGCCGCCCTTAACACGGTCGAACCGCGGCATGCATGCCGCAGTTCGCCTGTGAGCGGCAGAGGGGGTAGTGGCTCATGCCACTACCGCGACATGCATGCCGCGGCTTGCCCGTGAGCCACAGAAAGGGAAATGGCTCATGCATGGCGCAGCTTGGCCGTGAGCGACAGAAAGGGCAGTGGCTCACGCCACTGCCACTGCTTCTCTTATTTTTTTTATTTCTATTTATTATTTATTTTTTATTTGCTTTTATTTTGATTTTTTTTATTATTTTATTTTATTTTTCTTTCTTTTCCCTTCGTCTTTTTTTTTATATTTAAATGGTTGTAAAAAAACAATCCAAATAATACCCAAACATTATTGTGGATGCACAAAATAAATTCACAAAAGTAGCAATCTAACCTAAAACAAAAATGCACATGAAATAATTATGAAAATAAATAAATAAATAAATAAATGCAACTTGATATGAAGTGGAGAGGTGAAAAGATTGGGTTGCCTCCCAATAAGCGCTTATTTAACGTCGTGAGCTTGACGGTTTCGATGTGCTTATTCAGGGTTGCCCAATGCGGTGGAAACTTTGTCATTTGGAAAATCACCACCAAGATAGGATTTGAGCCTCTGCCCATTTACTTTGAATGTGCCCTTGGTGTCATGAGTCACTTCAACGGCACCATAGGGGTATACTTGGACCACGGTGAACGGGCCTGACCATCTCGAACGTAATTTTCCTGGAAACAACTTGAACCGCGAGTTGAACAACAACACTTTTTGCCCCACCTGAAACTGTTTTCGGTGAACATGTTGATCATGCCATTTTTTGGTCTTCTCCTTATATAACTCGGCATTCTCATAGGCTTCCAACCGGAACTCATCCATTTCATTTAGCTGTAGCAACCGTTTCTCACCATCTTGCTTGAGATTAAAATTCAACTTCTTTATTGCCCAATACGCCCGGTGCTCTAGCTCAACAGGTAAGTGACATCCTTTTCCAAAAACAAGGTGATATGGGGACATACCAATCGGCGTTTTGAAGGCTGTTCTGTATGCCCATAATGCATCGTCCAACTTCTTAGACCAATCTTTTCGAGAAGTACACACTGTAAGCTCAAGGATCTTCTTTATCTCTCTATTCAAAATTTCCAGTTGACCACTCGTTTGGGGGTGGTATGGTGTAGCAACTTTATGCCTTACCCCGTACTTTGCCAAAAGAGATTCAAAATGCCGGTTACAAAAATGCTTCCCCCCATCACTGATAATGGCCCTAGGAGTTCCAAAACGAGTGAAGATGTTCGTTTTCAGAAAACTTATCACTGCTCGACAATCGTTAGTTGGTAGTGCTATTGCTTCGACCCACTTAGAGACATAATCCACTGCCACTAGGATGTATAAATTGGAAAACGAGGATGGAAACGGCCCCATAAAGTCAATGCCCCAAACATCAAATAATTCAACCTCAAGAATGCCATGTAATGGCATCTTGTGCTTCCTGGAGATGTTCCCCATTCTTTGGCATTTATCACATTTTTTTACCATGGTATGAGCATCTTTAAATAGAGTTGGCCAATAAAACCCAGATTGGAGTACCTTAGCTGTTGTTTTTGTTGCTCCGAAATGTCCACCATAGGGGGAGGCATGGCATTGCTCTAAGATCATTTTCATCTCATCTTCTGGAACACACCTCTAGATTACTTGATCGGCTCCTCTCCGATAAAGGATGGGATCCTTCCAAAAATAGAATTTGAGCTCCGAAAAGAATTTTTTTCTTTGATGGTAATCATAATCAGGAGGTACAATGTTACTTGCAAGGTAATTGACATAGTTGGCATACCATGGGACCTCTGTTTCGCTGCTTGCTCGTTCTACTCTTAGAAGCTGCTCATCTGGAAATTTTTCATTAATATCCCCTGTTTCGGATTTATTTTGTTGCTCCAATCTTGAGAGATGGTCGGCTACCACATTCTCACATCCTCTCTTATCTTGAATTTCCAAGTCAAACTCTTAGAGAAGTAAGACCCAACGGATTAGCCTTGGTTTTGCCTCTTTTTTTGAAAATAAATATTTCAGTGCGGCATGATCCATATAAATAGTCACCTTTGAACCAATGAGATATGATCGAAATTTTTCAAAAGAAAAGACCACTGCTAGGAGTTCTTTTTCTGTTGTGGCGTAGTTCATTTGGGCATCATTGAGAGTCCGACTAGCATAGTAAATCACATGTAAGATTTTGTCCCTTTGTTGTCCCAAAACTGCTCGAATTGCATAGTCACTGGCATCGCACATTAATTCGAATGGCATGTTCCAATCTGGTGCCACAATAATAGGTGCGGAAATTAACTTTTCCTTTAGAGTGGTAAACGACTATAGGCACTCCTCAGAAAATTCAAATTTTACATCCTTCTCCAACAAGCTGCATAAAGGCTTTGTAATCTTGGAGAAATCCTTAATAAATCTTCTATAAAAGCCGGCGTGTCCCAAAAAACTGTAGATACCCTTGACTGATGTGGGCGGAGGGAGCTTCTCAATCACTTGAATTTTTGCCTTGTCAACTTCAATACCCCTAACTGAAATTCGGTGTCCCAACACAATTCCCTCTTAGACCATGAAGTGACATTTCTCCCAATTGAGCACCAAGTTTGTTTCTTCACAACGTTTCAAAACAAGTGCCAAGTTCTTTAAGCATTCGTCATATGAAGAACCAAAGACCGAAAAATCATCCATGAACACTTCGATAAATCTTTCTACCATATCGGAGAAGATTGACATCATACACCGTTGAAAAGTGGCAGGGGCATTGCACAAACCAAATGGCATCCGTCGGTAGGTGAATGTACCATATGGGCAAGTGAATGTTGTCTTCTCTTGATCTTCTAGAGCTATTGGAATTTGATTATATCCCGAATAGCCATCAAGGAAACAATAGTGGGAAAGACCTGCTAAGCGCTCCAACATTTGATCAATGAATGGTAGGGGAAAATGATCTTTTCGCGTTGCATCATTCAACTTACGATAGTCGATGCAAACCTGCCATCCGGTAATAGGGCGAACTGGAATAAGCTCATTATTTTCGTTCTTTTCCACTGTAATACCTCCCTTCTTAGGCACCACTTGAACCGAACTAACCCAAGCACTATCTGAGATAGAATAGATAATTCCAGCATCTAGTAACTTCAGTACTTTAGCTCTAACCACTTCTTGTAGATGAGGATTTAGCCATCGCTGATGTTGCACTACCGGCTTGTAAGTGTCTTCCATTAATATCTTGTGCATGCAAAGAGATGGGCTAATTCCTTTTATATCAGCTATAGTCTATTCAAGAGCTGACTTATGTTCCCGAAGCACCCGAAGTAACTTTTCCTCTTCTTCTTGGTTAATGGACTTAGCAATGATAACAGGAAGAGTAGAGGACTCACCCAAATAGGCATATCGAAGATGGGATGGCAGTTGCTTTAGCTCCAATTTCGAAGCTTGTTGAATGGAAGGTAAAGGTCGTGAAGGCCCCATGCCCAATGCCTTGTAGTGCTTTCCCTTTTGAATAAATTTAGCTCCTTGTAAATATTTGACACATTCTTCAATAGTAGCAGAGTCGGTATTTTCCACTTGTGAGTGCATCACACATGCTTCCCAAGGATCTGATGGTTGATTCAAAGTGAATGTGTTTTCTATCTCTTTGTCCATAATGTCAATCTGAAAACAAGAATCTGAAGCAGTAGGAAATTTTAGTGCTTCAAACACATTAAAAGTGATTTGCTTATCATTCAGCCTTAACATGAGTTGTCTTTTTTGCACATCAATAAGAGCTCGTCTAGTAGCTAGAAAAGGTCACCCCAAAATAAGGGGAATATCCCTATCTTTAGCCATATCCAAAATAATGAAATCTGCTGGAAATATAAACTTGTCCACTTTTACCAAGATATCTTCAACAATTCCACGTGGATGTTTCACGGACCGATCTGCTAGCTGCAATGACACCCTTGTAGGTTTTGCTTCGCCTAACCCAAGCTTTTGGAAGATAGAAAATGACATCAAATTAATGCTAGCACCCAAATCACATAAGGACCGTTCAAAATATAAGCTGCCAATGGTGCACGGAATGGTGAAACTCCCAGGGTCTTTCAACTTTGGTGGCAATTTATTTTGTAAAATGGCATTACATTCCTCTGTTAGCATCACAGTTTCATGCTCGTCAAGCTTCCTTTTGTTCGATAGAATCTCCTTCATAAATTTTGCATAGTTGGGCATTTGAGACAGAGCTTCAACAAATGGTATATTGATATGTAGCTTCTTGAATACCTCCAAAAATTTCTCAAATTGCTTATCCAACTTGTGCTTGCGCAATCTTTGAGGAAACGGAATAGGTGGAACATAAGGTTTGACTGTTGGTAGAATCACCTCCTCTTGTTCAGCTATATCTTCGGACTCCTTATTCTCAGTTGGTGTCTCCTTTTCAATATCAGTTTTCTTTTCCACACTTGGTCTTTTAACATGAATTTCTGGTAATTGCACCCCGCTCCTTATTGTGATCGCATTTGCTTGCTTCTTAGGGTTAACTTTGGTATTGCTTGGCCATGTGCCCTGTTGCCTCTCAGTAAAGATTTTAGCTAATTGCCCAATTTGAGTCTCTATATTTTTTATGGCTGCATCGGTTCGCTCACTTCATTCTTGAAGTTTTGAAATTGCTGCTTCCCAACCTCCTTTTTCCTCATGTGGTCTTCCTTGCTTTGGTGGGTTTTGAATTCCCTGATTGTTCCCATATGAAAAATTAGGATGGTTTCTCCAGCCGGGATTGTATGTTGGAGAATATGGATTATTTTGTGGACGTTGAAAATTTTGTTGATGCGAGAAATTTTGCACATAAGCAGCCTACTCTGTGAGTGAAGGATCCCTAACGGTCAATGGGCATTCGGATGACAGATGGTTTGCCCCACAAGTTACACAAACTGGAAGAGATCTTTGCACCATATTAATTGATAGAGAGTATTTTAAGTTTTCCATCTGTTTTGAAAGAGCATCAATCTTGGCCAACATCAACGTATTCATATCCACTTCATGTACTCCAGCTGCTCTCCTATTTGAACTCCTATCCGACCACATTACAAATTGCTCACTCATTGTTTCATAAAGATCATGTAACTCTCCAGTCGATTTGTTTCTAATAGAACCACCTGTTGTAGAATCAACTGCCGAACGGCTGTAAGGAGTTAACCCGGCATAGAAATAGTGATTTTGAACTTGTAAAGAAAACCCATGATTCGGACACTTCCTTAGCAATTCTTTGTACCATTCCCATGCTTCATGAAAATTCTCAATTTCAGCTTGCTGGAAAGTCAAAATTTCATGCTTTAATTTGCTGATCTTGGTTGGTGGAAAATATTTGAGTATGAACTTGTGAACCAAATCAGCCCATGTAGTGATGCTACCAGGTGATAGTGAATCCAACCACTCCCGAGCTTTGTCTTTCAAAGTGTGAGGAAAAAGTCGCATCCTCATTGCTTCTTCGTTGATCCCTTGATACTTCAAGTTACCACAATACTCCAGAAAATGAGAGAGATGGTAGTGTGAATTTTCATCACTTCTCCCATAGAATGGAATGTTGTTGGAGAACAAATTTATCACATCCGGTCTCAACTGGAAGTTATTGTGCCCATATGGAGGATAAACTACGCTCGACCGGTTCTCAACGATTGGAGGCATCATGAAATCCCCCATCAAGATATCTCTCTCATTGATCTCAACAGTACGCTCCACTTGAACAAGCTGATTTCCGTTGTCGGCCATAATGCCTTGCTGTTGTTCCATTTTTGCTCTTTGTTCACGATGCCTTTGATGAAAGGTTTGTTCAATCTCTAGATCAAACTCGACAAGATCAAGACGTTCTGAACGCCGCATGCACTATTTCAATCCTAACACTGCAAAAATTGAAATAATTCAGCGTAAAAAATAAGGAAAGCAACACAAGTATTAAAGCTAATCTTAATTAAAGTAGTAATCAAAATAACCAATCCCCGACAATGACACCAAAAACTTGTTCGCTATTTCTTTCTCGCAAGTGAACAGAATTGTAAGATTTTTACCGCAAAATTGGGAGATTGTGGTAGCAAGATTTGAGGATATCGCAACAAGATTTATGGAGATTTTCATATTAAATTATGTGCGTGGTGGGCAAGCAATTCAATAGTGAAATTTATGTGAAGCCACTACCTATAAATTGGCAGCAGTCTTAGCCGAAAAAAGTAGAGCTCCAAGAGATTGGGAGAGAGAGAAAGAGAGAAAGAGAGAAAGAGAGAGCGGGCGAGATGGAGAGATTGAGAGAGAGAGAGAGCTGGAAGCAACCAGCTCGCGGTAGCCATGGCAGCGAGCATCAAGCTGCGTAGCGGCTGCAAACGGCAACTAAGGGAGCTTGGCGACGATCGTGGGGGATAACGGCGATGCTGGGCTGCACGAGCAGAGGTGCACGGTGGCTCAGGCAAGAGACGAGGCCTAATGCGGCCATGGCCGCGAGCTCTGCGACCGGATGAGAGGTAGGGGAGCTGCCAAGATAGCAACTTGTGGCGATGAGCGCAGCGGCCGGTGGAGGCACCAGTGGGCAGCGAGAGAGGCGGCAGGCGGCGGCTGCAGGTGCTGGTGTGTTGGAAGTTGCAGGTTGTAATACCCCATGTTTAGATAAGGCTACTACATAATTTTAATAAGTTTAGAATATCGAAAAATGGATTTTATAGCAATTTCAGGTATCGAATCAACTGCAGGGAATGCCTTGGAGTGAAATTATCTAAGGAAAATTATCTAGTCTCGACGAGCGTATCAAGATAAGATTTATAGTATCGAAAGAAATCGAATCTGGAACAATTTTTGGTATAGCTAAAATACAGCTGCCATTTAGGCTGTAAAATCGAATCATTGTAGGAGGCTTCCGAAAAATCAACGGAACCCTAGAGGGGCTCCAATTTTTCATAACGAACAACCCTTCAGTGGTTTTAGGAGGAAACGATAGTTCGGTGAGGACATTGAGGCAAAATTTTCTATATCGAGTAAAATTTAAGTTATTAATTATGAATTTTCAGTATTATAATGCAAATTAAATTAAGGTTTAGGGTCGTAGATGCAATAAGGGAATTGCACAAGTATAATAGGGATAAAATTTGGGATTTAATGTGTAATTTTCTTAAATTAAAGTATAATATATAATTTATATATACATATGCATGTGCGCGTGCGTGCGTGACCAGCTTCTGAGAAGCTTTAATGGCCGCGATTTTAGGCTGCAATTGGATGATAATGGCAGCAAGAATTGAGGAAAATAGCTGCAGCGAGATTTAAGGAGATTGGCAGCTAGATTTAAGGGATTATATAATTAATGATGTACAATATAGATATATATACACGCAATGGCTGCCTATAAATTAGTAGCAGTCTTGGCCGAAATGAAGCAAGCAAATGGCCACGAGAGAAGCTGGCCGAGAGATCGAGAGAGCTTGTGAGATCGAGCTCTGGCTGGGCGATCCGCGAGAAAGAGAGAGAGAGAGAGAGAGAGCAAGCTAGAAAGGAGGAGGGCCGAATTCGGCCATGGCAGCTCAAGCGTGAGCTCCAGCAGCTGGGCGACGCAAGCAGGGGAGGGCCGAGGCACCGAGGAATGGCTTGCTGATGGTGGCGCGGCGGTCGGATGAGGCTGCAAAGGCTCGGGAGGCGACCGGAGGGAGCTGGTGCGGCCATGGCAGCCATGGCCGCAGGCAGCCGCACCGAACCAACAACTAGCCGCGGCCATTAGTGGCCACGTGTGGCTGCCAGCAGCAGCGCGGTGGGAGTAGTGGTGGCCGGGGAGGCCAACGGCGGGCGGTGAGGGCAACGGTAAGCCGGAAAGCGCATGGGCGGCGGCGGCCGCATGGCAGGGGAGTTGCAGGGAGAAGAAGACGAAGAAGAAGAAGAAGAAGAAGAAGAAGAGAAGAAGAACAAGAAGAATGGAAGAAAAGAAGAAAGAAAAAGAAAAAAAAGAGAGGAAGAAGAAGCTGTTCGCGGAGGCAGGGGAGAAGAAGATGAATAGTAGAAAAAAAAAGAAAAGAAAAAGAAAGAAAGGAAAAGAAAATAGGAAAACGATGGGAAAAAATTCTAAAAAAATCCCAAAAGATAGGAAACTATATTTCGGTAATATCTTGGAGATTTTGGTGAGAAAAACGGCTTGGGCACGCTTTTCAAGAATACGACACACATACCGAGAAAACTGAGGATGCTAAGTAAAGGTGAGTAAAATTTCTTAAAAAATTTCAGAAATTCTAGAATATTATTTTGTGAATTTTCGTAGTGAAATATTTGAGAAAATATTTTTAGAAATATTTAATTTGAAATTATTGAGAAAAATAGGAAGAAATAGAGAGAAAATTATAGAAAATGCCAGAAATTATGGAAAAATAGGTTTTAATGTTTATTTAAATAATTATGGTGATTAGGATGCTTTAAGGTTGAATTTGAGGAGACTCGTCCAATTTTGAGGTTGGCACGCAAATGGAGGCAAGGCGCGGATATCGAGATAGCTCGATAAGTTTGAGAAGGTAAGTGGTACTTTCTCGAAAATGTTTTCATCATATTGACATGCCCTGTTATGTATCCATCACGTAGAATGCATACATGACTATGAAATGCATGAATACACGTTGATATAGTTAATTACAAGCATATGAGGCCGTAGGGGTACGAACTGGCACCGCTGCTTTACCAAGGGTGCATCCATACACCCCGTCTTCTAAAGAGGTGGCAGCTAAAATGGTAGGTAGCATGAGGGGTGCAGTTGACACCTACGATGAAAGACATTGCATACACACATGACATAGCATTGTGTACCCTTACTTAAAAGATTTATCATCTAACTTGGGTTCGCCCCTGGAACATTCAACGTTCCAGTCGGGCCTTGCAGCGATGATACTGAGATTAGAGATGTATAGTGATGTGAGACGTCAGGAAACGAGAAAATGTGCCAGGCTATGTTGTAATATGAATAGTTTAAGAATTATGTACATGCATTTATTTTCAAAATCTTATGTAATAACTTTATAATAAACACTATGTTCGGTTATTTATGTAATGCCATGAGTAGGTTCGGTTCAGATTTCGCTTTGTAAATTGTATTTATCTCTGGTGTGTAAATTAAACACTAGATAGGCCTTAGAAAATTTCGGATGCAACGTAGTTTAAAAAAAATAATAAATAAGACCCAATTTTCCTAAGGTATAACACGCCCTGAAGAAGTGGGCTGTTACATAGGTCGCGCAGTGAAGAAGGAAGAAGAAAAAGAAGAAAAAGAAAAGAAGAGAAGAAAAGAAAAGAAAAGGAAGAAGAAAAATGGAAAGAAGCTGGGCGTGCGTAGGTAACAGGGGAGGCAGGAGGAAGAAGATGAAGTGGAGAGAAACGAAAAAGAAAAAGAATAAAAAAAGAAGAAAAAAGGAAAGAAAAGGAAGAAAAAGAAGTAAAATAGGAAAAATTAGAAAAAAATCCCAGAAAAATATTAAAAAATAGTTTTTGGATATTTATTAATATTTCAAAGATTTTGGGCAAGAAATCAGTTCAAGCACGTGTTTCGAGAATATGGCACGCATATCGAAAAAGCCGGAGAGGCTAAGTCAATGTAAGTAAAATTTTTTAGAAAATTTTAGAAATTCAAGAATATTATTTTATAAATTTTCGTTGTGAAATATTTGAGAAAATATTTTATAAATATTTAATTTAAATTATTGACGAAAAATAGGAAGAAATAGAGAGAAAATTATAGAAAATGCCAGAAAATATGAAAAATAGGTTTTAATATTTATTTAAATAATTATGGTGATTAGGGTGCTTTGAGGAATAAGTTGAAGTGACTTCTCAAATTTTGAGGTTGGCATGCAAATCGAGGCAATGCACGAGGCAAGGCACGGATATCGATGTATCCCAATAAGCTCTAGAAGGTAAGTGATACTCCCCAATTAAAGTTAGTTTTATGGAAAATGCTGGGTTTGTAATTGGATTATATTCCTCGAAATTGTTTTCATCATATTGACATGCCCTGATATGTATCCATCACGTAAACTGCATACATGACATGACTATGAAATGCATGAATACACGTTGATATCATTGATCACTCGCATTTGAGGCCGTAGGGAGTACGAACTGGCACTGCTGCTTTACCAAGGTGCACCCATACACCTCAGCTTCGAAAGAGGTGGTCGCAAAAATGGTAAGCAGCATGAGGGATGCAGTTGACACCTACAAGGTAAGACATTGCATACACACATGATATAGCATTATGTACCCTTACTTAGATGATTCATCATCTGACTTGGGTTTTGCCCCTGGAATATTCAAACGTTCCAGGTGGAGAATGTAGCAAATACAAGGATAAATGAGGCATGACATGACACTTAATAGAGTGCATGAAGAGTGAAATATATGTTATGTAGCTCATGTATTTAAGTTCTGCTACTTTAAATTCTGAACGTTTTGAGGAATGTTAAAGATGTAAGAATTTATTTATGATTAATGTTAAGATATCAGGTTTCGATCTTTGCTTCCACATTTGATGTGTATAATGATTCTCTTTCGAGATTAATGTATGGGAATTTTGGGACAGATTCGAGGAATGATGTGGTTTAGCTTTAGTGTTTGAAAGAAAAAGATTTATTATCCTGAAATTGTCCCAAGTTAAAACGCATCCGGGAAAGCGGAGCGTTATAGTTGGTATCAGAGCTTAAGTTTATTGGAAGCCTTAAGTAACTTTGATGTAGTTGATATCAGAGTTAAACCCTATTTGGAGATTAGGGAATAGCAATTTGGACACTTAAGATGATCTGATATTGATATAACCAGTTAGTATAAACCCCAAGTGGAGGCTTAGGGGAAAGAAATTAATGGTTCGTAAGATGAAATCCCTATTTGGAGATTCGGAGATTGTTGATTGAAGGCTTAGAGGTTATTGGATTAAGTGTTGTGTAGTGGAGATGCATGTCTAGCCAAGTTCTAACTAAGGAAAGACTTGGTATTTAAGTATGTCTATTTGTGACCCACCTCTATTTCCTGGGAACTTAGTTGGTGTACTATTCACGTATAGACACTATTCTAGTATACAATTACTATTCTTAGTAAATAGTAAAAGCCTGATGGAAGCTAGTACAATGACTTAGCTATTGAAGTTAGGATTCGATGATATAATTCGAGTGTAAGGTTGACTCAGTAACCATGATTATGGATCTGAGAGATTTAAAGACTGTTGATTTGAGGTCATTAGTCGAAATCATTACGATGAATGATATGATAGCTGGTAGTTATAAAAAATGATTAAGTCATGAATGATTAGTCTGATATAACATAGCGTAGTTGTTAAGTTAGAATCGAATGATAAGTATTTCGAGGACATTTAGTGTCTTAGAAGTAAGATGTGTAAGATCAGAGATCCAACGGATTGAGTCAAACAAGAGACCAAAGTTGGTCAAGTGATGGCAGGTGAGTTGTGTCAATTGATGAGGTGGCAGTGGTGCAACCAGTGGGACTCACAAAGATGGGACAAGGAACCCTAAGAGTGTCTAGGGTCCAAGTTCCAATAGTCTAGGGTGCGAAGTGTGCCACTAGCTGATTAAAAGAGGCTGGAAGCCTAGGGAATCAACCCGAAATGAAATAAATTGAATATGGACCGAGTGTCATATTTAAAGAATTGTATCAGGGTTCGCAGTCATCTTGGGAGTTGGTGACACGCCGCGCAGTGCGAGGCTCAAAGAGTAGAATACCTCGGTGTCCAGTATGACAGTAAGATCATGAGATGGTCGTGTGCCAATAGTCAACTGGGCCTAAAGAACAAAAAGTGAGAGTCAATGGGTTCTCGATAAATGAGATTTCAGGTAGTAGAGCGTGGCTAGTCCAAAACTTTGATGATGAGTTGTAAGATGGCAATCTCAGTTTGAGGAAGAGTTACTTGTAGGTCGTATTGACCCTAAGGAAGGATGATGAGAAACCTAGTCAACAGAGGTTGTGATTACAGTTCAGTATGCCAAGTGGGTTTGAGGATTTGAAAGTCTGTAAGAGAAGACTCGTGAATAAGTTATGCCTTGTGCATTGGTATGGGGACTTGAATCGTTATTTGAGGTTTAAAGTATCATTCGGTAAAGAGTTCTTGCGAGTTTAAGGTTTGGTTGTTTTTAGAAAATAATTGGAACCAGGTAACATGATCTGAATAGAGATCTTCAAAGATGAATAAATTTCAAATTTTCGAGGGATTTCCTAAGGATATGCGATGATGTATATTTGTGATAGGATCCAAAGGTACGTAAAAAAGTTTGGTGACATAAAAAAAAAAATATCTAGCAAGGATTGGAGTGTCGTAGGTGATGAAGGTACCTGCCTGCTCTAGCTTGTAGTATAATTATGGATTGTTATCTAAAAGATTATGTGAATCTTAGATGTGATAGAGAGAATCAAGTGATGACAGATGTGCCAGGATAAAGGGTCGCAATAGGAAAAACTGCAGGCTGAGATCCATTTGAAATCTAAGATTTCAATTTTAGAGAATGAAACCTTCGTATGACTAGACGATTAGTCTAGGTAGCCCTGGTGGGCAAATTGGGAGATATATAGCTGAGTGATGTCAGCAAGTTATGGTTATAAGGAGCCTGCTGATTTGTGGTACTGGCATTTGCGGTCAGTGAAAAGCTGTAAAAAAAAATAGAAAATACTAGGAGATATTCTCAGAAGGTTTTTCGGATTTATTTTTTTAATGATGAAATTGCCAATGATAGATTGAGGTTATTAGATGCTTAGTTATGAGTGGTTTGATTGAGGACGTAAATTATCGGGCTTTGAAAGAAGTGATATCTTTACCTCGAACTTGATAAACAAGTGTAAGAGGCTATGATATTTTCTAGGATTGATGAACGATTGAGAAGTAAAGTAGACCCTTGTAATGTTAAGGTTACGTGTGACGCTCTTCATTGTGATGCTTGAGGGTAAATGGTCCTGAGATTTTGGTTGGATGATAATGATGTCATAGATTGTGTGGACTATGAGGCTAAAATAGTATGAATAAAGTTAATAGCATTATTACTAAGACAAGTAGACAATAGAGTTGATGAGCAAGTCTAAAGCTTGCGAGTTGGTAAGTGAACTTGTGCTACGGTTGACTAGAAGTCAAGAGAGCTGATGGTTAGATGCAAAGAAAGTAATCAGATGATTTCCGTATGATAAAGTATGGTTGGCATGAGATGGTGCCTTAAGGATAAAGCTAGACTAACGTTAGTTGATATGAGATGTTATTACTCGAGGATTAAGTCAAGCAAATTTGAGGATCAAATGATTAATCGTATGATATAAAATGTTATTTGAGGATCACTTCGAAAAGTGCGAGGAGTTATGGATGAATGGGTATTAGTTTGGCGACTAAGTAACAAAGGAGCAGACAGTGCAAGGATATCAGTATTACTAGACTTGGAAGACAACGTTAAATTTCGGTGGATATTAAAAGTTAGATTACGAAAGAAAGATTTGGAGACAGATAGAATCTATTAATTGTAAAAATTTCTTGCTGAGATAGTTATATGATGTGATTAGAAGATGATTATGATCAATTGTCAGAAACTTGAGGTTATATCGGGAGATGAATACCTACAAGAATGAGGAAACAATAGAAATCTCGAATAGATTAGCACAAGTAAAGATTAAACAATGATTAAGTTTGTGATGATTTAAGGTGAGACATAGCTAATTTCAAGGACATGTGATAAATGAGATGATATGGTAGGACCACTAACTTGTTATGGCATTCTGGAAGCCTATGAAACAACCTCGTGATGACAAGATATGGGATGTTTGAGGATTTAAGGATGCATGATGACATAAAAATCTTTCTTTGGGGATCAATTTGATAAAAGTCAAGATGTATCGAGATCAGGGACTTTTGTGCTAAAGTTGGAAGATTATCAAATCATGATTAATTAGTGCAGGATAGATGACATCGTAGGAAATCGGAATTAGAGAAGTGTCGTGATTAAGAATATCGACTAGATGACTTAGTGAAAAGCAAATTAAAAATTGATGATGTGGATATGAGAGTTACAAAATCATTACGATGATATGTGTATCGCCTTGGATAAAAGTTCACGTTAAGATTCGTGGCCCAAAGACCGAGTTATGCAGTTATGATTTGAAAAGTATGCATGGTTGACAAGTGTACTTATCTATGGGTTGATGAACATGGTCAGTTCAAGGGTTCGGATTTTGATATGAGCATAAGTATTCACAAGTTTCGAGTAGGATCTTCTCTAGTTATTTGATCAGTCGGGTGTTAATTTCAAGGATGAAATTTTGAGATTTAAGACATGTGGAAAATTTCGATGACTAAATTTTTGTAAGGAGGGGAGAATGTAATGCCCCACATCCGTATGAAGTTGCCACGTAATTTCGATAAGTTTATAATACCGAAAAATTAGTTTGATAGCAATTATAAGTACCGAATCAACTGCAGGGAATGCCTCGGAGTGGAGTTGTCTAAGAAAAATGATATGATTTCGATGAGCGTTTCGAGTTAGGATTTGTGGTACCGAAAGAAATTGGATCAGGAACAGTTTTCGATACGGCTAAAATACAGCTGCCATTTAGGCTGAAAATCGAATCGTTGTAAGAGACTTCCGAAAAATTAACGGAACACTAGGGGGGATTCAGTTTTGCGTAATGAGCAACCCTTCAGTGGTTTTGGGATGAAACGACAGCCCGGTAAGGACATTGGGGCGAAATCGTCCTTTTCAACTAAGAATTGGATTATTAATTTTTTGTTTTCAGTATTGTAATGCAAATAAATTAGATATTTAAGGGCATAAGTGCAATTAGATAATTATTTAAGTGAAACGGAAAATAATTTTTAGAATTTAAATATATAATTTTTATTATTACAATATAATATAGAATTATATATATATATGTATATAAACGTGTTGTGCGTGCATAAGTGACGCTGCCCATGCTCTGCAAATATAATGGCTTCACAAAGCTTTTGTGAAGCTTTAATGGCCGAGATTTTGGCCGCAAAATGGGGAGATTGTGGTAGCAAGATTTGAGGATATCGCAGCAAGATTTGTGGAGATTTTCATATTAAATTATGTGCGTGGTGGGCAAGCAATTCAATAGTGAAATTTATGTGAAGCCACTGCCTATAAATTGGCAGCAGTCTTGGTCAAAAGAAGCAGAGCTCCAAGAGATCGGGAGAGAGAGAAAAAGAGAGAGAGCGAGCGAGATGGAGAGATCAAGAGAGAGAGAGCTAGAAGCAACCAGCTCGCGGGAGCCATGGCAGCGAGCATCAAGCCGCGTAGCGGTTGCAAGTGGCAGCTAAGGGAGCTTGGCGACGATCGCGGGGGATAGCAGCGATGCTGGGCTGCGCGAGCAGAGGTGCACGGTGGCGCGGGCAAGCGGCGGCGAGGCCGAATGTGGCCAAAGCTAGCCGCACAGTTGTAGGCGGCCATGGCTGCGAGCTCCGCGGCCGGACGAGAGGCAAGGGAGCTGCCGCGATAGCAGCTCTCGGCGGCGAGCGCAGTGGCCGACGGAGGTGCCAGTGGGCAGCAAGGGAGGCGGCCAGCAGCGGAGGTGCGCAAAAGCGCTGGATGTGGCGACGGCTACAGGCGCTGGTGTGCTGGAAGTTGTAGGTCGTGCAGTGAAGAAGGAAGAAGAAAAAGAAGAAGAAGAAGAAGAAGAAAAGAAAAGAAGAAAAGAAGAAAAATATATTTTTTCTTTGCTTTTTATCGGATTCGAACCCCCAACCTGTCATGACCAAGTTCCGCGTGCAAGCCGTCTGATTTGGAAGCCTTTTTGTTTATTGATGTATATAAAATATATTTATAGTATTCTCTTCTAAATATTTCAGAATTATATTTATAAACCAAAATTTCTCAAACTTATTTAATGATATTAATTTTTATATTAATATTAGCAATGGGAAATGAAAATTAATTTTAATTTTAATTTTATTTCGTTATTAATTCAAATAAAACTTTATTAATTATTATATTAGCAGTGAAAAATTATCTTTTTATTTTGATTTTAATTTGTAATATATTTAAAAATTATTAGTTTAATTTTTACTAATATTAATGTTAGCAGTGAAAAATTATGTTTTTAATTATTTTATTTTTTTAATTTTTAATTTTTAATTTTTTATTTAATTTTATTTAAATTCATTTTATCTAAATTTTAATTTTTATTTATTTATTTTTATTTTTAGCTATGGGATTGGCTTCATCGCTAAATTTTAATTTTTTTAATTTAGTTTTTGTTTTATTTTTTAGCCACAAGGTTGATCCCATCGCTAAATTTGAATTATTTATTTATTTTTTTATTTTTCAGCGACGAGTTGACCCATTGCTAAATTTGAATTATTTTATTTAAGTTTTTTTTATTTTTTAGCGATGGAGAGTATCTCATAGCTAAATTTTAATTATTTTATTTAATTTTATTTAAATTTTTTATTTTTTAACGACAGGGTGTACCCGTTACTGAATTTTAATTTGTTTATTTAATTTTTTTTTTATTTTTTAGCAATGGATTATCCCGTCGTAAAATTTTAGTTCTTTAATTAATTATTTCTTATTGTTTAGCGACGGGAATCCCTCTTTGCTAAATTTTAAGTTTTTTATTTAATTTTATTTAAATTCTTTTTATCTAAATTTTTATTTTTATTTAATTTTTTTTATTTTTAGCAATGGGACTTGGCCCGTCACTAAATTTTTAATTTTATTTTTATTTTTTAGCCATGAGTTGACCCATCACTAAATTTTAATTTTATTTATTAACTTTTATTCTTTAGCGACGGGGATGACCCCGTCACTAAATTTTAGCGACGAGTTTGAACCCATTGCTAAATGTTAAGTTTTTTTATTTTTAGTGATGAGATTTCTGTTGCTAATTACATGGCTAAATTTAAAAAATATTTAAAAAAATTAGTGAAGGAAATTTCATCGCTAATTAGCGACGGAATAATTTCATCCCTAAATTTTGTCGCTAAAATACATTTTTCTTGTAGTGATCTTTTCTATTTTCCAATTTACTGCCACATAAGGGACCAATGGCCAAGGTTGTTATTAGCTTAGGAGTTGGAGATAAAACCGTGGACTAAACCATGGATTCAAGGAGAAATTAGGGGGTGGTCGAGCCTATAATTAGGCAAGCACGGCCATGGGTTGAAGGCATAAAGTGAAGAAAAACACAACAAAATAAGAGGCTGTGAGCTTGGGAAGGTTTCAATTCTGAGAGGTAGGATTAATTTTAGAGTTTGGTTAATTTGATAAATAGTTAGTTTAATTAATTTAGTAAGTTGATTAGTGCAATAGTTAAGTTAACTTAGTTAATTTGGTAATATAGTGGTTTTAGTTATTTAATTAACTTAGTGCTCAGTTAATCTAGTGAATTTGGTAGCGGGGCAGTTTAACAAAATTTAGCTTAATTACCTTTTGTTGTGTCATGAAAAATAGGTTGAGAAAAAATGAGAATATTTAAAGAAAAAATAAAAAGACTCGCAGAAGTGTACCACAAGCCCACTTGCAACAAAGGGCTTGCCGTAAGAGCCTTGCGACAAGCCTTGTGGCAAGGCCTTGCGGCAGTGTGCTGCGAGCCCCTTTTGTGGAAGCGGCCTTGTGGCAAGCCTTATGGCAGGGGCTAGCGACAAGCCTTGTGGCGAACCTTGTGGCAAGCCTTATGGCAAACCTTGCGGCAAGCCTTGTGGCAAGGCATTATGGCATACCTTGTGGCAAGACCTCGCGGTAGTGAGCCACAAGGCTTGTGGCATTACGGCAAGCCTTGAGGCAAGTCCTTGTGCTAGTGTGCCACAAGGACTTTCAGTAAAGACTTGGTTGCAGCCACACACCTCAAACACAGTTCATTCAACAAGCGACACGTGTCAGCACTAAGCATCCTTGAGAATTGTGCCCTATAAATACCTAGCTATAGGACATTGAAAAGGACTTCCAATTTTTGTAAAATCTAAACACTTTGAATGCATCTTTACGATTTTTGTGAATAGACTTTTGCATCAGAAGGTCTTTGCGGGGGAAGATTCCCGCGAGTCTTCTAACCCATTTTCTAAGCATCAATAGAGCCAAATCTTTGCGGTGAACCTAGCGACAAAGACAAAACCTTGTGGCAAGGCCTAACAGCAAAGGCAAAACCTTGCGGCGAGATCTGGTGACAAAGGCAAAACCTAAAGGCGAATGCGAGACCTTGTGGCGAGAGCTAGTAGCGAAGCCTTGTGGCAAAACTTTGTGGTGAGAGCTAGTGGCAAAGCCTTGTGGCAGAACCTTGTGGAGAAAGAGCTAGTGAAGAAATTCTTGCAACGAGCAGCCTAGTGGCGAACACCCTTGAGGCAGTTTCTCTTATAGCAACCTAACTTCACCCGACACCAAGCTCGAGTGGACCTCACATCACAAATTTTATAAATTGTTGTATTTTTGGCAACAAAAATTTGGCATCGTCTGTGAGAAACGCAATAAAAAGCCAACCTTAACACAAGATGCCGAGAGGGACAAGATCAGCCAGTTGGCCAAACTCGCCTAACCCCACCCGAAGAAGCACTCGTACCAAGATAGGAGCCACAAGAAGCCCCAATAAAGTGCACCCTATAGTACCAGATTTTTTAGAAGAACACCTTGACAACGAAGTGCATTCAGGAAACTTTTCTATGCGCGAAGCTGACCAGACCGCCGGACTAGGGGGCATGGAGCGTTCAAAATAGGGAGAAGTACACATAGTTTGATTGCAGCCACACACCTCAAACACGATTCATTTAACAAGCGACACATGTCAGCACCAAGCATCCTTGAGAATTGTGCCTATAAATACCTAGCTACAGGACATTGAAAAGGACTTCCAATTTTGGTAAAATCTAGACACTTTGAATGCATCTTTATGGTTTTCATGAATAGTCATTGGGATTCTAGACCGACTTTGGCATTGGAGTGTCTTCACAGGGAAAGATTCCCACGAGCCTTCTTTACGGTTTTCATGAATAGTCATTGGCATTCGAGACCAACGTTGGCATCAGAGGGTCTTCGCAGGGAAAGATTCCTGCAAGCCTTCTTTATGATTTTCGTGAATAGTCATTAGGATTCGAGATTGACTTTGGCATTAGAGGGTCTTCGTAGGGGAAGACCTGCGAGCCTTTTAACCCATTAATTTTCTGAGCATCAACAAGGTCAAATCCTTGCGGTGAACCTAGCGGCAAAGGCAAAATCTTGCGGTGAAATCTAGAGGTGAAGGTGAGCGTTAGTGGTGAAGTCTTGTGGAAAAACCTTGTAGCGAGAACTAGTGGCGAACCTTGTGGTGAGAGCTAATGGCGAACCCTTATGGCGAAATCCATGTGGCGAGCAGCCTAGCGACAAACACCCTTAAGGTAGCTTCTCTTACGACAACCTAACTTCACCTGACACCAAACTCGAGTGGACCCCACATCACAAATTTTAATTGTTGTAATTTTGGCAACAACAGTTTTATTTAATTAAGTTCCCAAACTTACATTCCACGTATATAAATTACTTGGGAATTTGGGGTACGTGGCCAATGCGCCTAACGAGTTAACAACATTTACCAGATGAAAGATATTTTGAGGTAACGGTTTAATATGTTTTGGATGTAAATTACTTTTGTCATGCCTTGCATAAGATGTTGAGGAAGTGTCTAGGCATGAGGCGGTGGATTTTTGATTGTGAGAGTCTTAAGACAAGATCGTAGAGGAAACCACTAGGGGCCACCTAGAGACTGAGATAGGTACGATGGATGGGCTTGCATGCATGTTGCACTTCATTTTTATCTATGATATCATGTTCATTAATTTACTGCATTGTATATTGCCTTTACTAAGTTTCCAGACTCACCATTTTACCTCCATTAACCCAACAGATGACTCACGGTCTAAAAAAGGAAAAGCGGTGTTGGTGGAAGAATCGCCGATTAACAGTGATTGTGGACAATGAGAGTATGGGTCATGTTTCTATGTCGCTTTTGTAATATATGTGTGTGTGCGTGTGTGCGTGCGAGCTTGCTTGCTTGCTTTGTGTTTGACTATAGAAGACAGCTACGATTTAAATATAATTTGATCTAGTTAATGTTCCTAATATGAGTAATATAGAGTGTGTGTTTGAACTGGTCGAGATATAAAATATGTTCAAATATGGTGGAATGTTGGAGTATTTTATTGAACATATTGGTACTTATTTTGATTTGTTATGAAAATTTGATTTATATTTTAAGGAATAATCAAGCACGAGAATCGGCTAAATTTCCACTGCCTATGTATTTTAAACCCGAGTTCTCAATGGTTGAAAGCGGCGAAGCCTGGACCCCACCTAGGGTACCCATGTCATTTTAATACTTTATGTTGGCAGGGCATAACCGTCATTAGAGATAAGCCAAGGTTGTAACTGTGGGTTATGGTGACACCCAGTAGTGGGGGCCGAGGCGTCACATTTATGAGGCTCCAATTACATCTAAGTCTGTCAAATTCTCTCTATTGGTATTTGGTTTCCAATATTTTGGTTTTGAAATTTGCGTTTTCTTCGTCACCATTGCCAATACCTTGACACTACTATACGCCCACAAGCCATATATGTTTAGTTCACATTCATGTTCTATATCTAGATTTTCTTTAATAAATCTCTTTCTCCATCTTTTCTTGAACTTGTCAAGCTTTTTGGACCTTGGAACATAAGTCTTGATACCTATTACACCTTGCATTGCTTTTATACTTGGGGGATCCATGGAATCTAGCAAACTTGTAATAGCATCTGTTATAATCCAAACATATCCCTGTCTCATCATTCCAACTTGTTTAACCTTCAGAAAAAGACGAGAAGCAAGAGTTTAAAGCATATGCATAAAAAAAACCCTAGTCTACATGGTTTGTAGCTTGTAGAGTTCTCGAAGGATATAATCATCTCTGGCAGACAAAGAAATGACACTTGAGGACATAATCATATAAATTCACATTAGTGCATCATAAGTGCATCAAAGATTTGGGGACAACACAACAAATATTTGGGCTAGATAGAGATGCTTTCGCCATCTATATAGCAACCACAAAGTGTAGCTGAAGTTAGTGTTAAGAGGGGCGAAGTCTGATCCACATCCAGGGTTTTGTTAAAGGCTATGCAATATGAGAACTACAATAGGAAATTTTAGAGGCGTAGTTTCACCATGCCACTTGAGGACATAATGGTTTTGGCTTAAATTATACTTGCAGCTGATGGAAGAGTCCCTCCAAGTGTTGGGTACAAAGAAAGCTTCCCCACTGGTATTCCCATCCCCTGCCAGCATTCCAGAAAAGTTCGAGGCTGCGACACACTTAATTACACAACCTTCCATAGCTATCCCCCCATCATGATAACATTTTAAAATTAGTCAGGCCAAGATCTTAATCATGCATACAAGGGATATTGACAGAGGGACAAGTGGCAAAATATCATAATACTAGAAGTTGTTTCATTGGAATTTTTGTATGGTGAGTCCATGTACTAGTCACCTGACAGCCAAGATCCCCCTGGGCCAAAATTCTATCCCCGTCAGTGACAACAATAACCTGAATTTTCCTATGGGCCAATTCTTCAGTACCTCTGGAAAAGACTTGCGATCAATTAGTTTCAACATTTCAATATAATACTGCAATCACATAAGGAGCAACCAAGGAATTGTATGGAACATACTTCTCTTTCAAGCTAATAAAAAGACCCTGAGGACCCCTAAAGATGCTGCCATATTTTTGGCAAGGTTCACCAACAGTTGGAGTGTAAACAACTGGGAGCAGCTCCTCAACATTTTCAATGAGATGCTTGTAGAGAACAGCTTTTCATTCATCTCCTGCAGACCCGGAAATTACAGAATGATAGTAAATTTTACTAACAGAGACGAATATAAAATGAATTTGTTAAGCACGGGCAGCAAAAAGTTATCCAGATTTATTACAATTAAAGAAGTTAGTACGAGCTAACTATTTGCAGAAGCGTTTGCATTTTCCATTTTAATTTCGGAGACTTCTTTAGCCACGATACTATCAGGTAAAACAAAGAGCCAAAAGTTCAATGAATAACATCAATGGCCTACCTAGAGATCCATCGCTATGTACCTCTGCAGTGGGACTTGATACTACCGAAGACTACGCATCATTTTCCATCTTAATTTTTAGTCGGTCGATCCGCGAGCAAGTAGTAACAATTCAAAGTTTAGTGAGTAAATAGTTATATTTTTAAAGTTCAATAAGTGTATATTAAATTTATCCTTGCCACATTAGATTCCGTTAGCCACCTTGGCATTTTTCGTTTGCAAGATTTGATGGAATTATAACAAGTGATGAATGGTTGACGTTCAACAAAATTTAGTAAGTAGTAACAATTTAAAGTTCAATGAGTAAATAGTTACAATTTTAAAGTTTAATGAGTGTATATTAATTTTACCCAAAATTAGTTATTTGTACGGATTTATGTAATTGGAGAGTAAATTACCAATTAAGTTCCAATTTTTGGAGGATTGTTTACTCTCAAAGTAGACATTTGTCATTTTTTTTTTTTTTTCTTGTCATCTTTTGACAAAATAAGTATGAAGGGAAAGTCTAAGGCAAGCAGAGAGTTGAGAGCTTTGTGAGAGTAAGATATCCTTAATTCAAGCCTTTTAATTTCTATAACTCGTTTAATTAATAATAAATAAGAAAAATATTTTATTATCAAAAGAGTGATTGGTGTTTCACTCCAAATCAAATGCCATAAGTTAATTTTATAAATAATAAATGACAATTACCACCTCGTTTTGTCACAATTAGATATAGGTAATATATACAAATCATGTATTTGATTATATCACCTAATTAGACATATTCAAATATGTCAACAGTAATCCCAACACATCAAAAGAAAATGAGAAAATGCTAGGATAAAAGACTTGAGTTCACTTTAAATTTTGACCCTTAATTTCTTTAAACTCCTTGTCACCAACTAGACTTCATTGGGACATATACTTACCCTTTAAATTTTTATTATTTTATAAAATTTAAGTTCCGTGTAAATTGCCTTTTGTGTAATACTTTGCAATAATAATCAAATTTCTAGAATTTTATTTAAATTACTTAGACTAGGAGAGTTTCAAAGATTTTTATGAGAATAAAGTAAGTAGACATGATTCAACTTGATTTTCTTGAAAAAATATGTGTTAAACAAAAAATAAGAGCAAGGAGTAACACAATCACTTCAATCTTTTCACAGTCAATCTGAGAGCACTATCTTGCTTGCACAGGATACTGTTTATTTTAACCAACAATTAATAGGGTGTGCTGATTCTATCAATAAGCGATTGTAATTATGCAATTAAAGTGCAAATAATTTATTTCCACTAGAAAGCTCGTGACAATTCACGTTTGTTCATTAGGTTATACAATTGAAATATTATCATGAAGTGGTGTATTAGGTCCTGTTGTAAAACATCCTTCATAACTTGGGGACACAATGTCCTCGGCATTATGAAAGATACTTGTAGCTGGACTTTGAGGGCAATCACATACTGGAGTCGTTGCTATTGTAGAAATTGCCATCCCTTCATCTTCAGCAAATGTTTTTTTGCATCCATCAGACGAACCATCTTTTTGCTTATCAAAACTCTTGACCATCATAGTAACTTTTTGCGTGATTGAACAATTAGAGGCTAGAATGGTTTTGTTCTCGTATAAGA
Organism: Diospyros kaki; assembly: GCA_036245055.1. NCBI lineage: Eukaryota > Viridiplantae > Streptophyta > Magnoliopsida > Ericales > Ebenaceae > Diospyros > Diospyros kaki. Next base: position 5,167,558 of record BSEG01000003.1, read on the forward strand.
AGTTAGATATGAATATGATGAGAGCAAAAAGCAGAGATACACCAGCAATAAGGAAAAGCCCCTTGAAACTTTTGACCGTGAGACTTCCAAAGCTGACCATGATCTCACTTTGGTCCATGCAACCTTTTTCTTTGCTAAACCATTTAGCTATAATTTCGTTCATCTTTTCCCCCTCTTTTAAACTCAATATGCCTCTTGAAACATCAGGTACAAGGGGAGATCCCTTTGCAAATGCCTATAGATAGAGATGGATAAAAAATGACATAATTGAAAGGATATAGTTGAGAGAGAGATAAATTAAGATCAACAAAAAAACGAAATAGTTACAAGTATATAGTTGAATAAAAAATGACATAATTATAAGAATATAACTCAGAGAGAGAGAGAGAGAGAGAGACTCACAAAGCCAAAACCTTCAGAACTGTAAATTGGTCCTATCATAACATACTTGGAACAATATTTGGTAAGAAATAGTCTCAAATAAGGGATCTCATCGACAATTGCAGCAACCCCTCCATTCTTACTTCCTTTGGAAAGGGCTGCATTAAATGTTTGTAAATTGTAAGTTCTTAACTTGGAAGAATCGAAGCCCATACTCTTCAAAAGTTCACCAACAAAAGATCCTTCTGCATACCCAACATAGTCTCCATTCTTTATGAGATCATTGATGTTTGTGATAGTGGGTTGTAGCTTTTGCACAGTTAGCATTGATGTTAAGCTTGCTGTGTAACTTGATGTCACTACCAGCACCACAAACACCCATACAACTAAAACAAATCTTGATAAATTGTTAACTACCTTCTCCCCTGCCCAAAATAGGAAAGTAAACAAATTCATTAATAGGTAATCTCAATATGTATGCATATTCACTAATAGGCCTTTCAAATCGCATGCTAAATTTTAAAAACTAATCTGAATTGTATTTCTAGCATAAAGATGATATATGGAAACCTACCAGTGTTACATTTTATATGTTTTTCCATTTTGAGAGATATACAGATAAAGGACTTACCATGGGCAAACACCAAAGTCGAGAAGGAGAACCAAAATATCATTCCAACTTGTTGGTGCGGTGGGCCTCTGAATTCTTTGTTAACACGATGCTCTAGCACCCATACCACAAAGCCAATGAAGATGAACAATGCCCAAATTATTAACCACATATCCATTGTTAGGGGCTTCATAAAAATCCATACATTCTTGCTTTCATCATCCTCAACAGGAACGATCATTGCGACCCCAGATTCTGTAACAGGTATTGTAAAATCAACAAAGTTGGATCTATTTGCTCGGATGGTTATGTCACCCACAACAACATCGAACTTCTGCAAATAAAAAAACAAACTTTGTTGCTTTGGTTAAACTAAAAATTCCAAAAAAGCATAATGTCATTCCTAATTAAACATTCAACAATGAGTAGGGATTCAAGTTAGAAATTTAGATTACGTACATCAAGAGCAATTTGATAAACGAGGTCATCATAGCTTATAGTAATATTAGCATGAGGAGTTACAAAAGGAATAAACTCATATTGGATAGCATAAGGGAGCAAATGATCCATAACTTCTTTGAACACATCTACACAAAAACCAGTGGCAATGACATCATTAGTTTGAGGATCCTTTTCCACTTTTATGAATCCATAGAATACATTTTCGACCGGAACTCCAACCCTCAACCTTTTTTCCGCTGTTGTCATTTCCCAACCTTTAGGCACTACATAAGATTCACCAGGCCATATGATTGGCTTGATGAGATCATCTTTGTTAGTTGTATAAGTATCCTTGTTTGGCATTAGATGCTTTGATATTCCATATTTTGGAGTCCAAAAGCCCACTTCCCAATCTCGTTTTCCAATCACATTGACTATTTGAAAGGTTGATGATTGCAACTCTCCATCAACTAAATTGAATTCACCACTCAAGTCATTGAATCTCATGTTTCGAATTGATTGAAGAAGCACTGGACCCATTTCTGAGGCTCCAATTACATCCAAGTCTGTCAAATTCTCTCCATTGGTATTTGATTTCCAAAATTTTGGTTTTGAAATTTGCGTTTTCTCCATCGCCATTGCCAATGCCTTGACACTACTATACGCCCACAAGCCATATATGTTTAGTTCATATTCATGTTCTATATTTGGATTTTCTTGAATAAACCTCTTTCTCCATCTTTTCTTGAACTTATCAAGCTCTTTGGACCTTGGAACATAAGTCTTGACACCTATTGCACCTTGCATTGCTTCTATATGTGTGGGATCCATGGAATCTAGCAAACTTGTAATAGCATCTGTTATAATCCAAACATATCCCTGTCTCATCATTCCAACTTTTTTAACCTTCAGAAAAAGACGAGAAGCAAGAGGTAAAAGCATATGTACCACAAAAACCCTAGTCTGCATGGTTTGTAGCTTGTAGAGTTCTCGAAGGATATAATCATCTGTGACTGACAAAGAAATGGCACTTTGATATTGAACTTGAGTGTTGATTGGTAGCAGAGCATCAATTAGATGGGGAAGTATCCCACTACCATAAGAGTTGTCCTCATAGATTAACACTATCTGCCTCCAACTAAATGCCTTGATTATAGATACCAGGGCTCTAATTTGAGCGGATGCAATAGGCGCTGCTCGAATGAAGTATGGATTTTCTTTCGGCGATAGAGAAGGACTAGTTGCTAAAGAAATTATGGGAACTTGTGTTTTGTTGCCGATATTAATCACAAATTCTGCTTGTGTGGATGATTGTGGGCCTAGTATTGCATGTACTTGCACATTCTTGAGTAGGTCTATAGCTGTTAAAATATGGCAAATATGCCAAAATTCAGATTGCAGGACTAGAAATATTACATAAGAATGCACAAAATGATATTCTCCTGGATGCATATGCTTGTTTTGTAGAATTTAATTATGAAAGAACACAATAACATATATAAATACCAGCAGATGCAGCCTCAACATCATCAGTCTTGGAATCTCTAGGGTGAAGAACAAGCCTTGTTGTAAAATTGAGGTGAGTGGCATAGAAATCTTCAAGTGCCATCTCCATGCATGTCTTTGTCATCTTCCCGACATTGGTGTCTTTGTCAAGAATCAACCCCACATCAACATTAACTTGTCTGCCAAGCACATTGTGTAGGAAGCCCAACGAGAGCAATAACAGTACAAGCAGAGAAGAAGAAGAAGAAGAAGAAGAAGAAGAAGAAGAAGAAGAAGAAGAAGAAGAGTATTCTGAATCAAGCTTGGCCATCAATTCCGGTGGAATTAATCCGTAAAGCAATATTATTATAGCTTGCTTCAACTAATTAGTTGCAGAATATATAGGCATACATATATATATATATATGGGGTCGAAGACTACTGATGATGAAACCACACTGTTTCAACCATCAAAATTGATCAAGACGGATCGTACGTGATGATCGGTCGGTATTAATCCAGGTGATTGTATTATATTAGCAGCTTGCAATCTAAATTTTGTTGGGGTTTAATACTAGGATCGATTGTTAATTATTGACGAAGACCATGCATGCCATTCGTTCGTCAAACAACACTCTTTGTCCTTTCACGCTCGTTATTTTTGACATGTAATTTCCAGGGAAATTTCATGTTATTGTCGTGCATGCACTGTGACTTGGTTGGCTTCGTATCTATTATTATTATTTTTTTTTTGTTTACAATATTGACTTTGGAAAATGAGAGACTAAGCCTGTTCAAAGCTCCCAATTTCCATGGAGTGAATTAAAATTTGGAATGACTAGAAACGTCCAAATGAATGCAGTGTGGTTCCAAGTCTTGCATTGAGCAGGTCATTTAAGTATAGTAGTAGTTGCCGTCAGGAACAAGACGAAAATATTCGGTAAGTAGATTACAAAGAAAATGAATGGATTCTTCCCAAGAAAATATTTAGTACAGAAGAAAATGCATGGAGTCTTCGTAAGCATTTGTCATTTACAATCAAAGTTCACACCAACTTTCTCGTTACTTTGTAAGAAGATTACAAAGCAATTAATTTTAGCTAAGTTATGCAGTTCTTATCCTACAATTTACAAGTTGGTTTCCAATGGCTCCACCCATATTATAAAACCAGAGATGGAGAGCCCCTAGGCTTGTTCAAAGCACTCATTTATCTTTTATTTTTTTGGTAAGTATGAACTTGAAGGATATATTTCCGAAGCACCCATAGTCAGAGGAGTCATTTAAAATTTGGAATGACTTCTCACTAAAAAGAAAAATCAAATTATTAGAAATCTTCAATTGGATATATATGGTTTAATTCCAAGTCTTTCTAGTTCATGTTCTTATGACATAGGGATCAGTAATCAATTAAAATTATAAATTTTTTCATGAGATTGAAATTACTTTTAAATTAATTTTGTCTTGACATTACTACACAAGTGAAATAAAAATAATTGTGGCAAGGCCTGTCAAGGAAAATGCCACTCCAATACCTAAAGTTAACAAAGAATTTAGGAGAGAGAATTTATAGGCATATGAGAGTAGTTTTGAATATCATATCTTTGCCTTATCACTTGAAAGTCTTTTTATACCTTTTTGGGTTAGAGTTACATGATGAGGATCATGATTAGAATTAGCCAACACCACCTATGTCGCGAATGATTAGTTGATTCCTCTTAGTTTTGTGAGTTTGGGAATAATTTCAATTGCACTTATCAAATAAGTGAAGAATATTTCATCCTAAGCTTATGAAGATTAGGACACATGACATCAAAAAGAGATTTAGAATGCCTATCTTGTGTTTCTCTATACAATGCTTGGATTTATCTAGGGAGATCAAGATTGTCTCTTGTTAAGAATATGATATAGGAATTGCATCTAAGTGAGAGCTTAACATATAAGTGTTTTCAAATCTTCTCCTATTTGAACTGTGTTTTATTAAGATTATTCATATCTTGGTCTTGAAGATGCTTCAGTCCATCTTCTAGATAGATAAGGTTCTTTCACTTTATATATCTCTAATATAACTTAGGAGTATTGTTGGATCCTTAATCCAACATTAGGCTTATATATGAATAATTATACATTGTGGACCGTCAAATAATCTAAGCCTAATTAAAAAGTGATATGTTAAGTTTTGGGCTTTAATGTATTTGATAGGGTATGGACCTTTAATGTGTAGATATTTAAAGGATAATTATGTTTTCTTGATGGGCTGAAACATAATTATCAATAAGGTAACGGGCTGTTACCTCTATAAATACAGCGGTTATGGTCCCCAGGTCATACGAACGAATTAGTTTTGTTTCTGTATCCCATCATCAGAAACTGGTTGCGAAGAGAAAGTTAAAGGATTCTCTCAGAAATTCGTATTGATCTGGAAGGCTCGCTGCACGGATCTAAAGAGACATAATCGTTATGGATTTAGGTACGCTTCCATTTATTGTTTATTTATTCTTGATAATTTGACATGATTACTCTTGGTATTTGGGTGATAATTTTCACAAAAGATTAAAGTATACAACAAGTGGTATCAGAGCATTTTTCATGTTAAGTCATTAAGAATCATATTATTTTGATCCATAATTTATTTGGATATACTAGTTCTTTTAAACCAAAATTTTATGGATTAAGTAGTGGCACTAGCTTCTAATCACGTCGATTAAGAAAAGTCGCGGCCATCTGATCGTGACATTAAGAAAAGAAAGACGTGGCCAGTGGCCGCGGCATTAAGGGAAAGCCGTGGCCTTCTGGCCACAGCATTAAGAAAGCTGCAGCCTTCTGGCTGCGGCATAAAGAGAATAGCCGCAGCCTTCTGGCCGCGGCATTAGGAACGACAACAGCCAAATAGCCACTGCATTAAAATAATAAAGCAGTGGCTATCTGGCCGCTGCATCAAGAAGTAGAAAGCAGCAGCCATTTGGCCGCTGCATTAAGAAAGCCGCGGCCAGTGGTCGCGACATTAAGGGAAGAGTCGGCCCATCTGGTCACGGCGTTCCGTTTCCTGGGGAGGAAACCCTAGGATTTCCAAACTTGGGTTAATTAATTAATTTATTAATTAGTTAATTAAATTTAGTATATCAATAACGCAATTTGATTTTAGTAAATTAGTTAATTAATTAATTTATTAATTAGTTAATTAAATTCAGTAAATTAATTAATTTCTTATTAATTAATTAATTAATTAAATTCAGTAAAACAGTTTTTTTAAATGTTTGTATTACTTAATTAAACTATTTTTTGTATATATATGTTTTGAAATAAATTAATTGAAACAACATGTGGCCAAAGTGACCTCTCTTGTGAAAATTAATTTGTTTTGAAATATAAATGGTATTGCACATGTAACTTGTGTGAATATATATTGGCCCAAAGGAAGGTAAATATTTAATAGAATTGCATGTGCACCTGTGGTAATAAATGCGTGATAATTATTTGGTTTACATATGACCAATAAATCAACCCAAAGAAAGATTTATTGTTTGTTATATTATTATTATCAGTATTTGATTACTATACCAAGATATCACTTACAAGTTAATATTTTGTCCAAAGATGAAATTATTAATGGAGTGTCTGGTATCTTGAGATGAAATTTGCCTTTATTTGAATTTAATTTTGTTTTAAGACTTATATAAGCTTTTTTGTTTGTTTGTTGTTCTCTGTTTAGCACTCGCTCCTGCTAATGTTACTGCCACTATCAATTCTATTCCTATGTTAAATGGCTCTAACTTCAAGTCATGGTAAGAGAATCTCATAATAGTTCTCGGAGTCATGGATCTTGACCTTGCGATAAGGGTTGATTCTCTAGCACCTCTTACGGATTCGAGTACCTTTGATCAAAGGAGGGAGATGGAAAAGTGGGAGAGATCAAATCGCATGTGCATGATGATCATGAAGAAAGCCATTTCAGAAGCATTCAAGGGCACAATATCTGAAAAGATTATTACGGTTAAGGATTTTCTTACGGATATTGAAAAGAGGTTTGCCAAGAATGAAAAGGCTAAAATTGGTACACTCTTGGCAAGTCTAATTTCAATGAGGTATAAGGGTAAAGGCAACATCAGGGAGTACATCATGGAGATGTCTCATCTTGCTTCTAAGTTGAAAGCACTTAAGTATGAACTCTGGGAGGGATTGCTAGTGCTTCTGGTTTTGATTTCGCTTTCGAGATAGTTTAACCAATTTAAGGTGAGCTACAACTGTCAGAAAAAGACTTGGTCTCTAAATGAGCTTATCTCACACTGTGTTTAGGAAGAGGAAAGATTAAAGCAAGATAAGACAGAGAGTGCTTACTTGGCCTCAACCTCTAAGGACAAAGTAAGGAAAAGGAAGAAGGATACGGAAGCTGCAGGTACAACACCTCATAAGAAACAACAAAAGAAACCAACTGGCTCAGTTGGTAAGGATTGTTTCTTCTATGGAGCTGAAGGGCATCAAAAGAAGAAGTGCACCAACTATCACGCATGGCATGCTAAGAAAGGTATGCTTCTTAATTTGGTTTGTTTTGAGGTTAATTTAATTTCGGTATCTAGACACACGTGGTGGGATAGATTCTGGTGCAACAACTCACATCAGTGTGTCTATGCAGGGTTGCCTGAGTTGCCGAAAGCCAAATGATGCTGAAAGATACATTTATGTGGGCGATGGCAAGACGGTTCAAGTTGAGGCAATAGGAAAATTTAGATTATTGTTAAAGACTGGATTTTATTTGGATCTTGTTGAAACATTTATTGTACCATCGTTTAGACGGAATTTGATTTCTATTTCTACATTGGACAAATTTGGTTATTCTTGTTCGTTTGGAAATGAAAAATTTAGTTTGTTTCATGATTTAAAATTGGTTGGTTCCAGCTCTTTGTCAGGCTATGATAATCTTTATTTAATTGATACAATTGCTTCATATAATAAATCCCTGCAATTAAATACACGAGGTGTAAAGAGAAAATTAACCACTGAGAATTCAGCTACGTTATGGCACAAGAGATTAGGTCATATCTCTAGATGGAGAATTGAGAGACTTGTGTCAAACGAAATTCTAGATCCCTTAGATTTCACAAATTTTGAGATTTGTGTTAATTGTATAAAGGGAAAACAAACCAATAAAAGGAGATTTGAAGCCAACAGGACTATGGACGTCTTAGAACTTATACATACGGATATTTGTGGGCCTTTCCCTACGGTTGCTTGGAATGATCAACAATATTTTATAACGTTCATAGACAATTTTTCTAGATATAGCTACATATATCCCATTCATGAAAAGTCACAATCACTGGACATGCTCGAAAATTATAAGGCTGAAGTTGAGAACGAACTCAACAAAAGGATTAAAAGCGTCAGATCTGATCGTGGTGGTGAATACTATGATAGATATGATGGTTTAGGTGAACAATGTCCAGGGTCATTTGCTAAGTTCCTAGAGGAATGCGGTATCGTCTTACAGTACTCCATGCCAGGTTTGCCCACTATGAATGGTGTTGCTGAAAGACGAAACAAGACACTTAAGGACATGGAAAGAAGTATGATTAGTCATTCTACCTTACCGAAATCACTCTGGGGAGAAGCACTTAAGACTGCAGCATATATCCTTAACAGAGTTCCAACTAAAGCGACTGCCAAAACCCCTTATGAACTTTAGACGGGCAAGAAGCCTAGTCTAAAGCACTTGCACATTTGGAGATGTCTAGTTGAGGCTAGGCCTTATAGGCTGAATGAAAAGAAACTAGACTCAAGGACAGTGAGTTACTATTTTATTGGATATTCTGAAAGATACAGGGGATACAAGTTTTATGATCCCACGACTAAGTCGATTTTTGAGTCTAGAAATGTGCGGTTCTTTGAGGATGTCGAGTTTACGAGGGGAGATGCAGGTAGGGACATTGTTTTTGAAGAGGAATATGTTGATATTTCCATAGGTGTTATTGGTATTGATTAGGATTTCATTCCTGACCTTACTCAAGACACATCAAATCAAAACAATGTCGGAGAACCTCCTATTCTAGAAATTGTTCTAAAAGAACAAACTCCAGCACCTCAAGAACATATGCCATTAAGAAGATCCACTAGAGAGAGGAGAAGTGCAGTGCCAGATGATTACATTGTATTTCTTCAAGAACATAAGGTGGACATTGGAGTGATGGAAGATGATTCGATCAACTTTCATCAAGCCATGGACAGTTCTAACTCTCAAAAGTGGATTGATGCTATGAATGAGGAGATTAAGTCTATGAAAGACAATGACGTGTGGGATCTTATCTCATTGCTAGAAGGTGTGAAACCCATTGGTTGCAAATGGATATTTAGGACCAAAAGGGATTTGAAAGGCAATGTGGAAAGGTTACGCAGAAAGAAGGCATTGACTATAAAGAGACTTTCTCTCCAGTATCTTTGAAAGACTATTTCAGGATTATAATGGCATTAGTGGCGTATTTCAATCTTGAGTTACAACAGATGGATGTGAAGACAGTGTTTCTCAATGGTAACATTGATGAAACAATCTATATGGTGCAACCAGAAAAGTTACTTGTAGGTCAGTGGGTTCTCGGTAAATGAGATTTCAAGTAGTAAAGCGTAGCTAGTCTAAAACTTTGATGATGAGTTGTGAGATGGCAATCTTAGTTCGAGGAAGAGTTACTTGTAGGTCGTATTGACCCTAAGAAAGGATAGTAAGGAACCTAGCCAATAGAGGTTGTGACTACGATTCAGTATGCCAAGTGAGCTTGAGGATTCGAAAGTCAGTAAAAGAAAACTCGTGAATAAGTTATGCCTTGTGCATCGGTATGGGGACCTGAATCATTATTTGAGATTTAAAGTATCATTTGGTAAAGAGTTCTTGCAAGTTTAAGGTTTGGTTGTTTTTAGGAAATAATTGGAATCAGGTAACGTGATCTAAATAGAAATCTTCAAAGATGAATCAATTTCAGATTTTTGAGGGATTTCCTAAGGATATGTGACGATGTATATTTGTGATAGGATCCAAAGGTACATAAAATAGTTCGGAAAAAAAAAAGATTTGGAAGGTCCTTAGGTAATCTCGTTAAGGAAATAGAGATTGATTTTCTTAAACTGTGAAAGTCATGAATCAGTAAGAATCAAGGTACCATGAGAGACGTAAGTACCTACCCACTCCAGTTAGCAGGATGGTTACGGATTGATGTCTTTGAAAATCTTTGGCGTGTTTGAGAGAGACAAGTAATTAATAATAGATTGAAATCTATTGGAGATCTAGAATTTTAAATTTTGGGAGAATGGAACTCCTGTTGGACTAAATGGTTAGTTTAGATGGGCAAATCGGGAGATGTGTAGCTAGACGATCACTATAGTGATGTAAGTAAGTTATGAAAATAAGGAGCCTGTCAATATGTGGTACAGGCACTTGTGGTCAATGAAAAGCTGTGAGAAAGTTGAGGAAGTGAGAGAAATATCAGAATGTGCTCTCGGAAGATTTATCAGGATTATTTCTTAATTGCCAATAATAGCTTGAGTTTATTGGATGTTTAGTTATAAGTGGCTTGATTGAGGACGTGAATTATCAAAGATGTGATAATTAAGAGTTGATAGCTTTACCTCGAACTTGATAAACAGGTTCAAGAGGCTATGGTATTTTCTATGATTGATGCACAATCGAGGAGTAAAGTAAACCCTTGATGTAATAATAAGGTTACGTGTGACGCTTGAGGGTAAATGCTCTCGAGATTTTGATTGGATGATAATGTCACCAATTGGGTAAAAATAGTATGAATAAAGTTAATAGTGCTACTACCAAGGCAAGTAGACAAAGAAGTTAATAAGCAAAGAGAACTTGTGCTACGGTTGACTGGAAGTCAAAAGCGTCGATAGTCAAATGCGAGGAAAGAAATTAGATTATTTTCGTATGATAAAGTTTGATCGACGTGAGATGGTGCCTTAAGGACCGAGCAAGACTGACGTAGCAGAAGCCTTCTAATAATCCGTTGATTCACTCACGAATACCGGATTATAGGACTCAATCAATATCTCGTTGATTCTTAAAGAATACCGAATAAATTGAAGAGAATTAAGGGAAAATCTCAACAAAAATTTTATTCACCATCAATCAATTGATGCAAAATCTCCTATAACAAAGAATTTATAGGCTATAATTTGGAAAACATTCAAAAACCCTAAATCTCGAATCTTACCAAAAAAAGCAAGATTGAGATTTTATTACAGAATTAAAAATCAGCAAGAAATAAGGAAAATCTCTCAAAACGGCATATAAAAATTCACTCCCTAATGAAAGTTATTAGGGAATCCATTATTTCCAAAAATGGAAAAATTGCTAATTCCGAGGCTTAAACGAAGGAATTTTCTCGAAAAAGCATAGGCCTCATCAGCAAAGCTGATGACTCGAAATCATTAGCCTGATTTCCTTCAAGTTAGCCTTTAAAATTGCCCACATCAAAGATTAACGTTAGTTGACATGAGACGGTATCACTCGCAGATTAATTCAAGAAATTAGAGAATCAAATGGTTAATTTTGTGATATAAAATGTTATTTGAGGATCACTTTGAAGAATGCAAGGACTTATTTAAGTGGTATGGATGAATAGACAACGTTAAATTTTTGTCGATAAAGGTTAAGTTACGGAAGGAAGTTTTGGAGACAAATAGAATCTATTAATAAAGATTTCTTGATGAAATAGTTACATAAAAAATGATTGTGGTCAATTATCAGAGACTTGAGATTATATCGGGAGATGAATACCTACAAGAATGAGTAAACAATAGAAATCTCGAATAGATTAGCACAAGTAAAGATTAGGCAATAACTAAGTTTGAGATGACCTAAGGTAAGGCATAGCTAGTTTCAAGAATAGGTGATGATGTATAACTATGATGTTTTTGGATCCAAGGGTTCGTGAAATATTTTGATGACATAAAAATATTTCTTTAAGGGTCAGTTTGATAAAAATCAAGATATATCAAGATCAGGACTCTTGAATTAAAGAAGCATGATTGATTAGCTCAAGATAAATGACATCGTAAGAAATCGGAATTAAAGAAGTGTCGTGATTAAGAATATCGACTGGATGACCTAATGAAAAGCAAATTAAATATTGATGATGTGGATATGAGAGTTGCAGGCTCATTACGACGATATGTGTGTAAAAGTTCAGGTTAAGATTCGTGGCCCAAGAACCAAGTTATGCGGTTATGATTTGAAAGGTATGCACAGTTGACAAATGTACTTGTCTAGAGATTGATAAGTGTGGTTAGTTCAAGAGTTCTAATTTTGAGATTAAGGACATGTGGCAAATTTCGAGGACGAAATTTTTGTAAGGAGGGGAGAATGTAATGCCCCATGTTCGTATAACGTTGCCACATAATTTTGATGAGTTTAGAATACCGAAAAATTAATTTTATAGCAATTTCAGGTACCGAATCGACTACAGGGAATGGCTCGGAGTAAAATTGTCTAAAGAAAATTATATGGTCTCGACGAGCGTTCCAAGATAAGATTTATGGTATCAAAAGAAATCGAATCGGGAACAGGTTTCGGTATAGCTAAAATATAGCTACTAATTAGGCTGAAAAACTGAATCATTGTAGGAGGCTCCCGAAAAATCAACGGAACCCTAGGGGGGCTCCGGTTTTGTGTAACGAGCAACCCTTCAGTGGTTTCAGAATGAAACAATAGCCCGATAAGGACGCTAGGGCGAAATCGTTTATATCGAGTAAAATTTAAGTTATTAATTATGAATTTTTCAGTATTCAAATGTAAATTAATTTAAGGATTGAGGGCATAGTTGCAATAAAGAAATTGTTAAAGTGATATTACGATAAAACTGGGGGATTAAAGTGTAATTTCTTTTAATTTAAAGTGTATTATATAGATATAATTATATATGTGTGTGTGTGTGCTCGCGTATCAGTGTGTGTGTGAAGCTCTACAAATCCAGCCATGCTCTGCAACCAGCCGCGCTTCTGTAAAATCGGCCATGATTTGCGCAAGAATGGAGATTAAGCCAGTGAGATTTGAGGCGAGATTTTTGGGGTTCTTCTAAGATGCGTGGCGGGCAAGCATGCAACAGTGTGTATATATATATATATATATATGCACGTTGGAGAGCAAGCCGAGGCTGCCTATAAATAGGCAAAAGGATCGGTCGATTGAGGAGCACCAAGTAAGGGAGATCGAGAGAGAGGGAGAGAGCGAGAGCTAAAGCTAAATGGTGGCTGAAGGAAGCAACAGCAAGCGGCCATGGCCGCGAACAACAAGTCGCAGCCATGGCAGCTCGGTTGAAGGCTGCGCAAGGGAGGGCCAAGGAAGTGAGGGTGGCTTGCTGATGGTGGCGCAAAGCAGGGGCAGCCCTCGGTGGAGGCTGACAAGGCGAGGCCGAAGGCAGCTGAAGATAGTCGCACAACCGCGGTAGCCATGGCTGTCCGCAAGAAAAGCCGAGCAGCTGTGTGAGGCAGGGGAGGTGACCGCGGTCAGCAGCGAACGCAGGGAAGATGGTGGCGGCAGCGAGATTCGGTGGGCCTGGGGGGGGCCGTCGGTGTGGGCGGAATGGCTGAAAGAGGTGGTTGGGGTGGCTGGTTTCAACCATGGCAGCGCGTAAGCGCTGGTTTGCGCGCGTAGAAGTAGGAGAAAAAGAGAAGAAGAAGAAGAAGAAGAAGAAGAAGAAGAAGAAGAAGAAGAAGAAGAAAGAAAGGAGAAGAAAGAAGGAAAACAAGAAAGAAGAAGAAGAAGTTGCAGGTGGTTGCGCGAGAAGCAGGGGAGAGAAGGAGGAAGAAGAAGATGAAATGGAGGGAAAATAAAAAGAAAAAAGAAAAGAAAAGAAAGAAAAAGGAAAACAAGAAAAGAAAAAAAAAGAAGAAAAATAGGAAAATGATGGGGAAAAAATCCTAGAAAATTCCAAAAGATAGGAAACTATATTTCGGTGATATCCTGAAGATTTTAGTGAGAAAAACGGCCCGAGCACGCTTTTCGAGAATACGACACACATACCGAGGAAATCGAGGATGCTAAGTAAAGGTGAGTAAAATTTTCTAAAAAATTTCAGAATATTATTTTATGAATTTTCGTAGTGAAATATTTGAGAAAATATTTTAGAAATATTTAATCTGGATTTATTGAGGAAACAATAGAAAGAAATAGAGAGAAAATTATAGAAAATGCCAGAAATTATAGAAAAATAGGTTTTAATGTTTATATAAATAAATATGTTGATTAGGATACTTTGAGGCTGAAGTTGAAGAGACTCGTGCAAATTTTGAGGTTGGCACGCAAATTGAGGTGATGCACGAATTTCGAGATAGACACGAATATCGAGGAAGCTCGATAAGCTTGAGAAGATAGGTGGTACTTCCTCGAAAATGTTTTCATCATATTGACATGCCTTGATATGTATCCATCACGTAGAATGCATACATGACTATGAAATGCATGAATACACGTTGATATCATTAATCACACGCATATGAGGCCGTAGGGAGTACGAACTGGCACCGCTGCCTTACCAAGGGTGCACCCATACACCCTGGCTTCGAAAGAGGTGGCCGCTAAAATGGTAGGTAGCATGAGGGGTGCAGTTGACACCTATGATGAAAGACATTGCATACACACATGACATAGCATTGTGTACCCTTACTTAGATGATTCATCATCTAACTTGGGCTTTGCCCTTGGAATATTCAAACGTTCCAGGTGGAGGTTGTAGCAGATACAAGGATAAATAAGGCATGAAATGGCACTTAACAGAGTGCATGAAGAATAAAATGTATGTTATATAGCCCATGTATTTAAGTTCTGCTACTTTGAATTTTGAATGTTTTGAGGAATGTTGATGTATATCCTTGTGGTTAATGAAGATGTAAGAGTTGATTTATGATCAATGTTAAGATATCAGGTTTCGATCTTTACTTCCGCATTTAATGGGTATAGTGATTCTCTTTCGAGAAGAATGATTGGGAATTTTGGAACGAATTCGAGGTATGATGTGATTTAGAATTAACTTTGAAAAGAAAAATTTTATCGTCCCGAAAATGTCCCAATTTATAACGTGCTCGAGAAGGCGAAGCTTTACAATTTCTATCTAAGAATTTTGAGATGAAAGATCTTGGTGATGCCTATTTTGTATTGGGCATTCAAATATACCGGGATCGCTCTCGAGGTATTCTTGGATTGTCTCAAAAGAGCTATATCAAAAAGGCTCTCAAAAGGTATGGCATGCAGAATTGCAAACCAGGTGATACCCCTATGGCTAAGGGAGAAAAATTTAGTCTCAATCAGTGCCCTAAGAATGATTTTGAGGAAAAGGAAATACAAAAGATTTCGTATGCCTCAGCAGTAGGGAGTCTAATGTATGCTCATGTTTGTACTCGTCTGGATATTGCGTATGTCACTTGGATATTGGGCAAATATTTAAGAAATCTAGGAGTAGACCATTGGAAAGTAGCTAAATGGGTCATGTGGTACTTATAGAGAATAAAAGACTACATGCTCACGTATCAAAGGTTAGATCAGCTTGAGATCGTTGGGTATACTGACTCCGATTTTCCTGGATGCCAAGATAGTATGAAATCTATGTCAAGCTATGTTTACCTACTTGTTGGAGTTCTTGTCTCCTGGAAGAGTGCTAAACAGTCAATTATAGCCTCTTCTACTATGACAGCAGAATTTATAGCATCTTATGAGGTATCCAATCACGGAATATGGCTGTAGAATTTTATAACGAGACTGCACATAGTGGATGGTGTTGAAAGACCACTCAAATTATTTTGTACTAATAAGTCAGCAGTTATGTATTCCAACAATAATAGGAGCTTGACGAAGTTAAACTATATAGACATCAAGTTCCTAGTTGTTAAAGAAAGAGTTCAGAATGGACAGTTGTCTATAGAGCACATCAGAATAAACTCCATGGTTGCAGATCCGCTTACTAAGGGATTGGTAGCCAAAGTGTTTCATAAGCACTCTGCTCGTATGGGTGTCATTTCAATTAGGATATTCAGGTTTAGTGGGAGTTTGTAATTTTAGATGCTTTTATGATATAGACACATTTTTCAGTTATTTCAGTTAATAGATATGTTGAGGTTATTTTTCGCAAAAATGAAATTTCAGTTTATTTATAATTTGTTTTTGTTATGATTTGACCTCACTAAGGTTTAAGGGTGGACCAATTGGAAATAGGCATGTTAAGATCACATTAAATGAAATTTTCATGCTACACATCCATGTCATTTAATTGTATCGGTATACGTGACCATTGATGGGTTGAGTTACGATAGCTGTAACAAAGGCCGCTTTGATCCTATGTTGGTATAATTGATGGACGGGATTGGTTATAGATACATTTCAGTAATAACAGCAAAGTTGAGCTCATTTGGTTGTTTGTTTTGCAAAGCATAATTATGAGGTTATACATATGGCCCAAGTGGGAGATTGTTCGATCCTTAATCCAACATTTGGCTCATATGTGAATAATTATGGATTATGGGTTGTCAAATAATTTAAGCCCAATTAAAAAGTGATCTGTTAAGTTTTGGGCTTTAATGTATCTGATAGGGTGTGGGCCTTTAATGTGTAGATACTTAAAGGATAATTATGTTTTCTTAACGGGTTGAAATATAATTATCAATAGGGTAACATACTGTTACCTCTATAAGTACAACGGTTATGGTCCCCATGTCATACGAACGAATTAGTTTTGTTTTTGTATCCCATCATCAGAAACTAGTTGCGAAGAGAAACTTAAATGATTCTCTTAGAAATTCGTATTGATTTGGAAGGCTCGTCGCACGGATCTAAAGAGATATAATCGTTATGGATTCAGGTACGCTTTCGTTTATTGTTTATTTATTCTTGATGATTTGACATGATTACTCTTTGCATTTGGGTGATAGTTTTCACAAAAGATTTAAAGTATACAATAGTATAATTCACCCAGAACCCAAATTCTTTGTGATAACCATTTAAAATCAAATTATAAGTTGACCAAGACTCTAATGATCTAACACTTTAACTAATGTGAATTTTATTTTTTTTAGACATCATGATGCTGCTTATAAGAGGGGGGGAATTCTAGTTGATGAAATAGGGTGGACTGAATTTTTGGGTTAATTATTAATCATTATTTAAAAATATGATGAATTTACTAGATCCAATCCCACTAAACCAAATCTAAATCTTTTCAATTTTATTAGGTTGCGTTTGGATATGAAAATTTTAAATTATGTTATTTTAATTTTTTATTTAAATATTTTCATTTCAAATTTTATCATTTAAAATATTTCTATTTCTTGCACCTAAATCTAAAATCTAAATTTTTCTAACAATTATATAATCAAACAATAAATTCAAAATTTAAAATTCTAAATGACAATTGATAGTTTAAATTACCCCATCCTTTAGATTGCGTTAGAGTATGAGCCTGATACAAATTTGAATCAGTGGCAATTTCTAGCCCGTACTATCAATTAACGAATTTAGAAGTTGGGCAAAGGGGCCTAATAAATTAATCACAAGATAGTTATGTGTTTGGTTTTAAAAATTTGATAAATTATCAAAATTTAATAAAAAATTAAAATAGATACGTTACTAAATAATATAAATAAAATTTATAAAAATACTAATTTTTAATAAAAATAAATTATAAATTGACATCTAACTAATAAAAGTTTTACCATTACACATTCATAAATTATATACAGTTATTTAAAAAATATATGAATACAATACTTTGTGTTTAAATTTATGTTTAATTTATAAAAATGTTAAATATATATATATATTGAGACATTAAAACATATATATATGTTAAATATATATATGTATATATATAGAGATAGAGAAGGGTAGCGTATGGAGGCGACGATGACGGTGACGATGATGGAAGCTGGAGGCAATGATGAAGGAGGTGATAGTGATGACGACAACGATAGGCTGGGGGCGATAATGTCGTGATGGAAGCTAAAGGCGACGAAGGAGGAGATGAAGGTGATGGTAATGGGGCTGGACATGACGGCTTGGTGGCTAAGATGGGGTTGATGGAGGTAGTAACAAGAAGGAGATGAAAAGGAGGCAGTAATGTTTAAGGGCAGAGAATTAGAATTATTAGAGTTTTTGAAGGGTAAAATTGTAAAACACTTTATCAACGAAATAAATTGATAATAGCGTTTTGGGAAAAGTTGGGGGGAACTTTTCTAAAACATTGTTAAAATACCGTTTAAATTCTTTAATTTTTGACAAACATGTAACTAAATAAGGTATACAACGTTTAAGTTTTGTTAACAGCTTATAAGCAGTCAAACTGTTGTCCCAAACTTAATCATGCATACAAGGGATATTGATAAAGGGACAAGTGGTAGAATATCATAATACTAGAAGTTGATTCATTGGAATTTTTGTATGGTGAGTCCATGCAACACTTACCTAACATCTAAGATCCCTAAGGCCCAAAATTCTTTCCTCGTCGGTGACAACAATAACTTAAATTTTCCTATGTCGCCAATTCTTTAGTACCTCAAGAATTTTGCCTCTAGAAAAGACTTGCGATCAATTAGTTTCAACATTTCAATATAATAGGGCAATCACATTTTGAGCAACCAAGGAATTGTATGGAACATACTTCTCTTTCAAGCTAATAAAAAGACCCTAAGGACACCTAGAGATGCTATCATATTTTTTGCAAGCTTCACTAACAGTTGGAGTATAAACAACAAGGAGTAGCTTCTACATTTTCAATGAGAAGCTTGTAGAACAACTTTTCATTCATCTCCTATAGACCTGGGCATTACAGAATGATAGTAAATTTTACAAATAGAGATGAATATAAAATAAATTTGTTAAGCACGGGCAACAAAAAATTATCCAGATTTGTTATTGTTGTTGCCTAACTACAACAATTAAATTTATTTATCTTGGGATTAGCCAAAATAGAATCCTTCACCACGACAAAGAATCTAAAATACCACAAGCGTGGTCAAACAGATTTGGAATGGGTTGGGACTGGAACCCGATGAGGCAGAAACCTAGATGGTTCCTCAGGGGTTTCTAGATGTGCTACCCGGATGGGCCTTCCGGGAGTCGAGAGGAAGGGACCCCGATGGCTCTTCGAGGCTTTCGATCCTTCAAAGTGAACAAGGATGGGACTTTGCTTGCGGTTACAAATGAGAGTCAAAAAGGCACTTGGGAGACTCCCCCACACGAGCTTTCCGAAGCCAAAGTCAGATAATAGTCCAAAGTATGATATATCATGCAACTATATATGTATTATGCGTCCCAAAAGGATACTCGTGTTTTCAAATGGGTTTTAGAGAGAGATTGAGTGTCTAGACAAATGCATGAAGTGAGTCCAAGGGGTCCATAGAGCCAAAATGTCCAAAATGTCTGAGAGTCCAAAAAGGTCCAAAAGATCTATTTGCCTTTGAAAAGGTGAGTATTTATAGACAAAGTGCATGGTAAGATCCACGGTTGATTCAGAAGACTCTTCCGGGGGGTGCCTTAAGGAGGTTGGAGGGCTTGGAGAAGTCTTCTGGATGAGACACCTCGATGGCTATCTTCGGGTGGCCCTGAAGGGCTTCGAGCCACTAGATGGCTTCGGTTTGGGAGACCTCGCCGGGTGTCCTTGGACTTAGGCAAAAATGATGCTAAGCCGATCCCGAGGGACTCATCAGGGGTCTAGGAGGCTTTCATCCCGGAGATTGTCAGAAGGATAACGAACTCATAAATTGCTTTGAAACTTAGGAGAATTTTAGGGCACCCCACAATAATAGCTCCCCACTCTTGCCTTAGGATTAAATGTGAAGGGAAGAGTAGAATAAAAATGGGTGCCTGAAGAAGAACTAACTTGGGATAGGTTAGTGGATGGGGCTACTCTCATTCTTGCAGCAGAGGAGGATGAGGGTACCAACCTTTCAAGATTGTATCAGACTTATGAGAATTATCAGGATTGGCCAGTCGTCACTACTATGCCCGGGATTGTTTGACGTTGAGAAGCCTGAAAATTTATACGTCTAGGGTGTGCCCTCATGGAGTCCCAAAAGGAAAGGTTTTGATAACCACAAAGACAAGGTAGATATAGCGAACCTCTCAAATGGCTATGAAAGGGGGGAAGGCTTAACCATCTCAGAACAAAGTTCGAGTGATTAGTGGATTATGGATTCGGGTTGTACCTTTCATATGACCCCTAGAAGAGAATTGCTTCAAAATTTTAAACCTATTGAAGGGGGCAACGTGCTTATGGGAAATGATCAATCCTGTAGAATTATAGGTATAGGTTTAGTAAAACTTAAATTGTGGGATGATACACATAGAATGCTTGATAATGTAAGGTTAGTTCCTGACCTTAGGAGAAACCTAATTTCATTAGGTATGCTCAACCAAAATGGGAGCTCATATAAATCTGAAAATGGTATTCCAAAGGTAATTAAGGGATCTATGGTAGTCTTGAAAGGTGTAACAACCCGTATTTTGTAAATCCCATAATTTAAATTTTACTTGTGAATTTATGGGTTATTAATAATTGGTGGATTTGAGAAACAATTAATTTTGGGATTTAGATAATTTATTGGGTATTTGAGGAATTTAAGGAATATTAAGTTTATTATGACTTATGAGAAAAAGGAATTGGAGAAGTTTTTGAGGTATAAGTGAAATAATGGAAATTGGAGCAAAAATCACCTGAAGTATAAAATAAGTGCAATATAAAGTAAATGAGACAGCTAGAGCAAGCAATCGCTTGTGTGGGTGTGCAGGTGGGAGGTGCGGGATCAAACCACGATAGAAGCAAGGGAAAAGCTGGAATTTTTTTTCAACAGGCCAAGTGCCAAACGACGCTGTTTCAGGGCGCCCTGCACCCATCCTGTAACATCCCCGTTTTTCCCGAGCGTATCACCATGTTGGGGCTTAGCATATAAATACATATTCTCTTTCCCAAAATATATTTCTTAAACCTCAAGTACCATATTTCAAAGAAACACCCCTCAACATATCATTACAAATGAGGAAGCAATAATCGAGACCTGATATGGTATATAATAAAATTCACTTTAATCATAACATAAAAATCTATACTATAGTTTAACATCGTATCTTCCAATGCTAAATACATGGAGACTCATTTCCTAAGGTAACAACTAAATACCTCAGGTGCAATCAAACGATATCTCAAACATACATTGCCATTTCTCAACTCATCTGAAACATATCCGTATCTTCATGAACAAATGAAATACCGAAAAAACATGCCGAATCCATTGGACAAGTCACCCCATGCCATTATATCTCAATCACCTCATTACCTAAGCTACAAGTTTCAACTGGAACGTTTGAATATTCTAGGGGCATAACCCAATTAGAAGATGAATCTTCTAGTGAGGGTTTAAAAACAGATACATGAATGCATGATACAATAACATGAACAATCATATGCCCTAGTGTAACTTCTCTAGCCCACCACCTCGGCACGGAACCTAGGCAGAATCCTGACCCTTTTGCAAGATAATCTTAACGTTGTTCCATCAATTGCCCTTGGGGAATTACGGATACACTATCAAGGCGACATCTCAATCCCATGCATGAGTATCAATATGCCAATAATATTGTGCCATGCAAAAATCATGACTTTCCATGCAATAGGACAAAATGATCATGACTTTCATAAATATCATGTATAATATAAGCAATCATATCATATATAAGTTTTTAGGACAAAATCACTCACATTTAGCACGAAGTTCTGAATACCTCAAAAATGTGCATTGCCTCGATTTGCTTGCCTCGACCTTAATTTTTGTGCCACGCCAAAAAAATTGCACAAATCACTTAACCTCAAGCACAACAATCCTATAAATCATATTTATTCAAAAAATATCTCAATACCTCAATTTCTTTATTTTTCCTCCATTTTTCTCCCATTTTCCTCTCTAAAATTCCAAATAAATACTTCTTTAACTATTTTCTCCAATCTTTTCCCAACACAATTCATAATATTCTAAGAACTTCAAAAGAAAATTCCAAAACTTACCTTGAATCTTCATTTGCACGCAAAACAAGACTGGTCATTGCGAAAACTAAGAAATTAGAAAGGCAAACACCAAAACTTTTTGCACACCCTTCAAGATCTCATTTTTCTAGGAATTTAGGAATTTTTTTTCACAATTTTCCAAGCCCGGACGCGCCCTCACACGCCCCTACAAGAAGCTCGATGCACTCCTACTCGCAGGGCTTGGCTGGCACGTGTACTGCATATGCTGGTCTTCTTCCTCGAGCAATTCACCGACATCTGCGTCCTGCTTTGATTTTTTGGCCATATCTCATTCGTTTGAACTCCGTTTTGCCTCTCGTTTGAATCTACGCATTCCTCTCTTCATCCTTTATAGGATTATAACTTCAAATCTATCGATTGGAGCCATTTTTTGACTGATCAACTTGATTTTTTGTCGAAGCTCATTTTTCTGATGAAGCTTCATATCTCTCTTATCTCTCAACAAAAGTTGCTCAAAGTTTCTAGAATTGATCCTCTAAACATGAGGAACAAAAGTCCCTTATCTGTTGCCCTCAATTTATTCTCAAACTTTCGTGCCCGACTAACCTAAAGCCTTTAGAGGTTCTACCTCCCTCAAATCAATCCAAATAAGTGAAAAATCAACCACAAAATAGCCTTGACATTCCGACCAAGAAGCTTGGTCAGATATCTTCAAAATTTGGCCAACCCGTGCTTACTTGTAGGCCTAGGCCCGACCCAGAAGCCTACCCAACCCATTTACTGAACTCCCCTTGGTCAGAAGTCACTGGTCGACGACCAAAACTGGCTGGTCGGCCATGGCAGGTTGCTCTAGCTTTAACTTTTAGAATATTGTACTTTGACCCCTACATTTTTCCATTTTGCATTTTGGTCCATTTCTTGAAGCCCCTGATCTTTCCAATAGTTTCATTATGACCCTCAAGTCCCAAACCTTCGATTTCATTCCTGGAGATTCAAAAATGTCTTTTCGACCTTCCTCTAGCAATTTCGAGAAACTGCACTTAGGCCCGAATCTTTATTTTGACCAAAAACCCTTTTGTTTCTTCCTGAAACCACTGAAAGGTTGTTCTACATGCTGAATATGAACCTCATCAAGGTTCCGATGACTTCCTAGAAGCCCTCTACAATTCTTCGATTTTTCTGCCTGAATCGCAACTGTATTTTAGCTGTACCAAAAATTATTTCTGACATAATTTCTTTCGATACCAAAAATCATGCCTCGAAATTCTCGTCAATACCATATTGATTTTCTTAGACATATTAGCTCCAGGGCATTCCCTATAGTCAATTCGGTCATTCATAGCGATAAGAAATTACCTTTATAACCTCAATTTATCTGTAAATTTCATTTTTACCCCAAGATAATTTACTCTTGAGTCATTTAGAAATTCTCGACTATTACACATGCGCGCAGCCGCGCTGCCCTCCTGGTTGTGCCACATGGCACCCACTGGGTTGCCCTCTACCTTGCCTGCCACAGTTCATTTGTTTTTCTTTTTTTGATGCAATTAACATGGGAAATTGAGGAGAATAAATTGATGTTGTAGCTATGAATGGGCTATCAAATGATGGCATCTGAATTGAATAAATTAAGTGAAGTTTGCCATGATTTAAGGTGCCAATTGGGTATAAATAAGAGGAGCCAACAATGAAGAATTGAAGGCAAATTAAAGGCAATTTAGAAGGCAAGTAGAAGCAAAGGTAGAGAGGAAGTGTAAGAGATTCGACAACTTGCAGAGAGGTAAATCTCATGAAAATAGTTTGTTTAAATAAGTAAATTAGTTAATTTAGGGGATGATGTTTAAATTAGTTAATTTAGAGAATTAGTTAGTTAATGAATTAGCTAATTCAGTGGACTCGATAGCAAAGTGAATTTAATTATGATTTACTAAATTAGTTTCTTAACCTTACGTTACAAATATTTTGTTAAGGGATTTTTGGGTGCATCGACAGTGAATCTAACAAATCTCCAGGCGACACGTATTTCGAGATAAGGGTGTAATATGCTCTATGTGTAAATTAATTTTGTCATGCCTTGCATAAGATGTTGAGGGAGTGCCTAGGCATGGGGCAGTGGATTTCTAACTATGGGAGTCTCGAGATAGGGTTTTGGAGGAAACCACTAGAGGCTATCTAGAGCTTGAGATAGGTGCGGTGGATGGGCTTATATGCATGCCGTGCTTCATATTTATCAATGATGTCATACTTAATAATTTACTGCATTACATATTACCTTTATTGAGTCCTAGGACTCAGCCCTTCATTCCCACTAACCATATAGATAGCTCAGGGTCTAGTAAGGGACAAACGGTGTATGTCGATGATCAGCTGGATAATGAGAGTGGCAATCCATGATGGAAATGCGGGTCTAGTGACTTGTAATTATTTTGTTTAATGGTTGTGTCGAATGTTGTTTGTACTTGTCGGTTGGACTTGTTTCTTTTGTAATAATGAACACTTTTTGTGAATGAGTTATAATATACATAAATTGCAACTTATTAATCTACTTATGAGGCATAGGTCAGATTTGAGACTCGAGTGTTCTTTCATTACTTATGAGTCTTAAACCTTAAGTTCTCGATGACCGAAGGCGGTGAAGCCTGGACCCCATCCAGGGTGCCCATATCATTTTATTCCCCTATTATTAGGGCATAGCCGGCCTTCGGAGTGGGACCTCTTGATGTAACCTTGGGTTACAATGACACTCGATACGTAGTGGGGCCGGGGTGTCACAAAAGGCATCTTAAAACAAGGTTTGTATATCTTACAAGGTGAGGCCATCTTTGGAGATGTTACAATCTCATCTATAGTAAATAATGAGACGATTTTATGGCATAAGAGATTAGGAATTGTTAACCCTATACTTAAAGTTTATTGTGACTCTCAAAGTGCAATACACTTGAGTAAGAATAGTGCTTTCCATGAGAGAACCGAGCACACAGATGTGCGATTACATTTTGTAAGGGATATAATATCTAAAGATCGAGTTAAGGTTGAGAAAATCAAAATAGAAATCAACCTAGAGATATGATGACATAGCTAATCCCAGTGTCTAAGTTCTAACAAGCCTTGTCTTTGCTCAATGTGCTCCTAATGTAGCTGGGAGACTTTGCAAGGGTCCCTGGTCAAATCCAAAATCAACCAATCTTGATTCAAGGTGGAATTTGTTATGTTTTGATTCAAATTAGTTGGCTTGTTGACCAGCAAGTGGCAATCAAATTAGGCCTCTTTTAATTGTGTTTGTTGATCTGTTTCTTTGGTGTGTTCTTCGTATATATAAAGCAAAATGAGAAAAGCAAGGGTTGTATTTGCAACTTTCACCAAGAGGAAACCCTAGAGAGAAAACCCTAACCCTTTGTTGTTAGGTTTGAAATCCTATGGCACACACCCAAGAGGGGGGTTAATTGGGTAAATTAAAAATTCTTTTTCCTTAAAAATTCTTTTGATAAAAAGGAGATGTCATCTATGAAAACCACAGCTTTGTTAAACCTCAAGACCTTAAAATGACACGATGAGGTATCAACCATATAAAGACAATCTTGTCTTGACAATGGAGAACACAGGATTGAAAAATATGAAATCTTTTTCAATGTAAGGTTAAATATATGAATCAAGTGAGGAATAAACGAATGCTTGGAAAGATAAAGATAAAAAAATGCAAGCACAAGAGAACACAAAGATTTATAGTGGTTTGACTTAACCCAAGCCTAATCCACTACCTTAGCTCCTCGTTAAGGATTTTGCAAACAATCCACTACAACCTCCTACTTAACCAAGTAGGCCCTCTAGTCCAAGACTAGGAAATTACAAACCTCTTACTTATACAGGCAAGCTCGTTAGCACCTAACTAAGTATTTCAACCCCTTGCTTCAAAGAGCAAGTCATCTAGCACAAAAAGGTAAGAAAATAAGAACAAAACAAATGAAAGAGAGAAGCTAAGAGTTAACACGCTTAGTTACAAGTTCTCTCACAATGAAAACAAGGCTTAAGAATAAATTTATAATGATATAACGAAGTCTTGGAGAGAAAAAAGCAATAATGAAAGCACAGATTCTTGTAAAGCTCGAATAAAATGATTTGTAATCTTTAGATCAACTCATTTTATTCCATTAACCTCTTCTTGATTTCTTTGATTTGTATTTATAGGCTTCCCAAAAGCTTTACCCGAAACTAGCCGTTGGAAATGACAGAGACACAAACTGTCGACAAACTAAAGAGATTAATCGACTAATTATATGAACAAAAATTAGACATAGTCAACAGAATCATACCCATAGTCGATAGATAAAAAATATAAAGAAAAGTTATTCTAAAATACACACTAATAGTCGACAGATGCTAGGAACATAGTTGATAGATGAAACACTTAGTCGACAAATGCAGGTGAGTTAGTTGACAGAAGGAAAAATTTAGTTGACAGATTGAAGAGATTTTTTCGACAGATGAAGTTTGATGATACAAAATATTACAACATATTTACATTTACTTTAAATATGTTGTAAATAAGCTTGATATGTCCTTATTTTCTTTAATTTATATTTTACTTTCCATTTACTTTAATACATAAATATAAATAAGAAAGTACCCCCCCATTTGGATTCAATAAAAATATAAAAAAATCAAAATCCATAATCATAAGAAAATAGAATTTTGGTTTTAGTATAAACTCAGAATTTAACAAATATACCACTCTCAAAATACATACCTTCTATTTATTGAAAAATTTATTAAAAATCGTTTTAACAACAATGATTATTAGCTATCAAAATACTAGGAGATAGTTTTTCAAAATGAAAATATTTGCTTATATATCTCCTTATAATGTGCTAATCTTCTAGATTTAGAGAAATAAAATTATAGATCATTTTGTTTTTCATATTCTTGACAAATCATAATCTTCAACAAATCATATTCTTGACAAATGACTTAGAGAATAAATTGATTTTATTTTTCGTCATCAAAACCAAATAAAAGAGTAAAATATTATTTGTATCATTCTTTCCCCGATTATGTTATGAACTGTTTGGGAGAGAGTGAGATGATTGTTGAGAGTGAAATGGCTTGGGATTATTAAGCATGTACTCTAGTTTATCATCGATATTGGTACTATAAGTTCTTTCGTTTTCTTTGGGTTTTTCTCTATAATCATTTCTCTGTAATCCCTTGTTCTTCGATCAGTGGATTAACTAGGGGTTGAACGCTCCTACAATAAGTGGGACCTATTTACGAGTCCAAACACTTAAGTGTTGTTTCCTCTTTGTGTGCGTGCGTTGGTGTTTACGTTTATGTTCTTTAGCTTTAGCTTTTACTTTTGTTTCTTTAATTTTGTGTGGGTGTTTGTCTTATGTTAAGCAAACAAGTACTACAACATCATTAGCCTTTTTTTAGTTGGTATCTTCTATGATGATGTGGGTGATTAGGTTGGCCAGGGATAATTGCTTGTGCTTATGTTTTAGTTGCTGTTTGCAATGGTTCTAAGATTTTGGCAACTTCTCATTCAGCAATCTAGCTACAATTTCTTCTGGCAAGGTGATTTTTTTTGCCTTTAGATTTTCCAAGAGCTTGTGGTATTCATTGTTTTGAGCCTTGATGTCTTTTCTATCACTCATCTCCCATCGATAATAGTTTCCAATAACGAATTTATGTTTGCCAACATCCTCCGTAGTGTACTTAGTGATCATGGAGTCCCAAATCTGCTTGGTTTCCTTGTAGGAACAATAGACATCGAAAAGTTCATTGGATAAGGTACTAATACTAGTATGTTTATATACCTTGTTGGCATAAAGCCATGACTCCATTTATTTTTCGTTAGCAGGATCCAGTTTGGATTGGGTCAAAGCAACAACAATGCCATGCATATCAAGGATTGAGGAAATACGCTCTTGCTAGTGCTTGAAATTTTAGCCACCAAAAATCTCAATTTTAGAGATATCACAGAATGGTTTTGCATATGGCATTATGGGAAGAACGACAGTCGGAACAACATTGGGATTGGTAGCTAATAGAGTTTTAACCTAGGAGCCAATCATAAGAGTTGTGGATTAGCTGCATCTACTATAAATTTCGAATATATTTTGATTAATAAAAGTATTTTTTCTTTCAATACTTGGTAATACATTCATCTTTATGTTTCCCTAGTTAGATGAAACTCAAAGAGTGTAGCGATGTCAATTGGGTTAATGAGACAAAATGACTGATGCTTCATTCTTAAACTATTCTTGGTCGTAGGACTATAGAGTGGGGCCTCTATAATACTATTAAGACCGGTACACACTATGTATGCTTATAAGAAGGGTAATCAATCTCATTGACTACTTGTGTGATGACACTAATACAAGTGTGTAGGTGTTAATTGGTGAATGAGTTCTCTGAATAACCTAACTCGAGAACACTCAAATGGTAATTCTTAGTAAATATCAATTGAGAGTTCTTTGTTGCGATGGGTGCTAGGAATCTCTATTCCTGAGGGATCATTGTTATGTTGTATGAGGAGCTTCATGCTTTGATGCCACTGAATGAGGTCCAGTGAGATGAGCCTCTAATAAGGTGGATATTAGGTATGATCTGAATCATACGAAGGTAGGTGAGTACGCAAGATGAAATCTATTAAGGTTAGTAAGAATCTTAAGTTGTAACTCTTGAAAGGTATTACAACTTAAGAAGTCGTTTGCCAACGCGGATAGTTGAGAATTAATAAGAGTTATTAATTCAACTATACAAGTTGTAGACTTAGCATTCATACACATAATATTCGTTATTAGAGGTTTGACATTTCATCATACTTCTAGACCATATCCAAGCATTATGATAAAGGGATCGAATAGCACTAGAACTCATCGCAAAAAGGATCATCTAAAGTGTTGTCTGCATTTCATTATGATATAAGGGCCATGATACGTTACTAGATGTCAATCTTTATAACAACTTGGGCGACCACCTTCAAAAGGTGACTTCCCAGCTAGCAAATATAAGCCCAAGACTCCCCCTTAAGCGGACTAATGTGGGATTCATACGCTACAGTAACATACGCTATCCCCTCTCTTGGGGGTGCAGTGTCCCCATTGCACAACCCCTCCATTGTCGAACTCAGGAGTCAATTCTCATACCACTCTGTAACAACCTAGGCAACCACCTTCAAAAGGTTACTACCTAGCCAACACATATAAGCCTAGGACTCCCCCCCTCCCAAGTGGACTGATGTGGGATTTGCACCCTACAATAACACATGCCATCCCATATCTTTTGGTTTTGTACGTTTGTATATACCATGCTTCCATAGTACTATTGTACTTCTCATTTTGCATGTTATTTTGCTTGAAATTTTTTGGCATCACTTTACTTTCTTTTTGAGATTTTCACCTTGGGCTCGCGGGCTTATGGGATCTCCGGGCGGGGGACCCCACAATCTTGGTCTAAGGGCAAGATGATAATTTTTTTCATGTGATGACATAAGTTACGAATCATAATCAAAGAGTTTAATTAGGAATATGATTCTTTAAATTGCCCTTTGGTATCTTCATAGTGAACCTACAAGATCACACACAAACAAAGACAAGTTTTATGGCAAATTCAGTGGGACAAAAAAGTGTTTTGGGCCTGGATGAATTAGTGGATTTTTGGGCAAAGCTAGCACTCGCGGAAAATTCCATGAAATCTTAAAAGTTGAGTAAAAAAAATGAGAAATGAGTAGAAAAGTAGCAATAGGTCGCATTTGGCAAGGCCTGGGGCTTACCTACACACAGCCCAACACGTACAAGCCCATTGTTGGGCTAGTTGCAGCCCTAGCACGTCCAAAACGTGCTAGGACCTTTTAGCAACCCTAGTTAAACTAGGGTTTGACCTTCCCCCTATAAAAAGGCTCTTATAGCCTTTGCCTCTTGAGTGAAAAAAATAACTTTGGAGAAAAGTTAAAGAAAAATACCCAATTTTTATGAAAGATTAGGTTCGATCTTGTGTTCTTGGTGAAAGAAAATCGAAGAGACGTGTTCATTGACATTCATAAAGTTGTATTCGATGTGAATCACTTATAGAGGGTCGGTGACACCTCGCGGTACAAAGATATAGCCTTTTGCACGTCAAGATAACCAAAAGGTTAGTTTTTCGTTATTGTTCTTTGTTCTTGAAAATATTATATATTTGTAAACTAAATCCATTCCTTTTGGGTTCTATGATCGGCCAAAGAGTTTGGTTGATCGAAAAATTTTAAAATTTTCGTTACGTTCCGTTCATTGAAATCCAACAGAAGCAACATTGGTGTTAGGAGCATCAATGGTAGAGAAGTCACTGAAAACATGAGTGTGCTCCATTGCGCAAAAGTATCCTCGAGATTGTTATTAAAATAATTAAGCAAAATAAATTAGACTTGGAAGAGACACTGCCACAGTTGCAGGAATACCATTTGGTGTCGCAAGTATTGCTAGAGAAAACAAAAAAAACAAGATTAAAAGCTTGTGGTGTGTTAGACACTGTCCTCAAGGATATTTTGTAGCGTATCCTCCAGGATTCAACAAACTCTTCTGGTTTGAAACTAGGAACAGGAATAATAAAAAAATTTAATAGAAGAAAACCCATCAAATAGAGCAAAAAAGCATTTGGAGGCAGAGACTCATATATTCTCATTGTATGTGAAACATACACCATTGATGGTATTTATAGTTGTCAAACTATGTGAACGTGGGTGAATAATAAAAAAATAATCTAGTTCATCGGAGAAAAATAAGTATAATTTAATTTGGATATTATCTAGCAAAAAACAAAGTCTTCAATGGCTAAAGGGACTATTGGGGGCATTGAGGTCGATGACAGTGCGAGAAAGGTGGTGGACTGTAACGCCCCGTTTTCCCGGGCGCGTTATTTCTTGGGACAATAATTTTTTTTTTCTTTCCAACTCATACTAAATCACGTCATTCATCGCATCGTCCTAGAATTTCCCTACATTAATTTATTCTCAAAAGAGAGACATCATCGTATACATACCTCAATTGCGGAAGCTAGAATCGAACCTGCCATCTTACTTTAACATAAATCATAATTCAAATCTTTACATCATCGTCTCTAGAACTTAATCCTCAACATGACTTAAAACATAACATACGTTATCAACTTAACATTAACACATAACATGCGTTCTTACTAACATGAACCCTAAATAGGGTTATACATCGTCATCATTAACCCAAAGGTTACATCATCGTTCCTTAACGTCAATCATCAATCATACCTTACATCATGGACTTCTAAATCGTTCAGATTTCAAAGTAGCAGGACTTAAACACATGGGCTACATTACATCATTCATCTCATCATTCGTTCATCATTCATTTCATTGTGCACTTGGAAAGTGTCATTTCATGCCTCATTCATCCTCGTACCTGCTACAATCTCCATCTGGAACGTTTGAATATTCCAGGGGCAAAGCCCAATTAGATGATGAACCATCTAAGTAAGCAGTACAAAAATCATTTTCGTGTATGTATGCAAAATGCAAAATGTCATCATTCATCATCTCATTCCATGAATCGACCGCACCTTATGCTACCCACCCCATTGCTACGGCTTCCTTTTCATGCCGAGGTCAATGGTGTAGCGGTGACGATCCGCATTCCCGTTGCATCTTAATACTGCCCCTCATTGCTACGGCTTCCTTTCCATGCCGAGGTCAATGGGTTCAGCGGTGCCATCATAACTCATATGCAATGCATGATCAATAACTTCACCGTGAACATATGCACATTTCATCATCAAAACATGTATGCAATCTACATGACATAATCACATCAAAACATGACAACGTGATCAAATCGTTCACATAAATAAGGTTTTGGGAAAACCACTTTCAAATCAAGCATTTTTCATAAATCTAAATCCATTTCGAGGGTACTACCTACCTCATACGCATATCATAACTTCTCGATTCACGTGCCAGGTTTCTAAAGAACTCAATTCGACTCCTCAACATACCCTTTTGGCATAGACTTGCATTTCCTCGAAAAATACGCACCCCCTCGATGTGCATGCCCAACCTCGATTCTCGTGCTAACTTTCAAAAGTTGCATCAACCTCTTCATCTCGATCTCATCAATCATAAAATAGTATTTAATCACTAAATATCCTTAATATTTCATTTATTTCCTATTTTCCTTCATTTTTCCTTCTAAAAATTCCAATAATTGCATCACGACTATTTCCTCAAATCTATCTTCACAAAAATTCATAATATGCTATAAACTCCAAAGGAAAAATACTAGACTTACCCAGATGGTGCGTTTTCACATAAAACGAGGCTCTTTGGTGCTAAAATCGAGACACCAGAAACTCCAACTTCAAAAATAATTGCACAATCACCTAGAACACAAAATTCTAGGATTTTACAAATTTTTTGCACAATTTTCCTCCCACGCACGCGATCACACGCGCCACTAATGGATCGGCCATGCGCCAGTGCGTGAAGGCCGCGCGTGCACCGCACGCGACCTTTCTTCTCCGGCGAGTTGGCTCGCCGACCGGCACCGGAATCGAACCCCGATCACACTATCGGATAGCCTTCTTCAAGTTGATCCCAACGCCACCTCTTGAGCTTCCAAAGAATGGCCGGAAGGCCTTCGATTTGACGGCCAAACTCTCGATCTCGCCTCCCACCTCCAAAGTCTGACCTAGCTTGAAACCCACTCAAACCTCGACCAAAATTCACGAAACTCTCTAAATATCTTCCTCACGCTATGCGCTTCAAAAGTCCTATGATTTCAAACTTCAATTCTTTCATTTGAAGCTTCAATTTGAAGCTCAAAAAATGCAACTCTTGGCCGAAACCCTAACTCACGACTTGGCTATTTATAGCCAAAATCGAGCCTTCTAACGACCATGGGTGCTCGACCCAACACCTCAGGCTTCCAACCCATCCCTTGGGCGACCCGAAAGCACGGACAATCGGCCTCGATCGGCCGTTTACAGGTCGTGGCATGGTCGCGACAATCCGACCGCCTCGATGCTCGCCGCCGACCAAGCTTGGGTCCCCGAGCTCCCTCGACCATTTCCTTGGACTCCCCATGGTCAGAAACCGCCTGGTTAGAGGCGTGCATGGCTGTCGGCCATGGAAGCTTTGCATTTTCTAAAATTACGCTTTAACCCTCAATTTTTGACTTATTGCATTTTACCCCTTTTTCTCAAGCCCCTGAACTTTCTATTATTACCATTAGGACCCTCATGTTTCCAAACGCATACTTCCTCTTTTGATGATCTCGAAAAATCATCGTTTCAACCTCCCTCCGGCCTATTCGACAAATTTTAAGAAATTGCACTTGGGCCTGAATTTTCGTTTCGGCCTTAAATCCTTTTGTTTCTTCCAAAAACCCATCTAAAGGTTGTTCTATATCTCAAATACGACCCTTATCGGCATTCCGTCGACTTCCTGGAAGCCCCCTGCGATTATTTAGTTTTTCGGCCTTACTCTTAGCTGTATTTTCGCTATACCGAAAACTGTTCGCAATCCAATTTCTTTCGATGCTAAAAATCACTTCTTGACCTGCTCGTTATCGCTGTCCAATTTTCCTTTGATATCTAAGTCTCGGGGCACTCCCTTCGATTGATTCGGCGACTTCTTTCACTATTAAGCCAATTTTCTGTATTTAAATCTCACTTAAATGACGTGGCAGCCTTATCCTGAAACGGGGTTTTACATTCTCCCCCCTTACAAAAATTTCGTCCTCGAAATTTGCCACATTCCAAATCATTGAATTCTTGTCCTTGAAATTAACACCTGTCTGATCAAATAAGTAAGGATATATCTCATTACCTCATTTCGAAGAATCCTGATGAAGCTCTTTACGAGCGATCTCATCTCTAGGAAAACTATGCCATCTAAAATTGTCTCTTAATCACAAGATCTCTAGCACGCATATCTTATTCGAAACTTAAGAATCCAATTGCACATATAATCAGAACTCTTGGCTAACTACGCTCATCAATCCCTAGGCAGTACCCTTGGCAACTAGGCATGCCTTTCAAATTTCCTTTTCAAGACTCACCATGGCAAAACCCTGTCCTTGGTTTACGAGTCCCAGTTCAAGCTCCCATCCAAGTCGGTACACATATCATCGTACAGCAACTCTCCTACCCACATTCTCAATTTTCAATTTTTCTTTTCGCAAGGTCATCTGATCGATACCCTTATACATATCACTTATCTATTACCGATTTCTCACGACGTCATTTACCTCGCTTTCCCATTTTTCTAATCTTATCACAAAAGCCCTTGCTCTCGATACATCTTAACTTTTATCAAATCAAGTCCTCAAAGAAATATTCTTAGGACATCAAACTATTTTATGTATCCTTGGATCCTCAAACCACATATTTTGACACCACTAGTTGTTTCATAGTCTTCCACACTGCCACAACAAGTCAATGGTCCTATTACCTTAGCAATCACATGTCCTCGAATGATTTTTGTTTTTTGTTTTTTGTTTTGTTTTTTTTTTCCCTCAAAACTAGCTATGCTTTACCTTAAATCATCACCCGATATACCCTCAAATTTTTGACAATTGACCATAATCATCTTCTAATCATGTCGTATGACTATTTCCTCAAGAAAATCTTTACAATTATTAATAGACTCTATTTGTCTCCAAATCTTCCTTTCGTAACCTAACTTTTCACATCAATCGAAATATAATAATGTCTTCCAAATCTAGTAATACTAATATCCTTGCATCGTTGCTCATTTGTTACTTAGTCACCAAACTAATACCTATTCACTCATATACCCATGACTCCAATAAGTCCTCGTACTTCTCGAAGTGATCCTCGAATAACATTTTATATCATCTGATCCTCAATTATCATTTTATATCATCAGATTAACCATTTGATCCTCAATTTTCTTGAATTTTTCCTCGAGTAATAATGTTTCATGCCAACCGGCTCTACCTATACTCATTCCTTAAGGCACTATCTCATGCCAATTGACTAATCATACTTTACCACAAAGAAATCCTCTGATTATTTTTCTCACATTTGACCATTGGCTCTTTTGACTTCCTATTAGTTGTAGCACAGGTTCACTTGCTAAATCGCAATCTTCTAATTTTCTCAATCAGACTTGCTTCTTGACTCTATATGTCTAATCGCCTTGACGATAGCGCTACTAACTTTATCTGTACTATTCTAACCTCTTGTTCACATAATCCGTGACATCATTAAAATCCAATCAAAATCTCGGGACCATTTAACCTCAAGCATCACAATGAAGATCTACTTATCTCTCATCTACCGCCACACGTAACCTTAATATTATCTCAAGGGTCTACTTTACTTCTTGATCATTATTACATGAACAGTGGCTTAGCTCATCATTGCTTTGGTCAATACACGACCGATCTTTTTCTTTTCCAATCCTAATTTAGTAGCTAGATCATCATGACCTTTACCTGTGTCTTTCCAATTATCCCCGATCACGCCACATATAGCCGAACGTCAAAAGATCTTATGCCATCATTGGCAATTTTAGACTCACCAATTAAGAAATAATCCTAATAAATTTTTCGGGAACATGCCATAACATTTCTCTTGTTACCTCAACTTTCTCACGGCTTTTCGCTGACCGTAAGCGCCCAGACCACATGTCCACAGGCTCCTTATTTTTCATAACTTGTTGACATCACTTTAATTATCGCTCAGCTACACATTTTCCAAGTCTGCCCACCAGGGCTATCTAGATTAACTGTCTAGCCCAACAGGAGTCCCATTCTCCATAATTGAAGGTCCTATATCTCCAATAGATTTAGGTTTGCAGCTTCTCCTACTGTGACCCGATATCCCGACACATCTGTCATTACCTGATTCTCTCAAGCACTTCAATGATTCTCTCAACCTTTAGGATGATAATTCATAATTATACTGCCAGCTAAAGTAGGCAGGTACTTACGTCACCCATGATACTCTAATCCTTGCTGAATCATAACTCTCACGGCTTAAGAGATTCAATCTCTATTTCCTTATTGAAATTGCCCCAAAGATCTTCTAGATCTTTTCTTATAAAACTTTAAAGTCTCATCACAAATCCTTACATTCTCAATCCTTAGGGAATTTCCTCGAAAATCCCAAATTAATTCATCTTTGAAGATCTCTAATCAAATCACGTTAACGGGCTCTAATCATTTTCTATAAATAACTGAACCTTAATAACTTTCAAGGGCTCTTTACAGAATGATACCTTAAGCCTCGAATAACAATTCAGGTCCCCATGCAATTGTACTAGGCATAACTTATTCACGTGCCTCTTCTCATGGACCTTCGAATCCTCAAGCTTACTTGGCAGACTAAACCGTAGTCACAACCTCTGTTGACTAGGTCTCTTTATTATTCTTTTTACGTTGCTACGACCTATCAAGCAACTATTGGCTCTCAGGTACCCAGTCTCTTCCTTAAACTGAGATTATCACCTCACCACTTTTTGCAAGTCCTTAAACTGGCCATGCTTTACTACTCGAAATCTCATTTACTGAGAATCCACTGACCCTCACATTTCGATCTTTAGATCCAGTTGACTATTGGTGTACGACCATTCATGATCCCAATGCCATACTAGATAGCAAGGTACTCTACCCCTCGAGCCTCCTAATGTTCGTCGTGTCACCAACTTCCAAGATGACCACGAATCCAAATGCAATTTCTTACACAGGACATACAGTCCATACTCAATCCATCTCATTTTGGGTTGATTCCCAAGGCTTCCAGCCTCTTTCAACCAGCTAGTGGCATGCCTCATACCATATACCATTGGAACTTGGACCCTATATACGACTAGGGTTCCTTGCCTCGCCTCTGCGAGTCACATTGGAGACACCACTGGCATAACTGACATGCCATAACTTACCACCTTCGGTCTTTTGCTCGACTCAATACCTAGGATCTTTAATCCATGCATCTCTTCTTCAAATTCACTAAATGATCATCGAGAATACTTATCATTTGGTCCTAACTCAACAGCTAGGCTATGCTACATCAAACTTAATCATTCTTGACTTAATCACTCTCAATAACTACTAGTTATCTTATCATTCATGGTAATGATTTTGACTACTGACCTCGAATCAACAAATAAATCCTCGAATTCCTATCACTTCCTTCCTCGAGAAAACTTTACCTCATTTCCTATCTCACCTTGTCTCACTATCTATCAACAAAATCAACCTCAAAATTTTCAAATTCTACTCTCCACCGAAACATCGTAGGTTTCTCATTTCCTAATCGAACCTTTCCTACGTCTCCAAGAAGAGTTAAGCTCTAACACCAACTGTAACGCCCCGTTTTCCCGGGCGCGTTATTTCTTGGGACAATAATTTTTTTTTCTTTCCAACTCATACTAAATCACGTCATTCATCGCATCATCCCAGAATTTCCCTACATTAATTTATTCTCAAAAGAGAGACATCATCGTATACATACCTCAATTGCGAAGCTAGAATCGAACCTGCCATCTTACTTTAACTAAATCATAATTCAAATCTTTACATCATCGTCTCTAGAACTTAATCCTCAACATGACTTAAAACATAACATACGTTCTCAACTTAACATTAACACATAACATGCGTTCTTACTAACATGAACCCTAAATAGGGTTATACATCGTCATCATTAACCCAAAGGTTACATCATCGTTCCTTAACGTCAATCATCAATCATACCTTACATCATGGACTTCCAAATCGTTCAGATTTCAAAGTAGCAGGACTTAAACACATGGGCTACATTACATCATTCATCTCATCATTCGTTCATCATTCATTTCATTATGTACTTGGAAAGTGCCATTTCATGCCTCATTCATCCTCGTACCTGCTACAATCTCCATCTGGAACGTTTGAATATTCCAGGGGCAAAGCCCAATTAGATGATGAACCATCTAAGTAAGCAGTACAAAAATTATTTTCAGGTATGTATGCAAAATGCAAAATGTCATCATTCATCATCTCATTTCGTGAATCGACCGCACCTTATGCTACCCACCCCATTGCTACGGTTTCCTTTCCATGCCGAGGTCAATGGTGTAGCGGTGACGATCCGCATTCCCGTTGCACCTTAATACTGCCCCTCATTGCTACGGCTTCCTTTCCATGCCGAGGTCAATGGGTTCAGCGGTGCCATCATAACTCATATGCAATGCATGATCAATAACTTCACCGTGAACATATGCACATTTCATCATCAAAACATGTATGCAATCTACATGACATAATCACATCAAAACATGACAACGTGATCAAATCGTTCACATAAATAAGGTTTTGGGAAAACCACTTTCAAATCAAGCATTTTTCATAAATCTAAATCCATTTCGGGGGTACTACTTACCTCATACGCATATCATAACTTCTCGATTCACGTGCCAGGTTTCTAACGAACTCAATTCGACTCCTCAACATACCCTTTTGGCATAGACTTGCATTTCCTCGAAAAACGCGCACCCTCTCAATGTGCGTGCCCAACCTCGATTCTCGTGCCAACTTTCAAAAGTTGCATCAACCTCTTCATCTCGATCTCATCAATCATAAAATAGTATTTAATCACTAAATATCCTTAATATTTCATTGATTTCCTATTTTCCTTCATTTTTCTTCATTTTTCCTTCTAAAAATTCCAATAATTGCATCGCAACTATTTCCTCAAATCTATCTTCACAAAAATTCATAATATGCTATAAACTCCAAAGGAAAAATACTAGACTTACCCAGATGATGCGTTTTCACGTAAAACGAGACTCTTTGGTGCTAAAATCAAGACACCAGAAACTCCAACTTCAAAAATAATTGTACAATCACCTAGAACACAAAATTCTAGGATTTTACAAATTTTTTGCACAATTTTCCTCCCACGCACGAGATCACACGCGCCACTAATGGACCGGCCACACGCCAGCGCATGAAGGCCGCTCGTGCACCGCACGCGACCTTTCTTCTCCGGCGAGTTGGCTCGCCAGCCGGCACCGAAATCGAACCCCGATCACACCATCGGATAGCCTTCTTCAAGTTGATCCCAACGCCACCTCTTGAGCTTCCAAAGAACGGCCGGAAGGCCTTCGATTTGACGGCCAAACTCTCGATCTCGCCTCCCGCCTCCAAACTCCGACCTAACTCGAAACCCACTCAAACCTCGACCAAAATTCACGAAACTCTCCAGATATCTTCCTCACGCTATGGGCTTCAAAAGCCCTATGATTTAAGACTTCAATTCTTTCATTTGAAGCTTCAATTTGAAGCTCAAAAAATGCAACTCTCAGCCAAAACCCTAACTCGCGACTTAGCTATTTATAGCCAAAATCGAGCCTTCTAACGACCATGGGTGCTCGACCCAACACCTTAGGCTTCCAACCCGTCCCTTGGGTGACTCGAAAGCATGGAAAATTGGCCTCGATCAGCCGTTTACAGGTCGCGGCATGGCCGCGACAATCCGACCAAGCCACGGTCGGATTTTTGAAAAATCCGACCGCCTCGATGTTCGCCGCCGACCAAGCTTGGGTCCCCGAGCTCCCTCGACCATTTCCTTGGACTCCCTATGGTCGGAAACCACCTGGTCGGAGGCGTGCATGGCTGTCGGCCATGGAAGCTTTGCATTTTCTGAAATTACGCTTTAACCCTCAATTTTTTACTTATTGCATTTTGCCCCTTTTTCTCAAGCCCCTGAACTTTCTATTATTACCATTAGGACCCTCATGTTTCCAAACGCATACTTTCTCTTTTGATGATCTCAAAAAATCATCATTTCGACCTCCCTCCGACCAATTCGACAAATTTTAAGAAATTGCACTTTGGCCCGAATTTTCGTTTCGGCCTTAAATCCTTTTGTTTCTTCCAAAAACCCACTTAAGGGTTGTTCTATATCTCAAATACAACCCTTATCGGTGTTCCGTCGACTTCCCGGAAGCCCCCTGTGATTATTTAGTTTTTCGGCCTTACTCCTAGTTGTATTTTCGCTATACCGAAAACTGTTCGCAATCCAATTTCTTTCGATGCTAAAAATCACTCCTTGACCTGTTCGTTATCGCTGTCTAATTTTCCTTTGATATCTAAGTCTCGGGGCACTCCCTTCGATTGATTCGGTGACTTATTTCACTATTAAGCCAATTTTCTGTATTTAAATCTCACTTAAATGATGTGGCAGTCTTATCCTGAAACGGGGTTTTACATGGACAACCTAGTAAAGGAGCCAAATCTGCTAAGTGCTAGGTCTTTCTCTCATTCCGACTCCAAGCAAACTTAAATCCTATTTAGGATCTAGAAACCCAGAGAGAGAGTGAGTAAGAGAGGGAGATAAAGGTTGGTATGATAAGTTTTGAAAAAGCTTTGAAAGGTTATTGGCTACGTGTAAGCAATTGACATAAAATATATAAATATGTTTTAAAATATTTTTGTTTATAACAAATTTTCAGTGAGCTGATCGGCCATTTGAGCTCAAAGCTCTCACTTGCACAAGAGACTGCGATTTCATCTGGAAATGGGAAAAGTCTTGAGAGCCAAACAGGGTTACTGAATGGGGGAAAAAGACGAGATTGCCCCCACCCAGCCTTTGCCTCTCTCTTTTCTCCCTTCTCCCATGGCCACACGACCACCGACCGGGGATGCTGTTGCCTTCGTCTCGTCACCAT
This sequence comes from Diospyros kaki, assembly GCA_036245055.1. Lineage (NCBI taxonomy): Eukaryota > Viridiplantae > Streptophyta > Magnoliopsida > Ericales > Ebenaceae > Diospyros > Diospyros kaki. The sequence goes on from BSEG01000003.1 coordinate 5,208,149, forward strand.
CGCATCAGCGCCTCGTAGCCATCGCATCGCCTCATCGCCTCGCCAACCATCGCTGCATCCAAAGGTCAGCAAAGTGATGGCTGTGAGGTGATGGCTGCGAGGCGTCGATGCGATGGCGGTGAGGAGGTGACACGAGGCAACAGCGTCGGCTGTCGACGGTAGTGCGGCCATGGGAGAAAGGAGAGAGGAGAGAGTGAAGGTTGGGTAGTGGCATGCCTTGCAAAATTATATTTTGGATGAGGGTATTTTGGTCTTTTCGATCCTATTTTGTAAGACCCTGTAGAAGAAACCAAATCCGGAAATGAGATAAGCCTAGGGGAACGCCATAGACCCACTTGTTCTGTGTTTAATCAACAAATCCTATGTCAAAAAAACAAACAAACAAAATCAAAATCGATCCTTCCGATGCCAAGAAAGGTTATTGAAATGGGGGCAGCTCGAAAGTGGAATCTGATTCCCAAGTTTTGAGAAGAAGTAATACTAAATCTGTGGGCTTAAGGTTGTGATTACTTACCAGAAAGCAGCTGGCATTCAAGGATATCATGGGAAAGGAGATGGGCTTCCTTTTCTTCTTCTGCGTTAGCTAAAGATAAACAGATAGATATAAGTTACGCCCACCACCAACTCATGTAAGTGGCGGCGAAGGAGCAAACCGCAAAGCTCTGAAGATGTGTTCCTTGGGGTTAGGGTCACATTCACAGAGCTGGTGGAGAATCTTTGGAAAATGAGTTATAGGTGGGTTGTTTATTTGTACGGACTCATGTAATTGGAGAGTAAATTACCAATTAAGTTTTGATTTTTTGGAGGATTGTTTACCCTCCAAGTAAACATTTTGTCCTTTTCTTTTTCTTTTCATCTTTTGACAAAATAAGCAAGAAGGGAAAGTCTAAGGCACACAGAGAGTTGAGAGCTTTGTGGGAGCAAAATATCCTTTAACTTGGGAAATATATTGTTATCAAATGAGTGATTGGCATTTTAAGTAAGTTTATTTTATAAATAATAAATGACAGTTACCATTTTATTTGTCATAATTAGATATAGGTAATATATATATAAATTATGTATTTGATTATATCACCTAATTAGACATATTCAAATATGTCAACAGTAATCCCAACACATCAAAAGAAAATGAGAAAATGCTAGGATAAAAGACTCAAATTCTTTTTAAATTTCGTACCTTGACTTCTTTAAATTTCTTGCCAGCAACTAGAGTTGATTGGGACATGTAATAACTTTATCTTCAGGTTTAAATTTTTATTATTTTATAAAATTTAAGTTGGTGTTAAATCATCTTTCGTGTAATACTTTGCAATTATCGTCAAATTTCTTGAATTTTGTCTAAATTGCTCAGCCTAGGGGAGTATCAAAGATTTTTATGAGAATAAAGTTAGCAGACAAGATTTTCTTGAAAGAAAATATATTTTAAATAAAAAATAAGTGCCAAAAGAGCGAGAAGTAACACAATCACTTCAATCTTTCAGAGTCAATTTAAGATAACTATCCTGCTTCCCCAAGATAATGTTCATCTAAACCAACAATTAATAGTAGGGTGAGTTGATTCTGTCAATAAACGATTGTAATCATGCAATTAAAATGCAGTTAATTTATTACAACAAGAAAGCTCGTGACAATTCGCATTTGTTCATTATTTTATACAATCGAAATATTATCATGAATTGGTGTACTAGGTCCTATTGTGAAACATCCTTCATCTGGAAAGCAAATTCCCCTGGCATTACGAAAGATACCTGTAGCTGGACTTTGAGGGCAATCAAATACTGCAGTCATTGCCACTGTAAAAATTGCTATCCCTTCATCTATGGCAATTGGTTTTTTTTGCATCCATCAAAGGAACCATCTTTTTGCTTATCAAAGCTCTTGACCATCATACCAAACTTTTGCCTGATTGAGCAATTGGAGGCTAGAATGGTTTTGTTTTCGTATAGGAAGTTAGAAATGAATACGATGAGAGCAAAAAGCGAAGATACACTAACAATGAGGAAGAGCCCCTTGAAACTTTCGACTGTGAGACTTCCAAATGTGACCATGATGTCATTTTGGTCTATGCAATCTTTTTCTTGGCTAAACCATTTAGCTATAATTTTGTTCATCTTTTCCCCCTCTTTTAAACTCAATATGCCTCTTGAAACATCAGGTACAAGGGGAGATCCCTTTGCAAATGCCTACATGTAGAGATCAACAAAAAATGACATAATTATAAGGATACAGTTGAGAGAGAGATAAAGATGAACAAAAAATAACATAGTTATAAGGTTATAGTTGAACAAAAAATGACATAGTTATAAGGTTATAATTGAAAGAGAGAGAGACTTACAAAGCCAAAGCCTTCAGAGCTGTGAGTTGGTCCTACCATAACATACTTGGAACAATATTTGGAAAGAAATAGTCTCAAATAAGGGATCTCATCGAAAATTGCAGCAACCCCGCCATTCTTGCTTCCTTTGGAAAGGGCTTCATTAAATGATTGTAAATTGTAAGTCCTTAACTTGGAAGGATCGAAGCCCATACTCTTCAAAAGTTCACCAACAAAAGATCCTACTGCATACCCAACATAGTCTCCATTCTTTATGAGATCATTGATGTCTGTGATAGTGGGTTGTAGCTTTTGCACAGTTAGCATTGCCGTTAAGCTTGCTGTGTAACTTGATGTCACTATCAGCACCACAAACACCCATATAGCTAAAACAAATCTTGATAAATTGTTAACTACCTTCTCCCCTACCCAAAATAGGAAAGTAAACAAATTCATTAATAGGCAATCTCAATATACTTGCATATTCACTAATAGGCCTTTCAAATTGCATCCTAAATTTTGAAAACTAATCCGAAGTGTATCTCTAGCATAAAGATGATATATGGAAACCTACCAAAGTTACATTCTATATGTTTTCCACTTTGAGAGATATACAGATAAAAGACTTACGATGGGAAAACACTACAGTGGAGAAGGAGAACCAAAATATCATTCCAACTTGTTGGTGCGGTGGGCCTCTGAATTCTTTGTTAACACGATGCTCTAGAACCCATACCACAAAGCCAATGAAGATGAACAATGCCCCAATTATTAACCACATATCCATTGTTAGGGGTTTCACAAAAATCCATGCATTCTTGCTTTCATCATCCTTAACTGGAATGATCATTGCCACCCCAGATTCTGTAAAAGGCATTGTAAAATCAACAAACCTGGATCTATTTGCTCGGATGGTTACGTCACCCACAACAGCATCGAACTTCTGTAAATACAAAAACAAACTTTGTTGCTTCAGTTAAACTAAAAATTCCAAATAAGCATCATGTGATTTCTAATTAAAAATTCAACAATGAGCAGGGATTCAAGTTAGAAATTTAGATTACATACATCAAGAGCAATTTGATAAACGAGGTCATCATAGCTTATAGTAATATTAGCACCAGGAGTTACAAAAGGAATAAACTCATATTGGATAGCATAAGGGAGCAAATGATCCATAACTTCTTTGAACACATCTACACAAAAACCAATGGCAATGACAGCATTTGTTTGAGGATCCTTTTCCATTTTTATAAATCCAGATAATGTATTTTCAACCGGAAATCCAACCCTCAACCTCTTTTCCATTGTTGTCATTTCCCAACCTTTAGGCACTACAAAAGATTCACCGGGCCATATGATTGGCTTGATGAGATCATCTTTGTAAGTTGTATAACTATCCTTGTCTAGCATTAAATGCTTTGAGATCCCATATTTTTTAGTCCAAAAGCCTACTTCTGAATATCGTTTTCCAATCACATTGACTATTTGAAAGGTTGATGATTGTAACTCTCCGTCAACTAAATTAAATTCACCACTCAAGTCATTGAATCTCATGTTTCGAATTGATTGAAGAAGCATTGGCCCCATTTCTGAGGCTCCAATTACATCTAAGTCTGTCCAATTCTCTCCATTGGTATTTGGTTTCCAAAATTTTGGTTTTGAAATTTATGCTTTCTCCATCGCCATTGCTAATACCTTGACACTACTATACGCCCACAAGCCATATATGTTTAGTTCACATTCATGTTCTATATCTGGATTTTCTTGAATAAACCTCTTTCTCCATCTTTTCTTGAACTTGTCAAGCTCTTTGGAACTTGGAACATAAGTCTTGACACCTATTACACCTTGCATTGCTTCTATACGTGTGGGATCCATGGAATCTAGCAAACTTGTAATAGCATCTGTTATAATCCAAACATAACCCTGTCTCATCATTCCAACTTCTTTAATCTTCAGGAAAAGACGAGAAGCAAGAGGTAAAAGCATATGCACCACAAAAACCCTAGTCTGCATGGTTTGTAGCTTGTAGAGTTCTCGAAGGATATAATCATCTGTGGCTGACAAAGAAATGACACTTCGATATCGAACTTGCGTGTTTATTGGTAGCAAAGCATCAATTAGATGGGGAAGTATCCCACTACCATAAGAGTTGTCCTCATAGATTAACACTATCTGCCTCCAACTAAATGCTTTGATTATAGATACCAGGGCTCCAATTTGAGCGGACGCAATACGCGCTGCTCGAATGAAATATGGATTTTCTTCCGGCGATAAAGAAGGACTAGTTGCTAAAGAAATCATGGGAACTTGTGTTTTGTTGCCAATATTAATCACAAATTCTGCCAGTGTGGATGATTGTGGACCTAGTATTGCCTGTACTCGTACATTCTTGAGTAAGTCTATAACTGTAAAAACATGACAAATATGACAAAATTCAGACTGTAAGACTAGAAATATTACATAAGCATGCACAAAATGATATTCTCCTGGATATATACAAATGCTTGCTTTGTAGAATTTAATTATGAAAGAACACACAACATATATAAATACCAGCTGATGCAGCCTCAACAATATCAGTCTTGGAATCTCTAGGGTGAAGAACAAGCCTTGTGGTAAAATTGCGGTGAGTGGCATAGAAATCTTCAAGTGCCATGTCCATGCATGTCTTTGTTATCTTCCCAACAATGGTGTCTTTGTCAAGAATCAACCCCACATCAACCTTAACTTGCCCGCCAAGCACATTATGTAGGAAGCCCGACGAGAGCAATAACAGTACAAGCAGAGAAGAAGAAGAAGAAGAAGAAGAAGAAGAAGAAGAAGAAGAGTATTCTGAATCAAGCTTGGCCATCAATTCCGGTGGAATTAATCCCTAAATCAATATTATATCTTGCTTCAACTAATTGGTTGCAGAATATTTATGCATATATATATATATATATTAATGGGGTGGAAGACTACTGATGATGACACCACGCAGTTTCAACCACTAATATTGACCAAGACTGATCGTGATAGTCAGTCGGTATTAATCCAGTTGATTGTAATATGTTAGCATCTTGCAATCTAGATTTCTTTGGGGGTTTAATACTAGGATCGTTGGTTAATTATTGACGAAGACGATGCATGCCATTCGTTCGTCAAAGAAGACTCTGTCCTTTCACTCTCGTTAATTTTGACATGTAATTTCCAAGAAAATTTCATGTTATTGTCGTGCATCCACAAAAACTAAGTTGGCTTCATATCTATATTTAGGGGTGTGCAATGGTTATGACTGAACCAAATCGACCAAAAAATACTAACCGAACCGAACCGAACAGCATATAATAACTGAACCGAAGCAATCAACTAATTTCAACTAACCGAAACAAAACTAACCGATATCTAAACCGAATTAACCGAACTGATAACCGATTGTGCAAAACCATAAATTGATATAAAAACAAATCGATTCACAGAAATGAAATAGAGGAACAACATCAATTGATACAAAAAAGTGCAAACCTATTTATAATGAGGAAGAACCAAAGGAAATACAAACGAGAGAATACAAATCCGTTTGTGCAAACAAAGGAAACACAAATGAAAAACCCATAATGCAAATGAAGAAATACGTCAAGAAACTAACCTCACTGAAAGTCAAAAAAAATTGAAAAATCTTACAAAACCCTAACCTAACTATCGATACTAACCTCTGTCGACGGTCAGTCGTCATTGGTATGGGTCAATCGTCCAAGCACAAGGAAAGAGAGAAACAAGGAGACAAAGGGGACGACGATAGGTGAATGGAAAGGCGTCGGTCTGGGTCTGACGAAAGGGACGACGATCAGCGAAAGGAAAGGCGAGGCGGCCGACTGCTGATGGCAAAGGGAAAGGCGTCGAAGGCGGAGGTGATGATTATTGATGGCGATGGACTCAAAGGGTTCAATGGGTCTCTCTCTCTATTAGTCTTGGTCTATCTTAATGTCTCATGTCTGTCTCGGTCCAGCCTTCCAGGTGAGTGAGAGTCTTTGCCTTGGATTCTACCAGGAGGGGGAGGGGGTTCATGGGTAATAAAATATGCATTGTTCGGTTTGATTCGGTTATTATCGAACTGAATAACTAACTTTTAGAGAAAAATATAATTAAACCGAACTATTTTCTATGAAAATTGAACCAAACCAGTTTCCATTTCCTAGGCTTGAACTATTTCCTAGGAGAAAAATTGAACTATTTCCTAGGCTTGTTCGAAGCACCCAATTTCCATGGAGAGAATTAAATGTGTGGCGGGTCATTTAAGCAGAGTAGTAGTCGCCATCGGGAACAAGAAGACCTGGAATTTGTATAGAAGAAAATGCATGCATTCTTCCTAAGTCATGAGGTCCCCCCCTTAGAGTCAAGCTCGACCCATTTATTGAACGAATTAAATCAGATTTTATAGAAAATTGGTAATACATGAATCTAACATCTCTGCACTCAACCCATATTATAAATATAAATATACATTTTTTATTTTGTAATGATATATTGAGGTGATGGAATATTAATCTAGATTAATTTGCATACCAGCGAAAGTTATTCAGCTGTTATCCTACAATCTACAAGTTGGTTTCCAATGGCTCAACCCATATTACAAAACTAGAGATGGAGATCCCCCTTTGCGAGTGCACATGAGTTTTTAATAGATTGATGAATACATATATTTAGAATTTAATTTTATAAAATATGTTTTCCACCACTAGACAAAGAGTCCCTAGGCTTGTCCAAAGCACACATTTATCTTTTATTTTTGGTAAGTATGAACTTGAATGATATATTTTCAAAGCACCCATAGTTAAGGAGTCATTTAAAATTTTGAATAACTTTTCATTAAAAAGAAAAATCAAATGACTATAAATCTTCGATTTGATATATATAATTTAATTTTAAGTCTTTATAGTCAGAGTCAATCTGGAGGGTAGATGACCAAGGCGGTCGCCTAGGGGCCCCCAACGATAGAAGCCTCCCAAAAATTAATGGTTTAGCGAATTTTTTTACATTTTAATGTTTGTTAAATAATAAAGACCAATTCCACAAATTTTGTAAGAAAAATTAATACCTTAATGAATTTTTCTACATTTTAATATTTTTTAAACAATAAATATCATTCTTGTATTAAAATTTTGTAATAAAAATTAATACTTTAGTCATTGGACTTTTGAAAGTTTTTAATTAAATTTTTTAAACTTGAAAGTCAATTGTGTAAACCGTTAATACCTAATCCGATCTAAAGTTTTGAAAATCTAAGAAACCAATAAAATTTTGGCTTATGGACTTCCTTAGGGCCTCCAAAATCTCAAGGGCAGCCATGTTTATATATAGTTGATGTTCCCATGACATAGGGATCAGTAATCAATTAAAATTATAATTTTTTTTATGAGATTGAGATTACTTTTAAATTAATTTGGTCTTGAAATTTAGAAAATATATTTTAAATAATTTTTTTAAACAAAACATAAGTGCCAAAAGAGCGAGGAGTTTCACAATACCACTTCAATCTTTTCACAGTCAATTCCATAGCACTATCAATCATGTCCCACATAATGTTCATCTTAACAAAAAATTAATAAGTTGTTGATTCTGTTAATAAACAATTGTAATCATGCAATCAAAGTGCAGTTAATTTATTACAACTAGAAAGCTCGTGACAATTCATATGTGTTCATTAGTTTATACAAATGAAATATTATCATGAATTGGTGTATTAGATCCTGTTGTGAAACATCATTCTTCTGGAGAGAAAATTCCCCTGAAATTATGAAAGATACTTGTAGCAGGACTTTGAGGGCAATCAAATACTGCAGTCGTTGCTATTGTAGAAATTGCCATCCGTCCAACTATTGCAACTGGCTTTTTGCATCCATCAGACGAACCATTTTTTCACTTATCAAAGCTCGTGACCATCATACTAACCTTTTGCCTGATAGACCAATTGGAAGCCAGAATGGTTTTGTTCTCATATAAGAAGTTAGAAATGAATACGATGAGAGCAAAAAGCGAAGATACACTGGTAATAAGGAAGAGTCTCGTGAAACTTTCAAATGTGAGACTTCCAAAGGTGACCATGATGTCATTTTGGTCCATGCAGTCTTTTTATTTGCTAAACCATTTAGCTATAATTTCGTTCATTTTTCCCCCTCTTTTAAACTCAATATGGCTCTTGAAACATTAGATACAAAGGTGTTAACGTAATTAGTATTGGGGTAGTTTAGTCTTTTCCTCTCTTTATCTATTGTTGTATATATACTTTGTTGTCCTATTTCTAAACCCTAATGTTAGTGTGTGGATTATTGTGATGTCTTCTTCCTCCTTATTCTTCTTCTTTGTTTTGTTCTTCTACATTGAATGTGGTTTGGCTTAGATGGAAGATCCCTTTGCAGAAGCCTACAAGTAGAGATCAATAAAAAAAGACATAATTATAAGGATATAATTGAGAGAGATAAAGATTAACAAAAAATGACATAGTTATAAGGATATAGTTTGCAAAAAAAATGGCATAATTATAAGAATATAATTGAGAAAGGGAGAGAGAGAAATAGAGAAAGAGATCGAGTGAGTTAGTCCTACCATAACATACTTGGAACAATATTTAGAAAGAAATAGTCTCAAATAAGGGATCTCATCGACAATTGCAGCAACCCCTCCATTCTTACTTCCTTTGGAATGGGCTTCATTATATGTTTGTGAATTGTAAGTCCTTAACTTGGAATGATTCAAGCCCATACTCTTCAAAAGTTCACCAACAAAAGATCCTTCTGCATACCCAACACCTTCTCTCCTTCCAACACCACAAACACCCATACAGCTAAAACAAATCTTGATAAATTATTAATTACCTTCTCTCCTATCCAAAATAGGAAAGTAAACAAATTCATTAATAGGTAGTCTTAATATACTTGTGATGTGCCCTACAAAAATAAATGGACGAAGTGGATTATCGAAAATAAATGAAAAAATGAAAAAATAAGACAGCACCACGTGGCCAAGCAGAAGCCTCTATGCGCATGGCCACGACCCGCCACATAGTCGCTATGACAGCCCCACGCACGCCCAAGCCCACACAGTCGCGCTGGGCACCCCCAAGTGACCACACCCGAGGGTGTCTCATGTGGCCCTACATGGCCCCGAAAGGCAACATGCGCGTCTGCATCCATGCTCGCACCCTTGGGTGACCCTTACCAAGGGTCCCCCATGCCCGCACCCCCAAGTAACCCTTACTTGGGGGTGTCATAGGCTTGTCCTCTTGCCCACGCTTGCAATTCGCGCGCCATGACCCCCATTCTTTCAAAGAAGCATATTTGATTTCCAATTAAAAATTCAACAATGAATAAGGATTCAAGTTAGAAATTTAGATTATATACATCAAGAGCAATTTGATAAATGAGGTCATCATAGCTTATAGTAATGTTAGCACCAGGAGTTACAAAAGGAATAAACTCATATTGGATGGCATAAAGGAGAAAATGATCCATAACTTCTTCAAACACATCTACACAAAAATCAATGGCAATGATAGCATTAGTTTGAGGATCCTTTTCCATTTTTATGAATCCATAGAATGTATTTTCAACCGGAACTCCAACCTTCAACCTCTTTTCCGTTGTTATTTCCTAACCTTTAGGAACTACATAAAATTCACCGGGCCATATGATTGGCTTGATGAGATCATCTTTGTTAGTTGTATAACTATCCTTGTTTGGCATAAGATGCTTTGATATCCCATATTTTGGAGTCCAAATGCCCACTTCCTAATCTCGTTTTCCAATCACATTAAATATTTGAAAGGTTGATGATTGTAACTCTCCACCAACTAAATTGAATTCACCACTCAAGTCATTGAATCTCATGTTCCGAATTGAGTGAAGAAGCATTGACCCCATTTATTGTAAGATCCCAAAATTTTGAAAATAAATAATAATTATTGATTCCAAAATTTGAAATGATAATGGAATATTTGAGGATTTGAGGGAAATAATAAATTATATTGTTTTGAGGAAATGAGAAATTAGGACAATTAATTATTTTATTTGAGAATATCTATGGAAATAATGAAAGAATAGAATAAATAAAATTAGTGGATTTCTAAAAGTTTTAGGGTGTAAATGAAATAAGGAAAAATGAGGTGTAGGGGTGTGTGTGAATTTAGGAAGATTTAGGGACTATGGTGCGATTTTCGAAAATGGGCCAATGATCCCCTTAAATACAAATGTGTGCTCATATATGGTGAAGACGAGTGCTAGCACGAGCAGTTGCGCGCGAGGGAGGCGGAGATGAGGTTGTGGGTTCGATCCTGCATGGGCACCCGAGGCTGGAGGAATTTTGGCTGATTTTAATCAGCTTTCCACGCCTAAAACGGTGTCATTTCAGGGAGGCCAAGTGCTGGCATTACGCAGCCCAATCGTGCCACGTGGCGCGCGTTCGTGCTCCTTCTATCACCCATCCGTTTTGCCTGCATTTAACCTATTTTCTATTTACCAATTTACAGCCACGCAAGGGACTAGTGGCCAAGGTTGTTATTAGCTTAGGAGTTGGAGATAAAACCATGGATTAAACCATGGATTGAAGAAGAAATCAGGGGGTGGTCGAGCCTATTAATAGGCAAGGACGGCCATGGGTTGAAGGCATAAAGTGAAGAAAAGCACAACAAGAGAAGAGAGGTCGTGAGCTTGGGAAGGTTTCGGTTCTAAGAGGTAAGATTAATTTTAAAGTTTGGTTAATTTGATAAATAGTTAGTTTATTAATTTAGTAAGGTGATTAGTGCAATGGTTAAGTTAACTTAGTTAATTTATTAATTTGGTAATATAGTGGTTCAAATTAGTTAATTAATTAACTTAGTCCTCAGTTAATCTAGTGAATTTGGTAGCAGGGCAGTTTAATAAAATTTAGCTTAATTATGTTTTATTTAATTAAGTTCCCAACTTTACATTCCACATATATAATTTTATTAAAGGAATTTGGGGTACGTGGCCAATATGCCTAAGGAGTTAGCAACATTTACCAGATGACAGATATTTTGAGGTAAGCGTTTAATATGCTTTGTGTGTAAATTACTTTTGTCATAACTTACATAAGATGTTGAAGGAGTGCCTAGGTATGGGACGGTGGATTTCTAACCGTGAGAGTCTTAAGACAGAGTCGTAAAGGAAACCACTAAGAGCCACCTAGAGACTGAGACAAATGCGATGGATGGGGTTGCATGCACGTTGCACTTCATTTTTATCTATAATATCATACTCATTAATTTAATGCATTGCATATTGCCTTTACAAAGTCTCTAGACTCATCCCTTTACCCTCATTAACCCAACAGATGACTCGAGGTCTAAGAAAAGGAAAGCGGTGTTGGTGGAAGAATCGTTGATTAACAGTGATTGTAGACAGTGAGAGTATGGGTCATGTTTTTGTGTCACTTTTGTACTATATATATGTGTGTGTGCGCTCTATGTTTGACTACAAAAGACGACTATGATTTAAATATAATTTGATTAAGTTAAGGTTCTCACTATGAGTAACTCAGAGTGTGTGTTTGAACTGGTTGGGATATAAAATATGTTTAAATATGTTGGATTGTTGGAGTATTTTATTGAGCATGTTGATACTTATTTTGATTTATTACAGAAACTGGATTTATATTTTAAAAGCCTAATCGAGCACAAGAATTGAGTAAATTTTCGCTACCTGTGTATTTTAAACCTGAGTTCTCAATAGTCGAAGGCAGTAAAGTCTAGACCCCACCCAAGGCGCCCATATTATTTTAATACTTTATGTTGGTAGGGTATAGCCATCCTTCAAGATAGGTCAAAATTGTAATCGTGGGTTACAGTGACATCCGATGGTGGAGGCCGGGGTGTCACATTTATGAGGCTCCAATTACATCTAAGTCTGTCCAATTCTCTCCATTGGTATTTGGTTTCCAAAATTTTGGTTTTGAAATTTGCGTTTTCTCCGTCGCCATTGCCAATACCTTGACACTACTATACGCCCACAAGCCATATATGTTTAGTTCACATTCATGTTCTATATTTGGATTTTCTTGAATAAACCTCTTTCTCCATCTTTTCTTGAACTTGTCAAGCTCTTTGGACCTTGGAACATAAGTCTTGATACCTATTACACCTTGCATTGCTTTTATACTTGGGGGATCTATGGAATCTAGCAAACTTGTAATAGCATCTGTTATAATCCAAATATATCCTTGTCCCATCATTCCAACTTCTTTAACCTTCAGAAAAAGACGAGAAGCAAGAGTTAAAAAGCATATGCATCACAAAAACCCTAGTTCGCATGGTTTGTAGCTTGTGGAGTTCTCAAAATAATCATTTGTGGCTAACAAAGAAATGACACTTTGATATCGAACTTGCGTGTTAATTGGTGGCAGAGAATCAATTAGATGGGGAAGTATCCCACGACCATAAGAGTTGTCCTCATAGATTAACACTATCTGCCTCCAACTAAATGCCTTGATTATAGATACCAGGGCTCCAATTTGAGCAGATGCAATAGGCGTTGCTCGAATGAAGTATGGATTTTCTTTGGGCAATAGAAAAAGACTAGTTGCTAAAGAAATTATGGGAACCTGTGTTTTGTTGCCAATATTAATCACAAATTCTGCTTGAGTGGATGATTGTGGACCTAGTATTGCCTGTACTTGCACGTTCTTGAGTAAGCCTATAGCTGTAAAAATATGACAAAATTCAAATTGTAGGGCTAGAAATATGACTTAAGCATGCAGTACAAAATGATATTATCCTCGATACATATGCTTGTTCTGTAGAATTTAATTATGAAATTGTTCTTGTTTTGTAGGATTTACCAGCAGATGCTTGTACATATTCTCCTCAATACATATGCTTGTTCTGTAGAATTTAATTAAAGAACACAAAACATATATAATTAATTACCAGCAGATGCATGCAGCCTCAACAACATCAGTCTTGGAATCTCTAGGGTGAAGAACAAGCCTTGTTGTAAAATTGAGGTGAGTGGCATAGAAATCTTCAAGTGCCATGTCCATGCATGTCTTTGTCATCTTCCCGACAATGGTGTAATCAACCCCACAACAACATTAACTTGCCCGCCAAGCACATTGTCTAGGAAGCCCAACGAGAGCAATAACAGTACAAGCAGAGAAGAAGAAGAAGAAGAAGAAGAAGAAGAAGAAGAGTATTCTGAATCAAGCTTGGCCATCAATTCCGGTGGAATTAATCCCTAAAGCAATATTATTATAGCCTGCTTCAACTGATTAGTTGCAGAATATATATGGGGTCGAAGACTACTGATGATGAAGCCACGCAGTTTCAACCACTAATATTGACCAAGACGGATCGTGATGAGGGGCTGGTATTAATCCAGGTGATTGTATTATATTAGCAGCTTGCAATCTAGATTTTGTTGGGGTTTAATACTAGGATCGATAGTTAATTATTGACGAAGACCATGCATGTCATTCGTTCGTCGACAAACAACACTCTCTCCCCTTCCATTCTGGTCAATTTTGATATGTAATTTCCCAAGAAATGTCATGTTATTGCCGTGCATCCACTATGAGTCTATGACTAAGTTGTTTTGATACTTTGCTTCTCTATTAGTTCTCTCTTCTCTTCCCGTTCTCTTCATCTTCCCTTCTTTTTTAGCATGAATTGTTGAATATCCGATGGTAGGGCTAATTGGCGACTCAACGGCAATTGCAAGCTGAAGGCAGGTTTGATGGCGAGGCGACCGAGGCTCATTGGCCGGACTAATTTTAGGTATTTTGATATATATATATACATGTATGTATGTATTTCTTTTTGTGAATAAAAAATACTTGAACGTTTTTGCAAAAGATTTCAAAAGATCCTTGTATGGAAGAAGGCAAACTCCTATGCCGAGCCCACAAACCAAAATGCAGGCCCGGCCGAAGGACAAGTCACTAAAGTCTATGTGTAAGCCTTCAAAAAAGAGGAGTCCCAAAATATTTTTAAAAACCAGTCCTGGTTGTTATAAAAAATTAAAAATTAAAAAAATATATTATTTTTAAAGGACACCTAAATTAATAATAAGGTAGGACTCCCAATCCCCTGAAGAAATGTTTGGTAAGTAAATTACAAAATAATTAATTTTAGCTAAGTCATAGAGTCACCTTTATATATAGACTCAAACTCGACCCATTTACTAAATGAATTAAATCAAGATTTTATAGTAAAATCAGTTATATATGGATCTAACATCTATGCATTCAACCCATATTATAAATATAAATATACATTTTTAATTTTGCAATGATATATTGAAGTGATGAAATATTAATCTAGATTAATTTGCAGGCCAGAGAAAGTTATGCAGTCGTTATCCTACAATTTACAAGTTGGTTTCCAATGGCTAAACCCATATTATAAAACTAGAGATTGAGATTGAGATTAAGATTTAGATTTCGAATGACTTTTTATTAAAAGGAAAAATCAAATGACCATAAATCTTCAATTTGATATATATATATGGTTTAATTCCAAGTCTTTTTAGTTGATGTTCCATGACATAGGGATCAGTAATCAATTAAAATTATAATTTTTTATGAGATTGAGATTACTTTTAAATTAATTCGATCTTGAAATTTCAGCACAAGTGAAATAAAATTAATTGTCTCAAGACTTGACAAAGGAAGATACCAATCCAATACTTAAAGTTAACAAAAAAATCAGGAGATAATTTATAGGCATGTAAGAGTAGTGTTGAAATATCATCATCATTCAAAGTCTTTTTATACTTTTTTGGATTAGAGTTTAGGATCACAATAAAAATTAACCAATTCCACCTATGTCAAAAAGAATTACAAGTTGATTCCTCTTAGTTTTGTAAGTTTGGAAATAATTTAAATTGAACTTGTTAGATAAACGTAGAATTTTTTGTCCTAACCTTATGAAAATTAAAACAAGTGACATTAATAAGAATTGAAATGCCCATCTTGTGTTTTTTCATGCTACATTTTTATTTAGGGAGATTATAAAGATTATCTTTTGTTAAGGGCTTATCTTATAGAAATTACATTCGAATGAGAACTTATCAAATAAGTGTTTTAAATTTTTTTTTATTTGAATTGTGTTTTACAAGGATTATCCATGTATTAGATTCTTTCAATTTACTTATGTCTAGCTAACTTAGGAGTACAATCCATCCAAAATTTTGTTCTTCATGATAACCATTCAAAATCAAATCTAGAATTGACCAAGTGTTCAGCCTCCAACGTCTCGTTTAATGGCCTAACACCTTATCTTAATGTGAATTTTTTTATTTTTTCAAACATCATCATGTTACTTATAGGAAAATAAAAACTGAGTTTTGGGTTAATTATCAATTTTGATTATAAATGAACATAAGAGAATCCCTTGAAGAAGATTATCAATTTAGATTTCTCCCGGATCATCGATAGAGTCATTGACAGTCACAGACAAGGTTTTGGGAGTCTTCAGTGTTTGCTTCCCAATCTGCACGTGAGCCCTTTTGTTGACAAACCCAAACCACGTTGGACGGTGTTTAAACGCTGTATATGGCAAATAGACAAGAAGGGCTAACGTGACTCTTGGCAAAATGAAATTCTATTTTTTTTTTAAATATAACCATAAATGTGCATAATGAATACTTAAAGTGAATAAAATCCATTTACAAGTTGAGTACACATTAAGGGAATATTTATCAATCAAGATAAGAAGAAGAAAATGTCAGATATGAGAAACATTCCAAATGTTTGGTCTTTTCATCGTGTTTGTTAATTTTATTTGATCACTTTCGAAAAAATTTCACGTGATCTCTTATCTTCCCATTTTAAGATAAATATATCCGACCTTCTCCCTTGGATAAATTTATCTAACTCTTTCAAGATAAACCTCAATTACTTATATGCCCCTTATAAGATAGTTAATGCCATTTAATGCATTTTAAAGATTTAAATTTATTAAAAAAATTTATTTATTTAAGTCTTATAATTAATATTATTTAATACATTTTTAAATTATTATATGTTTTGATAATTTTTAAAATTTAAATGACATTATTCATTTCATTAATTTTTAAAATTTAAATTTTTCTCTCCCCCTCTATATATTTTATTAACTAATATAATTCATTTCACCAATTTTTAAATTATTTTATTTAATTTTATATTTTATTATCTATTATGAGAATATATTTTGACCATTTTTAATTATCTAGGTAGAATTATTGTAATTCTAATAATAATTATTTCTATTTTTCAACTCTTTTTAAATTTATTTTTGAACATGAATTTAGAAAATAAAATATTATTTTTAATTTTAATTTTAATTTTTTGACAATTCATATTAATCATAAAATAGTATTTTAATCATAAATTTAATAATAGAAATATTTTGATAAAAAACTCTTATCTTGGTACTTATCATAAATATTAACAAACACATAAAAAGAAAAAATACAATTATCAGTGGATTCCAAAAAATTTAACAAACACTCTAATAGAAATTTTAAAATGTTTTCCAATCTTATCTTAATCATTCCATATCTTGATCCGGAATACATTCTAACCTTATCTTAATGTCTCTTATTTTGTTCATTTTAACAAACGCCCCCATAAGAGAGTAATGGTTGTGAGTCCCCATAAATAGCAAAACAAAAAAACCCAAATGCAACAAGTAAACCAACAGAAAGGGGAAGAAATGTACAGTTTTCATTAATTGACTATATTCAGAAACATGAACTAATCCCCAAGGCTTTTGAGCTGTAACTTTTACAGCATTTTCATATCTTGTTGCAGTTTCTCTAACAAGAAAAATATGTATCAAAGACCAGAATAAATATGAAAACTGTGCACATTAGCACCTGTTGATCCGTGTGAGCTGACTATCTTTTCATTACTTGATCCTAAAAGTTTGCTGTATTCATGAGCGTTTGGAAATGAACCTGAATTGACATCAGGAGGGGTGTAATTAGTCTCACCCAGAGCCGGCCCAACCAGTTTGGGGCTCTAGGCAAAAAAAAAAATTTGAGGTTTTTTTAAAAGTATTAATTTTTTTATAAAAAATAAATAACACTTTTTTTAAAAATAAATCATCATTTCATTAAATTAAAAAAAAAGTTAAAGTTCAATCCACTACAAAATTTGTTAATTTTTTACTTCAATCAATTACATAATTAATATCATTTTTTATTTTTATTTTTATTTATTAATTTTTTTAAAAAAAATTGAAAGCATCGTTTAATTTTACTAAATTTATATTCAACATCAAATTCATACTATGGGTAAAAAAATATTATTGGTAGACTTACATTAATTCAATTATTATAATTATTAGTTATAAATTAGACCTGCAAATCATACTATGAGTTTGTGAAAATTGAGTCTGAAGCTTGAACACTGAAGCAAGCAAGCAAGCACGAGAGAGCGAGGGGGGACACAAAAAGTGAGAAGAAAAACATGTAGTGAGCCAGTGACCTAGATTGCAGAGAGAGAATAGGAAAAAATGGATTTAATTGGGATTTTGTGAGAGAGAGAAAGAGAGGGGAGAATAGAGGGAGAAGTGAAAAGTGAATTTAATGGGTGGGTTTATGAATTGGGAATTATGAATACACTATAAAATTGGATAGACAACTGTACAAAATTGACAGAGAGTATGAGAAAGAAATATAAAATTAATATTTTATATTTAATTTTTTAATAAAATATTTATTATTAAAAAATAAAAAAAATTAAAAAATTAAAAAATGGGGCCTCTCACATTTGGGGGCCTGAAGCAGCCGCCTACTTGGCCTTACAGTAGGGCCGGCACTCTCACCAACCGGGTTTCTGAGGTTGCACCGGCGAACTTGTTCTGCATGCATGTGGATGCTGAACTACAACCAGAATGGAGTCCTTACGATTGTCAGAAGGCGAGGAAGGTGTTGGCTTCAGAAAGAACAGATTTTATCAGCATTGATGCTAAGAATAGGCATTTAGTAATATGAGATCATAGAAAAATAATGAGATACAGCGGCTTGAGACAAAATATGAGACACTAGAACTGATTATAAAGTACAAATCCAATATAGTTGTGATTTGAACTGTCATTACTCACCACCCCAATCTGCCATTCATGCCTATTTAAATCTTTGAATGTTTCTGCATCCATTTCCTGCAGCAACAAAAGTTAGCAGATAAGAAATTATCAAGTCATAACTATGTCAAAAATCGATGCAGTTGACTTCAACATGGAGCAATGCTACTGGATGGACGATAAAATATAGATTTTTTGTTCAGTGGAAGCCTATATATTAGTAAAAAATACCACAAAAACAATCACGGGACAGCTGTCCAATTTATTCCCATTAGGACTTACAATGCTGTAGATGGGAGGCCCCATTGGCTGTTCATTAGATCTCATTCTGGGCATAAGTGAGAAGCGTGGTGCTAAGTCTTGCGACCTAAACGTCCATCTGATAAAGAAGAGGGGCAATTAATACTAGATGGCTGGAAGTCCGAATAAGGATCAGCAGAGTAATGATTTATGGTCGAATATACATCCTGATAAGCACGTTAAATGACATGGAAGGAAGTCCAAAACCATCCGCAATTGCTAACTTGTTACATACCCGATGTATAGGAAGATGCAAAAATGTGCCCATTCTCGAAACAACAGTCGAACCCAATAGTTTTCCAATGAGCAATCCATGGCAATATGTATCTGAAAGTCAAAAAGATGAGTAAGCAGATCAAGTTTCTATTTCGCCTTGCATATACACCTGGAATCAAGATAGTCGGGATATTGATACCAAAATTTCTACCACTGCCATGACCTGCATTGCCCCTTGGAACTTTCTGGATGGTGAAGAAGAAAAAAATAGAAAACAATTAGAAAATGGCATTCATTCTTTAAAGGCCTTCAAAGGCTAAAATATACATGCAGCACTCAGGCCAAATGATGGGAATTTTGAAACATCCATACAAACACACACACAGAAAAAGCATAGGAAGTTCAGGGCATACTTGAACATGACATATTTTGTATATATTGCATCATGCATCAAATAGACATCTTGATCCTCTACAAAAGTTAATTGCTCCCGAAGAACTAATAGATTCCGAGATATATGATGGAATATCAGGTAGAATGAAGCAAAATAATTAAAGAGCAGGAGGACCTGGATGACAGAAAATTAAAGGATGTTAGCATCACAACTAGAAAGATATGTTCAACCAACCAAAAACACCTTTTCAACAAGTTTAATATTACAGTGCATCTTGGAAAGAGAACTCACTGTGAAGTAAGGAATGGATGCCCTGTAACCAACAAGAGTCAAGTAGAATCCACACCCTAGTGCAGTTGTAGTACGACGTTCTGATATGGAAAGATGCTCGCACATAATGCAGTAACCATGAGAAATGAGCAAGAAGGACACAAAAGAAGCTGTCTGAAAGAGCACTCCAGAGACATACACCCCAAAAGCTATCCACACAGAGCATCTCTGAAGATTAAAGCATGAATACCTACAAGAACATTGCTCTGAAGTTTCAGAGTAGTTTTGGGTCAAGAGAAAAGAGAAGCAAGAGAACTAGACCCAAAAATTCTATTATGTTTACAAACACCTCATTACCATATTTCTTAAAAACATGCACACAGTTTTCTGGGATACATGTTGGGCAGTATGACGTTCTATACTGCTTAGGATCGGATTGTGGAAATACAAAAAATAAGAGAAAATAAAGAACATAAAGGTTCAACGTGGTTCAGCCTCGATGTTTACATCCACAATCTTATGCTTACGGGATAATACGCTAATGTGGGTAATTTTGCATGGATAAGCTATGAACCATCCCATACAAAGGTGCATTCTCCCAGTGTTGCCTTCCCTGGCACCTCAGTCCTCAATGAACCTCACATGGTACAACTGGAAGTCACCTTTAGCACACTCTTTGGCCTAACATCTTGACACTCTTTTGGGCACACGTACAACCAGGGACAGAGATGCCTATTTATTGGCAATTCCTAAGAGTGAATGCTTCAGAATTTGAGAAGTACCCTGCTCATCTACCAACTCGGTGCAGAAGCTTCTTACTGTAAGACTCTGAAATTCTCACCTCTTATAGTGGCTACATGTGTGTATGCATACACATGTTATAAATGAATCTACAACAGGATTGAGCAGTATGAATACAAACAGATTATGCCAAAGGAAAAGATAGACAGACAGATATCTAAACACAAATGAGTTGACAACAGATTGATAGAGATTTTCTTTTACTTCTTTTAGAAATAATTAATAGTGTTAATTACCGCAAGGACTTACCAGAAGAAGAAGGCTAAAGAAAGTTGCAAAGCTTTAATTACTGGGACAGATGCAAGCGTCCACTGCAGTTTATTCCTCTGCTCTAGTGCATAAAAATAGCAAACCAAGGATGACGAGATGAGAACAGAAATCCATAAGCATATGGAAATCTAATAAACAATTTTAGTAATACAGCAACGATCCAAAAGCAAGATAGAAGATTAATGTGAAGAGATGCAACAGTCAGAAACAAGTTACCTCCTATGAAAAGAAACATGGATTAATTCATCATGGTTTTCTTTTCTTTTCTGTTCTTTTTCCTTTTTCAGTTTCCAAAATATTGTTAGGGACTAATGCCCATGACTTAAAAAAATCCCACTCTGAGGTGACATGATATCTGTCTGAACTACCATCCGGTGGTTGATAAATTCAAAATTTTAAGATGTCTAATTATCTAGAGTGACTAATAATGATGCATAAGCACTACGAAATTAAAAAAAAAAAAAAATCAGCTAACATGAAGGAAATAATGAATATGAACTGATGAATCTTAAGCATTCCAGAAAATTATGAACCAAAAAACATCAGATATATGGCTATACATAGACAATTAATTCTAACGAGGTTATGTGGCCAAATTCTTGGATCCTAAACAATGAGAATTCTAGCTACCAAAGATTGTTGGATCAGGAACTGAACCCATCTCTGTGCTTACAATTTTAACATAGGGGGCAGACCATAAAATTAGTAATTTATTTTTATGTGATCAAGCCTTACAAGTAAACATGCCAGATACACGTAATTCAATTATTCAAAGGGAAAAACTGATCGAACGAACAATTTTAGCTTTAACCCAAAAAAATAACAGAGCAAAAAACAGACCATAGGCATCAAACGTCCCAAAACAATCCAAAATACAAAAAGAAACCTACAAAGTTACAGGCTTTCAATTTGTTATCTCTGGGAAGCAATTTGATCAGCCCATTTTTTTTCTTTTTCAAATTTTGAGACATTTTGACAGCCGCCAAACAGTGACAACAACGAAGACCCAGCAATGAAAAGGGCCAAAAATAATTAAAAATTGTTGTTAGCTAGATATTTTGTCATACACCAAAGGGACCATATCGGTTATTCCCCAAAACAGACGACTTGGAAGGAAAGCTAAAGAAGAGAAAGGAGGAATAGATTGAGGTGAAAGTGAACCTGGAAGTGGCGGTTCTTGTAGGTGTTGATTGTCCAAGAGCAAGCGGAGACGAACCAGACGGCCATGAAAGCAAAGTAGAGAGGCGGCAGAGGCCTATACGCTTCATCAATAACGCCCATGCCTTCTGCTTCTGCCTCCATTTTTCAATTTTCACACTCCTATTAGGAGCACTGGTTTTATAATAATAATTATATTTAAATTCATCGCTTTCGGTAATAATCTAATCTATTTATACTCCCCCACACCCAAACACACACGAAATATTATGGGGGTAAAGATGTAATTTCCCTTTTCAACCAACCCTTTTTTAATGAACTTGTGAAGTGAAATACTTTGAATGAAAATAATTTCAAATTCTACATACCCAACTCAACTTACTAAGATTCAGATTTAGTATATTATTATTATCCTTAATCTAAACTTAATTTCGGGTTTCAATTAATTATAATGTTTGAGTGGGAATGCAAAGGGCATGGACCAATTTTGGGGGAACATGCCATTGGCACAATATGTCTCATGATGGACTCATGCCATCAGAAACCATTCCTAAAAAACCCCAACATGGTGGATGAACCAGCAGGCACCATCATGTAAATTGGTGAAAGGTGGATGAACTCATTGAGACTTGATAATTTGTGTGGCATTATAAAAGATTATCTCAATCTATAATTCCTACTTTAGACTATGATTAGATATACAGATATAACTCATTCAAAACTACATCTAAATTTTGACAAGAAAATAAAAATTAAGGGGAACAGAATGTTGATCTGCCCAACTAATATGCAAGTTTAGGCCACTGGCGCTGACCTTGAATTAAAGCTTTGGCTACGTAATAATATTCAGCCTTGTGATTGAATCCTAAGCTTAATTATAGGAACACTAGCATCTACTGCTGCTACATTAGGTGAACAAACTCACTAACAAAACTAGATATGTGTGTGTGTGTGTTTGTGTGTTTGTATAGTTTCTTGAATCCCACTCCATTCTTTCTAGCCCACCACCCTTGCCATATATCCCACCAAATCTCTGCTCCATTTAAACCCACTACCTAATGTTCGGCCACCTTATTATCATCTTCTCCCAGCAGACATATTTACCCATATTTTGGTAACGATCATAATAAAGTTATTGTTAGGTGAATAAAAGTTAAATAAAAAATTTTAGGTTTAATAAACAGAATTTTCTCAATATTGCGAGGAATTAGTCTCTCTTATAATGATGAAATTTACGCATATAATAACGAAAGAGAGAGAGAAGGGTTACATATAAATGTATAACATACCTATAACTATTTAAGTCAATCCTAAAAAACTTGATATCAAAGGATAACGAACGATCTTTTTATGTAGCGCCAAATCAATATCTCCCTTTAAACTTAATATTGTAATAATGAAATCCATGTGTATGGTGAATATATAGAGAGAGATAAGTTTTCCTAATTCAAAGCAAATTATGCAATCCCTATTATTTATCTATACTTATTTTATATAGGCAAATATCATATTTATGAAATTTTGTCAAATAAAATGTCATAACAAATAATTTTTTTATATATTTTATTTGAAAACTAAAAATTAACTAGGGTGATAAGATTTTTTAAACTTATTATCCTCTTTAAATTGTAATTGATTTGTGAAATAAGTTAACCACTAAATTAAGATTTATTTTGATTAAAATTTTATCTAAAGGATTAAAAAATAAGATTCCACACAAATTGTTGTGATTATTGGCATTGATTGTCGTTTCGTTTCCTTTTTCACCCTCACAATTTTTATGAGGGTGAAATTCACCCCCACTAAAGGGGGTGAACAAAATTGCACTCTGGCCACGCCACACCTTCTCTTAAGTTGAGTTTATAGTCAAAAGTAAAAATAAATTTCAACTCTAACTCAACTAAGTTTATGTTTATGTTTATGTTAGGTGTTTTATAAAACTCAAAATAAACTTTAGTATTTTAGTACTTTAGGTAAGTTTAAGTGTCTTATTAAATAATTATAAATGAAATTAATTCAACTTGATTAATTTATCAAATACTTTTAAATAATCAAACTTATTCCATCTCACTTTACCTACCTTTGAATAATGACATCTTGAAATGCCCTCCATTGCGAGAGACACCAGCGCTCATGCCCTTGAGTGATGTATGCAGTCCCCCGCGCTCATGTCCTTGAGTGATGTATGTAAAACTACAAACGAACAATGTTTTGATCAAAAAAGTGTTTCAAAATTTAACATAATTATGTAAGTTATTTGATTCATTATTATCATATGATTTTAATACGTAATTACATGCAAATTCTTCAATCAGTATTTTCAGGTGCAATAAGTTTGTAAGAAATTTAGAGGACATTAAGTAACATTAATTTACTATTTTAGTTTTAAATGAAATTAAAGTCCATAAGTATTAAATGCCGCTACAATGCCTAAATCAAAATCACTTTTCATGCCATAATGGGTCACGTTGGGCTGATGGCCCAGAAGAGAAGACAACATCTGTCTGTAACAGTGCCCACTCCAATAACTTGATACTGGATCACCAAAATTAATTGGGTCGGGTCGAGTTGAGTTGGATTTGATTTGTTTGGTTTTGAATTTGGGTTTCAAAATCTAGACACGATGGTGTTTGGTTGATGTCTAGGGGATAAACTTTTAGGGGATTCAATTGTGAATAATATAAAAAAAAAAAAGTGTAAAACAAAAGTAAAAGACAATCCTATTTAAGTGTGAATAAAAATATATTTTAAAAAAAACAAAATTTATAATTAATTACAAATTCGTTGTTTTCTTTGTTTTCTCTCACGTAAAAACTTTAAAGACTTTTTGGGTTTTATTATTAATGAAATTTTTCATGTTTTAATTCGATAGTAAAATTTGATTTTTCCTTTTAAATATTTTAAAAATAAATAGCAATGCAAAATATTTTATATTACACAAATGCTCACTTTAAACTTAAATATCAACCAATTAAGTTCAACGTCCTCTTCATTTTAAATGATAATTAGGTAAAGATAATTTTTTATTTAATATTAATTTATAGAGTGAGATTCTAGTTCTTAAAATTTTATTTTTCTAGGATTAAGACACGTCCCAAACTCTCACGGGGCAGCAGTAGGGGAGGTAGGGTTCTTTAATTGTCAATGAATTTGTCAATGGACTATGATGGCTGATTGTGATTCAGTGTTAATTAATTTATGGTTAATTTTGACTTTGATTTGGGTTTTTTTAGAATCATCGCACGATTCCCAGTGTTCGTGCCATCAATTATATCAAACGAGATAAATCACAGGTATGATGTTCCGCCTCATTACGTAGAACAAAAATTAAACTGACAATCTATCAAATTAACACAAACATATCGCTTGTTCGATCCTTCGACCTATATCATGTAGCGTGATTTGAATTTCTTTGATCATTACTTCATACTTGATTGCATTTGACCCTAATGACTTTGATTATTTTTAAAAGTAAAAAAAAAATTAATTTTGTTACAAATTTAAAAAATACAATAACTTATTTTACCTTAGTAATGTATTATAATACACTAATTTAGTACTTTAGACTACAAGTCTTCATTGTTATTATTATTTCATTATTTTAGTTTATTATATACATTATTAAGCGTTTGTCTCGCCCCCTTATGGTGTGGGACCCATGTACCGCATGAAGCTTTAAATTTTCTTAAATTTTATAATTTAAAATATTTTATATCTTTAATCTTATTTCTAATCGAGATTTTTTTAAATCACGTTTTGACAAAAAAAAACTAATTTACATCTTAAAAATAAAATAATCACAATATCTTAATTTACGTTATTAAACATAATTTTTATATTACAAATTAATTAAAAATAAGAATCCAAATTCACTCTTTAAGTGGTGGAAAGTGAGAATGAGAAGAAAAAATAGAGAAAAGAGTGAAAAAAAATATAATCATTAATCTTAATTAATCTGTTTTTAAATCAAAATAAAATCTCAATTAGTCAATTAGTCCATTAACTTAACGTAACGAAATCTAGTTACTTTTGAAGCACAAAAATAAATTATAATCTAATTTATCTTTGAATCATGAAAGTATAGTAATTTCTAACTTAGAAACATAAATATAGTATTTGAAATTCAATTAAATACCATGTTTATTGAAGGAAAAAAAGAAACAAAAAAGATTTAAAGAATACTGTCTTTGAAAATTCGATAAAGTTGTATTTATTGAGAAATTAAATAAGAAAATTCAATTATTTGGGCTTACTTGCTTCCACCCACTATTCAAAGATAAATCAGAAATTAATTTGCTTTTGTAATTCAAAGATAAATTGCATTTTGCATAGGTTATGGACTAATTATCTTTTGCATTTATTTGGAAATAAATTAAGATTTTACTAAAAGAAAATTTGATATTTTTATAATTTTTAATCAAATAAAAATAGAATTGTGTGTAAGTATTTAACAGGACATTGTGGTCGAGTCAATTTATTCATTGCTTAGATTTAAGTCTTTCGGTTAAAAAATAATATCAACTGAGATCTTTGATTAAAAATAAAATTACAAAGGGTTTAAATAGAAAAAGCAATTAATAATGGTGTTAATCAGATCTTAATATAGGAATGGAGCAGTTAGATGTGTCAAGTAGTAGAACACTTCCAACATTAACAATAGAATTGATTTGTTATGATTGAGTTTTTGAATTTTTTTTTTAATTATATATATAGTTTGACTCTCCTTAATTTTGGTATTAAAAAATCAATCAATCTTAGGTTGGTTTTAACAGAAATATGTTGATTTGTTAACTTAATAAACAAAACTTTTTACAGAAATATATTATTTTACAAAACTACCTCTAAATTTCAGATTATTTATGAAATTGGTACCATTACAAATGTTCAAACTGTTATTTTTACAAGTTTAGTTAATTCATTCAATTGTCCAATTAATGCTAAAACCAAGCTTTTCACCGATATTTAATAATTTATTCTTAAATCACTTTACCATTCCTTTGCCTAAAAAATAATATTATAATAATACATTTTAATTTCAATAAATAATGAAATTGGCATTTTCTCAGACACCTTTATATGGCGATCCAGCACGAGTGATGCTTCAATAACCATGGCAGCTGAAGCCAGTACTAGGTCAGCTTCTTCGTCTTCTTCTATGCACACTCTGTGGAAGTGGAACTCGGTCTCGAACTCGGCGAACCAGGGAAAATCTAAGAACGAAGAAGGGAAAAGAAACAAGAGAACAAGGGATAGCGGTGGTAACTACAAGCACCCAGTTTACATAGGAGTCCGAATGCGCAGCTGGGGAAAATGGGTGTCCGAAATCCGACAGCCTCGCAAGAAATCGCGCATATGGCTCGGCACTTACACCACCCCAGAGATGGCAGCTCGAGCGCACGACGTCGCCGCCCTGAGCATCAAAGGCGGCTCCGCCACTCTCAACTTCCCCCACCTGGCCAGGTCGCTGCCCCACCCGGCGTCCCTGTCGCCGCGAGACGTCCAAGCCGCGGCTGCTGAAGCAGCCGCAATGGAGCATCTCGGCGCCGCCGCTGCCTCGTCGGAGTCGGCTCCGGAGGAGGAGCTGGACGAGATAATTGAGTTGCCGAGTTTGGACGGGTGCTTTGACTCGCCGGAGACAAGTGCCGAGTTCAAACTGCAAGTTGACGACAGTGTCGACGTGGGGTGGCCGTCGCCGCCTTGCAGGGTGCATGAATTTGACTCTTTTTCGTATTATTCCGATCTGAATGTGGAGACTGATTGTATTGTTCCGAGCAGCTTTGAGATTGTGTGATCTTAATTCTTAATTACTTCTTCCTGGTCATGTCCAGCTTTATTCGTTTACACACAGTTAAACTGTAATTATCAATAATAATTGTATTTTATTCAATAATAATTAATTTCTCTTTATGTATGAATGTATATATTTATTTTATTCAATTATATAACTGAACATCACACTTAATATTACCAAATCAAACTTTTTGAAATTAAATGAAATTTGTGAACAATTTTATTACGGTACTGAGACTTATTTTATTTTAAAAAATAAAAACTAAACTACAGACATAAAAGGGATTTTTACTTAAATTTTTTTTATTTTTTATTTACACGTATGATATAATTATATATAAACTTTAATTGTGAAACACGTCTAATATGTATTTAATTAGTTCATAATTTTTAATTACAATGTAGATGCTATTAAAAAAATCTTCCACTGTATTGTTGTTTTTAATTATATAAATGCAGTGGTTGAGACACTTAATACGATAATGCATCCGTTGGAATGTCCTTTCAGTACACGCAAGCACATGGTCACGCGCTGGCAACCAAAAATGCCGTAATCATAACAAGGTTGGATTAGTTCCGGCTAATTATATAAAAATTTATCTGACAGGTCATCTCCACGTAAAAAATAATAATAATAATAAATATTATAAACGTTAGAGGGTGGCTCAAGTTAAAAATAAAAACTTTGAACTGACAGCTCTTCTTCAAGATTGTTCTTAGCTAGATTTTAAATAATAATTAAGTCTTAGTGGAAGAGTAAATTTCTTTTCTCAAAAAACTAACAATAAAATTTTTCTTATTCTATCTTACTTGGATATAGAAATCACCAGTTCATATTAAGAAAATAAAATGTAAAGAACCTAATAAAATTGGATAAATTTTGCAAAGTATCCCTCGGTTTGCTTAAATACATTGACTATTTTTGTATCTTTAAAAATAGCAACTACATCATTATTGTCGACAAAAAATCGAGATCATAAATTTAAATTCATCAAACCTAGATGAGGGTGTCCCGTTTTCAAAAGGACCATTCAAAGATAGAGAGAAAGAGATTTATCCAAGCATTCTTATTCATTTACTTTAGATCCATCATAGTTGTTGACTTAATATATTAATAGGCTATCTCTTAGCTTTTTTTCTCAAACCATAATCTCTTATTTTTCTTCAAATTGTAAATATTTTATACTATCAAGGTATAGAAACAAATTAATTGAACCCATAATGATTTAAAAAAATATTTGAAGAGAGAAAGACAACATAGACTTATCATTGTGAACAAGATCTAAATTGAATCCAAATCTCTCTAGAGCGATGCTTGTCTTTGGTTAGTTCACGATGATAATGATTTTTAGATTATTGATCAGAGAAAAACAAATCACGAACCATCAAAGCACATAAACGGCCAAGTGAATGATTGCAGTATATTAAGGAGAAAGAAAAAGATATAGAACTAAATAATAGAAAAGAGAGAAAAGAGGTTTTGAGAGGGCCACCTACTACTCCTACTAACCTTTCTTTTTTTTTTTTAATTTTATGGTCTAAGGATAAGGATAAGATAGATTAAATACACTTTCGTATGTCTAAACATTTTGCATTAGTCATATCTATGCTCTTAAATATATTCGTTTTAACTTTAATCAATAGAAAGCATTAGATGCTCATAAATATCATAAATCTCCAAAAACAAAAAATAGTGATAGGTATGTAAGCTGATAGCTGTAAGGCATAAGCTATTATATGTCAAATTATTTGATAAGCTGTAGCATGGCAACCAACCAATCAGGAGTCACGAACCCAACAACACTGGAATGTTGGGTCTCTGTCCAATATCTCTTCCGTTCTCTCTTTTTGCTCGCCACTTGCTTAAAGCTCTTTATCTGCTTCCACACAAAAATGGGCCCTTAGCTTAACGTGATTCAGCATTGTGTTATCATCATACAGTTTTATATATATATTTATATAGAGAATTGAAAGGTTGTCATTATCAATTAGTTTAATAAGAAGACAACATCATTTGGTTAATAGAAAGAATTAGCGTGACAATGGTGCAAGAATGTTAGTATTTCCTCACGAGTGGTATAAAACCATTAAAAAGTGATGATATTAAAAAAATGTGCCATTAATGTTGTGAGAATTAAAATGGATAAAAAAATTTCTAATAATATTAGGAGTTATAATTGATAATAATGTTATTAAGCATTTGTCACATCTTCATAGGAGGAAATTTTAAATAGAGGAAATAATAACACATGATCTCCTTAACTTCTTTCAATAAAAATGATCCACATAATTGATGACACCGTTATCAATCATAACTCTTACCATTATTTTTTTACAAAAACTACAAGACAAAAGCTAACGTTGTATCACTGCTTGATGGGGATAAGTTATGAGGACAGAATGTAAGTTATTATTATAAATTAATTAAAAATAAAAATACCAAACTTACATTAAGTGGAGAAAAGTAGTGCCAATTGATCATTTAAGAGAAAAAAATAAACACTAATCCTAATTAATCAGTCTCTAAAATAAAGCAAAATCTCAATTTATTACCAAATAATGCAAACGCCAATTAGTCCATAACTTAAGTGAAAACTAATTTATCTTTAAATCGCAAAAATAAATTAGTCTCCAATCACCTTTAATCATGATTTGAAATTGATTTGAAATTAGGAGTATAAATATAGTATTTGAAAATTCAATCAAAAACCATAGTCATTGAGAAAAAATAAAAAAAAATCAAAAAATGGTGTGTTTGAAAGATCAATCAAAAAATTGTATTGACTGAGAAAAGCCATAAATTCAAATAAAAAAATTCAATTCTTTGGGATTATTTTGTTTTTATAATTCAAAGATAATTTACAAACTAAGATTAGGTTTGGTTGGATGGAATTGAGGGCGAGGGGATGAGATTCTACAAAGGAAAATGCTATTGGTACACCTTTGTGTACACCATGGGCTACATAAAGGTGTACCAATGACTAAAAAGCCCTCATGAGGCGCATAGAGGCGCGTGAGGCTCATGTGAGGCGCAGGGTATTTTGGTCATAATACCCCCTTGTGTAGCCCAAGATGTATAAAATGGATGTACATCTAGCATGACTCTTCTACAAATAATGAAAAGTTTTCAATTTCATGGATATTTTGGTATTTTTTTAAATTATATAATATTACAAATATAAGTTTGTGGTTGTCTACGGTCGACGCCGGTGCACTTAAATTAGTTTTATTTAATATTAAATAAAATTTTATTTTTATCCAATTTTTGTTTAACACTTTTACCTAAAAATGGGAAAATTATTATTTTTACAAATATTAAATAATTATATAATTTTTGAAATTAAATATTATTTTTAAATTTTTTAAATTTTTATAATATAAAATAATAATTTTATCATTTTATTCTTCATAACGATAGAATGGAATAGCCATTTCATTGCCATACTCATTTTCTATTTAAAATTATTTCGTCCAATTAAATGTAGTTTAATTTGCTTTTGTCATTTAAAGATGAATTAAATTTTGCTTAGTTGATGAACTAATTAACTTACTTTCAAGATAAATTAGAATTTTGCTTTAAAATTTTCTTATTTATAAAACTTAATAGGATTTTTTTATTATAAATAAACTTAATATAGAAAATGGGATATCAAATTACATTTACTTTTAAAAAACCAAAAGTGACAACTTTAAAAATTTGTGACATGGGCCCCACGTCATTTTGTCAAGAACATTTGTCATTGGAATCCTTTGCGGACCATTATCATAAATTATTATTTTGATTTTTCTGATTTTTTATTTTTTTTTCTAAATTTGGTTGAGCTTTCATTCTACCTTAATTTGGTTGGGTGTCATTTGAATTCTACTTTGCTTAAATTCTTCGGTTAAGGTCAAAAACATATTGAGACTGCGCCCACAGAGGTAGAGTGATGAATTTATATTTTCGATAATAGATTTTGTTGCCATCCAACACAATAAAGAATATTTATTAACAAGAAATAATAAATTCCCTCATTAAATTAACAAGAATTTATTAGATTTTGTCCGATCTTACTTAAAACAAAATAATTATAATTAATTTAATTTCCCTCATTAAATTAGCTATTTTTTCCTTGTCACCTTTAGTGCATTCCTTAATACATTTTTTTTTTAGTTAAAAAAGTTAATTCAATAATCAGTAGGGAGTCTCATCTATAATCTATTTAAAAGTATAATAATTTATTATAAAATTATGATTAAAGGTGATAATCAGATTTTTATTTGAATGTGTTTAGATTGAGCCTCAATAATATTATTTTATATTCTTTTCGAGTTATTTTTAACCCATCCTTAGATTTAAAAGGCTCAAAAAGGCAATTTTTTTTAATATAGTTGATCCTCAATATGCGATCAAAGTCAAATATTAAAATACATAAATAGTTATCAAAATTTATAAAAATTTCACAACTATATCACTTTTAAGATGATCTTATTTAATAATATAAATTTAAATAATGTCACTTCACCTTTCAAAAAGTTACATAAAATTAATTGTTTATAGTTTTGTTCTTGTTGTGACATACTTTTGTATTTTGAATATTTGGCTAATAAATCTCCACCTTTTCATTTGAGTCGTGCACCATTGAAAAATTCACTTGATGAACTATAATATAGCCAAAAATAAGCCTATTTTATTAAGGATTAGATAATTTAAATTTAACTTTGAGTCAGTTAATTTAATCAAGTAACTACCCTATACAGTACATTATACAGTTGTTATCTAATTGAACATATTTTTTTTTTTTTTTTACAAACATCGAATTAATGTGAAACCAAATTTTTTAAAAACGAAACTTCCTTTGGCATCATTTGAAATTTTCTTATAATTTAATAAATTTTCTACCTTTCCCAACAAGCTGTCAAAGCGAACCAATTCGTATTAGTGTATTGTTTTAAACTGTTTGGACATAACATGAACACGCAACATTATTTAACATCTACCCCTAGGGTATGGTCGGGTGGCTCTAGCTAGCTTATATGAGTACCTACAAGTGTGGGAGGTTTGCAGTTCGAAATCTAGGGTGCCTGACTCTTGATTTACCTTATTTCTCGTGGTGTTAGGCTTCTAAGGAGGGGCACCTGTTCTGGACGTTATTAGAACATTGTTCAACATCTATATAGATATTCGTTTGAAGAAAAATATATATTTAAGGGTGAACTATACATGTCAAACATTGCATATATATTTTGATAGTGTTACATTTTAATAAATTTTAAAGGCATCAACATATTGTGTGAGCTTAAAGATGCGAAAGAATAAGTTGGGGCATCACTTACATTAATATCTAAACTCAGAAGGGTGTCAATCTGCTCAGGAGCTCCTAACCCATCTTCATACAACTTCTAAAAATCCATTAGATTCTCTTAAAGAATAAAAGATTAATCGACGAAATACTTGAAGAAATACCTTATGAAGGATTAAAATGTTAAAGAGAATTTAAAATAACTCCAAAAACAAGCTATGGATGCCAAGTCTCACCTCTAAGGAAACTATGAACAAACTGAAAAATTGGCAACAATAAAAATAGATAAGGAAAAATAAATAAGGGTGTGTTTGATTGCATTTAGTTGAGAAAGAAAATATTTTTCAACTTCTGTGGAAAATAAAAATCACCCATCTCCCTTAAAGTCAATTTTTTATGGAAAATAGACCAAAAGATGCTTTAAAGAGTTGTACCATGAAATTCAATTTCATGAAAAATGTAGTGTATCAAACAGTAAAGATAAAATTCAATTAATCGAATGTGATATTTTTTATGAAATTTTTATGCTATCAAACACACCTTAAGAGTATGTCATAACACAGTCTACTCTTCTATTTAAAAAACTTGAATGAAGAGTAGGGAACAATTAATGTGTCATAGGCAAAAACCTTATTAAAAGTCCAAAAATGCCTAAAATAACATTTTAGGCTAAAAATGTGTAAATTTCCCCTTAAGTAAGGGTTCCCATACATCGCGTAAACTAGATAACTCTGGCATCTGCAAATTCCCTCGAAAATTCTGCAAAAAAGATAGATATTATAGGAACTTAATAAAATTTTAGTACGAAAGAGATAAATATTATCTATTAAAAATATTAATT
The DNA here is from genome assembly GCA_036245055.1 of Diospyros kaki. Taxonomy (NCBI): domain Eukaryota; kingdom Viridiplantae; phylum Streptophyta; class Magnoliopsida; order Ericales; family Ebenaceae; genus Diospyros; species Diospyros kaki. The sequence goes on from BSEG01000003.1 coordinate 5,241,854, forward strand.
CTTATAAGATGTTAGAATATTAGGATAAACATCTTCTATAAAAAGAATCCTAAACTGACGAGATTTAGGATTGTTCAATTCTCTTCTATAAATAAGTAGACATTTATTACAAAAAAGATACATTTTTGAAAATTGATAGAAATTCTGCGCTCGAACTTTTAATATCTTCAATGTCTAACATAAGCATTAAAGTGTTTATGCGAGAATTTTTCTGCACCCTCTAATTGTTTTCTCTTTTGCAATCTCGAGCAACATCATGTCTCAAGATGACATCAAGTCTCGAAACAAAGATCTCAAGACGACATCAGGTTTCGGTCGACGACAATCCCACTTGACTTGACAACAATGTTTTCATCCCAAAAATTCATTATTGTGTTTGAGTGATAACAACTAAATAGTTACATTTATATCCATAATTAATAATATTTCAAATCATAACTTATCATATTTTATAACACATTTTGAGTAAATTGCATTAATTACCCTGAGATTTGCTATATTGCAGAAAGTACCCTTACATATTGAAAATGATAGAAGCTAATAGTTGAAAATTAGGATAAGTTAACTAATTAATCCCTAAATTATCTTCCTCCCCCTCCTTTTCTTTCCCCGCACTTTCACTTTCTCTCACATTTTAATTACAGAAATTAACAAGTATTATACTTTTAATCATTGAAATTAAATACATAAACTAATTTTAATTACAAAAATTATATTTTAGTTACAAAAAACATATTTCCTAATCTTTATACACAACCTGAAAATATGAAATATATTTATGAAAACAATATTTCTTTAATTTAATAATATTTTTAAATTATATAAAAATAGAAAAAGCCGCCAGAGAAAGCAAAGCTGATTTGCCAACAATTTTTGCAATCCCATTTATGGTACCTGGGGTTGAAGAAACTCCTATTGTATTTATGGCTAGGCACGAACAATTACAGAATATATATATATATATGTATATATTGTAATGATAATAATAATTAACCAACCCTAAAGATTGTAACAATATTTAATGTAATTATCAAAATTGCACAAGCACTCTCTCAATAATATAAATAAATATTAGCAGCAATTTTAAGATCAAGAGACTGCAAACTGGAGACTCAAACGAGGTTGACGGCAACTAAAACAGTCGAATCGAATGGACAAAATAGACCGAATCGCGTCTTAGCGATGTCTAGAAAGCAAAATCGCCCTGCAACTGGAAATCGATAGGCTATAGCGAAAGCTTTAGTACGATAAAACGGTTTTTCCAACAGAACAGCGACCTCGAACAGTTGGAGCTAGCAAAACTCAATAAAGGAACTTACTCTTTGAGGTAAACCCGGATACAAGAAGGAACTAAAGAATGTTGGAATGATTGGATAATGAAGAATGAAACTCTGGCAGCCTTTTATAGCTACACCAGAGGCTCCCAATAGCCACAAATTCAATACAACAATTAAATAAAATCATAAAACCCATTAAAAATTGTGACTCTTGGCGCAAATGGAAAGCCTCAAATTTAATTCAAAAATTAAACTGTAACTGTTCAAATTTTCTAAAAAAAATAAACAACAAATCCAATCCAAATACACTTACACTCACACACACGGACCCAACAACTCCCTCATTGACTATTAGATTTATTCCTCACACATTTATAAGAAGCTTCCTTAATTGTATATAGTGCTCAACATGGTTGTTAAACTCCCAATTTTACGGGTATAATTTCACAATTTTTTGTACCGAAAACTCTTATGATTTTATGATTTTGAAGTTGAATTGTATTCGATTTTACGAGTTTACATGTCGAAAACCCTCTTACGATTTTACGATTTTAACAATCTTAGTGATCAACAATGGACAAAATCCCGACATTTCTACATCTGGGGTCTTGATGTTATAGAGAATTTGAAAATCCAAACAATTGGGTGTTACCATGAAACCTGAATTGTTCACTTGAAGCCTTTCCAAATAAATTTCAACTAGATTTGGTTCAGCGGCCATGGTCGACCCCTTCGGCCGAAAGGAAATACAAAGAGATAGATAAGAATGTCGATCTAATCCTCGATACCCAATTTGAAAAACCCAAACCAATAAATGAATCCACAATAAAAAAAAATTCCCAAACAAATTCTAAAGAGGTTCCTACGTGATTCTTGCATGTTCGGAGAATAAAGAAAAAACAGTTCGATCGTTCCTCCAATCTTGAAGACCTCTCAATGAAGTGCCTTAGAGGCATAAATGATAAAGGTGCCACCAATTAGTCGATCAAGCCTAGCGCATACAGTTCACGTCTGAAAAGCATATGTTTGGGGGATCTCTTCTTGGGTGTAGCAGTTAGCAACGTGTATTTATATAGTGGATGCATGTAATTAAAATGAGAACGATTGTAGAGATTGGGCATATGATATATATAATATAAATAAACTTGATAATTAGAAGAAATCAGATTTTTGAATAGAGAAGTATTTTTACTCTGTTTTCTTTTTCTCTATAACTTCTGGTTCTTGATTGCTATAGCCTTTGATGCTTCACATGGTATTAGAAAGGAGATCGAAGGAATTTGTTTGATTTTTCACTTGGTGTTGTCAGAATAGTATTAGGAGTGATCGCAAGTCCTTGGTATGCCTCATATTCATTGAATCTTTCTTATGGCTTCAATCGAGAATAGCATCGCAGTAGGAGATCCATTGCAAATTCACACATCGGATCATCCAGGTATGGTGCTTGTTTCAACTCTTTTAACTGGCCTCAATTATAAATCTTGGAAGAGAGGGATTCAAATTGCCCTAGGAGCTAAGAATAAACTAGGGTTTATAAATGGAGAAATTACAATTTCAGCTAAAAAAACTGAGGAATTCCATCTTTGGAAAAGATGTGATTACATGATAACCTCTTAGTTGTTGAATTCTATTTCTAAGGATCTCGTAAATGCTTTTATATACACTATGAATGCTAGACAACTTTGGAATGAAATAGAGAAGAGATTTGGAGAGAGTAATGGAGCTCTCATATATCAGCTCCAGCGTAAGATAAATTCTTTCAGTCAAGATAATTGATAGGGCTTAATTGTTTACATATTTTTATTTAATTTTTATTTTAACCTTATGCTAATTTTCCTACATAAATGTGTGTTTATATGAATTTTATATTATTTTAATCTCTTTTTGTAGGAACTCGACAAAGAAAATTAATTTGAGGATTTGGGTGGAAAAGGAAAAAAATATATATTATAAAATTAATTTTAAAAGTAATAAATAAATATTTTAAATAATTAATATTATAAGATAATTAAAGTTATTATATTTAACAGTATATTAAATATTATATCTATTATATTATATATTATAATATTTATATATATATATTATATTTTATCTTATATTATTTATATATATAATATTGCAATAAGATAACTATTATATATAATATATATATATTATTAAATAAATCCAATGACAGTGGCGTGAATTGAAGGCTTGGGTTAGGGCTCTATCCCATATATATATAATATATGAAGGATGGAAAACATGGAATGGATATGGGAGGCCCACAGTGGAGGATAAAGAGTCTCTGGACGGCGCACGGTGGGAGATTAGAAGAGAAGGCCGCGCATATTGGAAAGGAATTGAGATTGGAGGTGCCAGGGAATGCTGGAAATTAAAGCTTCGCACAGGCGAACTTCTTTCTGATCTGTTTGTTGAGAAATTGAAACCGTGCACATTCAGATCTGTTTTGTTTGTGGAGAAATTGAAACCGTGCACATTCAGATCTGTTTTAGATCTGGGGCAGGGAACTTCCTTTTCTTTTTAATTTTTGTTGTTATTTTTAGTTTAATAATGTTTAGCTAATTTATTTTAACTAAGGTTTGGATGGATTTTGATTTTGGGATTATGTGATTATTTATTTAATTCGATTCAAAACCTAATTATTATTTACGTGATGAATTTATATTGTTATGTTTAATGCTTTAAAAGATTGATCACTTTTTAATGATTTAATGATTTATGCATGACTGACTAAAGGATTGTTATAAATTAGATTCATAGGTAATATAAATCACATGTTTGACTATGAGATCGAAAGATGATTAGCTTATGTGTAGGAATTGAGGAAGCTTAGTGAGTCAAATCCCCTTCCAAGATTAGAGGTTTCCAAAGAACTTAATGTTTATTTATTTCGTTGATATCTGTTCATAAATCTGACAGTGAAATTGAATTAATAAAGGATTAATATGACTTGAGAAAGCTTATTAATTAATTGAGAGAAATCCACCATCATATGCAAATAATTATAAAATACTGTAAGGGTATTTGTGATTTTGAATCAAGTTGAATAGATAATTACATAACCTAAATTAAATGAAATCTAAACCTTAGTTACATTCAGTTATTTGTTTTTTCTTCTAAAACAATTTAGTTTGACATTAGTTTCTTATCATTAGTTTTTATTTTCATTCATCAATTAATTAATTGGTTCAACTTAGGTTAATTTAGAATCATTTTGGTATTGTGATCTAGTCCTCGTGGGATCGACATCTTTTCATCACTATATGCAAATTTGACTAGGGTACACTTGTCCGAATTAATTGTGCATAAAATCACACATCAATAATCTTTTTGTGTCTGTATACTATACTCAATTAAAGAAGCTGTGGGATGAATTAACGATAGTGAGGCCATTACCAAATTGCTGTTGTGATGCATCCAAAGTAGTAACAGAATTTGCTAAAGAAAATTAACTGATGCAGTTCCTCATGGGACTGAATGACGGATACGACCAAACAAGAAGTCAAATTTTATTGCTTGACCATCTACCTAGTGTTAACAAGGCATATTCGATGGTTTTAAGAGTAAAGTCTCAAAAACAGGTGGTTTCAACCTTAAATGAAACAAATGAAGGAGTTGTTTTCTTTTCTAAACAAAGTGTGAACAATAGAAAGGATTCAAAGAAATATAAGAGCAAGCTTATCTATGAGTATTGTAAGAAAAATGGACATTTGAAGGTTTCTTACTTTAAATTGAATGATTATCCAGACTGGCACAAGGAGAGGACAAATAAAGAGTCAACACACAGAGTAGTAGCAAATGTCACAAATAAAACTGAAACAGGTTTTGACACACCTCTTGATTTGGTAGACAGTCAAGATTTGGGGAATTCTATTGTTGCAGCTCTCATTAAAATGCTGAAGCCATCTGTTGGAAGTGTTATTCTCAACATAGCTTTGATTGACTATCCTGGTAACCCACTCTCTTAATTCTTGTTTTCTTGGTAAACTTGGTGAAGGTACTTGGATCCTTGATAGTGGTGCTACTGACCACATCACTTGTCATAAAAGGTTGTTTCGTTCTTTATATACGTTGTCTAATCGTATTTTTATTCACTTGCCAAACCATACTTCAACTTTTGTTTCTCAAGCAGGATCAATTTGTTTAAATCTCGCTCTTGTGCTCAAATATGTCTTGTTCATTCCTTCATTTCAGTTTAATCTTCTATTTATTAGCAAATTACTTTTTGATTATCAAATGCTAGTAATCTTTCTTCCTATGGGCTATTTTATTCAGGACCTGAGGACGCATGAAATATTAGCTGTGGGTAAGGTAGAAGGAAGATTGTACAAGATAGACAAGTCAAGCTTTCATGTGGACACCATCACCACATTTGTCTCCTAGATACAGTGTCTCAACCTACATTTTGTATCTAATTTTTCCTTTTCCAAGAATAAAACTATTGGTAGTTCATCTTGTACTGATCCTATTGCTTTTCAATGTCAAAACACTTCTCTTACTCCTACTTCTGAATCTGATTTGTGGCATCATAGATTGGGGCATATGCCTGTTAGAAATTTAAGATATATACCAGCATTAAGACATTTGTTTAGTGATACTTTTTTTTTGTGAAACATGTCCCTTGGCGAAGCAAACTAGGATGTCATTTCCTATTCATGACTCTAAAGTTACTAGTCCTTTGGAGTTGTTACATATTGATTTATGGGGACCATATTCGATTTCCTTTTTAACTGGGGCAAAATTCTTTCTCACTATTGTTGATGACTATTTCAAAGCCACTTGGACCTATATGGCTCAACACAAGAGTCAGGGTCTTTCTCTCTTTCAAACCTTTCTTCGGTTAGTTGAAAACCAATTCCAAGCCTCAGTAAAAATTATTCGAACAGACAATGGTTCTGAATTCCTTAACCATACCTTTTTTCCAATCCAACGGCATATTGCACCAAAGAACTTGTACATACACGCTTCAACAAAATGGGGTAGTTGAGCGTAAACATAGACATTTGCTTGAAATGGCAAAAGCTTTGCAACTACATTCTCACATGCCTAAATCTTTTTTGTCCGAATGTATATTGACAAATACTTACCTTATCAACTGAATGCCTTTCTCAATTCTCAAATGGGAAACCCCATATTTTCAATTGTTTCACAAAGAACCTAATTATGCCTCATTGAGAACATTTGGTTGTCTTTGTTATGCCACAAATACCTTTACTCATAAAGATAAGTTTTCTGTACGAGCCATTAAATCTGTCTTTATTGGCTACTCCCACTGTCACAAAGGGTACAGATTGTATGACCTTTCAGCTCAAAAAAATTTTGTTAATTGGGATGTCACCTTCTTTGAACCTATATTTCCTTTTCAATGTAATTTTTCTACAAACCCGTCCCTTCATACTCATTTGCCACAAGTTCCTGTTAATTTTCCTTCTCTAGATTTTGTTCCTATACCCACATTCTCTTCATCACCTTTCCCTGATACCACTTCAGCCACTCATTCTTTATCTTCAGACTTCCATTCTGATATTTCTCCAAATTTAACATCACCCTTACCTTCTATTCGTTGGAGTACCCGTATTTCCCAAAGACCAACTTGGCTTAATGACTTTGTCAGCTTGGTTTTCTCATACTTCTACTTCTACGTCATCAGGCAACATTTTTCATAATACTTCTGAATCTTTCATTTTTTCTCCTGATCATATTTCTTTCTTAAATATCATTTCCTCTATTCTTAAACCAAGTACTTTTCATCAAGCCTCTAGAGATCCTAATTAGGTTATAGCAATGGAGAAAAAGTTACAAGCATTAGAACTTAATCATATTTGGGAAGTTGTTGACTTGCCTAAGGGTAAAAACCCCATTGGCTCTAATTGGGTATATTGTGTGAAATATAAGCCCAATGGAGAGATTGATAGGTATAAGGCACGCTTACTTGTCAAAGGCTACAATCAAGTTGAGGGTCTTAATTACAAGGATAGATTTTTTTTTTTGTGGCTAACCTAGTTACTGTCTGGCTTTTTATAGCTATTACTACTTTCAGAAGTTGGCCTATTTTCCAGCTTGACATAAATAATGCTTTCCTTCATGGTTATCTTGATGAGGAAGTGTACATGAACCCACTTATTGGTTATTCGGTGGATTGGGCAAAGTATGTTTATTGAAATTGTCACTTTATGGCTTAAAACAGGCTTCACGCTAATGGAATTTGGAATTCAGTGGCTTCCTTATTCAACTTGGTTTTGTTCAGTCTTCTTATGATCATTGTCTTTTCACACATAAGACTAATTCTCATTTTGTGGTCCTCTTGGTCTATGTTGATGATGTGGTTCTTGCTAGAGATGATGTTGGTTTTATTAATTCTACTAAGGCTACCCTTGATACCAAGTTCACTATTAAGGATCTTGGTTATCTCAAATATTTTCTTGGGTTGGAAATTGCTAGGTCCTCTACTAGTACTTTTATATCACAGTACAAATTTATCATGGATCTTATTCTTGAAACCGGGTAGCAAGATGCCAAAAGTGCTCTCTTTTCCTATGGCTAAAGGTTTATCTTTAGAGCCAAATCAAGGTCCTCATCTTTCCAATCCTAATCAGTATAGAAGATTAATTGGTCATTTGTTGTATGTTAACTTTACCAAACTTGATATTAGTCATGTTGTGCAACATCTTAGCCAATTTATGTCTTTTCCTTACTAGTCTCATCTTGATGTTGTTCTCCGGGTAGTTCGGTATCTTAAGGGCACAGCTACTCATGGTCTTTTTTATCCCATTGTTGCTGATTTTTCACTTTCCGCTTATTGTAATGTTGATTGGGCTACTTGTAAGTTTACTTGTCGTTCCTTCACAAGTTACTGTATTTTTCTTAGTAGAGCTTTGATTTCATGGAAAACTAAGAAGCAACCTACCGTTTCTAAATCCTCTGTCGAAGCTGAGTATCGGAGTAGGGCCACCACCACTTGTGAGCTTGTTTGGATTTCTAATATTCTTAAAGATTTTGGTGTTTCACCTTCTCTGCCTATTCCTCCCCACTATGACAATAAAGCTGCTTTGCACATTGCTGCTAACCGCGTGTTTCGTGAGCATACAAAGCATCTCGATATTGATTGTCATTTAGTTCGTGATTATCTTAAATAAGGTTTCATGGCTCTTGCGTTTGTTCCTTCTAGGTTGCATATGGTTGATTTGTTCATTAAACCTGTCTCTGCAGTTCAACATCATTTCATGGTTGTCAAGTTGGGTTTATATTCTCCACAATCTCCAACTTGAGAGGGGACTCTTGGGTGTAGCAGTTAGCAGCGTGTATTTATATAGTAGATGCATGTAATTAAAATGAGAATGATCGTAGAGGATTAGGCATATGATATATATAATGTAAATAAACTCGATAATTGGAAGAAATTAGATTTTGAATAGAGAAGTATTTTTACTCTGTTTTCTTCTTTTCTGTGACTTTTGATTCTTGATTACTACAGCCTTTGATTCTTCACAGCTCTGCAATGACCCAACGGTTCTAATAATTGGAGCGAAGAATTCGGGAACTCTCAAAGATATTATGTTGATTGTCCTACTGTTCCCATCGCAAATGGGTTTTCCAAACCCACACAAGAAAGAAACAAGAAGAAGAGAAAAGCAAGGGTGGGTTCGCTGACAGTGGTAAGGGGCATAGGCCAAATTTAGGGCCACCTACTCTAGGCCCAATATGACTAAGGAATTGGGTCAGCCTGGCCTGACTTGCACAATAATTACGACTCGAGTGGATCTTGTCCTGATATTCCAACGATGTATGGTTTCGTTAAGACACGAGAATTGGAATGGATGATGCTTAGGGTCAATCGCATTGGTGTTCTGTTCTTATTTTGTTGAAGTTATCATCATTAGATATATTGGATTTCCTGCGTGTCAAGGTAACGTGCAATAGTAGTCAACCCATGGTTTGTGGTTGTGCTTTTCGGAGAATTGGCTGGTGCTTAAATGGAGTGCATGTCCTATAATAGGCGTGAAGTCGCATGCCGCCTTCTTCCTTACCTTGCTTCTTGTCCTATACTTTCACGCTTTTCTTTTGATTTGTATGTTTTCTCTTGGCTGCTAGTCGGTAGGTTTGGCATTATATATAAGAAGTCTGTGTTGTAGGTTACCCATTCTCTCTTTGCTTGGGGGTGTGCAATCAATCAAAACCGAATCAGGAGTGTAATTTTTTTTTTTTTAATTTGAAGATTGAAGATTAAAGATCGGATCAACACAGTCCAGTTCAGTCCGATTGGTCGAATTAGTCTAACAAATTAATTTTATCTCTGTTTAATATGAATTTAATATATATATACACATATATTAATATATACACAAATGCAAGCAAAATTAATAATAATCTAACATTCAATTTTTTAGTCAACAAAATAATTCAACTTCAAATATACATACATATATATATATTAAGTAAATATAATTTAATTTTTTATCCAAAATCCTAAACTGTAAACCTCAAATTAAGACTAGATAAAAAATAAAAAATTACTATTTTTTGAATCAAAGACCTAATCAAGATTGTTTAATTTTACTGCTCACTCTGGATATAGATCGAAATGTGAACACCCTTATCTGACTATCTTTGCTCTTCAAAGTTGTGGCGTATCAATACAACAAAAATAAGTTTTACTGATGGAATTTAGCGACGGAATTAGCAACAGGAGACCCGTCACTAAATTTAGTGACGGATTTAACAACAGAAGCCTTGTCGCTAAAAATAAATAAATAAATAAATTTTAAATTTTAGCGACGAACAAACCTGTCACTAAAAAAAAAAATTAATTTTAGTGATGAGTTCACCCGTTGCTAAAAAAAAAATTAAATTTAAATTTTAGCAACAGGCTAACCTTTTGCTAAAAAGAAAAAAAAAATTTAAATTTTAGCGACCGGTGCAACGGGATGAACCCGTCACTAAAAAGAAAAAAAATAAATTTAAAATTTAAAATTTTAGTGACAGGTGCGGCGAGATGAACCTGTCCCTAAAAAGAAAAAAAAAAAACTAAATTTTAAATTTTACCGACGGACTAATCAGTCGCTAAAAAGAAAAAAAACTTAAAATTAAAATTTTAATAATTTAGCGACGGGTATTGCTCGTCGCTAAAGAGAAAAAATAAATTTTAAATTTTAGCGACGAGCAAATACGTTGGTAAAAAGAAAAAAAATTAAATTTAAATTATACCGACAGGCAAAGCTGTTGCTAAAAAGAAAAAAGAAATTTAAATTTAAATTTTAGCTGCAGGCTAACCCGTCGCTAAAAAGAAAAAAAAATTAATTTAAATTTTATCCACATGATGATCTCGTCGTTAAAAAGATTAAGAATAAATTTTAAATTTTAAATTTTAGTGACAAGATACCCCGTAGCTAAAAAAATAAATAAATTTTAAATTTTAGTGATGACTTGACATGTCGCTAAAAAGAAAAAAAAAAAATTTAACGACGGGCCTAACCCTTTCATCAAAAAGAAAAAAAAAAATTTAAATTTAAATTTTAGTAACAGGTCAACTTGTCGCTAAAAGGAAAAAAAAAATTAAAATTAAAATTTTAGCATAGTTTATATTTAAATTAACTATCTCTTCTTAATTTATCTCTTCTTTTTATTTTAAATTTATCAAATAACTCATTTAATTTAATTTAATTTAATTCAAATAATTTATTTTTAATTAATTAATTTAATTCAATTAATTAGTTTAAAAAATTTTAAACTATAAGGTTCCCCACATAGTTTTCATAGTTAAATGTAAAATTTATAAAAAATTCCAATTAACTTCAAAATAAAAAAAAAATCGTTGCTAGTATACTAATTTATAAACTTCTATTTGAATTAGTAATGAAATAAAATTAATACTCATTAAATAAGTTTAAAAAATTTGGGAGTGTAAATGTAATATTGAAAAGTTTGGAAGAAAACTAAAAATTGCATTTAATCATAAAAAGAAAATTTAAAATCATATTATATTTTAGATTAATTTATTTGTGTTTTGAATACCATGTTTTTCAAACTGTATATAAACTCAATCTCCAAAATATAATATTTATTATGTTAATTAATTTATTTTATTTCATTTTTTTTAGTTTCAATAGCAGTGACGGAATGTATTCATAAACTATGGTTGTATTTTTAGATATTTTTATTTCATTTCATTTTGTTTAGATATCTTGAGAGTGTTTTGGAAAATTTAGTATAGATATTTTGTCACAATAAAATGTAATTTAGATAGATATTTTGTCGTAATTAAAATAAATTTTAGAAAATTTAAAAGAAAATACTATAAACATATTTTATGCACATAAATAATTAAGGAGGGCTCTAGATCGACTAGTCGCGTGCGCTGCTGGAAGGGAATGCAGCATGCCTGAAATATTACTGGAATAATAATCCCAATGCGGCCACGTGGCGTGGCCACATGGTGGGTGCATGAAGGGAGGCTAGCACTCGTGTAGGGAGTTCATGCATTTTTTGAGGCGCGGACATGCATTTAGCGATGGAATTCCTTTTGTCTCTGATTTGCGATGGGAACCTTGTCGCTGAATCTGTCACTATAACCGTCTGTCACTAAATTCTATGACTAAATTTTAGTGATGCTAGTTTTAGTGACGGATTTTTTTCGTCATTAAATCAGTCACTAGATTTTTTTAGCGACGGATTTTCTTATTTTAGCGACAGATTCTTCTATCACTAAATTATGAATTTTTTGTAGTGGTAAGTTTTCCCCCTTGAGGCAAACATAGAGGTATTGTCTCCCTATTTCTGCGAGCTTATTACCTTATCCAGAACGAAAGAAGGACTATTTTTTTCATTGAGGCCCGTTATTTGTACAAAAAAAGTTTTACAAATGTATGTATAAGGTAATATATTGTGATATTTTGATGTCAAAAAATCGCGATATATCGCAATTTTTGTTCACTCCCTTCTCTCTCTCCCCTTCCTTGCTTTAGCAATCGACCTCCACTGCCAACCTTTTTGCTGTCGTTCTTCACCTCTCTCCACCTTGCTTTCTCTTGCTGCTGTTGCCTTGTTGATGCAGTTGCGAGGCGACGGCGAGAGGCAAACTAATTGTTGGAGGCTGCAGCGGTAAGGATGCGACAATGGTGGCGAGAGGAATGAGAGAGAGATGAGAGGTTGCTGGAGAAAGAAGGCGCAAAATGATCATTGAGAGAAGAGAGAAAATGACAAAATGGTTCTTCAACCCACATGTAAAAACCCTATCTATACAAATAGCATTATTTTTTTTCATTACTCTTGGTTCTCTCTTTTTTGAAAGCAAAGAAAATAGTATACATTCCATTGTAACAATTTATTTACCTCCGAGTCCAATATTCGCTTTCTCTATATAGGACAATCTCACTCAAACAAAGCCTCAGGACATAAAGTTATATTTTTTGGTACCCTTCTGGATTTTCTTCTTGTAATTTATATGCTTAAATGTGTCGTTACTGCCTTTGTAGGATGATTGATGAGCACAATATATAAAATAAACTCACCAGATTTTCTTGTTCTATGCAAAACCTTGGGAATGTCAGAAAATGAATTTGACGTTTGAGACAGCTAATTAATTGCCCCTCACTCTCTCTATATATATACCGAGCTGGGTATTCATATTTGCCTCATTGTTATATATGTTTGCATGAAGGTGTGTTCTTCATTCGTACTATGTTTGCATGGAATATGATTTCATTTAACCCTTCATTTGATTGCAGCAAAGAATGATACAACCCAGGAATTGAACGGTGGACGGCACGGAACATCAATGGAAAATCAATCCCAGAATGCTAAAGATGTTCCACTTGAGTCCTCTAGCTATTCAGATGAGAAGTTTTATGGAATCGATCCTCAGCTGGAGGATTTGATCTTCGAAATTCAGCAACAAGGGCCAATACCGGAAGCAAATGCCGGCGACCGGAAATACGCCTCCGACGACCCGACTGCACCAAACGCAATCAACCCGAAGCAAAAATGGTTTATCCGGCGAAGAACCAGCCACAGAACTATGCGAACAACAAAACTGCCCACACACCCAGCCGCCGGCCAGCTGGTTATCAGCATCAGCAACAGAATAATACTGGTGGCGGCTTTAGTCGCCGTCGTGGCCTTTACCGCGGGGATCAGCCCTCCCGGCGGTGTCTACAGGGAGGGAGAACTCGCCGGGAAGGCAATCGCCGGGGAAACAAAAGCTTTCAAGATCTTCTCGGTCTGCAACCACGTCGCCTTATTCTTATCGCTCTTGATTGTTTTAATTATGATCACTCTTGTTCCCACTGTGAAAAGAGTGAAACACTACCTGTACTTCTTCACGGCGATCATGTGGTTGGCGGTGTCCGCCATGGCCGCCGCTTATGTTGCTGCTATATGGGTTGTTCTGCCACAAGAGGAGTACTGGACGATGCATCGCGTGGTGGTGTTAACAGGATTCTATACCCTTTTGCTATCAGCTTCGTTTGTGTGTGGGACGATCTTGAGGCCTAAAGTGCGTAAGCTACTTGGTAAAAAATCAGAAACAGACAGTCCCAAGCCCCAGCCCATCACTTCTGAGACAGACGTGGAGAAGGGAGAGTGAATTGGATTATTGTGACACACACAATAAGTCACAAACCATGCATTTGGATCAAAGAAATAAGCACATGGAATACGGTTCATATAAGCCCCGGGAAAGTTGAATACATAACTGGTGTTTATTTACCCTATTTCTGGCACATATATATATATATATATATATGATCATGCCTGTATAGGCTACCTCCTCCTAAGGAGGTTTGAAGATGTCTAATCTTAATTAATGTTATATGCATGTGTGTGTAATCTTAATCGATCTTTGTATCAATATATAATAACGTTGTCATGTTCGTGGTGGTTAGCTTACTAATTATATTAAACAGAGTAAAAAAAACTTGATAAAAATATATAATTAATCTCTAGAGATATGTAATTGAACGATAACAACTTCTAGCTCAATATATCCCAGTCCAAGTGAATAATGATCAAAACAAATGAAAAGAAGTTATAGCAATAGAAGTTTATGTTCTGATAGAAAAAGGAAACAAACATGGAGGCAATAATATTAATGCTCAAGTCTTGAAATTAATGATTATGGCGCCCAAAGCAAATCCATAAAACTTGCAGTAAGAGCCAGCGAAATCGAAACGAATGCTGCCGAGGCTGATACAGCTGAATTTGAGAACGGCGACGGAGCGGAGGCCAGGCCCGGCGGATCGGCGGCGGACGGAGGAGAGCGGGGAATTGGGCGGAGAGCGATGACCTTGACGGCCAAGTGCTGGCCGTTCAGGCAGTGGTCGGCTTCGCCGCTTATGAAGTACACGAACCCCGGCTGGTCGAGACTCAAGACGGTGTCGCCGTCGGTGAAGACGGAGATGGGTTTTCCGGTGTCGCAGTGGTAGTAGCCCCATTTGTCCACCACCAGAAGCGAGTCGTTCTTGTACTCAAAACCTGCATATATAAGCGGCAAAAATCAATGCAGAACTTGGATTTCATATTCATGGAAGAAATTAAAGAACCCAAAATGGGGAACCCACGAAGGGAATCTCCGACGTGGAATCTGATGGCGGCGGCCCAGCGACTGTAGAAGGCGGATTGATTGGCAGGGGGCTGGCGCCAGCCCTCGGAATCGCCGACTTTGAATTCCTTGGAGGCTCCGACGAGTTGGGAGTTCATGGCAGCGGAAATGAACGTTACCAGAAAAACTAGACAAGGAATTACGGGACTCGAGGGAGAAGCCATGGTCGTCTTCTTCGATCGATCTTTCTGCTTCCACAAAGAGAGAGAGAGAGAGAGGGAAATGATAATTTCATATGCCGGTGTGTGTTTTGATTCAATTTGAGGTTGATGGTGGAAGGGATATAAGGCTGCGGCGGCCATGAACGTGGCTTTTGATCGTGGCAGTTACAAGCAGTTAACGTACGTGATTGTTATATCTATCCCCCCATTATATCCACCTTTCCAGTTCCCGTCTTCTTGTTAATGATATTTTCACTTTCCTTTTTTAATTTCTAAAAATATATATTTAAAAAAGCAAAAGGATTTTTAACCTTTGACCTAAATAAGCTTGATTAATGAATATATTAATAAAAATGCCCTTCCCTGGTTTGAAAACAGACTATTTTCTGGCGTGTTGGTCATTCATATATATATATATATATATATAAGTTTATAATCTTCTACTTATAAAAAAAATAAAAATACTATTTAAATGCTCAAATTTAATATTTGTGATAATATTCTATATTAATATTTTGTATCGTATTATATCAATATAAAATATACAAAATATTAATACTAAATATTAATAAAAATGTCAATTTTGATTTCAAATATAGCCTCCTTTCCTTGTTGCGATCAAAGATAGCCCTCAACTTTCATTTGAAGCAGTAAAAAGTAAATATTTGTTTAACAGAAATAGGTATTTATTTAATAATAAAATAATTATAAGAGCATTTTGGAAATCTAACCAAAAAAATAATTATTAGAGTTCTTTTTTTTTTTTTTTCGATACAAGAGCAACTTATCCTTAGGCAGAATTAGCCAAAACAGAAATTAAAAGTGTTCATTTGGTCTCAATAAAAGTTAGGATTCTTAAAAATCCCAACTTGAAGAATCAACTAGATCGATTCAATCCAGACCGGTCTAGTATATTAAATTGTATTTTCTTTAGTGTTTCAATTTTTAGTTTCAATTTTTTTTTAATTTTGTGTTTTAAATATCTATTTTGAACTTTTTAAAAATACATTCTTTTTATTATTTTAAAAAATTATTTTTAAAACATAAAATTAAAAAATACGTTTACTTTGTAATTTTGAAAAAAAAAATATTTTATAATATTTTATTCAATAAATTTGATTATTAAATAATAAAATTAATTCTTTTAAATTAAATTCTAATATTAAAAAATAATAAATTTGATTATGAATTGATGACATACATCTTACAGATAATTTATATTAAATATTATTATACATAATATATATAATATACTTAATAATATACTATATATTATCTTATATTTTTAATTATAATATAAATATACTATATTTTTTAAATTTTAAACAAATATATAATTTTATTTTAAAAATTTAAGAATAAATTTTTCTTTTTTTTTCATTTTTTTCTCTTTTCTTCTTCTATTATCTCCGATGCCCTACATCTTCTCCATCGCCAACAATCATTGTCGATCAAAGATTCACATGATCAGAGTTTACCATTAGAAACTCTAAGTCAAGGGGATTAACATACACAAAAATTGGTAAGATTTAATGGTTAGATTTTCATAGATATAATTTTTAATTTTCAGCCACAGATAAAAAATGCATTGCTAATCGCCACCAGCCACTGTGACCGGTGGTTTCTGACGATCAGATACAATCACTTGACACTCAAGAGCCCATCAACTAACATACGTAAAAATCAGCAAGTTTCAACAGCAAAATCTCCTTAGATCTAAGCTTAAATGTTCAACCAACACTTGCATATATACGCACTATTAGTCACCACCAGTTACCGTGGCCGGTGGTTCTGATAATCAGAGACAACCACCCAATACCTAAGGGCCCATCAACTAACATACCAAAAAACTAACAAGAAAAATAAGAGGAAAGAGGGGACAAAACTAGCGAGATTGAATGACGGGCGTGGTCAACGGTGGCTCGTGGCGGTGATGTCCTTATTTTTCCTTGGTTTTGAATATAAAGTTTAAAAAAAATATGAATATATATTTCTTTATATATATATATATATATCATGTGAACAAAATTTATTATATAACAATTTTAATAATATAATATATAATTTAATTTAATTTATAAATGGACTGAATCTTTTAAGTGGAGGGTGAACCAGACTGGATCAAACTAGTTTTTCAGTTTGGATTGAAATTTGAACACTTAACCTTCATAACGAAGACGATTCTTTCACAAGACAAAATATTTGAAAATAGAGCAATTCTACAATGCCCGAATAACTCATATCGATGCCTTACCGAAATCAAATTGCTCTGACAAAATTACCCTCACCTCTCAAAAATATTACAAATCTACCATTGAAGGCTGTATAGCGAGTTCTTTCTCATTCTCCCTCTGTTCATTGTCTTCCTCTATTCACTGTCTTCCTATCTCTCTCTCTTTCTCTCCACCGTGATGTACATCCCCTCCACCTTCGGCGTTCGTCTCCTCTAGTGACATATATATTATCAATCAATGGACCTGCTCCATCCTAGAGAAATTCTAAGAATAAGCAGCAGAATTTGAAAAATCCTGTGACAGTTGTTATTATATATATACACTAGGGAATGCCCGTACCTAAAGGCACGATTTAAATAATATTAAGATTAAATTCTAAATAAAAATAAAAATTATATAATACACTAAATTAATAATTTTAAAATATCAAATATCAAATGTACAAAAAAATAATATGATACACATAATCAAATGTACATAAAACAAAACTAAATTAAATTAATAAAAAAATCAAATACGCAATTAGATACACACATACACATAATCAAATACACTAAATTAATAAACAAAACTAAATTAAATTAACACTAAATTAACTTACACTAAACTAAATTAAATTAACACTAAATAAATTTACACTAAACTAAATTAACACACACACACACGTGTATATCTATATAATTTTAAAATATCAACTGTACACAAAACATAAAACACTATAAAAAAAATACACAAAATAATAGGATAGAAATAATGAAATGTACATAAATTAACACACATATTTGTATGCATAAACTAAACTAAATTAAATTAACACTAAATTAATTTACACTAAACTAACACTAAATTAATTTAAATTAACACTAAATTAAATTAAATTAACACTAAATGAATTTACACTAAATTAAATTAACACACATCTATTATATCTATATAACACACATCTAAATTACATTAACACACACATGTAATAAAATATCAAATAATACAGAAATGAACTAAACTAAATTAAATAACAGTATAAAAAACCAAAAATGAATAATTAATACAGAAATGAATAATTAATATTATATCTATATTAATAATACACTAAATTAAAAAAACAGTAAAAGGATACACATAATCAAATACACACATAAACTAAACTAAATTAAAATTACATTAACACACACGTGTATATATTATATCTACATAATACACTAAAAAAATACAGAAATAAACTAAACTAAATTAAATAACAGTATAAAAAACTAGAAATGAATAATTAATACAGAAATGAACAATTAATATTATATATATATATATTAAACTAAACTAAACTAAACTAAATGAATAAACTAAACTAAATTAAATGAACACCAAATACAGAAATGAACACCAAATACACGTGTAAATCTCTATATATATATCTATAAATATATAGAGAGAGAGAGAGAGGACCTAGGAAGTGGGCGGCGGCGGCGTGGTGGGGGGCGACAACAGTGCGCAGCAGGGGCGGCGATGCAGGGACGCGGCGGCGACGATGGCGGCGAGAGAGGGAGAGAGACAGAGAGAAGGAGGCGGGCGAGGGGCAGCGACGATGGCGGCGAGAAAGGGAGACAGACAGAGAGATGGTCGCGGGCAAGGGGCGGCGACGATGGGGCGGGGACGATGGCCACGGGTGAGAGAGAGAAAGAGAGAGGAAGAGAGAGATGCAGTGTGGGCGAGGGGCAGCGACGATGGCCGCGGGTGAGAGAAAGAAAGAGAGAGGGAGACAGAGATGCAGTGTGGGCGAGGGGCAGGGACGATGGCGCGGGTGAGAGAGAGAGAAAAAAAGAAGGGAAGAGAGAGGGGAAAGAGGGAAAGTTTTGGGCGGGCAGGCGGGTGGGAAACAGAGAGGGGGAGAGAGAGAGGCAGAGAGGGAAACAGAGAGACAGAGAGGCGTGATGGGATGGTTTTGGGCGAGCGGCCACGTCGAGGGGGGGAGACGTGGATCTCAGCCGTTGATGGATCTCAACCGTGGATCTTAGCCACACAAACATAGATTGTCTCTACACATTTTCAAAAACCTTCTTACTATATTATGTAGATATTTGTGTAAGATATACACTCAAAGCTGTCATTATTAATAACATTTACATTTCCATTTAGCTGCCAAACAAATCATGGAGAAAATGGGCATTGCCCCCTACCGCTTTGAGATGGGAGAGATGTCTCAACCACATCTTTTCCCATGGCTACTCGCTAGCACTAGTAGTGCCACCACTCGTTTATTTACTTAACCCACCCATTTAAGCATCCAAATTGTCATTATTTTCAACCCCAACCACATTGGGAGAGTGAATGATGTCGCAATCCCAAAGTCACCAGTGAGTTTATTAGCAGCGATTCTTAATCAAGATATAAAGTAAAAGAAGTAAGGAGAAAAGAAGTAAGGAGGAGAAAGGAGGAAGGAAGGGGGGCTTGTTGTGCTGGCGACGAGGAAGAATGAGGAAGAAGGAAGGGGTTTGTTGTGCTGGCAACGAGGAAGGAGGGGGTTTGTTTTGCTGACGATGAGAGGCTGTCGGCGAAGAGAAAGGAAGAAGAAGACTGTGCGAAGGATGTTGGACGTTGTGCTTGAAAGAGGAAGATGGAGGAGGCTTGCTCTGCTTGAAAAAGGGAACATTAGCGCTTCTGTTGATAAAATCTGTGGTTGCCGAAATAAATTAAAATGACGAGATTGACAGTCAAAATATAGCGTGAATTTGGTTTCGATAAGGCTTCGGTACGAGTTATTCGGGCAATGTAGAATTGCTCTTGAAAATATAACTAAAAATAAGCTATAAGAGCACTTTAAGAGAGAGATGAAAACATAATAACAAAGGAGTACCCCCCCTGATATATTTAATTATAACAACATTAACCATTTTGATACATACATTCATATAGCAGAGAGGAAGCTAATGGCATCCATGTAAGAAGCATATACTAATATGCATTGAGGCATATCGTCGAACGACCATGGATTCAAGACGACTCAGTACTTTGAGAGCCAGATTACATCGACCAGAGCCGAGGCTGCGAGGAATAAGGAGCTGAGAAAAGTGAAGGCTATCGAAATAGCAACGCGGTCGCAGAAGCTCCGCAAGGGCTTGCAGAAATTGGGCATAGCCGAGTGCCTGACTCCGGCGTGGTTCAGTTTCGTCACGCCCGATGATGCCGATCCTGCGGCGATCATCGCGTATGCAAATGCCTGCAGTTTGATGACGAAATCGAGAATGAGAAAAAAGGAACCGCGAGAGTTGTAGTCTAATAATAGTAGAGGGTGACATTTATGAGCTCGAGGTCTCATCTCCTGAGACTCAACTGCTGCAGAAGAGTATCTTTTTTACCTGATCCCCAGCGAAAATGAGCCACGCGCGATTTCGAGAAGGAACTGCCGAAGAGCCGCGCAGCGGCCTGGAGATGGCAACAAGCAATTGAAGCAGAGAGTGAGCGGCGGCGGCGGCAGAGACTCCGACAAGATACCTATTTTTTTGGCCACCAAAGGAAAGATTTGAATTTCCGCTCATCCCAAACATACAACTCTAGAGGGTAAAGGGATGCTCATGAGAGTAGGTTTAGGTCGAATTCTATATTATAAATCATATTAATTCAGTTTGGTTTATAAATCTAATTAATGGAGAGCAGCAGTATCCCTAGCTAGTAGGAACTGTACCAATGAGAGAGTATCAGTTGATGAGATTTCAATGGAAAACGATAGGCTTTATGTCACAGTGGAACTCATATAAAAATCGAGTGAGGCTGCTCACGGGTGTGTGTTTCTATTTAAGTAGAGTGCCGTGAGATGAAACCTAGAAATTTGTCGCCACCCAGAAACCAACTCACCAGTCGCTGAGAGAATTGTGTTCAAATCAAAGGATTTGACCGACCACATGAACAAGACAAATTTAGAATTAAAAGGATTCCATTTTTCCTGTCGTTTCTGCTCAGTTGGGAGCCCTCTGGTTGGTTAATCAAGAATAGAGAGATTTACAGTGGTCTGCAGATAAATTGCTTTTTTTTTTTCTATCTATTTAGTGGACGACGTAATTTATGAATGATTTCACATGCTCGGCCATGGGAAAAAGAAAAATGAGATGCATGCATAAATTTTTATTTAAAACTGAAATCTCTAATATTTAAAAGAACAAGGAAATTTCAAGTTATTATCATGATAATAAGAGTTAATAATATAAATATATATCACAAAAATAACAGTTTTTTGGGGGAAAAATAATATTGGGGCAGAAGAAGGGGATGGATTCATGGTGGTGTATATGAGCGAGGCTTACTCAAAGGAATCGGAGAAAGACCACTTGGAGTAGATAGGAAGGTTAAATCCGGCGACGGTGATGGTGCCGGATTCCTCTGCGGTGGCCATTACAGAGAGCGCAGTCACGGACGTGGCGAGGCAGGCCAGCCTGAGAATGAGGTGCGTGACGTCAAGTTTCCGGCGAGTGCTGGGGCCGGGCCCTGCCGACTCCAGTCGACAGCCCATTGGGCCGCTATCCTCCGCCGGCGACTTCATCGTGCTTCTTCTCTCTGAATCGTTCTAGTATGGAGTGGTGTCTCAGTTGCGCTCGAACCGAGGAGAGTGTGGTGAGGGGGTTGGTTTTAGTTTTAAACAGAGGAGCGGGGCGGGGGTGGTGGAAATGGGCAGTGCAGGCCACCGTGGCATCGAATTTGGAAGAAACGTGGCAGAGTCGGATGGGTCAACTGTAGTGCCCGTGACTCCACACCCCACGGGAGCCGGAGAAATTATTGGTTGGAGATGTCATAACTAATTCATTTTCGATTTTTTTTTTTTTAATTACGCCCTATTTCATTTTCTATTTTTTAAATGGATACACGCAAGATCATATGTATTCAATGCAATTGAAGTAATATATTATATATTATATAGTGTTTATTAATTAAGATATAAATAAAAAATAAAAAAAATTATTATATTTATTAAATTTATTTGATAATCATTAAAAAAGAAATTATGTAACTTTTTATTTAATTTTTTTAAA
Source organism: Diospyros kaki (assembly GCA_036245055.1). NCBI lineage: Eukaryota > Viridiplantae > Streptophyta > Magnoliopsida > Ericales > Ebenaceae > Diospyros > Diospyros kaki. The sequence continues at coordinate 5,264,141 of BSEG01000003.1, forward strand.
TAAGTTTATCGCTTTTTCTTTAAAAAAAATTATCTTAATCCTTATAGATAAAAAAAAAATGACACATGTGTCTTTTTGTATATTTTAAAAAACTTAACAAATAATTTAATAAAAATCTTATAATACTTTTTAATCTTATCTTACTCATTTTATATTTTGGTTCGAAAATTATTTTAATTTTATCTTAATATAATATTATCTTATTCATTTTAACAAATGCTACTTAAAGAAAAATAGTTGAGATATATTTAGTTAAGGAGGTAACTTTCATCGATCACTCTTGAGATTTTATTAATTTAAAAAAATAATTAATATTATATTTTTGAAAATGATTTTGACCTTCCAACTATATTATAGTTGCTGGGATTTTCTTCACTAATTAGAGATGGATTTGTCACAGAAAATCAATGTTAGCAATGGAATTCAACATTTAGCCTTAGCTACGAGAATATTCTGCCCCTAAATTTAGTGATAGATTTCGTGATATTTTCGTCTCTAATTAAGAGCTGATTTAAAGACCAAAATACTTGCATTTAGTGATGCAAATAATTTCATTAAAAAATAAAAAATACAAAAATTGCTATTTCGTGACTAAATTTTTCGATGAGTTTAGAGACAATGTTTTCGACACTAAATAAGGATAGATTTAGTAATAAAAAATTTTTCAGTTGCTATATTAGTATAGATTTAGCGACTGATGCGTTTTCATCTCTAATTAGAGACTAATTTAGTGAAGGAAATATTTCCACTACTAAATAAAAAAATATAATTTACATGGTTAACAAATTTTTTTATAGAACTAGTGACGGAATATTTGTTGTCAGAGACAAATTTAGCAATTGAAATAATTTTGCCTTTAGATAGAGACAAAAATGCTTCATCTTCAATTAGTGATGGAAATATTATCGTTGTAAAATAAAAAATATATATATAAATTTATTTGGTTAATTAATATTTGGATAGATTTAGGGACTAAACTTTTTTGGTTTCTAAATGGGGATAGATTTAGGTATGAAAATAATTTTGTTATAAAGTCAATATAAATATAAAAAAATGACTAAATTCAATTGCAAAAAAATATTAATTTAAAAATAAAAAAATAAAATGACAGATTTAGAGATGAAATTCAATCGTCAAATAGACATGAATTTATTTCATTAGTAAATCTGTGCCTATTTTCTTTTAAAAACTACTAAATTGATCATAACTCTGATAAAGCATGGAAATTGCTAAAAAGTTGTTGGAAGTCAAAAAATTCCTATTGTGTTTCATTTGGACCTAGATGGTTTTTTAGATAGAAGATTGAAGGATTCGTTTGAAAGTTCGAATCCAAATCTAAATTGTTACCTTAAAAGGGGTCAAATAAATGGATGCTTCAATCTAATCTAGGGTCATAAATATACCCAAAACACGTGCATATAGAGGAAGAAATAGAGACTTACAGTGTTGACAATAACAAATGACTGAGGTGATAAAGATAAAGACAACTTTTCTTTTTTTTTTTTTATCAATTTCTTTCGGACTCGAAACTTGGGCTTCAATTGAAACCCAACTAGTGCTAACGAAAGGTGTAATGAAAAGTGGCGATCGACTCTAAAAGGTGTAATGAGAAAATGAATGGTGGTGACTAGTAGTGAAAAGTTCGACAATGAATAACAGTAAGGAAAAAAAAAGAAAAAAAAAAGAAAAGAGAGAAATATATAAGAAATAGGAGAAAGAGAAGTAATAGTTTAAAGATGGAGGAAAAATTGTCAAATTGATATATTCTTTAATAGGAAGGGAGTCAGTGTTATTTTTTAAAACACTTGACTAGCTGGAGCAATTTAGGCAAATCTCAAGGGTGGTGTGAAGTTTAATGATAATTATTGTTTTAAGTGTAAGGATTAGGTGTAATATATGTACTTTCTATTTTGATGGGGGTGTATTTATCATATATTAATTATTTTTAATTTTTAAATAATTTTATTATATTAATTAATAACAAATATATCATATTTTTAAACAGTTAATTAACTACGAACATTGTTTAAAAGGTAAAAATAAGATTTCACAAAAACACATTATTTAAATATAAAATATATTTATTTCATCATAACTATTAGTGTTAGGTTAGTATTATCCATTTAGGTAACGTTTGTTAAAATGAGTAAAATAAGAGAGTATCAAAATAAGTCCGGTATGGTTTTCGAATTAACATATGGAATGATTAAAATAAAGTTGGGAAGTATTGCAAATTTTTTATCAAACTATTTGTTAAATTCTTTGAAATACATTAAATGACACAAAAATTAATTTTTTTTTTATATATATATATATAGGGACTAAGATATACTTATCTTGAGAGACATATCTTGAAAAATCAAAATAAAAAATCATTAATGATTTTTTCAAAAATGATCAAATAAATTTAATAAACATGTTAGAAATGATAGAAGTTTGAGATGTATCCCATATCTTTATTAACAAACGCTCATTTAGTAAATGTATATTAATTAAGGTGTATTTATATAGTACACTTTAATTGTTGATGTATATATAAAAATATTTGTTAATTTTTAGAATAGAGGTTAAGTGATCAAATTACAATAAGTTAAAATTTATATCAATAAATTATGAGTTCAATTATTATTTTGTGTAGTAAATTAAAATATTTATTTATGATTTATTTTTTACATTAAAATAAAAAATACAAGCGAAGTGAGACTGCGTAAAATCGATGTTTGTGGATTACAATGGCAAGCAATGATCGTATATTCACATATGAAAGCATAGAAGAAACGAGAAAAAAATAGACAATATTGGCGGAGATCAGGCGTTACAGAGGGACGTCAAATGACAATATGACAGACGCGTTCGCGTTGGCATCTAATAATTCAATTAAATGGTACAAAATTCTATGGAGCACCGAATCCGTGGGTGATGTAATTAATGCTCGTTGGGCTTTCATAAATGCTCTGCGCAATGCAAAATAATACAATGATTATATGTTGCAGGCGACAATTTATTAAATCATATTTGTTCTCCCCCGATTTATACAGTGGATGGGACCCATCCATACCCCTCTCATTTTTCTCGAGTCGACAAACATTATCTTATTGGAAAATTCTATCCGCGGCCGAGGATTTGCTTCTCAGAGTTATATTTTATTAAAATTTAATATAATTTAAATAATTTAAATAAAATCTCAAAAATAACTTTATACACCCATCCCCTCCTTTGGCCCTTGTCCCCTTCCACCTCTGCCTTCCACAGCGTCGCCTAGCGACGGCCCTTCTTCATTGCCAACGTCGATAGCAATGCTGCCCAGCAGCACGATTTCTCCAATCACCACTGGGGTTCGGGGCGCCATGAACGAGGTCGCCGCCGCCATGGCCGCTTCCCCGGCCATCTCCGTTTGTGTATATATATATATATGTATGTATGTGTGCGTATATATATATATATGTATGTGTGTATATATGTGTCTGTGTATGTATATATATATATATATATGTATGCGTGCATATATATATATATGTGTGTGTGTGTGTGTGTGTTTGTGTGTCTGTATGGGTTTTGTATTTTCATCCATATTTTGTTTTCTATTCATTATAGGAAGAATATAGGAATACTTTGGTTTCAACCAATGAATTTTTCTTACACTCTCTTCTGATGACGATTGCAGAGCAATTCTGAAATCAATCTGTTTTCACAAGCACTAAGCAGCTTGTGAATATGATTTACGATTTCCCGAACTCTGGGTTCAGTAGAAAATAGCTTTGCGATGACAGATATGAAATAATACAAAATAAATTATAAAGGTTAGACGATAAGAAGAAAATACAATGATAAATGATTGTGTAATGTGGGTGGTTAAGCATCGAAGAAAATAAATGATAAAATTGAATTTTTCGTTAAAGCTATTTTAGGTATATTAAAAAGTGACTGCAAAAAACAAAAAATATGGTTGCAAATAAAATTTTTCTATGTTATTTGATGTAAGTAATATAATATTTTCGTTGATTAAATTTTTTCTTAATTTATAATTTCAAAACATATTAAGTTTCAAATATATAAAATTCTATCTTGTTAAGACATTCATAAGAACATTTTTTTCCTTACAATTTTAGTTATTTTGTAGCAAAATTAAACTTTTGTTTTTCATAAAAAATCTATTAAATATTTCATATTGTCTAATTTTGGAGAGGACACCTCTTATTTACAAATCTTACACAATTAAAGGAAAATTCTATTTAGAACCCGAAAAATTACTCTTCATAACCCATGTCCCATCAAATTTTTCAATAATTTTAATCTACTTATTTTACCCCCACAACTCACAGCCAACCCTCTCCTTCGATCGTCTCTTATCGTCGGCCATATATATACACTTATATACACACACAATTTCTGTTATTTAGGAGGGTCAGCCATGTTGTTGTTTTGAAATTAACATATTTTTCTTGTTTTGTAATATGGCAGATTCCAAATCCTTGCTCCAAGCTAATTACACTCATACACACACCTATATAAATATATATATACACACTCACACACTTTTATATATATATATATAAGTTCCATGGCCGCAGCCATGGAAACCCCCGCACCGCAAGGTGTGGTGATTTGAGAAATCTCCGCACCTAGCAGTCGGGGAAGGCTGGTTTTATTTTTTTATTTTAACTAAATTTATTTTATTATAATAAAATAAAATAAAAAATAATACAAATAAATAAATTCTAAATATCTGTATTTTAAGTAATTATAAATTAACTAATTTTAAATTTTAAATCATTGTAATTAGGTGTTGAATTTTTTATACTTAAAAATTTTAAAATTAATTAATTTATCTTATTGAATTAGGTAAAGATACATATATTTAAAAAAAATATTTTAAATGATAATAGGATTTTTAAATTTATCTTATTGAATTAGGTAAAGATATATATATTTAAAAAAATTATTTTAAATGATGATAAGATTTTCAGATATATGTATTTTTAAGTAATTCAATAAAATAAATTAACTAATTTTAAATTTTTTTAAGTATTAAAAATTCAACACTTAATTACAATGATTTAAAATTTAAAATTAGTTAATTTATAATTACTTAAAATACAGATATTTAGAATTTATTTATTTTTATTATTTTTATTTTATTATAATAAAATAAATTTAATAAAAATAAAAAAAATAAAACCAGCACCGCGAGGTGCGAAGATTTCTCAAATCACCGCACCTTGCGGTGCGGGAGATGCAGAAACCCCCGCACCATGGCCGCGGCCATGGAACTTGTATATATATATATATATAAAAGTGTGTGTGAGTGTGTATATATATATATTTATATAGGTGTGTGTGTGTATGAGTGTAATTAGCTTGGTGCAGGGACTCGGAATCTGCCATATTACAAAACAAAAAAAATCTGTTAATTTCAAAACAGCAGCATGGCTGACCCCCCAAAACAACAGAAATTGTGTGTGTATATATATGGCCGATGATAAGAGATGATTGGAGGAGAGGGTTGGCTGTGAGTTGTGGGGGTAAAACAAGTAAATTAAAATTATTGAAAAATTTGATAGGACATGAGTTATGAAGAGTAATTTTTCAAGTTCTGAATAGAATTTCCCACAATTAAATTATGTGTGCACTATATGCACACATTAAAACAACTTTCTAGACAAAGATAATAAATATTATTAAACAAACCATTCCTTTTAACAGGCTTACAATGACATAATTATTAAAAGCATTGTTAAACACAAGACAAGTACACCTTCTTATCCTTATTCGACTCCAATATTAGGTCTATAATAACTAAGTACATCTAAGTAAATGGTATAACATTTCCCTTTCTATATATATATTGTGAACACTTAGAATATCTTCCTTAATAGTGTTTCGAGTAAGGGTGCGATTGGGGGGGGGGAGGGGAAGGAGAAGGCAGGCACGAGCTGTAATCCATGCCACTCTCGACCGACTAATGTCTTAATAAATGGTTGGTGCCTTTACTACTACTAGCTCCAACAAACTCTTTATTACAATGCTTGCACCTAGCTATGTCATTTTCGTTTAGTCCTCCTACTTTCTTAAAGTGTTCCCATACTTTTGAAGTTAATTTTTTTTTTTTTTTTGGTTTAGGGCGATTTTTAGTTGCATCATCCTAATTCAACATTTTCACCAACTCCAATAGCAGACTCACTAGTATTAATAGACATTTTTCAAAAAGTCTAGTATAGAAAATAAAAATTGAACAAATAATGAACCAAAGATGAAAGAGACTTGAGTACCAACAAAATCATTTGAGTAGAATAAGAATTCAAGAGAGTTTTACTCCAGTACAAAACTTTACTTGATTAAAATGAAAACTCTAATTTATTTTTGTAGTTATAAGAGAGATATATATACACACTGCTATACAAGATATCTCCTAAATCTCTATTTCCTAAACTATAGGTATAGATAGATAGATTTGAATTAGAAATTTTAAACTGCTAGTGTTTACTAGAATTGTTTTATGTGTCTTATCTCCTTATCTCTGAGAGCCTTATCACGTCAGCCTTTCTCATCTTTAATCCTCTTATTTCTATCGATGAGAGAGAAAAACGGGAATTCTTTTTAATCTTTCCAATAAAAATAAATCACTATTTACAAAAGGGTGTATCTAAAAATAAAAAGTGTATAATGATATTTTAGAAATAAGTATGCTCAAACTTAATGAGATTGATAAAACTAGGCATGGCATGCACACATTCACTACAACAGTTTCGACTTTTCCCGACGGTAGAAAAATCGCCGGAAAAAGTTGAAAAACCGTCAGTAAAATTTTCAGTAATTATAACCGCCGAAAATACCTCCGTCGAAAAGGTTTATCGACGGTTTATAAAAACTGTCGGTAAAAATAATAATTACCAGCGGTATTTCAAAACCGGCAGTGATGTCAGACCTTTACCGGCGGTTTAAGAACCGCCGGTGAAGGTTTATACCGGCGGTTTTAAAACCACCAGAAAAGTGTTTTTACCATGTATTTTTTCCGACGGTTAGTAAACCGCCAAGAAAGGTCAACACCCACCATTTCAAAATCAATTACCAAAACTGTTTACCTGTACATCATCATTATCTCACGTAGGAGGACTGTTACATTAAGCAACCAGATTGGCTTGGCCTCAAAATCACTCCCCAAAAATCTAAAATTACCCACAATATATACCAACAATTCAAGCCTTTATTCCCACATACTCAGTCTCCTCTACCCAAAGTTAGCAAAAGCAAACATTTTGTAAAAATAATATATTCTACACAAATTCAGCAAAGCAGAGAGGGAGAAAGCAAAATGACTAAGAGAGAGAGAGAGAGAGCCAGCCAGAACATCGTCGCAAGAAAGAGAAATAGAGACAGTAACTACTACCTTAAAAACCCATCAAAGAATCATACCCTTGACTCAAACTCAATAAGTATAAGCATAAGCATAAGTTAAATAGTAAACTCCACAAGAACAGCAACACTCATTGTTGAAATAAATATTATTTATTGTCTAAAAATTAAATAAAATACTCTAATTTAATTATTAATATGAGTAAAAGCCAACTAGAGACAAAAAGACTAAACAAAAAGTAATTAAATTAATATTTTGCAATGAATATGGTCATGTACATTACCTTGATAGCTAGCAGCTGTCACTTGTCAAAATATGATAATGTGGACTACATAAAAAATTAAGAAAATTTAATTACTAACCCATATATCAACTCCCCGGTCTAAATCCATTGTTCAACAAGCATCTGGTTCCAACCATTGTTCAATATGTTTCACAACTCTCTCTCTCTCCCTATCTCTCAAGGACCATAAGAACTATTAGTATATATGATAAACAAGCCATGCAGATATGAGCTATTGGGTTTTGGACTAGCACTGGAGGAAGACCAGATTTGACATGGTTCTTTATCATAAAATCCATAATCGGAAACATCTTGGATCAGCAACATAATTAGATCCTCAGTTTAGAGAGCTATTTTGTCCAAAATTAATAGTTAAGAATGTTGAGAACCACTGATGGTATTCAGCTCCAACGCATCCCTGATGTACTCAAAACATAGCAATCCAATCTTAAAGAGAGAGGGAGAGAGAGTTTTGAAAATCCCAGGAGGACTGAACTAGGTGAATCTAATTAGATGAGCTCAATCCAGCAGCAAATCAGCAATAATTGAAGGGAACTGAAAAAACAAGACCTTTGAAAATAATTACCGACCTTTCTTAAACGTTCCTCCTTAACTTGATCCACTTGTTGCAATAAATTCTCCAACGAACCTAGGCATGCAGAAGATAGATAATGCATTACAAAATTATGTTGTCACACGTTGAGAAAAATTTAAAGACAAAGGAAAGAGAAAATGAGCCACAAGAAAGAGTAAACAAGATTATAGCAACTTAATAGCTACATGCTCGAATTAACCTCTGAACTGTATCATGGAATTTTTATTTCATCTAATGACTCGATAGACAATATAATCTTGCAATGTTATTTATTTATTTATTTATTTTGTAGCAAGTTTTAGCAAATGATTAACGCATTTTAGGTTGAATCTCAGTCATTTCATTTGAACCTAAATGGTAACAAAGATTGTAAATAGATGCAGAAGATATAACCTGAAAATGCAACTTGCCACATGACACAAAATACAACTGCAAGAAAGAACAGGAGACCGATATTTCATTCTACAGCAACATTTCTAAATAAGGGCACTTCCCAATGCCCTTATTTAAAACATATATTTGGGTATTTATAAACAGAGAGGAGGATTAGAAACAAAACGAGAGCGATACGTGTCTGTGCTTGACAGGCAATTAAGTTAATTCTCTTTATGGATATGGTTGGTTTTAACATGGCAAAACCAATTTGAGCATCCCTTTGTCTACTGTGTTAAGTCGTTTTCACTTTTTATTTTTGTGTTAATCATCAAAAACAATTCATTTATAAAAGCTGTCTGTTATTATTTGTCTTTTTCTTGAAATATATATATATATATATATTTCCCCTGACCTTTAATATATATATACAATTCATTTATGTTTCTTTTTATTAATTTCCATCTCCAACATTTGGCCTCAAAATACGATCCATCTCAAGCATAATTGTCGACAAATTACATCTGTTTGAATTAAAAGATCAAACTTCTGTCCCGTTACATGGGGATAAATGTACCTACGTGTAGTAATTTTCTTGCCATAAAAATGTAATGTATGAATGAACTTGAGCAAAAACCAGAAGACATACCTCTTTCGCTCTACAGAGAAGAGACCGGCAACATTCAGTAGGTCATATGTCCTCGGGTAAGTGTCAAATGGCTCGCACCTGTGGCAAATATGATTTGTCATGACTAAATTCAAGACAATGTCTTTGGCTTTCTGTCAAGAGTTTCCTAATCATACAATAATAACCAACGCATTCTACTAGATCAATAGGATTTGAACCTCACTCAAAGTCCTAATTACATAACAAATACACAGATCGATAAATACCTCAAGTAAGAGGAAGACAAGATGTGGCGAGAGCGAGCGCAGCTGATCGAGCGAGGGCGAGAGCGATTGAGGGCGAGTGCGACTGAGCGAGCAGCGAGGGCGACAGCGACTGAGAGTAAGCGAGTGAGAGCGAGGGCGAGGGAGGCCGCGACTCACCGGCGTGAGCGAGGGCGAGAGAGCGAGCGAGAGAGACACAGCGAGGCGCGAGCGAGAAAGGGTTCTAGGGTTTGCAGGGGGGATTTAATTTGGAAGAGAAGGGGGTGAGGGAAAGATTTGGGCGGGGGCGCGAGGGGGGGAATTTTGGTAGGGTAATTTTATTAGATTATATCCCCGACGGTTTTTGTAACCGCCAGGGATGGACAAAATTCACCTGCGGTTTTTACAAACCGTCGGGGATGTGCATGTTATAGCCGGCGGTTTTTAAAAACCGCCGGGAATGTGTATGTCATAATCGACGGTTTTATAAATCGTCTGGGATTGTGTTAAATCCCCGGCGGTTTAAAAAACCGCTAGGGATTGTGGTATATTCCCGACAATTATTAAAACCGCCGGGAAAAGTTCGTCGATAATCAGTGTTCTAAAAGGCACTAGGCGCTAGTCGGGCGCCAGACTGGGGCCTAGGCGGAGCCTAGAAAAACTGTTATTTTTTTTTTGTTTTTAAAATTTTGTGATGTAATTTGATGTTATTTTCAATTAAATCAAAGTTGAAAAGCATTAATAATGCAACATGAACCAATAATAAAAACATTAATATACTATAAGCAAGCAACAGATTTTTTAGAAATATTATAGAATATATATAATTAATAATAAAAACTAAATATAAATCTAATAATTATATATAAATAGAAAAGAAAATGAAATAAAATAAAAAATAAAAAACATAAAGAAGAAATCAGAAACGCAGCAAACGCACAACCTAGAGAGAGAGAGAAAGAGAGGGAGAGAGAGAGGTTACGAGTCGACGGAGCTTGCCACAGTGGAGATGGAACTCGACGGCAAGGATGGGGGCGGCAGCAGCGACGACGCTGAGGCAACGAGGACGAGAAGGACGCGACAGATAAGAGGCGGTGACGATGAAGCTTGGCGGCGAGGATGGAGCTGGACACAGCGACGACAGTGAGCTACTGGCAGGCCGATGAAGCTTGGCGACGTTAGGCAGCAGCGTTGAGGTGAGAAGAGAATGAAGAGGGGGAGACGCTAACAGGTTCGATTTATGATTTAGCAAAAACAGCCCTAAAAAGCCCTAGGCGCACTGGTCGACTAGGCGCCGCTGGGCCGCCTAGGCGCCCAAGCCAGCCAATTACTCGGGCCAGCGCCTAGGAGGCCCGACTAGGGCAATATCGGGGCGGCCAGCAGCCGCCTAGCGCCTAGGCGGCGCCTAGCCCGATTTTTAGAACACTATCAATAATACCCCAACATCTTGTAGTGATTCTAACCCAAAATCAAGATAAAAAAATGAGCCAGATTGTACACAACACTTGACCAGGCATGTCTCTAGATGTATCTTTTTGAGTACACAGCAAATCTGCAAATATGATTATATTCAAGTTTTCCAAAGTATACCACAACAGAATACTCCATACAAAGATGTCAGTTGATTTTGATCAAACACTAACAATAAATTAAAGAAAAAAGAATAATGCAAGGTAGAACGTATAATAATGTGTAAATGATCCAAACAAGCAAAAGGTAGTGCACCTTCAACTTCAAGCAAGCAAACAAGTCATTGTTATCACTGGAGGATCCAACTTAATAAAGAAGAGGTCCAACATAACCTGCTAATACTCCAACAAAGCCCAATGACCACCTGATGATCATGCCAATTCTACTCCAATTGGACATTTAGTTATCTAATTTACAAATCCAAAATGTTAGTGAGTGTAAATTTACAAAGACATGGGTTTGGAGGACTCACAGTCAGCCTAAGTGAAGAGGAAAAGGGAAAGTAATTAATTGACCAAGTTAAAGAAACTTATTTTTGTGATTCTTTTGGAGCAGGGACTCTACATTGAACTTGCTCTCATTTTTGTAGGCAGTAGGCACATTATTATATGTGAGATAAACCTTTAAAGGCAATAGGAAATCAGAACAAGCTGCAGTAATCATTCGCCCGAACAATCAAGTTTAGCACAAGAGATTCTTTAGAAGAGTTTAGGAAATCATCTCATCTCAACAGTGTCTAAATCAGGTAACCAATCAAACCGAAAAAGAAAATATCAAAAAGAATTTAAGAACTTGCAGGTCTGCAGAGGAAAGAAGACAATATAGAAAAATAATCAAAAGTATCTTAAAAAAGAAAAAATACAGATGGCGGCCAGGAATTATTGACCACCATCAACGCTAAAACCCTAACGATCATTTAAGGAGTTTCAGATCTGAAAACCCCAACGATGATCACTAAGGTTGAAGATCGAAACCCCTTGGATCATTGTTGGGGTCCAAAATCGAGAGAGAGAGAGAGAGAGAGAGAGAGAGAGAGAGAGAGAGAACCCACCATATCCGCGACGCCTATCGAGGCTTTTCTAATCAATGATGGCAACGGAAGATATGGCAAACGACGAGGAGAGAGGTTGCCAGTGGATTTGCCTTCCATATATGCAGTCAGCAGAGAAGATTCCGATGAGAGAGAGAAAAGGGTTTATACGAATAGAACACTACGAGGGTGAGCTTCTCATATCTGAAAGTTAATCGGATCTGGACGAAATCCGAAACTCGTCGGGTCTGTCACTTTCTCATCTGCTTATAACTCGGGCCAAATGCTTTAGACCCTTCAGATCTATAGTACGGGTCTGTCCTTAAATGGCATTATCCTATTCCTATAGATCGAGGACTAAATCTGAGCATTGGCAGGCCAAAGTTTGGACAATTCAACATGTTTGACATCTCTTTTATTTTTTTGATAATCATCACCTTTTATTTATTTATTTTACTTTTTGCTTATTGACAATCATCAGTTTTGAATTTGTATAAGTTTTTCATACTGCTTCATAAAACAATTTCTTGTGTTATCTTCAACCTGAGTTAGCAGCCTTGGGCCCTTGGCCCAGTTCCTTTCTCCCAAGGCCCAATTCAAGCATATTGATGATATATTGCCTTGAACACGTGCTTCGCGTCTTGTTTCAAAAATATTTAAAAATATTTTTAAATTGTTTCTATAATTTTAGAAACGTTTCAGTCCTATTTCATAATAAACTCAAAATATTAATGCATTTTTTATTTGAAAACACATTTTCAATGATGAAGATCATCTCTAATCACCATATATATTATCATTTCTTATGCTCTAGCCCTAATTCCTCTCGACTCTCTAACCATCTCTTTATCATCATTTCCTTTATTAGCTAGTTTGACTATCTAACCATCCCTTCATCACCATTCCTTTTGCCAACCACTTGCTTAGTGTTTGGTGCTTGGTGTTAAGTACTATCATCAATTCACAACTCCGATTGCTCAGTTGCTTAGTGTTCGATTGATTACAACATCGCGTTCCCAACTCTGATTGCTCGATTCCCCTTTGCCGCCAATTGCTCAATTGATTGATGTCGCATTACGTCATCAGTGATATGAATCGAGGTTTCCATGCTCAATGTCACCGTTTCCGTCCAACACAAATCAATTCACAACTCTGTGCTTGGTGCCACCATTGATTACTCTGTCTCGCCGTTAATTGTTCGACACCCTGATTCAGTGATTCTTGTCCGTAAGCTAATGTTTTTGCTTTCATTGTGATAATTTAATTGTGTTGTATTGTGATAATTTATGTTTGTTTCAATGCATTATGGATTTTATGTTCATTTTTGTTTAAATACATTATGAAATTTATATTTATATTTGTTTGAATATATTATGAAAGGAATTCATGTTTATTTTTAAATTGAATAACTATTTTTATAATTTTTTATATTAAAAATTATATTTATAAAAAAGGCCCTTATTTTTTTTATTTACACTTTTACCTTGTGTTTTCGTTTCTTTTTTTAATGTCATTTTTTAATTTTTATTTTTATATTGAAAACATTTTCTATTTTTATTTTTGTGCAACCTAAGAGGTAAGTATTGGCTTGTTTACATTGATTATGCAGGTTTGTCAACTTAACTAAATTAATTAATTAAATTTATTTACAGTAAACGGAAATCAAAGTAAAATCTTTAAAAATAAAAGAAACTAATCTTCAAAATTTGTAGTAGTGGCAACGTTAATAAATACTGATAATTTCATAATTAACTTAACATTTAATAATATTTTTATAAGATAATAATATATTTTGGTCAGTTGGATTTATTCAATTAAAAAAAGAAATGATTGCATAAGATTGCTTTAAAAATGGATAATTGAATTTTTTGTGGATCAAAATTAAAATGAATAGGATTTAATAAAAAAAACTAAATCAATATCAATCAATTCAGTTCAAAATTTTAATTTTAACCTAACAATACTTAGGACAAACTATATGTTCAACCCCTATGATTTGTACCTTTTGCCCAGACACCCCATATTTGTTTTTTTGGCCAAATTAGTCCTTACACGTTTCTAAAATCACTAACATACCCTTTTGTTATTAACACTATTAATTAAGTTATAATTAAAATGAAATGAATCCCAATCATTTCTAATTAAATAAAGAATAAGTTAAAAAAATAAAACAATTGCTTAGAGGGTTGAACCCATCAAATTTCGGCCATTGTGAAATCAACTAGATGGGTTTTGATAGTAGTTGTTGGAACCCAACAATAGAGAAAAAGAAAAGGTAGAAGAAGACGATCTAATGGACACGAGACTGGCAACCCTTTTTTTATTGATGATAGAAAAAGATTGAGGAAGAAAAAGAAAAAGAAAACCTAACTAATGTTCAGTCTATTTGCTCCTTTTCGATCAACGACAAAAGGTAGCAATTCATCTTCTCCAATATAGCCAACAATGGTCAACAATGATAAGTGATGTTCTTCAACAACAATGCAAACTCATTTGCCTTATTATAATTAACTAGCTCTATTTAGTGGGGCTCATTGTAGACAACTCTAAACAACAAAGTGATTGTCATCAATGATGAAAGTTGAGGCTCATTCTCTCATTGAATGGTCGTCGCAGCATCGACAAAAAGTCTCTTTTGTGGTTGCTACCACTTCTTGCCCCAAATATCCCAAATAGTGTTGTTCTAGTTGAAACTCAAACAAAAAATAGCAAGAATCAACTACTTTTGTTGATTGTACACCACCACCTTCAGCTCGGCCCACAATTTTCTTCCTCCACCTATATCAACTTATCCTCTTTTTTGTGTTGTTCTTCTCTCTCTCTCTCTCTCTCTCTCTCTCTCTCTCTCTCTCTCTCTCTCTCTCTCTCTCTCTCAGCTTTGACAATTGTCAAAATCTACCAAATGGGTTCTCGTCCAACCCATTTGGTCAATCCAACAATGGTTAGGATTAATTTTATTTTAATTATAGTTTAATCAGTTATGTTAGTAACAGAATGACTATTTTGTAAATTTTTTAAAATTACTAAGACTATTTTAATTAAAAAAATTATAAAATTACCCTTAAGACCGCTTGTAACCCTCGAAAAAACTCAAAGGTTGACAAAGGAAAATGAGGCTCGCAATATGGAAATGCAGCCCAACTGCCATTAAACGGCCATCTGGCTATTTTCTACCTTATTTAGTCCTTATGAGATTGGACTTTTTCTATGAATAAGAATATATACATAACATTTTTATGTACAATAATTTATTTTAATAATTATACATTAAAAATAGTTTAGTAGAATTATTTAAATTATAAAATGGAATGATATATATATAAATATTAATTGGCTAAACATCTTTGATAGATTTGTTTTTCAAAGGGAGGGGTCACACCCTCTCTCTCATTTTGATCGTGTTTATGTTATTTGACGCGGACAATATAATATTCTTGATAACTTTAATCTCATTTGTTGAGGTTTAATTGTAATTTTATTTTTGATTTTTGATTTTTGATTTTTGATTTTTGTTTTAAATTTTTGTCTATAGAATTTTGAAAATGAAATTACAATATAAGAAGTCCTAAGTAATTAACTTTGATGCTATTCGATGTCAAATATTCTTAAACACTCTTACATAATCAAAGTCAGAAACACATAAATTTAACATTATTTGACAAATTATCTACATTCGTGACAAAATTCACCATACGAATAAATGATCACTTTTACCTTACATTCTAATGGATGTGCCCTGTTAATTGCTATATAATAGTCAAATATATAATTTTGTTTATAGAAAAAATAAAACAAATCAATATCATAACTAAACTCACCAAGTTATAGATTAATTTCAAAAATATCATCTTTGTTATACTTTGAATTAAATTATTCAGATATAAAGTATAATTTAAAAATAAGAGCTTATTTCACTACATGTATGGAACTTTGAATATAGAAAACAAAATCCTAACAATAGTATATAATATTTATATAAAAATATAATGGTTAGTGGCTTGATTTATTTTTGGAGATGGGGGGCACATGAGGATGTTGTTGAATAATGGCTAGTGGCTACGCCTATTCCATTAATGTGACACATCAAAGCTATTTCCTTTGGGTTTTGGCCTTTGTATGGTCGAATTCATGCTCTTTATCATATTGAAACTTGGCCTACTTTCAATAATTGATCCCACTGTGACTTGACGGACATGTACGTACGTGTTTTTATAAGTAACAATAAAAATGCCCAAATATTCATTTTTCTGATGTGAAAAAAGGAAATATAACTTAATAAATTTACATTTGAATTGATCATAATCAACTCCAAAGTTTTGAATCCACAAGCGACTCTCAGTCACCAAATTAAATTAAAAATATGAAGTACCGTCAAATCAAATCAAATTAACACAAAATTATGTTAATAAATAACGAAACTTTGATATTCTTTTAAGTTGAATTGAGTCTGCACTGTAGATTCAAATCCAACGATTTAACTCAGGAGAAGGTTCTCATTCAATATTAATTAAGAATTTAAAAAATTAGATCTAAATTAAATTTAAAAAAAAATTAAATCAAATCAACTCAATCATATTATTTCTAAACCCAATATCATGAGTACTGCCCCATTAACTTAATGATATTTAAACAATTTTTTATAGTACATATATATACACACATACATGGTGTTTTAGGTTAGAAACAGTGTGAGTGACGAAATGGTGTCAGCTAAACAAGTCAAGAGGCCAGACTAAAACTGGCCCCTCCTTGGCTGGCTGGCTGAGGGAAGTGGATGGGCTGAATGGCATATCTAGGTTTTGTTTTGGAGGATTCATCATATATATTCATGCATGGGATCGGACACTGCATATTATTTATATATAGACAAGCACTTACTGCCGTGTTTGAAATTTCATCTTTAACATATTTTTATTTAAAAAATAAAAACTAAACTATACGAGCCAAACACCCCTTGTAATAGAATATATATATATATATTCTATTATATAAATAAATACCTCATTTTAGTACTATATGTATCCTTATTAATAAAGTAATTTTTCTCTTTGATCATTGAGAAAAAATACTGAAATTATTATGTTGCGCATGTTAGACAACATAACATTTGCTTAATGTGGCAAAATTAGAAAGGGGGCATGGACACCCCCTTCTCCCCTTGCACGTCTGCATGGCAAACCCAATGCAGGGAGGAAAATATTTCTCAAAGAAGTATTAACTTATGTGCATACTTGTTTTGTTAAACCCAATTGTGGCAATGTGAGACCATCTACGAAAAAATAAAATTTTTTAAAGTAAAATAATTCCTAAAGCAAGACCTTGTAGTAGTGAGTCTTAAGACAAATTATCTCCACACCAATAGAGCTTGCGACAGTGTGTCTTAAGACAAATCATCTCGACATAACAAGGCTTATTGGTAAAGGGACCTTCCGACAGTAAGTCTTTAAGGCAATGTGTGTGCCTTGCAATAAAAGTATAAATCCAACATGGAATGGCATTGAAGTAGAATCTTGCAACAAGAAAATCATCTTGGCAACAATAGGGCTTATGGTAGTGTGCCTTAGGACGAATCATCGTAGCAAAGTAAGCCTTGTAGCGAAGATGGGTTTTACAGTAAAACCTAAGTTTTCTCTCAACAAAGCCAAGCACCCTAGTAGCAGTGTGCTCCTATACGGCAAGGCTAAGGCTCACAACAAGGTCAACCTTCACGGCAAGGCCAAGTCTCACAGTCATGTTGAACCTCACGACAAGGCCTAGCCTCACGGCAAGGCCAAGGCTCGCAGTTGGACCAAGCCTCGCAACAGTGTGATCCTCACATGTATATTCTTCGCAATAAGGTTGAGGCTTGTGGCAAGGTCGAGACTCATGGCAAGTGTAACGCCCCGCTTTTCTGAGCGTTAAATAACTTGGAATTTCAGGAATATTTTTTTATTTTTTATTTTTATAAACCATTTCCCGACAATTCCGTTTTACCTTCTCAACTCACTAAATAAGAATAAGCTAAGACAGGTAATCATCATAAATGCGGAAGCTTAAAATCGAAACCTGATATGGTACATAATCAATTTCACTTTATAACCGTATAAGAATTCGTACCATACATTAATATCATATCCTCAATATTGAAATACATAAATACATGAAAATTCCATAATGTTCTAACAAGGCTAATCATCAATAAAGCATCAGGTAAAACATATCCGAGTCAGCTTGCTGAATCCCTTTGGCCACGCCATCACGTGTCGTCTCATCTCAACCTGCTCTTTATCTAAACTGCAAGACTAAACTGGAACGTTGAATGTTCTAGGGGCATAACCCATTAGAAGATGAAACTTCTAGTGAGGGTCCAAAACATATATACGAATGCATGATGACATAACATGAACAACATTTGCCCTTAGTGTAACTTCCCTGGCCCGCAAGCCTGGCTAGGAATCCTAGGCGAATCCCAAACTTCTGTGGGATAGGCCTAACGTTATTCCCTCAACGCCCTTGGGGAATTACGGCTACACTTCTGGGGGCAACGTCTCATTCCCGTGCATATATATCAATATGACAATAATATCATGCTATGTAATTTTCACGTCTTTTAATGCAATATGATAAAATAAACATTATATTCATAAATAGCATGCACATAAACAGTCACATCATAATTATAAGTCCTTGTGAGAAAACCACTCACCAAATCATACTTAGAATATAACAACTCACCTTTTTGAGATAAACTTGCATTTTCTTGAAAAACGTGCATCGCCTCGATATGCGTGCTCGACATCGAAATGCCTCGATATGAAGTTAACTAATTTAATTAACTCACTAAATTAATCAATTAAACTAAACTTCTAATTACCTTACTGCCGAAACTACTAAATTAATTCCTTAATTTAACTAATTTACTAATTTAGTCATTAAATTGACTAAACTAGCTCATCATTTATTTAAATTATTTTACCAACCTTGCTGTCGTCCTCCTTCACGAGCAATGCCTTATAATTCTCCCTGCCTTCAATTACTTCTTGCTTCTCATTTCCATTTTGCACAACTGAGTGCCACTATTTATAGGCAATTTGCCTTGGCCATCAAGCACAACAGTCCATCATGAGAAACCCACTTAATTAGACAACATAATTATTAAGCTCACATGGCCCTCAATTCTCATGGCTTAAAGTTACTTAAAGTGAGTGACAGAGAATGATGCTTGGTGGCAATTGATTTGTAACTTTAGGTGGAAATGGCTTCTTTCGGTAGAAATTGTTGCTTTTGAAATTTCTTTTACAAAAATATTTAATTAAATATATATATAATATATATTTTACACATTTGAATCCCATAATTTATCTTAATTATACTTGGATAATTCATTAATTATAAATACACCCTCAACCATAGAATTAATTTGCATTACAATACTTCAAATCCATAATTAATAACTTTGAATTTACTCGATAAGGACGATTTTGCCCCAGTGACCTCACCGGGCTATTGATTCATCCCAAAAATCGCCTCAGGGTTATTTCCTTACACAAAATCAGAGCCCCCTCAAGCTTCTGTTGACTTCCGGGAAGTTGTCTACAATAATTCGGTATTGCAGCCTAATTGGCAGCTACTATTTTGCTGTATCGAAAACTGTTCCCGATTTATTTCGATACTATAAATCATATCTTGGGGTGCTCATTAATGCTACATCATTTTCCTTTGTCATTTCGACTCCAGGGTACTCCCGGCAGTCGATTTAGTCAATTTTTCGGACTATTCAGATACCAATTTTCTCTGAAACCCTATTTCTCTAATAAATTACTTATTTTTAATTAACCCAAATTTCTCGGGTATTACATTCACCCTTCCTTAAAAGAAATTTCGTCCTCGAAATTTTCATCAGACCGTTAAGGTAACTGAGACATCACATAGCTCATTACCTAAATATCTCAAATCAAACATCTATTTGATCCTTAACAAGACACCTCGATTTGCGTTCCTTACACATCTAATGCTTATAAGCATACCATGTCATTCACATAATTTCCTGTTGTGGCTCCTTTCAGACGACCACACACCTTCTAATCATTTTAGGCACGCACATTTTATCCCGAAACTTTTGAGATTGCATTCTCGTATTTCA
Source organism: Diospyros kaki (assembly GCA_036245055.1). Classification (NCBI taxonomy): domain Eukaryota; kingdom Viridiplantae; phylum Streptophyta; class Magnoliopsida; order Ericales; family Ebenaceae; genus Diospyros; species Diospyros kaki. The sequence goes on from BSEG01000003.1 coordinate 5,284,237, forward strand.
AAAATCATAAACCTTGGCTAACCACAATAATTAATTATAGACAATAACACTTATTAATCACACATGCTTTTCGTATCTCGTTTACCAAATCCAGCTAAACAACCAGGCTAGCCATAAAGATAGAAGATCCCTTCGGCACTACCATCATAGTTGGCAGGCCAACAAGCCTCCAACTTCATCTGCCACTCACGACTATCCACCAGGTCCTGCATCGGCACCTGACGGCCACGCCCTGGGTGATACGAAGTAGTGCAGTCGTAGTCCTTAAGGAACTCCATCCACTGTCGCTACCTTTCATTTAGCTCTTTTTGTGAGAACCCGTACCTCAGGCTCCTCGTGGTTTGTGAGCACATCAATTGTCCTATCATTTTGATAGTGTTTTCATAACCTTAAGAGTACATGTCCTAGCTGTCAGCTCTAAGTCATATATCGGGTAGTTCTCTTGGTGCCTTGGTGTAATCCACACGTAATCATTAGGTCATGTTGCATTAACACGCAACCCGATCCTTTGAGCTATCACAAATTCTCACTGCACCCGACAGATCATTCTCATTAGACTCTTTTTTTTTTTTTTTTTACGAGTCCTATTATAGGCATAACTATTCCAAAGTGTCCAATCACGACCTTCCAACAGAAGCTTACCAAAACATCTTAATTTAAAACATCTTAACATTCTATTTCGAAATTTGACTCGCAAAAATTTCATTTTGAACCCCACGTTGCTCCATGTTTCGAAATATAAGGTCGGGACTGTAATTACCTGAAAAGTCCCAAACTCAACTTTCGCATGTCCGGATAATTTTTTTTTTTTTTTACCAAAATCTCCGGAATAACAAAACACGTTTTTCCCATAAAGAAAAATTATTTTTCTTCTCTCTTTTTTTTTTTTTTTCAATTCATTTTCATTTCATTTCTTTTCTTTCCTTTTTTTCTCTTTTTTTTTTCCCTTCATTTCTTCATTTCTTCATTTCTTCATTTCTTCTTCTTCTTCTTCTTCTTCTTCTTCCTCTGCAACTCAACGACTCTGCGCGCGAACAACCACCGGCCGCGCACAGCCCAGCCGCCCTCGGCCTCCGTCGCGTCTGCCTCTAGCCGATTTAATCGACCCCGCGCTCGCACCATCGGCCGACACCCCGTTAGCCTCGATCTCCGGTGCACAGCGTCCCCAGCCGCTGCAATCGCAGCTCCTCCTCGCCATCATCGCCGGCCTAATCGGCCCTCGCATCGGCCAGATTCGGTACGCCACCGCCGTTGTCAGCCCTCTCGCGCAACCACCAGCCATCGCCCGGCCTCCCTCAGCTGCCTCGGCGCCATCGCCGTCCTTGCTGCTGTCGTTGCTGCCAGATCCGGGTCAATCCGACCCGACCCGTCTCGATCCGGTCCGGCTCGACCCGACCCGTCTCAATCCACTTCAGGTTTGACCCATCCCTGATTCGACCTATTAGATCTTACCCATATTTAATTTGACCTATTTAGATCTGAATCATATCTAATATATCCATCCAATTAAGTCTGACCTATATCTAATTTGCTTAGATTCAGCTATATCCAGATCTATCATGCCACCTTTCGACCCTTTCCTATGTGGTGCGTGCAGAATTTTAAGGAGACGGTGCACCCCACGGTGCATCTTTGCTCCTTATTTCTGTCATGTGGAAGGAACCATTAATTTTGCTGCCATCCACCACATTTTTGGTGCCAGAAATACTTTCAACCTCTTGTCTCAGCTTCCGGTAAGTGACCGGCTTGGAGCTGTTATGACACTCTTATTTGAAGCTCAAGCCCGGATTCAAGACCCTGTCTATGGTTGTGTATCTCACATTATTGCCCTTCAGCAGCAGGTTAGTGAGATGCAAGCTTTTCGAGCTTATTTGCAGGATTTACTATTCGCATATTATGCCTCACATCCCCAACCTGTTCAACATCCAAACTGGAATTCTGATCTTCCCATCATCCCTGAGGACGTTCCTCCTCCCATTTTCTCAGAGGCTACTCTTCCACCTTATCCTGGTGAAGCCAGCAGTAGCCAGATGCCACCCCCAGATGACATTGATGAGCTGGGACCTGTCGTGTTTGGCAACCTTCGTCGTTACTGAGCATTAGCATCATCATCAGTTTCATGGTTTCTTTTTTCCTTTAAGTAATTGTACGGCTTGATTTCCTGTAATCGTTTGAACTATGGAATGAATATTATGCTTTGGTACTTTAACGTTTCATTCTCTTGTCTTAGCCTCGATTGCATTTTGATCATAAAATACCTCAGGCTTTTGCAGCTATTTAATAATTCATCAATTTGAGATAAAATATCAACTCTTAATTATCACCTGATAATTTACGTCCTTAATCAAGTCACACTTAATCAAGCATCCAATAACCTCAAGCTATCATTGGCAATTTCATCATTAAGAAATAATTCAATTAAATCTTCCGAGAATATATCTTGCTATTTCTCAATTCTTCTTACATCTTTTTTATTAACCGCAAGTGCCCGTACCATATCTCGACAGGCTCTTTATTTCCATAACTTGCTGATATCACTCAGCAATACATCTCCAGATTTGCCCATCAAGGCTATCTAGACTAACTATCTAGCCATACGAGAGTTCCAATCTCAAAAATTGAAAATTCTCGGATCCTCAATCAATTTGGGTCTGCAGCTTCTCCTACTGCAACATATCATCCTGGCACATCTGTCATCATCTTGATTCTCTTAATCACGTCCAAGATTTACACAATCTTCAAGACGACAATCCATAGCCATGCTACCAGCTAGAGCAGGTAGGTACTTACATTACTCATGGTACTCCCATCCTTGCTGGATTTCTTTCTGAAGCTCTAAAGTTCCATCACGAATCCCTAAATCCTCAATCAGTTCTTTCAAGAAATTCCTCAAGAATCTCAAACCGATTTATCCTCGAAAATCCTGAATCAAATCACAATATCCGTTTCTAATTATCTCCCATGGATTCAATTTCCTTACAATCGTGGCTCCCTATCCATCATTCATCATGGTGCTTTCAAGTTTATCTTATCGGGTTGACCACCGACAATTTTACCTGATTTCACATATTCATTTGGCATACTGAACCGTAGTTATAACCTCTGTTGACTAGGTCTTTTCATCATTCTTTTAGGGTCGATACGACCTATCAATCAACTATTTCCTTTTCAATACTCAAACTTTACTTTGAGATTGTCTTCTCACAACTCGCTATTATGGTTTTTGGACTATCCATGCTCCACTACCTAAAATCTTATTTATCAAGAATCCACCGATTCTCGCATTTCGTTCTTCATATCCAGCTGACTATCGGCACACGACTATTAAATTAGTTCTTCCTAGGTACTACACTTACTGCCAGCCAGCATACAAGCTGTCATCATCAGCCCTATTATATAGTAGACTTATTCTTACATCATACGTCAACCCTCAAATGGGTACGCCCTGGGTGAAAATCGCACGGTCTCATCGTAGTCCTTCAAGAACTATCATTCATTGTCACTGCCACGAGTCTAACCTTTTTTGTAAAAAACATTCACTGCCACGAGTCTAACCTTTTTTGTAAAAAACATTCATTCTAGACCCTCATCACAGTCGATGATTTCCTTACCTCATAAGTAACACTTAAACAACTCACGAGTATTCATCTATCATATCCATACGTTGAGTATATTTTCCTTGCAACCTAATTCTTTCTTTAAGGCAATTACAAGACAACCATCTAATGATCTCTCTTGGCATTTGCCGAACTAGACACTGAGGTTAAATTTTCCCTCGAGCCTCATTATCCTCGTCTCATTACCAATTCAAGAAATGACCATAACCTAGATACAATGTAAATAGGACACATAGTTCGCATTCAAGACATTACATGCTTTTTATTCCTTAGATCGTGTCTCCTTAGTACAATCCATCTTACCTTAGGTCGATTCCCTAGGCTCTCAGCCTTGATCGACAAACTAGTGGTACGCCTTGTATCCTAATTCATTGGAATTTGAACTCCACACAAGGTACAGACCCTACTGGTTTGTCCCAGATCTTCAGCATCTGATCGTCACCCAGATAGTCTGTTATAATGCTTTGGTTGACGGGTCTCCCGTACCTTACCATAAGCCATCTATCAGCCCTCTGCTCGCGGGTCTCTAGATCCAGATCTGTCACTGCGAACACCGAACCAGTAGTGTCGTTACGCTGTTAGGGTTTCTTTACCTCGTCTCTCCAAGTCTCATCGGTTGCACCACTGTCTCCTCATCAATGGACGCAACTCTCACGCCATTACTTGGCCATCTTCAGCCTCTTGTTTGATCCAATCCGTTGGATCCCCTTATCTTATTTCCGAGATACTAAATGACCCTCGAAAATCCTTATCCTTTGATCCTTAACTCGACAGCTAAGCCATGACACATTGAACTAATCATCACTAATCCGATCATCCTTCAATAACCGTAGTTATCCTATCTTTCATTGTAAGGATTTCGACAACTGACCTCAAATCATCAGTCCCTAAATCTCTCGGATCCATAATCACGGTTATTGAATCATCCTTACACTCGAATCATTTCATCGAATCCTCATTCCAATAACTAGATCATTTTTCCAGTACTAGCTTCTATTAGGCATTCTACTATTCACCGGGAATAGTAGTCGTCTACTGAAATAGTGTCTGTCGTGAAGAGTACACCAGGTAAGTTCCCAGGAAAGAGAGGTGGGTCACAATGGACACACTTAAGTACCAAATCTTTCCTTATCCAGAACTTACCTAGACATGCACTTCCACTACAACACACTTATCCAGTAACCGTCAACACCCAAATCTTACAGTAGCTTTGCTTATCTAGCCACATGCGACCTTTTCCTTAGGTTCGCTCTAATGTCGACCATACTAGAGTCACTCAAGGCTCAGACATTTCCTATGTCTTTAACAATTATGCTCTGATACCAACTGTAACGCCCCGCTTTTCTGAGCGTTAAATAACTTGGAATTTCAGGAATATTTTTTTATTTTTTTTTTTTATAAACCATTTTCCGACAATTCCGTTTTACCTTCTCAACTCACTAAATAAGAATAAGCTAAGACAGGTAATCATCATAAATGCGGAAGCTTAAAATCGAAACCTGATATGGTACATAATCAATTTCACTTTATAACCGTATAAGAATTCGTACCATACATTAATATCATATCCTCAATATTGAAATACATAAATACATGAAAATTCCATAATGTTCTAACAAGGATAATCATCAATAAAGCATCAGGTAAAACATATCCGAGTCAGCTTGCTGAATCCCTTTGGCCACGCCATCACGTGTCGTCTCATCTCAACCTGCTCTTTATCTAAACTGCAAGACTAAACTGGAACGTTGAATGTTCCAGGGGCATAACCCATTAGAAGATGAAACTTCTAGTGAGGGTCCAAAACATATATACGAATGCATGATGACATAACATGAACAACATTTGCCCTTAGTGTAACTTCCCTGGCCCGCAAGCCCGGCTAGGAATCCTAGGCGAATCCCAAACTTCTATGGGATAGGCCTAACGTTATTCCCTCAACGCCCTTGGGGAATTACGGCTACACTTCTGGGGGCAACGTCTCATTCCCGTGCATATATATCAATATGACAATAATATCATGCTATGTAATTTTCACGTCTTTTAATGCAATATGATAAAATAAACATTATATTCATAAATAGCATGCACATAAACAGTCACATCATAATTATAAGTCCTTGTGAGAAAACCACTCACCAAATCATACTTAGAATAGAACAACTCACCTTTTTGAGATAAACTTGCATTTTCTTGAAAAACGTGCATCGCCTCGATATGCGTGCTCGACATCGAAATGCGTGTTGGGTCAATTTCTTGGCTTTGAAGTACTCTTCTAGCCCAAAATAATTTCTAGAATTATTTTAACATTTTCCAGAATTCTTATCCACATTTTTCCTATTTTCTTTTCTTTTTTTTTTCTTTTCCTTTTTCTTATTTTCTTTTTCTTTTCTCTCCTTCCTATTTATCTTCTTCATCCTTCCAGCGACCTGCGCATGCGCCTCCTGCGCGCGCCATTGCTGCCATTTCTTTCTCTGCTTAAAAAAATTATATATATAGCATAAGGTTAATTAATTAAATAATCACAGACTAATCCACTAAACCAATCTAGTGACTTAACTTAATTTATGAAGTTAACTAATTTAATTAACTCACTAAATTAATCAATTAAACTAAACTTCTAATTACCTTACTGCCGAAACTACTAAATTAATTCCTTAATTTAACTAATTTACTAATTTAGTCATTAAATTGACTAAACTAGCTCATCATTTATTTAAATTATTTTACCAACCTTGTTGTCGTCCTCCTTCACGAGCAATGCCTTATAATTCTCCCTGCCTTCAATTACTTCTTGCTTCTCATTTCCATTTTGCACAACTGAGTGCCACTATTTATAGGCAATTTGCCTTGGCCATCAAGCACAACAGTCCATCATGAGAAACCCACTTAATTAGACAACATAATTATTAAGCTCACATGGCCCTCAATTCTCATGGCTTAAAGTTACTTAAAGTGAGTGACAGAGAATGATGCTTGGTGGCAATTGATTTGTAACTTTAGGTGGAAATGGCTTCTTTCGGTGGAAATTGTTGCTTTTGAAATTTCTTTTACAAAAATATTTAATTAAATATATATATAATATATATTTTACACATTTGAATCCCATAATTTATCTTAATTATACTTGGATAATTCATTAATTATAAATACACCCTCAACCATAGAATTAATTTGCATTACAATACTTCAAATCCATAATTAATAACTTTGAATTTACTCGATAAGGACGATTTTGCCCCAGTGACCTCACCGGGCTATTGATTCATCCCAAAAATCGCCTCAGGGTTATTTCCTTACACAAAATCAGAGCCCCCTCAAGCTTCTGTTGACTTCCGGGAAGTTGTCTACAATAATTCGGTATTGCAGCCTAATTGGCAGCTACTATTTTGCTGTACCGAAAACTGTTCCCGATTTATTTCGATACTATAAATCATATCTTGGGGTACTCGTTAATGCTACATCATTTTCCTTTGTCATTTCGACTCCAGGGTACTCCCGGCAGTCGATTTAGTCAATTTTTCGGACTATTCAGATACCAATTTTCTCTGAAACCCTATTTCTCTAATAAATTACTTATTTTTAATTAACCCAAATTTCTCGGGTATTACAGCAAGGCCTAACCTCACAGCCAAACCAAGGCTCACAGTAAGACGAGCCTGCGGCAATGTGATCCTCACATCTATATTCCTCACGACAAGGCTCACCATTGGATGACTGACATATGTTGACACCTGATACTCTCGTGATTCGTGCCCTATAAATACCTCTCTACAGGACTCAAAAAAGGATCCAAAATTTTTTGTGTACTCTAAACACTAAGAGCATTTCTACCATTTCTGAAAGGTGCTGATTTAAGCATCAGAAGATCATCACGGGCGAAGATTCTCGCAAGCCTTCTAACCTTTTTGTGAGTATCAACAAGGAGATGGAAGATCCTTACGGCATTTTCATTCTTGCAGCAATATCCTTGAGGCGAGACACAAACCTTGCGGTAACCTCCTTGTGGCAACACCACCCTTGCGGCAACCTCCTTACGACAAAATACAAACCTTGCGACCTCCTTGTGGCACCACCACTCTTGTAGCACTTTCCTTCTAGAGGCATTCACATTCAATTGGGCAATTACATCTTTGTGGCATTCAAATTCTAGAGGTACTCACATTCCTGTGACAATTTTGTTCCTCTAGACAATCATGATACTTTCAACAAGTCCTACATTATAAAAATTAATTATTATATTTTTTGCAATAACAGGCACAAAAGTTCCAATAGACATATCCCCTCTATTTGTCAAGTGAAACCCCATTTGCAACGGTAAATTACTAATTTTTTTAGATTTACCTTTACCCCATTTTCAAGATGATTTGTGAAATTTTTCGTTATAATTAAGAAGAAATGGTGATAGTGTAATTAAATGGGCGGGTTATCAATGGATGTTGTTGCAACACAAATGACATGGCCATGGCCAAGGCCAAGGTTAAGGTTGGAGGGCCATAAACATCAGCACGTGAAAGAAGAGTACGTAGCACCACCTCACCTTCTCTTCCATTTTGCCAAGCAACTGCCAGCTCCGCCCTTCACCCACTGACCCTGACCTCCCAACCCAATAATCTCATTTTTTTTAATTAAAAATCATACAATTTATACATATAATATCTAAAAGAATAAGTTACAAAGACCGACATAAAATTTAAAATAATATTTGCTTTTTACCAAATTAATTATTATGATTATCAATCATGCATGCCATGAAAACTCACTTCTTATTGTTATCAAGTACGGATTTAAAAAATAATGATTATGGACAAACTTTTATAATAAATACCTATAAACATATCATTAAACAGGATTAAACATAAAATTAATAAATTCTTACCGAAACAACTCGCTATTAGAAATGGTTCTAACAAAAAGAAGAATGAAGAGTTGGAAATTAAAAAAAGTAAAAGAATAATATGAAAGTCTAAAAGTTAATGATAAATAGACATAATAAGTAAAGTGAGAAGAGAATCAAAGATAAACAGACATAGTAAGTAAAGAGAGAAGAGAGAAACTAAAAGCATCTTTTAGAAGCTTTATTAATAAGCATATTTGAAATTAAGTAAAGTATTATGAATTTTTTTAAGATAATAAAACTTACGAGGACAAATTAATGACAAATTTTAAAATTCATCCAATATTAATTTTTTTTTTTTTTTAGATGGTGGGGACAGTTGCCCCCATTGTCCCAACTTTACATTCATCCCCGACTAATATGACCTTTACAACAGTTTTACAACGATTATTATGACTTCTTTTATATGAAATAGTTCAAAAACTTTTGTATTTTAATGTCTCTTGTACTTAAAATTTTGATTAATTTTTTTAAAAAAATTAAGAATTTAAAGTTTAAATAATTTTTGATGAAGTCAAATAGATTAATTTATGTGAAAGAAGAGTAAGATTGAAGACGACTGAGAGTAAAAAAGGGTGGTGAGTGGTGGAGGGGGGACAAGAATAATTGCAAGTTATTGGCAAATAACATGGAGAGATCCCCCAAGACATGGACACCCACCCAACATTGCTCAGTCTTAATTTGGACTTTTATATACAAAGAATATATAAATATTAAATTAGACATAAATATAAATGGGAAAACAGGGGACATGCATGTCACGGAGTGCATGTGCCTCTCACATGCACGGATGCCCCGCCTAAAGGCAAAGCCAAAGCCAAGTGCAATGGCAAAGCATATCGTATCATATCATATGTCTAATGTATTATTATTATTATTATTATTATGTAAATTCATATGTAATTCAGCGACACTGACACTTTCAATGTGCATACATTGTACTTCCCATGTACTTAAATTGTACACCTACATATGCACGCACGTGACGTCAAATCATTTCGCCTTCCCACCTTCGCTATAAAGACTTGTACCTTTGCCCTCACACATCCAATTCCAAGTGAATGATATATATATATTAAAAAAAATGTTTAATTTAAACATTTGTAATTAAAATAATTATTTTCATGGCCAGTTTGAAAATTAACAAAAGATGCATAATTATTGGTTCCTTACAAAAATTCATTCTTATGATATTTTGATAAATTACACTTTATAGTTATGAGATCTAGTAAAAAGATAGAGAGACTCTTAAAAAATAAGAGTAACCTTCCACTTTATAACTCTATCTACACTTTTTCTATTATTATTAAAATTATTAATATAACAAAAATATTCTTATATTTTCTTTCCCCCCCCCCCTAATCCTCCTTATCAATTCGGTGAAATGATCAGAATCTCAAATTTATCAATCTTTTTTTCTTTCTTTCTCCTCCTCGATAATGGCTAAACTATCATCAAGGTAGAGATAGAGAGAACGGGGTGAGGAAAAGATAATAGATAATTGGATTCGAGTTAATTAATTCACCATACAAGGAAAATAAAGTAAGAGAGATAAAAAATGTGAAAGTACTTTAATCATATTAAAATTTTTAACATATATGAAATAACGATAAACTAAAGTGTAAATAGAGTTATAAAATCAAAAAAGATTTTTATCATTTCTCAAATGTCATGTATTTCAATTTTTTTTATCAAAGTTCAAGAGTGTTGAGAGCAATTTATTGCTCATTTAAATATATCGCTAATGAAGTATTTAAAAGTTGGTTATATTTCACACAAGATATAGTTTGCTTTGGTTCAAGACGTGATCAATATTGATTGTCATTCACCTTACGCTTTTGTCCTCGAAAGAGATGTTACGAAAGAAAAAAATGTGACCTCATTACTTATAAAAATGCACAACTTTCTTGACTCACATTTGATATGAGATATGTCCATCAAAGTAAGCTATGTGTACAAACAAAAGATCCAATATAGGGTTCCCCTTATGATACCATTGGTACACTCAAAAGTTAAAACCAACATAAAGAGGATAAAAGTTGGACAATTTTATGATTTGATGTTAAGCACATTAATTTATAGGCTTGAAATTCCTTGTTCATGAAAACTTTTGATTGAGATAATATGAGACCTAGTTTATCTCTATAGATATTGCATGTAATCAATGATAATCCCAATTTGAAAATGAATATTCTTGAATTAGGAAACATATTATTTGATATCAATTTGGGGATGTGAATTGAATCCTATTTTATCATGGCGAAGATGGCATTTGATAGACCTTATCTTGATATATCCATCGTAGGAAAGCTATAGTCGAGGCTAGCTTGTCACATGGCTGAGCGAGGCAATACACCTACATGGCAAAATAAGTGGTCTAGCCTGGTCGCATACATGGCTTGATGACATATATATTTTACCATAACAATACTTATTATTATAAGGGAGTTACTACTATTACACAAATACTCATTTTCGTTACTATGCTCATTTTCATTTCCACTATATGGCAAAATAGTCTAACTTAATCATATAACCTCTAAATTACAATATTAGAGCAAGAGTAACCATTGCTATTACACCAAATGCTTATTTTGATTAACATTACTTAAAAATAAATAAAAACTAAACTAAAATGGTGAAATGTCTTCCCTTAAAGGTCATATTTATTTTAATTTTTTTTATTTTTATGTACATGTATAGCACAAGCCATCCCACTAGCTGTATGTAGGGTAAACACCCTGACCTCTCCTAAGGTAAGACCTAAATTAAGAGAGCAATCCTTAATTTTGGAAAATTATAAGGACCTTTCCTAAGATTTAAAGTTGTACCAATCAATATCCTTTTGGTTAAACCATGAAATTAAATTTGTTAATGCCAAAAAGTTGTCTTTATTCAACCTTTGTCCCTTTGTATCTTTTTTCTATCTCTCTTTCTTACCTTCCTTCCTTATTTGATGATAGTGAAAGTGGTGACAACATCAATTGCTCTCTCTCTCTCTCTCTCTCTCTCTCTCTCTCTCTCTCTTAAATTGGAATGATCCAAATGTTTTAGTTCTTGAAATCAAAGCAACCAAGAAGCTAAACGCGTCTTCCTCTTTTTTTCTTTTGGAAGTGAAATCCTAACAATACTATGATCCAATTAGATGATAGTCGACAATGTTAGATTGTAGTCATTGTTGAGTATTGGTAGTGGGTAGCAATGCAATTGACCACCACCACCTCTTTTTTTTTTACACTTTGTAATTAGAGAGAAGAGAAAAAAATGTAGAGTTAATTAAAATGGTTAATTCCGTTGTTAAATTACTATCTATATTAGACCCCAAATTGCTCAAACAGAGTCTCTCGCATACAATTCACTTAAAGTGGGATTTATAACCATTTTATCAATAAAAAAAATAAGAATGAATGGGCATATATATCAACAAGGGCATGGTTGGAGTTTAGTTTGAGTATTGAAAGATAAAAAGTGTTATAGGGAAGTGGGGGCCCAAAGGAAGGGGAGATGTCTACGATCAGGTGGACAGTTATATCGCCCGAATGTTGGGTGCCCCTCACCTTGTAATAATTTATTTAAGAAAGAAAAGAGGAGAAAAATATCTAAAAATCTTAAAATAAAACTAAGAAATGAGAGAAGGCTTTTTAATTTTTATTTTCTCCAAGTAAGTAAAGGAGAAGAATGAATGAATGAATGGGGTTTCTTAATTTGTACGAATAATGGCGTCGGCTTTCTCGATCCTTTCCCACGTTGATTCTCACCGCACTTTGATGCAGCCCCCTCCCCTCCCCAGCCCCGCCGTGCGAAGCACGATGCTTTCTTCCTTCCTCGCATATCTCAACTCACTCTTTATCTATTCTCCTCCCCCCTTATTTCTATTGGGATGAGCAATAACATACCAATAATAATGATATAAAAAGCTTGATAATAAAATCGATCAAATTCATATGTTGAATTTGTGCATTTATTTTTCAAAATCAATGCGGAGATAGAATACATCTTTTTAGTCATTTAATACTTTATATTTATTCAATCGATTGCATCGACTTTATTGCCAAAGTATTTTCAAAATTAGAGAAATATTCCCCCCCCCCCCCCACAAAACCAAAAATGAATAAATCTATTCCACGTCTGGGCTTCTTTATATTTTGAGTTCTAACTTTTTATAATTTGTTTTTCTAGATAACTTGGACTTAAAAATAAGGCGGAAAAAGGCAAAAGGGGGGATGGCTTGCGTTGAATGAGTGAGGCCAAGGGGTGTCCACTCCATGTGCGAGCTCTGGACAAGAGATGGGTGGGGCACGGCCCCGTATATTACTCTAATGTGGAATGTGGAATGTGGCTCACCCCCTTACGCTACGTTTCCATTTCCATTTACGTTTACTATTTTCTTCATAACAATTTTATTATTATATATGTTCATTCAATAAGGTAATAAAAATCTGATGAAAGTGAACTTCAAGAACTTAATTCTTAATTTGGTAAATTTGAGGAGGAAAAAAAAAAAAGAAAACTGGAAAACAATACAGGGTCTACAAGAATCTGACAATTTTGCCCCTGTCTTCTTCCCTTCTTGCTCTCTGCTACGCTGGATTTTACCATGGAAAGCAAAAACTAAGCACTGGAAATTAGAAAACTAATAAGCTGTCTCGATTTTTGGATGTTAACAACTGGGAGAGTTCTTCTTCTTCTTCGTCTGCCCTACTAATCATGCGCTAATCACTCCGAGAGAGAGAGAGAGAGAGAAATTAAGCTCATATCATGTGCCTGTAATCTGGACCACTTTGGTAGTGAATCAAGTATTCTTCACCGTTTGATGCGCCGAAAATGGAGCTTTGACTCAGAAACTGTTGCCTATGCACGTCCTTCTGCCTCCGCAGCTCCAGAACCTTCCGGTGCGAGTTCGAGTGCTTCGCCGACACGAACGTGGGGCTAGCCGCCGGCCGGTACTCCGGCACCAACCGCCCCGACTTGTACCGGACCCCGCATGCGTTGCACAGCGTCTTCGGGCCCATCGGTCCCGTCCGCCACTGCGGCGTCTTCTCCGACGCGCAATGCAGGCACTTCAGGCCCGGAGTCTCGGCGGCGTCCCTCCTCTTCAGCGGCGTTACCTTGAGCGTCTTTGAGGTGGTGGTTGGTTCTGAGGACGAGGCGGCCGGAGAGAGGACGAGCAGGCGGGAGGACCAGTCGCAGGGCGCGGCGCGTGTCCGTTTGCTCCGGGCTTTGCCGGGGACCGACACGTCGGCAGGGAAAAGCGGCGGATTGTGGCGGTTGTCGACGGTTTCCGATGATGAGGTGGCGGTGGCGGTGGTGGTGGTGTCGGCGGGAACTTTTGTTGCGGAGATCAGTTGGAGGTTCTGCAAGTCGTCGCTGGAGAACGAGTCCTCCACGAAGTTCGACAGCCATTCCAGCTCAGCCAAGTCGTCGTACTGATCACCAAAACAAAATGAGGTCAAATTTTCAAGTTACTCGAAAATTCAGTTTCAGACATGGCAACAACCGCTTAATGCGGATATGATCATTCTGAGAAAATTTGGGGGAATTCAAAATTGATTTCGCAATTACTCTCTCAAAACCTACATTTCCACAATGGTAAAAAATTAAGCTTAACACCGCAAAATCATTCTCGCAGGAATACATTGCACCGTACCGGAACGCAGAGTTCGCCGCAAAATTGAGAGTCAGGGAAGCCAACGTTGCAGGAGAACTGGAATTCGCCGCTGGAAACCGACGAATTACAGCTATCAACGACGGTGACGGTGGAGGAATCGGTGGAATTGCCGGCGACATTGTCGAAGAAAGCGTCGGTCATGACTTCGTCCTCCTTGGAGAAGTCGAGCAGGTCGTCGACGGTGAGATGGCCATTATTTTCGCTCGGCTTCTGATCCGAGAAGCGGTTGTCCGGCAAGAAATGGGAGTCTCCAGCGGGTCCGAAGTAGAGGAAATCCGGCGCTTCCATCGATTTCAGGTTTGCGCAAAGCAACAACGATGGGGCTGCGAATTTAGGGAGAGAAAAAGGTTGAGAGAGAACGGAAGGGTTTGGATTGCGTTTGAAGCAGAGACAGAGCAGAGAGAGAGAGACAGAGAAAGGGCGAGGGGTGGGGTGGGGTGGGGTGGGGTGGGGCTGGGCTTTGATGAGTGACAGGGCGAAACACGCAGCTATATATATGAAAATTCCCAAAGCATCTTTACCTGCTGTAACCAAAAATTTATTTATTATTGGCAAGTCACTTGCTACTTCTGTAAAGTTGTTCCGACTAAATTACGCAACTGCCCAGCTCCTTCATTTGTTTTACCCCTTTCATTATTATGGTGAATTATGTCAATTCACATCCAAAATGTTCCCACTGTAATAACCATATCCACTCATCATTTTCAATGCGGATAAATGCTTCCTGATTCACATTTCATTCAATTTAATTCCTCATTTTCTTTAAATATTTCAAATTTATATATTTCGTTTTACCATCAATTTCAATATATTGTATTGTATGCTCTTCGAATCGGGATTTTAACAGTTTTAATGTCAATTAAAATTATAATTATTAAAATAAAAATTATTTGAAAACATGTGGGTGATTGAATAAAGATTCTTTTTTTATTTCATCCCAAATTGGGAGAGTTTCTTGATTCAAACTTACATAAATTGAGGGGATTTGGTCACTTTTTGTGGAGACGCGGGGGGGGGGGGGGGGGGGGTATTCATTGTCATTTCTTAAATTTATCATTGCAAAA
This sequence comes from Diospyros kaki, assembly GCA_036245055.1. Lineage (NCBI taxonomy): Eukaryota > Viridiplantae > Streptophyta > Magnoliopsida > Ericales > Ebenaceae > Diospyros > Diospyros kaki. Next base: position 5,299,483 of record BSEG01000003.1, read on the forward strand.
TATTGTCAACTTTGAAGGATATGGAAGTAACTTCACCAAGTGGTGTAGAACAAATAGAGATTAAAGAAAGTAAATTAGTTGAAATGAAGGGATTTAAGAAAGTAAAATGGCAAATTAAACCACCCCCTAAAAAGAATTAAAGAGGAGCAGGTTTTGTCGCGGTCGCCCTTCCCATTAGCGTCCAAGCTTACAACCACAACACCAGATTCTCTCTCTCTCTCTCTCTCTCTTGCTCTCTCTCAATTATTTTTTTTCCTTGGGAATTGCGCTTTAAAATAAATATATTATAAAATAAAAATAAAAATTAGAACTCTGATTTTGCCTCATTGTTTAATGTAATTATTACTTCTTTCCCCTGCTCCTTATCATATCCCTTATTATATTCCTTAACCCACGTTTAAGCACGATGGTTACAGCTCAACTCTGTGAAACCAATGGTAATGATCTCACCCACGTGTCCTACATTTCACCCTCTGTCTTCTTCGTATTACAAATATAAATGCACCCCCCCCCCCCCAAATTTTTACCATTTTTTAAAATTTACCCCCCACGGTTAGTTTTCATAAATTCAGTTCTCTGGCACTTAAATTTGTTGTAATGTAATGTTATTTCGTCGTCAAATAGACATATACAAGGCACCATTGAATTGAAACTATGTTTGAAGAAAGCATTTTTTTTATTAAAGATAAAAATAAAAATAATTAATGTTTACTTTTAGTAGTATTAATGATTTATATGTTCTTGTGCTTTATTTATTTTCCTTTGTTTCTGAGTTATATTTGCAACTTAAAGATTAAAGGTGGTGTCTTTGAGAAAAATAAAATAAAAATAAATTGGAAGGGGTTTGGGTTTCTTAGATATCTTTAATAAAATAGTACAATTTTTTTTTTCGAGTATATGATTTACGTACCCAATTTATGCTGGTTTTAATTTTGACTTGTGAATTAAGTTTTAATTTGAAAGCCGAAATATATATATATATATATATGTTAGAAAAGGAAAAAAACGAAAAAAGAAAGGGGATGGGTTCAATTTGAATTGAATTTGTTGCTTAATTTAGTAGAAACGCTGTGGTTGCGGGGGGGATGCGTCTTTTGGAGGGTGGGTTCGTGGGGTCCAACTCAGCACGTGACAAAGCTGTGGCCATCATGTGAGAGCTGCTCCGTCGATTCACCTTCCCACTCATATTTCACATAGCTTAATTTAGGGTTATTTCTATGACTTAAAATTTAATAAAAAAATCACAATATTCAAATTTAAAATCTCAAAACTTATTGAGAATGCCATTCCTTGGGCGGAGCTTACTAAGAGGTAATTAAGGAGGGGGAGGGAGGGGTCAACGGAGCGGTGGTCAAAGGCTCCAATTCCATCCAGGTATGGGTTGGAAGTGGAATCGGGGCAGGCAGGGCGGTGGTTCGTTGACGGTTCCCCCACACGTGCAGCGAGTATTGCATGTCTAAGGATCAACGTGGCAGCACGTGGAGGGGATGGCTGCACGTGACGTGCCTTGATGGGTGGCTTTGAGTGAGGAGCAAATTAAAATCATTCCATTACCCGCCCGCATTATTATTACAAACTTAGAAGCGCTCCTCCACTTCACTCCACTCTCCATCCAATCGCCCATTTTTTCTACGTATTCGTCGTGTACAAGGAGAAATCATGATAACAATATATAGTCAATTTTATGGTCCTTTCCACCTATACACGCTAAAACATATTTTATATAATATAAAATATAAAATCTCTATTTAATTTATTTATATAAAAATTAATTCTTTTTGAAATGGAGGTTAAAATTTTGATAACACTATTAAATTTGCATGATGTTGAATAATATTGTTATTAATTAAAAAGTTTTCTCAATGAAAAAACTATATATTTCTAATTAACTAGGCATTTCTTATTTAAAAACTAAATCCCTCTAATTAACTGGGCATTTCTTATTTTTCCTTAAATTAAAAAATTAAAATTTTGTGATGTGGAAGGTGAAAAGATAAGTTTACTTCATTTTTTTAAATTTAATTTTATATTTTAATATTTAATTCTAATTTTTATATTTTAAACTCGCATACTTGTACTTTTATATTAAAATCCGTAAATATATTTTTATGCATTTTTAAATATGAAAACTAAAATACATAAATTAATATATGTATATTAACTATTTAAATTAAAATATATTTTTATAATATTTTAAAATATTAAATACATTTTTAGATATATAATATATAGAAGTTGACTATTTTCTATAATTTAAGATATTAAATTCTTTTAACAACTCTTTGTTTGCTTCTATATATTTTACTAAGAGTATTTAAAACATTTTATACCTCAAAAAAATAAATGTAGTCCAAACTAAAAGTAGTTTTATTCTAATATATAAGGTACTAATTTTTAAGAAATTTATAATAAATAAAAAAATTACAAAAATAATAATTATATTTATAAATATATTTTCCTCCTCTCCTTACACCCCAAAACCTAGAGTAAACAAAATTGAGGTACGGATAAAGATTGAAAAGTATCTAATACCCAACTCGACGTTCCCTCTGTATTATCAAATCTCCATCCAAAGAAAGTAAAGGGTCCCATTTTTCCTTTAGTCCCCTCTATAAGAAAAAAAACTTGTTTTTACTTTCACTTTTCAATTTCACTCAATGCGTCCCCTCTATTAATTCTCAATAACCAGTATTAATTTGTTTGTCACTAAAGATGTTAAACAAGATGACTTAATTCAACACGCAACAACCCGTAACTTGCCTAACCATGCCAATCTAGCAACTCATTGGCCTTCTCCCAAGTCACCTCCTCCTCTATTTTGGAATTATCGTCCTTACGCGATCTTTCGTCACTTGTACTCTTAGTTTTAACAGAGAAGATAAATTACAGGTAGAGAATTTGTCTCATTACACAGAGTAAAGAATCAAACTCACGATTTATTGATGTGAATCCCAACTTATCATGGTTTAACCACTTAATTTGTGCTATAAGACAGCTCCTCCTCTATCTTTGTTTCAGATTATTCCATTTAATGTCAGATATGATTGATCAAATTATACATCTATTTAATAACAAGAAAAACAAATTATTTTCTTACATTGAGCAACTTTTTTAGTTTTTATTTTAAAAATTTTGAAAATTGACAACATTATTAAAAAAACGCTCATTTTTCTTGTTTTAAAGAAAATAAAAACTAGACATAGGAAATTTAAAAGAAGAAAACTAAAAATTGACAACTCTGTCAAACAGAGCCTAAATTATAATATAATAATTGAATATAATTTTAATGAAATTCAAATATGTATTTGTTATGACAAAAGCGTGTGAGAGTGAATTATGGCAGGGTCCATGAAACTAAGGAGGCATATGGCCACAATAGTGTTGTTAATTTCAATGAATGAGCTTCTCAGTATATAAGTAACGAGTTATAAGGGTGACACTCTTGCTTATAATATATATATATATATATAAATTCTTTGTTTAAGATTATATCGATGTTCGGGCACAAGCGATACATGCATTATTGGTGTATGAATATATCATATATATATATATATATGTGTGTGTGTGTGTGTGTACACCGATTAAATGTTTAAATTGATATTTCCAATGATTTTATTACAACTTTGGCATGTTAACACTAATTGAAAACTACATTCATATTTGATGAGAGAATATTTAAAGGGACAATTTTATTATACTACTCTTGGTAGATTATCATTAACTTAGAGTTATGTGTGCTAGTAAAGACCAATATGCAATTGCCACGTGTTAAGTTCTAGGAGTTTCACATGTCTTTATAATCTCTATTATGATTTTGAAACAGAAAGAGATAGAGAGGAAGATTCAATCAACCAAGAATATCTTTAACACCGCAAGAATATCTCCAACATTCCAAGAATTATTTTCGTTGAAGAAGATTATCTTTTCTCCCCATGAAAAGAGGATCGGCCTCTATTTTTGAAAAATATCTTGTCTCCTAAAAGAAAGGCCAAGGGACATCTATAAATAGATGACAGCCTCTACAAGAATGGGGTTCTAACTCTTAAGGGACTCTTCTATTATTTTTCACTACTACTATATTTCTCGAAAACCCATGAACTGACTTGAGCGTCGGAGCTACAACGGGAGAGCTAGTCCCCACCCCCCCTCTTTTGCAGGTATGTGGTCAGAGACAGAAGACGAATTGTAGGCTCTGCATCATCAAATAGCGCCCACCTTAGGGCCCTCTTTTTTCTTTCTGTCTGTCATGTATAATCTCAAACCACACGAAGCACAATCAGATCGAGTGGAAAAGAAAAGGTTTCACGTATGTGACCTCATTAACGGCTTCTGAAAAAAAATTGGAGAAAAAATTGGGAGTGGTAATCTAGGAGAAAGAAGATGTTCATCTTATTTTATAGATCATATGCGGCTTGATTTCGCCATCCTATGCGACTTTATGTTAAAATAAAACCTTCTAGAGGCTGGGAAAAAAGACAAGCGGAATCAATGGATGAAGTTCCACAACAGCAAGGTACTGCTAATTTTGCTTTAGTTTTCTGTTTCCTTCTCCGCAGAATTATAGTCGCAGCCACTAGCATCCCTAAAGCTAGCATCCCTAAAGCCAAAGCATCCAATGGGACCATTAGACCAAGTGTCAATCATAGTCTGCTTCATGTGAGAACCTACTTTGAATCAAGTTGATAAGAAAGGGTGGAATTCCCTCTAGGAATGGCCATGTACACTCCAGTTTCGGCAACTGATTTTGCGATAGCATCGTGTCGCCACATATGCGACAATGGTAAATTCTATAATTTTCTAATCCATTGAGTCTATGTGTTTGTCTATCTTCATTGCTTATTAATTGCACTTGTTGAGGTCGAAAACCTCAAGATGATGAAGCTTGATTTTGTTCATGCTGTATACATTATATTTTTCTGGCCTATCTTTTGTGCTACAACGTCAATAAAGGGCTTTTTCGATGAGCATAGCATCTCTCTCTACCCATGGGGGTTTTATTCCATGACTGCTAGGGCCAAATTGGGATAGCCCCGAACCCTCAAAGAAATGGCCAATGGCTAGTAGGATGCATCTTTGCATGACAAGACGGTAGAAATGGCTATCGCGGACGTATGCATCAAGACCGAACCGCGAAGACAAAATATGAACATTATTTCTGATTGCGGATGAAGGCATCAAGCCGAACCGTGAAAACAAAATGTGGATGGTATTTCAAATTGCGAATGTAGGCATTTCGCAGAACTTCGAAGACAAAATATGAACATTATCTCTAATTACGGATGTAGGCATCAAGATCAAACCGCGAAGACAAAATACGAATATTATTTCTAATTGTGGACAAAGGCATCAAGTCAAACTATGAAAACAAAAAGTAGATGGTATTTCGGATTAAGGATGTGGGCATTTCGCCGAACCGCGAAGACAAAATATGAACATTATCTTTGATTGCGGACATAGGCATCAAGACCGAACCGCGAAAACAAAATATGAACATTATCTCTGATTGCGGACGTAGGCATCAAAATCGAACCGTGAAGACAAAATATGAACATTATCTCTGATTGCGGACGTAAGCATCAAGACCGAACCGCAAGGACAAAATATGAACATTAGTTCTGATTGTGTATGAAAGCATCAAGCCGAACCGTGAAAGCAAACTGTGGATGGTATTTCGGATTGCGGAAGTAGGCTGTAGTTACCCGTAAATAGTAATTAAATTAATTATTGATTTATTGTGTTAATATAAATTAAAAGAAGTATTAAAATAATTTGTTGTTATAAATAATAATAAATTATGTGGTTTTAAGGAAATAAGAAATTAGGGTAATTAATTAATTATTTTAGAATAATTCTAGAATAAGCAAAAAATTAAAATAAATCAAATTGTGTGATTTTTGGACATTCGAGATGTTAGCGTAATTAATATAGGGGGTGAGAGTGTAAATAATGGAAGTTTGGGGTGGCTAGTGCAAACTTCAGAAAAGGCCAAAAAGTCACCTCAAATATAATATAATACCTATATATGTTGAAGGTGGCGTGTGGGCACGACCGGTCGCGCGCGAGGTGGCCAGGCAGCGGACGCGGGTTCGATTCCGCGGGTGGGCAGACGCGCGAGGCTGGAATTTTGGCTGATTTTAATCAGTCTTAGACATCAAAACGATGTTGTTTCGATGAGGTGGTGACCTCCCAGTGGCTAGCCCGCGTGCTGCCACGTGGTCGCGCCTCCTCCGCTCATTTTTTTGGTTGATTTAAGCCCAATTCGGGCATTCCTTTTTGTATTTGAACAGCAGCAAATTTTGGGAGAACAGCAACGTGCGCACGGGAGAAATTTGAGAGATTTTGGGGCTAAAATTTGGATTAAATCAAGTTTAATTCAAGAGTTAATTTTTCGGGTATGTAGACAAGCCAGTAATTAATATTCTGTACGGTCAGAATTTTATTTAGAGCCCAATTTTGTTAATTTTGGCGAATAATTGGGATATTGTAGTTTGTATAATTTTTACCGCTTTTAGACCAAACGAGCCTAAGGATACCTCTGTTAAGGCAAGTTCTCTATACCCTCCTCGTCGATTTTTTCGTTGTCAATTTATTTGACCTCCCTTCATTTGCTTCAACCGTTAATTAGGTATGGAATTTTAAATGAGTTGTTTTAAAATTTAATTTACTTAACTAGTCTCGAGGATTTTATTCATTAGTTGCCTACGGGGGTTTGTGCCACCCCCAAGCCTATAGGAATGATGTCGTACTCACCCGGGGCATGATCTGGTTATGCTTGGTCACGGACATTCTAGCTTGGTTATGCTTGGTCACGGACATTCTAGCTTGGTTATGATGCATCCAGCACGGGCATATGCATCGCGTGTGGTTTACTATGTGGGCGGAGCATGGCCTGATGCCTGGATGTATGGGCGCTAGTGTATCACGTTGATGCTCACTACGCCATTGCATTTTATGTGCATTGCATGGCTACTGGTAGTATATAGTTCTCGGACGGGAGTATCGTTCCAAGGGAGCCTATGGCTCGGGTGTCGGGAGTACCGACATGGACACGGGTGACGAGAGTACCGACCCGGGACAGTGCACACAGGTTTGTTGAGGATATTTGTTGCCTTTCAGGGCAGCAGCAAGTTGGTATGGGACTTGGGTGCCAGGTGTCTTGTGTGGGCCCCAAGGACCGGTATGTGCTTTTATTATGCTGCATTGTTGTGTTGTAGTGTCTCATGGCTTGTGTGTACGTGCGAGACTGTGTTTGGGGTGATCTCTCTTTCTATTTATAACCTTTCATTCTTATAAACTTACTGAGTCTTGCGACTCACCTTGCTTTTCATCATTCTAGGTAAGGGTAAAGTGAAGGCCGAGGGCGAGGATCGTTCCACTTAGCAGCCGACCGCGTTGGTTCGGTGTACTAGCTGCCCCCATTATCTCTGATATTTTTTCGGTATTTTTGTCTTTCATTTTTTACTGTGCCAGATTATTCCTTGTATCTTTTATTTGTTGGCACAGGTGTCTGTATATTTTTATATACTCCTTGACCACTGTTCTAGCGAGGTACTTGTGGGCATGCATGTTTACCGTTTTTCTTCCGCAGTTGTATTTCTTATGTATGCATGCCAGGGTATTTTTGTCTTGTGTTTATTGTTTTCCCTTCCGTAAACACTTCCGTTCGGATAGACTGGGTGGTTGGGATATCCAGGCAGGGGTGCTTACATAGGCATTTCGCCGAATCGTGGATGTTCTTTAAAAACCCGGTCATCAACTACAATCCAAGCAACCATGTGCTCACGAAGATCGAGGGTTCGAAAAGCCTCGACATGAAGACTCAACCTAATAATTAAGGAACGAGTTCGAGGTTTTAAACCTCGACCATTGAAGACCAAAAGGGACCACCCGTACTAATTAAGGCACCAATTCAAAGGCTACGAACCTCCACCAAATGAAGACCAAAGGGGACCACCCTTAATAATTAAGGCACCAGTTCGGGGGTTACGCACCTCCGCCAGGCGAAGACTCAAAGGGGACCACCCTTAATAATTAAGGAATGAGTTCGAGGCTACGCACCTCAACCACCAAAGAATTAAAGAGGACCACCCCTAATAATTAAGGAACGAGTTCGAGACTTTTAACCTCGACCATCGAAAACCAAAGAAGACCACCCCTACTAATTAAGGCACCAGTTCGAGGGTTACGCACCTCCGCCTGGCGAAGACTCAAAAGAGACCACCCCTAATAATTAGGGAACGAGTTTGGGGCTACGAACCTCGACCATCGAAGGCTTAAATGGGACCACGCCTAATAATTAAGGAATCACTTCCAAGAATCACACCCAAAACAAAAAGAAGGTTCGATATAACCCTCTCTTGGTTCGAAAAGAACCTCCAACGAAAGCTGAATGATCAAGATTCTCACTAAGCAAGCAGCGTTACATGAAAAAGCTACCTCATCGGGATAATAGAGCTTATCCTAATACACCTAAATGGTTAAAGGCCAAGATTTTATGAGCTTTGGAAAGAAAGCGAAAGAGGGAAACCTCGGCCACCACAGCTTCGACCAGTAGCTCCGAAGACAAGGCATGTAGCCTCGGCCACCACTGCCTCGGCCAGGGGCCCCCGAAAATGAAGCGTGCAGCCTGGACCAGCATAGCCTTGGCCCTAGGCCCCCAAAGACGAGGCATGCAGCCTCGACTGTAGGCCAAAAATAACAATAAAAATATATATGTACTAATTTAACAGTTGGCCCCCTCTCTATCATAGGAAAATCCCCGAATGTCTCTATCACCTCAAGCGACCTAATCACCCTCTGCATGGGAAGAGTGAAAGGGCACTGGGACACTTGAAAAGAGAATTTAGCATCCAAGTCTGCTAACCCAATTTTTAGTAGAACTTTTTTACAAAGGCTTAGAAAAACAATAACGACTACTCCTTCAGCTGCCCAAATTTCTCGCTCGATCAACTCAAGGAGTGGGGGGTAAGTGATGAGGGAATATTTACAGGGGCAATTTTACTATACTACTCCTAGGAGGTTACCATTAACTTGGAGCCATGTGTGCCAGTAAAGGCCAATATGCAATCGCCACGTGTCAAGTCCTAGGAGTTCCATGTGTCTTTATAATCTCTATTATGATTTTGAAATGGAAAAAGATAGAGATGAAGATTCAGTCAACCAAGAATATCTCCAACACCGCAACAATATCTCCAACATCCCAATATTTATTTTCATTGTGGAAGGTCATCTTTTCTCCCCATGAAAAGAAAATCGGCCTCTATTTTTGAAAGATATCTTATCTCCTAAGGAAAAGGCCAAAGGAGATCTATAAATAGAGGACAACCTCTACAAGTATGGGGATCTGACTCCTAAAAGACTCTTCTATTATTTTTCACTACTATTATACTTCTCAAAAACCCATGAACTGACTTGAGCATCGAAAACCCCGCCTCCCCTCTTTTGCAGGTACTTGGTCAAAGACAGAAGGCGAATGATAGGCTCTACATCATCAATATTGTATGTTTGATTATATATATTGTTATTGTCAAAATATAACAGCAAATTTATAAAGTAAAAAACGTCGTTATCAAGTCGTCAAAGATTGTCGCTGCTTGAGACTTTTGTCATTTAACATTATCGTTGCCCGAGACTATCATTGCTCAACATTGTAAGAAAGAGAATATTCATAAGGCGTGAGGAAAATAGTAAAACATTAAAAATAATAAAAATTAGAGATTGTATTTATATGAATATCAGAGACGTGTATTTTCTGAAATGAGGACTTGTTTATTTATAAAGGAAAATATGACAATTCTAAATCTCTTTGGTTTGAAATTTTTATAAATAATATTATCTTAATATTCTAATATGTTATCAAAATTAGTATTTTTAATAGATAACATTTATTTCTTTTGAACTAAGGTTTTATTAGAATTTCTAAAGAATAATGTCTAACTTTTTTAAGATATCCTCGAGAGAATTTGCAGATGTCAAAATTATCCAATTCATGAGTTGCATGAAATCCCAACCTCTCTCCCGGTATGAGAAAAAATCTCTGGGCCTAGGATGGCCGGGCTTTTTAGCTTACCTAATTTCTTGGATTGGCTCAATTTTTGTTTTATTATCATTAATTAATTTTTTTTGTATAATAACTTATGATATATATAAATCAACAATTGTATAATAATGCAAACTAACTAGGAGATTATTATATAGTCACCATTATTAGATACTAAAATAATTGAACGATTTTGAACACTTTATTGAGGAGACTAACTTTTGATCACAAAATGGTAAGTGTGACTCATTGAAAAGATGAATAATGATAGAAATCACTAAAGAAAAGATAACCAAAATAAATGACTAATTTTTTCGTTGTATGGACAAAAAGGTAATTTAAACCTTTTAGATTGTTTCGGCAACTCCCATCATGATCTCTTATCATTAGCCTAAAAGGATATTAGGGGTGTTAACAATTCGAATTGGTCTGGTTCTATAAGAATCCAGTAATCGAATCATTTTTAATGATTTTAAAAAAATAAGAACTGTAACCAAACCATACATATATAAAACCAAATCATGACCAATCTGTCACACCAGATCGGTTTCGATTCTATCCAATTAACATTTAACTTCTAAACATTTTTATAAAATATGAAATTACAAACAAATTTGTTAATTAAAATAAACCCATAACTTCATTAATGCCTCAGGTCTTGAAGTAAAAGTAGAACAAAATAATTCATAGACTATCTTATCAAATGATATTACATCGACCAGTTAATATAACAATAGCACATAAAAGTCTAGAATAAAAGAGTTCATGAATAACAATAACCAACAACAAAAAAGAAATAAACAAAAACTAGGAGATTAAAATTGAAGCAATATAATAAAAGCAAAGTTCCCACTACCACCAGTAAGCAATATAGTGTATGTATATATATATACTCAAAAAATTATAATATATATATATATAAATATAATATCGGTTCCGCTTCAATTCGAATTGCGGTTTGAAAAAAAAAAATCAGTAACCAAACCAAATATATCGGTTCTTCATTTTTTAAAACCAGAACCTAACCTTTGAACCATATAGCCAATTCAAAGGCACGGTTTGGTCTAATTCACCAGTTCTCGAATATTTTTTGACACCCCTAAAGGATTTCACTTTTTTATTTATTTCAAGTAAACACCAATAAAAGGGTATATTTCTTACACAAGAGCTATGCATCTATTATAAGTAGGCAACGAAGCCAAGCCCCGACCTACCTAAAACCAACATTAGTTGGTGATGAGCTATTCAGTTCTTGAGTAAAAGCTCACAGTAGTTCAGAATTAATTAGAAATTTAAAGGGCTAGCTTATTCAAAAAATTGCCTCAAAGTTACATAAACAAGTATCGACGATGGTCCAAGTCCAAGTCCATACATATAAGTGGCTCACTCAAACCATCTAGATGATCAAATTCGACCGTCTATTATAATCATTTTAACCCTTCCACTCACCTGTATATTATCAAGGCATGGTATTCTAAAACCTAGGTTTACTCACGATTCGATTTGAACTATGAACCGTTCTTCTAAAAGTCGAACAAAAATCGTCTTTTTTATTTCGATTCAAAAATTGGAACCAGAATGGGATCAAATGATTAAAAAATAAATTAAATAAATATAAAATATATAATACAACACACAATAATCAGTACTTTCAAAAATAATTTTGATTAAGATAAAGGGGTTACAAATTCAAATGATAAATGAACTATGTGGATTTTGATTCCTCTAAACCCCAAAACGATACTTAGACAACTTGATTTATATACATGAAGTCCAAGACTTTTTTTTCTTTTTATTAAATTGGTTCAAACCAGAATCAAAATTATTGGGAACTAGAATCAAACTTTCAAGGAGTCGAAACCAAACCATGTATAGATGGTTCGATTCCGATTCCACCAAAACGTGGAACCAGAACCGTGGTCAAGCCTATCAAAACCCAAATACGTCATTTATTACACATTTATTACATCATTACTGCATCATTTTCGAGTTAAATTGAACGTGAGATGATCCATCAAGGGACTAAACCCCACCCTCATTTTTTGTAGAAAAAGTCGATGATTAAACAAGCTCGGGGTCAAGGATTACTAGGATTACCTCGAAATCAAAAAGAACCTTAAGAGAGTACAACTATATCACAAATCGAGTAATGATTAACTCTAAAACCCTTATCACTTTAGACCCATCATGGGTTTGATTTCCATGTCTATTGACACGTGCTTGACTTTAGTGGCCACCTGTTTGTCCATCGAGTAGTTGCCTAGTTTGTTAGACAACATGCCACCCTATTGAGCACCTAGCAACATAGGTTACGAACATCAAAACTTGAGCCATACTGAGGCTCGGATCCTTATCATTGTAGATTAACTAGCCCATGAGCATTAAGGGAATCAATCATCCCCAAACCGACTTGTGTAGCTTGAAAATAGGTGTAACATCTTACTAAATTACTGACCACATTCTTTGGATAATGAGGGAGGGACACTAATCTAAAGGACAGACCATCCCATCATAATGATCAATGTTCTAGAAAACACTTTCACATTCTCAAGAGAAACAACCTTCCTAGAAAGACCGACAGGATTCAAGCAACTAGGAAGAGAAATAATCTTCCTAGAGAGACTAATAGGATTCAAGTAATTAAGACCATTATTAGCAACAAAATGATAGAATTTTCCACTCCTGAGAAGAGGGACACAATCGCCAGCACTCGAAAAGTGAAAGTTCAGTTTCCTCCTAGACTCATGAAGGTGAAACTCCACAAGAAAGATGCCTTAGACATGTAAAGAGAAAAATGAAAGGCATGGAAGAAAGGAAGGAGATACAATGAAGAGGCTTATCACAACCCCTCAACCGAGCTATAATGGAAAAAGTACCACAAGAAATATTTTGCATCTAAACAATTAAACTCTACAATGGGACTACAAATCCCTTAGACCACATTAGGCTTTTTACCTTCCATATGCTAGTCTAATTTGTTTGGACGATATGTGGGGTCAAGCATTTCTAAAGAGTCTAGATGGAAATGTCTAGTAGTAGTACTCGAGTTTATCAAATAGATCTAATCACTCTTTTGAAAAAATTAAATTGAGCTTCCTCGCTCACTTTGCCCTTTTAAGAAGGGTACGAAAGACCATGATGGCCCTCATCAACATTCAACAGTAAAGTAGGGAGTCATCGAGAGATTACATAGCCTAGTTTAACGTTGAAGCTCCCAGGATTTGAGGTTTTGATTACCACATTACCATGGCGGCCTTTCAAAACAAATTAAAGGGGGAGAGACTACTCAGTTCTTTGGTAAAGAACCCCCTAATTTGCTTCTCAAACATCCTTGACCAAGCAGACAAATATATCACTGTTAAGGAAATGAATTGTATGAGTAGAACAAAGTAATCTTAAAGGAAGAAAATGGACAAAAGGGCCTTGAAACAATAAGGGCATCTAGATCCTCACAAGGGAAAGTGATAAACTAAGAAGGTTAACCCACCCCCTGGAGAAGTCCAACAAGGTATTATTAGTGTAGGTGCTCTAGACCAAATCAGATTGGTCATATTATACACTGACAATTGCAATCATATTTATTATTGAATAAGAAGTTATTCAATTTCACAAGAAGTCGTTTTATTAGTTTATTGTTATTATTGTAATGACCAAATGAAACTAGATAGAAGTCTATATGATGTATATTGTGATTAATCTATAAAGATGTGAGATGACACATCACAGTTTCTTAACATCATTAAATGTCCTAAGTCATAGCAATGTCAAGAATGGACATTCACAATTGTGGTAAGACTTGTATATGTTATGTTTTTACTATGTGATAACAATGAGGGTCTCACACCCATAAGTAAGGGGATGCCTAAATAAGTACATAGGTAACCAATGTTGGAAAACGTGTCACTGGACATGACTCACCCTAAGAATCCATTTTGGTTATATATTGATGGAATTCTCATACGAGATGGGTGTAACTAATCCTTGGACCTGGAGTTGTCACAGTCATCTCATAAGAAGATCGGTATGTTTTAATATCGTTTCAATAAGTCTAGACAAAGGTTGCACGTGAGCGATTGTTGGGCATATTGTGAGGCTTATGGAGATGGGTACATAACCTAGATGGGACTCGTCTATCTCTTGATAGAGGATGATGTATCTAAGGCATCTTCAATGGATATTCACTTTAAATCCATGGCCATGGTGAAAGAGATCAATAAAGAGTTATTGATTCATTTTCTATTAAGTGAAGTTATCCAGTTGACCGAAGAAAACTCATGTAATTGTAATCAAACAACACATCGCCAGACTTGAGATCACAGAAGATACATTGATAAGAAGATCGAATTACACGGTAACCATACTCGTGAAATGTTATTTACGGATTATGAATTCTTCTGAATAATTAGGTAAACATGACACCTTGCTAGAGGCCAATCTTGTCTTATGTGTTCATACCGACACATTACCAACATATTCAGAAGTCTAATAAGTCATACGCAATATAGGTACGGTCCCTAGCTTAAACTAGAAGAACAGACGTATGGTTAAGTAGGACACTTTGATAAGAAGTTATTTTGTCGTAGATTCTCACGAAAAAAGAACAAATAGACGTAATGACATCGATATGACAAGGGTCATCATAAAGGAAATAGTTTCCTAAAATGACAATTAATTAAATTAGAAATGAGTTTCTAATTTAATAATTTTTTATTTATTGGAATGACAAATAAGAAATAAAATATATTTGAACTTAAATTAATATTTGGGCTAAATAAAGTATTTAGACTAAATATTAAATTAAATATTATATTTGGACTAAATTAGATTTGAACCAAATATTTTTTTTAAACTTATAATTAGATTTGGGTTACTGAATTAATTACTAGTTGGACTAAGATAATTGGGTCGGCTCATATCCACTCTAAAACCCTAGGAGGCCATGCTTTTCTATAAATACCCTTTTATGGGTTGTCCAAATTAATGAAATTATTTTGTGTGATTTTTCAAGAGTTGAAAAACAATTTCCGTTCACTTTCTCTCGTTTCTTTTGGCATCGATTCGAAATGAGGACATTCTTTTCTGTCCGTACACAAGCCGCTAAAAGGAGAATGAGGCAACACTCTCATTCCACTTTCCTCGCCAACGGACCCATGCCGCGTATCATGAGTTAGAGATCGGACACTTGGACGACTTGAATCCGCAAACGACTCAGAAATCTAAAGGTTATATTTATTTTATTTTGTATGTAAATGATTTGATTTCGACATTAATCCAGTCGTCGGGATTGGGGTAAGGTTAAAAATTTGAATTACGGTGCTTGCCCCATAATGATCTTTCTATACTTTCAGGTATACCCTATTGAATGCCTTGAGGATTGAGATACTGATGACCATTGAGGGTAAGGAATATTTGAAGAGGTCAAACAAGATGAAGACTTGACACATAAATGTGATCAAGCAAGGTATTGTTGTTTTCACAAATATTATGGGCATCACATAAAAAGTGTAAGTGGTTGAGAGAAAACAATCAAGACCTATTTAGTTGGGGTTATCTTCGATAATTTATCACCCAAGAAGTAAAAAGGAATGACTAAAGAAATTAGGGAGATTGAGGAAAGATGAGTCCTTCCCAAGCATAAAGTCCATTCTAACAGGATAAGGCTTACACTCCACCCAGACAAAAAGGAAAATAAAACGTCAATGAAAATCCTTAACCAATAATCTACACTTTGGCTACAAAACCCGACCTTAGGGAAAGACTCAAAAGTACAAGACTGGACACTAAACATCAAAAGGCTCGAGAGTCCTAAAAGTAGACAAGGTCAAATAGATCGGTAACATTCTCAGATGAAGACCACCACACTTGCATCCAAAGTCCATTCATTCTCAGGACATCTAAATCGAGAAAATGGACCCACTCGCACCCTAAGTTATTTTGTGTTAGAGATGGCTAAGCCTAGAAGGAGGCCACTCCATTCTCATCCTAAGTCCATTTGTCTTCGAGACACCTAAGTCGAAAAAGGGACCACTTTATTCACACCCTAAGTCATCTCACCCTCAAGACACCTAAACTAAGAAAATGACCACTCCACTCACATATGTGTCCCTTTGCTCTTGGGACAATTAAGCCGAGAAGGGAATTACCCTACTCACATCCCAAGCCCCTTTACACTTTGGATGCTTAAGTTGAAAAAAGGACCACCCTACTCGCACCTTAAGTCCCCTTGCCCTTAGGACTTCTAAGCCAAGAAAAGAACCACCCTACGCGTATCTTAAGTCCCTTTACCCTCAAGATAGCTAAGTCAAGAAAGGAACCACTCCACTCGCATCCTAAGTCCATTTTCCTTTGAAGCGCCTAAGCTAAAAAAAGGACCACGCAATTACATCTTGTGCCCTCGACCTCGAGATGGCTAAGCCAAGAAAAGGACCACCCCAGTACTTCCATCCAAAATTCATTTGCCCTCAAGATAGCTAAGTCGACAAGCGAACTGCCCCACTAGCATCTTAAGTCCCTTTGCTCTTGGGACACCTAAGCCGAGAAGGGGACCACCCTCCTCACATCCTAAATCCCTTTGCTCTCGAGATTCCTAATGCTAAAAGGGGTTACCCTTGCTCAAAGATCACTAAAGTCAAGAACTTGGCACTTGAATAAAAAAGGATATTGATGCAATAAAAAGGTGTTGATACAAGAGTAAAATGTTATATTAATCATTAAAAAGGCTTGAGGATGAGTATAAAATGAGAGACCCAAGGCTAAATAAATGAAAGAAAATACAAACTGCAAGTACAAAAACAGAGAACTACATCTATTACCCTTCCTTGAATTGCGTAGTTATGGCATGCTCCTTTGGGAGGGCTAGCCTGGTGCCTTCAATTATGTCTTGAGAAGGTCTCTCACAAATTGGCGAGCTTAAAGAAGGGTTTGGAGTACTCACTTGGCCACTTCAAAGTTTGGAAGACATGTCTTCCATGGAGCGATAACAACTCCAATCATAGGAGGAATGGCCCCGCCACACCTCTAGAAACCTAATTCCCAGCTCCTTATGAGGTTGGCATGAAGTATTTCATCCACCTTTAGAAGGCTAGTCAGATCCTTCTCTAGTTGCTCAATGAAAGCCGAGAGCTCTTTTTGAAGGTGGTCCACTTAGCTTCTCAATAGCTCTTCTCCTTATCAGGAGACTTCTAGCTCAATTTAGAGGTGGACATTCTCAAAGTTGGCCTTTGCCTCGACACTCCATACATTCTCTACCTCAACGTAAAGGAACTTTAATCTCTCAACATCTTTTTCTATTTAGCTCTCCTTGCTCAACAAGGTCTTCTCAAGCTTGAGCAATTTGGTGATGACCTTTATCAAAAGCTTAGTAAGTTCGTTGAAGTAAAGGAAGATTTGCACAAGGAAAAAATAATTAAGAAAAGCTACGATTTATAAAAAATTAAATCGAAAATATAATAACTTACCCAGGTGATACCCTTGAATCAAAGGTCCATCAAGTAGTCCAAAATCAACTTAGTCACATTGTATCGGTCTAGCAAATTAATAGACCAGAGGACCAACTACCTGGCAACGTCTACACTCTTGAACATGTGTTTTTTCAAGACCAACCACTAAAGAAGATATGCAAGGCCCTGCAAATGCTCTTAACTGACTCCAAATAAGGGTTAAACCTCTTTTTCCTTTCTTGCATAGGTCAGAAGATGAGGGCACCTCAAGACATGTTGGGCGATGAGAGATTTGAGGACAAGGCCCCATGGACTTCTAGCTTTGGGGGGTGGCTCAACCCTCTCATGCCAATGGTTCTTGCAATCGACCTTCTCAAACTCCTTACTAGCTGCACTATCCCAGAAAACCACAGCTAAAGAAGTGTTAATTGATTAACAAAAATAAAGAATAGGGGAAATCTAAGGAAAAGAAAAGACAAAGACCAAGGGAAAGCCTTAACTTCTAGCAAGGCTACAGGGAAATGCTGTTGAGTCTTAAAGAGTGGTCGCACATGAGCTTCCTGGTGCTGACATGCTCAAGGCATACTAGCTTCTTAATGGTTGCCCTCTTCTCCTCAATCAATCTAATGGTCGAGGCACTCATTTTCCATTTCCTCCAAAAAGATGGGAAGACAAATTAGCCTATTCTCAGGACCTGACAAAAAGAAATCAACTTTTCGCCCCTTGATCGAAGAAGGGGTGTCAATGTTGAACCACCAACGAGTAATGATAATGAAAGAATATCACCCCCGCTCGCAAGCTACACCCTAAATAAGGATAGGAAAAGGCATATAGTAGAAGGAATCTTCCTGGTCACACAACAAATGAAAAAAAAGAAAATCCAACACTTGTTTTGGACTAGCTGGGAAGGATTCATCTCTAGGAGATAAAATACATCAACAGCTACAAGATATATAAAGATGTGAACGCTGGCCTTGAGGGCGTCCACATAAAGGACTACGGTGCCCTCGAATGCCTCATGAGCTCGATGAAATTTTAGATTAATATAGCAATACTCATCCTCCAAAAGTCGATACCTTCCCATGAAAGCCTCGATTACTTCTCTATAAAGGTTAGTGACTTCCTTGGTAAGGAAGGCATCCAAGTCTGAGCCAGAGTTCTCAAAAGCCTCATTCTTTAGCCTAGACGACACTACTACCCCTCATGGACAATAACATTATACTAGCCCTCGAAACTTGAGGAGCTCGAGCTCATCTTTTCTATATCTATGTGCTTAGGAGGGGAAGATATACCTAGTCAATTGGAAGAGGAAGAAGCCAAGGGACAAAGATCAAGGACTCTTATGCTTGATAGAAAGAGCTAGGAGAATGAAATGCCAACTATGGGGAAGGTCCTTATAGATGTCTAAGGGGAAGATTAATCAACGTTCACTCATGTGGCCTTAGTGATATGGCACCTCCTCATTTTGTCTTCCTTCAAAAGCAAAAAGGCAAGAACAGACCCCTCTCCTCTAATCGAAGGATTCCAACTAATAGCCAAGCAAAGTATTAAATGTTAAAAGATAAGCTAGACAAAAATTGAAAATGTCTCATCCTCAACATCGATTATTGAGGATGTGTGAATCAAAAGCTGAAAAGACCTCAACCTCAGCTTTAATTGCTAAAGGTCTAGCAAATAGAAGTAGTAGAGACCTCTTATGTTACTCTTTAACCTAATGTTTAACTTAGGAGGGTTAGTGATGATGGATTCTCCAATTCCTGGGGAAAAGTCCATAAAAGTCTAGATTTAATTAGAGACCCAAGTTAGACGAAGCTTGAAAGGCTAGGCTTACATGAAAACCTAAGTCTACCCAAACAAGTACTACGAAAGGCCTAGGCCCAATCCTACGCCATAACTAGTCGCTCACCATCGAGATGATAGAATCCAACTATTCATGCGACGTCATCCTAACCCATAACTGACCCTTCAACAAGCCTATTTAAAGGCACAATATTTTAGAAGCTAGGTATGATATTTATTGCACATTTATTACATCATTACTACATCATTCTCGAGTATAGTGATTAAGTATCGGAGAATTCATTGGAACACCCAAACTCACCTTTTTTTGCAATAAGAGCCAGTTTAGACAAGTTCGGACTTGAAGACTACTAAGACTATTTCAAAACTAGAAAAAAACACGCGCACACGCATATACACATACACACACACGAAAAGAGTATGACTGTATGATGAATTAGATGATGATTAACCCTAAAACCATTGTCACTATTCAAATCGCCCATTCCTTCTATATTGATCACTGAGATGTTTTATGAGAAAATCCACAATATTGGTTTTTATAGATTAAAAAATCTTTAATATTATTGATTGGAAATTTGGCAACTTTGTTTCATTTTAAGAGTCATTTTTCACTAAATTCATTATGCAGTTATTCTAACAAATAATAAGATAATGATTAATTATATAGGCTAAATCCAACATAAACTACCAAACATGTTATCTTAAATTAATTTACTCATATAATGTTAAGAATAATGTGGTCATATCATGATCCATCCACAACAATAACGTACATATCATGATAAGGTATCTTCCAACACATAACCTTTTTAATTAAAAAATATTAGAACTTAGTACAATTTTAACTTCAATAAATTCAAGAACATAAAAAAAAAAAAGAAACAGAAAAAAAAATGTCTATCTAAACCTAATTATCCACTTTATTCAATCAAACTAACATTTTTGTGAACATCTAATTTTTAACAATAGAAATAACATAATAATTTCTATTTAATTTCAAGTGGCTCCCTTTTTCCTTTTAAATGTCTTCAAATCAAATTGCTATTCTAATCATGAGTAGCTTAGCTAGCAAGTGTATTGGTGAGTTTGGGATATCAAATTCAAATCTAGTAAGTTTTAGAAGTAATATCTTCAAATCAAATTGCTATTCTAATCATGAGTAGCTTAGCTAGCAAGTGTATTGGTGAGTTTGGGATATCAAATTCAAATCTAGTAAGTTTTAGAAGTAATTTTTTTAGTCTGATATGATTCTTTGTCATGTTTTATTGAGTTTAATAGACGATGAAACTAACAATATTGTCACAAAAATTTAATATGTTAAAATATTAAATAAAATCTTAAATGTGACTTATCTTATAAATTATAGATAAAATTATCAAAAACCAAATTTTTAAAACAGGACTGAAAATCAAAAACCAAATTTTTTGTGTAACAATTGAATCCAAATAAACTTAATAAATAAATAAAAAAAAAACTGAAATTTTGGCTTTAGCTGAATAATGCTTCCCTAATCTTTTACACAGTAACAAAACCATAAATCAGACATGTCAAAATCATCCCAGCTTGGCATTGTGCTTATGAATGTTGACTGAGTTCTGCTTTCGTGATCTCACGACAGATCAAACAAGTATATTCTTGTCTGACTAATTATCTCAGCCATGTATCATGAGATCTATATTAACCCAACATTAATTATTTTTGAATTGGGTATCAAACACTAGGCCCAGCACCGGTCTGATATAGACATAGAGAGTTTACCACCATGTAATAACATATTATGTCTTAATTTTACTATATAAATTAGGTTCCATAAACTTTTAACTCCCTAATCATTTCTATTTCTATTTCTAACGAAACTTAAACCGTGATAGCAGACACAATAATAAACTAAGGAAGTCAACATGTTGCCCATTTCTATTTCTATCTCTAACAAAACTTAAACGGCGATAGCAGACATAATAGTAAATGAGGGAAGTCGACATGTTGCTCAACTTATTCTTTGTTAGGTTATCTCCAGTCGCTCACCATTTCCCTCACCAAGCCGAACTTTTAGGAAGGTATTCAAATTTCTCAACTCCAACACTTGTCGTCATTGTCAATTTCCCCCGCTATATTTATAACGATCCACCATCGCCTTGCCAATTTTGACAATCGAGCTCATTACCATAGCCCTCCCCATCCCCCCCCCCCCCAAAACAACCATACCAATAGTTGGCGATCCCACAACGATCATCGCCACAACTGTTGCCATTGCCGATTGTAGCTGTTTTGTCGTCGACTTTGGAGATAGAGGGTTCAAATAGTCAAACACGACGATCAAAAGAGGCCCATAATCGGAGAAAATAAAACATCAGCGACAAAGGAGCAAAGAAAGATGTACAGGCATAGCAACATCTTCAACAATGATTGATAAGATTTGTATATTTAATTATTAATTTATATTTTATTTTATCTATATTTACTCAATTTAATTTGTATTTGTTTGATTTGTCTTTATTGCTCTTTGTGTTATTTCTTGTTTGGGATTTATATTTTTTCTAATTATATATAAGATAAAAAAAATATATAATTAAAATTTATTAGTAAATAAATAAAATAGGTGATCAAATAGAGAGTAGAATAAGAAATGATTAGAGTAACAATAATTATTGAGATAAAAAAAGAATAAAAAATAAATTATTTATAATATAATAGGGAATAGAATAAGGAGAATGCTTGGTGATAGCTTTTAAGGAGTCGCAACGCATGTGCCCAGAAACAATAGTGAAATCAGACCAAGCAAAGAAGCTGAATTTGCCTCAACTACAATTGCGCATAAGTTGCAGGTTTTGTCCGCATACTGCAAGCAAACTCACATTTGCCGGTGGTAATGGTGAAACTATGTTCATGACATTCAACTAAAAGATTTATAGTTTGACAGACCATTAACAAGCAACTATCGTGTTTATCAGAAACCCACAAAAGATTAATTAACGAAACATGGAAAAGAAGATGAACATTGGAGTATACCGGCGAAATAGTTGATAAAAACCTTCATGTCTTTGCAACTTTTAACTCCGACAGAGGCCAAACAGTTCCAGTGTCCAGTAGCATCAATTTCCGAAAGATGTAACCAGAAGTTCAAGAACAGGTTCAAAGCTTGTATGTCATGGCTCAACTGTTGTCACCTGTAGCCATTCCCCATCTACGGCTTCTCTCCACAATGTCACGTTATGCTTCCCATCGGCCACAGCTAATAGGTTCCCAGTCAGCGACCAGGAAACCCTCCAAACAGGGGTCTGAAAATCCTTCAACACCTTACCATCCCATTGGTCCCCATCCTTTGCTACAGTCCATATGATAACTCTTCCATCCTGCGAAGCGCTAGCAATCGTGGATTTAGGGAGTCCAAGGTTAGGTGCCCAAGCAACATCCCGAACCCAATCAGTATGCATTTGAAGAGCAGGGAAGCAATCCATCCTCCAGGCCCCATTATAAAGCTTCCACACTTTTACGGTATTATCACAACCACCGGATGCAAGCTTTTGAACAGGATCCAGAAGACCAGAGCCCACAAGAGCACCAGCAGCAGTTGATGGAGCCCACGAAACTGAAGTGACACCAACTGGGTGAGCTTGGTCAATCCGTGATGTGTCCCAACTGCCATCAGGTCTTGCAGTGAAAACTGAGATATTGCCATCTGACGAGCCGCATGCCAGACACAAACCCAGTTCATGAGGAGCCCAATCTATCGAATTCACAGAAGCCTTGTGGTCATCAAAAACATGCGCTTGGCTCCATTCATTCTGGTTACCTTCTTTCCAGATTATGACTTTCCCATCATAAGAACAGGAAGCAAGGAGGGAACCAAACTTGGGATGTGCCCAGGCCACTTGCCACACAGGTCCTTGGTGACCAGTTAAGGTGGCAAGATGCTGAGAAGCTGTGTTGCTAACCCCAATTATCTTAATGGTATTGTCCGAAGATGCTGTTGCAAGACGCTTACCGTAGTAATCCATTGCCACATCATGAACAGAATCTTGATGACCGGTTTCAATTTTTGGACCAGGCATTTTGCTTCCTCCAAGAAACCAACACGCTTAAATTCCTTCACACTGAAAATTTGAGTAGGCTGCCTTTCCAATGAATTGTGAATGAACAACCCTAATCCAAAAATGTCTTGTTGATGTTAGTTTTTAAAAATGTAATTCATAGGTTGCAGATAAAAAAGTTCTACGAACCAGGTATTTCAGATGGTCAAAAATTAGTCTCATGTCAGAGACAGAATACAAAAGAACAAAGCTTCGAGTTAAGTTATTGGGGTCCCATTCTAGATTTCATGAATTAAAGAAAAAGAAGGGTAAAATAAAGTACAAATTTGAAGAGCCCACAAATATTTGTATGGTAAGGTCAAGGAACTTGTAATAAAAAAACCACCAAACCTTAATCTCACTAGCCACTTGGCAGGATCAGCCATCAAGGAACTTACATACAGATAAATTGGGATAAACAGCCATAAGAAATCATCTTAAAGATAGAAACAGACAGGTTCATGAAATGATTGAGCTGTTTATCCTAATTTATAACAACCAGAGAATTGGATCAAAGATAATAACCTATTCCACAGCAAACTCATAACCTATCCCAAACATATCAGCTTCCAGAGCTTGCTTTTAGTCCTATTCCCCAGCAAACTCATAACCTATCCCAAACATATCAATGACGAGAATTGAGCAGGAAAATCATATTATACCAATATATCATTATGCCTGGTTTCAAAATGTTTCAGAGAAATGAATGTAAATATTTGATGCATATCAAAACAAAAGCTCAAGAAAGACAACAATTTTTCATTGATAATCAGGCAAACACTTCCATAAATCAAAATTCAGTTGCTAATTACTTTTTTGTCTTCATACTATTACCACAACGTGTGTTGCACATCTTACTATCTTGAGAAATAACTATGCTTGCTTTTTCATTTATGTGGATCGAAAAACAACAGAAATCAATCAACCCCACAGGACCACTTCTTGTGATCTCATCCATCGCATGTTAGTGAAGATCTTCTCTAATCTTAACTTCAGCACAAATGAACTTCAACAAAGGTATTTGTAAAGAAAATAACAAATAAAATTAAAATCTTAAAAGAATTAAAACCCCTTCTACTTTATGGTATGTACAGTGGGGAAGCAGAATAACACAGCTTATGAAACAGCCCAGATTGGGAAAAGGGCAAATGGAAAGCAAATGACAAAAACAGTTATGAGAACTAAATTCATGAATAGTGTGGTTCAACAACTAGACCCTGAACAGGTGTTCAGATTTTTATTTTTTCTTTTTTTTTTTTTTTTTGGGGGGGGGGGTGGGGGTGGACCAGAAGAGAAGGATAAAGATGGTTTGAGTAAGAAGAAAATATGCATCAGCAAGAGGAGCAATATAATCCCACTGCATTCTGCAAAGCACGCACAAGGAAGGTAAAAGAAGCCACATATCAAGCAGGTAAGGAGATGCTGCCATGTCTCAGGTAAACAACCATACCACATCAAAGACGCATGAGGACCAGGTAACAAGTGATGCGGGACAGCAAAGGGAAATTGCATAAAGTCAGGGAAAGAGAGAAGAAATGAGCAGGAGAAGGGAAAAAAACAGAGGGAAAGAATTGAGAAGGAATAAATCCCCATTGTTATTCAAAATCAATCAATCAATCAATCATTGTCACAGCCCTGGGGGTAGTAGGGGCAGCATTGTAATTGGTTTTTTCTTTGCCCGCTTTTGGCTGTTATTGTCATTGGTACCTAGCAGTTATGGCAGTTAGGCCATCTGGGGTGGTATACTCTAGAATTGTCTATGGATTGCTATAATATGAACGAGAATGATCTTCTCTCTCTCTCTCTCTCTCTCTCTCCCTAATTCAAAACTTCCCTTCAAATTCCCCACACATTATTCAAATTACATCTGACAATTGGTATCAGAGAAAGGCGATCTCAGGCCTATAATTGAGATCATTGATTGTTAACCGAATCTCAGTGACATCTTGTTACGAATTCGAAGGCATGGAAGAGGCTGCAAATGGCGGAAGAAACACAAACGAAGCAGTGGGAGACTCGATTGGAGGCAATGGAGGTAGGAATACGCCAGAATCAGGAGCAAATGGAGGATCGACTATAAACGATGGAAATGGGAATTAGACAAACGCAGGAGGAGGTGAGCCGCAGTCGATCTGAAAATGTGGCGACTAGCGAAGCATTGCTAACATTGGTGCGAATGATGACCGGACTCAGAGAAGAATTTTCCAGCTTAGGCCAGCAATTGAGCACTACCTTCCTTGAGCTCACTATCTCGATAATAGAACATGAGTCTACAACCGGACTTTCCCCTGACGGCCACCACAGCCCCGATCATGTCAACGCCAAGGAACCGACAGAGAATCCTCTAGAATCCGAGGAACGTTTAGAGTCAAATGGAAGATGACAACCAGGGGAACTGGCAGAGTCTATATAAACCTTCCCATGCCAAGGATGGAGATTCTAGTATTCGAAGGCATTAAACCTCGATGGTGGATCCGAAAATGTGAGAGGTTCTTCTATCAATACCAAGTGGAGGAAAGACAGAAGGCGAACATAGCGGCCGCATATCTCAATGATGCGGCAAGTGCGTGGTTTCAAGGGTGGAATGGGAGCAGAACTGAATTGAGCTGGCCAGAGTTTGTGACTGACCTATGCAGTAGGTGTGATGATTTGCATTAGTTAAGTTTTCAAGTCTCAATAGAGGGCTTTAGTATGTAGTTGGAAATAATTTTGTATGTTTATATTTTATGTGTTTAAAATGTAACGAAAATAACTTTTATAAGTTATTTTTGACAGTCCTTATTATTTCTTTATTTGCATGTAAGTCCTTGGTTGTAACTGCCTCTATCTTTTATAAATAGTGGCGAATAGGTTCTAGGGTAGGGTAATTCAGCATTCATTCTTTCTGATTTTCTTGCACAGTCTCTAGAGAAATAATTAAGAGAGTTTTGCTCGGTCCTTATATTCTCGGGAGGGGAAGCTATTGTTCATAGCCAAGAGTGTGCGAGAGGGAGTGCTACATCCTGTTGGCTTTCTACTGGATTCTGTCTCGATCACCAATAGTCTGAATGTAGGGCATTTCATGCTTGAACTAGGATAAGATCCTTGTCTCTTTACTTTTCTGTTATTGCTTTGATTTACTCTAATATTGGTTACTCTATTTCTGTTCCTATCGGGTGAGATTTGGTTGTGTGAGAGTGGGATTTCTTGTGTGATAATTGGTCATATATTCAACAATTTGGTATCAAAGCCTAGGATTACACATAATCTCTTTCAAGATTCATCCAAGAACCCTTAGAACAGTCTTAGAAACCCAAGGAAATGGCTCTGTCCAGTTCCGCATCAAGGTATGATATTGAAAATTTTAATGGATCAAATTATTTTTCTTTATGGAAAATAAAAATGCAAACCCTCCTCGGTAATCTTTGGATTAAATGAGGCACTAAAAGAGGAATCAAGGGATAAAGAGAAAGTAGGGGATGGGGCAAAGACTCATGGAAAAATAGAGAGCAAATATAGAGGAAAAAGCTTTTAATACTTTGATTTTCAATTTAGAAGATAAGGTATTAAGGGAAGTATCCAAGATAACTACAGTCTTAGAAATCTGATAAAAAATGGACAGTCTCTATCTAACAAAAATCTTATCAAGTAGGTTATATCTAAAGACAAAATTCTTTACATTTAGGATAAAAGAAAATCAAAAGTTGCAAGATCATATAGATGAGTTCAATAAACTTTGCCTAGACTTAGAAAACATCAATGTAAAGTATGATGATGAAGATAGGGCACTAGTTTATTGCACTCTTTGCCTTGGTCATATGAGCACTTTGTTGATATTTTGCAACTGGCAGGGATAAATGGTCTTTAGAAGATGTAATTGGAGCCTTAAATTCAAAAGACTTGAGGTATAATCAGGAAGAAAAGTCGTCCAATGGTGATGTATTGACTGCTAGGTCTAGGAGTTCCAAGAAGAAACACGAAGGGGAAAATAAATCTAGATCTAAGTCAAGAAATGGGAGAAATCCTGTCAAGTGTTATCATTGCCAAGAAGAAGGGCATTTTAAGAGAAACTCTCCAAAGAGGAAGAATGTTTCGGATGGTGGAGCATCAGTTTGTGAGTTTGGGTATGATAGTTCTGATGCACTAAAAGTGTGTGAAAACTCAGTGAAGGAACTGTGGATCATGGATTTCGGTCGTTCCTTCCACATGACACCCAATAGACACTGGTTTGCAAATTACCAAGCCACTAATGGGGGCAAGGTCCTCCTAGGAAATGATCATGGGTGTAAGGTCCAAGGAATAGGAGAAGTAAGGCTTAA
Organism: Diospyros kaki; assembly: GCA_036245055.1. NCBI lineage: Eukaryota > Viridiplantae > Streptophyta > Magnoliopsida > Ericales > Ebenaceae > Diospyros > Diospyros kaki. The sequence goes on from BSEG01000003.1 coordinate 5,327,135, forward strand.
GATGCACGACAATACCTATAGGACCTTTCAAGCTGTAAGAAACATCCCGGAATTAAAAAGAAATTTAATCTCTCTTGGTGAATTAACTAGAAATGGCTATAGTTTTAAGGGAGAAGGAGATACACTTAAGGTATCCAAAGGATCCCTAGTGTGTATGAAGGCCAGCCAGCAAAATGGGATATATATTCTACAAGCTACTGGGTTAAATGGGGAAGCAACAATGGCAGGTGATAAGGCAGCCACAATATCAAGATTGTGGCACCTTAGGATGGCTCATATAAGTGAGCTTAGCCTTAAAGAACCAAGTGGCAGGTTAGATAAGTGTGAATCCTATATATATGGGAAGGCCACTAAGGTAAAATTTAATAAAACAGTTATACGCTCATCTAAGAGGCCCCTAGATTATATCCACAGCGATTTATGAAGACCTGCCCAGATTGTCACTTATGGTGGAGCTAGGTATTTTCTGTCCATAATTGATGATTTCTCAAGGATGGTATGGATTTATGTTTAAAAACAAAATAACATACTTTTGAAGCATTCAAAACATGAAAAACCATGATAGAGAATCAAAGAGGGAGGAAGATAAAGACTATTAAGACTGACAATGGCCTTGACTTCTGCAATGAGGAATTCTCAGTCCTATGTAAAAACAATGGGATGGTTAGGCATTTGATTGCCCCAGAAAACCCTAGACAAAATGGTCTTGCCGAAAGGATGAATAGGACACTCCTAAAAGAGTTAAGGTGTATGTTATTTCATGCAAACCTATCAAAGGCATTTTGGGGGGAAGATGCGAACACTGTAGCCTATGTCCTAAATAGGTCTCCATCAGCAGCAATCGAGTTTAAGACCCCTTATGAAAAATGGACAGAACATAAACCTAACCTAAAACACCCAAGGGTATTCAAGTGTATTGCATATGCCCATGTAAAACAAGGAAAGTTGGAACCTAGGGCACAAAAATGCTTTTTTATAAGATATCCAGCTGGGATAAAAGGGTATAAGCTATGGAGTCTAGAACCTGAAAACCAAAAGATCATAGTTACAAGGGATGTCATTTTTTATGAGAAATCTGTAGCTAAGGGTCTGCATGATAATGGTAGTAAGGAGCCAACATCTACAATAGAAAATGTAGATATAGAATGGTAGGAAAATATACCTAGTGCAGAAACATCTGGCTCTCAAAGCCAGGATTTGGATCATCATCAGGTAGATTTAGAGAAGCCCATAGCCGATCAAGACTTTGACCCTCATGTAGAAAGAAAGGAGGGATCGAATGCAAAAGATGAACCTGACCAGCATAAGTATAATGTTGCTTGGGACAGACAGAAAAGGCAATCCAAACCCCCTAAGAGATATGGTTTTCCAGACCTGGTTTCCTATGCATTTACAAGTGCATCGAAGGTAGTAGGGGAGGAACCCCCTAACTTATGAGGAAGCTATAGCCTCAAGGATTCAAGGAAGTGGATTGAGGCTATGAAATCAGAAATCAACTCATTAAGAAAGAATGAGACTTGGACCTTAGTTGAAAGGCCCAAAGGACAAAGAGTAGTGGGCTGTAAATAGCTCTATAAGATAAAAGGAGCTGGAAAGGATTCTAAGCCTAGATATAAAGCTAGGCTGGTTGCAAGAGGATTTACACAGGTTGCAAGAGTTGATTATAATAAGGTATTTTCCTCGGTGGTTAGGCACACCTCAATTAAAATACTCCTTGCAATGACAGCCCACATGAATCTAGTGTTGGAACAAATGAATGTCACAACTGCGTTTTTACATGAAGAATTAGATGAAAAGATTCTCATGGAGCAGCCTAAAGGGTTCGAGTCAAAAGGAAAAATAGAGCAAGTATGCCTTCTTAGGAAATCCCTATATGGACTAAAATAATCACCACGTCAATGGTATAAAAGATTTGACACTTTTATGATTGAACATAGATTTGTTAGGAGTTCATATGATTGTTGTGTATACTTTAAGCAAGTATCAAACAACATATCCTTGTACCTCCTATTGTATGTCGATGATATGTTGATTGCAAGTCAATCAAGGGAGGAAATCTAATAGTTAAAGCTGGACTTAAAGTTAGCATTTGAGATGAAAGATCTAGGGGAAGCAAGGAAGATATTGAGAATTGAAATTAAGAGGTATATAAAGATAAGAACCCTAGGACTGTCACAAGAAAATTATCTAAGGAAATTAATCCAAAGATTTAGAATGGTTGAGGCAAAAGCAATTAGCACACCATTTGCCTAGCATTTTAAGCTATTAGCAAGTCAATCTCCTATAAATAAGGAAGATAAGGCAGAAATGAGAGATGTACCATAGTCTAGTGCAATAGGAAGCTTGATGTACAACATGGTTGTACTCGGCCAGATCTTGCACATGCCATGAACGTGGTTAGCCGGTTTATGGCAAACCCAGGAAAAGCTCATTGGAGTGCAGTTAGGTGGATGTTCAAGTACCTAAGAGGATCATTAGGCACTAGTTTGATTTATGGTGGAGCAGAAAAGGGAATAGAAGCTAAAATCCTAGGATACTCCGATGCAGACTATGCAGCAAATCAAGATAGGAGAAGATCAACCACAGGTTATGTCTTTAAGATTTGGAATGTCACAGTAAGTTGGAAGGCAAGTTTACAACATGTTGTAGCCTTATCAACCACTGAGGCAGAATATATTGCCATAGCAGAGGCAATAAAAGAGGCTATGTGGTTAAAAGGGCTTCTAGGAGAATTGCTAGGAAAGGAGATAGATACCACCCTAAAATGTGACAGACAAAGCACAATTCATCTAGCAAGAAATCAGGTTCACCATGAACGCACAAAACATATTGATGTGCGTCTACACTTTATCAAGGAGATACTTGACAAAAAAGGAGCTAAAGCTAGAAAAAGTGACAGGAGAAGACAATGCAGTAGACACGTTCACCAGAGCTATTCCAGCAACCAAGATAAAGTACTGCATGAAGCTACTCAACATAGCTTGAGGAAGTCTAAGCAATCAAGCTTAGAAGGAAGCCGGAAGATAGAAGAAAGGAAGAAGAAGCAAAACCTAGAAGACTAAAGATTGAAGGCTCAACTATTACAAATTGGTGGAGAAAATTGTTATTATTTGCATTAGTTAAGCTTTCAAGTCTCTGTAGAGGGCTTTAATATGTAGTTGGGAATAATTTTGTATGTTTGTATTTTATGTGTTTAAAATGTAACAAAAATAACTTCTATAAGTTATTTCCAACCGTCCTTATTATTTCTTTATTTGCATATAAGTCATTGGTTGTAACCACCTCTATCTTTTATAAATAGTGGTGAATAGGTTCTGGGGTAGGGTAATTTAGCATTCATTCTTTCTGATTTTCTTTCACAGTCTCTAGAAAGAATTAAGAGAGAGCTTTGTTCGGTTCTTATATTCTCAGGAGAGGAGGCTATTGTTCATAGCCAAGAGTGTGCGAGAGGGAGTGTTGTATCCTGTTGGCTTTCTAGTGGATTCTGTCTCGGTCACCGACAATCTGGATGTAGGGCATTTCATGCCTAAACCAAGATAAGATTCTTATCTCTTTACTTTTCTGTTATTGCTTTGATTTACTCTAATATTGGTTATTCTATTTATGTTCCTATCGAGTGAGATTTGGCTGTGTGAGAGTGGGATTTCTTGTGTGATAATTGGTCCTATATTCAACAATAGGTTTGGGGAGAAATCAAAGACGGATCTCATAGAGGAGTTCAACAAACTACGGCAAGAAGGTGCAATAGATTAATATCAGGCTATGTTTGAAGAGTTGAGATCACTACTCCCTCTCCCATCCGGCATTAGATGAATCCTATTTTGTATCAAATTTCATCAGCGGATTGGATGAGCAGCTCAGGCCAATGGTCAAGATGTTACAGCCTAAGTTTCACTCGGCGCCTCATCGTGCAAGGCGAGGGCCTCGCTAAAATCGCCTTGCCTCGGCCCAGACGAGGCGTCGAACTGGCGCCTTGCGCCTAGGCACGCCTTTAACAACTATGGTTACAGCCAACCACAGTCAAGCAAGCTGCAGAGCAAGCTCAAATTCAAGAGATGGTTTTGGAGGCATTTGCTAGGAAACACAAGTTATCACCTAGGGGTTACAAAGAGTATAGTCCTCAAGTCAGTGGAATACATCTGAAAGGCAGTAATCAAATGGTTCCAAAGGGAAGTCTAATCTCTAAGAACTCTCCTAATTTGGCTCCAGGAGAGCCATTGTCGGCGAAACAGAAGAGACAATTAGGGTTATGTTTCCGATGTGGGGAGAAGTACACTCCTGGTCACCAATGCAAGAGCAAAGAGGCAACTATTGCAGATGGAACGGTAGGAAGAGGAGAACAAAGAAGGGATGGAAAAAGTGAAAGAACCGAAGGACACAGGTAGAGGTACAGCAGAAGATGGGGAGATATCCATGCATGCCTTGCAAGGATGCCCCACGAGAAAGATAATTAAGGTAAAAGGATGGGTAGGCAAGAAGAAGCTAATGATGCTAACTGATAGTGGGAGCACTCATAACTTCCTTGACGAAGAGATTGCCTTAGATTTATAGTGCAATACACAAGAAACCCCTCCCTTGTCAGTTGTGATTGCAAATGGGAGCATGATGATCAGTAGGTACAGGTGCTAGGGATTTAAACGGAAGATTCATGGCAAGAGTTTATTGTAGGCCTCCAAATCCTTAAGTTAGGAGGCCGCCACATTGTTTTAGGGGTTGATTGGATGAAGACAGTCTGCCCCTTGGTGTTCAATATCAATACTTTAGAGGTCACTTTTGAGATTGAAGGGAAGAAGATCACATTGACCGAATAGATAGAGAAACGGGAGTGAAAGGTAATGTCTGGCCGAAGAATGTAGAGATTGCTAGATCAAGGGAGGACACCTCGATTGCCCACCTACATTCCATATATGCAGTGGAAGTTGGCAACGATACAGAGGACAAAGGGAGACAGACAACCCGAACCAATGCAATTCACAACCAGGCTGGATATAATTCCACCTTGCAAGCAATCACTAAGGTAAACACTTATGATCTCTTACACTCATTATTGATGGAATTTGAGGATCTCTTTGCCGAGCCCACCCCCCATATGATTCCTAGACCATTCTATACACTTGAAGCCAAAAGTAAAACCCATTAACATCTAAGCCTACCATCGAAATCAAGAAGTTGGTGAAGGAAATGTTATCTAAGGCCATAATCCAACCAAACCAAAGTCCATTTGCCTCCCCAGTCATTCTAGTTAAGAAGAATGATGGAACATGACGATTTTGCGTAGATTATCGTCAATTAAACTCTATCACCCTCAAGAATAAATTCCCTATTCCTATCATTGAGGACCTCTTGGATGAGCCAACTAGTGCCACAATCTTTTCCAAGCTGGACCTAGCCTCTAGTTACCACCAAATTAGAATAAACCCAACCAATACCCACAAGACAGCTTTTCAAACCCATCAGGGGCATTACAAGTTCCTAGTCACGCCCTTTGGCTTAACTAACGCCCCAGCAACGTTTCAAGCCCTCTTGAATCACATCTTTGAACCTTACCTAAGGAAGTTTATTCTTGTGTTCTTCAACGATATACTCATATATAGCCCTAACTTGGACCAACATATATCCCACCTCAGAATGACCTTTGAGATCCTCAAATGTAATCAATTATGTGTGAAGAGATCCAAGTGTACCTTTGCTGAAATTCAAGTGGAATACTTAACAGGGCAAGGGATCAACACAGATCCAAAGAAGATTGCAGCCATGGTGGAATGGCCAAGACCTCAATCAATTAGGAAGCTAAGGGGCTTCTTAGGTCCAACTAGGTACCACCGGAGGTTCACCAAGAGGCATGGGATACCTAGTAAACCATTAATTGCATTGCTTAAGAAGAATAACTTCGGATGGAATAAAAAGGCGGATGAAGCATTCCAAACACTAAAGACAACCATGACTCAAGCACCAATACTAACCTTACCGAATTTTTCAAAACCCTTCACTCTAGAAATGGATGCTTGTGAAACAAGGGTGGGAGCTATACTAACTCAAGAGGGTGGACCGATGGCCTTCCTTAGCCAAGCCCTAGCCCCAAAGCACTTGGGCCTAAGCATATACGACAAAGAGTTAATTGCAGTATTGATAGTTGTTGACAAATAGAGGTACTACATGGAGGGTAATTCATTCGTGATCAAGATAGACCACGAGAGCCTCAAGTTCTTAACACAACAAAGGATCCACACTCAGTTGCAACGTAAGAGGGTTGCCAAATTATTAGGTCTAGACTACACCATACAATATAGGAAAGGGAAGGAGAATAAGATGGTTGATACCTCATCTCGAAAGGAAGAATGGGGAAGCTGCCAAGCTATTTCAGTTGCAATGCCAAAATGGGTGCAAGACATATCAGCCAACTATGAGCACTCAACATGGATCAAGGACATACCATCCCAACTAGTTGTGCAACCACAAGGCTAGAAAAACTTCACCTTAGCGACAAGGCTTCTCAGGTATAAAGGGAGGATGGTGGTCGAAGAGGATACACAGCTCAAGGAGAGAATCCTCCATGCAATGCATGACTCTTCTTTCGGGGGACACTCTGGGCAGAATGTGACTTACGACCAAGTGAGACAGTTGTTCTATTGGTCGGGATTAAAAAAGGATGTGACCCAATATGTACTGAAGTGCACTACTTGCCAACGATGAAAACAAGAACAAGTACCCTACCCGGGCTTGCCACAACCCTTAGCTATCAAACCAAGCATGGAAACACATTACAATGGACTTTGTGGAAGGTTTACCGAGGTCAAAAGGCTTTGATACAATCCTTGTGGTAGTAGATAAGCTAACTAAATTCAGTTACTTCATCAATTTGGCACATCCCTTCACAGCCACGGAAGTGACAAGGAAGTTGATAGACATAGTGTTCAAAATTAATGGCTTAGCTCAGTCAATAATCTCTGACCAGGATATGATATTCACTAGTCAATTTTGGAAAAAGTTATTCAACAAGTTGGGGGTTGGTTTGCACATGTTAATGGCCTATCATCTGAAAACCGATGGGCAGACGAAAAGTGTGAACCAATACCTTGAGACTTATCTCAAATGCCTCTGTTTTTCTAGGTCAAAGAGTTGGAATAAATGGTTAACTCTGGCACAATGGTGGTACAATTCAAACCTAGGTTGCACAGAAACAAAAACGGGAAATGTTTTCGACAGGAAACGGAAACACGGGGTAAACTATAAATTTAAAAAATATAGGGGCTTTTTGCAAATAAAATTTTATATATATAAAATTATAAAAAATAGTTCAAACATAAACAATAAACATAAATTCCATAATGCATTCAAACATAACTAAATTGATTTTATACGGTAACAATCACCTCCCAATAATGCAGTGTACTCCAAAAATTTAACATCTTGATTAACAGAGAGTTTTAAATGACAGTTAAATTCATTCTTTTCCAAACTTCATCTAGTCAAAATAAAAAATAAAATAAATTCATTCTTTTCCATATCTTCTTCCAGATACACTGCATGTAAGGCAGTGAGAGGGGGGGTTTACTTAGAGCGACAGGTGGCGAGGGAACTAGAAACGGAAGCAAGGGGTGAGAAGGAGAACGAACTAGAACCAAAAGCAAGAGGGGCGACAAGGAACGACCGCCACAAGGGAACTGGAAATCGAAGTAAGGCGCCTGATCTTCAGTGAATAGCAACGAGGGAACACGGAGAAGCAAAAGGGGACGTGGGATTCGGAAAGTAATCACTAGAAGAAGAAGAAGACTAAAAAGAGGGGAAAATGAGACTGAAGAAAAAGACAAAAGAAAATAGGGAAATTAATCGTTGGGATTCGTGTCTGAGCTGTGAGGCACTTGTTAGAAACGTGTTTTCAACAAATTTATATAAATTTTGAAATGGCCTAAACTTTTCAAATAGAAATAGCCCAAAAAACATTTCGGGCCGTTTTTCCCATTTTCGAAATGCAAAACGGTTCGGAAACGCAAAAACGACGTCTCCAAGCCATTTTTGTGCTTCATAGATTCAAACTACCATTCCTCACTTAAGAGATCTCCTTTTGAAGCTCTCTTTGGTTACAAGGCCCCTACACTACCTACAGTCATGCACTACACCCCTACAAAGACCATAGTGGATCAGTACTTGGGGCAAAGGCAAGAAACCAGCAATAAAAGGATCCTTAAGAAGTGTTATCCCTGATAGCTTAATACCAACAATTGTTTTTAGCTTGTATAGCAGAGATACATATATATACACAAAAACTACTACTTCTAGAGTTGAAGAATGAGTGGAAATTGCCCCCAAGGCACAAGTCAAGTGGTTGGGCCACGATAAGCTAATATTCGCATTAGTAGATCGTGAGTTCGAATTCTTTGCCCTGCGCATTAAGGCAAAACCTCCACCTGCGATTTACCTCCTCTACCAAAATCGATGGCACAAGTAGCGAAGGACCGCGCAAGGGCGGTAATCCCAAGAATGAGTGGAAATTAATCAAAATTAATGCCTCCAAACAGTGAGATTAAATCCAGAGGACTGAGAAAGATTATATCACCTCCAACAAAAGTATGAAGTGAAAAATGAAAAAAAAATTAATAGAAGCATGGATCAGAAATCATAAAGGGTGCTATCACCACTCGCCGATCGCTGTTCCACATCCTCGACATCACTAGCAGCAGTAGTCTCTCAAAGTTTTGAAGATGGCAGTTGTCTGGCCTGCCAGCAGACCCACAGGGGTTAGGGGAAGCAGCCTCAAAAGTTCTTATCTTAAACTTCAACTTTCTCCATTATGGTAAAAAAATGATAATCCTCTTCATTCAGCTATTTTTCCACCATTTTACAGCAATATTTCTTTTCCTTCCCATTTTCGTTTACGCCAAAAGAGGAAATCAACTGTTTCGCTTCACCGCATCTTGTTTTTGTAAAATTCGTCTAGCGATTGTGTACCATAAAGAAAGAAGCAATACAAATAAATAGGCACAAAAAATAGGGTTTGCACAGCAATTCAAATGCCAGGACAGCAATTTACTTCATGGAATTTCACGGCTCAAAGTAGCGTCAGCAAGCCACGAGAAGAAGGTTACAGCATAATATCAAGACAGAAACGTGAGCATGCATATAGATCAGACACGATTACTTCAAAGCACAAATCAGTCAAACACGGAAGAACAGAAAGAAATCAGAAATCTGAATCAACGTGGAAACCTAATTGATCTATTCGAGTACATATAGAAGTCAAAAGAGAAGAACTTTAAGGAGGCAGAAATAACGTGTACATGTGAAGTACCTGGCGCATCGAAGAGCTTCCAAATACAAGGGCTTTCGCTGAATCGTCTTTCTTGAAAGGGGAAATGCCCGACTGCAGCACCTCCCGAGGACTGAGAGGGCTCCTATACTGGTGACATGAAACGACAGCGTTGCATAAATTATTGGTGATTTGTGGGTAAATTGCAATGTTGTTTTTTAGGTCACTTGCCCATAAATCCTTTCTTCTTCTATTTTTTTCGTAAGGTGGGAAATCAAATGGTCGCCGGTTCACAATTGGTCTTTGAGCTAGATTATCTCATCTTCGCTATAAATTTATAATTCATCTATTTTTTAATTTAAATAAAAAAATAAATTAATCATAAATCAAAACCTAAAATTTGGCCCTTCAAATAAATAAAGTTAATGCACGGTTCAGCACAAAGCAAAAATCAAATTCACAATATCCTGATATGCCAAATTCCCGACCATTTGCAATAGACCAATTGAGTTGCCCTAAATAGTTAAATTTATTCTATTTTAAAAATGACTAGAGATTTATGTGATTTAATTTTTTTGGTAGATATTTTTTTCATTACTAATGTTGTTACTTAAGCCCTACTTTAGTTAATTAAGTTAAATTAACTTAAATCAAATTAGAATAAAAAAAATCACTAGTTATTGTTCATTTGTAGGCAATAGGTTTTAATTGGCGACTAGTGACCAATAATGTTTCATAAATAACCTATTTTTAAGGGTTGGCGAATGAAGAAAGAGATAAAAAAAAAATTAAGTACTTATCATTAATTAAAATTGGTGAAAAGGTCTCGTTGTATCACTAGTTAATAATTTGTACTCATCACCACTAAACGTCGTCTTTTTGTCATTTTTACTTATTGATTGGATGTTTAGTTCCTAATTTTATTTACTCATTCTTTATTTGTTGACATCAATTTTTGTCTTTTTCTTTATCAAGTTATTTTTTTTTTTTATTTATTTCTTCTACATCTTCTGTGTATGTGTGTGTGTTAATCCACCTACAATAGACTCAAGACAAGTATAGCCCATCACCAATAAGTACATCAATGGTTTCAACTATCAATGATGGGTTTTCTTTGTTTGTGTATTTCTTTTGGTTTCTTATTTTTTATTTTTAGTTAAATTTAGTTAAATTTGATTTAATTAAGATTTATCTAATAGTATTAGTAACGGAAACCATCAAGACCTTATAAAGTCATTTTTAAAGCAAATGGGTTTTCCATGCAGATGACCCAAAATCATGAGGATTTAGGTGCAATTTACCTTGATTTGTGTTTTATGGAATTAGTAAATTGACAATTAAATAAATATCTTTTACCAATTATGATTAGGGTAAAATTTACTTTGTCATTTTGAGGTTTAGTTAAAACTCATTGATTACTTTTATATTTTTAAAAATAACATAAACCCCTAGTCTTTAAAAAATTAGATTAAAAAAATTGTTTATCTTACTGAACTTCCTCTTATCTCAAATTTTTCTCTCAATCATCTCATCCGTCTTGCACACTAAAAATCATCATTGGGTTCAACCATAGGTTAACCTAGTAGTGGTTCAAACTCTAAGAAATAATAGTATTTTTTGTCATTATTATAGTAAATATTATTGTCATTATTTTACTTTATTCACAAATATTTAATTTATAACACCTCGTTTTTCAAGTCATTTTATTTTTCTTAAAAAAATTTAAAATTACATTTGCATTCACAAATTTTCATGAATCCTCTTTTAGCCATTTAACAATAATTAAGGTGATTAATAATTAAGATGAATATTGAAAATTAAAGCATCAAATTAAAAATAAAATCAAGTCATTACATCTTGTATATCGAGTTCAAACAAGTAAGGAAACTAAACATTACCATGAAAAAATATTCAAAGTACAGAAACAAAAATAGAAAAAAAGTTTTCTACCCAGTCATTTTATCATTTCTTTTGGAAGTGCCTGAATCAGTTACGGGCATTTTCAAAATAATTTTTCATACAAATGATAAGAGACATATATATATAGCTTCCTTGTTTATCATGAAAAATGGAGTAATAATCTTTATTATTATTTATCAATTGTACTCGCACTATTTTATTCAAGACGGAATGTTAATCACCCACTGACAACAATATATCTATTCATTTGTCTACTGATTCATAAAATACAATTATATGACTATATGTGCATAAATGACATTAAAATCGAGTTTTAATGTAATAATCATACATTTTACATTCATACTACAAAATGCATAAATTTTAGGACTATGGTACAATTTATCCAAAATTAAACAGTCTCGTGAATGTCAAAATGTAAATGCATGGTAGTGTAATTTGAATGGAATCAAAGAGCGATACATAATAAAAATAAAATATGGGGTCTAAGTACCATGGTCTAAAAACTTTGGACAAAAAAGTTGTAAGATCCCATATCGAGTGATAAGAAGAATCGAAATAATTTACTTTAATGGGCCTACGCGAACTTTCTAGGGGTCATCCATCCTTGAATTGCTCACAGCTCAAGTACGCTTAACCCCAGAGCTCCTTATCTACATTCAACCCAAAAGGTATCCAGCTGGTGTTGTTTCCTTCCTTACACTATCCTTGATATATACTAACTCCTCCAGACTCCTGGGGTATTACATTCTCCCCCCTTGAGCACATGACGTCTTCGTCATGCGACCTTACAACTGGTTACAGACCTTCTCCTATTTGGAGACTACCATCCTAGAAGCCTGTCAGAAATCGCTCTTTGTACAGGCTCTCGAGTCCCGGTGCCACTCCCCGCCCTCATCAGACCGTCTTTTCCAAAGGTCAGTTCTGATACCACCTGTAACATCCCACATCGAGCGATATGAATGATCAAAACAACTTATCATGATTGGCCTATGCGAACTTCTCAGGAGGTCACCCATCATTGAACTGCTTCCAGCTTAAGCACGTTTAACTCCGAAGTTCATTACCTACATTCAAGCTAAAAGGTATCTAGCTGGTATTATTTTCTTCCTTACACCATCCTCGATATATACTAACTCCTCCAGATTCTCGAGATATTACAAGAGTCACCTCCAAGAAATTACAAATTTTAAATATATTATGTGGAACACCCATTTTTCACCGTTCAGCCTTTTATTGCCGACCAATCCTCCGAGTTGGCACCAGTTTACCTCTCTCACCGCTGAGAGCCTTGCAGTCAGTGGCGAATTGGCCCTTCCCCCAACTTTGTAAAAAAATACACTAACTCTTTCAAAGTTTTAAAAAATACACTAAAAGGCATAATGTTTAATTATTTTTTAAAATTACCCCGCTAAAAAAATGTAGATCAGTTTGAAAATGGTCCCATATCCTTTATTTTTCTTATATTAATAGTTTTTATACTATAATCAAACTTATACTTTCGAGATAAATAACTTTTGACTTATTATAATTATAATATTAGATGTGTAAAGTGTAAAGCGTATTAATATCTAATTAATTGAGTAATTTCTATTAATATGTTATATTTTTAAAAGATTGTATAGTTAAATGAGCTTTAAAATAATTTTTCATATATTTTTTAATTATAAATTAATATTTTAGATTATCATTCAACAATCAAACAAACAAAATAATACACATAAAATTTACTTTAAAAGAATTTGTCCACTTTGTCACTATAACAATTTTAGAAATATTTTTAAAAAAATATTAAATATTTTGTACATATTTTTAGTTTGATGAGTTTGAGAATTGGCTGGAAGTAATATAATAAATAATTATTTAACTAGTTTTTGTACTTAAATTTATGCAGTAAATATTATTTTGTTTCTTAATTTATTTACTTTTAGTACTTAATTAAATATATAATATAATATTACATTACAAAATTGCTCCTAATGGCTTTAGATCATAGTTTTGTCATTGCTCGCCATCTTTGTTTATCTCATTTTCGACCACTATTGCCACTCTTGCACCATTGGAAGCCATGGTCCAACTTCAAAACCATCATCGAATAGCCATCACTATAGCTCTAGTTTGTTAAAACTAGTTCATTGACCAATTACTTTTCCAAAATCCCTCCCTTTTATTCCTTTTCTTATTTCTCTTGTTTTGGTGTGTTTAGAATTGAATTAGGGACTTGTTTATATAGGTGGAGCATTTCCAAATTTTTTGGCATTGCTGTAACAAGATTGCTCGCACTACAAGAGTTTCGATTTTTTTCGACGGTAAAAAAATTGCTTGAAAAAGTAAAAAAATCGTTGGTAAAAGTTTTACCGGTTGTAATTATAACCGCCGAAAATACCTCCGTCGGAAAATATTTTCCGACGGTTTACAACTGCCAGAAAATACTTAGTTTTAATTAGTTTATTTTGGCACAAATTCAAACTTAAAAAAGAAATATAACTCTTCAGTAGAACTGGAGGTCAGTAAACCCCAATAAAATTGTTCAACAAACTCAATCCACGCTCTGTGCACTTCAGAGATGTTAAATCACGTATGTATTTGAATTGCATAAAATAGAATTTAATTGAATTAAAATTTTAAAAATTTAATTCAAAGAGGACGAGAGAGAGAGACTTACCTGATGATTCAAAGAGAGGCAGCGACTGGGCGAGAGAGACAACGTGACTCGCAAGGCCGAGAGCGACTGAGAGTGAGCGAGCGAGACTGAGAGTGACTGAGCGTGAGCGATGGTGGAAGCGATTGAGAGTGAGCGAGCGAGGCCGAGAGCAATTGAGAGTGAGCAATGGCAAAGGAGGCAGCGACTCAACAACGAGAGCGAGCGAGAGAGGGTTAGGGTTTGCAGGGAGGATTTTGAAAGAGAATGGGATAAAGGGGAGATTAATTTGGACCGAACGGGGGTGCGCGGGGGTGTATAAATCATATATCCCTGACAGTTTTAAAACCTTCGGGGATAGGCCAAAATTATCGATAGATTAATAAATTGCTAGTAATTGGTCAAAATTACCAGCAATTTCTGAAAACCGTCAGGGATGGTTCAACATCACTGACGGTTTTCAAAATCGTCTGGAATTGTGTTAAATCTCCAGTGGTTATATTAACCGTCAGAGATTATGGTGTTTTCCTGACAGTTATTTCAAACTATCGGGAAAAATTCGCCAATAATACCTTTTTTCCTTGTAGTGTCGATTACTTGCCAAAATCCAGTGTATCTCAACCATTCATGTAGGCAAAGGCTATAAATCTGATAACACCAATTTGAGTGATAATTTGGAAAATTTATAGAGAATTGGTAAGTTTCTTGAGAGGGGGTGACATTTTTTTATTTAAATGTTTGTCTGTTTTTACTATTTTTGACATTTCCTATCTTTGCCATAAATGATTAGAAATTAGTATTGAAAATGTTGAATTAGTCTTATGCATTGCATAGGGAAGACCTGTGAAATGTTTAGGTCCAATTTGAAATTGATTGAATAAAAATTGGATACAGAATGGCTAATCTAAATTGTTTGTCTGTCATATTACACGAACAAAGTTTTTGTACACTTTGAGGCTCAAATACTTTTTACTTGATAACCAAAAATGCAAATTAGAAATACTTTCACATTGTCGGTCATGTTCTATTTGACACTCATTTTTCAATTTGCCTTATTTCTAGCACATTCAAATTATATTCGAGTTTAAATCAGGTGACCAACTAGTTATGTATTACAAGTAATTTTGAACTTAAATAACTTTAGATCACCTTTTAACTTCCGGCTATGTTAGGTACCATAGATTCATCTTAATATCATCTACAAAACCTAGTATTGGGTTAGGCCGAATTTAATTTGATTTGGTTGAATTCCATGCTGAAATTTAGCTCCCTAACCAGGCAAAATTTGCCTATTTGTGCAACATTAACTAGTTACACTTAGTCCACCTTCTTTGTAAATTCATGTTTTAGTTCTCCCAGACCTAATAATTTGCTAAATTATAACACTAAGTGATGAGGGAATATTTTACTATGGGCAAAATTACTATACTACTCTCGGAGACTACCAATATGGTGCTGCCACGTGCCTGTCTCAAGAAGCGCCACGTGTTGTCCGAATCTTCATCCTTCATCACTTATTTGGTTTTGAACGAGGTTGACTTGGTCAACCGAGATTCTCTCAAACGTCCGTTTCAGAGGTTATCTTATCTCTTCGGAGTGTGCTCTACGTCATCTTTAAATAGAGGTCGACTTTTACAGGTACGGATCATCTGACTACTGGTTCACTTTCCATTTCGGACATATTCTTCTACTGACTTGAGCATTGGAGTTCTCCCGAGGGATTAAAGCCCCGCTCTTGTAGGTACTCAGTTCGAGGCAGACCTCGGTATCGGTCCAGTATCATCATTTGGCACCCACCGTGGGGCCGGTTACTTTATCTGCTTTTGTTCGTCGAGTACCTCGGCCGAGCTCAAGTTCCTCCCGTTATGGCGACAAGAAGAAATCCATCACGAGCTGCTAGGGCCCAGCCCGTCCCAGATCAGAGTCAAAACCACCCACCAGAGAGCGGCCCCGTAGGGGGTTATCCCCCGAATCCCTCACCACCTCAGGATCGTGTCGCCCAGCTAGAGGGACAGGTCCAACATCTGACGGAATTGCTCAACACCTTTTTGGCCCAATAGCAGCCCCCGGAGAGGAGATCGGTGGAGCACTCCAATCATGATAATCGACATCAGGGGGATCGCCACTCTAGTCATAGAGAATTCCGAGGAGGCGAATCCCCCCGTGCCGGGAAGGAGTCCCATTGGGACGAGAGACGGAGCGGACTCTCTAAGCGTGGCGAGTATGGGAGGCCGGGCTCGGAGGAAGAAGAGTCCTCTAGTCCCGATTATGATCGGGCTGGAGGGGCTCAGCAAGAAAGACGGTTGCGGCATTTGGAGAGGGAGGTTGCAGAGTTGAGATGGAGGGAGGAAGAGCCACACGACATTGTTTCTAATCAGCCATTAAGTCGGGAGATCATGGCAGTTATCCCATCTGAGCGCCTTCGAATCCCAGCCATTAAGCCATATGGAGGTACAACCGACCCCGCTGACCACCTAAATCTCTTCGCCTCTCACATGATGGTCCAAGCGACACCTGATGCTATGTGGTGTAGAGTCTTCCCAGCCACTTTGGAAGGACATGCACGGTCCTGGTATTCAAGTCTGGTACATCGGTCGATTGCTAACTTCGAACAGCTTCGGAATAGGTTCTTGGCTCATTTCGCTCCCCTTCGGAGGCACCGGAGGTCTACTATGACCCTCGTGAATCTCAAGCAAAACCAAGGGGAGTCGTTAACAGATTTTGTGGCAAGGTTTAATATGGAGGCATTGAGCATTGAGAACCTTGATCAGAGTATTGCTATGGTGGCCTTTCAGAATGCCTTAAGGGCTGGCCCTTTTACCCAGTCACTGGCTAAAAGGCCTCCCCAGACGTTCACAGAGATCCTAAGCCGAGCCACCAAGTACATTAATGCCGAAGAGGTGATGCGGGTCAAGATGATTGAGTACTCAGATAAGAGAGAGAAGAGAAGTCAGAACAAAGAGCAAAAACTTGAAGATAAACCGGGTCGATGATGGGAGAGGTCGGGCCTCCGATGGAGTCCAGTTAGGTTCACCCTGCTTAATACTCCTCGGGCTGAGATCCTAGCCACAATTGAGAATAAGGATTACTTGAAGAAACTGAGACCCATGAAAGTCCCGGCTAACAAGCGGAGTAAAGACAAGTATTGTCGATTCCATCGAGATCATGGACATGACACGGAAGAGTGCCATCAACTTAAAGAAGAGATCCAGGAGCTCATCAATCGGGGTTTTCTGAGGAGGTTTGTAGCTAAGGATACAGAACCGCAAAGGGGTGAACGACGGAGATCAAGGAGCCCCCTTCGCAGGCGCGACAGATCTCATGAGCGACGCAGAACTAGAACCCCGCCCCGGAGAGAGAATCGCCAGGGGGATGGGAGTCCTCCGCAACATTTGATTTTTCATACTTTAGCGGCTGGGGTGGTGCCAAGCAAGAAATCGGGGGAGAGTTCTGATCTGCATCGATATGCGAGGGTCAAAAGGGCTCGGCCAGGAGATATTATCTCCTTTACGGATGACGACTTGCCCGGGTATCCGGTGTCTAATGATCCGCTGGTCATCACAGCAAAACTGGGAAAATGGGAGTTTCGGTAGATTCTCGTGGACCCGGGGAGCTCCTCTGAAGTTTTATATCGACAGGCCTTTTTAGGCATGGGATACGAGATGGAACAGTTGAAGCCCGCTCGTGTCCCTTTGATTGGATTCGACGAGGAAGTGGTATATGCGGATGGTGTCTTCCAGCTCTTGTTGACTCTTGGAAAGGGTTCTCGGTCTGCCCAGTTCATGTTAGACATTTTGGTAGCGGATGTCCCCTCGGCTTACAATATGATCATGGGGAGATCGGGGCTAAATGCTCTGCGGGCCGTGCCGAATACTTATCACATGGTGCTTAAGTTCCCCACTGCGACGGGAGTTGGAGAAGTCAGGGGAGACCTAAGGTCTACTTGGGAGTGCTACATGGCATCTATCAGCACAACTAAGGGTATTGTATAGGAGCGGTCAGAGTCACAAGAAGGTTCAAGACGGAGACAAAGCCCTATTGTGGGGGAAGTCGGGATTCCCCCCCCCGCCACTGTCAGTTTTTTACTAGAAGGTCCAGAAGACCCAAAGACTGCTGAGCCCGTGGATGAGCTTTTGGAGGTACCATTGGACCCGGACAGAGTCGATAGATGCGTGAGGGTGAGCGCCCAATTGAAAGACCCTATTCGGACCTGGATTGTATCACTTCTTCGCCAATATGCAGATATCTTTGCATGGTCGGTCCACAACATTCCAGGCATAGACCCGGCAATAATGACGCACCGTTTGGGAGTGAAGCGGGGGTACCGACCTGTGATACAGAAGAAGAGAAATTTTGCCCCAGATAGGGCAAGGGCCATAGAGGCCGAGGTGGAAAAACTTATGGCGACACGATATATTCGGGAGGTCGATTATCCCGAGTGGCTCGCCAATGTGGTTTTGGTTCCTAAGGGGGAAGGTAAGTGGAGGTTATGTATTGACTTCACTGACCTCAACAAGGCTTGTCCGAAAGATAGTTACCCACTTCCCCGGATCGATGCCCTAATTGATGGCATGGCCGGATGCCACCTCATGAGTTTCCTAGATGCTTTTCAAGGATACCATCAGATCCCGTTGCATAAAGAAGATCAGGAGAAGACAACATCCGTCACTGATCGGGGCACTTATTACTATACTGTTATGCCTTTTGGCTTAAAAAATGCAGGGGCTACATACCAACGGCTCGTAAATAGGCTCTTTCAGGACCAATTGGGTCGCAACATGGAGGCCTACGTGGATGATATGCTAGTGAAGAGCCTGCTCGCAGAGGAGCATTCGACAGATCTAGAAGAGTGCTTCAAAACCTTGCGCAGGTTCCAATTGAAACTTAATCCTTCTAAATGCGCTTTTGGTGTCTCTACAGGAAAATTCCTTGGGTATATCGTGCATCATCGTGGGATCGAGGTGAATCCCGAGAAGATTAAAGCGATACTAGACATGCCGACCCCGAGAAGTATTAAGGAGGTCCAGCAACTCACAGGAAGGATAGCGGCCCTAGGAAGATTTCTCTCTCGATCGGCAGAAAAGGGCCTCCCTTTTTTCAAAGCCCTATCCAAGACCAAAGATTTTATCTGGGACATCGAGTGCCAGGAGGCTTTCAACAAGCTCAAGGAATGTCTAGCCTCACCGCCAGTCCTCACTAAGCCAAAGATGGGTGAGCCGTTATACCTCTACTTGGCCGTAGCAGAAGAGGCAGTGAGCTCGGTACTAGTGCATGAAGAGAATAAGAGGCAGAGGCCAGTATACTACACAAGCAAACGATTGTCTGTGGCAGAGGCTCGGTATTCCCCCATGGAGAAATTAGCGTTTGCCCTAGTCGTCTCAGCGAGAAAGTTACGACCCTACTTCCAGGCATATTCTATCATCGTGCTTACCGACCAGCCTCTAAGATAGATTCTAGGGAAGCCAGAGCTTTCAGGGAGAATGTTGAAGTGGTCAATGGAGTTAACAGCATTCGACATAGAGTACCGACCCCGTTCAGCTATCAAGGCCCAGGCCTTAACAGATTTCATCGCTGAAGGATTTGGGCTTGGCGGATCCCCAGAGGACAGCCTAGGACCATGGATGTTGGCAGTAGATGGCAGCTCAAACGCTGGGGGCGGAGGAGCTGGGCTAATGATAAAGAGCCCTGAGGGTCAGTCCTGGTTGTACGCTCTGCATTTCGAGTTTCGCGTGTCCAACAATGAGGCAGAGTATGAGGCCCTCATAGCCAGGTTGAGGCTCGCTGCACAGCTTGGGGTAAAGCATCTCAACGTTCAATCTGATTCTAACCTCGTTGTTCAGCAGGTGAAGGGAGAATACGAGGCCAGGGAGGACCACATGTCTAAATATTTGGTTTTCGTTCAGGAATTGATAAGTCGTTTTCGATCTGTAAAGATTGAGCATGTGCCTCGATCCCAGAATATGGAAGCAGACACCTTGTCCCGGATCGCATCGACCTCTTTTCCAACCAATTCTAGACAGATTCTTATCGAGACATTACCCCAAAGAAGCATTGACGAGATAGTGGAGCAGCTATGTCTCGACCTAGAGCCGAGTTGGATGGACCCTCTTGTTAGTTATTTGAAGGATGGCAAGCTACTAGAGAGTGACTTAGAAGCCCGGGAATTAAAAAGGAGGGCCCAGAAATTTATACTAGTCAACGAGGAGTTGTACAAGAGATCTTTCACTCAACCGCTCTTGAAGTGCGTGAGGCCACGTGAGGCTGACTATGTTTTAAGAGAGATCCATGAGAGAATATGTGGGAGTCACATAGGAGCCCGAACTCTTTATCAGAAAGCCCTTCGACAAGGGTACTACTGGCCGACTATGGTGTCTGATGCAGAGCAGCTGGTCAAGAAATGTGAAAGATGCCAACGGGTCTCCAACCTAATTCATGTTCCTGGCGCCATGCTCACCCACCTGGTTCAGCCGTGCCCCTTCGCCCAATGGGGGATTGATATTCTAGGTCCGTTCCCGCCTGCCGTAGGACAAGTAAAATTCTTGATCGCAGCTATAGATTACTTCTCCAAATGGATAGAGGCCGAGCCCCTGCCTCTATCACTGCGCGAAAAGTGAAGCAATTTTTATGGAAAAATGTGGTTTGTCGGTTCGGGATCCCCCGGGTAATTATTTCAGATAATGGGACCCAATTCATGGATCGGACGGTCAAGGAGTAGTGTCAAGAACTGGGGATCAAGCAGCACTTCACCTCTGTAGCTCATCCACAAGCTAACGGACAGATTGAGCTTGCTAATAGGACTGTGCTCCATGGACTAAAAGCCCGGGTTGACAAGGCAGATGGAAGCTGGGTGGACGAGTTACCGAGTATCCTTTGGTCTTATCGGACCACGAGGAGGGGGTCCACCGGGGAGACCCCATTCAGCTTATGTTACGGCTCAGAGGCCCTTATTCCGGTTGAGATCGGGATCCCAACTTTTAGGGTGGAGCATTTTGACCCAGAATCCAATAAGCAAGGCTTGAGGAATAACTTAGATACAGTGG
The DNA here is from genome assembly GCA_036245055.1 of Diospyros kaki. Classification (NCBI taxonomy): domain Eukaryota; kingdom Viridiplantae; phylum Streptophyta; class Magnoliopsida; order Ericales; family Ebenaceae; genus Diospyros; species Diospyros kaki. The sequence goes on from BSEG01000003.1 coordinate 5,347,983, forward strand.
AGGAGTTTCGGGACGAAGCAAGGGTCCGCCAGGCGGTTTATAATCAGCGGATTGAGAGGTACTATAATCGAATGGTGAAAGCTCGGAGTTTTCTACCTGGCGATCTGGTCCTTCGACGAGCGAGTGTGAGCAACCCCCGGGACTCCAACAAGTTGTCGCCGACTTGGGAAGGCCCCTATCGGGTTACTGAGACCCTCAGCCCTGGGGCATACCGACTTGGAACCATGGACGATACTCCCATAAAGAATGCGTGGAATATTCAGAACTTGAGGAAATTTTATCAATAAAGGGTTACCCCCAAGGACCTTGAAGCTATGTATGTTTCTCAATAAAATCTTATTATTGTTCTTTTTATATGTGCAGACTGTCCTACAGAATATAAAAAATAATGAGTAGGAGGCAAAAAGGAAGGAAAGGTTTTTCCCTCTCCCGAACTCAGAGGCCTCCAAATGGATTTTTTGAGTCCTTTTATCCTCGCCGGAGATAGCAAGAATAAAGGGTCAGATATGACCTCCGGGGACCACCCCTAATAAAAAGGAAACAGGTCAAATATGGCCTCGGGGGGACCACCCCTAATAAAAAAGAAGAGTCACGGGTCAAATATGGCCTCAGGGGACCACCCTTTTTGAGTCCCCTTATCCTCGCCGGAGATAGCAAGAATAAAGGGTCAGATATGACCTCCGGAGACCACCCCTGATAAAAAGGAAGAGTCACGGGTCAAATATGGCCTCAGGGGACCACCCCTAATAAAAAGGAAGAGTTATAGGTCAAATATGGCCTCGAGGAACCACCCTTATTAAAAAGGAAGAGTCAAGGGTCAGATGTGACCCTAGGGGACCACCCCTAATCAAAAGGAACCAGGTAGAATAAGTATTCACCATCGCGTCAGCATGCGAGCGACGGTGGAAGGGCGAGAAATCAAGTAACAAGGATCACTCGGCTCAGATTATTATAAAAACAGCATAACTACGAGGCATTTTATTCAATGAGAGATCAAAAGTCTAGTACAACTCAAACTTATGAAAAGAAAACACATGCAACTACAACTAGTTTTCTTCTTCTTCGGACTCCTCGGATTCAATTGCTGGGGCTCGGGAGGATGATGCTTAGCGGAGCTCGGCGATCACTTCTTCCATGGACTTGACGGGAGTAAAACTGAGGTCAGGATAGACCCTTTGAACTTCCTCCGTGTAGCGGGTGAAACCTCTCCTCCATACCCCTTGCAGCTCATCTCTAATAAATCCTCTCACCTCAGGGAGTTGGGTGGGGTTTGCATATTTCTCTTCAAGCTCCCGGTTGCGCTCCCGAGTCCGGCCTAACTCTTCCTCCATGGCATGGTGGCTAATCTCAAGCCCCTGAAAGCGTCCCTCAAGCTCTTCGTATCGTTGATGTTGAGCCCTCAGATCCTCGTCCCGCTGCTCGATGGTTCTATGGCAGTCGGTAAGGGCAATATCCATCTCCAACATCCTTTGTGAGTTTCTCGCCATACGCCTTTGGAGCTCATTATGAGCGACAATGCTATGTTCAAATAGCACAAAGTTAGAATATTGGGGACGAGAGTTCTCTATATAAAAAAAAAAGTCTGAAAGGCTAACCCGAACCAAGCCCTGGCCGTAGCAAGACTCCAAGGTCTCCAAAGTCAGGCCGACGGCCCCCTCCATGTCTGCCCGAGTGGAAAGACCCTGAATAAGCTGAGTCGCCACCCAAGCTTCGCTGCTGTGATCTGTCTCATGGACATTCCAGTTGGGACGGTGAAGAGCCCTGGCAGGAAAAGGCGCCTCTTCCTCAACCATGTCAGAGAGGGGCTCGGTGCCCTGAGAGCCTCCCGCCTCGGTGTGGGGCAGAGAAGAGCGAGATCCAGAGGCCTTTGATTTCTTGTGCCGAGGTGGGAGCCTAGAGTCTCGGGTATGCCTCTCGACATTTTTCCGGGCCCGTTTGGCCTCTTCAGCAGCCTGTTTGTCGGTCCCCCACAACTCCGCATCATCAATCGTCTTGGCTGCAAAACAAAATAAGATCAAATGTCAGATTAAGGAAGCAAGTAGAAATTGGAAACAAGAAGTGGAACGAGAGAGCGGGAAAAATCAACCTAAGGGAGTGTCGGCTGCCGGGTAGGGGTATTGACACAGACCCCCGAGAAAGAGGGTTTGCTCATTAATCAACCGGGCGGTACTGACGTGCTCCAAACCCATCAAAAGCTCGGCGTCCCTCCTCTCTAAAGGGGACATTTCACGAGGAAAATTCTTACAGAGAGGCCGACGCCAGGCAGTGGGCACACCCATAGTAACTGAGGCGGATCCCATAAAAAAATATCGACTTTTCCAACCTTTTAAGGAGGATGGGGTGTCTACGAGGAACTTGCAGTCAGGGTACGCCATGAAAGAATAGCGAAACTCGGACTTATCAATACATACGAGGCGAAATAATTTTAAAAAGAGTTTAGCTTTGGGGACAATACCTCTCCCCCGACAACATATAACAAAAGAGACTAAGTTCCTCCACCCGTTGGGCACTAGTTGAGAAGAAGATAACCCTACGAGTCGAAAGATCTCGGCTATGGTGCTTTCGAAAGGGAACCGACACCCTGCTTCAAGAGAGGTTTCATAGATGGTTAAACCCCCCGGAGGGGATTGGTGGGCTCTAAGGTTGGAGGGTGAGGAATACCAGTAGCCCTTAATGGGGAGATGATATTTTCGGACGAGTCCAGAGACCTCATCCTCGGACAAGGAAGAATAGGCAAGGGTTAGGTCATTGGGGAGACCGTTACGATGGAGCTCTAACTCTATGTCGGTATCATTATCGAAAGAAAGGGCATGAGGACGGGGCCGAGAGGTCCCAGCTTCTACTATTTGCCTACCAAACTGGGAAGATGAGCTAGAAGAGTCAGAGTTATTCCCATCTGAGTTGCTAGAGGAGGCCATTGTAACGCCCCGCTTTTTCGAGCGTTAAATAACTTAGGAATTTCGGGAATATTTTTTTTTTTTAAACCATCTCCCGACAATCCCGTTTTACCTTCTCAACTCACTAAATAAGAATCAATAAGCTAAGACAGGTAATCATCATAAATGCGGAAGCTTAAAATCGAAACCTGATATGATCCATAATCAATTTCACTTTATAACCGTATAAGAATCCATACCATACATTAACATCATATCCTCAATATTGAAATACATAAATACATGGAGATTCCATAATGTTCTAACAAAGCTAATCATCAATAAAGCATTAGGTAAAAATATATCCGAGTCAGCTTGCTGAATCCATCGGCCACGCCATCACGTGCCGTCTCATCTCAACCTGATCCTTGCCTAAGCTGCAATTCTAAACTGGAACGTTGAATGTTCCAGGGGCATAACCCATTAGAAGATGAATCTTCTAGTAAGGGTTTAAAAACATGATACATGAATACATGATGCAATAACATAAACAATCATGTGCCCTAGTGTAACTTCCCTAGCCTACCAGCCTGGCACGGAACCCTAGGCAGAATCCCGAACCTCTGCAGGATAATCCTAACGTTGTTCCATCATTGCCCTTGGGAATTACGGCTACACTCTTAGGGCGACATCCCCATCCCATGCATGAGTATCAATATGCGAATAATATCGTGCTGTGCAAGAATAACGTCTTTCCATGCAATATGAAATAATCATAACTTCAATAAATATCATGCATAATGAAGCAAACGTTTCATATATAGGTTCTCGGGATAAAACCACTTACCTTTAGACGTAAACTCAAATTTTCTCGAAAAACGCGTATAACCTCGTTTTGCATGCCAACCTTGAAAATAACATAAACCATCAAGATCCATGGCCAAATCACTTCCTGGCCAATCATTTCCAAGTAAAATCAATAATTTAATTTTCTCATACTTTTTCCTTATTTTCTCTATTTTTTTTTCTATTTTTCATAGTCATAATTCCTTCCAGAATTCAAAATAAATACCTAATCAGGTAATTTATTTAATTTTTTCTTCATGAAAATTCCTAAAATAACATTTCTAATCTCTATGAGTTTTCTGAGAATTTTCCAAAATCTCTTCCTATTTTTCTCTAATTAAGTTTCCTTTCAAAAATTCAAAATAATTATTTCATCATAACATTTCTCAAATAAAATTTTATAAAACTGAACTATTCATTTTTCTTGTATTTCTGGATATTTTTCCAGAATTTTCTCTCTTTCATTTCTATTTTTACTCTATTTTTCTTTATTTCAGCATTTAAATAATATTAAAAATTATCTCCGGTCATCTTCTCCGGCGCCGGCACACCGGAAAATTAAACTGACTATACCAGAAGATAGCTTACCTTGAGTTGATCATTCTGTCCAAATTTGAGCTTGAAAGAACACTTGGAAGACCTCTCTCCGAGCAAAATTCAGTTCGGTTCCGGCGAGATCCGATTTTTCCGGCGAAGCTCCGATCACCCCTCAAATGAACTCCAAAATTTCTCAAACTTTCCAGAAATGATCCTCAGCTCATGGGCAACAAAAGCCCTATGGTCTGGTGCCTCAATTTGTTCAAAAGTGAGGTCGATTTGAAACTCAAATCTTGGAAAACTCTAAGCCACCATATCCTCTATTTATAGGCGATTTCGACCCCATAAATGACGGATCTTGCTTCAATCAAGGCCTCTGATGTCTCCTATTGCCCTTAACAAGTCCAAAATCCACCGAAAGAGCTCCATTTTCGTGATCTAAGTTTAACAACTTTCGGTCACTTTTTCTTCAATTTCTGGCCATTCCATTGCTTGTTGTCGGTCAAGCCCTTTACAAAAGATGCTCCTTGAGCAACCCTCGTGCCATCCCTGTGGCCAATTTCGGTGATTTGATGGGTTGGTCGGCCATGGTTGCTTGGAGATTTTCTTAAAATTGCACTTTAGCCCCTCAAACTTTAGTTTTCTCACTTTGGCCCATTTCACCAAGCTCCTTGACTTTTGATAATTTCTTTCAAGACCCTAAAGTCCTAAAACATCAATTTGACCCCTGAGGATTCTGAAAAAATATCGTTTCGGCCTCTCTTGAGTATTTTCAAAAAACTGCATTTAGGCCCGAATCTCCGTTTTGGCCCTAAACCTCTTCGTTTCTTCCTGAAACCACTGAAGGGTTGTTCCTTATGAAAAATTGAAGCCCCCTCAAGCTTCTGTTGACTTCTCGGAAGTCATCTATAACGATTCGGTATTGCAGCCTAATTGGTAACTGTATTTTAGCTGTACCGAAAACTGTTCCCGATCCAATTTATTTCGATGCTATAAATCATATCTTGGGGTGCTCGTTAATGCTACATCATTTTCCTTTGTCATTTCGGCTCCAGGGTACTCCCGGCAGTCGATTTAGTCAATTTTTCGGACTATTCAGATACCAATTTTCTCTGAAACCTCATTTCTCTAATAAATTACTTATTTTTAATTAACCCAAATTTCTCGGGTATTACATTCACCCCTCCTTAAAAGAAATTTCATCCTCGAAATTTTCATCAGACCGTTAAGGTAACTAAGACATCACATAGCTCATTACCTAAATATCTCAGATCAAACATTTATTTGATCCTTGACAAGACACCTCGGTTTGCATTCCTTATACGTCTAATGCTTATAAGCATACCATGTCATTCACATAATTTCCTGTTGCTGCTCCTTTCAGACGACAACACACCTTCCAATCATTTTAGGCACGCACATTTTATCCCGAAACTTTTGAGATTGCATTCTCGTATTTCAAAAATCATAAACCTTGGCTAACCACAATCATTAATTATAGACAATAACACTTATTAATCACACATGCTTTTCGTATCTCGTTTACCAAATCCAGCTAAACAACCAGGCTAGCCATAAAGATAGAAGATCACTTCGGCACTACCATCATAGTTGGCAGGCCAACAAGCCTCCAACTTCATCTGCCACTCACGACTATCCACCAGGTCCTACGTCGGCACCTGACGGCCACGCCCTGGGTGATACGAAGTAGTGCAGTCGTAGTCCTTAAGGAACTCCATCCACTGTCGCTACTTTTCATTTAGCTCTTTTTGTGAGAACCCGTACCTCAGGCTCCTCGTGGTTTGTGAGCACATCAATTGTCCTATCATTTTGGTAGTGTTTCCATAACCTTAAGAGTACATGTCCTAGCTGTCAGCTCTAAGTCATACATCGGGTAGTTCTCTTGGTGCCTTGGTGTAATCCACACGCCATCATTCGATCATGTTGCACTTGCAATTCGATCATTTGAGCTATCATAAACCCTTACTGCACCCGGCAGATTTTTTTATTAGACCTTTCTCATGAGTCCTATTGTAGACATAATTATTCCAAAGTGTCCAATCACGACTTTCCAACAGAAGCTTACCAAAACATCTTAATTTAAAACATCTTAACATTCTATTTCGAAATTTGACTCGCAAAAATTTCATTTTGAACCCCACGTTGCTCCATGTTTCGAAATATAAGGTCGGGACTATAATTACCTGAAAAGCCCCAAACTCAACTTTCGCATGTCCGGAAAATTTTTCTTCTTGCAAACATCTCTGGAATAATAAAACACGTTTTTCCCCTAAAGAAAATTATTTTTCTTCCCTCTTTTTTTTTTTTTTTCAATTCATTTTCATTTCTTTTCTTTTCTTCTTTTTCTTCTCTTCCTCTTTCTTCTTCATTCTTCCTCCTTCCTCTGCAACTCACTGACTCTGCGCGCGAACAACCACCGACCGCGCACAGCCCAGCCGCCCTCGGCCTTCGCCGCGTCTGCCTCTAGCCGATGTAATCGGCCCCGCGCTCGCACCACCGACCGACACCCCGTCAGCCTCGATCTCCGGTGCACAGCGTCCCCAGCCGCTGCAATCGCAGCTCCTTCTCGCCATCATCGCCGGCCCAATCGGCCCTCGCATCGGCCAGATCCGGTACGCCACCGCCGCTGCCAGCCCTCTCGCGCAACCACCAGCCATCGCCCGGCCGCCTCGGCACCATCGCCGTCCTTGCTGCTGTCGTTGCTGCCAGATCCGGTCAATCCGACCCGACCCGACCCGTCTCAATCCACTTCAGGTTTGACCCATCCCTGTTTCAACCCATTAGATCTGACCCATATATGTTCCAACCCATATCTGATTTATTTAGATTTAGCCAGATCCAGATCTATCATGCGAGCCCAGTCTCGATGTGGGGCCTGCCTAGTCTTACGTAGAGGATGCAGTCCAGAATGCATCTTTGCCCCTTACTTCCGTCGTGAGGATGGTACTACTCGTTTTGCCGCCATCCGTGATGTTTTTGGCGTCAGAAATTTCATCAACTTCCTAGTTCCGCTTCCGGTAAACGACCGATTTTGGGCTGCCGATACATTCTTTATTGAAGCTCAGGCTCGGCTTCAGGATCCTGTCTATGGATGTGTATCTCAGATTCTTACACTTCAGCAGCAGGTTAGTGATTTACAAGCTTATCGAGCTTATTTGCAAGATTCACTGTTCGCATATTATGCCTCACATCCCCATCCTGCTTCTCAACCTGATCAATACCCAAGTTGGAATTCCGATCTTCCTATCATCCCTGAGGACGTCCCTCCTCCCAGTTTCTCAGAGGCTACTCTTCCACCTTACCCTGGTGAAGCCAGCAGTAGCCAGATGCCACCCCTAGATGACATCGATGAGTTGGGACCTGTCGTGTTTGGCAACCGTCATTGTTACTGAGCATTAGCATCATCATTAGTTTCATGGTTTCTTTTTCCTTTGAGTAATTGTACGGCTTGATTTCCTGTAATCGTTTGAACTATGGAATGAATATTATGCTTTGGTACTTTAACGTTTCATTCTTTAGTCTTAGCCTCGATTGCATTTTGATCATAAAATACCTCAGTCTCTTGCAACTGTTTAATAATTCATCAATTCGAGCTAAAAATATCGATTCTTAATTATCACCTGATAATTCACGTCCTTAATCAAGTTACACATAGCTAAGCATCCAAGCTATCATTGGCAATTTCATCATTAAGAAATAGTTCAATTAAATCTTCCGAGAATATATCTTGCTATTTCTCAATTCTTCTTACATCTTTTTATTAACCGCAAGTGCCCGTACCATATCTCGACAGGCTCTTTATTTCCATAACTTGCTGATATCACTCAGCAATACATCTCCCGATTTGCCCATCAAGGCTATCTAGACTAACTATCTAGCCATACGAGAGTTCCAATCTCAAAAATTGAAAATTCTCGGATCCTCAATCAATTTGGGTCTGCAGCTTCTCCTACTGCAACCTATCATCCTGGCACATCTGTCATCATCTTGATTCTCTTAATCACGTCCAAGATTTACACAATCTTCAAGACGACAATCCATAGCCATGCTACTAGCTAGAGCAGGTAGGTACTTACATTACTCATGGTACTCCCATCCTTGCTGGATTTCTTTCTGAAGGTCTAAAGTTCCATCACGAATCCCTAAATCCTCAATCAGTTCTTTCAAGAAATTCCTCAAGAATCTCAAACCTATTTATCCTCGAAAATCCTGAATCAAATCACAATATCTGGTTCTAATTATCTCCCATGGATTCAATTTCCTTACAATCGTGGCTCCCTATCCATCATTCATCATGGTGCTTTCAAGTTTATCTTATCGGGTTGACCACCGACAATTTTACCTGATTTCACATATTCATTTGGCATACAGAACCGTAGTTATAACCTCTGTTGACTAGGTCTTTTCATCATTCCCTTAGGGTCGATACGACCTATCAATCAACTATTTCCTTTTTGATACCCAAACTCTACTTTAAACCGAGATTGCCTTCTCACAACTCGCCATTATGGTTTTTGGACTATCCATGCTCCACTACCTGAAATCTTATCAAGAATCCACCGATTCTCACATTTCGTTCTTCATATCCAGCTGACTATCGGCACACGACTATTAAATTAGTTCTTCCTAGGTACTACACTTACTGCCAGCCAGCATACAAGCTGTCATCATCAGCCTTATCATATAGTAGACTTATTCTTACATCATACGTCAACCCTCAAATGGGTACGCCCTGTGTGACAATCGCACGGTCTCATCGTAGTCCTTCAAGAACTATCATTCATTGTCACTGCCACGAGTCTAACCTTTTTTGTAAAAACATTCATTCTAGGCCCTCCTCACAGTCGATGATTTCCTTACCTTATAAGTAACACTTAAACAACTCACGAGTATTCATCTATCATATCCATACGTTGAGTATATTTTCCTTGCAACCTAATTCTTTCTTTAAGGCAATTACAAGACAACCATCTAATGATCTCACTTGGCATTTGCCGAACTAGACACTGAGGTTAAATTTCCCCTCGAGCCTCATTATCTTCGTCTCATTACCAATTCAAGAAATGACCATAACCTAGATACAATGTAAATAGGACACATAGTTTGCATTCAAGACATTACATGCTTTTTATTCCTTAGATCGTGTCTCCTTAGTACAATCCATCTTACCTTAGGTCGATTCCCTAGGCTCTCAGCCTTGATCGACAAACTAGTGGTACGCCTTGTATCCTAATTCATTGGAATTTGAACTCCACACAAGGTACAGACCCTACTGGTTTGTCCCAGATCTTCAGCATCTGATCGTCACCCAGACAGTCTGTTATAATGCTTTGGTCGACGGGTCTCCCGTACCTTACCATAAGCCATCTATCAGCCCTCTGCTCGCGGGTCCCTAGATCCAGATCTGTCACTGCGAACACCGAACCAGTAGTGTCGTTACGCTGTTAGGGTTTCTTTATCCCATCTCTCCGAGTCTCATCGGTTGCACCACTGTCTCCTCATCAATGGACGCAACTCTCACGCCATTACTTGGCCATATTCAGCCTCTTGTTTGATCCAATCCGTTGGATCCCCTTATCTTATTTCCGAGATACTAAATGACCCTCGAAAATCCTTATCCTTTGATCCTTAACTCGACAGCTAAGCCATGACACATTGAACTAATCATCATTAATCCGATCATCCTCCAATAACCGTAGTTATCCTTATCTTTCATTATAAGGATTTCGACAATTGACCTCAAATCGTCAGTCCCTAAATCTCTCGGATTCATAATCACGGTTATCGAGTCAACCTTACACTCGAATCATTTCATCGAATCCTTATTCCAATAACTAGATCATTTTTCCAATACTAGCTTTTATTAGGCATTCTACTATTCACCGGGAATAGTAGTCGTCTACTGAAATAGTGTCTGTCGTGAAGAGTACACCAGGTAAGTTCCCAGGAAAGAGAGGTGGGTCACAATGGACACACTTAAGTACCAAATCTTTCCTTAGCCAGAACTTGCCTAGACATGTACTTCCACTACAACACACTTATCCAGTAACCGTCAACACCCAAATCCTACGGTGGCTTTGCTTATCTAGCCACATGCGACCTTTTTCTTATATTCGCTCATACTAGAGTCACTCAAGGCTCAGACATTTCCTATGTCTTTAGCAATTATTCTCTGATACCAACTGTAACGCCCCGCTTTTTCGAGCGTTAAATAACTTAGGAATTTCGGGAATATTTTTTTTTTTTTTTTAAACCATCTCCCGACAATCCCGTTTTACCTTCTCAACTCACTAAATAAGAATCAATAAGCTAAGACAGGTAATCATCATAAATGCGGAAGCTTAAAATCGAAACCTGATATGATCCATAATCAATTTCACTTTATAACCGTATAAGAATCCATACCATACATTAACATCATATCCTCAATATTGAAATACATAAATACATGGAGATTCCATAATGTTCTAACAAAGCTAATCATCAATAAAGCATTAGGTAAAAATATATCCGAGTCAGCTTGCTGAATCCATCGGCCACGCCATCACGTGCCGTCTCATCTCAACCTGATCCTTGCCTAAGCTGCAATTCTAAACTGGAACGTTGAATGTTCCAGGGGCATAACCCATTAGAAGATGAATCTTCTAGTAAGGGTTTAAAAACATGATACATGAATACATGATGCAATAACATAAACAATCATGTGCCCTAGTGTAACTTCCCTAGCCTACCAGCCTGGCACGGAACCCTAGGCAGAATCCCGAACCTCTGCAGGATAATCCTAACGTTGTTCCATCATTGCCCTTGGGAATTACGGCTACACTCTTAGGGCGACATCCCCATCCCATGCATGAGTATCAATATGCGAATAATATCGTGCTGTGCAAGAATAACGTCTTTCCATGCAATATGAAATAATCATAACTTCAATAAATATCATGCATAATGAAGCAAACGTTTCATATATAGGTTCTCGGGATAAAACCACTTACCTTTAGACGTAAACTCAAATTTTCTCGAAAAACGCGTATAACCTCGTTTTGCATGCCAACCTTGAAAATAACATAAACCATCAAGATCCATGGCCAAATCACTTCCTGGCCAATCATTTCCAAGTAAAATCAATAATTTAATTTTCTCATACTTTTTCCTTATTTTCTCTATTTTTTTTTCTATTTTTCATAGTCATAATTCCTTCCAGAATTCAAAATAAATACCTAATCAGGTAATTTATTTAATTTTTTCTTCATGAAAATTCCTAAAATAACATTTCTAATCTCTATGAGTTTTCTGAGAATTTTCCAAAATCTCTTCCTATTTTTCTCTAATTAAGTTTCCTTTCAAAAATTCAAAATAATTATTTCATCATAACATTTCTCAAATAAAATTTTATAAAACTGAACTATTCATTTTTCTTGTATTTCTGAATATTTTTCCAGAATTTTCTCTCTTTCATTTCTATTTTTACTCTATTTTTATTTATTTCAGCATTTAAATAATATTAAAAATTATCTCCGGTCATCTTCTCCGGCGCCGGCACACCGGAAAATTAAACTGACTATACCAGAAGATAGCTTACCTTGAGTTGATCATTCTGTCCAAATTTGAGTTTGAAAGAACACTTGGAAGACCTCTCTCCGAGCAAAATTCAGTTCGGTTCCGGCGAGATCCGATTTTTCCGGCGAAGCTCCGATCACCCCTCAAATGAACTCCAAAATTTCTCAAACTTTCCAGAAATGATCCTCAGCTCATGGGCAACAAAGCCCTATGGTCTGGTGCCTCAATTTGTTCAAAAGTGAGGTCGATTTGAAACTCAAATCTTGGAAAACTCTAAGCCACCATATCCTCTATTTATAGGCGATTTCGACCCCATAAATGACGGATCTTGCTTCAATCAAGGCCTCTGATGTCTCCTATTGCCCTTAACAAGTCCAAAATCCACCGAAAGAGCTCCATTTTCGTGATCTAAGTTTAACAACTTTCGGCCACTTTTTCTTCAATTTCCGGCCATTCCATTGCTTGTTGTCGGTCAAGCCCTTTACAAAAGATGCTCCTTGAGCAACCCTCGTGCCATCCCTGTGGCCAATTTCGGTGATTTGATGGGTTGGTCGGCCATGGTTGCTTGGAGATTTTCTTAAAATTGCACTTTAGCCCCTCAAACTTTAGTTTTCTCACTTTGGCCCATTTCACCAAGCTCCTTGACTTTTGATAATTTCTTTCAAGACCCTAAAGTCCTAAAACATCAATTTGACCCCTGAGGATTCTGAAAAAATATCGTTTCGACCTCTCTTGAGTATTTTCAAAAAACTGCATTTAGGCCCGAATCTCCGTTTTGGCCCTAAACCTCTTCGTTTCTTCCTGAAACCACTGAAGGGTTGTTCCTTATGAAAAATTGAAGCCCCCTCAAGCTTCTGTTGACTTCTCGGAAGTCATCTATAACGATTCGGTATTGCAGCCTAATTGGTAATTGTATTTTAGCTGTACCAAAAACTGTTCCCGATCCAATTTATTTCGATGCTATAAATCATATCTTGGGGTGCTCGTTAATGCTACATCATTTTCCTTTGTCATTTCGGCTCCAGGGTACTCCCGGCAGTCGATTTAGTCAATTTTTCAGACTATTCAGATACCAATTTTCTCTGAAACCTCATTTCTCTAATAAATTACTTATTTTTAATTAACCCAAATTTCTCTGGTATTACAGCCATGGAGATCGACTTACTAAAGCAACGTGACATGGGAAGAGAGACAAGAAAAAAGCCACAAAAAATAAGAAAAGAGAGGCAAAAGAATACCAGCTGATGAGAAGAATTCCAATGATGGAAGAGAAATGCACGAGAAAACCCTTAAGAGGGAGCCGGTCCGTCCCTTGGTGAGCTTGAAGGCACTACTTAGAAGTCTCTTGAACCCCGTAAAAATCCTGCAAGAGAAAATCAGTCAAGAAATAAGCAATTAGAGACAAGGGGAAAGGAGGTCTCAAAAAGCCACGAGACTGAGACCAATGGTCTCTTCGAAAAAAAAAAAAGGGTCATGAGGCTAAGACCAATGGTCTCTTAAAAAAAAAAAAAAAGTCATGAGGCCGAGACCAAGGGTCTCTTAAAAAAAAAAAAAAAAAGAGATTTAAAGGGGCAGGGAGCCGAGGTGTGCGGGCAAGTCGCGCGGCCCGACCGAGGCCAGCGCGCGCGGCCGAGGCCAGCCCGCGCGGCCCGGCCGAGGCCAGCGCGAGCGACCGAGGCCAGCGCGCGCGACCGAGGCCAGCGCGCGCGGCCTCTGTCCGCTCGGCCAGCGTGCGCGGACTGGCCGCACGGCCTACTCCAAAGCGCGGCCGAGACCACTGGTCTCGGCCACGCACATGAGAGCATTTTCTTCTTTAAAATAAAAAATAAATAAATAAATAAAGCAGATAAATAAAATTTAAAAAAAAAAAGAAGAAAAGGAGATGAAAGATCTCTTACCTTTTTACTGCACTCCCAAGTAGTTTTTCTCTCCAATAGTTTTTGTGAGGAGGGGACCATCCCCACCCCCCTTTTTATAAAATCCTTGGAGGGCCATGGGGAGTGGGGATGAGGTTTTTTAGTTGGGAAACGAGCCAACAATAGCCAATAATAGAGCTCTTTAATTTTATTCACTTATCTTTTTTGTGAAGTCTCTTTTTATAGGAAAAGCTTAGAGGACTACTCCTTCAGCTGCCCGAGCTCCTCTCCCTCGCAGCTCAAGGAGTTGGGGGGGCAAGTGATGAGGGGATATTTTACTATAGGCAAAATTATTATACTACCCTCAGAGACTACCAATATGGTGCTGCCACGTGCCTGTCTCAAGAAGCGCCACGTGTTGTCCGGATCTTCATCCTTCATCACTCATTTGGTTTTGAATGAGGTTGACTTGGTCAACCGAGATTCTCTCCAACGTCCGTTTCAGAGGTTATCTTATCTCTTCAGAGTGTACTCTACGTCATTTTTAAATAGAGGTCGACTTTTACAGGTACGGATCATCTGACTACTGGTTCACTTTCCATTTCGGGCATATTCTTCTACTGACTTGAGCATTGGAGTTCTCCCGGGGGATTAAAGCCCCGCTCTTGTAGGTACTCAGTTCGAGGCAGACCTCGGTGATCGGTCCAATATCATCACTAAGTCTGTTTCTTTCCAATTTCTATTAATTTAAAAATAAAATTTAATATTCAATTTTGTTTTTTAAAATTTTCAAATACTACATAATTAGTTGACTTCTAATAATGGTTAGAGTTGAAAACTTAGATTTAGAGTTTTATAAAATAATGAATCATTACTTTGTAACAATTTATTATAAGTGATCATCAATTAATCTGTAATATATATATAATCCAATTTGCTTACATTTAGATATTTTTTATGGATAAATTATAATCAAACTCCATCATTTTGGTCATTTGTGCAGAGATTCTCTATAGTTTAAAAATGATTTTAGAGGCTTATCTAATTTATTTTTTCTTTATAAAAACTCACTCAATTACTAAAAAAGTCAGTTAAACCTTAATTAAAAAATCAATTAAATTAAATAAAGACCAAATTTAAATAGAATAAAAATAAAAAGTAGTTATCTTTTACCAATCGTCATCGTCATTCTTAATAACAAAAGGAGTTGTTAAAATCGAACCGAACAGACTAAACAAATCTAAAAAATTAAACTAATCAAAAACCTAAAAAATCAAATAAAATTCGTAAAAAAAAAACAAAAAACAAAAATGACCAAACAGATTGAACTAATTTTTAGTCTTATTGTTGTCGTTGGCCACCCAATTGGTTGTTGATTCCAATGATTGGAACCAGTTATCGAATTTCTCCATCGCGAATGTTCATATATCAAAAAATGGGTTTGATCAAATGGTTGATTTCTTTTGTAAATTTATAAATTAATTTTATTATCGAAAAACACAAAACTTGTTTTTGGAAAAATATTGTCGGCCATCATCCACAGTGATTTTGATGATCGGAATTGACCATTAGATTAGCCTCGGCTCAGTGACCCACGTACCCAAAAATCAAAAGGATTTAATGATTGAATTTCAATAGATATAGGTTTTAATATAAAATACACATCTATAAAAGGTAGTCAAAAAACTTATAGAAGTGGCCAAAGCCCATATGTTGTGAATTGTTGAAAGAAACAAAGGCGATTGATAGGAACAAAGTTGTTGGGAGAGATAGATGTTGGTAATGATGGCCAATAGGAACAAAGTTGGCTGACGTTGGCATCAAAGGTAAAGAAAAAGGTTGGTGTCGGCATTGACATCGACATCAAATAGAGTAATGGGATCGGTCAAAGTCTCAGAGACAATAATGGGAGACGAAAATGAAGAGAAATTGTCGAGAAAATGAGAGGCATGAATTCAACCGTTCTGTGATAATGTGACTTCTGTCTACCTATCTTTTTTTATACTTGGTCCAAAATGATGTCTTTTTATAAGTTCAGTTAGTTTGGTTTGTTTCAACCCAAAAACAAAATTGAAATTGAAAAACCAAAATTCATATACAAAAAGAGCGAACAAAAATTAATTTTAATAAAAACTAAACCAAACTAAGAATTTCCATTGGTTCAATTCGACTATTTTTGTTAGACCGAAGCTTTGCACACCTCTATTGTCAACCAATGTTGATGATCATCAACAACCACCATTGTTGTCACTACTCCTCACCAAGTATAGACGATCAACACCTTTATCTTAATTTTTACCTCAATCTGTCTTTTTCTTTTTAAATTGTTTCTTTTGTTTTTTTTCTATTTCTTTAAATCATGAAGACCTCCTCGTTTGCCACCACGACACTATCGTTAATTGCCATTACCATCATCACTGTTATGTTATATTTTACCACCTTATTTTTTAAGATGCAAC
The DNA here is from genome assembly GCA_036245055.1 of Diospyros kaki. Taxonomy (NCBI): domain Eukaryota; kingdom Viridiplantae; phylum Streptophyta; class Magnoliopsida; order Ericales; family Ebenaceae; genus Diospyros; species Diospyros kaki. The sequence goes on from BSEG01000003.1 coordinate 5,364,135, forward strand.
ATAAATGATTAATTTCAAAACATTAATAAGTTATTATTCTTAGCTTTTGCTTCTCCCCTGCCCCTCTCTCTTGTTTCTAGTTATGAAACCTACTTACTCTTGCCTAACAACAATTTTAATCGCCACAACCATCCTTAGTCGATGAGGTTTAATTGACTAGGAACTAAAATCTTTATCGGGCATGACTCCATTTGTGAGATAAGGAAGGAACCACTTGTTGGTGGGTTCTACCAATTTTAATTTATATTTTTTTTATTTTAATTTTATTATTAGTTAATTTTAATTTTATTAATTAGATTTAGTTAATTAATTTAATTTAACTCAGAGTTTAAGTGATAGTACTAATAATGAATGGTGTGTTTACTTAAAAAAGTTAAACCACAAAGACTTCAAAAACATTTCTAAGCCGTAAGAGTTTTATGTGCAAATGATTGGAACTACATGGACAAAAACCCAAACTTAGTCAAATAAAAAAAATCAAAATTCAACAATTTTAACCTAAAAGAATAAAAATGGTTAAAATATTAGTCAGTACAGCACTTTGAATATAACTTATATTAGTTGTTTTCTACTTTCTAAATAAATTAAAAAATGGGTCATGAAATTTTTAATAAATTTTAGTAAGCAAAATAGTTAGAATTTTGTAATAGAGGTATATTTCCCGAAATTCATTTTTTTATTATTATTATTGTCGTCAAAAAGACTGCAAAGCAATTGATTGCTCTCTGCGATCCATTTCGGCTTCGAATTCGGACCGGGCTGGGCTTTTTCTGCTCAAATCTCAGCCAAATCTCATTCAGTCACAAGAATTAATGGCTCTCCACGTGTCACCCCTACTAACCCCCCCTCTGACGCCGCTCTCTAAAACGCGCTACTTGTGCTCACGTTAAGGCGTCGACCTACGCGCCCGTTGAATTTTAATTATTGCGTAAATTTCCCACCACGTCCTTAAAACTTTAGTTAAAAGGTCATCATTTATTCTTATATTTTTGAGATTAATTATTATGTAATGTTTATTTTGTTATTAAAAAATAGTTATTAATTTTTGAAATTACCTAAATCCTCCCCCATCTTTACTCTCTTTCTTGCTCACTAAATTTAAAAAATTTAAAATTTATATAATTCTCCCTGAATTCAGCTTAATTTATTAATAAAACATATGTTATTTGCCCCCCCCCCCCCCCCCAAAAAAAAAAAAGAGAAAAATCGGTGTTTTCAACAAAACTATAAATGTTACGTGAAATTTACTTTTTTTAACCATTTGAAATCACACCATGTCATCGACCAGTCAGCGGAGGCTCCGTTGTCAAAATTTTTCATGGTCATGGGCCCCACAGGTCTTGTTGCCCGGTCTTGCCCGTTGCCCACTCGCACTTGCCACTGCCCAAAAATTAGCGCATCGTATGATCAAATCCTTTGCCGTCCGTACCGTGCGGATGCACGCATCTTCCATGTGCCGTAGTTACATGATATCATGCTGTTGGACGCTTTGTTTGTCCCGTGAGACAATTGCTTAATCTTGTGTACAAAAGTTATTTTTTAATCCAGTAAAATCAAATAAATTCTTATTAGTGACTGTACCCATAAACTACCTGAGTAACTGAATTATATCGTCAACCATTTAATATAATATATTACATATGAAGCAATGGACCTCGTTGAATTGCATAAAATAATAATAAAGGTGAGGAATTGGCATCCATAGTCCAGTACTGGACTTTTTGACCATCCAAGCAGGCGTTTTCTTTTGCCCTTTATTTTTAGCAGGAATTGTAGCAACGTTCGTATCCAGTGGCTATTATAAGAGAAATTTTTCAAGATAAATATATTCATTATTTTTTAAAATTTATAATTCCAACTATATTTTTATTATTATTATTCTACATATGTTAAACATTTTAATTTTATGAAAATACTTTTATGTTCCCTCTCCCATTCATTCTTTTCTCCTTATATGAAAATTAGTTATAATTCAATAATTTGTTAATTTTTCTATTTCTAATTCAAGTATGGTTTGACGGCATATCCCTTGATTGAAGAGAAAAATAAAGAAGAATGAGAGAAACTGTAAGGTTATTTTTTAAATATTGAGTATCTCTATCTTTATGTCAAATATCAAAAGATGTTAGGTGTGTCTTGACTTACCAGACATGTTTGAATTTCAATTTAAATCTACATTAAATTAAGTTCATTGTCAAATATAGAAAAATAAAACATTTGGTAATTTCAATCTAATTTAACTCTAACTCACATTAAGAGTGTGTTTGATTGCACACATTTATCATAGAAAATGTGTAATTATTATACATTTTTTATGAAAAGTAGTCAAACACTCTTAATTTTTTTATGAAAAAATATATATGGTATAAGTATTTAAAACTTATTTTCATGAAATTTATTTTCTAAGGGGTAGAAAGATTTTTATTTTTTAAGTAATATTATCTAAAATTAAATTATAAGTAATGCAATCAAATAGTTTTAAATAATTTAAAACTAACTTGAGTATATGTATGAAACAATTATAATTAAAACTAAGGGCTTACTTGAGGTGGTTAATTCATAAAATAATTTGACATAATCAAACTCATCATTGTGTGACCCCACTTAAATTCCAAATGGCAGAGTGGGCGAGGAAAAGTTAAAAATAATAAAAACAAGTTTTAAATTATATATAGTAAACTTGCAAATTCCAGGCTAGCCGTGCCACAGAGCCTAGAGAATAATTGTATTGTACCGCGTATCCTCCAAGCCTATAGTAACACTTCGGCAGATTTGCAGCTGAGCGTATCGCCAGTCCGTTTGAGGGACGGCTGGCAGTGGCTGGCAGTTACGCGCTCTGCAATTGCGCCAATTTTGTAAACCAAAAAAAAGGCATTCGTTTAAGTTGTTACACTTGCCCATTCGAGGAGGTGAATGAATTGGTTAACGAGGAGCCATTGAAGTCGCCCTCACACAAGACATATTTCAACCGAGCTTATCGATTATGTTGGCGGACACATAGTCCAAACGACAAGCCCCGCCTAACCATCCCGCTGCCCCACCCCTCCTACATCGCACCCACCGTCCCTTTTCCCAATATTTTATTCCCTCTTCATTAAACAAGCCCCAAAACTATTATTTTCACATAATCACCTCATCAAACACTCTCATAAACTCACGCATCACCTTCATGACCAGACACATATTATATTCTAAGTTCAAGTCCCCCCATTTATAAATTATAAATTACGAATTACGAATTAGAATAGATGATAATTATCTTTTTTACAAACAGAACAAATCAAATAAAACAGATTAATTACATTTTTAAATTATATAATTCGATAAATAATTTAAGATTATAATTGAAATAATAAAATATTTAAAAGTATAGATTCAGGAATATTTATAAAAAAAATATAAATATATAAAGAGTTAAAATTGTATATTTTGTCAATGAGACACGAAAGCAAGGGCACGACAGGACCTCATCCTATTTCTTATGCTATAATAATTGCTTTTGTTTTTTGAATATAAAAAGGGGGTGAAAATGAGAATATGAAAGAGCGAATAAACAAATGGGGAGCTGGTAATAGAATCGAGACGCATGCGATGGGCTCATGATGTTGTCCTCTATCCCCCACGCAAGCCTCTCCCATGCCCCCTCCCCCCCTCCTCTCCTCTACTTTTCTGAAACCCTCTGATTCGCGCATTTTCTTCCCACTTTGCTCCTCTTATCCCCTCTATTTACGCCTCCTGCCACTCTCCCCTCAATCAGTCCCTTTAATTTCCTTGCCTGTAATCATTATCGTTCCTTTCACCATCTTAATCTGTCTCTTGCTTAATAAAGAAAAAGTCCCCCCCACTAATCTCCCCCTAAATCCTCTAATGCTAATAAATAGTCCCCCACTATTTATATTTCCACCTAGTAAACATTATTATTTAGTATTTTTTATAATTTATTTTAGATCAATCAAATGGAATATTAACTTTATTCATTAATTATTATTTTTTTAAAAAATAAATTAGGATGAAACAGTAAAATTGTTTTATTGTACTGTAGAGATCTCATATTAAGTCAAAGAACAATCACTCGCTCTGTTAAATAAGAATAAGCGCTTCTATAAGTGACCTCTCTCACAACTTGTTAGTTAATATGAGATATTGAATATTTTTTAAGGATTTTTTTAAATAATATTTAATTTAATTTAATATATTTATTTATTATTATTAATTAATAAAATTATTAAAAAAATAAAAATAAAATATAATAAATATGCATTACGCGCAGATTGCGCTTCAACATTATTTGATAATGTTTTTTATTTTTGGATATATAAAAAAGAATGTGGATTGGGGTTGGGGGTGTTAGGAGGGGCATTTTCGTCCGGACGAAGCTGGATTCAAAAAAAATATATTCCACTCTCTCACTTTAGCTCTGTACGCAGTGGAGAGAAGACCGCTGAGCCGAAAGTGACGAACCAATGAAAAACACAGCAACAAACAGCAGACGCGTATGAGGAGAGAAGCCACAGCCAAAGCCAAAGCTAAAAACCAAAGCCGAAAGAAAGGCAAACGAGTCGAGCGAGAAAAAGCACTCACTTTCCTGTGCTCTCTGAATTAGGGTTCTTCTGTTTCCGCTCGGATTCAATGCATTTTCCTTGCGATTCGCACAAGCACAGCACGAGATCCACTGCCTCGGATAAGCGACGTGTCTGAGATCTCCGTTTTGAGCTCTCATTTGCGCTGTGTTATGTTCGGCTGTTCATGTGAAGCCACGGATGATATTTCGGTCACTGCCAAGGGAGTAGCAGAGGAATCTTCGGGACGATGAGGATCGGAGTTTGTTTTCTTGTTTCGATTTGGTTTCAGAGTGTGAGATTCAAAGCTCCTCCGATCTTACGGTAAATCTTCCTTCATCGTGCTTTTTCTGACCTTCACGAGTTGGTAGTCTTTGCTCTTGTGAACGCCGTGCGGAAGCTTTCGTGTCTCTGCCGAGGATTCGAATCACCGAATTGTCTGCTTCTCTGAGGGCGAGAAGCTCTCGAAAAAACGCCGAGATAGCGAGCAGAATTTGGAGATGAGAATGCTTTTTGTGCATTTGTGATTGTTGTTTTGTGGAACTGTGGTATTTCGAGTGTATTTGGTAAAGTTCGGTTTCCAGTGATATCGGTTGGTTGAAGAAGCCCTAATATCGAAGGATTTATATTTCCTCGTGTTCGGCGCTATTCGTATTGGGAAGAAACGAAGGATAACAACGTTTCAGTCGGGTAATCAGTTGTCCATTGTCGGTTTCTCTGATATTCTTGTATATCGTGAATAGTTTATTATACAATATTAAAGAGCTCAAGATACTAACCGGAGGTTCAGGGACATTCTCATCTAATACTTCTGGACACGTATTTCTTTATTCTTCCGGAAAAGGAAAGAAGAAAATTCGTTTAGAGCCCAGTGGTTTGGTTTTAATGGAGACAGTGACGGATTTGTGTAGTTGAGGGTGTGGATTTCTGCCGAGGGAAGAGAAGCTACTCCTGCTACATTTCTGATTTGGGTTTGTGATCAGAAGTGTTTGAACGGTTTGAAGTGATGATGGCAATGTCCTGCAAGGATGGTAAGGGAGCGTCAGTGATGGACAACGGTAAATATGTCCGCTACACACCTGAGCAGGTTGAAGCCCTCGAGAGGCTTTATCACGAGTGCCCCAAACCCAGTTCCATCCGACGGCAACAGCTCATCCGGGAGTGCCCTATTCTCTCCAATATCGAACCCAAGCAAATCAAAGTTTGGTTCCAGAACAGAAGGTATGTGCTATTTTTCACGGCTGTTTTATTTTTGCTTTCCGACAAAGGTGTTATGCTTTTATCATTTACTTTACTTTTTCCCGGCGTTATGCTTTTGGGTTACTTGGAAAAGAAAATGATGTAGTTCTTTCTGGGGCCTTCTACGATTCTTCTGCCACCCGAGGAATGCCAAATAGTTGTATTGTTGTGGATACTAGAGAATATTTTCTAATGTCCGTGTTTCTACACAGATGCAGAGAGAAGCAGAGGAAAGAGGCCTCACGGCTTCAAGCCGTGAACAGGAAGCTGACCGCCATGAACAAACTTCTGATGGAAGAGAATGATAGGTTGCAGAAACAGGTGTCACAGCTTGTGTATGAAAATGGCTACTTTCGCCAACATACCCAAAACGTGAGTGTCTTTCTGTGAATCATAAACTTTACTTAGTTGAGCTATTTACGTTTAGTAAGAGGGGGTTCTGTTTATTGCAGACGACCCTTGCCACTAAAGACACAAGTTGCGAGTCAGTGGTGACAAGTGGTCAACAGCACTTGACGCCTCAGCATCCCCCAAGGGATGCCAGTCCTGCAGGGTGAGTGGGAATACGGCTGTTGGGTCATTTTCTTTTCATCGTGTTCCGTGACTGCCCTGTTGTTTGCGTTTGTGCGTGGCTAATTGAGTTGTATGCTTTCTGGGGGGTTTTTCAGGCTTTTGTCCATTGCAGAAGAGACTTTAACAGAGTTTCTTTCAAAGGCCACTGGAACTGCTGTTGAGTGGGTCCAAATGCCTGGAATGAAGGTATTGTTGCAGCTTTAAAGTAATAAATTATACATGTTATATTAGACACGGGCATTTGTTTTTTAACTTTCTACCCTTTTGTCGAATCATGTAATGGAGGGTTGAAAAATAATATAATTGTTTTTCTGGAACGTAGCTAATGACGCAAAACCTATTGGATTGTCCGGTTAAAAATAATAAAATTGGTATTATGCATTGAATGCCCAGAGGACGGGTTTTGAACTTGGAGGCACTCTACCACATGATATGATACTATTTTCACAGCTTCCAATATTTACATGGTCAAGAAAACCCGGTCCATCCTTTCTGATTTTGTATGACACCAATAATGTACAACCTTCTTTAACAAATAAGTTAGAGCTTCCTGACTTGATCTCTTTCTCATACTTGTAGCCTGGTCCGGATTCCATTGGAATCGTTGCTATTTCTCATGGTTGCACAGGTGTGGCAGCACGAGCCTGCGGCCTGGTGGGTTTAGAGCCTACAAGGGTAAGGCAAACTGGCCACTCCTCTATTCTCTTTCTTGGTGTCTTTTATATGGGATTTTATTGACTGGATGTGTTTATTCAGGTTGCAGAAATCCTAAAAGATCGGCCTTCGTGGTTTTGCGACTGCCGAGCAGTGGATGTTCTGAATGTGCTGCCTACTGCTAATGGTGGAACCATTGAGCTGCTTTACATGCAGGTAATTTTAGTTGGCCTGTTATTTTTATGGCGTGGAGATTTTATTGTATATTTTCTCAATGTGTTTTGACATTCTTCTTGATATGGTAGCTCTATGCACCAACCACATTGGCGCCTGCTCGTGACTTCTGGTTGTTACGATATACCTCTGTCTTGGAGGATGGCAGTCTTGTGGTAAGGCTCTTCAAGTTAATTGATTCGATATTTCAAGTGCAGTCCGCATAGTGTTTTAATAGTCTGCTGCTTGTGGCTTTGATAAATTTCTGTTTGTTGTTAATGGTCTTATTGGAATGCTCAGGTATGTGAAAGATCACTAAGTAACACTCAAAATGGTCCAAGCATGCCACCAGTTACTAATTTTGTGAGAGCAGAGATGCTGCCTAGTGGATATTTGATTAGACCTTGTGAAGGGGGTGGCTCGATTATCCACATTGTTGATCATATCAATCTGGAGGTAAAGAAGTCACCATTTTTTTATATCCATTTACTTCATTCTTTAATTCTTTGAAATTGTCTATTATGTCTTCTACAAACTACTTATATTGTCATGTGAATTCTGACCAGGCATGGAGTGTTCCTGAAGTCTTGCGCCCACTCTACGAGTCTTCAACTGTGCTTGCTCAGAAAACTACAATGGCAGTAAGACTCTTATTCTACTTACACATAATTAATAATTTTAGTGGAGATTTTAATACTTGGGAACCTTGATGAGACTGCTCTTTTCAATTCAGGCTCTACGCCACCTGAGGCAGATAGCTCAGGAGATTTCTCAGTCTAATGTCACCAACTGGGGTAGAAGACCCGCTGCTCTACGTGCACTTAGCCAGAGGTTGAGCAGGTTAAGATATTCTACTCCTATAACATTGTATATTCAGTATATGATTGTTATGTCCTGTTGCCTAGTATCTGATCTATCTTTTCTGGCAGGGGTTTTAATGAGGCTCTCAATGGATTTACTGATGAGGGGTGGTCCATGATGGGAAATGATGGCATGGATGATGTCACCATTCTTGTGAACTCTTCACCCGATAAACTAATGGGTTTAAATCTATCCTTTGCTAATGGATTTCCAGCTGTTAGCAATGCTGTCTTGTGTGCAAAAGCGTCAATGCTTTTGCAGGTAAGCATATGCTAAGTAGTTTATTGTCTTAATACTCACAAGAAACAATTAGTAGAAAACTGTTTAATAGGCTGAATAGTAATATTGCACATGCATAAAATGTTAAATTAGGTACTCAAAGGTTGCCAGTGCTCTCTACTTGTTGAGGAGAGGGTTTGTTATGAGATTCTGTGTTGAATAAGCTGTCTTTTTTATTGATGATGCTTGTCTTTTATGAAGTTCATTATACCTCTTTATCACATTAGGTTACAGTCACTAATTTATGTAATCAAAAGTAGGACAATGTTCTCTGGAAATAAATGAACATAATACTGGATTAATGAACTTGCTTGGTTAGATGAACTGAAGCTTCTAATTCACCAGTTCTATATGAAATAACCAGACAGCTGTTGCAGCTGGAAAATGGTAATCACTTTTATATATGGGCAAGTGGGCTTGGTCCCATCAAAAACCACAAATTTTCCTTTTTCTTGCCTTCGACACTTGGATTATACATCTGATTATGCAACTAATTTAGTGTCTGTGAAGAATAGGAATTTAACTTTGTATGTTGCTCCTTTGTTGCCTAGAAGATGATAATGCTATTTGATGGTGGAATGCTATCAGTCTATCGCTGAGTCTTGGAAGTGCTTAATCTTCCATTCCATTGCCAATGTTCATGTTAGGATCTGTTATGGCTTTCGTCAGATTTGTAGAGTGGTGTGCATTGATTAGTCAAGATTTCCCCCCACTCCCTCATGATGCTAAAGTTAATTTTTCTTTGCCAGTGAAGTAAACTTGATGATTTTCTTTATATGGTTTATTAATGAACGTTACTCAAAAGTCTCTTTCTTCTGGTGTTTTTCAATTGAACTTTTCATTCCAAGCCCAACATGTCTGCTTGCTGTTGCTTTCTTCTCAACTTTCCTGTCTTGCAGAATGTGCCCCCTGCAATACTTCTGAGGTTCTTGCGAGAGCACAGGTCAGAATGGGCAGACAACAGTATTGATGCTTACTCTGCTGCGGCAGTTAAAGTTGGTGCCTGTAGCTTACCAGCCGCACGAGTTGGAAATTTTGGGGGCCAAGTTATACTTCCTCTTGCGCACACCATTGAGCATGAAGAGGCAAGTGTTTAGTCTTAAAATCTGTTTCCGAGTTGTACTTTCTCTAATCCTAATTTGCTTTCTTATTTTCAACATTTTATCATAAATATACATTTTCTTTTTGTGCATTTAGTTGTTGGAGGTCATTAAACTGGAAGGTGTTGGCCATTGCCCTGAAGATGCAATAATACCTAGGGACATGTTTCTCTTACAAGTAAGTTTGTTGTCCAAATCTTTTGTCCTTTTTGTACTGTAAGAACAATGATAATCCCATATAAAATGTATAAATTATCTGTTTTCTAGTGATAGCCTGCTTTCAAAAAACATTGCCTTGGCCTTGTGTGGTGCACCAATGAATCAAGTGTATTGGTGAATCAGCTTTTATGCTGAGAACTTTTCAATTTCACTGCTTTGGCTGGCCTTTCAAATTGTCTTGTTGCTTATATGGTTCACCTACATACTCACTGGGCTTCTATGTATGAATTCTATATATGAATGTAGGTGCGTACATCCAATTGCCCATTCAACAGATAATTCTATACATGGATGTTATTTGATGAACCCGTGTACATTAGTCTCATTTGACTATATTGGTCATCTTTCAAATTTTATTGGCAGGGTACATGTTTAATCACTTGTAGGGTCTTGACAGTGCTGTATAGTTTCCAAGTTCATAAAATCTTGCCAATGGGCTGCCTTTGGTCTGATCAAGCTTTGTATGCTGCTGTAGTAGGCTCTTGGCTGTTTTTCTTCTATTTAAGCAATTAGAATGGTGGCAAGGTACTTTGTCTAGAGAATGTAAGGGTAAGTTTGACCTTGTGTTTGTCAACTGGCGCATCAGATGTGTTGATTAGCTGTTTGAATTTATGGTGGAGATGGTCTTTTGGTCAGTATTATTGTCTCTTCTGAGCTGCTCTAGGATAGTTCTGCAAAGTCTTTCCATGCTGGGGAGGGAGAAAATTTTCTTGATTGATGAAATTTTTGATAAATTCTGTAGAGTACGACACTTCCATTATGGAGGAAAGTTATCCAAACAGAAATGGCTTGTCTCATGACAAAAATCCACTGATGAAAATGCTTTTACTTACTTTTGCGTTAATAATAGTTCATCTCAGTAAATTGATTTGTCTTTATTTTCCCCATTGGTTAATATCTCCGAAGTTCTTGCCTGTTGCCTAATGCCCATGTTTGCACTTCTTTGCAGCTATGCAGTGGAATGGATGAGAATGCTGTTGGTACCTGTGCTGAACTTATATTTGCTCCTATTGATGCATCTTTTGCTGATGATGCACCACTTTTGCCTTCCGGTTTTCGCATCATTCCTCTTGATTCTGGAAAGGTTATATACTTATTGTTGCCAGATTGAGTTTGCGTTCTGTGTCCTTTTCTCCCCCCTTGAATCTGCTTTTGCTTTTATTTATAGGATGAATTGTTTTGCAGGAAGCATCAAGTCCAAATCGCACCCTTGATCTTGCTTCTGCTCTTGAGATTGGACCAGGTGGAAATAAAGCATCAACTGACTATACTGTTAATAGTGGCAGTACAAGATCTGTAATGACAATAGCATTTGAATTTGCATTTGAAAGCCACATGCAAGAAAATGTAGCATCAATGGCCCGGCAGTATGTCCGCAGCATTATATCTTCAGTTCAGAGGGTGGCTTTGGCACTTTCTCCATCTCATCTAAGTGCCCATGGTGGGCTTCGGACTCCATTGGGTACTCCTGAAGCAAATACACTTGCCCGGTGGATCTGCCATAGTTACAGGTGTGATGCATGAATCCTTTTCTCTAAATCTGTATTGTCATCACGTAAAAGTTTGTTGTTTTTGTCTTGCACTTGTGATGGGCTCCATATCTACTCTGACAGCTAGATATATTCTTAGACCATACAACCAAGCACCCTGAACACATGTCCTACCACCCTGGTCCTTGTAATCCAGCCCCACATTACCAATTTCTATGCCCCCACTCTCTACTGACTTCAGTGTCTAGTTGCCGACATGTTCCTTCACCTGTATGGGTTCCTAGTCTACTCAATAGTGTATGCATGCGTTTAAATTGTGATGTATATATGCATATGTACAGTCCTTAATTTATGTACTATTAAGGACATAAAAGGTAACACAAAAGGTAAGACATTGCAACTTTAGAAGCTGAGTGTTTTATTTGTTACATTGCTGTGGTATAATGAAATATGTTATTGACTGGCACATCTACTGTTATTTTATGACCTCAATGATGTATGGTTATGACCCAGGTAAAACCCAGTGATATATATATATATTTCATTTAGATAACCGAAACATGTGCACGTGTATGTGTGTGTCTGTAGAGAGAGATAAGGTTCGGTTTCTGGAGGGTGATGGGGTTGTGTTGAGACACTGCATTTTTTTTTTTTTTTTGGGGGGGGGGGGGGTTGTGGGGGAGGGGGGGTAGGTTGTGGGGATGAGGTTCACTGTGTTTGTGGAGTGGCAGGAAGTTGTTGAGTTGGATTCAGTGTGGGGGCCAGGTGTAGAGGTGGGACTGCAGTGGTGGTGGATTGGTGTTTGCTTGGGGAGAAAGCTGAGTTTGAGATGAGTTGTAGAAGTTAACTCAGTATCTGGTATGAATTCGTACAGAATTTGAGTGAGTTACTCAAGACTGAGTTTAATCGAGTTTGGGGAGATTATGTGGTACCTTTACTATTGGTGTCATCAAAGGCTTGATGGATAACTATTTTATGTACAATGTATGATGATTTTTTGTTTGACAAATTTTACATATTTCATTATTTTAGAGAATAAAAGTGATGGAATTGGAATGAGTGGGTGAAATTGGAATTGAGGACAAATTACAAGGACTATTAATATAATCATCCTTTCCGAAAATTGGAAAAGATCTGTAATATTTACTAGTCTAGTTCAATATTGTATTGTTTTCCTGGTTGCAATGGGCAATTAGAAAAAGATTTCTGCATTAATCATGCTGTTCAGTGGCAGGAAAATAATTTTTGAATTCCCTTATCTTGGAAGTGTAGCAGGCAGTCTTGTTTGGTACTTAAAAAAGTTTTTGGTCACTGGTGACATATATTTGTTCTATGTTTTCTTACAGGTGCTATTTGGGAGTAGAGCTACTCAAATCTGGCAGTGAAGGAAGTGAATCCACCCTTAAAACACTTTGGCATCATTCAGATGCTATCATGTGCTGCTCTTTAAAGGTATGCTACATGATCCTTTCAGCTCTGTTGCACCTCTTTCTTGGTTCCTGAGTTTTTTTCCTTTGTTATATTCTTTTAATATGTATTAGCTACGGTTTCATGCATTTTTCTGTTGCTAAAGCCTGTGGTTCTTCTGGAAAGCTGAAAGATTGGTAATTTGACATGGTACAATGTGACCAAATTATAGAAAGTTTTAGTTTATTCATGATACGATTAAGTTCTCAAGTTGTCGACATACCATTATAATGCATAACTGTCCTTGAATGAGGCATTTTAAAAGTTTGACCTGTTTTTCTCCCATTTGAGTCTTTGATTTACTGGCCATTTTACTCTTCTGGGGCTTGACTCTTATGATTAATGTATTGTGCTTGGGTTGCTGATGGTCGTGAAAAGTTCGATGAGGTTTCTTCATTTTATCTAATTTTGTATGTTCAGGCAATGTTTATGTGTGTTCATTCGTTGTGGGAGCCGTCACACACTAATGGCTTGTAAGAAAATAATAGTTCATCATATCAGGGCATAAGAAGTCATTTAGGTTCTTCTGGCTATTATTTGGTTTATTAAGTGGTTGGGTTGCATGGCTTTGTTAGAGTAGGTTTGTTTCTAGTGCATTACTGTCAACGAGTACCTGCAATAAGAATAATGTTGTGTTGGCCACTTAAAATATAACTTTTGCTTGTTAAATAAGACTTTAAAATATTTTTCTTCCATCCTTGATGTGCCTTTTGCATTTATATGTGTGGCCAACTTGTACTTGTTTTTGTTATCTTCAAAGTCTTCTTTCTTCTGTATTCAATTTCCTTTCATTTTTTATTATTGTTGTAATTATTATCTTAAATTAGTTGGTGTTGGAGAATTTGTAAATTAATTCTGCTGTAAAGTAGAGAAGAGTAAATTGGCACACTAGATTGTTAATCTCTAACTGGCATGTGAACCTCCTGATAAAATTCGAATAAAAAGCCTCCTAAATCAGCATCGGGTGGTGGCCCCTGATCTGCAAAAAATGTTAAATATCTCCTTAAATCAGTATAGCTAGCTCAAAATGTTGAGCTCAAGCATTATCTCTTCCAATCAGTATACAGTTGGCTTGGTCTCCACATTATTTTCTTAAAGATAAGTTTAGGGCAGGACCTGAGTCTTCTTCTTACCCTCCCTTCACGTTTTTTGGGATTTCAAGGGCTCTGTTGCTTGATGCTAGTATTTGAGGTTGTGGAGGTGAGGTTTCCCTTTGGATTCCACCTTAGAAAGCCTTGAGAAGAGTCTGGTCACTAGGTAACCGACACCCTTGCCATTTTGAATGTGATATACTTCCCACACGGACAATTTTCTCATTGTGATGCTAGAATGGAAGGGCACTGTCCAATCGGATATTCCTTCTGATTGGTAGCATGGCAGCAGAATTGGCGGCCTAGGATTTTTCTTTCCCTTAATCCACCAGGGGACCCCATATGTACACCACAAGGTGTAAGCAAAGAGAAGGGAAAGTACTGAGCGCACGCTGGGTGCTTACATCCATCTCCCTGTTACCTCTGAGGTTCATGCAAAGTCTTTGCTGTATCCCAGATCTTTGTTTGGACACACAACATTTAATTAGTTTATTTCCATTTTATGACTTGACAATTGACAATAGGAAATGTAGATCATTATGACAGCATTAATGATTACCCAGACAACTGTGCACAACTTTTTGTGATGCTACCAACATACCAGTATTTTCTCATTCAAATTCAACTTTGCATGCAGGCTTTGCCAGTTTTCACATTTGCTAACCAGGCTGGTCTTGACATGCTTGAGACAACCCTGGTTGCCCTTCAAGACATAACTCTTGAGAAGATATTCGATGATCATGGAAGAAAAACGCTCTGCTCCGAGTTTCCACAAATAATGCAACAGGTTAGCAAATTTTCTCATAAAATGATAAAATAGGAAAAATCCATGGCCGAGCAGGTTGGGTGATTTGCTAGATGAAGTTGAAATTCTGTTAGTATGGCACGAAAATGGAAGGGAAGTAATCTGAAGGAATGTCATCTTATTTTGTCTGGATAGAGGATGAAAAGAGAGTATGGCAGAGTAATAAAAATAAAATAACAATTGTACCTTGGTTTGTGAAATGAATACAGCTATAAATTTAGTAAGGCACACAAAGTTATTGATTTAATTAAAATATATTGTGGTTTATTCCAAAGCTATAAAATAATTAACAAAATTTAATTTAATGCTTTGATCACTTAAATATGTTAGAAATTTGAAAGAAAAAATATAGCATGCATGAATATGGTGTGCAAGTTTGATTTTCACATTCCATACATAGATAAGTCTATGAGAGACCATGACACATAGTGTTTGGAAAGCTATTATCCCATATATACAGATGGTTGTTTTATTTGCTGTCCATCCAAACGTAGGGTTACTTTCTTTTTGGGCTGGGATTACTTCCAGAGCCCATCCTAGTTTGCATGAGTAACTGGTCTGTTCCTTTTAATTTGTGTTTTCTGGGGACTCTTGCATGGTGTACTTATTTGGTTTCCTGGATCTTCATTCTTCTACAGGCTAACGTATTTTGTTATAGATTTCCGTAATTGTAAATGCATAATAATCGCATTGAGCACTGTCTCTCGGATAGCGGTAATTCAATTGAATAATAATCTCCTTTCTCTGGTTCATGTATCTTTTGCCGATGCCCATGCCATTATTGTCTTGGTTGCTTTGAGAAAACATCGGGGGTTTTATTATGCCGTTGAGGTGGTTTTGGCATATTTTGTCATTGCAGGGTTTTTCTTGCCTTCAGAGTGGCATATGTTTATCAAGCATGGGGCGGCCAGTTTCTTACGAGAGAGCCGTGGCTTGGAAAGTGTTGAATGAAGAAGAAAACCCACATTGCATCTGCTTCATGTTCATGAACTGGTCATTTGTGTAAGGGGGCCAGTCAGATGAACCCACAGTCGTGCTAGAACTCCTTAAAAATGCTGCTGTGCTGTATGTTTTATTTTTGAAGTACACTATTGCGGGTGGCAAAACTCTTTTTTAAGTACTGTTAACTGTTGACTGTCTTTGGTATTTGTTGCCTCCAGCTTGCTCTAGAACTTTCCACTTGGCCGAGAACTCAGTACGTACTTTGTGGGCCAAGCTTTCTTCAACTTTCTTGGTGGAAACTAATGTGTTGTAGTAGTACCCACAGTTACACATGGTAGCTAGCTAGCTAGTTTTGCTTTTCCTTCGGTATTAGTTAAGCTGCAATATTTTCCGATTTCTTCAAATTTTCCCATTAAGTGATATTTTCACCTGAGGATTCTTGGAGAACAGGACGATGTTATGATTATGATATGCATCCAGATCCTCCATATATTACAATGTGGCTTCATATTTTTAGTTTTTGATCATTAATTTCATATATATATATATATTTAAAAGTGCCTATAATCTTTCTTTCAGTTTTTTAATTTGAATTTCAATATTTATTCAAAAATTGGTTTAGAAATTTCACTATTGTGGCGGAGCAATGTAGTTTTCAAATTTTTATGAAGAGATTCTATAACCAAACTTTGACAGATATCAATGTTTGTGAAAGTTTGTACTATAAATTTCGGGGGGTAAGGTTTATATACATTTTCTGGGAGATTTATTTCATTTTTAGAGTATTTCAAAATTAACTTGAAAATTCTTGTGATTTTAAGTGTGTTTCCTCGCACCCCTTTGTTTTAACAACTAACATTGTTTGGTTAGGGTTTTGCTTTGAATATATTTAATTAAATTTAACAGGAAATAAAATCAAAATAATAAAAAGGTAAAGATGAATCGTTCTTCCTCGGTGGAATTGCATCGCTGGCGAGTGATGCAATATATTCTCTCTCTTGCCAGTTTGAAAGGGGAACCCATTGGCAATGCAAAAATGGCTATCTAAAATGACTGAAGATCGAAGAACCTGGATGGATTCAACGAAACTCTTTGGAATGAACAAGATAGATAACTAGCCTAAATGGGATCGTTGTAGCTTCTCTTTTGATTCATCTTCTTCTCTATTTATGCGTCGGTTCCAAAGAGAGTTGCTGGAAATAATGGCTCTGGCACTACCGTTTTTGGCAATGGTGAACTTGTTCTTCTCCTTAAGTTTTTATGTTATTTTTTTGTAATTTTTAATTATAAAAATTATTTTCTAACTTAAAATTATGTTGTTTTGACATAAAGTGGCCGACATTAGCCTCAAAAGTTTATTGGGGATGTACGTGAAAAAAATTGAAACTATAAGATCCTCTAGAGTCAATTTTGAAGAATGGACTTCTCTTGAAAATGGGTCAAATTATAAAAATGAGTTAATAGTCTAATTTTTCTTGAATTTTTTTTATTATTTTCAATTTAATTCTATTTAAAAAATTATTTTAATTTATATTTAATATTTTAAAATTAATTACAATTGTATTCTAATTTGCTTTAACACCTGCCCTTTAATGTGATGAGATGAGGTGACACACTAATGTGTCAATTTGTTGACTCGTCAATGAAATGGCATCGTTTCAAGCCTCAATTGAAATGGCATCGTTTCTACTCAACGGATTGGAAGCGACGGAAGAAGCTGCTGCTTTGGTCAACGGAAGCGAAGAGAGGCAGCAAGACAAGGGGGGACTGGAGCGGCCGAAGCCGCAGCACGCAGGGCTTGGTGAAACAAGCTGCATGGCAGCGGAGCACGTAGGGAAGCTGGAGCAGAAGGCAGGAGTTGCAAGCAGTGGGCCAGGCACGGCTTGGTAGGAAGCAGCAACCGCACGGCGCAAGGCGGGAGCAGATTCGGTTCACCCAGGTCTGATTCCAGCTGATCTGGGCAGGAAGATTCTTGTTCTTTATTTAAATTTTTATTTTTATTTCATT
This sequence comes from Diospyros kaki, assembly GCA_036245055.1. NCBI lineage: Eukaryota > Viridiplantae > Streptophyta > Magnoliopsida > Ericales > Ebenaceae > Diospyros > Diospyros kaki. The sequence goes on from BSEG01000003.1 coordinate 5,381,634, forward strand.
ATGTCTATCTAGTTAATTAGGATTTAGATGGATTTTAATATTTAGATTATGTTTTCCGTCGTCACTTGGCTTCTGCCGCAGTGCAGCAGCAGCTTCTTCCATTGCCCAACAGAGCAGTTTCTTCTATCGTTTTCAATATGTTGAGAAGAAACCCTAAATCTCAATTGAGTGGTTTGAAATGGCGTCGTTCCATTGAAATTCAGAAATTTAACACTTTTCGTCACATCAAGCACATGTTAGAGGAAATTAGAATACAATTACAATCAATTTTAAAAGATTAGGTATAAATTAAAACAATAATAAGATTAAAATAAAAATTAACTAAAAATTTAAGATAAATCAGACTATTAATCCTATAAAAAAATGTGTATGAAATTTACTCAAATTTATATAACTTTGACTGCGGTGAGATTGATGACTTTGACATTTATTTGGTGATCGATCTTGTATTGTATTGGACTAATCTATTGCTTGTAAATGAATTTGTTAAAAGATTATTCGAAGTCTCTCTTAATCAGATGTGTCTTTTGATATTTAACTTAGTGATAAAAAAAGAGCTGATCGAAGGCATTGGAGAGGTTGACGGCGCACAATGAATAGGATGGATGGAGAGCTAAATCTTTTGCTTTAGTAATAATCAAAATTCTTTGCAAGTCCGTACGCCTTGCATGATGTTTGTTAAGTGTTGATACATAGCCTCCTTGTACTGGATTGTAAGGGGCGTCATCATGGTGTTAGGGATGTAACTATGAATGGTCTGGATCTGTTAGAGACCTCTCCATCGATGAACCTAATTGGTTGGCATATGTGAACCTCTACCCGCCCCGGGGGAGGGGGTAGATAGAGGTGTCAAATGGACCGGACGGCCCACGGGCCGCCCGATCCGGCCCGGGATGGGCTGGGCCAAAGCCCGGCCCGTCACTGTTCATGAGGGGCCGGGCCAAGCCCGGCCCGCCATGGGGGCCGGGCTGGGCCCAAGAATTTGGGCCCACGGCCCGGCCCGTCTAAAGGCCCAGCCCGGCCCGGCCCATGGCCCACTGGGCCCAGCCCGTTTGGCCCTTATGGGCCGGGCCCATCAGGCCCTTATGGGCCCAAGCCCATAAATTATTTTTATTTTTATGATGTTGTATAGAAGTAAATTATTTTTATTTAACTAATTAAATGATCTTACAAATCTAAGATAAAATATAGATATCTAACTTAAAAATATTAATTTCTATAGCAAAAAATTATATAGAAATAAATGGCTTCTTATTCATGATCAAATTCTTATTTTTTTTATAAAATTTTATTGAAAGCCTAGCTAATTTAGATTGAATAATAAATTTTTATAATGAATATTTTTTTATTAAGAGGACAAATTGATGACAAATTATATTTATTCAAATATTATAATAGATAGTATTTTGCTTTTCCATCAAAAAGAGAAAATAACAAAATACTATATTTTTAAATAAAAATATTTTTAAAAAAATGGGGTCGGGCCCACCGGGCCCGGCCCGCTAGGCCCTGTGGGCTAAGGCCCAGCCCGGCCCCCTTATAGGGGGGCCGTGGGCCGGGCCGGCCCTTTTGACACCTCTAGGGGTAGAGGTGTCAAATGGGCCGGGCCCGTCACTGTTCATGAGGGGCCGGGCCAAGCCCGGCCCGCCATGGGGGCCGGGCTGGGCCCAAGAATTTGGGCCCACGGCCCGGCCCGACCCGGCCCGTCTAAAGGCCCAGCCCGGCCCGGCCCATGGCCCACTGGGCCCAGCCCGTTTGGCCCTTATGGGCCGGGCCCATCAGGCCCTTATGGGCCCAGGCCCATAAATTATTTTTATTTTTATGATGTTGTATAGAAGTAAATTATTTTTATTTAACTAATTAAATGATCTTACAAATCTAAGATAAAATACAGATATCTAACTTAAAAATATTAATTTCTATAGCAAAAAATTATATAGAAATAAATGGCTTCTTATTCATGATCAAATTCTTATTCTTTTTATAAAATTTTATTGAAAGCCTAGCTAATTTAGATTGAATAATAAATTTTTATAATGAATATTTTTTTATTAAGAGGACAAATTGATGACAAATTATATTTATTCAAATATTATAATAGATAGTATTTTGCTTTCCCATCAAAAAGAGAAAATAACAAAATACTATATTTTTAAATAAAAATATTTTTAAAAAAATGGGGTCGGGCCCACCGGGCCCGGCCCGCTAGGCCCTGTGGGCTAAGGCCCGGCCCGGCCCCTTAGCCCACGGGCCGGCCCGGCCCCCTTATAAGGGGGCCGTGGGCCGGGCCCGGCCCGACCCTTTTAATAAAAGGGCCGGCCGGCCCGTTTAAAAAGCCCGCGGGTCGATTGGGGCCGGTGCGGGCCGGGCCGGGCCGGCCCTTTTGACACCTCTCGGGGGGGGGTCTGACCAAGAATTCAACTCATGGAGCCAAGGCGAGGCTCATTTGTATGGCCGAAAGTGTACCTCTCTCAAGCAATCGGCAATTTTGATCACGGCTTTAATTATGTGATGTGGATCTTCTTATAATCACATTATTTCACATTAGCTATATAAATACTTTTACACAAAGGTATACTAAATGTTTTATTTAGTTTTCTAAAGTTAATTGCTTCTATAGTTTTATTTTTATTAATTTAATAAAACATTTTTACCTGTACAATTTGCTCAAACAATATGATATCGTTGAATTTCACAGTCTATTAATTAAAGTCTAGTCCATTGGTAAGACCTTTAAAGTTGACTTGAACCTCCACTCGACTGAGTAAGAAACTTTATTGTTTACTAGAGCAAGAATAATAGCACTTATATATATAATCACATGTGGATTTAGGAATTTTATTTAGTGTAGGGACATAATGTACAATTTAACGTGCCAGTTTGGTTCATTGAATTGTTAGGCTTTTTTTTTTTTTTTTTCCAAAAAGGTTAATTGCATAATTCTACCTCATAATATTAACTTTTTAGGGTTTTTTTTTTCAGCCTAAAGCTCTAGGTTTTTTCATAGAGAAAATTTTTGTAAAAATGATCAATCGTTTTCCCAATCTAAACTATTTTTATAATTGAATTTTTAATACCTAAAACTCTTTAAAGTTAATGATTTCTATTACACTCGTAACTTTGCCAACACTTTTCTCTACTTTTGAAAAATACATTAATTATTTTGCAAATTTTTTCTTTATATATGAAGACCTAGACTTTAAGTAGATCCTTGTTAAATTAAAATTAATTCATTAGGAAAGTTTTGTGAAGTTAATTAACCAACAACTTCAATAGAAAGTACATAGATATTATGCCAAATTTAGGTGTCACGTTTGAGGTTAGTCTTGGTTATATCTCGTGCTGTTATTGTACTGGTTATTTGTTGTCGTTAGTTAGCCCATTCTCTTGGCTCTAGTGAGCTTATCACCCAAGTATTTGGTAATATATATATATATATTGTATTTTTAGTGTGTGTATATATATATGTGTGTTATATAGTAGTATATATATATAAGTTATACATAGTTGTTAATGACGTATATAATTAATGAAACTTATCATCTATTATAAAAATTCTCAACAACAATTTTATTATTCATATATGAAGATGATTAATGAATAACACAACGACAACATACTCCCAATAATAAATATTACAAACAATTAAAGACCTTACGGATATATGGGCTTAGGAGAGAGTACATGTCTAAAAATGTCTAATTGCATGCGGGTACAACACTGATCTGCGCAAGCTTAGCCACCAGTAGTCAGGATTAAGAATACCAACGCCATGCATGTTTTGAGGACGAAATATTAAGTGCCGTTATAATGAATTCAAAAACCCTAGCCTAGTTATCAATTGGTCTCTGGTTCTGCAAGCCGAGGAATATGGCCCAAAAAAATGGCGACTTGAATATACAACCCCAAAAAACCCTGAAAGGGTGCAAGCTAAAGGTTGCCCAAAAAATCCCCCCAAAAAAAAGAGAAGAAAAAAAGGGTGCAAGCTAGGGTTTTGAACAGTGAAGCCAAAGAATTAATTATTAGGACTAGCAGCCATGGGTTCTGATATAAATCAATTGGACCGCGACTTTTAGGTTGACTTAGTTTGTTGATTGAGTCGTCCCAAAAATCATTTTTCTATTCAGTTTGCTATTGTGAAGTCATTCATCCCCCTAGTAATGGCCGGAATGCAGCTGGAGCTCCGGGCAATGCCACCAGGCTTAGGCCCGGCTTTGTGGTCTCGGGGGCTGACGGATTTGGCCCTGGCGGTGCTCTTCTTGAGGATCTCTCTCATAGCCTGAGCCTGGAAGAGCACCGGATAAGCCCTACCGAACTTGTTGAACCTAACACAGGCGCTCATATGGCTGCTCAGAGCCTCTTCGCTGGATCTCCCGCCGCCGTTCTTTTCCACCTCTTCCTTCACGGCCTCGGCGCAGAGGCCGCAGATCCACTTGCCGGAGAACTTGGCCTTCACCCGCTCTATGTACCCCGGCGTACACTCCTCACTCATGCCGCAGCACTCGCACTTGGCCTCCTCCACCTCCGATATAGGCGGCAGCGCCTTCATCTCCGCAGCGGCAGCCGCCTCCTTGCTGAGCTGGAAGGAGAGGTCGGAGACGGCTCGTTGAAGGCCCTCTTTTGAGAGCCGTTGAGGCTGCTTGCTCGTGAAGTTGGGTTTGCTGCTGCTTTTGACATATCTCGGAGGCTGCTGCATGTTGGCAATGGCGGCTTCTCCGTGAGGCGCCATGACGATGGGATATAATAATAATAATAATGAGAAATCTCAATTGGAAGTTGAAGTGAGGTTGACGACGATTAATCTTTCTTTCGTGGGGGAGAAGTGGTGAGAACTGTGGTGTGCTTTATAGTGGATGGTTGTCTCGGCTTTGGAAGCGAAGCCATGGAAAGTTGTGGACCAAGGAAGATCGCTTGTCACTGTACGTACGATCATCGTGAACTTGCTAGATTTTTCAGGAGCATCTGTAAAAGGAAAGCCATCCAATGGATTTAATTTCGAATCTTTCTAACTTTAAATGGGTTCGTAAAATTAAGCTGCCCTGTCACTATACTATGAATTTTGAACAAAGTTGTCACCATCATTATACCTAAACTCATGAACATTAGCCAGTTGGAATTAGTTAGTAGAATAATGGGAGTGTCTTTTGGCATCCTAATCTTCTTAATTACTCATTTATTAATTAGATGACTTACAAAAAAATAAATCAAAAGATAAAATTCATGTAACCAATATCATCAAATAGTGAAATAATGATATTAGGTTTAGGACTTTAGTGAAATAATAAATCCAAAAATTTCCGTTTAACAATTATTATTATATATGCTGCAGAATTAGGTTTAGGACTTTAGTTAGGGGTGGCAATATGGGTTGGCGGGTTATAATCGTGTCATGTTGAGATACACGTATAATACATATCAGGCTAATCCAAACACGACTCGTTTAATAATCGTGTCAAATTTCTTAAACCCGAATACGACACATTTATTAAACGTGTAACACGACACGATCCATTTAACTCATTTAACTAAACGTGTCGTGTCACATGTTAACTTGTTTAATCCGTTTAATTTAAATGGGTCGTTCTGTGTCACTTGTTAAACGTATTATTTAATTTTAAACGTGTTATTTCTTGTATAATCGTGTTAACATGTTCAGATCAACCCACTAATACTTTTAATTAAACGTGTCATTTCGTATATAATTGAGCGTGTTATCGTGTTTGGATTAACCCGTTAATACATTTAGTTAAACGGGTCATTGCGTGTCTAAACGAGTTGACCCGCCTAAGACACGAAAATAATTGTGTGATAAACGATTTGATCCGTTTATGACCCGAACCCAGTTAACTCCTTGTCGTGTCGTGTCTAGTCTAAAATTACCGGCCCTAACTTTCGTACATCGACCAAGTTGCATGCTTTTATTCACAAGTTCTTTTGTTATTTCTTAATCTTAACAATAATATTCATGGTAAAGATCGAATATAATATATTAGGTTTAAAACCAAGTTGCATGCCTGCCTTCACAGGTAGTTCTACTGTTGCCACATAATTAATCCTTGGCTAACAACCACTGGCCATCAGATCATATCATGTGAACATAATGACAAATATTGTTACTCACATACATAAAGTAGTGCTTTAATTATATATTTTCTAAAAACATTATTATTACAATTAAACATATATATATCATTATTATTATTATTTCTTCTCATTCATTTAAATTTAATAATAATTAATTAATCTTTCTAAAAATACTTTTATCATATTGTTGTGACAAAATCAACTGCCACACCACAAATCGAGATATATAGATCTAAGAAATATTGAAATATTAATTAATTAAATAAAAAAAAAAACTAACCCCTCCAATATTTGTCCTTGTAACAGGTTTTATATTAGTAGTGGATCGAGATCACGGGCATCCTGAAATAAAAGGGAAAAGGAGAGGGCTTTAAATGACATTTAACTGCTTTCTTTTTCTTATAATTAATTAACCATCCGATTCGCCCGCTCGATTCTAAGGGTCAGGGATACGGATACAGATTGGTTTGGATTGGATTCAGTTTCAGTGGCCGTCGTGCCTTGTCACGTGACTTATCATAATATGCACATGATATATCTCTACTACAAGTATCTTGATCCCTATACTGATGGGCCGGACCATTTTGGGATGGGCTTGGTGGTGAAGCAGACGGGCCGCGTAGACTTGGGTCCACGAACAACCTGCCCAGAAACAACTGGAGGTCGTCGTCTTTATTTTCGCAGCTTTTGACTGCAGTGAAAAAGTAAAAAGCGTATCCTTTTGGGGTAATTAATTAGTTTTTACCTCCTGGATTTCAGATGAAAGTTCAATGTTTGTTGATGGATTTAGTAAAAGATGAAAGGCCTTGACCCTTGATATGTTTCAAAATGTCACCCATGATTCTAAAGCTATAAATAGCTTTTTCTTTCTATATTTTAGTCACAGAGATTAAGTACGCACATACCTCGTTTTATTAGAATGTGTGCGTATATATATTTACTTATATACGTTACGACTAACTGATTTTGACCCAAAATAGAAAACTTAGATTGAAAATTCGGAATTAATAACTATAAAATTAAAAAGAATATATAATATAGAGTAATTGTGGAGGGACAATTTAGTCTTTTCAGGTGGTATTTTCTTCATGCATGGGATGGGATCATGGGAAGATGAAAGTGGGAAGAAAAGTATATGCCTAGCAATCTTAGCCCTTCACCTTCTGCGCCAAAGAGTGAGGACGAATCGAATCCTAATTAGCTTTGTGAAATTAAGAAGGCATGCACATATGCAAATTCAAATTGAGGTGCAAAGGGTTGAACACAGTCTTAAAACTCCACTTTAGATTCGATTCGATTATCTAGAATCAATTAAGTGTAAGACTCATCTCATCTATGAAATTTAAAATAGAAAGTACCAATAATTCATTATATGTCATTACATAATCTATAATAATACGTAAAGGTTTGAGCAAGTGTTACTTAAGAATTAAACTTTATGCATAAAATATATATATATATATATAAGCGCAGATTTTAATTATTGACGTGCCTATCACCTCACCAGCCATGAAATATACTTATATATATATAATTGGTGACTGTTGGTCGGGGGCTGGTTGTGGGCGCCGATGGTTTATTAGTGGAGAGAGAGGTACGACATCGATCGCAAAGGCAATGGCACTGATGTCGGGCGGAATGTGAGGCAGTGGCTGGTGGCCACTCTGCGTGTCGATAACAACGAAGGACAACGATGTGAGAGATCTTTTCGTTCCTTGCCATCAAACAAATACAATCAAAGGCGAAAGTCAGAGAACAGCAACCCAACAGCGAGAAGACATGACATCAACCTAATCAATCAAGAACAAAACCGTTGTTGTTTCTATGAGAAGAAAGATGAGTTGCCCCTGCACTGATTGATGAAGAAAGAACCCGTCACCCTCATTGTGTAGTGTAGCCGTCGACGATGGCCACCCATCATCCGGGTGCTGCACATTTTTCAGTATATTTAATTTTATCTATGCACAATATTTTATATATATAGGGTGGCTGGTTGCTCACTTATTTGTTGAGGTAGCACTCACATCAATATTTCTCAGTTTAAAAAAATTAACTATGGTCTAAAATTGAAATAAAAATTAAAATCAAGGTTTTTTTTTTTAGTAATTTGCCTTTTATATAATATACAACATAACCTAAAATACATTATATAATATTAATCAAATTTAGTTTCAGATCTAAGTAAATAAAATTATATCTAATATCAAATTCGATTAAATAGATTGGATCGAGATTATGTCTGATATGTTTACAGGCTTGCATTGAACCAAGCAACAAGGAAAAGTTTTTGTTGGTGTTTGTTCTAAGAATCTATTTGATTATGTTGTGATTATTGTGTTTTTAGATATAATAATTGTATTTTGAAATACAATAATATAGCCTACAAGCTCTTAGTAGCAATTCAAATATGATGTGTATAATAACTAAAAAATAAAATGAAATAAAGGAAGAAAATGAAGAAAAACAAAAATATAGGCAAAAGGGTATACAGACAAAGGAACACGAGAGAGTCTCTCGAATATCCCCTTGTATCAGGTCTTCAATGAGCCTCTCAACAAATTCTCTTGGGAGGGTCACAAACATCTCACTTGATTGAGTCTCTAGAGAGATTAGTCTCACCAAAAAATGTGCAACTTATCTCCAATGTTCACTTCAAAAATCTCTCAACAAATAAGATTTATCTGTTAATAGTTCTTATTACACAATAAAAAAAATCATATCTCTTTTAAGAAATCATTCTTGTAAATAGAGGAAGATTTATATCCTCAAATAAGTTATTCTTATTGATATCAAGTGTTTAGTAAATTTTTTAATAATTTGTCATCTATTAACTTAGGCATTAGAGTGTATGTATAGGGATCACCCTTAACCCTCTCTAACGATGTTTTTTCTTACAAAATTTTATATATTTGAGGATGAATTTCTTAAAACTCTAAACATTATTATTATATTCACACAATTACAAAATACAACACATTACTTATGGAGTACGTATCAATCAAGTAAACGTTCATCAATTACACAAGTATACCTAAAAGCTTTATTAATTATATGATGGTTAAATGTATTAGATGAGTGGAAACGGAAGAGCTGGGAATGGATTGACATGGGACGAATGTTTTGCTAAAGTGGGGCTGGCAGCCCCGCTCGTGATAGAAAACCCTACAAATTGGGCTCTCAAAGTCTGCCATGCATATAAGAGAAAGTATGTATGTACAAACATGCACAGGACCGCCTTAAAAATATTTATGTCCTAAATAAGAGTTAATTTATTGATTCTTTAATAATATAAATAAGTATTAAAAAATATTTAATTCTTTCTTTGTTTGCTTTTTGAGAAGTAAAATTATTAATTAAAATTTTAGATTTAAGTCTAAAAAATATATTTTTTAATTAACAATATAAACAAGAGAAAACAAATCTAAATAAGTACAAATTAAATAAACAAAAAATGTGAAGAATTTATTGCCCGATCTTGCAAATTAAAAATTTACTGATTTACTTTTTTTTTAATGTAGATTTTTCGAACCAAATTTTCGTTATCCAAAAAATTATTTTATCAAATTGTCCTCCTAAAATAATGTCTCTTCTTGTCCTTTTTTTTTTTTTTTTTTTTCGTTGTGTTACTAGTTTACATTTCATTATTCATTGTTTAATATTAAAAAATGATCTGTAGACTTAGTATGTTGGGGACTTACTCATCAAAATGACATTTCACTATACATTATCTAATATTACAAAATGATCTGTGGACTTAGAGAGTTGTGGTGTCTCTTTGTTCAAATGAAATAACTAAATAAGTAGAATATGAATTTAAAGGGAATCATCGTAAAATAAAATAAATAGTTTTGTATCTCAAAATATATATATTTTTTAATTACTTATTAATTTTAGGGTCTTCTTAGGATGATCGCTCTTACACGATCTTCGGTGCTCATATTCTCGATTATGTAAAAAAAATAAATTACAAATTAAACATTTAACCCTTGCACATGATGAGAATCTAACCCACTAAATTAATATCAACATATTATTCATTAAATCGTTTAACCTATATCAATGTATTTTGGGGCTTCCGTACGCATAGCCGCCGGACATGCACACTCTATAGATATTTGTCACGTGATTTAAAGAATGAATGAATCATTAGAATTATATAAAATACACACATATATATATATATCACTGTAATCTCACTCAAAATGCAGTACATAAAAGGGGTTTGTATTTAGTTATTTTCATATGATTTTGTCTTAGTAAATTACATTTAAACTTTTTGTGATTTAGGACATTTGTAGAGAGACCACGTGTCTTTTAAACATATTTCTAGAAATCTTTGTAGTTTAGTTGTTTTGTTCAAACACCCATTTCATTAATAAAGTCCTTAATTAAATTAAATTTGAGTAACAATAAAAATTAAAAAAATAATAAGACAATAAAAGTCATCGTTGATGGGTTGCAACTGAAACTGAGGGAGAAAAAGAAAAAATCAGTGAAAAAAAAGAAGAAATGGATGAATAAAATTGGAGCCAAAACCAACTAGAAAAATGAAGAAATCAAACATAAAATTAATATGTTAGATATTAATATAAATCTTAAAATTTTATTATTGTATAATCAATATTATAAAATATAAAATTCCAAGGGCCTCTTTGGAATTTGATCGAATAAAATATAAAATTGGCAACTTTTACTTTCCGTTTTTGGAAGCCCAATGAGAATATAACACCAACGGATTTCCTTAACGTCGAAGTCATTTCAACAGTCGCATGGTGGTTTCGTGCTACATTGATATACACGTGTCGAACGGTGGGGGTCTGTAACTTTCATGGTTCTTGTGGTCGGAAGTGACAGCTGGGAGACAAAGTGGGGTTAGTTGGACCGTCCCTCTCTCTTTTCTACTCTTGACTTGATTAATTCAATTCAAATAAACACGCAAATTTAACATAAAAATTTCACTCTAATATCCCATTTATCCTAATTTTGATATGTAATTACTAAATAAGTGAAATTTAAGTATTGTATTTTTCCTTAAAGTATCATCTACATAATATTTTATAGAAGAATTTGGTTTATATAATATTAATTGTTCTAATAATTATAAAACAAATTTATTAAATTTTTTAATTATATTTATTACAAAAATTCAAAAGTCAATATTTTTGGTAAGTGAAAGGTCCCATTGGAGTTATCATTATGTTCTCCGTGGTTCAGCTTGCTTTAGAAAAAGTAAAGCCAATGGGCTACACATTAAAATAGTTAAATCCTTAATTAATTATATGTATCCGATGGCATGCCTTCCTATTTTTAAGAGGTCTTTTAACACATAGGTTTTACGAAATCCAACGTTGTATTTTATATTTATTAAAAGGGGGTTGTATATATTAAGCTTTTTAATAATAATAATATATATATGTAAAATTGAAAAGAGAAGAAAAGCATATACTCCCACACACGCTTTTATCATGTATTCGTATATCCATATGATTAAAACAATCACATGATTATGAAATGTACTATTAATGTGATTATGTGTATTTTCCATTTTCATATTAAGAAGATATAATTAATTTTGGGGAGGGGCAAAGTGGGGATGAGGACTTGGGTTTCGGTCGCCTAATCACTACTCCACCCATTAATAAATATTAAATAATAAAATAATCAATAAAATCACACGAAATATCCATGCACTTTTCAATAGTTTGATTAAATATATATATATATATATTAATTAATATTATAAAGTAGAAAGTACCCTTGGGTTGCTTCGTCCGGTTCTGCCATGCCTGCCTTTATATAGAGCTCCTCTCCCTTGCTTGCTTTCCGTTCAGCTCAGAATATAATTCCTCTCTCTCTCATTCCTCTTTCTCTCTCTCTCTCATTCCTCTCATTGTAAAAAACACAGAATTCAATATAGCAGATAAATAAAGATATAGAGAGATCGATGGAGGAAGGGAATATACCAGTGTTAGAGAAGAAGATAAGGCAGATGGTGAAGGTGATATTGCTCATGGTCCGGAAGGGAATTTCCAAGTGGCCCAAGCTCATGGTTGATCTCAACATGATGATGAAGGGCCGCAAGATCGCCGGAAAAGCCATCCTCCACAACCTCATGTTCCACCACCACCACTCCGCCACCCGTTCCCACTACGGTGGCCGCCTCTCCTTCTACGGCGGCCCACAAGAGTACGAGTTCAGCTGCAGCAGCAGCCCCGCCAAGCGCTCACGCCACCACAACTCCCAGCTGTACTTCTTCCCCTGCGCGCAAGCGCCGTCAACCCACGACGATTTAGTCCTCCCCGCGGACGCCAATGCCGTCAGGAGGGAGCTGGAGATGCTAGCCAGAAAGGGCGGGGCGTCGCCGGCAATCTCGGCCTTCCTGCAGAGCCCGGCGGTGAGCGAACTGATTTACAGCGAGCTTTCGTCGCCGGCGCTGCCGGGGTTCGGGCGGACGCCACTGGTGCGGCAGCTGAGGGTGACGGACTCGCCGTTTCCGCTGCGCGACGTCGACAAAGGAGATCACCGCGTGGATGAAAAGGCGGCGGAGTTCATAATGAAGTTCTATAACGAATTGAGGAAGCAAAACACAAGGGCTTCGCGTTGAAGACAAGATTGGATTGTGAGAATAATTAACAAGCTTGACAAAGAAGCTAATTTCGTAGGCAATGAACGGATGTAAGAGTTATCTATTGGACTGGGCCAGAGGTCCAATGGCCCACCATATTGTTGGGCCAACAAAAAGCCTGCCAAACACAATTGTGGGACCATTGATCTCACAGCTTTTGACTATATGTTTGATGGGATAATTGCTTTTTACTCGTGTATTTTAGATGAAAATAGCAAGTTCTCATCACCTCAGTAAAAAAGTTTTCAATAATATGGTTTGTTAAATCAACAATTAACAATAGCAGCAAACTGTAATTTAGAAATGAAACTAAACAAAAATGTTGAATTCATAAAATTAAAAATTAAGTTTAAAATTGAAAAAAAAAAAGTGAAACTTGATATTTTTTTTTATAATTTAGTAGACTAATAAAAAAATTTAAAAAAATAATTATAAAATTGGAATTAAATACAGGATTCAGTATATCATTTGAACATCAAGGCTGGCTAGTTCACAAAAAATTAGTATTATTAAAAATGGTAAAAGTTTATTAAAGGAGAGGATATTTTCCAAGTTGTGGTGGGGGAATGGGATTGGATTGGAAGTGAAGGGGGCTTGGCCCCTGGTTTTGATGTGGTAATTTGGAAAGCAGCTAATAATTGAGTCTGCGGTGTCTCTCAGAATCACTTTAGTCTTTTACCTTTTTTCTTTATTATTGCGTCTGCTGTGGGATACTGCCATTTAGGGTGTTTAACAGGGTGAACCTAACCATTAATTTTGTAGGACCCAGTCAATTTTCTTTTCCATTCTCTTTTTTCACTGTCTCCCTTTTATCGGGTCTTCTTTTCTATCATCATCTCGCCTCTCTCCGACAAGAGAGAATGTAGCAATGGTCATGCATGAGAGACGAGAAGCAAGACGATGGCGACGAGAAATATTTGCTAGAGCACGAAAAAGAAAGAGAGAAAAGAAAGAGCGATACTAGAATAAAGAAAAAGAGAAAGAGAATCATGGTGAGTGTAAGGAGAGAGACCCACCCTGCCTCATTAGTAAAAACTAATTTGGGTTATATTGATGAACATAATCGCACTGGCATTTAAGCTCATAATTTATTTTTCAATATTTTTAGGTAAAATGGTAAAATTATTTTAGAACTCAAGGTTAGGTTAATTTAAGTCCAACTCTTGTCATCATAGAGATTAAGTTGGGTCGAGACGCAATTGAATTATGACATGATGTGCTGCTAACTTACAATGATGTAAAAATTGCCTTTTCGCTAATAACTACTTATCCGACCAAATCAATTACTATTTCAGTATTATAAGTTCAAATTTTATTAATATGATTCATTTTTATTTTTAAATCAACATAAAAGAAGAATATTTTTAAAAAATAGTTTATTAATGGAATTTCATAATATTCAAAGCGAATGTTCCTTATATAATAATATATAATTGAAATTAAGTGTACTACTGTTAAGGATGATAATTGCAACTGAAACTGTGGGAAATCGAACCAAAATCGAACCAGTCAACACGGTTAAAAATCGTTTGACTGGGTAATGATTTGGTTTGGGAAAAAATCAAACACTGTTTCAATGGGTATAGTTTGGTTATGTTTTTACTAAATCCAAATTAAAAGTCGAACCAAAATCAAACCGAATGTGTGGATAATTGAACCAAATCGAACCAAATATACATATATATAATATATTTATTTATTTAATATATTATATATACACATAATATATATATTGACTAATGCATTTTTTTACAAGTATTTTAACTAATGCATTACAAATATATAAAATATTTAACATTTATAAAGTAATTAACAAATAAAAATAAAACTTAATCTTAAATTATTTTATTTTTATCAATCAAATAATTATATGCAAGAAGTTTGAAGTTAATTTGTAACTTTATTAGACTTTGTCTTTGTCTATTGTGGAGTCATCAAAAATTTTTATGAATGCTATTTGTAAGAGTTTGTTTTTATTTGTTGGTATAGATCAAATTAAAAAAACTATAGTTAAAATTGAAACCGAACTCAAATTGAATGGTTTAATTATAATTTTTAATTTTTAAAATCAATGGATAACGGTTTAATTTTAGTTTTAATAGTTTAAATTTGATTTGATTATGGTTTTAATAAAAATTAAAATCAAATCAAACCATTACCAACCCTAACTAGTGTAACTTAATTATCCGAACTTACACTTAGTTCAATAAAAATAAAAGTCTCGGCATCACACTACTACAACTGCATTTGATCACATGATTTCATTTTTAAAGAGTCTTTATTAAAAGGCAATTATAGGTTTCTTTGTTATAAATATGGATAAAAAGTATATCACAATTAAACTAATAATTACACAAATAAATACAAAATTTAACGTTAAAAATTCAATTAAAAAAAAGTCATGGGTAGAAAGAATAAAATATCACTATGATAAAATTGGTACAATAATAGTAATATAATTACAACTAATTTCAAAACATTAGACATTTATTTATAAACTTAAAATCATCTGTAGATGTACACATGAAATTCTATCCTAATCAAAAAATGATTTAAGAGAATATTTCTCCAAATGAGATAAATCTCAATTAAAATCGAATTTTATAACGTTTTAATCACAGTTAAATTCAAAATTTTAATCACGGTCAAATTAGAAAACCCAATCACAAATTGTTGTAGGTATTTTCTAGGCTGCATTACATGGGTTGGGAATGGTCCAGTGGATTAGCTCAATGCTTTGAAGTCCAGTAAGTCTCGGGTTGAGGACATCAGGGCAAGGTTGCAAGTCGCTTCGACTGGATTCAGATCGCAGAATGTCTTAAGCTGCGAGACAGGTCGTTAGGATACTCAGCTTACATCACCAAGAGATAACAAATTTATTGAAAATGGTTAGAGAAAAAGTCAACATTCCTAATCTAAGACAAATCATATCCCTGCTAATACAGAATTCGTTCCTAATTTTGTAAAATTGATAAAGAAATATTATCTTCATGATATTATCCTTCTATTTTATAATTTATTTAAATTGTAAACACCTCATACTATAAATAGGGGTCGAAAACTATTGTATGGAGAGAGACAATAATATATTATTATTCTGTCTAAATGACTAGAGGGACAATCATGGACTAGGCACCGTTCAGGTCGAATCACGTAAAAACTTCTTTGAGTATTTCCTCCTGCTTGCTTTTTAGTGAATTCATGTTTACTTTCTCAGTGCGAGCAAACGAATCATAGTCGATTGATTTCCAACGTTGACACAAATAAATTTAAATTTCGAATCACAATTATAACATCAATCTTAACTTCAATCTGAATCCTCAACTAATAGATTCACGCTGACAATATCAAAGCATTATTGGATCTTATAAACTTGTTGTCAGTTACTTAGGCACGTAACGTAAATTTGATCGTAACTGTAGAAATCATACATTATAACATGAGATCAAAATTATATTAAATATCTGGGACTCTAGCCTTCTCTCAGCTTAGGCAGGCGAAAAGATGAAGGGTATTACATCGGTCCCCATTTGGTGACTCATTCGCAGATTCATGCATTTCCTATGTTTAAATCCGGTAAGGGTATTATATTCAAAGCCAAAGGCTGTCTTCTCCCAGCGGCGCTACCTCTTTCCCTTTTTACTTAACTCGGCCGCTTGGCTTCATTACACAGCTAGCTGTTCTCAACTCCTAATATATAATTGTTAAGACTGTCCCCTTCAAACTTCAAAACTTCCTTGTGGAGTGATCGACAGCTACATGCCATTAAGCATCTTTGAATTTTGGCAAATTGCAAGGACTCCCCTCCCCAACCTTAAGTACCAATTGGCTCTCATACCATTAAACATACAGTAATACTAAGAGTCATAATTTATGACAATATCATCACTTATTAAAGAATATGTTAGATAAAGAAGATAATATCATCAGTCTTCTTAACAGTTTTTAATAAGAAGACGCTACATAACTGATGACACTATCATTAGTCATGATTTTTAACATTATTTATTAAATACATAATAAAGTGATTATTTTATCTTTTATTCTCTCCATGTTCTCTCCAAATTTTTTTAAAAAAATTACAAAATGTAAACAAAAGCACTCCGGGGTTGCAAGTTCCCCATTACGGCGGTTCAATCACTGGGGTGCCCTTTATTTCCATTGCTGAAAAGAAAGAGAGAGAGAAAAATAAGTTAACTTATAAAATTACAACTTGATATTAAATTTCAAAGTACTTTTTATATTGCTTCAAACGTTAGGGATATCCTGCATTTATCTTAAAGTTCTGAGTGTATTTGTCATTTTTTCCTAATATGTATTAATTAGATATATAGTATTGCTTATAGCAATATGAACAAATACTAGTTTACTCACAAAGGAAAAAGATAAATAAATAAATACTAGTTCTATTTTTTTTCCATTAAAAAGAACCCCCAACCATTATATTTATTTTGATAAATTGTCTGAACATTTCAAAATTTGCCAAGATACCCCTAAACTAAACTCTAGTCATTTGAGAGGTGTTGTGGGCTAATTTTGAAAAATCGATACCCCTAAACTAAACTCTAGTCATTTGAGAGGTGTTGTAGGCTAATTTTGAAAAATCTATAAACTAATAGGGCAAATTTATAACTTTAAAGTTCAAAAATATCTTACCCAAAGTACCAAAGTTTAGAATTATTAATTTCTCATGTGCATGGAATAGATGTTATTACACACATTTAATAGTTAGCAATTGAGTCACACTAAATTAATGTTACGATTTTTTTGAATTCATATTTGATTGATGAAACTTAAAAGTATATTAAAAATAAATTCTCACACTAAATTGGGACATTTGATCATTTTTTTTATTTTTTTTATAGATCGATCTAGTGAGATATTTAATTATCAAATGGTGACAATTTATTAATTAGAGTGCAGGTGAGATGATTTATTTTTTTGTAATATTTTCTTTCTTTCTTCCTTCGTGAACGTAAATAATTTACGGAATCACTAATTATAAGCTTTGTGTATCTGATTTGATTAAATTTAATTTTATTTCAACTTTGAATCCACTGTTAACGCCGTCCTTTGACCATAACATACCTATACATAGGTATAAATATAATTTTATGGAATCATAAAATTAAAAATTAAGTTTAAAATTGAAAAAAAAAAGGTGCAACTTGGTATTTTTTTTATAATTTAGTAGACTAATAAAGAAATTTAAAAAAATAATTATAAAATTGGAATTAAATACAGGATTCGGTATATCATTTGAAGATCAAGGCTGGCTAGTTCACAAAAATTTAGTATTATTAAAAAAGGTAAAAGTTTATTAAAGGAGAGGATATTTTCCAACTTGTGGTGGGGGAATGGGATTGGATTGGAAGTGAAGGGGGGCATGGCCCCTGGTTTTGATGTGGTAATTTGGAAAGCTGCTAATAATTGAGTCTGCGGTGTCTCTCAGAATCACTTTAGTCTTTTACCTTTTTTCTTTATTATTGCGTCTGCTGTGGGATACTGCCACTTAAGAGTGTTTAACAGGGTGAACCTAACCATTAATTTTGTAGAACCCAGTCAATTTTCTTTTTTCACTGTCTCTCTTATCGGGTCTTCTTTTCTATCATCATCTCGCCTCTCCCCAATGATGGACCATTGTTACACTGTTGGAATGATCAAAGGGACAGTTATAGACTATACATCATTCAGGTCGAATCATGTAAAAAATTTATTGAGTACTTTCTCTTCCTTTCTTTTTTAGTGAAATCGTGTTTATTTTCTTAGTTCGAGCAAATTAATCATGATCGACTAATTCCTAACGTTGACACAAATAAATTTAAATTTCGAATTACAATTATAACATCAATCTTAACTTTAATTTGAGTCCTCAATTAAGAGATTCACACTGACAATATCAATACATTATTTTTTTTTAGATTGCGCGTTATCACTGGCGCCCTCGCTGCTCGATCCCACGATTCTACCAGAAGAGATAAATTAGAGGATTCAGCAGGTAAGTTTTTACTCATAATACATCTGTAAATGTAAGAATGACAAACATTTTTTAATTTTAGAATTACTTTTTATTTACTGAAATATCAATGCATTATTGGATCTTATAGGCACGTAACGTAAATTTGATTGTAACTGTAGAAATCATAGATTATAACATGAGATCAAAATTATATTAAATATCTGGGACGCTAGCTTTCTCTCAGCTTAGGCAGGCGAAAGGCTAGCTAGCTAGGTCCCCATTTGGTGACTTTCGCAGATTCATGCATTTCTCATGTTTAAATCTGGTAAGGGTATTATATTCAAAGCCAAAGGCCGTCTTCTCCCAGCGGCGCTACCTCTTCCCCCTTTCACTTACCTCGGCCGCTTGGCTTCATTACACAGCTAGCTGTTCTCCACTCCTAATATATAATTGTTAAGATTGTCTCCTTCAAACTTCAAAACTTCATCGTGGAGTGATCGACAGCTACATATTAAGAGTAAATAATCATCCTCGAATTTTGGCAAATTGCAAGGACTCCCCTCCGGAAGCTTGAATACCAATTGGCTTTCATCTCATTAAGCACATAGTTATGCTAGGAATCATAATTAATGACAGTATTATTAATTATATGTCACATTTTTATTAAGCTAAATAAATAGGATAACGACATACACCGTCATCAATCATAACTTCTAACATTATTCCTTAAATACATGATATAGTGATTATTTTATTTTTCAATTCTTTATATGTGATCTCCAAATTTTAAAAAAATTATAAAATGAAAACAAAAACACTCAGTGGTTGCAACTTCTCGATTACAGCGGTTGAATCACTGAGGTGCCCTTTATTTCCAATACTGAAAAGGGAGAGAAAAATAAGTTAAACTTATAAAAGGAGAAAATTACAACTTGATATTAAATTTCAAAGTACTTTTTATGTTGGGTTTATGTTTCTTAATGAGGCTGGAGATGATAACGATAGTTCGGGTTAATTTTATAGGTTTTGGTTCGAACTTGAAGCAATGGTTCAACACCCTTATTAGCAACCCAAAATTAGAAGTCAGGCTATAAGTCGTTTACCTTCTCTTTGGAAGAGAAATGAGTCTTGGTCCATTTGCTCAAAAAATGAGGGAAGCCCTTGAAGTCCAAGGTTGCTACCTTAGCCCATTTCTCTCGTGCCCTAGGTCCTCAATATAAAAGGGATTATTCTTTCCCCTTTGCGCCCTATGTGTGTGGCCGATTTTCTTTCCTTGGACGCTCTTGTTGTTGGCCGATTGTTCCTTCCTTGTATGGCCGATCCGTCTCGGATTTTTTCCTTCTTGGTCTTATACTCCTTTTTTGTTGGATGCCTCATCTTTCTTGTGCGTTGTGGTTGTCCATCAATAGTGTTTGTGACTCCTATTTAGTCTGAGTTACTGTCTTCTCTTAGGTAAGAGTTCCATGCACATAATTTCCCATGTGCATGGAATAGACATTATTAAACACATTTAATAGTTAGCGATTGAGTCACACTAAATTGTTGCGATTTTTTTGAATTCATATTTGATTGATGAAACTTAAAGTATATTAAAAATAAATTCACACTAAATTGAGACATTTGATCGATTTTATTTTTTTTATAGATCGATTTAGTCAGATATTTAATTATCAAATGGTGAGAATTTATTAATTTGAGTGCAGGTGCGATGATTAATTTTTTCTTTCTTCCTTCGTGGACGTAAATAATTTACGGAATGACTTATAAACTTCGTGTATCTAATTTGATTAAATTTAAAACTTTGAATCCACTGTTAACGCCGTCCTTTGACCAAAGACACCTCTTCGCAATTTTGAACAACGAAAATATAAAAAAGAAGAAACTTTTACTTTCCGCTTTTGGGTTGGTACCTTAAGGCACGTTATTAAACGGACTTTTCCTTAGCATCGAAGTCATTTGAGTTTCAATAAGTCCCAAGCATATGAACCACCAGTCTACTACTTCCAAGCAAATGCAACGAATTAAAGCGGCCGGGGAGGGGTATGTGCATGAACAATTTTCATGATGCTTCTATGTAATTGTACTGTTACAAATGACAGCTGGGACAAAAAAAAAGTAGAGTTGTTGTTGACCCCCATTTCTCTCATGTCTCAGCTCAATT
The DNA here is from genome assembly GCA_036245055.1 of Diospyros kaki. Lineage (NCBI taxonomy): Eukaryota > Viridiplantae > Streptophyta > Magnoliopsida > Ericales > Ebenaceae > Diospyros > Diospyros kaki. Next base: position 5,402,463 of record BSEG01000003.1, read on the forward strand.
AATTAATTCCATTTGGCAACATTGAGAGGAAAGTTCAAAAGAGTTTATATATGCCCAATTAGTACTGATATCTTATACTAACCAGTAACCAGTAACCAGAGTTGAGTTAATTCATGAGTTCATGGAGCTAGCTAGCCCGGAATTAATTAGTTTCATTAGTTTACTTTTTTAAAGTAAAGCCCTTGGCTTGCTTTGTCCGGTTCCGCCATTGCCTTCTATATATAGAGCCCTCTCGCTTGCTTGTTTTCCGTTCAGCTCTGAATATATATAATTCCTTCGCCCATCCTACCTTCCTCTCTCTCTCTCCCTCCCCCTCTCTCTCATTGTAAAAAACACAGAATTAAATATAGCAGATAAATTAAGATATAGAGAGATCGATCGATGGAGCAAGGGAATATACCAGTGTTGGCCAAGAAGATGAGACAGGTAGTGAAGGTGATACTGCTCATGGTCAGGAAGAGAATCTCCAAGTGGAAGCTGATGGTTGATCTCAACATGATGGTGAACGGCCGCAAGATGGCCGGAAAATCCATCCTCCACAAGCTCATGTTCCACCACCACCACTCCCCCACCCGCCCCCCCGACGGCCGCCTCTCCTTTAACGGCGGCTGCCCTGACGAGTACGAGTTCAGCTGCAGCAGCAGCCCCGCCAAGCGTCCACGCAACCACAACTCCCAGTACTTCTTCCCCTGCGCCCACGCGCCGCCCACCCACGACGAATTAGTCCTCCCCGCCGACGCCAATGCCGTCAGGAGGGAGCTGGAGATTCTGGCCGGCAAGGGCCGGGCTTCGCCGGAGATCTCAGCCTTCCTGCAGAGCCCGGCGGTGAGCGAACTGTTTTACAGCCAGCCCTCGTCTCCGGCCCCGCGGGGGTTCGGGCGGACGCCGCTGGTGAGGGTGACGGACTCGCCGTTTCCGCTGCACGACGTCGACGAAGGAGATCACCGCGTGGATGAAGCGGCGACGGAGTTTATAATGAAGTTCTACAACGAATTGAGGAAGCAAAACAGTACAAGGGCTTTGCGTGGATGAAACATATACATATACATATACATATTAATATATATATATATATATATATAAGAGATGAATAATAGACAGACTGAAGTTATTAATTAAAGATTTCTGTCCCTGATTTGATGTTGAAGAAGACTGAGGAGTTGAGTTGGAGAATATATAAATGTAATAAGTCATTAAGTAAATAAATATATACTTCAAGAAGATTTAAGATTTACTTCGTTTTCACAGCTCTTGACTGCACTATGGTTTCGGACAAATTAAAATAGTCAGTCTTTTAGGGGTAAAAGTAATTTTGTAATTACGTCTGTGTCCCACAAGCATTAAAGAAGCATTGACAAGTGTTTTAATTAATTATTGTAAAAAAGAAAACAAAAAAAAAAAACTATTTTAATTTAGTTGCTCTTGCAGGCAAATTGTACTCCCAAATTAGCCAAGATCAGCTAGGGACGGATAAGGATAATCGTCACTCACAAGCATATATAGTTCAGGCAAGCGAAAGTTTCGAAGTACTTTTTTATTAAGTCTTCATTTAGAAGCAATTCTAATAAGATCATAAACTCTCAATACGAACCAATTCTTAGGATGTAAGGAAGAGATAAATCTGAAAATAGTGTAGAGATCGAAACACATAATGAGCAATATTCTAAATTCCCTTGATACCATGCAGGCATATCCTAATTTTCATAAACCTGCTAGAGCAAAGACACCTTATTATGTTCAACAACTCCAATACAACTTAATCTCGCATTTGCAAAATCAAAATGAATCAATTAATCGTTTATAATATATCCTCTTCACAAAACTTAACCTAAAAGGTGTAAAAAATACCTCAAGGGGTGAGCCAACATGCCTACAAGTTATCTTTTGAATTCTTTACTAACTTAATAATTGGAGTCATGACATCTTCCCAACTAAGCTTAATTTAGGGTTGTTGTTCTTGTTTTAATTGTGCGGGAACTTTTAGTCTAAATTAGCTTGGGAAACAAAGAAATGACAGTTTTAAAAAAAATAAGAAGCAAAAATATAAGAAAAAAGTGTGAATAAAAAAAATATAGGAACTTTTTGTAATTATATTTTTTAATATAAAAAATTATAAAAAATATTTATTCAATCTAAAAATAAACACAGATCCTATAATGCATTTAAACAAATAAAACATGAATTACTAATTAAAAGAAACAATAAATGTAAAAAAATGAAAATAATCAAAGATAATACAATTTTTAAAGTTTTGAGTTAGCCTTAAAAATTATGAGTTAAAATTCCATCTCTAACTTACATTTTTAATATTTTCTTAATATTATAAAATGATCCCAATTTTTTTTCAAAACTGCAAAAATGACCTAAACATGTTTTTATTATTATTATTTTTTATTATTTTTGTATTTTTAGTATAACGATATAGGAAATGTTTCAAAAATATCCAAACGACACTCTCAAAATGTTTTCGTGCATCATAAATGACGGGACAATTTAGTATTTTAAGTTTTACAATATATGTCCATGGTGCATATGTAGAGCTAGGATGAATAGGATGGTGAAAGTTGAAAGACAAGTAGTGTAAAGTGGGTGTAATGATGGGTGAAAGGGGAGAGCTGATGACAGTTGCGTTCGTTATCGCTGTCGATAGGAGCTTGGGCCACAGGCAATGATGGGTGGCCACCGAGATGATGGGTGGTTGCAAGCAAGGGTACTTAAATATTTTTAATGTGGGTGTAGAAAGTAAAAATGGTGAGTGCATATAAAATTTCTCTAAAGAATAAGTTGTGCTTCCATTTTATGATTGGAAAACTTTTGTCAAATTTATATTTTTGTCTCTTGATTTTTACTTTTTTATATGATTATTCAAATTTTCATTATTTTGATTATATTCTTAAACTTGATTTTTGAATTAATTTAATTCTTGTATTTTAATTTTTTCATATAAATTAACTTGAAAATCAAGTTTAAATGTATAGTTAAAATAATAAAAAATTTAGATAATTACTTAAAAAGACATAAAATTACATGAAAAAATATAAGTTTAATCAAATTTTTTTCATAATTTTTATGGAATGAGTTCACGGAGGTTATTCCTTCATATTAACCAAAGGAAGGAATGAGTGAATTTCTTTTTATTTTTTCTTTTTTCTTTTCATGGAAGTAAAGTTAATTGTAATTTATCTTCTTCACTAAAATAATTCACTTTACAAAAGATATCATTTATTAACATACGCGTCAGACAATATAACATTTATCCGACGCAAGTAAATTAAAAGAGAGGGGGCATGAGCCCCAAGAGGATAAGACCTACACACCTACCACTTGCAAGTTCGCTTTAAACAATATAATAAGCTTGTTATTAACATTACTCAAATATTTAATACAATGAATCACTTAATAATAATTATATATATTCTTAGAGTTGTGAACAACTAGCTAGGTAACTCGCAAAGAGAGCCAGCTCAAGGAGTTGTTGGGCCCTAAGTGACAATATGACTGTCAGTAGTCAGCAGTGGGAAGTTGCGCAGCAAGCGACCCCCCTCTCTTTATCTCTCTCTTGTGGGCCGTAGTCTTGTCTTACTTCTGCGTGAATCCTGAACGACTATGGGGGCGAGTGACGATGAAGACAAGGACGAGGATGATGAGGAAGTCCATGACAAAGAGGTAGAGGGTGCGATGATGGACTGCTTGTTCCAATAAGCACCGACGAAGCCGATCAAGACACCAGGAATATGGTGAGGTCGATGAAGACAAAGAGCCACCGAAGCAAGTAGAGGCACTTGTTGTTTGGCTTGGAGGCCAGCTAGATCCCAGAGGCGGTGATGGTGATGGAGCACAAAAAGGCTATGAAGTTTAGCATCGACATAATGTTGTTCACTCCTATGGCAATCGTGACGTTTGAGAATGAGAGAAAGAAAGAGAGAGAGGTGGATGAGATGGTGACGACGACAATTATGGGTGAAGAAAGGCTCTGCTTAGCAATTCTTTTGGCGCTTTAAGCATAGGCCTTAGTGGCATGTTTCTTAAATTGGCCTTGATCGCAAATGAATAAAATGGGAACATGTAGGGTTGGCTTTCCCAAATTCTGATAGTTGGCTGTAAGGGTGTGTAACCTATTTGAATTGGTTTTAAATGGAATTAGTTTGAGATAGACAAGTTTCTAATTTAAAAATCAAAGACTAGACTAGTCACTTTGGGGATTAAACTGATTCCATTCGATCCAATCTAAATTGGTCAAAGAAACTAATTTTGACCATATTTAATATATACATAAATATAAGAAAAAATAACAATAATTTAACATTTCATTTTTAGCTCAACAAATTAAAATAATTCACCTTCAAAAATACACACTCAATTTTTGGTTTAGACCAAAAACAAAAAAATACAAAAAATTATGATATTTTAGACTAAAAGACAAGACGAGAATGATTTGTTGTCAAAGCGAACAAGTACTTTCAATCTGGTCCGATGAAAACTAAAATTTACAGACCCCAGTACTGCGACAGCCTAGCTACCACTACGAAGGCCACTCTCTAATAACTGTACCATGCATGAATCTGAGGGAAAAGTTGAAAGTTGGAATAATCAACTATAATTATACATACAGAACCTAATTAATTAAGAGACACGATGATGATTACACACCCTTATAGCCAACTATTAACGGAAATGGCAATAAAAAAAAGGGTACATGTATAATCCACCACGTGCAAATACATTCTACGGCTGAGGACAGAAGAGGCTTCTCTGTACGTGGACGGACGGACTTCCTTAGCATGGAAGTAATATGAATGAGTGGTCATGGTACGGTGGCTTCATGCTACATGATAACATATGGCGTGCAAATGAAACGTGCGGAAATAAATTTATTTCATGCTATATAATAACATATGATGTGCAAAGGAAACGTGTGGAAATAAATAAATAAATAAATCTATAGTTACAGGCAAATGCAAAGTGGCGGTGCCTAATTTTCATTCATGCTTCTAATTAATTGTACTCTGCAATTCTAAATGATAGCTGTGACCCACAGTCACCACAACAAAAAAAAAAAAAAACATTTATTGAGACATTGTTTTAGGATATATTTTTTTAAAAAATATCCTATAAAATATTTTTTTTAAAATATCCTATAAAATATTTTTTAAAGCATAATTTAAAAAATATTTTAATAAAATAATTCTATTAATTGAGACGCAGCGATGCAATGTCCTAATAAAAAAATTTAATAAGACACAATTTTTGAAGTACTCTAATAAAATAATTTTAATGAAATACTTTAATAAAGTGCCCTAACAAAATAATTTTAATAAGATAGAATTTTTAAAATGTCTCAATAAAATAATTTTAATGAAACACTTTGGTGAAGTATCCTAATAGAAAAAACTAATAGGGTAAAATTTTTGAAATACTCTAATAAAATAATTCTGATGAGACATTTTGATAAAGTGTCTTAATAAAGTCGATTTACTATAAAATTAATATAGACGCATGTATTAGTGGAGAGCCTTGTAGATTAGGTGGTCACATACGTGTACGAGAAAAGAGATATCTAGGGTTCAAGCTAAGAGGGAAACAAGCATGCTGGAGTTATTTTTCAACTTGGCATGCGACCGTTTCAATGGGCGCCACATGGTTGCTCATGGAAAGAAGGCTTTGCGAGAATAATCAAGCAAGGGAGAGAATATTATGTGTCACGAAGAGAGAGATCATGTGGAAAGGAAGGCTTAATAGCCTCAAGTCAGTTAGAATCACATTTATTTTCAAGGCATTTTTAAATTTCATTTCATATTTAAATTTACAGTTATTTTCTAGGTATTTTTAAATATTGTTACATGTAAAACTAAAATGAATATCTTGATGAATTTACATAGTATTTATAAGTGTCTCAATAAACTTTTGAGACATAATTACACGTAATACTTTTATTAGTGCTCTAATAACTGAAATGTTCCAATAAACTACATATTGAAACGTTTTTAAATGTCTATTAATCCCAAAATTATTGTAGCGAGTAAGGACCCTACTAATTAATTACATGATATATATTACTCATTTTGAGTAAGAGACAAGGGGTTTAAGATTTTTCTTCACAATTTTATCTTCAAAAAGACTTTCACAACATTTCTTGCTTGCAATTCCAATAAATTTTCATTGCCTAGTAGTCTTTTTACTTGTTTCGTATAAAGAAATTATTATAGGTATTGGTCAAATGTTTACAAATTACAAATTCAGGGAATGAGTTTGGGATCTGAAATGTGTACATTTAATAAATAAGAGGAAACCCTGCAACAGAAGTAAACTTTGATGAGAGGGAGCGGATGAGCATAAGATTGCATCATGCTTTAGTTTGTTGTTACTGCACAGCCAACCCAAAAAGCTGACAGATTGAACAAGTCCCTACACTGACACTGTCCACAAATAAATTGAAGAGCGAAGAAAAGCATATACTAGGGCACACGGCTGTATGCCCATATATCATTCATCCATTCATAAAATTACATTATATTTATAAAATTGAAAAAGAGGAAATACGGGCCACTCCTGTGGGCCGGCCCGTTTGGCCCAAAGTGCTGGTGTACGGCTCAACCCAGAACCAGCCGTCGACAAATCCTAATTTGAATCCGTAGTTAGGCCTAACTAGCCACTACTCCACCCCATTAATAATTCAGCCAATAATAATAAAATAATGATTGAAATCATTGAAAGTTCGATGCAGCCCGATCCTTGGGTTGCTTCGTCCTGTTTCGTCATGGCTGCCTTTATATAGATCTCCCTCTCCCTTGCTTGCTTTCCGTTCAACTTAGACAATAATTCCTCTCTCTCTCTCTCTCTCTCTCCCCCCTTGTAAGAAACAGAGAATTAAATATAGCAGATAAATAAAGATACAGAGAGATCGATGGAGCAAGGGAATATACCAGTGTTAGCGGAGAAGATAAAGCAGATGGTGAAGGTGATACTGCTCATGGTCAGGAAGGGAATTTCCAAGTGGCCCAAGCTCATGGTTGACCTCAACATGATGATGAAGGGCCGCAAGATCGCCGGAAAAGCCATCAACAACCTCATGTTCCACCACCACCACCACTCCGCCACCCGCTCCCACGACGGCCGCCTCTTCTATTACGGCGGCCCTCGCGAGGTCGAGTTCAGCTGCAGCAACAGCCCCTCGAAACGCCCTCGCCACCACAACTCCCAATACTTCTTCCCCTGCGGCCAAGCTCCTCCCACCGACGACGAGTTCGTCGCCACAGCCAATGCCGTCAGGAGGGAGCTGGATATGCTGGCTCGCAAGGGCGCCGGGTCGCCCGCGCTCTCGGCCTTCCTGCAGAGCCCCGCGGTGGGCGAACTGATTTACAGCGAGCTCTCGTCGCCGGCGCTGCCGGGGTTCGGGCGGACACCGCTGGTGCGGCAGCTGAGGGTGACGGACTCGCCGTTTCCGTTGCGCGACGTCGACGAAGGAGATCACCGCGTGGATCAAGCGGCGGCGGAGTTCATAATGAAGTTCTACAACGAATTGAGGAAGCAAAACAAAAGCCCGCTGCGTTGATTCATGGAATTAAGCTTTCAGTACTCGTCTCTCTGTGGTGTGTTCTTGTTCTTGAAGAAGCTAGCTAGCTAAACTGCAAATGGAATGGGATGCATGTAGAGCTGTCCACGTGAGAATTAGTTAATTATAATAGCATATATAATTAAGCTCGTCTCATGATCCATATCATATATGTTAGTTTGCTTCTTGAGATCCATCAAATGTTCGTATCTAGTTTTCATAATTGTTCAAATCTTTGGAGCGTTAATAATATTTATTTAAACCATGCTGGGTGTCACTCACGCACAGAATGTTAATTAAGTGTTCCATCTCTAAATAACATTAATTTCCACAATAAGTTCGTCCTTCAGTCTCTCTCTCTCTCTCTCTAGAGAGAGAGAGAGAGAGAGAGAGAGAGAGATATTATGTGAACCCTTTTCCTCAATATCTATATATGGTGCATTAATTAATTTCTTCTTCAGCCAATTTGGTGATCTATTTAGAAATTTTTATCATAAAAATGAACAACAAAACATCCTTCTTTCTTTATTATACATCTTAATTAATAGCAACTTTAGTTTAGGATAAATTGCACTCTTTACCCATGATGTTTAGTATAAATATAAGGACAACCCTTCATTTCTTCTTGATGTTATATTTGCATTAAATAAAATACTCCTAAGTTTTATCACGATTAGTTTCATAGTAGTTATCCGATCAAGGAAAAATAAAATCTATATTTTTAAAATTTAAAAGGTATATGATGCAATTTAATTTAATGAAATTTTAAGATTGTCAAGCATAATTTAACTTTTTAATTATTTAATTATCACTCAACCATGTTCACAATCCAAGGAACGGATACATAAGTTGAGGGTACAACCTACCGTAAGAGCACTTATCATAATCGTACATTTGAATTTATATAATTCTAATTTTATATTAATGTTTTTGTCTTAAATCTATTTGTCGTATATATCTCCCCTTAATTGCTATCTAAAAAGGATACCCACAAACAAAAAAGATTAATTGTCACGCATGCAATTGAAGACAGATCATCACCAGTTGGGAGTTATTTTTTTCAGATGGATTCTTATTTTTAGTGCTATTATTTGTTCTCTTTAATTTTGTAAAATCCATATATCTGATATCATATATATTTGCCACCCGTCGATCATCGGCGATCGACGTTAGGTCCACATCACTTAAAATTATAAATTAATTTTACCGACTTTTATTGAACAAAATGACCATGCATGGTGTGGTGCCCATTAATTAAATTGCAATATATATGTAACTTGATCTGACATGTTTCCACTGAGTTTAAAGTGCCCAAACAAAGTGCTTTTTTCTTTCACTTTGTTTTCATGTATTTGTTTTAATGATTTTCTCCGAAAGCAAAAGCAACTTCCCATCTTTTTATGTTTGGTGCTTCGACGTGTTTTATATGTATGCGTCACATTTAATTTAATTTAATTTTTATACTAAATATTAATTGTTGCTTAATCATTTTACATTTAAAATATCTTCATTCAATGCCAAGATAGACGTTTTAAAATCTCTATATTCTATTCGTATAACTCTCTCTCTCTCTCTCTGTAACTTTAATATTTTCCTTTAATTTCAATGATTCATATATTTATTTATTTATTTAGGGTGACAACAGTACCCAGTCACCACGGCCTCAACTTTAATAAGGTCGTGTTTGGATGTAGGATTTTAGTTAGCACTGCGGGAAGGGAAAGATCCAGAGATCCCATTGAATTACTGGTAAGATCGTTTCCCATGTTTTGTAGCCCGTAACAATGCAACGCTGGCAGGCACTTACGTGTCCAATTAAAAGCCAAATGTTTAGGTAACATGTTAGGTTAAAGTGAAGTTGGAGGGAGGGAGGGAGGGAGCATCCCACAAAATATTTATTGTAATTACGTATTATACATGTCTTCGTATTAAAGTGGTAGAAAAATTACATAGACAATCTTCCTAACGTAACGTTAAGTTATGAGAGTTACAGTCAAACTTATTTTCGTATATAACATATCTATAAATTTATGTAAGAGGAGGTTAATTTTTTTTTTTAAAATGTAGAATTATATATCACAAATTTTGAGGTGAATTGTAATTTTTTTTGACTAAGTTATTATTAAAAAAGAATTTATGTCAAAAAATTATTTTTATATATTAAATATTATTTTTATATTAAAAAATTAATTTTAATTGTAAGCTGCTCTAGGTTTCATAGATAGACCCTAAAAACATTCAAAAGTTCAAAATAATTTTTCAAACTAAAATGTATAAATTTGTTCATAATCGAGAGGGTTACACATAAATGCACAAACTAAATAACTCTGACATTAAAAAATTCTTTTAAATATTTCAAAAAAAAGTAATTATCTATAAGAATTCTAATCTTAGTGGATTCCAAAATGTAAGAACCATAATCTTAATGCGTTTTAAAATGCTAAGATAAACATTATTTGTAAGAATTTTAATCTCAAATTATTTAAGATTATTCTGTATCTCTCTATAAATAAATAGACAATAATTTATAAAAAGATACGTTTCTAATATTGATTTCAATACAGATTTTATAATTTTCAGTGTCTGACTTAAATATTGGAGTGTTTGTGTGAAAATCTCTGTATGCCCTTTGACTGTTTCTTTCTTATAACTTCAAATAATTTGACGACGACGTTCTCAATCAAATAAATTTATTATTATATTTTTACAATATCAAATACATAATAAGTAAACTTCCAACATATATACATGTAACAAATTTACACGTCTAAGCCCTAATGATGGATGGAATAATTTTAACATCTTGTATTATTACTTAAATAAAAGCAGCCCTTTTATTTAATCAACATTAAAATTCACACAGACGAAGGAAGATGTTGAAATCTGACAGGTGTCCGAAGATTGGAACTGGAAGAGCGCAACGAAGGTTGCTTAGTGACACAAAAAATGGAGATTTGACAGCGCTCTCAAATGCAATTAATTTAAGATACGTGGCTGAAACCACTGCCAGATCCGAAGGTTTATCCAAAACAAATTTGCCGACTCAAATCCACCCGTTAACATCAAGACAGCAAACGCGGGCGGGATTGATTGATCGATGGATAAACATAACATCTGATTAAATTAATTAATGAATTAGCACGTCTTCTGTTTCATGCTTTGTCTGTGATCGGAAGATTTAATTTTTTTTTTTTGGTTCATTATTATGGAAACATCCGCCACCTTCACGGTACAATAATTGGAACGCTCTTTTGACATTCGCGTCGCGTCCTTTCATTATAATTCAATTTTACATCTAATTTCGCTTTCTCTCCCCGACACAACCCGAAAGCTCCCGCCGCTTTAACGTGCGACCCCACCTATAATATTTCCGAAATATGCATTTATATATGTAAATATTTCTATAAAAGAAAGTATATTTTTTGACACACGATTAAGTATTTTTTTGTTACAGGATAATATTTAATTTGAGTAATACTTATTAGTGGGAAGATAAGTCTATTACACTAGTTCTATAAACACGATTATATGTCTCGCACTCTACCATAAGAATAATGTTATTTACACATTTTTATTGACACTCGTATGCTGTGATTAGCATTACTCATGCCACAATCAGGATCTTGATATAGAGAAGGTTTTAAAAAAATATGCCAGTCATTTGGACCATGATCAGTTTAATTAGTGGTGGCAATTCGTGTTATCGGGTCGTAATCGTGTCGTGTTGAGACATGCGTATAACACGTATCAAGCTAACTCGATCACGACCCGTTTAATAATCGTGTCAAATTCTTTAAACCCGAACACGGCACGTTTATTAAACGTGTAAGACGACACGACCCGTTTATCCTGTTTAACTAAACGTGTCGTGTCATCTGTTAACCTATTTAATCTGTTTAATTTAAACGAGTCGTGTTGTGTCACCTATTAAACGTGTTATTTAGTTTTAAATGTGTTATTTCATATATAATCGTGTTAACGTGTTTAGATCAACTCACTAACCTTTTTAATTAAACATGTCATTTTATATATAATCGTGTTAACATATTCGAGTCAACCCGTTAATACGTTTAATTAAACATGTTATTTTGTGTCTAAACGGGTTAGACGGGTTTACCTACCTAAGACATGAAAAAAATCGTGTCATAAACGGATTGACCTATTTATTACCCGAACGCGATTAACTCCAATCTTAACCCACTTAACTTCGTGTCGTGTCATGTAATCAGGTCGTGTCCCAAATTGCCAGCCCTAAGTTTAATTAGTAATTTTTATTGACACTCATATGGTGTGATTAGCATTACTCATGCCACAGTCAAGATCTTGATATAGAGATGGTTTAAAAAGATAGGAGTCATTTGGATCATCATCAGTTTAGTAGGGTCTAGTTTTTGCACACTAATTTCAACAGGTCATAACTTTCAATTAGGGAAGAGTTATCGGTGTTGTAAGATACCGTTAAAAAATTTATTCAGAACTCTGTGACATGCCTAAAATAACTTATTTCAGGTCCCAAAATATCAGCTTTTGGACTTTTTTTTTTTTTATTTTCGTGTTATTTCTTATCAATAATTATTTTTTATTTTATCATTTTTCCCTACCAGGGTTTCTAGCTTTTATTTAAAGACTCTTAAACCACTAGTTGTAAATTTATTATTTTTTTTAATCACGAACTAAAGTTTTTGTGGACCTCACTATATCAAATCTATTTCTGACAAACAAACAGGTTTAGTGTTTAAGAATATTTGATGTCTTGACCCTCAACAAAAGAACGATTAACTTTTGTGTTTAAAACAAAAGAACCAATCAACAAAAAAACGATTAACTTTTTTAATGAACTATATTTATATGATTAAGTTAAACCAACTAAACTGGAATGCTTCAACCAATCAGCTCGCAGGTAATTTTTTTGTTATGATTTTTTGTAGCTTAAGTTGAGGGTTGTTTTTTTTTTGGTATGATTGTAAACTTTTTTTTATTGATTAACGTACTATTACGAGCGTCTCCTGATGTTCGGACCTACGATTTTAGCAGGAGATATAAATCAGGGTATCTAGCAGTGAGTTCAACTCCTAATTTTTTTTCGCAAACGTAAAGACGATCTGACGGTCTTTCAATTTATAGCATCGTTTTAACTGTTAAATTTTTTTTGGGACAAAACTCGAATACAGAATTTGAAGGCTAAAAAAATAACAGCAGAGTGCATTTTTCCTTTGCCCTCGGGCATGATTGTGAACTTTTGCTTTGTATGATGGTTGTGAACTTTGGCTAAGAATTTTTGATGGATTTGTATCAATTTGAAGATGGGTTCTTTATGGCACAGTAAAAGTTGTAAGGTACGTGATGAGGGAATATTTACAGGGGGCAATTTTACTGTACTACCCCTAAGAGGTTACCATTAACTTGGAGCCATGTGTGCCAATAAGGGCCAATATGCGATCGACACATGTCAAAACCTAGGAGCTCCACATGTCTTTATAATCTTTATTATGATTTTGAACTGGAAAGAGATAAAGAAGAAGATTCAGTCAAACCAAGAATATCTACAACATCTCAAGAATTATCTCTATTGGGAATGTTATATTTTCTTCCCATGGAAAGTGGATCGGACTCCTAAGGAACTCTTCTATTATTTTCATTACTATCATACTCCTCAAAAACCCGTGAACTGACATGAGCGTCGGAGGGACAATGGGGGAGCGAGTCTCCGTCCCCCTCTTTTGCAGGTACTTGGTCCGAGACAGAAGAAGGTGATCGGCTCCGCATCATCAATTGGCGCCCACCGTGGGGCCCTCGTCGTTTCTTTCTATCTGCCAAGTGCAATTTCAAGCCGTATGAAATCTATTCAACTCAATTACACGTATGTGCTGATTGCATCAAGATACGCCCGTTTCTTTTAATATTTTTGTGCCTGCTATAGTTTTACTTTTTCAATTATCGATGCAAAAAAATAATTGAAAACGTAGGCTGAGAGATTCATATATTGGTATGTGTATATATATGCTGTTAGAGGTTCTGATTGAGGCATGGTAGAAAAAAAAGAAGATTAATTCTGCCATTATTGTGTATCATACGCACATACATGCATCATATACATATACATTCATATTATAATATATTGAGAAAAGCTTCATATGGAAGCTAGGGAAAAAAATTGTTATATATATGTATATATATATTATACAAAAAAAAAAAAGAAAAGCTCTTGGAGGCAGTCTGCATACATATTTTGTAGCCTCTTTATACATATATATATGTTATAAAAAGAAGTTCTCATAGAAGTTGGGGCAAGTTATATATATATATATATATGTTGCAAGATGATTGATCCAAGAATGGTGAATTAGACAGCAAGCATTGTATAAATGGTATATATGTATATTATATCGTAAAGCTCCTCGTGGAAGCTGGGGAGGAAAAAGAAAATTATTATTAAGCTTTTCTTATGCATATTATATTACATCATATCATGAGAAGCTCCTGGAGAGGCTTCAATAAAAAAGGGGAAAAGACCCAGGAGCCCAACAGCAGAAGTGCAACAGCGGCCATGGATGAGCCAGATAATGGCCGCAGCAAGCAGTGAATGTGGCTGAGGATCCAGGCAAGATTGGCGACAGAGCACGGCCACGGAAGGTCGACCACTGCAGATCACGACCGCAGCAGAACCAAATGATGGATCGCGCGCTGGCAAAGGCCGTGGGCCGTGAACCGTAAGTCCCCGCGAGTGGCTGGCGTGGCTGACGACAGATCCGTTGGAAGCAGAATCTGACATACTTTGGCTTCATCTTCTCCAACGCTCAATCCTTACAACAGCTTCAGGAGTCTTTGGGTATGGCAAAAAATATATATATGAATATTTTCTGGTTGTTGGGTTTATATCGCAGATTGCAGAAGTTGAAAGCCTTGAAGAGAGGACTCGACACCTCGCAATTGAGTTTGTCATTACCCTTGCCGAGGCCAGAGAAAAAGCGTCTGGTATAATGAGGAAGTTTTCCCCAGTTTATCAATTGGTTATTGGCCATATTAATGAATATGTTGTTAGATATTGAGGACGATCTTGCTTGGCATAGTACAGACACTGCACGAGGATGCAGGAGATACCAGTAACTACAATGTTGGGCAGGAACGCTTGGATCGGTTGTTTATGGCATTGGGTTGAAATACATTTGTGTTTATTATATCAGCACAGGTACCAGCGTATTTGGCAGTTCCCGAATGGCAGAAGCATCATATATGCTACTCCAATAGCAATTGCCCAATTGCAAAAGGTTACCGGCTTCACACTGGAATGCTCCCTCATTTTATATGGAAATCTCTAACTCAACGTATATTAAGGACTAGGAATCCCAAAAATTTCCTTTGGGTATGCTGTGAGGATCGTGGTTGGGCTAACATTGCAACAAAAGTTGCGGCAGCTACAGGAACCGTAACAGGAGGGGGCCTTTGATATGGTGAAACTGATGTGCTTGAATCCCTGGTCGCTAAAAATATATATGTACATCGGTATTATTTAATTGCGGATGTAGGCTTTACGCCGAATCGCGAGGAAAAAATATATTATTATTCTCTGATTGCGGATGTAGGCGTTACGCCGAACCGCGAGAAAAAAAATATATTATTATTCTCTGATTGCGGATGTAGGCGTTACGCCGAACCGCGAGAAAAAAAAAATATATTATTATTCTCTGATTGCGGATGTAGGCGTTACGCCGAACCGCGAGAAAAAAAATATATTATTATTCTCTGATTGCGGATGTAGGCGTTACGCCGAACCGCGAGAAAAAAAAATATTATTATTATTCTCTGATTGCGGATATAGGCGTTACGCCGGACTGCGGAAAAAAAATTGTTATTCTTTAATTGCGGAAGTAGGCGTTACGCCAAACCGCAAAAACAAAATACTCTCTCTAATTGCGGAAGTAGGCGTTATACCGAACCGCAAAAACAAAATAGGAATATTATTTAATTGCGGATGTAGGCATTTCGCCGAACTGCGAAAATAAAATATGGATATTCTTTAAAATCCCGGTCATCAACTACAATCCAAGCCAGCATGTGCACAGGAAGATCGAGGGTCCGAAAGGCCTCGACAACGCAAGAACAAAGGATCAGATGTGATCCTCGGGGGGCCCCGAACCCCCGAACACTTAAAAACAAAGGATCAGATATGATCCTCGGGGGGCCCGAACCCCCGAACACTTAAAAACAAAGGATCAGATATGATCCTCGGGGGGCCCCGAACCCCCAAACACTTGAAAACAAAGGATCAGATGTGATCCTCGGGGGGCCTCGAACCCCCGACAACTCAAGACAAAAAGATTACATATGATCCTCGAACTCCTGACAACTCAAGACAAAAGGGGACCACCCCTAATAATTAAGGAACGAGTTCGGGGCTACGAACCTTGACCATCGAAGGCTCAAAGGGGACCACCCCTAATAATTAAGGAACGAGTTCGGGGCTACGAACCTCAACCATCGAAGGCTCAAAGGGGACCACCCCTAATAATTAAGGAACGAGTTCGAGACTTTAAATCTCGACCACCGAAGACCAAAGGGGACCACTCCTACTAATTAAAGCACCAGTTCGGATGCTACGAACCTCTGGCAAATGAAGACCAAAGGGGACCACCCTAATAATTAAGGAATTAATTCCAGGAATCACTCCCAAAACAAAAAAGAGGTTCGATATAACCCCCTCTGGGTTCGGAAAGAAACTCCAACGAAAGTCGAAGGATCAAGATTCTCGCTAAGCAAACAATGCTACATGAAAAAGCTACCTCATCGGGATAGTAGAGCTTATCCTAGTACACCTAAAGGGTTAAGGGCCAAGATTTTAAAAAGCAAGTGAAAGAGAGAAACCTCGGCCACCACAGCTTCGGCCAGCGGCTCCGAAGACGAGGCACGCAACCTCGGCCAATGGCCCCGAAGACAAGGCATACGGCCTCGGCCACCACAGCCTTGGCCAGCTGCCCTCAAAGATGAGACGCGCTGTCTCGACCAACATGGCCTCAGCCTTAGGCCAAAAATAACAATAAAAATATATATGTACTAATTTAAGAGCTGACCCTTCTCTACCATAAGAAAATCCCCAAACGTCTCTATCACCTCAAACGACCTAATCACCCTCTGCGTGGAAAGAATGAAAGGGCACTGGGAGACTTGAAAAGCAAATTCAGCATCCAAGACTACTAACCTAATTTTTAGTAGAAACTTTTTACAGAGGCTCAGAAAAACAATGACGACTACTCCTTCAGCTGCTCAAACTCCTCGCTCAATCAGCTCAAGGAGTAGGGGGCAAGTGATGAGGGAATATTTACAGGGGGCAATTTTACTGTACTACCCCTAAGAGGTTACCATTAACTTGGAGCCATGTGTGCCAATAAGGGCCAATATGCGATCGACACATGTCAAAACCTAGGAGCTCCACATGTCTTTATAATCTTTATTATGATTTTGAACTGGAAAGAGATAAAGAAGAAGATTCAGTCAAACCAAGAATATCTACAACATCTCAAGAATTATCTCTATTGGGAAGGTTATATTTTCTTCCCATGGAAAGTGGATCGGACTCCTAAGGAACTCTTCTATTATTTTCATTACTATCATACTCCTCAAAAACCCGTGAACTGACATGAGCGTCGGAGGGACAATGGGGGAGCGAGTCCCCGTCCCCCTCTTTTGCAGGTACTTGGTCCGAGACAAAAGAAGGTGATCGGCTCCGCATCATCAGTACGTGTCCTCGTACATCAGGAAGGATTTGAGTATTTTATATTATATTTTAATTAATATTTATTTATTTTATAAAAATTGACTGTGGTCGGTGATTGATATTAACTAATTTTACCTCAACGTGAACACTTACCAGAAGAAGTGGAGTTAGGTCTCCTAGGTTGGGCAATGCAAGATAGGCTTGACCACCATTCTAAAATTGACAGTTCTAGTTTCAATCTGGTGGAATTGGAACCAAACTCTCTATAGATGAGTTTGGTTCCAGTTTCCAATTATTTTGGTATCGGTTTTGATTGTAATTGATTTAATAAAAAAAAATTAGACTTAATTTATATAAATCAAGTTTCCTATCCTTTTAGGCTTTAAAGCAATCAAACCTCAAATAATTTAGTTATCATTTGACTTCGTAATCCCCTTAACTTAATCGAAATTTTCAGAAGTTCTGATTATTATTTTTTTATTTATAATCTCACATAAATCTTCACTATTATTGTAACCGAATTAAAAAAATTAGATTGTAGACTGATTGCAATTTGATTGCAGATTGCAGCAATGGTCAAATTTAATTTTTGCTCTGTATTATATTATATATATATATATATATATATTATATTTATTAAATTTATTTATTAACAATTTAAATCGGTTCTGGTTCTTTATTTTTAAAAATCAGAATCAAACCGTAAGTTTTCAATTCTGGTTTTGATTTTTGAATCGAAACTAAAAAGATGATTTCTCTTAGATCCTTAGAAAATGATTCTGATTTGGTTCACGGTTAGAATTGAATTGTGGTCAAATCTAATTAGAGATACCCGGTATTAATTTTATGAAATGATCTTGGGCTCAATATAGGTGTAGCTTGATAGAGAATTCACCAAGTTAAATTAAGATGATAGTAAATCCCTTAATCTGAATTAAATATATCAAATTATTTTTTAAATCAAGACTGAACAAAAGATCACGTACCATTGTTTTATTACTTAATAATAAATACACATAATATCTGAAATTAATTGCCCTTTTATGGGGGTATTTGAGTAATCTTACCCTAAACATGTGACTTCTTATAAAAAATGCATCTCTATCGGTCTATGTCAACTATTGAATAGTAAATTTTTTCATTATTCAATTCAATATTCCAATTGATTTTTTTTTTTTTTTGGAACATTGTGAGGACATTAACAATTTTGAAATATAAGCCAATTTGGTGTTTTACTTAAATTTCAATATATAACTATTACCAACTTTTAACATTTTATACGAAATTTGTATACAGAATTTTTATTTTTTATAATATTTTCAGGAGATGCTAATTTGTTATATCATGATAATTAAGAATGAATTAGAAAACATTAATTGCGCGGGCTTCTTTAAAACAATAATTAATTGACTAAGCACTTCCTAGACCTATGTAGTCTTGCATGTTTCATTTGAAGTACATGCAAATGGGGTACAATGGGCATGCATTAATTTAACAAAGAGTAATGATATTCAACTCCAATAGAAATGAATAACATTGATGCGAGAGTTCATATAAAAAAGTTTATTTAAAAAAGATGAAAAGTAGTTAATAAATTTTATTTTTTATATTTTTTAAATAAATATCTAATTTTAATTAAATATTTTTTTATACAAATCATCACATCACTGTTGTTCATTTTTTTTGAAAATATATATTACATAAAAACTAGATTAAATTGATAGATTATTTTACTTTGCCTGAATTAGTTGACGTACGGATGACTACAAATATCAAATATCAAAAATATCCTTACCTTGAAAACACCGCACACACGTTTAAATAAACTCCGGACGAATTTCATCTATGATGAAATCCGTTGAAGTGAACTGGGCAGACTTCAACACAAATAAAATCCGCTCACATAGTGTGGGCAGACTTCATCTGTGATGAAGTACAGATGAAGTCCGCCTACTGCACGGTGGGAGGACTTCAACATTGTTGAAGTCCGCCCGACAATTTTTTGATAAATTTGTGCGTCAAACTTTTTCGAGCATTGTAACACGACTCTAAATTGATTGATGAGCATCTTGACTCTCTCAATGTTTAATTAATAACGCTACGCAAACACAATTTTATTATAAAATTTAGAAATGTTACATTGAAAAATTTGTTCATTAGTCCTAAAAAATAATATTCTTATCACATCATTTTAGACGACATTTTTGCATGAAAACTATATATGTGATGCAACACGAAATTACACACCCTTGAATATGACACCTAAATTATCCACGTAAATTCTGGGCATGTGCAGTGGGTGTGGCTGCTGGGTTTTCAGAAACTATGGGCTTGCTGCATGGCGGCCGGGGATTCAGCTGGCAAACAGCAGGGCATGTATAGCCTTCTTAAGTATGTATACGAAGGGTCAGATTTCTTCAGTGTTAAGCTTTCCCTAAACTAACTAAAAGCAAAGGGCAGCCTCAATATAATACAACACATTAATTATTTTATAGCCGATGAAGCTACGAACAGTCTTAGCGGGGTTAATTATGCTTCCAATCAAAATAAAAAGTTTTTAAATTTAAATATTGTGTTTTGTATAAGAATTTGATTAATTGATAGTCCATTAATCACATAAAACTGAATTTTATTAACGACGAAGCTTATTATGTTTATAAAAATAAATGATCAATATTATATATATACATATGTGTGACAATTAATGTCCTTTCATTTTCATGCCATGGCAGGACCCGGGAGCACGTTTGAAATGCAGGAGATGACCTAATCATCATTGATCCACCCGGCAAAGATCTTCAATTATGGCCCGAAGACATTGGCGAAACATGTGATTTAGTAATCATGAAATCCATGCAAGATTTGCACCACAAGAAATACTTAGATGTGACATTGGCGAAACATGTGATTTAAAATAAATAAATATTTTAAAAAGAATTATAAGTTAACGTTGGTTATTAACGACGTAAAATGAAGTTAACGTGTTGAAGTTAACGTTTAGGAGTATTTTTTTTTTTTTAAACGTCAAATGGAAAAAGACCCAAAGAAAGAAAGACAGAAAGCAGAGTCGGTGAAAGGTGGGGTTGGATTGAGGGCCCCACTGAATTATTGAACTGTACAGTACACCACCGACACCGTGGCCGTGCTTGAATTTAATCAAATCCCACCCTTTCCCTCTCAACCTTACATACTTTTTCAAACGTTTTTAGGTTTGGGAGAGTTGAAATTTCAGTTCCCCATTCATTCATTGTTTTAAAATTCGATTCACTTTTAATTCCAACTTATATTAAAATTAAAATTAAAATTAAATAATATTATTTACTAATAATAAATATATATTTTTATATTAAAATTTTAAAAAGTATATTCAAAGTCAATTATTAGGACAAGACTGAATTGGTCCAATCTAAATGAACATTCTTATTTAGATTTGGAGATTGCATGTCAAAAATATCTTTAAGTTAATAAAAATATTTAATCATTGTGAGGAAAAAATTATTAAAAATTATTGTGAAAAAATAAATTATTAATTTTTTTTAAATATAATATGAATCGTGAAGGAGTTTACAGAAGACATGGACATATGATAAAATTAATGAAAATACTCTTAAAAGGTGACACAAAAAAAAAATTAGATTCATGAAAATATTAAGTTGTAAATCTATATTTTTATATTTGGTATAATTTTTTAAAAAAAATTATAAAAAAATAGCATTTTCATAATTTATTTTTAATCAACTTTCGCAAAAAGAAATTTATTGGGAGATTGGAATCTTGAATTCTCATGCACTAAGAAAAATTTTAAACAAATAAAAATACTAAAACACTTTTTATAATTTCATAACCCTTTCATGATTACTTTCCTCATATTCCTTACCATCTTATAACCCAATATATTTTACCCTCTTATAAGCTCATAGCTCAATATTTTATATACTAAAAAGAATTTATTATTTTTAAATAAAAAAATTAAATAAAGATAATTTTAAAGATTAACATAGATTTCTAGAAATATTATATTTAAATAAAAATAGGAATGTCCCATAAAAAATACCCAATATTAATGAGAACATTTAAAGTTAATCAAATATAAAATTATATAAATAATGAGAATCACAAATTTTCAAAAATATTGTCAGGAATCATAAATATCAAGAATGTAAAAATTTTTCTTGTAACAAACGCTCCCATTAAGATGTGTTTAATGTACAAGGTGTAAAACAAAACGTTTTCCAATTTTTCTATAAAATCAAAACCACCCCCACCCCCCAATTGATTTTCCTTATCTTTTCATGAAAAGTATGACACTTTTATACTTAAGTGTAAAATAAATTGTATAAAAAAAATTATCAATCAAACACTTGAAATTAAAATTAAATTAAAAAATATTTTCTTTCGCATATTTTCCATGCCAATGAAACACACTCTTTACTTTTGGCATCATTCAATGAATGAAGTTGAATTATACAAGAGGCTAATGAATGAAACTGATGCATTGACTAATTAATTAGTATAAATTCAGGTGAAATTCGTCGATACGAGAATTAAAAATTCACGTTAAAGTATCAAGACTTAATTACGATACGTGTCAATTCCCCAGCTCCAGTCCAGCTGGATTCCTTCAGCCACCTGTCACGGCGAAATAAATAATGATAACGATCAAGGGAGGAGACTTAGGGGAGTTAACATCCTCTGCAATGGGAACTACTCCACTCGCGAGCTTCTGTTCATCCCATGATGGTGTTGGTGTATAATATAATTTTATTTTATGCAATATCAAATAATTTAAGTCATTTTCTTAGGATTTTTTTAATGTATAAAAATCCTAAAAGCAGATACCCTATTTTAAGACAACCAACCATACAAATAAGACATAATTAAAAAAATAATTCTTTTTAAAGAGGTTAAAGTTTCATGTTTTTAACTTTTTATTTTATTTCATAATGATGTTTAATTGATCTTTTTATCTAAAAATTAGGTAAATAAACGTCTCTTTAAATAGTATACATATAATAGAATTAGGGGGTGTGACTTGTACTACACGAAAAAATTTAAATAAAGATTTGTAGTTTAGTTCTTAATTTTGTAACCAAAGGGTAAAAGATGATTTAAATAAAACAAGTGTGAAACAATCTTTAGCATGATATATGGGATATGGAGATCTATGCAACCCAAGAGGAGAAGACAAAGGAGAAAGTGGAAGAGGCCAACAAATAAGAGACTCAAGCACTTAAAAAAGCTGTTAACGACTACTTCAAACTCCTTATTTTAGTGCCATGTTTGGTTGCAAAGTGCCCCCATTACCAACCAACTTAGCTTTTGAAGCTTTGAAGCCAAAGGGAACCGAGCCATTATGGAAAGGCATTCCATAAATACGCAAGAATTGGACACTTTAGCTTAGGTATATGCTTTTCAAAGGCAGGCCACTTGGGCCCTGGCGTGTGTGTGTGTGTTCACTATAATAATTCAAAGCTTAAACCAAAAGGACAACCCCTTTAGAACTCATCCAAACAATACCATCTGGGGTCCGGTCCTCCCTTATCAGCTTTGTGGATTAGGAATACGATGGATTAGTATCCCCTGCACTTACTTCTCTCATAATCAGTGGTATTTATGAAGTTTTTGAGTTATTTTGAATTTTATATTAACTCGTAGATAAATCAATCCGATTATAAAGTAAAATTAAAGCAATTTAATTCAATTTGAGTTAAGTCTGAATTTGAAAATATACCCAATGATATCAAAATTTTATAACATAAAATCATAGAATCTTGTTATGTCGTCCGACGCAAAATGCAAGGGGGTGTGGGACTCCCACATCTCTCCATAGGATTCACGCCCCTTCTCTCTTATTTCGCAACGCAAGCAATAGATTAAAATACTAAAATTATAAATAAAAATAGTAAATACCCACTGATATAAAGATTATATTTGTTCATTTTAGCAACAACAGTTATTGTTGCTGCTGCTGCTACTGTTATGTTTTGGTAAAACAAAGTATGATGAAACTATTTTACTTAGCAAACTTGTGTTGTATAATTTTTGGGTACATTGTAAAGACCACCCTAAGATTTGATGAAATTTCACAAAACTCCCTTCCGTTTGGGAAATAGCAAAAGCAACCCCTTTTGTTATTCTGCCATTTTCTTGACCTTGAAATGACAAATTTGCCCTTTTAATTTAAAAATATTATTATAAGATTTTTACTATTTAATGAAATGACCAAATTTACCCTCTCCTTAGTGATGTTTCTTCCCACAAATGTGCACAAAATACTCTTTAGTTTTATAAAATGTGCATAAAAAATCATTCTTATTTGAATATTTTGACAAAAAGAAACCTCCAAACAACCCAATGATTTTTTATTTTTATTTTTTACCATTTTTTCATATTTTTTTCCACTTAGTGTGCATATAAACACACACACACACAAATACAATCAAATCAAATTCCTTACCTTTTTGTCTTTCATTTTCAACAAAAATCGTTTGACCCAACCACAACTCCTTTCACAACTTCAAGCCATAAAGATTGTTTCAAGCCCTAAGCAAAAGCTCTTACTCAAATCAACCACCTTCCAACACTTTTCTCAACAGTTGGATTGTCTGCATATGAAGACACACCATCATCTAAAATGATTTTAATTTGATGAGTATTGCAGTTTTCAAGAGTAGTTAAGACATCTGCAACAGAAGGGTACTTTGGCCATTTAATATGTGGGTAAAATAGACATTTGCAAGAAAGAAATGTACTTTGGGAAGTTAAAAATTTTATGCAAACATCGGCATGTAATGTTAAGGTTTCTGCATGGCTACTTAACGATAAGGGGTATTTGAAATATAAAATTAAAACTTGAGGGTATTTTGTGCTATTTTTCAAACATCAAAAGTACTTTTTACAATTTCACTAAACACTCCTTAATTTGTTATTGAGATCTCTATTTTCACATTTACACGCTTTAATCAGTATTTCAAAGTATTAGGTGTTCGTCCAACACTTACAAATCCATCCATGAAGGCAACGTACATTCAGAATGGTTAACTTAAGAGCCCACCGTCCTACTGAGCCCATGGGCCGAATAATATTCTTTATTTAACATATTTGGGTCCTCAATTCGGGCCTTGCATTGTTTGATCACAAAAAGCCCACGATCACCCTGCCACGGCCCGGTAAGTTGCTGTTAAGGCTTTCTGGGTTCTAATGACATGGCCCATTGATAATCGACCCAAAAGTAACTGGGAGGGGAAGACCGTTACAAAATTAAATAAAAAAAACGCCCACCGTGGGGCTCGAACCCACGACCACAAGGTTAAGAGCCTTGCGCTCTACCGACTGAGCTAGACGGGCTTGATTCTAAGTTTTTAATATTTTATATTTATTTCAATACTATTCTTTTTTGAAATATAAAAAATGTACGTTTTTAATTATAAAACTAGAGTTGAAAAATTATAAAAAGTTTTCTATAACTATTCTGAGGCCATGTTTAGTTGTAGAAAATATTTTGTTCTAATTTTAATTGAATAATTGTTCTAAAACAGATTTTGACACACTTCACTAGTTAGTTTGATGGAATACAAAATAAGCTTGGAAACAGTGGCCTTCACTTAAGCCCACGCCAATTTTGCTCACCATGCTCACATATTTTTATTTTTCATTTTTTTAAATAAACAATTCATTTAACATAAATGAACAAGGTAATATATATATATATATATATATATATATAACTTAAGCTAAAACATATCCCAAGCTAAATATAAAATCAAATCAAAACGCATAGGCCTCCAACCTCAAATAATAGAAAGCATAGACACATACTTGGGACCGGACCGTAACAAAATTTAAATTTGTAAAATAAATTTTTTAATAATAGCTCACCCCAAATTTAGTTCAGCCCAACCCATCTGCCTGGATCCTTGAGACCTACTAAAAATATGCTAGACCCAACTAAAAATATACTAGAATAGTCTGCCAATACACCAAGGCAGTCCTGAGGAAAACAATGAGTGGTTAGGTTGGTCTAAACGGTATTATGAATATGGTACGCCAACTATATCTTAGATCTCTTGTTGCCATAAACACAGCAATTATTCTACTCCTCCCATAGAATATGAACCATCATATGAAAGAAATGGCGATGAGCAATCTACCACAGTTGCTTACCACCAGGGGTGGATGCAGAGGGAGGCCTGGGGCTGGGCTGTGCCTGGGCATTTGTCTATTTATATATATATATATTACTGTAGTATATATAATTTTATTGTTTAGTTGGGGCTGGCACGGGCTTCAGCCCGTGCCAGCCCCTCTACATCCGCCCCTGCTTACCACTCCATTTTTGAGTCAGCTATGGAATCCCTGCATCATGGAACATCCCATGAAATGCGTTTCCGATGGAGATCGATTATGTTGAGGGAGAGAATTACTTTCATCTCTGACCTTGAATTTCTGACACAGCCGATCGGAAGCAGACAAAAAAAAGAATAAATCACTTATTTACGCTAAAACGACTTGTTATGTTGCTGTAAGTGGTTGGGACTCGCTTAGACCTCTGCTTTGAGACCACCACTATGAAGATCAGGGCCTTTATTCTGTAGATCTAATGTTGGACTAGAATCCCATGGCCGAATTGTCAGGAAGTTGGTTGGCAATTGGACGAAAGAGGGAAAGAGGAAGGAAAAGAGAAGGAGAATGAGACAAGTGATGCTAGAGTTTGGGGAAAGACGATGGGTCTTCCTTGCATTTTATACTCCAACTTATTTGGTTAATTCAGATTTGATAGATTACATTGACTTGGTCAATCTTCTTTTTCATTTTTCTTTTTCTTTTCTCTGATCCCTTTTATGAATAGGTTTCAATGTATTATAAAGTTTATATTTATTATTTACATTTATTTGTATTAGGTTTGAACTATATTTTATAATTTTTTATATTAAAAATTATATTTATAAAAAAATTATATTTATTAAATTTATACTTTATCCTGCATTTTTGTTTTCTACTTATTTTGAAAAAATGTCATTTTCTCATTTTCGTTTCTTATCGAAAATATTTTATTTTTTTGTTTCTGTACAATTTAAGTCTTTATGGTGAAAGAAAATGATTAAGAACATAAACTAATTTTAGGGATAAAATATTTAAAAAAATACGTAGATGTATAAAATAAATAAGAAAATAATAATTTTCCTCCCCCTAAAAAAGTCATTTTTTTTTATCTAAAAAAAATCAAATTTCCTCTTCCTAATGTGACGTAGTTGTTAAGCAAGAGCCAAGAGGTGGACTGGATCAATGGGCCAGGCCCATTTCTCTTATTCGGCCCGTTTGAAAATCATCGAGCCTATATTAGAGTTTGGGCTTGAAGTCTTTGACTTTTGAAATTATTTTTATATATTTTATTTAGAAAAATAACCAAAGTCTTAACTTGAATCTATAATCTTTAAATTATATTAAATTTGAGATCGACATTACTAAAACATAGGAGTCTATCTTCGTTTAAAGTTTGTTTAGACAAAAATAAAATTCAAACTACAAACGTGAAGCTCATACCTTGAAAGTAGGGATGGCAATTGTAACTAAAATCATGGGGAATCAAATCGAAATTGAATCAGTTAATACGGTTAAAAATTGTTTGATTGGGTAATGGTTTGGTTTGGGGAAAAGCTGAAATCTGTTTCAACAGGTATGGTTTGATTATAGTTTTCACTAAATCCAAACTAAAACCCGAATTAAAATTGAATCGAATGTGTGGGTAACCGAATCAAACTGAACTGAGTATACATATAATATTTATTTATTTAATATATTATATATACACATAATATATATATTGACTAATGTATTTTTTTACAAGTATTTTAATTAATGCATTATAAATATATAAAATATTTAACATTTATTAAGTAATTAACAAATAAAAATAAAATCTAATCTTAAATTATTTTATTTTTATCAATTAAATAATTATTAGTAAAAATAACTAATTAAATACTTAAAAAAAATAAAACCTGGCGGGAGATGCCCCGCTTTCCTTATTTCCCTAGGGCAAAGGAGCCAAATCCCCAATATTTTAGATCTCCAGGATCGGCTCACTCTCTGCTTCGTCCTTGCCGCGATACTAGCCCATCGGCGTCGTCGCCTCAATACCGTCACTGCCTGCTGAATCAGACTCTCACAGTCGTCCCTTCCGCACATGTGTCCACTGTCCAACCCATCGTCATTACTGCCTCCTAAATGTCACTGTTTCTACTCTCTAGCCCATCGTCGCCGCCTTCTCAACGTCCCCATCTCTAGCCCATCGCCACCTCCTCAACGTTGTTGTCTCCAGCCCATCGCTGCTGCAGCCTCCTCAACATCGCTGTCGCCGCTCCATATCAGGTTTTATCAATCTATGTATTTGTTGTTTTACCTTGCTATATTTGATGTGTATTTCATTTGCTATATTATTCCTCTTGTTTTTGTTAGCTATGTTTTATGCTTTGATGAGTTGTACATTTTATTAGTTAGTTTGTTACTAAGTTGGGGGATAAAGTAGGGTAGAACAAAGTGTAAATAAGCCCATGTGTTATCCCTTTTCTTTGGTCATGAATTAATTAACAGAATCGTTTACTCACATTTTCTTCTATCTCAATACTCCATCCCTAATTAGGTCTCAAACTTTTTATCTCACGACTAATTTTGTTGCAGTTTCTTTGAGCTTAATTAATGCATGCCTGCCTGCTTGCTTAAGCATTGAATAAAATGATTATCATTTTCTCACCCGTATTTACATTGTAAATATATTCTCATAATGGAGTCCATAATCTGTTGAGATATTATTCATAAAACTTTTGGTCCCAAATTGTTTTTGTTTTGTTTTGGATAGCTTGTAATTGTGTAATGATAACTGTTTGATCCGTGTATAATCTATGTAATGAGATTTGTATAATCTGTGTTCTTTAACTTCATTATGATTTTTCCTCTTGTAGTCTGAGTAATAACTAATGACAACTTTTGAATTATGTTGTTTGTCTTTACAGAATATGACATGCTCGCAAAGTGCCAGCACACAATAATATTTTGTGAGCAGATCTTCATCCGATGAACAAACTTATCAATCAATACTGGTGGAGAGTTCTCAAAAGGTGAATGCTTCTGATAAGGAAATTGGTGGTAAGACTAGAAGTGATGTATGGAAACATTTTCAAAGAGTGATCATTAACAAAGAAATTAAGTCTCAATGCAACTATTATAAGAAATTACTTGCTAGTAAATCAACGAATGGTACATCAATTATGAAACAACATCTCAATAGGTGTCCTAAGAAAAGATTGGTATGAGATATAAGGCAAATGTTTATAAAAATTGATTTGAAATGAGAGCTCTCTTCCGGTGCATATGATGAAAAAAAAGAAGAAGAGAGAAATTAGGAAAGATGATCATTATGCACGATTATCCTCTTTCGATGGTGGAGCATAGTGGATTCAAAGATTTCACAAGTACCATTCAACCTCTTTTCAAGTGTCATTCTAGTAATACTTTGAAGAATGATGTTATGAGGATTTATAGTGAACAGAGGGATAAAGTGATGAGTTTGATTGAAAATATTTACAGTGGTAGGGTGGCTATTACAACGGACATGTGGACTTCTAGTAACCAAAAAAAAGTTTTATGGCTGTTACAACATATTTCATTGATAAGTCTTTGACATTGCATAGCAAAATTTTGAGGTATGACAAGTATTTTTTAACTTAGTATATTCTTTTATTGTTGTTAAATTTGATAATTGTAGTTTTAAATAATAAGTTTACTAATAATTTATAATTGAATGTCATTTGGGTTTATCTATATCCCTTTCCCTCATACAAGTGATGTGTTGACCGATGTGTTAATTAATGCTATGCTTGGGTGGAATGTGTTGGAAATGTATGCCCTAAAGACACGTTTTATTTATGGTAATGATGTTTTATTTTAGTCTGTTTATGGCACATATATCATTTGCATTTAACTGTTGGAAAAGTGTCCATGCTATTAAGTAAGTGATTCATGTGATGCGTCGTTCTTCACAGTTAGGCATGAATCATGGGTACTTAATATGCAAGAAAAATATTACTCTTGATCTTTTGATAGAACTGGGCATTCTATCATGATAAGATCATTGTGCAATAGATCCTAATGGAGGATGGCTTGCCTTAGCCAGTAAACAGTCCGTTTACTCTAATTGTACAAGCGCATTTGGAATGCGTAGAGTGGTCCTGTGATAGAAGCTAATGACAAAGTACTGATTATCATGGAGCTAGTCTATCACTGCTACTACGTGGACGAGTACTCTAATACTTGAGTATTAGTTGGTGGTCTAGTGAACCTAGAGCTATATTCTTAGATTCACTATAGGTGAGGTCTATCAAAGATCAGCAACCTTGTGAGTTGGGAGTGTGGTTTCTAATTAGCTAAGACAGACTAATACAAGATAGTTTTCTGTGATTCACCCCCTTGTGATTGTCCAAGAATAATCTAATAATCCAGGGCCCTGGGAACGTGACTTAAGAGTGTGTGCTTCTGGGTAGCTCCCAGTGATAAGCAAGTACATTCGAGTAGTCACGGATTATTGGACTAGTGATCTAAGGATGGTAGAAGTCATTTAGAGAGGTGTTAGTACATTATTCCTTTCTAAATGATGGGTGTTACACAGAGGGGTATTTTCGTCATTACACTAGTAGGTCAAAGACATCGCACATGCAAAATTATTCGTGGGGTCAGTGTTGCCATATGGTGATAGTTGGAACACTTAGAATGACAAAATATAGTTACTGGGTAGCAGGGATATTTTGGTCATTTTAGCAGCCATGAATAATTTGTCTTTTGGTCCCCAGGGTAGCTCGATGTAACTCATGTATTTTTTAAATACATTTTGGCTTGTTGGGTAAATTACATTGAGAGAGAATTATTTAATAGTTCATTGGGATTTAATTAATTAATTGGGCTAACCCAATTAGAGAATTAATTAAAAATGGACTTGGCCCACTAGGGTTTGGCCCACTAGGGTTTTTAACCCTAGGATGCTCCCTATATATATTCTCTCTCTAGTTGTTATTAACCCTAATCTCTGATTTTCGATTTTCTCTTGTTCACCAAAGAGAGGCCACGAGTTCGAGCCATATCTTGGAAGATCGAAAGATCTGATGCGTAGGAGCCGAAGGATCGCAGGACAGCCATCATCTCCACAACGTGAAGAAGCTGTCGCCCCTCCTCCTTCGAACGCTCCATTCCGACCGGTAATCCGAAGAAAAAGTAAGTCTCCTAGACTCAAATCAATACGAGGATAGATTTAATGGTTAAATCGCTTCCGTTGCATGCTTTGATCCTCGTAATCGGTCCTTCAGAATGTAGACTCAAGATTATCCACAATTACAGTGGATAATTGCTCTGCCAATGATAGTATGCATGATTGGTAAGATTAAAGCAAAATTGAATGTTGGATGTCTTTTAAATAGTGGATCTTTATTGCATATGTATTGTTCTACCCATATCTTGAATCTTATTGTTGAGATTAGTTTAGATATAATTAAGCATGCCATTGATAATGTGAAGGAAAGTGTAATATTTTGGACAACATCTTCAAAAAGAATAGAGAAGTTTGAGGATGTTTGTCGACAAATGAAAGTGCCTTATGCTAAAAGGTTGGGTTTGTATTATCCTACTAGATGGAATTTTACTTATTTGATGCTTAAAATTGCTTTGGTTTATAAGTCTGTGTTTCTTCGACTTAAATTGTTTGAATCGCACTATAAGAATGTGCCAAGTGACAGGGATTGGGAAACTGCAAAGAATGTTTGTGATAGATTAGAGTTGTTTTATAATGTAACTGAGTTGTTTTCTGGGATAAAATATCGAATTGCTAATATGTACTTTCCAATAATTTGTAAGGTTAAGTTGACATTGAATGAGTGGGTCAAGTCTCCCAATGAAGTGATTAGTACAATGGCAAAAAACATGTTAGATAAGTTTGATGCATATTGAAATATTATTCATAAGTTGATGGGTATTGCTGAAGTGTTGGATCCTAGGTATAAGATGACTTTTCTTGACTTTTACTCTTTTAAGGTCTATCCTTATGATTATGATGAACAAATTAGCAACATTAAGTACATTTGTTATGATTTGATAGAGGAATATCACATTAAAAAGAACAAAGTGAATGATGTGAATAACCAAGAATGTACATTGGATGTGAGTGTCACTCCAAGAGAGAATTTCATTTCTTTTGATGATGAATATCAATCTTTTTTTAAAAAGAGAAAAACTATTAAGGTTACTAGTTTTAGAACTGAATTGGACCTTTACTTGGATGACGATGTTATAGTTGATAATGGTCAGTTTGATATTTTACTTTGGTGGAAAGTGAATTGGGTGAAAGATCTTACCTTACAAACTATTGCAAGAGGTATATTAGCCATTCTTGTATCTACTGTTGTTTCGGAGTCGGCATTCAATTCTAGTGAGAGACTGGTGAGTCCTAATCGTAATCAACTTCATCCAAAAATAATAGAAGTATTGATGTGTGCCCAAAGTTGGTTGTCAAATGAAGTGGAAAAAGATGAATTTATTTCATTTACTAGTTATTTTTTATTGTCAAGACTTTAAAATTTTCATATTAATTTACTTTTTATATTTATATTTTTGTTAGATGGAGCTGACTCATTCATTTCAGATGGATATGTATCAATTTATGAAGAATATATTAATATTGTTGATAAAGGTATTAACTTTCATAGCTAAATTTTTTTAGCTTAAATTATAATTTAATTATGCAAATATTAATTTATTGATCTTAACAATTGTAAGTTTGGAGATGCGATTTTCTATCTAAGAAGTTTGAAGTTAATTTGTAACTTTATTCAAGAATAAAATAATTTTATTAAACTTTGTCTTTGTTTGTTGTGGAGTTATCAAATATTTTTATGAATGCTATTTGCAAGAGTTTGTCTTTGTTTGTTGATATAGATCAAACTAAAAAAACTATGGTTAAAATCGAAAACGAATGGTTTGATTATAGTTTTAATTTTTAAAACCAATGGATAATGGTTTGGTTTTAGTTTTAGTAGTTTAAGTTTGGTTTGGTTATGGTTTTGGCAAAAACTGAAACCAAACTGAACCATTGCCAACCTTACTTTAAAGTGAGCCTTTTAAAATTATATTTTTTCACTTATACATGTATGGATAATGCTACACGTATAAAATGGTAGACAAAGAGGTAGACAACTCTAAGAAAATTATCATATTAACCCTCAGTGTAAAAGACAATTTTACCCTCAATTGAGACAGTCTCTCTGACACTCTTACCCACTCTTTCTTTCACCGAGACAAACACGATCACGCTCTCACCTCTCACTCTTTCTCTCACCTCTTACTTTCTGCATTAGTCTCACTCAAGCTCTCACCTCTCACTCTCTGCATCATTCTCACTCAAGATCTCACATCTCACACATTCTCTCTCTCTCTCACCTCTCTCTCTCGCTTAAGGTCTCACCCTTGATGAGCATTATTGGAATTAGCACCCGCTTCACCCTTGACCACCATTACCAGAAACCCATTTCACCCTTGTCTGCCATTACCAAAATCAGAAACCCCTTTATCGCCACATTCTCACCGCCTCTTTCTCTCATCTCTCACTCTCTGTATCACTCCTCCAGATCGACTTGTACCTAATACCTCTCGGAAACCCATTTCCACTAACCTCTCTGTATCACCTCACTTCTGCAACACGAAGAGCTTATTTTCGGCCACACTTTCACTCTCACCTCACTTCTCGGAAACCCCTTTGTTGCCACACTCTCACCGCCTCTCTCTCTCTCAACTCTCACCCTACTTTTTTTGGATTCATCTCCCCTTGTTGACGGTAACGATCTCAGACTCACTTGGCCGATCTCTCACATTTTGCCCATCTCTTACAATGTAAGATCCTTCTACACACATTAAATTTATTTTTTATTTTGTTATTTAACATTAGGCTTAAGATAATTTTATGTCCAATCGTTATTTTTTTCTACATTTGATGTTAATTTTTAGTTAAAATAGTGACGTTAATCTTTTTCTATATTTTTTTCTACATTTGATGTTACCAGTTGTTAATTTTTATTTAACCAGATTTGTTACCAGATTTAATTAATTTTTCCTTAACCAGATTTGTTACCAGATTTAATTAATTTTTCCTTAACCAAATTTGTTATTTTTGACTTAATCAAGTTTGTTGTTAATTTAAAAATTGTTAGCTATATAGGTAGAGAGTGTGGTTATTTTTTACTTAACTAGATTTGATGTAACAAGAGTCTTGTGAAAAAATTGACAACCCTATCTAACTATTATTAATAACTATTATATTTAATGGTGTTAAATAAAAAATTGACAAAATATTTTGTTAGTTAATTATTAGTTATAGGGTGTTAATTATTTAACAAAATTGACATCAAATGCGGACAAAATTGTTAGCTATAGGGTGTTAATTATTAATAACTATTATATTTAGTGGTGTTAAATAAAAAATTGGCAACATTATATTTCTAGATTTGATGTTAGCTATAAGGTTGTTAAATAAAAAATTTACAACATTATATTTTTCAGATTTGATGTGAGCTATAGGGTTGATGCATGAGTGATGTTAATAGTCAAATTTTGTGTTTATTTGTTATTATTTTTTAGATTTTATTGCGGACAACCAATTCTATTTTAGAAGACGAAGAAAACCAACAATGAGTGACATATGTATATTTGATTTTTTTCCCAAATCTGGCATAGATTGCTCAGAATACAACCATATAAAACAAGTTTGTTAAAGGAATGTTTGTGGATAATGCAAATTATAAATTTAACATTATATTCTCATATGATTGTACCATGTTTTGATCTAGAAAATCATATTGTGTTTGCATAATTATTTGAAGATAATGAGAGAACTTTGGTTGATACTGAGGAAATAATCAAACATAATGTGTCTTGCATTAAACAACGAACTACGAGAGGAAGACAATGAACTTATCCCTATGGTTGGAATAAAGTTCAACGACGAAAAGGAAGTTTTTGAATTTTATAAAAGATATGCTTATCATGTGGATTTTCCTGTTAAAAGAAAGAGTTCAAAGAAAGGAGATGATGAGCTAGTAAGATATGTGGGATATGCACGTTGCCAAGAAAACAAAAGAAATATTAAAGCTAGCACCTCCTTAAACCCTCAACCAACAATGCAGTTAAGGTGTAAAGCTAGGATGCCAGCATGTTCAGATGTTTTAGGGAAATGGTAAATAAGCCTGGTCCATCTTGAGCATAACCATACAAAAGTCCAACCAAGTCTAGGTTGTATCGATGCAATAGGCAATTAAATGAACATGTGAAGCAACAGCTTGAAGTGAATGATATAGCTGGAATTCCATTACACAAAAGTTTTAACTCAGCTGTTGTTGAAGCTGGTGGATATGAGAATCTAACATTTGTAGAAGAGGATTGCAAGAATTACATTGATCAGGTGAGAAGGTTAAGACTTGGGGAAAGAGATGCTGCTAATATTCAAGCTTATTTTTCGAAGATGCAAGCCTTTTGTTTGAGTTTTTACTTTATTATGGATTTGGATGAAGAGTGTCGATTAAAGAATGTCTTTTGGGCTGATAATAGGTGTAGAGAAGTGTTCAAGGAATTTGGCGATGTTGTCACATTTGACACCACATACCTGACAAATAGGTATGACATGCTCTTTGCTCCATTCATTGGTGTAAATCACTACGGGCAGTCAACACTACTTGGATGTGATATAATTTTCAATGAGGACACCAAGACTTTCGTGTGAATCTTTAGGACATGGCTTGAGTGTATGGAGAATTAGGCCCCTGCAGGAATAATCACTGATCAAGATAGGGCCATGCAAAATGCTATTGAGATGGTTTCCCCTAACACGAAGCATAGATGGTGCTTGTGGCATATATTAAAGAAGTTGTCTGAAAAATTTGGGAACCATGACTGTAAGGCTTATATTCTTTCAGTTGTACATGACACGGTGTATGAATCACAAAGTCTTGGAGAATTCGAGCATGCCTGGAATTCAATGATTGAGCAATATGCACTGATGGCAACAATTGGTTGTATGGACCTTACAGAGAAAGAAACTGATGGGTCCCATGTTTCTTGAAAATAAGTTTTTGGCCATGCATGTCAACAACACAATGAAATGAGGGTATGAACGCATTATTCAATCGATATGTACACTCGAAAACTTTGTTGAAACAATTTATTAAACAATATGAGCGAGCAAAGGGGTGTAAGGTAGAAAAGGAATTTCAGGCCAACGTTAGGTCATTTTGTCAAATGGTCTCATGTGCATCGAAATATCCCATGGAGAAACAATTTCAGGACGTCTACACAATCATGAAATTCAAGGAGTTACAAGAAGAGTTCACTGGGAAGATGTATTGCACGATTATATCTACCGAAGAGAGATTGCTGGGTACGAGGTACGAGACACGAGAATATATCATATTTGATAATAGAGTAAAGGAAAAAAAAATATTTGATTTTTTTTTAGAAAGAGAAATGTGATATTGTTTGCACCTATCACATGTTCGAGTTTAAGAGAATAATTTGCAGACATGCTATCACAATATTGATCCAAAATGGTGTCAGATCAATTCCTGGAAAGTATATCTTATGGCGATGGAGGAGAGATGTCAATAGATCCTACATGAGGGTTAAAATTAATTACAATGGTTGGATTAGTACGACTAGCCAATTAAGATACGATAAACTATGCAGTGAGTTTGCGAAGGTAGCCGACTTGGTAGCAAACAACGAAGAATGAACCCGGGCAACTTGGAATGGATCAAATCTCAAATGTATGCATTGAGCATATCCAATGCAAAACCAAACTGTGGTAGTAATATATATGTCGAACAAAGTGTGCAAGAACAACTCCCTGATTGTGGAGAGGGAGCAACAGCTTCTAGCGGGTAAATAATGGATTCGAGATGCTCCTAGACAAAGAGAGCCCCTAAGAAGCTTCACAAGAAAGGCCCATTGAAAACAAGTACCAAGAAAGCGAATGTATGCTTTTTTATATTTTCTACTTCCATCAAATTAATTATGTGCTCAAATTCTCGCTTGTAATGGTTGTTACTTTTGTTTGATGTCTAGATGGGATCTTCAAAATCAAGTAAAGGCAAGGCCCCGAGGCTAAACATTGTTCAAGATGCTCAAGCATTCAATCAAACTTTTCCACAAGATGCACAATATCACGAGCTTTAACCAATCACCTACTCAAAACAATTGATGGTAAGTAGTAGGATAAGATTAGGCTAATAATATAACTTGGATTTTATAATTTTTCTTTTTTTATATTATAGGTTATATCTTTTGTTTTGCATGCATATTTTTGCATCTAATCTCATTCGTTGCAAGCTATTCAGTATTAAACTTTGAATACTGGTCATAGAGTGCCTATGGCGCCGCCATTTATGCCAATGTACTCACCTCATTGACAACTTGATCACAACCCACCAGATTTTTGAAATAGTAAGGCTTATGCCAATGTACCTTAATTCTATAATTATGCCAACGTCCTTGTATTGAATTTATTTTGTTATTGTCCTTCATTCCAAGTTTTTGACATAGCAATGACGGCTTAGAATTACATTTAATTGTGTGGACAATGTTAGAATTTATGAGGTCCAATTTAATTGTGCCTATTTTAATTAATTTTGTGAAGGAAAGTCTGTTAATAGCAATCAATGTGTTGTGATTTGTGAGTTATTGAATGCATCTATTAATACTTACAAATTTGTGAGTTAGGTCTTAAGAAGCATCCTCTTTGATAAGTAGGGGTAAGGCTGCGTATTATTAACCTTCCCTGCAATGCAAAAGCCTCGTCTACTGGTTTCATCTTTAGTAGTATTACTACATGCATCTTGGGCTTTAGATTATACCATAGCTGGCTTGGCCTTTATATTTAAGGTCTTTTTGTCTTAATCCTTTTGTTAAGTTGATTTTCAACCTCAATCTTAAAAGCTTTAAACAAGTCTAGTGATTAAGATTTCTCATGAATGAGATATAGGTACCCATAACGTGAGTACTTGTCTATGAATAATATAAAATATTGTTGACTATTCCAAGAAGCTATAGGGAATGTTCCACAAATATTCGTATGAATTAATTCTAAGACGTCTGAAATTTTGTTGTAACCTAATCTCTTAATTTTGGTTTATTTTCCCTTGATGCAATTAATGCAGACATCAAAGTTTGTAATGTCAAGAGATCCAAAATGCCATCAGACACAAGTATCTCAATTCTAACTTTTGAGATATGACCTAATCGTTTGTGTCATAATGACGCTGAATTTTCTTTGTTTAATTTGTGTTTAGTACCACATGATTCCACATGCAAGGTTTCATTATATGACGCAACAGTATCAAGCATATATGGGTTATCATATGCACATAATGAACTAGTACCAATAACATTTGAATTTAATGGAAGGCTAAACTGATTGTTTCCAAATGAACAATAATATCCAAATTTATCCAATAAAAAACAAAAACAAAATTCAGTCTAAAAGATGGTACAACAAAAGTGTCTTTCAAATCCAAATAATAACAAATTCCTAACAATAACTTAAAAATGTCTATTACATCAACTTCTATCGATTTGTCATTACCCACAAAGTTGTATCTTTCACCATTGTTGAGCCAACTTTCTCATATTAATTAAGTTTAGATGATTAACACTTTTTAATATACAAATTATAGTATTTTTGGTAATTAACAAAAATAGTATTTTTCTTAAATATATTAATTGTAGTACCGAATTATTTTTTATTAATTTAGAAAATATTTTTTCATAGCATATGTATTACCAAAAATATTATTTTCTATTAAAATATTTTTAAATATTTTTTAAATTAATTTATAAAATATTTTCATAGCATATACATTATTAAAAATATTATTTTCTATTAAAACTATTTTTAAATATATTTTTAAGATTAATTATTAAATATTTTTTATCATATATATTATCAAAAATAATATTTTCTATTAAAATATTTTTTAAATATATTTTAGATTAATTTATATATTATTTTTATAATATCTGTAACTCAAAAAGAATTTTAACAACTAGGTGTACCTCCTATGGTTTGATTCCACAACCTCAAGTTAGTCAAAGCCTTTCCTTGCTAGCTGATTTACAAGCCCCCTTAGTTATTTGAGTGCACATATTAATTCTAACTTATACTAAGTTTTCCTGTTATAACAGTCAGATCTTTGACCGTTGGAAAAGTATCCAAAATGGCTATAAATACCCTCTCCCCAAACTCATTTTTTGAGCATTCAAGTGCTTCCATTACATATCTAAAGCACTCGAAGGCTCTCAAAAGCTCTCAAACAAAGTATCCAAGCAATTCGAGTCTCTCAAAATATTATTGCACATTCACCGAAGAGTCACAAGGCAAAACGAGAAAAGTTTTTCAAGTTTTCTACGACAAATTCGAATTTCTCCATTTGAGGTTACAAATTTATTTATTTATTTAAATATTATTGCCTTGTATAATTTGTTCTTAATTGTTTATTTATGTCCAAGTATGGACAAATTATTTGTAATATTTAAATTATCATTGTGGATTGTATAGGTTTCTCAGAACCATTAAAATATAAGTGAATCTAGTTTCCAAGGTAAGTTAGGAAGAAAATCTTGGTGTAGTGGTTGCCTAAAACCCATTGTAATCTAGGTGTGTATCTAGTTTCTAATGAGAGTCAGTGTGGAAACCTTAGTGAAATTATTTTAGTGGAACCCCAAGGATAGTTAGACCTTGGAAGAGTGGACTAGGTATGTGTGAAGACACCAAACCACTATAAATTGTGTTGTGCCTCATTGTATTTATTTTTGTTACATCTTGTACCTTACATTTATTATTAATCTCAAATATAATTTAATATATTTATCAAATATATATTTTTCAATTGAATCATTAATCA
Source organism: Diospyros kaki (assembly GCA_036245055.1). NCBI lineage: Eukaryota > Viridiplantae > Streptophyta > Magnoliopsida > Ericales > Ebenaceae > Diospyros > Diospyros kaki. The sequence goes on from BSEG01000003.1 coordinate 5,441,707, forward strand.
AGAATATTTATTAAAATTGAGAAAATTTTTAATCACTCAATTAACCCATCTCTTGAGTGGCCATACCCTAAGAGACCAACAACCATCATTTAGCTTTTGATATCTTAGGCAACCTTGCATAAAAACACTTATGTAAGTAGTAGCACCAGAATCTAATTACCAAGTGTTTCTAGATACTGAAGCTAAATTAACTTCAGAATAGACCAAAGAATTGTACATTTCTTTGCACGCCAAGTGTGATATTTGGTACAGTTCTTTTTCACATATCCAATCTTATTGCAAAAGAAACAACCCCTATTATCTTGTTGTTGTTGATTTTGTGTTGGACCCTTAAGAGCAGTTTCATATCATTTCTTTCTTTTTTTGCTCTTATCTTTAGAGTTGTTTATCAAGTGAGCACTTTCAGTTCTATCTTACTTCAACCTTTCTTCCTCTTGCACACAATATGAAATGAGCTCATTTAGAGACCATTTATCCTTTTGGCAGTTATAATTGACCTTAAATTGACTGAATTGTGTTGAAAGTGAGATCAATACCAAATGTATGAGCAAGTCATCAAACAACTCAAGTTTTAGTCCATTAAATTTTGAAGCAATGTGAGACATCTCTATTATGTACTCTCTTATGTTCCCCTTACCTTTATATTTCATTGAAATCAAGCTTTGTAAAAGCGTGTTTGTTTTAGCCTTATTGTTTTTCACAAAATGCTTCTCAATTTCGATAAGGAACTCCTTAACATTAATTATCCTTTCGGATATTGCGCCCCTAAAGGCTTTCAAAATGCCACACTTATTGATCATAAGACTCATGCGATTTGAGCGATCCCACTTCTCAAAGTTCCTCATGTCATCAGGTGAACTTACATCCATAAGAGGAGTAGGTTACTCAATCTTAAATGCAAGGTCTAGATTCATGCAACCAAGAACAATCAATATGTTCTCTTTCCAATCCTTGAAGTTTGTACCATTCAACATAGGAATTGAATTTATATTGGCATATATTATAATAGCAGACACATTAGTTGTACAAAGAATAAAATAACCAAACAAAAATTATGCTCAATTAATATCCATAATTAATAATCAATAAATTCAAATAATGGTAAGCCCCATCTCAAGATACCCAACACAATCTTAATATCAAGTCTTTGGACAGTAATATTAAGATAATGCTACACGTCCAAGTTGGTTGACAATTTGATTGACAACCTCATATAGTCACGATATTTTAACCAAATTGTTATGATAAATTGAAGGCCCAATTATTTTAATCCCCGACCAAATTGGAAACTCACATATTCCTTTATCTCTCGATCTCCCCTTCTCTCTGTTTCTTCACCTTTGTTACCACGTCTCCAGTAATCGCTAGATTCATCTCACCTTTGTTGCCACGTCGCCTTGTCCAGTAGTCGCCAGATCCTTATTAGCTCCTCCATCGCGTCACCTTCTCCAGCATCGATCGACTTTTCCAGTAATCGCCAGCAACGACTACCATCGCCGATCTCTCATTCTCCTGGTCTGGATTTGACATCTCCAGTGTGCGAAGACCCTCTCTCTCAGTCTCTCTATCCTTCTTCACCACGCGAAGCCTCCACCTCTGGCGTGCGAAGCCTCACTGTCTCTCCATCGCGTGAAGCCTCTAGCTCATCGGTGCATCCTGTCCACCTCCGACATGCGTCTCCTCTACCTCTAGTTGTTTGTTCACCTTCGCAATTGGTCGTTCGGTTGTGGTCTCCGTAAGTTTAGCATATATTTCCATACAAGTTTAATAAATAATTTTTATGATGAACATACATATAGTTTAATTTATTATTAATTATAAATAAAATTATTTTAAGTTTAAATATATCTCGGTTCATTCATCAATTTACTAATTTTAATTTATAAGTTTAAAACTCACATATTGTTGTTGCATAATCCTTAGTGTGTACTATTTAACTAAATCATATTTTGCAAATTTTACAATTTTAGTTAAGATAACTTCTAATTTGGAAATGGGTGAAGTTTCAATCAACTCTTCTACCTCCTATCAAGGAATTGTGTGTGAGCATAGTGTACCTGTTTGGTGCTATACATCTGGACTAAGAGTAATCCTGGAAGGAAATTCTTAAGGTGTTGATTCTAGAAGGTAATTTGTTATCTTATAAATGAAAAATTTGTTAATGAGAATAGAATTGATTGTTGGATGGTTTTGTGGATAGGATGACGATTGCAAATGGTTTCAATGGATTGATGATGAATGCACAAATCATGAGAAAACATTATGTGGAGGTTTGTTGGATAAGTTGAAACATAACATGATAGAAATAGTTGAAAGAGAAAGAATACTACAAGAACAAGTAAGGATTTTTGAACAAAAATCTTTAAGGAGAAAAGAAAATATACTAAAACTTGAGAAAGACCACATGTCAAGAAAACTTTCAATTGAAAGTTAAGCTCCAAGAGTATAGGACCAAAGAAAATAAGTCTGTTAAGGATTTAATAGTGTTAAGATTGAGTTATTTTTTATTAATTTTATGATTGATGAAAAAAGAAGGTAATAAATTTAAGTATTTGATTTTAGTGTAATCAGTGTATAAACAGTTGTTAGACATGAAAGTACATTTGTTGTTTGTTAATTATGTATTTGTAACTTATTATTATCTTAGTTAATAGTATGATAAATAATTATCTTAGTTAATGCTATAATTTAAACACAAATTTTGACATTTTGGTACTTTTGAAATCGGAATAAGCATTTGCAACAAGTTGTACGATTGAAGAGATCCACCGTTGCAATACCTCGCACTATCAGTGAAGGTCTTTAAGTATTTAAAATTGTTTATTTCATTACTTATCAAAACCCAGAATCCCAATGTGGCAATAAATAAAAATTTGCAAACAGATATCACCAACAGTGTTCAAGTCGTAGCCACCAATTCTCTATAAAGAAAAAAGGATTATATGAGCTTAAAATTCCATGGCACTGCAATCAACCCATTATACTTAAAGATAGGGGGAAGTTGTTCCTTTTGATATCCCCAATTTATCATTAATATTTAAGCCCAAATCATTAGCCTTTAACTGTTAGCTGCAAGGAAGAGTCATTAACACAAAGTAAGACATTAATCCCACTTGAATGTTTAGTGTCTTTATAGTCCAAAAAGACTAGGAAAGCTCAATAAGCAAGTATCGATTAGGAACCCTAAAACTGACCAATCAATCATCATTCCCAGTAGACAAATTGGTTTCCAGAACCTAGATCTTCTTAAGCTATCTTCATTTCCAAAAGCCATTACAATCTCATATAGGTATATGAATATGGAATTCATTAAGTTTAAATCTCATTGTTAGTGTCGTGTTACGTTTACCATGCCCCAAATTAATTTCAGAAATAGAATCTAAAAAGAACACGACAGATTTCAATTTTAAAAATTCTCGAAACGTAACAAGACTTCAGAAATAGAATCTAAAAGAACAAATACATACCATGCCCCAAATTTCAGAAATTCTCAAGAGAACAAGTATCTCTGGCCAGAGGGTATCCATGAATTATAATCTAATAAATTCTAAACTTACAACAAAATCACCACCATTGGACAGAAAATGTGTTAAGACATATGTGCTCATCAATATAAACTGAAACATCCAAATCCCTTTCTAAAAGCTTCCCATAGCTTTTGAAGTGTATCACTTGCAAATTACAAACCAAACTTAACAAAACCAACGGCATTATTGTCACCATAAGTGAGAAAATGAGTTACGCCATCAACATCACGAGTATGCTACTTTAAGTGATTCATCAGTTTGTTGGTGCCATAATCTTTTACTTGCTCATTTGATGTAATTGCACAAAAAGCTATCTCCCCGAACTTTTGGCCAGACAATAAAAAACAATAAAGAGAAAGGTATTTTATATTAGTCAATGGACAAAATTAGCATACTAGAATCATTAATAATTCACCCAAAAAAACAATAAAGAGAAAGGTATTCCTGATCAACCAAAAAAAGAAATTGTGTAAGTGATATAAAAATATTGTGCCCAATGCATTATAATGGACTAATAATTTGCTTATCTCTTAATTGAAATGTTTATGGTGGTGAGAACTGAATATAGCCAAGTTTTAAGTAGAAAAGTACAACCATAATATTTGAGCTGTTAGCACATACAAAAAGCTATAAACATGGCAATTTTTTGTTTTACTAAGAAAATTTAATAGAAAGTCCGCAAGGGAAATCAACAAAAAATCTATTCCATCTTCCCACCCCTAACTAAAGTCGTTAATAACCAACATCAACCACTTGACAAAAAATTCACAGATTCAACTTATACAAGCATTTTCAATTAAATAACAATATTCCATTTCATATGGTCAATGAGACTCAACGCATCAAAATCCACGCAAAATGTAACTATGAGAACTAAAGAAAGACAAAGAGCACAAGGAGAGGATCCTGACCTGTTGACAGACACATGAAAATTTTGGGAAAACTCTTTCTGGACTCTTCATATTCAGGCAATTGCAATGTTGCAATACATGAAAACATGGTTGGAGAATATTTATTCTAGCAAGTACTTAAAAATCACAAACGAAAAGTCAAATAGAATTAAATGGAAGAATAGGAACCATAGGCACTCTGTGAACAGTATTTCAAGTTTGATAGTGAGCAACAGCTTGCAGCGAAAGAGATTAGTTACAAAAGATGCACACAAAGTCTAGGATATAACCTAAAAGAGATTGTGAAAATTTTAAAAAATACAAGTTATAACCTAATCTTATCCAAATACTTACCATTAAATATTGTGAGTAGGTCAATGGTGTAAGCGTGTGATACTGTGTATGTTGTGAAAAACCTTCATTGACTGCTTGAGCATCTTGAATAATGTTTTGCCTTGGGGCCTTGCCTTTGTTTGATTTCGAGAATCCCACCTAAGCATCAAACGAAATTAACAACTATTATAATCGAGAATTCGAGCACAACATCTTGCTTTAAGGTAAGTAAAAAATAGATAAAAACATACCTTCATTTTTGTTTCCAATGGGCCCTTCTTACAAAGCTTCCTAGGGGCTCCCCTTGTCTGCGAGTATCTCGGATAAAATATTTGGCTATTTGAACATGTTGTTGCCTTCCACAATTAGGGACTTGTTCTTCCACACTATGTTGAGCATATATATGACTACTACAACTCAACTTCGCTTTGGATATGCTCAATGCATTCAATTGAGATTAGATCTACTTTATAGTTGCTCGGGTTCGTTCTTCGTCATCTGCTACTAAGTTTGCAACCTTAGCAAACACACTACATAGTTCATTGTATCTTAACTAGCTAGGCATACTAATCCAACCGTTATAATTGATCTTGACCCTCATATAGGATCTACTGACATCTCTCCTCCATCCTCGTAAGATATACCTCTCATGAATTGATCTGACACCTTTTTGGACCAAAACTGTGATAACATGTTTACAAATTATTCCCTTAAATTCGAACATGTGACAGCTACAAACAAGATCACATTTCTCTTCCTAAAAAACAACCAAATATTTTTTTTGCTTCACTCTTTCGTCAAATATGATATCTTCTCGTACCTTATACCTCGTACCTAGTACTCCCTCTTCAATAGACATAATCGCTCAATACATCATCCTAGTGAATTCCTCTTGAAACTCATTGAATTTTGGGATTGTGTACACTTCCTGAAATTGTTATTCCATGGCATACTTCCATGCACATGGGACCATCTGAGAAAATGACTTAACATCAGCTTGAAACTATTTTTTCAACTTTACACCTTATTGCTTGTTTATATTGTTCAACAAATTGCTTCAATGAGGTTTTCGAGTGTACATATCCATCAAAGAATGCGTTCATACCCTCACTCCGTTGCGTTGTTGACATACCTGCCCAAAAACTAGTTTTCAAGAAACATGGGACCTAACAGCCTCTTTCTCTGTAAAGTCCAAACAACCAATCGCTGTCATGCAATTCATATTTCAAAATCATTGAATTTTAGGCTTGCTCGAATTCTCTAGGACTTTGTGATTCATACACTGCGTCATATATGGATGAAAAAATATAAGTTTGACAGCTATAGTTTCCAAAATTTTCAAGCAACTTCTTTAATATATGCCATAAACACCATCTATGCTTCATGTGAGGGAAGACTATCTCAATAGCATGTTGAATGGCCTTATCTTGATTTGTGATTATTCCTACGGGGGCTTGATCCTCCATGCACTTAAGCCATCTCCTAAACAGGCACACGAAAGTCTTGGTGTCCTCGTTGGAAATTATATCACATCCAAGCAGTGTTGATTGTTTGTGGTGATTTATACTAACAAATTGAGCAAACGACATTTCGTATCTATTGGTTAGGTATGTGGTGTCAAATGTGACAACATCGCCAAATTTCTTGTATGCTTGTTGACACCTATTATCAGCCCAAAAGGCGTACTTTAATCAACACTCCATCCAAATCCACACTAAAGTAAAAACCCGGACAAAAGGCTTGCATTTTCGAAAAGTAAGCTTGAATAACAGTAACATCTCATTCCTCAAGTCTTAACCTTCTCACTTGGTCAATGCAATTCCTGCAATCCTTTTCCACAAACATCAAGTTCTCAAATCCACCAACTTCAACAACAACTGACTTATAACTTTTGTGTAATGGAATTCTAGCTATATCATTCACTTCAACCTGTCGCTTCACATGTTCGCTCAATTGTCTGTTGCATCGATATAATCTAGATTTGGTTGGACTTGTTTTATGGTTATGCTCAAGATGGACCGTGCTTATTCGCCATGTTCCTAAAACATCTGAACATGCTATCATCCTAACTTTATAACCTAACTGAATAGTTGGTTGAGGCTTTAGAGAGGTGCAAGCTTGAATATTTCTTTTACCTTCTCGCTACAAGCATATCCCACATATTGTACCACCTCATCATCACCCTTCTTCAAATTCATTCTTTTAATAGGAAAACTAACATGGTAAGCATACCTTTTATAAAACTCAAAAACTTTCTTCTCATTATTGAACTTCATTCCAACTTTAGGGACAAGATCATTGTCTTCTCTTGGTAATTCGTCGTTTAACGTAGGACACTTATGATTTTCAATAATATCTTCATTAGCAACGAAAGTTTCCTCATTATCTTAGAATGATTCCACAAGCACAATATGATTATCACTCATTTTTTGTTTCCATTGTCTTGTAAAATAGAATTGATTATTTGCCAAAAAATATTGATAATAAATTATGTCCATGGTAACAACTCACAACAAATTCAAAAGCAAAAAATGTATTCACATAAACAAACCACAACAAAAATAAAAAAATCAGAGCAATTAAAATGTCTTTTCACAGGAACCTAAATAGCAAACTAATCACAACAAATGTGAACAATAAATATCACAACAAAAATACGTTAAATAAAAACAATATCACTCAAAGCAAGTTGTTAACATTACGTTAAATGCTTCATTTGCTAGTTTTTAGCTATTCTAATTTTTATTTAACATCACTCATGTTAGTTAACATCACTAATTTTTAATTTTAACAACTATTAAATAAAATTAAACATCAAATCTGGAATAAATTCACAACTGAACATAATATCAGTAAAATGTAATGCAAAATAAAAAATTGAATTTCATGAAAGAAATTATATTGTGCATGAGAGAGCTGACTATACTACAAGAAGGAATACTAACAACGTGTCGAATGAACTCAGAGAGAGGGGGTTACGTACAGCGAGAAAGACAGGCGGCGAGGAGAGAGGGAGTGATAGGCGACGTTTAGATGTTCTGGACTTTTGATCGATAGAGGAGCTAGCTAATGACAATCAAATTTGGAAAAAACACTATCGCAGTGGATGAGATCTATCTGAAAGTGGGGGTGTCCAAGAGAAAGAGAGAGGGAGAGAGAGCGCACCTTGCAAATGCCGGCGACAACGGTAGAACGGCGTCTTAGCTTGGTTTTCAGGCACACACACACACACAAAAAATGCACCTTGCAGAAACCGACGACAATAAGGGAACGACATCTCAACTTGGTTTTTGGGCACACAGAGAACCCTATTGATTTTTGGGCACATAGAGAGAGAGGGAGAGAAGAGAGAGAATGAGGATGAAGATGAAGGCATGGCCGGCTTTGCCAAACTTAATATGGGTATATTTGTAATTGTATTAAGGGATATTTATGTAATTTTATATAAGGTTGTCAATCAAATTGTCCGTGTAGCATTATTCGTAATATTAATTGTAAGTGATACCTTTAGTGTAGTAATCAAACACTGATAATAATAATATATCAAACAATAAATCTTTCTTTGGACCAATTTATTGGTCACATGTAAAACCGATCAATTATCATGTGTTTATTACCACTGGTGCACATGCAATTATGTTAAACATTTACCTTCCTTTGGATCAATAAATATTCACACAAGTTACATGCACACAACCATTTATATTTCAAAACAAATTAATTTCCATAAGAGAGGTCACTTTGGTGACATGTTGTTTCAATTAATTTATTTCAATATATATATATATAACCATGCCAATATTCGAATTTAAAATTGCACCAAAATAATCACTTAATTAAAAAGAAAATTTTTGGTCAAAGTCAACAATCAAACGTTGACTGGGTTGACTGGGTCAGGACTGGACTAGGTCAGGTCAACCCGTCCCGGATCCTGCACCAACCCCGCTAAGTCCTTTATTTCCTTACAATAGTTTTTTTTAAGGGCTATTAGCACCAAAAAGTCAAACGTTTTCGGGTTTTGGCAATTTTATCCAATGCTTTTAATTTTGATAAAAAGAGCCTAATTTCTGAAATTAGTTGCAATTTTAGCCAATGCAAGAATTAATTTTGACCGGCGTGTGACTTTGCCCAGGTGGCATGCCACTTGGTATTTAATTTATTTTTTAATTTGTTTTCATTATTTTCTAAAGAAAAATGCTCTCTCTTCTCTTCTCTGCACATACACACAACATATATATACACACACACAACAACATATATATATATATACATATAGCAACATATATTTATATACACACACATCAACATATATACACACACACATATAGAAATGTTTACACATAGTAACATTTATATATATAAACATATACACACACACAATAACATATATATATACACAACAATATATATACAGTGGCTGACGATCGAGGGGGTGACGGACGACTGATTGAGCAGTGGTGGGGGGTGACGACGGCTTTGGAGGGAGGGAAAGAGAGGGTGAAAGAGAGAGAGATCGATGATGAAGTTCGACGGCCTTCATAAGAGAAATTCGATCGGAATTCTCTGATTGAACTTCTCTAATTGGACTTCTACAGCCTTCATTATCGGACTTTTCTGGCCTTCATTATCGGACTTCTATGGTTTTCATTATCGGACTTTTTCGATCGGACTTCTCCGATCGGACTTTTCTGGCCTTCATTATCGGACTTCTATGGTTTTCATTATCGAACTTTTTCGATCGGACTTCTCCGATCGGACTTTTCCAGCCTTCATTATTGGATTTTCTTATCGGACTTTTCCAGCCTTCATTATCAGACTTCTACGCCCTTCATTATCAGATTTCTCCGATTGGAATTTTTTGATCGAGTTTTTTTATCGGACTTTTCCAGCCTTCATTATCAGACTTCTACGCCCTTCATTAATGAACTTCTCCGTTCGGACTTTTTCAGCCTTCATTATCAGACTTTTTCAATCAGGCTTTTCCGATCAAACTTTTCCAGCCTTCATTATCAGACTTCTATGGCCTTCATTATTGGAATTCTTCGATCAGACTTTTTCAGCCTTCATTATCAAACTTTTCCAGCCTTCATCATCAGACTTCTCTGATCGAACTTTTTCGATCAGGCTTTTTCCGATCAGACTATTTCAATCTTCATTATCAGACTTCTTCGATCGAACTTTTCCTGTGTGCGTATATATATATATATATATATTAATGTGTGTATATATGTTGTTGTGTGTGTATATGTTTCTATGTGTGTGTGTATATGTTGCTCTGTGTGTGTGTATATATATATATATATATATGTTGGTGTGTATGTTAGAGAGAGCATTTTTCTTCAGAAAATAATGAATAAAAAAAAAATTAAATACCAAGTGGCATGCCACCTGGGTAAAACCACATGCCGGTCAAAATTGATTTCAGCATTGGCTAAAATTGCAACTAATTTCAGAAATTGGGTTCTTCTTGCCAAAATTGAAAGCATTTGATAAAATTGTCAAAACCCGAAAACGTTTGATTTTTTGGTGCTAATAGCCATTTTTTTAAATAAAAACTATTTTTTTAAACATGGAAAGAAAAAAATAAAAAAAAACTATTTTAAACTAATTTACTTCAATTAATTAATTATTTAATTTACTGTAGGCTTAGCCTGCAACCCAAAACCTTCATGGGCCTCATGGGTCTATGTCTGGAAATTGTAGAGATTTCCTTCTTTAGGGAGCCTAAACACCGCGGCTAGATGGCCGCAGCTTTCTTAATGCCGTAACCAGAGGCCTACGACATTACTTAATATAAAAATTTTATTTTAAAAACTAGTATATCAAAAAAATCTCAAATACCATAACACTAAAAGTAAATCATGGATCGAAAAATAATATGATTCTCAATTATTCAACATAAATAGTGCTCTGATACCACTTGTTGAGGAGAAATAAACCTTTGTGAAAAACTATCACTCAAATCCCAAGAACATTCATGTCAAATCACTAAGAATAAATAAAATAATAGGCGAAAACGTACCTGTATCCATTGTTTTGATTGATCAAAATGGGTTATGATTTTCCAATTGATATGTAGTTCCTGGGAGTTTTTCTCTGTTGATGGGGATGCAGAGAGAAAGGAAAACTGACGTTCAATTAGGGACTATATGTAATACCCAAAACTTTTGGGTTATTTTTAAAATAAGTATATGGATAGAAATACGAAATTTCAAATGAATCGGTATCAGAATAGCTTGAGAAAATGACCGAATCAATCAGAGAGAATGCCCGAGAGGTTAGATACCTAAGGAAATAGGTATGATCCTAACGAACATATTGAGATATGATTTATGAAATTAAAAGAAATCGGACCAGAAATAGTTTTCGATACAGCTTTGGATCAGGCTAAAAAATTAAATTATCGTAAGGGACTTCCAAAAAGTCAACATAACTCTTAAAAGAGTCAAATTCAGCCTGATAAACAATCTTTAAGTGGTTTCGGGATAAAACAAGGAGGTTTCACAATCAAGGCATAATTCTTGGCTAAAGTGTAATTTTTGAAAATTTTTGAGGGAGGTCGAAACGACATTATTTCTAAAACTTCAATGGTCAAATGAGAAGTTTAGAACGTGAGGGTCTCAATGAAAGTGGTGAAAAGACCAGGGGCTTCGTGGAGAAGCTGAAATGAAATTTCTAAAGTTGAGAGGAGGCAAGAGTGAAAATTAGCAAAAAACCTCCAACAGCCATGGCCGACCAACCCATCCCATCACCGCTTTCAGCCACGGGAGACTCGAGGAAGTGGGCTAAGGGGTCTCAAGGCTTGGCCTAGACTGATTAGTGGTGGACAAAAGGGAGTAAAGTGGCCAAAATTATGGCTGAAAGTGGCTGAAATTTTGGCCACTATAATCGAGTTTTGGGGGCTATTTTTGGGGTTTTTTGGACTGATCTAGGGCAAGTGAAGATGTTAGTGGCCTTGGATTCCATAGGGAGGGTCGTTTAGAGGCTCAACTTTTGGCTATAAATAGAGATCAATTAGCCGAGAATTCTTCAATTTTGAAACTTGAAATCAAGCACATTAGAGGGAAAATCGAGCAACAAGGATAAGGGGATTATTTTTTAAATATTTTTCTAATTTTATTTTAGGAATTATTTTGGAAAATGTTTAAGTAGGTATTTATTTTGAAATATTAATGAAGAAAAATTGAAGAAAAATAGGGTTTAATATTTATTTGAATAAATATGATGAATAGGGTGCTTCGTGGCTCAAAATTGAGTAATTGTGTGACTTTTGAGGCTTAACATGCAAATCGAGTCAATGCACGCTTTTCGAGGTGTTTAGAATCTTAATTTAAAGGTGAGTGATTTTCTCCAAAAGCTTATATATGATATGAATTGCCTATTTTGAGCATGATAGTCACGAAAGTGACTATACATGTTATATGAGCATTTTGTCATACCTATACATGTACCGTTGCATCGTTATTCGTGATATTTCATTGGCATGATATTATTGGCATATCGATACTTGTGTCAGAATGAGATGTCGCCCTGATAGTGTAGCCATAATTCCTCAAAGGCAATTGATGGAACAACGCTAGGATTATCCTAAAAATAGGTCGTGATTCTGCCTAGGGTTCTGTGCCGGGCTAGTGGGCCAGGAAAGTTACACTGAGGCATATGTTTGTTCATGTCCATGCATCACTCATTCATGATTATTTTAACTCTCTCTTAGAAGATTCGTCTTCTAATGTTGGACATATGTCCTTGGAATATTCGACATTCCAGGTTAAACTAGCGGCCGGAAGAGCAAATGAGTGATCGAGGCATGAGTATGATAGAGGTTTTGTGGGCCCTATGCCAGGGCCAGGGCCAGGACCCTGTATCAAATGACTTTGTATTTTAGTTTGTACCTGTCATCGTATGGTTTTTAAATTGTTATTGTAATATGATGCTGAGCGAACAATATGTATGAACTTATGTATGTTATGCTTTTCGAGGCCTCTTAAGGTTCTGATCTTACTTGCACTTATGTTTAAGTATTTCATTTCCTTAGTTCTATCTTAGGAGTGTTATTCTTATGTGATATGTTGAGGATTTTAGCATGATTCATATATTAAAAAAAATAAAAAAATCCTAGCATATGTGAAACACAATGCCCTGAAGAGGCGGGGTGTTACACTATAACCCATTATTTGTAACTGAATTAAGTAGTTAACAACTTTCAGTATTTCTAAATTGGCCATTCATCAATTTAGAAATACAAATCTTATCTCTATACATTAATTCTATGACAACTTAATACCCAATAGTCCAAAATTAAACTTTATATATCACTTTTAATTGGCTAAACTTTAAGATAGCATTGCATATTTAAAAAATACATTTGTGGCCCCACATATTGAATCCTTTATTTTCAACACAATGAGCTGAATGGAGCATAAGGATGTGGTTTGGTCTTCAAGCAATAGAAGATCAAGCCATTGAGTAGGTAAAGATTTAAACCAGCATCATCGTTGAAAAATAAGAGACAAAAAGGTAAGGAATTGATAAATTTGTGTTTTTATGTGTTTGCATGGACATTAAGTAAAAAATAATGGGAAAAATCTATAAATCCACTGAAAATTTGATTGAGTCTTTACAAAAGTCATTTCTTAAAAATTATACTAAAATTAGAGAGGTACCACGTGAACATTTTGTAAAACTACATGATGGTATTTTGCTTTTATTAGGGTTTTGATGATGAAAAATAATTTTAATTTTATGTTGAAAAATTTGTTTGGGGCATTTATCTTTCTTCTCAAGCACTAAAATGAAATTCAATTTATCATGAAAATCAATTTCATCCAATGCGAAAATATGTTTTCAATTTCCTTTGAAAATATATGATATTTTACTCTTGATATTAATATTTCAAGTATATTTTGATGATGCAAAATATTTCAAGTATGTTCTTATTATGTTCGTACCTCATAATCAATCAAAAATCAATTTCTTGATAAAATTAGACAGCTCTAATGGTCTAATTTTTGTCTCAACTCACTATCAACTATAAATAGGAGGTTGATGGCTCATTTAAAGAGTTTAAAAGAATTTATTATTCAACTACCAAGTGCTCAAGAGCTTTTATTGTACTTAATTTGTATTCTCTCATTTTCATTAGTAAAGTCTTTGTTGTATTCATCTGATATATCATTTCAAAGCCTTTTATTTCTTTGAGAGAACATGTAACTAAAAGGTAAAACTCTTAGAATCTCTCTTACACTTGTATTGAATTTCCTAGCAAGAGCTAGAGGGTCTACATTGTGTGTAAGAGGTTGTAATACCTAATCTTTGGACTAGAAAACCTACTTGGCTCAAGTAAGAGATTTTTAGTGGATTTATTTCAAAATCCTTAATGAGGAGTTAAGGTAGTTGACTAGGTTTGGTTAAGCCAAACCACTATAATTCTTAGTGTTCGTGTGTTCTTTAATTTCTTTTTATTGTCAAGCACCTATCCATTCCTCACTTGTTTCACATATCAATCTTTCATTTAAAAAGATTTTATATTTCTCAAGTTTTACAAGTTAATTTTAAAAATAACAAATTCACCCCTTCTTGGTGTGTGCCATAGCATTTATATTCTATCAATTGGTATCAGAGTAGGTTCCCACTATTTTGTTTAGGTTTAATCACCTAGGGACAAGGTCCACACTTTGCTATCTCTTCTCATCATGAAGGTCAAAGCACTACAGGTCCGCCTTATTTTGATGGCACTAACTTTAATTATTGGAAAGTAAAAATGCACATCTATCTTATGCAGGACACAAGCCTTATGTGAGTTATTAAGAAAAGAGTCATTTTGGCCAATATGAAAAAAATGGAGAAGTGGACAGCTAAAGAAAGAATGAATATGGAGACTAATGTAAAGGTGATGAACACTTTGATTTGTGCACTATGCCCTGAGGAGTTCAACCAGATATCAACATGTAAGACCATTAGAGAGATTTGGGACAAACTAGAGGTAACTTATGAAGGTACAAATCAGGTAAAGGAAACAAAAATTAATTTACTTACTCATGATTATGAATTATTCTCTATGAAAGAAAATGAAACTATTAAGGATATGTAAACTAGAATCAATAATATAATCTCTACATTAGAATCTCTAGGAAAAATCTATACCAATGGTGAAAAGGTTAGAAAAATATTGAGCAGTCTACCTAGGTCTTGGGATCCAAAAGTTATTGCTATATATAGCGGAAGCAAAGGATCGAGATAATCTTCCATTTGAAAAACTGTTAAGCTCTTTAATGACTCATGAAATTATGATGAAATAAATGATGAAGATGAGTCAAAGAAAAATAAGAATGTTGCCTTTAAAGTGGAAAATGAGAATAAAGATTCACAAGATAGTGAAGATGATAATTTTGCTCATTTAGCTAGAAAATTTAGAAAATTCATGAAACAAGGTAAATTCAACCAAAGAAAATTTTGTAGGAAAGATAAGGAACAAAAGGAATCTAACCCTTCTAATAAGATTCGATGTTTTGATTGCAAAAAGTTAGGTCACAAAAGTACTGAGTGTCCTTTATTAAAGAAGAAGGATCGTAAAGAAAAGAAGATGAAGAAGAAGGCCTTAGTCATATGGAGTAAAAGAGAACTATCCTTAAGTGACGAATCACAAGAGAATGAAGTTGCAAACGTTTGTTTCACGGCCAATCTTGAGGATGAGGTTACTATGGTGTCAAATGATTCATGAAGCAAATAGTTTCTTGATAGTGAGTGCTCAAAGCACATGATAGGAGATCGGGAACTTCTCAACAATGTCAACTTCAAGGAAAGAGATAACGTTTATTATGATAATAATTCCCAAGGTAAGATTATTGGTACGGGTTCAATTTCATTTGAAAACCTTGTGCTAGATAATGTGTTTCTAGTTGATGGTCTTAAACACAATTTGATTAGCATTAGTCAATTATGTGACATGAATTATAAAGTTTGTTTTGATGCAAATTCTTGTGAAGTTAGTTGCTCTAGAACTAATGAAGTGAAATTAAAAGGAAATAGAATAGGAAATGTCTATCTTACATTTCTAGAATCCCCTTCATTTAAGTTTGAAAGTTATTTTGTAACTAATCTTTCTCAAAATATTTGGTTGTGGCATAATAGACAAGGGCATGATAGTATGAACCTAAATAACAAATTAGT
This sequence comes from Diospyros kaki, assembly GCA_036245055.1. Lineage (NCBI taxonomy): Eukaryota > Viridiplantae > Streptophyta > Magnoliopsida > Ericales > Ebenaceae > Diospyros > Diospyros kaki. The sequence goes on from BSEG01000003.1 coordinate 5,457,626, forward strand.
GAAACATGATCTTGTAAATGGTTTGCCAAAGTTAAAATATGAAAAAGATCACATTTGTGACACTTGTATGAAAGACAAACAAATTAGTGTATTATTTAAACCTATAAATGAAGTATTCACATCTAGACCTCCAATGCTTCTACATTTAGATTTATTTGGACCAATGAGAACATTAAGCTTAGGAAGAAAACAATATGCGTTAGTTATTGTTAATGATTACTCTAGATTTACTTGGGTGATTTTTCTTGCATCAAAAGATGAAATCTTTTAAGTTAATTAATTTTTTTTGCAAAAATGTTAAGAAAGAAAAAGGATTTTGTATTGCCAAAACTAGAAGTGATTATAGTGGAGAATTTGAAAATGAATCATTTAAAAGATTCTATGAGGAAAATGGTATAGATCACACATTCTCTAGTGTTAGAACACCTCAACAAAATAGGGTTGTAGAAAGGAAAAATAGATCTCTTCAAGAAATGACTAGGACCATACTTTGTGCTAAAAATCTTTCAAAATACTTTTGGGCAGAAGCCATAAACACCGCATGCCATGTTTTAAATAGGGTTTCCACAAGACCTATTTTAAAGAAAACTCCTTATGAGTTGTATAGAGGTAGAAAATCAAATATTAGCCACTTTCATATGTTTGGTAGTACTTGTTATATTCTAAACAACGGAAAATATTCCTTAGAAAATTTGATGCTAAGAGTGATGACGGTATTTTCTTAGGATTCTCTTCTCAAAGTAAAGGTTATAGGGTATTCAATAAAAGAAGTTTAGTAGTAGAAGAAACAATTTAAGTTATAATTAATGACATAAAAATTCAAGTTCTTAATTCCAAAGATAATTGTGAAAATGAACTTACTCAAACATGAAAAGACTTTCACTAGATCAAAAGGAATCAAATACTTTGGAGAATGACCTATTGGAAGAAAAATATGAGTATCATAAAGGAAAAAACCAACTTTTCCAAGAGAAAGAAATTATATCAAAGGAAATGAGATATTAGGAGATCTATCTAAGGGAATTAGAACAATGTCAATATGCTACTTTTTTGTCACAAATTAAATCTAAAAACATCAAAGAAGTATTGGAAAATGAAAATTGGATTATGGCAATGCAAGAGGAATTAAATTAATTTGAGAGAAATAGAGTATGGAAATTAGTTCCAAGGCCTAATGACTATCCAACTATAGGAACTAAATGGGTATTTAGAAACAAAATAAATAAAAATGGCATTGTAATAAGGAACAAGACAAGATTAGTAGTTCAAGGATATAGCCAAGAAGAAGGAATAGATTATGATGAAACTTATACCCAGTTGCTAGGCTAACAACTATAAAAATGTTGTTGGTATTTGCATGCCATAAAAACTTTAAGCTTTATCAAATGGATATTAAAAATGCATTCTTGGGTGCAAAGGTGAAATCCCTCACCTTAAGGGCCCCCCCACACACACACAAACAAAAAAAAAAAAATGCATTCTTAAATGGATACATAAATGAGGAGGTGTATGTGGGACAACCTCCCGATTTTGAAAATACAAGGTATAGAGACCATGTTTACAAACTTACTAAGGCATTATATGGTCTTAAACAAGCCCCTAGAGCATGGTCTAAGAGGCTTAGCAAATTTCTCTTAAACAAGTCTTCAAAAGATCTCAAATAGATACAACTTTATTTATCCAAACTCAATTGAAAAGACATTTTACTAGTTTAAATCTATGTAGATGATATAATCTTTGGTTTAGCCAACAAATTCCTATGTGAGATTTGCAAATTTAATGTAAGGAGAATTTGATATGAGCGTGATGGAAGAACTAAAATATTTTTTAGAATTACAAATTAGGTAAGAAAATCAAGATATTTACATATCTCAACAAAAATATATAAATGATCTTCTTAAGAAATTTAATGTTCAAGATTGTAAACCTATAGCCACTCCTATAGGTGGTTCATCATATCTAGACAAGGATGAGTTGGGCCAAATGGTGGATAACAAGTTTTATAGAAGTATGATTGGATCATTGCTTTATTTGACAACTAGTAGGCCAGACATTATGTTTAGTGTTTGCTTATGTGCTAGATGTCAATCCAATCCTAAAGAATCACACCTTAAGGTTGTTAAGAGAATCTTTAAGTATCTCAATGGATCTTCAAATCTAGAATTGTTTTACCCTAAATCAAATGTCTTTGATCTCATAGCATACACTGATGCTGATTATGATGGGTGCAAAATAGATAGAAAAAGTACTAATGGATCATGTCAATTTCTAGAAATTCTCTGGTATCATGGTCAAGTAGGAAACAAAATACTTTTGCACTCTCTTCCACTAAAGCATAATATGTTGCAGTTGGAAGTTGTTATGCCCAAGTTTTATAGATGAAACACTAGTTAGAAGACTATAATATAAAACTTCAAAATATTCTAATCAAATGTGACAATACTAGTGTTTTAACTTTAACCAAAAATCCAGTATTTCATGCAAGAACCAAGCATATTGAAGTTAAACATCATTTTATTCGAGATCATGTGCAAAAATGAGATATAAGCTTGGAGTACATTGATACACATCATCAAGTAGCTGATATATTCACAAAACCACTAAATAGAGAAAAAATTGAATATTTTAGAAGTAAATTAGGATTACTTGTATCATGATGAATGTTTCTTGAACTCTTCTTGTTCTATAAACTCATTCTCTTAATTAGTATGATTATTGTAAGAAATTTTTGCCTGTGCTTATGTCATTTCAAAAGAAAGCATGAATCTATCGACAGATATCATTTAAACTATCGACTGATTATGTATTATACTAAAAGTCATGCGTGATACAAGGGAATTTGTTGACATATGCCTTCCCATCTGTTGACCAACAATGATCAAGTTCCTCCATCTATCGACAGATAGTTCCAATCTGTCGATTGACTGTGCCCTAATCTCTCAATCTGTTGACAGATCCTCTTAATCTGTCGATCAATTCTATCGATTTCTATAAGAACGAGGCAACTATCAGTATTTTCTAACCCTAGCATCCTCATATCTCTCTCTCTCACCTTTTTCTTTCTCTCTCATTCTTCATTCATCTCCTCATCAAAATCCTAATATTCCCTTCTTTCCATTCCTTTATTTTCTCAAATGACAAGAACCAAAAATCCGGGTAAGAGCAAAGGCAAAGAGAAGGTTGGGTCTAGCAATCCACCTCCAATGCAAAGGCCAACTCTCCAACTCTTCAACAATGCAGATAAAAATGAGAGGTATATTCATCACTTTGACACTAGAGAAGTTTTAGAGGGAAAATTTCTTTATTTGGAGTATTTAGAATCGATTAAGTTTCCACACATTGCCACATTCAAGGAGTTTGGATGGTAGAATTTTCTCACAATGCATAAGAGCATTCTAGAAGATGTAGTTAGGGCATTTTATTCCAATGCTAGCAACCTGTTTAAAGGAAATAAGTGCACTCAAAGGTTTAAAACAAATATTGGATTCACTCGTCTTGAAGTAAACACAAATCTGATACACAATAGATTTGGAATACCTCTAGATGGGGAAAATTACTCCTCATGGATACAAGACCTAATAAAAGTCTATCAAGAAGTATACGGAGACACTGCCATTACAACACACATTTTAGACACCACAACAATGAGTCTGAACACTAGGTTACTCAGTTTAATTTGTTGTTGAATGTTAGCCCTTAGAAGTGGTAGTTTCTCCATTGTGACCAGGTTAGACTTGTGGTTAATGTAATGTATTATGGCAAGAAGAAGACCTAATTTATGTATTGTCATTTTCAACCAAATGGTAGAATCATTTAGTGCCAACAAAAGGTTATTTCCATATGAAATGGCACTAAGTGATCTCTTAGAAAAAGAAGTTGGTGGCTTGGAAGAAGCCAGGAAATTCTACCTCAACCCAGCTCAATCCATTAATGCCTATACGGTAATTCGAATAGGATTCAAAGCTCGAGAAAATGGAACATGGGTATGTGTGAGTAAAAAGAGGAAGGCTAACAACGCACCAACTCTAGTCGAGCTACCTATTGATGACCCATCATCATCTGCTCCTCATCTTCTTACTCATGAGTACTTGTTGATTCATGGCTTGGTTGAAATCAAGTCTGATCTTTTACTTTTTAGAGAAAAAATGTGTGAGGATCTTCAAAGCAATCACCGTAACAAGACGAGAGATCTCATCTCAAATATCCCATCTCATGCAGATTATGCTATTTCATTTCTCTTTGCCAGTGTCATCTTCATCTCTTCCATCAGTATCTTCGTCCTTTTCTTCTCAAGACTCCTAGATCTTCTTATATCACATATTTTGCCTTGTATTGGAACATTTTTTTTTTTTTTGGCATTTTGAATGTTTATCTTTTTGTATTTTACTCTTGTATGCCTTACTCTTAATATATGCATGAACTCTCTTTTGCAAGTGCTTTTCTCTAACCTTTCATCGAGTGCATGAATGTATGTTTCTAAGTTATGTCCTCTTAAGGGGGAATGTTTGCTCAAGGGAAGAAACTCTAACTATCTTATCTTTTAATCTTGTTTAACTTCAAAGGGAAAAATCACACCTTTTTTACTATGACAAAAAAGAAGAGAAAATGGGAGAATAAGTGAAATTGATTGTGTTTTTTTAAATAGGTTTTGTCATCATCAAAAAGGGAGAGATTGATATTTTACCTTTGATATTAATATTTCAAGTATGTTCTTATTATGTTCGTACCTCATAATCAATCAAAAATCAATTTCTTGATGAAATAAGACTAAATGTATGTCTTAAGGAGATTGAAAAAACAAAGTAAAACATATCTTAAATCAAATCTGTTGGAAGCAATATGAAAGATTTTTCTTAAGGCAAAAATCAATCATTTGTCAACCATTTTAGTATTTTTCCTTTGATTTGTCGACTAATCTCAAGCCATCTGCCGACTAATAGAATGGTAGTTTTGATCTGTCAATTAACATAATGAAAATTTTAAATATTTTAAAATTTTGCTTTGATTTGTCAACTAATTAACCTATATGGATTTGTTGATTAACAGAATGTTTGCTAAAATCCTATTATCATCTGTCGACTAACCCTTAGATTTTACTTGAATTTGTCAATTAACCTATTTCATCTGTTGACAGTTTGTTTTGTAAGATCTCATAACGACTAGTTTTTTGGACGCATTTAATGCTCTCAACCACCTTCAATGGTCTAATTTTTGCTCTACTCACTATAGACTATAAATAGGAGGCTGACAACTCATTTAAAGAGCTTAGAAGAATTTATTATTCAATTACTAAGTGCTCAAGAGCTTTTATTATGCTTAATTTGTATTCTCTTATTTTCATTGGTAAGACCTTTGTTGTATTTAATTGATATATCAATCCAAAGCCTTTTATTTCTTTAAGGAACCTGTAACTAAGAGGTAAAACTCTTAGAATCTCTCTTATATTTGTATTGAATTTCCTAGCAAGAGCTAAAGAGCCTACATTGTGTGTAGGAGGTTGTAATACCTTGTTTTTGAACTAGAGGACCTACTTAGCTCAAGTATAGGGCTTTTAGTGGATTCATTTCAAAATCTTTAGTAATGAGTTAAGATAGCGGACTAGGTTTGGTTAAGCCAAACCATTATAATTTTTGGTATTCTTATGTGCTTGTGTTCTTTAATTTCTTTTTATTGTCAAACAGCTATCTATTTCTCACTTGTTTCACAGATCAATCTTTCATTGAAAAAGATTTTATATTTCTCAAGTTTTGCAAGTTAATTTTAAAAATAACCTATTCACCCCTTCTTAGTGTGTGTCATCGTACTTCCCTTCTATCAAGATAAAGTTTTATTGTCAAAACATTTGTTTAAAGTTGATTTATCAAAAATGGTTGTGAAACACTTGAAATTTGTATCCATATTTTAATTTTGAAAACTAGCATGTCAACTGTTTTTTAAAAATGGTCGACCGTTTTCTCTTAAAATGTCAATCATTTTTTTAAGCATGTCAATAGTTTTTATACAAGCTCTAGGTTAAGTGCGGTTGACAACTACTGCATTATTTTTGATCAACCGTTTCTTTGAACATGTTGACTGTTTTTCATTTTAACAGCTAGTTTTGCAGGTCTAATTGCTAGTTTTATTCAAGGCATTAGAGGAGCCTATAAATTCAGCCCATGGATGCACTAAAAAAGGTTAGTGGATGAGAATGAGTTGATTTGAGCTTACAAAAGATTATTCATCTTCTCATAAGTGCTTGTGCTTTAATTTTTCTCCCTAAAGGCTTGTTCTTCATTTGTATCATTTTGTTTAAGCTTAGAATTTAATTTTAAGAGATCTTGTAACTGAGAGTATTTACTCTCAGATCCTCTTTTTATGTACAATTATTGTATTTCTTAATTTGTGAGCTAGACGGGCTATCGGGTTTGCTAAGAGGTTTGTAATCCTAATTGTTTATATTGGAGGGTCTACTTGCGATCAAATGTAAGGATTTAGTGGAGTTTTTAAAATTCTTAGTGGAATCTAAGGGAATAGATTAGACTGGGTTTAATTGAATTATTATATATCGTTTGTTTCTCTCTCGTATTCATTTTCTTTTTTATTTTGTTTGTGTTTCATTGTTTTCATATTTTTTTGTTTCAAAATCTCCACAAAAATTTTAATTTATCAATCACCTAATTCAACCCGTTATTGAGTGTGTGATGCCATTCATTGTGCCAAATCCAAACTCAACACATGAGTTTTGCTCGCTAGAACATATAACATTACATCAATTGTTTGTTCTATTGCTATGTGTAAATTTAATTCAATAGAAAAATATGCAAATACAAGTTCATCCAAATATTATGAAATTACATGTTTATTTTCATCTTTTTAAAACTAGGGGCATAGTTGTCATTTTACCTTACTCCTAATGTTTGTCAAAATAAAAGAGTAGTTGTTATTTCCAAAACCTCAAGTGTGTATTTGCAATCAAGCCAAATTTTAGGAATGGTCTTCCTAAATTACTCCTCAAGTGTGTATTTTCAAGGAATTGAATTCTACTTTTAGTGTTTGATACACTATATTTTTCATAGAATTTAATTCTATGGTACAATCATTAAAGTATATTTTTGGATCTTTTCTATGAAAAATTCCATTTAGAGGGAGATAATTTTTGTTTTTCATATAAGTTAAAAAACACTTTTTTTTTTCACTTAAATGCTATCAAATACACCCTTAGATAATTTGCTTATCAAATAACAAGCACGTAACTTTTAAATCCTTCGAATGTTCTTTTAACATCATTAAACTTCGAGGGTATTAATTACTTGATATTTTTCTAAACATCAAAAAATCAATTTGAATGATTTTTCAAAACTCAAATATTCTTGTATCACTTGAGTATACATTCACTCAAGGCCTTGAAATTCGTCACGTAAACATCAAGACATATTTATTCTAAATTTTAAGTTTTTATATGGTTATCTGAGTAATATTATATTCTAAAGTAATATTTTAATTTAAATTTACTTTATATCTTACTCGATTAATATTTATTTAAGCACTTAAAATATCATCTTAAATCATTCAAACGTGTTTTAAGTATATTTTTAAATACCACAAGTCATTTTAATTTTTTTTTTGTATTATGAACCCTTAAGTTAATTCTTGAAAAACCCAGAAAGACATATTAAGAATATTCCTATTAAAGTTTATGTTTTACATAAGGTTCATAAAATTTTTACATTTGACTGCCAACCTCCATGGTTTTTAAAAATACCATATTTCACTATTTTGTTAAAGAATTCATTAAGACCATAATATTATTCAAACATTAGTATAATTAGAAGTCAAAAACATGGCCTTGTCCACGTGTCCTCGCAGGGGTCTTTATTTATCTATTTTTTTCATAGATCCAAACTCTAAACGAGCACTTAGGACCGGTCATCAATCAGGATTGAAAACGAACGGTTCAGATCTAGAGATCATAGCAAAGCACATGGACGCAACGTAGCTAATTAACAATCACTCGGCAGGGCACCGCCGTACTCCTTCGTGGTCACTGGTCAGGTACGCCAGAGACCCCGGACACAAGCCCTTTTTGGTAATTTCACTGTTCACGGTTCATTATTAAATCACTTTTTTTTTTTTCACTCGTAATTTCGAGAGCTCTAATGCCACGAATCCGCCAATCTCACCGTCCGTTTCAGATCCATCGACGGCTATCATTCACTCACTCGTAGGACTTATTTTCCCATATTATTATTACAGATTTATACAGACGCAAAATCCAACCCTTCTCTCTCTTTCTCTCTCTCTCTGCTAGTACTATCGAAGTCGAAAGCCCTCTTTTCTCTTTCTTGTTCGAAATCGATTCCTGTCCGGAGATCGAAAATCTAGCCTCTCGTCGGAACCCAACGATCGCTCTCAACTTATTCAATTCGTTTGTATTCGTACATTCTCTGATCGTATTTCGTTCGATATGGCTAGGATTTTTGTATACAGTTGCTAAAATCATGGCTGTCGATGTCGTTGTTTCTTCTATGTCGATTTGATGGATTTTTAGGTTTTGTTTGGCGTGGTGGTTGTTTTTTGGATGATCGACTGACGTGTGCATTATTTGTGTATTTGCAGGGAGAGTGACGAGGTTTGAGAAAATTAGGGTATCGCGGGGATGAGATTTGAAGGATGAACGATGCCGGAGCTGCGTAGTGGAGTGCGCAGGGGCCGGGCAGCGAAGCAGCAGCCGAATACGAACGCGGTAGAAGCAGGCGAAGCGATTGCGACGAGAACTCGTAGGCGGCGAGCAGCGGCAGCAGCTCCCCAGGACGATCAGCCGGTCAATGTAAACGTGGTTGCCGCGGCGGAGGCGGAGAATAAGGTTCCGGAACAGCCACTCCGTGTAGGCGCCGCCGGTGGTGGTGCTGGTGGTATTGGTCGTGGTGCGGGGAGGGAGGAGATAGCGGATAAGCCCATGGATGACTATGATAGTGGGGGCCGGAGTGCCGATAAGGCTCAGGCCGGCGAAGATGAAGGAAGCACTGCCCCGCTTCCTGAAAAGGTGAGACTTTTGATACGCATTTATGTTCTTTTGGCTGCTTTGGTACCTGATCAGTTGCATTTTTTTTTTTTTTTGGCTGCACGCTTATGTTTCCTAGAGTTGCTTGCTTGTGATGTTAGGATGATGGGTAGCTTTGACGTATATATTCCAGAAGAACTTATATCATCGTTTATCATTCTTCATCTTGTATTTGCAGTTTATCTTGGGAATGGAATTTTAAGATTTTTTGAGTGTTATTTTTTTAAAATATGAAAGTGCGTTATGGTTTGTGAATGACTGGAGAGGGATTTGTAAAAAAAATGTTATGATGATCATGGTTTTGTTTCTGCATACTGAAAGGTCTTCTTGCATGGAAAGAGATACCTTTTTTTTAAAGAATATATCTCTTAATGAAGTTCCGGTGATGAATGACCATTTCTCTGTTTTGATCATTAATGGGGTTTCTCTTTACATCATTCTGGTTTCTTCTTGTATGCCTAAATGCAGTAGTTGAAAAGATTTAGCAAGATCATAGCATTTCCAACTGGTCCCAGGTTTTTGTGAAGATGTATACTTTTAAACGGATTAGTATTGAGGGTTTTATTATCCTTATTTGCACATCTGGAATCTGGGGAGTAATATAGTCTTTAGAATGAACCGTTATAGAACTAATCCACTGACTGTGGAGTTGGCGACAAATTTAAGCTGGGCTGGTCCTGTATTTTTGACAATTGTCAACATGGTTGTGGGACTGGATGTGGGTACACGTTATCTATTATGATGATGATGATGTTAATATATGCGTACGGACAAAAGGTAATATGTTAGTGCAGAAAAGCATCTTGTTCGGTATTAACTTCATGCCGGGCATTATATGCGTTGCCTTTGACTTCTGACCATTCTTTTTTGTCGTATTGGAGTGTGGCTGCACATGTAGTTGTTAGTTGTTTCAGTTTATAAGTTTTTGATTGGTTTTCTATTAATGATACTATACTTCTCAAGAATATTTTATTCATCTCTTTACTTTAATGGAACCCTTACCTTCATTGGTTAACATTTAAGAATTGGAATTCTCCAACTTTTTGATACTTGTAAGGTGCAAATTCATGGTCCTCGTGACAGGTAATTTATTTGCGGTAGGACCTGGAATGGTCTTGTGACATTTGAGCTTAGAAGACAATTAAGTCATTTAACATGTGAATCAATTTGTCGTGTGGGAGAAAAATTTGGATTTTGCTAATATAATTGATGAGAATAATGACATGCCATATATATTTTATTGGAAGTAGATGGAATAAAAGAAGTTCATAGCAAAAGAGATATTGATGGGAAACTCTTGGGAACAAAATGGGGTATAATGACCTTATAGAAGATGTGATAACGAATCCATTTAGGTGTCATGTCCCCAAGGGTATAGTAGTAATAGATAATAGATGTATTTCTTTTGTTTGTACTTTCTGTCAGGTTGGATTGAACTGGTTGTACTTAGAAGTAGCTTGTAGTTGTACCTAGAAGGCAGCAGCCTTCAGTTGTACTTGATTTAAATATTTGGCAGCCCTATTGGCTCCAAATCACTGCTATCCAGTATGTAAGACGACCTAGCATAATTCAGGGGCATGAATGAATACATTCGAAATATTTCTGATTTCTCTTCTCCAAATTCTCTCTCTCTCTTGATCTTTCCTTCCCGCACTTTCTATTCTTTTGATTCTCCATACATTTCTGCTAAATTTCTCCCTCATTCTTCCCCAAATTCTTACCAATTGGTGAGAGAACCCTGTCAGATCTCCGGGAACTGACAATAGGCTGCACATAGTGGGATTAAGGCATGCGATTGTGACAATGACATGCATGCCTAGAACAATCATTGCAGGAGATGTAAAGAATGACTGATATTTTCAAAGGAAAACCCTAAAACAGTAGTTAAATTTTATTAAATTATTCTGCATATCATATCTGCTGATGCATGACTTTCAGTTTTGCAATCTTGATGGATTAGTGAACGTTAGCTATGGTTATTAGGATATAATTTTGCTTTGGTGTCTTCATTGTCTTTTCTTTGAACTGTTTTAGGATTTTCTGTATGAGCATATTTTATGATGTGACTGGTCTTATATTCTTGCATGCACATTGTAATTCCTGTCTATAAGTAATAAGAAGATTGATTTTTCTTAATCAATAAGTTCCATTGCAAATATGTTTATTTATGTTAACATGCAAAATTGGCTGCATTCATTTCCACTCGTATACCCATATCCAATCAGATAGATATACGTTTGACAATTGTGTGTGAATTAGAATACACCCCCCCCCCCCCTCTTCCCAAACAAAAAAAAAAAAAAAGGAAAAAAAATTGTAGCTTGGCAATTCCTAGAGTGCTGAATGGTAAATTATAATCATTACTGCCTCTGACTTTTCTTGAAAAAGTACCTGTTTCTCCAAAAATCTTCTAGAGTTTCTTCTTAGATTCTAGTGGCGAAGGCTGTATGATACTCCATGATCCATACCATCAACACTTGTGGGGTGCCTCCTCTCTGTTGCGCCTACAAACTTCTTCTTGAGTCTTGCTTGCTTCAACCTCCCCAACTCAGTACGTTCTTTCCTTCCTGCTGCATGTACCAAGTGCTTTTTTCCCATCCATCTTATCCAACTTTCGTACTGTTATAACTTATACAACTCATATAAATTGTCTAGATATAAACGACATTCCATACAAAAAGATAAACTATCTAATATCAGCCGTGCAGGAAAGAGAGGGGAAGAAAGCTTCAACAGGAAAGAGAGAGTGTGTTTCTTGTTTAACAATAACGTTGTCTTGTTTCTTACTTTGAGTACTTCTGCAGTACATGTGGGAGAGGAGGATGGAATGAAAATAATAGAAAAGCATTCTCCTCATTCAGGAGAGAATTATAATGGAATGGAATGAAAATAGATGGGAAGCAGTTTCCATTCATATGTCTCCCTTGAATTGGGGGAAGAATGGGTGGAATGGAAATAGATAGTAAACTTACTTTTGTGTTTTTACAACATTAACTTGAATGTTTTTTAAAGTTCAATTTTGTCCTTGACTTAATCACATTCTGTCTTTTCATTAGAAGGGAATAATGGCCATCTGTTGTTTAATATTCTTCCATTGCTCTCACTAGAAAGGAGAAACATTTTCCATTCCTTTCCATTTCATACTCCCCAAATCAGGAGAAAATATTTTACATTCCATTCCATCACTAAATCTCTTCCAAAAAGCCTTGTGATATAATAAATTAGCATGAATCTGCTTTTGGATTATGATATATTTACTTATCAATATAAACTGAAACAAACTCACAATTGATGCAAATAATGTATATTATGTCTGTGTATTCTTTGGTTATTGTTCTTTGATTGTTATTTTGTTTTCTTTTTTTTTTTTCTATCCAGTCGATCTTCTTCCTTCCTGAATGTGGTTTTGGTGGTAGGTGAACATATGGCATGGTAGTCAGTATTGTGTTTCATTGGAAGTTGTAGAAGATACTTAAAAAGAATCTAATGTTTATTTTCTTTTCTCATCTCCTCTGGCTTCTGCCCCATCCTCCTTTTACAGTAAATGGTTGGTGTATTCTACTTGTGGTTTACTTGAGTTGTTACTTGAGTTGCTTATTTATATTTGTGTTTTGGATTAGTACTATTGCTCAGTTATATTTTCAGGATGCATCTAAAGAGGGGGAAAAAGTTATATTATCAGGAGAATTTTATGGTAGATGATCCTCTTTTCAGTGAATATTGGATTTCTAAATGGTTTGGTGGCTGCATTTTTTTGGTTTTATCCTGGCTTTGTTATCATTTAGAGTAGTCTGCTGCACCATAATTGATGAAACCCCACAGGTTGTACAACGGAAGAATTTGAAAAAGAATGAGATGTTAAAAATAGAAAACTTTTGAATATTATGGAATGAGATGCTGCCAAGTTATGGATTACTGGACCACTAATATTTCTTGAGCAACTTTCCTCACTACAGGTTTCAGTTGGTGGCTCACCTATGTATAGGATAGAAAGAAAGCTTGGAAAGGGAGGCTTTGGACAAGTTTATGTAGGTCGTCGTGTGCCTGGTGTTCCTAGTGATAGGACTGGGCCTGGAGCAGTAGAGGTATGTCTTGTAGCAGTAAATTGACTACTTTTCTGATGTATGCTACTTTAATAGAATAATAACGTAACTAAGGCCTGTCTGTCCTAGGTTGCTCTAAAATTTGAGCATCGAAGTAGCAAAGGGTGTAATTATGGGCCACCATATGAATGGCAAGTTTACAAGTGAGTGCAACTGGTCATATGTTTACAATAATCATTGATGGTAATCATAAGAAGATCCATATAAATCGGTTTGCATTTATTTTTCACTGTTTTTTATTTCTTGCACAGCACTCTTGGTGGCAGTCATGGGGTACCTCAAGTACACTACAAAGGTCGGCAAGGTGACTATTATGTCATGGTATGTTAATTCATTCTTTTCTGTACTGGTTCTTTTATTCATGGTAATTTTTCCTGGTTCTGACTTTAGTGTCCATAGATTGGCTGAATAACAGAAGACCTTTTACTATGCAGGTTATGGATATGTTGGGACCAAGTTTATGGGATGTTTGGAATAACTCTCACTCGTGCGTATGAAGTTTTAAATATGTTTACTGTTTGGACATTTCATAAGTCTATTTCATGTTTCCATTCCCTGATTAATTGTGTATTTCCTTCTTTGTTCCAATTATCAGGATGTCCATTGAAATGGTGGCATGCATTGCCATTGAAGCAATATCTATATTAGAGAAAACGCACTCCAAAGGGTAAGTAACCATATTCTTCTTTCTTTTGATGAAGCTTCCCATTAATCAGAAGGGTAGTTAAATGTGTATTACTTTTCTAATGCTTATTGCAATTGCATGAAGCTTTGGTGCGGGAGAATTGTGAAAACATTCAACCTGCCCATGCAATCTTCTATTTTAGGTTTTAGTTGGGCAATGAACTTATTTTTTTTAAAAAAAGGATTCAGTTTGGCTATGCTCTCTTTTAATATTCTTATCTGTCCTGTATATGATGAGTTGTCTGGACCAACCATGAAACAGCTAACATTTTCAATTTTTAAATGTCAGGTATGTGCATGGGGATGTAAAACCTGAAAACTTTCTGCTTGGCCCTCCAGGAACTCCAGACGATAAAAAACTATTCTTGGTTGATCTTGGATTAGGTACTTTCTAAGTCAATAAAGTCTTGTGCTTAAGTAGTAAGTTGATGATAATATTTACTTAATATTCATCTCTGAATTCTCTGGTCTATTAGCTACTAGATGGCGGGATGGTTCAACTGGTTTGCATGTTGAGTATGACCAAAGGCCTGATATCTTCAGGTATCACTTTTGGTTATATAATGGTTACTTATTAAGCAGTTGATTATACCATGGTTGATTGTGGGAAGTGCCTGTCTAGTTTCATCAATGCATCCTGACAAAAATTGCTGCTTTTGCTGATAGCCATTCGGTTTTGGCAGGGGAACAGTGCGCTACGCCAGTGTGCATGCTCATTTAGGCAGAACAGGTAGCAGGAGAGATGATTTGGAATCTCTTGCTTACACCCTTATTTTCCTTCTGCGTGGTCGTCTGCCTTGGCAAGGATACCAGGTTGGCCATTTACTTCTGGTGATCAACTTACTTTGGTACTTCTCCAATTTGAAATCTGACGTAATGCTCTGTGTAGGGTGAGAACAAAAGCTTCCTTGTGTGCAAGAAAAAGATGGCTACATCTCCAGAGTCTCTGTCTTGCTTTTGTCCACAGCCTTTTAGATTGTTCATAGAATATGTGGTCAACTTGAAGTTTGATGAGGAGCCTAATTATGCAAAGTATATTTCACTCTTTGATGGGATTGTGGGTCCAAATCCAGATATCAGGCCTATTAACACTGATGGTGCACAGAAGGTACACCATGGTTTCACTTCACATCAGTCTCCTGCTCGAGAATGAAGTTGCTACATAAAACCATTAGTTTATGCACTTTTCTAGTTTGTATTTGACTTTTTTCCCACTTTGAAGCTTATCTACCAAGTTGGTCATAAGAGAGGCCGTTTAACTATGGAGGATGAGGAAGATGAGCAACCCAAGAAAAAGGTTCGTATGGGGATGCCTGCAACACAATGGATTAGTGTTTACAATGCTCGAAGGCCTATGAAGCAAAGGTATCTTTTCATCAAGTTTTGTGTTGCACTCTATAATTGTACCTTGGTAAATTATGCCAAGTTCTGCCTAAATTATTCTGATGAATTCGTTTTTCTAATTTCCTTCTCAGCATTTCTTGGGTTTTTGCTCTCTTATATTATTTATTTCATGTTATTCTTATTTCTATCCCGTATCCCTATTTTATCAGAATGTTTGGGGAAATGAAGATAAAATTGTAACATGAGATTGCCTGTGTTGACATGTGGTTTTTAGGTATCACTACAATGTGGCAGATTCAAGGCTGGCCCAGCACATTGAGAAAGGAAATGAAGATGGCTTATTTATCAGCAGTGTAGCTTCTTGTCAAAACTTGTGGGCATTAATCATGGATGCAGGAACTGGTTTCACTGCACAAGTTTATCAGTTATCACCTTATTTTCTGCACAAGGTGAATAATCTAACATAATTTTATCAGTAGCAGAACTTACCTTACTGTGATTGGTTCTCCAACAATGTTTTACATCGGTTGTGAAACTATATTTGAGTTGACAAATTCTTGCGTCTTATGGCAACTTTGAAGGAATGGATAATGGAACAATGGGAAAAGAACTACTATATCAGTGCAATAGCAGGAGCTACTAATGGGAGCTCATTAGTAGTAATGTCGAGGGGTTAGTATAGGATTGTTTGATTCATAGATTTTCTTTGAATAACTTTAATGAAATATTTGATTGACTCATCATGATCAAACCGACTTCAGGTACTCAGTATGTGCAGCAGTCGTATAAAGTTAGCGATTCATTTCCATTTAAGTGGATAAACAAAAAATGGAAAGAGGGCTTTTATGTTACTTCCATGGCCACCTCGGGAACCAGATGGGGAGTTGTTATGTCTCGTGGCGCAGGATTTTCTGATCAGGTTGGTTGGGATATTGCAATGTGGGATTGATCTCATTTGTTCTTCATATCCTATGCTAACTCTTGTTATGATGTTTAGGTTGTTGAACTAGATTTTCTTTACCCTAGTGAGGGTATTCATCGGCGTTGGGATAATGGGTACCGTATTACTGCAACTGCCGCAACCTGGGATCAGGCTGCATTTGTTCTTAGTGTGCCCAGAAGGAAGCCAGCTGATGAAACACAAGAGACTCTGCGGACTTCTGCTTTTCCTAGCACACATGTCAAGGTGAATTATTAACATACAATCTTTGGTTTGTCTTTGTTTCTCAAGTCTCCCAGTAATGTTCCAAGTACATTTGTTTTCATTTTGGGCTGTCGTGTTTTTGCAGGAGAAATGGGGAAAAAATCTTTATATTGCGTCTGTTTGTTATGGGCGTACAGTCTCTTGAGCTTCCAGATGTTTGATGCCCTACATTCATCAGCTTTTCCTTTTGAGGACTGGGCAACCAACTCTAAATCTCGGAAGCGGCATCGTGGCTGCTGCTGGACAAGTTTTGATGAAACCCAAAATTAGAATTAGAATTGTACCTTTTAATGGGAATTCTGGTTGTCCCATTGATCAACCAGAAGGCAAAAGTAGATGGGTGTCTTCAATTTTCTGTGGTATTTAAAGTTTGTATAGCTTTTAACAAGTAGTTGGTTTTATGGCTTTTTATTATACCTATTTGAAGCTTTTGGTCTCGGGTTACAATTTCTCTAGTATGCTTTTGAGTTGACTCCCTTATCATATTACATTGTCCAGAATATTGCCAACCGAACTGAGATATTTCTAGGTTTGTTACATCCCGCTCGGGGCATTTTTGGCTACATATTCTTTCTGGCTCTGCTGGCAGGCCGTGCCAACCAGTTTTTGTGGGCTACAAAGAAGAGGGAATTTTGTTGAGGCCATGGAAAGACCACCTGTTCTTAAAAGCATGATCTGTGTTTGCTGGTTTCATTCTTAATTAGATGTGTTAATCGTGGGCGACATTCTCGTTTTCACAATTTGGCATTTGGGGAAGAAACCTTTTATCAGATCGTTAAGGAAACACCAAGTTAGCGTATTGAACGCCAGTCTTCTCGGTTTCGTTTGTGCATATATATATATATATATATACCTGTCCATAGCTGACAACACCATTTCTTCCCTTTCTGTTTTGTTTGTTCACTGGAAACCAAATCATTAGGTCCTAGAGCCATTAAAAATTGGGCAGCCATTATTTTGCTGTAAACAGCTTAATGAACAGGATATGTATCATACAGTTGAATTTCTGTCTGCATTTTAGTTCTTCCCCATCCCTCCCAAACTGGCTGAGCATTTCATTTCAACTTGGAAGAGCATCCATGTTTGGACTCCACTACCCAGATTATCCACAGGCAATCAATGTTTCATAATTTTAAACATGGAAACAAAGTACCTTTACAACTTGGCGGATAACAAAAGCTTAATGTCGAGTTCTCAACTTAATACTGTTCATCATTTTAACAAGCAAGAAAAATGCATTATGCTGGTCTGCGGCATATTCTTGTCAAGTCAACTGTTTCCTGTCACGTGGAAAAGAAAATGATATGAGAGAAATCAGGGGGGGGGGGGGAAATAAATATCAATAGCTTTCTGTGATATCCCCTAATAATATAATAAGACTAGTTACGGTTGTATATAACTTTTTTCACTGTTCAACAATAGAATGTCTCTATCACTATCATTTTCATTTTCCTTTTAATTATTATGGTTGGTCAGAATGAATCACTCTGAACCATGACGGGCAAGTGAGATGACATCAAATGGGATTTCTCAGAGAGTGATAACAGTTCCAATCACCTCAGCTCTGTCGCAGACATAACGAACCAAAAAGATGCACTTGCAGCTAGTGAAATCATGTAATTGCCTCTGAATTCCCACAATGTGTGCATCGCAGTATATTGAATGATCATCAGTTACCTGGGGTCATGAAAAACAACGTTAAGCTGCTCTCCAGCAGTTGCCAAATGTTACATCAGTAATGTCTCCATTACCTTTTACTCGAGGAGATGTTTCTAATCAAGCTTTCTTTGCCATCTTCAGTTTTAAATAAATTACATAGAAAGGAAAAACATACCCTGAAGCATAGCACCAAGTCTCCAACATTGACACGATCACATTCTGAAGCTTCTAAAGGAATAGAACGTTCACGTAATCCTCTTTTTACATTGACCCATTCATCATGCAGGTTACTAAATCCAGCAAATCGAACACGAACTTCCTGTAATATCAGCACGAGTTAGTGTACAATTGATGCAGACAGTATCAGAACAGACTCAATTAAGTTGTATATGATGTCATAAAATGGGAGCTAGAATATGGCAAGTCTCTGCCATACTTACTGAATTCATGCTCCCCATTATGCCAGCAACTCACAACAAGATTAACATCTCCTGGCCCTCCCTTCTGGGAGGTCCAGGCTTCCAGCTCCATCTGGGCATAATAAGGATTTCCAGTGTGAGGTTGGAAAGGGGGAGCTCAGCGTATGGGATGATCTGTATGTTCTTCCTAGTGGAACTACAGGCCCCACCAAAAAAGGAAAAAGACAAATGCATATCACAAGAATAACTGCTAGTTATTGTTATTCTACAAATACCCATTTAGTGAGATTAAGGCTTGTGATTGTTGTTTTTGTCTAGTTATCCTAGAAATTGTTGCAACCAAGTTTTTAGCATATTACGAATTAGCTGTGTCATTTTCTTCTCCCCAGCTCTGAAGGCTGAAGCAGACTCGTGTGCAGTGTGAATAATGCATTTTGCTTCTCATAAAGGTTTCATAGTTGCTTTTCTCTGCCAGCATTGTTATGATTCCTTCTTTAATGTTCATACTTCCTCCATGTAATCCATGAATATCCAGTTTCCTAAAATTTTAAGCGGCCAAAAGGAAAGCTAGTATGATCTTGTGTATTGGTAAATGAATTCCAGGAGCGTGTTTTTATATTTGCTCTCCATATGTCAAATCAAACGTAACTTGAGGATGGACCTGTCAATAGAATGGGTCTGACAAGACCAAGACCAGGTCTGGTCACTCGGATCTGGTCCACTAATATGAGATCTGAGTCAACAGCCCATTTATTTCTTCAAGTGAGTCTAGATCTGGCCCCTGTAGGATCTGAAAGCTAAAGGAGCTTTGGAGTAGTATATCTGCTCAGAGGGGCAACATTCCTTGCAGGGTTTCACAGTCCATATGGCATAACCATTGAAAAAATTTATGTTAGATGGAGTGGGATTTCAGAAGCTCAACTGTTGATATGACCCTTGCAGCCTAAGGACTGGAGATTAGGCTGTGCAGGCACTGTAGTCAAGAATCACATAAATGGGTGTCAATCTCAACTACCTATAATAGAGATCACACCTAGAGAGTAGGAAGATATAAAAGAATGCGGAATTTTCTAGGGAAGTCTAGAAAATTCTGGAGAATCTACATGCTTCCTGAATAATCTAGAACACTCTAGAAGTACCAGGAGTATTCTAGATGGTACTAGGGTTCTCTAGAAGATTCTACAGAAGTACAAGGTATTGAGAAGCTTATAGTAGTGTGTAAATATCTTTAGATGTACCAATCCATGAATAGGGGAAGGCTTCATTTGTAAAGGAATCCAAGAAAGGTGTACTATTTTGAAGTGATTAACAAGGCCCTTTCCAAAATACCCTTGAGTGTTTCCTTTGCCATTCTCTTCTATGTTCTTTCAATCTAACACTACAATTTTTAGGAAGTAAGGCTGAACTTAGGCTTTCTCCAGTGAAGGAATTGAGAAGCTTAAGTGTGGGTATTGGAAAATTAAGCCTGTGAAAGGCTGTAGCACGTTCTTCTGATGAACGCTAGGGTTTCGAATATTGCTATCTAATGATGCAGCCACACCTTACAAGGGACAGTGGAGTGGCTAATTTTGGCCTAGAGTTGTTGATTGACAAGCACAACAACCAGTTTACTTGTAGGCATTTGGCCAAAGCTGATGTGTTCATGACAGCATAAGGCTTACACAGGATGAAAGGCAAGTGTGCATATCGCAGAGGACTGAGGTCCCTCCTCTCTCCAAGCAGCCTGCCCTCAGGCTACCCTCCAGCATGTGGTCCACCACAACTAACCAACTACAAGCCAAATACTCTCAAGGACTATTCAAGCACAAGAATGTGAAACTACAATCATTCTAATCCTCTACTTTAGCTAGCCAATGAAGGCACAGGAACCTGGCATTGGCTTTAAGATATCCTAAGGTTATAATTGTGCTATGAACTGCTACTAGTGGCAAAAAAATACCCTATTAACTCATGCCAACAATGGATAAACAAACTTACATATTTTAGAATTCAACATAGAAAGTGTCACATTCCAAGGGAATTAATTGTAATTTTATTTTCGTTTCTGTTATAGATATTTGTCCTTAGCTATAGAGGCGGGTATGCTTACTGGTTGTACTGCACATGGGTGCATGTTTGAGGCTGTGAGGCTATAAATAAGCCACAGCTAGAGGATGGGAGTTCATGTTGAGAAATGAATTGAATCTTTTCTGTTCTGTCTCTCTCACTTTCTGTTACCTTTCTCTCTCTGTCTCTTGAGCATTCTCCCTCTTTCTTGCTGTTTCCCTTTCTTCCATCTGAGTTCTCCCTCCCATTTCTGCTCTCTTGCTCTCTTAATCTTCTCAATTCCCATCCTAAAGACTAAACCCTAGCCCAACTAGGGCGTGACAGAAAGCCAGTTCATTTCATTAAATGATAATTCAATGGAAAGGGACACAGGTTCAAAAATACAGAACAATGCATAAATATAACTAACCTAATTCGTAAAGACTCGTGGAAGACTACTGATGTTAATATTGATCAAATTGAAGACCCAAGTAAAAAGGCTAGAGAAATTGAAAGGAAGCAGAAGGAAAAAATTATTATAAAGGAACAATGCAATTTTTTATTCCTTTTTCTGTTAAAGTAATGTTTCGTAGCATTGATGAAATTCTAGATTCATATATCAAGATATAAAATATAAAGATCTTACAAGTTCTCCGGAACAAAGAACTCTGTAGCTGAGGAATGCTGCAACGTCATACCTAGAAAGCCAAAAAGGTTGGCAAGTGGTGTCAGTCTAATTTTAGAGTTGAAGTCAGAGTTTTGTATTCCTTTTTGATTTCGGCTGCAAATGTAAATTTATGGCGTTACAAACAAATGAAATTATCAATCGCCAAAATACTCTAAACAATGTATAAATATTGCACTTCTTAAAACTCAATAGTGTTGACAATTAGCAAGGCTCAATGGCTTAATGTTATGATTGTTGTAAAAAATCCGAATTTGACTAGGATAATATGCACATTAACAACAAAACGAAAACACAATTGTATAATGAAAGGAAATTTGGAAAAAGAACATAGAATTGGATTGAAGTGAGATATGCTGAAGCAAATCTCCTTAAGACAGATTTCACCCCCTCAATGGTGTTAAAGGACCAATGGACGTCTGTCTCCCAAGATACAACACTTCTTCCAAGAATTAGTATAGTACTATACTAACTTTGACGAGCGAAATCAAACTTGATAGTACTCTTCTTGTTAACTGGAGGAAAGGGATTAGAATCTCACACACTTGACAATAATTGAAGTTTATAGAAAGGAAGTATATTGGAGGAGGAAAGAAAGAAATCAATTTACTTGAATTGATTTTGGGATGAAGAAAATGAAATATGGGAGGTCCTATTTATAGTTTTCAAGTGTCTAATCGTGAAAGGTCATGTTGCTTGACCCATTTCCAAGTGTCCAATTGTGAAAGGTCATGTTATTTGACCCAGTTTAATCTTTATCTTTAGATCACATCCTTTCATATTTGGCCGCGACTTGACGGTCCAGATTGCACCATCTGTCAAAGGTACATATCTCTTCACTTGCATCTTTCACATCCAAATAGACATGACCACTCACCCGCACCCCGTATGAACAGTCGCATCCAGTCTTGGAGACTTTTCCAATTCGTATATTTAAGACCCATTAATTCCAACAATGGTCCACAATGCTTAGGTTTCCAATACAATGCCTGATGATTGAAAGAAAAATGTCAAGGAAAAGCCAAAAATAATGTCTTTTCCTTTCGTTCCCTCTCCTTGGACAAAAGAAATTCACATTTGAAATAAAAAAAATATATATATATCACTGGACATTCAAGGCCTGATATGTTGTCGT
Organism: Diospyros kaki; assembly: GCA_036245055.1. Taxonomy (NCBI): domain Eukaryota; kingdom Viridiplantae; phylum Streptophyta; class Magnoliopsida; order Ericales; family Ebenaceae; genus Diospyros; species Diospyros kaki. Next base: position 5,479,924 of record BSEG01000003.1, read on the forward strand.
TTATCACTGGGCATTTAAACCTGCAAAAGTATTTATCAGAGGGTAGAAGGATCTGAATCCACAAGGATCAGCAAAAGTCCAAGCTAACATGTGAAAGCAGTACTTGAAAGCACTAAGCAGAGAGTAGAAGGATCTGAATCCAAAAGGATGAGCAAGTCAAGGCTAATATGTGAAATCAGTTAGTTAATAATGTATCAAACCATCTCATTTTTTGAGACAATTTCCATATAGCTTTCCAAGAAAAGTACAAGAGCACTTTATCAAAAAGGGCACTATAAAATGAACAAGTAAAAAGTTCCCTTTGTGAAGAGTTTCATCCCATCTGTCCTCCCCATGCCTTGTCATTGCACAGCATTGTACCAAGAAAAGCTGACAGTGAGTTTATTTCTTAGGCCTAATTTCTTGTTTGACTCCAAGGACCACACTATGCCATTACAAGTTATAATGAAGCAATCCATCACCATATACCCCCTCTTCATTAGCAGCCACACTACTAGGGATGTAAATGAATTCCCCAATTAACCCCATTTACACGTTTTAACAAATGTTATAATAAGCCTTACGCCTATACCCCCTAATTATGAATTTTCATACTTGTTTTAATTGGGAGGATTTTAAATGGGGTTAATTGGGGGACCCATTTACATCCCTATCACACTACAAAAGCTAGGAAAGAAATCTACCAGAGGCCAGTGACTTCACTTCCTATTGTGCCAAAACCAACCCCATCCCCTCGCAGCCATAAAAAGAATAAGATGACTAAAATCACCAAAATCCTCATAATAGCCCCCCTCAGGAAAAAACAATATGAGGACACTACATAAGATCTCCATATTCCCCTATGACTCCTATATTTGTGTGCAGCCACTTCCCCCAAAAAATACCATATTAAACTGACAGGCATAAGAACACCACGCAAGGAATACAAACATGCATTCATACCACCTACAGAAAATGTAACTCTATGAGCCTCATCCAAAAGTGCTACCTAAAGTTAACTCAGGCTCATAGCACCAAAGAATATACCACCACGCAAGTTTCTAATCCTTATCCAACCCTCACTGCTATCAATACACATCTGTGCACACTTGAGAAGATAAAATTTAAACTCATTGCCTAAACCATGACATAGAAAATGTTAACACCATGGGCCCTGACCAAAAAGTACTAACTGAAGTTAATTCTTGAATTTATGGGATGAAATAATATACTGAAGACCTTCCTAATAGACTACATATGCAGGATTAGGTTATGATAAACTCCCTTCCATTAGGCCTTGATGTCTTTGCTAGCCCAAAATCTCTCATAAGCCTAACCCAAGGTTAGCCTCAATTCTCAAACATAATTTCCTAGCCTGAGTCTACACAATAGTAGTGCAGGGTCAATCCTAACCTACAGGCCATTCACATTAGGCCAAAAATATCATATCTTATAAATATGACCTAGGTCAATTTGAAAGAATATATTGGCCTGTACTCAACTAAATACTAGTTCTGGGTGACACTTATATCAATTTTAATAACTTGAGCCCTCACCCAAAAGTTTTAATTAAAGTTAACTCTTGAACTCATGGAACCAAATGACATAATCAAGACAATTCCTGTAACAACCCTGCCTCCCGGAGCCCCCGTTAACATAGAGAATCTGTGAGAGGGTTATTATTTGGATGATAAAAAACAATAATGCAAAAACCGAAAACTCACACCAAACTCTCTTCATTAAAAACTGTAGCTTTCTAATCACATGACAATTCACAACCACTCTTACATAACCATACACAACATGAGACGATTCGGGACTACATAACATACATTGACCTCAAAGGCATAAAAGCATTAACTTGACCAAACAAAACAACACTCAGGATCCTAGTTTCGGGATAACTATGCACTTATTATCATGGCTCAACGTTTGGACCCAAACCCCGCTAAACGTACCTGCCAACTCAGGCAAATCCCTTACTTGAAATGATGGAAAGTAAGAGTGAATCACAAAACTTAGCAAGCTCAAGAAAGAAAGGCCATAGGTTAAAGATAGACCTTCTCCCAACACCCCATGCAATTCATGTCAATGCAACCACATACCATGCCATGATCGATGCATGCCTTAGCTCTAAATGCATAAAGTCAAACTGCACATAGAGGGTCCTTGGGGCCCACATAAAATACACATACTGACACCCAAGTTCCACATACAAACCTACTAGCAGCTCAATATATGTTACCATATCATCATCCTTGACATATCATCGTAACATAGCATATCATTATAACATGCTGCTGTGGATCCGTTCCACGGGCTTACGCTGCGGCCCTCACCCACCTCTCATAATCACTCTTCCTCACCATGCAATACAACACATAAGAAATGCAATGGCATCTGCAGCATAAACGTGTTGTCAAGGCCCTTATAAACCAAGCATCAGGCCATGCTACACCCACAAAAGAACACACACATGCGAAATTCTCTAAATGCATATGCTCACTTAAGGTACCCAAGTTGATTCTTAGATCAACCGGGTCATGCCAATGCGCACACAACCCCACACACACAAAGCATGTTCCTCCCAATGAATGCAACCCAAGCCCCATGCAACACACAACAACATGATGTGCACAAATCAAGGTGGGAATCAGGTAGTATCTATCGTTTATCGTAACAGCTGATAACTGGCGACAATACATCTAGCCATCGACTGTCATGACTCATTATCAACAATTAGTAGCTTTGTACCCCATACCCTTAGACATACACAGACAACATTAAACTTACATTCTTTAGACTTAACATCTCATAACTTTTCCCCATGACTCTTCATGCACTTGATAACATGAACATCATCATATCATACTTGTTCTCGTCTCTTCTTAAACATAGGAAACTGTCTCGTTATACATATTACTGAACACTACACTTTTCTCATTAAGACTTTTAACACAACTCAAGAAAACTATAACCAACTCTTCTAAGAACCTAACCCCAACGGGTCCGGCATCATTCCCAAAGAAAGCGGAGCGATACAAAGCCCCGTGACGGACAAGCAACAACACCAAAGAACTATTTGCTTGACTTATTCCATTGACAATAGACCCATCAATAAAGCACAAGTCATAGAATGGTTGCCACACGGATTTACATTATTATTGCGTGAAACCGAGTCATGATAAGGGAAGAGATAAAATATGAAGAAACCACGAATACTTGCATAGAGATTGAAGAACATAAAGAGAGGGTTAAGAGCTTGCACAAAGGAAATAAAGGAGTGGAAGCTTGCCTGTTTCATAGCGGATCCGACAGTTTTTCTGCAGAAAACACTAGTTCCTATAAATCAAACATCAGATATTTTTATATAGGATTCTAGGGAATTAAAAGAGGAGTTGATATGCAAAATTTTAGGCAAAAAGGGCCCTCACGCACCCCAAGAAGGCTAGCCACACGCCCTCACTCGCAGCCCCTTCCGGCACGTGTTCTGCATGCGCCACTGTCTTCTCCGTCGACAACACACGACCCCTCTGATTTTTCGACTATATCTCCCTCGTTTTATCTCCGATTTGACCCTTGTTTGAACCTATGGCTCCCTCTCTTCCCTCTCTACAGGAATATAACAAAAAATCAAACTTACCTCATTGTTTTTCGACTAGTTTGGCCCGAACTCCGACGAACCTTCAATTTTTCTGGCGAAGCCCGTTCTCCCTAGTTTCTTCTCCGATTCCTCCCACTTTTTTTTTTTTTTTTTGTAGATTTTTGCTTTCTTTATCAAGAACACATCCCTCCCTCTCAATCCCTCAAAATGGAACTCAAAGTGACCCAAAATTATTTTGAATCCTTGATCTTCACATCCATGGCCCTATTTATAGAACTTTCTGGAGGGCCGTACGATGCCCCTAATTACCGGTAATCAAAGATCTCAAAATGAGCTCAAGGGATCCCATCGCGGACTAAGCCGCCTCAATGCAAAAATGCACAAATAGTATGCTAGCACACAATATGTAGTGCTCCACAATATTTAAAATGCTTAATGCTCACACATCATGAATGCACATAACTCATAACGTATCTCAACACAATCTCATACAATGCATGTGTTTTAATTCTCAATGTATTGGAGACTTGATACCTTGGAATGATTATAAAAATATGGAATCTCTAACTCTTATCTCCATTTAGTTACTACTCTTCAACCAAGGCAATTAGCTTAGCACTTATTGATCTTGAAAAGCCATATTAAACTCTAATTACAAGTCTTAAGGATTTTAAAACATTAAAACCCTTGAATCCCGCCACCCAGCACCACAATCATTACATCGCCACTTGTCTCAGTCCTATTCCACCACATGTCTCAAACTATATTGGAATTTTATTTGGAATCCAAAGCCAAATTTAATAAGTTTTGAAATCCAAAGTCATATTTAATAAGTTTTGAAATCCATTTCATTTAAGTCCCCGAGCTATCCTTGAATCTCACCAATTCCCAAGTCTTTTAGTAAATTACACTTGTTCTTGGGTTTTTTTTTAAAATTACACTTCTACCCGAACTTCAAAATTACGATTTTGCCCCTAATTCAAAAACTGAACTTTTATCTTGGGACTTTCATAACCCTTTGAAATATCCTATTTGAACTTAAAAATCTCAGGCATTACAATTCCAATAAACTATTGATGTGTGATTGGGTCATGACAAAAAATCCCTTTGTAACCTTTCTAATTTCTTATGATAGAAATAGGAGACAAGAACAAAGAATGGTGTAAATGGCAAGGGGGAATAAAACAATCTTACTTAAGATAAGTTTATCTCCTTTGGAGAAGGTATTAACTCTTCCAAGAGCCCAGTTTCACTCAAATGTTTTAACTACCTATTCCAAATAGGCTTCAAGTAATCCACAAGTAAGTCCAAATAGAAAGAGGGAAGATCTCCCACCTTACACCTCCCCAACTGATTTCTCTTAGCCAGGTTCACATGAAGACCCAAAATCAGCTCAAGACAACATAATGTTGCCCTCAAGAGTCTCAAATCTCTATCCAAAGCCACACAAAAAGGGATAATAAGTATCATTTGCGAAAAGGAGATGAGATTTTTCAAAGAGAGATCTTCAAGTTTGGATCTCCTTATGTCTAATTACAAAACCCTTTGCCCACACTTGGTTTTCTAGACTCCATAACACGAGGCTAAACACTACCATGAATAAAACAACAAAGAACAGAGACGGTTCCCTTGCCTCAATTCTCTACCTATCACTAAAATACCCCTAGAGGGGGATAAGGCTAAGAGGAGTGAAAAGGGTTTTCCATGAGATGAGAAATGAAAACTATTAGCCCCACACAAGGTTAAAGGTACTAAAAAACCCTTTTTGAACACCATTAATACGGAACTAGGAATCTAACAGCTGAGAGTAGAATGAAATCCACTTCCTCCATCTAAACCCAGAACTCATCATATCCAAAACAAATAACAAAAAATTCCATTTGACATAATCATGTGCCTCGAATTTGCGAGTGGGATTAAGACCTGCTATGTTGTTGTTGGATAATCCTTCTGAATATATTTTGCAGATGATCCCTGGAGACATACTTTTCAACTTAGCATTCATGTTCTCATTAGCTATTAAGACAAAACCTAAGCTTTGGTGTCCACCCACAAAAGCATTTTGGTTCTTAGAAATTAAGAATGGAGATCAAGACCCCTTCTCCCATCCCTATTCTCACATCCCTATCTCCATTGGAAATGTATTTAATTCTTCATATCTATCAAATAATGAACCCATCAAGTACCCATTATCCAATTAATTAATATAAAAATGAAAAAATAATTTAACATAATAATTCATCTCTAAAAAGTATTGTGTTTTCAACAATTTTTTCCAATATAGATACCTTTATGTCCCAAATTACTACTAAAATATAGAAATCAAAATAATACTAAAAATATATCAATAGATAAAAGTAGATTTGAAGATTCAAAAAAAAAAAAAAAAAATCTCTCCTAAAGCATCATAAGCTCAAATTTGGCAATGGGAAGGAGCAGACCTTGAAGATTAAAAGTTTTATATTTTTTACATAAGACACCCTATACTAAAAGAATGGAACAACATGTAAAAATAATAACCTATTACCATGTACTCATTAGGGTGAGTTCCTATTTCCATCCCTGCAAAAATGGTGTTCTCAATAACCTCCTGAACTCTTATTGACAAAACTTCATCTGTGATCTTGTAAATGTTTCCCACTATACAAATTAGTCTAAATTCTTCTTACCCTACAGCATCGCTCACCCTTAGGATTAAAGATAAAAGGGTGAATGATGAAAAACACGAAAGAGAACCCATTTAGACCTGAGGCTTTGTCTCCATTTAAGGTACTAAGAGCCCAAGCACCCCTTCTTCTATGAACACTTCTCCAACCTCTCCGCTCCTGCTGCCCTCTAGAGATAAGTTTTGAAATTTAACCTAGCATGAAGATGTCTCCACTCCTACTCAGTGAAGATACTATTGTAGAATATCACCTTCTAAGAAATATCCTTTTCCTCACCACTTCTTCAACTCTCAACTTGCAAATGTTATTTCTTAACCTATTCGCATTAGCCATTTCATGGAAAATTGTGGTGCTCTTGTCTTCTTAAAGAAAATCATACTCAACTTTTATTTTTGTGATGTTTAAGAGAAAAACGCTGTGTTCACTTATCCACAATTGGTATATCTATATATACCAATAAGATACAACTAGGTAAAGCACTAGGTACAACCCTATCTCTATTATATATATATATATATATATTACACACATATATATACAACATTGTAGATAATATACTAATTTTAACACTCCTCCTCAAGTGGGCATATATATATCATATGGGCCTAACTTGGTACAAATATAGGCAAGTTGTGGACCCCGTAATGGCTTGATAAGTGATCAGCCAGCTGGTCATTACAACACAAATGACGTACTAATCTCTCCAGAAATCAATTTGTCTCACAAAGTAACAATCTATCTCTATATGTTTGGTTCGCTCATGAAAAACTAGATTAGAGGCAATATGAAAAGCCGCCCAATTATCACAAATAAGTTGCATAGGTCCTAAATCTCTAAACTTCAACTCCGTAAGAAGTTGCTTGAGCCAAATCAACTCACATGTGGCTAAAGCCATAGCTCAATATTCTGCTTCTACACTAGATCTAACCACCGTATTCTGCTTCTTACTCTTCCAAGACACCAAATTTTCTCCAATCAAAATACAATAACCCGAGGTAGAGTGCTTATCTGTGGGACAACCAGCGCAATCTGCATCAGTATATCCAACAACCTGTTTGTGTCTTTTGTTCTTAAACAACAAGCCTTTACCAGGAGCACTTTTAATGTATCTCAAGATATGCACTAAAGTGTGCCAATGACTTATCACATGGAGAGTCCAAGAATTGACTTACCACTCTAATAACAAAAGAGATGTCTAGCCGTGTGATGGTGAGATAATTAAGCTTCCCAACTAGTCTCTTATATCGCCAAGGATCCTCCAATGGCTCTCCCTGTCCTGGTACAAGCTTAACATTAGGATCCACAGGAATATCTATAGGCCAGGAATCAAACATACCAATCTCTTCCAAAATATCTAAGGCATACTTCATTTGAGAGATGCACACACCATGGGCAGATTGAGCTACTTCAATGTTAAGAAAATACTTCAACCTGCCCAAATCTTGAATCTAAAAATAAGAATGCAAGTGAGTCTTCAATTGCCCAATACCAACGTCATCATCTCCTGTGATAATAATGTCATTTACGTACACCACCAATAATATGACTCCATCAAGAGAATGGCGATAGAAAGCAGAATGATCAACTTCACTTCTACTCATACCAAAAGACTGGATGACCGAATTGAAGCGACCAAACCAGCACCGAGGAGATTACTTCAAACCATATAAGGACTTCTTTAGGCGACATACCAGTTGAAACTCCCCCTGAGTAACAAAACCAGAAGGTTGCTCCATATACACTTCCTCTTGAAGGTCGCTATGAAGAAAAACATTTTTAACATCCAACTGATAAAGAGGCCATTGCTGAATAGCAACTATAGAAAGAAAAACATGAACAAAAGCAATCTTAGCCACATGAGAGAATGTATCACCATAATCCAGACCAAAAATTTGAGTACAACCCTTAGCAACCAACCAAGCCTTTAAACGATCAATAGAACCATCTGGTCTAACCTTAACTGTAAACACCCACCGACAACCAACAGTAGACTTCCTCGGAGGGAGAGGAACTAGATCTCAGGTCTCATTAGCCAACAAGGCAGACATCTCTTCATCCATAGCATGTCTCCACCCAGGGTGAGAAAGAGCTTCAGCATCTATCTTAGGGATAGAAATAGACGAAAGAGTAGAGACAAAAGCAGAATAAATAGGTGATAAACAGTGATATCTCACAAAGGTATAAATCGGATCAGGATTACGAGTGGAACATGTATCACAGTGAATGGGAGCTTGGGCAGAGTCGGAGGGAGACGGAATAATGGCACTATTTGGAGGAAGACATGAGTCTGGAGAAATACCATCATCTACAATAGGAGGAGCGAGAGCTGAAGGCACTGATGGAGGCTTAGAATGATGTTGATAAGTTTGGAGAGGAACAGGAGGAACAGAAACAAGTACTGGGACTAGACAAAGAAAAGAAGGGATAGGTAGTACCTCATGAAGGGAGGAAGAAGACCCATTAGATGATGAAGAGAAAAAAGGTGTAGACTCAAAGAATGTGAAATTAGAAAAGAGAAAGTATCTACCAAGTTCAAGGGAGTAGCACTTATATCCCTTCTAATAACAAGAGTAGCCTAGGAACACACACTTGATCGAGCAAGGAAATAATTTATCACGACCAGGGGAAAGAAGATAGACAAAACAAGTTAATCCGAAGACATGAAAGGGGATAGGATAGATGGGATCACGAGGAAAAAGTAAAGTATGTGCAATAGCCTTATTCAGAATAGTAGATGGCATCTAGTTGATTAGATACCTAGAAGTGAGAAGAGCAGCGTCCCAAAAGACAGGAGGAACATGCATGTGAAGGAAAAGTGTCTGAGCAGTCTCAATGAGATGGCAGTTTTTACGTTCAACCACCCCATTTTGTTGCGGAGTATAAGGACAAGAAAACTGATGAACAATACCCCGAGATGAGAGAAAACCTGAAATGCATGAGAACAATATTCCTTGGCATTATCACTGCGAAGAATCCGAATGGAATGACCAAATTGAGTAGAAATTTTATTACAAAAGGAAGTAAATAAAGATTGCAATTCAGTACGATCTTTCATTGAGTAAAGACAAGTACAACGAGAATGATCATCAACGAATGTAACAAAATAGGAGAATCCTTGTTTAGACTTGACTCTACTAGGACCCCAAATTTCTGAATGGACAAGATCAAAGGGAGCATCAACTCGTTTGTTAAGGCAACTAGGATACGAAGAACGAACATGTTTTCCTAGTTGACAAGACTCGCATTCTAGAACAGTCAACGAAGACAATGAAGGAATTATCTGTTGAAGAGTAGATAAGTGAGGATGACCAAGCCACGAATGAATTTGAAGAGGAGATGCCCTTGTAGTAGCACAAGCAGATGTTGTAGAGGATGGCAGGGCAAGATGGTAAAATCGCTCAAACTCACGTCCAGTGCCAATCGTTCGTCCCATACCCCGATCCTGCACAAGAACAAAATCATAATCAAAGATAACACAATAGTTCAAAGAACAAGTGAGATGACAAATAGAAATAAGACTATATGGACAACTAGGGACATGTAAAACAAAATTAAGAGAAATAAACGGTGAGCCCTACCGATACCAGTGGGAAGGGTTTTAGGCCCATCAGCCACAGTGATAGGAGGAAGAAACGTAGAAGAATCAAAATGAGATAATAAGGACTTAGTACCAGAAATATACTCTGAAGCGGTTGAATCAAGAATCCAAGGACTAAACTGAGAATGAGTAATGCAAATATGAGTAGTATCATTGGATGACTGTGTAGAAAAAGTAGATCCTTGGGCAATAGAAGCTACAGGAGAGAGGCTTGTCAAGTTGCCCAAAGTTGGCAATACTCAGCCAACTCCTTAGCAAAGATTGTATATGTAGAGGTTAGTCACTTAGTGTGAGAGATATCAAATACCACGAAGTGTATGTCTGTACTCTCAAGAATTGCAACATTGGCCTTAGGAGGGTGACTACGAAGTGCATAACATGTATCCTTATAATGATCAAGGCAATGACAATAGTTACAATAAGGTGTCTACCACTACCACCATGCGCAGCACCTCGACCACGACCACCTCCAAGTCCAATCACAGAGGAAGATCCAAGAGTCTGAGAGGCAAGTATAGATCGCTCTCCAACTAAAGCCTCAAAAAATGCTTGTGTACTACGAAGGATCCGGGCAAACACCTCTTCCATGGTAGGAATAGTGGGACTACTCAAGATTTGAGTGCGAACACCCTCCATATTGGGCCCAAGGCCTAGAGTACCATAAACAACTTGTCCCTCTGCTTCATCTGCTCATTGAGATTGACCGTAACTGGGAGCATAGCGTTAAAATCTATCACAGCAAACTTGATACAATCCAAGTAAGTAGGCACATTTGAGTCTCCTTTTTTAATAATAAATAAATTACTAATAAAAATGCATAAAAGCACGATATCATTAGTATATAGCTGTCGAGCATGTGATCAAATATCAAAATAGTTCTTGCAGACACAAAATAAGGGGATTAAATCAACATCTATGGACTGCCATAACAACGTAACCAACTGTGCATCGATGCTAGCCCAGATAGTCCTATCTGCTTCAACAATGTTAGAAAGCCTCTTAGTCAAGTGGTCACTAACACCATGTCCACGAAACAACATTTGAACAGATGTTGACTAAGACATATAGTTCTTACCATTCAATTTATCAGTAGTAATGGTTGTAATACTAGATAAAGATGGTATCAGGACATGAATAGACACATGTGAAAAGGAACTCACAACATCAGGAGAAGGGGTGCTCTCAAGTTCAGGATTTGAAAAGGCCACAGTGAAAACCAAGCTCAACCAAACTAGATCTGAGATTGCAAAGAAAAATTATATCTGAAACTGTGAAACGAGACTGTAAATCAGATCTGAAACAGATCTAAAATTGTGGAGCCCAGATCTAAAATCAGAGAAAGTTGTTGCAAATCAAATTTGAAACTGTAAAACCTAGATCTAAGGCCAATGGTTTGATAGATTGCCATGAAAGCAAAGAAGAAGACTGGCTAGAAGCAGATCTGGGGTCACCGTCGTAGGAGGAAGTAGATCAGGGCCGAATCTGAAAAATGATGGCGAGATCTAAGAGATTGATGGCCAGATCTAAGGTTCAACAACCAGATCTAACCAGATCTAAGGAATTGGCAGCCAGATCTGAACAAGAGTGGCCGAAATTGGATGGGAACAGCCGAATATGAGAAACCAGCCACGAGATTTGATAAGTGACCACGAGACCTGAGACGAGAGTGGCTGGATTTGGACGGGAATGGCTGGATCTAAGAAACCAGCCACGAGATTTGAGACGGGAGTGGCCGAATCTGGACGGGAACGGCCAAATCTGCAAAACCAGCCACGAGAATTGATAGACAACCGTGAGATCTGAGACGGGAGTGGTCGGATCTGGACGAGAACAGCCAAATCTGGACGGAAGCGGTCGAATCTAGATGGGAACGATCGGATCTGAGAGAGTGAGGCGCGAATCTTGGTGATGGAAGATGAAACAACCACAAGATGTTCCAAATTTGAGAAACGACCAAGAGAGATAGCGGCGACGGTGATGGTGTGGAGAAGAGGCCATCGACTGATGACGATGGAGAGCCCAACGACGATCGCGATGGAGAGGACTGACTGATGGTGGAGATTTGACCGTAGGCAGTGTCAGGTGGCAACGACGACGACCGATGGTAGTGACGGTGGCTGGGTTTAGAGAGTTTGTGACTCTAATACCATGTGATGTTTTGATAGAAAAATGTTGTGTTCACTTATTCATAATTGGTATATCTATATATACCAATAAGGTACAACTAGGTAAAGCACTAGATACAACCCCATCTCTATTATATATATATATGTACAACACTGTATATAATATACTAATTCTAACAATTTCCAATAAATTTCCTCTGCTACCAAAAGCCTGACTACATAGCCTTAAAGACTGTTCTCCGGATCTCTTCTTAAGAAAGCCCTTCAAGGCCTTATTTCGTGACTATATGCTTGCTAGTTGTGATGTACAATGAAAGAATCTTCAAAATTAAGTTTCAATTAATGGGTTTCTGTTACAGAAAATATTCGCTAAATGAAACCAGTGATTAGCCTCTTGCCCAAGGAGAATGGAGATGCTTCTTAAGAAGAAGAGGTCATCGAGAGAGAAGAATGTAAGAAGAAGAAACAGAGAAGGAGAAGAAGACTGAATTGATTCTTATAAAAGTTCAATGCTGTTGCCTGATATCAAACTAACTCACAACTGTAAACTAACAGGAATAACTACCAACAAACAAAGAAACAACTTCTCAACTTCCTGTACAAGCAGCAAGAGCTCAGCTCCACAAACACAGCTATAACTGCACAGTTGTACTTCAAGTTCCAGCCCTGATCTCCTAAGCTTCTCCTCAATGCATTTAGTCCTATTCCAGCTAGGAACATCTCTTCCACCTAATACCTTTTAGGGATCTTCTTCCTGGAAGTTCTCCTTCCTGGAACAATACTACTCCGCTCCCCTTGGTTAGTTATCAGCTTCACTGTAATCACTCAATTCTTTTTCTCAGTTCTGAACAAGTTTTAACTGCAAGCCAGTGATCAAGACCTAAGCAAAATGATCTAGGATGAGGAATTTTTGAGAGAAAAGAAAGGGAGAGGAAAACTGAATTCTGATTCTTCATATTCCAAAAGAATTGCGTACAGCAACCACTTATACTAGGAAATTGGAGAAAATAGTACTTTTGCAGCGATCTTCAACCATTCTCCAACTAATTAACAGTACAACAGATATAACTCTACAACAGCTAACTAATCAAAACAACTAATATAATTACTACAGAAACTAAACAAATAATATAACTGCTATTAAAAATAAACTCATCTGCAACAGCTAGCTGCCACTTGCAATAATTATTCTTGTTAGTACAAATGCTCCTCTAGCGTTCATATCATTCCCTGCCCTTACAAAATGAACCTTGTCCACAAGGTTTAAGTTAGTTTAGAGTTGAAAAAACTGCTGAAAATCTCATCAAATAGCTTCTTCCACTGGTAACCCCAACCACTGCACTCATACTTGTTTCATTTAACCCCTTTTAGTCCCTAATATCCTATTGCTGACAATGGCTAGGGGTGTGAGGATTGGTTTATTGTTCACATTTAAGGATGGGAGTGGAGTGAGAATTGGCTTGTAAATCAGGTCCTTGATATGTCTTGAGCAGGGAAACAACGAAAATAGGGTGGATCCTACTGTTTTCTGGAAGTTCCAACTTGTAATCAACTAGGCCAATTTGTTGCATTACTCTATGGGGCTGTAATTTGAGCCAAATCCATTTTCCTTTATTGAAATGCAGGTCATTTCTATACAAATCAGCTTAATTTTTCATTTTATCCTGAGCTTCCTGTAAATAATTTTCTGGTTCCTGAACAAACTGAGTTTTGTTAGCCAACTCTTGGTAAGCAACTTCCACCTTGAATGTAATTTGGAATATTTGCATTCTAAATAACAGTTTGATTGATTTATTTAACTATGTCTATAATTGATTGGAAATAATTCTAAATTAGTAAATAACCAAGTAATAATAGAAAATAAAAAACACGATAAAAAATGTGTTTCAAATATGTATTCTGGTATTTTAAATATTGTGCGCCCAAGAAAATAACCATTTTCAACACATTTTCAGTTTTCATGATAAGGAAATAGTTTTCGTATCAACAATTAAATACCTTTTCTAAAAAGTGTAAATGGATATCAAGAAAACAATGCCTACAACTAAACAAGCCTTAAGGGTTTTAAATGATCACCCTTTTTTCTCATGAATTTTACAAAATCATTACAGGGATAAAATCATTTCAAATTCCAAATTCCAAATAAAATGCACAACAGAATAGAAGCACTTGAAATGCTAAGCAACAAACATATAATTTCAAAGACACTGTCAGGTGAAGCTTACCAAGCACCATCCCTCGACGATCTACCTTCAAACATCAATTCCGAGAGACTTGCAATCCTTTCAGCTGCATAAGAATTAATGTCAGAAGACAATCAATGTAGAGCCAGCAACATAAAGATGGGAAAGTTATGGAGGGGGTTGGGATTTTTCCCAAATGGCAGGTTCTGCATGATAGGGTGCAATATACCAAATATTGAAGTGTTCCAAAGCTCATTCAATGTGGAAACACTATATTTCATGCATGTCATGCCGCCATACATCTTGCAGGCAAAATTTTATCCTAAAGTTCGTAAATTGAAAGTTATTTTTTATTTTTTTGCCAATCGTCAATTGATTAAGAAGAATAGTAATCGAATACAAGAATGAAATAGAAAGGAGAACTGAGAAAGACCCTTAGACAGTAGCAGATCTGCTGTATCCTATATGTTCTGGGGACGTAGTACGAATACAAGGGATGGTGCTTTTCTAGCATAATTCACCAGGACATGAGCTGCCTTATTGCTGGATTTGTTAAGAGTGATGATTCGCCCAAAGTGGATTTGCACTTAGCACAGCTTGTGTATCTGAAACCCTATCAGATATCAGCCATGGAAGATCTTGGAACCTCATTTTGGAGTATTTCACAGTGAGTAGGGAGTCCAATTCAAGAATAACTGAATTCCAGCCACTTGATAATGCCCATAGGCATGTTTCCTTGGCTATATTATTATAGAGTTTCCAAGTAATGACCTGGTCACCTGACCATTATGATCTCTATCTAGACTCCCATCATAAAGTTACTGTAGTAGGAAGCATGAAAGTTGATTTCATAGTACCTGGATTGGGAGCCATCCATGGAGATGTATTCAGAATATGTGCTCTGTTTCTTGAGATTTCTAATCCCAGACCTTCAACAAGTTCGAGGCGCTCTTTCCAATTGGCATTAATTGCATGTGCATGTGAGTGCCTTTGTGTATATAGATGGCAATCGCAATCCACCACAGACGATAACAAGAAGCACAATGACACCAAGCCTTAATCTCACTAGACGGAGTGAAGTACATGAGTTTTAGTGTGCTAAACTCGCTATTCATGACTATGCTTTCTATAGAGTCATTATATCCTCTGTGATGTCTCAGAATTTTCCATTTGAGTTTTATTTGGTCTTACTCTTATCTCTTTTGCTACAAACATCTTCCAATCTGTTCACTCTCCCCATATATCCAAATCATGTTAATTGTGTCTTGTGCATCTTATCTTCAATAGACATCACTCCATCCTTTTATAGATAATCTTCTTTCTTTTTTCCTTTTTTTCAGGTATGGTTGCATATTCACCATAACATCCTCATTTCTACTACATTCATATTTTGCACATGTTCTCGCTATTCATGACTATGTTTTCTATAGGGTTATTATATCCTCTGTGATGTCTGAGAATTTTCCATTAAGGTTTTTTTGGTCTTACTCTTATCTCTTTTGCTACAAACATCTTCCAATCTATTCACTCTCCCCATATATCCAGATCATTTTAATTGTGTCTTGTGCATCTTATCTTCAATAGACATCACTCCATCCTTTTATAGATAATGTTCTTTCTTCCTTCCTTTTTTTTTAGGTATGGTTGCATATTCACCATAACATCCTCATTTCTACTACACTCATATTTTGTACATGTTGGTATTTAATTATCCAACATTGTTCTATACAACAAGGTTGGTCTTATAACCGTCCAATAAAACTTACATTTTAACTTTAAATGGATTTTACAATTGCATAAAATGTTGGAAGCACTTTTTCACTTTAACCATGATGTTTTAATACAATAAGTAACATCTTTAATAATTTTACCTTATTTTTGAAAATTATATCCAAGATAGTTGAATTGATCTTATTAAGAACTTGGGATGACCGCTCTTGCGCGGTCCCCGATTCTCGTGTCCTCAATTACGTCAGGAGAGGTAAATCGCAGGTGTAAAACTTCGCCTTACTGCCAAGACGAGGATCGAACTCACGACTCACCGGACTGACACCAACATATCGCTTGCCTAACCGCTCAACCTATGCCCTGGGGGTTGATCTTCTTAAGAACTTATTTTTAAGTTAGACGACTCACACCATAACATTATCCCCATCTCTATTTTACTAAATTGCATTCCATATATTTGGTTTTCGACATGTACAACTTAAAACTTTTGGATTTTAAAATATCCCTCCATAATTCAAGCTTAATATTCATGTCTTCTTTTACTTATCCACCAAGGCAACATCAAGGTAGTCAAGGGAAAAAGGTGCCCTTAAGGCGCAATGATGTTTGTTGAAAAAGAAGAATAATTCAATCTTATTCAGTCTAAAGAATTCCAGCCATATATATACACGCCTATAATTCATATAGGCATCAGTTTCCTAAGTCTAATTAAAACTTCCTAATGATGTTTATCTAATTAGGACGTTTCCCAATTAGATAGATTCCTAACACTAGTTTAGGAATTATGTACAGAAGAGGAATTATACAGAAGAGGAAACTACAACTATACAATCAAATCAGACAAAGAAATAAAATACAAACATGATACAGCCAAAATAAGGAATCTGCTGCATATCTGCATATTAGGAAAGTTGCATAAAGGAAATCCCATGTCTTCTAACACTCCCCTTCAAGATGGAGAGTATATATCATAAAATCCCATCTTGCGATACACATGACCCAGAAGCCCTTTAGATAAGACATCTGCTAGTTGCTCTCCTGTAAGGACAAAGGGTGTGCAGATCAAGTCACTCTCGAGCTTCTCTTTAATGAAATGCCTATCAACTTCAACATGTTTGGTCCTATCATGTTGGACTAGGTTATGGGCAATGTGTATCGCTGACTTGTTATCACAATAAAGCCTCATAAGCTGATCTTTAGATCCTCCAAAATAATTTCCAGCCATAGTAACTCACACATACCTAGGGCTATAGAATTAAATTCAGCCTCAGCACTAGATCTAGCCATCACATTTTGTTTTTCACTCCTCCAAATGACAAGATTTCCACCTAGAAATGTACAATAGCCTAACGTAGACCTCCTATCAACAAGAGATCCTGCATAATTAGCATTAGTGTATGCTTCCAAAGACATTTCTCCTCCTTTCTTAAACAAGATACCCTTATCGGGAGTTCCCTTAAGGTAATGGAGAATCCTGTGCATAGCCTTTAGATGGCTTTCCTTAGGGCATGCATGAACTGGCAGGCCACACTCATTGCATAAGCAATGCCTGGCTGAATATGAGATAAATAAATGAGTCTTCCTACTAGCCTTTGATAGAGTTCTTTATCCACTGCATCCTCTTCAGAATGATCACCAATTCCATGATTTTGCTCAATAGGAGTATCAAAGGCCCTTCCCCCCAGGCATACCAATATCCGTCAAAAGGTCCAACACATATTTGTGTTAGGAAATGAAGATGCCTTCCTTAGAGGGAGCCACTTCTATGCCTAGAAAATATTTCAACTTTCCCAACTCCTTTACCTCAAATTCTTTAATCAAACATTCTTTTAAGAGCTTCATTCCTTCCTTATCATCCTCGGTAACAATTATATCATCAACATAGACTAACAATGCAATTAACTTCCCTGTTACTGAATGATGGATAAAAAGGGTGTGATCCCCTTGACTTTGTTTGTATCCCAAACCAAGCATAACCCTTATAAACCTCCCAAACCAAGCTCTAGATGACTGTTTCAATCCATAGAGAGCCTTTTTTAAACGACATACCACATTCTCATCCTTATTTTGCAACCCAAACTCAGGAAGAACTTCCATATAAATCTCTTCTTTTAAATCCCCATGTAAAAAGGCATTTTTGACATCAAATTGAGATAGAGGCCAATCAAACATAGCTGCTAATGACAACAATATCCTGATAGTGTTCATCTTGGCTACAAGGGCAAAGGTTTCAAGATAGTCAACTCCATACGTTTGGATATAACCCTTAGCAACCAACCTAACTTTATATCTTCTAAGGACCCATCAGACTTATACTTCACGGTAAACACTCACTTACACCCTACAGCTTGCTTCCCTTTGGGCAGCTTAACCAATTCGTTTGGTTCTTCTCAAGGGCTGCCATCTCAACCCTCATGGCATCCTTCCAACTTTCATTACTTGATGCTTCAAACACAATCCTTGGGATACGGATAGAATTTATGTTGGTTAAGAAGGATTTGTTTATGAGGGACATATTTGAATAGGTAAGGAACAAATGCAGGGGATGTTTGGTGCAGGCCCGAGTTCCCTTTCTGAGGGCAATTGGGATGTTAAGGTCATCAAGATCGGGTCCCCTTTCTGAGGGCAATTGAGATGCCAAGGTCATCAAGATCAAGTTTGGGTTGCTGATGGGTATTGGAAACAAGGTCTGATGTAGTTGGATCAAGACAACTCATAGGCTGGATAGGGTTTGAAAATAGGTTCAAGATCTGGACTTGGTTCAGATAAGGCAGCCTGCTCAGGTTGATGATCCGGGACCTTTCTCCTTGAGTATTCCTTTAATGGACTATAAGAAAGCTGAACATTTTCCCTAGGTATCATATTTAGAGAATCCAGTGGAATATCCTTTAGATGAGGTAAAGAGTCATAAAATGATGAAGAAGGAAGAGTAGGAAGAAACAATTCCCTATCACTTGCTCCCAAGAATTCAGTTGATAGACCCCCGGATTCACTGGACATACCAAATGCGTCCAAGGAATTGGGGATAGTTTGGGAATTAGGCTGGTGGTTGTAACAACCAGCTAGGTAGAGGAGGGGTAGAACAAGAATTGCAAGGTTGTGTAACAATCTGCATGTGCGGATTCTAATTCCGTTAGAGAATGAGGAATAAAAGAAAGGTGGAGGAGGTGAGGATGGGTGTGAAGAATTTTCTAGAGAGTAGGAGAGATTAAAGGCCTCTCGAATTGCCCTGTTTTCTTTCTTTTCGGCTGTAATTGGGTTGGAAATCTTTCCTATTGAAACAAGTCATCTTACAATTCCTAGAAGTCTACCATTTTGGTATCAAAACATTGTGATCCTAATGGTGAACTTAACGGATCGAGTGGGAGATTTAGAGAATAGATTGGATAGCATACAACTAGCCGTGGACGCCATGAAGAGTGAATCGAATGCCATGAGAAGTGAGGTTCAATCGGTGGAGAAGAACGTTACTTCCCTGTTGGAACAGTTTGAATGGATGAGAGCGAGGTGGGAGGAGCAACAGCGAGAAAGGAAGAACAAGGAGAAGTTGGGAGAACAATCACCGGGGGTAGGTGACTCAGAGGCGACACCCGAGGCATGTGGGAGGCGAGCTGAAATGGAGGGGTTCGAGGGAGGCTGGCGACCAGAATCTCACGGACGCCGGCTAGAAATGCCACTCTTTGATGGAGGTGACCCAGATGGCTAGATTTTCAGGGCCAAGAGATATTTCTCGATGAACGGGTTGACGGATGTGGAGAAGGTGGATACAACAGCTATATGTTTGGAAGGACCTGCCCTCTCGTGGTTCCAGTGGGAAGAAAAACGACGAAGAATGTGGACTTGGGAGGATTTCAAGCTGTTGCTGCGAAGCCGATTCCGACCCACTCAAGAAGGGTCGACAGAAGAGCGTTTTTTAGCTCTTCGGCATAGAGGCTCCGTCTCGAAGTACCGCCAGAACTTTGAGTCGTTGGCATCGCCTCTGGAAAATTTGCCAGAAGTCGTGCTAGAAGGGCACTTCATCAACGGTCTCAGTCCGAAGATCAAGGCCGAGTTAAGGGTGCTGAGGCTAAGGAGTTTAGAGCTAGCGGGGTCAACTTCAAATAGAGGGCAATCCGATTCACTCTCTATTCTGAATTACCAGCGTGGGGGTCCTTAGCCCCATGCGTAGCCAACTTCTAAACCTATTGCAGCGAACTCCCCCTATTCATTTCAGCCCCAAAACAGTGGGAGGGACAGTAATCAGTCTTGGAAACGGCTTAGTGAGGCCGAATGGAAGTCCAAGAGGGATAAGGGCTTATGTTATAGATGTGATGAGAAGTATACGATAGGCTACAAGTGTAAGAATAAAGAGCTAGAGGTGATGATGATATATGATGAAGAAGTAGAGGAGGAGGAACAATGGGTAGGGGAAGAAGACAACCAGTGCCTCAGCCAAAAGAGGGAAATAGTAGGGGAACCAATCCAAGGGGGTGAGGTCACTAAGCTGTCCATGAATTCTGTGGTAGGATTGACAGCACCCCAAACAATGAAGATAAAAGGGGAGATAGAGCAGCAGCTAGTTGTGGTCCTAATTGATGGAGGAGCAACCCATAACTTTATTTATGTGGAGTTGGTGCAGCTGTTGGGCCTAAGCAGGGAGGAAATAGCAGGTTATGGTGTGATTATGGGGATGGGAGTGGCAGTTCAAGGGGCTGGAATTTGCAAGGGGGTGAGGTGAAGCTTCAGCTCCAAAACTTGCAAATTGTGGAAGATTTCTTGCCCTTGGAGCTGGGAAGCTCGGATGTTATTCTGGGAATGAAGTGGCTAGCAACGGTGGGTAAGATGAATGTGGATTGGAAAACTCTCACAATGAAGTTTCAAGTAGGAGGCATGGTTGTAACTTTGTAGGGGGATCCTAGCTTGAGCAAGACCTTGGTATCCTTAAAAGCTATGGTGAAAGCATTTAAGGAGGAGGGGGAAGGGATGTTGCTGGAATTGGGGACATTGGCAGCTGAAATTGAAGAAGATCAAAGGGCAGTTCCAGAATTATTGAAAGGCGCATTGGCTGAATTTAGAAGAGTGCTTACTGCTATGGAAGGGCTGCCACCAAGCAGGGAAAGAGACCATGCCATAAACCTCATTCCGGGATCCTCACCGGTGAGTGTAAGACCCTATCATTATCCTTATTTACAAAAGAATGAGATTGAGCAGTTGGTGGGTGAAATGTTGGCAGCCGGAATCATTCAACTCAGTTCCAGCCCATTTTCTAGCCCGGTATTATTGGTTAAGAAGAAGGATGGGGGGTGGGGTTTTTGTGTCGATTATAAGGCCTTGAACAAGGTTACGATTCCAAACAAATTCCCCATTTTAGTGATAGATGAGCTACTTGATGAGTTGCATGGCACCAGGGTCTTTTCCAAACTAGACTTAAAATCTGTTACCACCAAATTCGAGTTAGGCCCGAGGATGTTCCAAAGGCAGCATTTAGGACTCATGAAGGGCATTACAAGTTCCTAGTGATGCCTTTTGGGTTGATGAACGCTTTGGCTACCTTTCAAGCGTTGATGAATGAAATTTTTAGAGATTATTTGAGGCAATTCGTGTTGGTGTTTTTCGACGACATTTTGGTGTACAGCAGCAATTTGGAACAGCATGAGCAACATCTACGATGTGTATTGAGGGTGTTATCGGACAACCAGCTAGTGGCCAACAAGAAGAAGTGTGTGTTTGGGCCACTGGAAATTGAGTATTTGGGCCATGTTATTTCTTATTTGGGGTTTCAACTGATAGCAACAAGGTGCAACCAATGATAGATTGGCCTACTCCAACAACGGTATAGGAATTGAGGGGGTTTCTTGGGCTTACGGGGTATTATAGACGCTTTGTGAGAGATTATGGTCAGTTGGCTCGGCCTCTGACGAATAAATTAAAAAAGAACAACTTCTTTTGAGATGTGGCTGTTGAACAGGCCTTCCAACAATTCAAGGCCAAAATGGTATCCTTACCCGTTCTAGCCTTGCCCAACTTTGAGAAGCCCTTCATCATTGAAGCTGATGCCTCGGGGCATGGAATGGGGGCTATTTTGATGCAAGAACAGATGCCGATCGCTTATTTCAGCCAAGTGTTCAGTCAATTGGGGAGGAAGAAATCAGTTTATGAAAGAGAACTCATGGCCATAGTGTTTGCAGTGCAAAAATGGAGGCACTACTTGTTAGGTAGAAATTTTTTTATTAGAACAGATCAAAAAAGCCTCAAGTACTTGATGGAGCAGCGAGAAGTTAGTCCTAAATAATTGAAATGGATGGTAAAATTGGTAAGATACCAATTTGAAATACATTATCGGGCTGGGATGGAAAATAAGGCGGCTGATGGGTTGTCCAAAATCTGTCACACAGCAGCTTTGATGGCTTTGACAGTGCCTAGGGTGGTCTAATTGGAAAAGGTGGCAAGTGAGGTAGACGCTGATGAAGGGCTGCAAAAAATTATCCAGGAGTTACAAATTGACCCCTCCTCCCATCCTAATTTTCAGCTAGTGGACAAGCATCTCATCTACAAGAGACGACTTTACTTACCCAAGGGATCCCCACTAATTCCGTTGATACTCCAGGAAAGGCATGATGGGAGCGTGGGAGGTCATTCGGGGTTCTTAAAAACTTACAAGAGGGTGTCGGCGAATGTCTATTGGCCGGGTATGAAGAAAGATGTGCATCGGTATGTAAGTCAGTGTTCAACTTGTCAACAAAACAAATATATGACCTTGGCACCGAGGGGACTGTTACAGCCACTATCGATTTCTAACTAGATTTGGGACGACATCGCCATAGAGTTTATTGAAGGACTCCCAAAATCTAACAAGGTGGACTCAATCTTGGTCGTGGTGGATCGACTTAGCAAGTATGGGCATTTTATTGGCCTTAAACATCCATTTACAGTTGGGGATATGGCTGAAACTTTTATCAGGGAAGTGATGAGGCTCCATGGAGTTCCTAGGTCCATTATGTCGGATAGAGACAATTTTTATGAGCAAATTTTGGGAGGAGATTTTTCGGCTACAAGGCATCAAACTCAAAAGAAGTACAGCTTATCATCCATAAACGGATGGACAAACCAAGGTACTCAACCGGACTTTGGAAACCTACTTGAGATGTTTTGCTTCCTCCAAACCAAAGGCATGGTTCACTTGGTTACCGTGGGCTAAATTATGGTATAATACCTCCTATCACACAGCTGCCAAGTTAACCCCTTTCAAGTGGTGTATGGGAGAGAACTGCCTCCCTTAGTGAGGTTTGAGAAGGGAACTACCCCTATCTCGATGGTGGAGCAGCAAATGATTGAAAGGGATATGATCCTAGATAAACTGAAGGCGCAACTATTGAGGGCACAAGCAATAATGAAGAAGAGAGTAGATGGGGAAAGAGGAGATGTGAAGTTCCAGGTAGGAGACTTGGTATATTTGAAATTAAGACCATATTGACAAAGGTCTTTGGCTACCCGTGCAAATGAGAAACTAGCGGCACGCTATTATGGCCCATTTGAGATTGAGAATGAGGTAGGTCTTATAGCTTACCAGCTGAAACTGCCACCACATTGCCAAATCCACCCTACATTTCACGTGTCCCAACTACGGGAGGCTAAGGGTGCAATGAAGGCCACGATGGAGCTGCCCAAACAGCTTAATGAAGACCTGGATATGGTGGTGGAACCATCAGCGATGCTAGGAGTGCGGTCAGGGGATCGCAGGAACACGCAAGGAGCAGAAGTGTTGATTCAGTGGAAGGGCCTTCCACCATTGGAAGCCACTTGGGAGCCCTACTCAGTGATCCAGTAGCAATTTCCATTTTTCCACCTTGAGGACAAGGTGAAAGTTGGGGGAGGGAGTATTGATAGACCCCCAATTCACTGGACATACCAAAGGCGTCCAAGGAATCGGGGATAGTTTGGGAATTAGGCTGGTGGTTGTAACAGCCAGCCAGGTAGAGGAGGGGTAGAACAGGAATTGCAAGGTTGTGTAACAACCTGCACGTGCGGATTCCAATTTTGTTAGAGAATGAGGAATAAAAGAGAGGTGGAGGAGGTGAGGATGGCTGTGAAGAATTTTCCAGAGAGTAGGAGAGATTAAGGGCCTCTCGAATTGCCCTGTTTTCTTTCTTTTCGGCTGTAATTGGGTTGGAAATCTTTCCTATTGAATCAAGTCATCTTACAATTCCTAGAAGTCTACCATTAGTCTCCCCCTAAGGATAGACATTACTGAAATAAGAGCTCTCCTCCACAAAACTCACATCGGCTGAGACCAAAAAAAAAATTTGGATGGAGGATGGAAGCATTTATAACCCTTTTATGTGGAGGAGTACCCAACAAAATACATTTGAGGGCTCTAGAATCCAATTTCCCTCTATTAGGAGAGTGATTGCGAACAAAAACCAGACAACCAAACACTCTAGGATAAAGACCATTAGGAGGCATGAACTCTGGAAAAGCCTCAGAAAGAAGCTAAATTGGACTATTAGAGTCAAGGCTTCTAGAGGGTAACCTATTAATAAGATAAGTAGTTGTCAAGGCAGTTTCTCTCCAATAATGTTTAAGGACATTATTGTGGAATAGCAAGGCTCTTGTAACAGCTAGCAAATGGCCATTTTTCCTCTTAACTACCCCATTTTGCTGGGGGGTATAGACAAAAGACGGTTCATGGATTATACCCTTCCCTTGAAAAAAATTAGATCGGGTTTGGTTGAAAAAGTCTTTAGCATTATCTGTTCTAACCCTTTTTATTTCAGCTCCAAACTAATTTTTAATCACAGCGTAGAAGTTTGAAAAGATGGTGCATACTTCTGATTTGGCTTTTAATAGATATAACCACACCACTCGTGTGCAGTCATCTACAAAAAACACAAACCACAAAGCTCCCTAGAGATTAGGAACAGGAGAAGGACCCCATATCTCACTACGAATTAGAGTAAAGGGAAGACAACTTCTATTATTATTGAGAGAGGAATGAAACCCTTCTATCTATGTATAACAAGTTGACAAACATCACATTGGAAATCCCTAATATCTAATCCCTTGAACAAAGAGAGAAACATAAATTAAAGAGCACTAAAAAATGGATGTCCTACGCGAAAATTATGAAGCCAAAGTACTTCCTTATTGGATTTAGCTAAAAACGATGCACGGGAAAAATGTCTCTTAGCAATCTGTCCGCTAGGATCTTCAAGATGATAAAGTCCCTCCTTCACCCTAATATGCCCAATCATCTTCCTCGAGTCCTTTTCCTGAAATTCACAAAATGAGGGACAGAAGATGACACCACAATTAGCATCATGGGTTAGTTTTTTAATGGAAACAAGGTTGATGAAAAGCTTAAGGACATGAAGGACATCCTTCAAGGTTAGGTTGTTGTTTATAAGTACATCCCTTATTCCAGCTACAATAGTTAGGGAACCATCAGCCAATACAATTTTCTTAGTGCTAGGGCACAGTTTGTAGGATAAAAACTTGTGTGAGGAAGGTGTCATATGGTCTATGGCTTCGGAGTCGAGAATCCAAGTATCTTTTAAGTGCTAAATCTGAAGCATGTAAGTTAAAAATAGTGGAAGTTATACCTGTGAAGACTAGGTTAGAAGTACCTACTCCCAACCCCTTTTCAAGAGTTCCTAGTAGGTTCCTCAGCTTCTCTATTTCCTCCCGGTTGAACTCCATCAATTCAGCCTGTTTTGGAGCTTTTCCTTCCACAACCTACTAGTTATTGGCCACTAGGGAATCTGCTAACTATTGGCCACATAGGCCTACCCCTTTTGTTGTCCACCTTTGGCTGGCTTCCCATGAAGCTTCCAGCATTTTTCAATGGTGTGCCTCGGCTTCTTGCAGTATGTACACCACAAGTTATCCTTATTTGTGGTTTTACTTGGGTCCTCATCCTTCCTATCTTCTCTAGCCCATCTCCTACCCAAGACTCTTTAGAGTTAAAAGGGCTGAATTCTCCATGTGATTGGTCTCCAACATCACTCCTCTTCTACCTTCCTCCACACGTTCTATGGATATTGCCTCATTTAAGGAAGGCAAATCCATTTTGCTAAGAATTTGGACCCTAACTGCATCATACTCCACATTTAGTCCAGCTAAAAAATCATAGGTTCTCTCCCTCTCCACAAACCTTTTTTGAATGGTAGCATCCTCACTGCACTTCATTTGGATACATTGATAGGGTTCCAATTATTGCCACAACTTGGCATACTCGGTTATGGATCGAGTGCCCTGCTTAGTGGCTGCTACCTTGGTTCTAATCTCATATATTTGGACAGCATCATTTACCTTTGAATAGGTGATCTTCATTGCTTCCCAGATCTCCCTAGCCGTTGTAAGGAACATCACCGTATCACTAATTTCTGGAAACATAGAGCTAGGACATAACTAGAGAATCCTCCTTGATCACTATCCTAAGGTCATGTTCCAAGCAAGTGGCTCAACTTTCCCTTGCCCTTTAGGAACGTCCTAGTGAGTTGGGACCGCTTGAGGTAATTCTTCTCATTCAACCTGTAGGCTAGTTGAATATTTTGCAACTCACCACTAGTGATTGCATCACTATTGGAACTACCCGAGAATGGGACTTCATTGGTGCTACCAGATTCTACGGTTTCTGTCATAACTTAGGTTTATGAAAGAAGATTCCGGCGATAAACAACTGAGAGAAACCCTAATTTGTTGATAGAACCTAAGGCTATGATACTATGTTGAAAAAGAAGAATAATCCAATCTTATTTAGTCTAAAGAATTCCAGCCATATATATACACGCCTATAATTCATATAGGCATCAGTTTCCTAAGTCTAATTAGGAAGTTTCCTAATTAGATAGATTCCTAACACTAGTTTAGGAATTATGTACAGAAGAGGAATTGTACAGAAAATGAAACTACAGCATCAGACAAAGAAATACAAAGAAATAAAATACAAACACGATACAGCCAAGATAAAGAATCTGCTGCATATAGAAATCTGCATATTAGGAAAGTTGCATATAGGAAATCCCACATCTTCTAACAATGTTCATATCACTTGAGGCGCTAGGTGCCAAAAACTTATTGGATATTGTGAAGAACTATAATATTTTCATATATAGATACAATAGGGCCGATCACCCTATATATACAAGTAGAGATTTATAAAGTAGGAAAGACAACAAAAAGGAAACAATGAGGAAAAGAAGCATAATCAAATCTGTACAAAGAAGTCAAACAACAAACATGGAAACCAATCCCACGGTCAATCCCACAATCACAAGAAATTGATCAGGATGAATCTCGATTGATTGATGATTGATTCTTCAACACTCCCCCTCAAGCTGGAGAGTATATGTTGACCATTCCCAACTTGCATGAAATCTCCTGAAATCTTGTTGGTGGAAGACCTTTGGTTAGGATGTCTGCTACCTAGTTTTTTTGTTGGCATATAAGGAGTAATTATCAAGCAACTGTCCAATTTTTCCTTGATGAAATGTCTATCGACTTCGATATGCTTGGTACAATCATGTTGGATTAGATTGTGAGCGATACTAATAGAAAACTTTATCACAATACAGTTTCAATGTCCCTTCCGATTTGATCTTGAGGTCATTTAAAATAATCCTTAGCCATAGAAGTTCACATACTCCATGATCTATAGCTCAAAACTTTGCCTCGGCACTTGATCTCGCAACCACACTTTGCTTTATACTCCACCATGTGACCAAGTGTCATCCTAGGAATGTACAATAGCTTGAAGTGGATCGTTTGTCCGTAAGTGAACCTATATAGTCAGCATTAGAAAAGGCTTCTAGAGTCATACCACCATTGTTTCAAAACATGATTCCTTTTCCTAGAGTTGCTTTTAGGTAATGTAGGAAGTGGTTTACAACCTATAGGTGTTCTTTCATTGGGTCATGCATAAATTGGCTGACTATTCCCACAGAATAAGCAATATCAGGCCTGGTACAAGACAGATATATTAATTTGCCAATTAACCTTTGATAACTGCCTTTATTAACTATGTCGCTTCCATCTTTTGACCCTATTATGTGATTTAGGTCAATGGGAAAACTTGTTGTCTTGCTATTAAGTTTCCCTCTTCAACAAGTCCAAAATATACTTCCTTTGGGATAAGAATATACTATTCTTGGAGTAGGTTACTTCATTACCTAGAAAGTATCTCAACTTCCCAAGGTCTTTAATTTCAAATTCTTGTGCTAGATGTTCCCTCAGAGCAACTCTTTCAGCGTCATCATTCTCTGCGATAATAATATCATCAACATAAACCAACAAGGCTTACAATCTTACCTTCTCCATTATGCTTTATGAATAGGATATGATCTCCCTGACTCTGTTTATATCTCATTTGTCTCATTGCCTTTGTAAATCTTCCAAACCACGCCCTTAGAGACTATTTTAGCCCATACAAGGCCTTTTTCAAATGACACACTTATTATCTCCAAATAGTTCTTCGAACCCAGTGTCATGGTAAAAGTACTTAGAAAGGAGAATGTGCCATGCAAGTGGCATAGCCTACATGTGCAGGTGGTTAAGAGGTTGGGAAGCTAATTCTAGAAGGGCTAACTATGTAAATAAAATCCCTTTTGGAGGGAGTGTGGCCATAGGCTCCTCTATATGAAGGACCCGATTCCATGTAATGAGGCATGCAAAAATTGAATTCAAATCCACTCTGACTTTCTTCCCATTTCTATCTCTCTCTCATTTCTCTCAATTCTCTTTCTCTCTCTCATTCTCCCTCTGATTTCTATCAATTCTTCCTTAATTCTCTAGAATTCTCCACCAAATTCTCGAGAATTATTGTCAGATCTCTAAGATTCTAACAATTTGGTATCAGAGCAAGTCCAGGCCGAGGAAATTCAATATGAGCAACAATGGCGGAAGGGACTAAGATGAAGAATCTTGAGTCGCATGTGCAGCAATTCCACTCGACAGTTACTGATCAGAAAGCCCGAGTGAAATTACTAGAGATCGAATCCAATCAGAACCATGAAGCAATCATGGCAATGGATTGGAAGATGGATACCTCTCTGGAGGGCTTAGAGAGAAGGTTGGATGGGATCAAAGAGGAAGTTGGAGCTCAAATCAGGGATCAACTGCAGAATTTCATGGTTATGTTCACCCGCCAAAATCAAGTAAACCGATCACCTAATTTTCCTCCAAGAGAAAGAACAGAGCCTGTCCTCACTAGCCATGGAGTGAGAAATATGAATATGGGGCCCTCTGAAATTTAGGTGGCCCCGAGAGAAGGAGAGGACACTGAAGTGGATCAAAGGTGAGAGGGACTAGGTGCACTCAATCAACCGGGGTTCCCCATGCCAAAAATAGAGATACCCCTATTTGATAGGAGTAATCCCAAATGGTGGGTTAGGAGATGTGAGCGAATGTTTGATTGGTATAACGTACCAGAAGGACATAGAGTATCATTGGCAGCCGCTTACCTCAATGACATTGGGGATGCCTAGTATCAAGGTTGGTCGAAGGTGAGAGGGGAGTCTCCATGGTATGAATTTGCTGACAAATTGTGTGAGAGGTTTGGAGATAGAAACGGAATGGATGTGGTGGAAGAATTCAATAAGCTCAAACAAGAAGCAGGGGTGCAAGCTTACCAAGCCCGATTTGAGGAGTTAAGGTCTATAATGGTCAACCTAAACCCCCACCTCTCTGAAGCCTATTTTGTCTCTAGTTTCATGAGTGGAGCAAGCAGCCGAGAGTGCTAGGTTGCAAGAGATTATGGTATAAGCTATAATGAAGAAGCAAAGTCAACAGAGTAAGGGAGTCAACATGGGGTCTACAATACCAACGGTTAAAGGGTATGGCAAGGAGGTAATAAGGATGAACCCTAGACAGAAAGGGATGACGGTGACTGCACTTGTTAACTATTCAACAAGTCAGAATGGGAGGTTGATAGAACAAAGGAGGCAGGCAGGGCTGTGTTTTAAATGTGGTTACCAATATTACCTAGGGCACCAATGCAAGAGGCAATTGCTCTTGCTAGAAGGCAAGGATGGAGTGATGGGTGAAGAAGAGGAAGCAAAAGAAGCAGAGGAGTTAGAAAGGGAAGATAACGGAGAAATTTCACTACACGCTCTCAAAGGGTTAACCAACAACAAAATTATTAAGGTGGAAAGAAAGGTACAGGAGGGCAATTTGATGATCTTAATCAATAATGGGAGCACCCATAGTTTCTTGGATGAGAACACTGCTAAGAAGCTCCACTGTAGACTCACAGGAACCCAACCCTTGACAATAATCATTGCCAATGGCAACAAATTGCTAAGCAAGTCAGCTTGCATAGGGTTTTGTTGCGAAATGCAAGGGAAGTTATTCGAGGCTGATTTGAGATTACTTAAACTAGGGGGTGGTTGTGATGTGTTGTTAAGAGTGGATTGGATGAAACAGGTGAGCCCTATCAACTTTGATTTTAACAAGAGGGAAGTGACTAGAAGAAGGGAAAGAAGTTGACCCTCACGGGCAACAAGGAGATGGGTACTTGGAAGATGATTACAATGAGGAAGCTCTAGAGGCTAGTCAAGCACAAGTGGGCTCAAGCAGCCCAGCTGTTTTCCATCCAGGCAATGGAGGAGACAGAAGAAGAAAGTGAGCAAGAAGGGTAGTTTCAACTGGCCACACACACTCCAAATCAGAGTCAATTGGAGGTACATTATGAAAGGAAATGAGGGCTCGAGGCCAAAAACCAACAATGAGTGGATCTATGAAAGGATTTACAGGTTCTAAAAATTATTTTCAAAACCAAGAACAATATCAAAGCAGTATAAAACGGAAGCGAAAACAATCCTCGTAAGACTCAATATACTCCATTCATATGCTACAAAAGAAAAACCATGTCATAGGGGGTTTTTCTGTATACCTTTTCAAAGAACAGAGATACCGATTGTCTAGACAGCGATTGCTTCTCCTTGTCGTCTGTCTGAGCTCTTATGTCCAAGCTATTACTCCAGGTGACTAACCCACCTTCTCACTTGTGAAGGACCTAGTTAGTCCACGCTCAAGATGCAAGCGAAACCCTCCAATGGAGTTAGGCTAGAACTCTCTCAATGGAGGTGAATCGTTGCTCTATGAGGGTTCATCCTTGGGTAGTTTCTTGGCTATCCAATAGCCTCCTTGAATGGGAGAAGAAATGAAGGTGTTGTACTACCTATCTCTTGGAGCAAGAGCAAGATGATAGCCACAACAATGGAGAAGAAGAAGAAGAAGAACCAGGCAAGAGGAGGAAGGAGAAGCAGAAAGCAAGAGAGAGAGGGGAGCAACCATTAAGAGTTAGCCTCCTCTAAAACCCTCTCCCTATTAATATCTCAACAAATCCCACTTTTTCAAAACCCTTACACGCCTTCCGTCCATCCCTCTCCCATCCTTTGCATGCAGATCGTCAGGGTATCAAATGCTCGTGTTAAACTATGCGGCAGAATTCCGATCAACCGAAGATCACTGTTCGGTCAACTAAAGTCAACCAGAGGCTTGTTGCCTAAGTTCAATCGATCAAACTGCCTGGTTCAGTTGACCTAAGTCGACAGGGGTTTGAATTCGGTCAACTGAGTTGCACGGTTCGGTTGACCGAACTCAACCAGAACCGTGTGGCACAGCATCAGTCGACTGTACTGAAAGATACGATGGACCGAAGTTGACCGACTTCTGCCCAATTAATGATTATTGCATTTCAACCCCACTATTAATAAATAATAGCCTCTGTATTATCCAATAATGTCACTAAGGCCCTTACTATCCAATAGCAATCAACCATATACAATAGTGTCCAAAATCATTGACCCACAATGATGAGGAACATACTAAGAGCAATGGATCACTAATCAGTGCATTACTTAGTATGCGTGTGACTTTTTAGATTCACAGCCATGTAGCAATCGGGACACGTCAACTCCTTGACGTCAGCTGATCCCATCAACACACTAAGGGGATCTCTCCAAATCCCCAAAACACCCCGAAGGATCCTAAGTATCCACTAGTCAGGGCTCAGGACAATCCTAATGGCAATGAAGTCTAACTCCATATGAACCTATTAAGGCTCCTCGATTACCATGCACTATAGCCCTTCCATTAACTAACATCCTGACCGAGTGAGAGTCATGGACCGATTAAACTCACAAGACTCGATAACTATGACAGATCCGATAAGGTTTGTGTGGAATAGGTAACATGTCAGATCCCATCTGACATTGGAACTCTTTTCAATCTCATGCTCACCCTGGCCAGAAGATTTCCAACCACAACCATCAATACAGATTACATAGGACGTACGCCCCCATCCAATGGAGGTCAATGGATCCCATCAGTGAACATTTATCTCCATACGCCATTACTTAGAGACCACACAATAAACATCCCCACCTCTTACACCAGATGGTTCCATTCAACGGTAAATTCTTAACACCAGTGCACAAGACACTACGTTATCTTTGGTCCAAGGACCAAATACACAATCGAGAGCCAAAGACAGATCATTAATCCTAAAGCCATGTGATCTGTCGCAGGCGTCACATTTAGCAAATGTTCTACCAACACCCACCCACATGTCTACTATATGTGTCCCACGCAATATGGCGTGTAACTCACCACTCCATTCCCATTAGCATCCCATGCTAACAATAGTAGTAGCCCATCTGCCAGTCCACTAATCAATATATCATATTCCTTTTTGATAAATCTAAGGACTGAAAATATTTTGAAGAAATCCTGAACTAGAGATCTACGTCACACAGTCTTAACTCCTATAAGAGTATGGCCTCTATTAGGAAGTTTAGGGACCCATTCATAAA
Organism: Diospyros kaki; assembly: GCA_036245055.1. Classification (NCBI taxonomy): domain Eukaryota; kingdom Viridiplantae; phylum Streptophyta; class Magnoliopsida; order Ericales; family Ebenaceae; genus Diospyros; species Diospyros kaki. The sequence continues at coordinate 5,512,598 of BSEG01000003.1, forward strand.
GATGAGAAGGAGAGGTATGAATGAAGATATAACCTTATTATTAATATCAAGAATAAATCAAGAGCGTCATTCACATACATCCTAGGTAATGTAAATCTAGCATCTAGGACACTATCACTAACACATTACTTGCACCAGCTTAATATGCTTTTGGCTAAATGTGAGGAACTGTTTGTAGAACCTAACTCCTTACCACCCAAACGAACCCTTGACCACTTAATCAACCTCAAACCTAATTCAAAACCAATCAATGTCAAATCCTACAGATATCCTCCTCATAGAAAACTGAGATTGAAAGAATGGTTAAGAAAATGTTGCAACAATCCTTAATCAGACCTAGCCAAAGTCCCTATCCCCTATCCTTCTTGTTAAGAAAAAAGATGGATCATGGCGTTTTTGTGTTAATTATCGTTAACTTAACGCCCAAACCATAAAGGACAAGTTCCCTATTCCTATAATTGAAGACTTACTAGATGAACTAAAAAATGCCACCATCTTCTCCAAACTGGACCTACGTTCAGGATATCATCAAATTCATATGAATTCTGATGATATCCACAAGACTGCCTTTAGAACCCATAATGGCCATTATGAGTTCTTGGTGATGCTATTTGGGCTTACCAATACCCCAACCACTTTTCAATCACTCATGAACCAAGTTTTTGAACCCTTCCTATGCCAATTTATTCTAATTTTCTTTGATGACATTTTGATATATAACCAGACCTTTAGCCAACATTCAAAACACTTAAGAACTACATTTGGGGTTCTCAAGTCCAGCCAATTGTATATTAAGAGGTCTAAATGTGCCCTTGGTCAAAAGCAGGTAGAATACTTGGGACATGTCATCTCAGGTGCAGGGGTAAGCACAGACCTAAGAAAGGTGGCAACTATGGTGAATTGGTCAAGGCCTACTAACGTTAAGGCCTTGAGGAGTTTTCTGGGGACTGGCTATTACAGGAGGTTTGTGAAAAATTATGGTATCATAAGCCGGCCTTTGACAGAGTTATTGAAGAATGAGGGATTCAAATGGGGGTCAAAGGCAGAAAAGGCATTTAAGAAATTGAAGGAGGCCATGAGTAAGGCATCGGTGTTAGGTTTACCAAATTTCAATAAACCCTTCATACTAGAGACTAATGCTTATAGCACAAGGGTAGGAACAATGTTAATGCAAGAAGGGAGGCCCATGGCTTATCTCAGCCTAGCCTTGTCCCCTGGACATGTGGGACTCAGCATATACGAGAAGGAGTTGTTGGTTGTGGTGATAGCGGTTGAGAGGTGGAGGCACTATTTGGAGGGAGTCAGTTTATAATTAGAACTGACCATGAAAGTCTAAGTTCTTACTAGAGCAGAAGCTTCATACACACCTCTAAAGAAAAGGGATGGCCAAACTTATGGGCCTGGATTACATCATATAGTATAGGAAGGGGAGAGAAAATGTGGTTGCTAATGCCCTTTCCAAGTGTCAAGAGGAAGGACAATCGACTGCACTTAATGTCATCACACCGGATTGGTATCAAGAAATAGAGGCTAGCTATGAAGGAGATAACAAAATGAAGGAGTTAATGGAACAGCTGGTTTTGAATCCTAATGGCAGGCCTGGGTACACGTTGAATCAAGAGGTTGGTAATTGGGAGCAGTGAGGCACGGAGGAAGAAGATATTGAGTTCCCTTCATGAATCCCCAATGGAAGGACATTCAAGAATTCAAAGAACCTACTACAAAGTGAAGCAACTCTTTTATTGGCCTCAACTCAAAAGGTATGTGACTAAGTATGTGTTAGCCTATGACACTAGCAACAAATGCAAGAATGAAATAGTAGCCCTATTGGACCTATTACAGCCCTTACCTATACCTGCACAGGCATAGGACAATATAAGTATGGATTTCATCGAAGGCCTACCTAAATCAAAAGGGAAGAACTGTACTTTAGAACAGGTGGACAGCTTCACCAAGTTCACACATTTTATTAGCCTAACTCATCCCTATTCTGCCCAAGAAGTGGCCAGGACCTTCTTGGATCAAGTTATGAAGTTACATGGAATTTCAAGCTCGATAATCTCAGATAGGCATAAGATTTTGACTAGCTTATTTTGGCAAGAGTTGATGAAGTCCTTGGGGGAGAAACTTAAAATGTCTATAGCCTACCATCCTCAAACGGATGGCCAGACTGAACGGGTAAACCAGCATGTGGAAGGTTACCTATAGTGTTTATGCTTTTTGCACCCTAAGGGGTGGCATAAATGGATTTCTCTTGTAGAGTGGTGGTATAATCCCAGCCACCATGCATCAATTAAGAGGTCCCCTTTGAAGCACTGTTCGATTACCAACCCCTACTACTCCCAACAGTAGGAGAACACACCACAGTGGTTACGGTGGAGGCATATCTAGAGAAGAGGCAAAGGGTGTTACAACAGCTCAAAGAGGAGTTAGCTTTGGCTTAGAACTGCATGAAGCAGTATGCGGATAGAAAGAGTGAAAGGGAGTTCAGTGTGGGAGAGAGAGTATATCTAAAGCTCAGGCCAGCCCATCTCAAGGCAATTGCTCGAGGACAAGTGACCAAGTTAAGCCCCAAATACTATGGACCCTATCTAATTGAAGCCAAGGTGGGGAAGGTGGTGTATAAATTATAGCTACCCGAGGAGTCAAGAATTCACCCAATCTTCCAAGTGTCCTTACTCAAGAGATCAGTGGGAACACAACAGGTAAACTGTAGCATACCTCAACTATCTAGAGATGTGGATGTTACAGCAAAGCCTAGCTCAATACTAGATCGAAGAGTCTTGTACAAGCATGGAGCTCCCATCATACAAGTGCTGGTGAAGTGGTCCAATCTCCACCAAGACAACAACACTTGGGAATACTTACCTGACTTACTGAGGCAATTTCCCCAAGCAGCCAGTCTACTCAGCATTTCTTGAGGACAAGAAATGTTTCAAGCGGGGGGGAATTTATCACAATATAAGTACTTAGAGAGAAGAATGTACCGTGTAAGTGGCATAGTCTACATGTGCAAGCGGTTAGGAAGTTGGGAAGCTAATTCTAAAAGAGCTAACTATGTAAATAAAATCCCTTTTGGCGAGAGTGTGACCACGGGATCCTCTATATAAAGGACCTGATTCCATGTAATGAGGCATGAAGAAATTGAATTCAAATCCACTCTGAATTTCTTCTCATTTCTCTCTCTCTCTCTCTCTCTCTCCCCCTCTAATTTCTATCAATTCTTCCTTAATTCTCTAGAATTCTCGAGAATCACTATCAGATCTCTAAGGATTTGACACCCAAGTGGAGGCTCCATATAAACTTCCTTTTCCAAGACACCATGGAGGAAGGCATTCTTAACATCAAAATACAACAATGGCCAATTAAAATAAGCAGCAAGAGAAATGAGTATTCTAACTATATTCATCTTGGCTACATGAGAGAATGTTTCTTGATAATCTATCACATACATTTGTGTATATTCTTTTGCTACCAATCTTGTTTTGTATCTCTCAAGAGCCCCATTAGATTTGTATTTCACTATAAACACCCATTTACATCCCACTGGTTTCTTATCCTTTAGTCTAGGTATAACCTCCCAACTTTTGTTCTTCTCTAGTGCTTTCATTTCCTCACCCATAGCAAGTGTCCAATTTTTATCCTTTAATGCATCATGAACCAAATTTGGAATTTTTGTAGTGTCCAATGAGGTAAGAAAGGCTCAACACTGAGAGGACAATCTATGGTTGGATACAAATTGGGATATGGGGTAGATAGGATGTTCTATGCATTCCCTGGTGCCTTTTTCTAATGCAAAGGGTAGATCAAGATCATGGGACTTAGGTTCTTCTATAGAAATTGGATATCAATAGCAGTATTACCTTCATTTAAGCAGGAATCTTGAAATTGAGTTGGTTTAGGATCAACTTCCTTCCTTTTTGAGTAAACGAAAGTTTCTTGTGGATTCAAGGATGGCTGTTATAATTTGGCCATGTGTTCATCACAATCAATATCTAACTGAATTGGGGTAGATTGAGGAGATAAGGTGGAAGGTTGCGACGCAAGGAACCCAGGTGGAAGGTTGCGACGCAAGGAACCCTAGTGAAGGGAGTGAAGAAAGCTGGCTCGATTGAGAGAGTGAGGGAAGGTTTAGACACGTGTCTGGAGTGAGATCCTCATCTTCACAATAGTGCTCCCCCTGAAAATGAGGTTGGGGAGAAAAGAAAAAGGGGATATCTTCATGAAAGGTAACATCCATGGAAACAAAGAGTTAACGAGAGGATGGGTGATAGCACTTATACTGCTTCTAAGTGTTAGAATAGCTAAGGAAAATACACTTGAGCGCCCGAGGGTCAAGCTTATCATGATTATGTTGATGAAGATGGACATAGGTTATGCACCTAAAAACCTTAGAGGCAAAGTGGAAGAAATGGGTACAAACAGGTAGTGTTGCATTAGGAACCAAATAGGACTCTTATTGTCAAGGGATCGAGAGGGCAGGTGGTTAATCAAATGAGTTACAGTTAGCACGGCTTCCCCCCATAATTGTTTAGGTACACAAGACTGAAACAACAAGGAACAAGTGACATTTAAGAGGTGACGATTTTTCCTTTTAGCCACGACGTTTTGTTGGGGGGTGTCTACACAAAAGGACTCATGAATAATGTCTTCTTTTAGAAAGAATTGATTTAGACATTATTTGAAGTAATCCTTGGCATTATCAATCAAAATCGTGTGATACACACCCCGAATTGGGTTTTGATCATTTGACAGAAAATATGAAGAACAGTAGAAACTTCATATTTGTCTTTCGTAAGGTAAACCCAAGTAACTCTAGTACAATCATCAATGAAGGAAACAAACCATCGAGCCCCAATGCAATTGCAAACCCTTAACGAACCCCGCACATTACCATGGTTTAAGAGGAAAAAGGTAAAGTAGACTTTTTACTAACCAAAGGAAAAGAAGTTTTGTGATGTTTAGCAAGTTCACAAACTTCACAATGAAGATTGTCAAGAGAGACATCGTGGAATAAGGCGGGAAACATAGCTTTTAATACGCTAAATGGGGGATGGCCAAACCAACAATGTTGTAGTAAGATCTTGGAAGTAGTAGCATGAGAGGAGATACCTTGTTATGAGAGAGCCAATTGTTGCCCTAATCCATTAGAAGTGCTCACTGCCTCAAGATAGTAGAGTCCATCCTTAACCTTAGCAAATCCAATTTTCCTCCCTGAAGTTTGGTCCTGGAAAACACAGTGTGTGGAAAAAAAATGTAACATTGCAATTCAAAGATTTAGTAATTTGGCTAATGGACAAAAGGTTAGTGGATAGCATTGGAACAGGAAGAACATTGTTTAATGAGATGTTTGGGATGAGATTAATGTTGCCTTGACCAACAATTGGAAGATGATAGCCATTTGCAACAGCGATCCCCTTATTTCCTATAAGAGGCGTATAGGTTTCAAAAAAGGTGGGAGACAGTGTCATGTGGTAGCTTGCTCCCGAGTCAAGAATCCATGAAGTAAGATGTGGACTTTCATTAGCATTAAAGGAACAAGCAGAGAGAAACTTACTAGAAGTGGCTCCAAACAACATACCAGTGTTAGGATCAGCCAAAGTAGGGCTAATGTTGCTGATTGCAGAAATTGAAGACCTCTTGTCAAGACAGGAGACAGAGGAGATGGGTCAGCGAACTGATTAACCTTGCTAGGAAATGTTATAGGTGGGGCCCTCTCAAATCTGAAAATTTGTGAAGCAGAAAAAAGAACCAAAGATCAATTCACAGCAAGGTCGCAGCAATAATGTCGCAATGCTGGAAACAGCAACAGCAGTGGCCACGACTTACAAATCTAGTGACTCTTTGTCTTCCCCACTGCAAGTAGTGGTTTTGTCGGAAAACAGGAAGTCGCAGTAGTAGCGACCAGCAGATCCGCGACCCTTCGTCTTCCCAGGTGACAGTGAAGTGGTCAGGCACAATGGAGGATGCAGCCAGCAGATCAAGGAAACCCCTTCACCAACGTCATGACCCTTAGTATTCCTGCTTTGGACGCACACAAGGATGATGGAGTTCCGGCAATAAAAGCCTGCACTTGAAGGACCACACTCCGCAGAATTGCAACGGTGGCAAAACCGTGGAACGTAACAGCGATGGTTAAGGCCAACAAGGAAAAATGAGAAACCCTAGAAGTAATGAGGGCTAAACAAGAAGTATGTGATGGTGGCAGTGAAGGCCAGAGAATGGCAATAAAGGCCGGAGGGACAAAGAGGGCTGGGAAATAGGAGAAGGCAGTGAAGGCAGGAAAAACGCCCGAGGAAGATTGCTCTAATACCATGTGAAGAACTATAATATTTTCGTATATAGATACAATAGGGTCGATCACCCTATAGATTACAAAAAGGAAACAATGAGGAACGGAAGCATAATCAAATATGTACAAATAAGTCAAACAATAAACAAGGAAACCAATCCCATAGTCAATCCCACAATCACAAGAAATTGATTGGGATGAATCTTGGCTGATTGACGATTGATTCTTCAATAGACATTTATCAAAATGTGTTGCATTATTTTTAAATTTTCCTAGAACTAGATATATTCTGAGACATGGAAGACAACTGTCTCCACAGCTGCATCATGCAAGTTCACCACTAAAACAAATTAAAATCAAATTAGAAGGTTAAATAAAAGTTGAAAATCAATTGTACAATTAAAAGCATATTTATTATTCCTCTCTGCCCTTGGATTTTTAATTTAAAGAAATGTGTAACTCAAAAATCAAAACTTGACTATTAATAAACTTCCTAAAATAGATATTACAAGTTTTTATTCACACTTATTTCCTAACATGTAGAATTTCCTAACATGTAGAACTTGGATTATCTTCGTGCGCATAAGTACAAGATAAAATTTATCTTTGTACGGGTCACTGTTGTAAGTGTCCATATTATTTTAGTCATTTCTGTTCCAGTGCATTCATGTTTTCTTCATATCAATGCCCATGCTTCTTAGCCTTGTAAAGGCAACCTTTTCCTGTAAGTGTTAAACTGATAAATGGGGTGACATATATGTAATCTATTTGTTGAAAAACACTAAATCAGCCCCTCCACAAAAATCACACATAAAATTGATAAGTAAAGAAAAAGGCACGTTCAGAGCGAAAGAGAACCTTTAGATTTTAGAGGAGTTTCAGGTGTAGTGCTCACTATGGCCAACTCTAAGGAAGGATGAAATTCGCCAGGTACAATCAGTGAAGTGGGGGGCTCAGCTGTGAGTCGTCCTTGTTTATCTTGGAACCAACTTTGAACCTCGATCAACAAAATTTTAAGATAAGGACTATTAAGGGTTTAAATTAGAATACGATAAATTTTGAATATTGAGAGAGAGAGTGAAAGAAACCTGTTCCCATTTTATGCAAGATTGTCCCCTTCGATATCTAGAGCCACTGCACAGAATGGGGCATGCCAAGGGCGAACAAAGTTAACCAAAATTAACATTTTTACAGGGATTTTCTCTGCAAGCACAAGCTTCAGTTCTTTACCTAGAAATGTGGTCTTATCATTCTTGGTTGTAAGAAGATGTACATAAGTTGGACTCACCTAAATCTGGCAGCAACCTCTTGACAGAATTCTCGACTCGAACGATCTACTCCTGCTTGTTTAAATAATTTCTCCATTTTAACAATCTATCACGGATTGAAATATATTAGTGAAATCCCCACAAGACATGTAGTGATGCAAAATAAAGCTAACACAAGCTTCAACTCAAAAGGAAACCCATCCTGGGGAGAAGATTAACCGATCAAGAGAGTGTCGCGATAGTGTAAAAAATTGCAATCGGAGCACAAGAAATCGGAGAACAATAAAAGGCGAAGGCACTTTTCACGACGTAGTTCAATAATAGAAACGATGAGCAATGGCAGATTCTTGCCCAGGAGGGGAGAAAGGGGGGATAATTCAAAACTTTTAAGAAAGTTCAAGCGGATTAAGGTGCGAGGAATACTGTGAACTACATTTACCTCAGATAGTGTAAACTCAGGAAATTCATCCCCCATTTCTGTTGCCCCTGACCCATTCATCCTCAGAGAGAGAGAGAGCTCTCGTGGCGTGGAGGGGTTTTCACAGGGTTTTTCTTCTCTGAAGAAGAACGTACAGATTTGACGGGAATTTTGAATTGAGGCTTTTTCTTGTGATGAGTTACTGGGGACGATTCGAGCCCTTTCTTATCTCATTTCTTATTATATTATAAATAATTTATTTTTTATTTTAATTTTATTTTAAAAATTATATCTACTCCAATAATACTTATTCTCTTCTCTGTTTAATTTTAAATTTTATTTATTTATTAATAAACTTCAATTCTATTTATTTTATCTTACATATAATTTTAACTATTACAAAAATTTATTATTTATTTTATAATTTAATAATAAATAGTACAATATTAAATATTAATAATATTTAATATATTTTTAAATTAATTTACTAATATTTTTAAAAATAATAATCACTCAAATACGCATATGCACAATCTCAATAATCAAATACACAAATTAATAATTAAATACATAAATATACAATATCACTCGTCTAATACACAAATAAATAAAAAACTAAAAAAAAAACCTCACAAACTCCAAGCTATTCCATGGAGTGGTTCTGCAAGCCGCCAATGGTCACCACTTGTCGCTATTCGCCAATAGTCCCCATTGGTTATTGATGGCCATCACTGGTTGCCACAGCCTCCATTGATCTTCGCAACCATCAGATTTGGTCGATCCTTCTTTTATCTAGTCGATGTCATCCTCTTCTTTAACTGATCCTTCTTTTTTTTTCTCTGTTGATGATCGTTAGGGAGGGGGAGAGATGGTGATGGTGAATCTCGAAGAAATCATTCGCCATTGCTGGCAACTCTTTTCAGCTTCACCAAAAATTTGGCAATTGAAAATGACAATGAACGCTGCTGGAAAAGAAAAATCAAGGGTGATTCACCAAATTTGGAGATGACGATGGCGATAGGGAACTGCTAAAATCAACCTTAAACCATCCCCAACCTACTTCCCTATTTTAATTCTTATTATATTATAAAAAATTCACTCTCTATTTTGCCTTGAAAACTATGTGTGCTCCAACCATACTCTATATTTCACTTATTTATTAATAAACTTCAATTCTATTTATTTTACCTTACTTATAATTTTTAATAATCAGATACACAGCATAATCAGATATACACATACACATAATTAATAATCAAATATACAAAATAATCAAATAAACACATGTATAAAATTAATAATCAAGTAAATAAAACAAAAAGGAAAAAATCACAAACCCGATCAAAAAATCAAATAAAGCAATGCCGCTGATCGTTCAGCACGTCGCTGTCGACAACGCTTCTGATGGTCATCGTCGTTGCTTCCATTAGTCTTCATCGTCGATTCCACCAATCGTTCTTTTGCTAGTGGACGTCATTGCTTCCACCAATCATTCAACACATCTTTGTGGGATTTGCTCTCGTTGCACCTGCAACTTCCATCGACAACCGATTTCGCCTTCCCTGCATTCGTCGGTCCTTTTTTCTAGCATTGATGGCCTTTGTGGTGGGGAGAAATAGCGAAGCTTGACAAGCGGATTTGGGTCGTCAGCCTTGACAATGGTTTTGAGCTTCGCTAATTTTTTGGCGATAGCGAATAGCGTTGGAGGGCCGACTTTGGATTTGGATCACTACAAATGACTTAGCGATCAAAGATGGCCTTATGCCATTACCTCTCGTTTAGGTTTTTATTTGGTATGTTTTCAATTAAGTCTTTGATAGGTCTAATAAATAAAGTGTTATCAATTTTAATTTAATTTATATGTATTTAAGTGTTTAATATAATCTGAGTATTCTAGAGTTTGTTTGATATTAAAGACGTGACACAAATGAATTGCATGGGCCCATCTTTGTTAGCCCGTTACGAATCAAGCTTAGTTTAACATGTTATTACAATGAATAAAGCCTAAACTAATTTAATGTATAAACTAGTTCTTGACCGTGCGATGCACGGGATACAATATCCAATAAAAACTTGTATAAAATAATAGTTCAAAAAATGGAATGCACATTACAACAAAATTAATATACTACATGAATTAGTGAATAAATATCAATTTTATTTCATTGTGATTAAAGTAAATTTTGGAAGACCTCTTTGTATACAACATTTGTGGTTGTAGTTGTTTGTTCACCCTCTTTATCATATATTAGCATCTTCAACCCACTGCGACTTTGTGACTCTTGATATTACAACGTATAGTTGCTCATGACTAAACACATGTTTCTTCAAAAAAAGACCTACATGGGTCAAAGACTGACCTTGACTCTTATTGATAGTCATGGCATAGAAAACAATCATGGAAAATTGTCTTCATTGAAATTTGAAGGGCAGCCTTGTATCGGACAGAGTCAACGACATTCTCGGAATGAACACTTTTTGCCCGACAATATTGTAGCCTCCAAGACGTGACTTAATTCCAAGTCTTGTAACAACTAGCCAAGTCCCATTGCAAAGTCCGGCATATGATCAATGTTCCTCAATAACATAACCATAATACCAACCTTTAATCTTAACTCGTGGTTAGGGACACTAGAACATTTGATATTGTTTAAAAATTATGTGGAATGAAGATCTTCCAACAAATCAACACTTGTATCTGACTTGCAAATCATTTATGAACTAAAGTATGTCCTTCCTTCACAATCACTAATAGAAACCATGTAACCATTGACAGATTCAACGACATCTAATGTTGGTGCAAGAATGACCCTACCTTGCAAGTAGGATGTATTTCCAATGTCATTTGAAAATGACAGGTAAGTGATCTCAACAATTGATTCAATCATACTACCAGACCCATGTATCAAAATATCATTTGGTATTTCCACAATTGCATGTCCATCATTTCGGCCACCTAAAATCCCGTCACCGATGCTTGATATCCATTCAAAAAATTATTTAAAGTCAACACTATGATTGTTATCAATGAGATTTTGGAGTCTCGTATTCTTTTTCAATTTCAACACCTTGCAATGTTGCCACCAATAAGATGAATTAATTGTTGCACGCACAATATTCTACCTACTACATTTCTGTATAATTGGTAAAATCTACCTGAAATCCCCATCAAACACCACAGTTTTTCCTCTGAATGGCTTGTTTAAACTTGATGGATTTTTTAATCTCATAATATCTCGCAGACTTTTGTCAAGCGCCTCGAAGCAGTATCTATGCATCATAGGGGTTTCATCCCAAATAATAAGCTTTGTCTTTAATATCAATTCAGCCAATGGACTCCCCTATTTAATGTTGCATGTGGAGTCTTTGGTTAGATTGAGAAGGATCGCAAATCTTGAATACATTGTTTTACCACTGGACAAGAGCAACGATGCAATTCCACTTATGTCACATTTAAGACAATTTCCCCTTTTGATAGCAAACCTACATAAAGGGTTTTTCAAACAAATATTTTCCCCGTGCCATTGCATCTGTATAAAAAAAACACACTACCTTGATTAGACTGAACAACATTTATTATCATATCATAAACATTTCTCTGCTCATTTGTCAATCTGGAAACAAACGACTTGTGATCTTTAGCAAGAGACCTTCTATCATATCGCATCTCATCATGGATAAACCTATTTTTTGAAAGTGAAATGTCGACCTCGTACAGGAATGGCATTGATTTAAATTCATGAAGACTCTTCCCTCTACTACGCAATATCTTTTTAGTTTCCAAAAGAACGTAATTTTTCAGTTCTTCTTCACTCAGTTTCAAATTTATGGTCATTTAAAACAACCAAATAAATAGTTATAAATTTGAAACATATAAGTAAAAACTCGGACGACATACAAAATCAATACGAACAAATTTTTGCATAAGTAATTTGCGATATTAGTTTTGGATGGAAAAAATAAATCTAAAACTGTTCATCAACATGTTAAGTGATATTACGATCATCGATTCGTAAAAAATTACAAAGTACCTTCATGAGCTAGAACACTTTGTTGTCTGTGAAAGATATCATCAAACAGTAACAACCAGCATTGTTTCCAAACATATTCAGGTCTCAACAAAAAATCAGATGCCAACAAGGTTGCGAATAGATTTCTCAACGATTGCGTCGAACCTCAATGACTTGCTTCGATAATATTGTCAATGTACTCTTTATTGTCATCCAACAAACCCAGCGCATAACAAGCATCCCTTAATGAATTGTACTACACACCATTAGCACACCTAATATCTTCATAGCTCTTCAGACCTCGTACTATATTGAGAAGGGTTCTCAAATAATACATCTCTCTACACCTTGGAGGAACGTAAAATATACGTCCTATTGAAATGCCACGTTGTCTTGGAATCCATTTTCTCTGTTCACGTTTCCAAACGAATTTAGTTGGAAATTATGCGTATGTAAGTTCCCTTGTAGCTTTATACTTTATGTTAGCATCCATCCACGCAGTGAACATACTTTCCTTAACCGAAGGACAACTCAGAACATCATCAATATGATCAGAGTCGGAGAAGAATATATTTTGTTGGTTTGGTAGATGAAAGGACAAACGCTCAACCGGGGGATCCCTGTAGTGAATGTCATAACCAAACATCCTCCAAGCTGCCTTACAAGATGATATATATCTGCAATCATAGTACATGATTATCTCATCAACCTATTTATTAGTGTTTTCATCTACAATGGTCTGATAAAAACTAGTTGTCACACGATTATGGCCTTTGTTCACATACTTGAAAAATATTTAATTGATCTAGACTGATTGCACCATTCCACATTTATATGAGCACCATACTTCAATAACAAGTAACGATTATGGGGAACCAAAAATCTATTGTCAATGTATAATATCCCAAATTTTCAAAAAGGCTCAAAAGTAATTTTAACATGGACTATAGGTGAAATTATCAAAAGATTAAGGACTTAAGTATAATTTTTTATAGTTATCAGTACCGAATCGACTACAGGAAGTACCTTGAAACCTAGATGTTTAAGGAAAATTATATGGTACTGATGAGTATTCTGATATAAGATTTATGGTATTAAAAGAAATCGAAATCGAGACAGTTTTCGGTAAGCTGTATTTCAAGCTGAAAATTTGAATTCTCGTATGAGACTTCTAGGAAGTCAATGGAACCATGAAAGGGCTCTGGTTTTATGCAAGAATCAATCTTGAAGTAGTTTTGGGATGAAACAATAGCCCGGTGCGAACACTGAGGCAAAATCGTTTTTATCAAATAAGTCTTGAGTTATAAATTTTGCATTTTAAGTATCGTAATGTAAAGTAATTTGATGTTTGAGAATGTAATTGCAATTAGAGAATTGCCCAAGTGTAATTAAGAGAAAATTTGGGATGTGTAAATTTTCATATTTTATTGGTATAATATATATAAGTTATATATATATATATGTACGTGTGTGCGTGTGATGGCATCTGTGAAAGCTTAATGGTTAAGCTTTGTGCAAGTGGTGCAAGTGGGATGCAAAAAAAATGATGGGGGAGTGATGGACAACAAACTTAATAGTTAAGTTTTCTCTGCAAGTGGATGGCTATATATAGATAGAGAAATGAGAATGAGAGCAAGCAAATGGCAATGGCCAAATGAAGGCAGCAAGTGAAAATGGCCGAGAGCTTGGAATTAGGAAATAAATTATACGGGCACGCGTTTTAAAGTCATGACACACATGACAAGGAAGCTTGAGGGGCTAAATTAAGGTGAGTAAAATTTCTTAGAAAATTCTAAAAAATGAGAAAAGTTATTTTATAAATTGTTATAGAAAAATATTTAAGAAAATATTTATGAAATATTTAGTTTGGATTTATCGAGGAAAAATATGAAGAAATAGAGGGAAATTATGAGAAAATTAAGGAAAAGTAAAATATTGATATTCTTGAATAAATATGATGAGCAGAATATGTTGAGGATCCAAACTGAGTACGTTAGAGGCCTAGCACGAGAATCAAGATATTCTGAAATGCATTCGAGGTAAGTGGTTCTACCCAAAACTTAATTTTACGTAAATGATTTTATCATGTTGTCATGCCTTGATGTGAATATGTCATATAGATTACATTACATGCTATGATGAAATGTGTATATATATATATATACGATGATATTATTGATTATGCATTCGCATAAGGGTTTGAGAGTACGGGTCGGGACCGCTACTCTTCCAAGAGTGCACTCATACACCTCGGCCTGATAAGGAGGCTATAAAAATGGGGAGTAGCATTAATGTACGGTCGGCTCAAACTGAAATGAAGTGAAAAATGACATTTCGTACCCATACATAAAATATGTTTATTGTTCTCTTATTTAGATGATTTATTATCTAACCTGAGTTTTGCCCCTGGAATATTCAAACGTTTCAAATGGAGATTGTAGCAGAAACGAGGATGAATGAGACATGAAATAACACTTAGCAAAGTACATGATGAATTGAATATATGTTATGCAACCCATGTATTTAAGTTCTGTTACTTTGAATTTTGAATGTTTTGATGAATAATGACATATAACCTTATTTATGGTTAATGTTAAAGTTAAGGTTCGATTCTAGCTTCCGCATTTGATGTTTATGATGATTCTCTTTCGAGATAGATGAAAATTTTGGGATGGATATGAGGAATGATGTGATTTAATAATTAGTTTTGAAAGAAAAAAATGTATTATCCTAGAATTATCCCAAGTTATAACACGTCTAAGAAAATGGGGTGTTTCGGTCAAGATCAACGCCACTCTTGTTGACAGTTCTACCGTTATCTCGTCGTCTATAAACCAGGTACCCATCGTCATCAACATTTGCAAACTCTGCAATTTTTTTTGGAAAATGCTTAGAGTATTGTCCATTAACCATGCATGGGGAGTTGCTTCTCAAATTGTCGCATGGACCATGAATCATTAGATCCCTCACTGTAGCATAATATTCAAGATCAATCGATTCATCAGGAATTTTCACGGATATGAAGTGGTCTATGTCATCTTCAGTTGGGTACTTAGTATCTTGAGACAAAAAGAGCAATATATGGGCATGGGGCAAGCCACGCTTCTGAAACTCAATCATGTAGACAACTAAAAAACAATTGAAAAAGGAAAAAGAAAAATGTGAACAGAACGTCGTACAAAGTCTCAACTAACGTGGAAATAAGATTATTAATTATGAACATCTAAATAGTTAACAGATGTAAATTTACCTGCTCTGACCATCTCGAATACTTTATTTTGCCTAAGATATTTCATCAAGTGGTCCAACTTGACCTTGAATATTTTGCACAATATGTCATCAGGCTTCTATTTTCTAAGAAGCAGATAACCTATAGCCATTTTGGGTTACACGTAAATGTAATGAAAAGGTCAAGATATCCAACCCAATGACAGATAGCCATTGCATCTTGATAGTTCTGTATCATGTACTGCGTTCCACCAGTGAAAGTAGATAGTATAATAACTCTTTTTCCTTATGTGGATGGATTAGTCTCGTCTCGTAATAATGCGTCAGACAAACCATTGTAAATGTCACATCTCAATTACTTATAATGAGTGCGCACATAATTCAATCGAGATGTCTCGACCATAGTGTACGCATCGACCAAAAATTGCTGGAATAACTTTATAAGAATAGTATGTGAGGCAATTCAAAATCCCTTTCTTACAGTCTATATGAAAAGAATTCCCAGATGCTTAACTTTTTTTGTGCTCCAGATGATCCTGATCTTGGATTCTTTAACTAAACGTTTTCTTTGTAGCCATCTTGGTCGTACACAAAAGGCAATGGGTATTGAAGCCCAAGATATGAAGGATTTAATTCATTAATTCGCTTGAGAAGTCCACTTCAAGTTTCAACAACTAAATCCCTCTCACCAAGTGCAGTCTCGAAATAGCCGAGTACCAAACCCACAATCTCTTAAGCTAATGGAAGGTTATACCTCCTTCCATCTGCAACCCACTTTCCAATTAATCTAAGCTTTACTTCATAGTAATCAGGTTTTCGCATACTTTCACTATCCCGAATGACTTCACAAGGACATTGTGTTCATCAAGCATATCCTGAAGATCTTTGACAATATTTGCATGGAATTTAGTTGTCTTTGAAGTCCGTCTACATGGAGGAATAGATATTTCAAAAATTATGTCGGTATATCGCATTAAAATAATATTGGCATAACAAACTTGTATTTATAAGATTGCTTACCCAACAACATTCATACGGTTCACAACTTTGTTTGCAACGTTGTATATGTATAATTGAGCAAACTTAGGTATAGATCCTTCTATCGGCAACAAACTACCGATCATGTGATAGTTTTGCCCATGCAATCAAAAGACCAGAGGGGATTTACCATGCTTGACTCCGTCCATCGATGTGAAGGAAAACATCATGTTGTATGCCCTTATATTCTCCAGGAAATGCTTACTTTTATCGTTATCAGAATGAATAAATCAATAAGAACCTGAGGTGGAGTATGCATGAGAGGGAGCTCTACTTTGCCCTCCATGCAACACAAAAAGAATTTTGGTTTTTTGGCATTATAATGTTTTTCCACCCTTTCCTCTTACCAAATCTCACATCTATTATTAGGATCTCCTATATCTGCATACTCTGAACAATAACATAATCGATATAAGATTTTTTTATCTGAAATAAAAATAAAAAATAAAGGAAGAGAGTAATAAAAAAAAAAAAAGAAACCTCTTCGGACACACTAATTCCAAAGGATCTACATAATATTTTATGGCTCATCGATTAGAGTAGCATAACAGAGTTATGGTAAGTTCTTCTTTTAAGTTCTTCACCAATTTTTTCCCAAAGTTGGTAATTCAGATCCTTAACAAATTTGTTAAAATGACAATAATAATCATAAATGTTGTTTCAATTATTTATTTATTTTTTTGTATATTTCTTGTTGAAGGCATATGGATCTAAAAGACTCATGAGAATCTGTCAAAAATTTACCTTAAGGACACTGCAAAACAAACACTATATTGAAAAAAAATAAATAAAAAACAATTGAAAATTGCAGGCACATTAATGTTATCAGATCTAAGCTTGACATGTGTGCTACAACCTTTAATTATACACAAATTGTAGTGACAACGTGTTTTGTTTATAAATTCTGTCTGGAAAAAAATAATTCAACCCTAACTAACAATTTATCTCTCCTTTTTTTTTTTTCATTTTATTCAACTACAAAAAGGGTATATCAGAAAGCAAGATGGGAACATCTCAAGGAAGTGGACCATTCATCCACTTAAAAGTTACAACAAATGAAGTGTGTTATCTAAATGCATGAACTCAGAATATTCAATTTGCTTCAGGTAGATCTTCCAAACTTTGGTGAGCACCTTAATCATCAATCCGTTAATATTATGGTTTACATATATAAAATATAAATATGTGGTAGTTATGTTGACCTGGATCTCGTTTAACGAAATTGTTGTTTTTTGTTTTTGTTTTATCTTTTAAAACACAACACCGAGGAACACGCCACAACCAACAATGCAATGGATTGTTTCGTGATGAAAACAAATTCATTTCGGGGAGGATAACGTGGGCAATATGTACACACAAATGTTATCAAGGTCAGTTCATTATTAGAATAAATTTAGTATGTTACTATGTGCCATATAATAGATGAAGTATATATAATTAAAGTCAATAGGAGGTGTAAGTTGTTTGTTGTGCCTAATTTCATATGGCTTTACCAAGAAAATAAGTGTGTAGATTTATACACACTCATTTTTTCATAAACTTATTTGTTGGAAAATAAGTCTACAACACATATATTTATATTTTGTAAACAGATAAATAAGGTAATCCAATTTTGAATGTAAGAAATGGTCGCTCGAGTAGGTGACACTAATAAGGGTTGTAGGAAAAGATGAAGAAAAAAACAAACATTCTAAGCAATTTAAACCTAGTTGAACACAGTAATAAAGAAAACATTAGAAGATGTAAACTAACCTATTGGCTGAATGTCCAAACAAAGAATATCGCCACCTACATAACCAATTAGACAAATGTAAGAGATAATATGCTAACAAAATGATTTAGATATGCAGAAGGAATGTGTAGAAACAAAAATTGGATCAATTAAATACACTAGCAGCTATTTGCATGGAAATATTGTAATATCCCAAATTTTCTAAAGAACTCAAGAGTAATTTTAACTTGGGTTATAAGTGAAATTTGTTGAGCCAAATTGTTCCAATCAACTTATTGTGTGTTTTGATGATTAACAAAATATAATTTTAGTAAAACTATTTCTAGTATATTTAAAACCTCTAATGAATTTTTGATATGTCTTAAATATTGCAGTATTTTATGTATCAAAATGAACCAAGTAATATTATTTCTCTAAATCTGGAATATTAGCTCGCTATAAAGGAACATATAAGAAAATATTTTTTTTTTGAAAACTAACTCCCGATATTTTCATAGCTAATATTCATTAGTATTAAAATAATTTTAATGAATTTTTCAAAAAATGGAAAGTATGTATTTTTGAAGTGCTAAAATCGTTAAATCTAAAATTTGTTTTAAAACCAAAAATCTATTTTCTTATCTATTTAGATTTTGATTTTTTAGATATTTTTATTGAATCCAAATGGGGAGTATTTTAATATTTACATTTATGTATTAAAGTAAATAGAAGGTAAAATATAAATAAAATAAAATCAGGACATTTATTTAAAGTAGAGAAATGTAAATATCTTGTATTGTATACATGTTATATGGTTTATATCTTCAATCTATTGCTATATGTATAAAATTCATTTTCTGTAAAATTCGGTCTCAGAAGTCAACTCTTGTATATCTAGAGTCGACTTCCCTTAAGTTGGAGTCGACTTTTGCAAAGCTAGAGGCGACTCAGCCGAGAGCAGTTGATGCAGAGTCAACCTGGTAGCATTGGTGTTTTTCAAAGAGTCGACTCTAGCATTAGAGAAGTTAATTCTTATATAACTAGAATCAACTCCCACTTGAAATAGGAGCTGACTCTTATTTTAGAGAAGTTGACTCTTGGGTCCAATGATCGAATTTTTTCTAGCTGTTACAGATCCGTTGGAAGCTCCATTATAAATATCAAAAAGGGATTTTTTGAGAAGGCTAATGCGCAATCAAGATTTATTTTCCTAAAGCACACCCAAGCTCTCAAGCAACTCAAATAAAGCAATCCAAGGATCAAGCTCAAAGATATATCCATTGGAGCCCAAGCCAAAAGAGAAGAAGATATTCTCTTCAAGTGTGGTAAAAATTGTATCATTATATTTATTCATTTGCCTTGTATATTTTTATTGTATTTATATCCATATTAGTCCAAATTTGTTGGATATATGATTTTTTATTTGTATTAATTGTGGATTGTGAGTGACCTCCTAAAGCCCAAGTAATCTAGGTGTATTTGTTGTATTAGTTTTCAAGGTGAACTAAGGAAAAAACCTCGGTGTTGTGTAAAAGTTCTTTAAGTGAGCTTGTTGAAAACCTAGGTGTGGTTATAGTGGAACCTCAAGTGTCGGGTTGACCTTGAGAGAGTGAAGTAGGTGTTGAAGACACCGAATTACTATATATTATTGTGTCGTTATTGTTGTTTACATATTTATATTGCTATCATTCTCAAACAACATATAAATTTATAACAAGTATTTTATTTGTATAAAAAAATCTCAAGAGTTTTTAAAAGAAAAGAATTCGGTTTAATAAATTTTTAATCACTAAATTCACTGCCCTCTTGAGTGGCCATTGTGTGTGTCAAGGGACCAATAAAATTATTAAAATATTATGGACTTTGGTATAATTTCTTATAGTTATTAGTACCATTGACTCTAGGGAATGCCCCGAAGTGTAAATGTCTATGAAAAATTATATGATCTCGATGAACGTTTTGTAATAGGATTTATGGTATTAAAAGAAATCGAAATTGAGACAGTTTCTATACAGCTATGATCTAGGCTGAAAAATTGAATTGTCATAGGAGACTTCCAGGAAATCAACAGAACCTATAAGGGGCTTCAATTTTTCGTAAAGATCAACCCTGAAGTGGTTTCGGGATGAAACAAAGGTCTCGTGAGGCCGTTGAGACATGATCGATCTTTATCGAGTAAATACCAATTATTAATTTTGATAAATCAAGATATTGTGTGGCTTGATGGTATTAAATGGAAGCCTTGGAGGGCTCAAGTGTAATTATTTAATTCTTAAGTGAAATTAAAGAATTTTTTGAGAATAATTAATGAGGGATGGGGTTAAAATGTGTAATATGTATATATATATATGGGCTTGAGGCATGGAGGCCAAGCTTGAGAATGGATTTCAATTGAATTGAAATTTGATTTTTTGTCTTGGGATTATAGTTGAGAGATCAGGAAGTAGATCGACACAGAGAGAGATGAGGGTTTGGGAAAGAGCAGAGAGAGATCGAGAGAGGGAGATGTTGGTTGAAGGCAGCAAGGGCGAACGACTATGGCTGTGCTGCGATCGGCAGCTGGTTGCAACGCCATCAGCACCAGACAGAGTTGTTTCAAAAGGAGGTGCCTAATGAGGTTGTTGTGAGTTGCAGCTGGTTGACGCGATGGTGGACGGGTGATGCAGCAGTAGAGGTTGAAGCGGCAGGCGACCATGGCAATTGCGAGAGAAACATCGAGCATGGGAGGCTGCCGCGGTGGCGGCTTAAGGAGACGGACGCGGTGCGGCAAACGGCTGTCGGATGGTGGCAAGCAGCTGCAGTATGCGCAGGCAGCGTGCAGAATGAGGAAGAAGATGAATAAGAAGGAGAAAAAGAAAGAAAATAAAATAAATATGAAAAAAAAGAAAAAAAATGGAGAAATATCTAGAAAAATCCTAGAAAAAATATGGGAATTAATTTGGGGGCTAGAGAAGTACTTCAAAGCAAAGAAAATTATCCGAGCATGGGAATCGAGGTTATTGAGGTATGTCGCGCATACCGAGAGAGCCCAAGAGGCTAAGTTAAGGTGAGTTTTGGAATTTTTATATTCTTAGAAAAATATTTTAGAAATTTTGGTATAAAGATATTTGGGAAAAGATTTGAATAGATATTTGTTTTAGATTTTCAAAGAGGAAATTAGAAAGAAAAATAAAGGAAATGTAAGAAATTATGGAAAATAAGTTTTAATGGTTATTGGAATAAAATGATGGATAGGGTGCTTTGAGGATTGAGGATAAGTAACTTGTGCAAATTTTGAGGTTTAGCGTGAGAATCGAGATCAGGCACACATTTCGAGGTCAGAACACACATACCAAGGAAGCCTGAAAGGCTAAATAAGGTGAGTAAAATTTCAAAAAATTAGAAAAATTATTTTATGATTTGTTATAGAGAAATATTTGAAGAAATGTTTGAGAAATATTTATTTGGATTTATTGAGAAAAAATAGGAAGAAATAGGGGAAAATTATGAAGAAATTAGGAAAAATAGAATATTAATATTCTTGAATAAATATGATGGCCAGAATATATTGAGGATCCAAATTGAGTACGTTAGAGGCCTGACACAAGAATCAATATATTTTGAGATGCGTTCGAGGTAAGTAGTTTTACCTAAAACTTGGATTTACGTAAATGATTTTATCATGTTGTCATGTCTTGATGTGAATATGTCATGTAGATTGCATTTACATGTTATGATGAAATGTACATATGTACACGATGATATTATTGATCATGCATTCGCATAAGGGTTTGAGAGTATAGGTTGAGATCGTTGTTTTTCTAATGGTGCACCCATACACCTCGCCCTGAAAATAAGGCTGTAAAAATGGGGAGTAACATTAAGGTACGGTCGGCTTAAATTGAAATAAAATGAAAAAGGACATTTTGCATTCATGCACTAAATATGTTTATTATTCCCTTACTTAGATGATTCATCATCTAACCTGGGCTTTACCTCTGAAATATTCAAACGTTACAAATGGAGATTGTAGCAAAAACGAGGATAAATGAAGCATGAAAAGACACTTGACAAAGTGCATGATGTATTGAATGATGAATTAAATGTATGTTATGTAACCCATATATTTAAGTTCTGCTACTTTGAATTCTGAACATTTTGAGTAGTGATGATATATAACCTCATTTATGGTTAATGATGATGTATAATCCTAATAGTTAATGTTAAGATGTTAGGTTCGATTATATCTTTCGCATTTGATGTTTATAATGATTCTCTTTCGAGATAAATGTATGAAAAATTTAGAATGAATATGAGGAATGATATAGTTTAGTGTTAGTTTTAAATAAAAAAATTATCCCAAAATTGTTTTAATTATAATACGCTCGAGAAAATGATGTGTTACAAAGACGATGCATCAACACATGACTTAAATGACATATGGAAGCACATGGAGTATGAAATGACATTTTTTTTCCATATTCATGATTTTCAATGATTTATGTGCAATTGTATATAAATTATTATCAATGAGTTGTGTTTTTTACAATATGATAATTTTCATATTTCAAATTCTTTACGTAGCACGTTTTATATGGAAAAACGTAATGTAATAACATATTTTGTAATATTATGAACTTAGGATAAAGTTACAACTAAAACATTATAAATATTGATATATTTTGTCAAATAAAAAATATTTATATAAAAAATGTCACAACAATCAACTATTCTTATAAATAATTTACTTATGTCAAAAAGATTTCGTAAATGATTTAAACAAATTATATGAATATTAATACATTTTGTTATGGTAGGAATTCAGTGAGTCAACTATGTGTAATGACTATTTTATTGTGTGAAATTTATTGTATAAAGAGTCCCAGATATGTATGCAAATTCATTTTTTGATGCATTAGAACTTGCTGTATTCAATAAATTGAATTGTTGATTAATGAAAAAATAGTTAAAAGGAAAGGCTTCAATGACATTGGAATCTGTGCTAATATTTTTTTTTTCTCGAGCTATTACTCTACCTACATTCTTTTTATATATGGTTTTTTAGCACAATTTAAGCATGAAACTATATGAGTGAACTATTTACAACGAGCATCTTACTTTTATATATATAAAGATAAGTTAAATTTGTTCTATAAAAAAAAAAAAAAAGCTTTCTCAACTAGGCTCCATTAACTTGCCAATCTTTATAGGGCACGAGACAAGATTGAGACGCCTTTACCCTAATCCTTAAATAAATAAATTCAACGAGTTTATTAGAAAATTTATCTATACACTTTAGACATATAAAAAATTATATTACTAATAGACCTTAGCTAAAATTATCCATCATGGATCATTTGGTTAATATAAAGTCCTCTCAATGATTCTTTTAACATGTCATTTTATCAATGCTCTTTTGTAGTATTGAGAAATGTATTACTTATTTTTATGAAGTTTTCTTCCATAATCATCTAAACTTTGGTTAGGTATAGACCAATTAAATATTAACTCCATTTACATGCGCGTTTTAATAAAAATAATTAAATAATCCCTATATCTATATCCCCTAAATATGAATTTTTATATTATTTAATTTTATATGATGTTAACTGCAAACTCATTTACATCCTTAGGTAGGTAGGTAGTTAGGTCTTTATTATGTTAAAAATAATTTAAATAAATTTCTAAAATGACCTATGGTACGCATATACAAATAAAAAAATACATTTTAAATATTGTTCACAATTTTTTTTTTCCTTTTGTCTTAAATAAGACAGCAAAAGATACTTTGGGACTCACTTTATTGAGAGAGTTTTATAATTTTAAAATAATTTATTTGATTAATTAATAGAATATATAATATATTTATCTATTTTTTACATAAATAATATATAATATTGGAATTGAGGTTATAATTAATTAATTCAGAATTAGTTCTAGTCAAGATGTTAAATATTTTTCATACCTTAATTCCAACTGAAAATAGTTAAAAA
This sequence comes from Diospyros kaki, assembly GCA_036245055.1. Classification (NCBI taxonomy): domain Eukaryota; kingdom Viridiplantae; phylum Streptophyta; class Magnoliopsida; order Ericales; family Ebenaceae; genus Diospyros; species Diospyros kaki. Next base: position 5,536,535 of record BSEG01000003.1, read on the forward strand.
TTAAGGTTGTGTTCTCTTTGTTTTTTAATTTTTAATTTTGATTTTTTCATTTATTTTCAGTTTTCTATTTTAGTAGTCTGTTTTTAAAAATTAAAGACACATTCTCTTTGTCATTTTAAGAAACTATTTATCAAAACAGAAAATTAGAAAATGCGTTCTTTTTAGAATTTTAAAAATAAATTTTTAATAATATTTTATACAAAAAATTTAATTATTCAGTAAATTAGAAATATTTAATGTTAAAATATTATTAAAAAATATATATTTTTTAAAATTAATGAATTTTATAATATTTTTTCCCATTACAATAGTAAAATATGAATAAATACATAAATAAATGTATTTTGATTTTAGAGTTTGTTTTAGATGAAAATACTCAAAATAACTTTTTATTGTTTTAAGTTTTCTTTACAATTTTTTTTTTATTTTCAGAAATATACTTTTAAAAACAATAAAGAGAACACGTTGTCATTATTTTAGAAAATTGAAAAACTAAAAATAACTTAAAAACAATAAAAAGAACACAACCTAATTATCTAAACTCGAACTTGACTCAGTCAATAGTCATTTCCTACCTCAATTAATACGGGATGAGACAAAATGAGTCAATGAGAGTTTATTTTGTCAACTCTATCGATAAGTCTATTATCGTTAAAACTTCAAAAATAAATCAAACACACACCCATATCATCATCGTGTTGGTTTTTTGGTATAGTTCAAGAAAACATAAATTTAAAATAACCGACCTCTTAAGCCACGTAGATTGAGAATGCATAAACAAAAAATACATTTTTCTACGTTTGTATCATTATTTGTATTTGTCTGTATTATTTTTTTTATATTTATACCTAAACTTGAGTAATGTATTTAATCTCTTATTCTCATTTCTATTAGATAATTACATATTTATATTCATTTCATTTATTTAAATTTTATTTATTCGCCATTTATCTCAAAATTTCAGTAAAAATTTAGCGTTGCTACATTTTTAAGTTAAAATTATTGTTTTAATTGACTCAGTTAAATCTTAACTGCAAAGTGTCCCACAAGAGTGAATTGTCTTATAAGAGTAAATTAATTGTTTTATTTTTTATATTTTTTGCTAATACAAATTTTTTTTTTTTAATGAATGAGGTCCCGCATTTTCAGCGGGCTAAAGAAAAGGCCAATCTTACCGTCTGGGCCCATTTGTCTTTTCCCGTGGGGTTGTCTCCTCCAAGACTCGGGCAAAGCTTTGGACCTGGCCCTTACACACAATCCCTTTAATTTTCTTTTATTTTTTCAAGTAAAAGTTAAACGAGTGTGAAGGACTTTTGAGTGGTAGTTAATAAAGGAGTTTTAGCTATTTATTTAAAATTAAAATAATTGTAAAAATTAACATTTTGAATTATAAAGATAAAATTTATTTGAATATTTATTAAAATGAATATTCATCTCATACAGGGAATAGTATTCCTTGTCTCACATATTTATAATTTAGGACATTATAATAAAATTTATAGCATTTTTGTTTTTTTTTTAAATTCACTTTTACTTGAGATCATAGTGATTATGCTAATACCAAGTACCAACTCTTCAAAAGGGTTGTTTTGCATCTCTCCCTGCCTTTTTTTTTCTCACGGTTTTAACCAATTATATAGTGATTTACGAAAAAATAATAAAAGGATATAATATAGAAGTGAAGGTGAAACAATCACTCGGAGGACAAATCACTCAAGCGGGAGCTGGCTCTTCCCACTGTTTCACTGCTTGAAGACATAATAAACCAAAAGTTGGAAAACCAGAGCCATAATCAGCGCCAGAATGGCTTGTTGACCAATTGATATAGTTTTCTCCTTGTTCGTCGTCTCCAAGGTGTTGCCAATGCGTGGGGGAGAATAGAGAAAGGCCATTGAGATGCAGTAGTCTTGGTCACCAAGTTCGCCTTTGAAGATTGGCCTTCCAATCACGTGCTTGTATCGCCCGCCACTCCATGCCTGTAAAGATGGTGTCACCGTTGAAAACTGAATAGTGATCCGTACAAAGAATTGCCATGATTTGGTTCATCAACTTGAACAGAGTATGCCCGGCATCATGATTAATCATAAAGTACTGACAGCTCACAAGTGTATTGAAATGTTTTCAAGTACAGCGCGGTTAATTATGGTGGTCATGTTGTTGGGTAGATAAAGATAATTTATGAGATTGGGTTTTATGTAATTCATCCTATTTAATATGATTAAAGCTTGATCTTGATGAGTTGTTCTCACTATCTTGTTTATGGAACCTACTTGATTAATTACCCATTCATCAACCTAACTTTCAATAATTAATTAGACACACCTTCATTAATTTAACTCAACAAATAAGAACGAACACTGAAAGCTATTAAACTAACATGTAAGAAAACTAAGAGTAAAATCAACAGACCTTAAGAATCCTGTTTCGTGATACATGAAATATCAAGTTAGGCTAAGCTACAGTTTGTTCTTCTGTCCTGTGCGAGAGGCTCGGTACATGCATGAAATTTCGTGGCTTGACAAATAGATATACGCACAAGTGATAATATTCATATAAAAAATTACCTAAAAAAATGTAATTCTCTCTATGAAAATGCATAGATGGGATATGGGATTACCTGTATCTGATCTCCAATGGTGATTACTATGGCATCCGTCTCTGGGCAGAATGAAACCCAGCCTTTCTTGGAGTAAACATGAAACTCCGAAGAGCCATAGCAGAAATGCAAACCTAGCGAATGGGAGCAATCCGAGCCTCTTATCAGCATTCTAATAACGTCATATCCCAGTGAATTGTCCCACTGATCAACCGAAGAATTGCAGAAATGTTTGTAGAGATAACAGAGAGATCCAGCAAGGTCTTGCTCTTGCGTCACGCCGTTTTCACATCTTGGCTTCGTTGCAGTGTTCTTCTTCAGAGCTAAGATAATCTCTCCGGCTAACTTCTCGATCTCCGACAGAAGTTCTTCCATTTTCAGGCTGTTTTGCATGGAGAATTGAGGCATTAATTACATGATCATTAGTGGTTCTAGAAAATATTCTGTTCAGTTATGCTTATTGCCATAACAATGTATAGGTTCAGGTCTATACTTTTGCTGCAATGATGTGATTTTGAACATTAGTTGATCTATTGCAAATTGAAATCAAAATCAATTACTGGAAATGCAACAATGGAGACGTTGAATGCTGATTGTTGATTTACCTGAAATTTGAATATTCATGTGGCCAGATTCCCTCCATTTCCAACTTCAAATTCTGGTCTCTGCACCAAACGAACTCTTCGCTCATCTCTCTCTCATCTTCTCCGAGGAACTCCTCGAAGCCGTAGGGTTTCTCCGGAGACCTCGAAACAGCCTTCTTCTTCTCCGGCGGTAGCGTAAATATCCCGGCACCGGCCGTCAAGATCGACTCTACGAATTCGCGCTTAATTCCGTGGTTGATGATCTGAAAGCAACCGATCCGAGCAATGGAGTCGAGGATTTCGGCGACGGAGCTGTTCTGAGGCGAGTTCAGGGAGCAAAAGTCTATTTTGGGAGGGTTCTGGATTGACTTTTGGCGAGGGAAGATCCGGTCGGGCAAGATGAGGTCGGGGACGCGGAGAGAGTTCTGGAGGAACTCCGTGAGGACATCCTCGTTTGTGAAGGAGGACCGCCGCCCGGAGGCAATCGGAGAAGGCGGCGGGGCGCGGAAGTCGACCGAGTGCCGATCCGCAGACGATGATTCCGGCGAGATAGCCATCGGAGGTAGCGATCAAGGTTAGTGAGATCTTAATTAATTGCTCGGTGACTGTTTGTTTGAGATACATAATACAATATTCACAATCCTTCCAAAATCTTCTTTCATTCTCTCTCTCTATCTGTCTCTCTGGAAAAGAAAAAGGAGAGGATGAAGCAGCAATCATAGCATGTCCCTGCGTTGCCTCTCCTACATTAGACGACCCACCACTTTTTCTTCTTTCTCCACTTTTCCTTTCCCTTTTTCTCTTCGGCTTTACAGCTTCCCTGCTGCTGTTGGCGGTTGCTGTGTGAGCATCTCTTCGGATTGATGCCGGTAGCCATTGACTCAAACGACTCACTTCTGAGTTGACTCGGAATAACAGATCTAACACCTATTTTCTCCTCACAACATACCTTACCGGATAAAATATTTAAAATATTCCTAATATAATAAGGACGTGGGGAATAGTTAAAATATTTAAAATATTCCTTAAATTTAAGAAATATAATAAGGACACGGTTTCTTATTTTTAAGATATTCTTTTTATCTTGTTATTTTTTTATTTGTAAGGTAATGGGTAATTGATGAATATATCTATATACTTAATATATATTATTTTAATAACAAAAGCTAAAAAATAATAAAAAATACCATGTAGTTTGCAATAAATATTTTCAATAAGAGAGATCATAACTAAGTTAAAAGGTAATGCTAGCAGGATATAGTTTGATCTTTTTTAAAATAAATTTAAATAAAAATAAGAGTTGATATAATTTGCCCAAGCCTAGATAGATAGTGGAAGAGTTTTGACTTAAGTAATGAACCATCAATGTAAAATTTATTAATTATCACTAAATAAATATTTATTTAAAATATTTTAATTTTTTATTTGCACGCACGTGACTATACTTTTGTATATTTTATTTTATAAATGTATTTTATTTTTAGATAATATACATTAATTATATCTTGATTTTAGTTATAAAATATTTTTATATAATATTTTATCAATTAATTAAACTATTTTATTGCTAAAAGAAATATAATAATAAATCTTCTTTAGGATAAAATATATTTATTACATTTTATAGAAAACAATATTAATAAATAATATTTTATCCCGACATCAACCCTAAATCTAATTCACGCTTTGGACACTGCCAACCAACGTTGAACCCACGCTGCGGCACAAGGCGCATTTAAAAATGAAATAGCCTTCGAAGTCTTCATTAGCGGCTGCAATCTAGGCCCAAGTCGATGTCGGGCCCAGGAAAGTCCTCGGGCCATTATTCACAGATATGTGGGCTCGGACTCGAGTAACTTTATTGAGTTTGAAGCCCATTTGGGCTGAGACGCGTGCGGAGCGCCGGAGCCTATATGGACAATGTATAAATTTATCAGAGTTTATTTTTTTTACTCAATTAAAGTCATTTAAATAATTGAGCCATACATCATTTGAATAAAAAAAATTGGAAAATAAAAAAATTATTTAAATTATTTTAATATGATTTATTGTATTTAAATTTAGTGTGATTTGATTTACATTGAGATATTTATTGTAAATAATATAATTTGATGTGATATAAATGCTATAGGAACTTTGTGTGTGTGTATACACATAGAAATAGATCTTAATAGATAAATTTTAATTTTATTTTAGATTTATTAAAATTATTCATTATCATGTATTTAGAATTTTATGTCCATAATAAGGTTTAATTAATTATAAATTTGTTATGATAACATGGTAAAAAAAATCCACATGACAAATGCATAGACAAATAAAAACTATACAAGCACACTAAAATCTTCACTGTTAGATAATTAATAATTAAAAATAACTAATAATATTTATAATATAATAAATAATAATGATGAGCCAAGAGAATTAAGTTTGCGTCCCTTAAAACTCAAAATACCTCACATTAAATCTAGAAGTGGTCCTTTCTATGCATTTATCAATGTTAAGAGCCTTCTGCCAAACAACTCGTTAAGATCCAATTCAAATGTACCTAGATTGGATGGATATATAAGTAAATATGCAAAGTTGAGTTATAATAAGTTGAGATTCGTACTAATATGTCTTAGATTTAATTTCTTGTTTTGTATAGTGAGGCAAAATCTTTACTTATGATTTACTTTCTCTGTCAAAATTAAAAACACAAACGGACAAACGGTGAGATATCGTGCAAGAACAATAATCTCAAGTATAAGCGAAACTCTCTCCCAAGTCACTCTTTTCCCTCCCTCTCTTTTCCACTCGCTTCCCCCATCTCCTTCGCCATGATCTGCTTGAATGCCAGCTGCTTTCTGGTTATATCGTCTCTGTTAGTAAAATTTACTATCATTCTGTAATGTCCTGGTCTGCAGGAGATGAATGAAAAGCTGTTTTACAAGCTTCTCATTGAAAATGTTGAGGAACTGCTCCCAGTTGTTTACACTCCAACTGTTGGTGAAGCTTGCCAAAAATATGGCAGCATCTTCAGGCGTCCTCAGGGTCTTTTTATTAATTTGAAAGAGAAGTATGTTCCATACAATTCCTTGGTAGGTCCTTATGTGATTGCAGTATTATACTGAAATGTTGAAACCAATTGATCAAAATTCTTGAGGTACTGAAGAATTGGCCCCATGGGAAAATTCAGGTTGTGTAAGTGTGTGTCGAAGGCTGGCTTGAATTTTTCTAGAATGTTGTCAGGGGAGGGGAATGTCTGTGGGGAAGCTTTCTTTGTACACAGCAACTTGGAGGCAGTGCCGGCCCAACAGAGTTGGAGGCCTAACAAATTCAGATTTGTTGATGCCTTTTAGTATTAATTTTTTTATATAAATATTTTATTATTTTATTAAATAAAAAAATTAAAATTCAATCAATTACAAAATATAATAATCTCTTAACTATAATAAATTTTGAACTAAAATATAATGTCTCATAGATAAGAAAAAAAAAAACTAAACAACTTCTGACAATAAATAAAGAAAAACAAAACTAATTTTTCTTAAAAGTTTAAGAAGATCAGTGTGAGCAAAAAATTATAGAGAGAAATAAAACATAACATTAAATTGATAGTATTAAAAAAATAAAATTCACCAATAATGAGCAACTTTTTATTCTACAAATATGTGTTTGACTAAGTTCACTTTTATGTAAAATCAATTTTTCTTACCTTTTAAGATGCAAAATTGTTGATTAAATCTTCATAATCAAGTTTATCTAATAAATCATGTTCAATAGATAATATAGCTAATCCATTCAATCTTTCATGCGACATAGTTGATCTCAAATATGATTTTATCAATTTTAATTTTGAAAAACTTCGTTCTGCAGAAGCTACTGAAACTGGAATTGTCAATAATATTCTATAAGCAATATATGCATTCGGAAATGAATCGACTCTTTTGATGTAATAAAGAATTTCTATTGAAGTATTTTTTTCCTCTTGAAAAGTTTCTCTTAACACTCTTAATTCTAAAAATAAATCTAAACCATATATATCAGAAAGTTCATTAAATTTAAGAACGTTTTCAAGATTCAAACAATACTCTTTTAAAATATCTTAATCTATTGATTTTAATTTCTTAAAATTACATAGAAATCCAAATTTTTTTTCATATATTCTAAATTGCTCAAACTTATTTCGAAGTGAAGAAATGACTCGATCAATCATGTATATAAAATAATCAACTCTAAAAGATTCTTCAGCAGATTGTGTTTTATCATTATCAACATTTTCATCAAATTGTTTTTTCTTACGAATCACACGTTTTTCATGAAATATGGTTTCTATTTCCATTTCATTTGCAAGTTTTTTGGCAGAAATCATAGCAGATTCAAATCTATTTTCTCTATAAGTTTCAAAAAAAGAAAGAAGACTTTTTAATTGATCTATAGCAACATCAATATGCATATCTTCACTTTGAAAGCTCTTACTAACTGAATTAACCACATACAAAATATCATACCAAATAATCATGCCTAACAAAAATTCAAAATTCTCTAATTCATACATTGCAAGACATTTAGCTTCACTCTTTATTTTAGGATCATCACTACTTTCTGCTAATTCAAACAAAGCATCTCGTATTTTTGGAGCTTGAAATCTAATTGCCTTGACACTTTCAATTCGACTTTCCTAGTGAGTTTGTGACAATGATTTGACAGTTAAATTAGATATGTTATCCTTTAATATTTTCCATTGTTTGGGTGAAGAAGAGAATAATGAATATATGCGTTGTAAAACTCCGAAAAATGAAATAGCTCTAACACAAGAGGTGGCAACATCAGAAATTACTAAATTAAGACTATGACAACCACATGGTGTATATAATGCTCTAGAATTTATCTCTAATAGTCTTTTCTGTACACCTTGATGCTTTTCCTTCATATTAGACCCATTATCATATCCTTGCCCTCTTATATCATTGATATCGAGATTTAAATTTTCAATTTCTCTTATAAGTTCACTAAAGAGGCATTTTCTAGAAGTGTCATCCACTTTTAAAAATCCTACAAAGTATTCTTCAATTATTATTGGACCAGTTGAAATATCCACACACCTTAATATGAGAGACATTTGTTCTTGATGACTTAAATCTGGAGTACAATCAAGTAAAATGGAAAAATATTTTGCCTTTTTAATTTTCTTCAAAATCATACTCTTAACTTCATGTGCTAACATATGTATCAATTCATTTTGTATTTTATGTCCCAAGTAATGATTATGAATTTCACCATTTTGAATACGTCGAACATGTTCTTGTAATACTGGATCAAATTCAGCTATCATCTCAATAAAACTTAAAAAATTTCCATTATTCACATGATAGATCTTTTCATTAGTTCCACGAAATGCCAAATTATTTTTAGCTAGAGTTTTTACCACATCAATTATTCTTTTTAAAACATTTCTCCAATGTTCTTTTTCTTTACTAATTCTTACTTGCACATCCCTATCAATTTCTTTATTTTTAGAAAATCTCAATTCTAAATCAAACCAAACATTCATGTTAAATAAGTGCTCCTTACTTGTTTCATGACCTTTCAACCTTGTACTAAGATTTCTCCAATCTTTAGTTCCTTCATTGCCAAATTGGCTCCCACTATATTTTGTACCAAACAATTTGCAACAAAAACAATAAATTTTGTCAAAATCCTTTGAATATATCAACCATCTTCTATCATAAGTTTCCCCATTTGATAGTCTCCTAGTATAATAAAAAGTGGAGAAGTGCCTAGAAGTTTCATCCTTCAGAAAATCTATATCACTTTCTCTAATCGACATTTTTCAACTAACAAGTCTCTTAATTTAATATCAATATTTTCCCATCTTCCTGGATCATAAATATTAATAGAAACATTACTCGGGCTATTGTCAATATCCTTAGTTTCTATGTTAATTTCCTCTTCTTCTGTATTTTCTTGACATTCTCCACCATCCATATTATTATCACATTTTTCATTGTTATAATTCTCTATGGTTTGTTTTACTATCATCTCATTATCTCCTATTTCATTTAAAGTTGTGTGTTCAATTGTTTCATTATTTTGACTATTTAGATCTCTCTTATTACTTGTGATAAATTTTTCAAGAGCGCCTTTTTGAGATTGAATCAAACTATCTATTCTTCTCTTTTTCTTAAGTTTCTCATACCCCGATATATGTTTTCTATTGGACATATTAACTTAACAATAAAAATTAAGCAATTGAGTAAAAGGAAAGGTATCACCTGGAAAGTCTTATAAGCTCCAAGTATATACCAATCCCGAATATTTCCAAAATCCAAATTAGATTCTTCAAGTGATTTTCCTCAATGATGATCAAATCAATTGAATCCTAACATGAACCAAAATAAAATTTTGAGTGTTAATTGAATGAAATCAATTGAATCATAACATTTAATTTTTATAGAAGAATATAAATACAAATTGGAATTCAAAAAAAAAAAAAAATTTGACAATAGACAAAAGAGGGTTGATGACACTAATACACTCTTCTAAAATTCTTAGATTTAAACCACAATAGTATAATAGTCATTTTTTAACAAATATCAAATCCTAGATTTAAAACACAATAGATAAAGTCTTTGTAAAATTAAACTTAAATAATAGATTATTTGAATGGAATTTATTTAAAATTTGAGTCTAATTCCTACCTGCCCATTATTTAAATTTCATAAACATACTCTTCAATAAAAAAATGCACACAGATTAATGAATCCAACCACCAAGTATGATTAGGATGTAAAAATGAAATTAACAACAATCACCAATTTAATAACTTATTTAATATACAAAAGACCCATAAATACAAAGACCCAAAATTTATAAACACTAATCACTTATTTAAACACCAATTTAATATAAACACTAATAAAACGAGTATCACATCAATTGACAACGAACACTAACAGAGCATAGGCACGAATTGAATCACCAACAATACTTGAAGTAAGATTAACAATAAACACCAAAAACCCATAAAAGACCAATAAAAGTGAGACTTATAAAACTGACAATAAAAATGAGATTAACATTTAACACCAATTTAATATAAACACCAACTTCCAACAACAATCATTTATACAAAAGACCAACACCCAAAAGACCCATAAAAGACCAATAAACAAAAAACGCATCACTTAAAGTGAGATTAGCAAGTAGCAACAAACACCCACTTAAAAGTGAGATTGACAACACCAATCACTTAAAAACCAAATCACTTAAATACCAACAATAATGAATAAACACCCACCCTGCAAAAGACCCATAAAATAAAAGACTCAACATTCACTTATAAACACCAATCACTTAAATATCAACAATAAACACCCTGCAAAAGACCAACAAACACTTAAATTGACAATACTGTACAATACAAAGAGTCAAAGACCAAGCAATAAACACTAATAAATAAACACCACCAATCAATTAAATACAAAAGATCCAACCGTCAACACTAACAATAAACAAAAGTAGCAAAATAAATAAACACCACCCAACACTTAAATACAAAAGACCCAACAGTCAACACTAACAATAAACAAAAACAACAAAATAAATAAACACCACCAATCACTTAAATACAAAAGACCCAACAGTCAACACTAATAATAAACAAAAGCAGCAAACACTTATTAGCGCCAATGCTCACCGACAGAACGCCTGCTGCTACGAGCTTAGTGTTCACCAGCGGGAGGTTGCTTCAACAGCGTGCGTCACTTTTCGGCCAGTCGACCCAGTCACCAGTGACACCCAACAATCTGCTGTTAACTTGTTACTGCTCGTTCACAGACCATGAATGACGGCGTCGAAGCCGTCGACGAAGACGAAATTGTGCTGTGTCTGTGCAGAGTGCAGCGCAGTGATTGTGTGTGAGAGAGAGAGAGAGAGGGGGGGGAAATGAGAAGAGAAAGTGGGTTTTATGGGGAATAGCACATCAACGTTAAAAATTGGAAAATAGTGAAAGAAGTTAAAAAAATTTAAAATATTTTATATTTAATTTTTAATACAATATTAATTATTAAAAAATAAAAAATATATATAAATATTACAAATTTCTAAATTTTGGGGCTTCTAATTTAGGTGGCCTAATGCCATGGCATAAATGGCTTTAAGGTTGGGCCAGCCCTGCTTGGAGGGATTCTTCCATCAGCTGCAAGTATAATTTAAGCCAAAACCCATTATGTCCTCAAGTGGCATGGTGAAACTACGCCTCTAAAATTTCCTACTGGAGTTCTTAGAATGGATACCCTTTACTAAAATCCTGGTTGTGGATCAGGTTTCGCCCCTCTTAAACACTAACTTTTGCTGCACTTTGTGGTTGCTCTATAGCTGGCAAAAACATCTCATCTAGCCCAAAGATTTGTTGTGTTGTCCCCAAATAATATTGAGAAAAGAAAAGAAAAAGAATAGGAAAAAGAGGCTCGCGTCACTACGGTTACTGTGCCCCCTACTCAAGTGGAGTGACATCACATCATGCCTCTCTGTGTTCTATGCTACTAGAGGATTGGCTACAACATCTCTTGGAATTTAGAGAATTAGATAGACAACTTGCGTTATACTAATTAGTCGGCATCTCACTTCTGCTTTGCTACTTGGTTCTTTTCAAAAGAAAATTGTTGATATGTTGTCATTTTCAGTGCTTGCCTATAACTATTGTTCTGGGTACAAACAATGAGACGTAGTTGAATGATGAATTTTACATCAGGCTCAAACGATGGAGGGCAACTGGGCAGGTTGGAATTTTATATTGTAACATGCCTAGTTTTAGCAGACCCAACCAACTATTGTCAGTCTTGCGATGCTGGAAGGTTTCTGAAATGCTAATATGTTTTCATGTCTCCCTCTCTAGGAATATGCTAAAACTAATGTATGAATTTATATGATTGCAGTCGAGCAAAATTACGGAGAGAGTTCTCATTCAAGTTATTCACTTGTCCGAAATTTGAAGTCTATATGTTTTTATTTATTTTTTGGATAGTTTTTTTTTTCTTCGATTTGATCTGTATCGTGCAGTTTGAAGACTTTGCAAACCATAATGCTTTTGATCAGCTTCCAAAGTATGGCTCTTCAGATCTTGTTTTCAATGATGACATGCACGTAGTGGATGGAGGTTATTTATAATAGTTTTATTGTTTTTTTTTCTTTTTTCTGCTTTGCCTTTCTCGAAATATTAATGTGCACGTGTACGCTTTCGGGGTTGGGAAAACCATTTCAAATATATATATACATATATATTGCCTTTTATGCTGTTTTTTTTTTTTTTTTTTATGACCCAAGTGTTCGGGCCTTGTTAGTAATTTGTCGAATTATTTGGGTATTATATGTGAATTATTTTGTATTTTTATTAAAAGTATTATACTCACATATTTTTGAAATATTTGAAATAATTCACATATTTTAAATCTAAAAAGTATAAAGTGTGTATTAGCCAATTCGACTGAAAAATCTGTTGCATGCTCCCATAAGACCATGTGCAGAGCCAAAAGACCTTGTCTGATGAAAGAGGCCTTTTAATTATTATAATGGCACTAATGACTCATGATGACTCATTATTACTATAGTTAATGGCTAATGGCTCTGTTGCTAACAAGATTTTATCGATTTCTCATTTTTCACCCACTTCTCTTTTTGTTTTTATTAAATATTAATAAATATTATTATTCAATTCCATCCCCATACACATCTCTCTCTCTTTTCTCTATCATTTATCTAATAGACTACTTATTTACCACATTTCTCTTCGGAGTGTTTGTTCTTCGGTCTTCAACTTCTCATCAGGTTCAATAACTTCTACTCCTCTTTATCTCTATCTCTCTGTAAGTTGCTTCATTTTATTCCTTATTTTGTGGTCTTCTCAACATTTCTTGAAGTAATTTTTTTGTGCTGATTTTTTATCTTTATCTTCATTTTTATATGCATGGAAGATTATTTAGGGCATATTTTTTATATTTTTTAAATTAATTTTTAGTTTTAAAATCAAATAATATAAGATTGATAGATTTGAAGAATTGATCTTCATTATTTAGAATATGTGGACAGATCTTCACCATTTAGAATATGTGGACTAGGGGTGTTCGTGGTTCGGTTTGGCCGGTTTAATGCACCGAACTGCAAGCTCAGTTTTCTACCAAATCAAATCGAGCGATTTGGTTTGGTGTGGAAAATCGAACCGAACCGCACTGCATTTTGAAGTTCGGTGCGGTTCGATTTTCGTGGTTTCAAAAATTTTGCAGCCAGTCCCAGAAATTCTAAGGAAACATCAAATTGATCTGCTAGCAAACACAGCACAAACACATCCCCAAGGACCCTAACAAGCTAGTACAGTACAAGACGAAATCGTCGCTGAAGTGAGTCCATTGCTTGAGTATCAAAAACTTGCATTAAAAAATAATCAACAGAAAGTGAGAGAGTGAGCATACCAGCGACCGGCGATCGATGATCGGAATAGGAGAAGGAAGAAAATAGGGCGATAGGCGTCGGACTGCTGCAAGCCTGCGATGGCGTGGGGGCTGTCGGTGTGAGGTGTTGACTGTGACGGCGTGAGGTGCTGACTGTTGCGAACCTGCGACGACATGGGGGCTGTTGGTGGGTTGGCGTCGATCGACGATCATCCGACGAAAAGGAGAGAGAAAGAGGGTGCAGTGCGGCAGGCGTGGGTGGGTGCGGTTCGGTTCAAGCAATAGGGTTAGGGTTTGGTTCGAGGGAAAGGGGAGAGAATGAGGAGAGGAGGAGCCGAGACAGTCCGCTGCCCCATTTTAGTTTTTATATTTATAATATATAAATTATATATTTTTTAAATTATATATTATATATACGGGTGGTTCTGTTTTGAATCGAACCGTCGGTTTGCCAAACCGCTAACCACGCGGTTTGGCAATTTTCCGAACCAAACCGAACTACCAGTTCAAAAAAACCAGCCAGTTCGGTGTGGTCCGGTTCGATTTGGCCAAAAGCCGCGGTTCGGCGGTTTTTTTGAACACTCCTAATGTGGACAGATCTTCATTCTTCACCATTTTATCATGAGACTTGAGAATACAAGTTATTTCCCTTTTTTGGGTCAATATTTTGTTCACTTTATGCGCTTCTTCTATTCCTAGTATACAAGCCTCCTTGTGTTGCGAGGAACATATCTATGTACAACTTTTTGCGTGTCTTCATTTTAATTTTTTATTTTTGTTTGCAAAGAGGTATATGCTTCTTCTGTGCAAAGGTGTTTGTTATGTTTTGTAAAGATTCAGTTGTTGTCTATGTACAAAGAAGATAAGTACTCAAAAAATTTGAAGTGTAACAGTTATTACAAAGGAAAAGAAAATTCTATCATCATATTCAACTTCAAAATTAAAATTGAGATCTATAGAGGACAAAGAATGAGACATGACTTAAGATTCATAGCAACCAATAACCACTATGTTTTTTCTTTTCTTATTTTTTATTTCACACAGTTTCCAAATATAGCCTTAACTAGTTTCAATTATTTCTCCAAATTAAGATCTCAGCCACCATGCATGCACTCTGTTCATTAACTTCAACATATCTTTATTAATTTATTTTGGAACTTGAATATGTTGTTTGTTTGTGGCATTTGAATTTTTTCATGTTATCTTGCGTTAATGTAGCTTGGTTGAATCTGTTGATTTTTTTTTAATTATATAAGTTTTAATAATTTGTTTCTAATTATATATGTTAATCTTTGTTAATTAATTGTTACGCATATTAGTAAATAAAATTAAACTATATGTAGGAAATGAGACAAAGAGACAAATTTTGGGAGTATGCTAATCATTTGGATTGACGATTCAAATATAAATTTTGTCAAAAAGAGTATCATGGTGGTATATCTAGAGTAAAACTGCATTTATCTAGTCAAACAGGACGTGATGTTATGGTTTGTCCAAGTGTGTCAGATGAGGTACAAGCTCTAGCCTTATTGCTATTGGAGGTGGTAGTAAAAAGGCAAAATTATCTATTGAAAATGTCGGAACTAGTTAAGAAACTTTGTTAAGTTTACAAGAAACTTCAATGCCTACCATATACAACAAAAAAGATAAGGATATGGTGGACATAAAAATAGCTTAACATTTTCTTTTTTGAATAATATTCCTTTCAATGTTATTCAAACACTTGCTTTTATTGAGATGATTAAGGTTGTTTCTGACTTTGGTATTGAATATTCGTTACCAAGTTATTCTACTCTAAGAATTAAATTAGTGATGGATAAAAAAACAATGGTTGAAGATTATATAGCTAAAGTGAAGGAATCATGAAGTTTATTAGGATGCACATTAATGTTTGGATAGACATAAAAGGTCGATAATTTATCAATGTGGTTGCTTATTCTTCGAAAGAACCTGTCTTTTTAAAGTCTTTTGAAAGATTGAGTCATAGAAAGAGTGGTTATTTTCTTAGAGATCTACTTGTATCTGTTATTAAGGAGATTTGACCTAAGAATGTAGTTCAAATTATCACAGACAATGCTACAAATTATGGACTTGCCAGTGATATTGGATATTCGTCGCCTACTCGAGCTGCCACAATCATTGTTTGCAGTTGCAGTTGTCATTTCACAAATTGTCGGCCACATTGCCCGTTAGCGCCACCAGCCATTGCTCTGTCGGCCTCCAGATCTGGCCACACCGTTGCTGCCTGTCGCTGCCATTAGATCTGAAATCAGATTTGGGTTGACCCGACCTGATTGGATTTGACCCGATCTGACTAGATCCGACCCATCTGCGATTTTGTCAGATTTATTTAGTGCCCTGATCCATCATGCCAAGACCCCTATCTCGATGCAGTGCTTGCATAGTCTTGAATGTCCAATGTACCCTACAGTGCTTCTTTGCCCCTTACTTCAGCCTTGAGGAAAAAGCTATTGATTTTTCTACTATCCAAAGAGTTTTTAGTGCCAGAAATGCCTCCATCCTCTTGGCCTAGCTTCTATCAAGGGACAGGTTTGAGGCAGTCGTTACACTCACTATTGAAGCTCTAGCTCGGCTTCAAGATCCTATTTACGGCTGTGTCCCATATTCTTACCCTTCAACAACAGGTTAGTGATTTGCAAGCTTATCTAACTATATTGAGGGAATTTGCAAACTATTATGCATATCCTCAACCTGTTCCAAATTGGTTTCACCCACAACCCAATCCAAATCCATTTCCAAAAAATGTCTCATTTCCTAGTTTCTTAAAGGCTATTTCTCTACCTTGCCCTGCTGATACTAGTAGTAGCCAGTGTCCACTTCGAGACGACGTTGATGAACTTGGACCCATCGTGTTCAGCAATCATCGTCAGTTTCTATGGTTTGACTTTTTTTTTCTTGTGTATATATAATATGTCAAATTTTTATTGACGAATTTATTCAGTTAGAACGTATTAAACACGAATTAAGTCTCTCTTGAATATTTTTCATATGTCGAATATTTGACCGAATTTAAAATATATCAACCCGAATAATACTATTACTTTTACTGTCCCAAATTTTTCTCGTTTGTCGAATTACTAACAAGGGTTCAAGTTTCACCCACCTAGTCCTGGGAGAGACCAACATTTCCCCCATTACAAGAAATTTGACTTTTAGTTACCACATTTAGTGATAGCCAGTTAAAAGTCGTCACTAATTCCAATATTTAGTGACGGTTAGATAGAATTCGTCACAGATGGTGGCCAATAGTGACGGCCACATGTGGTTGTCACTGAATGTGCCACTTTTAGTGAGGGTCGGGTAACGTTGATCACAGATGAAGGCACAATAGTGACGGTCACACGTGGTCATCATTGAATGTGCCACTTTTAGTGAGGGTCGGGTAACGTTGGTTACAGATAGAGGTACAATAGTGACGACCACATGTGGTCGTCACTAAATGTGCCACCTTCAGTGAGGGTCGGGCAATGTCGGTCACAAATGGAGGCACAATAGTGACGGCCACACGTGAGCGTCACTGAATGTACCATCTTTAAGGGTTGGGCAACGTCGGTTACAGATGGAGGCACAATAGTAACGATCACAGATGGTCGTCACTGAATGTACCACCTTTAGTGAGGGTCGGATAACCTCGGTCTCAAATGGAGGCACAATAGTGATGGCCACACATGGTCGTCACTGAATGTACTACCTTTAGTAAGGGTCGGGTAACCTCGGTCACAGATGGAGGCACAGTAGTGATGACCACACATGGTCGTCACTGAATATTGTACCTTTAGCGAGGGCAAGGCAACATCGGTCACACATGGGAATGAAATAGTGACAGCCAAAGGCAGCGGTCATTGAGCGTGCAACTTTTAGTGAAGGTCGGAAATGCTCGATCACAAATGGGTTAGCAATAATGGTGGTCAAATTTTGTTGTCATTGAATGTACATCTTTAGTAAGAACCAGGGAATGGTGGTCACAAATGGAGGTTAATAGTGATGGCCATACTTGGCCGTCACTAAATGTGATATATGACAATTATTATTAAATGTATAATTTTAAGGATTAAAAAAGAATCATTAAAAAGAGTTGCACATTAAAAAAAATAAAATATATAAATTTAACATGATTTAGTCTTAATACACTTAATTATGTAATTTTAAACTAATAAAATGAATCCATTTAAATAACGATGGTGTAGTTTTTGAATTAAAAAAAAATATAGATATACTAATGTCTTAGACAAATTAAATTGTAAATTTACATATTTTTTTAACTCTAAATAATTAATCACTTTTTCATTCAAATAACTGGATATTTTGAGTAATTTTATTTATCTAGTTACAACAATTCTTGTAATACAAAAAAATAATTAATCAAAATTTGTATTAACTGCAAAAAGTTTGATTTTCTCTAAGAAATTGTAGATAAAACACTTACGCTACATTCTCTTTGTTGTTTTTAAGCCATTTTTAGTTTTTAATTTTTTAAAATAATAAAAATGCGTTCTCTTTACTATCTTTAAAAAAATATTTTCAAAAATAAAAAAAATTATAAAAAAAAATCTAAAACAACAAAAAGTTATTTTGAGTGTTTTCATCCAAAACAAAGTCCAAACTCAAAACACATAAAACAAGTTTCATTTTCAATATTTATTCGTATTTTATTATTGTAATAGGAAAAAATATTACAAAATTCACTAACTTTAAAATTGTATATATTTTTAATATTATAATAACCTTAAATATTTATAATTTATTGAATAATCAAATTTATAAAATAAAATATCATTAAAAATTATTCTCAAAATTTCGAAGAGAATTCATTTTCTAACTTTCTATTTTGAAAAACAGTTTTTTAGAATAATAAAGAGAACGCATTTTCAATTTTTAATACGACACAAACTCTCAAAATAGAAAATTAAAAATAAATTCAAAACTCAAAATTAAAAATTAAAACGTAAATAGAACGTAACCTTATTTTTCACTACATCAAATCATTGCTAATCATATTAATTTTCGTTATAAATTGATTTTCTTTACCAAAATTTTTGTAATCAATAATTATATTTTTATAGTTAATTCTATAAACAACTAATAAACCACTATGTATGATATCACTAAACTTAATTTTGTAGCAGAAAAAAAAACTTTTTTTTGAGAATAATATTTTTTTCTAAACCTATACCAACCCATACAATCTAAATGAAATATAAAACACACAATATATAATTTTAAAAACTTTCAATTAATCACATAAAATAAAACTAATGTCAACCGCACACTACAAAAAATCTTTAACAATTTTTAATGTCAATACATGTAATGATAGCAAAATTAAATTTAATTTCGAGCTATTTCTTCTTCTGTTATATATGCATTGCAAGAACTTAAAAAACATAAATAAATGAAAAATTAGATAAATTAATATAACTTATTTTAATGTGAAATATTTATAATAATTTGAATAAAGAAAACTAACTATACTCTTAAGAAATAGTTATACAACTTTTTCGTTATTATTGATTAAAAATTTAAATTCTAATCATTAAATAATAGAAAAAATTTATTAAGATTTAACTAACATTTATATAAGCAATCTCTAAGTTGATTATATATTTTTTATAAATGCATGAATATAATTATTAAACTAATATAATTTAACATTAATTATTTATTGATAATACAATGTATTAAAAAATTACAAAAACATTAAAAAGAATATAATATATTAAACTAATTTATTATAATTATTAGGTTTATAATATAATTTCATTTTTAAATAAATATTAATTTGATGCAATAATTTAAATTATTTTATTATTAAAATTTAGATTATTATCATAAATTATAAGTTAAATTATTTAATAATTATTATAACTTATATTATTTTATCAGTTATCATAATCATAATTATTTTACTTTTATCAATCAAACTATTATTAATATTAATTTTATAAGTTATTTTATTTTTATTTAGCAACGAAATATTTTAACTAAAAATAAAAAATCTTAAGTATTTTTATAAAGTGGGAGATGCTCCGGCCAAACCCCCCAAAACCCACCCACACCCCCCCAAAACCCCCCAATCGCCCCAATCAGCCTGCAAATCCCTAGCCCTCAAATCCACCAAATCCCTAACCTTTCGTCGCCTCCTACTGCCCATCGCTTCAACAATTTTGTTTTCATCGCTTCCATAGCTCCATTTCAACGTTTCTGCTTCCGCCACTTCAACAGTTCCTCTTCAACGTTGTTGCTTCCGCCACCATATTTACCATATTATAAGGTAAAGAATTTTATAGAGAATATCTTGATGAGATTTTGGTTGTGCTTATTAACTCATATATTGTGATTGCGTGTGTGCGTATGTGTGAAGGTTGTGTGTGTGTTCTGATTAATGATTAGTGTTCTGTTTTAATGGTTTGATTAATGGTTAGTCTGATTTTCTGTATGCTATGTGTGCGTACGTATGCGTATGTGTGTTCTAATTAATGGTTGGTCTAATTTTCTATTTTTTGGTGTTCTGTTTTTTGTTTTTTGTTGGGTTGATTATTATTGTTATGGTTTTATTGTTGTTGGTGTTCTGGTTATATTGTTGATTATTTTCATAAATTAAAATACGACAAACTTGATGTCATGCACATCGAGAAGAATCTTGATGTCATGCACATCGAGAAGAATGTATGTGACAATGTTTTTGAAACGATCATGAATATTGAACGGAAATCAAAGAATGGTAAGAGAGTATGCATGGATTTAATGAAGCTAGCATTAGGAAGGAATTTCACATTGACGAAGACGACAAACTACCACTTGCATGCTATATTTTATATTCGAAAGAAAAATTGTTGTTGAAATTCTTGAAAGAGGTAAAACTACCTGATGGTTATTCATCAAATATTTCAAGATTAGTGAATATGAAGGAGTGCAAAATTTCATCTTTGAAGAGTCATGATTCCTACATACTTATGCAGCGGTTAATGTCACTTGCTATACGAGGTATTTTGTCAAAAAAAGTGTGCAATGCATTGATTAAATTAAGCAACTTTTTTCGAGAAATATGTTCTAGAGTATTGGTGGTTGAAAGGCTAAATGAATTAGAGCTCCATATTTCCGAGACTCTTTGTAAATTAGAGCAGATATTCCTTCTCACATTTTTTGATGTTATGGAACATTTGCCAGTTCATTTGCCTTCTAAAGCTAGAATTGTCGGACCGGTCCAATATCAATGGATATATCCAATTGAAAGGTGAACACATTATCTTATAACATAATATATTTGAGAAAATAGGTATATATATGTTACTACAAGAGTTTGACATTTGTTTGAAAACTTTTGATAGGTATTTATGTACATTAAAGTCCTATGTGTGTAATAAGAGTCGTCCAAAAAGTTTGATTGTGGAAGGATATCTTGTGGAGGAATGCTTAACCTTTTGTTCTAGGTATCTCAGTGGAATCGAAACAAAATTCAATTACATCGATAGAAATGATGATAGGGATAGGGTGGAACCTACTGAAGGATTATCTGTGTTTTCCAAAGCAGGTCATAGTTTAGGGAAAGCGATTCAATGTGAGATTGAAAGGGAGGAATGGTTGCAAGCTCGGTTGTATATTCTAAAAAAATATGATGAATGTTTTAACTAAAAAAAAAAAAAACCTATGTATTTCTATCAAGAGGGAGATGCTCCCGCCAAACCCCCCAAAACTTACCCATACCCCCCCCAAAACCCCCCAATCAGCCTGCAAATCCCCAGCCCTCAAATCTCCCAAATCCCTAACCTTTCGTCGCCTTCTAGTGCCCGTCGCCTCAACGATTCCGCTTTCGCCACTTCAACAATTCCGCTTCAACGTTGTTGCTTCCGCCACTTCAATAGTTCCTCTTCAACGTTGCTGCTTTCACATTTATCATATTATAATGTAAAAAATTTTATAGGGTATATCTTGATGAGATTTTGGTTGTACTTATTAACATATATATTGTGATAGCGTGTGTGCGTATGTGAGAGGGTTGTGTGTGTGCATATATACGTCTGTGCGCACGAGCGCGTGTGTTCTGATTAATGGTTGGTGTTTTCCTTTAATGGTCTGATTAATGGTTAGTCTGATTTTCTATATGCTATGTGTGCGTATGTATGCGTATGTGTGTTCTGATTAATGATTGGTCTGATTTTCTATTTTCTGGTGTTCTATTTTTTGTTTTATGTTGGGTTGATTATTGTTGTTATAGTTTTATTGTTGTTGACGTTCTAGTTATATTGTTGGTTATATTCATAAATTAAAACATGACAAACTTGATGTCTTGCACATCAAGAAGAATCTTGATGTCATGCACATCGAGAAGAATGTATGTGACAATGTTTTTGGAACGATCATGAATATTGAACGAAAATCAAAGAATGGTAAGAAAGCATGCATGGATTTAATGGAGCTAGGCATTAGGAAAGAACTTCACATCGACGAAGATGGTAAACTACCTCCTGCATGCTATACTTTATATTCGAAAGAAAAATTGATATTGTTGGAATTCTTGAAAGAGGTGAAAGTACCTAATGGTTATTCATCAAATATTTCAAGATTAGTGAATATGAAGGTGTGCAAAATTTCTTCTTTGAAGAGTCATGATTCCCACATACTTGCGCAGCGGTTAATGTCACTTATTATACGAGGTATTTTGCCAAAAGAAGTGTGCAATGCAATGATTGAATTAAACTACTTTTTTTGAGAAATATGTTCTAGAATATTGGTGGTTGAAAGACTAAATGAATTAGAGCTCCATATTTCTGAGACTCTTTATAAATTAGAGTAGATATTCCTTCCCATATTTTTTGATGTTATGGAACATTTGCCAGTTCACTTGCCTTCTGAAGCTAGAATTGCTGGACTGGTCCAATATCGATGGATGTATCCAATTGAAAGGTGAACACATTATCTTATAACATAATATATTTTAGAAAATAGGCATATATATGTTACTACAAGAGCTTGACATTTTTTGAAAACATTTGATAGGTATTTACATACATTAAAGTCCTGTGTGTGTAATAAAAGTCGTCCAGAAGGTTCGATTGCAGAAGGATATCTTACGGAGGAATACTTAACTTTTTGTTCTAGGTATCTTAATGGAATCAAAACAAAATTCAATTGCATTGATTGGAATGATGATAAGGATGGGATGGAACCTACTGAAGGATTATCTGTGTTTTCCAAAGCACATCGTGGTTTAGAGAAAGCAATTCAATGTGAGATTGAAAGGGAGGAATGGTTGTAAGCTCGGTTGTATGTTCTAAAAAATTGTGATGAATGTTTTAACTAAAAAAAAAAATCCTATATATTTCTATCAAGCGGGAGATGCTCCCGCCAAACCCACCCACACCCCCCAATCACCCCAATCATCCTGCAAATCCCTAGCCCTCAAATCCCTTAAATCCCAAACCTCTCATCACCTCCTATTGACCGTCGCTTCAACGATTCTACTTTCGCCACTTCAACAGCTCCGCTTCAACGTTGCTGCTTCTGCCTCTTCAACAGTTTCTCTTTAACGTTGTCGCTTCCGCCTCCATATTTACCATATTATAAGGTAAAGAATTTTATAGGGTATATCTTGATGAGATTTTGATTGTAATTATTAACTTATATATTGTGATTGAGTGTGTGCGTATGTGTGAGGGTTGTGTGTATGCGTATGTGTGTGCATATGTACGTCTGTGTACGCGTATGTGTGTGTTCTGATTAATGGTTGGTGTTCTATTTTTATGGTCTGATTAATGGTTAATCTGATTTTTTGTATGCTATGTGTGCGTATGTATGTGAATGTGTGTTCTGATTAATGGTTGGTCTGATTTTCTATTTTCTGGTGTTCTGTTTTTTGTTTTCTGTTGGGTTGATTATTGTTGTTATGGTTTTATTGTTGTTGGTGTTTTGGTTATATTGTTGGTTATATTCATAAATTAAAACACGACAAACTTGATGTCATGCACATCGAGAAGAATCTTGATGTCATGCACATCGAGAAGAATAATGTATGTGACAATGTTTTTGGAATGATCATGAATATTGAACGGAAATCAAAGAATGGTAAGAAAGTATGCATGGATTTAATGAAGCTAGGCATTAGGAAGGAACGTCACATCGACGAAGACGGTAAACTGCATCTTGCATGCTATACTATATATTCGAAAGAAAAATTGATGTTGTTGAAATTCTTGAAAGAGGTGAAAGTACCTGATTGTTATTCATCAAATATTTCTAGATTAGTGAATATGAAGGAGTGCAAAATTTCATCTTTGAAGAGTCATGATTCTCACATACTTATGCAGCGGTTAATGTCACTTGCTATACGAGGTATTTTGTCAAAAGAAGTGTGTAATGCATTGATTGAATTAAGCAACTTTTTTCGAGAAATATGTTCTAGAGTATTGGTGGTTGAAAGGCTAAATGAATTAGAGCTCCATATTCCTAAGACTTTGTAAATTAGAGCCGATCTTCCTTTTCACATTTTTTGATGTTATGAAACATTTGCCAATTCACTTGCCTTCGGAAGCTAGAATTGTCGAACCGGTCCAATATCGATGGATGTATCTAATTGAAAGGTGAACACATTATCTTATAACATAATATATTGGAGAAAATAGGCATATATATGTTATTACAAGAGCTTGACATTTGTTTGAAAATTTTTGATAGGTATTTACGTACATTAAAGTCCTATGTGCTTAATAAGAGTCATTCGGAAGGTTCGATTGCGGAAGGATATCTTGCGGATGAATGCTTAAACTTTTGTTCTAGGTATCTCAGTGGAATCGAAACAAAATTCAATTGCATCGATAGGAATGATGATAGGGATGGGGTGGAACCTATTGAAGGATTATCTGTGTTTTCCAAAGCAAGTTGTTGTTTAGGGAAAACGATTCAATGTGAGATTGAAAGGAAGGAATGGTAGCAAGCTCGGTTGTATGTTCTAAAAAATTGTGATGAAAGTTTTAACTAAAAACAAAAATTCCTACATATTTTTATAAAGTGGGAGATGCTCTCGCCACACCCCCCAAAACCCTCCCACACCCCCCCAAAATCCCCTAATAGCCCCAATCAGCCTGCAAATCCCCAGCCCTCAAATCCCCCAAATCCCTAACCTTTCGTCGCCCCTTACTGCCAGTCGCTTCAACAATTCTGTTTTCGCTACTTCAACAGCTCCGCTTCAATGTTGCCGCTTCCGCCACTTCAACAGTTCATCTTCAACATTGTCGCTTCTGCTTCCATATTTACCATATTATAAGGTAAAGAATTTTATAAGGTATATGTTGATGAGATTTTGGTTGTGCTTATTAACCTATATATTGTGATTTCGTGTGTGCGTATGTGTGAGGGTTGTGTATGTGCGTATGTACGTCTGTGCGCACGCGCGCGCGCGTGTTCTGATTAATGGTTGGTGTTCTGTTTTAATGGTCTGATTAATGGTTAGTTTGATTTTCTATATGCTATGTGTGCATATGCATGCGTATGTGTGTTCTAATTAATGGTTGGTCTGATTTTCTATTTTCTGGTGTTCTGTTTTTTTGTTTTCTGTTGGATTGATTGTTGTTGTTATGATTTTATTGTTGTTGGTGTTCTGGTTATATTGTTGGTTATATTCATAAATTAAAACTTGACAAACTTGATGTCATGCACATTGAGAAGAATGTATGTGATAATGTTTTTGGAACGATCATGAATATTGAACGAAAATCAAAGGATGGTAAGAAAGCATGCATGGATTTAATGAAGCTAGGCATTAGGAAGGAACTTCACATCGACGAAGACGGTAAACTGCCTCCTGCATGCTATACTTTATATTCGAAAGAAAAATTGATGTTGCTGGAATTCTTGAAAGAGGGGAAAGTACCTAATGGTTATTCATCAAATATTTTAAGATTAGTGAATATGAAGGAGTGCAAAATTTCATCTTTGAAGAGTCATGATTCCCACATAGTTATGCAGCGGTTAATGCCACTTGCTATATGAGATATTTTGTCAAAAGAAAAGTGCAATGCATTGATTGAATTAAGCAATTTTTTTTGAGAAATATGTTCTAGAGTATTGGTGGTTGAAAGGCTAAATGAATTAGAGCTCCATATTTTCTGAGACTCTTTGTAAATTAGAGTAAATCTTCCTTCCCACATTTTTAGATATTATGGAACATTTGCCAGTTCACTTGCCTTCTAAAGCTAGAATTGTCGAACTGATCCAATATCGATGGATATATCCAATTGAAAATTGAACACATTATCTTATAACATAATATATTTGAGAAAATAGGCATATATATGTTACTACAAGAGCTTGACATTTATTTGAAAACTTTTAATAGGTATTTACGTACATTAAAGTCCTATGTGTGTAATAAGAGTCATCCGGAAAGTTCGATTGCGAAAGGATATCTTGCGGAGGAATGCTTAATCTTTTGTTCTAGGTATCTCAGTGGGATCGAAACAAAATTCAATTGCATCGATAGGAATGATGATAGGGATAGGGTGGAACCTACTGAAGGATTATCTATGTTTTCCAAAGCAGGTCATGATTTAGGGAAACCGATTCAATGTGAGATTGGAAGGGAGGAATGGTTGCAAACTTAGTTGTATATTCTAAAAAATTGTGATGAATGTTTTAACTAAAAAAAAAAAATCCTATGTATTTCTATCAAGAGGGATATGCTCCCGCCAAACCCCCCAAAACCTACCCATACCCCCCCCCAAAACCCCCTAATCAGCCTGCAAATCCCCAGCTCTCAAATCCCAAACCTTTTGTCGCCTTCTAGTGCTCGCCGCTTCAACGATTCCGCTTTCGCCGCTCGTCACTTCTAGTGCTCGTCGGTTCAATAACTCCGCTTTAACGTTGCTGCTTCCGCCGCTTCAACAGTTCCTCTTTAACGTTGCTGCTTCCATCTCCATATTTACCATATTATAAGGTAAATAATTTTATAGGGTATATCTTGACGAGATTTTGGTTTTGCTTATTAACTTATATATTGTGATAGCATGTGTGCGTATGTGGGAGGGTTGTGTGTGTGCACACGCGTGTGTGTGTTCTGATTAATTGTTGGTGTTTTCCTCTAATGGTCTGATTAATGGTTAGTCTGATTTTTTGTATGCTATGTGTGCGTATGTATGCGTATGTGTGTTCTGATTAATGATTGGTCTCATTTTCTATTTTCTGGTGTGCTGTTTTTTGTTTTATGTTGGATTGATTATTGTTGTTGGTGTTCTAGTTATATTGTTGGTTATATTCATAAATTAAAACATGACAAACTTGATGTCTTGCACATCAAGAAGAATCTTGATGTCATGCACATCGAGAAGAATGTATGTGACAATGTTTTTGAAACGATCATGAATATTGAACGAAAATCAAAGAATGGTAAGACAGCATGCATGGATTTAATGGAGCTAGGCCTTAGGAAGGAACTTCACATCGTTGAAGACGGTAAACTACCTCCTGCATGCTATACTTTATATTCGAAAGAAAAATTGATATTGTTGGAATTCTTGAAAAAGGTGAAAGTACGTAATGGTTATTCATCAAATATTTTAAGATTAGTGAATATGAAGGAGTGCAAAATTTCTTCTTTGAAGAGTCATGATTTCCACATACTTATGCAGCGGTTAATGTCACTTATTATACGAGGTATTTTGCCAAAAGAAGTCTACAATGCAATGATTGAATTAAACTACTTTTTTCGAGAAATATGTTCTTGAGTATTGGTAGTTGAAAGGCTAAATGAATTAGAGCTCCATATTTCTTAGACTCTTTGTAAATTAGAGCAGATATTCTTTCCCATATTTTTTGATGCTATGGAACATTTGCCAGTTTACTTGCCTTCTGAAGCTAGAATTGCCGGACCTGTCCAATATCGATGGATGTATCCAATTGAAGGGTGAACAATTATCTTATAACATAATATATTTGAGAAAATAGGCATATATATGTTACTACAAGAGCTTGACATTTTTTTAAAACTTTTGATAGGTATTTACGTACATTAAAGTCCTCTATGCATAATAAGAGTCGTCCGAAAGGTTCGATTGCGGAATGATATCTTACGGAGGAATGCTTAACCTTTTGTTCTAGGTATCTTAGTGGAATCGAAACAAAATTCAATCGCATCAATAGAAATGATGATAGGGATGGGGTGGAACCTATTGAAGGATTATCTGTTTTTCCAAAGTAGGTCACGGTTTAGGGAAAACGATTCATTGTGAGATTGAAAGGGAGGAATGGTTGCAAGCTCAGTTGTATGTTCTAAAAAATTGCGATGAGGTTTCACTGTTCATTAAGTAAGTGCTAATTTTGATATATATATATATATCTTTTAACTTTTATGTTTGCCTAAAGCTTGGTATTATACAATTTGGAACAGAGAACATAAGCACTCATTGGCTCACTCTCTTGCCCATTCTCTTCCTCAACACGTAGATAATATTCACAATAAAGACTTTCCCAGTTGGTTTGAAAATCAAGGAAGTATAATGTGCATTTGGGTTCACATTGGACATTATGTGACACACATTGTGTGGCACCTACACTTTCAATGCTTGCATTAATGGGATGTATTCTTTAACAGTGCCTTTCAATGAATAGATGATACAAATGCACAATTCAGAGATTGGAGTGGGATGATAATTTGTTATCACTTGCTTGGGGTCCAGCTCATAGTGCATTATCATACAAGGGTTATATTGTTAATGGTTTTCGATTCCATACTCGAGATCGTGAGAAAGAATTAAACACTCAAAACAATGGAGTTGTTGTGACAGAAGAAACAAATAGTTTTGCCAGTGCATGAGATAATAGTCCAACCATCGATAATGTGGATTACTATGGCGTGTTAACGAATATTATTGAATTACAATATCTCGGAGGTAATCGAGTAGTTCTATTGAGGTGTGATTGGAGAGATGTTTATTCTCAAGGAAGAGGAATCAAGACAGATGAACACGGGTTCACTTCCTTAAATTTTGGACGTTCCTTACAAACTAATGAGCCTTTTGTCTTGGCTTGCCAATCTGAACAAGTTTATTATTTGAGGGATATGCGTGATCCTAATTGGTATGTTGTTCAAAGATCACAACCTCGGGATTTTTATGAGAAGCATGTTGAAAAAGGCAACGAGGATCAACCATATCAGCAGAAAGAGACATTAATTAGCTCATGTTCACCCCAAGATGTGAGTGCATATAAGGAAGACCTTACATTGATTAGAAGTGACATTCTAACAGAGATTTCATGTGAAGAAGGTGTATCACGTCAATTGGGAAAACGAAAGAGAAGGAGTGGGAAGGAAAAAAAGAAAGTCAAAGGGAGAGGAAAATGAAAAGTCATTGAATGTTATGATGATGATGAATGAGCTTGAGTGTTTTGACTTTTTGGTTTGTAAGCATCAGGCACTATAACTTTATAGACACTAGAGATTGCACATGTGTGTTGGTTATTGTATAATAGTCTTGATATTTATAAACTAAATACGAATCAATTTAAGTTGACTTAATTTGGATAGAGTATATACTTCTTTGGATTTGGATTGAATTTACATGCAGACAAATGATTAGCCTATATGGGCAAACCATAACTCTATCTTTTTATCTCTTTCGTTTTTTTTTTTTGGTTTACAGGTTTGTCCTTCTCTTTTTTGTATTGTGTGTGCCTTTGTGATACCAGCATTGTTCGAGGTATGTATCCTGCGAGTGATAGGATTTAATCACTCCCTCCGGATAGTGGGTGATCACCTTTTTTTTAAAATTTTTTTTTGAATGCTTAGTACTATATGTATTTTGTAAGTGATAGGATTTAATCACTCCCTCCGGGTGGTAGGTGATCACCCATTATTTTTTATTTTTAATGCTTAGTACTATATGTTGTTGTACTTTTTGTACAATAGTTTTAATGATGAAAAACATATATTGGTTTAATCCCTAAGTCATGAGTTAAGTATGTTGTAATACCTCAAATTTTTTGAGCGTGTTATAACTTAGGATTTCGGGAATATAAAATTTTTCATATCTCAATAACTGTCATACATCACACAATATCCCAAAAACCTTAATTTACACTTTCTCAGCTTAACAAACCCAATAATCGAATAGCTAAGACAGGCGTTAAAATCTCAAATGCGGAAGGTAGATCGAACTTGATATAGTTTACAATTATAAAACTTTATTTATCATAAAATTGTTCAAGACGTCTACAAAATATATTACATGGATATTATCAAGTGATAACTGAACATCTTAACATATCCAAAATTACATAGGTTCGCACATAAACAAAATATGCTAATTATCTTACAGATAGAAAATTATACTTATTCTTCAGCTACTTCCTTTCCCTTAGAGCCGCTCGTTGAATCTGAAACGTTTGAATATTTCAGGGACATAGTTCAATTAGAAGATGAATCTTCTAGCGAGAAACTCCAAAAAAAATAGTTTATATCGATGCATGATCAGGTATAAAATGTATGAGAAGACAATGAGAACTATTTCGAAGTGCCTCGTGAACACGTTAGCCTCCTCCAACGAGAGCTTTCTCAATGGCGCATGCATAGCACCTCTCGGGAGGTCCCTAACCATGTCATTTCGGCCCGACCTCATAGTACTCATGCAAGCACCACATCCGTTGTTCCTTAGGCTCACGATCTTCCCTACGAGAGCTTTCTCGATGGCGCACGCATAGTACTTCTCGGGGGATATCTGACTTTTGGCCTCGGCCAACAACAAATAAGTACAACAGTATGGCCACACGGATTTTATAAATGCAACAGTTAAAAAGCCAATAGCATATATTTTCAGGAAAATTCAATTCATAGATGCAACATGATTTCACGTAAGCGAATAATAAGAGTTTACGTATAAGAACTTCACGAAATACGTGTCATGCAATAGAAGTCTCTCATAAGAGAATATAAAATAGGATTTGGAATATAGGAGTCTCACGGAATCTCACTTTGTTGGTTTATCTCTTCGGCGGTATAATTTTACAACAAACGGCCTAGGTTTCTGCAGAAAATACATGTTTTGGTAAATCTAAACCCAAATATTTTTATATAGGATTGAAGGGTATTAAATTAGGGGCATAACTAGAAAATTTGAAGGAAAATAGGCCCTTTACGCTCCCCCGAAAGTTGGCTCACGCGCCTTCACGCGCAGCCACTTCCGGCGCGTGTATCTCACGCGCTACTGCCAGATTTCGGACAGCATTGCGTCGTTTTCGTATTTCGGCCATATCTCCCTCATTTTAACTCCAATTCGACCCCCGTTTGAACCTACGCGACCCTCTCTTCTCCCTCTACAGGATTATAAAAAAAAGGACTTACCTCAATTTTTTGCTGATTGATTTTGGCAAACTCCGGTGAAGACCCGCAACTCCGACGAGGCTTGTTCTCCTCGCTTCTCCTTCGATTCCTTCCCACCTTCTTGCCGAAATTCCTACTCTCTCTCTAGAGAAAGCTCCTCCTCTTAGAGTGCCTAAACTCTCAAAGTTGTTTGGAATGGTTTGAGAACAAGCCATGGTGCCTTTTTATAGATTTCTCCAACCAATCACATTATGCCACTTGTCACAATTTTAGCCATGGACTCCAAAGACTCAAACCTATAATTGAATAGCTTTTTAAATCCAAAGCTAGAATGAATTCAACTTTTGAAATCCAAGCTAAAACCTCAAACTTCTTTCAAATAACACTTTGGCCCTTATTTCAAGTCCTCAACTTCAATATTTTACCACATAAGCTCTTAATTTTATCCTTATTTCGTTTGGATAATTTTCTAATTACAATTACACCCTCAAACATCAAATTTATCGAGATACTTAAAATCTCAAAATTAATAACTCAAAATTACTCAATATATACGATTTTTTGGAAGCCCCTTACCATTATTCGGTCTGTTTAGGCTACAATTTAGCTTAACCGAAAACCATTTCTGATTTGATTTCTTTCAGCGTCATAAATCTCACCTCGAGACGCTCATGAAAAATATACCTTTAACCTTAGGTATCTAAGCTTTAGGGTACTCCCTACGACTGATTCGGTCACTCATTGCCAATTCAAACATATTTTCGGTATTTTAAACTCACTTAAAATACGTGACATCTTCACAAAAATATGGGGTATTATATATGTGATTTTCAATATTTATCAATTTCAATATCAAGTATATCAAGTATCTCTTTGTGAAAATGAAAACCCTGTTTTGACTAAGTCTGGAAGGTTAACACCCTATAAAGAGACGTATAAGAAAGAGTTTTCTTTTTAGAAAACTATCTCCCGGTAATTTAATATCTAACATTCATTAGTGATAAAACAATTTTTAATGAATTTTTCATCAAATAGAAAGTATATATTTTGGAGATGGTCAAATCGCAAAATCGTAAGTTTGTACTAAATCCCAAAATCTACTTTCTTATTGTTTTGGATTTTGATTTTTTAGATATTTTTATTGAATCCAAATAGGGGGTACTTTGTTATTTACATTTATGTATTAAAGTAAATGGAGGTAAAATATAAATAAAATAAAATGTGGACATTTACTTAAGCTGTGATGTATACATGCTGTGGATTGTGTTGTAATGCAAATGTTTCTGAATATCTGTCATGTTGCTATGCATGTTTTGAAACCCCTTTGAAATGGTTTTCAATGTTTTCAGTGTATGCTATTTCGAAACATCTCTGTTATGCATGTGTTTTCAAATCAGGTTTTGGACTATGTTTCGAAACCTCCATATCATGTTTTGAAACCTCATTTCCAGAGAGGTATGTTTCGAAACCTACGATAGTATGTTTTGAAACCTATGTCTCTGGCAGCAGAGATCCGAGATGTTTTTTGCTTTGCATTTTTAATATTTATCTTAAAGCTTCTCAAAACATTTTTTAATGCATTCTCCATGGCTTGCAAAATTCAAATTCAAATTTGAAGTGGAGATCATTATTATGTGTTAGTGGGGAATAGATTGTGTCTCCCACTCATTGCTGTCTCTTGGTGCATATCCAGTTGTAAAGGCTGTATGTTTCGAAACATGAGGAGTATGCTTTGAAACCTATGTGTTAAATTGTGATGTTTCGAAACCTACTTTTCTGTCTTGCCTCTAACGACTATAAAACGATCAGATTTCTATCTTTTGATATAAATAGCAGGTATTTGAAGATCAGAATAGATTGATTGAGCAAGAACAAAATACAACAAGTGAATACACACTAGAGACACACACACAAGCACATGTGATCTAAATCCGTTTGACAAACTCTCAAAAAGATCCATTCATCCATTCCTAGATATGCATTGTGATGTGAAAAAGGAGAAGCAAGTGCAAACATCGAGTCTCATCTCTCCAGCTTTCCTCACCTCAAGTTAAGAGGTTTGTACAACTACATTGGTAAGATATTCATTGCTATACATTCCATTGGGTTGTAAAGATAAACTTTATTTATTTTGATTGTTGTAAGGTTTGAGTTTAGCCTAAAACTCATTGTGGTGTAAAGGTTTGAGTTGAGCCTAAAACTCATTGTGTTAAAGGTTCGAGTTTAGCCTTAAAACTCACTTGGTGTAAGGTTTGAGTTTAGCCTAAAACTCATTGTGGTGCTAGGTTTGAATTGAGCCCGTAAAAACTCACATTGTAAGGTTTTGGGGTGAACCGTGGTAAAACCCTTGTTGTGGTGATCACTAGTAAAAGTGATTGGGATTGCAAATCCTTCAAGTGGGTAAGCTTGAAGGTAGTGGAGTAGGCGGGTACCGAACCACTATATATCTTGTGTGCAATTGTTCTTTAACTTTTGCTTATCATTATTGCCTATTGCACATGTTATCATAAGATTTGTTATCAAAGGCTAAAATAGTTTTATTGACTATAAACTTATACACATACATACAAAACATATCTTTGATATACAAACATCTTTGGTATACTCTTACTTATGTATATCATCTTTACCAAAGATCATTAGTTTGAAATACAAGTCAAAAGATTTCGAACCAAGCAAAACAGTGAAGTAGATTTCGAAACATACATTTCATATTTCGAAGCTAACTATAATAGTAAGGTGTATTTCGAAACACATATAGTAGGTTTCAAGACCTACTTAACAGAAAGGTTTATTTCGAAACATATAGCTTATATTTGGAAACCTAGTATTATACCAACAATCAAATCTTTAAATTATCGAAAATCTACCCAATCCCAATTCAACCCCCCTCTTGGGATATATTTGCCATTATATAGAGCTAACACTATAAATATCCTGTGAGTGATAGGATTTAATCACTCCCTCCGGGTGGTGGGTGATCACCCATTTTTTAAAATTTTTAATGCTTAATGCTATATGTATCCTATGAGTGATAAGATTTAATCTGTAACGACTTGTCTAGTGAGCCTTAGATATTAATTATATTTTTATATAGTGTGTTGTATGTGAGCTTGTTAGATGCAAAAGTAAGTTATGGGTAGATAAGAAGTTAAATGACGCAAAATATTTTTATGTGGTCCAAAAGGTAAATTAATTAAAAATAACATTTTTGAAAAAATGTATGTAAGTAAATTAATAAATGTAATAAGTTGTTGGGCGAGTGGCTAACTGATATGATCACAACAAGAACAACTTCTATTGTTGAATGTCTTTGAGTACTTAAGCACATAGGAAGAACATGATGCGTCATAATTCAAGACTCTGATCTAATAGTTTCGCTCGAGATTTGGTTGATCTATTAATTTCATTATCAATTGCATCCAACCTTGCATGCTTATTGGTGTAAAGCTTTCAAGAGCAACAGTTTTCAAAAGAAAAATGTGCTCATGTACTCATTTTTTGACTAAAATGTTCAAAGAACTTCATTTAATATTTAAACTAATAATGCAAACCTTAATCTTTCCCTAAATTATGCTAGTACAAATATGAGATCTATGCTTTGATAAAAAGTTTAATGGAGAGTAAATGAAATAGAATAAACAATAGTCTAGAGTAAACTTTTGAAAAAATAATATAGTGGAAGGTTAGAGCAATGGTTATGTATATTGAAAGTGCCCTTAAATTCTAGCATGAGTCATGATATTGACATTTTTCCTTTATTAATTCTAAATCATTGTCTATTACTGTGTCGATTATAATTAAAATATCTAATATAAAATGTTCTCTTTGCAAAGGCATATCTTTTAAATTCATGGCCACCATTTATTTGTCCTTATCAAGTTGCATAGTCACATGCCTAAATTATGCATGAGGCATCTAGAAAATTGTTCCCTTTGATGTGATGTGAATATTTAATGAATTTTTAAATATAAAAAATAATTTTAATGATAAGATAATTTTGTTTTATTTCTATATAAACTTTTAATATTTTTTAAGTGATGTTGCTTATTGAAAACTAAAATATCAAATTATTATTTTTTTTTGGGAAAACAATACCATGAAAATAACATGATAGTGCAATTTTCATATGTGTTGATGCATTTTGTAGCTAATGGCAAGTAGTGCACACATTTCTCTAAGTGTTGATCAAAATCCGTCTATATCACTAAGTTCAATTCCTTCATCATTGCCTTCTTTAAACTCTTCAACTAGAAGTGTAGGTCAAAATTAAGTTTAATCTATAATGTAATTACCTAATTTATATTGGGATAATTTTTTCCTAATTATGTTAATTACATTATATTTATTCTAACATGAATAGGGTCTATCTCAAAAAAAAGAACTCGAAGGAATACCAAAAATAGAAAACTCACAAGTTTAGCGTTTGGTCAGAAATTGCCATTACGGTTTAACAATTACAACCAAATAATAGGTCCAAATGCAAACATGTTTGCAAGCTATTTAGGGAAGATTGTTGCAGTGTGTGAGGATGCTCCAATAACTTGCAAACGGTGGGAAGATGTTCCTCAAGCCAATAAAGCTAAAATGTATTCATACGTATTGGTAAAGTCAATAGGCAAAATTTATAATAGATATAGTCATTTTTTAATTCCTTTTTAGATATTCCTTTTTTTGATAGGACAAATTTGAGTTTGAGGAAAATGAAAATAGGAAAAATTGGATTATAAGAAAAATGGGAAACAAGTTTGCAAACTACAAGTATAGATTGAATGTCAAATACTACGACATATACACCACAGATGAAGAGATAATTCAAATGGGTCTAGTAGACATTGAGAGAGAGCAATGGAGAGATTTTGTGCATTGGTTGAACTCACCTGAGTTTCAGGTATACTACACTTGAAGGGTGTTTGCTTTATTATATTTGTATTTATTATTATTTACTTATAAAACAAATAAATTCATTAAAATTTTTTATTTGATTAATTAATTTTTTCATATTACTTGACATCAAGGCCACATGTGCTCAAAATAAGGACAATCGATCAAAGTTAAAGATGAGCAAAACTATTGGTACAAGAAATTTTGCTCGAGTTAGAGCTGATGAGGTATAAATTTTTAATGTTTTAATTTCTATCATTACATCTTATTTTGTGTAGTATTTTTTTACCTATTAATTAGAAATACATTTTTTTATTGATAATTACTTAAATTCAGGCTAAAAAATTAGGACATGACCCAACAGAAGTAGAAATGTTTTACTTGACACACAAAAAGAAGGATGGGTCAATGCTTGATTTGACATCAGCAGAAATTGTGGTAAGTATTTCAGTTACTTTTAAAGTTTATGTTGTTGTTTTGTTATTCTTGATCATAAAAATAATTATGATCTTATTATGAGATCTTATTATGGAATCTTATTATGGATCAAAATTAAAGTTCTTCCTTCCAAGGCCCAATCCAAGAAGGTAAAAACCAACTAGAAATGTTCTCATATTACATTCATTCATAAGCATTAGAGAAAAACAAAAGGAACTAGTAACTCTGTTAATTCTATTTGGATATGAATTTTGTCTCACTCTAAGTTTTCAAACTTAATTGTTTAGTTGTGGAAAATGATTATTTTCTAATATTATTTAAGTGCAATATGTAATAATTATTTGTGTAATATTTTCTTATAGGAAAATATTCAAACAATAGTAGCCTAAAGAGTTGAGGAGCAGCCTTCTGAACCTGTTGATGAAAATCATATTTTCCTTGAAATGATGGGCAAAGAAAGGCATGGTTGATTTCGTGAATATGGTTTCGACCCTACACCTTCTTCAATCTATGGCAAGTTTCATTCTCAATTACAAATGGCTTCAATAATTGAAACACTAAGACAAGAGAATAAAGAGTTGAAAGAAAAACTAAGCACAGTAGAGCAAACCCAAGCAGAAACTCTTAACTTGCTAAAAAGCTTCATAGAAGATGTTAGATTAGGAATGGTTAGTAATAAATGATGATGCTCTACTGATATGACATGTTTTGGTTGATGAATAGTGTTCAACATTCCATATTTTGTTGATTGTTGATAATGTGAGTATATATATATGTTTGTCTTTTGGGTTGTTGATGATCATATAGTAATAAATTTCATATATTGTGATAGTTTGTAACATTTTGTAAAGCAGGTGTTTGTAAATTTGTAAAATAAGTGCACATGGTATAGATTGTATGCTAAATAATGTGAAATTGTAAACCAATTTTAGTGACAGCCACATATGATCATCACTAATGGGTTAATTTTAGTGATGGTCGACAATATCGTCACTAATCACATTACTGACGGCCAAGATCATTGTCACTAATGGGTTAACTTTAGTGACGAGGGCATTAGTGACGACTTGTGACGGTCTGCCTGGTTGACACTAATACTTTTAGCGATGACTTTTTGGACTTTTAGTGATGACCCTAGCCTCCACTAAAAAGCTTGTTTTTTGTAGTGCCCCTAGTTTGACCTTCGGCTAAATTGGATGCGATTGCAAGTTTATATAGTCCTAAGCGGACACGGAGTCAGTTCTCACCAAATGGGACATTTTTTCCTCCACCAAGAATTGATCCCTGCCACTTCCAAGGAAACTTGGGAACTTTACCACTTGCGTCATGCCCTGGAGGCCTTTTTTTTTTTTTTTTTAAGATTGTATTAATAGAAAAAAAATGCAAAGGTTACAATGCAACGTAAGGACATACCCCGCGAAACTACCAAAACTCGCCTCAACAACAAGGCACAACTAAAACAAATTAAACAAAACAAACAATAGAAAAACGCACACCCTCTCTATAAAAGAATGGAACCAAAAACAAGGATAAGAAAAGCCTTATAACAAGCAATAAACTAGTTTAAGTTGGATCTATAATCAGAGGCCAACTGGCATTAAGATCCTGATAAGATGTAGTTAATGCTTGTGCTTGCTTTTTTTTTCTTGTTCCCACTTCTTCTAAGATTTGAATTTAATAGGAACATAATCCGATCTTGTGTCCTCTAACCGAGAAGACCAAACATCACCCTTCTTAGCCTGAATCTACTCAAACGGCCCAGCAATAGACAAATCCGTCTGAACCACAAAACCCAAATCCATATCACAATGCATATTCGATGGGATATCCATATCCACCTTTGAAAAAACACAAAAACGTGTAGCCAAAGGGTCATTAACACTTCTTGGAATAGAAGCACGAGTTGTACTCGGAGCACTAGAACATGGTGCATTTGCTTGTTTATTTATCTTGATTAGAGACTCATTGGGCTTATTCCTCCCTTGAGTTCTTTTTGTCATTCACCCCTCATTCTTTCCCCTCTCCTTTCATCTTTAGACCTTTTGTTAGATTTGGACCCCTTTTATCAAGGTTTTGAGGGCATCGATCTAGGGAATGACCAAAGACATTACACTGACTACAACTTGAAGGAATCCACTAGTACTACACCAGAATCTTCAAGAATTTAGGCTTCCCTGTACCCTCGTCAAGACCTTGATCTAGAGTAACAACTTTGGGAAAAGCAGAAGATACATCCATCTGAACACACACTCGAGCAAATCCCATTCTAGAGCAGTTCTTAGTAGTGAAATTTGCATGAAAGATGCTGAAAAGCACTTGCAACAGTGGCAATACCTTACTCGTTCCATCCTTCTAGAGAGATATTAAAAAATTTAACCCGTATGGGCAATAAGGAGTAGGCCTCTGTAGATAGATCCATACCCACCTCTCATATTTTCAAAACCAACTAGGACCTTGCAAAATGCCAAGGCCCATCATCAAATTCTTGTATCATACTTATTTCATTATCAAAACGAAATAAAAAACACTCAGAGTTATTAGACACTACCTTTGCGAGACCAAAACGTTGCCACAATTGTTGTGCAAGAGACTGGACCACACAGAATAGGAGACTCTTTTGACAAAATACCCATCATTGCGATAATTAATAGGCGGATAATATAACAATTTTCTAGACATTCGATGTCCATTTGATCCAACCAAACCAGCCCAAGACATTTTGCCATCCCCATCAGGCCGCATCCCTTGGACATGCATGGCATCCTCATTTATGGGCTGCCCCATAACATTATTGGGCCAAGAATTATTAACCTGATCAGCATTCTTGGCATGCACAAGAGGCCCAAAGCCCACAGCAAAGCACCACCCATATCTGGCCAGGACTTAGATATACCCGCATGACCGGATCACTCGCCGTTAGCGACGGGAATTCCGCCAAATCCATCGGCCCAGCCATGCTTGACCCCATCCGAGTCGCCCGTCGGTCCCGCTCGCCGGAGAAACCATAAGATGGGCTGAAAGTGGCCGGAATCTCCCCTCTAACGGCTTCTTCAACAGCCCCAGAAACTTTGGCCCCATAACTTCATCATAACACAGTCTATAAATGACAGTTTTGGGTCGAATTTAATTTGATTTAATTTAATCTAATTTTGAACTCAAAATAAGCTTTGTAACTTAACAAAAT
Source organism: Diospyros kaki (assembly GCA_036245055.1). Classification (NCBI taxonomy): domain Eukaryota; kingdom Viridiplantae; phylum Streptophyta; class Magnoliopsida; order Ericales; family Ebenaceae; genus Diospyros; species Diospyros kaki. The sequence goes on from BSEG01000003.1 coordinate 5,575,977, forward strand.
TGACATTTTCAAAATTTTTAATCAATATAACTTCCGCCCAATTCTTAGTAAATTCATATTATGACTCTTCTACCTTTTCTTTCCAGCTTCAATAATTTGCCAAATTACTCTCAAACCCTCTTTTGGGTCTAATTTCAATGAATTTAAATTAATTTTTAAATATCTAGAATTTTTAAAATTTTCAAATATTACAGATTACATTTTTGCACAATAAATAATTTGATGCCTCTGAATTACCAAGTTAGCATAGCATAACCTCTTGATGCCCAAACTAATGAGTTACTTATGATCACGTAATCACATTTATAAAAGATTTTTTAACCTAGATAAATAATAACATAAATATAAAATTTATACCGACATGACCAGTCAAAAGCACAAAACTATTTCTCTCATGTACTACACTCAACCAAATTCCCTAACTGATCCCATTAGCGAGATTTAGGGGGATGGATATTGCTGTATTAAGCTTGCCATGAATTTGATAATTTTTTTTTTTGAAAAATGATATCATCTTCTTAAGAAGTCCTGAAATATTAACACACACACACGCTCCCACCCACTATTGCCCAAAATATTATAAATCTGTTACATCAATAAAAAAAAACTACAAACAAATTTTACTGCTACTAGCACTTGATAGAAGAAGAAAGTTGATAGAAAAAGAAAGGGCAACAATCACCTCTAGAGATATAGTCTAACGATCAGGGGTGATTCTGAGAATGAAAAAAATATTTTGCTTTTACGTTAACGGGTATGTTAGGGATCAAAATTGACTATTGGGTTCCTTAATTTACATTTCCTACTAACATCGTCCAGTTGAACAGTGATGGACGCTTGTGATAATGCATAATAAATAAGAAAAAAGAAAAAAAAAAGGGCAACAACCATTCAAACTTATATAGTAGCATTCTGAGAAATCTTTTAAATTATACTGTTTTTGAATTAGCTAAGAATCATCATGACATTAATCAACAAAGAGATGGCACAAAATCTGGGCCCAACAACATCCATATCCATTCCTTTTTCTTTATTTTTTTCACCCGCAACTAGTTCTAATCTGCGAGCACTCATGGTTGCTTACCACAAAATTTTCCGTAAACAGAAGGGGTAAACTTTAGTTCCAAAAGAAATATAGCACACGCAACTCCACAAACTCATTGCAGTTTATCAATCAATAGTAGCTGATTACAGAATCTAAACTTAAAGGTAACTGCGGAACCATATTTTCACTCTTGCATGCTTTCGCTACTTGCGATGTCCATATAACCTTTCCACCCAAATATTTCCAGTAAAGGAACAGTCTATCATATACACCAAAGTGTTGGAGACAAACTCCACCTTTCAAGATCTGCGCCGGAAGCACGAAATTTCCAGTATCCAGAGGAAACAGACAACCCTGCCTTCCAACATGACTAAGCTTGCCATTGCAGGGGATAAAGAGGTCATGCTAGGCTACCCAACAAGCACGAACAAGTCAGACCACCCTCTTTGGATTACGAGCAGCAGCCAAATGATCCTCCAGTTTGTACACGGGCACCACTTTGTCTTCGTCCGTCGTCGCCCCATCGATCATCCGCGACCGCCGATAGGATCCCACATCGGACCTTGAATGCTTTTCAAGTCTGCATATACAATTCAGTAAGCTCACCCAGGGCACCTGCGGACCACACGGGACGGCGTGAGCGGGTTGCGAACTTAACCTTGGTTGAGTTCTCCGGCCCAGGAAAGTGCCCGGGCCATTGTCCACAGAGATGTGGGCTCGGAAGCGAGTTACTTCGAGTGCGAAGTCCATTTGGGCCGAGACGTGTGTGGAGCCCGCGGACTTCGCCCGAAGATGATTGGCCGATTCTTATACAGTCATTCACGCGGCCCATCGGGCCAACTGAACGGGGCTTACGATCTTGTGTGGTCACTTTTTTTTTTATTATTAAGCGTATTAAATTTATCAAATTTTCAACGGGTAAATTAGTAGTCTCTTTATGTTGAGTTTACAATTAAGTGATTTTTAGGTTTATTTTAAATGCATCACAACATTTTTTATTAACATAATTTGATAAAAAAATGAAAAGAAACATTGAACTATAACAAAAATTAAAATTTGGTAATTGTAGTGATAAAAATTAAAATACAGGAACAACTTATTTGGTTTGAACGCTTATAAAATAATACTACTAATTAGAATTTGGTAATTGTAGTATAAAGTTTTTTTTCTTTAATATGATTATTAGAGGTGTTGCAATCTTTCCATAGTGTTGAATGAACTTGTGATACTAACTTGTAAATCCCAAAAAGCCTATTAAAGCTTTGATTGTTTTGGATTTTGGCCACTCAAGCATAGTTGAAGTCCACTGCTACACCTTTACTCTAATAAGATGTCCCAAATACTTCACTTTCTCTTGATAAAAACTGCACTAAAATTTCAAAGATCTTCTACCGGCTCTAAATGTGATCCTTAACACCAAAGAATACATTTTCATTGTTTGACTCAAACAATATGTTAAGGACTAAGAGCATCTCTAATGTTGGATGCTAATTTGGTGTCCAACAATAGATTACACCAAATATTTTAACACCATTTTGGTGTTGTCTTAAATGTTAGACACTAAATTAGTGTAAAAAAGAATTTTTAAAGAATATTCTATAAATAAGTATTTAATAAATATTAATAGTATAATATAATTAAAAATAATTAGTCATATTTTATAAAAAAATTAAAAGTTATAGTCATAATTTTTTTAATTTTTTTTCAAAATATGTTATTCTAATTAATTTTTTTACTAAATTTTTAATTAATTATTTTCGCATAACTTTTATCAAATTAATTGTTTATCCACCTAATTATTTATCCATCTCATTTTTCAACTAATATTTTAAATCAAAGAAACTATTTTTCCCACTACCATCTATTTTATTTTTAAGCCATGTTGTTGTTGTTGTTTTTATTTTAAGCTTTTTTTCTATTTTCATCATGTATTTTTAATTTAAGTTAATGAAAAAATTATTTTTTTTCATTATATTATTAAATTTTTGCATTAAGAATATTTTCTTCATATTAAGTAATTATTAAAATACAAAAATTCATATACATAAACAAAAATATTTCATTTTATATTAACATGGTATTTATAAAATATATTAAATATTTTAAAATATATTCAATATTATACTCATTTTATAGATCTTAATAAAATATTTCCATCGGTATATATTTTTTATAATAATCTAATTTATATTTTTAATTATTAATCAAAATATACAAATGTAATAAAAGTGATAAATAATATAAAGAGAATAACTTATTTTGAAGTTATACAAAGAGGGGTAAAATTGAGAATAAAATGAAAAAGAAAATTTGGTGTTGATGAATAGTGTAACACCAAATTTGGTGTTACATTATTCACTCAACACCAAATTTGATTATTAAAAATTGTGTCCAACACCATTTTGGTGTATTCATTGGAGTCATTTACAGCGCCAATTTGAAGTTGGCGCTGAATTGCCGCTCCATTAGAGCTGCTCTAAGTAAACAAAAACTTCAACTATTTTTTTTTTTTTTTTGTGCGCCTTATTTGCTACTACTACTCCTAGACTTTGCATGTGGGTTTCATTCAACAAACTAAGAAAATAAAAACACATAAAATTTATTCACCAAATCATAATGCACAATGATATGGCTATACATGTATGCATGCTTAAAAATCGAGTTTTAATGCAATAAACATAAATTTTACAAACGTAAAAAGTTTTAAGTATGTAATGCAATTTATGCCAAATGAAAAGTCTCATGTGTAATAAAATGTAAATTGCAAGGGTGGCAATTTGAACAAAATCAAAGATCATATGCATAATAAACTAAAAATATCAAGTTTATGTACAACAACCTAAAACTTTTGGGATAAAGAAGTCACTTGATAGAATTTAAAACTTTTAAAAATTTCAGAAACAATCCCTTCTTCTCTAGAAAATCGCCTCGCAGTCAATCGCCTTCTGGCTAAGCTCTATTGTTCCTATCATTGCCACCAAAATCTTTTGTTGGTCACCCTTAACTCGTCACTACTTATTATTGTTGTTTCCTATTATCGAAAAATCTAGAATATTATTAGACTACTACTAATTTGCCTTTTCAAAGAGATTTGAGTTATTAGACTAGTTGTTTTAGAGATTCTAAATCTCAATTTTTTTTTCTCTCTCTTTTTCCTTCTCTTTTAGGTGATTTTAAAATTCAAAGAGAAATAGGCAGGTTTTTATAATTAATTTTAGTGAGTTGAACATGCCATAGTTACCTTGCTAGTCATCATCTGACACTACCCCATGCTAATCATTTTTGTGTCATCCATCCTTGCGTCCATCAACTTCTTCAAATTCAATTTTCATTTTTTAATGTGCTTGAGCTTGCCTATACTATTTCCACATTTTTTTTTGTCAATCTTAGTTTGATTTTGTTGAATTTTCTAAGTTTACAGTTATTTCAACCTTTCAATTGCCTGGAACCAAATCTTAATATCTCATCAGTTCCATGAATTGTCCAATGAGTTTGTCAGCGTTCTTTTTTGATTTTTTTTTCTCAAATTTTTAACTTTAATATTTCACGGTTAAAAATTGACATTAAATATACCGATGTATTTTTTTTCATGTTGTCCATAGACATAATAAACCAATTTAATCCGATTGACAATTGTTCGCTCAAAAACAGTTTATCCAAATTTTTTCGTCATCTCTTGAGCAACATTTTCTATAATAATTTTTAAGTTCAATTATTTTCGATGCAAGGATTGATTGTAAAATTTAGTTGTACTATTGTGTTCTCAATTATTCTTATATCAACACCTATCTTTTAACTTGTTTCAATCCAAGATTGTTTAAATTTTATTCAAGTTCAAAATAAATTATTTAACTAATCCGCCATCTATTTTACTTAACTTGAAGTCAAAAAACTTTTAATTTATTTATTAATTTTCGTCAAACTTGGGTCATGCCTTTATCATAACACAATCTATAATGCCAGTATTGGGTCCAATTTAATTTAATTTACTTTAATCCAATTTTGAACTCAAAATAAGCTCAATAAGTTAGCATAGCATAAACTCTTGATGCCAAAACTAATGAGTTACTTATGATCACGTAATCACATTTATAAAAGATTTTCTAACTTGGATAAATAATAACATAAATATAAAATTTATACCGAAATGACCATTCAAAAGCACAAAACTATTTCTCTCATATACTACACTCAAACCAAATTGCCTAAAAGATCCCATTAGCGAGATTTAAGGGGATATTGCTGTATTAAGCTTGTCATAAATTTGATATTTTTTCTTTTTTTGGAAAAATGATATCATTTTCTAAAGAAGTCCGGAAATATTCACACACACACACTCCCACACTATTTTCCAAAATATTATAAATCCTTTACATCAATTAAAAAAAAACTGCGAAAATATTATCCCCGCTCTAGCAGTGTTAACAAACAAATTTTACTGCTACTAGCACTTGCTAGAAGAACAAAGGAAGACGACAATTCAAACATTATGTAGTGCCATTCTGAGAATTTTTTTAAATTATAGTATTTTTGAATTAGCTAAGAATCATCACGACATTAATCAACAAAGAGATGGCACAAAATCTTGGCCCAAGAACATCGACATTAATTCCTTTTGTTTTTTTGTTTTCACCCGCAACTAGTTCTAATCTGGAAGCACTCAATAGTTGCTCACCACAAAATTGTCCGCAAACAGAAGGGGTAAATTTTAGTTCCAAAAGAAATATAGCACACGCAACTCTACAAACTCATTGCAGTTTATCAATAGTATAGCTGATTACAGAATCTAAACTTAAAGCTAACTGCAGAACCATATTTTCACTTTTGCATGCTTTTGCTACTTGGGATGTCCATATAACCTTTCAACCCAAATATTTCCAGTACAGGAATAGTCTTATCATATACACCAAAGTGTTTGAGAGGAACTTCACCTTTCAAGATCTGTGCCGGAAGCACGAAATTTCCAGTATCCAGAGGAAGTAGACAACCCTGCTTTCCAACATGACTAAGCTTGCCATTGCAGGGGATAAAGAGGTCATGCTAGCCAACAAGCACGAACAAGTCAGACCACCCTCTTTGGATCACGAGCAGCTGCCAAATGATCCTGCAAGAAGACCAAAGAGAAACTTCATTGATCATGCCAAAATAAGGACTTGGTTTAAAAATAAAGCCATTTTTCTCCTCAAATAATTTAATAGGACTCAAACCTCAAGTCTCTTTACTGGAAGAACATAACCCAAGGAAAAAGGGATGCCAACTATTTCACACAAATAAATTCTCTTTCCAAATTCCAGTAATAACAAAAATCACATCACAGGGACCCCCCAAAAAAAATTAAAATTTTTTCTGCAAGAGCGCAACATTTGAGGAAAAAACCTTTCAACAATTAGGTTCTTATAACTAGGATTGATAGAATCTTCTAACAAAGTGCAGCACCTGTGTGGGGCACCCTAGCCTAGTATGACATGAAATATGCACCTGATACTCCCACTTGGATTCTATATGAAGCTACAAATAACAACCTCTATACCCATTTGTAATTGCCCATTTTATCTTAAACAATGTTTTAAATATCGAATTGGACAAGACAATTAGTACCAGACTAATTCAACTGGCCGGAAAAAACTGATCAATATTTAGTGAATTAGCTGGTTCAACCAGGAAGCAGATAATCCAAGTTTGTTTAACTACTGGACCATTCTTTCTTTCTTTTCTTTTCTTTTTTTGAGGTTTTTTTTTTTTTTTTTCCGCCGCGGGGGGGGGGGGGGGGGAACCAGGGAAGAAGTTGATGAAGCAGAGAAGAGGGGGCAAACCAGACTGGTTTAGGACCTGCAATACCTCCTTTGCTGCTGTAGGAATTCATCAACCGCAGTCACCAATGAAGATGGCAATGTGGCAGGCAAGTAGGAAGGCTTGTAGCCATATAGGGCCTGAAATGGAAACATCTTCATAGAACTACTATAGCACAGATTATACCACCATTGTACTAAGGAAAGCCATCTGTGCCAACTATGTGGGTGAGTGAGGCAACAACATAAGTTTCAAAGCATCGGTATGCCCTTTACGTTTGGCTGTCAGTCTCTAGGTGGTAGGTTGTGGACGTGTGTAGACAAACCCCAATGACTTAAACAAATCCTACCGCACAAGACTAGTAAAAACCCTATCTTGATCCGAGACTATAGTCTTTGGCACCCCATGAAAGCCAACTACTTGATCCAAAAATACTCGAGCCACCTCTTGTGCTGTGAAGGGATGAGAGAGGCCTATAAAGTGGGCAAACTTAGTGAATCGATCTACCACTACCATTATACAATTTTTGCCTTCTGACCAATCCTTCCTCGAAGTCCATGGAAAGACAGCTCCACGCCTGCTCCGATATTTCTAAGGGCTGCAACAACCTTGGTGTCGCCATCGACTCATGCTTACAACGCTGACACGTCACACGACATCACATATTCCTGTACATTCCTCTTAAGGTTGGGCAAATAGAACAACTGCTTGACTTTGTGGTATGTGCTTCTTATGCTCGAATGACCCCCCCCCCCCACCGATGATCGATGTAATGCCTGTAAGATTTTGGACTTAAGCTGACTGCAGTCCCCAATCACGATCTTACCATGAAATTTGATCAACCCACTAGATATAGTATACCCCGATTTACTAGAGGGGTCAAGTAGTAGCTGCTCCTGCAAGTCCTTCGTCCACCCAGCTAAAGAATAGGTCTCAGTTACCTCTTGCATCCAATCTGGAATGCTGGAAGTAATAGCTGTGACTGACCCTTCCTCAAAGCACTGAGACAGCATATCTGCGACTGCATTTTATTTTCTCCATCTGTATTGGATTGTATAATCTAACCCCATCAATTTACTCATTCCTCTCCATTACAGCTGAGTTTGTAATTTCTAATGTAGAAAGAACTTTAAACTTTCATGATCGGTGTGTATTACAAAGGCCTCGCCTTCCAAATAATGCAACCACTTCTCAACCGCTATCAATACCACCAACAACTCCTTATCGTAAATGCTTAGCCCTACATGTTTATAGCCTAAGGCCTGACTTAGAAAGCTATGGGTCAGCCCCCTTGCATAAGAACAACCCCCACTCCGACACTACTCGCATCTGTCTCTTTACATAAACTGTTGGAAGAATTTAAGGACCTCTTTGCGGAACCCTTATTCTTACCTCCTAGACTTGCATTTGATCATGCCATCCCACTTAAACCCAATTCAAATCCCGTCAGTGTCCATTCCTATAGGTATCCGCCCAAGCAAAAGACTGAAATCTAAAACCTTGTTAAGGAAATGTTAACAACAATCCATTATCCAACCTAGCCATAGCCCATTCGCTTCTCCTGTCTTTCTTGTAAAAAAGAAAGATGGTTTGTGGAGATTCTGCATTGATTACTGTCAATTGAACTCAATAACTATTAAAGATAAATTCCCTATACCCATAATTGAAGACCTCCTAGATGAACTCAAACATGCAACCGTTTTTTCAAAATTGGACTTCCAAGCTGGTTACCATCAATTCGTATGAGATCAGAAAACATTCATAAAACATCCTTTTGGACACACCACGGGCACTATGAGTTCAATGTTATGCCTTTTGATTTAACAAATGCCCCGCAACTTTCCAATCATTGGTGAATCATATTTTTTATCCTTTCTATGCAAATTAGTCCACGTTTTCTTTGATGATATACTAATTTACAGCCCAACCTCCGACATCTCATCCATCTCCTAACTGCATTTGAGATCCTTAAGTTTAACCAATTATATGTGAAGAAATCTAAGTGCGTACTTGCCCAAAGGTAGGTTGAGTATTTGGGGCATATCATCTCAGCCCAAAGAGTAAGTACAAACCCAAACAAGGTGGCAGCTATGCAAGATTGGCCTCGGCTTGCAACGGTGAAGGCAGTGCAAGGATTCCTAGGGCTAGCGGGATATAACTAGCGTTTTGTGCGAAATTATGAATTATCAGCAAGCTGTTAGCGAAACTATTATAAAAGGATAACTTCCAATGGAATTCCCAAGTCGAAAAGGCATTTCAACAGTTAAAAAGGGTGATGAGTGAGGCCCTTGTGAGTAGTGTCGGAGTGGGGATTGTTCTTATGTAAGGGGGCCGACCTATAGCTTTCCTAAGCCGGGCTTTAGGTCCTAAAAATGCGGGGCTAAGTATTTACGATAAGGAGTTGTTGGTCGTATTGATAGCAGTTGAGAAGTGACGACATTATTTGGAAGGTGGGCCTTTTGTCATATGCACTGATTAACAACAACAACAACAACATATCCAGCCTTTATCCCACTATGTGGGGTCGGCTACATGAATTCTAGACTTCCATGTATTTCTATCATTTGTCATATCTTCATTTAGATCCATATACTTCATATCGAACTTTAATGTCTCTCCCAAAGTCTTCTTGGGTCTACCTCTACCTCTTTTTGTGACTAATTGTTCCATTTCATCAACTCTCCTCACAGGAGCGTCTCTTAGTCTCCTTCTCACATGACCAAACCATCTTAGTCTAGTCTCTCTCATCTTCTCCTCGATTGGCACTACTCCTACCTTATTACGAATAACTTCATTTTTAATTTTATCCTTTCTTGTATGTCCGCACATCCATCTTAACATTCTCATCTCCGCTACACTCGTCTTTTGCTCATGCTGGTATTTGACTGCCCAACATTCTGAGCCATACAGCAAAACTGGTCTTATAGCTCTCCTATAAAATTTTCCTTTCAATTTTAATGGGATTTTACCATCACATAACACTCCCGATGCATTTCTCCATTTCAGCCAACCTGCCTTAATTCTATGTGCGACATCCTCGTGAATTTCTCCATCTTTTTGAATCACTGATCCCAAATATCGAAAATGGTCTTTTCTTTGTAAGATTTGGTCTTCTAATTTTATTATAACATCATCCACTCTTGCATTTTTACTAAATTTGCATTCCATATATTCTGTTTTCTTTCTACTTAATTTAAATCCCTTAGATTCTAAATTGTTTCTCCACAACTCAAGCTTAGTGTTCACTCCTCCTTTTGTTTCATCCACCAACACTATGTCGTCTGCAAATAGCATACACCATGGCACATCTGTCTGAATATCTTTAGTGAGTTCATCCATTACTAAGGCAAATAAGTATGGACTTAGTGCAGAACCTTGATGCAGTCCTATTGTAGTTGTAAATGGTTCAGTATCTCCTCCGCATGTTCTGACCCTTGTCTCTACACCATGATACATGTCCTTAAGGGCTTGTATATAGGCTATTTTGACTCCTTTCTTCTCTAAAACCCTCCATAATACTTCTCTAGGGACCCTATCATAGGCCTTTTCTAGATCTATAAACACCATATGTAGGTCCTTCTGATGATACTGATACCTTTCCATTAGGCGCCTCAGTAAATATATAGCTTCCATTGTTGACCTACCAGGCATGAAACCAAACTGATTTTCTGACACATTTGTTTCTTTTCTAAGTCTCTGCTCTATTACTCTCTCCCAGAGTTTCATGGTATGACTCATTAACTTAATTCCTCTATAATTTTCACAGTTTTGAACATCTCCTTTGTTCTTGTATATAGGAACCAAAGTACTCTTCCTCCACTCATCTGGCATCTTTTTTGATTTAAGGATCGCGTTAAATAGTTGCGTTAGCCAGGAGATGCCCTCTTCTCCCATGCATTTCCATGCTTCTATTGGTATATTATCTGGTCCCACTGCCTTATGATTTTTCATCTTTTTTAAAGCTTGCCTTATTTCATTTGAACTTATGCGTCGATAGAATGCGTAGCTCACATTCCCTTCGGAGTTACTAAGATGTCCCAACCTAACTCTTGTGTCACCACCATCATTAAATAATTTTGTGAAATACTCCTTCCATCTCTCCTTAATCGCTCCCTCATTTACTAAAACATTTTGATTGTCATCTTTTATGCATTTCACTTGATTTAAATCCCGTGTTTTTCTTTCTCTTGCTTTAGCTAATTTATATACATCCCTTTCTCCATCTTTTGTATCAAGTCGTTTATATAGATTCTCATATGCTTTTGACCTTGCTTCACTAACAGCTCTTTTTGCTGCCTTTTTTGCTTCTTTATAATTTTTTTGATTTTCTTCATTATTGCATTGATATACCGCTTTATAGCAAGTTTTCTTATTTTTAATTTTCAATTGTACATCTTCATTCCACCACCAAGACTCCTTAAGGTTAGGGGCTCTACCATTTGTCTCTCCAAGGACTACCTTTGCCGTGCTTCTCAGAGCATTAGCCATTTCTTTCCACATTTGGTTTGTTTGTCTTTCTCCATTCCATTCCCTTCTACCCCTTAATTTTTCTTTGAAGATTAGTTGTTTCTCCCCTTTTAAATTCCACCACCTGATTCTTGGATTTTGTTTTATATGGTTTTTTCTCTTCCAATTTCTTACTTGGACGTCAAGTACTAGAAGTCTATGTTGAGTAGTCAAACACTCTCCCGGTATTACCTTACAATCCCTACAACATAACCGATCCTCTTGTCTCATGAGGAAGTAATCTATTTGGGTGCTTGAGCTGATATTTTTATATGTAATTAAGTGTTCGTCCCGTTTTTTGAACCTCGTATTGGTTATAATGAGCCCATATGCCATAGCAAAATCTAGGATAGATTTACCCTCATTATTAATTTCCCCGAATCCATACCCTCCATGTACCTCTCTATATCCGTTTCCGTCTCTACCCACGTGCCCATTTAAGTCACCTCCTATAATCACTTTCTCTCCTCTTGGTATCATTTGTATAAGTCCCTCTAGGTCCTCCCAGAATTTTGCTTTTATCTCATCACCTAACCCCGCTTGTGGTGCATATGTACTAAAGATATTCATAGTTATTCTTCCTAGACTAATCTTCACCATAATAATCCTATCCCCTATTCTCTTTACATCCACTACCTCATCTATTAAGCTTTTATCCATAATAATCCCTACTCCATTTTTCGCTCGATCAGTTCCTGTGTACCATAGTTTATATCCAGCTTCTAATAAAGTTTTTGCTTTTTTCCCAACCCATCTCGTCTCTTGAAGGCACATAATATTAATTTTTCTCCTAATCATCACATCCACCACTTCCATAGCTTTGCCTGTTAATGTTCCTATGTTCCATGACCCAATCCTTAATCTATGATTTTGTTTTTGTCCTTGACTTTGGATTTGATTTTGTTTTTGGCCTTGACTTTGAATTTGATTTTGTTTTTGATTTTGATTTTGGTTCTGATTTTGATTTTGATTTTGATTTTGGTTTTGATGTTGATTTTGATTTTGGACTAACTTCTTTACCCACATCCGTCCAAGCAAATGCGGGAACCCTTGCTCATTTATCACTACATCCGGGCGCCGATGCAGCGGCCCTAGCTCACTTGTCACTACACGGGGGCAGTGTAGCGCGTCGTTATGAAGGGTTATGCCCACGCCCAAACGTTTTTTCATAATTTGTCTAGAGTTCATGTTTTGGATCCGACTAAGTTTTACGTTGGCTGTCGGCTACCTAACACAACCCTCCTCCTTTATCCGGGCTTGGGACCGACAGTGTATAACATCCCCAGGCGGAGTTGTCATATGCACTGATTATGAAAGTTTAAAGTTCCTTCTACCATAGTTCTGAAATGCGCGAGGTGCAAAGGGTCTTGGAGTCTAAGGCGCGAGGCGCATGAGGCAAGGCGCGCCTTTGCGAAGCGAGGCGCACCTTTTAGAAAAAAAACTCAAAATCTTGTAAAATCATAAAAAAAAAATCAAATTATCAATAATAACACATACATATCATTAATGATTCATTATCTTCAAATTCTAAACTAACATCATCAAAGTTGATTTATTTATCATGCAAATTCTAAACTAGAAACATCATCAAAATTCAAACTTAAAGTCTCAAACTCAAACAAGTATCAATCATCATGCAAAGTTCTAAACAAACATATAAACATTACAAGTCCACAATCAATAAAGAAGTTTTAATCAATCATCATCAAGGTCAATATTTTCATCATCCCCTTCAATCACCCCTTCATCTTCTTTTTCTTGTCCCAATTCTTCCCCCTTTTCCAAGTCTTCATCATCTTCAGTCTCTGTCTCACTTTCCTCCTTCTCTTCAATCACCTGAGTTACTTGCCGCTTTGAAGTCGAAACTAAAGTTGAACCCGATTGTGATCGAGTTTGTTTAATACATTGGGTAGATACATTGGGTCTTTTCCTACTTTGAGGCAACTCCTCCTCCTTATCATCATCATACCCTTCACCAAATTGAAAATCATCATCTAACGGTACCATATTTCACTTATCCCTGTTATTCTTCTTCTTTTGCATGTACTCTCCAATCTCTTGTTTTACTGATAGAGGACATTCTGGAAAAGTTTTAGTACTCTCCACAATCAATAAACACTACAAGCCCACAATCAAGAAAATGTTTTCATTTTGAAAAATGTTATTTTTCTAAGTCTGGAAGATTAGCGCATTATAAGGAGACATAGAAGAAAATATTTTCATTTTGAAAAATTATCTCCCGGTATTTTAATAGCTAATATTCATTGTTGTTAAAATGATTTTTAATGAATTTTTTAAAAAATAGTAGGTATGTATTTTGGGGGTAGTAAAATCATTAAATCTTGAGTTTGCACTAAAACCAAAATTCTATTTTCTTATTGTTATGGATTTTGATATTTTAGATATTTTTATTGAATCCAAATGGGAGGTACTTTCTTATTTACATTTATGTATTAAAGTAAATGGAAGGTAAAATATAAATAAAAGAAAATGTGGACATTTACTTAAAGTAAAGAAATATAAATATGTTGTAATGTATACATGCTGGAACTGAGAAGAGGGGAGGAATTGGGCTGCCTAGGTTTTAATTAAAACCTAGGTTTCATGAGTCTCGCCTTGGTGCCTCACCGTGCAAGGCGAGCGCCTCACTGAAATCACCTCGCCTCGGCCCAGGTGAGGCGCTAAACTGGCGCCTTAAGGCACCTTGCGCCTAGGCGCGCCTTTAACAACTATGCCTTCTACAACAAAAATTACAAACTCAATTGCAGCGAAGAGGAATAAGTAAAATGATGGGGTTAGATTATACAATCTAGTACAAATGGGGAAAAGAAAATGCAGCCATAGCTACGTTGTCTCAGTGTTTTGAGGAAGGGTCAGTAGCAACTATTACTATTATCGTTCTAGATTGGATGCAGGAGGTAACCGAGAGCTGTTCTTTAGCTAGGTGGACGAAGGACCTGCAGGAGCAGCTACTGCTCGACCCCTCTAGTAAACCGAGGTACACTATATCTGGTGGGTTTATTAGATTTCATGCCAGGATCGTGATTGGAGACTGCGATCAGCTTAAGTCCAAAATCTTACAGGCATTACATGGGTCACCGGTGGGGGGACATTCGGGTATTAGAAGCACATACCACAAAGTCAAGCAACTGTTCTATTGGCTTGGCCTTAAGAGGAATGTACAAGAATATGTGTTGTCATATGACGTGTGCCATCATTATAAACATGAATCGATGGCAACTCCTGGGTTGTTGCAGCCCCTAGAGCAACCGAAGCAAGTGTGGAGCTGTCTTCCCAAGGACTTTGTAGAAGGGTTGCCAAGGTGGGAAGACAAAAATTGTATAATGGTAGTGGTAGATCGGTTCACTAAGTTTTCCTACTTTATAGGTCTCTCTCATCCCTTCACGGTCCAAGAGGTGGCTCGAGTATTTTAGGATCAAATAGTTGGCTTGCATGGAGTGCCAAGGAAAGTCTTGGATCGGGACAAGATTTTTATGAGCCTTATGTGGCAAGATTTGTTTAAGTCATTGGGGGTTCGCCTACACATGTCCATAGCCTACCATCCAAAAACAAATGGTCAAATAAAAAGGGTAAACCAATGCCTTGAAACTTACTTACGCTATCTTTGTCTAGCTCAACCACGTCAATGGCACAAATGGCTTTTCTTAGCACAATGGTGGTATAATTCGTGCTATCATAGCTTTATCAAGATGTCTCCATTTCAGGCCCTATATGGCTACAAGCCTTCTTACTTGCCTGCCACATTACCATCTTCATCGGTGGCTGCGGTTGTTGAATTCCTACAACAGCAGCAGGAGGTATTGCAGGTCCTACAAAAGGAATTGGTTTCTGCCCAGCACCAGATGAAGCAAGGAATTGGTTTCTGCCCAGCACCAGCTGAAGCAATTTGTTGATCGCCAACGCAGTGAAAGGGTATTTTCCATTGGGGACTTGGTTTATTTGAAATTACGACATGCTCACTAGCGAACTCTCACTAACAGCCAAGTATCTAAGCTGAGCCCCAAGTTCTTTGGCCCTTTCCCAATTGTGGCAAAGTTTGGAACCGTTGCATATCAGCTACAGCTACCAACCAACTCCCATATGCATCCGATTTTTCATGTATCCTTGCTCAAGAAGTTAGTGGGGGCACAACTGGTTTTCTCTACCCTGCCAGACTTGGGTTCCGATTCTTTCCCTCGGGCGGAACTAGCCTTAATATTGGATAAAAGGGTGATCTACAGGAACGAGGCTCCTATTACTCAGGTGTTGGTTCAGTGGACTCATGTCCACCCCGACGACAATACATGTTAATAGCTTCCCAATCTGTCAAAACAGTTCCCACAATCAGCCAGGCTTCTCTCACTTTCTTGAGGACAAGAAAGTTCTACACTGGGGGGTAATTGTAGGATCCTATGGGATTCCAGGGCAAATTTGTATTTTTACTTACTACGATTGTAACAATAGACGGTTTAGGCTGTTGGGTGGTGGTTAGATGGTTTAGGCTGTTGGGTGGTGGTTAGATGGTTTAGGCTGTTGGTTGGCGGTTAGATGGTTAAAGGGAGCTGTTAGTACTGTTAGAAGGTATAACAACCAGGCTGTTAAGGTTGTAACTACCGAAGATTGGCAGGGAAAGGGGGCTATATAAGGGCCTCCCTATTCAATAAAAGCATCAACAAATTTCATAACAGAACCATAGACTCCTCTTTCTTTCAATCTCTCCCGAAATTCCTCTGTTTCGTCTTTCCTTCATTCTCTTTTCTCTCTCTTTTTCTCTCTAACCCTAATTCCCCTCATCCGAGGAGAATTCCATGTCAGGACACGAGGTCCTGACAAAAGTCTAACCCTAATGTTGAAAAAATTCTAAGTTTGGAACATAATCGAAAATATAGTAAAAAATGAGTTTTTTTGGGGGGAATTAATCCTTTAAATTTATTTAGTTCTTTAAAAATCCAGTTCAACCACAGTCTGACTGTTCACCACTGATCGTTTTCCTTGTTGAGTCAATAGTTTGACGGATTTTCAGAACATAGATATTAAAATTCAAAACCATTTAAACAAAATAAAATGTGGCCAAATCTAAGTGTGCTTGGGCATGAAAACAATATAAATTCAAAACTCTACATACATACCCTAGCCTGACACCCACAAACAGGAATGCATATAACCAGTTTTATTGTCATGCTAAGTAACTAGATTCTAGAATCTCTCTTCAAAACTGTAGCTTAGTATTTCTACCTTCTATATCTGGCTAAATTGACTTGGGTTTCAAAAGTCTTCCTCACTACGAGGGGCTTCTCCACAAACAAATATGTAAATGCCTACAAAAAGGAAAAACAATAAAGTCCAATAGATGACACAGTTAAAATTATGGAAAGCTCATGTATGCAAAAATCCTTCCTCTATTACCCTCCCCACTTCTTATTTCCTTCTTTTTTGGGGGTCGGGTGGTGGTTTGAGAATACGAACAAAAAAATACCAGAAGGAAGAGTTTTTTTACAGTTGATGTATGCCCAGAATAAAAATATCCTATAGAATCTATAAACACAATAAGGGAGTCTAAAAATTCCTACAAAGCCATAATGTAAAAGCCAGATTCAAATTTGTGAAATGGCATGCCAGTTTCCTCAGCTGTCCTATTTTTGCTGCTTCTAAATGCATCACCTAATGCACAACAGATCCAGCATCCACGCTTTTGGCCAAGGGCTTTAGCCAGTTTCTGCGGAATAGACATGTTACCTGTATGCCTCATTTTGCCACTAGACAAATCCCAATATTTCAAAAACATAAAAACAAAAAAGCAACGAATCATTGCAAAGAATTGCAACAAGGACATGACTGTTAGCAGGGAGGTGGCAAGCTAAATAGATACCTCAACATTGATTGGCAGCTTATATGTTCCAAAATAAAAAATCCACAACTACCAGATTTTTATGTCATTACCCCCATCCTAGCTATGATTTTGTGACTGTTGGGCTTGGAAGAACAGAAATTTTCAAAAGCAACATGCTCAAGTAGAAGGATGTTAACCAACTCTCAAATCAATATGAGGAAAGGATTTCAATACAAACTACTGTACTAAGATGCTGGTTCTCAAACTTACCGAGATAAAATCAAATGCTTTGGTTTCCTCTTTTCTTGAAGTGTTCATCATTGTCATCGGGATTTGTGTTGGAACAGTTGGATTGAAAATATCAGGAAGAGGGGATGAATTTGCCTCTCCTTTGGTTAGACCAGCATGATTGACACCAGCATCTTGAGATTGAAGGTTTGCCATTTGCTGGAAGTTGGACACTGTTGCTAAGAGCTGCTGCTGGGCAAAGAGACTTCCCATGGCACCATAATTCACAGGCTGAGAAGAAAAACCAGGGTTGACCATATATCCAGGTGGTACATTATATCCCATAGGGCCCAAAGGAAACATAGAATTTACATTCATCCCCATTGCTTGAGTTCCGATTAGTCCATTCCAAACACCATTATAAGGTTGGGGGTTGGGATTCATAGTGGGCTCTGGGAAGATAGTCTCAGAGGATGCCCCAGGGGAAGTTTCTTTTGGCTCCATCATTGAGGAATTCTTATTGATTGATAACCCAGCCACCAAATGGCTAATGTCGTTTTTAGGACCCTGCTCCTGCTTGGGAATTTCAAAAGTAGGACCAAAAATGTCAAATGGCTTGGGTCCACTTCCATTAGCTGCCACATGGACCTCACCAGCTGGTTTATCAACACTCAATCCTGAAAAAATATCAGTAATTTGATCTTTCTCGTCATTGGCATGAAATGAAACATCGGCAAATGGGTCATCGTCAATTTTCTGTTCACTGGCAGCTGTACAAGTGCCCAAACTATCCCCAAATAGATCATCAAATATAGGAGCAGCGGATGTTTTTTGATTCACAATTTCTTGATCACTCTGCATTTTAAGAAAATCTTCTCTACTATTTAAGTCATCGGGACCGCCGGTGTCTATTAGGTCAGGCATCTGAACAACAGGTGTCTCAGCCTGTATTGGCTTTTCTGGATGACTCATTACACTGCCGGTCCGTTCTCCATCCAGAAGGCTCAACACCTGCACGCCAAAAAGTATCCATTTAAATTAAAAATGGCTCCACATATAAAATTATTCCATGGGCTCACATAATACACATGGGAAATAAAGAATTGTATCACATTTTTGGCAAAAACATAATCCGCTACTCTTTTTAGTAAAATGACCAGGTGAAACTGAGAAATAAATAAGATGTGTGTTATTGATTCTAGACATGGAACAACAACACTGAGCAAGCAGCAGCTCAATATCCAGTCTTTCTAAACAGTTGCATGTAACATACAATATATATATATGACAGATCACGAGGAATCTACATCTATGCCAAACACTGTTTGGAATTAATGAATTTGAAATGTGGAATTGATTGATAAATGAATTCTACATAGAATTCATATGCAAATAGATTCTCATGTTTGGTACGGCACAACTTAAAATATGGAACTTCAATTGAATTTCCCAAACCTACGTTTGGAATAAATCCAAAATTGAAGTTTTATTTAAAAAAGAAAAGGTTGCTGAGGGGTAGTTTTTTCTATAAGTTTTCCTTGTTTGAGCTTTGTGGAATTCATTTGGAATTTCGACCTATTTTGATAGAATTTGATTATGTTTGATTCCATAGAATTGAATTTGTAGAATTCAAATGAACCTTTTTTTTTTTTTTTTCATTCCAAACACAAATTTAGAATTGGAAATGAATTCCAAAAATTTTGTGGAACCATTCATTTCAAACAGGTTGCTGAACATTCATGATAATACGAACGCTCTTAGAATTTGCATCTTTGCAATGTTTGGAAATTGCACAATCAAACTGTGTTGATTTTAATTTAATTAAAGGAATAAGCAAATTAAATAGGATATTGCACCCTCTCAAAGCAGGGAGTTCCGTGCACTAGGAATGCTCTTTTTAAAAGAATAAGCAAGTTAAATAGGAAAGATACAAATTAATTCTACCACACACACACACACACTTAATGTAGGTCCTCCTCCTATGCTGCGCGCTGACATGTCTAAGAGACTTCCACATCTGCCTCCCCCAAAAAGACTACAAAAGCCTTTAATAAAATTAGTAAGAACTAAAACTTTCTTTAGAATTAAAGCATCTTGTTGGAGTCACTGGTAAAAGAGGGTTGGCAAGACAGCCGTTACAGCTGTAAACGGTTATTATGGAAATGTTGACCTTTGTGGTGCAAGACTGTAAATGGCAGATTCTATGAAGGCAATCAAGGGAGACAACAAAGCAATTAAATCTAAAGAATCGTGAATGTATATGAGTTGTAATTAGGATGATTCTTGTATATTCTTTCCTTTTGTTTAAGATTCCTAAGCTACAAATTATGAGGACATCTGTCAAAAGCTGTCCAAACTGATGGGGGGGCCACAACCAGAACCTGAAAAGGCTAGTCTCTCAAGGGAAGAATAACTTTTATACAACAACTGATGAATAAGATGAAGATGGACTCAAATACCCCTTCTACATCACACTATGCCCAAGCAGGTACAACCGGTAGTGCTCCTACTCAAGGTACTGTTACAGCATTCTATTCCTCAAATTCTGTAGAACAACCAACCTGGATCATAGATTCTAGGGCTTCAGCCCACATGACTAGTTTATCTAATTCCTACTTGACCTACACCCCATGTTCTAGTAGGGAAAAGGTTAGAAATGCATATGGTACTCTCTCACTTATTTCTGGAAAAGAGACTATTAACTACAACAAAAACCTCAACCTGTCATCTGTTATTCATGTTCCTAATTCTGCAAATAACCTACTATCTGTAGGTTCTATCACAAATTCCTTAAACTGTAAAATTCCATTTTCCCTACCCATTGTGTTTTCCAGGAAGGGAGCACAAGGAAAACGATTGGCTCTGGTAAACGGGTTGATGGTTTGTACTTGCTAGACAATAAATCATTCTCTCAGCCAAAAGATCAAGCCCTAAAGGTTCATCAACTAACCTCAGCTAAGAAGGAGCTAATGCAGTGGCATCAAAGATTAGGTCATCCTTCTTTTTCAATGATAAGGAAGATTATTCCGAGTATGAGTAAACAATGTAGTAATATCAATATATTATGTGAAGCTTGTGAGTTCGGTAAAAAAACAAGAAGTACTTACCCTACACTTAATAAAAGGAGTTCTAAGCCTTTAATGATTGTCCATTTAGATGTTTGGGGACCTAGTAGTAGTAGGGTTAAAACACTTGTTGGATACAGGTGGTTCATTACCTTTATAGATTGTTTTAGTCGAACAACTTGAGTTTATCTTATGACACATAAAAGTGAGGTTGGTCATTGTTTCATATCATTTCACAAGGTGGTAACTACTCAGTTCAATACAAAATCCACGTTCTCAGAAGTGATAATGGCTTAGAATATAAGGATATATTGCTTTCCAAGACTACCTCCGAGATCAAGGAATCATACACCAAACCAGCTGTGCTGATACCCCTACTGAAAATGGTGTAGCAGAAAGGAAAAACAAACATCTTTTGGACGTTGCTAAATCTATGCTCTTAGATATGCATGTTCCCAAAGTTTATTGGGATGATACAGTTCTTACTATTGCCTATTTAATCAATAGGATACCACTTACAACTCTCAATTTCAGAACACCTTTGGAACTTCTAAAAAGAGTTTATTCCTATACCATCCCTCCCAAAGTGTTTGGCTGCACCTGCTAGGTATGAAACCACTCTCCTACCATCAGCAAATTAGACCCTCGAGCTCTCAAATGTATATTCATTAGGTATTCTGCCACACAGAAAGGGTACAAGTGCTACCATTCACCTACCCAAAAGTTCTTTGTCAGTATGGATGTCACATTTAGAGAGGATGAGGGTTATTTTCAGTCCAATCTCTCACCTCTTTAGGGGGAGAATATTAGTCCAAGAAGAGGTGTCCATGTAGTGGACTGAAACTGCTGTTGATTTGAGGGTAGAAGGTGGAGAAATTACTAATGATTTGAGGGTAGAAGGAGGAGAAGCCACGCTGATGGTTTTTATAATTCAGCTAATTTTGATAAACCCAGGCAGGAGGAAGATCCAAGAAATCTTGATCGACAACAGGGACCAAACAGACCTGGGAATGGGAAGTGTTTTGACTTATTTTCAGAGGAAACAAGCCCATCAACAAAGTCTACCGAGCCAAGAAGATTCCCAGGACCTCATTGATCTAGGTAAACACTCCACTGAATCTAAACAACTTCCAATTTCCAGTCAATTTCCAGCAACTAACCCTGATTTTGCTAATCTTGATGCTACAATTTCCAAAGCTAAACCTATTTCTAACTCTTTATTTAAACTCTCTGATTTGTACCTTCCTATAGCTATTAGAAAAGAAGTTAAGAGCTGTACACACCATCCTATCTCCAAATCTGTTATGATTCTGTCTGCCACTTATAAGAATTTTGTATCCTCTTTAGAATCTGTAACAGTACCCACAGATTGGAAGCATGCTATCAATAAACTATGCTGGAAACATACTATGGAAGGGGAAATGAGAGCCCTAATGGAGAATAACACATGGGAAATCATTGAATTGCCACCTGATAAGAAACCAGTTGGTTGTAAGTGGGTTTTCACTATTAAATACAAGGCAGATGGAACAATTGAAAGATATAAGGCAAGACTAGTGGGTAATGGTTTTACTCAAACCTATGGAGTGGACTATGAAGAAAATTTTGGCCCGATAGCAAAAATGAACACAGTACGAATTCTTCTATCATGTGAAGCTATTCTAGATTAGGACTTACATCAATTGAATGTAAAGAATGCATTTCTACATGGAGAGCTGGAAGAAGAGGTATACATGGAAATCCCACCAGGTTTCAACAATTCGAAGAAGCAAGGGAGAGTTTGTAAGTTATAGAAGAGGTATGCATGGAAATCCCACCAGGTTTTTACATGGAGAGTTTGCTTAAGACCATTTCTACATGGTCTTAAGCAATCCCCCAAGACTTGGTTTGATAGGTTTAGCAGGGTTGTAATAAGACTTGGCTATTAGCAAAGTAATACTGATCACACCATGTTCTTTAAAAGAAAGAAACACAAGCTAATTATTTTCATTGTTTATGTTGATGACATAGTGGTGACAAGGAATGACTATGAAGGAATACACCAATTGAAGGAATACTTGGGTGAATTGGCGAAAGAATACTTGGGGTGAATAATTTGAGATAAAGGATCTTGGGCAACTAAGGAACTTCTTTGGAATTGAAGTAGCCACATCAGATAAGGTCATATTTATTTTCTAAAGAAAATATGTTTTAAATTTACTGACCGAAACAAGTATGCTAGGATGCAAGCTTGTAGATTCACCCATTGAAGTAAATCACAGACTTAGATCTGATGAAGGAGAAAAGGCTGACATGATGACCCTAAGCCACCATGATGACCCCTATGGCACTCTATATTCGTTGATTGACAGATATTTACCAACTTTTCCAACCAAAGGGCCAAAAAGTTAATCAAACTTCAAAACCGTTCCTCATCGTCATCATTGACTGCATCTTATCCTAACCAAGTTAGGATAAGTGGCAAAACATTATATGAATGCCCATTTACTTCTAAAAGTCACATTGACAATACAAGTTCATGCAAAAGAACGTGGCAAAATTTTAAGCCAAACGCCCTTCCAAATGAAACCCTCCAGCGGATGAAATAAAGTTCTAACACCATTTTCATATGGAATAGTTTCATGAGATGGTGATGAATGAATATAATTGATATGTTTATATTCCATCGCATAGTTGATATTGCGAAACCAACCTATACAACATGGAAACACAATGATTTCAAAATCTTTCCCATAACGACAAATTAATTATTAAGTGAGAAACAAGTCATTAGCCATTATTTTGTCTATAATATAAGAATTGGGTTCAATCAATGCCATGAAATTATCAAGAGGCAAAGGACAAACTTCAATTAGGCAAATGCTTAGGAGCTGTTTGAAAATGCTGTGGGAAATTTCCATTCCATTTCATTTGTGCTGATTCCATTTTGCTAGGAAAAATGGTTTAATTTTGCTGAGATGTCAAAAAAATGAAATGAAAAACTGAAGATGCTGTTTGATTTTCCTAATCTTTTTTTTTTTTTCAAAAGACATGACAGAATTAAATCTTTTATTTTATTAAACCTACAAAAATGCATCAAACATCTAGAAAAACCATAAAATTTGGGGGGGAAAAAAACAATCTTAGCAACAATGGAGAAAAAATAAAGTAAAAAAAAAAAATCATTTTATTTTGTTAGAGCTACAAAAATTCAAAAAAACCAAAAAAAGTTAAAACTCAAAATCAAAAAATTCAAAAAGAAAAAAAACAATGAGAGAAGTGCCACATCCATTGTTTTCTATATTATACACGAGAGAGAGAGAGAGAGAGAGAGAGAGAGAGAGAAACTAGATCAGGGCGACCAGAGATTGGGGTTGCCAAGGTGGAGGTGAAGATAAACATAGGTTGAAGATGAAGGCGGAGATGAAAATTAAGATCAATGATGAGGCCTCGTCGGTGGGAGGTGAAGGTGAGAGTCAATTTCAGCTTACAGATCTGGATTTGATTTTGTGTGAGAAGAAGGAATGAATGCAACACAAAAATGGTTTTTAATAGCTGCTATTTTTCCATTTCTTTGCATTCCATTTTCATTTTTTTGGGATGGAAAATATAAATCAAGCATCATTTCCACTTTTTGTTCCAAAATTATGGAAATGAAATATATAATTTTGAAATGCAAATGAAATCAAATCAAACAGCCCCTTAAATACCTCAAGCATCAATTCCCTTGCTAACATTTTATACAATTGTAAAATTTCTTTTTAAGCTAAAAGGGAAGTCAAAACAGAAAGCTTTGTCATATGCCTATAAGATCAGTTTTGTTGTATTACACAGAATATTGAGTAGTCAAGCACTAACATGGACAACACATGAGCATAATTAAGATGAAAAATGTTAAGGTAAGTGTGTGACAGTCTAAAACAAGAAAAAAAAATGAGAAAATGAAATTATCCATAGTATGGTTAGAGTGGAGCCTATTGTAGCTAAGATGTGAGAAACATAATTAAGATGTTTAAATATGTGGGGGTAAAAAACAAATAGATGGATCTGCAGAGAGAATGAATAGAATGAGAAAAATTTTGTAGCAAAAGAGGTAGATAACAATTAAAGAAAATTTGATAGAAAACTCTTAAAGCATAACATGGGATATAATGGCCTAAAAAAAAAAATATGTGGTCATGGACAGAGAATTATCGAGCTAGAATTCATGTAAACAACCCCACCTAGTGGGATAAAAGGCATGGTACTGTTGTTATTGTTGTTGAAAATGTGCCAAATGAATAAAGATATAGTTGAGATTGTAGAGTGTTAGGACAAGTAAGATGCACATATAGTTGAGATCTTTTCTCTGTCTTTTTTGTTTTTTGGTTGTCCCTTTTGGTGTTTTCTAAGGTACTTGTGAAAAAAGGCAAGACAGAGAGAATTAATCCTTTTGAAAGCCATGAAAATTCATCATCACCTTTAGCCAAGCTCTTATATTGTTTTGTAATAATAAACCCAATTAAGGAGGGCATGGCAACAATATAGTAGCCCTTCTCAATAGGTAAAAACTCCCTATGGCTAGAAGAGCCACCATCTTAATGTCCATCTCCAAGGCCATCCTACTAAAATTTGTCTTTGGAAATCAAGACTAAGAAATGCAAATAGCAAATATGGAGATAGGTTCCCGATAACACTATCGTGACATGCCCAGCAAGAGAATTTCCTCATTTACAAATAAAGGTAACAGTGGCAAGAACATGGCATTAAAAATCTTTAAACATTTACATGTAAAATAATAACTATATCTTATATAATAAGTGAATTTCACATCATTACATCAAGGGACAACATATTTACCCATTAAACAGCGAGCTATCATTTTTCATATTCTACAGATGAGAAATAAGGGTAAACAAAAAGCCTATAATCCCTCTCTATAGAGACACTTTTTTGAACAAATTGAAAGTTTTGAATTTATAAATATTATAAAGTCTTAAAAGAGGACTGGTTAATATTCATAAATGCTAATTTCTTTTATTTCATTTTAGATGAGAAGTTAAATTTTCAAATTTGCAACTTTCATATGCAAAATAGACCATGTGTCTGAAGTGTTTAAAATGGGTCCATCAGGTTATTAAAATTAAAAGAAAAAAAATCCATTTGGACAAGTTTCTGACATATTGTAGGAGTTTTAATCATAAAAGTGCCCGTGCTTGCTAAAGCACCAAGGTTCCAAAGCCAGGTTGCTGAGCAGGAGATGTTGATTGTTCTATCATTAAAGGTCAATTTTTCTGCAATCTAATTAATGCCAATGCAGTCATTAATTGAGCTATACATAAAAATATTGGATATCTACCCCAATACTTTGGTTAATCTAACACAGATATCCAAAGTAGTCATCCAACTTGTAATGAATTTTATATAAGAGAAGCATTTAAAGCTAGCAGGTCTCCAAGGATATTGTTCATCATCACGATTTCTTCTTTATTTATATTTTTGGTTTGACGAGGATGGTGGTTTTTCAGGCCATTACTCCCCTATTTTTGAGAGAGAGAGAGAGAGAGAGAAAGAGAATAAATGTATCAATACAAAGTAACTCACCTTGTTTGACTTTTCCCTCAAAGAAGCTTGAGGAGACTCTGTACATCTTATGACAACATCTTTATTTTCACTAAAATAAGATGCCACGATAGCAAAATGCTCGATGTCTTTTTTCCTTAAAATTGCCTCTAGAACACAGACAGCTTTCATGCGGACCTGAAAAGTAATAGTGTGTGTGAGAATGCAGCCCATGAGGCACATGCAAGTTCCAATTATACATTGTGCAAAACCAGTATATCAACATGAAAAAAAAAAAATACATGCCTGCCACAAAGGAGAGCCAAGCTTTGATTCTAGTGCATGACTTAAAGCCAATGCATCAAACTTTGAGGCCTCCACAAGGAAAGCCTGAAGTGCATCTCTAGTGGGTTGTAGTCGTACACCGCCAGATGTTACAATGGTCTCCAACAACCTCTCCTCGCGACTCTTATTCTTGTTATTACTTGAGCTGGCATTCCCATTAGTCATTTCTGTCTGGTCAACCCTCAACTCCTGACCCCATGATCCAGTATTGGCATCTCTTGAGAAGTGCGAACCACTTTGTGCTTCATTTCCATGCTCAATTTGATCATATCTATCAGGGTAGTCGATCTCCGTAGTCAATGACCTCCGAAGATTAGGACTCCTGTAACTTCCAGTGTCATTCTTTCCCTGTGATTGGGCTTGTGTTAAACTAGTAAATCCCTGCTTTAGTGTAGCACTTCCAATACCAACGACTTCACTTAAAAAAGATTTCTTATCTTCTGATGGCATCTCAAAGTTTGTATTCCCAAAACCTTGTATCCGTTTGTTAAGATCCTCAGCAGGAGCTGGTTTATTGTCATCTGTAGAAAATATAGCAGATATGGCTTCGGTGGCTGAATCCCGCACAGCTTTAATCAGAGCATCCCCCTTCAGAGGATCCGGCTGGCCCTTGTAATGAAATAACTGCCGCACAGCTGCTGAGTTTCTCTGCATCTCCCTTCTGAACTCTGCACCAGACTTTCCTACTGCATACTTGATCAGCCTCAAAGCCTACAAAAAGTCCAAATGAAAGAGCACCAAGATCCATAAAATTTGATGTTGGAAGCATAACTAGATCATCTATTAAGTATTATGATTGTCAATCAGTCTAGGGCACCAAACTTGAATCAACAAATATTATAACTAGTTCGAGATGGATGCCAATGAATTGGATTTCATATGAAAAAAGCTCTGGCACGTGGATTCTCATATAGAATCCTTTCAAATGGTTGAAATTCAAAGATTTGCAAATCTCAACATCTCTCTTACAAATTCATTTCTGTTAAGTTAGCCATCTGCCCTACCACAACTTATAGAGAAAAAGTTTATCGGACGCAGCGGACGTAACTGATGTGATGAAAAATCAAACTACCACACAAAAGGCAAAACGTAGAATCCTCTTCCGTACGCAGCACAAAATTCAGTATCAAAAAAATTCAGCTAATTAGATCTGCTCGATCAAAATTTTATGGGATGAAACGGACCAACCAGCATAGGGAGAACACAAGAATGTATGAGAAATTGAAGCCCAAATTCACTTTCCACCATGCAATTCATAATAGAGCATACATCGAATTGATCCGCATAACTTGAATTGCCAGAATAACAATCTCCGGAAATTAACTTGAAGAAACACAATACCTTTTGTTTGACAATTGGGCTCTTATGGTCAAGGCGTTTCAATATGAACTCCGAGACTTCCCTAACAATACTGACATGCGAAGAGCGAAGAAGCTCGCAAATCTCCTCCAATTTGTACACGGGCGCGACTTTGTCTTCGTCCGTCGTCGCCCCATCGATCATCCGCGATCGCCAGTAGGATTCAACGGCTCTCCTGCTCGAATCCATTTCTAGAAATCCACCAAGAACCTAGATTTCCTATCTACGAACAAAGCCTCCGAGATTCGCCAAGCCTGGATTCAATGCGACAAAACACTAGAGAAATTGAATGCCAACACACCGACCAATTCGAATTGCAAAAAAGATTTGAAACGCGTAACAGATCTTTAGATGGCAATCATTGCAGTTCCAACAGCGGAAGATTTGGTGGCATCAAGTTTCCAGAGAAATTCAACAATTACCAGTAGCTCAGGATTAGGGTTCCCGGATGAGAATTTGGACCAGGATTTGGGGGAAAATGAAAGAAAGAGAGAGAGAGAGAGAGAGAGAGAGAGAGAAGCTTCTTGCGATTCCGGACAGTTTTTGGTACTCAATTTGCCTGGCAGGCGGTTCACGTCAAGGCTTGAAAGAGTGACGAGAGGCGACCCCACCGCGCATGAGAGCTTCGGTGGCTTCTAAGTTCTAACGAAGCCGCTACTGGGCTTGTCGTTAATGCCCTATGGTATTAGCCCAAAGATTGCACTCCACGGCCCAATTATCAACCCAACTATTAGGGGTGAGTAAGAAGGGATTAATTCGTTCAAAGATATTAAATTAAATCAACTTAAATATTTAAATTATTAAACTGATATAGAACTAGTCGACTATAGTTTGACAATTTTAAAACTCATCTAAAGTGATTTGACTTTTGAGTATCGGTAAACCATCCATTCAAAAAAATTGTCTTCGTTGGTCACAAAATTATGAATCTATGTACCTTACCCTCTTAAGTTCAGCACAAATGTTTCATAATTCAAATTCAAACCTGTGAACTCATACTCATCATCCCAAATAAGATAAAATTTTCTTGTGTGCATGTGCAAAATTACATGGTTATTTAGTTAGCTGTACTAGCTGCATTTACAACATCATCAGATTCATCCACTATCATCTCATCCCTGAACAGAATTTTAAGATGGGGAAGAACTCTAGGAAGAACATGTAGATCTGCTAAGTTAACACTCATCAAATCAAATGCGATGCATGTTTTATGCATATGAGTTTCATCAAAGACTGGTATTTTGGGGTATCTTTGGCTGAAGTGGGTAAGAATGATGCGGTACGCTCCGGCAGAATTCCCGACTTCTATCGCCTCCTTCGTCGTGCTGTGGTTTCGCGCTATAGCCTCGTCCAGCAAACCATCCTCGAACGTTGCCTGCAAACCGAACCTCAACCATCAAATAAGGAACAATCCAGACGACAGAATTGCTAGCCAAAGTATCACAAGAACCCGATCAGTGAAGGCGGAATGTTTCAAAAAAGTATCTGTGTGCTTAGGCAACTTTTCTAAGAATTAAGGTATCTCAAGGAACTAATAAGCTCTGAGAAAATGCACAATGCCATGCGAAGACTTGCCTCGTGTATTAGAACCGTTGCTTCATGAGACGCCTTAATTAGTTCCGGGCATGGCCTGCTATCACCGGAGTACACGATCTTCCAACCTGGTATAACTTTCCCAGCAGCATTGGTTCGATCGGCTGCCTTCAGGGCAATGCCAAATGCCTGTGGACAGTGCACGACAGGGAAACTCATCAAAGTCGCCAAACCTGCTTCTTTGAGCATTTTCTGCAAGTGCTTTGAGATGGGAAAAACCATGCTGTTGCTTGAAGGGCTATTGGGTCGCTTCCAATAGCTCTGCATAGGAACTCCTTCAGCGAACAAGGTAGAGTTAATGTCTTTATTTGTGTCCTCAGAAGCAACTGAGCTACCTGGAGGGGAGTTGGTATTATTTGATTCAAAAGCGTCCAATGAAGCTTCTGTGGTGTGCCTGCAATCAAGGAACTGCATATCTAGATCTTCAAGTATTTGATACGCATCTAAAAATCTCTTAAGCTGCCTGGGGCCAATAACAAGCAAAGGTTCGTGTGGTTCTCCCCTCAACAAATCACGTCTGAGAGCAAGTATTCTTGCTAGACCTGAATGGTGATCGGCATGAATATGTGAAATCCAAATACACCTTAAACCTTTCACAGCATCATTAGCACCCTCAATACCAAATCTGTTTGGGAGAAACATAAAATTCCTGGTGTTAAAAAATATGGAAAAAAAGTTGCAATGCTGTAATGCATTTGAAAATTACTGGACTGCGTTTATTACCTTCTTTTCAGCTGTCCGAGGGTTCCTTCACCACAATCTAAGAGTAAGCTTCCTTTTGAGAAAAGGTTGATGAAGATAGAACTAACATTTCGGTACTTTGAAGGTTGGGAAGAACCAGTTCCTAGAAGAACAATCTCCATGTCTTCCCTTGAAATATCTTCCAAACAACTAGGAATTGTATTTTCAATCAACCATGGCTCTTCAATTACAAGATTGTTATTTACCACAGGAGTCACATGCTCTTCCATCCATTTGTTCCCCTCCCACAATCGGGTAACTTCCCTTGCAACATCTACAATCTCCGGAATCTCTGAAAGTAACTCATCTATAATTTGTGAGTGAGAAATTAAACTCGGAACACCAGATCTGTCTACTCCAAGCTGAGCATAAGGACGTAAATGGAACTGTCCAGACCAAAATGAGCACAAGATTACTCAAAGGGGTAAATCATCAAATAAGAACATGTATTTGATTTAGAAAGGCCATATCCTAACTCAAAATTATCTTTTTCTTGTAATCAAAAAATATTAGGAACGAATGTTTGGATACCCAGCGAGCAAAATTCTGAAATTAAGTATCAAATATAATCATTGGCCATCATGTATTTCAAACTGATCAAGCATGCCAAAGGAAATCTGAAACCAGTCAAAAGGAGAACTCCAATAAACCTTTTCAGTAGAGGAGATTTTGATGCTACATTAACTACAAAAAGACAAACATTTCCAGGCATTTACTGAACACTAGTTAAGGTAAAGAAAAATGTCAGGACAAGAATGGTGTTTCCAATGAGACTTAAGGGAAGCCCAGGTAAAAGCTGGCAATAAGAAAAGTTTCTGACGTTTCCAAATTCTGAATTTTTATTGGCATCTTTAACCTTTACCAAGGTTTATATAAATGTCGAAAATATTGCATAAGTGTGGTTTATTAAATGCCACAAAAGGTAAGAACATGCTGGATATGTGAGCATTTCAAACCGCCAGGAATAATCACAAAAAACATAGGTAATTTTTCCCAACATTTAGAACATATTTACCGGTGTTTATATAAATCCTGGTAAATAGATAGAAATGTATTTCTTAAATGTTGCAAAAGGAAAAAAACACCGGATATCTCAGCCATTAGTGGCATTTTCTACTGACATGCCAGTAAGAGTCACGGTGTTCTGTTAAATACCAAAGAAAGGAATAAAACCATTCTTGATGTTTCCAGAAGCTAAAAAAAATAGTTCAAGAAAACATAGGTTTAAGTCCTAAAAATGCCAGGAAAGGCTTAATACAACAAGACAACCCTAATTCTAGATTTCATAATCTGTTCTGGAGTTTCAACTTTCAAACCACATTACCAATCCACAAACAATCACCCAACCAAAATACTGGTATCTAAACACCATCAGTGAACAAATTAACCCACAATAAACAGTCATTAGCAAACTCTATTGACATATCCAACCAACACATTCATAATCAAATGCCACTTGTTATTTGACCAAAAACTATCACACTCAAAGACCACCTATGACCCACTGTCAGGACCCTAGGTTTCGAATCTAGGATTTCTAGTTGGCCATCGTGAAAGAAGAAAGAAAGAAAGAGAGATGAGAGAAATTAGAGAGAAAATGGAGAGAAAACAGAAGGGGACAGAGAATGGATAGGAGAATATGAGAGAACTTGAAATCAATTCAATAATGTCCTGATACAAGGTGGAATAGACTTATATATGGCTATCCACAGCAGTTAATTGGTAACATTATAACTGACTTTACTAACAACTTATAACAGTTGCAGTGGTTTGTTGCCAGCTACTGTAACTGTGATAATTGCAGTTGAAATAACTTTAACAGCTTTCTGCTATCTTCTATCTCCTAATTCTTCTAATCACAACACCACCCAAGCAACATTTTCAAAACAAACTTCAACTACTACCCAACCAACATATTGTCCACCTATAGCTACATCCTTTTTCTATTTGATTGTACTGAAATGAAATTGTAATGAGAATTACATAATATTCAATATGTTGGTTGGATAGTACTTGGACTTTGCCAATGAAATGTTGGTTGGGTGGGTGGATGATAGATGGTGTTTGACTGTGATAGTGTTTGTCGAATAACGGGTAGTATTTGATTATGATTGTCTTGGTCGAGTAACAGGTGGGATTCAATTGTAAATGAGTTGGTTGGATGACCGTTAGAGTTTGAATGAATTATTTGGATGATGAGAAATGGTTCATTGTGAGTTAATTTGTTGATTGGTGGTGCTTCAATATCAATATTTTGGTTGGGTGATTTTATTTGTGGATGATTTGAATGTGGTTTGAAACTACATAACAGTTTATGAAAATTCGCAACCAAAAGCCAAGTTGGGTTATTATGTTGCATTGAACCTTTCCCTACGTTTTTGAGGACTATTACCAGCATTTCTTAACTATTTTAGGCATTTCTACAAACATCAAAAATAGTTTTATTCCTCTTTCTGACATTTAACAAAATGTCATGACTAGAGGCTTCCTGGTGATTTGCTAGAGAATGCCAGTCATGACAGAGCATATCCAATGTTTACATACCACTAGTGGCATTTAAAAACCATGTCTATCACATTTTACTGGGGTTTATATAAATGCCACAAAATAATGCTATAAATGTTGAGAAAATTTACTGGCATTTTAGTAATTATTCCAATGGTTTTAAACACTGGTAGTGGCAGCACACATCATAGTTGTCAAAGGTTCAAGGGGCACTGAGGCACAAGAGTGCTTGGAGCCTAGGAGCAAGGTGCAGGCACAAGTCTTCTGGATGCAAGGCGCACATTTAAAAAAATCTGTATAAGAATACTTATAATTCATTATTTTCAATATCTACCTATAAAGATGTAAATACAAACTTATAAAATCATAAATAAGAAATAGGCAACACTATTTAACTAAATAATAGGTTGCGTTACTGTTTTCTCAATTTTTAAATTTTTTTTTTATGGTTGTTACTGGTTAGATTTTCACAAGTCCATAAAAAAAAAAAAAATACATAGGACCAAAGGTATGTGCCTTGTCCCTCGAGATGAGGCGCCCTCAGCCGAGCCAAGGCCAACTCAAGGATCAGTGGGGCCCTAGGAAATAATTAGTTTAGTGACCTTATAAAAAATAATAAAAAAATATTTAAAAAAAAAAATTGTGGCTTTTTGAGATGCAAAATCACTAATTAAAATTTTGTATTCTAGTTTAGAAAGTAAATCTTTTTCAATTGACAATATAGCCAAATTACTTAATCTTTCTTGTGACATAATTAAACATAAATAAGATTTTATTAATTTTAATTTTGAAAAACTTTTTTTCTGCTGAAACAACAGTAACATGAATAATTAATAATATTCTATAAGCTATCCATGCATTTGGAAAAGAATTTACCTTTTTTATAAAATTTAGTATTGTAAGTGGTGTTTTAATTTCTTTTAAAACTTTTAATTCTGAAAATAAATCTAAACCATCAATATTAAATAGCATATCATGTTTTAGAAAAATTTTAAGATTTAAATAATTTTTCTTCAAATTATCATCATCAAGCAATTTTAACTTTTCTACATTATCAAGGAAACCAAAATTATCTTCATAAATTTTAAATTGTTCAGATCTATCTTGAAGAGAGGAAATAGCATGATCAACTAAATATGTAAAACAATTAATTCTAAAAGATTTTTCAATAGATAATCTCATCTCCTCATTTTCATTCTCATCAAATTGTTTCTTTCTCTTTATTGTACGTTTTTCACGAAATTTTGGTTCTATATTCATTTGCTCTGCAATTTCTTTAGCATAAATCATAAAAGATTTAATGCCATTTTCTCTATAGTTTTTAAAAAAAGAAATAAGATCTTTCAAATGATCTATTGCAATAACAATTAGGGGTGTGCAGTATTTCGGTTTAACCGAACCAACCGAACCGAATCGGCCAGTTCGGTTCGGTTATTTATGTTGGAAGTGACCGGTTCAGTTTAAAGGGGTAGAGGTTGAGCGATTCAGTTTAGAGGTTCAGTTTTCTCGGCCGTTTATCCGAAAAAACCGAACCGACCGATATATTAAACGACGTCGTTTTGTATATCTAAAAACAACGTCGTTTTGCGTTAATCCCCCCCCCACCCAGCCTTTAGTCGGTTTGTCTGCACGCCATACATCAATTTCCCAATTTCAAAGAGCTAGAGAGCAAAACCCTAACCCTAACCCAGAAAACCCATTTCGAACCCCGATTGTCGTCGACGCGTCGTCGTTGCAGTCGTCCGTCACCCTTGGTAGTCGATTCCTTCGTCGCCTCTGTTGTCCCGGCCCGTCCGTCGCCTCGCTTTTGTGTTAGACATCGACATACTCACACAGCCACAAGTGAGTCTCTGATCGGCCATCGCCTCTCTCTCTCTCTCTCTCTCTCCCTCGTATTTAACTTTATTTTTGGTTATGCTCAGAGCTGACGCTGAGTCGTCGACCGGCTGCTGTCTATCCATCGTCTCCTCTGTCCGCATCCACCACACCACGCCTAGGTATTTTTTCATTTTTTTTTTTGTTTTTTCGTTTGTTTTGAATCTTTTGATATGGCTATATATGCTACTCAACTTTGTCTTTGTGCACTGTACACTGTTTGTCCCAATCCATTTTGGGTTTTTTTGTTTTAGTTTTCTTTTTGTTTTAATTAAATGATTTCTTCTTGGTATGATGGCATCAATCCATTTTTTTTCTACTGCCGGCTACTTATGGTTTGTTTCAAGACCCCAAAATAGAGGATTCGGACATGGCCCATTGGGAGTTTTTTTTTTTTAATTTTGTATTTTACAGTAATTGTTTTATACTTTTTTATTCACTTGGGGTCCTAATCCTATTTGGACAAAATGGAAGATCTAATTATGCAATATTTTGTGCCATGGGACCTCTCCAACCAATGGTAGAAAAACCTATAAATTAATTAATTAATAGCTATATCACCCCTTCTGTGGACAAAAAATAAAATTAGTTAGTAGAAAAATTTTAAATTTTTATTATGATGATTCATAATACATGGCATGTCTATTCTATTTCTCATTTTAATAGTTTTCTTTTGAACATAGTCAAATAGATCTTTAAGGCTTGAGTTGTTCAAAGTCATACTTAAAAAATGCATGAGAAATAACATATATATTTTCACTCATAAAATAAAAACATATATTTTTCAAAATCATGTACAAAACCAAAACATATCTTCTCATAGGTTTCTATGGATACTAGTGGTGGTATTATTTAAACCCCACTAAGGTTATCCTTCCAAGGCCATTCAAATAATAGTAATGACAACATTATTATTATTTGAAATAGACTAATTTTGATAATATTATTTATTGTAATGTAACAGGGAGTATAAGTGTTATTACACTGGTACTTCATTCGAAATGGCAGCCTCAACGTCCTCTTCTTGCAATGTACGTAAAGTCATACTAATATTGCTATATGATTTTTTAGTAATTGATTCTTGTTTTCATGTGTTGGGTTTCCTAATTTATGTACATAGATGCCATTTCTAACTATAGTCTTTAGTATTTAAAAATATTTAAAATAAATTAAAATTACTCTTTAGTCTTTAAATACATTTAAATTAAATTTACAATTGTCAATTGTATTAAATTATTAATAATCTAATTTTAGATGGAAAGAGAAGAAGACATGACTCACACCACAAATATCCCTAGTGTGGATAGTTCAAGACTTGCACCAATAGCACCAACTCAAGATAGCCAACTAGAAAATGATAGAGGTGCAACATCACTTGGAAAGGCAAAGAGAAAACCAATAAGAGCTAGGTCAAAGGTTTGAGATCATTTTACCAAGTTTACAAATTCAGATGGTGAGATTAAAATGAGATGCAACTATTGTTCTAAGGAGTTCCACTGTGATCCCAAAAAAAATGGGACTACAGCTTTAAGGAATCATATGGGAAATTGTAAGAAATACCCTCATGTTGTAGAATCTCGTCAAATGGAATAACAATTTCAATCAACTGCAACATGGGGTGAGAGAGAGGGTGGTGATAATGTTGCTAAAGTGGTTAATTAGAAATTTGATCAAGTGCTCGCAAGAAAGGCTTTAGGTCGTATGCTGGTAGTAGATGAGCTACCTTTCAAGTTTGTTGAGCGTGAGGGGTTTAGACACTTTGTGAATGTTATTTGTCCAAAATTTCGGTTTCCTTCACGTTGGACTATGGCGCGTGATTGTTTTGAATTATTCAATGAAGAGAGGTTAAACATGATGAATGAGTTAAAAAATTCTTGTCAAAGAGTTTGCTTAACCACTGACACTTGGACTTCAATTCAAATGATGAATTATATGTGCTTGACAGCGCACTATATTGACAATACTTGGAATTTGAAGAAAAAAATCATAAACTTTTGTCCAATTTCTAGTCATAAGGTTGATGCCATTGCTATGGCAATTAAGAAATGTCTCATGGGATGGGAACTTGATAGAGTTTTTACTTTGACCATAGATAATGCTAGTTCAAATGATGTTGTTGTGGCTAATTTCAAGAAAAAAATGGCAAAATGGGATACTAGCATTATGAATGGGCAATATTTGCATATGAGGTGTGTGGCTCACATTATAAATCTGATTATACAAAATGGGTTGAAAGACTTAAATGAATCGGTAACAAGAGTTAGAGATGCAGTTAGATATGTTAGACTATCCCCTGCAAGATTGAGAAAATTCAAAGAATGTGCTGAAATTGAAAAAATTGAATGTAAGAGCTTGTTATCGCTGGATGTTACAACTAGATGGAACTCCACCTACTTGATGTTAAAGACCGCTCAAAAGTTTGAGAGAGCTTTTGAGAGATTTGATGAAGAAGATCCTTATTTTAAACTTGATCTTTGTACAAGTAATTGGAATACTAATTTGAACCAAGTTATTACTATAGATGGGAGACCAAAGGCAGAGAATTGGAATAAGGTCAGACTTTTTGTCAAAGTGTTGAAACATTTTTATGATCTAACTTTGCGAGTATCTGGTTCATTATATGTCACCTCCAACACATTTTTTCATGAGCTTGGTAAGATGCATTGTCTCTTACAGGGGTGGTTGGAGAGTAATGATTTTGAAATGGTGGAAATGGCGATAAAAATGAAAGAAAAGTTTGATAAATATTGGGGGGATCTACATAAAACAAATCACTTAATTTATATTGCTGTTGTGCTTGATCCGAGGTACAAGTTAGAATATATGGAATATGTACTGAAAGAGATGTATCAGGGCGAGAGAGGAGTTGATGTAGTTTTATTATTAAAAAATTCTCTACATGCTTTATATGAGGAATATAAGAAAAAGTTAGGATCTCGAGATGATGCTAGAGAGTCAACTGAAGTGTCTACTCCAACTGTTGTGGTGGATGATGAGGACGACTTTGAAAACCCATTTTTTTCTCGCTTCAAAAAACATAAGTGTGGCGGTGGTAGTGGACCTACAGTTGTGCCTTCGGAATTGGATAAGTATTTTAGTGAAGTGTGTGAGCCTCCAACTAAAGAATTTGACATTTTGAAATGGTGGAAAGCAAATTGTCATAGGTTTCCTATTCTGTCTTCGATGGCTCGAGATATATTGGCAATTCTAGTTTCTACTGTTGCGTCTGAGTCTG
Organism: Diospyros kaki; assembly: GCA_036245055.1. NCBI lineage: Eukaryota > Viridiplantae > Streptophyta > Magnoliopsida > Ericales > Ebenaceae > Diospyros > Diospyros kaki. The sequence goes on from BSEG01000003.1 coordinate 5,613,614, forward strand.
CATTCAGTATTGGGGGTCGAGTACTTGATCCATTTAGGAGCGCTCTCTATCTCCTAAAGTGGTTGAAAGCTTGATTTGTACGCAAGATTAGCTTCGGTCATCTACCACCCCAATAAGTGTTGAAGAAGATTTGGAGCATGCTCAACAACTTGAAGAAGGTAAAACTTGTTAAATTTACTCAGTTTTACTCTCTTTTAAATTTACTCCAGAGTTAGTTCAATACATACATGGTACTTTGATATTAACTAATTCATTTTACATATTGTTTTTAGAATTGTCAAAGGTTATCATAAGCAACAGCTCAACATCCAATATGGAAATTTAGATTTTCAATTTTGAAGATCTTGTGCATTTGTAAGTATATATGTTTTCTACTTTCTAATTGTATATATTTTATATTTGTAAGTATATATTTTATATTCTGTGTGGTGCATGCAGTTAATAATTGCAATGAATGGTCTTTTGTTCCACTGTTCTTGAGTTCAACATTTGCATTTCGTTTGGTGGAAAAAATATCAACCTAATTATCCTCATGGGTATTAACATATATTGGTAAAAGTACTTATACAACCTTTCTATTTGTATACTCTAAAGTGGAATTGCTTTGAACAAATTTCTTCATGGACTAACATATATTGGCTCCACTTCTTTTGTAGGTTAGATACAAGGAGGTGAGGAGGCCTAATAACATTCTAAGTTTCTAACATCATTATGTCTTTAGTTGCTTCAAAATCTGTACTCAAAGGTAGGTACATATTTTTTTTATCAACTTGTGATCAAATTTTGGAAGGGGCATGTCAAAATGCTTGTAGAGTTGTAGTTAAGTTTTAGTTTCCAGCAAACTCAGCAAACTTATGTTGAGGACAACACAAAAATGAAGATTTGTTTGTTTAGATGTTTATATAAATAGAATGAAGATTTTTTGTTTAGATGTTTATATTGGTAAATGTTTGTTTAGATGTTTATATAAAATGAAGATTTGTTAGTTTTAGTTTCCAACAGGCATGTCAAAATGAAGATTTGTTTGTTTGTAGTTAAGTCACGTTGCATGACTTAGTTTCCAGCAAATTTATGTTGATGATTTATGTTTAGATGCAATGGTTTTCCAGCAGACTTATGTTGATGATTTATGTTTATTGTTTAGATGCAATGGGGGTATGTTTGTTTATGATTTATGTTTATATGGAATGGTTTTCCAGCAGACTTATGTTGATGATTTATGTTTATTGTTTAGATGCAATGAGGGTATGTTTGTTTATGATTTATGTTTATATGCAATGGTTTTCCAGCAGACTTATATTGATGATTTATGTTTAGATGCAAAGTTTTTCCAGCAGACTTGTCAATTCTTTGTGGAAAACTTTTGGCTGCAAACTTCTGTTTTGTTTGTAGGAATTAGTTCACCAATTTCGGTTTTGTTTGTAGGATTTCGGTTATATCGGTTTTGGGTATATTCGGTTCGGTTTTTTTCGGTTATTCTTGGGTATAATCGGTTCGGTTTTTCGGTTCGGTTAAGTGAATTTCACGGTCGGTTTGTTCGGGTTCGATTAAATCGGTTAGTATAATAGTTCGGTTCGGTCGGTTCGGTTTTCCATGTTAAAACGGTTCGGTTTGGTTCGGTAAAAAATGGCCGGTTCGGTTCAGTTAAACCGAATGCTCACCCCTAATAACAATGTCTATATCTTTACATTGTAAATATTTACTAATCGTATGCATCTGATATCTTTTAAGGTTCACCTACCCCATTATAATTGACCTAGGATGCAAGGTAATGTGAAAGCCAAACAGTCCTAAACATGGACACCGTTGCTGAAAACCAGCCCAACCTTCCAAGAATCAAAGCAAATCAGTGTCTTTCTTCTTCCCCCGGCTATCCATTTCTTTACTTTCTGGCCAGGGCATTTGCTCTTTCATATGTATAATACAGATATACATTTTTTTGGGGCCCCTAGGCACAGGCCTATGCCTTAAGTCGGCCCTGAGCCTAGGCACACCATTGACAACTACGGCACACATTCAATAGACCATGCCTGTGTCATATTTCTGGAGTTTATTATAAACCCTGGTAATGGTTTTAAAAAAGTCTATAAAAATTCCCGGTGAGTGTTTAATAAACACCAGGAAATGTCTGTTTTTTGTGGTGTTGGATATGGTTTACAAAAAGTGGATGTAGGTGTGGTTGGCACCAAACCACTATAAACTTTCTTGTGTATTTTGTGTGTTGAGTCTTCATTTAGTACTCTAATTTACATACACACGACAAACTAAAGAGAACAAAAGAAATTAAAATTATTAAAAAGTTTAATTGACTCAATTCACTCCCTACTCTCTCAAACATCAGAAACTAAGGGACCAGCAACAAGATGAAGTCATGAAGAGAGTCCTAAAGCACGGAAGAGCAGCAAGGATACACAACAATTTGAACAAAATGTGGCTTCAACTAGATCAATACACTATCATACCTTCAGGAGATTTTCAGCAGTGATGTTTTCACAAGGCCTTAAAACAGGAACCTGGAAGAAAGGAACCAAGGCACTGCTCAATAATTAGGAAACACACTAAAATTTTACAGTCACGAAACACATGCAAAGGAAGATAAACTGATCATTGCCTTCTAAAGACGTCACATCCAAACAGACCTTACTGAATGGCCTGGCATCAGGTGCCGAGCCATTGGAATGCTGAAGAGACCAAAAACCAGGAGATGGAAATAACTGGGGACACAGGTAATTAAGTCGTGCTGCAAGCCTTGCACTGGATTGTAAAATAGGAACCTCAACATTCTTCCTGCGCTAACAATGAAATAATTTCATGATTACTCCAGCAAGAATGATGAAACAATGCAGAAGAATGACTTTGTATCCATTCAGAAAAAGACAAAACTAACATTTCATGTCCGGCCATTATATGTTGGGTACCACTGAATCTTGTCATCCATTTCTGATAATCAACGCTGTTTATGACAGATGCAGGACTTAAGTGAATGATACAATTGACAAGTTTGGAAGTCCCTTCTTGATTGCCAGACATATCTCCATAATAGTTGTCAAGAAACTGTAAGGACAACATCTCTTGCAAATGACATGATGTTGGGCAATCAACAATGAGTATGATAGGGCCCAGAATAGAAGGACCCAATACGTCACTTGGATGAACCTAACAACAAAATAAATCAGAGAAAGAGAACCAAAGCATATATGAAAGCAATAATTTTTCAACCCACCATGATATTTTGTTTATCTGACTTCACTGAATTCCCCAGCTGCAGTTCACGATACTTTGGCCCAGGTTTCAGTCCAAGAGCAGCTGCTTTTTTGGGATCAAATTTGCCCTTAATTTCAGGTAACTCACAAACATATACGACAGATATGTCACCAGGCTTCACAACAGGTCCTACTTCCTTATTTGTACTCCTTGGTGAAAGTGATTCTGAGTATTGATTTCTCCTGACTTCTACATTAATCTCTGTTGTATTAGGTGACAGAAGCTCTACCTTGTTGAGCTCAGATGCAAAAGAGCTTGGTCGCAGAAGAATAGCTGATATTTTAACAACTTCATCATCAATGAGAACAATGGGGTCAGTAAACTTCCCTGGATCAGGAGCCGAAACCCCATCAGAGCCAGGTGATGGTCCAAAGCTGTGTGTGTGGACCATGGCTGCCTTTGGGATGAATGACCTCATGGCATCAATTAAATACTTGAGATCAGAGGGGCCCCAAACATTAACCTTCAAAAAAGTAGCAATCATATATGAGAATCACATAGACCATTTTTCTATCTAATCCTGTTCCACAGCAAAGTAAAAAGAAACTATTGATGCATCAAGCTAATTCATACTCACAGACATTCCATCATCTCCCATGCCAGCCAATGTCAATAAAAGACCTGCAAGGTAGAGCAGAGACCAAGTGTTTGTAGGCTCTCAAAACTATCCCAACTCTATAGAAAGCATAATACTCTGATTTTAACATAATTTTTCAAAAAAGCAAATAATTATTTACAGGAAAATATCCATTTTTGAGTGAATTTTGAAATCTTAACTAAGATACAGACCTGGAAGCCCACCCGCCGTCTCTGAACATACACGAGAGAGAAATATGTGATCAATCTAAAGAGAGGCAAGTTATCAGTACGTTCACCCAGAGGCAGGCAAATGATATCAAGTCAAAGGAAACACTATCTTAAGATGGCAAGTGCAAGATGAGAAAGAAATTAGAAAACTGGCAGATTTATGATACCTTAGACAACTTAATCTTATGCTCCGTGCAGAAGCGTTGTAATCCCTGGAACAGGAACTAAATAGTAAGAGATGTGGCTGCTATGAAGCTCCACATTATGTTCTTTAAGAATTAGATAAAAAAATCAAATTAGAAATTAACAATCTGATTCCCATTGTTTTGCAAGGCATCCAAGGGTCACAAAAAAGCTGTTACACATATTGGATCAATCATAAGGCCAGTAAAAGAACAGAAAAGGACAATGATTAGATAACCAGGCATTCTACCATATCCAATTTGGGCATGCAGAAACTTGTCAAAAAGAAGATAAGAACCCTAGAAGTTAGGAATGCTGGAGCACATGATTTGCCAAAAAAGCAAGCCAAGCAAATATTGCCATCCTGATAACTTTTACAGCAAGTGCAATGAAAAAACCAATTTTGCACATGGTCAGAACTGTTTAGTAGGGAACTCTTTTTTAGAGTTCAATTTTAGGTTGTGCACATATAGCAACACTTTTCTACATCCATGCAGTTTATTGATGACTCTTTATTTATTGATTTGTAAATTTAGCAAAACCAAAAACCAAAAGATATATTGGTTTTAAGTTTCTATCCTTCTTATTACTTTTGTTCATAGAGCAAAACCGAAAATCAAGAAAATATTGAAAGATGGTAAAGATGTCTGATACCAATGCCCACAATGGCATTATCATCATTTACTAGGAGGAGAACATGTGTTGTCCAACCATCAAAGTGAAATCTCCACAAAATGGAGCAAAATTATCCAACTCCTTGTTGAACTTAAACTAAAACTTTACTCTCGGTATACTAAACCATTGGTTGAAACTTGAAATTATATTCCCCCCTAGTGGTCTTTCTGTTCAATGAAAAGTTAAGGTGAAAAACTCAAACTATTTACTAGAGAGGACATCTCTTTTCATAATTTTTGTCACTCACATTAATATTTATGGTACGTATTTATTGAAGATTGATTATTCATTATGCAACAACATTTTATACAGGTTTAATTCTTGATAATAATTTGGTGTGTATTAGTACCGCAGTTTGTCATAGTTACAGTTAATACAAGAATCATTATAATTAATAAATATTCAATTGTAAACTTTCACATATCAATGAAGATGAAGCAATAATTTCTTTGTAGTCTTTGTACTTCTGGAACACGTGACATCTCACATTCACATGAAAAACACCATGTTCCTCTTTCTATTAAAAAGGTATGACCAAGCCCTCAAAGTTCAAGGTAAGATGAAAGTAATTTTCCAAACAAGGTCATTCAGATAAGCAGTTTAGTTAAAAACAACATACAGATTGACAACAAACCGCAAATAACATAAACAATTAAAAAAGTATAGAAATATAAATAAATCATTACCATGATCGCAAACTTTCTTTTTTATCTGTTAAAGCATTTGCCTTAGATTAGCATTAAGACACAGGAGAGAAGAGAATCAGAGAAGCATTCGGATATAACAAGGGTTTCTAAAAGACTGTTAGTTGTATGTATCAGTTGTAACGGTAACTGTCACATGTTTTAAACAGCTACCGGTTCCTTGTAAAGTCCACCCTTTATGGATTATAAATAGGGGGTTGGGGGGTCTCATTTGAGACACTGTTTTTCATTCTATCTTGAGAGAGCAAGAGTATGTACTGTATGTGTGAGAGAAAAGTGTGTATAGCTTTGTAATCTCCTGAAGAGACAGCTTGTGTATAGGGCTGTGAGTGGGAAAGAGTGCAGTGCATGTAATCTGTCAATTGAGTTTCAAGATAGTGAAGAGAAAGGATCTAAAAAGTCTGGATGTAGGTTCTCCTAACCAGAGATCCGAACCAGGATAAATCCCAGCCTCTTGATGTGTGTGTGTTCTTATTTTTCAAGTCCTCATTCGTGTTCTATTGTTCATCAATTATGTGTGAGGTATATTTCCTTTCTTGAGGGTTGAGTGTTGGATGTTTTGAGGCGGAAATTGGATAACATTATCCATAGATAATACAATTAGTTGACTAACAAACAACAACAACAACAACATATCCAGCCGTTATCCCACTATGTGGGGTTGGCTACATGAATTTTAGACTTCTATGTGGGTTACATCCCAACAGATAGTTTGTCTAGAATTCATATTTGGATCCGACTAGGTTTTACGCTGGCTGTCGGCTACCTAACGCAACCCTCCTCCTTTATCCGGACTTGAGACCGGCAGTGGATAATATCCCCTGGCGGAGTAATGATGAAATAAAGTTTGAACACCATCTTCACATGAAGAAATTTCATGAGATGGTGGTGAATGAAGATAATTGATATAGTTGTGTTCCATAACTTAGTTGACATGGTGAAACCAACAAGTACAATATGGAAACACAACAAAATTAGTTGACTAACAAGTAACTAGTTTTGAATAGTAAGCAATACTTACTTCTCCGGCATTAAATATAAATCTTTGTCTGTCAAAGAAGAGCAAAACCGATGGTGATGTATCCTGGGTATCCATTCCGGTCCCCATAATCTGCAACATACGGCAAATAAAAGATAAGATCTTCAATCCAAAAGCTGCAGACAAAGTCGACAAATTGCTTGCCAACCTAGGCATTTAAAATCTTTAGAACAGAACCCATTGGGCAACACACAGCGTTTAAATACTGACATAGAAACTGTTCTAAAACTCCGAGATTCCAATAAAAGCAACTGAGAAAATAATTTCATAAGTCCAGCTCAAAAGATTAGCCAGAAGAAAAAATTAAGTCTTTACCAACAAGAGTGCTTCCAGCTAAAGAATAAATTGCCCTATGAAAATCAAATGATGGCTCCCCCATTCAAACATACCTTTCACCCAATTGAACCAACTGCCTTAGAAGCAATCAATCACTTTGAACAAAAATTGGACCAATTTGAGCAAGAAACTAATGAAGCCCAGAAAGAACAATGAACCCGATTAAGAGGACTACTTTAATACCTCGAAATCTGTTACACATACCTGAACATAACAAATAGTATTTACAGGATTGAGCTTGCGTTCCTTCAATGGGAGGAATTTTCGGGGCCTGTCGCTCTTATCCGTGCCCTCAGCCCGCCTCTTGTTTAACCCGGAAACACGTTCGGCCTCCTCCATGGCCACCCCTTTGTCCTCCTCCATGGCCACCCCTTCGTCCCTCTTCTGAATTTCTCTCAGAGAAGTGTTGCTCCTGCGGGTGAGGCTGAGAGGCTGAGAATGGTGGGACTGTCGTCTCTTGGGGCGGAAAACAGAGAAGGCGGTGAAGAAAGAAAGTGGCCGGCGGGCGGGAGAAGTGAAAGAGAAGGGTGGGGGAGAGAGAGGAGAGGGGCTGAGTAGAAGGCGGCGAAGATTTGGTAAATTGCGGGGCATTCTGCGAGTGTTTGGTTTGGAGGTTTAAGCCGGATTTTGCATATACAAAGAAAAACATATACTGAGCCCACTCTTGTCTGGATTCGGAGTGGCCCGGCTAAGCCCACTTTTTAGGCCCACCAAACCAGAGAGAAACTATTTCGTCTCTTCGACATATTACGTCAATACATAACGAGGGTTTCCACTTAGAAGTTACTCTTTTAGAGGGTGTTTGGCTGACTAGTTTGACTGCTTATAATCTATTAATTTAGGTTACAAGCTGAGTAGTTTATTTTTTGAAGTGTGACAATATCCAACAGGTTAAATGCTACTAAACTTAAAAGTTAATTGACTAACATTTGACAAAAGCTTCCCCTAACTTTTCATAAGGGTTTATTGCATTGACTGATTAAATTACTTATTTATCCTCAAATAAAACACACATTTTTAACCTATATCATTTTCCATCCCTTTGTCTTCTCTAATTCTGTCGCCACCAAACCCTTCTCTGGCCACCACCATCACCGTCATCTATCACCATCGCCCCAACCGTCACCCCAGCCACTTGTCTGTCACCTCCATTGCCTTCTACGTCTGCGTTCTCGTTCACTATATATATACACACACATATATAACATATATTTATATATATTAATGTATATTTAATATTTTTATTAAAAAATAGTATTTTATTAAATTTATTTATATTATTCAACAATATGTCTATTTTCGTCTTTTTGTCAAATTCTGATAGTTTATTAGTTATTTTAAACTAAATACATAATTATTAACTGATAACTTAAAAGCATATATATTCAAACATGTTATTAGTTTAAATATGAGTAAATTTAACATACACTTACTAAATTTTAAAAATATCACTACTTACTCACTGAACTTTGTTTAACGTCAACTATCCATCACCTGTTACACCTTGCAAACAAAAACTGCTCACGTGATTAACGGAATCTAGGAAAATTTAACAAACACTTATTTAACTTTAAAAATGTAATTATTTAATCACTGAACTTTGAATTGTTACTACATGCTTACTGAATTTTATTCAACGTCAACCATTCATCACCCGTTACATCACCGTCTAATCTTGCAAACAAAAAATGTCCACGTGGCTAACGGAATTTGAAGTGGCCCAATTAAATCTTTATTTTTGATCAACTTAGCTTCAACAGTGGTGGTCGCTACAGACCCTCTCGCCTCTTACTGCCTCACCTTTTGTTGCCTCTTCGCCTTGCCTTTTGTGCACCAACCACCGTTGTTGGAGCAAAGGAATGGGAAAGAGATGAGAGAAAGAGCGAGAGAAATAAATAAAGAGATAGGGTGTTGTTGAGTTAGTCGAAAATAAAGATTTGATTTGGCTACTTTGAATTTTGTTAGCCACATAGGCATTTCTGTTTACAATATCAAATAGTGATATAACGAGTGATTGATGGTTGACGTTGAACAAAATTCAATAAGTGTTAAATTTTCTTGGAATTCGTTAGCCACGTAGGCATTTTCTGTTTGTAAAATATAATGAGTGATAGATGGTTGACGTTAAGTAAAGATCAATGAATAGGTAGTAATAATCTAAAATTTAGTGAATAAATAATTATATTTTTAAATTTCAGTGAGTGGATATTAAATTTACCCGCTAAAACACTACCCAACTTTTAACATTTATACAACCTAAAAGCTTAGCAACTTAAAAGTTGCTAAAAAAAATGTAAGCTAAACAACCTCTTAATTTATAGGTTACATGACTTATTTTATTTTACATTCGTCAAAAATTTAAAAGGTACGTTATTGAGCTTATAAGTTATTTTAACAGCTTATTCATAAGCATTTCTAATTTTTCTAAATAAGCTCCTAATAGCTTATTTCGTTGACCAAAAAAATTACAAATTTACCTTCAAACATTTTAGGTATTTACAATTGTATTCTTTTTCTTTTATCCATTTGTTTTCTCTGTCACCACCTCCATTCAGCTTTTTGGTAACCGCTGCCTCTTCCACCACCTTAATGGCAATCGTTACCCATCGTTTCTAGGTCATCCCTATCCCCATTAGTCGCTGCCTCTAAACCAATCTCGAACGATTGCCACCTCTAAGCCTCTATTGCTGCCTTTTCCATGTTTGTCGCCATCGTTTGCCTCTTCATGTCCATCACTGTCGTACGCCAGTTGTAAATATTTTTCAGTTGGACATCAATTTATAATTATTTTTTATTAAAAAATAATATTTTTATTAATTTTATTTATATTATTCAGCAACATGTCCATTTTTATCTTTTTATTAAGTTCTAATAATTTATCAATTTTTTCAAACTAAATACATAAATATATAAATGGCAACTTAAAACATATTTTTTTAAATACATTATCAATTTAAATACTATTAAACTTTTAAACTTTACACAACTTATAAAAATAAAAGCTTATAAGCCCTACAAAAAAAGGGTAAGCCAAACTAGCCTCTCAGTCTTGGCAACCTTGACAATGGGTAGAACAAATCAATCCTCTCATAATAACACTCTTGAGTTTGGTCTATCTCTCACTAATAAAAAATTAAGGAAAAATATGGTCGTTAATCATGGAGCCAAGTCGTCACCAATCACCATTGGCTAAAACCACAAAAGTCAACGTAACTAAGTACGTTCAATCATCAGAAACATATAGAGAAAAAGAAAAGAAAAGAAAGAAGGGTTTATTATAACACAAAGGGAAGTAACTAGAAGAATGACATGAAATTAACTTCTTCTTATCTAAGAGTTAAAAGTTAGGTTGCACGAAAGCGAAACACATAAAATGTTTTTAATATGAAATAACAAAGTAAAAACGAACATTTTTCTAAAAAAAAATAGGTGTAAATAGTTTTGAAACGAGAAATGTTACTCATTTTGAAAATGTCAAAATGGCCTCTTTGAGTCATTTTCGTGCTTTATTGGTTAAAGAGATCACAAAATATTAAAAAAAATGATTATGACACTAAATCTTTAATATAGTCTTTATATTTAAATAAAAAAATATTTTGAGAAGAAAAAAAGAATAAAATGATTCAATGAACACAAAATTATTAAAACTTACTATTTTTCATGGGAAGACGAAAATTTAGAAGAAGAAAGGAAAATAAGAAGATTGTGTCCCCTCATACATTCTCATCTCTTTTTATTTATTAAATTATTTTAAATGAAGAGACTATTTTTTCTATCGAATATTATTTTTGAAAAAATAAGAAGAATATATTTTTAGAGTTAGTAGTAGTTTAGAAAGAATTATTGTGGATTTTTTTGATTTTTTTTTATATTCGAAGAACAAAAGAACAGTCCCAGAGATAAGATGAATGAGCACCACACAACATTCCAAGCGATAGCCCAATATAAATATCCCAACTCAATAAAACTATCTCCCATCGCCATTCAAATATCTATCGCAAAATGGGAACGTTACTCCAATTTAATCCTTACGGCTTGTCCTCTCAAACCTTACTCCCCGCAAACCCTACCGCCAAAATCACCAAATCCCCCACACGCCTCCTCGGCTTCTCCAGAGCAAGGATCAGAGCCGTCGGCACAATCCCCGCCGGCACCGAACCGGAAGCCGCGGCACCCCCCGAAGAGTCACCCTCAGTCACCTTCGCATTCGTTCATGTCGGTTAATTAAGATCCATCCATCCATCCCATATATATGCTGGCCGGCTCTTCGAAGAAGAAGTCGATTAGTTAATTGTTACTATAAACGTTGGTTCATGTAATTACAATTGCTGATCGATGATTTCTCTGGTGTTTTGCTTCAGTCGGTGCTGCTTCCCGATGGGACGCCGGACGTGCATTTCCGGAAGGCTTGCGGCGGGCAGAAGCTCAGAGACATCATGTTGGATTCCAATATTGAATTGTATGGGCCATATGTAAGACGAGCTCGCTTGGCTTTCCATAAACAATCGCCATTGCCGTGAAATGATTGATGTTGAGCTTCTGAACTTGCGAATTAAAAAAGCGGTGTTTGTTTAATTGTTTGTACTGTGAAATTTTCAGTCCCGGCCGCTGCTAAATTGTGGGGGAGGAGGGACCTGCGCCACATGCCTTGTTGAGGTATGACTGGTAACCTCCAGTTTGTTAGGGTAATTCGACCCGACCCGACATGACTTGAATTTTTGTCATATGCTCTGTTATTAAAGTAGTTTATTTATGTTTATATATTTATCTTCATGCAATCAACTAAATGTTAACTCAATTTCTGGCAAACTATTGGTTACAACCTTTCATTAACTTAAGATTTACCAACCAACCAACCTTTTTTTTGATAGATAGATACTTTTATTTTGTCAATATAAATATTTTTTCATATATTTAATTATCTTATAAATACACTCATCAAAACAGCAAATATTATGATATATATTTATTTTCAATGCTTTCGTTTAAATATGCTATTATGTTCTTATGAGCTTTTGGTTTTTTATTATGGTATATATATTTTTTAAAATTTGAATATGATGTTTTTAATTAATAATGCTTAATTAATGTCAATTATGTGCATAAAATTTTAATTTTAATTCATAATGATATTCTTGAAATTTTTAAATACTATTTTTAAAAAGTGTTTAAAAATATCGAAGACATCAATACTGCTTTTTAAAAACTTTTGTTAAATAAAAAGCCACCTGACACAACCCCTAAGGATTTTATGATTCTTTGTAATGGATGATTAGGTCATTGAAGGAAAGGAGCTGCTAAGCCCGCGAACAGACAAAGAGAAGGAGAAGCTCAAACGGGTAATTATAAATTCAAGTTAATTTTATTTATTTATTTATTCTAAATAGAAGGGATTAAATTGGATTCCAAAAGATATTTGTTTGTAAAGTAGTACTTGCAACATCTCATTCAACCAATTAGGTTAGGTTTAACAAGTTAGGACTAATAGTACCATTTATTAGATATTAATGATAACATTATTAGTTACTTCACTTTAAAATAACTTTATAATATGCAAACAAGCAACAAACCCTTAAGAACACTTAAGACTTGAGAGCAAAGATGTGTTACTTTGAAGGAGACTTGGAATTTGAAACATTTATTCGAGAACATAACTCTTGTGTCATTCATTTAGAGTGTCACTTTAGTAATTTAGAGTGTCATTTAGTAGTAAAACTTAGTTTATCTCTCCATAAATTTTCTAGTTTGTTAATAATTAATATTATTTATGTTATTTCACTATTTAGAGTCAACTCATGACTTTAACTTGTTAATTATCTTTGTTTATAAACATCTTCTATAAGAAATCAAAAGGCATATTAGGAATAAGAAGTTCTCCATTAGTTTTTTTTTTTTTTTAATCTTCTTCTATCTCTTTTATTAAAAATTTATTCTACTCTATTTACTCTCCCACATGATCAAAATATTTTGATAGCATCTCCCACATTTTATTTTTAAGGAAAAGTACATGCAGTACTCTTGAAATTTAAGTTAATTCTAAGAACTACTCTTAACATTTAAGAAAATATAATAAATACCCTTAAAGGTTAATGTTGTGTCGTAATTTTCTTCTTGCCATTAGTTAATCCTAGTTAACTATTTTTAAATGATCAAAATATTTTTATATTTTAAAAACTTATATATATCTATATATATATATATATATCTACTTCCTTCTCTAGATATTGAACAATCACCTTCATTAAGAAGTTGTTGTCTCTAATTTTTTTTCAACACATTTTATTTCCTATTATTTCTTTGGCCACTGAACGGTCACCACCACTATCTTGACCATTATTGCCTCTAATTTTTTTTTCAATGTGTTTTTCTTATTTATCTTCTTCTTGCAACCCAACTACATCTGCTTTTGTCACCGTTTGTGCAACCATCACTACTAACTGTCTTGTTTTCATCCAACATGAGGCAAATCTCATTTCTTCTTCTCTTCTCCTATTTCTTTCTTTATTTCTCTTTGTATTTTTGGTGATCAAATCTAGATATCGAGAGTTTGAGTGAATCCTAGTGAACCATTTGCATATGAATTTGAATTAAACTTAGGGGGTTCAAATTTAGTAATTGTCAACTATTGTTTATTTATTTTTCTAAATTCAAAGGAGAAATGAGAGAGAAAGAAAAGAGAAAATGGAGGCAAAATTATTATTTTGTCTATTTGTTAATAGTGAAAGAGATTATTATTATTTTCAAAATGTGAAGGATATTTTTATAATTACATTAAACTTAGAGGTAATTATCACGACCTATCCTATTTTTAATTAGAACTGCTTTAACGTTATAACATATAATCTCATTTTAAATTTTATACTTTTTTCTTTTCGTGGTCATAGATTTACCATGAAATTTTATATTTTTTTGAATCATATAACAAAAATAATTTTATAATATGTACCTAAAAAAGGTCTTAAACTCGTGCAAAAGACATTTTTTTCTTTTGACGATCTTATTTTAATTGTATAATAATTAACATCCTCACTCATTTTTATTTTTATTATATCATTGTTTTGAATGATTGATCCAAAATGCCTCAACTAATAAAATACCTGCATACATGACATAAGGGAAATAATATTTTTATATAATTTTTTTGTACTAAAAATATAATTAAAGTGTTAAAATAGCATTATTTACTTTAATAAATATTATTCATACATAAGGGCATTATAATTAAAATTCAAGTGTGCTTGTGGCATTTTCAAAATTTCAAATTGCAGAATCCGAAAAATTGGAGGCTTGCTTGTCAGACTACAGTTGGCAAACCAGATTCTAGGGGCCTGGTGTGTACTCTCTCTCTGTCTCCCTCTTAGTCACTGTTAAAATAAATAAAATAAAATTATATTAAAATAAAATTAAGATATAGAATAATTAAGATAAAATTAAAAAATATTTTAAAATTTTTATGAAAATTTTAAAATATACTAGATGATATATGCTTTATTTCTTTTTATCTGTAAAGATCAAAATAAATTTATCCAGATGACAAGAGATAAATTTATCTTAAAAAATTCAGATAAGAAATTACGTGATTTATTTTTTATGAGTTGTCAGATAAATTTAATAGATATAATATAAAATACTTTTATCTTAAACCTTTTCATATGTCACTTTTTTTTTTATATCTTGATTAATAAATACTATTTTAATGAATTAATCCATGATAATTATATATAGGGTTAAATGGCATAAATCTTTGGTTATTTAGTGAGATCCATTTATTCTCATGAAATTACAATTTCCGTGTAAAATAATAATATTCCTTCAGAAAATTTATGTAAAAAATAACGTGACAATAACAGTGTGATCAAATGCAGGTTGTGATCCAACAACTGCCAGAATGGAAAGGGCATGAATGGCATTACAATACGGAGCCACCTTCAGAACCCTGAATGGTGAATAATATGCTTTCCCTTTTTCACTTTTTACACCTGAAACTTAATTTCTTCCAATTAAAATTCAGTGATTTTTTAATGCCAAGAATATCACTTTACACCCAGTCTCACTCTCAAAGATTCATTTGCTGGTAAAAAATTAGGGTTACAGATTCCCGCAAATGAAACCCCCCCATATCTATATAGAATTTGTGTATTTACGTAAATTTATTCAAAAAAATACAGTTACAAATTAACACCTATAACCAAAGAAATATTAATAATAAAAAGCAGAAATATTAGTGATACGTACGACATCAACCATTCATGTATTTTTTGGTAAATAACAAAGGCTCCTTTTCCATTACAAAATTGGCCAAAAATACTCTTCATCTCTCCTTTTGTTGCTAGAAAATAGTCGATTAGTAATGAATTCTTAATTAGCGACGGAAATCATATTGTTGGAAAAATATTTGTGACCCATTTTCTATTCCATCGCAAATTAGTGACTAAATTTGTGACCCATTTTCTGGGCATCTCCAAATTTTTAACTATTTTTAGTGGCAAAAGCTGTCTCAAAATTTTTTAATTTTTTAAAATTATTTTTTGGACAAAATACTAATTGTAAAATATTAAGGGCAAATTGCAAAGAATACGTATGAGGTTTAGTATAATTATTTTTGAAAATAGCAAGGACTACCTTCTACTCGTTTGACGTTATATATTGGAGCACAGAATGACAAATTTGTCTTCATAATTAAAAAAAAAAAAAAGAATTTATGATATTTAGTCAAAAATTATATTGAAGTAATGTTACACGTTATGCGTTGCAATAGATGTCCCTATAGTTTCATAAAATGTATAAAGGATACCATTATAATTTTAATATATTTCTATATAAAAAAAAAAAAAGGATCTTCAGAATACCCGGTTAATTTTTAAATATTTTTTTCAAATTTCTGCCACTATCTTCTATTAAATGTTCATGCAAATACATCAAAAATACCAACTACCAACCAAGCACGTCTTCTTGTGCCATTCTTAATTCTTAGAACTCTAAGCATGTTTTCTTACCTCACACTAAGCTTGTTGCGCATTCAAAACGCCATCTATCTACATTCAAATTTCAGCAGCAAGTAGACACTTTTTTTCTTTGTAGGTTCAAAGCCAAGTTTGAACCTTATACGTGATTTTTAAAATAATTGGGGTTATTTTGGTAATTTACCAAATTGATAAAATAGGCATTATATGCTAACAAACAAAACAAGTGTTGGGAAGATTATACAAAGGAAAATTCTATTTGTAGTCACCTATTTTGTTCTCTGTAACTATTTTTTAGTAAAATTCAATATACTTGAAATACTCTCAATTGAAAACTCATTTTTATCTTCCATTCTTCTAAATATGTAACCACAACTTACCCACTCTGAGAGCACTTCCTCCCTCACCATTGTAGCCACTTTCTCCATGACTTTTCCTCTTTTCCTTTATTCATTTTTTCTTCTACATCGGAGTGAGTTGTGCCATAGATTATTATACTCAAATGTTGGCGGCATAGAAGGAGTTTAATGAAGAAGAGAACAATTTGCAAGAATAACAGCAACAACGAAAATCAATCAAAGATGGACACTACTTAAGGTATGCCATTTCAAACTTTATCTTACCAAACTGAAGAGTTCAGTATCTCCCGAACTCAAGTGATCAATTCTTCTGAACCTAGTGATCAATTCTCCCATGTCTGGAAAAAATAAAAGGAACTCTAGTTCTTTTTTATTTTTTGTTTTCTTAGTTGGTTTCTTTTTTTATAATATGGGAATGATTAGGAAAATTTACAAAATGAAATTGCTTTGATAATTTAGAAGTCATTTGATGCTATTGAATCTGTTACTACTAATAAGGTGTGAACCATTCTTATTATATTTTAATTTAATTATTAATTTAATCAGAGACAAATATGTATCAATTCATATCTTAATTTAGGTTTTTTTTTTTTCCATCAACTTTTCAGTAGTAGAGAAGTACTTATTGGATGAGCTAAGGCAGTTGGGAAAAAAAATTGAATTGTTGTTGTGATAAAGAGGTCTAAATGTGGGGGTTCCGAGAGGAAACCTAGAGTTCGTCTTATTTGTGAACGGAGAAAAAAATATATACCATAAAAAGAAGGAGAAGATGTAATAGGAGAATTAAAATATAAGTCCACATGTTTCAAAAAGTGTGGTTGTCTATTTGAATTACTAAACTTGAAATTGTCAAAAAAGCAGTGAATGATGAAGGTTGTATGTGGACTACACAATTATGCACCAGTGGGTTAACTTGAGAGTCATTTATATGTGGGACGGCTTACAAAGAAAGAGAAAGAAATCCTGAAAACATTGTCTAAGAATCTTGTGAAGTTCAGAAATATTTTGATAAGCTTAAAGGTAGAAGTTGAAAAAAAACGTGACTACCATCAAAAGTATATATAATGCACGCCAAATATATAGACTGATAGAAAAAAATAGTCGATCACAAATACAATAGTTGATAAAGAAATTGGAGAAATGTAATTATGTGGAGTGACATAGAAACGATGGATCAACATATTGTATTACATACTTATTTTGGACTCATCCAATGGTTATAGAGTTATTAAAAGTCTTTTTACACGTATTAATAATGGACTATATATACAAAATTAATAGATATAAGTATCCGCTACTTGAAATCGTTGATGTGACATCGACTGAACTAACTTTTTATGTTACATTTGCATTCATGGATCATGAATATGACGATAACTACACATGGGCAATGGAGAAATCAAAAAGTCTAATGACTCCTAATATATTTTCAAGAGTAGTCGTCACCGATAGAGAATTAAGATTGATAAATGTAATACATAAAGTGTTTTCAACCGCAACCACTGTGTTGTGTAGGTGGCATATATCAAAAAATGTGATCGCCAACTGTAAAAAATTATTTGATAGAAACGAGATATAGAAAAGTTTATATTAGGTTTGAACTTTGTTATTTTTGTCTCGACTGAGAATGAGTATGAATCTCGTCTTTATGACTTAGCATTTGAGTACCATGCATATGATAATGCACTTGATTATGTGATAAAGAAATGGTTAAATGATTTTAAGAAAAAATTGGTTATGGAGTGGACAATTAGAGAAATGCATTTTGACAATGTTACTACTAATAGGTATTCTTTATGAAACTTAAATGTCATAGATTTTTACTTACTTTTATTATAATATCTTCAATCAATCTAATACATCAGCATAGTTTTCGTTTAAGAGCTAAAAATGCTCATGCGAAGCTAAAAAGACATATTGGATCTAAACTAGTAGGTGGTGGATCTATAATCGGTGTTGCTGGTGGTTGAATCGCACTCGATGCTAGAGATGATGTAATAGCATTTGTTGGTGGATATATAAATGATATGATAGAATTTTATCAACGTTTCCAAAACAAGACCTTACAATAATGTCACGAACACATTGTTGATTAGCCAATGGTCACTCAAAATTTTTTTGTCCATGGCTTTTATACTTCAATAAACATCTCTTATGTTACAAAAATAAAACAAATAATTAGTAAATTTATAATAACTAATTGACACATAAAATCATTTTTATAATCCATTTTTTAATGGAACCTACCTTTCCAGCCCATATGCCAACAACATGATTTTTAAAGTTCTTCAAAATAGATGGATCTTCAGGGCCTCCAAGAAATGGTATAGGAATATCGACTTCCAATGACTGTTCAAGAGTACTAGTAGATTGCTGCTCACTTACTTGTGTCAATGGTGAGCCAGAAACAAATGCACATAGATGCTCAAGAACGTGTGTCATTGGGTTTGGAATGGATGCATTGATCAGGGGTTGACCACCATGACCCTCAACCCTTTTTCTTCTTGTGGAAGCTGTCGAACGCTCGCGAAATAAAAGTGGGCTACTTCTTTGTACTCCACCTCCTCGAGCACATGCCATACTATATAAATAAATGAGCATATACATGCATAGTTATTTCTTCTTAAACCATTTTTTATCTTACTTGTCTATTAGTCATGTTCTTTTCAAGAATAGTTATATTTGCCCCTTTATTAAAGAATACACAATCCAAGCAAAGGTCATTCAAATCTACTTATACATTTTGTTACTATTAGATTTGGCATGATCCTTGCAGTAATGAAAGTTAAGAAATAAGAACCACAACAGAAAATTATTACCTATTGTAAATAGCTTCCATACATGTCTAGAGTTATGTTAGGTTGATCAACTAAGAGGAGCACCAAGAACACCAACATTATTGCAAAGGAGCAAAGACTACATAAATACATTTAAGAACAAAAAAATTCAAATATTAAATTTCTAAAATCAAAAAAGGTTTAAAAAAAATTCAAACCCCGAGCACCAAGGGTTCAAGGTGGGTTCAAAGCACCTAAACCTCATGTCTTCTCCAACCATCTCGTCATGGCCGCTGTCTTCTCCAGGTGGGTTTTGCCTTATCTACTTTTGATTTTACCATTTTCTTCAATTTTGCCTTCTATGAAAAATCCTTCAACACATAAATGAAAAATATAAAGGTCTACCTCGTTGCAAAGGGTTTGGGTCTTTTTCATCGCGTCGTAAAGGTTTGTCTTCTTCCTTGCAAAGTATTGACGAGATAGCTAGGGATGATTGTCTTTGCCTGGGGTTTAGGTTACTAAGGTTTGTGAGGGAAAAATATGTGTGGGATGGGTATGTGTAAGGAGCAAGTAGAGTGGTTGTGTATACAAAGAGGGTATTTTTGACAAATAATTACTATAAAGAGTAATTATGAGTGGCCATAGATAACTATGAAAAACAAAATATGTAACTGTAAATAGAATTTTTCTATGTTGACATTATTAAAGACTCTTAAAAAACACTAGAGGGTATATGTAATGTCATCATGGTAAAGATCAAGTGCATTTGTTTTCTTTTTCTTAAACATTAAAGGCTAATTTTTGCAATAAGTTTAAACATCAAGGGGTATATGTAATGTCATCATGGTAAAGATCAAGTGCATTTGTTTTCTTTTTCTTAAACATTAAAGGCTAATTTTTGCAATAAGTTTAAACATCAAGGGCATCAACGGCAAATTTTTCAAAAATTAATTAAATTTTTAAAAATTTATTTGTTGGGACGTACTGTCCATAGCAAAATTCGTCCCAATTTAGCCATAAACATTTCCAATCTTGGCTGAAATTTTAATTAAATAATTAAAAATATATATTTTTTATTATTCTAATTTTGGATGGATATTTTCATTACAAAATAGTCTCAAATTAGCGACATAGGTTCTTCCGTCATTAATTTATATCAGAAATTTTATTAGATAATTAAAATATATTTTTTATATTTTCCTATTTTCCGACGGCCTTTTGTGTTGCAAAATTAGTCTTAAATAACCGACAAGCGTTTTTTATTGCTAATTTTCGTTGAAAATTTAACTGAACAATGAAATTTATATTTTCTTTATTTTGCAATGACCTATTGCCTTGCACATCGGTTACTAAATTTCCTATAGGATTCGTTGCTAAATTTTGCAACCATATTATCCATTGCAAAATTGTTAGTATTAATTTGGTCCCAAATCGATCTCAAATTAGCAATGTAATATGTTTATCAACAAAATTTCGTTATTAATTTGTTGTTTTCACGTAGTGTCTCCCGTTATAATCTTTTTTTTTTATCATTGAAAATTTCTTTTCTCATCTAACTAGAATTACTTTTTTTGAGAAATTAATCGGTGCCTTCGAAACACCTTATAATTTCTCCTTACTCGCACAATGAAATAGTATGATACTTCATGAGCTACACCATAGACTACATAATATAGTTAAAATATCTAAAATATCCCCACTTAAAGTGATAAAATAAGGTGGTGAGACGACGTAAAACGATGAGACGTATGATTAAAATATCTTTTACCTAAAATGATAAGGTGGCACGAGTTGTTGAGGTATAGTGAACTAAGATAAGAAGGTGCGAAAGATATTTTTATCATTTATATATTATGTAGGGCATGAAATATAGCATGATCCCCTTACAACGGTGGAACTCTACTCCAGATAAAAGCAAAGGACAGAAGTCAAGTATATGGTCACCAGCTTCAACTGAACTAATGAAGAAGAAGAAGAAGAAGAAGAAGAAGAAGAAGAACCCAACGTTCAAACAAAAGCACGCACAGAGAGATCAAACCAAATTAAAGATTCAAAAGAAAGTAAAGAAAGAAAGTAAAAGGAGGGGATCCATCGAAAAGAAATATGAAAGATCCCTCCTTTTGTTAATTTAGAAGTCGCCGGAGAGAGGTGCATGATTGCATTGCATGAATACGATCGGGTAGATGATTCCGGCGAGCCCCCCGCCGACGAGTGGCCCCACCCAGTAGATCCAGTTGCCACTGAAGTCGCCGCTGGCAACTGCCGGCCCGAAGGAGCGGGCCGGGTTCATCGACCCACCCGAGAATGGGCCGGCCGCCAGGATGTTGGCTCCCACGATGAATCCGATGGCGATGGGTGCGATTGTGCCGAGCGAGCCCTTCTTTGGGTCGGCTGCGGTGGCGTAGACTGTGTAAACCAAAGCGAAGGTGATGACGATCTCCATAACCACACCTTCCACGGCTCCCACGCCGGCGGCCAAACTGTGGATTGGAATTGCCTGGAGATTAAACAAATTAATTACCTCCAAATCAAAACCCAATCAGTAATTTAATATTTATTATCTAATTACAATGAGCTGCCCCAATATCATTTTTTTTCCTTAAGAAAAATGATTTTTAATGGAAAAAATACAACCAAAGTGTAATTAATTAGGCTTACCAAGCCACCAGTGACAAATTTAAGAAGGTAACATGCAACGATGGAACCTAGGAGCTGGGAAACCCAGTAAAAGACGCCGGTAAGGAGGGTGATCTGTCCCCCCAGAGCCAAGCCGAAGGTGACGGCGGGGTTGACGTGGCCGCCGGAAATGTTGGCCCCGATGGCGACAGCCACGAAGAGAGCAAATCCATGGCAAATGGCAATGGCCACCAGCCCCGAAGGGTCCAAAGCAGCATCCGATGTCACCTTGTCTGCAAACATGCACATTAATTAAACAACAATCACATCAACAGAACAGATCAACTGATGAATTTATTGAATATATATAAATATGTAAAGGTGGTGCATGTATGTATGTATGTTTATATTATTTCAGTACTGAAAGCTATGGCGGAGCCAACTCCGGCGAAGACGAAAAGGAGGGTGGAGATGAACTCGGCGAGATAGGCCTTGATAGAGCCCAAGCTGAAGGAATCATCGAAGCGCCCAATAGCAATGCCCGCCATTTTAATTTGGAGGAAGAGCTGATCAGTAAAGTAAAGCAATCCCTAGATCGGGCTAGCTAGCTAGGAGCAGGAGGAGGATGAATTTGGATGAAGGGAGAGGCTTGAGTTTCAGAGGATGGAAATTGAGTCCTTCATGGACTCGTATATAAAAAGAGGAAAAGAACTTGGATCATAAACCAACGTGCTTATTTTGTTTATCAAAATAGATATTATAATTAAGACATCATTGTCACAATATTTATTTACAAATCTTAATCCTAATATATATTAGTAGTCAATTTAATAAATTTTAACTCACTAATTATTTGCTTAATATCAACCTAGATATCTCCAAATAAAATATTATTATTGTACTCCAAAATAAGACAAGTGTCAAATATATATACATATATATATATACATGAAATGGATGTCCACCAATGACTAATGCTACTTTGCCACATAGGTTTACTAATTGGTGGATAAAAGCGCATCAAAATGATAAAAATATCCCTTATTCATTTGTAAAATTATTTTTCTTTCTCTTTTAATGGTGGTCTCCTCTCTCTCTTTTTCATGGTCGTCTTCAACAATCGCCTTTCTCTCGTTGTCTTGTCTCTCATGCATCTATCATTGTTGCATCTACTATGGTAGAGAGAGAAGATGCATCGATGATCAGCATGCGAGAGACGTGATGTTGCGAGGTAAAGACGATGAGAAGAAGATGGCGACAGGTGAATGTTAAAGATAACCATAAGAAAGGAAGAGAGAGAAGAAGGCTATGAGAAAGAAAAGAAAAATAAATTTATAATTAAATAAAATTATTTTTATTATTTTAACGTGCTTTTATCAACCGACTGTCTCACAAAGTAGCAATGCTGGTCCACCAATAGGGTTTAGGGTAAATCCAAGCTATCACAAGATCCGTGGTTAATTGGCGTTTAGAACATTAGAATTGTCCAGAAGCTCATCAATGATAGCCGTGCATGTGAGAGGGAGAGGGAAAAAGTGTTTTGATGGGGTCCTCCGAGAGGGAAAAAGAAAGCCAAATGATGATGAAGAAGAAGATGACAATCATGTCGGTGGTGCAAACGCTGCCTTTTTAATTTGGGCCACAAATTGGCACCGACCCATGACCAGTCTTGAGTTTCATAGGACAATGTGTGGTCCAGGATTAGATCAACTTAATTATTATATCTAGTGATGATAGTAATAACAACAGTAGTGTGAGTATCTAACTCTGTCTTAATTCTGGGGATTTAGTACGTATTAATTAGGGTTTGATACTGAGGAACAGTAGTAGGCCGGGCTGGATAAGAGGGGAGTCTTCAAAAATCATTAATTAGGTAGAAATTGGTTAACTTTATATGCAAAAGGGGATGGGTTCTGGCTTTCTGTCTCCTCCTTAAATTCTGTATTTCTCTGTAGTTTATACTGAATAAAGAAAAAAAAAAGACAGATACTTTCCATGGTAGAACGTTTGAAGCTCCATAAAGGATATGGGTATTTAAAGTTTTTTTTTTTATTATTATCAAATTATGTTAGCTTTTGGTCTCTCTTTCTCACAAGTGCATCTACAATTTTCATCTTATGTGTACAAATTATCTTAGTTATTTATATGATTTTATGTTCATCTTGAAGTTTTCATCTCAATTACTATTAAATATTTGACTTTTAAGTTATTTTATTTAATTAATTATAGGTGGTAATCTAAGCTAACAATGAGTATATATATGCATGAATCAAGATAAGCTCAATTTAATTTTGTTTGGGTTTTGTTCGTTTATTTATGAGAGCATTTCAGCTCAACTTGTTTATTTATGATTTGAGTTCCATAAAAAATATTTAAACTTAGTTTTAAAAAATATTTAAACTTAGTTTGTAAACAATTTTTTATATATGGCACGATTTAGATTTGACTCATTTAAATTAAATGAGAAGAATTAGAATTTATTATCAAGCTAATTCATAAACAAAAAGTTATAGAGTTTGTTCATGAATAAAAATACAATCATTTATAGATGATTTGTTTTTTAATGAATAATTCATACAATTATATTATTTAACAAAATAATAAATTTTGAAGTATAAAAAAAATTAAACCCTAAAACATCTTATATATATACTTTTATTAAATGAACAAATAAATGAGTTTTTAACAAATTTTAAATAAATTTATTCATAAACATAAATAAGTTGGATAGACTTCTATTCGAGCTTTACTTGCTTATATACAGATCTTGAAATTTTTGTTAGAATTCATTTATTTACTTAATAAACAAACATAGAACTCAAACCAAACTTATCCACAAACTAATTATGAATCGTATTAGTTCATACATACCCCCTCAATGTATCGACATCACATATGCTTGCTACTAGTATTACATACATTAGTATTTAATTATTATAAAATAGTTAGGTTAAGGGGGTGAATTAAACTTTCTCCACTTTTAAAAATTTAAAAGTAAATAAAAAATAAAAGATTGTTGCATATTAGAATTTTATAGTAATTCAACAACCTACCTACTCTGCTATTTTGGCTCTTAATTAAGTATTTAGTCAATTCAAACTTATTTTTGGATAATTTCTACAAGAGACTTAGCCACAAACCTTTACAATATATGGCTTTTATAACTAAATTAACCACAACCAATGCCTTTTATAAGTTTTATTATTTTTTTTATAATTTTTAAGTACTCGATTAATTTTGCTATATCAAAAACTTTCATTATCTACTCGATTAGAAAAGTTTATTTAAACGAGTATAGTCTTGTGCTTATTCGAATAGATTATAACTTGTAATCGATTATCTTTTAGACAAAATTAACTTACTTGATTATAAATAAACTTTACTTGATTAAAAAGATAAT
This sequence comes from Diospyros kaki, assembly GCA_036245055.1. NCBI lineage: Eukaryota > Viridiplantae > Streptophyta > Magnoliopsida > Ericales > Ebenaceae > Diospyros > Diospyros kaki. The sequence continues at coordinate 5,638,737 of BSEG01000003.1, forward strand.
CTTATTTGATTTGACTTTCAAGCTTATTTTAAATGAGTACATTATTCAAGTATATAACAATTTTGTTCAATTAAAAAATGAAATATAGAAGATTACTCGATTACATAAGACTTTATACTCAATTAAGAGAATATAATTTTTGACTTGATACATCTAATCAGTATATTATTCGAATAACATGGATTTGTACATGATTAAAAAGATTAACATACTTGATTTATTTATAAAATTTACTCGATTATTTTCTCTATCATATGCTAATTCTAATACACTATTTTAATCATCATCACCGATAAGTATCTCTTTATTTTCTAATCAAATCAAAACTTAACAGATGAATCAACTCTTAATTATCCAATTAAACTCACTTTTAAGTTTAAAGAAAACTCACAATCATATAAAATACTAAGGGTACCTTCTCCACAAAGTATCATATGTGCAAAGAGAAGAAAACTAAAAGAAAAATAATTGATCTTATGAACGTACAGAAATATATATCACACAAGTTACAAGTTACCTTGTAATTTTTACAGGAAAAAATCCCAATTCTAATCATTATACACAAGAGAAAAAGGAAATGTCACATGCCACGCCATCATGCCTATGTCACTGAGGGAAAATTATTCCACTTAATCATACTATGGCATCGTGAATTTTATATAGTGTTTAATATATTGGTAGCATAGCTAGTCTCAAGTTTGACAATATATAATAAATTTTGGGTGAATGGGAGCCAGCTCCAGCTGTAGTTTCCACAAGACAAACTAAATTTAGCAAATCTAAGGGTTGAAACATAACAAACGATGCATTAAGGAAGTTCCTAGGTGAACAGTCAAAACAAATTTGTGTCATGCAGACATGAAGTCATTGGGAAAAAGGGCAGTTTGATAAGACTATTTTAGCTAGGGCAAATCCTATACTTATCAATAAAGTTCACAAATTTACAAAATACATATAAATTTATAATAATTTTATCTAAAATTTATAATAATTTATACTAGGAAATATATTTATTATTAATTTTATTTGAAAAATTGAATGTAAACATGGTATATGAAAACCATATTCAAAATGCGATAAAACGTACCCGTTATACGCAACAAAATTATAGGGGATCTTCGATTGAATCACTAATTCGGAAATGAAATCACAGAAATCAAAAATTATTTACTAACCCACAACTTAAAAACCTCACTTACACAGAGATTGCTTTGAGAATTTTCTTCTTTTTTTTTTTTTTTCTTTTCTTTCTGCACAAATCGGAGACTTCTCGTGAGTACACTTTCATGCGTTCATGCATTCACACATATATATCACATATATATTGGCATGCACGAGCATGCTTATGCAACAATCTGCCCACAAATGGTGGAAAATGGGTTCAACTGCAAGATTGCAGTTGTCTTCGTCTAACTGCACACAACAGGTCTAGATCTGGAGCTCTCTTTGAGCAGTTCGACCTGAGTTTATAACTCGGATTCATAACCTATATTCGTTACATCTCTTACTTGCACATAATGAACTTCACATATTCACATACTCTCATTTCTCCAAAAATTTTATACAGACAAATAAATCGTGCAACTAACGTACTCATTTATTTCGAGAGCTTGTTATTATACAATTATTAGATATATATATAGCAACTCCATTCTTTATGTAAATTCTATATGCTATATCCCAAATCTCTTAAATCAATTAATCACTTACTTAATTTATTTTGTATTTACAATTATAATTCAATAAATGATTATAATTGATTCAATAAGTGATTATAATTGATCGATCTGTGAATATAACCAAATGTGACATTTAAATAGATCTTTCCTTTTTCTTAGAATATTTTCATTATAATCTAATTGTTTTTCCAAATATGTTCCATCCAATTGAATCACCAATGGTATTTAGTAACATTCCAAACTAACAACATCTAATCATAGTTTCAAAAAATAGTTAAATATCAAATAGTAGTGTACAAGATCCTTATGACATTTAGAGTCTCACAAAACTAAAAGAAAATATTCATATATTTTGTTACCCTATTATGGTCAAATTTTACACAAACATGTGATATGGTATTATTCTCATTTTTTCATAAAGCATATGTCTCTTATTATATAAATACCAGTGAAAGTTCAAATACACTTGATATCTACCTTGAGCCTATAATTTTATTTTTCACATATTTGTTAAATAAGACTTCCACTTGGCATTCTTAGACAGATAAATTGAGTCAGGCACGTCAATGACCTGTATAACACAATCTACCTATGTAACCTAACCAAAAGAGACATAAGAAACATTGAAAAAAAATGAGACGTAGTTGGAGGAGACACAATCGAAGAGAAGAGTTGAGAAAACGCTAAAAAATTGTCATATCAATACATGTGTGTATCATTTACTGGCTAATGTTTAAATGAATGATTTTACACAATTCACGAGCACATTTAAAAATACAAAAAGTTCAAAAGCATAAATATACTTTTAGCTAGGCTTAAGAACACATTTGAAATCATAAAAAGTTAAAGTTCTATGAGAAAAAAACGTAAAAATTCAACAACATAATTATACTTTTGACCAAAAGAAAAAAGATCATTTAAGCCTAATATTATTTTATCTCTTAAACTGAAATAAATCTATTCCACCTCCGCAAAGTATTAAATAATCCCGCTTTGGTGGGATTAATTTTTTATGCAAAGATAGAACAATTTTGCGCTCAATTTCTCTCTCTATCTCCACTAATATCAAACAATACCTTATTTAAGATTTACTATACTAAACATAAAATAAAATTAATTTAAATTTATGCCTCCTCAAAACTTAAAATACCAAAAATATTAATATTATTTTATTCCATTACTAATTTAACTTATGCTTCATATTTATTCTATTACTATTTAATTTAAATACCAAACTATACGAATGCGAAGCAACAGTTGAACTGTTGAAGTACCACAGTGGCAGACAAAGGGGAGTAAAAAACATCGTCCTTGCCCACCTACCAAGCTTTGATTTGATTATTCATATAGCTTTGGTCGCAAGGTTTGAACTGGCAGCCATCTCTCATTTCCATCCCAGCATTCGCAATCCCGTCCCCGACCACCTCGAGTATTTTATTTTTAACTCCTTGTCTTCATTGATTGCTGTTAACTAATATAATATACACTCCTCCAATGTCTACTTCGTAACCCAAATCATAGAATTTGAGGCAATTTATCCTTTATCTAAGAAAAAGTCTTCCAATGAAAAGTGCACCGAGGGCCATCGTCCAACCCCATATGTAGGGTTTGGTTTTCCTCTTCGTCATTTGTTACAAACGCAATGACCATTAAATAATTTTAGTCATGTGGGCCTCTGCTACAATAGTATGCTAAGAAAGCTAACAGACTCCTATAGAAGGAATATGCAAAGTAAGACACAAAATAGAATAAAAATGGAAATTAGAAGATCGGGTAGGAGGCGAATTGAATGTGGCAAGGATATGGTAGCTGACGCATAAAGAGTACTGCAAAGGTAGGCTTGCTTCTTTACTATGGTTGCCCCACAGGTGCTAAATCAATCCTTATCAATCCCGTAACTAACTCAGCCTTCAACTTTAATTCACACATTTGGGCACTATTACATGCCTACTCTAAATTAATGCAGCCTCTTCCAAATTGGGTACAAGCATGTGCTTATCTTTGTAGACCTCTGCAAGGGAGGCCATCCCTTCCAGGGTTCATAGATACTGCACATTATAAGAGTAAGTAGCAGAGAAAATCATCATAATGGGTAATAGCGGAAAACAAGATTATAATGGCGAATAGAAAGGCTATGGAGACACGACCTCCTAAATCTCAGTCCGGTGCACTCCTGTTGTTTCTCAAGTTTAGGCAGTTGGGGACTCGCAATGGCCCTCAAAGTAAGAGATGATGGCCGGGAAGACGTACCAACCATTCACTAGGAACAAAATTAACTATATTTTCTGCTGATCCCTGACCGTAGGAAGATGGCAAGCCTTTAATTGCCTTCACAGCAGAGAAAGGTCCCCCACAGTAAAAACCTATCTACAAAATTAGGACACTCTTCTACCTCCTCACATTCATTTAATCTAACAGCTCGGCACCATTTCTAACCCTTTCAACTCACCAGCCATGAAGTTCTTTGCAAAACAAACTCATTGGAACTTCATGGACGAAGAAAGGAAGAACATAAATTTACCTAGGAGACTCTCCTTTGGTAATCAAGAATCAGACTCCCACTTTGCTTCAGCAAGAACATCTTCTGCATCTGCAACATCATTTCCGCTATGGCCTACAAGCCCTGAGACACCATGGACTCTGTCTCCTATTCGCACCTCTCCTACTCCTCTTCTCTACCATTGCTTAGCCTCCCTACATCGCCATGAAGGTAACATCTTTTCTATTGCAGTCTCAAAAGATTTTATCTTCACTGGCTCTGAGAGTAGTAGAATACATGCATGGAAGCAACCAGACTGCACTGAGATGGGTTATATTAAGGCTAATGCTGGTAAAGTCCGGGCAATCTTGGCTCATGGAAAGCTGCTCTTTACTACACATGGTGACTACAAAATACGTGTGTGGGATGTGTCCTTGACACACAATTTTCAAACAAAGAAGATCAAAACTCTACCCCGAAGAAGCTCATTTTTCCTGTATCCAAGGAAGAATACTCATCAACACAAGGACATCATCTCCTGCATGGCTTACAACTATGTAGAAAAACTATTATATACAGGTTCATGGGATAAAACAGTCAAAGCATGGAAGATTTCAGAGAGGCAATGCGTTGATTCATTTGAAGCTCATGAAGGTATTGTTAATGCTATTGTGATCAACCAAAATGATGGGTGCGTCTTTACCTGCTCCTCTGATGGCACAGTAAAAATATGGAGGAGGGTATTTGGAGAAAGCTCGCATATTCTCACCATGACATTGAAGTTTCAACTCTCCCCAGTTAATGCCTTGGCATTGAGCTGTTCACCAAGTGCCTGCTTTCTCTACTCTGGCTCCTCAGATGGGCTCATAAACTTCTGGGAGAAGGAGAAGATGTCAAGTAGGTTCAATCATGGGGGATTTTTACAAGGTCATCATTTCTCTGTTCTTTGTTTAGCAGCCATAGGGGACTTAGTTCTCAGTGGTTCTGAAGATGCAACCATACGAGTATGGAGGAGAGAGGAAGGCAATACATTCCATTCATGTCTTGCAGTCATGGACGGCCATCATGGGCCAGTAAGGTGCCTAGAAGCTTCTTTGGAAACAGAAGATACTGTAATAGGACTGTTAGTATATACTGCAAGTTTAGATCAGACCTTCAAGGTTTGGAGAGTTAAAGTTTATCCTACGGAGAAGGTGAACACAGAAAACTCAGTAGCAAACAGTCAACAGTCAGAGATTGCAGAATGTCAAATGAGTCCAGTGCTTTCGCCTTCCTGGGTAGAGAAGAAGATGCAAGGCAGCCACTTTTAGGGAGGACTATAGTATATGGGAAGATTTGAACTTTTGTAAGTTAAATTTGACATATACATGTGGTCTGTAGTCTGACTCTCAATATCATAATAATGGATATAGAAGTGGCAATAGACTTTGTTTCTCCTAGGTCAACTCTTTCCTTGTTATGCACAGTTGAGCAGAAAACAGAAGAATGCATTCTACCAAATCTGACAATAATTTACTATTCAGCTTTCTTAATGCCTTCGTCACATGGATTTCTATGAAATTGTTGAGCTCTAATGTTAGGCATATAGTTATCAATGGTGTAAAGGGTGCTTGGATTCAAGGCGTGTGCGTTGGAGATGCAAGGTATCTATCCAAAATGTTTATAATATGCTTATTTATCATTGTTTTCAATTTGTAACAATGAAAAGGTAAAAACAAAATCCAAAATCATGAATGACAAGTAACTAACACTATAATAATAACTAATATTACTTCAACAAATCATGAATGTTAAGTAACTAACAAGATAATAATAACTAATATTACTTCAACAAATCATGAATGTTAAGTAACTAACACTATAATAATAACTAATCTTACTTCAACAAAGTACAAGAATAAAACCAATAAGCATTATTCAACACAAGTTGATATATCCAAAAAGAAGAACAAACCAAAATGCAAACACAATAAATCATAAGTAAATTTAAACTATAATCTAGATTCTCATGTCAGTTATTAAGAATTACACACTATCCTTAATCTTTATCATCAAATTGAAGGCTGATGTATTCTTCTTCATCAACTCCTCAGTTTCTTTCAAATCAGTCTCTCCGTCATCCATGAGCTACAATTGAATAGACTTAGAGGCACTTGCAAAAGAGTATTAAATTTTTTATTTTGATGAAGAGGCAACAACGCTTGCTTTTGATCTTTTGTTTGATGGACCCGCTCAATCACTCCAGTAGCCTCACAGCAACATTACCCCTCTCTCTCTCTCTAGAAGTACAACTCTCCCCATCATTAGCCCTGCTCGAGTTTCTTCCCTCCACAACAGCATTGGAGCCTCTCAATACCTTCTCTTATGCCTTGCACCCTCCATCCTCCACCCCCAACTTTCACCTACTCAGTCGTCCCTCTTTCACAGATAATTCCCCAAATATCAATCTCCATGAAAGAAACCTCCTGGTTGCTTTCAACTTGAGCTGGAAACTGACAAGACCCAAATCAAAACTTACTCTAACCTTTGTCTCATTGGGCGCATCCTCAGTCCATAGAAATTCAACCCAAATGTTCAAAACTCACTTAAGTTAAAACATATTTCTCCCATCAACAGGATGCGCAGATGGTTGTTGGCAAAACTCCATGGAATGTCATGGTGAAGCTCCTGATTCTCAAAGATCGATCACCAGCTTTGAAGATACAGGAGCTCAACTTCTCTATGGCTGAGTTTTTATTCAGATTCAAGGTTTTTTCCCCAACAGGATGAACTCATCAAATGCCCATTCCACTGCTGCAGTGATTGATCATCCTCTCCGGGTGGATGAATAGGGCTGCAAGTGAAAAGAGCCACTCATGAACAGCTCAATTAGGGCTTGTTTTCAGTTCATTCATTTAGTTAAATATATAAACTTCGGGGATTTTTAAGCTCATTTAATAAACAAGCTGAGGTTGAGCTTTAAGCTGCTTGGCTCATTTGGGCCATCAACAAGCACGTTTATAAGCTTATTCCAAAATAATGTGTTTATAACTGAGAATTTTTGTCATATTATTTATATATTAAAGTACACTAATTTTATATGTTCTACATAAACAAGCCTGAATTAAGCTTAAAGTGAAGTTTAAGATTAAAGCTTATGAAAAGGCTCGCTCACCTAATTAAATGATCCAAGCTAAAGCTTGACAAAATTCTAAATAAGTGAGCTTGAGCCTCAATTTTGGGCTCAACTCCAGCTCGTGCCCAAGCACAAGACTGATAAAATTCTAAATAAACAAGCCTGAATTTTTATGGGTTTGGTTTGGCTTGGCTCCTTTGCAGCCACAGGATGAAGTTTTTACTGCCATCAATGGCTGGACTGATTGCCTAACAATGCAAGTTTGCTTCAAAGTAGATCTCCCTCTTTGCTTGGGCTTCACAATCAAGAGCATGCCGGATCAAGATCTCTATATCTCCATCTCATACAAACGGCTTGTGGATTTCTGATACAAGTATGGCCAACCCACACATCTTCAGAATTCCCAGAGGCCACAGCAAATCACTCCCATCTCCCTGATCTTGTCTTGGCCTCATCTCAAAGGTACCCATTCGGAATCCCAATCTTGAATGGGTCAAAAATCCTGGTACAACCTGAACCAAGAATATCCTACTTCCTGGCATCCTGCTACAGAGGAAACTTCATTACAGTTCACTCCTGGGTTGAATCTCAAACCACTCCCCCGACAATCATCACCCTCTGATGGCTATGTTGGCAAGGTCCAACTGCAGGACCATTGAGCTGATCACTGAGTCGTCTTATTATTTTACATCCACAAAAGATACTATACCACTTGTGTCCAAAGGGTAAGAAAATACAGATGACATGTAAAAGTGACCCTACTGCCCAGCTCAAGGTAAGAAGTTAGTTTACCCAGAAAAGAAGTGGCTGAGGCCTATGCATGGAGGAAGAATCCTGGGGAAATAGGTACATGAATGCACAGAATGTTGAATTCATCAAGAGAACATATATAAACAAAAAATACAAAAAGGCAGTTAAAAATGAGACCATCTAGGGCTTCTCCTTCCTTTAAGCTTTTTCCAACAAGAAGAAGCAGAATTGCCCAAGGCTCTCCATGAGATGACATGATTACTGACATTTGTTCTCATCTAGGACAGGTAGAAACTTCAATGTTTGCCACATACCCCTGCAACTCTGCGGCTACCCTTAATGCATTTCTTTCACCTTTTATTCCTTGATGAGCGGAACCTCCCAATGTATTTCATATCAAATATCAGATGGAAAGAAATGTTATGATTACCCAACTTGGTTGCACCAGTTCAAAACCAGGCATCTCAAAACAACAAAGTAATGCATGCATACTCTTCAAGGCTTCCACGTTTGCATAAAAAAGTTCAACTGCATCATTAAGGGATTATAATGATTACCAATAGTAACAGAAACAATGAAGTCTGAACAATTTAAAATTGTGGATTATGTCCCTTGCTATAATAGAAAAAAGAATATTACAATAATCATCACCAAAGAGCAACCAGAAACTATTTACACTTAATTCCAACTGAAAGTACTGAATCCATTGTAGATTCATGGGAAATAAATTGATCAGGTTGCATACTTCACTAAGAATGGAAGAACAATATCCATTTTTGTCAATAATATACAAACCTCTGTGAAAGAAAATCAATCCAGTTGCATACTTTCAGGAAAAGGAATGGAAGCACAGCAGTGGTAATATCCATTCTCATCAAATACAAACCTCTGTGAAAGATGAACTTCACGGATAAGATACTCCCCCCATTCCTCAGAACCAAATTGCTTGAAAATCCCCCTTGCATCAAATGAATCCAACTTTCTTGTCCTTTTCTTCCTGCGTAATTCAAGTTACAAATATTAAGAAGACCGTGAGAAAAGAATCAAGCATGGCTTGAAGGGAGAAGAACCTGAATACTGATAGAAATAGTATGAACACAAATAAATAAAGAAAGAGAAAAAAGAAAGGGCGGTTAAGTATAGAACCGTTTCCTGTGCCTTGCATTCATCACAGTGGCATGCAACTGCAGTTCACAATACAGTAAGGCATTATAGCTGAATTAAGAGACAAATCAAAACACAGATCAAAAGCACAGTACTAAATATGCGTACATACACAAAAATATAAGTTTGCAAGTTTAGCAGTGAGTAGGGTATGTATTTGGCAAGTAAAGGTAAAACAAATAAGAGACTAATACCACAAGCAAGCAGGAAATGTTACACTGTCCAAAAAGAGACTAATACCACAAGCAAGCAGGAAATGTTACACCGTCCAAAATCATTCATAAGTGTGCAAGGCCCAAAGTTAGCACATCCCAATGTGCATGTTATAAGAAAATAATTTAGCATGTTTTGTTGACTTTAAATGAAGGCACTCCCAGCCTTCAACAAGTAACATGCAGTGCTGCACTGTAGCAGGTCAAACATTTAACACCAAAGCTGCAACAGCATCCATAGCATATAACTTGCAAAATTCTCTCAGGACAAAGTAAACCACAACTTAAAAGTAACAAGGACGGGTACAATCATAATGGATAAACAATGTTACCCCTATATTACCTAAAAAAATCTTTCATTAGCCACAATACTTTTTAAACCAAAAAAATTATTGAACAATCAAAAAGCACTCGTGCACAATTCAACACTAGACAATTAAAATTAGACAATCAGAAAAAGGCAAAGTAAAACTCAATGATTATCATGCTTTGCATCCAAAAATGTCAAGAAGGCAGAGCATACTCAATCTTGACTAAAATTAGGCAATGCTAACTCAATGATTATCACAGCTTTTAATCTATACCAATGCGGGAAGTAATGACCCGACAGTTTAACATAGAAGAAAAATTGCCACAAAAAAAAAAAAAAAGAGTAGCAACTAGCAAGCATTGTAAAAATGGAAGCATTCTCAAAAATAAAATAAAAAGAAAGAAAGAAAGAACAAGGGAAACCATTTAAAGTTCACATGTCACACCTTCAATGTCTGCGCAGCATCTTTCTCAAGAACAAGACCAGCTTCAACAAATGCACCAATAATGACTTCTAAGGAAGCTCAGGATAAATAATAGAACAAAGTACAATTGCAAAGAATGCAACGAGGAAGTAATTTTAAGGCATCAATAAAAGAGTAGGATACGACAGACATGTAAAAGTCTGCCCTCACTACCAATTTCTTCAACAGGAGCATAGATGACACGCGCTTTTGCTGGTGAACCTCTCATGCATTCCTGCAAAAACCAAAGATTGAATTCATAACACCACATGAACCAAAATAGCATTTTGCAGAGGTGTGAAGACCCGAGTCTAAGTGAGCAAGTAATGTAACAGTCAACTAAATTTGACCATTCAATATAAAATATTCTAAAACACCCCTTCCCCCGACACCCTGGCACAACAGACATAAGCAGATGCGTGGGCAAGTAATGTAATACAACAGCCAACCTCAATCTATCAACCACTTGAACTAAAAGATAGACCCCCCCCATGCAGCAGGGTTCATGCAATGCACACACACGTGTAGATAACCAACCTTTCACAATTTTCTAATTAAGATGGACTGATAAGAGTAGCTTAACAATAAGAAATAAAAGGCCCATGTCAAGGGAGGACAGCTGGTATATGACAAGGGACATAGAAGAAAAGCAACACCATAGCATGCTGCATTACTTAATAAACAGAGGCCACAAAGGAACTCTATTCCATTGGAACACACTCAGGGGAGCTACCATGCATATTTGCTTAGGATGGTCCATGGGGAGAGGACTGGGAAGAGAAAAATGTACTGAGCATTTTAAGCACTTTCCTCCCTTCTTTCCTTCAAATTTGGTGAGGAAATCAAAAGAAAAATGTTTGACAATTTAATATTCTTAATACAAAAAATATGCCTTATTATTTAGAGAAAAAAATACGAGCATTGCTTTGATTTTACATGTTTAACGTCTTCACCTCTTTTTCATTCATAATTTTTATTTTAGTCAATTGAGAGGAAAGGGATTTTCTTCCCCTTCCACTCATCTAACCAAACAAGAGGAGAGACATGAGTGGACTGCCATTCACTATATAACTTAGATTTGCCTTCAATTTCGTCCCCCTCAATATCTTGCATAGAAATTAAAGAAAGTCTGCAGTCTTGACCAGGATTCCAACTGAATCAGGATAAGGATGGAGAAATTTCCAGGTTTTCTGATTTGTTCTTAATAGGAGCTTGAAGATTTCTAAATTGCCTGATATAACCCCTTCTTTTTTTTTTTTTGTTAGGTGTGATGACTTAATTTACTTGGCACAATAGAAGAACTACAACAATATCAAGCCTTAATCCCACTCTGGGATGAGCCACATGGCTTCTAGTTCACCAACCATCTTTATCTCCAAGGCCACTGTTGATTGCATTAGAAACTCAAGAGAAAGAGAAAAGGAAGGCTGCCTTATCGTGTGTAAAGAGTATTGGAAGCTAATCCAAATCTTTTGCTTTTTAGAAATCTCTAAATTCAGTTTAGGATACTTTCTTAATTTCAGTTTAGGATACTTTCCTAAGTTGTGTTGTTGTAATCTTTCCTAAGTTGTCAATACTCAACCCTATAACTAGGGTCGTATCATTATGAGATTAAGGAACGAATTATTTCATTTTCACATGGTATCAGACTCGTGTTTCTAAAAGTTTTTTTGCTGGCCTTCATTGCGTTCTTCACTAGCACTCTGTTTTTCTCTGGCCTTCATTGCCATCCTTTGGCCGTTATAGCCATCAATTCCTACTTGCTGTTCTGCCTTCAATGCACCATCCTACTCCTTTTAAACCACCAGTTCAGCCATCCATCCCACCAAATATGTCAGAAATCTCCGAGATTGCTCCATCTATGACAACAAGGGAGACTAATCTGTTTGATCAATCAACGGGAAGTCTTCCTACCAGTGATCTACCAAGGATGCATCACTCCTACTGCTTGGATGGCAAGAATTACCTACAACGGACACAATTGGTGAGAACTTTTCTAAAGGGTAAAGGGAAGATAGCTCACTTGACGGCACTAGGCCCCCAAGGTATTAGATCCCGGATTCCCAGCTTGGGATATAGAGGATTCCATGATCATGTCATGTTTGTGGAGTTCTATGCAACCGAAGGTAAATAGAAACTACATGTTCTTGTCTACTACAAAAGATATTTGGGAGATCGTTAGATGTACAAATTCTAAGGTTCAAGATACCTCGATGATTTTTGAGATTAAGACAAAGTTAAGTAGTACTAAGCAAGGGGCCTTAACAGTAACTAAATACTACAACAAAATGAATGGATATTGGCTTGAACTCGACCACTACCAAGATATTAAAATGGTGTGTAGTGAAGATGCAGCCACCCTTAATACTATTCTTGAGATGGACAAAATTGTGGAATTCTTGGCAGGTCTCAATGCAAAATATGATCAGGCTAGGGTGCAAATTCTTGAAAGAGAACAACTTTCATCTCTTAATAAAGTTTTTTCTGTTGTTAGAAGTGAGAAGTATAAGAGGATAGCTGTGAACTTAGAAAGAGAGAGAGAGAGAGAGAGAAAACCCTAGTTAGAGGAAATTTTTGTGTATTAAACTAATAGATAGCATACCTATATATACAAATACTAAACGGGCCACAGGCCTCGGGCCCTTAAATAAAGCTAACTCTAGGTGTAATATACAAACATAGAAATCATCTCTATATACAACTCAACACTCCCCCTCAAGTTGGACCATATATATCATATGCACCAAGCTTGTTATAAATATACTCAATTCAAGAACCCTTGAGAGATTTAGTAAAGACATCTGCTAACTAGTCATTTGGATTGACAAAATCTGTGGTAATACAGTCAGATAAAATCTTCTCTTGAATGAAGTGACAATCTATCTCGATATAATTGGTCCTCCCATAATAGATTGAATTGGAGAAAATATGTCACATAACTTAATTATCGTAAATTAACCTCATCCGTGATATATCTCCAAACTTGAGCTCCTGAAGCAATTGTTTTAACCAGATAAATTCACATGTTGTCAAGGCCATAGCACGATACTCTGCTTTTGCACTTAACCTTACAATATCCTACTTTTTACTTTTCCAAGATACCAGGTTTCCTCCAATCAGAGCACAATATCATGAAGTAGATCATTTCTCAAATGGAAAACCTACCCAATCAGCATCAGAATATCCAATTACCTGAGCATGACCTCTGTCCTCATATAATAGTCCTCTACCTGGAGCTCCTTTAATATACCGGAGGATCCAAACAACTGCATCCCAATGGCTATCACGAGGAGACTATAAAAACTGACTGAGAAAGAAATGTCAGACCAAGTGATAATAAGATAATTAAGTTTTCCAACTAGCCAACAGTATATCCTAGGATCTGCAAGAGGCTCCCCCTATCCTGGTAAAAGCTTTACATGAGGGCCCATAGGATAATCTATAGGTTTATAATCAAGCATCCTAGTTTCTTCTAGAATATCTAACACATATTTTCTCTGAGAGATAACTACACTAGAATTGGACTAAGTAACTTTTATGTCAAGAAAGTACTTAAGCAAAATAAGTCCTTAGTCTGAAAATAATGGAAAACATGTTTCTTTAGCTGAACAATACCATCCTAATCATCACTTGTAATGACAATATTATCCATGTAGACAACCAAGTACATACACCTCCCTTGTGATATGTGTTTGTAGAAAACCGAATGATCAGACTCACTGTGAGTCATACCAAATTCCTGAATAACAACATTGAAGCAACCAAACCAGGCTCGCAGAGACTATTTCAACCCATATAATGAGCAATGAAGTTTACAAATCAAACCAGACTCCCCCTAAGTAACAAACCCAGGAGGTTGTTCCATATAAATCTCCTCCTGAAGCTCACCATGTAAAAAATGCATTCTTAATGTCCAACTGATACAACGACCAATGGCGTATGGCAACGATAGAGAGAAATAAACGCACAGAAGACATTTTAGCCACAGTAGAAAAAGTGTCACCATAGTCAAGACCATAAACTTGAGTGTACCCCTTTGCAACCAAACGGGCCTTAAGTTGATCAACCTGCCCATCAAGACCAACCTTGATAATATAAATCCACCGACAACAGACAAGAGATTTCCCTGGCGGCGGTCGTCAGCGACTCGAACGGCGATGACGATTGGAATTAGGGTAGGTTAGGGTTTGCATAGTGGCTCTAATACCATGTGAACTTAGAGAGAGAGAGAGAAAGAACCCTAGTTGGAGGAAATTTTTGTATATTAAATTAATGAATAATGCTAAGAGTCATTACTGATGATGGTGTCATCAATTATGTGGCGTCTCCTCATTGGAGAAGACTAAGGAGACCATGTGCCATTGTCTCTTCTTCCTAGCACCTCCTCCAATGAGGATGCGACACACGTCATCAGTCATGACTCCTAGCATTACTCTAAACTAATAGACAATACACATATATATACAAATACTAAATAAGCCATGGGCCTCGGGCCCTGACATAAAGCTAACCCTAGGTGTAATATACAAACATAGCAATCATCGCTATATACAACTCAACAATAGCTATGCTCAATGAGACTAATTCTGAAGGATCAGCTATGATGACCAATAAGGGAGAAAGAACTAGATTAAAACCCCAACAAGGGAAGTTTGATGTGCAATCAAAGTCACAGAGTCGAGAAAGATTATGGTGTACCTATTGTAAGAACCAAGACACAACTGAGAGACCTATTTTAAACTACATGGAAAGGAGGTAATGCTAAATAAGATAAGGGGTTTTAGGAATTTAACCATAAAAAATCAAGCCTATCTTTCAAACAAACAGGAGGAAGTCATGGATAAGGCAAAATTAGTTGCTAGAATAGACCTAAACCAACTAAATGCAAATGAAATCAGCAAACTCGAGAGTTTTCTGAAAACTATTCATGATGGATCATGCTCTCTTGCTCAACAAGGTACTTGCTTTCACTCTAATTCTCTTATTGTCTCAAAGACCAATAGGGATGACTTGTGGATTCTAGATTCAAGGGCTATTAACCATATGTCTCATGATTTCATTGTTTTTGACACCTATAAGCCTCTTAAACATATCACCATAGCCAATGGGACTTCTATTCCTATAAAAGGTCAGGGCAAGGTCACTCTTAGCTAATATAATTGTTTGTATAGCAATAGCACCACAACCCAAGAGAGGGATGAATTGGGTTATTTTAAAATTTTGATTTAACTTAAAATTCTTTTCACTAAAAAATAAGATTTTAATGCAAATGAGTGTAAATAAGGATTGTTTTGCACAAAGAATAAAAACAAGAACAAAAGTAATAGTGGGAGACAATGATATATAATGGTTCAGCTAAACTAAGCCTAATACACTTCCTTAGCTCCTCACTAAGGATTTTGAAACGATTTACTATATCCTCTTATTTGATCTCAAGTAGGCTCTCTAGTCTCCAAGACTAGGAATTACAATCGTCTTACTTATACAAGTAAACCCTCTAGTAACAAGCTAGGAAAAACAACCTCCTACAACCGATGTAGGCACTCTAGCAATCTTGCTAGGAAATGTAAGAGATATACAGAAAATAAATTCTAAGAGATGAAGCTCTTAGATACAAGATCTCTCAAAATAAACACACGGCTTGAAAACAAATAATACAAAAATGAATGCAAAGCCTTTCGAGAGAAAAAAGGATAAAATAATTGAGCACTTAAAAGATTGAGCACTAGTAAAAGCTTGTAGTAGAGTCACTTAGATGTCTTGAATGATCCACAAGACTTCTATTTATAGTGTTTGGTGAGGGATTTCAAAACTATGGTCGTTGATGGTAGATAGCCGCAATTAATGACTTGACGAACTAGCCGTTGGAAGACTGAGAAACAGTCGACAAATTCAAAGAATTGATCGACATGTGAGCTTTCAAATTTGAAAAATGGCCAACAGTTTATGAAAAATGGTCGACACTTTCAATGGCAAGCTACCAATAGCATGCTTTCTGCCGGTCGACAGCCAAGGAAAACGATTGACAGCCAGAACCATAACAACCAAAACGGTCGATAGTTTCATAATCTGTCGACGGTTTGGACCAAAACACCAAAACAGTCGACAGGTTCCTAGAACCGATCGACAACTTGGACTTTTACCTTTGAAAAATTTTGCTCCATTTTGACTAATGGCTCAAAAGTCAAAACCAATTTTTGAAAATCATTTAGGAGATTCATTTAAATCATAATACTTGTTTTTGCAAATCTCCATTTAAGATATGAATAAAGACAGTTCATTTGATTTGATTCTCATTTTAACAAAGTACTATTGAAATTGATGTTTATTTGAAAAACATAAACTTGACTTAGGGTATGAAACAATTTGTTTTTCATCATCAAAACCAAACACAAGAGTAAAATATCATTAGCTCTATTCTTCCTGTTAAACAAGTTTTGCATGGTCCTAACTTATCTACCAACCTGATTTTTGTCCATCAACTTACTAAGGAACTCAACTATCGTGTTATTTTTTTCCTCATGCCTGTGAATTTTAGGAAATGGACATGAGGAGGATGATTGGTGTTGCGGAGGAGTGGAATGGATTGTATGTCTTGAAGAAAGAGTGTTTTTCCTAAAGGGGCTCAGCCTAGGCTAGCTTGTTCGTCTACTGCTCTCAAACACATATGGCTTCACCATTTTCCCCTAGGACACCCTCATTTTCCATTACTGAAAATTATATTTCCTACTTTATTCAAGAATTTAGATACTAGTACTCTACATTGTGATGTATGTGAGATATCGAAACATCATCGAGTGTCTTATTCCATTAGTAATAAACTGTCTTCTCATCATTTTTCATTGATTCATTCTGATGTTTAGGGGCCATCTAGGATTCTCAATTGTTTTGGGGCTAGATGGTTCATATCTTTCATAGATGATTGTACTAGAATAACTTGGGTATATCTTTTAAAAGAAAAGGCTATTATTAGTATTGTTTTGCCTCATTTTCATAAGATGATCTCAACTCAATTTGGCTCTCCTATTCAGAAATTTCATACCGATAATACAAGGGATTATTTCAATCAGCACTTACATCAATTTTTCCAACAAGCAGGGATTGTCCATGAATCTTCCTGCATTAACACTTCTCAACAGAATGGAGTGGCCAAAATTTTAACTCCTTAAAAAGAGAAGTTTCAGAAGAAGAAGCTCAAGATGACTACCTCAGAATTTCTGATAATGAGATGATTGATTCAAACAATCAATTATCAGGATTGAAAGAAAGTAACAGAGAATTTCTTGAGATTGAGAAAGAAGGTCCCAATAATATTGTTCCTTTGCCCTTGGCTCCAGGCTGAGAAGTCCATAGCTTTGGGTAAATCAGGCATCAAAAAGATTAAGACAATTCCAGCAAGAGAATATCTTATTGTTGTTTTGAATGTTATTGATCTTGAACAATATGACAATCTTGTTGCCATTTCAAATAGTGTAGACCAGTTTTTGGTGCTGGTCTTAGCAAAGCTAAGTAAAGCAGGTACTTCAAGAGATGTTATTTCCTCTTTCATCCATAAGATAAAACCAAGAAGGAGAGAGAAAAAAAGGGAAAGAGAAAGGCACAGGAAACGAAAAAGGATGAATCAGATAGTGAAGGCAGGGATTGGATGAAGAAACAATGGTCAATTGGTTTGATTTCTTAGGGACAAGAAATCTGTAAGGGGGAGGGAATGTCACGACCTTGAATTATGAAGTTCCTTTTTTTAGTTGTTATATATTTGTTTAGTTATTATTTACAATTATGTATTAGGGTAGTTTGGTGTAGTGGAGTGGTGGAAATGGAAGTGATAACTATTGTAACTGCCACAAATAATTGTTGGTTAGCTTTATATATAAAGTTGTACACTAGGATGCTGAGATAGGAATGAATTGTCAAGAAATTATTGAAGAATCTTATTTCCCCCTATTGTTCTCTCAGTTTCTCCCTACTTTCTATCAGTTTCTCCCTCAATTATGCCTGATTCTTCCTAATATTTTGTCTGTTTATCCCTTAATTATGTTTGATTCTCCTTAATATTCTATCTGTTTCTCCCTCAATTCTACCTATTTCTCCCTTAATTCCAATTCTATCTTCAAAGAAAACATTAGTAAGGACTAGGTTCCTGACATTCTATATTCCATGCTTCTATTAGAATTTTATCCATCCAATCTAACCACTTCATTTTTTAGCTTTTTCATTGCTTGTTTCACTTATGTCAAGCAAATATATATATAATAAATATAGAACAAGTAGTTTCTATTTTCCTCAAATATATAAAATGTCCTGACAGAATATTTATTTTTTCCCCATATTTATTGAATAGCATAGCTCCTTCTTCTCTCTTTAATCACCATCTTATT
This sequence comes from Diospyros kaki, assembly GCA_036245055.1. Lineage (NCBI taxonomy): Eukaryota > Viridiplantae > Streptophyta > Magnoliopsida > Ericales > Ebenaceae > Diospyros > Diospyros kaki. Next base: position 5,657,287 of record BSEG01000003.1, read on the forward strand.
TATCAGCATCTTTTGGTCCCCGTCTTTTATACACTTCATTTGTTCATATCTTTTATTTTTCTCTCATTTACTTCAGCTAATCTTTGTCAAGTTGGTAGTACAAATTCACTTTTTTTTTTACTTTGCCTTTCTAACTGCTTTCTTTGCTTCATTCTTAGCTAAAATATAATATCCAAAGTCTTGCAGCAACTTGTCTTAGACTTGATTTTTTCTTGTTCTCCCTCATCCCCATTAAGAACTTTTTGGTTTGGGGCGTTATCCTTGGACTATCTTAGAACAGCTTTTGTCATATTTCAAATAGCAATAATCAGCTCATTCTACATTGGATTAGCCTTACTTTCCACAATTCAATCTCTTCTTCCACACACTTTTCCTTGACAATAAGTAGTTTTTCACCTTTTAAATCCCACCATTTGATTCTTAGACTTAGCTTTGCATCATCCTACATTTTTTGATATGGACATCAAGTACTATAAACCCATGTTAAGTGGTTAGGCATTATCTCATTATAACTTCACAATCTTTACAACACAAGCAATCCTATTATTTCATAAGAACAATCTATTTGGATAGTCAGTAAGCCAAGCACAACATCCATGTATATTACCCAAAAAAAAGTTTCAGTAAGTTATAGCCAATATCCCTGAGGTTTAACAAAAATACAAGAGGTACCCCCACATCCTGGAATTACACTCACCTCCCTTGACTTTACAGAACTTGTAACACTTTGCCCCTACTGTTAAAATTTAGGAAGTACCCAAAATGCCCTCACTCTCTGTCTTTGCCCTATCTTTCTGCCTCTCCTTCTCTCTCCTTCAACATTCAAATTTCTCTCACCTTCCCTCGTCTCCTCCAACAACAGTAATGGTGGTGGCAGCTTCCATTCCCTCGTCTCCTCCAACAACAGTAATGGCGGTGGCAGCTTCCATCCCCCCCCCCCCCCAAAAAAAAAAAACTCACAGTAGAGTTCGCTAATCCCAGGGATGACTGGGTTGAACCATTTCTCTCCCTCTTTCTCCCCTTCCTAAACACTAAACACAAATAGGTTGAACAATAATCTAGGGCCTGGGTTCAGCACCATGTTGAACCCCACTTGGGTTTAGTGGTGGCAGTCGCCATCACCCTTTGAAGCATGGAAATGGAAAAAACGGCCCGAAACGTTTTTCATGTTGTTTCTATAATTTGCGAAACATTTCATTGGTGTTTTGCAAATTACAGAAAATGGCCGAAACATGTTTCCGACGACCGATAAATTCCAGTGTTCAGTCTTCTTCTTTCAATTCTTCGTGTTTTCAAATCCTGAAGTTCCTCACCGTGCATCATGGCTTGCTACTCCTTTGCCATTCCCTCACTTTCAGTCGCCATTGCTTCTTGCTACTCATATGTGTGCGTGTGTGTGTGTGTTGGAAGGGGGGGGGGAAGGAGGGAGAGAGAGAGAGATTAATCGAGGGCGAAGGCTACTACGTTGTTGGATGGACAGAGAAAAACGAAAGAAGACAGAATCAGAGGAGCCGAGAAAGGAGATTTAAGGGCGCTGGGGCTGCTGCCTTTTTCCTTAATGTAAAATATATTAATAATATATTATAAAATATATAATATATATTTACATGCAAATATCGACAGCCAAGGGGGAACAATTCCCCTTCATCCAATTTCGTCCTTGCAGGCGCAATAATGCACCTGTAGCAGCCCATCTCCTCCATTGTCTTTTCTTCTTTTCAATTTGATTGACAATTTTCCAAGCCCCTTTGCAATTAATTAATTAATACTTCTAATATAATACAAGAATAACAATTATACATAAAATATTATACAAGAATTAATTACACACTGAGCACATTTCTCATAATATTAGTTGTACATGTATTACCAAAATAAAATTGTACATTAACTTTAACATGTTATATTTTTACTTAAAATCTTCTAAATAACTATTTTTTTTTTATAATTTTCTATATTAAAAAATTATATTTACAAAAAAAAACCTATATTTTTTTAATTTACACTTTATCCTGTGTTACTGTTTCCTACTTTTTTGAAAAAAATGTTGCTTCCCTATTTCCATTTTGTATTGGAAACGTTTCTCGTTTCCGTTTTCGTGCAACCTAGCCATCACCATCAATGCATTTTTTAGAAAATATAATATTTTAAAATATATATTTATAAAAATTTGCGTATATATAAGCAAAAAATTATAGATAAATATATTTTCTAATTACAGGAAAATAGAAAATATACTGATATATATTATAATGTATATAATTATATATATTCAAATTTTTATATTTTCTAAAAAATATTTTCTATAATTAGAATTCTTTACTAGAGAGGGAGGAGAGTTTAAAAAGGAAGGGGTAAAATGGCCAATTTATGCTATTTTTTAACAGCAAGGGAAGTCATTGTCATTTCCAAAATGATGGGGGTATCGCCTATATTTTTGCTTAATGTCAGGCGTGTCAGTTGTAATTTACCCAAAAACTTATAAGAGGCTACATGGGTATCTACATCAAATACAATAAATAAAATGTAGGTATGTTATTAAGGGCACAAATATCGAGTCAACAAAATAGTTTGGCTTCTACCATGAGGGGTTTAATAGTTTTGGATGACAATAATTTCTTTCATAAAATAGATGATTCTGTAATTTTTTTCCAATTTTTTCACATTCTAATAGAAGCATAAGTTATGGAACTTGACATTTCGAGTATATAAATTTGGAGCAATTATGTCCAACCTTTAACTGCCTGAAAAATTAACTTAGTTGAATATCATTTTGATGCTGCTTTGAACCACAGCTCCCTCATCCCTAGGGAGCGATAACAAAGCCATACGATTGATGGTTTTGTATATTTACTTTGAACTAAAATGACACTAATCATTATATGCTTTTGACTGGTTTAATCATGCTAAGCCATGACACTGTATTACAATCTACAATCATGATCCTATCACTCCTTGAAATCCATTTAAATAAGAAAAAAAAAATCATCACAAACATGATAAAAAGATGCGATAAGCTACCAGGAATTAGTGATAGAATCTTACCAGCCCATTAAGTCTAATAGAAATAGGCCGTCCATCCAGGGCTTCCAATACTTTTGGGGAGACGCTCTAAATGGGACATAGAACAAGCTTATCTTAAACAGGAACACTTTAAGCCAAGTATATGTTTAATTCATACGATATCACCTTCAAAACCTCAGCAGCTGCATCGACTCTGTCGTTGTTCCACAACTTCAGCATAAGTACAGTCAAGTGAAATGTTTTCGGTTTAATAAATATTGATCTCTCAATTCCCAAATCTGTCATGTTAGAGAGATATGTCCACAAAATCACGTGAGAGGAAGAAGAATAAGAGGGACAAAGCAGTAAGCAGGCAAAGTAAAACCATCAAGGGAAAAATGTTGCACAACCTTGACCCCTTAGAGCACTCACGCACATGTGTGTGTGTGTGCGCGCGCGCGCGCGCGAGAGAAAGAGAGAGAGAGAGGGGACCACTGTAGTTCCACTATAAAAATCATGAAATGCGCTTAAGGTTATATTTTTGCTTCCAAATGCAACTGACTAAAACATTCCACAAATGGGATGAAGCTTTTTTCCATACCAGACAAGGTAGAAGGCTTCAACACTTTCAATTCGGATGAGTTTGATGCTTTCGGCAGGTAACTAATGTGACGTATATTGGTAATATCCACTTTAACATTTTCATTATCATCTTCAACTTTAAGTTTAACTGCAACATCAGGTCGCTTATCTAACTCTTGCTCCTCGCCAATATCTTCATTTGAATCACTATCCAGATTTTCATCCTTGCCAGGACTGTTTGCCCCAAGAACAGACTGCTGAAAGTGGACAAGCTTATGGACCAGTTCAGGATGTATAGCCAATGGGAGTGATATGAAGTGAGAGTAGTCTAGGTTTGGACTTTTTACTGCCTGCTTCAAGATAAGCATATATAAATCATATTGTTCAAGAATTCCTTAAAGGAAAATAAAATAAAAGAATCTAAATCATTTATATCTCTGACCAAACATATTAGCATTCAATGAGAGAAACATCAAAGTCACAAATGCAAAAGATGAAATTTCTAGATGTTGAAAAGAACAAAAACGTAGCAACATTTTCAGCATATGGCACAAATAGATAAGACAGCCCTTCAGGGCCCAAAAAGAAATTCAATTAAACATTTTTTCCTTTAAGCAGTTGGTAAAGCATCAGTGCTTCCACTTCAATACGCTTTATATTGCTTAACTAAGCCAGATAATCAAGATGGGGCATGGACTCCTAAAAGAGTGTAGATCCATAACTTAAAATCAGATATTACAAGGTAAAATTTGATTACCTAAACAAATTGTAGTACATTTTTTAAGATACATAATGTGTATGGCAAACTGACCTCATCAACTATAACTTGTACTTTTTCTGAAGCTCTAGACACACTTTCAGCAGAAATTCCTTCAATTACTGCAGCAATGAATTGTTCAGAAGTTACTTGTACGTAGGCAATAAGAAAAGTAAAGGCAATCAAAACGGAAACCATCCTGAGCAGCCATTGGATAGGATAGCATATCCAGTGTTTCAAAACATAGTGCCAAGGAAAACATGCCAAGCAAGTAAAGCTTAAGGAAGAATACAACAACCTCTAGGGATGAAAACACATGCGGAGGGCTAAAAGAGATGAAAGGTAGTCAGTCATAAAGCTAAAACACAAGTGAAAGGGGCTAACAAGCTTGAAAGACAATGTCAACATGGTTGCATATGCAAAGACCAATAAAAGTGACGAATTATTCAATGGAGAAGTTTAAACACAGACATGGTTCAAAAATAATGCCATAAAGTGAGTGAGTCTAGATGGGATGGAGGATGAAGTTCAAAAAGTATAAAGATGACAGCAGGTGATAGAACTATTAAGCGCATGATATAAATTTAGTTGAAGCAAACCCAGCTAGTCTCAGCATATGTTAAATTTGGAGCTCTTTTGGGATTTGACTACACAAGCTCTGGTTTCACTTTAGCTATGAAATTATAATTCTTTTGGCATAAGTTGAGTTCAAAATGATCAATTTTGAAGATATTCAAATTTGTTTATTTACTCAAGCCAGAAAATTATGTTCTGACCTTGTTTACTGAAACCCGGTTAGGGGTTCAAGCCTTACAAACAAGGCTCTGTTGGTCAACAAAATAAAACTTAAATGGCTTGTTTGGTTATGGCTTGAAACTACTTTTTGGTTCCAAAACCAAATAAAGTTGGCAAACCAGTCAAGGAAATTCAGAAAACTTGTCCCAGAACACCCAATTTTTTTTTTTTTTTGGGGGGGGGGGGGTTGTTCAATGGTCTAAAAATCGTTCTCAAATGAAAATAAAAACAACATGAAACAATGTTGTATTCAAAATTTAAAAAAAAAATCATTTTGGAAACAGCAAAAATAAAGAAAACAAACACAAAAAAATATAAACAACCATGCCTTACTTTTCCTTCACACTTGTCAGCACTGGTTGGCTTTCTGCTGATTTAATGTTAGGCCCAGTGCTGGAGGGCCATCAGGCCAGCCCAAAACATGTTGTGGCTTAAGTGGACAGAAAGTATGATTTATGCGACCTAGGTCATTGAACTTCAAGATTAAGGATTACCATGCTCATTATTGTTGAATAAAAAAAAAAAAAATAGATAACCCTACATGTTAGCTAAGACCCTAGTGGTTTATCAGTAGCTAAACTAACATATTTGGAGTATGACACGAGAAATAATCTCAGCTTAGAAGAGTGACAACCAGGGAGCTGATTATCTATAGCTAGATATAAAAATGTAACAATCAAGTAATGTGTAAGAAGTGGCATACTGATGGCATCCTCCTTTGATGATGGAAATACGATTTTAACTCCCGTCTCCTCTTCAATATTTTTCTGTGTGGATCCCCTAAGCAAGGAATTCAAGAAAGTTAGTGCCAAGACTCTGTCTGTATTAACTATGTGTATGTACTTGTCCAAAAAGAAAAAAAGATTGTGTTGTGTTAATTAGCCAACCCCACTTAGTGGGATTAAGGCTGGTGGCAGTTGTTGAAGTGTTGGTTTAATTAAGTTTAAATCTGACTATCTGAGTGACATCATGATAAAAGTTATTACCCTTTTCCTTTGATGAAACGCATTAAGGCAGCTCCTACCTGCACAGGAAAAATGCAAATGCATGGAGGATCAAAACCACAAAAAGGATTAAATTTTAAGAAGGTGGCCATTCAACAAATATTCAGAACAAAGAAAGGAAGATAATGTACAGCTAGGGTTTCTGATGTCAAGAATGGTGATGGTAATAGCATTTCATTAAGTAATGCCACCGAGCTAATGTGAATGTTGCTGGTAGAGAGAAATTAAACACTCCCAACCAAGCAAAGAGATGCTACAAGCAAAGGATCAACAATACCCTTGACAGCTTTCTTCAACTGCCATGCCATCAATAGCATCTGAAAACACTCTACACATTGAGAAATGGATTGATAAACTAAAATCAGAAGTGATTGACCGATAGTTCTTCCAGATTGGCCCATGTCATTCTATATATATTCTAAAACATAATTTTAATATATAGTCAAACACGATAACTGAGCTACGGCCAAAATTGATATATTTTTCTTAACATTCCTCCTTATAGCATGCTCAAGTCCATTCAAGAATAAAAAAAGAGAAGTAGAAAAAATTAAAAGACCAGCTCTATTGTATGGCATAAAATGTTGGGCAATAAAGCACCAACACGTGCAAAATATGAGTGTAACACATATGAGGATGTTGCAATGGATGTGTGGCCATACGAGAAAAAATACAAATGAGATTATTTGTAATAAAGTTGAAAGTGGTCCCTAGTGAAGATAAGATACGTTCAAAATGATTTGGTCATGTAAGAAGAAGACAAGGGCTCCTGTGAAGAAAGTGAATGGAATGAAGCAAGCCTTTAACAAAAAAGGTAGAAGAAGACCAAGAAAAACTTGTTGGAAGAATCTTAGGTAACATGAGCTATATGGACCTTACAAAAGATAAGGTCATTGATAGAAATGATTGGCAAGCTAGAATTCATGTAGCCAACCACACAGAGTGGAATAAGGGTTTGTTATGTTATTATTGTAGAAAAAATTATGCCAGTGACAGAAGTCCAATATCAGATCATGATATATTGAATATCTCTAGGCTCAAGTCTATTTTGCAAATAAGAGAGATAAGTAGAAAGAAAGTCCAACATAAGTGGAGACCAGAGCACTGAACCCATATAAAATATTGAGCATTTCTTGGGCCCAGAGGATGAATGAAATTGAAAAGGAATGATATAACATATAAGAAGAGGCTAGTGTGAGCAAAAAATAACAATACTAAAACCTCTAGTTGCAAGTTTTAGAGTTGCAAAACCAAGTTTATAAACTGGAGCACTGTTCCAAACATCTTACCCTTCCAACACCAGCAACGGCAGGAACCTAAATATAAATTTAAACATTTATTTGGAGAGTTCATAAGAAATTGACTACGTAACTTCATTTTATATTCCAGTTGATTCATAACAAGAACAATTGCTAATATGCAAATCATTCTTGTCTCGAGAAATTGATCTTCTTCATATTAAAAGTGGCATGACAATATTCTATATGAAATTATTCTATAGCAATCTCAAGTACATAACCCCGAAACAAAAATCCAATACATTGCAGCCACAGAGGTCAAGTACCAGAGGTGTACACAGGTATAAAGCAAGCTAAAAAAAGCGGCATTTAGAAAACCAAAGGTATCAGGCCTGATCAAATACTTTCCAGATTAAAGAAATTGTAAGTCTTATCTTTATTCTGCATTTGAGAGTATCCATCACTTACTTTTACTGAAACTGAATGCTTATCTTCAGAAGGCAATGATGCATTTTCTGGTGCTGTACCTTCACCATTACCCTGAATGGTTTCAGAACGAAGAGTTGGGCCAGCTGGTCCATCTGCTGCTTTGCCTTCATGATGGGTACATTGAGTATCAGATGCACTGTTAAGAATATGCACTTCTTGGACTTCACTTCCATCTTCTACCTTTCCACCATCATCAATCTCATGCAAATCTTCAGACTCAACCCGCAGCTCCTTCACTGAACGTTCTGCAATAGTTTGCACTTTCTGAAAAAAATCTACTTACTTGTCCTTGAACCAATTCATCATCATCACAACCCACTAAGTAGGGTGGACTACATGAATGCTAGCTCTCCAATTATTTCTATCCATGGCCATATCTTCTATAAGGCCATTATATCTCATATCATATCCTATGTCCTCAAACTTATTACTTGCACAAAGTATAGGTGAAATGTTCAGTTGTTCATAAAAAAATATATACAAATATCATTGCAGAGGATGAAAGAAAGAATAAAGAAATATGACAGGCCTTTTCATTACATAAATTCCAATGGCCAATGAGAGCAAAAGGCTCCTCAACCTTTGACTTCAGTCACATGACAAAAGAGTATTATGCTTCTCCTTTTACAAGAATTACCATGAATGAAGGTGGGGGGAGAGAGAGAGAGCAAAACAAGGGACCCTAATGCAACCAGGGAACTCTATCAGCCAAAAGCTAAAAGACATGCATCATTTTAGCTATTCCATCATGGTAAAGTTCACTCTTCATTTTCTTTAATGAAACTAGTAAATACGTGAAGCATGAAGAATAAGGAATTTAACAGCTGAACAGAAAAGAAATGCATGTGGCAGCATCTAAACTAGAAACCTCACCCTGGGCCAAAGTAGATTGCTGAAGGACTGGTCTCCATATAGGAGTAATAGTTCTTCGTTTTTTCCTATCCATAAGGCCTTGACTATTCTTTATCCAACCAATTTTGCCCTTATAGTTCAAACCATGATGAAAACAGCATTCCTGTCATGCAAAGTAACAACAGAACTAACATTAACTTCAATAATCTTCCAACCCTTCTATGAAAAGCTTCAAAGGATGTGTAGAAGCTAAAAGCAACAATGGGACATATGGCCTCAAAAGATTCATCTCAATAGGGTAATATCTTTCCTTTTCTGAAAGATGCTAATGTGATTGTAAAAATTCGTCTTTTATCTGGTTTGCCAGTCCAAGATGAAGTGATATGTTGGTCTATGCTCCTTTTTGGAGACTAAGTACAGCCCTTATCCAGTTAACATGATCAATTGAAAATTTGAAACAGTTACTGAAGGTTCCAATAGCATGGAGGAGACTGCTGATAGTGAGAAAATAGTTTTTGGCCATTCTATCCGGTAATTGGAAAGACAAACTCTTCCATTAAACGCTATGTTTGGATCTTGGATTAGTGGAGAGGCAAGAAATGGATACCAAAAAAAAATGAACTTCTTTATTATTAGATTCAGTTAGACAATAACAAGAAATGATTAGACATTTTGTCAAAAAAAGACTCAACTTTGGCTTGACTATTCAAAAAAAGAAAACGTACAGGTAACTTTCTTTTGTTTCATTTACCTTTAAATGCCAGTTCCTTCTCTGTTTGGAATGAATAAACCTCAAATTTTTTAATTCATTTGCAATGAAATCAACATACAATTCATTGATTTCATTGCAAATCAATTATTACGTTTGGAATGACAACCTAAAATATGGAATTTAATTGAATTCCACAAACTTATGTTTGGAATGAATCCAAAATTGAGGTTTCATTTGCTCTTGCTACCTAAAATGCCCTTGATACAATAACCTTATTAAAGTAGAGAAAAAAAAATGTTAGAAAAAAGAAAAAAAAAACATATAATACATATTTTTATATTCTGCAATGTATACATATAATTCAATTTCAAAATTAATTCTGGAATTAGGAATTGACTAAATATATTGTCCTCAATAATTTAAATAAAACCAAATACAAATAAAATAAAGAGTTAGAATAAAATTATATACACAAGGACTTGGCTTGGAATCCCCGGTAGCGATGTCAGAGTGGTGAGCGTCGGTGTTGGTGACAGCAACAGAGACTAAGATCAGTGGCGACGGCAGAGAGAGAAGGGGGTATTTTTGTCCACAAACAAATTTTTTCAAGTTGTGGAATTCATTTACAAGTTCCACTTATTTTGGTGAAATTTGGTTTCGTGTAGTTAAATTCCATATTTTTTTTCATTCCAAACAAAAAAGTTGGAATTTTGTGAAATTCATTCATTCCAGTTACGTACAAGTAGCTTTATTTTCGTTTCATTTACCTTTAAATACTAGTTCCATACATACACCTTTCTTTCAATTTTTTAAAAAAATTTATATTGTTGCACATTTTAATTGGAAACAAGTAATGTGGACTGTAGAAACAGAGAACAAACCTTCAAATATTGAACTGGTTTTGATGTCCAACACGAGTTTGTAAATTTCCAAGCACGGTCCACCCTGCAAAAAGCAAAAAACTAAAATTCAATCACAAATCATTCATTTCGAAACCGCAAGACATATATTCGCACTCGTGTATCGGTGAATCACGAGAGTAGTTAACACGCAGAACGTTGAAATGAAACCCTAATTGCCCGAAAGAACGAGATAAAGTGGTTAGAAATGCTAATAAGCTCGTCTAATTGAAAGTTGAAAGTGCTAGGGAGGGGGGGAGTACCTGAGGAGAGATCGGCAAGTGCAAGCTCTCATCGTCGGCGGAGGAAAATCAACGTTTAAGATCAAGCTTTGACGGTGTTCGCGGCTTTACACGTGTGGGTTACAGCCGCAATTGCGGCCACGATCTGGTCACGTGTCAGCGACTTTGGGGATTACTATCTTTGCGTGGTCTTTCATCACTCGTACTCTCAATTTCAGTAGAAAAAAAAATTATAGATGAAAATTTTATTTTACTACTCAAGATAAGAAATCAAAATCATGACTTATTAGTATGAATCCTAACTTATCATTAACCAACCATTCATCATGTATCTTAGGAACGTCAACAACCATAACTTACGTGATAAACTAGAGATTCAATCACGATATATTTATAAATTTAAAATAAAAAATTAAAGTCAATATTTTAAACGACTTATTATCCATGATCATAATTTTTGTTTTTTTAATACTCAGTTTCTCATTAACATTTAAGTTTAATTAATTATCTTTTATATTAATGTGTTAATAAAAAATACTATAAATTCAATATATTTATATTCAATGTGTTAAAAGAATAATCAATACATTAAGTAAGTTATTACATATTTTAGCAAGAGTCGTTCTACACCGCCGAATATATCATATCGAGAGATTACTGAAGCCTTAATGGCGCGACATTTTGGTTGTCAAAATATTGCCATCTTGAGAGCAATTCAAAGGGTTTATCAAAAGTCACGCCTCTTTCTGCAGAGCCTTTTTTCTTCCCCCTTTCTTCTTGTCGACGACCTCTCGCCAAAGACGACACACCTCCTTCTTTCTCCTTCAAGCACGATCTCCTTATCTTCCTCCTTATTCGCCAACTGTCTCTTGTTCACTTGTTCCTCCTCATCGACAACCACTCGCCAAAGACGCGCCTTATTCTTTCTTCGCCTCTTTCGCACAACCTCCTTCTTCCTAGCCAACAGCCTCTCGCCACCAGCGGCCTGAAATCTCCACCCACCTACAGTTGGATAGCTTTCGCCCCCACCCGCCACAGCCGCCAGTCGTACCGTCTTCGCCTTTACTAGCCACCGATGACAATGTCAGACCTAGGTAAGATTAGCCCCTGGTCTTTTACGTTTTCTATAGAGCCTTTTGTATTGTTAATGGATTTCAGTTGTTGTTATCTTAATGAATGCACATTTTTATCTTATGTTAATGGTTGTTATCTTAATGGATTGTTTTATCTTACGTTATGGACCTAAGTAAGATTGTTTTGTTAATAGATTTTGTGTTGTTTTGTTCATTGTTATCTTACATTTTCTCTAGGCAAGATGCTTGGTTAAATGGATTTTATTTTGTTCTGTTGGTTGTTATCTTATTAATTAGGATATTAGATGATCTTTTGTGTTCGAGTAGTGTTGAATTACTCTAAATGTAAAAGACAAAGATATAGGGGAAGGAAGACGATTAAGGTTTAGGTGAATAGAGGCAAATTCATGAAAACAAATAGAGGCCATGTGGATTGGGTGGATGGGGAAGGAATCAAGTTTTCTTCCAAACTGTTATAACTATAGTGAGAACACAGAGCCCCCATGATTAATCACTTTATTTTATAACTATCACTATCTAGTGATACAACCTAATTAGAATTCAGCATTATTGATCAAAACCACGTATCCCAAAAAACAAAACTAATAGATAAGTCAATTATTTAACATTTTTAAATATTGGGATAGTGATTTGGGAATCAAATAAATAACAAAATTAAAAAGATTCAAACAACTATCTAACCTACAACAGTGCCTACTAGCTAAGCTAGTGTTTTCTAAGATGTGTATCAACATCGACCAAAATTATTGCATTCAATTATTGGAGCTTCTTTTGTAATTCAACTAACCTTCATCACTTTGATCAAATTTTCATTTTGGTTTATGATGATTTGAGTTTTTCAATTAAATCAATTGCCATATGCTGATAAAGAAAATATAGTAGTTTCCGACAATGAGATTGAAGTAGGGGTAGACAATGAATTCACATTAGAGGTCAGAGAGATTGTGGCTACGGTTGGGATAAAGTTTAGGGACCATAATGAGATTTTTGAATTTTACAAAACATATGCTTATAGTGTGGGTTTCCCTATTAGAAAAAGATCTTCAAAAAAGGGTAGTGATGGGTCGTTGAAATATGTGACATTTGCTTGTAGTCGAGAAGGCGTGATAAGCAGTGATACAAGCAGCTCGTTCAAGCCTCAACCAACTAATAAAACAGGGTGTTTAGCTAGACTGACAGCTGCGATAGATGTGATAGGAACATGGCGTGTTACCAAAGTCATTTTGGAGCATAATCACAAAACAAGTCCTTCAAAATATAGGTTGTATCGATGTAATCGACAATTGAGTGAGCAAGTGAAATAAAAGCTTGGAATAAACGACATAGCTGGTATTCCAATGCACAAAAGTTACAATTCAACCGTTGTTGAAGCAGGTGGATATGAGAATGTATCATTTGTTGAAATGGACTATAGAAACTATATTGATAAGATTAGGCGATTAAGATTTTGGGAGGGAGATGTAGTTGCAATACAAGTTTATTTTTCAAAAATGCAAGCACAATGTCCTGATTTTTTCTTTAGTGTGGATTTGAACGATGAGTATCGACTGAAGAATGTATTCTGGGTTGATAATAAGTGTAGACAAGCGTACAAGGAATTTGGCAATGTTGTGACAGTCGATACAACGTGTTTAACGAATAAGTATCACATGTTGTTTGCCCCTTTTGTTGGTGTGAATCATCATGGACAATCGACGTTGTTTGGTTGTGATTTAGTATCCAGTGAGGATACTAAGACTTTTGTTTAGTTGTTTAGGACTTGGCTGGAGTGCATGGAAGGTCAAGCGCCCATTAGTATAATAACTGATCAGGATAGGGCAATGCAAAATGCAATTCAAATTGTTTTTTCGAACACGATGCATAGATGGTGTTTGTGGCACATACTTAGGAAATTGCCTGAAAAATTTGGGGGCCACCCTCATAAGGGTTCAATACTCTCGGTTGTGCACAAAGTGGTCTACGAATCACAACATCCAGAAGAATTTGAACGGGGTTAGAGTTTATTGATTGATATGTACACATTGTATGACAATGCTTGGTTGTCCGACCTTTTCAGAGAACAAAGTTGTTGGGTACCTTATTATTTGAGAACAAGTTTTTGGGCTGGCATGTCAACAACGTAATGGAGTGAAAGTATGAATTCATTTTTCGACGGGTACATGAACTCGAAAACCTCGTTGAAGCTATTTGTTGAATAGTATGAGCGGGCTTTGAGGTATAAAGTTGAGAATGAGTTCCAAGCAGATTTTAAGTCATATTTATAGAAGGTACCATGCGCAACTAAGTACTGTATGGAGAAACAATTTCAAGAGGTTTACACAATTTTAAAATTTAAAGAATTTCAAGCAGAGCTGACTGGAAAAGTGTATTGCGATATTATCTCTATCGAGGTTGGCTATCTTGGATCTAGGTACGAAGTCGTTGAAGATATCATCTTCAATGAAACAAAGAAGAGAAAGAGGTTTACAGTTATGTTTGAGGGAAAGAAGTGTCACATTGTTTGTAGCTGTCACTTGTTTGAGTTTCGATAGATACTTTGTAAACATGCTCTTTCAGTATTGATTCGAAATGATGTGAAATGTATTCCCAACAGTTATATCTTGAGGAGATGGAGGAGAGATGTATGTAGAGCATACACATGGGTTAAGATCAATCATAATGGTTGGGTTAGCACTCCTGAGCAAATAAAATACGATTAATTGTAAAGTTTATTTGCCAAGATAACAAATTTGGTAGTAGATGATGAAGAACACACCCGCGAGTTCATGGAGTTGCTTGAAAATCAACTGAACAATCTGACAATATCGATACTGAGACCTAGTTGTGGTAGTAATCTCATTTCCCAAGATAGTGTTCAAATCTCCTCTGATTGTGGTGAAGCTGCAAAGATATCATCCGGTGTCATTTTAGATCCGAAATGCACGAAAACAAAGGGAGCTCCTAGAAAACTTCGTCAAAAGGGGCCCCTGGAAACTAGTACCAATAAACGCAAGGTATATTTACAACTCTATTTTAGTTATCTATCGTTTGGCTGGTAGTATCAAGTGTTTGCATATAATGGCATAAACTATTTTTTTGCACATGTAACATCATAGTCAAGCAAAGGAAAACGCCCAATGGAAAATAATGCACAACCTAGTGAAGCCCTAATATAAGCAGCAAAAGATGCAGTAAATCCCTTGCTAACCCCACTCGAATTCTCACAACAATTGATGGTGTGTGATTGCTAGATCGTATACTTATATATTATACTTTGTCATTTTTTGTAGTTAAACTGAAATTTGTTATTCTCTTTGCAGAGCGCTAACTATCAAGCTTATGGTCAACCATTTATGCCAACCTCTATGCCACATCGACGTCCCGAAAAAGACTGTAACATAGAATACATCAATCTCTAATTTGTATATACTCGTTTTCAACTATTATCTAAGTAAGTAGGGATTTATACCTTGTTATATTTCCATTTTTAAAATATTCTTGAGTTTGCATGTTTTTCTTCAAAGTGTGGAATCCACCACTCAGATGCATAGTGTATTATTTCTAGTATGTTGGCATGTATGATGCAGTGAAAGCACAATCATTAAATGATATGGCCTTGTAGTATCTTGTTTGCTCCTGCAAGCTTCCATCCTTTTAAAGGCTTTCCATTTAGTAGCATCTAGTAAATTCCCATTAATGTCTTGCATTAGCGTGTTAAACAAAATCATGTTATTGTAGGTCATCAAGGGATACTTCACTTGGACTGGAAAAAAAAATGGGCTAGTGCCCAGAAAGAACTAGTGAGGATTAACCCAATTCTACCTCCTCCACCCTCATCCCAGAAGTCAATTACAGATGCTGCGATGGTTGATTATCTAAGTGATGTTGCTATTAGCTGCTTAGTGCTTAGAAGAAGAAAGATTTTATTTTTGGATATTTTTTGTTTGATTTGAGATTAAGTTATGTTAGTTAACTACTATTTAGTTGATGTATCATTTGCGGTGTTCCAATTTATGTCCTATTGCTCATAAACCAAAAGCACCGCCCAAAGCAAGTTCAATACAGATTGTGCTAGTTCTTTGTACCTAATTTCAACTTCTAGTTTTATATACTTCATGATTCTAAAATGATGTGGCATTTCTTTTTCTATTCAATTATATTTACAAGAGACAAAAATGTATAGCAAGTTTCAGCTTCAAAGCCACGACAACATTTTTGAAATTTCCATTAAACACTTCAATGAATAATGTAACTTTTCATACTAAAATGGGTATTACATCAACTTACCATATGTAATCAATGTTAGTGTGTTTGTCAATGAATCCTTCAGGATATAGTGAATTCATTCTCCTGCTCATGCAACCTCAATCTATGTTACCGGTTTCAACCTCATCTTTCATAAATGGGGTTGAAACCGATCTCATTTTGGATCCGCAATACACGAAAACAAATTGAGCTCCTAGAAAACTTCGTCAAAAGGGGCCTCTAGAAACTAGTACCAATAAACGCAAGGTATATTTACAACTCTATTTTAGTTATCTATCGTTTGGTTGGTAGTATCAAGTGTTTACATATAAATGGCTCATGTAACCCCAATCTATGTTACCAGTTTCAACCCCATCTTTCATAAATGGCTAAATCACATATGATATAAGACAAAATGACCAAATCCTAAATTTATATCTTTCTGAAAATATGGCATTACAACATATAGCTATTTGAATATTCAAAAATATGGCTTCAGTCATGAAATTTCTGTAACTGAGTTATCTTTTTCCTTTTCAATTTCTTCCATGCCTGACAATGGCTTAATGAAGCTATCCAACATAGCATAAGCTAATCAAAGAAATTCTCATTGGCTTCCATAAGTAGTTTTGATAAAGTTGCCAGTAATTCATGAATACAACATGCTAATAGCTTGATTACTCATACTCACACCATCTCTATTACATAAGCTTTATAACAAACAATATCTTAAGAAAAGCCTTCAAGGCACAAATTATAAGATACATATTGAAAACAAAGAGGAAGTAAACTCCTCACAATGTATACAATTACAACTAAATTTGCCCCTACCTAAAACTTTTCTTTTCCTTTCCAGTGCATAGTTCGATTACCTTTTCGAATGGTTATGTTAAGGGATATCTCCACGTCGTCTTATCACTTATTTGTGCACACATTTTCAATAGTCGGGCTAAATCTTCAGTGTCAACCTTACTACTTGATTTATTTGAGCCACATTCACTTGATTACCCTTCATCCCACTTAAAAAATCCACATTTATTGTCACAAGAGAAGAATAACCTCCCTCGATTCGATGACATCTTCTCCACCTCTAGCCATCTTACAAATCCTTATCCACAATCTGAGCAATGCCGTTTTTTCGAGCAATCATCTAACCAATGCCCCTACTGTTTACAACTATGGCATATTTCATAGTTCTTTCTCATTGTTATAGTTCTCGTTACAGTTCCTATTGTTCAAAAGGATAAATGGTAATTATTGTCTAAAATTAATCAAATCAACAGACAATCAACATATTCCATAAACAATAAATATGTTGTTGTAAACAATATACCCAAAACAAGTGACTCTATTATTGTTTCAAAACAATAATAGAGGATTCTTCGCAAAACAAATAACATAACAGTCAATGTAAACAATATACCCAAAACAGTGAATGTAAACAATATACACAAAACAGTCAATGTAAACAAATAAGATAACAATCAAGTAGAGATAATATCACAAAGAGCAAAACAGTCAATGTAAGAACCCATATTTTCGTAACATTGCCACGCAATTTAGGCAAGTTTAGAATACCGAAAAATTAGTTTGATAGCAGTTATAAGTACCAAATCAATTGTAGGGAGTGTCTTGGAGTGAAATTATCTAAGGAAAATGATATGGTCTCATTGATCGTTTTGAGATAAGATTTATGGTATCGAAAGAAATCAGATCGGGAACGATTTTTGGTACAGCTAAAATACAACTGCTAATTAGGCTGTAAAACCAAATTATTGTAGGGGACTCCAGAAAAATCAACGAAACCCTAGGGGGCTCCGATTTTGCGTAAAGAGTAACTCTTCAGTAGTTTCGAGATGAAACAATAGCCCGATGAGGATGCTGGGGCAGAATCGCCTTTGTCGAGTAAATCTTAAGTTATTAATTTTGCGTTTTCTGTATCGAAATGCAAATTAATTCAGTGTTTAAGGGTATGATTGAAATTAAGGAATTGCCCAAGTGATATTATGAGAAAATTAGGGTTTAATGTATAATTTTTCTTAATTTAAAGTATAATAAATAGTTATATATATGCGCATGCATATGTGCGTGAATGGCAACCTCTGTGAGATCTTCATTGCTAAGGATTTCCTGCAATTTAGCCGCATCCGAGATTTGTGCAAGATTGAATATAATGGCAGTAAGAATGTGGTTAGAATTGAGATTGCGTGTAATTTATACATTCATATATATATATATATATGTAATTGAGTGGAGTAGCGGCCAAGGCAATGGAGACTATAAATTGGGATGCATTTAGCCGATTGAGAGCAACAAGTAAGGGAAATCGAGAGAGAGAGAGAGAGAGAGAGAGCTGGAGCTGGAGCCAAATGGGGAGGTGAGTCGCGGCCATGGCAGCCGCGAGCAGGATAGCCACGACCAGCGTGCGAAGGAGCTTCCAACAAGGTATGTGGTGACCGACGGGCTTGGTAGAGGCTCGAGGGGCGATTGGAGGGAGCTAGTGTAGCCATGGTTGCAGCGCCAAACCAGTAGCCAACCGCAGCCAACGCGGCCGCAAGCGACAGCCAGCAGCCGGCGTGTGCGGTGCCGAGGTCCGACGAGTCCGAGGCGGCCGACGGAGGGTCGGGTTGTAACGCCCCACTTTTCCCTAGCGTTAAATAACTTAGGAATTTCGGGAAGATATATATATATATTTTTTATATAAACCATATCCCGACAATCCCGATCTACCTTCTCAACATACTAAAGTAATAATTACTAAGTTAAGACAGGTAATCATCATAAATGTGGAAGCTTAAAATCGAAACCTGATATGGTACATAATCAATTTACTTTATTTATAACATAAGAATCCGTACCATGTTTAATATCATATCCTCAATATTGAAATACATAAATACATGAAGATTTTATAATATTCAAACAAGGCGAATCATCAATAAAACATCAGCTAAAACATATCCGAGTCAGTTTGTTGAATCTATCAGCCACGCCATCACGTGCCATCTCATCTCAACCTGCTTCTTGCTTGAGCTGCAAGTCTAAACTAGAACGTGGAATGTTTCAGAGGCATAACCCATTAGAAGAAGAAACTTCTAGTAAGGGTTCAAAACATATATATATATATATGAATGCATAATGCAATAACATGAACAACGTTTACGGCCTTTAATATAACTTCTCAAGCCCACCAGCCCGCCTAGGAATCTTAGGCAAATCTCGAACCTCTGCACGATAAGCCTAACGTTATTCCCTCAATGCCCTAGGGGAATTACGGCTACACTCTAGGGGCGATATCCCATTCCATGCACAAATATCAATATGACAATAATATTGTGCAATGCAAATATCACGACTTTCTATGTAATATGACAAATGAATATTGTATTCATAAATAGCATGCATATATAACCATCATATCATAAATATAAGTTCTTGTGAGAATACCACTCACCAAATCATACTTAGGATAGGACAACTCACCTTTGCCCAAAAGATTAGGACACCTCGAAAAGCACGCATAACCTCGATATGCGTGTCAAACCTTGATTCTGGTGCTAACTCTCAAAAGTTGCACCAATCACTTCATCTCGATTACCTCAATCATAAAAATAATATTTAATCACTAAATATCTCAATATTTCAATTTCTTCCTATTTTCCTTATTTTTCTTCTATTTTTCCTTCTAAAAATTCTAATAAATATCATCGAGACTATTTTCTCAAATCTAATTCCACAACAATTCATAATAGACTATGAACTTCAAGGAAAAAATACTGAACTTACCCGAATGTTGCGTTTTCACGTAAAATGAGGCTTTTTGGTGCTAAAATCGAGACATCGGGAACCCCAACTTCAAATCTTTTTGCACGGACCTCTGTGAAATAATTTTCTCAAATTTCTAAGATCTTTTCCAGAATTTTCCAGTAGCCCACACGCCCACACGCGCCAACACTCTCTAGGGCAACTGGGCGCGCGTGTGAAGGAGCGCGTGACCGGCACACGCCGGTCGTCTTCTCCGGTGGTTCGGTTGCCGATGATTCTGGTTTCTTCCACCACTTGAAAGCCTTCATCCAATCGATATTTTTGGCACCTCTTACAACATGAAAGAACAACTAGAGACCTCTCAACCGGGCAGCCAAAGCCTCGGCTTGGCCGTCCGCTTCGTTTTCCGGCGACTTCTCGAACAGCCATCAAACGACCACCAAAATGCTCTAAATTTTTCAAATATGCTCTATACCTCATGGGCTTCAAAAGCCCCTTATTCTCGAGCCTCAATTTTTGAAATCAGGAGTAATTTGAAGCTCTCATTTCTCCCATTTTCGACCATCTAAGAATGCCTATTTATAGGCATTTTTTAGAGACCAAAAGCCGTTGGCCACTCGACCCACTTGCTTTAGAGCTTCACACACCTCTGGATCGACCTCAATCAAACCTTATCTAACCAAAAAAATGAGTTGCAGGTGCACGAAAAATTCGGCCAACTTTCGGCCACTTTCTTTTACTTTTCTGGCCAACCCATTGGCCGTTGCCGGCCAAGCCCTTTACAAAAGATGATCCCTGAGAAACCCTCGTGCCATCCCTATGGCCGATTTCGGCCATAGCCGATCGTCCATGTGTTGGTCAGATTTGCCCATGCTGCTACTTTTGAGTTTTTGCACTTTTATCCCACTTATTTTGATTTTCTCATTTTGACCCTCTTTCACCAAGCCCCTTGACTTTTGATAATTGTTTTCAAGACCCTCAAGTCCTAAGATATCAATTTGACTCCTGAGGATTCTAAAAAAATATCGTTTCGGCCTCCCCCTAGCAATTTCAGAAAATTGTACTTAGGCCCGAATCTCCGTTTTAGCCCTAAACCCTCTCATTTCTTCCTGAAACCTCTGAAGGATTGTTCCTTATGAAAAATTGAAACCTCCTTAAGCTTCTGTTGACTTTTGGGAAGTCGTCTATAATAATTCGGTATTACAGCCTAATTGGCAGGTGCATTTTAGCTGTACCGAAAACTATTCTCGATCTGATTTATTTTACCACCATAAATCCTATCTCAGGGTACTCATTAATTCCACGTCATTTTCCTTTGGTATCTCGGCTCAAGGGCATTCCCGGCAGTCGATTTAGTAATTCATACGGTAATAAATTATCCTTATACCTTCAATTTATCCTTAAATTTTATTTTTGCCCCAAGATAAAATACTCTTGACTCCTTTAGAATTTCTCGGGTATTACACGGGCGGAGGTCGACGAAGGGTCATGCAGCGACTGGAGTAAGGTGCAAGCGCGAGGGTTGCAGGAACAAGGGAGGCAGGAGGAGGAAGATGAAGTGGGGGAGAGAAAGAAAAAAAGAAAAAAAAAAGAAAAGAAAAAGAAAGAAAGAAAGAAAAAATAAGAAAATTCTTGAAAAAAATCCCGAAAAAATAAGGTTTGGATATTTACTAATATTCTGGAGATTTTGAGCACGGAAAATGATTCGCGCTTGCGTTTCGAGATCAGGGCACGCATACCGAGGAAGTCAGAGAGACTAAGTCAAGGTAAGTAAAATTCCCTAAAAAATTTTAGAAATTCAAAAATATTATTTTATAAATTGTCGTAGTGAAATATTAATTTGGATTTATTGAAAAAAATTAGGAAGAAATAGATAGAAAATTAAAGAAAGTGTCAGAAATTATGGAAAAATAGGTTTTAATATTTATTTAAATAATTATGGTGATTAGGATGCTTTAAGGCTTAAGTTGAAGTGACTTGTCAAATTTTGATGTTGGCACGCAAATCAAGGTGATGCACGAGGCAAGGCACGAATATCAAGGTAGTCCGATAAGCTTGAGAAGGTAAGTGGTACTTCCCAGCTGGATCTAGTTTTATGGAAAATGCTTAGTTTGTAAATGATTTACGTTCCTCGAAAATGTTTTCATCATATTGACATGTTCTAGTATTCACCCATCACATAGACTGCACACATGACATGAAATGCATATGTACACGATGATATCATTGATCATGCGCATAAATAAAAGGCCATAGGGAGTACGAACTGGCACCGTTATTTTACCAATTGTGCACCCATACACCCCGGTTTCGAAAGAGGTGGCCACAAAAATGGTAGGTAGCATGTAGAGTGCAATTAACACCTACGAGGATAAGACATTGCATATACACATGATATAGCATTATATACCCTTACTTAGATGATTCATTATTTAACTTGGGTTTTGCTCTTGAAATATTCAAACGTTCCAAATGGAGATTGTAGCAGATACGAGGATAAATGAGGCATGAAATGGCACTTAGCAGAGTGCATGAAGAATGAAATGTATATTGTGTAGCCCATGTATTTAAGTTTTGCTACTTTGAATTCTGAACGTTTTGAAAAATGTTGAAGATGTAAGAAATTATTTATGATTAATGTTAAGATATCAGGTTTTGATCATTACTTCCTTATTTGATGTGTATAATGATTCTTTTTCGAGATAAATGAATAGGAATTCTAGGTCGGATTCGAGGAATGATGTGGTGTAGCATTAGTGTTTGAAAGAAAAAATTATTATCCCAGAATTGTCCCAATTTTTAACGCGCCTGAGAAAACGGGGCGTTACAGTTAATGTAGACAATATACCCAAAATAGTTCAGAGAATTCTTCTTGCTTGCAGGTCAAATATGGTTTGGGTATACCTCATTGCTAAGCATCGTGGTATCAAATCAAAAGCCAAACAAGTGAAGGGTCTGAAAATTAATTGGCAAAAACAAATACAAATTGATTAAATCCCAAAAATTACAAATGTATAATAACTAAAATTACAAATGTATAATAAATAAATAACTCACGCAGTGGAGGATGGCCAGAACGATCCGAAGGGTCGACGAATACACTCACGTGTGTGCGGGAGAAAGTGAGAGAGAGAGAGACCGACGCCGTTGATTGTGAGGAGCGCCGACGGCAAGAAGAGAGCAAGAGCGAGAGATGTTGTTGCTGGTGAGAAGCGTCGACAGCAAGAGGAGACGCACGTCGGACTGGAGAAAGAGAGAGGTGGAGAGAGTGAAAGGGAGAGAGAGACGGTGGACATAAGGAGAAAGAGGAAGAGGAAGAAGTTGTTGGCAGATTTGTAATTTTGTTTAGGGATGAGGGGCAAAATTGTCAAAACACATGCTTTCGGTAATCTCTCGGTATAATATATTCAGGCAGTGTAGACTTTTCCAATATTATCAACGTAAACAATTAGAACAACAAAAGCAGTACCAGTTCCCTTGGTGAAAAAAAAGGTAGTCAAACTTAGATTGATGAAAGCTATGTTGAATAAAAGTAGTAGAGAGTTTAGAAAACCACTTTATTTAGGTTTGTTTTAAACCATAAATTGATTTGTGTAATTTACAAACCAATCACTCCCCTTGTGAAGGAACATGGGCCTGGGGTTGATAACCAAGGGGAAGGTTCATGTATACTTCTTCAAGAAGATAACCATTAAGGAATGCATTATTAACATCAAATTGAACCATGGACCACTCGTTGACAGCAACAATGGAAAATAAGACTTTGACAATAACCAATTTAGCAATGGGAGAGAGAGTATCAATGAAGTCTAAGCCTTCTTGCTGAGTGAACCTTTTAGCCACTAAATGGGCTTTATATTGGTTTATATTGCCATCAGGCTTATATTTAATTTTATATATCCACTTACAACAAATAGAATACTTATCTTTGGGAATAATAATAACTGACCAGGTTTGATTAAGTTGTATAACATCTAACTCAATGGCCATAGCATTTCTCTAATGAGCATATTGCATAGCTTGATAATATTGAGGCTCAAAGGTGGAAGAAACGATAACAAGAAAGGAACCATGAGAAGGAGAAAGATTGATGTGGGAAATATAATTATGCAAAAGGGTAAGGGGTTATGGTGAGAGGAGGAGGTTTGCTAGATAACAAGTTACAATGGAAATATTGAAGATAAAATAGTGGCTTAATGACCTTGGAATATCTGCGAATAGAGAGAGAATAAGCAAGGGTAAGAAAGTAAGGATTGTATAAAACGGAAGGATCTTCAACAAATTATGGAAAAGTAGTATCATCAGGTGACGATATAGAAGAACAAGGCTAATCAATGGCTGGTGTTGGCAAAACTAAATTAGGAAATAGATCAACCACTTCATTAGTAGGCGTGATAGAACAAAAATGAAACAAATGTTCATGGAAAATAACATCACGGGAAACAAAAATGGATTTAGATGCAATGTCATATAATTTGTAGCCTTTGATACCTAGTGGATAGCCAATAAAGAAACAAGCTTTGCCTCTGGAATGAAATTTAGTTTGATGAGAAGGCAAAGTGGATGCAAAACAGAGACTGCCAAACACTCTAAAAGAGTCATAGTCAACAGGGGACTTATATAGTAATTGATAAGGAATATGATGATGCAAAATAGGGGTCAGGGTCCTATTGATAAAAAAATTGTTGTGAGAATACGTTCAACTCAAAATTTAATAGAAACCCGGGATTGGAAAAATAATGCCCAAGCCACATTGAGGAGATGTTAATGCTTACACTCTACAACTGAGTTTTACTCAGTCTTTGTACACAAGAGAATTGATAAATAACTCGCTTAAAGGTAAAGAAATCAGTGAACTGTAGTTCATGAGCATTATCTGATCTAAACTTTTTAATCACTATGTAAAACTGAGTTTTAACAAGAGAAAAGAACTTAGGAATGGTGGAACTAACATCAGATTTGTGCTTCATGGGAAAAACCCAAGTAAATCTTGTGCAATCATTAACTAAAGTTAGAAAGTATCTCTAGCCATCTTTAGTTGGAATGCGATATGGACCCCAAGTATCATAATGAATAAGATCAAAAGCACATTGAGATAAATGATTATTCAAGACAAAAGATAGCCTTCTCTGTTTAGCTAAAGGACAAACTAAACAAGGAATGTTCTTAGTATTCTTGTAGTCACAAGAAAAATGGAATAGATCTTTCAACCTTGTTAACTTCTTAACGGAAAGATGGCCAAGTTTGTTGTGCCAAGTATGACTACTAACAACATTAGTTATTGAAACAATAGATTTACAACCCTTATCTACTGCATTATTATCAAAAACAAATGAATCGACATCAATGACATAGAGACCTTCAATGAGTTTACCCTTGTCAATCATCGCCAATCATCTTCGAGTAGTGCACATCTTGACGAATGCAAGAATGAGTAAAAAAACTTATATGCAAAAAAAAATTTCTAGTTAATGCACTCACAAAAATTAAATTGAATTTAAACTGAGGAGCATAAAGCACATCTTTAAGTACCATATGAGAATTAAGCTTCAAAACCTCAATGAAAAACACAAGAATTCAACTATGATCAAGCAATGTAACAAAGACATTATAAACATATCTCATTTTATCAAATGAGAACCAAGTAAAACATATGTGACTCGTGGCACCTGAATCAACTATCCAATATCTAGGAGAATTAAGTACTGGATTGATTGAAACTAAGTGTAACACTCCAGTAATTTGGGTATGAATAATAAATTAATTTATGTTTTTGAGATGATTTATTAAATATTTATGGCTTTAGAGAATTGAATGGAGAATATTAAATTTATTTTATTTTTGAATAGGGAAGTGGAATTTCTTGGGTTTAAATGTAATTTCAAAAATTGGGAGCTAGATTAATATATAATTAATTGCGACGTCTATATGTAATGAGGAAAGTTGTAGGTGGGGCGATCACGTGGGGTGGTGATATGTGGGGGTGTGATAAGTTCAATTCTTGGTGGGCACCCCTGCGACACATTTCTTTTCATCTTTTCTTACTAAATTCAGAAAGGTTTAACATGTCCCTTAAATTCAAGAAAATTATAGGAATTTTTATCCGTGAAACCTGCATGAAATTAGGCAGGAATTCTAAAAGATGTGGGCAGCTTATTGTGGATAGGAATTAAATTTTCTAAAGTTGAAATGGTGTAAATTGTATATAAATAGTCGACAAAAATTTGAAAGTTGGGAATTAACTTGGAAGACACTAAATTAATGTAAGTAAAAAGCAATCTAGAAGTAGAGTCATGAATTTAAAAAGAGATTTAAAGGGAGAAAACAACGAAAACTAAGAAGTAAAGTACGTAAAATATATCTAATATTAATTGTTAATAGAGTAATTTTGAGGCATGATGTTGGTGATTACAACGGTTTAGATGAATTTGTCAAGAAATGAAGTAGATACTATTTTGGTAAGGGTTTAATATGTTCTCTGTGCAAATTATTTTTATCGTGACTTGTATATGGTAATAGGGGAGTGCTTAGGCATGAGGCTATGAATTTTTATTTGGATGAGACAAAGCTTTTGTTAGGGTCCATAGAAAATCATAAGGGGTTACTAAGAGTCCGAGAGATGTAAGGTGGATGGGCCTGCATGCATGATTCATTTCATATTTATCTATGTTTGTCATGAGTTACAATTTGTTATGTTTACATGTTGTCTTTATTGAGTCCCCAGACTCACCTTTTATAAATAACCACAGATGATTCAGACCCTAGTAGAGGGAAAACAATAATAATAAACGATTCACTAATGAACGTGGTTGACCAACTGTGACAGAGTCTTTGTTGTAATGTGGATTTATGAGTATTTTATATTCCTGATTTGTAATATATTTGTGTGAGATAGACGATATGTTAAACTTATAATATTTTGTTAGAGAAATAATTTACTTATAGAAAATTGAGCTTCCATCCCAAAGCCTTGTAAAGCATATAGCTCGGCCAAGATGTAGGTGCCTTCAACTGCCTTTGTTGTTTATGGGACCCGAGTTTTTGGATGAGTGAAGGCTGTAAAACCTGGATCCCACCCAATGCGCCATAACCTGTAGAGCATAGCTAACCTTCAAATTTGTCCAATGACCGTGATTGTAACTGTTGGTTACGGTGACACCCTGAATGTGGGATTGGGGGCATCACACTAAGAAACAAGTATCTGATGCCTGATCATGAGGAACATCAGTTTCTTTTCTTGTCCTAGCAGTAGATAAATAAGAATTCAACATACTCATCAACTGATGATATTGAGCTAGATTCAGTTTCTACATAAAGCCTCCAACATTTTCATAATTCTTAGTCTGATTAGGAGCAAAATCAGATATTTGATTAACAATAGCATAATTCACTTGATTAGATGAGTTATTCTTTTGTTTGGACTTGTATCCTAAAGTATAACCATGTGGTTTGTAGCACTTGTCAATTGTGTGTTCATTATACCCACAATGTGTGTAAATAGGTTATTCATTCTTTTGATTTTTACCTTAATTCTGACAAGAGCTAGACTTATTTGCATCATGTTGCTATTTAATCATTTCCACCAACAAAGCTATTAACACTTCTTTGGTTCTTTCCTTGAGAAACAAGGGCAAACACCTTATTAATAGGGGGAATTGGATCTATAAGTAGCAACTTATAACACCCTATATTTTCGTGAAGTTGCCACGTATTTTAAGTGAGTTTAAAATACCGAAAAATATGTTTGAAATAGCAACAAGTGACCGAATCAGTCGCAGGGAGCGCCCTAGAGCTTAGATACCTAAGGACAAAGGTATAATTTTAATGAGCGTCTCGAGGTGAGACTTATTGCACTGAAAGAAATCAAATCAGAAATGGTTTTCGGTTAAGCTAAGTTATAGCCTAAAAATACCGAATGACGGTAAGGGGCTTCCGAAAAATCGTATATATTGAGTAATTTTGAGTTATTAATTTTGGGATTTTAAGTATCTCGATAAATTTAATGTTTGAGGGTGTAATTGTAATTAGAGAATTATCCAAACGAAATAAGGATAAAATTAAGAGCTTATGTGGTAAAATATTGAAGTTGAGGACTTGAAATAAGGGCCAAAGTGTTATTCGAAAGAAGTTTAGGGTTTTAGCTTGGATTTCAAAAGTTGGATTAATTCTAGTTTTGGATTTCAAAAGCCACTCAATTATGGCTTTGAGTCTTTGGAGTCCATGGCTAAGATTGTGACAAGTGGCATAACACCATTGGTTGAAGGATTCTATAAATAGGCACCTTGAGTTGTTCTCAAACCATTCCAAACAAATTTGAGGAGTGAAGCACTCTAAGAGGAGGAGCTTGCTCTAGAGAGAGAGAAGGAGGTTCGGAAAGAAGGCGGGAAGAAAGCGGCGGAAAACGAGCCTCGTCGGAGTTGCGAGTCTTTGCCGGAATTTGTCAAAATCAGTCAGCAAAAAAGTGAGGTAAGTCCGATTTTTTTTGATAATCCTATAGAGGGGGAAGAGAGGGTCACGTAGGTTCAAACGGGGGTCGAATCGAAGTTAAAACGAGGGAGATATGGCCGAAATACGAAAACGAGGCGTTGCTGTTCGGAATCTGGTGCCTGCGCGTGAATTACACGCGTCGGAAAAAGGCAGCGCGTGGGGGCGCGTGTCCAATCTTCTTGGGGCGCATAAGGGCGCGTGAAGGGTCTTTTTTACATGAAATTTTTCAGTTATGCCCCTACTTTAATATCCTTCAACCCTATGTAAAAATATTTGAGGTTAGGTTTACCAAAACGTATATTTTCTGCAGAAATCTAGGCTGTTTGCTGTAAAATTATACCGTCGAAGAGATAACCCAACAAGGTGAGACTCCGTGAGACTCCTATACTCCAAATCCTATTTTTTATTCTCTTATGAGAGACTTCTATTGCATGAGACGTATTTCATGAAGTTCTTACACATAAACGCTTGTTATTTTCTTACGTGAAATCATGTTGCATATATAAACTGAATTTTCTTGAAAATTATATGCTATTGGCTTTTTAACTGTTGCATTTATAAAATTCATGTGGCCATACTATTGTACCTATTTGTTGTTGGCCGAGGGCAAAAGTCGGATATCCCCCGAGAGGCGCTATGTGTGCGCCATCGAGAAACCTCTCGTGGGGAATACCGTGAGTCTAAGGCACAATAGATGTGGTGCTTGCATGAGTTCTATGAAGTTGGGCCGAAGTGACATGGTTAGGGACCTCCCGAGAGGCGCTATGCATGCGCCATTGAGAAAGCTCTCGTTGGAGGAGGCTGACGTGTTCACGAGGCACTTCAGAGTAGTTCTCGTTATCTTCTCATACATTTTATACCTGATCATGCATCGATATAAACTGTTTTTTTTTTTTGAGTTTCTCACTAGAAGATTCATCTTCTAATTGAACTATGTCCCTGGAATATTCAAACGTTCCAGGTTCATCGAGCGGCTCTAAGAGAAAGGAAGTAGCTAAAGAATAAGTATAATTTGCTATCTGTAGCATGATTAGCATATTTTGTTTATGCGCGAACATATGTAATTTTGGATATATTAAGATGTTTAGTTATCACTTGATGATGTCCATGTAATATATTTTGTAGACGTCTTGAACAATTTTATGATAAATAAAGTTTTATGGTTGTGAATCATATCAAGTTCGATCTAGCTTCCACATTCGAGATTTTAATGCCTGTCTTAGCTATTCGATTTTTGGGTTTGTTAAGCTGAGGAGGTGTAAATTAGGGTTTTTGGGATATTGTGTGATGTATGACAGTTATTGAGATATGAAAAATTTTATATTCCCGAAATCCTAAGTCATAACACGCTCAAGAAATTTGGGGTGTTACACAACTGATCTCTAACTTGTGCGAATGAGTCATGTAATCCTATCAAGGAAGACATGACATATTTCGTTTAATAATGCTCTGTAAGTGCTTTAGTACATCCACAATAACATTTTCCACACGAACAAACATGTATATAATTGTTAAGTTCTTTCCAAATAATTTTGAGTTCAGTGAAATAGGCACTTACAGAAAGTTGTCCATGTGTAAGATTCATTAACTCACATTGTAGTTGAAAAATATGAGGTTTATTACTCTACTGATAACGCTCCTTAAGATCTATCGAGATATCGTACACCGATTCGAAATAAATCACTTACAGGTATCTCCTTAGAGTTAAGAATTCAAGACATAATAATGTTATTGTTGCGGATCCAAACATTAAGAAGATAGTCATCACCTATTGGTTGGCAAATGGATCTATTGATGGATCCTAATTTGTTTTTTACCGACAACGCGATCACCATATCACGACTTCATGAAGCATAATTGTCTCCTGTAAGTGGCTGAGAAACTAGAAGAAGTCTAGGATTATCGGAATAATGAAGGAAATATGAATTGAAACCATCATCAATGGCGGAATTGCTCATTGATGAAGAAGACGAATTTGCATGCGTTGGAGCTACTATTGCCATGCAAATGTGAAAATGGACAAACGGTATGCTCAAAAGACCATCACAAAAGAATGCATATTAACGTACAACATAAATGGAGAATGTAGAGATCATTGTTGTTAAAATCGCGAGTTAACTCGTACGATTTTAGAAGTTAAGAGGTATACAAAGAGTCAACAAGCTTGTAGGATCAGGTTTTATAGAATCAGACCCGAGTCTACGAGTTTACTGATCCGAGTTTATGAGTTTTCTAAGTTTAGTCTGGTCCACAATTTTGAGGTTAGAAATAAAAATATTTTCGTCCCTAACCAACATATATATATACAATCATTGTTAATCTCCTATTTTGGTTCTTCTACAAAACCTAAACGATGTTGTGCCTATGTGCTTACTACATTCACTTGTTGTGTCTTTCTACAAACCCTAATTATTGTTGATCTTTTTTTGGTCTTTCTTCTTCGTTTGTTTCACCTTGAAAGTTTGAAGAATCAAATCCAACTCAGGTATGTAAGTGACTTGTGAGTGAGAGTGACTATGTTTTGCTAAGTTCGGTAATCAAATGTTGTGCGTGCACTGTGCTGAGCTCTGTGTTAGATCCAATTGATGTGCTGAGTGAGTGTGTAGTGGAGCTGTGCTTGTGTGTGTACATTCTCATTTGTGATGTTATCTACACGTATAAGTAAGTGCAGATTCAAAGAATTAATCTTAAATATATCACAATCAGATCATGGGTGGGTCTAATTTTGTATTAAGATTGATGATTAGCAAGAAATAAATATACTTATTTGGTATTGGTAACTTAATTATTGTAATGACATAATGAAGAAGTTTAACAATATTTGTTGTTTTTATGACTTTGTATTTTTAGTTATTTTTAACAATGTTTGTTGATGATGATGGTAATGTTTGTTGTTTAAAATTTTGATTTTAGATAGATGAATAATGAATTTAATATTTAGAAATTTCATATTATTTAGTATTTTTGAAATTGATAGATGAAGTAATTTTGAAATAGGTACATCTATTTCTTTTATAATAAGGAATATGTTATTATAAACATATATTTACATAAATTAAAGGGTATTTTTGATTTTTCGTAAAATTTTACAATTTTACGATCCGATTTTATGAATTCCCTTACGATCCCACTTAAAATATCGATTTTAACAACTTTGGTAGAGATCGAGGGAGAATACAGATGGAGATTAACAAGAATGACGAAGAAGAAGCAAACTACTACTCTGATATCATATTAAATAAAACTCTGAAATCTTATTATTGTATTACAAACAAGATGCAAGCAACTATAAATAGTATATCAAGATAGTAAAACTAATTGATCATTCATAACCAAAATAACAAAATTCTAACTGCAACAACTAATAACAGTTAAGTAATTAACTAAAATTTGTTAGTGGTAGTCAGGGGCGGACCCAGCCCATGGGCAAGGTGGGCTGGAGCCCCCCTAGTTTTTTTGAAAAAGTAAATTTTTTAGTATTAGAAAAATAATTTTTTTTCTGAGCCCACCCCAATAAATCAGCTCGAATATTTTTTTTTAAACTTGCCAACCAACCAGCCCAAATATATTATCAACCCAAGCCCAAATGCATTATCAACCTAAACCTAAAATAAATCCCTAATATTTTAACACTCAAATATGAAAATTAAACCTAGACTATTCCTTCAAATTGGCTCTGCGGCCACAATTAGCTTTCTTCTTCAATCTTGCCTCAACAGTGAACTTTCTACTTTCTCATCTTCTAGATTCAAGATTTCTCAGGTAAGTCATCTCTTCTTTCTACTTCTTCTATATATATATTTAAAATCTATTTATATATTTCTATTTAATAAATTGAAGGGGGGTTTTTGGGGGATGGCTGGGGCCGACAGCGGGCAGCCTGCATCGCCCCTGCTTCGTTGTTGCTTCTGAAATCTGACTTGGGAGCATACATAATGAACACCATTCATGATTGATTGGCCTTCTAGCTAGCTAGGTCTCTCTATAGCATTGCTGCATACCCAAGATCTCCATATACTATTCCAATTTTTATTTTTACTTTTTTGGGATTGTTAGAATAGCAGTCTTCATCAAAGCCAATCCATATTCAAAGATTAAATTGTTTTGGGTAGAGAATCTCCATATGAAGACCACAATTTCTAATTCAATTTATGTGGGTATAATAGCATTTTTGGTGATATATCATCTTTACTTTGAGTTTATTCTAATATAAAAATAAACTTTACATTAGAATAGCATTTGTGGGTATATGCTGAAAATTCTTGTTCTTGGCAGGTAGGCACTAGGCAGTAAGTATCCCTTCATACTCTAGAGACTAAGAGACTAAAGGTAAGTTAATTTATTTGATTACGTTCTTTTTTATTTTTCCTAATTTAACACCTATGATGGGTTTATGAATTAGGACTTTAGGGTTTAACTTCTGCATTTGGCTTTTTGTTAATTTTTATTTGACTACTGCATTTAGTTAAGAATTGCCTTAATTGAGATTTGTTAATTGTGATTGAATATTTGAATTGCCCTGGCTGGGATTTGTTAATTGTGATTGAATATTTGAATTGGCTTGGTTGTGATTTTGTTAATTGTGATATACAGGTATATTAAAATGCACAATCGAAATATCTTCCAATACTTCACTAAGAAAACCAATGATCAATCATCAAGTAACCCAAATGGTCCTCGCAATGCTCCTTCTTCAAGTTCTATATCACCATCCAAAACTAAAAGATCCAAACCTTCAGATGAATGTACTATTGAGCCACTTGAAAGTAAAACCTCATATTATGAACGTGATCCTGGAAAACGAATTCCAATATCACAATATCCATTAGACAAACAAGATGAGGTTTGAAGAGCATATATCGATATGGGACTGTGTCAACCTATTTATGAGTATCCTCATGTAAAATTTGGGGCTCAAAATCGTCGATTTCAATCCACTTGGTTCACACAACATCCATGGCTCGAGTTTTCTGTGGAGAAAGAAAATGCATTTTGTTTTCCCTGTTATTTATTTGAAAGTAATGCATCACAACCTGAAACATTCACTGTCAAAGGATTTAAAAATTGAAAGAGAGTTAATTGTAAAGACTGTCCGTTGAAAAAAGATGAAGGAGATGGTAATTCACTACATTACATTGCTATGGAAAAATGGGAAAACTTGAGACATCCAAATCAATATATTGAGAGAAGGATACACAAGCAGACTGAAAAAGAAAAGAAACAGAATCGTTTGCTTTTAAAGACCTCCATAAAAAGTGTGAAATGGTTAGCATTGCAAGGTTGTGCATTTAGAGGTCATGATGAGTCTCCCGAGTCTACTAACCGTGGGAATTATATTGAATTAATCAAATTGCACGAAAGAGCAAACAAAGAAATTGATGATATTGTTCTAGAAAATGCAGCTAAAAATACCAAGTACACATCACCACGTATTCAAAAAGAGATATTAAAAATTATTGTTGATTGTGTGTGTCCCCGGGAGCCTAGAGAAGTTAATATATATCGAGGATAGTGTAAGAAAGAAAACAACATTAGCTGGATACCTTTTGGGTTGAATGTAGGCAAGGAACTCTGGGGTTAAGTGTACTTGACCTAGGAGCAGTTCAAGGATGGGTGACCCCCTGGGAAGTTCATCTAGGCCCAGCAGGTAAGTTGTTTCGGTCCTTCCTATCACTCGAAGCAGGATGTTACAGGTGGTATTAGAGCCGACCCTTGGTGAAGGCGGTCCGATGAGGGCGGGGAGTGGCGCCGGGGCTCGAGAGCCTGTACAAGGAGCGGCTTCAGGCAGGCTTCTAGGATGGCAGCCCCCAAGGGGAGAAGGTCTGGGACCAGTTGTAAGGTCGCATGACGAGGACGTCATGTGCTCAAGGGGGGAGAATGTAATACCCCGGGAGCCTAGAGAAGTTAATATATATCGAGAATAGTGTAAGAAAGGAAACAACACTAGCTGGATACTTTTTGGGCTGAATGTAGGCAAGGAACTCTGGGGTTAAGTGTGCTTGACTTGGGAGCAGTTCAAGGATGGGTGACCCCCTGGGAAGTTCATGTAGGCCCATCAGGGTAAGTTGTTCCGGTCCTTCCTATCGCTCGAAGCGGGATATTACAGTATGCGATATAAAATTCGTGAAGAAATTAGAGATGCTAAATTTTGCATTCTTGTTGATGAAGCAATTGATGAATCACTTAAAGAACAAATGGCTATTATTTTGAGATATGTTGATGGTGATGGATTTGTTAGAGAACGATTTTTTTGAAGTTGTGAGTGTCAAAGATACAAATGCTTTGACTTTGAAAAAAGAGATATGTACTGTATTAAACCAATACAATCTGTTGGTTAGAAATTTACGAGGTTAGGGGTATGATGGTGCTAGCAACATGCGGGGAGAATGGAATGGATTGATCAAGCATTATTTCTTAGAAAATGCCCATCTGCTTATTACATTCATTGTTTTGCTCATCATCTACAGTTAGCTTTAGTTGTAGTAGCTAAGGATGTACATGATGTGTGGCTATTTTTTCAATCATTAGGTTCTATTGTCAACTTTGTTGGTGCTTCTGCTAAGCGTCATTCTCAATTAAAGTCAATTCGAAAGGAAGAAATTATAGATTTGATAGGAGCAGGAGAAGTTCCAACTGGTACTAGGGCCAATCAGGTTTGTACTTTGCAACGAGCTGGAGCTACTCGTTGGAGTTCACATTTTGCCTCTGTTAAAAGATTGATTGAGATGTTTGGTTCTACTTGTACGCTTCTTGCAAATCTTATTAATGAGGGGTCGAACAATAATATACGTGGGGAGGCTAAGGGTGCTTTGAAAGTTATGAAAACATTTGAGTTTGTATTTATCTTGTTGTTGATGCATGAAGTGTTGGAAAAATCTGATATTTTGTGTCAAGCATTGCAAATGAAAGATCAAGACATTTTGAATGCAATGAATTTTGTCTCAACTACAAAGATTCTTCTTCAAGAGATGCGTGATGATCGGTGGGAAAGTTTTATTTGGTATGTGGTGCAATTTTGTAGAAGTAATGATGTTGATGTGCCAGAATTAACTGATCGTTATATGGATGGTACAAGACGTTCTTGTCAACAGAAAAATAATATTACAGTGGAGGACTACTATCACTTTAAGATATTTAATGTTGTAATAGATTTTCAGTTAATGGAGTTGAATAATAGATTTACCGAGAAAACAATAGAACTTCTTAAGTTATGCGAGGCTTTAAGTCCTACAAATGGTTTTAAATCATTCTCCATAGATTCTATTTGTGGTTTAGTTGAGGAATTTTATCCTTTGGATTTTAATAATGAAGAGATAAGTGATTTGAGGAGACAGTTGGATCACTACAAGTTTGATGTAATTTGGCATTCACAGTTTCAGAATCTTAATTCTCTTCCTCAATTATGTCGGATGTTGGTTGAAATGAATAAGTCATGTCATTATTTCTTGATTGATAGATTGATTCGTCTAGTATTGACTCTTCCAGTTTCTACAGCAACAACAGAACAAGCTCTTTCAGGGATGAAACTCATCAAATCGTCACTTCGCAATAAAATAAAGAATGACTTCCTAGCAAATGTCATGACTATCTATATTGAGAGGGAGATTGCTCTTGGTATTGATACAGAAGTACTTATTGACAAGTTTGATCTTTTGAAGAATCACAGGTTGCGGCTTTAAATAGTTTTATAAGGTATTTATATTGTATGTTTTTGTATTTTTTGTTTTCTCTTTTTAAGTTAATGAATTATGTTAAATATGCATATAAAATTTGTTAAACTTTTATTTTTATCTTTTTATTTTTTCTATTGATAAAGCTTATGGTTAGAAAAAAAAAATTTGAAGCCCTCTCAGGTAAAAATTCCTAGATCCGCCCCTGGCGTAGTGATAGGCAATGGTTGTGGCAGAGGAAGAATTGTGCCTGTGGCACTTCTTACGATAAGAATGAATGGCAATGGTTTCACTACCATGAAGTGAAGAAGGCGACAAATAAGGAATGGCGGCGGGAATGTGGGTGAAGCCAAAAGAGGAGCAGATCAACATAAGAGAAGGGCAATGCCATTAATTGCTCAAGAATAGCCTTGATTCAGGTGTCGGGGTTAACATTTGGACATTGGGACAAGTTTGTCCAGCCCACAAGGTTTTAAATAATCACAACACTAATTAATCCTGACTTATTGTTTGAAACCAAGAAGGGTTGTGAATGTAATGCAAGTAGAGAGATTCCATGCTAGATCGTCCACTGGGCCTACTCGTGGACCACTACGGTTTAAAAATTAGAAACAGTTAGTCCTTCCTCATTATTAAGAAATCGTTAAATTTTAAAAAATATTTAAAATGCCTAAACACTCTATCTCTCTCCCCATAGAGATGGCTGAGTTTAAAACCTAACCATTAATAAGTTTTTTAGGAATCATGTCCAGCTATAGATTAAGTGGCGCCCTAGATGACAATTATTTTAGTGGTCCTTTACTAATATAAATAAATAATAAAAATTATTGAAATTTTTTTCTTTATTTTTAAGATACAAAATCACTAATTAATTTTTTGTATTCGACTTTAGAAAATAAATATTTTTAATTGACAATATAGTCAAATTACTTAATTTTTATAACATAATTAAACATAAATAAAATTTTATTAATTTTAATTTTGAAAAACTTCTTTCTATTAAATTATAGTAACATGAATGGTTAATAGTATTTTATAAGTTATCCATGAATTTGGAAAAAAAAATTATCTTTTTTTTATAAAATTTAATATCGCATGTGTGTTTTTATTTATATGATTATAATTTTTTTTAATTTTTAATTTTAAAAATTAATCTAAATCATCAATATTAGAGAACATGTTGTGTTTTAATTTTTTTTAAATTTAAATAAATTTATTTTTAAATTATTATTATTATCAAATATATAATTTTATTTTTTCTACAAAAAATTAAAATTATACAGGGTTTAGTAGTCCACATGCGGTCCTCACAACTGATCAAAGTCAAGCCTGAGAATGTTAAAAAATAATAAAAAAATAAAATGAACAATAGCACATCAATCAGTAAACTTAAACATACTTTAATATTCTTTAAATGTAATACAATAAGCGTCGTTCTATAGGACCCGACGGACTTACTGAGCCCCTTACAGAAATGGGGCAAAAAAATGATTTTGTCCCCATCCACTTTATAAATTTGTAAAGTGGGCTACTGTTGCTCTCTCCCTGCTCAGATGTAGCGACGGTCGATGAGACAATAGCGACGAGGCAAGGGCAACGGTGAGATGACGACCATGAAAGGCAGACGAGCGAGCAAGAAGAGAGCAACAGTGGCTCACTTTGCAAATTTGCAAAGTAAGTGGGGGCAAAATCGTCTTTTTGCCCCCTTTCAATAACCCGATCGATAAGACTGTCGGGCTCTCTAGACTTTTCCATACAACAAACACCTAATCACAATGTATGCAACTCAACTGAAATTGACTCATCAACACCCTTTCCTCTCTCTCCCGTGCCCCACCAGCTAACTCATCTCCTCTTAGTCTCTCTTTTCCATCCTCTACTTTTGGCATCGGGCGTCCCTTAATCTTTAGTGTTAACGTCTCCTGTTTTTCTTTGGCATATCCTCTCTCTCTCTTTCCAGCATCTCCTGTCATCCTTTGACGTCTCTTCTCTCTTTGATCGGCATCTCTAGTGTCTCTCCCTGGCATCTCCTTTGGCCATCCGACATCTATTGTATATGCTAGTCTCCTATGACTCTCCTCTCTCTTTCTTTGACATCTCTTGTCTTCGGTCTTTGCACTTCTCAATTTTTGGGGGCCCCTAAGGCCTATGTGGTTTAGCACTCTTAGGATCAAAGTAAGTGTAGTAATGTGGTTAATATATATATATATATATATATATATTCATGCTAAATCAAAATTTAAAAAACTAATAAAATTCTAATAAAACAACACGGTCTCTATGGTTGTAGAATCCCTCCAATTACATCATGCATGAATATAAAAATTCTGCAAGGTACGTATTCCATACTTGAGAAAAAAGCTGCAAACAAGATCCCAGGGGAAGAAGGCAAGAATAGAGCCATACCCAGACAGTGGCGGAGCCACATACAGCCAAGGGTGGGCAACTGCCCACCCTGAATTTTTTAAAAAATTATTATATATAATAATTTTTTATTTTTTAATTTTTTTTTCTCAATGTCCACTCTAAATTTCTTAAAAAATTTTGAATTTTGGACATATTAGTTGATGAATATAAGAGTGTCGGGTAATTGTCTCTTATTGCTAAAAACCACTGGCCATGATGGCTAGTAACAATTCCCAGTGCATTTACGTGCATTAGGTTTGGTTAGAAATTTAAATTTAGATTTATGAAATTTGGCCATTTGATTTTATTCGTTTTTTGGATATGTTGACCGATAGGAATAAAGGTGTCGAGTTATTGCCTCTAATCGTCAAAAATCACCGGTCATGGTGACTAGTGGCAAGTGCCAGTGTTGTTTTTAGTATTGGCAGAAAATTAAAAATAAAATATATGAAAATTTGACTCACTTTTTTTTTGTGTATGTTAACCTCCCTTAACCATTTCTTTAACTATGTTTTAACTAAAGAGATTAATTTTTTTCATTTTTTATTACAAATTTGTCAATTATATATTTGAAATTATGGTAGAAAACATATTTTCTATCATGAAGTTTGTCTTGATAAATTTCATGACAGACTGTCATTCAATCATTGATCTCCAATTCAATTACGTAATCGAATCTTGACAAACTTATATAAATGAAATTTGTCAAGATTCGACTACATAATGAAATTTGTCAAGATTCGACTACGTAATTGAATTGGAGATCAATGATTGAATGAAAGTCTGTCATGAAATTTATCAAGAATCAGTTGCCCAATTAAATTAAAGATTAATGATTGAACAATAACAACAATGTTGTGTATATTAAAAAATAGATATTTAATAAAATTGATAATGATATTATTATGCGATGTTATTAGAATATGAAAATACGTCGATTATATAATTTATTGATATATATGTTTTAATATTATATTATTTTAATTTTTTTATATTATTTAATTTTAGACAAAATTTTAAGTTTAAGATTTAATTTTTGCCCATCCTACCTAAAACTTTTGACTCCGCCACTGCCCAGAAACACATTTTGTCATCTCAACAAGGAAAGAACCAACCTACCTAGCTATAAGCGTTTCAAAAGTCCGTGCATGGACTAACATTTCATGATGATGAGCCAATGGTGCGCCCAGGACTGGTGTTCGGCTGCAGGCACTCCTCCGCGGAGTCTTATGTCATATCGGCTTTGGTGATCGTAGGCATCGTTCTCGGATTGCCCGTGCTTTGTTACACCGTTTACCGTCTGCTGAATAGGCAGCCGCGTCATGTCATTGCCGGCGAGGTACCCAGTTCTGATGGTGGGACGGAGATGCAGCCACATAACCGGGACTGGCCGCAACTCAGAGCAAGTTTGTGATCTTACTGGCTCACGCCGCTCATCTAGTTATTGTCTAGTCCAACTGACTTAGAATAGATAGTATTCCATTTCCAGCAGCTTGGTAGCTAGTTGCTCTAGTTATCATGCATGAAACTCCGATCGTGCTGTTCATGTATTTCCCATCCAGTGTCAGATAGAATCCTTTGTGAAAAATATAAAAATTATCGTAAAAGAAGCTGTTCGTGTATTTGATATATTAGAATATATTTTTGTAAATTTTTTTGTATTTAGTAAGTGGCATTTTAGTATATGCATTTTTGTTTTTTAATAATTACATTTGTACACAATTTTTATATTAAAATAACTCGTAATAATAATAATAATATATAGTCATTATTACATTAAATTTACAATATTTTAACAAATAACAATTACAAAATTTCATCACCCATTCATTGTGACGCAACAGGATCAATCCATTTTAATTTACAGCCCTAATTGGGAACTGAATAGTGCTCTATCATTGAGGCAAAGCACATTTGACCATTAAAAACAATTTTCCCAATGTAGCTCACTGTACATTTGCACCTTCCAATCAAATCAAAGCATCAATCTACCCTCCGACAGCCCATCGGACCCTCAATTCAGCTCAAAGTACTCAAAATTATCCTTCTGTGCCGAACCCCGATCCGAGTTTCTCCCGCACGTGACCCGCCACACCTTCAGCACCCCGTCGAGGCTCCCGGTGCAGACAGTACAGCCTTCCTCCGCCTCCTCCGGCAACCGCCCCGGAAACGCCGCCACGCTCCTGATCGGCCCCCGGTGCCCCTGAAGCACCGCCACGCAAGAATGCTGCCCGTCCTGCTCCCGGATCCAAACCCGACCCGTCGAGTCCGCCGACCCGCTCACCACGTAGTCCGCCACGCTAGCCAGGCACATCACGGCGTGGGTGTGGCCCTGCAGCGAACCGCCGTACTGCAGCTGGCCAGAGAACCAGGCCTTGAGCCAGTAGTGGATGTAGCCGTCGGTGCAGCCGCCGTACAAGACGCCGCCGTCGATCGTGAGAGTCAGGGCCTTGACCGGAGAGGATTTGGCAGGCAGGGTGACGGTTAGCGAGTGAGGCCTGTCTCCGCTGCAGAAGTTGCGGCGCCACACTCTGACGGTGGCGTCGTCGGAGGCGGTGTAGAGGACTCCGTCGTCGGCCACGGCCACGGCGTTGATGGGCTCCGAGTGGGCTTGGATGCTCTCGATGCATTTGTGGTCGGAGATTTGCCATACTCTGACGGTTTTGTCGAGAGAAGCTGAGTATAGGATGCCGTCCGATACGTTGATTGCCAGCGACGATATCGGCCCCATATGCTTCGTCTGTCAATCAAATTCACGGGAAAAAAATGAAATTTTTATATTTGATAAATATATTTTTTGATAACATTTATATAATATATGTGGCTAATTATGCATGCAAAGAATCTGTTGAGATGTCCTCAATATTACTCAAACATATATGTTTTATATATTTTGAAACAATTTTCAAATTAAAAATTCGGATTATTGACTTATGCGCCGGGGCGGGGGCTTAATGATTCAATAAAAGAAAATAATTAAAAAGAATGAGGAATTTATGGAAACAATCCTTCGGTTAGTTAAGCGCGGCCCACGGCCCATTACCGCCGCGGACAGGCGCCTCGCGGCGTTCGCTCTGTACCGTATATCTATGCGTAATTAACACACTCAACAACCCAGAAGATAAACCTCATAAATGCGGTTTAATTACCAGTTTATCCTTGCCGGTGATGTAGCTCCGGACGTAGCTTCCGGTGCGGGGGATGGTTGCTAGGCGGACATGCTTGGCGACGCCTTCCCAAGTCCGGCGCCAAACCCTAATCTTGCAGTCGGCGTAGGCGGCGTAAACCTTGTCGTTGGAGAGCTCGATGGCGAGGGCCATGCAGGCCTTGGTCTTGAGCTGGCCGCACTCGGTGAACTCCGGGAGCTTCCAGACGCGGAGGATATTGGATTCGGAGCCCGTGTAGACCAGGCCGTTGGCGGCGGCGATGGAGAGGATCTGGCCATCCTTTTTGAGGACGGAGGAGATGCAGCGGTGGGAGGCTTGGAGGTCGTTGTCGGCGGCGAGCTTGGGGGACAGGAGGCGGCCTGGAGAGGAAGGCTGGGAGGTGTGGAGGCCGGATGCCGGAGAGAAGGATGGGGAGCTCAGGCGAGACGGTGGCGTACATGGGAAGTCTGAGAAATTGGAGGAGGCTTCTTTTGTGGAAATGCTTCTGAAGAAGCCGTCGGTTTGGGGGCCTCTGATTGCGAACGATGGACCTGGCGGCGAGTTGGGACAATCCAATGATGCCATCTCTCTCTCTCTCTCTCTCTCTCTCTCTCTCGTGTTGTGCAGAGCTTAAAGTCCAGAATGAGCACGATTTCGTATCCATAAGGACACACACACACACACTCGTAATTTATTTTGGGGATCGAGTAATATTTACGACCAAATCAAACAAGATGATATTGTTTTTTATCACCTTTAACTAAAAATGATATAATATGAGATATAAAATTGTCTATTTCATCACACATTTTTTTATAAAATAATTAATCGCCATTTTTTAAAATTAAATTTGATATGTATTAATTGGTTTTCATTATAAAAATGTAATTGATTTTGTTTTTTTCACATTTTTTTTATGTTTATCTACGCAATTGTTTCAATTACATTAAATAAAATTAGTCTTCTATTTTTCGTTATGCACGTGTATTAAAATTAGTTTTTCTATATACGTCACATCTAAAAGTAATGTCTAATGAACCACCCCTCTACTTCCAAAAATTACAATAAGTATTGTGAAGAAATAAAATTACCATTTTATCCATACATTTTCAAACTCCTTTTTTACTCTATCTCCCAATCTCTATAAAAAAGGACATTGCCTTATGGTCCAACAGGATTAGTCAAACTTGTTGGATGAGTGGGGAACAAATCTCACATTCACACTTGCTGATGTGAAGTAATGGTTTTCGGCCCACTTAAGTGCCACCAAAAGTTATGTTACACAGAAATGAAAATAGGAAATATTTTTTATAAGAAATAAAAATATAGAAAAAAATATTTTTTTAAAAAAATAAATATAAATAGGGTTCGAAACGAGAATAAAAAATATTTTAAAAATGAGAAAATGACCTCTATGAGGTGTTTTCGTGCAACATAGACCAAAAATGCTACCTTTCAGATATCGTAATATTTTGTATTAAATTATCGCAATATCTAGAATGATATAGCGAGATGAAAGGTAGCAAAAGTTTAAAAATTCAAATACCTTTCATTCTCTCACACACCTCTCTCTTTCTCTCTCTTTCCCCCTCATATTCTCTGTTCGTGATCCTCATTCCTTTTATTTTGACCTTTTCTTTTTCTTTTTTTCCCGCATGTCCAACCTTACTTCCGGCATCTCTTAGGCTTATTCCAACCATCTCTCTCTTTCCAACCCTATGCGACAGTGTCTTAGGCGTTCCTTGGGCTCATTCCAACCCAATTTACAAAGAGGTAAGTCTTTAGTTTTATCAACAAAAATATACATGCATTATTTGATTTGGCTGAAACTTCAAACTTAGATCTACGAAGTTTCAGCCGTTAGATCTTGGTGATTTTTTTGTATGTTAGTCAATGGGGATAGGGGTGTCGGGCGGTTGCCTCTAATCGTCGAAAACCACCGGCCACGATGATCGGTGGCGACTGGCAGTACGTATATACACACTATGGGTTTGACCGAAACTTTAAGTTTAAATCTACGAAGATTCGACCGTTGGATCTTGCTAGTTTTTGGGTGTTGGTCGATTGGGCCTTGGGTGTCGGGTGGTTGCCTTTGATCGTCGGAAACCATCGGCTACGGTGGTCGATGGTGGCTGGCAGTGTATTTTAAAGTTTGGTCGAAAATTAAAAATCAGATCTACTAAAATCTAATCGTTAAATTTGTTCCATTTTTTTGTCTGTTAACTCTCTTGACTTGGTGTTTTTAATCGTAGGTTCTGATCGTGGAAAGTTTCAACCGACAGTGGTTGTCGGTGATGTTGGCAGAGGCAGTTTTGACTGTATATACATACATATATTTACATACATTTACATATTCTCTTTTGTAATTAGTTTAATTTATATTGTAAACATTGATATTTAATTATGAATTTCTATTGAAGATGTTGAAGTTAATATTGAATTTGTGTTGAATTTGTAATATTTGATAAAGATTAAAATTAAATTGAACTGGTTGGAGTTTAAATATTAACAAATTGAATTAGTTTGTATTTATTTTGTGAATTTTTGAATTGAAATTAGTCAGTTTATTAAATGGTAAGTAGTAGTTGTTAATTTTATTTGAATTTAGATATATATATTTTAAATTTATATTAAATAAAATTTTAAAAAAATCGAATGTGATACATACAGATTAAGTTGTGTTCTTTTAATTTTTTTTAACCAAATGGAGAAACAGACGAGGGATACTAACAGCTTATCCAAAAATTTGTTCATTTGAGTTTGGCTTTATTTTAATTTATCAAATTATGCATCTCTTTTAATTCGAATTTTTATTTAGTATTAAATTTATAAATTATATATATAGAGAGAGTTAGAGCACTATTAAATTATGAGAGATAAAAGAGGAAAGATATTTTTTAAATA
Organism: Diospyros kaki; assembly: GCA_036245055.1. Taxonomy (NCBI): domain Eukaryota; kingdom Viridiplantae; phylum Streptophyta; class Magnoliopsida; order Ericales; family Ebenaceae; genus Diospyros; species Diospyros kaki. Next base: position 5,701,556 of record BSEG01000003.1, read on the forward strand.
AATAACGGACATACTAACTCTTTCCCCACTTTCATGGTAGAGTAATAAAAGAGGAAAGATATTTTTTAAATAAATAACGGACATACTAACTCTTTCCCCACTTTCATGGTAGAGTAATAGGTTGGTTTATTTTTTATAAATACTTCTTGTGTTTTGTTAAATTAAAAATAATGAATTAAAAATATATTCTCTTTGGTTTAAAGTAAGTAGATTAGGAAATTATTATTATTATTTTTTTAAATAAGATGAATCCACACTTTGATGGGTGAAAATGGATGAGACCTATGTTGTACGTAAACATCTCATAGGTGTCGTTTCCTCGTTTCTGAAACGTTTCTTATTCTCGTTTCGAACCCTATTTATGTCTTTTTTTAGAAAAACATCCGTTTATACATTTCCGTTTCCTATCGAAAACATTTCACATTTCCGTTTCCGTGCAACATAGAATGAGACAATGTTAGGTGATTTTTTTTTTTTTATGAGCAAGAAATCAATTTTATTTCTAATAAAAGGTGATACATTTTAAGTATTAATTTACTGTTTAATTATTACATCATCTACATAAAAACCATTTTAACTTTCATATTAATATAAATTTAGATTTAAATTTATACACATTAATAAATTTAAATTTAATATTAGATTAATTTAAATTTTATTTAATATAAATTTAAAATATATACACACATTAATAAATATTTAAATTCAAATAAAATTAACAATAATTACTTATCATTCAATTCTTGAATAAACTTAATAATTTCAATTCAATTTAAAGATTCACAAAATAAATACAAATTAATTTAATTTATTAATATTTAAATTTTAACCAATTCAATTTAATTTTAATCTTCATTCAATGGCCAAAGATTCAATATTAACTTTAACATCTCCAATAGAAATTCATAATTAAATATCAATGTTTACAATATAAATTAAACTAATTACAAAAGAGAAAATGTAAATATATATAAATATATGTATATATATACAGTTAGAATCATAGCTACCAACGTCGCCGACAACCACCGTCGGCTGAAGCTTTCCACGATTAGAACCTACGATTAGAAACACCAACTCAAGAGAGTTAACATACAAAAAAATGAAATAAATTTAACGGTTAGATTTTAGTAGATCTGATTTTTAATTTTCGGCCAAACTTTAAAATACACTGCCAGCCACCATCGACCACCGTAGCCGGTGGTTTCTGACGATCAGAGACAACCACCTGACACCCAATACCCCATCGACCAACATAACCAAAAACTAGCAAGATCCAACGGCCGAATCTCCGTAGATCTAAACTTAAAGTTTCGGCCAAACCCATAGCGTGTATATATGCACTGCCAGTCGCCACCGACCATCGTGGCTGGTGGTTTCCGCCGATCAGAGGCAACTGCTTGACACCCCTATCCCTATCGACCAACATACCCAAAAACCATCAAGATTCAACAGTCGAAACTCCATAGATTTAAGCTTGAAGTTTCGACCAAACCTAATTACGCGTATATACGTATATATCACTTTAAAAGACTTACCTACTTCTAGATCGGGGTCAATGGAGATGTGTGACGGACGGGAGAGAGAGAGACAAGCAGAGTTGTTGCAATGAAGGAGACAAGGAAGCTGCAATGGAGGAGAGAAACAAGATGTACAGGCAGGAAATAGACGGTCGGAAGGGGAAGAAAGAAAAGGAGCATGCGAGAGAGAGAGAGAGAGAGAGAGAGAGAGAGAGAGAGAAAAAGATAGTGAAAGGAATAAGAGCAAGAGTCAAGAGAATTAGATGAGTGGGAGAGAAGAGAGTGAGAGAGGGAGGAAATGTGAATTGAGGGTATATTAGTAATTGGCTCAATGGCTAAATTTGTAATTTTCTCTTGGGTGGCACTTCGGATGGCATTGTGATGGGTCGAATAGCATTACTCACCTGATGTGTAAGGGTGAAAAAACTTGTGGGCAAATGCAAAGCTCGAGTGATGCCATAACTCACACTTGGTCTCTCTCAAAAGCCATTGTCATTGGGTTTCTAATATTCCATGGCCATTCATCTCCCTATTTCTAATGGAATTTAGTTTCCAACACTAATGGTAATGGGTAATGGCCAACTACCATTACCATTTTATTTGGTTTGATTACATCAATCTTTATTATCCAATGAAGAAGTTAAAATCTTACATTCACCATCATTATTGACACTAATGCATGATCATCGAAATAGTATTATTTTAACATTTTTACAATGTTCTTTATCTCAAAAGATTAAGAAACATAAAAAAAATTATTTTTAAACCGTTTTCATAATTTTAAAAATATTTTAAAATCATTTCACAATAATAAAAAAGTATTGAAAATATGTTTCTGTTCCGTGATCACATTTTTCTTTCCTCTCTACCATTTCGACGACTATATTAATGATATAAACAACTTATGTTTATATGTATTTGAATGAATGATATAATTTATGTTTAATTTTAGTTGAATGTTTAATTTTAATAAATTTTTATACTAAAAATTATATTTATAAAAAAACTTATTTTTTTTATTTATGCATTTCTCTGGTATTTTTATTTTTTACTTTTTTTTATAAAATATTTATTTTCTTATTTTCATCTTATATCATATTTGTTTTTCGTGCGTTACTGATGCTGGGGTGGCTGCATTTTGCTAATGATTAATGAGTCGATAGCATGAGCCGTGGTTTATGGGCTTCGTGGAAAACTTGGGCTGGGACTTGATCACCAAACATGCATCATTGAGGGGCTCTCGAGGGAGGCCCAAGACTGTGTGGTTTACCATTTGTATCCTCGCCACAACAATGTCATGTGCAATCCTAATGCTCATGACACAAGCAAACTCCTGGGAAGAATCGCAGTAAGTGAGATGAGCCCAAAGATGCTGGAGAGAGTGCTGTCTGCCCGTAGGTCGCCGCAGGCCACCGGCGACGGAGACGACGACGACGGCGATGAATCCAAGACCAGAAAGCACATGTCGCCGCTCACACGAGCCACCAACTACTTGGCTAGGACAGGTTACTTCTGGCCTTGCCTCGTCCTCGTCCTAGTCCTCCTCCTGGTCTCCTCTCTCGCTTTTCACTCCCGTAATCTCGTCTGTGTCTCCTCGTCTTACGATCCTGTATCTCGTATGCGCTTCTTCGGCTACGAAGATCCTGAATCAGACTACGGATCTCTCGGCGTGCCTTGGTGTAAGCTTTCTCTCCCTCCGATCTGTTAACATTTCCGCGCTTCGTCGATTTTGTTTTTCTAGTGTTTGTCCAGATCTAAATTGCTAACCGTCGAATTTAGGTTCCAATATGCAAATTTCTAGGGAGTGTTCGTGTCATTTAGCTTCTCGATATGGCAAAATGAAGATTGAAGCTCAAGTTTAATGCATTTGATATTGTTTAATTCCACAGCACTTTTGCTCCTAAGCGTAAATGTTGATCACGCTTGCTATTTCGGAATAGTTGGTGTGCATGTTTTTGTGAAGTGTGTTGATACTGATAATGCTTTGAGTAGCGTTGGGGGCATGATTGGGTGCTTTTATGAACTTTAAGTACCCACCATTGTATCTTGAGCTAATTCCTCGTAGAACAACCTCATGGACGACTGTAATTGACAAATCCTATGCATCCTCATTAATTGTTAAATAATATTGAAAAGCTCTTAATCCATGTCACTGTAAAATTGGTCCATTCCCCTCAGTAGGCATATTGACTAAAACTTTCTTACAGGGCTTCAATTCTTTTTCCTAACCGATAAATATCATTGTGATATTGAAGTCTATTCTCAAATCTATATATCTTTAATGTTACACCTAGGGACACTGGCAGTCACTAGATCTCACAAGAAAATCGATCAAGTCACACTTAGATGAGAATATTTAGGTGAGAACAATCCTCTCACACCCTCACAAACCCTCTCGGATTTATTTGCCAATCACACAACAGAAAATTATATGAAACAGAAACAAGAAAAATGGAATTGGAAAGACAGGACAGAAACGCAAACCAACAAGAAGAACAAGCAGATTATCCTGGTTCGGATTGCAATGATTGCAACCCTACATCCAGCCTTCAAACACCCACCAAGAGCAGCCTTCTTTATTACCAAGAATGATCAGTACAACAGCTTGAGTAATTTGTTCTATTCTCGAGTACATCCAACACTCATTCTCCAATAGTACGAAGGTGTCTTGCTCACTAGCCTTTCTCTCTAAATGAATGTCCGCTTGATACAATAGAATGAGAAAATCTGCCTCTCTTGGCTGACCCCTTGCCCTCTATTTATAATAGTGGGTGGATATCCCAATGAAGACTATTAGATATTTACGGTTTAACCCCCCAACTATTACTAATTACAGATTAGGATATAAACTTCTATTTAATACTTCATTGGCCTTCAAAATACACTGCTTTCACTGATCTTCTTATCCTATACTCTAGACAACTTTTAACATTTAATTTTTAGGTTTATCTTCATTGATGGCTGAAGGATCAACATTTACTTTTTTGCCAGGTTGCATGTTCATGTGAAACAAACATCAATTTTTAAGAAACTAATAAACTTCAAACACCGAGCATCACACTTGTTCATCATGGGGACACACATCCCCATTAACTAGATCACATAATAACTAGCATTCTTTAAAGATAATATTAAAATGTGAAAAACTTTTTTCATTATGTTGATATCATACAAATGTAATTTATTTTATTTTATTTTTTACTTATCAAAAGAAAAGAAAGGTATATGTAATTAAAAAATGAAGGTATTTTATTATTTTTAAATTGACCTGTAACATATGAATATTGATAAGTACAAATAGTTAAATATATATATTAATTTGTTGGTATGCCATTGTTGTGTTGTGTCCTATCTTTTCTAGAAATTGTCTTGTCAGTGTTGTGGATGTTCATATCCCCTATTTGCAGCTTCTTAATTTTAAGTCTTTTTGTTGTGTGCATTCCCTTGATATTTGTTAATGCAAGTCCTCCATTACTTTCTTTAAATAGAATTATATAAGAATAAGTTGTTGGTCTTTTGAACTTATTTTTCTTGCTGGGTCATTGTCTATAAATTGTGATACTTTTTGCTCATTGGAGACATGCACTCAGTCTTTGAGCCCCCTTGGTGGAAATATAAGTAAATAATTGAAGAATAATGAAAGGAAAAAGCCATTATTTTGGAATACAATACTCAAAGAAGAAACATTTTATAAATGCTGAAAGATTATGTTGCAGATTATGACCACTCAGTTTGTGGAAATCCCCTGGAATCTCTTATCTAATCCTTGTTCTACCTGAAAGAATGGAAAACCCTAGGGTAGAAGAATTACAGAATAGTGGCTGAGAGAATAGAGAGAACTAGAAACTGATTTGATTACAGAAAAAGCTTACATAATACATTGTGAACTGCCTTTATATAAGCAGCTCATAATTGACTAAAGAAGGCACAACCGCCTTTATGATAACTGAAACAAACAGCACATGGAAATAACAAACAGCACACTAAGGCATTATCTCAATGCCTCATTCTCTTCAACACTACCCTCCCATTCTGTATGTTTTTGGTTGATAATTTTTCTTTTATTGTTGCACATTTATTTTTTGTTTGCTTGCCATGAGTTCTTATTTGCTTTCTATCTGTTATCTTCCTTTTCTGCTTTTGGTAATTGCTTGATTGGTTCTTCCACTGAATTCTAAAAGGTAATGAATTAATGAATCTTGCAATTCAATTTTGTTAAGTGATTTATGTTCTATAATTTGATTTTAATTATTCAGTAACGAAGATCTTACACTTTGTGCTCATTTAATTGTTATCCTTGGCAAAAGGCAGATCGAAACATGGAAAAACTGTTGAATGGACAACCAAGGATTTACTCAAGGGTTTGGAAGAGTTTGTACCAATATATGAAACACGACCCATAAAAAATAACATGTATGGGATGGGTTTTGACCACAGCTTTGGTCTTTGGTTCATTGCTCGATGGCTGCAGCCTGATCTGATGATTGAGAGTGGTGCTTTCAAGGGTCATTCGACTTGGGTTTTGAGGCAAGCAATGCCTGACAAACCTATTGTCTCCCTTTCACCTCGCCATCCTGAGAAATACCTTAAAAAGGGACCTGCTTATGTAGATGGGAACTGCACATACTTTGCTGGAAAAGATTTTGTGGATTTTGGCAGTGTTGACTGGGGCCTTGTGTTCAAGAAACATGGAATTACAGATCTCAGTCGGGTTCTTGTCTTTTTTGATGATCATCAGAATGAGATAAAAAGGTGATCATGTGTTATTGATAATCCAAACCATTATCTATCATTAATCTGCTTATATTATAATTCACATTTATTAATAAACATACATATCTGATGTTAGTCATCCAGTTTTTCTTTCTCACCTTATGCATGCCAGTGCACCATCACTGCTAATGAGTCAAATCATGTTCCCTGTTCATATGTTATGCTGATCTGCAGGCTCAAGCAGGCACTAAAAGCTGGCTTCAGGCATCTTGTTTTTGAGGACAACTATGATACTGGAACTGGAGACCATTACTCATTCAGACAGATATGTGACCAATTTTATATAAGAGGTGCTTCTTCTGTCATTTTTACTAATTATCAGTCCATATATGAACAATTAATGGTTTTACGGTGTATGTTCCATTACTTGAAATGCATGGAACCCCTATCACGGTGAAAGAGGTTATATATATGGTCAATTTTACTGGGTAATCTTGGCCACAACCACTCTTTGACTTTTCAAAGCCCATAATTTCCCTGTTGGGGGGTGGGAGCTTAATTTTTCTGCCTTTTCCTCCCATAGTTTGCTAGTGCCTGTAAATTTTTTTTGCCTATTTGTTTTTTCTTTCCTGGTTTGGAAAAAGCTGATCTCAACCTATGAAAGAAGCTTTGGATTATCTAATTAATTTGATTTTGTCTAAATAAAGGAATATTGTGACATCATTGAGGCTGTTGAGGGGTTTATGATGAGCAAGTATGCGAAATTTTGCGATTATATCATGTACCCAACAGAATTATGTTAACCCTCAGCCATCTATTTCTACTTGTCCATTTTGACTACATCTTTACCAGGTAGTAAAGTATTTTAGTGAGTGCATAAAAAGAACAAGAAGTTGTTGGAATCCTCATCGAATGGCAAACATGCAGTGCCTTGAACTTCATGCCAACGATTGAAGTTCATGTGCACAATCAATTAGAAATCTATCCTTGGTAATGCCCAAGGATAAACTTTCCGATGCCTAAGTTAGAGTTGTGCTTGAGCTGAAAGAGATGACAATTAGAAAAATAGGAGAAGTACAGAGTTAACCATATGGGTAAGTGAGGTCACTCGGTGGCCAAATCTAGTGGGGGTCAATCAATCATCCCATGATTCCATATCATGGGTTTTCATGTGTCTTCCCATTTGCTATGACAGTAACCATCTCCCATGACTGGTAAGGTAACTATTCTTGTTTGCCATGATGGTGGGTATCTTCATCATGGTTAGCGCCGTCAATTCATGACTAGTGGAGTCTATGAGTAACCATCACGGACAATTGAGTCCAAGTGAGGGTGGCATAAGGCAATTAGTGTGTGCATCTTATGGTGTTTATCCATTAAGAACTTCAATTAGAATGTTTGCTTGTTAGGCATATATGAGACTTGATTTGATGTGTCCCTTACTCGTGGCAATTAGTTCACAATTTCTCCCCCACATCAGATGGCCCCTACTTTTGTATCCCAAGTTGACTTTAAGAAGTAGCAAAATAAAAACTTGTTTGTATCTTTTGTCATTAGTTGGCCATGACATATTTTCTTGTATACATGTCAATCATTGCCTTATTTGAAACTAATGGCAATTAGGAAACATATATGGTGGTATTCAAAATTTGGGAGTAGTTAGCCTTATCTAATTGTTAGGGAATCTGAAAGAGAATAAAGGAGTATTCCCTCATTCCTTTCCCGCTATAAGAGTGAACCTTCCTCAAAGTTCTATTCATGGCTAACATTTATAGCTCCCCTAGCGTTAGAGAGAGGGAGAGTTATAAGGCTGTATATTAGTGCAACAATGAAGAAAACTTAAAAAATTATAAAGAAACAAAAAAGGCAGCAAAAAGAGCTGTTAGTTGAGTAAGGTCAAAAGCATATGAAAATCTATATATACGACTTGATACAGAAGATGGAGAAAGGGATATATATAAATTAGCTAAAGCAAGAGAGAGAAAAACAAGGGATCTAAACCAAGTGAAATGCATAAAGATGAAAATCAAAATGTATTAGTGAATGAGGGAGCGATTAAGGAGAGATGGAAGGAGTATTGTACAAAACTATTCAATGATGGTGAGGACACAAGAGTTAGGTTGGCACATCTTAGTAACTCTGAAGGGAACATGAGCTATACATTTTATCGACGCATAAGTTCAAATGAAATAAGGCAAGTATTAAAAAAGATGAAAAATCATAGGGCGGTGGGATCGGATAATATACCAATAGAAGCATGGAAATGCATGGGAGAAGAAGACATCTCTTAGCTAACAAAATTATTTAATGCGATCCTTAAATAAAAAAAGATGCTAGATGAGTGGAGGAAGAGTACTTTGGTTCCTATATACAAGAACAAAGAAGATGTTCAAAACTGTGAAAATTATAGAGGAATTAAGTTAATGATCCATACTATGAAACTTTGGGAGAGAGTAATAGAGCAGAGGCTTAGAAAAGAAATAGAGGTCTCGGAAAATTAATTTGGTTTCATGTTTGGTAGGTTAACAATGGAAGCTATATACCTACTGAGGCACCTAATGGAAAGGTATCGGGATCAACAGAAGGACTTGCATATGGTGTTTATAGATCTAGAAAAGGCCTATAATAGGGTCTCTAGAGAAGTATTATGGAGGGTTTTAGAGAAGAAAGGAGTCCGAATAGCCTATATACAAGCCCTTAAAGACATGTATCACGGTGCATAGACAAGGGTTAGAACATGCGGAGGGGATACTGAACCGTTTAAAATTACAATGGGACTGCACCAAGGTTCTGTACTAAGTCCATACTTATTTGCTTTAGTAATGGATGAACTCACTAAACATATTCAGACAGAGGTGCGATGGTGTATGCTATTTGTAGATGACATAGTGTTGGTGGATGAAACAAAAGAGGGAGTGAACACTAAGCTTGAGTTGTGGAGAAACAATTTAGAATTTAAGGGATTTAAATTAACTAGAAGGAAAACAAAATATATGGAATGTAAATTTAGTAAGAATGCAAGAGTGGAGGATGCTATAATAAAATTGGAAGACCAAATCTTACAAAGAAAAGACTATTTTTGATATTTGAGATCAGTGATTCAAAAAGATGGAGAAATTCACGAGGATGTCACGCATAGAATTAAGATAGGTTGGCTAAAATGGAGAAATGCATCGAGGGTGCTATGTGATGGTAAAATTCTATTAAAACTGAAAGGAAAATTCTATAGGATAGCTATAAGACTAGTCTTGTTATATGGTTCAGAATGTTGGGCAGTCAAATACCAGTATGAGCAAAAGACAAGCGTAGCGGAGATGAAGATGCTAAGATGGATGTGCGGCCATACAAGAAAAGATAAAATTAGAAATGAAGTTATTCATAATAAGGTAGGAGTAGTGCTAATCGAGACAAAGATGAGAGAGACTAGACTAAGATGGTTTGATCATGTGAGAATGAGACCAAGAGACTCTCCTACGAGGAGAGTTGATGAAATGGAACAATTAGTCAAAAAAAAAGGTAAATGTAGAGGCAGATCCACGAAAACTTTGGGAGAGACATTAAAGTTTGATATGAAGTGTATGAGCCTAAATGAAGATATGACAAAAGACAGAAATACATGGAAGTCTAGAATTCATGTAGCCGACCCCACATAGTGGGATAAAGGCTGGATATGTTGTTGTTGTTGTTGTACTTTGCTTAGTAATGGTGTTCCCTCAATTTTTAAGAAGCTCAAAGGGAAACCCTCAAATAAGACAATTTGAAAAGGTGTTTTTCTAATTGAGCAAGAGAAATTTAAGAAAGTTTATGGGGTTTTCTCATTCTGGAACATTCAATTGTATACGAATATCACGCTTGTTTTCCTATGTCAAGCATGCTATGCATATACGAGATCATTTTCATGTGCAACTTCTGTATACCCCTTAGATTTAGAGTCATGAATTTGTTGGAGTTCATTAAGGTGGTGCTTTGCCAGCTCACACCAAATGCATGCAAATACTTAAATGGGTTTTGATTGTTGTGTCATAGGGCTTACGTGGAGTCCTTGCCCAAGTTTTTCAACTTCTACTTTGTTGCTTGCAATGACAAGTTTGGTTGGGTCCCTTTGAAGTGTAGAAATTGCTTCATTTCTTAATTTGCTTGTAAGGCAAGGTTGTGGAAGGGCAAGTACTTTTTTGTCCCATTTTGTTGCAACAATTAGTATTAGGCTACTGAAATTGATGAATCATCACTCAAAAGTGCACACCTGTTTAGAAAGGGTGAAGGACTAGGTAGCTTTATTAAATAGGCTTGTTTAAAACTTTGTTGACTGTTGGTTCTTTGAGTGTAAACCTTGTGTTGTATGTTGAGCCCATTTACCCTATCGTAATCTCCTATTTGGATGATAATGTTTCCCTTACCAATATTGTCCCTCTCACACTTAGTTGCTTTAGCTCATAGAATGTTAATGGTGCTCAAGGCACTAGAGAGATCTCAAGCACTTGCTAGGAAGTTGATATCCCTTTCGAAGATAAAGGAGATGAAGAAGACGATGACATGAAGAATCCTTGACCACTATTAACATTCTGTGAGCTGAACCGACCAAGTGTGAGAGAAACAATACTAGTAGGGAAAATGTTGTCATCCTTTGCATCTCAAGTTAAAGGAGATGATGATAGGGCAAATGTAGTCAACAAAAATATGAGGAGGCACATACCAATGGGCTCGCTCAAGTTGGTAGGTACAATGTTAACGTAGAGAACCATCATCAAAGTGTTCAACAGGCCTCCTTAATAAAGTTACTTATCCTGGACCCTTTCTAAGGGGGTGCACACATTCTTCCAAGGGATGATCCATTGATTTTTAGTAGCAAATACTAACTATCATAACAAGATGGGCTGAAAAATACGTACCCGTCCCTCCTTTACCTTATTAGTAGACTAAGGGATGAAGCCTTTCTACACTTCAAAAAGACTCGACTAGACTTTTAACTTCCACTCTTTTTGTGGAGTTAAAGGGAAACCCTCCCAACAAGACAATTGAAAAGGTGTTTCTTTAATTGAGTAAGAGAAATTTAAGAAGGCTATGGGACTCCCTCCTCTTGAAACATACAATGGTATGCAAACGTTGTCGCTTGATTTCCTATGTCGAGTATGCTATGGGCATACTAGATTAAGTTAGCTTTCACCTAGGACTCTCATATACCGCTTATATGGAGAGTCATGAATTTGTTAGACTTCATAAGGGTGGTGCCTGCCCTGCTCACATCACATGTTGTCACACCCTTAGGGTTGAGCTAGGGTATGAAAAAGGAATTGAGAAGATTAAGAGAAGAATTTGGGGGCAGAGATCAGATGGGAGGGATAGAAACAACAAGAAGATGAAGAAGATCAATGTCATGTACTAACGAGTAAGGGGGGATAACTATAATTAGAATGTAATAGAAGGGAAAAGTAGTATATGAGAAAATATGTTGTAGGGAGGTTGTGCCAAGTTTGTTGTAGCTGGTATATTCCCAGCACATGTAGGCGGTTACCTGCGTTGCCACCACGGTCACCTTTTGCCTCTCGGCCACTCCATGCCATTCAAACGCTCGTTCGCATCTTTCAATCCACCAGCACGAGTTGAGGCCATCGAACAACAGAATTTCCAACCGAGGCAAGGGCATACCTAGTTGGTTATGACTAGCCTGATTCTCTGGTCGCCTTCTCCATCCCAATTTAGCACTCTCCTCGTCGCCTTCAGAGATTTTTGGCAGCCTTTGATTCACTCCCCGTCCTTGCGTTATTGGTTCCATTCACCTGGGTAGTATGGGATCCACTCTCTCCCTTGGAGGGAACTCAGGTAAGAGATTCATTTGGTTCTGCCTCGCCAACATCACCTCGAACGTCTACATTTGCTCCCTTAGTTGGACCCCCAAGTCATCATGGATCTGTGCAACTGTTGGCTCTAATTTTCGATCAATTGCCAAAATAGCCTTATGATTTCGGTTGGATCCCAATTCTAGTTGATCCACTCGACTTTGGAGATCATTCATCGTGGATCCAAATTGCTGCACCTGCGTCTCCAAACTCTTCATTCTGGTCCCGTCTGCCATCACTACCTTCGTCCAACCACCGCGGCCCAAGTGGAGCTTTGATACCAAATTGTCAGATCTTAGGAGATTTGACCAGAATTCTCTAAAATTCTGGGAAGAATTCAAGAGAATAAGAGAAACAAAGGAAAGGAAGAAGCGAGCAGAAAGTATGGAGAGAATTTCGAGAGAGAGGGAGAGAGAGAGAGAGAGAGAGAGAGAGAGAGAATTGAGAGGGAAATGTGAAAATGAATTCAATTCAATATCTAGATGCCTCTCCATGTGGGGGAGGGTGTCAATTTATACCCTCACTCTCGCGTACAAGAATTCCCGCTCAAACAGAACAAACAACGCCTAACAACTTTTCTGTTTTATTCCCTCCTAATACTTCTCCCCTTGCATTCTTACATTTTATGTAAGTACCCCTCTAAGTATTGCCAGTACATAACACATTCGGTCGGAGGTTGGTGACTTCCTTCCGCCTGGCCACACCTTCTGCTCTTGTTCGACCCAACTCCTCCTGGGTCTATTGTAGGCCGACGTCCATCTCGTCATCGAGTTGCTCTTGGTGTTGTCGGATTCCCTGTTCCAGAGTGTCCAAGCGCGTTTCAAAGAGCTTCATCCTCATCCCTTCTGCCATCGTCACCTCTTGGTTGCCTTGCTTAGTGTCACTTCTCTAAAACGAGTCGGAATCTTCTTTCGATCAGGATGGGTAGCTCTCGAAGGCCACTGGTTTGCTTCACCAGTGTGGGTCAAAACTTTGGATTAGGGTGGGCAGCTCTCAAAGGCCACCGGTTAGCTTCATTGATTCACTGCTAAGTTGTGCCTAAATTACAACAATTCTGATTTGAAACCATTTCTAGCAGCCGCCATGAACTACCAGTCTAAATTACGTTTGGAATTGGCCTTTAGAAATCGGAACCTAATTGCTATGGATTTGCCTGAATCCAATCGAGGATTGAACGGCTTTGATACCAATTGTTACACTCTTAGGGTTGAGCTAGGGTATGAAAGGGAATTGGGAAGATTAAGAGAAGAATTTGGAGGGAGAGATCAGATGGGAGGGATAGAAACAACAAGAAGATGAAGATCAGATGGGAGGGATAGAAACAACATCAAGAATATGAGAATAAGGGAGAGAAGATAATATAGAGAGATACATAAATATTCAATTCATTACACATCCTGCTTCCTTCCTACAACTGAGGCTTAATCTATACCTCACAGCCACGCCATGCATGTATGTGCAGTATATCCCATATTCTAACTTCTTCTATCTACAGGACAAATAGTTCTAACAGAAAATTAAAACCAAAATTACAATGGCTACCCTTGGCATGTGACACATGCATGGAGATACTTGATGAGCCTTCTATTGTTGTGTCATGTGGTGTTTGTGGAGCCCTTGTGTGAGTTCTTCCACTTTTACTTTGTTTCTCATGATGACAAGTCTAGTTAGGTCTCTTCAACATGCGGAAATCACTTCATCTCTCAATCTACTATTGGTAATGTGAAGTCGTGGAAGGGTGGATACTTTTTAGCTTGCCTTGCTTTGTATTGGGCTATTGAAAACTGATGGACTATTGCTCGAAAGAAAGTGTGCACCCCTTTGGAAAGGCTGAAAGACTAGGTAGCATTGTTAAGCAGGTTTATTGATAACCTTGATAACAGTTGGTTCCTTAAGGGCAACCTTCTAGCTGTTGGCTTGAGTAGGCCCATTGGTATGTGTCCTCATTGGATTTTTTGTTGACTCCATTTGTGTCCATCTCTTATTTGGATGATGACATTTTGCCTATAAATATTGTTCCTCACACCTAGTTGCTTCAGCTCATGGAACGTTTTTGGTGCTCATGGCACTAGAGAGGGAGTAGAGGAGGCCTCAAACACCTATCAGGAAGCTGATATCCCCTTAGAAGATAATGGTGATAAGGAATTCTTGAACACTAGCATCGTTCTATGAGCTAAACCAACTAAAAGAGAAACAATATTAATAGGGAAAATGTTGTCATCTTCTTCATCTCAAGTGTAGAAGTATATAGATAAGAGATGAAGATAGGTTAATGTGGTTAACAAAAAATATGAGACATGCTAACGGGCCGCTCAGGTTGATAGCTACAAGGTTACCTCAGAAAACTAATTATTATTAATGTTTTCAACAAGCCTACTTAATAAAGCTACCTTGTCCTTAACCCTTTCTGAAGGGTGCACACTTTCTTTTGAGTGATGGTCCATCTATTTTCACTAGCCTAATAGTAATTGTCACAACAAGGTGGGCCAAAAAAGTATCTGCCCTTCCATGACCTTGCCTTACTAGCAAATTGATGGATGGAGAAGCAACAAAGTAGAAATTGAATAACTTGTGTGAGGGCTTTATAGATGCCCCATAACACAAAAATAGAAAACCTATCAAGTATCTCCGTGCATGTGTTGTGAGCTGGGTGAGCGTCGCCCTAATGAACAGAAACAAATTGTGTACTCTCCATGTAAGGGATATATGGAGGCCATATTTTAAGCTACGTGCATGTGATGCCTGATGGAGGAAAACAAGCGGCAAGATTCATATACCATTGAGTGCTTTAGGTGAAGGAAACTCTGTAAACTTCCTTAAATTTCCCTTGTTCTATTAGGGAAACTCCTTTTTGTATTGTCTTATTGGTAAGGTTCCCCTTTAATTCCACATGGGAGCCTTATTTTTTTTAAAGGCAAAATGAGAGGAAGTTAGAAAGGGCAGAAAAAAATCCAGCAGACAACTCCCAAAAAGAAAAAGATTGGGGTTAAATCCTTGCCTAATAGTGGGGGACTTGTTCCCATCCTGCAGATGTTTCTTAAGAATATAAATGACAAAAATATATATACAAAAACTACATAAAGTGGTGTGAAGAGTGTATGGAAAGGAGCTTACGAGAGTGAGAAGATGTAATTGCTAAGCTAAATAGGAAGCTCAAATTCTCTCACTTTTCCAATCTTTAATTCTAAAGAAGTTATAATGTTAGTGACGAAAGTAACTTTGAGGAAAGGGAATATTCCCTTGCTTCTTCTCAGATTCCCTCCATCAGATAAGACTAACTATTTTTAGATTTTGAATGCTTCTTGATGTGATTCACATGCATCCAAGAAAATAATATCTCATGGTAGGCTTATGATAAAAGACAAACTTTTTTGTTTTCCTCCTACTAAACTCCAATACTTGGATGGAGGGGGGGGGGATTTCATGTCGGAAAAAATTTTGGATTAGTTGTGAATTGCCAAGTGACCAAGGGAAATGTCATATCAAGTCTCACATGTGCTTAACAAGCAAACATCTTAGGTAAAGTTCTTGATGGATAGACACCCTCAGGGTGCATGCACTACCTACCTCATGCCACCTTTTTGCTTGAAAACAAATTTTCATTGGACATGAAGGATACTCATGGACAAGGACACAATTGTCTGTGATGAATACTCATTGACAAGAAATCAACTTTTTGTGATGGCAAACGAGATGGCCACAAAAATAGTTCACTTATTGATCACAATGCGTCATTGTAGATGGGTGACGATTATTAGTCATGGCGGGCAATTACCTTGCATGGCAAACATGAATAGTTATCCTAATGGTCATGGGGAGATGATTACCATCATGGTAGATGGGTGACAACACGAGAGAACCCATGATCTAGAATCATGGGGTGACTGGTTGACCTCCACTAGGTTTGGCCACTAGGTGAGCTTGCCCACCTAGTCAATTGTTACATGCTAGGGTATAAGATGACAGAGAGGGTAATGAAGCCAAGTACACGCTATTGTAACTTTGAACTTACTTTCTCCTATTTTCCTAACCATCGCCTCTTTCAACTCGGGCAGAACTTTGACTTAGATATTGGAGAGTTTATCCCTCGGCATCACCAAGGGTAACTTTCTGTTGATTGCGCACAGGAAGTTCAACTGTTGGTACGCGACTCAAGGCATATCCTTGGCTGATTACTTACGTATACAAGGTATGTCTAGAAAATAAAGTTGCTTTTTCGATAATTGAGCAAGAATTACTCTTTTACCTAGGTTTAGTTAATTTGGTAAAATTCACCTATAGAAACCAAATGAAAAGAAACTCATTTACTTGAAGTAGTCTTAAAAATTTGAAAGTAGTCTAAAAATGTAAAATCTTGACTTTTGATATGATTGTTTCTATCAATAAATTTTAAATAAGAAAATCAGGAGATGGGGATTAACCCTGTACAAAAAAGTGGAAACCTATCACTTAAGAGAACAGAATTGCTAAGAAGGATGATTATGGATGCATGACATTAACTTGACAGGATACAAATATAACGACACCAAGATCAAAATGTCATTTTGGCTTACTGTTTTGATTAGCTTACAGACGGAAGTGATTCAAAAATGTTTTGGGAACACAAGGAAACCAAAAAAAAAATGGAAGCATATGACAAGATTTGGAATTTAAAACTAAAAATTAAACAATTCTTCATTTAAACTTAAATTTTAAATAATTAGCATGGAAAATATAATTACTATTTTAATAGTAAAAAAAATAGTTGTTTCTTCTAGTTTTAGATATCCTACAAGCTTGTTACAGGTTTTTTCCCTATAGAAAAGAAAAAGAATAGGATCTACTAGAAATCAATGCATATTAGATTTTTGTATATAAAAGTTTTAAATAGGTAATTAGGTAATTAGCTTACAAAAAATTCTACATTCAAGTAATAGTAAGAATTAAGAAAAAGAATGCACAAATTAATAGATGTGAGAGTCCTGTAATTCAAGAGGATAAGTCTCTCTGAAATAAACTGTAGATCATTCTTTGGCACTATATATCGCATTTGAATAAATTTTTAAATTTGATTTGTTTTCATAATATTTATTTTAACATAAATGGTAAATAGAAATAAATGTTATTGGATATTTATAGTAACCATCACAACTCATTATTTCAGAAATGTTCATACAGTTTTAGTGAGTTCCAGTAAGTTTCATTATGTTTTTCTGAATATATAATTTTGCTTATTTCACTACTATTTCATGTTGAAATTTGTGGTCATTCCATCAGAAAGGAAACAGAGCAAGTCAAATAATTGATTAGACAATCTTATATGTATATATGTTAATATAGCTAGAAAAATTATTTTTCATATATATTTTTTAAGTTTCCAGAGGAAAAAGGATAGGTAAATGTGAATTCACGTCGTTTTTATTTTATACTTGATTTCAACTTATTTTATTAAAATAATATTGTGTAATTTGGTTAATTGATGAACACAATGTCTTCTAGCGGGCACGTGTCTCCCCAAGTGTCCTAAAGGTATCTAGTACTGAAAACTTTAAGAAGTAATAGAAACTTATATGACAAGTATCAAATCATCCAATTTGGTTAAGTGAAAAGTTTATACTTGCACTTTCCAACGAGTATCAACATCCAACATGGTGCATCGACTTGACTGGAGTGTTTGTAATTCTTAGGGAAAGAAGTATTCTACCTGAAACTGAAAAATGGAGAAATGCGAAAGGTTCACTTTAAAGAAAAAAAATCTTACTCTAATTTCTTTTTAACCTGATGTGCCATCTCTGACTGCCCCTAGGAGCACAAGAAATTACCAGAAAAGTTGGTATCACCCACCCTACATTAGAAGTAGAAAAACAAAATTCCAAATATTGCAATCATTGTATAATGAAGCAACACATTATCCTTCTTCTGTAGACAGCCCTAATCCATTACGGACTGACCTTGTCGCCTAAAATTACCAATAGTGGGAATGGAAGAAGCAAAGCAGTCAAAGAACCCTAAAAAATGGCAAAAGAAAATGAAAGAGAGACAGAAAGAAAGAATACCTGGAAGGGGTTGTCAACCTCCATAATATCTTCCAAGATAATGTTCTTTCTACCTTTGTCACAAAGAGCCTTGTAGAATGAAAATGAATACAAGAAAAGGCTCTTGCCCTTGTTGGTGGATGCTAAACCTGTTTGTCCTCCCCTTTGTCCTTGGGTTGAGCATGAACAATATCAAAACAGCAAAAAATATATATGTTGATAGTTAAACAAATAAAAAATGTAAAGTATTGAATTTTCCAAATTGTGGCAACCATACCATGTCAATAGAAAGGAGATAGAAATATTCATTCACAACGACATTCTTATCTCTAGCTAACGAGGTTGAAGAACTTATGAAGCAGCCCATGCAACCCCTAATTATCAAGCTAGAATCTCAGTGGTCCCTATATACCCTACCTCAATTGGAGACATAATGCTTCTAGCAGTCCACTTCCTGGGGCACTTATCCTCAATGACACTCTTTCAGAGACTTATATCCTGAACAGATCTCCACATCCATTTACCACTGATGGATTCTTTAGAAACCTCAACTGGCCTATATTCAAACATTGCGAGCCAAGGGCAAGCAATCCTTGTCCTGATTATTCAAGTTGTACTTGAATTTGTCACCAAGACTTTTCAAAAGTAAATCTTGTTGCAATCTCTTCTCTACAGTCTCATTATCCCCAAGGTGGGATAATGAATGAATATATCTTAAAAGTGGGAAATGTAGATAAGGTGCTCCTAATAAGAGTGAGCCTCCTGCCTTTCGACAAATATTCTCTCTTCTAGAGGTTAGCCTCATTCACACCTCAACGGCCTCCCCGGTCAGCTTTGTTATAATATTTGGTGTCAAGAGGGAGGCTTGAATATGTCAGTATGAATCTCACTGTGCACCTGAACAAATTCAATGAAACAATTGATATGATGACAAGAATGATTGCACATTATGATGGATTAACTTTGAACCTAGAAACTGCCTCCAAGCACAGGAGAGTTCTCTTGGGAAATTGTAAATCCTTCTTGCAAGGCTCACAAAAGATCACGGGGTTACTTGCCAAGAGTAGTTGTGACACTCTAATGCTGTTACCCTCCCTGTTACAAACCCTCAGTCCACTAATCCAGCCCAGTCTACCTACTCTCAGAAGCAAGAAACTGATCATGCCCATAGCCATGATAAACAAATGAGAAACAGGATCTCAGATGCTGTTTAGTTGTGGAAAATGATTCCCATTTTCTATCCCCAATTTTCTATAAAATCTCTTTGGAAAATGGGTTCAAATGTTAGAAATGCAAGAGGGAATTTCCAATCTAGAAAATTAGAACATATGCTCAGAAAATGAGAGATGTTTTAATTTCTTTTGTTTGCCTTGTGTTAGAGAACGAGATGATGATTTGTGGAAATTTTTTTCCAAATCTCCAAATTAATTAGGAAAACTTAGAAAACTCGTTTTAGGAGTTTTCCAAGTTTAGCTCAATTTTGGAAAACTGTGTTTTCCAGATCTCCATTCTCCATTTGATAAATTTCTGTATTTGAACAAGTTTTCTAGTTTTCCGTTTTCTGTGGAGTAATTTTCTTGAAAAGTAGGGACTGTTTTCCACAACTAAACAGTCCCTCAATGTCTCAAAGCTCTGGAGTTATGGATTAAATCCCTTATGGCACCATTGGCTAACACAGAGAATCTTATATTGGTACAGTTCTTAATCCATGATCTCTACTTCAACCCAAATCAAATCACATTTTATCCGGAATGTAAAGAATGAAATCCCAACAGACACGGTCACAAGCCTTCTCAAAATTGAACCACAACTTAGGCCCTGGAGGTTATCCCTCTGATGAGAGTCAGCATGATACTGGTGGTGGCCTGCAGAACTGTATTATTGCTGTTTGAATTGTCCTTTGCACACGTTGGTGAATTTTTGGCATGCAGCCAGTGATTTGATTCTAATTGGAACTTCACCACTCTCTTCTGTGATCATTGTAGTTATTGATTACAATTTAAACCTGGAAGGTTATCATGTTATCAGATTCAGCATGATGGTCTTGGCAGCCTGCAGAATTGTATCATTGGCTTGTGAATGGAGTCTGGTCCTTCTGTATGTGTTGATGAGCTTTTGGCATGTGAACACTGATTAGTTACTAACTGAAGCTTCCAGGATTATTATAGTTGGGGCATGTTATTTATTTATTTATTTTGCTACGGTGGACCATGTTTTTCTGTACTTTATCATCTTGGTCATGACAAAGAGCAGTTACCAATTGCAGAATTATGGCATCCTCTCTCTCTCTCTCTCAACCATGCTCTATGCCATTTCCTACTTTATCCAAAGTGTCAAATCATAATTGGATTGTTATATTAGGAGACAATTGCTATGAATGCTGAGCCTTCTCTAAGAATCATTCCAATATTTTTTTATGTCAGTCTTTGAATTTGGCAGATTCCTCGAGTCAGTTTTTTGGGAACTTAAAATTGGTGAGAAATGTGTTCAATATCACAGTTCATAATGAACTTAACAAATTGGAATGTCTTTTTTTCTGTAAGTAACAAATTGGAATGTCATGTAAGACCAAATAAGAAATCTTCAATTTCATGCATGTTCAGTAAGATTTGATTTCAAACCTGAACCATTCTGAATCTTGATTGACAAGATGCTTGTATATATGTGCATTCATACTTAATAGGCTTTTGTGGCTTCAGGGGGTGGGCATAGTTGCTTTAGAGAGAGCGATGAAGCCAGGATACGATCAAGAAGGAAGAAGTTCTGGGACAAGGCTGTGGATATAGAAGAACTATGCGGGCCTGGTGAAGCATGGTGGGGCGTTCGGGGACAAATGCGTGACGACTTTAACCACAGTAACAAGGCAATCACCTACAAAGAACACTTCAAGAACAGCAGGTTCGTGGAATCAGTGTTGGATGTTTACTGGGAGCTCCCGCCGGTGGCTGGCTCGTCACTGACTCATCAAACAAGGTACGATCCTGCTCGTGCGCCCAGCCCCATTGTTGAGGATGGTAGGTTTGGTCGGTTTCAGAGGCTTGGCTTGTCTAGACTTGACACTTCTGTATTCAACGGATATACTCAGATGGTGTATCTTCAAATATCTGGACAAAACCTTAATAGCGATTCCTAGTAGATGTCAAGTTAGTTGTTTGGCTTGCCAATAGATGAAAACTTGAGATCCACTAATACTCTGATATCTCTGCCAGTTTTTGTCAACATATTTCCTTTCTAGTTCAATGCTATGTTAATTTTTTTTTTTTTTTTACTTGTTGAGAATTTTCTTTCTGAAATCACTAACACTTGGCTTAACCAATTTTGCATTTGTGATGAGACACATTAATTTGCGCATTGCTCGCGGCTAATACTATGTTGAGATTATAAGCAAATAGGAATCATGTCGTTGCTTTTCCAAGTGACTATGGGGAACCCAAACATTCCTCTTGTGGCCAAGACGCAAATAAGGTTCCCCAGTGGAAAATATTTTCATATAAAAATAAAAATAATTTTCATATTTTCTAGTGTTGGGCTTCTATTGTGATATATCCAATTGAAACAAAAGAACTAAAGAAACTTACCCTCCTGCATACGACTGCTAGCTTTATACTTGTATATAAAATATGCACATTAAAACTATATTATACATATTCTTTGAAAAACATGTTTTGCTTACAAAATATTTCTCATCTTTTTTTTTAAAAAAAAAATATGTAAATTTAAACTATCTAACAACATTCTATGTCTGGAATAAAATCTATATATCTGCATAGTTTTGTCAAGCTATAATTTTGATCTCAAAATAAAAAATAACTTACCGTATTTTTAGAGACTAAGCTATTTTTCAAGTTTTATTGTAATAAAAATATTTTTTTTCCTCATTTTTCTATTTTTCAAAACTAAAAATTAGGTGAAATCAAGTTTTTACTTAAAAAATTAAAACCTAATAACTCCCACCTAATTACTCAACTCTAACTTTCATGTGATGTTCACACCAATAGAGATAGGATAAATTTTACATTATTCTAGGGTTTGCTTAAATTATATTGACCATTTATATGTTTTTAAAAATAACATGCATTTCTCTTATTATTAACGGACCAAATAAAATGATTTTTACTTTTATATTTAAAGATATTTTCTCCTATTCTCTCTTCTCTCTACCTTATCTCTCTCTTCTCTCCTACTCTCATGTCTCTTCTCTTCACTTTTTTAGGTGAGATGAGTTAACTCACCATGATAAAAAGAAATCCCATCCCATTTGGGAATCCCATCATCACTTTGTTAATGATGATTAATCACATATAAGATAGAGTTATTAGTCTTTTTTAACGTTGATTAATAATAATAATTTTTTAACATATTAGTGATGAATAGTGTTAATCTATCTATCGCTCTCCCTCTCTTTTAACTTTCATAAATTTCTCTTTTAGAAGTGTTGTCCATAATCTTGGTTCCAAATTTTTGAACCCAAAATTTGAATTCGAAGAACTTGTTCAAAACAGTTTGAAGTTGAGATGGCACCAAATCAATTCTTCAAAGGTTCAAAGTTAATTTAAAGGTTCTGCATGCCCAATCACTCCATTTCTCTCCCTTCCTTTCTCTTTGTTTTGGAACCCACTAGTGTGAGGTTCTAGAAAAAATTTGCCCTAGTATTTAAATTTTAGAAGAGTATAAAGTGAAGAAAACATTTTAAAATTTTGAATAGGATTTATTGTCGTTACTTAACGTAAGAGAACATGTGTTATATGAGAATTATTTTTTTAAAAAAATCATTACTGTTTTAAAAAAACAAGAATAATTATTACAATGTAAACAAACCCCAATGATGGTCAATAAAACTTCCCTTAAAAGTATAATTAGTTAACAAAGATATAAATTAAAAAAAAATAAAATATAAAAAATATTTAAATTTTTTATCATTTTTAATATATTTATTAAACTTATATGACTACTTTTAAAAAAAAAAATCATGTAATTTTTTATTTAATATTTTTTAAATATATTTATCTCTGTCTCCCTCAAAATAAATATATCTTAAACATTATAAATAAAAAAAATTATACGATACATTTTAAAACATTTAATAAAAATTTTAAAATATTTTACAACTTTATCTTAACTATTTCATATCTTAATTTAAAAAATATTTTTACTTTATCTTAATATAATCTTATCTTACTTATTTTAATAAATACTGTTTAAAAACATTATTTACATACTAAATATAAGCAAAAAAGCACAAATAACCTTACAATACAAGTTTCTAAAGTAACATTTAAATATCGAGATCTCGAACAATGTTATTTCAAGCTCTATCCAAATTTAAGGTAAATTTTCAACCTAAAAATCCAAATGCTTCAACTAATTATGATTTAAAATTTCAAAATGACAAATGATATAATAATGATGTAATCAAATAACCCTATCCAAATACAATCTCTAGTATTTGTGTAAGCTTACATTTCACTTTTTGTTAAGAGTGAAAATCACCACCCCGTTCTCTCAAATTATATATGCCATACGCCATCAACGCTATAATGTAAGCTCCTCCCCCTGATGATAGCAGATAGCAATCTTTCAAAAGCATTATATTTAGGAGAATAGCAAGCACTCAATTTACATAGACCAAATACAGGAATGCAGATTGAGTTGAGCCAACCAATAGAATAACCTAAACATCTGGACATCCTCCATTTATATGTCTCCCTAAAAAATGCCTACAGCTTAAAAACATCACCATTTCCTGGATCAGACACTGCCATCTAGTTAAAAACCCTTTGGTCTTCCCTTTCTCTTTTTAGCCTTACCGGTGCTTAGTTCCGGTTCTTACACTTCTCCATGGTCCTTGGAGCTGCAAGCAACATAATCAGACAAGTCACACATGGATTAGAGACATGCAAGAAATAGAGACGAGGATGTTAAATTAGATGTCTAGCCATACAAGAAAAGATAAATTAAAAATGATGTTATTCGTAACAGTTGGTGTGACTTTTATTGAAAATTAGTTGCGTGAGAGATATCATTAAGATAGTTTGCTCATATAAGAAGAAGAGCAATGATAGAGACTCTTACAAGGAGAGTAGATGGAATGAAACTAGCAAAAAGGTAAGAGGAAGACCCAGAAGAACTTAAAGTGATACTCTAATATCAATTATAAGGGCCTTAAAGAAGATAAGGCCACCGACCCCACATATTGGATTAAGGTTTGATATGTTGTTTAATGTGTATTAAACAGAAAATTCAACAATTCCAGGTACTGAACTGGAACATAGTTATCAGATACATTTAGGTCTTGTTCGAAATGATGCAACTTCGTAGGGTAGAAGATAAGCCACCAATATCTAGAATTCAATTGTGTTTAAATGATGGGACTTCTAAAATAAAATAGAAGCAATGCATATCATATGCTATAGGATGAGAATTGCAATACCTAGTCCAATTGCCTCTGAACCTTTCATGATCCTCAATCTCTTGCATGTATCAATGAACATACTGTGATAACAAGCAAGAACAAACTTAGCTGATGCATATTCACAGTAAAAGCTAAAGAACAATATCAATTAACAACTGATAGTAAGGCACCAAATTGAAATTTTGAACTGTTCAAGTCCATTTCTCTTCACAGCATAGAAACAAAGATTAACAATTTTCTGAGATGCTGAGCAGGAATTTCAAGGACAGACAATTGGAAAGAGAACTTACTCCCATGGAACATCACCAACAAGCATCCAATCACTGTCCTTGTCTTCATATGTAAGCACATACTCAGAGCCATGGAGAAGATCCATCAAATGACTTTCACTAAGCCCATCTTTCCCCGGAAGTCCTTGTGAACTGCACTGCCCTGTATAGCGCAACACACTTACCAAATCAAAACCCAAAACTATAGAACATTTCATTATATAATCACATGATCACTGCATTAATTCTGTCCCTAAGCAACCATGACTTGGTGTATAGATTAGACTAGAATACATGAATGGTTAAAGAGTTTTATCTATACAATTGCTATTACATTGTTAAAACTCATGTCCTGCATACAGGAGAAGAAAAACAATATTCTGGACTCTTGCTAAGAGAAGCGCAAAGACCTACATTTTTGTGTGTGTATATTTATAAGAAACACAATCTAGAGTGCTTTTGAATTTAAACTTAAATATTCACTCAACAACAGAAAGTGACAAATCCCCTTCATCCCATTTACAACAAATAATGACAAGAAAAAGGAAGGATGAAAGCAAACAAATAGATCAATATGTCAATATCAATGTGTGTTTTTTGTAAAGCTAATTTTAAGAAATGTCTTCAGCCGGTATATACCCAAACACAAAAAGGTTGCAAAAATAAATATGTAAAAGTGTCATTTTAGTATTTTACCCCTTATACCATATAAATGTTACATTCTGCTAGAAGTCCTTTTGACAAATAAATTCTCAACCACCAAAAATCATGGCTTTTTTGAGTAGTTCATTCAATTTCACAACTCAAGGCCCACTAATAAATTTAAAAACAACAAATAAGATGCACTGCATGCTAAAAACGTGCAGGATGGAACTTTTCCTCAATAATGAAGCAGGGAACCTACAATATTTAGAAGGTTTGTCTCTATCTGTAACCATAAAATATCCTTCTTGTCATTTATCCAAAAAGTAATCTTTCAATTTGTTTCAGTAATTCTCTTAAAAGATTATCATCTATGCTTTTTGCAAGATAAAATATAAAATTTTGAATTTCATCAGATAAAATGAACTATATCAGCTATTGCACATAGAAACAATGACATCTTTACCACAGAGAGAGAGAGAGAGAGAGAGAGAGGAGGGAACAGAAAGAGTTACCAATTGTAAAGCAACTGAACATCTTCTCAAGAGCTGATGAGAGTTCTATATAGTTGGAGTATGTTGTCAGATCAACTTTCCTTAGGTATGGAGCACCATCCATGCTAACTTTAACATAAAGGCACCCGGATCCTCCCTTTTCATCCTCGTTAAAGTTCTTTGCAGAATTTGTTGCCATGGTATTCTTCCGAAAAGATCGAATTGGGGGCCATCCTACCACTTGTGCCCTGTGACAGAAATATAACACGTGGTCATCATCTACCATATGACAAAAACACAAATATACATGAACCAAAAGAAAAAGAAAAAAAAAAAGAACAGAACAACAATTTAATTAAGTTGGGATGAAATCAACCTGCCGTAAAGGAATTGAAGAAAAGGGATATGACTAACCACTCCCAAGAAATTTTCTGGTGAACTAAATCGTGATCGTGAGACATAAATTGCAAGAGGATATGTGTGTGTGCGCACGTGCAGGCAGGAATGTATGCCTGTATCACAATACTGCTCATCTCTATATAAATACCTATCAATGTATAAATTGCAAGAGGATATGTGTGTGCACGCGCATGTGCAGGCATGTATATCTTATCACAAGACTGCACATCTCTATATAAATACCCATGCATGTTATGGATATTTTTATATGCAACTACAACTCAAGAAAGGGACTATAATAAAATCAGAGCTAACACTTGAACAGGAAGGAAGTGCCCCAGGCAAGATAGCATCATGAATATCAGGGTAAGACTACCCCAATCTGCAAGTCTTGGCTCAGTGATTGAGGAGCAAGGGGTGGCTACAGTAGGTCCAATGTTCCAATTTTGCCTAGTCGAAATAAAGAAAAAACAATACACCTCATTTAACGGAGACAGAAGTGGATGCAAATTTTACTTCAGTTCACAAGAAAAAGGTAAAAAAATAAGGATACGAAGTTTCAACTTTCAAGTCGAGTTTTATATTTTTGTCTTGAAGAAAATCCCAGAAAAAAGTTCAAGATCGTTGAATCAATACTTAAGTCCACCCAAAAAAAAAAATGAAAAAAGAAAAAAGTCTAACAAGCCCAGATAGACTAAATATCTTACGCTTGGCTTTCAAAATACAAGGATTTCAAAGCTTAAAATTCTACTTCCTCTTCCAATATATTTCAGCAACCAACACAGCAGAATACCACCAAATCAGGTGGACGGGCAGGTGGGAAATGGAAAGAGAGAAGCAGAGGGAAAGAAAATCAAAACCCAATATGAGCGGCTGTAGAAGTTGATAAGCATAGAAACAGCCACACATAACAAATTATTAACTCTCTTAAGGGCACAATTTCATGGAAAGTAGAAGAGTTTTCGAACGGAAAGGATGAAAGACAGAAACTCACTTGGCAGCAGGAGCAGTACCGTGCTGATTCGCAGGAGAAAGCTGGGTATTCTTCTCTTGAACAGGTTTCGGGGAAGGAGGAACAACTCCTTTCAAGCTAGTCCCAGACTGCTGCGCACTGCTACTCTCCAAACCATTTTTCCCACCCCTAGGAGAGAACAAAGGGGCACATTTGCCCAAATCAACCTCAGATCCGCCATTCCCAGAGAAAACCCACTTGTCAGGACCATCAATGGCATCAGAAAACCCTCTTTTAGCACCAGAGACGAAGATTTTCAGAGGGCTGGGAGCATACCCACTGCTCTTTTCCTCCAAATCCTTCCCAAAAAGGGACACCCCAAGTCCGGCCTTCCTCTCAGGAGACTCTGAACCGGGCAAACCAAGCCTCAGCTCCGTCTCCTTCAAGTTCAGAACATTGTTCTTCTCATCCTCAGAAGACACGGTTGAGGATGAGACCTTATCGCAACTTCTTTCCATTGAAGAAGGCTCTGACAGGCCTATATAATCATGCTCTAATGGTGTAGACATCAAACTTTCAACCCAGAAGACACACCCGGGGAAAACCTTGAGAAGCTATTCAATAAAGAAGAAGAAATGAAATGAAATGAAATGAAAAGAAAAGAGAAAGAGAGAATAAGCTTGACTGAAAGCACGAGGGACGAGATAAAGAAGGAGAGGGCTCTTTCTGATGAGTACCCCCAAAGGTGCTGGTTTTTGTTGATGCAGAAAAGAAGCTTCTTTGGACTTTTCTTTAATTTGTCATCCCCACTTCATATTATATTGCAAGTTTGCAACAAGTGTAAAAAGTAATTCGACATTAGTAAATGAAGGAATATTACGCTACTTTTCTTTTCAGAATAACAAAACAAAAGCAATGTCGGCTCAAAATAAGGAAAAGGCAATAATGGAGAGCACAGTAGTACTATACCCCCAGTTGATGAATGCACTGAAAGCATTCCACAGGTCAAATTCTAATAACAATTTAAAGAAAAACTGATTAACCCTCGTGCTAGTTCAGAGAAACAAGATTTACTCATTAAAACAAACATCAACCAGTTCTTTGAACAAAAAGCCCCGAACTTTTTGTAATTTCCAGTACTAATTAATGTGGCTGAGGCCAAACCATTTAGGTCCACTTAGAGTAGTTGGTTGGTGAACCAAACCACTAGCTAAGACACTTAAAAAAGGGATATAGATGAGTGTCTAATGAATCTTAATTAATTAATTTAAAATTAAAATAAATGTAAAACTTTATAATTAAGAGATAGAAACATAAAATTTATTTATCAAAATAAATATATAAATAAAATTAATTAAGAACCCACTTGCATCCTTACTTAATATTTAACTTCGTAGTTAAATCTTGTTAGTCAAACTAGTAGTGTGAAGATGAAATCAGCTAATTTTACAGTTATTATTATAAGGATAAATGTATAATTTGTGCACCTTTTTTGGTGCCCAACTCTTCCAAGTAAACAGGGCACAGGACTTTTATACGGTTTGCGGGCGTGTGGATTAGTGTTTTTTGTCTCCTTCACAAACCGGCAATTCAACCGACAGGTCACCGAGAATCCCCCGGCAAGATCATGTTACCACTTGTCAATTATTCTACTTTAATCAACCACGCTAACATGCGCCCCTCCTACGCTAAACTGCGCCCAAACAGATACGCAGAGATTGGGGGGGAGAGAGAGAGGGGAATCGCACGGAGGAGGGAGATGGAGAAAGGATAGAGATAAGCGCGAGATGGAGAAGAACATACTAAGCAGAAGAAAGCGATTGGTCGAGCACAACGCAACACAGTCTCAGTATTGAAAGTCCTCTCTCTCTCTCTCTCTCTCTCTCTCTCTCTTTTCTCTTCGAAGTTTCAACCTCATAAGACAAGAATTCATTCCAGTCCTGCATTTTTGAAGGATAGATTTGCTTAGATTCGTTCGCAAATATGTCAAAAACCGAATCGGATGCTCTCATGCAGAAGAAATTGAAATCCAGAAAATAAACGGCTGTATTGAAGAGGACAACGTACGAACAAAAATCCCTAGAAATCTGTGGACTCGCTGCCAAAGCCGACCCCAAAGATCAAACGCCCGAACTATCACAACTTCACAACACGGACATCACACACACACACACAAAAATTTAAAAATATATATCTATTAAAAAAACGGCAGTTCTGCATCAGTAAACTCTGGCCCCACGGAGACTGTAGATTCCGTTTGGCTCCCGAGAAAACGAGGGAAAACAGACAGGAAAATTGAAAAAAAAACAAAAACTTTTACACTGGGACTATTTGTTTATTATTAATTTGTAGTATTATTGCCTCTTTTTCTTTTGGTTGGGGGGGGGGGGGGGCCGCTCGTGTCTGTCAAATCGTGGGGACGAATCCACAACCAGAAAAGAGGACAAGCGTGCGGAGGGATCGGACGGAGGAGAGCGAAATACGGAGAATGGGCCAGTGAGATTCGTCCACGTCATCATATGTGGTGGTTGGGGGACATACCGGCGTTTGAGTAGTTGAGTCGACGGGACACCCGGGCCCTTTATGTATTCATTGGGCGGTCGAGCCAGCCAGCTCGACGACCGGAAGACGGTCAACTTCAACCGCTTCCGGTTGCTTGCCCCAACCAAACACGAACACTGCCTTTACTTCTTCCTCCACCTACGCTTCCACGCTGCCAGCTCATCCGTTTTTATAATTTGGGTTTTTTTTTAAATTATTAACATTTTAATCAATAAAACAAATTAGATGATTTAATCTAATTAATTAATGGGGGTGCGCGTGATAATTATGGGGAGGAAATTATGTTAGGTTATGTACAATAATTGAATTGGGTTGGGTGGTGGTGTATGAATTAAACTGTGGAATTTGCGTTAGTAGCGTTACTATTATTATTATTTTTATTATTATTATTACTAATATTACTAGTCTATTAGATGGATCATTGCATTGGCTCTTGACGTGCGCATTATAAAATTGCAAGCCCAATATATATCTCATTGATTGGCACAATCGCACCCCACTATAAATTCACAAGCGGGGATGAATTTGTGTTGGTGACATCTATATTTTATATAGATGTATTCTTAGGAATAATTGTAAAATTCTATCTTTAATAAACCCACGTGCTCGGACTTAATTATTCCAAAGAGGGGAGTCTAATCCCATAACTAGTTAACATAGAGTTCAATGTATTGAACCAAATATGGTTAGAGTAAGAGGTAAATTTAAAATTTATAAGACCTAAACTCAAAACTTTAAATTTATCAACACAAGTATATATGTACCAAGTTGCTAGCAGTCACTATGCTTAGCACCTTCTAATTGGGTGGGATTCCATTGTTGGAGTACTGTTTTTCCACGTTAAAGAGATGGGTTTGGAGGTTGAATTAGCTTGATTGATTCCGTGTTGAATTGACCTGACCATGAGCGTGTCAACACAGCACCAGCCAGCCAGGCAGCCATGCATGCATGCATGCTCTCTTTTTATTCCCTGTGCTTTAGAAGCCATTGACCAGTCTGTCCGCGGACATACGCTCCTTGGACCAAACCCAAAAATTGTTGTAAAATGCAACAGTTTTGAAGACTACCCATGTATTGTATGCCATAAAAAGAATACCAGGGTTGGACATTGGTCATCCCCATGTTTATTATTTTTTCTATTAGGCCATCTTCAATGTGGGAGCCAAATTCTCGTTAATCTAAAATTTGAGAAGGAAATCGCTAGAAACCATCTCCAACGAGCCTCTTTATCCAGCAATTTCCTTCTTAAATTTTTTTAAAGTTTCAAATGATTTCCCATAGTTGAGGAGTAAAAATTTGCTCTTCAACTCTATTTCTCTAATAATTTTCTCTTGTATCTCTGAAATTTAAAGAAGACTTCAACAGCGAGCAGCAGCAGCGAGGGTGATGAGGAGTAGCAACGGCTACCAGCGACAATGGTAAGGAGCAGCAGCGACGACAAGCAGAACAACAATCGAACATATCTTGAGCCTCACAACGATAATAGGAAGAAAAAAAAAACAAAGTACAGAAACGTTCTTAAATAAGGATAAAAAAGAGAAAAATAAGGCCTATATACAATTGTACAAATGTCAGAAACGTCTTCAACAAATGACCATAGAGATAATGAAACCTTGATGATGAGCACAAGCAAGAAACAACACATCATGAGAAACTCTAAGGATCCCTAGCTTTGTGTTATTGGTATTTTTCGAACTACTTCTTATGTATTGGACTCAACCCAGTAATTTGAGCCAATCTCTTAAAGCCTAGTAGGCCCAAGGCTGAACTCGTCAGAATAAGATCACACATCATTGAGACCCGAGTTCAGATTGCAGAACTAAGGGACGACCAACAATGACGACAAGCAAAATGACAATCAGATCTAGTATCGGCAACAAGAAGTATGTCATTTTCTCTGAGCTGAACGAGGACCATATCGATTTGTGTATCTGTATATTTGAACAAGGACCCAAAATTATTTGGAAATTTTTTTTGTGTATTTATTTATTGAGTTGTGTATTTAATTATTGATTTTGTGTATGTGTATATTTGATTATTTTGTGTATTTAATTAATTATTAATTTTATTTATGTGTGTATCTGATTATTTTTTATATTTAGTTATTAATTTGTGTATTTAATTATTAATTTTGTGTATGTATTAAAATTAAAAATAAAGTAAAATAAATAGAATTGAAGTTTATAAAAATAAATAAATAAAATATAAAGTAAAATAGAGAGTATGGATTGGAGACGCATAATTTTTGAAATAAATTAAAAATAGAAAATAATTTATTTATAACATTGTAGACAGTGAAATAAAGAGACATGTCATTTGCATTGCTATAATTGTGTTTTTCAATACCATAACACAATAATATATTAAATTTTTATTTAATTATGTGTTTGCTTTCTTAAAATTTTAACAAATAAATATATCTTGTTTTTTAAAACTTTCTAAAATAATTTTGAAAACTAAATAATAAAAATAAATTCCCATATTTAAGTTGAAAGGGATAGTTTTATTTTAATTAATATTATTATTATTATTATTATTTTATTATTATTATTTTGTGTACAAAAGAAAACAATGATTTTCAAAAGTATGGCGTGTTTGACCAGCCTTTCCTGGATTGAACATCTTGTCCCTATTGTTAGGACAAAGCATGCAAACGTGCAGCATTAATGGCGCATTGCCAAGGGCAACACTTTCTGTTTAAGTGGGCTCCAAACAAGCCCTTTGTGCCCCTCGGCGACCCTTTTCACATCTAAAAGTATCAACAAATTTTGAAAGTTATTTATTACATAATGATGAATCATAACCTGAGCTTATAATTATTGAAAATATCTTGCTATCTCGTTCTTGCGCGACCGCTGTTACTCGTGCCTTCATTTATATTGGAGGAGATAAATTGCATATCATGTCTTTAATTCTTGTATAAGGTGAAAATTGAACTCGCAACCCATTAAATTAATATTGACATATTACTTATACCTATATCATACTTATTATGTTATACGTAAAAGTCTATTAAAAAATAAAAAATTAAAAAATAAAATAATTTATTAGACTAAAAGGTGTGAATATCTCGTGGGTTCCACACAAAAGCACAAATTAAATAATTTCGACATTCAAAAATTCTTTCAAATATTTGAAAAAAAAAGAACAAGCAATTATTCATAAAGAATTATAATTCTAAAAAAATTTAAAATATTGAAATAAACATCATCCATAAGAATTTTAATCCTAATGCGTTCCAAAATATCAAAATCCTAATCCTAGCTAAATTAAAAAAAATCAGAATAAATGTTATTTGTAAGAATCATAATTCTAATAAGATTAAGAAAAGTTAAGATAAATGTTATTTATAATAATCCTAATACCGGATTACTTAAGATTACTCTATATTCCTCTATAAATAGGCAATCACTCATTCATAAAAAGTTATGCCTCTGATACTGATTTGAATACAATTTTCATTATTTTTAGTATCTGATTTAAGTATCGAAATGTTTACACGAGAACCTCACCGCACCTTCTAACTATTTTCTTTTTTATAGATTCAGATGACTTGACGACGACATTTCTCAACAACTAAATTTATTATTATATTCAGACGATAATAATAATATTTTATATTTATAAATAAAATTATTTATAAAAAGTTTATACCGATATGACGTTGACATTAGTATTTTTTAAAAAAAAAATTGGCAGAGTAATATTCTATATTTATTGGTATTATTTTTTGAGAAAAAGATAATTTCACATTTGTCGAAGAAAATGAGATTGTCTCTAACAAGGATTCAATCTTATTCCCCACGAGGAGTTATTTTAGGATAAAATTATATGATCATATCTCCATGCACCTTAATTATAAGCCAAAGTAAATCATATCATTTTAGAGGAATCTATGCCGACACAACTTTACCGTTGGCTAAGGCACATGTGTTGAAAGAGACAATCTCGTATCAGTATAAGCCACATGAAAGTTGCAAATTATGAGGACAAAATGACTCCTCGTTTTCACAAGAGCTATTTTCAAAACATAAATCATGCCTATATGCTAATAACCCAGATTGCATTTAGTTGAAAAAAATATTTTTTAATTTATATAAAAAATAAAAAATACTATCTCTTTAAATCAATTTTTCATAAAAAAATAGGTCAAAATATGTTTTAAAAAGTTATATCATGAAATTCAATTTCATGAAAAATACAATGTGTCAAATAACAAAAATAAAATTTAATTTATCGAATGTGACATTTTTCATTAAATTTTCATACTATCAAACACACTTTAAGTCTAATATTTGAATTTTAGACCCATCTTACTTTTTTTTTTTTTGTGCAAGTAAGAATTGCTTAAAATGAAAAAAACGTCTATAGTTTTAAATCAAGACATATCTCGAGCCGCACAATGATAATAGAAAGAAAAAAAAAACAAACAACTACATAAACCTTCTTAAATGAGAAGAGAAAAGAGAAAAATAAGACCTATATACAACTCTATAAATGTCAGAAAACGTCTTCAACAAATGACCATAGAGACAATGAAACCTTGATGATGAGTACAAGCAAGAAACAACACATCATCAGAAACCATAAGGATTACCCTAGCTTTGGTAATCTAAGGTTAACTATAGTGCAACCAATCTAGGAATACTCACTAAAATAATCTCTTAAGGTGACATAATCATATCTCATATCACTGTTTTACTTGTAGGCTTATATAAGAGCTTTGTTAACCCTTAGTTATTAAGGTTGCGTTCTCTTTACTTTTCAATTTTTAATTTTGACTTTTGAATTTATTTTTAATTTTTTATTTTGGTAGTATATTTTTAAAAAATTAAAAACACGTTCTCTTTGAAATTTTGAAAATAATTTTTTAATGATATTTTATTCAATAAATTTGATTTTTCAATAAATTAAATATATTTAATGCTTATAAATTATTCAAAAAATATATACATTTTAAAGTTAATGAATTTTGTAATATTTTTTTATTATAATAATAAAATATAAATAAATAAATGTGTTTTGAGTTTAGAGTTTGTTTTGTTTTGAGTTTTCTTTATATTTTTTTTTTTGTTTTCAAAAATGTATTTTTAAAAACAGTAAAAAGAACGCATTTCCATTATTTTAGAAAATTAAAAATTAAAAATGACTTGAAAATAGTAAAGAGAACACAACCTAAGTAACCTAAGCCAATGAAGTAGACATCCAACAAATCAAGGCAACCATCAAATCATAAAAATCTCCTTCAGCATTAGATCAATACATTCACACAAGAGACTGGTGTAAGAGTATATTGTCAACTCCCAATTACTCTCTAAATAATGAGTGAGGGTGCAAAAACATATTCACGAGTCAATCACTATTTTACTTGAAGGTAAACACGCTGAAATGAGTGATGAATGTAAGGTCAGACCCTATACATTACAATAAGACTCTTAACAATAGCTATGGCTTAAATCGAACATTTCCTAAATACAAAGAAAAATTTTCATGATCACACTAAAAAAAATCGTTAATATTGGCTTCCAAAAGATAGGGGTAATATAATATATAGATATATATACATATATGTGGGATAGTTTGAGGGTCCCGGGGGTGAAGATGATAAGCTTAAGCAGAGTGAAAATTGAAAAGTGTTATCCGACTTGTTCTTACTAGCATCGTAGCAAACACTCACTCCCACCTTCAAGTTCTGCACTCTCGTCCCATTCCATTCAATTGCATTTTTATGGCTTTGACCTTAGGAAAAAGGTAAGGTGTGGTGTGGTCCATCATGAGTGATGCTACCGCTTAATGCTTACCCCACCGCCAGATCAGGCCACTGTGGTCCACACATCCCTGTTTATTCACCGCTCCCACCATTCTATCGTTGTCTGTCAGAGGCTTTAAAAGGGTATCAGCAGACACGTGTCACCATGCTATTTAATTTAATTCTTTATTATATTTGTACTTAGTTTTATTTAAATGATGGAATATAATATATTTTGTTAATTTTTAATTCAAGGATAAGTTTTGAAATTTAATATATATGTATATATTGCAGAATAAAAAATTATGTATATATGTTTTTTTCTTTTTTATAATATATATATTTTTTGTACTTTAACAAAATTATTACATTAAAAGTATTTTAGAAAGTTAGAGTAAACGAAATTTTAATTTCATTACTAACATAAATTTGTGGAATTTTTCTAAAAATAGTTAGGACTCCCATTCTATAAAAAACAATGTTAATCATATTAATTTAAGTTAAAAGTATTCCTAATCTTTATTTAATATAGTTTAGTGAATGCCATTTCTTACCTATGGGTATTTTAGTTATGTTGAAAAAGTCAAAAAATAATTTGACAAAAATTAATGTTGCGTTCTCTTTACTTTTTAATTTTTAGTTTTGAATTTATTTTCAGTTTTCTATTTTAATAGTCTATTCTTAAAAAATTAAAAATACATTTTCTTTGTCATTTTGAAAAATTATTTCTCAAAATAGAAAATTAGAAAACAAGTTTTTTTTAAAATTTTAAAAATAAATTTTTAATGATATTTTATTCAATAAATTTGATTATTTAGTAAATTAAAAATATTTAATATTAATATATTATTAAAAAAATATATACATTTTAAAATTAATAAATTTTATAATATTTTTTCCCATTACTATAATAAAATATGAATAAATAAATAAATGTGTTTTGAGTTTAGACTTTGATTTGGATGAAAATATTTAAAATAACTTTTATTGTTTTGAGTTTTTTTATAATTTTTTTTATTTTCAAAAATATATTTTTAAAAACAACAAAAAGTGTGCATTTTCATTATTTTAAAAAATTGAAAACTAAAAGTGACTTATAAATAACAAAGAGAACGCAATCTAAAATTTTGGAGTGTTCAAGTTAAATATCCAAAGGTCAAAGGGTGTTTAGGGTTAAATGATGAAAATACGATGAATTTACTTACATTGTTAACAACGTCGATAGTATTGTTAGAACGGGAGGTGCTATGGCACATACCAAGAGGGGGGGTGAATTGGTTATTTTAAAACTTTGCAGAAACTTGAAATCCTTTTTGATTGAAAATAAAAATTCAATGCAAGTGAGGATAATGAAATGCTAGCAGTGATAAACAAATAAAAAGAAACATAAGCAAGAGAGAACACAAAGATTTATAGTGGTTTGGCTTAACTTAAGCCTAATCCACTACCTTAGCTCCTCACTAAGGATTTTGCAAACAATCCACTAAAACCCCCTACTTAAACCAAGTAGGTCCTCTAGTCCAAGACTAGGAATTACAACCTCTTGCTTATACAAACAAGCCCTCTAGCACCTAGCTAGGAATTACAGTCCCTTGCTTCAACGAGCAAGTCTTCTAACTCAAAGCTAGGAAAATAAGAGTGATACAAATGTAAATGAGATGCTAAGAGTTGACACTCTTAGTTACAAATTCTCTCACAATGAAAACAAGGCTTGAATGAATTAATACAAGTTAAAATCAAAGCCTTGAAGAGAGAAAAGATTGAAGCCCAATCACTGTAAATACAATCGAGAGAAACAGTAAGCTCAAATTATTTCATTCCCGTCCATTCGCCTTCTCTTGATTATCTATGATATGTATATATAAGCAACCCAAGAGTCTTGCCCAAAATTAGCCGTTATTGAGCCGTTGGAGAAAGATAAACTAGCCGTTGGAGTTGAAAAACTAGCCGTTATAAAATCTGTGAAGCACAATAGTCGACAGAGAAAAAGATTAGTTGACTATTTTTACATGTAAGGCAAGAAATAGTCGACAGATAAAATGAATAGTCAACTATTTTATAACTAAAGCAAGAAATAGTCAACAGACAAAACGAATAGTCGACTATTTTATAACACAAAATTTCAATAGTCGACAGAAACATTCCAATAGTCGACAGATGCTGAAATATGAAGAAATTTTTGAAACTTATGAACAAAAATAGTCGACAGATCAGAAGGCATAGTCGACTATTTTCACTCAATAGTCGACAGTTGCTAAAATAGTCGACAGATGCTTAAATAGTCGACAGAACATAAAAAATAGTCGACTATTTTGAAGCATAGTCAACAGAATGAATCTGATAGTCAACTATTCTTTAGAAAAACTTGAATTTGCAAAACATCCTTATTCGATTCTTTAAAAACTCATTTTGATTATCTTTAAAGCAAGTTGAGATTATCAAAAGTATGATTTGAAACAAATTATTCTTAACAAATCAATCTTTCATCCATATTCAATATTTCATATCTTGCTTTAAGATTTATATACTAAAAATGCATTTTCTCATTCATATAATCCATATAGTAGAAATTGATTTTCATATAGACATTCATCAAAACCATTTCATTACTAAGAGTAAAATATTCAAAAGTATATTTATTTTGAGTTTAAAATATACTCAACCAACCTCAATCATTTCTCCTACATAGATTTTCATAACTTTGCTTTAAAGAGATTAAGAGAATGATTTTCTTATTCACATAGATTGAATTTCATATATTGATTTTCATATAGTCATTATCAAAACTATTTTATTATTCAAGAGTAAAATATCATTGTGACTAGTTTGAAAAAGTAGTAGCCATTAATTTAATAAAATATAAAATTTAAAGGGTGTATAGGTCGAAATATAAAGTTTACAAAGTGTTTGGATTAAAGGCTGAAATTTCAGAGGTATACTATTAATTTCTTTTATAAGAAATTATTAGAAATTTATGAAAAAAATGGTTGGGTCTATTTTATAATTTAAGTAAACACAAGTGAACTTCATATAAAAATTTAGACATTATACTTTGAACTATTTAAAAGAAAATTCTGTTAAATATTTATTAAAAATGTTGACTTTGGAAAACTTCCAACTTGGCTTCTATCATCTTCGTTGAGATTATAAATTTACTTATTTTATTGATAAATTATATGCTTGAATATTTAAAAATTTAAAATTTTTCATTAGATTAAGGTGCAGATGTTGTAGGGTGTCCTAGAAAAGTCAAAAATCCATAAATCCTATAAATATCTTAAGAAGGCTAAAGTGTTGAATGACTTTGAAGAGTTTTTCGAACAAGAGTCTTTTGGAAACTCCGAAGAGTCTCCAAGCAAGCCAAGCCCTTAAGTTGATATAAGTCTAGGACTTCTCTGAAGAGTCTTTCGGCCTCAAGTCAGTCGATGACTTCGAAAGAGTCTTTAAAAAAACCCATTAAGATGATACTCTTCAGGGTATTCCATCCCCAAAGACACATCCAAGCCCTCTAGCTTCATCTGCAACATTTTCTCCTGAAGAATCGAGTCACACATATGTTAATGTTGTGTACCCTAATGCTATATTTAAATGACATCTAGTAGGTTTGTAATAAATACATTTGTTATATCTTTGAATATATTAATAAAAGACAAGTTTATCTTCATTCATAAATTTTTCAGGTTGCTATATAAATGACTATCTAAATCTCCTATTTAAGAGTTTTATTCTTAAGATATTAAGAATATGTGATGAAATTTTCTAGTAACAGGACTTCTTAAATGATTAATGGTTCTTAAATTAATTGGATGGAATTCTGATTAGTTGGATATTGACTATCACAGAGTTTACTACCTTGACTAGTATGAGTTACTAATGTAAAGGTGGTAAGTCATATGTCATATGACATAAGAATGTCTTTAGTAAACTCATGGGTGGTTGTTGGAGAACAATGCACTAAATGTGACGTTGATGACTAATCACATGATATTGTAGATAATGATTATGTTGTCTAAGTTGCAATAGTGTAGGTGATTCTTAGACTTGAACTGACACAATTATCTTATGTATTGGTGTACGAGATTTGCTAATACGTTGAACCATCCAATTACGATGTGGGAAGGGGAGATTTATCTATATGGTTCCATATTACTTGTGTATGGAGGTAGGTGCTCAGGGATATGATTTATCACCCTTGTTATTATTGATGAGGTGAACATCCTATATGGTTTGTTGTTGATGTGACATGACAATCCCTGATCAAGATAGATAAATTATCAAAAAAATGTGTTTCGAGGTGACATCTACTCATATCAATAAGATTTGATACATTGTTACTGAGTATGTGAGTTTATCATTTCATAACTTTCGTTTATTCGGGACGTTAGGTGATAGAAGAATTATAACACAAGGTAATAGTCAACTGTAATATACTCATTTGAAGTTAGATTTCATTGTCTTTTATATTATCCTGGACCACAACTAGGCGTTCCCTAAGATCTCACAGATCATCACTGGGATATAGATAAATTCATGTGATAGGTCAAGGTGTTGGCTAGTACCAAATGAGTTTTGCTGTTATCTTGGTGAGTTGGTGCATTGAGAGTCAACTGCCTTAGCTTTGGGAGTCGACTGCCTCGATAGTCTACTCACTTGTCGACTTTAACCCAAGTCACACTTTGAACCCATCGAGGGACTCTTATCCAATGACACCCATCCAGGACTTCACAACATACATACATAAATACATCATTCTATTCTATGGCATCACTTGACTTAGGCATCAGAGGGTCGGTGTGGGGGAGCTCCTCACATTCTTTCTAACTATTCTTGTGTTGCAGACCCATTAGACCCATCGAAAGACTAGCCAGTCAAAGACTCATCAAGGGGCAATGCCCTAAAAAACTTCCCAAAACCATCAGAAGACATAGGGTATTCTCTTTGCTCTTTCAAACAACAGATTAATCCATGCTTTAGTTAGGCACCCATTAACCTTCTTTTGCTATCATAGACCTTACGTTCTTGCCAAGACTTTGCCAAATTTAATTATTGTATTTAGACAACAACAGTAGATAATTAATTAAATTTACAAAATATATGCCAATTTATATTTATACAATTTAAAATTTTAAATAATAAATACACACACACATATATATATATATGTCAA
This sequence comes from Diospyros kaki, assembly GCA_036245055.1. Taxonomy (NCBI): domain Eukaryota; kingdom Viridiplantae; phylum Streptophyta; class Magnoliopsida; order Ericales; family Ebenaceae; genus Diospyros; species Diospyros kaki. Next base: position 5,742,286 of record BSEG01000003.1, read on the forward strand.
TTAAAAACACATTATATGGTAAGAAAAAAGCGTCAAGCCCTTCTAGCCTAGTAGTATTTTTCAAAAGTATTATTCTTTCTAATAAATTTACTATTGATATTTATTTAAATTGCATTGACTATTTTTATATTTTTTTTAAAATGACGCCTACCACCCTTAAAGTTAACATAATATCAAAATTGATTATTTTACCCTTTCATACGAACAACTTCTCCCATGTCTCTTTCCCTCCGCCTTGTGTGTCACTCTTTCTTTTTCATCTCTAATTCTGATGATCTTTGTTTGCCTTATCTTTGAGTGTATATGGTTTGAGGAACCTATTGACCATTAACTTCCAAGTATTTTTCTCTTTCCTCATTGAAAACCCAATCATGTTGTGGGGTTTCTAGCTAGGTTTGATCTGGTTTCTATTGAGGTTTTGTTTTCTCTCTCTCTCTCTCTCTTTCTCTATCTTTGTGTTGTTGCCTATGGTGATTTACTTGACAAAGACAAATAAGCCTAGATCATTCAAATCAAGTTTGCATAAAATTGAGCCCAAATATGGATTTGATTTAGGTTTATTCAAATATGAAAGAGAAAAAGGTAGAAAGATGGATAGAGAGAGAAAACCCCAATCATTTTGGTGGTAATCTTTCTTCTTTTCCCCCATTCTGGTTGGCATCCCAAATTCCTCATCAATGTGGGTTTCAACGAACCCACCCATATAGTGTTGGGTCCTAACCTTATGTTAATCCACAATTAGTTTGTCGAAACTTATTGTGTGGATTTTGATGGGTTAGGTTTGTCTAATTAGCTTAGTGTTTTTTATTATTTTTTGTTTTTGTAATTTTAGAAATTGAGACAATGAAAGGTGTTTTTGTAAGCACCTTTGCCTAGATATCCCAGCCACCCGGGCTACCTGAACGGAAACGCCTACGAAAGGGAAAAAGAATGGAACAAAAGACAAAAACTACCCTGGCATGCATAAACAAGAATTAAAACAACGGAAGCGAAGTCATATATACATGCATGCACTACGAGTACCTCGCTAACCCAGCGGTCACATGATTAATAATTGAACACACTTCTGTGCCGACATACATGAGACACAAAAAATGACCCGGCACAATCAATAATAATAGAATAAATTCTACACAACCATCAGAGTTGACAGGGATTGACGGGACTGCCTATACACCGTAACCGACTCTGCTACTAGATGCTGACTCCCTTGCCTATGGCCCATGCTGACACTACCTGGAATGATGGAAAACAAGGTGAGTCGAGAGACTCAGCAAGCATAAAGAAAGAAAGGCTAAAGGCTAAACATATCCAGAAAACTCTCCCCAAAATAAACCCCCAGGTACACACAAGCCATGAGATGTTACAACACAATAGTATAGCATAATAAAAGCACTACCGGTCATTGGGGCCCACATAAGACACACGACTCCCAAGTCTTATACCAACCTACTGCTACCCTGAAAAGCAACATGTATCTTTAATAAACCTGAGTGCGCTGTCTCGGGTCGGTGCTCCCATCACCTGTGTGTCTGTGTCGGTACTCCCGACACTCGAGCTATAGGCTCCCTCGGAACGATCCTCCCATCCGAGAACTAATAACTACCAGTAACCATGCAATGCACATAAAAATGTCATGGTGTAGTGAGCATCAACGTGATACACTGGCGCCCATACATCCAGGCATCAGGCCATGCTCCGCCCACATAGTAAACCACACGCGATGCATATGCTCGTGCTGGATGTAACTTAACCAAGCTAGAATGTCCGTGTCTAAGCATACTCAATAAATGAATATCCCAACATGCAACCCGTACCCATGTGCATATCAAATCATGAACAGTAATATAATGAATCCAATCGTGCAGTAAATCATATACTGACAGAGCTAGTCAGCATTGCCTGGCACCAGTCAACGGCCAGTGACTAGGAGTATCCACTCGACGACCCACTTCAGGGCCGTACAATAGTCTACCCCAACGTCACCAAACAGCTGACCCTTACCCTATTGCTCGATAGCTCTATCCGAATCATAAATAAACCCGAGAAAATCATAAATAATCCTGCACGTTTAGGAACCTAGTCCCTAAGTTGGGTTCGGCATCATTCTAAAAGGAATGGGTGCGGTACAAACCCCTATAGGCACACAACGATTAAAATCTTAGAAGTCTCAAATTAAATTTAAATTAAAATAAATGAATAATAACTCAACAAATAATATTAGGTGCCGAATTAAAGTAAGGGAGGGCGTAAAATACGAGAACCACAGAGTCTCTCACGGGAATTAAAGAACAGGAAGAGAAGGTTAGGAGCTTACCTTAACAAGATTGTTTACTGCCTTTCTTGCACTCTCGCTGTGAAGTAAAACGTTTAATAGCGATTAATAAAAACGTGGCTCACATTAATTAAATCTAACCGTGTAATATAAATAATTTAACCGTCTGAAATCCCACGTAGGCGCAATGCAAATAAAATCCCAATAAATGTTATATTTATTTTAAATTAAATCATGCCAATAATATCTTTAATTCATATAATTAATACGTGAAATCGAAACGAATTAAGAGAAGACGAGGTGTTCATAAAATAGAAAAAGATCGCTAGGGTAGAGGGAACTTGCCCTGTTTAAACTGATTACAGTGTTTCCACACTTGAACACCACTAAATTAATACACGCTGTAAAATAAATTAAACTCCCAAAATTAATAAAATTAGGCCTAAAATGAAATTTTAACCGTACAGAATGTTTAATACTAGCTACTCTACTTACCTGGCTAATTAAATCACAATTAAACTAAATTTAATCTAAATTTTTCCTCAAATTTCTCCATTTTCAGCCTCGCGCGCAAGCTTATTCTTCTCCGAAATCGCTCTCTGTTTCTGCCCGATTTCTCTCCAATTTTTCGCTGCAAATTGTAGCTTAAAAGGCAAAGGAATTGGCTGCCCAGCACGCGTCACGTGGCAGCCAAGGGCTGCCCATCACCTTACCCAAAACAGCGTCGTTTTGGGCAAGGTTCTAGCTGAAAAATCAGCCAAAATCCCTCCAGCGCGCACGCACTAGCCAAGGAATCGATCTAGCTTCCGTGCCTGGCTCCTCGCGCGCGCATGCCTGCTGCGCTGGCTACTCCTTTGTTAATGCATACACACCCCATTAATCTTAAAGGAACCTCACTGCATTTCTGAAAATTACAGTTAAAACCGCATAACTTCTGGAAATTAATATATACACCCCTAACTCCATTTTTCACTTATTCCACTAACACCCCAAGTTTTCAAAAAATCTACTAAATTAATTTATTTTCCTATTTCCATAAATACTCTCAAATAATTTAATTAAATACCTAAATTTCCTATTTCCTCAAAATTACATAAATAAACATTTTTCTTAAATCTCCAAATACCCAAATAAATTAATATTTCATTTTAACCCACAAATATTCAATAATTACCACAAATACAATAATTAATAATGATTAACCATTTCTAAATAATTTAATTAATTAACTTTAATTCCTTATTTTCCTCAAACAATATAAATTATTATTTTCTCTTAATTCCTCAAATATTCTTTAATGACTTTAAACACAAAAATCAATAATCAATATTTATCTCTAAATTTCGAGATATTATAGTTTTGGAATTCTAATAAAATTAATTGTAGTTTACGAGAGAAATGTATGTGTTATGCTATAGTTCACTTCAAGGAAGGTCTATGACAATTCTAAAAATAGAATGATGATTGATACAATTTAGGCAAATCTCAATGATGATATATGAAATTTACCCTAATAATAAATATGTAAGTTACTCAAATCATTCATGATGTAAGGATAAATAAAACTACCCACTCTAGTTTGAGAAATTATAAAACGAGATTTAAAATTAGGAACAATTTACCCCAACATGTAATAAACTCAAAATTTTAAAAACATTTAAAATGTCTGTTCTTTTTATCTCTTACATTTGTCATGCCTATCTCTTTATTCTCTTTTCTTGTTCTCCTATTCTAGTAATGATAATAATAATGACGACTTGCCCCCAGGTTATAGGTCGAGCGGTCAGATGAATAATATGTTAATGTCAATTCAGTGGGTTGTGATTTTGATTCTCGTCCTGCGTAAGAACCAAATAGTCAACTTATGATTTATCTCCCCTAACGTAATCGAAAATATGAGTACCAGAAACTATACAAGAACAATCATCCCAATAAAGACTCTTTGTATCTCTTTTTTCCTTTTCCAAACCCTGGCTAAGCTTTGCTCTCCCATTTCCCTATCTTTCTTCGTCCTCTCCAAGTTAATAAAGTGATAATGACTTTTCTAGCTTTTCTCTCTAGCATTGTTCACTTTTTCCTTCAATTGTTCTTACAACACACGAGGAAAGGTTGATGGGCTATGCATTTCACTGTGTTGGTAGAAGCCCAATTCCTTCCAGCCCACGTAATTTTTTGTTTTGTTTTCCTATGGATTAGCCCACGTAGAAATAGAAGTGAACACTTAGGTTCTTAAATTATTACTTTTAAGTTGTAATAGTTAGGTCATTAAAACTATTTTTACTATCATTTGTTGAATTGTTTTTTATTAAATAATATTATATTATTCTAAATTTAATAAAAAAACAATTGAAATTAATTTTGAGATTTGAACTCAATATCTCAAATTCATACATGACATTCAAAATTATTAATATGGTTGTTAATGCGTTAGGTTGATATAAATTTATCTTGTAACTAAATCGAGTTTTATAAGGTTCACAAAAATTGAATTCAATAATTAAGCTAATCCCTATATTATTATTATAGAATCAAACCAACCCAGTGATTTAGTTCTTGGTTATAATTACATATAACAACTAATATTAGTGCTCAGCAAATAATTTGCAAGAGAACACCACACACTGCACATTGGTTAGCAATTTACTTCAAATAGTGACATATAACTCACAATAAAAAAATTAATAAATTCATAAAGTATATCAAATAATATTAAATGTTTACATATTTATATTATATATTTTTAATTTATATATATATATATATATATCTATATCAACCGATTCAAGTTCAATCCATAGATCCAAAGACTTGGACTAATAATTGAACTGATTTTTATTTTGTGTAATTTTTGAATTAAGATTGAAGTGATCTAGTAAGGTAACGTTTGTTAAAATGAGTAAAATAAAATTATATTAAGATAATGTTTGAATATTTTATGGATCAAGATTAGATGTGTGCAATTTTTCGGTTTAACCGAACCGAACCGACTGAACCAGCTGGTTTGGTTCGGTTATTTAGCATAGTGGGCGTAGGTTCGGTTAAAAGATGGGTTTATTTGCGGTTCTGTTTTTCGGTTCGGTTTGTTTGACCTATTACCCGAAGAAATCGAACCGACTGATATCTAAACGATGTCATTTTGTATTTCTTAAAACGATGTTGTTTTGTATTTCTTAAAACGACGTCATTTTGCGCTTAGAACCCGTATACCCCAACCTGACCCCAGTTCGGTCCGTGTGCCACATTTTCCATTTGAGAAACTTCCCGAGTTCAGAGAGAGAGCGCGAAATCGAAAACCCTAACCCCCTTCCAAACTGAACCCCGACCGTCGCCGTTACCGTCGTTCATCGCCTCCGCCTTCCGTCGCCCTCGATTCCTTCGTTGCCTTCGCCATCCGTCGCCTTTCCTTTTGTTGTTAGACGTCGACAGGTGAGTCTTATGACTCTCATCGCGTCTTGCTCTCTCTCTAGTATTTAACTTGTTTGTTGATTTTGCAGATATTAGCGTCAATCGTCACCGTCCGTCCCCCTTCCATATTCCGTCCACTCCAGGCACTCCTAGGTATTTTTTTTATTTATTTTGGTTTTGTTTTGTGGTTTTGGTTTTGATATGCTACTCAACAGTTGGTTTTGCAGTTTTGTTTTGTTTTGTGGTTTTGAGTCTCAACTTCATGTACACTGTTGTGTTGCGAGACACTTATGATGACCAACCGATTAATTAACAAATTTGTCGAAAGCTAAAGAAAATACATTTAATTTTTGTGTTTAATTTTAAAATTTTTGGGTTGTTAAGCTAAACAATTTGTTAATTAAATCTTACACTTATGATGACCAACAAATTTTTTCTCTGGTTCCAAACTAGGGTTTAGCTTCCGACTTCATTTATAATCAACTGATAAATATGCATGATTTATGTTAATCTATGTAAAATTGAAAGAACTCGCTAGAATTAGAATACAGTTAATTGAAAGAAAAGAACTCACTAGAATTAGAAACTAGGGTTTTCTCTTATGTTTTCTATTATCTTTTTTAGCTCTCTTTCTTCCTCTAAGTTATCATGACAGAATACATTTAATTAACAATACTATTTAATTAAGTTATTAATAGTAGAATACATTTAATTAATAACAATATTTTAATTAATAGCATCATCAATTTATAATAATAAAATATCTTTGCACAATTGCACAAAACAGACTAAACATATACTACTTATGAACATAGGTTTCTATGGATGCTAGTGGTGGTATTATTTAAACCCCACTAAGATTATCCTTCCAAGGACATTCAAATAATAGTAATGTTGACAGCATTACTATTATTTGAAAGAGACTAATTTTGATAATATTATTGTAATGTAACAGGGAGTATAAGTGTTATTACACTGGTACTTCATTCGAAGTAGTAGCCTCAACGTCCACATCTTGCAATGTACGTAAAGTCATACTCCTATATGATATTTTTGTAATTGATTCTTGTTTTCATGTGTTGCGTTTCCTAATTTATATACATAGATGCCCTTTCCAACTATAGTCTTTACTTTTTAGTCTTTAAAAATATTTAAATTAAATTAAAATTACTCTTTAGTCTTTAGTTTTTAATCTTTAAATACATTTAAATTAAATTAAAATTACTTTTTAGTCTTTAAATACATTTAAATTAAAATTACAATTGTCAATTGTATTAATCTAATTTTAGATGGCAAGAGAAGAAGACATGACTCACACCACAAATATCTCTAGTGTGGATGATAGTTCAAGGCCTGCACCACCAATAGCACCAACCCAAGATAGCCAACTAAAAAATGATAGAGGTACAACATCACTTGGTAAACCAAAGAGAAAACTAATAAGAGCTAGGTCAGAAGTTTGGGATCATTTTACCAAGTTTACAAATTTAGAGGGTAAGATTAAAGGGAGATGCAACTATTGTTTTAAGGAGTTCCATTGTGATCAAAAAAAAAATGGGACTACAGCTTTAAGGAATCATATGAGAAATTGTAAGAAACACCCTCATGCATTAGAATCTCTTCAAATGGAATTACATTTTCAATCAACTACAATAGGGGGTGGGAGAGAGGGCAGTGATAATGTTGCTTCAGTGGTTAATTGGAAATTTGATCAAGTGCTCACAAGAAAGGCTTTAGGTTGTATGCTGATGGTAAGTGAGCTACCTTTCAAGTTTGTTGAGCGTAAGGGGTTTAGACATTTTGTAAATATTATTTGTCCAAAATTTCGGATTCTTTCACGTTCGACTATGGCGCGTGATTGTTTTGAGTTATACAAAGAATAGAGGTTGAACATAATGAATGAGTTAAAAAATTATTGTCAAAGAGTTTGCTTAACTACTGACACTTGGACTTCAATTCAAAGGATGAATTATATGTGCTTGACAGCGTACTATATCGATAATACTTTGGTTTTGAAGAAAAAAAATTTAAACTTTTGTCCAATATCTAGTCATAAGGGTGATGCTATTGTTATGGCAATTGAGAAATGTCTCATTGGATGGGAACTTAATAGAGTTTTTACTTTGACAATGGCTAATGCTAGTTCAAATGATGTTGTTGTGGCTAATTTCAAGAAAAAAAATGGCAAAATGGGATACTAATATGAATGGGTAATATTTGCATATGAGGTGTGAGTCTCACATTATAAATCTAGTTGTATAAAATAGGTTGAAAGACCTAAATGAATCGGTAACAAGAGTTAGGGATGCAGTGAGATATGTTAGACAATCTCCAGCAAGATTGAGAAAATTCAAACAATGTGCTGAAATGGAAAAAATTGAATGTAAGGGCTTGTTATCGTTGGACGTTGCAACTAGATGGAATTCCACCTACTTGATGTTAGAGACCGCTCAAAAGTTTGAGAGGGCTTTTGAGAGATTTGATGAAGAAAATCCTTGTTTTAAAGTTAATCTTAGTACAAATAATTGGAATATTGATTTGAACCAAGTTGTTACTATGGATGGGAGATTGAAGTCAGATGATTGGAATAAGGTTAGACTTTTTGTCAAAGTGTTGAAATATTTTTATGAGCTAACTTTGCGAGTATCAGGTTCATCATATGTCACCTCAAACACATTTTTCATGAGTTTGGTAAGATGCATTGTCTCTTACAATGGTGGTTGGAGAGTGATGATTTTGAAATGGTGAAAATGACGATAAAAATGAAATAAACGTTTGATAAATATTGGGGGGATCCGTACAAAACAAATCACTTAATTTATATTGTTGTGGTGCTTGATCCGAGATACAAGTTAGAATATATGAAATATGTACTGAAAGAGATGTGTCAGGGTGAGAGAGGAGTTGGTGTAGTTTTGTTATTAAAAAATTCCTTACATGCTTTATACGAGGAATATAAGAAAAAGTTGGGACCTCGAGGTGATGTTGGAGAGCCATCTGAAGTGTCTACTCCAACTGTTGTGGCGGATGACAAGAACGATTCTGAAAATCCATTTGTTTCTCGCTTCAAAAAACATAAGTGTGGCAATGGTAATGGACCTACAATTGTGCCTTTGGAATTGGATAAGTATTTCAGTGAAGTGTGTGAGCCTCCAGCTAAAGAATTCAACATTTTGAAATGGTGGAAAGCAAATTGTCATAGGTTTTCTATTCTGTCTTCAATGGCTCGAGATGTATTGGCAATTTCAGTTTCTACTGTTGTGTCTAAGTCTGCATTCAGCATTGGGGGTTGAGTACTTGATCCATTTAGGAGCTCTTTAGCTCCTAAAGTGGTTGAAAGTTTGATTTGTATCCAAGATTGGCTTTGGTCATCTACCACCCCAATAAGTGTTAAAGAAGACTTTGAGTATGTTGAACAATTTGAAGAAAGTAAAACTCAGTTTTACTTTTTTTTTAAATTTACTTAAAAGTTAGTTCAATACATGTTACTTTGATATTAACTAATTCATTTTACATAATGATTTTAGAATTGTCAAAGATTATCATAAACAGCAGTAGCTCAACGTCCAATGTGAAAATTTAGATTTTTGATTTTGAAGATCTCGTGCATTTGTAAGTATATATGTCAAAGCATAGATTTGCAGTTTATGCCTCTTTTGCTGAAACATTTAACTGATATTGTTCTTAAATTGTTGTTTGCAGTTGTTGCTTATTCTGATTCAAACTTGGATACTGGAAAAGCTAGAGATAAGGTTTGTTTCAGTGCTGACTCTTGTGCTATTTTTGATTTTGTAATTGTTGCTTATACACAAACATTTAACTGATATGGTTTTAGAATTTGCAGTTAAACATTTAACATTTAACTACCGTGCCATTTGGTTGGATACTGTAGTTGTTGCTTATATCTCCACTGATTTGCAGTGGAGATATGGTTTTAGAATTTGTAGTTATTGATTTTAGAATTTGTTTGTTTAAATATGCTAGTGTGTTTTTTTATGTTTCAATTCAAGTAGGTTCCCAAGAGCATAGTTGTAATACCCCATGTTCGTATGAGATTGTCACGTAATTTCGATAAGTTTAGAATACCGAAAAATTGGCTTAATAGCAGTTATAAGTACCGAATCGACTGCAGGGAGTGCCTCGAGGTGAAATTGTCCAAGGAAAATAATATGGTTTCGAGGAGCGTTCCGAGATAGGATTTATTGTATCAAAAGAAATGAAATCGGGAACGATTTTCGGTGCAGCTAAAATACAGTTGCCATTTAGGCTAAAAAATTGAATCGTTGTAAGAAGCTCCTGAAAAATCAACAGAACCCTAAAGGGGCTCCGGTTTTGCGTAATAAGCAACCCTTTAGTGGTTTTGAGATGAAACGACAGCCCGGTGAGGATACTGGGGTGAAATCATCATTATTGAATAACTTTAAAATTATTAATTATGGATTTTCGGTATTGTAATGCAAATTAATTTGAGGTTTAAGGGCCTAGTTGCAATTAAGGAATTGCATAGATGTAATAGGGATAACATTTGGTTTAATATGTAAATTTCTTTAAATTAAAGTATAATATATAATTATATATATATGTATATGTATGAGCGGTTGTGTGCGCGTGGTGGGCAAGCTTCTGTAAAACTTGGTGGCCAAGTTGTAGAGAGCTATGGTAAGAGGCATGGACAGGGGGTACGACCAAAGTAAGGAGCTTGGTACCCAAGCTATGGGATGCCTATAAATAGATGAAGAATTGGGAGTAATGGAAGCAAGCAAGGGAAGAGAAAAGAGAAGGCCAAATTCGGCCATAGCAGCAAGCCGCCAGCAGCCAGAGAAGTCGCGCGCGAGAGAGAGAGATCGAGGGAAGAGAGAAGAGGGCTTGAGGAAGAGAGCTGGTGGTCTCGATGGGCCGCATCCAAGGGGCCTTGGTGACCAGCGATGGTGGCAGGAAGCCATGGCAGCTGGGTGAAGCAAGCAGCAAGTTGCGGCCATGACAGTTGGGTCGAAGGCGAAGCAGAGGACGGATGGCTGTGGTGCGGTGCGACGACGAAGGCGGGTACAACTGCTGGCTAGGTTGAAAGCGGCTATGTTGGCTGCACAGTAAGCGGCCATAGCCATGAGCTCCAGTGCGCGGCCATGGCAGCTGCTGCGGGGCTGGAGGCGCGAAGCTGGGGAGGCGACGCTGGCGGCGATGTCGGCCGATGGTGGCTGAGTCGGGAGCAGCGACAATGGAAGTGGCAGGCAAGCGGTGACGGCGGGGCTAGCCGAGGCGGTGGTGGCTGGGCAAAAGGCTGTGCGCGCATAGGGGCTGCGCGAGGAAGAAGATGAATAAGGAGAAGGAAGAAAGAAAATAAAAAGAAAAGAAAAGAAAGAAAAAGAAGAAAAATAGCAAAAACTCTCAGAAAACTCTCAAAAAATGGGATTTAGATATTTACTAATATTTTGGAGATTTTGGGCAAGAAAAATTGTCCAGGCACGCTTTTTGAGGATATGACACGCATACCGAGGAAGTCAGAGATGCTAAGTTAAGGTAAGTAAAAATTTCAGAAATTCAAGAATATTATTTTATGAATTTTCGTAGAAGAATATTTGAGAAAATATTTTAGAAATATTTAGTTTGGATTTATTGAGGAAAATTAAGAAGAAATAGAAAGAAAATTAAAGAAAATGCAAGAAATTATAAAAAAATAGGTTTTAATGTTTATTTAAATAATTATAGTGATTAGGATACTTTGAGGCTGAAGTTGAAAAGACTCGTGCAAATTTTGAGGTTGGAACGCAAATCGAGGTAAGACACGGATATCGAGGTAGCCCGATAAGCTTGAAAAGGTAAGTGGTACTCCCCAATTAAAGTTAGTTTTATGGAAAATGGTTGGACTGTAAGTGATTTATGTTCCTCAAAAATGTTTTCATCATATTGACATGCCTTGATATGTATTCATCACGTAGACTGCATACATGACATGACTATAAAATGCATAAATACATGTTGATATCATTGATCACTAGCATTTGAGACCGTAGAGAGTACGAACTGGCATCGCTACTTTACCAAGGGTGCACCCATACACCTCGGCCTCGAAAGAGGGGGCCGAAAAAATGGTAGGTAGCATGAAGGGTGCAGTTGACACCTACAAGGTAAGACATTGCATACACACATGATATAACATTATGTACCCTTACTTAGATGATTCATCATCTAACTTGGGCTTTGCCCTTGAAATATTCAAACGTTCCAGGTGGAGATTATAGCAGATACAAGGAGAAATGAGACATAAAATAACACTTAGTATAGTGCATGAAGAGTGAAATGTATGTTATGTAGCCCATGTATTTAAGTTCTATTACTTTGAATTCTGAATGTTTTGAGGAATGTTGATGTATAATCTTATGGTTAATGAAGATGTAAGAATTGATTTTATGATTAATGTTAATATATCAGGTTTTGATCTTTGCTTCCGCATTTGATGTGTATAATAATTCTTTTTCAAGATTAATGTATGAGAATTCTGGGACGGATTCGAGGAATGATGTGGTTTAACTTTAGTGTTTGAAAGAAAAAAATTATTGTCCCAGAATCGTCCCAAGTCATAACGTGTCCGAGAAAGCGGGGCGTTACAATAGTTGCTGAAATGTTTCAAGGAAATTGGCAATATAGTGCCTTCCAAATACTTCATTACCGTGAGTTTCTTATTGATTTTCTATGTTGTCTAATTGCCTTACAACGTGACCAAGTCATGTGTGCGTTAAACCATCTTCAATTTTGGAGAGTATTCTTCTACTTTGCTCTCTTTTCTTTTATTTAACATTGAGGACAATGTTAAGATTCAATTTTGGGGAGTATTTTGATGACTTAGCTTAGTGAATCTTTGAGCATTGGTTATTAATTCTACGATTAAGCTTATAATTGTGATTGTTTGATCTCTCTTGATAATTTAATTATCTGTGATGATCTCAATTGTTATGGTATATGATTTAAAAGGAAGAATGCATTGGTGATTATATGATTCAATTATCTATCATGACCTTGTTGATTATGTGCTTATCAGTGAATGATTATGTGAAACACTTGATTATTTATGATTTTTGTAAGATATTCTAGAATTATTTGATTATCCTTTGAGGTGAAATCTTAGACAATATGCTTGCTTAAAGAAGATTTAGGTCTTCTTTTGGATTGTTTGAGCCTTTCAAGCCTACCTTTGATATGTTTATCCCTAGGGTTGCATTAACGATCTACCACAATTTGGTTGTATTTTCTGTTTAGTTAGCTCAGTGTCAAATTCAGTTAGTTCGATTTTTATTAAATTCGGTTCGGTTCGGTACAGTTGTAGGGTAGGTTTTTCGGTTCGGTTAGACCAAACTGGAAATCGGTTTAAATCGGTTCGGTTATTTCGATTAGTGTTTTTGTTTAGTTCGATTCGGTTCGGTTATAGGTTTATCGGCGGTTCGGTTCGGTTAAACCAAATGCAAACCCCTAATCAAAATAAAGGTGAGAAACATTCTAATATTTTTATCAAACTATTTGTTAAATTTTTTAGAATGTATTGGAGGATATATAAGTCATTTTTTTTTATTTATAAGGTTAAAAAAATATGTTTATTTGAAAGGGAGAGAGATAAACATATTTAAAAAATATCAGATAAAAAGTCATATGATTTGTTTTTCAGGAGTTATCAAATAAATTTAACAAATACAATAGAAATTATTTAGTGTTTGTTAATCAATATATAGACCAGAAAAAGTAAAATATGCAAAACATTCAAGACAAAAATGCTTTCTATTATATTTGTTAAACTTATCTAACGATATTAGAAAAGAAATTATGTGACTTCTTATTTGCTATTTTTCAAATATGTTTATTTTTTCTCTCTCAAGTTAAGCATATCTCGAACTTTACAGATAAAAAAAATTGACACATATGTCTTTCAATACATTTCAAAAAATATAACAAATAATTTAATAAAAATATTAAAATATTTCTTATTCTTATCTTAAATTATTTTATATCTTAATTTAAAAAATATTATAATTTTCTCGTATTACAAATTTATCTTCTCATGTTAACAAACTAACAAATGTTACTTAAATGAATTTAAAAGTTACTTAAGATTATCACCTTTGCGTGGTTCCTGTCGCTCATACCTTTGATTTTGATAAAAAATAAATTATAAAAAAAGACTTTATCTTATTACATAAGATAAGAAATAAAACTCATAACCTACTAATACGAATCCTAATTTATCCGAATTCTAATTTATCGTCCCAACCGACCTCTACTGACAATTTAAGGGTTACTTTTGGGATAGAAAACCGGTGCTTTTGTTCATCCGACGGCAGAGGCAGCGTTTTGAATGCCGTGTGCGGTCTTCGTCGATTGCACGGTGACCGAGCACCGTCTAAGGTTCGGTGAAGCCAGCATCTGGAAGTTATTACTGTGCTAGGCTGCAATTGCTTGGGCGCAGAGCGAGAGAGAGAGAGAGAGAGTGGAACAGAGGAAATGCTGAGAGAAACCCTAGCTTCATCTTCATCCGCTGTTGATAATCATCCACCGGCTGAGGACGCTTGGGTCCAAACCTACCACAGACTTCTCCCCCAATGGCGATCTCTCCCCATCTCTCACCAGGTATCTCTCTCCCTTCACTTCCAAATTTGCTCTCTCCTCCAATTGTCCCGTCTCGCTTAGGTTTTTCGTTGGAATTTAGATTGTTTATACATGACTTGGGTTTTACCTCGCCTCGGTATATCTGAGTTTCCAGTTTGCTTGCACTCGTGGGAAACCTTATCTGGAGCAACTAATTAATGTTAGCTCCGAACTATTAAAAGGAACAACAACATACAACATATCCAGCCGTTATCCCACTATGTGGGGTTGGCTACATGAATTCTAGACTTCTATGTGGGTTACATCCCAACAGATAGTTTGTCTAGAATTCATATTTGGATCCGACTAGGTTTTACGCTGGCTGTCGGCTACCTAACGCAACCCTCCTCCTTTATCCGGGCTTGGGACCGGCAGTGGATAATATCCCCTGGCGGAGTAATGATGGAATGAAGTTTGAACACCATCTTCACATGGATAAATTTCATGAGATGGTGGTGAATGAAGATAATTGATATAGTTGTGTTCCATAACTTAGTTGACATGGTGAAACCAACAAGTACAATATGGAAACACAACTATATCTCCCGAGAGTGTTCATTTGAATACGTTCCTTCCGAAACTTGTGTATGTAGCTATGTTTCTCTGCGAGAGTTTTGGAAATTATAGCTTTTGTTTACTCGAAACGAATTATGGAGCTCGGAGTGGCTACTCTACAGTATGGCATCTAAATTAACACCTTTGTTTGTCGTGGCATGGGCGTTTCGCAGCTAAGTTAGATAGCCAGGGAAAGTCTAATGCATTCTTCCCATGCTCCCCTTCGGAAATATAAAAAGAAAGAAGACGAGTTTAAAAATTGCTGACCCCGAAATAGATGTTTTATCTGTTTTATCCTTGTTCCCCTTGTTCTTACTAAAAAATAAATTTTTTTTTGGGTGCTGTTATCCACAGCCAATCATCCCTGTTTCAGTATCTAGAGTTAATCAGGTTGATGCACATCGGCTTGACGTTGAAATGTCAGCCATGTTAAAGGAACAGTTGGTTAAGGTCTTCTCTTTAATGAAGGTCTGTATTTTGTGCTTTATTTGGTTGTTGTTGAAGATTTCTAGTATCGTTCATTTGGATTTAATGTGTTTCTCTTCTTTTGTTTGGGATTAGCCAGGAATGCTATTTCAATATGAACCAGAACTTGATGCTTTCCTTGAGTTTCTTATATGGAGATTCTCCATTTGGGTTGATAAGCCTACTCCTGGGAATGCTCTCATGAATTTGAGATATAGAGATGAAAGAGCTGTTGAGATGAGAGGAAAAGGTAAGAACTTCTTGCATTGTCTTATGATGTTTTTGTAGACTAGTAATTCTGTGGTAAAGTTTCTATGATATGATTTGAACACTAAAGAATGAGTTGTCCTTGAATGTTCCATGATGTGTTGGCATCTCATTAATTTTAATGATTGATGGGGGTTTGCAATCATTCACTGCTTATGGATCCTCCTTTGTCTTGTCTCATCAGATTAATTTTCACATTAATTTTACTTGATAGCATAGATAGGCCAATTTTATCAATGTAACTATCAAAAGAGAAAAGGTCAGTGGTATTGGTCCACCTAACTACAATTTATCAAAAAATACCTTCTCACATATCATAAGTTTTCATCAGATGTTTGTTATAGACAAGCTAGTGTGAGATTTTACAACTGCATAGGGTGTTCGTTACATTGTTGATCAGAAGAGATATGGGCATCTCTTATTTATTGTGTATCTAAACTACCAAAACTTAAAGTAACTTCAATGCTTATTAATGGATTGTTGATCTTTAATCTTGATACACACATCTAGTTTAGCAATGAAAACCTTTTCGTAAAAAACCTGTGAAAGGTTGAACAGATGGCCTGGCTTTCAAGCCCCTTTCATTGTGTGTGTGTGTGTGTGTGTGAGAGAGAGAGAGAGAGAGAGAGAGAGAGAGAGAGAGATTTTGGAGAAAGGGTGGGGGGGGTGTGTGTGTGAAAGGATCTTATAAAAATTACGTACTGACAAACAAGAGAAAAAGAGAGGATCTTGTAAAAACTAACACCATTGCGACACATCCAAAAGAAAAGTAACTGGTTTCCACTGTCTAAATCCAACTGAAAATAAATCATCTAGAAAGTACATAAAGAGAACAAAACAAGGAGTGCCTATCTTCATGCTCAATAAAAGGGAAAGGTAATGGATCCCTTAAGAATAAAAATTGAATTCTGTATGCCCTAAAAGGATCTTATTTTTGGGTAAATCCCACCCAGGCTCCTTGTGGTTTGGTCCATTTTCAATGAGACCCCCATTGTTTACTTTTTGGCATTTAAGGTCTGCATGCTTTACCTTTTTTTTTTAACAGACACCTCTTCCATTACTAATACTGTTATAGAAATATGAGAATTCTCCCCCCCCCCCTCTCTCTATCTCCAACTCTCTGTCATTGTCAAATTCTGCTGCAAAATTAGCTATATTAATCGAGCTTCAACCCCGTACATAATCTGCTACATTAATCAAGTTTCAGCCCCAATTTCTACAGATTGGAGAGATGATATAGAGAGAAAAAACCAATTTCTTCACCTCCTTTGACACTTTAGCAAAGAATTCAAGGTCTCATCTCTCTTCATGTAGTAGTTGAAAAAAAGCTCAATCTTTTCTTGAATCCTTGGCTGTATGCTGAAAATGACAAGTGGGTCTTGGTTAGATTTCATTTTCTGTGCTTATAGGCCTTGCTTTTGTTCAAGGAACAGGGGACTCTTTTTTCCTCTTTCTGTGCCCTGGCTTGGATAAAGAAAAAGAAAGATTGTAGATTTAAAGAGGAAAGCGAGGCAGGAAAGAATGGAATGTAGAGAGGGAAAAGTTCAACTGAAATTGAAGAAGAAGATTGCATATTCATAGATAGAAGAGAGAGAGAGAGAGAGAGAGAGAGAGGATTTTGTACTTCTTTAATGGTGTTAGTAATAATAGGGGTGTCCATGTTAAAAAAGTAAAGCACATGTACCTTAAATGCTGAAGTAAACCACTGGGGGTCTTGTGGAAAATGACCCAAACCACAAAGAGTCTGGGTGAAATTTACCCTTTATTCATTTATTTTTTCAGTACATATAGACCTTATAACACAAAAAGGAAAAGTGGACCAATATTTACTTTGGCTATCAAACTTACCACCCTGTTATGATAAAACAAAAAAATGATGTTGGCATAACCATTGAACTCCCTGTTGTATACCATTGGACAATGAAAAAGAAGATGATCCATTAATTCACCATTGTTCTTACAGATGTAAGACCAATACAAGATTACCTACCTATGCTTTATGAATTTGTGAGAAGATGGGATAACATCAGGTGCAGTTGGCTAGAAAACGAAGTTGACTGTGGGAGGTGTATTTGACCTTTACACTACCTTCACTAAAAGTCAGGTCTTCCTTTTTTCACAAAAGGGCATCATAGAATTGGAAAAGGTTGTCATGGGTGTCATACCCTTCTAGTCTTCCTTGGATAGTCATGAAGTGGCCATGACGTAAGCTGTAAATGACCAACATGGATTCAATTTTCCGATGGTGAAGATTGCATCTAAAATGTGTCCTTCTTAGTAGCTAAAACAACAACATATGAAGCCTTAATCCTATTATATGGAGTCGACTACAAATTTTAGCTTGTTAGTAATTTCTATCTATGGCCTTAATTTTCAATTAGACCCTTGTAACTCATTCATACCTAAGAGTTCTCTCACTACGTTTTTCTTAGTATTCTTCTATCTCGTTTATTGAAGGCTTTTCATTCCATCTACTTTCTTCATATGAGTTGCCATTGGTCTTCTTGCATGTCTAGACCATTTTAATTGCGTGTCATGCATCTTAGCTTCAATCGGAGCCACTTTGTCCTAATTGTGAATAGCCTCATTATCGTAACATCCTCATATTTGCTACATTCACATTTTGCACATGTTGGCGCTTTATTGCCTATCATACAACAAAACTGATTTTGTAGCTGTTTTATGAAAATTTCCTTTTAGTTTTATTGACATCTTATTATCACCATAAAATTATGGGTGCACTTTTCTTTTTTAACCATCATGCCTTAATTCTGTGGATGGTTGATACAATTTTATCCTTTTTTGGGATGATTGATACAATATATCTAACCTGATCTTTTTTTGGGATGACTTCATCTTCAAGTTTTAGGACAATGTTATCCACACTAATATTTTTACTAAACTTGCATTTCATATATTCAGTTTTCAATTTTTTTAATTTAAAACTTCTAGATTCTAAACTTTTCCACAATATCTAGAGTTTAGCATTCACACCTTCTTTTGTCTTATCCACCCAGATGATGTCATCTGCAAATAGCATACACTAAGACACCTCTAGTTGAATATATTTTGTGAGTCCATCTGTTACTAGGGTAAAGAAATAAGGACTTAATGTAAATTCATGATGTAATCCATTGTAATTGTAAGTCTCACTTTCCCATTCATATGTTTTGACATGTGTTTTTGCTCTGGGATACATGCCTTCAATAATCTGTATACGAGCAATTTAGATTCCTTCCCTCTATAAATTATAAGAGTACAGGTGCAAAACGGGCTGGGTCACTGTGGGCGACTTGACCTGACATGAATAGTGTTGGGTTGTGCTGGACTGAGGCCCTTAGTGCCTGCCCCTGGGGGGTGGCAACTATTCCATTTACATTTTAAACTCTCAATTCTCAATCATCTCTTTCTCTCTCTCTCTCTCTGTAGACAACAGAGGTGTTAGTATACCACAAGCCATGGTGTCAGCTAGCATAGGATATATCTTTAGTTCTTTTCCATGGTCCGTGTTCCATGATCTCTCTCTCTCTCTGTGTTTACAATGGAGGTGTTAGTATACCACGGGCCATGGTGGCAGCTATCATAGGATATATCTTTTGTTCTTTGCCATGGTCCGTGTTCCATGATATACTGATCCCTCCAGTGTTGAATCCCAGGAAGCCTAGGCTTATCTTAGGAACATTGTAGATGTGCATATGTTTTATGGTCAACACTTTTTTATGTTTTCAGCCATGACTATTTCTCTTACTTAGTTGAAGCTTGTAGCCTTATACTGATAAGTAATAACTATGAGAGCAATGGTCAGGACAGAAATCCAACAACCCAGCATCATTTTGACCCACAACCCAGCATCATTTTGACCCACTATATTTTTTAAAAAAATATTTTCCCAAAATTAAAAGTGGGCCAAAACTGTCTGGCCCTGCATGATCCATTTTGCATCTCTATCTAAGACCCTTTACAAGACTTCTTTAGAAATTTGTTATGAGTTTGTTTTTTTTTTTTGGGAAGTCTATGAACACCATGTCTAAATCCTTTTGTTTATTTCTACGTCTTTCCATTAGGTTTTGTAGCAAGTATATAGTTTGTATTGTTAACCTACTAGGTATGAAACAAAATTGGTTTTCAAACACCTTGGTTTCTTCTATTAATCTTTGCTCAATCAATCTCTCCCGAAGTCTCACAGTGCAGCTCATCAGATTGGTTCCTCTATAATTTTCACAGCTTTGAATATCTCCTTTATTATTAAAAATAAGCACTAATGTGCTCTTCCTCCAGTCATCCAACACTCTTTCTGATTTAAGGATCACATTAAATATTTTTTTTCTCATTGACAAATGCCCTCTTCTCCATGCATTTCCATGCTTAAATTGGGATAATGTCTGGTCCAATTGCTTTGCTACTCATCTTTTAGAATGCTTATTTATTTCATTTGGATATGCATGTCTATAGAACATGTAATTCCTATCTTTATCTTTGCTAAGTAAAGGGGTAAAATTGATTTCCAGAGATACTTGTGTCAGGAACCTAGGTTTAACATAGGGTTTTAAGAGGAAATTGGAAGAAACAGGGGGAAAGAGAACAGAAAGGGACGGAGAAATCAGAAGAACAAAGGAAGAATTCAGAAAGAAATAGAAAGAGAGAGAGAGAGATTAGGAGGAAATCAAGGAGGAAATTGAGAGAGAATTGACAGGAGAGAAGTTTAGAGATCTGATTATCATTCAACTATTGCCATTCTCTAACTGATCTAGCCTATTTATAGGTTTTTCTATTCTTTCAGTTACAAAATACAATACAACTGAGAGGTATAAACTGCTACAGCAGCAAAGTACAACAAAAAAGAAATACATCTAATATACAATTACTATTATATACTTGGGGTGGTGACATTCAGGTGGCAGCTTGAGTCAGTTCCACGCTGTCCCCTAGAGGGGGATTTGCGTCATTGCATGTCCCCATAATATGCACCCCTTGGCTCAACCTACCATGCAGAGACTGTCTAAGAGATTGATCATCTCCCCTGTTAGGCTTCAGTGGCAGCCTCATAAGCCCTTGATCTCTTAAACCTAGATCAGGCATAGGGGCAACAATTTGTGGTTGTGGGTTGTGTTCACGTTGTGTCAACTCATGAGTATAGCAGAAAATAGGTCAACCTAAACATGACATGATTAATTAAATGTGTCAGACATTTAAATCCGAACATGACCTGTTTATTATATGTGTAACACAGCATGGCCCATATAACTTGTTTAACATGGATTAACTGTTTTGTTATGAATGGAATTTTTCATAACAAAATGGCCATAATGACAATTTTACTGCTGAGTACGCCTTTCAGTGGACTGATTGTATGAACTAATTTTGCCAAACAGATTCTGCCTAAATTTGGTTGCCTGAGTTGCGAACTCAGCTGAATTGCTCCAGATTTGAATTTTGGGCAATTTGCCTCAAATCAGTTGCCTGAATTATCTCACAGTAGACTAAATACCCTGTTTTTTCAAAGTTTGATCTTTTTTAAGTTCAAAACGGGAACTCAGAAACCCTTTCAAGAGAAGTTCTTTCTTTCATGAATTTATCTTTGAAGAGTATTACATTTTTCTTTGTGCGCCAAGGCTATTGTTTTCATTTCGAAAGATATATCATTTAAATTTGTGATAGGATAATGCCTTGAGAAGATTTTGGAAATGAGTGATGGTCTCAGAACTTCATTTTTGAGCTCAACATATGTCAAAACCAAAATCTTATGCACCTTACTCTTGATGCATTCAAATCCACTTGTCAATATGTGATTGTCCAATTGAGCTTGTGTTGTCAAGCTTTAAGATATCATTCAAGTTACTCAATTACTCAAATAGAGGTATTAGTGACTTAAGTTTTGTTGTCAACCAAACCTTGGGTTGTAACCTTGACTCGTTCATTCATTTTGACCCAACATTCCCGCGCCCCCCCCCCCCCCCCCCTTTTTTGTTTTTCCTTTTGGTGTTATTTGGTTCTGTAGTACTCAGATGTAAGTCAACTCTAGCCGCCCTTTCTTAGCTTAATCCAGATTATCTTGAAGTTCTTACTCTCCTCTTATTGCTATAAGAGCAGAAAATTGCTCATATAAATGTTTTCAATGCGTTTCTATTTCTGAATGAGCTTGTCTAATGCATATGGTTAAATATAATACGAGTGGTAGACTGACACTCATAAAAAGAAGTGTTAAACCAGGGACACATGGATGTGATGCTATCTATAAGTTTGAAATTTGTTTTGTGATGCTACTTGTGAGTTTGATTTGGATTATTCTTCTTTGTTCTTTGATTTGGCAAGGGGTGGGGTACATATGAACTGAAAGTATGGTTATATGAAGTTCTTACCTACAAGGCTCTCAGAGTTGCTCAAGAATTTAACTGTTGAAAAGTAAAAGAGGTTCTTCCTCTTGCAAAAGTGTTCCACATTTGAGTAATTGTTTGCTGGTGCAAACTATTTAGGTGTTTATGCTGTAGTTGATGCAGGAAAGTTATTCTATTTACTTGAATAGAAGTATTTCCTAGTTAGGCAAAACAGAAAGTGCTTGTAATGTAACCACTTTAGTTCTTGTAGCTTGGTATATTTTCTGTCAACAGCTTTGCTTGGCAGCCTCCTACAGTTCAATTTATCCATCGAGTGTCCTTCGGCCTTTTTAATTGTATTGTAAGTGGCGTTTTATTGTTTCTGACAATTCCAGTTAGAACGGGTTTGGAAGGACCTGGCCTCACTGTTGCTCAGAAACTGTGGTACTGCATTGCCACTGTTGGTGGTCAATACATCTGGGCTCGATTACAGTCATTTTCTGCTTTCCGTAGATGGGGTGATTCTGAGCAGGTAATTCTTTCCAATATTGTATAACAGCAGCAGTCCCAAGCCTTAATCCCAGTAGGTGGGTTCGGCTATATGAATTCTAGCTTTCCCACCATTTCTACACATGGCACACACACACACACACAACAATTATGTCCCTTAAGAAAATTAAAATTCCTCGATTCATCATTTGGAACTTTTCAGACACCACTAGCCCGCCGAGCATGGACTTTAATTCAACAAATAGAAGGAATTTTTAAAGCTGCTTCATTTGCCAACCTGGTTATATTTCTTTACAGTGGAAGGTATGTTTTTGAGTAAAATCAATTAATGCAGCCTTCAATACATTCTAGACATGTAATCATGAATGAGGAGATGGATAATCTGTACTGCAAATGCTCAATTGCATAATCTTGTCTATGAAAGCAGATGAGCACATATAGTAATTGCAAGAACAATCTAATACTTGTAAGTCTGTTTTTCTGTTTTGTTAAAGGAGTGTTTTTAGGTTTGAAGTTTTAAAGTGTAATTGACAAACACCACAGGTCCTCCCTCAGAAGTGCTAACTGGAGGTGACGTTTTTGGGTTAATGGGACCAAGTAATACATCCAAGTGAGGCTCTCTAATAAACTACCAATGTGAAATTGGGGCTCGATGAACTCCCCTCCTGTAATTCCTGACTTCCTTGCTAGGCCAGAAATCCCACTTGGAATTGGTCCCAGGTTGGCTGTTGTACTATCAGTAACACTATGGGTCCCCACCCCCCACCCAAAAGTGCTAGTTGAGGGTGACTTTTTGGTTCACGGGACCAAGTAATAAGTCCAAGTTCTCCCCAATAAACCACAAAATATAGGATTTTATTATGACACTTGTGGTTGGGAGGTAAACTCCTCTTGATAACTGGGATCTGGTAATGCATTGTCTTTATGTTTTAAATAAAGAAGAAAGAGTTGTAAATGACTTCACTTGTAAGTCATTCCCTGAAACAACAAATAGTGGCTTCCATAAGATACATCTTTCTTAATTATTTTGCTTTTGAAATTTTTTCCAGTGAAGTAAATAGGTTTAACCTCTACATATCCAGCCGTTATCCCACTATGTGGGGTTGGCTATATGAATTCTAGACTTCTATGTGGGTTACATCCCAACAGATAGTTTGTCTAGAATTCATATTTGGATCCGACTAGGTTTTACGCTGGCTGTCGGCTACCTAACGCAACCCTCCTCCTTTATCCGGGCTTGGGACCGGCAGTGGATAATATCCTCTGGCGGAGTAATGATGAAATAGGTTTAACCTCTGATTGGAATATATCTTTTACACTCTTCAATTGTGCTGTCATACAAATGCTGTTATTCAAATGTAGGTATCGGACTCTTATTGAGAGAGCATTACAAGCAAGACTCGTCTATGGGAGCCCTCATATGAACAGAGCTGTCAGCTTTGAGTATATGAACCGTCAGCTAGTGTGGAATGAATTCTCGGTAATTTCTGTTGCAGTACCATCGATTTCAGCAGCTTGATGTTCGGAATACGTATGCTACGTTTGGAATGAATGAATTTGAAATGTGGAATTCATTTATAAATGAATTCTACATAAAATTCATTTGCAAATGAATTCTCATGTTTGGTACGACAACTTAAAATGTGGAATTGAATTGAATTCCACAAAGTTTTTGTTGGAATAAATCCAGAATTGAAGCTTCATTTGCTCTTACTTCCTGAGATGCCCTTGATACAATAACCTATTTTTGAAAAAGAAAGGTTGTTAAGGGGTGTTAAGGGGTATTTTTGTTCACACAATTTGTTTATGACAAAATGTGGAATTTATTTGCAAATTCCATCTATTTTGGTGGAATTTGTTTAGTTAAATTCAATTCCGTGGAATTGAATTCCCAGAATTGAAATGAATATTTTTTTTCCATTCTAAACACAAATTTTGGAATTAGAAACGAATCCCATAAAAAATTGTGGAATTCATTCATTCTGAACTGGGTGTTAAGCGTGTGATTTTGAATTCTATCGGTTCTCTTCTGTTCTGGTAAAGTTGGTGACAAATTATGGTAATTGATTGAAAGTTATAGCCTGCTTTCAGTTCTGAGATGCCTTTTCTTATCTATTGAATTCTAATAAGTACAGAGATGAATTTAGATATAGA
Source organism: Diospyros kaki (assembly GCA_036245055.1). Classification (NCBI taxonomy): domain Eukaryota; kingdom Viridiplantae; phylum Streptophyta; class Magnoliopsida; order Ericales; family Ebenaceae; genus Diospyros; species Diospyros kaki. Next base: position 5,766,862 of record BSEG01000003.1, read on the forward strand.
TATGGAAATGGACATGAAAACCAACATATGATAGTGATTTGGAAAAACCAAGGATATGAGAACTGACACATGATACAGTGATTTGGAAAAAAAAAAAAAAAAGGATGCATGGATATCACTCCAATATGATAAATTGTTTTCTTTATATTTTTTTGTTAGCGATGTTTGTGAATATAACTGGCAGAAGTCATTAAAAAGGATTGGAAAAGTGCTATTAGAATTTGTCATGTCCCAAGGGTATAGTAGTAATAGATGATAGATGCATTTCTTTTGATTGTACCTACTATTTGTTTTGATTGTATCGGGTGTACTTAGAAGTAGCGAGCAGTTGTGCCTAGAAGGTAGCAACCTTCAGTTGTACTTAAATATTTGGCAACCCTATTGGCACCAAACCACAGCTACCTGGATCAATATATAAAACTGATCCAACATAATTCAAGGCATGGACGAATATTATTCAATCAAGTCAGATTTCTATCTCTCTCAATTTCCCTATCTTTTTCTCGGTTCTCCTTAATCTCTCCCTATCTATGTTCTTCCTGAATCCCCCCCCCCCCCCCAAATTCTTTTGATTTCCCCCTTCCTTTCTGATCTATCTATCTCGATTCCTCTCAATTATCTCTCAAAGCCCTAGGCTAAACGCTAGGTACATGACAAATTGGTATCAAAGCAGTTGTTCCTTGGCTATTAATTTCTAATGGTTCTTGGTGTGAATTCTGAATCTACTTAAAGATAGAAGAGATAGATCGAAGCCAAGCAAGTAATCCTCAGGAAACAGAGCTAGGCGATTCAGTGATCTCGGCAGCTAGCAAAGTTAGGCAATCTTTGATTAATTCGTGACAATGAATTTTGGTCGTTCCTATTTGAAATTGAAGGAGAAGCAAGCCAGGTGAGTTCCGATCGTGATTCTTGTGAACTCTCTTAGCCGTGACAGAACTGTTAGACTTCTGCTGTTGCCGTTGTGATTCAGGAAGGCTACCTCAGAGAATTGGCTTTGTAGCCCTGGGTGATTGCTGTTAATTCATTAGGAGAACTGATCAGAGTAAGGTCCTTGGCTGGCGATCTCAGTTGCAATCTCACTTCCGATGGTAGATGGCACTTGGATGAAACAAATGGAATCTCAATTGCAACAAGTGATGGCAACAATGTCAGAGATGCAGATCCACATTGGGACCATTGGGGGATCTCTAGAATAGGTGGTGGAGAAGAAATTGGACAGCGTAATGGATTGGTTGCACGAGGAGATGCATGAACAAAACAATCAGATGCGCAATTAGATGCAACAGTTCATGGTGATGTTCGCTAGACAAATTCTGGTAAGACTCTCCCTTGAATTCCCTCCTAGAGAGAGGTTAGATCTGATCTTACTCGGGAATGGAATGATCCACAGAGTTACCGGTTCCTCTGAATTTTAGGTAGATCCGGCAATAATTGGAGAGAATACACTAGAGAAGAGGCAAGAAGTGGAGGTTGCTCACAATCAGCCCAGCTTTCCTATGCCTAAAATTGGAGATACCCTTACTCGATGGATAGGACCTGAGATGGTGGGTGAGATGGTGTGAAAGGATGTTTAGTCTATACAATGTGCTGGATTAGCAGAAGGTCACCATGGCCTCTGCCTACCTTAATGATGCAGGGGATGCTTGGTTCCAAGGTCAGTCTAGGGTTGGAGTTGGCTGCCAATGGGCAGATTTCGTGGAAGACTAGCGTGAAAGGTTTGGGGATCGAAGTATGATGGATGTGGTAGAGGAATTCAACAAATTAAGGCAAGAGGGGCTAGTGTAGACCTATCAACTCAAATTCAAAGAGTTGAAATCACTGATGTTGAACCTCAATCCCCACTTAACGGAGGTCTACTTCGTCTCAAGTTTCACAAGTGGCTTGAGCAAAGAACTACGACCTACAGTAAATGCTTCAACCAAAGTTCGTCAAACATGTTGCGGCGTCAAACATGTTGCGGAAAGTGTAAGATTACAGGAAATGATTGCGGAAGCCATTATAAAAAAGCACCAGCTCCTAACCGAAATTCATCTTGCAAACAATTCACACCTGGAAGGAAATCCAAATCATAGGGCTTATACTAACCCTAATTCAGCCAATTCTCTTTTGGTGGAACGAAGGAGACAGGCATGGCTATGCTACCTATTCGGAGAAAAATTTATCCCAGGCCACAAGTGCAGGAAACAGTTATTATATATGGGAGGATGGAAAAGAAGGAGAGCAAGTCGGGATTGGCTGAAGCAATGGATCAGTTGCTGCAAGTTCTTGGGGGCAAGAACTCTCTCAAGGAGGGAGAATTGTCATATCCCCAAAGGTATAATAATAATAAATAGTAGATGTATTTCTTTTGATTGTACCGGATGTACTTAGAAGTAGCCAGCAATTTTACCTAGAAGGTAGCAGCCTTCAGTTGTATTTGATTTGAATATTTGGCAACCTTATTGGTGCCAAACCACTGCTACCTGGATTAATGTATAAGACTGATCCAACATAATTCAAGGCATGGACGAATATTATTCAATCAATTCAGGGTTCCATCTCTCTCAATTTCCCTCTCTTTCTCTCAGTTCTCCCTAATCTCTCCCTTTGTCTCTGTTCTTCCTGAATTTCCCCCTCATTTCTTCTGATTTCCCCCTTCCTTTCTGATCTATCTCCCTCGATTCCTTTCAATTCTCTCTCAAAGCCCTAGGCTAAACCCTAGGTACATGACAGAATTGAAAATGTATTACTAATGCTCTATGAAAATACTGCTCACTATAATAGTGATTACATATAATAATATTGAAAAAACATTTCTCCAACATAAAGACGTCACTCCATCCATAATAATGATAAGATAGACATCATTTCAATGTACCAAGATAAGTAATTATTTTACCTAGAGTCCTAATTATGGGTCATTTCTTTTTTGTTCCTTACCTGAATGCTTATTCTATTTGCAGATTTACCCCTAATTAGCATCTAAAATCTATTAAGAACCATGTTGAGCCCTATTGTCTCCAATTCATGACCATTCATATCCATTGCATGTCCTAAATGTTTCTAGGAACAAAAATAATGATGAAAAGTTTACGGAACACTATGTTGCATATCTGACATGCCTGATATGTTCAAACACTAATAGGACACTTGAAATGAACTGTAATACTCAATAATAAGCTAATTGTTGTGAAACATATAAATTTTCATTATGTTGACTCAGAGAAAGTTTTTACTCTGTTTTAAGGTCTTTTATGTTGTCATAGGAAATGTTTACTTAATGGTGCCAATTGTTTTCTTAATTTAACAATCTTAAAACTTGTTAGCATGATTACAATCTTAAAACTTGATTTATTTAGTTTGGTAAGTGATGCTTCATTTAGGTAATTAGAACTAGATTTTTTTTTTTGGCTGAGAATTAGAACTTGATTTAATGTGCAGGAAATGTTGTTGTTACTCCTTCCGCTTCTCAATTCATCATCCATTAAAAATTTTCTTCGACCATTCTCGAAGGATAAATCTTCAAGTTCCGGGGGGGATGAAACTGTGTGCCCAATCTGCTTATTGAGTCCAACTGTTCCATTTCTAGCTCTCCCCTGTCAGCACAGGTACATACCATGTATATTTTTCTTTCACCAGTTATCATTTTGCTTCATGTAGGTTAATCACTTTTTACCAAGTCCAAATAAGTATTCATCTCAATTTGACTCTAGGTGCATCCTATTACAGCTGCTTTGTGGGGGCGGGTAGGTCACAATAATCCTGCTCAATGTATACTCCATTGAAACAGAAATATGGTAGCACCATTCAAGGATTTTAACTGTATATGCTTAGTGATACCTTTTTTAGAGTCCAATACAACTTAGTCATATTCATATTTTATTCTATGAAACTAAAAGAGGCTCAAGTACCTGAACCAATAGCTTATTGCACATCTAGGTTAATGTAGAACTGGAATGTAGATGAGTTTTTCCATTATGTTCAGTCCAGGTTCAAGGGGACTGGATCGAAGCTCTCAGAAATATATTTCCCTCTCTTATTTCACCAGTGAAGTGGGTGCCACCATAAATCCTAATGTATGATATACCTGATTTTCTTCTGCCTGATGGTTAGAGATGAATGATCTATATTTAAAATGCATTTTTATCTTATATATATGTATTATATTTGTTTCAAAAAAGTTTCCCGTTAAAGCTTTATTTGAATATTTATGTGTTTTATTTGCTGGCAGCTACTGCTACTACTGCCTTCGAACACGGTGTTCTGCAGCTCCATCTTTCAGGTGCTCCAGGTGCAATGAGCCAGTTATTGCCATGCAACGGCATGGTGGTTCAATAAAAAATATTACTTGGGAAAAATAACTTCACGAGGTTGGGAAAGAAAATGAAAATGAAAAAAGGGCTAGGACAGTTACAAATCCATATTGATGTATAAAAAATGCCCAAAAAGGGGCATTACTATTCAATTAAGAAAACAAGTTTCCATGGAAAGTCACTTATTCGTTTCTGTAGAGTAGCTTTCATTCTTTGGCAACTTTATATATTTCATTCAAGTTGCCACTTTTCTGAGTGTGCTTCTTTTAACTCTTCTTGCTTTTCTTCTTTCATTATCAATATTAACTTCGCTCGTTTGAAAGTTAAATTTGACCTCTTTTTTGTCTAATGACTCGAGGGGGTCCATCCTCTTTTACATGCCGGAGCAAAGTAAAATCAGGTGGCTGGCTAGTCCTATGTTTTTGGAGGTTGCTGCCATTATGAGACGAAACAGTTCGTATCCTATGGACTTGATCTTACCCCTGGATTTGACTTTCATTAGAATATTGTGGGGGCAATCACTTGCACACTTTCTATCGGCTGTATAATTGTTATTGTCTCTGTTCTAACTGTTTATTGGACATTAGACAGTTGGGGTGCACGTGTAGAATTTGATTAGAGTAGTTTCTGGCTCTAATCAAATGTTCTTTTCTTCCATCTTTACAGCAAGGATGTTGTCTTTAGCTTGGAAGATGCTGTGGATTTGTGATTTGATCTTTACTCTGTTAAAGGTAAAACCCCTTATTCAGAGGGGTGTTTTAGTACGTATATATGCATCTTGTTTATTGTCAAGTGGGTCAACCTTTCGCAACTTTTGATTACTTTTACATGAGATACTGCTCCCTCCTAATGATTAAAGTAGCCTACGCACAACATATTTTGGAGCCTCTGAAATTTGAACAATTAGGGCATTGACTTTTATGCTTCTCTGTACAGTTTACTAGTTCTGAGTCTCCATGGTTCTCAGAGTGCCGGGCAAAATTCTTCTTGCCAGACATCATTTTGTATTGGCTGCTGTCTAAAACTGTTGCAGAAAGAAGCCTTGGCTTTCTGTTGGGTATGTGGTGGGATTTAGGATTTACGTGCAGTGTCCTTGATTTCCCGAGTCAATAAAGCAAGAAATGGAGTCAAATTGTATTCACTTCGCTTTGATGACATGCACTTCGGGGTGTTGGAGGGGACCCCCCCTCCAAAGAGTGCTCCTAGAAAATACTAATAAAAATATTTTTTTAATGCACGAAATTTTTTATTTTGCGAGGGAGAAACCATGAAGGGTGGTATTTTTACTTTAGTTTTTTTTTTTAAATTTATTTTTGTTCTTAAATCTGTGATTTACAAAATATAGATAGTAACTTTTACTATTGTTACTAACTTCCACCTTTCAAATATGCAAGTCCCCATCTAAAGAAAGAATAATAGTATTTCTCAAGTTACGGACGCAGGTTAAACACCTCACTTTGCGATGGGTTTGATTTTTGTTAGAGGTCTCTGGCTATTTAGATGCTCTGAACCTATCATTTATATATGTTTAAGTGTGGGAATCACTGGTAATATAATTCCCTATAAGATAATGAGTAGAGAATGGTCCAAGGTGCTCTGCAAAATAGTAAAGTCCACCCAGAAGGCCCCTCATATCTGTAAGCAGACGGGGCCACCCACTAGCATGTACAATAAATCTGTGAAGATATATGTAGAACTCCACTGTTATGGTCGGCCCACTTCACTCGGCCCTCTCTTGCTCCATCCCTCCATGGCTCTGAATTTGTTTAATTTTAGTTGTCTACAGAGTTAAGTGCTTGTACTCCATTTATTTCAGCGTTGAAGCTATTTATCCCTGTGTTACTACTACAACAGAAGAGTTGAAAGTCACTGAATCTTTCAACATGAATTCATTCTACCCAGTCACAGACATATCCATCCTAGAGCAAGAATTTGTTTGGCCTACTCCTCCACCTGTTGGAATTGAGGCTCGTGAACTTTATAAAATGGATTTTAAAATCATAATAAAATAGCCCACATCATCATCATAAAGGATTGTCTTTGAGGTGGGTCTTTTCTTGGTCCAACTTAAAAATATATATGTGACTTGGCTTACATAAAAAAAGAAAAAAAGAAATTTGGGCCCCTTTGAACACCCAATTATCCATTGTTGCAAAGTGAGGTTTGGAGCCACCTGGTTTGCTAAGTGGTTTTGCTTTTACTGTAGGTGAAAGTTGTGTGACCAATTGGCATGTAGAGTCAAAGAGGGGTCTCCTACTTGGTCGAGTTAGCTAAGAAAAGAACAAAAAGACAAACAAAATAGAAAAAAAAAATAAAAAGGGGGAAACCACTTTGTTCAAATGATTCATCATCAAAATCTATCAGATCAGGATATTTTAACTTTTATTTTTTTTACCTCACCAAAAAAAAAAAAAAAAATCATCAAAGAGCAATGGGGCTTAAATCCTATTCTTGTACCTAAAATTAAACTTGTGTTTGAATATACTCATTTGACTGTCATTTAGAATTTGAAATTTGAAAGATTTTGGATAAAAATACTTTGGATTTGGGCTCTTGTTCAGTTTTATTAATCAGTTGTTTGTTAGGTTGAATATTTGATTTTTGGATAAATTTTATAAATCTGTTATGATTCACGATATGAAATTCGTCTTGTCGAAAATTTTAACTTTTAATGTGAGGCTTATAACATCTTGAGAACCCTCCCAAACTTTTGAGGATAGCTCTATCAAGAGATGTACCCTTTTGAGGACGTTTGATTGAAAAACACTCATTTTGGTATTTTTTTAAAAGCAACTCTTATCCAATCTATATTAAAAATTAAGTAAAATAAACTATTTTACCTACCTGCATTTGATTTTTCCCTCTCTTTTAACCTCTCTCATTTCTTGTGGGTCGCGGATGAAAGGGGAGAAGAATAAATAAATAAATAAAAAAAATGAAAGTCACCTCCCATCTCCATCGAACTGTTGATCTTGGATGAAGAAGATGAACTGGGTTAGCACGAAATCAAACCCAGAACAACCTGAGTTTGCACGATCAAAACAAACGAATCCCAATCATTTGATCTCAAGAATTATTGAACCATACCCAAATTTGGGTCTTTTGTCTCTGTGTGTGTGTCTCATCCCTGTACTGAAAGGAGCCTCTCGACCCAGATTTGGGCTTCTTCAATAACTTTGATGGAGGAGGAAATAGTTTGGTTTCCTTCTTCATCCACAATGAAGGCCAATGACGGCAACCAACCAAAGTCATTAAGGGTGCATTTTCTTTGCTTTTTAATTTTTAATTTTGAGTTTTGAATTTATTTTTAATTTTTTGTTTTAATAGTTTGTTTTTAGAAAATTGAAAACGTGTTTTTTTTGTCATTTTGAAAAATTATTTTTTAAAACAGAAAATTAGAAAACGCGTTCTCTTTGAAATTTTAAAAATAATTTTTTAATAATCTTTTATTGAATAAATTTGATTATTAAGTAAATTATAAATATTTAATGTTAATATATTATTAAAAAAATATATACATTTTAAAGTTAATGTTTTATAATTTTTTTAATTATAATAATAAAATATGAATAAATAAATAAATAAATATGTTTTGAGTTTTGAATTTCTTTTGGATGAAAACACTCAAAATAATTTTTTATTATTTTGAGTTTTCTTTATAATTTTTTTTTATTTTCAAAAATACATTTTCAAAAACAGTAAAAGGAATGCGTTTTTATTATTTTAAAAAATTAAAAATTAAAAATTAAAAATAACTTAAAAATAATAAAGAGAATGCAACCTAAATCTTTTTATTTTTTTTCTTTATAACTACACCAGAGATCAGATAAGAAGATGAATGATATTTTGAATATTTTTAAAAATTAACAAACATCTATTCATCATTGTATAAAAGGAAAAGTGATACAAGATGCATAACAATTTAAGGGAAATATATGATATTTTAAATATATTAAAAGGTAGAGCGAATTTGAACATGAAGCCAACTGTACGATCGTTGCCTAAAGCCCCACATTTACAAAAACTCTAAAATTTTGTAATTTATATATATATATATTTTTTAATATTTAATATTTTATTAAAAAAATTTAAATCTAAAATAAAATCTAACTTTCAGTCCAAATTTCACACAAATATACGGATACCCAACCCAACAATCAATTTATAATGTTTTTTCTTTTCCATTTTTTCTTCCTAATTTTTAAGTTAACTCTTTTTATTGTTTCCAATTTTTTTTTTCAGTTTTTACCATTTCTTCTTGAATATCTCATAGATTTTAAGACTTTAAGACTGTAAATTTATTTTTTATTATAAATTTTTATTTTTCTTTATTTATGCAGTAAGTTGTTTAGCTTTTTTTAATTTCTCAGATATTATATTTTAGTTAAAAATTTACTATCGTTAAGAGATTATTGTATTTTGTAATTAATTGAATTTTATTTTTTTTAATTTAATAAAATAATAAATTTTTTAATAAAAAATATATTATTCATTTTTTTACAAAAAAAAATTAGCACTCTATAGAAAACTCCAACAATTTTGTTTTTTAGTTGACCGGCTCTGTTAAAAGGGTTTGTGTTATTTTATCAAATATTGGGTGGGGAATGATGAATATAATTCATCCTTGGGCGCGCATATGTATATATATATATATATATGTGTGTGTGTGTGTAAAAGCAAAGGAAAACCCACCCCAAGTCTAAAACAACATACCCTGGTTGGTTACTATACCTCAAATCAAGGAATTGTAGGCTCCACAGACCATTTGTTTTAGGCCTGAAAACATTGCCCACCAGCCTTTGCTGCCCCACTTTACAATAAAGCTAAAGCAAGAATAAAAAAGCAATTGCATAAACAACAATTCAAATGGAAAGCAAAAAAAATTAATACAAAAGACGAGTCCCCAACTCCCACGACTGTGAAAAATTACACACAGACTGACTTTGTTGTTGACACACAACAGACATGGGTTTCTTCAACCCCATCTGATGCATGATGAATGATGAGAAAGCAAACACACACACAGAGGACTCTGAAACCTCCAACAAAGGCTAGCTCGTTTTGGTGCATAAACAAGGAAAGATCAGGACAGATCAGTTGCACAACACAAGTACTGAGAAAGCTAGCTAGCTCATAGAGCAAAAGGAAAGAAACATACACCAAATGTTGTTTTGTTGTGTTGAAGCCCCCCTCATCAATTCTTGTTCTTAATCTTGAGAGAGAGAGAGAGAGAGAGAGAGAGAGATTAACAAATGATGGCAGGAAGCCCTAACTGGTGGAGCATGAGTTCCCAACCTCATCAGCAAGCTTCTGCTTTCTTATCACCATGTCCAGCTCTCTTCCCTCAATATGCAGCTCCATCTTCTTCACTGCCTTCCAACTCTTTGCCTGATCATCATAGTCAAGACTTTTCACAGCCATGGAACCAACTTCTTATGTAACTCTCTCTCTCTCTCTCTCTCCCTCATAGCTTTACTTAAATTTTAATTAGTTCAAGATTCAGACTGTACCACCAACCCTAACTTCATTAACTATGATAAGATTAATCAAACCGTAACATGTATCATCTCCTTTTCTCACCTTTCTTTTTGATTATCTCCCTACATGATTGGGAGCTTTTGCAAACTTTCAACTTCTTTACCCCCTTGGAATTATTTTTCTTGCAGATATATGGTCACCTTTTCTTTTTTAAATTTTTTTGTGATGAATCTTGTGGGTTGTTTTCAGGGGAGGATTGGGGAACGATGAGGATCAAGACAAGGTTGGTTTGAGTCACTTTCAATCCAAGAAATTGGAAAATTGGGAAGACCAAATCTTGATAAATAATCCATCTTTAGGGGTTCCTATTATTGATGTAAAGCAAGAAGTAGTTCAAAGTAGCCCAGTACTGTACGGAAACGGAGACGATGAATTTCAACAAGCACTTCCTTCTTGGTCTAAAGTAGCCGTTACCACTATAAACAACAACAACAACAACAGCAACAACATATTGGACTTCTCAAACTGCAAGAGAGGGGGCAAAAATCAACATGCTGATCATTCTTCTGAGGTGAGAAAAGATATTCAACGCTTGAATTTTATGATTGTATGCAGGCTTACAGACAGGCAAAAGTGAAGCTAATTATCTAATTAGTGGCAGAAACTGCAAGTCAATTAAATCTGTATGTTATTTCTTCAAAATCCATCTCGGATTCTTAGTTTTTCACTGTTTGTTGGTTTGTATCAGTGTGATAGCACAGTCACTGCCGGGTTATCTAAGAAGGCTAGGGCTCAGTCATCTTCAACCCAACCACCTTTAAAGGCAACACAAATCTCTCTCTCTCTCTCTCTCTATATATATATATACTCTCTCTCTCTCTCTATATATATACAGCCCATAGTAGAACAAATAATAAACGAAGTGAACTAATTTGAGATAATAGGTATATGTGTGTGTGTCTGTATAAGCAGGTGAGAAAGGAGAAGCTGGGAGACAGAATAACAGCCCTTCACCAACTGGTTTCCCCATTTGGAAAGGTAAAACCAGGCACACTCTTCTACCAGTTCTTGAGCGCCATGGATAAGAGAAGAAGGAATATATGCAGTAGTTATTTTATGATGAAACCCATGAAGGAGAATTTTCATTTTCACTTAGTTGGCATCAGAGATAATGCTCCTGTAATATTTGCTCTTTATTTCCCCATCTGGGATTGTCTCTTTAGCATCAAAGAAGGCCTGAAAAAAAAAAAAAAAATGACTCGGGGGAGTGTTTTCTTTTCTTGCTCTTTTGCAGACTGACACTGCTTCTGTATTGTTAGAAGCAATTGGCTATATCAGATTCCTCCAGGGTCAAATTGAGGTGATGTTTCTTCTCGCCCCCCATCCACACACACACACACACACATGCCCTGCAAGTAACTAAAAAACTCAGTGAGAGGAGCCTGCTCTTAAAGTTCCACTCCTCCATGCTTTTCAGACATTGTTCCTTAAATCCATCTTTTTTAATTTTTTCCTTACAACTTGATCCAATTAATGCAGGCACTTAGCTCTCCCTACATGAGCAATGCATCAAGGCACCAGCATTCTGCTGTAAGCAGCAGCCGTATATTCCCATTTCCCATTTCCCAATGCCAAACCACTGTTCTCTCTCTCTCTCTCTCTCTCTCTCTCATACACACATTCTACTTTGTATGACATTAATTGATTAATGTTAGAGATTTATTTAATGTCAGGTTCAAGGAGAAAGAAATTGTGCATTTCTTGAGGACTCTGCGCAGGTATATATGCTAGCTTTATTGGATCCGTCACACACCAAAAAGAAAGCTGGGAGAGTTATTGTTAAAGCGCCTTTTGTCATCACTCTGTTCAGAAAGTTAGATGTTTAAAGAAAGACATCTTTATCTTAAATAAACTCAAATACTGTTTAAAGTTTCTCAGTAGGCATGCATATTTGGGAAATTCTTAGTTTGAATTTCGAAGCTGCTGCAGAAAATGGATTAAAACTAACCAGTGCTACTCTATATTTCCCTTTTCTTCTAGCTGCTGTTTGATAATTGCCTCAAAAGAAGAGCTTCCAAGCAGGTACCTTTTCTATATCTATATATATTCTTTAGTTGGAACATTATATATATATATGATTTTTATATTGATTTGTTTTTTATATGTATATATATATTTTTAGGGTAACCAAGATGGTGCAAAGGACTTAAGGAGTAGAGGGCTGTGCTTGGTTCCTATATCTTGCACTCATCATGTTGGCAGTGAGAATGGAGCTGATTACTGGGCTCCAGCTCCTGGGGGAGGATTTTGAATATTATAGGGGCAATTTGTTAGGTTGCAGCGGCAGCACACTGAAGCTTCCATGGCTGGGAGTGATATATATATCTATATATATAACATCACGAGCAGTGATCCATCTGATCTGATCTGAGGCTGACTGCTCATGATGCTATTGTGCTCTCTATACATTGGAAACTAATAAAGTGTGCTAGATATATATAGTACAATTAATTTCTACTTGTATTCTAAAATCATGAAGAGCAATGCCTCTTTTGACATGCATCTGATGAAGTTTGTTTAGTACCATGTTCATTAGCCTTCTTAAAGACCTCAAGGGACAACATTGTTAACTTGGAACAAGGTTTTAATTAATGGTCAAATTTCATGGAAGATTAATAACTTGTGTATATAATTGTTAGTTTAGCGTGCAAAGTTTAATCAACCACATAGGACTTGATACCTTTAAACATAAGGAATTAATGGTTCGAGTCTTAAAATTAATTGTTGCATGCAATTTAACAAGCAGCCATTTGATACAACTATACTTCCTCAAGCTAACATAGGATGAGCTGTGCCAAATGTCTCAGCTCATTGACTTGGCTGAAAGTAAATTTTGCGAAGGAAATATATTGAAAAAAACAACTTAATTAGCTATCGACTTTACAAAGCAAAGATATTTGGTACAACAAACTAGAGGATCCGCCAAGAGAGGAAAGGAACTGCCAAACCAAAAAACAAATCCCAATGAACAAGCAACACTAAGTCCAACGTTCGGTCAGGAAACTTGATGGAGATCAACCAAGGAACAATATAAATAGATTCACATATCAGACTCGTTTCTTCAAGAAACTACGAGAAGTAGAGAACCACACAAAGGGAAGGTGATGACTCTTGATTCCATGATATAAACCCATTTACCAAGGAAGAAATAGTTCAAGGGGCATCGACCATATTTTATGAAAGAGCGCTATTAGAAATAGCTTATGAGTTCCAAAAATAGGATAAAAAAGACCATTGAAGGTTAGTGCACTCTTAACTAGAGGCTATAAATATATATATATATATATATATATAGATACAAAAGTAATCACAAGACTAGGAAACCCTTGGGCCATAAATAAAAATGACCACTGTATGATGCCGAATTACTTTTGTGTTTTAATGGAAACTATACAGTTAAATTTGTTCCAAGTTACCTACTGAAATTTGTATATATTTATATAAGTTTGGAAAGGTTACCATTATATGGTAGACTAGTGTAATTGTGAATACACCGAAGTGAATAGTTAAATAGTTCGAAGCCAGCATTTTAAGTTCATTGAGCTAGACTTACGTCGGGAAATAAGGGGAGGAGATATAAGATCCAGCTCAGTGCAAAGGCCAAAGATTGAGCTTAGTGGGAATTAACGCCGAAGATTGAGCTCAACAGAAGACTAAAGATAGAGCTCAGCGGAGCGGTCGAAGTCCAAACTCAGTAGAGAGCCAAAGATGGAGCTCCGTGCATGGAAGGCCAAAGTCCGAGCAAGCTCAATAGAGAGAGCCAAAGACCAAGCTCAGTGGAAGGTTGAAGTTCGAGCCAGTACAAGGCTAAGGAGTGAGCCTACTAGGAAGCTGGAGTCCAAACTAGGCAAGAAGCGATGTTCAAGTTCGACCAAAAATTGAGGTCCCATGCCACAAAAATTTCCAAAGTATGTTTGGAGTTTACTCCAAAGTTGGGGCTCCTTGATGTTTCCAAAGGAACTGAAATGAGGCAGAAATAGTCTCATAGTTAGATGACAACAAATGTAGGGAGATGGGGATGTATGATGTTATAAAGGTGGTCATATATAATAGGTGGTTTTACATAGGAGTAATGGACAACAAGTATTCGAATTAAATTTCCCAACAGACATACTAACACACCTTACCAATAGTCTATATATTTATTTTCTTAATTATATAACAATTGAAGAGTCTCCCTGGCTTAATCATATTCTTAAAATTTCTTTTTTAATTGGAAAAAAAGAATTAATATGTATTAATTATTTATACATTGCATATCACGTGCACATTGTTTCAAATTTTAATTATTTTTTCCCAAGTGTTGGTGCAGACAGCTTTATTATTTTATCTTGTGTTCTTTCTGCCTGTGAAAATAAATTATTGTTTCCACTTCCATAGATAATTAGTGTTTGGCTCTCCATTTGCATGAAGATAATGTTTCAAAAAGGCACTTAAAAGTTATTAACCCTTGAAAATCTCATTTAAGCATATAATATTCTGTACCAAACAGTGGAGAAATGCTTTCAGCACCCATATTTGTTCTCGAATAGAGTGAAAGGGAAAGGCCCATGCTGTAATAAAAGCCCAAACAAAGTTCGAAGGAGTTGGCTTTGATTGTCAAATGCTACGTTGTAACTAGGATTTGTTGGTACAAAGGAACAAAGAAAAAGGTCTTTTTTTGCTATGTAAGTACTAAAATAAGACTCTTATGTTATGTTGCTTACGTCGAGTAATATAAGAATTGCTCGACACACCTTTCTGCTACACCGCGTTCGATGCAGGCAACAAATCATCCCTCTATATAATGTATCTACTCTATTACATAAAAAAACATTAAATTTGACATCACTAATTTAAAATCAAAAACTAATCGACTCTGCTATTGTTAGCTCTGTTGCTGATAGTAATTGCTTGGGTTGTTGTTGCTAGTGGCTACTTCAGCTATTGCTTGCTCCTACTACTTCTTTAAGTAGTGTTTGTTAACAAAGATATATAACAAAAAAGTTAAGATATGAAAAGTATTCTAGATTTTGTCATTTTTAATGTGTTTGTTAAATTTATCTGACAGCTGTTGAAAAAGATGTCACGTGACTTCTTATTTGACATTTTTTATATATGCTTATCTCTTCCTCCCTCAAGATAAACATATCTTGAACATTACAGATAAGAGAAAATGACATATATATCGTCCAGTACATTTCAAAAAATTTATTAAAAATTTAGAAATACTTCTCAATCTTATCTTGACAAATCCATATCTTAGTTCGAAAAACATTTTAACTTTATCATGCAACCTCATTTTAATCATTTTAACAAACGTTACGTTAATATATAGCTATACTTAAAAGCGTATATATATATATGTGTGTGTGTGTGTGTTTTCATATATATATATATATATATATATATATGAAATCTATAAATACCAATCCAAAGATGCACTGTAGAGATTACTAACTCATTCAAGCTTACAAGTCTTTTTCACAAGTGCTTATTTTTTTAACTTTTCTCTCTACTAAGGTTATACATCATTTGTATTATTTTGTTAAAGTCTTATTATATACTTAGAGAGATTTTGTAATTGAGAGTTTCAACTTTTAGATCATGTCATTGATTTTTATATCTTGTTGAAATTACTAACGATTTGTTAGAGAGCTTACTTGCTTATAAGTAGAAGATTATAAATTCCTAATGGTTTAAGAGAGAATCTACTTGGATTAAGTAGGGTGTTTTTAGTGAGTTGGCAAAATCTCTTACGGCTAGTTAGAGTAGTAGATGTAGGCATATTTTGTCGAACCACCATAAATCCGTGTCTCATCTCTTTCTTTACTTTCAATCTTTTTAGCTTTCCAAATCTTGATTTATACTTATTGCTACATTGCACTAAAAATCTATTTTCACTCAAAGTTCGTAAAAATTCACTTATTTTTAAAACACACAGTTCATCCATCCCTTGTGTGGTGACATTATCAGTGTGCCAATCCAACACTTTTTTCCGGCGGGGGCAACCGACGCTTATCAGCAATGCGATGGGAAGGACCAACAGCGAGGCAACCCAAGCAATCTACAGATTTGATGGGAAGGATCGACGGAGAAGCGATGACAAAGATCGATGATGAGGCAACCGCGAGTGAGTCTACAGATCTAACCGCAATGAAACGTCAACGAGGCGACAGGAAGGATGGACAGATAGCGAGGCTACCACGACCAGTCTGCAGATCTGATAACAATGGAACAGCGGTGCGATCCTTCGCTTTCTCGGTCATCGGCGTGATCCTTCGCCTTCCTTGGTCACTACTACGTCAGTCACCTTTCTCGATTACTGCTGCTTCACCTTTCTCGGTCCGTTGGCCATTGCATCTCCGGTCTTCTCTGTTGCTACTGTTGGCGTTACAATATATCAGATTTGAGAGGTTTCTCATTTTTGCTGTATTTTATTGTTGGATTTGTTGTTTAGGATTGCTGTGAACTGACATTTTAATTGCTACGATTTGTTGATATGAATAGACTTTAATTGCTCCAACTTAACTATCCCATGTACTTGATGTAAATATGAACATATTTTAATTTGCAGAGACCAAATGTTTACAACAACTTTTGTATATTGCAGTCCAAAATAAATATAAGCTGTAAACTAAAAAGCAATCCAACTGGTGATTTGAACATCAAACTTATTCCTTCTTTTGGATTGCCATGACAAAAAATAAACAAAGAAAAACAAGAACCAACTGAATGGTTCTAACTGGATCAATATATAAATCAGGGTCTTTGTGAGATCTTAATTGAGGGGCAACCATTTGTAGATGCAGGTGATTTAAGACAAATTTAGTGCCAGCCGACTGAATCAATCTTTCTTTCAAGTATGTAACCTAGTCTCTATATCCGTCCATAGACCAAGTCTAAGAAGAAGCACCTTTATTATATTGCTGGATTTGTTGTTCCAGGCTCTTGATCCTTCAAATTGGTTATGGTTTTTGATCAAAATGTGCTTAGTTATGTGTAGCATCATAGGAGGGATTGAATTACAAATCTGAAATGTTGAATTAATTTTATAAAAGGGAAAAAAAAAACTGAAGGAGCCCAACTATGTCTCAAGATTCAATCCTTATACTAAATGTTGAATTACTTTTATCTCCTGAGTTAGAATTTAGTCCTTATACTAAATGTAAAATGTGCAAAAATAAATAAATAAATAAATAAATAAATAAAATGAGATGTTCTGTCTTTGCTGATGTTCCACCTCTTTGTGTGACAGTGGTTTGATGGCTTCTTCTTTAGCTTCTCCAACCATGTTTCAGGATTTTGAAAGCAAACTAATAATAAATGAGATTGATAATGATAATTGTGTGGTTGTCCATAGGGTGAGGAGTTTGAGGGACTTGAGGATCTAGCAATTGAAACATTTGTTTGTGGTGAAAACGAAGCAGAATATGGTATATTGACTGATGCTGAGGTCAGTAGAGGGAGACACCATGTAGGCATGCAAATTGCTACGAATGATGATGCTTTTGGCTTTTATAATGAATATGCCAGGAATGGGATTTAGCATTCAAAAGGAATCAGCAAAGAGATTGAGGCCAGATGGACCTATTACTTAAAAAGATATTAGGTTTGTTACAAGGCAACATACAAAAGAAAGCCTCATATTCAAACTAGTTAGAAACATGCTCGTCAAAATCAAGAAGGTTGTGAGTCTTGGATGGCTGTTCATTTGAAAATAGAGTATGGATCTTCAAGCAATTTTTTGATGAGCATAATCACGAAATGTTTACCTCTCCAAATAAATCAAGAAAATTTCCCTCTCATAATAAATAACATCTGCTACCATGTGTCAAAGAGTACATGGATCAATATTGGTTGGCAAGATGTGGTTTGTCGAAGGATTGCATAGCGTCTGAATGTCATTGGCGATGACACCTCAAATATCAACTTCCGACATTGTTCAAATCACTTTATTAGAAAAAAAAATTAACAATATTGGTCGTGAGTATATGATCGTAAATGGTGTTTGTAGGAATAATTTTTAGGTAGATGGGAGAGCAAGAACCTAAAAGGAGTGCACAATGCTTAACGGATACAAGAAGATAAATCAATTTTTAAAACTTTTTCAAAAACCATATGAATAAATAGCGGAAATGGATCATTTCTTGCTTAACACGGTGGTAGCAACCATATGCATATATTAAAATCATACAATATGGAAATGCAATAAATGGTAACTATTACCTCAATTGCAAAGAAGATGATGATGGTTGTTATCTGACTTGAACTTTTCGATCTCCTAGTTGAGCTCTCCGATCCCATCACATATCAGCTCATGAATCGGCATCCTGAACTAGCTCCTTGTCCTCTTCAGTACCTGTCTTTAGTTGACCAAGCCACCCCTACAAATGTAAAAGACCAAATCAGTGTTAGTGTAGATGCTTTAGACCCTATTAGATCGGGCAAATTATACACTGACATTAGTAATCATATTTATTATTGAATAAAGAGTTATTTAATTTTACAAGAAGTTATTCTATTAGTTTCTTGTTGTTATTGTAATGACCAGATGAAACTAGATAGAAGTTCATATGATGTATACTGTGATTAATCTATAAAGATGTGAGATGATGCATCATAGTTTCTAGACATCATTAAATATTCCAAGTTGTAACAATGTCAGGAATAGACATTGACAATTGCAGTAAGACTGTATGTGCTACGTTTTTACTATGTGATGGCAATGAGGGTCTCACACCCATAGACATGGGGATGCATAGACAAGTATATAGGTGACCAATGTTGGAAAACGTGTCATTGGACATGACTTGTCATGAGAATCCATTTTAATTATATGTTGATGGAATTCTCATACGAGATGGGTATAACTAATCCTTGGACCTGAGATTGTCACGGTCATCTCATAAGAAAATCGGCATGCTTTGACATCGTTTCGATGGGCCTAGATAAAGGCTACACGTGGGTGATTGTTAGGCATATCGTGAGGCTTATGGGTACATAACCAAGATGGGACTCGTCTATCTCCTGATAGAGGATGATGTATCTAAGGCGCATTTGATGGATATTCACTTTAAATCCATGGCCATGGTGAAAGAGATCAATAAAAAGTTATTGATTCACTTTCTATTAAGTGAGGATATTCAGAAAATCGAAGAAAAACTCATGTGATCGTAATTAAGCAACACATCATCAGACTTGAGATCACAGAAGATACATTAACGAAAGGATCGAATTACATGATAACCATGCTTGTGAAAGGTTGTTTACGGATTATGAATTCTTTTAAATAATTGGGTAGGCATGACTCATTGCTAGAGGTCAATCTTTTCTTATGTGTTCATACCGACACATTGCTAACATATTCGAAAACCTAATGAATCATACGCAATATGTACGGTCCATGGCTTAAACTAGGAGAGCAGACGTATGGTTTAGTAGGACACTTTAACAAGAAGTTGTGTCGTCGTAGATTCTCACGAAAAAGAACAAATAGACGTAATAACGTCGATATGACGAGGGGTCGTCATAAAGGAAATAGTTTCCTATAATGCAATTGATTAAATTAGAAAGGAGTTTCTAATTTAATAATTTGGACTTAAATTAATACTTGGGCTAAATTAGATTTGAGTCAAATATTAAATTAAATATTATATTTGAGTTTGAATTAGATTTGAACCAAATATTTTATTTAAACTTATAATTGGATTTGGGCTATTTAATTAAACTTCTAGTTGGACTAGAATAAATCCATTTAATTAAGTTCCTAGTTGAACTAGGATAAATGGGTTGACCCAATCCATTAGAGTTTAAGAAACCCTATGAGGTTTCTCTATAAACACACCATTAAGGGTTGCCCAAATTAAGCTTTTATTTTATGGTTTTCTAGAGTTGAAAAATCATTCTTTTTCATCCATACACAAGCTGCAAAAGGAGAAGGAGCTAGCACTCCCATTCCGCTCTCCTCGCCAATAGACGCGTGCCGCGTATCACGAGTTAGAGACCGGACGTTGGGACAACTCGAATCCCAGAATGACTTGAAAATGTAATGGTTAGATTTATTTTATTATGTACGTGATTGTTTGTTTTCGACGTTGATAATCTCCGAGATAGGGATAAGGTTCAAAATTTTTTAACTACGTTGTTTGTCCTGTAGCGATCTTGCTTCACTTTCAGTCAATCCACTCGTTGGCCACCCTAATACCCTTCGCTAGACTCGTGCTAGGATCATCTCAAATGAATGTGAAAAAGAGCTAGAACTGTTCTTTCAATAGGTTATCCATCTCATGAACTTTGAAGCGGGATATAGTAAAAGGCACTGTAACTATAAATCCACCTCCGATAACTTTTTCCAAATAGTTGTGGTGCCCTCGGTCCCATATTCGAGGTGCTATCGTAACTCACGGTTACAATTGTAACATATCAGTATTTAGGAAAAATAATAATAATTAATTTTTGTATTTGAAATGATTTATTTATGATTTATTAGTGATTTTATGGGAGTCGGTTTAGTATAAAGATTAATCTTTGCAAATATGTAAACAAAGAGTTTTGTAGCCTGGTGGTTATGCGCACGCAAAAGCATGGAGAAAGGTTGTGGGTTTGAACCTTAGGGAGTAAAATATTAGAATTTATTTTTAGCAAAGGGAACTAACATTAGTATATAATTAATTGGTGCATATATATTAATAAGAAGGCTTGTAGATGGAGTGGCCACACACGCGTGCGAAGGAACCAGAGGTCTGGGGTTTGAGACTTGGGAGAAACGGCTAAAAAATATTTTTGGAGGGCATGGGGCCATACGGGCTATAATACCCCAAGAGCCCAAGATCAGGTCAAAGAATGGACTCTAGAGAAGTTAGTATATATATCGAGGATAGTAAGGAAAGAAACAACACTAGTTATATACCTTTTGGGCTGAATGTGGACAAAGAACTCCCGAGTTAACTATGCTTGAACTAAGGTAACTCAAGGATGGGTGACCCCTGAAAAGTTCACTTAAGCCCATCAAGGTAAGTTGATCCAATCTTTCCTATTGCTTAATGTGAAATGTTGCACAGACCCATGGGTATGTGCAGCCACAGGGCCATTTACGGGCAACATGTTAGCTAATCCCATGCTGCCACATGGCAATTTAGTTAGTAGATTAAGTGGTTTGTCTACCATATGAGTTTGGGCATAGGAAAGAGGAAAATGATGGAATTGAGCGAGGATTTAGATGGGGCTCGTTTTTGGCTATACATATATTTTCAAAAATAAATTGTCCAAGACTCATTTTTGTAGATGTCTTTTCACAATAATTATGATAGAGAAAGAGATTAGGAGAGAGGAGAAATTGAGCTTGAGAGAGAGATATTAGAATAGGCAGGAAGAAAGAAATAGTTAGTAAGCTTAAGTAACAATGTAAGTACAAAACATGTGAAATTGGATAGAAGTTAATTTTTGTAATATATTCTTTTGTCTTATTATGTTTAATTATTGATAGAGGAATTTCAAGACGTGATATCGGTGATTTTAACGAATTAAAGAGATCTTACAACGAAGACAATAAATACTCTTTCTGTAAGGGTTTATATGTTTTATGTGTAAATTATTTTGTCATGATTTGCATATGATGACAGATGAGTGTCTAGGCATGAGGCTATGATTTGGGACTAATAGAGCTCATGTTAGGGCTTGGGAAAAATCATATAGGATCACCAAAAGTCCGAAATGGATGAGGTGGATGGGTCTGTATGCATGATTCATTCTATATTTTTCTATGTTTATCATGAGTTATGAATTGCTATTTTACATATTGTCTTTATTGAGTCTTATAACTCACCTCTTATCACTAACCATCAGATGGATCGAGTTTTAAAAAGGGAAAAACGATAATAGTGGATGCATCGCTAATAGATGCAAAAGATAAGTCATGAGAGGATTTTTGATATTTTTTGGTTTATTTAGTGAATTATCCTGTTTTGTATTTTATGTGTATAGAACAAATGAATCCTGTATTGACATTGGAATTTTTATTATTTACTGGTAAATTATATATTTTATGTAAATTTGCTCCCATGATCTCATCATGGCTCTGTAATAGCTCTGATAATTTCAAGCGTGTAGCTCGACCAAGATTTAAGTGCCCTCCATTGCTATTTTTCTTCAGGGGCTCAAGTTCTCGGTGAGCGAATACGGCGTAACCTAGATCTCACTCAGAGCTCCCTAACTTGTAGGGGTATAGTCAACCTTCAAAAATCAGATAGGTGGTCGTGGTTATAACCGTGGATTACAATGGCACCCCGAAGGTGGGACCCAAGGTGCCACAATAGCCACAACCACTTACCAAATTTTTGAAGGTCGGCTATGCCCTTATAGGTTAGGGCATCTTGGGTGGGATCTAGATTTCACCACCTTCGCTCGTTGAGAACTTGAGCCCCTAAAGAAAAATAGTACGCGGAGGGCACTCAAATCTTGTTCGGGCTACACACTTGAAATCTTAGATATGTTACAAAAGCATAATGAGATTATAGGAGCAAATTTACATAAAATCTATTATTTACTAATAAATAGTAAAAATTCTAATTTTATCGCAGGATTTGTTTGTTCTACATGCATAAAATACAAAACAAGATAATTCACTAATAAAATCCATAAACATCAAAAGTCCTTTCACGACTCATCAACCTTGTCCATTGATGACCCGTCCTCCATTACTGCTTTCCCTTTTCTAGAACTTGCCATATCTGTATGGTTAATGATAAGGAGTGAGTCCTCAGACTCAGTAAAGGTAATATGTAAAATAACAAATCATAAATCCATGACAAACATAAAAAAACATGAAATGAATCACGCATGTAGGCTAGTCCACCTCATCCATCCCAGATGTTTAGTGACTCTAAATGATTTTCCCCAGATCCTAACATGAGCTCTATTAGTCCCAAATCACAGTCTCATGCCTATGCACTCCTCTATCATCATATGCAAGTCATAATAAAATAATTTGCACAAAAAACCTATTAAACCCTTACAGAAATAGTGTTTACTACCTTGATAGCCCTCAGCCCTCAGTTTGAAATATTTTCCCACAACGTTGAAATCAGTGATATTACTCCTCAAAATTCTTTTAACAAAAATTAAGCATAATAAGATAAAAGAATTATTTAAATAAATATTATTACTATCAACTTTCATATAAAATTAGACATTTTGCTCTTTCCTTGTTGTTTACGATCACACTACCAATTCTTTCCTTCCAATTCCAACCTCACATTGAGGTTGTTGTTGTCGATATATAGGTAATAAATTGGAGGTTAGTATAATTAAATTCCTACTTTCATTATTGTCCACTACTCATTATTTACTAAATTTTCTCCAACTCCCAGGTCTCTCACACAAACATGCCTGCCCATGTGCTCCCAAAAATAATTATAAAAAATATGCTCTCATGCCTTGGATTCAAACCTGTGACCCCTCATTTCTCGTGTGCGCGCATGACCACCTAACTTGCAAGATTGCTTGTAAATATTTATGCTCAAATTAATTATACACCAATTCTAGATTCTATTCACAAAAATTAATTTCTAACATTATATTCCCAAGGTTCAAACCTAAGACTCGCCAACTCCCTCGTATGTGCTTTATCACTAGACCACAAAGCTTATCATTTACATATTTGCAAAAATTAATTTTATACTAAACCAACTCCATAAAATCACCAATAAATTATTTCAAATACAAAAATTAATTCTTTCCCAAGATAGCGGGATGTTACAGTTTCCCCTTCTAATAAATTTCGTTCTTGAAATTTTTAAACAATCATTTATATCACAAACAAACTTCCAGAATTATCCATGATTCTCAAATGAACAAGGAAATTCCTCCTACATAGTCTTCAAAAAATTAGACATAAATCTATTATCTCTATCGGACACAATACTTATTAGAATTCCATGCAATTGAACAGTCTCTTGAATATAAAGTCAGGCAAGCTATTCAACCCCTATGGTACTTTTCATGGGTAATAAATGAGCTGACTTTGTTAATTGATCCTCAATCACCCAAATGACATCAACTTTCCTTAGTGTTTGAGGTAATCCCATGATAAAATTTGTTGTCACATGTTCCCATTTCGCTCTCGAAAATCTCCAAATGTTGTAATCTCCTTGATGGTTTCTGGTGTTTAACTTTTAACCATTGGCATGTATAACATTTTCTCACAAACTCAACCACACTTTTTTTCATTCCTGGCCATCAATATACTTTTCAAAGATCTCGATACATTTTGGTACTTCCAAGACGCACTGTATATGGGGTACGATGTGCCTCACATAGAATTTTTGTTGTAACTCGCTATGGGCACGTACACTCTTCCACTGCACACTTTGATAATCTGTATATAGTGAATCTTTTCCCATACAAATAATGCCGCCACAATTTCAAAGCATACACTACAGTTTCCAATTCCAAATCATGCACCAGTAAATCTTCTCATGGAGTCATAATTATTGAAACCCATATGCAATTACCTTCTTGTGTTGCATCAACACAAACCCCAAACCTACTCCGGAGGCATCTGTCTAAACCTCACATTCTCTAGAACTTACAAGTATGGCTAGTACTAGAGCCGACATCAAATGATGTTTAAGTTCTTAAAAACTTCTTTTGCAAAGGTCATTCCAAACAAACTTGACCCCTTTTTTGAGTCAATTGAGTCAAAGGAGCAACGATGCTTGAAAATCCTTCAACAAACTTACGACAATATCCTACCAACTCAAGGAAACTCCTTACCTCAGAAACGGTAGTAGGTCACGACCACACTTTCACCGTTTTGACCTTAG
The DNA here is from genome assembly GCA_036245055.1 of Diospyros kaki. Taxonomy (NCBI): domain Eukaryota; kingdom Viridiplantae; phylum Streptophyta; class Magnoliopsida; order Ericales; family Ebenaceae; genus Diospyros; species Diospyros kaki. The sequence goes on from BSEG01000003.1 coordinate 5,791,496, forward strand.
CAGGATCCATCGATATTCCTTGCCCCGAAACGAAGTGACCCAAGAAAGCTATTTCTGTCAACCAAAAGTCACACTTGCTAAACTTAGCATACAACTTATGGTCTCTTAATGTGGAAAAAGTGATTCTCAAATGCTCCTGATGAGTCTCTTCACTTGGCAAGTATACCAGTATATCATCAATGAAAACAATAATGAATTTGTCCAGATATGGTTAGAATATCAAATTCATGAGATCCATAAATGCTGCAGGTGCATTATTCAGATCAAAAGGCATCACTAAATACTCATGTTGTTGTCAAAATACAACAATTTATTTATTTTTTTTATTGTGGACAGACGCAAAAGTCTTGAGAGTCGTGCCTTCACTGATGAGAATCTTTACGAGTAACAGGATCTGGTAGAGGTCTAGATCTATCAAACAAACAGAGTTGATGGTCTGATGAGGCTGATGACCTCCTGGGATGATGATCTGGTGGCCCAATATGACCGAGTGACCTGAGGGTGACGAGTGGCCTTGCTAAACGAGTGACCTGAAGGTGACGAGTGGCCCTGACCGAATGACCTGAAGGTGACGAGTGGCCTTATTGAACTAGTGACCTGAGCTGACGAGTGGCCTTGTGACGGACGAGTGGCCTTGGGATGATGGGTGGCCTTGTGACAGACGAGTGGCCTTGAGATGGACGAGTGGCCTTGGGATGACGGGTGGCCTTGAGATTGACGAGTGGCCTTGAGACGAACGAGTGGCTTGAGACGGACGAGTGGCCTTGGGATGACGGGTGGCCTTGAGATAAACGAGTGGCCTTGTGACAGATGAGTGGCCTTGGGATTACTGGTGGCCTTGATATGACGGGTGGCCTTGAGATGGACGAGTGGCCTTGGGATGACGGGTGGCCTACAAAACGAGAGCACTATTAGGACGCGGGTGGGGTCCTCGCGCAAACCCTCCGATGCTTAAGGCAGATCGCAAGAGAAAGTATGAAATGATGCTTCAATAACTCAAAATTGCGTACCTCGTGATGAAGACATGGTCTCATATTTATAGCGGAGGAGAGAAAGAGAAGACGTGCGAGAATATCACGGCCCATTTCGATGATTTCACGACCCATTCGAGAGGGAAAAGAGGAGAGATTGGCCCAAGCCTACTCGACCATGACCGAGTAGGGGGCCACCTGATCATGCCTTCTTTTACCCTTTTCCTTGACTCAATTTTGAGTGGTTCCCATACCTCAACTTAATGCCCAATTTTATATTGATTGAGCTCGAATATCTCAAAACTCAAAACATAAAAGTTGTATATAATTCTCTTATCTTTCCATAGGACTTTGAATCAGCTCAATCAGAGTTCATATGAGAAACTTATGGCTAAAAAACCAAAGTAGTGTCATGCCTACTCGGTATAACCGAGTGGGGTTATGAAAAGTTGTGGAAAATTGGTCTCCCCATGACCGAGTGAGGGGCCACTCATTCATGCCTTCTTTTTGGCTTTTGTCTTGGTTCGGATCCATCTTCCTTCAATACTTGACTCTGAGCCTTGATAGTGTAGGTGTATCAACTTCATGCCTAATTTACACCTTGATTCAGCTCGAATCTCTTAAAACTCAAAACATAAAAGTTATAGATAATTCTCTTATATTTCCATAAGACTTTGAATTACCTCAATCGGAGCTCATATGAGAAATTTATGCCTAAAAAACCAAAATAGTATCGTACCCACTCGGCATAACTGAGTGAGCCCTCCCCACTTGGTCTCAGCTCGACCTCTTGCTCCTTCGACTTATTTCTTTGATCTCCTACAACCCTTTGGGCCTTTGGCTTTCATTTACATGTCTCACGAATTTTTTAGGTCTTGTAATTCTCCATATTTGCAGGGCATATCAACTCATAATGACCATATCGTTATTGAAATGTTGTTTTGGGAATATCTTCTTCCTTTATTTTCAATTGATAATTCCCCGATCACAAATCAATCTTAGAAAATATTCAGACCTCTTGCAGCTGGTCAAACAAATCATCAATTCGAGTAAGGGGTATTTGTTCTTAATGGTCACCTTATTTAAAGCACGGTACTCTATGCACATTCTCAAACTTCTATATTTCTTTCATACAAACAAAACAATTAAGAGCACCCCAAGATACCATGTTGAGGCAAATAAAACCCTTGTCCAACAAATCTTGCAATTTGTACCTTAAGCTCATGTACTTCAGTTGGAGCCATTCCATTTGAAGGAATAGATATAGGGTAGGACTGTGCCTTGAGCAATAAATCAATGGCAAACTCAATCTCCCTATTAAGAGGCAAACCCAATAGATCCTCAAGAAACACATCCGGGTATTTCTTTACAACTCAATATTCTATACCCATTTCTGTAGCTTTTCACTAGCCATCACTTGCACTATATATCCAAAGGCTCTCTTATTCAAGTATTTTCGGGCTCGCATTGTTGATATAATCTTTAGAGGTTACCCCACTTGTGTACCTATAAATTTCACAACCTGTTCACCAGGTCCAACTAACTTGACTATCTGTTTCCCACAATCGAGTTGTGTTTGATACTGGAACAAAAAATTCCTACCCAAAATTACATCAAAATCCTGGATCTCCAATGAATTAAGCTCTATCATGAACATAGTTTCTCCTAATGTGACCTAACATCCTGGTATATCGTTTATTTCTCTTTCAAGCATATATAAACGATTCACATAACAAATATCCATCAATTATGTCAAGGTTGTTTTAACACAAAACTCTTGCTTTGTTTCACTTCTATAGACATTAAGCATACTTCATATAACCAAAAAAACAACCCATAACCACACCACTAGCTAAAGCATGTGAGTACTTACATCACTTATGGTACCCCAACCTAGTACCACCAAACCTTCCTAGTCCAGTAAAAATGCTCTCTTAACTAAGTGGTGCTCTTCACATCCCCCTCAACTGGGGAAGTGGCCTCATTATTAAGATAAACAAGGTCTCTATTGCCCTCAACACTAGAAATAGGTCTAACTCGCTCCATGTTCCTTACAAGGCGATCTGGTCCCCCACACAATCGTCTCAGATGGAAGCCTTACAGGAAAAAAAAAATCTAATCCTCGCTGGGTCATCGTTAACAACTAGTATGACTCTCACAGATTAACCTGCTATTTCACAGTCTGAATAAAATTCCCAAAGTGGTACCAAAGACTCATGTCTTCCATCATAATCCTTATTAGTTGTTTCCACAACTCATTTATATGCTTCCTCAAAAATAAGACTTGTTTTTTAAGAAGACCCCACGTAGAATTAACTATCCTTACCCAAAACACTTAATCTATATGACAAATATAACTTATAGCATTTTCGTCCTCATGCTGGCTTCCTCCCATTTTAAAGGCCAACTCATATTCTTAGATGTATCAAAGTATGTATACTACTACACCAACATCTATATCAACAGAGACAAGATTCAAGACTATCAAATGGAGCCAATTTCTCATAACTGTTGGAGTGTATAACCATCTGCATATGAAATCGAAAGTCAAGTTAGTAACCAGAATCAATTCCCCCCCTCCCAAAGGCAAAATTAAAAAAACACACGTCCCGCTGCTTGCTTATTCCGAGAAACAAATTTCCTAAGCAAGCACATATCACAACACATGCCTATACGAGGGAACATATCACTCATGATTACGACCTATCCCAACCTAAGTATGCAACCACAATTTCAGCACTCCCTTTCACAACTCTTAAATTCTCAAGCCCACTCATCACCCTATGTAGTAGCCATAACTTTAAATAGTAACATACACAAGATTAGTACTGTGTATTAGAATAGTGTCGTAGCTCGTGACTAGTACAACAGATAAGTTTTCAAGAAAGAGAGCTGGGTCATTAAAGGACACACTTAAATACCAATTCTTTCTTAGCCATAACCTCTTTTAAATGCACCTCCACACTACCACGATTTTGACATACACATTACAATCGAATGTACAAGAAATATGCTTTTAGCCAAGAAAAGTTCTTTTTTAATGTGGAAGATCAAACAATGTTGTAACCACAAAACATGTTAACAATTTCTAGGGAAAGCTGGCACTTTCGCATCTAAGAGCTTTGTTAACAACCATTTTTGATATCCTCAACCATGCTCTAATATCCTTAACCATGCTCTGATACCACTTTGTGACGCCCTCATTCCCACCTCCGCGATGCCACCATAACCCACGGTTATAGCCACGAACATTTGCCAAATTTTTAAAGGTTGGCTATGCCCTTACAGGTTAGGGCGCCTTGGGTAGGATCCAAGTTTCATCGCCTTCGCTCTTCGAGAACTTGAGCCCCTAAAGAAAAATAACAGTGGAGGGCACTCAAATCTCATTCGGGCTACACGCTTGGAATCTCAGAGTTGTTACAAAAGCATGATGAGATCATGGGAACAAATTTACATAAAATTTATTATTTACCAATATATAGTAAAAATTCCAATTTCACCGCAGGATTCATTTTTTCCACGCACATACAATACAAAACAGGATAATTCACTAATAAAACCCATAAATATCAGAAGTCATTTCATGGCTCATCAGCTGCGTCCACCGATGACCTTTCCTCCATTACTGATTTCCTTTTTCAGAACCCAACCCATCCGTATGTTTAGTGATAAGCGGTGAATCCTCAAACTCAGTAAAGGTAATATGCAAAATAGCAAATCATAAATTTATGACAAATATGGAAAAAAATGTAATGAATCATGCATGTAGACCCGTCCACCTCATCCATTCTGGACTCTTGGTGACCCCAAATGATTTTTTTCCAAGCCCTAACACAAGCTCCATTAGTCCCAAATCATAACAACATGCCTAGGCACTCCTCTATCATCATATGCAAGTCATGACCGAATAATTTGCACATAAAACATATTAAATCTTTACAGAAATAGTGTTTACTGCCTTGATAGCCCCATTTTTGAAATATTTTCCCACAACGTTTAAATCAGTGATATTACTCCTCAAAATTCTTTTAACAAAAATTAAACACAATAAGATAAAAAAATCATTTAAATAAATATTACTAATATCAACTTTCATCTAAAATTAGACATTTTGCACTTAGCTTGTTGTTTACGATCACACTGCCAGTTCTTTCTTCCGTCAAACCTCAATTGCTCTTTCCCTCTTCCAACCTCACGTTGAGGCTGTTTTTGCCTATTTATAGGCAATTAATTGGAGGTTAGTATAATTAAATTCTAACTTTCATTATTGTCCACTACTCATTATTTACTAAATTTCCTCTATCAAACTCCCACTATGTCTCTCTACTCATTATTTACTAAATTTCCTCCACCAAACTCCCACTAAGTCTCCCATTAATTATTTCTCGTGACCCTTTCTTTCTCATGTGCATGCATGACCACGCGACCTGCAAGGCTGCTTGCTAATGTTTATGCGCCAATTAATTATATACCAATTCCAAATTCCCTTCACAAAAATTAATTACCAACACTATACTCCCAAGGTTCGAACCCAAGACCTGCCAGCTTTATCGCATGTGCTTTACCACCATACCACAAAGCTTCTCATTTATATATTTGTAAAGATTAATTTTATACTAAACCAACTCCATAAAGTCACCAATAAATCATCTCAAATACAAAAATTAATTCTTTCTCAAGATACCGGGATGTTATAACAGTCGCCAAAAACTCACTTAAAACCACAGTCATTGTAATCGCTGGTAACTTTTGCCGTCACAACTGCTGGAAGAGAATGAATCTTGACCGCCACTAGCTGTCTATAACAACTCACTACCAGTCGCCAGCAACTCTTGTCGCCCTGAAGACGTTGTTTACTAGTTGCCCCAGCCACTGCAACAGAGAATCGTTGTTGTCTGTTCTTTTGAGTTTCAATTCCTATTGCAAGCTTTTGATAAAGCTTCTCTAAGAAGCATGCATCCAACGGCCTTGTTGCTTTGCTCACCATCTCTTTTTCTCTAATATATTATATACATATATATCACATATATATGTACACAGCTGGGAGAATGATGAGAAAGAAGTAGAGAAGGAGTGAAGCATATAGCCGGCACACAATCTCACATATTCACTCTATATAATATATCATATATAGTGAGGATTGAGAATGCAAGCTATTAGCCAGCCACTAAATACATATATCACGTATATCATATCTGTTGGTTTTTTATGGAGAAAGAAGAAAAAAAGAAGGGAACGTACAAGGAATAGAGAATAGATTGGGAGAAGGGATATATTTATTGAGCATAAACTTAAGTATTTATACAACAAAAGATCAACAGATTTGTAGAATAATTTGTTAATCAAATCAAAAAATATTTTCTCCTACAAAATAGCATAAATAACAGGTAATAGTCAAACTAACAATTGACTTATTCAAACCAGAATTAGCAGCATCTTAAGTCATTACTCAACACTCCTCCTTGACTTTGAGGCTGCAAATGCAAATTTTTAATTTTGGCATGTCTTAGATATAGACATATGGGCATTTTATGGTTTATAGTTATGAAGCATAAGTATGGTTATGGGGTATAGGCATTTTTTTTAGGGTATAGGTAAGAATAGGATTTTAAGTAGAGTTAAAATAACTCCTCCTCCAGTCAGCTATTCATTGCTGCTTTGGCTTCATTTTGTTGTTGATTTTTGCATACCCTCTCCACATGACCCAATTGACCACATTTACTACATTTATCATCTAGTCTCCACCAACACTTGTTCTTTGGATGATTTGGCTTTTTACAATGAGGACAAGTAGGATGATTTTCCTCATTGTTCTTCATTGACTTTGCTTGAAAAGCCCATTTCACATAGCCTTCTGTCCTCATCAATCTTTTTTGTTCTTGAGCCTGTAGTGCATTTATTAATTCTGCCATGGATATGCTTAACAAATCCTTAGACTCTTCTAGTGAAGAGATTTTAGATTCATATTTTTTCGGCAAACTCACAAGAATTTTTTGTACAATTCGTTCATCAGAGAATTCTTTACCAAGCAATCTCACCTTAATTACAATGCCTAACAGCTTCTCAGAGTAGTCCTTGATGGTTTCTGACACTTTTATTTTCAGCATTTCAAACTCTCTAATTAGGTTCAACACCTACATATTCTTTGTCCTCTCATTGCCTTGGTATTTCTTCTTGAGATACTCCCAGATATCATTTGCAGATTCTAGGTTCATGATTTTGGAGAAAATTGTGCTTGAAACTGTAAAGTACAAGCAAACATTTGCTTTTGATTTTCTGGTATTTCTCTCCTTATGGTTCTTGATCTGAGCAACTGTTGGATTGTCAAGCAATGTAAGAATTGCGTAGGCATTCTCCACTACTTCCCACAAATCCAAAACTTCCAGATGAACTATCATTCTGATAGCCCAGGCTTGATAGTTGTCACCATCAAAGACTGGTGGTGTAACTAATGGGAATGATCTCTCTAACTCCATTTGATCACAGATTTTGTGTGTTGTGTTTGTGCGGAGGGTTTTGATTTGTGTTTTGGGCCTTTTGGCTCACTCAATCTCACAAGTCCCTCAAGAAAAAGGGTTTTGATTCCACCCTGTTGGTTTTTTATGGAGAAAAAAGAAAAAAAGAATGAAACGTATAAGGAACAGAGAATAGATTGGGAGAAGGGATATATTTATTGAGCATAAACTTAAAGTATTTATATAGTAAAAGATCAACAAATCTGCAGAATAATCTGCTAATCAAATCAGAAAATATTTTTTCTTACAAAATAACATAAATAACAGGTCACAGTCTAACTGACCACTGACTTATTTAAACCAGAATTAGCAGCATCTTAAGTCATAATTCAACAATATCAATAACAAGCTGGACAAACGGAAGCAAGGGAGATGAAAAGAAGGCTTGGAGAGAGGGAGAACATTTCTCCTATTTCAATCATCCCTAGGTGTATTATTACGCCTCTACCATCGATTGTGAGCCATATCTCCTTTTCAATTTCAATTGACTTTTCAAAGGCCAAATCACTCTTTAATTATTAATTAATTAATTCTTATAATATAAATTGTGTATAACAATTATACATATTAATATTATATAATAATTAATTCTTATATTTAATATCCTGTTAAAAAGTTCATTAATTCTTCATAATGTTTTTATCAACCATTAATTTTTAATGGTAATTTAATCCCTATTACCTCTTAATGGTGGAAGTATAGTCTATCTGCTTAGATTTACTAATATAGTGTTAATACCTACTTAGGATGTCTAGGTTCATAACCATATAGCAATCAGGACATGTTAACTCTTTGACCTCAACCGAACACTTTGGTCTATTAAGAGGATCTCTTTATCTCTCCTAAAGTATTCTAAACGATCATGAGTATCCTCTAGTCAAGAGTCAAGACAATCCTAATGGCAATTAGGTCAAAACTTCTTGTAAACCTATTTAGGGCTCTCGATTTCTATGCATTATAGTCCATTCACTTACTAACATCTCGATCGAGTGAGAATCATGAACCGATTAAACTCATAAGACTCCATAACTACACGAAAAACCAGTCTGGGTGATTGAGAAGACACATTGAAACTCCTTTCGACATCAAAAACTCTTTTTCGATTGTGCATACCTTAGTCGAGGATTTCTACAATCACCAACCAATTGAGATCACATAGGATATTCACTCCACTCCAGAGGACAATGAATCCCATTAGCAATCACTTGCCTCCATACACCATTGCACAGAAACCACACAAAGGTCAGCCCCACATTTCACTCTGGATGGTTTCGCTCAATGATAAATCTCCAATAGCAGTGTACAAGACAACTTTGTCACTTCTGTTTAAAGAACCGGATACAAAATCGAAAGTCAGTAATAGATCATTAATCATCCCAGTTATGTGATATGTTACAAGCATCACATTCAATAGATATTTAAATAATACCTACCCACATGTCTATTATATGCATTTCATACAACATGGCATGTGAATTAGTATTCTTTATCATTAGTATTTCATACTAATCAAATGTAGTAGCTCATGTGGGAGTTTGTAATTGATTAATCTTAGTGTAACACCCCACTTCTCTGGAGCGTTAGGTAACGTAAGATTCCGGGAATATAAACAACGAAAAACCCAACATAAACCATTTCTCGAAGATCCCGTTACACCTTCTTAGTATATCAACTATGAACTATTGATAAACTACGATAGGTAAATCACCTCAAATACGGAAGCTAGATCGAAACCTCAATAAACCATATTCGAACCCACTTTATTCATAATATAAAGTCAAACCAACACTTATAAGACGTCCTTAAAATAAACAACATTATTGAAAACGACATATTACAAGCTGCAAACTAATCGCCGTCACTCCTCGGCAATTCCCTTTTCCTTCGCACCGCTGCCTTCACCTAGAACGTTTGAATATTCCAGGGACAAAGTCCATATTAGATGATGAATCATCTAAGTGAGAGTTCACAAACACATTTTTCATGAATGAATGCAAGACATGAAATAAACTAATATACCCGGTAAGCCCTAGCCCAAGAGAATCCCTAGCGCTTAACCCTACCATAGGAAAAGAGTAATCTCTCTAAAAGTTATGCCACCATACCGACTCGACGACACAACGGCATGACGCGATTCTAGCTTAAGAGGGGAAAGCCAATGCATCTCACCAAATTACGCTCCCACTCTAAGCATCCAGGAACCACCATACAATCTCAACTCCAAAATTTCACATGGACCACCTAGTCATCCTAGTGCAACTTCCCTGACCAAACGGCCTGACACGAAAACCAAGGCGGTTATCCCAGCATACTCACCAGCACAAGATACCCCTATCATTCCGTTACGTCCTTGGAGAATTTTGACTACACTATCCAGACAACATCCTAGGTTAACATCCCACATGAACAACACAGTATGGACCACCTAGTCATCCTAGTGCAACTTTCTTGACCAAACAGTTTAGCACGGAAACCAAGGCAGCTATCTTGACATGCACACTAGCATCAGATAGCTCTATTATTCTGTCACGCCCTTGGAGAATTATGGCTACACTATCCAGACAATATCTTAGGCTGACATTCCATACGTACATACAAAACTCAAGATAATGCCACATTTCAAAATTCAAAGCATCATATAAACAACAGTTTTATAAAATGCAATGCACGAGTACAAAACGTTTAGAGACGAGCCTCTCTCATAAAATCAACCGTTACCGGTTATTGTTTACATGCAACAAAACTATTTTGCATAAGACCACCATACACAAGTACCAAGCTTTAGGGTGGAAATACCCACAGTAAACAAGTTTTGGGGGCGAACACTCACCTCGACATATTCGGATTTTCTCAATCCTCGTGCACGTCCTCGTTTTGTATTCAAAAACACAAATACTTTTCCTTGTACTCGAGCCATGACACTCCTAAAACATCATATTTAATTAAGGAAGCATTAAAATCCATTTTCCTTAATTTTTCCATGATTTTCTCTATTTTCTCTCAATTTTCACCTCGATAATTCCAAAATAATTATTTCCTCAACTATATCTCCCAATTTTTCCACACAATAAATCCTAAAATAATTAAAGAAAAATTCTAGAATTAAAATTACCAAAAATCCCTTATCCATGCGCCCTCACGCGCTTAGCGCATGGCTGTAAGTGAAAGCTGGTGCGTGCAGCCACGCGCCACTGTCTTCCTCGATGATCCAGCCACCGATGGGTGCTCCGATAGCCATGAAAAGGGTACCCCCTTGAATCCCTCGAAGAATCGATCAGGATGGCACCGGTTTCAAGCCGAAAGGACACCGAAAAGGCCGTCAAAAGTTGAGTTGCAGGTCGGTCCTAGGCGATCCGCCACCCGTCACCGGCCAAGCTCCAAATAGCCTCTACACTTGACGAAAATGCTCCCAAAATCTTCCCCTTGATGCAAGCACCAATATCCCCTTAACAAAGCTCCCAAAATCATCCAAAAACACGATCAATTTGTTGCCAAAATCATCGAAACCCTCGGCCCTTTTTATACCCGAAAACTGACCATCTCATGGCCAATCAACGGCTACAACTTGGTCCCCAAGCATCCTACCGCCGTATACAGCCCCCCCAACCCACCCTCGGTCGTCCCATGATCAGAAACGGCGGCCATGTGCGGTGGCAGTGCGGCAACCGATTTTCCTTTATTGCGTTCACACTGCCCACTTTTGCTAAATTGCATTTTCACCCCCTGATTTCATCAAATCTCATTTTGGCCCCTTCCATGATACCCCTGATCTTTCCAACACCATCACTAAAGCCCACAAGATTAGTACTTCTCATCTCATCCTTGAAACTTCCAAAAATCTATCGTTTTGACCTCTCTCAAGCAAAATTGAAAAATTGCACTTTAGCTTGGTTGTTCGTTTTGATCTTAAATTCATTCATTTTAACTCGAAATCGCTAAAGGGTTGTTCTACACACAAAATATTAGTCGTTAACATGCTCTGTTGACTTTTCGGATGATCCCTACGTCGATTCGATTTTCTCAACCCAGTCAACAGTTGTACTAAAAACTGTTCCCGATCCCATTTATTTTGATTCCTAAAATCATAACTCATATTACTTGTCGGTACTATTCTATTTTCCTTAGTTATTTAGGGTTCGAGGTACTCTCTCTGACTAATTCAGTCTCTTAAAACATTGATAGTGTACCCTACTGCCTCATTCTTTTGGTAATTCTTATTATATTCTTCATCAAATACCATTTATACCCTTAATAATTTCTTGGGTATTACACTTAGTCCTTTTTAGAGAAATCTTAAGACTAAGAATACCTTTAAGAAATCCTATGCTATAGATCTTTATCACATATTCTTAAAAACTTAAGAATAAAGATCATCAGGATATCTAGGAACTCATTCATATATAAATGGAGAGCTATGAATGAAGATATGACAATTTAAATAACAAGTAAGATTATATCATTATGCTCAATACTCATACTAGATATTATCTAGATCTAGTATTAGGGCATTAACACCAACATAACCATGTATGAAAAGCTTAGTAACGTAGTAGTTTTTGATGTTGCCTATAAAATCAATCAATTCCTTCTCCCATTTGCACCATTTATTAGTGTGAATCATCATGGACAATTAGTGCTTTTTGGACGTACCCTTTTAGTCGATGAGTAAGAAAAAATATTTTTTTGATTGTTTAAACATTGGGCTATATTGCATAGGAGGTAAAACGCCAAGAGCAATCATCATCGACCAAGACTAGACTATCTTTAATGCAATTAAAAGAGTTTTTCTGAATACATGACATAGGTTTTACATATGGCATATCTCTCTTCATAAAGACAAACACCTTCGTTTATTGTGATCTTCCTACAATCTAGGTTTTGATGAACATTACTATAGGTGAGTGAAGAGCAAAACCACTGAAGAACCCAAGTGATAAGGATAATGTTGAAGGAAAAATATAAACATGGAATTTGAGGAGACATTGATTGACAAACAATGTAATGAAAAGAAATATTGAAAATGGTTAGAAAATATGTATGATAAAAGGTACATTTGGATTGATATATATCTAAAAGCCAACAAAGCGAGAGTATTAATGCATTTTTTTTTTATGGATTTGTGAATTCTATGATTCTATTGCTAACTTTGTTGAGCAATATTCAAATACTTTACAATGTCGTCATGATGAAGCAAAAAGTGAGGATTTGATGACAATGAGAACCAAACCCCATTTTCAGGACATGCATCCATTATAAGCACATGTTGGCAGAGTTTACACCAGAAAAATATTTGCTAAATTTCAAAGTGAATTTAAAGAAGCCATTTGCAATTGTTCTCATGATCAAGTGAACGACAGCGATGGAGTCACATCATATGGTGTTTTGTATGAAGTGGATGAAAAAGTGGACTCACATATTGTATGATGCATTCGATTTAAAGGGCAATTTAGTTGTAATTGAGAGAGGTTTGAGACTGTCGATATGTTATGCACACATATTTTATATATAATGAAGTATTATTACCAAATGAAGGCAATTCTTGAACACTACATTTTGGATTAATGAACTCTTGCTTATAGGTATAGGAGTTTGCATGCTAGGTGTGGATTGATCAATGCATCACAAGATACATAGGTTATCCCCCTTGAAGGTTGGAATCTCAAAAAGGCTCTAAATGAAGTGCACAACAGAACAACGAAGTATCGTGATATTTGCACTGTTACTGCTCCAATGGTGGAGGATTTGATGAAACAAGTAAACAACATTAGAATTAGCAAGGCACAAGAAGATCATGTTGGAAAACAAAGTGAACATATTGATAGCATTCAATCTATCTTGCAACATGCACTTTTAACTAATATAACTATTTGGGATCCAACAAATGTTAAAACCAAAGGACGACCAAAAAAATCTACAAGAATTTCATTGGGAAAAACAATTTTGCAAGTTAAAACTCAAAAAAGGACACAGACTTGTGGTGTGTGTCATAGAAAATGTCACAATATTAGGACTTGTCGAGTTGCTAAAAGAGTGTAGGAGAAGGTATAATATATGACTCCTCTTTGTTTATTATTTGAGTAATACAAAATATTACTTAAGTGAGATTTAGAAACTATGTTTCTAAGAAATTAGTCAAGTAATAATTATAGTACTTTGACTTTAGCAAAAGCACATTTAATTCTTTTAGTTAATATTTAAATAATACATTCTGATACTTGATTAAATCGATTTCTTAGTAAAATACTCAATAGTTGTGCAATTTCTCTTCTATATAACACTTATCTTAGTATTTGCCTAAGTCGAGTAACATTTGTTGACTTGAGCAAATACTTGAGTAATGACTTATTAGAATCTTGATATTTGATTATTTCTTTTGTTTAACCTTTGATACTTGATTTATTGCTTTTAACACCTTTAGTATCACTCAATTTTCTATTAGGCTATAAGAATCAAAAAGGTTATAAATGTTAAATCTTGATAGTTGACGTCACAACCTATAAGATTAATTTATAGTTTGTTTTGTCAAGTATCAAAACCTTCAAGAATCATGGTGATTCAATATTTTTTATTTGGATAATATATATAAATATAAATATATATTATATTAAAAACAAGAAAAAATAATATATTGAACCAGTCCAATCTCAAGCCTTGTCGGTCCGATCTTCAATATGAAAATTTTAAGAATTTCAATTCAATCTAGGGCCAATCCGATCTAGAGGGTCCAAAAATATTATTCTATAAATTTGAAATTGTGAATTTAATCTTTAATCTTTGAATAGTTTCAATTTTCATGTCATAAAGTTAACTAGAGATATTAATAATTCTGTTAACAAAATTGTTTTAAGACATGAGTTTAAAAGAGATCGAAATTTATTTTATTTAAAAGAGCTCATAATAAATTAATTAATAAAAAATACAAGTTCATATATATTTTGTTTTGTATTTTCCTTATTAGAAGTTATGTCTCTTTTAATTGTATTTTACTTTACTTTTCACTTAATATTATGCCATACAAATAAAATTTTTCATGCATGGGCAAAATCGACAACCCCCTCCCCTCTCCCAGGGTAGCGTCATGCTTGGTGCGAGGGAGACAACATAAAGGGTCTTTGGCACACTATTTCTTTTAAGGGTTTATAAGTTTTTTTACTTTTAAGTTGTGTAAAATTTAAAAGCTGAGTAATGTTTAACTTAATAATATGTTTAAATAGATGTGTCTTAAGTTGTCAGTTAAATAATTATGTGTTTCATTTGAAAAAGTTAATAACCTATCACAAATTGTCAAAATAATGAAAATAAACATGTTCCTGAATATATAATACAAATAAAATTTATAAAAATACTAAATTTTAATAAAAATAAATTATAAATTGATGTCCAACTGATAAAATTGTTACAATTCCACATTGATAAATTATACATAAGTATTAAAAAATATATTAGTACAATATATATGTTAAATATATATTACATATATATAGAGAGAGAGAGAAGGAGAGGCGATCAATGGAAGAGGAAGCGGCGAACGACGAAAAAGGCGTGGGTGGCAGATGACGGCGACAAACATGAAAGAGGTGGTGATGGAGGCTAGAGGAAGCAGTCAATGGGGATGGGTTTAGAGGCGACCGCCAACAGTGACGGAGGATCTAGAGGCAACGATAGCGATGATAACGGTTGAAGCTAGAAGGAGGCGACGATAGAGAAACAATGAGATGAAAGAGTGGGTAAATTGAAAATTAGGAAGTTTCGTTAGGGCAAATCTATTATTTACTTAATCAATGCAAAAAGCTCCTAGGAGTTTATTTGGAAAAGGTGGGATAGCTTTTCTCATATACTGTTAAAATAACTTATAAGATTGATAGCGTTTAAATTTTTAAATATTATTAAATATGTAAAAAAATAAGTTATATAACTTATAAATTAATTTAATAGCTTATAAGTGATGGAATTGGTAAGTTAAACACCCTCGTGTTTTAAGGATAATGCTATACAGACTTACAACTTGACGCATGGGTTGACGAACCCAAATTATCGCGAGATTTTAGTATCAAAATCTCGCGATAATCTCAGTTTCAATTTGAGTAAATTTTATATTTGCCATGCCCGCCCATTTTCAAGCCCATTTTCAAACCCCCCATCTCTCTCTCTTAAAACCATCCTCTCAGTGTCTCTCCCCCCACTCTTTCTCTTTCAAAATCGTCGTCGCCCCCCTGTTTGCACAGGCCGTCCCTCCTGCCAACACCGCAAGCATCGCCAGCCATCGCTATCGTCATCGCTGTCGCCGTCACCCCCCACCGGCCACTAACCACCGTTACCCACCCTCCACACCTGGTCGTACGCCCTCGCCGCCACCTCTGAAGTGTCGAACGTCCCCAGCCAAATCCTCCTTTTCCTGCACCCCACATCAAATCATCGATCACAGCTGACGTTAACAAAACAAATACAGAAAATAGCGAAAAAATAAAAAGAAAAAATTAACTTGAATAAATCAAAGTAAGAGAGGCGCAAATTGAACGAAGAACTTACAGCAAGGGGTGTCAGATTTCGGATACCCAGGAGCCCTACTGGCGTTGCCGGACACCTCTGAAATTCTTTGATCGTACCATGCTATATTGAGTCAAAGAGAAAATAAGATTAAGAAAGCTGAGAAAAGAAATTAGAGATGAATAATAACACCATTCATGAAGAGTGAGAAGAAGATACATATATATATATATATTGGTGTAGTTAATAATGTCTGGTTTGGTTGTTTGAGTGAGAAGAAGATACATTTACAAATCTCCTCCACTGCCACCTCCAATTTAAAATTTTTTTGGTTGTTTGGCATTACGTTGGTTGTTTGCTGCACCAATCTATTATTTGTTAATAATGTCTGGTTTGGTTGTTTGAGAGAAGGGGGGAGGGAGACTGCAACTCGCACCATTTATAAAGAGTGAGAAGAAGATACATATATATATATATTGGTGTAGTTAATAATGTCTGGTTTGGTTGTTTGAGTGAGAAGAAGATACAATTACAAATATCCTCCACCGCCACCTCCAGTTTAAAAAAATTTTTGTTGCTTGGCATTACGTTGGTTGTTTGCTGCACTAATCTATTATTTGTTAATAATGTCTGGTTTGGTTGTTTGAGAGAAGGGGGGAGGGAGACTGCAACTCGCATGGCCTTGAGAGAAAGAATGAGGGAGAGAGAATGTAAAAGTGAAAGTGAAAGAGAGTGAGAGGTGAGAGGAGTAAAAGAGAGACTGAGAGCTGAGCTGAGGGCTAACTTGTAATTCTGATTGAGGGTTAAACTTGTAATTTAAAACAGTTTGCCAACCTGTGCATCCACACGTTCGTCCGTAGCATTATCCGTGTTTTAATCCTCCAGAAACCTCTATCCAAACAAAGCCTCCGGAAACTCTCCCCACCGGAATCTCGGAAAGAGCTGCGTTTTCCGTCCGAAGATGGGGGCTGCTTCTAAGTGGAAGAACACTGCGCTTCTCGTCATAGACATGCAGGTCTGAGGTCTCTCCTCTCCGCGCCCCCCCCCCCCAAAAAAAAAAAAAAATTCAATTCCGCTTTTTCTTTGCCTTCTTCACGTTTCTGATGTTTCTTCTCCAACAACAATCCAAGCCTTTTTCTTACTTCTCAATTATCTCAGCGTTCTGGATGCTTATTCTATTGTCCTTTCAAGCTATCCGCAGAAAGATTTCATTCTTTCAGGTGGTTTGACGCGCGTCGATGGCGGCCAAACAATTTTCCCCAACGTCATCAAGGCCGTAGAAGTTGCTCGGCGGCGCGGCATCCTCGTCATTTGGGTACCTTCCTCCTCATCAATCTTCGTTTTCACACTCTCTTTGCTTCTTCAATATGATGCTCTCTGTTCCCTGATTCTTGCTTCCAATCACCATGATCATTCCTTGTTTCTCCCAAATGTATTCGAATCTAATACATGTTACTTTGATATTTTCTACCTTCTTCCACTAAAATTACAAGTATTTTACTTGTACTGCGGGCAAAAAATAAACATCATTATGATATGAAAGGCCTTAACGAGTCATGTTTCCATGTTATGCAAGTTTGTTTCAAAATATCAACCATGTCAATTATCTTCTTTGGTTACCATATGATGTAATTATTTATTGTTCCGTACTAAGATGGTGTTGAAACTTTATCTTATAATTCCGTGCTAGGGGTTGCATCAAGAAAGGCATTTAGTGTAAAATTCTATCACATTGTTCAAATTTAACTTAGTTAAAATAAGATGCAGCTGATGATAACAATGATATAAAAGACCTTACAAAAGATAAAGTCGTGAGTAGAAATCATTGGCAAGCTACATAGTAAGGCTTGCTATGTTGTGGTGATGTTTAAGCTGTGCTTTTCTTTGCACTTAAATGATTGGTTGAGAAATTTGGCTATAGGTTGTCCGCGAGCATGATCCACTTGGAAGAGATGTTGAGCTCTTCCGCCAGCACTTGTACTCGGTCGGGAAAGCAGGGCCAGCCTCTAGGGGTAGTGTTGGTGCGGAATTGGTTGATGGCCTAGTGATTAAGGAAGAGGATTATAAGGTCGTAAAGATGCGGTTTAGTGCATTCTTTGCTACACATCTTAATTCATTTCTGAAGACTGCTGGGATTGATAGTTTGGTGGTTGTTGGTAAATGCACCTTTTTGTCGTATTCTCATATTTACTTCTGAGTGTTCTTCTATATATTCAGCTTTTAATTCTTCAAATCTCTGTTTCTAGGTGTTCAAACTCCAAACTGTATAAGACAGACCGTCTTTGATGCTGTAGCATTGGATTTCAAATATGTTACAGTTATTGTCGATGCCACAGCTGCTGCCACATCTGAAATACATCTTGGTAGCCATTTATTCCTGATTTTTGACTCTTATCATGGATCTCATATGACATGTTTTAACTAGTAGGAGGCATTTATGAAATTCTCTTCACTTGGAAATGCAATGCTTACTTTATCTTGTAATTATTGTTAGTATTTTTGGCTAGGGTGATCCTCTGTAACAATGGTAAGGATGCGCCTCTTGCTGTAGTGACACCCTTTATTATTATTTTTGGCATCTCTCTTGATGTGCTAATATTAGGATGTCTACAGTATCACACCACATTGCATGTATTTGCCTCATACACGATAGCCTTTTGCATTGTAGTCCATCTGTTTTGTCAAGTGTTCCATATTTCCTTAAGATTAAACAGATGGCATAGATTAAATCTGCATTGTACTCAATCCACATTTCACATTGATTCTCAGACAGTCAAACTTCCAGAGTCTCTCAGTTCATATTTACATTGATTTTTGGACTGGACATGGTTCAAAATCTCATCATTTGCCCTGAGTAATGCTATTGCACAAGAGGCTACCTTCACCAAATTACTAAAATGTTGAACATTACTGACCATTGGATCTAGTTCCAAAAAATTTTCTTTTGTGTGCATGATCTGAACTTGGAGAGCAGCAAAGACTATGGACCTCTGTCAGGGACAGCATTTATCCATTTATATAATCTTCCTGGTCTATGTTCTTTTTTTTTTTTTTTTTTTGTCTTTTCATGATCCTAACGAATAGCACCTTAAAGCAGAACTCTCTCTTTATGCATTAGTTAATTTCACAGAACATGGCTGCACCATGCAATTGAAGTCATTTATGTTTCCAACTGATAATTTTCCATGTTTTCAGCATTCCATTTATTCATTGCTTGCTGTTCTTATCATATCATCATCTCTACAATTGCTTTTCTGTATCATAACAATATTGTAAATGCCAGTATACTACAGGAACTTATGCTCTTAGCTGAATCATGTGCTGGTAAAGGAAGAAAAAAAGCAACTTTCATCAATAAAGAAATATATATATATATATAAACCTAATTCAGCTGAATGAAAGATTATCAAAGCATTTTTCCAAAGAATTCTCTGCTTCTTTCTCTCTCTCTCTCTCTCTCTCTCTCGCCTACTTCTGTTGTCTCTCTCCTTCTCTGAATCCTCCTCACATTTCTCCCTAAGTTCTGCCCTAGTTCTCTCAATTAGCAACGAATTGACCTTGTCAAACCTGAAGACCTGACAATAAGTACCAAATGTCCCAATTCCACCTAGAGGGGATTAAAGTTTGTGATCATTGTTGATAAGTACAAAATGTGATTGGTATTGCAATCCAACATCACATATAAAGAAGCTTAGCTTGATGTAGAGTCCCTTTCGATATTTTTTTACTAAAATTTTGGAGGTGGTCTAAAACTTGCTCGTTTTTATTTTGTGTGTGTGTGTTCCGGGGGGTTTTTGGGGGGGATTAAAGTCTTGTTTGCCATCTAAAAGCATCAAAAGAGACTGAGTGTAAAGGAAGATATTACGGATCAAATACCAACCAACCCTTGTTAAGTTGCGTAAGCTAAATAGTGGAGAACTTCACATCAATTTTGGATATGTCTGTGTGTATCAACGAGAACCTAGCTTAGGTTGTTTTGAATGTCGTAAGATAAGGAAGATTGAAGTTTGGTAATGGACTAACAGTCCATCTAGGAGGGGAGAATTTGCCAGCGCACACCTGCTGAAAGCAATAAAATTTGAGAATCAAGTCATAGTGATTATTCTACTGAGTCTGTAAGGGAAGCCCTATTAGAAGTGAAATATTAACATGTTGAGCTATATATGCTATGTTCTATGGGCTTTATGTGTTTTTCAAAATTACAGTTTCCTTCATTAGCTAAAGCTAGCAACTGAAGTCACTTAAGAAGCAAGTGGCATATGATGGTATCTGTAGAATAGCACTTATCAGTTGGTAACAATGAGAGGAAATTTGATGAAACAATACTAGGTCTAGGGGATTGAGATGCTCATATTTTCTATCAATTTGAGATCCGCCTTTCAAGGTTTGGTGCTAAAACTTGGCATCATGGTAAATGTGGCTAGGTTATTTAGATAAGACAGGTATAGATTGGTAGGCTTAGTTTATCTAGCCATACCTTTTTTTCTGCTGATTTTGAAAATGAAGAGCACTTTCATTTTCCATTAGACTGCTTTATTCTGAGAATAATAAGTTTTCTATATGATTTGAAAAGGTGCACTTAATCCTTTTATGTTATAAAAGAATAACAATAACACAATTGCTGAGTTTGTTTTTCAGCGGTCACTTTGATCACCCATATGCTGAATTGAATCCTCCACTGGTTGGTTGCATATTGCTGGCCCTCAGCAGGATTTTCTAAACCAAATTCCCATTGCTCCGCTAGCTGCATTTTCTTATTATATTTTCTAACTTGTTAGTTTTTCACAACAGCATTTCATTTCTTCAAATTTTAGGTGATTTATATTGCTGAGTCTTCTTTTGGCAGGTATCCAGCATTTGACTAACACCGAAAACTATATTCTTATTCCAGCAAATATTTTTGATATGAAAAATGTTGGTGTTGCAACCCCAACATTGGAGGAATGGTGCGAGTCTGATGACTGATATATTTCACAAGGACAATATCGACTTAGGTGAGCTGTTTCATGTAACCGTTATCAGGTTGCTGTATGTGCAATATAAGATATAGGTTTTCCCCTATTTTGTGCACGGAAAAGGAGAATGGCAAACTGGAGAATGATTAGCTTGGTGACTAGTGAACAGGGAATTGTCTTTGTTTCTGTTAATAACTGAATTGTTGTATCTCAGTCATGCTTCATATAGTTGTACAATACCTGCTGTTTGCATTTTTATTTACAAGATGAATATCAATAAACTTTCGTAATGGCTACTAAACCAAGCCCATTAATGTTTGGTTGCTTATCCATCCTTGTAGGTTTAGAAGCTTAGCTTCAACCATGGATTATCTGCCTACTGGGCAATTCTACATGCACAAAGAAAGAACATTTAACTTGCTTGTGAATTGAAGAGACAACTGAGAAGCGAACATGGAAGCACTCTCTAATGCATTAACAAACATGTTTAAAATAAATAAAAAATGATAACCTAATTTGTAATTAGTCAATCGGTTCACATGTCAAGGAATTAAATATATGCAATTCATCATATCCATTTCCAACCGTATCAATTACTGTGAGGGATGATGCTTAAAAGGGAAGGTTGCTTCTTCTTCGTAATTAGAATGTCAACAGGTTTGAGTTGTAATAAGTCCTTTCGTAAAATAAATAGAGTTAAAATTGCATACTTGAGTAAAACTGACACTCAGCATAATCATTGGAAAGTAGTGAGTCGTGTATTGATGTCGCAAAGCAAAGAACCTTGTATGCTAGGAAAGCAGTCTATATATTATGCTTAATTCTTTAATCCGAGGTTACTTTTTGACTAGAGTTTTCAAGCATATCTTTCTTGTGATTGCTCCAGTTCTAATTGTTTGATAGATCAATTCACAGATCTTGAAATTGGCTACATATTTGTGGTAATTTGATAGTTAAGTTAAAGTTGGAGCCCATCAAAGGGATGGAATGATGTATAGAGAAATAACATGCCTTATCATGGAAAATACAATGAAATGAGCTTTTAACTGACAAAACTAGAAACAATCTTCCATCTTATTAAAACACACAATACAAAAATAATTAAACCAAAAATGCTTTGCCTCCCAATAGAATGAAGATCACTGCATTATATTGATACCCTTCACAAGCAGCAACTCGTGAAGGATCTCTGGCTTAGTGCTTAATTTTCTTGCTTCTCAGCATCTTCTGCAGAAACCAGGACTATGTGGCAACCACAGGGAAGCAATACTACTCTATATATTACAGCTGGAAGTTGAAGCCACTGGGAACAATTTGCTACAAAAAAAATTTATTGTTTCTCGGCAGCTAACGTTTTCTTCAGTTCTTTTTTGTTCACCTGGAATTAGAAATTATATATCATACATTAATTTCGAACAAAATTCCCCTCAAACTGTAGGGGCTGAAACAGACAACGGAAAAAAAAATGTATAAACAAAATACTGGTAAGTAAATATTCACCTTTCCCATAGCATTACGCGGAAGAGTCTCCCATAGGAACAATCGAGTTGGTAGCTGGGAAAAGCAGTGCATTTGGCAATTAGAGTTGATGCTCCATTTTCTTTCAAGTAATTGAAAGAATGGTTTCATGTAAAATTTGACATGAAGCCAAGAGAGGAGACCCAAAGTACTAAAATGAAACAATAAGAAGCAAGATGTATAAATATTACAGAATAAACGACTTTGTCCTTTCCTGTTTTTATTTGTTTTCGTTGGGGCAGAGGTGGGGGTTTCCTTTTTCAACCTTGTCAACAGAAAGACGAACGTATTGGGAAAATTTTGTATTTTGGCTAATGGGCAAGTGCACAAAAGCAAGTGCTTGAACGTGAGTAGATTAAGCGCAGGTCAAGAAACATGCTATTGTAAAAAGCAACATCAGTGCCCAACATTGACTTTGCAGATCATTTGAAAGGGAGTTCACTTTCAGATAATTCATCTGCCAGTGCATTTTCGGGGTAAAATATTATTTCATGTATTAAATAGTTCATTTTGTAGACCTACGAGAAAAGAGAGCCGACCACCATTGCTTACTGAAAAAGTTTTGGCAAGTCCAACAACAATGCTTGGTCGCAATTTTGAGCTTAGGAAGCAGTAAGGACACGGTTAAAATAAGATACCTTGTATGGTGCGATTCTCTCTTTGGCCCAGGTGCAAAGTTCTTCCAAGCTAAGAGCCGGCTCCAACTCTTCCTCTCGTTTTTTCTTAGTCTCTTCCTCAGGGACAATTATTGCAGAAACAGCTTCCCCATAGTCTTTGTCCGGCAAGCCCAACACACAACACTCTGATACAGCTGGATGCTGCAGAAGGAGGTTGATTAAATGCCACTATCATATTTACTATCATGGTTTGTTCATGTTTGAGAAGGATCCCACTAAAAAGCAATAATAAAGTGCTGTAAATGAGAGGTTATGTGCACCATGACCTCTGAAACAAACGAAGCATTACCTCTAAAAGAGCTGATTCAATTTCTAATGCTGATAACTTGTATCCACCAACCTTCATAATATCAGCGCTAGTGCCTGAAGAGTAAGTTTAAGCTTCAATGAAAATAAGCAGGTTGCCTAAGCAAATGAAAAGAAAATAAGCATAGGGGGAAGGTAGAGATGAAATGCATAAAAATTTTGTGCTACCCTAATGGCATAAACATAACCAACAACCACCATCAAAGTAGACCATTCCTCCCCAACCATCCTCCCTCAACCAGAAAGAAGCCACAATGAGCAGTCCCCACAGGAAAATGACAAGTACACAAGCATGCATCAAAATTCAAGACAACGTTGTTTATAAAGGTACAAAAAAGTATGTTCAAGATAAGTTTGTTCAGCTTGACAGAGTTTGGATGCCTAGACAAATACATGTCATGTAGCGCACTCAACTGTAGAGTATCACTAGCTTCTTCCTCAGTCTTAATAGTTTAAAAGTGAAATAGAAGTAGAACTAAAACAGAGTCCCTTGGTGAAGTTCACAATTCACAAGATTCAGGGCAAAATATTTATCAATAGAAACAATTGCTATTCTTGCTACAAGGAATTCAAAATTATGAACCCCCCGCGCAAACCATATTTTTACAACTCCATACCAAAAAGATCAGAGACAACAAGAAATTTATGTACTTGTCAGCAACAAACAGAGTAAATCATACTGCATGTATGTGGGGATTATAGAACACGAACTAGTCAAGTAGGTGTTCAAAGAGATATATACAGATATATGTGGTTATATATAACCAGCTACAATCAAACACAGAAATCTAAGCATCTTACGTCCCAAAATGACATAGTATCCATCTTCATCCACTTTAACGGCATCCCCAGTCTTGAAAAACCCACCATCAATGAAGGATTCCTTTGTCACCTAAGAGGTGATTACATGCAATCGTGAGAAATACAAACATAAAATCATTTCATTGTTTGTAATACTTAATTGGCATTTAGTTTAAATATATGGTGCTTAAGTGATGCCATAGTAGCATCATAGAAGCTAAGAGGAAGAGGAGAAGATAAAGATGGGAAAAGAAAAGGCAAAAAATTCAGTTCTTGCACTTTAGTGTTGTTCAATTATCACACATTATAAATGATGCTTGGCAAGAAAAGCTTCATAATGCAAGTTCAGAATAGGTGACAGTGTGTGAGAATCTAGGTTATAGCTTCCTTCTACAAGAAAATTATTGAATTGTTAAGTGCCATCTTATCTACAAGCTTAAGCTGGTACATAGAGGGACTTATCTTTTACATTATTATTTTTACTCTCAACAAACCCCCTCATGTGTAGCCAGGCTCCACTGCATACCTAATCTAAGCACGTGCAACAAAGGAAATATTGGGTTAGCGGTGAGGTTTGAACTCAAGACCTTTACTTGTACTGATACCACATTGAATTGTTAACCACTAATTCATCTAAAAGCTTAAGCAAGTAGATAGGGGGGTTAACTTATCTTTTATATTATTATTATTTTTAGTCTCAACAAAAATGAAGCAATTATGGTGCTTGAAAACTTATTATGTCTGTTTCTCTCATGTCAAGTTCAGAACATTGGAGAATCAACAGGTAATGGCTTACATTGGGTACAAACAAAAGCAACCTTTGGGACATATAGAATGTGTTTCTCAACTAAAACAGGTTATGAGTCTCATGCCAATGGTTTGGATATGTATCAAGAAAATATGTGAAAGAAAGAAAAGGAATAAATTCACTACAGAAAGCTACCAGGATTTTGATCTAATGCAAAAAAAAAATAATAATAATAATAAATAAAAAATAAAAATCAGAAAGAAAAATAAAAAATTGTAATACATATCAGGGAGAGAGAGAGGAAGGGCCTCTGAGCTTGAAGTCAAACTAGAAAGTGAATATGCAATTATACAATGATACAAGTACCTCAGGAAGTTTCCAATATTCCTTAAACAATGATGGGCTTCTAATGCAAAGCTCACCCACTCCTGTTGTATCATCCCCAGTACCATCTTCCACAAGTATTTTGGCCTATCATAAACCAAGAAATGTCACTCTATAAATCAACAAAGTGTGCCATCAAGGCACTTAGATAAACTGAGACCTCCCTCTAAATATTATTTCAGTTTAAAATTGCCTTCGGGGAAAGAAAGTTTTGAAAAACATCAACTCAAATTTATAACCATCAGTCTCCTTCAGCATGTCACGACTCTTTAGCGCACAGCAGTTCACGGTGTTGAATTCTGTAGTTATGAATCTCACTAACCTCCACACCTGGAAATGGGTGCCCAACAGTGCCTCCTTTCCTTAAGCCTCTCAAGGGATTGGAAATGGCCATGACAAACTAAAAAAAAAAATCAAATAATTAAGAAGCACATAAATTGAGTATCCCTAAATAAATAAGTGGAGAACCCTTTGCTGTAAAGCATATAATCCACCAAAAGAAATTATGTAGGAAGACAGCACACACCTCAGTCATACCATATCGTTCTAAAAGGCAATGTCCAGTTATAATTTCCCATTGTTGCATGACAGGATAAGGAAGTGCAGAGGAACCAGACATCTGGAATTAGGAAACAAACTGCTTAAGTTTTATCATAATAAAGGAGTTAACAGCTATATATATGTATAGCAGCCAAAATTTACAGAACATCAACTAATAGTAGATATGAGGACCATAGTTCAAATGTGAAATTTTTAATCAAATTTCCCTACCATGAGACGCAACTTGCTGGCAGCTAAAGCAGAAGCCTCTTTCAAGTCTGGATCCATTGCTTCATAACCTTGAATTAGTCGAGTGTACATTGTTGGTACCTACATTACGAAATGTGAAAATCACTCTATAACAACCCTTTGAGGTTTGGAAATTGAAATTTGCAAGTTCATGAATACATGCTTCTTAGTTTGTTTTAATAATGCATTATTTCATCTGAAATGACTTTGCCTATGGATTGAGTAATTCCATCAATACTTCTACTGCTGATGGTATTCCTCCTATTCACACCTAGTCCCAAGCCTGGATAGAGGGCCGTGTTAGATAGCCGAAAGCCAACATAAAAATCTCTTTATCATGAACTCTAAACAAAAGAATAAATTGCTTAGACATAACACTCTTAGTGGCGCACTGTATTACTTGAGTGCAGTGAAAAATGAGCTAAACTTAAACTTACAACAGTTCTTTCATTTTTATGGACAAATGCAAGTAAAGAAGTTATTCCAGGACCCAAGGCTAAGGATTAGATCATGAAACAGGGAAATCTATGGAAGTGGTTGATGTGATGTTTAGGAGAATAATTAACAATATTTTCCTTCAAAAGATGAGACAGGCTGGCAAAAAAGGTTAAAGTATTGATTGAGCTTGGATATAAACTTTGATATTCAGGGAACGATTGCACAAGGAATGAAGGATTACTATGGATAAGAATTTCAAGGATGAGGTAGCGAACATGAAGAGGTTGAGAGATAGGATTATCGCATTAAAGTTGCTCTAAGAGAAGAGATTTTGAATATTGTTAGTACACATGCACCACAAGTTGAGTTTAACAAAAAAAATATAAAGGCAATTTTGGAAGAGTTAAAGGGATTGTTGCGCAGAATACCAAGAGAAGAGATCATTATAGAAGGCAACTTAAATGGTCATGTTGGTAAAGAAGTGAATGGGTAAAAAGATGTAAGTTAAGGTTATAGCTTTGGAGAATAAAAATAATGAGGGAAGGTTATTTTGCATTTGGCATCGCATATGATCTCATCATAGCTAATATTGCATTCAAGAAGCAGGATGAACACTTGGTCAGAAAAGAATCAATTATAATGAAAAAGGCTATATTGTTATACTAGGAGAGTACCTAACCACTCAACATAGGCTTATAGTCCTTCATGTCCTTGTAAAACATGGAGTTAGAAAAATGACATATAAAAAAAAAAAAAAAAAAAACAAAGCACAAGAGATTGAACTATAGAAGGTAAGACTAACCTACTGCCAGTTGAGATGGCTGCTACTATTAAAAACATGACAGAAACTGTTTTAGAATGGGAAAAACAAACTGAAAAGAGTTTCGATTGTGGAATGGAGGGGCAAAAGAAAAATTTAAAACCAAGAGAGCTAGCTACGAGACTTCACATACATGTTGCAACAAAGAAAACACAAAGAGAACGTAATCCATGTCTTCTACATGAATGTGGACAAATGCATTTCTAAAACACATAATTCATATTTTGTTTGGATTATATCAAGGATCTGCACTGAGCATTTACCTCTTCACCCTTGAGATGGACAAAATCACAAAGCACATCCAAGAAAAATTGCCTTGGTGTATGTCATCAGATGAAATTGTTTTAATGGATGAAATAAATGGTGTGCATTTTGAGCTTGACTTATGGACTAATACCTTAGAATCTAAAGCTTTCAATATAAACATGTCAAAAATCGAATATATAGAATGTAAGTTAAGTAAAAATAGAATGTGGATGATGTTATGATGAGACTTGAAAATCAAGTGATTCGTAGAAAAGATTAATTTAGATATCTCAAATTAATTTTCAAAAGAAAAGGAAAAATTATTGAGCATATCACTCAAAAAATAAGGTCAAAAATTAAAGTGCAGAAGTGCGTCCAACATTATCTCCAATTTTATAAAATCTCTCTAAGTGGATAAAAATGAAATTCTAATAAAAGGCTATAAGATCATATTTGTTGTTGTATGGCTTAGAATGTTATCTAGTTCAAGCACCAACATATGCAAAATATGATCATAACTAAGATAAGAATGTTACAATGGATGTATATTACAAGGATGTGTGGCAATACAAAAAAAACAAAATTAAAAATGAGATTATTTATATAATAGAGTGTCTCCTATTAAAGTTAACATGCACCAAACCCAATCAAAATGGTTTAAACATGAGAGAAGAATACCAACAGATGCATTGACGAGGCCAGTGGTTGGAATGAAAGAAATTTGTAGCAAAGGGGGTAGAGAAAAAAAAAAAGTGGAAAACTCTTAGATATAATGGCCTCACAAAAAATATGATCATGGATAGAGTTATTAGAGAGCTATAATAATTCATGTTGTTAATCATACTTAATGAGATTAAGGCTTGTGATTGTTCAGGCATTATTTCATCTGAAGTATTTTCCCATGTCACCAATGAAAAAGGAGTAAATAAAAGTTCACAGATCACGAGATTACCCTTCAACTCTAGGGAGTTACATAGAAGCTCGCAACCAAACCAAAAAGGCACAAAGGATAACATTACATAACCAGCACCCAAGAAACAAATTAGTAGGGTTATTGTGTATTGCCACATACAGAGTCCACTGTATAAATATTATAAAATCAGAGAGCAAAAAGGAGATGACAAAAACTAAAATGTGAATATCTGATTTTTTTTTTCTTAGCCATTATGCACCACATCTTATGATTCTTGATTTTCCCAGCTACAATGTGCTGTTCGCCCAGATATTTATACTCGGGCAAAGACAAGACTCCAGGGTAAAAAATAGTTAAAGAAAGCATGAGCATCCCCCCCCACCCCCCAACCAAAAAAGATAAGATTACAAATAACAAGCTTCCTAATTTACATCATGAAATAATTGACTTACTCCAGTAAATACAGTTATAGCGTCGTCTGCCTTTGTCCCATCTTTCGGATATGATTCACGCCATCTCTGCCAGATTCCTCTCACACTAAACTTTGGAATGAACTCAACCTTCAACCAATAAAACAAATATGTAATATGTTACAACTAAACATGCTCCAACATATAGAACAAACAAAAGGAAAAGATGTTTAGCATAAAGAAGCAATCAAAGTCCGAACCCATGCTATGTGAACAAATATATATATGAAAATGAAACGGAGTGGATTACCGTGGAACCTGCATAGAGAGGGGCAAGTAAAGCATTGAAAAGCCCATGAACATGTACGGAGGACAAGTTAAGGATCAATAAAATCTGGACCTTTTAATTAAGTTTTCCTAAAGCAAAGAATCAAAAGCTGAATACAGATGATAGAAATTTTAACATAGAGAAATACTCAACTAGTAAATATCAGAAAGCAGGTTTTCATCATAAAAATAAATGATTTTTTTGGATATGATGTAATGGGAGACAGTGCAGAAATTGATCGGCAGATGTATACTCCCAAGCATTCGTCAACATTTGGGCCTGACAATGAGCAAGAACACAACAGTTAGTGCCAAAATCAATTGCTAGGCTAAGCACTTAGAATGAGAAGAAAAACAGGTTGCAAAAATCATGAATGAATAGTTTCAATATGTAACACATAGTGCATATTTATACTGAACTGATGCATGATGACAAGATAAAATTCAAGATAATAAAAAAAATGCTACTCAAAATAAATGCTCAGAGGAGCAGATTATCAACAAATGTAAGTCCTAGCTAGTACTATTTCTGGTAAATTTCCAGCAAGATATCGCTAGATCCATAATGATATAATATAGTCAGAAAGCGTTTCTCCTTTTTCTTTGCACCCAATACAAGAACATCAGAAGATTGATGCATGATATACACTTCCTCTAAGAGGGTACCTATGTAACTTCACACCTAATTCACAAGTATTAATGAGGAAAACTCCAGTTGAACTTCATGAAACCATCCTTGCCACCTCATTTATTATGCTAAGCAACTGAAGACTAGATTTCAACATATAAAACCTCCCCTCCAATAATAATATCTCCTCTTCAGAGCAAAAAACAGAACAAAAGATAAACTCTCTTTCTCTTTATACCTAACATATATAAATGAGGAAGTTGATATCCTAGTTAAGAGTTAATGAAGCAACCTTCACAACAATAACAAAAGAAAAAACCTCTTGTAGAAACATTGAATAAAACGGCAACAAGGAAGTGCTAAGTTTACGGTCTTTGTGGTGTTCAGATAAGTACCTGCGCTAAAATGCCTTGGTGTGTGTGAACAACTCCTTTTGGTTTACCAGTGGTACCACTTGTGTAAATAATTAGTGCAGGGTCATCACCTGTATAAAACCAAAAAGAATGACCAAAACAATGTTACTATACCCATCTAAGCTAGCTACAACATAAATAAAGCCTAAAGGTACCACCTTGTATCTTCTTCGAATTGCCAATCCCGTCCAGAATTTTACTGACATCCATTTCTCCAGTTCCTGACTTATCATGCTCAGTTGTCTTTGAAGGAATAAACGGTACAGGAGGAATAAGAGAAAAGCGAGCAGCACTTTTAGTTGCAACATTTTGCATGAGCTCTGCATGGTCTTCAGTGCTCAAAATCATAGAAATATCCTAATAATGAAATTGATATAAGAGTTTGCACATATATTTGGCAAAAAACAAGATGAAATCACAGCATTAAAAGATTGCATGCTGCAACTAAAATGTAGTTATCTTGATTCAAAGTGAGTTAAGGTCAGAAAAAAGCCATTTATACTGAAGTTACCAAATTCTGACAGAGCAGGACACAATGAAATTGTAAGGAATATAATTTGATGAATAAGTGGTCTGCATGTGCAGGGTGTTATTAGTGAAGCATCAAACGATGCCGTATCATGCTAAGGATTTGGAGGGCCACGATCGGCAACCTCGGGCTGCCTTATGGCGCCCGATGGAAGGCCATGTGGCAACCATCCGGGCATTCCAAATGGCACTTGATTATCCTCTTCCGTGCTGAAGAATATCATGCTACATGATTCAATCTTAGCCTTCCATCTTACCTTTCCGAAGCACTATCCTAGCCATCCAAATCTGTTATTTATCGTGCCATCGGGATTTGGAGCATCAGATGAAAAACCCGCCAGCGACAAAGAAGAGGTAAGGTTGAGGAACAGAGAGGAAGGGAGAAGGAAAGGTGAGTGGTTCAGGAGTCTTCTCTCAAAGGTGCCTTGTGGCTTTCCTCATTTTGATCTGTAAGCTCTGTACATGTTTTGTATGTATTTTTCTGGTTTGATAGATTATGCCCTAATTTGTATTAGTGATTCTTGGGCGGTCTGATTATCAAATCAGTGTTGTACAGAGTGTTTTGTGTGAGCTTTTCAGAGGGTGTAATCTCTATTTCTCGTATAGTGTAGTGAGCTCTTCTCACCAAAGCTTAACGTGGACGTAGCCCTTTCGGGTGAACCACAGTAATTCTCTCTATGTCCTTTACTTTCCATCGCTTTATTTTGTGTTTACTGGTTGTGCTTTACTTTTCCGATTTTGTCTCTGTTGTTGGGTCTGAAGGCTTACAGTGGTATCAGTGTGTGTGTGTGTGTGTGCGCGCACACGCGATTTGTGATTCTGTTTGCACAACAAGTGGTGTCGGAGCCATTTCTTTGATACACACTATTTAGGTCTTTGTTTTATTCCACTCAGAGTCTGTGTGATTAAATCTAGGGTTATTCTTCGCACTGTTGGTCCTATCTGAATCTTTAGGGTTTTCTAAAGAGTCACGGTCAATGGGTGTTTTCTATGTGTCTCTGTCAGTCTCTAAGGTTTTCTTAAGATACCGTCGTGCAAAGCGAAAATGACAACAACCCGATTTGAAATCAGAACATTTGATGGAAAGGGAGACTTCAGTAGTTGGAAAAATAAGATGAGAGTATTACTCTCTCATCACAGAGTACTTATTGCACTAGAACCAGATGACTGAAAATGGTCCGATGAGCAAACAGCTAGGACCAACGAGATAAGGGAGGAGGCATTCAACTTGATATTCCTCCATTTAGGGAATCCTGTGATCAGAAAGGTAGACGATATGACTAACCCCCTTGATTTATGGAATAGACTTGTATCTCTTTATGCTGTTGTTTCTGCTCCTAACTTAGTTTATTTGAAAGGTATGCTATTCACTTTAAAATGAATGCATCGAAATCTATGGATGATAATATAGATGAATTTACTAAACTTACATTAATGTTAAGGGGGACTGATCAAGCCTTAGGTGACACTAGTGAGGCAATGATATTATTAAATTCATTACCTGATGATTATAATGTAGTTAAACATAATTTACAATACACTAGTATTGTGCCTACTTTAGAACTTGTAATCTCTGGAATTAAGGCTAGGGAATTAGAACTACACACTTCTAAAAGACCTGATAACAATCTGTTTGTTAAGGGAAAGTTTGAAAAGGGGCAAAATAGTTTCAACAATAATTAGAACAGGGTTCAGGACCAAGGGGAAACAAAATGGAAAGAAGGGAAAACAAAAGCAATCTAAATGGAAATGCTACCACTGTGGAAAAGAGGGTCACATCAAAAAATACTGTTATGATTTTATCAAAAAACAGAAACAGGGAGGGAATATAACAGTAGCTGCCAGTAATTCAAATACTTTAGCTAAAGTTTTAAATGTCTCTTGCACATCAACTGCTAATGAATGGATAATGGATTTATGATGCTCTTTTCACATGTGTCCAAATATAGAATGGTTTCAAAACTTTAGCACTAAAGAGACTGGTACTGTTTTTATGGGAAATAATCATTCATGTAGTATTAAAGGCATAGGTGACATCTCTCTGAAATTACATGATAATAAGATTAGAATTCTGACTGATGTGAGATATGTACCTGGCTTAAAACGAAATTTGATTTCTTGGCACCTTAGATGAATTAGAGTTCTCCTATAAAGCTGAAAATTGTTTCCTGCATGTATTCAAAAATGATGACCTTATTCTTTCTGGTACAAAGAAACATGGTTTATATGTATTGAATGGTTATTATCATATTCCATCTGCGTGCATAGCTAAATCTGATAGGACAGATCTTTGACACTTGAGACTTTGTCATATGAGCCAGAAAGGGCTACAGGCACAATCCAACCAGGGGTATCTTGGTCCAGTGTCTGCAGATTCCTTAGGCTTCTGTGAACCATGTACACTAGGCAAGCAACAGAGGTTGAGCTTCCCAAAAGGAACTCACCTGGCGAAGGCATGCCTAGAGTATTTGCATGCAGACCTTTGGGGTCCCTCCCAAATCCCCTCTCATGATGGTAACAGGTATTTTTTGTCCATTATTGATGATTTCACTAGAAAGGTTTGGATTTCTAATGAAAACTAAGGATCAAATTCTAGAAAAATTTAGATCATGGAAAACCTTAGTTGAAAATCAAACAGATAGGAAGATTAAAATACTAAGGACTGATAATGGACAGTTCTACAATAGGAATTTTGATGAACTATGTAAAACTTACGGCATACTTAGGCATAGAACAATAAAGAACACCCCTCAGCAAAATGGAGTTACTGAGAGGATGAACAGAACCCTATTAGAAAATGTTAGATGCCTTTTATTTACTACTGGAATGCCTAAAACCTTTTGGGGAGAAGCCCTATCTACTGCAGCTCACCTAGTAAATAGGAGCCCTTCGACAATCATTAATTTTAAGTGTCCTGAAGAAAAATAGATTGGGAGAAAAATGAACTTAAACTATCTGAGAGTTTTTGAGTGTGAAGCTTATGCTCACCAATTAGAAGGAAAACTAGATCCCAGGGCCATTACATGTGTTTTTATTGGATATCAAGATGGAACTAAGGGTTATAGGCTATGGGACAAAACTTCGGGTGGAGTTAAAATCATTATAAGCAGGGATGTAATATTTAATGAATCAATCTTCCCATGCAAGATTAGCAACACTGAAGATGACCCAAGACCTAGCAGCCTTAATGACTTTGTAATAGGTGGCAGTGCTCAAAGTAAGGTGGAGCAACAAGACCTTCTAGGTGCTCCTACCTCTCAATTACCCAACACTCAAGTAGAATCTCCAACTCAAGATGAAACCTCTGATCAGGATAGTGATCATGAGGTTCAACCTGATGACCCTGAGGTTGAGAAGTATGACACTCCTCAACAAGACCTCATCAATTATCAACTGGCCCGAGATCGAGTCAAGAGGTCTATTAGGCCTCCTGTTAGATATGCATACTCAGACCTGGTGTTTTGTGTCTTAGTTGTTGGAATGGAAATGAGTAGTAGTGAGCCTACCTGTTACGAGGAGGCTGTCAGCTCCCATGACAGCACTAAGTGGAAACAAGCAATGGATGATGAAATGGCCTTTTTAAAGGTCAACGAGACTTGGAAACTAGTTCCAAGGCCTGATAAGAAGAAGCTAATTAAATGTAAGTGGTTGTTCAAGCTTAAAGAAGAAATGTCCCCATCTGACCCTCTAAGATTTAAAACAAAACTAGTAGCTAAAGGTTTTTCACAAAGAAAAGGAATAGACTACACTGAAATTTTTTTACCAGTGGTTAAATTTAAAACTATACGTATGATGCTTGCTGTTGTAGTGCATTTTGAACTAGAACTTGAACAATTGGAAGTCAAAACTGCATTTTTACATGGTGACATTGATGAGATCATTTACATGGAATAACCTGTTGGATATATTGACATTAATCATCCTGATCATGTCTGCTTGCTTAAAAAATCATTGAATTGATTAAAACAATCTCCTAGGCAATGGTACAAAAAGTTTGATAATTTTGTTGCTAAAATTGGCTTTAATCGAAGTAAATATGATAGTTGTTTTTACTATATACGATCTGATATCCCTGTTTATCTCTTGTTGTATGTTGATGATATCTTGATAATTAGCAAGTTTAAGTCAAAAATATGTGAATTAAAATCTCTGTTAAATACTAATTTTGATATGAAAGACTTAGAACCTGCTAAGAAAATCTTGGGGATGATAGTAGAAAGAAATAGAAGTAAAAATAAACTAAAAATACACCAGCATGATTACTTACTTAAAACTGTTCAAAAATTTGGCCTAACTGAGTGTAAATCTGTTAATGTTCCCTTAGTTGGACATTTTATCTTGACTAAAACTCAGTGTCCATCATCTGAATCAAAAACTCTTAAAATGGAAAACATACCATATGCCAATGTGATTGGAACCATAATGTACTCAATGATAAGCACTAGGCCAGACCTAGCATATTCAATATCCCTACTCAGTAGGTTTATGTTTAACCCTAGAAAAGTTCATTAGGAAGCCCTAAAATATGTGCTAAAATATATTAATGGTTCATTGAATGTTGGTTTAAATTTTGAGAAAAGAGGTGATACTCTTGACCTAGTGGGATTTGTAGACTCAGATTTTACAGGGGATAGAGACTCTCATAAGTCCACCATAGCATTCTTCTTCACCTTAGGTGGCAACTACATCAGTTGGAAGTCACAGCTGTAACTTTTGGTTGCTCTGTCTTCCACTGAGGTAAAATATGTGGCTATTACCGATGCTTTCAAGGAAGTCATATGGCTTCAAGGTCTCTTAGGGAAATCAATTTACTACAAGGTAAGATCAAAGTATTTTCTGATAGCTAGAGTGCTATTCATTTATGTAAAGATCCTGTTTACCATGAAAGAACTAAACATGTGGATGTAAAATATCATTTTGTAAGAAATCAAGTAAGTGATGGAACTGTTGCAATCCTTAAAGTGCCTACTGAGGATAATCCAGCCGACATAGGAACAAAGGTAGTGACTGCAGCTAAGTTCAAGCACTACTTGGGCACGCCGCATGTCATAGTTGGTTGATTGACTAACATGAGCTATGAAGGTGAGAATGTGAGCATGCTGCACAAATATAAGAGTGTGAGTTCACCCATCAGTCTAATGCTTCAAGGTGGAGATTGTTATTAGTGAAGCATCAAACGATGTCGTATCATGCTAAGGATTTGGAGGGCCACGATCGGCAACCTTGGGCTGCCTTATGGCGCCAGATGGAAGGCCACGTGGCAACCATCCGGGCATTCCAGATGGTGTCTGATTATCCTCTTCCGTGCTGAAGAATATCGTCCTGCACGATTCAATCTCAGCCTTCCATCTTTCCTTTCTGAAGCCCTATCCCAACCATCCAAATCTGCTATTTATCGTACCATCGAGATTTGGAGCGTCAGATGAAAAACCCACCAGCGACGAAGAAGAGATAAGGTTGAGGAACAGAGAGGATGGGAGAAGGACAGGTGAGTAGTTAGGGAGTCTTCTCTCGAGGGTGCCTTGTGGCTTTCCTCGTTTTGATCTGTAAGCTCTGTACATGTTCTATATGTATTTTTCTAGTTTGATAGATTATGCCCTAATTTGTATTAGTGATTCTTGGGCGGTCTGGTTATCAAATCATTGTATAGAGTGTTTTGTGTGAGCTTTTCAAGTGGTGTAATCTCTATTTCTCGTATAGTGCAGTGAGCTTTTCTCACCAAAGCTTAACGTGGACGTAGCCCTTTTGGGTGAACCACGGTAATTCTCTCTATGTTCTTTACTTTCCATCGCTTTATTTTGTGTTTACTGGTTGTGATTTACTTTTCCGATTTTGTCTCTGTTGTTGGGTCTGAAAGCTTACAGTGGTATCAGTGTGTGTGTGTGTGTGTGTGCGCGCGATTTGTGATTCTGTTTGCGCAACACAGGGATAACTCCACAATAGGGTATAGTTAATGCCTGATGCATCTTATCCATTTACACATAAAAATAGAGCGATTAGAGAATAAAAATTCTCAGGGGGCAAAAAAGTTAGTGAAGGGACAAGAAAATAGAGGGCCGCAAAGACAAACCGAGTCATGCATCACATGCAAGAGCTCAGCCTCTGGATAGCTTAAAGCAAGTGGAACCGCAACACCTCCACTAAACCAAGTCCCCAGCATGCAAGCAACAAACTCAGCAGAAGGTTTTGCCACAATTCCTATTCGAGCTCCAATAAGATGGTCATTTTGTCTCATTCCATCAACCTACACAATAATTGCTTCACATTAATTTCAGAAAATTGTACGTACGTAAAAGAGGATGAAAGTAAATTTGATAGCACGATCTTAGCAAGAACCCCCTCCCCAAGGGATGAATATCAAGTTTAATCCAATATAATTTCCAATATTTCTTTATTAAATGAGTCGCAACTTTTATGCACCTCCCAAGCACATAAGAAGGAGATGAAGGAATATATCACATCCAACTCACAGTATCTAAATCAGCATTGCATAATAGCCTTGATATCCTCCAGGCAGATGAGATAAGATGAGAATAAGCATAGCTCTTCTGATCAGCCCTTATAGCAATGGTTTCACAAGATGAAGAACCCAGTCTAGCAACTGCTTTAACAACCTCCATGAATGCACTATGATCTACAGCTGTGGTGGAGGAAAACAAACAAATGCTATTTAGTTAGATATCTCCTTTCTTTCAAGTCAATTATACTTCTCATGAAATAGCTCATCATATTTGTTAACCTTTACAACTAAATTACAAATCAACAATCTAACCATAATGACATCTTTTAAAATATGTGAAAAACGTTTGGTAAGATATCTAAAAGCTCACATTCAATGTATTGCAAATACAATAATGTACTTCATCCCTAAACTGTATTCACTGCCTATGTTGGACAAGCTGCTGACAGGGAAGTCCTATACAGCCATTGGATGGAAATAATGTAGTTCCATGCTGCTCTATTGCATCTCTAGGTAATTTATACAGCACAAAAAGTAGAGCTTTTAGAATAACACCTGCTCTACAGAATGTCCAGCTCTAGAAACCGAGACATGAGATCCGTTTTTAGATATCATTAACGGATATCTTAAGCATTCATTGTTTAAGCATCAACTTTTAGTATCACAGAGGAGGAGTTCCAAATCAATCAAATTCAGCACAGATATCAGCCATATAGGCATTCCCGACAATTAAAATAACACTCAGAGAGAGACAACTCCAAATTGCAGAAACTCAAACAGCAATTGTGTATGGGAGAAACATCAAGCTCCAAAACCAACTCAATCAGTTCGTCAGAAAACGCCACGCACGTATCAGAATCCAATTCCAGAACTCCCCAATCCCTTAAAACATATATACATACATATACAAAAGCACACAAAAACTCAAATTATGGATACAAAATACACATGGGAAGATCATAGAAAGGCTATGAAGAAAGAAGCGAACATGAAAAGCGGCGACGAGAGTGAGAGAAGGAGAAACACAAGGATGCGAAGCTTGAAGAGATTGCGGGTTGTTGAAGACAGAAGAGGCGATTCGTGAGGGTGAGGAAGTGGTTGAAGACCTTTAAAGACCTCATTTTTGGTTGGCTTCTTATGCTCCTATTTATTATGGCGACCCACCAGTTGTCTCATCACGTGGTTTCCTTCCATTTCATTTTTCGCAAATTCATTTGCGACGATTAGCTAGTTGCGTCTCTGAATTGAATTGCAGAGAAGAAAATATCCGAAAAGGAAAGAACTCATCGGCCGGCCTCTCCCGTTTGGCGCCGGCCGTCCGGCGAGCCAGCTAGGGTTACAGGAAAAAGATTTCTGGTTCCTGGTATACAGACGAATATTAAGAGCAGATCTTTTTTTTTGGTAAATAATCTTTTACAGTTTTCAGTTTTTTAACTTTTTTGTGTTAATTTAGATTCACAGATGAACCGATAAAGTATGATGCACGAAACCATATCGGAGAAATCGTTTTAACATTTTTGAAAAGTTAAAAAATATTTTTGAATCATTCTTATAATTTAAAAAATATTTTATGATTATTTTATAATATTAAAAAATTATCAAAAACGCGTTTATATTCTCAACTCAAAATTTTTAATTTTTTATGAATTCCACCCTAACTAATTTTTTTTAATTTTTTAAAAATTTATTTGAATGCATTCTTGAATTTATATTTATTTTTTAATTAAATAACTATTTTTATATTAAAAACTAAATTTATAAAAAAAAATCTTATATTTTTACTTACATATTTTTACACATTTTTATTTTTTACTTTTTAAAAAATATTAATTTATTATTTCTATTTTGTGTTGTATCCATTTTCATTTTTATTTCCATATTAAAAGAAATCACTAGTACGGTACTACAAATAAAAATAAAATTATTATTGAGTATCAAATATATGCAATAGAATATAATATATACTTCATACATTATTTAGATATTTAAACAACACGTATATTCAATAATTGAATACATAAGTAAACTCATACATATTGTTCGATGAAAAGATTAAATATAGAACTAATTTCTATATTGAGACAGAATCTACCTCAAGATGTGGTGGTTTTAGTCGGTCCACACATAGTATGTAGTAGGATATCGTTTTAATCACCTCTTCCTGTGTTAGATACAGAAAATTTGCGTATCACCAATGCTCACGTCTCAAAATTATAGGCATAACAATTACATGTATAATTTATAAAAGTAAAAGAATTTCATAGAGAAAAAAAAAAGAAAACAATATGGGAGAATCAAAGAAAAAGACAGCAGAGGTAGAGGCCTTTTTATTAAAAGAATTCCCCTCTCCCAACTTATTTTCTTCATTCTCCCATTTGAATTTCACGTCCACTGCCCCACCATCCCAATAATTCTCTCAATAATTCAAGAGATTACTATGTAATTTTATTATACACTGTGCACTATTTGCAATCTCTCGTCTGTGTAATCAATAATTAATTTCATACTATTCACTATGCATTATTATTATTATGTACTATGTGCAAAGGAGTCAAAGAGTCAACTTTTGACCAACTATTTTTATAGGCATATTGAGTATACAATATCAATATCAAATACAATACTATATGGTATATGACTTTCTTGGTTCCCTATCCACTAGTAATCAAATAATACCAAAACCTTTTTCGGTATCGATTAACCCCTTGACCTATTACCGAAACTTCTTCAAATTCCGACGACATTCTAATAGTTCCTGAATAGCGCCTAACAACAATTCAAGACAATATAAGTGGTAGTTAAGTCTCACTTTAAGTGAACTTATTACAGTTGACGATTAGCTATAATCCTTCTATTATCTAACGTCTTAACTGAGTAAGAGTCATGGAGTAACAAATTCACAAACTCAAGAAGTATGTGTCAGACCTCTATAATCTGATTAGTTGACACCTCATGAAACACATTTCATGACTTTCAATCTACTATGGTTAGAAACTATCCCGTCACACTAATAGTATATCACATAGGATGTTTACCCCATCAAATATCAACGAGGGCGACGAATCATATTCCCAACACTTATTTATAGGGTTGGCAATAGTTCAGTTTGGTTTCGATTTTTACTAAAACCATAACTAAACCAAACTTAAACTACTAAAACCAAAACCAAACCATTACCCATTGATTTTAAAATTAAAAACCATAACCAAATCATTCGGTTTCAGTTTTAACTATGATTTTTTTAGTTTGATCCATACCAACAAATAAAGACAAACTCTTGCAAATAGCATTTATAAAATTTTTTGATAACTCCACAACAAACAAAGACAAATTCTAATAAAGTTACATTCTTCTTACCTAAAGTTACAAATTAACTTCAAACTTCTGGGATACAATTATTTGATTGATAAAAATAAAATAATTTAAGATTAGGTTTTATTTTTATTTGTTAATTACTTTATAAATATTAAATATTTTATATATTTGTAATACATTAGTTAAAATACTTGTAAAAAAATGCATTAGTCAATATATATTATGTGTATATATAATATATTAAATAAATATCTATTATATATGTATATTCGGTTCAGTTTAGTTCAATTATCCACACATTCGGTTCGGTTTCAGTTCAGTTTTGGTTTGGATTTAGTGAAAACCATAACCAAACCATACCCATTGAAACAGTGTTATATTTTTCTTAAAACCAAATCATTATCCAGTCAAACGGTTTTTAACTACTTTGACCGATTCGATTTCGGTTGCAATTGTCATCCCTATTTATTTCCATAGACTAGTAATACGAAATCACATGGATGAACGTTCCCACGTTCTAATTGGATGGTTTGACTCATTAACAAATCCTGCACACTAATACACAAAACAATCGTGTCAATTTAAGTCTAAAAATCAACATACCATCACAACCTGATGACACGACTATTATCCACTAGGCCATATGGTCAGTCATCGGCGTCATATTCGGCTGATCATTCCTCAATGACTACCTACAGGTCTACTAACAACATCTTATGTTATATGGCTTGTGACATACCATCCTCCCATTGGTATCCTCATATTAAAGGAGGTAGTAACCCCTGTGTCAGTCCATACTCGATTAATTGGAGTGCTCATCTAAAAAATCTAAGGAGTAGGAATAGTTTAAGATATTCTATTACTAGATAATCTTGTCATACAGTCTCAACACCTTGAGAATAAGATTCTCACACAGAAGATTTAAGAACTCATTTATATAATTGATTGGAGAAAATATGAATAAAGAAAATTTTATATTTTATTAATTTTTATAAAAATACAATTAATCCATTACAAACAAGTATACTAGATGTCATCCAAATCTAGTATCATGACGCACAATACTAACACATACAACGTATCCAATAAATATATATAAATAAATTAAAAATATTTAATATAAATACATAATTATTTAATATAATTTTAAATATTTTATGAATTTATTAGGATTTGTTTGGCTGGAGTTTCATATTCAATTTTTTATTTTTTATTTTTTGGTTTGACTATTTTTTTTATTTATAAAATTTTGAAAACGAAAACAAAATCTAAAAAGCAAACTCCAGTCAAATGGCCCTTTAGTTGTTTATTCTAAGTTACTTGTCACTATTTAAAGCATCACTCATTATTTTGTAATGTGCTTAGATACACATTGTTTTTTGAGTATTGATATTATTTTTTAAAATTTTATATAAAAAAAATATGTTTAGTAAATTATTAAATATAATTAGAATCAAGAATCAAACCAAATTAACTTAATTTTTATTAAATTAAAAATATTTAATTTTATATAAAGATTGGTTCGAAGCTGAGATTAATTTTATAAACCTAATGAATATCAATTCACTTCTGAATTAGTATTGAACTTAAACTAATTCAAGATATGAATACTCTAATTATAGTAATTGTTCTCTCCTTATTTCTTTTATCCAATAAAATATATGTATAAAAAAATCTTTCAATATATTTTATTGTGTAAATTCAAGATAAAAGCAGATTATATAACCTCTTAAATTTTATCATTACTCTTATTGATAAAGGGTTAGTTGGACAACAATTTAAAGCTTGAAATTGAGCATCAGCCGAGCTGATTCATCAAGAACAATTTTAAAATGACATATGATTGTACAAATAGGGGCACAATGGTTGGATATGTGATTTAGGGACTCCCATTTCCTGTTGTCTTAACGTGGCACTGTCACGTCAACGTCAGATACTTGACACGCACAATAGATCAAATTGAATGTAAGTTAAAAAAACCTCTTTCTTATCTTACCCATGCTCACTTTCACACTCACTCATGAGCTTTTCCGTCTACTCCGTTGCACATCAATCAAACAGAACTGTTCCACACTGAAGTCTAATCTGTCTTACATTCACATGTGGAACAAGTAAATTCCAATGCCAAACGAAAGTCAATAGGAAGGAGCTTCTTTGGCAGCTCTACTTTGACAAATTGCCATGCTGCATTACTTTCCATTCCACCTTCTGTCTCCACTTCACTCTCTTTTGTTTACCTCCTTTCTATTTCCAAACAAAGCCTTAATGGAAACGGTTCACATGGTTAAAGGTCATTCACGTTAATAACTGGGGTAATGTGATGATGAGGTTTTATGCCATCTACAGCTATTTGCTAATCTGATTTTGCTTCCACAACTATGATAAAATTGGGGCAAGTACTTGAAGCTCAAGTCTTTCTTGTAGGTGACACATTCATATTTGGTCTTTAAGCATAAATTTGAACACATACACACAAAATTACATGAAACTTTAAACTTCTTTATTATAGGACCAAATCCCTATTGCAGAGATGACAACCACTACAACCGGCTAATTTTCCCTCTAATTTACTCCTGGATTTCCTAATTCCTACCACAGAGTCAAAGATAATAAGGTAAAAGCAGTCGGGGACTGACTTTATTCATGACCAAGCCACTTCCTCCACCAAGATGAAACATTAGTTCTAGTTGCAGGAGGAGTAAGGAGATAGAGCATGGTTTCCTTCTCCTTTGGAGTCAGTGGAACACCTCTGACAAGGTTCAAAGCCATGATGTGCACATTAGTCTGTTGCCTGTGCTTCTTGTAAGCCCATATTCCTCCAGCTGCACCAGCGACAAGAAGCTGTTCCAAAACCCAACATTTAAAAGTCAGATTCTTTTTTATGTTTTTCTTTTCCCGGGGGGGAAGGCGGAGGGTAAGAGAGATCAAAATGGTTTCCTAGAACTGACCGGAGATAGCCACAAAGCAGCAGTCTGCAAATCAAACTTTGGCGCATAAAGCACTGTTTCCCCAAAATCATCCTCAAGCTTTTTGTAGACCTCTTTATCAGTTTTCCCAGATCGAATTTCATCACGAATTAACTGGATATAGACAGATAACCAGTATGCAGGTTAGGCTTTTAGTTTGATATACAGTAAGAGGCACGCTAAGAGAATGAAGAAAAAGTATGAAAGAAAAATCATTGCCGGCACTGTTGAATTCAGTCCCAAGTACACGTAGGTATCAGAAACAAAAGCAGCATTATATCATTTTTTTTTTTTTTGCCAACAGCAGAATAATGTTCATCATTTGGCAGTAACCAGAAACCCTTACAAGTTAACAATAGTCACCTAAACAAAGTACGACTCTTGGTTTTTATATATGGTGAGCAAACAAAGCAGTACTATCACTTAAAAAGTGCATGAACCAGGAGAAAAGAGAGTTGAAATAATTCCGACCCCCACCCCCAGTAATTTTGTTTGTATCTAAATCATTGATTCATTTATAAAGGACTGCAGATTAGGTATACCTTATTCCTAACTGCAAGTGGGATGAAAATTAATGAAATGTCTATTGGTCCCAGAAAAATAATCCACTGCCCTGGAAATAAATTATGCAAGAACACGACACATGAACAAGAGTGCAACATAAGGGTTGATGCCTCCTGTTCCTGTTCATGTCAATATTATAATATGGTAGAACATCAAGAGAAGGTATACACAAGAAAAGCTGTAACTGGAATTACTTCAAGTCATTCTATGATCAATTTGTTAAGCCAGAAAGAAAACATAGAAAGAGGTATCCTAATTTTGTATGTCAGGTAGCTTGATTTTTCAGAAACACTGTTTTAAAAATGAAACTACTTTCCCTTCCAATACAGACGAAATATTAAACCGCTAATTCAGCCATCTGTTAGACGGTAAAAGAATTAATGTTGTCAACTGTGTAAACGGATACAGGAACAACTTTGTGCGGTTGGCCTAATAGCAAGCTGGCCTAAGGCAATATGAGTTGAAAGTCACTTAAGCAAACCATAACATCAAAGGCAAGAAACAGACAGAAACCAAATTTTC
Source organism: Diospyros kaki (assembly GCA_036245055.1). Taxonomy (NCBI): domain Eukaryota; kingdom Viridiplantae; phylum Streptophyta; class Magnoliopsida; order Ericales; family Ebenaceae; genus Diospyros; species Diospyros kaki. Next base: position 5,836,197 of record BSEG01000003.1, read on the forward strand.
ATGATCATAGGACCAATTCTGAATGCTCATGAAGTTTTTACTTGTCACTATTCAGGTAAGTGAGGCACCAATAAATTCAACTCTTTTCTAGCTAGACACCTTCTGATCTTAAAATTCCAAAATATAATTTATCTTGTCCACTGATTCCATTATGATATTTATACTGACGATGCTTACAATTCATTGTTGGTGTTGACCATCAAATCAAGAGAGACCGGCAAACTTTTTCCGGCTTTTCATTTGTGTGTTTGTTCATCTTTACACCTAAATATCCCAAGCTCAGATAAAAAGAGGAGCATTACAATAGGTAAGTGACAACAAGTGCAAGACTCCATTGGATCCTTTGTTCCTAAGCTGAATTGACTTGCTTTGTTTTGAGTGAGTGATGCAACAAATAAAAATACATGAAAGAAAAAGCTACCTTCCGGAGAAGAATTGCAATATCGGCTTGGGAGTCTTCAATGGACTGACTGCCGCACTCAGTGCACCGGACATTGTGACTAATGTTTCTCGCCCGGGCTTCAACCACCTGAGCGTTCTTTACTGCATCCTCTTCCCTCTCCATCTCGGCTACCCTCCTGCTTCAGCTTCTACAGAAACTAACACAAAACCTAAAAGGGATATCAATCAAAACAAGCCAGAAGTAACTCCCAATTCACGAATCTTCAACTCTTGTTTTCGGTCAGGCATTTCATCAAACAGTTTCCACACCTAGAAAATATCCATCAAATGTCATTACTCCAAGCCGACAACCAAGGCACCCAAGTTGAATCAAGTCTCAAACTGTTCAAAATTTGATAATCTTCCATTGTTAAGTACCACTATACATATTGACCATTAATAGTTTCAACTCTAATTATGCAGCCCACAAAAGAGGAGGGCATAAACGGACAGTAGAAAGACATAATTGTGTATAAGCTAACGGAACAATGAAGATAAACAAGGAAATTGAAGTCCGAATACACCTGAGACTGAGGGAGAGAACAGGAACGCTCCGATCAGTGCCTTCGTATGATCCTGGAACTCGAAGAAATGGTCAGGGTGGTTTGCCCGGTTACCTTCTCGTGCGAATTCACAAAATATCCTTAAAAATTGTTAGTTTTATGGTTAAATAATAATTTAATAGATAAATTGCCCTAAAAAAAAAGATGACGTAGACAATGACATGATTTTTAATTATTCGTAATTTTTTAATTCATGTTTGCCTAAAATTTATTATCGACACCTTTAAGGTTCAATAAAAATATTTATGACATTTAAGAAATTACTAAAATTTCTTCTAATTTTACAGACTGTCTACTATTTTTCTCTTGCTGATACTTTATAAATGTTAAAATTTTTAATATGATAAAAATATTTTTATATTTTTTTCATATTCTTTTCTTCTATGAATTAATTGAAATTTAAGTCTAAAATATAAATTAATGTCTATTGTCAAACTCGAGAGAGAGAAAAAAAGGATCAACGGACGACTTTAAAGTACTCAGATTCTAACCACTCACTAAACAAAAAAAAAAAAAAGGAGAAAAGAAATATGGGAAAAAAATAGAGATATCTTTATTATATTAAAAAAATAAAAAATATAATTAAATTTGTAAAGTTAAAAGAGATCACTGAAAACCCTTTCTTAAATATTAAAAGTTTTTATCTATCTTTTTAATAAACTAATTGCATACTGATAGTTGAGCCAAAACTTTGTGTTGGTGGGGATGAAGATTTTATTTTGATAACTTAAGTGTCAGAACTTAAGTTCTACTATTTTTAAGACAATTGGGTCTTACCTCAATTCACTCTTATATAAATTATGATTTAATTTTCATATAACACATTCATGACATTTCGAATCTAAAATCTCATATATGTCTATCATGTGTTCTTGTCATTGGAGTTATCCATGAACTATGGGGTGAAGATTTTCTTGGTAAAAAAACAAATGAATGGGGTAAGGTATAGTGGAATTGAATGTCAACATCACAAAGTCACAAGTTTATTGATAAAATAATTTTATAAGAATTCTTAAATTCCCAAACATCAACCCATCCTATTTTACCTACTTATCGTCTTCGCTGCTTCTTCTTCTTCTTCTTCTTCTTCTTCTTGAGACTAGATGAAATTATATCTACCACTACTACCCTTTGTGTTCCTAACAATGATAATAGTTTCTCTCTCTCTCTCTCTCTTGCGAATAAGGATAAGAATTCTTATTGTTATCAGTTTAAGGTATAAGAATTCTTAAATTAATAAGTTTACAGTTTATTGATCAATAAAATAATTTTATTGATATAAACCAAGTTATCATCTATTCGTTGATCATTGACTTCTAAAATGTAAATCTTTTTAAGTTATATTTTATTTCTAGATATATTAATTTTTTATGAAATTTCTGTGAAATTATAAATTAAATGTCAAAAATTGAAGGGTGCAATTGCCCTTGGGTCCTCCCCTGCCATTGCACCTGGATACCTGTTATTTAACGGTAATGACTAATGATTTTTAACATCATTTAATTATTATAATAAATTAATAAGTTTAGTGAAAGGACTACTAAAATTAAAAAATTATTATAAAATTATACTAAACTAAACCAAAAAAATTAATTTTTTTGGGCATAAATTACCCCAAAAATAAGAATCCAATTTTTTTTTTTTATTTTCCTTTTTCCTTATCTAACAACCCAAAAGAAAATTCAAATGACTAGCGACGCATATTATTGACTTCCAACCTTGTAAGGTTAATATACTCATTTTTCAAGAAATCTTAAAAAAAACTTACATTAATAATAGTTATTTGAGACAATATTACCAATGTTCATGTTTTTAAATTTATTATGACCAAATAATAAGTGAAGATAATATGATAATTGCGTAAATACAAACTAAATATATTTTCATCCTTAAAATGATTGTTCTTGCACGACTTTCAGTGTTCGTGCTCTTAATTACGTCAAAAGAGATAAATAATAAATTAAGTCTTTACCATTGTACAAGACAAGAATCAAACTCGCAATCTACCGGATTGACGCCAACATATTACTTATCTAACTGCTCAATCTATAGCTTAAGAGTAATGTATTTTCATCCTTATTCGCAAGAGAGAGAGAGAGAGAGAAACTATTATCATTGTTAGGAACACAAAGGGTAGTAGTGGTAGATATAATTTCATCTAGTCTCAAGAACAAGAAGAAGAAGAAGAAGAAGAAGCAGCAGCGAAGACGATAAGTAGGTAAAATAGGATGGGTTGATGTTTGTTGAAGTGGCTTTAAGTTAAAAAGGGAAAAGAAAGTGGTTAACAATTCATCTTTTATACGAGTATGACCTATTACTCTCCTCCAATCTGCTTTTCCCTCTGACATCCAATTCCCATTCCAATTCATGCCAAAATTCCTTAAATGTTCCTGAGTTTTATTTTGTAAACCAATAAAAAAAATACAGAGTTATCATTTTCTGTCCCAATTCCAGGCTATACATACACCACCATTTGCCTCATCAACTACATTAACCGCCACAACCCCCCAACAACCAACCAACCAAAAAAAAAAAAAACAGATAATTTCCACATAAACAACAAAAAAAAAATAATTTCCACGTTTTATATCATATATCATATATATATATGTATATAAGCACATTTGATTGATTTTGGGAGGGATGGCAGCCGCCGGCACAAAAAGTCGTTCTCTCAATCACGTGGTGCTGCTGCCGAACGTCGAACTTAGTATCTGGATCTGTGGTAGACATTACAGACATAAAAGTCACCCCTCGTCAGACTCAGAAAGAAAGAAGGAAAGAAAAAAAAAATAAAACACATAAACTATTGCACCACATATAAACTTATATAATAAGATGTTATACCTTATTTACAAGCAAGTTCACTTGTTCTCTATACATTTCCTTCATGTCCACAATATCGGCCCGAAGTTCCTCCAGCTGCAAAACAAATTAATATTAGTATCTTTCTCACAGCACAGCACTCATAGGAGACGCCGGGAAACTGCTTATATTTTTAATCAATTTCGGGCTAAAGCAAAAGCTCCAATCTTCTTTTCATTGCCCAACACACGAGTACATTAAAATTTAACTGTACTGAAATAGTAACGCATTTATGTTCTAAATCTTCGCATTAAGCGCCACATTTCCCAAAAATCAAGTGGAGAATGGTTATGTATCGGCTTCTACACGGAAGAAATACAAGGGCTTATTATAGATATAAAAGAAACGAACTGATCTTTGTAATTGAGGCTTGAATTATTATATGACGTATATATTCAGCAGATCACCCAAAACCCTCGCTTCAATCCTTGTTCTGTTCTGTACATAATACCTATTCGGCAGAGGCAACCTAATCAAAGTCAAAATGGTTTAGGAAAAGGGCACGGCAAGACACTGATCAAAACACTATCGAATGCATAGGGAATGCTTCCTCACCTACAGTTTATCGCTCATAATCTACTGGGAACTGCAGTAGGTAAAAGCATACAGGACCGTGAATGCTAGATTACAGTAATGTAGGCTGAAACTTTCCCTGGAGAAAGTTGTCCACAGCTTACATTATCTTCTGACATTTAGAAAGACTATCTTTCTATGCATTGGGTGCCACTTGCTAAAAACACAGCAATAGTGTTCTAAAATACATTGAGCACTAGTCGAGCACTAGACTAGGGCCTAGCGCCTACGACACTTAGGCGGACTGTTGTTTTTTGGTTTTTTTAAATTTTTGATGTAATTTCATGTAATTTTTAGATAAATCAAAGTTAAAGACAAATGAAACTTATATATATATATATAAACAGATCAGATGGACTGGTTGGCAGAGAAATCTATATATATATATGTATGTTTATATATATATAAACAATAAACAATATTTATATATATATAAACGATGCCAAGGCGTTGTTTTGTATTTTAGCCGCCTACGCTTGGGCCGTCTAGGCGCCGCTTGGACCCGATTATTCGGGCTAGGATGCCAATTTGCATGTATTCGGAGCGGCAAGGGTCCGCCTAACGCCTAGGCAGCGCCTGGGCGGCTGCCTAGCCGCATTTTAGAACGCTAAACAGCATGCTAACCATGTCTAACTAATCAAATACACACCACTTTGTTACTTGAGAAAAATAGCACTGCAATTCATAGGGTAAACCCTTTCCAAGATTCAATTTGCCACTATGATGATCAAGAATTACGTGAAATTCAAATACCTCCTCATCTCGCTCGCCCATTAGCTCCAATGCTGCAGAATGCCTCCGTCTCAGTGCTTCTAACTCTGCCCGGATGCCAGGCAGGACAGCAGCCTCCACCCTTAATTTCTCACACTGCAACCAACTAGTAAACCTTCAGGAAAAACAAGTACCAGAGACGATGAGACTCATAATGGATAAAAAAGCCTACCTGTTCAGTCATTTGAACCAACTCCTCAGCAAGAGAGTCACGAATTTTCTCCAGAGATGCCTGGACAAGATAGCAAATCAACAAGGAATTAATGAGAGGTAAAATAAGATAAATATGAGAGGTGAAAAAAGGAGCTTATATACACACAATTACAAGTTAAGCATGAGTCATGACTAAAATAAATAGGAACACTCAAATCTCCAGTGAGCAACCAAACATTGAAAACACAATTTAATCAACATTATTGTATGAAATAATGTTGTGACCCAACTCAGCTACATCTTACCAATCGAGAAATATAAGATGCGAGCTCGCCCTCCTTTTGACGAAGGGTAGCCTCAAAAGCACTTGGGGTAAAGCTCTTCACAAAGTATGGACTTATGGGCATATCTCCATGATTCCTATGTTCAGAGAAAGTGTCAGAAGAGTCCAAAGAAGCTTGCAAAAAGAAACTTTCCTCCATGCTGCTTAAACTGCTGGCACTTGAAAGTTTGCGGTTTAATTTTCCTGTACATATGGGTAGTTGATTACTTAAAAAGGGATAAATAAGGAGCAGAACTAATTCCCAGAAACAATAACACTAGTGATGTTACCATTTTCAAACCCAGATTTTTGCTTCAGTAATGGACTTTGGTCAGAAACAGTGGAGGTCTGAAGGTGAGCATTTCTTTCTAGTTCTAACCGAGCAGCCTTTTCCCTTTCAATCTCCTGGGGTACATTGGGAGCCTAATTTAGCAAACTCATGTGTGGCATGGATAGTTTATAAATAGAAAATCTATGAAGAATATCAATTTTCTATAGCCAAAAAGGAAAAAACGAAAAAAAAAAAAAAAGTAAAAACCATTAGTGACCCAGACCGAAGGTGTGCAATAAAGACATGTTACCGTGCATGATTTGAAATAGTCCATGCAATTCTCATATTCATCTGCTTCTCATGCTTAGTTTCATCTATGTCAAGATTTGCTACTACTTAGTCGATCAGGGATATTGTTTGTTTTGTAATGGCTTAAATACTCAGATTATGCCTAAGAATGGACATAACATAAATGAAACTAACAGAAATATTGCAATAAACCTAAGAATCACAAGTGTACCTTCTGCAAAAATTCCCTGTGTGTAAGCGCTTCTTGTAACTCCTGTTTGTGTTTCCTCCTGAGCTCCTTAATTTCTTCTTCAAGCTGAGAGACACGGCCTTCTTGAGTGTCAGCTTCCTCCTTCGCTGCAAGATACTCCTGCCTATTCTCTGCTGCCCTCTGTCTCTCCTTCTCAAGGGTCCGACTGAGCTGAGTCTGCTCAGCCCTAAGGCATGAAATCTGTAATTTCTCACTCACATAAGCCAGAGATTAAGATATAACTCTCCACCAACAGTACCAACAACAGCTACAAGAATAATAAATAACCTGAGCTTCAAGGACATTTATTCGAGATAAAGTCTGCGATAGCCGTTCATTTACAGATCGCTCTCTTTCTTCCGCGGCAGCAGCTTTAGCCTCCGCTTCCTGCAGATTCAAATATTAAAGAAAGGCATATTAATATAATATAATATATATATATGTGTGTGTGTGTGTGTATCAGCAGCCTAAATCATTGCTGGAAAACCTGAAGCCGTGATGTCAAGGATCTCTCAACAGCTGCCCAAGCTTCTGCCCTTCTTGCAGTAGTTTCCTGTTATACAGTGGAGAAAGGAGTTGAGCAACACACACCAAAGAACTAGAGGATTTGAACCAAGTTTATTGCATATAACTCATAAGCTTCAAGGATAAATTTGCAAATGTAATATACAGATGTACCTGCATGGCTTCAATCTGCCTTAGGAGAGGCCTAGTAGATTCAGGAAGCTGTGTCACCAACTCCTCACAACGACGTTCACTTGCCTGAATCAAATCACAACCAAATTGCATCATCTTCGAAAATATTGATTGCAATAGACCAAATAAATAGTTACAACTTAAAAGAATGGCAAGTAAAGGAACATCTAATTCCAACCAAATGAAACTCAACATACTTGATATCTTTTCTGAAGATCCTCAATGTCTCTGCGTAGCATATCTTCTCTAAAAACAGCCTGTGGATACAAAAATAAATTTTTAAAAAATAATTATTTCTTGGAAGCTCCAGTACTGAAACCGGCAATTTCAAATCCAAATTTGAACCTGCTGCTCCTTTCTACTCAGAGTTTGCCTTAATTCCTCAAGAGTCTGGACTAGCATGGTTTCACGCTCCTCAGCCTCTCTTAGACGACTCTCCAATTCAGTCCTGGCTTCATTGTTGGCCCGTGCCTCTGCCAATGCTTCAGCTTCCTTAGCTGCATTCAAAGCATTTGTATAGAATTCCTTTTGGGCAGCTAGTTCTGCCTGATGTTTTTCAACTGTTTCTTGCAGCAATTTCTCAGTAGCTGCCTTATCCTTCTTTATACTCTCTACTTTATTCTCCTCTACCTGGAAATGGAATTAAAAAATGAAAAAAAAGTTAAAGAAAGATTCAATGGAGATGAGACCAGAAAAAGCATTGTGAATAAAGAAAGATGCAACGGATATGAGGCAAGCCATTGAATATTTCAAAAGAAGAAAAAACATTGTGACCAGAAAACTCAATGCTTCAATGGAGATGAGACTTGAATCACCTAACAGAAAATGGAATCTAGTAAGCATAGTGACCAAGCATGGAACAGGATAAAAGAATGACATAAAACCAATTAGCGCTTCTAGTGAACATTTATCTCTCTAGCTACTAGAAGGATCTCATGTTGTTGATAGCTAGCTCTTTATGCTACCAAAGGTGTAAACCAACATGATTTACAATTAACAATTCTCATAATGTGATACATGAATTTTCTTGACTAAGTTTCAATTAGCTCTATTTAGAGAAAAATTGGCCTCATGAAATAGATTTGCGAAACAATTGGAAACATTCCATCAAATGCTGCAAGTCTAATAGAAGAAGCATGATATCTTTTATATTTCTCACTGCACAGGACACCTTGGAAAACAAGCAAATATGGATATACCTTATGAAATCAAAATTAGGAAACAAATGTTGTCCCATCGACCCAGCCAAACATAGATATACCTTACGAATGACCCACACTAATTTGTCCAGAATTACACCATATTTTTATTTATTTATTTTTCTCTCAAGAATTATGGGATATTATGTGTGGATTAACATGAACTACTGATTAGTGTCATTATGGTCATGTCAAAATGACGTCATCAAGGCCTAAAAAGTGGTATTTTGCCTAAGTAGGTGGCTGACAAAGACTGTCAAAAGATTGGTGTGGACTGTTGAAAGTTTGGCATGGTGGACTTTTGAAAACTTAAGGATAAATGTTGACCATTTTGATGTTGGTTGACAGGAGTATTGGACAGGTCAGCATGTGTCGAAGTACTGGACACTGTAGAAAGTTTTATGATTATCAACAGTTTTTGGAATTTGATCAGGCTGTCTTTTGGGGAGAGTTTGCTGCAGAAAAGGCTGACAATGTCGGTGGTTTTGGCGGGATGCTTGATGGCTTTGGCGAATGAGAAATAACACCAATTTTTTGATACATTATAGCCAGAGAGTTGCTGAGTATGATACAATACTGGGAATCTATTTTGGTTAATCCATTGAGGATTAATTGGTGAGCAAATTTGGACATTGAATCAACCTCATTGTTGACTGCTGAGAGATTTCTTAAGTGCTGAGAGATCAGTATGAGCATTTCAATCATTCTAATGCTCCTCTCTCTCTCTTATGAGAATGTAAAGTTCGTACTTGTAAAATCCTGTATTACAAGCTTGTCTCAACCGAGGAGGGACGAGAGGTAAAAGGTGAAATCCATGGAGCTCGAATGGGCATGAGGGGACCCCAAGGAATGAATTCGGGAACGTTTTGAGAATTCCTGATGGCCTGAGAAAGTTAAAAGACTAAAAACTTGGGGCCAAAGTGGAAAATTAATAAATGTCTGGACATGTGGCAAGGGGATGTATGGAATTTTGGAAGCTTGTCGAGGCCCAAGTGAATTAATGAAAGTTATTTGAGGTCCATGTGAGGTTATTTAAAGTTAAGAGAGATAATGGAGAAACCTGGGGAGGGGAATGTGCAAATTAATAAAAATTACACACACACACACACACACACATATAATGGAGCACACAGCATAGGCCATTCTTGGCCAGGGAAAAATCAAAAAGGAAAGAAGAAAGGAAGAAGAAAAGAGAAGGAAGAGGTTAGGGTGACTAATGGCACCAGAAGGGTTTGCTGGAAGGAGAGGTCACCGGAGAAGTAGCCAGAAACGGAGGAGAAAGCTGCCAGCATCAGCTATGATGTGAAACAGGGGAGCAGTCTGGTGAGGGCTGATATCTTCCTTTTCCGACGAGGGTTGAGCTCAAATCTGCTCAGGGAAGAGCCCTAGAGCTAGATACAAACCCTTCATGTGCTGATTCGAAGGAGATTGAGAAAAAGATGGAGTTGGAGCCAGTTTAATTTTCAGCCAAAATCAGGGGCCTTTTCAGGTAAGCTCCATTTTCCTTTATTTTGCTTCTTTTCTCCTTGTGATGGCCAAGATTTTACTGCTTGAGATTCTTGGTTGTTGATAGAAGTCTTGCATGTGGTTAATTTGCAAGAAGATGGGTGAAATTGAAGTTCAATAAGTTGAAAGTCTGGCCTAAGGGGACCGTGCATGGTTTTCGTAAATTCCTAATGATGAACTGCAATTAAACTGAATATAAGGTGCTGGAAATTAAATAAAGAAAGACCCTAGGGTCATGATGTAATTGCATGTGAAGATTTTAGGGTCTCTGTATTTTTGTAAAATCTAGGGCCCAAATGCAATTTGTGAAAGTTGAGAGATTTTTTGTATAAATATTGTATAGTTTGGGACCCTAGAGTGAAATTGGCAACTGTTTCAGTCCAAATGGGTTATTTGAAAACTTTGCGAGCCTTAATGTAATTAAGGCATAGTTTTGGGCATAAATGAAATTTCTAGAAATTGAGGGTTATAATGAAACCTGCATCCTAATATTGGTGTGTATGTACATTATGTGTGATTTCGTCGGATCACAACGATAAGGAAATTCAAGCTGACAGAAGACACGGCAGACAGGTAAGAACTATCCAAGGTGGGCACTATATGTGGCCCATAGCATGTGCATAGAATTATTTTGGCATGAACATGTATTGTTGTTGCATAAATGATGCTTGTAAATGGGTCCATGGATATCTGGGACAGTGATCTAGGGTGTCTTCATTGTGCTTGTCTTGATCTAGGGAACTGTAAGACTGGCTTCCATAAAATGCTCCTAGTGTCTAGCAAAGAGAGCTAGTCGTGATTCAGCATAGTGAATTCCCATCTGATGAAAAAGCTTGGAAGCCCTATAGCCTGTTCCAAGTGAGGCATTTGCCAGATTAGCTAGGTCCCATAGTTGAATGAAATATTTTGTCATGTCACAAATGCATACATATTGCACATCCTCTATACCCGTGCGCCTATGATGTCTTATTGAGCTTATGTACTCATGCTTGTTTCTCCTCTATTGTCTACTCTTTGTTTTGTAACCAGTGGATGCAGGGACATCCAAGAGAAAGGAGATGGTCGCTGACTAACTCGGTAGGTTAGTCTATGAGCATTGTCGAGTTCCAACAGGTCGAAAGTTAGCTTACATTCACTCTACGAATGCTAGTTGCATGTAAGTTTAAGTTGTGCCCTATTTAGAGGCTAGTTTTGTAAACTAAGTTCAAGTTTGTAATCATATATGCTGGGCACGAGCCCAAATATGTTGGTTATATGTTTGCCAATGATGTAAATGTTGTGATTAATCAACAAGTTTGAATGTCATGATATGCATGCATAGGGTGGAATCCTAAAATTGTTTATAGGTGCAAAACAAGAAAAAATTCACCTTTGCTTAAACTTAAGCCATGCAAAGGGAATACTCACCAGACAAGATATTCCATTCCACTGCATTCTTTCCTAACTTGGTGGATGGGAGAACCAACACCACTAGTTTAACCCAATTACCCCTATTCTCAAGTTCTCAATCCAGAATTCTCTCCAGGTGAATGAGCCATTTTCTCCCTGTGGCACCTTGGGATGGGGTGGGGTGTTACAATATTTGTGTTAAGGGGAAAACAGAAAAAGGGAAGGGGCTGAAAAGTAGGATTAGCCTGGGTTTCAGCACATTCACTCAGATTTTTGATAAACAAGACGTAATAAGTTAAGAGATGGATTAGTTTTCAGCTGTTATGGGCAAAGAAAAAAAAAAAAGGTATCCTGTATACATACACATATGAAAATGTTTGCATGAGGCAGGAGGCTGCAAGGGAGAACATGCAAGTACTGATACATAGTGTTGAAAAAGAGATGTGTATGTGTGTGCGCTCACGCCATTGGATGACCAAAAGCAAGAGATGTGTATGCATACAATGAGGGGGCCTTGGTGTGGCTGGAGCAAATGGAGGCTATCTGCCTATAAAGGGCTGCATAGAGGTATTGCTGCAGGTACTAAAATGGAACACTTTCTAAAAGGCTGGAGAAAAATAATATGGGCCAACAAAAGAGGAGACCAAACCTGAAAAGGGGGGGTGAGCTTGCAAAAGCTGAAGAGAAAACCTGGACCAATAGGAGAGCATTCTTTTCACCTACCATCTGCAGCATTTTGCCTATAAAAAGCTCTAAGTTGGGAGTCTGTTGAAGTTTTCCAGCTGGTGTGCAAAAGTGTTCTGAACCTTGGATGTGCTGTCGTATATTTCTATGTGTGTGTGCGTGTGTGTGTGTGAGAGAGAGAGAGAGTAGTATTGTGAACAGTATATGTGTTTTGTGTTGTTGTAAGACTAGCAATGAGACAGTGCAGTGTGGGTGGCCGCATAGAGCCATTGCATTAAACAATGTGCGTGTGTGCACATGTGCTGTGTGAAGTTAGCCGAGGTTATGCTGCTATCAAAGGCCATAGAGGCTTGAGGAGACAGCAACGGTTGTTGGAAGCTTGCAATGTGGAAGCAAGCAAGTGTTTGGGATGTGGACCAAGCTAAGGAGATTTCCAAATTTCTTGCATTTGCGGCAAGCTCAATCTTTATTACTATACGTGCATAACATGACATGAGTCTTGGTTTGCATGAGACGTATCATGCATATGCATTGACGTGTGATGCATGGAATATATGCTGTGCAACTGATGCTTCCTGCAAACTGTTTTGGATTACGTAAAGGGTGGCAATTTGTGTTAACGGGTTGGGTTTGGGTAGTACCAACCTATGAATATAACAAAACACAGAGAAACCTCTACACAACATGATTAATTAATCATATCAAATACCAAACCTGGACATGACTCATTTATTACATGGATAACATAGCATGACTTGTATAACCCGCGTATTTAATCAATTGTGTCAACACATTGATATGGCCCTACATGAACAAACTATTTAGTTATTCACTATAAAAAAATTAAAACCTATTTATATTGAGGGAAAAATGCACTTGGCATCCCTGAGGTTTGGCTTAAATACAGGCCATACCCATGGTAGTAAGCCGAGGTTTGGTCTAAAAGTGTAAAAATGCCAAAAATGCTATCTTCTATTTCTCTCCCTATCTCTTTTTCTCTCTTCTCCCTCCCCTCTCTCAACCGACATTTTCTCTCCCCATCTTCTCAGGCAATGGCAGAAGCAGCCACAGCAAGAGTGCTGGCCTCCCTCTTTCTCCCTCCCTTCTCTCCCTCCCTCAAGTTGCCACATTGGGTTCATGATGAACCCAACGAACCTGCTTGGGTTCAAGATTGAACCCAGCCATTGGCTGGGGTTCTTTTGAATATTTGGAATTATTGTACAAGTACTTGAATTGGGGCTTCAAATGCAGCCATTTTTTCTGTTGTTCTTATCAACTCCGTCGATGTTGAAGAAAATTTGGAGACAATAGCACCAATTTTGCTTCTGGATATGCATTTTATAGTAATAATAAGCTTGAATTTTGGAGTTCCCTCTCAACTACCAGTCTACTTTCATCTCTGTTCTTTCTGGCAAGCAGAAAAAAATAAAGGTGACACCTGGATGAAGTGAGAGAGAGTTTTATAGCATTGATATAGCTTGTGTGCGCATGCAGTCTTCTTGAGCTCTTGTAGCTCATTCTTGCATGATTTACATTCTCCATAGATGGCATTGTTGCCAGGAGTCAAGCCCAAGACATGGACTGGAGGCTCACCCAAAGAGGGTGTAACCACAAAAACATGTTTCATTTTGGCAGCTTCTATTCATGTATAATATTTGTAAACATGTTGTGTGATGTGTTCCAGTAGGTGTGTTTATGTTCATATATACATTTGATGTACTTAAAGGCCCCAAGTGTGAGGTTCAAGAGTATGGTATGTGGATTGTAAATTTGTGATATAATTAATCTTTAAATGAAGTTTATTATGAATGATTGGACTTACATTTGTATCTGTTCACTGGTTAAAATTAGGGGTGCTCATAGATCAAGGTCAGCCTGAGAGCCAAACAAAACCAATGTGATTGGGCTAGTTTGGTTCAAGTTTTTTCCCAATTTGGGTCAATTTTATTTTGCTCTTTTTTTGTTTTGCATTTGGACTCAATTGACATCGAGTTGGGTCCAATTAGACCATTGAGTTTGTGGGCCCAAGTAATATAAAGCCCCCTTTGCCTAAAATTACCTTTCTTTTTTATTGGATCCATTGTTCAATAGCTGATTTGTTTACTAAGTCACTTCAAGGACCTAGGGTTGACTATATACATAACAAGCTAGGCACGTACAATATGTATGAACTTGCTTGCAGGGGAGTGTTGAAGAGTAGTGTATGTATAAATAGTTCTCTCTCATTTGTGTTTTTTTTTTTTTTTACTCTTAAGCCAATATATGTAGTTTATTTCACTTGGTTTTCTCTTCCTCTTTCTTTCCTCTCTTCCTCAGATTCTTCACTTCCAAATTTTACACCAATACCCAACCCGTAAAACTCAGTATAACTGTTTTCTAACTTCCAACTGGGGAGTTTTGAGTTAGGTAAATACCAAGCACGAAAAGCCTTTATTTTCCCTCCCTATATTTTATCTACTTTAACTTGAGGAGATCTCCCCATGCCGTCTCTTGTTTTACATCTTTCCCTGAGCAACAATCTAATAGAAGTACCATTAAATCATGATACATATGAACAACGTTAAACAAAATCTTTGTGAAGGAAGGCGATAGATATGGCACCTAACACTGAAAGGAGTTTCAAAAGCATTATACCTACAAAAGAACCCAAGACAAACCACAAGAACGCAGCTTATGACAATAAATATTACCAAATAATCCAACAGCTCACGAGGATAAACGTATAATCTAATATAGCAACTTTTAGACCAAGGAGAGCAAGAACATATAAATGGCCAATTCTATAGCGACTTGGCCACGGGAGGCTGAATGCAAAATTTATGATTATCAGTTAATCCACCCCATCCACAATACATAGTACCTAATGGTGGAAACATCAATTTTTATGTTCATAACCCGTCAACAGCAAAAATTAATAGCTTGAGAAAATACTTTTAAGAATTCATTACCTGCAGCTTTGTGCTTAGTCCTTTCTTCTCTTCTTCAAGCTCTCTAATCTAGATTCCATCAAAGTAGGGCTTGTTTAGATTAGCAAAAAGAGTAATAACAACAGGATTAGTTTCCCAATAACAAGAAACACAGTGGACCAGGGTGCTTACCTGTGCCCTCAATTTTCTAATATGAGATTCCTGAGCAGCTTGCTTTTTTGAGAGCTCTTCTCCTGGTGTGAATTACAAATATTCTCAAAAATGATCAGCACGCAAAAAGGACCTTTTTACTTTTAAGTAAATATACACATTCCACATTTCTGTAAGCAGTTAAGATCAGATTAAAAGTTTCTCAAGAGTTGGAGATAGATACAAATTTTCCACTTCAATTCCACAATTATGTTTGCTGAATGCTAGAATGACAAACATCTATCTTATGGTGTTTCAACATTTAAAGACCTTTGAATCTGTGAATAAGATCATATATGATGCCAAGAACACAATCTGAAAGGATGCAGTTTCTTTTTTTTTTTTTTTTTACCTGTTCCTTGTTGAACCCATGTATTCAATTTATTTATCTTTCTAACTAAAGTCAATAAAATTTCAACACTCAACCCCATCTTTAAGTTCTTAATTTAAAGGGGTGACTTAATGCACAAGGCTCTCCATTTCTTGAGAGTTGGGAGATGTTTTCCCAACCTGAACCCATGACTAGAAATCAAGGAACAACCTCACCGTTGCTACCAAGGCTCACCCCTTGTGCTCTCAACAAAATACTAAAATCTGAATCTGATATCATATGGATCCCTCCTAGGGGTTGCTTATTTTGTTCTCTCAAAACTAAAAACGAATTAATGCTCCTTCTATATTAACAAATAGAGTTCCATGCACCATTAAGCAGCACATGAACAACTAGAATACATAATAAATCACTTTCAGAAATGTATTCCAGACCTTCAGCCATAACTTGATTGATTATTTCATCTTTCTCCTTCAAAAGAGCAGCAGCATCGCTCTTTTTGCTCTGCTCTCTACGTAATGTATCTCTTTCCTTAGTGAGAGCATAAACCTGAAATGAGAGGGAAAAATGAATACATCAATGACAATCATAGTGATAAGAAGATGAATATGATCCTTACCAACCACTTCAGATAAGAACCATGTAGAAACCATAACACATACAACAGAACAATACCGGTCCCTAAACATAACATGGTACATCATGCAGCAATCGAGCAAGCAGATGAGGTAAATACATCCCTCATGTTCATAAAAAGATTCATGCAGTTAATACTTGTTTAGACCTTTTTCAGTGACTGCAGAATAAAACATAAATGTTGAGTATCAAAAAGCATGAGAGTCTGGCATGTTCCGCTATTAATAATTGAGCAATTTTTAGTTATAATTGTGAAGAAAAATTAGTCAAAGAGACGATTTTTCACTAGCAGAGTGTTCAACACGAACTTAATAAATGCTTTCTGCCTCAGAAAATCTTTTTACCTCTTTTATAGAAAAGGTTATGAAAAGCTGGGATCAGAATATTAAAATTAGATCATTCCAAATATGGACCATGACAAAGCTATACATCAGTAGAAGTAATTCAGTAGTTGCAGCACAGACAAAACATTGAAAACGGAAATTTACACACACATCATATTGATGGGAAAGAGAATAAAACAAACAGTTGGAGTAAACTCCAACTTGGACTACAGATATATATATATATATTAGACAAGTTAGAATTCATTACTCCATCCAAATCTGTTTGCTTAAAATATATACTCTGTATGACTCCAAAAAAAATGAAAGCAAGAACTAGCAACAAAAACAGAAAGAAAGAAAGCAAGATAACAATAGAGAAAAATTGGACAGCCAACAAGGTAATTTCCTATACCTTAGATAATTTATCTAGAATCAGGAACAGAATAGCACAGCTGAAATCAAAAGGAGCATCAAGACTACTAAGTGATCATTGGATTCTTGTTAAATTGAAAGGTAAATTATGTTGGAATGCTACAAGATCATCCATGTTATATGGCGTAACACTAGGTCATAAAGAAGCATGTTAGAGACATGAAGATGTTGAAATGGATGAGTAAAATTGCCTGGAAAAATAGGATAACAAAGATGCATTTGCAGAGAAAGGGTATGGTATAAGATCCCAAAGTTTTTCAGAATTTTGGAATGTTAATTTATGAGGAAAAATCACTGAAATGATTCATGAATAAATTGAAATTTTTTATACTATTGGGATTACCCAAAACTCTTTAGGACTTTGGAGTGTCATTTTTTGGGTAATTAGGGATCCTAGTGTAACTATCAAAATTCTGCAGAATGTCTGGGGAATTAATTTTAGAAGACAAATAGTAAAAAATGATATGACTATTCGAAATTTTAAAGTATTAGTGTGATTATTCAAAATTATGATAGTTGAGTGGTTTGGGAAAATAATTTCTAGAATTATTTTTTAAGTAAAGGTTATAGAAATTGGGCTCAAGATAAGTTGATTGATAACTGAATAGTAGTGCACATTATGAAATGGTGAGACTTGAAGATTTTTTTGATTTAGTAAGTGTGAAATCAAATTGGTATTGAATATAGTAGTGTATTTAACCAAGGTAGTAGTTGAAAATATTGATAGACAAGTATATATGTGAAATTAGGAAGTGCTATACTTGAGCAAAGAAATTGGTTAAAAAGGTAGGTAGTGTGAGTGTGCGTGTGGAGAAAAAGACAAAAGTAAATATATATTGATATAAAAAAGATATATATATATATATATATAAAAAGGGTAATGTGGTTAAGCTATAATGAGTGCATATTGTTTTCAGACAAGGTGCAGTTATTGCATCTTGCTTTTAGCATCCAAACAATTTGATTGGTTGATGATAAATGCTTTGTATTTTGAAACATTTAACCAATCAATCAAATTGTTTGGATGTTGAAAACAAGGTGTAATAAATGCACATTGTCTAAAAATAATGTGCACTTATTACACTTTATCCAGTGCCCTTAGGGCAATGGTTAGCATTACCCATATATAAAAGAGAAAGAAGAAAGAAAGAAAAAATACATAGAGGAAAAGAAAATTTAAAAATTTACAAGGCCTTAAAGGTCGTGCACCTGGCACATGGCCAAGCTTGCATATTGAAAGGGACCACTTGGTCTCTTTCTCATAGAATTTCATCGGAGGGGGGGGGGGGGAGGGGTGTGCAGCAAAAATCCTTTCCCATGACAATCCCTACCCCTTAAAATAGTTAAACTTGAGTTAAAGAGGGTCAATTTCACCAAAATGCGAGGCTTCAAAGAAATTTTATTTTTTTCAATTTAAGTAACCTCTCAATGGGAAAAATTAGAACAACACTTTGGAGCCTATAAATAAGAGATAAATGAGTGGTCTTGCTCCCTTAGTAGAGAGAGATAAGTGTAAGGATGAAGAAAGGAGCCAAGGAATAAAACATCTCTTCTTCAAGCACATTTTAAATGTATGGGGTATGACTCAGGAGCAAATTTTTCTTGCATTATTTGACATGATGATTTGATTTCATGAATGTTACTTTGAATACCATATGGAAAATGTTGAAGATGGCTATGCATGTGCTTGCTAGATATTCTTTGGAAAAGGAATGTTATATGTGAATGTTTTGATGCATTTGAAGTTTATTGAAAATACAATGCATGTCAAATGTTAATGCAAATGCTTGATAAATGTATAGGTCACCCCCAAATGTATTTTCTTTCTATAAAATGTATAGACATGTAGATGTGGGAGTGGGATCATCAAGGGCAAGGAGAAGAACAACATTTGAAAGAAATTATTCTTTGTTGAGCATTGAAGCATGTTAGACATATATAAATCCATGTTATGTACCAAGTCTAAAATGTTCCAATATCTACCTCAGTTTGGATTATCTTTGAAGATGGATTTTTATATAAGAAACATGTTATTGTGTATGGGAATAAACCATATCTAGAGATATGTAGACTCAAGGGATATTGGTTTGTAGATCAACTTTGTCATGATCATTTTGGAATAAGAAATCACAATATGGCTATACTATGGATGCTTACTATTTTGGCTTGAACAAGGATCCTAGTGTGTGGTTATGTCTTAAACTATATTTTTCTCATAAACTAGGATGTGTTAGTCAAACTTTTGGCGCAAGAATCAGTAAAAAAGGATTTTCCTATATTTAGTTATGAAATTTCCATGAAATCTGTCTGAAGGGTTTAAAACAGAACAATGGTATGAACCAGTCCATTTTGACAGCTTCTTGGGAAGAATATACAGCATATTAAATTACAAGAAAATTCTAGGTGATGTTATGAAGTCTAACAAACTTGGTTTCAGGTCCATTCAATTTTTGTGCGAAAAAATATGCCCTATTTGGTACTACTTTGCAGTGCATCATTCGATCAAACTAGCTGACTTTGAGTCAAATTCGGAAAGATTAAACCTTAATGAAATCAAGTGAATTTTGGATATGTTGTAGCACATAGAGTGATTTTTTCAACGGTGTATGGCTTGCGTGAAAAGGCAGATATTAGGTCAATCAAATACCCAAAATATAGAAGTGTGTCACAGTAGGAACAAAACTGTGAACAGTTAAATTTATATAATTTTTTGAAGGGTTAAATGATGTCTTTTGAAGTTGATATTTTTACACAAGGTCGGCTAATGAGTGCTCTAGTTGCTGAAATTTTTTCATAAATTAATATTAAGGCTTGGACATTTTAACAATTTGATCTTGGTGGGTTGCCAAGTATCAATCACATTAAAGAAAGACTCTGGAAGTCTTAAGCCTAAGGGTGGGTTAAAGATGACTTGAAAAAAAGTATGAAATGATAATGAGGTCCAATCTAAACATGTTTAGATACGTTAAAACTCTAATTATCACCCTTAATCACAATTTTAGAACAAATGGTGGTATTTTCAAGGTGGATTAAGGGTGAGGCTCTATAGTGACCATTGTATGAACATGATTAACCAAATGAAAATGGGTTAAGAGATTCACCAAAATGAGCCAGAGGGGAAGGAAATTAATTTAACGAGGGAAGTTAAATTAATTATTCCTTTTCAAAGAAAAAAAAAATCCCCACTTTTTTATTTAATAACACGCCCAAGAAAGCGGGGTGTTACATATGGGCCCATCTAATGTAGCCCAAATTAAAATTCCATTAAGGAGGAGCCATTCATCTAACTTAAGGGGAACAAAAACAAAGGGATAGACAAAGAAAGATGCTGGTCCTTGTTGACAAGAAAAGACATTACTGCCTTTAACTTAACCTAGGATATATCTTTTAATAGAGACAACGGGGAAAGGCAAACCTGCATTGTTGATTATTATGTAAATTGATTACAACTTTAGTAACGTGTACAGAGACTTTAAACACCTGAAGAATTGCCACCAGAAAATAAGGTTCTCAATTAGCCATTTGTGATTTATCAACAGGAAACATCTTAGAATTAGCATTTTACAGTAATATACAAATTGCTATCTCATACAAATAAAGCCTTATCTATAATAAGTAAATGATTCATTTTACCCTATCAAGTCCAACCAATATGCCAAATCAAGCCTAGACTATGCCAAATCAAACCCAGAGAAAAATAATAAAGAAACACACCTTTCTTTCTAGAGCTGCAACCCTCTGATGGTACTCCTCCCGCAGTGACTCAATTTCTGATTCACTAGATTTTCTCTGAGGAAGGAAACATTATCACCTGTTAAAAAATGTGACTGCTAACATACATATGAATGTGCATGTGCCATCATGTAAATATATCTCTATACAAAGGGAACCATATATGAGGTGAATGAATGCAATTGCAGATATATGTAACAAGAGATAATAATAAAACATGCAAAGAATATTCTTTTTTTCATAAGAATGCAAAGAAGATTATAGTAATTCATAGTTGTCAACAATTGAAAAAAAATAAGATATTTCTATGGTGTGAAGTGGGAAGGGAGGTGGAAATATGAGATAGTACCAGCAAGAGTTAAACAAGTTTGAACGAAAATTTTGGAGAAGGATAAGACCAAATGAGATTTTCATAAGATGAAAAAATGATCAATGGTCAATCAATGCAATAGTCATTACCAAAAGAAATTAGAAACCCACAAGTTTAATATCATGGGCCTTCACTAAATTGCTAATCAAGTTAAACTTTTGGACTCACAGAACCAATACTCAAGACCTCCAAAATAGAGTATCAATGTGGAACTGGGTCATGACAAATTCACAAGCTTTAATTATTGGAATTCTCACCAAATCAGAAATCTCATAGCTCATAAAATGTTCGCTCTACTTAATTTAAAACCTTTAGATTTTAAAGTCCACATCTCAAGCATAATATTCACACCTTTTTTGGTCTCATCTAACAACACAATGTTGTCTGTAAATCAAGCTTAATAAGAGGGTTCTAATAGCATAACAATTATTAATTTTGGTTGAGATTTGTGAAAAGTTGGATTAGTAACTTAATGAGGGTGATTAGACTAATTAAAGCCAAGGTTATGCAACCATCAGCTTTGGGAGGATGCTTGGACATGTGAGAAGGGTGTAGAGGCTTCTAGAACAAGCTGTGAGCCTGTGACTCACCTCCTTGAGCTAAAGCAAGCATGTGAGGCATTGAAGACAAGTGGAGGTGGATTTTTAGGGCTCAGTGGCAACAATGGGGAGTGGCTAAGAGTCAAGTTGCTTTAGCAGCTAGTGAGCAGCTTCCTTTGGCCTATAATAGCCCAATCCTCTTCTGTTCTCAGCAGATATCAAGTTAGAGCAAGAAGCTCTCATAATGGAAGGGTGTTCTGAGAAATTAAAGGAAGTAGCATAAAAAAAGGAGGTTCTGCTGGAAATACAAGGAAAGGCTTGAAGGAAAGATATTCTAATTAAGGTAAGTGCATGGTTTTGGTTATTACATAATGGAATGATGCATGGAATGATTTTATGCCAGCCTAATGTGTAGTGTGACATGTTGTATGCATGATATGTGTGCATAATGTGCGCATGTTGCATGAAAATGTCAAGTCTAGCATGTGTGGTAAAGAAGGTTCAATGCCATAAAGGTGTTGTGATGCCCCTTGTGCAATGGTATTTGGCTAATGTGAGAGCCTATGGCCTTGGGCTAGATGTGGCAATGTGCCAGGGGAAAAAAGAGGCTGGAATCTAAGGCTAGGGGTTGACTTCATGTAATGTGTAACTGAAGAGCATTGTGTGTGATTGCATTGTGTTGCCATGATATGCCTTACTGAGATTATGTTCTCATGCATGGCATTTTTACATTCTGAACCACGCAAGTTTCTACCCTACACCATGTATGCACATTTTCGAAACATGTCACTTTATGTTAAATGTGTACATGTAGATTTACTAAGTTAACCATGTGATACAAAATGAAGATGAAGTTATGTTTATGATCACATATAGAGTTGGTGTATCTTATCTCTCATGAATGAGCTTGGTTGTAGATTGAAACTAAATGTAAGTAAGGCAGAAGGACCAGTCAACTGGAGGCGAACTATTGGGGACAGTCAACTACTACTTCAACTATGGAAATCAAAATCCAGGAAGGGTTGACTGGTAGTTGTGATGACTGTAGCCTGAAGGATCAACTATGAGGAAGGAATAATCGACTATGGGTTGACTGTTTGCAGTTGAAAGGCTAAGGAAGGAGAGTCAACTAGATAAGGAAGTGAAATGAGAAGAAAGACACTTCCAAGGTAGAGGTTCTGCAAAAATTAAATAAATAAAGTGTTAAGATTTACTCTTTGAGAAAGGACTCTTCACGCCCATCACAAGCCGAAACAGAGTACCTTGAGTCTTGTAACTCATGTCAGTCTGTGGGACATGGCAGGTCAAGACCATGCTAACACATGACAAAGAAATGACATCAGAAAGGCATGCCCTTGTGACAGAGACAGGTGTCACATGCCAAGGGTAGCCATTGTAAAATTGTCACATGGCCAAGGGTAGCTATGCAATTGTGCCCCTCTATTCTGTTAGGATATTTTCTTTCTTGTCTTTTCCCTTTTTTTGTCTTGTAGCTTAGGCGGTTAGAGTGCCTTGTTCGGTAGCTAAAGTGAGGCTATATATACATTGTCTTAGCTGTAGGAAGGAGCATGATGGGAATGAATTGAATATTCTGTTTATCTCCTAACATTTCTCTCTCTCGGTTATCTTCTCTCCCTTATCTCATCTGCTGTTTCTCTCCCTCTCATCTGATTTCTTCCCCAAATTTCTCTCTTAATCTTCCAAATCTCCTTTCATGCCCTAGTTCAACCCTAAGGGTGTGACAATTGGTATTAGAGCCAGCCTTCCGGCTACCTATGCGTTGTTGATAGCTGCCCACTCTGATCGGAAGCTCTGACCCATACTGGAGGAGCAAATCACAGCTTTAGCGAAGCAAGCCGGTGATCTTCGAGCACTGCGACCCTGATCGAAAGCTTTGACCCATACTAGAGGAGCAAACCGTAGCCTTAGTAAAGCAAGTCGGTGGCCTTCGAGTGTTGCCACCCTGATCGGAAGCTCCAACCCACACTGGTGAAGCAGACCGCAACCTTAGAGAGCAGCCCCCGCTGATCGGAAGAAGGTTCCAACTCATTTAAGAGAGGCAACTCTGAGCAAGGTAGCTAGGAGGTGAAGATGGCAGAAGGGACGAGGATGAAGCTCCTAGAAATGTGCTTGGACACTATGGAGCAGGGGATGCAACAATACCAAGAGCAGCTCGACGATAAGATGGATTTGATGGATCTTCGGCAGACCTAGGAGGAGTTGGGTCGGAATAGAGCGGAGGGTGCTGCCACACGGGAGGAAGTCGCCAACCTCCGGGGGGACGTCTGGGGCCTACGGGATGAAGTCGCTAGAATCGGACAACAACTAAGCACCGTTATGAGCTTGTTCTCATGGCTGCCAAATGCTAGCCTTCCAGTGGACTTCCCTCCAAGGCCGACCACGGCCCCGATATTGACCGGAGCAAGGGACAAACCACTAGCCACCAACCTGATGGGCATGGATGAACGGCCGAAAATTTTTCAGCGAGGACCCCTTGCGAGCCTGAACCATATGCCTATGTCGAAGTTGGAGATTCCGACATTTGAAGGAAGCAAGCCACGTTGGTGGGTTCGGCACTATGAGCGCTTCTTCCACCATTACCGCTGCCGCCTACTTGAATAACGTAGCAGACTCGTGGTTCCAAGGCTGGAGTGGCAGGGGGACTGTTCTGATTTGGGAAGAGTTTGTAGCAGATTTCTGTGTCCGCTTTGGGGAGAGAACCATTACCGACGTAGTGGAAGAATTTAACAAGCTAAGACAAGTCGAGTCGGTAGAAGAGTATCAAACCAGGTTTGAGGAACTAAAATCATTAGTGGTCATATCTCATCCTACCTCGAATGAAGCATATTTTGTGTCTAGTTTCATAAGTGGGTTGAATGATGAATTAAGACCAGTTGTGAAGACGATGCAGCCAGTAACAGTGCAACAGGCAACGGAGATGGCAAGAATGCAAGAGCTGGCATTGGAGGCTATTTTTAAAAAGAACGGAACTATAACAGAATGGTATCCTCAGAGTAGTCAGGAGATGGGAGAAAATGCTTGGACGGTGGCCTCAGATCGGACTCCGGGAAAAGAGCATCCTAGCATAACCAAAGCTCCTATTATGGAGTCCAGGCAAAGACTCAGATTATGCTTTAAATGTGAGGACAAATTCAGTCCGGGCCACCAATGCAAAAGACAATTGCTGCATATGGAAGGGTTAGAGGAAGACAACGAAGGAGGAGAGTTAGCCGGAATTGGATA
The DNA here is from genome assembly GCA_036245055.1 of Diospyros kaki. Lineage (NCBI taxonomy): Eukaryota > Viridiplantae > Streptophyta > Magnoliopsida > Ericales > Ebenaceae > Diospyros > Diospyros kaki. Next base: position 5,860,893 of record BSEG01000003.1, read on the forward strand.
AAGGAAAAAGGGATAAACAATAATAAGTTTCTTGGGGACAAAAAATATTTCAATGGGGACAAATTTGTCACATGCCAAGGGTAGCCATTGTAAAATTGTCACATGGCCAAGGGTAGCTATGTAATTGTTCCCCTCTATTCTGTTAGGATATTTTCTTTTTTGTCTTTTCCCTTTTTTTGTCTTGTAGCTTAGGCAGTTAGAGTGCCTTGTTCGGTAGCTAAAGTGAGGCTATATATACATTGCCTTAGCTGTAGGAAGGAGCATGATGGGAATGAATTGAATATTTTGTTTCTCTCCTAACATTTCTCTCTCAATTATCTTCTCTCCCTTATCTCATCTGCTGCTTCTCTCCCTCTCTTATCTGATTTCTTCCACAAATTTCTCTCTTAATCTTCCAAATCTCCTTTCACACCCTAGTTCAACCCTAGGGGTGTGACAACAGGGCACCTCACTTTAATAATTTCAATATTTTATGTATAGGAGGTACATTCTTACCCCAATCTGCCTAAGCCATTTACTCTTTCCATGGGAGCTTTAGTTGGTATAGATCAGTTTTAAAAGCCAATTGATGTTCTACTCGGTGTTACATGGATTCTTTTATTTACCTTTTTGTTCTTTAAATATGACAAGGGTAAGAGCATTTGGAGAAGCTCAAATTGAAAGAAAAGGTTCTAGCCTCTTGGTAGAAATCCTTCCCCATAATAGACATACACTCCACGTGCGATACTCATATCCAAGTCCATGAAAACCTCAAACCTCAGTCAACTTATGAATTTACACTCATAGTGTTAATTTGTGGATAGTTGCTCTAAAGCTTTATACAACTAAGTAATGATTTAAATTCGATGAATCATAGGTTTAAGAATTTTACTAACTTTGAAATTCTTGTGGAATTTCTAGATCAAATTCTACAGAGATTTTGATATTCTAGGGAATCTATGCACGAGTCTGCCTTGAAGCTGTCTATGTGAGATCACTCAAGCTGAATGTGTTCCCATACCCCACCTACGATTCAATTCCTCTGATATTGAAGAGACTCAAGCATAATCCAGCAGTAAGACTGATCTATGGTCATTCAACCTGAATGCATGAATCAAACCTTTTCTACAATTCAAATCTCTATTTCACAAACCTGAAACTATACCTCTCAAATACTGCAAGCATGCAAAGGAGCATAAAATGGCACTATTCCTATCGTGAACACTTTTCCTCTCCACCTGCAAGAACCCGAGACCAAACCCCTTTCTTACATAATTCAAACCCTAGCTCCTCAAGTTTTTTGCAACTCCTTATCATAATTAGCCCTCCAAAAGCACACTGTATCAATATAAGGGCCAGGGAACTTTTTTATGTCTCGATACGTTCTTCTATTCCCCTTTTCTCCTTCACAAAGATATCCCTCCTGTAAGTGGACCAGTCAAGATTTTTACATAACAAATACTGTCATTCTTCTTTCACAATTGAATTTGTTATTCAAACAGCCATAAAGATAATGGAATGAAAAGGTTGGGTCCTACTGAGTCAACTAGATACAAATGATTCTGTTATGATTTAAAAGAAAAAAGGAAATGACATAGTGAAATAATGACAAAAAATTAGAAGACAATGGCAGAAAAAAACGATTTTAATAATGAGAAGTACATAATATTTATTTTGCATGAAATAGCACAACATTATACAAGAGACATCCCAAAATACCAAAAGAAAATTGGTTAGAACCAATATTACCCTCAAGTCCTCAATAACAGCCTTTAGATTCTCATTCTCATTCATCAACTTTGAGATTTCATCTGCTTTCGCCTGGAAAAATAAGAGACAAAATGGCTAAATTTCAATGTCTATACATGCAGTGAAGTACACACACTTCTCTGATAAGGTCTCCTCAAAAGAAGACATACAGATATAATTAAGGATAATAAGAACAACCAAGCATATAAAGTAGTGATTTAAATTCTGAATGTAATTAGTGATTTAAAAAGTAGCAAAAAAAGGATGAACAGAAATAGCTACTGAAAAATGTATGGTCCCCCTACCAAAGAAATATGAAGCTTAAAACTTGTTTAGAGAATCTCACCTAAGATGTGAGTTTTAAGGGCCTTGTTGAAGGTAAAGCCATCAATAGAAATGGTTGAGAGCTAGAATTCATTTTAGCCAGCCCCAGATAAGGGGATTAAGGCTTGATATGTTGTTGTCCTGAATAAATATGAACCCCTTTCTGACAATACATTTTTCATTCACTAATGCTTGGGTGTAATGGAATTCTGAAAATGTATTAGGCCAAGAAAAAGATAGGATCAAACTTTCCAAGCCAGAATCCTCAAGCAGCAAAAGGTTTTAGCATGCTGTAAACCAAAAAATTGAAGTAAAGAATACTAATAAAATAGAATAAAAGGATAAACCAGAATAGCAAGAAAAACTATAAGGAAGGAACAATAAAACAGAACATAAAGAGTGAACCATTTTTTTCCAGGCAAAATATCAGTTGCTGGAAAGATACTTCTAATTAGTCTGAACTGTGTATGAGACGAGAAACTTTGTTTTATACATGAGTTACTATTAGTCCAGGATCATAGATTGAGAATTGGATCATGGAATATCAGGATTTGATAGAAAAATTTATGGAGTAGTAGACATGATGATTAGTAGAAAAATTAATATTGTGTGTCTGCAAGAGACAAGATGGTTTGGAGAAAAAGCTAAAATGTTGACAGGGTCTGGATATAAATTTTAGTACTCAAGGAAAGATTGTGCAAGGAATGGTTTGATGATTATTATGGATAAGACTTTAAATGATGAGGCAGTGGATGGGAAGAGAATAAGACATAGTATTATTACATGATTTGTATCTAAAGTCATTCTAGGACAAAAGACTATAAATATTGTTAGTACATGTGCACCGCAAGTTGGATTAAGAAAATAGATAGAAATAAAAGTTTGCGAGTATTTAAAGGTTTTGGTACAACTGTACAAGGAATACCTAGAGGAGAGAAGATTATTATAGGAGGTGACTTAAATGGTTATGCAGGCAGATAAGTGAATGGGTATAGAGAGATAGTTGTAGATTTGAAGAAAGTAATGAAAGCAAATCTATTTTGAATTTTGCTACAGTATATGAGTTCATCATAATTAATACTAGTTAAGAAATCAGTGACCACTTGGTCACACATAAAAATGGCTTATCAACTACCCAAATAGACTACTTTTTTAATAAGATAAGAGGACTGTCTATCTTTTAAGGATTGTAAAGTTATACTAGGAGAATGCCTCACCACTCGACATAGGGTTGTGGTCCATGACACCATTTAAAACATATATATGTAGAGAGAGAGAGAGAGAGAGAAGGGGGGGGGGGGGAGTCCAAGAATCATATGATGGAATTTAAAAGGTGAAAAGAAACTATTTTCAAGAAAAAAAAGTTTACAGAAGAAGAGATTGGAATGTAGAAGGAGAGGCTAACCAAATGTGGATTGAGATGGCTATTACCATTAAAATACAGCAAAAACGGTTTAGGAGAGTCAAAAAGAAAAGCTTCAAACAAAAATCATTCTATGTCATGAATTTAACAAATACAAGAAAAGATTAAAACCAAAAGAGCTTGCTACGAAATTCACATACATGCTGCAATAAAAAAACTTAAAATATGTATATTTTGACCAGAAAAAGAAGCAAAGAAGGCAGCTAGTGAAACAATGTCAAAAGTTGTATGAATGACTTGACACAAAAGAAAATAAATATATATGTGAACTAGCTAAAGCAAGAAAGAGCAGAATTTGAGTCAAGTAAAATGCAATAAAGACAAAAAGGAAATTACATATTCTATAGCGCATTTGTCCAAACAAAATAAAGCTTTGACCAAATAATATCCTGATAGAAGAATGGAAATACACGGTAGAAGAGAGCATACTTTGGTTAACGAAATTATAAATGTGATTCTTAAATCAAAAAGGGTGTCAGATGAGTGGAGAAAGAGCATTTTAGTGGTGCCTATTTATAAAAACAAATGAGATGTTCAAAATCGTAAAAATTATAGATGGATCAATTAATGAATCACAACACAAAACTTTGAGAGAAGGTAATTGAGCAAAGGTTAAGGAGAGAAAGTCTCAAAAAATCAATTTGATTTCATGTCTAGCAGGTCAATAATCGAAGCTATCAATTTATTGAGACACCTAATGAAAACATTTAGAGATAAACCAAGAGATGTGCATATGGTATTTATAGAATTAGAAAAGCCAGTGACAGAGTACTCGTAGAAGTCTTATGGAAGGTGTTGGAGAATAAACGAGTTCATATTGCTCATATACAAATCATGAAAGACATGTAACATCAAGCAAAAGCATGTGTTGGACTAGTGAAAGAGACATTAAAACTTTCCCAATTACAATGTACTATATCAAGGATCTGTATTGAGTCCTAACCTCTTTTTCTTGTTATGGATGAACTACCAAAACCTATGAAGCATGGACACATACACGGGGAGACAAGGACACAAGAACACAACATTTTTCAAAAAAGTAGGATACAACATGATCAAGATACATTAATACATTAATTAATAAAATAACTTTTATATTTTTAAAGCATAACAAAGTATCAAAAGATTAAAAACTATATTCCAAACTCACAAATATGTACTTAAATTTGTAAGCTAAAATTCCAAATGCATAACTCTAAATCTAAATAGCAATCAACTCCCAATTAGTCAACTTCGTCCCTCACATTCCAATCGATGTTCAAACAGCTAGAGAATAAAAGCACGAAAGATATGAAAATTGAACAATCATGCAATCAAAACATGGGAAAACAAAATAATCATGCAATTACCAAGCCGTAAAACTGAGTAAAAAAGAAAACCCTTACTTTTTAATCTTTGAAGCGTTCACATAGGGGACATGGTTGTCCTACAAGTGTCCTCACAGGGGACACTCCAATATCCTTCTAAAAAATTTTAACAAAGTGTTACACACCACATGGGCATGTCAGATATGTGTTGAAGGCGTGTCAAAGTGTTGAAGTGTCCAACACACTAACACCAGTACGACAACCCCTAGGAAGTGTTCAAGCTTTATAGTCCAAAACACATCCAAAAAGAAGTGCATTGATAAATGTCATTTGCATGTGACAATCATGATGGATGAGACAAAAGAGGTTGTAAATAATAAACTTGAATTATGGAGAAACACTTTAGAATCCAAATGTTTTAAATCAAGTAGGTCAAAAACTAAGTATATGAAACTTAAGCTTAATAAAACCATAAGTGTGGATGATATTATTGTGAAACTTGGAGATCAAGTTATATCAAAGAAAGATCAATTTCAACTTCTTGAATCAACTAATTGAAAAGAATGGGAGATTACAGAGAATAGTACTCATAGACTTAAGGTGGGATGGTTATTGTGGAGAAATGCATCAAGCATTTTATACAAATGTAAAATCCCTTTAAAGTTAAAAGGAAAATTTTATTGAACAACTATAAAACCATCTTTCTTGTATGGGATCAAAATGTTAGGTAGCTAAGCGCCAAAATGAGCAAAATATGAGCATAACTTAGATAGGATATTACAGTGATGTGCAAGCATACAAGAAAAGACAAAATAAAACCTTAGCCAAAAAAAATACAAAACAAAAAATGAGATCATATGTTATGATTAAGATAGTTTAGACATATGAAAGGAAGACTAAGAAAAACATATGTGAGGTGACAACATGAAATGGAGGAAATTTGTATCAAAAAGAAAGGAGAAAAACTAAAGAAAACTTCGTGGGAAACCCTTAGATGTGACATAACATAATGGCCTTACAGAAGATATGGCCATGAATAGAAATAGTTAGAGATCTAGAACTCATGTAGCTGACCCCACTTGGGGGAATTAAGTTTAGTTGTTGACATGTTGTTGTTGTTGTTGTTGATGATGTATACATGAGACATAAACATGCATCCAAAATAAATTGATTGAGATAGAACATGTCATTAAACAAGATTGTCTCAAAACTCTCCTAGTAGCCCGTATACCGTATTGGAAATGAATACAACAGAAGAATCCTTACCTTCTTAGAAAGAAATGTAATAGTAAAATATTTTTATCTGGTGTTTGGTTTCATGTTCAAAAATGAAATACCTGAGCTTGTCTAGCAGCTCCCTGCAATGCAGTTTCCATCATTTTCATTTCCCTCTTCAACTTCTCCACTTCAACCACAGATTCTGTAATGTCAGACATAGTGCTTCCTGAACTAACAGATTCTTTAGTGTCAGGTTCAAAATCACTGGTTTGCTGACTAACGTCAACTGCTTTGACAACTGTATCATGTTCATGAGAAACCGGTTCAGAACCCATCTGCGTAGCACCATCTCCATGCTGCACGATAGGATAGCTATTTGTTAAGCGTCCATCGGGACTTTCTGTCTCCTCGGATGTAGCAGAAACAGAACCAGGGAGGTCTACACCCATTCCAGGTTGGCTACCACTCACTACATCCTCGGCTCCATCCAGAGAAAGATTCTCTATAGTCCCTCCTTCTTCTGACTTCTTTTCATTTGCCGTTGCATGCAAATTGGTAATGTTATGTGATTCAGGTGGTACAACGCCATTATCCTCAACGTGGTCTGCTTCATTGGTTACTGGTTTGACTTCCATTAACTCAGAATTTTCAGCTGTCTCCACCGTTGATGTCACCTTCTGATTCACATGGGTTATGGAATCTGGTTCCTCATGATGTTCAACACCAGTGTTGCATGAATCAATAGATGTCAATTGCGAGTCAGATCCAGAATTACCCGGAACTTCCAAATCAGATTTGTCATGATCTAGCACTGCAGCATTTGTTACCTGGGCAATTGCAGAGGTTGAATCTTCTGCAGAAGCTGGGTGCAAGGGAGAACTTTCTTCATTTATGTCTTCAGCAGGTTTAGTTTGTTTAGTTGCAAAATTTGATGACTTGTCAATCTCAGCTCCTTCTTTTTCCACAACAGAAGATGGTGGGTGTGGCTCTAATGATGCAGGTATCTCCATGGAATCTACTGTACTTTCACCACCTTTATTCCCCATAAAGGCCATCATAGGTTCAAATAGAGCTTTTGTGTCTGTAGTTGGCCATAATCCTGAAGCTGGTATTGATACAGATAAGCCATTATAAACAGATCATAATATCAAAAATCCAAAAAACTAACCCAATGACGATTAATTTGTGCATTTCTTAATTTATTGTTTTATCTAGAAATTAGGTGACAGCATGCCATAAAGGCGTTCAGCATCTTGGAAAAAGCTTAAAGCATTTGCTTGGTATAAAAAACATTAAGTTGTTTCTCAAGTTTATGTAGCTCAGGAATACCAGCCAGGTTAACTAGACTAGCCAAACCAAATTAGCATGGTAACTTGGTAAGCATCACTAGCTGACTTGTATTCATCCACCTCTTATTTTTATTTTTCCTTTTCCCCCATGAATGCCGATTTCTTCAGTTTCCATAATGGGCCCGAAAGCTTCAACTTTCTCCCACTCTAGACATTCGTAAACAGTCTTTTAAAATAGTAGACGCTTCAATTGGTAAAAATAATGCAGTTAATTTGCAATCCCCTTTTGACATAGCTTGTAGCTACTTGGAGTTATTGGCAAAACAGCCTCCATCTAAAAATCCAAGTCAAGACGACTGTTTATTACACCGAGAAAAGTCAATCACAGAGAAAGATAAGCGAACAGACAGAAAATAGAAATACCTTCGCTGGTGTCAGTGTCGGTCTTCTCTTCAAACCCAAGAGCGCTATCAAAGTTCTTCTCGATGTTCTTGACGCTCTCACTGATCTTATTTACAGCCCCAGCGAGATCGGGGAAGTTCCCTAAGGAAACTTTCCCACTAAACCAGGCCATCTCCTAGCCCTAGACCCAATTCAGAGCTCTAAGTTCCCAGATCAAACGCATTAAGAAACCTACAAAATCAACAAAAAAGAGAAAACTAACGAACTTGCCCAAAATTAAATTAGCTGGCAGGTAGACGGACAGCGATTCTAAACACATTGATGAATAAAAGACAAATCAAGCAACATCTGTGAATTATATCTCCCAGACGGTTCACGTCGAGCCAGACGCGAATAGAGAAGTGAGATCCGAATTGCGGAATCGCGATCGATGAACCGCACCGACACGGGACACATACAAACACGAATAACACATCAATGGAGAAGGAAACGAGGCGGACCTTGTGAGAATCCGTTCCAGTTGCAGAGAATGAGTCAGGAATTCTGCATCAGGTCGCGAATCTAATCTAATTCGCTGATAATGAATGGAGAACGAGAGAGCAGAGCGAGGATGGCGGTCGGAAGAGATCCGAGGGTTTGTCTGAGAATCGACTGAAACCCCTGGCAGGTTCACCAGATCAGGCTCGTTGGTTTCACCGATAGAGTTCGTTTTGCACATAAGGGGGCAACACCATGTTTCCTTCCCATTACTTTCAGAAGTCGGATTCTACGTAGAAATTGAACTCTCCCAGCCTTTATTAGCATGGAACGTATAAAGATTTTTTATCGGGTCGAATCAGATCTAGTAGTGTTTGGGTGGGTCAAATTGCTTAGAATTTTTATTTGGGCCTTGTGTTTGTACTTTGTAAGCCGAATGAGAATTTCACACATAATGTGTGTAAATGTAAGTGTCCCACAAGAATTTCGTCTAACTGGACCAAAATATTTAGTCTAATTCGAATTAAGTATCAAAGTCCTATTAGGGTGGCTTTAATCGGTTCAGCCTATTTAGGTAAAAGTACATTAATAGTCCATATTTTTTAAATTTATATTTCATGAGATTGTAGATATATCGTAGCCCATTCTTATCATGTTTTTTAATTAGTATGATTATTATTAAATAATTATTTTAATTAAATTAAATGGAGATTAAATGGATGATTAATCTAATATTTGATTTTTATATAGTAAAAAGGTGGAGTTATCCCTGATGAGAGGATGCATGCTTATGTGTATCATTCTTAATTTTGCCTAATTAATATCTGATTAATGCAATTTAATTAATATTTGATTTTGTGACTCTTTGACTATATGGAATGAGCCTTTGTTGAGCTGAACATTGAGCTCGACTCATTTGCAACCCTAGATAGAGTTAATGAAATGGGTGACTGTTAATGGAAGGACAACAAAAATACCAAATGGTGTTTCTGTTTTTTGTTTTTTTAAGAAAAAAGATGTATTTTCCCTTTCAAAAAAAGAATACAATCACCAAATGTCACTTTCTGGTTCTTCAAGTGAACATGAAGACAAAATACTAAAAATGACAGCAAAAGAGAGAGTGGTGCAGAGCTAAAGATACCCAGTGATAATGCTCCATTCACAATGGCACAAAATTGATTAAAGTTGAAATAATAATGTCCCAGTTACCTGGTCGAACCAGCTGCCGGAGAGTCCTTTCATTTCTCCCACAGCCACAACGCAACAGAAAAGAGAAGCCACTGTGAGGGCCAGAAGACACATCTCTATGTGTGAGGCCTGCAACACCATCCTAGGCACAGAAAGATGATGAAATTTTCTACAAACTTCTCAATTCCCTTCCCCTGCTGGCTCAGCCTATAGGATGCTTCCAGATTTACTATCATACATTCTCTTGTCATAGTACGTGCACAAGAGAGGAAAGAATCTACCATGAAGAATTGGCAGGCAATATCGTCCAGCAGCTCACTCCATTCCATCCATATGGCTCTCCAAATTCACCCAGTCAAAGAGGCAAAAACAGAGATCAAAATTGTGTATTGACAAGGATCTTTGCATCTCTTCATGCAAGGATCCAGTCATTTTGTTGCCGAGTCATCCGTGATGTGTTTCAGGTTGGCTCTTGGACTCGTCTAATTTGCAAGGTTACTAATTTCACAAGGAGCAAACTTTTTTTGCCAACTCATTCCACTCACCAATAATCACCACAAGAACAGACGCCATCCCTAAAATGATGATAGCGGTTGACATCTCTTACGATTATTTCTCTTTGCGTAATTTTTGATATAAACTTGATCGCCACGTGGCAGTCTTCGCAAACCCGGAGGTTCTTGGTTATCAGAAGCTTGGTCCCAGAGGGTGTGCTAATAAGTCCAAATGCAATTGCCAGACGTTCACTGTGACTGCACACCATTCCCGCCTTCTCGTCATCCTCTACATCATGGAAAACAGGTGCAGTATTTGGCACATAGCCAGCCTCAGCCATTCGGCCTCCCAACCTTTCTAGTTCTGCATATATGTCATCGGACATAGGGTGAGATTTATCTCCAGACAGAAACGTGTGGACTTTGTTTTTCACTTCAATCCAGCTACAAGCAATGCTTTTCTTTATTCCCCTATTTATCATCAGTCTTCTTAGATTTGCAACCCCTTCCCACCTCCCAGCTTGAGCATAAATGTTGGATAAGATAACATAATTGCCTGCATCATCAGGCTCAAGCTCAATCAGCCTCTCTAATGCAATTTCCCCTAATTCCACGTTTCCGTGTATTTTGCATGAATTGAGTAAAGCACCCCAGATGCCAGAATCCGGTGCCATTCTCATCTGCATTATAAGATCGTAAGCCTCATCCAACTGACTGCAATGACCAAGGAGATCAACCATGCAAGTATAATGCTGAACAGTAGGTTCAATTTGGTAATCTCTTGTCATTGCTTCAAAGTACTTTCGTCCTTCATCCAGCAAACCTCCATGGTTGCAAGCTGATAAAACACCAACGAAAGTTATGTGATCTGGCCGAGCTTCTCTGACCATTTCCTCAAACAAATCAAGTGCTTCGGCAGTGTGACAATGCATTGCATACCCAGTAATCATCGCATTCCAAGAAACAATTCGTTTCTCCGCAAGCCGCTCAAACAAAGTTCGAGCAACCTTTAACGAACCACTTTTCGCATACATATCAACAAAGGCTGTCTTCACTTTGTCTTGGATCTCAAACCCATGTCTCCAACTATATCCATGAAGTTCTCTCCCTTGGGGAAGGGCAGCAATGTCGGCAGAAGCCGAGATGGCAGTGACAAGAGTTGCAACTGTGGGTCTTACACCTACTGATGCCATCTCACCACAGAGCAACAAGCAATCCTCCGGGCACCCATTTTGGGAGTAAGCAGCAAGCATAGAATTCCACAGGACTACATCTCGATCTTGGATCCTATCGAAGACTCGACGAGAATCACCAACACAACCACACTTTGCATACATATCAATAAGAGCTGCACCCACAAAGACGTCCATTTCCCATCCAGTTCGTATCACATTATCATGAATGTCCCTGCCCACGCCAATTGCAGAGAGCGCCGAGCACGCCTTGAGGACAAACGGGAACGTGAAGTTATCAGGAATTATACCATAATCAAGCATTTGGTAGTAGAGAGAAATCGCAACCTCATAAGGCCCATTCCACGCATACCCACGAATCAAAACGTTCCAAAGAAAGATATTGTCCTTGGGAATTCTATCAAACAGGTGGCGGGCATCCGACAAAGAGTCGCAAACGCAGTATAAATTAACAAGTTTGGTGGCTAAACTGGTATTGTATCCAAGGCCAGTGAGGCAGAGCTGGGCGTGGAGCTGCCTTCCCGGATCGATAGCTCTCCGAGCTATACAAGACTGGAGGACAGACGGATAATCAAACGAGGAAAAATGGGTCTGATTGGCTCGGAATTTAGCAGAAGAAAGAACGCTGCTACGGACTGACAATGCAACACAGTGATAAGGGGATTGGCATTGTTGGTGTAGGCTAGACGATGAATCAAAGATGGCGGTGGGTGGAACAAGAGAGAATAGTGGTATGTACTGAGAAAGAGACGCTCTCTTTGCTTTTGCTGCGATCTGAAGCATTTGCAAGTTTGGGGAAGAATCGCAGTGACCAGGAAATTCAAAGTGTCGGTGTCGGAGAGGACACCCGCCGGCGGGAACGGCCGGAACTTGAGAGGGTCACAGGGCGTGCGTCCGGCATCGAGTGGAATAGACTGGGAAGGGCGGGCAGTTTTGTTTTGTCTTTTCTTCTTTATTTTAAAAACATGAAAATAAAATACTGTTTCATAATTACTGTAAAGCCCCGTTTAAAATAATAAAATTAAAAAAAATTAAAATTTTTGTAACTTCCAAGAATTTTCATTGAAAAAGCACTTAGTTTAAAATAATTTACTTAAAATTTTGCTTATTAATATGAGATTAAGTTATAATAATCTAACATATTTGACACAGATTTAATAATAAAAGAAAATAAAATGAAAAATTAGAGCAATATGATAAATAATCTTGAATAAATACTAATAAAAAGTGTTTTTCCAGGATTTATTTGACTGTAATTTTGTTTTTAATTTTAATTGTTATTTTTAAAATCTTATATACAATTAAAAATAAAAAATAAAATTGCACTCGAATGAGCCCTTATTTGAGAGAACTCTGAAAATAGATAAAATGAAAAATTATTAAACAACAAATAACAAGCAATATACAAATATTAAGATTCATTTTATCCATATACAATCCATAGAGAAGAGAAAAAAAAAAAAGATTTTAAAGAAATTGGATAGAAAGAGATTCCATTTCATTCCACTCATAATATCAATATCCCTCCCATTCCATCCAACTCCATTCACACCCCTCCCCCAAACCATTGATACAGTGCTCAAGTAAACTTCCATCTTGCCTTCAAGGCAAACCATTGAGCAAGACAACAAGAGTTTAGTGATTCATTCACATCTTGCTTCTATACAAGAGAAAGCTGAACCTGCTCATTCTGCAAAGCAATATTCCATTGATACAGCAACAAGCATAAAAACCAAGAATACAATTCAATTCTAAATACTCAGATAGGCTCTTAATTGCTCTGCCTTGCCTTCTTGTCTGATTGCAAATTAGTATTACTGGCCCAAGATCTCTGATACTGACTTGTTAATTGATCCGAACAGCTCTTCCCTAAGGAACAAAGAAACAGAGGTTCAAAGATCAAGCAAAATTTGGGCACTACTACAGAAAGCAAGCTTTTGATCACTTGGCTATGCATGCAGTGGTCGGGCCTGGCTGCCCTGCTGGAGCCCCACAGCGACGCAAGCAAGCCCTGGCCAGCAAAGCCATAGTCCCGATCATCTAACACATGCCAGGACTAGGCAAGGACCTGAGGGTAGCCAGCAGATTTTGCTTTAAGCAACAATTTTTTATGTTAGTAAGTTACAAAATGTAACTTATAGGAGGTTGTCAGTTATACAAGTCCATGAAACTTAGAGAAAATGCATATAATGTACTTATAATATAACATCATAGGTGTGATTTAATGAAAAGAGGATAACTTGAATAAACTTCCAATGGAAAGAGTATGAGGAAGTCAAGCAAGCGAGAGTAGGAAACGGGAATTAGAAGGTTAGAGAAATGTGAAAAAGTACTGGAAAGGGAGGGGGTGGATGTGCCTACTAGGCTAGCAATGCCCATCAATGAAGGGGCCAATGGGCCTAAGCCCCAAGCTCGACAGACTCAATAGGCTCAGGCTATGGCACATTTTCATATATTTTTCATGCATCATATTGATTATTATTTTATTCAAAGATTATAAAAAAACTTAGGATGACACTCATTCAAATTGAGACAATGTATTTCATAACATAATAATCAATGCATGTATTAGTAACAAAACAATTGTTTTCCATCAAAAGGGGAAAAAAAGAGGCATATATTGGTCAAGGATGAGATATGCATCCATTATTGTATGCAGCAAGATGCCGATGCATTATGAATGCCAGAGTAAGAATAGGTATGACATATTTAAGCTTCTATAACAATTATGGTCAAGTTTCCATTGATCAACGATGGAAAGCAACATTGTTTTGCAAGAAAAATCTTACCTGTCAGGTTTAAATAAGAGATACCGATATATGAACCACTGAAACAGAGAGAACCCTAAGTTAATATTTGAACAGGAAAGTAAAAAGTGCATGAATAAATATCTTTGAGAAAATTCCATGCCAATACTTTTCCTGACAAAGGTAGGGGTAAAAAGAAGCAGAAGAAGAGTTCCGTAATAACTTGGGGCAGGAAATCTTTTTCCTTGTGTCTCTAAACCAATAAACTTTAACAAATCTACACCATATTCTTACCGAAGAAAACAATATGCCGATGAATTCCAAAACACTTGGGAGTATAGGAAGTTTGTCAATGGCCTAACAAGAGGGAAAAATCAATCAAGTCAGTTAAAAAGATATTATCAAACATAAGTAGCATATTTGTAAATTTCTGAAAGAACCATCTGGTGGCAATGTAAGTGCCATTACTCAAGGTTCAACTCAGAGGACTGATTTTTGTCCATAATACAGCAAGCATTGACTACCAGACAACTTAGTTCCAGCAAATGCTGGAACATAAAGAAGGGTAAGAGGAGTTGTTTCCTTGACAGGTTAGAAGCAGCTAAGATGAAGTCTTATTTGTTCTTCAAAAAGGATGTCCCAGTGCATGAGACTTCCTACTTTGCAAGGGTCATTTTTGTATGCAGCCTTGCCCTTGCTTTTTGAAGAGGCCATTTCCTCTTAAGATGATCCTCCACTCTTACCTTTGGATCATATGCCAAGAAGAATCATGGTTGCTCCCATGTGATAAATTAGGCCCAGACATTAGTTGTCAACTATGTTTCTACCATTGTGGCATCTGCTCTTGATCATGTCCTTCTTCTGGTGTGAATAGTTAGGTCATTGTCATTTAAATTATGTACCAGAACTTCTCCACATAAGCATGTCACTAGAACATTGTTTACAGATAAGCTATATGGGATGGAAAGAATTACCGTAACTAGATTTGCAGATGCCCAAATAGCTACAATTGCAGCAAATCCCAGCCCTATAAGAGCAATCTGATCTTCAGAGTTATCCCACTGCAAAAATGAATATAAAGGAAATTGGAGAACAGGAAACACTCTGTACAAAGTACATACGTGCTTTATTTTTTGGTTTCAGTAAGAATAAGGGAACTCGTGAAGAAAAAGGAAAACAAGCCCCAGTTAGAAATCATTCATGTTTGCAAGATGGATCTATCACACTGAAAGAAGCACCCAAGAAATTAAATAGTTGTGCAGACTTTGCAAACACAACTTACTAGGAAAGACTTAGCCAGAAACATCGGAGATGAGAGAAAGAAAGAAAAGGAAGCAAGGAAAGAATTAAAATCTGTACCCAGAGAAGGATTATCACAATGAGAGAGAGAGGGCTCACCATATTTTGAACAGATTTAACAACACTCAGGGAGGTAGATGATTCGGAGCTTTCACTTCTAGCCTTTGCAACAATGGCAACACGTCCGTGTCTCTCTGCAATCAGAATTTTCAGAAATGCATTAAGGAGAGACAAAAGCAAACCGTGGAATTCTACAATGATCCTATTGACTGACATACAGTCCCTTGTTATAACATTTCATCCATGGCAAATGCTCACGTAAATCTGGTTGCTCAAAGCTTAAGGGAGCCCCAATTGTAATAATGCCTAATCATAAAGGCAGACCAACAGACTGAGCTCCTTCATGCCAACTTTAACACTGTAAGTGGATTTTCCAATTTTTATCTTTGTATAAAATTTGCGAAGACTAGTACATTCTTTCAGACATGAAGCTTTGAGCATGTCAGAGGAATCATAAAACAAAGTTATTGTTCAACCTTCATCTGTCATTAAGGCCAACAAGTATCCAAGTCACCCACTCGCATCACGCTCCATCCACTAGCATTACTAGTTCTCCATAAACAAGTCCCCTTCTCCGTGATTCTTGAATCCCTATCTTGACAAGGATCTTCCTTTTTTCTTCTTCCTACATTTTTGTATAAATCTCTCAAATGCTTCATTTCCATATCCCAATTTACACCATACTATTATTTTCCCTGGTTTTCCTTGTACCAAAGGTTAGGCTGATTGGAAAGACTGACTGAACCATTGAACTCCGTTGAAATTAGATCAATTCTTGTCCCCTTCCTAATTTCAATGAACTGAAGTACCAAAATTTAAAGAACCGTTAAAGTATCAATTCTAGATTGTAATAGGGCAACTCAACTTGATACCAGAGAAAAGTTTCAAGCCACATTATCTACACACACTTTCACAGACCAACAAGAAAGTAAACAGATATTTGAACAATTACTCGGATCAAGTCTGAAGAAATATACAACAAAAACCTACCAAATGGGCCTGAAGACTGATAAAAGGGTTACCTCCAGAGGCAGACACTGCAAATTTGCCAAGAGTTCTCAGCAGAAGGGTCTGTCTTCCGTCGAAGAACAGTGGCGGAGGCAGGTTTGCAACAATTGAAGCCATCTGTAAATCAGCGGAAGCGATGAAATGGAACTTGGGGAAGTGCGTTTTGTCGGTTGGATGGATAATTCAAAAGGGTTTCACGGAGCTCCGAAGCAAAGGAGGATCGCTATCTGTTTCCGCAGAAATTAGGGAGTGAAATGCACGCGCTAACGCCGACCACAATCTCAAAACGACAACCAGAGAGAAAGATATGACATACTCGTTTGTTTTAGGTTAAATTCGATCTAACAGCAGACACAAATAACTGTAAGATTCTGATATATACACACACACATATTAATAATTATTATTTGATTTTATGCATATTATTGAAGCCTAATTATTGGTTATGATGAATTAAAAAATGGTTGAAGGCTGAGTACCCACAATTTTTTATGTCTTTTGATATATTTGAGTTTATGAATTCTCATTAATATTTAATTTTACATATGTTGAATAGTCAAAGCGATGACTTGTGACACCAATTAAATGATTAAAAATTAAAAAATAAATAAAAATTATGATAATGTTATATTATTTACACCAAATAATATAACGTTTATCTGATTTGAATAAAATAAAATAGAGCGTGAGCCCCACTCGCTCCCCTCAAACACCTCTCCTACATATTTAGATTAGACAAATCCAAAGTGAACAAAAGAAAAAATCTCATAAAGGTACATTTATTTTAATTTTCTAAGCTTCTTAGAATTAGAGCATTCTTCTAAGGTGTAATTCTCAATTTTTAACTAATTTTATTGATTGAATAAATATCTCACACACCATTGCCCTTTGTGCCCTATGTATAAGAACAATGCACCATAATAACAATAATTATAAATTTTAATGTCAATAAATATGAACGATGACATGAATTTTCATACTTTATAATTAAGAGTTATCTCTATATCTAAGACCATAATATATTAATTATAGGCCTAATAAATATAGCATTTGCTTAATAATTGAAAAATATGGCATTTAATCTTTAATATGCAAAACGGTAATACTCAATATTTTAATTATAAAAATTATTACTTTAAGTTTTTATCGTGATGGTATATTAGTGTGTATGAATTTACCCATTTTTGCGAATAACATGTCATGTGTGTGACTTATGCTTCTTTAATAATTAAAAAATATCTATAGTGTTTGATCCCTAATGTATAAAAAGGTTAAGATTTTGTATTTTAACTATTAAAATTTATTATTTTAAATCTTTACAATAACTAAAAATAAACAAAATTGTTATTTATGTCATGTAGAACATATATATAAAAAAGGGAAAGTATCATATATCATAAAAAAATCACATCAGCAAGACACATCAAATTAAAATTTATTTTGATAGGCAAAAAATCAAATTACCCAAAATTTAAAAAAAAAAAAAACCTTAAATCCCAAACATCTAACCAAATAACACTATCTTCTTTTATTTTCAATCACAAAATATAACAAAACCAACTTCCATCCATTCTCTTTGTTGAACTCGGTTCCACCGCTCTCTCACTCTCTTGTTTATATTCTCTTTTGTGTATCAGGCTAATAACTTAAAGTAACAATTTTAATAGTTAAGATATAAAATCTTAATATTTTTGTACATTAGAAATTAAATATTATATTTTTTAATTATTGAAATAACATAACAAATTAGTCAGTCTATTTAAATAATATCACCTAGTCATCCACGTGACATGTCTATACGAAAACACACACATTTATACATGCGCTAATGTATCGTTTTTGTAAAAATTTAAAATAATAATTTTTAATAATTAAGATATTGAATCTTGATGTTTTATATATTATAATTTAAATATCATATTTTTAATTATTGAGAAAATACCGTATCTATTAAACCGAACCATAATTATATATAAGCAGAGTGTGAAAAGAAAAGAGAAAAGTAGGGTGGGTTGAACAGTAGTAGTATGAGATGTAATTAAAGGGGAGGGGTGAAGGCTTTAATGAGCAAATGACAGCAAAGTTTTATACAGGCATGCATGAAGGGTCCGATGACTTGAATTGATCTCATCCACCACTCTCTCTTGGCTCTTGCACGTAACAACAAGCGCATTAATTCCATTTCATTACGATCAATTCAAAAACCCAAACGTACGTTTGTTTGGTGGTGGCTGGCCGCGCCCCAAATGCCTTTCCTCCATCAGCCTTCCAAAGCTACCATTCCATCTGCTCTTCAACAACTACCTCCGCCCCGCCCCCCTCCCCTCCCCTCCCCTCGTTTTTAAAAGCATCAATAGATTCCCCCCTTGGAACCATTAAAACACTCACGCATCAACCGACTCAAATCAACATAATGCCCTCCTTCGTCAAAAAGACATTTTCATAACTTGAACTTTTAAACAATGAGTCACGCATCAACCGACTCAAATGATCATAGTGTTCTCAGTTGAAAAAGCGTTTCCATAACTTGAACTTTTGAACAATGAGTTGCGACTAAATATTATTAGTCTTACTAAAAATAAAAAAAACACTTCATGCCTATCAATCTCTAACGGAAAGCACTCCTTTTTTGTTATCCACCAAGACCCACAATCATTATCTTTGAAATATGTATTGGGTAAATTTATAAGTATAGTCGTTATAATAATTATTTTACAATTAGGGTTTACACTTTAAATTTTTTTAAGAACAACGCTATCCATACGTACGTGTCCCATCCCATGAAGATATTTGAACCGGTGGACTAAAAATAATCTTCCAAAGACTTCAAAAGAAAGCAAATTGAGAGACTCCACCTCTCTTAAGCAAACACCATTGGCTTTCTATCCTAAGAGGCGCGCATGGGTTGCCATGATAAACAAAGAAGCAGCCATTAGTCATCTACCAATCCTAACTACCAATGCCCAACCACAAAAAGTAATTAGACAAATCCCTAGCCTATGCTCTTAAGAATCCCTTCTTGAATTGTGGATTAGATAAACTTAATCAAATAATATCTTTAAAGAGTCGGTTTAAATACCATTTCTTAAAATTAAATCTTAATGACAAATCGATTATAATAGTTATATTTATAACTACCGTTTAAATCTCGCTTCGTTGAATCAATTCATAAATTTGATTTTGATACACCCTTACTTAATGGGTCTAATGTGTACTTGTGAATTCATTACAAAGTACATTTAGGATTTGATAAACTAATTTTGAAAATTCTAAAATAATAAAGAGCAATTGGAAGCAAACCCATTAATTGGCATTCACTACTTGCAGCTTTATAAATGATGTACAGACACAAAAAATCCAATGCAATTAGAAATTAATGTTAAAATGACTTAGAGTTAATTTAATATTATTTTGCTTCCTTAATGACGTAATCTCAATTAATTAATATCAGATGTTGAAACTTGAAAGTAATAATTTATGATTATATATTATTATTAATATTAAATTATCTTACTCTTTTAAAAAAATCTGAAATTATTTTATTTTCCCTTGGAATGTTAGTTATGAAAGTAAGGTTTGACCTCAACCTGCGTGGCTCACCCAAGCCCCTCACAACGGCTCGGCGCCGGCTGGCTTGGGCCGGCTAGCTAGCTCTTTTTCTTTTGTTTTTTAGGTTAAAAAAATAAAAATGCATATATTTTCTATATTTTTAAATTTTCAATAATAAATTGAGCGGGTACGGATCGGTTTGATCATCTATTTGAAGATAATTGTAATTAAAATTATAATTATGTTCATAATCATATTTATAATTATAATTATATTTGTAATCAATGGATTAACTATATTGATAATTTCACAAACTAATTCTATTTACTTAAATTACATTGGCCTCTCTTAGATTAATTATCCCACAACACATTCTCTTATGGCTAATTAATAGTAGTCGCTTTTATAAAAATGCTCAAAATGCACTTCATTTTCTTTATCTTTTTAGAATTAAAAAATAAAAAATATATATAATAAAATCACTAGCAACATTCAACGATGGCAATGCTAACAACTATCACCAACTATTGATGTGTGAGAAAAAGAGAATTTGTATAACTTAGATAGATGTCAGTTTAATGGGTCGAATCTAGAAATTTTGATTTACGATAGAGTTTATTAGAAATTACAAGTTTGAGCGAGAAAAAAAAAATTGATTTATCTTTTTCATCGTTTTCTACCAACAATGGTTATGATGTGTCAATTATAACAACTAAATCAATTGTCCTTTAGTTTTCTTTTCTATTTCTTTTTTTCAATTCTATTTTTCTTCCTCGTTTGCAGCCAATGTCATTGTCTATCAACATCAAACTATTGGTTGAAATCTCACCATAATTTGATGAACTTTTCGTTATAGAGTTTTCACCTTTAGAGTGATGTTCAACCATTAATGACGAGTTTTTACTGTCCTTGATAGATAAAGAAAGATAAAAGAGATAGAAAATAGTAAAGGACATATGCGAGAACGAAACTAGCTAAAGTAAATTGATAGTTTCTCGACAACAATGATATTACTAGAAAGATAAATGAGTTTAATAGTTACAGAAGAAAATATGAGTAAAGAAAGAGGGAAAAAGATGAAAGATAGAATTTAAATGTAAAGGTAAAATGATCAATTTGATAATTAGTTAACAATGAAAGATGTCTTTGTCATTTAAGATAATGTTTGTTAAAATACATAAGATAAAATTATAATATTTTTTGAACCAAAATATAAAATAATTAAGATAAGATTGAAAAATATTCTAAGAATTTTATCAAACTATTTGTTAAATTTTTTGGAATGTACTTGAGAACACATGTAACAAATAAAAAAGTCACGTGACTCTTTTTTTTAAGAATTATCTAATAAATTTAATAAATATATTAAAAATAATAAAAATTTGAAATATTTGCTATATCTTAATTCTTTCAATCTATATCTTGGTTAATAAAAATTACTAAAAAAAAAATAACAATTTAAGTAAATCTTAAAGATAATTGCCCAAACAGCCCCCACAGTTTAATTACTTAGCCGAAACAGTCCATGCAATGAACCTTTAAATTTTGAACAATGAGTCATCATATCATATCCACCACGGTATCCTGCAGACTTGACAATTTGGAAGGGTTTCAGTTTCACGATGAACTTTAAAAAAGGTAAGGAGTAATTGAATAAAATTTAAAATTTAAGAAGCTGCTGGGATAAAGGGAATTAAAACACTGTTTATATAAGGGGAAGTGAGCACTAGAAAACAATTGTCAACAGTGGGAATGAATATCACATGAGAGAGAGAGAGAGAGAGAGAGAGAGGAAGGAGGAGTGAGTGTTGATGGAGGAGGATCAGCAAAAGAGATGCACGGATCTGCCATGTGATGAGAAATGGAGATAGAGTGTGCGTGCTTTTTCTAACTGCTATTATGTATATAACCGACAAGTTTATCATTCGCACACTTCTCTTTGACATTAATGCCCGGCAGCTGCAGCTCCAGCTCCAGCTCCCTCGAGCCGATCGATTCCTTCGGAGAGGAAGCCATTGTTAAAGACCTCCTCTGCCTTCACTTTCGCAGCACACACATATATACATATATACTTGTGTCGTTGATCCAATCCTAGTGTTCATCTTTTCAGCAGATTATCTAACGGTCAACTCCTACCAGCCCCCCCACCCCTCTCTCTCTCTCTCTCTCTGAGTTGCTTTCTTTGTTTTTATATCCTTAAATCAAGCAGCCCCACTTTTCTTTCTCTCTCTCTCTCTCTGTCCCTCTCCGTAAGCCCACCAGAATTATGCCATAAAACAACCCATCCGTCGGCCACGACCCAGAAGTGTGATGGGCGTGGAAATGTCGAATCCTCCTCCGACCTCTCGTGCCAGAGACTTCTTGGCTTCCCCGGCTCTCTCTCTCAGCCTGGTATGTATATGGATATTATAATTCTCTAATATATATGTGCATATGTATACGTGCATGAGTAGCTGTATATGTGTTTGTGCTTATTTATGTGTATTTATTTGGGTTTAATTGTTGTGGAAGGCTGGGATTTTCCGGCACGGAGCGGCAGCTGCGGCGGAGAATGCGGAGGTGGAGAACGGGGAGGAGGGGAGCGGCGGCCGGAGAGAGGAGACGGTGGAGATTAGTAGCGAGAACTCCGGGCCGGCGAGATCAAGGTCCGAGGAGGACCTGGACGGCGACGACGACGGCGACGAAGACGACGACGGCGACAAAAACAAGAAGAAGAAGAGGAAGAAGTATCACAGACACACCACCGAGCAAATCAGGGAAATGGAAGCGTGAGTCATCTTTCATCTTCTCCTATACATTTATATATGAAAGATTAAACTTGGAAGCTGGAAGTAGAATCGGTTGTGTTCGACTCGGTCTGGTGCTGAGTCGGGCGCGTTGGTGAAGCAAGATTATTGGGTTGGGGGAATTAATTAGTTTAAGGTAACACAGATTGGGCTTCGTGCCATGACCAGACGTCACTAAATGTAAATCCGACCCTCCGGCGGATTCGGGGATTTTGACGTTTGTTTAGGCCCTGACTCATGAGATAATCCTGACCTCTGCATGACCCAATTAAACTGCATTGTTAAAATAAACGAATTCTTTTCACAAACTTTATTTATTTATTTATTTTTTGTATCATTTTGATGTTCATTCCTCGTCCAAATTTAAGTCCAATCCTTGCTCTTTGTTCAATAAAAAATTGTAGGCTTTTTAAGGAATCACCGCATCCTGATGAGAAGCAAAGGCAGCAACTTAGCAAGAAACTAGGCCTTGCCCCCAGACAAGTCAAGTTTTGGTTCCAAAATCGTCGAACCCAGATCAAGGTAACCTTATTTTTACACATTTTTCATACAATATCATCGTGCGAGCGATTTTTTTTAATGAGTCAAGTGAATGGCGGCAGGCCATACAGGAGCGCCATGAAAACTCACTGCTGAAGAACGAAATGGAGAAGCTTCGAGACGAAAACAAGAGCTTGAGGGAGACCATCAACAAAGCTTCCTGCCCCAATTGCGGCTTTGCCACCTCTGCAAGGGATGCAGAAGACCAGCAGCTTCGAATCGAAAATGCCAGACTCAAGGCCGAGGTTAATTTGCTACTCTAGTTAATTGTTAGGCCAAAATCTTTCCTTTCCTTTCCTTGCCTGAAATCTTAGATTTTTGTTTTTGGGTTATTTGCAGATCGAAAAGCTTCGAGCGGCTGCCGGGAAGTACCTTCGGGGCACGTCGCCGGCGAGCTCGTCCTGCTCGGCCGGAAACGACCAGGAGAACCGGAGCTCTTTGGATTTCTACACGGGGACTTTCGGGCTTGAGAAATCGAGAATTACGGAGTTTGCTGGACGAGCAATGGAAGAGCTGAGGAAGATGGCCAGCGCCGGAGAGCCGCTCTGGATTCGCAGCATCGAGACGGGGCGCGAGATACTTAACTACGACGAGTATGTCAGAGAGTTCTCTGTTGAGAATTCGGGTAACGGGAGCCCGAAAAGGTCCATTGAGGCCTCGAGAGAGACCGGCGTTGTGTTCGTCGATCTCCCATGGCTGGTTCAATGCTTCATGGATGTGGCAAGTTTCCTACAATTTCAATGGTTTTATTGAACCCATTTTGTGGCTTGGGACGTTGGTTGTAAATTATCATCTTCTTCCTCTGTTTTCCTGCAGAACCAATGGAAGGAGATGTTTCCAAGCATGATATCCAAAGCAGCCACCGTCGACGTGATCTCCCACGGCGAGGGTCCTAACAGGAACGGCGCGCTCCAGCTGGTGAGCTCTCTCTCCGCGCTCTCTCTCTGTTTCGTTGCCTGTCACCTTTCTTGTATCACCATTCTTGCGTTGGATCGATGCAGATGTTTGCAGAGCTGCAAATGCTAACGCCAACGGTGCCAACCAGAGAAGTGTACTTCATACGATACTGCAAGCAACTCAGCGCAGAGCAGTGGGCGATCGTTGATGTCTCAGTCGACAAAGTTGAAGACAACATCGATTCATCCCTCGAAAAATGTAGAAAACGGCCCTCTGGTTGCATAATCGAGGATCAAGCAAACGGCCATTGCAAGGTAAATATACCTTAGCGAATGGCATCCTAGTCTAGTCTTTCATTCCAATCCGTTACTAGTTCTAGAGGACTTAAACAGCGAGTTTATTTTTGCAGGTGATATGGGTCGAGCATTTCGAATGTCAGAAGAGCATGGTTCCCACCATGTATCGAGCGATAGTTAACAGCGGGATGGCCTTTGGTGCCCGGCATTGGATAGCAACCCTGCAGCAGCAGTGCAAGCGTCTCGTGTTCTTCATGGCCACCAATGTTCCAACCAAAGATTCAAGCGGTACCTTTCCTTCAGAACAACTACTTCATATCAAGCCTTATTTTCACCACGTTTAGTTAGCTAAGAGAAAAGGAGAAATTCTTAACCGCACCACGTTTTTCCTTAATCTCACTATGTGAAGTTGGCTTAGAATGTTTGAGTGACTCTTAATGTTGAAATGCATAAGGTGTGGCGACACTGGCGGGGAGGAAAAGCATCCTGAAAATGGCGCAAAGAATGACATCCATGTTTTGCCAGGCAGTTGGGGCATCAAGCTACCACACATGGACTAAGATGTTCAGCAAAACAGGAGACGACATTAGGGTCTCTTCCAGGAAGAACCTAAACGATCCCGGAGAACCTCTTGGGGTAATCGTATGTGCAGTTTCATCTGTGTGGTTGCCCGTCTCTCAGCTTGTTCTGTTCAATTTTCTCAGAGATGAAACACGTCGAAATGAGGTATCCAAAATTTTGACAAATTTTTAGAATCACCTAATTGCTATTTCTAAACTCTCATAGAAACATCTAACAGCAGAGTTCTTAAGGGTTCTTTCTTTTCTGATGAGTTTGGCCATATGCACTGTAGTGGGACATAACCTCGAGCGGAGGTCCAATGCAATCCATAGTAAGCCTGGCCAAGGGACAGGATCGTGGCAACACTGTCACCATCCAAGTAAGTTTCTCTCTTTTCTCAGAAACACAGATCTATTCATCGATTCATAGCTCTTTCCCTAGATCTGGTATCAAAGCTGAATTGGGTATTCATAAACCAGAGAATGAAGTTGAAAGAGCAGAGCATGCTGGTACTTCAAGATAGCAGCACCAACGCTTATGAATCAATGGTGGTCTATGCTCCGGTGGACATCAGCAGCATGCAGCCCGTGATGGCGGGCTGCGACTCTGGCAACATCGCAATACTGCCTTCGGGTTTCTCCATTCTCCCAGATGGCCCCGAGTCCAGGCCTCTGGTGTTAACTTCATCGAGGCAAGAGGATAAGAGCTCGGACGGCGGATCCTTGCTCACCATAGCATTTCAGATCCTCACCAACACCTCTCCCGCTGCCAAGCTAACAATGGACTCCGTGGAGTCTGTCAACGCTATCATCTCATCCACATTGCAGAATATTAAGAAGAGCTTGCAGTGTGAAGATGGGTGACTCAGATCATCTTTCTTCTGGTTCATCACAGCAAGTAGATGTATATATTTATAGATTTAAGGTTGTAGTAATCATTTTTTTTCCCCACTTCTTTAGTGAATTGAGTCTTTTGTGTGTAATAGGTGTGATTTAGCCATTTTAGCCAAAATCCATTGTAAAAAAAAAAAAAGAAGAAGCATTTATCCTGAAAAACAATCTACTGGAGAGAAGTAATCTGGGTTTGAAGATTAAGAGGCTGTTTGGCTTTTTTTTAAGATGGCTTTTAAGGCTTTTTACTTAAAAGCGGTGTAAACCTTTAAAACTAGTAGTATTTAAATTGATAAGATGTTTGGATAAATATACTTCAAGTTGTTATTTATATAGTTATATATTTGGTTTGAAAAAATTAATAAACTATTAAAACTTAACAAAAAAACTAAAATATATACGTTTCTGAATAATATAAATAAAATTTATAAAAATATTTATTTTTAACAAAAATAAATTATAAATTAATTTCTAACTGATTAAATTTTTTCTATTAAGTGTTGATAAATTATATACAATTATTAAAAAATATATTAATACAATAATTTATGTTTAAATTTAGATTTAATTCATAAAAATGTTAAATATACATGTTAGACATTAAAATATATAAACATTTATGTTATATATATATATATATATAAAGAGAGAGAGAATGAAGGGCAGGGGATGGAGGCGACAACAAGGGTCGAGATCTTGGAGGTGGCGATGCCACGATGGAAGCTGGAGGCAACAAAGGAAGAGATAAAGACGACAATGATGGACTGGAGACGACAATAGAGGTGACAAAAAAGGATATTGAGGGGACGACGATGGGACTAGAGGCAGTAGTCGAGATGGGGTTGATGGAGGCCACGATGAGAAGGAGATGAGAGAAAGGCGGCAATAGAGGTGATAATGTTTAAGGGCATAGAGGTTGGAAATATTAGAGTTTTTTTAGGGTAAAATTGTAAATTACTTGATCAACAAAATAAGTTGATAATAACGTTTTGAGAAAAGATGGGGAAGAGCTTTTCTAAAATGCTGTTAAAATAGCGTTTAAGTTTAATAACGTTTAAATTCTTTAATTTTTTAATAAATATGTAATTAAATAAGTTATACAGTGTTTAAACTCCGATAACAGCTTATAAGCGGTCAAATTGAAGAGCCAAACACCCTCTAAAAGTGAACACTACAACGAAGTCGAACTTTGTTGACTTTGTTGGGCAGTATATTGCTCAATTCCGCTTAGGATCGAATTGTTTAAATAACAAAAATCAAGAGAAAAGTAAAGAATACAAAAGAAGTTTATCGTGATTCAGCGTCAATGACTCCGTCCATAATCTCACGATTACGAGATAATTCGGTCAATGTGCAGTTTTGCATGAAAAAATCTACTAACCTCCCAATACATAGGGCCAATGGCACTGACCTCGGCACACTTACAACAAGGGATGGGGATGGGGTGCCCACTTAAAAGCAATTCACCAATGTAAATGACATCTTCCATTTGGTTTACATGGGAATTTGAGGAATAACCTAACAAGATTGAACCTTTTTATCAAAAGATTCAGTAATGGCAACCCACCAATCAATTATTCTTAGTGGCAAATTCACAAACACTTGGTCTGCAGATCAACACAATTCTATACGGTTCCGTTGTCTAATCCCTAATTTCTTGGCCACTCTCTTCAGAGCATAATAACCACTTGCAAACATTCCACGAATGATTGAAAACAGAACACTGTAATTCGTCCGAGAAAGACAGAAATTCAGGCATACAATCACGACTAAAAACGAAAGAAACTCAAGAATACGCACGTACGTACAGGGCAGAATCTACGGCTGCTGAGACTCCAGTGGAAGCCCGATCTCCGGCGAGACGACCTCCTTCTTGCGCACGTTGCGGGCGGCGACAGGTACGGCGAGAAAGGTCTTGGTCTTGCTAATGGGGCGGCACTTCTCGAGCTGGACGTAGTCGCCGACATTGAATCGGTTGTCGGGGTCGTGGGCCTGGAACTTCTTCTTCTTGCGGACGCGGCGCTTGTACTTGGGGTGGGGCGCCAGGCGGATGACCTCGACGTTGACGGTCTTGTCGTTGGTGGCGCAGACAACGCGGCCCTGCATCGACTTCATGGCCCGAATGGGCGGCAGGAAAGTGGGGCTAGGAGGAGAGGGAGAGGTGGAGGCGGAGGGGGAGGGCTTTCGGAGGAGGACGAGGGCGACCGGGGAGGAGCCATGGAGGAAAGGGGTGGAGAGGTTGAGGGAATTGAACTGGGAGAGTGGGAGTTGCAGCAGCGGCATTTTTTGAGTGAGCCGAGCTCTGGTTTGGTGTCACAGCTGGATAAGGGGGAGGAAGAAGAGTTTACGGAGGATACGGTTTTGGGCATTTTGGGTATTTTGCACCAGGTATGGTCCTCCGCTGTACCACGGTGGTGAGTGGTGACTTTATTCTATGATTTCATCTCAACTCTTTAACATAACATAAATTGAAATCAGTTTATTTGGTTCATTAAATTTCTTAAAAATAGTTTAGTTTAAAAATTTTGAGAAATATGATGTAAGATTTCATTTTAGGTTTGAATTAAAACAAATTAAATTATAAATTGTTTTATATACACATAATTATTTTCAATTTAAATTTCTAAATTATTATTTGCTATTAATTGATTAATATAACTTTGTGGGTTGGTAATTTTTTTCTGTAAATAATAATTGCATCAAACGAAAACCACAAAACGTCTACAAATTATTAAAGCATACACTGGGCCTCACAAAAAAACAAAAAGGCTAAACTAACAAATAACGAAAATGCACCTAAACATTGAAAAGGGAGTGAATTTTCAAAATTATGAATTTACATCTCTCATACGAAAAGGTCAAACGATGATCAATAAAACACAAAAGACCTTGATGCCTAAAAACAAGAACCAATAAGAATCGGCACAACAAGAGGGACCCCAAGGATTACTTACAGTGTAATAGCATACTAATAGCTCAGGGTATTGTTCTACAAGAAGGTCGATACGGAAGCATACTGTCAATCCCCTTGTTACTAAGCAGCCCAAGTCAATGAAGAAGACATCTAGCAAAGCGAGAGTACACAAGCATACTGCTCGAAGGACGATGTAGGAGCAAACTAACAACCCCCAAGATACTAAGCAATACACCTCAACAGAGTACAAAAAATTGGTCAACTGTAAGCTGTCAAAAAGGTCGTAGAACGTTGTTTTGAAGGGAATTGGGAAAGGAGAAGGTGACCAACCGTGCCCATACGACATAGTTAATCTGATATGTCAACTAGGACAAGGAGTACACTTGCTCCCTAAAGCATATGTTATTCTGCTCCTTCCAAATAAAATACACCATTGCCTGCAAAACCAAATGATTAGTAACATGCCAAGGATTCTTACTAGTCCACCTCGTCGCAGCTCATGACACTTTAGTTTCCATCGTCACTAAAGCCATCCAAATTTCTTCAAACACTAAAAAAAGGACAACATTTGCTTAAAATATGAATAGTCAAAGAACAAGTGGCTATGCATTTCTGCTGCCACCTTGCACAGAAAACACCTACTCCACCTTGCACAGAAAACACCTACTCAACAAAGGCAAAAACAGGTTAACACGATCAATAGTATATAAATCCTCCCTAACTGCTAATCAGAAAATAAATGCATGAGTAGGAATAATAATACTATGCCATTCCAAATGATGCCATTGAACACGTGGGCGTTGCAACAAAAGACTCTGCAAAGCAGACCAAACAGAAAAAGCTCAATCGAGGGTTGTGTAACAACATAGGCAACTACCTTCAAAATGTGACTGTCCAACCAGCACAAATAAGCCCAAGACTCCCCCCCCTAAGTGGACCGATGTGAGATTCAACGTTACAATAACACACGCCATCCCTTCCTTGGGGGTGTAGTGTCCCCACTACATAACCTCACCATCGTCGGACCCTGGGGTCAGCTTTGCTATCAACTATAACAGCCTGAGTAGTCACCTTTTGAAGGTGGTTGCCAAGGCTGTTATAGGTTGGGAGCTATCAAAGCTCATCCCGGTGCTTGACCCATGAAGGGCCAAGCATATGGTGTTGGATCATGTTTAGAGACCCTAAGGAAGCCTTTTTCGGCTAGGACCAACCACCATTGACAATGATCTTAGAAACACAATCAAAAATAGAAATTCCCAACTATTGGAGCAGTTGGTGAGAGAATCTATCAACCAATTCCCCGAGAGAATGTCATTGGTCATACCCTCCAACCAAACTTGTCACACACTAAAAAAACAGACCATAACATTTTCCTCTAGTACCAAGGATAAAAATAGGGCATTGTAAGAAACCAAAAACACTTGTCCTTAATTATATAAGTGTGGACCCACTTAACCTCTAACAATTCATAGTTACTTGAGAGAAACCTCTGAATCAATTTTGTAATGAAGTCTTGGTTCCAAACATATAAAGGCTTTAAACCTAGACCCCCTACTCTTTAGGACAACACACATCTCACCAAGCAACCTTCACCTTATAAGAATCCAACTCATTACCACTCTAGAGGAAATTTCTCACCATTTGCTTAAGCTTCCTGAGCACATGCTTAAGTAAAAAGAAAATAGAGGCCCAATACAAATAAATGGTAGAGAAAACAGAATGCGTGCAACACCCCACTTTTCGGGCATGTTATAACTTAAGAAATTTGAGATATATATTTTTTTGTTAAAAACAATCTCAACATCATATTAGTTCCCAAAATTTCTCATTTACCTACATAGCATGAGAACTATCATGCCTCATAAATGCTAGGCTAGGTATTCACCAATAGCGGAAGCATGAATCGAACCTAAGCATACATCGAACCATATTAATAATACATGATCACTTCGGACATATCCCATAATCAAAGACTATTCATCAATAGAACATAAGTTTTTCAACATAACTTGAAACATAACATAACCAAATCTTCATAAATAAGCAGAAAATCGGATCTACACGTAGAATCCATTGACCACGTCATCACGTGCCTCGAACCCTAACTTTACCATTAACCATAAATAAGGTTATATATTATCATTCCTCAAAATGTTCAGAATTTGATGAAGCAGAACTTAAACACATGGCCTACATAACATTCAATCATTACATCTTGCACTTTGCTAAGTGCCATATCATGCCTCATTCATCCTCTTTTTTGCTACAACCTCCATCTGGAACGTTTGAATATTCCGGGAGTAAAGCCTAAGTTAGATGATGAATCATCTAGGTAAGAGAATAATAAACATATTTCGTGCATCAATGCAAAGTGCAACATAACATCATTCTTTTCGTTTGAGTCAACCGCACCCAACTGCTACTCTCCATTTTAACAGCCTCCTTACCGGGCCGAGGTGTATGGGTGCATCATTGGCAGAGTAGCGACGCCAGTTCCTAATCCCAAACACTTATGCGTTACATGATCAATAATATCATCGTGAACATATGCATAATTCTTCATCAATACATGTAAATGCACTCTACATGATGCATAACATAACATGTCAATATGATAGAATCATTTGCATAAAATTGATTTTGGGTTGAAACACTCACTTCATGCGTATCTTATAACATCTTAATTCTCGTGCTAGGCTTCTAACGTACTCAATTCGGAACCTCAACATTCCCTAGCCATTATATTTATTCAAGAATATCAATATTCTATTTTTCTTAATTTTTTCATAATTTTCCCCTATTTCTTCAATAAATCCAAACTAAACATTTCTCAAATATTTCTCTATAACAATTCATAAAATAACTTTCCTAATTTTTTAAGAAATTTTACTCACCTTAACTTAGCCTCTCAGGCTTCCTCAGTATACGTGTCATGACCTCAAAATGCGTGCCTAAATAATTTCTTTTCTAATTCCAAATTCTTGGCCATCTTCACTTGCTGCCTTCATTTGGCCATCTTCACTTGCTGCCTTCATTTGGCCATTGCCATTTGCTTGCTCTCTTTCTCATTTCTCCATCTATATATACACATCCACTTATAGAGAAAACTTAACTATTAAATTTGTTGTCCAACACTCTCCCATCACTTTTTACGTCCCACTTGCACCACTTGCACAAAGCTTAACCATTAAACTTTCACAAAGGCCATCACACACACACACGCACATATATATACATATATAATTATATATATTATACTAAAATAATAAGAAATTTACATATTTAAATCTCAAAATTCATCTCTATTTCACTTAGACAATTCTCTAATTGCATTTATATCCTCAAATACCAAATTAATTGATGTTACGATACCGAAAATCCAAAATTAATAACTTAAATCTTACTCAATAAGGATGATTTCATCACTGGGCCCACGCTGGACCTTTGATTTGTCTTGAAACCACTTCAAGATTGATCCTTACGAAAAATCGGAGCCCCCTTTGGGTTTTGTTGACGTCCTGGGAGTCTTCATGATGATTTGATTTTTTAGCCTAAATCATAGTTGTACCAAAAATTGTCTCGATTCTAGTTTTTTTAAGTACCATAAATCTTATCTTGAAACACTTATCAAGACCATATTATTTTTCTTAGACATCTTCATTCCAGGGCATTCCCTACAGTCGATTCAGTCGCTCATAATTGTATCGAAATTACCCTATAATCTCAATTTATTTGTAAATTGCATTCTTGGCCCAAGATAAATTTCTCTTGAGTCTTTTTAAAATTCTTGGGTATTACAATGCGCGAACCAAAGTTGAGAATCGAAAGAAAGCAAACGACTACACCACGAGCACACTTTACTCCTCCCCTTATCCAAAATAGGCTTGCAATCCCCAGCTTGACGAACAAAAAAAGAACCCCCAAGTATCTCATAGAAAGTAAACCCCTTTTGAACCTTGAAGCAAGATAGAGCTCCTCTTTAAAATCTCATCCCTACACAAAATAAAGCAATCACTCTTCAAGGGATTAGTACAAAAGACTCGTCAAATAAGCGAATTTCTCCAAACAAGACTTCAAGATACTAATAAAGGAGAGGTTCCTATGAGAAAACAATAACAGATCAATAGCGAACATGAGCATCACCATCCTGGTCTACTTGCATTTATAGTGGAACTGGAAGTCGACGAACAGGGAATACTGACGCATCATGCCCAGTAAGACTTGCATTACCAGAACAAAAAGATAGGGCGATAACGGGTCCCCCTACCTCAATCCTCGATCACCTGGGAAAAAATCATGCAACTACCCATTAATCTTAACTAAATAGCGGGGAGTCGTGACACACTCCTTGACCCATGTACAAAACTGAGGAGGGAAATTCATCAAATGAAGGACTACAAGAATGAAATCCCATTCCACATAATTATAGACCTTAGCCAGGTCTACTTTCATAGCACAGTGTAAGAGACCCTTGTGGAAGTGGTATTAATGGACCAACTTCTACGCAGTAAAACATTATCACCTATCGAGCGACTTGGCACAAAAATGGCCTGGGTCTCATCCACCAACCTCGGAAGCACTACCTTAAGCCTATTTGCCAAAATCTTAATGATAACCTTATACAGGCTATTATAACAAGAAATCGACCTAAATTGACTAAGGGACTCCTAGTGGAGAACTTTGGGAATAAGATTAATGGCAGTGGCATTAACCTTTCCTAAAAAATAACTTATGGCAAATAAACTACGAACAACCTCCACCACATCAGAGCCCACCACTTCTCAAGCCTTTCAAAAGAACTTGATAATAAAACCATTTGGCCTGGACACTTTATCATCGCCCATACTAAAAAATAGATTACTTAACTTCCTTAAGGGTCCTTATCACGGTAAGCCTTGCCCACTGATCTCGAGCCAGTTGCTTATCCACAATGGGGGCAACTTCTTCAGGACGAAAATCTACCACACGAGCACTGCTACCCAAGAGCTACTGGTAGGAAGACACAAAGGTGCCCACTACTTCCTCACTAGAATCTACAATCGAGCCATTCGCCCTCTGCAAACTAAGGACATAATGGTGCTTACAACTAACCATCATTGTTCGAAAGAAGAAATGAGAGCATCAATCTGTTGGCATTATTTATGAAGCTCCAATCTAGTTTCTGTTTGGGCCAAATGGTGGACAGTCTTTTGGCAACTGCCCATGGGCCTTCCCAAAACACTGGTGTTTTGGGAACCCAAGGGCTGGAGGGCCAAAATGGTAAACCTTCTTGTTGTTTCATGCTGCCGGTACCCTGTTGTCCTTTTATCTTCGACCGATCTCATCCCAGCCGTTGAATCGCCTATTTATCTCTGTTGGCTCCTTGGGATTTGAAAAGACGCAGCCTCCTATGCCTTATCAGATTGGGTTTTGTTACATTCTCGATATTTTTGCTGTAATTAGTTTTGTATAGGATTTGTTCATTTTCTCTCTTACGTCTAAGGTTCTTTGCCTCTAATCTTTATCTGTGATTATGGGGTTTTGCTGTTAGAGGGTATTTTTGTTCTTGTATAGAGTGTCAAGATTGTGATGTATTTGTGGAGGCTATAACCATTTCCGATTAGTGCAGTAAGCTCTCATCTTTGGAGCTCAACGTGGATGTAATCCTCATTAACGGGTGAACCATGGTAAATCGCTTGTGTTCTTTGATTTGATCTACTTTACTTTTCTATGTATATTTTTTGGTTGTTTCTGTTAAATGATTTGTGTATGAGTTTGGTCTGTTTATTTAAAAAGGGATGAGAAAGGTTGAGCTTCGTCTCTTCCTAACAGTGGTATCAAAGCCCTTATACTTGCAGTATCCACGGCTGAGTTTTCTTTTTACCTCAGTTAGGGTTTACTGTTGTGGTGCCGAGTCTTTCTGGGTTCCTAGGGTTTACTTAAAGTCTCTCATCAGTCTATTGTTTTTGCTAAGTGAGTCTTGGTTAGTGTCTAGGGTTTCCTAGGGTACTTTCGTGCAAGGTGAAGATGACATCAACCCAATTTGAAATCGGTACATTCGGTGGTAAAAGCGATTTTGGTAGTTGGAAAAAGAATATGAGAGCCATGCTCTCTCATGATAAAGTGCTTATCGCACTTGAACCCGACGACAGAAAATGGTTGGCAAACCAGTTTTCTAGAATTGATGAGGTAAGGGAAGAACCATTTAATCTTATTTCCTTACATCTTAGTGATAGTGTTATTCGTAAAGTTGATGGCATGAATACCCCTCTTCAATTGTGGAACAAACTTGAATCATTATATTCTGTATTGTCTACTCCTAATTTAGTTTATTTAAAGGGTATGCTATTTAACTTTAAAATGAATGTGCCTAAATCTATGGATGAAAACATAGATGAGTTTACCAAACTTACTTTATTGTTAAGAGGAACAAGTCAAGCCCTTGGTGATACCAGTGAGGCTATGATCCTTTTAAACTCATTACCTAATGAATATAATGTTATTAAACATGCTTTGCAATATACTGGTATTGTGCCTAGTCTAAATCTTGTTATTTCTGGAATTAAGGCAAGAGAGTTAGAATTGAATACCTCTAAGAAATATGCTAACAACCTGTTTGTTAAAGGTAAATCTGATAAGAGAAACAACTCAGGGAATAGTAACCAAACTGTGGGTTCTGGATTTAAGGGTAAAAATTAAAAAGGTAAGCAAAAACCTAAGTGGAAATATTATCATTGTGGGAAAGAAGGTCACATAAAGAAATATAGTTATGACTTGTTAAAGAAACAAAAACAAGGGGGTGATGCATCCATAGCTGCAAGCAGCTTTAATAACCTAGCTAAAGTTCTTACTGTTTCTAGCTCAACTGTTGCTAATGAATGGATAATGGACTCCGAATGTTCATTTCACATGTGTCCAAATATTGAGTAGTTTCAAAATTTTAGTAACAAAGAAACATGAACTGTCTATATGGTTAACAATCAATTTTGTTGTGTTCAAGGCATAGGTGACATATCTTTTAAAGTGCATGATAACAGAATTAAAATACTCACTAATGTTAGATACGTGTCTAGATTAAAAAGAAATCTAATATCTCTTAGTAC
Source organism: Diospyros kaki (assembly GCA_036245055.1). Taxonomy (NCBI): domain Eukaryota; kingdom Viridiplantae; phylum Streptophyta; class Magnoliopsida; order Ericales; family Ebenaceae; genus Diospyros; species Diospyros kaki. The sequence goes on from BSEG01000003.1 coordinate 5,896,565, forward strand.
CTTATATGAATTAGGTTATTCATCTAAAGCTGAAAGTGGGTTTATGCATGTCTTTAAGGACAAACACCTTATTCTCACTGGTACTAAAAAGTATGGTCTATATGTCTTAAATGGTTATTCATTGTCCCTTGTTAATATTCCTACTGCATGCATGGCTAAAGCTGATAAGGCAGATCTCTAGCACTTGAGACTTGGTCACATGAGCCAGAAAAGGCTAAAGGCATTGTCAAACCAAGGCTACCTTGGTCCAGTGCCTACAAACCCCTTGAACTTTTGTGAGTCATGTATTCTAAGCAAATAACACAGGATAAGTTTCCATAAAGGAACTCACCTGGCGAAGGAATGTTAGAGTATGTGCATGTTGATTTGTGGGGTCTCTCTCAAAAACCTACTCTCGATGGTAATAAGTATTTTATATCCATTGTAGATGACTTTACAAGGAAAGTTTGAGTGTTTCCTCTTAGAATTAAGGATCAGACTTTAGACAAATTTAAGATATGGAAAGCCACAGTAGAAAACCAATCTAACAAGAGGGTTAAAACATTAAGAATTGACAATGAATTAGAATTCTGTAATAGAGATTTTGATGAGTTTTGTGACTCTCATGGCATTGTTAGGCATACAATCATGAGAAACACACCCCAACAGAATGGGGTGGCTGAAAGCATGAACATGACTTTGTTAGAAAAGATTAGGTGTCTTCTATTTACAGCTGGTCTACCTAAAACCTTTTGGGGAGAAGCCTTCTCCACTGCTGCTTACTTGATTAACCATAGCCTTTCCATTGTGTTAAATTTAAAGTGCCCTGAAGAGAAATTAACAGGCAGGAAACTAAATTTAAATTACCTCAAAGTTTTTGGTTGTGAGGCCTATGCCCACCAATCAGTGGGAAAGTTGGATCCTAGATCCATCAAATGTGTTTTTGTGGGGTATCAAAATGGCACTGAAGGATATAATTTGTGGGATAGGAGTTTAGGCGGAGTAAAAATAATTATAAGTAGAGATGTTATATTCAATGAATCAAATTTTCCCTGTAAATCAAAAAATTTGGAAGACTATCCCAAACCTAGTACTCCAAATGATTTTCTTATAACTGGTGGTACCCAAATTGAGGTGGAGCAACTGACAATGAGTCCTGATCTGCCGGCTACCTCCTATTCTCATGTTTCTACCCTGATGTTGAACTACCCTCTGATCATGAGGAGCCATCTGTAGTCCCTGAAGTTGAGGAAGAGCAATATGACTCTCCTCAACAAAACTTAAGGGACTATCAACTGGCAAGGGACAGAAGTAGAAAGACTGTAAGACCTCCCGCAAGATATGCTTACTCATATTTAGTTTAATGTGCCTTAGTGGTAGGTATGGAAAGGATGAGGCTGTCAGCTCCCATGATTGTTTAAAATGGCAGCAAGCAATGGACGAAAAGATGAACTCTTTGATGACCAACAATACTTAGGAATTGGTCCCAAGACCTCAGAAATAAAAGCTGGTGAAATGTAAATGGCTGTTCAAAATCAAAGAAGGTATGTTACCCACTGATCCTTTAAGATTTAAATTTAGATTAGTAGGTAAATGGTTTACTCAGAGGGAGGGAATTGATTATATTGACATTTTTTCTCCTGTTGTTAAATTTAAAACCATTCGTATGATGCTTGCCATAGTTGTTCAATATGACTTAGAACTAGAACAACTTGATGTTAAGACTGCCTTCTTACATGGTGATTTAGATGAACTTATTTATATGGAACAACCTGTTGGATATGTTAATAAACATCATCCTAATTATGTTTGTTTGTTAAAAAGGTCTTTGTATGGGTTAAAAAGAACCCTACGACAATGGTATAAAAAATTTGACAATTTTGCAATTGGGATTAGCTTTGTTAGAAGTGAATATGACAATTGCTTCTATTTCATGTTATCTGATACTCTTGTTTACTTATTGTTGTATGTTGATGACATTTTATTAATTAACAACTCTAAATCTAAAATATGTGAGTTAAAATTATTGTTAAATACCAATTTTGATATGAAAGACTTAGGACCTGTTAGGAAAATTTTGGGAATGATTATTGAAAGAGATAGGAGTAACTTTTGTCTGAAAATTCATCAACATGATTATTTGTTAAAATCTATTCAAAAGTTTGGCATGTCTGTGTGTAAACCTGTAAATGTTCCCTTAATTGGTCATTTCATTTTATCCAAGAAATAGTGCCCTATATCTGATTCTGAAATGCTTAAAATGGAAAAAATCTCATATGCTAATGTCATTGTAACTATTATGTACTCAATGATTAGTACCAGACCTAATCTAGCATTTTCAATTTCTTTACTTAGTAGATTCTTGTCTAATCCTGGTACAATTCATTCGGATGCTTTAAAATACTTGTTAAGATACATCAATGGTTCCACTGATATTGGGTTAATTTATAAGAAGAAATGTGATGTTTTTTATCTTGTTGGATATGTAGATTCTGACTTTGCTGGTGATAGAGACTCTCAAAAATCTACAATTGCTTTCTTCTTTACCTTAGGAGGTAATTGCATCAGCTAGAAGTCACAACTGCAGCATTTGGTTGCACTGTCTTCTATTAAGGCAGAATACGTAGCTGTCACTGATGCTTTCAAAGAAACCATTTGGTTTCAGGGTTTGCTGAAAGAATTTCATATGTTACAAGGGAAAGTTGTAGTATTTTATGATAGTCATAGTGTCATTCATTTGTGTAAAAATCCAGTTCAAACACTGTTTGGACTTGCTACATGTCAAAGTTGGTTGAAGGAGCAATAAACAAAAGCAATGATGAAGGGGATTGTAGTATGCTGCACTAATCTTGGTTATGATGCCTCAAGTTGTTGGAGCTTCAAGGTGGAGATTGTTGGCATTATTTGTGAAGCTTCAATCCAGTTTCTGTTTGGGCCAAGGGGTGGATGGCCTTTTGGCAACCACTCATGGGCCTTCCCAAAACGCTGGCATTTTGGGAACCCATGGGCTAGAAGGCCAAAACGGCAACCCTTCTTGCTATTTCATGTTGTTGGCACCCTGTTGTCCTTTTGTCTTCAACCGATCTCATCCCAGTCATTGAATCCCTTATTTGTCTCTGCTGGCTCCTCAGGATTTGAAAAGACGCAACCTCAGATGCCTTATTAGATTGGGTTTTGTTACATTCTCGATATTTTTGCTGTAATTAGCTCTGTATAGGGTTTATTCGTTTTCTCTCTTGCGTCTAGGGTTCTTTGCCTCTAATCTTTATATGTGATTATGGGGTTTTGCTGTTAGAGGGTATTTTTGTTCTTGTACAGAGTGTCGAGATTGTGATGTATTTGTGGAGGCTGTAACCATTTTTGATTAGTGCAGTGAGCTCTCCTTAACTCAAACAAATACAATATGTTTAAAATACTGAAAATTCTCCACTCAACTCAAACTTTCTTTAACAGAGAGGAGAGTCATGAGCATCAACTATGTGTAAAAAGTAAACAAATAATTTCACTATAACTTCTAAATATATTTAGATAGATAAAAATAGTCACATTTTCCCTTTAGCCTCCATTTGTTTTGATATAAAATATTCATATTGTAATAATTTCTTTTGTTTTATTTCCTAATGTTTGGTTGGTATGGTAAAATATTTTTCAAAATTAACTGCCTATTCGTATGTTTGCACACGCACACACATATATATGTGTGTGTATGAGTCGTGAATGTATATCTATATAATATAACAAAACAGTTTTTGAAAATGTCCAAAATGTATCAAAAATCCTATGGTTGAGATGACTTTTGAAGGTTAGTCAATGGGTAGGATGAATTTCACTTCCTGCCTAAACACAAATGAATTGTATGGCTGAGATTCATTGATGGACATGTGGGTGGCTCAATGCATCACTGTCTCTTTCTTTCTCTCTCTCCCACTACTTCAATCACTATCTCCCACTGTCCCTACCCACCCGTCATCTCACTAGCTCTCATTTTCTCTCTCTCCCACTCCCTCACTCACTATCTTCCTCTTTCTTTTTCCCTCTCTCCCACTCCCTCAACTATTCGTCGAAACTGTTCGTCGCCTCATGTCCGCCGCGCATGAAGTTGTCCACTGTGCATGAAGTTGTGTGAGATAAGTTGTATCTCTCATTCACTGTGTATATCCGTGGTCACTGTGTGTGTATGAAGCTCTATCGCTGCTCAAAGTATGTATCTCTCAATCACTGTGTATATCCGTGGTCAATTTTTGATAAGGTGACAAAAATAAAACTTACTGTGTATATATATACATTGATTCATTGTGTATATATAGAACTTACTGTGTATATACTATTCATCATTATCTGTGGTCACTTGTTTTATGGTCACTGTGTATATATATGTAGTTGTACAGCTTGCACACACACACATAAATATAGTGAACACAGTTTAATTTACTGTGTCTGTATGTATCTATCATTCATATAGTTTACTGTGTACATATAGAACTTCTCTATATATACAATGGTGAGGTGACAAAAATAAAACTTACTGTGTATATATAGAACTTATCAATATCCGTAGTCACTGGTTGTAAGGTCACTGTATATATATAGTTGTACAACTTGCACACACATACACACACATAAATCACATATCAAATGTATATCAAATGTATATTGATTTGAGAGAGAGAGAGAGAGAGAGACCAAGCTTGGTTAATACCAACGTTGAGGCGTTTGATGCGGCTGAATCTGAGGACTTTCTCATAGAAGTCAGCAGAGCGCTTGGAAGATTTTCAACACCCACGTGGGGTTTCTCACCAAACTAACACCCATTAATTTTGGATCTCCTAAAGGATTATTACATTAGTTTTTCATCACTACCTTATACTTTATAGAAAGAATTATCCAACCTCAAAGTTATAAAATAAAAAATAATAATCTTCAATTCAAAATATCTTAAGCAGAATACTGTGTGAGTGTGTGTTTGTGAGGGGTTATGATTTTCTATCACTATTTTAAAATAAATTAAAAGTGCTATGAAATTAGAAAAAAAATAACAAAAATTGAAGTGAAAACTAGCATTTTTTTAATTTTATAAGTAGAATTAATAATAAAAGTATATTATAATTTAGAGATCATGAGTTTAAATTTCTTTAATAAAATTAATATCTTTCAGGTAAAATAAATAAAAAATATTTTTTAAAAATCACTATGCACTAAGTGTGACATTATTTGTTAATCATCAAGGAAAGGAAAAGAAAAGAAATGAAAAGGGTCATTATTTGGTTTGATTTAAATTTGATGAGTATGAATCCAATGATTTACTCATAAAATTGAGTATATCTGGCCATATATAATATTGATTCAAATATAGAGTCTGTATTTAAATAGTAATGTGAAAAATATATTGGTAAGGTGACAAAAATAATTGAGATGTCCATTTAACAAATTATGTGTATTTGATGAGGGTAGGGATAGGGGTTTGTGAGGTCATTTAAAAAATATTTTAACAATAGTACATAAGAGATAATTTTATAAAATGGGCACCGACTATTGAGTTGCATATAAAAAGAAATCTTGCAAACATTCTATTCATTTGGGTCATTGATGATTAAATAATAAATGTGTCATAATTAATTTTATTTGATAAAAAGTATATTTTATATTTTTTATCAATGAAAAAGGCGTGATTAATTAATTAGTGAATTAAAGATTGATCTATAAAAGTGATTAGATTGAGGAAGAGATAAATATATAAAAGGAATTTTTTTTTTTTTTGGCATAAATTTATGTTTGGACTTTTGAAGTGTTAATTATTTATCAGGGCCGGCCCAAGGTCCAGTGAGGCCCTAGGCAAAAATAATTTTTTGTATTTTTTAGAAATTCTTAATTTTTTTTTCTTAGGAGGGCAGGTGGTTTTGTTCTCTGTCTGTGTATGTGAGAGGAGGGGAGGTGGTTTGTTCTGTCTGATTTGTTCTATGTGGGTGGGGGAGGATTTTTTTGGGGACCCCAAATTCTCTGTGTAGGTTAGGGGGGGGGAGAGGGGCGCGATGGGCAGCGGCTGTTTGGGGACCCAAATTTTTGGGGTGCCCTAGGCATAGGCCTTAGTGGCCTATGCCTTGGGCCGGCCCTATTATTTATACCAAGTTTTGATTTCTATTAAATTATGCTCTAATTTTAATTTTATTATTTTAATGTGATTGTTAAAATACATCTATTCTAAACGATGGGTTGGTCTTTTATCATTTTGGTTTAATTTTTTTTTCTCCTCTTGATTGTAACCTCTTAAGTATTTTCTATTCATGACAGTTATTTATTTAAATAAACTATTAAATTTTATTATCTGACATTTTATTGCCAATGAAATCCATGTTAACTCTTATTATTGCTAATTTTTTTATTTTTTGGTTTCTAAAATTATATAACCAAACATTTTTAGGTTAAAGTATAACAATTATGGACAATATCATTATTTTTTATCAAGTAATTTTTTTTTTCTTGATATAAATTCAAGTACATCTCTTATAATATAAGGCTTATGTTTTTTAAAATTTATCATATCTAATTTTCTTCTAATAAAATACTTTTTTTCTTATACTTTATAGGTAGATGGAGACTTACACCGAATCATAATATCAACTCCGTTTACTAATTTTTTTATTTATGTGTATAAAGTTTTATTTATCACTCTAAAATGTTTGTGTGTATAGGTTCGATTTCTTCAACAAAGAAATGTTAATGTTGTTATTTGTAATGAGCATGACCTCATCAATACTATTCGCATTCGTGAGGTAAGCCTAAAAGTCACTTAAATATTAAATATACATTTTTTTATCATTTTAAAAATAATTTATAAATATATTCTACTTATTTTTTATTACAGGCAAAGACAAAAGAAAAAAATAAAGCAATATCAAAGGTAACAGAAAAGACTATCTCTTCTGGCAAATGAAAGAAAAATGCACATCTCGTGGTATGGCTTCTCAACAATTTTTAAAAGTTTCTTTTTCGAATATTGTCATATAGATTTTTTAGGAATTGCATAGTGTCATATACTCTTTTTTATGTATATTTTTTAATTTTTTTTAAATATTTATTGAAAATTCTTTTTATTGAATGTGAAATATTTTTTTGAAACATGTTAAAGTAAACATTAATCTGAATTTTTAATATGTTTGTCTATTAAAAGAGAAGAAAACGAATAAAAAAAAAACACATGTTGCATATGAATATGTGATGAAAAGGAAACTACATAATATAATTCTAGACACTTTTTTTTTTTTTTCTTTATAAGAAGTTCTTAAAGAAAGAACCAGAAGAATGAAAAGGAAAATATCAAACATTATACGCTAAAGAGATGGATAGTGTCTTTAAACCAACAAGGGCATAGTGAGTTTGCAGTTTTGTGTACTTAATGTATTTTTAAATTATTTTGAATTGGTTCTTATGTGACTAATAACTCAATCGGGTGAAGAGGAAAAGTTAGTTAAAAGGAAAAAAAAAATACATGATGAAAGGGAAGTAAGAGAGGGGATAATCTTCACAATTTATGCGTATACTTATATAATATTCTCATTTTAGACACACAATGATAATGTGTTATCAAAAGTTGCATTGGCCCAACGTGCATGGCGAGAACATGAAAAAAAATCAAAAGTCATGTCTGCATACCAATTGGGACAAGAACAAGAAAGATCTAATGTAATGCCCCATTTTTTAGTATTTTGATGTTTTAGAATTTGTTTGATAATTTAAACTATTTGTTGCTAGGAGCCGAAGATGGGTGACAGTCACCTGGGAAAAATTAGAAATCGACCGCGGACATGCCGAGTATGTAGAATTCTCGTTAAACTTGTATCCTGTAGCTAGCATAAATTGACCAAGTGATAGGAGGCGTCAAACGTCGAGAAAATATATGAATTTGGAAGTATTAGTAATATATAATGCTTGAAATGTTGAAAAGTCAAAGACAAATGTCTATGTGGCTTTGAAAAAGTCAAAATTCAACTAAGAGAAGGATTGAAATTAAGCATTCTCGGGTAGCAATTTTAAGAGAAGAGAAGACTTTCTAGAAGCTAAGTTAAGTGTAGTTTAGGTGTAAAGCATGCATAGTTAAGAGATGTGTGAGCAAATTGTGTGGTGGAAATTAAAAGGAAATTTGTGGAAGTATATAAACACATAAATCTGAAAATTTGAGAGGAAAAAAGGGAGGCAAATGTGAAGCCTTCTCGTGGGTCTCTTCCTTCTCCATCTTCAAAATTCCCTCTTTAATTTTCAAGCCAAATCTCATCTTCCAAATGTTTCAAGTCATCCAATCATCAACTAAGGAAGCTAGTAAAGGCAAGTTCTTCTTCCCATATCTTCTCTATGGTCATTTAAATTCTCTCTTGGGGTTAGATTTAGGGGTTTTTAAGTTATGGTTAAATTCCTTAACTTGAAGCCTTGAAGTTAGAGATTGAAAGTGTGTAAAGGTTGTGAAGTATGGTGTTCTTGTGTTGGTAGTGGTTTTGGGGAAGAGAAATCAAGTCTTGGATGAAGCAGGGTTTTGGTTTTATATTGGGGTAAATTCTTGAATTTGAGGGCTTTTAAGCTTTGTGCATGTTGTTATGAGCTTAAGTAAGGTTTGTATTCTCCCACAATTCCTAAGGAATGGTGTGTTCTTGAAACTAAGCATGGTAGAGAATTGGTCTTCTCCCATGCCTTGTGTTTGTGTATTCTTGTCATGGTTGGTCCCAAATAATCAAAAATGTGTTGAATCAATGCTAGGGTGCATATCTTTATAATTCTAAATGCCCAAAGTTCTAATGAAGTTTTAAAGAAAGCATGACAATGGTGATGGTATGTAGATGTCTTTAATTTTATGAATGCTAAGCTTTGGCATGACATGATTTGGAAAGAGTGGTAATTGTGCATCATGGACATGATTTGTATGAGCTTACCACATTTCATACATGAGTGAGTATAGAGCATATACTTTATCTATTGCACGAGCATTTGAATGTGGCCACTAAAGTTGTTGCATTGCATGAGCATTATAGCGCGCGGTGCGGAGAATCTCCACTGGGATGTCCCCCAAAACTAGTAGGCATTAGCCAAATTGGGGTTTACACTCTTTCGGTGACAACTGGGGAGTGCGTCCATTGGTGACGACCATGGGTGAAGGTTTATATATGTATAAGTATTTGGTTATAGCCAAGGACCAATGGTCCCCAGAGTTATTACAATTTTTGTGGATGCAGGTTTCAGTCGCGAGCCCGATATGTATTATGATTATCATGTGGGCCGAGAGACCGTGTATGTGTTACAAGCTTTAATGTGCATGTTGCATGGCATAACTTGCATTGGGTGTGTGTGTGTGATAGTGTATTGGTTTGGCATTTCAAAATCTAAGTAGAATGTTTCAAAATAGCTAAAACAAGGTCATATATTTCGAAACATGTCAAGCAGGTTTCGAAATATAACATTCTGTTTACCTAGTTTTGAAACATGTTTTGTAAGTTTTGAAACATGTCTGTTTACCAGCTTGCGCACCCTGTACGAAATACCTTAAATGCCCCCTATTACAACAATTAAAACATTTCAAAACTCAAACTATCAAAAACAAGTGCAATCTTGATTGAAAATAATTTTATTCATATACATATATGTAAATATATTGTGAAAAAAAAAGTAATTTATTCATGTACATAAAAAAATATAAATTATTTTACATCACTTGGTGTACAGTATTTTAAAAATATTTTCTTACCCTTTTTGTCAATTAAACACCAAAAAATTAAAAAAAAATATTTATACTCAAAACAAATGAAACCTTAAAAGTAAAAAAGTATTTTGAGAATAAATATAACTACGGTGAAGTACCAAATAAATTATCGAACTTTGGTTTGGGTTTAAATTAACTACTTTATTATACACAAATTGTAATTATATGAATCATATTTATGACTGCATCACATTATTTTGAGTAGATATAAAATTGGCATTATTAATAGGATTAAAATATTATTAGATAATATTAAAAAGACATCAACTATAATAATTAACATGACTTCAAATTTGCTCACGGGGGCAAGACCATCGTGGGCGAGCCTTACTGGAGCTTGTTCCCTCACGTTGAGCGTTGCTCCTGAGTTCGAAACTCACGACTCTCGAGACCCTAATTTACCTGCTTTCCTTAGTTGTGGGGCTGGGAGGGGAGCGGTTCAAAAGGGAACGGAGCCCAACATGACTCCAAATTTAATCATTCTTAAAATATAATTAACTCTAAAATCAAATACATGACTTATTCGAGAGCAAAAAAAGGTGTTAACCCACACTTCGAGGGTCCCCCATGAACTGTCCCACACCACGTGAGGGGGTAAATCAGGAACCCAGCTGGCAGGTGACGGGGAGGACCAGTGTGAGCCGCCCACAAGGACCCCTGAGGAGCAGGATATCCCACATTGCGGCTTGCCCGACTCGATCCTTGCCACTCGAGAGCAACTCTACCCGCTCCTTACCAACTGAGCTGTGCCCTGGGGGCCAAATACATGACTTATTTGGCCCAAGTTATGGATATGAAAAAATAAATAAATAAAAATTTATTTAGTAATATTTGAAAGTTATCATTTAGTTTTTTAATTTTTAGATAAAGTTTAAATAAAACAAGATATAGTGTAATAATAAAATTATTTAAAAAATTAACTACTATTTAAAGACGTGATATCAAATTTTGTTAATATAGTTAATTTTTATTTTTTAAATAAGATATATAAAGAATATTTAAAAAAAACACTTTATTAACGAGAATCCATAGCACCGAACATGATATTTACTTATTGAATATTATTTATGTAGTTAATAATATTTAATAAATGTAATAATTGTAATTTTAATTATTGTGGGACTTAATTATATATCTAAACTATGTTGTTGATAATGAACCATACTTTCTCCCTTTACCTTCTGCCATCGTAGGAATCATTTTATCTCTATGTAAAATATTTCTATTAAAATAATTATAATTCTTAAAAATAACTCTTTTATATTTAACGATATTTTATTTATATCTATCAAGAAAGCGATAATATATATATATATATATATTAAATCCTTAAGAAAATCATTTCCCCACCCAAGGGGATAGGGTTATCCAGCCCCTGCCCACGTGTCACCCCCTCATGGCATTGTATATCCGACTTAAGGATACCCAGTTTGCCACGTGGCACAGCAAGATTCATGAAAAAGATCAAAAACCCAATCATCTCATATCCCTCCTTGCTAAACAACCAACCAGTGTGGAATTGCAGCGTGGTGGTTGGTTTTGGAGGGAAAGGCCATGGCTTCTCTAGCAACCTTCGCCGTCGTCCATCCCACCGCCGTCAAGGGCCTCGCCGGAAGCTCCCTGGCCGGAACTAAGCTCCATGTCAGGCCATCCCGCCAGAGCTTCAGACCCTCCACCCATAGGTAACTCACGAGCAAATTCCATCGCTGCCCTCTGTAATCTTCCTCCTTACACATTCTACCAACAATTCAGATAAATTGCAAGACCCTGATTGCTTTAGGGTTTCTGAACATTTTAATTTTTCATATAATTTTCATTTTCGCTGAAGATCATGAATTCGAGCAATGAAAATAGCCTTTTTATAAAGGGAGGAGAGGGTTTTGTACAAATACGACTCTGTCCTGACTCTTTGCCAAAGCCAATTTTGTTATTTATGCCGATATCTTCTCACTTGCTTTGTGTCATATATATAGAGCTGGTGCAGTGGTGGCCAAATACGGGGATAAGAGTGTGTACTTTGATTTGGAGGATTTGGGCAACACCACCGGGCAGTGGGACTTGTATGGCTCTGATGCTCCGTCGCCATACAACTCCCTTCAGGTAATCTCGAACACCCCCCCCCCCCTCCCCCTTATGTATTTTGCGTGATTTTTGGGCTATTGCATGTATCCGGTGAATTCATCTAATATATACCCAAATGGAAGTAGTTGCAGTTCTCATTTATAGAAAATAAAAGAAAAACAAAAACTCCATGTTAATCGCAAAATGCTATGCTTTGATGAGGTCTCTCAGCCGTGCACCATATCCCTTGGATAGATTAGTCAAATTAAAGGTCCGAGTTAACCACAATTTAGTTGATGTTTTGATGTGGAAGAAAACTTAGTGGGATGCACTTAGGTCGTATACGAGTTGTAACAACTTGACATAAAATAAAGGCTATGGATAAAAAATGTCTCACGAGCTAGAATTTATGTACATGACCCTGGATATTGTAGGATAATGATTTGATATGTTGTTATATTGTTGATGTTTCAAACGTGGAATTAAAGATTTATTATAAGATTGTTTGGGTAATCACCAATCATGTAACAAATTACTAAGGATATACAGTGCAAGAGATTCAAAACATTTTGTGTGATCTAGATCAGCACAATCTTTTAAGTATTTGTTATTTCTGAGATATGAATCAAATTATGAGAAGATCTAAGGAGGTCAAATTAATCTGTCTGTACATCTTTTGCCACAAACTCTTCTATTCCATTTACTCTCCTCACCAGTGCATCCATTGGTTTTTTTTCTCATATATCCAAAAGATAATCACAAGACCACATGATCTTAATGTTCTGCCCGGTTAAGCTAGAGAAATGAATTGGTTTGCTATGATATATGAATATGAAAGAAACAAGCTAAGGCTTGTGCATCAGTTGACCATTAGTGCTTTCACATAGTGGGATAAAGGCTTGTAAATCGTTGTTGTATGAATAATAGTAGCAACGCAGATTCTAAAAGACAATTTTGTGGCATATAATGCATGCAGCATCAGATTGGTTGAATCCTCTTATTTATGTTTTGTGGCATCTTGTTGCAAAAGTGAACTTAAAGAGATAAACCACTTGCTTTTGCCTGCTTGGTTAAGACATTCAATACGATTACTGTAATATAATCTTTTGCAGTTCAGTTTGCAAGAGGAATATTTCTTACCATTTGAACTGCAAAATTTCAAACAATTCTTTGAAATCTCAAAATTTTGTATGCAATTGCAGAGCAAATTCTTTGAGACATTTGCTGCTCCTTTCACCAAGAGAGGATTATTGCTCAAGTTCCTGATATTGGGAGGTGGTTCTGCTCTGGCTTATGTTAGCGCCACTGCCTCGCCAGATCTCCTACCCATTAAGAAGGGTCCCCAACTTCCGCCCAAGATAGGACCACGCGGCAAGATCTAATTTCCTGTGACTTGTGTTCTTTGACCTTTTTATTGTGTTCAAACTATGTACTCTTTTCTCACTTGTAAGTATGCTCCAAGCTAGCTTTGTCCTCTATTAATCATTTGAAAATACCTACTTCAGTGTTGATTGGTTTAATCGATCACTTTGATTATGATACTTGTGTCATCACTCAGTAAGGGTGTATTGTAAAATAGTGATATATTCCATCTATAGGATGTGCTTTGTCTAGCATAATCAAAATCAGCAGCAAAAACAGGCAATTTGAGTACCCAAAGAAACTAAATGGAGTATCGACAGATTATTTAGGATGGATCAATCTGTTGAACAAAATCAGAATTGACTAGCTTCCTTGGCTGCAAATCAACAAAGTTATCTCTTCTTGCACAGGGGAAAAGCACATCCAAAACATCAAATTTGAAACCCAATACGGGCACTAGGTTTGGGTGTATTTACAAAATGAAACGACAAATGCAATCAAACTAGAAACAGAATTGGTCTGGGTGTTTTACATCAATCTCTAAGCTTTCTCACTGTTGGTGCTTCTCTCTGTTTATCTTCCATTGATTTGCTGTCTGCACTGGCCCTGGTCAGTGGCTCTATGTCAGACTTCTTGGGGCCCCCAAATTCTTAAGCTTCACTATATAGGATGTTCTTTTGTAGGTCGCAATGTTGATGTCTCTTCGTTTCCATTTCTTCTTTTGATTGATTTGTGGTTTGCACTAACTCTGGTCAATGGCGTGCTGTTGGACTTCTTAAACCGCCCAAGTTCTCAAGCTTCTCTAAATAGGAAAATTTCTTGCTGGTCAAAATATTAGCCGGTTTGTTTAGGGACTTTGCGTCATTTTCTTTGAGCAATTCATCTGCCGACGAATCCTTCTTCATTTCACCCTCTGCTTCCATATTCCAACCCATGAAATCCGAAAGCGTCATTGAATTATGTGCATCTGCTGAGTCCGGCATCTCAAGCTCTTCGTTTGCATTTGGAACCTTGTCTTCTCTTCTGACTAGTGAGGAATCCCTTGGGGGACAATTTGTTTCTTCTGCTGGTGTTGGATTTCTTGCAAGAGAATCAGCATGGAGAACATCATCTATTCTCGATATGACTGTGAAGGCCAAACTCTCTAATATTCTTGAGTAGCTCTCCAGAATTGCCTGTCCAACATCCTATTGAGCAAAGAAGAGGGCACCCATTAAGACGGCAAAATAACTGTTACCTTAGACTGACACCGTGACAGTTTTACATCAAGGGCAGATAAATTAAGTGTTACTCACCCGGTTGTATTGGATTTTGCTGATCTCCAGTGCGGATTGGGGGATTCCAGGGAATCGATGCTTAAGAATGAGTAGGATGGTCTCTGCCCTTTCCTCAAATAGTTCTCTCTTCTCCATGCTCACAGCTGAACCCCAAGCAGACTTTCCATCTTTGGCGATCATCTTCCTCTTCCAAATCACTATGGATGCCTCAATCCTATTCTTGAGGTCAAGGATTTTAAGCTCTGACGACAAGTCCATCGTTGAAAGAAACTGGTCGGGATCAAAGAAGTCACCAACTGTGATACTCCTATAGATCAAGTCTCCAAGACTAGCGCGACCATTCTACCACATAAAAACAAAAGAGAATCAGTCCATGTACCTTTTGTCCTTGCAAGAATTTGATGGAAAATTGTATCCTCTACCCCTTTACCTTAGGGAGAGAATCTATGTAATTTTCAGGGATATCCATTTCTGACAAAACCAAGGCATTGATAGCCATGGCTGCTTTTTGCACTTGGTTCACAGAATCCTTCTGGAACTGCAGCCATTTCCTTGTGGCTTCAGAGAACCCATTTGGGGGAACCTTAGGTAGAGGTATCCACCATTTGTCATCTTTCCTTGCGATTTTACCCTTCTCAGACTCTTCCTCCTTCGTCGCATAAGTGAATTCATTCTGGTCTTTAAAGTTGTCCAGGCAATCCTGACAGAATCAACCGTCATGGTCAACATAAGCGCTTATTTCTGACTTGAAAAACAATCAGATTACATTAGCCAAGTTCTTACAATAAGCATAGCATCAAGCTTTCTTAGTGCAGGGATGTTCATATGGAGATCATTCCTCTGCCTTGTTGTCATTACCTAGACCAGGAGAAGAAAACAGCTGTGTAGCTTCATATAAAGATGTGTGTATATGTGCGATAATGTGTATATAATACAACAGAGAGCGGGCTGCTACCTCCATGTTTACTCCATCTTTGGATTTTTGATTAGAAGGAACTAATTCAACTATGTGATCCGTCACAGATAGGAGCCAGTCGATTTCCTTTCTCCACCTCGCCTTCCTCTCTGGCGCCATAGGCTCTAGCCTCTTTTGTTCCCCAAAGATGGAGGCTGGTTGTGTTTGGAAGAGAGAAAATTATGAAAGAAGAGTTGAGCAAATTATGCAATCTTGAGAGGAAAAACCATTTAGTGGTGACCTTTCCTTCATTTACTATGAAAATTCGCAGAGCAGAAGAGGAGGCATAAGAGATTCAAATACCTGCAAGGTTTGTAAAGGCATTGGACAATGCCAAGGCAGATGAAACCCCCTTCCCTCCACCAGACATATCCTCCCCCAGTAGCAATTTTGAAAACCTGTCCTTCATCAGTTCCATATCTGAACACAAATCCATCCAAAGCTTCAGAAATAAAGAGAAGATCAACCACGTCATCGATTGCATCTTATCCTAATCAAATTAGAATCGGTTAAACAACATTCATAATTTCAAATGACTTCTAAAGTATTATCAAAATCCTATAAAAAATAATGTGCAAATTTCACACTAAATACCCTTTCTAGTGCAACCTTCTAGTAAAGAAAACACGAGATGAATTTCCAACGCTGTTTTCATCAAAAAAAATTTCGTGAGATAGATAACTAAAGTGGTCTTGTTCCATCACACCATTAATATTGCAAATCAACAACCTGTACAGTATAGAAATGCAACGAAAAACAGAAGATCTGCAACCTTATCAAAATGGCACGCCTCCTATAGCTAGCTAGGTTTCACATTCAAAATCTATCAGGCAATGCTTCTCACAGAAATGACGGATGAATCCAATCAGAACAGGAATGCAAATGTCAATGCGCTTCCAATGTCGAGAGGATTTCGCGATTAATTAAAAAAAGAAGGAAAGAAACAGATGCATAAGAATTGAGGCCTGCCTGAAGGTATTTGCGGTTTATTAGTAACTTTAGCTCGAGGGCTGTCTCCGCATCCGCCGCCGCCGCCTTCATTGGGCAAAGGCGACTTGGGAGGCTTGTCGTTGGCAATCCGGGGGGGCTTCTCCGGCGGCACAGGCTCGTCGGCGGGAAGCTTCGACGGCTGGCATTCTGCAGTGGCGGTGAGTGGGCGGCCGGCAGCATTCTCGTGATGCGGCGTTCCTCTGAAATTGAAGAGCCTGGACATGTAATGCGCTTGTTGTTCTTCTGCAAGTGCTCGAACCATTCCCGAGAGAGAGAGAGAGAGAGAGAACTATGGAATGATGAGAGAGAAAAATGGCATGTCTGTAGATGATGATGATGATGACGAGGAAGAGGAAGAGGAAGGGTGATGGGTTTTGCAATCCTCAAATTTGGGGAATGCGACCGTTATATCTGTTCTTGCTGTCGTTGAGGTCGAAACCCAAAACGTGGGGTGCATGTTCGTACCTAATTTAATTAACAAATAACAAATCCTTTTCTTTTTAATTTCCTACTATTATTATTCTATTGAATGGTCGTCTCGTCTTTCCCCATCATTCTAATTATATAATTCTAATTCTAATTCCAATTCCATAGTTTCAATGCCTAATAGCATTAATAAAGTTTTGATTATTTGATTTGAAATTATTAGAATTTTGTTATTTTTAACATATTTATTAAATTTATTTGACAATCCTTAAAAAAAAAATCACGTAACTTTTTATCTTAATTTTTTCAAATACATTTATCTCTCATTCCCTTAAGATAAAACATATCTTAGGAAAAATGTCACTTATGTCCTCCAGTGCATTCTAAAAAATTTAACAAATAATTTGATAAAAATTTTGAAATGCTTCTCTATTTTATCTTAACTATGTCATATCTTAGTTTAAAAAGTATTTTAACTTTATCTTGATATAATATTATTTTACTTATTTTAATAAACGCTGCCTAAGTAAGAAAGTGCATCGAAAGATAACATGAATGATTTTCTTCACCATTTATATATGAATTCTGATCTTATTTTATATAAAAAAAAATTCCTCTTACTACTCTTTTAATAAAAATTGCTCTTCTGTTTTTAATTTCCAGCCGGCCATTGTCAACTTTCAAAATATAAGGTGGTACCTATTAAACTTTAAAATAAGTCAAATAAGTAATTATATTTTTAGAAATGAGGTTATATTAGTCCATCATTAACTTTTTATTTTAACGACTTTAGGCGACGATATTGCTGGTAATTGACAGATGATTAATTGTCTCATTTATAAAAATTTAATAATTTATTTGATTCATTTTGAAGTTTAGTGACTAATTTAACTGCTCTTATGGATGTGTAAATGGTAAGAAGGTAATTTTTTTCTAAGGTAACGTTTATTAAAATGAGCAAGATAAGAGAGTATCAAGATAAGGTCAGAATGTTTTTCGGACCAAGATATAGAATAATCAAGATAAGGTTGAGAAGTATTCCAAGATTTTTATCAACCTGTTTGTTAAATTTTTTAAAATGCACTAGAGGACACAATCGTCATTTTTTTCTTATCCATAAAGACCAAGATATGCTTATCTTGAAAGGGGAGAGATAAGCATATCTTGAACAATCAAGATAAAAAGTCATTAATGACGTTTCCAAGAATTGTTAGATAAATTTAACAAACATGTTAGAAATTATAGAAATTTTGGATGCATTCCATATCTTGGCTTTTCCATCCCATATCTTGATTAACAAACGCCCCCTAAAAGAAAGAACAAAGGAGCAAATTGACCACTAAACTTCAAAATGGGTCAGATAACCCATTGAATTTTTATAAATGTGGCTGCTCTTATGAATGTGTAAATGGTCGATTTGGTTATTGAAAATTGATCGAAATTTATTAATTAATTAGACTGAAATAATGGGCAAAATCAAACTGAAATAATCGATTAATTCAAAAAATTGAACTAACTAAAAATAAAAAAAATTGAACCCAAGCCGTATAAACTCAGCAGAACTGATTAAATCAAAGAAATGCAAAGAAACTTAAGAAAACCAAAATAACTGATAGAAACACACAAAATTGAAGAAAACGACATCGTTTTATAAACATTAAAACATCATCATTTTAAAGTTTGGTTGATTCGATTCTTCCAACTAAAAAATTGAACTAAAAATAAAAAATCGACAAGTTTAGTCGATTCAGTTTAATTAGTTTGAGTAAATTAAATTTTTACTCTCCCCTAATTGCTCTTTACTTTTTTTTCTTCAAATTTGAGAATATTCAACTTTTTGTGCAGTCAAAAATTATTTTTACTTAGTAAAAAAAAAAATAAACAAGGATAATAGGCACTTGAAAAATATCAAAACGGTAACTTTAGAATGTCTATTAACCAATAGACAGTGAATCATAAGATCCCATCCATCTTTGCAGGTTAAATATTTTGAAGTTCTATCATATTATTGCCAAATTAATTAAAAATTTTCTTTGATGCTGGCATAAAAATATGTTTAAATTCAGACAATAACTTATTCAAACATCAAGTAGATAAAAGTGAATATCTTTTTAACTTTAATAATCTTTTTCCTCGTTTTTGGTTGACACATATTAACATTTTCTTATCGTGGGTGTTCTCGTATGACAAGGGACAAAAAAAAAAAAAAATCATAAATTTTGGTGTGTATTGCTTGTTTTGTCTCTGTCAAATTGATCATTAAACTTTAAAATTAATCAAATAAGCTATTAAACTTTCATAATTGAGGTAATGTTAGCCAATTGTTGATTGCATCTATTCGCATTAAAACGAGAAGTTGATTATTAACTAACATGACCCTATTTATTAAAGTTCAATAGTTTATCGACACCATTTCTAAGTTGTTCATTGAATCAAATTTCAATAACCAATTTAATATTTTGTCTTAAAAATAATAAAATAAAAAGTAAATCATAGTTATCTTTATCAGTTTTTTAAGACAAACTTTGTTTTTATTAATTTAATCTTTTAAATTGTGAATATTAACTTAGCATGGTTCTAAAAAATACAACTACAATGAGAAAAAAAATTAAGAAAGTGCAAAGACAACTTAATGAATATTCGATTTTATGTAGAACAGTTTGGTCACATGTCAGAGTATATATAGTTATTGACATAACATTAAATAAGAATCAATTTTTGTATTATTAATTTATAAAATAATTTAAGCAAAATCATATGAAAAACTAAACCTAGATGTTAGGTCATTTTTCAAAAATTAATGATAGTTATTTAGCGATATAAACTAAATTATTTCGAAATTTTAACTTAGGGAAGATGGGAATAATTTCTCAAAATAATAAATTTAACTTAAAGGAGTGTTAGTATAATTTATTCAGATAATTAAATGTAAACCATTTTTGGGTATAAATAAGACATGATATGATCTTTTTATATTTTAAGAACTAGATCTCAATTATAAAGAATTGTATAAAAATTACAAGTTTTATGATATTTGTGTTTGATTCCGTTTGAATTGTCAAAATGCTACCTAATTTTAAAGTTATAAGATTAGCATTTTTGAAAAGCTATAGCGATTACAATTTCAATGTTGAAGCTTTTAAGATGTTGGTTTTGACCAAGTAAAAGACAATTCTACTTTACGGATTTCCAACTATGTCCCAAATCCCTAAAACCAAATTCGTGCAACACCCAACTATCTCATGCGTTCATCCTCTTCTTTATCGTTGTTGGGTCCATCTCCAATGTTGCTACCCTTTTGACACTAGTCATTTGATGAATAAAAAGAAACAAAGGTAAAAGGAGATAGATGGAATAACAACAGTAATAGTGATAGTTTCCTTCATCATCAATACTCTCTCTTTATTTCTATCGGTTCTTGATTGTCAAAACTTCCCATATAGACGATGGGTTTCAACAATCTAAAACCCATTAACACAACGGCGTCTTAGATCTAAAGCCCATCACAATGATGGGTTCTAGTCAAAACCTCTAGTTTCATTGGTGATGGGTTTCATTAGCCTCTAGATGGAGTTGCCATCGAAACTTATTGTTGGTGGGTTTAGTCACGCTCTCTCTCTTTCTTCCCCAATGTCTGTTTGTTTATCTCTTTTCTCTTGTATTTGTCTATCTCTCTTTTCCCTCAATATCGTCAGCAGTTGCTCATCGCCAACATTATAATTAGTTGTTGGTGATGAGATTGTAGATATGGTTATACATGTATATATTTAAAAATATAAAAGTCTAAAGAACATAGATTTAAAGCATAATATATGTTATTTTTTGTTAGAAAGTATAATTAATTATACTTTTTCATTATAATTATTTTTTAATGAATTTATTCACACAAGTAGTGATATGTCTTTTTTATTTTTAACAAATTTCACAACTTATAAGCCTTTGTTTTTTACTAAAGGGGTGTTTGTTAATCAAGATAAGAGAGAGAAAATGTCAGATATGAGAAACATTTCGAATGTTTGGTCTTTCCAATATGTTTGTTAAGTTTATCTAACTATTTCTCAAAAAGTCTCACGTGACCTCTTATCTCCCATTTTTAAAATAAATTTATCCGATCTCTCCCCTCTGATAAATTTATCTGACTCTTTCAAGATAATGCTCAATTGCTTATATGCTCCTTGTAGGATAGTTAATGCCATTTAATGCATTTTAAAGATTTAAATTTATTAAAAAAAACTTATTTACTTAAGTCTTATAATTAATATTATTTAATATATTTTTAAATTATTATATGTTTTGACAATTTTTAAAATTTAAATGACATTATTCATTTCATTAATTTTTAAAATTTAAATTTCTCTCTCTCTATATATATATATTTTATTAACTAATATAATTCCTTTCACCAATTTTTAAATTATTTTATTTAATTTTATATTTTATTATCTATTATGAAAATATGTTTTGGCCATTTTTAATTATCTTGGTGGAATTATTGTAATTCTAATAATAATTATTTCTACTTTTCAACTCTTTTTAAATTTATTTTTGAACATGAATTTAGGAAATAAAATTTTTATTTTTATTTTTATTTTTTTGACAATTCGTATTAATCATAAATTTAATAATAGGGATATTTTGGTAAAAAAAACTCTTATCTTGGTACTTATCATATGCATTAACAAACACATAAAAAGAAAAAATACAATTATCAGTAGATTTCAAAAAATTTAACAAACACTGTAATAGAAACTTTGGAATGCTTTCCAGTCTTATCTTGATCATTTCATATATTGATTTAGAATATTTTCCAACCTTATCTTGATACCTCTTATCTTACTCATTTTAGCAAACGCCCCCTAAACATATAATTTTATAACTAATAGCTTATAACTAGGAGTGTGAAAAAATTTGGTTGAATTGAAATAACGGAACCAAATCAATAGAAATTGTTGGCTCAATTTGTTCTTTGTTAAAGGTTGATTTAGTTCAGCTATAAATTTTGCCAATTTCAGTTATTTCAATTCGATTCAATTTTCATGTTGAAAAAAGTTGAAATAACTAAATCAACCGAACTAAAGAAATTACGTCGCTTTTTACCAAATTGAATAAGAAAAAAGAAGTGTATAACAAAATGGAATAAGTATAACTGAATCGAACTGCTCAGTGTTCTCTTTACTTTTGGCATTTCCTTTCCTTAGCTTAGACTGCTCTCGTCTATCGTTACCGTGTCAACTAAGACCCACAAACTGCACTCGTCAAACTGTTGTTGTCTTGATCGAGACCCATACGCCTTCTTTGCTCCCGTCGATCGTTGTCATCGTTGTCTTCTTCATCTTCGCTTCTAGCCCTTCTTTTGGCCTTTCTTTCTACCTTTTGTTTTGCCTTCAACGAGTTGCAACCGACATAACCTACCCATCTTTGAACCTTTCCTCTTTTTGGACCTGCGACCCGCATTTCCGATTGATCGCCTTCCACCTTTGCCTTTGTCTTTAACTTTTTAGCCTTACCTTTTGATTCTGACCAATCGTCGCTAAGGACCCTAACATTTTCCCTTATTCTTTGGTTCAATTTAGGTACCCTCGATTTACTTGTCTTTGACTCTTTAGCCCTTAGTTTTTTTTTTTTTTTGGTTGGTTTGTTTGATTTTTTGGGGCTTTTTTTGGTTTGTTTAGTTTATGGGTTTGTTCAATTCTTTTTGAATTATTTTGGTATTTTGGTATTTTAGATTTTTTTGATTATTCCAACTTTCGATTTGGTCATTTTTTTTGTTTGTTTAGTTAGTTCGATTCGATATTTTAGCCCACATTGATTTTCTCAATTATTACATTTTAGTCGATTGAGTAACTAAACTAATCATTTGCACATCTCTACTTATAACATATTTCATCAAAATATTTCATTGACTTAAAACATTATATAACTTAAAACTTTGAAGGACTTAACTAAAATAACTTAAAAGCTCTATTTATTAAAAAAACCTAGTGATGATGTAATGTATTACTACTTTGTACAATATTAAGGATATGATATATAACATAAATAATATATTATATAACATAATATTCGTAATTTTATATAATTCACTAATAACACATAGGTATATGCAGTCAAAACAAATAAAATGATGAATAAAATAACGTTCCTATTGAGATTGGTAATTAATTTTTTAATTACTAAAATTATTCACAATCAACTATATTTAGACAATTGATTAATTAAGAAAATTAAACCTTAAATTTTACATTAGAAATAATTCAAATTTAATAACTAACAATTACCTAAGAATTAAAAATTAATTGATTAGCACCTAGGGTTTTCTAAATTTACCTAACAAATCCACTTTATCAAATTATCTCAATTTTTAGTTGATTAGATTACGAATTATGTCAATGGAGTACTCTAATTTATTTGTTGGCATATGTTTAGGTTAGTTTATTCAACTAACCTAACTCACTAGATGTCTATGTGAATTAAAATTAGACAATACATTAAACATAGATACTGATTATATAAAAATATTCATTACAAAAATGAATATCTTCTTCAATTAATATATAATATTTTGTCTAAAATCTATTCTTTATTTATCTCTATCTAAAATTATAAGAAATCTCAAATCATAAATCAAGTAATTACAAGTATTAATTTTAGAACAAAATAAACATAGTTAATGTAACAATTATAATAAAAAATTTAGTAACTAATAAAGTTTTAATTCATAGGATCTTTTAAAAATCTTAGATAATTATTTAATTACTTATAATAAAGAAAATATTTACACAATTATTTAAGAGTTGCTGCATAATTAAAAATAATTTTTAAGGACAAAAATAGGAACACAAAAGAGATCTCTCTGCCCAGATCTAAAACAGATCTGGGTGGCGGGTCTACTGTTGCTCGCTTGCGTGAGTCGCCTGCTTGCTTCTTCAATTATTCTTGTTTTGCCGTCTCCAATTCTTGGGCCTTCTGCTGCGTTTTTGTTCCTGCGGCTGCTTTGTGCCCGCCGCCTCTCTTCTTCTTAATTCCCTTGCGCCGCCCACCTCCTATTGCCGTCCCCCAAGTTATGTCGCATGGAAATAAAAATAAAAAATATTTTTAATAAAAAATAAAAATATAAAAATAAATATTTTTTTAAAAAAATAGACATAAATAAAGTTCAAAATGAGAATAAAAAATATTTTTAAAATATTTTAAAAATAGAAAAACGACACCTATGAGGTGTTTCCATGCAACATAACTCTCAAATCCTTTTATATATTATAATATACATATATATACATGTGCATGAATCCTTAGCCCACGCTAGCACTTATGTAAGATATATAAATATATATATAAATATTATAATTTAATATAATATAATATTAATTATTTAAAATATTTATTTATATTATAAAATTAATTTTATAATATTTTTTATCCTCAAATTTTTAAATTTATTTCTTTATTCTTAAATAATATATTAAAATAATATAAAATTTATATAAATTATATTTTATATAAGAAAAATAACACAAAATTAAATAAATATATATATATAATTAAACTCTATTATATAATTATTATTTCGCACGTATAAAATAATTTTATATAATATACTTTTCATATTACACATTACACTTTTTGAACTGTATAGAGTATCAATGCCTTTATTTAAAGGTTTAAATTAACTTTAAAAAATTAACAATATTTTTAAACATGTTTTTGGTTAAGAGACACGTGGCGAAATCTAGTGGCTCCTTCGACGAAGAATCTCCAGCCACGCACGTTGGACAACTGAGAACTTCCAAACGGTTGGGCAATGAAAGGATCGATCGACAGCCGAAGCAACGACCACTGATGCACAGTCTACATTTCCAATTTTCTAAACCCTAACCCAACCCCGTCCGCTCCAACCATCCTCGCTCAACCTCTGCCACTAGCCGGAGAAAATGGAGTCAATCGGAGTCTTGATGGCCTGTCCGATGTCTCCGTACCTCGAACAGGAGCTCGACCGCCGCTTCAAGCTCTTCCGCTTCTGGAACTTCCCTCAGAAGAAAGAGTTCCTCCGAGATAACGCGTCGGTGATCCGCGCCGTCGTCGGAAACGCGACTGCCGGCGCCGATGCCGAGCTGATCGACTGTTTGCCGAGCCTGGAGATCGTGGCGAGTTTTAGCGTTGGATTGGACAAGGTTGACTTGGGGAAGTGTGAGCAGAAGGGCATTAGGGTAACTAACACGCCCGATGTGTTGACCGAAGACGTGGCTGACTTGGCGATCGGCCTCATGCTCGCGACGCTCAGGCGGCTTTGCGAGTCCGACCGGTATGTGAGGAGTGGATCGTGGAAGAAGAGCGACTTCAAGCTCACCACTAAGGTTTGATTTTTTACTTTTCTTGCTGGTGGTTATGTGATTCTCAGGTTTATTTCCAGACTGATTGCAATAATAGTCAAGTTTATCAAATTTCCTATTTTGCTACGTAGTTTGTTCACTATCAATGTAACTTTGGCCTGTGCTAATTGAATTCCATAGTCAGATTCTTGCTGTCGTTTTCCATGTTCTACCTATCTCTTCAAGCAGACCATAGAAGATTTTGCACAATGGATGTTTGTTTGTTGACTTTGTTCTTCACCCTTGAGTTTAGGCATCAGTTCGATTTGTTGAAAACTTTTTCAGTCAAAGTAGGTTCTGGTGCTACTCTTATACGAAGGGAGGTGAATTGATGAATTATTTGCTTATTCACTATCTGGTGTCTGATGAAATGTGGAGCCTGTAGTTACTTATTTTGATGTACATTAGGTGATTGCCAGTGCCTGTGATGAATTATTTTACTCTTGGGGATGGGCTTGTGTCACGAGAAGGGACCCATTACCATAGCTCATTTCATTTTTATTTACTTTTTTTTTTACTGCTGTAATTACTAATGTAGAGGTTAGTTACTGCCATGTGCAAGGAGGTTAGGAGAGTATCAAGTTTGTTATAGCGGTAAGGGTGTGTAGGGCCCACCCTGGTAGGAGAATCTTCTCCTCCCAAATTCCTTGTATATATTCTCCCCATCCTTGGGATGGATTTTGGTTAATGAGAATATTAGAATTCTGCATCATCTCCCTCTTTTCTCTCTGTTCTCCCTCATTCTTTCTCTCTATTTTCTCTTTGTTTTCTGCTCTCTGTTTAGGTGTTTGATCCTTCTAATTCTCATCAGATTGGAAGGAAGAGAATTGTCAAGCTTAGGCCGTGACAATCTTGGTATCAGAGCCATGATTCTCGGCCGGTGCTCTGTGGAGAGGTGCGATGGCGAAAGGAACCCGCATGAAGAACCTAGAGTTGGTGTTGCAGCTGCAGCAAGTCAGCTCGACGATGAACGACTTCCAGAATCGAGTAGATCAACTGGAGTTTGGGGCTACTCGGAACCATGAGGCGATCATGGCCATTGATCGCAAATTGGAGAGTTCCATGGAGGGACTGGAGTGAAGTTTGGAAGGGTCGATCGTGCAAGTACGAGAAGAATTGGGAGTTCAAATGCAACAGTTCATGGTGATGTTCACTCGCTACAACTTGGTAAGGGTATCTCTCGACTTTCCTTCTAGAGAAAGGAATGAGCTAATTTTTGCAAGGGAATAGAATGAACCGGGGAAATGGGACCTCAGAAATTGAGGTAGACCCAGAGGAGGAGTTGGAAAGGATGATGGGTAGGGACAGAGAAGACCCGCACAACCATCATCATTCGGGGTTTCTTATGCCTTGGATGGAGATTCTGGTATTTAAGGGAGCTAATCCTCGTTGGTGGTTGAGGAAGTGCGAGAGACTGTATGAGTGGTACAACATACTGAGGGTGTAAAGGGTGACCTTGGCCATTGTGTATTTCAACGAAGTAGTGGATGCCTGGTTTCAAGGGTGTTTAAGGGTGAGAGGAGAGTATATCTGGGAAGAGGTCTTTGAAAAACTCTGTGAGCACTTTGGGGAGAGGAGTATGGTGGACACCATCGAGGAATTCGATAAACTCAGGCAAACAGGGAGTGTGGGCGCCTATCTATGAAGGTTTGAGGAACTCAGGTCTTATATGACCGGCCATAATCCTCACTTCTCCGAAGCTTACTTCGTGTCAAGCTCCATGAGTGGCTTGAGTGAAGAGCTACAACCAACGGTCAAAATGATGAAGCCCCAGACAATAGAACAGGCATTTGAGAGTGCTCGCCTACAAGAGATGCTAGTGGAGGCCCTAATGAAAAAACAAAGGCAGCAGCTAAGGGGGGTGGTTGCAGGAACATCTAACATGGGAGGAAAGGGCTAAATCGAGAGCTGGTGAAGGGGGGCAGTGGGGTGAAAAATGTGGTAGGGACAAGTTCAGTTCCCTTTCGGGAGCAATTAAAGGAGCAAAGGAGGTTAGTTGGCCTTTGCTTTTGATGTGGGGATAAGTACCATCCCGGACATCAATGCAAGAGGCAAATCCCGTTGCTAGAAGGGGATGAAAAGGATGAACAAGAGGAGGCAGAGGAAGAGGACTGTGAGGATATTGGGGAAGAGGACAATGGAGAGATCTCCATTCATGCCTTGAAGGGAGTAGCCAACAACAAAATCATTAAGGTGGACGGGCAAGTTAAGGGCTACAACCTCATGATTCTAATAGATAGTGAGAGTACCCATTGCTTTCTTGATGAAAGCACAGCCAAAAAGCTGAAGTGTCAACTCACAGGGGGCTCCACCCTTGAGTGTGACAGTAGCCAATGACCAATGGGCGTTGAGCAAATCAACCTGCAATGGCTTTTGTTGGGAGATGCAAGGGAAAAAATTTGAAGCAGATCTGAGGCTGTTATAGTTGGGGGGCTGTGATGTGTTTCTAGGAGTAGATTGGATGAAGGGGGTAAAGCCCCATTAGCTTTGATTTTAATCGGATGGAGGTGTCCTTTGAGAAGGAGGGAAAGAAGATGACATTACCAGGGGGAAAAGAGGCTTGAACTTGCAAGATGATATCCGGAAAAGATACAAAGGGTAATTAAGGAAAAATGGAATTAGCTGGCACATCTTTTCTCAATTGTGGCAGCAGAGGAGGTACAAGGAGATTAAGGAATGCAGGGGCAAATCAACCTGGTAGTTAGCACACTCCAAGGGATGCCAGATCAAGTATACCACTTGGATTTCCTTAATAAACTGCTAGTAGAGTATGAGGATCTTTTCACTGAACCCCAATCCCTTCACCCAATCCCTTCCCCCTATCAGAATGTTTGACCACTCTATCAATCTAAAACCAAACACTGAGCTTGTTAACATTAGAACTTACCATTACCCTCCAATTCAAAATAATGAGATTGAGAAAATGGTTAAGGATATGCTCCAACAATCCATCATTAGACCTAGGCAAAGCCCTTTTGCTTCCCCAGTCCTATTGGTAAAAAAGAAATATGGATCATGGCGATTTTGTGTGGATTACCGCCAACTAAATGTCATGACCATCAAGGATAAATTTCTTATACCCTTGGTGGAAGATCTTTTGGATGAGCTTCACCATACCCTTGGTGGAAGATCTTTTGGATGAGCTTCACCATGTCCAATTCTTTTCTAAACTTGACCTACGCTCGGGGTATCATCAAATTATAATGAAACCTGAGGATATTCCCAAAACTGCCTTTAGGACTCACCATGGGCACTTTGAATTCTTGGTGATGCCATTTGGGCTCACTAATGCCCTGACCACTTTTCAATCTCTAATGAATAGAATTTTTGAACCCCATCTTCGAAAGTTTATACTAGTGTTCTTTGATGATATACTCATTTACAGTCATACTTTTGAACAACATTTAACTCACCTTATAACTACCCTTGATATCCTCAAATCCCCCTAGCTTTTTATTAAGAAATCTAAGTGTGCATTTGGTTAAGGCCAGGTGGAATATCTAGGACACATGATATCAAAGGGGGGCGTGAGTACAAATCCAAGAAAGGTAGAGGCCATGGTGTCCCGGCCAAGGCCTACTTCGATGAGGGCCTTAAGAGGATTTTTAGGACTAACCGGATACTACCGCCGGTTTATAAAGAACTATGGAATTATTAGTAAGCCCTTAACTAATTTGTTGAAGAAAGGAGGTTTCAGCTGGGGGCCAGAAGTAGAAGAGACATTTGAGAATTTAAAAGGGGCCATGAGTAGGGTGTTAGTGTTAGGGCTTCTTAATCTCAATAAGCCCTTATTCTGGAAATAGATGCAAGTGGAACAGGTGTAGGGGCAGTTTTGGTGTAGGAAGGGAGGCCACTAGCATTTCGAAGTCAGGCATTGGGCCCTAAACACTTGGGGCTCAGTATATATGAAAAGGAATTCTTAGTTGTATTGGTTGTTGATAAGTGGAGGTATTACTTGGGAGGAGAAGATTTATCATCAAAACGGACCATGAAAGTTTGAAGTTTCTGTTGCAACAGAAACTTCAAACACAACTGCAAATGAAGGGTATGGCCAAACTAATGGGTTGGGATTACATAATATAATACAGAAAGGGGAAGGAAAATGTAGCCTTTGATGCACTTTCAAGATACCATGAAGAAGGAAGCTCTGTAGCTATGACATTGGTGGTACAGAGAGGCTATTGACAGCTATGAAGGGGATGGGAAAATTAGAACATTACTGGAGAAATTGACTATTGGAGCCAATGAGGCTGACGAGTATACTTTGAGTGAGGGAATGCAAAAGTAAGAGGGAAGAATAGTGATTGGGGATAATGTAGAACTTAAGAAGGAGATATTATAAGCCTTGCATGAGTCTCCATTGGGGGGGCATTCGGGGGAACAAAATACTTACCTGCAAGTTAAATAGATATTCCATTGGCCGATGATGAAATCGGAGGTTAAGGGGTTTGTGCAGGCATGTGACACTTGTAAGAAATGTAAATCAGAAGCGATAGCCTACCCAGGGCTACTGCTGCCCCTATCTATCCTTGACCAAGATTGGTCGAGTGTGTCTATGGACTTCGTGGAAGGATTGCCTAGGTTAGAGGGTAAGGATAATATTCTGGTAGTGGTGGACCAACGGACCAAGTTTGCCTATTTCACAGGGTTAACTCACCCCTACATAGCTCAGGAGGTGGCCAAGGCTTTCTTGGATTAGATGGTTAAGTTACATGGGACTTCTAAATCCATAGTTTCTAATAGAGATAGGATCTTCACCAGCTTGATGTGGCAGGAGCTGATGAGGTCTATGAGAACAAAACTAAGCATGTCCACAGCCTATCACCCTCAGTCTGATGGGCAAATTGAGAGGGTGAACCAAAGTCTCGAAAGTTACCTAAGGTGCATTTGCCTCTTACAACTTAAGGAGTGGCATAGATGGTTGTCTCTGGCCCAATGATGGTATAATACTAACCACCATTTCTCAATTAAAATGTCCCCATTTGAAGCCTTGTTTGGGTACAAACCACCTGTTCTGCCTGTAGTAGGGGGAGGATCCAATGTGGCCACAGTAGAAGATTATTTGTAACAGAAGAGAATAGTGACACAACAGCTGAAGCAGGAGTTAGCTTCAACCCAAAATCGAATGAAACAGTTTGCTGATCAGAGAAGAACTGAGAGAGAGTTTGAAGAAGGGGATGAAGTGTATTTGAGACTGAGGTATCCTCACCAGAAGTCTATCACTCGAGAAAAAGTAACCAAGCTCAGTCCAAAATACTATGGGCCATTTCCCATAGAAGCTAAGGTAGGGAAGGTGGCATATTGCTTGCAACTACCCGCAGGGTCACAAATTCACCCTGAATTTCATGTATCGCTCCTAAAGAGGTCAGTTGGGGCACAACCAGCAAGTTCCGTATTGCCTACTCTTCCTAAAGAGGCTAGCCAGACAGTGGAACCTGAAGCTATTTTGGAGAGAAGGGTAGTGTACAGGCTTGGGGCTCCTCTTATTCAAGTCTTGGTTAAATGGTAGGGCAGCTTGTCTGATGACAGCACTTGGGAGTACCTCCCAGATCTCCTCAAGCAATTCCCAAGAATTGCCAGCCTCCTTAGCATTTCTTGAGGACAAGAAATTGGTTAAGGAGGGGGGAAATGTCACGAGAAGGGACCTGCTACCATAGCTCATTTCATATTTATTTATTTATTTTTTTACTACTGCAATTATTAATGTAGAGGTTAGTTACTACCATGTGCAAGGAGGTTAGGAGAGTATCAAGTTTGTTATAGCTGTAAGGGTGTAGGGCCCACCCTGGCAGGAGAATCTTCTCCTCCCAAACGCCTTGTATATATTCTCCCCATCCTTGGGATGGATTTTGGTTAACGAGAATATCAGAATTCTGCATCATCTCCCTCTTTTCTCTCTGTTCTCTCTCATTCTTTCTCTCTTCTCTCTTATTTCTCTCCATTTTCTCTTTGTTTTCTGCTCTCTGTTTGGGTGTTTGATCCTTCTAATTCTCATTGGATTGGAAAGAAGAGAATTGTCAGGCTTAGGCCATGACAGCTTGCTTCAGTAAGACACAACTTTGCATTTGAAGGACTGCTCCCTATTGCATTTTGTGGCACAACTAGAGGGCAAGGAATAGTAAAGCATTTGAGAGTGTAGAGAGAAATTTTTGTCTTAAGGGAACCCATCTCTTTTTCCCTTTTTGTTTCCTGTGGGAGAAGGATCCCAAATTCTTTTCTTCATATTGTACAAGACATTTCTCTTTAAGTAAGCTTCTAGGTTTTGCTTTGGAAAATGTTCGCCCCTCAAGGAGGTTCTCCTTTTAAATACTTTTATTGAAAAGAAAAGTATTTTTGTTTCTGTGATTAAGGAATGGATGGTAAGTTTCAATGGAAAATGGCCATGTTTGGCTAATATTAATTTCTGATAACTACATTGGATTAGTTGAGTTTTCACTGTGAAAGGGAGTGTTCTCTGGTTCCTGTTATCCACCTTTAATTCTCACTTTTGTACTTGTAAACTTGCACCACTTTCATCCATGATTATGGCCACATTCTATTGTTGCTGAAAAAGCACGGATTGTGAATGTTTAGATAGAAAGAAAGAATAAGATTTAGGTTTCACATCTGAAACCAGAAGATGAAAAACAGAGAAAAGAAACAGAGAAAGAGAAGGAAAAGAAAAAAACAGAGGAAGATGAAGAGATCTCAAATATAATTCTCAATGTCTTGTGAATTAGAGGTTGCAATTTATATAGCGCAAACTTAACTGACAACAAACTTAACTAACTATTTTAACTAACTTCCTCGAACCCTAAACCCTAAATCTTAAAACACAAACTGTTCAGATAAGCTGCAACCATATTTCCTTTACATCCTTCTGCAAATCAGACTTGGGATTATGAACAAGATTGAGTGGCCATATTTGCCATCTCATCCTCCCTCAAAACAAACTTGGGATTATGAACAAGGTTGAGCTCTAGGATTGAAAAAGAGACAGCAGAAAACCTTTTGTCAGAAGATCTGCACCTTGATATTCAGTAGGAACAAATCAAGCCTCAACTTGCTTATCAGCAACCTTCTCTTGAATAAAATGAATATCAACTCCAATATGCTTGGTGCGGGCATGATAAGCAGGATTTCCAGCAAGTTGTTTAGCAGACAAATTATCACACCACAACAAAGGACAACTAGAAATAAGAATTCCCAATTTTTTGAACAGAGATTGAAATCATAGAATTTCTGTAAGATCAGAAGCTAAGGTATGATACTCGGCCTCTGCACTGGACCGGGAAACAACTGGTTGCTTCTTAGAGCTCCAATTAATGAGATTACCACCAAGAAAAACATAAAAACCACTGGTAGATCTTCTGTCATCCAAACAACCAGCATATTCAGCATCATTGAATATTTCTAGAGTTAAGTGTGCTGCTGGTTGTAAAACATGACCTTTAGTAATAGTGCCTTTGAGATATCTAAGAAGTCTCTTGCAGGCTGTCCAATGTGTCTGAGTAGGAGCTTTAAGACTCTGACCGAGTTTATTCACAATGAAAGAGATATAGCATTGTAAAGATCCAATAGCTTGTCTGTATAGTGGAGGATTAGATAAGGGAGCTTGTCTGTGCTGAGATCCTTTACTAACAGGAGAGGAAGAAGGTTTGCAGTCCTTCATACCAGTCTTAGTGAATAGATCAGAAATATATTTTGACTGAGATAAGTAGAGGCCAGTAAAATTTCTGAATGCTTCAAACCCAAGAAATAGTTGACAGAACCAAGGCTTTTTAGAGCAAAGTGCAGATTAAGATCAGAAATAAGGCCTTCTACAAGATCAGGTGCTGAACCAGTAATGAGGATGTCATCCACATAAACAAGAAGGTAGAGAACACATTGAGAAATCCTTTTAATGAAAAAAGAGGCATCTAATATACAAGACTGAAATCCCCAGGCCAGAAGAGCAGGCTTATGTTTATGAAACCAGGCTCTAGGAGCCTGCCTCAAACCATACAGAGCCTTGTTAAACTGACAAACATGACAAGGGTATTGAGAATTAACAAATTCCTCAGGTTGCTCCATGTAGACTACCTCTTGCAAGTTACCATTGAGAAAAGCATTATTGATGTCTACTTGTTGGATAGACCAGCCAGTAACAGCCAAGGCTAAAACGATCCTGCTAGTTGGTGCCTTAACAACAGGACTAAAAGTATCTTGATAATCAATCCCTGCAGTTTGCTGAAAATCCTTTGCGACTAAATGTGTCTTGTACTTGAGAATTGGACCATCAGGGTTATATTAGACTCTGAAAACCCATTTACAGCCACTACATTTATATCAGGGGAGAGGGGTGCCAAGGTCCAAGTATGAGTCCTTTGAAGAGCCTGAAATTCTTCATGCATAGCTTTGTACCATTTACTATCAGATAAAGCCATGGCTACAGAACTAGGTTCCTGAGGGACAGGAAATACAGATGGCATATCACATTGTGTAGTTGGATGCTGATTTTAAAGATACCAAACTTGGCTCGCTCTGGTGGTAATAGGATGCTGATTAAAAGAAGAAACAGAGCAGGTGGATGAGGAGGACTAGGTGATTGAGGTGTAAGAGAAGTAGATGCAGCAGGTAAAGGAGGACTAGATTGAGCAGTTATAGTAGGTTGTCTAGATGGACAACTAGATTGAGAAGGCTCAAAGATGGAGAAATTGAGGACCTACTAGGTACTGAAGATTGCACAGGAAAAGAACAAGTAATAGAGGAATGTGAAGGAGATTTATGAGTAGAATGTGAAGAGGGAAATAAAAACTGATAGGGAAATTCATACTCACTGAACTCAACATGCCTTGAGATGTGCAGTTTACCAGAAGGATGAAGACATTTGTATCCTTCATGAATAGGATTGTAACTAAGAAAAATACATATAGAAGTGTGAAAATTAAATTTGTGAGAAGAATAATTTCAAAGGTAAGGAAAACAGGCACAACCAAATACCTTAAGAAAGGTATAGTCAGGAGATTTACAATGCAGCTTCTCAAAAGGACTTACAAAGTTAAGAACTGAAGAAGGAAGCTGATTTATTAAGAAAGTGGCTGCATGAAAAGCCGCAGCCCAAGATTTGACAGGTAAATGAGCATGAGCCAACAAGGTAAACCCAGTTTCACCTATGTGTCTGTGTTTCCTTTCTGGGATTCCATTTTGTTGGTGTGAATGGGGACAAGAAAATCTTAGTCGAGTGCCAAGAGATTGAGATAAGGAACAAAAGATTGAAACTCTCTCCCCATATCAGAAAGAACTTAATCTTTCTATCAAATTGCAGCTCAACATGCTTCTGAAAAGTGATGAAAGTACACAAGGATTCTGATTTCTGTTTAAGAGGATAGATCCAGGTATATCTAGAATAACCATCAACAAAAGCTATATAGTATCTGTGACCAGAAATTGAGGGTAAAGGAGCAGGACCCCATAGATCCGAATAAATGATTTGAGAAGCTGTAATAGTACACCTCTGAAAGGGCAATTTATGTAGTTTGTCAAGCTTACACACGGAATGAAGAGTAGACATATCAGATGAAACATTCTGTCAGGACCCTAGGGATATGATGAGGGACATCTTGTCTTTTGTTTACACAATGTAAGGTTGTTATGCTATTGTACCTAGACTGCTACTCCAAGTTGTACCTTGGAAGTTATTTTGTGCCAAGGAATAGCTATAAAAGCCATTTTAACAGAATGAGAGGGTACAAAAAGGCATATTCTCTGAAACAAAATTCTCTTTCTCTCAAATTCTCTCCCTCGATCCTTCTCTTTCTTCCTTATTCCTCCGTTCTTTCTCTCCCTCTCTGCATCTTTCTCCCAAAGTCCAAATCTGCTCTAAATTACCTGTCAAGCCCAGAGGGCTGACGCAGTCATTTTATTCGATATATTCTTCAGTACAAATAAAGAGGGATGACCAAGTATGGCACGCCAAATTGTCAAATCATTACAAACAGAGGATCTATTATCACTAAAAGTACAAGAAGCGACTATAGAGGAACACAAAGGTGCCTTTACAGAAACAGGATTGGTACTTAGAAAAGCTGCATTGGAAGAAAAATCAGGAGTGGAGTTTGAAATCTGAAACAGAGAAGAACCAGCAATCTGCGGGTGGTAGAGTCCATTTTTAACAATACCCTCGAGAAGAACCTTCCTTGAACTCTTGTCTTGGATCAAACAACAATCATCAAAGAATTCAGCAACAACATTATTGTCTAGTAAATTTGGAAGTACTTAAGAGATTTTTGGTTGCATGTTTTTACATGAAGAATGTCTTTCAAGTGCAAAAACTGCAGTTTTAGTTTGAGAGGGGAAACTACTACTGCCAATATGAGATATGTGAAGTTTATTGTCATTACCTACAGAAAGCTGTTCTGTACCAGTGTAGGGACAGTGGATGGAGAGTTTACGGAGTTCTGGAGTGATGTGATTTGTAGCTTCATTATCCATACACCTTTCTGGATCATTGACAAACTCAGGTGAAGCTAAATAACAACTGTTATTACTTGAATTGTGATGTAAGTTTGCTTGAGGCAGAAAATGAGAAGAACTGAATTGATTATTAAGGTCCTCTGAAAATGTATTTCCTCTTGGAGAGAAACCACCTCTTGAACCATCCCTTGATGAAAATGTAGATCCTCCTCTCTGAGAATAACCTCTTGAATACTAGGGCTAATTTGGTTGAGACCTTTCATTCCAACTTCTATCAAATCTATAACATTGTAGTGCCAAATGACCTTGTCTAGAACATAGAGTTTCCTCTTCCTCGACTGAAACCTCCTCTGAAATTGCCTCTATTAAAACTTCTTCCTCTGCCATTACCTATTCCTGTAAACTGATTGTTTGTAACAAAATGGTAGCAAGTAATGTTATTTGACTGGCCATATTATTCTGTTCTATCTGTTCATGACTCATTAGCATGGAGACAGCTTCATGTAAAGTAAGTGTCTTGGCTATATGAGAGATTTGAATAACCACCAAATCTACTCAGACCGAGACCACCAAACAGATGTGAGATTTAATCATACTCGCTAACTGTATAGCCTACTGCTATTAAACTTAAACTATCACAGATTGATTTAACTTTTGAGTCCGTAATCACTAATGCTCAAACCATTCTTTTTCTGATTCTTTAGTTGATTCTTCAAATTCAGAACTTCCGTATTAGACTCTTGAATGAAGAATTATTCAAAGACATGTCAAAACTAAAAAGCAGTTGAACAGTGAGTAACGTGTGGTATTATAGATAATAACCAACAGAAGCCACTTATTGGCTCTTTTCTGGCTAGCTATTCTTCATTATTAACTTTTTGAACAGTAGAGCCATTGTCAGAAGTAATTTCAAGAAATTGCATTGGAGGAGTGTAAGAACCTGAGATATGATGCTCCATTTCCAGAGCACTTGTTGCTGGTAAGATCTGTGTTTTCCAGAACAGGCAATAGTTCCTCCCAAGCTTAATCAGCAAGTTGGAATTCAGTGTTGGCGAGAGTGCTGTAAAACCCATTCCAGAAGAAATTTGTCTTGATTCTTAATCATTGGATTCTGAATTCTTGTGGATTGGAGGTCTCTGATGCCATAACTCTCATCTATGGCTTTGATACCATGTGAATGTTTAGATAGAAAGAAAGAAGATTTAGGTTTCAGATCTGAAACCAGAAAATGAGTAAAAGAAACAGAGAGAAAGAGAAGGAAAAGAGAAAAAGAGAGGAAGAAGAAGAGATCTCGAATACAATTGTCAAGTGTCTGGTGAATTACAAGTTGTAGTTTATATCGTGCAGCTAACAACAAACTTAACTAACTACTGAACTAACTTCCTCTAACTGAATACAAAACAAACATAAACTGTTCAGACAAGCTGCAACCATATTTCCTTTACATGGATAGGGATGCAGATACGGACATTGAGTATGGTCATTTCTTTAAAAAATGAGAACATGAATATGGTGGGATGGGTTGGAAAAATAGAGAAGAAAAGAATAAGTTCAAATTATTATGAACTGGAGGTAAAGAGGTAAGGTTGTTACGGGAGAAAAGATCGGAGAAGTTCAAACTAAAAGGATAAGAGGAAGAAGAGATAAATCAGTTTCAAAAAGAAGGGAAGAGATCAGCTAACCAAATTCAAAGTTCTGTTTTATCTGTAATATTTGAATGTAGTTTAAATTCGTTTGTATTCTATCCCTATATTTTAGGATAGCTTGTGTATATATTGCATTCAGCCTCCAAAATACTCAATCTAATTCTCTAGTCATTTGGGCTATTTTCTGTTCAAAAAATAATATTTTTTATAGCAATTTTACAAACATAATAATCAAAACACACTGAAAATACTGAAAAAACTAAACAAATTCATCAGATTGCTGAGGATACCATGCAGTCCACAATTCTGATAGCATAATGGATGTTAAATAAATTGTTTTTAAATAAAAGAGACAATTAAAAAACTTAAAATAGATTATCATGCTCCAAAGTTTCATTACAATATTACAGATGTCCATCACTAATCAATATCCAATGTTCTCAAAAAAAATGTTCAAAGCAAAAGGAGCATGGTTTGAACTCGTAAAATTAATGAAGAGACATAATTCTAGTGACAAAGATCAGTCTAACAAAATATTCAAGCATATCTTATTTCACAATTAAATTGGACAGATAAGCTTACCTGAAGTGCAATAGATGTATGCTGAAATGCTGCCACGGATGATGGTGGTGGTGGTGGGCTCTAACATGCAGTCAATGGGCTTGGTTACTGCCAAACAATGCAAAAATGCAATGAGATGAAGAGAAGGGAGGGGGACAGAAGAAGTGATGGAGAGGGTACAAGGAGAGACGAGAGAGATGAAGAGATAGGAGGAGAGGACAATTGTCATGGTAGCTGGTGAACAATGGGATCCAGTTGATCTTTCTGGTGATTGACTCAAAAGACTAAGAATGAAAGAGAGAGAAGCAGATAGAAGACTTCAATAGAATGAGTGATTGAATGGAGTTTCTGGTCGGACTTAATCGGCCAACAGGAAACAATGGGGAGGGAGGAGGAAGATATAGTCTTTCTCTTTGATTATGAATATTCAGAGAGAAAAATAAAGTGGGGTGCCTTTTTTTCCTTACCTTTTCCTCTTTGAACCATACACTTTTCCAACAATTGTACATATACCCAAAATTAAGTCCCAAAAATTTCAGTCTGCCCCTTGCTGTTGCTGCAGCATGCATGCTTGTTGAACAGGCAAGTCCTCCAGAAGTCCGAAGCATGTACTCTGGCATTTGGCTGTTAAAAAATTTGAAAAAAAAAAAAAGATATGCTAAATGGCATGTCTCGCACATATCTGGTAATGTCTAAGTTTGTGTTTATGTCCAATACATGTCAGACATGGAGACAGCATCCTTACTGGAGTGCCATGCTATTTAAATCGTTGCCATGGCCTTTATCATCTTTCCTGGTCCTTTCCATTCATCTCCCTAATATAACATGTGACCCATGAAAATTCAACTACTTGAGGGGAGGTTTCTACCATTATCAAATACTTTAGGGGTAGGCAATTTAATTTTCCCTATGACACTTGAATGTATTTCTAGTGTACCCTATCATACTAAGAACATATTACAGAATACTGGAAAGGCAGAAATTTCTAAATTCTGGAGAGGTTCCATCCTGGTGCACATTCTTCTTATATATTTCCTGTTTTGCTATTTGGTATAAAGAAAGCCAAGTTAAATGACATCAACAAGGAAGATTGTGGGCAAGGGCAGCCTTGCACAAACCACGGGAGTTTAGATTATGAGGGTGAGATGAAATGATTAACTGCATTTTTGTTTTATTGCAGTTGATTGGTTCAGAGGTGAATGGTAGTGTCATCCTGATAGCTAAGGTAGATAACCTGAGTTGTGGCTAGAAGTTGCATTTCATGAAATTTCATTACCTAGCCATTCTGCGCGGGATCACCTAAGGAATGAAGTCCTCCAATCACATTATTATTCTCTGCAATAACTGTAAATAATCTGAAGTGCTTTTCTCTTAGGGAATTGTCTTGATGGCGAACCAGGCATTCTTGAGTTTAAATAAGAATCCACTAATAAATAATTTAATGAAGACGGGAAATTGTTGTATAAAGGGAGTGTGCAACAATATGAATCTTGCTGGCAAATAGTCCCCTCATGTATTTTTCTTGCAAGTAGGGTTTGAAGGCTCCCATTTAGAGAGTAGGGAAATCGATGTTCAGTATGTAGGAAATTGACTTGTTTTTAAATGATGTCTTGTGCTTTTCCAACGCATGCTAACTTGCTAAGCAGCTTTACCTGCTATATGTTAAGAACTGATCTATTGATTTTGTTATTTATTGCGTTATCTTTTAAAGCATGCATCTCATCTGTGTCACCTCTTTTTATGTTTTCCCCAGTTCACTGGCAAAACTGTAGGGATTATTGGACTGGGTAGAATTGGCTTAGCAATTGCTAAGAGAGCTGAAGCATTTGGCTGCCCCATCAGCTACTACTCCAGAACACGGAAAACAGATTCAGAATATAAATACTACCCAAGCGTCGTTGAGTTGGCCTCCAACTGTCATATTCTGGTGGTTGCATGCGCTCTGACTGAAGAAACTCGACATATCATCAACCGTGAGGTTATTGATGCATTGGGTCCTAAGGGCGTCCTCATCAACATCGGGAGGGGTCCTCATGTTGATGAACCTGAGCTGGTGTCTGCTCTGGTTGAAGGCCGGTTGGGTGGAGCTGGACTCGACGTGTTTGAACATGAGCCCGAAGTACCTGAACAGCTCTTTGAGCTTGGTAACGTAGTCCTCACCCCTCATGTAGGGAGTGGAACCGTGGAAACCCGGACAGCCATGGCCGACCTTGTCATCGGAAACTTGGAGGCTCACTTTTTAAACAAACCACTGTTAACTCCAGTAGTTTGATTATGTTACGAGGCGATGTCAATATGACTGATTGGAAGGCAGGCTTTATCTTGTATCGTCCTCTTAGTTCTTATCCGTCTCATTGTTCCACAACTTGATCATTTGTGGATTTCATAAGCAAACCAGTTGTTTATCTCGTGTTGGTCATGTCTTAGCATCCAAAGTGCATTGAGGTGCTTCTTGTATGCATAAATAAGGTCTGATTTTGGCTGCCACTATGGACAGCATTGTCAACAAACGTGTGGCTGAGTACGTTAGCATTGAAAGCGATGCACGCACATTATTTTCAAGTTAGCATTATGCTCATGTTTGTAAGGAGCCAATTTGAGGACAAATCAATCCTAATTTCTTGACTAAAAGCGTGACTCAAAAGTCAAGAAGAGCCTTAATCAAAATGAATATTATTTGGATAGAAATAATTCACAAGCATCTAAATCGGTTCAATAATTTTGTGTCACATTCAATTTGATTA
Source organism: Diospyros kaki (assembly GCA_036245055.1). Lineage (NCBI taxonomy): Eukaryota > Viridiplantae > Streptophyta > Magnoliopsida > Ericales > Ebenaceae > Diospyros > Diospyros kaki. Next base: position 5,937,111 of record BSEG01000003.1, read on the forward strand.
TTGACTATGTAGTATTTAATGAGTGATTGAATAAAAGTGACATTCCCTTAAAAAAATAAAAAATGTTCCTTTTTCATTTTCTTCCATACTCTTCCATACAAATTCAATTGCTCCTCTTCTTATCATTTTCCTTCGTTGCGAAGGAACTTACTATTTAAGCTTATCTTAAAATTAAGGGTAAATAGTATTTAAAAAAAAAAACTTACTTTTTTTTACTAATTTATAAATTTATTTAAATATTTTAATTTTAATAATTATATTTTAATCAATAATTTTATAAACATCTAAAATCAATTTAAACGTATATTATTATTAACGTGATAAATTATTTATTAAAAAAAATATATAAAAATAAAATCTGCATATACATATATAATTAAAAATCACATCTATAATTTCATTTTTTACTTTTTTCATATCTATATATGTAAATCTCATTGATATATATTTTTCATAATAAATATCATGCCACAACAACAATAACACATACCTCTCAAATTAATTTTAAGTGTTAAATAAAATTATACTCAATTAAATTAATTAAGAAAAAATCATCAAAATTAAAAAGTTTAAATAAATTTATAAATTCACAAAAAAAATTAAATATTCTTTTTTTAACTATTTGCCCAAAAACTAAAATAGAAATTTTGAATTGGAATACGTCAGATATGAGTTAAATGGTCATTCATCATTCATGTTTTACAGTACAGCCCGATTTAAAAATGCTTAATTTCATAATGCTACTGCTGGTAGGGATTAGTCACACTATTAAAAATGAATAATTTCATATACAGATGAGATGAGATGAGATAAGATAGATATTCTTTTTATTTATTTATAGCCGAATCTATCTGTTCGGAATCTATGCTGTTACCATGATCGTGAAGAATAAGACAGCCACCACCACCACCACTAATACTACTTACAAACTACAGTACAGAGCATGAACATGCAGCAGCTGGTGTTCTGTTTTCCATCTCAGATCATACACACTGCATTTCTCCACCAAATATGTACAAAAGCGGATTCCAAAGAGACCCTCTATCTCTCTCTCTCTCTCTCTCAGGCCATGTCTCTCGCTTTTTCTTGATTTCTACTATCCATACATACATATATGTATATATGTATATATATGTTTTCTCCTCTCGGGAAACAAACAGGACGAAAGCTAAGCTAGACAAAAAGGGAAAAGGGCCGGAAAGGAGAAAAGGGGAAAGCAAACGATCAACGAAGGCGAGGATGCAGAAGAAGAGCGCCGCCCAGATCGAGCGAGCGATCGAGGAAGCAAGCGGGATCATCTAGCTAGGGAGAAGAAGCGCCTTTGAAGATGAGGAAATTGAGAGTCTCCAACGTGAAATAGATGAAGGTCCCTTCCTTATGAGTGAAGAAACACCCGAAATTCGAACCCACCACGCATTGCCATCCGCCGCCGTACCTCTTGTCGAAATCCTGCATGCCCATAACAAAATTAATTAAGATTAAAAAATTAATTTAAGAGAAGATCGACCCCCCCCCCCCACACACACACATATATATGATCCAGACTCCTCTTTGCCATTCTATTCTTCTTCTATGGATATATATATATATAATTAGTACGTAGTAGTGTCACCTTTTTGATGTGGGCGGCGATGGATTTGCAGTCCACAACGTCATAGAGATCTAAAGCCTTAGAGGCGGCGGCCATGGCTTGTATCTGCATCTTCGCGGGCATGTCGGTGTCCTCTATCAGAGCCTTCCCTTCCAGCATCTTCCCTACCTCTCCAATTGCTTCTCCTTCTTCTTCTTGGATTTCGCAGCAGCAACAACAACCCCAACAAATAAGGGTATATATAGTATAAAATGAGGAGAGAGGAGGTTGTTAGTTTGGAAAAGGAGTCCAGTAAATGCTTCCAACTGTGGAAGAGGCATTGGGAGAAGACTTGGGATGTATGGCAACTTCCCAGTTGGCTCTGCCTCTGTAGTCTTCTGTCGTCTTCCTTTTTTTTTTCTCCTTACTTGGAGAACTGAGACTCTCTCTCTCTCTCTCTCTGTGGGCGGGACAGGATAAGGATGGTGAGGCCAAGAAGCCTCCAGCTGCATCTGCCATCTGGATTCTACTGATAATTGCTTCCCTATTTTAATTGATTTACAATTTAATATCTCAAACTTCAATATGCCAACTTTAAATCAGATGATTGCACAATATTTATAATTTTATTAGTCAAAATGAATGATTATAAATTACTTTTTTTTTAAATATATACCTTTTAACAAATAAAAAAAATGGACTATATATATAGCCAGCCCATTGGGCCTACTTAAAATGACCCATAAAAGTTAAAGGGCCAGCTCAACTCGCTATTAAGGCTATGTAAGTTTGTGTTAGATTGGGGTGAACATTTTGAACTGATCCAAATGTTGGAATCAAATGGATCAAAATTGTATTGAAAATGGAATCGAACAAATACGAAAATTAAATAAATTAAACAAATACAAAAAAATCAAACCATTAAAAAAATTGAAAAACAACCCCAAAAAAAATTTAAAAACTGAACAAACCAAAAAATTAAAAAGTATCCCAAGTAACTCTAGATATTACTCGACTAATAAAACTAACCAATATGTTATTTTTTAGATTGAATAGACTAATATATTCTGAATTTAGGATTAATTTTTAATTTTATCCACTTTTGACCTTTGCTTTAATTTAGTTATTGAACTCTTACTTTTGTTTCAATTTTATCCTTGATCCAGCAAACGTGTGCCCCATCTTACGTGGCTACTGATGTGGCATGCTGACGTGTCCAATAATATACATATTAGCGAAATGACGTCGTTTTTTGTTCTTATCATGGATCTATAAATGAATCGAGCCAAATTGGTCCAAATCCAACCCAATGGGTTGACCCCACAACTTAATGGGTCAACCCACATTCTTTCCCAAAATCACCTACGGTTTGTTTCATCCATCATTGCCCCTGTCGTCTTCCTCCTTTATCGTCGTCGACCGCCACCTTCTACTTCTCTTCTCATCTAATCATTGTTGGTCATATTCCATCTTCCTCGCCACCATTGCCAGCGACTCTAGCCATCGACTTGCTCCCATTAACGGTAGCCATAGAGGCTACTGATTAGAACAAGAAAAAGGAAAGGAGAAGACTGGAGGTCGAATGATTCAACTGGTCGAAAGGACAACACGATGGCCACAGTCACAATGATGTAATGGGCACGATCATCGAAATGTCGCCCATTGCCATGGCCGGATCCGTGACATCCATGTCACCCCATGTTCACCAATGACACCATCTTCATCAATCGTCATCACCTCCATAGCGAACCCATAAGAAAAAAGTGGCCTCATTTACAGTGTGCGAGCCCTACCGCTAGTCGGTCATGAAAACCATGACTATGACCCACGATGGAAAAGACAACAAAGCCCATAAGCATGGCCCATTTCTAGCCTCAGTTGGCAACTCTGACGCCGACCCACGCTCATTGGCTACACGACATATGTGGTTGCTGGCGACAGCTTTGTCCATGATTCATTAGACGGTGTCGTTTTGCTGACATGTCCATTATTAGACATGTCAACACGTCACATCAGCCGCCACGTAAGGTGGGGCACATGTTTATTGGATCAAGAATAAAATTGAAACAAAAATAAAAGTTCGATGATCAAATTGAAGTAAATATCAAAACTAGATAAAATTAAAAATTGACTCTAACTTCAAGATATATTAGTCTATTTGGCCTATTTTTTAATAGAAAATGGTTGAAAAACCCTTCATTTATTATTCAATCATCCTTGATATTATACTCGAGTAATTCAATTACTACTCGACTAATAAGCAATATTAGTTTATTAATCTTCAAAACAAAGAGTGTGCCAATTTTTAGAGTATTATTACTAGAGTAACGAGCAAATATTAGTCGACTGATCAATGAAATTACGCTAGTAATTAATATATCGTATTCGATTAACATGCAACATTAATTGAGTAATCAAAATTTTATTTGAGTAATTGATCAATTCGATTATTTTGATTTTTTCAATACAAAAATCGAACCAAACCGAAATAACTAAAATTACTAAACTTAAAAACCAAAATTTATGTTAAACCAAAAGCTATAGATAATTTTCAAAAAATATATAAAAACAATAGATAATTCCCCCATCGCCGTTACATAACTTGTTTCTATATTTATATATAAAAATATAAATTATTTTTTAACACTAGTAAAATTTTGTTTCTACAACTTTGTATTTTTGTTATGTAAATATAATGAAAGGGAATTGGAAGGGCTGTCGCTTTTCATGTTGTAAGTGTAATTTAAGAGTAAAAGAATTAATAATATTATCACTAAAATTACTCGTTGGTCATGGCACAATCCAAGCTAGAATTGGCAAATGGGTCGGATGGCTCATGGGCCCACTCGATCGGTCCACCTCTCAGTCCAGTATAACCTGACCCAGTATTGTAGCAAATGGGACGTGTTGGGTTAGTGTTTTATGGCCTGCGACCCGACTCGATCTGTCTTGCCCCGTTTGTTAAGGTTCATAAAACCATGTCAGACTCTCATTTCTTATTGTCTGACTTGGCCCCCTCACGGGCCAAATTGAGCTTGGCCCATGAAATGGGTGGGTCAAACAAGAGGTGAGCCGGGCCAAGCTAGCCCGCCTATTTTTCAACTCTAGTCCAAGCTCATGCTGGATTAGGGTTAGAAGAAACGGTTATACAAGCTAAATTCTTATTTTGATAAATAACACTATTTTACTATTTTTTCTTGAGAAGGGTAAAAAAAAAAGAAAAAAAAAAAAAAGGGCGAGTGAAAGGGACAAGGCAAGTAGGCAACACTTACAAGGTGGCAGAACATTGTTCATTTGTTTCCTTAAAATTAAAATTTAGGTTTTGGTCGACAAGGATGGAAGTTTATTAAATTTGTGGGTCTTTATCACTCAATATTCCATGTTTGTGTCTTTTTTTATTAAATAATATCCACTATCACGTCATTATGTTGAACTTATTATATGTAAACACAGATGATCTTCACTTATTAAAGATATATTTTTTTATTATTTTATTAATATAATAAAATAAAAGACACCAACTTAAAGGTGTGTTTGGTATTGTGATGCTTTTTCAATCAAACCCTAGAAGAGTAAAATATTTTACACCAAAATAAAAAAAATTTGACATTTAATATTTGTTTAAAATATTTATTTAATAGATTATTTTTATTTATTTTACATATTCACATCATAATAACAAAATATTAATCAAACAACTTTATTACTTACTTTTAATATTGATGAACATAATAAAAATAAATTAATTTTTATAATTTTTAAATATTTATAAATTTTAATACTATTTTTAGAAGTGGAATTAAAAACTATTAAAAGTTTTAATTTTTTAAAAAAATTATTTGTTTACGTTCTAAACTTTTATTTCATAATTTTTAAAAATATTTTTATATCTTAGATATTAATTAAGTAAATATAACTTTTAAAAATAATCTTTAAACTATTTTAAAAATGAGTGTATTCGACAGGTTTTTGCTAGTCTTGGCCCAATTTAGGCAGGCTCGTGAGTCAAGTTGGGCTCTGCTTTGCATTGATGGGTCAGGCCCAAGCCCATTTCGTTCCATAAATGAGCTGAGCTGGCCTACTTTGTCTCTTTAAGGCCAATGATTTGAGTTCAAATCGGATGATAGTGATAACTTAGCAGCTTGAATGAGCAAAACGGGAAAAGTCTAGATAATAAATATTTAATATTTTTAATAAATTTTAATATTTAAGTAATAAAATAGACATGCATGATGTTTTAACCACCATTTGATTGAATCAATCATTGATTTATCAAACTACAAGTCAAAGTATTAGTCTAGATATTACTCGACTAATAAAACTAACTAATGTATTATTTTTTAGATTGAAGAGACTAATATATCTTGAACTTAGAGTTAATTTTTAATTTTATCCATTTTTGACCTTTGCTTTAATTTAGTTATTGAACTTTCATTTTTGTTTCAATTTTATCCTCGATCCAGCAAACGTGTGCCCCACCTTACGTGACGATTGATGTGGCATGCTGACGTGTCCAATAATATATATATCAGCAAAATGACGCTTTTTTTGCTCTTATCATGGATCTATAAATGGATTGGGCCAAATTGGTCCAAATCCAACCCAATGGGTTGACCCCACAACTTAATGGGTCAACCCACATTCTTCTCCAAAATCGCTTAGGGTTTGCTTCATCCATCATTGCCCCTGTCGTCTTCTTCCTTTATTGTCGTCGATCGCCACCTTCTACTTCTCTTCTCATCTAATCGTTGTTGGCCATTCCATCTTCCTCACCATCATTGCCAGCAGCTCTAGCCAGGTCAAACGATTCAACTAGTCGAAAGGACAACACGATGGCCACAGTCACAACGATGTAATGGGCACGATCACCGGAACATCACCCATTGCCATGGTTGAATCCGTGACATCCATGTCACGCCATGTTCACCAATGACACCGTCTCCATCGATCTTCATCATCTTCATGGCGAACCCACAAGAAAAAAGTGGCCTCGTCTACAGTGTGCTAGCCCTACCGCTAGTCAATCACGAAAACCATGACTATGACCCACAATGGAAAAGACAACAAAGCCCATAAGCATGGCCCATTTCTAGCCTTAGTTGGCAACGTTGGCGCCGACCCACGCTCATCGGCTACACGAATGGCAACGACATACGCGGCTACTGGCGACAACTTTGTCCATGATTATTTAGACGGCGTCGTTTTGCTAATATGTCCATTATTGGACATGTCAACACGCCACGCAAGGTGGGGCACATGTTTACTAGATCGAGAATAAAATTGAAAAAAAAATAAAAGTTCAATGATCAAATTGAAGTAAATGTCAAAACTGGATAAAATCGAAAATTGACTATAAGTTCAAGATATATTAGTCTATTTGACTTATTTTTTAATAGAAAATGGTTGAAAAAACCTTCATTTTTTATTCGATCATCCTTGATATTATACTCGAGCAATTCAATTATTACTCGACTAATAAGCAACATTAGTCTATTAATATTCAAAACAGAGAGTGTGCCAATTTTCAAAGTATTATTACTAGAGTAATGAGCAATATTAGTCGACTAATCAATAAAATTACACGAGTAATTACTATATCATACTCGATTAACATGCAACATTAATCGAGTAATCAAAATTTTATTCGAGTAATTGGTCAATTAGGTTATTTTGATTTTTTCAATACAAAAATCAAACCAAATCGAAATAACTAAAATTACTAAACTTAAAAGCCAAAATTTATGTTAAACCAAAAGCTATAGATAAATTTCAAAAAAATATATAAAAACAATAGATAATTCTCCCATCGCTGTTACATAACTTGTTTCAATATTTATGTATAAAAATATAAATTATTTTTTAATACTAGTAAAATTTTGTTTCTACAACTTTGTATTTTTGTTATGTAAATGTAATGAAAGGGAAGTGGGAGGGTTGTTTTTCATGTTTTAAGTGTAATTTAAGAGTAAAAGAATTAATAATACTATCACTAAAATTACTCGTTGGTCATGGCATAGTCCAGGCTAGAATTGGCAAATAGGTTGGGTGGCTCATGGGTTTGCTCAACTAGCTCATCTCTCAACCCAGCCCAACGCAACCCAGTACTATAGCAAATGGTGCGTGATGGGCTAGTGTTTTGTAGCTCGTGGCCCTGACTTGGTTTGTCTTGGCCCGTTTGTTAAGATTCATAAAGTTGTGCCATGCACTCATTTTCTATTGTCCGACTTGACCTCTTCACAGGTCAAATTCAGCTCGTCCCATGAAATGGGTGGGCCAAACGGGAGGCAAGCCGGGCCAAGCCAGCCCGTCTATTTTTCAACTCTAGTCCAAGCTCATGTTGGATTAGGGTTAGAAGAAATGGTTGTATAAGCTAGAATCTTATTTTGATAAATAACACTATCTTACTATTTTTTCTTGAAAAGGGTAAAAAAAAAGAAAAGAAAAAAAAGAGAAAAAAAGGACAAGTGAAAGGGACAAGGCAAGCAGGCAACACTTACAAGGTGGCAGAACATTGTTCATTTGTTTCCTTAAAATTAAAATTTAGGTTTTGGTCGACAAGGATGGAAGTTTATTAAATTTGTGGGTCTTTATCACTCAATATTCCATGTTTGTGTCTTTTTTTTATTAAATAATATCCACTATCACGTCATTATATTGAACTTATTATATGTAAACACAGATGATCTTTACTTATTAAAGATATATTTTTTATTATTTTATTAATATAATAAAATAAAAGACACTAACTTAAGGAGTGCAATTTTGTTCACCCCTTTAACAAGGTGAACATCACCCTCATACTTTTTGTGAGAGTGGAAAAAATAATGAAACGGCATAAAAATATTTATGCCGTTCCGTTACTTTTTTCACCCTCACAAAAAGTGTGAGGGTGACCATCACCCCGTTAAAGGGGGTGAACAAAATCGCACTCCAACTTAAGGGTGTGTTTGGAATTGAGATGTTTTTCAATTAAACCCTAGAAGAGTAAAATATTTAAAAATATTTTATACCAAAATAAAAAGAAAATCGGCATTTAATATTTGTTTAAAATATTTATTTAATAGATTATTTTTTATTTATTTTACATATTCGCATCATAATAATAAAATATTAATCAAACACCTTTATTACTTACTTTTAATATTGATGGAGATAATAAAAATAAATTAATTTTTATAATTTTAAAATATTTATAAATTTTAATACTATTTTTAGAAGTGGAATTAAAAACTATTAAAAGTTTTAATTTTTTAAAAAATTTATTTCTTTACGTTCTAAATTTTTATTTCTTAATTTTTAAAAATATTTTTATATCTTATATATTAATTAAGTAAATATAACTTTTAAAAATAATCTTTAAACTATTTTAAAAATGAGTCTATTCGACAGGCTTTTGCTAGTCTTGGCCCAATTTAGGCAGGCTCGTGAGTCAAGTTGGGCTCTGCTTTGCATTGATGGGTCAGGCCCAAGCCCATTTCGTTCCATAAATGAGCTGAGCTGGCCTACTTTGTCTCTTTAAGGCCAATGATTTGAGTTCAAATCGGATGATAGTGATAACTTAGCAGCTTGAATGAGCAAAACGGGAAAAGTCTAGATAATAAATATTTAATATTTTTAATAAATTTTAATATTTAAGTAATAAAATAGACATGCATGATGTTTTAACCACCATTTGATTGAATCAATCATTGATTTATCAAACTACAAGTCAAAGTATTAGTTTTGTCTCTTTATTTATTTATTTATATTTAATTATCGTTTTAAGTTTTTTTTTTACTATTTTTATTTACTTAAAATATAAAAAATACAAAAAAAAATCTTATTAATTACGTCATTAATTCATTTGCCCAGACAAAAGAGTAAAAAATTGATTTAATAATAACTTTAAACTGAAAGCATTTTTATGTATAATTAAAACTTTTTCAAAGCATGATATATAAAGCTAATCCAAAGAAAGACAAAGGTGCTGTTTCCACGTCCACTTCCAACTTTTGATTAATATTCTCCTTTGCCATATTATTATATTATTAAGATGTGACAAAGTAATTAGCAAATTAAAAATGTACAAAAGCATGGAACAAATCGATAGCAGAATCATATCATATAAAAAATTATTTAAAGACATTATAAATTATTCTATGGTTAACCAAGCAATAATTATAATATATTTGAGAACTAAACACTTCAAATAATGTACAGTTATTTCAAACTAAATATATTAATGGCATTAATGAAAGATGTGGTCATATTGCCAAGGGCTTTGATGGTGACGTTGAGCTGCCGACACTCGAGCCCGCAAACCCAAATCAAACCCCAACGTACGGTCTGGCTAGGCTCCGAGCGAGGTCCGTTCTCAGGCTCGTCACCGAGCCTCGCTCCTTATCTGTTGCTGCTGATGCTTTCCACTCTGGTCGGTTCCCACAAGCAGCCTCTGCTTTGCTCACTCCACTGGCTACATCGAAGTGATTAAAACCAGTCAGTTCAGACACCGAGAGAAACACTAACAGAGAGAGAGAGAGAGGGAGAGGGAGAGAGAGATGAAAATTGTGGGTTCTGTCCGGGAATCAATTCAAGCGAGGTTCTTCTACTTTCCGTCTTCCGTTTCAAAGATTTCGATGTTCTTCTGAGTTCACGTTCACGACGAGTATGTAATCCAGTAGGTTGCGGCAATTCTGCGAAGAACAGGCTGAATCTCTTCTGCTCCAGCCACTTCGCTGAGAATTCGTCATATTTTCCTCGAAATTTCGGCATTCAGCACCGGGAAAATCAAACGCCATTGCTCTTCTGGAGTTCGTGAATTTCGGCGCAGAACAGGTTCTGTTCTAGGGTTTCACTGTTTTACTGAAGGAATTTGGAGCGATGATGCACACGAAGTCCGAGTCGGATATAACCAGTTTAGCTCCATCGTCGCCTTCAAGGTCTCCGAAGCGGCCTGTTTACTACGTGCAGAGCCCTTCAAGGGACTCGCACGATGGAGACAAGTCTTCGTCCATGCAGGCGACTCCCAATTACAACAGCCCAATGGAGTCCCCTTCCCACCCTTCGTTTGGCCGCCACTCCAGGAATTCGTCGGCCAGCCGGTTCTCGGGGATTTTCCGGTCGTCGTCGGGCCGGAAAGGGAGCCGGAAAAGGAACGATAAGGGTTGGCCGGAGTGTAATGTGATCTTAGAAGAAGGCAAATACGATGAGCTTGATGATGACAATGCCTTTACTCGGCGATGCCAGGCTATGCTGGCTCTGTTCAGTTTTGTTCTCATCTTCACCGTCTTTTGCCTGATTATATGGGGCGCCGCCAGGCCTTACAAAGCTGAGGTTACTATGAAGGTATCCACAACTACTCTTCTTCTATCTTGGCGGTTCATTCTAGTTTTCACAGAAGTTCCTCATGGCGTTTATGGGTATAACTATGATGGAAATGTACAAGTTTAACGTGTTTTTCAATTTCTTAACTGAGCAATTACGATTCGTTCTAGAAAGTAAAGTTGGCTGACTCTGATGATTTTGGATTAGATTGCATTTGTGCATGAGATCCTGATTCCCGAACATAATCTGATATCTATAGTTCATAGCCATTGGCCGAAAAAATTTCCCTATGGTTATGCTATAACTTTTTTGATACTTTTAACTCAGTTTACTGGGTAAAATGCTGCTTATCAAGCAATGCACGAAGGTGGTTGTAGCTTCATAAATGGTGAAGGTGGTTGTAGCTTCATAAATGATGAAAGACCAAATAGTTAGGATATTGTCCATGGAAATGCTTGTTTTCTACCTTCTTTTAGTGTTTAAAATTGTAGCTAAACTCTCTGGTCTTTGTGTTTCTGAATTTACTTACTCATAGATGATACAATCTTTTTCAGAGCTTGACGGTGCACAACGTCTATGTTGGTGAGGGTTCTGATTCCACAGGGGTCCCAAGCAGGATGCTGTCTATAAACAGCTCATTGAGGTTTAGAGTTTACAATCCAGCTACGTTTTTTGACATCCATGTTACCTCGGCACCTATCAATCTCGAATACTCCGAAATTACTGTGGCAACTGGTCAGGTAATCTTTTTGTGTGGTCAATGTCGTAACAAAGAATAATTAGTGCTAGAACAACAACATATTAAGCTTTAATCCCACCCTATGGGGTGGGCTACATAAAATTCAACTCCAAAGATTTAGCATGTATTACGCATATATAATAGATGGCTATCGCTTGATTGCCAGTCGCAATTTTATTGTTACAATTTAGTGTGTTGGTAGCATTCTGGACACCGAGTATTAAGCTTTGTGTGGGTTGCTTTTTGGTTGAAAGCAAAATGTGCTTGTTTTCTGTAACAAAGACTTGTATTCATCTTGGACAATATGGTTGCAGTTGAAGAAATATTTTCAGCCCAGAAAGAGTCACCGGACCGTGGTGGTGAACGTGCAAGGCAACAGAGTTCCCTTGTACGGGGCAGGATCAGGTTTAGTGACCTCCAAAAACAACGAAGTTCAAGTTCCATTGAAATTAGAACTTGGAATTCGGGCTCGCGGCAATGTGGTAGGGAAGCTGGTGAGGACGACGCACAAAGTCCGAATCTCTTGCCCCTTGGTTATCTCCATCTCGTCTCGCGCTAGCAAACCTATAAAGTTCAAGAAGAATTCCTGCTTATATGGCTGAATTACTCGGAACCCTATCTCATGCCCCCGCCGGCATTACAAGTACTCGGGTAAAAGTTGAGTTTCCAGTGGTGAAAGAAGGTTTCAGAGGCTTTGCTGCCATGCTCTTTGCTCTCTTGTAATGCTTCTGCAAATAAACTACATATTCATATGTATGTATGTGCGTGTGTGTGTTTTGCAAACGATTTTGATTTCAGTGTGATTGAATTGTGCCATCCATCAAAGTACCCAAAGCAGAGATCAAATTTGTTGAATAGAATGGATGTGAACTTTTATCCATTATTATGGGGATTTGAAGAAATACTCTCTCCCGATGCTGAGAGCACTTGACAAAGGAGACGAGGCCAAAATGTTGAAATTTTCTTGACTTCATATTTGACTTAACTCGAAGTATGATAGATATAATATAAAATTTGTATATTAATATAAGCCTCAGCAATCACATAACTTAACCCTCGTTGTTGTAGAAGATTGTTTCCACGGAAATTATATAGCAGCTGTCGTGGAAAGTTTCTTCGCATGCTGATCCTCAATCATGAAGTCTATTCAACCTCACACTTCTCCATGATTTTCACACGCACAGCACTGGAGAGTAAAGACTCTTGCTGAACCATTAGTATTTTGACATATGAACCAATAAAAATTCAGCAAAGAATCGCTGCCCAAGAATGAGAAGAAGAAGAAGAAGGCGAGCATACTTTTGATTTCACGAATCACGTCTGGCCTTCAGTTATCATGGCATTCTTCCTTTTCTGCCTCTTCTTCATTTTTGGGTTTCTTCCCTTCTTCTGCGATCTTCAAACCCTGCAATCCATCAGCACAACCTTCCACCGTCTCCTCCGCATCCGTGACGCCATTCCCCGGCAATCGGTCGCTCTTCTCGGCGGCGCAAGACCCGGGAGGTGGAGAACACTCAACAGCCTCACCGACTCCAACAAGGCAGTCGTCGGATTCATCGTCCGTTGTAGCGAAAACGACCGGGAAGCGTGAGCCAAGAGCGGCGGCCGCTTTGAGGAATGCCTCCTGGATGGATTCAGGCGGCAACGCGCAGTCTTCAAGGCCGGCGTCCTCCAGACGCGGTGGTCGAATCGGATCCAACAGATCTTCCCCTTCCTTTGTCGCCTCCATTGTCTGATCAAACCCTAACCCTAACCAATTAGAAACGACGATACAGAATAGGTCCCAAGTCCACTCCCCATTCCCCAACATCCACCGAAGTTAGTATTATTTGTACCTACATGTAGATATGAAGATTTAAATTTCCCGTCCACTTAATTGTCACTATTTTCATTTTAACTCCGTTTTAGGCTTTGAGCTATGGTTTGTGCTTTATGCTTTCTATTTTTGTATTTTCAGAAACATTTCAAAAATTTTAAAATAAGACTTTTGTTAAGAGTCACAAATGAGTCAAGTTGTTTGTGAGCAACTTGATAATTAAGTCGATAAAAATTTGTTTGAATTCTTTCGTTAAGATAAATGAGCTGAGTTTGAGTCTAATTTTAAATATTGATTTGGAAACGAGACAAGTTTGAATTCAATAAAATTCAGTTCATTAGTTTGTGAAAATAGACATATTTATAAATGCATTAATAATTTTTTTTATAATTTTATAAATATATTATTTAACATATATACATATTATTATTATATTATTTAACATACATATATACATATACATATCAGCAATATATATATTTTTTCCTCACTTTTCTCTCCCTCCTTTGTTCCCCTTTATTTCTCCTCAGAAAATTTTTTCACTTTTCATATTCCTATCTCTCCTACATTTTTTCCTTCCCTTAATCGTCTGTTATTTTTCTTGTTCAATTCATTTCCCTTCATCGTCTTCTTCTCATTGTTACTTCATCTCTCGTTGTTGCTTTGCTTCTCATCGTTTCTCCTCTCATTGTCGTCTCGGCTCTTGTTGTCGATCGTTGCTTATCCTCCATCTTCGCTGCCACTACATACTTCTTCCTCTATTGTCGTCATAGCACAAACTCCTCTCTATGGCGAGCTCGAGCTTGGCAAGTCAATTGAATTGACAAGTCGAGCTCAAGCTCAGTTCATGTTAACCGAGCTTAAGCTCAAGCCTGAGCTCAAGTTTGCTGAGTCAAGCTCAAGCTCGGTTCATGTTAACCGAGCTTAAGCTCAAGCCTAAGCTCAAGTTTGTTGAGCTAAGCTTAGTAAAGCTCGAGTAGGCTCGAATGCAACCTTACTCTTGTTAAATTTTCAAACGAATCTTTTATTTATATTTATTTCATATTAATTTTCACCTTAAATAAGTTTAATTGAAATTTCATTACACTTTTATATAGACTAACCTTTTATATATTAATTTTCTTCTAAAGGCTTAGTAACAAAATATATAAAACTCAAATTAAACTTATTATTAAATTAAAACTCTTTCTGTTATTCCACACAAAGTAATGGTAATTTTTATTAAATAAAAACTATTTATTATTTTACTAATACAATTTTTGCATTCTTGTTTATTTTACTCAAAAACCATTCGCTTTTGTTCAATGGCAAAAACCAACCCAAAATATATGTAATATCTTTATTTGGGGGATTAAATAGGAAAACATAATGAAAAATATTTGTCTTTATTAAAAGAAAATTACATCAATCTCTCTTGAGATCTAATAAAAATGTATGTAATAGCTTTGTGTTTCTTAGAATTATAGCTAAGTCGGTTGCCATTAACAAATAGTGTGAATGGACAATTTTGCTCATAAATTTTTTAAATTCCCCCCCAACCCTTTCCCCCCCACACAGTAACATAACTATCTCTTTTTCTTTTCTATCTTTGTTTTTATCTCTTACATAAAATAGTTTTAAAATATATAAAATAAATTTTAATTACAATATACATTAAATATACATTTACATAACTTTTTACTTATAGAAATTTACAATAAATATAAAATGTATTTTTTAAAATATAAATATACATTTTTATTTCTAAACAAAAAGTACATACCTATATATGAAAACATAATTCTTAGTTATAGATATATATAAACTATAAATAATAATTACATTTTCTAATAACAAAAAAAAAAAAAAACTAGTAATGGTTGAGTGGCACTAGTACAGAATTTCTTAAAGTGATTTTCAATTCTTAAATTTATCAAAAAGTGAACATAATTAATTAATTATGAACTATTACTATCGATTAGTACGAAATACTAATAATAATGGATTGTTGGTCACATATCATATTGGATGAGATATAGATAGTAGACATGTGGGTAGATATTATTTAAACGCCTACTAAATGTAAGCCTATAAGAAATCATATGGCTGAAAAATATTAATAATCTGTTATTGATTTTTAATTGTCTAACTAGTTTTCGTACCAGAGGCAACACGGTTATCTTGTATGCTAGTGTTAGAGATTTGTCATTGAGTAAAAACATTCGGAATGAGATGTGAGAATGCTCTTTGTGTGATCTATGTGCAGTAGTATATGAATGCAGATGATTGCTGATAAGATCTATTGATCTCCAACGAGAGGCGAACATGATATGCGATCATAGTTGGTTTGTGATTATCTAAACCCCTTGGCAAGGTATGCATTATTGGAATGGAGTTTTTAATGTAGGAAAGAATTTTGATGTGTCATCACGATTTCACCATACTAGATCTTAGCATAACTACTAAGTCATGTGAGTTTAATCAATCCATAACTCTTACTCAATCAGAATGCTAGTCAATGGAAGGATTATATTACACTATAATTAAAAATCCAAATAGGTTTACAAGAAGTATCGAGTTCATTACCATTAAAATTGTCTTGAATCTATGTTAGAAGACACTCGAGATCTTTCAGGGTGTTTTGGGGAGATGAAGAAATCCTCATAGTAGATCGAAGTATTCGATCGGTATCAAAGAGTTTGATGTGTCTTGATTGCTACATGATTGTGAACTTAGAAGATCATACACATACTAAGCAACACGTTGGATTAGTGATCCATCGTTGTTAATGTGTTATTCATCATTAAGGAGTTAATGATGATAGATGCTGTTAAGAGTTAACAAAAGGATTAGCACTTAATAATGGAAGGCCATTAAGAGTTAATGGGCATGCCTTGATGCCCATTAAGAGTTAAAAGTTAATAAGATGTTTTGGTTTTATTAAGAGTTAGTGAAAGGACTATTAAGAGTTAATGGCATGCCTTGATGCAATAAACCAAAAGTTGTAATAGAAGACTTGAAGAAGTCAATCGTTTCTTTCAAATGATCGACCGTTTTGCTGAAGTGGGCAAAAAACTATCAACTAGTCCCTGCAACAGTCAACAACCTTATGAATGACATTTCACTGGCGTGCTTTAATCTTCTATTGCTTTTGGCAACATAACATTTAATGCTTTGTTGCTTCTTTAATTATGCTCTTTACAAAGTATTAAACAATAAGAGATGGGCGAGAGATTAAAAGAAGGGAAGGCAAGCAATCAATTGCATGCTTTTTCTTCTCCTTTCTTTAGAAGCCATCCACCATCTCCTCTTTGCTCTTTTGTTGTTCTTGTTGATCCTTGGTTGTTAGATGACCAGTTTTCATCTAAAAGGACAAACCCATAGCCTTGGTTCACATTCATTGAGATAAGCTAGCACACGTCCATTGAAGGGTTTTAGTATGGCTTAGGCGTGGACTAACTTGATCTCTTGCATTTGTGAAGGTAGATTAGTCATTCGAGTAAGCAGGTTTCAGGAATTGTCCATGGTAGTTCGTGGAAGCTTGATAGGAAGCTAAGTACTATGGGTCAAAGGTGCATTAAACAACCAACAACTTTTTTCATCTCTTGAGGAATATGATACCTAACCCTTCTATGGTTGGATGTTTTGATATACATATAGTTGTTTCATACTTAGTCTTACAAGGGTTTTACATTTTGTTTCCACTTGTTGTATGTTAAGCTTTTGAAAATGTTTTGAAAACCTATCTCATCCCTTGCATGATCCACCAAATGTTGGTATGTTCTTTCAAGAGAGAGAGAGGGGGAATACGTGTGCGTGTGAGGGAGAATGGGTATTAAACCGCCCCCCCCCAAAAAAATGGTGACAATTGAGTAACACTACCGATTACTTGTTGATGATACTGGACCGATCACTGAGGTTTGCCTCGAACCAAGTACCTGCAAGGGCGAGGCTTTAATCCCCCGGGAGAACTCCGACGCTCAAGTCAGTAGAGGAATATGCCCAAAGTGGAAAGTGAACTAATAGTCAGATGATCCATACCTGTAGAAGTTGATCTCTATTTAAAGATGACGTAGAGCATACTCTGAAGAGATAAGATAACCTCTGAACCAGACGTTGGAGAGAATCTCGGTTGATTGAGTCAACCTCGTTCAAAATTAAATATGAGATAAATTATGAAGATCTCGATGACACGTGGCACTTCTTGAGACAGGCACGTGGCGGCACCATATTGGAAGTCTCCGAGGGTAGTATAGTAATTTTGCCCTTAGTAAAATATTCCCTCATCACTTGCCCCCCCAACTCTTTGAGCTGCGAGGGAGAGGAGCTCGGCCAGCTGAAGGAGTAGTCCTCTAAGCTTTCCTGCTTTCCTGTAAAAAGAGGCTTTGCAAAAAAGATAAATGAATAAGATTAAAAAGCTCTATTATTGGCTATTGTTGGCTCACTTCCCAACTGAAAATCCCATCACCACTATAAGCACCCCCGTCCGGATATCCCAACCACCCGGTCTATCCGAACGAAAGCACTTACGTAAGGGAAGAGAAACAAACACAAGACAACAAAATACCCTGACATGCATACATAAAAAGAAATACCACAGCGAAAGCAAAATGCTATACATGCATGTCCATAGGTACCCCGCTAGAACAACGGTCGAGGAATGTATATAAAAATATACAGACGTCTGTGCCAACAACAAAAGATACAGAGAATAATCCGGCACAGTTAAAAATGAAAAACAAAAATACTAACAGGATATCAGAGATAATGGGGGCGACTAACTGTACACCGAACCTACGTGACCGGCTGCTAAGTGGAACGATCTTCGCCCTCGGCCTTTGCTTTACCCTTACTTGGAATGATGGAAAGCAAGGTGAGTCACAAGACTCAGCAAGTTTATAAGAAATAAAAGGCTATAAATAGAGAAGAGACCATCCCAAACACAGCCCCACAAGTACACACAAGTCATGAGACGCTACAACACAACAGTGCAGCATAATAAAAACACATACCGGTCCTTGGGGCCCACACAAGACACCTGGCACCCAAGTTCCATACCAACCTGCCGCTGCCCTGAAAGGCAACAATATCCTCAACAAACCTGTGCGCACTGTCCTGGGGCGGTACTCTCGTCACCCGTATCCACGTCGGTACTCCCGACAACCGAGCCATAGGCTCCCTCGGAACGGTACTCCCGTCCGAGAACTAAATACTATCAGTAGCCAATGCACATAAAATGCAATGGCGTAGTGAGCATCAACGTGATACAAGGCGCCCATACATCCAGGCATCAGGCCATGCTCCACCCACATAGTAAATCACACGCGATGCATATGCTCGTGTTGAATGTAACCTAACCAAACTAGAATGTCCGTGACCGAGCATGACCAAATCATGATAATCCCAACATGCAGCCCGTACCCGTGTACACACCAAACCATGCCACAAGAATAAAATATAAACAGACATGCTATAATCACATAACGACAGAGCTAGTCAGCAGTGCCTGGCACCGGTCAGCAGTCAGTGACTAGGAGAGACCATCTAACGGCCTAAGATAGACCGTACGACAGTCACACCTACACCGAAAAGCCAATCCTTGCCCCCACTGCACAACCGCTCTAGCCAATAAATAATCAAAAATCCAATAATAATACCCAACAGCTAAGAACCTAGCCCCAGTTGAGTACGACATCATTCCCATAGATTTGGGGGTGGTACAAATCCCCGTAAGCAACAATGAATAAAACTCTCGAGACCCGGTTAATAAATTAAATTTTTAAAACACATTGTTTAAAATCCCACAACTTATTAACAGCCGAATCAAACGAAGGAAGGTCAAACAAATTGGCAACGAAAGAAACAATGATGTGGGTGAAAAGAACTTGCCTTATCAGAAGTATCCTTAGGCTCGTTTGGTCCAAAAGCAGTAAAAATTATACAAACTGCAATATCTCAATTAATTGTCAAAATTAACAAAATTGGACGCAAAACGAAATTCTGACCGTACAAAATATTAATTACTAGGTGCTTTACATACTTAGGTAATTAAATCGCTGATTAAACCTGATTTAATCCAATTTTTTTGCACCAAAGTCCCCCAACTTCGCGTCGCCAACACACTGGAATTTTCCAGAAAATTGCTCACTGATTTGAGCATTAAAGACGCCCGAAATCGGGCTTAAATGCTGCAAAAACGAGCGGAGGGAGGGGCGCCACGTGGCGGCACGCGGGTGGCCGCTGGAGGCCACCGCCTCATGGACGAAACGGCGTCGTTTTGACGCCTAGGCTGGTTAAAAATCAGCCAAATTCTCCCTGCCGCGCGCGCACACTCGCGGGCTCGATCCCGCGACCGCCCCTCTGCCCGTCCCACGTGCAAACCGCCCGCGCCACACGCCTCATTTAACCTATATATAACTTATGTTATATTTAATGTGACTTTTGGCTTCTTCCGCGATTCCGCCAGCACCCCTAACTTTTTATTAATTACACTCTCACCCCTATATTAATTACAGTTATGCCCGAAACTTCTAAAAATCTCACAATTCGATTTATTTTAATTAATTTTTTTTAAAATCCCAAAAATTCCTAAAATAACAAAATTAATTATCCTAATTTCTTATTTCCATAAAATCATATAATTACATCTTTATTTAATCCCAACAACTTATTTTAATATTTTTTTTTAAATCTGATTACCCCAAAATTAAATTAAATTGACATTTATGGGGCGTTACAACCACTCCCCATGGCCCTCCAAGAATTCTATAAAAAGGGAGATGGGGATGGTCCCCTCCTCACAAACACTCTTGGAGTGAAAACCTACTTGAGAGTGAAGTAAAAAGGTAAGAGTTCTCTCATCTTCTCTTCTCTTTTTTTTCTTTCATTTTATTTTATTTACTTACTTCTTTATTTCAGTTTTTTTTAATTATATTTTTATTTGCGTGGCCGAGACTGCTGGTCTCGGCCGCGCTGGAGTAGGCCGCGCGGCTGGCCCGTGCGCGCGGGCTGAGGCCGCGCTGGCCGAGGCCTCCCGCCTTGGCCGTGCAAGGGGCCTACTGCCCCCTTTACTTAACCCTTGTTTTTTTTTTTTTTTGAAGAGACAATTGGTCTCGGCCTCGTGGGCTTTTTTTTTTTTTGGAAGAGACCATTGGTCTCAACCTTGAGACCTCTTTTCCCCTTGTCTCTAATTGCTTATTTCTGGCTGATTCTTTCGTGCAGGATTCTCACGGGGTTCAAGAGACTGTAAGCAGTGCCTTCAAGTTCAACAGGAGACAGACCGGCTCCCTCTTAAGGATTCTCCCGTGCATTTCTCTTTCATCCCTGTAATTCTTCTCATCAGCTGGTATTCCTTTGCCTTCCTTCTCTTATTTTTTGTGGTTTTTTGTTGTCTCTCTTCCATATGTCACGTTGCTTTAGTAAGTCGATGTCCATGGCCTCCTCTAGCAACTCAGATGGGAATAACTCGGATTCTTCTAGCTCATCTAGCTCCTCTTCCCAATCTGGTAGGCAAATAGGAGACGCTGGGACCTCTCGGCCTCGTCCTCATGCCCTTTCTTTCGATAATGATACCGACACAGAGTTAGAGCTCCATCGTAATGGTCTCCCTGATGACCTAACCCCTGCCTATTCTTCCTCGTCCGAGGATGACATCGCTGGACTCGCCCAGAAATATCATATCCCCATTAAGGGCTATTGGTATTCTGCACCCTCCAACCTTAGAGCCCATCAATTCCCTCATGGGGGTTTAACCATCTATGAAGCCTCTCTTGAAGCAGGGTGTCGGTTCCCTTTCGAAAGCACCCTAGCCGAGATCTTTCGCTTCGTAGGGTTATCTCCTTCTCAAATAGTGCCCAACGGGTGGAGGAACCTAGTCTCTTTCGTTATATATTGTCGGGGAAGAGGTATTATCCCCAAAGCTAAACTCTTTTTAAAATTATTTCGCCTTGTATGTGTTGATAAGTCTGAGTTTTGCTACTCTTTTATGGCATATCCTGGCTGCAAGTTCCTCGTAAACACCTCGTCCTCTTTAAAAGGTTGGAAAAATCGGTATTTTCTTATGGGATCTGCCTCCGTTACTATAGGTGTGCCCACCGCCTGGCGTCAGCGTCCCTGTAAGAATTTTCCTCATGAAATGTCCCCTTTAGAGCGGAGGGACATCGAGCTTTTGATGGGTTTGGAGCACGTCAGTACCGCCAGATTGATTAACAAGCAAACCTTGTTTCTCGGGGGTCTGTGTCGATACCCCTGCCCAGCAGCCGACACTCCCTTAGGTTGATTTTTCCCGATCTCTCGTTCCGCTTCTTGTTTCTAATTTCTGCATGCTTCTTTATCCTGACATTTGATCATATTTTACTTTGCAGCCAAGATGATCGATGATGCGGAGCTGTGGGGGATCGACAAACTGGCTGTTGAAGAGGCCAAACAGGCCCGGAAGAATGCCAAGAGGCATACCCGAGACTCCAGGCTCCCAGCTCGGCATAAGAAATCAAAAGCCTCTGGGTCCCGCTCTTCTCTGCCTCACACCGAGGCAGGAGGCTCTTAGGGCACCGAGCCCCTCTCTGACATGATTGAAGAAGAGGCGTCTATTCTTGCCCGGGCCCTTCACCGACCCAACTGGAATGTCTATGAGACAGATCACAGTAGCGAGGCTTGGGTGGCGACTCAGCTTATTCAGGGTCTTCCCACTTGGGCAGACATGGAGGGGGCCGCCGACCTAACTTCGGAGACGTTGGAGTCTTACTACAGCCAGAGCTTAGTTCAGGTTAGCCTTTCGAACTTTTAATATAGAGAACTCTCGTCCCCTATATTCTAATTTTGTGCTATTTGAACAGAGTATTGTCGCTCATAATGAGCTCCAAAGGCGAATGGCGAGAATCTCACAAAGAATGTTGGAGATGGATAACACCCTTGTCGACTGCCATAGGACCATCGAGCAGTGAGACGAGGATCTGAGGGCTCAACATCAACGAAACGAGGAGCTTGAGGGACGCCTTCAGGGGCTCGAGATTAGCCACCATGCCATGGAGGAAGAGTTAGGACGGACTCGGGAGCACAACCGGGAGCTTGAAGAGAAGTATGCAAACCCCACCCAACTCCCTGAGATGAAAGGATTTATTAGACATGAGCTGCAAGGGGTATGGATGAGAGGTTTCACTCGCTGCACGGAGGAAGTGCAAAGAGCCTATCCTGATCTCAGTTTTGCTCCTGTCAGGTCCATGGAATATGTGATCGCCGAACTCAGCCGAGCATCTTCCTCCCAAGCCCCAGCAAACGAATCCGAGGAGTCCGAAGAAGAAGAGACCTAGTTGTTAGTTGCATGTATCTTCTTTCCCCGAGTTTGGGTTGTATTGGACCTTTGATCTTTCATTGAATGAAATGCTTCGTAGTTATGCTTTTTTGTAATAGTCTGAGCCAAGTGATCTCTGTTACCTGATTTCTCACCCCTGCACCGTTGCTCACATGTTGACGCGGTGGCAAATGCTTGTTCTACCTGGTTCCTTTTGATTAGGGGTGGTCCCCTAGGGTCACATCTGCCCCTATTATTTTTAGCCATCTGTAACTTCGGTATGGAGGTGAGACCTTAGGAGTCTCATCCGGGACCAATTAGGTCGACTTCTTCGAAAGCCATTTCTACCCCCCCATTTTGCTGTTCTTTTTTATTTTATGGGTGGTCCCCTAGGGCCATATCTGACCCTTGACTCTTTCTTTTTATTTTAGGGGTGGTCCCCCGAGACCATATTTGACCCGTGACTCTTCCTTTTTATTAGGGGTGGTCCCCCGAGGCCATATTTGACCCATGACTCTTCCTTTTTATTTTAGGGGTGGTCCCCCGAGGCCATATCTGACCCTTTGCTCTTGTTATCTCCAGTGAGGATGAGAGAACTCAAAAAATCCATTTGGAGGCCTCTGAGGTCAGGAGAGGAAAAACCTTTTCTTCCTTTTTGCCTCTTGCGCCCTCTTCTTATTATTTTTTATATTCTGTGGGACAGTCTGCACATATAAAAAGAAAATAATGAGATTTTATTGAGAAACATACATAGCTTCAAGGTCCTTGGGGGTAACCCATTATTGATAAAATTTGCTCAAGTTCTGAATATTCCAAGTATTCTTTATAGGAGTGCCCTCCATGGTCCCAAGCCGGTATGCCCTAGGGCTGAGGGTCTCGATAACCCGATAGGGGCCTTCCCAAGTCGACGACAACTTGTTGGAGTCTCGGGGGTTGCTCACACTCGCTCGTTGAAGGACCAGATTGCCAGGTAGAAAACTTCGAGCTTTCACCCTTCGATTATAGTACCTCTCAATCCGCTGATTATAAACCGCCTGGCGGACCCTTGCTTCTTCCCGAAGCTCCTCCACTGTATCTAAGTTATTCCTCAAGCCTTTCTCATTGGATTCTAGGTCAAAATGCTCCACCCTTCAAGTTGGGATCCCGATCTCTACTGGAATAAGGGCCTCTGAGCTGTAACATAAGCTAAATGGGGTCTCCCCGGTGGACCCCCTTCTCGTGGTCCGGTAAGACCAAAGGATGCTCGGTAACTCGTCCACCCAACTTCCATCTGCCTTGTCAACCCAGGCTTTTAATCCATGGAGCATAGTCCTATTAGCAAGCTCAATCTGTCTGTTAGCCTGTGGATGAGCTACAGAGGTGAAGTGCTGCTTGATCCCCAATTCTTGACACCATTCCTTGACCGTCCGATCCGTGAATTGGGTCCCATTATCTGAAACAATCACCCGTGGGATGCCGAATCGACAAACCACGTTCTTCCATAAAAATTGCTTCACTTTTCGTGCAGTGATGGAGGCTAGGGGCTCGGCCTCTATCCATTTGGAGAAGTAATCTATAGCTGCGATCAAGAATTTTACTTGACCTGCAGCAGGTGGGAACGAACCTAGAATATCAATCCCCCATTGGGCGAAAGGGCACGGCTGAACCAGGTGGGTGAGCATGGCGCTAAGAACATGAATTAGGTTGGAGGCCCGTTGGCATCTTTCACATTTTTTGACCAGCTGCTCTGCATCAGACACCATAGTCGGCCAGTAGTACCCTTGTCGAAGGGCTTTCTGATAAAGAGTTCGGGCTCCTATGTGACTCCCACATATTCCCTCATGGATCTCTCTTAAAACATAGTCAGCCTTACGTGGCCTCATGCACTTCAAGAGCAGTTGAGTAAAGGATCTCTTGTACAACTCCTCGTTGACTAGTATAAATTTCTGGGCCCTCATTTTTAGTTCTCGGGCCTCTAAGTCACTCTCTGGTAGCTTGCCATCCTTCAAATAACTAATCAAAGGGTCCATCCAACTTGGCTCTAGGTCGAGACATAGCTGTTCCACTATCTCGTCAATGCTTCTTTGAGGTAATGTCTCGATAAGAATCTGTCTGGAATTGGTTGGAAAAGAGGCCGATGAGATCCGGGACAAGGTGTCTGCTTCCATATTCTGGAATCGAGGCACATGCTCAATCTTTACAGATCGAAAACGACTCATCAATTCCTGAACGAAAACCAAATATTTATACATGTGGTCCTCAATGGCCTCGTATTCTCCCTTCACCTGCTGAACAACAAGGTTAGAATCAGATTGTACGTTGAGATGTTTTGCCCCAAGCTGTGCGGCGAGCCTCAACCCGGCTATGAGGGCCTCATACTCTGCCTCATTGTTAGACACCCGAAACTCAAAATGCAAAGCGTACAACCAGGACTGTCCCTCAGGGCTCTTTATCATTAGCCCAGCTCCTCCGCCCCCAGCATTTGAGCTGCCATCTACTGCCAACATCCATGATCCTAGGCTGTCATCTGGAGGTCCGCCAAGCTCAAATCCTTCAGTGATGAAGTCTGCTAAGGCCTGGGCCTTAATAGCTGAACGAGGTCGGTACTCTATGTCGAATGCTGTCAACTCCATTGACCATTTCAACATTCTCCCTGAGAGCTCTGGCTTCCCTAGAACCTGCCTTAGAGGCTAGTCGGTAAACACGATGATAGAATGCGCCTAGAAATAAGGTTGTAACTTCCTCGCTGAGACAACCAGGGCAAACGCTAATTTCTCCATGGGGGAATACCGAGCCTCTGCCACAGACAATCGTTTGCTTGTGTAGTATACTGGCCTCTACCTCTTATTCTCTTCACGCACTAGTACTGAGCTCACTGCCTCCTCTGCTACGGCCAGGTAGAGGTATAGCGGCTCACCCATCTTTGGCTTAGTGAGGACTGGCGGTGAGGCTAGACATTCCTTAAGCTCGTTGAAAGCCTCCTGGCACTCGACGTCCCAGATGAAATCCTTGGTCCTGGATAGGGCTTTGAAAAAAGGGAGGCCCTTTTCTGTCGATCGGGAGAGAAATCTCCCTAGAGCAGCTATCCTTCCGGTGAGTTGTTGGACCTCCTTAATGCTTCTCGGGGTCGACATGTCTAGTATCACTTTAATCTTCTCGGGATTCACCTCGATCCCACGATGATGCACGATATACCCAAGGAACTTTCTTGCAGAGACACCAAAAGCGCATTTAGAAGGATTAAGTTTCAATTGAAACTTGCGCAAGGTTTTGAAGCACTCTTCTAGATCTGTTGGATGCTCCTCTACCAGCAGGCTCTTCACTAACATGTCATCCACATAGGCCTCCATGTTGCGACCCAACTGGTCCTGAAAGAGCCTATTTACGAGCCGTTGGTATGTGGCCCCTGCATTTTTTAAGCCAAAAGGCATAACAGTATAGCAATAAGTACCCCGATCAGTGATAAATGTTGTCTTCTCATGATCTTCTTTATGCAACAGGATCTGATGGTATCCCTGAAAAGCATCTAGGAAACTCATGAGGTGGCATCCGACCGTTCCATCAATTAGGGCATCAATCCGGGGAAGTGGGCAACTATCTTTTGGACAAGCCTTGTTGAGGTCAGTGAAATCAATACATAACCTCCACTTACCTTCCCCTTTAGGGACTAAAACCACATTGGCGAGCCACTCGGGATAATCGACCTCCCGAATATACTATGCCGTCATCAGTTTTTCCACCTCGGCCTCTATGGCCCTTGCCCTATCTGGGGCAAAATTTCTCTTTTTCTGTATGACAGGTTGGTACCCCCGCTTCACTCCCAAACGGTGCGTCATTACTGCCGGGTCTATGCCTGGAATGTCGTGGACCGATCATGCGAAAATATCTGCATATTGGTGAAGAAGTGATACAATCTGGGTTCGAATAGGGTCTTTCAATTGGGCGCTCACCCTCACGCATCTATCGACTCTGTTCGGGTCCAATGGTACCTCTATAAGCTCATCCACGGGCTCAGCAATCTTTGGGTCCTTTGGACCTTCTAGTAAGAAACTGACAGTGGCGGGGGGAGGGGGGAAATCTCGATCTCCCCCACAGTAGGGCTCTGTTTCCATCTTGAACCTTCTTGCGGCTTTGACTGCTCCTGTACAACACCTTTAGCTGTGCTGATAGATGCCATGTAGCACTCCCGGGCAGACCTTAGGTCTCCCCTAACTTCTCCAACCCCCCCAGCAGTGGGGAACTTAAGCACCATGTGATAAGTACTCGGCACGGCCCGCAGAGCATTTAGTCCCGATCTCCCCAGGATCATATTGTAGGCCGAGGGGACATCCGCTACCAAAATGTCTAACATGACCTGGGCAGACCGAGAACCCTTTCCAAGAGTCAACAAGAGTTGGAAGACACCATCCGCATATACCACTTCCCCGTCGAATCCAATCAAAGGGATATGAGCGGGCTTCAACTGTTCCATCTCTATCCCATGCCTAAAAAGGCCTGTCGATATAAAACTTCAGAGGAGCTCCCCGGGTCCACGAGAATCCGCCGAAGCTCCCATTTTCTCAATTTTGCTGTGATGACCAGCGGATCATTAGACACCTGATACCCGGGCAAGTCGTCATCCGTAAAGGAGATAACATCTCCTGGTCGAGCCCTTTTGACTCCTGTATGTCGATGCAGATCAGAACTCTCCCCCGACTTCTTGCCTGACACCACCCCAACTGCTAGAGTATGAAAAACCAACTGTTGCTGAGGACTCCCATCCCTCTGGTGATTCTCTCTCCGGGACGGGGTTCTAGTTCTGCGTCGTTCCTGAGATCTACCGCTCCTGCGAGGGGGGCTCCTCGATCTCCTTCGTTCACCCCTTTGTGGTTCTGTATCCTTAGCTACAAACCTCCTCAGGAAACCCCGATTGATGAGCTCCTGGATCTCTTCTTTTAGTTGATGGCACTCCTCCGTGTCCTGTCCATGATCTCGATGGAACCGACAATACTTGTCTTTACTCCGCTTATTAGCCGGGGCTTTCATGGGTCTCGGTTTTTTCAAGTAATCCTTATTCTCGATTGTGGCCAGGATCTCAGCCCGAGGAGTATTAAGCAGGGTGAACCTGACTGGACTCCATCGGGGGCCCGACCTCTCCCCCCGTCAGCCCGATTTATCTTCAGGCTTTTGCTCTCTGTTCTGACCCCTCTTCTCTTTCTTATCTGAGTACTCAATTCTCTTGACCTGCATCACCTCCTCGGCATTAATGTACTTGGTGGCTCAGCTCAGGATCTCTGTGAATGTCTGGGGAGGCCTCTTGGCCAGTGACTGGGTAAAAGGGCCAACCCTTAAGGCATTCTGAAAGGCCACCATAGCGATACTCTGATCAAGATTCTCAATGCTCAATGTCTCCATATTAAACCTAGCCACAAAATCTGTTAACAATTCCCCTTGGTTCTGCTTGAGATTCACGAGGGTCATGGTAGACCTCCGGTGCCTCCGAAGGGGAGCGAAATAAGCCAAGAACCTATTATGAAGCTGTCTGAAGTTAGCAATTGACCGATATGCCAGACTTGAATACCAGGACTGTGCATGTCCTTCCAAAGTAGCCGGGAAGACTCTACACCACATAACATCAAGTGCCGCTTGCACCATCATGTGAGAGGCGAAGAGATTTAAGTGATCAGCGGGGTCAGTTTTGCCTCCATGTGGCTTAATAGCTGGGATTCGAAGGCGCTCGGATGGGATAATTGCCATGATGTCCCGACTTAATGGCTGATTAGAAACAATGTCGTGTGGCTCTTCCTCCCTCCGTCTCAACTCTGCAACCTCCCTCTCCAAATGCCGCAAACGTCTTTCTCGCTGAGCCCCTCCAGCCCGAGAATAATCGGGACTAGAGGACTCCTCCTCCTCCGAGCCCGGCCTCCCATACTCGCCACGCTTAGAGGGTCCACTCCGTCTCTCGTCCCGATGGGACTCCTTCCCAGCGCGGGGGGATTCGCCTTCTCAGAATTCTCCATGACTAAAGTGGCGATCCCCCTGGTGTCGACTGTCATGATTGGAGTTCTCCACCGGTCTTATCTCCGGGGGCTGCTGTTGGGTCAAAAAGGTGTTGAGCAATTCCGTCAAATGTTGGACCTGTCCCTCTAACTGGGCGACACGATCCTGAGGTGGCGAGGGATTCGGGGGATGACCCCCTACGGGACCGCTCTCAGGTGGGTGGTTTTGACTCTGATCTGGGACGGGCTGGGCCCCAGCAGCTCGTGATGGATTTCTTCTTGTCGCCATATCGGGAGGAACTTGAGCTCGGCCGAGGTACTCGACGAACAAAAGCAGATAAAGTAACTGGCCCCACAGTGGGCGCCAAATGATGATACTGGACCAATCACCGAGGTCTGCGTCGAACCAAGTACCTGCAAGGGTAGGACTTTAATCCCCCGGGAGAACTCCGACGCTCAAGTCAGTAGAGGAATATGTCCAAAGTGGAAAGTGAACTAGTAGTCAGATGATCTATACCTGGAGAAGTTGACCTCTATTTAAAGATGACGTAGAGCATACTCTGAAGAGATAAGATAACCTCTGAACCAGACGTTGGAGAGAATCTCGGTTGACTGAGTCAACCTCGTTCAAAATCAAATATGAGATAAATGATGAAGATCTTGGTGACACGTGGTACTTCTTGAGACAGACACGTGGCGGCACCATATTGGAAGTCTCCGAGGGTAGTATAGTAATTTTGCCCTTAGTAAAATATTCCCTCATCACTTGTTATCTTGGTTTGATAAACCCCATCTCGATGGTAAAAAAAGAGAAAAGAGATAAAGGGAGAAAGATGTAGTGAATCACACACACATATTATATGGGAGAGAGGAAAAGAATGAAAAAGATATAGAGTATCAAATAAATGAGGTAAAGAGATAGAGTTTTCATATTAGTGATCTAAATTGTCGTGGTTCTAGAGAGGTAGAAAATGATGAGTGACAGAGAAGTATAGGAGAGAAAAAGAAAGATAAGTCATTGTTGATATTAAGGTTAATGTAAAATGGGATAGGTTTTGGCCAGTGATGAAAAAAAAAGAAAAGAAAACAGGAGATAGAAAGGGAAAAACACTTCATGGTGGATGAAATTGAATGACATTTTGGGTATTTTAAAATTTTTAGCTAATGTCGTTTAATAACAAAAGAAAGTGTACAACATATAAAAATACAAGAGTATTATATGAAAATTTTCCTAGCTTTAGAAAAAACTCTTGTAATTGTCTCAATTTTTTTTTTTTTGTTCATTCGTTAATAAGATTAAGATCTCAACTCAACAGAAACAACAACAATAAGAGGGCTAAGGCTCTTCTCAAAAGAAAACAACAAATCAAGAAAATACAACATAAGGATCAAACTATAGGTATAATAACAAGCAAGCTCAATGATTGAGAAAACCAAAGACTTGGGTTAAACAAGTGATTAGACAGACAAAGGGGGCAACCCATAACTTTGAGAGACCTGCTTAGGGGTGGGTGGGAAAATGAATAATTTTGCAAACTGAATTAGCTTTAAGAAAATCTCCAAACAGAGGCAAGCCCAAGAACAGTGGAACATAGGAAAAGGATGGGGAGAGCATGTGTTGGGCTGCCAGTCCCCCATACATCAACATCAGATTTATTTATAATTTTATAATAATTCAAGTTTAGCCTCTCCACGTACCTACGCTTCTCCAACAAAAACAAACTCTTCTATTAAATGAAATAATCAAGATTTTTATCACCTTCTCACGCCATCCTGCTTGTCACCACCCAACTCGTAAGGCTGCCTTTGGGCAGGGCCGGTTGAAGGAGTAGGTTGGTGAGGCAATTGCCTAGGGCCCACCCCTTAAGCTGAATAAATAATTATTTTAATAAAATATATTTTTAATTTTTTATTAAGAGTTGGGGTTCCTAAATTAGTGATGACTTAGGGCCCCCAAAGCCCTTGAGCCGCTCCTGTCTTTGGGTTGATAATAATTCTAAGTCATCCTGACTACAGCATAATAATAGTCATGGGTTGCATCCAATATGGCTGATAGGCTACACTTTGAGTATATATGATTGTGTGATTGAGAATAGAATTAAAAAGTTATTAGGTATCGTTGAGAAAATATCTACTTAATAGCTAACGTGGTCCCTAATTTATTTTGATATTTCTTAAATATAATAGTCAAATTAGTCTCAATAATTAGCCAACTTATTTGGCACTTCACCTTAAAATTTACTTAAAAAACCTAAAAATTGAAGTGTAATTGTCAAGCCTAAGTGAGCATCTCAAATGTTTTAATTTTTTATTTATATGTGTTGTCACGAAATGGGATTAGAAAGAAACCACAATCAAACTATTAATCACACACGTGAATATAAATTTTTACGTGAAAAACTCAAATAAGAAAAAATCACGTGCAAAAAAATAAAATATTACTAAATAAATATTACTACAATAAAAGTGATATTACTACACTAATTCTTGTTACCTGACTACCTATTTATAAATTTAAAATTATTTATAGATATATATAATAAATCATATTTTGATAAGAAGATGACTCGTGAGGATATTTCTTAAAATGAGATAAATTTCACTTAAAATTGAATTTGACAATATTATAATTAAAGATAAATTCAAAATCTAATCATAGATGAATTAGGATTTTGAATTATAATTATCATATGTATATAACATGGGTCATCGCGTGTATATATATTACATAAAAATTTATAATTATAATTAAAATAATAAAAATAAATTGAGTATAAATATTATTTTAGAGTATCGTGTGAAATTTTTACATTATAATTTTAAGTTGTAAGCTTATATGTTTGTTTGTAACTCTATATTTCTAAGGTTTCGGAATAATAAAAATAATTTTAAGTATTATTTAGTACATAACATTCTTTTAATATATTATTCTAAACTTTATATATTCATAATTACATATTTTAATGTACAAATAATAAAAATACAGGCTAGCAAAACAATCGAACCCTAAATTATAATATGACTTAGACAAATAAGATATATAAACTTAACGTGTCTTATTTGACATTGTTATCTATATGTGATATAGAAAGAAAAAAAAAAAGATAATGTAAGAATATTTTAATATAATTAGTTATTAAATTATTATATTGCATTATCATTAATTATATTTGTAATATTTTTATTTCTTCCTTACTCTAAAATTTACTTGTGTTAAATTAATTCAGCACATTGAAATTAAACTAAAAATTAAGATTTCCTCTTAAATTCTATTTATCAAAATTAGGCTAAATCAAGTGCTGAAACCCCCTTCCTCTGTCACTTCTACACTTTTCCTCTCAAATCTGTCTACACTTTTCACTTTATCATTACTTTACAAATATTAAAAAATTTAATAGTTTAAAAATATTCTTATATTTTCTCTCTCTATTATCTTATTTAAAAAAAATAAAAATTCATCAATTCAGTTCAATTTTTTTCTTGCATAGGTTTAGTTTAATTAATTTTTCTTAAAAATTTAATTTTCAATTTAATTTTTTGGTCAAAATAATTGAACTTCAAAATAATATTATTTGATGTTTATAAAATGATATCATTTTTTTTTTAATTTTGTGTGTTTCTTATCAATTATTTCAATTTTCTTTACATTTCTTTGGTTTAATTGAGTCAGTTCAGATTATATAATTTGCGTTTGATTTTTTCAAGTTAATCAATCAATTCGATTCAATTTTGCTTCTTAGTTCAATTTAATCAATTACCAAATCGATTGTTTGTGCCCCCTAATCATTCCATTGTATGGTTAATTAGCTAAAGTTCATTTGTCTATAATTTCTCTCTTTGTTGGTTTGGGGATAACTAAATCGTTGTTGAACTAGAAAAAAAAGATTAATAAACTATTAAATTTTGGACAATTCATTTAATAGTTAAAGAAGATAAAGGGATGGGAAGAGAAAATACAAACGTGTTTGTGTTATATTAATAATTTTAACAACGATAGAGAGAATGTGCAATTATAGTTATAAAATTATAAAAGATCTTTGTTATTTTTTAAATATTAAAAATATTTTATTTTTTACTAATTTTTATTGAAAAAAACCAAAAAACGTTATGATTGCAAAGTTGGCACAATTAATCATTTTTTTACATTAAATCTTCATTTTGAGTCACACAGGTATTTTAATTTCTTACTACTAAATCAATTACTTGGGCATATAATTTATATATATCTTATATATATATATATTACAATAATAAAACTAATTCAATTATTAAAGTGTGTTTTGTTTTGTTTTGTTTTGAATTAGATGAAAGACAAAGGTGAATCTCTAATATGAATTAGAAAAGACTTGCAAAGTCCATCATATTTAAGAATAAATGCGAAAAATATCTCTTCACTAACTGTACAATCACCTTGATAGTAAGTGTGCATATTTTCATTCTCTTCATCACTTTAGTTATGCTTCTGAAATGGTAACTGTGGAGCCTATTTCTTTGCTGGCAATGGCACTGGGCCATGACGTGGAGTGCGGTAGGGTCCTCCGACCTCATGGTGTATCTATTGCTTTAAGTATTGATTTAGGGGGTTGTTTTGCTTAGTTGTTGGACCCTTAAGTTGTCATTTCAAGTTAAAAGTTTCATATAATTATATATTTGTTAAAAATTAAAGAGTTTAAATATTATTAAAATAATATTTTAAAAAAAGTTTTCTTTCAACTTTTTTTAGACGATTGTTTTCAACTTATTTCGTTGACTAATCATTTTATAATTTAATTTTTTAAATAATTATCATATTTCTAACCTTATCCTTCTTTTTCATCCTTCTGCCTTTTTTCTATTGTAGTCTCTCTCCAATTCTTCCATCGCCACCTCCATTTCTTTCATGGTGATTGTCTCATCCAGCCCCATCTCTATCCTTATTAATTGTTGTCTCTAATCTCATTCGCATTGGCCGTCACTTTTAGCCTTTATCGTCTCCTCTTTTATCTCTATCTGTCACTGTTGCCTCCATCTCATTCGTCTGTCACTTCCATTGTCGCCTCCTCCATCTCCTTCTCTCTCTCTCTCTATATATATATAACAAATATATATATATATTTAAATATCTCAACATGTATATTTAATATTTTTATGAATTAAATTTAAATTTTAATATAAAATATTATTTTAAAATAATTTTTAATAATTGTATATAATTTATCAATATTTAATGGTAAAAATTTTATTAATTGGATGAAAATTAGTATTTTTATTAATTTTATTTATATTATTCTGAAACATGTTTATTTTATTTTATTTTTAAATTTTGATAAATTATCAAATTTTTAAAATTAAATACATAACTATATTAATTTAAAATATATTTATTTAAACATATTATCAATTTAAATATTAATTAATTTTAAAATTATATATAATTTTTAAGTTGAAAGGCTTAAAAGTTATCTAAAAAAGGGTAAGCCAAACAGCTACTTAATAAAATTAGGTATGAAAATAAGTAGGACTGATGAAGCCATGAGTTTGGAGAAGCACGTGACTGATCGGACCCGGTTCGCGGGATCGGAAGCGCAACTTTCCAGGGAATTCCTTCCGAGTTGCCAAACAGTATTCAGTATTCACACTCGAAATTATCGAAAGTGGGGATTGATTTGATTTATTTCCTCCCGACCCCCCAAGATTCCGCACCCATTTTCTATCAAAAACATTTCATTCGAAGCCCAAGGATGACCCCACCCCCAGTAGTACCAGTCAATAGGCAGTTGTTGGAGAGACTGGCAAGAGAGCGAGAGAGAAGAAAGGCGTTGGAGATACAACCGGCACACGCATAACACCACACCCACATCTTCGATTGATTTCCAAAACTCTTCAATTTGTTTTTCTTCAGTAATCAACTTATT
The DNA here is from genome assembly GCA_036245055.1 of Diospyros kaki. NCBI lineage: Eukaryota > Viridiplantae > Streptophyta > Magnoliopsida > Ericales > Ebenaceae > Diospyros > Diospyros kaki. The sequence goes on from BSEG01000003.1 coordinate 5,971,658, forward strand.
TTTGTTTGTTATATCGTCGAGTCGATTGTCCTACTGGATTGCGATCGGCTTTGCCCTAGATTTCTCTCTTCTCATTTTAGGGTCGAGTGTTTGCTGCGATTGAATGCACATTCTGGTTGTTTTTATGAAGGCGAATTGTGTTATGGAGGGGAAGTGTGTGGAATGAGACATCAATTCTGATTTTGCGTGCTCTTTAATTACGCGTTTGATGAGTTTTTGAGGCGTGGAGCTTGATCTGGGGATCCGAAATGAGCACCGAAAGGCAGTCGGTAGCGTTTCGGGATCTTGCCGAGGAAGCGAAGAAGCGGATCGTTGTTCTGATAATATGCGTGGTCGGCTTGTCTTATCTCATGTCATGTAAGTCTGTGGATTTCTTTTCACTTAATTTGGGTGAAGAATTATCATTTTTGTTGTTGCTATTGGATTCTTTGTTCTGATTTATGCATCCAATTGCTGAGTCACTACGATTGGTACTAGTTTTCTTCAGTTTTGTTGTTGAAGTTATATGCTTGTATTGGCTACTCGTTTTGGAGGGTCTGTAGTTGTTTTGCTTGAGGCAATCTTTTATTTCAGTTCAGAATTTCCTTTTCTTCTTTCAGATTTTGCAATTTTTTTTGCATGCTCTAGGGTTTCTGTATGTTCCTTTTGGTGAAGGTTTCCAAATTCTGAAATTGGTTTTATTGAGTTTTTCCTTCTATTTTTTTCCCCTTTCTCTATGTCTCAATGCACTTGGTAAAAAATTGTTACCCATGTCTGGCTATTTAATAATTAGTACCTGCAACAGCATTTAAGTTTGTAGAGCCTCTTGAGTGTATTGATTCCCCCTCCCCCCCCCCCCCCCGGGGCGATAGTTTGACCATCTAGCAGACAAACATTCCCTTCCCGCTTTTGGCAATGAGGTCTATATGTTTTTCATACGAAAGTCGTTGACTTCCGTTCTTTAATGAACTTTTTATATAATAGCTCTGTCCAATGTCAATCTGTAGAGATTAGACTACATACGGTGTGACTACCATCCCTTTGTCATCATTGCCATGATAGTGCTCTTTTGTCGTTAGCTTCGTCATATGGAAACCTAATAGAAAGTTAACCAAATGGCAATAAAAAGTCTGTGGTAGAAGTTCACGAACAAGGCTTCTGCTTGTGAGCTTTCCACGGGCTGGCAAGTGAAGCTCCAATAGAGGCCTTGATTTTGGGTGAGCTGCGAAACCAGCCATGTGCTTTTTTGTTTTACTGACTGAATGATGCAGCAACAGCAAGAACTGAATTATCATCTTGAGTCTTTGAAGTGATAATTGTGTTATAAAAATACCTCGAAAGAAAAGACGTCTTAGAGAAACAAGAGCTTAATCAGAAACTTACATGCAAGGATTAACATTTTAAGTATGTGCATAAGATTTTCATGAAACAAGGTTCACAAAGTTATGTAAAATGCTAATAGTCTTTAGTTGATAATGTCATGGCCTAGATGAATTAGGAAGTTATTTTTATTCAGTTGATATTTACCATTATGAATTTGGAGTAGTTGAATATTATTTACAGTTAATTGGCAGTTATGGAGTAGTGGGGAAGTAGTGGTAACCGTTGTAAAATAACTGCCGGATAGCTTTATATATAGGCTATGCCATAGTTCTGGGAATCACATTAGAATTATTAAAATATCAGAACTCAGTTTCTCTCTTACTCCCAATTTCCTCCCTATGTTCTATCTGTCTCCCCCTACATTTCTGTCCATTTCTCTTTCATTTTTGTCTGTTTCTACCCATTATTCTGTCTGTTTCTTCCTCGATTCATTCTATTTCTCCCTCACTCTTGATTATATCTTCATGGAAAGTCTTAGGTAGGACTAGGGTTCTGACATTTGGTATCAAAGCTAGGTTGGTTCTTGGCTGTGATCTAGGCAATTCTAGTAGTGATTCTGATCAAACTTGAAGGCGCGCAAAACAAGGCAGTTTCTAGAAGCAGTTTGAGAGGTAATTATCGCTTATTGGAAGCAGTTATAGTTGTTGTTCCAAAGTGAAGTTAGAAGGATTCAACTGAGGAAATGGCTGAAGGAACTCTTGAGAGAATGCAGTCACTGGAGAAAGTATTCAGGGAAGAATTCAATAAAAAGCTGGATGACTTAATGATTATGATTTTAAAGAGGTTTCAGGTTAGTCTTCCATCGGAATTACTTTCTAGGGAATATTTTGATCCAATTATTCAGCAAAAGAAACCAGTTTCCCTGTGACAGTTGGAGATCCTCTACTGCTAGGTAATGATGTGATTCATAGAACTTTGCAAGTCAAGTTGCATGAGGATTTTCTGTCAAAGGAGAAGGATGAAAAAATTCTGGAAGATAATGAGTTTCCGTTGAAAGAAGAAGAACAATCTGAATTGGCATCCGATGAGACGTATGTTCTTGGCATCTACTTTAGACTGGAAGGTGGTTAGGTTTTAGCCATTGTGGAACCTATGGAACATTCCCACCTCTCTCTATGCAAGCCGGGTGCCAAGAAAGAAATGGTAGTTGCAGGAAAAATCACTGCGACACCATTGGAGGAGATATTGTTGAGTCTCGGACCAGATTCCTCACATAATTAACACTCTCTCACCCCCACACCCTTACTCGATTCTAATGGAAACTAAAAGAAATGTAAAACAGAACAAAGTAACATGCAATAACAGTAAAAGAACAAAAAGACTTATCCTGATTCAGGCAAGAATTTGCCCTACATCCAAACTGCCTGATGATGCCAGCAGAATCCACTATCAAAGAAACAAGAATACAACTCTTCCACTCTGATCTCTTCCTCGCACACACTTAGGCTAAGAATCAATAGCCTGTAGTGTTCAAAAACGCGCTAGGCGCTAGTCGGGGCCTAGGCGGCGACTAGGAAAAATGATATATTTTTTTTTTCTAAAAACCTTTTGATGTAATTTGATATTATTTTTAGGTAAATCAAAGTTGAAAAGACAAGTGAAATAATGGAATTAAGACTCAGAAAATAAAGTATTATATTAGTTATAAGTTCAAGAAGGTAGAAGCAGCAATAATACAACATAAACCTTATCCGAGGAATCTAAGTCTAACTATCTAATTGGTCTTCTTCCTCTCCATATTCTTCCAATACACGATCTTCATCGGACTCAAAATCAAATTCATTGATCTCTTGCTTATCTTCTTCTTCTAATTGAAGATCATCTTCATGAAGCTCTCTCATCTTAGAACTTCTTCGAGCTTGAAGCATCTCGTCTGCTCCCGATGCTTCACCAACCACTTCCCAAGTGAGCCCCGTACCAAGCTCAACTTCTTCATCATCTTCTCCATCAACGATCCATCCTTGTGCATCACTAGCAAGTAGCACATCAACATTCCTTTCCTTCTCCCTTTTGTGCTTGTTCATCAATTTCGCATTAAATTGAACATAGACTAGATTGTTCAATCGATTCACGTCTAGTCTATTTCTTTTCTTCGTATGTATCTACATAAATAAAATAAAAGCAATATCAATATAAATGATAACTGAATAATAAGGATAACTAATTGATAGTAAATAAATATAATTCATATATACACTAACCCCTTCAAAAGTGCTCCAATTTCTTTCACAACCGGATAAACTAGTGGTTAACGAGAGAATCTTTCTCGCCATTCGTTGCAAGTTTGGAGTTTGATTTCCATAAGTCATCCACCATGTAACTACATAGGTCAAACAAGTATAAAGCAACCAAATTTAATTTATACACTAATACACAATAGAAAGAATTAAAGGAATTTTATACCTGCATTATAATTGTCATCGTTTTTCGCACACCCTTGAGTTGCCCACGATTTTTCGAAAGCTCCATCTTTACAAGTATACTTTGGCAACTCAACATTTATAACATGGCCTTGCAATTCACCATCATAATGATAAAACATCTCCACAGTTAAAAATCCCATCCATCACTTCATTATCAAGTTGTATATCCATATCCTTGAAAAAGTAGTAGGGATTCAAAAGGTAAGCTGCAAAATGTAGTGGACTATCTAGCCTATCTTTCACCCTTGCTTCAATAATCTCCATAATAGGCTTATAGTTCTTTTCAAGATTATTTAAGGCCTCCTTAATTTCTTCCTTTGCTTGCTTAATCTCTCCACATAAAAAGCCCATAGAAGGCTTTCTAGCTGCATCAACAATTCGAAGCACCTTCACCAAAGGTACAAAAACCTTAAGGCATGGCCTTGAAATTACCCCCCATCAATTGGCCACTTCCTACTCCCGGTCTGAAAGGCACCTTATGTTTTTTGAAAATTGCTTCTAATGTCAACTCCTGAAACCTAGCTTTCTCGGCCACTTGACTCACTGTCGCGGGCATCATCATCTGCACCATTGAGTGGAGTTCATCCCTCAATCCACTTATGAATATAGAGACCAGGTATTGCTCCGTTAATCCCGGCTGAGCCAAGCACACAATGGCTCTCAATTCTTCAAACTGTGTTTGGTAATCCCCTACTGACCCTTCCTATTTCAGCTTATTGAATTCCTCAATTACATCCCCAATGCTCTTCTCCCCAAACCTTGCACACAGTTTTTCCATGAAAACATCCTAATTCCTTTCAAGGTCGTGATCTTGGATCCACCCTTGGTACCAACAATCAGCCGTATCGTTTAGATAGGCTGCGATCAAGGTAACCCTCTGTTCTTCCAGCACCTTATACAATTGAAAGAATCTCTCACAACGCCTCACCCACCACCTATGCTTAGTCCCCTCAAACAGAGGAATTTCTAGATGTGGAATAGGAGTATGATTATGAGGAACATATTGAGGGTTCCACACCTGGGTTTCTTGATTTAGATGAGACTCCTCTACCTCCGGATGGTCTCGATTGGGTGCATGGTCCTGGGTTGACAATAAAGGTTCCGAATTACCCCTAGGAGGGAACTCTGGCGAGAGTCGGAACTACGACAAGGACGATAAAAAGCCCAAGACGCTATTCAGCCTCTGCTCGTATTGCTCCAATGCCACACGGGTTTTCTCTGAATCCCCCTTTATCACCTCCTTCATCGCGACCAATTCTTCCCGCATCTGGGTCATCGCCTCTTGAGTCTAATGCATCTCGAACTCAACCGCTTCCATCTGCCGTGTTTGTGTACCCTCGGCCATTCATTCTGAATCAAGTTTGCCTTCGCTCGTCGCAATCCTCCTATCACCCACAGTCGGTTCGACCAGCTCTGATACCATAATGTCTGGACCCAAGATTTGGTCTTGAATAGTTGGGTAATTAGCCGTAATGAGAAGAAAGAGAGAGAAGAGAATGAGAGAGAGATTGAAAAATACTTTTGTTATTCGATAACCTCCTTTCTCTCCAACAGATTACATCTATATCACCCTAACAGAATTACCATGGTTTGTTATTTGTTATGGCCAACTCCCGCCTTGTACAACAACCAACTACCATACAAAGTAGGACTTATTCCCTAACTACCCTTAGGGTTGTGACAATCGATACCCCTTTTGAGTAGGAGAGTATCTGATGAACACACACTTTAGAGCACGAGGGTCTAATTTTCCCCTATTAACTGTAGGGATATGAACATAGGCTACACACTCGAATACCTTGGGGTTCTGACAACCAATCACATGAAAATCAAGAAAGTGTTTGGTTAGCAATTGAATTGGACTATGAGACCCAAGAGTTTTTGAGGGCAAACTATTGATAAGAAAGGTGGTTGTTAGAGTTGCTTCGCCCCAATAATGTTTAGAAACATTATGATGGAACAAGAGAGCTCGAATAACAGTTAGGAGGTGGCCATTCTTTTTTTCAGTCACTCCATTTTGTTGAGGAGTGTAAGGGTAGGAAGACTCATGAATGATACCATTTTGTTGAAAGAAAACAGAGAGATTGATTGAAAAAATCCCTAGCATTGTTTGACCTAAATCGTTTTATTCCCATCCCAAATTGATTCTTAATCATGTTGTATAACATAGGGAACACATTACTGACTTCAGACTTTGTTTTTAACAAATATAACCACACTACCCTCGTACAACCATCCACAAAAATAACAAACCACCTTGCCCCAGAAATATTGGAAACATTTGATGGACCCCAAACATCACTATGTATTAGAGTAAAAGGAAACTCAATTCTTTTATTAGATAGAGGAAATGATATCCTTTTGTGTTTTGCAAATTCACACACAACATAATGAAAATTCTTAATGTCTAGATCTTTAAATAATTCAAGAAACATCACCCTAAGAGTTAGAAAAGGGATGACCAAGTCGGTAATGGTGTAACCACAATAGGTCTCTGATGGACTGAGCTAAGTATGACAAGTATGACACGAGAGGTGTACTTTCCTTCTTGTCTCGCTCATCCAGTTCTGCAAGATAGTAAAGTCCAGCCCTAGCCTTAGCAAGTCCAATCGTTCTCTTCTTGCCCTGTTCTTGCAACTCACAGACGTTTGAATGAAAAATAACACTGCAATTAGTGTCCTTAATGAGTTTCTGGATAGATATGAGATTGGTAAATAGTTTAGGAACATGTAGGACATTTTTTAGGGTAAGATGTTCATGAAGAAGAACATCTCCTTGGCTAGCAACAGTGGTTAGGGAATCATCTGCCAATGTAATCTTTCTGGAGCTAGGACAAGGATTATAGGTGATGAAAGAGTGTGAAAAAGGGGTTATATGATCTGAAGTTCCCGAATCTAGAACCCAAGAATTGTGGTACACAATTTCTGAAGCATGTAGGGAAAAAGAAAGAAAAGAAGTACTTGTAAGGTCAAGAGAACAGGTACCTTTCTCTACCTTTTTGTCAAGAGATCCCAAAAAACTCCTCAACCTTTCAATCTTGGCTTCGTTGAGCTCAAGAGCATCTCCTTGATTTGGATCTTTTGGTTCAGGTTGTTGGTGGGTGCTAGCCATATATACCTGCCCTTGTCCTTGGTTTCATATTGGTCCTCCTTTGGGTGGTCTTCCATGAAACTTCTAACACTTTTCTATGGTGCGCCTAGGCTTCTTACAGTAAGTACACCATAGAGAGTCTCTGTCCACAACTTTCTTTTCTTCTCTAGATCCTTTACCCTTAACTATTAGCTTTCAAGGACACTAGAGTACAACTTTACACCGAGGAAGGTTCTAGCATAACTCCTCTTCTCCCTTTTTCTGCACATATAAGGGAAATCACTTCATTCAAGGAGGGCAAGTCCGCCTTACCTAGGATTTGTACCCTTACCGCGTCAAACTCTATGTTGAGGCCAGCTAAGAAGTTGTATGTCCTCTCATTTTCTACAAACTTTCTATGCAATGCAACATCTTCACTGCACTTCATCTTCAAGCACTGGTAGTGATTCAACTCTTGCCATAGAGTCTACAACAAGTTTGCATACTCTGTGATAGACTTTGTACCTTATTTGGTTGCTGTCACTTTAATCCTTATCTCATAGATCTGAGCTGCATCACAAACCTTGGAATAAGTAAGGTTTATTGCGTCCCAAATGTCCTTGGTTGTTGTCAAGAACATAACCGCATCACTGATCTTTGGAACCATGGAGTTTCAGAGCCAGGACATCACCAAGGATTCTTGCTTATCCCACGCTGCAAATGCTGGATCCCCCTCCTTAGGATCGGTTCCTAATAAATGGCTGAGCTTTCCCTTTCCCTTTCCCTTTAGAAAGGTGCGGATCAGTTGAAACCACTTCGTGTAGTTCTTACCATTAAATCGGTAAGCTGCTTGAAAGTTTTGCAATTCTCCTCCTGAGCTTTCATTGTTATGTCATGTACCTAGGAGTATAGGAGGGTCAATGATGTAATAGGAACATAATAAAGGGGGTAATCTTGTAATAGGTTTATAATAACTGTTAGGATATATTGTTAGCAAGTGGTTAAGCTGTTAGAAGGCAATGATGCCTATATAAGGCTGTTGTTAGGAGTTTGTTGGCATGTTAGAATTGATAATTGAAATCTGATTCTCTCTCTACATTTCTCTATTCTGCTCTCCCTCATTTTCTCTCTAATTTCTCCCCCCATTCTTCTTCAATTTCCTTCTAATACATTCTGCTCTTAACCTTAATTCAATCGGATTATTCCGATTGTCCATTTCAGTCTGTCATGAACCCTAGGTTCATGACAAATGGTATCAGAGCAGTCAATCCTTGGCTGTCGGGTTGATTTTAGTTGATGAGATCGGTGAAATAAATTTCAGTGATTAAGTGCCAGATCGAGAAAGCTTCAAGGCGACTACTGTGCGATGAGCGATTGAGGCAGCAAGGCTTGAGACGATTCAAGTGGTCCGGTGAATCCAACGGAATCGAAAGTCCTAAAGCTGGTTCGGAAGTCCTAAAGCTGGTTGATCGCGACTGGGTAGGCTGTTTATAGCAGCGAGTTTAGTGTCGAAATTCGGATGACGGTTGGTGCAAACTTGGAAGGCGCTATCGAAGTAGAACCTTGAGCGAATTTCGGCGAGCCAGATTAACTTCAATTGAACATGGAGATAATTTTCGTCGCTGATCCAATTCATTGGAATTGAACTTGGACTTCGACGGACGGTAACGAAACCGATCGAAGAAGGTGCAGGCCTTGTCGTTCACATCTAGTTCAACTTGCGGGCGTCACAGAACCGGTCGAGTTGCAGGGAGCGGTTGGGAAGCTGAGGTACAAGCGATCATGGCTTGTGATCTGGAAACTTATGGAAAGATACAGCTAATAACAGAAAGATACGGTAGCAATCTAAACTAGAAGATACATTATGTTTAGGAAACATATAAAACTAATATCAATCAATCACTGATTTGATCTTGTCCGAGAATAAGAATAAGATCTGATCTTTTATTGTTGACAATAACGTTCAACTAAGATCAGTAAAATTAGAAATATTAAAAATTGGTTCAAGTGTATGGGTTTTGAGATGGGTTTTTCCTTTTAGAAAGGGGGGAGAGAGAGAGAGAGAGAGAGAGAGAGAGAGAAGGGGGGTGAGGGGAGTCATTAGTAACAGGGAACATATTATCTCACATCCTCAATAATTTAAAGTTCTCTTTGTTTTGAAAAAAACGAAATTTATTTTCAGTAAACTGATGTTTGTCAAGATACTTGAAACAAATTCCATTGTCTTCCACTGTTTTTATAGAAACAATTGACTCGTGGTTTTTCATTGACATTTCTGTTATTTCCCTTAGATATGGAAAGATTTCACTCTTGGTGGAAAGAAACTAAATATTGTTCCTTGCTAAAAGACTAGGTACTTAAGAATGTTTAGGAAACTTGTTACTTAAGGGTTGACTTTTGTTGTATAGAAGACATGATTGCATAAATCTTGGGATCAAATATCATGATCTTCTCTAACAAGTGTTAAAAAAAAACAAGAACTAGAAAGAAAAAAAGTATTGTTAGGAAAAGGAGGAGGATACATGGTCTTAATCCTAGGAATGACAATAGACCGGGTACCTCTTCTTCGTCCCTTGTCCCTACGTCCTATTCTCCACCACCCCCCACCCCACGCAGGCCTCCCAATCCTCGTTCCTATTTTTGTTAATGATCTACTTAATTCTCCATTTGCATCACCATCATATAATGGATATCCATTGATTACCTGTTACTCGATCAATTTGCACAAAAAATTTAAAGTAATTTTAAAGAATAATTTATCATGAACAATTATTTTGTATTATCAACTATGTTTATTTCTACAATATCGATTCTCAACATTTCAAATAACTACTAACATTTCAAAAAATGAAATAATGCAAAAAATAGATTGACAAATAAAATAATTTTTAGGATTCAAAAAGAAACATTTACAAAATAAAACATAATAGATAAACATTATATGGTCAAATTTCACAATGAGAAGGAACAGATCTAAGCATTAAAACTATTTATTTTTTAGACAAGAAACCTATATTTAGATTGAAAAAAAATTATATGTATATAAAGTAAAGTAATTTAAAATATGTGCGGGTTAGACAACCCTGTACCCATCCCCAGGCAAGGAATTTTTTCTTTCATCGTTACTTGCCTTGTTGGGAAAATTGTTCATACAAACACGCCACAGATACCTGCCAGTGTGGGTACCAATTGCCATTCCTACTTACAATCACGTAGATTGATGGCAAGAGAAGAAACTAAAAGATGATAAGCCAAGGTTGATGTGGTAATTAACTAAGAAGGCTCTTGGATATAGCTGTAGATAATTGATAGATAATGGCAGTAGAGGGAGGGAGGCTCTTGGTTTTGAAACATTTGACATTGAGACATTTTCTTGTCAGACTGGGCGAAATCTCTTTCTTTTAGTTGATTGATTTGCCAGAAGAAATTTGCTCATGGACTGGGTCAGTGTTACAATTTTGCTTCTTTTATATTTGCTTCGTGCTGCCCATTGTGCACTATTATAGCTCTTTTGGACTTTCCAGGTTCCCCTTTCGTATGATCCAATAAGGTACAATGTTCTCATATCTGGTTGCTTCTGTATCTGTTGACTATTCTAGTTTTTTTTGTTTTTGTTTATTAGACTTAAATTTCTTTAATTAAAAATTTATTTCGGTCATGTATCTTGTGTCATTTTGTCATGATTTGCAAGTCACTACCCTATTCTTGTTTCAGTGACTAGTTCCTCAGTCTGGGTCAATCTGCCTGCTGCTGCCTTCTTAATAATCTCCCTTCGTTATTTCGCTCTGGATTTTGAGATGCGAAGGAAAGCTGCAGTGTACAACAGCAAAGCAAAACCGGAAAATATTCATCTTCGAAAGAAACCTACTGAAGGTTCAAAAGCTGTTTTTGAGAAGTCTGACTGGAGAAGGAAGGTTAACTCCCCTGTTGTTGAGGATGCAATAGAGCATTTCACCAGACATCTTGTATCTGAGTGGGTGACAGACCTGTGGTATTCTCGTATGACCTCTGATAGACAAGGTCCAGAGGAGTTGGTGCAGATCATTAATCATGTTATTGGAGAAATTTCATCTCGTATGAGGAGTGTAAATCTCATAGATCTACTAACAAGGTTCTGACTTAAGAGGTTTTCCTTGCATATTCATAGCTCATCTTCCAACTTTGTATTCTGTAAGTGCATTTACCAGAAAATGTTTCACCTGGGTTGATGCAGGGACATGATTAATCTTTTCTGTATGCACTTGGAGCTCTTCCGTGCAACTCAGGCAAAGATTGAGAAGCAACAGCCTGGGTCTCTGACACTTGAATGCCAAGATATGCAACTGAAATTTGTGCTGGCTAAAGAGAAAAAATTGCACCCTGCTCTGTTTTCTGCTGATGCCGAGCACAAGGTTGTTTAAATAATTTCTTGGTTTCCATATGATTTTAGGTCTGCTGTTTTACAGATCTTTCTTTAAGACTTGAAACATATCTATCTAGTGCCTTCATCATGACATTATGCCTTATTTCTTCTACTTACAGGTACTTCAGCATTTGATGGAGGGTCTTATATCTTTCACATTCAAGACTGAGGATTTGCAATGCTCTTTATTTCGGTTTATTGTTAGAGAACTCCTATCTTGTGCAGTGATGAGGCCAGTATTGAACTTAGCTAGTCCAAGGTAATTACTAAATTTTTTCTTCTTTTGTGGTTTAATTTTGTCTCCTTTTCTGTTCATTATTTTCTTCAATTGTTGTGTCAGGTTTATTAATGAAAGGATTGAATCTCTAGTTTCTTTAAGCAAGGCCAATAAAAAGGCTACCAATGTAAAAGTACCGGCAACAGCATCCAAATCAAATGTGTCTCCAAGGATTTCGTCTGATCATTTTTCTCCATATTTAGATCCTTCTGTTAAAGGTGTTGAGCTTGTGCAATTCAAAAAGGATCAATCTAAACCTGCTGATCAGAAATCTACAATAGACAATGTGAATGGAACACTTCTTTCAAGGGATCCATTGCTTTCCATGGATACCAAATCCACCCATTCTTGGAGTTCTTTGCCATCAAACAACCAAAATGGTGATGGAGCTGATATTCAACGACCCCACTCTGGAAGGGAATGGGGCGATCTGCTGGATAGGGTTTCTCGCAGGAAGACCCAAGCCCTTGCTCCAGAACATTTTGAAAACATGTGGACTAAGGGGAGAAACTACAGAAGCAAGCAAGGATCTGATAAAGCTACTGAGCCAGTCACAAAATGTTCTTCATTGATTAAGACAGAAGATCATTTGAAAGCATTACCCAGGCAGAAAGAAAAGGCTGGCATGACCAAGATTGGTTGTGCTGAGAAGAGCAGGTCTGTTCTTTCTAGGTGTCATGATCCACCCATGGCAGACAAGTTGGTCCATCATGAGAATCAGAACATGTCAAGTCAAGCATTGGTTAGTTCTTATGCAGAGGATAATGTAGATAATCTCATGCATTCGGAAGAGTATTCAGAGAGCAGTTGTTCTTATACTAGTGAAGATGAAGAAACGAGCAATGTGACTGGCCTTGATTCTCCTGGTACTAAAGTTTGGGATGGTAAAAGTAACAGGAATTTAACTCTCTCTCACATTCACCATCCACTTGAAAATTCTGATGGCCGTAAGACGAGGAGGATGGGTAAAGGACATGTTCACCATGTATTACATAGGACACAAACTAGGAGAAAAAGGTCTAGATCAAGCAGTCAGAAGGTGCCTGTTTGGCAAGAAATTGAGAGAACAAGCTTTTTATCTGGAGATGGCCAGGACATACTGAATTCCTTTAAGGGACATGTGAAATCAGAGGATTCTAATGATGATTCTGATGCAGAAACATTGGGTAGAATTCACAGTGGAGAAACTGCTTCTTCCTCTGCACCCTTGACTTCCTTACCTCAAATGAATGCTCAGAAAAACCTCTTGTTAGCAGATTCTTTTTTGAAGTTAAGATGTGAGGTATTCAGCATGCTCAATGCTTTCTATTTCATGTTATGACTTTCCTGATCTGCTGAAACATGCAATGGAAGTGATCTCATCTCTTATTTCAGGTATTGGGTGCCAATATCGTGAAGAGTGGCTCTAAAACTTTTGCAGTTTATTCCATATCTGTTACAGATATAAATAACAACAGTTGGTCCATCAAAAGAAGGTTCTACAAATAGAAACATCAGTATTCTGGTTTTTGTGTTCTTTCATCTGTTCTCTTATGCACCTTATGTGTGCCTTATTTCTATACTACTGGAATATGGTACTGGTTAATACCATTTTAACTTAATGCCATGAATGATTCTTAGGTTTCGGCATTTTGAGGAGCTCCATCGACGCCTTAAAGAATTTCCAGAGTATAATCTTCATTTGCCACCCAAGCATTTTCTCTCAACAGGTCTAGACGTACCTGTCATTCAAGAACGATGTAAATTGCTTGACCAGTATTTGAAGGTCATACCATTACTTGGAACTCCTTTTCTTTTCTTCTTGTCTACCTTCCAGAGAGTAGATTTGCATATAGAACCTTAGTTCATTTATATAATCCTAAGAGGCAGTTTGGCTGGCCTCAAGCCACCCCTTATTATGTGGAAAGGTAAAATTGGTGTACCACTGGCTACAAGGCCATGAGTATTTTCCTTTTCTGAATGTCTTCTGATGTTACTACTGATGGATCAGATCGATCAAATATTAAATAGCCTAAGCAACATGAGAACTTAAGAAGAATAAACTTACTGGTCGGCTGAGCATTGATATATTTCATCCCTCAACAGAACAAGCTGTTTCAGATAGAACTATCATTTTAAAAGGATAGAGCATTTTATAAGCTTGCGACCAATGATCCTAATATAGGACTTGCAATGTGTAACTTAGTTGGAATTTTCATATTTTGATTTTCTCTCATAATGTCATTACTGCTTGTTCTCCCTCTTGTTATGTTGTGCTTTCTTTTTACCGAAATTATTCTTCTCTCAATCTAATTTGGTTCAAGATAGCTCAAGTTTTTAGTATAAAACAAAACACAGCAGCTTTTAAAAAAAAAATCATTCATTGCATATTATATTTTTTTAGTGGGTCTTGCCTGTGAGAAGTGCGTCCATGTTAGTAATCAATGTCATTTATTATTTTTCATTTCCCGGTATTTGTTCTTCTTTACCTCTTCCTCTTATTACTCTTTTAATGACGTACATATTGTTATATTCCTCAGAAGCTTCTTCATCTTCCAACTATATCAGGATCAATTGAAGTTTGGGACTTCCTTAGTGTTGATTCCCAGGTTTGGTATCTCCTTTCTGTTCCTTGTTGGGAAAGCACTGACATGTTTCATGGATAATCTCATGTTTTTTTTCTTTTCCACATGATGCAGACCTATATGTTCTCGAATTCTATATCTATCATTGAGACATTGTCAGGTGAATCATGTTTCTTGGCAACATTCTGAATACATGAAATAGTACCTTGCTTGAATTATTTTCACATTTTCATCATATGCCATGTGGTTATCCAGTTGACCTTGATTACACACTGCATGAAAGAAGAAAAAAGATACAGACTGCTCCTAGCGCTGCTGTAGATCCCTTACCCTCCTGGAGAGAGCAAAATAATGCTGAAAGCAAGATAGCTGCACTACCAATTAAACATAGTCTTGTTGCAAATGAGTCAAAATTGAATAAAGGTGCAGTTCATTATTCACAAGAAAAGCCAGAAAAGGAACATCAAAAGCCATTTGAGGATTCTGGTAGTGACTCTGATAACGTGGAGAATAGAAATATGTCTCTGGCCGAAAAGTCCATAAAGGGAAATGAACATAATGATCTACAAGCCTCAGCTCGTACACTTACTGATGCTACTACTGACCCAGCCCTTCCTACTGAGGTAATCACTATCTATCTGTTATCTAACCTGTTCAAGTTTTTCTTTTTGGAATTGGCTTTGATTTTGTTGGTTACTTGATGGATAGAGCTTCAGTGACATGGCCAACTTTTTGCCTATTGTACTTCATTCTTTTTTTTTTTTTTTGTGTGGCATATTTCCAGTTTAACCTATCTGTGGATTTTGTAATATTTCTATATTTAATGCAGTGGGTGCCACCAAGTCTAAGTGTCCCAATACTAGATTTGGTAGATGTTGTTTTCCAGCTGCAAGATGGGGGTTGGATCAGGTATATGATATGTATAATTGTTTAGATTATGTTAACAATCGTCCCTTATTTTTATACTTGACAGAATGTCCAAAATTTTCATTTTGCTAGATTTCCTTCCGGCTAACTTACCAGTGCATTACAGGCGGAAGGCTTTCTGGGTGGCCAAACAGGTATTACAGTTGGGAATGGGTGATGCCTTTGATGATTGGTTGATTGAGAAAATCCAACTTTTACGTAGGGGAACAGTGGTTGCTTCAGGAATCAGGCGGATTGAGCAGGTTATCCTTCACAACCTTCTTGAATTAAGATGCCTGTTTATATTTTTCTCAATGTTTTAGATGAACTCTCCCATGCTTGGAGTTCTCAATACTTGGTAGCATAAAAGAGGATTGAGATTTTAACTGATCTTGACTCTAATTTCATAATTTACAATTTTATTTTAATTTTGGTTTTACTTGCTTCATTTTAAACAAAATTCACAAAATCTTATAGAACCCATTTCAATTTTGGATTCATTAAGATAAGGCTCACAAGGGAGCAACATCAACCGCCTTCTTGTTGGTTATCATTGCCTCACAGATAAGCAACTGTGAGGTCCATGAGTAGTTGATATTTTTGCTACATATGGGCATGCGAGTAAAACAACCTGAAACTTGAGTCAGTAGTTTACTATTCACTAGGCAGCCTTTTATAACCAGAGGGGGTGTTTGGCGTGTCTTTTGTTCAGGGAAACTTGTACTTGCGGAAATCTTAATAATGGAAGTCTGGGGTGCTTATTATTTTCTCTCTGATTCACATTAGATACTTTGGCCTGATGGAATATTCATAACAAAACATCCAAGGCGACAAAGACCAACTGCCTCTGGAAACACACCCGTACGTTCAACTGATGGCCAACCCCCCATATCTGTATCTTCACCTAAGAAAATTGAGGATGTCCACCAATGGGAAGAGCAACAACAAAAGGAAGCTGAGCGTCGTGCAAAATTTGTATATGAACTAATGATTGGTAATTTTACTTGTTTAACAACTTCCCCCTTCATTAAAAGCATTATGCCAACATTATCTTGTACTCAAATTCCAAATGCTGGTTATGCTTGTAAATCAATTCCATTTTTTATTGAATGCAGATAATGCACCAGCTGCTATTGTGAGTCTTTTCGGTCGAAAAGAGTATGAACAATGTGCTAAGGATCTCTACTACTTTATTCAGGTGATGTCATTGTGAAATGATCTACCTAGAATCGTGTCGTCACACTGGTTATTGATTGCCTGACCTATGAACATGTTATCTTGAAAGATGTCCCACCAATTTAACAGAACAAATTATCTCTTTGCTTTTCTTTGTTTATTTCTATGTCCCAAGTGGCTTGAACTCATTAGAAGTTTGACCACAAGCAAATTTATGCTATGGTGGAAGATAATTGCAGGCAGACCAGAAAATCCAACATGCAGTCATTAACCCTCCTACTGTTTACCTTTCATCTAAATGAAAAATAACTTGCTCCTCTGTTCACTTTCATCTTCCTATTGTCGCAGGGCCGCTGTTTGATTTCTTACCACAAATGTTGTCCCTCTAATAAAATTTTCTTATAGTAGAAGAAATCCATGTCAATTTTGCACCACTTCTGGTTCCCATCAGTTTTGTAATCCGATGGTTACAAATAGAAGGAAAAAGAATGGGAAAACACCATTGTTCTGTTGGCTGTGCTTCTCGTGTCATTTCTGGTTGGAAGATTGACTAATGAATAGTTGTGGCTCGGTTGCTTGTGCAGTCTGCTGTGTGTGTGAAGCAGTTGGCTTTTGACCTCCTTGAGCTCCTCCTCCTGTCGGCCTTCCCGGAAATGGATTATGTCTTCATGCAGTTGCACGAGGAGAGGGAAAAGTTTGGGGAAGTCGGAAGTGATTGACAAAGAGAAGACACAGCTTCAAAACCAAAACGTTATCTTTGTTTTTCCCATTGGAGGTACATTGTTTTTGTTAAAAGGTTACATGTTTTGCTTGTTGGTACAACAACTTGCAAGATGAATTTGAGTTTTGGAATTTAATTGGAAGCCAAAGGTGTCAATTAGATAAAAAAAAAAAAAAATGGGTTCCAGGTTGTAACTAGCTATAGCTTTGCTGTTGTGAGCAAATTACATGTAAATCTCCGGACTAGAGAAGTAATTATGCCGAAGTCTCTCATTTCCCCCCATCATTCCTACTACTACCACTACTGCTACTACGTTGTCATTGATTGATCGTACTTTTTAACAGTCATTTGAGAGAGAGGGATTTTGCTGCAAGAGGAGAATGCATTGCAATGTTTTTTAACTCTCGATTCACTTGATGCAACTGTGTTTGATAATTAATAATTAATGGTGTTATATAAGTTTAAAAAATAATGTAACATTTTATTTTTATAAACTATTTATTATGTATTTACGATTTAAATATATAAAATAATATCGTATATGATTGAAATGTAATCGTGCATTTTCAACTGAAGCGACATGCACGTCCGTGTAGTATTAGAACTAAAATATTTCATCTTCCAAATAGGAAGGGGCCCCCTAGCAGCTAACGTCTGTCGGTTACATAGAAATACCCAGACTTGGCTCTTGTAAGGGCTCCATCCGCTGAACAATACTGTTAATAGATTTATATAACATAATCAAATACAGCGCAGTAGCATCCTATCTGCATTTATCATATCATGATCATCAACCCCCCCCCCCCCCCAAAACAAAACAATAATCACAAAGCCTTAATCCTACTAAAGGCTGCATAAATTATTGACTTCCAAACCATCTCTTATATCATGTCTAAAAAATTTTCAACAAGTTTTCTTTAGGTTTTTTGCTAAAATTTTTTTCCATTTTATCCACTCACCTCGGAGATACTTTTATGATCTTCCTCCTACATATTTAAACCATCTAAATCAGTACTCTTGTTTTTATCAAACACAACTAGGAGTGTGCATGGTGCGATTTGATCGGTCTGAATCATTTCTAGCACGCAAAACCACTAGTGCAGTCTTCTGATCAAACCAACCACGGTCTGATTTGGATGCGGTCAAATCGCATCAAATTGCACCGCATTTGCGGTCTAATTTGGTGCGGTTTACCGCAGTTTAAAAATCTAATACAAGTGAATCTTAAAATCACTAAAAATGTTATTTAAAAATGATAAATAAAGATTTACTAGTGATTACCATCATGATTACCAGTGACATAAAATCAAATAGTGCATGTCATCATACAATGAATATGCAACATACAATTATTTCCAAATATATATACGAACATGTAATTGAATATAACTACAGCAGAGTCTCAGATTGGGAACTGATAAGCCAAATTAAATTAAAAATATTCAGACAAACAGAACATACTCCTAAATCCCTTACCTCTGCATTATGTTTCTGCAAGCTGCCTTGTTGGTGCAGAAACATAATGCAGAGGTAAGGGATTTAGGAGTATGTTCTGTTTGTCTGAATATTTTTACTGCCTTGTTGGTGCAGAAACATAGCTGCCTTGTTGGTGCAGAAACATAATGCAGAGGTAAGGGATTTAGGAGTATGTTCTGTTTGTCTGAATATTTTTACCTAGCATTTACAAACCACCATTGCAAGTGTCGATTGTACAAAAGCCTTAACAAATGCGCTTCAATAATGCGGTTCTCCCCCACCTTCCCCCTCCTAACGTCAACAACAAAGCTAAGAACTGAGGATGTCTCAATATAATTACTATTAATGATTCTAGAAGAGAAGACGATGGAAGGGTGCGGCGCCGACGACAGGGGCTGGGGTGGGGTGCCGAGTGCGATTGCAGGGCTGAGCCGCTGGGGTGCCGACGAATTTGCAATTGCAAGGGTGCCAATTAGGGTTGCGCGAGTGGGGGAGAGAACTGTTGGGTTGGTCTTTATAACAATATTTTTTTATTATTTTCTGGGCAGTTCCGTTTAAAACCAAACTGCCTACTGTCCAAACTGCGAACTGCAAAATTTGGATAGCCTTCAAACTGTTTCCGAACGGCCAAAAAAAAAAAAATCAATCACTTTGGTCTGGTCGATTTCTATGATGCACTGATTTTTTTTAACACCTCTAAGGCACAACTCCCACTAAAACATAAAAACGAAAAAGAGAATAGACATAAGACAGAGGAAAGGTTCAAGGATACACTATTCTTGATTTTTCACATCTGTATCATCCCATTGCACTAAAGACATCCCATGTGCAACACGTTTTACACACAGTGGGGGCATGTCTACCGTAAGAGAGCATGCTAGATTACATAAACCAACAGTGAATGTAAGAAAAATATTTATATTGGCCTCGAAAACAACAATGATTACCACCAGCTATAAAAGAAGAATAATACTAAGAACCATAACCGATATTATGATTAATAACGATATTATCAGTTATGTGTCACTTTTTCATTAAAAATGTGTTGGACAGAAAAAACAATGACATAATTTTCCTAACCTCCTCCAAAAAAAAAAAACACTACATAACTGATGACACTGTCATCAGACATAACTTCTAGCATTATTCATAAAAGAATGCACTGTTCGCTGGTTCTGTCAACCCCAATTCAACAATATATCAGAAAATAAGGGAAGAAGTAACCAGCAAGAAAAATTGGCAGCACGAGCAACTTACACCAAGCATACCCTAGCTTTCACTTGCCGCACAAGTTATATCTCTATGGACGCAATAACAGAATTTTAGTTCATCCCAACTTAGTTCAACAAACAGAGTTTTGATCCTTAGATGTTGGAAAAGCCTAATGGAAGTTTTGGGACTTGTACATACATTATTAGGAACTGAAATTTTAGAGTTTCAAAAAAATAAATACAATACAATGGAATATTGTGAAACATTTCAAAATAGTCAACTGTTCGGACGTTATTAGAAATAGTTAGTCATTGTAGTTTAGTTTTCTGTTTAATACAAGCCAAGTGTACAAAGTAATAGTATTATCATAAATAAGATCTCATATATTTATTTGTTTTTTTTTGTATACTTTATTTATTTGGTTGAGCTCATATATGCATAGAGCCATGCACATTATACTACATAAAATTCATTTCCCTCAAATAATACAACAATAATTAGTTCGTATTGAATTACTTTTAAATTATTAGTGCTATTTAGCTAAACATATCTGTAGACCACAAAAACTAGTTAATCACTTGACAATTAGCCTGGATTTGCAACATTTCTATACAATAATAAACCTTTTGTCATTTCTATCATCTTCTCCAAATGTTTGAATTTCTAAACTGACCAAACAGACATTGAAACAAAATTGAGATGAGAAAATCTTAGCCTATGCCCAAATTCACCTGAAAAATTAGCATAACAAATAGTCCAAACTTCCTAATGCAGGTGACAAAATGACTAATTTTCTAATGTCTCCAAAAAAAAAAAGCTTCCGTACAGGATTAAGAAATTTAAAAGATGACTACATGCCAAAGACGCTATGCTCAGAAAACTACATATGGGGTGAATCCAGAAGCATCCACCGGCCGTTAGCCAACACAAAAAGACTGAAGATCCAGAAATCAAACTTCAAGTCCAAACCTTCTAACCTGCTTGTCAGAGCAAATGAAATGGCGCATGTGAAAGACTTGTATCTTCTGGTTATCCAAAAATTAGAAACATAAATTGAGGATTCATAAAATTCTTGTTCTTTAGGTTTTCACGTGATGAGACATTACAAAAAAGATACCACAATATACCAAGAAACAACAAAACTAAGCATTAGAACTCAAAGCAAGTCTGATTCATCAAATCAGCTACATATGTTAAAGGACCAAAAAGCCTCCAAACGAAGTTCTAAAAATTAACTCTGTCCCAACACAGGAAATCATAAATGAAACTATAATGCAGTACCCAAGATCAGGTAGAAGCTGGTGCTCCCTTCTTCCTCGGAGCTGCTTCGGTGCCTAAACGAACAAAGAAAACCCAACAAACAGAGTCAAAATTAATGTCTGCATACGTATTACATAGATAAGCAGATAAATTGATGTAGTACTATTTTCACCTTCTCTGAAACCGGACTTAAATCTGCGAGGCACGTTGCGTAGGTACCTCATACGACCTGTTCCGGTGGTCTTCCTTCGGATGGCCTTCACGCTCCAGTTATCTACAGCCACAAGATTGTCATACTTCCAGGTTTAAATCTAAAAATCAGATGAAAAATAATAACAATAATAATAATAATCATTATCACAACGGGTATTGTACAGGAGAAGTACATTTTCGTTTCCGGGCAGCTGGAAAAGCACAAGCGGAACAGCGGCTCTTCTGGATGTGAAAACTGCGGCGGCCGCACCTCACACATAAGGTGTGAGTCTTGTTCCTCCTCTTCCCGAAGCTCCCTGTTCCTTTCCCCTGTTTTCATACAAACACATACACATAAATATAAGTGAATCACATCATTGCGCAGAGAGAGAGAGAGAGAGAGAGAGAGAGAGAGAGAGTTACCATTGTTGCGCAGCTGCGGGAAAACCCGAACCCTAACCCTAACCCTAACCCTAATGTTTGGATCGACTACTTTGGAGGAAGACGGGTTTTATATACTACATAAAAAACAGCGTTTAGGTACCCAGCTATCTGTATGTGCTTTAGGGTTCCAGAATAGACGGGCTCAGGCCCAATTCGGCCCAACCATTTCGACTAAATACAGTCAGAATTTTATTCCGGAATTTTAGATTTAAATAAACTAAATTACTCAATCTTAAATGAACTTTGGTTGAGTTTTCTTTTCAAAAAAAAATTATGAAATTATATAATATAAAACTAGAATCTAGTATTACTAAAATATTAGGATTTATATAATTTATATTAAAAACAAAATCACTTGAAAATAAATATAATTTTAAGAAAATGGGCTTTTATACTTGTTCGAGTTGGGTTAGGATGGATCCTAAAGTTGTATTCTCTTTGTTATTTTCAAATCATTTTTAGTTTTCAATTTTCTAAAATAATACAAACGCGTTCTCTTTACTATTTTTAAAAATGTATTTTTGAAAACAAAAAAAAAATTGTAAAGAAAACTTAAAATAACAAAAAGTTGTTTTGAATGTTTTCATCCAAAACAAACTCTAAACTCAAAATATATTTATTTATGTATTTATTCATATTTTACTATTATAATAGGAAAAAATATTACAAAATCCATTAACTTTAAAATGTATATATTTTTTAATAATATATTAACATTAAATATTTCTAATTATTAAATAATCAATTTTTTTTGTATAAAATATTATTAAAAAATTATTTTTAAATTTCAAAGAAAACATGTTTTTTAATTTTTTAAAACTAGATTATCAAAATAGAAAATTAAAATTAAATTCAAAACTTAAAATTAAAAAGTAAAGAGAACGCAATCTAATATTTTAACCCAACCCAATATTAATTAAGTCAAAAAACATAAAACCAAAACTAAATCAAATTAAAAAATCATAATAATAATAAATTAACCCAACCCAATGATATTAGTTTGACTTAATTTTTAACTTTACTAGTCAGATTTATGATTACTCCCAAATAAAACCATTAGAATAAAAAATTTTAAAATTTGATCTAATAATTTTTTGAAGTTGATTTAATAATACTGATATTTCTAATTAAAATTTTTTATTTTAATTAATTATATGGGATAAATATATAAAATCAAATTTAGGTACTATATATAATTGCTTCCATTTGGAAATGGTATGGACCTTGTTCTTCAACTGTAAAATGGGCCTATGGTAGTTAGCCCATTGGACAGAAATCCACAGGGCCCAACCCAATTTCGATGTCCGTTTCTTGGGATTGTAGGGCTCGCAGCCCGGCGCCGATGGACGGGGAAGAAAGCGCGGGAAGACGCGATTCCGCGATTCGAATGTGATGGAAAGTGCGATCGAGCAGATAGGTGTATTAATTGGAAGAACACAAAGAAGAAATTCGCAGAACAAAGGCGAAAATGGAAGGGAAAAGTGAGTTGAAATTCGCGGCGTTTCCATTCAAGCCCTACTCCATTCAGATCGATTTCATGAACGCTCTCTATCAATCTCTCGACAGAGGAGGCATTTCTATGCTTGAAAGCCCTACAGGTACTGGCCTATCTATATTGAATTGGTTTTTCTGTCCGCTTACCTTATATATATGCACAATTGATGCTTCAGGGACGGGGAAGACGCTCAGTATCATATGCAGCGCCTTGCAGTGGCTCTCTGATCAGAAGCAGAAGCGGAATTCTGAAGCCACAGTTGATTCCAACCATAATCGGTCTGGTTTGGACGATGAGCCTGACTGGATGAGAAACTTCGTTGCCGGAAATGGCAATCAACTCGAGGAAAAGAAGTTAGAGAAGAAGAATAAAAAGCAAGGAATTAGGTCGAAGAAACTCGGTAGCAAAAGAAATATGGAAACGTTTGGGGAGTTATATAATCAGAGAGGGGTGGACGATGAGGCTTGTCATGCAAAAGAGAAAACGAACGCAGAGGAGTTGAATGATGAGGAGTTCTTGGTTGAAGAATATGAAAGTGAAAGGGAAGGTGCTTTTGACAACTGGCTATCTAATTCTAAGAGGAAGGCCGGTTCTGTGGTTAGTTCGTCCAGTGACGATGAAGAGGAAGGCAACAATTTTGATGATGAAGACGAGGAAGAGTCGTCATTAAAGATTTACTTTTGCAGCCGGACACATTCACAGCTTTCTCAATTCATAAAGGAGTTGAAGAAGACTGTGTTTGCTACTGAGCTAAAGGTCGTCTGCTTGGGGTCTAGGAAGAACTTCTGCATCAATGAAGGTATTGACCCATCATTCTGTTGAAGTGTATTGCTAAGAGTTTGCTTTTTGTAAACTTAGTTGTGTGGATTTTGTCGCAGAGGTTTTGAAGCTTGGCAATTCCATTCACATTAATGAGAGGTGCTTGGAGCTTCAAAAGAGTAAGAAAAAGGACGTTTCCAAAATGAAGGTATGATTATCGATGCTTTACCCTGCCTAAATTAGTTGCAAAGCTTGGAATTTGGTAAATGATTCTTGAAATTTGCAGTCATCTAGGAAGTGCAATTCCTGACTTATGCTTAGCACTAATTTCCCCGCACTTTATTCACTTCACTGTTTCTACATTACAAATCTGAAGTTTCCTGGTAGTACAAAATTTACCTAGTAAACTTGATAGACAATGTCGCTCTACAAGCATAACTAGAAGTAAATATTAGTGATGGACAACACTTAGAATCAGATTTTGAACTTGTTGGTAGGTTGGTATTTTTGATCTCCATCTCGGTTACATTTTGCTCATTAATTTTCAAAACCTTAGGAACACCACCATCTCTTTCTTTCCTCCCTAGATTATCATAGACAAGTGAAACCAGCGCATGCTGCTAAGGTAGAGGACTGGTATTCATTCACATATTCGTCTAGAATAGTTGATCTGGTTAATCATAAGTTGTAATTCTTGTTGTTAGCAATGAGTGGACCAATGTGAATCATAGTTGCACATTTAGGGTTGTGAATCTTCATTAACATGAATAACTTTCCTTTCAGGTTCATTGAGATCACTTTCAAATCTTGAGTTAGCAAAACTATAAAAGATCACCATGTCTATTCAATCTTATATCTAAGAATCATTGGAATTGTATGCACTCGAGTGTCAATCTCATCAGTTTGAATGGATTGTATATTATTTGTTTGTTTATGGCTGATGATGAACTTTCAATCAATCTAGCCAGTTTCTACTTCAATACAAATACTTTATATTGCTGCGGCACTGAAGCAATGGCATTTATATGCAGAATTTAGGTGCAGGAGGACGAATACGCCGGACTAGGGCTTCTTCTGGTTGTCCGATGCTTCGAAAATTTAAACTTCAGAAACAGTTCAGGAGTGAAATCTATGATGAGGGAGCCTTGGATATTGAAGACCTTGTTCACCTTGGAAGAAGGATAGGAACTTGTCCTTATTATGGTTCCCGAAGTGTTGCCCCTGCAGCTGATCTTGTAGTTCTTCCCTATCAGTCTCTTCTTTCAAAATCATCACGTGAATCACTTGGTTTAAATCTAAAGAATAATGTCATTATTATAGACGAGGCTCACAATCTGGCTGACTCTCTTATCAGCATGCATGATTCAAAAATTACTTTGTCACAGGTATGTAAAGGAAACTTTGAGGAACTTACTGCAAAATCTTTCAATCCATAATTAAACAAGCGCGAAACATTGAATTTTTGCTACCAAGATTGAGTTATTAAGAATGATAATTGGAGAATCAGTTAGTAAAATCTTTTGGAGATTGTAACTGTTGATCTTTCTTTCTTTTTTTCAGCTTGAGCATGTCCATTCCCAATTACGGATGTATTTTGAACGATTCCGGAATGTCTTAGGACCTGGAAATAGAAGATATATTCAAACACTTATGGTCCTTACTAGGGCTTTTCTCCAAACTTTACGTCCCGATGACAGTACTGACTCCACTGAGCCTTGCTACGATGCCGAAGGAGCTTCCAGAGCAAAAAGTGCTGAAAATTGTTCTATGGCCATTAATGAATTCTTATTCTCTCTCAACATTGACAACATAAACTTGGTTAAATTGTTACGATATATCAAGGAAAGCAATATCATTTACAAGGTAAATGCATTCTCCTACTCACAAATGCTGTATCAAGTTATCTATACTTCCTTGTCCCGCTGAGTTCCTTTCGACCTTTTTTTTTTTTTTCTTTTGCATTCTCTGGGTTTAGGATCAGTTTATACATGCTCTGTCAGGTCAGTGGCTATGGGGATAAAGCAGCTAGTTTACACAATGGCTCACCACTCACAAATGGAGATGGAAGCATTGAAGGGCACAGCAGCCCATCTACTTTTCAGGCATTAGTTGACATATTGGTAGCTTTAACAAATAAAGATGGTGATGGTAGGATAATTATTTCAAGAAGACTAGCATGCTCAGGGCAGGAGGGAGGATTCCTTAAATATGTGATGCTCAGTGGAGAAAAGATCTTTTCTGAGGTTTGCTAGAAATTTCTGATATTAACAGTATATTGTCTATTCAGGAAGTATCTCCTCTCCATAATATGACAACAGTTATTCATTTGATAGATTGCAGATCAAGCACATACTGTAATTTTGGCTGGTGGAACTTTACAACCTGTAGAGGAAACGAGGGAGCGACTCTTCCCTTCGCTAACACCAGATCAGTTGCATTTCTTTTCTTGTAGTCATATAGTTCCTCCAGAGAGTATTTTGCCAGTTTCTGTTTCCCGGGGGCCTTCTGGTCAGTCTTTTGATTTTAGCTACGGCTCCAGAAGCTTGCCAACCATGGTGATTGCAACGAATCCTTCTTTTTCATGATTTCTTCCTGAGAACTTACCTTCCACATTTTTCAAAGCATTGACAGATGCACGATTTTATTAAATTCAGCAAGTTAGCTGCACATTGAAAATTCTCTTAGCATTTCTTTTTGTTGTATTATTGAATTTTCTTTATATTTGAATATTGATATTTCAATCTTTAAGGCATCAACTCTGACCAGAAATGTCTGCGCTTATTTTGTTCTAAAACTTTTTCCCTGGAATATATGGCTGACGAAGTATGCCCTTGTTCTTGAAATAACAGATAGAGGAGCTAGGGCTTCTACTTTGTAATTTAGTGACAGTGGTTCCCGAAGGAATTGTTGTGTTCTTCTCCTCGTTTGATTATGAAGGCCAAGTTTATGATGCTTGGAAGGCTTCAGGCATCCTTGCAAGAATTGCAAAGAAAAAACTTGTTTTCAGAGAGCCTAGAAGAAGCACAGATGTCGAAGTTGTCCTCAAGGAATACAAAAATACCATTGATGCATCGTCTAACGTGAATCTAGGAGGAGCCACACTACTCCACCATGGTGCAGTTCTACTAGCTGTGGTTGGTGGGAAAGTTTCAGAAGGTATCAATTTCAGTGATGGGATGGGTCGATGCATAGTTATGGTAGGGCTGCCATACCCAAGCCCTTCCGACATTGAGTTGATTGAGAGGGTGAAACATATTGAGAGTATTGGAGACAAAACAAGTAAGATCCAAGAACTTTATGAATGTTACAATGGTGATATTAAAGTTGGGTTTGACATCCTAAGAAGTTGCACGCGCAGAGGAAAAGAGTATTATGAAAATCTTGCCATGAAAGCTGTAAATCAATCAATTGGTATGTTCCAAACCCTATAAACTATCTGCATCACTATCATGTACTTGTGAAAAATTTCATAAATCATAATTTTCATTAGTGTTGCTTACAATGCAACAAAAAGAGCACAAATGCATGCTTAGTGTTCTGTCCAATATCAACATGTCTGCTTCAGTAAGACGTAGATTTGATTAGTGGATTGAGAACTCTTTTGGCAGTCAGATTTGTTGGATCATATAGGTTAAGGCACAGATGTGGGAAAATGTAAATGTTTGATCAACCCAATTTGGTAACCTCCCCATGTGTGTACAATATGCGATATTTTTTCTTTCCTCTTCTGGGTGACATTGTTTTTATGGGGGTCTTATCTTCACGTCTTACCTAACTTTGGCTTTTCTTCTTGACCTGTCTAGGTAGAGCAATCCGACATATAGATGATTATGCAGCAATCTTGTTGGTAGATGCGCGGTATGCAGTTGATTCCTCAAAAAGAAGTTTCTGCCACCCAACCGACAAGCTTCCTCAGTGGATCAAAGGTCGTCTTATTTCCAAGACACAGAACTATGGACAAGTCCAAAAGCTTCTGCATCAGTTCTTCAAATTCAACAAAGAGGGGCTCAGTAAAAAGTCCCACCAGATAAGTTCCTTAATATGAAGAGAAAGAATAAAATTAACTGCCCTCTGATGAAGTTTCCCCAACGAAAGAAAAAATAAAGAGGGAAAATATGAATTGGTTCTTTTTCTTTTCTTTTTTTATAAGTAATATTATATTTGTATGTATATATATATTTTTCCCAAACACAGATAACAGTGAGCCGATGAGTTTACAGTGGCGACGAAAATATGAATTCAGATCAAAATATGACATTTCCTATAAGGCCCTTTTGGTTTGGATTGTAGGTTTATCTTCTATCTCACACACTCATCAATGTTTGCGTTTCATTTTCCATCATTTCCAAAAAGAAAAGAAAATGCCGTAAAGACTGTGGAATGTGGAGCCCATGAAACTACAGGGGTCAGCACTGTTCTTGGGATCCAGACCAATGGTTTGGTCAAATGTAACTCGGTTATAATTAAACGTCTTCTATATAGCACTTCGAAGGCAAGTTTTAATAAGTGAATTGTTTTTTTCTTTTTTGAGATTAGATCACTAGCATAAATTGTGAACATAATTTTTTATAAAAAATTTAAAGAAAAAAAAAGATTATATGCACTAATATGATCTTTTCTTAATGCGTTGTATTTTAGAGTGTTTTTTAAAGACTTAATTGATAGCATATAATTATTCTAATTGGCATCCAATTCTAAACATTTTTCTTTTGGGTTAAGCTGGGGTTCTACCTAACGTGTTTCTAACCCATTTACCACAAAAAAAAAAAAAATGTGTTTCTTACCTCATTTATGCTATGGCATTTCACTCTTTCTAATTGTACTTTTTAGCGGTGTACGTTTTGCATCATGTGGTATCAAAATTAGTTCTCCGCACACTTGTTTGCAGGTTGAACAATTGATGTGGAATGATTTCGTCCTACATCAGACACCTCAACCCAGAAAGCTTGACGCTCGACAAGCGTCTGAGGGCTTCAATATGCCTTTAACAGGTGCATATGTCAATAAAGGGGGTAACCCGACGTGGAGAACTGGCTCTAATATCAAATGATGCAGGATGTACACCCAAAAATTGCAGTTAGTAAAGGGTAGAGGCTCATAGCATAAAAAACACTTATTCACAAACTAAACAGTCAATGTGGAACGATTTTGTCTTACATCATAAACATTTTATTTTGGCAGAGTCGAGTAAGATGCTACATTGCTTGGGTTTTTTTTTTTTTTTTTTCAAGTCAAAGTACCAGCTTTACTTCCGAAAGAAAATGTCCGTTATAAGAATGGCATCGTCCATCAATTGTATTTACATGTTTGTTATTATTTAGGCTACTGGATGATTAACTTCAATATTCTAATTAAATAAATTTAACACAATAATTTAATAGTTACAATTACTACATATCACTAATTTCGATTGAATTATAGGAACGGACAGTTTGTTCACAGAGGCCTTTTCCTGGCTCTATCCATGAGAATTTATTTATAATTAATATTTTTTGAGTATGTACTAGCTAAACTCATTAGACATTACACAGTAATTTACAAATCACATGCATTAGATAAATACACAAAAATTATATGTGAATTTACTTTTAGATATTAGAAATTTAGAATCCTGATTACAGAAAAAATAATTATAACAACCCTCATGAGGGAGGCCAGCTCTTAGAGGTAGAATGCTACCTCTTTGATTAGCGAAGGAACTTGAGTTAAAAGAAATTGTAAGTATGCTGATTAAAAGATGGAGTTGAGGAACGAGGCTAGAGCACTGCTGAGATGGGAATGGTGGCAAGATTTGGACATTGTAAATGTGGGAAAGCGACTTCGCTATTGGCCAAGGATTTTCCCCTTATCTTGATTTCAATCAATTCTGTCCCCCCCCCCCCCCCTCTCTCTCTCTCTCTCTGCTTCTCAACCAATTTTTGGTACCATCATCTTCAACCTTACAGCTTGTCCTCAATTAATGCAAATGCCAAACCTTCACCCACACTCCCCAAGAAACCTTGATTCGGCCCCACCCAAACATGGCTAATTGCAAATCCAGTAGTGGTTTAAAGCAAGGATTACTTTAATAAACTTTAGACAACAACTAACCCCACTGCCTTATTTCTTTTCCTCTTATTCAAGGCCAGTGCACTTCTAACAACAGGCTGTCAAAAATGAAACATCAGCGATCACCGGATACCTAATCCTCTTGCCATCATTGCCCCCTCTCATTTTTGCAGCTAAATCTTGAATTAATAAAATTAAATATGGTATGAATTATAAGAGTCTTATATAAGATAAAATTATAAATAAACATGATTAATGAGTTATAATTTTTATAACGGACTTCACATAACAAGATTAACACTTATTATGTTATTATAATCAACAAGAATGGTAGTCTGATGAAATGGGTTTAGTTGATTAAAACATCATTGTAGAAGATTTTGAGTTTGACTCGGATGTTTTATTCCTTGACTGAGGTTTAGTGTATAGCTGTGGTTGAAGGAAAGATATTTGTCTCCTCCTAGCGAAAAAGAATTGTCATTGTACTAAAATAAAACATCCTGTGAAGACGTACATCATCACGGAGGGGGGAGGAGGAACAGCCTATAATAAGAGGGAGTGAATAGAAAAATGGAAGTAGAAGACATGGTCCCTCCCTAGAATTTCAGTGCCCGTTGTCCTAAGGAAAAAGGGAAGAATCTAAAATAGGTCTCTGTCTCTCTTAGCTGTAAATTGGAAACTCCATCTCATCTTAGGAGAGCAAAGAAACCATCCTAGTTAAGAGTTGTCTTGCGTGGGCATTCTTGCAGACAAAACAGAGGCACCATCTTGGTAAAGTAGGCAACACTTGGACTACAATGCTTCTAGGAAAAGCCATTCAGAAGACCAAGATCTTCTTTCACAAAACCATCCAAAAACTCAAGTTATTTCTCTTTAGGGAATACCAAAAGCTGCCCAAACCCCGTTCTCCCAATACCCTGTATTCCAGCCAAGGCAACAACTCGGACATGCACCATTCGGATCAATTCTATGAAGGCTTCTCTGAGCCTCAGGAGTGCAATAGTGACGAGGTGATGAAGAGCAAGAAGACTGCAATGTCCACCAAAGAGCTGATCATGAACCAGGAAGATGATTGCAGTGGAATGGTCAGGAAGTTAGAAGAGCAAAGTGCTAATAGATGTGAAGAGAGGGCAAGGGAAGGGAAGAAAACAGGAAGCTTCTATGAAGGCAAAGGACAGCCATGTTTTGAGATAGCTAATGGAGGGGGTAATCTGTTGGCACAGAAAATGAAAGAGTTAGAGATGATGGACATAAATGATATGGAGCATGTATTGGACATTGAAGAGGTACTCCACTACTACTCTCGCCTCAAATGCCCGGCTTACCTTGACATCGTCAACCAGTTTTTCATGGACATGTATTCCGAGTTCTTCCTCCCACAGCCCTCTGTCAGCATTAGAAATTCATCACGGAGACTTGGCCCTTTGAAGCTCTAGACAATACACACGTAATGAATCTCTATGCCCCGCCCCCACCCCTTTTCTTTTCTTATCCATTGTATCTCTATCAGTACTTGACTGCGGTTCTGCTTTTCAATTCCATAATCCCTTCTCTACACTTGCTAATAGCTAGCTTTTCATCTCTATTTCTCGTGATGTAAGTTCTGTATGTTACTAGGTGTATCATAGATTTCCTTTTAGATTAACCCAGAAAAATCCTATCCAATTTCAGTGGGAGATATTAGGAGACTATGGTTGATTTTCTCCATAAATATTTTCATTTGTCCCGAGCTTTATCTACATGAATTTGCTAGTAAAAATCAGCATTGGAAAGCTCATAATCTATCATAAATCCCAGATCCAGGCACCATGTCATTTATTGAAAGTTCTAGGTAGTGTTTATTAACCAAGATATGAGATAAAAAATGTCTGATATGAGAAGCATTCTGAATATTTGTTATTTCCAACGTATTTGTTAAACTTATCTGATTATCCTTGAAAAAGAAGTCACGTAATTTCTTATCTTGATTTTTTCATATATGTTTATTTCTTCCTCCTCAATATAAATATATCTTGATCCTTACATATAAAAAAAAAAATGATACTTGTGTCTTCTAGTATATTTCAAAAAATTTAACAACAATTCGATAAAAATCTTGGAATGTTTTATAGTCTTATCTTGATCATTTCATATTTTAATCCAGAAAGCATTTCGATCTTATCTTGATACTCCCTTATTTTGCTTATTTTATCAAACGCTACATAAGTTTAGGTAGCAATTGTTAAAATGAGCAAGATAAATGGGTGGTCAAGTGAACTTATCATATGAATCTTTTACCATTTCTATCCATAATGAACAAATACTAACATATGGTTTTTACCATTTCTATCCATAATGAACAAATACTAACATATGATTGCCTGTATATAAGCTGTCAGTTGAAACTACAAAATTTCAACAAATCCACTTTCTGAATTCAAAAAAAGATTCAAGACTACTTCAAGACACATAGCGGAGGTGAATGTTTGATATTAACAAGCAAACAACTAACCGGGGTGAAAGTAGCACAGCCTACTACCTGCCTCAGGCCACTTTTCGACAACTCACCCGAACCTGACCCGTTGGTGCAGTCAACACTCTTAGATTGGAAAGCTTCATCATTGCCCGGGCAAAGTCCTGTCGGAACAAGGATACGTCTGAGGCATATGCTCTAACCCAGTTTTCAGTTTCTTCCCCTGCTGTTAGCTGCTGGTCGACATAGAGGATTCCTCTGGCCTGCAGAAGGTTACGGTAGTACAGTGTGCCAAAATCTGATTCCTTCCCTCCGTAGTCCATCTCAACTCCAGGCTCCTGAGGTGAGGGAGATGGCGATGGTGATGGCGATGGGGATGAAGAGAACGAAGCGTTGCTGTTGTTGCATGTGGATCTCAAGTGATTTAGGAACTCAATATCCATTGTTGGGTCCGGCTCATCGGTGCCGCCAAAGTTGTAAAGCCGGTTCAGGATGAATTTACAATGAATTGTTCCAACGCTATGAGAACCTGTACAGCAGAAGAAACACAATAATCCATCTACTGTGTACTGGCACAGACTACGGATCTCCAGAAAGGGATAAGGCGAATCCAGGTGACAGAAGGCAAAATAAGGTACATTTCCTACCATAGATATTGAATTAGAACAAGGATGGAAACAAGAAAAATCACCACACAGATATAAATGGGTTCTTATACAACATATATAGATAAAAGTACTTCACTATAAAAGTGATCCTTCTATTTTTATACGAGTTTTCTTCAGATGAAAAGGAATGTAACAATTACTGGCCTATCTTCAATTAGATGTTCTCTATCAGTGCTCTTAACATGCTGAAAAAAATTCGGTATATGTACTTTCTCTGGGTTTTCTCAGAGACCAAGTTAGATCAGTTTAAGAGGAACGTGTTTCATTTTAATCCAGAAGAAAGAAATTAAAGAACATTTGAACTGCACTATAACAAAACACAAGAGGATATCTCAAAGCACTTGTCGATCAACATCCAATAGCGAAAAGGACAATTGAAAGCCAAAATGAAAAGCCATGGAAAAAAAGTTTGGAAGTGAGAGTTTTAATACCTAAGAGGCCGACTGTCTCTCGTTCATTGAACCCCCTCGAAGCAAATTTTGCAATGGTTTCTTGAAGATTGTCTTGAGGACTAGGAAGCTGGTAAGCTGCAGCTTCCAAGAAAGATCTGTAGCTATCTCGCCTACCAGTTTGCAGAGGGTAAAACGGGCCCCCGGCCTGAAATTTGAAGTCAAGATTCAGAACTAAATGAAACAACAAACCAGAGGGAGAAAGAGCAGGGATTTACCAGAGCAACACTCTCTCTAGCAGACAAAACCACAATATCCGCGCAAGAAACTGTTCCCGGACAAACTTCTTCAAGCTCGGACTTGATGACGTCGATTAGATTGAAGCCTTTCAAGGTTTCATTGGGAGGAGAGTCCTTCTCACTGTCCACTCCATCGGCAGGATCCAGTAAAACTGAGGCGTCACAGCCCTACCAGATTTTGATCAGAAAACAACCGAGATCAAAATCAAGACCAAAACAGGATGTTCGAAATCTGGACTTAGAACAAATTTCAAGAAACTAAAAATAAAATGGCGAACGAAAAACAAAAAATCCAGATCAATATCAAGGGCAAAGAAGGAGAAATTCACCTCAATGAAGCAATCATGGAAGAGCAGACGCAACAGAGCAGGAACGGCATTGGGGTTGGCTCTGTAGAAACGGCGAACCGTCGATCGAATGATTTGTTCGGCTTGGGGGCAAGATTCACGGTAGAAATCGTATTCTAGAGTGCCGGGACGAGACATCCACGGAGGAGTTTCCAAAATCGAAGAAGCTGAATCGGAGGCAGGCCAAATTCTGTTCGGAAAACCTTTCTTTGTTTCTGCATTCTCTTTCTTCAAAGATATCAATACGCACAGTAGGAACACCAGAAAGCTCAGCTTCCTCATGAAATCCATCTCAAACAGTTGGAGTTCCAGCGCTTTCTCCCTCTCGCTCTCTCTCTCGTTCTTGATGAAAGAACTAAACTGTAAAATGAATTCAAGAGCAAATATTGAGCGGGAACTTGCGTGAATGACGAAATTACCCTTATAACTGAAAGCCACTCCACTCCAGCCTCCCCCGACGGAGATGTCAATGATGATATTATTACACACATGCAATGGGATGATTTATAATATGAAAAATATATTATTTAAATTATTTTTATCTAAAAAGAATTAATTACTAAAACTATTATATAAAATGACTTAATCAATTATATCTATATAATATAGCAAGAAGATTTTTAAAAATGTGTAGAGACAATCTATGTTTGTGTGACTGAGATCAATTCTCAAATTAATTCAATGGTTGAGATCCACCTCCCCCCGGCGGCTATCCGCCCAAAACCATCTCATCACGCGCGGTTGCCCGCTCAAGACTTGAGTGAATGACGAAATTACCCTTCTAACTGAACAAATATATCACGCACCTGCAATGGGATGATTTATAATATGAAAAATATATTATTTAAATTATTTTTATCTAAAAAGAATTAATTACTAAAAACTATTATATAAAATGACCTAATCAATTATATATATTATATATGCAGTCAAATTCCTTGAAGTTTTTAGTCTTTTTAGAAGTCATCCGCAATTCTTCTTTTCTTTTTTTATTTTACATAGAAATTTTGTGTTAATGCCTCCCATGCATCTGATTTGATAGACTCCATAATTGATTAATATATTGAATCAGTTTGCTTCAATTTTTCTTTAACCTAATTTAATTCAAATATTTTTTGAACTTAATTGATACCAAATTAGGACTAAAAAAAAAAACCCAATAACACAACTTATATAAAAAATATTAAAGCCCCATCCCAAATTAATAATTATTTATCATACCTAGCATTTGTATTAAAAAAATTTAATACAATTATATAAATTTTAAAACTAAAATCTAACCTCATATACTCAGTTATACTTAATTTGCGGATGAATCAATTCTAAATCTAGAATTTCAAAGCCCAACATGATTAGTTGCGTTAAATTTTATATAAAATCTAAAACAAACCTAACTCATCAACAATAAAGATGAATAGAATAGAGCTCCAACGTTGAACAATACAAAAAATAATAATAAACACAAAGTACTCGTATGAAAAGAAAGAAATATCAAACAGTTGTTGGGATATGCTTTGAGTAAAGCATTCTTATTCTTAAGAATTGTTGAAGCGAAATTACCGCACACATCAGGACAGAAATAGTTAGTTGGTGGCTGCGGGGATGCGGGCAATGATTCAACTTAAATGAAAGTATATACCCAGTTCACCCTGATTAAGGTGCAAAGCTTTACAAGATCATGCATATTAGCATGCATGGGGAATTACAATAGTCTTGGTGTAAATTGGATAACAAGAACAGAGAATAAATGGAAATTCATCAATGTGAATCATAATTTGGCTGTATATAGAAAAATGTAACCCCTGGATTTTGGCTGTATATAGAAAGAATTTGCTTGTGACAAACCATCTGGGAAATTGCAGAAGGCTTCAGCCTGGCAGCAAAATATGCTACCTGTCTGTCAACGAACAATAGCTGTAATAAAGCAAGCCAATCACCCAGATGGACTTCCATTCTTCCAAATACAAGAGCTAGTAGCCGGAAGATGACACCAGAACATTGTGCTCCTTAAGGCGCCTCTGAAAATGAGCTAATCGGGTTTGTAGTTGTACAATGCCAGCTGCCTTCTGTGACAAGATCGCATTCAATCTAGAGATGTAATCGTCCAACTGATTTCCTGGTTTATCTGCCTCAACCAGCAGGTTCATCTCCTGCAAGGATTAAAAGTGTGCATCATCTGAATATGTAGATGTGAACGAACTTGCATCTCTTGAAAGATACAAAATATTCAACAAGGTGAATAAAGGCCACTAACTATGTATCCTACATTTCTTGGCCTAATTGAATCCTGTAATTTGTTCATTTGGTGCCGAATACAAATTTATGTGAATTATGTTTTGTTCAGGAGGGGACAAACAAATCACAGAACCAGTTATTCTGTGTGCATTGCAGAGACGAAAAAAGTAGTTTTAGAGGGAAAAGGTAAGTGACAAGTCAACCATAATTATCTCAAACCTCTCTAACTATATCCATGGTCTCCTCCACTTGTTTCCTATGAGCATTCACAAGATCTTCCTCTTCCTGAAACACATAACACAAGCCACAGGAGTTGCATATTGAACGTTTGTTGATAAATAAATACATGCATAGATATATATATATATATCTGAAAACAAGCTAAAAGAAACAAAAGACGGAAACCTAGTTGATAAACATCTAATGCTATACCTTTAAGAGCACATTCAAATCATCTTCAACATGTGAGGTTTTTCTCTCTAACCTCGGAGGGTCCTTCAATTTAGTTTCCCCATTGGCTTTCCTCACTTTATCCTCTGCAATTGAGTTATTGTATGCTTCAACTTTCCCATTCTTCTTCCACAATGGCTTCTCCGGCTCTTGGAACTCTTCAAAAACATCAAATTCCTCTTTGTCATGTTCAGGCCATGAATCACCTATATCATCTTCAAAGTTTGACCCAGGTGGTAAGAGTGATGATAAGGGCAACATTGTTGATTCCTTCAAGTTTAAGGTGGATAACAAGGCATCCTTCTTGGCATTATTCCCTTTTGAAAGGCTCTTCACCCTAAAAAGCAGTGTTTTCAGACAGAGTTGAGGTCATACCAATACATGAGTAGAAGAACAATGAAAATGATTACCAGAAACTTGTGTCATCCAAATATTGTTCATACCTGTCAGCATATCTCAATGTGTTTAGAGTATGTTCACATGATCCTGCGTTTGGGGAAATGCAAGAGATCATAACAGTTCTAGAGTCTCCAACAAATGAATCTCTCAGGACTTCAGTTAATTTACTGCCTCTAAAAGGAATATGACCCTGATCATTGTCAAGAGCTCTTATGCATTCCTTCAATGCGAGCAAGCTTTTATTAATCTCAGCACCTTCCATTCTGCATTCAGAATTCGAAAACATCTAAGAGAACAAAAAAAGAAAAAAGAAGGGGGCCCGGGGGGGGGGGGGGGGGAAGAGAGAGAGAATAAAGAAAATAATTGGCCCACACTTGTCTAATTTGTCTCTTTTTAATAGATAGGACATGTAGCCTTAGGGTCACATCCCCAAACCATTAATTGTTAGCTGTGGCCAACCCAATACCTTGTTTACCCATGTGATACTCTCTTCAATTGATACAGAACATGCCATTTTTCCACACCCTATCACACGGTGCACTTGTTGCAGTAGCTCCCCACTTCTCCCAGGACGGGAATCCCAACTTTACTGGAGTCTACCTAGAGTCTTTTCTCCAATTGAGCCACAATCATAGTACATAAATGACGCACTTAGGTCCCATTCTAATATCATTTCGACACACATCCCAAAAGCGATTGTTATTAGATGTGGTTGAGCTAATATCCTGTACACTTCGTCATATATATATGGCACTACATTTCAAACCCATGTGGGATTTAAGAATATGCTACAACCCAATAAACTAATCACTTTCAGATTATACCCCTGCAGCGTTGCTTAGGGATGGCAATGGGGAGGGTATGGGTACGGTACCCCTTTACCTGTACCTATACTCTCACATTTTTCTAACCCCCCCCCCCCCCCCAATATCCCTGATATATATCGTTCTAACAAATTTATATTCATAATTTAAATAACTTCACACTAATTTGATAACAAAAAAGTTTGGCAATAGTGCAAAGCAAAAAACCAAAAAGAAACAACTGGAATATTTAAAATTGTTGCAATACATTAGAGGCAAGAGAGATCATAACTAGGTTAGGTTTCAAGTTTGTGAAAATGTCTGATTTGGATTTTTTTTTTAATATATAATTAGATAAAATAATTTATATAATTATATTAGGGTAGGGGACCAAATCCCCCACCGCCCTACCAATACCCGATGGGTATTTTAAATACCATATACCCTCCACGTGGGTATTTTTTGATACCATCCACAGGGTAGGGTACCCATTGCCATCCCTACTTGCTTCAATGGGAGAGTCCTAACAAGCAGCTATGGATGAGCAATTGATCTGTCAAATGCAGGCTTAAACATAAAAATTTTCCCACGGGCAGGTATATATGAAAACAGAATCCCATGCCAAGGATGAGTCCAGTCCTGGATGCATGTGGGGTCCCTAAGCCACATATAATTTTAGATAATTTTTAATTTAAATTAAATATAATATTATATATATATATATGAATCCATGACCTATTCTTTCTTTTCATTTCTTTTTTTACTTTCAAGAGTGAGCAAGCCAAATGAAAGAACTTTCATGATTGAAACCCATCAATTTTCCTTTTCGCTTCTTTCCTTTTTTGGTTTTTTTTTTTTTTTTTTTTTTTGGGGGGGGGGGGGGGGGGGTTTGGGGGTGTTTACAAGGTAGAGGAAATAAAAATCAATTATACAAACCTTGTCTGTTTGTCATTGTCAGTAGTGTCTGCACCACGTTCACTTCCAGCAAGATCTATGAAGGACAGCTTTCCAACAACTCTGGGAGGCTTAGATTCATTGCCATCAACTGATTTCTTAATAACAAGTTGAAGAATAGCATGTGATCTTGAAGATTCCTCATTTGCACCTGTGGTGCCTGTACTTCTTGTAGCACTTCCTTTCTCAATGAGATCCTTGATGGTATCCACATCTGAGACCTTGTACTCTTGCAAACCCACAATGCAAACTTGTTGTTTGCCATCCTCTCTCATGCAAAGTTTTCTGCACAGGTAGAGAATTAAGAAATCTAAAATCTGCAAATTAAAAAAGAAAAATGCACAGGAGGCTACGAAAGCATAACTTACTTCCGTTCATTGAGGAGATCAAAAAGTTTTCCTCCATATATCTCAAAGAAGCTGACAAACAAATGAAAGCCTTGGCTGCGGTAGGTATGGTGCATGAGTCTCAAGATATCACGTGATGCCTTAAGAGGCAACGGTTTCATAGTGTAAGTTTTTCCACTTCCTAAACAAGTACAAAAAACAGGCAATGAAGCTTATCAAAGCAATAATTTGGAAAATAAATTATTGATATCTGATTGTAGAAGCCCCACAATATGCAATATATAAAAGGTCACTTAAACAGGAAAAGTCAAATTTCCACATTTTATTTTCTAAGTGTAAGCCTTTATATCAGAGATGAGGTCAAACAACAGTGAATTATACTTCCACAGACTAGAAATGCACGTAAAAACCAAATCATTCACCAAGAATGAGAATTTATATCACTCTTGCTAGTCTTACAGAAAAAGATAAGACCAAAACTTAAAACCCTAAAAATGCAGCACTCAGGCATTTATATTTACTTTATCTATATGTTTCTAAAGATTATCAACATACAAAAATGCATGACCTGATTTATAAGGCAATATAAAAGATCCAATGACATGCAACAGAAAGGCCTAAGCATAGCCTTTGGACTCAAGGCAATTCACATCTGGGGGAACAGATTCAAAATGTTGGTGAAGTACTTCAAACTTCACCATCCCTATCCTTCTCTGAAACAGTACCCAGCCTATGATACCCAGGCATAAAAGGCATATCATTTAACTAAACGCATATTTTGTTTCATCTTGGACTTTTATCTTCAGATTGATAAAAATACAAGGTCAACTTGAAAAAAATTGATACGAAAATTCATTGAGTAGAACCTCCAATATAAACCTCAAAATTTGCTCCAAAAAATTTGCTCCAAGTTAAGACTGAAATCTGTCAAATACTTAGAACAATTTATGCCCATTTGGACAGTCAAAACTGGAGTTGGTTGTCCTCATAGTCAGGCCTCATTTCCTATCCAGTTCCTCAGCCTAATGGTCAATTGACTCTTTAGTGACTCTTTGGTCAACTGTCTTCACCTCTACATACAGTCGATACAATACCTGACACATAAAAGACTTCCATCTTTCCCAAACATTCTCCTAGCAGCAGTCATTACATCAGTCAATTTAAGATCAATTGCAAGCGCTTGCTAAGCACACTCAATGTGAAAGTTGACTCTTTGTGCTGACTGCCAATACCCTTGCACCATAACCTATTTCTACGGCAAAACAGCCTATTGCCCACTTCTTTCCGCATTATGGTATACTTTGGAACAAATTTCTGTGGCAGTACACACACAGCAGTTACACTCCCCATATCTGAAGTAAAAAGTGCAAGGTTATCTTCCATGCTTTAAATTTGTTTCAATGCAAATCAAACCTCAGTAATGACTTTGCTAAATGAATCTTCTTTTGGCATGAATCTTTATTTTCACATTTCAAAAAGTATAAGCTGCTGCTGATTTAGAAATGGACCTTCTACATAACCCATGTATAAGCAGTACTGATTGTTCTAAGCCAGAAATGTTACAAAAGATACCTGTTTGCCCATAGGCAAAGCAAGTTGCTTTTGTACGCTGAAATATTATTGGGACTATGGGCTCCACAGTTTCACGGTATACCTGCAGAAACAATGATAAATCAAGATTAACTAGGGTTCCAAAATATTATTTAAATCCTTCTGATCCATAAGTATATTCTTCTTTCAGCTTTCATTTCTGTCTTTTCATGTGTCAGATACTCACCTCATCATTAGAAACCTCCTCATTCAGCACTGCATCAAAAACAAATTCATGCTTTTCCACATACTCTGTTAGGTCAACCTGCAAATTTTAAATTTAAATTATCAATAACAAAATAACCCTACAAAAAGTTTGATTATAAACACTTAATATAGTTTCAATATGAAAAGGTAAAAATGCAAATATTTTTTTTATAACTGAAACAACTAGGGTAAATTGTTATTCCATCCAACTTTGTTGAGACTCTTCCTACTCACACAAGGAAAAGAAATATTTAAGCAATAATTCTCCCACCTAACTCCCATGAATGAAGCTAACCAATAATTGCAGTGCCCTTGTTAAAACTAACATCTTCACATAATGCAATTACACAGTCAAATAGGTGAAAGCCTTAAAGGGCAAATCCAAACAAAACAAAATATATAACCATATCTTACCATTATAGCTTGGGTTGAATACAATGAAATAAATTAGCTTCTCCTAACCCATCGGTGACACAAATTATGAAAATACAATATATATATATATATATATATATAATTACCCACCACCTAAACTTTTAGATGAATTAGTGGTAAATAATTTAACATAGTATGAGCAGACAGGAAAAAGTCAAGTTCAGACCTCACAACTAAACTAATATTCAAATGACCGCACATGTTATCCAGTAAAATCCAAGCACAAGCACAAAGCATGTTTAGAGTAAAAAGAATAATGCATAAAATAAAATTACCTCCATCTCTAATATTTTATGTTTTTACATAGAATGGGGGTCAACAATTTAATACCATCCAAAAAGGCATTGGTCAAAATAAGTTGTATAGAACAATTATTTCTTTTTTCTTTCTAGGAAAAAAAATACGGAAGGACTTAAGGTCACTTTATCAGGGCTCATTTTACAGTGACCCAAAACCACACACCTTGGCCAACCTTAATACCCATTAGGGACATGCTCAATAGCATTACCAACCCCTTCAACTTAAACCCATGCTCTAAGTAACAACGAGGTGCAATATGACTCAAACCCACAATCTTGAACTCAGGGGGTGATGTGTCCAGCCTACACCAACCACTAAGCTAGACCTCAGGTCTTAAATACAACATTTCACTAGTTAAATTTAATAGCATGTAACCATGACAACAAATAGCTATCATGATATAATTAGCACACCAATTGAAATTGTTGAGAAGTACAAGTAGTTAAGTGAGATGGAACTCTGAATTGGACAAGGATAAAAAGAAAAAACAAGGATAGAGAATGAGCCAGTGGGAAGGATCTAGATCTAATATCTCAATCAACAGTGAATTTCCATATACCGAATCACAACAGTAACATATCTGTCTGTGATTGTGCACATTCATGAAGCAACAAAATCAATTTTTACATATGTTGCCATGAAGAAGCATAAAGAATTTATCGCAGCCCAATAAATGAAATTGGAGAGAGAAAGAATATAAAACCACTTACAAACCTTTGATGTACCACTTTAATTACAGAGTGGTTCAAAATGCTAGGAAGCATTACCATAAACCAAGCACCCATACTAACCTTAAGTTTAGTCTCATGAACCGTTAGAGAACTCGAGCGTGGCTCTATGGTTATGATATCTTCCTCATTCTTTGCCAGCTCCTTTTTATTCAATGGCCTTTTGCGCACCTGCAATGTAGCCATCATTAGACATGTCAGAGAAGATAAAATGTACCAATCACCCAAACAGGCTGTTGATTTTTCTACTTTCTAGGTGTCAACCTCACTGACAGTCACCATTAGCATTTCTCAGCTATCAGTCAAGTCAGCCCTCATCTTTCTTTGTGTGTGTGTGTGTGTGTTGTGGTGGTGGGGAGACAAAATAGAGAGAATAAAATGGTAAATAACAAAGAAGATTAAAGAATCCTACCACAACTTTAATTTTCGCAACGTTACTAGCCTTCTCTTTATCTGCAGCAAAACTTTTCACAAGGTTGTTATCAGGCACACCACGAACTCCACCAGTTTGCTTGCTACTAACAAGGTATTGCTCAGTGTCATCCAAGCTTCGAGCTGGAATGGAACGATATAAAGAAGGGGCATTGTATAGTCCAGGAACAGGTCTCTGCCCATTGGATTCACAAGCATCAGAAGATTAAACATGCTTCAAAACAACCATAACTGTCAAGTTACAGAATAAAGACCCAGATGAAGTTTCTAGATTCACAACTTGTATAAAAAAGCAAGTGTGGATGAGTTATGAAACATAAAGAGAACCAATATCATGTCTCTGTGCATAGCTAGCACCAACAAAATCCATGCAGCAAATCAGAAAATCAATGTGGTTATGGTTTTTGTGGTCTAGGTAGAAATAATAAAATAAAATTTGAAAGCTCAACATTGGCATGTGATTTTTATTTTTGTATGAGAAGAAAAGAAAAAGAAAAGGACAAGAACGTCTGTTCTGATACAGGGTTCACCGCCTTTCTTGACCCTATTGGTATATCTTATCAAAAATAAAAATAAAAAAAAGTACCAAATGTGCATTGCATAAGATAAGAACAAAGTTGACAACTGGGTTCACAAAATTTTGACAATGGTAATATATCTTACTTATAAAAAACTCTAAAACAAAAAAGCGCATTAGAACAATTTTGAAAACAACTTTCATAAGGATTCTCAAAGTTAATTTGTTCTGAGACAGCTTTACTAAAAATAGCTTCCATAACAAGTTTATCAAATGCATTTTCCCTGAGTTTCAGTAAGCTCAAAATCACCAAAAATCTTTTCCGGAATTATAAGCAATCAGAATCAAAGATCATATAACATAA
This sequence comes from Diospyros kaki, assembly GCA_036245055.1. Taxonomy (NCBI): domain Eukaryota; kingdom Viridiplantae; phylum Streptophyta; class Magnoliopsida; order Ericales; family Ebenaceae; genus Diospyros; species Diospyros kaki. Next base: position 6,015,360 of record BSEG01000003.1, read on the forward strand.
TACCTCATTAATCACAGAAACAATCCTACCAGATGCAATATTATTTCATTTGACTGATCAACCATTAACATTCCTCTATTAATCACAGTAGGGTAGGCCTTCAAAGTTGTAAATGAAGAAAATAATGGTCTTAAATGTAGGCATCTGCCGTCCGCCATCGCAAAAAACACGCAAAGAAACAAGCAAGCATACAATGGATCGAGTACAAATTTGAAGGCCTGGGAAGTTGAGCAAACTTCCAGTTCTGTTGATAATGAAGCGGAGTCAATCTAGTCTTACAAGACCCAACAATATGATACAAATGCACATCAATTGCGAAAAGAGCCCACCTCGGGAAGAAGCTCCGTGTCAAAAGAGTGCAGATCTAGAAGTCCGGGACTGAATCCACCTGGGGAATCGGGGTCCTCGCCGTTCTTCCGGTGGCTAAAAGGCCGCGAGTTACCTGGAGGAGTCGACGGCTCAGTGAAGTACTCAATCCCGCCATTGAAGCTCCTCGGCGCATTCCTTGACATTCTCGAACCCTGACCACTGCCATAGTAAGTGTAGTCCTGCAATCGGAACAGCCAAGTATAACACGAGATCTGGGTACACGAAACGAATGCAATTCAAATTCAAAGGAACAACGAAAAGGATCAGAACCTGGAGGTGCTGAAGACCGGCAGATTGAAACCACCGCCCGTTAGACGATGACGCGTCCACGAAATTGTCCGAGTACTGACGCTGGTGGTGCACCGCCGATGCACCGGATCTCTGTCCCTGTCTCCCTACCGCGTTCATCTCTCTAAACACGATTCAACCTCCGATCTTTCTCCCTCTCCCTCTCTGGCAAAATCAGAAATGAAGCATTCGTCACGGAGAAGCCTTGAAGTTCCACGGTCGCGATTCCTCCCAAAGCTGTCCCGATTTAACAGAAACCAACAAGTAAACGAACAAATCAAAAACAAAAACCTAAGAGAGAGAGAGAGGTCGAGAGAGAGAGTGTAATGGAGACGATTGATGACTCGTACAAGAGAGAGTAGTGTGAGGGGACCGTACTGTACAGGCGCTTTGAATTTTGAAGTGAATGGGGGAGGATAAGCACGTGCGATGCAGGCCAAAAACACGAGTGAGAGCCACGCACCGCACCGCCCAGCCGTTCAGTGGGTCCCGCGCTTAGGCAATTTTGAATCCAAAATGACACTTCCACATAAAATTTAGAATCTTTATTCCATCCTTCACTCCGCTTTTTAAATTAACACTACAACATTAGTTATAGTAGAATATATAGTGTTAATTATTTTTTAAATTAATAATTAGGTATAATAAAATTTTTAAAAAATAATAGATTTATGATTAATGTTGTGTTTTCATATTGTACTTGTTGGTTTCATCATGTCAACTAAGTTATGGAACACAACTATATCAATTATCCTCATTCATCACCATCTCATGAAATTTCTCCATGTGAAGATGGTGTTCAAACTTCATTTCATCATTACTCCGTCAGGGAATATTATCCACTGCTGGTCCCAAGTCCGGATAAAGGAGGAAGGTTGCGTTAGGTAGCCGACAGCCAGCGTAAAACCTAGTCGAATCCAAATATGAATTCTAGACAAACTATCTGTTGGGATGTAACCTACATAGAAGTCTAGAATTCATGTAGCCAACCCCACATAGTGGGATAACGGCTAGATATGTTGATGTAATAGATTTATCATTAATTAATTAAATTATTTAAATATTAAAATTAAGATAAAAATAATATGCACTTTAGTATCTTAACTATTATTTTTTAAAATAACAATTAATATTACCCTTTATAATAATGTACTATATTTTTAAATAAGATGAATTTATTACATATTATTTTCAATATTTAAATAATTGTATTGATCAATAATAAATACACTGTATTTTAAAATTTTAATCAACCAATCAAATTATTAAATGTTAAAATAAAATATAATAAATATATTATATAAAAATAAGAAATATTTATTATTAATTAATTATTATTTTATAAGACAATAATCAACTTTACACAATAAAAATATATGTAGAATAAAATATATACATTTCATGTGGAAATAACATTTTCGGTTTTGATTTAGGTCAGGCCAAGCCAAGGGCGTAAGCAACATGGTGCCGTTTCACATGGTGGACCCCTGTCGTTTTATCTAAACCCAAGCATCTTTCAATTCACGGGGGGTTTTATCCGGTGCGGGGGGTTCACATACAGCTGACGGGCTGCTACGATCCAACGGCGTAGGGACTGAGTGGAGGATTCATAACGATGGAATTAATTTTTTTTTTCATGAAATTATTTTTTTTTAATTCACATGAGGTGTTCAAATTTCATATGACTAATCTCTACGGGTGGGTGACCTTCCTCCTTGATACATTCTAGATAAATTTAAATACAAATACAGTTTATACACATTCAGAACTGAACATTTGGCGGATTCATGCAGAACATGTTTTCCAATCTTATTGTTGTCTTTTAACAATAATTATATCTTCTAAGTCGCCGCGCTGATTCGATCTTCGATACTTTATATAAAGCTTCAAATACTTTATCACTGCATTATATCCATGAGAACAAAATTATTTTTGTTTCTTCGTTAGTTAGATGGATCATTCTCGTAGTAGTTGTCAATGACACATGAAAACAATGTGACTTTCAAAATTTTGCCATTTCGAAGGGCAACGCCATTGAGTCAACACGTGGCCTAGATCCAGGATGGATGTGCCCCACCAATCCACTATTTCTGATAATGTGTATTTATTATATCTTATTTTTAATAATCAAATATTCTTATCTTATTTAGTTGATAAAATATTTTAAAGTATGATATATTTATCATAAAAAAAATGTATTTTAGAACTAAAATCAAAAGGCAATAAATATATATTTTTAAAAATTAATATACATTTATTATACCATAACAGATGTTTTAAGACATTTGTAAACATTGCTCAATATTTTTTTAAGATAAACTAATTTCTTGGTGAAAGCCTTAGTTGCAAAAACTATGGTGCATCACCCTCAAGATGTCTTGCGGTGCCTGAGGGGCAGTGGTTCTTATTGTTTTTGGGATACATCAGACCCAATGGTACTAAGGGCCCATTTGGTCTTAAGCAGAGAGAACTTTGATTGTATGTAAGTGTGTGTTTGGAAGATACTTTTGAGTCAATATTGCGACACCCTGCCCTATCCCAAGATGTCACAGAGAGCAAACAACCCATTCACTTAGAGAGAACACCCAAATTGAAAATAAAGGTAATTGAGTTTGATTGATTGTCCTACCCACCAAGCTATTAATTGAGTTTGATTGATTATGACATTTAAACCTGTAAATTGGTCACAATATTTACATCACTAGCAAGCATAGAACCAGATCATTGGGTCTTGACCTTGAAACACATAATTTACAAACTTAAAACTTAATTTACAATTTATAATTAGTCTTTAATTAGTGCACAAGAGTTTAAACTTAAATATAATTAGCGTTCATCAAGTAAAAGTAAGCTCATATCAATCTATTGAAACTTGATAACACTCATAGCTTAACTTACCAAGTTAGTCGATGATCATCTCCTTTTCTTTCTCTTAAATATCCTTGTATCCATTATTCATCAAATAAATAAAAAATGATAAAAGAAAAAATAAACATGAACACATAGCTCGGAAGGCACTACATAAGTGCATAGGCATAGAAGGGTATGCAAGATATATGCATTCGTAATATGCCAAAATATTTCATTCAAGTGTGGACTCAACTAATCTAACAAGTGCATCACTTGGAATAGGCTATTAGACTTCTAACCTCTTTCATCCAATAGGAATTTGCCTTCTGAATCACGGCTATCTTCATACGTTTTACACGATAAACTTTTAATAAAAATGTTGGCAGATATTTTTGTAAGACCTCGTATCGAGCGATAGGAAGATCTAAGACAACTTATTCTAATGAGTCTATATAAACTTTTTAAGAGGGTCATTCATCCTTAGATTACCTCAGGTCAAGCAAGCTTAAGTTGAGAGTTCTTTGCCTACTTTTAATCTAAAAAGTATCTATCTGGTATTATTTCCTTCATTACTCATTCTCGATGTATACTATCTTTTTTTGGGTTCTTGAGGTATTACACACATCGTGTCATCATCATGGGTAGGGCTGGAAGTAGTGCTTACAACACCGGTTCTCGATCCCATATCAAGTTGCCTGGAGGGCAACCACTAAGGGGCTTATAAGTGCAGTGGGGCTCTTGGTTGTTGAAGAACGATAGTTGAGAGCTGACCCGCAACTATGGGCCCCATGATAATGACACGATGTGTGTAATACCCCAAGAACCCAGAGAAGGGTAGTATATATTGAGGATAAGTAAGGAAAGAAACAACACCAACTAGATATCTTTTTGGGCTGAATGTAGGCAAAAAACTCCCAAGTTAAGCATGTTTGACTTGGGGTAATCTAAGGATAATTGATCCTCCTAGGAAGTTCGCGTAGGTCCATCAAGGTAAGTTGTCTCAGACCTTCCTATCGCTCGATACGGGGTGTCACAAAAATATGTGTCAACATTTAACGTCGTCTGTGGGAAAACCCTAGGCCCTGGCCCTAAAAACCACCATCTGTCACCTCTGAGATGGTCTACGCCCACAAGCGCCACCACACTTAGGGGGGGAGGGCTGGAAGTGGTGCTGTAAGCATCGATTCTCAATGCCACATTGGTTGCCCAGAGGATAACCACTGAGAGGCTCATACGTGCAATGCAACCCCTGGTAGTTGAAGGGTGATAGCTGAGAGCTGACCTGAAATTGTGGGCCCCATGATGATGACACGATATGTGTAATACTCCAAGAGGTCAGAGAATGGTAGTATATATCAAGAATGAGTAAGGAGAGAAACAATACCAACTGGATATTTTTTGGACTGAAAGTAGGTAAAGAACTCCCAAATTAAGCGTGCTTGACCTAGGGTAATCTAAATATGGATGACCTCCCGAGAAGTTTACGTAGACCCATCAGGGTAAGTTGTCCCAAACCTTCCTATCACTCGATACGGAGTGTTACAAAAATGTGTGTCAACAAAAAGTTACTCTTACGATTCTCTAAGTTAAGACAAACATAGTAAATATGTACAAAAAAATATCTCTACTCAAAAATAATATTAAAATTATAAAAAAAAAATTAGCCTTAGATGGAATTTCGTATCTAAAGCCCGTTTGTATTTAAAAAAATATATATATTTTGAATAAAAATAGAAAAAATTATATCTCTATTAAAAAATATTAAAATAATAAAAAAGTTGTCTCTAGAGACAAAAAAGTTTCCATCTCTAATTATTTCTTTCCATTTAGAGATAAAATCGACGACATAATTTGTATTTTTTGACAAAGATAGAATTGTTTGTCTTTAGAGACGAAAAAAATTTAAATCTTAGATTTTTTTTACTTAAAGATGAATTAGAGACACATTCCATATTTTTGCATATTGCATATTTTTGCATATTGGATAGAGAATGGAAGAAATTATATTTCTGGTACAGATAAAAAAGAAGAAAATCTCTAAAACTAGTCACTAAATACGATTTTTTTTTATTATCGTGAGGAGCTCTACCACTTAACACTACCTTAGGTTTAGTTATTTTTTAAAAAATAAGTATTGAGGCTCTTATCATTCATATACATCTCAAATCATTTCCCATATAAATAGTGCCTATCAATTCTATGTTATGGGTTGGGTAATTTTGCCCATGAACTTTTACTTGCCTCTACTATACACTATTACATGCCAAGAAATGAAAATAAGTTATAGACACAACCAATATTAGAAGAAATTTATAGAGGTTTGACTCTTTTAAATTTACGCCATCTCTCTGTTAAAAAAAATAAATAAATAAACATTCTAGTAAGTAAAAATTCTTAATTTTTAATGGAGTCAAAAATTAATAAAATCTCTTACCAAACCTAGAAGGCCCCTTGTATGGGAGACCAAATTCTCACATCAGGTTAAGAATTTCGTCACTTAAGTGTGAGTAATTACATCAATATTTTTTTAAGATAAACTAATTTCTTGGCGAAAGCCTTAGTTGCAATAACTATGGTGCATCACCCTCAAGATGTCTTGTGGTGTCTGAGGGGCAATGGTTCTTTTTGTTTTTGGGATACATCAGACCCAATGGTACTAAGGGCCCATTTGGTCTTAGGCAGAGATAACTTTGATTATATATAACCTGTCCCAACATGTCACAGAGAGCAAACAACCCCTTGACTCAGAGAGAACTCCCAATTTGAAAATAAAGGTAATTGAGTTTGATTGATTATCCTACCCACCAAGCTATTAATTCGGTTTGATTGATTATGACATTTAAACCTGTAGATTGATCACAATATTTACATCACTAGCAAGCATAGAACCAGAACATTAGGTCTTGAGCTTGAAATACATAATTTACAAACTTAAAACTTAATTTACAAATAGTAACCAGTGTTCGGCTAGTGCACAACAATTTTAACTTAAATACAATTAGCATTAATCAGGTAAAAATAAGCTCGTATATATCAACCTATTGAAACTTGATGACACTCATAGCCTAACTTATTGAGTTAGTCGATGATCATCTCATTTCCCTTAAACATTCTTACATCTACTATTCATGAAATAAATAGAAAATGATAAAGAAGAAATAAACATGAGCACATAGCTCGGCAAAGCACAACATAAGTGTATGGGTGTAAAGGGTGTGCAATATCTATGCATTTGTAATATGCTAAAATATTCATTTTACTATGAGACCCAACTAATCTAGAGAGCGCATCACTTGGACTAGGCCATTAGATGCCCAGTCTTTTTCATTAGACAGGAATTTTGTAATACTTCATATTTTTGTGAGGTTACTTCATAATTTAGTTGAGTTTGAGATATCAAAAACTTAGCTAGATAGCAAAATAAATTGTCAAATCAATGGTAGGGAATGCTCTGGAGTTTAGATATCTAAGAAAAAAAAAATCATTAACAAGCGTCTCGAAACAAGATTTATGACGTCGAAAGAAATCAAATTTGAGACAATTTTCGGTACTACTAAGTTGTAGTCTAAAAAATTGAATTATGCTAAGGGACTTTCGGGAAGTCAACAGAACTCTGAGGAGATTCAAATTTTGTGAATAGAATAACTCTTAAGTGGTTTCGGGATGAAATAAAAGGGTTTACGATCAAAACATGCATTTAAGGCCTAAGTGTAATTTTCAATTATAGTTTTTTGGGCCAATTGAGAAGAATGAGACTTAGGGATTTATGTGGTAAAATATCAAAGTCTAAGGACTTGAGGAAGAGGGCCAAAATGCAAAAGGAAGAAACTGGGGGTCAAAGTGTAATTTTTGAAAATGTTGCAACAAGTATGGTAAATCTGACCGTCGCACATGGGCTGAAATTCGGTGATGGAACGACGATATCTCGCCAGGGTATGGCCATCTCTGGCCTAGGAGGCGTGTGGGTGAAGATATGCCAAGTGATTGGATTTCGCCTATAAATAGGTAAGGGTTTTAGTTGAAAATAGGGCAACCAATCTCTCGAGTTTTAGAGTATTTTTGAGAGATTTGATAGAGGGTTTTTATTCTAGAGGTCTTGGGCATCAATTCTGAAGAATTTGGAGTATTTTCATGAAGGTTTAAGGGAGTTTCAAAGGTGGCCGAAAAATCGGGTAGCATCACCGAAGCCGGTATGTTTTTGGCTGATTTGGGGTCTTTTCGATAGTTATTTTAGGCATTAAAGGATACATAGGTAATCGACTTGAGGAGGGCTTCTAGGTGGTGCAAGAATTTTAGTGATCGGAGCATTTTTGATGATCAAAAAAAAGAAGAAGATGAGCAGCGTATGCATCACACGCGCAATCCATGTGGAAGCGCATAAGAATAAGTGGGTCAAGGTAATTTTTTGAATTTTTTAATATTTTTTAAAAAATAATTTATGATTTATAGTAAAGAAAAATTTTAAAAAATACTTAAGAAACTATTTATTTTGAAATTATTAAGAAAAAATAGGAAGAAAATAGAGAAAAATTAGGAAAAATATATATTGATATTTCTTTGAATAAATATGATTGCTAGGGATAGTTGAGACTCAAGGTTGACTAATAGTACGCTTGGCATGAGAATTGAGGTTGGCTGCACTCTCACCCTGCAATTAAAACACAATAAAAACACATTAAAATTTTTATATTTTTTTCTTTATTTTAGTGAGAGATTTATACTCGTCAGTGTACGAGTACAGTTGTGGTCCAAATTTAAATTTATATTTTCTAGATGAGTTCAGGTCGTCCACTGAAATATTTATTTATAACCAAAAAAAAAAATGTCACACACACGCACATACATTTAGATAAATTGACAATAAGATTTTTTATGGATTTTTAGATAACATATACTAAGAAATAAAGCAAGGTAAAAGTTGAAATAAACGCTGAATGTGAGAATATGAAATTGGATAGCACTTGAATTAAGACAATTTTAACACCAACCCGTTGATTCCCAATTTTTAGCAAAAAAAATTAGTAACATTAATTTAATTTCAAATATGAGGGTTTGTTATTAAATACAATTAGAGATGATGATAGTTCTAATTTAAGCAATCCCCATACATGATATGCAGGATTTTAATTTAAGTAACTACCATAATCCAATTGTAATTACTACACAAAACAACTAAATTAATCATTCGTGTTTGGATATGATAGCGTTTTCAGTTCTAGTAACTCCCATACATGACATGAAAGCTCTAACTTAGGCTTACGCTCCAATACAAACCTAGTGATTTCTCAATAATTATTAGACACCCATACTGAAATTTAAATTAATGTCACTCATTTAAAGCGGAGGTTTCTTTGGGAATTATTGGCGTTGGACATTATCGTTGCCTTAACTCAAGATTGAATTTAGCTACTCATCTCAATTTAAAAGTTAATTGACAGGAATTTAAACGGCGTAATTTAAATAACAGAAATTAAAATAGCAGAAATTAACCGGCCATTTAGGCAGTGGATAATTAAATGACAAGAATTAAAATTGCAAAAATTAAAAGGCAGAAATTAACCAGCCATTTAGGCGGTGGATAATAAAGTAACAATAAATGATATAAGAATTCAAGAGAAGAAATAAAGAAAGTAAGATCACAAGAAAAAACAATAAAGAAAATAAGAAAGAATAAGAACAATTCTCAAAGAGAATATCTAAGAAAACAATTAAGTTTTGATTCAAGAATAATAATCACCCTTACAAATGCAATCAAGTAAACTATTTATAGCTCACAAGATGTAACACAAACCACACAATTTCAATTATTTAACTAGACATAATTATATCTAATGGGCACTCACACACTTAAAGTTAAATAGATTTTAACTATAATACACACCTAATAAAATACTCATAAAGTTAAATAGATTTTAGTTATAATACACACCTAATAAAGCACTCATAAAACAAATATTAAAAAATAAATTTCTACAATTGAGTTTTTGGTCTTCATTAGGATTAAAAAGAATGCTTGAGTTTTCTCCAAATGATGTCTTCCATGAGGTTGCTCAAGTTGGGTCTTAAACATGTGTTAGGCCATCAATTTAATGGGCATGTGTTGGGTTTGAATTCTTCATGAGTTGGGTTTGAATTTTTCATTCCTCAATCCAATTTGAGTCTGCAAGCCACCTTCTTCATGCCTACAAGCAAGCAATTGAGTGTTATTAAATTATATATTATATAGATGCTCCATGCATGCACTTCATTGAGTATATGTATTATGTTATAATATATATATATATATTATATTTACATATTTATTATAATATATTACATATTATATATAGATATATATTACACATAACTATTCAATTAAACCAATTTAATATCAAAATGGGGGTTATAATTATAACAAAATTTTAGAAAATTAACCACTAATTAGAGGTTGAGCACAAATTTCGAGAAATCTCGAATTAAGTTTAAGGTGAGGCTCTTAAACTCCAAATTCTATATTTTTCTCTTACTAGAGACTTCTATTACATGAAACGTGTTTTCTGAAGTTTCTGTACGCGAACTCTTGTTCTCTTGCATGAAATCATGTTGTATATATGAAATGTGTTTTCTTAGAAATATATGTTGTTAGCTTTCAACTCTTGCATTTATAAAATTCTTGCGACCATACTGTTGTACCGACTTGTTGTTGCTCAAGAACAAAAGTTTGGATATCTCCCGAGAAGCACTATACATGTACCATCGAGAAAACTCTCGTGGGGAAGACCGTAAATCTAAGGGACAATAGATGTAGTGTTTGTATGAGTTTTATGAAGTTAGGTCGAAGGGACATAGTTTGGGACCTCCCGAGAGGCACTATGCGTGCACCGTTGACAAAGCTCTTGTTAAGGAGGCTGATGTGTTCACGAGACACTTCGGAGTAGTCCCTGTTGTTTTCACATACATTTTATATATGTTCATGTATGTACATAAACTGTTTTGGGGTTGTCACTAGAAGATTCATCTTCTAATTGGACTGTATCTCTGAAATATTTAAACGTTCCAAATTCAACAAGTGACTCTAAGGGAAATGAGATAACTGAAGAATAAGTTTATTCTTCCATATGTAGCATGTTTTAACACGTCTTTGCTTATGTACAAAATCTATGCAAACCTTAGTATAGTTTTGGTTGTATTTGAGACGTTCGGTTATCATTTCAAGAGATGATATTCATGTAATTTCTTTTGTAAACATCTTGAGCGGTTTCTTATATGATAATATAAAGCATTATGGTTATGTACTATATCAAATTCAGTTTAGCTTTTGCATTTGTAATTATAACACTTGTCTTAACTATTTGAATTTGATAGGCTGAGAAGTTAAAATTGAGATTTTTAGGAATTGTATGTCATGCATCAGTGGATATGTTGTGAAAAAAAAAATTGAAATCCTAAGTTATTTAACCCTCTGGAAATTAAGGGTGTTACAAATTTGCCTTTTCGAAAAAATTAGGGGTGTTATTAAAAAAAAATACTATTAAAATAAAAAAATTGTCTTTAGAGATAAAAAAATCTTCTTATTTTTTTTTTTCATTTAGCAACAAAATGAAAGAGAGATTTTGTATTTTTTGATAAAGATGGAGTAGTTTGCTTTTAGAGATGAAAAAATTTATATCTTTAATTTTTTTTTTTCACTTAAAGATGAATTAAAGATGGATTCCAAATTTTTGCATAGAGAATGGAAGAAATTTTGTCTTCATTAGAGATTTAAAAAAAATTATCTCTGAAATTGGTCACTAAATATGATTTCTTATTTATTTTATTTTAGTCATGAGGGGCTCTACCACTTAACACTACCTCAGCTCTAGTTATTTTTGAAAAAAATAAATATTGAGGTTCTTATCATCTATATACACCTCAAATCATTTCCCATATAAATTGTGCCTATCAATTCGATGTAAGGGGTTGGATAATTTTGTCTATGAACTTTAATTGCAGAGACTTATATGTTATTATACACCTACAAGAGATTTATAGAGGTTTGACTTTCTTAAGTCTACGCCATCTCTTGCATGAAAAATCTTAAACATTCTATTAAGTAAAAATTCCAAACTTTTGAAATGGAATCAGAAATCAATAAAATCTCTTGCTAAATCTAGAAGACCTTTTTGTATAGAGGTTTGACCTTTTTGGCCAAATCCTCATCTCAAGTTAAGAATTTTTTCACTTAAGTGAGTAATTACCCTGTTAGAAAATTCAATACAACTTATAAAATTTTAAATACAATATAAATAAAGAATATTTAAGAGAAAATCTCTTTCAATATTCCAACTCGAGCGATAAAACTTTATTTGCCTCGAGAGAATTGGATGCTTTAACAAATGTTTTCAAATTTATGTTGTTTTTTTGATACTCTATAGTAGTCTTTTATTTATACTTCTTTATTTAAAAAATAGTTATTAAAGAGAGAGAAAAAAATGAAGGAACATTTTTGTGAACTCTTAGCTAAGACCACATTTTTTCATAAATGAAACATCAAAAATCTATAGAAATGAAGCTAAAATAGAAGACAACATTTTGGAGGAAATAACTCAAAATGAACTAGAGATAAAAAATATAACAAGGTAGTCAAAGTCCAAAGTTCAAGTGCAATAGGCAAAATATTAGAATCATGTGGGCAGTGTTAATTTAGTGATCAAAAGAAAAAGTTGTGAGTTTTTTTAAATAAATTTGAAGGTTCCAAAATTGGGTTGCCAATAAGCCCATCTAGGTTTGGTGAACAACCTAATCAGAAGTAAAAGATAACATTTACTATAGTCGAGTTGTAGCCTAAACTCTACATAGAGCTAGTTAAGTCACCAAAGGCATTTAGCTTCTAGCCACCTATTTGAGGAAGGCCCACAAGCACTATGTTGTGTGCCTGAGACATTTCTCTATTGCACGATTTATGGTGTTTTATTTCTTTAATTTTCCCTCCGTTGCTAAAAAATATTAGCGTAGTAGTATACACACTCATTGTCTCATTACACTATGGTTTTATTACAACTTTTATTATACTATATTCATTGTAAATAATGAGTATAATATATGCATAGCCACAGAGCTGACTCAACGCATTTAGGGGCCTCAAGCAAAAAAATTTGTCGACATCTTTTCAAAAGTAGTAATTTTTTTTATAAAAAAATAAATAATATATATTTTTAAGAGAAAATTTTATCATTTCATTAAATTAAAAAAGAAAAAAATTAAAATTCAATCAAATACAAAATACAATAATTTCTTTAACAATAATGAATTTTTAATTAAAATATAATATTTCAAAGATAAAAAAAAAAGGCAAACAACTGGCCCCAACAGTCACAATAAGCAAGAGAGAAAATAGAAGTGATCGTCGACAACCGATCCAACAGTTACAATAAGAGAGAGAAAATAGAGATGTGTTGTTGTTGTTGAGTGCTGAAGCGAGAGAGAGGAAGGGAAGTGAAAGTTTGGGAGAGAGAGAGAAAGAGAAAGAGGGAGAGAAGTGAAAAATGAGTTTAATGAGATTATAGGAATTGAGAACTATGAACACACTGCAAAATTGAGTAGAGCAACGGTACAAAATTGGCCAAACAGCATGAGAAAGGGAATATAAAATTAGTATTTTGTATTTAATTTTTTTAATAAAATATTTATTATTAAAAAATAAAAAATATATAAAAATTTTAAAATTTTAAAATTGGGACCTTCCAAAATTAGGGCCCTTAGACAACCGTCTATCTAGTCTTACAATTGGACCAGCTCTGCATAGGCATAAACATAAACGATGGCTTTGAGAAATAAATATGATACACCAAAAAAATACATATTTGACACTACTCACCATTCACCCTTTTAACTTCTATTCAAGTTATATTTGGTCTTCATATCTTACTTGGATTTTAATTGATTTAGAGATCTTTTTTAAAGACCCATAAATAAATTAATCTTATTTACGATTGAATTACTAAATTTGACTATAATTTTTTCATAGAATTAAGTGATAAAGCTCATACATAACTTGTGATCATTTTCTATGATTTAGAAATTAATCCTAAATCCTGATAAATTTAGGATAAATAATTTCTTTTAAATCTTAAGAAGACGATATTCAAAAATAGAAATTAATCATCATCCAAATTATTCCTAATCATCATTCAATAAGAAGATATAATTTTAAGCAAAAAATTATCTCTAAACTACTACATATAAGGGAGTATTTCTTCCCTAAGTAAGCATTCTTAATTACAATATTTAATTTTCTTTTAGTTTTATTATTACTTCACATTTGACTTAAACATCATAATAGTTTTTTGATGATGCAGAAGCCGATCACCTTCTCTTGTCTCAGACCGAGTACCTGCAAAAGATGAAGTCGGGGACTTGTTCTCCCGTGATCACTCTGAAGATCAAGTCAATTTATCAGTTTATCTGTAATACCCCATGTTCGTATAACATTGCCACGTAATTTCGATGAGTTTAGAACACCGAAAGGTTGGTTTTATAGCAATTTCAAGTACCGAATCAACTAGAGAGAATGCCTCAGAGTGAAAGTATCTAAGGAAAATTATATGATCTCGACGAGCATATCGAGATAGGATTTATGGTATCGAAAGAAATCAAATTCGGAACAGTTTTCGGTACAGCTAAAATTCAGCGGTCATTTAGGCTGTAAAACCGAATTATCATAGGAGATTCCCGAAAAATCAACGGAACCCTAGGGAGGCTTCGGTTTTGCATAACGAACAATCATTCAATGGTTTTGGAATGAAACTACAGCCCGGTAAGGACACTGGGACGAAATTGTCATTTTCAACTAAGAATTTGATTATTAATTTTGCGTTTTCTGTATTAGAATGTAATTTAATTCAGTGTTTGAGGGTATAATTAAAATTTCAAAATTTTCCAAGTGATATAAGAAGAAAATTAGAATTTATAAATAATTAAACATGTAATATAGTATAAAATATATGTAATATTTATATATATATATATGTATACGCATGGCAGAGCCTCTGTTAAATGCAAATAGCCATCCAATTTCCTATGTAAGTTCATGCCACAGTCTTTCTTTTCCAATCGAAAATTGCGCAACATGGGAAGATTTGGCAGCGTGAATTCTGGATACGTGGCGTGCGAAAGTTGGAGCAATTAATGAAGCGATTAATGTGGAGATTTTCGCATTAAATGATATGCGTAAGCCGCAAGCTTGTAACAGTGAAGCCAGCGCCTATAAATAGGCAGTGAATTGAGCAATGGAGAAGCACCAAGGAGCGAGAAAGAAGCCGAGAGAGAGAGAGAGAGAGAGAGAGATTGGCTGGCTGCCATTGCAGCCCAAGCTCAAGCGGCCATGGCCGCAACCAGCAGCAACAGGGCCGCAACCAGTCATGGCCGACGACGGCTGCAGACAGCTCCAACGGTGGCGCGACAATGCTGGGCGGTGCGCGAGTGCGTGCGGGCGAGGCCGAGGCGGTCGGTGGTGGGCAGCGGCAGCGGCCTCGGCAGCTGGTGCGTGGGCAGCGGCGGCAGAGGCTATGCGAAGAAGAAGAAGAAGAAGAAGAAGAAGAAGAAGAAGAAGAAAAGAAGGAAGAAGAAGAGGAAAGAAGAAAGAAGAAGAAGAAAGAAAGAAAGAAAAGGAGGAAGAAGAAAAGAGGTTGCAGGCATGCGCGGGAAGCAGGGGAGAGGAGGAGGAAGAAGAAGAGAAAAAAAGAAAAAAAAGAAAAAAAGAAAAAGAGAAAAGAAAAAGAAAAGAAAGAAAAGAAAGGAAAAAAAGAAGAAAAAAATAGAGGAAATAAGGGGAAAATTCTGGAAAAATCTCAAAAAATAGGAAATTATGTTTCGGTGATATCCTGAACATTTTGGTTAGAAAAACGGCTTGGGTACGCTTTTCGAGAATATCGCACGCAAATCGAGAAAATCGGAGATGCTAAGCCAAGGTGAGTAAAATTCTCTAAAAAATTTCAAAAATTCCAAAATATTATTTTATGAATTATCGTAGTGAAATATTTTAGAAAATATTTCTAGAAATATTTAATTTGGAATTATTGAGGAAAAATAGGAAGAAATAGAGGAAAAATTATAGAAAATGCCAGAAATTATGGAAAAATAGGTTTAATGTTTATTTAAATACCTATGATGATTAGGATGCTTTGAGGTCAAAGATGAGGTGTTTGGCGCGAATTTTAAGGTTGGCACGTAAATCGAGGCAAGTCACAGATTACGAGGTAGCCCGATAAGCTCTAAAATGTAAGTGGTACTTCCTCAAAAATGTTTTCATCATATTGACATGCTCTGATATGTATCTATCACGTAGAATGCATGCATGACTATGAAATGCATGATTACACGTTGATGTCATTGATCACACGCATATGAGGCCGTAGGGAGTACGAATTGGCACCGCTGCCTTACCAAGGGTGCACCCATACACCCCGGTTTCGAAAGAGGTGGCCGCTAAAATGGTGGGTAGCATGAGGGGTGCAGTTGACACCTACGAGGAAAGACATTGCATACACTCATGACATAGCATTATGTACCCTTACTTAGATGGTTCATCATCTAACTTGGGTTCGCCCCTGGAACATTCAAACGTTCCAGATGGAGACTGTAGCAGGTACGAAGATGAATGAGGCATGAAATGGCACTTAGCTAAGTGCATGATAAATGAACGATTAAGATGGATGAATGTGATGTAGCCCATGTGTTTAAGTCCTGCTACTACGAAGTCTGAACGCTTGAAAATTCATGATGTAAGATATGATGATGATGTGATATGAATAGTTAAGGATTATGTACATTTGTTTTACTTTCGAAGGTTATGTAACAACGTTAGTAATAAGTACTTGTCTAGTTATTCATGTATATATTGCCATGAACAGGTTCGATTCAGCTTCCGCTCTGTAAATTGTATTTATCTCTAGTGTGTAAATTAAACACTAGATAGGCCTTAGGGAATTTCGGGATAATGTAATGATAAAAAAAAAAAATAAGACCCAATTTTCCTAAGGTATAACACGCCCGAGAAAGCGGGTGTTACACTTGGTATCAGAGCCTAAGTGTATTTGAAACCTTAAGTGACTTTGATACAGTTAGTATAAGAGCTTAAGTTACTGAAGATTTATAAGAAGTCTAATTTGGTGACTTAGGGATTGCTGATAATTTAGAAATTGTTAATTTAGAGCAAGTCTCGAGGAAGAAAATGATAGAAATTCGAAGATTTATGAGAAGTTTGATTTGGAGACTTAGGAAAAGTTGAATAGGAATTGAGAAACCTATGATATTTCGGTTAACATTTTCGGAGAATAAAATTTGAAAATTTCGATGTTTGATTTTGATTGAGGTAAAGTTATCTCGATAAGGGAAACGATAGGAATTTGAGGATTAGTATGTCAATTTGAGGTTATACAATAAAGGATAGTTAGCAAGAATGGTTGAATCATGATCCTTAGTTAGAGATTTGGGAATGGTCGACTGAAGTTTTAAAGGTTATTGATTTGAGAATCTAATCTTGCTAAGCAATAAAACGCTCGTTCGAGATAATCTAGCTATTGATGTTAGGATTTGACGATATGATTCGGGTGTAAGGTTGTCTCGGTAAACCGTGAGTATGGATCTGAGAGATTTAGAGACTATTGATTTGAGGTTATTAGTCGAATCATGGCGTGACATGATAGGGTAACTAAGGTTATTAAGGACGATCGAATCATGGATGATTAGTCTAATGTGGCAAGACCTAGTTAAAAAGTTAGGATCAATTATAAGTATTTCGAGTATCATTTAGTATCTCGAAAATAGGATGTGTAGATCAGAGATTCGACGAATTAAGTCAAGCGAGAGGTCGAAGATGGTCAAATGATAGCGTATGAATCAATTAGCTGGCAGTGGTGTAACCGATGTGACTCGCAAGGACGGGATAAGAACCCTAGCAGCATGATGACACTACTGGTTCGGTGTTCTCAGTGATAGATCTAGATCTAGGGACCCACGTGCAGATGGTTGAGGGATGGCTTGCGATAAGGTACGGGAAGCCCGTCGATCGAAGCATCATGTCAGACTGCCTGGGAGACGATCAGATGCTGAAAATCTGGGACAGCCCAGTAGGGTCTGTACCTTGTATGGATCTAAGTCCCAATGGTCTAGGAGCGAGGTGTGCCACTAGTTGTGATTGATCGAGGCCAGAGAATCAACCCGAAATGAAATGGATTGAATATGGACTGAGTGTCCTACTTAAAGAATTGTATTAGGGTTCGCGGTCATCTTGGGAGTAGGTGACACGACGAACGATGCAAAGCTCGAGGAATAGAATGCCACAATATATAATACGGCAATGGGGTCATGGATGGTCGTGTGCTGATAGTCAACTGGATTTAAAGAACGAAAAGCGAGAGTCAGTGGGTTCTTGGTAAATGAGATTTCAGATAATAGAGCGTGTCTAGTCCAAAACTTTGATGATGAGTTGTGAGACGGCAATCTCAGTTCGAAGAAGAGTTACTTGTAGGTCGTATTGACCTTAAGGAAGGATGATGAGAAACCTAGTCAACAGAGGTTGTGACTACAGTTTAGTATGTTAAGTAGGCTTAAGGATTCGCAAGCCTGTTAGAGAAGACTCGTGAATAAGCTATGCCTTGTGCGTCAGTCTGGAAACCTGAATCGTTATTTGAGGTTTAAAGTATCATTTGATAAAAAGTCATCGGAATTTGAGATTCGGTTGTTTTTAGGAAATAATTGGAACCAGGTAACGTGATCTGAATAAAGATCTTCAAAGATGAATCAATTTGGGATTTTCAGGACTTTCCCTAAGAATTACCAAAGAGACGTGAGTTAGCGAATAAATGTCAGATAATGGCAAATGTGCCAGAATGTCAGATTGCAGTAGGAAATGTCGCGTTTTTGACAAATCAAATTGGAGATCTATAATTTTCAATTTTGGGAGAATGGAAGTCTTGTTGGGCTAAACGATTAATCTAGATAGTCCTGATGGGCAAATCGGGAGGTGTGTAGCTAGACAATCACTAAAGTGATGTAAGCAAGTTATGAAAATAAGGAGCCTGTCAATGTGTGGTACGGGCACTTGTGGTCAATGAAAAGCCGTGAGAAAGATTGAGAAAGTGAGAAATATCAGAATGTGCTCTCGAAAGATTTAATAGGATTATTTCTTAATTGCCAATAATAGCTTGAGGTTATTAGATGCTTAGCTATAAGTGGCTTGATTAAGGACGTAAATTATCAAAGACGTGATAATTAAGAGTAGATATATTTACCTCGAATTTGGTAAATTATAAAACAACTGCAAGAGGCTATGGTACTTTCTATGATTGATGCACAATTGAGGAGTAAAGTAAACCCTTGCAATATTAAGGTTACGTGTGACGCTTTTCATTGTGACGCTTGAGGGTAATGGTCCCGAGATTTTGTTTAGATAATAATGATGGCATAGACTGTGTGGACTAAGAGGCTAGAATAGTACGGATAAAGTTAGTAGAGCTATTGCCGAGATGATTAGATATTAGAGTCGAGGAGCAAGTCTAGAGATTGAGTGTTAGCAAGTGAATTGTGCTACGATTGGTTGGAAGTCAAAAGAGCATATGGTCAAATCCGAGGAAAGAAATCAGATGTTTTCCTTATGTTAAAGTATAATCGGCATTAGATGGTGCCTTAAGGATCAGCAGGACTGGATTTAGTTGATATAAAATGTTATCACTCGAGGATTAATTTGAGCAATTTGAGATCCAAATGATTAATCTGCTGATATGAGATGTTCTTTGAAGACCGCTTCGAAAAGAACGATGACTTAATTGAGTAAGGGTATGGATGAATAGATATTGGTATTGCTAGATTTGGAAGACGTTGTTGGATGTCAATTGATGTTAAAGGTTAAGTTACAGAAGTAAGATTGGAGACAGATAGAATTTGTTAATAAAGATTTTTCGAGGAAATAGTTATATAACATGATTAGAAGATGATTGTGGTCGATTGACAAAAACTTGAAGTTATTTCGGGAGATGACTACCTACGAGCATGAGGAAACAAGAAGTTACAGGAAGCATCGAATAGGTTAGCAAGTAAAGATCAACGTTGTTGATGACTTAAGGTGAGACATAGCTAGTTTCGAGGACATGTGATAAACACTGACTTGTTATGGCAGTCTGGAAGCCTATGAAACAACTTCGTGATGACAAGATATGTGATGTTTGAGGATTTGAGGATTTAAGGATGCATGATGACATAAAAAAAATATTTTTGAGGATCGATTCGATAAAAGTTAAAATGTATCAAGATCAGGGACTTTGCGTCAAGATTGGAAAATTGTCAAAGCATGATTGATTAATTCAAAATAAATGACATCGTAAGAAATCCAAAATTAGAGAAGTATCATGATTAAGGATATCGACTAGATGACCTAATGAAAAACAAATTAAAAATTAATGATGTGGAATATGAGAATTGCAGGTCATTATGACGATGTGAGTACCAACTTAGATAGGAGCTCGAGCAGAGATTTTTGGCCCAAGGACCAAGTTATGTGATTATAATACATCGTGGACAAGTGAACTTGTCAATGGGTTGAGGAGCATGGTCAAATCAAGGGTTCGAATTTTGATAGGCGCATTGGTATTCACAAGTTTCGATCTTCTTTAGTTAATTGATTAGTCAGGTGTTAATAATGAAATTTTGAGACTTAGGACATGTGGCAAATTTCGAGGACGAAATTTTTGTAAGGAGGGGAGAATGTAATACCCCATGTTCGTATAACGTTGCCATGTAATTTCGATGAGTTTAGAACACCGAAAGGTTGGTTTTATAGCAATTTCAAGTACCGAATCAACTAGAGGGAATGCCTTAGAGTGAAAGTATCTAAGGAAAATTATATGATCTCGACGAGCATATCGAGATAGGATTTATGGTATCGAAAGAAATCAAATTCGGAACAGTTTTCGGTACAGCTAAAATTCAGCAGTCATTTAGGCTGTAAAACCGAATTATCATAGGAGATTCCCGAAAAATCAACGGAACCCTAGGGAGGCTTCGATTTTGCATAACGAACAATCCTTCAATGGTTTTGGAATGAAACTACAGCCCGGTAAGGACACTGGGACGAAATTGTCATTTTCAACTAAGAATTTGATTATTAATTTTGCGTTTTCTATATTAGAATGTAATTTAATTCAGTGTTTGAGGGTATAATTAAAATTTCAAAATTTTCCAAGTGATATAAGAAGAAAATTAGAATTTATAAATAATTAAACATGTAATATAGTATAAAATATATGTAATATTTATATATATATATATATGTATACGCATGGCAGAGCCTCTGTTAAATGCAAATAGCCATCCAATTTCCTATGTAAGTTCATGCCACAGTCTTTCTTTTCCAACCGAAAATTGCACAACATGGGAAGATTTGGCAGCGTGAATTCTGGATACGTGGCTTGCGAAAGTTGGAGCAATTAATGAAGCGATTAATGTGGAGATTTTCGCATTAAATGATATGCGTAAGCCGCAAGCTTGTAACAGTGAAGCCAGCGCCTATAAATAGGCAGTGAATTGAGCAATGGAGAAGCACCAAGGAGCGAGAAAGAAGCCGAGAGAGAGAGAGAGAGAGAGATTGGCTGGCTGCCATTGCAGCCCAAGCTCAAGCGGCCGACGACGGCTGCAGACAGCTCCAACGGTGGCGCGACAATGCTGGGCGGTGCGCGAGTGCGTGCGGGCGAGGCCGAGGCGGTCGGTGGTGGGCAGCGGCAGCGGCGTCGGCAGCTGGTGCGTGGGCAGCGGCGGCAAAGGCTATGCGAAGAAGAAGAAGAAGAAGAAGAAGAAGAAGAAGAAGAAAAGAAGGAAGAAGAAGAGGAAAGAAGAAAGAAGAAGAAGAAAGAAAGAAGGAAAAGGAGGACGAAGAAAAGAGGTTGCAGGCATGTGCGGGAAGCAGGGGAGAGGAGGAGGAAGAAGAAGAGAAAAAAAGAAAAAAAGAAAAAGAGAAAAGAAAAAGAAAAGAAAGAAAAGAAAGAAAAAAAAGAAGAAAAAAATAGAGGAAATAAGGGGAAAATTCTGGAAAAATCTCGAAAAATAGGAAATTATGTTTCGGTGATATCCTGAAGATTTTGATGAGAAAAACGGCTCGGGTACGCTTTTCGGGAATATCGCACGCAAATCGAGAAAATCAGAGATGCTAAGCCAAGGTGAGTAAAATTCTCTAAAAAATTTTAGAAATTTCAAAATATTATTTTATGAATTATCGTAGTGAAATATTTGAGAAAATATTTCTAGAAATATTTAATTTGGAATTATTGAGGAAAAATAGGAAGAAATAGAGGAAAAAATTATAGAAAATGCCAGAAATTATGGAAAAATAGGTTTAATGTTTATTTAAATACCTATGATGATTAGGATGCTTTGAGGTCAAAGATGAGGTGTTTGACACGAATTTTAAGGTTGGCACGCAAATCGAGGCAAGTCACAGATTACGAGGTAGCCCGATAAGCTCTAAAAGGTAAGTGGTACTTCCTCAAAAATGTTTTCATCATATTGACATGCTCTGATATGTATCTATCACGTAGAATGCATACATGACTATGAAATGCATGATTACACGTTGATGTCATTGATCACACGCATATGAGGCCGTAGGGAGTACGAACTGGCACCGCTGCCTTACCAAGGGTGCACCCATACACCCCGGCTTCGAAAGAGGTGGCCGCTAAAATGGTGGGTAGCATGAGGGGTGCAGTTGACACCTACGAGGAAAGACATTGCATACACTCATGACATAGCATTATGTACCCTTACTTAAATGGTTCATCATCTAACTTGGGTTCGCCCCTGGAACATTCAAACGTTCCAGATGGAGACTGTAGCAGGTACGAAGATGAATGAGGCATGAAATGGCACTTAGCTAAGTGCATGATAAATGAACGATTAAGATGGATGAATGTGATGTAGCCCATGTGTTTAAGTCCTGCTACTACGAAGTCTGAACGCTTGAAAATTCATGATGTAAGATATGATGATGATGTGATATGAATAGTTAAGGATTATGTACATTTGTTTTACTTTCAAAGGTTATGTAACAACGTTGGTAATAAGTACTTGTCTAGTTATTCATGTATATATTGCCATGAACAGGTTCGATTCAGCTTCCGCTCTGTAAATTGTATTTATCTCTAGTGTGTAAATTAAACACTAGATAGGCCTTAGGGAATTTCAGGATAATGTAATGATAAAAAAAAAATAATAAGACCCAATTTTCCTAAGGTATAACACGCCCGAGAAAGCGGGCTGTTACATTATCTCCAGTTCTCAGTATACAGTAAAGAACTTAGGAAAAATAGAGAGTGAAATCCCTTACTCGTCTTAGTTGCCTGCTTTTTATCCTTCTGTCAAGATAAAGATTCCTTTCTCGAATCGTCGGGATCTCGATACCTTCCCTTACAGAGCCATGATCTTGAAGATACAAATATAGTAATCGTTTTCGAGGGGTTTGGGATAGTCTTTATCTCCATGATCCTCAGAGTGATGATTGATGCTGAGAAATCCGAAGAATCTTTGCTTACCAACAAGTCAGTCGGTGTGTTGAGACGTATCTGCTACATGTCCTTTCTAGGCTTAAGTAGGATGATGTCAGTAGAGTGGCTCTCTAGCAAGCACATGTCATTGCTACTATTGACTATGTTCTCGGGGTATTAGAGTAATTATGAACCTGAGGATATTTTCTCTCATCATTTTTTTTTTACTAACTTCAAAGTCAAAACTTGATTTCTGCAATTTAATATGTTTTTTCATAAATAAATTAAGGATAAATTATATGCATCATTAAAATAATATGTGCATGTAATGTGTTGTTCAACCATTTAAAGGTTTTCAAATTTAGGATGATCGTTCATATGCGACATTCAATACTCATGTCTTCAATTATATTAGGGGAGAAAAATCACAGATTGAGTTTTTGGTCTTTGTACAAGACAAGAATCGAACTTACAACTTATTAAATTAATACTGTTATATTACTCATCCGACCGCTCGACCTATCTCTATTTAAATGTTTTTAAACTTAAATAAATGAATAGACGGTGAATCAGATGCATTTGGGTTTGTTATTATTGAAATATATTTGCCAGTAGTTCTAGAGATGGATCTTGTAAATTAAACAAACAGGCGGGTTGTAAATTAAAGTACGGCAGCTTTTTATCTTTTACTCTTTTAAAGTAGTATTTGATAAGATGTTATATTTTTTTTGGAATTCGTTATTTTATTCAATATTTTTAATTTTGATAATTAAATTTAAATTAAATTAATTAGATATCATTTTATTCATTAATTTAGAAGTATTGTACCCTTCCCTCTCTCCAAAAGAATTTTGCCAAAAGAGTTATTTCAAAAAGAGAGCTCTTCGATGACCATCTTCGAGAGACTTCTTTCTTAGAAAAGAGCAGATAGAGACCTTAAAAAGTTAAACATAAATATAATCTAAAAAAATAAAAATAAAAAAGAAAGTGGGCTATCATTAATGGGTCAGAAGTAGTCCTAGCCCAAATTAGTGAATGGCTAACATATAAATTGTAATTGGTGAATCATTATTTAAACAACAAAAAGTTATTATGTGAATTAAGATTTGAATTTATAGTCTTTTATATTTAATTAAAATTAATTATAACATTACTCTTAAATTTATTTTTAACTAATATAAAAAAAGTAAAAGATAAATATCAATTGTCAAGTATATTTTTTAATTTATACATGTATAAAACAGAACCGCACTTTTGACATATGCACACACGTAAAGAGTTTTTTTTTATCTAGTATATATATAAATATATCTATAAAGATTTAGGGTTCAATCTAGACTATGTGTAAGATTTTTTTAATTTCTATCTAATTTATTATTAATTCTTTTTATACGTACTTTAATAATTATATTTAAGTTAGTGTTTAAATGATATTAAAATGTAATGTATCCATCCAAAGAAGATGAATAGAAGCAATGCCCAAAAACATTAGTTCTTGCACAAATGAAGAATAGAAATTGATTACACCACTTCAATGCCTAAAGTCAACAAAGATAATATTGAGAATAAAAGCTATGGAAATTGTATTCAATTTTGTATTTTTAACTCATCACTCGACGTTTTTTTATATCTTTTAGAGTGAGAATGATAATAAAGATAATCGGTTCCATATATATAGTAGAAACTAGTTGATTTCTCTTGAATTGTAACTATTTGAGTCATCGATACTTATTTTATCCTCAAGTGGTGGAGATTATGGGTTGGGATGCCAATTTTCTAGTTCTCCATATTAAATGTGGATTTATTTGTCTGTCTTAGTTTGAATTATTTTGAACAAGGGTTTAATGAATATAAAATGATTTAGATTGGGGGTTCGAGATTTTCTTCTACTTAAATTGTTATTTTTCATGTTAAAGAGATAATGCTTACTTTTAACACGTTTGAAATATATATGCTTTCATTTGAAATCTCAATATTTATCGAGTGTTTGTCTTTAACTTATTATCGGGTCAAAATCAAATTAAAGGTTAACTAGTTATTTACATTCCATGAATGGCTCTAATGACAAGAACAGGTGGTGGATATGTCTGAAATCTCATATTTGAAATTTTTTGAAGACGTTATATAAAGATTAAATCATAATTTACTTGAAAGTGGGTTGAGGTGAGACCCACCACAAGTTCTGATACTCGAGTTATCAAAAAAAAAAAAGGTTAACTAATTATTGATGTTTTACGATATTCTCAACAATAACTTTCTAATGATGTGAATTCATTCAATTTCCTTGTTATCGGTTTTGATAGTATCGATCTCTAGCTATGAACGTATAGCCCATAATCTATATCTATTCTATTATTTAAGTAAATAATTTTATATTACATTAAGGTTTTTTTAAATTTCCAAAATATTCCATTTCAATTTTTATATTTTAAATATTTATTTTTAATATTATGAGATATTATAATTATAAATCTAAAATTTAAAAAAGAAGATTAATCTAATCTAATCTCCATTCTCAATTTAAACGTGGGGTAATTGGTGGTTATATTCAAAGTTAAGCAAGCCAATTATTATTGAGATATTATAGATAAATTACATATCCAAAATTCTCAAAATTTTTCATTACATTAGTACGTAGATAATTAATTAATGGGTAACGCTAATTCTTGTTTTGAGGGCGATGGTTAAGATTTAATAAATGTAACTTATTTTTAGTTTCAAAATAATTTTATTGATCCATAAAAATGTTATAAAACATGATATATTTGTCGATCTATATTTATATAATTTTATAAAAATTTATTCTATTAAATATGCAAACATGAGATTTAATATGTGAAACCTTACTAAACATTACTTAATCGTAACATACCCTTCAATATTTTTTACTTTAAAGAAACAAAAACCAACTCTATCAATAAAATTTAAACTCATTACTTTTAATTTAAAAATAAACTTATTTTACGATTACAATAGATCTTATCTTTATCTAAATTTTGACTAAAAATCTTAAAAAGTAAATCAAAATTTATTCTATGCCTCTAATAAAGTAATAATGTTGATCTTGTCAGCTCAACCTCTATTTTTCGTATGGAATAATTTCATCTTATTATAATATTCAAAGGTTTACCATTAAGATCTTTTCTCTCTTTTTGCTATAAAATTCCTTCATTTTAGTTATTTACCTTCACTTTCATCTCAAGACAATTGACTAAAAACAACAAAATAGAAAGAATCAAAAGATTTTTATTTTATTTTTTCTAGGAATCAAAGATGCATTGAGTGCTAGTAATTACTAAGCAAACAAAACTTAGCATAAAATATGAGTTTGAAACTTTGTTCTTGTCGAGAATCAGGGCAAGAGATAGGATGCAATTAGTTAATATTTTATAGGAAATTAAGGTTGTAATTAGGCTGTAATTATGTTTATATTATTGTAAATATATGATTTCCCCAATTAAGAGATTAGGAGATTTCTTTTCATATCTATGTAAGCGCCTATCGTCCATATATTCCTCCTAATTCAATGAATAAAAGATAGAAAAATTCTACCATAATTTTTCACATGGTATCAAAGCCTAGATTAGAAACTTAAGATTTTATTTCTCTGATCTTCATTGCCGACAAATTTATCATTACTGACAACCTTTATTGCTACTCCTGACAACCCCATCACCTGCAACCTTCATTGCTACACAATCTGGACTACTGTTGCTATAACCAATCACCGACAATCTTCATTGTTGAGAGAGAGCCATTGCTATCGCATTTGTTCTCGACAATGAGTGTCATCGTAACCGTCTTCCTAGTTCTTAATAACTCATCCCCTGATCCTCCCTTCATTTCTTTCCTTAACTAGATATGTCTACCACCATAAGCAATGTCAGTTCCCATGGTATAGGAGAAACACTAGTAGTCTCAATGATTTTATCATTGGAAAAATTGTAGCAAATCAATGCTCCCTATTGGTTGAACAAGAATAATTATCTCAAGTGGTCCCAATTGATCCAAACCATTTTGAAAAAGAAAGGAAATATTAGTCATATCATGGAGACTGAACCAAAGAAGAAAGTTGTAACCTATGCAGCATGGGATGGAGAAAATTCCAAGATAATTGCATGGCTTTGAAAAACCATCATCTTCAAGTAACTACTCATTGATGCACTCAAGTAAACTTCTAATCCCTCATGTTTTAATTAAATGTCTTGGATACATCCTTTAAGGACCCATGGATTATTGATTCCAGAACCACTGACCATAAGACTCATTCATCGTAGTTTTTCCACTCATACTCACCTTATTCTAACAATAGAAAAATTGCCACTGTTGATGGTTCCTTAATCACAGTAGCTAGGATAAGAGAGATAAAATTAGTGCTAAACTTACTCTAAATATTGTCCTTCATGTGCTTAAATTGTCCACTAATCTTTTATTAGTATCCAAACTGTCCTATGATGTAAATTGCAAAGTGATTTTTTTGCAATCTTGTTGTTTGTTTCAGGACTAGAATTCGAGAATAATGATTGGACGTACTAAGGAACGTGATGGTTTATACTATCTTGAGAAATCTAAGAAACCAATTGTTGACAAGTGGAATTAGCCCTTAAACTATCTTTCTGAATAACATTTACCCAATAAAGGCATACTTTGGTCGTACCATTTTAGGATAGGACACCTTTCATTTTCAACTCTTAAGATTGTGTTCCATTCTTTGTTTAAAAAACTAGATACTAGATAGTTTTATTGTGAGATCTGTGAACTTGCAAAACACAAACGTGTTGTTTTCCTATTAGTAATAAAAGATCTTATTTCTCTTTTGAGTTGATTCATAGTAATATATGGGGGTCCATCAATAATTTCAAATGTTTATATGGTACGTTGGTTTGTTTTATTTATTGATAATTGTGCAAGGGTTACTTAAATATTTCTTCTTAAATCCAA
The DNA here is from genome assembly GCA_036245055.1 of Diospyros kaki. Taxonomy (NCBI): domain Eukaryota; kingdom Viridiplantae; phylum Streptophyta; class Magnoliopsida; order Ericales; family Ebenaceae; genus Diospyros; species Diospyros kaki. Next base: position 6,043,298 of record BSEG01000003.1, read on the forward strand.
ATCTAATGAGGGTGACCTTCTCTCCAATTTCTTTTCCATGACACAAAAGCAATTTAGGGCACAAATCAAAAGGTTTAGGTCGGATCATGCAAATGATTATTTCAACCAAACCTTTTCCATATATTTCCATCGATGGGGGGCCGGTTATTCATGAGTCATCTTGTGTTTTCCCTCCTTAATAGAATGGAGTTGCAGACAGAAAAAACAACCATCTCCTAGATACTACGTATTCGAGAATTGTTGTTTTAGAAAAATGTGCAAAAATATTTTTGAGGAAAAGTAGTCCATATAGCCACACGTAATGAACTGATTACCATCCTAAGTGTTAAATTTTTAGAGTTCCATGACAGTCTTGTCCCAAGTTATCTAAGTCTTTATACAACAAACCATCTTACCCTTAGAGTATTTGGGTGTGTTTCAATTGTTCATTCACAACCCAAATAGAGGGAAATCAGATCCTAGAGCTATTAATTGTGTCTTTGTGAGATACTCTTGAACATATATAGGGTACAAATGCTATTATCCACTGACTAAAAAACTCCTTATTTCAGTAGATGCTACTTTCATTGAAACCAAACCCTATTTTACCCAATCTTATCTATAGAGGGAGACATTAATTGTGGAAAATAAGGATGATTTTTTCCTTCTTGACTTACCATCATCATCTTGCTAAACCTACGCCCGAATCTGAACTTGAGCCTTCTTCACCAACCCCATGAACATGAGCCCTTCTTACAACTTGGTTCACAAACAAAATAGGGAAAGGCCATTACTGACAATTGATTTTCACAAATTTTCTCATATATATGGACAAATCTAGAACCTAAGCCAAGGTTGGACCAATCATTAGACCCAACTTCTAGAAATTAGACAACATCTCCTAGCTTTCCTTCTAGCATTAATCCCTTCACTAACATTGATTTTCCCATAACATTTAGGAAAGAAACTAGAAAGTGCACAAAACATCCCTTATACCCAATTTCTCACTTGTATCCTTTAAAATTTGTTTTCTATCTCAGAGAAGTTTCCTTGCAAACATAAGCACATCATTCATTCCCACAACATCATCAGAGGCTTTAAACTGTGAAAATTGAAAGAATGTTATGAATGTTAAAATGGAGATCCTAGAGAAGAACAATACTTGGGAGATTTGGATTTACCAAAAGGAAAGAAATTGGTAGGATGCAAGTGGGTCTTCACAATTAAGTATAGAGCAGATGAGACACTTAAAAATTACAAAGCTAGGCTGGTAAATAAAGGATGTGCTCAAACATATGTGATAGATTATCAAGAAACATTTGCCTTGGTAGTCAAGATGAACACGCTAAGAATTCTTTTATTCCGAGCAGCTAACTTTGATTAATATTTACAATAGTTTGATGTGAATAATGCATTTTTGCAGGAAGTGCTTGAGGAGTAAATTTAAATAGAAATACCCCCAGGGTTCAACATGAACATAGTTGGAAACAAGGTTTATAGGCTCAAGAAAGCATTACATGGCCTAAAACAGTCACCAAAAGCCTAATTCAAGAGATTTTCCAAGGTAATGCATACCATGGGTATAAGTCGAGCCAAAAGGATCACATTTTATTCATAAAACACTCGAGTTTAGATTCAATTACTGCTCTTGTTATTTATGTGGATGACGTTGTAATGATATATATGAAATGATGAAAATGAAAGGCAGAACTTGAGAAGATGTTTTGCTAAGGAGTTTGAGATTAATGAACTAAGGAATTTGAAATATTTCCTACATATTGAAGTGGCATGGTCCAAATAAGGGAAATTTATATCCCAACATAAGTATATCCTTGATTTTTTGAAAGATGGCTTGCAAACCATCCAACATCCCATTTGATCATAATTACAAACTTGGTGAAGTAGAAGGAGACAGAGCCACAAACAAAGAATTACATCATAGATTGTTTGGCAAGCTAATTTACCTATGTCACATATAACCAGACATAGCCTATGCAATTAGCGTAGTAAGCCAATTAATACACAAATCCAAGGAACTTCACCTACAAGTAGTCTACAGAATTCTGTACCACCTCAAAGGAATCACAGTAAAGGGGATTTTATTCAAGAAAAGTGACAAACTCATCCTAGAGGCCTACTCAAATTCTGATTACACAAATTCAATGGTTGACAGAAGGTCCACCACGAGATACTGCACTTTTTTGGGAAAAAACTCAGTTACTTAGATGAACAAAAAGTAGAATGTCATGGCAACATTAAGTGCAGAATCATAATTTTGGGCAATGCCATAGGGTAAATGTGAGGTGCTATGGTTGAAGATTATTTTGGAAGATCTAATTAAGATTCAAGTGGAATGGTCCTATAAAATTTTATTGTGACTATAAGTCTATAATCAATATTGTACACAATCGTGTATTGCATGACCGAACAAAACACATTGAAGCTAACCAACATTTTATTAATGAAAAGTTAGACAGTGATTTTATTTGCACCCCTTATGGATCGAATGAATCACATCTACAAACATATGTTCTAACCAAGGGACTCAATAGTCTGGTTCGTCACGAGATTACAGTCAAGTTGAAAATGGACAATATCTATTCATTAATTCGAGAGGGAGTGTCGGGAATAAAGACAAGAGATAGGATGTAATTAGTCAATATTTTGTGGGGAATTAAGAGTGTAATTAGATTGTGATTATGTTCATATTACTATAAATAAATGATTACCCCAATTCAGAGATTAGAAGATTCATTTTCATATCTATATAAGCATCTACAATGTATATATTCCTACTTATTTAATAAACGAAAGGTGGAAAAATTCTATCATAATTTTTCACAGTATAGCTACTCCACCTTAAATTTTGAGAGCAATTTTCTCCTTTTTCTTTTTTTTTTTTTGTAAAATTTCTTTTCTAACCATTGCTGCTAGCTAGGGGACAATCATAAACAGAAATATAGGGTCATTGAATGATCACTGTCTCTTAAATTTAAATAATAATGTTTCAACATACGTGCATGGAATAAATGATATCAATGCAAACCCTAAAAGCATGATTCCTCTAAGACGACGAATATTACAAAAATGAAATGGCAAAAAGAAGCTAGTACCTACCTTCTTCTCCTACGTCAATTCATTCATTGTAAAACTGCCAATTTTGTGCATTCCAATGGCAGGCCTTCTGCAGTGATCTCAACAAAGAGATACACCAGTTCGCAGGAATAATCATCAATCTCTCAATCAGTCAATTCTCAAGGTTCGTGCTATTCTACCACTTCTCCATATTCTTCTAAAATAAGCACCTGAGAGCCGTTTCATAGGCCGTGAAAATGGCTCCATTCACTATGAACGCTCTCGAAACCGCCGTCCCAAGCCCCCGCCATAGAACGCTGTATCCCTCTTCTCTTACGCTTCGCCGGAAGCAATCGACAATGCCCTTGTATTTCACCGGAGAAGTTTGTGATTGAGCCTGAATCCTGGTCTTGATCACGTCCAAAGGGTAGCAGCACATCCAGCTGGCGACTCCGGCTAGGCCCCCGGCGACCAGCATGGTCTTGAAGCTCTCCTGCCCGCTCTTCCGGCAGCCCGGGTGGAGGTGCTCCCTCGTGTACTCGTACGTCCAGAAGTAGAAACCGTGGGCCGGTGCGTCCCGGAGCACGGTGATCGTTAGTCCTCTGTAGATTCCCCGGAGACCTTCCGTCCGAAAGATGGTTTTGGCCACCCTAACGGGGCCGCTTTGGCCGTCCGTCGACGTCGCGGGCGCATTCTGGTGGCTGGTTGTCTGTAACTGGAGGCGGATTTTCACGAGTTCGACTGGCGACAACAGAAGGGTCTGTATGGCGCCAGTTCCAACTCCGCCTAGCGCAACCCCCTTATAAGACGGAGGCTCCGTGGCCGGAAGCGACGAGTCAAACGCCCGGGATAGGACTGCGTATATCTGGAAAACCATTGCATTCTGCAGTGGCCAAAGAGAACAAATTAAAAAAAAAAAACACACAATAAATTAATAAATAAAGTTGTAAATAAAATTAGGCAAAAATATAATCAATAAAAAAAGAATAGCGTAATATTATTAGTAACCATCATAAATAAATAAATAAAGTTAGACATATTATTAACAAGGGAGTCATATAAGTCATCATTCCTACCATTATTCTATTAATAATGAATATAAAAAGATTTTAGTGACTATTAACATAAATTATGTAAAAACATGAGAGAATGTGGTGAAAGTGGAGAATGTGGTGTGGTGGTAGTGATATTAATAAATAAATAAATTGCCTATACAAATGTGAGTCTTGTAGGTAATTAATATAAACTCCTACTCTTCCACTTGCAGAGAAGAGAAAATAATCTTATTTCTTTGCACCAAGATAATAACAATCATAGAGTTGAAATGAAAGAGACGGCTTCTAATGAAAACAATGAAGAAACAATCAGGGAGATCTCTCGAACATGGGGCTGGCTCGGTGGATTGAGTGGGAGAGATACGTCATGTTGTTGGTGAGAATGCCACTCACTTATAATTCGTGAAAATGACACCACCCCCCACCCCACAGCTTGAGTAAAGGGACAGTGCCCGATGCCCATTGCCCATATTGACGCTGATTTAATTAAGAGAAATACATTACTCTTCCAATCTTATGTTGTTACTACTACTATATCTGTTTTGAGAGGCCAACCTGGAAAGTGACGGAGGCCAGAAGGGCCGCCATCCCCCGGTAGAGGGCGAGGGGTCCCTCGTTGCCCACAACATTGCGCAGGATGGAGAAGGCGGAGCCGGTGTTGGCGCGCTGCTGCTGGCGGATCCTCAGCGTGTCCAGGGGGTACCCCGTGAAGATTCCGGCTACGCCCCCGAACCCTCCGGCTACGAACTCCTTGCCCCAGCTGCTCGCCAGAAACTCCGGCCAGAAATCCATCTATTCTGCTCGCCGCCCTTTCTTAATTTTCTTAACCAATCAGACGCCCTTTTCTCTTTCAATCGGATTGCTTCGTCTCCGTCGCTCGAGAATCACAAAGGAATCCTGTTGAATCTGCAAAACGTATTCTAAAAATATACTACTCGAACCCCTTTTCCGACAACCAATCAGAGAGGGAGGGAGAGAGAGAGGGGAAGAAGAAGAGATTCCGAAAGCAGAAGAGAGGAACCACAAAAAATGGGTTCTACTTTTCATGGGGAACCAAAGCCACCGGTGCTAATTTGTTGGGGACGAAACGGCCAACGCCATGGTTCAGGGTGGGCCACCACGTGGGGCAACGCCGGTGCAGCACGTCACCGGCCGTGTCTGGCGATAGATGAGTGCTTCGATCGCTGTACAGAGCCGACCCGCTTGCCAAAAGTGGGAACCCTGTTTTCGACCCGTTTGTTGGCCTGGGGCTCTGGATTCATGCGGAGGGGAGGGCAGTAAGGTTGGATGGACTCGATGGCAGCCACATAATCTCTGTGTCGTCACTGGTTACTGGTCAGTCGCTTCGCTTCGCTTCCCTTCCCTTCCCTTCCCTTCCCTTCTTAAACTAATACCCAAACCCTAAAACCAAATAAAAATTACTCTAAAGCTGACACTGAAAAATATAAACAACTTTCCAGGCTCAGCTTTTGGTACCATTCAATTATTCACAAGCTTATGCTACATGTGAAACATTTATTCCTCCAACTTTGGTTCGAATATTCATTTTTATTTTATTATTATTTTTATGCAAAACCCCAAAAATGCCTTTAGAGATAGTGTGTGTTTAGCATTCAATATTTTTTTTTTAAACGAGTTGAGATTAAATAAAAAAAATTAATCTCGTACCTACGAGTGTAGACTTTTAAATATATTAAATTTTAATCACACCTTTAAACCACGATGAATATAAAAAGACAATTAAAAATGCATAAAAAATTAGACTAAGATACTCTAATCAAAATGGGGAAAGATTTAATGGTCAGATAATGATCCAACAATAATGATATGTTTTATTAATAAATAATTATAAGAAAATAAAAACTATACTATAAAATAAAGTAAATTACACTAATATCTCTAAGATTAGGTAAAATTATCAAAGCCTTTTTTTTATTTTGAGAAATTAAAAAGACATTTTATATTCTTATAAATTTGAGTAGAATTATTATGAATTTACGTATGTCATGTAAATTTATAAAAATTATAAGTGAAATTAAATTTATGAGTATGATATTTCTCATGTCAAAATAAAATAATGATATTTTAAATTAATTATTTTATGGTAAAGACACATCCATGCTCCTGAACTTCGCTCGTTTAACCATTTGCGCCTCCTAATGTGAAGTAAGATCTATTATACCCCTCAAGTTTCAAATTCGAATCTTTTAGACACCTCAAATCCCAAAATCGTCCACATGCCATATGCGATGTTGTTTGCCACATAAGATGTTGATTGTGCAATTAAAACCAATGGAATGTTGCCACGTGTCAATGCAAACCAAACCTATTTCTCTCTCTACATTGTTGTCGTCGTTGCAGCTATTGTTATTAGCACCTCCGACGCAACCATCGTCGATGCCATCAAAGCCTCTATCGTTGTTCATCGCTATTGTAACTGGTAGTATGGACGACAAATCTGGTTGTCGGCAGCCTGGGAGGCAAGCAATCGATCATTTGCTTTCCGCATGCTGATGGGAGGCGACAATGTCAATGGTGAAAGAAAATGGGGGTCCAAAACTAAAAACTAACCACATGTGGATCAATACAAAGACCTATAGGTTTTAAAACATTTTTCAAAACCAAAACATACATCAAAACAATGGAAAAGTGGAAGCGAAAAAATATCTTTACAAGACTGATAAACTTTATCCATATGCATCAAAAAGAAAAGCATGCCATAGGGGCTTTTTTTATATGTCTTTCAAATAAGGTCGATGCCGGTTATTCTGAAAAAAGCTTCTCCTTCTTATTGTCCCTTCTAAACCAATCAGCTCCCATAAACAAGCTACTATATCGAGTGATTGCCCCGCCTCCTCAAGTATAGAGGACCTAGTTGATCCATGCCTGAGTTACTCTCGGAACCCTCATGTGAAGCCGTACTAGGACCCTCTTGATGGAGATGACCTGAAGCTCTTTTGTGATTCCCTCTTGGTTGCTCCTTGGCTTTCCAATAGTTGGATTAGTGGGAGAATAGAAGAAGAGGATGTTGTAGCAAGCTTGGAGCAAGAACAAGATGCAAGCAATTGAAGAAAGAGAATAAGATAGAGAGTTGCAACGAAAGAGAATGAGACATGAGAGATAAAGTGAAGTGGAGAGTGGTAAGCCTTACCTTTTCAAAACACATTCCAATCTGATTTTCACCAACCCTTTCACCGAGCATGCCTTCTCATTTTCGTCCCATGCCTATACCATGCAAATCATCAAAACATTAAATGCTTTGACGCGACAAAGCAGAAGAGGTTCAGTTGATTGAATTGTGAGGTTTGGTTGATTGAAGTCGTCCAGAAGCTCATGAATCAAGTTCGATCGACCAGGCTGCACATTTCAATCAACCTAAGCAAATCAGACTGCATTGCCCAAGTTCGGTCGACCTAAGTTGGGCAGCTCCACTCGCTTCAATTATATTACATTCCGATTCCGCTATTATCAAATAATAGGCTTTGCACTATCCAATAATACAATCAAGACCCCTTGCTATCCAATATCAATATCCCATATCTATAGATGCATGTGTTCAACACATAATAGCAACCAACATCACTGTCCCACAGTAACGAGGAACACGCTAATAGTAATGGATCACTAATCAAGGCGTTACTCAGTATGCGTATGACTTTCTAGGTTCACAGTTATGTAACAATTAGAACATGTCACTCCTTGACGTCGACTTATCTAATCGGTCTACTAAGATGATCTTTCCAAATCCCCATAACATCCCGAAAGATCTTGAGTATCTTCTAAACAAGACTCAGGATAATCATAATGGCTATGAAGTCTAATTTCATATGAACCTATTAAGGCTTCTCGATTACAATGCATTATAGTCCTTCCATTTACTAATATCCTAACCGAGGGAGAATCATGGACTGATTAAACTTTTTGGACTTGGTAATTGGGTTTAATCTATATAAGTATGATTAAAGAAGCATGTCGAAGCTAATCCAATATTAAAACTCTTTCTAATCTCAAGCTCACCCTGGCTAGGGAATTTTCAATCAATACCAACATAGACTGCACGGGATGTACCCTCCAACTGATGGAGGTCAATGGATCCCATTGACAGACATCGTTCTTTATACACCACTGTACAGAGACTGCACTGTGAGTATTCTCACTTCTTGCATCGGATGATTTCGCTCAACGACAAATGTCTGACACTGATGCCTGTGAAGCACGGAAATGGCTCGGAGGCGCCGTTTCAACGTTTTCAAACCATTTCTCGTTTCGGAAATGAAAAAAACAGCCTGAAATATTTTTCGGGCCGTTTGTGTAATTTTTAAAAAGTTTTGGGCCGTTTCAAAATTTAAGAAATATAATCGGGAACGCGTTTCTGCTTTGAAACGCGTTTCCTGCACCCAGATTGCCCACATCCGTTGCACACAACAGCCATATATATATATATTTATTTATGCTCACATCCCAAGTTTACACAACAGTCATATATATATATATTTATTTATGTATACATATGCAAAGATACAACATAAATATACATGCAAAGATATATATATATATATATATATATGAACCTAACAGCATATATATATATTTTTAAATATGTTTGTAATATATTATAAAATTTATGTTTATTATTATTATTTGAATATTTTTTTATTTTTTATATTAAAAATTATATTTATAAAAAAACCCTTATAATTTTAAAATTTACAGTTTACCCCACGTTTCTGTTTCCTACTTTTTTTTTAAAATGCTGTTTTCACGTTTCCGTTTCCTATCAAAAACGTCTCCCGTTTCTATTTCTGTGCAACCTAGACTGATGCACAAGATATTATGTCGCCTTTGGTCAAAGAATTAAAAACACAATCGAGAGCCAACGACTAATCATTAATCCCCAAATCACATGATTTGTCACAGGCATCACATTCAATGGATATTCTTCCAGCACCCATCCACATGTCTAATATATGCATTCCATGCAATGTGGCGTGTGTCTCACTACTCCATCTCATTAGCATCTCCATGCTAAACAATGGTAGTAGCCCATGTGCTAGTCCACTAATCAACTAATCATAGTCATCTTTTGATAAATTTAATACTGGGAATACCTTTAAGAAATACTGAACTAAATATCTAAATCACATAGTTTAACACCTTGAGAGTAGGAAGTCTACCAGAAAGTCTGAAGACTCATTCATAAAAATGAGATTGAGAGATATGAATGAAGATATGATATTCATCATTAAGAATAATCAATAGTGTCACTCACTTATATCTCAAAGTGTAAATCTAGTATATAGAGCACTTTTACTAACAGATGGTTATCAGTCATCTTTTCTGTTGTGGGTGATCGGACTTCTTGGCTGACCAATTAAGGTGCTTCTTCTCGACCATGGGTCGATTCTCGCCACAACCAGGGTCGATGACCTATTGTGACTGCCATGGCGTATGGTTTCTTGCTCGACATGGCTAACGTCACCAGAGGTTATGGGTTTCGACACTACGATCGCCATTGAGGAAGCAAGCTGGGGCAATAAAGATGACTAAAAAGAAGATAATGATAGGTGAGGAAAATGAAGCGGGTGACGGATACTAACAAAGAAGAAAAAAAAGAAGAAAAAGGCAATGGTCGCGCAAGATGGGAAGACAAAAACTCTAAGTGATGAAAAAGAAAGAAGAATAGTTAGTCGGACCATTCTTTTCAATCATTCGTGATTTCACGTACAATATTAACTAGATAATGAGATGCATAATTGATGTAAAATTCAAACTTAAAATACGTGATAGATTTGAATTTAAAACTTGCATGACACAATAGGTCCCTCCCTCACGTTGCTTAATTGAAGGCCGTATCATTGTGTCTTTTAGGGCTTTTTCTCACTGCACAAATAGACAAAGGGCCAGCTGTTAAAGTCCGAAATGGACCACAAACAAAACAAAGAGTCCACAGAGCATTTGCCCAGCTGACGTGTCCCCAAGCCAAACCACTCGATCCTGGATCAAAATTCAAAAGATTCGCGGAACCTGAAAGTGAACAAAAACAGAACCTTTTTAAGCTATTAGTAGGCCGGGTGCTGGTCAGTCCCTCTCCATTTTCTTTAAATGAAAGAATATACGAGTGGAGAGTGGGGGCGATCGATGTAGGAGATGCATAATAATAATAAGAAATATATAGAGAGAAATTTGTACTTAAAAAAATAGGTGTTATGTTGAGGTACGATTTCAATTGATAATGAGTGTTACCAAACCTGCTGCTACTCTGTGAGGTTTTAATTGAACTGACTCGGAGGCTGATGATGATGGATTACTTGTACTTTATGGTTGATAAGCTCGTCTTCCTTTCCCCGGTCATCATCTTCACTGTATTTAATTATTATATTATAGTATAGGTGGTGGGTCAGTTCTGGTTCTATGTTATAATTACAAGTTTGAATTTACTGAAATCCTAACGTCAAATTTCTACACTAGGTTTGAAAATTATTATGATTATATCAAGAGAGAGAGAGAGAGAGAGAGAGATTAAGGGCCACAATTTACCTTACCCTCACTTTTGGTTAGTCAAAAATATAAAATCCCTTTTGAACACAATTGTTGATTTTTTTTTTATCTACGTAGAGAACCTTTTTTAAAAAAATTATTCTAATTTTTCATATGTAAACATGATGTTAAATTTTATTATTTAACCCGACTAATTTCAGAATATTTAACTTTTAATTTTTAATTAATCAACTTTGTCATATTGGCCCGGGTTAAAGATAGTCTGTGAGCTCTACCATCTCTCATGAGGCCATGCCCCTTATTTTCAAGAATAATGTTATTGGTGCCCGCATAGGCAGTTTAGCTGGTCACAATTAGGAGCATAAAGTGCCTTCAAGGTGAAATTTGAGACAAGGATTAAAAATCGAATTTCGCTAGCGGCAGTGTAGGAGCAATCTTTCAAAATAAAGGGGCTCTTTGTGTATAGTGAGCACTGGTCTAGTCACTATGCCTGGTTGAGTTACCATGATTAATCCTCTCACATTCTATCGGACTAAGTGTGGGGGCGTCTGGGGTGAGCGATTCACTTTTTTTAGAGAAGAATAATGTTATTGGTATACTTTTGTGTACATCTTGAATTACATAAAGGTGTACCAATGATAAAAATGTCTCTCATAAGGCGTATAGAGGCGCGTGAGATGCATAGAGACAAAAGATATTTTGCTCATAATACCTTTTTGTGTAGCCTAAGATATATAAAAATAATATATATCTAGCATGATTCTATTTTTAAATTACTCTGTCGGATCAATAATATATTATTTAACATAAATAATATAATAAAAATATTTAATTAAGTACTTACATAGAGAGAGAGATACAGAATACTCGCGATCGCCTCGCCTTCGGTCCTTCCCGTCGCTTCACCGCTGTTTCGTCGCCTTCAGATCTGTAGACTCGCGATCACCTCGCCGTTGATCCTTCTCGGCAACTCGCTGTCGATCCTTCCTGTTAGATCTACAGAATGCTCGAGTCACCTCGTCGTCAATCCATCCTGTCGCGTCGCCGGTGAGCATCGATCACCTAACGGTCGCATCGCCCCCACTGGAAGGGAGAAGGAGGACGGCTGAGAGAGGAGCAGAAAAGGAAAAAGAAAAGGGAAATGGAAAAGAAGAAGAGTTACAGAGCAGATGTACGACGCCGTTTTGATACTTCTAAGACTGTAGCTCGAGCTACAGTTTAAATAGGATATATTTGGACAGTTTAGTTTCGATATATATATACATAGTTTAGTTTAATATAGTTATTATATTTATGCAGTTAATTCAACTAACTGTAAAAGTTTTTAAAAAATTCAAATTTGAGTCATCCAAATTAAATTGTAATATAAAGTTTTATAATTTAAATTTCTTAATTAAAAATACTAAAACTTCAAATCGATTTATCCCAACAGTTCAATTTGTGAAGATAAAATTAATCCAAATAATTTGGAATCCTCAAATTTCAAAATCAGTTATCTCAAAAATTCAATTTTAATAATTAAAATTTCAAAATTACGAATTTAAAATTAAACTAATCGATCTTTAAACTTTTCAAAATTAATGATAATAATCCTATTTGCAATTAATGATATTAGGTAAATTGATTATATATTTCTAAAATTAAAATTTTCTGTCCAAACACCACTTTTAACTTTTACTTTTCATCAAATTAATCTCTAAATTTAATCGAAAAGACCATGACCCCCCTAAACCCTAATTTAACTTAATATTATTTTTAATATTTATTTAATTCAGTTAAATTAAATTAAATTTAATAAAAAATAAAAAATAAAATGAACCAATCATGATCTATGTATGATGGAATGGCTACTGGTGAACCTATAAAGAAAGAAAAGATGGCAGGAGACCAACCAATAGCTAGTGATTCCATTGAACCATGGCCTGTATTTTTAAATTTTATTTTTATATTATATATTAAATTTGATTTAATTTAACTTAATTAAATAGATATATAGGATAAATTTAATTTAATTAACATTATTTTTTAAATAATGGGCATCTTGGCCATTTATAAAAAAATTAGGGATTGATTTTGTAATAAAAAAAAAGGTTTAGAGGTGTCCATGCAAAGATCTCGAGTATATGGGGTATATTCATAATTTACTTAAAGTTGTTGGTAACTAGGTGTGGGCGTGGATCATTTAATTTGAAAAAAAATCTACCATCATGACTAATAGATAAAGTTAAAATTGAGTAAAATGGATACTAAGATGACTACAGTTAAAAAAAATAGAAAAATTACATATTATTGTTATGATTATAATTATTATAAGAAAATTATAACTGTAACTGTAAGCCCCCGCTCGGATATTCCAACCACCCGGTTTATTCGAATGGGAGCACTTACGGAAGGGGAAAAAAAAGAAACACAAGACAAAGACTACCCTGGCATGCATACACAAAAATAAGAACAATGGAAGCGAAGCTAAATACATGCATACACTACGGGTACCCCGCAAGCACAGCGGTCACAAGATAAGTAAAAGAATACGAACTCCTGTGCCGACACACACGAGACACGAGGTATGACCCGACACAGTCAGAAATAAGAGAATAGACCCTACACAACCATCAGAGTTGACAGAGATTGACGGGACTGCCTGTACATCATACCGACTCGACTGCTAGACACTGACTCCTTTACTCGGACCCACGCTAGCACTACCTAGAATGATGGAAAACAAAGTGAGTCGAGAGACTCAGCAAGCATAAAGAAAAGAAGGGCTGAAGGCTGAACATAACCAGAAAACTCTCCTCGAAATAAACCCCCAGGTACACACAAGCTATGAGACGCTACAACACAATAGTAGAGCATAATAAAAGCACATACCAGTCCTTAGGGCCCACAGAAGACACACATCACCCAAGTCCCATACCAACCTGCCGCTGCCCTGAAAGGCAACAAATATCTCCACAAACCTGCGCGCGCGATCCCGGGTCGGTACTCCTGTCACCCATCCATGTCGGTACTCCCGACAACCGAGCCATAGGCTCCCTCGGAACGATACTCCCGTCCGAAAACTAAATACTACCAGTAGTCATACAATGCACATAAAAATACAATGGCGTAATGAGCATTAACGTGATACACTGACGCCCATACATCCAGGCATCAGGCCATGCTCCGCCCACATAGTAAACCACATGCCATGCATATGCCCGCGCTGGATGCAACCTAACCAAGCTAGAATGTCCGTGTCCAAGAATACTCAATAAATGAATATCCCAACATGCATCCCGTACCCATGTACATATTAAATCATGAACAGTAACACAATGTATCCACTCATGCAATAAATCACATACCGGCAAACCTAGTCAGCAGTGCCCAACACCGGTCAATGCCCAGTGACTAGGAGTGTCCGCCTGACGGTCCACTTCAGGGCCGTACAATAATCTACCCCAACATCACCAAACAGTTGACCCCTTCCCCACTGCTCAATAACTCTAACCGAATCACAAATAAACTCAAGAAAACTGTAAATAAATCTGTACGTCTAGGAACCTAGTCCCCAAACTGGGTTCAGCATCATTCCGAAAGGAATGGGGGCCGTACAAACCTCCGTAGGCACTCAACAAATAAAACTCTAGAAGTCTCGGATTTAATTTAAATTAAAACAAATGAATAATAATTTAACAAATAAGGTTAGGTGTCGAATTAGAGTAAGGGAGTTGATAAAATACGAGAAATCACGGGGTCTTTCACGGAAATTAAAGATCAGAAAGAGGGGGTTGGAGCTTGCCTTTACATGGTCGTTTCCTGCCTTTCTTGTATTCCTGCTGCGAAGTAAAACGTTTAATAGTAATTAATAAAACCATAGCTCACATTAATTAAATCTAACCGTGTAATATAAATAATTTAATCGTCTAAAATTCCACGTAGGCACACTATAAATAAAACCCCAACAAGTTTTATATTTAATTTAAATTAAATCATACTAATAAAATTATTGGTTCGTATAATTAATATGCGAAACCAAAATGAATTAAGGGAAGGCGTAAAATTCACAAAATGGAAAGAGATCACAAGGGTAGAGGAGAGCTTGCCTGAATTTAGCTATTTACAGCGTTTTTATGATTAAATACCACCAAAATAATACACACTGTAAAATAGAATAACTCTCAAAATTAATAAAATTAAACGCAAAACGAAATTTTAACCGTAAAGAATGTTTAATACATATTTATTTACGTACCTGACTAATTAAATCACAATTAAACTGAATTTAATCCAAAAATTTCCCTCAAATTTCTCCATTTTTAGCCTCGCGCGCGAGCTTCTTCTTCTCTTAAATTGCTCTCTATTTCTGCCCGATTTCTCTCAAAATTTTCGCTGCAAATTGCAGCTTAAAAGGCAAAGGGATTAGCGGCCCAGCACGCACCACGTGGCAACCAAGGGCTACCCACCGCCTTGCCCTCGGCTGAAAAATTAGCCAAAATCCCTCCAACGCGCGCACCAGCCAAGCTTCGATCCCGCGCCTGCTCCCTGGACCCCCTCGCGCGCGTGCCACCTACTCCACCTCCTATCATTAACATATATATGCACTCACTTAATTTTATATTGAATTTAAGCCACTTCCACAAATCATATTTCGGCTCCCATAGTTTCCTTTAATTGCACATACGCCCGAACTTCCATTTCCTTCTTATTTCACTTACACCCTAAATTTTCAAAAAATTCACTAAATTAATTTATTTTCTTATTTTCATAAATACTCCCAATTAATTTAATTAAATATCTAAATTTCCTATTTCCTCAAAATTACATAAATAAACATTTTTATTAAATCCCCAAATATCCAAATAAATGAATAATTCATTTTAACCCACAAATATATAATAATCATTACAATTACGATAATTAATAGTGATTAACCACTATCAAATAATTTAATTAACTACCCTTAATTCCTTATTTCCTCAAAACGACACAAACATTTATTTTTCCTTAATTCCTCAAATATTTCGTAATGACTTCAAACACCAAAGTAATAATCATTATTTATTTCTCAATTTCTGAGATATTACAATAACTATAATCGTAATCGTAATTATAATTAACCGTAGTTATATATAATATTAGTTTTATATATAATATAAAATTAATCTATAAATTAATAATTTAAATAATTATTCTTTATAAAATATTCTTAATCTAAAAATGTGTAATTATTTTTAGATTTTCATTTGAGTTGCTAGATTTCTTGATCTAAATTCTAATTTGTGCAATCAATAGATTAAATCTAATTTAAATGTGCATTTTCAATTTAATCTATTTTTTTGTGTGTTGGTTGCCTATTCTTTAATTTATTAATTATTTATTCAAAACTTTATTTAATTATATAATTTATTAAAATAATTACAGATAAAAATTACAGATACAATTAATCCATTAGTTACAAATACGATTGTGAAAATCCATACCCACGATTACAATTATGATTGTCAATTTACATCCATCCCTATCAATAACGGAAATAGTTTCTTGATTAATTTTAGAAAGTTTAGGGATTAATTAAGTAAATATTAAAATTCAAAAGGTGTTTTAGAGTAATCGACAAAAAAAAATTTAAAAGTGTATTATGAATTTATATATATATTTTTTTCATTTTTCCTTTCACTTTGATTTCCTTTCTCAACCACTATTGTCAGCAAACTAATGCTATTATAAAATTATTGGAGATCAATAGACCACATTACGGTTAAATCAAATCAGATTGAGTTCTGTTAAGCTCAAATTCAACTTCGCAAGTCAAATCTATAACTTGAGCTTGACTTGTCAAAAAAATTAATGGCTCGAGCTCAAGCACTTCTGTAATATCTCAAGAGTCTAAAGAAAAGTAGTATATATCGAGAATAAGTAAGAAAGAAAATAATACTAGCTGGATACCTTTTGGGCTGAATGTATGTAAGAAACTCTGAGATTAAGCGTGCTTGAGCTGGGAGCAGTTCAAGTATAGATGACCCTCTAAGAAATTCGTGTAGGCCCATCAAGGTAAGTTGTTTCGATCCTTCCTATCGCTCGATGCGAGATGTTACAGGTGGTATCAGAGCCGACCCTTAGTGAAGGTGGTCTGATGAGGGCGGGGATGGCGCCAGGGCTCGAGGGCTTGTACAAGGAGCGGCTTCTGGTAGACTTCTAGGATAGCAGCCCCCAAAGGAAGAAGGTCTGAGACCAGTTGTAAGGTCGCATGACGAGAATGTCATGTGCTCAAGGGGGGGAGAATGTAATACCCCAAGAGCCGAGAGAAGAGTAGTATATATCGAGGATAAGTAAGGAATGAAACAACACCAGTTGGATACTTTTTGGCCTGAATATAGGAAAGGAACTCCGGGATTAAGCGTGCTTGAACTAGGAGCAGTTCAAGGATGGGTGACCATTTGGGAAGTTCGTGTAGGCCCATCAGGGTAAGTTATTCCGATCCTTCCTATCGCTCGATGCGGGATGTTACAACCTGCTAGTAAGCCTAGGCTTGGGCTCGAGTTCAAGCTCGAATTTGTGAATTTTTTTTTTTAAAATTTTGATAATATGATATGTAAATAATTAACAAATATAACTTAAATCAATGTATTAATTTATTATAATAATTTAAAATTTGATAACTTTTTGTTAAATAATATATTTATAAATAAATATATTAATATATTTATAAACAAGTTTGTTCACGATCTATTTGTAAATTTCTAATTTAGCATATTTACGAATTTTTAATCGAATCTATTAGTATTTATAAGTTTTTAATTGAATATATTTACAAGGTTTAACGAGTAGAGTTTTATTGAAATAAAATTTGACTAATTTACAAATTGGGTTTTAAAGTAGACCATCATGGCCTAATTTTGACCCATTCCTCATGGCCCAATCTCAGCCCATCCCTCGTGGCCAGATCTCGGTCTGATCTTGGCCCTACGCCAGTCTACAACAACATCATTGCAACCCTATATAGGGTATCTGAGCCCCTAATCAAATCTCATCCTCATTTATGGCAAATCTCATCCTTATTAATAGCAGATCTCATCCACATTAATAAGTGTCCCGTCGATACCATGCTGCCATCTGGGAACCTCCATAGTGCTAAAACTTAGTCCCATCACTTGTAAACACTAGATGCATGGATACAGGAGAACCTCTCCTCCTTTTATATATGAACAAGCTATTTTTAGAGCCAAGCTATTATCTTCTCTTTGACTAATTGATATCCTGCACTTTTTACTCCTTTACTCACTCGAGCATTGGAGTGCTTTCAAGTGTCATCCTCTTCCCGACGAGCCGATCGTCGGAGCCTGTCCCTCGCCCCCATCAGCTCACCTCCGACCATTCTTTTGTTAAGAAGGAACATAAAGTTAGGTTTAAACTTAATTCATTTACCGTCACAACTGAACTCGAACGAGTTTTTGTTGAATCGAACACTGCATCATCATTTATGAATGGTTCGACTCATTCACTACCAAGGCCACACCTCTGGCCGTTATTCTTTGCCAACTCCACTGTTGCCATCGCGAGGCTCTAGATCCATATGAGAGGCGATAATAGCGTTCATTAGAAGAAGAAGAAGAAGAAGAAGAAGAAGACGGGGCTTCCTTCGCCATGGGAGCAATGTTTTAAAAATCGGACCAGATCGGCCGGTCGGACCGGTTTAACAGGAAACAAGTGGCTTATTTGGTCCGGTTCAACTTAAAAAGTCAAATGTTTTTCAACCCGGTCAAAATTCAATTGGACCGAAAACTGGATTGACCCCGATTTTTTTCACCCCTCACTTACTTTTAAATTTTTAATTATTTTTTAATTCTATAATAACATATATAACAATTATATATAAAATATTAGTTGTATATTAGTTAATAATAGCATTTCTCATAATAATATATAGTATTTTAAATATATATTAAAATATATATCTAATATATATTATTTAATTATAATATATATATATGACATTATCCGGTTATATCGCTCCAGTCTAATCAGTCAGACCAACTGACCTGTGATCCAATTAATAGACTGATTCATTCTCTAATCTGATTTTTAAAACATTGCATGGGAGACGACTTGGCTACGTCAAAAGAGGGTGAGGCTCCCAGACTGATCGATCTGGTCTTAATTTGAAGAGACGAGGCTCTTTAGTATTCGCCATGGGAGACGAAGGTCTTTAGATCAATCTGGAAGTCGGCTAATTTTATTATAATGATGATGCTGTCCATCGTATGGATTAAGGACTGCTATTTAATCCGATCATAGATAGATGGGCCTTTTACTGAAACTTCAAGTGGGCCACAGTCAGACTCAGAGATTAAGCCCATCAATAGTTCATTTTTGCTTTGGGTTTGGGCCTGGTTGTTCTCATTTTGATTGGTGGGCTTTTCGACTTCCCTCCAGATCCAATACTCAAAGCACCAATACTAATATAATTACTAACTTTGTATTGAGTTTGTAGAATTTCTTCAAAAAATAGGTCAGGGTTAGGGTTACAGCAATTTTTTTAAATATAATATTATAACCATATTACCTATTTAATTGAAAGTCCAATTTTTTTTTTTTTTTTAAATTAGGTCGTGCCCAACTAGCCTTGTAACTAAAGGCCTCATGAAAAGTGTGAGTCAACAATAAACAAAAATTACTATGCAATTACAATTGTCAAATGCGAGAGTTGAACCTCACACAAGTAGAAGTTGGATCCCCAACTTTGGTCACATCCACACTTGACTTTCAGATGCTTAAACATTTTTCTTTGTTCAATAATTGTTATTTTAATTCAAAAGAATTCTTGAGTTTCTTAGTGGACTTTGATTGACCAAAGAGGTACTTTGATGGACTAAAGTGGCTCCTTGAAAGGTGTTTAAAACATTTTGAAAGGTGGTTAGTTGATCGAACTCTAATTTTGTTAGACTAAATTTGAGTCTTAATAGTAAAGATTTTTTGTTTTCGAGTGAAAATTTTATTTATAAAATAATATTATATCGTATTTACAAAAAGGGGATTTTGTGAAGTAAAAAAGTGTTTTTGATTTCCTACACACCGTTGCTTAATTTATATTGAGCAACTCTGACGTGACAAATTAAATATAATGATGTGGGAGCCACTCTATCAAGTTGTTGTGCTGAAATGATTAAATAGGTGAGTATCCTATCAAATTGTTATGTTAAAAGAATTAAATGGGTGATCTCACATAATTATTATATTTGAATTGCTATATTAGCATTGTTTAATTATAATAAGTAACATTGTTTAGGAGATTAAAACTCTCTATATATTAGGGTCGACCTTGGGGTAGAGTGATGAGAAAAAATTAAGTTCGAGTTTTGAATTTTTTTTATATTTTAATATTATCATTATTAAAATTAAGTTCGAGTTTTGAATATAAACTTTAAATATATAATAAATATATGTTAAGATACATAATTTACACTAATTCTATTTGAGTTTAGTTGATAGAGTGATGAGTTGTAAATCAAAAGTTTTTTAAGTTATTGGTTTAAGTCATTCCACCAGCATATTTGAATTTTTTTATATTTTAATATTTTAAAAATTAAATATTATTCATGTATTGAAATTTTATAAGAAAATTAATGTTTTACTTATTAGACCTTTGAAAATTTTGCTTTATAAATTTACTTAAAATCTCAAGGTTATATATATAATAAAATACTATATATATAATAAAATTTTAGTTTATGAATTTACTTACAACATTTAAAATCTCAAAGTCTATCCTATTATATATATATATATTGTACTATTTTGATAATTGAGGAACAAATAATAATTATTAATTTTTGTATTTGAAGTAATTTGTGATCTACTGGAGTTGTGTGGATTTGAATAATTTAGTGAAAAATTAATTATTATATTTAGAGTAATTATTGAATATTTGTGTACTAATGGGGAATATTAATTTATTAGTTTTAAAGGAAATAGGCCGATAATTGTTAGAAATTTGAGGTGTAAAAATTATTGATAAGTAAAATGTGTGTTGATTCTTGAAAGTTGTGGAGGTTAAATATAAATTATGGAAATAGGCTTGGGGACTAGGGTTGTCAATGGTTCAGTTTGGTTTCGGTTTTTGCTAAAACCATAACCAAACCAAACTTAAAATACTAAAACCAAAACCAAACCATTAACCTATTGATTTTAAAAATTAAAAATCATAATCAAACCATTCAGTTTCAGTTCGGTTTCGGTTTAACTATGATTTTTTCAGTTTGATTCATACCAAGAAAAAAAAGTCAAACTCTTACAAATAGTATTAATAAAAAAAATTTATAACTCCACAATAAATAAAGACAAACTTTAATAAAGTTATCTTTTTTATTGCATAAAGTTACAAATTAATTTCAAACTTTTTAGATAAAAAATCACATCTCAAAACCTACAATTGTTAAGATCAAGCGAGGGCGAGCGAGAGCAAAAGAGATGCAGAGAGCGAGGGCAAGTGCACACAGACGAGCAAGAAAAATGAGGCAGCGAGGGTGAGAGAGATTGAGGGCTAGCGAAAGCAAGAGGGGTCGAGCCCTAGCGAGAGCAAGAGAGATCCAGCGAGGGCAAGCGAGAGCAAGAGAGATGTAGAGAGCGAGGGGTGATCGAGTGCGCAGACGAGCAAGAGAAATGAGGCAGAGAGCGAGAGGCAGCGAAGGTGAGAGAGAGCGAGAACGAGGTCGAGAGAGGAAGGATAAGAGAAGGGGAGAAGGGTTTATAGGCAAGGTAAGTGGGCCAGGGTGGGCTAGGCTTGGGTGGGCTAGGTTGTTTATAATATATATATTATATATATTCGGTTTGGTTTTAGTTCAATTATC
Source organism: Diospyros kaki (assembly GCA_036245055.1). Lineage (NCBI taxonomy): Eukaryota > Viridiplantae > Streptophyta > Magnoliopsida > Ericales > Ebenaceae > Diospyros > Diospyros kaki. The sequence continues at coordinate 6,064,737 of BSEG01000003.1, forward strand.
CACTATTCGGTTCGGGTTTTGGTTTAGTTTTAGTGAAAATCATAACTAAACTATACCCATTGAAATAATGTTTGATTTTTTTTCAAATTAAATTATTATCCAATCAAATAATTTTTAATCACATTGACTGATTTAATTTTAATTTAATTTTTCACGATTTTAGTTGTAATTGTCATCTCTATTGGGGACACCTCAAAATTAAATGGGTGCATTATACACGTGAGGTGGCGGCTTGAGCAGACGGTTCGCGCAAGGGAGCCAGGCGTTGGGCGCGGTTCGATGCACGAGAGGCCTGGTTGCTTTGCAGATTTTGTTTGGAAATTTTTCCGGTCATTGGGAGGCCTGGGACGCTGTTGGCCACGCGGAAGCTGCTTTTAATTTTTTGGTTTGCTATAACTGCAGATAATTATGGCCACAGACCATGTGAATGAGGAAGCAATAAATGCAAGGTACAACCTATTAAATGGGATATTTATTATGACAGAGGGTTAATTATAACTGCAGGTAACTATGGCCATAGATAAAGGAATGCCATGTGAATAAAGAAACAATAAATGAAGGTACAACCTATTAAATGAGATATTTATTATGATAGATGGTTAAATGGTGAAAGCATGCACGTGCTTATGAAGTTAAAAATTTGGCTGCCAACTTATCGGGTCAAGTAAGGATATCTAACGTGTTTTTAGAGTATATGTTAAGTGGCCAATTTATGAAAAATTAATATTTATATTAATAAGTTATGAGTTTAATTATTTATTTTATGTAATAAAATAAAAATTTTACTTGTAATTTTTCTTATTTGTTAAAATTAAGAGTACGAACAACGAAGAACCATATAATGATAATAATCCCAAATAAAGGCATACAACATGCAATGAGTATAAAATTTAAATTGATTTGACAATTACATCATGAGAAAAAGAAAAAAGAGATAAGAATGAAAGCAAAAATATCAATTAAGATCTTAGGGTTAACGAGAGGAAGGGCTCTATAAAGAGAACGCTTCAATAGAAGTTTAGTTCACGATCAGAAAATTAAAAGAAGGATTGAGAGTTGGTAGTGGAGTAAATTAGATTATTGTAATCATAAGATATGAGATCTAATATTATATTTAAAAGTAGTTTAGTAATATTTAGTTAAAATAATTCTCTTTACTTAATATGTTAAATTTTGTTAGAAGAATTTTAACACTTGACAGCAATGTTTTCAACACTTAAAGAATCAAGTCAAAGAGGTTTATCAAAACATTCAGTAAGGGTTAATATAAATTTTATGTGTAAATTTTATAATCATAACTTGCATATGATAATAATGAAGTACTTAGACATGGAGCTATGATAATAAGGAATAGAAACTAATGAATAAATAATAATTTAGTTGTGTATGTTAAAAATGATATATTTAATAAAATTGATCATGAGATTAAATTATCAAAATATAAAAAATTATAAGAAATAATTATAAATTTTTTTATATTTAATAATATTATTATTATCTTATTTTTAAAATTATATTTTTTATATTTAAATTTGTTCTCACAAAATCAAAATCTGTACGAATCACGCGGACAAATATCAGGGCTCATGTGTATATATATATATATATATTGAAATATCCAAAAAGAATAATAATAGTCAGTCAATGCCTGAAAGCGACTTTAAAGCCGTCTGGCCGATTCATTTGCGCATTCACAGCTATCAGTATTATTACGATTCATGACTTTTTGCCGCAAATTCCGTTTTATTAAGCTCTGGCATTATTTCTTCTTATTAATTTTCCACCGGTTGGTTGCTGATTACTCTCTTTAGTCAAAATTTTCCCGGGAAAGACCCCCCCCATCTGTCATTATCATTTTCCCGGAAAAGACAGCCTTGATTGGTGTTTTCTGCATGTTTTACACGTAATTCATGCTCATTAATCCCATTCTGCCTATAAAATTAATTATTAGAAATTAAAATTAGGTGATCCTAACTTTTAATTTTCAACCTTTAATATTTAAAAACGTATTGAATTCGAAAACATGGGTAGTTTTGTTTCGCAGAATTGTTTGACAATAAAATTTTAAATAATTGATTTAGACACAAATTATACTTTAAATAAGGCACATTAGTTTTAATTTTAAAATAATTTTAAAACAAATGTTGAGCATAAAAGTGGGTGGGTGGCAGCCTAACCCATTACAATTATGGCAGCTTAACCCATTACAATTAGGATAATATTATTGATACACCTTTGTGTACACCTTAAACTATATAAAGGTGTGTCAATGATAAAAAAGCCTCTCATGAGACGCATGTGAGACGCAGGGTATTTTAGTCATTATACCCTTAATGTAACCCAAGATGTACAAAATTGTTGTACATTTAGCATGATCCAATTATAGCAAGCCGTAACCAATGAACTTGCAAAAACCAATTGTGAGATTCAATATAAACCTCCATGAAACTATAAATCACACATATGAATATAAAATTTTATATAAAAAATTTAAATAAAAAAATATTACTAAAAAATATTATTAATATAAAAGTGATATTATCACTCATAAATTTCATGCGACCTGAATACTTATTTATAAATTTAAAATTATTTACAGATATACATAAGAAATTATATTATGATAAAAAATAATTTATAAAAATATTTTTTTAAATGAGATAAATTACACATAAAATTAAATTTGACAATATCATAATCATAGTCAAATTTAAAGTCATAATTATGATCAAATTAGAAAATGAGATAAATTAAGATTTTAAATAACAATTATCGCACCAATCGTGCATATTAAAACCCATTGCGTTGACTAACTCCATTAAACTTTAAAAATTAAAACTAATCATGATAGGATGCAAATTTAGGAGAATATTACTAATGGACTGATTAAGTTCCACTAAAAAGACTTTAGACTCTTTGTCCAATTTTAATCCATTAGTAGGGAGTAGGCAGTCGACTACTCGTTTATCTACCTATGAAGGAGTATTAGATCAACTAGCTAATTATTGTTATTTTAATTTTATTATGTTATTGACTACAGTCAACTAGTCATGATTACTAATTAATTACTCAAGAGTCTTATTTTTTTTTTTTAGAATTGTAGTGTTATAGACAAAAGTTTATTAAAAGACCAAAAAAATTCAAAATCTCAAAATAATTCTTTGAGTTAAAAGGTATAAATTTTTACATAACTCAAGGGTCTCGTTCTAACTAGATAATTCCAATATTCAAAAATTTTTCTGAATATTTCAAAAAAATAGATAAATAATTATCCATAAAGAATTATAATTCTAATAAGTTTCAAAATGTAAGAATGTTAATCCTAACGAATTTTAAAATGTTAAAATAAACATTATCTGTAAGAATTATAATATCAGACTATTTAAGATTATTCCATATTCCTTTATAAATAAGTGAATACTCATTTTTGAAAAAATATGCTTCTAATAATGATTTCAATACATTCTTAAAAAGGTATGCCTTTATTCTCACGCCCTTTAATTTTTTTTTTTTTTTATAAATTCAGTTGGTTTAACGATAACGTTTTTAGTCAAATAAATTTATTGTTGTATTTTGACAACAATAAGAACATTAATCAACTAATCATAGGCACTAGTCAATTACTTATACACTTCAATTTAATGACACTATTTCTTTGAGACAAGCAAGAGGGTAAAATATCCTTTTAAAATGTATTTTAAAAATCTTTTGTTATCATAAAAAAACATAAATTTATACCTTGGGATAGACATAAGGCTTGGAAGATATGTGATTTTTTGCTTGTATTCTTGAAGTAGACACCAAAAAAAAAAAAATGTATACTTTAAATGTGACTTCTTATCTATTATAAATAAATGGTGAAACTAAGTATTATAATACCTAATGTTTTATATTTGAGAGTGGCTTGGAAGATAACAATGTAATTTCTTGCTAATTATTATCAAAGTGGAAAGATATATAGTTGTAGATTATTAATAATAATCGAAATATGATTAGTTGAAGATTGTTGTCTTCTCTTTTTAAGTATTTATTTACAGATTTTTAATATTTCATTAATAAAAAGGAAACAATCTCTGATGAAAATATCATATATCTCGTCTCCTTTTTTTTCCTTCTTTCTATCGACTATGGTTTTAATTGGTGATTATAAATAAAAGAGATTTGCAGTGACACAAAATATAAAGATTTGGAAACACTTATCAATTCTCCCAAGTCAATGACTATTGAAGGAGATCTTTATTTATATGTTTTTTTTGCTATTCTATTCAAAATTTTATAAGTTGTTGTGATTTTTTGTTAGTGTCATTACTTAGTTAGGTAGCATTTGTTAATCAAAATATAAATCGAAAAAAATAGGATATGAAAAATATTTTAAATAAAAGTATTTTTCATTGTATTTGTTAACTGAGACATAGATCGAAAAAAGTGAAATGTAAAAATTATTTCAGATAAAAGTCACGCAACTTTTTATTTTAGTTTTTTTAAATAAATTTATTTTAAACCTTATAAATAAAAAAAAAATGATGCATATGTCCTTTAATGCATTTCAAAAAATTTAACAAATACTTTGATAAAAAATTTAAAATACTTCTAAATTTTATCTTGATCATTTTATATATTTATCGAGAAAGCATTTCAATCTTATTTTGATATAATTTTATTTTATTCATTTTAATAAAAACTATCTTGAATGGGTGGATTCTCATTTTAGTGTGAAAGACTTGTTTTTTGCCCATAAGAAAGCGTTTTTGATCTGACAAAGATTGGTTTCTAATTTAATTAAAATTTGGAGATTTTACTTAATTAGTAAGATCTTGACGATTTCTTTAGAAAGAAAGACAAAGGTTTGAAAATGTGGAACCTCAATAAATTCCTCTTAATTCTTAGTTATGAATGTGTTTTATTCTCATATTTTACAATCATCTCATATCATCAAAAAATTAATTTAAATTAGATCTACAAACTAAGTTAAATTATCTTAAAATAAAAAGGTTCAATTCACACACTCTTGGCTTAATATATGGGCAACGAACATTTTTTTTCACACACCTCATAGGGTTTGTTTTTAGTCAAATTGGCCTCCATGCTTTGATTAAATTGCCAAAATGCTATTTCTATTATAAATAATGGTAGTTAATATAAAATTAACCTTAATCTTTCTCTAATTAAAAAGAAAAAAATAAGAAAAAGTCTATCAGACAAAACTCGTACGAGGTCCAACCATTGCACGATGTTGACAACGAAAACTTAAATGAGTTTCGGCATTTGAACCTTTGCTTGGTTCAAACTATAGTTAAAATTTCCAACACCACAATCAATTTGGTGGGCTCTTGTGTTACAACTCACTAGAATAGAGAATAAGAATAAGATGAAAATGAAAATTTTAAATTAAAAATAAGAAGATGAAGATGAATAATAATAATAAAAAATTTCTGTCATTTGTGTTTAGATACAAAAGTAAACAATGGAACTTTAGACACGAAAGCCAACAAAGAAAGTTCTTTTTCATCATCTAGATATGAAATCTTCATCTTCTTTTATATTTGAAATCTTCACAATCACCATTATCTTTCTCTTCATGTTTTCTCTTCCAGATATTTTTTTCTTCGCATCATTGAAGCTTGATAAGTTTAACATCAAAAGAATTAGGCTATGTTCACTTTTCATTTTTAATTTTCAGTTTTGAGTTTTAAATTTATTTTAATTTTTTGATTTTAATAATCTATTTTCAAAAAATAAAAAATGTGTTTTTTTTGTCATTTTAAAAAATTATTTTTAAAACAGAAAGTTAGAAAATGTGTTTACTTTTAAATTTTGAGAAAATTTATTTTATGATATTTTATTCAATGAATTTGATTATTAAATGATAAAATTAATTATTTTTAATAAAACTTTACTATTAAAATAAAATAATAAATTTAATTAATAAATTAATGACATATGAGTGGTAATTTATATTAAATATTATTATACATAATAATATACTATATGTTATTATACATAATAATTTATATTAAATTGTTGACATCTTAATAATATACTATATGTTATTTTATATTTTTAATTATAATATAAATATATTATATTTTTAAAATTTAAGAATATTTTTTTCTTCTTTTCCTTTTTAGAGTCATAACATGAAAAATAGATTGTATTTTTCATATTTTAGATTTAAAAATTATTTTGACTAAAGACAACTTTGTTGTTTTGGGTTTTATTTTACAAATTTTTTTTATTATTTTAAAAAATTAAAAATAATTTAAAAATAACAAAGAAAACACAGTCTTATCTTCTCTCTTCCAAATATTTTCTTCTCCCCATCATTAAAACTTGATAAATTCAAAATCAAAAGAATTATCTTCTCTATATTTTCTTCTCCCCATCATTGAAACTTGATAACTTCAATATCAAAAGAATTTGGTGAATTTGCACTTGAGCCCATCAAATTGGTTCCAACATTGAAACCCATTTGGTGGGATATGAGAGTCAAACCAGACAAGGGTTTTGGTGTTAGAAGTCCAGCTATCGTCGATGATGATTAGAATCCAAATGAGCTCTAGTCGATGAGGTATTTTATTTTTATTTTTTTAAAAATTTGAGAAAGATTAAAGTTAATTTTATATTAATTTTACTTGAATTGACACTATTAATATAAAATGCAATGCACGGTCAATTTACCTGATTTTTATTTATATGTTATAACAACGGCCGTCAACCCTCACGGGACCAACGGAAACGACTTCAAACGATTTTTTGCCCAGACTGACGGAGACTGCTTCCAGATTCCACGTCCGAACGTGCCGGCAACGTTGATGATCGTTTTCCAAGTACCCACTTATCCTTTTTTTAATTTCTTTTTATCAAGAAACCATTGATTATGGTAATTCTACTATATAGATTAAAAACATATTTGTGACTGCAAATTGTATAATGCATGCAGTTTAAGTGTGACATATAAAGTTTGTGTTTTTGGATTATTTAATCAATTGATAAAATTATTTAAATATTACAAATAAGATATATTTATTAATATTTAATCATAACAATTAACATTACTATATATATATATATCTCAAGTTTGTGTATATATAGAATAATATTGATATATCATAGGAAAAAATTCATTAAAAGATAAAAAATATCTTTAAAAGTCTAAAATAACTTTTTAGACTAAAAATGTGTAAAATTCTCCTAATTGGGGTCTCGAATAAGAGTTTTGTAAAAAAAAAAAATATTTATAAAAATTTTAATTTTAATGAATCTCAAAATATTATAATAAACATTATTTAAAAAAATTATAATATTAAGAGATTTAAAAAAACTTCATATTCCCTTATAAATAGATACATTCTTATTTTTTCAAAGTTTTAATTTTTAACTTAAGAATTATAGTCCTTTTATTTCTTATAAAATTTAAATAATTTAACGATAATATTTTTAATTAATAAATTTATTATTATATTTAAACTATCATAAATATAATAATACATGCGTGTTAGGCTATTTGGCAGATATTATAAATTCTGGTATGTTGACGGTTTTATGATATTTTATTATTTTTTAGAAAATAAAAATTGGTGGTGGGGAAGGCAGGCTGAGGCAGCGCCACGTGTCACTGCCACAGATGCGTTCAGGCAAGCGAGCAAGCGGGCAGCCTGACGAGAGGCATCTCCTGTGTGCCGCGAAAACTGGCAACGCGAGGGAAACAAACGGACGCTTCCACCTCTGTCCACTCGTCAATACGAGGCTTGACTTGCCGCGAAAACTGGCATGCCTGCCGCCTGACTACCTTTTATATTATTTTTAGATAATAATATATATTTATTTTTAATTTATAAACAATTTTACTAATTAGTTAAATATTTTAATATATAACATATTTATCATTAATTAATAAACGTATTTAAAAATTAAAAATAATATATAATAAATACATATTATTTAAAAATAAAATACAATAATTACATTATATTTTATAAAAACTACAATTAAAAACACTAATTTACCTAATACACTAATGCATAACTTGCATACTCTTATAATCAAAAAATCCTTCAAATCATTATATGAGTGTAGTTTTGAGGTAAAGTCTTTCTCTACGATAAATGACCATATAAAGGCGATAATTTTAAAAGTATGATTTTGTCCTAGAAAGCCAATAGCAATGAACATTATCAAGAGGGCGGTGGTTACGGATACTCATGGATGAAAAACTGTAGCAATGATAAAGTCCTTATTTTTAGGGTCTTTGCAAAGAAGAGAGAGAGAGAGAGGGAGACTGTCCAAACATGGGATAATTCCGCTCTCTGTCTGTGTTCTCTTTCTCTCTCTAAAGCTGCTCCATTTCTCCAACTTCTTTGTTGACAGCTCAAATGCTATATATATTTTTGCATTTCTTTCTTCTCTCTGTCAATGAATCATTCTCTTGTCGGGTGCTCTACAGCTTTAACTATGGGAAAGGGAGACCCGTGCGTTCCTTCTTCCTCTCGGCCTCTCTGAAACAGCGTATCAATGGCCGTTGGGGAAATTAACGTTTGTTGTTTAAATTAACCAGTAGTTTTCAATTTCATTTTCCCCGTCCGGGAAGATCACTGATATCACCATGTTTGACGGGTTGTTGAGGAGCAAATTCTACTCAAAATGGTTCGCCTTCCAGACCCTTACTCGGATCTGTTAATTTCATTCATGAATTTCTCTCTTCTTCTGATCATTTCCCCGGCCCTTGTTCACGCAGCAAGTCGTCAATGAAGATCACCAAGTCTCGGCTGGAGATGATAAAGAGGAAGAGAAACGCAATGCAGAACTACCTGAAGAAAGATATCGCCGATCTTCTCAAGAATGGCCTCGACGTCAATGCCTATGGCAGGGTAATGAATTATTTTGTCATATTTTTTCTTTCTCTACTCCAAATGCAGCTCATCTCTTGGTCTTCTGGGCAAACGCAATTGGGTTTTCATGAATTCATAGAAATTTTCATCATGATTTGCAATTTTGGAATTGCATTGCTTGGCAACGGAGCAGGCTGAGGGCTTCCTCTTTGAGCTGAATCTGTCAGCATGCTACAATTTCGTGGAGCAATTTTGTGGGTGCATCTCAAATCATCTTCCTGCCATGGATAAGCAGAGGTACTGTCAGTCTCAGGTTTAGGCCCAATAATCTTCAAGTGTTTTAAACTCTCTAAGCTCTGCACTTGTTAAAAATCCTTCATAGTTTCTGTTTTAAATTCTAGCTCGCTTTCTTCTTCCGATGTCCGGCGGTTAGGCGTTGAAGTTCTCACTGAAATGGGGGGAAGACTAAATCTGAAATTTGGTTCTATGAATCCTAGAAATTGGATTCAATGTCAGAAAATGCCTATAGAATCAGAAGCATAAGGGCCTAAGCCAAAGAAGAATAACACGTCCTTATGAAAGCCAACTATGACTATCTAGGTTCTACTGGGTTGGTTGAAAAGCATAGAGGTAGGTAGTTGCCCCTAAACCAGTGGTGGGAGAGAAATAAAGCAAATTATAAAATAAGATCTCGATTCTTCCAAGTAGACAAAAACAAAGGCTTTAGTGGCATTTGGAGCAGAGTAATTGTTTAAGCTGGCCTAGCTCTCCTCTTAATCTTTCAAAACTGTGATGCTAATTACTTAAAAAAGTACATCTTATCGTTTTAAAGATGACTTTCCTTGCACGTACTATCGTGTCTCCCTCTTGCAGACGATGCCCAGAGGAATGCAGGGAAGCTGTTCCTTCTTTGATGTTTGCAGCGGCAAGATTTGCTGATTTGCCAGAACTACGTGACCTCAGAAGTATATTTGCTGCCCGATATGGGAATTCTCTTGATGCCTATGTCAATCAAGAGGTGATTATCGATTTGCTTCCCGCGAATCAGAAACGTTATTGTTTCTTGTGAGTTGTGACAGATTTCCTTCACTCAAATCCTTTTTAGAACAAATGAACTAACGATTAAGCTGATTCGTTGTGCTTAGTTTGTTCAGAAATTGAAGGCTGTACCTCCTACAAAGGATACGAAGCTTCAATTACTGCAAGATATAGCATTAGAGTCGGGTACAAGATGGGATTTCAGGCCCTTGCAACAGAAGCTGTATAATCCTGATCCACCTGCATCTGAACAAGTAAGCTGTCCGGTATAATCATCGTGTCCATCATTTTCATTGCTACATTCTTGGAATTCAGAGAGACTGGAAAACACACTGTTTTGCCCCCCTTTGAAGCTTTCGATTATGTGTTGTACTTGTACCCAAATCTTTATGTGTTTGGAAAATCTTCCTGGTTTGCAGGCCTGGTCTAAGAATACTGATGATGACAAACACAAATTGCAGAAAAGGAGAGATGAATCTGTCCCAAAAACAGAAAACCGGGTGATCAATAATAAACTGCATGATGAAAGGTATACTCCTCCAGAAAGGAAAAAAGAGGATGTTCCATTTCATGTAAGAAAGAATGCTGGTGATGAAACACACATGGCTAATGAAAACAATGCTGTCCATGGAGGAGATCTAGCAACCTTACCCATTAAAGGTACTCGAGTGTCGAAATTTACCAGAACTGAACATCGGAATAAGTCAAGTTCAGAGGGCACTCAGGGCAGTGTTCCCGAGGAGGAAGCTCAGGAGCAGAAGCCCTTGTATTACAGATTTGTCTCCCCTCCTTACACCAAACCTAAAGCCGGTGAATCTGAAACCGGTTTGGAGATTTCTTCTGTTGGTCCCGGCAGTGAAGGGACAGCAACAATCAAAGTTAAAGGCCATGTTGATGAGGAGAATAATCGACATCAGGACTATTCACTTGGCGAAACAAAGCCAAAACCTAAATCAGTTCGAAGGAGACGCTCGAAACCTCCACCAGGTTCTGATAACATTGGCAACAACGAAGGTGATAAGAACTTGACTTCAAATGGAAGCAGGCTGGAAGCTGCAAAACTGGACCTTAACATTGCAAACCAGGATTATTGTGATCAAAAGGATGAAGAGGAAAGAATGATGGATACGCTTCTGATGCATTATAGCAAAAAACAGCCGCCTTATAAGGTGGGAAAAGTAGAAGCAGCTCTCAAGCTGCAGCCTCTCTCACAAGCAGCAGCCATCGACGGCAGCAATGCTGCAAAGAAGACAACCAAAGATGGACCTCCAGCAAGAGCAGCGTCTCTCCCGCTCGAATCAACAAATCCAACTGAGACAAACAAGGGAGCTATCCGAGCATCTTCCTTCCAACCAGACCGGGGGCACGTGCATCCTAATCTACCAGACTACGATGACTTTGTCGCAAGGCTTGCAGCCCTTAGAGGGAAGTAAATATAGAAATAATATGAAAGCTCCTGTTCTTCGATTCTTTAGCCAATTTGTGATATTTGGTTTGCATCTGAAAGCTGTTAAATATTACGAGTGAGAATTAGGAGTTACCCTGATCAGAGTAATTCGAGAACCTGCAGTGGAAGCAAATCCTACTACTAAAAACCATACCGCAGTTCTAGACTTGTCTTTCTTGAAGTTGCCATGGCCAGATTGAAAGATCTGTCTGTATTTTACTGTCGATGAAAGAGGATTATCACTTGGTTTAACCCAAAAAAGAGCAAAAATGGAGGATTGAGGATTCTTTTCAAGTTTCCCAGAAAAGTTTATGTGAACAAATACTCATTGGATTTGATCCCAAATATGGATTGGTTTGGGGGAAAAGAAAGATTGCTGCATCCTGGAATGATAAAAGAGGACTGAAACCACAGTTTCCATTTGTAGTCAGCATGTGATTGCCTGCCAAGAGAGAGATTCTTAATGAAAATATGATATAAAAAGGCTTTAAGGCATCGACAATTGGCATGCTATTTATTGCTAAGGGTTGGTTTGATTTTGTTTTTAAGTTTTTATGTGTTCCTTTTTATTTGTTTTATTTTCGTTTTTATAAATTGTTTGTTCAAAAAAATAAAAATTAAATATTACATTTGATAATATAATTGATTTTCAATGTTTTTTAAAAAATTAAAAACATTTCATATATTATTAGACCATTACGTATATGATAATTAAAATATTATGTTATATTTTCACTTAAAAAAGGGATATGACTATGGAATAATCAAAGTTGTCGAACATAGATATAATGACACATATACAATATAAGAGGAATGTAAAATGATAATAATTGAAAAAGTATGATATGGGAATATAATAATATATATAAATAAATATATACATATAATTCATAAATTTAAATTTTACAAAATTATACAAATAATTAAAATTATTACAAAAGAGTTTATCATTAAATTCTCACCATGATCCAAAATGCAAACTATTTTTCAAAATTGTCCCAATTTTTTGTAAACACTTAAAAAAAAAAATTTATGTCGTGTTTGTTCGACTGTCAGACACATGTCTATAATTTTCTTAAATTTTTTAATAAATTCGCATGTCAAACATATCTAGATCTATCTTGGTAACCATTTTCGTGTTCAACATAGTAAAAAACAAAGATATAATTACTTTTTTTGCATGTCTATACTACTAAAGGATTATTCGATGATTTTAATTTTTTTATGAAACTTGATTAAAAAATTTATTAAAAATGAATAATGCTAATTATTGTTTCGGTAATAAATGTATTTTGTATAACTATATAGTACTTTAAATAATTAAAACAACTGATAAAATTATTTAAGTATTAAAAATAAGATATAATAAATACATGTTATTTATAGTTATAGTTACAAGATATATTTATAGTTATTTAACTATTTCTGTATTGCCTTTAAAGCCTTTTTTAGTATTATCTTTTAAAAATTTATACAAAAAAAATTTATACAAAAATATTTTTGTTTTAGTAAATTAACACAAAACATATTTTCTAACAAGTTTCATTAGGGAATAGAAAAAAATAAAAATAAAAATAAAAATAAAAAACATAATTCCTGAACCAGAAAGGCAAGCAAAGCGGCCATCGAGGAGAGCAACTGGGTTGGCTTGCCCTTATTCCGATGGATACCACGCCGTCGCCGGAGACCCTGACGCCGACCACCGGAAGTGAATTGGCGGAGGAAGATATCGTGATGAGCGATGTTCACTTGGGTTGCCCGCCGAACTTCTCTGGGCCGTACATTTCCCGCTTCACCTTCTCACTTCCACCTGGTAACAACCCTTCGTCATCCATCTTCTTCCCGCTCCTCCAGATTGGTTTTCTTCTTCATATCTATTCGTTAAATTCCGAATTTGAAGGAAACCCATCAACCCACGCGCAGAACAAATGTTTTTATGATGGGCGTGGTTAATGAAGTATCGATCTCATATAGGGTTTTGAAACCTTTGGAACTTCTATGAATTATTTGTGTTTTACGAATTTTCTTGTGGTCTAAAGGAAAGCCTTTTTTCTGATACATTTTGCATCTTTATACAGACATAGTGTTCTTGACTTTCATTCATTATTTTCTCATTTATTGGAAGCCAAGTTTTCACTGCAATGGCAGCTGTTGTGTTAGACCTCTGGAATCTTATAATTGAAAAGGAAGAAATAAATGCTAGAATTCACGAAAACCACTGTTAAATTGATTTTCTTTTCAACTGTCACTGGAAGATACTTATACATACGTATGTTATCATGTGATTAGAAGTTAAACCCTTGAATCGTAATGGTGCAGTCAAAGCTGAAGCAACATCAAAGCAGCAACTTGTTACATTGGATGGAGATGGTGATCTTGTCATAACTCGACGGAGTAGTAAGTTTATATCAAATCTTATATCATCTGTCATGCATTCTCTTTCTTCACAGTATACTGTGTGTTTGTCCTTTCTTCACAATGTCACTAACCTGAAAAACCGATCTGATTCATCATGATTACCTTGCCAAAGGTATACATAGATGATTTTTTTTTCCATGATTACCCTGCCGGAGGTATACAATGTCACTATCATCAATCATTAGGTTTTCCTCTACTCAGCACTTGCTCATTTAATTGATATGACCATTTATTATGTCATGCACAAATGTTAAAATTTTGGTTAATGAAGCAGATGAATGAGTAAACTTTAAGCCAGATCCATTATCTTAATGGTTTTGGTTAGGTTCAGCCAATATTAAATTCCAAAATTTGGATCCTATGTAGGGTTAGTCGAGATGCCTTTCTGATTGGATTGGGGGATTGGGTCTGAGTATCATAAGATCCTAAGTGATGGGGAATATAAATCTTGCTGTTTGTACAACATGCCATGTACCTATTGTATATAAAAATATATAATATGGTATATATTTGATGTGGTATATTGGTTTGGTTGTGAGAAGAAAACCAATAGAAGCTCTTATGAGGAGAGTGGATGGAATGAAACAAGTTTTTAGCAAAAGAGGTAGAGGGAAAACTTGGTGGGGGACTTTTTTAGGTATTGTATGGGTTATAAAGGCCTTATAGAATATAGGACTAATTTTAAACTTTATCTACTAGTCATGATATTTCTACTCTTTTTGCAAAATTTAAGCTTATTATTTGCATGTCATGAAGAATAAGGAATTTTGGTCCTGTAACATTAATCTTAGTCCAAAGAAAAAAAATGTTTTTATAGCAGGCTCATAAAAGAAGAAAAGAAAAGGAAGAAGAAAAAAAAAAAAAAGAAAAACAAGAAGACCTGCTCTGATGGTGCAAAATCGTGGTCCACTCTTTGTGAAGAGGTAGTTGACAAAGCCTTTGAATTTTGTCCTACGATGAGCAAAGCAATGCCCAAAATTTTTTATATTTTCTGAACTTGGAGACTTGGACAATGGTCTCTTGGGCCATGAGGCACACAACCAAAGACAGATAGTAAATAGGCTATATTTTCATCCCAAAATGTGGGTTAAGTAGGACTGTGTGCGATGACAGTCCTACCTGATCCCAGGATCCTATATCCTAACAAGACCTTACTAGAAAAGGATCATGTTTGTGATCCAGATCGATTTCATGAAAATTAGTCGTAGGGCCGTATGATTTTTGCTACCTGAATTGGGATTTTGATAGCCATCGACTTTAGCACTAGTGGAATCATAAATATGAATGGAAATGGTTTTGAACTTGGTGGCCAAGAAATACCTAGGAGTGACTATATTCAATATTTTGGGTCAACCATTCATGAAGATAGAGAAATTGAGGGAAAATGGAGTATGTAGAGTTAGAACATGATGGATGAAATGGAGTCTCTGAAGAGTATCTCTAATAATTGAATTTCTTTAAATTTGAAGGTGAAATTTTCATGGGATTGTCATAAAATGGATTATGTATCGAGCCGAATGTTTGGGTAGAAAGAACAAAAGAAAACTGTCTTAAAAATTGAGCTAACATGAGATTGTTCTGATGGATAAATGGTGTTACAAGAAAAGATAAAGTAGGAAATGAATACATATAGCAGTCAGAAGGGATATATTGAAGAACAAAGATAAAATGAGGAAAAGCCATTTAAATTTGCATGGTCATATGCATTTAGACTAACTAATGTGCTCACAAGGACAAGTAATGTGTTCCAAGTGGGGCATGATGATAAAATACATAAAAGAATGGAAAACCTTGATTATGGTAGTAAGAAATGACTTGATTAAGATGGGTCCTCTGTGACTAGGTCATGGGTTCAAGTTGTGGAAATGGCCCCTTTGCCAAGCAAGGGTAAGCTACGTATAAAATGACCCTCCCTTGACCCCCACAAAGTGGGGAGCCTCGTGCATTGAGAACACCCTTTAACTAAGGAATATGACTTTGAATTGAATCAACTGGAGCAAATGATTATGTGGTTGATATAATGTAATTGGGACAAGGGTAATTGGTGTGAGTTGAGTTGAGTACAGAAGAAATGCTTTTCTCATAGTAAACAACTAAGAATATTAGTAAACAACGAAGAATGGAAAACCTTGATTAAGGTATTAAGATATGACTTGATTAACTTAGGCTTAATTAAGATGGCTCCTTGGTGACTAGGTCATGGGTTTAAGTTGTGGAAACAGCTTCTTCATCAAGCAAGTGTAAGGCTAGGTATAAAAGAACCCTCCCTCTAATCCCACAAAGTGGGGAGCTCGTGCATTGAGAATGCTCTTTAACTAAGGAATATGACTTTGAACATAGTTCTGAAAGGCGCAAGGCGCAGCGAGGCGCAAAAGGTCCTGGAGCTTGAGACGCGAGGCGCACGAGGCGAGGCGCGCCTTTGCGAAGCGAGGCGCACCTTTTAGGAAAAAAACTCAAAATCTTGTAAAATCATAAACAACTATCAAAATATCAATAATAACACATTCATATCATTCATGATTCATTATCTTCAAATTCTATAAACTAACAACATCAAAGTTAATTCATTCATCATGCAAATTCTAAACTAGAAATATCATCAAAGTTCAAACTTAAATACTCAAACTCAAACAAGTATCAATTATAATGGAAAGTTCTAAACAAACACAAACACTACAAGTCCACAATCAATATAAAGAAGTTTTTTAATCAATCATCATCAAGAAGATCATCAACATCAAGGTCAATATCTTCATCATCCCCTTCAATCACCCCTTCATCTTCTTCTTCATCTCTCAATTCTTCTCCCTCTTCCAAGTCTTCATCATCTTCATTCCCTGCCTCACTTTCCTCCTCCTCTTCAATCTCCTGAGTTACTCGCCGCTTTGAAGTTGAAGCCGAAGTTGATCCCGATTGTTATCGAGTTTGTTTAGTTCTAAATTGATAACTAGGCTCTCCAACTCCTGCAGCCGCAGCAACATTACTCCATGTCAACCCATCCCCAATGTCATCTGGAAAAACAGTTTCATCATCTTTATCATTTTCCTCATCAAGTTTTCCAGTCAACCATTCATTGCTTTCATCAATGTGGGTCAATATGATAGGGTCAATGGTATCACGCATTTGATATCGACGCCTCAATGCTCTATTGTATTTCACAAATACCAAGTCGTTTAAACGAAGTTGATCAAGCCTGTTTCTCCGTTTAGTATGAAGCTGCAACAATTTATGCAAAAACATACTAAGAAGTAAGAATAAGCTACATGAAACAAACCAACTACTAATAAAAATTTTAAGTGTGCACTTACATTTTCAAACACACTCCAATTACGTTCACACCCAGATGAACTACAAGTCAAGCTAAGAATTTTAATTGCAAATTTTTGCAACGTGGGTGTTGACATTCCATATGAAGCCCACCATTCAGTTGTCCAATAAAATTCATGGGTTAGTTATTATCTATTATCTAGAATGATTATATATATAATGTAATATATATATATATGTGTGTGTGTACCTGGTGATTTCTCAGCTCTCTTTCTAATAGCCATATAGTTTCCAAAGAACCCATCTGCATTGTTATACATCGCAAGCTCAGCATCAATTTGGTCTTGAACCTTTATATCTGGATTTAACTTTCTAATGCATTCATATAAGCCAGTCATGATCTCTGGATCTATACGTTCAGCCTTGTAGAAATATTCTGGGTTCAAGTACCAACCAGCTGCGTGCAAGGGGCGATGAAGCTGAACATCCCATCGATTATCAATGATCTGAAAAATGGGTGCATACTTCTTTTCATCCCCATTAAAAGAGTTAGCAATCGCTTCTTTGGCCCTATCCATGGCCTCATATATGTATCCCATAGCAGGCTTCTTCTCACCATCCACTAAGCGCAATACACGCACCAATGGACCAGCCACCTTTAAAGCAAATACAACATTGTTCCAAAATGAAGGCATCAAAATCACTTCTACAACCTTTTTAGCCCCCGCTTCTTTTACCCACTTGCTTGTCATCCACTCCTCGGAGGTAAACATCCTTCTAAGGTTGCTTTTCAGACTATGCATCCTGCCCAAAGTGATAAAGGCAGTTGCAAACCGTGTTTTTGCAGGCCTCAACAACTCTTTCTTGTCAGTAAACCTTCTAAGCATGTTTACTAGACCCGAATGATTATAGATATAGCTATTCACCATAACAGCTCTCTCAAATGTCTTCTTCATATTAGGCAACTTGAAAATATCTTCCAACACTAAATCCAAGCAATGCGCTGCACATGGTGTCCAAAACAACGTAGGATATTTTGCCTCCAAAAATCTTCCTGTTATTATTTAGAGTGAAATTAACAAGATATTAGTAAATAATAAATATCTAATGAATATTCAAATTGTTCTATTTATAAACATAATACAAATTACAAAAATGAATTTCATACCTGCTAAAACATTGTTTGAAGCACTATCGGTGACCACTTGCACCACATTTCTTACTCCAATTTTTTCCACACATTTACTTAATAATTGAAACATCTTTTCCCCAGTCTTTGAATAGCTAGAACCATCAACAGACTCCAAAAACATACTTCCTTTAGGAGAATTGACTAAAAAGTTAATCAATGTCCTTTCCCTCTTGTCTTTCCAGCCATCTGACAAAATGGAACACCCATATTTGGCCCACGCCTCTTCATGATCTTTCATCATTTCACAAGTGGCTTCTACCTCTTGTTTGAAAAGGGGAACCCTGACTTCATGGTAACTAGGCGGCTTCACACCCGGACCATATTGACCAACTGCTTCTATAAATACTTTAAAACTGTCATATGTCACTGCATTAAATGGAATGCCGGCATCATACATCCATCGTGCAAAACTTCTACAAACTCGAGCTCTTAACTCTTTTTTTGCAAAATCATGCTCACCCAACCTTGTTTGCTTTCCTTTGCCCTTGCTTTTCAATACATTAACTTCTGGGTCTTTAAGAAAAACATCAAGTGGACCCTTTTGTGTTGGCCCTTTAACACTACCAACACTACCAGTACCACTTCCACTTCCAGTAGATACATTGGGTCTTTTTTTACTTTGAGGCAGCAACTCATCATCATCATCATCATCATACCCTTCACCAAATAGAAGATCATCATCTAACGATGCTATATTTCGCTCATCCCTGCTATTTTTCTTTTTTTTTCATGTACTCTCCAATCTCTTCTTTTACTGATGGAGGACATTTTGGACAAGCTTTAGTATTCCTAAAACCGCCCACAAGATGTTGTTTCGCTCGAAATATACCACCTTTTGTTACTTTACGGCAAAATTTACAAGTGGTGGTATTTCTATCATTAGGATCAGCTTCAAAATAATTCCATGCCGGGTCCGTTTTGGAAGTGGTTGATGACATTTATTGGGCTGTTTGTAAGTTGCAACACAGTTCCAAACTTCCAACTTCCACAAAATTCTCCTAATGATAGAAATAAACCATAAAGATTAAAGACTTAAAAAGATTAGCAACCAGCTGCCAGCAAAAGAAATAAAACAAGAATGCAAGAAATAAACAAATAAAAAACAACTAAAAGAACTTACAAGATAGCAGCCTTAACAGCTTCAAATTGAAGAGCAAATGAGAAGAGAGGCGAGGAAGAGAGGAGAAGATCGTGGGCAGAGGAGAATAGAGGAAGAGGGTGCGACTGCGGCTGGCTGGAGAGGAATTTAACAGGCTAGGAGGTGGGCGTGGCTGGATAGGAGAGGAAGATAGGAGGCAGGCGCGGCTGGAGAAGAGGAAGGGAAGAGCAAGCCGAACTGGAGAGGAGAGGAAGAGAGGAGGGGGTCGCGTGCAATTGGAGAGGAGAGGAAGAAGGTCGGGCCGAGCTGGAGAGGAAGAGAGGAGGGGGTCGCGGCTGGAGAGGAGAGGAAGAAGAAGATCGGGCGAGCAGGAGAGGAGGCAGGCGTGGCTGGGGCTAGAGAGGAAGAGGAAGACCGGGCGAGCTGGAGAGGAAGAGAGGAGGGGGTTGCGGCTGGAGAGGAGAGGAAGAAGAAGATCGGGCGAGCTGGAGAGGAGGCAGGCGCGGTTGGGGCTAGAGAAGAAGAGGAAGATCGGGCAAGCACGAGCAGCGAGCTGGAGTGGAAATGCTGGAGCGGCTGGATGCTAGTGTTAGAAGAAGTTAGACCTAAGTTCATGAGGCGCGCCTAGGCGCGCCTCATGCCCCAGCGCCTAGGTGCGCAAGGCGAGAGCCTCGCCAAAACCGCCTCGCCTCAGCAGAGGCGAGGCGCAAAACCTGCGCCTTAAGGCGCCTCGTGCCTAGGCGGGCGCCTAGGCGCGCCTTTCATAACTATGACTTTGAATAGAATCAACTGGAGCAAATGATTATGTGGTTGACATAATATATTCGGGATAGGGTAATTGAGTTGAGTTGAGTACTCAAGAAATGCTTTTCTCATAGTAAACAACTAAGAATATTTGATTAACTCATTGCCAAATCAACTGCCTTGGGCATATTATGATGAAATTAGCACTTTGGTTCAACTTAAAAAAATGGTTTGGTATTATCTTATTCAAGAATCTAACTTAGTGTTCTTCAATTAGAAGCACAACAACTACCCGAGCCTCAAGGCTTGGATGCTCAAAAGTATAACTCATAATTCATAATCCAATAGTTTGATCTTGGCAAACCTTAACTTTATTCATATGGTTTGGCTGTTCTGGTCTTCTTTACTGTTTAAAATCTTTTCAGATATTCATGCATTCTCTTTACTCATTAAGCATGTAGATTCTAATGTGATATCCATGCGCGTATGCATTGGTTTTAGCTTGATCTTCTAATATAACCAAGCTCTAATTTGAATTATTTTGGAACAAAAGACAATGCAACCTTGCTAATGTGTGACATGATTTAAATTGTACTCCTCAAAGGAAAAAAAAAGGGAAACAAATTGTGTATGGATGTATTTTATCTGTTGCATGTTTACTTGATTTTATCAACAAAGGGGAACCTGAAGGACCTCATTTTTTTTGCATGCAGGGCAATGCAAGGATACTTATGTTGTTAGGGTCCAGCATAGTATCACTTCAACAATTCCTACTGTTGGTCTGCAGGTATGAAATGTTTTCATATGATGCTTTACCACTCACCAGCCCTTTGTACCCCTAGCTCCTGACTAGAATTTGGCAGTGCAATGCTTTTTTCTTTCTGTCCAAGTGTCTCTGGGCCATATATTTTACAGTGAACTTATAATCATATCTGCTTTGGCACCTCAGGAGTTTAATCAATGGCTTTTGACTGCTTTACTTTTTATTCGTTTGTAGCACATTTTCATAAACCCTGTTACTTTTGATTGACTTACTCACAGGTATTCATTGCATGTATAAGCTTCACAAACTGTTTACTCTGATGCATTTTTCTTGGTTGATAGGCTATCAATGATGTTTGCTTCCTTATAGGTATGGAGAGCAGAATTGGCACTAGCTGATTTTGTGTTGCATAAGATGGTTACATCATCTGAATTCGATGGAATTGCTGCAATAGAACTTGGTGCAGGGACAGGTAAAGATGAATATAATTCATATGTTTATTTGCTGCATGTTATGGTTTTTAACTCAAAGACTAAGGTCATCAACAACAATCTCTTTCATATATGGCATCGTGGTTAAAACTTTTATCATGGTTAATTCTCTGTTCTTGTTGAATTGTAAAATTGATTATGGATTAAGTTCAAAAGGGGTTTATTATTTCAACATTCAGGTATTAGGAAACTTTAGGAACTTATTGAGATGACTGGAACAATAAAGGAATCATGTTGCAGTTATCCTGTGGTTCTTATCAAGTTTGGTGCAAGTGAATTAGGGGATTTTCACCTAATTTTATGTTCTTCCCGGTGTTGCTGGGAGAGCTAAGACAGAATGGAATTCCGTGGGGGGCGATGGACCAGCCAAGCCAAAGGTGATGAAACTCATGCCCAGCCCAGGGCTGGGCCAGATGGGGTCAGTCAGGGGCCTGGAGTGACAATGCCCGTGCATGGCACAGGGGCATGGTAATCCATTGGCAGGCTTTTTTCTTTTTGAAAAATGGAATGTACTTTTCTCTAAAAAATTTAAGTTTCAAATTGTGAACACTTAAGCCACTGTAAGTTATTAGTATGTATTCATATAAAAAAAGTTCGTAAGTTTGAACTTCAAAATTTACATCTTTAAAAGTTATTACTAATAACATGGCTATTAATATTAATAACTTGATAAATTTTAATTATGGCTTTATATTGGAAATTCAGGCATTTGATACTTTATATGCTAAAGTTTTACTAGTTCATATGTTGATAAGTTATAAGTTTAAAAACTAAATAGAAAATTTTTAATGTATAGCTTACAATTTGGAATTACTACGACATGTCAACAACATATCAAGCCTTAATTCCATAGGTGGGGTCAGCTACATGGATTTTAGCTCACTAATCATCTCCATCTATTTTCATACTTTCTGCAAGTCCATTATAATGCATATCATACCTAAGAGTTTTCCATCAAGTTTCTACTGGGCATCCTCTTACCTCTTTTGTTAAAAGTTTCTTCATTCCATACAGTTTGGATTTACAACATAAAACTTAAATTACAGCTTTTGTTTAAGGTGTAAATTATGTGATGAAGTAAATAACATAGTAAGAATGATGGAAAACATTATTGAAGTTGTTTTTTAAGTGGCTATAAGATCCCCCTCCCCCTCGGGAACCCAACAAGAAAAAAGAAGAGTATTTTAAATCACACAAAAAATGTCATCAATTTTTGTTGATAATTTCTGCATTTGTGTTACCTAGAGCATTTTTCACTGTTAGTTCAGACAATATTCCCGTTTTTCCATTTAACACATTCTTATTATTGGCAGGGCTTTTGCGTGAACTATCTATCATGTACCTAGGAGTATAGGAGGGTCAATGCTGTAATAGGAATATAATAAAAGGGGGGGTAATCTTGTAATAAGTTATAATAACTGTTGGATATATTGTTAGCAAGTGGTTAGGTTGTTAGAAGTCAATGATGCCTATATAAGACTGTTGTTAGGAGTTTATTGGATATGTTTGAATTGAAGAATGAATTTCAAACTCTATTCTCTCTCTTAATTCTCTCTCTCGGTTCTTCTTCTCTTTCCTCCCCATTTCTCTTTGTTTCAGTTCTAAAATCTCCCTCCCTTCTGTTTTCTCTTCTCTAAATCCCTCCAAATTCCTATCACAACCCTAGCCCAACCCTAGGGCTGTGACAATTGGTATCAGAGCAGTCATTCCTTGGCTGTGGTCTTGGAAAATCGAAAGTGTCCGATTAGATTGGAAGTAAGCAAGCCAGATTCGAAGCAGAGCATCGTTCCTAGGTGGTTCTTCTCGTTGATTAATTTCCGACGGGAATTGACGGCTGCTGTCCAACGCAGGGACTAGTTATCAGACTCTGAAGGTGACCTCGGTTGTGGAAGAAAAGCGGAAGGTTCGACTATTGAATTCCGGAGCAGCAGGTTGATTCACTGCTATTTTTTTCGAGTCGCTGCAGTCGCGATTTTGAATGTGAGGCAAATCCAAGTGACGCAACTTCAGCGGATTTGGAAGCCAAGTCGTAAGCTACCATCGAATTCTCAATTTCCGCATAATTTCGTTGGTTGCATCATAGTCGCGTGAGGAAGGCGAGCAGCCTAGATGATTCCAGTAGGGAGACGTCGGTGATCTGGCAGAATTCCATCGATCCGAAAGTTTTGTTATTAGTGCGTAAGATCCATATTGTAAAGGCATGCGATTGAGGCTAGTCTATATTCTTGAGCGATTGATGATCAACGACAATTGCGATCATAGGCGGACAATTGGCCGACTTGGAGTGTTGGACGGTGATTGGGTGAAGCGGACGGTGATTAGTGTTGGAATTAGGACTTAGCGAAATTGAAGATGACACAAGCCAGGAGAGGCCGACGATGATACCGAATTGAATTTGAAGTCAAAATCAGAGTGGCGCAGCAGGTATGCGATCGGAATCGGAGTGACTATGAAGATGGAAGCGTGAATCGCTTCAGATTAGGTTGTCGACTTGAAGGTGGAATAACAGGGTGATTTGCTGCTGATTTCCGAATTGCTATAGTTGATCGAGAAGGCGAGGCGAGTGTAGGAGACTCTGCAACAGATGAGCCATAAGGCAGAATTGGATCCGTTGCCTAGCTGTTCAGTTGCTGGAGAATTGAAGTTGCAGGCGAATTAGTGAAGCCGCTGTAGAGGAGACTCGTAGAGACTGGAGGAACAGGCCAACAATTTGGCCGTAAATTCCGACAAGCTAGGCGAACTTGAAAGGCGAAGCAAGAGGTGTTGCTTGGCTGCGAATTGCAGTAATTCTTGGCCCAAGTGGAAGGAATTGAATCGGATTTGGAGGCAAAGTAGATCCAAATCCCAGGGGTTTCGTGAGGCAAATCTGGAGGCTGCTGATTCAATCAAGTTTCGAAAGTAATTGCACAGCAGAAACGTGAGATTTGGAGGAGCTGGGAGTGGATTGTGGAAGGCGAATTTGGATGGGTGATTCTTGGCTGTGAATTCCAGCGCTTTTTTTGCAGTAATTCCAATCAAATCCTAGGCTGCTAGTAAGGTAAACAAAGGTTAATTTTGGCTTTGAATTTTGGGATAACTTGTTTGAAGAAGAGCAGTATGTATATAGCTCCTTGGTCTTCAAAGTATGCTGATTGTGAAAGATCAGCTAAGGGGAGCAGTGCATGTAAGAGACTGTGGGAGCCTCAATTGCAGTAGAAAAATTCGTCATTTTTAGTTGAAATGGGATCTCAATTGCAGCCGAATAATGCTACATTTTCAGCTGGAGGTAGACATCAGGGGAAGTTTGGCCAGGACCCTTATGCATGGGAAAAGAAGTTGGAGAAGGGGATCAGCCAATTGGATAAGGTAATAAGAAGTGTGGTACATGAATCGAGCAAGGAATTCGGCCAGATGCTACATGAACAATTGCAGGAGTTTGCAATGATACTTCTAAGAAGTATCATTATAGCTTCCCTGCAGAATTCTTTGAGGATTATCATGGGAATTTTAACAAAGAGGATTTCCTTAACATAGAGCGGCCAAAGGAGTACAACTACAAGTTTCTAGCAGAATTTTTCGACAAACCGAGAAGGAATGTGGCAGATGATCGTTCTGAAATTTCTAACCAAAAGAGGATGGATTTCGACAACCATTCAGTAGGAGTGAATCCCAGTAAGCTAAAAGAAGAAGATGTTGCAGATGTGGAAGAAAAAAATGTTGAGAGTGAGCTTCAGAAAAATTCTGATGAACGAGACGAAGATGTGGCAGAATTACTGATAAGGGCAGATGGTTTAATTGTTGGGGAACCTCAATACAATGATAGGAATTGCAGCATTGAGGCATCAAAGCTTGGTTATCATGGCTTTGTTGGACCTCCTTCCTTATCTTGTCAGAAGCATGATGTGAAAATGGATGGAAGAATAGGAACAAAAGACAGAAATTCAGTTGCTTCATCGGCCCTAGAGAAACCGAGTGTTGGAGAATTGGACTTGGGAAAGGACAGCTTCCCTGATTGTCATTTTGGAGGATCTATTAGTTTGATTTATGGAGAACATCCTCATGGGGAACAACCATCTCGAACTCTATTCATAAGAAACATAGACAACAATGTTGAGGACTCTAAGCTTCGGTCTGCTATTCAAGCACTCAGATTTGAATCTGAAGCCATTGAGGTCAATCTGGTTGCCCCAATTGAAGTGCTGGTCCAAGTTGTGCCGGTGACGATTCTTGGAATCCGAAGAACAAAGAAGAAGAAGCCTAAAAAGTGAAAGAGGGAAAAAGAGATTGAACAGAAAGTGAAGGTGGGAGTGGGATGAAGAAAGAGCAGCTTAACGATAATAAGTTTCTTGGGGACAAGAAACATTTTAAGGTGGGGGGAATTGTCATGTACCTTGGAGTATAGGAGGGTCAATGCTGTAATGGGAATATAATAAAAAGGGGGTAATCTTGTAATAGGTTATAATAACTGTTGGGTATATTGTTAGCAAGTGGTTAGGCTGTTTGAAGTCAATGATGTCTATATAAGGCTGTTGTTAGGAGTTTATTGGATATGCTTGAATTGAAGAATGAATTTCAAACTCTATTCTCTCTCTTAATTCTCTCTCTTGGTTCTTCTTCTCTTTCCTCCCCATTTCTCTCTGTTTCAGTTCTAAAATCTCTCTCCCTTCTGTTTTCTCTTTTCTAAATCCCTCCAAATTCCTATCACAACCCTAGCCCAACCCTAGGGTTGTGACACTATCTTGATCTACTTTATTTATTGTTTCTGTGTTTTTATTTTATGGCTATACAAAATGTTTCTTTTTATGGTGCCTTTTGAATACTACTCTGACCATATCTACAAATTTATAGGTTCAGGTTTTTGGATGCATAATTTACAATTAAATCTCTTGAATATGTCTTTCTATATTATTAGTATACCTATATGATTTGTATACCTGACAACCAGTCAAAATAGGCTTACAAATTGAACATTTTGCTTTAATTATTAATAGTACAATTGGAAAAGTTCTCCAACTGTCAAATAGCTGTTCCATGCTTATATTCATACTGATGCATGAACAGTATCAGGTGTTCAATTGGTTCATATTCAATATAATCTATGTTTTTCCTACCAGTCTTTTTATATAATTTCTAACTCTAAGCTATTTAAATAATTATATAATAAAAAATGTAGATTAAATAAGTAAATGAAGATCAAATATTAATTATAAATGAAAATGATCCCGAAGTTAAAAACAATTCAGAGCACATGAGACTTCTGAGTTGGGAGAATTGGGAGCACTGAGGTTGATTCTTTATAGGTGCTTGGTGGAGGGATGTGGGTTATTTCTGCAAAGCATTGGGTTTCTTTAAAAAAAAAAAAAAAAAGAGCAAGTCTGCCTCTCTGAATAATTGGACCCAGAGGCTCTCCTGGTGGGCACTTTTACCTGTTCATAAGCTGCTGACTGCTCAGCTCAGAGAGGACTGCTTTGGTTGACTTAGGCTGGCACAAAAGTTTTGAGACTTTTACACCACTACTGGAAATTGACCTAACCCTTGCTATTATTTGTGCAATAGCAGCTGATCTTGACTTGAACTTTCATTCCCAACTTGGCACCTCAAGCATCTACAATTGTACTAAGTGCATGAGGTGTTCCAGTCCACAAGGCTTCCTGCTTTGCAAGGGTCAACAGTGGAGTTGTTTTTGTATGCAACCTTACCCTTGTTTCGCAAAGAGGTTGTTTCTACTACTTGAGCTCATAAACATCCAATTACAAAGGAGCAATTTTACGATAGTTATGAAGGCTTGCTCTCTGTTTTAATTTTATAAATACAATGTTAAAATACACTTGGAATTTGGAAGAAGAACCAGTTATTACATTGGGAAATTGATGAAAGTGATTTTTTTTCCCTTTTTTCTTGTTTTCCCTATGGAGATGGTTGCTTGGTGCATGGTCAACAATTGAATCTTTTTCAATTAGTCCTAATTGGTAATGTCATTACTGGTACCAAGAAACATGACCATTCTTGAATGACTTGGTATGTTGCATGGGCTCCAATAAGAGTCTAGGGTGTGGGTTTGTTTCTAGGCATTAAATTTCCTTAGACCTTAAGTTAAGGGGACATGTGAACATTTAAATATAACGTAATGTTTTTGGATAACATTTTGGCATAAGATGATTGCTATTGGTTTTTGAAATTAAGGGCAAAGGAGATTCATATCTCTTATCCATATGAGCCCAGATCATTTTTCTTTTCCGTTCTTCATCTTCTTTGTTTTTTTAAGTATATAATGTGAACTTCTTCTCTAAAAATAATTTAAAATTAGAGGATCTAAGGCCGAATTTGGTTATGATTCCAAAAACTATGATTCTGAAACTGGATAAACTCAGGAACTTATTCAGGAAATTGTTTTTAGAGCATTGATCCTAACTTACACCAATTTTAAGAAAGAACAAGAAGATATCATACTGGTTTAAAAAATCATTATCATACCCAAAAAAAGAAAAGGATAACTATATAGAATAGATGTTTGTTCAAAGTTTTCAAATTTTGGTTCCTAAAACAGCAAAGACAGACACATTGAAGCCATAATCAAACAAGCCCTAAGTGTCTAATATGTTATAATGGGTAGACAACATCTATGGGCTCCTCTAATAAAAATGTACAAATTAGTTTCACCAATAAAAACCAAGTTATTAGCTAATAGTGTGAACTATAACAGTTTCTCAAGAAATGTGAACTCTCACTTGCTTGCTCCATTAGGATTGCCATCAATGATAATCCATTTTGCTGTCTTTTCCAGGGTTGGTTGGCATATTGCTTGCACGTGTTGCTAAAACTGTCTTCCTGACAGGTACGATGTGAGTGTAGTTTAATTAGAAAGCTGCTTTATTGGCTGCTATGCTTAATTTCGCACACTTCTTGTACCTAAGAAGCTTTATTTCTACCTCTGTTTCTAGCATGTAGAATTATTTCATACCAAGAATGCTTGGTGCTAGGCAAATATTACTGGTGTCATGACTTGATTGTTTTGTTTCATAAAAGAGAAATCGAGAAAGTAAATGAAAATAAAATTTTCAAGTAAATTTTTTTCTACTCTTTTGATGAAATCTAGGACTGAGATTCAATTGGGTGTTGAATTGCAAGATCTAGTCAATGATTAAAGAAAATATAACTTTTAGAGCACCAATGCACTGAAAGTTTCTCTATAGTGAGCTAACTGGGAAAGTGGCAATCTTCTCTGATGATGTCCTTTTGTTTTACCAATCTAAGAACAAGAATCTGATGATATTCTCCGGTGGATGAAGTTACTTTCTGTGAGAAAAATATTCTTGATAGTGTCTTGTGAATCCAGTTGTCTGATTCTTTGTTTATTTTCTTTCTTCCTTAATACTTTCTTCCCCTCCTAGAAGCCTCATGGGTTAAATAAGTGTGAATAGCTGCAATGCTTTTGTACTTGGTTTCCTTGCCTACCTTTTGTATCATATTAGGGATCTGCATTTACTATGTTTGAATTATTTTTCTTCAGCAAATGCCAACATTGGTAGTTTTCTAACACTTGAGATTGACAGGTTTACGCTAATTTTATCAAGTTGCCTCAAAATAGAGATGCCACTCTTAATTTTAGTCTGTTAAGTGCTTTTTTATTGTCGGGCAGACCATGGTGATGAAGTGCTTGACAACTGTGCTACCAATGTTTTTCTCAACTCCGAATTGTTCCACTCCCAAGCTTTAGTTTGTGTTCGTGAACTTGATTGGAAAGGTTCCTGGCCTCCTAATTTGGTAGAAAACTCTGCATCTCTAAAACGGTGAATGTTCGGTTACAATTATGCATTGCTGAATTCTTTTAAGGTTTGATATGTTGTTGTTTTAGTTCCTTTTTTAGGGTCACTTAGATTTAATGACTATATAAACACACTGGAGAAGATGGTAAAATTTGTTTTCCCATATTTTAGGCATGCTTGGACCTCAGCAGAAGTTGAAGAAATCCAGAGAGCTTCTCTCATTGTGGCTGCTGATGTTATTTATAGTGATGACCTGACTGATGCATTCTTCAACACTTTAGAGAGACTTATGGCGCATAGACCAGAAAAGGTACTGACTAGATTAGTGCATGTTTTGAACGAGCATTTGACATGCATACTTTAAGTATTCCACAAGGGACCATGTAATGCAATTCAACATCTTAATAGAATAATCTGTGCATTTTTACCTTCGTCCTAAACAATCTATTATGGATTTCTGTCTGCCATTGACGACGCTGTTATAGGGTGTCATGCCTTCCACTATTCAAACCCATTCAT
Source organism: Diospyros kaki (assembly GCA_036245055.1). Taxonomy (NCBI): domain Eukaryota; kingdom Viridiplantae; phylum Streptophyta; class Magnoliopsida; order Ericales; family Ebenaceae; genus Diospyros; species Diospyros kaki. The sequence continues at coordinate 6,094,288 of BSEG01000003.1, forward strand.
ACTGTTTGAGAGTCTTTCCAGGACTAAAATTCTTCTGCTTTGTAAATACCATCATTAGGCAAAAAGAGTGAAGCAAATACAATGGAGTCCATAAATGACGATTGAAAAGAGTTGTGCTTTGCCCTTATTTCAGGTGGCGTACTTGGCATTGGAAAAACGATACAACTTCACTGTGGATGACCTTAACATCGTTGCAAATGGGTACTCACATTTTCGAACCTATCTACACGATGGAGGTAGAAATATGCTAGTAAATAACTTCTCTCACGTTGTTGATCTGTATAGCACGTAATTAGTTACCACAATGGCTGATACAGATTGCGATGATGATAATGGTAGAAGTAGACCTTGGCGTTGCTTCATTGGCAAGCGCATTGATCTTACGCAGATTCCGCAGTACTTGAGAGAGTACGACAGAGGAGACGATGTTGAGATTTGGCAGATCAAGTTTGAGAATCCTAAACCCTATCCATCTTCTTCTGTTTGTGGTTAGACCTTTCATTCTGCAGCCCAAATGATTTGAGTGCCATTTCCCCCTCTTCTTTTGAACAATGTGTTTGAGGTGAAAGGACAAAGTTTGGGGAACTAAAACTGTGTTTTTTAATACATTTTTAATATTTAACAGTTAATTTTAAATATTTAATATTTATTTGATTAATTTCTTATCACTTAAGTCTTGTATTATTGTTAGGTACTTAATATAAATGTGAATCTCAAAACAAACTCAATATAATCAAACTTTCATCTTTTTTTCTTTTCCATCCAAATACCCAAAAATGAAAATGTTTACATTAAAACGTATAGAGCTATAGTGGTGAAGGCATTTCTCTTATTTTTAAGTAGTTCCAATCACGAATAATGGAGATGAATGTGATGGTTAATGTATAACTTTTACATTGGTCCAATCAAATAACCATTATGGTTATGACACCATAATTGTTTACTAATTGAATTTGTAGAGATTTGTATCTTGTTCGGAGTTGATTTGACCTCAATTTTTTGGACACGTTAAATAAAAATAGTTGTCATTGGATTCAATTTGTAAGATGGCATTCTAATGTTTAAGTCAACAAAGAGCTTTGGAGATGGCTTAAAAAAGGTTGAGAATAGTACTATGATGTATTTTTGACTTATCCTTTGAGATTTTTTTATACCTTATGGGATGAATTTTGTGATAAGAATCACGGTGGGAATTAGTCAAGCTTGTAGTGGAGGATTAATTAATTTCTTAGTTTTGTGAATTTGAGAGTTATTTGGATTTGGATTATCAATTAAGTGTGGCCCCTTGTTTTGGATTTAGGGAGATTAGGATAGGTGGCACTAAGAGGACTTGAGATGTCTATCTTATATTTTTTCATACTGGATTTGGGTTTATTTGCTCCCCAAATCATCGGGATTGCCTTATATTCAGGGTTTATTCTCTAGGGATTGCCTCTAAATGAGGGTTGATCAAATTAGTGTTTTGAGATCTTCTTTACCTTGGATTATGTTTAGTGAAAATTATCTTTATCTGGCTTGGAAATACTTCGGTACCTAGGGGAGAGCAGATGTTTGGTTTAATTGAACTAACCGAATCGAATTGATGGAATTTGTTGGTTCGATTCGGTTATTTTATTGCAACGGTTCAGTTCGGTTACATTTTCTAGGAAGTTTGGTTTTCGATTCGTTTTTCTTTGTTGGAGTAATCAAACTAAACGAATCGACCAGAGTATAAAATGACATCGTTTTTTGACCGGTCACTTGCAAATGAAGAAAAAGAGACTTTGACTAAGATCGAGAGAGAAAGAGACTGACCAAGACTGAACTTCAACTTTGAGTCTTCTTCGACTTCGAGAGAGAGAGACCCATAAACCAAACCCTAATCAGAATGAAAACCCTACCGTGAGTCCGTTGCCATTTGTAATCTCCTTCCTCACTTCTGGCTTCTGCCACCTTTCCCTTTGCCGTCAGCCGTCGACCAACAACTATCCTTTGCCACAAACCCTGATGCGGTCATCAATCAACACTCGGCCCAAGTCTGATCCGACCAAACCGGAATAGTATCACCGGAATAGTAGCGCCGGAACAATATTTTAATACTTCTTAAGTTTTGGAATTCTACTTGATTTAGGATTAGGATTCTACTTCATGTTTCTACTTGATTTAAGATTTTACTTCATAATTCTACTTGATTTAGGATTCTACTTCATGTTTCTACTTGATTTAGGATTCTATTTCATGTTTGATTAGGGTTTTATTTTTATTAGGATTCTAGTTGACTTTTACTTAGGATTTATTTCTATTATGATTTTAATTGGATTTTGTTTAGAAATATTAGATGGATTTGGATTAGTCAAATACTATAAATATGCCTAGAACCTAGAGTTTGTAATCAAGTTTTTTTCAATCAAATTTTAGCAACCTATTTGGGTTTTTTTACCAAAACAGTCTTGTTTTTGTGTCTTCTTGAAAGCCAAGATTCGGCCATTGAAGTTTGTTCTTTCAAGGGCTTATTTTGGTGTTTTTTTTTTACACACGCGCTATACGTTGTGTCAGGTGGTATTAAAGCGGTTTATCAACCAATTAGATGGCTAATTTTGAAGGTAACAGTAGCAACCAACCTCTTGACGGTGATCGGGGTCTGCCCGTAGTTTGGAGAGCAATCGAAGAATAACGGGAAATAACTCGTACAATGGAGCAGCAATTGGAGCGAATCCACAACCAATTGGGCGTTTTACAATGAGTTAAGGAATTTCGGAACCGGACTAATGGCGTGAATCAAGTCGGCTATGTTAAACTGGGAAGACCAACCATTAATCATGTCCTCATTAATCCTAGGAGACCAATGATGGATGATAGCGACGATGAGGATGATCTTGGTCATATGATAGCCAACCCTAGTGGTAAAGGGATTAGGAGGAATGCCTAGCAACACAACCATTGGGGAAACGATGAGTATAAACTAAAGAATGGCTTTTCGATGAGTTTGGAGCTTGATTTCGAAGATTATGTTATCCCAGCAACCTCAATGTTTGCAAACTCAGGTTAGATTTGTGCTGCTAACATGACAGAAACTCCAAGGTTATTGACTCATACTGGGGTATTTTCCAGTCTCGAGGGCTCAAGCATTGCTTCGCAACCCAATGATGGTGGCGTTTCTTCTAATCGGCTTGCGACTGTAAAGGAGATGGAGGTCATGGTAGCAAATCTTTCTACAGTTTATTCAAGCTCTAGCATGGTTGAATCGAAGGCAATAGGAACATATTCACCTTTGCGATTGCAAAAACAAGATGGTCACATGGGTCTCTTTGTGGATAGGGGTGTTGGATCTCCCAAGCTAGTTAACTCGAGTAGTGCAACTGCTTTTAATATTAATCTGAAATTAGATTCCGAAACTAAGAATGCTGTAACAACTACTGCTATAGCTGATCAAGTGCTTAGACCAGAGGAGAATTCAAGCATCAATATTTTAAATGATGGAGAGACTGTTAGTAGTCATGGAATAAGTCTTTATTCAAAACAGTTGCAAAAGAATGCTTCTTCAGGCAAGAAAAATCTACGAATGAATTCAGAAGCTGATGAGGAGTCAAAATCAAGAAAGCTAATAAAAGAAGAAGGGCCTGTGATAAGATCTACCAAATTAGAGAAGCGCTTAAGATGGAATGTTCAACATCCTCAATCTAACAGTAATAATACAGTGGAGGTAGAGGGCAACAAACATGGCAATGGCTGGACCCATGCCGACGCAGATATGGCTAAGAAGGGGAGGAATGTCTTTGCTTATGTTCCCTTAGCAGAAAAGTTCAAGCAGTTCAGGAAGATGTCAAGCAAAAGTTGCACAAATAAGAAGTACAAGGCGACAACTGACAAGCATAGGAAGACAAGGTATTTGAGGTTGGAGATGAAATCATGATATTCTTAAAGAATGAACGGATTCCAGGAGGAAAGCAGAACAAGTTCAAGCCAAAGAAGTATGGTCCTTACAAGATTCCAAAGAAGACCAATGATAATGCTTATGTTGTGGATTTGCCTAATCATATGGGTATTTTTAAACATTCAATGTGGCTAATCTCTCTTTGTACTTGCCGAACGTGGATTTGTCCTACTCGAATCAAAATTCGAGGTCGAATTTTTTCTCAAGTGGAGGTGAATGATGCAGTCACCAATCAAGACCCAGCTCAAGTCCGACCCGACCAAACTAGAACAGTATCACTGGAATAGTAGCTCCGGAACAATATTTTAATACTTCTTAAGTTTTAGAATTCTACTTGATTTAAGATTCTACTTCATGTTTCTACTTGATTTAAGATTCTACTTCATGTTTCTACTTAATTTAAGATTCTATTTCATGATTCTATTTGATTTAGGATTCTACTTCATGTTTCTACTTGATTTAGGATTCTACTTCATGTTTCTACTTTATTTAGGATTTTACTTCATATTTGATTAGGGTTTTATTTTTATTAGGATTCTAGTTGACTTTTACTTAGGATTTTAGTTGGATTTTGTTTACAAATATTAGATGTATTTGAATTAGTCAAATACTATAAATATGCCTAGAACCTAGAGTTTGTAATCAAGTTTTTCTCAATCAAATTTCAACAACCTATTTTGGTTTTCTTAGCAAAACAGTCTTTTTTTTGCGTCTTCTTGAAAGCCAAGCTTCGGCCATTGAAGTTTGTTCTTTCAAAAATCTATTTTGGTGTGTTTTTTTTACGCATGCGCTACACGCTGTGTTAAACCCTAAATCAGAATTGAAACCCTACTGTCGGTATCGGTAATCTCCTTCATCGCCTTTGCCTTCCGCTGCCTTTCCCTTTGTCGTCAGTCGTTGACCGATGAATGTCCTTCGCCGTCCCCGTCGTTAGACCCACATTGACAACCCACACCATTCCTTGTTTCTTCCTTTCCTTGTGCTTTGATGACCGACCCACACCAACAACCGACCATCGATAGAGGTTAGTTTTGACTTTTAGTTACGTTAGGGCTTAGGATTTCTCAGTTTTTTTTACTTTCAGTTAAGTTAATTTCTTAATGTATATCTGGGTTTTTTTAATTTTCTTGACTTTCAGTTAGGTTAGTTCCTTTCCTTGTTCCTTTTGGTATGGTTTTTTAGACTTTCAGTTAGTTTCGACAGTCGACAAAGGTTAGTTGTGTGTACTTGCTTGGGACTAATTTTTTCAATAATTTTGTAACAGGCTGATATCCAGTTCTTGTCTCAAAATGGCTTCAACGTCATCATCTTACAATGTAAGTACTATGTGATGACATTGCATACAAACATAAATGTTTATCAAGAAAAAGATATTTTGGTGATTCTTATACTACTTATGTTTGCCCCTCGTGAATGTAAAAGAAGTAGGTTAACTGTAGGATTGACTTCCGTATATATGGGAAGTAGTATAATTCTGCATAAATTATGTGATACTAGAAGATCCTGTACTATGTATATGCATGTATTTTATAGGTGTTTTTTCCAAAGAAGCTAGTTCTACGAGCTAATGGAGTTTGAGAAGGGACAATATAGTTTTTGGAAACTTCATTGAGAGTGCTTGTTGGTTTGACGAAAGATTATTCTAGTAAGGTACCTTTTTAAACATTATTCAAGGGAACCCTTCTTTTTGTATGCTTCCAAATGATATATTATAGGTTTTTTTACAGAGCTTCTAAGAGACTGAAATTAGAAGAGCCCTTGAGGTTTGTATAGTTAAGCATGGTTTTGATGAGGCATAGTTGTTATGAGCCAGAATATGTGCCTTTTGCTTATACTTTTCTAATTGTTCCAGTATATCACACTGCCTTACATGAATGGTTTCTATTTCCTCCTTACATTTTAATTTACTTACATTTCTTTTAGTTATATCTTAATGCACATTATCTTTAATTCTGAAAATTTTAAGGGAAGGAATAAACATTTCCTAATCCAATTATTCAAACTATAATGGAATCCCAATTTATTACTTTCTGATATGTGAATGCTCATCACCTCCTTAAGATCACGAATGTTCCTTGGCCACAAATGCCCTATGTCAAGTAAGTTGTAACCTTACACATTTTGCAGTGGTTTAACATATTTTCAACCCATTGGTTTTAAGATTTCCTAAGGGTTCTTAGTTTTTAGCTACCCCGTAACTCTTTCAAAGAGTTAACCATTTACCGTGCACACTAGACATTTACAAATCACTAGTGGCTTTGGTTTCGTTCATTCAGACTTTTACACAATTCATTTGTCATTCTCTAAGACATAAATCAAATGACAACAATAACAAGAAGACATTTAAACTCACTCTTTTAATACATATTAATTACAATTGTATTATTTTTAGATGGCAAGAGAAGAAGACACTAGTCACACCACAAACATCCCTATTGATAATAGTTCAAGACATGCACCAATAGCAACACCAAATCAACCTCAAGATGATACATGTGCAACATCATTTGGAAAGTCAAAGAGAAAAACAATGAAATCTAGGTCACATGTATGGGATCATTTTGTCAAATTTGTAAATTTTGAGGGTCAAATTAAAGGGAAATGCAATTATTGTTCTAGGGAGTTCCACTGTGATCCCCAAAAAAATGGGACTATGGCTTTAAGGAATCATATGATATCTTGTAAAAAACACTCTCATGCTATGGAAACCCATCAAATACAATTACACTTGCAATCAACTTCAACGGGGGGTGAGAGTGACGGTGAGAGTATGGGTGCACTTGTTAATTGAAAATTTGATCAAGTGTTTGCTAGAAAGGCTTTAGCTCGTATGGTGATGGTAGATGAGTTGCCTTTCAAATTTGTTAAGCATGAGGGATTTAGGCACTTTATGACTGTTGTTTGTCCTAAATTTCAGATTCCTTCTCATTGGACTATTTCTCGTGTCTGTTTTGAGTTATTCAATGAAGAGAGGTTGAATTTGATGAATAAGTTAAAAAATTCTTGTCAAAGAGTTTGTTTAACCATTGACACTTGGACCTCCATTCAAAGGATTAATTATATGTGTGTGACGGCCACTATATTGACAACAATTGGACGTTGAAGAAAAAAATCTTAAACTTTTGTGTCCAATATCGAGTCATAAAGTTGATGCCATTTCAATGACAATTGAGAAATGTCTCATGGGATGGAAACTTGATAGAGTTTTTATTTTGACGATGGATAATACTAGTTCAAATGATGATGTTGTTAACTTCTAGAAAAAAAATGACAAAATGGGATGCTAGCATTATGAATGGTCATTATTTGCATATGAGGTGTGCAACTGTTACTGTTTTGCCTAAAGTAAAGCTGAATTTATTGAAGAAACCAGAAAGAATTAAAGATGATGTTGCAACAGTTAGATAATAGGACATAAATGTATCTAATTGTTTTAGTAAGGGAAGTTTTGACTTTTTGTAAAGTTAGTTATCTCCCTTAGATATTTCCGCCTCCCTTAGTCTATATATAGAAGGGTGCGGAGGCCGGTTTTTATCATCAATCGTTCATATCTTTTATTCCTTGGGTTCAGGTACAGTGAGAGGCGTGAGAGAGAGCTGTGTGTTTCTAGTTCTTGTTAGCTTCGGTTGAGTATTGTATCCGAGAGTAAAGGAAGAGGGAAGAGGGAAGAGGGGAGAGGGGAATTCTTGTACTGGTTTCTGACTTGTTTCTAGTGGATTGTTTGCTTCTCGGATTGCTGGATGTAGTGCCATGTAAATGGCATGAACCAGGGTAAATTGTGTGTGCTGCAATCTGGTTTGATTTCTCCTTTTTACATTCTGTTTTTATGTTCTACTTTCAGTATTCATTGTTGTTATTGAATCGGTGAGTTTCTTGAGTGATTCTTAAGAGATTATAGTCTCGGTTTTTACAATTTGGTATCAGAGCTTTAGGTTTTTTAATCAAGAAACATCAAGAAACCTTTAGAATCTTTAGAAACTTATAGAAGAGTTGTCTTCCATGGCTTCCGCAACCCCAGCCGCTCGGTATGATATTGAAAAATTTGATGGCACAAATGATTTTGGACTTTGGAGGATTAAGATGAAAGCTTTGATGGGAAACTTAGGGTTAAAGGAAGCTTTAGTACCCCAAAAGCCTTTTCCAGAAACTGCTACTGCCGAACAAAGATTAGAAGCCAATAATCGTAGGCAAGAAATCAGTGAAAGAGCTTTCAACACCTTAATCCTGAGTTTAGGAGATAAAGTCTTAAGAGAAGTGTCTAAAATGGAAACTGCCGAGGATTTGTGGGCCAAATTAGAAAGCCTATATATGACTAAATCCCTTTCAAGTAGGCTGTATCTGAAAGCAAAATTCTTTACTTTCAAAATGCAAGAAGGGCAGAAACTTCAAAATCATATTGATGAATTTAACAAATTGTGTCTTGATTTGGAAAACTTAAGTATATCATATGAAGAAAAAGATAAAGCCCTAATTTTGTTGCATTCACTGCCTAAGTCATATGAGCATTTTGTAGACATTCTAAAACATGGAAGAGATACCATATCTTTAGAAGATGTTATAGGTGCTCTTAACTCTAAAGATTTACAATAGAAAGTAGAATCCAAGAAAATAGTTGCTGATGCCCTGTCATCTAAGTATAGATCTGAAAAGAAAGACTCTAAGGCTAAAGGAAAATCAAGATCAAAATCCAGAAATGGCAAGAAAACATTTAGATGTTTTCATTGTCATGAGGAAGGGCATATAAAGAAAAATTGTCCTAAAAGGAAGCAAGAATTTTCTGATAAAGGTAAATCTGAGTTTTCTAACTCAACTTGTGAGTTAGGTTATGACAGTTCGAATGTCCTTGTAGTTTCAAAACATTCGGATGAAGTGGTATGGGTTTTAGATTCCGGATGCTCCTTCCATATGTCTCCTCACATAGAATGGTTTCTGAATTATAGAGACATGAGTGGGGGGAAGGTTCTTCTCGGTAATGATCAAGAATCTGGAATAAAGGGAATTGGGGATATTAAGCTAAAAATGTTTGATGGATCTATCAGAATTTTGAAAGCTGTTAGGTATGTCCCAGAACTTAAAAGAAATCTAATTTCCCTAGGAGAATTAGCTAAGAATGGCTACAGTTATAGTGGCTGTGGGGATATTCTTAAAGTAGCCAAAGGATCTCTTATATGTATGAAGGCAGTCCTTAAAAATGAAATATTTGTTATGATAGCCTCCACAGTATGTGGAGATGCAGCCATAGGGGAAGAAAAGACCTATGAACTATCAAAACTGTGGCATATTAGGATGGCTCATATAAGTTTCCAAGGGCTTAAAGAACTAGCTAATTAAGGGATTTTAGGTTTTGAAAAATTGACAGATTTAGATACATGTGAAACTTGCATCTATGGAAAATCTGTAAAAACTAAATCCCCTAAGAAAGCATTGCATATCACTAAAGGCCCTTTAGAATATGTTCATTCGGATTTATGGGGCCCTAGTCAAACTCCAACTCATGGTGGAGCTAGGTATTTTCTTTCAATTATAGATGATTTTTCAAGAATGGTTTGGGTTTCTGTTTTAAAAACAAAAGATAACACTTTTGATGCTTTTAAAACTTGGAAAATCATGATTGAAAATCAAAAGGGTGGGAAATTAAAAGTCATTAGAACTGATAATGGCTTAGAATTTTGTAATAAGGAATTCACCCAATTGTGTAATGAAAATGGCATTTTAAGACATCTCACTGCCCCTGGAAATCCTAAGCAAAATGGCCTGGCCGAGCGCATGAATAGGACCCTCCTTGAGAGGGTAAGATGTATGTTATTTCATGCTAGGCTTTCAAAAGCATTTTGGGGAGAGGCTGTTGTTTCAGTAGCCTATTTAATAAACAGATCACCTTCTTCAGCTTTAGATTTTAAAACTCCTTATGAAATGTGGTATAATCATAAGCCAAACCTAGATCACCTTAGGGTTTTTGGGTGTATAGCTTATGCACATATAAAACAAGGAAAATTAGAGCCTAGGGCTAAGAAGTGTGTGTTTATTGGTTATCCTTCAGGAGTTAAGGGGTATAAGTTGTGGAATTTGGAAAAAGATATGCCTAGAACCATGATAAGTAGAGATGTAACTTTTAAAGAAAATTCATTTATTGATCTAAGAAGTGAAAATGAGGATAGGGAAGGAAAAGATAAAGCTGTAAATTTTGAACAGCAACAACAGAATGATATTGCTACTCAAAATGCCTCCCTAGAACCTTTCCAGGATCAGCAAAGTGCTGGTGAAGAATCCTCAAGCCAAAACAGTCTTGATAGATCTATAGAAGTTAGGGATTCATCAAGCTATGATGAAGAACAACACATGGACAGTGCTGGTTTATCTAGTACAATAGGAGAGCCTATTGGAGATAGATATAATGTAGGCAGGGATAGACAGAGGAGAATAAGTAGGCCGCCAGTGAGATATGGATACTCAGATCTGGTAGCATATGCACTTCTAAGTGCAGAAGAAATTGCAGGAGAAGAACCACAAACCTATGAAGAAGCTGTAAGTTCTAAGGAAGCTCAGAAGTGGCAGGAAGCCATGGAAGCTGAGATGGAATCCTTAAGAAAGAATGAAACATGGGTGTTAGTGAATAGACCTTTGGGAAAAAGAATTGTAGGCTGCAGGTGGTTGTTTAAGGTAAAAGAAGGAGCTGAAAATAGTCTTAAACCTAGGTATAAAGCTAGGTTAGTAGCTAGAGGCTTTACCCAAGTAGCAGGAATTGACTTTAATGAAGTGTTTTCACCAGTTGTTAGACACACTTCCATAAGAATTCTGCTTGCAATAACAGCCCATCTTGACCTATATCTAGAGCAGTTGGATGTCACCACAGCATTCCTTCATGGTGAATTAGAAAAAGAAATTCTAATGGATCAGCCTAGAGGGTTTGAAGTTAGGGGAAAAAAAGACAAGGTCTGCTTGTTGAAGAAGTCCTTATATGGACTAAAGCAGTCCCCTAGGCAGTGGTACAAGAAATTCGATTCTTTTATGATAAGCCAAGGGTTTACAAGAAGTTCTTTTGATTGTTGTGTCTATCTTAAACATATTTCCACTAAAATAGCCATTTATCTCTTGCTTTATGTTGATGACATGCTCATAGCAAGCCAATCAACAGCCGAAATCCAAAGTTTAAAACTTAAACTCAAATCTGTTTTTGAGATGAAAGAATTTGGTGAAGCTAAGAGGATTTTAAGAATGGAAATATGTAGAGATAGGAAGAACAAAACTCTTCAGCTATCCCAGAAAAACTACCTACAGAAAATTATGAGAAAATTTCATATGTTAGATGCAAAGGTAGTAAATATACCATTTGCTTAACATTTTAAACTTTCTCATGATCAATCCCCAACCAATGAAAAGGATTTATCAGAAATGAAGAGAATTCCCTACTCTAATGCTGTTGGCAGCATTATGTATGCAATGGTGTGTTTTAGGCCTGATTTAGCTCATGCCATGAGTGTAATAAGTAGATTTATGGCCAATCCAGGGAAAGAACACTGGACAACAGTTAAATGGGTGTTTAGATATCTAAAAGGATCAATAGATAAAGTTCTGATTTATGGTGGAGCTGATGATTTTAAAAATCCAGACATTATAGGATATTCTGATGCTGATTATGCTTCAGATTTAGATAGGAGAAGATCAACAACTGGCTATGTATTTAAATTGTGGAAGTCTACAATTAGTTGGAAATCTAACCTTCAATCAGTTGTAGCTCTATCAGCAACCGAATCAGAGTATATAACTGTAATAGAGGCTGTTAAAGAGTCTTTGTGGCTGAAAGGCTTGATTAGTGAACTCCTAGGATATAATGTGAGGATTATTTTAAAGTGTGATAGTCAAAGTGCCATCCATTTGGCCAAAAATCAGAGTCATCATGAAAGAACAAAACATATTGATATTAGATATCATTTTATAAGAGAAGTCCTTGAGAAGAAGGAGGTAGAACTTATAAAAGTTGCTGGAAGTGAAAATGCTGCAAATATTTTCACTAAGGCAGTCCCATTGTCCAAATTACTTCATTGCTTAATGTTGTTACAGTTTGATGTGTTTTCAGGATATTCAAGAAGTAAGCAGGGCTAGAAGGCTGAAATTCCAGGATTACTTAAAGCAAAATGGTGGAGATTTGTTACTGTTTTGCCTAAAGTAAAGTTGAATTTATTGAAGAAACCAGAAAGAATTAAAAATGATGTGGCAGCAGTTAGATAATAGGACATAAATGTATCTAATTGTTTTAGTAAGGGTAGTTTTGACTTTTTGTAAAGTTAGTTATCTCCCTTAGATATTTCCACCTCCCTTAGTCTATATATAGAAGGGTGCGGAGGCCGGTTTTTATCATCAATCGTTCATATCTTTTATTCCTTGGGTTCGGGTACAGTGAGAGGCGTGAGAGAGAGTTGTGTGTTTCTAGTTCTTGTTAGCTTCGGTTGAGTATTGTATCCGAGAGTAAAGGAAGAGGGAAGAGGGGAATTCTTGTACTGGTTTCTGACTTGTTTCTAGTGGATTGTTTGCTTCTCGGATTGCTGGATGTAGTGCCATGTAAATGGCATGAACCAGGATAAATTGTGTGTGCTGCAATCTGGTTTAATTTCTCCTTTTTACATTCTGTTTTTATGTTCTACTTTCAGTATTCATTGTTGTTATTGAATCGGTGAGTTTCTTGAGTGATTCTTGAGTGATTATAGTCTCGGTTTTTACAGCAACTCACATAATAAATCTAGTTGTACAACATTGTTTGAAATATCTAAATGAAATGACAACAAGAGTTAGGGATGCGGTGTGATATATTAGACAATCACCAGCAAGAATGAAAAAATTTAAAGAATGCGTTGAATTGGAAAAAATAGAATGTAAGGGCTTGTTGTCATTGGACGTTGCAACCAGATGGAACTCTACCAACTTGATGTTAAAGACCATTCAAAAGTTTGAGAGGGCCTTTGAGAGATTTCATGGAAGATCCTTGTTTTAGGATTGATCTTGGTACGAGTAATTGGAATACTGACTTGCAACAAGTTTTTACTATTGATGGGAGACCCAAGCCTGAGGATTGGACAAAGGTCAGAAAGTTTGTTATATTGTTGCAACAGTTTTTTGAGCTAACTTTGCGGGTATCGAGTTCATCATATGTCACCTCCAACACATTTTTCCATGAAATTAGTACCGCTCATTGTCTCTTACACGAATGGCAGGAGGGTGACGATTTTGAGTTGAGTGAAATGGTAAGAAGAATGAAAGAAAAGTTTGATAAATATTAGGGGGATCTAGACAAAATAAATCACTTAATTTACATTGTTGTGGTGCTTGATCCTAGGCACAAATTAGAATTTATGGAGTATGCACTTCAAGAGATTTATTCGAGTGAGAAAGGAGTTAGTGCAGTTTTGTCGTTGTAAAATGCCATGTATGCTTTGTATGAGAAGTATAAACAAAAGTTGGCACCTCGAGGTGAAGTAGGAGAGCCATCTAAAGTTTATACTCTAACTGTTGTGGAGAATGTTGAGAAAGAAAAATCTGTAGGAACAAACTTGCTTATTTCTCGTTTCAAAAAGCATAAGTCTGCCTGTGGTAATGGTTTTACTAATGTGCATTCAAAATTGGATAAGTACTTTGGTGAAGTGTGCGAGAAGGAAAATGATGACTTTGACATTTTGAAAGGGTGGAAAGCTAATTGTGATCGGTTTCCTATTCTATCATCAATGGCTCGTGATGTGTTAGCAATTCCAGTTTCTATTGTTGCGTCCGAGTCTGCCTTCAGCACTGAGGATCAAATACTTGATCCATTTAGGAGTTCTCTATCTTTTAAAGTTGTTGAAGTTTGATTTGTATGCAATATTGGATTCGGACATCTACCACCCTAATGAGTGTTGAAGAAGATTTGGATCATGTTGAAAAATTTGAAGGTAAACTCAGTTTTACTCTTTTTTAAAAAAAAATTAGTTCAATACTTGTTAGTTTGAAATTAATTAATTAATTTTGCGTATTGATTTTAGAATTGGTAAAGGTTATCGTAGAGGCGTAGATAGCCCTGGATCTATGGAAATTTAGAATTTTGAAGATCTGATGTATTTGTAAATATATATATTTTCTTCTATATTGTTGTTTATGTTTTAAATTTTGTTATTGAGTTATGTTCATATTGTCTAGTTATATTACTCTTCAACCATTTTTAGGTGTCGAATAATTTCAAATTGATCTGAAGGAGCAATTAGGTAGATGGTAACCAATACCAAAAAGGAAAAAAATATTCCCGAAACTGTTTTTAGAACTTGAAACTGTTGAAATTTTTTAATTGTTGAAACTATGAACTTCTAGCTTATTTTATCATTTTTATATAACTATGAACTTTGTTGTAAGCTGATTGTAAGCTTGATTGTACTGTATTTCTTTAATAGGTATGAATTCTTGATATCTTACCTAAGCTTTTGATATTGTTGTTTGTTATGAAATGCTTACCTCTTGATTTTTATGTTGTCGTAGACATAGAATCAAAAGCTGGTATTACTTTTACTGCTTTACAGGTATGTTTTTGTAAACTACTGACTTCTTACTTATTTTTGTTTGTTCCTTAGGTAGTTTGTAAACAACTGACTTTTTGTTTCTCTGAATTTTGCCTGTTCTTATTTGTGATTTAGGTCATCAAACTCATCATACATCAGTCATCACCATGTGATCCAAAATCATCTCCATTAAGCTATGCACAGCATGAGCACGTATGTGGGAGTGGGAGCCTGGGAGGCATTTGGGGCTTCGATTTGATAAAAAATCAGGTGATTTGTACAATTTTTTTTTTTTTTTGTTATTTTGGGCTGATGAAGGTGTGTCAGCTTTCAAATTGGTTCCATGTATTTTCTTTTTACAGTAACCTCCATATGAACTTGTTCATGGTTTATTAACTGTCACTAGGGGAGAGTGTCACTGGTACAGTGACACAATGAATTTTGACTTGTGTTATTGTGTTATATGTCACACATTATGAATTTTGATCCCTTCTCTAGGACACAGTTTCATCTTGTAAAAACTAACTTTGCCAACTGCTGAAATGATGCAGTGCATTGGTTTGGGGTTCAAGCGTGAAACATAAGCCACAAATAGTAGGCAAGGTATCTAAAACTGTCTCCTATATTTGGTTGTTCTCATCAATCCTTTTCTATGTTTTGTTGTTTGGCCTCTCATTCATGCAACCTGTGAAGTGTTCATGGTTGGTTATTTTTGTACACTAGGAGCATGACCTTGAAGACGAAGATGTTGTGCAGATTATTAAGAAAGTGTGATTACAGAACCAGCAACTTCACATCAGATTGCAGTCCATATTCTCATTTTGGATGTTGACAATGTCTTCAGTTGGCTGACTCGAATTCTCTATTCCCGGACCTCTAGCGAGAGATCAATTAACAGATTCAGATGATCGATGAGAGACTGCGAAAAGGTGAACTTATTTTAATTAACATCAACTTGAGTTTGATTTATGGCACTACAGATTTATGTTCATCACTAGTAAGTAGGAAGATGAATCATGCATTTCACGCAACTCCAATAATACAATGATCACTTCTTTGTATTGATAATTATAATGTTATTGTATGTTTTGATTCAGCTATACATATATATAGTCTTAACGGGAAAGGCAACCCTTTTGGATCTTGATTTTAGATCCTGCTAAGTATCTTTTGCAATGTTTTTTTTTTTCTTTTCTTTTCAGTTTTCTGCTAATTAAAGCATCAATTCTGTTTGTGTTTCAATTCAATGATAAGAGATGATGTATGATTTTTTGTTGACTGTTCACATGGCTGCAATAGTTATAGTGTTTCAAAAGTCTGCAAACACCCCTCATATGTAGGAATGGTATCCCATAATACCTGTGCTGTGTAGTCTGTCTCCTATAAGTACGTCTCTTCTTGTCGTCTTGAATTGGATCCTAATTATGCATGCTCAAGTGGTGGTAGCCTAAAATCATTTTCATGAATTTTTGCATTATGTGTATGAATGTTTGTTGAATGTTCCTTGGCTTTACAATGGTTTTTTTTGGTGATTTACTGCATTTTAAGTTAGAGGTCAGAAGGGTAGAAAAGAAACATTCCCTTTGCTACTTATAAACACTGTTGCTTTAATATGAAGCAATTTTGATTAGTTCGGTTTCTTCGGTCTATTGAAAAGTTTGTTTTTATTTTTTTAATTTTTTGGATTAGCTCAGTTTTCAGTTTTCGGTTCGGTTGATACAGTTTATGTTTGATTTTTTCGGTTATTGGTTAGTTCGGGTTATTCGGTCGGCTTGGTTTGGTTTTGTCTCCTAGTTCAATTAATTTGGTTAGTTGATTTTGGTCGATTCGATAACTGAACTGATCGTTTGCACACCCTTATCAGTACCCATCTTTTATTTGGATTATGTTCTTCTATCTTACTTATCTCTAGGAACCTTAGGGGATATTACTTGTTTGGGATTTGGATTCTTAGGTTTAACAGGTCATTCGGGATAATCTTATGCGTTGATCGATGCTTTAACATCTAGTGTGACTTTAGTGACGTGGCTTTTGATCCTATATGTTTTTTTTTCCCTTGAATATCATCGTGTGGATTATAGAAAAATGAGTTTGGTTGGATTAGAAGATCAATAAAAACTCATACAAGTAGAGCAAATGGAATAAGTTTTTGACAAGAAAGATCAAAAGAAAAAAAAAAAAAGGCAAACTCTCTCAAGTGATGTAAATTATAAGGTTTTAGGATATAATACTTAGATAGGGGTATCATTTGATATGATATTGTTATGGTTCATTGCAAGGTATGAGGGTTGTCTCACATCGAAAATCTAGGTTCTTGGTGGCATGATTTGACTAAATTCAAAGAGAAATCAAGTCGAATCTATAGGGTGAATTGAAAATCCCTTAGAATCGACTCTGAATTGAAAGAATCGACAAAGAATTGGTAGAATTGAATGAATCACAAGACTGAAATAGAGATGAACTAAAATGTTAGAAGCTGAAAGCCTGAAATAAAGAATAAAAAACGTTGCATATGAGCATGAACTGAAATGTTAGAACCACAGGCGAGAGTTGCGATTGCTAGACTTCAAGTTATGTTCAAGGTGTGTTGCTTTCTTTTTCTTCTTCTTTACTTTATTCGAGATCGTGCGAGTCTTAAGAAGAAGATTGTGTTGCTTAAAACCAATGATTTCTTGCGCTTGGTACCTTATGGGCACGAGGCTCACATGCTAACAAAAAGGTCATAGGTGAGGGCGGATGAGACTCAGGCTAACTACCAACTGTTTTTGTTGACTTTGGGGTTGTCACTTTTGAGAGAACCTCTGGTAACCTATTTTGCAGTTCTTATTCTTTTGTCTTTTATTTTTCTTTCTTGTTGCGTTGTATTGCTGTCTTTTTTTTTTTTTTTTCTTTTGATTTTTTATGTTATGTTTTGTTTTGTGATTCAATTTCTCTTCAAATTTGTTCTGCTTCTTTTAATTTTCAACTAATTCATATTATTTTTAATGTTATTTCTTGTTATATGGTGAAACTTTTAATTTTTAACTAATTTATATTATTTCTAGTTTTATTTTTTTTATGGTGTTTTATTATTTTCTATTTCAAAAGTTTGACCTTATATTGTTTTTCAATATTAGAATAAGAATATTGCTTTCTTTCTCATTGAATATGATGTCAAGATAAAAAAAAAAAAGGATCTACAACAGAGAGTAATGATCCTACCTGAGAATATTACTCTCGGATTAATGGAAATAGAATGAACTTAAAGTGTAACTATTGTGGACTTGAAAGATGGGGAGAGATAAATCAAATGAAACACCATTTTGTGGGTGACACTACAAAAAAATTGGCATTTAGCAGCGATTTTTTTTGCATTTAGCAGTGGTTTTTGGTCGCTAAGTGATTTAGCGGCGGTTTTCAAAACTGTCGCTAAACCAGCCGTCGTAGAGCATTTAGTGACGATTTTGACCAACCGCTGGAATAACCGCCGCAAATCACTAATTTTGCGACAGTTTTAATTTCTCTCACCTGCTCGCGCCCACTCGGTTGGACCCCCGCCCACCCACCCAGCCACGTGGTCGTATATCCGCGCGCCACATGGCGAGGCTGAAAATTAAATTTCCAGCCTCCCCCTTTCCCCAGTTTCGAACCCACAACCTCCCCTATGCTGCTCGAAACCACCTGATCTACCAACCTCTCTTGTTATATAATTGCATATATAAATTATATACCACTATTTTTCAGAATTATATTATATATTTTTTAATATAGAAAGAAAAATATTAATTAATTTATTATTTTTTAAAAGAATAAAGGAATAAATTAAAAATAAATTAATTGAACTAAATTAACTAAATTAATTTATTAAAAATAAAAAAATTATATATTTTTTAAAATTATTAAAATTTTGTTAAATTTATTTTTTATTTTTATTTTTTTAAATTAAATTTTTAGTTAACTAGTGGTGAACCCGCGTGATACATGGGAGAGTTTAATTTAAAAATAAAAAAATATATTTATTATTTTAAATAATTTTAACTAAATTGATAATTATAATTTTTTTAATCTTTAATCATGTTGAAAAAATTTAAGTTTACTTAATTATTTACTATTCAATATGTTAATGGAGAACACTTTTAATTCAATATACTTATAAATTTTTTTATTATATTATATTTATTTATAAATAAATATTATAAAATCTATAATATTTTCATTAAAGACGTTCGTTATTTTTTATTTATTATATTATAATTATAAATATAAATTAAAATTCTTAAATATGAGTAAGAATAAGTTTTTTCAATAATAACAAAATTTTAAAAAAGTGAATTTTGATTTCTTCCATAGTCTTAAAAATGTGATACCTTAAATATTAATTAGCATTAAAAAACCCTAATACTTGACAACCTTAAATAATTTTTTATGAATTTGTTAAGACAACACATTTTCAAGACTATAATATAATTATTAAAGTAATTAATAATTAATTAATCACTACCTTTGATTTAATGCAAATTTTTGAGGAAAACAATTCACTATTGATTGACATTTGGCAAAATACTTTATTTGACTATCATATTTTAATATTATATAAATATACATAGAATAAAGATATAAAAATAATATATTAAATAAATAGATACTTTTCTATGACTTAATTAATAGTTTAAGTTGTCTATTAATATTTCTTATAAAACTCATGCAAATTTAATACAAAACAATTAGCATTGAAAAACTTGTATATTTAAAATTTATTATTAATTTTACAATAATTAGTATATATTATTTCGAAACAATTGAAAGATTTAAATTATTAATGCAAATTACAAAATATAAATTATTAATGTAATAAGTATTAAATGCAAATCATTAATGCAAGTTTTGGAGGAAAATTTTATTACTACTTATTATTTCAAAGCAATTGAAAGATTTAAATTATTAATGTAAATTACAAAATGTAAATTATTAATTCAATCAGTATTAATTGTAAATCATTAATGCAAGTTTTGGAGGAAAAATTTTTTTTTGAAGACTATCCTACTTTTATATATATAAAGATGCAAATTATAAAATGTAAATTATTAATGCAATAAGTACTAAACGCAAATAATTAATTTGGGAAAAAATTTTATTACTATTTATTATTTCAAAACAATTGAAAATTTTAAATTATTAATGCAAATTACAAAATACAAATTATTAATGCAATAAATATTATTTGTAAATCATTAATGCAAGTTTGGGGAGAAATTTCTTTTTTGAAGACTATCCTACTTTTATATATATAAAGATGCAAATTACAAAATGTAAATTATTAATGCAATAAGTACTAAATGCAAATAATTAATTTGGGGGAAAATTTTATTACTATTTATTATTTTAAAACAATTAAAAATTTTAAATTATTAATGCAAATTACAAAATATAAATTATTAATGCAATAAATATTATTTGTAAATCATTAATGCAAGTTTTGGGGAAAATTTCTTTTTTGAAAACTATCCTACTTTTATATATATAAAGATGCAAATTACAAAATGTAAATTATTAATGCAATAAGTATTAAATGTAAATCATTAATGCAAGTTTTGGGGAAAAATTTTATTACTACTTATTATTTCAAAGTAATTGAAAATTTTAAATTATTAATGCAAATTATAAAATATAAATTATTGATACAATAAGTATTAATTGTAAATTATTAATGTAAGTTTTGGAGGAAATTTCTTTTTTGAAAACTAAATTAAATATTTTAATGAATTTTGCGACAATTTTGAAAAATCACCGCAAATATTAATTTAATTTTAATTATAAATTATTTAATTATTTTTGAATTTAGCGACGGTTTTTCAGAAACCGCCTCTAAATTAAATTTTTTAATGAATTTTGCGACGGTTTTGAAAATCGCCGCAAATATTAATTTAATATTAATTTTAAATTATTTAATTATTTTTAAATTTAGCTGCAGTTTTTCAGAAACCGCCGCTAGATTAAATTTTTTAATGAATTTTGCTGTGGTTTTGAAAACCATCGTAAATATTAATTTAATTTTAATTATAAATTATTTAATTATTTTTTAATTTAGTGGCTGTTTTTCAGAAATCGCCGTTAAATTAAAATTTATTTTTTAATTATTTAATTATTTTCTAAATTTAGCAGCGATTTTTTGAAAACTGCCGCAAAATTGAATGTTTTAATGAATTTTGTGACGGTTTTTCAAAACCGCTGCAAAATGTTAAAAAAATCGCTGCTAAAATAGTATTTTGCGGCGGTTTGCAAACCGCCACAAAATTTCATTTTTTGCGACGGTTTTAGAAACCGTCACAAAAAAACCGTCGTTAAAAATCAATTTTTTTGTAGTGTGATCATGATAATGTGGCTCCATGTACACAATGTCTGAATAATGTGAGGGAACTTTGTATTCAGATCTTAAGAGAATTGAAAAGACAAAAGGTGAATGAAAATGAATGTTTTCAGGAAGAAGAGAAAGAAGTTCAGAAGGAAAAAGAAAAACTAGTATGGATGTCTTTGTCGTTAAAGGGAAAGAAAAATAACAAATTTAAATGCAATGGTTAAGAAAACGGAGCTTGTTGTTATAGCATTTGTAGATTTTTGTATGAACATGCATTGCCTTTCGTTTTGGTAAAAAGTCCCCTTTTTGCTTCAATGATTAAAGCAATCGATGAATATGGAAAAGGTTTAAAACTTCCTTGTTATTATGAGATTAGAGTTACATTTTTTAAGAAGAAAGTTGACAATGTAAACTCAATGATAGAGAAGTATAAAAATGAGTGAAAAATGACCGGTTGTACTTTTATGTCGGATGGGTGGATAGATAGAAAAAATAGGTCTCTTATAAACTTTTTAGTAAATAGTCCAAGTGGAACAATTTTTCTTACATCTATTGACACTTCATATGTTATAAAAGATGCACAAAAGTTATTTGAGTTGCTTGATTCATTGGTGGAGGAAAATGTTGTTTAAGTGGTGATTGATAGTGCTTCGACCTACATAGTTGCAGGTTACTTGTTGATGAAGAAAAGAAAAAAATTATTTTGGTCTTCTTGTGCAACACATTGCATTGATTTGATTTTACATGATATAGGTGGATTGCCTATTTTCACAGATACAAGAAAGAAAGGTAAAGAGGTTTGTGTATACATTTATAGACATGCTTGGGTCCTTACCATGTTTAGGAAGTTCTCTAAGAAGATAGAGTTGAAGAGGCCAAGAGTTATAAGGTTTCCCACATCATTTCTTATATTGAAAAGCTTTAAGGAAAACAAGATTCCTCTTAGGGCTATGTTTGCATCGAAAGATCGGGCTAAAAGTCATTATGCTTCTAAGGTGAATGCAATTAAAGTGGGAGCAATCTTGTTATCCGACGACAAGTTTTGAAAATCAATCAAGTATTACTTGAAGTGTGTAAGTTCACTTGTTAGCTTTAAGACTTGTTGATGGGGATGTGAAACTGACAATAGGATACATATATGAAGCGATGAATGGGGCAAAGGAGAAAATTGCACAAAATTTCAACCATAAAAAGATAAAGTATGAGTGCATTTGGAACATTATTGATACAAGATGGAATTTGCAAATTCCTAGGCCACTCCATGTGATGGGATATTTTGTTAATCCCAAGTAAGTTTCTATAATCATATTTCCTATAGCCAACAAATTCTTGTATATGGTTTATTGTTTTTTACTTGTATTGCATTTTTTTAAGATTTCAATATGATGAGTCTTTTAATGTGAATGTGGAAGTTAAAGTTGGTTTGTACAAGACAATAGAAAAGATGCATTTGAATATTAAAATATGACTCAAAATTGATGAGCAATTAAAAAAGTTTAAAAAATGAAAATGATTGTTTGGCATGAGCATGGCTATTTTAACAAGAGACAAGAAGCAACCGGATATTATTTTGATTTAAAGTTTGCGTTTTCAAATTTCAATTGCTAACTCTTTCAAACTAATTAGACTAATTAATTTTCTATTTTTCTATCTTAGCTTTATGGTGGGAAAGCTAGAAAAGAATGCAAAGAGTTACAAGATCTTGTTGTATGAGTCTTGAGTCTCGCATGTAGTGCTATGGGATGTAAAAGAAATTGGAGCATATTTGTGTATGTCCATTTCAAAAAGAGAAATTGTTTGGAACAACAAAGATTAAATGCTCGTCTTTGTGAAGTATAACATTCAATTTGAATTCATGCAAACCAAAAAGGAGAAAAGAGGTGAAAATTATGATTCTATTTGTTTGAGTGATATGGAGTTCGATGATGAATGAATCACTGAACAAGAAAGCCCTTGTTTACCCTAGGATAATTCATGGATGGATGCTAATGAATGTTCTGAAGATGATAGAGGTATTCAACCAACTAATAATAGAAGATATATATATATATATATACACTTTATAATTTCTTACTTTCTAAAACTAAGTTAATGTATTTCTGTAAGTTTGAGTTGAATTCTAATATGTTCTATTGTATAATATAAGACCAAAGAACTTGAATGTAGATAGAAAAGGAAAAAAAAAAGTTGTTGAAGACAAAATGGAAGAAGAATTGAATTTAGAAATGATTGATGGTGAGGAAAATGTAGAGGATGGAGAGCAAGTGGATTTAGCTATCTTTGAAGACAAAGAAGATGATGATGCTCTTAAAGTTAAAGATGAAGATGATTAATAACTAGTGGAGATTATAGACAATGCAATTTATTAGTAGTCTAATAGTTGTAGTTTATTATTATTTTTTTCTAGCTTGTTATTTTGAAAGTGATATAATTTGGTGCAATTTAAATTTAAAGGCAACATGAATATACTTTTGATATAATTTTAATATATTTTATTTATTTTCTATGAATATTTATTATTTATAGTTGAAATTAAAAATGTATATTGAATCTTACGATTTAATTCTTAATTCACAATTCATAAAATAAGAATTTTGATTTTCGATTTAACAACTATGGGTGTGGGGCTTATAACCTCTTAGGCACCTTCTTCTTGACAACTAAATTTTGAGGGTGAGTTTTACCAAGTGGTGTAATAGTGGTATCAAAGCTAGCTCCATGTCTCTTAGTTGCAATCATGTGGCGACAAAGGTGATGTTGGCATTGCAATATTTGTTCAGGATTAGTCGTGGCTAGTGCACAATCTATCGTCGTGGGTGTCGGACTATAGAACATGGTGATATATTATGGTCCATTGCAAGGTATGAGACTCATTCCAAATAGAAAGTTTAGACTTTTAATGTGGGGATTATAACCTCTTGACACCTTTTCTTTGACAGTTAATTTTTTAGGGTGAGTTATACCCAAGGAGCATAACAAGTACTCGTGCATTTATGTATATTATATTGTGTTTTTAATCAATCAAAATATACATAAAAATGGTTATAAATAAAATAATTGATGAGTTAAAATTTATTTAATTAAATATATTTTTTTATTTACTTATTATAATTATGGGTAAATTGACAATTGATCATTTGAATTTTGAACTTTTGGCTTGACACCATCTCATCTTTATATTTTGTTGATTTCTAAATTTTTTTGAATTAGCTATAATATCTTCATCATTACTAACGAGATTAAGGTAGTGTTTGTTAATTAAAATATAAATAAAAAAATATAAAATATGATTGTGTTTATTAAATTTTTTGAAAAGAAGTCACATGACTTTTTATTTTAAACTTTTAAAATAAATTTATCCTTACTCGTCATTTAAATAACTTATCTTAAACTTTACAGATAAATTATATTTATAGAGGTTTATCTTACTTATTTTAACAAACATTACCTAAAGAAATTAATCATATACCTTCTAAACATTAAATTTTTAGGTTAGACATCTCATGAATTTAATTTTTTCCAAATTGATCTTTGAACTTTTTTGAAATGGCTAGGACATCCCCTCTATAAGAAATAACGTTAATTAAATTAGATTAAGTTAAAATTATTCTTATTCTTTGTTTATGTAAATTAAATTAAGACAAATTTAATACAAAATAAAAAATAAAATTCAAGAGTATCAACTATGGTTAAATGGAATTTATAGTCCATATTTAATATATTTTCTCTCTCTTTCTAGGTTTGTTGGAACCATTCCCTGCTCCAATATGATGATTGGTTTGTTTTATTTTATTTATTAAATTTAACTTAATTTAATAGAGAGTAGGGATAATTTTAACTTAAATTAATTTAATTAAAATTTTATTTACTATATCAAGCGAGTGTGGCATTTTTAAGAAAGTTCAAGAATTAATATATGTGAAAAATAAAGTTCAAGAGAATATATGGTCAATTTATTTAATATTGTTTATAACGAAAGGAAAGTTGTAAATTTTAAAAAATTTAAAGACTATTAGGACAAATTTTAAAATTTAAAGGGTATTCGACTCCGAAGATAAAAATTTTAAAAATGTATGACTAACTTATCTTGTAATTAAAAATCAAAATTAGAAAAAGAAAATTAGAATTAACATGAAGGGGAGCAAATGTGGAACCACTAAACAAAAAGACATAAATACTTTTAATTATGTTTAGATGGAATCATTTGACTTCTAAATCCTATTTTATCAAGATATATGGATTTGATTCTAAATTCATCATGGATTTGGATTTAAAAGATCAACTTATTTTATATGGCATGACAAATGGTGTTTATTTGTATTAAAATATTTAATTATATATTATTATAAAATATTTTATTTTTATTTATTAATAAAAAATATTTTTTTTTTGCAAATAAAAATGTATTATACAAGAAAATTCACACAAAGTGATTACAAGAAACAATAGGGGCATACCCGGTCAACACAAAAACTACACAAACTTAAAGACAGTGAACCAAGAAATAATGGGAGCAGCAATGCTACAACATAAGCATCTGAAGAAACATCATGACATAGGAGAAAAAATGACTAAAGTAGACAAGAAGGCGGGAGGCGCCAAAAATGGACAAAATCTAACCCTTGCAGAGTGTGAGGGAAGTATGAAGCTAACTGAAACCAAACTAAGGTTTGGATTAGGGAAGTTAACTGAAAAGGGGAGTGTTCATTGTCGCAAAAGCAGCGGCTATTGCGCTCTTGCTAAATGAGATAAATAATTGCTTGAAGTGCAAGTCTTGCCGCTACCATCCATGGGGATTTGCCATGCCATTTATGGCTGCCATGAGACTCCCATGGAACCAGCTACGCTAAGTCCATGCAGACTTTACCTGACATCTAAGAAGAGAAATAACTTGCCAAGAAAAAGAACAAGCAAAGAAGAGGTGGTTGTGGCTCTCAAAAGCGGCCCTGCAAAGGTAACACCTATTAGGAAAAAATAGATATAGATTGAGACAATTGAGAATGGACAGACATTCCTCAATAGCAAGCCAAAGGATAATAGCACAAGAGGGGACTCCTGACCTAAGCCAAACAAGACGATACCAAGGGACCTTATCATACCTATTCTGTAAGGCCTTTATGGCAGAACGCATAAAGAAGGCACTATCAGCGGCTAAGAGCCACTGAGGGCGATCGGGGGAAGAGATGCGTAGAGGACTTGGTATCGAAGATAGAAGAAGCTGAAGAGCCTAAGGAGGGCTTAAATTAGGCCAACGCCAAGTGCCTTACACAATAATGTTAGACATTTTGGCAATTGAGGGAAGGGAGAATTGATGAGGAAGGAAGTAAGAAAAATATTCAATAATCACCCCCAAGGGATGCCATTGATCATTCCACAAAAAGATCCTACGCCCATCCTCAACAAACCACCCAAAGAATCAACAAACCTTGCCCCTAAGTTGGAGAAGCTTATGCCAATACCAAGGGCCAGAATAGGGAATTGAAATGAACCAAAAACATGACTCCTTAATGCGATACAAGTGAATCCACTGGATCCATAGGGATTCAGAAGAAACTTGCATAAGATGCCAAATGAACTTAGTAAACAGGGCTTGATTCCATAGAAACATGGGATGAAGACCCAAACCACCTTCATCCTTAGGGCAATAGATGTCAAGCCAGGCTACTTTGATTTTATGAGGGGATAATTTCGAGCCACTTCGAAGAAATGCACGAACGTTCTGCTCAAGCTCTTTAAGGACTTTTTTAGGGAGAATAAAGATGGAAGCCCAGTACACATGGATAATAGAGAGCACAGATTATACTAACTGAAGTTTACCACCAAAGGATAGAAGATGCCCATGACAAGTACTTACTCAAGAACGAATCCTATTAAGAATGAGACGAAAATTGCTATAAGAGAGCTTCGTTGAGATTAAAGGGACGCCTAATTATCAAATAAGCAGGGTACCCTGACAGAAATCGGAGGCCATAACCAACTCCGTTAGCAGATCCGAAGAGGAGTAACAAACAAAGCAATCACTTTTGGAGGGGTTAGCATAAAGGCCCAAAAATTTTGCAAAACGACGAAGGTAACACTTTAGAGTATTGACAGATGATCAGTCTCCATAGGAGAAGAGTAAAAGGTCATCAACAAACATAAGCATGGCTAATCCCAAATTATCACACTTCCAGTGAAACTGAAAAACATCTGCATGAGTGTGATATGCAACAATACCATGGAGGACTTGCATAACCAAGACAAACAAATAAGGTGATAATGAGCCCCCTTGGCAAAGCCTTTGCTCACCATGAAAGAAGTCATGAAAATGACTGTTGATCTTAACGGAGTACATGGTGGAAGTTACACAAGCACGAATTTAAGAAATGAAACACCGGGGAAAATTCATGAGTTGAAGAACCAAAAGCAAAAGTCCCAATTCACATTCATAGGCTTTGCTAAGATTAACTTTAAAGGCACAATAAGGAGGGTCACGCGGGAGATGGTAACGATGAAGGAGTTCTTGGGCTAACATAATATTATCCCCAATGGAGCGGCCCAACATAAAGGCTATTTGAGCCCTATCCACAAACAGAGATAGGAAGGCTTGAGATGGTTAGCAAGAATCTTAGAAATGACTTTGTAGACTACATTACAACACGAGATGGGTCAGAACTGACTAGGAGAAACGTGGTGAGGGACCTTACGAATAAGATTAATAATGGTAACATTCACCTCTCTAAGCAATTGACTTGATTGAAAAAAATTACAAACACCCGTAGTGAAATCAGAACCAACAACATCCTAGGCCTGACAAAAGAATTTAACAATGAAATCATCAAGGCCAGGGGCTTTATCATCACCCATGGAGAACAGGGCAAGGTGGACTTCCTTAGAAGAGACACTCTTGATAAGATCTAGCTAACATTCCTGGGAAAAAGAATGTTCCACTTACATGGCAACATCCTCTTGAGATAAGGAGGATCCTGGGAGGAAGGGCTAAGAGATTCTGGAAGTGGGAGAGAAGAACCTGGGAAACCTTGTCTTCCGACGAAGTGAGACAACCATCCAACCAGGAAAAACTAAGGATATTGTGAGAGTTATAGATAGATAACATTTGTTGGGGAAAAAAAAAATCAATAGCAACTGTATCTCTCACCTGCCCATCTAATACGAGCACAGAGGCGAAAGAACTTGCCCTCATGGACGAGTGCATCAGAATATAGGCGAGATAATTCCAGCTTTCGATTTCTCAAAGAGACATTAGAAGGAGAGCCAAGAAGAAGGCGATGAACTTCTTGAAGTTGATCACGAAGGAAAATAACCCTAGAGGTGACATGACCATGGAGACTATTCAGAGATTTAAAGCCGTGCTTAACTTTCTTAAGCTTTTGAACAAGCCAGAACATAGGCCAACCAGCGCAGTCCTGATCCCAACATGATTGGACAGTTGGGAGAAAGAGGGGGTGCTTAATGAGGTGATTGTTAAAGAGGAAACAACCACCTGACCTATTAGGATTCCCTTGAAAATCCAAAATCATAGGACTATGATCGGATATACCTAGAGAGAAGAAAAGGGCACGATTGTCGCCAAAACACACCAGTCGACCATCATTAACAAGGATTCTATCAAGCTTACGATAGATACTATTTATCTTGGATCGTTTATTATTCCAAATAAGGAATGGGCGTTGGAAAGAAAGATCTTGAAGAGATGAGCGAGACAAGAATTCCTTAAAACGAGTGATGCTAGTAGATATGACAACGTTGCCCCCATGATTCTTAGAAACATGACTACTAACATTAAAAACCCTCAGGAACACCGAAGGGGAAAAGTGGACCATGGGCACCAAGGAATGAAGATGATGCATAATCGAAGTTGTGTTGCCTCCTTGTAATGGGCATAAACACAGGTTAGAAAAAAAAAAATCGACTAATCAGTGGAGCGATTACATCTCAAGTACATAAATTGGTCAGAACTACAAATAATGTCTACACTCAAGAAGGTTGGGTCATAACCAAACCAAATACACCCGTCCGTACAAGATTTATAGTTCATAAACCAAGAACATCTAGGGCATATAGATCTAGAAATATCTAAAACTCTACATTCTTGAACTCGAGTTTCTAAAAGAGCAAAAAACATCAAACGGTGTTGAAGAATAAAGGATCTAACTTCCCATTGCTTAGTAGGGTGGTTTATGTTGAGCCAACTTGTTATATTTGATTTTGATGAGTAACAAAGAGAGTATTTTATATAAATATGTGAATTTTAGTACCTAAGTATTTTTAATCAATTTATAAATTATTCAGTTATAGCAAATATATTATGTAATATGGTATACGGTGTTAAAATTATTTTTGCAAATTATAAATAATTTTATACATTAAATGTATTAAATAGTAATATTTGTTTAAAATTATTTTCTATTGATTTAAGTTTAATTTTAAGTAAATAAATATTGTATAAAGTTATTTTGTCTAAATATAGATTAAAAGTTGACCCTAGGATTACCATAGGGACCCATGTTGTCCAACGGTCATATTTTTAAAATTTTAGAAATCTATTAAAATTGTGTTGCTTAAGGTCAACCCTACTTCAAACCAAAGTCAACCCATAGCTTTCAAAGGTCGATTCTTACCCCAATGGTCAAAAATTGAAACGTTATAGCGGCGTCTAGACTTGGTATAAAAACCCTCCATGCATGTCTACAATACACTTTTGCAACCCTAACGCATTGAACAATATTCATTTGTACTCAAGTACGCATTCACTCAATCTGAGGCTTATGAATCAACTTTCTACATTCATCGGCGAGCCCTGACGTATTTGGAGAATAGATTTACAAGCAATCTTCTTTCTCTCCAATCAAGGCTGAGGTCAATTCATTTGTTTACTTACTGTCGCCTTGTAATATTATTGATTTCCATTGTTTTATTTGTGTCCAAGTGTGAACAATTTGTGTAACTGTTAGATCTGTTTGCGTTATTTATATTGGTTACCTATATCTAGTTAAATCTAGGTGTACGTGTATGTGTATGTTTGTAGTTTCCAAAATAAGTTAAGGGAAAACCTTGGTGTTTGTTGGGATCTAGAGGAACCCCAAGGGTGATTAAACCTTGGGAGAGTGGATTAGATATTTAGAATACATCGAACCACTATATATCGCCTTGTCCATCATTTATTTATATTCTTTTAATGTTCATCTTGTTGATTGCAATATCCTAAGGTATAATAAAATAAATTAAATAAATAAATATTTTTGTTAAAATAAATAAGTTAACCAAAGATTGAATATTTATATATTTGTTAAAATAGATAAATAATTTTATATCATTTATTAAAATTAGTCTTAAGAAAAATAATAAATTTGTAAGCACTCAATTCACCCCCCTTGATTGGCCATACCCTGAGGGACCAACATTTAGACCCCTAATGTTCCATGCCCAAAGATTCATAGGGAAGCAGGGAGAGCAAAAACACTTGCCCCTTTGGACCGTTGTTTATTATGATGTTTTTTCTTAAAATGGGGGAAAAAACAAATTCTGGAGGAGGGGCTTAGAGGAGGGCAAAACAAAGAGGATGACTAGCCCTATTAGGAAGGGTGGGAATAAGGAATGGGAGGACCTCACAAGAGCTAGATGTCGATCCCTTTGAAACAAACTCATTATCAGAATGGGACGGAGATAAAAGCTCATTTTGGGGCAGATCAAGTGGGGCGGGAAGACTATTGGATGGGATATTTTTGTCCTCACCCATAAGAGAACATAATCGATTTTCCATCACAATCGGGACAGGAGATAAGGATGAAGAAGGCTGGGGAATACCTTGGGAAGGGTTAGAATCCTCAGAGGGATGAATGGGTATGGCTGGAGCTTTAAGAGGATCAGTAGGGACCTGTGAGGAATGAATGAGAGGGATAGAAGCCAAGGCCACATTAGTCAAAGAAGAGGAAGCAGCCTGGAAGGGAGGGGAAGGAGATTGAGCCTTACGGGGGCAAGTACTAGCTAGGTCACCAAACACTTTACATTGCTGACCAACTAAGGGAACCCATTGATATTCCACTAGAATGAGGGTAATTTTTGGTTCACGTGAGATTTCATCAACCCTCTGATATAATTCAATATATTGAGGAAAAGAAGAAGAGACATAAACCTTAATATAAACGCGCGCAAAACCTGTCCTCTTACGGTCCTTTGTTATCTCATCCGCATGGAGTGGTTTACCTAAAGAGCTCATAAGTTCAAATAAGCTGTGAGAAAACCAACATTCCAATGGTGGATCATATAATTTGACCAGCAAAAGGACATACATATGCGCTTCCTTAGATATACCTGGTTCCCAAAAACGGAAAATGAGTGGCCGTTGCGCAAAATGCCAGGGATCTGCTTCAAAAACTTTATTCATATTATTAGTAGAATTAAAACAAAAGAAGAAAAAACCTAAAGTGTTGGAATGCATTTCCTAAAGCCTAAGTTTCTTCCAAAGGCGCATGGCTAAGTTTTTGAACTGTGAGGAATGGAAGATGTTTTTCCATGAAATATCCAACTAAAGTATTCTTCCAATTTGCCGCCTCTGCAGCACAAGCCTTAGGCGACAGGTGAACCTGGGGAATTTCATAAGAGGTTGTCATTTGAGAAATATATTTTAATTTTTTAGGCAGACGATAAGTAAATTAATCAACAATTTGAGCCCATGAGTGTGCTTGGTTCGAACCCGGAGGAGTTGAAATAGGTTAACTCATAGGAGCTGGCTAATTCTCTAGATGGATCTAGGTGTGGCTTATTCCAAAATCCAGATTTGGATCTATTCCCTTAGAAGTAGATGACAAGCTACCATGAATAAACTGCTGAGAGCCCACATGAGAAGGAGGGCCTAATATTGAGCAATTGGCTTCATGAATTAAACGCATTAGGCTGGGTTGAGAAACATCAAACATATCCAAATAATTTAAATGTTGAGGCCCATGGGATTGGAATTGCTTTAAAAAATTAGTTTGAGGGCCACAGACTATTTGACGGATGGGTTGATTAAAAGAAGGAGAAGCAAGTTGAGCCATAAATCGGTTTACAACATGCCAAATAGATAGCTAGAGGGTTTTGAAATCGAACTCCCACGATACACAAATCACTTCTAAATCCAGCAAAGAAGGAGATGCTTCATATATTGATGCCTCACCTTTTAAGGAACCTTTAATACAAATTGAAGAAGAAAGCGCTGCAAGCGACGACGTGAATGAGACGATCTCCAACCATTTGCTAAATAGAACTCACAAATTAGCTATTGAATATGCTCTTTACAGTCATTTGAATTGAGTTGGACCCATTGTGAAACATTAGTCTACTGAAGAGCATAAGGAATAACATCTTTCAAGGACATCCATTGCCGTTCTACATGCTCGAGCTCGAACCACACGATGGATGAGTGAGAAAGTTGTACGAGAAGTCGAGCTCGCTAGAGAAAGCGGTCAAAATCGCATGAAAAGACCAAAAATAGAAGACTTGCCAGATTTCTAGAGAGAGAAAGTCTTCTTATCAATTCAATTCGGTAGAAGAGATTAAAAAAAATATTTATGTACATATTTATTAAAATATTTAGATATATATATATTTATATGTATGTGTATATATATATGTATGCATAAGTGCATATAAATATATGTATGTATATAGGTATATATAGTCACATATACAGAATAATGTTATTTGTTTATATAGAGTAGTCTGAATTAGTCTTACTAGATGAAATGTTTAATATGTTATTTTATTGATTTTAATAACTTTTGTGATTACTAAAACCAATATAAAAATATTTTTGACATTTCATGTAATTGAATTATTAATTTGAATTAATTTGTAGAATTGAATATCATTATTATTATACATTACGTATTTATGTACATATTTATAAACGCTTTGTAAAATACAATAATAAATTTATTTGACTGAAAATGTCATCATCAAATCGCCTGAGCCTACAAGAAAGAAAACATTTAGAGGGCGCGGAGAGATTTCCACGCAAACATTTTGATACTTAAGTTAGACACTGAACATGATGAATGTCGTATTGAAATTAGTATCAGAGACGTACAATTTTCTTAAATGATGTTTGCTTATTTATAGAGGGATGTGAAGTAATATTACATAGTCTAGGATCATGATTCTCATAGATAAGCTCTATTTTGATATTTTGGAACTTATTAGGATTAAGGTTCTCATAGATAACATCTATCTTTACATTTCCTAATTCTGTTAAGATTATGATTTTTATAAATAACGTTTATCTTGATATTTTCTATTCCTGTTAGGATTAAGATTCTTATAGATAACATTTATCTCCATATTTTGAAATTCTTTTAAAATTATAATTCTTTATAGAAAATTGTTTGTTCATTTTATAGATTCTTCAAAGGAATTTTCGAATGTCGAAGATAGTTTAGGCGTTGTGCAGGACCGCCCCCTCCGTTTATGAGAAAATTTACACTCTTTAGACCGAAGAGTTATTTCGGCCTTTTGGTCTTTTAATGGACTTTTGCTTATGATACAATATTTGCTCCCGTCTTTTACATTCGAGTTTCTCATATGGAAGAGTAGATTGTGTCATGGTTTGCCCTTATTTCTCTTTCATTTAACGATTGTTATTGATCAATCATTCTCGCATTTTTACATTTTTTGGTTTCTAGTCCAGTCTTCATCAATTTTTGTGTTTTTCGACTTTAGGTTATGTTTGATCGTTCTTGCGCCTCGATCACCTTTGATTATGGATTATCTTAGATCATTTTTTGTGCTTTTAGCATTTTTAACCCGTAATCCAATTTCACGTATTCTACACCTTTAATGATAGGTTCTCCTTTTATTATTCTAGCGATACTTGTGTTTTCTTTGATCTCTTGAACCATTCTTGTGCCTTCACGCTTTGAATTTTTGAAGCGTCTTTGCGCTTCGGATTTTTGAACTGTTCTCGCATCTTTATGCTTTGGATTTTTAAATTGTTCTCGCGCCTTCACACTTCAGTTTTTTTACACATTCTCACACCTTCATGCTTAAGTTTTTAGGCCGTTCTCATACATACGTGCTTTGGTTTTTGGATTGTTCTTATGCCTTTGCACTTCGATTTTTGAACCGTTCTCGTTCCTCTATGCTTTGTTTTTTAGACACTTGCGTGTGTTTGGAACAACTCCTTCGTTCTGTTGATACAAGTAACCCCCAAACATCTTAATAGGTCTTTATCATTCGTGTGTTCAAGATGAGTTCCTTGCAAGTGACTCATGAACATTTTAACAATCTTCAACATCAGCGTGTGTTTGGGGTGAGTCATTCGTCCATCGAACGCAAGTAGTTTTGCCGTGTGTGTTTGAGGCGAGTCTTTCATCTATTAATGTTATTGACCCCTGGACATTTTAACAGTCTTTACATTAGTAGTTTTGTCATGTGTGTCCAATGCGAGTCTTTCATCCATCGATGTTATTAAACTAGAACATCTTAACGTTTTTTCATTAGTAATTTTTCCATGTGTGTCCAAGGCGAGTCTTTAATAATTTTACTTTAATAATTTTTCCATCTTAACAGTCTTAATGGTTTGGACATCTTAACGATTTTACTTTAATAATTTTTTCGTGTGTGTTTGAGGCGAGTCTTTCATTCGTTAACATTATTGACCCTCAAACATCTTAACGATTTTTACATTAATAGTTATGTTGCGTGTGTCTGAGGTGAGTCTTTCGTCCATTGACATTATTGACCTCAGACATCTTAACGAGTTTTCATGATCCATGTGTATTCGGGGTGAGTCTTTCGTCTATCGATGCAAGTAACCCTCAAATATTAACGGACTTTCTTGTCATAATGTTGCGACTCCCAACAATGGAGGAATAGCGGACAATGAGCAAAATGCCAGGGCACTACTTCAAACACTAAATTTATTTGATTACAGGAATTAAAGTGAAAGGAGAAAAAAACTTGAGTTATTTAAGTGGACTTCTAGAAGGTCGTATTTTTTTTTTCCATAGACACATTGCTAGGTTTTGAATTGTTGGAAATAACAGGTGTTTTTCCATAAAATATCTCACCAGAGTGTTTCCAAAAAAGCCATGTTAGTTTCATGGGTTTCCTAGGTCGGATGAACACACAGGATTCTATAGTTGGTAGTCATATAGTCATAGACGGAAAGTATTTTAATTTCTCGTGAACCCTTGGAGTGGACTTGTCAACGATTTGAGCTCAAGAAGGTCGATGAATTGGGCCCTACTAGTGTCTGAGCCAATAACAAAGATTGGAAATGGTTTAGAATTTTTCAAATTTGGCCTACGTTGAGATGCCTAACTAAAATTTTTATCAAGCCCATTGCCATAGGAGTAACAATATTAGATTGGGCCCTATTAGAAGCCCACATTCGTATTAAAATTAGAAACCCTAGAATCCTTAGGACGAGCACTTATGTGAGAGATCTTTTAGTCAGGCAAGAGAAGGTGATGAGATGACGATAATTTCTAGCATAGGATCCATGGTCGGCACACAGTCAGGCACGACGTCCAAATAAGCTGGCTTACCAACTCATGAGCTATTGGATGGTTTAAGAGGCTGTTTGGCTTAGCGGTTTGATTGCTTATAAGCCATTTGTGCAGCTGATCCGCTATGGTGCGTTTGATGGTTAATTGTTTGGCTTAGCGTTTCAACTTATACGCTATCCCATTGAAAAGCTATTATAGCAGCGTTTAGCAAAAGCTAGTACCCCTCAACTTTGCCAGAAAACGTTGTATCGTTGACCAACAAAAACACCAAAATATCTTTCATTATCGTTACCCAAAGCTCTCTTCTCCATCATCTTTTCCAAAGCTGTGCTCTACCATTATCGTCGCTGCCGCTGTCGCCTTTCCTCCATACCGCCATCACCATTGCTGTCATGCAGCTGGGCTGCCGTAAGCAGCTCGCGTTGGTGGGTTGTGCCATCGCCTCATCTGGTTCCAGCTATCGCCATTGCCTCATCAAGCACTACCTCCAGCCTCAATCGCCGCCTCCTCCATTGCTGGTGGTGTCTCCAACTTGTAAGTGTATATACAATATATACACTTACAGGTATATATATATATATTGTATATATATATTAATAGTACTATTTTTTAAGAAAAAAAATAAAAGATGTATATATATTATATTAATATATTTTTTAGTAAGTATGTATAATTTATCTAATATTTAGAAATTAATTTATAACTTTTTTTATTAAAAATAATATTTTTATAAATTTTATTTGTATTATTTAGCATCATGTCTATTTTAGTATTTTTATCAAGTTTTGACAACTTATCAGTTTTTACAAATCAAATACATAACTATTAACTGATAACTTAAAAGCATATTTATCCAAATACGCTATCAATTTGAGCATTATATAACTTTTATATTAATCGCTAACTAATTTAAAAGTTCTAATTAAAAAAGGTAAGCCAAACAGCCTCTAAATGCCAATTCAGATTCTAGTAAAATTGTTGGAAGTGGTGGGGAAGAAACCAGGGACAAGGACGGGAATGACATTAGAGAGGACATGCCATGATTCTATTCTGAAGACCAAGGAAGTGAAAAAGACAAACTTGTAGGCCCTGGTTCATGTCTAAGAGAGGGGAAAAACCTTTGTGCATATATATATTTGCCATACCCAAAGAATCTAGAAGCTATTGTAACGAAAGAGGGGCATTAAAAGACTCAAGTTTGATCAAGAATGAGGAACCAGAGAGTTGCGATAGTTGCAGGTCTTCATAGTAGCCATAACCAGATGGTATCTTAACGGAAGCTTTCCATGATTGGAAACGACCATGATCAGAAATGACTACCAAAGCAATGGAAACTTGAGGAAGAACCTCTGGATGATGAATGAGCCGACAAACTTGGTTTTTCATGGATGAACATGGAGAAAATGCTTGAGAATTGCCTTGGATTGTAGAGAGAGGAAACGCTTCACTATAAAACTACAACTATCCCATCATCGTTGTTGGCCTCTCAGAGATCTAGCAGTAGGTCTCCCGTCGACTTAATTGTCTCCTAGCAAGTCATCACCACCATCGATTTCACATCACTATTGTCGCTTGTTTTCGCCACAGCCCTACTCACCATCAACTTCTCCTGTTATTGCTGGCTTTTCGCTGTGATCGTGCCATCAACTTCTCCTTTATTCTTCATTTGTTACTACGTACTACCATCGCTGGCTTCGATCGTTCACAGCCATTGCTTCACCTTTCACCTAGCACTGCGTTGACTGTTCGCATCGCCGCCTTTGTCTTTCGCCATCGGTCCTCCACGGTTGGTTTCCCGTGGCCGTGCTTCGCTACTGGTCTTCTTAGCCTATTTCATTTCCACCATGGATTTTTTCGCTTTTTCTAGCCAAGCTTCCTCTAGAAGCTTCTCTTATAATATGATATGTATATGTGCTTAATAACTTTTTTTTGCACCCAACTTCCATAAGAAGCTTTAATATATATATATACACACGCACAAAATTCTTTTTCCACTAAGCTTGCACAAGAAGTTTTTTCTTACAATATGTATATAATATAGTGTCTCCACGGCTTCTTTTTTATTTCTTTTTTCATTCATATATGTATAAAGAAAAAATTGAAAAAAAAATGACAGATATTGAATGAAGTAGCATAACATTAATATGATTATCACATACATGTATATTATATAATCAATTTGCGAATTTGTGGCCTCCCAAATTCTAAATCTTGCTGCGTTGTCTGTTTCTTGCTTCTCTCATAGAATGTTTTCTTTTCTAATTGATTTGTTTTGGTTTTCTTTTCTAATCATCAATCATGTGTTATATATTTATTAAAATATATATTAAATAAAAAAAATGACTCATAGTTTTGCAATACATAATTACGAAATCGTAAGTCGTAACATTATTGAAAAAAGTAATAGGCTTCCGGCAGCTGATCAGCCACAGCTGCAACGGGGAGATTGGATTATATGACAGTCAATGGACAGACTTCTCTTTCCGAGCTCTCTCTCTATCTCCCTGTCTCTCTCTGTGCAAAAAGCAGATCCAAAACGTCAAATTCCCGCTCCATCTCTGTCTGATCGATTCGATTCGATCCGATTGTGAGCCCCGATAATGGGGTGCACGCAGTCGAAGGTCGAGCATGAAGAAACGGTGACGCGATGCAAGGAACGGAAGCTCTTCATGAAGGATGCCGTCTCCTCTCGCAACGCCTTCACCGCCGCCCACACCCTCTATGCCATGTCCCTCAAGAACACCGGCGCCGCCCTCACCGACTACGCCCACGGCGAGGTCCACTTTCACCACCACTCTCCCCCCTCCTCCGCCGCCCTCCCCTCCGTCGCCGCCTACGACACCTCCCTCCCTCCGCTGCCTCCTCCCCTCCCCAGCTTCCAACCCAGCTTGCCCCCTCTCCAACGCGCCTCCACCATGCCCGCCGATATCTCCCTCCACAAGCGCGATCTCCACAGCCCCGCCGACCCCATCTTTGAGGAGGAAGAAGAAGAAGAAGATGACGACATCGATGCCGAGACTGGCCATAGCTTGAAGCACAGAACCTCTCGGAGTAGCGGGGGCGGCAGGGCCAGGGATGTCGAAGACGAGGGTTTACCGCCGACACCGCCGACACCTCCGACGCCGCCGGTGAGTGATCGCGATCGGGCCCCGCCGCCTCCGCCTCCTCAAGGCATGAGTTCTTGGGATTTCTTCTTTTCGTCCATGGAGAACTTTCCGGGACGGACCTTGACTGATGTTGACGAGGATAGAATTCACAAGGAGGAGCTGGAAAGGAAGATGAACGAGGACCGGTCTAAGGCAGCTGAAGTTGTTGACAGTGGGGGTGGTGGTGGAGGGAAGAGTAGCGACAAGGCCGAGACTGCTAAAATGGCCAAGAAAGCGGCGGCTGAGCCACCGCCGGAGCCACCACCGGCAACCAAGGTTTTGAAGAAAATGAATCACGTTACTTCTTTGAACGGCAATCAAGGAGGAAAGGGAGAACCCAATGTTAACTTATTGTGGATATTTAGTGAACTTGACAATTGTTTTCTAGAGGCCTCGGAGAGTGCTCATGATGTTTCGATGATGCTGGAAGCAAATAGGTTGCATTACCATTCCAATTTTGCAGATAATCGCGGTATTAAGCTATATCTGTTGGTACCTTCAGATTCTCTTATTATTTTGGCAGATTTGAGAGATTCAAAATATAATTTGACATCGTGTTTTAAGATGTAAAATTTTGCATGATCATTTTAGAGGTTATTCCTGATATACTTGGCTTTAGAGTTGGCTTTTCATGATAAATTAGTATTTCCTAGCTCTGTAACATCTGGGAAAAATTATAATGAGCATTTCTTAATTCTGTGAACAAGAAAATAATGTGTAATTAGCATTTCCCTTACTATTGTGTAAAATAATATTTCTCTCTTAGTTGTGTAAATATATATATGAAATAATGATAATGAGCATTTCTTAATTCTGTGAACAAAGAAAATAATGTGTAATTAGTGTTTCCCTTGACCTGTTCTGTAAAGCAATGTGTATCTAAGTCTCTCTTCGTGTGTATAAATATATGTGAAAAATTTATAAATACTACACTTGTTTTCCATGACCTTTATATGTGGTACTTAGTGACTTCCTAGTTGCATTACTTTCTTCTGGTATTTCTGTTTTCTTGTTGTTATGTGGATGTGATAGATGGGCATTTTTTTAAAATTCTAATTGTAAGTAAAATGGTTATGCAGCCAACTGTTTAGTGTAGGCCTGTCAATGGTCTGATTTGGTTAGATTCGGCTAAGATCCAATAAGGTAAGGATTTGGTCTAGATCCATTTTGGATCTGAATATCATGGATCTGCACCCAAATCTCGTGGATTTGGATATGCTCTTAAATTGCACGCGGGTACTAGTTTTGCATTTGTGCAATAAAATATATTTTTTAAAATATGAATCAAGACAATATATTTTACATATAGTTTGGAAAACTGTTATGTTAAAAAAATACCATAAAATATTTTATGTTATAGAAGCTAGTGTTAAGAAAACCACACTGGATTTGCCAGTTCAACTTGAAAACAATTCCTTGTTGCAGTCAATATCATTATTGATTATATATTCTGATTTTATTTTTTTGGACCATATATTTAGTTATTTAATAAAATTACATTCCAGTTTGACCTTGGCTCGATCATTAAATTAACCCTTGAACCTTTCTCATTTATGGTTCAGTACCTGGTTTGGTTTTGAAGACATTGATACAAGCCAAACATTAATGAGTTGGGTAAAAGTTGACATCCTTGAGGTTAAGCGAGAATACATGGAGTACCCCTGGCATTTTGAGCTCACAGTGACCTCCCTTGCATTAAAAACAGGGTAAAATGACCATTTTACCCTTGTTTTGAACCCCCCT
Source organism: Diospyros kaki (assembly GCA_036245055.1). Classification (NCBI taxonomy): domain Eukaryota; kingdom Viridiplantae; phylum Streptophyta; class Magnoliopsida; order Ericales; family Ebenaceae; genus Diospyros; species Diospyros kaki. The sequence continues at coordinate 6,134,430 of BSEG01000003.1, forward strand.
CCCCCTTTCCCTCTTTCTCTTTCTATCTCCTCTCTTTAAAAATAATTTTATATAAATAAATAAATTTATAAGTTATTTTCTAAAATATAAATACAAACCAAAGTATATATAATATATGTAAATATGAACTAAAAACATATATAAAGTCTCTTAACAATCTATTTTTAGTTTTTAGGAAAAACAGCTTAAGAATAAAAAAAAAAAAAAGCACCGGTGGCTGGTTGCCATCTCTAGGGAGATGGTGGTTGGCTGCCAATGAGAGATAAAGGGTGCAATCTGTTGTTGAAAGAGAGAGGGAGGGAAGGACAGAGAGAGGGAGATAGGAGAGGATCAGTGAGGGCATTTTCAAAATTTTAATTGTTGTTATGTAATGTAATGGGAAGGAGAGGAAGTGAGCCAAAATGTATAAAGTTAAAGGAGTCAGTTGAGCTGCACAGTGAAAATAAACGGAGCTGCTCCCATGAGGCTCAAAGCTTTACTCAGTTGGGCTTTTTCATGCTTGTTTATTTAACTAAATAAACAAGCTTGAACTTGGTTTTTTACGCTTGATTTGTAAAAAAGTCGAGATTGAGGGTGTTTGGCTTGTGAGCAAGCTTAAGTGCTTAATTGTAGACTCATTTATGGTTTGTTGTTATGCTCATTTCATTTGTGGCTAGTTTTGAAATAATATGTGTTTTTTTGCAATTGATGAATCTTTTATCATATTATTGTAATATTCAAAATTTGAACATATATTGAAATACACTAATATTATATGTTCTATGTAAACGAGTCAAAAATTGAGTTTAAAATGAGTTTTAAATTTATAGACCAAGAAAAAAGGCTTGTTTGAAGCTCATTGAATATAAATAAGTTGAGCTTGAGTCCGAGTTTGAGTTTGAGTTTAAACAACAACAATATATCCAGCCTTTATCCCACTATGTGGGGTCGGCTACATGAATTCTAGACTTCCATGTATTTCTATCGTTTGTCATATCTTCATTTAGATCCATATACTTCATATCGAACTTTAATGTCTCTCCCAAAGTCTTCTTGGGTCTACCTCTACCTCTTTTTGTGACTAATTGTTCCATTTCATCAACTCTCCTCACAGGAGCGTCTCTTAGTCTCCTTCTCACATGACCAAACCATCTTAATCTAGTCTTTCTCATCTTCTCCTCGATTGGCATTACTCCTACCTTATTACGAATAACTTCATTTCTAATTTTATCCTTTCTTGTATGTCCGCACATCCATCTTAACATCCTCATCTCCGCTACACTCGTCTTTTGCTCATGCTGATATTTGACTGCCCAACATTCTGAGCCATACAGTAGAACTGGTCTTATAGCTCTCCTATAAAATTTTCCTTTCAATTTTAATGGGATTTTACCATCACATAACACTCCCGATGCATTTCTCCATTTTAGCCAACCTGCCTTAATTCTATGTGCGACATCCTCGTGAATTTCTCTATCTTTTTGAATCACTGATCCCAAATATCGAAAATAGTCTTTTCTTTGTAAGATTTGGTCTTCTAATTTTATTATAACATCATCCACTTTTGCATTTTTACTAAATTTGCATTCCATATATTCTGTTTTCTTTCTACTTAATTTAAAGCCCTTAGATTCTAAATTATTTCTACTTTGAGTTTGTGTTTAAGCTTGACAAAATTCTAAACAAGCAAGCTTGCGCTTGGTAAAACTGTAAACAAACAAGATTGAGCCTATATGGGCTCAGTTCAGCTCTACTAGTTTACAGCCTTATAGGTCAGTGTCATTCCTAGGATGTCAGGCGCATTGTGTGTATTTCTGCTTAACCTTAGAGGTGCTGGTTGCAATTTACCTTGAAAAATTTTACAATGTTTTCTATTGATAAGTGTGATCCCTCGTTAGAATAGTGAAGTTTTAGGCTCCATTTCTTTTTGCAAAAAATATTTTTATAAAGAATATTTTCCTCAATTTTTTGATGTTTTGTTAATCAAAAACAAGTAAAATATATTCCTAAAAGATCCTCAAAGGTGTAAAAGTAAGGGTAAATTTTACACAGACTCTTGGGGTTTGAGCCATTTTCATGTAGAGCCCATGTGGTTTACTTTTAGCATTTAAGGTCCCTATGGTTTACTTTTTTCCAAGACTCTTTTGTCATGACCCTAGGAGTAATAGAGGGACATTATTGTAATAGGATTATGTCATGTACCTAGGGTATACTGTAATAAATAAAACAGTAGGGAGGAGATGATATAAACAATTGTATAAGGGTAGTAGTGAGCTGTGAACTTAAGTAGTTATTCTTGGCGGGAGATGTAGCACGTGAGGAAGGCTATAAATAGCGACCGACCTTATTCTGTTCGGCATGGATATTTTTTGAATGAAATCTAAATTTCCCTCTCATTTTATCTCTCCAATTCTCTCCCTATTCTTCTAATTCTTTCTCCCTCCCACATGAGATTCTTCTCGTTCTCTTCGTGGTCTCTCCCATTCGAAAGAGATTAGTCTTAGCACACTGCCACATCCTTGCGGATCTGACAATTTGGTATCAGAGCCACTTTCTGGGAATCGTAAGTGAAGGAGTCATCCATGGCATAAGGCACACAGATGAAAGGATTGGAGGCACAAGTGTAGCAATGCGGATCCTCGATGGCTAACTTGCAGGCAAGGGTAGATCAATTGGAGTTGGGATCAGATAGGAATCATGAGGCGATCATCGCCATGGATAGGAAGTTGGATGTAGCAGTAGCTCAGATCTGAGAGGAGCTACAAGGATTTATGGTGATGTTCGCCAGGCAGCATCAGGTAAGTATTTCACCTGATTTTCCTTCGTGGGAGAGGACAGATCCAATTTTGGCCGGACAAGGCAGAATGAATCTTATGATACCAGGAAGAAGGAGGAATTCAAGGACCGCTGAGACATCGGTTGGGGAGGAAGATCAGGGTGAGCACGGGGAAGTCGGTTGGGAACGACGACAGGAGGCGCCGGTAAACCACAACCCGCATGGTTTACCCATGCCAAGACTAGAAATTCCCTTGTTCGATGGGACTAACCCCCACTGGCATAGTTATTAAAGGCGTGCCTAGGCGCAAGGCGCCAGTTTGGCACCTCGCCTGGGCCGAGGTGAGGCGATTTCAACAAGGCCCTCGCCTTGCAAGGTGAGGCGTTGAGGCGAGAGGCGCGCCTCATGAAAGCCACGCCTGCATCCTCTCTTCCTCTCCTCTCCAGCCTCCCCTTTCCTCGGTTCCAACATGTATACATTACAACATATTTACATTTCTTTAGTTTAAGTAAATGTCCATATTTTCTTTTATTTATATTTTACCTTCCATTTACTTTAATACATAAATGTAAATAAGAAAGTACTCCCCATTTGGATTCAATAAAAATATTTAAAAAATCAAAATTCATAACAATAAGAAAATAGAATTTTGGTTTTAGTATAAAATCAGGATTTAGCGATTTTACCACCCCCAAAATACATACCTACTATTTTTTGAAAAATTCATTAAAAATCATTTTAACAACAATGAATATTAGCTATCAAAATACCAGGAGAGAGTTTTTCAAAATGAAAACATTTTCTTATATGTCTCTTTATAATGCGCTAATTTTCTAAACTTAGAAAAAATGCGCTAATCTTCCAGACTTAGAAAAATAGCATTTTTCAAAATGAAAACTTTTTTTTGATTGTGGACTTGTAGTGTTAATTGATTGTGGAGAGTACTAAAGTTTGTCCAAAATGTCCTCCATCAATAAAATAAGACATTGGAGAGTACATGCAAAAGAAGAAAAATAACAGGGATGAGCAAAATATGGCACCGTAAGATGATGATTTTCAATTTGGTGAAGGGTATGATGATGATGATGATTAAAACTTCTTTATTGATTGTGGACTTGTAGTGTTTATATGTTTGTTTAGAACTTTGCATGATGATTGGTACTTGTTTGAGTTTGAGATTTGAAGTTTGAACTTTGATGATGTTTCTAGTTTAGAAATTGCATGATGAATGAATCAACTTTGATGTTGTTAGTTTAGAATTTGAAGATAATGAATCATTAATGATATGCATGTGTTATTATTGATAATTTGATAGTTTTTTATGATTTTACAAGATTTTGAATTTTTTTTTTTTTTTTCTAAAAGGTGCGCCTCGCTTCGCAAAGGCGCCTCGCATCGTGCGCCTCATGCCTTAAGCTCCAGGACCCTTTGCGCCTCGCGCCTTTCAGAACTATGCCCACTGGTGGGTTAGGAGGTGTGATAGGGTGTTTGAATGGTATGGAGTAGTGGAGAGGCAAAAGGTAGTCATAACTACAACGTATCCGAACAATGCGGAGGACGCTTGGTGTCAAGGGTGGTCCAAGGTTCGGGAATTATGCAGGTGGGAAGAATTTGTAGAAGAATTTTGCAATAGGTTTGGAGATCGGGGACCCTCTGATGTGGTTGAAAAATTTAACAAAATCAAACAGGTTGGAACGGTGATGGAGTACCAACTTAGATTTGAGGAGTTAAAAGCTTTAATGCTCAACTACAACCCCTTCCTAACCGAGGCTTATTTCGTTTCAAGCTTTATAAGCAGCTTGAATGAGGAATTGAGACCCCTGGTGAAAGTGCTAAAACCACGTACTCTCAAGCATGCTGCTAACAGTGCTAGGTTGCATGAAGTGGTGGTGGAAGCACTGATGAAGAAACAAAGGGTGGCGAATAGGAGTGTAGCTCCAATGAATTCACTGCCTGGTAGGAGCTTTACCAGGGAATGGGGAAGAGGATCTTAGGGGATGAAGAACTTGGCATTACTGGCTCCCAATCCCCAAGGAGGGAAGAACATAGAACAAAGGAGACAAGTGGGCCTTTATTTCAGATGTGGAGATAAGTACTATGTGGTACATCAATGCATGAAACAGTTCTTGTTGCTAGAAGGAGAAAAAGAGGATCCAGTAGAAGGGGAAGAAACAACACTCGCACCGGACGAAGAAGAAGATAATGGTGAGATATCCTTACATGCCCTTAAGGGACTCACCAACAATAAGATAATTAAGGTGGAAGGGCAAGTGGAGGAGACTAAGCTAATGATTCTAATTGATAGTGGGAGTACCCATAGTTTCTTAGATGAGAGCACGGCTAAGAGGTTGAAATGCCTCCTGAATCCAACTCAACCATTGACAGTAATGGTGGCTAATGGGAATATGGTAATGAGCAAGTTTGCATGTGCAGGGTTCTGCTGGGATATGAAGGGAGAGGGATTCGAGGCCGATTTGAGATTACTTAGATTAGGGGGATGTGATGTAGTGCTAATAGTCGATTAGATGAAAAATGGTAGTCCGATTTGTTTTGACTTCAATAAAATGGAAGTGACATTTGAAAAGGAGGGAAGGAAGATGACACTTAGAGGCAGCAAGGAGGTTGGGGCATGCAAGATGATTACGGGTAAACGCCTGTAGAAGCTACTCAAACACAAGATGTGCCAAGTGGCTCAACTATTCTCTGTTTAGGTCACAGAGGAAGGAGAAGATGAGCAAATTACAGGAGGAGGATTCATGTTAACTATCAGTAGTACACCCCCATTCCATACTGAGGTACACCATTCTGATCTACTTAATATACTCCTAGTTGAATTTGAGAATTTATTTGTAGAACCTCAATCCTTATTTCCAAACCGAATTGTTGACACGCAATTAACCTCAAACCCCACACAAAACCTATTAACATCCGTGCCTATTGTTACCCTTCTAACCAGAAAGTTGAGATCGAAAAATTGGTTAAAGAGATGCTCCACAAATCCCTCATTAGACCCAGCCATAGCCCTTTTGCATCACCTGTGTTGCTAGTCAAAAAGAAAGATGGGTCCTGGTGGTTTTGTATTGATTACCGCCAGCTAAATAAGATAACCATCAAAAACAAATTTCCCATCCCACTCATTGATGACCTACTAGACGAACTTAAACAAGCCACTATCTTCTCTAAATTGGATCTAAGATTCGGATACCACCATGTCATGACCTTATGAGCAATAAAGGGGTATTATTGTAATATGGTAGAATAGTTTGTTTTGGATATTTTAGCAATTAGTTAGTTGCACATGGCTGCATGTGCAAGGCTGTTAAGAGACAAATATGCCTATATAAGGCTGCTGTAAATGAAGGGGATTCTCATGTTGAATGATAATTGAAATTCTGATTTCTCTCTAATCTCTCTCACTCGTTCTTTTGCCATTCTCTCTAATTTTGTTCCCCTATTATTCTTCAATTTCCCTTCTATACATTATGTTCTTAACTTTAACGGCATCAGATCCTTACGATTTCCATTCTAGTCCTAGGCTAAACCCTAGGACCATGACACACCAAATTCGGATGAATCCAATACACATTCCCAAAACTGCATTTAGAACACACTAGGGCTATTATGAGTTTCTTGTCATGCCCTTTAGGTTAACAAATGCCCCGACCTCTTTTCAATCCCTAATGAACCAGGTCTTCAAGCCATACCTCAGAAATTTTATTCTCGTATTTTTTGATGACATACTTATATACAACCCAACCTTTGAAGTCCACCTACAACATTTGAGGACTACATTTGAAATTCTTAAGGTCAACCAGCTGTATATTAAGAGATCAAAGTGTGCTTTTGCACAAAGCCAGGTGGAGTATTGGAGTATATCATATTGGGTCGAGGAGTGAGTATGGATCCAAAAAAAGTGTCTGCCATGACCAATTGGCCAAGACTGAAGACTGTTAAGGCCCTGCATGGCTTTTTGGGGTTGACTGGTTATTATAGGAGGTTTGTGAAGGGGGTATGGAAGCATTAGTAGGCCACTGACAAATTTACTAAAAAAGGATGGATTTGAGTGGGATCATAAGGCAAAGATCGCTTTTGAGTCATTAAAGAGAGCTGTGAGTGAGGCTCTTGTGCTCGGTCTACCTGATTTTAGCAAAACATTTGTGGTAGAGACGGATGCAAGTGGAATGGGCATAGGAGCAGTGCTCATGCAAGAGGGAAGACCTTTGGCATTTATCAGTTAGCCCCTAGCCCCAAAGCATATGGGCCTCAGTGTGTACAAAAAGGAGTTGCTAGTGGTTATTTTTGCGGTGGAAAAATGGAGGCATTGTTTGGAGGGAAACCAGTTCATCATAAAAACAAATCATGATACTTTGAAGTTTCTACTTCAACAGAAACTTCACACCCATTTGCAGAGAAAATGGATAACTAAACTAATAGGCTTGGACTACACAATACAGTACAAGAAGGGAAAGGAAAATATTGTAAGCCGATGCTTTGTCTAGATGTCCTGAAGATGGGACAGCTACTGCTATCTCAGCTTTGGTTCCAGAATGGTGTCAAGAAGTGGCTAAGAGTTATGAGGGGGACAAGTAGACCAAGAATCTTCTAGAATAGCTAATAATTGCTCCTGCAAGTAAAGAAGGGTATATGTTGATGAATGGGGTGATAAGATTCAAAGGTAGGCTAGTGGTGGGAAACAACATAGACTGAAGAGGAGGATACTGTAGACCTTACATGAATCTCCTCTTGGTGGCCACTCCGGAGTCCAAAATACTTATCATAAGGTGAAGCAACTATTTAGGTGGCCTAAGTTGAAAGAGGAGGTGATGAAGTTTGTACTTGCATGTGATGTGTGCAGGAGATGTAAATCGGAGATTGTGGCCTATCTAGGGCTTCTACAACCACTGACCATTCTCGGGCAAGCATGGGAAAGTGTTTCCATGGTCTTCATTGAAGGGCTTCCAAGGTCAGAAGGAAAGGATTGCATATTTGTGGTGGTAGACTAGTTCTCCAAATTTGCTTACTTTATGGCCCTTACTCACCCTTACACAACACATGAAGTAGCTTGGGTTTTCTTAGACCAGGTGGTGAAAGTGAATGGGGTACCGAAAACTATAGTGTTAGACCGAGACAAGATTTTCACCAGCCTTCTATGGTAGTCGCTAATGAAGTCATTGGGAGCGAAGCTAAGCCTCTCTTTTGCCTATCACCCTCAAATGGATGGGTAGACCGAAAGGGTGAATCAATGCCTCTAAACATACCTCAGGTGCCTCTGTTTTATGCACCCAAAAGGCTAGCATAAGTGGATCTCAGTTGCACAGTGGTGGTATAACTCTTCCAACCACAGTGCCATTAAAATGACACCTTTCGAGGCCCTCTTTGGCTACCAACCCCCCTTATTACTAGCTCTTCCTATATCTACCAGTGTGGTGGAGGTGGATGAACGCCTGTAACAACGACAGCAGGTCCTTCAACAACCAAAAAAGGACTTAGGCATGGCTCAGAATCGGATGAAACAGATAGCGGATAAAGGGAGGAGTGAGAGAACATTCCAGGTGGGTGAGACAGTCTACCTTAAGTTAAAGGGACCACACCTCAAAGCCTTAATCCTAGGCCCTATCTCTAAATTGAGTCCCAGATATTTTGGTCCCTTTCCCATTCTGGCTAAGATGGGAAATGTAGCCTATAAATTGGAGCTACTAGAGGGAACTCACGTCTATCCGGTATTTCATATGTTGCTACTAAAAAAATTGGTGGGGAACCAACCAGTTAGTGCCCATCTACCGCAAAGACCATTCGACGCTGAATTTGCCCCATAACGTATCACCATTGTGGATCACAGAGTCATTTATCAACATGAAGCCCCAATCATGCAGGTGCTGGTGCAGTGGTCCAGCATGCCAGCTAACAGTAGCACTTGGGGGTACCTCCCATACTTACTCAAACAGTTTTCAAGAGTTGCTAGTCTCCTAACTATTTCTTGAGGATAAGAAATGTTTTAAGGGGAGGGCATTTGTCATGTACCTAGGGTATACTGTAATAAATAAAACAGTAGGGAGGAGATGATATAAACAATTGTATAAGGGTTGTAGTGAGCTGTGAACTTAGGCGGTTATTCTTGGCGAGAGATGTAGCACGTGAGGAAGGCTATAAATAGCAATCGGCCTTATTCTATTGGGCATGGATATGTTTTGAATGAAATTTGAATTTCCTTCTCATTTTATCTCTCTAATTCTCTCCCTATTCTTCTAATTCTTTCCCCCTCCCACGCGAGATTCTTCTCGTTCTCTTCGTGGTCTCTCCCATTCGGAAAAGATTAGTCCTAGCACATTGCCAGATCCTCGCGGATCTGACAGGTTGTAATAGTTTGTTAGGAGATATTTTTGCAAGTTGTTAGGGGCACATGGGTGCTGTTAGAAAATTAGTTAGCAACTAGCTATGCCTATAAAAAGACTACTTGTAAGATGATGGATATCATGTGTAATGAGATTGAAATCCTATCTTCCTAATTCTCTCTATCCTTCTCGATTGGTCTCTAGTTCTCCCTCCCTTTTCTATTAATTTTTCTACCCCCTTCAATTTTATCATTATGATTTCTCCCACTAATTCCAATCACAACCCTAGTAACTCTAGGAATGTGACAAATGGTATTAGAGCCAACGATTCTTGGTTGTGATTCCTATAAAGCAGTTAGTTCGATCACTGTAAATTGATCATTGGAAGCAAATTCCGTCGGTGCTTCTCATCTCGGCTATTGAGAGGTGATTGTTTCCGATTTGATTCGAAAGATAGCAAAGATCGAGTGTAACCGAGAGAGAACAAGGCAGTTCTTGGCTTGGAATTGAAGGTTAATAGAGCCGATAGTTCCTTAGCACTGAATTCTGACAATCCGTGTGTGAATTTGGCAGGCGAAATAGGAGGTTGATTCTCGGTTACTCATAAGCGGTTTTGGCATAGCAACATCAAAATTGAGGTGGATCCATCAAAACGACCTAGATCGAGTTTGTTGCATGAGAAAGGGCGATTCAACGAAACAAAGTAAGCGGCTTGAAATTGAAGGCAATCGAGATTCGGTCGAATGAGGAAGGGGTGTCGCAGCCATTGTCAATTGGGGTTGGTGATTGGGTCAGAACCAAAGGAAGGAAGCATTGATGCATCACTGGTTGGGCTATCATGGGCAAGAGGTTCGCGAATGGAAGTCATCACGATTGGATTTTGGATCAAAGGCGCTGTTCAGGTAATCCAGAGCTAGTCAATTCTTGGTTGTGATTTAGACTATTTCGGTTGTTATTCTAACTATGTCTGACTGAGTATTCTAGAAGCATATTCTGTAATCCCATTTGACTTGAATTTTGGAGGCGACGTTTCTCATAGAGGAATCTAACACAACCGATCTTGATCCTAGCTGCAATTTGGAAGTTGGGATAAACTCAAGTGTATCTGATCACATTACCAGATCAGATCGATTTCTTTGAAGCAATGATTGAGGTGGAAATTAGGTTGGCTGAACTGGAAGCAACAATTGCAGTGGCTTGGGTTTTGAATTAGGTTTTCATGAATTAAGGTTGCTGAATTTTAGTACCAGAATAAGTTTCCAAAGAGGTCCTTAGAAGCTGATTAAGAGGTTGTTATAGTGATGAAGTTTCAAGGATTGAACCTATCATGATGGCTGAAGGACTTCTTGAAAGTGCACAACCATTTGGAAAAACATTCAAGGAAGAATGTGATGCAATGAGGTAAGTAATCAAGGACGTTAATAGAAAGTTGGATGACGTTTTGATTCTATTTTCACATAAATTTTAGGTTAGTATTCCGGTTGAATATTTTTCTAAGGAATATTCTGCTTCCTTAAGTTAGATCGGAGATGAGAGTTACAAAAAGGAGTTCAACAAGTTGAGACAAGAGGGCTCGGTTGTGGAGTACCTGGTTAGGTTTGAGAAATTGAAAGCACTCGTGCTTAATTTCCATCCAACTTTGACCGAGTCTTATTTTTTATTAAGATTCATTAATGGTCTCAACGAGTGAGGCCTATGGTGAGAATGATGTTTCTGGCCACAGTACAACAAGTAGCTGAGAAGGCTAGGCTGCAAGAGTTGGCGCTGGAAGCCATTTACAGAAAGCATGGGCTGCCGCCTAATGGTTACCCTAAGAGCAACCAACAGGTCGAAGGAGTTTCTAAGGCTGCTAATCAAGTAACTCAGGAAGCTGATGAAGTGGCAGTGGAAGAGGAAGATAGTGCTCATGTAGCTGATGTAAGTATGAGGCTGATGAGGTCCTAAGAATAGGAATGGTAATTGTTGAAGAAGCTATTGCAGTCCCACTGGAGGAAAAATTAGCTGAATTACATACATTGAATTAGGTAACGCCGACAAAAAAATCAGACAGTGGTGGAGTGGTGAGGGACTCAGTGCTTTAATCAAAGTGGATGACCAATGGAGTGTAGTTCAAGGTTGGTTAGAGATTGATGGAGGATGCTCGCGTTCGGAAGAAATTGATCACATTGAAACCTTCCAGTAGTATATGCTTGATCTGGAGTAGAGGAGGATGCATAAGGAAAAAGTGAAACGAGATTGAAGGAAGATGGTGGAGGAGTTTTTTTGTTGAGGGGAACGAGACTCTTGTTTTTTTTTCATATTCTCGTTGGAGAACAACAACATCAAATCAGGTTTTGGCTTGCAGAGCAGTTTGAATTCCTCTCTACCATTGGAGATGATAGGGTGAAAGGAATGACAAATCAATTGAAACTATTTTCAATTGCAATAGGGAAGAGGTGGATGGCTGGACTTTGTGTTGTAGCAAATCATAGTACTGTTATTGTTGAGGAAAAAGAAAAGGAAAAATAAAAGAAAAGGAAACTAAGAGATAAGAACAAGAAAAGGCGAAGAAGAAACCCAATCGTGAAGATGGGCATTGGATGAAGAAACAATGGCTTGGTTGTAATAAGTTTCTTGGGGACAAGAATCCTTTTAAGGAGGGGGGAATTGTCATGACCCTAAGAGTATAATAAGGTTATAATAGTTTCTCAGGAGATATTTTGCAAGTTGTTAGGAGCACATAGGTGCTGTTAGGAAATCAGTTAGCAGCTAGCTATGACTATAAAAAGGTTACTTGTAAGAGGATGGATATCATGTGTAATGAGATTGAAATCCTATCTTCCTAATTCTCTCCATCCCCTTCGGTTCTTCTCTAGTTCTCCCTGCCTTTTCTGCTAATTTCTCTCCCTCCTTCAATTCTATAATTTTGATTTCTCCCACTAATTCCAATCACAACCCTAGTAACCCTAGGAATGTGACACCCTTTACCCTATGTCAATAGCTCAAATTAATTGTCTTTGATCTAGACTTAGATTATGAAAAATTTAATTAACTCATAGAGGCCTGAAATACCAAATCAAAACCACGGTGGCCCAATAGGGCCTCCTGACTTAATGAAGGGGGATCTCTGAAAAAGTAAACCACACGGACCTTAAATGCTAAAAGTAAGCCATGGTGGATCTACACAAAGATGGCCTAGGTGGATTCCCTAAAAATAACTTTGGAACTTCTAGTAAGTTATTTTCTAAACTCAGTTTACAATGCTGAAATGATGGAGACTGGAGACATATTAAGTGGTTATGGCAAATTGATTTTGAGATATGTCATCTCTTGCATCAGTTGTTGAAGGCTTTGCAAGTTCCAACACAGAATTGTTGTTTGTTCTCATTGTTTGGATCAATATAAAATATTTTATATTGATTCAAATAAAAAATTCTTTTCGAAATGTAAGTCCACCTGAAAATAGATTGATTTTCATTTTGCAAAATTTTTACATGAGTTTTTTTGATGTAGAATATTTTGCATCAAAATAAATGAAACCGTGGCCTCAAAGCCAAAGAGATTTATCAAAAATTTTTAAGCAAGTTTTTTTTTTATTTGTACATTTTGATGTAATGATGTTCTTGCTTAAAAAATATTTTACTTTTTTTTTTTCTTGTCTAAACATTGAAAAGTAAGTAAAATATTTTATCAAAAAATGTTTTACATCCAAACAAATAGAGCTTTAGGAAAAAAGTGGGGAGGTAAAAACAAAAGTGATACTATGTAGAATTAGAATAAAAAGCTAATTGTTACTAATGAATGACTAATGAGGATAAAATCTTTTAAAATATGTGAAATAGAATATTAAAATTTATAATTATTGGACTCTATTTTGATTTTTTTGCGAATGGCTTATGGTTTGGAGGCTGTTTCAGTAGTAAGGTGTTTATATGATGGATTTAATACAATACCAAATGCTTTTGGATTGATCCTAATCTGACTCGATGGTAAGTCAGATCTAGGGGATCTGGTCCTTGTTGGATCTAGATAGGTCTACATATAAATGGATTGGATTTTGCAGGTCAGATCTGATCCATTGACAGATTTAATTTAATGGACCTTTTTCAATGGTATCCTGGAATTTAATATATTAAGGAGTGTAGAGGTATCTGGTGTGGATTTAGTCCCTTTCCAATTACTGATATTTCACAGTAACATTTATGCTCTGCTTGATTCTACCTGCTTACAGTTTTATAATTGTGATCTTTCTTTCTAGGACATATTAATCATTCCGAAAGGGTTATGCGCGCTATTACTTGGAATAGGTCTTTCAAAGGTTTACCTAATGCAGATGATGGGATCGATGATTTAGATTCTGAAGAACATGAAACTCATGCAACAGTTTTGGATAAGATGCTAGCATGGGAGAAAAAGCTTTATGATGAAGTGAAGGTATATTGTAGTATCCATTCAATTTCCTTTTGCACCTTTTTCCTTGTAGTTTTTTTCCTTTATGCAATAACTGAGATGTTCCAGTTATAATTTATCTGCTTTTCAAAATTGGCGCTTTAGTTTTAGTGAGATTGTTTTAGATTCCTTCTTTTTTTTTTTGTGGCTAAAAGATGCTTTTTTTATTTTCTTTTGTGGAAGTGCTTAATCCCTTTTGATAATCTCAATTATGGGAATGGCCAAAAATGCAATGTACAGTTGATTTGAAGGGTTCTTATATGTGCAGCATGATGAGTTCTTCATTAGAATAATGGCCTGATGATATAGAAAATACTGGATTTTTATTTGTCTGATGAATTAACCTGATTAACTGCTTTTACTAAAATTATTTGGATTATGTAAATTAGCTCCTTTTCTTTTCCCATTCCTTTATATTTCAGTAAAATTTGAACATTCACTTGACTTTAGGATATGATTGCTATGCCTTCATATCTTCCCGCCAAATGGTGGTAGGTATAGCTTGATATCTGCTAAAATGTAGTAAGTTGTTCACTTACCAATGCCATACTTGTTTCTTCTACAACTAAAATGTTGTCTCTCTTTTAACAGGCAATTATTTATTGCACTTTTCAGAACCAAGGTCTTTTTATTGTTATTACTATCTTATTGATAAGTGTACTCTCAGGACCTCATTAGCTTGTTGTCTCTTCTAGAGAGGTGCTTTTTTCAAGCAAAGAGGAAGATATTTTTTTGGTGCTGCATGCTTTTATGCAGATATGTTAACAACAGGTTCTTTTAACGAGCAGGAGACTGCTTTTCAGGTTGAAGACAGAACTTTTTCTTTTGTATTGTTGGTTTTTGGGTGGGGTTGACTTGGCTATAAAATCAAAAATGTATTTCAGGATATGTTTTGGATTTCTTCTTTTTTACATGGTCACGCATTGCCATATTTTCTAATGTACTTCTCTAAACTGTTCCCCCTGCCCCCAAAAAGGGTAAAAGGCATGACCACCCTTGTGTTTTCAAAAATGCCACTGACTTCCCCAGCTATTAATAGAGCATGAAAAATGGCCTCCCTCACGTGACACCCTTGAGGTTTGATTAAAAGGTACGGACCACCCTTGTGTTTTCAAAAATACCATTGACTGCCCTCACTGTTAACATAGCATGAAAAATGTCCATTTTATCGTTGTTTTTCAAACCATCTTTTCCTTCCCCCCCCCCCCCACCCACCCACCCACCCAATGGAGAGGAACCTAGAAATGGGTACCGCACTAGTGGATTCATTGATGATGGGGTTTCTTCACCATCATAGACCATCTCTCTCTCCCTCTCTCTCTATATATGTATATATCTTTCTCTGTATCATTGGCGATGTGTAAGAAACCCCATCACCAATGGTCTCTCTCTATATCTTTGTCTCTTTCTCTGGGTCATCGCAGTCGGGAAGAAGCCCCTTCCTTGACTCTCTCTTCTCTCTCTCTCTCTCTCTCTCTATATATATATATATATATAGACACACACACACACATCTCTCCCTCTCTCTCTCTATATATATATCTTTGTGCCATTGCGTCTATGGGTTCTTCCTCCATGGAAAAATTGTCTGCCATTGCTGAAACCCATTGGTGATGGTGCCATGATGGCCACAACCACCACCAGTACTTTTGTTTTTTTTTAATTTTTTAATTACAGTGAGGAAAGGGCATTTTGGGGATTTTTACAAAATTAATGCCATTACTTAACGGCAGGAGGTATTTGTTGCATGGTAATTGACTCGAAGGGAGTTCAGTGGTGTTTTTAAAAACACAGGAGTGGTTGGTGCCTTTTTGCCAAACCTTAGGAGTGTCGTGTGAATTTTTCCCCAAACAATAGTATAGAAGGCTCTTTATTCTCTCGATATAAGTTTATGTTAATTCTCTCATTGTCCTGAATGACTGATAATCTTATAATTCATCTGATTATCAGTTTCTTTCAGGTTTACCTTTGACTGTTATCATTTTCCTATTTAAGCCATTCTTATCAATGATATATAAGCTATCAAATATTCAAATTTCTTCTCCATTTTATTTGAACTCAGCTCTTATGTTTTGGCACCTATAATTTGTTTCTTCTACATACACCTTACTGGCTTTACTATATATAAGGATTGTCTCAGCAATTTGTTTTGGTTTCCTTACATTCGCTTTTACTGCAAATTTTTAACACTCTTTTTAGGTCTTTTGTGGTCATTTACTTAACCATCTAGTCATCTCACTGTTATTATGTTTCTGTTAGTAAGTATTTCAATTAATTCTCATTCTGAATATTTTTTTCTCACAACCCATCTTTTTTTTTTTTTTATGGGTACAACTACATTCCACTCTCAATTACATGAGCACTTGTGAATAATCATTAAAGCACTGAATACAAGCATTAAATTACAATTCATAAACAAATACAAATTAACTAAAGCCTATAATAAGTTGGATGGAAAATTCTAAGAAAAACAACCTCTAAGTTCCCAGGGCCTCTGCTTTTGCCACCAGGCCAAAGCTTCCTTGGCTCTCACTACCCATCTTTGATAATGATAAGACTGGAAATAATTTCGGTAATTAGTGGTTTTTCCAGATGATCAAGTTGTCTCAAACAGCTTCACCCCCCCCCCCCCCAAAGGTATACTTCGCTGCTAAATTTATTCCAATCTAGATATCATTTTTGAGGAAAATGGAGTCTAAAATGTGGTTGCCTGCGTCAAATAGAAAGTCTTAATATATATGTATATATACAGGATAGTTTGAGGTGTATTTCTTCATTAATTTTTGTAAAGATTATGGCATCTCCATCCACCTTTCTGTTAATAGGGAAGTCAGTATATGTGCTAGAGTTTGGTTGTCTTAACTAGAACTTTGAAATATTAAACATTCCACCATAGTTTTTTTCTTGATTTTCAAAAACCTAATAAATGGGAGATCCGTAAAGTACGTGGCAGGGACTTGATTTCCATCTTTTAACACATTTATGTGTGCAACAAGGTTTCATGACAGTCAATTGCACCATTTAACTTGACCTTTCTCTCGTTTTCTCTTGTGTTAGCTATACATCTTCAAAATTCTCTGTTTCCATCACATGCATGCAATATCCTACCACAAAACGAAAGCTTGGTTGAATCTAAACTTCTGTTGTGTTCTTAGAGTGTGTTTGATTGAACACATTTACCATAGAAAATGTGTAATTATTACAATATTTTCTATGGAAGCAATCAAACACTCTTAACTTTTCTATGAAAAATGTGTATGGTACAAACATTTAAAGTTTCTTTCCGTGGAATTCATTTTCCAAGGGGTTGGGGTGGTATTTGTTTTCTAGGCAAATATTACCTAGAATTAAATCCTAGGTAATGCAATCAAACACACTCTTATTGATACTCAACAGGCTGGGGAGGAGATGAAACTGGAATATCAAAGAAAGGTTGCTTCATTGAATAAGCTAAAGAAGCGTGGTGCCAGAACTGAATCGATAGAGAAAGCAAAAGCAGCTGTAAGTCATCTGCATACAAGATACATTGTTGACATGCAGTCTATGGATTCTACCGTGTTGGAAATAAATCGTTTACGTGATGAGCAATTGTACCCAAAACTTGTTGCACTTGTTGATGGGTAAGTTCTATTTCAAGGAAACAATTATACTGATGAAAGATGTGGAACTTGGCCTATTAAAGTTGGAACTTTTATTCATGAAAGTCATATGAAATTATGAATTTACAGCACACTTGATCTCCTCATTCTTGCTCTCACTTCCTCACAAGGACACACATGCATGCACACTTTTAATATTTGCTCTCTCTCTCTCTCTCTCGAACACACACACACACACACACACACGTTTTATATTAAGTTTTTATCTAAGAGGCACGGATATGAAGCTATGGCATGAGAATGCATCCATGGCAGCTTTCAGGAAGTCTACAATAGAAATACAAAGGGCTAGGATGAAAATAATATTTTTTTGCATGACATGCACATGAAATAAATGATCAAAAAAGTTCAATGTAACACTATTTAAACATAGAAATCTATAGTCAATGTTTTTATTGTCGGTTCTGAAACCCATGTCCTATTTCCTTTTCCAAGAATGAGTGACAAGTGCATTTAATAAATTGTTCTGATGAAAGTTCTCTAAAAACAGTAAAACATGCTGGTTTTAGAATTTAAGAAATAGCTGTTTTGCAAGGTGCCAACAGTTGTTTCATGTGAACACAAAAATGTAGAAAAACAAAGGCCTTATTGAGGTTTCATTTGTTTTCTGCTTCTAATAAACTTGAAAGGAAAAAGAGGACTTTGAAAATTCAATTGTGGGGCCAATAGTGTTCCTTTAGTGTTGAATGCGTTCTCTAAAACAGATTTAAAAAAGTAATAGGACACTTTGGAGACATGTTGTTAGTTACCAATGAATGTCTGCCACATGTTCAACACAGAAAAGGTATCTCCTCATGAGTTTCTAGCCTATTCCATTTATCTGCTTCCTTCTCTTCTTAGAACTTGGGTGGCAACTAATTTGATTCTCTCTTTGGGCTCCTCGTTTAAGGAAGAATTGGCTTAGCTATTTCTCTTTGTATTTTTGTGTTTTAATAGCGAAATTCCTACTTTATATTTTGATGCTTATCAAATTATAAAAGCAGCTTATCAACTATCCAAATAGACAATTTTATTAGGGCAAAAGAATATTTATATTTTAAGGAATTTAAATTTATGCTGGGAGAATGTCTAACTGTTAAGCTCGTAGGGCTAAAGTAGGCTGTAGAGTTTTATTTTGTATTTCAGTTGTAGTAGATTATTTCTGCAGAGAGGATTAGTTACAACCTGTAACCTGGTTGTAACTGTTGATTGGTTAGCTATATATAATGCCAACCAACCTGTTTGGAGAATCAATCAAGAATTGAATTTAGTTTCTCATTTCTCTCTCAATTCCCTTCTCTGTTTTTCTCTCTAATTTCTCTTTGTTCTCTTTCCATTTCTTTCTTCCAGTCTTCCTTCTCATTTCTACCTTGAAAATCCCAGGTTCAAGACTTAGGTCTTGACAATTGTGGTATCAAAGCAGTCGGTTCTTGGACTGCTAGCTAGATAGCTTGGATCGATTGGAGATGGCAGATGGAAGTCGTATGAAGAAATTGGAGGCGCAGGTTAACCAAGTTAATTCCTTGGTGAATAACCTGTAGACTCGAATGGAAGCCTTGGAAGTTGGATCAAGTAAGCATCACAAAGGCATTCAATCATTGGAGAACAAATTGGATGCTTTGATGGATGGATTGGCTAAAAGACTCAATGGCTTCCTGCAGATGTTTTCCAAAATTCCGCAAATCAGCTTTCCAGTGGACTTTCCACTGAAGGAGAATGCTGATCCAATTTTGGAAGGTAATGGTCCTAACCCTAGACCTTCTACATTGCCTGTGTTAGAGATTGAAAACATCACTGAGAGAGATAATTTGACAAATCGAATGGTAGATAGGAGATTGGTGAATAATTTCTCCAGTACTCCAGATGTTCACAACAATGTCCCTATGCCAAAATTAGAAATTCCTCTGTTTGATGGAAAAAACCCTAGGTGGTGGATAAGGAGATGCCAAAACTTCTTTCAATTTTATAATATACTAAATTTCCTGAAAGTCAATCTGGCTTCAGCTTATTTGAATGATACTGCTAATGCCTGGTTTCAAGGCTGGGCAAGACTTAAGGTTGAATGCATATGAAAGATTTTATGGAAGAATTCTGTGAAAGGTTTGGGGATAAGAATATGACTGATTTTATAGAGGAATTTAATAAATTGAAGTAGGTTGGATTGGTTTTTGAATCTTAGACAAAATTTGAGGAGCTAAAGTCTTTAATGGTCATTACTAATCATGCCTTATCTGAAGCTTATTTTGTATCTAGCTTCATTAGTGGCCTATGTGATGAGTTGAGGGCCAACAATTAAGATGTTGCAACCTGCAACAGTTAAGCAGGCAGCGGAAAAGGCAAAACTACATGAATTGACCGTGGAAGCTCTATTCAAGAAATTTAGAGTTCTGTTTAAGGGAATTGGGCGTAGCAGTTACCAGACTTCAACCTTTACCCGAAATGTTACTTCTGGAATGGATATTTCAAATTCTTTTCCGAAGATTTCCCAAGGTCAAACTTCCTCAAATCCTTACCAACCAAATGCAACAAAAACTTCCTGTTTAGAACAGAGGAGACAATCTGGATTATGTTATAAATGTGGAGAAAACTTTATTCCAGGGCATCAACGGAAGAGACAATTGCTGAAACTAGAAGATAGAAATGAAGAAGAGGAGGAAATTACTGAAGAAATTGAAGTAGCTGATAAAAATTTCCTTGAAGATGAAGATGGAGAAATTTCGTACATGCCCTAAAAGGATGTTCTTCTAATAAGATCATAAAGGTTTAAGGAACAGTAGGAAGTAGAAAATTAATGGTGTTGATTGATAGTGGCAGTACTCAGTTTTTTGGATGAAAATAATGCCAAGGTTTTACATTACAAATTGAAGAGTACATTTCCCTTATCAGTTACTATGGTGAATGGAAGTAAGATGTATAGTAAATCCAAATGTGTTGATTTTTGTTGGGAGATGCAAGGACATGAATTTATTACTGATAAACAACTACTGAAGTTGGGTGGTTATGATGTAGTTTTGGGGGTGGACTGGATAAGCAGAATCAGTCCAATAATATTTGACTTTAACAAGCTGGAGGTTACTTTTGAGAAGGATGGGAAAAGATTTACTCTAATAGGCAGCCTGGATATGGGAGCCTGCAAGTTAATTTCTAGAAAAAAAAATTACAGAAATTTTTGAAGACTAAAATGACTCAAGTGGCTCAAATGTTTTCCATATATGCTGTGGATACAGGAGTTAAATGAGGCTGATTATCTAGAGCAGTGGACAACTGCAGACTGCTTATGGCAATAAGATCCAAACTTCACCGGAGGTACAAAATTTAGACTCTTTTACATTTGCTTTTGAATTTGAGGACTTATTTGTAGAGCCTAAAGTCTTACCTCCACAGCAACTGTTCATGCCATACCCCTTAAAGCAAATGTTGAACCCATTAATATTCATTCCTACAGATACCCTCCAATTCAGAAAACTGAAATTGAAAAATTGGTCAAAGAAATGCTTACCAATTCTATCATCCAGCCTAGCCATAACCCATTTGCATTGCGGTCCTTTTTGTCAAAAAGAAAGATGGTACTTGACAGTTTTGTATTTGACTATCGTCAATTACATGGTTTTACCACCAAAGACAAGTTCCCAATGCCAATTATAGAAGACCTTCTTGATGAATTAAAGGGAGTGGCCATTTTCACTAAGCTTGATCTATGGGCATGATATCATCAAATCAGAATGAAACCTGAAGACATTCCCAAAATTGTATTTTGAACCCACCAAGGTTTTATGAGTTTAAAGTCACACCCTTTGGTTTATCCAGTTCTCTTGCCACTTTCCAAGCTCTGATGAACCATGTCTTCAATCCATATTTGAGAAATTTCATACTAGTGTTTTTTGATGATATCCTAGTGAATTTTTCACCAGCATCTTGACCACCTTAGGACTACATTTGAAGCCTTTTGATCAATCAATTGTATGTTAAGAAGTCTAAATGTACTTTTGCTAAGAATCATGTGGAGCATTTGTGACATATTATCTCGGGAGAAGGTGTGAGTACAGACTCGAAAAAGATTGCACTGTCACACCCTTGAGTTGAGGGTTGGGCAATTTGGGAATTCGGGTGGGATTTCAAAAAAGAGGATAGAAGTTGACGAAGAAATAGATAGAACGAGAGAGAGAAATAACGAGAGAGAAAATTAGAGAGGGGGATTGTGAGGGAAGAGAGAGAGAGAGTTCTGTTATTTCCCAAAAAACTGCTTTAACTCTTCTACAACAACCTTCTTAAAGGCTACTCCTTTTAGTTAGATAGCTAACTATCAGTTGAAGGAGTTGTAACTGTTCTAACTATTCTACCACTTGTCTCCAATTGCCTACAACCGCTTAATCTCTTGTTGTTATAATTTGTTACAAGAATTCACCCCCAATATCTAGTCCACCCCTGGGTCGTAACAATTCCTCTCCCGATGAGAAAATTCTTGTCCTCAAGAGTCTAAAGTAGGTTAGTCGCTCTTGGGAACTACTTCAACAAATCTGGCAAGTATTCCCAAGTGGTATGATCAGGGTGCAGGTGTGCCTATCGCACTAATACTTGAGTGATGGGTGCTATGCCCTGGTAAATTACCCCCTGTCCACAATGGCCTAGGGCTCTATCACGCCTTCAAGTTCTTCTTCCATATGGGGCAGATCCGGACTGGTAGAGGCATTAGGTCCCATTGATTTTTTTAGCAATGAGACATGGAACATCGAATGTATTTTCACTCCCGCAGGCAATTGAACCTGTAATCCACCTCTCCAACCTTAGTTATTATGGTATAATGCCCGAAGTATTTTGGGTTGAGCTTTGATATTGGGGTGGTTGAAAAGGTGGGCTGTAGGAAGCATTTGACCTTAAGAAACACTCTGCCCCCCACTATAAATGATTTGTCACTCCTCCGATTGGTAGTCTGTATCATTCGGTTCTGAGTTGTAGCAAGTTCACTTTTTAGAATTGTTAGTATCTTCTGTCTCTGTTGTAAGTAGTGCTCAACTTTTGTCGTAGTGGTTGGAGAATTAGGAATGGCTGGTAATAGGGGAGGGTTGTAATTGATTGTTGCTTTTGAAGGCGTCCTTTTTATACCACTATGGTAACTAGAATTGTACCACCATTGTGCTAGAGCCAACCACTTGTTCCAACTCTTGGGCTTAGTAAAATAGATGCACCTCAAATATGCCTTGAGACATTGATTCGCCCTTTCAATTTGGCCATTGGTTTTTGGGTGGTAGGCTGTTGAGATGTACAACCCTACTCCCAAACTCTAGAATAGCTCCTGCCAAAAAGTGCTTGTAAAAATTTTATCCCTATCTGAGACAATGGACTCAGGAACTCCATTAATCCTAACCACTGAATCTAGGAACAACTAAGTCACTTCTTGAGCCGAAAAAGGGTGAGTTAGGCTAAGGGAATGGGTAAATTTGGCATATCTGATGGCTTCATTCGTATTTGGTGGTATCTGACTCTTAGGTCCAATTTGGAGAAAATTGTAGTGTCGGATAGTTCATCGAGTATGTCCTCAATAATAGGTATGGGAAATTTTTTTTTAATGGTGTTGGAATTGAGCTATCTATCGTCCACATAGAACTGGTATGTGCCATCCTTTTTTTTAACAAGGAGCACTGGTGATGTGTAAGGACCTTGACTGAGTTGGACAATGGAGGTAGGTGCATAGCGATAGGATCGTATATTCATAGGTCCGGTGTTAGGTTTAAGGTGTATAGAGTGGTCAAAAGGCCTTTGAGACAGTAGGGAATTTGGTTCCATGAATAAGTCCTTAAATTCGGTCAATAGTAAGTGCAAGTCATCACAAGTCTTTGCTTTGGTAAGGAGTTGGTTGATGGCTGGGCTGGAGTTTGCCTTCTGCCCTCCCCTTTCTACTCCTTCCTCCCATTCCACTGCTTGTATGGAATACAATTGGGAGATTTGCCCTCCTTTCTTTTGCGTTGCTTCTGTAGCTTTTTCCTAGAGATCATCTTTCACTTACCTTGTTTTAGGCTGCCCACCAAATTTAACTTCTTCCCTTCAATCTCTATTGTCACCTCCAATTTGTTGAAGTCAAAAGTTAACGAACTTACAATTCTCATCCAATCTACCCCCAAAATGATATCACATCCTCCTAATCCCAATTTCCTCAAATCGGCCATAAACTCCACACCTTACATCTGCCACTTGAAGTCATCGCACTTGTAGTGGTTGTACATCTTGTTTCCATTCACCAGAGTCACCGAAAATGGTTGTTTCTGTCAACTCACATTTAAAACTTGTACTAGTGTCCTTATTCAAGAAACTGTGGGTACTATCACTATCTATCAGCCTATTAGTCTTCTTTTTCCTACCTACCCTTTCACCTTAATGATTTTTCCAATTGGGCCTCCCTTCAATGCACGGAAAGAAATCTCTCCTCCTTCATCCCCTTGTACCTCCTCCATGGTGTCTTCGGGTACTTCCTCTACCATCCCCTTTCTCCTCCTTGATTCTCTTCATTAGACCCTTCCATATTCAACAATTGCCTCCTACATTGATGCGCTGGACCATACTTCTCGGCACACTTAAAACATAATGCCAATTGTCTCTGCTGTTCTATGGTCTGATTCTTATTTGCCCCTTGATTAGATGGAATCTTGACCCCTCCTTGACATGAACCCGACACTGCATCCTTGAAGTTACCTCCTAATTGTTGATTTTGTTTAGGTTAGGCCTCATCTAGACCTTATTTTTCTTGAATATCGCCTCCAAAGTTAGTTCTTGCAACTTGTCTCTCTGCAGCTTGTTTCACCGATGTTGGCATCATCATCTTAACCATAGGCCTCAATTCATTCTTCAATCCACTAATGAAACTAGACACGAAGTATGATTCCATTAGGCTTGGTTGAGAGGTCCACAGTAACGCTCTTAGTTCTTCAAATTTCATTTGGTATTTTATCACTGAACCCTCTTGTCTTAACTTGTTAAATTCTCCAACTACGTCCGCCATACTCTTTTCTCTAAACTGGTCACATAATGCCTCAAAAAATTCAGCCCAACTAGCCTCACTACTCTTGGCTTGTCTCCAACCTTGATACTGTACAAAGGAAAATATATAAAAGGAGAGCCCAATCAAATCTTACCGGATTGGACTTCTAAGAATCATCAATCAATCCCCTAAGATTGATCAATCAACTAACAAGGAAAGTAATAAAATCAAGTAACTGAAGACAAATCAAATCTTCCTAGCTGTCTGTCTGTGCGTATTTTAAATTGTAAGGGATTAAATGCTGAGTAATAAGATATATCCAGAAAAAGGTCTCCATTTGAGGCCTTGTTTTAAACCTCCTCTATTATTACCTGCAGTTGTGGATACCTATTTATAGACTTGCCAGGAATTACTGAAACTCATAACGAGAGCTATCCACTGCTCGGAATCAAATGAAGCAGTATGCAAATAGAAAGAGAAGTGAAGTTTGCTGTGAGTGATTTGGTGTATCTCATGATTAAACATTCTCATAAAAAAATTCTTTCTCATTCTAAGTTGAATCCCACGAATTTTGGACCTTTTCTTATCATTGCTAAGGCAAGACCTGTTACCTATCGTTTCCAGCTTCCACCTAATTCTAATATACATCTAGTGTTTCATGTGTCTTTATTGAAGAAAACCATTGGATCTATTGCTACTTCTAGTCCTACTTTACCTCCTCTAACTACAACTGGGGATTTCAAGGTGGAACCTTCTATCATTTTGGATAAGTGTGTGATCTTCAAGAACAATCTTCCTCTTACACAAGTATTGGTTCAATTGTCCCATCTACACCTGGACAACAATACTTGAGAATATTTGCTAGATTTGCTCAATCAATTTCCCTGTGCTGCTTAGCTTCTTTGCTTTTCTTGAAGACAAGGAAATTTTCAAGTGAGTGGAAAATGTCAAGCTTGTAGGCTAAAGTAGGTTGTAGAGTTTTATTTTGTATCAGTTGTAGCAGAATATTTTTGTAGAGGATCAGTTATAACCTGTAACTAATTTATAATTGTTTTTCTCCCTAATTTCTCTCTGTTCTCTTTCCGTTTCTTTCTGAACAATTTCAAACTTGGATTTCTGATTGAAAAAGAACTCGAATGCACAAAAACTATTCTGCCTCTTCTAGGATACAAGGCTACTTTAAATACAGTTATACTTCTTATCTCTTAGCTAAAGATTAGGGTATTTAAAATGAAAATACAATAACAGATTTGGTGTAATTCAAGCTCCTATATTTTCGGATATATCTTCTGCTCTATCTTCTTATCTTCGTTGCATCTTTGAATTCCTTTTCCCTTTGTTCGGCTTTATTTTTTTATTCTAGAATTATCTTCAACACTCCCCCTCAAGTTGGATAATAGATATCCTTCAAATCCTTGTTTGTTCATTGCCTTGGTAAGAATATTAGCTTCTTGTAGATCAGTAGGGATATATACTAGGTTTATTCCACCTTCTTCAATCTCTTGTCTGATGAAATGCGTATCAATTCTTACATGCTTCATCCGGTCATGTTGGACTGGGTTATTTACCATACTAATGGCAGATTTACTGTCACAGTATAGTCTTATAAGATTAGTGTTAGGCATCTTCAACTCATTCATGAACTTTCCTAGCCATATTACTTCACAAATGCCTTAGGTTATAGCTCGGTATTCTACTTCAGCACTACTTCTAGTTACCACACTCCATTTTTTGCTTCTCCACGTAACAAGATTTCCCCATAGTTTTGTGCAATAACCAGAAGTCGATTTGCTATCTTCTAAGGAACCAGCTGAGTCAGCATCTATGAACCCTTTAATTTCTCGGTCTTCGATCTTTCTGAACAAAATACCTTTGCTAGGAGTCCTTTTTAGGTATCTTAGAATATGATAAGCTGCATCAAGATGTTTGTTAGTTGGTGAATGCATGTATTGACTTACTTTACTCATTGCATATGAGATGTCTGGCCGTGTAAGAGACAAGTATATCAGCCTTCCTACTAATCTTTGATACCTTTATTTGTCAACTGCTTTCTCAGCCCCATCTTCATTATATTTCCAGTTGGGTTCCAGCGGTGTATTGGCTGGTTTACACCCCAACTTGCCTGTTTCTTTTAATAGGTCTAGAGTGTATTTTATTTGGGATATAAGGATTCCCTCCTTGCTCCTTGCTACTTCCATCCCAAGAAAATATCTCATCTTCCCTAGGTCTTTTACTTCAAAAACCTGCTGTAATTGCTCCTTTAATGCCGAAATCTCCTGCTTATCATCACCTGTAATGATAATGTCATCCACATAGACAATTAAGATAGTTTAAGCCCATTAACAACATGTTTAGTAAACAAAGTATGGTCAGACTGCTCTTGTTGATACCCTAGCTGATGCAATGTAATACTAAATTGTTTGAATCGGGCCCTAGGAGATTGTTTCAGCCCATATAATGATTTTATTAATCTGCAAGCCTTCCATTTTTCTTCAAATCTGGGAGGCATTCTCATATATACCTCTTATTCTAGATCTCCATTAAGAAATGCATTCTTTATATCAAGTTGGTGTAGTTCCCAATCTAAGTTAGCTGCAATTGAAAGTAACACACGTATAGAATTGAGCTTTGCAACGGGAGCAAATGTCTCTTCATAATCTATACCTTGAGTTTGAGTGAATCCTTGGGCCACCAATCTGGCTTTATATCGTTCAATGCTTCCATCGACTCTATACCCATATGCTCCCTATTACTTTCTTATTTTGAGGCAAATCTACCACTTTCCATGTACCATTTCTCACTAGGGCATCCATTTCCTCCTTTACAGTTGCTTTCCAATCTGGTTTTTGTAGGGCTTCATCAATATTTTTTTGGAATCTGCACCTCATCCACTTTGATGGTAAATGCCCTGAAACTTTGGGACAATTGAGAGTACACCAAATGGTTAGTTATAGGATGTCGAGTACATGACCTTACTCCTTTTCTCCAAGCAATTGGAATATCTAGGTCATATGGTTTAGCTTCTGCAGTTTCTGGTTTTGCATTGTTGGACTTGTTGGGAGCCTCAACTGGTACTACTGATTCAGTTTTCTCTTCCTCTTTTTGTGTTAGATCTTGTCCTGGGGCTAATGATTGATCTTGCCTTGGTTCAAGATCCTTTCTCCTTGAATATACTTTCATTGGCAATCATGTTTTTAGACATGTTTCTGAAATATGCTGCTGTTGCTGTTCTTCTCCCCCTGAATTTGTTACATCATTCGGAATAGGAATAAATGAGGTCACTGTTTCAGGAAGAAGATTAACATCCCAACAATTGTCCCTACCCTGATCTGCACTTGGAATCTCCCCTTCAGATTGGTTGTAGGGTAATAAGACTGATGTTCGAGAAAGGAGATATCACAAGACACAAGAATTTTTTTTGTGTTAGGACAATAACACTTGTATCCTTGTTGTGTAGGAGAATAACTAACAAATGCACACTTTTAAGGATTTTGGATGTAATTTAGAGCTATAGTTGTGAACATAAGCAGTACAACCGAAAACTTTAGGGGACAAGGAGTTCAGAATGCGGGTAAGGTGAGGATATGAGGTAATAAGAGTGTTTAAAGGGGTTTTGAAGTTGAGGACTTTAGAAGGTATCCAATTAATGAGATAGGCTGAAGTGAGAATGGCTTCTCCCCAATAGGATGTAGGCACAAAATTGGAAAACATGAGTGTTCGGGCTGTTTTGAGCAAATGTTGGTTCTTCCTTTCTGCCACACCATTTTGTTGGGGATTATAGGGACATGTACTTTGGTGAAAAATACTATTGTCACTTAGATATGTCTCAAACTCAGATGAGAAGTATTCTTTTCCATTATCCGATCGAAGAATATGGATGGATGTGTGAAATAAGTTGCGGACCATTTGATGGAATTTTCTGAAAACTGTGTAAACTTCAGATTTTTCCTTCATCAAGAATACCCAACATACCCTGGTATGGTCATCAATGAAGGTGACAAACCAGCGAGTGTTAGTCAAATTTGGTATCCTAGTTTGTCCCCATACATCACTATGGATTATGTAGAAAGGTTTGGGTGGTTTATAGGCATGAATAGGATGTGAAGATTTTGTTTGTTTAGTAAGAATACACTGTTCACAGTTGAAAGAATCACTCATTTTATTGCTAAATAAACGAGGATACGAAAGCTTTAAATAACAAAAATTCGAGTGGCCTAATCTTTTGTGCCATAAGTGAATATTAGAATCTGAAACAACAGAAGAAACAAAGGAATTTTGTAACCTAGGAATAAGAACAGAAGTAGTAGCTGGTCCTTTCACATAGTAAAAGCCCTCTCTCTCCTCAGCATTGCCAATCATCCTCTTTGAAATTAGGTCCTAAACACACATTGAGTAGGAGAAAAAATTATTTTGCAGTTCATATCTCTAGTGACTTTGCTGATAGATGGCAAGTTACATCTTAAAGAGGGCACATATAAGACATATTTTAGCCATAAATCATTTAAGTATACTGAACCTTTCCCTTCAATATATGATATTGTACCATCTGCCATAGTCACCTTTATATTCCTATCACAACGTTTGTAATCCACCATGCCACACATGGATTTGGTCATATGGTCGGAGGCTCTCGTATCAACAATCCAATCATTCCCATTTAGTAACTTAGAGAGATAGCAATTATAACTCTTACCTTGTGTCACTTGGGAGGTGGTTGGATTCATTACTTCCTCATAA
The DNA here is from genome assembly GCA_036245055.1 of Diospyros kaki. Classification (NCBI taxonomy): domain Eukaryota; kingdom Viridiplantae; phylum Streptophyta; class Magnoliopsida; order Ericales; family Ebenaceae; genus Diospyros; species Diospyros kaki. The sequence continues at coordinate 6,163,293 of BSEG01000003.1, forward strand.
TTGGAGGGTTTTGTAACCCCTGTTTGTTTAAAAACCTACTGCAAAACCTTCAATTGATTAGAGGTTAAGGTAAAACTTTTACCTTCTTCTACATCCACTGCATAAGCTGCTTCTGGCCTCTTCTGATTCTGATTTCTCCCTTTCCAATTAGCAAGCTTCCCGTGTATTTTCTAGCAGGTTTCTTTAGTATGGTAAGGTCTTTTGCAGTGATCACACCAAGGTCGGTCTTTTGTATGATCACCTCGAGGTGTTGCTGTCCTTTGCTTCAAGGCTGTAAGTGCTGATCCATCCTGATTATTGTCCTCAGGAGCTGTGTTTAACATGACTTTTTTTTCGGCTTTCCTCCCTCCTAACCTCAACAAAGGCCTCCTTGATGGAGGGGAAGGGTTTCATCCTTAGGAGCCTTCTGCGGACTTCATCTAAGTCCGGATTTAATCCATGTAGGAAATCAAATACTCGCTCTTTCTCCACAATCTTTGCATATTTTACTCCATCCTTCGTACACTCCCATTGTATATCATAAAACAGATCCTTTTCTTGCCATATCTCAGATAGAATATTATAGTATTCAGTCACCAAATGGTTACCTTGGCCGGTGGTTCTTAAGGCTGATCGCACCTCAAAGCATTGCATTGTGTTCTCCATGTCTGAATATAGGCTCTGGACAACATCCCATACGTCCTTTGTTGTCTTGTAGAATATAGATAGGTTTGCCCTATCTTTGGCTCTATGGAATTGATGAGCCAAGCCATCACTTTAGAGTTTTCAGCATCCCATGCTTTATGCTCGGTTGTTTTAGGATTTGACTGAGGTATTACTCCTGTGAGATATCCCATTTTTCCTTTGCCTTTCATCACAAACATAATCGACTGAGACCATTCCCAAAAATTGGTCCTATTAAGTTTATGTTGTGTGATTTGGAGAGTATGGTGATCTAACGAGAAGGGAGAAGGGGTTGGAAGAACCGATCGAGAGGCTGTAGGAGGACCGGCTGTAGGAGGACCGATATTGGAGGTTTCACTTGTGGTTGAGGAGTCAGCCATCTTGAGAAAAGTTGGTGTGCTGATTATCGAGAATCAAGCTTTGATACCATGAACAATTTCAGATTTGAATTTCTGATTGAAAAAGAACTCGAATGCACAGAAACTATTCTACCTCTTCTAGGATACAAGGCTACTTTAAATACAACTATACTTCTTATCTCTTAGCTAAAGATTAAGGTATTTAAAATTAAAATACAATAACAAATTTGGAGTAATGCAAGCTCCTATATTTTCGGATATATCTTTATCTTCTTATCTTCGTTGCATCTTTGAATTCCTTTTCCCTTTGTCCGGCTTTATCTTTTTATTCTGAGATTATCTTCAACACTTTCTTCCATTCTTCCTTTTCATTTCTACCTTGAAAACCCTAGGTTCAAGACTTAGGTCTTGACACTTAACCACTCAAAAAATGGAGGGAGACAAATGACACAAAATGAAGTCTGCAGGTAAAATTTGTGGGACTTAAAAAATGTGAAATGCAATCTATTTTCAAGGAAACAGTGTATGGCAGAAGAGATTGGCTTGTAAAAGGAGAGGCTAGCCAAATGTCTAGTGAGATGGCTATTATTATTCAAAATGCAGTAACATTAGTTCTAGGAGAGTCGAAGGAAAAAGAGTTCAAACCAAAAAGATTCGTGGTGGTGGAATGAAGAGGCATAAGAAAAAAATCAAAACCACGAGTGATTCTTACAAGAGTTTACATATGTTGTAATGAAGAAAATCTGAAGAGCAATATTTAAACAAAAAAGAAAGCAAAGAAGGCAGTTAGTGAAGCAAAGTTAAAATCTTATAAAAATTTGTACCACCAATTCGAGGAAAAAGATAGGGGCAGAGTATATATGTAGAAGTTAGTTAAGTTAAAGGTGAAATGCGTTGAAGATACAAATCTAAAGGTGTTAGTGTTAATACAGTGAGACAACCAGGAGATATGAAGGAAGTACTTCTTGAGGTTATTCAATGAAGGTGCAAAAATAAGGGTCATGTTGGGCCATCTTAATAACTTTAAGGAAAATAGGAATTACATGTTATATAGACATGTTTGTCCAAATAAAATAACTGCAAGCTATGAGAAAGACGAAGAATATTAAAGTAGTGTCACAACCCTAGGGTTTTAATAGTAATTATAGCTTATTCTGCATTATAGCTTGTTGTAATATTTTTGCTGCTGTTACAACTTGTACCTTTCAGTTACAGTTTCAACTGTAAGCTAGAAGGCCTATAAATAGGCTACTACTTGGAGGATTGGAATTCATTGCGAAATAACAAAATTCTTTCCCTCTAAAAACGTCTCTCTTCTTTCTTTCTCTTTGCCTTTTCTGTTCTCTCTCCTCTTTCCTCCTCTCTTTCTTGATTTTTTCCTAAATACCTAAAGAAACCCTAGGTCAAATCTAGGAACCTGACAATTTGGTATTAGAGTCGTCAATCCTTGGTTGTTGACTTCAGAGACAAAATTTGAGGTGTAATCAGTGGAGATGGCCAAAGGCCTATAAATATGTTGGACGAGATTGAAATTCCAAGTGGAAGTCTATCAACTCTCGGGCATAAATTAAAATCAGATTATCCTAAAGTTGTTTAATTACTTTTTAAGCTATAGATATTGTTGTAAATTTGTATTTTATTTTTGTTTTATCTCCTAAAATTTAGGAGATACTTCATCCTAGTTTTCAGGGGATAGATTACCTAAATCTTCTTGTACTTTATAGGAGAAAGATATTTTCAAGCTCTCTTAATATCAATCTAGGCAAGCATTCACGGTTTTCTAAGGCTTGTTTCATGGTATCAGAGTCTGCTTTACGATCATAACAAGTCTCTGTCTGCTTTTTTTTTTTTCTTTCAATCTTTGTTTGTTCCAACCATAGCCGACCCACAACCTAACACTACCCTAATAGAAGCTTTCACTACTAGCTCTCCGAGCACTCTTCCTCCTCCTTCTCCTCAGCAAAATTTTCCTATTGTCCCTATTGATAATCACCCTCTACAAATCACTCCACATAATCTAAATGGGAGTAATTTCAAGGAGTGGTTTCAATCTGTGATGTTGGTGATTAAAGGGAAGAGAAAGGCAGGATATTTGACAGGATCTACTCCTACTCCACCAATAGATGCAACCACCTATGGCGTATGGGAGAAAGAGATATGGGATTTAGTCCAGGAGATGTACTCAGACCTAAAAAACTCATCCCAATGTCTATCAAACAAGGTAATGTAAGTGTTACTGAATATTTCAATATATTGGTAGAATTGTTGCATGAAATGGACCTATTTCACTCTATTAGCTGGGAATCTCCTGCGGATAGCCAAAAGCACAGTAAGATGGTAGAAAATGATATGATTTTTTTATTTTCTATATGGGCTTAACACTGGTTTGGATGAGGTCAGGGGAAGGATTTTGGGTTTAAAACCTCTACCAGCCCTTAAAGAAGTTTTTGTAGAAGTCAGGAGGGAAGAAAGCATGCATAAAGTCATGCTTCAGCACACTGATCCTATCCTAAACTATCAAAACTCAACACTAGCCACTACTAGGTAGGGGGAGATCTTTCCAAAAGATCAAGGAAAGAACAAATTGTGGTGTGATTTTTGTAAGAAACCATACCACACGAAGGAGACATGTTGGAAGATCCATGGAAAACCAGCAAATTGGAAGCCAAAAAGAGGAAGGAAATACCAAGATCAGCATATGTTGCTGAAATTCCTATAGAATCTAAAATTGGTACCAACTTGAATCTCTCTGAGGAACAAATTCAAGCCTTGTACAGGTTACTCAATCAAGGTATTGCTACTCAGCCCACATCATCTGTAGCATTGCAAGGTAACTCTCTATTCTACTCCTCAAATTCAAATAGACTTCCAAAAAATGTGTGGGTGGTAGACACGGGTGCATTTGACCATATGGCAAGTTCTGAAACCTTAATGACTGATTATACTTGGTGCACTTTACCAATTAACATCTCCATGGCCAATAGCACAACATCCCTTGCATTGGGTTTTGGAACAGTATGTGTATCATCATTAAGGCTGAAATTGGTCCTACATGTGCCAGGGTTAAAATGCAACCTTTATCCGTAAGTAGGATCACTCAGGATACAAATTGCAGTGTAATTTTCTTTACTATCTGGAAGGAGATCATCTCAACTTTCCTACCAATAAATCAGTCCTAAATGTAACTTCTAATGTCAAAATTTTGTTATGGCATAAACGTTTAGGGTATCATAGCTTTCCTTATCTTAAATCTTTGTATCATGAAATTTTTGTCAATAAAGAACACAGTTTTTCGTGTGAATCATGCACTCTTGCTAAACAACCTAGATCTCATCATCCTATTTAGTCATATAAACCCTCAAAACCTTTTCATTTGATACATAGTGATATTTGGAGTCCTTTTAAACACCCTAATATCACCGGCTCAAGATGGTTAATCACATTTATCGATGATCACTCTAAAACTTGTTGGGTTTATCTAATGAAGGAAAAATCAGAAGCTAACAACATTTTCAAAAGATTCCATCGATTCATTTTGAATATGTTTCAAACTTTTATCCAAATCCTTTGGACTGATAATGGCGAGAGTATTTTTCTAATGATCTCACTCATTACTTGGTTGAACATGGAATATTTCATTAAAGCTCATGCCGTTACACACCTCAATATTTCATTAAAGTTGAGAAAATATATTTCTCTATTTCTCAAAGGTTACACGTTAATTCCCCTTCTCTCTTTATAGAGGAAGAGAATAATACAAAAAGAAAATGACAAAAAAGGAAAGAAGAATATACACAAAATATACATTGCTTCTAAGATACAAAGAATATTCTATATTCAAAAATACTTTTATTTCTACACTCCTCCTCAAGTTGGCTTGAAGATATCTTTCATGACAAGCTTGCTCATAAGTTTCTCAAACCGAGTTTTGTGTAATCCTTTTGTAAGAATATCAACCACTTGGTCAATTGTTGGAATGTAGGGCATACAAATTACTCCATTATCAATTTTTTCCTTAATAAAGTGTTTATCCACCTCTACATGCTTCGTCCTGTCATGGAGCACTAGATTATGAGCAATAGAGATTACAACTTTATTATCACAATAAACTTTTGTTGGTAGGGAAGTGGAGACCCTCAAGTCTGATAGAAACCTCTTTATCCACATGACCTCACAAATGCCATGGGCAGCTGCACGAAATTCGGTTTTAGCATTGTTTTTGGCCACCACATTTTGTTTCTTACTCCTCCAAGTAACAAGATTACCTCCCACAAAGGTATAGTACCCTGATGTAGATCTTCTGTTAGTTATATTCCCTGCCCAGTCTGCATCTATATAAGCCTCTATATGAAGATGTCCACATTTTCTAAAAATTAGACCTTTCCCAGGGGTTCCCTTTAGGTACCGTAGAATTCTGTAGGTAGTTTCAAAATGTTGTGAACCAGGTGAGTGCATAAATTGATTTACAACACTTACGACAAAGGCTATGTTTGGTCGAGTATGGGATAGATAAGTCTACCCACAAGTCTTTGATATTTCTCCCTTTCTACTACATTCTTCGCCTCGGTAGGTTGAAGTTTTAAGTTGGGTTCAATGGGAGTTTCAGCAACCTTACACCTAAGCATTCCTGTTTTATTGAGTAAATTCAGAATATACTTGCGTTGGTTGACAAAGATCCCCTCTTTAGATCTTGCAAATTCCATCCTAAGAAAGTACTTTTAGAGGACCCAAGTCCTTGATCTCGAACTCATGAGCTAATCTCCTTTTTTGGTCTTCAATCTCTCCCTTGTCATCATCAGTCATTATTATATCATCCACATAGACAATTAAGATTGCTTTCTTACCGTCACTAGCATACTTGAAGAATAGTGTGTGATCTGCTTGGCTCTGAATGTAACCATAGCTTTTCACCGCCTTTCTAAATCTTTCAAACCATGCTCTCGGAGACTGTTTTAGACCATACAAGGATTTTTTTTAAATGACATACCTTGTTTGTACCGAGGCTCTTCTCAAATCCTGGTGGAAGATCCATAAACACTTCTTCTTCTAAATCACCATTTAGGAAGGTATTCTTTACATCAAATTGGTGGAATGGCCAATTAAAATTCACTGTAAGGGAGAGAAGAACTCGAATGGAGTTTATTTTATCTATTGGAGCAAATGTTTCTTGATAGTCGATGCCGTATGTTTGGGTGAATCCCTTAGCAACCAGTCTTGCTTTGTATCTTTTTATGCTCCCATCTGCTTTACATTTTATAGTAAATACTCACTCACAACCTACCGTTGTTTTGCCTTCTAATTTGTTCACAATCTCCCAAGTTTCATTCTTTCTAAGAGCACTCATTTCCTCCTGGACTGCAAACTTCCAATCTTGGTCACCAAGGGCATCCTGAATTGTTCTTGGGACATGTAGGTTAGAAATATTTGAAAGAAAGGCCTTATGATAATTAGACAATTTTTGGTATGACAGGTACATAGCAATTGGGTATTGGGTACAAGATCTCACTCATTTCCTAGTAGCAATAGCAACATCAAGATCGGACAAGTCAAATGAAGAATAATCTGAAGGAGTGAGTTTAGAATTACCATGAGAAGAAGTACTATCGGAAGGCCCATCATTCGAAGACATCGATTGTTCAGTAGTTAGAGGAATATTCGGATTGATAGTATTCTTTAGGGTTTGCCTTCTCGTATAAAATTGAAGCTCCAGTTTTGGAATATTCTGATTCGTATGTGGTAATTCTCCCCCTGGTTCCAATCCCATCACGCTAGGCACCTGTGAACTAGACACACCCTGTTCCACAATGTTTGGGACATTTATATCTTTGAGTTGTTTATCAGAGTGGAGAGGAGCACCAATCATGGTAGGACGGGGATCATAGAGTTTTAAGGAATTATCCTCCTCAACACTAGAATGCAAAAAATGATCTTCTTTCTCAATATACTCCCCTTGAAGATGATTTTTAGGAAAGTAGGGTTGAGTTTTGAGGAAAGACACATCCATAATAATATAAGTTTTTTTGGTGATAGGATTAAAACATTTGTACCCTTTTTTATTTGGTGCATAACCCAAAAAGACACATTTTTCAGCTGTGGGATCCAATTTGAAACGAAATATTTGAGGAATATAAACAAAGCAAGTACATCTAAAAACTTTTAAGGGTAACTCAGAATATATACGGCAAAGAGGGAAGAATTGTTTTAAAGAGTGTAAGGGAGTTTGAAACTGTAGAACACGAGTGGGCATATGATTGATGAGATAGGAAGCGGTTAAAATTGCATCACCCCAGAGGTATTTAGGGACATTCATAGAAAACATGATGGCCCTGGCAATCTCTAGTAAGTGTCGATTTTTTCGTTCAGCAATACTATTTTGTTGGGGAGTTTCATGACAAGTGGATTGATGTAAAATTTTTTTTTCCTTTAAAAAACCCCCCAAAGATTCATTAAAATATTCAGTGCCATTGTTAGATCGAAGAATACAGAATTTTGTGTTAAATTGAGCCTCAATCAGATGGAAAAAATCTTTGAAAGTTTTAGGCACATCTGATTTCCTTGCAAGTAAGTAAACCCAACAAACCCAAGTATGATCATCAATAAAAGTAACAAACCACTTTTTGCCAGACAAAGTGGAGACCTTAGAAGGCCCTCAAACATCACTATGTATCACATAGAATGGTTTTGAAGGACAATAGGGTTTTGGAAGAAATTTAACACGATGATCTTTGGATAAATAACAACTCTGGCATTGAAACATAGAAGGATCCACTCCTTTAAACAACGTAAGAAATAAATATTTCAAGTAAGGAAAACTAGGATGGCCTAGTCTAAGATGCCATTGCATTATTTGATTAGAAACAGAAGTAGAACTAATACCACTCAACCTGTGAGTTTTTTTATTACGCAAGACATCCCTATCTAAATAGTAGAGCCCGTTTATTTCTCTAGCATTGCCAATCGTCTCTCCTGAGTTTTGGGCTTGAAAAATGCAATAGGAATCGAAGAAGATAACACGACAATTAGAGTCTTTGGAGAGTTTATTAACAGATAAAGATTGCAAGCAAGTTTAGGAACATAGAGTACTGATTGAAGATCAATATTGTCAGAGAGTTTAATGAGACCTTTACCCGTAATGGGTGAAAGACTACCATCGACTATTCTTATTTTTTCACTACCAGAATAAGGAATATAAGAGTTGAATAGATGCGATAAACCAATCATCTGATTAGATGCTCCTGAATCAATGATCCATGGAACAGATTGAAAAGAACTAGAGAGGGCAAAGGAATTTCTACCTGAATAAGCCAATGAACAATTGGGTGTACCAGGGGACAGATTAGACTTAGTAGTCGTAGAAGATGATTAAGTTGCTCTTTGTTGAATGGTCCTGCATCAGCTTCATGGGCATCAGCTTCATGGGAGTTTTGGGGAACTCGAAACTGATCTTAAGAAGGCTAGGATTGTTGGGTCGGAGTGACTAAAGATGCAGATTCAGTCATGGTGGCTGAAAAAAGATCAGGGCAGCAGAAGCAAGGCGGAGCAGTAGCCGGATTTGCACACAGTGACCAGATCTGGACCTGCTAATAGTGACCCACGGATCTGGGCTCTTGGATTTGGGTACCCAAGTGCCCAATCTCAACAATAGAAACCAAATCGTATCTGGTTGATAGAAGCAATGAAGAACAGTGACCAAGGGCGGCTCTGATGCGTGAACTAGGGCGACTCTAACGCGCGGATCTGATGCGTGAACTGGAGCAGCACGAACGCGACCAAGGACAACGGATAGGAGCGGCTCTGGTGTAGCGGCACGAACGACAGAGAGGCTAGAGGGCCGACCTTTGCGAGAGGCTAGAAGGTCGCGATCGTTCCAGAGGTGGGAACCCACTGGAGAACGACGACGACTGTAGAGGCGGCAGCGGTTGGGATGGCCGGATCTTAGAGGCAGCGGCCGATGTAAGGGCGGCGGCGGCAGCCTAAGGATGCAGCGGTGACAAGTGGCTGGTGAAAGGGTGGCGACAGATCTTGGGTATAGTAGAAGGATAGAAGAAATTAGGGTTTCACAGTGAATGGCTGTGATTTAATCCCTAATTCCTACTCTGATACCATCTAAACAAAGTTGAGAAAATATATTTCTTTATTTCTTAAAGGTTACACGCTAATTCCCCTTTTCTCTTTATAGAGGAAGAGAATAATACAAAAATAAAATGACAAAAAAGGAAAGAAGAATATACACAGAATATACATAACTTCTAAGATATACAAAGAATATTTTATATTAAAAAATACTTCTATTTCTACAGATATATATCCTCATACTCCCTATCTCTCTAAACTTGACCTTAAAGTCTTTGGGTGTATTGCATATGTGCACAACAACAGCCTCACACGGACAAAGTTAGATCCCAAGGCCCAAAAATGCATCTTTATTGGGTACTCACCCTCTCAAAAAGGGTACTAGTGTTACTACCCTACAACCAAAAAATTCTCTGTCTCTACTGATATTACTTTCTATGAGGATTTACCATTCTATCAATCCAGTTGTTCTCAAGAGGTGCCTATTCCTCACAGACCAAATACTATCTTTCCCTTACCTCATCATGACCTTCCACTGCCAATATATTCTCAAGGGGGAGCATCTTGATCTTCTATACTAGATAATACACTGGCAAATCCTAGTCCATATCCTCCTCGTATTGATCCTCCTATTACCTCTAAACCTGAAACAACAATTGTGCCTCAGCGTCCTTCCCATTCAGACCCAAACAACCCCTTCCTTGTTTATTCCAAATGCCCTAAAGGCCTTCTAGAACCTCAACAAAGTCGGTTATCTATTCCAGAGGTTGGTCTAGCTGGTCCATCAAATGAAAAAGGGGATGATAATAGTAACAACAGTACAACCAGGGAAGATGATATGGACTAGGCCATGCCTATTGCTCTAAGGAAAGGGGTAAGATCATGTGTTAAGTACCCTATTGCTAGCCATTTAAATTATGCACAACTCTTTCCTCAATTCAGAGGATTTATTGTGAATGTTGATAGCATTGAAATTCCAAGGGATATTCAAAGTGCCATGAATAATCCCAAGTGGAAGGCTGCAGTTATGGAGGAAATGAATGCCTTGGTGGGGAACAATACATGGGATGCTGTGAAATTGCTCTTGAACGAGAAGATAGTAGGATGTAAGTGGGTCTTTACTGTGAAATATAATGCTAATGGTAGTATTGAAAGGTACAAGACTAGATTGGCTGTCCAAGGGTTTACACAAACCTATGAGATTGATTATGAGGAGACATTTGCTCTTGTTGCTAAGTTGAATTCCATTCGAGTGTTACTGTCTATTGCTGTGAATTTAGATTGACCACTCTTCTAGTTTGACATGAAGAATGCCTTCTTTAATGGTGATTTGGATGAGGAGATCTATATGAGGTTTTCTCCCGATTTTGAACATGAGGTTAATAGTTGGAGTGTGTGTAAGCTAAAGAAATCCTTATACAGATTAAAACAGTCCCCAAGGGTATGGTTTAAGAAATTTAGCATGAGCCTCAACCGATTAGGATATAAACAAGGACATTCAGATCATATCTTGTTTATAAAACCCACTGGAAATGAGAAAAGGGTTATATTAATTGTATATGTTGATGATATTATCGTGACAAGTGATGATTTACAAGAAATTGACAACTTGAAGAGGCATCTAAAGGCTGAATTTGAAGTAGAAGACCTAGGAACCATGAGATACTTCCTAGGCATGGAGGTAGCTGAAAGCAAAGAAGGGTTGTTCATATCACAACGAAAATATACCCTTGATCTACTAAATGATACGGGGATGCTAGCTTGTAGACCAATTGGAACTCCCTTAGAAAAGGAGCTGGAAAATGGAAAAAAAATATGAAGATATTCTAGTAGAAAAATAAAGGTACTAAAGGTTAGTAGGGAGATTGATTTATTTGTCACTTACTAGGCAAGACATAGCCTATGCAGTTAGTGTAATTAGTCAATATATGCATTCTTCCACTCAAAGGCACATAAAGGTTGTGTTTCATGTTCTAAGATACCTAAAAGGTACTCTTGGAAAAGGTTTAATGTTCCAGAAAACTGAGAATAGGGGAATTGAGGGCTATGTCGATGCAGATTGGGTAGGCTTTAGAGAGGACAACAGGTCAACTTTAGGATATTGTACCACGGTATGGGGGATATGGTTACATGGAGGAGCAAGAAGCCATCGGTGGTGGCTTGCAGTAGTGTTGAAGCTGAATTCCGAGCAATAGTTCAAGGGATGTGTGAAGTGATTTAGCTAGAAAGGCTAATGAAAGACTTGGGGATACCTTTATCTTAACCAACAAAGGTATTTAGTGATAGTAAATCAGCTATCAATATTTCAAAAAATCATATGCAGCATGGTCAGATGAACCATGTGAGAATAGATAGAAGTTTTATAAAAATGGAGATTGAAAGAGGGATAAGTCTATCATATACACCTTATATTGATCAAATGGCTGATGTTTTAACAAAAATAGTTGCAAGACCATGTTTTGAGTCCTTAATTAGTAAGTTGGGAATAACTTGCATCTATTCACCAGTTTGAGGAGGAGTGTTGGACAAGATTGAAATTCCAAGTGAAAACCTATCAACTCTCGGGCATAGATTAAAATCAGGTTATCCTAAAGTTATTTAATTACTTTTTAAGTTGTAAATATTGTTGTAAATTTTTATTTTATTTCTGTTTTGTCTCGTAAAATTTAGGAGATAGTTAATCCTAGTTCTTAGGGGATAGATTACCTAAATCTTCTCCTACTTTATAGGAGAAAGATTAGGATATAACTTGTATATATTTTCAAGCTCTCTTAATATCAATCTAGGCAAGCATTCACGGTTTTCTAAGGTTTGTTTCAGTATATATGGCCAGGTTATAGATAGAGATGATTTGCAAGCTAAAACTCATAGAGCTGATCCCAGCTAGTAGGATTAAGGCTTGATATGTTTTGTGTAGTTTCTGGTAAATTCACTAAATCATAACATGCATACAAATTCAGAAGCCAGTAGTCATAACATTTTTTTTTTGGTACCTCTAGTATAGGGTACAGGGTGAAGTCTGGTTTAGTTATCTTATTTTGTAGTGCTTATCAAATCTATTGCAATTTTAGGTTTAGATGAGATCTTAGTTATTGGCTGATACATTAATTGGAGAATATTCTTGGGTGGTGGTTCTCTATGTATTGGGTGAGGTTTGTTAGGACCCTAGTCCTAACTAAGGCTTACTTAGAAAATAGAATTGGAAGCGAGGGAGAAATAGAAAGAAATGAGGGAGAATCAGACAGAATAATAGGGGTAAATCGAGAGAAATGAGGGAGAGAGAGAGAGAGAAAGTAAGGAGAAACATAGTGAAATGAAGGAGAAACTAGAATTATGATATTCCTTAAATTCTGATCTGATATACCTCTTGGAATTATGGCAGAGCCTTATATAAAGCTATCCAACAATTATTTACAACGGTTACCATCACTTCACTACTTCTCCACTACTCCATAACTATAAATTAAGTGTAAATATTACACAACTACTCCTAATTCACAATTGTAAATAACAACTGAATAAAAATAACTTTCTGATTCATCTAGGTCATGACTAGGTTGTGTGGTGACTAGGTCAAAAGATGGTTGTTTGATGTGCAATCCCTGTATGGAGTGTTCTTGGGTTTAAATGCTTTATTTTTTTCCCTCAAGAAGAGTATAATTATCTAGTGGTCCTTCCGTGGGGATTTTTTTTGTTTGGTTTGACAGTTTGGGCGAGATCTTACTATTGATAACCTACTTAGGTGGCATTTTCTTTTGAATCTTTGTTGCACAAGGATTGCAATCAGCAAGATTGCGGATATTCTTCTTACTCATTTAGTGGTAGCTAGGGAGCTTTCTAGATTGATGCTCAATTGGTTTGGGGTGCCGTTGGTGTTTCCAAGGAGGATTATGGAACTAATTTTAGTTTGGAAGGCTTTTCAGTGGGTAGTAGACAAAGGACGGAGCCTGGCATTTGGTACCACATTTACTATTGTGTTCTATTTAGGGAGGGGGAAATAGGCCTTTTGAAGTGATTGAGGCATCTTTATTTGTGTTGAAGAGTAGTATTTTTTTTTCTTCTTCATTTTTAAGAAATGGAATGATCATCTCATCAAAACGATGACAAAAATCACTAGCCTTAATGTCACTAAGTGTGTTCGGCTACGTGAAATCTAGATCTACAACCGTTTCTATTCATGGTCATCTTCTTTAAGACCACCATATTTTGTGATATCTAAAGGTTTCTCACCAACATTCCAATGCTATAGAATTTTTTCAATTCTTTGCATGTCCAGTGGATATTGGATATATCTTTCGTGTGCAAATCTTTATTGAGGTACATGATGGTACACCCTTGGAGCCTTGTTTTTCTACATAGTAAAATTATTTACTTAAGAAAAATGTTATTTTAAGAATCTCGAACTTTGGAATAATCATGTGTGAATTACTATGTTTATATTTGTGGCAAATACCACATCGCATTTAGAAGCACAGTTAAATTTTCAGGTACATATTTAACATTAGAACATGGCTTTTTTGAGAACTCACGAAACAAAAAATGCATCTTGATTCTTATACCATCTCTCTGGTAGATAACCTTCTAAGATCTTGAAGTGTTTTTTTTTTAAAGATCCCTACTAGTGGAATTACTGAACATGTGAGAAATTTGTAAGCTAAACAAATTTATATATGAACTTTGTGTTTGTGAATGGCAGGATGGCTACAATGTGGGCGACCATGCGAAGATGTCATGAGAAACAGTCGAAGATCGTTATAGCATTGAAGTATCTCAACATCTCTGAATCCCCAAAAGAAACTAGCGACCATCATCATGACCGGACAGACCAGCTATGGGGTATTGCCCGGCAGTGGCATTCATACTTTGAAGATCTCATGACCCATCAGAAGGGGTACATAAGAGCTCTCAAGAGCTGGTTGAACCTAAACCTCATTCCCATAGACAATAACCTGAAGGAGAAGGTTTCATCTCCTCAGAGGCCGCAGAACCCCCCAATTCAGGCCCTTCTGGAAACCTGGAATGGTTTCCTGGACAGCCTCCCCAATGACCTTACAAGAACAGCCATAACCAACTTTGCAGCCATCATGCATACTGTAGTGGAGTGTCAAGCAGAGGAGATCAAGTTGAGGAACCGACGCGAGGAGTCTCGAAAGGACCTCGAACGCAGGATCCAGCAGTTTAATGACTGGCATAGTAAATACTTGCAACGAAGAACGCCGCCAGAGGAGACGGATCCAGATAGGCCGCTAGAGAGGGATGTGGTTGCAGAAAAGCAGTTTACGGTGGAGTTGGCGAAGAAGAAGCTGGAAGACGACGAAGAAGCGTACGAGAGGCAGTGCATTCATGTTCGAGAGAAGTCCCTGACGAGTCTGAAAACCGGCCTACCGGAGCTTTTCCGGGGACTCTTGGAATTCTCAGATGTTTGTTCGGATATGTATAGTAAGTTGCGGTATCTCACAGCATCTTAAGCCCGATGAGAGCTGAAGTATATGGTTCTGGCTTTTTTTTTTTTGTGTGTATAATTTGTTTTTGTTTGTGTAATTGTGTTATGACTTCAAATACGTCACTTGAATTGTGTGAGAGAAGTATGAAGTATTGTTTTTATTTGATTTTGATTTTTTAATTACTAAATCAATATAACACCATACTCATAAATTTTTAGTTTGTTCTTATTTATTATGGAAAGGCTTGTTATCATTTTAATCTTCTTTGCATCAATGACTTGGCTTCATTCATTTTATCTATTCCTTTCATTGCTTGTCTTATTGTATTGTATGATATCTTAATCGTATTTTAATTTATTTATTAAATTTATCTCTGTGTCACTTTAATAATCTTATAACTTACGTTAGTTTCCGTTAGTAGGAGTGGGCCCAACCGCAGCTTCCTCTCCTCGTCCGCATTGCCAATCTCTCACTCAGACTCAGGTCGGGACCAAAACAACATTAGCGAGAGAGAGAGAGAGAGAGAGGGGGGGGGGGGGGGGGAGGGGATTCCTGCGCAAGCAAATGGCTGCTTCCTCTAAACCCTCCGAAGCCGAGTCTCCACTCTACTACCACCCTCTACCTCCGGACCACCACCACCACCCCCAACCCCACCCCCACCAAGACTACTTCGTCTTACCTCTTTACTTTCCGGCCTCTGGCCGCCGCAGGCTCCGCCGCCGCATCATCTCCGCTGTCTCCTTCCTCCTCCTAGCCGTCGCCGCCTACTGCCTCTGGCCCTCCGATCCCGATCTCAAGATAGTCCGCCTGCACCTCGACCGCCTCCACATCCGAACCAATCCTGCCATTGCCGTCGATATCGTCTTGCGGCTGACTGTCAAGGTCCGCAATGTGGATCTCTACTCCACCGACTACCGCTCGCTCGTCGTCTCAATTGGCTACAGGGGAAAGCAGCTAGGGTTTATGAAGTCGGACCGTGGCTTCGTCAGACCGAGGGGCTCATCGTACGTGGACGCTGTTCTTGAACTTGACGGAGTTGAGGTCCTGTCTGACGTGATTCCGTTGCTCGAAGACTTGGCTAGGGGTTCGGTTCCCTTCGACACGGTTACGGAAATTCGCGGTCAGCTTGGGTTGTTCTTCTTCGAGCTCCCTCTGAAGGTAATTTTAGCAATTTTCGGTAACTATTGTGCTTTAGGTTACACAGAAACGACAAACATTTTTAATACGAGATAGAAATAGAGAAATATTTTTTTTTTAAAAAATAAAAAATAAAATACAGAATAAAGTGTAAATTAAATTTTTTTATAAATATAATTTTAATATAAAAATTATAAAAAAATAATTTTAACATAATATAAATAAACATAAATTTTATAATATATTTAAACAAATATAAACATAAAGTTCACAGAAAAAAAAATGCCTTGTACGTGGAAGATAAAATAAGAAAAAAGCAAGCAGAAAATAGTTGGTCTCCGCGACCCACGTTTTCACAGCCACGACCGATAATTTAGCTGGAATTCTAGGGTTTATAGGCTTTCTAGAGCATACAAAAGGGCTGGCTTTGATCGAATGATTGTTGTCTGCTGAAATTGGGCGGAGGCGTGGTCTGAGACAAGGTTTCCGAGCATCCAGAAGGCCGGAACCGGTGAGAAACATTTTAGGTTGGTAATAGATTCTCATATTTTTATATTTGGTACAATTTTTAATTTTTTTAAAAAAATAGCATTTTCAAAATTTATTTTTAATGAATTTTTTCACAATTTCAATTCCCATGAATTTGAGATTTTTTTTAATAAATAAAAAGATTAAAACATCCCTTACCTTCTTATAAATTCGTAGTCATTTCATATGTATATATATACACGTTACACACATATTCATATAAATATATATATTATGTATATATATCTACATATATATATACATAATGTGTAAAAAAAATAACGTTTTTTGACTTCTTAAAAAATTATGGGTCTCAATATTTTATATATTAGAAAGAATTTATTATTCTTAAACAAAAAAATCAAATAAGAGTAATTTTAAAAAAATAACATTTAATTCTCATAAGTGCTACATTTATACCAAGCATAAGAACTAAGGCTGCGTTCTCTTTATTAATTTCACGTCATTTTTAATTTTTAATTTTTTAAAACAATGAAAATGTATTTCATTTTCAAAAATTTAGGTTACGTTCTCTTTACTGTTTTCAAGTCATTTTTAGTTTTTAATTTTCTAAAATAATGAAAACGCGTTCTCTTTACTGTCTTTGAAAATGCATTTTTGAAAATAAAAAAAAATTTATGAAGAAAACTCAAAACAATAAAAAGTTGTTTTGAGTGTTTTCATCTGAAACAAACTCAAAACTCAAAACATATTTATTTATTTATTTATTCATATTTTATTATTGTAATTAAAAAAATATTATAAAATTCATTAACTTTAAAATGTATATATTTTTTTAATAATATATTAACATTAAATATTTATAATTTACTTAATAATCAAATTTATTGAATAAAATATTATTAAAAAAATATTTTCAAAATTTCAAAGAGAACGCGTTTTCTAATTTTTTGTTTTGAAAAATAGTTTTTCAAAATGACAAAGAGAACAAGTTTTCAATTTTCTAAAAACAGACTATCAAAACAAAAAATTGAAAATAAATTTAAAAGTCAAAACTAAAAATTAAAAAGTAAAGAGAACGCACCCTTACTTTTTAAAACAAGAAAATTTTTTATAAAAAAAACTTAAAATAACAAAATATTGTTTTAGTTGTTTTCAATCAAAACAATCTCTAAATCCAAAACATAGAAAATACAATCTATTTTAATTTGTTTTGGCTTAAAAAAGAAAAGAAGAAAGAAAAAAATTATTCTTAAATTTTAAAAATAAAATTATATATTTATTTAAAATTTTAAAAATATAATATATTTATATTATAATTAAAAATATAAGATAACATATAAGATATTATTAAGTATATTATACATATTATGTATAATAATATTTAATATAAATTATCACTTAGATGTCAGTAATTTATTAATTAAATTTATTATTTTATTTTAATAGTAAAATTTTATTAAAAAGTGATAATTTTATCATTTAACAATTAAATTTATTAAATAAAATATTATAAAATAATTTTTCTCAAGATTCTAAAATAAATGCATATTCTAATGATGTAATCTTATAATTTATAATCACATTATGTAATATTAGTTCATGACTTTAATTTTTATTTTAATACTTTCTATTTATAATCACATTATGATCGCATTTGCTATTTTTTTCAAAGTTAATTTATTTATTTATTTAAAATTAAATAATTTTAATTTTTTGAATAATTAAATTTATTTAATAAAATTTTATTAAAAATTTATTTTCAAAATTTTAAAGAGAACGTTTTTTTCTAGTTTTATGATTTGAGAAATAATTTTTTAAAATAACAAAGTAAACACATTTTTAATTTTCTGAAAATAAACTATCAAAATAAAAATCTGAAAATGAATTGAAAACTCAAAATTAAAAATTCAAAATTAAAGAGAATGCAGCTAACATTTATGAGAATGTTTAAAGCTAACTAAATATAGAATTGCATAAATTTTGAGAATAAAAAATTTTCAAAAAAATTATCAAAAATCATGAATTCTATAAATCTAAAAAGTTCACATGTACTAAAATCACTATAAATGGAGATCTATGAATTGGAGTTTGGTTGCTAAGTCTATGTTTGGTTGCCAACAAATTGCGGGAAAATAAAAGATCCCGAGAAAACATCTAGCGAGAAATTATAGGGCTCTGTAAAGAAAGCAGTGAAGATAAAAAAAAATGCTTCTGATGCGGATACTGTGAGAATAGAGTGCGAGAGAAAGCTTCAAGTCGCGTTGGAAACACGTTTTCGACTATTTTTTGTAATTTAAAAAATAGCTTTGAAATGTTTTGTAAATTATAGAAATAACTTGAAAAGTTTTTCACATTGTCTTCACCATTTTCAAAAAAAGGAAATGGTTTAGAAACACTAAAACGCCATGGTCATGGCCATTAAGTGCATATGAACAACGAACTATTTGGATTCATCTATTTGTAGTTAGTATTTTGTTTAGAGTAAAAGGGTGTTTTCAGTGCTTATCAAGGGATTGTCAGTTTAGAATATGATAGATTTATGGTCTACGAGATTTCTTCGAAGTGTAATTCTAGTTAAGACAATCAATACAAGGTATAATTCTAGTTAAAAGTATTCTAAGACCAAGTTAGGGATGTGGAAAGGAGACCATGAGTTTAAAGAGGAACAGAAGCAAGAATAAGTAGGATTGACTTTACTAGAAATATAGAAAGAATTAACAATGAAAATAATGGTAACGTATGAACTTTTCACAGGCTGTGTTTAGAGCCTGCAGAAGAGGCCGAGAAAAGAAAGGTAAACCGAAGGCAACAACTTTCTAGTAGTTTTTCAGTTCCTTTTGCCATTTTCAATCACCAACCCTTTGAAGCATTTTTATAATTTCATTAGTATACTATTCTAATATCATATCATATATTATATTTTATTATATTAAAAATTGACTAATATATTACATTAAAAATATTATTAAAAAGACTGAACCCAAACACTAAAGTCGAACAATGGGTTTGTTTTTGAAATTTCTAACTAAAAACAGAAATTGAACACAAAAATCTAATAACGAACAACAGAATCAAACGGGTCCAAAGTAGTTGATTTTATCTGAAATTGTTATGCTAACTCATCATATTTTGACTGAAAGCTTAATCTGACATCTCCATTGGCCCTGCTCTTGATTTATCAGCTTCTAGGTAAAACCCTAGACTTGTCATTTTAAATGCTAGTTCTAACCTTTTAAGGTCATTAAATAGTTGTGTTGTAGTAATTAAGGAAAAATGATATAATAATTGAAGAAAGATAAAATAAGAATATAATATTTATTAGGTAAGACCTTTATGGGAAACTATCTTTAGGATAGTAATTTCGTGCAAATGGTTTAAGAAATCAAAGTTACACTCTTTGATTTCTTCTACCACCAAGAACTCAATCTAACAATGAGAGAAAAAAAGAGAGCAAATAGAGAGATAGATAATAGTAATTGAATGAAGAAGTATGAAGATTTACTATGTCTCTTTGCACCCCAAATGTCTTAAACTATTTATAGACAATGAAAAGATGCCTACTAATAGACACAAAAACTAAAGAACACAACTTATTAAAAGATAATATATTTTTTTAGGATAAAAAAAAAAGATAATATATTTTGAGAATAGACTTGTCCTTTGAAAATGTCACAACTCTTCAATATATACTTTAAAATTTAAAAGTATATGTCTTTTTAAATTTAAACCAAATACAACCATGTCTTTTTATTCCATAATTATCACTTTATTTAAATAAAGAAAATTAAAAAATAAATTATAATATATATCATAAAACTATGAATGTTATTATTATTAGATAATATCAATATATATTTATATATAACAAGTTCATCTCCAACAAAATCAATTATAGGAGTATCATTCTGAAATAAGCCTCAGTCCCGATTGCTATCAGCATATCAAGAATCAATAATACCTAGTGTTGAGAATTGGACAAGCATGCCTGTCCATAAAGCATGGACCCGGCAACATCACGGGGACACGTCATTTTTCAAAGCTGTTAGAGAGACCATGGTTGAGATATGTTAATTATGAAAATAATTTTTTATATTTTTAAAGCATAATAAAATATCAAATATATGTTACAACTCACAAGTATGCATTTAATATTCATGTTAAAATTCTAAATAAATAATCTAATTAGCAATCAACTTACAATCTAATCTTTTTATCTCTTACAATCTAGTCGATGTTTAAAGCACTAGAGAATAAAAATATAAAGGGTATAAAAAATTGAATAGTTTTGTAGTCAAAACATAAAAAGAAAAATGTAATTGCCAAGTCATAAAATAAAGAGTAAAAAAGAAACCTTTATTTTTTAGCCTTCAAAGTGTCCCAATAAAGGACACACATGTCCTACGCATGTCCCCTCCCATAACGTTTTAACAAACATTAAGAAAGAATCGGACATGCCACATTGGAGTGTCCAATACGTATTGAAGGCGTCTTGGGGTGTCTGAAATGCTGGCGACCCTGGTATAACAACCCCTAGGAAGTGTCTATGCTTTATAAATCTGTGTATCAATTTTACAGTGGCTGATATCATGATTATTCTTCGGTTAATTGGTCTGTTTGAAATGGATTCAAGATACAGATTACCTCTTTTGTCATGTCAATCATATTTAAATGACTTTGATTGGAGCAAATGATGATTTGTGTTATTATAGTACTTTGAGAACCATTTTCTGACGTATTTGCTTATATTAGTCACCAGTCTATCCAATCAGTCTAATTGCCTTGCATCTGATTTTTATCAGGCAAAAGTATCATGTGAGGTTTATGTAAACACTCGAAACCAAACAATTATCCGTCAGAATTGTTACCCTGAGGTGCGTCTCTTTTGTTTCTGCATTTTAGCCGGGTAGAATCTCCTTGTAAAATGTTCAGCTAGCTAACTAATGAAATTCTAGCTGTAAAAACCATTGGCCATTAATGCACTACATATCCAGTCGTTATCCCACTATGTGGGGTTGACTACATGAATTTTAGACTTCTATGTGGGTTACATCCCAACAGATAGTTTGTCTAGAATTCATATTTGGATCCGACTAGATTTTACGCTGGCTGTCGGCTATCTAACGCAACCCTCCTCCTTTATCTGGGGTTGGGACCGACAGTGGATAATATCCCCTGGCGGAGTAATGATGAAATGAAGTTTGAACACTATCTTCACATAGAGAAATTTCATGAGATGGTGGTGAATGAGGATAATTGATATAGTTGTGTTTCATAACTTAGTTGATATGGTGAAACCAACAAGTATAATATAGAAACACAACATGGGCCATTAATGCACTGCTCAAATAAAAATCATTTTCAGGTCTTTTGTTGACATAGCCCTCAATTTGTTTTACTTACTTCTAATTTTCCTTTGGCTAGTGATGAACATGGAGGCGCGGACTATATGGTTCAATGACAGCTTCAGCCCCTACTTGTGCATTTAAGCAGGTTCTGTTATGTGAAATCCAGAAGGCCTATGTCATATCATCTCCTGTTTCTGCAATTATAAGCATAAACTATATGAAAGTCATTGTTCACTGTCATATATCCTGTATGTATTATTCTTCGATGAAAATACTCATCTTTTGTTAAGCATAAGGTGCTAATCCTTTATTATACAATACTTTTTCTGCATCCAAACACCAATTACGTACACATCGTGATGGTGCCTACACCTGAATGATCCAGAGTGTTGGCCTGGGTGAAGAAACACTCTTCTTCATTCCTCCACCTTGCAACCTTGCTATCTATCCCACATGTTTAGTTTGTTCCTTGCTGTTTTGTAATTTCTTCCTTTCCCCACCCTTGCAAAGCGTGCCTACCACTCTTTCCAGATTCATATGTAGAAAGCAAATATGCTCAAGTGACACTCCTGAGAAAGAAATGATCCAAGATCGAACAAGGTTACTAAAAGCAAGGGGAGAAGACAAGGAGAACGACTAAAAGCTTTGGATGGATTCATCTGAAGAGTTTGTTCTGCAGGAGAGTGCACTGCAAGCATTTGAGTTGGTATCGAAGTTCTATTCTGAGTTCTGTGATGGAGTCAGTCAGATTCTCTCCATGGTTTGGAAGGTTTACGGGTGTGGCCATTATTTGGGTTGGATATTTCATTAGCAAAAGGAAGAAGTGATATATGCAAAAAGATCCATATCCAACCTAGTGGGGTGCTTTGTGGTGGCTGAGGCTACAGATAAGAGAAGTTTGTGGGATGATCTTATCGTTGATGTGGAAGGAGAAGATGTGGGGAGGGTGTACTGTTTGGGGACAGGAAATAGTAAGGTGTGGGTTAACATTGATTAGGGCTGAACTGGCTGACGTGGTTGCAAGTTAGCCATGGTCCTCATGGTCCTCATATGGGTGCAGACAAATAGGATCATGCATTTTGTCCCCTTTCTCTTATCTCAATGACCACTTTACCCCTTTCTATCCTCTCTCTCCCTCCTCCTCTCCTCTCTCTCTCTTCTCCTCACTCTTCAGCACTGCCCGCCGACGCCCACAGTTGCCTCGCTTGGCCAACGGCCGCCGCTCGTAGCTCGCCTCTCGCCTCTCCAACCGCCGCCTCACCTGTCGGCAGCCGAGAGGCGAGGCCCGGTTGGCCAGGCAAGGCAGTGGCAAGCGTTGAGTGGCGAGGCAGAGGTAGCGACTGAAGGGGAAAAGGGAGAGAGAGAGAGAGAGAGGAGAAGAGAAGAAAAGTCGTGAATTTCTCACGATAAATCCTTAATTTATCGCGAGAAATTTATTATGTAAACCCACCTATAAAGCTATTTCTATACAAATAGCATTATCCAGATAAATATGCCCATAGCACGCACGAATTTAAACTACTGATTTTCAACCATTCTTCAGGTTTCTTGGTCTCTGGGTCATCCTTGAATATTAATTAATTTTTTGGTTAAATTTTACACACTATTCCTAATATTTAACTAAATTGTATTCATTATCTTTATATTTTTAAAAGGACCTTAAGAGCTTCACATACACATGTGCAATGATGAAAATACCATTTTTCTTGACCACCTTCTCTTTGCTTTCTCTTCTTCCCTTCCCATGGTCGTCGCTCATTGCCTTTCTTATCGTTACTTCGCCTTTTGCCGATCGTTGTTGCATTCTCCCTGTCGCTGACAGGGAGGGAGCACTACAAAAAATTCAACTTTTAACTGTAGAAAAATCCGTCGCTAAAACTAAAAATTTTGTCGCTAAATTATTTAGCGACGGATTTAGTGATGGACAAATTCCGTCGCTAAAATTGACATCTCTAAATTTTAGAGACAAAATCAACGATGAGAATGCTTCTGTCGCTGATCAACGACAGGATGTTTCCATTGCTGATTCTGTCGTTGATTAAAAAAATAAAAAAATAAAATTTTAAACGTAAATAAAATAATAATAATAAAATATAAATTATATAAATTAAAATTTGAACGTAAATTTTTATATTTATTTAATATAAATATATATAAATAAATTTTTGATAATTAATAATTTATTTTAATTAATTAATTAAAATAACTAACTCACCAACAATATTTAGAACATTATATTTATACTTCTTATTTTAAAATACAAATGAAAACTAATTAAAATACAAATATTAAGCTTTTTATTTAAAATTATTATAATATATTTAATAAATAACTACTTAAAAATAACTTTTACATATAAATTGTATATTCATTTTATTTTTTATGTATAATTAATATTTCATTGAAAAAAAATGACATACTGATTTTTTATTTCTAATTTTTTTATCTTATTTAAATCATCAATAATATATACACAATACACAATAATATATACATAATATGCAACTATATAAATATAAAATAAATAATAATATACATGTAATAAATATGAATAACATGGATATTTTTCATCTAAAAAACATTCAATGATACATTTAAAAGTTAAAATAACAAAATACTAAAAATATAATGTAGAAAAAAAGAAATACCTTATAAATTTTGGTGATGCTTGTATCTTCTAAATGAAGACTCTCTAATAAAAAAAAAATTAAACAAACTTTAAAAGTGAGGTGAGAGTGTAGAGGGGTCGAGGAGAAGGGAGACAAAGAGTAGTGCAGAGATGAGAGAATTTATATAAGAGGGAAATTCAAAAGGGAGGGAGGAAAATTCAAAAGGGGGGTGCACGCCAAGGGAGAGGGGAGGTTTAGTGACAAGCAGATGCTTGTCTCTAAATGGGAAAGAGGGAGTGTGTGGGAGAGGGTTTAGAGATGGGAAGATGCCCATCGCTAAATGGGAAAGGGGAGAGGGTTTAGCAATGGGCATGTACTCGTCACTATTTTTTAAAAAAGTTTCAAAAATTTTTAAAAAATATTTCAAATATTTTTAAAAAACATCATAAAATATAAATAATATATATAGAGAAAAATATATTTTATTCTCAATAATATATATAAATAATAAATAAAATATCAAATTTTGAGTATCCTACTTTCACGCAATTCATAGGGTTTAACAAGTAATCAATATTTCACGATCAATAATACATTGAAATACTCTTTTAGGTCTTCCAGTATCAATAGATTGATTATTTTGCTCATGTATAGTCCAAAAAAAAAAAAAAGTGTCTAAGAGTTATTTCCTGAATCCGAAATAGAGTATTTGGATTCTCTCAAAAACTAAAAAATATAATAAGCTAGAATCTAAATGGGGTTCATAGTGGTGGAAGAACTGGATAAAAAAAAGATGAATTCTAGTTGTAAGATATCTAATAAAATCGTCCCTAAAATTGAGATCTTATTCAAATAGAAAAATTAATTCATATATAAATAATATACTAAATAAAAAAATAATAAATAAAAAATACTATATAAATTATATATTTATACTAAATAAAAAATATATATATAAATAATATTTTAAATTCCAATTTAATGTTAAACTAGTGGAAAAAAATGATTTACAATTTATATGTTAAAGAAATAATTTTGTAAGTAAATAATTCTAAATATTTGATAGAAAATATCTTCAAAATCTAACAAATTTTGTAACTAACTCTAAGTTTATTTGTACTAATAATTTTTATATAGATAAACAATGATTGAGTGACTTCCATGATATTCGAATATACAAATATATGTTTGTATGTTGTATTCAGATATGTTTTCTTCTTTGTGTCTTATATTCAGATATGTTTTACTTATATTTGTTTTATATCCAAATATGTTTTTTTTTTTTTTAGTTTTTGCCTTATATTTGAATATGAGCTTCTTTGTTTATCTTGTATTCGAATGCAGACAGAATATTCCATCACTAATTCAAACGGATATTAATTTTAATTTTAATATTTATTAATTTTATTTCGTTGCTATTTTTTTTTTTAAGTAAAAGAGATATATATAGATAGAAATAAAACGTTTGTGCAGAACACAAACTAGGGCATATCCCAGTTTACATGATCACAAAAGTGAAGCACACAGTCAAGATCAAAACAAGACGGTAGCTAAAAACATAGCAGAAGCAACAATGGAGCTACATAAAATGAAGGGTAATGAACAACTCTAGATCCAAAGGCGCTTTAACGCACGTCTTCCACATGAACATGAAGACTAGGGAGAAGCAGCGAACTTGAAGGCAAGCATGGAAGGGCCACCCAATTGACAATGTATATAAAGGGACAAACTAGGACCAGAGGAGTGAACCAATAAGTGTCACCAAGTGACCCCAGGACACATACTGGAACAAACACTTAGCGCCACAACTATCAAAACATAGCCCAACTCAGGAGTTACTGTTTTACTATGGAGACACACATGGATTCTGCCCGCTCCAAGTTATTAAGTATGCCCACATACTGTTTGACTATGGAAACGTATAAGGGGGCTGCCCGCTCCAACTTACTAAATAGACGACCACCTGAGCAGGCAAAAACAAGAGGCCGCAAAGCCACTCTACATGACATCATGTATGAAGTAAAATCTAGGATCAAATGAGAGCATCAGTTTTGGTCACCGGAGTCT
Source organism: Diospyros kaki (assembly GCA_036245055.1). Taxonomy (NCBI): domain Eukaryota; kingdom Viridiplantae; phylum Streptophyta; class Magnoliopsida; order Ericales; family Ebenaceae; genus Diospyros; species Diospyros kaki. The sequence continues at coordinate 6,189,482 of BSEG01000003.1, forward strand.
CTCAACTCCAGGGAACTCACTGACACACCCCAACGATCCAACACCGTCAAGTCATATCCAACAGTTGGGTCATCCACCATTTGGCTATGGAGACGCACAGGGGTTCTGCCCCCTCCAAGTTACTAAGTAGAATGGTTTACTTAAGCAAAGAGTGCTAGTCAGCAGGGAGCCGCCAGAAATACCACAGTGCATAACTCTGTAGAGTATGGGGAAAGGGGATGTGTTAAGCCAACTTAGTGTAACTAAAATTTATTTTAGTATTTTTGATGAATTACAAAAACGCTCAATGGTTGTACATGCAAATTAAGGCCCCTAAATGTTTCTAAAAATAATTCTTATATATATATCATATTATAAAAAAAATAATATGTCTATGAAATTAATATTGTAAGGAGTTTTCAAGTAAGTTAAATGTTTTTTTCAAAAAAATGGACCAATAAGTCGACTTAATCTCAGATAAGTCGACTCAACAAAGAGTGTGTTTTTGCAGATTTTTGGTTAAGTCGACTCGGCCGAGAGGCCTTTTATGCTAAGTCGACTTAATAATAAATAAGTAGACTTATTTTGAAATAAGTCAACTTAGGCCAAAAATAAATCGACTCATCATGAGGTTAAGTCAACTTAATTTGTCCTGTGACCAAATTTCCTTTTACGTTATGCAGGTCGCCTTAGCTTCTATATATTCTTAATATGCAAATCAAGAAAGCCACTTATGTCGTTCTGAACATTCAAAGCAACAAGGAAAAGCTCTCTCAAAGATCCATTGCTAGTCAAGGCTCACGCGTTCAAATTATAATCAACCGACAAGCCCGCTGTTGTTGAAGATCAAAGTGTCGAATACTCTACTGCTGCATTTACAAATTTGAGGGTATATCTATTGCATTCAATTCTGTTTTGTAATCCCTCGTATTTGCTTATTGGTTTGTGTCCTAGTAAGGACCGATCTTGTAATCTTTAAACTCGTTTGTGACTCGTATTGGTTGCCTAGATTTGGGTATATATCTAGGCGTGTATGTGTGTTTGAACTAGTTTCCAAGGTAAGTTAAGGGAAAACCTTGATGTTGATTGCATTTAGTGGAACCCCAAGGGTGGTTAGATCTTGGGAGAGTGGATTAGATGTTTGTGATACACCGAACTACTATATATTGTGGTATTCATCTTCTTTTACTGTCTTAGTATTTATTGTGTTGATTTCGATTCTGCAAGGCTCATTAAATAAATCGTTTCCATTATATTAAGATTGATTAAATAGTAATTCATTTGATCTAAACAATAAGGTGTAATAACATACAGATTCAATAAAGATCTTTCACTATTAACTTTCTTAAGAAATAAAGTAAATTGGGCGAAGTTCCAAAAAAATTTTTAATCACTTAATTCACCCCCTTCTTGAGTGATCGTATATTAAGGGACCAACAGGATGGTGATCAACCGTGCCCACACAGCACACTGTACCTGATGTGCAAGCTGGCCTACAGACCACTTGGAATCTCGCCAGCACCGGTTGTTGTGCTCACACCACAAAAAATATACCATTGACTACAAGACCAAACGATTAGTAACATGCCAATGATTTTTTCCTTTCCACCGAGTCATCGCCCAAAGGACTCTCGTATCTTATCGACCCCAGGGACATGTAAATTTCTTTGAACACCGAAAAAATGACACCACCTACTTAGAATAGGAACATTCAAAGAATAGATGGCTATGTCTTTCAGAATCTGCCATGCAAAGAAAATATCTATTGGGAAATGGAAGAAAAAGGTTAACACGATCAAGAGTATATAATCGTTCCCTAACTGCTAACCATAGAATAAATGAATGCGTAAGGACTCCATATCCAAACCAAACCAACCGATGCCATGGGACTCGATCCCGTTGTTCTAACAAACCATGTAATACCGACCTAACAGAGAAGGTACCATCTGGGGCTTGGGACCAAACCAACACATCACTACTCCCAACCCTAGAGAGCCCAGGCATCTAAACAGATCTAAACAAAACCCAAATTAGATTAGAGCTTTATACAATACAAATCTAATTTGAGTTCAATGATGAAGACAAACTCACAAACATAGAAATTTGAGTTCGATAGTTCACCTTCAAACCAAACAAACCTATATGGTAAATAATGCATTGTCACCCCCATGTAATTTTTGTTTAATTTTTTGTTTTTCTACAATAACAATGGGATATGAGCATTTTGGGAGTCTAGAAAATATTAACAGGTGTTTGTTAACAGTAAGGGTACGTTTGATAGGGGTAGAAAATAGGAGTGAAATTCATTTTTCATTCAAATTTTAAAAAATTCTATCAAATAGTTTTTTTTTTTTTTCATGGAATTCGAATTATATCTTAGTTCAAAAAGTAATGATTTTCCTTGAAATTAAGGAATTGAAATTCTTAGAAGGTGGGATGAGAATTAGAATTCCGTCCCATTTTCCACCTCGAATCAAACACACCTTAAGGGTTAAGTGATCCATTTTATAAAACTAAAGGGCAATATGTTATTTTTAAAAATATAAAGTTAATTAATGTAATTTAGCCAAATTTCAAAAATAACATATGAAATTTACCCTTACTTTTTTATACCCTCCCTATATATATATATATATATATATATATATTAAGTCTCATCTGCATGAATAAAATCCTTGGTTTAATGGATATCATGATTATCTATTATTAAATTTGTGGGTTAGGAAACCTTATCCCAACTCATTTTAGTTTCATTCCACAAGTAAACACCATCTAGGAAATCTCCCCTGAGAAAATACTTGTTTAGAAGCACAATCACATCTAATATTTCAATGGAAGTGGAAAACTATCATATTTATGATTCCTATCACAAAAATATTAATATTAGTATTAATATACGTGCGTTGGCTAACAAAAGTCGTTGCTGTAGGGAGGGTGGTGACCCTATTCGTGAGGAAAGAAACAAATTAGAACGGGGCAAACTGCCTACAAAGAAACAGCATCTAGATAAAGTAAAAAGAAATCTTAGTAAAGGAATATCCGTAAAAATATAAATACTAGAATGTTTCCCTTTGTACAAGCCCTTCAAATTCTCTAGTTTGCTCATTTAAATTAAACCATGCACGTGATATATATATAAGGAGTGATCAGCTAGGTGTTTGTCAACGTCTTTCTAGGATATGCTCTACCCCCAGTCACAAAAATTGTCCAAAACCATAGCCTGCATGACCCATTGAACACCTAAAATAGATATTTCAATTCACATGCAATGCAGGATATATATGTGGGATTAAGGCTTGATATGAAGCTAATATGCAATGCATTATAAGTTGCTCAACATTTTCTCCATCACTATTGGACTAAAAACAGCAGTCCACCACCGCCTACCTCCTTGGATTACATTTTGCAAGAACTGAGTTAAGAGAAGCTAATCAAAAAAGGGTACTATAAAATGATAATACATAAAAGTCTTCATCTCTAGACAGGCAGGCACTAAATTAGGCGATGGTTGTATAACAAGCCAAACCAATGACATTCTCAACTTCTAAATCTTGAATGTTGGGTCTAAATTGGATCATGCCAAACTCTCAGGAGAAAGAGAGAAACATGCCCCCTATTATGGCATTTTTATTTCTAACAAGCTTGTATCTTTCTGAGGACAACTAAGTATATCGTCCATCAAAGGGTAATACTTTGATTTTTATAATCCTCCTATGAAGTACCTAGATATGGCATGCAATGCAGTTTCCCTAAGAAGGCTATATCGAAAATGAGAGCACTACCTATGGTGGCTTTCTTGCTTGAGCAGCTTCACATGGCTCTATCCTATTGTAGGAATGGCAACAGGGTGGGGAGTCGCGTTTGGACTCCAAATTTGAACTCTCAAATTTATTCAAATTTGATCGAGAAGGGAAAATTAACTCCAATCTAGGATCCCTGTATAAGAAATCAGTCCCCTTAATCATTTGCCTAAACTAGATTGAATTAGTCCTAAATTCACTTTGAACTTAAGATTGAATGATCCTTTTTTAGATCCGGATTTTCTATCCCAAGCTTGACCTTTGATGTAGGCTCACAAGTTGGATCGAGCAGGGGAGACTTGAAGGAATGAGATGCGGGGAACAAATATTGGCTCCCTTTTTCTGCTTTGGATTCAATCAGCAAAGCAACTTTGCACTTCTTTCCTTGTGATTTCATTTTCAGCTAGTTCTTGGTCTTGGGAGGCAGGAGAGAGAGGGTGTTGCTGCCTCTTTTTACTTTCCCTGGAACCTGGGACATGTCTCTACTAACACGGGGGCTCAGTTAGAAAGTAAAGATGGAGATAGAGGCTGAGAAGACAGCAATGAATTTGGGCTGACGGATGAGAATATTCCCAAGCTTCAAGGAACCACGTAGAACCATGGTGGCATGTATACAAGAAGCAAGGGAATGACAATAGGCTCGGGATTGGGAAGTGCCTACCATGCAGCTACTGAAGGGATGTAATTTGATAGAAATATGAGCGACTACATATTATTCTTTTGGGTTTCATGTTTTTGTTGGTTTTCCCCTCTTTGTCCTGCTTTTACTTGGCAAACCAAGTTGGTGATCATCATCCTACCCTATTTGGGAACATTTGGCTTAGAATGGGATTGAATGCTTCTGTTGGTTTTGCAGCAGAGAATTAATACACAAAAGTCTTGAGAACTCAATTCTTTTGTTTAAAATACATATTTATAGAGTTTATGACAAACTTTTACATAGTCAAACTTTTCTATCGACTCCTAACTAATGTCAACTAAAATATAACTTGAATTAAATTCAATCACTCCTTTTGCAAAAAAGTAAGCTTAAATCAAGCTTCACCACATCTTTAACAATATATCTAGATACATTTAATTTAATCAAAAAGTTTTTTCTAAAGTGACAACAAGCTTGTCAGAGCACCATCACTCGTCCTTAGTAAGTTTGCTGCTAACTCCAAGCATCGATCTTAGCTGTTCAAATCTGGTTCTTGGTATTGCCTTGGTCAGTATATCAACTATTTGAACTTTAGAGCTGCAATACATTAGATCAACTTCTTTCTCCTTCTCCACTTCTCCGATGAAATAATATTTAATTTTTATATGTGTGCTCTTTCCATGAAAGATTGGATTCTTTGCAATTGCAATTACTAACTTGTTATCGCAATAAATCTCAATAGCGCTCTTATGTTCTTGGTTCAAGTCAATCAATAACTTCCTTAACTAGATAGCTTGATTCACTGCTACTGCAGCAACTGCAATATATTTAGCTTTGGTCATGGGTTGCGCCAGAATATCTTAGTTCCTTGAGCTCCAATTGAACACACCTAAATCACTTAAGAACACAAAACTAGATGTGCTTTTCATATCTTCATTTGAGCCTGCACAATCACTATCAGTGTAGCCAATCAGTTTTAGTTTCGAAGCTTTTCTAAACCAAACGCCATGATCTTCAGTTGCTTTTACATACCTCAATAGCTTTTTTATAGCTCTAAAATGCACCTCACTAGGTGCCACATGAATTTGGACAATATGCATGCTGCAAACATAATGTTTGACCTTGTTAGCATTAAATACAACAAACAACTTATCATACTCTTATAGATTCCCTCATTAACTTTCTCAACTCCATCTTCTTTAAGTAATTTTTCATTTACTGCCAAATGAGTGCTAATAGGCTTACAATTCAACATTCCAAACATCTTAAGATCTTCTCTAGCACATTTCCTTTAGAAAATGAAAATTCCTTGTTGACTTTGAATTTCCATGCCAAGGAATAAGTTATAACTCCTAAGTCAGTCATCTCAAATATATCACACATTGCTTCTTAAATTTTTGTACAAAAGAGATGCAGCTCCTTGTCAACAAGAGATCATCAACATATAATGTGTAACGCCCTACTTTCCTGAAGCGGGCGTTAATCACGGAATTTTGGGAATATATTTTTTTCTCAACATATATTCAACATAAATCAAAATCCCGACAATCCCGAGCCACTTTCTCAACATATTAACTTAAGAATAAGCTAAGACTAACAACATCATCACATCAGCGGAACTAGAATCGAAACCTCAAAAATTACATAACCGAATTCCCTTTATTCATAACGTAGAAATTGTTCGACAAGACATTTCAAAGAAAAATACATCGAGTCTCATATCTCAATAACAACTACTAACACCTCAAGCATAACAAAATATATGCTAACGATTACCAACGAAATCAACGGCTACATCTCGATAACTCCTTTTACTTTAGCGTCATTGCTTTCACCTGAAACGTTTGAATATTTCAGGAACATAGTCCAAATTAGATGATGAATCATCTAAGCGAGATGTTCAAAAATATTTTCATGAATGTATGCAAATCATGAAACAAAATAGACATATTCCGACATACCTTAGCCCAAGAGAATCTCACATAGCACTTAACCCTAACCGGGGAAAATGCAATCTCTCTAAAGGCAACACATCCACATTGACACATTGGCATAACGCAATCCTGCTTAAGAGGGACAACCTCAACACATGAACTCGGGTATCATCCCACATCATGTCTAGGCATTACGCTCACACTTGAAAGCATTTGGATCCCCACACAACCCTGGCCACTTGATGATCAACACTATCCTTGGGAATCCACGTCCACCTCGAGAACAATACTACCGCTCAATGGTCCCGAGGTGGTGTCCACTCGCAGCCCTGCCACTTTGAGCTGGTCTAGGTTGGTGTCCACTCGCAGCCCCACCACTTGGGTCCCGTAGGGTGAAGTCTAGTCTCAACCCCGTCCCCAATGGGTATTTTTCTTTGGCACGCTTCCCTAGTGCTATCACTCAAGTACCTCACACAGGTTGATAACTTACATCCCACATGGACATCACACAAACATGTCAATGCCAACATCATCAACCATGCAACATTTAAACATCATTTCATGTACATAATTTATGGCACAAAATTCAATGCACATAGATAAAACATTTAGGGACGAACCACCCTCATGAAAACATCCATCACAGGTTAAAAACGTTCACATGCATCAAAACATCTTTTGCTTGTACTCATTCAAGTTTTATAGAATAACCACTTTCAATAAATTAAGTTTTACGCAAGTAGAAACTCTCATACAAAAACATGCTTTCAAGGTAGAACACTTACACATCAAACCATTTGCATGAACGAACCAAGATTTGGTAGCGAACAACTCACCTTTAGACACAACTCAATTTTTCTCGAAAAGCGTGCATCGCCTCGATTAACATGCCAACCTCAACTTCGCACAAGCTACTTCACCTCAAGCTGCAAGGCACCCTAGTCATCATATTCATTTCAATAAGCATCAAATCCTAAAACTTCTTCATATTTCTCTATTTCTCCTATTTCTTCCTCTAAATTCCAAATAAATACTTCCTTAATAAATTCCTCAAATCTTATTCTACCAAAATTCATAATAATCAAATATCTTCAAAGGAAAATTACTGATCTTACCTCGATGCTTCGATTTCATGCAAAATGAGGCTCTTTGATGCTAAAATTGAGACATTGAGAATTCCAAATCCCAATCTAATTGCACACACTTTAAGATCTCAAAATTCTAGGAATTTAGAAATTTTTTCCAGAATTTTCCTCAGTCGGACGTGCCCTCATGCACCACCCAAAGTCAGGCCACGCGTTTGCGCGTGAAGCCAGCTCGTGTGACGCACGCGCTTCATTTTCTCTGGCGAACTGGTCGCCGGCTGGCATCAAAATTTGCTCCTAATCACACCTCTCAACAGCCCTCTTGAAGTCGATCACTGGGGTACCTCTTGAGCTTCCAAAGGATGGCCAGAAGGCCTCCGATTTCATGGCCAAACTCTCGGCCTCACCTCCCGCCTCCAAACTCCGGCCAAGCTCGAATACCCCTCAAACGCACACGAAAACACCTCAAACTCTTTAGAAAGCTCCCTCGACTCATGGGCTTCAAAAGCCCTATGCTTTTAGCCTCCAATTCGTTCGATTGAAGCCTCGATTTGAAACTCCAAGATGTAAAAACCTTTGGCCAAACGAGCTTATATTTATAGCCAAAATTGGCCTTCCAATTGGGCATGGGTACTCGACCCAAGGTCTTAAATGCCTCACCCATCCCTTGGATGACCCAAAAGCATTGACAAAGCCCTCGAAAACCCGATTTGCAGGTTCGGTATGGCCAACCCATTCGCGGTCGGTTTCTTCAAAAATTGGACCATCCTCGAGCTCGCTGCCGGCCTAGACTCGCCCCCCATGCATGCCCGACCACCCTCCTTGGATTTCCTGTGGTCAGAGCCTCGATCGACGACCTGCAAGTTGGTTGTCGGCCATGGCTGGTTTCAATTTTAAGAATTTTCACTTTTGCCCTCCATCTTTGACTTATCACATTTTTTCCCTTTTTCTCAAGCCCCTTAACTTTCTTTCATTTCCATTAGGACCCTCATGTTCCAAAACCCTTATTTTCTCTTTTGAAGATTCTAAAAAATCGTCCTTTCGACCTCCCTCCGACAAATTCGATAAATTTTAAGAAATTACACTTTGGCCCAATTTTTTTTTTTTTACTCAAACTCTCTCGTTTCAACCCAAAATCGCTCAAGGGTTGTTCTACTTACAAAATTAAGGCCTCTCAAGGGTTTCGTTGACATTTTGGAAATCCCTCATGACAATTCGATTTTTCGGCCTAATCCAAAACTATACAGAAAACTGTTCCCAATCCAATTTCTTTCGATACTAAAAATCACTTTTCGAATTGCTCATTAATACTATATTATTTTCCTTTGACATCTAAGCTTTGGAGTACTCCCTTCAATTGATTCGGCGACTTATTCTCGTTGTTATACCCATTTGCAGTATTTAAATCTCACTTAAATGACGTGGCAACCTTATGCCGAAATAGGGTCTTACATAAGGAGACCATTAAAATTTCTTCATCTTTCTGCTTCACATGCAAAGTTGCTTCATTGTTGAACCCTAACTTCAAAAGGTAGCATTGATTTTGCCATACCAAGCTTATGGGGCCTACTTTAAGCCATATAAAACTTTCTTGAATAGATGCACTTTATTTTCTTTCCCTTTAAGAATAAATCCTTCAGGTGGTTCAACAAATATCTCCTTCTCCAAATAACCATGTAAAAAGGTAAATTTTACATCTAATTGGAATATTTTCCAATTTCCTTAGCTAGAGCAAGCAAAAGTCTAATCGTATCATACATTGCTAGTGGTGCAAAAGTATTTGAGAAATCTACTCCAAATTGGTAAGAATAGTCGTTCACCATCAATCTAACTTTAAGCTTGTTAATAGAACCATCTGAATTTAGTTTGGTTTTGTACACCCATTTAACTCAAATAACTTTGTTGTGTTTTTACCTCTCCACCAACTACCATATTTGATTTTTCTCAATCATCTTTAGTTCTTCTTCCATGGTCTTCTTCCATTCACTTGAATTAATTGCTTCATGAAGCTATTAAGTTCAATTGCTATAACATTGCATTTGGCATAAATGTCAACAAGTGATATGTCTCATCTCATTACAAACTCATCATTAAAAACATTGACTTCTTGAGTTGTAGTTTCATATTGTTCATGGGGTGAATGCCTTAGAAAAGAATCTATTGTGAAGTTTTAGCAACATTCTTATCCCAATTCCAGTCTCCAAACTTATCGAATTTCACATTTCTTCTGGTGATGACCTTTTTTGATTTCACATCGTAAATTCTATAACCCTTGACATTGCTGCTATATCCCAAGAAGATACCAGGAATTGCGTTTTGATCTAACTTGTCCCTCTTCACCTTTGAAACAAGAGAATAGCACAAACAACCAAAAATTCTAAGATGCTCCACATTTGGTTTAACTCCATTCTAGACTTTAAATGGAGTTTTTCCTTTAAGTTCCTTAGTTGGAAGCTTGTTCAAGAGGTACACAGAGGTGCTAATTGCCTCTACCCAAAACTCCTTGGGAAGTTTTTTTTTTTTTTTCAAACAACAAGCATCTGACCATTTCCACAATAGTTTTTTTTTTTTTTTTCTCTCACTCACACCATTCTGTTGAGAAGAGTAGCTAACTATAAGTTGGTGATGAATGTCATCTTCTTCGCAAAATTGATTGAATTTGTTGGAGATGTATTCAATCCCATTATCTGATCTCAACACTTCAATCTTGTTGCCACTCTAATTCTCCACTAATGCATTGAATTTCACAAACACAATAGTAACTTCTATGAAAAATGCGTTAACACTTAGCGATAGATGCAAGAGCAGAAGCCGATTTTCAAAACTTATTAAAAAATCAGAAGGAAATATAGTGGAAAGGAATAAGTTCTTGCAAGACTTAGTGTAAACAACTATGTACATACAACAAAAACAAGCACGGAAATGTTGTAAGGTAAATGATACCCTAAGCACAATGGAGATGCTACCAATTGCTTACTGATGTGCCTTTGACCCAAATACTTTTGGTCACCTTTAAGCTCCAACAAACCAGCCACAAACTAGCCCGCGTCCAAGCCTTACAAACAGCTCCATCTGCTCTAGTACTTGTCATTTGGCTGACCACGCCATCACTACAAGAAAACAACAGTTTAGAGACGAATTTTTTGAGACGAAAATAATCCCTCTCAAATTTGAGACAAATTTAGAGACAGAAACTAATCTGCCTCAATTTGAGACTGAAAAAAATTCGTCTCTACTTTGAGACGAAAAAATTTCTATCTCTAAAATTCATCTCAAATTTGAGACAAGTTTAGAGACGAAAATTAATCCGTCTCAAATTAGAGACGATTTTTTTCCCGTCTCTATTTGTATCAATTTGAGAGGGATTTTGAGACGAAAATTTTTTCATCTCAAATTAAAGATAGAATTTTTTTTATCTCAAAATTCGTCTTAATTTGAGACGGATTTTGGAGATGGAAACTAATCTATCTCAATTTGAGACGGATGTGGAGACGAAAAAAAATCGTCTCTAATTTGAAACGGAAAAATTTCTGTCTCTAAAATCCATCTCAAGAGAGAAATTTTTTCCCCCCTAAAATTTATAAAATGTAAAATTAATTTATAAAATATAAACTATTAAAATATTAATTTATAAAATGTAAAATTTTTATTTATAGATATAGAAATTAAATTCATGTGCATAAAATATAAAATAAAGTATATGTACATGTAAACTAATATATATAAAAATTTATAAATTAAAAAATATATTAAATATATAATAATTAACTATTTATAATAGTTATTAAATATATACAAAATGATCGCACTATTTGTAATAGTTATTAGCATTCTTAATCATCGCAAAATTTTAGAAAATGTATAAAAAAATTAAAAATATATATTAACTCTTTTTTTATTTTTTAATCAATTAATTTATTCCATTATTTTTTATTTTATTATTAAAATTTTAATTTAATTTTTTAAACAATTACCCACACAATTGGTAATAAACAAACACTACAAATGTTATATAATAATTAACTATAAGATCGAAAATATGATGAAAATATAAGAGATCAGTTTAGCTAGAATGGCAAAAAAACAATGATTATAACTCATCTGTCAGAGAATTACGTGCTAACCTTTCTAATCACAGATCAAAAGTTACACAACATCTAAGAAAGTAATTATAAAATATTCAAGAAAACAATATATAGTTGTAGATCATAGACATTAAAGTAGCCAAAGCATGACTTTCATTCCATATGTGCAATGCATTTACAAGAGGTCAACCATGAGGTAATACAAGAGAAAAAAAAAAAAAAAGAAGAAGAAGTCAAACCATAGAATGTTGTCGATGGTCAGTATCGACAATGATTGCCGACTACGACAGGTCCAAGCTCATCAACATCGTCTTGGAGTGGCATTTGACTACCCCTAGTTTCACCAGGGTAAAATAGAGAAGTAGCATCTGGGAAACTAGGAAGCGAGACATCCTCTGGGATGATGGGATAATCAGAGCTCCCGAATGGATTTGGATCATCCACGAGTAGTGATCCATGCGAGATGGGTCCAAAAATATCAGCAAAGATCAGATTAGGTTCTAGAATAGGATTTGGATAAGGTTGTGGGTGAGACCAATTTGGAACAGGATGTGAATATGAAGAATAGGTTGTAAATAATAAATCCTACAATAAGACTACATGAGCTTGCAAATCGACAACCTGTTGTTGGAAATCGGTAACTTGTTGTTGGAGGGAAAAAATGTGGGATACACAGCCGTAAACAGGATTTTGAAGCCGAGCTTGAGCTTCAATAGTGAGTGTAGTGGCAGCCCCAAACCAGTCACTTACTAGAAGTTGAGTCAGGATTTTGAAGGCATTACTAGCACCAAAAACCTGGTGGATGGCATCAAAATGAATAGATCATTCTTTGTGGAAGAAGTAAAGGGCAAAGACACAATGGGGTGCATCTCCTCCTCAAGACTTTGCAGGCACCGCATGGAATCCGGGGTCCTGACATGATTTCTAGATGGATCTGGGTACTGGCAAGATCTAACTGGATCTGGGTTATAATGGGTCGGATCTAGATGGATGAGATAGATCTAAGTGGATCGGGTTGAACCAGATCTAATTTAAGATCTGGATTGTAATGCTACAAAAACCAAAGCTAGGATGGAAAATAGCAGACTTGGAAGGCGGTGGATCTGGAAGGTGCACGGCAACCGGGAGTGACCAGTGGATCTAGAAGGCGATGTAGATCTGGAATAAGAGAGGCGATCGATGGATCTAGAAGGCGGTGGATTTGGAAGCTGCACGGCTACCGATGGCTTTTGAAGGCGGTGCTGATGGATCTGGAAGGAGAGAGGCGACAAGTGGATCTGGAAGGCAATGCAGATCTGGAAGAAGAGAGGTGATCGGTGGATTTGGAAGGTGCACGGCGACCAGTGGATCTAGAAGGCGAAGCCGGTGGATTTGGAAGGTGGTGCCAGCGGATCTGGAATGAGAGAAGACACAGGGAAAGAGGAGAGAAGAATGAGAAGAAAAGGAAAATTTCTGAAAAAATATAGATGAATTTAGAGATGGAAAAAAAATCCGTCTGAAATTTGAGATGTATTAATTTTCGTCTCAAAATTCCCTCTCAAATTTGAGACGGATTTTTTTCCGTCTCTAAATTCCGTCTCAAATATAAAATTTTGAAATTAATCCGTCTCTAAATTTTCGTCTCAAAATTTCCATCTCAAATGCAAAATTTTTATCTATAGATATATGAGTAATGTTATGTTAATATATTAAATATATACAAAATGATATATGAGTAATGTTATGTATAATAATAATATATTTAATATGTAATGTTATGTTAATATAACATAAAATATAATATTATTAAATAAAAATAAGAAAGAGGCAGGAATCTCCCCGCCTCTTTGCTCATTATTATGACCAAAATCATCATTACTCTCTTTGCTCATCATTATTCTCTCTTTTTCTTGTTCTTTTTGCCTTCACATTTTTTCTTCTTATAAACAAATTTGGAGAAATTAATTGATTACACTATAGTATGATGCTTTCATTTATAAGAAAAAATTTTGATTCCGGTTACAATAAATTATTAGATTAAAACTATGACTTGTGCAAGTAACATTAAAAATATTAAAAAAGTGTGTAAGTGGGTTTCCATTGAGTTGAGAGAGAGAGAAGAGAGATGAAGAAATTTACTTAGGAGAGTGGGTGAGTGTGCCAAGAGAGAAAGAATGTTGGGGAGAGACGATGGTCAACCCTTCTCAACCCTTTGAAAATAAACAAGCAGAACTCATACATAAATCATTCGACTGAAACAACCCAAAAGATCATACACAGAAAAATAAGCAAGATCAAAACAAAAGAACACAAGAGATTTTACCGTGGTTCACTCGTTAATGAGGGCTACGTCCACGTTGAGCTCCAAAGAGGAGAGCTCACTGCACTAATCGAAAATGGTTACAGCCTCCATAAATACATCACAGTCTTAATACTCTGTACAAGAACAAAAACTACCCTCTAACAGCAAAACTCCATAATCACAGACAAAGATTAGAGGTAAAGAATCCTAGACGCAAGAGAGAAAACGACAAACCCTATACAGAGCTAATTACAGCAAAATATCGAGAGTGAAACAAAACTCAATCTGATAAGGCATGGGAGGCTGCGTCATCTGAATCTCGAGGAGCCAGCAAAGATAAATAGGCGATTCAACGGCTAGGATGAGATTGGATGAAGACAAAAGGACAACATGATGCTAGCAACATGAAACGACAAGGAGGGTTGCCATTTTGGCCCTCCAGCCCATGGGTTCCCAAAATGCCAGTGTTTTGGGAAGACCCATGGGCGATTGCCAAAAAGCCATCCACCCTTTAGCCCAAATAGAAACTGGATTGGAGCTTCACAAATAATGCCAACAATCTCCACCTTGAAGCTCCAACAACTTGAGGCATCATAACCAAGATAAGTGCAGCATGATACAATCCCCTCCATCATTGCTCTTGTTGGTTACTCATTCAACCAACTTTGACATGCAGCAAGTCCAAACAATGTTTGAACTTTGTTGCAGTTACTATCTTGGTTCCCATATCGGTTGGGTTATCTACTGTTGGAACCTTTTTTATTATCATAATGCCATTTGCCACCTGATCCCTTATATAGTGATATTTGACATCTACATGTTTGGTTCTTTCATGGTATACTGAATTTTTACACAAATGAATGGCATTCTGAGTATCAGAAAATACTACAACTTTACCTTGTAACATATGAATTTCTTTCAGCAAACCTTGAAGCCAAATGGCTTCTTTGAAAGCATCAGTGACAACCACATATTCTGCCTCAGTGGAAGACAATGCAACCAAAAGCTGCAGTTGTGACTTCTAGCTGATGCAATTACCTCCTAAGGTAAAGAAGAAAGTAGTTGTAGATTTTTTAGAGTCCCTATCACCAGCAAAGTCAGAATCTACATATCCCACAAGATCAAAAACATCACATTTCTTCTTATAAATTAACCTAATATCAGTGAAACCATTGATGTATCTTAACAAGTATTTTAAAGCTTCCCAATGAATTTTACCAGGATTAGACATGAATCTACTGAGTAAAGAAATTGAAAATGCTAGATCAGGTCTGGTACTAATCATTGAGTACATAATAGTTCCAATGACATTAGCATATGGGATTTTTTTCATTTTAAGCATTTCAAAATCAGATATAGGGCACTATTTCTTAGATAAAATAAAATGACCAGCCAAGGGAACATTTACAGGTTTACACACTGACATGCCAAACTTTTGTACAGATTTTAACAAATAATCACGTTGATGAATTTTCAGACAAGAGTTACTCCTATCTCTTTCAATAATCATTCCTAAAATTTTCTAGCAGGTCCTATGTCTTTCATATCAAAATCGGTATTTAACAATGACTTTAACTCACATATTTTAGACTTAGACTTGCTAATTAATAAAATGTCATCAACATAGAGCAACAAGTAAATAGGAGTATCAAATAACATGAAATAGAAGCAATTGTCATATTTACTTCTAACAAAGCCAATCCCAGTTATAAAATTGTCAAATTTCTTGTACCATTGTCTTGGGGTTTGCTTTAGACCATACAAAGATTTTTTTAATAAACAAACATAATCAGGATGATGTTTATTAACATAACCAACAAACTGTTCCATATAAATAAGTTCATCTAAATCACCATGTAAGAATGCAGTCTTAACATCAAGTTGTTCTAGTTTTAAGTCATACTGAACAACTATGGAAAGTATCATACGAATGGTTTTAAATTTAACAAGAGAAAATATCTTAGTATAATCAATGCCCTCTCTCTAAGTAAACCCTTTAGTTACTAATCTAGTTTTAAATCTTAAAGGATCAGCGGGTAACATACCTTCTTTGATTTTGAACAGCCACTTACATTTCTCCAGCTTTTCTTTATGAGGTCTTAGGACCAATTCCCAAGTGTTGTTGGTCATCAAAGAGTTCATCTCTTCGTCCATTGCTTGTTACCATTTTGAATAATCATGGGAGTTGACAACCTGCTCATAGGAGGTAGGCTCACTGCTTCTCATCTCTATACCTGCCACTAAGGCATAGTAAACTAAATCTAAGTAAGCATATATTGCAGGAGGTCTTATAGTCCTCTTACTTATGCCCCTTGCCAGTTGATAGTCCCTTAAGTTTTGTTGATGAGAGTCATATTGCTCTTCCTCAACTTTAGGGGTTACAGATGACTCCTCATGATCGTTTTCATGATCAGAGAGTAGTTCAACTTCAGGGTTAGAAACATGAGAGAAGGAAGTAGCTGGCAAATTAGGAATCACTACCGGTTGCTCCACCTCAATTTGGGTATCACCAGTTATAAGAAAATTATCTAGAGTACTAGGAATCACTACCGGTTGCTCCACCAAATTTTCTGATTTACAGGGAAAATTGGATTCATTGAATATAACAAAAACTTTGAGGTAATTTAAATTTAGTTTCCTACCTATCCATTTCTCTTCAAGGCACTTTAAGTTTAAAACAGTGGAAGGGCTACGGTTGATCAAGTGAGCAGCAGTGGAAAGGGCTTCTCCCCAAAAGGTTTTAGGTAGACCAGCTGTAAATAGAAGACACCTAACATTTTCTAACAAAGTCTTGTTCAGCCTCTCAGCCACCCCATTCTATTAAGGTGTGTTTCTCACGATTTTATGCCTAACAATGCCATGAGAGTCACAAAACTCATCAAAATCTCTATTACAAAATTCTAATCCATTGTCAGTTCTTAGTGTTTTAACCCTCTTGTCAGATTGATTTTCTACTAAGGCTTTCCATGTTTTAAATTTGTCTAAAGTTTGATCCTTAGTTCTAAGAAGAAATACCCAAACCTTCCTTATAAATGTTAGATATGAGTCCTAAAGACCAATTCTAGTGACACAAAAGGACTCGATCTTGTAATTCTTTAAATATTATTTAAGTGACAAGTTTATGTTTTATTTAAATTGTAATATGGTTTAAATTATAAAACATATATCCATTAGTATAATAAGGAGTGGATACCATTCTTAAGAGTTACAGATAATCCACAGTTCATTATACTATAAACATGTTCCTGGCCGTAGAATTCCTAATCTAGATAATAGCAACTCGTAAAGGGCAGCACATTGTCTTCTTTCTTATTCAGTATGAGATACTGAAAGATAAGGTTGGTGAGTCTTGTGCCATTTTGTATGAGATATAAAAGGAAGATGAGTGGGTGCTCGTTACAAGAACGAGTTCACTAAACGGGATTGTTAACATTAAATCACATGGGTTATTTCTCATGAGTCAATGATTTAATATTAGCTGCGATTGTACAACTAGTCCTCAGACCTGAGATGACATGGATATCTATGTATTGGTGGATTAGGATATCAACGATATTATGTGGTTATTATGATCAAGGATAATCATACGTATGTATGTGCCTGATTCAGTGATACATGAGGTATGTATACATCAGACATGGAATCTATCACCTCGAAATTTATGAGGAATATATCCTATGCGATTCAATAATCACTTGACGATAAATCTTTGGTCAAGGTAATATGACAATGGAATTTGTTCCATAAAGGTTGTGTCATAATTAGTCAAGATTGATTTTGGATTTAGTCATATGACGAGATTAAGAGATTCGACCTACTGACCATGATCTCATATCTTGTCGGGATATAGGATAATAGAAGGACCGTATTGTAAGGTAACGTAGTAAAAGGTTTACAATGGCCGCTTCACAATAAATTGGATAATCATGACATATTGCTAGATCTCACTCATGATTTACTAGAATTAATCGTTGATTATTCTCGTTGCCAATTTATTTGTGAACTCAGAAAGTCCCACCCAAAAAGAAATCACTTTCAAAGAGAAGATTGATAAATTAGTAATTTTATAATTACTAATTACAGTGCATTTATTTATTGGATAAATAAGAATAATTAAATAATTATATTATGAATATAATTATTTAATCATTAATTGGGTTGGGCCTTTTGCTAGCACATTAAGCTTGGCCCAATGGCACTATTGGATTTAATTTTATAATATTAGATTGGACTTGGCCCAATTACATTAAATGGAATGGGCTTGAGAAGCCCAGCCCATTTAATGTATATATAAAAGCTCTAAATCTCTTCATTCAACACACTTGAGTCTTTTTGATTCACTTGAATGTTGAGAGAGTTTTTGGAGAAGTGTTCTGAATTCAAAAGGTAAGTTAGAAATTTTTGTGAAAATTTTCTTTCACTTATCTCTCTTTTTGATATTCTTAGATAGAAGAGGTAACATTTCGTTTTTGTTTCTAATTTGTTAAACCATAATTTCTAAAAAACAAGATACCTGCAAAATAAATTTTAATTCCGCTGCACATATGATAAGATCTATGTAATCCCAACATTAAAATCATCCACAATGGATAGAAAATACCTGTTACCACCGAGAGTATGCTTTTGAAAGGGACCCCACAAATCAGCATGCACATACTCTAAGCCTACCTTCGCCAGGTGAGTTCCTTTGTAGAAACTCATCCTGTGTTGTTTGATTAGAATACATGACTCATAGAAATTAGAGGGGTTTATAGGCACTGGACCAAGGTAGCCTTGGTCTGATAGAGCCTTCAGACCTTTCTGGCTCATGTGACCAAGTCTCAAGTGCCAGAGATCTATCTTATCAGCTTTAGCCCATTACAAAAAATCAGAGGTTTAGCAACGAAAAATTCCGTCACAAAAACATTAAAATTCGCCGCGCCTTGGGCACTGTGCCCCTTCTTTTGTATTTATTATATTAAATATATTATATATTATTTTAAATTAATAAATATATTTAAAAATAAATATATATTTAAAAATACTTTAAAATATAATTAATTTATAATTATTTAATTTTACAACATTAAACTAATCAAGAAAAAATATTTTACAATGAAAAAAAATTAATAAAAATAAATCAATTACAATTATTTAAAGAATAATGACCAAAAAATAAATACAATATTTTTTAAGAATTTGTAAATTTATTATTAATTGTAGAAGAAGAGATAAAAATGTATTTTTTATTTTTTAAATGATTAATAATATTTATGTTATAAATAAATATAATTTTACTAATTAATTTAAATTAAAAATTATAGATATTTTGTAAACTAAAAATGATAAGTATTTTGAGAGGAAACTAAAATCAACGATATTCTACGACAGACAGTCACCCATCGTAGATGGAGAATTAGTGCTGAGTGATTGTTAGTCAGTGGAAAATAAATTTTTAAAAATTATTTTATTTTTTTTAACTAATAAAATTAATATAGTTCTTTTATAGATATTTGATTTTACGACTTCACATTAATTAAAAAAATAAGTATAAAAGATAAAGAATTAAGGAAAAAAATTAATACTGTAATTTAATACTAAAGAGTAATTATTAATTCCAAGTGCATTTAATGCAGTTCAATTGTCTTCAGTAGTTTAACTATCAACTATAAATACTTAGATACTGCAACATTAATTAATTATGGGATTAGAGAATATTTATTACAAGTGTTCAAGTGTTATAATTTATGACTTCATATATTTTATCTCTAATGCTTTAAATTGAGATAATTTTTCAGTTACTATTGTTGCATTCATTATTATATGTTTATTTTATAAGCCTTAAATCAATTGAGAAATATTATCACTGAAAGTTTAATTCTCATATTAATTATCTCAATTGAGAAATATTGTATTTTCAAAACAAATTTTAAATTTAATTTAAATATTTTATAAATTTCACATTAAATTTTTATTAATATTTTGTTAAACATTAATTTCAACAGCATTA
The DNA here is from genome assembly GCA_036245055.1 of Diospyros kaki. Classification (NCBI taxonomy): domain Eukaryota; kingdom Viridiplantae; phylum Streptophyta; class Magnoliopsida; order Ericales; family Ebenaceae; genus Diospyros; species Diospyros kaki. The sequence continues at coordinate 6,209,275 of BSEG01000003.1, forward strand.
CTAAATTACTGAATTACATAGCATTACATCATATAGTTAATAATGAAATTTAAAACAAGTGAAACATACGTATCATCTAAATATCGTGGTTATTATTTTTATTTTATCTGCATATTATTCATTTAAAAAAATGAGTTTTCACTAAAGGATAACATATTACTCAATAATGAAGATCAATATCTTTAAAAAATGTGTATATAGGGCACATTTAGATTTTAATTTATGTACTATTACATTTTTTTGTACACATAAATTTATGTACTATTGCGTCAACAATATAAATTTAATTACTAAAATGTGAAATTAAAGTTTGAATTTCATATTTTATAAATTTTTTTCAAATTTTTACACATTTTGTAAAGTGTAAAAATTATGTTTTGAAATTACAAGTTATTTTATTTTATTTTCTTTTTTTCTTGCGACATATTTATTCCATTGCTAAAGTTTGTTATTTTTTTAGCGACGAATTCCTTCGCTAAATTCAGTGGATGCCCCAAAATTGAACTCGTGTCAGGTCCTACCCTCCTCTCATGAGCGCCTCGCATACGTACGTGGCAGTGCTGGGATATTAATCTCAGCAATAATTAAAAGTGTTGCACTTTCGAATCGAACTATTAAAGTTGCACCTTTGATTCTTTTTTAACAAATCTGCATGCTCGCCACATGGCAACGCTGGAATATTACTTTGTCGCTATTATCTCAGACTCTTTACTGGATTTGAACCCCCCCACCCTCTCATGATTAAGTTTCGCGCATGAGCTATCAATCTGGAAGTCTTCTTGTTTATTGATGTATATAAAATATATTTATAGTATTCTCTTTCATATATTTTCAGAATTATACTTATACAACAAAATTTCTCAAACTTATTTAATGATATTATTTTTAATATTAATGTTAGTAAAGGGAAACTTTATTAATTATTATATTAGCATTAAAGAATTATGTTATGTTTAAATGTAAAGTTTTTAATTAAATTTTTATCTTTTTTTATTTTTTTTGAGATAGGTTTGGCCCGTCGCTAAAATTTAATTTGAATTTGAATTTATTTTCTTTTATTTTTACTAGCGAGTTCAGCCTCGTCACTAAATTTGTATTTTTTTAATTTTTTTTAATTATTTTTTAGAGACAGGTTCATCCATGTCGCTAAATTTAATTTTTTTATTTTCTTTTATTTTTTAGTAACAGGAATACCCCCGTCTCTAAATTTGATTTTTTTTAATTTTTTAGCACGCTAAATTTGTTTTTTTATTTTTTTTATTTTCTCTTCTCTTTAGCGACGGGTTCAGCCCGTCCTTAAATTTGATTTTAATTTTTTTAATAACTTTTTAGCGACGGGTCCCACCCATCGCTAAACATTTTTTTTATTTTTTAAATTATTTTTAGTGACAGGAATACCAGTCGCTAAATTTGATTTTTATTTTTTAAATTACTTTTTTTAGAGTGCTAAATTTGTTTTTTTTATTTTTTTTATTTTCTCTTCTCTTTAGCGACAAGTTAAGCCCGTCGCTAAATTTGATTTTAATTTTTTTAATAACTTTTTAGCGACAGGTCCATTCTCGTCGCTAAACTTTTTTTTATTTTTTAGCGAGCTAAATTTGTTGTTTTTTTTATTTTTTTATTTTTTTTATTTTCTCTTCGTTTTAAATTTGATTGTTATTTTTTAAATTACTTTTTAGCGACGGGCACAGCTCGTCGCTAAACTTTTTTTTATTTTTTAATTATTTTTAGCGAAGGGAATACCCGTCGCTAAATTTATTTTATTTTTTATTTTCTTTTACTTTTTAGCTCACTAAATTTGTTGTTTTTTTTGTTTTTTTATTTTTTTATTTACTTTTCTTTTTTAGCGACAAGTTCTTTCCCATCGCTAAATTTGTTTTTTATATTTTTTTAATTATTTTTTAGCGACGGGTGTGCCCGTCGCTAAAGTTTATTTTTTTATTTTCTTTTATTTTTCAGCGCGTTAATTTTGTTGTTTTTTTATTTTTTTTTATTTTTTTTCTTTTTTTTTAATTCTTTTTAAGCGACGAGTATACCCGTCACTAAAATTTAGTTTCTTTTCTTTTTTAGCGACGGTTTTTGCGTCGTAGATTCCGTCACTAAATTTAGGGATGGACTTTTCGTCAATAAATTAAAAAAAAATTAAAAAAATTAGCAATGGAAATTCCGTCGCTATTTAGCGACGGAACAGTTCCGTCACTAAATTTCGTCGCTAAATAGGAATTTTCTTGTAGTGGCCATGCATGCAATAAGAACATTAATAGGGGACAATGAATAACCATTTAAGACATATAGACGATGCTTTTTAGTACTAGTGAGAATCAAGTGTTTGTCCTTAAAGACATGCGTAAACCCATTTTCAACTTTATATGAGTAACCTAATTCATCTAAGGTACCAAGAGATATTAGATTTCTTTATAATCTAGGCACGTATCTAACATTAGTGAGTATTTTAATTTTGTTATCATGCACTTTAAAGGATATGTCACCTATGCCTTGAACACAACAAGATTGATTGTTACCCATATAGACAGTTTATGTTTCTTTGTTACTAAAATTTTGAAACCACTAAATGTTTGGGCACATGTGAAATAAACATCCCGAGTCGATTATCCATTCATTAGCAACAGTTGAGCTAGAAATAGTAAGAACTTCAGATAGGTTATTAGAGCTATTAGTAGCTATGGATGCATCACCCCATTGTTTTTGTTTCTTTAACAAGTCATAATAATATTTCTTTATGTGACCCTCTTTCACACAATGATAGCATTTCCACTTAGGTTTTTGTTTACCCTTTTTACTTTTACCCTTAAATCCAGAGCCCACAATTTGGTTACTATTCCTTGAGTTGTTTCTCTTATCAGATTTACCTTTAACAAATAGTTCATTAGCAGATTTCTTAGAGGTATTCAATTCTAACTCTCTTGTCTTAATTCTAGAAATAAAAAGATCTAGATTAGGCACAATACCAATCTATTGCAAAGCATGTTTAACAACATTATATTCATCAGGTAATGAGTTTAAAAGGATCATAACCTCATTGGTATCACCAAGGGCTTGATCTATTCCTCTTAACAATAAACTAAGTTTGGTAAACTCATCTATGTTTTTATCCATAGATTTAGACATATTCATTTTAAAATTAAATAGCATACCCTTTAAATAAACTAAGTTAAGAGTAGACAAAATAGAGTATAATGATTCAAACTTGTTCTATAGTTCAATAGGGGTATTCATGCCATCTACATTGCGTATAACACTATCATCAAGATGTAGAAAAATAAGATTCAATGTTTCTTCCCTTACCTTATCAGCTATTGCAAGCTGTTCTGCTGTCCATTTCTGTTCATTAGTTTCAAGTGCAATCAACACATTGTGATGAGAGAACAGAACTCTCATCTTCTTTTTCCAACTACCAAAATTGCTTTTACCATCGAATGTATCGATTTCAAATTGGGTTGATGTCATCTTCGCCTTGCACGAAGGTACCCTTGGAAACCCTAGACATTGACCAAGACTCACTCAGCAAAAACAATAGACTGACGAGAGACTTTCAATAAACCCTGGGAACCTAGAAAAATTGACACCACAACAATAAACCCTAACTGAGGTAAAGAGAAACCTCAGTCATGGATACTGCAAATATAAAGGCTCTAATACCACTGTTAGGGAGAGACGATGCTCAACCCTTTGAAAATAAACAAGCGAAACTCATACACAAATCATTCGACTAAAACAACCTAAAAGATCATACACAAAAAATAAGCAAGATCAAAACAAAAGAACATATGCGATTTTATCATGGTTCACCCGTTAATGAGGGTTATGTCCACATTGAGCTCCAAAGAGGAGAGCTCACTGCACTAATTGGAAATGGTTACAACCTCCACAAATACATCACATGTCTTGGTACTCTATACAAGAACAAAAACTACCCTTTAACAGCAAAACCCAATAATCACAGACAAAGATTAGAGGTAAAGAATCCTAGACGCAAGAGAGAAAACGAAAAAACCTTATACAGAGCTAATTACAATAAAATATCGAGAGTGAAACAAAACTCAATCTGATAAGGCATAGGAGGTTGCGTCGTTCGAATCTCGAGGAGCCAGCAGAGATAAATAGGCGATTCAACGGCTGGGATGAGATCGGATGAAGACAAAAGGACAACAGGGCTTTAGCAGCATGAAATGATAAGGAGGTTTTTCATTTTGGCCTTCCAGCCCATGGGTTCCCAAAACGCTGGCATTTTGGGAAGGCCCATGGGTGGTTGCCAAAAGGTCGTCCACCCCTTAGCCTAAATAGAAACTGGATTGGAGCTTCACAAATAATGCCAACAAAGAACGATGACAGGGAGAGAGAAGAGGGAAAGCAAAACAAAATATTAAAAAAGTGTGAAAGTGGGTTTCCACTTCATGTTGATCATCTCGTAGAGATAATAGCAATACTCAATTGCATTGGGTGGGCGAACAAATTACATTGGGTTGCCTTCTACCTCCCTCTCTCTTTCTCTTTGTGGACTCACCCTCATTGCTCTCTCCCTCTCTCGCCCATCTGTGGCCGCCTCTGTCTCTAGCTTTGCTGACCGACTTTGAGTCGTCGCCTTCGTCTCTAGCTTTGTCGACCGACTTTGAGGTATTCTTTTCCTTATCTATGATTCCGTTTGTTCCCTAGATTTTTCTGATCTTATGATGAAAACTAAGCATAACTTAGAGACTGTCTTAGGAATTTTTCTAATCTTAATTTCAAGTGTTCTTATTCATCAGTTAATTATTTATGTGGTGGCTACATATATATATATATTTTAAAATTCATGGATTTAGCAATTATAATTTAGTGTAGAGAATGATACTATCATACATTCAAGTGTAACACATTATGTATTGTGATTCCCAAGTTTGTATACAGCTCATTGATAGATGAATAATAATCATCCTAATTAGGTGCAACTTAATTATTTAGTATAATAAAAAAAAAAGTTCTTCTGTTGTTTCTTTCTTATTATTTCTTTTCCTTTTTTCCTCTCCCTTTTTGCCTTTAAATTAATTGAATTGTTTGAGATAACTAGAAGTAACCAATTTGCTCTTGTTAAAATTCGCTTCAAATTTAAGAGAATGACTAATTGAACCATATATCCTTGTTATTTTCCTTATGTTATGTAATTTGTAACTAGAATTGATGAAAGAAAAAAGAAAAAAAAATGCATCCATGAGTAATTAAACAATGGCCTGGCAATGAAACCTGGATCCAACCTTTAAGAATGGAACCATAATTGGCACACTGGCACTTGGCACTGTGTGTTTGTGTGTATGTATATGTATACATATATATATATATAATTGGCACACTAACATCAAGTTGGATGTGTCCGTTTGTATTTGAAGCCCTAAAAGAGTATTGGAATTCTGCAGAATTCAAGGACAAGTCTGAAAAGGCAAAGAAAAATCGAGCTTCAGATGTTGAGGGTAGTATGCATACCTGTGGTTCCATTCCTATGTCAGAGTATAAGAAAAGATTGGTAATATTTGATTTTTTTTATTATATTTATTTTACATAATTATTTTTTAAGAAACAAGAATTTTTGCATGAACACCTTTTTTTTCCTTTGAAATCAAAGCAATTTGGTCGCCCACCCACGCAGGCTTAGTTGTTTCTTGCGATACATAGAAAGAGAGATAGTTCGGGATTTGTTGATAGGAGGTCCGAGGATACTTATGCAAGTATACATTATTTGTGTCTTTTTATATTATTCTATTATGGTTAACTAACATTTTGATATACAACTTATTTCATGTATCTATGATGCTTCCAGGCTGACTTCCAAACGCGACAACACGAGGCATTATCACAGGCATCGGTATTTGGCCAGTCAGAAGATAATGACACTATCCAACCCTCGCAGCCAACTATTGACAAGAGATCAATATGGTTGGAGGTTGCAGGCAGCAAGAAAAATGGTCGCGTCTATGGGATGGGGTCAGAAGCGTATGTCATTCCTGGTTCTTACTACCTACCATTGGGTCATTTTTTAATTTTTCTCATTTTAAGAATTACTTCAATTTGGACCTAATATTTTAAGATTGATGTCAATTTTATCTTAGATCGACATGGCATGTGGCCCCATTGACATGTTAGATGAGGTGGCGTGCTGATTTGTCCAATAATTGACACATCAACGAAACGACATTGTTTTGCCTTACTCTTGCTGCAAACCACATAAAGCAAAACAACACTATTTTGTGTTATTCATATTCCCCCCATTGTTGGGTTGACTTACGGTTTCAAGCGAGGAGAAGAAGGAAGAGGGAAGAAGTTGACAGTGACTAGCAGCAAGGGCTTCAAACGAGGTTGAGCTGCTGCAAGGCGATGGAAAGTGAGGAATTGAAGCGATGCTACATGGTAATAGCAATGGACGATGATGAAGCGTTTCAACATTGTTCGGCGGTTTCAACAACTATTTTGCCTTATTCACTTTCGTCCTTGTTGTCGTGCAACAGTTAGGGTGAGACGTCGATTTTGCTGTGGTCCCCGTGTGTTGCTTCTGTTGTCGTTGCGTGCATCGCCTTTCGTTGCAATCACCATGTAGTGTTGAAATGCTTCATTGTTGTCCATGGCTAGACATGGCCAAAATTGAACCGGACCGGCGGTTCAAACCGGAACCGAACCGGCCGGAACCGGACCCGGAACCGGCCGAACCGGAACCGGAACCGGAACCGGACCGAACCGGCGAAATTCGGTCCGGTTCCGGTTCGAGGTTCCGCGGAACCGGAACCGCCGGTTCCGCGGAACTCGAACCGCCGGTTCCTGAACCGGAACCGGAACCGGCGGTTCCGCGGAACCGGAACCGCCGGTTCCACCCCCCCCCCCCCCCACCCCCCACCCCCCACGCGGTTCCGCGCCCGCGGAACCGCCCCCCCCCCCCCCACCCCCCCGGGCCCCCCCCCCCCCCCCACGCCCACGCGGTTCCGCGGGCGCGGAACCGCCCCCCCCCCCCCCACCCCCCCCCCCCCCCACGCGGTTCCGCGCCCCACTCCCCCCCCCCCCCACCCCCCCTCCCCCCCCCCGGGCCCCCCCACCCCCCAACGGTCCAAAATTGGACCGTTGCAACGGTCCAATTTTGGACCGTTGGCTGCTGCCAACGGGCAGCAGCCCAATTCCCTTTTTTTTTTTTTTTTTTTTTTTTAATCCTATAATTTTATCTATATATACCCCTCCCTCCCCCACTCATTTTTCACACTCTCTCTCTCTCTCTCTCTCTCTCTCTCTCTCTCTCAAGTCTTAAGCTATTATTCTCTCAATTTTGTCTCTCATTTAATATTTCAATTTCAATTTCTTCAATCTTCTCATTTTATTATTTATCAATTTATTCAATTATATTGTTAATTATTTATTACTTGTTACTATATTATATTATTACTAATATTTTCATTATATTTGTCAATTTTTTACTATATTATTTTATCATTATTATATTTTTTTATTATCATACTTTTTTCAAAAAAATGGCAAGTGAAGGTAGAAATTTTGAAAATGTTGAGTTTGAAACTCAAAATTTTCAAACACAAGAGAGTGAAACTCAACAAAAGGGAGGTGGAAAAATTTCTACTTCTGATATTTTTAATATTCATTTCAAGAAAACACCAAAAGGAGATGGTAAATTTGATGTATCTTGTAATTATTGTAATCAGGTATACAAATTCAAGCAAGGAGGTGGATATGGTACTTTCGCCCGACATTTACAAACAAAGCACCCGCTCAAGGTTGGATTGAGCCGCGATCAAACACAAATATCCGGGTTTGCTACCTCTTCAAACTCTCCTCAATTATTTCATTATAATGAAGCTAATTGTAGGTCTGGTTTAGCTGAAATGGTAGCAATTGATCATTTATCTTTTAGTTTTGGTGAAAAATTAGGTTTTACTCGATTTTGTCAAAACTTTGTTAATGAAATTATTACTTATATTTCTTCAATTTTTAGTAGTGTTTTTTATTAAAAATATGGTTGAGAATATCTATATTTACAATTACATTTAACAATTAAAAATCGAAACCAAACCGAACCGAACAACGGAACAAGGACCAAAATTGAATACAACAATATTTAAAAAAAATTAAAAAAATTCGGTTTGAACCGGAACCGGAACCGTTGACCGAACCGGCTCAAACCGTTGACCGAACCGGTCCAAACCGTTGACCGAACCGGCACGAACCGGAACCGGAACCGAACCGTCCCAAACCGCCCTTGGGCGGTTCGGTTCAGGTTCAAAGATTTCTTGAACCGGAACCGGCGGTTCATGAACCGGAACCGGCGGTTCATGAACCGTGGCCATGTCTATCCATGGCTATTGTCGTGCAGCGTCACTTCGATTTCTTTGCCGATTTATTGCCTTCCATCGTCGTGTAGCAACTCAACCTTGCTTGAAATCCTTGTCGTGTGTTGCCGTCAGATTCCTCCTTATCGCTTGAAACCCTAAGTCAGCCCCACAATGGGGGGAATATGAATAAGGAAAAACGACTTCGTTTTGCCTTATGGTTTGGATCAAGAGCAAGGCAAAACGACGTTATTTTGTTGATGTGTCAATTATTGGTCAAATTAGCACGCCACCTTATCTATCACGTCAGATGGGTCACACACCTGGTCGATTTAGGACAAAATTGATATCAATTTTAAAGTATTAAGCCCAAATTGAAGCAATTATCAAAACGGGATAAAATTAAAAAATGACACAAAGTTAAGGATAAATTATGCTATTAACCATATAAACCTATTGATTATTGAATTATCCTCTTGTTGTGAATCTTAGACTAGCTAGACATTGAGGTCAAACATAATGAATTTCGATGTATTTTTTCAAAATTTTTGTGAAGTGTTGACTGTGCACAATTCAGTCCTAACAAGAATTATTAAAATTATCTATAACAAAATGATAGCATCTTCATCATTGATAAAGCAAAAATCTTAGCCAAAAATAGGACTTAAAAATACTATAACACGACTATATCTTGAGATCTCATGTACAAGGCAACTGAAGTTGAAGAAAAAAAAATGTTAAAGCAATAAAAGAGGTTTTAGGGGAGGGATACATAGGAGTGACAAATGCAGTTTCAATTAAGCTTCAACTAAATGTGTTTTTTACTTTTACTTAAAAAAAATTATAATTTAATGTATCGATTGTTTAGCTAGTGAGTACTTCAAATTAATTTGAGGCAACAAAAACCTAAATTTTTATTGACCACACCTCGTTAATCTCTAAGATCATATGCATGTAACTAATTTATTAGAATTACAAGTTCGGAGTGTGTGTTACAACATGATAATTAGAACTATTTGAGAATGAGAAATTAGGATTGCGTTTCCTTTACTTTTTTCAAGTTATTTTTAGTTTTTAATTTTCTAAAATAATGAAAATACGTTTTCTTTAGTGTTTTTAAAAATATTTTTTTGAAAATAAAAAAAATATTGTAAAGAAAACTCAAATCGACAAAAAGTTATTTTTGAGTGTTTTCATCCAAAATAAACTCAAAACACATTTATTTATTTATATTTTATTATTATAATGAAAAAAAATATTACAAAATTCATTAACTTTAAAATGTATATATTTTTTAATAATATATTAATATGAAATATTTTTAATTTACTGAATAATCAAATTTATTAAATAAAATATTATTAAAAAATTATTTTCAAAATTTAAAAAAGAATGCATTTTTTAATTTTTTGTTTTGATAAATAATTTTTTTAATTTTCTAAAAACAAACTATCAAAATAGAAAACTAAAAATTGAAAAACAAAAAAAACACAACCTAGTTTTCTAGATTTGTGAGGGCCGGAAGGGTTTTCAATTTGAATTTTTTGATTATATATATATATATATATATATACATGCGATTTTGACTACATCAATTTTTTGCTTTTTCAACCTTGCACATTGAATAGATGAAGAAAAGGATACTATTTCTTCTTGAGCTAAATTGGAAGTCAATGATAACAAAAGACTATCAATTTTGACAAAATCAGAAACGAAAATACAAAAGAAGAACGACAACGACATCTGTGTTCAAGATATGAAGCTAAACAAGACAACAAAACCAACATAACTATCAAAGACACTTATTTGAATGAACGACTAGAGCCACGGTTAAATCCAGGGACCATTGGAGGAGCAGAGCTTTAGGCCCCAGCATCAAATGGAGCACCAGAAAAACCACGCCCACCAAGAAGAGACGGAGGATCGTCGCTGGCTCCTCCTGCAAGAAACGGCGGCACAATACCGCCACCGCCCAAAAAGCTCGACCTTACCATGAAAGTATTGACATCACTAGTCTCTTGCTCTTGTTTCACCTTCTCCACCTGCTTGATGGCCATGTTCTTCAGATACTCCATGGCCATCTTCATCTTCTCTAGCTGCTTCATGTTCATCTTGTCAATCGGCTCCTCCCACCAGAATTTTCCCCGGTTAGCAATCCTCATCTGGTCCAACTCCCGGCCTCGCTGCCTCTCAACCTTGTTGATGATAATCCAAATTAATTAGGGTTTATAGATCTCTTAGTTGTTATTATAAATTTATAATTATATTAACATACCTCAAGCATGTTTTCCACAAGGTTCAGCCGCTGGCTTAGCTCCATCATGGTGGCGTTCCGTTGAGCCTCGTTGTTCCGATCCCTCCCCGTTTCTGGAGACCGATTTCCAGTCAGGAATTGGTCAATGACGGCGTTCACGCTCGGGTTACCAAAAGAGAAGGCCTTGTTTCCCGGCGAGAACACTATCACCGCCACTTGAGCTCCGCAAAGAATGGAAAGCTCGCTAGCTTTCTTGAAAAGGCCGAAACGACGCTTAGAGAAGGTGACTTGTCGGCTGCTCTCTTTCTCCATCTTGGTCATGGCGATTCTCTGGCGACCTTTGTTCTTTCTTTCCATGGCTAGTGTTTCACCACAAGGAACCTACGGCAAGTAATTTATGTATGCTTCTTGGATTGTTCTAATACAACATTTGACCACTATTTATAGACTTTTTTTTTCTTCGATATCGCAATAATATGGCAATATATTTATACAGAATATTTTCTCCGTTATTATCGCTACCCACATTGTCATTCATTGATGACCTTTTTACGATTCATTGAACCATATTGAATTCTGATGCATTCATATATACACACTTAATTACTATAGTAATAATCATTGAAAACTATATTACAATTCACTAAATTGTAATGAATTCGCATGCATTCATCTGTACACACTTCCTATAGGAATTTGTCTCCTTAATGACCATATATTGCAATTTCCTAAAACATAATATATATATATATATATACACTTCTTATAATAATACGCATAGTAAATGACCATATTACAATTCCCTAAATCTTAATGAATTGCAATGCATTCTTATGTACCATATTACAATTCCCTTAATATTGATAAATTGCAATATGCATTTATACTAAAGGAAATGTTATACCCACAAACAAATTTCACAAACAATCCTCACAAATTGACCTAGCACAAACAAATTTATAATAGTTCTACACAAATTAATAATAGTTTTACTCAAAATTAACAATAGTTCATAATAGTGAATAGATTTATTTTAATTTTGAATAAGACTATATATTATAAATTTGAATAGAACTATTATAAATTTGTGAGAATTATTTGCCAAACTTGTTTATGAGTATAACATTTTCTTGAACTTGCTATGGTAGTAGCCATTGATAACCATATTGCAATTCCCTGAACCTGAACCTGAATTGCAATGCTTTCATATATACACTTACAATGTTAATAGCCATTAATAACCCTTTTACAGTTCCCTAAATCTTAATATATAGATGACCATTTTTTTCATAAGAACTTTGCTACAAAAATAGCCATTAATGGCCATGTTATAATTCCTTGAACCTTAATAAATTGCAATGTATTCACATGTACTTACTATAGTAATAACCATCGATAATTATATTACAATTCACTGAACCTTAATAAACTATGATGCATTAATTCATATATATACTTAATTACTATAGCAATAGTAATTGATGACATTATATATATATATATATATACATATATATTACAAATCGCTTAATCTTGGTGAATTGCATGCATTTGTATACAGAAATACAAAATATAACTATGAATATAAAATTTGAATATCAAAATAATATTTCCAATTTGTATGTATACTTATTATAGAAGAGCAATTCATAATTGGTTGTCATAAAAATCTAATTATATGAATTTACTCCTTTCTTGGTTGGATTGATCTATAAGTAAACCTAATTTAATGAGTTTTTATTTTTTACTTTTTTGGTGAATGATTATCATTGAGTCACCTTATCTTATCTTATTTATTTAAAATTTTGTGTAAAGAAATTGAAGTTTCAATAGTTACTATCAAATGTTATCTAATGAACTTTCACTTAAATTTTTTTTATTTCTCTGCATGTACATATAATACAGGCTACCCCTAGTTTGTGTAAATCTTACATGCAAAATTTGTATTTCATAATATTGTATGTTTTTTTAAAAAATGATAATGCTAAATATTGTATATATCTTATAACATTTTATCAACCAAATAAATTGTCTTGGAACTAAAAATAATGCATTTTGTTTATAACAACGTGCATTTGTTGAAATTTAACCATTATTTTTAAAACAATAATTAGCAGTGTCCTTTAAAAAATTATTCGAGAAATGAGACGAAGCTAGCAAATGTTTCTTTTAAAGAAAATGTTATATTTACAAACAAGTTTAATAAACAACTCTTACAAACAGACATGACAACCACAAATTTGTAATAGTCATATTTAAAATTAATAATAAATTTAAATAATAATATTATAAATTTATGCATGTCACGTTAATCTATAAAAATTATTTATCAAACTTATATTTGAAAATATCATTTCCCCTCTTTTATATCATTCTTATATGCATTGTATGCATTAAATAAATAAATGATTCCAGTAAGGTTGGGCTCCTTAATGTCAATTGAACAGTGACATGATGCACTGTATGAAATGGAATTATGGAAGAAAATGGAAGGTGGAGACTGCTCTTAAAAGCATTATTAATTATTTGTCAAAAATATTATTTAAATATTTAATTTTTATAATATTTATCATTAATATTTAACACGGTTATTATTCATCAATCAATGATTATTCACCACCGTAATGAATAATTACTAGTGATTACCTGAGTACTAATATTGAGTGTCAAACCAAAATTTTTCTTATTTAAAAGGAGAAGGTCAAAGTTCAGATATTTTTAGTGGGACTTTGGTATTTTGTCAGAGAAGGTTAGTAAGAGGGTAACCGAAAGAGTGCAAATGATGAAAAAACTCCTTACCCAAAATCAATTTTGCTTCACTTGCCCTTCTTATGGTCACCTCTTCTCTCCTTCATATGGCTGTCTCCAACGGTTGCCTTCGCCTTGTCACTTTCACCTCGTGCCAACCACCCTCTTGCATTTTCCTTCTCTGTCGTGAAGAGAAAAGATGCAGCCACGATCAATGCGAGGCAAGGCAAAGGCGTCAAGGCTAAGGCGGTTGCTGGAAGAGGCCATAGAAAGGATAGGTGAAGCAAATTTGCAAGTAGGTGAGTGGCATTTTCGGTAACCCTCTTGAGCAAAGAAACAATTTCCTCCATAGTGTTCAAACTTTCTCGTGTCCCTAGTATGGGTATTTTATGTAAGTTTTTTATATACCAAAAGAAAGTCTAAATGTTTTTACTTAAAATGACAAGTAATTTTGCTGTTATGTAAAAATTAAAATAAAAAAGTTGGCGGTGCTATTCAGAATTATGTAGTAGTTTGAATTGTTAATCATATAGCATGAATGTTGAATATGCATTTGCATTCGTTCTAATAATGTTTGTGGTTGCTAAAACCGGAATACATAATAGACATTTAACACAATAAAAATTAGAATTGATACTATTTTGTAGAATAAAATATCATTATTTTTAAACGAATGATAAAACAAGAAATGGAAAGCTTTTTGAGAGATTATTTGCTTAGTCTTAGGGCTCTCTCTGTTTTTTTTTTGTGACTTCTCTTATTTTTCTTTTCTAGACTTTAAGTTTAGTTTAATTTGAATCTTTTCACTGGATATAAACATGAAATGGAAGTTTTGAAAATTAAGTCATTAAAACACTTATAATTAGGTTAAACTTCAATATATAAACCCCTTAAATTTATAATTTAGAACATTTAACCTTCTTAATTATTTTTGACCAAGAAATTAATGAGAATCCCCCTTTAATGTCATTTTTTTGCTAAAAAACTAGATTTATATGAAAGTGATCACAATCTTTCAATAATCTTAAATAATTACATACAATAATATTGTTACAAAGCAATAATTAAAAATAAAAATACCAAGCTTGCCGCCATATGGTTTTTGCTAAAAAACTAGATTTATATGAAAATGATCAGAATGTTTCATTAATAATCTTAATACATACAATAATATTGTTACAAAGCAATTAAAAGTAAAAATACCAAGCTTGCCCTTATGGGGATAAAAGTGACGTTAGATGATAATTTGAGAGAGAAATAAAGAAAAAAAAGTGAAAAGATATAACCACTAACCTTAATCAGTTTTTAAAACCAAACAAAATTCTAATTTATCTCTAAAAAACTGCAAATGTGACGACTCTATAGTCTAAATAAAATCCAATTCATTTTTGAACTATAAAAGAAAATTAGTCACTAATTTATTTTTTAATCATTTAAGCAAAATTGTAAGGACCCCTTATCGGAGTCTAGGGTTTTCCAGTATTTAAGTATAATTGGTATATGTTTGTAGGGTGTAAGAGGGTGAGGTGGTTGTAGACAACAGTTGTCAACAAATTGCATCGAATATATTGACCGATTGAGGAAGCTGTCAATTTGTTGACCGATTGAAGAAACTGTCAACAGATTGCTTGAGACTATCAACTGATTGTTATTGGGTTCAACTTCCAAAGCCATTTTCAGGTCAATTAAGCGGTGGTGGAGCTCGGTGAGTGTTTTCTAGAAGGTTATGGCTCATGCAAGGGCGTTCATACATCATCTAAAGAACTAAATAAATAAAGAGAAGAGAAGAGAAAAGAAGGAGATTAGAGGAGTAATTAGCCGAGAAGAAAAGAAAAAGAATAAAGGAAATGAAGAAGATAAAGGCAGCATCCGAGCATTTCTTGTCTCTCTCGTTCACTCTTAGCTTGCTTAAGGCAAGTTTCTTTTCCTTCTTACCTCTTCCACGGTTTGAATTCTCTATTTTCTAGTCTCCTTTGGGTCTCTTGTGTTGTGAGCTCTTTTAAGGGATAATCTTGTTATATTTCTTCCAAGAGCTTGAATAAGGTTTGGTTCTCCTTATGTTTCTTCATTGAATGATGCCTAGTCATGTTGGGGTAGGTTCTAGTTGGATGCAAGCATGCTAGCTTATGTGATTTGGGACCTTTATGTTGTTGTTCAGACTGCTTAATGTAGGGGTTGTCGACTAATTAGGTATGGTTGTCAACCGTTTAGTGTTATGGAAGAAAACTGTCGACTGGCTCCAACAAGCTATTGACACAATTTGTCGACTAATGTCCTGAAGCTATCAACTGACCTTGCTCTACTTTTGATTTTGCTCATTTTAATTATGTTGATATGAAGTTGGGGCCTGAGTTTGCATCATTAGGGGGTCATACTATGGATGCTTGGGCACAGTCATCGTAGGGTCACTAAAAGCACTGAAATTGCATTGAATGTGTATGTCTATGTGGGCAAAGCATGGCTTGATACCTAATTTAATGGGGGTCTTGTATCACTTTTATGTTTACTACGCCATTACATTTCTCATATGTTGCATTGCATGGTTCTAGAGCGCGTGATGAATTTATCCATGGGATGTACATCCATGGGCTTGGGTGACGAGGGGACCTCTCGCGGGAGTTTTTGCTCGGTATATTGATGTGGGAGCTTTGACTCAATTTATAGTTATGGGAGCTTTGAGCACATGGTGCAAATTTTGGAGCAGCGGCTTATGTTGATTTGTTTTCCAATTCATGGTAGCAAGCATATTTGGATTTAGGGACTTGGGTGCTGGTATGTCTTATATGAGCCCCAAGAACCATTATGTACATGTTTATTTATGCATATATTACATGGTTTGAGGTTCATGGTATGAATGTGTATTTGAATGTGCATGTGATGTGCGGGTGGTTTGGGTTATCCCTTCAACTCTATTATCCTTTTGTTCTCTATACTTGTTGAGTTTCTTGTGACTCACATTTGCTTTACTTCATTCTAGATAAGGGCAAAATGATCGTTGGTGGTGGGTCCAACTGAGTTTGGTCTTTCATAGGTAGATGGTCTATACAGAGATTCCCTGACTGGAAGATGCTTAGGTGGTTTTGTGTGTGTGTCCAAGGAGGACACTATCATATTTTGTTAAATTATTTCATTTTGTATCTTATGGGCAAATGGGTACAGATGTTATGTAAAAGAATTGAGAATATGTTATGTCATGCTCCCATTGTGTAAAAGATATTAAGAAAAAAATTTGGGATTTTACAAAAAACAAAATTAAATAAATTTTTTTTTCTCTATAAATACAATTTCTTTTAAATTTTTAAACACACAAGTCTTTGAATTTTCTTATTTTTTCAATAAATACTATTTCTTATTAAATTCTCAAATACTATATTTGTGTTTGTAATTTTAAAAGTTGTAAACTGCTTTACTTGTTGGCAACACTTATGGCCAAAAATTGCTATAAAATATTTCACAATGACAAATTATATTTTAAGCAACCATAATATTTAAACACTTATTTATTTCATCTCTAACTACTTCTTTACTTTAGAGGCAGAATCAGATATGAAAGAGATTTTTTACCCATTAGTGATAGAAATTTTGCGATTTCTAATGCTTTTTTACACTCAGAGATGAAATCAAAGACAAATTTCATATTTTATTTAGAGACAAAAAAAATTCGTTTCTAGTTCCATCTCTAATTCTTCTACTACTACTAAGATATAAATATTTTTTTTTTCTTAATTCAGTCTCTAATTTCATCTCTAAAATTGGTCATAAAATCCAATTTCTTTTGTAGTGAATCAATATGAGTGATTTTTCCTTAACCCTTAAAAGATTCATGTTGTGCATGATTTATCAGTTGAGTTACAACATTCATATTTCATTGTTGTGATCTTCATACTATTTAAATTGTAATTTTGTCATCACACTTCTGGAAATTGCATTATTGTTGTGGGTATAATAGTATAAATATATGTATGGTGATCATATATATTTCAAATTTTTCTGGTTTAATGAATAAGGGTGGATTAAAATTAGTTTATCATGAATGAATGTTGTATTTTTATCCCAATCCTAGGGTGTGGGATCATATACCTTGACAAACAATTTGGTGGATTCCCCTTTTAAGTTGTAGTGGTGTCAAAATATGAAAAATATTTCATATTGGTTTTATCCAAGTATGAAAATATTTTCTTTTTACTTAGAAGTTTATCTGTTATATCAACATATTCAAGTGTGTCAAATAGTTAGAGTTCTATCAAAGGAAAAGAAATAAGTTGTGGAAGTTCCAATTGTTGTAGTTTATTTTAATTTAAATTTAATTTGAAGAAAACCTTGTGTTATTGGATCTTTTATCCATATTTTTAGTTTTTCCTTGGGTTATTGTACCATTAAAAAATTTGAGATTTTATTATGTTTAAATGAGTATTTAGGCCTTTGCTTTAGAAATTTATGTTATTTTGAATATGGTGCTTTAATTCATGTTCAATCGAGATTACTTTGCATTCTAAACTCTAATTACCTACTTTAATTTTATTTTTCATAAAATTGTTATATAAAGGGAAAAAGAGGAATTTTAAAAAATTTGTAGGTGAAAACATAATTATCGAAAACAAAAATCAAATTCTCAAGGTTAGAGCATGGTTTAAAAAATAAGGTGTTGGTAAGCTTGGGTTTCTACTATGTTGTTGCTCTAAAATGGCAACGAAGATGTGAAGTTAGGCTTTTAACTACACTATTACAATGAAACCCTTTCGACTTAAGGTTTTCTTTAATCGAACCTAATACTATTACACCTCTATGGCTTGCTTCTCTCCTTAAAGCTATGTCAAGATGCTCTATTTTTCTCTTTTGAGCTCTACCATAATGCTTTTTCTTTTTCTTTCCGTGGTTTCTCCATTCATTGTTGTTGACCCTTCTCTCTCTTAGCCTGCAATAGTTTTAATTTTGTCCACACAAAAATTGTGTAAAAGAGTTTGTAATTTTTTTATATAAGACTATTGATTATTGAATTATCCTCTTGTTGTGAATCTTGGACATAGCCATTAAGGTCAAACCATAGTAAATTTTGATGTTTTTTCTTTTAATTTTTGTGTAATGATGACTACCCATGATTCAATTCTAACAAGAACTATTAAAATTACCTTTAACAAAATGATAGTATCTTTATCATTGATAAAGTGAAAATCTTTTCCAAAACAAGATTTAAAAATACCATAAAAAAAAAAAAAACACAAGAAATGACTATATTCTGAGATCCCATGTATAAGGCAACTAAAGTCAAACAAGAAAATAAATGGTAAAGCAACAAAAGAGGTCTTAGGAGAGGGATGCATGGAAATGACAAATGCGGTTTCATTTGCCCCTCAACTTAGTGTTTTTTTTTACTATGCCAAATAGACTAATATATCTTGAACTTTGGGTTAATTTTTAATTTTATCCAGTTTTGACCTTTGTTTCAATTTGGTCATTGAACTTTCATATTCGTTTCAATTTTATCTTCAATTGGTCAAGCATGTGCTCCATCTTACATGGCGGCTGATGTGGTATGCTGATGTGTTCAATAATGGACAAATCAGCAAAACACCTGACCCGACCGGTCTTGCCCTGACTCGTTAGCTTAAAACTCATCATCTTCATCCTTTAGCTAAGGTTTTAACCCCTTTGTGCACTGTTGTCATCGCCAAAACAAACGTCGAAACTGAAACTAGAGTTCTGTCGTCGACCTCCAGCTAAACCTGATGTACTAAAGACGAAGAGTCATCTCGGAGAAGAGGAATTCTCCTGAGTTTTTTATATGCTTGAAGCAGCTATATATACCACACAAAGATCAAGACTGAATGTTGCTTGAGCAGGAGCTGCATGGAACTCGCATTATGAATGTTATAGCATATAAGGGTATCGAGAAGGCTAAGAGAAGTCGAGCCCATGTCCAAAGGAAGCCCTAGGGCTCCAAGCTCCCTTCATCTTCTCTGCAATAGTCGCCGATTCTTTCCTTAGAGGCATGGATCAAGCTTCCCCATTCCAGTCCCCCATTCACGAATTGACAATCTCGCATCTTTCCTTCCATGGCAGCAATGTCTTCCCTTCTTGCAAGATTTATTCAACAACTAACTTTCTCTCTCTCTTTCTCTCTCTCTCTCTCTCTTGTGATATCTCTCTCTCTCTCTCTATCACTCTCTCACTAGACTTCTTCTTCTCAGTGCTGTGGGTGGTGGTTGAAAATTGCAGGTAAGAATGTAGCCCTGTGCTGTCATTCCATTGATTTCAATTTTGTGTGGGGTTGTGCCATGGCCAAGATTGATGGTATCTTGGTTCGTGGCTTTGAATACCCTTTGCTCTCCCTCAGTTCGATCTTGCCTCTTCTACATTGTCTTCTTTTTCTTCTTCTTCTGCATCATTTTCTTCTTCTGCTTCTTTTACTTTAGCAGCTTCTTCTTCTTCTTCTTCTTCTTCTTCTTCTTCTTCTTCTTCTTCTTCTTCTTCTTCTTCTTCTTCTTCTTCTTCTTCTTCTTCACAATGAACCCTAGCCCCAAATAGCAAGATGCTTGTGGCTTGGCAGCCTCCAACGATCGTGGTCGAAAGCCATCGTCGCTGGAAACAATCTTAGGGCAACACAAAAGGGTTTTAAGCCAGCGGGAAAGGGCAGGATGGGTCGGGTCAGGTGTTTTGCTAATATGTCCATTATTGGACAGATCAGTAGGCCACATCAGTCGTCACATAAAGTGGGGAATATTTTGGCTGATCAAGGATAAAATTGAAATAAATATGAAAGTTCGTTAAAATCAAATTGAAACAAATGTCAAAACTAAATAAAATTGAAAATTGACCCAAAGTTCAGGATATATCAATCTATTCGGCATTAGTTAAAAGAAAATTATAATTTAATGTGTTGATTATTAGCTAGTACTCCAGATTAATTTGGGGCATCAGAACCTAAGTTTTTATTGACCACACCTCTCTGAAACAATATGCATGTAACTAAATTATTGGAATTACATGTCCGAAGTGTATGATACAACTTGATAACTAAAAAGGTTAATAGCTTGGTTTATCCTCAACTTATGGCCATTTTATAATTTTATCACGTTTTAAGAATTGTTTCAATTTGTTCATCGTACTTTAATATTGATGTCAATTTTATCCTCAATTGACCTAACATGTGGCCCAACTGACGTGGTGGCTAAGATGGCGTATTGATTTGTCTAATAATTGACATATAAACAAAACTATGTCATTTTGCCTTATGGTTTGTAGTAAGAGCAAGGCAAAATGATGTTGTATTGTTGATTATCAATTGAGGATAAAATTAACATCAATCGTAATTATGATGACCAAATTGAAATAATTCTTAAAAATGGGATAAAATTGAAAAATGACCCAAAGTTGAGGAAAAATCAGCCTATTAATCCTTTCTTCTTTTTTTTTTTTTTTTACTTTTAACCAAACACCATAAAAAGTCATGAAATACTTTTATCAATCAATTTGGATCATTGTGTAAATGCAAACACTAAACTGATATCTCGCCACATTTTTAATAACTAAATTCAATTGGTATTTAATTAACTAGCACATACTATTATAATTATATATATATTAGTCAAAATAAAATTGTCAAAATATATTAATGTTCAAAAACAACTTATAACTTGTTTGGCCACGAGAAAGGATAAAAGTTTCTTTAATTTTTTAAATAAAATTATTTTGTAATTTTTTGTGGTGTTTGAGTAAAAGTAAAAAAAAAATGTGGGGATAATAGGTTGATTTATTCTCAATTTTGGGTCATTTTTCAATTTTATCCCCTTTTTAAAAATTGATTCAATTTAGTCCTTATACTTTAAGATTGATGTCAATTTTATCCTTGATTAACATATCAGCAAAACAACATCCTTTTACCTTACTCTTATAGCAAATTATAAGGCAAAACGACATCATTTTGCTGATCTATCAATTATTAGATAAATTAACACGCAATCTCAACGGAGCTACACGCCAAGTTGATTGAGGATAAAATTGATATCAATCTTAAAGAGCAATAACCAAATTGAAGAAATTCTTAAAACGAAATAAAATTGAAAAATGACCATAAGTTGAGGATAAAACAGGCTATTAACTCTAACTAGAATTATTTGAGAATGAGAAACTAGTTTTTTAGAGTTGTAAGGGTTAAAAGAATTTAGAGTTTAGGGTTTTCAATTTGAATTTTTATGGTTCTATAAAGGTCTTATGAGATTAGACTACATCAATTTTTTGTTTTTTCAATCCTGCACATTGAATAGATGAAGAAATGGAAATTGTTTCTTCTTAAGTTAAATTGGAAGCCAAAGATAACAAAAGATTACCAATTTTGACAAAATTAGAGAGGAAAGCAAAAGAAGAATGACGAAGAAATCTATGTGCAAGATATGAAGCTAAAACAAGACAACAAAACAAGCGTAATTATCAAAAGCCTTTTCTTGCCTTAGAGCTCTTCTTTGTTCAACTCTTTGAAGACTATTAGCTACTTCTGAGAGAGTTAGCTTTGAAAGCTCTTTGGAATCCTTCAATGAAAAGATTTTTTATTCAAATATCTCAAGAAGAGTGACAAGAACCTTCTCTACTATCTTTGATTCATGAAACTCATCTCTAATCAGCCTAGTCTAATTCAATACCTTCACTACTATGTTCATGTATTCTTTTATGGATTCAAAATCCTTCATTTTGAGAGTTTCCAACTATCTTCTCAAGTTCAACAACTACATCTACCTACTCTTGTTAGTTCCTTGGAACTCCTCTTTCAAATTGTCCCAAGCGTCTTTGGCTATTTCACAAGCTATATTTTTTTATGAAAATGCTCTATGAGACTGCTTGATGAATGCATGAAAAAGTCTAAAATTTCTTAGCTACTTGATCGCTATGATGCTTTACTTGAGCTATGCTTGAATTGTCTGGCAATGGAAATGGATCCTTGCCTATCTCGATCATTTCCCACAATTAGTCATATGTCTTTAAATATGTTGCCATTTGAACACTCTAGATTTGGTAGTTCTCTCTTGCAAATTGTGATGGTAGTGAAATGGAAAGACTATTGGATGCCATGATTTCATTTCTTAAATATTCTTACTATGAGGTTATGCATTTGGTTTTTTAAGAGTGGAAGATCTTACTGGTTTTCTCTCTTTCTCTCATAAACTCTCTAAAATTAGAGGACTCTGACACGAATTGTTGGTTTTGAAATAGAGAATTAACATACAAAAGTTTGGATAACTCAATTATTTTCATTGAAAGTTCATATCATTAGAGTTTATAAGAAATTTCTACATAGTCAGACTTTCAAAATTTTCTACCTACTCCTGACTATTGTCTACTAAAATATAGTTAGAAAATTCTTGAGAGCTAGAAGGGCTTGTTGAATGGGGATAAAAAGACTAAAATACCCTCGTCTACTTTGCAAATCACTGCCATGCTCTCTCATCTCTCTTCCCATGGTCGTCGTCTCGCCACTGTCGCCATGAAAATGGAAAGGAGAGGCAACGAGGCGAAAGCAACGGTGAGGCGACAACCATGGGAAGGGAGATGAGAGAGTAGGGAAGTGGCCCACTTTGCAAATTTGCAAAGTGGGTTTGCAAAGTGGGCGGGGACATTTTGATCTTTTTACTCCCATTCAGTAACCTTCTGTCACTCTGTCTGACCCTGTAAAAGAACCCAATGTAGTTTGAATTAAACTCATTGACTCCTTTTACAAAAAGTAAGCTTAAATTAAGTTTCATCACATCTTTAACCAAATATCTAAATATATTTAACTTAATCAGAAAGATTTTTTTAAAATGACAGCAAGTTTATCATAGCACCATCAGCTTCCAGCCACTTGTAAGTTAGTGATTTGGGAAAAATAAATGTTTTTTTATTTCTGACGAAGGTAAATTGTCACAAAAAAAAACTGAACTTTCTCCCTTTTTTCAATTTCGATCAATTTTTTATTAACAGTAACATCTAATTTTAATATTGTTTTAATTTTAGATAAAAATCCCTAAAAGTTTATTAGATTAGGTAGCTGCCACGTCAAACTAAAAATACTTACATGTCATAAATAAATAATATATATATAACGAAAAATATAACCTAAATATATATAAACTGTATACATACACATATACATGTACATAAAAAATTAAAAAAATATACTCAGGCGACGGCAATCCCTATCGCGTAGGAACGTCTCACCGTCACCGCCACGGGTGATCTCCGATGGGGCTTCTAGGGATTGACGGAGAGGTAGGATTGAGAGGAATGGAAGGAGCATGAAAATGAAAACGGCGTAGGGTAGGGGAGCTTTTTGGGTTTCGACGATGGACTAGAAGTGCGGCTGATGATCTAGATTCAAGGGTGCGACGACCTAGCTAGTCTCGCCACCATTCTTCGCCACTAGAGAAGGCCTGCCTGATTCAACTTTAGCACTATTGATTAGCCACTCGCACAGGGATGGATGGGGGTTGTCGCCGATGTATATTTTTTAATTCAATTGTATATTGGGTAGATGATGCATGGTTTTTGCTGAAGGCACATGGATAGAGCTGTGTACTTTAGAGTACTGTATTGTATTTTTAATTAGATAGATACTGCATCCTTCTGATTTACTTTCTTGCAATTTTCTTAATTATTGCATTCAGCAAACAGAGCGATAATTTAGGCATATCATTGGTCTTGCCCCTGAATGCGCTGCAACTCAGCACATGCAGACAAGGCTGTAATGAGCCATTTTAAAGCTTACATTTTTAAATATGGTGAGGATAATTACCGCCCCTTATCTTGTGCGGCAACCTGGAATTCTTTCTAGTATTTAGGTAGTAGTAATTAACTTGAACGGGATTGATTAATGGGTTCTTTTATAGAATCAGATAGGTTGACTGAGAGGGTTATTGAATACGGATTAAAAGATCAAAATGTCCTCATTCACTTTGTAAATTTGTAAAATGGGTCATTGTCTTGTTTTCTCCTCTCTCCCTTCCCATGGTTGCGAAGCGATCGTCGACCGCCGACTTCTCTTCACCTCACCAACCATTGGAGGATGTAGCGACGATCGACGAGACAATGAGGCGAAAGACGGTCCGCGATCGCATTGGGGCCATGGGAAGGAAAAGAGGAAATAGTAGGATAGTGGCCTACTTTGTAAATTTGTAAAGTGAGTGAGGACATTTTGGTCTTTTAATCTCTATTCGATAAGTCTCTCGATAAACCTTTCTAACTCTCAAAAATTTTCCTTGATTAATTATGCCACACTTTTTGTTATCTTACTTCATCAATTATCTTTATTTATGATGATATACATAATCTATATATAATGATCGCAAATAAAAATATTTGGCAATATAGAATCATATAATTAGCTTTATTGAAAGATACTAAAAATTGTAATATTGGTGATGATATGTGGAATCAAGTTGGCACATGATTAGATGGTGAGCAATTTAGCATTGATATACCATCAATGATGGATGATCATGTTGAGGTTACAAATAAGCATACTCTAATATTTCAGTATACCCCAATCAGATTGACAGGAATCGATGAAAAGGAAAAATCAGATGATTAGGGTTTTGACATCTATTATTCTACGCTCTTCACATTAGTTTTATATTAAAATTTGTTAAAAAAATCATTTCACATATAGCTAGCATTAAACTTTGTGGGTGGGCATCTAAGAAAGAGGACAATTCAGTTAGCCACTGAGTCAACTCTCCCCAACCTCCAACTGTGTATATTTATCTTCATGCTCACATGGTGGACTCACATGATTCAACATCGAGATATGTGTGTGTGTAGCCCCCCGAAAATGACAACACTATCCCTAATCATCTTCCACTGGATCCCTAATTTGTTCATGACCCTGATAAACCAGCAATCCATGCTATATTGAATTTGATGTCACTATCATTAGTGTGCGAGAATAATGATGTACAACTAAAAATTATTAAACTAACTCAAAGATGTTTCAAGTATACAAGATTCTCCATGGCTATATATATATATATATTATATATACGCTACGAAAAAATTGCGTAAAGAATACTGTTCTGCTTGTATATATAGTCTCAGTGCATGGATTCTGACATGTTTGCCGCAGAGGCCCAGCCAGAGAAAAAAACAAAAGCCCCTAGATCCAAGAAGAAAGCACAACAATACAACCATCGATCTCTTCAACTGCCATGGAGGTCACCAGAATTAGTTGGTGCAACAGCCACGACGGCTGGGAGCGGCGGAGGTTGTCAGAGACAGAGGACGACAGGTCCATGCCTGTTAACTCGCCGGCGGCCGGAGCAAGGGCACCCATCTGGAGAGCGCTTTGGAGGAAGATAAAGAAAGAGAAGAAGAAGATTTTCAACTATTATTATTATTATTCCAGAAGTAGCGGTAGTGTGGTTCAGTGGACTTACGATCCATGCACGTACAAGCAGAACTTTGACGAGGGTGGTTCATTTTGGGACGACGTCGACGGTGATGAGCTCTCTCGCTCCTTCTCGGCCCGGTTTGCTGTTCCGTCAAGAATAATATTTGATTTCGATGAGAATTCGAAGAGTACTATAGTGCTCGATTGATCGATTTTGAATGGTGTTCAGTTTGAATCTTTGATGGATTGAAATTGGTGTGTTGGATTCTTCATCATGCAGATGCAGACATATATATGTGTGTGTGTGAGTTATTTACAAGCAAATAAAATTATATAATTTTTTATGAGGTTATTCATTGAATGTGGAGAAACAATTATATTATCATGCTTAGATACATTCATTGTCATTTGTCACTCTAAATATAAGACAAAAAAAATACGTGTATTTATAAAGGTACTTGTGTGAGTAAATTAAGCAATCTATATATTAAAAGAACTGGAGAACGGTCAGACATTGAGATTGAATAATATACCAATGGAATCATAGAAATGCACGAAATTACATGTTTTAAGACCTTGTCATTGTGGTTGTGGTTGTGGCCACGGCTTTGCTGTGCGTCAGAGTGTGTGTATAAGCTGATGAGAAGGACGATACCAAAATTAATGTTAATGTAACTAACTCAATTGATTACAAAAGGGGGAGAGAAACAAAAGAAGTAAGAGCCTACATCTACAAAAATCTAAATTGATTAAAGTGCAAGAATCACGAAATTAATGCTGGCCCTACAACTCTTTTGAGTTGCAGGGGGATAAAAGTAGTTTCGTTTCATCTAGGAGGAACTTCTGCTGTTCTATGCACTTTAAGTAGCAGGTTTCTCACCATATGTGGAATTTTCTAGGAAAGATGAAAGCACATACTAAATTTTCCTCACAACCAAACATATCAATTCCAAGTCAATTCTTGATCAACTCAATGGGTCTCTTTCAAGAAAATCAAAATTTTCCAGTTTTCCCAGCTATTCATTCACCTGTAAGAGTAGAAAGGCACGTTATGTCATGTAATTCATTGCAGAGGAGTATCATTTCTTTAACAAACCAATTTACTAGTCAAAATAAGCGGATCTGACCAAATAAAAGAAGCACCTTGTTGGAGACAAACATGCTTCCAAGGCAGAGCAGAAAAATAAATACAAAATAGTAATGATAATAACTACTATAGCAAAATATTTTCTGATGCAGAAAGGTTGAAAAAAAGTATCCTGTTCTCAACAATAATTCCATAGAAAGAAATGAATGTGGCAACCCAACTGGTGTCATTTTCGTTCATTTTTGCAAAATAAAATAAATTAATGAATGAATTTAACATAGACAAAAAAAGAAGAAAGAAAGAAATTGCTCACTGGAATCAGATATCTGACTAGACTCTGAAGATGGCAAGCAGGTAGTGTTCATAAATATTTGAGAATTACACTAGAGAAAGACCACAGATGACTACTACTGTATAGAAACTAAAATCGATGAAAATAGCACGTATTGTCTGGTAGATTGCCAAACCCATCTCCAGAATCTTAACTGCTCCTGCCCAGTTTTGCTCATCTTCCAGTGGACCAAGTTTTTTCTCTTCCTCAACCTTCTTAATATGCCTTTGCTTTTCAAGCAGTCTTACCAGCACAATTGTTACATCGGTTAGCAGGAGTATATAAAGAGGCCTTGAGGCTATGGTGCTCTTTGACTTGATGATATTGTGAGGAAGACTGATGTTAGATAGAACAACCGAAAGTGCTATAATGATAGAACAGAAAATGCGAGTACTTTCTGAAGCCACAATGCAAGAATTTATTTCTTTGGCAGTGATCAAACCAAGATGATTCCCACGAGCTTTAGATAATGTTGCCTTATGAACAGAGGCTTCAGGTTCAGGAACCCTTGGAGTGACAGGCAATGGCTTCATCCCCTCCTTTAGTTCTTCAACAGGAGCTCGTGTAGTCCCTGTATTTGTCTTGCATTTGCGCAGCTGCCCTTCTACTCTACTTCTATTATCAGTATAATGTTCTGTTGACGTACCAGAAGCATTATCTTCACTCTTTTGACAAGCTGCAGTAGCAATTAAGTCAATGCTAATGTTGGAGGAGATCTCTATTACATTCAGATACAAGTATTAATCAATTAAATATATAATACATTTAAATAATTTGAACTATTTTTGAATTTCTTGCTCTGAGATCTATAATTAGAATATCATCTTATTCAGCTTCTGACTCCATTGTATTGTCTTTGCCATCCTATGTCCAGAAAAGAAGGTGACAGGACAAAGTATGAAATCTAACTGTGAAAAGACTCCTAAAAATCTTATAACAGTTGTCACCTATAGATAGACTCCCCTCCTCCAGTTGCTGATTGCCCACACCTCATTAATCTGATTAGATTAATCAACCAGGTTGTGTGTCCAGAGTATATGTTACAACTAGATAATCATAGTCTTGTAAGTGTGACCAACTTGTTGTCGATGGCGTAATGATTAGGATGGTTTTCAGTTTTACTTGTGCAAAAACTAGGTCGTAGGACAGTTTATTGTCTTCTCTGCACAAAACTACACTGGGTGGATTTTTTTCCATTGATGTGGAATCATGGACATTTATGTCTGTTGAGAATGAATCATGTTAAATTTATGTGTTATATTTTCTCTCGATTTATTGGGTGTTTAATGTGAGCTATCCTAACAGTTAAACTGATTGTATAACTAAATTCTGCAGGAATATTTTTATAAAAAATGTGTCACTTCAGAAGAAGAAGAAGCAATAGGGGCAGGGAGGGGCCATGGCCCCTTATTTTTCAAGATTATCTGATACTAAAGAAAAAGTAAATGTAATAGCTTTATAAAAATAAAAAGGTATATGTACTTTGTATTGTATGTTTAAGTATCATATTTTGGTTAAACCTGTGCTAACAGGTATATAAACGCCAGTAGCTGAACTGAATGTATTCGTTAACCATTTGACCCTTCAGGATATGGTACTGATACAGACAGGAGAGACAAAGATAATAGCGACGAGATAATATGTTCTGTCACAAAGTGTCGTGGCATCATCTAATTTATTGAACTACTGAAATTTCCATTAGAACAGAAGGTTTCGAGTGCATGAAATGATCAATCCAGAGTGGAGCAGGAATATCAAACTTGTTCCGAAATATGCACCAATCGTAATTGATATGTGAAATTATCGGTGTGATTCTGCTCTCTTCACTTGTTCATATATAGCAGAAGTAGATTGCCAGAATGGTGTTGAGATACCGAGGAAGCTAGGGCTCCAATTGAGGCTTAAATCTTCTATTATTGAGATTTTCTGTCTTGTATTAAATCCATTTTTGTGTTTAATTTCTTTGACGAGTCTCCCCTTATGTTGCAGAACCGCAACAACAGACAATAAACCGGCACCAAGATTAGATGAATAAATTCAGAGACAGAGAGAAAGAACGGAGTAGCGTACAGTTGAATTGCAGAGAGTCGAGCGGTTGAGGGGATGGTTCCGTACGGCCGGAGATGAATTCCGTTTGATCGGAGCCGCCGTCCACGATCCCCATGTTTTGAGTTTCTCTCTCCATCGTCGCCGTCCTCTCTCTCTCTCTCTCCACCGATCGCTCGATCGTTCTACTCCCCTCAGGATTGCTTGTTACCGTCGTTAACCGCGGGAGGTGCGTGGTCACTGCGTCCTAAAACGGTGTCGTACTCATGCGGGTTGGTCGGGCGACTTAAATAGAGATTAAATTGTAATTTTATCATGAATCGACTTAGTTGAGTCAGCATTAAAATAAATTAAAAAAAAAAAAGACATGCTTGATGAATAGATTTAAGAATTCATGTAATCTGATTTATTAAAAAAATATATTTATGTAATGAACACAAACAATACAATGCAATGAAATTAAGAGCCTTTATTGGTGTTTTTAATCATATATTTAATAGTAATGCTAATAAATTGCTAATTCAACCCATAAAATCGGTAAAATTAGTAGCATTCATTTAATTCATCTTAATCAATAAATCATATACCTTTGTTAATAAGTTGTTCTTTATTGATTTTGTTATATTATTTATATCGAATAATATAATATTTATTTGATGCAGACAAATTTAAAAGGGAAAAACCCATCGAATAACATAATATTTGTTTGACGCAAACAAATTCAAAGAGAAAAAACTCATATACCCGCATTGTTAGCTTGTGTTACCCGACGCAGACAACAGATCATACATGTATTCTCTACTAATTAAGAAATGAATAAAAAAATAAAAATAATTCATAAAGATAAATAAGAGGAAATAAAAAACAATTTAAAAACCACCTTAGTTTAAATTAAAAAAACTCTCTTTTCAAAGATTTAATGATTTTACATTAAGATAGTGAGATTGGGTTTTGGATGAAATAGGAAGCAAGTGTTGCTTTTCTCTGAATTTTTTCCTGGAATTTGGTACCATTATTAGGTAAAGTAAAAACCAACTTGAATTTGGGATTTAATGGAGGTTGCTGTGCTTTAGGCTTTAGCTTTTAGGAAGATAACAAAGAAGTGGATGGGGTTCTTTAATATTTAGCCACAGACAAATCAGATTTCAAACTTCCAAATTACAACATGGTTTAATTGAGGTCTCTCCTAATTAAGATCAATTAATGTATGTATTAAAACCATTTTTAAATTAATTAAAGTTTATATGAAAATTAATGGTATTGCAGCATATGTAAACAATTAATTTTGGATAATTTTTATGACACCTTTT
This sequence comes from Diospyros kaki, assembly GCA_036245055.1. Taxonomy (NCBI): domain Eukaryota; kingdom Viridiplantae; phylum Streptophyta; class Magnoliopsida; order Ericales; family Ebenaceae; genus Diospyros; species Diospyros kaki. The sequence goes on from BSEG01000003.1 coordinate 6,239,715, forward strand.
GTAATTTTAGTTACATATTATGGCTCTTTGTTAGCTCCTTTTATTACATTATAAATTAAAAATTAAATCACATGCTGAGTATTATTGTATTTTCACTTTCTTACATTTTATTGAAATTGTTATGTTGTTCGTGTTAGGCAACATAACGTTTGCTCGACGCAAGCAAAATTAGAGGAGAGTGTGTGCTGACACAGACAAGAGAACATTTCTCTGTATTTCATAGTTACATATCACTATTCCCCTACAATTAATTAACGACCCTTATTTTTTTTTTAAATTCTTAAAATACCCCTTTTCTCTCTACTATTATTATAAAAAAATAAATAAATAATTACATGTGGTAGCCGGCGAACACAACCACTGCTGGGATTGGGTTTCTTTTTCAAAAGGAGAAACCTAAAAATTAATTTCTCTTTTGAAGGAAAACCTGACCCAAAAGAGAAACTTATAATCTTAATGTAAAATCATGCGTAAAGGTCTAGAATACCAAATTCATTACAGATTTTAGATTCAACTTATAATCTTTTCAATAGTCACGTTAAACTCTCTCTTTTTTTTATGTGATCTAGTTATCACATACTTGATTATTTATCACTATTGAGAGACCGATCATAATTGGTGAGTGTGTGAATAGTCAGTCTTTCTCTCTCATACATATATTACTTGTGAATTTATCTAAGTGACAACAACTTCATTAGTTAATACAAACATTAATAGTACTAGATAACCAAGTAATTTGATGTATTTATTGAAAAACTTAAAAATTGTCTGAATTTAAAGACACAATAAAAATGAAATTTTGTGTGTGTGTAGATAATTTACTCTTAAACTAAAGAAGCTTTAGATGTAAATTATTCAAAATTAATATCTTAGAAAATAAACATTTTCCAAAGTAGAAGAATAAAATAAAAGCTTTGAGAAGATCTGAAAACACATAATTAGAAACTGAAATTAGGGAAGAATTGAAGGAGAGAAGAATATTAATTAATGCTTTAGAAAAAGAAACGTTTGGCCATACCCATATATATAAACATTCACAGTTTATGTTACTTGCTGTCTCTGGCTGGCTGTCTTCTTCTTCTTCATATAGCAAGCAAAGCAAGCAAGCAATTAACTTGTAATGGTTTAAATGAATTAACTTCCATATATGAACAAATTAAGCAAAAGAAGCAGAGGCAGGAAAGTTGCAGAAGAAAGAAGAGCGATGGGGAAACCCCTCCACCTCCACAAATCAATCCAGGATTGCCTCTCCAAGATCAAGCAATCCAAGCCCCACCTCCATTTCCCCTCCTCCAAAGCTCTCTCCTCTTCCACCAGCCGCATCCTCCGAGGCTGCAAGCACCCCAAGACTCTCTCCTTCGCCCTCACTCGAAACCTCCAAGAACCCCACAACAATGGCGATGACGCCGCCACGCTCGAGGACATCGACCGCTTTCTCTTCGAGAATTTCAAGTCACTCTACATAAACGACGACGACGCAGGCGGAGATCACAACTCCTCCAGGAATATGAAGAAGAAGATGGAATATTCCGAGGAAGAAAATGCGACTGGTTTTTCCAGGACGAGCGAAACGACGTCCGAGGACATGGGCTCGAGCTCCACCGCCACCGCCACCGCCCCCTGCGACGGCACCACCGGGGAAGAACTGGGCCCGGACGACTTCATCGCGGTGTTCACATACTCGCCGAGACCTTACGACGATTTCAGGCGATCGATGGAGGAGATGATCGAGGCTAGGATGCAGCATCGGGGGAAGGTGGACTGGGAATTCATGGTGGAGTTGTTGTTTTCTTACATGAATCTGAACGACCGGAAGTCGCACAAGTACTTGCTCAGCGCGTTCGTGGACCTCGTCGTCGACTTGCGGGAGAATTGGGGGAGAGTTCCGGCGATGTCACGGTCGCCGGCGGAGAAGAGGAAGTGAATGAAGGCCCGCTCGCCGGAGATACGTACGTACATATTATATAACGTCATATGCTTCTGTAATAAAGAAACTTTAAGGCCATTGCACAAGTTTGTATGCGACGTCTTTATCGAACTTTTGTGTAAAAAGTATCACTTTATTAAGTACTTTTTTCTTGATAAATGATTTTTCATTTATTTTATATAAAATTTCTGTGCAATGGATGTCAAATAATGTACATTAACAATTAAAAAATAAAACATTGAAAATATGAGAGGCTTAAAAATGGGAAAATTACATGCCAAAGATTTGGATTACTTATGAAAATTATTAAAAATGTAATAAGTACCCATGAAAATTAATGTTATATTGCACTTAATTAATCTTATTAAATATTATAAAAATGATCAAATGACCAAATAACCCTTATATATAAAACCTTCTCCCTCATTTGTTTTTCTTTCACATTTCCTATTCACAACCTCCCCCCAATTTTGGGTTTAACTTGGAACCATATTCTCTCTATTTTGGGTTTAACATGGAACCCAAATATGGATTCCATTTCTCCTTTCTCTCCTCTCACTCTCTATTTTGGATTTAATAAAATCTAGATTTCGATTTCATTAAATAATTCTCTTTTTTTCTTCTTTCTCTCTCTTTATTTAGTTTTAACATAACTCAAATTTAGGTTTCATCAAACCATTTTTCTTTTTCTTTTTCTTCTTCTCCTATTTTTTTCTTTCTTTGGTTTGACACGAAACCCAAATCTAGGTTACCCTTCTTCTTCTTCTCTCTCTCTATTCTAAGTTTGACAAAAATTAAATCTAGATTCTATCAGACCCTTCTTTTTCTTCTTTATCTCTCTATTCATGATTTGATAGGATCCAAATCTAGTTCCACCAAACTCTTATTCTTTTCCTTTTCATTCCCCTTTCTTGTTCTTCTATCTCCCTTTCTTTATTCTAGTTCTAATGAAGCAGAATTAGATTTCGTCAAATCCTTCATCATCATTTTCTTTTTCTTTCTCTTTATATGTTTTTGATTTGGCCAAACCCAAATATAAGCTTTGTCATCATCATCATCTTCTTCTCCCCTCCCCTCTCTATTTTGGGTTTGACAAGACTTAGACAAATTTTGGTTCCAACAAACTCTTCTTCTTTTTCTACTCATTCCTTTTCTTTGAAGTTAAACTTAGATTCATCACACAATAAGTTCAAACGATAAACTTATTTGAGTTCCCTGCACGCCAAACAAACCCACTAGATTCATCAATGATAAACATGGTGAATTTCATGCATAACGTCAATTTTTTTTTTTTAATTAGTGAAGAAAAGAGAAAAAATAAAGGCAAATTGATAATTTTACCCTTTGCCATTTAACATTATCAAATGAAGAGTAAATTCATCATTTTATTTAGCATTATCAAATATACATCAAAATGACCAGTTTATATATTTGAGAAAATGAATTGTCATAATTTGAAAACAAAACTAATGCATTGCCACATGTTTCTAGGAATCCCATTGAACTTATTAGGCTATATTTGTGACATTATTTTTTAACGAAAATATTACTTGAATATTTAATTATAATATTCAAGTATTAGTATATTATATTTTTATCTCATTAAAATAAATATACAATATATCAATATACAGACATCATTAAAAATATCATAATTAAATATCTAAATAACATTGACCCTTTCAATCAATTAAGAGAATGACTACAAAAGAAAAATCAAAGTTACTGTCAGTTTTGACTATTGACATCGAAATCCATTTTCCCAAGAAAATAGATGAGAAAATTGGTAACAAAATATCTAAGTTTTAAGACCAAAACAGAAATCATAACCAGGCGGGCAAATCTTATGTGGTTCCTAGCCTTGATTGATTGCTTCTCACTGATGTCCCAAAAGCTTCTCTAATAATTTTTAAATAAGTCATAGTGTGATTCAGATGAGTGTGATTTTGTTCACCCCTTTAACGAGGTCAACATAACCTCAGTCAATTTTGTGGACCCCCTAACAATTGTTGGAGTTTGTTTCTCATTCTCTTTCTCTCTCTCCACTGTCTCCACTATGTCTCCTTCACCTCTCGCCACCTGGTGCCTCGCCCTCCCCTCCCCTCGCCTAGTCGTCACCTTTCTTTAGTGAGAGGCGAGGCGACGAGGCAAGAAACGGTGGACGGCAACAACGGTTGCATGAGACAAGAAGCGACAAACGACAGTCGTAGGTTGGGAAGGAAGAGAGAGAGAGAGAGAAGGTAGGTATTCAAATGTTAAGTGTGCATTTCTCTTATTCTTTTAAACAAAAATTAACAAAATAATTAGAATTATGTCCACCTCGTTAAAGAGGGTGAACAAAATCACACTCGATTTAGAATCCAACTACAAAAACTTGATCTACGCTTTGACGATGAAAAGAATGTAAAATTGCCTATGACTCAAAAACTGCAATCTTCTACTCACAAACAAACTACCATAATGTTAGAACCAAAAATTGTCATCCCCTATTGGCCATCGTTCACATAAATATAAGAACATTTATTTTTCGTTTTCCTTCCTCAAATCCTAGTTCCATAATCAGCATAAATAAATATTTCATTTACAAGAAAACGATATAAGATTGGTGACAAACTAAATATGCAGAAACATTCTGCATTACAGCAACAAAACAGAGCCCCACAATTTGAGCTCCTAATATCTATGCTTCCATCTAACTATCATGGTACTGCGCACAGCCTATACGGATACCATCTTACCTCCCATTGGCTTCGTATTCATGGAAAGCAGAACTGAGACTCGACCACCTTCTATAACTTGTTAACTTGAATTTCTTTTTCTGGACCCAGAGATTCTTTGACAAAACGATGTGAAAACCATATTTAGTCTTCCAACTACAATTTGCAGGGCTTTGCTCAATTCCTCTTTCTAGTCAAGGCAACTTCATTCCCAAACGAAGCCACTTCGTTAAGCTTTAGAAGTAGTGAGCACAGATGGAGCACTACTATGGTAGCTCTGTAATCTGGCAGTGGCAAAAACACAACATAAAAGATGAAACATTTATCAAACTACCCCAATTGATGAATATTTATTCCTTCACCTTAATTACCCCGTAAATGAAAACATAAATTTCTAACATTCTTGGATTTGCAAATTTACCATTATCAAACATATAAAAGTCAAGCATAAGAATTTTATCCCCACAGTAAGGAGGCAACTTCATCTCTAGTGGTTGTATTTTCGAATAACTTACTAATGAAATTTCGCTCCTAACTTGGTCCCCCCCCCCCCCTCTCTTTCCCCTTCTTTTTCAATCAATCAAACAAGTGTTATTCTTATCCATTCTTTTCTCCTTTTATCACTTTTTCGTGTGCATTATCCTGTCAAAGTTCTAAAGGGAAAATTTGAAAAAAAAATTCCTCAATTTCTGAAACTACTAAAATTTGATCTCATCCATGCAGTATTACTTATGCTCAATTTAAAATCTCTACAATCTATTGCAGCACATATAATCTTGTTGAAGATTGTTGGAGATTTCTTAGGATTTATTTCTAAATCTCCTTTCCTAAATATGTTGGAGATTTCCTGTTTTTTCTTTCTTTCTTCCCTTTTGTATATTGTCTTTGTTTCATTTTTTGTATATCTTGTTTGGTATATATTGTAAGGCATATACTCAGTTCAAGATAGAATAATCATTCCTTTCTTCATGGTATAAGAGCCTTTTACAATTGTCTGCCATTTTCCTGTCAACCTTCATTGCTGACCTTTATTCTTCCTACCGTTTCTTGTTGGCCTTCATCGCCATCACCTTTGCTGATTTGGCCTTCATTGCCATTCTTGTTCCCTTCAATCTTTTTCATTGTTTTCTGGTTATTCCATGGGGAGATGTCTTAGACTTCCAAGAACGTGATGTCCAATCCTGGAGTTGTTCTTGATACTGGTTCAAGTGGAGAGCTTCAAAGCATGTCAATGCTGTTTATTGCTTGAATGGGAAGAACTATCTGCAATGGTTGCAGATTGTGAGGACACTCCTGAAGGGAAAAGGGAAGATTAGCCACTTAGATGGGACTGGTCTGAGTAATGATGACCCCAAGTTCCAAGCATGGAATGAGGAGGACTCGATGATCATGTCCTAGATATGGAATTCAATGCAACCAGAGATTAGTAAAAATCTCGTGATCCTTCCTACAGTGCAAGGTATTTGAGAGATGCTTCAAAAAACCTACTCGATGAAGCAAGATGCTGCGATGATTTACGAACTGAAAACCAAAGTTTCATCTGCGATCCAAGGCTCTCTCTCTATTAATGAAAATTATAACTATTTGAATGGTCTTTGGCTTGAAATAGATTACTATCAAGATCTTAAGATGAAGTGTGCTGAAGATGCTAACGTCCTACTTGAATTTCTTGAAAGGGATGGGATTTTTGGGTTTCTAGCAGGACTAAATATGAAATCTGATCAAGTAAGGGTGCAAGTGTTGAGAAAGGATTGGCTACCACTCTTTAGTGACGTTTTCTCCTTCATTTGAGCAAAGGAAACTAGGAGAACTGTTATGCTTGAGACACAACTGACTGAAGGTTCTGCCATGATGTCCAAGAAAGGTACAGATGGTGGAGGAAATAAGCCATACAATCCAGGACAAGGGCAGAACAAGGCTTATTCCTCTAAACAATCCAACCGAGTTGTGGTGTTCCTACTGCAAAAAGCCTCGACATACAAGGGATAACTACTTCAAACTTCATGGGAAGGCTCAAGTATTGGCTAGGAATGGTGGATTCAAAGGAGAGAAGCAAAGCCAAGCCAATCTTGCTAATAAGAAGGATATTTCTCAAGAGGAATCAGTTGTCAGTAGAGAAGGATTCAGCAAAAAGGATATTGAAAGGCTGAAAGGTTTGTTGAGCTCCCTCACCAAGACTTCTAGTACATGTTCCTTGTCTCAGAATGGTAAATGTCTCATTTCTGATTTCTCTAAAGCTTCCAACATCTTCCATTCCCAATCATGGATCATAAACTCTAGTTCTACCAATCATATGACTCATTATCCAAATAAATTTGACAATTATATGTTTGTCCCTGGAACCAAAAGATCTTTGTAGCTGATGGATCAGCTATTCAATTGCTGGCCATGGCAACATTAAAGTTACCCCTCTCCTTTCCTTAGTGTCCTACATGTTTCCAAACTGTCAACAAATGTTCTCTCCATCTCCAAAATCACCAAAGACCTGAATTGTACAATCAAATTCTTTGATACTCATTGTGTTTTTCAAGATCTGACCGCAGGAAAGACAATTGGATTTGCTAAGGAAAGGAATGGGCTGTACTATCTTGAAGAGACTAAAGGTGACTTAGATGGACAGAACCACTTGTTAGTATGCTTGCATGATAATACCTTCATCTCTCCAAAAGGTCCAAAATTTGGCGTCATCATGACTTGGTCATCCTTCTTTTCAGCTTCTTAGAACTATATTTCCTTAACTTTTCAGAATATTTCAATTGATAGTTTACATTGTGATGTATGAGAGTTTGTCAAACATCATTGGGTATCTCACCCTTTAAGTTCAATAAAATCATCTAAAATCTTCTCTTTAATTCACTCCGATGTTTGGGGTCCATCCAAAATTCCTAATATCACTAGTGATAGGTGGCTTGTTTTGTTTAGTAATGATTGCACTCATACAACTGTGTTGCATCTTATGAAAGAAAAATGTGATGTGACCAAATTTTTTCTTGTATTCCATAGTTCGATCAATACTCAATTTGGGGAAAATATTAAAACGGTTCAATATGATAATGGGGAAGAGTATTTCAACCAATTTTTTATCTCCTTTTTGTCAAAAGCAAGGAATGGTTCATGAATCCTCATGTGTTGACACTCCCCAACAAAATGAAGAAGTTGAATGCAAAAGCAGACATCTCTTACAGGTTACTAAGGCAGTACTTTTCAATCTAATGTTCCTAAACTTCTTTAGGAAAAAGCAGTTTTAACTGCTGCCTATTTGATAATTAGGTTTCTTCTCGTGTCATTGGCAATCAAAGCCCTAAAGGTATGTTGTCCAAATTTTATCCTGAGTGTCAATCCAAATTGTTTATCCCCAAAAATATTTGGTTGTACTTTGTATGTTTATGCCCAATAACAACACCGCACTAAGTTAGATCCTTGAGCCCTATAAGTGTGTCTTCATTGGATATTTTAGTCATTAGAAAGGGTACAAATGCTACCATCCTCCTAGTTGAAAAATCTCCGTCACTATGGATGTCACCTTTTCTGAAACTAACCCCTTCTCTTCAAACCAATTCTCTCATTTTCAAGGGAAGACTTCAAGAGAATGAGAGTGTGGATTTGATTTTTCCATATGAGTTTCTACCTAGTCAACCGCCGGTACAACAGCCTACACTCACAGCCTACACACACACTTGAACTTCCTAATACCAAAGAACTCTCAAAATCCAAGTCATTCGAACCAAAACCACCTCAACTAGAACTGAAATCCCAAAATGCCCCCCATGAATAGCAGCAGTCACAACCGAATCAAATATCCAACGAATTGAAAGTTTATTCAAGACGCGTACAGCCCAATCTAGACCAAAGACAGATCCATGACTCTGAACCAAGGCCAAGTACTGAAATAACACTTCTCCCTCATCTGTTAGTAAGCAATCTGACCTTGATCTTCCTATTGCAGTAAGAAAAGGAACCAGAAAATGTACTCAACATCCCATATTTGATTTTGTGTCCCTAAACTGATTGTCCCCTCAACATAAAAGCTTTCTCACAACACTAGATTCCATTAATATACCAAAAACAGTTCAGGAAGCTTTAAAGAATAAGAAGTGGGCACAAGCCATGAAAGAGGAGATAAATGTAGTAGAAAAAAAATCAGACTTGGAAAATTGTGCCTCAACATAGAGACAAAAAACTCATAGGATGTAGATGGGTGTACACTTTGAAGTATAAAGCTGATGGTTCTATTACAAGGCAAGGTTGGTTGCAAAGGGGTATACTCAAACACATGGAATTGATTATCTTGAAACCTTTTGCACCAGTAGCCAAGTTGAACATTGTTGAGGGTCCTATTGCCTTTAGCAACACACCTTGAACACTGTGAAGAATGCTTTTCTTCACGGGAATTTGGAAGAAGTATTTATGGAGATTCCACCTGTTTTTGATGGAAGAATTAGACCAGGTAAGGTGTGCATCAGAACCTCACGTCCAGCACTGTAATTCTCCTCGTGAGAGAGAGAATTAGGGCCGAGAAAGGGAAAGAGAAGAACCAAGAGGGAGAGACAGAGAATGGAGAATGAGAGATAGAGAGAAATCGAAAAGAAAGAGAAAAGTTTTCTGTTATGAATTCAAGCATACTCCTCACACAGTTGAGAGTTCTTTTATAGCTGCCCTTTGGCGCCACTTACAGGTTGTTAAAGCTGTTTTTAGTGTAACAGCTTCTACAACCGTTTAACAGCCTCTTTAACATCCCCTACCAACTACCCTTGCCTCCCCAGAAGACATAATTACCCCTGATACAATCGTAGGCCTGACAGTTACCCCCCACCAAAAAACTTTCTTGTCCTCAAGAAAGGGAAAGGAGTCTAGCCGCTTGAGGAAACTGTTGCAACAAATCAGGAAAATACTCCAATGTGTTGTTGTCAGGATGCAACAGAGTCCACTGCACTAGCACTTGTGTAATAGGGCTCCTTATCTGTGAATCACCCTCTGATCCAATATCACGATGGATTCCACTGCAAGAGGAATGTCCAAAATGAAGCCGGGTCGAGTAGGGGAAATTGGCTGAGCTCCTACGGACTTCTTGAGCAAGGAGATGTGGAAAATAGGATGTCTATGGGCCATGGCAGGAAGTTGCAGCTTGTAGGCTGTAGTTTCGAATTTGGCCACAATAGGAAAAGGCCCAAAGAACTTAGGACTGAGTTCAGATACTTGGCCGTGAGTAAGAGCCCGTTGGTGGGAGTGCCTCAACTTTAAGTAAACCGTATCTCCCACCAAAAACTCCTGTTCACTGCCCTTTAGTCAGCAAATTGTTTCATTCGATGCTAGGCAGTGGCCAATTCCCTTCGCAGCACCTGTAACACCTCTTGTTGCTGTTGTAAATAGTCATCAACAGCAACCACAGATGCAGATGGAAGAGTGACAGGAAGGAGAGGGGGCTTATAGCTATAAAGAGCCTGAAAAGGAGACATTTTGATGGAACTGTGGTAACATGAGTTGTATCACCATTGTGCAAGAGGTAGCCACTTGGACTAGGCATGCGGTTGAATAAAAAAAGGCATCATAAATAGGTCTCTAGGCATTGATTTACATGCTCTGTCTGCCCATTCGTTTCCAGATGGTAAGCTGTAGACATGTGCAGGTGGACTCCCAAGGATTTGAAAAGTTCCTGCCACATAAGGTTGGTAAAAACCTTGTCACAGTTCGATACTATAGTACGGGGTACCCTGTGCAAGCTGATCACTTGGTCCAAAAACACCTGTGCCACTTCCTGTGTCGTAAAAGGATGAGAGAGAGCTAAGAAGTGCGCAAATTTAGTGAACCGATCCACCACCACTAATATATAATCCTTGCCCATCGACTTAGGCAACCCTTCTATAAAATCCATTGAGAGAGACAACCAGGCCTGTTTTGGCCTTTCTAGTGACTGTAGCAGCCTTGGCATAGCCACTGTTTCGTGTTTGCAGCGCTAACACACATCACAAGACATGAAATACTCTTGCACACTTCTCTTAAGGCCAGGCCAATAAAATAATTGTTTAACTTTGTGGTAAGTGTTCCTTATGCCCGAATGCCGCCATAGGCAACCCATGTAAGGCCTGCAAAATCTGAGACTCAAGCTGGCTGCAATCCCCAATTACAATTCTGTCACGAAATCGGATCAGTCCATTAGTCAAGCTGTAACCCAGTCAGCTAGAGGGATCGAGCAACAACTGTTCCAGCAATCCTTTAGTCCAAACTGCCAGGGAATAGCTTGTTGTCACCTCCTACATTGAATCCAAAACCACTGTGGTAATGGCTGCAACTGTTCCCTCCACACACCGCGATAGAGCACCTGCTGCCACATTGTCCCTTCCTTTCCAGTATTGAATTGTGTAATCCAAACCCATCAACTTGCTCGTTCCCCTGCTCTACAACTGAGTGTGCAATTGGTAGGGGATGTTAAAACGGTTGTAGAAGCTATTACACTAAAAACAACTTTAACCACTTGTAAGTGGCGCCAAAGAGCAGCTATAAAAGAACTCTCAACTGTATGAGTATGCTTGAATTCATAATAGAAAACCTCTCTCTCTCTCTCTCTCTCTCTCTCTCTCTCAGTTCTTCTCTTTCCCCTGTTCTTTCCCTCTTTCGGCCCTAATTCTCTCGCACGAGGAGAATTACAGTGCTGGAGGCGAGGTCCTGATGCTTTTGGTATCAGAGCACCGAACCTTGGCCATCAATTTCAATTGAACGTGACTAATGATGGCGGATGAAACGCGTATGAACCAGATGGCGGCTTAAATCTAGCAGCTAACCACAGCAGTGATGGACATCCAGACATGAGTGGGAGCAATTGATGAAGTAGTGGATCGTAAGCTGGATCACGTAGTCTCCCAAATGCGAGAGGACATGGCGAGTCAAATCAGAGAACAATTACAGAGTTTTGTGTTGATGTTCACAGGATAGAACCAGGTGCGGCTGTCTCCTAACTTTCCCCCTAGGGAAATGTCTGATCCAGTCTTGCCAAGTCTTGGACCAAGTCCTAGGACGGCAGAATCCTTGGATCTAGAGGCCGAACCTGCTGTTATAGGAGAAACAATAGAGGAATGAGCACCAAGCAGGAGGCAGGGAATGCAGGGGGCTACAACCTTACCTCATTTTCTTATGCCGAAACTGGACTTGCCGATGATTGAGGGACAGAATCCATGCTGGTGGATCTGGCAGTATGAGAAGTTGTTCACTTTGTATCAAATTCCAGATCATCAAAAGTTTAGTTTGGCGTCGACATACTTAGACTCTGAGAAAATAATCAAGAGAAAAAAAACTAAGAGATTAGACTCTCTTAACTTACTATTTATAATAAACATAACGGACCTTAATCTATAGACTTAATCTAAAATTTACCAGGCCTAATATTTACAAATAAAACACACATAAAATATGTACAATTATACTAATAATTCTAATACTCCCCCTCAAAATGGAGCATAGATATTGTTAGAATTATTAGTATAATTATAATTATAATATGTTTGTGTTTTACTTTGTAATTAGGTTAAGCCCATAGGTGTTTAAGGCCCGTTATGCCTATTATAAATAACAAACTAAGAGAGACTAATCTCTTAAGTTTTTCTCTCATAATTATTTTTTCACATTATATCAAAGCCACCAGTGAGAAAAACCCTAGCCGTCGCTGTGTATCTTTTTCCAACGACCGTAAAACACTAGCCGTCACCGTCACCGTCACTACCCAATACCAGAACCCCATTGTCCGGCTACCATTGGATAACATCGCCACCACCATAGCGTTCGTTGCCACTAGATCAGCCGACTGCCGAAGGCTGGCTGCTACCAGACCACCCACGCGTCGCAGCCACTTGCTGCCTCCATCTCCACGTGTCGACGCGTGACAGTGCATTCACCGGCCAATCTTCTCCGGCTTCTACAGATCTAATCTTAGGCAACCCCTCAAGCCACTTCCGGTGTCGAAACCCTCACCATACCTGATTTCAATGACGTTTTTGCCGGTGCTATTCCCGCTCCAGCACCTATTGCCCCTGCTACCTCTCAATCCTTTACTGTCTCCAATCTTGAGACAACCAATATTACCTCTGTCAAGTTGATAGGGTCGGCCAATTATCTCTCATGGGCAGCCTTTGTCAAAATGTGGTTCAAAGGGTAACACCAAGAGGATCATCTTACCACAAAAACTGAAAATGTGTCAGAAGCGAATCGGACTAGATGGGAACAAGTTGATGCCCAATTATGTAGCCTCCTATGGCAGTCTATTGATCTTTCCATCATGCAGCTCTTTCGCCCATTTGAAACTTGTGTTGATGTGTGGAAGGAAGCTGAAGAGTGTTACACAAACGACATCCAACGTTTGTACACTGTGATTTCTAATATCAAGAATCTCAAGCAGGAGTCATCCATGGAATCTTATCTGGGGCAAGTTCGGGCTCTCATGCAAGAATTTGATACTCTTTTTCCTCTTGCTACAACCCGCACCGAACAGATTGCTCAACAAGAAAAGTTTTTTATGATTATTGCTCTCTCTAGTCTGAAACCAAAGTTTGACGCCATCAGGCATTAAATCTTGACCAGCTCCACTAGCCCTACCATGAAGGACTCTTTCAAAAGGTTGTTGAATATGACAGGTGCATATGGTATATCCTCTTCTTCTCATGTTGTTCCTCCAACCAAATCTTCAACTCTTGTGTTTCAAGCTTCCACCGTAGGAGGAAATAAAGGACGTAATAATAATCGCTCACATCCACAGTGTACCTTTTGTAAGAAACTGGGTCATTTTGAGGACAAATGCTAGAAGAAACATGGTCGGCCAACTGCTCCACCTGCATCATCTACCAGTGCAGCTCATGTATTTCATAGCGATCCTAGTCCTGCTCAATCTCCACCAAGTTCACAATTGGTACCTATGTTTGCAACTGAGTATGATGCCTTCCTAAAGTTCCAACCCACCCAGCAGTCTCATCCTGATAATCCCATTACTTGTGTTGCTCAAGGCTCATTTGTTAGTCCTTAGATTATAGATTTTGGCGCCACTAACCATATGAGTGGTAATGAACTTCTTTTCTCCCCACTTACCTATTTTGATACCTTGCCTACTGTTACCTTGCCCGATAGTACCAAAACTGTAGTTAAAGGAATCGGCCAAATCACACCCACCTCGTCTTTCTCATTAAATCTCATTTTATATCTTCCTGATAATCCTTTTAATTTGATTTCAATTAGCCAACTCACCAAAACCCTTAATTGTACTGTCATCTTTACTCCTACCTCTATTTGTGTTCAAAACCAGGGTACGGGGCAGAAGATTAGCGTTAGGCGCGAGTCACAGGGTCACTATCATCTTGTTGTGCCTAGTTCGCCGTTAGCTTGCAGTAGTGCTGCTTCCCCAGATTTTCTCCACTATCGTCTCGGTCATCCCAACCTCTCCAAACTTAAGAAATTAGTTCCTAGTTTGTCGTCATTGTCCATGTTTAATTATGAGTCATGTCAGCGTGGTAAACACGCTCATAATTCTTTTTCTTGTTGAGTCCATGATAGGGTTGAGGCTCCATTTTTCCTTGTGCACTCTGATGTATGGGGGCCTAATCGCGTCAATTCTACTCTTGGTCTTTCATATTTCGTTACTTTCATTGATAACTTTTCTCGTTGCACTTGGTTGTTTTTCTAAAGGATCCTTGAGTGGAATATATTTATAACAACCATGGTACATATGATATCTATGCTCCAGTTTGAGGGAGAGTGTTAGAATTATTAGTATAATTGTATATATTGTAATTATTGTATGTGTGTTTTATTTGTAATTAGATTAAACCTATAGGTTAAACCCATAGGTGTTTAAGGTTCGTTATGCCTATTATAAATAACAAGCTAAGAGAGGCTAATTTCTTAAGTTTTTTTCTCATAATTATTTTCTCATAGTTATGTTGCAAGTGGGATATTCTTAGACATAATCAAAGACAATTTGTCTTAATTGATTACTATGAGCAAGAACAACATCCTCTTTTAAAGGGAGGATTATAAACAAAAAAGGAAGAAAATAAACTAAATATTGATGGCATCCTAATCTACATCCTTGACTTACTATATTTACATAAAACTTAAATCCTAAAATATTCTAGGATCAAGGACAAATCTCCCTTAATTTGAGCATATTTCCAGCACTCCCCCTCAAGCTGACTTGTAGATGTCTTCCATAGCTAGCTTGCCAATAAGTTTATCAAATTGCTCCTTGTGAAGACCCTTAGTTAGAACATCAGCAATTTGTTCAATTGTTGGAAGATATAGCTGTCACAACCCAAGAGTTAATTAGAATAGCTATGTTGTATTTCTTTTACTTTAATTGTTGCACCTATATTCCAGCTATCAATTCTGTTAGAATTAGAAAGGCCACATGTGAGGATTTAGGAAAATGACAAAATAGTTTGTTGTAACTGCTGGAGGGGGGGATGATCTTCTGCATCCACACCCACGCCAAGCAGCACCTATATGTATTCATCTCATTCCATGGGAGAAGGCATGCTTGAATTGATAATTGAAAACTCTCATTCTCTCTCTAAGAATTCTCTCAAATCTCCCTCTCATTTTTCTATTATGCTCTCCCTCATTCTTCTTCAATTTTCCCTCTAATACATTCTGCTCTTGACCTTAATTCAATCAGATCTTTTCGATTGTCCATTTCAGTCCATTATGAACCCTAAGTTCATGACAAATGGTATCAGAGCAACGATTCTTGGCTGTGGTTCCGATTCATGAAGGTAGCGATCTCAGTGGGTTTCTCACGGCCGAGTGAGTTGCGACTCTGATCGGAAGTTCCGATCCCAATTGGTGAAGCAAACCGGTGGCAATCAAGCACTACCACCTCGATCGGAAGCTCCGATCCATACTATTCAAACAAACTGGTGGCCTTAGAGTGCGACCCACACTGATTGAAAGAAGGTTCGGACTCATTCTAGAGAGGTGACACTAAGGCTGGACCCAGGTCATTGCATAAAAGGCGACTCAGCCTAGACGATTCCAGTGACCTGGTTAATTCAATAGAATTAGAGTTCTAACAATTGAATAAGCCAACCTCTAGAAACAATCCAAGTAAAGCGCTTAAATTCCGTCAAATCCTATTAACTAGTTAACGAGTAGGGTCGGTGAATTCGGACCTAAGGGAGAGAGAAGCTAATTCTGGTGGTCCTCAGCCAATCATTAAGATTGCAGTAAGGAGTCGATTCCTTTAGGTTGGTCGAAAATTACTGTCGAATCGGACCAAAAGATTTATGGCCGTGGAATCCATTGTGATTGGCCTTTCCAAACGCCGAATCAGATTCAGCGGATTTGGAACCATTTGTTTGGAGGCTGAATTGAGCCTGTGACCCACGACCATGGAATCTCGGAATTGATTCCGACGCACAAGGAAGGGAGTGTTGGCTCGGATTTGAAGGAGAAGCAGGAGATTGGCACTCGGCAATGAGTTCTGGTGATTTGGGATTAGAGGTTATCGCAATTGGGCTGGGAGCCTTGGATGGTGATTGGGTTGAGAAGAGCCGCCATTAATTTCTATGGGGGTTCAACTGTTTGATTTGGATTGAGTGAGACGAAAGTGGCAGAATAGGTCTGGGTGTTACAACAAGCCTTCCACCTTGATCCGAAGGAGATTCCGACCATTTTGCAAAGCCAATTCAGAGCAGAACCGAATTCGAGGCCAGGCGATTGCGAAGGCGCAGCAGGCTGGTGTTTCCAACGGTGATTCCAGCAAATATTGGGTATTATTGCAACAAGCGAGACAGAATATTCGATAGCCCTATGCGACTCTTGAAGGCTGATCAAGTTGTTGTAACGTGCAATTTATTCTGGCCCTAAAAGAAGACTGACTCAGAAGCAAAACACAGACTACAATTTGCCACTTCTTGGATTAGCTATAAGGTGACTGTTGAGAGGTACATACTGAAGAGAAGTGAGAGATTTAGGATGTACAAAGCTCCTGTTTATTGGCCTTTGAGTTGTCCTGCTCGTGAGAAATTTGCTAGGGGCAGTAGTGCAAGCACGAGGACATTGGAGTCTCACTCGCAGCAGAAGGGTGCTGCATTTTCAGGGGGACAACCTAATCATAAGGCCATTGGTAGCAGTGCATACATGGAGCAGATGGGCCCTAAATTGCAGCAAAATAATGCTTCATTTTCAGCTGGAATGGAGCTTCAATGGCAGCCAAAGAACGCTGCATTTTCAGTTGACCAGAAGCATCAAATTTGGGAAAAGAAGTTTGAGAATGAAACTAGCCGAAGGGACAAAGGAACCTGCAGAGGGTTTGATGAAGAGTGCAAGGAATTTGGTCGAATGTTTCATGAGAAGTTGCAAGAGTTTGCAATGATACTAGGTAAGGAGTATCATTATAGTTTTCCTGTAACATCCCGCATCAAGCGATAGGAAGGACTGGAACAACTTACCCTGAAGGACCTACGCGAACTTCCCAGGGGGTCATTCATCCTTGAGCTTCCCCAGCTCAAGCACGCTTAACCCCGGAGTTCCTTTCCTACATTCAGTCCAAAAGGTATCTAGTTGGTATTGTTTCCTTCCTTCCTTATCCTCGATATATACTACCCTTCTCTGGGCTCTTGGAGTATTACATTCTCCCCCCCTTAAGCACACGACGTCCTCGTCATGTGACCTTACAACCGGTCCCAGATCTCCCCCCTTTGCATGGTCGATGTGGGATTCGCCTAAGGTGCCTACACGCACCCCCCCTCAGGGACTCAGCATCCTCGCTGAGGTTTGCCCCACCACCACGCTCAGAGGCTCGAGGGTCAATTCTGATACCACCTGTAACATCCTGCATCGAGCGATAGGAAGGACTGGAACAACTTACCCTGATGGACCTACGCGAACTTCCCAAAGGGTCACCCATCCTTGAGCTTCCCCAGCTCAAGCATGCTTAACCCCGGAGTTCTTTGCCTACATTCAGCCCAAAAGGTATCCAACTGGTGTTGTTTCCTTCCTTACTTATCCTCGATATATACTACCCTTCTCTGGGCTCTTGAGGTATTACATTTCCCACCAAATACTTTGATAACTATCACAGAAGTTTTAACAAGGAGGAATTTCTCAAAATGGACCAACTGAAGGAAAAGTCAAGATGGCAGGAAGGGAATTCAGTTGCAATGATTGAGAAGTTAGATGAAAAAATAATACCCCAAAATGCATCTACTGAAAGGCTGCAAGGAAATAATAAGGAAGCAATTGATGAAGTTATAAGAGGAAGCCAAAGCCAACTCGTTACCCCAGGTGGCTAGTGCATGGGCGGAAGTATTTGGTAGTGTTCCAGATCAGAAGTTTGTGGGAAATGGAATAGCATTGGGTAAGGAAAATCTGATTGAAGGACCAACAATTTATACAGATATTGGAGTTGGAATTCTCCCTTCGATTCTGAACCTACCGGAAGCTAAGAGTGGGAATACCTACAACATTTATCCTAAGCCGAGTCAAGATTGTGATGGACCACATGCAATTAAAGAAGGCCCTAAGTATATTGCTCCTTTGTCTTTGGATCCAAAGAAGGTTGAATCATTCTTGGCTGGGGTTAAAATAGGTATCAGACAGCCCCCAGTGCGGGTTTTGGTAGGAAGGCTAAGAGAGGTGGCTGAAGAAGTTGTAGGTTTTTCCAAAGGGGTTGTAGCTGGAAAAAAACTAAGGGTTCCTCCTCCAGTTGGAAAATTCGAATGCTAGTCTATTGCATTGACTCATGAACAAATGGTTGAAAACGATGTGGCAGCAAGTCATGGTGTTGTTACGATTGAGAAAAAAGAAAAGAGAAAAAAGTCTAGAAGGATAAAGAAGTAAAGAAGCATTAAACTGATAGAGAAAACTAGAATTGGATGAATATGAACGGCTCAACGTAATAAGTTTCTTTGGGACAAGAAACTTTTCAAAGAGAGGGAATTGTCACAACCCAAGAGTTAATTAGAATAGTTATGCTGTATTTCTTTTACTTTAATTGTTGCACCTATATTCCAGCTATCAATTATGTTAGAATTAGAAAGGCCACATGTGAGGCCTTAGGAAAATGACAAAATAGTTTGTTGTAATTGTTGGAGGGGGGGATGATCTGTTGCATCCACACTCACACCAAGCAGCACCTATATGTATTCATCCCATTCCATGGGAGAAGGCATGCTTAAATTGATAATTGAAAACTCTCATTCCCTCTCTAAGAATTCTCTCAAATCTCCCTCTCATTTTTCTATTCTACTCTCCCTCATTTTCTCTTTAATTTCTCCCCCATTCGTCTTCAATTTTCCCTCTAATACATTTTGCTCTTAACCTTAATTCAATCGGATCTTTTCGATTGTCCATTTCAGTCCGTTATGAACCCTAGGTTCATGACAATAGCATGCATATTATTCCAGCATCGAGCTTCTCCTTGATGAAATATTTGTCCACTTCTATATATTTTGTACGATCATGCAACACTAGATTATAAGCAATGGAGATAGCAGCCTTGTTGTCACAATAGACTTTTATATGTTTTGATTGAGGAAACTTCATCTCTTCAAAAATCCTTTTGATCCACATTCCCTCACAGATTCCATGAGCAACAGCTCTGAACTCTGCTTATGCATTACTTCTAGCCACCACATTTTGTTTTTTGCTTCGCCAAGTGACTAGGTTTCCCCCAACAAAAGAACAGTAGCCTGAAGTAGATCTCCTATCATTAACACTTCATGCCCAATCTGCATCAATGTAGATCTCAACTTGTAGGTGGCCATGTTTCTTGAACAGTAAGCCTCTTCTAGGAGTCCCTTTCAAATATCTTAGGATTCTGTAGACCGCTTCAAAATGCTCTGGCCCTGGTGAGTGCATAAATTGACTCATCATACTCACTGCAAAAGCAATGTCAGATCGCGTATGAGGCAAGTAGATTAATCTGCCCACAAGTCTCTGATATTGTTCCCTGCCCTTTACTTCTTCAGCTTTGGCAGCATATAGTTTCACATTAGGCACAATGGAAGTTTCTAACACCTTGCAGCCGAGTAATCCTGTTTCTCCAAGAAGGTCAAGAACATATGTTCTTTGATTGACAAAAATGCCTTCTTTGGATCTTGCAAACTCCATGCCAAGGAAGTATTTTAGGATCCCCATGTCCTTGATTTGGAACTCCTTTGCAAGTTTTTGCTTGAGGACTGCTAATTCTGTCTCATTATTACCAGTTAAAATAATGTCATCAACATAAATAATCAAAATTACAACTTTACCATCCTTTGAGTGTTTATAAAATATAGTGTGATCTGCCTGACTTTGAAGGAAGCCATAACTAGTAACTGCCTTTCCAAAGCGTTCGAACCATACTCTTGGGAACTATTTGAGACCATAAGAGGATTTCTTCAATCTACATACTTTGTCACTCCCAAGTTTATTTTTGAATCCCGATGGCAAACTCATAAAGACCTCCTCTTCAAAATCACCATTAAGAAACGCATTTTTGACATCAAGTTGATGTAGAGGCCAATCTGAATTTACTGCAAGAGACAACAGGACTCTGATAGAGTTTATTTTTGCCACAGGAGCAAAGGTCTCCTGATAATCAATCCCATAAGTCTGGGTGAAGCCTTTAGCCACCAGTCTGACTTTGTACCTATCAACACTCCCATCATCATTACACCCATTTACACCCTACTATATTTTTGTCTCTGGGCAAGTTAACTATCTCCCAAGTGCCACTTCTCCTTAGAGCATTCATCTCCTCTATACAACAACAACAACATATCCAGCCTTTATCCAGCCTTCATCTCCTCTATAACTGTTAATTTTCAATTTGGATCATCAAAGCTTCCTGTATATTCCTTGGCACAAACAAGTGTGAAATCCTAGATGTGAAAGCCTTATGATTCTTAGATAGTCTGTGGTAGGAGAGATATTTAGCAATAGGATATTTAGTGCAACTTCTGACACCTTTCCTAATTGCTATAAGAATATTAAGATCAGAAATAGTAGGTAAATGATTGGAAATAGTTGAATAATCAATTTGGGAACTGTTAGGTAAAGTAGAAGGAGGTGGATTAGAAGTTGAAGTGGGATTTCTTGAACTTATAGTGTCATTTCTCGAGTTTTCAAACTGGTTTTGTGCAGAATTGATATTCAAATCTTTGTTCTTTTGATGAAATCTCTTCCTGGTATAAACCTGAAGCTCGGAATTTAGATCATGATGATCAGTTTGTAGTAATTCTCCCCCTGCTCGAGAAACCCTTTTACTTGGCATCAAAGAACCAAAATCTCCCAAGTGACCATTATCAGAAACATGTGGTTCCTAAGTAGGACAGATTGCATAGAAACATCCCAAAAATTGTCTTCAGCTTCATGTTCCTCCCTCTTAAGGGAATTTTTGGTAAAATAGGGTTTGTTTTCAACAAAGGAGACATCCATACTCACGTGAATCTTTTTTGTGAGAGGATCATAACACTTATAGCTTTTTTTATGAGGTATAACCCAAGAAAACACATTTGACAGACCGAGGATCAAGTTTTGAGCGAAATTGAGTAGGTATATGAACAAACACAATACATCAAAAAACTTTGATGGAAAGGTCCAAATGTAATCTAGTGTTGGCAAAAATGTCTTTTAGGCACTCAAGGGGTGTTTGGTACTTTAATACTTTAGTAGGCATCTTATTTATCAAATAGGACACAGTCAAAACAGCTTCACCCTCATAAATATTTTGGAACATGCATAGAAAACATGATGCACATGCTACTTGGAGTAAATGTTGATTTTTACGTTCAGTAATGCCATTTTGTTGAGGAGTATACCGACAAGTAGATTGGTGGTGAATACCTTTGATTTTCAAAAAATCCCCCAAGTGCTCATTGAAAAACTCAGTGCCATTGTCAGAGTGTAAAATGCCAATTTTGGTTTGAAATTGGTTTTCATAGTGTAAAAGTTTTTGAATAAATATTCCACTTCAGATTTTTGGTGCATCAAATAAACCCAACACAAATGAGTATGATCGTTTATAAAGGAAACATACCATTTTTTTCCAGATAGAGTAGAAATTTTAGATAGACCCCAAACATCACTATGAATTATATAAAAAGGTTTGGATGCTTAGTAGGGTTTTGGTAAATATGTAGAACGATAATTTTTTGCCAAGATGCAACTTTCACATTAAAAAGAAGAACAATCCATTCCTTTAAATAATTCAGGAAATAAACGTTTCATATAGGCAAAACTAGGATGTCCTAGTCTAAGATGTCATAGCATAATTGTGTCTTGAATAGGAATTGAACTAGTACTACTAAAGCCTTGAGCTTTTTTATTACCAGAAGAAATTTCATCAAAGTAGTAAAGACCTTCAATCATCCTAGCACGCCCAATCATCGTTCCCAAGTTCTGGTCCTGAAATTCATAATGGGATTCAAAGAACGTAACACGACAATTAGAATCTTTGCAAAATTTACTAACAGACAAAAGATTGCAAGCCAAGTTAGGAACATGAAGAACATAATGGAGATTAATTTTTGCGGTTAGTTTAATAAGTCATTTTCCTACAATAGATGAAAAACTACCATCGACAATTCTGATTTTTTCATTTCCAGAGCAAGGAGAATAGGTATTAAATAAATAAGGAGAACTAGTCATATGATCAAAGGCTCCGGAATCAATAACCCATGGAGAGGAATGTAGACAAGAAAGAACTTTAGGTTTTCTACCTGTGTGCCAAAGAAACACTAGGAATACCAGATGAGGAACTGGATTGTAACAGCTTCAAGAGTTGATCAATCTGCTCTTTGTTAAAGGGACCTGTGTCAACCTCATTCGCAGTAGGGACTCCACGGTTACTGCTCTTGTCTCCTTGCTTGTTGCTCTTCCAGTTGGTAAGTTTGCCATGAATTTTCCAACAAGTCTAACAGGTATGGGGTGGCTTGTTGCAATGGTCACACCAGACCTAAGGCCGTTCATTGCTCCTATGCTGGTAATTTGCAGCTTTGTAGGCAGCAGTATCAATAAACAAGGCAGAATTTTCAATTGACTCACTAGTAGTTTTTTTGTCAAGCATGACACTCCTTCGGCTTTCTTCCTTTCTAACCTCAACAAATACTTCACCAATAGGAGGAAGGGGAGATCGGCCAATAATCCTCCCTCGCACCTCATCGAACTCAATATTAAGGCCAGCAAGAAACTTGTAAATACGACCATCTTCAACCATTTTCTTGTGGTGGTTGCAATCTTCAGTAGATTTCCACTCATAAGTGTTAAAGAGGTCAAGATCTTGCCACAGTCTCTTCAATGAATGGAAGTATTTAGTAATAGAATCATCTCTTTGCCGAATCTCTCCCAACTTCAGAGCTAACTCAAAAACCTGAGATTGGTTACCTAGATCAGAGTACATCTGATTTACATTATCCCATAATTCCTTCGTAGTAGGATAACACATATAATTGGAACTGATATCTTCATCCATGGAATTGACCAGCCATGTCATGACCATAGAGTTTTCAACATCCCAAACGGAGTGTGCTGGGTCATCCACTACAGGTTCCTTCTTGTCTCCAATAATGTAGCCAATTTTTCCTTGCCCGCGGATATACATCCTGACAGATTGAGACCAGCGAAGAAAATTATCACCATTTAAACGAATGGTGGTGATTTGGACAGAATGGGTGCTAGAATGGTTTGGCTAGATCGCTGGATGTTTTGTTTGGATGGCAGCGGCAAGGTTTAAGGTAGTTTCAGAAGTGACTTCGACATCACTTATCACGTTAGGAATGGAAAAAAACAAGAAGGAAAGGTAGCAAGCAGGGTTACCAAGATCTGGGAGGTGGCTGCAAATTGGTCACTATCAATGTAAGATGCCAACAAGTAGTAGGCAGTCAAGGCAGAAAGGCTGCGAGCAATCGACTGTGGTTGAAGCAAACACAGCCGACCCAATCGGAGTGGGCGTCACCGTCCTGAATGGTGAACTTGCACTTGCCCAGTGGAAACTTGCACAAGCAGGAGGTAGAACGCGACCTGGTGGTTGACAATGGAGGAAGCGACAAAGAAGACAACCTTGGGTCGACCTTGGATGGCCGCGACCAGTAGATGCGAACTCGGCGACGGCTGGGAAGAGCCGAAAGTTGCCAAATCCAAGTATCAGTGGCCAATCAAGAGGCCAATAGAAAAGGTGCAGGCGGTCAAAAGAAGGGCCTCACATGGAATGGATGGTTGTGATTTAATCCAGCTCTAATACCATCTTAGAAATAATCAAAGACAATTTGTCTTAAATGATTACTATGAGCAAGAACAACATCCTCTTTTAAGGGGAGGATTATAAACAAAAAAGAAAGAAAATAAACTAAATATTGACAGCATCCTAATCTACATCCTTAACTTACTATATTTACATAATATTTACATAAAACTTAAATCCTAGAATATTTTAGGATCAAGGACAAATCTCCCTTAATTTGAGCATATTTCTAGCAGATATAAACAAAGCCAAGGGGATCATATGTTGTTTATTAAACATACCAAGGGAGATAAGGTAATTGTCCTACTTGTTTATGTTGATGATATAATTGTTATTAGAAATGACAAAACTGATAAAAATGGCCTTAGAGATTGCTTTAGCCCATGAATTTGAGATTAAGGAGTTGGGAAAATTGAAAATTTCTTTGGGATTGAGGTTGCTTACTCCAAACAAGGAATATTTATTTCTCAAAGGAAATATGTTTTAGATTGCTCAAGGAAATTGGAAAACTTGGAAACAAATCAGCAAATGTCCCTATTGAACAGAACCACAAATTAGGCAAAGAAGAAACCGGCAATGTTGTGGATAAAGGGAGCTACCAAAGACTTGTTAGGAAACTAATTTATCTATCACACAAATGGCCAAATATAGCCTATGATGTCAGTGTAGTGAGTCAATTTATGCATGATCCTAGGAAAGGGCATCTACAATCGATTTAGAATGTACTTCAGCATCTCAAATCTACACTTGGGAGAGGATTGTTATTCCAAAAAAGTAGTGACCTAAACCCTAAAATTTTATATAGATGCAGACTATCCAAGATCACCTATTGATGGAAGGTCTACTACAACTTATTACATGTTCCTAGGAAGTAATCTTGTGGCATGGACGATGGTTGCTAGGTGGAGTGTTGAAGCTGAATTCAGGGCTATGGCTTATGGGATTTGTGAGTTGTGGATAAAATAATCCTAGATGACTTGAGGATTAAAAGAAGTGGACCTATGAAGTTGTATTGTGATAATAAGTAGGCTATCAACATTGCACATAATCCAATCCAACATGATCAAACTAAGCACATAGAGATCGACAAACACTTTATAAAGGAGAAGCTTGACAGTGGGCTGATTATCAATTACCAACTGCCAGTTAAATTACATTAACAGAAATCCATCATTGCAGTTTAATTTTCAAACACATGCCAGTCAAATATCATAATTTTTGTAAAATTTGATTAGCTCTAATCCTAGAAAGAATTAAACAAAAGAGTATTACCAGGATGAAAAATTTAAGATAGGTAACTAGATCTCATGCAAAACTAGTAGTTGTGGATGCATCTTGTGATTAGACTAGGCCTTGTTTGAGTACTCCACGTGTGCCATTGTGTATTCAATTAGTAGTGTTCTCACTAAGGGACTACCTATTGCACGATTTCAGGAAATAACAAGTAAGCTGGGAATGGAAGATATATACTCATTAACTTGAGAGGGAGGGTGAAGATTGTTGGAGATTTCTTAGGATTTATTGCTAAATATGTCCTTTCCTAAATATGTTGGAGATTTCCTTTCCCGTTTTAGGAAATAGGAGATTTCCTGAAATAGGAGATTTCTTGTTTTTCTTTCTTTCTTCCCTTTTGTATATTCTTTCTTTCCCTTTTTGTATATCTTGTCCAGTATATATTGTAAACTCAGTTCAATATAGAAGAATCATTCCATTCTTCATATCTTATGGAATGTTTCTTCTCTCTTATTTCACCAAGGCACTGATATACATGAAAGCAACTACTACATGTTATATTAAGCTGTATAGCAGGAAAAAAAAAAGTAGATTCCAACATAATGTCTCCTTTTGATATTCAACTTAGAGACCTCACATTATGCAAAGCCCTCTGCATTATTTCAGTTAGAGGCCTTATAGTTATCTGTCTCCATGCACTAAAAATTCAAGACACATAACATAATTATGGCCAGCGTATAAACACTTTTGAAAGGAAGAGTTTCTTACTTCATACACCAACTGCATCATCTCTTCTTCCAAGGTACTGCTCATATAAGGAATGGTACTTTGCTGGGATATAATCCTTGAATCTGTTAACAATGGCATAAAAAAAAAAAAAAAGACTTGAGGGTCCTGGGTGCTAAGATAAGCTAATAAAAGCTTTTGATGATAGTCATTGCCCTCAAGAGCTAAACTCATACAATGGAGCTCATTGGTGTAGATTTATGTCCAAAGTAATAAAGGTATAACCTAGTCAAATTGACTAGAATAATAAAAAGTTACACTTTCATTAATAAAAGTAGATTTCCAGGTCCAAAATAATAAAGATACTTCACACTATAAACTTTTCATATAAGGGCATTCAACATATGAGGTCCAGAATTCATATAGCCAACTCCACCTCTTGGGATTAAGACTTGTGATTGTCATTGTAGTAGTGCTCAACATAAGATGAAAAAAGAAAAATGGTGACAAATAAAACTTCTGCATATGACATTTTGACTAGAAATACTCCAAATTTTGGGGCCAATAGAATACAGAAGTCTGCCAGAGTAATGGATATTGCTATCAGAGACTACAAAAGCTCAATTATAGCATATAATTTCTCAGGAACCCCATGCAAGCAATGAATTGGCTCTGCATAAGAAAGAGATTTATAACCTTACAGAATTGAAGGTAGATAGTACTTGACCTTTGAAGAAGAGGAAGCCTGTCGGGAGAAGAGAACAATGTAATAATGCTTTGCAACACTTGACCTATCTTCATGGCTTTAGACTTAAGTGCCTTCATAAACCCAACAAATTTGATATATTCTGCATCCGTAAGCTTTTCTTTAACCTGCAATATTCATATTTCAAACATGTCCTAAATCAAAAACTATTCTTAGGGTCAATAAGGAAAAAAATGATATAGAGTTTGACAGCAAACGATTGTTGCTTTTGCTTCTCTTAATTTAAAAGGAAAACAATATGGAAGATCTAGAAATAAGAGTCAGGAAATGCTAAATTTAAATTTACTGCAAAACCTAGTCCCTTTTGACAGACATAAATTTTGCAGGGAAATATTCAGAATATCTTATGGGTACATCAGGAGCAGTCGGAATACTTCTATTCTTAAGGAGGAAACTTCTTAAGATAATGTTATATCACAGAGAATGGAAACATACTTAAAATCCGTCCCCTAGATGACCTCCCACAGGTTTGATTACAACATCAATTAACCGATTTCTAGATTTCAGTTGCTTTGAGACACTTGAGCTTTCTTTGATCTGAATGTTTGTAAATTAATGTTCACTACTGGAAAATGACCAGCTCCTACTGGATGATTTTATAATAGCATGCAATTTTATAAAAACAAAGTTTCAATTGCTGACTTGAAAGAAGCACAAGAAGTTTCTTTAAAACCTAATGGATGTCGACAGGTTTCTTAAACAGTTGAAGAACCCTCTGAAGCATTTATTTTTAAAGTGTGCACATGCATTGAGGGTTCTTGAGAAGGTTCCTTCACAATGTTCATGGATTCAGAACAATTCTTATTTCTTCAAGAATTATTCTAATAACTTCCCCTAATATTCTTTCTTTGATGTTACATTTCTTTGTATGCTTGATACACGTCTCTCCTTCCATTTTTCAAGATGTTAATTACTTTCTTTCGTTAATCTGGTAATCATGATCCAATATGCTAGAGAGCTTTTGCTTTAGGCTGATGTGGTCTGCACGAATATGCCTGGCCAGCCCTCTGTTTCAGTCTTGGAAATTCCCAATAACTTTTCAATTGGTGTCAGGAACATTAATATAAAACTACACAAGAAGAAAAAACCACAAGAACATGTTAGATATCAGTCTTGGCAATGTTCCAGACAAAAGAAAACACAGTAATATCAGTTTTTTGCATAAAAGCTGCGTGAAATATCATTTCATCTCAATGTTAGGATGTATGTCTCTCAGGAATTGAAGACACACACAAGTGACATAATGTGATTATACTTTCTAAACCACTCATTTGAATGTAAGAAAAGAAGGCTGTCCCAGCATGACAAAAAGCAATTGACAATAAGAGCAGATCAAGGTTAAATTATCATTGTTGACCAAAAGAATGTTTGAATATTGAACCTGGATGAGAAAAGCAGAACCCCTTCTTTCTGCATCACTACAATGGGTAGGACTTGACAGAATATTGCTTTTCTGACTAAGGGATTCTGTTCTTTCTGCAACATTTTCATCACCAAGCAACACAGGCAAACCAAGTCGAGCATCTTGGAAGCTTCTGTCATCACTGAGTTGCAAATTCTTATCTTTCAATGAATTATTTGCTGTAAAAGCATTGTTCATTTGTGCTTCTGTTACAATGCATAAAGACTCACAAGAATGCTCAACATGCTGTTTTAGAACAGACTCCCTTCTAGGCCTCTTCGAAGAACATTGCACAATCATTTCTTCATTTGTTGTTTCATCCACTGAGGATTTACTCATCAAATCTAGTTCATAATTTACGTGATGCATACTCTTCCTTCCAGGTATTAACAATTTTTTCTCATTGGAGAACACATTACCAGAAGGCTTCAAGGTAAAACTCTGGTTTCTCTTGTAAGAAGTCAGAGATGATTGGTTTGCAGGAAGAATTCCTCCCCAATGGCTAGGAATGTCTTTAACCTCTGATGTAGAAGATGATAACTTAGTGAAGCAATTTACATCCACTGGTGTAGTCTGCATAGAATACATCAGCAAGAAAGAGGAACAGTGAGAATAAGTAGAACTTGCAAATAATTTTTTTTTATTATTGTTACAGCAAGGTTTGAGTTTGCACTCAGACAGAGATCAAAGAACTACTAGTTGAGCAGGAAATTTTTCCAGGTGAAGTTTGTCTGCGGTCTGGGAAGTTTCTGCTTTATTCACATTTCCTGCAACACGACATAAACATTGTATTCACCATTAAGCACCTTTTCCAATTGCATAAGCCAGATATGTACAAAACTCGAGCTAGAAAAAAATTGCAGGACATTGGGTTTGGATGCTTAAATTTTATTTAGCTAATTGTACCAAAATTAGCTTTCTGTCACCAGATATCACAAACTGTATGGTGCCAAGGTGTTTTTCCCAAGATATCAACAAACAGAAGACATGACCAACAATTTTGTTCCCTGTTAACCAGGTAGCATCCACTAAACCTAGGAAGTTAGGGCTACATATAAACATAGGAGTTATTTTTGCCAGGTCATTATTAGGTTAAGAATGAATCTTGTTGAACTGAATTCAATGGAACGATTAACTAGATGATCTGCTGAAAATTGTCTGAATTAAGATTCAGAAAGTATAAGCCTGTGCAAGGATATGCCATAGGACACCAACTAGTAGACCACTTGACTCCAGAAGCTGAAGGCATGCTCACCTTCTAGATGTTCATTTGGTTCATATAACCTGATACTTGGAGCAGTTAGCTTCTGAACAGCTTTCTGAGTCACTACTCATATGTCATTACTAAGCTCTTGATTAGAGTGCAACAAATATTGTATCAGCATATGCACCTATGAAATATTGATATGACATAAGCCATAAAAACGACATGGCGCAGAAGATTCAACAATGCCATTTTAAAAGATTAGGACAAGATGATAGGAACATTCCAAATTATAAATGCTAATATTTTGCATCTGATGAAGAAATTTCACATTTGAATATTAGGCATTAAGAGAAATAAAAACTCTTAATAGACTTTAAAGTATTTTATCCATAAACAAATTAAAATTCCAAATCTAAAACTTAGTGATCAGTATATTTTGCACTCTTATTTAGTTGTCCAAGCTTAGCATTTAAGTATTCAATGAACATGATTGCTACTCATTTTGGGCTCAATATTGTCAATATAGGTACACATTACATGCAAAGCGGACATGGAACAAAAAGAAACGATTTCGGTGCATGATAGGAGTGGAAATAAAACTTAAAAGCATGGTTAGCTATCAACTCGAAATGAGGTGGAGAAAGTAAAAGTGGAACAAGAGCGAAAAGTGGAAGGTGAAGAAGAGAGAGGCTAAGGAAGAACTCTAGTGGCCTACAACGGTATCCATTTCGCTATAGGACCACTGTAAGAGTTAAATTTTGGAGCTCACGGTCTTACAACGATATGCATAACACTGTAAGACCGCTTTAGGAATTGTTTTCTGCAGCTCACGGGTCTGCCGCAACAAGCATACTGCAGTAGAGTTCTGAACTTCAATTCAAAACGTGATTTCGGCCCGTCTTCGTCCAATTCAATGGGGAATGAGAGTTTTCACAAAGCATGACTCGAAAACCCTAGGGATGGCTATATAAAGGCTCCATCTTGGAGTTTTGGGGGAGTTTTTAATGGAAGAGGAGCTGACGGAAGATTGAAGGGGTGAAAGAAGGCAACTTGAAGACTACACTCTTGGTTTGTATTTTTTCTTTTCTTTCTCAATCTCTGCTATGGATTCCGACTCTTTACTTTTTCTTTTGATTGTAAGAATGCATTCCTAAGTATTTATAGCTAGAGTGAATGATGAAACCTCAACTTCTAATAGTTTCATTTAAAATTACTCAGTTTGTTATTTCCTTATTTATTCGGGTTGACTGTTTGTTATGTTCATAATGTTGTTTTGATGCCTAATCACCATTGAAATGTATTTGTGATTTATATTGCTTTCGAGAGATTCAGTACGGATTAGACATGGTAGCAAACAATGTAGGGTAATATAATAGGTAGAGATACAGTTATGTCCAGTGAAATCGTTTTGTGATGATCACCATGATTGAATGCATGTTTATATGTTCGAAGGTTGACTAGAGATAGTCAATCTCATATATATACATAGAACTGAATGGCCATCAAGAGAGGCTTTTGGTTGTGATTGGATCATCAATTTTCAACCTAAGATAAGGAATAGCAAGATGTGAGAAATGAACAATTGAATCATACAAGGCTAACGGTGGATTCACAAACCCTAATGTCTTAGTTTTGTGAGTTTTGAGTCGAAGAAATTGTTTTAGTTGAATCTTTTATTAGTAAATTAGTTTTCATTACAATTGAAGTCATTGTTAATAGCTATACCAATGTGTGTGTTAGGTTAAGGTGAAATTAGTTAGAGTAAATGTCAAAAGTTAGTCCTCGTGGGTGCGACATTCTACTTATCACCATATTACTTGTCATGATCCGTCCACTTGCGAGATAGAAATAAGAGGACACTTAGGACAAAGAACTAGTACAATGTGGTTCTTATTTCTCAACTGAAAGATAACCAACTGTCGCCATTTCATGTCATCGTCAACATAGCCGAAACCTCCCCTCCTTTCTCCCCAACTAAACCCTCATTGCAATAGGGTTTCTTCCTCATCACGATGGTCTGGAAGCCCATAGCTGAACCATCGACCTGACAAAGAGAGGAGAGAGAAAGAATATAGAGGAGAAAGAAAAAGGGGTGAGATGATTTAAAAACTAGGGAAAAGGGTTAATTCCAATGTTCTATTAACTACAAGGGAGGTTCATCCTATTTTTGAAAACACAAGGATGATTGGTACCTTGTTGCTAAACCTCAGGATGATACTTTATTAATGATGTTTTATTTTCTTAATTTTTATTTTTATTTTTATTTTTATTTTTGACTTTCAAAATTATTTTTGTCAATGTGATTTTTGGATTTTTTTTTTTTCAAATTTTAGTTGTAATCTGAAATGCAAAACACCTATATAGTGAGAAAAGATCATGGTTGAGAACAAAAAATCATTTTTAGATAACTTTTAAATTTTACATAAATTGATCAGGTAGTTGATATACAATTGGTATCTGTTAGCCGACAGGGATAAGGAAAGAGAATGAAGTATATTATAAGGACAAGGATGGAACGAGGAAGGAAAATAAGACTTTGAAATGGGGATCTATGATGCACAGAAACATCTCGAGGACATCGTTTTGGTGTTTTTGAAACGTTTCTATTTCCAAAACGCCAAAAAACATTTCCGGGCTGTTTCTGTAATTTTGAAAATGTTTCAGGCCGTTTCATAACGTTAGAAAAATATCAAAAATGTGTTTCCAATGAAGAGGTTAGAGACAGAATTTTTATTCTGTCTCTAACCAGGTTATTTTCTCTTTGCGACTCCTCCGACCCCCTTGGCCCCCTAGTCCTCAGCCTCTACGACAACCTCATCTCCGTCACCATTTCCAACCCCATTGCCATGTGCACCGCCTCCGCCCCCTCCTACAAGGGCACTCTCGTCCACAAGATCTTCCCTAGCCAGTTCTTCATCATTGGCCACCAAGGCCGCCATGAGAAGGTAGAGGTCAAGCTGCCACTGGTCTTCTTGGCCCAATCAGTCCTTGGGCTTTCCTACTCGACCACTCCAGACCTAGCATTCTTTCACTATGCTTATTAGAAAGCGACGGGGACGACGAGATTAAGCTAAATCCCAATTACAGAAACATCAAATTCTTTATCACCATAGAGCCAAGTCCTTGCCCTTAGCTTGATAGCTGGCACATTATCTTCGGAACAGCGCTTGAAGGTATACTAATTGATCATTCCATTGCTAAATTAACCAATCATTGAAATGTTGTTGAGCAAAATCAATCTGTCTAATCTGCACATTGAATCTGGTTTAGATAACTCCCCAAATTTGTTTGTGATTATAGACATAGAATCCGTTAGATAATTAAACCCAATTTGAAGTAATTAGAATGGTATTAGGGGATCATGCTACAGGATGGATGTGGTGATGGCAATAGCTTCGATTTTGAAGTACAAGCCGACAGAGAGAATCTGGCAATACAACAGCTTGGTGCAACTGCTGCCTACTGGAGGACGAAAGGGTGAAGACGAAAAGGGCAATATGGGCCAGGCCCTTAAAGACTATTTACATCAGGGAGTGCTTATGTTTCTTTGAATGCGTTATGAAATTTATATTTATTTTTAAATTGAATAACTATTTTTTATAATTTTTTATATTAAAAATTATATTTACAAAAAGGCCCCTATATTCTTTTTATTTATGCGTTTCCCCTACATTTTTGTTTCCTACTTTTTGAAAAATGCCATTTCCCCATTTTCGTTTCTTGTTTCAGTTTCTGTGCAACCTAGATGGGGATGGGAAAGGGGTTGGACCCTTGGTCCAAACTTAGTTCATTGCCATTTCTAGGCACTAAAATTTTTTGACACATCATGATCTATAATGACTGGTCACAAGTACATTCCTATGGTCTCCTTAACATGTCAATGTCATGAACAAGAGTAAAACAAATAGAAACAAATTTGTATAAAATATGAAACTACAATTTTTTTAGTTGGCAGATACCATGGTCCTCAGTAGGTGCTAATTCCAGCTTCGTAGGGCCGCGAATTGCTCCATCTCGGAAAAAACGTGTCAATGTAAAAACTACATCCCCAAATTTGGAGTAACACTGCAGGTACAATAGTCTGTAAGTCATTACGGGTTTTCCAGAACTGGAAACTCAAGCTAACCCCATAACATGCACCTTAATATGAGGCTGTATCCAAAGTGATATCTGCGATTGACGATTTGCATTTGCAAACCTGTTTAGAACAGTACATGACAGGAAAACTATATTATGTTCATGCTTAGAACTACACCTACCAGAAGTATTGTATCAAATAGACCAAAAAGAATGCAATAAAATGCAGCAGCAATGTTCATCAATGCTTCTACAACAGTGCTGTGTCCTTGGTGAAGTCGATATCCATTAAATGTCGTCGATATACACCATCTAACAAGGTCCAACACCTATTTCACGAATCTAAAGATATATCCAGATACACGTTCAGAAATTTGGTGAAAGTAGTGTCCATCACATAGAAATATAATATTTTGACAACAAGATACTCAGGGGATAACAGTTAAAAGTCAAATAATTTGGATTTACTTCTCCTTTACCTTCCTCAATTTCAGAGAGCTAAAATCTTAATTTACCAATTTTTCTATAAATAGGCCTTTTGGGGTAGATATCAGGAGTTTTTGTTGACATTTCTTGCTCCCATACAGAATAGTAAGAAAGCTTCTGTATTGATATTAAAAAGAAAATTGAAATAATATTCCCGCCATTTTGTTTTATTTTTTAAAAGACTGATGTTTCCATGGAGTGAGGAGAATTAAGTGAGCAATACAACAAAACCAACAACAATAATCCCAAGCCTTAATCCCTCTAGATGCAGTGAACTACATGAATTCTAGCTTTACAACCATCTCTATTCGTGACCATATGTTCTATAAGGTCATTATACCTCACCTTATGTTTAAGGATTTCTCACCAAAATTTTAAAGAAATTTTACCATCTCATAAAATGCTAGACGCACTACCTTTCCACATTAACTGTCTTCCCTTGACTCAATGAGTAATATTCTCAATAATCTGTCTTTTCGAACAATTGACCTAAGGTATCTAAACTAGTCCTTTCTAAGAGTAACATGATCTTTAAATCTCAAGACATCATTTACACTTCTATTTTTAATTACATTTCATATATTCAGTTTGCAACCTAAACTTGATACCTTTAGATTCTAAAGTGTTTCTTCATAATTTACACTTAAAACTTTTATGTCTTTTTTTGCACATTTCATTCATCTCAAATCTTTGGTTTTTCTTTCTCTGATTTGGCCAACTTATATATGCGTTTGTATATATCTTTTCTTTTTTTATGTCAAGTTTGTGGCACATATTGTCATAAAATTTTAACCTTACTTCACTTATTGCCTTTTTATTCCCTTTGTCTTTTCCTTTTTTTTAAGTATCCTTCTTTAGGTGTTCTTCACTGTGACAAGTATATAATATCTTGTAGCAAGCATACTTAATTTGATTTTTTCTTGTACCTCTTCATTCCACCACCAAGACTGTTTTTTATCTGGGACATTTCCCCTCAACTCTTCCAAAACAGTTTTGTCATGTTTTGAATAGCAATAGCCATCTCAATCCACTTTGGTTTAGCTTTTCCTTTTTATAGCCCAGTCTCTTTTAGCACATACTTTTTCCTTAAAAGTAAATTGTTTTTCACCTCTTAAATCCCACCATTAGATTCTTGGCTTTGTATCTTTTATCATTCTTCCTCTAGTTTCTGATATAAATGACAAAAAAAAAACCCATAAGACTGTTTAGTAGTTAGGTATTCTCCTGGTATAAATTAACAAACCTACAACATAAGTGATCCTTTTGTCTAGTAAGAAAGTAGTCTATTTAGGTAATTGGTAAGCTATTTTTATATGTGACCAAGTGTTAATCTCACTTCTTGATCATGGTATTAGCTATAATGAGATCATGTGTCATGGAAAATTTCAAAAAAGTTCTCCCCTCATTGTTTTTGATCTTTTCTGACTCTCACAAAGCAGGGAACCTTGTGCACTAGGACCATCTTTTATTTCTTTTCCAAGGAAACGACCTCCACACACATCTCTATGGCTATTCACTTCCATGGACGCATGACCAGTTGAGCCACCTATAGTTATTCCTTGCAACAAGCCCTCTAAATCCTCCCAAATTTTTCCCTATATATCTTCCCTAAAACCAACTTGTGTGCACATGTACTAACAATATTCCAAATCTCTTCTTCTAAACAAGCTTTAAGTGCAACAATTCTATCCCCAACCTCTTCACACCCACTACCTCGTGTTTTAAAGTCTTATTCATAACAATCCTTACATCCATTCCTTCTGCATTCCATCCCATAGTACAAATGCCTATAACCAAACTCAGTCAACAATTCAACCTTTAAGCCAAACCATCTCAATCTTTATGGCA
The DNA here is from genome assembly GCA_036245055.1 of Diospyros kaki. Lineage (NCBI taxonomy): Eukaryota > Viridiplantae > Streptophyta > Magnoliopsida > Ericales > Ebenaceae > Diospyros > Diospyros kaki. The sequence continues at coordinate 6,275,302 of BSEG01000003.1, forward strand.
CATAATATTAATTCTTCTCCTAATCATCACGTCCGCCACTCTTCAGTTTTCTTTTTTTTTTTTTTGTCAATATTCTAAAATTCGACGATTCCAATCCTTGGCCACTGGCAACAACCCTAGCTCATTTTTCACTATATCATTTGATGTAATTAATGGCTACATTCAATGTAGTTGGCTTTCTTTGATATTTAACTTAACAACCTTTCATCACAAAAAATAATTGCACCATAATCATAGCGGTGACGGATAACACGTCCAACAGCCTGATTCACAGCCCGGGAGGCTTGTTGAGCATACCACTCTTCTCCAGTCAGAACCTGCAAATTCGTTGCATGTTCTAAGCACACAATTAAAGTTTTAACAGAAAAGAAGAAACAGTTATAGTACTAAATTTGATACTAAAGGAGAATGATTGCCAGAGCCTAAGTTTTTGCCTTAACATACATCAGGTCTAAAATTACCTTACGTCCTATCTGTTGTGATAGCGAATGTTGATCCAAATATTCTCGTTTTAAACGAACCTGTTACATATCACAAAATACATATACACATATATTACTTAGCAGCAACAAGGTGGGGAAAAACTAAATAGGTGAACTAAAACAGTAATACCATGATTAGAGTGAATGAGAGATCAAGAACCGTTTCTGAGTGTAGATCCCAAGAAAAAAAACAACATAGACAGTTGTATGTGCATGCATGTCTGTTGTCTGTCCCACATTGACAAATTCAGAAATTTGCACTTTTTAACATCAAGAACAAAACTCTACTAGTTGGGCATGATTTCTCTTATGGCATATGCCAAATTTACAGAACATAGACGCATAGAAAGAATGGATTTCAGTAGCTGTAGTTTAGTAATGCCAAAATATCTTAAGACAAGCATAAAATGTTCAAACTCAAAACAGATGAAATAACCAATAAATAACATGCCGCAAGACAATCAAACCTTTGGATCAGTCCTTGTGGCAAATGGCATACCAGTGATGACCACAGCTCTCCCAGCATGATCAGCAAAATCTAAGCCTTCACTTACCTAACAAATGAGAGACAAAAATTCAACGTCAATAATGGAACCTCTAACAATAGATACTGCATAATGAGATAATTCATAGGAATATAAAAGAAATATCAGAAAAGAGTGCTGTTCAAAAACAGCATGGGGGCGAGAGAGAGTCCTAAGATGCCAAAAATGTTAAAACATCTTGAAAGTCCCAAACTTAATGTACTAGGTGAGAGTGAAAAATAAGAATGTCCATTGAGAAAGTACCAAAAAATCAACATTTAGGGAGAGGAAGATCGTCAACCCAACAAGCCTTAGACTTGTCCTCATCTTCAAAGTTTGGCAAGCTCCTCCTCATCCGCTGTCCACCTCCTCCTCGACCTCCGCCATCCACTGTCCGCCTCCTCCTTCTCCTCCTCTATCATCCCACGCCTCATTCAATTAAATAAAATTTTATTTTTTTGCCAAAAATTGAATTTTATTTGTATTCATTTTTTAAAGACTCCTAGTTTAAAAAACGAAAATAAATTTCTTTTCATGATAAATTCAGTAATTAAATGCTCTTTTATGGAATTATAACTAAGAATTTTCAATTTTATAACGTAAAGGGTATTCTTGTCAATTGCTTATTTTTCTTTTCCATTCCATAGAAATCAACGCATACCAAACATGGTGTTGTATGTTTGTATCGAGTGTGGCCTAGAAGAAATCAGTCAAGTCAATTTTATTCAAGCGGTGGAATTGGTTAAGTGAAATTATGTATGAGGGGTATAAAAGGAAATGTGCAGTATTTTATATTCCTTTGTAATATCTGCCCAGAATGTCTATAAATAGAACACATGGGGCAGTCGCTTGAATTGAATTGATCATTCTAAGTTTATGAGTGTTGTGTTGAGAGGAAAGCCTACAATCAAGATAGTCTTTGTAATCTCCATTGCTGTTGTACTCATGAGAGAAAGGGATTCTTGTGTACTGATTGTGGAAGCATCTAATAGTTTATTATAACAGTTTGTTGTTGTTACTGCTATGTTTGTGTTTAAATTGATGTAGTTTGTAGCTGCAATTTTGTTTTGATTATTGATGTTTCCAGTATAGGCGATATTCTTATTTCCGATGATCAAGTTGCCTATATAAGTAGCTTATAGTCCTTTATTATGGTTCAACTTTCATTTTCTGATTCTCTAAATAAAAGTTCTGCTCGAGGTATTATTTTTCTCTCTCTTGTTATGTCCTTGGTGTAATCCTAGGGTTTCTACATGGTATCAAAGCCTTCTGCTCTTCCCTAATGGACTCAAATCAATCCTCCTCTCCTTCTCCTCAATCCTCATCTTCTTTGTCGTCTACTTCTCAAGCTGATTTCTCAACAATAGCTAAAGCCTTTAGCTTCATTCCAATAAAGCTCGATTCTCATAACTATATTTTCTGGAAGGCTCAAATTCTTACTACAATTCGAGCATTTGATCTAGTCTCGTTCCTTAACAAAATCACTCCTCCTACAAAAAGTCTGCCTGATCCAGATGGAGAAGATGCAGTTATCAATCCAGAATACTTGAGATGGATCCGATCTGATCAATTCTTGTTGAGATGGCTCCTCTCAACAATTGGTGAAGAAGTTTTAGCGCAGGTGATTCACTGAGAATCATCTGCCAAGGTATGGCTTACTTTAGAAAATCTTTATGCTCGCCAAACCATAGCTAAGTCATTTCAATTGAAGCAGAAATTAAGATCAATCAAGAAGGATGACCTCTCAATAAATTATTACATTCTGAAAATTAAGACAATCGGTCATTCACTAGCTGCTATAGGCGAGCCATTAACCGATAAAGATTTACTGCTTCCTGTCACAACTCATGGGTAGTTAGGAGGGCATTATTGTAATAAGGATGTAGTAGTTAGTGGGAAGTAGTTTGTGAGTTGTTACTAGTGAATAGCCTATAAATAGGCCCTAAAATGTAGAGAAAGTTAATGAATGAATGATTTGAATTCCATTTTCCCCCTCTCAATATTCTTCCACTATTCTCTCTCTCTCTCTCCGTCAATTCTGTTCTACTCTTCCTTTCCTACTTTTCTGCTCTTCCTTCCTCTTAATTCTTATCCAAATTCCCTTCCTAAACCCTAGCCAAACCCTAGGGTCATGACATTTGGTATCAGAGCCAATCTTTCCTTGGCTATGAATCCATTAAATCGTTAGCATTCAGTTCCGACGGAAGAGGCCGCGACTACGAGAAGTGTAGCGCGACTTTAGGTGATTAACAAGCGAAAGACAAGGCTGGATCCAAGTCGCTGCTTGAGGTGGAGGCAGTCTTGCGGTTGCAAATTTCGATTTTCTTGAAGCGGATGGTGATTAGGTGATGGAAAAGGAGCAGTGGAAGAAGAACACGTCGGCTGGTTGCTGTGTTTGATCATGTAGATAGCAAGAAGGAAGGCGGCCTTCATCACGTAAACAAATCTGATCGGCCATAGGTGTGGTCGGTGATTGGGCTGCTAGGCGAGCCAAGATATCAAACTTCCGAGCAATCCTTGGCCTTCGTCCTCTTCCGTTGGTGCAAGTCCAGCAAGTGGTGGAGTCAAGACTATTGAATTCGGAATTGAAGTCGGATCTGGAAGGTGAAGTCGAGCGAAGCGAACTCGGATTTGGAAACCGAAGCCGAGCGAAGCAACTTCGGCTCGGATTGGAAGACTTGTGAAGAGGAAGCCACCAGTTGCTGTTCACGGATCAAATCCTGAAGCGAAGCAGCTAGGTGAGTTCCGACAGTGATTTTGAGAGAATCTGAAAGTAGTTCAGGGGGACGCGATTGGAAGTGGATTGTAAGTGATCGTCGTGGAGATCTGGGCAATTTTAGCAGGCGATATCAGGGGACTAATTCAGATCTATCGCCCAGCAGTAATTTTGATTTGAATTTGAAGTCAAATCAGAGTGGCGCAACAGATTGTAGGATCGGAAATGGATCTTGGAGGAGTTAGGAGTTGATTTCGACTGTGAATTCTGGTGAATTGTGTTCGAAACTCAGAAGGTGATTCCGATGGGGACTGCGAACATACGCAGTCATGTGTAGTTGATTGAGGCGAGCTTAGTGCTGCAAAATTTGGATGATGAGGAAGGCAAAGGCAGGAAACAATCTCTTGTGTGATTGTGGAACATCAGCGAATTGCTGATCAGAAGTGACCCTAGCGAAGTGGATCAGCTTGGTTGTCTGGAAGCTGAGGGAGATGAATTCCGACAACTAGAGGTCGGTGATTGGGTGGAGAAGAAGGCACTGGCCTGGGTGATAATTGAATCTGCTGGACCATGGGTAGATAGCGATCAGTGCAGGCAAGTCCAATAATCGGCAATTCAATTGCAGATCAGAGGTGTTGATTCAGAAGAATAGGAAGTGTCATAGCCTTGAGCAAGGCGAGCAGGAAGGCGAGGTCACTGCATGTGATCGAGTTGGAAGGCAGGCACCTTCGGAAACGGTCCAGAGGAGAATTCCGCAAGTGACGATTTCCAATTGCTTTGATTTTGATTGTGATCCTCAACTTAAATTTGAAGTGAGCGAGAGGTGAGTCCTAGGAGAATTCCAACTTGACTCAGGCAAGAAGTGAAGAAGTCTTGCAGCTGTGCATTTCGGCTCATATTGGAATGGGCAAGGCGAAGCAGGAGGAAACATCGGCTGTGTGACCAAGACGGCTACTATGAACTGATTTCGGACGGAATTTCAGTGACTCGGGAAAGTGAGAGTCGGCAATTCAAAAGAAGTTGCAACGGGATCCAATCAAACTGTTAAGAAGCTAAAATTTGGGAAGGCGACAGTCCTTAGATACTCCATCATAACTAAGGCAGAGGTTTTGGGTGAGTTGGAAGCTAACAGTAGGCTAACTTGAAGGCCGAACAAACTCGATCAGATCTCGGAAATTTATTGGGAGGACATTCAGCAGCAGTACAGGAACATTTCTGAAGAGACCCTTGGAAGCTGATCAAGGGCTGTTGCAAGGTGTAATTTCAAGGAATTGAACTGAGGAAGATGGCTGAGGGACTAATTGTTGCAGCAAAGGAAATTAAAGACCTCCGTAGGCAGCTGGACGATTTTTTGATCAGGTGTTCACACAAATTTCAGACTGATAATCAGCCTTTGTCGACTTTAATTCCAAGTGTCGATTTGCCCACTCTTGCTCCATTGGCTATTCCAGTGTTTGACAGGGGTAGGCCAAAATGGTGGATTCGGCAATGTGAACGGATGTTCTACCAACACCGAGTAGTGGAAGGGGAGAAAGTGAAAATGGCTGCAACTTATTTGGATGGTGTTGCATACGTTTGGTTCCAGAATTGGAGCTGGGGAAGGCTGGAATTGAGCTGGCCGCAGTTCGTACTTGACTTGTGTAACCGGTTTGGAGAAAGGACCAAAACCTATATTATCAAGGGAGCTTCTAAGGCTGTTAATCTGGAGATGCAAGAAGCTGATGAGGAAGGAAAGGAAGTGGAAGAAGGGATTGAAGAATTGGGGGATGGCAGTCCAACAGTTGGCGACATCTCAAGCAACCCCACTAGTGCTGAGAATCCAGATGCTAAAACCCTTAATATGACACTGTTGGAGGAGGTAACTATGGAGGATGAAGCTGAGATGTTTGCTAGCAATCCGGGAGCCAAAGATCTTGGAATGGAAATGACCACATCAGCCTTAGATTGTGGAGATCGTAAATCTATCTCTCTTGAAAGAATAGGAATGGAAGGAGTTGTTGAATTACTTACTATGGATCAGGTAACTCCAACTGGGAAATTAGTTGATTGGGAGGAAACTTATGCTTTAATCGAAGTGGATAATCAATGGAGGGCAGTTCAAGATTGGTTAGAGGTTAAGGGAGGATGCTTAAATGATATTGATTACACTAAAACATTCCAGCAATATGTTTCTGATTTGGAGCAATGGAGGAAGCTGAAGAATAAAGCAAAACAATATGAAAGGAAGAAAGGGAAGGGATTCCTTATTAAAGGGACCAAGACTCTTCTTGTCTTGCTTATACATGTTTCTATTGGTGTGGCAGCAAGACAAAATGTTGTTGCTGCTAAGGAGAAAGAACAAAGAAAGCAAAAGAGAAGGGAAAAACAAGATAAAAAGAAGGAAAAGCAAAGAAGAAATCAATGGGTGAAGAGGGGCATTGGATGAAGAACCAATGGCTGGGTTGTAATAAGTTTCTTGGGGACAAGAAACCTTTCAAGGGGAGGGGAATGTCACAACTCATGGGTAGTTAGGAGGGCATTATTGTAATAAGGATGTAGTAGTTAGTGGGAAGTAGTTTGTGAGTTGTTACTAGTGAATAGCCTATAAATAGGCCCTAAAATGTAGAGAAAGTTAATGAATGAATGATTTGAATTCCATTTTCCCCCTCTCAATATTCTTCCACTATTCTTTCTCTCTCTCTCCGTCAATTCTGTTCTACTCTTCCTTTCCTACTTTTCTGCTCTTCCTTCCTCTTAATTCTTATCCAAATTCCCTTCCTAAACCCTAGCCAAACCCTAGGGTCATGACACTTCCAATCTTGAATGGACTAGATCATGATTATGAAACTGTTGTGAGCCTAATTAAGACAATCGGTCCAAGAAACAATATGTTGTTGCTAGGTCTGTTGGAGAGGCAGAATATCGAGCAATTGCTATTGGTGTGACTGAACTAATGTGGTTGAAATCCTTATTTGTTGAGTTGGGATATCCTTGTGTGACCTCTCCAGTTGTATGGAGTGACAACTTGGCTGCTAAGAGCATGGCAGAGAATCCAGTGTTTCATTCTAAGACAAAACATGTTGAAATCGATGTCAATTTTGTGTGGGAGAAAGTTGAATGTGGTGAAGTGGAGATTAGATATGTTCCAACATCTGATCAAGTAACAGATATTCTTACTAAAGGATTGCCTAGATATCAGTTTGAGTTTTTGTGTAAGAAACTTGGTTTAAAAGTGTCACCTGTGTGTGTTGAGTTAAAAACAACTAAAGCTGCTACAGCATTATCCACGGAGTCTGGTTTGAAGGGGAGTGTGGAAGCATCTAAAGCTGAGTTAAAAACAACTAAAGCCGCTGCAGCTTTATCCACTAAGTTCTTTCCTTCCACGAAGTTTGGTTTGAAGGGGAGTGTGGAAACATCTAATAGTTTGTTATAACAGTTTGTTGTTGCTGTTGCTGCTATGTTTGTGTTTAAATTGATGTAATTTGTAGCTGCAATTTATGTTTTAATTATTGATGTTTCTAGTATAGGCGGTATTCTTATTTCCGATGATCAAGCTACCTATATAAGTAGCTTACAGTCCTTTTGTATGGTTCAACTTTCATTTTCTGATTCTCTGAATAAAAGTTCTGCTCGAGGTATTATTTTTCTCTCTCTTGTTATGTCCTTGGTCTAATCCTAGGGTTTCTACACTGATTTCATCATTTTAATGGATTGCTCTCGGCATCTAAGAGGCTGGATGTAGGATTGCTTATTGGCGATCTGAACCAAGATAAACATTGTCTTCTTGTGTGGTTTACACATTTCTTGTTTATTTCAATTCTGTCTTTATTTGGTTTTCTGTTTGTGGGTTCTATTGTGCGTGGCTGTGTCTGTAATTGTCTAAGAAAAGTGCATTCCAGTGCTCCTAATTCAACACATGGAAATAGAAAGGAATGGGCATATTCCATTCTTGCTTGTACCCAAACATGGTGATGGAATGGAATAGCCATTCCATTCTCTTTCCCTCCATCTTATTGTACCAAATGTAACCTAACTCCTAAGTTGTTCAAAAGTCAATCTTGAACGTCTCCACATAGAAGTTTAAGTACACAATTTATGTTTAGTTTGTCTGTTCATAAAAGTTTGAGAAGATAGATTAAAAGAGTCCTCTATTTGGATTTCTAATCTCACCCCATTATCTGAAGGGATAGCATAAGTTTGTTGTCATAGAAGTCATTTTACAGGTTAAATTTGTCTTTTTCTGTTGTCAAGTGGGGTTTGTAGATTTAAAGGTCCAGTTGCTTCACATTGGCAACTTTCTCAGCTATACAGATATTTCTGGTTAAGGTTTCTGCCTAATTTGGAAATGACATTGAGACTTGTTTTGAATGGGTAACAGATAGATTGAGATCAGCTGTTTCTAAGGATGGTTTGTGGGTGTAACCTCCACCTTTTTAGACATTTGTGTCAAGAAAGACATGAAAGATGCTTTTAATCTTATTTCCCATTGAAGGAATAGATGAAGTTATATACAAGACTTCTTGTCAAACTAGAATGTTTCTAAAAAACAGAATAGGAAAGTTTCCAAAATCAGATTTGGAAACCTATACAATTTAGGATACAACAAATTATAGAAAGTTACAGTAACCTATCTTCTAGAAAATACACACTACGTTTGGAAAGGAAAGCTAATCAAAATGATCTGATCTTGCAAGAGAATGAGGACAAGATCAGCCTCTCATCGTTGACACTTGTCATGAACCTAGGGTTTAGCCTAGGATTGGAATGACAATTGAAAGGAGCTGATGAATAGAATTAAGAACAGAATGCTGGGAGGAAGAAATTGGGGGAGAAATTAGAGAGAAATAGGGAAGAGAAATAGAGAGAAAATAAGAGGGAGATTGTAGAGAATTGTAGAGAGAGAATTAGAAATTCATTTAATCATTTCAAGCCTAATCCCTTCCTACAGCTGAGGCAATATATATAGCCTCACTTAGCTATCAAACAAAACTCTCTAACCAACTAAGCTACAAGACAAAAAGGGAAAATAACAGAATAACAACACCCATGTGCTGTAACTGAATTACAAAAATACCACCTAACTGTAATTGTAACTCAATTAGAGCTTTACCCTTATAATACCCAAGGTCTTGACAACACTCCCCCTTGAGATTGTGAGGGGATGTCATACATTTCAATCTTGTTGATAACCTGTGTGACATACAGCTGCAAGTAATCCTTTAGTTAACACATCTACCAATTGGTCACTTGAGGATATATATGGGGTACAAATCAGACCATTGTCTAGTTTCTCATTAATGAAATGCCTATCCACTTCAACATGTTTTGTTTTGTCATGCTGGTGATAGCTTGTCTCTTCCTAGTGATAAAAGATGAACAAAATAGGTGGAATCAAAAATATGAAGAGGACGAGGACATAAAGGCTCATGAGGAAAAAGTAGAGTATGAGGAATATGACAATTAAGAATAATAGAAGGAATCAAATTAATCAGATAGCAAGAAGTCAATAGAGCAACATCCTAAAAGAGAAGAGGAACGTGCATATGAGACAATAAGGTATGAGATGTCTCAATGAGATGACAATTTTTACATTTTGCAATACCATTTTGTTGTAGAGTATATGGACACAAAATTTGATGAAGAATGCCATGAGAAGATAGAAGAGATTGAAAAGACTTGGAACAATATTCCTTAGCATTATCACTTCAAAGGATATGAATAGAAGAATCAAACTAAGTCTTAACCTCATATAAAATGAAGTGAATAAAGACAACTTGATTCGATCTTTCATTAAATAAAGCAAAGTACAACGTGAATAATCATCAAAAAAAAGTAACAAAGTAAGAAAAATCTTGTGTAGATTTAATTCAACTTGGACCCCAAATATCAAAATGCCCAAGAGAAAAAGGAGAATCAGCTCTTTTACTAATCCGATCAGGAAAAGAAGACCATACATGTTTTGCCCAATTGGAAAGATTCCAAGATTCACAATCTAAAGACTAAAGAAGACAAAGATGGGACCATCTATTTTAGTAAAGACAAAAATCTACAATGAATTGACAAAGGTGTGGTTGTAGTAACAGTAAAAACAAAAGGTAAAGAGAAATGATATAGGCCTTCAAATTCATGTCTTGTACCAATCATTGCTCCAATATTCCAATCCAGCACCAAAATAGAATTGGAATCAAAGATAACCCAACAATCAAGAGATTTAGTCAAATGACTAATAGAGAGATTAAACTATAAGGACAATGAGGTGCGTGCAGGGCCGAATTAAGATATAATGAAGGCAATGGATTGGCTTGGCCTATACCTGTAGGAATGGCCTTAGAACCATCAGCCACCACAATAGAAGGCAATGTGTTAGAGGACTCAATATGGGAGAGCAAACATTTATTACCAGAAATATGTTCAGAGGCTGCAGAATCAAGGATCCAAAGGACTAAGGAATGAATGAGATACACAAGCACAAGAAGAAGAAGAAGAAGAAGAAGAAGAACTGCAGTTTGTGCAACTGAGGCTACAGAAGTAGATGCCTGCTTAGTTGCCTGGAACTGGAAAATTCAGCTAAGTACTCCCCGGAAATAAGCTGAGAAACAGCACTGGACCCTGATATACCACTCTGTCCAGCAGAAACTAGGGTAGGAACAGAATCAGCAGTCAGCTGGTTAGTGGCATCATCCATAGATGCCACATTTGATTTAGGTGGTCAACCATGTAATGCATAACAAGTCTCTTTATAATGACCTGGTTTCCAGCAATATGAGCAAAACAACTGTTTTCCCCCCTTTCCACCATGTTGTGTCTGTTTATTCTTAGACTGACAACCAAGGATGTAACCTGAGAAACCAAAATAGACCCCTCAGCTGCTGAATCAGAGACAGTAAAAGTCTTGAGTATTACGCAGCAAGCTTGCAAACACTTCTTCCATAGTAGGAATGACAGGTCCATGTCAGGAACCTAGTCCTAACTAATGTTTCCTTTGAAGATAGAAATGGAATTGAGGGAGAAATAGGAAGACTAACAGGGCGAATCAGATAGAATAATAGGGAGAATTAGACAAAAATGAGGGAGAAACTGACAGAAAGAAGGGAGAAATGGAGAGAACAATGGGGGGAAATGAGATACTTCAATAACTTCTTGACAATTCATTCATAATCTCAGCAACTGTGGGTTATGGCTTTATATATAAAGCTAACCAACAGATTTTACCAAGTGGTTACCACTCCTTTCACTACTTCATAACTGTTGCGCTACAAATAACTGCACCTAACTGTAAATAATAACTGCAATTAAACTACAATTACTATTATATCCTTGGGGTCATAAGAGTCCACTGAGGATTTGGGTCCTAACACCATCCAAGTCAGGTCCTAATCCAGCCAATGTAAGCACCATGAACAGTTTATCATGTTGGACACACTGTTCAATAACATTTTCAGTGATTGGCAGCATGATATTGAAATCTGTCACAGCAGATTGAACCTTTCCTGGATATGTTGTCATATCCAAATCTCCTTTTGGAAGATTAAACAGTGTACTAATAATTGCGTACAAACGAATAATGTCATTTGTATAAAGCCTCTGTGCATGTGACCATATTTCAGAAAAACTTTTGCAGACACGAAAAAGAGGCACTAAATCTAGTTCAATGGACTGCCACAACATGGAAACAAGCTGCACATCAATTTTTTCCCACAATGTCCTATTCATTATCTGGTATCTCAATAAATTTCTTGGTTCAATGATCACAAACCCCTTGACTTTAAAACCACATTTCAACTGAAGCAGACAAGGAAAAATAATTTTTCCTGTTCTGCTTTTCAGTTGTAATATGTTGGAACAACAGAAGGGTTAGAGATTACCCCTGAACCAGACAAGTTGTAATAAACCCTAATTTCAACAACCAATACAACAAGAGACCACCAAAATATCATATCACAGCCTTAGGGATTCCAGATATCATTAGATCGCAACTCCAGGAATTCCAGAACAGATCACAGCAGATCACACAAGCTTAAACCAGCAGATCGCATTCAAGCAGCAGATCAGACCTGATTTCCCAAGGTCCAGAGAAGATAGATCAGATCCAGCAGATCGGACCAGAGATCCAGAGAAGATCAGATTGCTCAGATCGCAACTCTTGACCTAAATGAAAGATAAAATCCTCAAAGCAAGAGGATACAATCCTAGACAAGATTTGATGGCTGAATTACATCAAATCTGCTCCAATTCTCCAGATTTGCCCCTTGATGGCTCTGATACCATGAAAAGTAGTATACAAAATTGGGAGCACAAGAAGAGAGGAAAAAGGGAAATTGAAGGGAAAAATAATTTTTCAAATCTATTAAGCAAGGGTTACAAGTATAATAGATTTGCACAATTATTTTTAGGTACAAGGTACCAAAACACTATAACTACTATATACAAGCTACCTATGTTAGGTACAAGGTACAACTAGTCTAATACAGCACACCTAATTCAAGCTAATATGAATTCTCAGCATGTGCCATACAAGCCAGTCTTATAATTGTGTTATAAAATTTTCATGTTGGCTTTAACCAAATCTTTTCATTACATAAAATGTTAAATGCACTTTTCTATTTTAACCATCCTGCCTTAGTTATATGGGTAACATCCTCATCTTTTCTTGGAAAAAGTTCATGATGAGAAAATGGAATTAATAAAATTTAATATTGTTTTACTTAAATTTCAAAATTTAGAACATGACCCTGAGCACCTCTCCGACAACTTTTCAGCTCCCTAAAATTTTGAAGTTGCACATATATTTTTTGTGTGAGAACTTGAACTTATAATTCAGCAAAGACCCAGGAAGTCAGGCAAATAATATATGGATAATACTAGAGTTTGATCTCTCCAAGTTGCAGAAGCCAGACAAAGGGTCCTCATCATTTAATGGAACTCAAGTTACGGAGTCACCATATAACCAGCTGTTAGGATAAAGAAACAGCATAAAGATGCATTGGTGCTGTCTGAGTTCAATGTTTGCCTATCTTCTGTGCATATTTTGATGCCTCCAGAAGCCTTTCATAATATCTTAAAATGCTTCCAAAAATAATTAAATAAAATTTGTTATGCAGCAGAAGAACAAACAGGTTTACAACAGCACAAAAAAGAGCGTGTAGCTTAAATTGCAGCATGATACCTTGCCACGACAAACTGCAAAAAAAACTGCACCAGAAGTTGAGGAGTCCTTCAACTTAGTCATATAGTCCTGACAAAGATGCATGCAGCTGAAATATCAGGGGTGGAGATAACATATAATCAACTTTTGACAAAACATGTTGATAAGTCATACCTCAATTGACAAATGGAAAAGTGACGATTGTCTAGGTTCTACAACAGGTTGCTTGTGTTTGCAGATTCTCTCCCAGATTGTGCTGGAATTTGTATGAATCTAGAGAACAAAGAGTATAATTCATTAAAATAAAACATGAGCAGATCACTATTCTTTGATAGTTATGTTGAAAGTCTTACTGCATTCTTCCAGCACCCAATACATTGGTCCAGAAGGTAGTAAGAAGGAAAAAATACAAGTAGGCCATCTGGTACAATTCGAGCAAAATTAACTGCAGCATCAAAACCAAAGAACAAAAGAATCAAGAAATAATTATGATAACAATGAAAGTACTGACTTCAGATAGAAGACGAATTCCTTTTACAGATGTTAGCAGCATCTTTATTTATGACCAAGCACTTCTGCCATCAGAAAAACAGGAGAAGGTTTGTAATACATAAGAAATGATTTTTAAAATGTAAGTTTTCCTAATTCATGATCCATGTAACTTCATTGCGCACAGTATCCAAATAAGTTACCTAATGATGGAAGTTCTGGTCTAGGCTTATTATTACCAATACTATCCAATATATAATAGCATACCAATAGCATTCCCCAGCTCCAGCTTGTATTCTAACAAATCACGACTCCTATATGAAGAGTTGAGAGAGAAACCAGATGGACCAACTGGAACAACTCCAGTCCATATCTGATTTGCTGATATAACATGAGGGTTCTCCAAACGAATTGGAAAATCTCTGTATGGAAAACAATGGAAAAGAACTTACATTACAGAGCAAAAAAGAAAAAGAACTTATATTGGAAGTCATAACTGACCTGGTGAACACTAGGAACAATGTTCAGAAAGCAACTTACAATTTAAATTCCACAGCAAAAGATTCCATTGGAGATAATGTGCCAGATGTCAAAATGATAGATCTGACACCTAACTTTGAGAACTCTTCCATGGCAATTCCTGGATTAAAACACCACCAGCTGAGTGTTCTAGAAGCCTGGCCTGCAGCATGAATTCAATGGATGACACAAATGGCATGACATAGTATTCTTGTATTAGAATGGCTAAGCTAGCCTGCAAGGTAATCATTTCCAGAATTTGTTGCTATTATACAGCGTGCACGCAGGGTGGTGTGTGTGTGTGTTGGGGGGGCGGGGGGGCAATGTTTTGCATAGTGGAATAACTTTTTTAGGGCCAGCATTGTGAGATAAAAAATGATTTAGAGTTCAGGAGCTTGTGGGAAATATCCAAACTATAATATATCAACACATGTAAGCAAATGACATCTGGAGAAACAATAAATAGCTCCAAAAGGCAATTTAATGTCGATCTAAAATTATGAAAAGGACATAAAAGATCAAAAACTATCTATAGAGAAGAAAGACTAGCTTGTACATGATGAATAAAAACTAAATCTTCCCCAACAATCCAGGCAACAATCCAGGGAACAAGCTTACGCATTTGATCAACCTGTGGAAAATTAATATTAAAATCAATGATGTCTTTAGAGTTCAAGACAAATGTGCCTCAGCTCTTTCAAAGTAGACCAACGACCAGTAGCAGCAGTGGTAGAAGAACCAAACTACATACAATATAGTTGCTTGAAGCAGATACCTTGCTGCCATGTAAACATTGTGGTGTGGCACCAGAATGGAGAAGAAAAAATATAAGGGACAAAACAAAATAAGGGAAATAATGAAAGTTCTATAGAAGGAGAAAGAAGAGTTCAAGAACTCAAAGATTAGAATTTTTGAAATTCCAGGTTTTCAGCAATTTATCTAATTAGGATTTTGACTCTCTTAGAATTCTCTCTTTTGCAGCAGGATCAAAAGTGAACCTCGTGCTCGCAGTGTACCACTAAAAAAGGAGAAGAAGAAACTACAAGGGAGGGGATAACATGAAGGACAATTCAACAAGATTTAAGAAAGACAAAGAAAAGAGTCCAAGAACTTACACAGTAGAATTTTATTTCAGATTTTTAGTATTTTGCCTAATCAGGAGTTTGATTACTTTAAAATTCTTTCTGTTCTTTTTAACACTTGGTTTACACTATGCGTTTACACATATAATAGCCAAACATGGAGACACATTTTAATTGATTGAATACAGGCATAGATTGCATACTTGGTTTATTCTTATTCCCTGTTCTCTTAGGTGTTCCTTGTGCTTCATTTTTTTCTTTCTTTTTTCTCCCCTTCTTCCCCGGTTCTATTCTCCTCTGCACTTCACAACCTTCTAGTATGCAAAAAGTTGCTTATAGTCATTTCTCAACACAATTCTAATTTTTTATTAGATTCAATAAAGTTATTATATGTCAGATATTAAAACACACATATATATATTGCACAACTTATATGATAAAGTAATCATTCAAGAGTACGGGAAAAGAAATAGGTACATCATACGAAAGACAAATGTTAATGCACATCTAGCATAGCAACTGAGTTCTGACAAACTCTAGGAAAGATAAAAAATTTCTCCCCGTCACCTTTAAAAGCAGCTGCAGCATTGGCTTCTACTTCCTGAACATGGAACTTAAGAAACAGGAGGGAAATTCAAGTCAGACACTAGAATAACTGAGACACAATAATGCCAAAGAATGGAGAGAATATCAGCCCTGAAGTAATACTGCATATAATATAGTATCCTTACCCGACTATATGATTAAATAAAGACAAAATAATACCCAAACTTACACGGTAATATTTAGCATGAGTTCCACCACCATCTTTGAAGACTATCTTAAGAAAATCGCCCATGCTTTCCAGCCTGCATATAGTTTCTTTTGTCTTTAGAGGTCCTCCAGTATCAATGAGATTTTCGCCTATATAGCAGGGGAAGACAAATCCAATTCTAAGAACACAAAAAGATACGGGGATAGGTAACTCTGTAGCAGCAACAGCAATGACCACCCATGTTCTTTCTTCCATCATTTTTATTTTTTTAATTTTAACCACACACATGTTATAGAATATGAATTTTCACATAATGACCAAATAGATATAACAAAGAAAAGCTGCTTATTTGATAACCTAAACAAAATCATATATCTGATTCATTCAACCACATTCAGTCAATTAATTCAGTCATGGTGAAATCTCAAGTTAATGCAACAGCCATTTTCAGCCTACCTTCCTCAAGAAGGAGGACTGCTTCTTCAATTGTACCGATCAGCTTTGTGGCAGTTTTATATGTGATATTCAGATCAGCAAGTAGTTCATAAATGTAAGGCCCAGGCCTTGTAAAACCCAATTCTTTGGATTCAATAGGGATTTCAGCTATCAGCTTTTGAAGCTTTAAGAAAAGCGCTGCAAAAAATGCATAAATATCTCATGAAATTGATCTCCCACAAATATAATGATGGAAGAAAAGGGAAAAAAAGAGTAAGCAGCAAAAGAAAAGCTAAAATTATTGGCAAACTAAACTTTTGTTGTAGATCTGTAAATTTAGTTTTCATTTATAGATTACTATGTAAAACTGGGAAATCGTATATTTACTATTTAGATCAGTTGACTTTGATTCTTCGGAATCCCAGATTTTTAGGAATTGATAGAGAGGTGGAATCTCCTTGGTTAGGAAGACCTTTGTGTATAAATATGGTCTATGTACAGCACATTCAAAAATAAGAAAGATTTTATTTTTCTCCACATGGTATCAGAGCAATTCACGGTCTGGGTTTTTTTTTCTGATCATCTGCAGCCTTCATTGCTGATTATCAGTCCTCATAGTCAAACCCTCCTTCCAATTTTTCTCTTCGTCTGAAAATATCAGAAACCTCTGAAAAACCATCAAATCCGTCTGGATCTGCCATTGAGTTCGTGCCAAATCTGTCAATTAGGGAACTTCAGAACATTAATTCCTCAAATTGACTGAATGGAAGAAACTTTCTACAGTGGTCTACAAATAGTGAAAACATTTTTGAAGGGAAGAGGAAAATTAAGTCATTTGACTGAAGCTGGACCAGACCCCAACGATGTTAAGTTTAATGTGTGGGACAAGGAAGATTCAATGATTATGTCTTAGCTTTGGAATTCAACGCAGCCTGAAATCAGTGGGAATCATATGTTTCTCACAGCTGCTGGAGAGATCTGGGAAGCTGTTCGCCAAACTTACTCCAAGTTGCAAGATGATGCTCTAATCTATGAAATTGAGACTAAAATATCATCTACTAAGCAAGGTACACACTCAGTCACAGAGTACTATACCCTGATGAAAGGTTTTTGGCTTGAACTGGATCATTACCAAAATATTAAGATCTAGTGCAATGATGATGCTGTGATGCTCAAGAGTTTTGTAGAAAGGGAAAGAATCCTCGAATTTCTTGTAGGTCTGAATCCAGAGTTCAATCAGATTTGTGTTCAGGTGTTGGGAAAAGAGACTTTACCCTCTCTTAATGAGACTTTTGCAATAATCCGTGCTGAGGAGAGTCAAAGAACGGTTGTGCTCAATTCGCAACCAGTAGAAGGCTCAGCCATGATCTCTACAAAGTTTGCGGACAATGGAGTCAAGGTCAATAACCCAGAGCAAAAGGGTAAACCAGAGAATAAAAAACCAGAATACTCTAAGCCACTAAACCGAGAAGGAATCTGGCGCACATATTGTAAGAAGCCACACCACACAAGAGAGAACTGCTTTGAACTCCATGGGAAAGCTGAAGTTCTCAATTGGAATGGGGGCTTTAGAGGACAACAACAAAGCCAAGCACAATTCTTCACATATGGGGAAGAACCTTTTCAGGAGAAATCCAACTCCAATAGCGACAAAATTGAAGAACTCAAAAAAGAATAAATTGACAAACTCGGAAATCTTCTGAATTCCCTTAGTAAACCCTCTAGTACATACCCAAACCAGATTTACTAGTTATATCCCATGCCCAGGAAATAGAAAATTACAGTTGAGATGGCTCACACGTGACTTGCTGGCCAAGGAACAATAGGTTAACACCCTCTCCTTCTTTAAAGAATGTATTGCATGTTCCAAAGTTGTCCACTAACCTTGTATCCATTCCCCACCTTGTATCCATTCCCCAAATCACCAAGGATTTGGATTGCAAAATAATTTTCTTTTCCCCACATTGCATGTTTTAGGATTAGGTTATGGGGAGGACGATTGGATTTGCTAAGGAAAGAAATGGGCTCTACTATCTTGAGGAAATGAATGTGGACAAGGACAACTAGCTATCTCTTTCTTGCTCATCAAAAATTTTTCCTCCAACCTCACCAAGATTTGGCTTCACCGCTTCCGCTTTGGACATCCACCTCTTAATCTGCTTAAAAACATGTTTTCATCACATTTTAGAAACATCAATGTTAGCAGCCTTCACTGCGATACTAGTGAACTTGCCAAACACCACCATGTGTCATTTCCATTAAGTAATACAAGGTCTTCTAAACCTTTTTCTTTAATACATATCAATATTGATGATTGCTATAGAACAACCTATGCATAGCACAGTTTGTGGTTTCTATTAAAAGAGCTAAGTCTGACAATGCAAGAGATTATTTTAATCAAATTCTCTCATCTTTCTTCCAAAAAGAAAGGGTTATCCATCAGTCCTCTAGTGTTGATACCAGTGTTATTAAAGGTTCAAGGCGCACTAAGAGTAAAAAGGTGTTGGAGCCTGAGGCGCAAGGTGTAAGGTGAGGCATGCGCCTGATGGAACTAGACACATGCTTACTAAAAAAAAAAAGGAAAAATATATATCTTAGTTGAAAAATAAGGTATAAAATAAGTCCTAACTCCTAATAACATATTTACAAGTATATTATCAAAGAAATTAAAAAATTCAACATATACCAATGAAAAGAACAATAAAAAATGCCAAAAGATGTAATCTAAAAGTCTTTAAGTCAACTTAAATTAAATCTTAAAAAAAATTATAGATCTTAAATCTTAATCAAGATTGACTAAGTATGCATTTTAAATAATCTAAAAATTATCCTCATCATCAAGATCAAACATTTCTATATTTTCATCATTAAAAACATCATCTCTAAAATCTTCTTCCAAATCATCTACTCCTCTTGTTGGATGATTTCTATGGTTTAGAAGTGTGATGATAGTTTCATACATTTTTTTGGTAGGTAATATACTAGAGTTGAATTTGCATCTTTCTTTGTATAATGAAAACTCAGCCTCTGTGGTGTCTATAAATATTGATCACGCCAATAGAATGTTGATCATTGGATATTGAGTGTAGTTTGATTTTTTATTATTGAAATAATATAATCTTAAAGAAAATGGAGACTTGAACAGCCTTAACAAAACATTATTGAAGTAAATGAAACACAATAAGATGGGAAACTAAGGAAAAGCCACTATTTAACTTGGGCCTATGAAAATATAATTTTCTTTGTCCCTTTTTGTCCACTTCTTGCATCTGGGGATCATAGATGATATATAGAAGCCTAAGAAAGATGGTTGCAAGTATGGGGGTGTTGTTTTGGTGACTTAATGTTACATTTTGTTATTGCATGCCTTGAATTTGTTCAATTCTCCCTATCCATCTTCATATAGTTCAAATTCAATTGGAGCATTTGAAATAGTAGCATTTTTACTTATTGCCAAATTTGTAGTTGAAACAATAAATTTAAACCCTAAACAGTAAAAAATTAAATAAAGTAACAAACAATCAAATAAAAACCTTGAAAAAACAGTTAAAAAGCCCAAGGCGCACCATAGCCTAAGGCACCTTGGGCTGAGGCACGCTTTGTAGGTCTGCACCCGCCTGGGATGCTTTCAAGCGCCCAAGGTGCGCCTTGAGCCTAGGTGCAACTTTAATAACACTAGTTGATACCCCTTAACAAAGTGGGGTTGCTGAATGGTAGGGGTGTTCAAAAAAACCAGTGCACCGCGGAAACCGACCAGACTGAACCAAACCAGACCGAACTGGTTGGTTTTTTTTTTTTGGCGGTCAAAATGGTTTGGATCCTGTGCAAACCGCGCGGTTTGCGGTTTGGACAAATGGCGGTTCGGTTTTAAATCGAACCGCCCAAGAAAATAATAAAAAAAATTATAAAAATTTATTATTATAAAAATCTAATAATCGGCAACCCCTCTTATTTATTTTTTACATTATTTTGTTTTTCTTTTTTGCTCCTATTTATTTACCTTTGATTGTCTTTATTTACCAATATTTATGTCTTTATTTACCATTTTTAAATATCATTTTTAGTTGTTTTAAGTAGCATTTCAAACCGCGGTAAACCGCACCAAACCAGACAGCAAATGTTGTGTTGTTTGGTGCGGTTTGGCCACACCTAAACCAGACCATGTCTGGTTTAGTTGGAAAACCGCACTAGCGATTTGGCGTGCTGAAAATGATTCAGACCAGCCAAACTGCACTGCGCACACCCCTACTGAATGGACAAATAGGCATCTACTCAATGTTGCCCGAGCACTATTATTTCAGAACAATGTTCCAAAACTTTTTTGGGGAGAGGCTATTGTCACGACCCTAGGTTTTCCTAGGGTCTAGAATGGGATTTTGTACAAAATTGAAGAAGAAAGAATAGAATGGAGGGAGAAAACATAACAAAAAGAAGGAGAAATTGAGAAGAAAGGGGAAGGGTTTTGACGAAACAAAGAGAGATAAGAGTTGAGAGAGAAACAGAATGGATTCATTCAATCAATAACTACCTATTCTCCATTCAATAGCCTATTTATAGGTTGTTACATTCATGCAGTTATTACCAAACTAACAACATACAACTAAAAGGAGGTACAAACAAGAAACAATTACAACTAATATCCTTGGGGTTGTGACAGTTGTTTTAACGGCAACATACTTAATAAACAAAGTGTCATCTAGAGTGTCAGGATACAGAAGCCCTATAAATGTACTTTCTGCCTTTCATTCTCATTTTGATGGTTCTTGCAAAATGCCACGTAAAGTGTTTGGTTGTCTCTCATTTGTGCATATTCATGCTCAGATCTGAGGTAAACTTGATCCAAGGACTTTAAAAATGTGTGTTTGTGGGGTACTCAACAACCAAAAAAGGCTACAAATGTTACCACCCAACCACTGGGAAATTTTTCACTTCCATGGATGTCGCCTTTCTTGAAAACAAGCCTTTCTTTCAGGTTCAAAATCCTTATCTTCTGGGGGAGAGGGTTTCTAGGGAAGATAAGGAAGATATGGAGCTTCTTCTTGATTTTAGCAGTCTTCCAGCAACCAGTCTGTTAAACAAATCTATCCCTCCTGCAACTGAACCTAAAACAACCTCTGAAATTGAACCTAAATCTGCCTCTGAAATTGAGTTGGAAAAGGCAACAACCTGGTCTAAATTCCACTACGCCACTTCAGGTCTATTCAATGAAGAGAGTAGCCATTTCTAAACCTGTGCAGATCCATGAATCCAAACCAGGTACTAAATCCATCTCTTCCCCTTCCTTGATTGATAATGAACCTGTTTGTCATGATTTCCCTGATATGGATTTGCCTATTGCTGTCAGAAAAGGAACAAGAAAATGCACCCAACACCCAATTTCTCACTTTGTATCCTTCCACAGATTATCTCCACAGCATAGGAGCTTCCTCACTGAATTCTATTGACATTCTCCAAACACTACAAGAGGCACATAAGGATAAGAACTGGGTACAAGCCATGAGAGAGGAAATGAATGCATTTGAGAAAAACAAAACATGGGAAATTGTCAGTTTCCCTAGAGCAAAGAAATGTAAATGGGTTTAGGGTGTTTACCTTAAAATATAAGGCTGATGGGTCCTAGGAGAGATAAAAAGCTAGGCTGGTTGCAAAAAGGTATACTCAAACTTATGGATTAGATTATCAAAAGACCTTTGCCCCTGCAGTAAAGATGAATACAATGCATGTGCTACTGTATTTAGCTGCTAATTTTGCTTGGTGTTTACAGCAATTTGATGTTAAGAATACTTTTTTGCATTGTGACTTAGAAGAGGAGGTATTCATGGACCCTGCCCCTAGATTTTATGAGAATTTTAGTGGCAATAAAGTATGCAGGTTGAAGAAAGCATTATGTGGCTTAAAGCAATTCCCTAGAACATGGTTTGGGAGATTCACAAAAGCTATGCTAGCAATGGGGTATAAACAGTCAAGGGGATCATAATCTCTTTATAAAACATTCAATCACGGGGGAATTCACAGTCTTACTTGTATATGTAGATGACATTATTGTAACAGGAAATGCTTAGGTAAAGAATTTGAGATTAAGGAACTTGGAAAATTGAATAATTTCTTCGGTATTGAAGTGGCACACCCCATAGAAGGCATCTTTGTTTCTCAACGAAAATATATGTAGTATCTCCTTAAGGAAACTAGAACAATTGGTTGCAGGGTAGCTAGCACACCTATTGAACCTAATCAAGAAGATGATAGTGCAGTAGATCAAGGAAGATATCAGATGTTAGTAGGGAGATTGGTCTAAATGTCCCACACCAGCCTGGATGTAGCATATGCTATGAGCATGTCGAATCTATGGTAGATAGAAGATCCACGTTAGGCTACTATACCTTCTATTAAATAAGATAAATAAGAGATATTAGTGTACAACAACAACAACATATCCAGCCGTTATCCCACTATGTGGGGTTGGCTACATGAATTCTAGACTTCTATGCGGGTTACATCCCAACAGATAGTTTGTCTAGAATTCATATTTGGATCCGACTAGATTTTACGCTGGTTGTCGGCTACCTAACGCAACCCTCCTCCTTTATCCGGGCTTGGGACCGGCAGTGGATAATATTCCCTGGCAGAGTAATGATGAAATGAAGTTTGAACACCATCTTCACATGGAGAAATAAGAGATATTAGTGTAATTAATTTTAAATACTTGTATGTATATATATACTCTTGTATTGTACACTTTTAGTTGAATATAAACATATTATTTTTATTCACATAATATGGTATCAGATCCACAAACCCTAACCCAACCCTAGACCCAGCCGCTGACTGACGCTAAAGCCGCTGCCAATCAACGCCGCTACTGTCGCCGTCGTCGCCGTCCAGATCCGCCCTCTCAAATCACGGATGTCTCTTAGATCTGCCCAAATCGTGGTCGTCCAAATCCGCCCACCCAAATTATGGCCATCTCTCAGATTGCACGGCCGCCTAGATTCGTCGTTGCTGCTTCTTCTTGGCCAACCCCAGATCCAGCCACCATTCGCACCCAGATCTAGCCGTGCTATCTGCCATTGTTCCAAATCCGACAACTCCCAACTTTGCGCGCCCAAATCCGCCATTGTTCTAGTTCCGATGACTCTCAACTTTGTGCGCTCCCTCCGATATTCTTTTTGGTTCAAATCTGCTTCAGATCAGACAGCAAATCTGGTTCCAATTTGTTGTACCCATCCAATCTGCTTCAGATCTATTTAGCTCAAATCTGACCCACCACTCCAGATCCAGACCTAGTCAACCAAAACAGCAGGTTGTTCTGTCTATATCATGTCTTCATCTACATCCACAAACCTTTCTACCACATCCACAATTGTGACTATTCCCCATTATTCGGACACACCAGTTATTACTACAAAGAAATTGAATGGCCAAAGTTATTCGGCTTGGTCATCTGTAGTTGAAATTTGGTTTCTTGGACATGGCCTTGAAGCTCATTTATCAACGACCATCTCATTTATTCCTGTAAGAAATCAATCTCTTTGGCAATAGGTGGATGCACAGTTACTCAGTTTGTTGTGGCAAACTATTGCACCGACTTTGATGCCTATATTTCAGCCTCTTCATGAGTGTAGTACTCTATGGAGTCGAGCTCGTGAGTTGTATACAAGTGACATCACTCGTATTTATAATGTGATTGGTGCTTTGTTCAATCCACGACAGACTGATTTGGATATGACCACGTTTTTGGGTAAGCTCCAAGCTTCCATTACCGATTTTAACGAGTTAATGCCCTTTGATCCAGATATCAAGAAACAACAGCAACAACGTGATCAAATGTTTACTGCCCTCTGTCTTCATGGAATTCGACCGGAGCTTGAATCCATTAAGATACAAATTCTCGACAGTGCTTCTCTCCCTCCTTTGACAGAGGTATTTGTCAGGCTACTTCGAGCCTCTTCTATTACTGTTGATCGTGGCATGTCCGTACCTGGAGATCTCTCCGCCCTTGTTGCTACCCCAACTAATCGTGGTTGTTGGGGTGGTGGTCGTCCTCGGCCCCAGTGCTCCTATTGTAATCGTCTTGGTCACACTAGAGAGACTTGTTATCACCTACATGGCCGTCCACCTCAGGCAGCCAATACTGCTAACATGGTTGTTGGCGCTTCGAAGGGTCAAGCATCTATCACACCTAGTGATTCCTCACCAATGACTATCTCTGAGGGGGAGTATGCTCAATTCCTTTAGTTCCGGGCAGCACAACAGGCTACTTCACCTGTCACATCCCTTGCTAGCACCGGTAACCCTACTGCCTATTGTACTAAGTCCTCATCTTCTCTTGGCCCATGGATCTTCGACTTCAGTGCCACTAATCACATGTCTGGTAATCGCTCTCTCCTATCTCATATTCAAAATTTGCAGTCTCTACCTCATGTTATATCGGTTGATGGCTCTCAAGCTTCAGTCACGGGTATTGGCACAGCATCCCCTCTTCCTACTTTACCATTGTCATCTGTTTTCCATCTACCACAATGTTCCTTTAACTGCTCTTTGTCAGTCAACTCACTCATAGTCTTAATTGCTCTATAACCTTTTTATCTGATTTTGTTCTTGTGTAGCATCGGAGGACTGGATGGACGATTGGCACGAGACTTGAGTCTCATGGCCTCTACTATTTGTCTTCCCCTGCTTCCTCAATGGCATGCACAACGACTACTTCCCCACTACAGGTCCATTGTCGACTGGAGCACCCATCTCTTCCCAATCTCAAGAAGATGGTTCCTAGTCTCTCTAGTATTTCTTTCTTAGAGTGTAAGTCTTGTCAACTTGGAAAACATAGTCGTAGTTCTTTCCCAAGTAAAGTCAATAAACGCGTTAGTTCTCCTTTTATAGTAGTCCATTCAGATGTATGGGGTCCCAGTCATGTCAGTTCAAAAGACGATTTTCGTTATTTTGTAACATTTATTGATGATTTCTCTCGAACTACATGGTTATATTAAAGAAAACGTGTTCAGAATTATTTTTAATCTTCACTATATTTTGTGCTGAAATTAGAACTCAGTTTAATTTGCCTGTCTATGTTGTTCATAGTGATAATGCTCTTGAATATTTGTCTCTCCCATTTCGATCTTATATGGCATCCAATGGGATTCTTCACCAAACTTCGTGTCCTAGAACCCCACAACAAAATGGGGTGGCTAAACACAAGAATCGTCATTTAATTGAGACAGCTTGCACGCTTCTTCTTAATATGCATGTTCCGCTTCAATACTAGGGTGATGTTGTCTTAACTGCATGTTACTGTCACAACCCTAGGGTTTGGCTAAGGTTGTGATAGGAATTTGGAGAGATTTGGGGAAGAGAAAGCAGCAAGGAGGGGGGTTTAGAACTAAAACAGAAGAAATGGGGAAGGAAGAGAAGAAGAACCGGGAGAGAGAAATTAAGAGAGAGAAATAGAGTTTGAAATGTATTCTTCAATTCAATGATATCCCCTCCTCTAACTACTCAAGCCTATTTATAGGCTTACAATTGAAAATGCTAACAACAACAGAAAATACAACTAATAAGGAAAACACATGTATTACTAATATATCATAGGGGTTCCTTGGGGTCATGACGATCCCCACCCCTTCAAACAATTCTTGTCCCCAAGAATTGGCTGCTCTTAACCCTATTATTCAACCAATTCCAACCTTAATAATTTGTTTTCTTCTTCGCCTTTTCTTGTTCTCATCTCTCACTTTTCTTTTCTTTCGTCTTGCCATATCTTTTCCTCCGAAAACAACCGTATCATGATTCGCTGCAGCACCTGTTCCAGCCATCCACCCATTCTTTGTTGCTGTCAAAATTAATTCCATTTGACCTAGCACACCTTCCACCATAATCTCTCTAACTGTTGAGAGTAAGTCAAATTGCTTTGCAGGCCGAAATTTGGTTCGATGCTGCTGCTTTCCAATGGAAATGAGAACTATCGAAGCAACAAAAGTCTTGTTTCTGTCCACAAAGAATTTCCCCACCATCTGCCCAATGTCTTCTTTCTCTTTAGTAGAGGTACCCTCATTCTTTGCAGCTATCGTCCTTATCCTCAGGTCTTTATTAGCCTCATACTTTTCATCAGCTGTAAGGACACTATCACCATTGCCATCCTTCCCTTCTAGTTTTGATACATCATCCTCCAGCAGATATGAACAGTGATCCCCACAGATAGCATTGTCCCATCCCTCTTCCTTGCTGAAATCTTTAGTTACAATTGACCGGTCCAACTCCAATTTTTCCTCCGACTCATGCTTGACATGAGTTGCAGCCTTATAAGCTCCACCATCAAATCTATTTCTGATAGAATTCTGATTTGGGACACCATCCGATCCTTCCATCCCTGCTCTAATCACCAAAGGTAACGGATCAGCTTTAGCTTCCTCAAATGCTGCCTTATTAATCTGTTCATCACAGATTCTCTTGGGATAATGACATTCACCACCAATATCATCACTAATGTTGCATTTCCCCTTTATAATTCTGTTGGAATCGGTACACTTCTTCCACTCCACATTGGAAATAGGTAGTGAATCAGCTTCTCGACTTCTTGCTTTCTCCTTCAGCTGCTCCATTTTAAGGAAATCTTCTTTGTTAAAACTCCCATGATAATCCTCAAAGTATTCGGTGGGAAAATTGTAATGATACTCCTTAGATAGTATCATTGCAAACTCTTGCAACTTTTCACGTATCATTTGGCCGAATTCTTGGCTCGATTCATGTACCATACTTCTTGTTCCTTTGTCCAATTAGCTGCTAACTGAAAATGCAGCCTCCTTTGGCTGCCATTGAGGCTCCATTCCAGCTGAAAAGAAAACTTTCTCCTGCTGCAATTGAGACTCCATTAGACTTCTTCGTGCGCCACTTCCCAAGGCTTCATGAGCAGGACATTCCATTGAAAATGCAGCATCCTTCGGCTGCAATTGAGGCTGCTCTCTTGCATGAAAATTACCCACTGAAAATACAGCATCATTCGGCTGCAATTGAGACCCCATTTGTGTCACGTGTGCCCTACTTCCCATGGTTGACACCTCACGGACATGACACTTGGAAGACCAAGGGATAGGGATTGTATACCACTCTTCACTGATTCGCTGCTATTAGTCATTGAACTTCTAATCGCTGAAATTGATTGCCCCGGCCTTCAACTCGGATCTGTCAGAATTGCCGAAGCTCACTGGAATCGGCTAGATTGCTGAAGCTTCCTGTCTCAGCTTGCCGCAACAATCATCGGAATTTCTCGCAACTCCCTGATTCTTCTTCGTCTGCAATTTTGATCAACCTGAACCGCTCTAAGAGTTGCTGGAAACTCCGTCGGAATCGGTCCAGTCCCCTTCAAATTCCAAACAGAAATGACAGCCAATAATGGATTGGAATTCACGAGCGAAATTGCCTTGGCTGCTCGGTCAACACTTCCCAGATTTCTCAAGCCGAAAGCCAATCCTCCTGCTACGCGTTAGAAATTCGCACAACACAGCCGACCCTAAATCACGATTGCAGCAGCTGAAGTCTGCTGGTTCTGTAGCTGCTGTGAGACAATCTTTGATCCCTTTAGAAACAGATCAGAACCAATTTGGCCATGTCACCTTTAATTATCAGCCGACACACACCTCCTCTTGCGTCGGAATCAATTCCGAGATTTACTCAGAAATTTCCTTGTTGCTTCTCTGTCTCCAATGCCTAACTCTCTGGAATTGCACCAGAAGAATAAACTGAAGGCTAAGGAATTGCTCTAGGAGTCGCTGAAACACGTTTCCGATTGGCCTCTGAGATTCGCTCACTCCATTTCACCTTCAAATTCACAAGAGAGGTTATCAGAAATTCGGTATCGCCAAAGCCGCTTGACTTGTTTCGCCACCACGATCGCTGGACTTTGCAACTTCTTGTGATAAAATTGGCTCAGCTCAATCCCCTTACAAATCGCCCGCTCCGTGACACCTGCCGATTCAGAATCACCTGGGCTGTTCGTCTCCTTTGATCAATTGCGATGCAACCAACGGAATTCTCTAGAATTGAGAATCGATGGTTGCAGTAATCTATGAATTGGCTCTCAAATCTGTCAAAATTGCTTTGCCCATCCACTTCGAACAACTTATTGCAATTCGCGGCTGAGCGTCAACCTTCTGCTCGCTTCCAAGAAAAGCAGTGGTCGCTTGTACCTTAGCTTCCCATACCTGCTGTGCTACTCTGATTTGGACTTCAAATTCAACTCGGTATCACCGTCGGCCTCTCCTTCACACGCCAATTCCGAGCAAGACTTATTAAAATTCGCTGTCGTTCGTCAACTTCTTCAATTCCGCTGAGTCTTGATTCCACACCCAATCACCGTCCAACACTCCAAGTCGGCCAATTATTCGCCTATGATCGCAATTGCTGTTGATCTTCAATCGTTCAAGAATCTGGACTAGCCTCAATCGCTTGCCTCAATCGCACGCCTTAACAATCTAGATCTTACGCATTGATACAAGACTTTTAGATCCTTAGCCAAAAATCATCGAAATCACTTACTGGAATGAATTGGAATTGTCGGAACTCTAGAATGCGCTTGAATCACGGCTCTGCTTCTCCATCCGTCCTTGTTCGACTGCAACAACGTTGCTTGTTTTGATCGCAACTTTGACGTGGACTGTCGGAATTTAGTCTAACTCGCCTTTGAGTCTCCGATAAGAATTGCCAAGGTCACAACCTAGAATTGATTGAAATCACAGCCAAGGATTGACTGCTCTGATACCAATTGTCACAACCCTAGGGTTTGGCTAAGGTTGTGATAGGAATTTGGAGAGATTTGGGGAAGAGAAAGCAGCAAGGAGGGAGGTTTAGAACTAAAACAGAAGAAATGGGGAAGGAAGAGAAGAAGAACCGAGAGAGAAAAATTAAGAGAGAGAAATAGAGTTTGAAATGTATTCTTCAATTCAATGATATCCCCTCCTCTAACTACTCAAGCCTATTTATAGGCTTACAATTGAAAATGCTAACAACAACAGAAAATACAACTAATAAGGAAAACACATGTATTACTAATATATCCTAGGGGTTCCTTGGGGTCATGACAGTTACTTAATTAACCGAATGCCATCTTCTGTCCTTAATGACCAAATTCCTCATTCTGTTATTTTTCCTCGAGTTGACTTATATTCTCTTCCCCCTCATATCTTTGGGAGTACTTGCTTTGTTCACCATCTTGCCCCAGGTCATGATAAGCTATTTGCTCGTTCCGTCAAATCTGTTTTTCTAGGTTATTCCCGCCTTCAGAAAAGGTATCGTTGCTACTCTCCTCAATTAACTTGATATTTTGTTTCAGCATATGTTACCTTCTTTGAGTCATCTCCTTATTTCCCCTCTTCGTCTGAGGTCTCCAAGTCCGTGTCTGTTGGCTTACCTTTGCCTGTTCTTTTTCTTGACATTTCATCATCTCCATCTCCACCACCCTTTCGCCTTGATCGCCCTGATCTTTAGGTCTATCAACAGCATCCACAACCTGTGGCCCAACCAGCATCGCCTGTCGTCGCTAGTCCGAGGGAGTCATCTCCTAACTCATCCTCTGTGCCAATTAGTTCTTCCTCCTCTGGTCCGTCGCCTGCGACTTTTGGTCTCGACTTACCTATTGCTCTTCGTAAAGTACTCGTCATTACACCACTTTCCATCCCATTTCACATTTTGTCAGTTATGATTCTTTGTCCCCTAGATATTCTGCTTTTGTTTCTTCTTTATCTTCTGTTTCTCTTCCTAAATTTATTCTCGAAGCTCTTTTCCATCCAAGGTGGCGGGCTACTATGGTTGAATAAATGTTTGCCTTACATTCCACCGAGACTTGGGACTTGGTACCTCTTCTCAAGGGTAAGTTTACGGTTGGTTGTTGTTGGGTTTACACTGTCAAAATTGGCCCTGACGGCCGAATTGATCGTCATAAGGCTCGCCTTGTTGCCAAAGGATACACTCAAGTTTTTTGTCTTGATTATGGCAATACATTTTCTCTTGTTGCTAAGATCTCTTTTGTTCGCCTTTTCTTGTCCCTTATTGTTATGTTTCACTGGCCTTTTCATCAACTGTACATCAAAAATGCCTTCCTTCATGGCGATTTACAAGAAGAGGTGTATATGGAACAACCTCCTGACTTTGTTGCTCAAGGGGAGTTTGGATTGGTGTGTCACCTTCGAAAATCTTTATACGGTTTAAAACAATCTCCTCAAGCTTGGTTTGGTCGATTCAATTTAGTTGTTCTTGAGTTTGGGTTAACTCAGAGTGAAGCTGATCATTCTATTTTTTATCGCTCTTAGTCTGGCCGCCACATTCTTCTAGTGGTATATGTTAATAATATAGTACTTACAGGATATGATGATGTCAGTATCACTGAATTGAAGGCACATCTTCACCAACAGTTTCAGACTAAGAATCTGGGTCCTTTGAAATATTTTTTGGATATTGAGGTAGCTTAGTCAAAGCAAGGCATCTATATTTTTGAAAGAAAGTATGCCTTGGATATGCTAGAGGAGACAAGATTGCTTGGATATAAGCCCACAAATACCCCTATGGATCCAAATATCAAGCTGCTACCGAGACAGGGAGAGCCTCTTTCTGATCCTGGACATTACCGTCGACTAGTTGGGAAACTTAATTATCTCACAATCACTCATCCTGATATTTCATTTGTTGTGAGTGTGGTAAATCAGTTCTTGGATTCACCTTGTGACAGTCACTGGGATGCAGTGATTCTTATTATTCGATATATTAAGGCTGCCCCTGATCGGGGTGTATTGTATCAAAATCATGGGCACAGTCAGATTGTGGGATATACAGATGTTGATTGGGCAGGATCACCTAGTGACAGGCGATCCACATCTGGATACTATGTATTTGTGGGTGAAAACTTAGTCTCTTGGAAAAGTAAGAAGCAAACTGTTGTGGTCAGATCTAGTGCAAAAGCTGAATATAAGGCAATGGTCGTAACAACATGTGAGCTACTGTGATTAAAACAATTAATTGAGGAGTTAGGAGTAACGCAGGTTAAGTCTGCGCAATTAATTTGTGACAACCAGGCTACAATGCATATTGCTTCTAATCTTGTGTTTCATGAGAAAACCAAACATATTGAAATTGATTGTCACTTTGTTAGAGAAAATGTGCTCTTTGGGGATATAGTTACAACATATGTGGGTTCCAACGATCAATTGGTTGATTTACTCACCAAGTCGCTTAAAGGTTCTCGTGTGAATTATATTTGTACCAAGTTGGGCATGGTCAATATATATACTCCAAGTTGAGGGGGAGTGTTAAATAAGATAAATAAAGGGTATTAATGTAATTAATTTTAAATACTTGTATGTATATATATACTCTTGTATTGTACACTTTTAGTTGAATATACACATTATTTTTATTCACATAACACCTTCCTTGGGCGCAATCTAGTGACATGGAGGAGTAAGAAACAAACTGTGGTTACAAGATCCAATGCTAAGGCTGAATTTAGAGCTATGGCACATGGAATTTGTGAACTTCTATGGCTGAAGATAATCCTTGATGATCTCAAAGTCAAAAGGGAAGGACCTATGAAACTCTACTGTAATAATAAATATGCCATTAATATTGCACATAATCCAATGCAGCATGACCGCATTAAACAAATCAAAGTGGATGGGCACTTCATAAAAGAAAAACTGGACAGTGGCATGATCAGCACTCCTTACTTGCCTTCAAGTGATCAGCTAGCAGATATTCTAACTAAGGGACTACCTACTTCAAGATTTCAAGAGATTACAAGCAAGCTGGGAATGGAAAACATCTTTTCACCAGATTGAGAGGGAGTATTGTGGATCTGTAAATTTATTTTTTATTTATAGAATAGCTATGTACAGCTAGGAAATTGTATGTTTACTATTTATATCAGTTGACTTTTGATTCTTAGGAATACCAGATTTTTAGGAATTGACAGAGAGGTGGAATCTCCTTAATTAGGTAAGACCTTTGTGTATAAATATGGTCTATGTACAGCACATTCAAAAATAAGAAAGATTTTATTTTTCTCCACACTTTTCCTAGGAACAAAAACTCCCTAGCTAGAGTCATATTTGATATACTTTTTACTATGTCAGCAAATTTATTATTAGAAATATGTTGAGGACAGCAAGCATAAGTATCTAGAAATACTTCTAGGCAACAGAAACTTTTATATACATCCATTAGCAATTTCTTCACCTCGAAGAAGAGCAAATTTATTTGGATCAAGTGTTTTATCATTTGATATGTCCCTCCTGGCAATAGAAAGGTCTAAACATTTTTTCGCTTCAGCAATGCAAGATGTCAGAATTCCTGAAGGCAGGTCAAAAGATGCAGCATCCGCACATAAGCTTTCCTGCACATCCCAGGAGATTTCTTCTGTCAGTTGCTAAGATCATGTAGCCTCAATTACAAAACTTGCATGATTTACAGCAACTTCTTTTCTTCTTGTGACATAGTAGCATACAGAAATTACGAGATTGACCAGGCAGAGCAACAACAAAAATTTAACTAGCCAAGGGCAGCAGACCTCAAAAGGTAGCATCTCTACTTACCAAGTTGTGAGCTTCATCAAATATCAGTATGCTGTTGTCCCACCTAATAGAAAGATATTTTCTATATCCCCGATCAATAAGATAGTTATAAGGCACAAATAATATATCAGCAACTTTCTGGAGTTCTTTTGACACATAGTAAGGGCACCTATAGAAGAAATGGACATTGAAAATCATGAGTATGTAAACCTCTTATCAACTTGTCCTAAGAAAGAGAGAGAAACCTACGGCCCACAACTTTTTCCAATATTGACCAAATCTTCTATGTCAATAGGTTCATCTCCAAGATCAGGATTTTCCTTCATGAATTCTACAAAGAAAGATGAAAATAATATTCTGAGAAATGATCCACTAAATCATCAAAAGAAAGCAAATGGATTAGCACATTTCTTAAAGAGCATGCTGCTTGATAAGAAGATCATGTTGCTTGACTCAGCAAACAATAATCACATTTTCTACTCACCTCTATCAACTGAAGTAGATTTATGGGGGGAAAAAAAGCTCATAACTTGTGAATTGAAGATAAAGAGGCAAGTCAAACAGAGCATTTGTTGATATACATTATCTGCAACTAGTATAAATGTACCTGTAACATGAGAAAAATGGCGGCAAAATTGCTTTTTAAGCTTTTTACGGAGGGAATGGCAGGCATTTGTCTGGGCTTTTCCATGGAGCAAACTCACTCCCTCATGAATGCATAATTGCTCACGGGACCCCAATACTACCATTTTGGGCCTGCATGTTCTCTAACATTAAGCAATTTCAAAATTTATGCAAATTTTGTAATCTTCCAAAGCACAATTGGATGGAAATTTCCAACAATATAAAAGTGAAATGTTCAATCTCCAAAAGATATCAGTTGTGTAGAAAATTCTGTGTATTAAGCCAAAAGAAGCAAAGAATCTCTAGGCATCATAACATCGTAAACTTGTCAGAAAAGATATTGCATCTAATGTTTCTGAATTTACATTCCAATTCCATTAAGAAGCATGCCATCAAGTATACAATGCATTCATATAAAGCAACGTTGACATCACAACCATAGGAGGATATCCATGCCATAAATGTGACACGTTAAGACATCCTAAAGAGAATATCTGCAAATGCAGTTAATTCTTGAACATATACTTGTCAATTTCTCTCAGCTGCACTAAGATTTATGCAAAAAGTTTCCAGGGTGCCTTATTGGTACTCGACCATATGTGACAAAACAGCTGACTGAGGAAAGATATGTGTTCAAAGTTCAAGCTACCATGAGGTTGGTAACTGTTGTAAAAGATCAACCAGATTCTATATCACCATAAGAGCAGCAACAGACTCATATAAGTACGTATCACATTGTCAAAATCCAAGAGAATAAGTGGAGGTATATCCTTCCAATGTTAAAAAGACATTTTTTCACCATATCCATTTGCAGATATGCGCCTGATCAATTGTAAATGTAGGAGGATAGGCACATTTCAAGTTCAATTCAAACATTGGGTTAGCAAGCAGCAAGACCAGAAATCTTTTCAAATTGAGGGGAAGCAAACCAAACAAGGGAAATAAGACAACCTACTTGATACATCATTAGCACAGGGACTTGACTAAGAATGAAAAAAGTATAACTTAAACAATTCCCCCTCCAATTATCCAGGTTCTTGAAACATATAATGCAAACAAAATAATAGTTATGATTGATCAACAAGACAACTAATAAGTTAAGAAACAAGCAAGCCACTAATAAAACATATTTGCATCTTCCATCTGACACTGGAGCACCTGAAAACCAAGTCAAATATATCTAGTATTTGATTGACCATAGATCATGATGAATTTGACCTGTAATTGGTTTGTTTCAATTCTTGAATAACTTGACGAAGCTGGCTGTGCGTGCGCGACGCATATATTATTGTGGGTAGATTACATGATTCAGACTGCGACAATGATTCATCAGAAAGTTCATTTCCCACATTACGACCTCTTCTCTTGGTCCTACAGGTTGAGAAGTCTCCCAAACTCTTCCTCCAAGCCAAAGTAGCACAAAGAAGACACAAGGTTTTTCCAGTTCCAGTAGGGCTCTCCAACAATGCATTGCATCTCTGCCATGTTGTAGCACATGCATGCATAAAGCAATCAGAAAATAAGATTGATGATAAGTATCATGATGCAAGAAAATAATGATCAAAGATAACACCAAATATAATGGCAGATGTCTTTAACTTTCAAAAATAGAGATGGGAGTTATAACAATTAGGTTCACAATGATAAACCATTTTCTGCGCATGAATTTTCATAACATGAACAAGCTACAAAAAGGTATATAACAAAATAGAGTGGAAACCCAATTCCAAAAGCACCCTCCAAACAGAATGGATGCTTCTGTGGAGGTACAGATGTATAAATATATATTAACCAACATGTATGCCATACTGTCAACTCCCAATGTCTAGATGCCTTATGTCAAGAGAAAACTGCCAGCTGAAAGTTTTTAGCATCAAATCTAACACTGCATGCCTATGGGAGTAGCCCACTATAGGGAGACACTAAGATAAACTAGATTGATCAAATGTATGCCATTAGTTGCACTTCACTAAAGCCGGTTCCTTCTGGACATCACCCCTCACCCTGATACACCTAGTTTTATTGCAGGAAATAGATACCTCACCGCCTTTACCCATAATTTGGCACCTAGGATTCGATGAACTACATTTGAAATAAGAAACTATTGTAGTTAAAATTTTGAATAAGGTGGCTTACATAAATTCTACCATTGATTTGCATTTGGAGACAACTGTAATTAAAAAATTGAAAGTATGGCACCTTCTCCTTCAGATTTTACAGATAGCATTCCATTATATTAAAAACACTTTTACAGCATTTTCACTATTTAAGCCTCTCGGGAAATAAGGAGCATGTTTACAATTTTATAAGATTTATGATTTGCTGTTTTTTATACAGTTATTTGGTTGTTTTTCTGTTGCATTATCTGTTAGTGGGCTGAAGTTATGGCCCTGAAGTTGTGTTTTGTGTTCAGATTGGTAGTTGGGTGGTGGATCCTTAATTTAAGAAAGTGGGGAGTGCTTCTCCTAAACTGTATATATATTGAGTTATAGGCTGGAAATAAAGTGAGCTTTTGCCAATTCATAACAAAGTCCATTCCCAATCCATGTGAGGAACAGAAAATTTACTAACAGTCATTTGATTTTGACAGGCAAACTATTAGACAAGCTTAAAGGCCTTTAATGTTGCATTTATGTCTTTGTGATGTGCTTGGAATAACAATGAGATAAAAATCATCTATAGAATTCAATATTCCTCACAGTTTACAGTGAAACCAGGAGAATACTTATATGCCATCAAGAAAACAAAATTGTTTATACGTATATGCACATAAGACCTATCGTGTGAGAATATGTACTAGGCCAACCCGATCAAACAAATCAACACTGCCCAGAACTAGGATCTGTTGAGGCAAATAAAAGGAAAGGAAATCAAATAGGAGTAGAAAATGAAGGAGTTGAAAATAAAATTTATTATACTTTTTTGGTTGGACTTCAAAGCAGAAGCAAAAGAATCAATATTTCTCAAAGCAGTCATTTTTTGTTTCATTATCAGTGAGATATATATGTGCGCAGGTGTAATTTCATGTTCCTAGCTTTATTCTTCCCTTTTCCCAGTTTCAAATAGTATAGAACTTATCAGACAGGATGTACCAAAGATAAATTATGACAACATAGCCAAAGAAAGTACCCAAAAGCTCCGTGATCATGTCTTCATCTTAAAATAAAGTCCCATACTGATAAATGTGGCTTCAGCATTACCAATAGACAATAGGCATTTTGGGCAATAGGTATAATGATCGAAGACACGACCCGATAGGTTCTCTATTAGAAGCCCACCGGACCAATCTAATAAGCAAGCACAAATAACGCCAGTTTATACATAGCTGCGAATGATGCGGACATTGCAGATACACATACGTTCCAGTGAAAAACGAAATAATCTCGGTACAAAAATTTGAGAATTAGATGAGAACAACAACAAATAGCTTTGTAACATTACTTCTTGTAGAGATTGGATCACTTTTTCCATGTAAACGAGCTGGCAATCGTAAGCCTCGTATGGGAAATCCACATTGATTCCCCTTATCTTGTATGTAGGCATCTCTCTCCTGAAGTTCTTCGCCGGATTTCTTAGCAAAGGGATAAACTGTTGAAGCTCCGTCCTAGGCAAACCCTAGGATTGTATTGCACCAGTTATTATTTTCCCGCCATCTAGTGATAACTCGGCCAACCTCGGAATGCCGCAAGGGTTTAACGGGAATTTACATTTGTTAGTAATTTTTTTTATTTAGGGTTTTGAGATTTAGATTAAATATCGGTTTTCATTTAGGAATCTTAATTAAGGCATGTTCCTATTTATTTTTTAATTGGATAAATTAGGTTGAATTAAATATTAAAAAATATAAAAAAATTTATGTGACATCCTTGAGATTTAAGGTAGAGATAAAAAAATACTCTTGATATTTAAAAAAATACATAAAGTAATGTTGACATTCAACGTGATATTATAATTTTTATCTTATCGTTAATTAATTCTTATTAATTGTTAAAAAAACAAAATGTTCTTATATTTAAACACTAGAATTCATTGAACTCATATTCATGTAAATATGTAAGTTTGGCAAATGCAGAGAGAAAGAAATACAGAATAAAAATAAGAATTAAGATTTCATTGAAAAAAAACAAAAGTAAAAGAAGAATAACCCAAGAAAGAGGAGGAAGAGGATTCTAAATTCCAACGAAACCCAAAAGACTGAGAGGGAGATTTATCGTTGTTGTTTATATCACTGCTATAACAATCGTCGTCACCTATTTAAAGAAAGAGAGATAAACAAATGAGATATTTGAAAAAAATAAGAGAACAAATATTTAAATATAAAAACATTTTAGTCATTTTTTAATATTCAATAATTGATGATTAATTAACAATGGAACAAAATTACAACATCATATTAAACTTTAGAGTTGCTCACTATAAAAAATATTTTTTATAATTATTCTAAACTTTAGAGGTATCATATGAAATTTTTTCTATAATCTAACAAGTTGTAATGGTGTTTGAAATTGAAATTAAAATACAAGTTTAGTACAATTATTAAAAATTTAAACGTTCTATCTAAAATTATTACCCAACTAAAATATCAGCAAATTTTGATCATTTATCTCTAAATTTAAATCAAGAGTCTTATGTTTTTTCTTTTAAATAGCTTAACTTAAAAATAGTTTTACCTAACACAACACTAATTATATGAAACCTTTTATAAAAAAAACAACTATACTTTAAGATGATATTTGTTAATCAATGCATAGATTGAAAAAAATGTTTTCATTGTGTTTGGTAAATTTATCTAAAAAAAA
Organism: Diospyros kaki; assembly: GCA_036245055.1. Taxonomy (NCBI): domain Eukaryota; kingdom Viridiplantae; phylum Streptophyta; class Magnoliopsida; order Ericales; family Ebenaceae; genus Diospyros; species Diospyros kaki. The sequence continues at coordinate 6,313,400 of BSEG01000003.1, forward strand.
CTCATGTAAATTCTTTTCTTTAACTTTTCAGATAAATTTATCTCTTCTCATTTTTAATAGTTATCTTGAACTTTACAGATAAGTTATCTTGATGTAATTTTATATTATTCATTTGAACAAACATTACCTAAAAGTATAATTAATGCTAAAAAAACCTTTAAAAGTTTCTCAAATTCAACAGTGGTTTTTTTTTTTAAGTAATTACTTGTTTAAAAGAATAGAACTAACAAAAATGAGAATGAAAAATTGTGCCTGGTTACTTGTATTTGTTCTTACAAAATTTGAAAATTTTAATAATTTTTTAAAATTAAAAGAAATGCATGTTTACAAATTTTATTTCATCTTTCATATTGCAACTCTTATAAGTTTGAGAGAGTCATTGGCCTTGAAGATCTCTAGCCACTTCTTTAATGACATCTTGTTATTAGCGACAAGGCGGGAGAATTTTAAAAAAAAAAACACAAATTTCAAAACACCTAAATGCGAAATTTAAAAACACAAACTACAAGTGTTTTTTCTCTTCCAAAGTTCATACATATATCAAAACTCACATGGCACTACAACTTTCTTTGAGAATCAAAGTTACCCTGTCATATAGATGATAGACAGTCCAAGTCCACTAAATAAAACACCCCTTTTAAAAATCTTTCTAAAGGGAGCAAGTATCTATTAGTACTTATCTAAATTTCTACACAAATCCTTTGTTAAATAATAAATTTATAAATAAATGTATTAATGTAATTTAAATAAGATTGTTTACGAATTATTCATAAACTTCTAATCAAGCCTATTTACAAGTCTTTAATCGATTTTATTAGTATTCACGAGTCTCTAATTAAATATGTTCACAAGTTTTAGTGAGTCGAGTTTTACTGAATTTAATTTTGACTCGTTTATAAATCAAGCTTCAAAATTAGATTTAATCTCGCTTATAAAAAAATTAAAATAAATTTTTATCGAGTCAAACATCAAGTCGCATGTGAACAACTCGACTCATTTGAGACCCTAAAAACCCTACGTATCCCATATAACGGATACTAGAATTATATTTTTACCATTGACTTTTTCTTCAAATTACAAATGGCCACATATTTAAGCTTGCATTAAACCATATCTCATCCCCCCATCAACGTCTCGTGTGAAACTTTTCTCCCAGAAACTTCTAATTGTCTCCGCTTGTTGCTGCTTATCGCCATCTGTTGTTGCTCACTAGAAAATGCACACCAGGAAATTTTTTTTTTTATTTTTTCTTCTTCTTCATTGTCCTTACAATTAATAGATATGCCCAATTTCCATCTCCTTCTTTTTCCTCCTGAAATACTTGCAAACTCACTTATCTTTTACTCTTCTTTTCTTTTGCTTCGCAAACCCATGCCATCTGTCTCCTCTTCCCACAACCAAAATTGGCCACTGCCACTACCGTTTACCTCCTCCTTACACAAACTTCACAGTGTATATGTTTCTTTAAATTTTGTTTTGGTTTCAGTTTATACCACTACAACAAATTTTGAATTAAAAGACATTTAAAAATACCTTAATAGATAGTTTATTAAGATATTTTAACTATTAGAGCACTAATAATAATGTCGTGTGTAATAGTGTCCCAAAAATGTATTGAGACACTTACAAATGTCTCAAAAACAACTATAAATTTAAGTTTGTTGCGACACTTAAAAATGTTTCAAAAATCACTATAAATTTATTTTTCATATTTCTCGCAAGGTCTTCTCTTAACTCTAGCTTACTTCTCCTTCAGCTCAAACCCTGAACCTTTCCTTCTTGCACACGCGTGACCACCTAATCTATATATCATCTTATTAATATTAATATATGTGTCTATATTTATTTTATAGTATATCTAAGTTTCATTAGAATTATTCTATTGGGTCACTTAAGATTCGTCTATTAGGGCACTTCATCAGAGTGTCTTATTAGAATTATTTTAATGGGACATTTCAAAAATTCTGTCCTATTAGATTTATCTATTAAGACACTTATATTTGTCTATTAGGACATTTCTTTGTCTTGCCTCATTAGAATTGTTTTATTGGAGTACTTTTTAAATTGTGCCTTAAAATGGTATTTTATAGGGTATTTAATTGTTGTGTCTCATTAAAGTTATTATATTGGGACACTTTTTTAGATTGTGTATTAAAATGATATTTTAAATGACACTTTCTAAAAAAATGCCCTAAAAAAAATGTCTCGACAAATCATTTTTGTTGTAGTGTACAATTTTTAAAAATATTTTTATTGTAATGGAACTTCATGCTAGAATTTTGTTTGACCAAAAAAGATTAATTCCTTATATATAACTTGATATTCCTGTAAATTAAAGAGAACATAGGGTCAAATTCATAGTGGAAGATGTGTTAAACTTTTGTTTTTCTTCAATTGGAAGCATAATCAACAGTGATATTCAATTGCATGTCCAAATTTGATTTGCTTTCCTTTTTTTCAAATGCGTTATTAGTGGAAAGTTGTGTCAATACTAAACAAGCTTATGAGTATATATCAGGTGTCGTCTCGTTCAAAGGCAACCTAAATTCATTTGACTCCATGATGACAAACAAATTGAATATAAGGCTATGTACAAAATGTCTAATAAGGTATAATTCATATTAGCCAACCATGCATGGTGAGATAAATGCTTGATATATTATTAATTTTTATGATAAGAAAATTTATATAGTTAAGTAGTGTCTGTAAACTAATATATGAGGTGAAAAATATAAGATATGAGAAGTATTTCAGATTTTTTAGTTTTTCAATGTGTTAATTTGTTAAATTTATCTGACAATCCCCTGTAAAAATCCTCACGTAACTTTTTTTATGACTTTTTACAAATAATTTTATCTGGCCCTTATCTAGATAAATTTATCTGAGAATTTACAGATAAATATAAATTGCACATATGCCCCTTCTAAAATAATTAATATCATTTAATACATTTTTAAAATTTAAATTTATTAAGTTTTATTTTTACAATAAGGTTGGTTTTAAAATAAATTATTTATTAAGTCTTATAATTAATTTTATTTAATACATTTTTTAATTACCATATATTTTGACAATTTTTAAAATTTAAATGGCATTATTTCTTTCACCGATTTTTAAAATTTAAATTTCTCTCTCTATATATATATTTTATTATCTAATACAAATTCCTTTTACTAGTTTTTTAAATTATTTTATTCAATTTTATATTTATTATCTAATATGAAAATATATTTTTGTAATTTTTAATTATCTAAGTATAATTATTGTAATTTCACCAATAATTATTTCTACTTTCTAAGTTTTTTCAGAATCTATTTTTGAACATAGATTTAAAAAATAAAATATTATTTTTAATTTTATTTTTTTTTATTTTTTGACAATTCATATTAATCATAAAATACTATTTTAATCATAAATTTGTTATTGATGTTAACATACAATTTTAAATGAATTTGGTATTAGGGATATTTTGATAAAAATTTCTTATCTCGGTACTTATCATATGCATTTAATAAACATATAAGAAAAAAAATAATTATGAATGGATTATAAAAAATTAACAAACAATTTGATACAAATCTTGAAATATTTTTTAACTTTATCTTGATTATTTTATATTTTAATCTAAAAAAATATTTTAATTTTATATTAATATAATTTTATTTTGTTCATTTTAACAAACATTATCTTGATTTATGTTATTTGGGAATGATAATTATTTTTATTGTCACCTGGAGTCATGTGGTGGAAGAGTTGGATATTGGCAATGTTGGAAATGCACCAAATAACTTGGACTTAGAGGAAATGGTGGATCTTAGGATGGACGTTGATGCTTCCATCTCATCTGTACAGTTGTCAAGTAGTTGTCAAGTATGCAAACAAATGAAACATCATCAGCAGGTAAGAACAGAAAAAGGAGAAATAGTGATGAAGTCTTCTTGCACTAGTTGATGGATTACTTGGTGAAATAGTAATGTTGTTCATCTCCAATAGTAATAAATAATAATTCATGTGACAGTTATATAATAGTATTTAATTAAGAAAGATGAAAAAATACTTAAAATATTTTATTATAATATCAATTAATCACTGTCATATAACTGTCACAGACTATTGTTCATCTCTACTAGAGATAAATAGTATTACCCTTGATGAAAATGAACTTATCATGGCCACAGACTAATTGCAATCCTATGAGGTCGTTTGCCAACCCAGGTTGCAATTAATGAATGATGAGCATAATAGTAAGTTTAAAAACAGCTAGGGAAGGTTGAAAGTTTATTAATTGACAATCGGCTAAAAGATGAAAGCTCCAATCAAAATATCTAATGGTCTCTCTCTATTGTTTATGTTACCACGTACTACAAGAATTTAGAGTTATTCTGATAAATTAATTTGTCATAATAACTATGAAAATTATCACTAACGAAATTGATTTGTCATCACATTAGTTACAATAAATTTGTCTCAATAAATATTTGTTTTATTGTGACAAAGAGTATTTTGTTACTTAAACTACTCTATTATGACAAATTATTTCATTTTTAAAAAAAATATTTGTCATCATAATAGATACTATTTAGTCACAATATATCTAAATATTGTAACAAAGCTTCTCTCGTGACAAAAATTGAATAGTGAAGAAATTTATTTAACATAATTCTTAATGTGATAAAATAAATTTGGTCACTTATTAGCTAATTTGACAATAAATTTTTGCTGCACATTTTATAATGATAAATAATTATGTCAATTATTTAATATTGCGACAAATATTTTTTTAACAAAATTAAAACAGTGACAAAACAAATTTTTTAAAATAAAAAAAAAAAACTTGTCCTCATGTATAACTCTTAATTTCGTCACAATTTAGAAGCTGCTATAAATTTTAATGAGAAGCAAGCATTACCCATTAGATAACACACACAATCCACTAAATATAACATCCCTTGTGAAGAATTTTCTAAAGAGAAACAATTATCAGTAGGCACCTATTTGAATTTTGACACTTTTTTATAGGTGATTTTATTCTATTAAGCCAACTTTATATTTAAAAACTCTTTTTCAAAGGTGTAATTTTTAATCAACTTTTTTACAATAGACTTAGAAAAGTTTTTAACAAATAAAAAGTTTAAAACACTCTTTGCTCTCTTATAATTCCATAATCCTTTCACGATTATCTTTATCATAACTTGTTTTTTATAAATATATATATATATAATATATTATACAAATATATAAAATGTGTATATACGCACACACGTATTCATACAAAAATATATATTATGTATATATATACATAAACACATATATACATGATATGTAAAAAAATGACTTTTTTTAATTTTTTAAAAGGTTGTGGGTCCCAATATTTTATATACTCAAAAAAATTTATTTTTTTAACAAAAAATAAAATAAGGGTAATTTTAGAAAAAAAATATAAATTCTCATAAATGTTACATTTAAACCAAACATAAGAACGTAAAATTTTTAAAAAAGAATACCCAATATTTATGAGAATATTTAAATCTAATCAAATATAGAATTGCATAAATTATAAAAATTAAAAATTCTTAAAAATATTGTCAGAAATCATGAATCTCATAAATTTTAAAAAAATTTCCATACCAAATGCCCCCTTAAAGTTGTTTACTATGTGTTTGTTATTTTTCTTATGAGAATGATGAGTGGAGTGTTTACAATAGTTGACTAGAATGATGTCTAGTCTACGATTGTTCTCTGGTAATTCCGACAGAATAACAGTATATTATTGTTCTCTTTTATTCAATGGTTGTCGGTCCCTATTTATAGAGTGGAGTGTTTACAATTTGAATAAGTTCTAAATGTAGAAGGTTCCTTTATCGTATTCGAATTATTAGGAGTGAACGTCGTGATTTTTGGGATTCGATTTGTCTCAGATAAGGCAGGTAGATATCGTTTCTGATTATTCCGTAGTTTTCGTGTTATGTGCACTGAACGGTTCAGTCAGCGAGCTAAAAATATTGCTCCGAACTCATTTGATTTTCGCAATCTAAGCTCGAATTTTGGTGATGTGCGACCCTGTTCTGATGACCTCAGGCTTGGACCCGTTGGGGTTCGGGAGATCGGGCCGGCCTATTGGGCCGAGTCCAACCATAAGAAGTGGTATAGAAAATATCCATAACAGTATCCAACTTTAAATTTATTTTAATTTTAAATTGACATTAATCGTTGATTAGTAAAAAATGCTAAATGTTAATTTTACTGAGATGGCTAATAAGGCTAATTTCACCGGTTTTGCCACATCAATTTATATTTATAAAATAATATATTTATTAATCTGTTACCTGTTCATCGGCAACAAATGACAAGTTACGTGTTATAAGTATATAACTATATATATATATATTTAATTAATTTGTCATTTTTATAACTCTTATATAATTAGGATTTCAGATTTTCTGAAATTCCAAAAGTTGGTACAAAAATGTATTATTTTCATATCGATAGTTTTCTTTGGTTAATATTATTTATTAAAAATTAATTTGAAAAACAATTAAGTATATATTCTTTAGTTTTATTTTAAATATAAAAAACATTTAAACATATATTCCAACCAAAACTAGAATAACCTTTTATATTTTTTAATTTCATTTCAGTTGTCTTCTTTTTCCCTCACTCGTCTTCTTTGTCAATTGCGATGCTTCAGTTACGATACTCAGAAGCTCTGTGAGTCACCGACATGGTAGTACCTCTTCAATAGACTCGAGCAATTTAAGAAAGAGGGAATTTTTTTTATAAAAAAGTTAAATACAAAAATTAAAAATAAAAATCATACGATGTTATGTGCATCTCCTCCCACAGAGATTTGAAGCCCTTCAAAAATGCAAGGCGGTAGAAGCCCAACCCACCAAATGATAATGATACGATCCACGGTCCACTAAATATATGCCCCTTTTGGAAGATCTTTCTAGAAGGATCAAGTATCTCTCGACGCCTTCCGAAATTTCCACACAAACCATTGTTCGTCAAATCTAACCTATTAAACCCCTCTTTTGTCCCCCACCTCTTCTGCTCTTTCCTGATTCGAAGCGAGTCTTCACGATTCCAGAGCGAGTAGGCCGGACGCCGCGGCTTGCCCGATTCGTTTCCGTATCTCCAAGGTACGATGATCCTCATAAACCCTAGATATTCTCAGATCTGCGTGCTTCTCGCTCTAGATTCATCTCCTCTCGGCGGTGGTTCAGATTTTCACTATTCAATTGCCCGCGGGGATCGGAATGTAGGTCTTTTTTCGCCTTTGGTTCAGATGCAGCGACTTCTGTTCGCACCTTGCGTGTTATGGCGGTCTTGTAGAAATGATGGGCTTGTCTGATTATTTAATTCTGTTTTGATGGTGCTGCTGTTTGAAAATGACGTCGCTATTTTTGCGCTTTTGGTGATCGGGTTTTGTTTGCGTTGCTTTTTTGAATGATCTGTTTCCGATGCAGTAGTGAAATGACTGCATTGTTGAGCATAATTTTGTTGCTTTTAGTGTTAATATTTGTGCAGATAATATGCGGTTGGCGTAACTTGTGAAAACAGCTTAGTAGTAAAACCTTTGGAGGAATTCATTTATTGATGAATGTGATTTTTATTGGCTAAGGATCAGAGACTATTTATTTTCTTGATGTTTTTACTCCAGGCTGTTAAAAAATGAAGATTTATGTTTTTGTGTCAATTATGTAGCTGAGATGGTGTGCGCTGAACGGGACTATTACTCCACTGTCCTCTAGTAACACTTGAATTTATTAGGGTTACATCATAATTCGCCATGAACTTGAGTAAGCACTAAATGGGATTTGATTTGTTAATTTTGCAGGCCCTTGCTTATTTTAGAGTTTTTGCGCGCCAAAGCTAAACTTTCTGTTGAAGATGAGCGTAGTGGGTTTTGATTTTGGCAATGAGAGCTGCGTTGTTGCAGTTGCAAGGCAAAGAGGCATTGATATTGTTCTTAATGACGAATCCAAGCGTGAGACTCCTGCCATTGTGTGCTTTGGTGAGAAACAGCGGTTTCTTGGAACAGCTGGGGCAGCTTCAAGTATGATGAATCCAAAGAATACAATTTCTCAGGTAAAGAGGCTGATTGGACGCCAGTTTTCAGATCCTGAGCTGCAACGAGATCTCAAAGCACTGCCTTTTGCCGTCTCTGAAGGTCCAGATGGATACCCATTGATTAATGCTCGATATTTGGGAGAAGTGAAAACATTTACGCCTACCCAAGTACTGGGCATGGTTCTTTCAAATCTGAAGGGCATAGCAGAGAAGAATCTCAATGCTGCAGTGGTGGATTGCTGTATTGGGATTCCTGTTTATTTCACTGATCTTCAAAGAAGAGCTGTCTTGGATGCGGCTGCTATTGCAGGTTTGCATCCTCTCCGGTTGATGCATGAAACCACTGCAACTGCTTTGGCATTTGGAATTTATAAGACAGATTTACCTGAGAATGATCAGTTAAATGTTGCATTTGTTGATATTGGCCACGCTAGTATGCAAGTTTGCATAGCTGGTTTCAAGAAGGGCCAACTGAAGATATTGGCCCATTCTTTTGACCGATCTTTAGGTGGCAGAGATTTTGATGAAGTTCTATTCCAGCATTTTGCTGCAAAGTTCAAGGAAGAATACAAGATTGATGTTTTCCAGAATGCTAGGGCCTGCCTCCGGCTTCGTGCTGCTTGTGAAAAGCTGAAGAAAGTTCTCAGTGCTAACCCAGAGGCACCTCTGAATATAGAATGTTTGATGGATGAAAAGGATGTTAGGGGTTTCATCAAGAGAGAAGAGTTTGAGCAGATAAGCATTCCAATTTTGGAACGTGTGATAAAGCCATTGGAGAAGGCTCTTTCAGAAGCAGGCCTGACAGTTGAGAATATTCATGCAGTTGAGGTTGTTGGTTCAGGCTCTAGGGTTCCTGCCATAATCAGAATACTGACAGAATTCTTTGGCAAGGAACCTAGACGTACAATGAATGCAAGTGAGTGTGTTGCCAAAGGCTGTGCCTTGCAGTGTGCAATCCTCAGCCCCACATTCAAAGTTCGGGAATTTCAGGTATAAATTTCTTCTGCTGATTGTAATTATTGCTTTTCCTCTTATTTATCTATTTATCTTTCTTTTGGTCTTAGTTTGGGCCTATGTTGTTTTCCAGAGGGCACCAGTTGACACTGGTGCATTGAAAAATGCTTTACTCTAGATGTTGTATTTTGTGAACTGATTTTGAATTATCAGAAGATGTGACTTCATGCACTCTGGGAACATAGTTCATGTGCCCATTTGTTTATTACATACAAACAATTTGATAGGTTTTTCTAGTTGTTCTTTCTTGGGGGAGAATATTTCTAGTTTATATGAGCTTACTAAAGGAATCAAGTTTTATCATGCATAACTAGTTATAAAAGGAACTCAATCTTACTATGTAGTCGGTTTATACTCTATATATCAATTTATATAGGAAGTCATTTGTATCATGTGGTTTCTGTGATAGAACTATGTATCTAATGTGTGTTATGTCACACAAGTGCATAATATATGATTTTATCTGTAGATTGTTTATTCCAGATCTTGTACATTTTGGTACTTTGTTGGTAGATGCAGGAAGTGCTCCTAATTGGCATCATTTTACCTTGCTTCCAATTATCCTTTTGGATTAAATTCAGTTATAAGGATCTCAGTCTCATCATATAATTGTTTGATAATAAGCATTTGAAGATGTTAAGGAAGTCGATTCATATTATTATAATTCTCATTATTTTTCCCCATGTTGCAATTCTCTCTCTCTCTCTCTCTCTCTCTTAATTAAATTGAATTTTAAGGAACTTGGTCATATTTTGTGATTATGCAAACCATTTATATAGGGATTTCATCCATATTGTATAGGTTCTATTAGATAATCAATATACATGCACATATATATTTGTGATACAAGTTATATTCATAACATAGGGATATCACGTATAGTTTGTTTCTTCTTGGTCTTGTATGTATCAGTACTTTCTAGAGAAGTAAGTTTCCTTTGTGATTGGTGACATGTTCCTTGTAATGCAATTCACTTCTTGGATTTAATTTTTAGGTTGATACCATGCATACCAAGATGTAAAACAAACACATTTATATTAAGCTACTTCTGTCAAAAAATTTATATATGTAATGTTCTTTAAATGAAACAAATTATATGCATGATATAGGTTGCGTGATAAGTAGTTTGTTTCTTCTTTGTCTTGTACATTTTGGTACCATCTAGAGAGGTACAGGGCTTGCTTATAAATAGCATCTTGTTCCCCATGCTGCAGTTCATGTTTTAGATTAACTAGAACTGTTTGTGTTATGGCCTTGTTTTATGAGCAATAATTTGTCCTTTTGTAAAGGTCAACGAGAGTTTTCCATTTCCCATTGCTGTGTCATGGAAAGGTGCTGCATCGGATGCTCAAAATGGAGCTGCTGAGAATCAACAAATCACTACTATTTTTCCGAAAGGGAATCCAATACCTAGTTTTAAGGCTTTGACATTCTATAGATCGGAAACTTTTTCAATAGATGTTCAGTATGCTGATGTCAATGAAGTGCAGGCACCGGCAAAGATTAGCAGATACACGGTAAGTGTTCTACCAACTGTGGAAGTGTATTGTGTTCTGCAAGTGATTATGAGTTTCTTGGATCATTCATGACATTGATGTACATGTTTGTGGACAGATTGGACCTTTTCAATCCACAAAGAGTGAACGGGCAAAATTGAAAGTGAAAGTTCGTTTGAATCTGCATGGCATTGTATCGGTTGAGTCAGCGACTGTAAGTCATGAGAACAGCTTGAGTGGCTTTATTTTTATTTTTGTTTTTTGTTCTCTGCTTTGGTAATAGAGCAGTTTATATTGTTCATATACTCTTTGATTTTTTATCAGCTTTTGGAAGAGGAGGAAGTTGAAGTCCCAGTTGTTAAAGAGGCAACTAAAGAAGCTACTAAGATGGAGACAGATGAAGCTTCAAGCAATGCTGCTCCCCCAGCTACTGAAACTGATGTAAATATGCAAGATTCAAAGGCTGATGTTCCTGGGGCTGAGAACGGTGCCCCTGAGTCTGGAGAGAAGCCTGTTGAAATGGAAACAGATGCCAAGGTTAGTAGTGGTTGTTCCCATAATATGCTATTAACGCACAAAAGAATGTACAGTCATATACTGTCTTAAGCAGTCATTTCATAGCTTTGCTGCACAGGGTTTGATTTATAGTGTCTGGCTTGCTTTTACATATTTAAAAGAAAGAAGTTGACGGTGTGTTTGAGTTGGGTTTAGGTGTGGGTAAAAACTCCTGACCAGACAGATTGCTTTAGTGCTGGAGAAATATCGGTCCCTGACCAAAATTTTCAGTTGTGGATGCTAAAGACATCTTGCAGGGAATTGCTTTCAGCTTGGCCTGGAGACTTATGTAGCTGAATGGTGGTCCAGAGCCATTTAAAGGATTCCTTTACAATGAAGTCTGTGTGTGGAGACACTGAATCATTTCACCTTGTCACATTCTAACTAGACTAAGTAGTGATATAACTCTATCCCTTCCACTCTGGGGTTTTATGTGCACAACCATATCGTATTTCCCTTATATGGTATAGACTTGGCATGAAAAATAGTTTTGATTAAAGGTACTGGTTCAATCTGTCTTTGTGTGATGGTTGTCTTCCTTCTTAATCTCCAAATCCGCTATGTGAATAAGTTATTTATATCCCATTCTGGGAGTAGCTCTTGATGCTCGAAGAATGAGGACTCAAATCAAATATGAAATTGAACTGTAGCTGGTCTTTCATTTGAAAATTGTTTTTTTATTTGTGCTAGATGAAAATTATTGATTTTCTTTGAGTAGGTTGAGGCTCCAAAGAAGAAGGTGAAGAAAACAAACATTGCTGTATCTGAAATAGTTTATGGAGGAATGGCTTCTACAGACTTGCAGAAAGCGGTAGAGAAGGAGTTTGAAATGGCTTTGCAGGATCGAATCATGGAAGAAACAAAAGACAAGAAGAATGCTGTTGAAGCCTATGTCTATGACATGAGAAACAAGGTATTGTAATGACCCTTTGTAGAACAGCTTCTTTAGAGGCTTGGGTACGTTGACCTGAGTTCCTTAGTTTAGAACAGCTTCTATGCCCTTTGCAGAACAGCTGCTTTTAGAAATCTGGATACATTGAACTGAGTTCCTTCTTGTTACCCAGCTTTATGACAAATACCAAGAGTTTGTTACCGATTCAGAGAGGGAAGAGTTTACTGCTAAACTGCAGCAGGTGGAAGATTGGTTGTATGAAGATGGTGAGGATGAGACCAAAGGTGTATACATTGCTAAGCTTGAGGAGCTCAAGAAGGTTTGCTTCGTTTATTTTCTTTGTTGGCTGTCTGCTTCAGTTTACTAGAGTTATGTACCTAACATGGAATTTGAAATTGGCAGCAAGGTGATCCAATTGAGGAGCGGTACAAGGAGTTCAGTGAGAGGGGATCGGTGATTGATCAACTTGTCTATTGTATTAAGAGTTACAGAGACGCTGCAATGTCGAATGATTCTAAATTTGAGCACATTGACTTGGCTGAGAAGCAAAAGGTGAATGATCTCTCTCTCTCTCTCTCTCTCTCTCTCTCTAGTCATGATTGGTTGCAATTAGTTTTCTAACTTCATTTTTGGTTGATGGGTAGGTTCTGAATGAATGTGTTGAGTCTGAGGCTTGGTTGAGAGAGAAAAAACAACAGCAGGACTCCCTACCCAAATATGCAGCCCCAGTTCTATTGTCAGCTGATGTTAGAAAGAAGGCTGAAACCCTTGACAGGTACCGTTTCATTTTTCTTTAATATTTCTTGTTTACTTCCCTTTCCAAAAGTTTTGAGGTGAATCTTGTATCTTCTTGTCTGTTTATTGATAATTGTCGAAACTAGACGGTTTAGCGAGTTTATCATGGGCCTCGAGTTGGATACCACTGGTCATGGAGTCTGCACTGGAACTACCCATTCCCAGTTTATTGTTTTGATATTAACTTTTGTAGGATTTGTTAAACAGGTTTTGCAGGCCAATTATGACGAAACCTAAGCCAGCCAAGCCAGCCACGCCTGAAGCACCAGTACCGGCATCTCCCCAAGGAAGCGAGCCACAGTCTCAAGGTGCCGAGAATGCCAACGCGGGTGCCAGTCCTAATGAGAGTACTGGGGATGCTGACAGCGGGGTGCCACCAACTGCTGCAGAGCCTATGGAGACCGAGAAGTCGGAAACTGCTCCTGGTGCAGCGGCTTAAATTAGAAAACTCTGGTTCTAGGGAAACACTACCGCAGGCAAAAGGTTTGGTAGATCTGTTTTTAAACTGTTGAGAGCATGAAACTGTTTTAAAAGATTTAGGGATATGTTTGATGCGGGTATGCGGGTGAGATTGCTATTTAGTATCTATCTGTAAAGCCGTCTCAGGGTTTGGTTGGATGATGGTTGCCAAATCCTGTCATTAATAGGATGGGGAACTCTTCCTGAATCCAGTTTTCCCAAAGGTTCCTTGCAGAGGTGAAAATTCAGTCATCTTTAATTCTCGTTTGTTTGAGAAAAGACCCTTCATATCATCGATCATGTTTCACACTGGCATTGAAATTCTCTCTCTCTCTCTCTCACACACACACACACACACACACACACACACACACACACACATCCGAGAATGAACCTGATGAGACTGGACCGGCCGAACGCGTTGGTAAGGATTGGTTATTTTTCTGGGCATCCTATATATCAGCCCCGCTCTATTGGATTTGAGACTTTGACTTGCTGTGTTATTTTGGTTTCTTTTTTGGGATTTTGATCTGAAATTCAATCTCTCCCCCCGCAAATGCAAGGTTGCTCTATTACACTAACTTCGTCTATTTAGTTGAATAAATAAATTTGAGTTGAGTTGAATTTTTGATTTTGTTTTTAAGGGTATTTGGGTGGTTTTCGTTTGTGAACAAGTTGGGTTTTAAGTGTTTGATTGTAGGTTCATTTAGCTCATTTTCAGAGGTTTCTTTATGTATGTTTCTTTCAACTGAAGATTTTTGTTATGTTATATAGGATATAAAATATAAAACTAAATACGTACATACTGATTTTATATGTTTTAATATAAAAGCTAAAGGCTAGTTTGTATTTGTTTATTGTAAATGAGCGGGTTAAAATCTAATTGGATTTTAATTATCGAAGATAATAAGCATTTGGTTAAATTGCTCTCCCTGCTGTGGACACCACCTTTATTTTGGTTTTTAGGCATTACTGCGTTAATTAAAATCTAATTAAATTTAAAATTATCAGAAAAAATAAAAAAATAAAAAAGGCCGAATAAATGTGGTATTGTTGATAAAACTATGATTATTTTTTTCAATAATGTTTTTTTTTTAAAAAAAGTCCTGTATCAAAACCTAAATTAAAATTATTTTATAATAAATGCTATGTTATATTTTAAATATATGCATACAAGATAGACTTAAGGTCGTAGTCCTACTCTAGAAAAAAAAAATTTGTAGTACTTGTATATACATAATACTCATAATAAAGAAATAGACTTCAATTACAAATCTAGCAAGTTCATTTGGGAATTGGGATGCTTATAAAAGACTTACAGTTAAATGTTAAAATTAGCGAAACTCTACATGTTTTTAAATATCTGCATACTAGAACACATAAATCTTTGAGAAAATAGGGTAATAAGGTAAATTGCACTCTGCATTTTTGAGGTTTGGTATGAAACACACATGCATTCTGGAGTTATGAGAAATAACAATAACATCCATTGATTCAAATGAATAACAATATGTAGGAAAAAGATGAAACAAGCCGGAAAAAAAATTGTAGATTATTTTTTATTGTATTTTTGAGTAGTACGACTGTATTTATACACAATACCTAGATTATCTCTTATATTTTAGGAACATACTTGAATATATTTAAAAAGATTAAATAAATCATATATAACAACAAGAGTTTTTAAAAACTAATGAGATATTTGTTGCTTTATTTTTTGTTGTTGTCCCTTTATTCCTAAAGTTTTCTAATCTCCAAATCATCTTATCACTTTATTCTTTTTATCTTATATTTTTCTGTTATAAGATTAGGAGAAAAATCTAGCTATTAGTCAAGTCATCATTGATAGTTTACTCTTGTGTTTAGTTTTGATGATAAAAAATAAAATTTAATTTATCTCTTAAGTTGTTTGTCAAAAATATGATTTTCAAACAAAAATTAATTTCAAATAAGTTGTTAAATCAAAATAAATTATGATTTTCTATTTAAACATATTTGATAGAGATTTGTAAAAACAAGTATATTTTGAAAAATGATTTATTGAAAATCAATTGTTGAAATTTTGATGAGGAAGAGATATATTTTGATGATGAAGTTATTTTATTAAATTGATGTTTTAAATTAATTTTATGTGATAAATTAAGCATAATAATAATTTTATCAATTGAATGTCAAAAATGTTATTATGAATTTATTGATGACATTTGAAGTATTATGTTTTTATTTAATTAAATTTGTTGAATGAAAAGTAAATCTAATGCCAAAATATCTTGTGATAAATTTTTAATGGTATTTGGAATATTATGTTTTTAATTAATTAAAAATATGTTTTAGTAATCTAATCTTATGAAAAATTTTCTATGGCATTTGGAACATCATATCTTTATTTGATTAAAAATGTTTTATTAAAATTATTTTTAAAGAGCTTAAACATAAATTAAATATCAAAAGTAATTAAAATAAAAATAAAAAAATATTTTCGGGTGGCAGCCAAAGGAATCGAAACCTATGCTAGGGAGACTTAGGTTTGTGCAAGACTCGATCCTGCGCAAAACTACCATCCAAGCACTTCGTACATGCACGCTGTCGCCTGTCGCCCCTCCTACACGCTCTTTTGTTTTTCAATGCAAACATACTTATATATGTATTGATTCAAAAATTTCAGTTTTTATATTATTCTTTTTGTTGACTCAGTTATGGTTCTACACATGCATCTGTCGATTATATCTTTTCATCTATCAACTATCTTCTTCATTTTGTCAACTATTAGAATATAGAAATCAATTATGTTGACTATCTCATTCTTTTTGTCAACTATCAGAATATAGAAATTAATTCTGTCGATTATCTCCTTAGTTTTGTTGACTATCAGAATAAATAAATTGAATCTATCGATTAAGCGTATTAATCTGTCGACTATATCTTATTTTATTTATGAATCTCTCGATTAACTATTTTCATAGAAATCCATAATGGCTAGTTTTTTAAATTTCAACAACTCAAAACGACTAGTTTTCTCTTAAATCTTTTGGGATGCTTATAAATACAAGTCATGGATGAACTTAAAAAGGCTAATGGATGAGAACGAATTGATCTAAAGATTACAAATCATTTTATTCAATCTTACAAGAATTTGTGCTTTTATTGTTGTATTTTTCTCTCCAAGGCTTCGTTTTATCGTTGTAAATTTATTCTTAAACCTTGTTTTTATTTTGGGAGAACTTGTGACTAAGAGTGTTAACTCTTATCTTCTCTCTTACATTTGTATCCTTCTTATTTTCCTAGATTTGGTAGCTAGAGGGCATATTTGTCTAAGTAGGAGGTTTGTATATTTCCTAACTTGTTGCTAGAGGGCATATCCAGAGTAATATGAGGATTTTTATTGGATTGTTTGGAAAATCCTTAGTGAAGAGGTAAGGTAGTAGATTAGACTTGGGTTAACCCGAACCACTGTAAATATTTGTGTTCATCTTTTGCTAACACTTTTTGTTTAATTTATTATTTCAAGCATTTCAATAATCCTTACTAGCATTGAATTTTTGATCAAAAGGATTTCAAGTTTCAAACTAAATTTTCAAATTATCCAATTCACCCCTTCTTTTGGGTGTGTGCCATAGCAGAGGAAGAAGTTTAGGCCAACGGGCGCAAGCTCAAACAGAGAGGTATCATGTCCAACACCGAGCCCTATGCAATTTACCACTCTCTTAGCCGATGGAACGACTGTCACACTGGGAATTGGACTTAGAGTCTAGGGTGCATCTACCTTTCCTCCCTTTTATGGGACCCATTTGCCAATGGGAGGTCCATCTATGACACCAGGGATTAAAGGGACGCAAATTCCAAGTGCACCCAAGGCTTCTAGACACTGATTCAGTAAAGCAACCTGTCATCGAGGCAAGATTGATCTATGCCACGGTGATGCCCCCATGACGAATGAGATTTCTCATGGCGCACATCGGAAACTTTGAATGCTGCGAAGCAGTGCCTGGTCGAGGCATGAGAATTTGGACCTCTTTTAGCACTTGCCTCATTTTATTGAATATGTCTACTATTGCTTGATCTCTGGTTTGATTGTCAGGGAATACAATAGAAGGTTATTGCTACTGCAAATGCTCTGGCAGATTTAGCCAAAATAGAGGTGGTTAAGTAGAAATTTATAGCGAAGTTCTACGCCTTAGAGATGAGCTTAAACCCCTAGAGCATAAGGTTAGAGACCTCAATAGCTATTGGGACTAAGTCCTGGCCTTGAGTGACACCTTGAGAGAATAAGAGGTGAGGAGAACTCCTTGAGGGACGAAGTCGAGCAACTAAAGGATGTTCTAGGAAGGCAATAAGGAATTGAGGTACCCCTTTCGGAGGCTAATGCCTCGGTGATTGAAAAGCATCACCATACCTTGGAGAAGAGGAATGATTTGCAAATCCAACTCTAAGAGGTGAATATAAAGGCTGAGGAGATTGCTTGCTAATTCAAATGAGTGGATGTTGATGCTATCTGCACTGTGGCGGTAAAGGAATACCAGCTTTCTCGGATGTGCCATGAGGAAAAGGAGTGCTATGCCTCGGGCTTTATACAATACGACTTCTATTTGGCTTGGGGATACCTAGAGAGGATGTGCCCAAGAAATGAGTACTCGATTTATCTTACTTGGCGAAGATAGTTAAAGGCGACACCCGCGACTGGCGAGAGTTTGGAGACCTTGACCCAAAAGTGCTAGAAGATTATTTGAAGGTCGAGATGGGGGATCTACCTAACCCCACTTGTCCCTGGAGTCCCTATGTGCCAGAACCAAACTCAAAATCCCTAATGCCAACATGACCTATTGCTCCTTACGCGCCAAAAACAATTGAAGCTTTGGCGGATACCAATCTCAAGAGTCATGGCCTTGGCTTTTACAGAAGTGGTTACCTCTCTACACGAGGGCAAATTTCTTGGGGCACAGCCTTAGCCTAGTCTCTTCTCATCCATTTTTTTTTTTGAATATTTTGGCCTCATTTTAATGATTGTACTTTGAACTTTACATTTATCAATGAAATGAGGATTTTTTGGGAGAGGCCGACATTCAGATTACTAGGTGCATAGGTTTAGCGTATGTGTATGCGCTTTGTGTATGTATGCATGCATTCTTAAAAGCAAAGTAGAAACACCAAATAATAGAATATTAAAAGTGGTAATAGGTTACAAACAATAATGTTTGGCTATTCTAAGTAGGGATAATGTGTTCTGCAAGTACTTGTGTTCTTGTGCACATATAGGCACACAAAGAAAACCCAGGTCACCAGTGTAACTATTTTGGGGATGCCGGCCTTCTCCAACTTATGGAGGGTAAGGCAGTTGCATATATGCAAAATTATGGAGAGAGTGAAATAATTCTAAGGGTATAGCGGTACCTTCTAGGGCATTGTAAGATACACAACCCTAATAAATATTTGATGTATGAGTATAGATTCTTGATAAAAATCTAGGATAAGATATATAAAGCTCCACTAGCCATCCAACAAGCCCATCCAATGGGGGTACCACTGCCGCTATCTACAACTAGGGGTGAGGAACGTGCCCGAGTCCTCGGACCGCCTTTTACTTGCTGATCTCGTCCATAGCTTGGTCATCGCCACCATTACCCCGAGGCCACATGGGAGGAAGGATGTCGAAGTCCATAGAGTCCATTTGTGGAAAGGTTTGCTCGACAGGGAGCGAATGCATGACCTTAAGTGCCCTAGTGTAGTGAAGGGGGTGAGTACTAGTGGGCCTGCATAAAAGAATATCTCCTAAACCCTGTTCCTTCCACCAATATGCATGAATGTGCAGGGTAAGAGATGCAACAATTTAGAGGAAACGACCCTTGTCTTTGCGTCCAAAGACAAATTAAACTATTTCACGGGTTTTTTCTATACCCCCAATGAAAAAGAATTCCTTGTGAAAGGACACATACCTTACCTAATGGCACGGGGCATGCACCTAGGCACTTTATTTTGTTTATGTGGTTCAACCTAGTGCCTACATCCACGCCTATTTTGTTTTGGTACTTTGGCAAAATGCCTACGTTCGTAATCATATCAATATAAATAAGTATTTTTATTTTGGCGGTTCAACAAAGTGCCAACATCTACAATCATATCAATAAGCATTTTTGTTTTGGCAGTTCGGTAGAGTTCCTACATCCGCAATCACATCAATAAGTATTTTTGTTTGGCAATTCAATGGAGCGCTTACGTCCACAATCACATCAATAAGTATTTTTGTTTTGGCAGTTCGACGGTGTGCCTACATCCACAATCATATCAATAAATATTTTTGTTTTAGTGGTTCGACGGGGCACTTACATCCGTAATTAGAATACCAATATGTTATTTTGGCGGTTTGATGAAATGCCTATGTCTGCAATCAAAATATATGTTGAGGATGAAATCTGGCTCTAAATCATGACATAGACGCGTTGAGATATACACCAGTTCCTCACTAGATAAGAATCCAACAACTATTATGATGCTTTTATTAGAATACTTCCTCCCAAATCTCGTTTACTCATAGTCAAGTTCCTTGGTTGAGTCCTGGTCCCATATAGAGAAGATTGTTATTAGGATGAGTCCAGGGGGCTCCGTCCCCCTGGCTCCCCAGTGTGAGCCAAGTTAGATCTTTGGTCTCTTTCTGAGTTGCTACAAGACAAACAAGGTGGATGCGCAGATGCACACACACACACACATGCATATAAAATACGCACTCACTCTCGTTACCATGTCCTTTTTTCATACAAATGCATTTTGTTTGCATGGCTCGATACATGCATCTACATCCACGGATTACAACAAGCTAGTTTTCAGTTAGTATTGCCTTCACTTGAGAATTTATGCTTTTACTGTGGACTTGTAGCTTCTGCATCAACTAATTCTTAAGGATTCTCATAACTTTGACTAAATTGTCTTGAACCTTTCGATATTTGCGTTTGTGAAGTGATCAACATAATGCCCCTAACAGCACAATTGGCCGTTTGCCCTTGAAACATTTATGGTAAAGCTTATGAGAAAATCTTACTACAATTGATCATGTTGTCCCTCATGCACAGGGCTTTAAGGGACTTATGATGAACTCCAAACATCTTCTTACAAAAGGGGCAGATGCAGTGATCAAGATGTAATACCCCAAGAGCCTAGAGAAGTGTAGTATATATCGAGAATAAGTAAGAAAGGAAACAATACTAGTTAGATACCTTTTGGACTGAATGTAGGCAAAAAACTCTAGGGTTAAGCGTGCTTGAGCTGGGGAAGCTCAAGGATGGGTGACCCCTTGGGATGTTCGCGTAGGCCTATCAGAGTAAGTTGTTCCAATCCTTCTTATCGCTCGATTCATGATGTTACAGGTGGTATCAGAGCCAACCCCTAAGCCTCTGAGCGTGGTGGTGGGGCAAACCTCAACGAGGACGTTGAGTCCCTGAGGGGGGGTGCGTGTAGGCACCTTAAGGCGAATCTCACATCGGCCATGCAAAGGGGAGGAGATCTGGGACCGATTGTAAGGTCGCATGACGAGGATGTCATGTGCTCAAGGGGCCAGAATATAATATCCCAAGAGCCTAGAGAAGTGTAGTATATATCGAAAATAAGTAAGGAAGGAAACAACACTAGCTGGATACCTTTTGGATTGAATGTAGGCAAAGAACTCTAGGGTTAACCATGCTTGAGTTGGGGAAGCTCAAGGATGGGTGACCCCCTTGTAAGTTCGCATAGGCCCATCAAGGTAAGTTTTTCCAATCCTTCTTATCACTCGATGCAGGATGTTACACAAGAAATAGAAGTGGTTGGAAAAATATGCTACTGCAAAAAGTGCTAATAATAATCTCCCATCGTCAACATTTCACGTTGCTCACTAACTCCTACTTCATTTACTGACGAACAAGAAGACACCCTTTTGTCCTATGATATGCTCGGGTTAGGATACGACATGGCTATGAAGTCGACTGACCCAAGCATCCCGAGGAAGAAGCCACTCTACTTTTGAATGACTTCAGGGCTCTTTCTCCCTTGGGGACTAGCATGATTAGGGAGTTATGGCCTCTCATCATCAAGTTCCAGCTTAGGAAGAGCATGGATGAGAGGCACGTCTCCCAGTTCTTCCTACTTTCCATTACTGGTTCTCAGTTAGCAAGGCTGGAGAACTCTCAAGAAGTGAGATGGGAAGGTACACTTTTTCCTGGAGGGCTGGCGTAATATTGGGGGAAAAACCTTGGAAGGCTCATAATAATGAGAAAAAAACCTCTTGGAGGCTTCTTGGTGTCTCCTTGGAGGATTCGAGGCATGTTACTGTGGGAGACACCGTATGTAGAGGTGGGAGTATTGCGGAGGGTTCCCAAGCTAAGATTGCATCCTTACAAGGGGGACCTATGGAATCAACCATAGAGGATGACCTTTTGCCCATTTCTCACAAATGACACCAAATTGTTGTTGTTTGATTACAACAATTAAAATTATTTATCTTAGGGAACAACTCAAGCAAAGTTCATGAGCAAAGCCTTAAGATTTGGGGCACCATAGGAGGAGAAGTAGGTGCCAGGCTTGATCCGTTGTTCGAGAGACCTAGGATGATAGGGTTTTTTGGATGGGTTTTTAAGGTCTTTAGGGGGTTGGTCTCTGGATGAGTCTGGATGTTCTTTAGGGAACTGGATCTGATAGTGTTCTACACCACAAATATATTTGAAGGCACACAGGCATTTTCCCCAGGCGGGCACTCTGATGCCTAAGTCAAATAGAGATGTCTTGAGATAGAAAATGTATGCATGTGTGTATGTTGTAGGTTCTAGATAGGGGTCTCCCGAAAGTTATGTGGGGTCCAAAGTATGAGTCTTGGGGTCCCAATCTTAATGTGTATGAGTCTGGGAGTTCGAGTCTTTGAGACAATGGGTGTCAAAGGATCAAAAAGGTCATTTTGACATGGAATAAGAAGGTATTTATAGAGGTTTGGTGGTGGGACCCATGTTACACGTGGTTATGCAGATGAAGGTCTTCAAACTCTCTAGGAAGACGCATTAAATGAGACTGGAGGGCCTGGAGATATCTTTGGGGTCCAAGTCACCCGATGAGTAATCTCTAGGTGGATTCGAAGACTTATCGGAGTCATTAGAACTATAGTATCTATAAGTTATAAAGACTTGCTACCATAAGAGAGGTTAACTTAGACACATGAACTAAGGGAATTGTAGATCTTCTCTAGCTCTAAGAAGCTAGAGGGATTGTTTCCATAGTGAAATCCTCAAATTGCCATTTAAGGAGAGAAGAGGTAGACTAGATTGTGTCAATCTTCTATAAATTGGTTTACATCTTTATTTTCCTTTCTCTTTACCTTACAATTGCTTTATATTTGTGCTTAATTCCTATAACCATTTCATATAAAGCAAACCAATCTCAAACACAAACATATCTTACACATTTGTTAAAAGATTTTAAAGCTAAAACTTTACACAAAGAAACTCAATTCATCCTTGTCTTAGGTTGCCTTTTGAACCACAAAAACTATGTGGCAAACTCACATGGTCTCGATTGATGGGTAAAGTTCTTACCATCGATCTAACATTTGTGTAGGCTTTCAATCCATTAGGTGGCAAGTTCTTATCACATGATCAACCAAGTTCTTGTCACATCAAGAAAATATTAATTATATGGATTACTTTTGGCACAAATCCCAAAGATGAGAATATTGTTGATTTTTGGAGAGAGAGAGAGAGAGAGAGAGTCCAAGGGGTTTATGTAAAGAATGTGTGAATGAGAAAAAAGACAAAATCATATGGATATGGTTGTAGAGATAAAGAAGTTTTCTCAAGAAAAAGACAAAGAAAAGATGGCAATTTCCACTCAAGTTGTGTTGTTAGCTCATGTTTTGGTCACTCGAAACCATTTTATGAGTTGTTCGTGCTTTTTAAAGTAAGTGACAAAAAAGAGAAGGAGCAAAGAGATCTGAGAGTCTATATGCTTGCACGTGTCTATGATCGTGGCATCATTCAAGGTTATAAAACCAAGGATTGGGATTCCTATTCACTTAAGCAATAGAGGTTTTCAGAGAGCGGTGAACTAGGTTCGCTTTTTATCTTCTTCCTCTTTAAACATTGTTTCTATGGATGCCTTCCTAGATTTAATGATCTTTCGTGCATGTTTGTTTCATAGTTCACGATTGAGAATAGTGGGAATTAAGTCCTTTAACCAATTTGATTCATCAATGAATGTTTATTTTTTTCCTCATTTTTTAAATTTTTGCTACAAAGAATCTCTCCTCTTGCTAGCTATTTACAAAAACTTTTCTACAACTTGATTTCTTCATCTTCAACTATTGCATGTTTTGTTTGGCATGTAAGGATTCGTTATGAGCCTATGGAATTCATGGTTTCGAGTTTTTTCAAATCTTATTTTAGAAAGTTCTTGAATATTTGTTTGAATCACTAAACTCTAAAGGGTAATTGAGATCTTCCCCAAATTTCCTTCTTTGTTTTAATTTGAATTATTGTACTAAATAGTTTTAGGGCACTCATTTCAATGTCCTATCTGAATTTTTTGTTTGATTTTAAGGTTTATTTTCATCTATATCTACCTACCCCCTATGGTTTTGTTCATAATTTTAAGTGAACAAATTTAAATAATCTATTTCTTGTTCTTAGAACTAGAATATAAACCTAAATGTTTTCCCCAAATTTTGTTGAAGTAAGGAAAACTCATTTCTATATTTGTGGTGTTTTTCTTACAACTTTTTTCTTTGGTTTTTGCTAGTTGTGGTGGGGTTTTTATACTTGCAATTCTTCTTATAGAATAGGGATGATTACTCTTTTAATCACCTCTCATCATTAATTTAAATTTTATATATTTCTATAATCTTCTATTGAGATATTCTCGTATTCTTTGCCTTTGCAGTGGGAATTTTAATGGGCAATATCACTAGCCAAGTTGCTTCAGCTTTCCATATTTGTAAGAAGTACGAAACCAACCCTAGGGTATTACATTTTAGGAATTTTAGCAACTTAAATAGCCCTTTTATGATTTCAGAATTATCAAAGCAAAATTGGCCTCAATTTAGAATGGATTACCCCAAGGTTGGTCTAGCCATCTTGATTTCATTGATTGATGAAACCAAACAATTTGATGGGGCTTTTAATGGTAAGAAGCACATAGTTTTTGGAACGCAAAAGATGAAGACTGCTTTTTACCCAAAACATTTTTATGCTAACTCTTCTCCTAGAACCTTCTTGGTCCCAACAAGTAACATGATCCCTATCCCGTCCCTTAAAGTTAGTGGTAGAAATCCAATGATAAGCGTTGGCCAACATCAACCTTTCTTTACTTGTGTTTTAAGATGTTATTGTTGTGAGTTTTATGATTCACATTATAGGGCAAGACTAAAGGGAAAAATTGTTCAAGTTGACAACTGCCCCAGGAGTTCATCCTTTGATGTAGATCTTAACAATGTGTTCTTGAAGATTTGCTACACATGTAAGCAAAAGCTCAAAGAAAATGAAGACATTTACATATACAAGTAAGCCTACGAATCAATGTTACTAATTTTAAATTTAATTTGGGAAAATTATAGTCCTAATGTGAATAGAAAAAAAAAAAAACTATAATCCTAATGTTGTGTTCTCAATTGCTTTTTTGTTTGTTTTCCCCAGAGGTGAGTTCTCGTTTTGCAGCAATGAGTGCAGGATCGAGAAGATTATTGTTGATGAAATGGAAATAGTTACTCGGAAGGCATGCAAAAAGACACCTCCCACCACAAGCAATGACCAAAGAATATTTAACTTGGAGTAATAGGCAATAATTATGGTCTATGATCTGCTAATGTGTTATTTGATAGTGTTATTTGGTAGCCATGTTTCTTCTACTTTTTCTTTTTGTTGTTGTTACTTGGCTTACCTTGTGTTGGTGAAGACAGTCTTGCTGCTTTTATGTATGTGATTTATAGATGTCCCTTATCCTTGGTTAATGGATGTTTGGTGCAGTAGAAAAATTATTTTTGAATAATTGTATTCTATTATCAAATGTTTAACCATTAAGTAATAGTAATGATAAACTGCCAATTACATGATAAGATAACAAATATATTTTCTTTCCATTATCTGATATTTCTTTCCTTTTGTTTTTGGCATGTATTACGTGATGTTTCCTACACATTAATGATAAGTGATGTGAGATAATAAAAATTGTAGGGATCAAGGTTCTTTTCAAGGATAAAAGCAATATAAGGTATTGCTTGAAGTTGGAATTGGTGCAAAACTTCAAAAGCATTAATGAATGCATTAGTAAGTTGATCGACATCCAAAGTTTTCACCTATATAGTTAACTAGTTACATTTATTTGGGTGATAATTGATCAACATCTAAAGTTTTGATGTTCATAGTTAACAAATTACATTTCTTTGAGTGACAATGTTAATGCATTACAGTCATCACCCTAATATTTGTCGTAAAATTTTGTAGTTCTAAGGCTAATAGAATTTTGGATTATTTTGAAAAAAGTTGGTTAATCGAATGATTGTATCATGAATAATGCAATTATAATGATGAAAAGAACGTATTTTGCTCCTAACTTTATTAACATAATCGAACATGATCGCAATTTTTGCATATTGATAACAAATGAGATTTCTCACTTGAAGAATATTAAAGGTCAAAATATTAAGGGAATCACTTGACCAATTACTTGTGAATCACCGATGACATCTTTTAGTTAGAATAACAGTGACCCTATAATCAAGTTATCTTTTCTTGTGGTACTAATTAGTAATATTAACTAGTAAAAAAATAGTAATATTTTTCTTGTTAAGATATCCACTGGTTGATAGAAGCTAAATTTCTTCATACGAGAATGAAAACTAACAAACAATTCTTTTTTTTTTTTGATTTTTAGAATATGGTAAGTCAAAAAATTGCAAGGGAATTCTTATGCATTTTTTAACCCCAATATTTAGCTCAATTGGTGTTGGTGTGAAAAGAATTTTGATTTTATCGATGGCTCAAAACAAGGAAACACCAAGCTATTTCTTAAGACCAGGACTCCTACTTAGAGGATGGAGTTTTTACACTATGTGTTTGTGTTAGTGAGCCTGGATAAGTAGGAGACTAGTTAGGTAAAGCCTAGCCAAAAAAAATAAAATAAAAAAATCTTGTGACATCTTCATAAACTTAGCAAGATTAGGGACATGATAATTTTGGAATAGTTTAGGACAATTATTTGAATAAAGCAACCAATTGAATCATGCCTTAGAAATGCAACGTAATTGCATAAAGTACTATTTTGTAGTTTTTAAATTATTGTAATTATTCGGCAATCGTTGCACCATTGGTTCCCAAGTTCACAAGTCAATAATGATTCTATTTTTATTCTTTTTATTTTCCCAATGTAGAAGAAACAACGTCCTAGAATGTAGTACTTTTATGGTTATTAAAAATATCCTTTGACTTGGTTTCGTAACCGCTATTCCAAATAGTCTCGCTACTATTCCTGTATGAAAGTGGGTTTTTTCCTTATTTAGATTTTTGTTTTTGAGAAAGCTTGAAGATAAAGGTCTAGGGCATTTTCTTGTGAAATGATAAGGTAGTGATCGAGGTTGTGAGGACCGTGAGGAGGTACAATACTCAAATGATTTGAGGTTGAGGGTTCTTAAGGATGCAATCGAGAGTATATCACAACAATCGAGGATTTGTCAGTTTGTTGTAGTGAGCTCTCATAAGTGATGGTTGATTTTTAATTAAGTTTCTCGTTTTGGGAGTTCTAGGTTGTCTTCGAAACTTATTAATATTGCAAGATTCATTGGTATCTAAGCTTGATTCTACTTGGGAGGGGAATGAACTTCATTTTTGCAGAAACAATTTAATTTGTGGATATGTAATGGAAGGTTAAGGTGGATAAGATTAAGGCCCTTGACTTGTGGTTTGTGAAATCGTCATGAGTTGAGAGTTTATTCTCTCATAAAGTTGGAAGCTCAATGATGCCATTCAAACCTCTAAGGCTTTATTTTTATTTTTTGAAAAAAATATGAAATGATTTAAATTTACACTGCCTTAGGTCTTTTATGACAGAGACAAGCAAACTATTGAAGTGGGTAGTCTCTATCCTTAACAATTCTAGTGCAAAGCTTACCATTGGTAGGAAAATTGGCCCATGAGAAGGCAGTGGAGGTTTTCCAACAAATTAGTTAAGGTTGAAATGACCCGAATTTTTAGGACAAAGAGTAAGGGGAAAATAGGAAACCTGTATGTGGTTGGAGGAATTTCAAGCGAAGATGCTAATCCGAAGAGGTTTGGAGATCAAAAGAGGTTCGAGTTAGGGGATTCTATGCTTGATTAGGATATATTCGGATATGATAGGGGGTATGTGGATAGCAAGTGGTTTATTTGGATGAGTGGCAAGGAAGGAGGATGAGATATTTGGATATGTGGAAGTCCCATTCGGATATACCAAGCCTTATTCAAGTATGAGGAGGAGAGAAGGAACCATATTCGAATGTGAGGGGGTTTTATTCGGATATGTTGGGATTCATCTGGATATGTTTAAGGGAAAGAAGTGGGTGCATTCGAAACATAACATAGTCGAATACCCTTCCCTTTCCTTTGAGAATATCTGAATGGGCTCTTCTTATCCGAATAAGGCCTCCCTATATCTGAATACAACTCCTCATCTTTGCCTCTTAAATATTTTTTAAATATATTTTAGATTAATTTATAAAATATTTTTATAACATATGTATCTGAAAAAAAAAAAAAAGAGTTTAACAACTAGGTGCATGCCATGATTCGAACCTAAGACCTCCAGCAAATCCAAACCTTCCTTTGCTAGCTAATCTACAAGCTTCCTTAATCATATGTGTGCACATATTAAATTTAAGCTATACTAAACTTTTATGCCTATAACGGTTAGAGTTTTGACCGTTGGAAAAGTGTCCAAAATGCCTATAAATACACTCCAAACTCATTTTTGAGATATCTAAGTGCTTCCATTACATATCTAAAGCACTCAAAAGCTCTCAAATGCTCTCAAGCAAAACATCCAAGCAATTCAAGGCTCTCAAAACATTATTGCACATCCACCGAAGAGCCACAAGGCAAGAGGAGAAAAGTTCTTCAAGTCTTCTACGACAAATCCAAATTTCTTCATTTGAGATTACAAATTTATTTATTTATTTAAATATCATTGGCTTGTATAATTTGTTCTTAATTACTTATTTGTGTCCAAGTGTGGACAAATTATTTGTAAACATTTAAATTATTTTTGAGAATTGTATAGGTTTTCTAAAACCATTAAAATCTAGGTGAATCTAGTTTTTAAGGTAAACTAGGGTAGAAACCTTAGTGCAGTGGTTACCTAGAACCCATTGTAATCTAGGTGTATATCTAGTTTTAAGGTGAGTTAGAGTGGAAATTTTGGTGTAATTATTTTAGTGGAACCCCAAAGGTGGTTAGACCTTGGGAGAATGGACTAGGTGTATGTGAAGACACCGAACCACTATAAATTGTGTTGTGCCTCATTGAATTTATTTTTGTTATATCTTGTGATTTGCATTAATTATTAATCTCAAACATAATTTATTTTAATTATCAAATATATATTCTTAAAGAAAATATTTAATCAATAATATTTATTAAAAGAGAGAAAAATTTTAATTACTCAATTCACCCCCGTCCCTTTTGAGTAGCTATATCTTAAGGGACTAACATAGTTATGTAAGAACTTGACTGGAGTTGCCGTGTGGTACTATTGTTGGGTATGTAAGGATGATTATGAAATGTCTTGTGCTATAGTTTCTCTTGCTAAATGCTTAGTGAGAATTATTTTATATCATTCAACTAATGACCCTCTCATGGATCTTCTATGCTAGCGGGGGCTTCGAGAGGTGGGCCATTACAAAGGTGGTGTTGAGCATGCTCTTTGGTGGAAATCAAGCATTTGTAACTTTTTCTTTTTCCTTGGTAATTAAGCATTTATAACTTGCATGTAAATTTTCTATCTTAGGTGAACCTAGTTTGTATTTCTTTTTGATAAAATCTTGCTTTCTTTTTCGAGATTCATTGTTATATTCTTATTTAAGAGAAATTTTAAAGTTTATCTTGCTTTTGAAAATTATTTTTGATGACAAAAATATCCATTCTTGAGCTAAGTTTGCCTCAATTTAACTCTAGATCTCTAATTTTACTAGGGAATAAGAAGAATATCTTTGTTGTTTCCTGATTACAACAATAAATTTATTTGTCTTAGGGAACAAATCATGCAAAGTCCAAAGCAAAGCCTTAAGGTGTGGGGTGCCACAGGAGGAGAAGTAGGTGCTAGGCTCAATTTGCTGTTCGGGAGAGCTAGGATTGGATCAACGTCGAAATCAAATCATTTACATTCAAAATAAAATAAATCTAACCTTTAGATTTTTAAGTCGTTTGCGAATCCGAGCCGTCCAAATGTTCGACCTCTGACTCATGATAGGCTATATGAGTCCGTAGGCGGAGAGAGTGGAATAGGAGTGCTAACTTCTTCTCCTTTTCGCGACTTGTGTATGGACGGAAAGAACCTCCTATTTCAAATCGATGCGAAATAGAAACGGGAGAGAGTGCATAACAATTTTTCAACTCTTGAAAAACTACATAACTGTTAATTGATTTTGGGCAGCCTATAAATATTTATGGAGAAGCTCTAGGGTTTCTTAAACCCTAATAGATATGGGCCAGCCCATTTATCCTAGTCCAACTAGGAATTTAATTAAAATAGATTTATTCTAGTCACATTAGAAACTTAATTAAGTAACTCAAATCCAATTATAAGTTTAAATAAAATATTTGGACCAAATCTAATTTAAATCCAAATACAATATTTAATTTAATATTTGACCCAAATCTAATTTAGCCCAAATGTAATATTTAATATTTGGCCAAATACTTTATTTAGACCAAACATTAATTTAAGCCCAAATATATTTTATTTCTTATTTGGCACTTCAACAAATAAAAAATTATTAAATTAGAAACTCCTTTTTAATTTAATCAATTGTCATTTTAGGAAATTTTTTCCTTTATGATGACCCCTTGTCATATCGACGTCATCACGTCTATTTGTTCTTTTCTCATGAGATCTTACGACGGCACAACTTCTTACCGAAGTGTCCCACGTAACCATAAGTCTGTTATCCTAGTTTAAGCCAGAGACCGTGCTTATTGCGTATGACTCATTAGGCTTACAAATATGTTAACAATGTGTTGGTATGAACACATAAGACAAGATTGGACTTTAGTAAGGTGTCTTGCTTACCCAATTATTCAAAATGATTCATAATCTGTAAACAACCTTTCATGAGTATGGTTACCTTGTAATTCGATCATCTCGTCAATGTATCTTATGTGATCTCAAGTCTGGCAATGTGTTGTTTGATTACAATCACATGAGTTTTTCTTCGGTCTTTCAGATATCCTCACTTAATAGAAAGTAAATCTATAACTCCTTATTGATCTCTTTTACCATGGCTGTGGATTTAAAGTGAATATCCACCGAAAATTCCTTAGATACATCATCCTCTATCAAGGGATAGACGAGTCCCATCTTGGTTATGCACCTATCTACATAAGTCTCACGATATGCCCAACGATCGCCCACGTACAGCCTTTGTCTAGGCCCATCAGAACAATATCAAAGCATACAGGTCTTCTTATGAGATGACCGTGACAACCTTATGTCCAAGGATTAGTAACACCTATCTCGTATGAGAATTCCATCAACATATAACCAAAATGGATTCTCATGGTGAGTCATGTCCAGTGACACGTTCTCCAATATTGGTAACCTATGTACTTGTCTAGGCATCCCTATGCCTATGGGTGTGAGACCCCCATTGCTATCACATAGCAAAAATATAGCACATACAAGTCTTACCACAATTGTCAATGTCCACTCTTGACATTGCTATGACTTAGGACATTTAATGATGTCTAGAAATTGTGATGCATCATCTCACATATTTATATATTAATCACAGTATACATCATATGGACTTCTATCTAGTTTCATCCAATTATTACAATAATAACAAGAAACTAATAGAATAAGTTCTTGTGAAATTAAATAACTCATTATTCAATAATAAATAAAATTGCAATTGTCAATGTATAACATGACCAATCTGATTGGGTTTAGAGCACCTACACTAACACTGGATTTGATAGTATTATGCAGTGCAAAGATAGTTAGAAGGCATGCAAGGATCTTCCCCACATTGGCCCTTCGATGCCCAAGCCAGACAAAGATGTCTTGAGACATAAAATGTATGCATGCATGCATGTATGATGTAGGTTCTAGATAGGATCTCCTTAATAGTTATGTGGAGTCCAGAGTATGAGTCTTTGGGTCCCATGTCTTAATGTGCATGAGTCTAGGAGTTTGAGTCTTTTGGATAAGGGTCTCAAAGGATCCCAAAAGGTCTTTCTACCATGGAATATGCGAGTATTTGTACAGGTTTTGTGGTGAGACCCATGTTACAGGTGGTTTTGTAGATGAGAGTCTTCAGACTCTCTAGGAAGATGCATCAAATGATTTGGAGGGTCTGGAGGTATCATCGGGGTCTAAGTTCCCTAATGAGTATCCTCTAGGTGGATCTAAAGACTTTTCGGAGTCATCGAATGGCTTTAACCTGCGAGACTTTGGATGAGTCTTAGGCCTTAAAGATACGAGGGATTGATAGGTCTCGAAGACTTTTTGGAGGCTTTGGGAGACTTATGCTTTGAAAGACTCTTTGGGCTCATCTGGGTCTTTAAGATGCTTACAATATTTCGAAGATTTTTAGCTTCGATTTTCCTATAGCACCCCACAACAATCCAAGTGGTGCTTTATCTATGCATTCTTTATTGTTATTCTTCCTGTAATCATTGTTCTATTGAGGTGTGTCTTGTAATCTCATTGTGTGTGAGGGATTGGGTTAAGATAGTAAGATAAGAATTTACTAGGATAAGAGAGGATAACTATCACCTATTGAAGGTAGGAGAGATATACTAGCACTTATTAAAGCTAGTGCATATTAAGGTTTTATATCACTCGTAAGGTATAGTGAGAAGGGTTCTGTAGTATCTATAAGTTATTGAGACTTGCTACCACAAGAGAGGTTAACTTGGACACATGAACTGAGGGAATTGTAAATGTTCTCTAACTCCTAGAATGTAATGCCCCTATTTTATAAGTAATATTTATATATCTTTTTCCAGGGACACAATGCTAGCACGACTACCAAAAACTCATGGCGACCTCTTCCTCGGAAACCTTGATCGAGGAATTCAAGTGGAAGCGTTAGAATGATAGGTGACTTCCATAGTCTTGATGAAAATACAAAAGCTAGCATACACACTCCTGACATCAAAGCTTTGCTATTGTCTCATCAATCACTTAAACACATTCTTAAGCATACATCAGGGTCAGTTACATTAAGTAACATTGAACCTAACATGTTACCCTATTACAATATCTACAACAAGAAGACACCACCATGACCTTATGGTCGAGACCTTTCTGTATACATCTAAACCTTGCCTCAAGCACCACCTAGCTTGCTAACATCCGAAGCCTAACCCTTATCTGGAATGATGTAACATATCATCGTAACGTATCACCATAACATATCATCGTAGTATGTTGCCGTCATGAGGCTCATCCCTACGGTTTTACGCGCTTCTCTCATGTTAGTCACTCTTCCTTACCATGCAGTGCAACATGTAGGAAATGCAATGGCTTCTGCAACATCAACGTGATAATAAGGCCCCCATAAACCAAACATTAGGCTATGCTACGCCCACATATAAACACACATATGTGAAATGCTCTAAATGCACATGCTCACCTAATATACCAAAGTTGGATCTTAGGCCAACCAGGTCATGCCAATGCTCACACATCCCCATACACACAAGGCATGTTTCCCCAATGAATACAACCTAACCCCACGTGTCACAACAACATCATGATAAGCACAACAAAAAAGATGGGTGACTGGAAGTACTAGCTTTCTTGGTTCATCTGTGGCTTATCACAACGATCGATAGTTGGCGCCCATGCATCCAACGATCGACTGTCATGATCCAGCAATCAACAACCAGTAACTTTGTACCCCACACCCTTAAACATCCATAAAGCCACACATAACATTCCCTTCGCAAGGAGACACAATTCCTTGCATAATCTGAAGCTAACAATAAAGTGTTATTCCTAAAGACTTTGTGGGCAAATCAAATCCCTCATTTAGAGTACAAACATGACTCAATCGGATTTTACATTACATGCTAATAAATTAACCAGATCAGACTATTCGATATCGAAGATGATAGTGTAAGAAGAGCTTATAACGAGAGTTTCTAACCAAAATAAAAAGAAGGAATAACTTAGAATATACCATAGGGTTAGGAGCTTGCACAAGAATCAAAACATGAGAAGGGCGTTAGGAGCTTGCATAAAGAAAATAAAAGAGTGGGAGCTTGCCTGTAAAATGGAGGATCCGACAATTTTTTTTTTCTAGAAAACACTAGTTCTTGTAAACCAAACACCAAATATTTTTACATAGAATTGTTCTAAATGCGTTAACTTACTTGGGTGTAAAATTTCAGGGAAAAAGGAGTAGCCACACGCCCTCATGTGCCCTAAGAAGGATGGAAACGTGTCTGCACGTGCAACCCCTTTCGGCGCGTGTTTTGCACGCATCGCCATCTTCTCTGGCGATGATGACGTTGCAGCTTAGGTTTTTGGCCATATCTCTTTTGTTTTAACTCCGATTCAACCTTCGTTTAAACTTATGGCTCCCTCTTTACAGGAATATAACAAAAAAATAAACTTACCTTGCTATTTTTTGGCAGCTTTGGCCTAGATTCCAGTGAGGCTCGTTCTTCCCCTTTTCTTCTTCAATTCGTCCAATTCATTTGACATAATTTCCCCCTCCATTTCTAGAATCCTTTCCCCTCATTTGGACCTCTCAATTCGGTAAAAAATAAAGCCAAATCTCACTTGGAATACTTGACACCCAAGGTTCCTATTTATAAATTTTTCAGCCAATCCCGATTTGCCATGTGTCATTCTCATCTCCTTTGAAATGATTACCTCCAACAACCAGTGTAGCTAGTTTATTTCTCTAGCAACCCCATTGTTGGTTTTCAAGAATTACACTTTGACCCAAAATTTCATATATTTACACTTTGACCCCTGAACTATTTAGGACTTTGGCCATTCATAAGGTTCCTTATTTTGATCTCAAATGTCTTTAAGAAGGGCTTACTTGCATCTTTTATTGATTCCTTAATAGCTTTTCAATATTTCAAGAAATTACATCTTTTCCCAGACCTATCTGAAATTGTATTTTTTTATCCTTGAATATTAAAATTCTCGAGTGTTACATAGAAGCTAGAGGGATTGTTTCCATTGTGAAATACTCAAATTACCATTTAAGGAGGGGAGGTAGAGTGGATTGTGCCGATCTTCTATAAATTGGTTTACATCTATATTTTATTTTCTCTTTTCCTTACAATTGCTTTATATTTGTGCTTAATTCCTATATCCATTTCATATAAAGAAAACCAATCTCAAACAAAAGTATATCATACACATTGGTTAAATGATTTTAAATCTAACATTTTTCACAATGAGACTCAATCCATCCATGTCTTAGGTTAACTTTTGAGCCACAAAAACTATGTTGCAAAACTCACATGGTCTTAGTTGATGGGTAAAGTTCTTAGCATTGATCTAACATTTGCGTAGGCTTTAAATCCATTAGGTGGCAAGTTCTTGTCACATCATGAAAAAATTAATTATTTTGGATTACCTCTGGCACAAATCCCAAAGATGAGAAAATTGTTGATTTTTGGAGAGAGAAAGAGAGAGTCCAAGGAGTTGATGTAAAGAATACGTGAATGAGAAAAAGACAAAATCAAATGGCTATGGTTGCAAAGATAAAGAAGTTTTCTTAAGAAAAAGACAAAGGAAAGAAGGCAATTTCCACACTAGTTATGCTGTTGGCTCACTATTTGGCAACTCGAAACCATTTTATGAGTTGTTCGTGCTTTTTAAAATGAGTGACAAAAAAGCAAAGGAGGAGAGAGATCTGAGAGTCTATATGCTTGCACGTGTCTATGATCGTGGCATCATTCAAGGTTATAAAACCAAGGATTGGGATTCCTATTCACTTCAGTAGTAGAGGCTTTCAAAGAGCGGTGAACCAGGTATTTTTTTCTATCTTCTTCCTCTTTAAACAATGTCTCTATGGATGCCTTCCCAGATTCAATGATCTTTCGTGCGTATTTGTTGCACGATTCACGGTTGAGAATCGTGGGAATTCAGTCCTTTAACTAGTATGATTCATTAATGAATGTTTCTTTTTTCATTCCTATTTAAATTTTTGCTACAAACAATCTCGCCTCTCGCTAGCTGTTTACAAAAACTTTTCTACTACTTGATTTCTTCATCTTCAACCGATGCATGTTTGGTTTAGAATGTAAGGATTCGTTATGAGCCTATGGAATTCATGGTTTTGAGTTTCTTCAAATCTTATTTTAGAAAGTTCGTAATTTGTTTGAATTATTAAACTCTAAAGGGTAATTGAGATCTTCTCCAAATTTCCTTTTTTGTTTTAATTTGAATTATTGTACTTTATAGTTTTAGAGCACCCCTTTGAATGTCTTATTTGAAATTTTTATTTGATTTTAAGGTTTATTTTCATCTATATCTACCTACCCCTTATGGTTTTGTTCATAACTTTAAGTGAATAGATTTAAATAATCTATTTCTTGTTCATAGAACTAGAATATACACCTAAATGTTCTTCCCCCAATTTTGTTGAAATAAGGCAAACTCATTTCTATATTTGTGGTGTTTTTCTTAAAACTTGTTTCTCTGGTTTTTGCTAGTTGTGGTGGGGTTTTTATACTTGGAATTCTTCTTACAGAATAGGCATGATTACTCTTTAATCGTCTCTCATCATTAATTTAAATTTTATATATTTCTATAATCTCCTATTGAGATATTCTCGTATTCTTTGCCTTTGCAGTGATAATTTTAATGGGCAATATCACTAGCCAAGTTGCTTCAACTTCCCATATTCGTAAGAAGTACGAAACCAACCCTAGGGTCATACATTTTAGGAATTTTAGCAACTTGAACAACCCTTTTAAGATTTCAGAATTTTCAAAGAAAAATTGTCCTCAATATAGAATGGATTACCCCAAGGTTGGTCTAGCCATCTTGATTTCATTGATTGATGACACCAAACCATTTGATGGGGTTTTTAATGGTAAGAAGCACATAGTTTTTGGAACCCAAAAGATGATCTTTTTTTACCGAAGACACTTTTTTGCTAACTCTTCTCCTAGAACCTTCTTGGTCCCAACAAGTAATAGGATCCCAATCCCGTCCCTTAAAGTTAGTGGTAGAAATCCAATGATAAGCGTTGGCCAAGGTCAACCTTTCTTCACTTGTGTTTTAAGATGTTATTGTTATAAGTTTTATGATTCACATTATAGGTCAAGACCGAAGGCAAAAATTGTTCAAGTTGACATCTACTCTAGGAGTTCATCCTTTGATGTAGATCTTAACAATGTGTTCTTGAAGATTTGCTACACATGTAAGCGAAAGCTCAACGAAAATGAAGACATTTACATATACAAGTAAGCCTACAAATCAATGTTACTAATTTTAAATTTAATTTGTGGAAATTATAGTCCTAATGTGAATAGAAAAAAAAAAAACTATAATCCTAATGTTATTTTCTGGATTGCTTTTTTGTTTGTTTTCCCCAGAGGTGAGTTCTCGTTTTGCAGCAATGAGTGCAGGATTGAGAAGATTATTGCTGATGAAATGGAAATTGCTGCTAAAAAGGCATGCAAAAAGACATCTCCCACCACAAGCAATGATAAAAAAATATTTAACTTGGAGTAATAGGCAATAATTATGGTCTATGATCTGCTAATGTGTTATTTGATAGCCATGCTTCTTCTACTTTTTCTTTTTTCTTGTTACTTGGCTTACCTTGTGTTTGCGAAGATAGTCTTGCTGCTTTTATGTATCTGATTTATAGATGTCCCTTGTCCTTGGTTAATGGATGTTTGGTGCAGTAGAAAAATTATTTTTGAATAATTGTATTCTATTATCAAATGTTTAACCATTAAGTAATAGTAATGATAAACTGCCAATTACATGATAAGATAACACATATAATTTCTTTCCATTATCTAATATTTCTTTCCTTTTGTTTTTTGGCATGTATTACGTGATGTTTCCTACACATTAATGATTAGTGATGTGAGATAATAAAAATTGTAGGGATCAAGGTTCTTTTCAAGGATAAAAGCAATATAAGGTATTGTTTGAAGTTGGAATTGGTGCAAAACTTCAAAAGCATTAATGAATGCATTAGTAAGTTGATCGACATCCAAAGTTTTCACCTATATAGTTAACTAGTTACATTTATTTGGGTGATAATTGATCAACACCTAAAGTTTTGATGTTCATAGTTAACAAATTACATTTCTTTGAGTGACAATGTTAATGCATTACAGTCATCACGCTAATATTTGTTGTAAAATTTTGTAGTTCTAAGGCTAATAGAATTTTGGATTATTTTGAAAAAAGTTGGTTAATCGAATGATTGTATCATGAATAATGCAATTATAGTGATGAAAAGAACGTATTTTGCTTCTAACTTTATTAACATAATCGAACATGATCACAATTTTTGCATATTGATAACAAACGAGATTTCTTACTTGAAGAATATTAAAGGTCAAAATATTAAGGGAATCACTTGACCAATTGCTTGTGAATCACCGATGACATCTTTTAGTTAGAATAACAACGACCCTATAATCAAGTTATCTTTTCTTGTTGTACTAATTAGTAAGATTTGCAAGTAAAAAAATAGTAATATTTTTCTTGTTAAGATATCCACTGGTTGATAGAAGCTAAATTTCTTCATACGAGAATGAAAACTAACAAACAATTCTTTTTTCTTGACTTTTAGAATATGGTAAGTCAAAACATTGCAAGGGAATTCTTATGCATTTTCTAACCCCAATGTTTAGCTCAATTGGTGTTGGTGTGAAAAGAATTTTGATTTTATCCAAGGCTCAAAACAAGGAAACACCAAGCTATTTCTTAAGACCAGGACTCCCACTTAGAGGATGGATTTTTTACACTATGTGTTTGTGTTAGTGAGCCTGGATAAGTAGGAGACTAGTTAGGTAAAGCCTAGCAAAAAAAAAAAATCGTGTGACATCTTCATAAACTTAGCAAGATTAGGGACACAATAATTTTGGAATAGTTTAGGACAATTATTTGAATAAAGCAACCAATTGAATCATGCCTTAGAAATGCAATGTAATTGCATAAAGTACTATTTTGTTGTTTTTAAATTATTGTAATTATTCGGCAATCGTTGCACCATTGGTTCCCAAGTTCACAAGTCAATAATGATTCTATTTTTATTCTTTTTGTTTTCCCAATGTAGAAGAAACAACGTCCTAGAATATAGTACTTTTATGGTCATTAAAATTTTAGGGAAAAAAGAGTAGCCACACACCCTTATGTGCCCTAAGAAGGATGGCCACGTGTTTGCAGGTGCAACCCCTTTTGGCGCGTGTTCTGCACACACCGCCATCTTTTCTGGTGATGACGACGTTGCAGCTCAGATTTTTGGCCATATCTCTTTTGTTTTAACTCCGATTCAACCTCTGTTTAAACTTATGGCCCCCTTTCTACAGGAATATAACAAAAAATTGAACTTACCTTGCTATTTTCTGGCCGCTTCGGCCTAGATTCCGGCAAGGCTCGTTTTCTCTCGTTTCTTCTCTGATTCCTCCCTTTCGTTTTTCATAATTTCCCCCTCCCTTTCTAGAATCCTTTCCCCTCATTTGGACCTCTCATTTTGGCCAAAAATTAAGCCAAATCTCACTTGGAATACTTGACGCCCAAGGTTCCTATTTATAATTTTTTCAGCCAATTCCGATTTGCCATGTGTCATTCTCATCTCCTTTGAAATGATTACCTCCAACAACCAGTGTAGCCAATTTATTTCTCTAGCAACCCCATTGCTGGTTTTCAAGAATTACACTTTGGCCTAAAATTTTATATATTTACACTTTGACCCCTAAACTATTTAGGACTTTGGCTATTCATAAGGTTCCTTAATTTGATCTTAAATGTCTTTAAGAAGAGGTTACTTGCATCTTTTATTGATTCCTTAATAGCTTTTCAATATTTCAAGAAATTACATCTTTTCCCAAACCTATATGAAATTGTATTTTTTTATCCTTGAAAATTAAAAATCTCGGGTGTTACACAGAAGCTAGAGGGATTGTTTCCATTGTGAAATCCTCAAATTACCATTTAAGGAGAGGGGAGGTATATTGGATTGTGCCGAACTTCTATAAATTGGTTTACATCTATATTTTATTTTCTCTTTTCCTTACAATTGCTTTATATTTGTGCTTAATTCCTATATTCATTTCATATAAAGAAAACCAATCTCAAACAAAAGCATATCATACACATTGGTTAAATGATTTTAAATCTAACATTTTTCACAATGAGACTCAATTCATCCATGTCTTAAGTTAACTTTTGTGCCACAAAAACTATGTTGCAAAACTCACATGGTCTTAGTTGATGGGTGAAGTTCTTAGCATTGATCTAACATTTGTGTAGGCTTTCAATAAATTAGGTGGCAAGTTCTCTTCACATCATGAAAAAATTAATTATTGTGGATTACCTCTGGCACAAATCCCAAAGATGAGAAAATTGTTTATTTTTGGAGAGAGAGAGAGAGAGAGTCCAAGGAGTTGATGTAAAGAATACATGAATGAGAAAAAGACAAAATCAAATGGCTATGATTGCAGAGATAAATAAGTTTTCTTAAGAAAAAGACAAAGAAATGAAGGCAATTTCCACGCTAGTTATGTTGTTGGCTCACGATTTTGCAACTCGAAACCATTTTATGAGTTGTTCGTGCTTTTTAAAGTGAGTGACAAAAAAGCAAAGGAGGAGAGAGATCTGAGAGTCTATATGCTTGCACGTGTCTATGATCGTGGCATCATTCAAGGTTATAAAACCAAGGATTGGGATTCCTATTCACTTCAGTAGCAGAGGCTTTCAAAGAGCGGTGAACCAGGTTTTTTTTTTCTATCTTCTTCCTCTTTAAACAATGTCTCTATGGATGCTTCCCAGATTCTGATCTTTTGTGCGTATTTGTTGCACAGTTCATGGTTGAGAATCGTGGGAATTCAGTCCTTTAACTAGTATGATTCATTAATGAATGTTTCTTTTTTCATTCCTTTTTAAATTTTTGCTACAAACAATCTCGCCTCTTGCTAGCTATTTACAAAAACTTTTCTACTACTTGATTTCTTCATCTTCAACCAATGCATGTTTGGTTTAGCATGTAAGGATTCGTTATGAGCCTATGGAATTCATGATTTTGAGTTTCTTCAAATCTTATTTTAGAAAGTTCTTGATTTGTTTGAATTATTAAACTCTAAAGGGTAATTGAGATCTTCTCCAAATTTCCTTTTTTGTTTTAATTTGAATTATTGTACTTTATAATTTTAGAGCACCCTTTTGAATGTCTTATTTGAATTTTTTGTTTGATTTTAAGGTTTATTTTCATCTATATCTACCTACCCCCTATGGTTTTGTTCATAAATTTAAGTGAATAGATTTAAATAATCTATTTATTGTTTATAGAACTAGAATATACACCTAAATGTTTTCCCCCCAATTTTGTTGAAATAAGGCAAACTCATTTCTATATTTGGGGTGTTTTTCTTAAAACTTGTTTATCTGGTTTTTGCTAGTTGTGGTGGGGTTTTTATATTTGGAATTCTTCTTATAGAATAGGCATGATTACTCTTTAATCATCTCTCATCATTAATTTAAATTTTATATATTTCTATAATCTCCTATTGAGATATTCTCGTATTCTTTGCCTTTGCAGTGATCATTTTAATGGGCAATATCACTAGCCAAGTTGCTTCAACTTCCCATATTCGTAAGAAGTACGAAACCAACCCTAGGGTCATACATTTTAGGAATTTTAGCAACTTGAACAACCCTTTTAAGATTTCAGAATTATCAAAGCAAAATTGGCCTCAATATAGAATGGATTACCCCAAGGTTGGTCTAGCCATCTTGATTTCATTGATTGATGAGACCAAACCATTTGATGGGGTGGTTTTTAATGGTAAGAAGCACATAGTTTTTGGAACCCAAAAGATGAAGATCGTTTTTTATCGAAGACACTTTTATGCTAACTCTTCTCCTAGAACCTTCTTGGTCCCAACAAGTAACAGGATCCCAATCCCGTCCCTTAAAGTTAGTGGTAGAAATCCAATGATATGAGTTGGCCAAGGTCAACCTTTCTTCACTTGTGTTTTAAGATGTTATTGTTGTAAGTTTTATGATTCACATTATAGGGCAAGACCGAAGGGAAAAATTGTTCAAGTTGACAACTACCCTTGGGGTTCATCCTTTGATGTAGATCTTAACAATGTGTTCTTGAAGATTTGCTACACATGTAAGCAAAAGCTTAAAGAAAATGAAGACATTTACATATACAAGTAAGCCTACGAATCATTGTTACTAATTTTAAATTTAATTTGTGGAAATTATAGTCCTAATGTGAATAGAAAAAAAAAAAACTATAATTCTAATGTTATTTTCTCAATTGCTTTTTTGTTTGTTTTCCCCAGAGGTGAGTTCTCGTTTTGCAGCAATGAGTGCAGGATTGAGAAGATTATTGCTGATGAAATGGAAATAGTCACTCGGAAGGCATGCAAAAAGACATCTTCCACCACAAGCAATGACAAAAGAATATTTAACTTGGAGTAATAGGCAATAATTATGGTCTATGATCTGCTAATGTGTTATTTGGTAGTTGTGTCTCTTCTACTTTTTCTTTTTTCTTGTTACTTGGTTTACTTTGTGTTGGTGAGGACAATCTTTCTACTTTTATGTATGTGATGTGTAGATGTCTCTTGTCCTTGGTTAATGGATGTTTTGCGCAGTAGAATTTTTTTTTTTTTGAATAATTGAATTCCATTATCAAATGTTTAACCATTAAATAACAATAATGATAAACTGCCAATTACATGATGAGATAACACATAATTTCTTTGCATTATCTGATGTTTCTTTCCTCTTGTTTTTGATGTGTATTACGTGATATTTCCTACATATTAATGATAAGTGATGTGAGATAATAAAAATTGTATGGATCCAGGTTCTTTTTACCAATATGAGGTATTGCTTGAATTTAGAATTGGTGCAAATTTTTCAAAAGGATCAACGAATGCATTAAAATTTGATCAACATCTAAAGATTTCATGTTCATGGTTAACAAATTACATTTCTTTGAGTGACAATATTAATTCATTAAAGTCATCACACTAATATTTGTAGTAAAATTTTATAGTTCTAGGGTTAATAGAATTTTTGATTATTTTGAAAAAAGTTAGTTAACCGAATGATTGTATCATGAATAATGCAATGATAATGATAAAAAGAACGTATTTTTTTCTTCTAACTTTATTAACATAATCAAACATGATCACAGTTTTTGCATATTCACAACAAACAAGATTTCTCACTTGAAGAATATGAAGGGTCAAAATATTAAGGGAATTACTTGACCAATTACTTGTGAATCACCGACATCTTTTAGTTAGAATAACAATGACCCCATAATCAAGTTATCTTTTCTTGTTTTACTAATTAGTAACATTAGCTAGTAAAAAAATAGTAATATTTTTCTTGTTAAGATATTCATTGGTTGATAGAAGCTAAATTTTTTGATACCAGAATGAAAACTAAAAAACTTTCTTTTTTTCTCTTTTAGAATATGATAAGTCAAAACATTGCAAGGGAATTCTTATCCATTTTTTAACCCCAATGTTTAGCTCAATTGGTGTTGTGAAAAGAATTTGATTTAAGCTAAGGCTCAAAATAAGGAAACACCAAGCTATTTCTTAAGACCAACTCCCACTTAGAGGATGGAGTTTTTACACTATGTGTGTGGGTTAGTGAGCATGGATAAGTAGGAGACTAGTTAGGTAAAGCCTAATGAGCCAACCAAAAAAAAAAAAAAAATCTTGTGACATCTTCATAAACTTAACAAGATTCGGGACACAAGAATT
This sequence comes from Diospyros kaki, assembly GCA_036245055.1. Classification (NCBI taxonomy): domain Eukaryota; kingdom Viridiplantae; phylum Streptophyta; class Magnoliopsida; order Ericales; family Ebenaceae; genus Diospyros; species Diospyros kaki. The sequence goes on from BSEG01000003.1 coordinate 6,356,830, forward strand.
TTGGAATAGTTTAGGACAATTATTTGAGTAAAGCAACCAATTGAATCAAGCCTTAGAAATGCAACGTAGCTGCATAAAGTACTATTTTATCGTTTTTAAATTATTGTAATTATTCGCCAATCGTTGCACCATTGGTTCCGAAGTTCACAAGTCAATAATGATTCTATTTTTATTCCTTTTATTTTCCCAATGTAAAAGAAGCAACGTCCTAGAATGTAGCACTTTTATGGTCATTAAAAAAAATCCTTTGACTTTGTTTCATAACTACTTTTCCAATAGTCTCGCTACTATTCCTCTAGAAAAGTGGATTTTTTTTCCTTATTTGGATTTTGGGTTTCGAGAAAGCTTGAAGATAAAGGTCTAGGGCATTTTCCTGTGAAATGATAAGGTAGTGATCGAGGTTGTAAGGACCACGAAGAGGTACACTACTCAAATGACTTGAGGTTGAGGGGTTCTTAAGGATGCAGTCGAGAGTATATCACGACAATCGAGAATTTGCTAATTTGTTGTAGTGAGCTCTCATAGGTGATGGTTGATTTTTAATCAAGTTTCTCATTTTGGGATTTCTAGTTTGTCTTCAAAACTTATTGATATTGCTACATTCATTGGTATCTAAGCTTGATTCTACTTTGGAGGGGATTGAACTTCATCTTTGCAGAAACAATTTAATTTGTGGATAAGTAATCGAAGATCAAGGTGGATAAGATTAAGGCGCTTGACTTATGGTTTGTGAAATGCTGATGAGTTGAGAGTTTATTCTCTCATAATGTTGGAAGCTCAATGATGCCAATTAAACCTCTAAGGTTTTATTTTTAATTTTTGAAAAAAATATGAAATGATTTAAATTTACACTGCTCTTAGGTTTTTTACGATAGAGACAAAGCAAACTATTGAAGTGGGCAGTCTCTATCCTTAACAATTATAGTGCAAAGCTTACCATTGGTAGGCAAATTGGCCCATGAAAGGGCAGTGGAGGTTTTCCAACAAATTGGTTAAGGTGGTGTTGAGCATGCTCTTTGGTTAGTTTTGTGTTTTCCAAGAAACAAGCTTTTTAAAAGCCCCAGGCCAAGCATTGGGAAATTTAAATTTTTTAGTAATTACACTTTGACCCACAAGTTTCCCTAAACTTATTTTTCTTTCTTTTTCTCTTGTTTCTGGACCCCCAAACCTAGAATCCAATGAGCTTCTAGTAACACTTGATTTTTTTGCTAACCCACTAACTTTACTCAAATCAACTTCCAAAATTTTCCCCTCAACTACCAATCAACCCCTTGTGATTCCCAAGAACAAAAAACCCCAAAACTCATACTCCACCAATCAAAAAGCCATGCCTAACCTCAGGTAATTATTTATACCATATTCTAGCCCTTGAAGTGGTGCTGTGGTGGTCAGAGATGGGCTTTATGGCAATGCAATGTTCACAAGGCGTATGTTTCCAACAATTGCACTGATCTGGCTCATATTTTTATTTCATTTGGGCTTGGTTAATTTATATTTATTACATTTTGAGCCCTTTTCTCTTATAAAAATTGTCAATTTTCTCCTCAAGTCCTAGAGATATTTTAAAATAAATTACAAATTTCACCCCTTTAATCATTACTTTATTTTGTCCATTTTATTGGTTTTAGTTTTATCCATATGTTTATCTTATAATTTTTATTTTATTTTTAATGATTAAATTTCATTCACAAATTATTTTTTTTGTATATGTATGTATGCATGTATTTCCGAATACATTTACATATATACATATACATATACATATACATATATTTATTTTCCAATACTTGGATAATTGAAGCAGTATATATAGTTACTTGGGATTATTGGATTTTTGATTTATCCTTGGGTGGATTTATTCATATCTCAATCATTTTTGCTAGTTAGACCTACATGCTCAAAGTATTTTTCAAAAATCCTTATGTTATTGCCGAGATACAATAATAAATTTATTTTACTTGAAATGTTATCGTCAAGCCATCTGAGCCTACAAGAAAGAAAATAGTCAGAGAGTGATGGGAGGTCCTTGTGCAAACACTCTGTGGAAAAGATATGATATTTTCTTGATATGACCTCTTGTTTTCCAATAGTTAATAGGAACAAACTTGACAAAAACTAGAGATTTTGTCGTCCATGAGACAAACAACTAAGAAAGTTGCACAAAGTACTCAGAAAGTAAGGCTTTTAGGCAATAGGGTCTTGTGACTGAGCTGTCTATTTTGAGATAGAAAGTTACGAACTTTTAGGTGATATTTTACTCTTGGTAATAAGATAGTTTTGATAATGACTATATAAAAATCAATCTCTACTATATGAATTGTATGAATGAGAAAATCAATCTTTAATAAATGAGTTTGAAGCAAGATATGAAAATCTATAGAAGATATGTTGAGTATGGTTGAGTATGGTTTGTTTCAAAATATATTTTTGATAATCTTAACTTGCTTTCAAAAGAATCAAAATGAGGATTTGTTAAGTTTTCAATTTTTTCAAAAGGATAGTCGACTATGTGGTTTAATGCTATCGACTATGCCTAAAAATCGACTATGTTATAAGGTTAGTCGACTATGCATAAGGATAGTTGACTATGCTTGTTTAATCTGTCGACTATATATGGCCTCTGTCGACTATTTTTCATTCTATCGACTATCATGTAAGGATAGTCGACTATGGTTTTTCTTCTGTCGACTATGTTTGTATATGATTTTCAAAATCTTCTTCTCATTTTTGGATCTGTCAACTATGTAAATGTGATAGTCAACTATCAATAGATTTTGATAGACAATAGTCGACTATGCTTTCTTGTCTGTCGACTATGTCTTAGTTTTACTTGAAAATATAGTCGACTATGCCTTCTTCTCTGTCGACTATCTCTTTTCGCAAAAAGTTTCCAACGGCTAGTTTTTCAATCTCCAACGGCTAGTTTCTCATTCTCCAACGGCTTAAAACGGCTAGTTTTGGGTAAAACTTTTGGGAAGCCTATAAATACAAATCAAGTAGATCATGAAGAGGCTAATAGATGGAAAGGAAATGATTTGAGCTTACATCGTATACACATTTGTATTTATATTGACTGTGCTTTAATTTTCTCTTTTCAAGGCTTTGATCTTCACTTGTAATCATTCATTTAAGCGTTGTATCATTTTTGAGAGACATTGTAACTAAGAGATTTATCTCTTAGATCCTCTCTTTATTACATTTATTGTATTTCCTAACTTGTGTAGCTAGAAAGCCCATTAAATTGGGAGGTTTTGTAATTTTTCTAGTCACGGACTAGAGGACTTACTTGGTTTAAGTAGGGAGTTTTAGTGGATGGTTTGAAAAATCCTTAATGAAGAGCTAAGGTAGTGGATTAGGCTTGGGTTAAACCGAGCCACTATAAATCCTTTGTGTTCTTCTCTTGTGCTTGTGTTATTTAGTTTGTTTATTATTGCTAGCATTTCCATCAAAAGGATTTTAAGTTCCAAAATAAGTTATAAAAATAACTAATTCACCCCCCCTCTTGGTATGTGTCATAGCTCATCTCGGTCTAACATTAAGAGCATTCTTCATTGACCACTAGAGGTTGTTCTTAGAAGACAAAATTACCATCTACATTGGAGGGTGTTCTAAGAAGACAAGATTGCCATTTAGCCAATTGAGTTTAAAACACAATTAACTAAGTATGGACATTATGATAATTGTGACTCAAATCCTAATTCATCTGCAATTGGATTTCCTAATTTGAGCGTGATTATGACTTCGAATTTGACTGTGGTTATGACTGTAGAACTTTTGAATAAATAGCAAACGATATGTAAAATACCTGAATCGCAGTGGAATAATCTTATTTGATTTTCCTAACAACCTCCGTGGAAGAAAATTATAAAAGCTTTCTTATCCGTCCACCCCTTGTCCGCCCAAGGCTCGAATGGTGATGCCGAAGACAGTATATGAGTAATCAGAAACTGATTTTGATTGTCGTTATTTTTCCATTAGACTCTATGTCTATTTATAGGTATCACACAGATATAGATAAACATATATTTGTAGGAATTTGAATCTAATTCAAATTCCAATTACTTATCCCATTATATTGTTAAAATTCAAATGTTAAGGAATTTGAAACAAATTCAAATTCATAACATTTATCTTATCACTAGGGAACTTATCTGAATTTAACCGTAATTTTAACAATCTCCCACTCGGGTACATGGGATAATGCTCAACTCATCTTTTCATACAGGACATCAAGGGATGCGACCTTGATGATAATGATAAGAGTACTATATCAAACAATCACCAATGCCAACATAATACTGTTGCAAAAAGAAATAAACGAGGGCAATGCCATCTATGGCTTAGATAATAAATAACACATCTATCAAATGCTTCCAATCTCTCAAGAGTAACTTTGAACAACATTTGATCATCAATTGAAGTTCTTGCACTCATGATCATCACACAGGTGATCATCTGGATTATGAGTTGCAAAACTTATATGATGTATAAATTATCTTTCCCAAAATTCGAAACAATCCATCTCTTGGTTCAACCACTTGTCAATACATAGCCCGCCTTACTGGCCAATTGGGTGACATGCTAAAGTAGTGTAATTGAACCTCAACTTCATGAAACAATTTTAGGTCAGAAGGCATATGTAAATAGGGTCCCACGCAGTGATAGAGAGAGAACAATCTTCTCACTTCCCTATAATGGTCGTACAAGTTCATGTTGTATGATATGATGCTATGGTGGAGCTCCCACTAATCAGGGATGTCACACTCAAAACACTGTATAGATGTCGGCCTAGTCACCACATAGGTACTAACCTAAGTTACTCAACTCATGAGTACTCATATCCTGCTATTCTCAGGCTTAATATGGAATTCATAATATATCCATATTCGACTTCTTCAAATAAGTCTCATCTTAGCCGTACTAAGGCGACAATAACGACCTTTAATACCCCTCATGAATCAAGGTACTTACACTGACCACATAAGTCTAAGAATAAGCTGTCTCATCCTGTATACCACACAGGTGTCAGGGCGATTGTCCACGTGAGAGGACCGATCCAAGCTTGGTGACATTCATGAACATGTGCAATTATTTCCATGTTTTTTATATCAATAACACAATGTCATATAATGAAAACAGAAAGAAGATAACAAATACCCATCAAATAAGATAACAAATATCCATCAATATGAATGTCATAAACAGTGATCAAATGTAGAACTCAAATTCTACGTAGTCCCATATGCCTCACATGGGATTCAAATACATTATTGCTAAGTGGCTTTGTTAATGGGTCAGCTAACATTTCAACGCTAGGAATATAACTCAGAATCACTTTCTTGTACTTGATCAATCCTCTAATGTAGTGATATCTTCTTCTTATGTGTTTTCCTCTATCATGGAATTTGGGGTCATGTGCGAACTGCATTGTAGCCATGTTATCGATACAAATTTCGACAGGTTCATCAGCTTGAGCTGTTACCCCGAGCTCTCAAAGAAAAACACTAAGCTAAGATGCATGTCTTCCAGCTTCTGAGCTAGCCACATACTCTGCTTCCATGGTTGACTGAGCAACAGAATCTTGCTTCTTGCTTTGCCAAGAAATAGAGCCTTTACCAAGAGTGAAAACATATGCTGATGTGGAGACACTATCATCTATATCTCTGCCAAAATTAGCATCAGTGTAACCACGCACTTTCATATCTCCACCTTAGAAAGCTAGGGCATAACCATAAGTACCACATGGATACCTCATGATTCTCTTGACAACTTTCCAATGTTTCTCACCAGGATTACTTTGATATCTGCTTACTAGCCCAATGGCGAAGTAGATATCAAGACGAGTACACTTCATAAAGTACATGAGACTCCCAACAGCACTGGCGTATGGTTTCTTTTCCATCAGTTTCCTTTCCTCCTCTAATTTAGGGTACTGACTAGTACTCAAGGTGTAACCCTTATCAACTGGAGTATCAACAGGCTTTGAGTCATATTAAACCGTTCAAGGATCTTACGAAGGTAAGTCTCTTGAGACAAACTCAAAAGCCTTCTTGAGCGATCCCTTGAGATTTTAACTCCGAGGATATAACTCACTTCCCCTAAATCCTTCATCTCAAAGACAGAGGATAGCCATTCCTTAATGGTGCTGATCATCTCCAAGTTGTTTTCAACCAATAAGATGTCATCTACATATAAGGACAAAATCAAGAACCCATCTTTTGTCCGTTGGATATACACACAATGGTTTTCCTCCATCATGGTCAACCAAATAAAGGTGACGGCTTCATGAAACCGTAGATACCATTATCTAGACGACTGCTTGAGACCATATATGGATCGTTTGAGATGACACACTTTGCCCTCTTGCTTTTCAGTAACAAAACTGATAGGTTGATCCATATATATCTCCTCGTCTAGTTCTCCATTGAGAAATGCTATCTTAACATCCATCTGGTGTAGCTCAAGATCTAAATGAGCAACGATGGCTAGAATCACGCGAATAGAGTCAAATCTCACTATAGGAGAAAATGTCTCTAAAAAATCTACACCCTCCATTTGGGTATAGCCCTTTGCGACCATCCAGGCTTTATACTTGTTGATTGATCCATCAACTCGGTGTTTGATTTTCAAGATCCAATTGTTACCAATTGCCTTTCTATTTGGTGGAAGATTAACAAGTTCCCACACCTTGTTCTTATCCATCAAGTCCATTTCCTCTTTCATAGCAATCAACCATTGATCTCGGTTTGGGGAGGTTAAGGCTTCTTCATAAGAAGTCGGCTCACTGTCATCCAACATGGCACACATAAGTACCTTTCCCTCAATATCATCAAAATGACGACGAGGGATAAGCCTGCGCTAGCTACATCAAATTACTTGAGTCTCCGAAGTACTGTCTATGAGTTCACTCCGACTAATTGTAGGAATTCTCCCACTGACAAAAGGAACTTCCTATTGTAACTCATACAATTGGGAGTCCTTATCAATCTCACAAATTCTTGGGAGCTCATCCTAAAGAAACTCTACATCCCGAGATTCTATCTCAATCAAACCCCCACTAGGATGTTCACTATACATGACGTATCCTTTTGAACCCACAAGATACCGAATGAACACCTTCTTGCTGGCTCTTGGTCCAAGTTTTCCATACTTGTGGACGTGGTATGAACATATCCAGTTGATCCCCAAAGTCGCAAGTGATCCAAGTTTGGACTTCTACTAATGCATAACTCATAAGGGTAGAAGGCACGGACTTGCTTGGAACACGGTTAAGAATGTAGGTTGCAGTCAACAACGCATCTCCCCAGAAACTAATCGGGAGATTCGCCTACGCCAACATCGATCTAACCATTTCCAACAAAGTCCTATTCTGGCGTTTTGCAACACCATTTTGTTGCTGAGTACTAGGAATTGTTAGATGTCGAACTATATCTTTTTCCTCACATAGACTCCTAAACTAATCAGAAAAATATTCATAGCCTCTATCAGTTCGAAGAGTTTTTAAGCTCTTATCCATTTGATTTTCAACCTCATGCACAAAGCGTCTGAAGTAATCTAAAGCTTCTGACTTGTGAGAAATTAGATACACGTAACTGAAACGTGAATAATCGTCTATGAAGGTAATAAAGTATGATGCACCATGACATGCCCCCACATTTATAGGACTGCATATGTTGGAGTGAACTAACTCCAAAGGACAAGATGCATGGGAAGCCTTACCAAAAGGTTTCGTCTTAGCCTTACCGGCTAAGTAAGGCTCACACACATTGAGTCTCACTTTACTGAGAGATCCCAATAGACATTCTCTTGCCAGTCTTGCCATAATTTCTTGGCCCACATGGCCAAGTCTTTTGTGCCATAAATCACAATCAGCATTTACGATAGAAGAAGTAGAAGAAACTAAAGCAACATAATGGTTATCATAAACATAATCCAAATTAAGTTTGAAAAATCAACTACTAAGAAACCATCACCAAAGAATGTATCATCCAAATAGATGCTCACGCCAGTATCAAGGAAAAGAAAAGAATAACCTTGTTCTAATAAACATGCTACTGATAATAAATTACACCGAACTCTAAGAGCATACATAACGTCCTTCAGGAGTAGAATCTTGACATTCTTGATCTTGAGCTGGAATGAACCAACTCTAAGAACTTCTTCTTGTGTGCCATTTCTAAGCGTGACGTACTGAGTTCCCGTTGGCACCCGGTGGTAATCCACAAACCCTTCTTTCTCAACACTTACGTGTCGTGTTGCTTCTGTATCCACAATCCACTCAGGACGTGAGTATGCAACTAATGCATGCGAGCAAACATAAATCAAAGGGGAATAAGAAGAGAAATGTACATTCTTCGTCTCTGGACCATCTCGAGCGAAGTGATCCTTCTTTTTTAAATTATAACATTTCAGTTTAGACAAGTCTTTCTTTCCACGTGCCCCTCTTCTAGCCTTCTTGCTCTTGCCAATCTTAGGTGTAGGCCTTGATGCTTTCGATCCTTGTCTGTTGTGTTTGGGCCCGAAGCCCTCACGTCTGTTGACCTTGGTTACAAAAGCCATCGCACGGTTCGCTTCAACGCACTCCTCCTCAAGCTCCAAGTGACGTGAAATATCATCAAAAGTTTTGATATTTTCATTGTGCGTTATAAGAAGCTTCATCTGAGACCACTTAGGGTCTGACAAGGATCTAATCACCCCTAGGAGTTGCTGCTCATCAGTAAGCGCTACTCCCGCACTTTGAAGATCTCTGATAAGTGAACCCATTACTCTCAAATGCTCAGCCATGCTGTGCCTCGGGTCATTGAAATACTATTGAAATTTTAATTGTAAAGCACGAAGCTTTGTTGCAGATGTCTGACCAAAAGTGATCTTCAACTTTTGCCACATTTTCATGGCAGTTTGGCAAGACTCAAACTAGCCCATGATGTTAGCCCGTATGCTAAGAAGCATCGCAAAACAAGCATAACGGTCCCTCTCAAGCCATTTATCATAGGCCCGCTGTATCGCTAAGGAAACATTTTCCCCTTGCGACATGGGATGTGAAGTCTCCAAAATGTCCCATACTTTCTTCATTTGAATTAGATACTGAATCTACTTCTCCTATGTGGAGTAGTTGGACCCATCCAACTTATCTATCCTGGTCATGCTTCCAGCAACTGAACTGGTGGCCATTAATCACTGAATTAGGGACAACAAAAGATATTCAATGCACATGTTCAAAACAAATAATTAAATCAAACATTTAGCTATGCACTTCGGGATCAACAGATCGCCAGACTTCATAGTCATCACCCTTAATGCACTACTAAAATATTATGACTCAATTGTTTATGTGGAACTAATCTACAATATCCAACAATGTATTAGGACCCATACAAGACCCAAGATCTGTACTAAACTGAAATTAATAATTATCTATATGTAAATAAAACTAAATATTTTTGGATAACAGATAATTAATTAAGTTAATTTCTATTGAACACAAAAAGAATATGTCACATCACATCTATTTATAATTTTAGACTCAAAATTAAACTTATTAATTTATGGTCTAAAAGAATAAACCAAACAATTATCATGACAATATTAAAACACATAATAAAAGTCCTAAAAATAATTTTACTAATTACAAAAATTAATATTCTAGAATTAAATATTCCTAAAGTAATTCTATTTTTTTTAATCTCAAAATGGATTTATTATTTAATTTATAATTTTAGGCAGAAAATTAAACTAATTAATTAATGGCCCAAAGCATAATCCAAATGATTAAATAAAAAACCCAATGGAATGGCCCAAAACAAAATTGAGGCCCAAAATATTTTAAATTAAAAAACTAGTCCAATTATTAATAAAACAATTGGCCCAATAGCAAGCCCAAGCCCAGCATAATAAATCAATAACTTGGCCCAATTCTAGGTCCACTCATGAATCTATTAATGGACCGGGTTAACCCAACCCAGATCCAACCCACACACAAGTGGATCTTCTTCTTCCCCAACACAAAGGGTTTGCTGGGCCTTGAACCAGCTCCGTTGCCAGCTTCTGCTCTGCTGTGCCTTGTCGTCGGCCGCCTCTCCATCCCCCTCCCATCTCATCGCCGCTGGCCTCGAAGTTTGACGATCGATCAGTGGCTCGCAACGGCCACCATCGGTCATTGGCCATGCCAGAAAACAAAAGAAGCCGCGACCATGGTGAACAGATCAAGCCATGGCCGCCGTCTTCCTTCCATTAACGACAGTTATAGAGACAATCATTCGATGACCCACGTCGAACCCATGACGAAGAGCAGAAGACAGAGGCATCAGCCGTAGCGAAGCATTCACAGCGACAAGCCAAGACCCACAAAAAAACTGCCATTGACTTACTACTGGCAGTGACCATAGCGGTCGCCGACGACGGGCAAAAACGATTGATCTTTGGCTATGGCAGAAAGCAAAGGGTCTCCCACTGGCAGTGACACATGCGGGTCTTGTTACTGCCATGGCGAGAAGAGCAAGCGGTAAGACCACTGAAACATCAAGCCAATGGCCGCGACGAACACGGCCGCAACGAACAGTGCCTCAGCCATCTCGAGGCTGACCAAGGAGCTGCAAGTCGAGTAGCCACGATGAACATGGTTGCTGGGGACTGCCTCAGTCGGGGGCGGAGCCAGGATTTTGGTTGAGTGGGGGCGAATTTAAATACAAAAAATATAATTTTAAAAATAAGATAATAATGATAATATTAAAATATATATAAATATATATATTTTATAATTAGTTTTTATAGTTTTTCATACTATAAATTACAATTGTTCAAGAAAATTACATTGATTATTTAAATTTTTAGACTCATTATGACCACGAAAAGTTAGTTCTTACCGTAGAAGAAATCGAATACAATCAAATGATGCATTTAGACGAATTTAATAATCACACAATATTTGTTCTAATTGTTTAAAGAAAATTATCTTAATATTTTGCTCTTGATTCATTAAAGTTTCATATTTATTTTGAGCTTAATTGTGTACACTATTAACATTTCAAACATGAACTTAAAGTTTATATATATTTTTTAAATTATTGAACCATCTTTTTATGAAAGAATTACCATCTCTTTGTTCCACATTATTTGTTTTAAAAAGATAACAGTACAAGCAAAATGTGACATCTTTGCTTATACTATTCCAACTAATCACCAAATTTATTGAACAAAACTAGAATGAATTGTTTTGATTTTGAAGCTAACACAGACCTCTTTGTAAGTAGGTTTTTTTAATTTGATTTTGAAAATTAATATTGTAATCCATTATTATATTTCCTAGCCCGAAATCTATAGAAATTTGTGCAATATCAATTTGCACAATTCTTGCTTTGTTAATTTGTTTATTTTCTTTAGTATAATCCTCCATACTTGCTTTCTTTACTTCACAATTTTCTTCGATACTTAATTTTATTTACATCATCATTCTAAAAAAATAAAATTATGAGCAAATTGTAAAAAATGTTGTGATGGTTACTACTAGCCCATTATATACTTACTTTTTTCAATACTTAGTGTTATTGGTATTTTTCGCCCTACCCTATAAGGGATGGGCCCAACTTATTGGGCCAGTGCAACTGTCAAAGTAGCTGAAAGGCTTCATGTTGAGACCCTCAAAGCGAGCTCGCGCATGGCCGAAACTCGGCCTGGAATGATGTCATCTAAACGAGCTCTCAGCGACCTCGCTGACTGTCGGCTCAGCCAACCAGCTCGCATGATGAAAAGGCCAAAGTCCTGACGAGTCAACAGGTCAGGGGCCGCCCCCAGCCATGTGATCCAGGCCCATTTCTCTTAGCCCATCTGGCCAGTCCATGCCAGTCCCATCATGGTCCTTTCATAACGGCATTATTACCGCCGTGCCTGGATTTCCGCGCGTCCGCCCTAAATCCCATCTTCATTAATTACAGGTCCTCTCGCCGTTAATGAATAGTCTCGTCCACATTAATGAAGGTTCCATCGGTACCTTCCTGCCGCATGGACATCCTTCGCCGGTATTAGGTATTCTGTCCCATCCCCTAGGACAGACATGCTACACCTAAGGAAGAACATCCCTCGATATATATGGGTCAGCTCTGGTAAGAAGGGTAGGACATATTTTTCCAATTAACATATTTTTTCTCTCTTCACCCTTTACAGACTCGCTTATTAACTTGAGCTTCAGAATATCTTGCAGGAACGGAGACGAGGCTCAGGAGATCGAAAATCAGCCATCACGTATACATTCTTCGGATCTATTGCGCCAGGCAGGCCAAAAAGAATCATAGTCGACCAATTCCGAACGTCGACACTTAGTTTTTTATTTCTAGTAATAAAATAAAATATAATTTTTTTTATTTTTAGTAATAAATTATTGTAAAAAATAAAATTAAAAAAAAAATCTTGGCCCAGTGGGGGCAACTGCCCCCACTGGGCCTCAGGTGGCTCCGCCCCTGGCCTCAGTCATGGCCACTGGCCGCTGGAACACAGTGGACAAAAAATATTTTTACGCAAAAATATCACGAGCTAAATAAAATGAGACAGGATCATAGCAAACAAAGAGACCAAAAAATTATTTCACACAGAATAATACGACGCGTTACTGATTTCACACAGAAAATAATTTTACACGTAAAAATATCACAAGTTACAAAAACTCGCGAATATAATTGGTCAATTACAACGATGTAGACAAAAAAACAAAAGCTCTGATACTATTATAGAACTTTTTGAATAAATAGCAAACGGTATGTAAAATACCTGAATCGTAGCGGAATAATCGAATTTGATTTGCCTAACAACGTTTGTGGAAGAAAACTACAAAAAATTTCTTATCCGTCCACCCCTTGTCTGCCCAAGACTCGAATCGTGATGTCGAAGACAATATATGAGCAATCAGAAACTGATTTTGATTGTCTTTATTTTTTCATTAGGTTTTATGTCTATTTATAGGTATCACACAGATATAGATAGACATATATTTGTAGGAATTTGAATCTAATTCAAATTCCAATTACTTATCCCATTATATCGTTAAAATTCAATTGTTAGTGACTTTGAAACAAATTCAAATTCATAACATTTATCTTATCACTAGGGAACTTATCCCAATGTAACCGCAATTCTAACAATGATATTGTCAAATTTAATTTTAAGTGAGATTTATTTCATTTGGAGGAATATTCTCATGAATAATCTTTCGACCAGGATATGATTTCATGTGTATATTTATAGATGATTTTAGGTCTATAAATACATGCCCAATGTCATGGAATTTAGTGTGTTAATATCACTTTTGTACTACCAACATTTACTTAGTGATATTTTATTTTGTATGCCCTTGATTTTCTCGATTTAGGTTTTCATGTAAAATTTTGTGTTCGTTTGTGTGTGGTTGATGGTTGGATAGTGATTTGTATTTGATCCAATTTCATAACAAACATAATGCAATAACTATACAAAAAATGAAGAACCCAACTAACAGAGTCTCAACTTAGGAAACTAATTCCTAGTAGATATGTTTCCTGCCTACTATATTTCAAATACCAGAAAGACCATATTTTGGAAATCTATAAATAAGGGCATCCTCCTTTGTGGAAATCAAGCTTTTGTAAGTTTTTCTTTTTCCCCAGTAATTAAGCATTTATAACTTGCATGTAAATTTTTTATCTTGGGCAAACCTAGTTTGTATTTCTTTTTGATAAAATCTTGCTTTCTTTTTTGAGCTTCATTGGCATATTCTCGTTTAAGAGAAATTTTAAAGTTTATCTTGCTTTTGAAAATTATTTTTGATGAAAAAAACATCCATTCTTGTGCTAAGTTTGCTTCAATTTAACTCTAGACCTCTAATTCTACTAGGGAATAAGAAGAATATCCTTGTTGTTTCCTGATTACAACAATTAAATTTATTTATCTTAGGGAACAGATCATGCAAGTCCATTAGCAAAGCCTAAAGGTCTAGGGCGCCACAAGAGAAGAAATAGGTGTTGGGCTCGATCCACTATTCGGGAGAGCTAAGATGCCAAGGGTCTACATATGGGTCTTCAAAGTCTTCAGGGAATGAGTTCCCGAAAAGTCTTCAGGGGGTTGGTCTCCAGATGAGTCCATAGGATCTTCAAGTAACTGGATTTGATAGTATTTTGTAGCACAAATATAGTTAAAAGGCACGTGATGATCTTTCCCACATTGGCTCTTCGATGACTAAGTTAGACAAACCTTGTCTTGAGACATAAAATGTATGTATGCGTGTATATTGTAGGTTCTAGATAGGGTCTCCTTAAGAGTTATGTGGGGTCTAGAGTGTGAGTGTTTGGGTCCCAAGTCTTAATGTGTAAGAGTCTGGGAGTTCGAGTTTTGGGACAAGGGGAAGTCAAAGGATCCAAAAAGGTCATTCTACCATGGAATTGACGGGTATTTATAGAGGTTTGGTGGTGAGATCCATGTTACACGTGGTTATGCAGATGAGAGTCTTTAGACTCTCCAGGAAGATGCATCAAATAAGTTTGGAGGGTCTTAGGCCTTAAAGATATGAGGGATAAATAGGTCCCAAAGACTTTCTGGAGGTTTCAGGAGACTCATGCTTCGAAAGACTCTTCGGGCTCTTCCAGGTCTTTAAGATGCTTGGAATATTTTTGGGATTTTTAGCTTCGATTTTCCTAGGGCACCCCACAACAATCCAAGCGATGCTTTATCTCTGCATTCTTTACTGTTAGTCTTTTTGCAATCATTGATCTATTGAGGTGTGTTTTATAATCTCACCATGTGTGTTAGGGATTGTGTTAAGATAGTAAGCTAAGGATTTACTAGGATAAGAGAGGTGAACTATCACCTATTGAAGGTAGGAGAGATGTACTAGCACTTACTAAAGCTAGTGCATATTAAGGTCTTATATCACCCGTAAGGTATAGGGAGAAGGGTTCTATAGTATCTATAAGTTATAGAGACTTGATACCACAAGAAAGGTTAACTCAGACACATGAACTGGGGGAATTGTAAATGTTCTCTAGTTCCTGGAAGCTAGAGGGATTGTTTCCATAGTGAAATCTTCAAATTACAATTTAAGAAGATGGGAGGTAGATTGTATTGTGTTGATCTTCTATAAATTGGTTTACATCTTTATTTTCTTTTCTCTTTACCTTACAATTGCTTTATATTTGTGCTTAATTCCTATATCCATTTCATATTAAGCAAACCAATCTCAAACACAAGCATATCATACACATTGGTTAAATGTTTTTAAAGCTAACACTTTTCACAATGAAACTCAATTCATCCCTATCTTAGGTTGCCTTTTGAGCCACAAAAACTATGTGGCAAAACTCACATGGTCTTAATTGACGGGTAAGTGATGTGTGATTTATACACAATTAATTCGGGCAAGTGCACCTTAGTCAAATATGCATATAGTGATGAAAAGATGTCGATCCCACGAGGACTAGATCACAATACCAAAATAATTTTAATTTAACCTAAGTTGAACCAATTAATTAATTGATGAATAAAAAGAAAAATAAATGGAAAACTAGATTCTTTATGAGAAAAATTAATTAATGAGTGCACTAGGGTTTAGATTTCATTTAATTTAGGTTATGTAATGTTGAATTGTTGTCTCGAGTATATCCTAGAAGATCAGTGAAGGCATGTAGTGATATAATTGGCTATTGGAGGCTTAGAAAGATAGTTGTATCCCATGTGTAATTAGTAATAGTTGTGGGGTGAAACTGTAATTATCCAATTCTTGGCGTTGTCATGTCCGCCCTATCATTCTATAAATAGGGCAAGGGGTAGCCACTTAAGGGAGATTCTATTCTTCTGTTTCTATGTGATGAGTGCACTGTTCTGAGAGAATAGCTGGGTGTTTCCTTCTGTTAAAGCTTTGTAATCTTGGAAAGCTGTTGGGGGTGTACTCGGGATAGTTAGAAGGAGGGATTCTACTGCTGTATTGATCGTTCTTCTTCTTAATAAGACTGTTAGGAAGGCTCTTTGAAGGCTAGATGTAGGTTTCCTCAAATGAAACCGAACCAGGATAAATCCGCGCCTACTTGTGGTTTGATTGTTTCTTGTTTTATTTCCTTTCTGTTTGATTGCTTATATTTTATGTTTTCAATTCCTATAATTGTTGGGTGGATTTGAGAGTGTTGAGAGAGGCATATTCTATCTAAGGGTCATTCCGCATAGTCCTAGGATGACATGTAATTATTTATTCAATCCGATTCAAAACCATAATTATTTGCATGTGATGGTGGATTTCCCTCAATTAATTAATAAGCTTTCTCAAGTTATATTAATCCTTTATTAATTCAATTTCACTGCCAGATTTCTGAATAGATAGTAACGAAATAAATAAGCATTATGTTCTTTGGAAACCTCTAATCTCGGAAGGGGATTTGACTTACTAAGCTTCCTTAATTCTCACATATGAGCTAATTATCTTTCGATCTCATAGTCAAACATACGATTTCTATTGCCTATGGATCTAATTTATAACAAACCTTTACTCAGTCATGCATAAATCATTAGATCATTAGAAGGTGATTAATCTTTTAAAGCATTAAACACAATAATATAAATTCCTCAAGCAAATAATAATCAGGTTTTGAATCAAACTAAACAAATAATCACAGAATTTCAAAATTAAAATCCATCCAAACCCTAGCTAAAATAAATTAGCTAGACATTATTAAAGTAAAAATAAAATATAAATTAAATGAAGAAACAGAGAGGCTCTCTGTCCCAATGCGGTTATGCTCAATTCTTTTGTGTCTGAGGCTTCAATTTCTTCGTCACTGTGCACACCTCCAGTGCTCGGCCGCTCTTTCTCTTCTGTTCCCATTCTCCAATTTTCCCTTTACTGCACTGCATCCAAAAGCCCCCTTCAATCCACTGGCCTTCAATTCCTCACTTTGCGCCGCTTCCAGGCCTCTTCCAATTCCATTCAATCACCGCCCCTCACTTATTATTATATATATATATATATATATATTTATGTGTGTGTGTGTGTGGCGTGGGCCGCCCTAGACAAGCCCAATTCATGCCACTGTTAGATTCTTCTTATTTAATAATATAATATATATAAAATGCATATGCCATGTCTTATTCTTCACCTTCACGCCATTTATTAATATATATATATTATATATAAATATAATATAAATAATATTATATATATAAATAATATAAGATGAAATATAATAAATATATAACTATTATAATCTAATATATAATATAATATATAATATTTAATATATTGTAACTTTAATTATATTATAATATTAATTATTCAAAATATTTATTTAATTTTTAATTTATAATATTAATTTTAAAATTAACTTTATAATATATTTTTTTTTTCTTTTTATGCCCAAATCTTTGAATTTATTTCCTTTGCTGGATTCCTACAAAACAAGATTAAAATAATGTAAAATCCATATAAACACACATTTATGTAGAAAAATTAACATAAGATTAAGATAAAAATTAAATAAAAATATGTAAACAATTAAACCCTATCAGTAAGTTCTTATCACCGATCTAACATTTGTGTAGGCTTTCAATCCATTAAGTGGCAAGTTCTTGTCACATGATCAACCAAGTCCTTGTCACATCATGAAAAAATTAATTACTGTGGATTACCATTGGCACAAATCCCAAAGATGAGAATATTGTTGATTTTTTGAGGGAGAGAGAGAGAGAGAGAGAAAGTCCAAGGAGTTGATGTAAAGAATATGTGAATGAGAAAAAGACAAAATCAAATGGCTATGGTTGCAAAGATAAAGAAGTTTTCCTAAGAAAAAGACAAAGAAAAGATGGCAATTTCCACACTAGCTATGTTGTTAGCTCACGATTTGGGAACTCGAAACCATTTTATGAGTTGTTCGTGCTTTTTAAAGTGAGTGACAAAAAAGTAAAGGAGGAGAGAGATCTGAGAGTCTATATGCTTGCACGTGTCTATGATCGTGGCATCATTCAAGGTTATAAAACCAAGGATTGGGATTCCTATTCAATTTAGTAGTAGAGGCTTTCAAAGAGCGGTGAACCAAGTTTTTTTTTTTTTTTCTATCTTCTTCCTCTTTAAACAGTGTTTCTATGGATGCCTTCCCAAATTCAATGATCTTTCGTGCGTATTTGTTGCACAGCTCACGGTTGAGAATTGTGGGAATTCAGTCCTTTAACCAGTATGATTCATTAATGAATGTTTCTTTTTTCATTCCTTTTTAAATTTTTGCTACAAACAATCTTGCCTCTTGCTAGTTATTTACAAAAACTTTTCTACAACTTGATTTCTTCATCTTCAACCAATGCATGTTTGGTTTAGCATGTAAGGATTCATTATGAGCCTATGGAATTTATGGTTTTGAGTTTCTTCAAATCTTATTTTATAAAGTTCTTGATTTGTCTGAATTATTAAACTCTAAAGGGTAATTGAGATCTTCTCCAAATTTCCTTTTTTGTTTGAATTTGAATTATTGTACTTTATAGTTTTAGAGCACACCTTTGAATGTCTTATTTGAATTTTTTGTTTGGTTTTAAGGTTTATTTTCATCTATATCTACCTACCCCCTATGGTTTTGTTCATAACTTTAAGTGAATAGATTTAAATAATCTATTTCTTGATCATAGAACTAGAATATACACCTAAATGTTTTCCCCCCAATTTTTTTGAAGTAAGACAAACTAATTTCTATATTTGTGGTGTTTTTCTTAAAAAAAATTTCTTTGGTTTTTGCTAGTTGTGGTGGGGTTTTTATACTTGGAATTCTTCTTTTAGAATAGGCATGATTACTCTTTAATCATCTCTCATCATTAATTTAAATTTTATATATTTCTATAATCTTCTATTGAGATATTCTCGTATTCTTTGCCTTTGCAGTGGCAATTTTAATGGGCAATATCACTAGCCAAGTTGCTTCAACTTCCCATATTCGTAAGAAGTATGAAACCAACTCTAGGGTCATACATTTTAGGAATTTTAGCAACTTGAACAACCCTTTTATGATTTTAGAATTTTGAAAGAAAAATTAGCCTCAATATAGAATGGATTACCCCAATTTAATGGGCAATATCACTAGCCAAGTTGCTTCAACTTCCCATATTCGTAAGAAGTATGAAACCAACTCTAGGGTCATACATTTTAGGAATTTTAGCAACTTGAACAACCCTTTTATGATTTTAGAATTTTGAAAGCAAAATTAGCCTCAATATAGAATGGATTACCCCAAGGTTGGTCTAGCCATATTGATTTCATTGATTGATGAAACCAAACCATTTGCTGGGGGTTTTAATGGTAAGAAGCACATAGTTTTCGGAACCCAAAAGATGAAAATCGTTTTTTGTTGAAGACATTTATGCTAACTCTTCTCCTGGAACCTTCTTTGTCCCAACAAGTAACAGGATCCCAATCCCGTCCCTCAAAGTTAGTTGTAGAAATCCAATGATAAGTGTTGGCCAAGGTCAACCTTTCTTCACTTGTGTTTTAAGATGTTATTGTTGTAAGTTTTATGATTCACATTATAGGGCAAGACCGAAAGGAAAAATTGTTCAAGTTAACAACTCCCCAGGAGTTCATCCTTTGATGTAGATCTTAACAATGCGTTCTTGAAGATTTGCACACATGTAAGCAAAAGCTCAAAGAAAATGAAGACATTTACATATACAAGTAAGCCTACGAATCAATGTTGCTAATTTTAAATTTAATTTGGGGAAATTATAGTCCTAATATGAATAGAAATAAAAAAAACTATAATCCTAATGTTGTTTTCTCGATTGCTTTTTTTGTTTGTTTTCCCAAGAGGTGAGTTCTTGTTTTGCAGCAATGAGTGCAAGATTGAGAAGATTATTGTTGATGAAATGGAAATAGCCACTAAGAAGCATGAAAAAAGACATCTCCCACCACAAGCAATGACAAAAGAATATTTAACTTGGAGTAATATGCAATAATTATGGTCTATGATTTGCTAATGTGATATTTGGTAGTTGTATCTCTTCTACTTTTTCTTTTTTCTTGTTACTTGGTTTACCTTGTGTTGGTGAGGACAATCTTGCTACTTTTATGTATGTGATGTGTAGATATCCCTTGTCCTTGGTTAATGGATGTTTTGTGCAATATAATTTTTTTTTTAAATAATTGAATTCCATTATCAAATGTTTAACCATTAAGTAACAATAATGATAAATTGCCAATTACATGATAAGATAACACATATAATTTCTTTCCATTATCTAATATCTCTTTCCACTTGTTTTTTATGTGTATTACATGATGTTTCCTACACATTAATGATAAGTGATGTGAGATAATAAAAATTGTATGGATCAAGGTTCTTTTAAGGATAAAAGCAATATAAGGTATTACTTGAAGTTAGAATTGGTGCAAAATTTTCAAAAGCATCAACAAATGCATTAATAATTTGATCAACATCTAAAGTTTTCACATATCTAGTTACCTACTTACATTTCTTTGAGTGACAATTGATCAACATCTAAAGTTTTGATGTACATAGTTAACGAATTACATTTATTGGTATGACAATGTTAATGCATTAATGTGACAACCCAAATTCTTTTTTATACAAACTTAAATAAAGCCCTTCACATACAACTTATTAGCAGTAGAAATCCATATTTCATACTTAGAATACAATTTCTTTAAACATTCTTCTTAGGGGTTAACTACCCATACATCTGAAAATAAGGGGCACAAAATAAAATACAAAAATTAAGTTCATTTCTATTACCCTTAACACAAACCCCCCCAGATCTTTTGGTCGAGATTGCTCTGTACACATAACTAACTCACGTGAGTCAAACTCTAATGGACACACCTTTATTTAAGGCTTTTCCCTTACTTGGAATGATATGAAGCAAATATGAGCCTTAAGGCCCATCAAGTGTAATATGAAATAAAAGAGCATATAAATAAGGATTGCAACAATAGATAGACTCAAGAAATACCCAACCATAGCCACTTGAAATGCACCTGTGCCATGCGCCATCCTTATATGCTCAATGAATAATGTATGTAAATCTTTGAAACCACGTAAACTCATATATACATACATATTAATCAACTTTAAGGGCCCTTTAGCTCAACCCAAAGCCTATGCCCATAAATAGCTTTATAGTTCTTGGGACCTGTTAGCTCAACCCAAAGTCTTACCATATCATACGCCACGAGATCATTGGGGTTCATTAGCTCAACTCAATGACTATGCCCATACAACACATGAACCTTTAGGCCTAGTAGCTCAACTCAAATCTTTGGCACACAAATATCATACATAACATGTTACATATAAAACATACTCATGAAATTCTATCCAATCACATGATTCCATATAACCCAACATTAGCTCTTTTTTGTGCCTATGCATGCACATTTATTCTCCAAAAACATTTACCCAAGATATGGATTTATGAGGAGAACACCCAAAAAGATTTGATTAGCAAAGATTCCAAAAAATTTCAGATTTTAGGTTGATTTTTAAGGATCTAATTCAAGCTCAATTCTTGGTTAAATGCCATAAACAATATATCGAAATTGAAGCTCAAGAATTCTAGTTTCTGGAACAACAAATGGACTCATAATAAAAAATAACCATAAAAAGTTCTTCCACAAAGACTGAAGCAAGGTAGAACTCGTAACAGTAAAATTCTTAGATTTTTGGCAAAGATTAACAAGGCCGTTTTGAGCTCAAAACGAAGCCAAATAAGGCAAGTAGTAAATCAAAACGAAGCTTAAGAAGTATAGTTTACCACACAATAAATAGATTTCAATTTGAATATAAACAAAAAAAGTTATGGCCAAAGAATATAACAAGATTAGTGAATCCTAAAATAACAATTCAAGAACAGAAACTTAGAAATGAAAGGAACAAGCATTCTAAGATGGAAAGAAGTTTGAAGAACTTGCCTTGGATGGTTTCCTCTTTGGTTATTGCTGGAGAGAAGTTGTTATGATTGAGGAGAGCTTGGAAACTATGAAGGCAACTAGAAATTGAAATGAATAAGAAGAAAGAATGAGAGAAGGAGAGGAAGAAGAGAAGATGAAGCATGAGAAGCCGCCCCTTTCCTCCCTTCCCCCAAATTTAAGCTAACTACTCCTTATTTTTCTGCCAACATGCTCCCCTCTTTTCTATTTTCCCATCATGCCCTCACTTACACACACACACACACACATATATTCCCATTTAATCCTATCAGTCAACATATAAAATATATCAATATATGTATACAAACACATGACAACTTCTTTCAATCCAAACCCAATCCATTGCTAATTTTGACTTTTCTACTCTCCTTCCACTTGACTTTCAATCCTCCTAATTTTTCATTGCTTTGACCATTCCACTCCATTATACTTCATTCATTTTTACTTCCCAATATACATGAATTTTATTTAATTTGACTCTTCAACATACACAAATAATTGCTCATTGGTTTATATAGCGGGTGGCCTAAGAAGATAGACCTTGCAGAAAATGGTTGACAGACTAAAGGAAAAGGAGCGACTGTTTGTGATTGGTCGACAACTCCCTTGCCAATGGTCAACAACTCCCTTGCCAATGGTCAGCAACTTGTTGTGCGTCCCTCTCTTTTCTTTTCTTTTCCCATTTTACCCCTCAATTTAAACATTCACATATATATATATTTATATGTATATATATCCATCTCCATTTATAAAATTACAATTAATATAATATAAATGCATATGTAATACATATATATACACAACAACCTATACCCCAATTCCATTTTCCCAATTTTGACTTTTCCATCATTTCTCACAACCCATTCTTTGACTTTTCAACCCACACACACCATACTTTGACTTTCAACACAACACTTCTCAATTATTTTGACTTTTTAACCTTATTTTACTTGACTTACACACACATAATTTTCCCTTCATACTTTTGACTCCCTTTTTCATCACATAAAATATTTTCAACACATTGCTTAATTAATGACACAATATAACACACATGAAAATAACGACAAAATAATCTAGACCCGTTAACGGGTTGTTACAATTAAAGTCATCACACTAATATTTGTAGTAGAATTTTATAGTTCTAGAATTTTGGATTATTTTGAAAAAAGTTAATTAACCGAATGATTATATCATGAATAATGCAATGATAATGATGAAAAGAAGGTAATTTTCGCTTCTAACTTTATTAACATCATTGAAACATTAACAATTTTTGCATTCAATAATGAATAAGATTTCTCACAAATCATTAAGGAAATCACTTGACCAATTACTTATGAATCACTGATGACATCTTTTAGTTAGAATAACAATGACCCTGTAATCAAGTTATCTTTTTTTTTTTTTTGGTACTAATTAGTAACATTAACTAGTATATAGTAATATTTTTCTTGTTAAGAAATCCACTGGTTGATGGAAGACGAATTTCTTCATATGAGAATGAAAACTAACAAGCTTATTAATTTCTTCAAATCATTACAAGAGAATTCTTATGCATTTTTTTAACCCCAATGGTTAGTTCAATTGGTGTTGGAGGTGAAAATAATTTTGAGTTGATCCAATGTTCAAAACAAGGAAACACCAAGCTATTTCTTAAGAGGATGGAGTCTTTAGACTATGTGTGCAGGTTAGTAAGCATGGATCGGCAAGGGACTAGTTAGGTAAAGCCTAATGTGCCAGTTAAAAAAAATCTTGTTACATCTTTATAAACTTTGCGAGATTAGGGACACAATAATTTTGGACTAGTTTAAGACAATTATTTGAATAAAGTAACCAATTGACTCATGCCCTGGAAATGCAATTTGTAACTACATAAAGCACTATTTTGTTTAGTTATTCCTCAATTATTACACCATTCATTCCAAAGGTCACAAGTCAATAATGATTTCATTTTTATTCTTTTTATTTTCCCAATGTAGAAGAAACAAGTCCTAGAAAGTAGCACTTTTATGGTCATTAAAAAAATCCTTTGACTTGGCTTCATAACCGTTATTCCGAGTAGTCTTGTTAACATTCCTCTAGGAAAGTGGATTTCTTTTCCTTATTTGGATTTAGGGTTTCGAGAAAGCTAAGAGATAAAGATCTAGGGCGTTTGCCTATGAAATGATAAGGCAATGATCAAGGTTGCAAGGACCGCGAGAAGGTACAATACTCAAATGATTTGAGGTTGAGTGGTTGTTGTGGATGCAATCGAGAGTATTTTATAGCAATCGAGGATTTGTCAATTTGTTGTAGTGAGCTCTCATAGGTGATTGTTGATTTTTAATCAAGTTTCTCATTTGGGGATTTCTAGTTTGTCTACGAAACTTATTGATATTGCTAGATTCATTGGTATCTAACCTTGATTCTACTTTAGAGGTGATTGAACTTCATCTTTGTGGAAATAATTTAATTTATGGATATGTAATCAAAAATCAATGTGGATAAGATTGAGGCCCTTAACTTATGGTTTGTTAAATGCTCATGAGTTGAGAGTTTATTATCTCATAAAGTTGGAAGCTTAATGATGCCATTCAAACCTCTTTGGTTCTATTTTTAATTTTTGAAAAAAAAAGGAAATGATTTAAATTTACACTTGCTATTAGGTCTTCTATGGTAGAGACAGGGCAAACTATTAAAGTGGGTAGTCTCTATCCTTAACGATTCTTGTGCAAAAGTTATGGCCCATTAGAAGGCAATGGAGGTTTTCCAATAAATTGGTTTGGGGTTGGTCAGGGTGGTGTTGAATGCACTCTTTGGTTAGTTTTTACGTTTTGCAAGAAACAAGCTTTATAAAACCGCCAAGCCAAGCATGTTATAACCTTGGGAAATTTAATTTCTTTTTGGTAATTACACTTCGACTCACAAGTTTCCCAAACTTATGTTTCTTTTCTTTTTCTCTTATTTCCCAACCATCGAACCCCAATCTTTTTCTCTTGATTTTTTTTGCTAACCCCTTAACTTCACTCAAATCAACTCCAAAATTTTCCACTCAACTACCAATCAATCACTTTTGATCCCCAAGAACAAAAGCCACCCAAAACTCATACTCCACCAATCAAAAAGCCATGGGTAACATTGAGTCATTATTTCCACCATGTTCTAGCCCTTCAAGTGGTCCCATGGTGGTTGGGGATGGTCTTTATAGCGATGTAGTTTTCACATGGTGTATTTTTCCAACAATTGCACTTTGGCTTGGTTAATTTATATTTAATAATTTTGAACCCTTCTTGCTTAGAAAATTTGCATTTTAAGCCCTTGAAAAATTATCAATTTTCTCCCTAAGTCCGTGAGATATTTTAAGATAAATTGTAAATTCCATCCCCTTAATCATTACTTTATTTTTAATAATTTTGAACCCTTCTTGCTTAGAAAATTTGCATTTTAAGCCCTTAAAAAATTATCAATTTTCTCCCTAAGTCCTTGAGATATTTTAAGATAAATTGTAAATTCCATCCCCTTAATCATTACTTTATTTTGTCCATTTTATTAGTTTTAGTTTTATCCATATGTTTATCTTATAATTTCCATTTAATCTTTTAATGATTAAATTTCATCCACAAATATCTTTTTTCATATTTATATATATGTATTTATGTATTTCTGAACAGACATACATATATATATACATATATTTATTTTCCAATACTTTGATAATTGACACAATATATATAGCTGTTGGAATACATGTATGGAGGTGTAGGTAAATTTAAAATTTTTTACACATCAGACAGATATAATGAAAGTCATAAATACACAGTTTAAGTATTTAAACAACACGATATTTCATTATATGAAATGCAATAATCACATACATGTAACTTGATGTCAGGTGGGTGTAGAAATCATTTCTACATAGAGACCAAATCCTTCTCACTGCGTGGAGGGCCTAGTCCATCCATACCTAACGAGCAACTTGGTACCACATCGTGGTCCTCGTCCCATGCTAGCCTAAGAACTTTGATTCAATAGCACCCGTGTGTCTTCCCAAACTTTCTAAGATTTCCTGTGCGTAACAATTACACTGTTGTAAAATTCTAACAAATTGATAGAAGTGGAAATGAAAGAAAAGTAGAGACAGAAGCACAACCAAGCCCTACCCTCTCTGTTCAATTCCTCCAATTTTCTACTTCCCAAATCACCCCCACTCCTTTTAATGTTGTGCCACGTGTCACTGAGATTGGTTGAGATGACAGTGAGAGTCTACTAGTAAACTCAAGGAGTCTGCTACTGAGGTAGTCGAATGTCTGAACGAGATAGTCAACTCTACATGCAATTCCAGAAGAAACCACAATCGATTCATTAACTTTTAACAAATTTTGTCATTAACACTTATTGACATATCCAAAATCTACCATTAACTATTAATGATGTCCAACATGTGCACAATGTCAATACCAGGTGTCACATCATATGGTGTGTGACTTTCTAGGTTCACTACTTACTAGAAATCAGATAACGCTAAAAACCTTTTGACGTTGGCCAAACTACCTTGACCCATCACGAGAATCTCTCCATATTTTGGTGACAATCTGAAAGTTTCTAGGAAATGACTAACAACAATTCAACATAATATAGAAGGCAATGAAATCAAATTTTAAGTAAACCTATTACAATTGATGATTACTGTGTAATACAATCCTTCTGTTACCTAACGTCTCGACTGAGAGAAAGTCGTGGTACGATAAACTTACAAAGTTAATAACTATGCGTCATATCTTATCAGCGTGACTAGATGACACCATAGGAAACACTTTCCTGATTAATTATTTTGCCTCTTGTCATACTAACAGTAGACCACATAGGAAATTTGTCTCATCAATGACGATGAGGGTGGCAGATTCTCTCTCTGAGCACCTGCCTCCATGCACCAGCAATATGGAACCACATAAATGAACGTCCTCACTTTACAATTGGATGATTCATCACGTTAGCAAATCCCGCACATCAATATATAAGACAACCGTATCAGTTAAACTCTAAGGATCAGTTAAACAATCACAACTCCATGACAACACCATTATCCACAATGACATGTGATCGGTTATTGGTGTCACATTCAGTGTGTTGTTCTCTAGCAATCACCCACGAGTTAACTAGAGACATCAAATGTCATATGGCATGTAACTCACCATCGCTAACCATTAGCATCTCATACTAATCAAGGTAGTAAATATTGTGCTAATCCATAATTAACTAATCAGAGTCCCAATTCAATTCATCTAAAGACCAGGAATATTTAAGAATTCCGGTTACCAAATAATCTCGTCACATATTCTTAACATTTTAAGAATAAGACTCTCAAACATGAAATCTAGAGACTCATTCATATAACAAACCGAAGAGTTTAATGAATGATGATAAACTTGTCTTTTTATTAAAGATATACAAAGATATATCAAATGTATTTATTACATATGCTAGATGTCATCTAGATCTAGCATTCAGACACATCACTAACAATTTTTTACTTACACTAATGCTAATTTACATCAAATGTGCAATCTAGTGCATCACTGTCGGTAGGTATCGAATACCCATTTTCTCAATATGTCGATCAAGCTGTGACTGAGTCATAACCTGTATCAGTAGGTTAGCTACATTATCCATTGAATTAATCTTTTGCAACTACACGTCCCCACATGCAATAATCTCTCGAATGAGGTGAAACCGACGTTCAATGTGTTTGGACTTTTATTGAGATTATGGTTCTTTTGCCTATGCAATAGCTCCATTATTGTCACAATACAGAGGTACTAGTGACTGAATAGACAGAACCATTTCATTTCAGAAATAAATTTCTAAACCCAAACAACTCATTTAGCAACATCACATGCCGCCATATATTCATCTTTAGTGGTTGAATCAATTTTGATTTCTTGCTTGAAATTTTTTGAACTCACAACACCACCATTCAAGAGAAAAACAAAATCAGACGTCGATTTACGATCATCAACATTTGATTGAAAATCTAAATCTGTATTTCCATTAATATGGATATCACCATCTCCATAAACTAACGACATACCTTTAGTTCTTCTCAAGTACTTTAAGATATATTTCATAGCAATCCAGTGACTGATATCCGCTAACAACTCAAATTGCGAAAACAATATCAGGCCTTGTTTATATCATCGCATATATAAGGTTCTCAACCACCAAAGCATAATGAACCTTACTCATACAATCTCTCTCTTTAAGAGTGTTTGGGGACATACCTTTAGTGAGATGAATCCTAGGTTTGACGGACAGAAGACCTTTCTTGGAATTCAACATGATAAACCTCTTTAGCATCTACTCTATGTACGAACTCTAGGAAAAACCTATCAATTTTCTGACTCTATATCTCTAAAGTCGAATTCCCAAAATATTGGTAGCATTTTTCAAATTCTTCATAGAGAATACTTTGGACAATCAGGCTTTAGCAGACATTATCATGTCTACACTGTTACCCATGATTAAAATATCATCCACACATAAGTCTAAGAATATTACATAACTCCCACTAGTATTCTTATATACACATGGTTGATTCAGATTTCTCATGTAACCAAACTCTTTTATCTCATAATCAAAACAAATATTCCAACTCCTCAAAGTTCGCTTTAGACTGTAACTTGATCTTTTCAATAAATATACCTAACGAGATTCGACATATTCAAAACCATTTGATCACTTTGAAGAATCGATATTACATATCTTCTCCTCATAGATTTTAAGACTTAGTGGTCTCTCAACCCATATTTCATATGGTATGGTTGAAACAGATTTAGTTGGTACTCGATTTAACAAGTAAATCGTTGTAAGGATGCCATAACCCCACAATGAAATTGGCAAATCCATGTAGCTAATCATAGATTGTACCATGTTCAATAGGGTCTGATTCCTATATTCAGTCACACCATTCAGTTGTGGTGTATACGGAGGAGTTAACTGTGAAACAATACCACACTTTTTAAAATAATCAACAAACTTAGTACCTAAGTATTCACCTCCAGGATCAGATCGAAGAATCTTAATACTATTTCCTTTTTGGTTTATATACCAACACTAACAATTTAGTAGCCATTTCCCCTTGTCCAACAAAAGAAGACCTAGTCACATTTTAGTTTTTGAAGTACTCACATAATTGAGTAGGCAACACTTGCCACCACATCACATGTGGAGCTCGATCTTTGGCTTTTAACGCACCATAAACCTCACATTTTAGTTTTTGAACTAATGAACTAGTTAGATCCTACCCACTGTCTTGGCTAAATGCAATAGTTTGAACATCACCATCCTTCATATTTTAGTTTTTGATTGGGTGAGAACCATTGAACACCATCCTATTATATGGTTAAAATAGGAGAATCAAACAATCTTTCATGAACCCTCACATTTTAGTTATTGGATACACCCAGTCAAACTGATAAACCCTTATAACAGTGAAAAGCCACGATGAATCAGATTCACTGTTTAAATCTAATTTTTTTGGCACATGGAAAGATTTTTGAAGTCCCTTAAAATACTGTCTCATCAATAACCATTCATTCCATCATATATCATATGTAAGACAAAATCAAAAACATCCATAAACATAATAAACAACCAAAATGATCATAAGCTTGAGCACAAATAAAACTTGAGCCTCAAAGGTTTAAGCCATGCCTCAATCACATCACACATGACATGACATCCTCTTGGCTTTATCGCTTCTTGGTTTGAGAATCTATCAACACTTTACATCTTCTCAATCAACTCCTTAATGTCATCTTCTTTTACAACATTTGTAAATAAAGATTAAAAGAAACTACTCAAGATTTATGTCTCATTACATAACCGAATGAATAAATTATTACATATTAATCAAATTATACGAAGCTCCTATAACATTCATTCATTCACATTCAATCCCATGTTCATCCTAAACATAAATATAAACATTTTGTTTCAGCTAAATAATTTTGAAAACATCTATGTATATGTCAAGAATGAACATTCAGACATTCATAAACACATGCTTAACATCCACACGTTGTTGGTCCAATATGAATACCACACAACCAACAAAATTTAGGCATGTATAACATATTGTTTAGGTAGAATAAACAAAGGCAATCGACTATGATGAGGTAGTTGACTAGCTCTAATTTGCAAAGACAATCGATTATGGGTTGAAGGAAGTTGACTAACTGCAAGAGGTAGTTGACTCTCTTGTACGCATAGTCAAAAATTTATTCATCTGCAACATCCAAACGCCTAAATTCCATAAAACTTGACACAAACAACCTCGTATATGCATTAAATACTAAGCTTAGGATTTGATACCATTATTAGAATACACATATGGTGGTGTAGGTAAATTTAAATTTTTTTGCACAATAGACATGCATAGTAGAAGTCATAAATACATACACCATACAAAAGTTAGGTATTTAAATAACACAATATTTCATCATATGAAATACAATAAATCACATACCTATACCCTGATGTCAGGTGGGTGTAGAAACTGTTTCTACACTAAGACTGAATCCTCCTCACTGCATGGATGGCCTAGTTCGTCCACACCTAGCGAGAAACATGGTACCATGCTGTGGTCCTCGTCCCATAGCGCCTAAGAACTTTGATTCACCAGCATTCGTGTGTCTCCCTGGACTTTTTGAAATTTCTCGCATATAACAATTACTCTGTTATAAAATTCTTGTAAATTAACAGAAGCATAAATGGAAGAAAAGAAGAGACAAAAGCAAAGCAAAGCTAAGCCCCAACCTTTTCTATTCAATTCCTCCAATTTATCTACTTCTTGAATCACCCCCACTTCCTCCAATTTTATGCCATGTGTAATCCACTAAGATTGGTTGAGGTGATAGTGGGAGTCGACTGGCAACCTCCAGGAGTCAACTACCTGAATGAGACAGTCGACTCTACATGCAGTTCCAGAAGAAACAACAACCAATTCATTAAATTTTAATGAATCTCGTCATTAACACTTAATGACATATCCAAAATCTACCATTAAAGATTAATGATGTCCGAGACATTACATATGCACAGTGTTGATATCAGGTGCCACACTATATGGTGTGTGGCCTTTTAGATTCACTATCTACTAGCAATTAGATAATGCCAAAACTTTATTGATGTCGATCAAAACACCTTGACTCATTACAAGAATCTCTCCATATTCTGGTGATGATTTGAAAGGTCTTAGGAAATGCCTAGCAGTGGTCCAACATAATATAGAAGGTAATGAAGTCAAACTTCAAGTAAACTTATTACAATTGAAGATTACTATGTAATACAATCCTTCTATCACTTAACGTCTCGACCGAGAGAGTCATGGTACGATAAACTCACAAAGTCAATAACTATGCGTCATATCTTATCAGTGTGTCTAGATGACACATCAGGAAACACTTTCCTGATTAATCATTCTGCCTTGGCCTAGGAATTTTCCGTCATACTAATAGTAGACCACATAGGACATTCGTCTCATCAATGACAATGAGGGTGACAAATTCTATCCCTAAGCACCTGCCTCCATGCACTAGCAATACAGAACCACATAGATGAACATCCCTACCTAGCAATTGGATGGTTCGACGCATTAACAAATCTCACACACCAATACACAAGACAACTGTGCCAGTTTAAGTTTAAAGATCGGTTACACAATCACAACTCGATGACAACACCATTATCCACAATGCCATGTGATCCTTCATCAGTGCCACTTTCAATACATTGTTCTCCAACAACTACTCACGAGTTTACTAGAGACATCCCCATATCATATGGCATGTAACTCACCACCCCTAACCATTAGTATGTCATACTAATCAATGTAGTAAGTATTGTGTCAGTCCATAATTGACTAATTAGAGTCCTCATTTGATTGATGTAAGGACTATGAATATTTAAGAAATCCCGTTATTAGAGAATCTCGTCACGTATTATTATTAACATTTTAAGAATAAGAATCTCAAACAGGAAATCTAAGGACTCATTCATATAACAAATTGGAGAGTTTAATGAATGATGATAAAATTCATTTTTATTAAAGATATACAAAGATACATCAAATATATTTATTACATATGCCAAATGTCAGTTCGAAAGAACATTTATTATGTTTGGGGGAGTGCTCGGGTTGTGCGGAGGAAGGTTGTCCCAAAGAGTTATGTTCAATGAACCAACCTTGTTTTGGAAAATATTGTTGCCTGGTCACCTAGTCTCTCTGTCTTTTCCTAGTGGGACTGGATTCATGCCCAAATGTTTGTTGTCCCGAAGATATAATTGAGGGATAATATCTAAGGTGAGCCCTCTATTGTCCAGGAGATCTTTCGATTGTGATGGTTGGGACGGTTCTCTAGCTTGAGTGGACTTTGTCTTTGCCATTTAGTTTGACTTTTCATTTGTTCCCACAAACCATGCCAAATTGCTATTGCGTGAATACAAAAATTGAATGTCAGGAAGCTTAGCAAGAAATCAACAAGGCTAAGTAAAATTAAGGAGCAAGGCTATGGCTGGAGAAGTTTGCGGTGGGGTTATCCGGCAGGGCTCAATTCGTTATTCGGGAGAATAAGGTCACCCTGAGGGATTGCCTTGTAGAAAATGCCTTAAAGATGGTTTGTGGAAAGAGTCTCTAGAGAACTAGGGTATCCCGGAGTAGGGTCGAAAGAGTTTTGGGCTAAAAAGGTGTTCTAAGAGGGTTGGTGTGCGAAAGATATGGTCTGCAATGCAAAAGTAGGTCAGAAGGTGGGGCGGGGATTTCTTTTGCACGAGCCCTCCGATACTTAAATCAAACATTATCATGGCGAAAAAAGAAGTATATATACAGTGTGATGCAGGTAAAGTGTAAGAATTCTCTTACAGAGTTGTGCAGAAAATTATTCGTGTTAGCTGAAGAGTCCAAAAGTAGGAAAACCAAAAGAATTCAGAAAACGAAGGGTTATGGGATATTTTTACCTTTTAGTAGGTGATTGGAACACGTGGCACACACGCAGGAGGGAGGCGCGACTTTTTTGGGCGTGGTTTTCCCAACCGCACATGGCTATTTATCCGTGGTCAAGCTCAAAAAGACCCTAGTGAGAAACCCCCCACAAGAATGATCTTCTGAAGAAATAAAGCCCAAAGAAAAGCAAGCTACATTATGCAAGATGACACGAGTTATGCAATGCCAAAGGCGGGTATCCCTAAAGGCTTGTTCTATAAGATTGTTCAAGAAGGTGATACATGCAAGAAGGGTCTTCCAAGCTAGCCTCGAATACCTCTTCCAATAGAAGGCCTTCTCCCAAGATTAAGCGTCTCCATCCCTTCCTCCCCCCCCCCGCGGGAGGACTTTCCCTGAAGACTTCTCTGGGGGAACTGCCCTATTGGATAGGTTAGAACACTAGGCTTGCGACAATATTGCTCAATTTTCATCACTTTTGTTTCATATCTTTCTCAATTGTCACTCATTTTTTTCGGTTACTCTTTTTTTGTTCCAATTTAATTAATAATAAACCCACATTCGACACTCGCCGCAGTCATCACTTCAATAATCGTATTGTTTGCCTTTGACGATTGTAACCTATTAAGGAGATCCATTTAGGGGGTTTCTGGCAAAAATATGAGCCTTGAACGTGGAGGTTTGAGTTATGATGAATTTTTAAAGGAGTTTTCCCCTTCTCAGTGACCACCAAGCCACTCAAGCTGCCACTTCGAGATTTCACACATAAATTTAGGGAATTGGGTATTGGAGGGGCAACCATGCAACATATTCTTCAAAGTATTAAACCATCAAAGGGTAGCGCTATTCTTAATTTGGGATCAAAAGGAGTTTTGGTAGCTTGTGGTTCAAAAGTGCCCTATAAGGTCGCGAGACCAAGTGTGCCCTATAAGGTCCTAAGGTCAGGAGTGGTGATGATGGTATTTGAGACTGACCATCGCATGCCGCCTCAGTAATTGGACCTCGGGAGTGGAGCTTCGGACTTGGCGATGTCGGACCTCAGGGATACAACCTGCAAGACAATAGAGTGACAGGGATTGGATCCCCCAGGGTGGACTCCGACACTCAAATCAGTAAAGTAAATTGAGATAGTAGAAAATGTAAAGAGTTGAAGAGCTTATCATATCTGGTGGGGACCTTTGCTTTTTATAGGCAGGTTTGTTATGGGATATCTGATATAAAACCCGAGATGGTCGGGCACAACTGCTGAGGATCCTGATCAAGCTGGAACGGGTCTCGCGGTTCGGCCCGAATTTTTTGGACTCTACTCCGGATTGTGGACTTGCCACATGTCAGTCTCTCGGGCAATCCATGTGGCGAGTGAGACTACTAACGTGTAATGGTATTCTTATAATTTTAGGTAGTGCCACATTACTTGCTCCCCACTCTTTGAACCGAGCTGAAAATCATGCTGGGTCAAGGAGTAACTTAATTTCTAAGACTATTTGACTGTTGATTTTTTTTTAGATGCATAAGAGTATTTTAAGCATGAGATTAATGTTTACTAGCATCATTTACTACCTTAAAATGATAAGGGGTGTTTGGTTGGAGGGAGGTATTCATTATCTTGCAATTATAAGGGGTGTTTGGTTGGAAGGCTTGGTCCCTCTATATAAGCCCTAAGAACCCACCCCTCAATTATCACTTCAAGGTAAGCTCCCAACTTTTTGAAGTTAATCTTTCCCTCCATTCTTCTTTATTTTTCTTTTTGTTTCTTCATTTGTTTTTTTTATATAATTTTTTTTTTTCATTTTGTTTTTTAGCCCATTGAGGGCCAAAGTCGGCTTGGCTGCCCTCGGTCGAGGTTATCCTGACCGAGATCAGCCACACCTATCTAGGGGCCGAGGTCGGCCTCGCCAGAGCTCGGCCGCTGCCTGGGGCTGGCGTCGAGGTCGGCCTCGGCTGGGCTCGACCATGGCCGAGGTCCCCTTAGGTTACTTGCCCCACTGTTACTTTTTTTTTTTAATATACACTACAAGAAAAACGAGTTTTAACGACAAGAAAATCAGTCGTTGAAAGTTGATTTCTGGTCGTTAAAAAGTTGTAATGATGGAAATTTTCCTGTCGTCGGTCGTCGCTATTACCTCCGAGGATAAAAGTCTTTAATGACAGGAATGATAAACCTGTCGTTAATTGTATTAGCGACCGTATGATTCTCGTCATTAAAAATAATTATTAACTACCAAATTATAACCTAACAACGACAATATTTTCCGTCGTTAATAGTCTAAATAATTAGCGACCGTATGATTCATGTCGTTGAAAATAACTTTTTAGTTATGAAAACACAAATTAATAACGATAATATTTTCTCTCGTTAATAATGTGAACAATTAGCGACGGTATAATTCCTATCGTTAAAAAAATATTTTTTAATTTTTTAAATTTTTTTAATAGTATAAAAATAATTGCTAGTCATCAATGACAAAAACATCCAGTTTTGATATAAACCACCAAACCTATATATCATTATCCATATTAAATTAGAATAAAACTCATAAAATTAAACATGTCATTCAAATAACACCAAAGTAATCATTATCCATTAACATTTACACACCAAAAGTAATATATATGTAACTGTTAATTGCCAACAAATTACACCAAAAAATATGGTCAACTAAAAATAACACTTTAACAATTGTATATACTATTCAAAAATGTACACCAAAAAATATATTCAACTAAAAGTAACACTTTAACAATCATATATACTATTCAAAAATGTACAACAAAACACTATATATAGTCATAAAACTGTTCATGTACTCCAAGACAACAATTGCTTCCTTTAGAGTCTTGTTGTCTCATTGACCTACAAAAAAATAAAAAAACATGAAATTAGAGTCCAAGAAGTGTTCATGTTTTCTTTATAAAATGTTAGAAATAGAATTAACAAAACCCAAAACGTTTCCATCACAAACTACATAGCATACAATCACTAAAATGTACGAAAACATAAAAACTCTTAAATATAGAGTAGATTGAGATGTAGATTAACAAAAACACCAAGCCTTAGTTCTATGGAATGGGGCCACCTATATGAATTTTAATTTGTGAATTCTCTTTATCCATGACCATATCTTCTATAAGATCATTAGTCCTATGACCCAACATAAAATATTTGGAAGATGACAAGTATATCATTTTTTGCATTATGGCTAATCTCATAAATCAAAAAGTCATTTTTTTTTCATGCAACAACAACTTTCAAACATAAAATCTCCTTCCAACAATCCATGAATCCATATTGGAAGGATTCAGATCCTATATTTCAAAATTCTCTCTTTTTTTTTTACAGTATTAGAAATCACTAAATCAATCATACATTAAAGTTTTAAAGGCTTTTTAGGTTTTATATAGATATATATATGTATGAATCATGATTAATACATTCTATTTCTACGAAAACTCAAAATCTGCTCATATGTTAGCTTCCCTAGCATCTATATAATAGCCTATAATAGCTTTTGTAAGAAAGCAGATGAAACATCCAATAGTCATTAAGCATGGACATTCCAAAATAGATGTTGTAAATATATTCAACACGTATGCCCATGTGACATGCTAAATATGCGTTCTACATTATATATAAATATCAGATACACAATATAGTTATTGTCTTATATAAATAAGTGTTAATGGTATTGCTTGCAGCTTCTTCCAGCTTTAGTTTCAAGAATGCGCAAGTAAGGGTTGCTCTATTACATCCACAATTCTTTAGAAAACATTATTAAGATCTCCTAACTTTGTGATGATAGGTATAAAAGCCTCTATTCTCATATATTGACTTACCTAGGGAGTAAAAATTGTGTGTCTTTTGTGTCACTAGTTTTGATCAGTTTGGACGGTTATTTACATATTTAGCTTTCTTGAAAATTCTTACAAATTAGGGAGATTGTGTGAAATTGGTAAAATTTGATTCTAGAAGTTTTGGCGAATTTGTTCCATTTTTCCTAATAGTTGTGAGTGTTCTGTATCTCTATCAGAAATTCAACAAAACTAGCTCTATTTGGCGCTACAATTCTAAACGGTTACTTAGGATGCAATTAATTAAATCTCTAGTTTAACATGATCAATGAGGAGAAGAAAGCAACTTTGGTGTATAGATTTAATTAGGATAACTATATAAAAATATTTTCATGGACTCAAATCAGCAAAGAGCCTATGAAGAATGCATCATGGCATCACTCATAAAAATATCTTCACTAGAAACAAGACTTACTGCCTCAAGCCAATGCTGTAGAGCAAGTTTACGTGCCCTTTCATCCTTTGACAAACCCTTGCCAACCTGCCAACAGACAAAAACTCAATAGGTGATATCAACTTGAAACTGTTCAAAACTTACCTTGGCAGCTCGGGTTCTTGCTCTTGACCAACGTGAAATAGCAGTTTCTGGTTTTTCAATATCAAAGAAGGATATAGAACTCCGCTTTAGCTGTGCATATTCTAACACCTTCCACCTAGAACATTAACAAAAAAAAAAAAAAATTAAGCATGTTAGAAAATAAATGTATAAATAAATAAACAGGGCATCTTAATACACCAGACTGGAATTAAACATTTCATTCTTGGATATCCTTGGCCTTCCAAAACTAGTTGATAACATTGGGAAAATGTTTATGAGGTTGTCTTAAGGGTTTTAAAAATATCAGACTGATTTCAAATGCAATAGGCATCCAACATGAGTCCATTTCATCCAATGTGGTGTTAAGCCCTCAACAGGAGCATGCCATGCAGTCATACAAACCATCTTTGCTCAACTAGAACAGCACAATCTGCTAGCTTTCTTCTGGTGCGGAAACTTTTATACACCTTCTGCAACCTTAAAGCAGCTAGATATCTTGAGTCACCTAACTCTATTGCCGACTTTTTGAGTGTTTTTCCATGACTGCTATCTGTTGGTTCATTTTCACCCTTACCTATGCTCATGGGGTTGGCTGGTTTTACAAACACATTTTCTTCCTTATCTGAATGAGATAAGGAAGAAAATGAGATCCTTGTCCCCAATTGCCTCCCTGTAAAGCTAACAGACCCTTGAAATTTTGTATTTCCAGAACTGGCATGTTCAGAATCTCTGTCATCAAAACTAACTGATCACAATGCAGTTCTTACAGCCCTGCCATCAAAGCTCATTGACCTAACCAAAAAAGCTTCAAACCGTCTGTCCAAATCATCAAGATCAGGAAATGGACAAGAAAAGGGTATCCCCATCTTATGACAAAAATGGATATTCTTCTAGAAGTCTCCAAATGATTGAGATCTGCAAAGAACAAAAGGAAACTATTGAATTTATACTATGTATTCACTAACCAAGATAGCATCGAACAACATTACGTGTTTTTTTTTTTTTTTATATGGGGAAAAAGGATAACACTGTAAGGTAACAGTAATACAACAAATATCCAACAGCATTAGATGACCCACCTTGAAGGGAGGATTTTAAAATCCTCTATAGCCAAATTTGGCTGTGTAAAATGTAAGTACGCAACCTTTTTTAGTAAGTAAATCATAATGCAGTTAAAAGTAATCATAAGGATTTACGGCCTATTGCACATGCCCGGTGAGTTTACCTAGTGCACACTGGAAAGACAATGGCTATGGGTCTTTATCGACAGGAAAAAAAGAAAAAGTAACCATAAGAATTCAGTTGGGTACATAATGTAGCACAATTTTGTGCTATCCCTCATCAAATTACATAACCTTTTACCATGCCTATGATAGAGAGCTTCAAGAAGAAGACCCACTTCCAAAATATCATCCAATATTCAAAAAGAGTTTTTAAAAATTTCATAACTATCTACAAAATAAAACCTCACACAAAACTTATTCCCACAAATAGCTCCATATTACATCCCTCAAATCACCCCTTCAACTTTTGAGCTGAAATATTGTCTGGCAGTTTCTTCAACAATGAAGAACCTACTTTTGTTGTTTCTATGCAATTGGAAAGGGAATTTATTCATGGATTCTTTAACAATTGCAGTTTCTCCAATGAAGAAACCACTTTTGTTGTTTCTCAATTACATAACCTTGCTTGATTTCTATGTAACAATGAATAGACCCCGCAGTTTTTTCTTTGATTTAGAAATCACCAAAGCTGTTTCTATGATATTCAAAGTCGCCCCCCTCCTATTTTTGACTCAAAAGCTGATGCACAGAATGGGTGATTTGAGGGGTTTTATTTTGTAAAATTTAATTGTAGATTATTTAAAATTTGAAAAATCTCATTGAAAAACCATAATGCAACAAGCATACCCATATTTCATTAGATGAACACAATGACATCAGTTTAGAAAATGAAGAACACATTCAAATGATGATACTTACAAATCGAACACTGCCACGGGTAGCATGTCAAGCGAGGTTTGTTGCATGGCACAATCTTGTGCCATGCCCTAGGCCTAGCTGAAAGCTTCAAGAGAAAAGCAGAAAATCATTAAGGCAGCAGTTGTACTAATTTCATTTGATAAAGACAACAACACAAGCTTGCAAATTAAGAACAAAAAATTCAAACAGTAGGTATGAACAAATCAAACAATGGCATATTTATATACATAGACACACACACACACACATATTTATACACAGAACAGACACACACATATTTATACACAGGAACACACACACACATCCCAGTGACCCCGTACTCCCCTCACTGCACTTTCTACTTTGTTTATTCATTTATTTGTTGGAAAAAATACTGAACTTCAATTAAATGCCGCAACCCACAAACGCCCTTCAGCTTTAGTGGGGACGACGCGGAGAGATGGGGCGATGTTCTAGGAGACAGATGGCCGCGACCAAAGTTTGTTGTATATATATGTATATATATGCAGAACAGAAATGAAGTAACATACCTAGTTGAGGCAGTGATAGAGCTAGAAGTGATGGATGAGAGACGGCGGCGAGGAGGCGGTGATGGAGCTGGAGGAGGTGGCGGCGACGTTGAGGCGTTGGATGAGAGATGGTTGGGATTCAGCAAGGAGGTTTGGGAATTAGGGGATTTGGGAGGGATTTGGAAATTTGAGGATTTGGGAGGAATTTGGGAATTAGGGGATTTGGGAATTGAGGGGAAAGAGGCGTGGACTCCCGCCTAGCTTCAGTTTTATTTATTTGTATTTTGTTAAAACATTTATTTGTTAATTAATAAAAAATAAAATAATTTATGAAATTAATATTAATAATTATTTAATTGATAAAAATAAAATAATTTAAGATTATAATAATTGATAAAATAATTTAAATTATTACAACAAATTAATATTTATGTAAAAATATAATTATATTATAAATAAATCTAATAATTATAATAAATTAGTTTGATAAATTGTATTTTTTTTAATATGTTCAAATTTTTTAATATATTATATTATCAATAAATAACTAAAGCTCAATTATCATATTTTAATAATTATATTTGTGAATTTATGGAAAAATATAATTATATTAAGAATTACTTATATAAGTGTTAATTAAATTTTAATTTTTTTTTATTTTATGGTTCAAATTAAAAATTTTAACCATTAACAACGGGAAAATAGTATATTAACGACGACTTATTTTGCCTGTCGTTAAAAGTTATCTTATAACGATGGGATTTATATTTAGTCGTTAATAGTATTACATTAACGATCAAAATTAATGTCGTCGTTAAATTTTGGTCGTTAATGTCTGTTTTTGTTGTAGTGATATATATATATATATATGAATTAATCGAGAGATTGATACGTGACAAGTTTATAATTTAGAGCAGGGTCCGAAAAATTCGGGCCAAACCACAAGACATGCTAATGGTTAGTGCCTAGGGTTTGCCAAAACCATAACCAAACCAAACTTAAATTCCTAAAACCAAAACCAAACCAAAACTCATTTGATTTTAAAAATTTAAAACCATAACCAAACCATTCGGTTTCGGTTCGGTTTCGGTTTAACCATGGTTTTTTTAGTTTAATCCATACCAACAAACAAAGACAAATAACATTCATAAAATTTTTTGATAATTTCACAACAAATAAAGATAAATACTAATAAAATTATCTTATTCTT
Source organism: Diospyros kaki (assembly GCA_036245055.1). Lineage (NCBI taxonomy): Eukaryota > Viridiplantae > Streptophyta > Magnoliopsida > Ericales > Ebenaceae > Diospyros > Diospyros kaki. The sequence goes on from BSEG01000003.1 coordinate 6,397,821, forward strand.
GTATAAAATTACAAAACTTCTGGATATAAAATCACATCTCCAAACCTACAATTGTTAAGATCAATAAATTAGTATTTGCATAATTAAATTGTAATTTAAGCTAAAAAAATTTAGCTACGAAACATTTACGTCTTGAGAACTCTCCACCGGTATTGAATCTATTGATTGATTAGTTTGTTCACCGGACGAAGATCCACTCGCAAAACATTGTTGTGTGCAGCCACTTTGCAAGCATGCCATATTCTATAAAAATTTGCACAAAAAATACAACAATCTCAACAACAAATGAGCATGCCATATTCTGTAAAAATTTACACAAAAAATACAACAACCTCAACAACAAATGAGCATGCCATATTCTCTAAAATACTGATATGTGCATTTAGGTACCTCATGCAGAAGCTTAAGAATATCACCCACGGTCTGCACTTCAAATTCTGAGAGATTTTCAACATACACACCCTTCTTGGTATCCTCCCGTAACTACAAACAAGAGGGGATAACATAATAGAATAATATTTTTGAGAGTAAAAATAATAATATAAAAAATAAAATTAGCCCTCTATCTAATAGTTTAAGCTCTTAGATGAGATGGTTGTTAACAATTCAACAAATATAATTTACTATAGTCAAGGACTCGAAAGCTAATTGGAAGAACAAAACTTACTAGCAAATTCGTAGATGAAGGATCAAGGAGATCATTAATTTGTTCATTGTAGATCTCTAAGAAAGAGCACTTGCAACTGTATTTTAATCTCTCATCTCTTCGGCTTTCCTCTTCCTGAGGAAGAAAAAGGGAAAGCATGAATTAGTTGCAGCTACAGTGATTATGCTTAGATTAAAAGGCCATCAAGACAAGTTGAGTCTCTTTGGTTTACAGCTCTGATTCTTGCAAACAAGAATTCAAATATCCTCGGTGTCATTCCACGATTTGTGCTGGGCTTGACTTCTAATTCTTCAATCTCACCAAGCATTGTATAGGTCTTCCCACTTCCAGTCTGCATAATTAAACAGGCCATGTTAAGATAAGAAAATATTCAATCAGATTGAAGTTGAATATCAGCATCCTCAGTGCTCGAGGCTCCCACTTTGAGGAAGCCTTACCCTTGCATTTTATGCTCTTGTTTCCACAACTTGAACCGTGACCTTCCAGTCACAAAGGAGCAACTACCTGCTGGGCGAGAGACGGAGCAAGGGGCAGCGAGCCACCGGCCACGAGCACGAGGCGACGTTTGCTGGGCGAGAGACGGAGCAGAGCAGCTAGAGGCGACGCTTGCTGGGCGAGCGATGGAGCAGCGAGCCACCGGCCACAAGCACGAGGCGAGAGAGAGAAGGCGAGAGTGAAAGGGCGATGGCGAATGGTGACGGAGCAGCAACAAGCAAGAGAGGCAACGAGGCGAGCGGGCGAGAACGAGTTACCGCCGACCGAGTAGCGAGCAATGGCGAAGGTAAGCAGCCGACGACGATGGAGAGGGAGAGGTGCGACGGAGCGAGAGAGGTAGGGCTAGGGCAGCGAACGAAAGAGAGGGAAGGAGAAGGCACCGACAGTGGGGGAGGGGGAAGAGTTAGAGAGAAAGGGGGGGAGTTTAGGGAATTAGGGTATCGGGAATAAGGAAATTTGGGGGGGGGGGAATTTGGTTTTTATTTTTATTGTTTCGAAATATTTATTTGTTAAATATAAATAATATTTTATATAATGGAAGAGTTAGAGCACGGGTGGGTTGGGTTGGGTTGGGTGGGTGGGTTGAATTTTATATAATATATATTATATATATTATACCTATTTTATTATATATATAATATATTCGATTTGGTTCGATTACCCACTATTCAGTTCGGTTTCGGTTCAGATTTTGGTTTGGTTTTAGTGAAAACCATAACCAAACCATACCCATTGAAACAGTGTTCGATTTTTCCTCAAACCAAACTATTACCCAGTCAAACGGTTTTTAACCACGTTGACTAGTTCGATTTCGATTCAGTTCCCCATAATTTCGATTACAATTGCCATCTCTATTAGTGCCACATCAAATGACATATGAGCCAAGAGGTCAAGGATGGCAAGCGAGTTTCATATATTACAATTGAGTATTGGCTACCTCATTAGCATCAATTGCATTCTAAATTCTTACCATATTATTAAATAAGCTAAGCAGAATAAGTCATATCTTGAGGCAGAGTTTTATTCCTTTTGTTTTGGTAAAAAAAGAAAAAACAAAAAACAAAAAAAGTTACAAAGTTAACACTCGAACACAACCTTATCCACTTAAGTGTCAAATAAACACTTGAGTGTCAAATAAACAGATAGAAACCAGTACAATGCTTATGGCAGGAGAGTACACTTGAGCTGGCAGAATTCAATTGGTCCAACTTCAATTGGGAAAGAGCGTGATACTGCTTCCGTGGACAGGACTACGAAAATGCCTCAACTTTACATAAAAACTACGGAATTGCCATTACGATGGACGGTAGTTTTTTTTTTATTAACTTAACTTTCTTTAATGGAATTCAAGCAAAACAACAGCTAACAACCCTGGAGGATAAAAACCCTTCCCAGTTCTAAACAGAAAATACAAATAGAAAGAAATTGATCATTACATTGTAATTTGAATCTGGATGTAAATTTTAAGTTACACAAAAAATCATTAAAAAAAATTACAAAAATCATTTTAATTGAGGCATAACAACGAGTTCAACCTCAATTCACTAAAAAAAAGGTCTATTTTTTCGTGTTGAACTTGTTGTTAATACAATGTAATACTATTTCGATTATGATTCACTAAAGACAGATCTATTTTTCATTTTAAACTTATTCTTGGTATAATATAATATCATTTTAATAATCAAACTATATGAATATTTGCCTATCTAATACCATTTTGATTATGATTATGATTGCTTTCACAATCGTGACATAACTTCAGTTATCCAATTTCATGATCCTAACCGGAGTTTGTATCCCTTCCTCTCAATATTAAAATTTTTTTCTTACATCAACCTAAGTAAAGCCCCCTCGGATGCGAGTGTAATTTGAACCCTCAAAAGCCCCAAAACAGGGGGGAAAAAGGAAAGGAGAGGTGTGTTATTAAGGCAACCCAAGGAGGGTATAATCGGTCTTCCGCAGAAGGTGGACACAGAGGTGGATGGGTAAAGCGACGACCGGGAGGAGGCTGTGGAGACTGCTTCTTTATCACTCCAAATAAGAAAAAGAAGCTATGAGCTTGGTTCCGGGGAGAACTTGTTTTTCGCACTCTCCCCTCGACCACTCTCTCTGCCCCTCGCTTCCATCTTCTTCTTCTTCTTCTTTACTCTCTTCTCACTCTGTCTTCTTCTACTCTTTCCCCAGAAATGAACGCCTCACCAGGAAGAACAGGACCGCCGTGGCTTGTACTATGCACGAGAATCCAGACAATAATGTCTTCTGCAAAAGGAGGGCCATTCTTTTCGTGGGCATTTCAGTCCTTCCGCTTCTTCATTGGAAGGCTAGAGCTCTTGAGGGCTTGCCAACAGGTGGGTTCACTTTCGGTTGCTTTCTTAGTTTTCTCAAGGCTCATTTCTCGGATATTGCAATTAAAGAAAGTGGGATTTTCGTGGCTTGTTTAAGTGAACTTTCTTTTTGGTAGATTGATGAAACAAAAGATTAGTAGTCTCTTCCAACAAGTTTTGGTATTTTTTTGGTTTTAAATTAATTGGTCGTTAGTGCTTTCATTAGAGGTTGGGCATTCTCCTTTAGACAAAAACATTTGCTTTGTTTAAGATTTATTTGTGATGATTCATAAACAACCATGGACGATTATTTATATTGAAGAGTCTTTATTTGCTAAAAGGGGGCAGTTATAATATGTCAAAACGCTGATAAGAAGGAAATATATAAAGGACATCCCTAGTGCACGAGACTCCATTTTTGTGAGGGTTGAAGGAGGATTGTTTTTATATACAATCTTATCCTTGTTTTGCCAAGAGGCTGTTTCCACAATGTGAACTCATGATCTTTCGGTCACAAAGGAGCAACCTTATTGTTGCTACCAAGATTCACCCTCTGTGGTAAATTATATAGGTGAAACAAAAGATTACCGCAATAAAGAGAGATAGAGGTAGCTTTACTTGTGATGGGGTGCTAGAAATATCTCAACGTTAATTGAAAACTTTTATGCTCTCGAGGGAAGAGGATGATCTGTAGGGTTATGCATACCATCACAGTGTTTGTAGCTGATGCCGTCAACCATTTAATGAAGCAGAGGCATTTAGGAGTTCTTTCTTTATTGAAGTTTTTGGTTTGTGTGTTTGCACATCCTTGATTGAGGTTTTCTCATTTAGTTTGAAATTATTTTTGTGTTAAGATGCGCTTTGAGAAGAGATTTTGGGAGAATTGATATTTCTAGCCTTCATATACTATCTATAGCTGATACCCTCCATCATGGAATGAAGTTGAGGTGTTCAAAGAGAGCTTTCTTTATGAAAGTCTGAGGTTAGTTTGTTTTGTTTTCAAGTCCCTGATCAACGCTTTTCATCCAGTTTGGAATTTTTGCTTAAGATGCTGCTTTTTTGAGAAGAGAATTTGGGAATATTGTGATTTGTAGCCAAAACCTAACAAATAAATAAGTTAGATATGTGTCAATGATCTTAGTTTACCTTGGAGTTGTGAGGCTAATTTATGGTCTATAGATGGCAAAATTTAGTTCTGCAGATTTCATTGGGCGGCCATGGAGTTTGTTTATCCTAGAAGGGTTTCCAAGAAGAGTGCCATAGGGTTATCCTTCTTACATGTATACATAAAGCATGGTTTTGTTGGGAGTGGTGAACAAAATTGTGGTTGGTGTCAGCCTACCTGATGTCCTTTGAGGATGCATACTCAAGAGGGGTCAGTGAATCCTCTGGAAGGTCAATGGTTGGAAGAGGATTTGGCTAGTTGGGCAAGGTCAATGGTTGCAGGTAAAGACTATCTCTTAATCCAGGATGATTGGGTGACACATTTCGAAATTTTGGAAAGTTTGGTAAGTCTCTCTACAAAGGGCCAAGATTGAGGTTCAATTTTTCTAATAAGCAGCTCGGGCATTTTAGATAAATTTAGATATAATTTCCAAAAGATTGACTCTTGGGACTTTTAATAGTAGGTATGTACCTTGCCTATGCATCATGAAGTAGAGGTATTGGACAGAAGTAGGAGTGGGCTTTTCCTTCTCGTTAGGTTTGGGAGAAGCCTTGACTGGCGCTGCTCTTTTAGTCATTCATTAGAAGTAGGCTCTCCTAAGGTGTTGAAGGAAGGCTATGAGGCATTTGGGAAAACCTTTAGCTCAGCTGGCACCAATTACTTTTGTAATCTTGCCACCCCGAGGCTTTCTTGCGTCTTCTTCCTCCTTGTTTTGGCCAAACAGTTTCGAAAAGAAATGGACTTCTTTGGGGAGGGTAATCTCTTCACTTGCTCTACAAATCACCTAAGGCCCTTATGGTTGCACACCAAGATTATTAGACAAGTCCTAATCTCTTTTTGATGGTTGTTTCTTCTACTTTAGGGCATGTTTGGTAGCTTTTTGTTTCTAGTTTTCTATTTTCTTCTGCATTATTTTGGGAACAAAAACAAGGAATAGGTTTAACGAAGTAGGCATTGCTATGGTTCTTTTATGAATGGCTTTGTAACTTAGATTGTTCCAAATGGTAGAAAGGAAGAGCAATAAAAGGGTATGGCAGGTAGAATTTTTTCTATTGCCTTATGTAGATCTGTCGAATTTCTTGGAGTAGGGACCTTTATAATCCTAGTAAGAGGCTAACTATCAGAAACATAAAATGGAAGGGTGATTTTCTCTGTTTACAAGAGTCCAAGCTATATTTGTTTTCCTTAGAGGTGATTAGAAGTATGAGTAGTGCTTGTTGGGTTTATTGAGTGTGGGCTATTCTCTTGCACCGGGTTTCTTGAGCTCTTCAAAAGTTAGATTGTTTTGTTGGTAATATTTTGATTTCATGTATATTCAGGTGTGCGGAAGATAATTTTATTTGGATTTTTTCGAGGGTGTAGTGGCTGCAACATGGTGTGGATAAAAATTTACTTTGGGGGAGTAAGCATTATAGAGCCCCTTGGAGTAACCGTGGTACTTAATCGCGATTAGGTTCCCCACAAAAAAGAGTTTAGTTGTGCTGCAATGGATTGAGATTGAAGAGCTTATTGATTTACTGCTAGAAAGGGATTTTGTTTGTTTTCATTTTGTTTGTTTTCATTAGTTAGGTTTGTCTAGGTCCCATTTAGATTGGTTCTTAATTTTCTCTGGTCGGACCATCATTTCCTGGTGTTTTTCAGCCTCAAAATAGCATCTTATGATGTTTTTAGTTTGCTTGATTATGATGGCCGTAGGTTGCATGCCACTTCCCTTAGGTTTATAAGCATGTCACTTAAGGAGGACAATTTTGTGGAGTTGTTTTCAAAGTTCTGGGGTTAGTACAAGATTACAGGATCTTGACCTGTCACGCTAAAAAGCTGAAATAGTTATAGACTGACCTCCTTTTTGTTTTTTTGATAGGTTGCTGTAGGCTGACCTTAAGAAATGAGTAAAGAAGTTCTAGGCAAAATTAAGGTAAGAGTTGATAGGTAGCTTGAGGATATTAAATCCTTATATTTTAAAGAAGGGAGTCAGATATTTCCTTGGACATAAAGTTTAGGGGAGAATTGACTTGAAACATTAGGTGAAGAATTTGTTGATTTTAGAAGTGTTCTGTTGGAAACAGAAATCTAGGGTTTCTCTTTCAAAAGAAAGGTGACAAGAATATTAATTTTCATAAAGTGGCTAATCTCCACGGTAAATTTAATATATAGGCTAGTTGAGGAAGGTGAATGGATGGTCCATAAGGAGGATGATCTTTGCTGGGTGGTTTGTTCTTATCTGTCTTTAAAAAGGAGTTCTTTAGACTATCCGTGTTAAATTTTTGTTTCAAAGTTCTTTCTCTGCAGCAAGGTGGCAGTAATTGAGAAACCCTTCATAGAATAGGAGAGACTGTTGAGGCTTCAAGAGTTAAAATAGTGAAAAGTCCCATGTTTCAAAGTTCTTTCTTTCATTATTTTTGACCGTGGTTGACGAGGAGGTTTGTGTAATGTTAAATGAATTCCATAGCTTTTACTCTTTTGAAAGCCTTAACACCCCTGGTTTAGCTCCTTGTCCTAAGAAAGGAAACCATTAAACATGGCATAAGATATAAGTGCTTTATAGAGGATATGACCATGGATAGAGATGGCTGGCGATCTAAAATTCATGTTGCCTACCCCACCTAATGGGATTAAAGCTTGTGATTGTTGTTGTTGTGTTGTTGTAATCCTAAGGAGGGAGCAATAAACAAACAACACCAAGCCTTGATCTTGCCAGTTATCTCTATCCATGACCAAATCTGAAGAAGGGAGCAGTGAAAGAGTTAAAAGATTTTAGAGCAATTGACCTAATAGGAAGTGTTGGTCACTGATGACTTGATTTTAGAATGTGAGTGCGTGTGTAGTTTTATTTATTTATTTATTTGCTGGGAATGTACTTTTATTAATTATATGTTTGAAAACAGTACTCACAAATCACACTACTCACAAATCACACTACAAAATTAATTCAGTGACAAAAATAGATTATTTTATTATAATTTTAGAATATACCTATCAACACCAGTATTCACTAAAATGCCAAAACAGTAGGTCTTTAACTTTGAACTGCGCGAAACTTCAACCAAATCACCACCTAAGATATGCCGCATGGCTTGACATGTATTTTGTTGGTTCACATCAGTCATAGCTACAAGAATTGTCGTACGGGTATTTTGATTTGTCTGACTAGTGTGCGCGTATAATATAGTTATTATATCCACTTCGGAGTGTCCATGCTTGTTATGATGGCAGCCACAACTCAAGCTTGATGATCTGGACAGATTACGATTTTCACTGATTTTTATTCTTTTGGGAATAGCTGACACAGATCTCAAAATTAATATTATCTTGATATTAATCTGTTGTCTATATTCTTGGTGACAAGTTAGATATCCTCACTGCCTTTAGCCTTGTCCTGTAGTAGCCTTGCCGATGTACTTTGGAGAACAAATTATATTGACAGAATGAACTCAATCATATTATGTGTGCAAATAATGGGCTTCAGACACCTGTTTTTGAAGTGGATGTCACGAACTCTAGAATTGCAATTTTGCTTATGTAAACAGGCTTTGGATAGAGTTTCCACCTTTCGATCCCCATGCAAGTTGATAATTGCAGGTATTCGTGCTATAACTTTTTATCACACAATAGATATTCCTGGGTTTTTCTGATCAAACTGGAAAGAGGGAGAAGCTAAGTTTCTGCTTCTGCCACCAATTGTTAGCATCAAATAGTTGAATTGTAAATATTGTAGTTCAGCATAACATTGCATATTTTCCTCTGCACTCAAATGTCTAGGATACATCTATATGTGATTTCATTATTCTTTAAATTCAATAATTTTATTGGTTTCATTCTATTTTAATTACAGTGTTTTGTGGAGTTTTATCTGCGTACTGATCATGTGATCCTTTTTAACTGATGAATTGTTGACTGTCATCTCACTTAAAAAGATTAACATATTAGAGAGAGGCAACAGTATCTTTTAAATTATTATTCTACTCCCAGTGTGATGTAGCCTGATTCTTCTTTCATACCCTACTAAAAAAACATGGAACGACTTAGATATGGGTGCACAGAAAGGTTTAAACACACAATTTTTGTTTAATAGGAGAGCTTGCTTGCATTATAACATAACTCCTGGTGGAGATGACCAATGTATGGAATTTATAATGTTTCAGTTCACATTTGATGGGACATGCTTTTTTGGATCCTATAGATATTCTTCTTAAATTTTAATGTTACTAAAGGATATAAGTATATCGTTTTCTTGGTGTCTGCACATTTTCATTAACAAGGATCAAGCATCTCTAGCTAGATTCCTTTATAACACAACTTTATGACAGGATGGAAAATCTTGAAGACTAGCTCTGATTTTGATGTTAATTATATGGCATGATGAATCAAATGAACAGAAAAAACTCATCTGATACCCTATAGAATGAGAATAAAATTTGAAAAAGTAAATGGAGTGGATGAAAAGTACTAGAAAACTGACAGAAATGTAGCCAAATGTGCTTAGGTCTTCGAAAAATGTTTCTGTTTCGGAGATTAGATAAATTTATAAAAACATGGCTAGTGAACTATTGAAGAAAACTAATTATAAATTCTCACTCTAAATGCCTCAACTTCAGGATATTTAGTTTCAAAAATAAATGAAATAATGTAAGAATAATAATGTTCTCAAAGTCTCTTCATTTATATATGCATAATACTTCATATATTCAGGGTACTAAAATTATTCAGGCAACTATTTATATATGCATAATACTTTATCCATATTCTCTCCGTAGTTATTTTTGTCAGTGACTATCTTAGTGTCTATTTCATTTTATTTCAGAAGAACCTGAAATGAGGATGATAGAGCAGAAGCAAGAGGCAGAGGTCTGACTCGTAATTATCTCAGTGCCTATTCCCCTTGAATTTCAATATTTATGTTCTTCGGTTATTGTGGGCCTCCCTATATTATCGGTTGAATTAGTTTTTTGTGCCCAGAAAGCAATTCAAGGGAAGGCACCACCAAATTCCTCTCTTTCTATTCTGAATGGACTTGGAATATTCAGTTCTGGTGTGCTGGGTTCGCTGTATGCATTGGCTAGGAAGGAAAATGTTGCTAATGAAGCAATGATGCAGTCCGTAAGCAACCTCTAATTCTTCTCATCCGTTTCTCTTCTATAAGATGTGGAATTGCATTGGAAATATACAAGGGTTGGTTTAACTAGATGAAAGCAATATAGGCTTGTGGCCTGTTTAAATTCTTGTTGTCAGTTTTCATGTGTTGGTTTTTATTTATTTTGTGTTTGCTTTAGTTTCCTGTTAAAAAATGGAAACTAAACTTTTTGTTTTATAAAGTTGTCATTTTTCATTCAAAATTTAAAATGAAAATAATTGTCAAACAAAAGTGTTGTGCATTTTATAATATGATTGTTAGGATTAAAGTCCTAATCCTAAATAGCAGAAGAGAAAATAATCAAAACGAGCACAAAGAACACACGAGAAAATAATATGATTGTTAGGATTAGGTCGATCCACGTATTGACTCTGTGTAAGGGTAATATGTGCCAAGGTGATATTTAGGCTCCACACACTAACAATAATTGCATATACATAAAGAATTATTATATACTGAACAAAATACCCCTACCCTACAAAAAACGGCTGGTCAGTCTCCGGAGGTTGATGAAGGGGGGGCGTTGCTGGTTTGTCACCGAATGTTGCGTCTTTGATTAAGGTGGTGGCTAGTTGGTTAAATGAAGACAAAAATATGAACACATGAACACAAGTTTGGTGTTTCTATTTTTTGTCAAAATAATTAGGACTATGTTTCCCTGTTTTTGAAACGTAAACAACATACCAAATGCTATTTTGTATGTTTTCTTTTGAAAACAAAAACAGAACTGAAGAAACACACTAAAATCAAATGGCCCTTAGTTTCTGATGTTGTGATTGAATTTTGTCCAGTATACATTCAACAGATCTGGGTTGAAATAACTTCCTTTTGAAGTGGTAGGAGATCTGGAATTTCATAGCGCCATCACTTTTTCATCTTCTTTTCTTTTATAGCAAAATTTATCCCTATGGAATAAATTTCAGAGTTTCAAGAGGAATAACCCTTGCAAATTGAATTTTCCCCTGAATAAGTTCTTTAGCTCTTTACTCTCTCTCTCTCTCTCTCTCTCTCTCAATTTTACTCTCTTTTATACTGCATATTTGTTTTTATTTTCTCCAGTTCACTCTGAAATATGTTTGTGTTGTATTTTGGCCCATCATCTACCTAATGGATTCACAGATGAAAAATAAACTGGATGAAAAGGAAGCAACCATTGTTTCACTGGAGAAGAACTTCGAGTCAAAGATTCTAAATGAGAAGGAAGAACGAAACAAAGAGCTAAAGAAGGCAAATGAAGAGAAGCAGTCTTTGCTGAACCAATTAAAACTGGCAAATAGTACTATAACAGGATTAGGACATGAGCTACAAAGTGAGAAAAGATCAGTGGAGGATCTCCATGTCCAACTAGAGAATCTTCAAACTGACCTCATAGAGGTCGAGGAAGATAAGAAGGAACTAGAAGAAAAGCTCAAGGAGAAGCTTGATTCAATTGAAGTCTTGGAAGAAAGGATAGACTTGCTTAGTTCAGAGATCAAGGATAAAGAGTATCATTTTCGTGATCTCAATTCCAAGTTTGCTGATAAAGAATCAGAACTTATTAAATTGAGTTCTACCTATGAGAAGACCAAGGATGAATTGACAGTGGCAAATTCAGAGATTGAGAGATTGAAGGAGGAACTTTTAGAAAGCAAAAGGGAATCAGAACTGAAGAAAGCTGTGGTGGATGATTTGAATGCTCGGGTAAGTGCTTTAGTTTTTCAGAAAGATGACTTAAATCAGAAGTTTGATACTATTCAGAAGGATTATGATGATATGAAGTCACAAGCTGAAGAAAAAGCAGCTGCTGATGCCAAATTATTGGAAGAAAGAGACTGCGAACTTTACCAGCTCAAGGAAAAGATTGATCTCGCTTCAAATGAAGCGAGCAGAAACAAAGCATTAGTTGCTGATTTGACCCAGGAAAGGGATGATTTGAGGAAATGGCTGGATGTAGAGTTGAAAAGTATTAGTAGTTTGAAACATGAGATCCAAATTAAGGAGGAAAATCTTGGAAAATCAAGAAAGGAGGTTTCTGATCTGACAGAGCAGTTAGACCAATCAAGAAGCCTGTGCTCAGGCCTTGAAGCTGAGATTTCTAAAGTTCAAGCTGAGTTTGGCGAAGCTAGAAGGTCATTCCGTGCAAGCCTTGATGAGGCAAAACACAGTGCAGAGGTGTTAGCTGGCGAGCTCACATCAGTTAGAGAGGCTCTTAAAAACACTGAAGACGAGCTCCAGACCATGTCCCACGAACTGGCAACTGCTGTAGAAAACCGCAACAGCCTACAGAAGGAGATGGTCGAAGCCTGTAGGAAAGCTGAAAGTGCAGCCGATGATTTAAAAGAAGAAAGGAAGGCTGTAGCTTCTTTGAGTAAAGAAGTAAAAGCTTTGGAGAAACATATTTTAAACAACAAAGAATCTCGAAAATCCCTTGAAACGGATTTGGAGGAGGCTACCAAGTCACTTGACGAAATGAATCAAAATATAGTGCTGCTTTCGAGGGACCTAGAGATTGCTAAATCTCAGATTTCTGGCCTGGAAGATGAGAGAGACTTGCTCTGCAAGTCCCTCGCCGACCAGAAGCAAGCCTCTCAAGAAGCCCGGGAAAACTTGGAAGACGCCCATAACCTCCTCATGAGGGTCGGAAAGGAAAAGGAGGGTTTGGAGAAGAAAGCACAGAAGCTGGAAGAGGAATTGGCATCGGCGAAGGGCGAGATCCTGCGACTGAGGACTCAAATGAATTCATCTTCATCTGCAGCAGCCCATGTAATGGATGGAGACAATGCTACAGTGCCTGTGAAGAGAAGTAGGAGGAGGAGAAAGGCAGCTCCAGAGCAAGATAATTCATAGTACATCAACTTGCTTGCCCACTTTATATGTTGTTCTTTCAATCTATCTACTAAGATGGTATTATTCTTGAAAAAGTTTCTAATGCTTGACGGATAGAGTCTCGCTAGTTACAATGGTAGTAATTAAGTAACGTGATCTTTCAAAAAAATAAATGAATAAAATCAGATCATACTGCCTGGTTTGGATGTAAAATAAATTTGGGCATTAATGATATTTATATAGATGGAAAGAAAATATCTGCCAAGTTAATTCACAGTTACAAGAATACCATTTCAGCTTCATCTCCAGATCATTCCCAACCCCCCCATCCACCCCCCGCCCCCAACCAACAAGGAATCATCATAAAAGCCAAATAATCTGAGGATCATCGAACCAAGCATTTATAACCTTACCGTTCCCCTCTCAGATTCACGGTATATATATATCTTCCATGAAGCCCGTCGCTTCTAATCACCTGAAGCCGCTTTCAAATCCCTTCAGTCTTCATCATGACATTGACGAAGACCTCAACAACCGCCATTCTTCTTCTATTCTTGGCCTGCATTGGCAGCTTCGCCAGAGACATGCCGACCAGCTGGCCTGATTTTCCTCCGGCCCAGGGCGGCGGCGACGCCGGCTCCTGCCCGTCGGCTTTGCTCGGCGTGAAGTTAGGATGCGCGAGAGATGTGATCGCCTTCGTCAGGACCGGAAAATTTGAGGCCAGTCCAGATTGCTGCAAGGCGTTGGCAGAGGCGAAGGATAAGTGCAGTTCCAATGGATCTATGACCTTCAGCAATCCGTTCTTCCAGCAGACGCTCGATCAGTACTGTTTCAATGCAGCAGCAGCCCCAGCGCCATCTTATGCAGCCTGATTACATATATATGATTCTAATTTGGTCAATAATAACTAGGTTAATTTCCGTTGAATCTCTCTATCTATCTGGTCTTTGTGGTGGTTGTTGGAGGATGAGATCTCAAAAATAAAAACTTACAGACTTGTTTCCGGTCCAAGGGAAATTGAGAGGGGGTGTGGGACCCACACACTCATCCCAATAAATTTACGTCAAACAACATAATAGATCTGTTTAAAATAAATTAATTGATAGACAACCCGTTTTAATTAAAAACCAAATTAACTTTGATAATTGTTGATTCATTCTTCTACGTTTGAATTGAAAACAAAGATTAGCTTAATTTTGTTTAAATTTAAATTCTTTTGACTAATAAACCACACAATTTAAATAGATAGATAACAGAGATTAGGTTAATTTGTTTATAATTTTGCAAAAAATAACTGATAGACCCACCCACGTTTGAAATATTAAAAACAGAGATTGCCTTAATTTTGTATAAATTTTGAATTTTTTGCTTTTTAATTTTACCTCGACCATCTCGCATTTTTTTTATTATTATCTTGGAGTGTCCGAGTTTCGTCTGACTAATCCTTAGGATTGGATGACCTTTCTCCTGATACATCATCGAATAAATTTAGATGCAGATACAGTTTATACACATTCAAAATTACACCTTTGAGGTAATCTATGCAGGACTTATCTTCTAGTCTTACTATTGTCTTCCAGTAATAATTTTATCTTCTAGCAATAAATATGCCTTCCAAATCATCACACTAATTCGAACCCCAATTCTCCATTTTATAACTTCGCTTGCTTTACCACTGCACCATACCTATAGAGACGACCACTAGCATTTTAATTGAATTAAAAGCATGGATTGGCTTAGATTTAATTTGTTTTAATTTTAAACTTTTTATATTCTTTCAAAAATAACTAATAGACCCGTTTAAATTTTAGAATAACTTTGTCTAAATTCCAATTTGTTCATAATATCCCAAAAATAACTAATAGACCCCATGATTGAATCGGAAACAGAGATTAAGTTAATTTTGTCAAAATTTTGATTTGCTTATTATATTTCAAAAATATAACTGTTAGAATCGAAACTAGAGATTAGCTTAATTTTGTCTTAAATTTTAAATTTTAATTTTCTTTTAAATAATTTAAATTAAGAATAGATATTGGCTTAATTTTAAACTTTATTATAATATCTCAAAGGAAATTAAAATATTGATATAGTGAAACACAATATCCTTAATTTGAAGCCATTTTTAAAAATATAAAAATCTTAGTGTAAATGACCAAAAAATAAAAATCTATGTTAAATTTACTCTTCAGGTAACTCAAATTTTTATTTAGAATAAATTATTATTTTTTCCTTAAAATTCGTGATCATATTCTTATGTTTTGGAAACACCTCTATCATTTCTCTATGTTTCAATTTCGTCAATACCCATTAGTAGATTGCTGACGTGACAAATGGGACTCAAAATAACTTACTAACAATCTCATAAATGACCTTCTTTTTAACAAAAAGAATAAAAATTGTAAAAGGATTAAACAAAAAAAATTATATTAACAAGATTTAAACTTTAAGGAAAAAAATATCTATAGATAAACTTTACACATAAATATTTAATTTTGTGAAGGAAAATGGACAAAATGGAATTATAATTTAAAGAAATTATAATGAATTCATGGTTTCTTTGGGGATAAATTAGAGTTCCTATTGCTTATTTCTTCGAGATTTATGTAACAAAAATAAATTAATAAACGTAACAAGAAAAGAATCATAAGTTTGAATTTAATTAGTAAACTTAAAGGATAAATACAACTTCTTCTTTTCGTAGAATTTGACGTTAGTTTCACCTATAAAAACAACCAATCATGCCACAACTTCTTGATTCGTTGATAGAAAAAGAATAGAGATTCTACATACTCTTTAACATTCAAGCAAGATGAAGAAGGTTTCTTCCATTCCCACTGTTCTTCTCTTTGCCTGCATTGCGATGGCGGGCAGTACTCTTGGCTCTGCTCGAGTTGATGGCTCCTTAAAGTCTTCCAAGTCATTAGAAGCAGCTTCCAAACCAATGGAACATTCTACTGATGATTATTCGTGGTCATCTTGGTATTACTATTACACTCCGGACACATCAGGAGGCCAATCTTCAGGCTACAGTTGGGATACGTGCGGTCAAACTATGTCTCAGTTCGGAGGTTGCATGGGGCAGATAATGGGCTCTTATTCTTCGGACTCCAACCAGATCTATGTTAGTCCTCAGTGCTGCAAAGCCCTCAATGATGCTAATCAATATTGCACTTATGGTGGTCTTAGTCATGACCCTAACGTGAAATACATTATCAATGTTTGTCGTTATTAACTAGATTAGTTTTTTTTTTTTTTAATGTTAAGTAATGAGATTAGAGTTTTAGAATTAATTAAATTGGTTAGGGTTTAGGTTGGCTATATTTGTTATGTGGTGGCAGAATTGCATCTTCTTCCAGCAATTCTTTTGCATGTAATAAATAATAAACGGAATGACATTAATTATTCTTCATATTATTTCTTTTGTCCATAACTTGTTCTTATTATTTTATTTCTTTTGTTCACAAGAAGTATTTTGATGGAAAAGAAAAATAGTGGTTTTTTTTATATAAAATAATTATATTTTATAATATTTGAATAAATATAATTTGCTATCAATTTGTCGTCTTAATTAATAAGAAAATATTCATTATAAAAAGTTATTATTATTCAGTCTAAATTAGCTACGCTTTCAATAAAGTTTTGCATAAAGAATAAGAATTTGATCATGAATAAGAAGTCATTTATTTCTATATAATTTTTGGCTATAGAAATTAATATTTTTAACTTAGATATATGTATTTTATGCATTTTATCTTAGATTTGTAAGACAATTTAGTTAGTCAAATAAAAATAATTTAATTGTCAAAGTGCATATATCTTGCAATTATAAAAGAATTATGGATTTTTTTTTTTACTTGGTGAATTAGGAGTGTGTTAAATATATTGATTAGTACAAAGATAAGGACAATAATGTTTTAAATTTGAAAAAAAAATAAAGGATGTTGGATTGTTATGGTGTATTATGATACCTTTACAAAATATTTTTTAGTGTTTTTAATTTTAGTTTTTAATAAGTTATTGAATCTTTAATTAAAAATAAAAAAATTATTTTAATTTTTTAATTTTATACTATGCTATGAATTGGAAATGATAAATAACAAACAACATCCTTGAGGTTTGGCAATATTTCACTCTTGACATTCTAAAAGATCAAAGATTTAATACCATATTACAATTTTTAACATCCTTGAGTTTTGGCAATATTTCACTCTTAATATTAGTTAATTGCAGTTATATTTTAAAATTACCAAATAACTTTTATATTTAAAAGGCAAGCAATTCTACACTGCCAAATTTCTCATACCGAAAACTTACCGAAGTAAATTTTTTCTGACAAAATTACCCTTCACCCCTCAACAATATTGCAAATTTCCATTGAATGTTGTGTTATAGGCTCTTCCTCATTCTCTCACTATCCACCATCTCTCTCTTTTTCTTTACGACGTGCATCCCTTCCACCCTTCCACTTCCAGCGTGCGCCTCTTCATGCCGTGGACGTTCCTCACCAACAATAACTATTCTTTTCTCTACATTCATATGACCAGTGTGATATGATATTGTACAGTGCAGGGGCATATCTAGGAGGGATCCAAGTGGAAGGCTGAAGCTTCAATTTGAGAGGCTATGTGTGTGTGTGTATATATATATATATATATAATATTTTGGTTGGGGCTGGCACGGGCTGAAGCCCATGCCAGCCCTCTCCCTAGATTCGCCACTGGTACAGTGTAAGTATTCTATAATAGTTAACTTTAACAACAAGAAGGTGCAACTCAGCCATTTAATTACTTTGTAACCATTCCATTGTAACAACAGAGGAAATGACTAAAAACATAGAACGCATAGGTGTTTTTCTAATATTAATAGGCAATGAAATTAACCAGGACATTCTTGGATTTATTGAGTAAGAATATTCATTAGTCATCTCAGATTTTTCACGTTGTTCTTCACGAGAAGGTTATCCGACTGTAGGCGGGTGGAGATTTCAGACCGGTGGTGGCGAGAGGCTATCGGCGAGAAAGAAGAAGGAAGAAAGAAACTGTCGGTGAGTAGGAAGGATGAAGAAGGTTGTGCGAAGGAGGCTGGAGGTTGTGCTTGAAGGAGGAAAAATGATGGGGCTTGCAATGTTCTGCTCGAAAAATAGGGCTAACCTTGGCGTTTCTTTCAATAAAATCAGTCAATCAAAATATCACAAAAATTTACTTCAGTAAGCTCTCGGTATGAGAAATTCGAGTAGTGTAGAATTACTCTTAAAAGGCTTATCTTGCCTTCTCTCCACACGTTTTCTACTGTGATCAAAGCTTTCGTTGTTGCCAACTATTTTCTCTTCTTCCCATTCCAAATACCTTTTTTGGTGACTGAATCGTTATTGCCATCACCGACCGGCTTTGCATTCCTATCTTAGATTCAATCATATTCTAGAACCATTCATCAAAACATCAACGCTTATAGTTATTAAATTACATAAGACTTAGTTCTATTCTTCATTTCCTAACCTACACCTCTTTCCATTTTTTTGTAAATTCTTCTCCACCTTTCTTTATCATTATCCCACATGGATAGAATCAAAATGGACAATTTGATTATATCGGGCATCTTATACCATACTTCTTCTATCTACCAACTGTATTCCTGGATATTTTATTATAGGAGTGGTGCTTTGGGAAAGTTACCTTACGCCTAATAAACTTATTCCCTTCATCTTCATATACATTAATTTCAATTGCATACTATGATTGAAAAGAATTGGCAATCTAAGGCCTATTGATTTACCATAAATGACAATCGATCAACTATTATCTAAGTAAAGATAAGTAGTTCTTCTATCGTTCAAAGGCAAAATGAGAACATGTAGCGGGTTGCTTAGATCTCGTATTTCCCACATAGTCCATTGATCAAACCAACAATTCTCTTCTCAAAGAAATATATATATATATATATAGAGAGAGAGAGAGAGAGTCTTTTCGATATATAGCTCTACAGACTAAGAGAACATCATTGGGGCAAGGCGAAAAAAATAATAGGATCATGACTCTTTTCTTTTTTCTTTTACTGCTGATCTTGATATTTTACTCTTGTAGGTTTTGATGATGAAAAACAAAATTAATTTTTTTCCTAAGTCATTTGTCAAGAATATGATTTGTTGGAGATTATGATTTGTCAAGAATATGAAAATCAAAATGATCTATGATTTTATATATTAGCAAAAACAAGTATTAAGATTTAAAAAAAAATCTAAATGATTCTTACAAATTAGTTTTAAATCATTGGATAAACATGTGTATTATAGTATTTTTTGTATCATATTAGTTGGAAAACATATTTTAAGTTTTATAGTATTTTGTGTATCAAAATGAACGAAGAAATGTTATTTTTCTAACTCTAGAAGATTAACACATTATATGGAGATATATAAGAATATGTTTTCATTTTGAAAAACTATCTCTCAGTATTTTGATAGCTAATATTCATTGTTGTTAAAATAATTTTTAATGAATTTTTCAATAAATAGAAGGTATATATTTTGAGAGTAATAAATTTTCTAAATTTTAAATTTGTACTCAAACTAAAATTCTATTTTCTTATGGTTATAGATTTTGATTTTTTTAGATATTTTTATTGAATCCAAATGGGGTGTACTTTCTTATTTACATTTATGTTTTAAAGTAAATGGAAGAAATATAAATATGTTGTAATGTGGATATTTATGTATCAAATACATCTGTCAACTAAATCCTCTTAATCTGTCAACTAACCCTTTAAACTGTGGATTAAAGTCATTGCATTTGTCGACTAAGTCCCTCACTCTGTCGATTAACTCTTTTAGTTTGTTGACTAATAGAATAGATAAATTGGCTCTATCAACTAACTGTTTTCTTCCGTCAACTAAGTATTTAATTGTTTATGAAACTGTCGACTAACCCATCTCATCTGTTGACTATCTCCTTGGTTTTGTCGTCTAATAGAATGTGTAAATTGGTTATGTTGACTAAGTGTATTAATTTGTCGACTAATTCATTTCTTTTGTCGACACTTTGTTTCACATAAAGCCTCAAACGGCTAGTTTTTCAAATCCCAATAGTCCTAGCTAGTTTTCTCTTTGATCTTTTGGGATGCCTATAAATACAAGTCATGGATGAGCTTAAGAAGGCTGATAGATGGGAATGAAGTGAAGTGGGCTGATAGTTTTCTCTTAGGTGTGTGCCATAGGATTTCAAACCTATCAGATTTCACATCTAGTGCAACTCCTCCTTGTTTATGGTCATTGGATGTTCCTCCGACTCTGAGAAATTGGTTAAGCGAGGGGCTACCCTCGACTCACCTCTCCCTACAAGAGAATAGATACTCCAGGATGAGTATGTCCTGGATTCCCGGATTCATTCTCGTCTTGATCCATCATAGAATTTTTGAAATCTACGAAAACATATTTTAGGAGAGTGCCCATACTTCTCAAAGATCACAAGGTGCTGAAGTGGCAGGATATGGGGGTTTGTACTTTTTTTGTGAAATGGTTGCTTTAATTTCTCTTCTACTTCTTCTTCTTCTTACTAGGGTTTGTTTCAATGCTCTCATTTGTAATCATTAACCCAAATTGGGTTCGATCAAACCTAGATGAAGGGTTTCATCAAGGTTACCCGTTAAGTCATATATTAGGTTTTGAGGTTGATGGGAGATTGGTTTCGATGATGATATGCAAAACAATATGGTAAAGACAAAAGTTGATAAATGTATAATTGAGTAAGGCATAGTATTTTTCAAGTATATCATCATATCACTCGAATGCAAATTGTTTTAATTTGTCTCGAGTGATTGTCGAAATTAATTGAGTAATCTGAAATTTTACTTGAGTAATTAATTGTTGATTTTGAATTTATAGTTATTACAGCACATTTAATGCGCGCAATTTCTGCTCTTCTGCTCATGATTAGTTAGTTATTATAGTTTATTTAATTAAGCAAGTTGTACAAATAGATGTAAGGAAAATTCTATTCACGGCCCACAATAGTACTTTTCACAGCCCACAAAAAATTCAATTTGTA
Organism: Diospyros kaki; assembly: GCA_036245055.1. Lineage (NCBI taxonomy): Eukaryota > Viridiplantae > Streptophyta > Magnoliopsida > Ericales > Ebenaceae > Diospyros > Diospyros kaki. The sequence goes on from BSEG01000003.1 coordinate 6,418,450, forward strand.
TTTTTACTTTTTGCAACCACCATAATTACTCATTGTATCCCATATATTTCAAATTTCCCCTCTCTCTTTGCAGCCACTCCAAACCCATAGCCCACTATCTCCGCTGACCACCCTAACCGTCGGTTGCCGCCTCGTCTCTCTCTCTCTCTCTCGTGCCATATACACACATACACATACATATATATATACACACACGTGCGGCGGCCATGGCTGTCGACCCACCGCAACTGCTAAGGTTAGCCGCCACCCACCGCCATTGCTCTTTTTCTCTCTCTGTCTCTGTCTTTGTGGACGGTCGCTAAGTGGGTCAACGATGGCGTCCAACCCACCGCCATTGCCAATGAGGGTCAAGGAACTCCCCAACCCATTTCCATAGGGGACTCCTAGAAGCCCCTCGATCGACTACGAACCCCGGGATTTGGAGGTCCTCAGACCCTAGGGTTTGAGGACAATCGGAGGTTCTAGGGACCCTCGATCGCGGTGGGTCGGCCGCCATGGCTGACCCATCTCTTATCCTTGCAACCATGGCTGCAAGCGGTTGACGCCATGGCCGCAACCACGCGCGCGTGTGTGTTGCATCTTGTGTATGTATATCCCATGGTCGATCGGCCAGTTGAACATAGGGTTCGCGAGGTGGGTTGTCCATGGTGGCCTTGTGTTTGTGTGTGTATATATATATAAGTGCATGGTGGTTGCATGGTTGTGGCTTTAGTGAGAATTTTGGCAGAGGTGTGGGGATGGGGAGAGAATTTTGGGAAGAGACACCGAACCCCCGGGTTTGGGGGTTTCTCGAACCCCCAAATATCGTGGTTCGAGGATCCCTCGAAACCCTAGATCCCAGGGTTCCCCCCATGACAATGGTGGCATCGCGGTCGCTGTTAGTCGTGATGGTGGCAGATATTAAATGGAGAAATTGTGGATATTATTTTATATAATCATCCATTGTATTGAGAAAAATAGAAGAGAATGAGAAAAGAATGAGAAAGAGAGAAGAAATGGAAAAGAGAATGAGAAAATAATGAGAAAGAGAAAAAATGGAGAAATGGCTATAAGTGGCTGCGAAGAGTAAATAAGGAAGATGAAAAAGTGGCTGCAAAAGGGTAATAAAGGATTTTAATGAGGATAGTTGATGGATATTAAATGTGGGTTGTGAAGAGAAATAATGTGAGTTGCGGATAGAATTTCTCTAAATGTAAATAGCATAACAGAAACAGAAAAAATAGTAGGTATGTATATAAGTAGCATAGTAGAAACAATGTAAAGGTGACAAGATTATGAATTAAAAAGTGATAAAATATGCTGCACATTTTTAGAAAAAACTAGAATAGATGTAATTTCTAGATAAAATTAGAAAAATTTGGACAGTAAGAAAGCAGTTGTGGCTATTAATTTTTTTTTTTTTTTGGATGTAAAAGAATTTTCTAGACCACTAATTTAGGCAACAAATTAAGGCGCGTGGTAGAAGAAGGATGCATCACCTCTTGGAGCCTATATATAGGCATAATTACCTCACATTGTGTGTGCAAGTGAACAAGTGACATCACTTGTGTTTACAAACCAGAAGTCAGCGTCCAATATCTCTTTTAGATTTTTTCTCCCAACTTATATCTTGCTCATCAAACTTAGTCCCACTATTTCTATCTTCACAAGTTAGTCCCCGTAAATCAACTTAATTATATTAATTAAAAATCATCAAAAAGTTTGCTTTTGTTTTTCTGTTACCCACATTGCTAAGTTTGTTTTTTTTTTTTAATAACTCAGGTGTCTGGACTTTACTCGATTAGTCCTTGAAGAGATCAACCTTTCCCTCTGATTCGACCTTCAGATAAATTGAATGCGGTCGCAAATTTATACACTCTCAAGCGAACACACGATCAATTTCTACTAAATGGGATATTTTTGCCTCCACTAAGAATTGGTCCCTTGCCACTCCCAAGAAAATTTAGGAGCTTTAGCACTTGTGCCATGTCCTGGGACGCTTTACTCGCCTAGTCCTTAAGGAGACTAGCCTTCCCTCCTAATTCGTCCTCTAAATAAATCAAATGTGGTCGCAAACTTATATACTCCTAAGCAAACACGCGATCAATTCCTTCTAAATAAATTTTTTTTGTCTCCACTAAGAATTGATTCTGCCACTCCCAAATAATTTGGGAGCTTCAACACTTGTGGCATATGGGCCTTGCTAAGCTCATTTTCTCCATGAGGTTGGTTGTTCAACAAAGCGAAGTCAAAAATCAAAGAAGAAAAGAAGCAACCGGCGTCAGTCTTCATCTTCTTCATTCACCGGTGGTGCAGCGAGTAGGCGGACAACAAGGAGTTGCTAGCAGCCGATGATGCAAAGCAGGGACTTCCTGCGGTGAACCACGAGCATGACTTGCAGCAACTAGCGATAGTGCACATGAGCACCGTGTAGCGAACATGCAACAAGAGTTGCCAACTGTACACACGAGCAATGTGTGACGAGCGTGTGATTTGCGTGTGAGCAATCCGGCCAAGGCGTTTGCAGCGATGATTGGTGAAGAAGTTTGCGATGAGCGACTGAGCAACAAGTAGTAGGCTTTGGCAAGGAGTTGCAGGCAGCAGGCAGCAGTGTTGGTGCGACGTTTTTCCAGCGATTGCTCTAGCACCGGTAAGAGTTGCTAGCAACTTTTTCTAGCAATGTCTTCCAACAAGCATTGCCAGCGATTCTTTCATCCTCCTGTCCTTTCATTAAATCTTGCTATTTAATATTCATGAAAACAACTAACTTGGAAGAATGGTTCCTATTGTTTTTTAGAGAAAAGAATTGAAAAATAACAGGAAAATGTTTGGAGAACAAGAGAGGGCAAACTCTCCATTCATTTCAGCATAATATATATAGAAAAATTTAAGTACAACACTATTTTGGTCAATACCAAACCTAGACAACTTTTACACAACTTTTCCAAGACAAGGATCCTTAAATCTAGGATCTCCATACCTTTCTGACAGATCTTAACATAAGACAAAAGATTTCACAGCAAAAATATAAAAAATAATACTTGCTTTTAGAGTATCTAGAAAAATCTCACAATTCAACACTCCTCCTTGAGATTTTTCTTGGAGACTGCCAACTTAATTCTTAAGAACTCAAATTTATCTTTGGGTAATGCTTTAGTCATTATATTAGCAATTTGATTTTCTGAAGAGCAATGAGCCAACTTAATTTTGCTAGGTTTTTCATCTTCTTTAATAGCATGAAACTTGACATTTATGTGCTTTGTTCTCCCATACTGAACTGGATTCATTGTCATGGCAATGGCTAACTTGTTGTCCACCCACATCACAGTTGCTTCATTTAAATTTTGTCCCAAATCTGAAAGAATTTTTCTTAACCATATTGCTTGATATGTTTCACTGGTAGCAGAGATATACTCAGCTTCAGCTGAGGATTGGGCCACCACTTCTTGCTTTCGTGAATTCCAGGAGAAGACACCACTGCCAAATGAAAAAACATAGCCTGATATACTCTTTGAATCTTCTAAACTTCCAACCCAATCACTATCTACATAACCCATTAACTGCTTACTTTCATTCTTCAAATACCATACACCATAATCAGTTGTACCCCTGATGTATCTCAACACTCTTTTGGCTACATCGAGATGAAATTGGCTAGGAGAATGCATGAACCTGGAGAGAAAACTTGTTGGATACATAACATTAGGTCTTGTAGCGGACAAATAGAATAAACTTCCGATTAGGCTTCTGTAGATTGAAGCATCTGCTTTGCTTCCATTATCATTCTTGGTTAACTTCTCATTTACTACTAAAGGAGTACTCACAAGATTTGATCTCTCCATATGGAACTTCTTTAGAATTTCTGAGGCATATTTTCTTTGACAAAGGAATATACCAACTTCATTTTGATTTATCTCAATTCCCAAAAAATACTTCATTTCACCTTAAGTCAGACATCTCAAATTCCTTTTCCATACTCAACTTGAATTGATTCAAAGAGTTTAAATCACCACATGTGATCAAGAGATCATCAACACATAAAGAAACAATGAGTTCCACTTCACTTCCAGCATTTTTCACATAGAGAGTTGGTTCACTTTCACTTCTGTTGAACCTTTATTGCAGCAAATATGAGTCAATTCTACTGTACTAGGCTCTAGGAGCCTATTTAAACCCATATAAGGCTTTGTGCAGCTTATAAACTTTGTCTTCACTTCCAGCAACTTGAAAGCCTTTTGGTTGTTCAACATAAACATTTTCTTCAAGAAGTCCATTTAGAAATGCAGATTTAACATCTAAATGGTAAATTTTCCAACCCAATTTCGCTGTTAGTGCCACCAAAAGCCTCATGGTGTCATGTCTTACAACTGGAGCAAAAGTGTCAGTGAAATCCATACCAAATTGCTGTAAATAACCCTTTACTACAAGTTTGGCCTTTAGTTTGTTCAGAGAACCATCTAGGTTGAGTTTGGTTCTATAAACCCACTTAACACCTATTATATTTTGATCTTCAGGTCTGTCTACTAAGCTCCATGTCTCATTCTTTTCAATCATACCCATCTTCTCTTGCATTGCAAGTCTCCAATCAGCATTACTTGCAACTTCAACATAGCTAGCAAGTTCAAGTGAAGCCATATGACATCTTTCATAAATTTCTTCGAGAGTTCTAGCTCCTGTAACTAGAGCTTCATCAACCATATGAGAATCCTCTTCTGATCTGTTGTGATATCTTGTTCTTGGGATATATTTTCCCAATTCAAAATCTTCTTTGAGGCTTCAACTTTCTTTTTATTCCAATTCCACTTTGAGAGCTCATCAAATTTAACATTTCTATCGATAAAGATTTTTTCATTTTTCAAACTAAAAATTCTATAACCTTTGGTGGTGGTACTATATCCCAAGAAGATGCCCATTTCAGATTTTTTTATCTAACTTATCCCTTTTTTGTTTTGGAACATGAGCATAACACACACAACCAATACTTTAAGGTAATTCACTGAGGGCTTGAATCCATACCATTCTTCAAAGGGAGTTTTTCCACTCAAGACTCTAGTTAGCAGCATATTCAATAGATAGACTGACGTGTTTATAGCCTCAGCCCAAAATTGCTTGGGAAGGTCCTTCTCATATAGTAGACATCTAGCCATTTCCATCACTGATCTGTTTTTCCTTTCACTCACTCTATTTTGTTGAGGAGTCTAGGGAACAATCAATTGATATTATATCCCTTCCTTATCACATAAATTCTTGAACTCTCTTGAGACATACTCTAACCCATTATCAGATCTGAGAATTTTTGGTTGGCAACCAACTTGCTTCTCAACCATAGCTTTACATTTTTGAAATTCCATTAGAACATTAGATTTTTGTTTCAAGAAATAAACCCAACACATTCTGGAGAAATCATCAATAAATAACAAGAAATATATGCTACCATTTAGAGATGAAATACTTATGGGACCATAAACATCAGTGTATGAGTTGAAGTTTTTTTAAAGCTCTCCAATTATTATCCATAAATGGTAACTTGCTTTGCTTCCCATATTGACACACATAAAAAACCATGTCATTTGCATTAATAGCAGACAAGTCTTGAACTAATTCTTTAGAATGCATGAGTTTTAATGTGGAGTAACTGAAATTGCCAAGTCTCTTATGCCATAGGCTTGAATCATCCTGAACAATATGATAAGCATGCATGGCTATTTGATTCCATTCAACCAAAAAACTCATTTCTTTCATTTTCACAATCATTAATTCATTCCCAAGAGGATCATATATAATGCAAAACTTGTCTTTAAAGTGCAAAGCATAATGGCTCTCAAGCATTTGTCTTACACTTAACACTGCCTAATCTCAGGAACAAGTAAAACATCAGAGATGAACTTTGTACCTGAGGGTGTTTTAATAATAATATCACTTTTTCCCTTCACTTCAACATAGTCTCCATTTGCAACCTTTACTTTATTAATGTTAGACTTGACCAAGCTTGTAAAGAGATCAGCATCAAAAGTCATGTGACTTGTATAGCCACTATTAATCAACCAAGTGCCTTTGTCACTGTTGGTAGCATAAGAAGTAGCTACAAACAACTTTTCTTCAGCTTGCTCTTGAACCTAAACAACATGTGCTTGTTGTCCCAGCTGATTAATCTTGTTTTTGCTCACCTTCTCTACGTGACCAAGTTGATTATAGGCTCTGCACTTGGCACTTGGCCTGAACCAACAATAATTTTTTGTGTGACTTCTTTTTTTGTAGTGAAGACAAGGTGGAAACTTTCCTTTCTTTCCTTTTCCCTTGCTTCCATTTTGATCTCTCTTCTCATCATTCATTTTTTCACCTCCAGATTTTCTTCCTCCTTCACTTTGTGCCTTGCCTTTATGAGTTGTCAGAAGAGCATGTTCACTAGTTTCTTCAAGTCTGTAAGCTTTTCTTTGCTCCATAGCTTGAAGTGAATTGACTAATTCAGCTAATGAAAGCTGAGACAAGTCTCTTGAGTCTTCCAAGGAGGAGATCTTGGACTTAAATCTCTCTGGTAAACTCACCAACACTTTTTCAACCACCCTTCTTTCAGGAAGATCTTCACCAAGCAACGTTATCTAGTTTACTATCTTCATAAGTTTGTCTGAATAATCTTTCACAGACTCTGACTCCTTCATTCTGAGAAGTTCAAACTCTCTTCTCAAATTTCAGTACTTGCATTTGCTTGGTCTTTTCACTTCCTTGAAACTCATCCCTCAATCTATCCCAAGCCTCTTTACCAGTTTCACAAGCCATTATTCTTGTGAATATGGTCTCTGTGACAGCTGTATGAATAAGAGATAGAGATTTAAATTTTTGCACATTCATCTGCATGGCACTTCATTTGAGTCACTGTTGGGTTGTTTCTCAGGGGTGGAGGATACCTTCCAGTCTCTACTACTTCCCAGAGGTCCAAGCCTCTCAGAAAAGCCTTCATCTTCACAGCCCACATCTGATAATTTTGCCCATCAAAGACAGGAGGTGAGCCTGAACCAAAACTACTAGAAGCCATAGCAAGGTCTTAGAATTTCTGGTATTTACTTTTTGGCTAGTGAGGGGAAATCTTATTGGTTTTCTCTCGTTTCCACACAAGCCCTTAAGAACAATAGGGCTCTAATACCATGTTGTTTTTCAAAGAAAATAACTGAAAAGTAACAGGAAAATGTTTGGAGAACAAGAGAGGGCAAACTCTCCATTCATTTCAGCATAATATATATAGAAAAATTCAAGTACAACACTGTTTTGGTCAATACCAAACCTAGACAGCTTTTACACAACTTTTCCAAGACAATGATCCTTAAATCTAGGATCTCCATACTTTTCTGACAGATCTTGACAGAAGACAAAAGATTTCATAGCAAAAATACAAAAAATAATACTTGTTTTTAGAGCATGTAGAAAAATCTCACAATTCAATAGTTCCACCTCTTAGGCTCTTACTCACATTCGTGTAGATTTTGTCCATCACAAAAAATCCATGAGAGGTTCCAAGTTGCTAGCTTGGTGTGGACACCCAGGCGCCCCACAACTTGAGGAGGATGAGGTATTCATGTAAATATTGTTTCTACATCTTCTCGTTATTTTCTAATCATGTATGATTTCAGTTTATTACATGTGATGTAACAGTGCATTATTTAAATATTCAAATATCATATAATTTGTGTTGAATTTAAATATTTTCTTGTGATAATTTTTTTTAAAACATTTACACTCATCCATACGAGACTCCTAACAATTTGGGCTTAGCTCATTTATTTTTAGATGTATTTAAGTTTGATTTGTTTATAAATCAAAATTTGAAAATAGTATTGGAGCTCACGGACGGATTGAGGGACTAGGTGGGGTGGCCAACTACAGTATATATATATATGTATATATGTATATATATTGATGTCTGAGAGATTGACACGAGTTGATATTCATTCCGGCCATCCTCTACATCTGTCCCTATTGTAACTCTATTCATTAGTATTTTTAACTTATGAACTCTATTTGTTAATGAGCCAGAGAAAGGGAGCTTGAACACTGAGTTGGATTCTCTCATTTACTAAATTAATGAGCCTTACTCTATTCTTTTAGCTAGTTTGCTCTCATGAATGACCAAGGAAATAGTCTAAACATTTTGGTTGGATTTTAATATTATTTAAAGGTGAGAAACTCACTAATTTGAGGATATATAGCCTTCAAACTCACTCGTGGTAAGTTTTTTTTTTTTTACCTCTATTTTATTATTGCCTAGCATAGGTCTCATGGCATGTGCTTGTGACATATATATTTGCTTAAATACTATAATGTGTGTGCGTCACAGAGACGTTGGTTATGCAATTAGGATTTAATAATGAAAATACTCGAGAAGGGATTGTTATTAATGAGAGATAGGTGTAGGAATCTTTAAAAGACAAAATGCCCATAAAAGTGGTCTCTTTGAAGGTTGGGTGTCCACAGTCGAAAGACAAAATGCCCATAAAAGTGGTCTCTTTGAGAGTTAGTTAAGGAGGGTCCATCATGTTTAGAGGTTCACGAGAAGAATATGAGTGGGGAATTTTGTCAAAAGATTACTATTTCATGTTTCATGTATTCAGAAGATTTTATTTTGATTTGTGTTTAGGATGACTATGAGTCGTATGACTAAGTGATAATAAGGAAAATCACGGGATTTCTCATAAAAATTAATGGGTTCGCTTTGCAACCGTCCTAAATAAAAAATACGAGAATTGTGATTTATTAATTATTTAAAAATCCATATTTTTCCATTTAGTGTTGAAAATAAATGGTGGGTGGCTCGATTTGACTTAGAAGATACATGCAGATAATCCGAGATATTCGGCCCGTTGTGGATGTGCATATCGGAGTGTGGCTTAAGTTTCACTCTATGCCTTTCTTCCTTTTTGGACCTAGCTTTGTTATACGATTAGAACGTTTGTATTTTTTTTTTATTTTTTTTTTTATGATTCAATTGTCCGAGCTTCTCCGACTAATCTTAAGGAGAGCGAACTTCTCCCTTGATTTACCATTCTGATAAATCTGGATGCGGTCACAGTCTATACATACTCGGAGTAGACTTTTATGGAACAATTACCCTCCCCGTAAACCCCACCTTTATGTCGTGAGGACAAGACTCACAGAGGGGTGACATGACACACCATAACCCTGTCTCCACATGAGTGACTTGCTTTCTAACCTTACTATTGTCTTCTAATAATAATTTTGTCTTTCAAAATATCACAAAAATTCAAACATTTGATGCTCTTATTATTTTCTTATACTTTACCGTTGCGCCATACTCGTGCGGGCCAGCCTTTGTATTTTTGACACTACCATGAGATGATCATGCAATTTAATGTTCAATATTAGGTCTAGAAAGAAACATAAAGAATTCTGGAATTGGAATTTCAATTCAAAATTTTAATGAATTCTTGTGTTGGGTATAAAAGAAAATATAGGAATTAGAATTTCGTTTACCCTTAAACTCCACAAATAGAATTTCAATCAAAGTGGGTTGGAATTGAAAATTAAAATTCTTAAATATAATTGAGACTTATAATTTGAATTATATGAATTTGTGAATGCTATTCACTGTTAATTAGAAGTCATGATAAAATACTTGATGAAATTATATTTAGCACAATTTTAATGGGTACGTGATGCATGCGTAATCAGATTGAAGGTACATTTTCTACTTCTTGTGGCGTTGAAATTTTTAATTATAAAAATATTACTTTCATGGTAGTATAATTATTATAACTCGTGATTTTTAATATATACAATAAATTACGAAACATGTTATATTATCAAACAAAATTTATGGGTAGATGGCACTAAAGGATTTATCTTTATTTTTGTTTGAATATAACAATAAGATTTGTGATTGGGGAATTGCTTTTTAAATTTCTGAGAGCTTGCGAGAAAAAAGCTAGTTAGAGGGCATAGCAAACACTTTGATAATTAAGTTAATTTGATTGAAATTTAGAAGAGAATTCAAAAATTGTTGTAGTATTTTTGGCATACTTAGAGATGAGTGATCACCTCTTATTTATGGCGGTGAAAGCTGACAAATAGCAAACCCCCATTTCTTTCGGAATTGAGATTACCATCATTTGTTTTGACATCCAAGACGAAGATTTTAAAGATAAAGTGACGTGTTCCTAGTGGGGGTATGATTCAGAGAGTCTCTGAGAGACTTTTGAATCTTTCGAAAGGATTTTTTCTTTTAGTCTTGAAAGCAAGTTCGCTAGGCGATCTACTAAGGATCTCTTCTATCTCAAAAGTCTGCTTAGTCTTTTATGTGCTTTTTGTACAGCCTCTTGGACCTTTGCACTTGTTTTAAGATTGTTTCTTTTACACCCATTTTATTTTGCACATCAATATTATTTTAATAGTATTTTAGAAGTAAAAAATATTATAAAAATTAGAAAGATGACATGTGCATAGCATGTGCAAATAAAATAAAAAAAAATTAAATAAAGATCCATGTTGCTTGAAAGTTGTAATATAGTATTTACATTGTTTAGGAAAAATAAATATTGATGTGGTTATAAAATTGTTTAATAAATTCATTTTAATATTAGAGATGTTATAAATTTAAATTTTATTAACATAATTATTCTTTATTTTTCATAAGATATTAGAAAATATTTTAAACATAAAAAATTGTAACAACACTTCAAGTGCTATCTTCGAGGCATGAGATGTGAGGGAGCATTCCTTATCCGCAGAGAGAGCAAAATCAAAAACATAATTTTATTCATTTTTATTTTATAAAATTACACAAACTTTTCTCAATAGAATTGAAAAGGTTGTCGCACCATCATCCACCATGTCCTCCGCTATGGAGATTTTTTACTAGAATCCCATAATGAGGAGCAGGGGCGGATCCAGGAATTTAGATTGGAGGGGTTGAAATTTTAAAAAGTTAATATAATAAAATTCTTATATAACCAAAAAGTCAATAAAACAAATTTTCATTAAACTTGAACTCGACGGGATTTTGAAACAAAAAATTCATCTACAATAGAATCTACATCTATTGTAAAAGCAAGTTCTCTTTCAATGTAGAGAGTCATACAATCAGCAAGGAAGTCGTCCTCCATTTTGTTACGAAGTGTTGTCTTCAAAAGTTTCATTGCTGAAAATGTCCGCTCAGTAGTTGCAATAGAAACAGGTAATGTCAATACAAGACGAATCAATCTAGTTATCATAATGTATGTATCTGACCTTCCACTGTTGGTCAACTCTTGGCACAATTCAACAAGTGTAGATACTTGAAACCTTTGGTCAGCAATCACATCATGAACATAATACTTCAACTCATATTCTAAAGCACAAATATCTTGACTGCTAAAATCTTCAGGATAGAACTTCTTTGCAAGCGTACAAATATCATCACTATTAAATGATTCAAATGAATTTCTGGAATCCAAAGCTGCACTGAGAGAAAGGAGTTCAACTGATTTATCATTAAAGCGTGTACTTAACTCTATCAATACAAAATCAATTGCTTCATTGAAAACATCAAAATGATAATGGTGCTCAACTGTAGTCTCATCCCTACAACAACCAATCATATATGAACAATCTAGATCTGGTATGTCAATGTTGTATCTTGAACAAAAATCTTTTACTTCTTGAAGAAACACTTCCCAACCTTCTTCTCTCAATTCTTGAAGGATAAGTTTCGCAGTAGAAGCAAATCTCATAGCAGCCAAAATGTCTAGTGATTTTTTTTGAAGAGCTTGACAAAGAACATCAGTATTCTCATAATTTTGTGTATTAAAAGCAAATTGAACACAAATTCAAAACATGCAAAGTGTCTATAAGCGCCACGGACTTCAGCTCGAGTACTTGCTTTTGAACAATGAACTTTAAGATATTCAAGCACCTTGCAAGTTGCAGAATACATGCCTATCATGCTTTTTACAGAATCATAATGAGAACTCCAACGTGTTGCTCCAGCACGTTGCAAATTACCTATTTGATTGGCTCCACTTCCAGACTCACGCTCTCCAATACTCAACATATGCTCAACTTCTTTTCTTTGAGCATTTTGCAACTCATTAATGCGCTGAGTAGAAGAATTAATAATATTGATAACATTATCCAAATGAGAAAAGAATTCCCAAATAACACTGACATCCTTAGCTGCAGAAATCAATGCCAGTTGTAACCTATGTGCAAAGCAATGAACATAATATGCATATGGATAATCTCTAAGAAATAAAGCTTGAAGTCCATTCCAAGTACCACGCATATTATTAGCACCATCATATCCTTGACCTCTCATTTTGCTAAGTTGAAGGTCGTGTCGAGCAAGAATATCAGATATCTCATTTTTTAGGTTTAATGATGTGGTGTTACTAACGCTTTTGATTGCAAAAAAACGTTCTGTCAAAATACCACAACTATTCACAAACCTCAAAATAATGGCCAATTGCTCTCGGTTAGATTCATCTTTTGCTTCATCCACAAGAATACAAAAGCGTTCATCTCCAACATCTTCACGAATCATCTGTCGTACTCTGTTAGCCATAATATGCAAAATATCCTTCTGAATATTTAGAGCAATGTACTGAGCCTTTTTCGGAGCATTATCTAATACAACTTTATCAACTTCCATACTCAATTGTGCAAAAGTCTTAAGCATTTAAATAAAATTCCCACGGTTCAATGAAGATGAAGATTCATCGTGACCTCTAAAGGCACAACCTTGAAGTGCTAGCAACCGGACAGCCATAACTGAAGCCCTTAGGCGCAAGCGATTTTTTTGAGATTTCTCTTTTGTTTGTGAATGAATTACCCTTTCAATATGTTGAGACAGATTCATTAAATCTTCAGCCATTCTCACACAATTCAAGTGGGGTGACGAAGGTGCAGAACCAACATGAGTAAGAAAAGCACATTTATTTCCTTGGTTAACCCTCTTCCAATTGTCAAATCCCACAATAGCCAATGTCGAAATATTTGATGAATGACCATTATTCAGAAATAGAAAACAGTAGAAACAATATGCCTTGTCTTCTGAAGGTGAATATTCTAACCACCTAAATTGATTGAACCAATTTTTCTGAAAACTCCGACGTTGATTTCCAAAAGTGGTCTTCTTATAATTCAAAAGTGATGGTTGATATGGCCCAGCTAGTAGATATGCCCGTCTAATCTCATCCCGTGCATTAATAGGATATTCACAAATTTGTTTTCTTTTTTCTGGATCCCGTTCAATACAAGAAGACCATTGACATTCAGGATTTGAAGATGGAGAAGTTTCAATTTCAGGAGATAAACTTGAAGCGTCAATTTCAGGAGATAAACTTGAAGGAATTGGTGTAAATTCACTAGATTGATTTTGCACATTATGAGCTGAAGTACTTTCACTAGTATGATGATCTCTCTTTCTGAAAAAAGATAATAATGTTTTTTCTTTCTTCGCAGAAGGTTGTTCCATTCTAAATTCTAAGATACACAAACAAAAAATAACACAATTCAATAATCAAATAATTAAAATATTTAACTCAATATTTGAGGCAAATGCAAGGCCAATATAAATTATATAACAATTATATTCCTAATTGAATGCAACAGTGAAATAGAGAGGCAACTCCAAGCAAACACAAAATTAGCAAAAAAAACTCATAACTTGCTCAAAAAAATAGCCAATCATTCAACAACAAATCAACTAATCAAACATAAATAAGTAAAAAAATTATGGCAAAAAATAAAAAAATTACCTAATACCTATCAATCGAGCAGGGGCAGCGAGAGCAAGAAGGGGGAGGCCGAGAGGCAGAGGCCGCAGCAGAACAAAGGGCGAGAGGCGAGACCCGAGACGCGAGCCAAGAGGCAGCGTCGGACTCGCACGACTCGCAAGATGCAAGCAGCAGCTAGGACTGGTCGACCAGAGCGAAAGCGAGAGGCGAGAGCCGAGAGGGGTCGAGGCTTCGAGCAAGAACAAAGGGAAAAGGGCGAGGGGCCGAGGGCGAGCGAGAACAAGAGAGGCAGAGAGCGAGGGCGAGCGAGAGCAAGAAGAGCCGAGGGCGAGCGCGAGCAAAAGCGAGGCAGAGAGGGCGAGCGAGATGCAGAGAGCGAGGAGCCAAGGGCGAGCGCGAGCAAGAGAAAGGTAGAGAGCGAGGGCTTAGGGCTAGCGCGAGCGGACGCCGGCGGACGAGAAAGAGAGAGCAGAGAGCGAGAGAGCGAGAGTGAGATCGAGAGTCGAGAGAGGAAGCGTGGGGAAGAGAAGGGTTTTAGCAGGCAAATGGGCTGGGTTGGGTGGGCTGGGGCGAAAAAATCAAAATTTCTAACCTGTTAAATTTTTTTTTCTTGTGGGCTGCCCTGGGCTTCAACCCAGGGCAGGCTCACACTTAAATCCGCCCCTGATGAGGAGAATTCAACAAACTATTGTAGTTCACTATATATTATTTTTATTTTTATTTTGACAATGATTGTTATAAATATTAATAATTAATAAAGATATTGTTAATTATTTGTCATTTATCATTAGTCCATAAAATTATTTTGATATAAGTTTGCATTGTAGATATTAAGTTGAATGTTATAAATTGTTATTATTTTGTTTTATGAAATTTGATATTAAAATAAATGTGAATTTAGTGATTGTTTAATTTATTTCTTGAAGTTAAATATTAAAATAAATGTGAATTATTGTATTTTATCTAAAAAAAAAGTGCATTAAATATTATAACTTAAAAAATGATATAACAACAATCATCAATATAACTCACAAATTCACAAAGACAGACTAATCCACTTGGAGCACAGCTTGGTGCTCACAACGTGCCCATGGCTGACCGGATCTTATGGATTTCATCCTCCCATCAGTCCACCGGGGCCAGAATAATTTTCTACCTATAATACATATGGATTACCGAACCTTATGAGTTTTATTCTCCCATCAGTCCACTCGAGCGAGATTGACTTTCTACCTAGAGTTAGAAAGGATCTAAAAACATGATTTCTGTTCGACCACGTTGCTGAATCTCGCACATTTTGAATTGAAGTTTCTGATAACTCAGACTGGGAGACCCTCCATTGGAACTCATCACAATCATCACTTTGTTGGATACTTGCACGTGGATCTGGTCGTTCTTCGTCATCCTCATATACCATATGAACAGCGCATTTTACTGGGACAAACATTTCACCACCATGACCACTAAAATAAAAGAAGATCTCAGTCAAAGTTTTCAAATGATCAACCTCCATCTTCCTCTTAAAACTTTCAAGTGCCACGTAGTCTAGAAATAAGTGATCTGACTGAAAATCGAGTAGTCTGCCAATGGAGATTTTCTGGGCATAGACTGCAACATCATTGCGCATCCCGTAACATTCCAGACAGGCTTCGACACAAATTGAAGGAGCCTTTGCTTCAAAAACAGCACATACAAAAAAACCCCTGAGCCTTTGATACCAATCTGGCTTCAGCTGGATTCCAACATAATGCCCCATATTATTTTGATACCTGAACCACTTTGGGATCTCCCTTCCAGGAACAACAATAGTACATTCCAGATAAACAAAACCAGTGTGTTTGGAATAAAAAATAACCTGCTACAACAAATAAAGACATGAGGACATGAGAAAGAGAGAGAGAGAGAGAGAGAAATGGACCTTAAGATAATTTCTGAAAAGTTCAAGGGGGAGGCAGGGCCTATTCTTTACTAGTGTATGACACTGCATTAAATAGACGTTCCCAAGCTTTCTGGGCAATATAGGCGGATCCGACAATGTTTCTAATGATGTGCATCCACTTGCATTAACGCAACTGATATTTGTCGGGAGATAGGGTAACGTTTTAAGCTTCTTGCAATCCGTCAATTCAAGATGGTGAAGCCCGTAAAGACCTTCGATGCTTGCTGGCAAACTAATAATGTTGCTACCATTAAGGTATAATTCGCGCACACAGGATAAGGAGCCTAGGCCATTTGTGAGAAATCCTTCTGAGAAGTTGCAGCAACGGAGATCTAGAAAACCCAAAGAGCGTAAGCCTAATAGATCAGGTAGCTCAAAACCCATGGAATCTTGACGTTCTTTCCGAATTAGAAATGATGATAATAGCGAATTCCGCGATGTTGATGTTACTGGTCCCTTGCATCCCATAAATGACAAAATCTTAAGCTCATTCAGATGTATAATCGAGGATAGTGGTTGCTTAATAGCAGTAAAATGCTTAATAGCAGTAAAATCAGCACGAAGTTCCCGCAATCTCTCCAATCCTCCTAGGTTCTCGGGCAACCTGCTAAGTTTTGAGCAGCCAGAAACAATCAAACTTGTAAGAAGTTTCAACCCACAAATGCCACTTGGAAGACTGTAAGTTCTTTGCAATCCCTCAAATTTAAGAACATAAGCCTTTTGATGGCTTCAATGGACGGGTGGATCTCAAAAAAGTTCATACCTTCAAGACTCAATTCCTTAAGATTTGATACCTGTGTAAAATCTAGGTTCTTGGTTATGCCTCGCGAATAACTGAGGTCAACGTGTTTCAACTTGTCTAGGCACTGCCATAGATATCAATAGACAACAAATAAACAGGATTTTAGTAACGCAAGCATATATAGTAAAAAAAAAAAAAAAAACAGGATTTGTTTTCGTCATACCATTCTTCCATTCCAAGGCTGTTTCAGGCAACTATTGGACATTTTTAGCGTGACAAGGTTGTCCGGTTGAAAATTTGACGGGAGGCATTTTGAAGGGTATCCGTGCCAATCAAGAACGCGTAAATTATTGCAGAGGCAGTCGAGACCATTAGGAAGCTGAACATTACTAAGTTTGAGCAGTCGCAATTTGCTCATCTTTGAAAACGCATCAGGACTCAAGAATATCTCTTTTGTTTTACGAGAAACCAAAACTATGGCCTCCACTGTTTCTGTCCCCTAACAAACAAGTGGTAAAAATAAGAAACTGAATCTGAAGGAAAGTTATTGAAATTTAAGCACAACTTTTATTCTAAAACAAAAAATGGGAAAGGGTAAGAGAAATTGAACATAGATTTTGTTTGTCGAACGAAGTCCATGCTGTGCAAAATAATCTATTTATATATGTTCCATTCTATTGAGAGTAAAAAAATAATAATATACAACTTTAAGAATTTCTATGTACAAGTTTAATTTTTGCGATGACATGATGATTCATAATTTAAGAGGCAAAGATTTTGTTGGTCCAATTACATAATGAAGTTTGGCCACGCATGCATGAGAAGATATTGTTGAGAGTAAAAACAAAATATAAAAAGTAATATACCCCTCACTGGACAAACCTAGGCTCTTAGATGATAAGATAATTTACAAATTCAACACATTCTCAGATGAGAGTATTTGCACTTACTGTTTTTTTTGTGAGTGTATGATAGATGTCTTCGTACTTCCACAACCTGCTCCTTCTACCAGGCTCTTTTGGGGATTCTTCATTAACAATATGCTCTCCCATTTCTTGTATCAGATCATGCATGTTTATCCTATTGTGTGTTATCGTTACAAGTGCCTTGTCTTGAAGAACCCTTATCCCAATATCAGCGTGGAAACCACAAGCATCCAGTATATCTATTACGTAATCTTTGTTCTGCCGTTTAAAGAAGCATGCAATGTCAAGAAAAATTTCTTTCTCTTCATGGTCCAGTCCGTCATAGCTTAATTTGAGCACGTCCTGAATTTCTGCATTGGGTTGTTGCCTTAATCTATCAATTGCACTTCGCCATTCAATTATGCTTCTTCCAAAGAGAAAAGAGCCCAAAACTCGGAGAGCTAATGGAACTCCTTTAGCATAATGAATTAAACTGTTTGTGAGCCCCTTATAACCCTGTGTTGGTTGGTTTTTCCTAAATGCTTTACAACAAAATAGCTCTAAAGCTTCTTTTTGATTTAGTTCCTTGACATTATACACACGATTCACTTCAAATACATCAAGTAAATGAGAGTCTCTTGTTGTTATTATAATCCGGCTTCCTGAGCCAAACCAATCAAGCTTACCAACAAGTGCTTCCAGTTGATTTAGCCGGTCCACATCGTCGAGGACTATAAGAACCCTCATGTATCGTACCCTTTTCATTATCATACTAAGCCCTCGATCAAGATTTCTTATTTTTATATCACTGTCTAAGAGGATGTCAGAGAGAAGCAATTCTTGCAATGACTCCAAACCATGTTTCTTAAAAGTTTCTCTGACATTTGCAAGGTAGCTGCTACCATCAAACTGAGAACAAATTTGGTTATAAACGGCCTTGGCAATGGTAGTCTTTCCTATACCACCCATTCCACATATCCCTACCATACATGAATCATCCAATCCTATACCCAACAGTGATTTCACTTCTGCTACACGAGGATCTAATCCAACAACATAATCAAGAATGCTTGAATCCTTATCTCCCAGTTTAGTAAGAATGTCTTTGACAATTTCTCGGACAAGTTTTGCTTCAAGCCTGTCCATTAGATGAAAAAAATAAAAAATAAAAATTCAAGATAAGTTTAAGAACCCAACCACGTCTCATAAGAATATAGCCACATGATGAAGAGACGATCTGGGTCCTCTCTAGTAGCATATGCATGGGATGCTTTGAGGAGGAAAAAACAAGCTTTATAATGGCATTAACTAGATATATGATCACATTTTCATCACAATTACACAAGAAGCGTTGCAGGTGACTCTGAAAACATATTAATTGAGCAAATATATTATATACACCAAGACATCCAATTGTTTTGATCAATTTTGTCTTTGTTTTTGCTCTTCTTTCTTTTCCCTTTTCCAAGCTAACATGAAATAAATTAGCAAAATGTCCAAACGTCGACAATTAGGAAAGAAGTACTGAAAAAATGATAAAGTAGGACATAGTCCTCATCTGTCAAGGAATTGAAGCCAAACCTACAATGCCCCAATAACAACTGAAGTTTCTTGAAAAAACTATCAAATCAAATTTGTGTTTTTTGCGAACCAAACAAATAAAAGAAGAGTTACCCGTGGGTTGTGCTATTTTCTGAATCCCACCCAGAAATATTGGCCGCTTCCATTAGAGCATTCCTCCATCTCTGCACCTTCTGCTTCTCCTTCTCTTCGCCGGAATCTCGCTCGTGTCTGGCGAATGCTTCTCCAACGCTTCCTCTTTGTTTCCGTAAATCCGAGGGATCTACTTTATAGAAAACCGGTAAAACGGTGAGTCCCCTCGTCTTCTGGCACTCGAGGATCTTAACGAGTTCCTCTAAGCACCACTTGGAAAAAGCGTAGCTCTCGGAGAAAATAACCACGGCAAGCCTCGACTCTTCGATGGATTTCAGGAGCGTCGGAGAAATGGATTCACCTTTCTCGAGCTTCAGGTCATCCTTGAACGTGAAAATGCCCTTCTGATGCAGAGCCGAATAGAGATGGTCAACGAAGCCGCTGCGCGTGTCTGCGCCTCTAAAACTCAAGAAAACGTCGTATTTCCAGGAACTAGACCCAGATGAGAGCGAAGCTCCGTCCTGAAATTGGGTGCTGGTGGAGGCCATTGTTCAGCTGCTCAGAAAACAAACTAGCTTCGTATCGGCCTATCGTCTATGCGAAGCAAGAGAGGCCAAAAGTATAAAAGCAACAGAGTTCAGTGAAAGTATTTAATGTAAAATTTTGGCTTGGATTTCTTTCACACTGACACGGCAATCAATAATCATGAGGCTGTGGGCCCTGCTCTTCTAGTTAAAATACGATTGCGTTGCGTGCAAGGTGCGCTGTGAACTACAATATGAAAATCTCTTCGAAATTTCATTCAATATATTTGAATTAATTATTACAATATGTTTATAGATATTAATACATTTACAAACTTATAAATTACAATTATATTTTTTTACCAAACAAAAACTTACTGATAAATAGATTAAATATATTATTTATTATATTAATTTTTACAAAATTTTAAAAATATATAAATTAAATATATTACTGTAAATAAATTAAATTTAACTGCATTTTTTAAATTTAAAAACTCACTTCATCTAAACTTTGTTTTTTTATTAAGAACGCAATGAAATTAAGATATAAAAAAAATACATATTTTTTAATCTACCAAACATTTTAAAAATATATACAATTACTCAATGAAAACATAAAATGAGGATTATACACAAAATTTTGAGGTTTAGAGTAAATATAAAAAATATTTATGACGTTTGAAAAAAATACAAAAAAATACCTAAAATTTAATATTATATTACAATTTCTCCCATATTATTAATTAACTATTGTTAAATTTTATAAAAAAATTGAAATATTCTTATATTTAAATTTATTCCCCTCTTTTCTCATTATTTTTCTCTCTCTTTTTTATATCTCTTCCATTATTTTTTATATCTATCTATGATGACAACCATAAACAATAATAACGACGAAATTTGTTCATGACAATAATAGCGACAATGAAAATAAAAATATTTTCTTTCCTTCTCTCTCTAATTTTTTTTTTCTCCTTACTAAATAAATTAGTCTTTATAATTTTATTTTTTAGTCATTTAATTGAAACGGATTGTGATTGAATCATAAGTCTGATCTGAATAGATATGGATTAAGAGTTAAAGAATTATTTTTATTTTTTACAAGTTTTCAATGAAGACAAATAAATAAAACATATGCAATAATTAAAAAAAAATATTGGTAATAATGAAGCCGGCTAACTTCGTCTTTAGCTTCGTCATTACCAACAAATACATACATATGATCCATACAATACATACATACATATGATCGGCATTCACATGATCCATATATAGTTTATTTAGTCAATTTGAAATCCTAGCTATATAACAGATCGAAGATTAACAATTAATTAATTATAATCAAATAAATAGTGGTTGTCTATTGTAGGTCTAGAATCTACCAATCGTATATAAAACTTAATGAATAAATAAATAATACTGTTCAACGGACCATAGTCCATCCACAAACAATTTAAAATTTTCTTAATTATATAAACAATTGAAATGTTGGTTGTCTACTGTACGTCTAAAATTCCTCGTTCATTAGATGACAACAAAATTAATAAACAAAAACTATTATTATGGCTAATGCCTAAGCTATGGTGGGTGGTACGTGTGATGACTGATGAGCTGGCAGCACTTCATTGGGTGTGTGCTCCACACACCCAATGAGGTACTGACACTGAGCTGGTGCCAGGTAAGTGTCATGACTCAGTCATGACACTCAGCATTATTCGTTATATATATATATATATATACACTGTAGTAACAATATATTAGAGTTTTAATGTTAATTAGTAATTAGATTAGAGTTTTAGAATTAATTAAATTGGTTAGGGTTTAGGTTAGCTATATTTGTTATGTGGTGGCAGAATTGTATCTTCTTCCAGCAATTCTTTTGCATGTAATAATTAATAAATAATAAATGGAATGACATTTTCTCCATATTATTTCTTTTCTCCATAACTTTTTTTTTTGGTTCACAAGTAGTATTTTGATGGGAAAACAAAATACTATCTATTATAATATTTGAATAAATATAATTTGTCATCAATTTGTCCTCTTAATAAGAAACTATTCATTATAAAAGTTTTTATTATTCAATACAAATTAACTACGTTTTCAATAAAATTTTGCAGAAAAAATAAAAATTTGATCATGAATTAGAAGCCATTTATTTCTATATAATTTTTGGCTATAGAAATTAATATTTTTAAGTTAGATATCTGTATTTTATCTTAGATTTGTAAGATAATTTAGTTAATCAAATAAAAATAATTTAATTTTCAAAGTTCATATATTTTGTAATTATAAAAGAATTATGGATTTTTTTTTTACTTGATGAATTTGGAGTGTGTTAAATATATTGGTTAGTACAAAGATAAGGACAATAATGTTTTAAATTTGAAAAAAAAATAAAGGATGTTGGATTGTTACGGTGTATTATGATACCTTTACAAAATATTTTTAAGTTTTTTAATTTTAATTTTAATAAGTTATTGAATCTTTAATTAAAAAATAATTTTTTTAATTATTTTAAATTTTTTAATTTTGTACTATACTATGAATTAGAAATTATAAATTACAAAGAACATCCTTAAGGTTTGGCAATATTTCACTCCCAACATTAGTTAATTGTAGAGATGGCAAAATGGGCCCAGCCTGACGGGCTGGCCCGGCACTGGGCTAAGGCCAGCATTTTGCTGGCCCATTTAAGGCCGGGCCGATTTGGCCCTGCCCGCTTGGCCCGACGGGCCAAACGGTGGCGGGCCGGGCCCGCTTGGCCCGCCAATCAACCCCCCTTAGCCTCACCTCTCGCCTTCGCCCTCGCTCTCACCCTCAGTCTCGCCCTCGCCCTTACCTCATCGTCGCCGTCGCCCTCGTCCGCGCCCCTTGCTCTCGCGTCGTCCCCATTCACCCTCGCCCTCGCTCTCGCCCGCGCCCCTCTGTCTCGCCCTCGCCCTTACCCTAGCCCGCGCCCCTCGCTCACCCTCTGTCTTGCCATCGCCCTCGCCCTTACCCTAGCCCTCGCCCGCGCCCCTCGCTCACCCTCTGTCTCGCCATCGCTCTCGCCCTCACCCTTGCCCACGCCCCTCGCTCTCGCCCTCGCCCTCGCCTGCGCCCTCCCCTGCCCTCTGTCTCGCCCTCGCCCTCGCCATCGCCGGCGCCCACGCCCTTCGCCGTCGCCCTCGCTCGCCCTCTGTCGCCCGCGCCCTCGCTCTCAGTCTCGCCCCTCGCCCTCTCTCGCTCACTGCCTGGGCGGGCCCGTTTGGCCCGTGTAGGGCCGGGCTAGGGCCAGCAATTTGCTGGCCCGTTTTTAAGCGAGTCGATTTGGCCCGGCCCGGCCCGTTTGCCATCTCTAGTTCATTGCAATTATATTTTAGAATTATCAAATAACCTTTATATTTAAAAGGCTTATCTAGCCTTCTTTCCACACCTTCTCTCCCATATAATCAAAACTTTAGTTATTGTCATCGACTCTTTTCTTTTCCCCCAATGCCAAATACTTTTTTTGGTGACTGAATTGTTATTGTCATCACCAACTAACTTTGCATTCTTATCTTAGATTCAATCGTATTCTAGAATCATTCATCAAAACATTCACAATAGTTAGCTTATAGCTATTAAATTACATAAGACTTAGTTTGATTCTTCCTTTCCTAACCAACACCTCTTTCCAATTTTTTTTTGTAGATTCTTCTCCACCTTTCCTTATTATTATCCCACATGTATAAAATCGAAATGGCCAATTTGATTATGCCAGGCATCTCATGTAATACCCGAGAAATTCTAAAGGACTCAAGGGTAATTTATCTTAGGGGCAAAAATGAAATTTAAGGAGAAATTGAGGGTATAACGGTAATTTATTACCGTATGGATTATTGAATCGACTGCCGGGAGTACCCTAGAGCTGAGATGCTAAAGGAAAATGATGTGGCATTAATGAGCACCCCGAGATAGGATTTATGGTGTCGAAAGAAATGAGATTGGGAACAGTTTTCGGTACAGCTAAAAAAGCAGCTGTTAATTAGGATGCAATACCGAATTGTCATAGATGAATTTTTGAAAGTCAACGGAAGCTTGAGGGGGCTTCGGTTTTTCATGAGGAACAACCCTTCAGAGGTTTCAGGAAGAAACAAATGGGTTTAAGGCCAAAACGAAGATTCGGGCCTAAGTGTAGTTTTTAGAAATTGCTAGTGGGAGGCCGAAACGATGATTTTTCGGAATCTTCAAGTGTCAAAATGATGTTTTAGGACTTGAGGGTCTTAAATGCAATTAAGAAAAGATGAGGGGTTAAGTGGAAAGGGCCAAAGTGAGAAACCCAAAACTTGAAGGGCCAAAGTGCAAATAATGGAAACTTGGCCAAAATTCGACCAAGGCACGAGCGGTCGTCGACCGCCGAAATAGACCAACGGGTTGGCAAGAGGATGGTCGGGGGACCAACTTTTGTAAAGGGATGAGGCATCATCGACCTTTGGGTTGGTTGGAAAAAGGGAAAAACCGACCGAATGTTCAGTCGTTTTGGGTCGCACCTGCAACTTACTTTCTTGGTCGGCAAGGGCCAATTCTAGGGCCATCTAAGGGCGGGTGATGCTCCTAAACCAACGGGTTGGCCAATCTCGGGCATTTGGTCGCTCGATTTTGCCTATAAATAGGCAACCATGGAGGCCAAAAATTTGGGATTTTTGAGCTTCAAATCGACCCACCTATTGAACGAATTGAGGCGCCATTTTAAGGGGCTTTTGAAGCCCATGAGATGTAGATTAAATCTGGAAACTTTGAGGCGTTTTGATGAAGGTTTGATGGCTGATCGGAGCTCGCCGGAGTTTTGAGGCGGACGATATGGCCGAGAGTTCGAGGCCTCGATGGGGGCACTTCTGGTTCTCCTTTCAAGCTTCAAGACGGCCCAAGAGGATCGACTGGATGAGGGCTTTCAAATGGTGGAGGAAATCGCCGTCGCCGGAAAAAGTTGGCCGGAGAAGATGACTGGCGCGTGGCCGGCACACGCTGGCTCCCACGCGCCACCACTCGCCCTAGGCGCGTGCAGGCACGTGAGGGCACGTGGATGCTCTGAAAAATTTGGAAAAAATGTTAGAAAATGGAGAAAAATATTTTATGGAGGTTTGTGCAAAAAGTTTGGGATTTGAGATTACCGATGCTTCGATTTTAGAGCCAAAGAACCTCGTTTTGCGTGAAAACGCAATATCCAGGTAAGTTCAGTATTTTTCTCTTAAAGTTCATAGCATATAATGAATTGTTGTGAAGTTAGATTTGAAGAAATAGTTTGATAGCTAATTATTGAGATTTTTAGAAGGAAAAATGAAGGAAAATGAAAGGAAATAGAAAATAAATAGAATTTTGACTATATTTAGTGATTAAATATTATTTTATGATTGAGGAGATCGAGATGATGAGATTAGTGCAACTTTTGAGAGTTGGCACGAGAATCAAGATGGGACACACATTTTAGGCGATGCACGCTTTTCGAGGTGTCTTGATCTTTGGGCAAAGGTGAGTGGTATTCTCACAAGAACTTATATTCATGATATATTTGTTATATATACATGTATTTATGAATTGCAATATTCATTTGTCATATTGTATTGAAAGTCGTGATATTTACATTGCACGATATTATTGTCATATTGATATTTGTGCATGGGAAAGGGATGTCACCCCCAGAGTGTAGCCGTAATTCCCCAAGGGCGTTGAGGGAATAACGTTTGGCTTATCCTGCAGAGGTTCGGGATTTGCCGAGGATTCCTAACCGGGCTTGCGAGCTAGGGAAGTTACACTAAGGGCAAATGTTTATTCATGTTATTGCATCATGCATCATATATATGTTTTTGGACCCCACTAGAAGTTTCATCTTCTAATGGGTTATGCCCCTGGAACATTCAACATTCCAGTTGAGACTTGCAGTTAGGGCAAGGAGCAGATTGAGATATGACGGCACGTGATGGCGTGGCCGATGGATTCAGCAGGAGATTCGAGTATTTTATTTATTGAGAAATTGCTTATGTATGTTGAGGTATCATATGACTACACCTAGGGTGTTAGATGTTATCTCGGGAGACGTGTATCCATGTATTTATGTATTGATGATATGATGTAATATATGGTACGAATTCTTTTATGATATTATATAAAGTGAATTCAGGTATGTACCGTATCAGGTTTCGATTATCGCTTCCGTATTGTGAATGATTTGTTGGGGGGTTTCCCTTTGAAATACAGTATTGATGTATGAGAAATGTATAAGGGAAAAGGTTATGTATGGATACGATGGACCCCAGCATAGTGGCACACCCTTCGATGGGACGGGGTGTTACATCTCATGCCATATTTCTTCTGTCTACCAATTGCATTCGTGGATATCTTATTGTAGGAGTGGTGCTTTGGGAAAGAAGTTACCTGACACCTAATAAACTTTTTTTATTCATCTTCGTGTACATCAATTTCAATTGTGTACCATGATTGAAAAGAATTGACAATCTAAGGTCTATTGATTTACCATAAATGTAAATCGATAAATCGCTGTCTAAGAGAAGATAAGCAGTTTTTCTATTGTTCAAGGGCAAAGGAAGAACATGTAACAGCATGCTTAGATCTCATATTTCCTGCATAGTCTGTCGATCAAACCAACGATTCTCTTCTCAAATAAATAGAAAGAGAAATAAAGTCTTTCTGATATATAGCTCTGTGGACTAGGAGATCATTATCGGGGCAAGGCGAAAACGAACATAAGATCATGATCCTTTTCTTTTTTTCTTTTACTGTTGATATCACATCAAGTGCAGCTCTTTCTTATTTATGGTCATCAATTGTTCCTCCGACTTAAAGAAATCGGTCAAGCGGGGGGCTACCCTCAACTCACCTCTCACTTTATAAATAAAAAAACCCTTCCTTAGAAGAGAGTAGAAGCTTCAAGATGAGTATGTCCTAGATTCCCAGGTTCATTCTTGTCTTGATCCATCATAGAATTTTTGAAATCTTTAAAAACATTCTAGGAGATGGCTCGTACTTCTCAAATATCACAAGGTGTTGAAGTGACAAGATAGGGGGGTCTATAACATCTCTTATACTTTTTCTTCTTGCTAGTGTTCGATCCAATTCGCTCATTTGTAATCGTTAACCCAAATTGGATTCAATCAAACCTAGATGAGGGATTTCATCAAGCCCACCTGTTAAATCATATATTAGGTTTTGGTATTGATGATAGTAGACTCGTGAGCTGGAGACTCTCTTGAAGTCTCTAGAGAGTCTCTAGAAAAGTATAACCTTAGTGTCCCAAAGGCCCAAAACAAGTCCCAGCTATTCTATGGCTCCAAAAAGTTTTTGAACTCATTTAGAGAATACTCATTGGGGTACTTTAACTCTAAAGATACCTTTAGATTCTTTCACCGCATCGATTGTATTTTCCAAAGAGTCTAGGACTCCCACGTGCAAGTTTCTCAAGTTTCACAACTAACTTGAGAAACTTGTTGAAGTAGAAGACAATACAAGCTGTATTAGTTCAAAAAACACCCTAAGAAATGTCTGCTCATCACCTGACCAATTCAAAGCTCAAAAAATATATATACATATATGTTGTTGAAAATGGGAAAAAAAAAGTTGTGTTCTCTCTACTATTTTTAAGTCATTTTTAATTTTTGATTTTATAAAATAATAAAAACGCATTCTTTTTGTTATTTTTTAAAAATGTATTTATGAAAATAAAAAAAATTGTAAAGAAAACTCAAAATAATAAAAAATTATTTTGAGTATTTTAATCCAAAATAAACTCAAAACTCAAAACACATTTATTTATTTATTTATTCGTATTTTATTATTGTAATGAAAAATATAATAAAATTCATTAACTTTAAAATGTATATATTTTTTTAATAATATATTAACATTAAATATTTCTAATTTACTGAATAATCAAATTTATTCTCAAAATTTAAAAAATAACACATTTTCTAAATTTTTATTTTGAGAAATAATTTTTCAAAATAACAAACAAAATGTGTTTTTAGTACTTTAAAAATAAAAAAATAAAAATAAATTTAAAATTCAAAACTAAAAATTAAAATGCAAAACGCAGAATCTTCATATTTCTTGTACATAAAGTATTGTTTCTCTCTTCTTTTTGTAGGATCGAAGAGTAGAAAAAGCAGTCCTCACTGGCATAATCCAACGATTGAGGGCGAGTATTAATTGAAACTTAAGAAGTTTTTGGACTGTAGTTACTATATAGTCAGTGAGATCTTGTATTCGAATCTTTGGCCTTAAATTTTGTGATTAACTCCCTCTGTATAAATCTTCAATCTGAGTTGCAGGAACTCTTAAAATGAGAAATTTTATTTTTTGAAGCCTAAGAAACTAGAAAAAGCAAAATGAAGCAGCCCGGAGAATACATGCAGTCTGTTTGAGCTGTCCGAAGTGCCTGTAAGATGGATTGCTGACCTATTAAGTAGTCATCACATCATTATTCCTGATTGAGGTAGTTTGAGAAATTCAAAAATTCAAAGGTAAGGAGGGTTTTTTTTTTTTCTTTTTTTGTCCTTTCAAAATTTAAGTTCCGACATATGTTTAATTTAAAAATTTTAATTTATAAAACTTTATTTTATAAATTATAAGTGAAATGACATTTTCGGGCATGGAGAGAAAATGCAGGGGCAGTTTAGGCAATGGCGGGGGGAGAAAGATAAGGTGGGACCCACTTATAGTGACATGTCAAGCTTTCCGAGGCCACTTTGTTTGCTGACGTGACAATATTTATCTACTAGTCAATGAGTTAATGCACATTTATAATAATAATAATAATAATAATAATAATAATAATAATAATATATCCCAAAAAACACACTGCAATTGTTGTATTTAGTCAATGCCCTCCTTCTTAATTAATTGTATTTATTTATTGTTGATTAGTTGCAAGAAAATCAAATTTGATACATCATCTTTCAAATGATTCTAGAAAGGTTCTCAACCACTCCAGCAAAATGAATTTCCATTAAATTTGAAGTGAATTTAACTTTGATTTAGATTGGGACAATTAAAGGAAGGTAGATGGTGGATTAATTCTCTTATAAATTAGAAAGATAATCTTCATTATCACATATCTTAATTTAATTTAAAAGTCTCATAGTCTTATATCAATTTTAATTTGTCATCTTTTTATGTATGTTCAAGGTGCACTGTGAACTAGAAGCGATGACCGATTTCCATTATGAAAATCTCCTCAAAATTTTATTCAAAATATTTAAATTAATTACAATATGTTTATAGATATTAATACATGTAAATAGACAAACTTATAAATTACAAATCATATATTCTTTTTACCAAACAAAAACTTACTGTCAATAGATTAAATATATATTTATTATATTAATTTTTACACAATTTTAAAAATATATAAATTAAATATATCACTGTAAATAGATTAAATTTTTATTTAACTACAATTGTTGAATTTTTAAATCTTAAAAACTCAATTCATCAAAAAATTTCTTTTTTATTAAGCACGTAGTGAACTTAAAATATAAAATAGATATATATTTTTCATTCAACAAATATTTTAAAAATATATACAATTACTCCATCGAAACATGAAGCGAGAATTACATGCGATCTATTTTAAAGTTTAAAGTAATTGTAAAAAATATTTTTGACACTTGAAAAAATATAAAAGAATACCTAAAGTTTAATGTAATGTTACAATTTCTTCCATATTGTTAATTAACTATCGTTAAAATTTATAAAAAACTAAAACATCTTTATATTTATATTTATTCTTCTCTTTTTTCATCATTTCTCTCTCTTTTATATCTCATCCATTGTTTTCTCCATCTGTCTAAAGTGAAAGAATGATGATAACAACTAGAATCAAGAGAGAAACAATGACAACCGCAAGCAATAATAGCGACGAAGTTTGTTAAAAAAAATAGTAGCGACAAGAAAATAAAGACATATTCTTTCTTTCTTTTTTCTTTCTGACTTTTTCTTTTTTTTTTCTCCATTCTAAATAAATTAGCCCTTGTAATTTTATTTTTGAGTCCTCTATTTGAAAGGGATTGCGGTTGAATTATAAGTCTGGTCTATACAGATATGGATTAAGAGCTGAGAGTTGTTTTTATTTTCTACAAGTTTTCAATGAAGACAAATCAATAAAACATATGCAATAATTAAAAAAAGAATTATTGGTAATGACGAAGCTAGGTGTTCATGTTGACTGCATTGTCGCCCTCCTTGACTAATTAAACCATGTATAGTTTAATTAGTCGATTTGAAATCCTAGCAATGTAATCGATCGAAGATCCTTGGTTGATTAACAATTAATTAATTAATTGTAACCAAATAAATGGTGGTGGTCTACTATACATATAATTAAATGAATAAATAAATATAATACTGTTCAAGGCACCTTAGTCCATCCACAAACAATTTAAGATTTTCTTAATTATATAAACAATTGAAATGGTGGTTGTCCACTGTACGTCTAGAACTCCTCATTGATTAGATGATAACAAAATTAATAAACAAAAACTATTATTATGGCTAATGCCTAAGCTATGGTCGGTTATATATATATATATATACATACTATAGTAGTAGTATAATAGATTAATATGTATAGCTGTTTCTTCAGGTTTAGGGCATCTTACGCGGTGTTTAGTTCAGTTACGCGGTTTTTGTTAAATAAACAAAAACGGAGATTACGCGGTGTTCAGTTCAATTACGCGGTTTTTGTTAAATAAAATGAATAAATAATGAGAAAAAAGATTTATTATTATATGGTGGGCTTAATTAGGGGTGTGCAATCAGTTATAATCGAAGTGAATCGACTAAAAAATACTAACCGAATCAAACCGACCAACATATAATAACCAAACCGACCAACCCCACTAATCAAACTAACTGAAACCAAATTAACTAAAAACTAAACTGAATTAACTGAATCAATAACCGATTACGCAAAATCAGTATAAAAACAAATCGATTTGTTGAAATGAAATACAAGAACAACATATGTAAAACCATTTAGAAATTGAAATAATACAAATTAATTTGTGCAAAAGAAGTAAATACAAATGAAAGGAAGAAATATCAAGAAACTATCTCACTGAAACTAACCTCACTGAAATATCAAGACACTAACCCATAACAAGGAGACGAAGGGGACGGCCAATCATCACTAAAAGTTAAAAAAATTGAAAAATTAAAATCCTAACCTAACATCAATACTAACCTCTGTCTGACGACTGATCATTGTTGGTATGGGGTCGATCGACCAAGCACAAGGAAAAGAAGAAACAAGGAGACGAAGAGAATGGTGATCGGCGAAGGGAAAGACGTCGGTCTAGGTCCGACGAAAGGGATGACGATTGGTGAAGGGAAAGGCGGGGGGCCGCCGACTGCTGACGGCAAAGGGAAAAGTGTCGAAGATGGAGGAGACACCGACGGCGACAGACTTGAAGGGTCTCTCTCTCGGCGTCTCGCGTTCGTCTCAGTCCAAGCCTTCTAGTTCTAGGTGAATGAGAGTCTCTACCTCAAGTGGCGCGGTGTCGACGTCGATGGAAGGAAGGGAGCGATGGTACTGCCGTGCCAGAGCGTCGAAGACGATGAAAGGGAGAAGGCGAAGTCGGAGTGAACGGAAGGCGCACGCGGTTCAGTCCTTCCGCCTTGCTCTTCTCTCATTTGCGTCTCTGTTTGTCACTTGATATTTTCACTTTGCGTCTTTATCCGGTTAAATGGGCTTCGGTTATATTGTAATTATGTTGCTTCAGTTCGGTTATTTCAAGCAAAAAAGCAAATCGAACACAAAAAATCGAACTTTCCAAAAAATTTAATCGAATCGAAATTTTGAAAAAAAATAACTGAACCGAACTGACCAGTTCGATTACTTCGGTTTAACCGAAATTTTGCTCATCTCTAGGCTTAGTTGTGACCCTAACTTGAAATACATTATTAATGTTTGTCGTTATTAACTAGATTAGTTTTTTTTAATGTTAATTAGTAATTAGATTAGAGTTTTAGAATTAATTAAATTGGTTAGGGTTTAGGTTAGCTATATTTGTTATGTGGTGGCAGAATTGTATCTTCTTCGAGCATTTCTTTTGCATGTAATAAATCATAATAAATGGAATGACATTATTCTTCATATTATTTCTTTAATCCAAAACTTTTTTTTATTATTTTATTTCTTTTGTTCACAAGTAATATTTTGATGGGAAAGCAAAATACTATCTATAATAATATTTGAATAAATATAACCTTTATATTTAAAAGTCTTATCTTGCCTTCTCTACATACCTTTTCTACTGTGATCAAAGCTTTCCTTGTTGCGACTCTTTTCTCTTCCCCCAGCCTAATACCTTTTCTAGTGATTGAATCGTATTGTCGTCACCAACTAGCTTTATATCCCTATCTTAGATTCAATAGTGTAGTGCCATACAAATTGAGGGAAAAATTGAAATATTGTTTTAATTAATTAACGACAGTGTGCCGAAAGATCGTGGCACAAAGCCGCGAGCTAGCGGCACAATACAACCGCTTGAATGAACTTGCGGCAGGTTGCCGCAAGCTATCAGCAAGGCCCGACCGCAAGCTCGCGGCAAGGCCATGCTCGCGACAATGCCTTGCCGCGAGCTCGCGGCATGGCCATGCTCGCGGCAAAGCCATGCCGCAAGCTCGCGGCATTGCCATAGCGCAAGCTCGCGGCATGGCCATGCTGCAAGCTCGCGGCCTGCCGCACGTTCGCGGCCGTTAGGCATGCGGCGGCTACCGGCTTTCTCAGCGGGAGCTGCAGTGTATGCCTTCCGGGAGAACCAAGAGATCCATCCCGGAGAGGCCACGTGTCACCACCAGGTACCCTTGAAAATCGCACCCTATAAATATCCAACTAGAAGACAATGAACAGGACTTTTCAATTATGGTAAAAATTTACACTTTGATTGCACATTTACTGCTTCTCGTGAATAGTCATTGGTATTGGGGACTGACTTTGGCATCAGAGGGTCTTCGCGGGGAAGATTCTCGCGAGCCTTCTAACCTATTTTCTCAGTGCTAACAGGGCCAAAAGCTAGCAGCGAAAGCTTGTGGCAAAGGCTAGCGACAAAGGCTTATGGCAAAGGCTAGTAGGCTTGTGGCAAAGGCTAGCGGCAAAGGCTTGTGGCAAAGGCTAGCGGCAAAAGCTTGTGGCAAAGGCTTGTGGCAAAGGCTAGCGACAAAAGCTTGTGGCAAAGGCTAGCGGCAAAAGCTTGTGGCAAAGGCTAGCGGCAAAGGCTAGCGGCAAAGGCTTGTGGCAAAGGCTAGTGGCAAAGGGTAGTGGCCAAGTCTAGTGGCAAAGGCTAGTGGCCAAGGCTAGTGGCAAAGGCTTGTGGAAAAGGCTAGTGGCTAAGGCTAGTGGCGAAAGCTAGCGACGAAGACTTTAGACGAATCCTAGTGGCGAGCATCCTAACAGCAAATTCCCCGTGGCAGCGTCTCTAACGGCAACCTAACTCCACCCGACATC
Organism: Diospyros kaki; assembly: GCA_036245055.1. NCBI lineage: Eukaryota > Viridiplantae > Streptophyta > Magnoliopsida > Ericales > Ebenaceae > Diospyros > Diospyros kaki. The sequence continues at coordinate 6,451,402 of BSEG01000003.1, forward strand.
AAGCTCGAGTGGACCCCACACATCACAAACTTTAATTGTTGTATTTTGGCAACAACAATTTGGCGCTGTCTGTGGGAAACGCAACAGAAAGCCAATCTCAACGCAAGATGCCGAGAGGGACGAGGTCAACTGGTTTGGCAAACCCGCCTAACCCTGTTTGAAGGAGCGCTCGTACCAGGACTGGAGACCAGGTACACCCTATGGTGCCCGAACCTTTGGAAGATCACCTAGATAACGAGGTGCGCTCAAGAAATATTCCAATGCTCGAAGGAAATCAGACTACTAGATTAGAAGGTATCGAGCACTCGGAACAGGGGGAGATACATGCCGTCGGATGGGGGACGCAGGCGATAAGACAAGGAAGGCAGGCCCCGCCTCTCATACCAACGAATCAAGAGCAACACTCCCTGGGACAGTCTTCGTTTCCTTGCAGGAACCCAGCGACAAGCTCAGTACCTCCAGAGCCTTCAGGGATAGCTCCCCCCACGGTCCCGCTGTCGGATTACGAACTGTTACGAAAAAATTTTGAAGAGTTGAAACATCAGAACAATGAGTTAAGGACGAACAACGAGGAGAGCATGAAAAGACTACAAGGGATTACCGTTCTTTTGCATGAATTGATGCCGGATATCCACATTCCCCGCATGGGACAAACAGGAGCAGGGGGAGAACACTAGAGATCTCAAAACAACCCCCCTGAGGACCCCAAGGCAAGGGTTTTTAAGAATTGGGACACCTAGGCCTAATGATCCATTCCCAGAAACGACAAACTTGAGGGAAAACTATGACAAGAGACCAGGAAAGGCCCCCATGTACGAAGAGACGGCAGAGAGCACTCACTCGAGAGCTCTTTGCGTCCCGCCCTCGCGCAAGAATGAAACGGAAAAAGAAGCATTCAAAGCGTCCGACATCAAACGCCTTATAGAAGAAGTGCTAGAGCAGAAACAAGTTGTGATGATGCCAAGGGAAATCCCCACAAAAGGTTTCCCTCTATCTGAAGAACTCCAAAGGCAACCAGTGCAACCAGGATTCAAATTGTCGCAACTCTCTGTGTACCTGGGAAAGGAGGATCCTGTTAAGCATGTACAGCACTTCGTGGCAATGGCTGTGTTACATGGATGGGATGAGGTCACTAGATGTCGAGCCTTCCCACTCTCCTTGGCCGGACAAGCTCAGCAATGGTTTAAAGACTTACCAGTCAGACATATCCGGTCATTCGAACAACTGAAAAGAGAGTTTCTGGAGGCATTCTCTGCCTATGTCCCAAAAAAGAAGAGCGTCATGTATTTGATGAGTCTGCAACAAAGACCCAATGAAACCCTAAAGCAGTACACTGAGCGATTCTAAACCGCCACGCAAGAAGTAAGAGACCTCCCGGTCGGATTAGCAGCATCGGCCTTACTGAATGGAACCACATATGCCCCGCTTAGAAGATCCCTAGCATTTTCTGAGCCAGATTCGATGAACGATTTGTTTGCCCAGGCAGAACAGTTTGTCGTACAAATGGAAATCCTTGAAGCTTGGGAAGGAAAGAGCAAAGGGAGGCAAAACGACATTGGACCAGACAAGGTTATGAAAGCACAAAGGAGAGATGAGCTCCCAAAGATGCAATTTCAGAATTTCACCCCTCTCACTGAGCCAAGGGCTGCTCTCCTTTCATCCATTGCCCACACAGGACTCATTAACTTCCCCCCACATACTAGCCAACCTCTGGGCAAGAACATGGATGGTTTTTGCAAGTTTCACGAGTCCCCGGGGCATACTATAGAGCAGTGCCGGGAGCTACGCAACCAGATTGAGCAACTGATTAGAGAAGGGAAGCTTGACCGATTTATACTGGATAAGCCAAAAATCAATAGAACAGGGGAGATAGGTACAAGAGGGATAATCAGAAAAGGCTTCCCCGTCCTAAGGATGATGCCTCAAACAGAAGAGAGAACCAACAACCCCGACAGAAGGAAGGAAGAAGAAACAATCAGAGGGGAGATGAAGCAGGGCCGAGCATCGGAGATAACGACAATGAGCCCATTATGGAAAGGATACACATGATCTCAGGAGGTGAAAATTTAGTGGGAGATTCATCTTCTGCAAGAAAGGCATATGCACGACAAGCGTTGCACGTAAACTCGGTTGCGAAAATTCAAGAAGACGAAGACCCATTATTTTCACACCTGAGGACTAGAGGGATGTGCTGCTCCCCCATGATGATCCTTTGGTTTTCTCTACCATTATTGCTAAGCACCCCATTGAAAGAATACTGGTGGATAGCGGGAGCTCTGTTAATTTGTTGTACTGGAATTGTTTCGAAAAGATGTGTATCGCCCATGACCGATTAAAGACAGTTGCTTCACCTCTATACAGTTTCACAGGGGAGGCGGTGCTGGTAGTCAGATCAGTACAGCTGCCCATTACACTCGGGGAACACCCCCAAGTGATCACCCGACAAGTTAACTTCATGGTATTTAAGACTTTTTCTCCTGCCTACAACGTGATCCTAGGACGTTCCCTCATTAATGCTATGAGAGCTGCCATCTCCCCAGGATATTTGCTAATGAAATTCCCCACACCCCAAGGGGTAGGTCAGGTGAGAGGTAATCAGAAACAAGCCAGAGTATGCTACGTGAGCTCTACAAGGGGCGCCAAAGGGAAAGAGAAAACAATAACCGAAGAAAGCCTAATGATTAGTGAGCAGGCGCTTGAGGCTAAGCCCTAGCCAGTGGAAACACTTGAAGTTATCCCCTTAAACCTAGATGATAGCGAAAGACAGGTGCGGGTGGGGAGCCAACTAGAGGGTCCAGAGAAATAGGAGGTCATTAAATGTCTACGATCCTACGTAGACGTATTTGCCTGGATGTCTGCCGATATGCCTGGAATCAGTCCAGAGATCATATCTCACCGACTAAATGTTTGTTCAGAAGCCCGGCCAATTAAGCAGAAGAAAAGGCATATCGCCCCAGAGAGATTGAAGTACCTAGAAGAAGAAGTGGACAAACTCCTCGAAGCAGGATTCATTAAGGAGGTCCAATACCCTGAATGGCTGGCAGATGTTGTGATGGTGCCCAAAGCTAATGGGAAATGGAGGGTATGTATCGACTTTACCAATCTAAATAAGGCATGCCCAAAAGACTCCTACCTGCTCCCTCGGATAGATAGGCTGGTTGATGACACCTCTGGATACGCTGCGTTGAGTTTCCTGGATGCCTTCTCAGGTTACCACCAAATCAATATGTACCCACCTGATGCTGAGAAAACAACCTTCATCACAGAAAATGGGACATACTGCTATCAGGTGATGCCTTTTGGCTTAAAAAACGAGGGGGTCACGTACCAAAGGATGGTCAACAAGGTATTCAAAGACCTACTGGGAGAGGTAATGGAAGCCTATGTGGACGACATGATAGTGAAAAGTAAGCTGGGGGAGTCGCACGCCAGACAACTTGAGAAAGTTTTTGCTGTATTCCGAAAGAATAATATGCGTTTGAATCTGGACAAATGCGCGTTTGGAGTGAAGTCCGAAATTTTTTTGGGATACATGATTACTCACAGGGGGATAGAGGCTAACCCAGAAAAGGTGCAAGCAGTAATCGACATGGAATCCCCCTCATCCAAAAAGGAGGTTCAGAGGTTGACAGGTCGTTTAACGGCCCTGGGCAGATTTCTCTCAAAGTATGCCAAACGCAACCTTCCTTTCCTCAAGGCCTTAAAAGGGGGAAAGGACTTCCAATGGACCCCTGAGTGTGAAAAAATGTTTCAAGAATTGAAGGATTACCTAAAGGAAATTCCCGTGTTGACCCGACCAGGAACCGGAGAAAAGCTATACCTATATTTGGGAGTCAGTCACCAGGCAGTAAGCGCAGCTCTCGTCAGGCAAGTTGGACAAGTAGACAGCCTAGTCTATTATGTGAGCAATGTGTTGCAAGGAGTGGAGTTACGATACCCTTACGCTGAGAAAATGGCTTTGGCATTGGTGAGTGCAGCAAGGAAATTAAGACCCTACTTCAAAGCCACTCAGTGGCAGTATTGACGGATCAACTATTAAGATAGATTCTACAAAAGCCCGAATGTTCGGGAAGGTTAACCAAATGGGCAATTGAGCTTAGTGAGTATGATATCAGCTTTGAGCCTAGAAGGGCGATAAAGGGGCAAGCATTGGCGAACTTCATAGTCAAGTGCACTCACCCGTCCATAGCGGAAGAAGCTCGCAACAACAGATGGATGTTGTTTGTTGATGGGGCCTCAAACACAAAAGGGAGTGGAGCAGGGGTAGTGTTGATCTCCTCAGAACAGGAGATCTTGGAGTACTCACTTCGCTTCACCTTCCCAAGCACAAACAACGTAGCAGAATATGAGGCCTTGCTGGCCGGAATGACATTGGCAAAAAAGCTAGAAGTAAAGAGCTTGACAGCCCACAGTGACTCTCAGTTGGTGGTACAACAATTCCAAGGAACTTATGAAGTGAGGGAGTTGGTATTGGCACGCTATCTGCAGAAGGTGAAAGAGCTCGCCCATAGGTTTGGGCATTTTGAACTAATTTCGATTAATAGATCCCTAAATCAGCACGCAGACGCATTGTCAAAATTAGCCTCTGCCCGAGACACTCTCGGACGCCTAATCCACATGGAAGTCGTCCAACAACCTAGCGCAGGAGAGGAAGACATCGCGGTGCATTGCATTATGGAGACCGAGGATTGGAGAGGTCCAATACTGAAATATTTGCTTAATCAAGAACTGCCAACAACCCCCGCAGAAGCAAGGAGATTAAAAACCAACGTGGCTCCTTTCACAATGATCGTTCAGAGACTGTACAAAAGGGGATACTCCATACCTTTGTTAAAATGTCTGGGGACCAAAGAAGCACAACATGCCCTAGAAGAAGTACATAAGGGAGATTGTGGTGAACACCTCGGAGGAAGGGAATTAGTTGGAAAGATTTTGCGAGCCGGTTTCTTTTGGCCCACGCTGCGGCAAGATGCTACCACCAAGGTTCGAACTTGCGACAAGTGCCAGAAGCATGCTCCCCTAACAATAAAACCTCCTGCCCCCATTCAACCGATATTCCAACCTCTGCCGTTCGCACAATGGGGCCTAGACATACTGGGGCCATTCCCAATGGCATCTGCTCAACGAAAATTTTTGCTGGTGGCTACAGATTATTTCACGAAGTGGGTGGAAGCTGAACCTTTGGTAACCATCACTGAAAAGAAAGTGGAAGGGATGGTATGGAAAGACATTATTTGTCATTTCGGAGTGCCCCGCATACTCAATACAGACCATGGAACGCAGTTTGATTCAGACACGTTTAGAGTTTTTTGTCATCTATGGGGGATCAGTTTAAGAATGACATCCGTGGCGTACCCACAAGCGAACGGGCAAGCCAAAGCAAGCAACAAAACCATATTGCATGGCCTAAAGACCCGATTGGAGAAAGCAAAAGGTGGGTGGGCTGATGAGCTCCCCAGCATCTTATGGGCATACCGAACAACCAGTCGGGTACCCACTAGGGAAACACCTTTTAGTCTGGCCTATGGGACTGACGCGCTCATCCCTATAGAAATAGATCTTGGCTCACCCCGAGTCATGACCTTCAGTGAAGAGGATAATTCAGATCGTCTACGGGAGAATTTGGACCTACTGGATGAGCTGAGGGAAAAAGCAGCAGTACAGTTGGCAGCTTATCAAAGAAGAGTCTCCAATTACTACAATGGGAGGGTTCGTCCTCGCAAGCTTGAAGAAGGAGATCTAGTACTTAGAAAGACAGCCATCACCAACGCTCATAAAGAAGAAGGGAAACTCAGGCCTAATTGGGAAGGACCTTATAGAATTCAGAAAATGTTGGGACCAAACACATGCGTATTGCAGACACTGCAAGGTGAGGCAATGGGCAAAACTTGGAACACAATGCACCTTAAGAGGTACTTGTCAGCCCTATCAGTCATGAACTCTAGTGAAGAAGGCGAAGCACAAAAAGCAGGATTGAGCCTGCCACCAGAAACTTTGCCAGATCTAGCTGAGAGTTGGGATTCCCTCTAATTTTTCATTATAATAATGTCCCCCAATGAATAAAAGAATATACCCCCTATATTCTCGTGGAGTAGGCGAAACTATAAGCCGAACCACGTAAAATCTCCATGTGCTTGATTGTTTTTATGTGTCATGGGATGTAATGCAGGTACAACAGCCCAAACGCCATCCGCTTCCAAAGGTCAAGTCGCCTTATGGCAATCTGGTGCTAGTGTCCATGAGCTAGCCCGGGATCACTGGGAAATTCGATGCTTATACCCGCAGACTCACCCGGATCACTCGTGAGCTCGGTACTATACCTTTTTGGCTAGACCTGACTCCTTGGTTGATCTGGCGCCTAGGTCTCCCAGCAAACTCGGATGTCTATAAAGAATCCAGGACTGGATCATGAGCCAAATCCCGACTCCCTATGGTAGACCAACCCTAAGAAGGCACGAAAAAAGACGAAGGGGCCATGTGATAATCTTGGCATAATACTGCTTATCAGAGTTGAGTCGCCCAGCTGCAATCTGGTGCCGATGGCTAGAAGCCAGCCCGGGATTGCCCAAAAATCTGATGCCTATGCTTGCAGATTCACCCGGATCCCTCGTGAGCTCGGTACTATGCCTTTTTGGCTAGACCCGACTCCTTGGTTGATCTGGCGCCTAGGTCTCCCAGCAAACTCGGATATTTGGTAAGAATCTCGCGCTGAATCACTGGCCAAACCCAGATTCCCTGGAGTAAACCAACCTTAAAAGGCGAACACAGAGGACACAACAGCAGATGCGCTACGATCCATTCTGGAATCACCGGATGCTCCGAAGCCTATGCTCGGAGGCTCACCTGGATCCCATGGGTGAGTCTGGCCTATGCCCATCGAGCTAGACCCGACTCCCCAACTGATCCGGCGCCTAGGCCTCCCGGAAAGCTCGGACCCCCCAGGAGGAGTCTTGTAGCGGACCTTATATTTGAGGGCCAGGTCACCTAGAGATAATCTGGTACCCATGACCACCGAACTGATATAGGGACTTCGGATATGCCGACACCAATGCCCGCAGGGCTACTTGGATCCCTTGTTTGAGTCTGATCTATGCCCTCGAGCTATACCTGACTCCTTAGACGATTTGGCGCCTAGGCCCCTCGGAAAACTTGAATGCCCGACAAGGATCCCGTATCTGATCCCAAGGGCCAAACCTAGGTTGCCTAAAGGAAGATGAGCCCGTAAAAGGAAAGCATGACACACCCTTATATAGTAATAATCAAAGAAAAAACGCCATGACAAGCAAGAAAACAAAAGACATTGAAAGAAATGCATATATATATATATATATCTATATAAGCGATGAAGGCACATGCATAAGCATGATGAACAAACACGTCTAAACTTCCGCACATAGGAATGATGGCCCAAAAACCCTACATCCACAAAAATGGGGGGCTTCCATTCTACATAACCAAAACAAGGATTTAGCAAAATAAAAGCACATTGACTAATCATCTCGGCGAGAATGGAGGTGCTCCAGCTCTGGAGGAAGCGGACTCAAAGGGGCGTCGTCGGGCTCATCCAATCCATGTCTAATTGTCTGTAGGGCCTCTATAATCCCAAAGGTATCATCCAGATCGGGTACATAAGGGCTCCACGGTCCCGACAGGTTAGCCAGATCATCTACTAAAGCGGTCCTTATATATTCGTTAGGATCGTAGGAGCCGGGCTCGTACTTTCGCCAATCAGGGGGATCTAGTGAAGCTGTTTCCGAAAACACCATTTCAGGAAATGACTCCCCAGGACGCCTAGACTCCAAAAGGCTACGGCCAAGATAAAAGCCGAGTTTGGAGAAACAGTTGGCATAGGCTTCTTTTTGTTGAAAGCAATCATTAGAAAGTCGGTACTCTTTCACCACCTATCGCACGGCCTCATTGATCTCTCGATGCCTGTTTTCGCCGAGATTGGATATCTCTTGATGAGCTTACGCCACCTGATCCTCGAAGTCGGCAAGAGATCTCCGAAGTTGAGCGTTTTCCTCCCGAGCAGCGGAGAACGAAGATGCCATCTCTTCATACGCTTGACCCTGCTCCACAGATTTCTCTTTCCATTTTTGGGCATCGGTTTCTACTGCTTGACACCTTGTGGTAAGGCCTTGAAGTTGGGTTTGGAGGCCTTCGACTTGTGAGTGAAGGCTCGAATTATCGGACTCCAAGTGTCGGATATTCATGTTCAACACTTGCTTTTCTTCACCCCATTGCCAAGATTTGTTCATCCACTGAGCTATCTCTGCCTCAGCACGAGCAATGCGTGCCCGGTTCATTGCGTTGGCCACCACAGCTCCCTGAGCGCCATAGTCATAAGAAAATTTAAACAAACAACCTTCAAAAAAAAAAAAAAAAGGGGAAGAAGAAGAGAAATGGGGCTTACAATGGCTAAATGGCGCTCGAAATCATCCATGTCATCAGGGAGGTTTCGGAAATAGCGATCCTCGTCCCAAGGAAGAATGGTGGAATACAATAAGCGTGCCCCAACCCCGCGCATGTTTATAGAATCTGTATCCAAAACCCCTGGGCGCACTGTGAAATCCTCGCCTCGCGCCCATCGGCCTTCCTTAAGGTCTAGGACGCTTGCAGCTGGTGGAGGGAGCTCGGTGAATTTGGGCTCTAAATTTTGGAGGCATAACCTCTCTTCGTTATGTAGGACCCGGCACTCAGAACGCTGTGGGTTAATCACTCCTCTACGAAATTGCCCACAACCAGCAGCATGGGCTGCATCGATAGCCTCTTGGTCAAGGCGAGAGGTAACCTCGACCTCCTGACCACCAGGGATCACCGGAGTTGCATCGTAAAGACCAACGTACCCTGCGCCATCTGGGGCCCCACTCATGGGAATCAAGTGGTACTCTTCGTGGGGTAGTTCACCGGGCTCGACGGGATAGGCAGCCGGGGGAGGAGCTAATGGGGTGCCCTCAAGAGGTTCCATAGGAATAGGGGCAATGATCGGCTGGGAAGTGGACAGACCCGCCTCCCTCTGCTGACGCCGACTCTTTTTATGATGACATCTCACCTCACCGGTTTCCCCTGTCCCCTCAGCAACATGGGTCTCTGCGATGGTAGCCACACCTTCAGGAGGGAAGTGCATGGGTTGAGAAGGCTCGTCACACGTCGCACCCTCGATCGCACTCTGGCGAGAAGCTCGCATTGCTCGCCTCATACCTGCCAAGAAGTAGAAAGATTTAAGAGTCAAAGATTGGCAAAAATAAATGAACATAAAAGGATAAAAGCGCGAAAGGAAAAGAAACGCCTAGGCTCCTAGAAAAAGGCAAGGAGAAGGACAGTTGGAAAGATCCAAACCCTCAGACCGTTCCTGGAGAGAGACGGCCTCTCCTTCTACTGGGACGTCGGTTGCTGGAGGAACTGGGGGCCGCAGGGGAAGCGTTGAAGGGGCCGCACACCTCGATGATTCTCCCGCATGGAGTACCCAGCCAGCCCTCCTCAACCGGTCCTCAGAGAGAAGGTCTAGGAGGCTCACTGGACCTCCACGTAGGAGTTGATGACGTTCATCATTGTATTGCTCTCGAAGTTCATAGACAGATAAGGGAAGAATTGGCTTAGCCACTCGATCATCAGAACGCCAACCTCGGGGGGCATACCATGTACCCAGTGGAGGATCGACTACAAACCAATGGGCGTCGAAGTTGTGAGCCTTGGGTGGTATGCCCTCAAACAAATGATCCTTGACAAGCTCCCTATACAGTGTATACAAGTGATAACGGGACTACCCTAGCCTGAAACGATAAAAAGAAAGAAGAAGATCGACAGTAGGAGACACTCCCCTCTCGTGGCATAAAACAAAAAAACTGCCAATTGGGCCCAGCCATTAGGATGTAGCTGAGCTGGAGCTAGAAAGCTCCGATGAAGAAGCTCTATACCGAAGGGGTGGAGCGAAAGGCGAAACCCTAAACGAAAACTTATTTCGTGGACTGCTATACATCCCTCTGAAATGGTAGTAGCACAAGATTCACTCGGCTCAGGCAACCTAGGACGATAAGAGAAGGGAATACGGTAGTTACTCACTAATTGAGCAAGATCGTCAGCCGTCAAAGATGAACGCTTGCCCATAAGAAATCGACAAGGTTGCCCCTCAAGATCTTGAGTGAGAAGGTACACACTCCTAGATGCCATGACTCTTGAAAAAAAAAGGGGGTTAAACTAAGGAACGTAGAGAAAGGAAACAAGAAGTAAAGAAACTGGTGGCAACATGTCTCACTGGATAGTTTTGTAGCAAACTTATAACGAAGTTAGCAACCATGAAGGATGGTGACCAAAGCTAACAATGGGCTTCCAAAAGGCTTGTGGCAAAGTATAGAGTGGCTCACGAATTTATAGAGGGAAAGGCTCGCGGCCAAAACTAGGAACCCTCGCGGCAAGCTACTGGAAGCTCACGACAAGTTACCCGGAAGCTCGCAGCAACCTACTTGGAAGACTCGTGGCACGGAAGAAAGTTCTCGGCAAAGGCACTAGAAACTCACAGCAATCAGTAGGAAATGTCGCGGCAACGTCACGGAAGAAGCTGGAAGCTCGCGGCCCGCCGTTAACGGAAACCAGCTGGAAATGTCACGGCTAATAGAAAGAAAAGTCACGGAATGTGCTGAAAAGTTGCGAAAAAATGCGGCAAGCTCGCGGCAAGATGGCGGCAAAATACGGATATACGCGGCTATCTCGTGGCAAGCTCGCGGCAAGAAGAGGCAGTCTCGCAACGACTTTGAATGAAGGGATACTCGCGGCACAACCAGAAACAATAGGAGAAAACCCACGGAAAGCTTGCGGCAAAGAGATCCTTAAGATTAGTAAAAAAACATAGTAAACTTGTGCAGGGAGAAAGAATCACTGGGTGGGAAGAAAAAAATTACCCCGCGGGTAAAAACTAGGCTAGCGGCACAATGACCCAATTTCATTACTCTATCATTTTGTCTTTAGATAAGACAAAAATGAAAGAGTAGGGGCAATTGTAGTGCCATACAAATTGAGGGAAAAATTGAAATATTGTTTTAATTAATTAACGACAGTGTGCAGAAAGATCGTGGCACAAAGCCGTGAGCTAGCGGCACAATACAGCCACTTGAATGAATTTGCGGCAGGTTGCCGCAAGCTATCAGCAAGGCCCAGCCGCAAGCTCGCAGCAAGGCCATGCTAGCGGCAACGCCTTGCCGCGAGCTCGCGGCATTGCCATAGCGCAAGCTCGCGGCATGGCCATGCCGCAAGCTCGCGGCCTGCCGCACGCTCACGGCCGTTAGGCATGCGGCGGCTACCGGCCTTCTCAGCGGGAGCGGCAGTGTATGCCTTCTGGGAGAACCAAGAGCTCTATCCCGGAGAGGCCACGTGTCACCACCAGGTACCCTAAAAAATCGCACCCTATAAATACCCAACTAGAAGACAATGAACAGGACTTTTCGATTCTAGTAAAAATTTACACTTTGATAGCACATTTATTGCTTCTCGTGAATAGTCATTGGTATTGGGGACTGACTTTGGCATCAGAGGGTCTTCGCGGGGAAGATTCCCGCGAGCCTTCTAACCTATTTTCTTAGTGCTAACAGGGCTAAAAGTTAGCGGCGAAAGCTTGTGGCAAAGGCTAGCGACAAAGGCTTGTGGCAAAGGCTAGTAGGCTTGTGGCAAAGGCTAGCGGCAAAGGCTTGTGGCAAAGGCTAGCGGCAAAAGCTTGTGGCAAAGGCTAGCTGCAAAAGCTTGTGGCAAAAGCTAGCGGTAAAGGCTTGTGGCAAAGGTTAGCGGCAAAAGCTTGTGGCAAAGGCTAGCGACAAAGACTTGTGGAAAAGGCTAGCGGCAAAAGCTAGCGGCAAAGGCTAGCGGCAAAGGCTAGCGGCAAAGGCTAGTGGCTAAGGCTAGTGGCGAAAGCTAGCAGTGAAGACTTTAGACGAATCCTTGTGGAGAGCATCCTAACAGTAAATTCCCTTGTGGCAGCGTCTCTAACGGCAACCGAACTCCACCCGACATCAAGCTCGAGTGGACCCCACACATCATAAATTTTAATTGTTGTATTTTGGCAACAACAAATAGTATTCTAGAATCATTCATCAAAACATTCACATCCATAAGAGTTGGCTTATACCCATTAAATTACATAAGACTTAGGTCGATTCTTCCTTTCCTAACAAACACCTCTTTCCATTTTTTGTAAATTCTTCTCCTCCTTTTCTTTATCATTATCCCACATAGATATAATCGAAATGGATAATTTGATTATGCCAGGCATCTCATGCCATACTTTTTCTATCCACCAATCGCAATCATTGATATCTTATTGTAGGAGTGGTGCTTTGAGAAAGAAGTTACCTTGTAATACCCAAAAATTTGTAAGCTATTTCCATTTAATAAATGAAATATTTTTTCAATTTTTTTTTTAGATTCTCGAAGTATGCATGAAATTCTTGGAAAAAAAAAAGAGAAGAAGAAAGAAGAAATTTGAGAAGGTAATAACGACGGCTCACATCTCGAGGGACACGTGTCGCCGTAGGATGAAAATAATAAGGATGGCTCAAATCTCAAGGAACACGTGGCGCTATAGGATGAAAGTAATAATGATGGCTCAAATCTCGAGGGACATGTGGCGCCGTAGGATGAAAGCAATGATGATGGCTCAAATCTTGAGGGACACATGGCATCTTAGGACGAAAGTAATGATGGTGACCATATCTCGAGGGACACTGATCGGGGCTGTCGAACACCAATAGATTAGATAGTATGATGATACGGATTTGCAATAGAGGTGCAACCCTAAGTCGTCTCCCAACGAACCTCAAACGGATCTGTCAAAACAAGGCTAAACGAGGGGGGGGGAAGTTTTTGATGAAAAACAGAAAACAAAATGAACAAGAACACAATAAATCAAGACGCAATCAATTGCAAACCAATCCTTCTATCCCAGTTTTCATTGCCTTCTCAATAAACCATTTGTTTAGTTTTAATCCTCAAATCGAAAATCAGAAAAATCCTTTAACAACCGCCAAATATTTGGAAGAAAACCAATAAACAGACTTCAGAAACCTCTTAATTCAATCTATCAGTTTTGATTCCCCTTATTGCATAGATTTGAGACTGATTGGATTACCATCCAAACAGGTTGTTCTTGCTTCCAGTTAAAGCCTCAACCGAGCACAAAAACCTTGGATTCTCAAACAAAGACAATGCATGCATTCATCCAACCGATATTAACACATACACAGATTCAAGAGAGAACAGAAACAAGAGAACAACAAAGTTAAAACAAAACAAAACAGATTTCCATTAAAACCAAAGACTCAAACCGGGAACAAGGATGGTGTTGCAATTGATTACAAGATCCTTAGCCTTCCATCTTCACAAGAACAATGGAGAGAAGAGAAGTCGGCCACTATTCACGCCCTCCAAAAGAATGTCCCTTTAATGGCCTCTTAAGGTGCTTAAATAGAGCTTAAGGAGGAAACCCTAGGGTACTGCAACTTGACGGCCGATTTCAGAAAGGTTCTCGTGCGTTCTGGGCTTCGGCCTCTTCATAATAATTTTAGATCAAAAAGAGTATATGAACTTGGGCTTTTGAATCACTTGATTTGGATATTGGACGCCCAAGATATGGCCTTTTAAAGAATTAGTATCTGTGCAGTTTTCCTAATTTGCCCCCAACTTCTTGGCCCCGACTTTGAAGCGCTGTTTGAAGGCCCAAACGAACTCGGATTTGGACAAACCATACCATTCCAAAAATATCAAGAAGTCGCCTACAATATCTCTGAAGACATCATCTTCATTCTAGAATTTTATCTTAGCCAAAATGCTGAAGGAAGTGCAGGAGGTCAAATCTGCTAAAATCTTCTCTATCTCCAAATCTGCTAAAATTGCCATCAAGATGTCTCATGCCCCATCTCATGCTCCCACATAGCCCTAAACCTGAAAAAATAAAATAAAATAGTGTGAAGCCCAATTCCTATAAAATAAAATGAAATAAAATCAAGATGAATGAAATAACACAAATAATGTGCAAAAAGGACTAAATATGAGGGCTAAATAGTATGAAAATATGTGCTCTATCAGACACGTGGCGTCGTAGGATGAAAGTAATAATTATGGCTCAAATCCCCATGACACGTGGCGAAAATTTATTCGTCGAAGGGATTAAAATGTCATGTTTGACCCATATCTCAAGGGCCACTTGTCACAAAGAAAAGAAAGCAATGATTATGGTGCAAATCTCAATGCCAAGTGTTACCATCTTAAGAAAGCCAAGTGTCTCAATCTTATGGGTTTAAGGCCTCTATATAAGCATGCATTAGGTTGGGTTTTTGTCCACTAAATTAAGGGGGTAAATAGCTTATAAAAGGGAGAGATTTTGCTCGAAAGAGGGGAGAAAGCTTTGCCTGAGTGGAAGCCGAAATCAGGCTGTCGAAAGATACAAACCCATCTTGAAATTCATGCAAACAATCACCAAATTTGAGAGGTAAGCTCAATTTCTTTCTGTAATCAAGTAGAGGGTAGAAAGAGGAGTCCGTAGGTTAAAACGAGACTCGAATCAGAGTTAAAATTAACAAGTTATGCCCATTTTAATTTTCGGGGTCGGAAGTCCGTGCGGCGCTTGCGCCACACGCACCCAGCAAGACTGCGCGTCTAGGCGCGTGGTAGCCCCTTGTGGCCTCACGTGTGGGCCCATGAGAGCTCCTCTGGGATTGAAATTTTTCATGTAAACTCCTATTTTTAATGGCTAACTATCTATTCAAAAATATTTTAGGTTTGACTACCAAAAGGTCTCGATTTTTATAGAAACAGCTCACTTGGAGCGACGTTTGGCCTTAAATTTGCGCAACCGAGAAGTGAGGAGCTTCGGTGAGTGGTTTATGCATCTATTTGATACATCTTGATCATGCTTGCTTACATTTGTGTGAGGTTTGTGGTTGCATCTCACTTTTTCTTATGTTTCATGCATACTTTTCTTATGTTCATTTTGCTTCGTTGCATTTTTTACTGTGGCAAGTTCAGGGGGCTAACATGTACGGTAGGGGACCGTGAAATGGTTTTAGTGTGATGGACATGTCGGCGCGGGGGTGATTGCAATACCCTGGCATGGGCTTCCACAAAGGGGGAGAAACTGCATAACATCTCATTTTTGGCATTTTCATGCATTTATTTCTTTCACTCCACAAACGATCTCACTTATATATAGCTATCTAACTTGAGTGTTCATACTCCTGGGATATTCGACGTCCTAGGTAAGTCTGACTTTTCAGGTACCCCGAGCTCAAGTTCTAGGAAAAGCAAGAAGGTGGTAGATGTTTAAACTTTGTACTTTAGTTTCAATACTATGTGCAAGGTACATGTTGTAATATGAATGACAGTTAGGATACTTAAATTAAAGTATGTATCGGAATTCTCTTTTGTGGTTGTATTATAAGTTTGTACGCAATTTATATTAAACTAGTAGGAATCCTACCACTTCAGGTTCGATCCTGGCTTTCGTATATCAAGATTCCTTCAACACCCCGGATATGTTTATGAGCCTCATGGTTATAGAAGCAGGGGTGTTACAAGTTGGTATCAGAGCCTATAATTTTGATTTGGGTTTTGTAATATCTCGGTAATTCGGTAATAATTAATGATTATTAATTTAATCGAGAGTAGTTGATAGTTATTAATTTATGATTATTTGTGATTTTAAAGACAACATTAAATTATTTGGAGATAAATAAATTTTTATGTTGTTTTGAGGAAATGAGAATTAGAATAATTAATTTAATTAGGAGTATTTATGAAAATAGTAAAATGAATTAATTAGGTGAATTTTTAGGAATTTTCAGGGTACAAGTGTAATAAGGAAAAATGGAGTTTAGGGTGTATGTGGAAGTCTTTGGAAGTTGTGGGTTTAAGTGTAAATTCCAAAAATGGCCAAGAGTCATTTTAAATTTAATACACTGTGTATATTGCAGTGAAGGAATGGCTAGAGCAGGCGGTTGGCACACGCGTGGGGTGAAAGGCCGACGCGGGTTTGAGTCGCTGGAGGCACGTGCAGCTGGGAGAAAAGCTGATTTTTAATCAGCAAGCCTAGCCTCAAAACGACGTCGTTTTTGGGGCAAGGCGATGGGCAGCCATGCCACAGCCACGTGGCACGTGCTGGGCCGCCAATTCCTAGTTGTTTTAAAGCCAAATTTGATTGTTTTCGAGGCTGTAATTTAAGCAATTCTAGTGAGTAATTTGGAGAAGAAGAAGCAGCGCGCCAGGTGGAAAAATTTGAGAAATTAAAGATTAGGCAAGGTTTAATTGAGTTTTAATTAGCCAGGTAAGTAAAGAATTATGTGTTAATCATTCTATACTGTTGGAATTTTATTTTGGGCCCGATTTTATTAATTTTGAGAGTTTATATTAATTTGTAGCGTGTATTATTTTGGTGGCGTTCAAGCATAAAAATGTTGTAATTTGCTAAAATGAGGCAAGCTCACTCTACCTTTGCGATCTCCTTTCATTTTATGAACCCCACGCCTTCCCTTAGCTCGTTTCGGTGTTGCATATTAATTAAATAAATTGAGGATGTTTTGGCATGATTTAATTTAAATTAAAAATAAGACTCGTTGGGATTTTATTTGCGGTGTGCCTACATGGGTAAAAAGTATTAGAAGCGTTATATGTTTAAGAATTTTATACGGTTAAATTATTTATATTACACGGTTAAATTTGCTTAGTGTAAGCTATGATTTTATTAATTACTAGGAAACGTTTTACTTTGTAGCGGGAGCGCAAGAAAGGTAAGAAACAACATTGTAAAGACAAACTCCTAACCCTCTCCTCCTATTGTTTAATTCCCATGAGAGACTCCGTGGTTTGTTGTATTTTACCTCCTCCCTTACGCTAAATCAATGTCTAACATTACTTATTGAGTTATTATTCATTTGGTATGATTTAAATTAAATCCGGGACTTCTAGAACTTTATTTGTTGTGAGCTTACGAGGGTTTGTACCGCCCCCACTCCTCTTGGGAATAATCCTGAACCCAACTTGGGGATTAGGTTCTTAGTGGTACGGGTTTATTTATGGATATTTCAGGTATGGATTGGTTAGAGCTATCGAGCAGTGGGGCAGGGGTCTGCTGTTTGGTGACGTGGAGTAGACTATTGTACTGCCCTGAAGTGGACCGTTAAATGGACACTCCTAGTCATTGACTGTTGACCGGTGCCAGACACTGTTGATTAGCTCTGTCATTATGTGATTTACTGCATGATTCAATATGTTGTATTACCGTTCATGGTTTGATATGCACATGGGTACGGGTTGCATGTGGGGATATTCATTTAGTGAGTATGTTTGGACACAGACATTCTAGCATGGTTATATTGCATCTGGCACGGGCATATGCATCGCCTGTGATTTACTATGTGGGCAGAGCATGGCCTGATGCCTGGATGTATGGGCGCCAGTATATCACGTTGATGCTCACTACGCCATTGCATTTTTATGTGCATTGCATGGTTATTGCTAGTTCACAGATCTTAGACGGGAGGACCATTCCGAGGGAGCCTACGACTCAGTTATTCTATAGCTCGGGTGTCGGGAGGACCGATGCGAGCATTAGGGTGATGGAAGCACCAACCTCGGATAACGCGCACAGGTTTGTTGGTGGTATTTGTTTCCTTTCAGGGCAACGACAGGTTGGTATAGGACTTGGGTGCCATGTGTCTTGTGTGGGCCCCAAAGACCGATGCGTGCCTTTACTTACGCTTTTGTACTGTGTTGGGTATCTCATGGCCTGTGTGTTCTTGGGGGTTGGTGTTCTGAGGAGAGATTAGTGGATATGCTCAACCTTCAGCCTTCATTTCTGTATGCTTGTTGAGTCTCTCGACTCACTTTGCTTTCCATCATTCCAGGTAGTAGCAGCGTGGGTTAAGGGCAGGGGAGATATCATTTAGCGGTAGAGTCAGTATGGTGTACAGGCAGTTCCGTCAGTCCCTATTAACTCTGATGTTTGAGTAGGATTTACTCTATTAGTTTTGACTGTGCCAGGTCATTCCTCGTGTCTCATGCATGTTGGCACAGGAGTTTGTACGCGTTTATTTATCTTGTGACTGTTGTACTAGCGGAGTCCCCATAGTGCATGCATGTGTTTAACTTTGCTTCTGTTGTCCTTATTTTGTGTATGCATGGCAGGGTAGTTTCTATCTTATGTTTCATTCTTTCTTCTTCCGTAGGCGCTCCCATTCGAGTAGTCCGAGTGGTTGGGATATCTGGGCGAGGGTGCTTACATTAATGAGACTAACTTTGGAGATGTTGGCCTATATTAGGGATGGAGTAGCCTGTAGAAGATATTGCCAATCAAAGGGCCATCTATGGTTGGTGGACCGCTTTGCTTGGAGGGCAGTTCATGTTGCCATGGGATCCCTTAGGAGACCTTTTAGACATAGTCCTTCCTATTTTACATCAGCTTCCCCCTGGTTTTGAAAATATCCCCTATTGGATACCCTTACAGGTACGTATCTGATCTCTATTTTGAGGCCTGAATGGGAAGACATAGCAGGATAACTCTATACCGAGTGGCAGTTTGCAGCAAATCAGTTGCATGAAGTGCAAGCCAACATGGGTATAGGGGAAGTGCCCTTGAACGTGGATGACCTAATAGTCGAACCCGAGCAAGCACTTGAGGAAGATGAGCTGGCATCAGAAAACAGACCAGAGGAACGAGCCCTAACTCCTCCCTCGATGGCAGACTCTGAGGATGAGTAGGTCTTGAGGGTCAAAAGGGAAACACAAATTTTGGTATTGTAAATATGTACAAAGGAATAGCGGAATGGTTATGTAAATTGTATACTAGATCCGTAGTTGGAGGAAAATTTTATCTTGTATAAAGGGAACTAACTAGTAAAACGGAAAGGCTTGTAAGATATAAACTAAGATGTAAAATAGGAGTAGGGTTTTGAGGAAATATATCAAACAAGGCGAAAGGGTCTACTTCTAGAATACGTTGATATCGTGTGTAATGTGACTAATTGCGGAGTCTTCTTGGTGACAAGAATGGACCCAAACATAAGAGAGAACCAACGCTAATGTGCTATCATAGGCTGGTGGACAGCATGTCTAGATGGGCGATACATGCATCCCTGGGATGCGTTGGGAGATTTTTTGGACATAACTACCCCTATCCTACAGCCGTGTCCACCCCATATGATGGTTCCCTATCTAGTGGGTCTCCAAATATTGTATCTAATCTCTCTGTTGACCCCGAAGTGGCAGGACGAAGGAAACAAGCTTCGCATCATAGGACCCTATAACACTCTGAGGCCTTTACTAACGACCTACGAGAGATTGAGGCACGCTCAAACTTTGAAGATGTAACAGACCCGAGTTCGGAGGATGAACCTGATCAAGAGCTAAAAGAACGTGTGCTAACACCCCCTTCTGGATCTGAAGAGGGGGAATAATTCCTAGGAGACGTAAAGAGACGCTTGGTTACATAAGAATATATAAGGTAGTAATGGAATGGTTGTAGTTGTGTAGATTAGTCGGTTAAGGTAATGAGGACTATTGTTCATGCCTAAATAAAGGTTATGGTAGGATGTGTGAAGTTGTTGTGAAGTTGTTCATGCCTAAATAAAGCACTATTGTTTATGATGGTTGGATGGATGTGTAACGACCCTAAGATCCCTTAAGGTTGATAACTAGAATGATGGGAATGCATAAGTGTGTTTATAGTTTGGTGGTTTTAGGTCAGCTTGAATAACTGACTACCTAATGTATTGGTGAAGTTTTCTCAACAGTTAGTATGGAACCTAGGGTTTGTGAGATTTATGAGGAATTGAGACTTGAATAATTTGGGATAGCAAGATCATTAAGAGGGTGCAAGATAGCATCCGAGATTCTAAATGACCTTGGAAGTGAAGCGACCGTTTTATAGTATTTTAAATGAGCATCGAGCATAGTTGAGTTAAAAAAAATTGTTAGAAACCTTCAATTACTTGTTAGTTGCGGATGGTTCCTTGAAGCTTGGATAGATATGCTAATCCTAAGATTTCTTGTCGTGAATGCTTCCAGATGGTGAACACTCGACGGACCCAGAATCGCGAACAAAGAACTGAGGCCGCGGAGGAAAGGTCGAAGGTACCTCAAGAGAACGTGCCCCAAGAAAGGAATCGAGAAGATGGGGATCGGATGGGTTGAGTTGAATGGATTCTGGAAAATATGGTTACCGTCATGCAAGGGACGCGACCCACACAGCCAGCGAGACAGATCATTTCCCGAAGCCCAGATGTTAGCAACCGGTTCCAGCGTATGAACCCACCTATTTTCTAAGAAAAGGCAGGAGTCGATCCTTGTGAAAGTGAGTATTGGGTGGAGCAGATCGAGAAGATCTTCAATTTCATCAGCTATGACTAAGGGGACAAGGTTAGTTGTGCAACTTTCCACCTTCAAGACGAGGTGGACCGGTGGTGGAAAATGATGCAGAGGACCAAGCAAGATCCTGAGGGGCAAGGTATGCCCACTGTTTTATGGGAACAATTTAAGGAGTTTTTTAATGCCAAGTACTTCCCTTTGTGCAAGAAAGTGGAGAAGGGGCAAGAATTCATGAACTTGAAGCGAACAGGGAATATGACCTTTGCACAGTACGAGGACCACTTTTCCTGGTTGATCAAATATATGCCTATTTATAATCTTGACGAGGAAGCTAAAGCCCAAAAATTTCTTAGAGGGTTAAAACTGGACATCTAGCTGGCATTAAGTTCGCAAGGAGAGCGAACCTATACTGAAGTGGTTCTTTAAGCCCTCACAGTGGAAAGCAACTTTCACCATTTAAATACCCTAAAGGCAGTGTTGCAAGAGTCTAGAGACCCGAAATCTGAGAAAAGGCAAAGCCTGGGTGTTCGAGGAAAGAATTTCAAACCCAAACACACTTGTCCCAAATGCCGAAAATCTCATCCCGGTGGGCCTTATAAGGTCGGAACCCAGGGATGCTACTCGTGTGGAGGCAATGATCACATGGCTCGGGATTGTCCGAAAGGACTCATATGTTTCAAATACAAGAAACCCAGCCATATTTCGCGTGATAACCTGCAGCAAAGGAAGGCCAACCAAGTTAGAGCGGCCAAAGGAATCATGGAGTCACGCCGAGGACAGGTGTATAATCTGACTCGGGAAGACGCCAGCACTGATCCAGCAATCATACAAGGTACGATGATTTTTCTGAACACTCCAGTGCACATGTTAGTTGACCCAAGGTCCACTCATTCATTCATCTCACCTGCATTGGCGCGACACTTGGGGTTGGAATTAAAGGAACAAGATCCTCTTTAGGAAAGCAAATAGAAACTTGCACCACTTATGAGAAGGGACGAATTGTGCTGGGAGATAATGAATTTTGGGTTGAACTCACATCCTTAGAATTTCAAGTTTTTGATCTAATTTTAGGGATGGACTTTTTGTCTAAATATGATGCCAGAATTGATTGTCAAACAAAAATGGTGAACTTACAAGGTGACAATGGGAGACGAGAAAGATTTCGAGGAGAAAATATAGGAAGTGGGATTAAATGGGTGTCAGCCCTTAAGGCTGTTAAAATGTTAGAGAAAGGAGCCTATGGATACCTAGCGTGTGTATAACTAGAAAATAAAAAGATTGAACTCGGTGAGGTACTGGTGGTGAATGAATTTCCTGATGTGTTTCCTAAGGATCTACCCGATTTACCCCTTCACCGAGAAATTGAATTTGCAATAGACATAGTGCCTGGGACAAACCCTATATCTATACCTCCCTATAGAATGGCCCTTACGGAATTAAAAAAGTTAAAACGCCAATTGCAAGATCTTTTGGATAAGGGGTTCATTCAACCCAGCATGTCGCCATGGGGAGCACCTGTGTTGTTTGTAAAGAAAAAGGACGAAAGTTTGAGAATGTGCATAGATTACCACCAGTTGAATAAGGTAACTATTAAAAACAAGTACCCACTCCCCAGGATTGACAAACTATTTGATCAATTGCAAGGTGCAAAGGTATTTTCAAAAATCGACCTAAGGTTAAGATATTATCAATTGAGGATTAAGAAGGAGGATATACCAAAAACTGCCTTTAGATCTCGGTACGGACACTATGAATATTTGGTGATGCTGTTTGGGTTAACTAATGCCCCAGCAACTTTTATGGACCTGATGAATAGGGTGTTCAAACCATACTTGGATCAATTTGTTATTGTGTTGATTGATGACATCCTAATTTATTCAGTCAGTGAAGAGGAACACGAGGTGCATCTATGGATTATTATGGGGAGATTACGGGAACATTAGCTATATGCCAAGTTCTCAAAATGTGAATTTTGGCTAACCAATGTGGCTTTCTTGGGCCATGCTATATCTGAAGAAGGAATAGCTGTGGATCCCTTAAAGGTCGAGGCGATAAGAAATTGGAAGCAACCAAAGACGGTAACTGAGGTGCGTAGCTTTTTGGGATTAGCTGGGTATTACATAAAGTATGTGAAAGGGTTCTCTAGAATTCCCTGACCACTTACACAATTGACACAAAAAGAAAAGAAATTCGAATGGAGCGAGGCGTGCGAATGTAGCTTTAATGAGCTAAAGGACAAATTAACATATTCCCTTATTCTAGTAATGCCTCAAGGATCAGGGGGATTCTCTATTTATACTGATGCTTCGAAAATCGGGTTGGGATGTGTTCTCATGCAAAACGGAAAAATGATAGCCTATGGATCCCAGTAATTGAAGAAGCACCAGTTACATTATCCTACCTATGACTTAGAGCTAGCAGCGGTTGTGTTTGCCTTGAAGCTTTAGCGACACCACTTGTATGGGGAAAGGTTCAAGGTTTTCACGGATCACAAGTGCTTGAGGTACCTGTTTTCCCAAAAGGGTTTGAACATGAGGCAGCGACAGTGGATGGAGTTTTTAAAGGACCATGATTGTTCAATTTAGTACCATCCCAAGAAAGCCAATGTGATGGCTGATGCATTGAGTAGGAAAGGGCCTGCGTTGGTGGCCAATGTGATGGCTCGGGAATGGGAACTAATGGAGGCGTTCAGCCGACTAATAGTGGATGCAATTCTTGTGAAAACATCTATTTATGTTGTTGGCCCAGTAGTTCAATCTCGCCTTGTAGAACAAATTCAACAAGCTACTATGGAAGACCCAAGGATAAAGTTGTGGGTTGATGACCAGGGTCAGGTTAAAAGCCCAAACTTCAGTCTTGTAGATGGAATCTTTTGATTCGGTAATCGAATCTATGTGCCCAAAGTTAGGGAACTGAGGCAAACTATATTGAATGAGGCACACCGAGCAAAATACACTATCCACCCTAGTGCTACTAAGATGTATAGCGATTTGAGGGATTTGAACTGGTGGCTAGGAATGAAGAAAGACATAGCCCGACATGTAGCCCAATGCGATGTCTTCCAGAGGATAAAGATCAGGCATCAAAGACCTGCTGGGAGACTTCAACCTCTAGAGATTACCAAGTGAAAATGGGAACATATCACTATAGATTTCATTACTGGACTACCAAGAGGACCTACAGGGAACGATGCAATATGGGTGATAGTGGACTGATTGACAAAGTCCGCTCACTTTTTACCCATGAGGGTAGGACAACCAGTCAGCAAGTTGGTCTAATTATATGTGAGGGAAATAATCAAATTACATGGAGCTCCAGTAAGTATTGTATCTGATAGGGATCCGAGATTCACCTCTTGATTTTGAGAAAGCTTACAGAAATGTTTGGGAACACAGTTACGCCTGAGTACAGCATATCACCCTCAAACAGATGGACAGTCTGAATTTGGAAGATATGCTACGGGCTTGCATAATCGATTTCTCCAAAGGATGGGAGGAACACCTGTCTCTAGTGGAGTTCGCATACAACAACAACCATCATAGCAGTATTGGTATGGCACCCTAAGAGGCTCCCTATGGCCAAAGGTGTAGGACCCCCCTGTGCTGGACAGAGGTAGGCGAAAGGAAACTCACAGGCCCAGAATTAGTGCAAGAGACAAATGAGAAAGTCAAGATAATTCAAAAACGAATAAAAGCAGCCCAAAGTCGACATATATCGTATGTAGATAATCGAAGGAGAAATTTGGAATTTAAACCCGGAGACAAGGTGTACCTGAAAATTTTACCCTCCCAAGTCTTGTACCAAGGTATGAAGCGAAGAAAGCTAAACCCTCGATAGATTGGACCGTATGAAATCTTGTGATGAGTTGGATCAGTGGCTTATCGTTTGGCATTACCCCCGACGATGTCCGATATACATGATGTTTTTCATATCTCCTGACTTCGGAAGTGCGAGCTTGGTCCCTCTCAAAGAATTCCTGAAGAAGCTGTGGAGTTACAAGAAGATCTAACGTACTTGGAAAAACTGTTAGAGATGTGCCCCACAAGCCAATTATATTTACATGTAATTGATTATATTTTATATTGTGACTCTTTATCTTCAATCAATTATTATTGCAAGGCATTATGTTTTTTGCTTATCATTGATGGTTGTCTTTATTATTTCCATATTTGACAAAGTCCATAGATCAGATAGGCTCGTGGAATATGGTCGTGCATAGAGATGATGATCATGAAACATACTCTTTATAAGCCTTGATCTTAAATGTTCCTAGTCGTAGAGTTATTAGGATTGGACACTAATAACTCGGATAGACTAGCATATATGATGCATGCTCAATTAGGAGAATGTCTTGTTTCATGGACATTGGTGTGTGGACACTAGTGCATATATGTGGGTGCTTATTATAAGAATAACTAAACTGAACTGACCCGCTACAGAATTCCTAATGGTAATTGTTGATTGTCAAATTGGAATTTCTGTGTTGCAATAGTGCAGATTGGTCCTTAGACTTGAGACATCATGGTAGTGTTATATTTGACTGGTTACGCTTTGGTTCTTTTTTGGATTCCAATGGAGTCATTAACAAATTATCACTGGGCGTAACCTTATCACATATGAAGGCTTATGAATGTCGAAATAGGATTCATCACTTATCGACAAGATGAGAAGATGTCCTATGTATTCCGATGATTTCATGACTGAGGAAATCCTTGGCCAAGGTGAGATGGAAATCAAAAGGTGTTTTGATTTCATCGAACAAGTCATAAATCCGGAATGGATACATAGTTGTTGAATGACTAGGGTTTCGTCATAAAACCATACCCTAAATTCAATCGGGACATAGTTGATGAAAGGATTTTACTGTACGGTAATTGCAATCGAAAAGGTCTGTATTTTTTCATCGTTGGCTAGGTGTTCATGGCATGTTGCTAGACGTTAACCATGATATGTAGGGTTTTAGAATTAATATGATTAATTCTAAAACTATTAATTAAAGAGTTTAATTAAGAAGCCCATGAGATGAGTTAATTATGAAGCCCATAAGTTTAATTAAAGAATTTAATTATTCTAATGAGTTGGCCTTCATATAGCCCAATAGAATTGGCCCTACATCTAGCCCAATGGTGAACCTAAGGGGTCACACACTTGGGTCGAGCCCGTTCCACAAATTAAAAGAGAGATACGGCCCAATATGATTATGGGACGGACCTAAATCGTTTAGGGTTTTTCCAAAGGCATAATTGGGGTTTTTACTCTATAAATAGGCCATTTAAGAAGATGGAAAAATAAGGAGAAATTCGGATCTCTCATTGGAGGCGCCTTGTAACACCCCGTCCCATCGAAGGGCGTGCTACTATGCTGGGGTCCATCGTATTCATACATAACCTCTTCCCTTATACATTTCTCATACATCAATACTGTATTTCAAAGGGAAACCCCCCAGCAAATCATTCATAATGCGGAAGCAATAATCAAAACTTGATACGGTACATACCTGAATTCACTTTATATAATATCATAAAGAATTCGTACCATATATTACCATCAAATCCTCAATTACAAAAATACATTGATACACGTCTCCCGAGATAACATCTAACACCCTAGGTGCAAATCATATGAAATCTCGAGCATACATTAGATACATTTCTCAATAAATTAAATATTGGAATCTCCTGCTGAATCCCTCGGCCACACCATCACGTGCCGTCATATCTCAACCTGCTCCTTGCCCAAACTGCAAGTCTCAACTGAAACGTTGAATGTTCCAGGGGCATAACTCATTAGAAGATAAACTTCTAGTGAGGGTCCAAAAACATATATATGATGCATGATGCAATAACATGAATAAACATATACCCATAATGTAACTTCCCAGGCCTCCCCAGCCCGACTAGGAATCCTAGGCAAATCCCAAACCTCTGCGGGATAGGCCTAACGTTATTCCCTCAACGCCCTAGGAGAATTACGGCTACACTCTGAGGGTATCATCCCAACCCCATGCACAAGTTTCAATATGACAATAATATCGTGCAATGTAAATATCACGACTTTCAATGCAATATGACAAATGAATATTGCAATTCATAAATAGCATGCATATAACAATTATATTATGAATATAAGTTCTTGTGAGAATACCACTCACCTTTGTCCAAAGATCAAGACACCTCGAAAAGCGTGCATCGCCTCGATATGTGTGCCCCACCTCGATTCTTGTACCAACTCTCAAAAGTTGCACCAATATCATCATCTCGATCTCCTCAATCATAAAATAATATTTAATTACTAAATATCCTCAAAATTTCATTTATTTCCTATTTCCTTTCATTTTCCTTCATTTTTCCTTCTAAAAATCCCAATAATTATATAGAGACTATTTCCTCAAATCTAACTTCACAACAATTCATTATATGCTATGAACTTTCAAGGAAAAATACTGAACTTACCCGGATATTGCGTTTTCAAGCAAAACGAGGCTCTTTTGGTGCGGAAACCAAGACATCGGGAATCCCAAATCCCAATCCTTTTGCACAAACATCCATAAAATATTTTTCTCTATTTTTCAGGATTTTTCACAAATTTTTAGGCCTAGCCACGCCCCCGCACGCGCCTGCACGCGCCTAGGGCGAGTGGTGGCGTGTGGAAGCACAGCGCGTGCCGGCCACGCGCCGGTCGTCTTCTCCGGCGAGCTTTTTTCGGCGAACTCCGATTGCTCCACCACTTGAAAGACCTCTTTCAATCGATCCATTTGGCACCTTCCTCGGCCTGAAAGAACAACACGAAGACCCTCAACCGGACGGCCAAAGCCTCGGCTTGGCCGTCCGCCTCGTTTTCTGGCGAGGCCTCGAACGACCATCAAACCTCAACGAAAATGCCTCAAAATCTCCAGAAAACATCTTCAAGCCATGGGCAACAAAAGCCCCATGGTCTTGACCCTCAACTCGTTCATTCTCGTGCCCGATTTAAGCTTCATTTCCTTCAAACTTTCGGCCACTTCACAAGCCTATTTATAGGCGAACCCGAACCCTCAAATTCCTTTGGCCGCCTTACCCATCACCTTAAGAGTCTCACCCGCCCCTGGGTGAGCCTCGAATCGACCCAGGCCGACCACAATTGCGACTTGCAGGTCGCGACAATCCGACCAGTTTCTGGTCGGCTTTTTCCTTCAAAAATCCGACCACTCGAGTGGTCTTTTCCGGCCATGCCTTTACAAAAGTTGGTCCTCGACAAGCCCTCGTGCCATCCCTACGGTTGGATCGGCCGAAATCGACGACCAGAGACCCCATGGTCGATTCTCATTGGCCAAAACTTTACTGAAATTGCACTTTGGCCCCTTGACTTTTGGCTATTTCATTTTAGCCCATTTCACTTAACCCCTCAACTTTTCAATATTGCATTTAGGCCCCAAAAGTCCTAAAACATCATTTTGACTCTTGAGGATTCCAAAAATACCTCATTTCGGCCTCCCTCTAGTAATTTCTAAAAACTACACTTAGGCCCGAATCTTCGTTTTAGTTCTAAACCCATTCGTTTCTTCCTGAAACCTCCGAAGGGTTGTTCCTCATGAAAAACCAAAACCCCCTCAAGCTTCCGTTGACTTTCGAAAAGTCGTCTATGATAATTCAGTATTGCAGCCTAATTAGCAGCTGCATTTTTAGCTGTACCGAAAATCATTCCCAATCTCATTTCTTTCGGCACCATAAATCCTATCTCGGGGTACTCATTAATGCCACATCAATTTCCTTTAGCATCTCGGCTCCAGGGTACTCCCGGCAGTTGATTCTGTCATCTATACGGTAATAAATTATCGTTATACCCTCAATTTATCCTTAAATTTCATTTTTGCCCCCAAGATAAATTACCCTTGACTCCTTTAGAATTTCTCGGGTATTACACGCCTAGGGTTTGCTAGCACTACTCGAGGCATTGTGGAAAAGGGTCGATCGTGTGGACCGACTTGGAGGAGTCTGCGCTTGCAACTCTACGGATCAAATAAGGCAGAATCGAAGCTACGCGGTTGGCCGGTTTCTAACAAAAACTTGTAGAAATATTTGATCGAAAGGAGCAAAGTTTGAGGAACAAGACAATACCCTTGGCTAAGGTCTTGTGTAAACATCACAACCTGGAAGAAGTAACTTGGGAAAGAGGACAGGGAATGCGCCTGAAGTATCCACACATTTTTGAAAATGCGATGATGTTGGAGTGAATTTCAAGGACGAAATTTTCTTTTAGGGTGGGGGGTGGATGTAATACCCAAAAATTTGTAAGCTATTTCCATTTAATAAATGAAATATTTTCCCTTTTTTTTTTTAGGTACTCGAAGTATTCATGAAATTCTTTGGAAAAAAAAAAAGAAGAAGAAAGAAGAAATTTGAGAAGGTAATAACGATGGCTCACATCTCGAGGGACACGTGGCGTCATAGGATGAAAGTAATAATGATGGCTCAAATCTCGAGGACACGTGGCACCGTAGGATGAAAGTAATAATGATGGCTCAAATCTCGAGAGACACGTGGCGTCGTGGGATGAAAGCAATGATATGGCTCAAATCTTGAAGGACACATGGCACCTTAGGATGAAAGTAATAATGGTGACCATATCTCGAGGGACACGTGGCGTCGTAGGATGAAAGTAATAATTATGGCTCAAATCCCCATGACACGTGAGGAAAATCTATTCGTCGAAGGGATTAAAATGTCATGATTTGGCCCATATCTCAAGGGTCACTTGTCACAAAGAAAGGAAGGCAATAATTATGGTACAAATCTCAATGCCAAGTGTTACCATCTTAAGAAAGCCAAGTGTCTCAATCTTATGGGTTTAAGAGCTCTATATAAACATGCATTGGATTTGGCTCGTTGCATCGACTTTTGTACCTTATTTCTTGTTCCTTACAGATATGTTTACTAAGCCTCTTTTGCTTGCTCAACATCACTCTATGTTTGTCAAGTTGGAACCATGTACTCCCCAATCTCCAACTTGGGGGGAGGGGTGTTGACTATTAGTTAGTTAATTATTATAGTTTATTTAGTTGAGCAAGTTGTACAAATAAATGTAAATAGCATAACAGAAACAGAGCAAGGAATAGGTATGTATATAAGTAGCATAGTAGAACAATGTAAAAGTGATGAGACTATGAATTAAAAAGTGATAAAATATGCTGCACATTTTTTAAAAAAAAAAAACTAGAATAGATGTAATTTCTAGATAAAATTAGAAAAATTTGGATAGAGAGCAATTGTGGCTATTATTTTTTGCGTGTGAAAGAATTTTCTAAACCACTAATTTAGGCCACAAATTAAGGCGGTAAAAGAAGGATGCATGAGGAAATTGCACGAACTAACTACTTTACAAATAGTAAATTCTTTTTTATCCCCTCTTTTGTGAAAAAAAAAACTTTTTAATACTATCCAAACAAATTATTTGCATCCTATAGCCACTTTCCCAATTCTAACCCCACCACCAAATATTTAAATCCAACACTTTATATAAATATTCAAAATGAAAATAAAACCACTAAAAGATCAAAATAACCCTGACCATTTGAAACCAACCCTAGTGGAACCTACACCCCCAAAACCCGATCGTCTCTCCAAACCTGACGACAGCCACCGCCGACGCCAATAACGGCGGCCACCGCCGCTGACTACCATCACCACCGCTAACAACCACCACCGCCATTGCTAATCGCCTGCAACCCGAAAGCAGCACTGTCTTTCCACGAGGTAAGTCTCAACGTTTCAATTTTTTTGTAGTTGGGTTGGGTGGCGGCGATGGGGCTTTGTTCGAAGCCCCATCGACGCCAGCCGATGGCAATTCGAAGGAAGCCCCATCATTCAATGAGGGCTTCGTCGATAGGGGCGATGGGGCTTCGAACTCAGCCGGAGTTGACGGGGCTTCGAACGAAAACCCATCGCCCACCGTCTTCGGTGAGGAATACGGTTGAGCTTCATATTCTCCAACGAAGCCTCAAGCTTCGTCTCCAATGAAGCCTAAACCCGAATCTGAAAAATAAAAAAAGAAAAAAATAAAAATAAAAATAAAAATTACAATTTTTTATTATTTTTATTATTTATTTTTCTTTTCTTATAATTGAGAAGAACTTGTTAATTAATATTAATTCTATCTCAATTTACTCATATGTCCTATTCTACTTCAATATTGAAAAATGTAAACATAAAATAATATATTATTTGTTTATTTTATTTTATTTTTATTTCAATTTTCCTATTACACTACTTCCAGAACAACAAGATCTTGAGTTTGAATATCTGCTCATATGTCCTTTCACACTGCTTTAATAAGATCTTGTTAATTAATAATTTTATTGTTATTTCAAACAAAATATATTAAATTTGAATATCTAGTCGTCTTGTATCTTATTTCAATTTGCCACTTCAACAAGTAAATGAATACACTTACTTACACACTTTGTCAATCTTTTCTTAACCAAGACAATTGTTATTTTGTATTGCTTTTTTCTTTTTCTTATAGATGGCTGGACAACAAATTAGGCAATTTACTTATATTTATACTCACCGAGCAATACCGTCCGGAACACAAGTTACTACTCATTACGGGATCAAACACCTTGAGAGAATGAGGATTGCTCTAAACCAATATGAGCTATTGGATAGATTCCTAGAGGGCCCATTAGGACATTTCTTGAAAATCCCTCCATCACTCTATTTGACTACATCGCAATTGATATATAATGTTCTGGTTAGGGAGGTGACATTCCCAGGTGTCCACCACGATGAAATGTCGTTCGTGATCGGTGACATAACATATAGGTACGAGAATCAGGAGTTCATACTTATTATCGGACTCCGATTTGGGGCAATTGATAAAGAAATTCTTGAAACGAGGCCTAGTGCGCCGGACAATTTATGTGCGCGACTATTTCCATAACACTAGAAAGGAGTGTTTGGAGACGACATCAAAACCCTACTTAATAACAGAGAGGACCTAGTTTTAGATAACATCCTGAGATTGGTTTACATTGTTGTGGTTAACCTGTTATTGTTTGGCCTAGATGAGCATGCATGTGTGGAGGATTTTTTGTGGATTATGGCTGAGGATTTAGATGCATTTGAGGCCTTCCCTTGGGGGACATACGTGTATAGTTAGGGTTAACATTATATTCGAATGGCCACGAGCGAGGACAAGTTGAGTGGTGGAGTTGGGAAAAAGTAAACATTTATGGTTTTGTGTGGGCATTTCAGGTACAAGTTACTCTCTCCATATTGTTTTACATTACAATATTGTATATGATTTGTCTATACTAACTAAATGTTTGTTTTGTTTTTGTTTGATTTTGTTTTCTATTATAAATTTGTTTTACTCTCTTCTCTACAATGGTGGTTGATCGAAAAATTCACATAGATTCAAAATAAATGGGTTATCCAACCACCAGGCGCATTCATTCCCAGGTGCAGAAAGTGATTATAAAAAAAAACTACAAATAAAAAATTACAACAATTGTCTCACGAATGAAGTGTGCAACCTAATCTAAATTTTATTTTTTTTATTTTTGTTTTAGGTAATATCTATCTAAATAATACTATGTTGTAGGTACAAGGATTGAGTCTAACACTTGAGCCTACTGATGTTGAGCGAAAAATGAATTTTTGGAAGTCTTTCAACCCTCAACACTCGGTTGGAGAGTACGTATTCAAATTTGGGGGTGGAGGGGGTGATGAGGATGAGGAAGGTGGTGACGAGGAGGAGCCTATTGATGAGAATGTAAAATGTCATATTTTACTCCCTTAATGTTTAGTCTTTTATATTTATTTGGTGTCTAAATATACTCATTATTCTTATATTTTGATTTAGGGAGCAAAATGAGGCATTAAATGAAAAAACGTAGTTAATTGCGTTTTTTTTGGACAGTTTCGACACTGTTCTGTAATTAGGGCATAACTATCTCGTACGAGCTTCAATTGAGATGATTCAAGATGCTACGGAAAGCCAAGAAAATGATCTACAATTTTCATATTTTGAGTTTTTAGAGATTCTACTTGCATCAAGGACGACATGGAGCTTGAACTTGCTGTAGTTGCACAGTTGGAAAAGAAATTCGTGAATAATGGGCCTGTGACAAAATATAAGAGTACTATTTATAATATAATATTATGTGATATATATAATATATTAATAATTCCAAGGTGAAGCAGTGAGAGCCCAAAGTGAAATTGGGCTTGGATTGGAAAAGAAGAACAAAGCCCATGCATTGCACCAGGTATACATAACAATATAATATTATGAAGGCTGTTTTGCTTGTAATTGGAAATTGAAGGTCCAGTAAATCACGTGCAATTGGAAGGAAGAAATTGAAGTGGGCCATGAAAATTGAGGGCTCATGTGCTGCACTTGATATATATATATATATATAATATGTTACGAAGGCAGCAAGTTATGAAATCAATTGGAATTGGCACAGTGCCGAATTGGAGAGGATCGCACGCAAGAAGAACATACGGAAGAGGGCGCTCGTTCTCTTGTCCATCATATGTTTTTCTTTCTTAGGTGTTTTCTTTTATTTTTGATGGGTTGCTAAACTCTTATTCCAGTACAAGGATAATCGAAGTTTTGATTCTATAGGAATTGTGAGATCTAATTGATTTCCATTATTTTCTTATTCTTTCTCTAGTTGTATATCTTCTATGTTTGTTGAAATTATTGTTTTGATTAATTAATACAAAGGGCCCTTTATATAATTGTCAGAATAATATATCACCAATTAGAAATCTAAATCCATAATTGTTTAGGTGTTCTAATATTGGTGGCAATTAACATAATTGATTACGGATAGATCTTCAATTTATGTTAAGGAGATATATAATCTAGCTTAAATGAATCGAGCTTGTGTATTCATTGGTTAGAATTGGTCGTCTTTCTAGTAATTAAAGCTGGTGATAAATTAAACCTTAAGAACTTGTTTAGGGTTGTTTATTAATAAGGGAAATAATCAATGAGCTTGTCTTGATTATCATCAAAGTAAGGAGGGATAGGTTATTAGAGCTTGTTAATAACCATAACCAATTTAGTAAAAGAATGGAGGATTTTATTTTTGCATCAATGATCAACTTCTCGAATCAATTCTAAGATTATACCTTGGACTGAATACTTGCTTAAACTGATTTTCTGTTAATTCATATCCTTGCATTTGTTTTATTTCAAATTGTTCAAATTCCAAATTTCAAAACCCCCAATCGTTTTTTTCTATTTATTTTAAATTTTTCAAAAGAATAAATCTAACCAATCCCTGTGGATACGACCTTGCTCATCACTATCACAATTTATATTTTTTATAGCAAGAATTTATTATTTGTTGGATTCGACACCCACCAAATTTTTGGCGCGGTTGCCGGGGATTGGTGTCAAATAGATTTATTCTTTTTATTTTTATTGTTATTTTTTTTATTTTATGCCTTGTTCTTCTTGTACAAGTGAACTCTAATACGATCCTGAGATTGAGAAGGCAGCTCGAAGGTTGAGGAAGGAAACTAAATTGCACAAACAAGTATCTTCATCTTCATCCCCCGGATTGGATTTACCAGTGGACTCAGTTGATTCATCTAGCGATACTGAAACAGAACAAGAGATGGCCAACGAAGAAAGAACCTTAAGGGAATTGGTTGCACCAAATGAGAACCAACAGCCGCTTTGCATTCAGTATCTAACCTTAGAGGTAGATTTTGAATTAAAATCCGGCTTGATCTATTTGCTTCCTAAATTCCATGGTCGTGAGAATGAAGATCCCCACAAGCATTTAAAGGAATTCCATGTGGTGTGTTCAAGCCTGAAACCACAATGAGTGACTGAAGAGTAGATCAAATTGTGTGCTTTTCCATTCTCGTTGGCCGATACAGCAAAGGATTGGTTGTTTTACTTACCCCCAGGTTTTGTAACTACATGGACAGGGATGGTCAGATTGTTTCTTAACAAATTTTTCCCTGCTTCATGAGCTGCTAGCATCAGAAGAGAGATATGTGGAATAAGGCAGAAAGATACAAAAACTCTTCACAAGTATTAGGAAAGATTTAAACAATTGTGTGCTAGCTGTCCTCAACATGGAATTTCTAAACAACTTCTCATTTAGTATTTCTATGAAGGGTTACTACCTATGGAGAGGAAAATGCTGGATGCAACCAGTGGAGGTGCTATAGTGAATAAAACCCCTACAGCTGCTAGAGATTTGATTTCCATCATGGCTGCTAACTCACAACAGTTTGGATTTAGACAAGACACCCCTTTGAGAAGGGTGAATGAGGTAAGTATATCTTCCCTTGAAAATCAAATATCCAATCTAACTTCTCTTGTTCAACAATTGGCTATAGGAAATTTGCAACAAGTTAAAGCTTGTAGAATTTCTGCTACTACTGGTCATTCAATGGATATGTGTCCTACACTTCAAGAAGATTCTTTAGAGCATGCCAATGCAGTTAGAGGATTCCCAGGCCCACCACAAAGGAAGTATGATCCTTATTCAAATACCTACAATCTAGGATGGAGGGATCATCCCAACTTTAGTTATGGAGCAAGACCACAATTCCAACATTACCAGCCTAGACCACATATTCCACCATAATAGCTTTCCTCAAGTTCAGGTATGTCTCTAGAAGAAATTGTTAAATCACTTGCAACTAACACACAACAATTTCAATAGGAGACAAGCACAAGTATTAAGCAATTGGAGAATCAAGTAAGTCAATTGGCATCTTCCATGAGCAAGTTGGAGTCTCAAGGTAAATTACCTTCACAAACTGTTGTTAACCCAAAACAAAATGCTAGTGCAATCACCTTAAGGAGTGGTAAGGAGTTGGAAGAACCCAGCAAGACGAAGCAAAGAATTTTAGGAGAAGAAGTTGAAAAAGAAGTTGTTCCCCAACCTCAAACTAACAAGCCTAAAGGACTTAATATTGAACAACCCAAGGCGTTGGTGATAAATCCTCCTTTTCCTACCAGATTGAATAAATCCAAGAAAGAGGAGGAGGAGAAGGAAATCCTAGAAACCTTTCACAAAATTGAGGTAAATATTTCATTACTTGATTTAATTAAACAGGTGCCTCGACATGCTAAATTTCTCAAGGAATTGTGCACCAACAAGAGAAAGTTGAAAGGTAATGAGAAGGTAAGTATGGGAGAGAATGTTTCAGCCGTCATTCAAAAGAAATTACCTCCCAAATGCAAGGACCCAGGTATGTTCACTATCCCTTGCAAAGTAAGTAGTGTCAGGATTGAGAAAGCAATGTTAGATCTAGGAGCTTCAATAAATGTCATGCCTTTCTCTGTTTATTCATCTTTGAATATTAGTCCGTTGAAAGAAACATGTGTGATTATTCAACTTGCTGATAGATCTAATGTGTACCCTGAGGGAGTTCTTGAGGATGTTTTAGTGCAAGTTAATGAATTGGTTTTTCCTGCTCATTTTTATGTGCTTAACATGGAAGAAGATGACTTATCTAATCTAGCACCAATCTTATTAGGGAGACCATTTCTAAAAACATCTAGAACAAAAATTGATGTGCATGATGGAATTCTCACTATGGAATTTGATGGTGAAATTATTAAATTTAATATTTATGAAGCCATGAGATATCCTAGTGATGTGTCTCTTGTTTATGTTATGGATGTTATTGACCCTTTAGCACAAGAAATTTTTGATTTTCTTGATGATGATAAGTTGAAAATTGCACTTTGCAAGAACTTCACTCTTGAAGGATTAGAAAAATTTATGAAGAAGTTTGTATTGGATTTTGAGTTGCAGGATGCAATCCATGAACTAGAATCACTGAAACCTGTGAAGTATAATGTGTCTCAAATTGATTTGCCTCTTTCTCACCCAAAACTTTTTCCTTCTGTGGTGCAGGCACCAAAATTGGAATTGAAACCTTTGCCAGATCATTTGAAATATGTATTCTTAGGGGAAGGAGAAACTCTTCCAGTGATAATCTCCACAAAGCTCTCTACTTTGGAAGAAGAAAAATTAATTCGAGTGTTGAGAGAGTATAAAGAAGCTATTGGATGGACCATGACCGACATTAAAGGATTAAGCCCTTCTACATGCTTGCATAGAATACTACTGGAAAATGATTGCAAGCCTTCTAGAGAAGCCCAACGTAGATTGAATCCACCCATGATGGAAGTGGTAAAGAAAGAAATCTTGAAACTTTTAGATGCAGGTATGATCTATCCAATCTCTGATAGCAAATGGGTGAGTCCGGTTCAGGTTGTCCCAAAGAAAACAAGTATAACAGTGGTTAAAAATTCTAAAGGTGAGATGATTCCTACTAGTGTTCAAAACGGGTGGCGGGTGTGTATCGATTATAGGAAGTTAAATGCATTAACTAGGAAAGATTACTTTCCCCTCCCATTTATTGACCAAATGCTTGAACGTTTGGCAAGTCGTACTCATTATTGTTGTCTTGATGGTTATTCAAGTTTTCATCAGATTCCAGTTGCACCAGAGGACCAAGAGAAAACTACATTCACGTGCCCGTTTGGAACTTTTGCATATCGACGAATGCCATTTGGATTTTGCAACGCTCCTGCTACATTTCAGAGGTGCATGGTTAGTATATTTTCAGATTATGTGGAGAGCATCATAGAGGTATTTATGGATGATTTTACATTCTATGGTAATTCTTTTGATGCATGTTTAACTAACCTCACAAAAGTGCTTAGAAGATGCATAGAAACAAACTTAGTTTTGAACTATGAGAAGTGTCACTTTATGGTTGATCAGGGCATTATTTTAGGCCATATTGTATCCTATAGGGGAATTGAAGTTGATAAAGCTAAGATAGAAGTTATTAAATGTTTGCCTTACCTCACAAATGTGCGGGAAGTTTGCTCTTTTCTTGGACATGCAGGATTCTATCGGCGCTTTATCAAAGACTTTTCCAAGATCACTCAACCCCTATGTAGGCTGCTTTAAAAAGATGTGGTTTTCGAATTTAGTGAGGCATGCAAAGGAGCATTTGACAAATTGAAAGATATGCTCACTTCAACACCAGTTATCCAGTCGCCGAACTGGAGTCTTCCATTCGAAATCATGTGTGATGCAAGTAATCATGCAGTTGGTGTTGTGCTTGGATAAAAAGTTGGAAAAGCCCATCATGCCATTTACTATGCCTCCAGGACACTTGACAATGCACAAAGCAACTACTCCACAACTAAAAAAGAACTTTTAGCTGTTGTTTTTGCTTTGGAAAAATTTCGTTCTTATTTGCTTGGCACTAAAGTGATTATTTATTCTGATCATGCAGCTCTCAAGTACTTATTTTCAAAGAAGGAGGCCAAACCTAGACTCATTCGATGGATTCTCTTACTACAAGAATTTGACCTGGAGATACTTGATAAAAAAAGGTATAGAAAACTTGGTTGCTGATCATCTCAGTAGATTAACCACAAGTGAAGAGCCATCCCCATTATAGGACAACTTCCCAAATGAGTATCTCTTTTCTCTTCAAGAGATAGTCCCCTGGTATGCTGATATAGTTAATTATTTAGTTACTAGAACACTACAAAATGACTTGTCTAGAGCTCAAAAAGATAAAATAAAAAGTGATGCTAAATATTATGTTTGGGATGACCCTTACTTGTGGAAACATTGTTTTGACCAAATTATTCACAAGTGTGTATCTCAGTAAGAAATTCCATCCATTCTTACATTTTGTCATTCATATGCATGTGGAGGACATTTTGGTCCTAAGAGAACAGCCCATAAGATATTAGAGTGTGGATTGTTTTGGCCTACTTTGTTTCGTGATTCATATATGTTTTGCAAATCTTGTGAACAATGTCAGAAAACAGGAAACATAGGGCATAGAGATCAAATGCCACTTACCCTTATTCTTGTTTGTGAAACATTTGATGTGTGGGGTATTGATTTCATGGGCCCTTTCCCTTCTTCTTATAATAATATTTACATCATTCTTGTTGTGGATTATGTTTTAAAGTGGGTAGAAGCTAAGGCTACCCGAACTAATGATGCTAAAGTGGTTTTAGATTTTGTCAAATCTCATATTTTTGTTAAGTTCGGGACACCGAAAGCTATGATCAATGATTGCGGGACTCATTTTTGCAATAGAGTGGTGGCCACTTTATTAAAGAAATACAATGTTACACACCGCATCTCTACTGCTTATCACCCACAAACAAATGGACAAGCTGAGGTATCCAATAAAGAAATCAAATCCATACTCGAGAAGATTGTCAACCCAAATAGGAAGGATTGGAGTCTAAGGCTTGATGATGCACTTTGGGCTTACAGAACAGCATACAAAACTCCTATAGGTATGTCTCCTTATCGTTTGGTATTTGGAAAACCGTGTCACCTTTTGGTGGAGTTAGAGCACAAAGCATATTGGGTTGTCAAGTATTGCAATATGAAAATGGATGAATTGGGTGCATAAAGGAAATTACAATTGCAAGAGTTGGAGGAAATCCGTAATGATTCCTATGAGAGCTTGAGGATTTACAAAGAAAAGACAAAGGCCTTCCATGATCAAATGATCTCCAGGAAACATTTTTCTATTGTTGAAATACAAAGCTTGGACACTGATTGAGAAGTGACAAAGTCTAGCCAAAGACGTTAAATAAAGGCACTGCTTGGGAGGCAACCTAAGGGGAGTTTGTTCTTTTTCTTCTTATTTTTGCATTTATATTTTGTTTTTTTTTTCTGTTTCTTTGCATTTCACCTTACATTGGGGACAATGTAAGTTTTAAGTGTGGGGGAGGGGGGATAAAATGCGTGGTTTTTCAATTTGAAAAAAAAACTAATTTGCTTTCTGGTTGTGTATGCCATGAGCAAGATTCAGTTAAGCATGAAGAATTCATAACATGATTGAATAAGTAATCTTTCAACTTAGAATTAATTAGTTTAGTTATTTTCCTTGATTATGGTAGTGACTAAATTTGGTAGACAAAAGTTGGTGAGATTTTGAGCCTTTAGACTAACACATCCATATCAGTCTTACTATTTTCTTTCATGTGAGATATTCTTCCATAGATTTGATATTCTTCCATAGATTTGTTTCTCTAGAACTTGCCTTGATTCTCTTTGAGGTCACATTGTCATATGCATGCAGGAACATGATTAAGGCCCTCTTTGTTATAAGCTACATTAGTCAAATAGCCTACCTTGTAATTAATTTTTCCCTTTGCTGAACCCCTTTGAGCTTTATTAGCCTTTTTCGTCTATTGTGAACCTACGTTACAAGCTTTAAACCCGAAAAATAATATCTTTACCCAAGCTATAGAGCTAGTGGAGCATTGTTCATCATTATGATGTATATGGGTGTGGAAGAAATAAGTGTGGGGGAATTTGGATTTGTGGTATGGCTATGGTTGGTGAAATGGAACATGTTTTTATTCTCAATTCGGGAGTTCCATTATTGAAGTATCTTAAAAGAAAAGAAAAAAAAAAGAAGAAAAAAAGAATAAAGGAAGTGAAGGAGGAAATTGCTTTTAATGTTACAAAATGTTCATGTTCATAATTCCTCCTAAAATTCCAAGGAAGAGGTCTGCGTAAATGTGATACATGTAAAGGTGGAAGTTATTGAAAGAGATCGTTCCCTGTTACAAATGAAAAATGTTCCTTTTGAACGATCTCTTTTTCAATACAGGAGTTTTACATGGTTTAAATACTTTAAAGCCAAATTGAATAAGTCGTTGAATGGAGTGATTGGTTTTAAATGTCTTATATATTCGAGCTTGAGTTGATTCATTTTTGCTCCACTAGTTTCAATGGCTTTTGAGCTACATTCCCAAATATTTCCCACCTTGGTCCTAAACCCCTTACAACCCTGAAAAGTCCTTATGATTTGTGTTATGCATGTGATCCCAGTGATGGAGAATGAGAAAATATGCAAGCCTATGGTAGATCATTTCCATTGGAATGAATTTGAGTGAAACACGTATCCTTCAAATACATGAGAGTCGAGTGTTTATTTCCGTGAGAGTCTATGTATTTAGTTTAATCCATCATCTAGTGAAAATGCTTACTAAGTGATTTTGAGTTGTTTAAAAATGTTTGTTCATGATATGTTATGAGTTTTGAAAAGCTTAGTTGTTCTTTGTTGATGGCGTTGCAACTTTTATGTTTTTGGGAAATAAATTTGAGTTTTGCCCGAGGACGAGCAAAGGTTAAGTGCAAGGGAATTTGATGAGAATGTAAAATGTCATATTTTACTCCCTTAATGTTTAGTCTTTTATATTTATTTGGTGTCTAAATATACTCATTATTCTTATATTTTGATTTAAGGAGCAAAATGAGGCATTAAATGAAAAGACGTAGTTAATTGCGTTTTTTTTGGACAGTTTCGACACTGTTATGTAATTAGGGCATAACTCTCTCGTACGAGCTTCAATTGAGATGATTCAAGATGCTACGAAAAGCCAAGAAAACGATCTACAATTTTCATATTTTGAGTTTTCAGAGATGCTGTCTGCATTAAGGACGACATGGAGCTTGAAGTTGCTGCAGTTGCACAGTTAGAAAAGAAATTTGTGAATAATGGGCTTGTGACAAAATATAAGAGTATTTATAATATAATATTATATGATACATATAATATATTAATAATTCTAAGGTGAAGCAGTGAGAGCCCAAAGTGAAATTGGGCTTGGATTGGAAAAGAAGAACAAAGCCCACGCATTGCACCATGTATACATAATAATATAATATTATGAAGGCTGCTTTGCTTGC
Organism: Diospyros kaki; assembly: GCA_036245055.1. NCBI lineage: Eukaryota > Viridiplantae > Streptophyta > Magnoliopsida > Ericales > Ebenaceae > Diospyros > Diospyros kaki. The sequence goes on from BSEG01000003.1 coordinate 6,492,464, forward strand.
AATTGGAAGTTGAAGGCCCAGTAAATCATGTGCAATTGGAAGGAAGAAATTGAAGTGGGCCATGAAAATTGAGGACGTGACACTGGGTACCTTGAATATCTATCTCCGGCTGACTTCCGGTGCATAGAGGACGTGAGCAAATCGTTGGACCAACGTTATATTGATAGTTACATATGTTGCCTCAGACACATACAATCGCGTCTTCTATATGACGACAATTATGCTATCATGTCGACTGCGCTATTTGTGAGTGTTGCAACCATTACCCTTTTTTTTCTTTTGTTGTATCTCAATTTAGTCTATAATTAATGTTTTTTTATTTTATTTTGCTGTCATGTATATCAAATTTTTGGACTCAAGAATACGAAGGGGACAATGGAAAAGTTTTCAATCCTTTTACGGCGACTATCCCAACAGAGTGGACCTGTTTCGTGGACGGGACCAATGAAGAAAATCTCCCTTGGTGCATGATCGATAATGTAAGTGTTCTTTAATTGATTTGATGGATTTTTGTATATGACTAATGTATGAAAACAAGTGTTTCTCCCATGTATAAGAATCAGCGTTGGTTTCTTATCAAAATTAGCTTGAAGAATAAAAAAGTTATCTTATACGATTCCAACACCACGAATGAAAATAGTCGGAGGATTAAGGTAACAGCGGTAACTCCACTGGTGAAACTCGTACTCATTCTACTGAAGAGTAGTGGATATTACAAGCATGTAACTGTAACTATAAAGAATAGTGGGCCACTAAACCCAAAAATTTTGATTTTTCTTGATTTTTTAGTTTTTTTTTTAACCTTTGCGTTATTTTTCATGAAAACCAATACGCATAAAATTAAATTAAATTATTATTTATGAATTACACTATCATTTTTTAGATAATCATAACATCATCTTTGTCCAAGGTTCATGTTTAGTAGTTAGAACACTTTAATCATGTATTGCTTCATTGATTATCAAATCTTTCCACACACCAAGATCTTTATTTGTTGTGCACCCTAAGTTCAATCAACCCGTAAAACTTAAAAAAGAGATCATTTTTTAGGTAAATAAACTCACGGATTCATAAAAAAATTAACAACCCAAAAATTTCGGGCTTGGTGGCCCACTAAACCCGATTTCGGGTATAGTGGGCCATCAAACCCGAAAATTTTGATTTTTCTTGATTTTTTAGTTTTATTTTATTTTATTTTATTTTATTTTTGCCTTTGCGTTATTTTTCATGGAAACTAATACACACAAAATTAAATTAAATTATTATTTATGAATTAAACTATCAATTTTTAGATAATCATAACATTATCTTTGTTCAAGGTTCATGTTTAGTAGTTAGAACAATTTGATCATGTATTACTTGATTGATTATCAAATTTTCCCACACACCAAGATCTCTATTTGTTGTGCACCCTAACATCATTTTTGATTAATTGCCTAGTCTGGTTGACTTCACTGTGTTCCTTAGCCTCCGTTTTAAACAGAGGCGTGAAGTTGAAGAATTGAAGAAGTTGATTAGGAAGTATATTTTTGGTCCAATGTTAGTAGTTAGAACCCGAGAATGATAGTGTAATTCATAAACAATAATGAAATGAAATGAAATATGTACATATCATGCACTGCACTTTCCATACAATCATTTGGGAGATCTTTCTTGATATAATTTTGGAAACTTTTAGCAGAATCTTCCTTGTTTTCCTTCCATTGAACTTGCATTAGAGACTCAGTCTCTTTTTCCAATATATATAACCACAATTCAATCATTAGTTATAAGTTTAGGTGAAGGAAACTAAAAGATTACCATTGCTAAAATATTCCTATTACAAATAATATTGTAAAAAACAACACTCATTTCTGGTGGAGCATGACAAAAATATTTGATTGATGTTGTGTTGGAAGCCTTTTGGTCATCTTTTTTTCTCTTGTGGCAGTAGTTTTTGAGCATTGCTGATACACGAAGGACATATGGTCAGTAAGAAATCGAAGCACACTGTAAATGTGAGTAAGAATCATATTATTGTTCAAACGATCTAACAATTATTAATTAATAACATAAGTGACGACATTATCATACCTGAATGAGTTCATGTATATTAATTGTCTACATCGTTGCCAAGGTTATCATCACCTGGATTGAACAACCGTACAGAGCACCGATGACAAGTATGTCTAGTCTCTTTGCAAAGGCTGCATTTTCGACTTGCCCTTGCAGTGGCTATGGCAACGTCTCTTGATTCTAGAGTAGTGCTTGTGCTTGACTCTCCAATGGAGGAAGACCATTCATTAGAGCAACCAAGACGGTTGTGTCCCTGTGCACCGCATTTTTCACATTTTTTCCTTCGACAAGTTTCCCCAGCAGATGGAATCCTCTTTTGGTCTATCAAGTTGTCTTCTTTGTACAAGTTGGTGTACAATCACCCCTCTAATGTGCATAAGAATAACCCAAGCAGACTTGTTATGGACTAGATTGATGGGAAGTTCATATGTTTTTCTGACCCATCTTGAGGTGTAATATGGATAGCAAAACGAATAGTAGTGCACCCGCATGAAACTGTCACATACGATAAATAAAGAAAATGTGTTAATATATCACATTAAATAATGAATGTAATAAGAACAATAAAGTCAAACCATGATACCTGCCAGCAACAACTACATGAAAACATGGTAATTGATCAAGGTCCCACTTACGACAACTACATGCCTTTGTAACAATGTCAACGATACCATCACCTTCCTAGGCATGTTTCACAAGGAACTTATTCCCGTGTATGATAAGAACTACGCTACATCCTCAATCTAATATTTTGTTATGGGCAATGTTGACATGTGCCACTACAGTGGAGGTAATCTCAGTTTCGAGTCTAACAGTAGTAGCACGTTTGTCGCTGAACAATTTCTGAAGCATATATCTTAAAAATTCATGTGCACTCATTATAGGCAACCAACGTACTTTCATCATGTATTTATTGAGAGATTCGGCAATATTGGTGGTCATCATGGAATATCTTATTCTCAGACAATATGCACATGATCAATTTTCCATTCTTGCTTCCACCAATGTCAGATGCGCCTGAGGATGCATAGATTGTATTTCTGTCAAGTATGTATCACACTCTACTTGGGTATTGTTGTATGCAGCACGGTAAAATGTCTCCATCACATCCTTTTGTTGTGTACATCGTTTCTTCAAGTTGTGCTTAAGGTGGAAAAAACAGAATATATGTGGGACATTGGGGAAGACAAGACTTATCACATGTCGATCAGATACAATGACCAAATCCTTTAGCACGCCGATAGTCTTTCTTAATTTTCTCAAAAATCAAATCCATGATCTGTCAAATTCACCATCTCCAAGTCCAAAAGTAATAGGATAAATCATCTCCTCCCCATCTTTGCAAGTGGCAACAAAATTCACCCATTCGTATTTACCTTTCACGTGGGTGGCGTCAATGGCAACAACTAGTCTTATATAAGACTGAAAACCCTAAATGGAAGCTCCAAGCGCAAAAAATGAATATAAGAAATGATTATTTTCATATGTTTCTATTACCGTGATATTGCTAGGATTTGTTTCTTTCAACATGTGAAAATATGAGGGTAGCTGCTAAAATGACTCATTTGCATTGCCATAAGTGAGTCTCTTTGCATGCTGTAAAGACCTCCAAACTTTAGTGTACATGATCTGCACACCATGTTGCTCCAACATCCCCAATTAGCATTCCAAGTGTATATTCACCAATTGTCACTCGTTATAAGAACAAATTCCATATGACAATAACCTTCACACTTCGAAAATATGAATTGTAAACATTTGGAGTACATGTGTGACTTGGGATAAACTTCACCACATGCCAAAACATATAACTAGGTCTGCATCTTACACGAAGCAGAAACTTGCAGTTCACATCTTTGCAACTAACCTCAAATCGAAACAGTGCACGAACGTCAGATTCAATAATCCATCTTCACATGAATACAATATTATCCAAATGCCAAAATCAGTTCCTATTTACTTTTAAATAGTGCGCCTTGGTAAAAAATATCACCCTGGTAGGGAATCAACACTTCAAGTTACGTTGCCTCAATTGCATAATTTTCTACACCAGGAACAACACAATTTCCATGTAGAGGGTTATCCACAAATTGTGAACCTGAAAATCGTACTTCTGGGTACTCCGAACTGGCTCCTTCTTCATCACCATCACCACTACTATCATCACCATTATCATCTGTTTCATTATCACCATCATCATCCATGTGTGTAGCGTCATCTGACAAACCAGTCGTACCATATGTACCAAAATCATCATTCCACATTGGACTATGTGTTGATGTAAGTGGAATGTCAACCAATGCATTTTGATTACCACCACAAACTCCAACATCTTTACAAATCATATCAACATAAATCACTTTATATCTATCTCCTTTTCACATAACAAACTCGACACTATAGTCATCGTCGATAAGGAACTTAGTAGTTGGAAGATTGCCCGATGGTTCACTTAAAAAATGAATGTTGATGTCGTACATTGTTTTATCAATTCCCATCAGCATGTAAACAATATCAGTCAATTGACTAAAGGTCACATTCTTGTTGGCCATCATACACTTCTTATTACCCCCAATGTACTTATCATCATCATTCCATTTTCGATTCCACATGATAACCAACGACACTTTATCCATTGTTGCAAAATTCAAAGTAAGAAGTTAGGCTATTAAACTCGAATAGGTTAAATTCCTCAATTCTTTTTAACTATTAGTAAGTATAAAAGGCTTATTTGGTTTTTTAGATTTGTACAATTCAATGATTTTTGACTTATAAAACTACAATCTTATTTAATTCTAATTATTCAGTTTATGTAGTTATGTAGTTTCTGACAAAAAATTAGAATTCACTCTTAGAAATTTTAAAAATTTTATGAAAAGCTTATTAAATATTGTATTAAATATTTTAAACTATTTTAAACTATTTTACTAAATAAATAAAAATAATTCCCCCTAATGGTCACAAAACCCGGTACTGATTTTCGCAGGCCATAAAACCCGGTACCAGGTTTGGTGGCCCGCGAAACCCGGTACAACCCATGAAACCCGATTATGTTGTGCAGGTCCGAATTTTTTTTTCTTCCACACAAATCCTTTAAGATCTGGAATAATAAACTAACCATATGTTTTTTACTCACAATCACAATCATTCTATACAACTTAATAAGCAATGTGAATATAAAAATAATTGAAAACCTAAATAGAAATCATAATCGATACCTTGAGATTGAGAATGCTTGTTGGAGAGGAAAGATGGTAAAACTTGGTGAATGTGGCTTCAATGAAGTTCTAACTGTGATTGATGGAGAAGATTGAATGACTCAAGCAGCAAAATATTGAATATAGGAAGAATGGTTGAGTTTGGATACTTTCGACAATTGAGAAGAAAGTAAGAGCGTAAATGCTGGAAGAGGAGAGAGATGAAAGGTAAAGTGAAAGAGACAAGCATATTTTGGTAAATGAAGATAAGAGCAATCTGGGCTTTTCAATTTAAAATCTCATTAAGGGTATTTTAGGCATCTCACATAAAAAGTGACAATATAGAGTGCAATTAGTTTGTTTGATTTATACAAAAACATTTCTTTACTAGAAAGTGGTTAAAAATAATTTTATAAATTTCTTTTTGCTTAATTATGAATTCCTCCCAATGATGCACCCCCTCTTGGAGCCTATATATACGCATAATTACCTCTCACATTGTGTGAGCAAGTGAACAAGTGGCATCACTTGTGTTTAAAAACCATAAGTCGAAGTCTAATGTCTCTATTCTAAATAAATTTTAGATTTTTTCTCCCAACTTATCTTATTCACCAAAGTCTGTCCCATTATTTCTATCTTCACAAATTAGTCCCCGTAAATCAACTTAATTATATTAATTAAAAACCATCAAAAAATTTGCTTTTATTTTTCCTTTACCCGCCTTGCTAAGCTCGTTTTCTCTGAGGTTGGTTGTTCAACAAAGCGAAGTTAAAATCAGAGAAGGAAAGAAACAATCGGTGTTGGTCTTCATCTTCTTCGTTCACCGGTGGTGTAGCTAGCGGACAACAAGGAGTTGCAGGAGGCTGACAGTGCAAGGCAGGGACTTTCTACGGTGAACAGCAAGCATGAGTTGCAGCAACCGGCGATAATGAGCATGAGTAGCGTGCAGCAAACATGCAGCAAGAGTTGCTGACTGTACACGCAAGCAACATGCGATGGGCGTGCGGTTTGCTTGCGAGCAATCTGACCAAGCGTTTTCAGCGATGATTGGTGAAGGAGTTGGCGATAAGCAGCTGAGCAGCAAGTAGTCAGCTTTGGCAAGTGATAGAATTGAAATGATATGGCACACACCAAGAGAAGGGGTGAATTGTTAAAAATTTCCTTTGAGAAGCAGATATGTCATCTGTAAAGACCATGAATTTGTTAAACCTCAAGACCTTGAAATTGCATGATGAGGTATCAACCGTATAAAGATAATCTCGTTTTGTGAAAAAAAAAATGAATTTGAAAGCTTACGAATGAATGAACAAATTAAGTAGGGACAAAAATGCTAACAGGAACAAATAAAAATAGAAAGCACAGGAGACACAGATTTATAGTGGTTTGGCTTTCCAATCCTAATCCACTACCTTAGCTACCCACTAAGGATTTTGAAGTAACTTTCACTAACAACCCCCTACTCAACACGAGTAGGTCTTTTAGTCCGTGACTAGGAATTGTACAACCCTCCCAATCTATTGGGCCTTCTAGCTTACGCTAGGAAAATTACAGAAATCATGAGAATGAGAATCTAAGAGTGTAACTCTTAGTTACAAGCTCTCTCTAAATGAAGAATCAAGGCTTAAAATGAATAGAACAGTATAGATACAAAGCCTCAAAAATTAAGTACAGAGAGAGAAGAATTCAATGCTCGATGTAAACTTGAATGCTCGATAGTTGAAGATCTTAAATGTTTCCAACAGTCCACAATCGATTCTCCCAACCCATATTTATAGTTGATGGTAGATAAATCCAAAAATTCGACCGTTGTGGTGGTTGGGCGAGCATTAAATGCGCCAAAAACTAGCCATTAGAAAAATATGAAAAATAAACTGTCGACAGACAAAATAAGTTAGTCGACTATATTTTCAAGTAAAACTAAGGCATAGTCAAAGCATAGTCGACTATTGTCCAACAAAATCTAGTGATAGTCGACAAACACATTCACATAGTCGACACCTTCAAACTATGAAAAGAATTTCAAACATCATGCACACACATAGTCGACAAAAGAAAAATCATAGTTGATAGACCCTGCATAATAGTCGACATAATAGAATATAGTCGACAAAAGCCATACATAGTCGACAGAACATGTAAACATAATCAACTATCCTCAGGCACATAGTCAACTATTTATAGGCATAGTCAACAGCACTTATACACATAGTCGACTATCCATTTTGAAAATTTTGAACACTTGACATTACCTAACTATGTTCCTTTTGAAAGCAAGTTGAGATTATCAAAAGGATATTAATTTTGAATCTTAACACTCAACCTTACTTCCTATAGGATTCGAGAAAGATTAATTTTCATAAATTTGCTTAAAACTCATTCATATAGAATTAAAAGTTGATTTTCATATAGACATTATCAAAACTACTACTTTATTTTTCAAGAGTAAAATATCGGCAAGGAGTTACAGGCGACAGGCAAGTAGTGTTAGTGCGGCGTTTTTCCGGCGGCTGCTCTAACACAAACAAGAGGTGTTGGCAACTTTTTTCTGGCAGTGTATTCCAGCAAGCGTTGTCAGTTATTATTTTAGCCTCCTATCTTTTCTTTAAATCTTGCTATTTAATATTCATGAGATGAATTAAATTAACTAGCACCGGCAAGAGTTGTTGACAACTTTTTCTGGCAGTGTATTCCAGCAAGCGTTGCTAGCGATTCTTTTAGCCTCATGTCTTTTCTTTAAATCTTGCTATTTAATATTCATGAGATGAATTAACTTGGAAGGCTCCAGCTCTCACTCACGGTCATGTAGATTTTGTCTATCACAAAAAATCCATGAACGGTTCCAAGGTTGGTAGCTTGGTGTGGACAACTAGGCCCTCTATAGTTTAGGGAGGATGAGGTCTTTATGTAAAAATTGTTTCTACATCTTCTTGATATGTTTCTACATCTTCTCTCTATCTTCTAACAAGTATGATTTTGGTTTATTAAATGTGATGTAATAGTGCATTATTTAAATATCCGCAAGAGTGCGTGCGCTGTGGAGGATTTTGCTTGGAATTTTCCAGCCAAACCTTGCCCAAAACGTCATTTTGGGTAAGACGGTGGGCAGCCACCAGCTACCACGCAGCGCGCACTAAGCTGCCCTCCAATTGGCTTTTTAAAGCCCAATTTCAGTGGGTTTCGGGCAGAGAAATCTCGCAACAGAAGAGGGAAAGAAATGAAGGAAGAAGAAGGCGCACAGTCGCAAAAGTGGGAGAATTTTTGGGATTAAATTTGGTTTAATTAAAAATTAATTAGCTAGGTAAGTAGAGAAACATGTATTAATAATTCTGTACGATTAGAATTTAATTTTGCGTGTGATTCTGTTAACTTTGGAAAGTTATGTTATGTTGCAGCGTGTATTAATTTGGTGACGTGTGGACGTAAAAATGCTTAAATCTGCTAAATAGAAGCAAGCTCCATACTTCCTTTGTGAGCCTCTTCTGTTTTATGAATTTCGTACATTCCTTTAACCCAATTCGGTTTTGCGTATTAATTATACGAGTTAATGATTTTATTAGTATGAATTAATTTAAGTTAAATATGAGACTTTCTGAGGTTTTATTTATTGTGTGCCAACGGGGTATTATATCGCCCCTGTTTCTTTGGAAATGATGTCGAACCTAATCCGGAGCTAGGTTCCTAGAGGATTGGCAGGATTTGATTGTGGTCATGGTTTCCCACGAGTGAGAGTCTTGATAAATGGAGGCATGAGCTATAGACTGGTGAGGTGGCGTGTTGACCATTTAGTGACACTGGAGCGAACCGTCGACCAGGTCGGGCTCATATATCTTTGTTACCCAAGGCTGCGAGCTCATATATCTTTGCTAGCCAGGGCCTTGGGCTCATATGATTTATGCTAGGGCTTCAGGCCCATATGATGTGTGCTAGCCAATCCATGGGAACGATAAGTTTGTATGCAGACTAGGGCGCCAGGTTGTGCATTTCTTATGTGGGCCCCAAGGACTGCCATTATGTGCATTGGTTTATTTATTTATGTTGATGGTTGCATGTTGTAATGCATAGCATGGCACTTTGATTTCCATCACAACATTTGATAGGTGGTATTCAGTGTGGGAGATTTAGTCCCAGTCGTACCATATTTCTTCTATTGTGTTTGTTGAGCCTTGTGGCTAACTTTGTTTTACCATCATTCCAGATTGAGAAGAATGATGCTGGAGGATGGTTGCTATGGCAATTGTTATTATTTGCTTTGGATTCTGTGTGTACAAGGCAATCCCAGCCGAAAAGATCTTTAGGGTGAGAGTTGTGATCAGGGCTTTGATAATGTATATGTTGTATTTGATTGATTGATACTTTATTATGTAAGGAAATGGCCTTGAGAGGTATATTTATATTTAATTTGCTTCCGCTGTTATATATCAATGGGGCAAAATTACAACCCTTGTGGTTAAGTTATTATCTAGTTGTAAACAAAGATCCCGAAAATTCTAGATCGTCACATTCCCAATCGGATACGCGGTTAGTTCCCACCAAATGGGATATTTCTCCCTCCATCAAAAGTTGATCTCTTGCCACTCCTAAGGAAACTTGACAGATTTATGACTTGTGCCATGCCCCAAGGACTAGAAGACTTTATTTTGATTTGTCTTTAGGATGACTATGAGTCATATGACTAAGTGACCAATAAGGAAAACAACATGATTTATCATAAAAATTAATGGGTTCACTTTGCAACCGTCCTAAATCAAAAATACGAGAATTGTGATTTATTAATTATTTAAAAATCCATATTTTCCCATTTATTGTTAAAATTAAATGGGTGGGTTTGATAGGACTTAGAAGATAGGTGCAAATAATCCAAAATATTTGGCCATTTGTGGATGTGCTTATCGGAGTGCAATGTTTTAAAAATCAGACCGGATCGGCCGGTCAGACCGATTTAATCTGGAATTAGTGGTCTATTCGGTCTGGTTTGACTTAAAAAAATGAATGCCTTTAAACTCAGTCAAAATCCGATCGGACCGGTGAACCGGGAACCAGGTTGACCCCGATTTTTTTCACTCCCATCACTTACTTTTAAATTTTTAATTATTAATTAATTATTTAATAACATATATAATAATTATATAAAAAATATTAGCTGTATATTAGTTAATAATAACATTTCTCATAATAAAATATAAAACACTGGTATTTTAAATATATATTATTTAATTATAAAATATATATATATGACATCATCTGGTCGGACCACTCCTGTCAACCAGTTGGACCAACTGACCCGTGACCCAATTAATAGGCCGATTCATCGTCCGATCTGATTTTCAAAACATTATCGAAGTATGGCTTAAGTTTCACTTTATGTCTTTCTTCCCTTTTGGACTTGGCTTTGTTATATCATTAGAACCTTTGTATTTATTTTTTATTTATTTTTTTATCTAGATGTCCAAGTTTTGCCCGACTAATCTTGGAGAGAGCTGATTCTCCCCTAGTTCGCCTTTCGGATAAAGTTGCATGCGGTCACAATCTATACACGTTCGGAGTGGACTTTCAGGAAACAACTACCCTTCTTGTAGACCCCACATTTATGTTGTGAGGACAAGACTCCTGGAAGGGCAACATGACACACCATAACCCTGCCTTCATGTAGGCGATTTGTTTTCTAGTTTTATTGGCATTCTAGCAATAATTTTATCTTTCAAGATGACACAAGGATTCAAACATTTGATACGCCTATTACCTTCCTTATACTTTACCATTGCACTATACCTATGAGGGCGAACATTTGTATTTTTGACACTACCATGAGATGATCATGCAATTCAATGTTCAATATTAGGTCTAGAAAGAAACATAAAGAATTTTGGAATTAGAATTTCAATTCAAAATTTTAATGAATTCTTGTGTTGTGTATAAAAAAAGTTAATAGGAATTAGAATTTCGTTTACCCTTAAACTCTAGGTAAACTCTAGAAATAGAATTCCAATCAAATTGGGATGGAATTGAAAATTAAAATTCTTAAACATAATTGAGACTTACTTATAATTTGAATTATATAAATTTGTAAATGCTATTCAGAGTTAATTAGAAGTCATGATAAAATACTTGATGAAATTATATTTAGCACAATTTCAATGGGTACGTGATGGATGCGTAATTAGATTGAAGGTACATTTTCTACTTCTTGTGGCATTAAAATTTTTAATTATAAAAATATTAATTTCATAGTAGTATAATTATTATAACTCGTCATTTTTAATATATGTAATAAATTAGGAATTATGTTAAATTATCAAGAAAATTTATGAGTAGATGGCGCTCGAAAAGATTTATGTTTATTGTTGTGTAAATATAACAATAAGATTTGTAATTGGGGAATTGCCTTTCAAGTCTCTTAAGAGCTTGCAAGATAGAAGTTAGTGTTTTTTTTTCCTTGTGCAAAATCTCTGATAATTAAGTTAATTTGGTCGGAGTTTAGAAGGGAGCTCTAAAAGTTGTTGTAGTGTTTCGAACATACTTAGAGATAAGCGATCACCTCCTATTTATGGTGGTGAGAACTGACAAATAGCAAAATTCCCATTTCTTTTAGAATTGAGATTACCATTGCTTGTTTCAATATTCAAGACGAAGACTTTAAAGGTAAGGTGACATGTTCTTAGTATAGGTATGATTCGGAAGGTCTCCGAAAGACGAGTCTTTCGAAGGGATCCTTTCTTTTAAAGACCTCTTCTATCTAAAAAGTCTTCCTAATATTTTTTGGGCTTTTGTAGAGCCTTTTACGCCTTTGAACTTATCTTAAACTTGTCTCTTTTAGACTTATTTTATTTTGCACATCAATATTGTTTTAATAGTAATTTAGAAATAAAAAATATTATAAAAATTAAGAGATGACATGTGCATGGCATGTGCAAATAAAATAAAAACTTTTAAATAAAGATTCATGTTGCTTGAAAGTTGTAATATAGTATTTGTCTTGTTTAGGCAAAATAAATATTGATGTTATTATCAAATTGTTTAATAAATTCATTTTAATATTAGAGATGTTATAAATTTAAATTTTATTAACATAGTTATTCTTTATTTTTGCATAAGATATTAGAAAATAATTTTATTTCATTTTTATTTTGTAAAATTACACAAACTTTTCTTAATGGAATTGAAAGGGTGGTTGCACCATCATCGACCAACTATTGTAGTTCACTATATATTATTTTTATTTTTATTTTTATTTTTTATTTTTATTTTTATTTTTTACAGTGATTATTATAAATATTAATAATTAATAAAGATATTGTTAATTATTTCTCATTTATCATTTGTCCATAAAATTACTTTGAAATAAGTTTGTATTGTAGATATTAAGTTGAATGTTATAAATTGTTATTATTTTGTTTTATGAAATTTGATATTAAAATAAATGTGAATTTAGTGATTGTTTAATTTATTTTATGAAGTTAAATATTAATTTAGAATGTTAAAAAGATTGTATAATTATTGTATTTTATCTAAAAAAAAGTGCATTAAATATAACTTAAAAAATGATATAACAACAATCATGAATATAACTCACAAATTCACAAAGACTAATCCACTTAGAGCACTTGGTAGGGGTGTTCACGGTGCGGTTTGGCCGATCTGAACAATTTTCAGCAAGCCAAACCGCTAGTGCGGTTTTTTGATCAAATCAGACCGCGATCTGGTTTTGGTGCGACCAAACCGCACCAAACCAGACCGCATTTGCGGTCTGATTTGGTGCGATTTACCGCGGTTTGAAAGTACTTATGATTGACCAAATCTTTACGGATTTCAACCTCCCATCAGTCCACTGGAGCGAGTATGAACTTCCACCTAGAGTTAGAATGGATCTAAAAACATGATTTCTGTTCGACCACGTTGCTGAATCTCGCACATTTTGAATTGAAGTTTCTGATAACTCAGACTGGGAGCCCCTCCATTGGAACTCATCACAGTCATCACTTTGTTGGATACTTGCACGTGGATCTGGTCGTTCTTCGTCATCCTCATATACCATATGAACAGCGCATTTTACTGGAGCAAACATTTCAGCACTACTACTACTAAAATAAAAGAAGATCTCAGTCAAAGTTTTCAAATGATTAACTTCCATCTCCCCCTTAAAACTTTCAAGTGCCACGTAGTCCAGAAATAAGTGATCTGACTGAAAGGGGAAGTCGCAAATGGTGATTTTCTGGGCATAGACTGCAACATCATTGTGCATCCCGTAACATTCCAGACAGACTTCGACATCAATTGAATGATGCTTTGCTTCAAAAATAGAACATACAACAAAACCCCTGAGCCTTTGATACCAATCCGGCTTCAGCTGGATTCCAACATAATGCCCCATATTATTTTGATACCTCAACCACTTTGGAATCTCCCTTCCAGGAGCAACAATAGTGCTCTGGGAATTAAAAAACCAATGCGTTTGGAATCAACAAAACCCTGCTACAGCAAAAAAAGACATGAGAGAGAGAGAGAGAGAGAAAGATGGACCTTAAGATAATTTCTGACAAGTTCAAGGTGGAGGTTGGGCCGATTCTTTACTAGTGTATGACAATGCATTAAACGGACATCCGCAAGCTCTCCAGGAAATATAGGCGGATCCGACAATGTTTCTAATGATGTGCATCCACTTGCATTAATGGAACGGATATTTGTCGGGAGATAGGGCAGCGTTTTAAGCTTCTTGCAATCCATCAATTCAAGATGGCGAAGCCCGTAAAGACCTTCGATGCTTGCTGGCAAACTAATAATGTTGCTACCACTAAGGTATAATTTGCTTACACAGGATAAGGAGCCTAGGCCATTTGTGAGAAATCCTTCTGAGAAGTTGCAGTAACGGAGATCTAGTAAAAACAAAGGGCGTAAGCCTGATAGATCAGGTAGCTCAAAACCCATGGAATCTTGACGCCCTTTCCGAATTAGAAATGATGATAATAGCGAATTCTGCGGTGTTGACGTTACTGGTCCCTTGCATCCCAAAAATGACAAAACCCTAAGCTAATTCAAGTGTATAATCGAGGATAGTGATTGCTTAATAGCAGTAAAATCAGCACGAAGTTCCTGCAATCTCTCCAATCCTCCTAGGTTCTCGGGCAACTTGCTAAGTTTTGAGCAGCCAGAAACAATCAAACTTGTAAGAAGTTTCAACCCACAAATGCCACTAGGAAGACTTGTAAGTTCTTTGCAATCCCTCAAATTTAACAACGTAAGCCTTTTGATGGCTTCAATGGACGGGTGGATCTCAACGAAGTTCATACCTTCAAGACTCAATTCCTTAAGATTTGATACCTGTGTAAAATCTAGGTTTTTCGTTATGCCTCGCGAATAACTGAGGTCAACGTATTTCAACTTGTCTAGGCACTGCCATAGATATGAGTAGACAAAAAATAAACAAGATTTCAATAACGCAAGCATATATAGTAAAAAAAAAAACAATAGGATTTGTTTTCATCATACCATTCTTCCATTCCAAGGTTGTTTCAGACAACTATTGGACATTTTTAGTGAGACAAGGCTGTCCGGTTGAAAATTTGACGGGAGGCATTTTGAAGGGAATCCGTGCCAATTAAGAACGCGTAAATCATTGGAGAGGTAGTTGAGACCATTAGGAAGCTGAACATTACTAAGCTTGAGCAGTCGCAATTTGCTCATCTTTGAAAACACATCAGGACTCAAGGATATCTCTTTTGTTTTATGAGAATTAGAAACCAAAACTATGGCCTCCACTGTTTCTGTCCCCTAACAAACAAGCAGTAAAAATAAGAAACTAAATCTGAAGGAAGGGGTTATTGAAATTTAAACAAACTTTTATCCTTACACAAAAAAAAGGGAAAGGGTAAGAGCAATTAAAGACAGATTTTGTTTGTCAAACGAAGTGCATGCTGTGCAAAATAATTTGTTTATATACGTTCCATTCTATTGAGAGTAAAAAATAATAATATACAAGTTTAAGAATTTCTATGTATAAGTTTAAGTTTTGCGATGACATGATGATTCATAATTTAACAGGCAAAGAGTTTGTTGGTCCAATTACATAATGAAGTTTGGCCACGCATGCATGAGAAGATATTGTTGAGAGTAAAAACAAAATATAAAAAGTAATATACCCCTCACTGGACAAACCTAGGCTCTTAGATGATAAGATAATTTACAAATTCAACACATTCTCAAATGAGAGCATTTGCACTTACTGTTTTTTTTGTGAGTGTATGATAGATGTCTTTGTACTTCCACAATCTGCTCCTTCTACCGGGCTCTTTTGGGGATTCTTCATTAATAATATGCCATCCCATTTCTTGTATCAAATCATGCACGTCTATCCTATTGTGTGTTATCATTACAAGTGCCTTGTCTTCAAGAACCCTTATTCCAATATCAGCGTGGAAACCGAAAGCATCCAGTATATCTATTACATAATCTTTGCTCTTCCATTTAAAGAAGCATGCAATGTCAAGAAAAATTTCCTTATCTTCATGGTCCAGTCCATCATAGCTTAATTTGAGCACGTCCTGAATTTCTGCATTGGGTTGTTGCCTTAATCTATCAACTGCACTTCGCCATTCAATTATGCTTCTTCCAAAGAGAAAAGAGCCCAAAACTCGGAGAGCTAATGGAACTCCTTTAGCGTAATGAACTACACTGTTTGTGAGCCCCTCATAACCCTGTATTGGTTGGTTTTTCCTAAATGCTTTACAACAAAATAGCTCTAAAGCTTCTCTGTGATTTAGTTCCTTGACATTATACACATGATTCACTTCAAGTATATCAAGTAAATGAGAGTCTCTTGTTGTTATTATAATCCGGCTTCCTGAACCAAACCAATCAAGCTTACCAACAAGTGCTTCCAGTTGATTTAGCCGGTCCACATCGTCGAGGACTATAAGAACCCTCATGTATCGTACCCTTCTCATTATCATACTAAGCCCTCGATCAAGATTTCTTATTTTTATATCACTGTCTAAGAGGATGTCAGAGAGAAGCAATTCTTGCAATGACTCCAAACCATGTTTCTTAGAAGTTTCTCTGACATTTGCAAGGTAGCTGCTACCATCAAACTGAGAACAAATTTGGTTATAAACAGCCTTGGCAATGATAGTCTTTCCTATACCATCCATTCCACATATCCCCACTATACATGAATCATCCAATCCTACACCCAACAGTGATTTCACTTCTGCTACACGAGGATCTAATCCAACAACATAATCAAGAATACTTGAATCCTTAACTCCCAGTTTACTAAGAATGTCTTTGACAATTTCTCGGACAAGTTTTGCTTCAAGCCTGTCCATTAGATGAAAAAAATAAAAAATAAAAATTCAAGATAAGTTTAAGAACCCAACCACGTCTCATAAGAATATAGGTATAGCCACATGATGAAGAGGCGATCTGGGTCCTCTCTAGCAGCATATGCATGGGATGCTTTGAGGAAGAAAAACAAGCTTTATAATGGGATTAACTAAAAAATATATGATCACATTTTCATCACAATTACACAAGAAGCGTTGCAGGTGACTGTGAAACAATATTAATTGAGCAAATATATTATATATACCTAGACATCCAATTGTTTTGATCAATTTTGTCTTCGTTTTAGCTCTTCTTTCTTTTCCCTTTTCCAAGCTAACATGAAATAAATTAGCAAAATGTCCAAACCTCAGCAATTAGGAAAGAAGTAACGAAAAAATGATAAAGCAAGACATAATCCTCATCTGTCGAGGAATTGAAGCCAAACCTACAATGCCCCAATAACAACTGAAGTCTCTTGAAAAAACAATCAAATCAAATTTGTGTTGTTTTGCGAACCAAACAAATAAAAGAAGAGTTACCCGTGGGTTGTGCCATTTTCTGAATCCCACCCAGAAATATTGGCTGCTTCCATTAGAGCATTCCTTCATCTCTGCACCTTCTGCTTCTCCTTCTCTTCGCTGGAATCTCGCTCGTGTCTGGCGAATGCTTCTCCAACGCCTCCTCTTTGTTTCCGTAAATCCGAGAGATCTACTTTATAGAAAACTGGCAAAACGGTGAGTCCCCTAGTCTTCTGGCACTCGAGGATCTTAACGAGTTCCTCCAAGCACCACTTGGAAGAAGCGTAGTTCTCGGAGAAAATAACGAGGGCAAGCCTCGACTCTTCGATGGCTTTCAGGAGCGTCGAAGAAATGGACTCACCTCTCTCGAGCTTCAAGTCATCCTTGAACGTGAAAATGCCCTTCTGATGCAGAGCCGAATAGAGATGGTCAACGAAGCCGCTGCGGGTGTCTGCGCCTCTAAAACTCAAGAAAACGTCGTATTTCCAGGAACTAGACCCAGATGAGAGCGAAGCTCCGTCCTGAAATTGGGTGCTGGTGGAGGCCATTGTTCAGCTGCTCAGAAAACAAACTAGCTTCGGATCGGCCTATCGTCTATGCGAAGCAACAGAGGCCAAAAGGATAAAAGCAACAGAGTTCAGTGAAAGTATTTAATGTAAAATTTTGGCTTGGATTTCTTTCACACTGACATGGCAATCAATAATCATGAGGCTGTGGGCCCTGCTGTTGCAGTTAAAATACGATTGCGTTGCGTGCAAGGTGCGCTGTGAACTACAATATGAAAATCTGTTCGAAATTTCATTCAATATATTTGAATTAATTACAATATGTTTATAGATATTAATACATGTACATTAGACAAACTTATAAATTACAATCATATTCTATTTACCAAACAAAAACTTACTGATAAATAGATTTAATATATTATTTATTATATTAATTTTTACAAAATTTTGAAAATATATTACTGTAAATAAATTAAATTTAACTGCATTTTTTAAATTTAAAAACTCACTTCATCTAAACTTTGTTTTTTTATTAAGAACGCAATGAAATTAAGATATAAAAAAAATACATATTTTTTAATCTACCAAACATTTTAAAAATATATACAATTACTCAATGAAAACATGAAATGAGAATTATACACGAAATTATGAGGTTTAGAGTAAATATAAAATATATTTATGACGTTTGAAAAAAATACAAAAAAATACCTAAAATTTAATATTTTATTACAATTTCTCTCATATTGTTAATTAACTATCGTTAAATTTTATAAAAAAAATTTAAATAATTTTATATTTAAATTTATTCTCCTCTTTTCTCATTATTTCTCTCTCTCTCTTTTATATCTCTTCCATTATTTTTTATATCTATCTATGATGACAACCATAAACAATAATAACGACGAAATTTATTCATGACAATAATAGCGACAATAAAAATAAAAATATTTTCTTTCTTTCTCTCTCTAATTTTTTTTTCTTTTTCTCCTTACTTAATAAATTAGTCTTTATAATTTTATTTTTTAGTCATTTAATTGAAATGGATAGTGATTGAATTATAAGTCTTATCTGAATAGATATGAATTAAGAGTTAAGAGTTATTTTTATTTTTTACAAGTTTTCAATGAAGACAAATAAATAAAACATATGCAATAATTAAAAAAAAGAATTATTGGTAATAATGAAGTCAGCTAACTTCGTCTTTAGCTTCGTCATTACCAACAAATACATACATATGATCCATACAATACATACATACATATGATCGGCATTCACATGATGCATACAATACATATACATACATATGATCCGCATTCACATGATCCATATATAGTTTAATTAGTCAATTTGAAATCCTAGCTATATAATCGATCGAAGATTAATAATTAATTAATTATAATCAAATAAATAGTGGTTGTCTATTGTAGGTCTAGAATCTACCAATCGTATATAAAACTTAATGAATAAATAAATAATGCTGTTCAACGCACCATAGTCCATCCACAAATAATTTAAAATTTTCTTAATTATATAAACAATTTAAATAGTGATTGTCTACTGTGCGTCTAGAATTCCTCGTTGATTAGATGATAACAAAATTAATAAACAAAAATATTATTATGGCTAATGCCTAAGCTATTGTGGGTGGTACGTGTGATGACTGATGAGCTGGCAGCACGTCATTGGGTGTGTGCTCCACACACCCAATGAGGTGCTGACACTGAGCTGGTGCCAGGTAAGTGTCATGACTGTCATCAGTCATGACACTCAGCATTATTCGTTATATATATATATATATATATACACTGTAGTAACAGTATATCTGCTTCTTCAGGTTCATGGCATCTAATGCGGTGTTCAGTTTAGTTACACAGTCTTTGTTAATAAACAAAATTGAAGATTACGCGATGTTGAGTTCCATTACGCGGTTTTTGTTAAATAAAATAAAAATAAATAATGGAAAGAAAGATTAATTAATTAGTATATGGTGGGCTTAGTCGTGACCCTAATGAAATACATTATTAATGTTTGTCGTTATTAACTAGATTAGTTTTTTTAATGTTAATTAGTTATTAGATTAGAGTTTTAGAATTAATTAAATTGGTTAGGGTTTAGGTTTGCTATATTTGTTATGTGGTGGCAGAATTGTATCTTCTTCCACCAATTCTTTTGCATGTAATAATTAATAAATAATAAATGGAATAACATTTTCTTCATATTATTTCTTCTCCATAACTTTTTTTTCTTTTTAGTTCACAAGTAGTATTTTGATGGGAAGGCAAAACACTATATATTATAATATTTGAATAAATATAATTTGTCATCAATTTGTCCTCTTAATAAAAAAATATTCATTATAAAAATTTATTATTCAATCTAAATTATCTAGATTTTCAATAAAGTTTTGCAGAAAGAATAAGAATTTGATCATGAATAAGATGTCATTTATTTCTATATATTTTTTGGCTATAGAAATTAATATTTTTATCTGCATTTTATCTTAGATTTGTAAGATCATTTAGTTAGTCAAATAAAAATAATTTAATTTTCAAAGTGCATATATTTTGCAATTATAAAAGAATTATGGATTTTTTTTTTTTACTTGATGAATTAAGAGTGTGTTAAATATATTGGTTAGTACAAAAATAAGGACAATAATGTTTTAAATTTGAAAAAAAAAATAAACGATGTTGGATTGTTATGGTGTATTATGATACGTTTACAAAATATTTTTAAGTTTGTTAAATTTAATTTTTAATAAGTTATTGAATCTTTAATTAAAAAATAAAAAATTTTAATTATTTTAAAATTTTTAATTTTGTACTATACTATGAATTAAAAATTATAAATAACAAAGAACATCATTGAGGTTTGGCAATATTTCACTCTTAACATTGGAGAAGATACAAGATTTAAAACCATGTTACAATTTTTAACATCCTTGAGGTTTGGCAATATTCCACTCTTGACATTAGTTAGTTGCAATTATATTTTGAAATTACCAAATGACCTTTATATTTAAAAGGCTTATCTTGCCTTCTCTCCACACCTTCTCTGTCGTGATCAAAGCTTTAATTATTGTCGTCAACTCTTTTCTCTT
Organism: Diospyros kaki; assembly: GCA_036245055.1. Classification (NCBI taxonomy): domain Eukaryota; kingdom Viridiplantae; phylum Streptophyta; class Magnoliopsida; order Ericales; family Ebenaceae; genus Diospyros; species Diospyros kaki. Next base: position 6,513,162 of record BSEG01000003.1, read on the forward strand.
CCCCTCATGTCAAATACTTTTTTGGTGACTGAATTGTTATTGTCATCACCAACTAACTTTGCATTCTTATCTTAGATTTAATCGTATTCTAGAATCATTCATCAAAACATCTACAATAGTTGGTTTATAGCTATTAAATTACATAAAACTTAGTTCGATTCTTCCTTTCCTAACCAACACCTCTTTCCATTTTTTTTTTTTTTTTGTAAATTCTTTTCCACATTTTCTTATCATTATCCCACATGGATAAAATCGAAATGGCCAATTTGATTATGCCAGGCATCTCATGCCATATTTCCATTCGTGGATATCTTATTGTAGGATGGTGCTTTGGGAAAGAAATTACCTAACACCTAATAAACTTCTTCTTTTCATCTTCATGTACATCAATTTCAATTGTGTACCATGACTGAAAAGAATTGACAATCTAAGGCCTATTGATTTACCATAAATGTAAATCGATCAATCGTAGTCTAAGAGAAGATAAGTAGTTCTTCTGTCGTTCAAAGGCAAAGGAAGAACATGCAACGGCATGCTTAGATCTCATATTTCCTGCATGGTCTATCGATCAAACCAACGATTCTCTTCTTAAATAAATAGAGAGAGAGAGAGAGAAAATCTTTCCGATATGTAGCTCCGTGGACTAGGAGATCATTATCAGGGCAAGGTGAAAATGACCATAGGATCATGATCATTTTCTTTTTTTCTTTTACTGTTGATATCACATCAAGTACAACTCCTTGTTTATGCTCATCAGTTGTTCCTTCGACTTAAAGAAATCGGTCAAGCGGGGGGCTACCCTTGTAATACCCCAAGAGCCCAAAGAAATTAGCATATATCGAGGATAGTGTAAGAAAGGAAACAACACCAACTGGATACCTTTTGGGCTAAATGTAGGCAAAGAACTCTCAAGTTAAGTGTGCTTAACCTGGGATAATCCAAATATGAGTGACCCCCATGGGAAGTTCGCGTAGCCCATCAGGATAAGTTGTTATGGTCCTTCCTGTAAGCACCCCCGCCCGGATATCCCAACCACCCGGTCTATCCGAACGAAAGTGCTTACGGAAGGGAAAAGAGAAGAAAACACAGAACGAGAATTTACCCTAGTATGCATGCATGAGAAAAACAACAGCGGAAGCAAACTACAAATATGCACGCATACAAGTACCCCGCTGAAACAACGGTCATGGAGTATAATAATATATACAGACGCCTGTGCCAACAATAGAAGATACAAGAAATAACCCGGCACAGCCAAAAATGAACAAAAATACCGACAAAATATCAGAGATAATTGGGGCAGCTAATTGTACACCGAACCAACGCGACCGGCTGTTAGGCAATGCCATCTTTGCCCTCGACCTTCGATTTACCCTTAGCTGAGATGATGGAAAGCAAGGTTGTAATACCCGAGAAATTCTAAAGGACTCAAGGGTAATTTATCTTGGGACAAAAATGGAATTTAAGGATAAATTGAGGGTATAACGGTAATTTATTACCGTATGGATTATTGAATCGACTGCCGGGAGTACCCTGGAGTCGAGATGCCAAAGGAAAATGATGTGGCATTAATGAGCACCCCGAGATAGGATTTATGGTGCCAAAAGAAATCGGATCGGGAACGATTTTCGGTACTGCTAAAAAGGCAACTGTCAATTAGGCTGCAATACCGAATTGTCATAGACGACTTTTCGAAAGTCAACGGAAGCTTGAGGGGGCTTCGGTTTTTCATGAGGAACAACCCTTCAGAGGTTTTAGGAAGAAACGAATGGGTTTGAGGCCAAAACGAAGATTCAGGCCTAAGTGCAGTTTTTGAAAATTGCTAGAAGAAGGTCGAAACAAGGTTGTTTTGGAATCTTCGGGGGTCGAAATGATGTTTTAGGACTTTAGGGGCCTAAATGTAATTATGGAAAGTTGAGGGGTTAAGTAAAAGGGCTAAAATGTGATAGCCAAAAGTCAAGGGGCTGAACTGCAATTTTGCAAAGTTTTGGCCAATGAGAATCGACCATGGGGTCTCTGGTCGCCGATTTCGGCCGATCCAACCATGGGGATGGCACGAGGCTTGGTCGGGGACCAACTTTTGTAAAGGAAGGAGGGGACAACGGCCACGAGGTGGTCGAAAATCGAGCAAAATTCGACCAGCTTCTGGTCGCGCGATGTTGGCACCTGCAACTCGCTTTCTTGGTCGGCAAGGGCCGATTCCAAGGCCATATAAGGGAGGTAGATCCTCTAAGGTTGATGGGTTGCTCGGCCAAGGGCATTTGGTTGCTCGAAAAGGCCGATAAATAGGCGTTCATAAGTGGCCGAAACTTAGGGTTTTTGAGCTTCAAATTGCTCGCGAAATCGAACGAATTGGCATCCCATTTTAAGGGGATTTTGTTTCCCATAGTGAGAGTATTGATTCTGGAGAGTTAGAGCCATTTTCATGGCCGTATGATGGGCATTCGAGGGGTCGCCGGAAAACGAGGCGGACGCCTTGGCCGAGCCTTTGGCCGGTCGGTTGAGGGTGCTCCGGACCTCCTTTCAAGCCAAGATCGGTGCCACATGGATCGACTAATCGAGAAGAAGAGGCTGGTGGAAGAAACCAGAATCGTCGGCGACCGGAACGCCGGAGAAGACGACCGGCGCGTGCCGGTCACGCGCAGTCCTTCACGCGCGCCCAGTCGCCCTAGCACATGCTAGCGCGTGGGGGCGCGTGGGACATGGGAAAAATCAAAAAAAAATGCTAGAAAATCGAGAAAAATATTTTATGGAGGTTTGTGCAAAAAGATTGAGATTTGGGATTCCCGGTGTCTCGAATTTAGAGCCAAAGATCCTTGTTTTGCGTGAAAACGCACTATCCGGGTAATTTCAGTATTTTTCCTTTGAAGTTCATAACATATAATGAATTGTTGTGAAGTTAGATTTGAGAAAATAGTCTTGATATAATTATTGAGATTTTTAGAAGGAAAAATGAAAGGAAATAGGAAATAAATAGAATATTGAGGATATTTAGTGATTAAATATTATTTTATGATTGAGGAGATCGAAATGATGAGATTGGTGCAACTTTTGAGAGTTGGCACGAGAATCGAGATCGAGATCGGGCACGCATATTGAGGCGATGCACGCTTTTTGAGATGTTTTTGTCTTTGGGCAAAGGTGAGTGGTATTCTCACAAGAACTTATATTCATGATATGATTGTTATATATGCATGTTATTTATGAATTGCAATATTCATTTGTCATATTGCATTGAAAGTCGTGATATTTGCATTGCATGATATTATTGTCATATTGATATTTGTGCATGGGAAAGGGATGTCGCCCCCAGAGTGTAGCCATAATTCCCCAAGGGCGTTGAGGGAATAACATTTGGCTTATCCTGCAGAGGTTCAGGATTTGCCTAGGATTCCTAGCCGGGCTTGCGAGCCAAGGAAGTTACACTAAGGGCAAATGTTGTTCATGTTATTGCATCATGCATCATATATATGTTTTTGGACCCTCACTAGAAGTTTTATCTTCTAATGGGTTATGCCCCTAGAACATTCAACGTTCCAATTGAGACTTGTAGTTAGGGCAAGGAGCAGGTTGAGATATGACGGCACGTGATAGCGTGGCCGATGGATTCAGCAGGAGATTCCAGTAATTTATTTATTGAGAAATGTCTATGTATGTATTCGAGGTTTCATATGATTGCACCTAGGGTGTTAGATGTTATCTCGGGAGACATGTCTCAATGTATTTATATATTTGAGGATATGATAGTAATATATGGTACGGATTCTTATATTGTTTTAAATATAATGAATTCAGGTATGTACTGTATCAGGTTTCGATTATCGCTTCCGTAATTGTGAATGATTTGCTGGGGGGTTTCCCTTTGAAATACGATATTGATGTATGAGAAATGTAAAAGTAAAGGGATTATGTATGGATAAGATGGGCCCCAGCATAGTGACACGCCCTTCGATGGAACGGGGTGTTACAAAGGTGAGTCGCAAGACTCAGTAAGTTTATAAGAAATGAAATGTTATAAATAGAAAAAGAGATCACCCCAAACACAGTCTCGCACGTACACACAAGCCATGAGACGCTACAATATAACTGTGCAGCATAATAAAAGAACATACCAGTCATTGGAGCCCACACAAGACACCTGGCACTCAAGTCCCATACCAACCTGCCGCTGCCTTGAAAGACAACAAATATCCTCAACAAACCTGTGCGCATTGTCCCGGGTCGGTACTCCCGTCACCCGTGTGTCCATGTCGGTACTCCTGACACCCGAGCCATAGGCTCCCTCGAAACAGTCCTCCCGTCCGAGAACTAATAACTACCAGTAATCATGCAATGCACATAAAAATGCAATGGCGTAGTGAGCATCAACGTGATACACTAGCGCCCATACATCCAAGCATCAGGCCATGCTCCGCCCATATAGTAAACCACACGCGATGTATATGCGTGCTGGATGCAACATAATCAAGCTAGAATGTCCATGATCAAGCATAACCAGATCATGAAAATCCCAACATATAGCCCATACCCATGTGCACACCAAGCCATGCAACAAGAATAAAATATAACCAATCATGCTATAATCACGCAACGACAGAGCTAGTCAGCAGTGCCTAGCATCGGTCAACAGTCAGTGAATAAGAGTGACCAGCCGACAGCCTAAGAAAGACCATACAACAGTCACTTCAACGTCATCGAACTGCCGACTCGTACCCCTACTGCCCAACTGCTGTAGCCTATAAACAACCAAAATTCATAAATAATACCCGAACAACTAAGAACCTAGCCTCGGGTGAGTACGACATCATTCCCACAGACAGAGGGTGGTACAAACCCCCTGTAGGCAACCAACAAATAAAATCCTTGAGACCAAATAAATTAAATTTTAAAACAAACCGTTTAAAATTTCATAATTTATTAACAGCTGAAACAAACGAAGGGAGGTCAAATAAATTGACAACGAAAGAATCGACAAGGAGGGTATAAAGAACTTGCCTTTAACAAAGATATCCTTAGCCTCGTTTGGTTCAAAAGCGGTAAAAATTATACAAACTGTAATATCGCATTAATTTGCCAAAATTAACAAAATTGGACTCTAAAAGAAATTTTGACCATACAGAATATTAATTACTAGCTTCTTTACATACCTGGCAATTTAAATCTTCAATTAAACTGAATTTAATCTGAATTTTTCCACCAAAGTCTCCCAAATTTTGAGCTCGCGCACATTGCTTCTTTTCTTCAATTTGCTGGCTGTTCAATTGCAAAAAGAAAGCTCGAAATTGGGCTTAAATCAAGCAAAAACAAGCAGATGAGGCGCGACCACGTGGCAGCGTGCGGGCCAGCGTTGGAGGCCACCGCCTCTAACCCAAAACGGCGTCGTTTTGGACGCCTAAGCTGATTAAAAATCAGCCCAAAACCTCGGCTTCACGCGCGCACACTCGTGGGCTCGAACCCGTGTCTGCCCTCGCCTCCACACGCACGCGTACCGCCCGCGCCACACGCTCGCCTTAACCATATATCGCGCGCCATTTAATTTAAAGGGACCTTTGGTCCCTTTTCCTGTAATCGCACCAACACCCTCCAACTTCCATTATTCACACATGCACGCACCCCCTTAATTAATTACACTAACGCCCGAAACTTCTAAAAATCCCACAATTTAATTTATTTCAATTTTTTTCTTATTCCAGAAATATTCTAAAATAATTAATTAATTACCCTAATTTCGTATTTCCTTAAAATCACATAACTTATTTTTATTTATAACAACAAGTTAATTTTAATATTTTTTTTAAATTAAATTACCCCGATAATGAATAATTAAATTAAATCACAATTTACGGATCGCTACAAATCCTCCCCCCTTAAAAGAATTTTGTCCTCGAAATTCGTACCTAGTTAGGCAAATAACTGAGGGTGAAGTCGCCTTATGTCATTCTCTAGCTCCCAAGTAGCCTCCTCAGGGGTATGTCGCTGGCACTGGACCTTCACATATGGAATTGTGCAGTTGCGGAGCACTTTCTCTTTCTGATCCACAATGCTAGCAGACAACTCGATGTACGACGCGTCCTCTTGCACCATGAGTGGGTGATAATCAAGAACATGCCCGGGATCAGCCACGTACTTGCAAAGCATGGAAACATGGAAAACATCATGTACGTGGGCTAACTGAGGGGGTAAAGCTAACCGGTAGGCCAATGATCTGACTTGCTCTATAATCTCGAACGGTCCCACATAACGAGGACTCAGCTTACTACCCCAAAACGTCGGACACCTCTCATCAGCATGACTCGAAGGAAAACATGATCACCCACATCAAACTCCAAACCCCGATGTCGTCTATTTGCGTAACTCTTCTGACGGTCTTGAGCTGCCTTCATCTTAGCCCGAATCAACTGGATCTTCTTTATCGTCTGCTCTACCAACTCCGGTCCAAGCAATGCTTGCTCCTTAATCTCAGTCCAACACAACGGTGATCTACACGATCGCCCATACAATGCCTCAAACGATGCCATCCCAATACTGGCCTGGAAGCTATTATTGTATGCGAACTCCACTAACGACAAATGATCATCCCAGCTCCCATGGAAGTCCAATACACAGGCACGGAGCATATCCTCCAAAGTCCGTATGGTTCGCTCCTACTACCCGTCGGTCTGAGGGTGGAAGGCTGTACTGAAAGTCAACTGGGTCCCTATAGCACTCTATAATGCCTCCCAAAATCGCGAAGTGAACCGAGGATCCCTGTCTGATACAATACTGGCTGGTACTCCATGCAGTCTCACCACCTCGTCAATGTAAAACTTAGCCAGTCGATGAATAGGATAGGTTTTCTTGACAGGTAAGAAATGTGCTGATTTAGTCAATCGATCGATAATCACCTATATCGAGTCAAATTCCCGGCTGGATCACGGCAATCTTGAGACGAAATCCATAGCTATACGCTCCCACTTCTACTCTGGAACAGCTAAAGATCGTAACAATCTTGCAGGCCTCTGATGCTTAGCTTTGACCTGCTAGCACACCAAACATCGTGATACAAACTCTGCTACGCTCCTCTTCATGCCACTCCACCAATATTGACGTCGCAAGCCCTGATACATCTTCGTTGCTCTAGGATGGTTAGTATAGGGAGATCGATGAGCCTCCTCTAGGATCCTCTGCCTGATATCACTGTCACTCGGCACACAAATTCGTCCACGGAACAATAGTAAATTGTCGTCCCTCTGGCTGTACCCCAATGGCCTAAATCTCTCCATATCAGTCATGATCTCGCCAAGCTCTACATCGTGTCGCTGTCGATCGCGAATCTGACCCTCTAGATTTGAATGGATACTCATGGCAGCACAATAGAGAGTAGGATTGTATGATGCCACTGAAATAGTAAGATCACTCATCTACTCCAGCAAAAACCATTGTACAATCATAACTGCAACTGACACTCCCCGGCGGCTCAAAGCATCTGCTACCATATTAGCTTTACCTAGGTGATAGAGGATCTCACAGTCATAGTCCTTGAGTAGCTCTAACCAACGGCCCTGTCTCATATTGAGATCCTTCTACGAAAAGAGATACTTGAGACTCTTGTGATCAGTGTATATTTGGACTCTCTCACCAAAAAGATAATGCCTCTAAATCTTCAAAGCAAATACTACGGCCGCTAACTCTAGATTATGGGTAGGATAATTCTCTTCATGCTTCTTCAACTGTCTGGACGCATAAGCGTTCACTCGGCCGTCCTGCATCAAAACGCATCCTAGCCTTGCATATGAGGCATCACTGTATACAGTAAACAACTCACCACTCCTAGGTATTGTCAATACTGGCGCAGAAGTCAAATGCCGCTTCAACTCCAGGAAGGATCTCTCGCAAGACTCGTCGCAAATAAATCTGACGCCTTTCCTTGTCAACTTCGTCATAGGTGATGCTAGCCACGCAAAGCCCTATATGAACCATCGATAATATCTGACAAAACCAAGAAAACCCCAAATCTCCGTCACTGTCATCGGCCTCGGCCAATCCATCACGGCTCTGGTCTTCTCTGGATCTACTGAGATACCCTCACATGAGACCACGTGTCCCAAGAATACAACTCGAGTCTGCCAAAACTCACATTTAGAAAATTTCACATACAACTGCTCATCCCTGAGCTTCTGCAGAACTATGCTCAGATGCACCTCGTGTATCTCAGGGTTTGGTGAGTAGACTATGATGTCATCAATAAAAACTATCACAAAAGAATCCAGATACTCCTTGAACACCCTATTCATCAAATCCATAAACACTGCAGGGGCATTGGTCAACCCAAATGGCATGACCACAAACTCATAATGCCCGTAACGTGTACGAAATGCGGTCTTTGCAATATCCTCATCTCTGACTCGCACTTGATGATAACCTGACCGCAAATCTATCTTAGAAAACATTGATGCACCACGCAACTGATCCAGTAAATCATCCACACGGGGTAGGGGGTATTTATTCTTAACTGTCACCTGATTGAGCTGTCTGTAATCGATACACAGTCGCATATACCCGTCCTTCTTATGCACAAATAATACTGGGGCCCCCCATGGTGAGGTACTTGGTCGAAAGAAACCCCTCTCCAAAAGATCTTGCAACTGCACCTTGAGTTCCTTCAGTTCATTAGTAGTCATACGATAAGGAGTCTTGGAAATGGGCTGCGTACCTAGTATCAGATCGACTGCGAAATTAATCTCTCGGTGCGGTGGTAGTCCTAGCAGCTCATCTAGAAATACGTTTGGGAAGTCTCGCACCACAGGATAGGCAGCCAACTCCTTCTTCTCCCCATCTATCATGGTCACAAATGCAAAATAGGCTTCACACCCACGTCGTATAAGCCTCTCAGCGTGCAGAACTGATATCATCGGCATAGTCGCCACTGGTTTCACTGATATCATCGGCGTAGTCACCACTGGCTTCACACCCCCGGTATGTAACAACTGGTCTTCCCGGGTACTCAAACGAAATCACCTTCCGCCGACAATCAACTCGAGCATAGTGTCGTGAGAGCTAATCCATACCCAACAGTAAGTCAAAATCCTGGATCGCCAAAACAATAAGATCCCCTAAAAATACCTGACCGTGAATCCCTATCTCGCAATCCCTGACCATCTCATTTCCCTACAATATCGTCCATCCCGGTGTCGAAACAGACAAATCATATGGTAAATGGTTACAAGGGATTGGGATCTTATGTAACAGATGGGGTGCTATGAAAGAGTGGGTAGAACCTGTATCAAATAAGGCACGTACGTCATGACCGTGGAGAGAAAATATACCTTGTACTATATCGTTGCCCTCAGCCGCCTCGGTGGCTGTCACCGCGAACACTGTAACACCCCGCTCCAACCGAGGGGCGTTAATATATGCGGAATAAACCATCATGAATTTCGGAGAAATATTTTTTTTCATAAATATGTAATAAAAGTGTCTGCTCGTGAATAGTGCACCAGGTAAGTTCCCAGGAAAGAGAGGTGGGTCACAAACGGACACACTTAAGTACCAAATCTTTCCTTAGCCAGAACTAGCCTAGACATGCACATTTCACCACATAACACTTAAATCCATAACTTCTCCGACAATTCCAATTACCTTCTCAGCATATCAAACTTAAAAACATCAAGCTAAGACAGGTAATATCTTTACACAATACAAATGCGGAAGCTAGATCGAAACCTGATGTAATACATAACCGAAATCATTTTATATATAACATCAAAACTGTATCATCATCTAACATCATCAAAATGAAGTACATATATTCTAAAACATATGCTACTATCCATCTACTAGTTGCCGTCAGTCCTCGGCAATTCCTTTCCCTTTAGAATAGCTGCTACCACCTGGAACGTTAGAATATTCCAGGGACCAAAGTCCAACATAAGATGATGAATCATCAAAGTGAGAGTTCAAAACGTTTTCATGAATGTATGCAAGATATGAAACAACACAATATCATGACAAAAACCCGACCCAAGAGAAACCCACCAAGCACTTAACCCTAACCGGGGAAAATGCAATCTCTCTAAAGGCAACACAACAACATCGACTCATTGGCACAACACAGTCCTGGCTTAAGAGGAAGCAACGTCAATGCATGAACCCGGGAACCACCCCGTCATCATTACGTTCCCACTCAGAAGCTTACGGAGCACACGTCACACTTAATCCTGGCCAAATGATGATCAACACTATCCACGTCCACCTTGGAAACAATACTACCGCGCAAGGAATCTGGGGTGGTGTCCACTCGCAGCCCCCTCTTGCCGGTCCGAGGTGGTGTACACTCGCAGCCCCGCCACTTGTCGACTCGCAAGGGTGGTGTCCACTCGCAGCCCCCGTCACAAGTGGGTATTTTTCCCTTGGCACGTTTCCCTAGTGCTACCACTTCAAGTGCCACCTCATAAGTTGACATCCCATCCCATATGTACAACCCGTTACCCTAGTGCAACTTTTCTCGCCACCAAGTCCGGCATAAAAACCGAGGCGGTCATCCCAGCACACAGCTCGAGATACCCCTGTTTGACAAACACACTTGGGGACTCCCAGCTACACTATCCAGATAACATCTCAGGTTGACATCCCATAAAAACACGCCAATGCCACAAAACATAACTCAATGCATAAACAACATTTCATGTACACAATTTATCGCACAAAATTCAATGCACATGCTTAAAACACTTCGGGACAAATCCCTATGAAACAACCATCACAGGTACAAAACATTCACATGCAACAAAATATTTGCATGGATTAAATCAAGTTTAAGAGAATGACTTGGAATAAACAATTTTTAGGGTCAGAACAGCTCACCTTTTGACAAAATCCAAAGTACCTCGAAAAGCGCGCACTGCCTCGATTTGCGTGCCCGACCTCGTTTTTCGTGCCAATCTCAAAATTTGCACAAATCACATCACTTTAATCCTCAAGACACCCTAATCAACATATAAGTATCAGAAATCTATTTTTCTCATAAATTCCTTATTTTCTTTATTTTCTTCCATTTTTGGCCTCTAAAAATCCAAATAAATCCCTCCAAAGCTATTTCCTCCAATATTTCTTCACAACAAATCATTATAAACTATGAACATCATAGGAAAAATACTGGACTTACCCGGATGGTGCGTTTTCACGCGAAACGAGGCACTTTGATTCTAGAAACGAGACCTAGAGAACTCCAAATTCAATTCTTTTTCTACAGGAGCTAGAACTTGAATTTAGAAGAATTTAGCAATATTTTTCACATTTTTCTGAGCTCAAACGCGCCCTCACGCTCTGCCCAAAGTCTGGCCACGCGCCTCCACTCGCGGGTCCCAGCTGGCGCGTGTGCCCCACGCGCCGGTCTTCTTCAACCTTCAGCTCGCCGGACTGGTTGCGCTGCCTTCCGTTTAATCGCCATAACTTCTTCATCCGACCTCCGTTTGACCTCCCGTTTGAACCTATGGCTTCCTCTCTTCATCCTCTACAAGATGGTACCAAAAACTCCCACAAAACAAGCTATTTTCAGACTGCTAAACACGATTTTCCTGCGAAGCTCGTTTTTCCGACGAAGCTTCGGATCTCCCTCAAATCTCAACCAAAATGGATCAAATTTTGCAGAAATGAAGCTTGAGACATGGGTAACAAAAGCCCCTTATCCATTGCTTTCAATTCGTTCACAAACTCACCAATCTAACAATTTAATTTTCTTCCTCTTCTCGGCCACTTCTATTTATAGGCGACCCCGAGCTTCCAAACGCTCAAGGATGCTTAAACCGACCCCTCTGAGGCTCCTACCGCCCCTGGATCGACCTAATCTCGCCAAAATCCGACCACAAAACATCCTTTTGGAGCTTCCAAAATCCGACCGAAAGCTTGGTCGGAAATCCATCAAATCCGACCACCTCAAGCCCTATTGTCGACCCAAACCTGACCCAAAGCAATCCCCGACCCATTTGGCTCCATTCCCAACTGTCGGTAGGCGCTGGTCGGCGACCAGATTGGTCTCTCGGCCATGGCAGCTTCCTTCCTCCTTCCATTTTCAAATATTGCACTTTTACCCCCTAATTTTGTCATTTTCACTTTGGCCATTTTCTACTAAGTCCTTGAACTTTCTAATATTGCCAATACATCCCTCAAGTCCTAAAAACATTCTTTCCTTCTTGGAAGATTCCAAAAACTCGCCATCTTGACCTCCCTCCGGCCAATTCGGTAAACTTTAAGAAATTGCATTTTAGCCCGAAACTTTGTTTTAGCCCCAAATCCATTAGTTTCTTCCTGAAACCACTGAAGGGTTGTTCTTCACACCAAATATGAATACCCTCGAGGTTCCGTTGTCTTTTCGGAGGCCCCCTACAATAATTCGGTTTTACAGCCTATCCTGAAGCTGCATTTTTAGCTGTACCGAAAACTATTCCCGACCCAAATTCTTTCGATGCCATAAATCATATCTCAAATTACTCGACACTGCCATATCATTTCTTTAGGAATCTCGGCTCCAGGGTACTCCCGGCAGTCGATTCGATCAATTTGTCGGGCTATTCTGATGCCTATTTTCCTCAAAATTTGATTTTTCTAACAAAATACTATTTCTTAATTAACCCAACGTTCTCGGATATTACATTCTCCCCCCCTTAGGAAATTTCGTCCTCGAAATTTTGCTCTCAATAAATCAGATCAAATAACAACTCCAATTTTCGAACAAACTTAAATACCTCAATTATAAATTATCGCTAATCCTTTTGCAAATCATCTCACGATCCAACGGCTCACATCACTCGATAGCTTTCCTAATCATGATATCTAAAGATCCTCAAGACTGATATAAAAATTTCGTACACTAGACTTACCTCAATTCTGCAATCATTGGTTCCAAATTCCCAAAAATCCTTAGAATCCTCGAAATCTCCAAATATATCCGGTTCCTGCAAAATGATGGTTAATACGAAATTCTAACAAACTACTTCCGAAGGTAACTCCGAATTCAGCTAGTCTCCAAAATAGTCACACGAATAATCCTGATATGAAGCCTATCGTGACATGCTTCCCGAGCATTCATTATCTGAAAAAGAAAACTTTCTTAATCATTGCTAAACTCACTTAAAGGTAACTTTAACCTTGCTAACGATTTTCGGCTTCTACGCGACCGTCTTAAGGGCAACCTATCGTCAAAATTTCTATTTTCCAAAAACTTCTACGAAGTTCAAGACTATACCTCGATCATATCATCCTTTAAATAAAAAATAAACCCAATGTACTTTCTCGAGGTAACTTTACCTCAATTCCAATTTCTCCAATTTCGAGATCCTTATCTTACTATCCATCATCAAAGTCAAACATCGAAATCTCCAATTTCTATTCTCCAAACATTGACCGAAATATCCTAAGTTTTCTCATTCCCTAGGATCCTCGATCTATACTGAATTATTCTCAACTGAATCATTCTAAAATCCTTCTAGTACCCTTGAGTCTCCAAACAGGATTTTGCTAGGTCTCCAATAAACATTCACTCCGGTATCCACTGTAACCGAGCTACTTAAATCTCCAAACAGTTATTCCCCTAATTCTCCAAATAGGGTTAGGCTCTAATATCAACTATATCAGAGTCTATTAAGACTTCCAAATAAACTTCAGCTCTGATATCGACTGTACCAGAGTCACTTAAAACTCCAAATCAGACTTTTCCTAAGTCTCTAAACTTTCAGCTCTGATACCAACTGTAACACCCCGCTCCAACCGAGGGGCGTTAATATATGCGGAATAAACCATCATGAATTTCGGAGAAATATTTTTTTTCATAAATATGTAATAAAAGTGTCTGCTCGTGAATAGTGCACCAGGTAAGTTCCCAGGAAAGAGAGGTGGGTCACAAACGGACACACTTAAGTACCAAATCTTTCCTTAGCCAGAACTAGCCTAGACATGCACATTTCACCACATAACACTTAAATCCATAACTTCTCCGACAATTCCAATTACCTTCTCAGCATATCAAACTTAAAAACATCAAGCTAAGACAGGTAATATCTTTACACAATACAAATGCGGAAGCTAGATCGAAACCTGATGTAATACATAACCGAAATCATTTTATATATAACATCAAAACTGTATCATCATCTAACATCATCAAAATGAAGTACATATATTCTAAAACATATGCTACTATCCATCTACTAGTTGCCGTCAGTCCTCGGCAATTCCTTTCCCTTTAGAATAGCTGCTACCACCTGGAACGTTAGAATATTCCAGGGACCAAAGTCCAACATAAGATGATGAATCATCAAAGTGAGAGTTCAAAACGTTTTCATGAATGTATGCAAGATATGAAACAACACAATATCATGACAAAAACCCGACCCAAGAGAAACCCACCAAGCACTTAACCCTAACCGGGGAAAATGCAATCTCTCTAAAGGCAACACAACAACATCGACTCATTGGCACAACACAGTCCTGGCTTAAGAGGAAGCAACGTCAATGCATGAACCCGGGAACCACCCCGTCATCATTACGTTCCCACTCAGAAGCTTACGGAGCACACGTCACACTTAATCCTGGCCAAATGATGATCAACACTATCCACGTCCACCTTGGAAACAATACTACCGCGCAAGGAATCTGGGGTGGTGTCCACTCGCAGCCCCCTCTTGCCGGTCCGAGGTGGTGTACACTCGCAGCCCCGCCACTTGTCGACTCGCAAGGGTGGTGTCCACTCGCAGCCCCCGTCACAAGTGGGTATTTTTCCCTTGGCACGTTTCCCTAGTGCTACCACTTCAAGTGCCACCTCATAAGTTGACATCCCATCCCATATGTACAACCCGTTACCCTAGTGCAACTTTTCTCGCCACCAAGTCCGGCATAAAAACCGAGGCGGTCATCCCAGCACACAGCTCGAGATACCCCTGTTTGACAAACACACTTGGGGACTCCCAGCTACACTATCCAGATAACATCTCAGGTTGACATCCCATAAAAACACGCCAATGCCACAAAACATAACTCAATGCATAAACAACATTTCATGTACACAATTTATCGCACAAAATTCAATGCACATGCTTAAAACACTTCGGGACAAATCCCTATGAAACAACCATCACAGGTACAAAACATTCACATGCAACAAAATATTTGCATGGATTAAATCAAGTTTAAGAGAATGACTTGGAATAAACAATTTTTAGGGTCAGAACAGCTCACCTTTTGACAAAATCCAAAGTACCTCGAAAAGCGCGCACTGCCTCGATTTGCGTGCCCGACCTCGTTTTTCGTGCCAATCTCAAAATTTGCACAAATCACATCACTTTAATCCTCAAGACACCCTAATCAACATATAAGTATCAGAAATCTATTTTTCTCATAAATTCCTTATTTTCTTTATTTTCTTCCATTTTTGGCCTCTAAAAATCCAAATAAATCCCTCCAAAGCTATTTCCTCCAATATTTCTTCACAACAAATCATTATAAACTATGAACATCATAGGAAAAATACTGGACTTACCCGGATGGTGCGTTTTCACGCGAAACGAGGCACTTTGATTCTAGAAACGAGACCTAGAGAACTCCAAATTCAATTCTTTTTCTACAGGAGCTAGAACTTGAATTTAGAAGAATTTAGCAATATTTTTCACATTTTTCTGAGCTCAAACGCGCCCTCACGCTCTGCCCAAAGTCTGGCCACGCGCCTCCACTCGCGGGTCCCAGCTGGCGCGTGTGCCCCACGCGCCGGTCTTCTTCAACCTTCAGCTCGCCGGACTGGTTGCGCTGCCTTCCGTTTAATCGCCATAACTTCTTCATCCGACCTCCGTTTGACCTCCCGTTTGAACCTATGGCTTCCTCTCTTCATCCTCTACAAGATGGTACCAAAAACTCCCACAAAACAAGCTATTTTCAGACTGCTAAACACGATTTTCCTGCGAAGCTCGTTTTTCCGACGAAGCTTCGGATCTCCCTCAAATCTCAACCAAAATGGATCAAATTTTGCAGAAATGAAGCTTGAGACATGGGTAACAAAAGCCCCTTATCCATTGCTTTCAATTCGTTCACAAACTCACCAATCTAACAATTTAATTTTCTTCCTCTTCTCGGCCACTTCTATTTATAGGCGACCCCGAGCTTCCAAACGCTCAAGGATGCTTAAACCGACCCCTCTGAGGCTCCTACCGCCCCTGGATCGACCTAATCTCGCCAAAATCCGACCACAAAACATCCTTTTGGAGCTTCCAAAATCCGACCGAAAGCTTGGTCGGAAATCCATCAAATCCGACCACCTCAAGCCCTATTGTCGACCCAAACCTGACCCAAAGCAATCCCCGACCCATTTGGCTCCATTCCCAACTGTCGGTAGGCGCTGGTCGGCGACCAGATTGGTCTCTCGGCCATGGCAGCTTCCTTCCTCCTTCCATTTTCAAATATTGCACTTTTACCCCCTAATTTTGTCATTTTCACTTTGGCCATTTTCTACTAAGTCCTTGAACTTTCTAATATTGCCAATACATCCCTCAAGTCCTAAAAACATTCTTTCCTTCTTGGAAGATTCCAAAAACTCGCCATCTTGACCTCCCTCCGGCCAATTCGGTAAACTTTAAGAAATTGCATTTTAGCCCGAAACTTTGTTTTAGCCCCAAATCCATTAGTTTCTTCCTGAAACCACTGAAGGGTTGTTCTTCACACCAAATATGAATACCCTCGAGGTTCCGTTGTCTTTTCGGAGGCCCCCTACAATAATTCGGTTTTACAGCCTATCCTGAAGCTGCATTTTTAGCTGTACCGAAAACTATTCCCGACCCAAATTCTTTCGATGCCATAAATCATATCTCAAATTACTCGACACTGCCATATCATTTCTTTAGGAATCTCGGCTCCAGGGTACTCCCGGCAGTCGATTCGATCAATTTGTCGGGCTATTCTGATGCCTATTTTCCTCAAAATTTGATTTTTCTAACAAAATACTATTTCTTAATTAACCCAACGTTCTCGGATATTACAAACACCTTCCCCTGCATCTGTGCTCTCTTTGTGGGCCCTAGGCGCTGTGCTGCTGGAAGTGATAATGGTGCTCCTGGACCCTGCGCCCTAGGTGTAGACTGTCTCTGAGTTGGTCTGGGCCCTACTCCACCAGTCCATAACCCTCCAATCTGTGCTGGCTGAGTACACACGTTCGCTCGATGACCCTTCTGCCCACAGCGAAAACAAATGATATCCTTCCCTGTAGCTGGTGTGGCTGGTGAGATTGGTGTGGCTATTCTCGGTCCCTGGGGACAATCCCTCCTCAAGTGTCCCGGCTGATCACAACGATAACACACATCTCGACGTACATCCCGGCATTACCTCTGGTGTCTCTGCCTGCACTGTCGGCACGGTGGAAACCTTGAACTCTTACTGCCCGCATCCTATTTCCTCTTCTTATTGCTGCTCCTTGTGCCCTTCATAACTAACTGGTCCGATCGAGCCTTCAATTGGTCCCGCTCCACTGTGTGGGCCCGCTGAACAGCCGTAGGAAAGTCGGGTGCCTTGATATCATCCATGGCATGGCGAATATCATCCATGGCATGGCGAATCTCTAGTCGCAACCCCCTCTGAAACTTGCTGACTCTGCGAGACTCAGGGGTCACTAACTCTGGTGCATAACGAGATAACGCCACGAACTCAGTCTCATACTGTGTGACTGTCTTGCTCCCCTGTTGTAACTCAATGAACGCAAAGTCGCCATATCGTTGTCTGGTGGTCTCCCACCATCGCTCGACGTCTCCTCGTAACAGAAAGGTCCCCAGTTGAACCCTGTGGGCCTCTACACAGCCTATAGATCGTAAATGCTTCTCCACTGCCAATAGCCAGTCCTCGACCTCTATCGTGTTAGCACCTCCACTAAACTCTGGTGGATGTAGGGCCATAAAATCTTTAAGCAATGCAGCACCATAACTATCCCCTGCTCCTGGCGTACCTAAATGTGACGCTTGGGCCGTAGCGGTCCTACCACCATGACTACACTCCTGACGTAACTGAGATGCTGCTAGTACATCCTCGGCCTGTAAAATGCCTACCAATGTCTCTTGCATGTCCGGAGGCCCTGGCTGTCTCTCACCTCCTGCACCTGTCGCCTGTACCTCAGGAGTAGGAACAAGATGCCCTCTACCTCGCGCCAGTGGTCTACCACGACCTCGTCCACGACGTGCTTCCATGATTCCTACATAACCAAGATTAATTAGAATGCATTTCGAAATTAAGAACACGACCTAACACTTTAACTCTACCTAACAGCCTTGGTGTACAGTTATTTGTCCCCCAAATTGACTCAACGACGCTCTGATACCAACATTGTAAGCATCCTTGCCCGAATATCCCAACCACCCGGTTTATCCGAACGGAAGCGTTTACGGAAGGGAAAAGAGGAAAAAACACAGAACGAGAATTTACCCTGGCATGCATGCATGAGAAAAACAACAGCGGAAGCAAACTACAAATATGCACGCATACAAGTACCCCGCTAGAACAGCGATCATGGAGTATAATAATATATACAGACGCCTGTGCCAACAATAGAAGACACAAGAAATAACCCGGCACAGTCAAAAATGAAAGACAAAAATACCGACAAAATATCAGAGATAATGAGGGCAGCTAACTATACAACGAACCAACGCGACCGGCTACTAGGCAGTGCAATGTTCGCCCTCGACCTTCAATTTACCCTTACCTGGAATGACGGAAAGCAAGGTGAGTCACAAGACTCGGCAAGTTTATAAGAAATGAAAGGCTATAAATAGCAGAAGAGATCACCCCAAACACAGTCCCGCACGTACACACAAGCCATGAGACGCTACAACACAACTGTGTAGGATAATAAAAGCACATACCAGTCCTTGGGGCCCACACAAGACACCTAGCACCCAAGTCCCATACCAACCTGCCGCTACCCTGAAAGGCAACAAATATCCTCGACAAACTTGGGCGCAATGTCCCGGGTCGGTACTCCCGTCACCCGTGTGTCCATGTCGGTACTCCCGACACCCGAGCCATAGGCTCCCTCGGAACGGTCCTCCCGTCCGAGAACTAAGAACTACTAGTAACCATGCAATGCACATAAAAATGCAATGGCGTAGTGACTATCAACGTGATACACTGGCGCCCATACATCCAGGCATCAGGCCACGCTCCGCCCACATAGTAAACCATATGCGATGCATATGCCCATGCTGGATGCAACATAACCAAGCTAGAATGTTCGTGATCAAGCATAACCAGGTCATGAAAATCCCAACATGTAGCCCGTACCCATGTGCACACCAAGCCATGCAATAAGAATAAAATATAACCAGTCATGCTATAATCATGCAACGGCAGAGCTAGTCAACAGTGCCTAGCACCGGTCAACAGTCAGTGAATAAGAGTGACCGACAGACAGCCTAAGAAAGACCGTACAACAGTCACTTCAACGTTACCGAACTGCTGACCCCTGCCCCCACTACCCAACTGCTTTAACCTATAAATAACAAAAATCCATAAATAATACCCGAACAACTAAGAACCTAGTGCCAGGTGAGTATGACGTCATTCCCACAGGCAGAGGGGTGCACAAACCCCCTGTAGGCAACCAACAAATAAAATCCTCGAGACCAATTTAATAAATTAAATTTTAAAACAAATCGTTTAAAATTCCATAATTTATTAACAGCCGAAACAAAAGAAGGGAGGTCAAATAAATTGATAACGAAAGAATTGACGAGGAGGGTATAAAGAACTTGCCTTAACAAAGATATCCTTAGCCTCGTTTGGTCCAAAAGCGGTAAAAATTATATAAACTGCAATATCACATTAATTTGCCAAAATTAACAAAATTGGACTCTAAAAGAAATTTTGACCGTACAGAATATTAATTACTAACTTCTCTACATACCTGGCAATTTAAATCTTCAATTAAACTGAATTTAATCTGAATTTTTCCACCAAAATCTCCCAAATTTTGAGCTTGCGCATGCTGCTTCTTTTCTTCAATTTGCTAGCTGTTCAATTGCAAAAAGAACGCCCGAAATTTGGCTTAAATCGGGCAAAAACGAGCGGAAGAGGCACGACCACGTGGCAGCGCATGGGCCAACGCTGGAGGCCACCGCCTCTAACCCAAAACGGCGTCGTTTTGGACACCTAGGCTGATTAAAAATCAGTCCAAAACCTTGGCCTCGCGCGCGCACACCCACGGGTTTGAACCTGCGTCCGCCCTCGCCTCTGCACGCTAGCGTACCGCCCACGCCACACGCTCGCCTTAACCATATATCGTGCGCCATTTAATTTAAAGGGACCTTTGGTCCCTTTTCTTGTAATCACACCAGCACCCTCTAACTTCCATTATTCACACACACACCCCCTTAATTAATTACACTAACGCCCAAAACTTCTAAAAATCCCACAATTTAATTTATTTCAATTTTTTTCTTATTCCAGAAATATTCTAAAATACTTAATTAATACCCTAATTTCTTATTTCCTTAAAATCACATAACTTATTTTTATTTATAACAACAGGTTAATTTTAATATTTCTTTTAAATTAAATTACCTCGATAATGAATAATTAAATTAAATCACAATTTACGGGTCGTTACACTTCCTATTGCTCGAACGGGATGTACAGGTGGTATCAGAGCCAACCCCCGAGCATCTGAGCATGTTGGTGGGGCAAACCTCAGCGAGGAGGCTGAGTCCCGAGGGGGTGTGTTTAGGCTCCTATGGGGGGTGCGTGTAGGCACCTTAGACGAATCCCACATCGGCCATGCAGGGGGGAGATCTGGGATCGGTTATAAGGTCGCATGACGAGGACGTCATATGCTTAAGGGAGGAGAATGCAATACCTCGAGAGCCTAAAAAAGTTAGTATATATTGAGGATAGTGTAAGAAAGGAAACAACACCAATTAGATATCTTTTGTACTGAATATTGGCAAAGAACTTCCAAGTTAAGCGTGCTTAACCTAGGGTAATCGAAGAATAGGTGACCTCCCTTGGAAGTTTGCATAGACCCATCATGATAAGTTATTCTGGTTCTTTTTATTACTCGAACGGGATGTTACAAGTCTCAACTCACCACTCACTTTATAAATAAAAAAACCCTCCTTAAAAGAGAGTAGAAGCTTCAAGATGAATATGTCCATAGTCTTATATCAATTTTAATTATTTCATCTTTTTATGTATGTTCAAGGTGCAAATATGCAAGGTGCGCTGTGAACTAGAAGCGATGACCGACTTTCATTATGAAAATCTCCTCAAAATTTTATTCAAAATATTTGAATTAATTACAATATATTTATAGATATTAATACATGTAAATAGACAAACTTATAAATTACAAATCATATATTCTTTTTACCAAACAAAAACTTACTGTCAATAGATTAAATATATCACTTATTATATATTTATTATATTAATTTTTACACAATTTTAAAAATATATAAATTAAATATATCACTGTAAATAGATTAACTTTTTATTTAATTGCTATTGTTGAATTTTTAAATCTTAAAAACTCAATTCATCAAAAAATTGCTTTTTTATTAAGCACGTAGTGAACTTAAAATATAAAATAGATATATATTTTTAATTCAACAAATATTTTAAAAATATATACAATTACTCCATCGAAACATAAAGCGAGAATTACACGTGATCTGTTTTGAAGTTTAAAGTAATTGTAAAAAATATTTTTGACACTTGAAAAAATACAAAAGAATATGTAAAGTTTAATGTTATGTTATAATTTATTCCTTGTTGTTAATTAACTATCGTTAAATTTTATAAAAAACTAAAATATTTTTATATTTATATTTATTCTTCTCTTTTTCATCATTTCTCTCTCTTTTATGTCTCCTCCATTGTTTTCTCCATCTATCTACAGTGAATGAACAATGATAACAGCTAGAATCAAAAGAGAAACGATGACAATCACAAACAGTATTGACAACGAAGTTTGTTCATAAAAGTAATAGCGACAATGAAAATAAAGGCATCTTCTTTTTTTTCTTTTGCTCATTGACTTTTTCTTTTTTTCTCTTTTCTAAATAAATTAGCCCTTGTAATTTTATTTTTGAGTCCTTTAATTGAAACGGATTGCGGTTGAATTATAAGTCTAGTCTATATAGATATGGATTATTTTACAAGTTTTCAATGAAGACAAATAAGTAAAACATATGCAATAATTAAAAAAAAGAATTATTGGTAATAATTATAAGTCCTTTAATTGATATAGATTATTTTACAAGTTTTCAATGAATTATGAGAGTTGTTTTTATATCTCCTCCATTGTTTTCTCCATCTATCTAAAGTAAATGAATGATGATAATTACTAGAATCCAAAGAGAAACGATGACAACTACAAATAGTAATGACAACGAAGTTTGTTCATAAAAATAGTAACAACAATGAAAATAAAGATATTTTTTTTTTCTCTTTGATTTTTTTTTTCTGCTTTTTAAATAAATTAGCCCTTGTATATAGATATGAATTAATAGTTGGGAGTTGTTTTTACTTTCTATAACTTTTCAATGAAGACAAATAAATAAAACATATATAATAATTAAAAAAGAATTATTGGTAATGACGAAGCTAGCTAGCTAGCTAGGTGTTCATGTTGACTGCATTATCGCCGTCCTTGACCCGACCATATATAGTTTAATTAGTCAATTTGAAATCCTAGTAATGTAATCGATCGAAGATCCTTAGTTGATTAACAATTAATTAATTATAACCAAATAAATGGTGGTTGTTTATTATACGTCTAAAATCTAACAATCATATATATAATTAAATGAATAAATAGATAATACTGTTTAAGGCACCTTAGTCCATCCACAAACAATTTAAAATTTTCTTAATTTTATAAACAATTTAAATGATGGTTATCTACTATATGTCTAGAATTCCTCATTGATTAGATGATAACAAAATTAATAAACAAAAACTACTATTATGGCTAATGCCTAAGCTATGCGAAGCAACAGGGGCCGTTGCGTGCAAGGTGCGCTGTGAACTAGAAGCCATGCCCTTCCATTATGAAAATCTCTTCGAAATTTCATTCAATATATTTGAATTAGTTACAATATATTTATAGATATTAATACATGTAAATTAGACAAACTTATAAATTACAATCATATTCTTTTTACCAAACAAAAACTTACTGATAAATAGATTAAATATATTATTTATTATATTAATTTTTACACAATTTTAAAAATATATAAATTAAATATATTACTGTAAATAAATTAAATTTTACTGCTATTGTTGAATTTTTCAAATTTAAAAACTCACTTCATCTAAACTTTACTTTTTTATTAAGAACACAATGAAATTAAGATATAAAATAAATACGTATTTTTTAATCTAACAAACATTTTAAAAATATATATAATTATTCAATGGAAACATGAAATGAGAATTATACACTATCGATTATGAGATTTAGAGTAATTATAAAAATATTTATGACGTTTGAAAAAATACAAAAGAATACCTAAAATTTAATGTTATATTACAATTTTTTCCATATGATTAATTAACTACCGTTAAATTTTATAAAAAAATTTAAATATTCTTATATTGAAATTTATTCTCCTCTTTTCTCATCATGACAATAGTAGCAACAATAAAAATAAAAACATTTTCTGTCTCTCTCTCTAATTTTTTCTTCTTTTCTCCTTACTAAATAAATTAGTCCTTATAATTTTATTTTTTTCTCCTTACTAAATAAATTAGTCCTTATAATTTTATTTTTTCGTCATTTAATTGAAACAAATAGTGATTGAATTATAAGTCTGATTTGTATAGATATGGATTAAGAGTTAAGAGTTATTTTTATTTTCTATAAGTTTTCAATGAAGACAAATAAATAAAACATATGTAATAATTAAAAAAATAATTATTGATAATAACGAAGCTAGCTAGCTTCGTCGTGAGCTCCGTCATTACCAACAAATACATGCATATGATCCATACAATACATACATACATATGATCCGCATTCACATGATCCATATATAGTTTAATTAGTCAATTTGAAATCCTAGCTATATAACCGATCCAAGATTAACAATTAATTAATTATAATCAAATAAATGGTAGTTGTCTATTGTAGATCTAGAATCTACCAATCGTATATAAAACTTAATGAATAAATAAATAATACTGTTCAACGCACCATAGTCCATCCACAAACAATTTAAAATTTTCTTAACTATATTAACAATGGAAATGGTGGCTGTCTGAGTGTCATGACTGATGAGCTTGCAACACCTCATTGGGTGTGTGCATGAGGTGTGTTCTCCACACACCCAATGAGGTGCTGACACTGAGGTGTTGCCAGCTCAGTGTCATGACTGATGACACTCATGACACTTAGCATTATTCGTTATATATATATATATATAGAAACAGTATAATAAATTAATATATATACTTGCTTCTTCACGTTGAGGCTATTTAACGCGGTGTTCAGTTCAATTACGCATTTTTTGTTAATAAACAAAAATAGAGATTACATGGTGTTCAGATTAATTACGCGATTTTTGTTAAATAAAATAAATAAATAATGGGAAAGAAGATTAATTAATTAGTATATGGTGGGCTTAGTCGTGACCCTAATGAAATACATTATTAATGTTTGTCGTTATTAATTAGATTAGTTTTTTTTAATGTTAATTAGTAATTACATTAGAGTTTTAGAATTAATTAAATTGGTTAGGGTTTAGGTTAGCTATATTTGTTATGTGGTGGCAGAATTGTATCTTCTTCCACCAATTCTTTTCCATGTAATAATTAATAAATAATAAATGGGATGACATTTTCTCCATATAATTTCTTTTCTCCATAACTTTTTTTTTTTTTGGTTCACAAGTAGTATTTTGATGGGAAAGCAAAATACTATATATTATAATATTTGAATAAATATAATTTGTCATCAATTTGTCTTCTTAATAAAAAAATATTCATTACAAAAATTTATTATTCAATTTAAATTAGCTAGACTTTCAATAAAATTTTACAGAAAGAATAAGAATTTGATCATGAATAAGAAGCCATTTATTTCTATATAATTTTTTGCTATAGAAATTAATATTTTTAACTTAGATATTTGTATTTTATCTTAGATTTGTAAGATCATTTAGTTAGTCAAATAAAAATAATTTACTTTTCAAAGTGCATATATTTTGTAATTATAAAAGAATTATGGATTTTTTTTTTTACTTGATGAATTAGGAGTGTGTTAAATATATTGGTTAGTACAATGATAAGGACAATAATGTTTTAAATTTGAAAAAAAAAATAAAGGATGTTGGATTGTTACGGTGTATTATGATACATTTACAAAATATTTTTAAGTTTTTTAATTTTAATTTTTAATAAGTTATTGAATCTTTCATTAAAAAATAAAAAAATTTAATTATTTTAAAATTTTTAATTTTGTACTATACTAGGAATTAAAAATTATAAATAACAAAGAACAATCTTGAAGTTTGGGAATATTTCACTCTTAACATTCGAGAAGATACGAGATTTAATACCAGGTTACAATTTTTAACATCCTTGAGGTTTGGCAATATTTCACTCTTGACATTAGTTAATTGCAATTATATTTTGAAATTAACAAATAACCTTTATATTTAAAAGGATTATCTTGCCTTCTTTCCACACCTTCTCTCTCGTAATCAAAGCTTTAGGCCCTGTTTTCTTTGTCGTTTTCGTATCATTTTCTGTTTTCAGTTTTTCCAAACACTCAAAACGTATTCTCTTTGTTATTTTTAAAAACGCATTTTAAAAAATAAGTAAAAGTTTTGTAAAGGAAATCCAAAACAATTAAAACTCGTTTTGACTGTTTTAAGCCAAAACACGGGTAAAAATTAAAAACACGGAAAACAGTTGCGTTTCTTCTCACGCAGTGGCAGACGCTCCACCCATCCCCAGCCTCCATTCTCTCCTCTCTTCTCTCTCTCTCTCAAACCTTGACCAAACACCTCACCCGCCATCTTCGTTGCAGCCAGAACCGCCATCGACCTCGCGCGCCATCTCCGTTGCTGCCAAAGCTGCCGTCGACCTCGACCGCCACCACCGAAAGCCACCATCAACCCACCCCTCTCCCCCCAAATCTGGAAGACCCCATCCATTCTCTTTCTCTTATCTCTTCTCTCCAAAACACCCAAAAATCGCAAACCCAAAAACACAGCACTGCCTCCACCACTGCCGTTGACCGCATCGCCACTGCCACCGCGACCACCGCTGTCGACTACGGCAGCCACCTACCGTGCGAGCCGCCGTCTACCGCCCATCGTCAATCCCCTTGCATCTCGCGTCCACCATCATCGTCTCCCCTCCGTGCGAGAACCCATCCATTCTGCCTTCTTTATTTTGAATTCTTTTTTGATTTGATTTTTTTTTGTTTTTGTTTTATTTGAATACGAATATGTAATATGATATGTAATATAATTTTTTTAATAATTTATAATTTATTAATATTTGTTTATAATTTATTTTAAATTAAATTTATCGAATAAAATATTATAAAATGATTTTTTCAAAATTCCAAAGCAAACGCGTTTTCTAGTTTTTTGTTTTAAGAAATAATTTTTCAAAATGACAAAAAGAACACGTTTTCAAAAATCTCAAAACGGACACTCAAAACACAAAACTGAAAATGAATTCAAAACTCAAAATTGAAAACTGAAACACGAAGAGAACACCACCTTAGTTATTGTCGTCGACTCTTTTCTCTTCCTCCCCATGCCAAATACCTTTTTTGGTAACTGAATTGTTATTGTCATCACCAACTAACTTTGCATTCTTATCTTAGATTCAATCGTATTTTAGAATCATTCATCAAAACATCCACAATAGTTGGCTTATAGCTATTAAATTACATAAGACTTAGTTCGATTCTTCATTTCCTAACCAACACCATTTCCTATTTTTTTTGTAAATTCTTCTCCATCTTTCCTTATCATTATCCCACATGGATAAAATCGAAATGGCCAATTTGATTATGCCAGGCATCTCATGCCATATTTCTTTTGTCTACCAACTGCATTCGTGGATATCTTATTATAGGAGTGGTGCTTTGGGAAATAAGTTACCTGACACCTAATAAACTACTTCTATTCATCTTCATGTACATCAATTTCAATTGTGTACCATGATTGAAAAGAATTGACAATCTAAGGCCTATCGATTTACCATAAATGTAAATCGATCGATCGTTATCTAAAAGAAGATAAGTAGTTCTTCTATCGTTCAAGGGCAAAGGAAGAACATGTAACGGCATGCTTAGACTCATATTTCCTGCAAAGTCTGTGGATCAAACCAACGATTCTCTTCTCAAATAAATAGAGAAATAGAAAGTCTTTCTGATATGTAGCTCCGTGGACTAGGAGATCATTATCAGGGCAAGGCAAAAATGAACATAGGATCATGATCTTTTTCTTTTTCTCTTTTACTGATGATATCACATCAAGTGCAGCTTCTTCTTGTTTATGATCATTAGTTGTTCCTCTGACTTAAAGAAATCGGTCAAGTGGGGGGCTACCCTCAACTCACATCTCACTTTATAAATAAAAAAACCCCTCCTTAGAAGAGAGTAGAAGCTTCAAGATGAGTATGTCCTAGATTCCCAGATTCATTCTCGTCTTAATCCATCATAGAATTTTTGAAATATTCAAAAAAATTCTAGGTGAGGGCTCGTAGTTCTCAAATATCACAAGGTGCTGAAGTGGAAAGATAAGGGATCTATATTTTTTTGTGAAAGGAATGCTCTAACATCTCTTCTACTTTTTCTTTTTACTAGTGTTCAATCCAATTCTCTCATTTGTAATCATTAACCCAAATTGGATTCAATCAAACCCAAATGCTGGATTTCATCAAGCCCACCTGTTTAGTCATATATTAGGTTTTGGTACTGATGATAGTAGACTTGTGAGCTAGAGACTCTCACGAAGTCTCTAGAGAGTCTCCAAAAAAGTATAACCTTAGTGTCCCAAAGGCCCAAAACAGGTCCCAACTATTCTATGGCTCCAAATAGTCTTTGAACTCATTTGGAGAATACTCATTGGGGGTACTTTAACTCTAAAGATACCTTTAGATTCTTCAACCTTATTGATTGTATTTTCCAAAGAGTCTAAGACTCCCATATGCAAGTTTCTCAAGTTTTACAACTAACTTGAGAAACTTGCTGAAACAGAAGACAATAAGAGCTGTATCAGATAATCTCAGTTCAAAAAACACCCCGAGAAATGTCCGCTCATCACCTGACCAATTCAAAGCTCAAAAAATATATATACATATATGTTGTTGAAAATGGTTAAAAAAAGGTTGTGTTTTCTTTACTGTTTTCAAGTTATTTTTAATTTTTAATTTTTTAAAATAATAAAAACGCGTTCTTTTTTTTATTTTTTAAAAACACATTTTTAAAAATAAAAAAATGGTAAAGAAAACTGAAAATAATAAAAAAATTATTTTAAGTATTTTCATCCAAAATAAATTCAAAACTCAAAACACATTTATTTATTTATTTTTATTTTATTATTGTAATGAAAAAAATTATAAAATTCATTAACTTTAAAATGTATATATATTTTTTAATAATATATTAACATTAAATATTTCTAATTTACTGAATAATCAAATTTATTAAATAAAATATCATTAAAAAATTATTCTCAAAATTTAAAAAAGAACATGTTTTCTAAATTTTTGTTTTGAGAAATAATTTTTCAAAATAATAAACAAAATGAGTTTTAGTATTTTAAAAATAAATTTTTAAAATAAAAAACTAAAAATAAATTTAAAATTCAAAACTAAAAATTAAAACGCAAAATGCAGAATCTTCATATTTCCTATACATAAAAGTATTGTTTCTCTCTCTTTTTTTGTAGGATCGAAGACTAGAAAAAGTAGCCCCCACCGACATAACCCAGCGGTTGAGGGTGAATACTGGTGTTGCACCTTTTTGTATATTAGTTTTGATGATGAAAAACATATATTGGTTTAATCCCTAAGTAATGAGTCAAGGCAATGATTTTCAACGCATATCAATTTCAATATCAAGTTATATTTTTGTTCAAATGAAAACCAAAATAAGTTCATTTTTATACATATTGGAGTTTGCAAAGTCATGTATTTAGTCTTAAAATAGTCTCCTAAAATGATTTTCAAATTAGTTTTGAAGTTGTTGGTCAACATAGAGCTAAATTTGTTCTAAGGCAAAAGACCAATTAGAACATAAATGTGTTTAGTGGAAAACTAATCCTAAATATGAAAAATCATTTATGTTAATCTCATATTTCATAATAAGCTTTTCATATTTTGAAACATGCATGAAAGGTTTTGACTCAAAATTTAAATGTCTGAAAAATCTTTTAGTTCATGCATTATGTTAACTCTTTTTTGATAAAGTTTCAATATTTTTCTAAGTCTAGAAGGTTAGCACCTTATAAGGAGACATATAACAAAATATTTTATTTTTAGAAAACTATCTCCCGGTATTTTGATATTTTCTATCCATTAGTGCTAAAACGATTTTTAACGAATTTTCAAGAAATAAAAAGTGTATATCTTGGAGGTGGTAAAATTATAAAATCCTAAGTTTGTACTAAAACGCAAATTCTACTTTCTTATTCTTATGGATTTTGATTTTTTAGATATTTTTATTGAATCCAAATGGGGGACACTTTCTTATTTACATTTATGTATTAAAGTAAATGGAAAGTAAAATATAAATAAAATAAAATGAGAACATTTACTTGCATCTGTCGACTAACAGAATGTCATTTAGTGATGCTTCGATAGTGTGCACCATCTGTTGACCGATGCCTATGCATCTTTCGACCAGCACAATGCGTGCATAAGGAACTGTTGACCGGCTCAGATGATCTGTCTACCGGATTTTGAATTCTTGCTAATTTGTCGATCGATGCCTTGCATCTGTCGACCATCTGTGTTGCAGAAACCCCCAACTACTAATTTTTCCACTTACCCAAAATGGCTCTTCCACTACCAACGATAAGATTCATGAATAGGCTCTCAAATGACTATAAATACAAGTCAAATGGGTGATTCAAACCAACTAAAAGATTACATTACAAGCTCCCAAGTGTCAAGATCATTGTTGTGCTTCATTGGTAAATTCGTTCTCTTTTCAAGACTTTGTATTCATTATGTTAAATTCATTATCAAAGCTTGTCTTTATTTTGAGAGAATTTGTAACTGAGAAAATTGTTTCTCAGATCATTTCTTGTATCTCTTTGTAATTTTCCTAACTTGTTTTGCTAGAAGGCCTACATTGCTTGTAGGAGGATTTTGATTCATAGCTTGTTGTATTAGAAGGCTTGCTTGTTGAAGCAAATGGTGAAAATACCTAGCTTGTTGTTAGAGGACTTGTTTGTTTAAGCAAGAGGTTGTATTTCCTAGCTTGTTGCTAAAGGGGCTATCCGAAGAGATAGAAGGTTTTTAGAGGATTAATTGAAAAATTCTTAGTGAGAAGTTAAGGTAGTGGATTAGGCTTGATTTAACTCGAACCACTATATATCGTTTGTGTCTCTTATTTGCTTGTGTTCTTTGTTTCATTTATTGTGCCAAGCATTTCATTTATCCTCACTTTCACTAAAATCATATTTTTCATTAAAAGGATTTTCAAGTTCAATCAAATTTTTAAAACAACCCAATTCACCCCCTCTTGATGTTGGTGTCATTGCTATTCAAATCTAACAAGTACGAGTTAGAACTTAAAGGAGCTTTTGGACTGTAGTTGCTATATAGTCAGTAAAGCCCTGTGTTCGAATCTTTGACCTTGAGTTCCGTGGTTATCCCCCTCTATAGAAATCTTGAGTTTGTGTTGCGGAGGCCCTTAAGGTGGGGAATTTTATCTTTTGGAACCTAAAAAGACTAGAAAAAGCAAGACGAAGTAGCTCAGAGAATACGAGCAGTCTGTTTAAGCTGCCCGGAGTGCTCGTAAGATGGATTGCTGATCCATTGACCAGCCATCACATCATTATTCTTGATAGGGGTAGTTTGAGAAATCCAAAAATTCGAAAGTAATGAGGCTTTTTTTTTCTTTTTTTGTCCTTTCAAAATTTAAGTTCCGACATATATTTAATTTAAAAATTTTAATTTATAAAACATTATTTTATAAATATGCTTAAATTATAAGTGAAATGACATTTTCGGGCATAGAGAGAAAATGAAGGGACAGTTTAGGCAGTTGGGGGAGAGAAATACAGAAGGTGGGACACACTTATTGTAATATCTCAAAATTTAAAAATAAATAATAATGATTCAAATCGGTATTTGAGGATATTATTGAATATTTGGGAATTTAAGACCAAGTATTTATTTATGTGGTTTGAGGAAAATAATTAATTAAAGGTAATTAACTAAATTATTTGGAGATTTAAGACAAATGTTTATTTATCTAATTTTGAAAAAAAAAAAGAAATTTAGGTATTTAATTAATTTAATTGGGGACTATTTAGGAAAATAATAAAATAAATTAAATTGGGTGATTTTTGGAAATTATGGGGTGAAACTGAAATAAAGGGTAACTCTGAAATGGGGCGCAAGTGTTAATTTTTGAAAGTTCTGGGCATTACAGTAATTCTCGAAAATGGGCCGCGAGTCACCTTAAATATATTCAGCGCGCATCGTAGGTATGAGGGAGCAGCAGGTGCGAGCGGCTACGGGTGCGGGTGTGCAGGTGGGGAACGCGGGATCGAGTCCTGGGGCATGCGCGCACGTTGGGAGGGATTTCTGCTAATTTTTCCAAGTCAATGGTGCCCAAAACGGCGTCGTTTTAGGCCTTAGGCGGTGGCCTCCTAGCGGCAGCCACGTGGCTGCGTCCTGGCCGCTTATTTTTGGCCAATTTAAGACCCATTTCAGGCTGATTTCGCGCGGAACAGAAGAAGAAATGGAAAGAAATGAAAAAGAAGAAGAAACAGCAGCGCCGTGACGAAGAAATGGAGGAATTTGGGGGTAAAATTTCAGATTAAATGAGATTTAATCAATGTTTAATTAGTCAGCTACGTAAAGAATTATGTATTAAACATTCTTTACGGTTGAAATTTCGTTTTGTGTCCAATTTTATTAATTTTAAGAATTATTCTATTTTACAGTGTGTATTAATTTGGTGACATTTAACTGTGAAAACGGTGTAAACGACTAGATACAGACAAGCTCTCCTCTACCCTCACGATCTCTTTCCATTTTGTGAACCCCTCCCCTTCCCTTGACTCGTTTCGATGTCACGTATTAAATATATAAATTGAGGATGTTATTGACATGATTTAATTTAAAATAAATATGAGACTCATTGGGATTTTAATTGTGGTGCGCTTACGTGGGATTTTAGACGACTAAATTATTTATATTATACGATTAAATTTAATTAATGTGAGTCACTGTTTTATTAATCGCTATTAAATGTTTTACTTCGCAGCGGGAGTCCAGGAAAGGCAAGGAATGGTCGTGTAAAGACAAGCTCCTAACCTTATCATCATGACCTTTAATTCCTGTGAGAAACTCCATAATTTCTCGTATTTTATACCCTCCCTTACTCTAATTCGGCGTCTGGCATTATTTATTGAGGATTATTCATTGTTTTAATTTAAATTAAATCTGAAACTTCTGGAGTTTTATTTATTAAGTGCCTATGGGGGTTTGTACCACCCCCATTCTTTTTAGAATAATGTCGAACCCAGTTTGGGGACTAGGTTCCTAGATGTGTGGGTTTATTTATGGTTTTCTCGGATTTATTTATAATTTGAATAGAGCTATCAAGCAATAGGGCAAGGGTCAGCTGTTTGGTGACGTTGGGGTAGACTATTGTACGGCCCTGAAATGGACCGTCAAGTGGACACTCCTAGTCACTAACCGTTGACCGGTGCCAGACATTGCTGATGAGATCTACCAGTATGTGATTTATTGCATGATTTGATATGTTGTATTACTGTTCATGATTTGATATGCACATTGGTACGGGTTGCATGTTGGGATATTCATTTACTGAGTATGCTTGGACACGGACATTCTAGCATGATTATGTTACATTTGACACGGGCATATGCATCACGTGTGGTTTACTATGTGGGCGGAGCATGGCCTGATACCTGGATGTATGGGCGTCAGTGTATCACATTGATGCTCACTATGCCATTGCATTTTTATGTGCATTGCATAGTTATTGGTAGTTATTAGTTCTCGGACGGGAGGACCGTTCCAAGGGAGCCTATGGCTCGGGTGTCTGGAGTACTGACACGGACACACGGGTGACGGGAGCACCGACCTCGGACAGCGCGCGCAGGTTTGTTGGAGATACATGTTGCTTTTCAGGGCAGCGACAGGTTGGTATGGACTTGGGTGCCGTGTGTCTTGTGTGGGCCCCAAGGACCGGTAAGTGCTTTCATTATACTATACTATTGTGTTGTACCATCTCATAACTTGTGTGTACATGAGGGTTTATTCTGGGGAGAGTTTTCTGGATATGTTCAGCTTTCAGCCTTTATTTCTTTATACTTGCTGAGTCTTTCGACTCACTTTGTTTTCTATCGTTCCAGGTAGTGGCATCGTGGGCCATGGTAAGAGAGTCAGTTTTTAGCGACAGAGTCGGTATGGTGTACAGCAGTCTCGTTAATCCCTGTCAACTCTAATGTCTGAGTAGGATTTACTCTATTATTTTGTACTGTGCCAGATCTTTCCTCGAGTCTCGTATATGTCGGCACAGGAGTTTGTATTTATTTTGTTATCTTGTGACCGATGTACTAGCGGGGTTACTCGTAATGCATGCATGTGTTTAGCTTCACTTCCGCTGTTCTTAATTTTGTGTATGCATGTCAGAATAGTTTTTGTATTGTGTTTTATTCTTTTTTCCTTCTATAAGTACTCCCGTTCAGATAATTCGGATGGTTGGAATATTCAAGTGAGGGTGCTTATACTTATGGTGACATGTCAAGCTTTTCGGGGACACTTTGTTTGCTGACGTGACAATATTTATCTACTAGTCAATGAGATAATAATAATAATAATAATATATCCCAGAAAACACACTGCAATTGTTGTATTTAGTCAATGCCCTCCTCCTTAATTAATTGTATTTATTTATTGTTGATTAGTTGCAAGAAAATCAAATTTGATTCATCATCTTTCAAATGATTCTAGAAAGGGTCTCAACCACTCCAGCAAAATGAATTTCCATTAAATTTGAAGTGAATTTAACAATGATTTAGATTGGGACAATTACAGGAAGCTAGATGGTGGATTAACTTCTCTTATAAATTAGAAAGATAATCTTCATTATCACATATCTTAATTTAATTTAAAAGTCTCATAGTCTTATATCAATTTTAATTTTTTTCATCTTTTTATGTATGTATGAACTAGAAGCCATGACCGACTTCCATTATGAAAATCTCCTCAAAATTTTATTCAAAATATTTGAATTAATTACAATATGTTTATAGATATTAATACATGTAAATAGACAAACTTATAAATTACAAATCATATATTCTTTTTACCAAACAAAACTTACTGTCAATAGATTAAATATATATTTATTATATTAATTTTTACACAATTTTAAAAATATATAAATTAAATATATCACTGTAAATAGATTAAATTTTTATTTAGCTGCTATTGTTGAATTTTTAAATCTTAAAAACTCAATTCATCAAAAATTTGTTTTTTTATTAAGCACGTAGTGAACTTAAAATATAAAATAGATATATATTTTTAATTCAACAAGCATTTTAAAAATATATACAATTACTCCATCGAAACATAAAGCGAGAGTTACACGCGATCTGTTTTGAAGTTTAAAGTAATTGTAAAAAATATTTTTGACACTTGAAAAAATACAAAAGAATATCTAAAGTTTAATATTATGCTATAATTTCTTCCATGTTGTTAATTAACTATAGTTAAATTTTATAAAAAACTAAAATATCTTTATATTTATATTTATTCTTCTCTTTTTTCATCATTTCTCTCTCTTTTATATCTTCTCCATTGTTTTCTCTATCTATCTAAGGTGAATGAACGATGATAACGACTAAAATTAAGAGAGAAACGATGACAACCGCAAACAGTAATGGCGACGAAGTTTGTTCTAAAAAATAGCAACGATAACAAAATAAAGGCATATTCTTTTTTTTTTCTTTTTCTTTCTGACTTTTTTTTCTCCATTCTAAATAAATTAGCCCTTGTAATTTTATTTTTGAGTCCTTTAATTGGAACGGATTGCAAGGTTGAATTATAAGTCTGGTCTATATAGATATGGATTAAGAGTTGGGAGTTATTTTTATTTTCTACAAGTTTTTAATGAAGACAAATAAGTAAAACACATATGCAATAATTAAAAAAAAAATTATTGGTGATGACGAAGCTAGCTAGCTAGCTAGGTGTTCATGTTGACTGCATTATCGCCGTCCTTGACCCGACCATATATAGTTTAATTAGTCGATTTGAAATCCTAACAATGTAATCGATTGAAGATCCTTGGTTGATTAACAATTAATTAATTCTAACCAAATAAATGGTGGTTGTCTACTATACCTCTAGAATCTAACAATCATATATATAATTAAATAAATAAATAAATAATACTGTTCAAGGCACCTTAGTCCATCCACAAACAATTTAAAATTTTCTTAATTATACAAACAATTTAAATGGTGGTTGTCTACTGTACGTCTAGAATTCCTCATTGATTAGATGATAACAAAATTAATAAACAAAAACTATTATTATGGCTAATGCCTAAGCTATGGTGGATTTTATATATATATATATATATATATATACTATAGTAACAGTATAATAGATTAATATATATAGCCGCTTCTTCAGATTCAGGGCATCTTACACGATGTTCAGTTTAGTTTCGTGGTTTTTGTTAATAAACAAAAATGGAGATTACGCGGTGTCCAGTTCAATTACGCGGTTTTTGTTAAATAAAATAAATAAATAATGGGAAAAAGGATTAATTAATTAGTATATGGTGGGCTTAGTCGTGACCCTAATGAAATACATTATTAATGTTTGTCATTATTAACTAGATTATTTTTTTAATGTTAATTAGTAATTAGATTAGAGTTTTACAATTAATTAAATTGGTTAGGGTTTAGGTTTGCTATATTTGTTATGTGGTGGCAGAATTGTATCTTCTTCCACCAATTCTTTTCCATGTAATAAATAATAAATGGAATGACATTAATTATTCTTCATATTATTTCTTTTGTCCATAACTTGTTCTTATTATTTTATTTCTTTTGTTCACAAGAAGTATTTTGATGGAAAAGAAAAATGTGGGTTTTTTTATATAAAATAATTATATTTTATAATATTTGAATAAATATAATTTGTTATCAAATTTTCCTCTTAATTAATAAGAAAATATTCATTATAAAAAGTTATTATTATTCAATCTAAATTAACTACGCTTTCAATAAAGTTTTGCAGAAAAAATAAGAATTTAATCATGAATAAGAAGCCAATTATTTCTATATAATTTTTGGCTATAGAAATTAATATTTTAAAGTTAGATATCTGTATTTTATGCATTTTATCTTAGATTTGTAAGACGATTTAGTTAGTCAAATAAAAATAATTTAATTGTCAAAGTGCATATATCTTGCAATTATAAAAGAATTATGGATTTTTTTTTTACTTGATGAATTAGCAGTGTGTTAAATATATTGATTAGTACAAAGATAAGGACAATAATGTTTTAAATTTGAAAAAAAATAAATAAAGGATGTTGGATTGTTACAGTGTATTATGATACCTTTACAAAATATTTTTTAGTATTTTTAATTTTAGTTTTTAATAAGTTATTGAATCTTTAATTAAAAATAAAAAAATAATTATTTTTAATTTTTTAATTTTATACTATACTATGAATTGGAAATGATAAATAACAAACAACATCCTTGAGGTTTGGCAATATTTCACTCTTGACATTCTAGAAGGTCAAAGATTTAATACCATATACAATTTTTAACATTCTTGAGGTTTGGCAATATTTCACTCTTAATATTAGTTAATTGTAGTTATATTTTAAAATTACCAAATAACTTTTATATTTAAAAGGCGAGCAATTCTACACTATTCGAATTTCTCATACTGAGAGCTTACTGAAGTAAATTTTTTCTAACAAAATTACCCTTCACCCCTCAACAATATTGCAAATTTACCATTGAAGGTTGTGTTATAGGCTCTTCCTCATTCTTTCTCTACCCACCGTCTCTCTCTCTACGACGTGCATCCCTTCCACCTCCAGCATACGTCTTTTCATGTCATCGACGCTCCTCACCAGCGACGACCATTTTTTTCTCTGCATTCATATGACCAGTGTGATATGATATTGTACAGTGCAGGGGCGAATCCATGAGGGATCCAAGTAGAGGGCTGAAGCTTCAATTTGAGGGGTTGTGTGTGTGTATATATATATGTATATAATGTTTTAGTTGGGGAGCTCGTGCCAGCCCCTCCCTAGATTCGCCACTGGTACAATGTAAGTATTCTATAATAATTAACATTAACAACAAGAAGGTGCAACTCAGCCATTTAATTACGTTGTAACCATTCCATTGTAACAATAGAGGAAGTGACTAAAAACATAAAACGCATAGGCGTTTTTCTAATATTAATAGGCAATGAAATTAACCAGGTCATTCTTGGATTTATTGAGTAAGAACATTCATTATTCGTCTTAGATTTTCTACTTTGTTCTTCGTGAGAAGGCGGTCTGACTGTAGGTGGGTGGAGATCTCAGACCGGTGGTGGCGAGAGGCTATCAGCGAGGAGGAAGGAGGAAGAAGAAAGAAGGAGGCTGTTGGTGAGTAGGAAGGACGAAGAAGGTTGTGCGAAGAAGGCTGGAGGTTGTGCGAAGAAGGAGGAAGAAGAAAGAAGGAGGCTGTTGGTGAGTAGGAAGGATAAAGAAGGTTGTGCGAAGAAGGCTGGAGGTTGTGCTTGAAAGAGGAAGAAGGATAGGGCTTGCAGTGCTCTGTTTGAAAAATGAGGCTAACTTTGGCACTTATTTCGATAGAATCAGTCAATCAAAATATCACAAAAATTTACTTTGGTAAGCTCTTGATATGAGAAATTCGGGCAGTGTAGAATTGTTCTTAAAAGGCTTATCTTGCCTTCTCTCCACACCTTTTCTGCTGTGATCAAAGCTTTCATTGTCGCTGACTCTTTTCTCTTCCCCCCCGTTCCAAATATCTTCTTTTGGTGACTGAATAGTTATTGTCATCGCCGACCATCTTTGCATTCCTATCTTAGATTCAATCGTATTCTAGAATCATTTATCAAAACATCAATGCTTATAGTTATTAAATTACATAAGACTTAGTTTGATTCTTCATTTCCTAACCAACACCTCTTTCCATTTTTTTGTAAGTTCTTCTCCACCTTTCTTTATCATTATCCCCCATGGATAGAATCGAAATGGACAATTTGATTATGCCGGGCATCTTATACCATACTTCTTTTGTCTACCAACCGTATTCCTAGATATTTTATTATAGGAATGGTGCTTTGGGAAAGTTACCTTACGCCTCATAAACTTCTTCACTTCATTTTCATATACATTAATTTCAATTTCATACTATGATTGAAAAGAATTGCCAATCTAAGGCTCATTGATTTACTATAAATGAAAATCGATCAACTATTATCTAAGAGAAGATAAGTAGTTCTTCTATCGTTCAAAGGCAAAAGGAGAACATGTAGCGGGTTGCTTAGATCTCGTATTTCCCACATAGTCCGTTGATCAAACCAACAATTCTCTTCTCAAAGAAATATATATATATATATATATATAGCGAGAGAGAGAGAGAGGGAAAGAGTCTTTTTGATATGTAGCTCTATGGGCTAAGAGAGCATCATCAGGGCAAGGCGAAAACAAACATAGGATCATGACCCTTTTCTTTTTTCTTTTACCGCTGATCTTGGTATTTTACTTTTGTATTTGGTTTTGATGATGAAAAATAAAATTAATTTTTTCCCTATGTCATTTGTCAAGAATATGATTTGTTGGAGATTATGATTTATCAAGAATATGAAAATCAAAATGATCTATGATTTTATATATTAGCAAAAACAAGTATTAAGATTTAAAAGAATCTCCTAAATGATTTTTACAAATAGGTTTTAAATCATTGGATAAACATATGTGTATTATAGTATTTTTTGTATCATATTAGTTGGAAAACATATTTTAAATATTATAGTATTCTATGTATCAAAATGAACTAAGAAATGCTATTTTTCTAAGTTTAGAAGATTAACACATTATAAGGAGACATATAAGAAAATGTTTTCATTTTTGAAAAACTATCTCCCGGTATTTTGATAGCTAATATTCATTATTGTTAAAACGATTTTTAATGAATTTTTCAATAAATAGAAAGTATATATTTTGAGAGATAAATTTGCTAAATCTCGAATTTGTACTAAAACCAAAATTATATTTTCTTATGGTTATGGATTTTCATTTTTTAGATATTTTTATTGAATCCAAATGGGGTGTACTTTCTTATTTACATTTATGTATTAAAGTAAATGGAAGAAATATAAATATGTTGTAATGTGAATATTTATGTATCAAATACATCTGTCGACTAAATGCTCTTCATTTGTCAACTAACCCTTCAAACTGTCGACTAAAGTCATTGCATCTGTTGACTAAGTCCCTCACTCTGTTGACTAACTTTTTTAGTTTGTCGACTAAAAGAATAGATAAATAGGCTTTATCGACTAAGTATTCAATTGTTTATGAAACTGTCGACTAACCCATCTCATCTGTCGACTATCTCCTTGATTTTGTCGACTAATAGAATGTGTAAATTGGTTTTGTTGACTAAGTGTATTAATCTGTCGACTAATTCATTTCTTTTGTCGACACTTTGTTTCACATAAAGCCTCCAACGGTTAGTTTTTCAAATCCCAACGGTCACAAACGGCTAGTTTTCTCTTTGATCTTTTGGGATGCTTATAAATACAAGTCATGGATGAATTTGAGAAGGCTAATAGATGAGAATGAAGTGAAGTGGGCTTAAGAAATATTTCATACTTCTCTATTTGCATTTGTGATTTAACTTTCCTCTCCAAATGCTTTGTACTAAATTTGTTTCATTTGATTCAAACCTTGTATCTTTATTGAGAGATATTGTAACTAAAAGTGTATACTCTTAACTTAGAGACTCTCTTTTATATCTTTATTATTTTTCCTAGCTTGTATTGCTAGAGGACTTGTTTTTCAAGCAAGATGTTGTATTTCCTATTTTGGTTCTAGAGGGCCTATCTAAAGTGATAGGAAGTTTTAGTGAATTGTTTGCAAAATCATTAGCGAGGAGATAAGGTAATGGATTAGGCTTGGGTTAAGTCGAACCACTATAAATCCTTATGTTTATCTCTTGCTCGTGCTTTTTGTTTCATTTCTGATTTCAAGTATTTCTATAATCCTCACTTGCCTTAAATTTTTATTTTCCATAAAAAAGATTTCAAGTTTCAAATAAAGTTTTAATTTACCCAATTCACCCCCCATCTTGAGTGTGTGTCATAGGATTTCAAACCTATCAGATCTCACATCTAGTGCAACTCTTCCTTGTTTATGGTCATTGGATGTTCCTCCGACTCCAAGAAATTGGTCAAGCGAGGGGTTACCCTCGACTCACCTCTCCTTACAAGAGAATAGATGCTCCAGGATGAGTATGTCCTGGATTCCCGGATTCATTCTTGTCTTGATCCATCATAGAATTTTTGAAATCTACGAAAACATATTTTTGGAAAGTACTCATATTTCTGAAAGATCACAAGGTGCTAAAGTGGCAAGATATGGGGGTTTGTACTTTTTTTGTGAAATGGATGCTTTAATGTCTCTTCTACTTCTTCTTCTTGCTAGGGTTCGATTCAATGCTCTCATTTGTAATCATTAACCCAAATTGGGTTCAATCAAACCTAGATGAAGGGTTTCATCAAGGTCACCCGTTAAGTCATATATTAGGTTTTGATGTTGATGGGAGACTGGTTTCGATGATGATATGCAAAACAATATGGTAAAGACGAAAGTTGATAAATGTATAATCTAGTAAGGCTTAGTATTATTAAAGTATATCATCATATCACTCGAATGCAAATTGTTTTAATTTGTCTCGAGTGATTGTCAAAATTAATTGAGTAATATGAAATTTTACTTAAGTAATTAATTGTTGATTTTGAATTTATAATCGTTACAACACATTTAATGCGCGCAATTTATGCTCTTCTGCTCATGATTAGTTAGTTATGATAGTTTATTTAATTAAGCAAGTTGCATAAATAGATGTAAGGAAAATTCTATTCGCAGCCCACAATAGTACTTTTCACAGCCCACAAAGAATTCAATTTGTATTTTTACTTTCTGCAGCCACCATAATTACTCATTGTATCCCATATATTTCAAATTTGCCCTCTCT
Source organism: Diospyros kaki (assembly GCA_036245055.1). Lineage (NCBI taxonomy): Eukaryota > Viridiplantae > Streptophyta > Magnoliopsida > Ericales > Ebenaceae > Diospyros > Diospyros kaki. The sequence goes on from BSEG01000003.1 coordinate 6,554,654, forward strand.
CTTTCCAGCCACTCTAAACCCACAACCCACTCTCTCTGCCGACCACCCCAACCGTCAGCTGCCTCCTCTCCTCTCTATCTTTCTCTCCCGTGCCACATACACACATACACAAACACATACATACATATATATATATACACACGTGCGACGGCCATGACTATCGACCCACCGCAATTACCAAGGTCGGCCGCTACCCACCGCCATTGCTCTATCTCTCTCTCTCTCTATATATATATATATGTGATGATTGCGAGGTAGGTCGACGATGGCGTCTGACCCACTGCTATTGCCAATGAGGGTCAGGGAACTCCCCGACCCATGCCCATAGGGGACTCCTGGATACCCCCGATTGGCTACGAACCCCGGGATTCGGGGGGTCTTTGGACCCTAAGGTTCAACGATGATCGGGGGTTCTAGGGACCCCCGATCGCAATGGGTCGAGCGTTATGGCTGACCCATCTCTTATCCGCACAACCATGGCTGCAAGTGGCAGCTTTTATGGCCGCGGCTGCGCGTGTGTGTATATGTGTGTGTGTGTGTGTGTTGCATCTTATGAGTGTGTGTGTGTGTGTGTGTGTGTTGCATCTTGTGTGTATGTGTGTTGTTAGGATGTATGATTCAAAATGTATTATCATTTTTTATTTATTATGTGCATTTTGTTTGCATTTTGATATATGCATTTGGGTTTTGTTATGGGTATTTTCTGTCCTACTCTATGAGGGTTGTGCCCAACTTATTGAGCTGATACAACTGTCAAAGGAGCTGATGAGCCTTAAACTGAGACCTATCAAAGTGAGCTCGCACATGGCTGAAACTCGGCTTGGAATAATATCATCTGGGCGAGCTCCCAGCGACCTCGCTGATTACCGGCTTAGCCAACCAGCTCGCGTGATATAAGGCCAAAATCCTGACGAGCTGACGAGGCAACAGGCCGAGGGCCGCCCCCAGCCTGCAGCCCAGGCCCATCACTCTCGGCCCATCTGGCTAGTCCATGTCAGTCCCATCTTGGTCTTTTCATAACGACATCATTACCACAGAGCATGGATTTCCGCGCGCCTGCCTCCGATCCCATCTTCATTAATGACGGGTCCTCTCGCCGTTAATGACTGGTCTCATCCACATTAATGAAGGTTCCATCGGTACCTTCTTACAACATGGACATCCTTCGCCGACATTAGGTATTCTGTCCCATCTCCTAGAACAGACATGCTACACCTAAGGAAGAACATCCCTCGATATATATGGGCCAACTTTGGTAAGAAGGGGTAAGGACTTTACTTTCCAATCAACATATTTCTTCTCTCTAGACTCCCCACAAACTCGCTTATTAACTTAAGCTTCGGAGTACCTTGCAGGGACGGAGAGAAGGCTCAGGAGATCAGACATCAGACATCACAAATACGCTCTTCGGATCCATTGCACCAGGCGGGCCAAAAGAATCATAGTCGACCAATTCTGAACGTCGACATTTTGGCGCTAGAAGGAGGGCCCACTTTGGTCAATACATCAATGCCGAAGACCAGAAACACGAGAGGTTCCGGAGCAACTATCAACCGACCAATAAATCATCTCGGTCGCTTACCAGGAATCCCACGGACCGGAGATACCACGGCGTCCACTTCCAGGCCCCCTCCGATCGAACCTACTTATAATGTCCCCGGAGAATGCTCCTACCCGCCCATGGCTCCTGCCACCGATGCAGAAATAACACGGATCTGGCAGCAACGTCAAGAAACTTTGGAGAATACTGTTATGCAACTCGCTGACGCAGTTAAAACTCTCGCGTAAGTACAAGTCCAGACAGCGCAAAGGCAAGCAGCCGTTTCTCGGCCCTTGGATGAAACACCCCCCCAGAAGAGGAAAACGAGGTCGGAAGGCGCCCCCGACGAGCTGGCTCAGTTCACTCCTCCAACCAGCGCTCTCAGGAGGAAGAAAAGCGGCGTCACCATCATAAAGGACCAAGGACGCGCGTCACTGAGCAGAAGACCGGAGTAAGCCCAGTTCGGAACGGCCACGAACAACCCCGTGGAGAGAATCGCCAGCCCGAAAATCGACAGCAGGGCAACCCCTTGGTAAAGATTAGCAGCAGCTATGCCAATCACCACCGTACTCCTGATCACGAACGCAGGGTACGGCCCACCCCACGAGATTACTATCACACGGAACGGGGCACTGTACTAGAAGAACAACTTACTACCAGGTGCTCGGCAAATCAAGACCCTATGGTGGGGGAGTTACTCTAGAGGATTCAGCAACTGGAGGCCAAGCATGGAGCGCACAATCAGTGGGGGAGCTGCGAGGAAAGAACCCCATTCTCCCGAGAAATCCAGATGGAGCCCCTACCTCACAGGTTTAAGGTCCCCAGCATTCCTCAATATAACGGAGACAACGACCCCTACGATCATCTGGACTCCTTCAACGTCCAGATGGACCTGCAAACGTCCAGTCCGTTAGTCAAATGCCGAGTTTTTCCCGCGACATTGGGAGACATACCCCAAGCATGGCTACGAAGCCTTCACCCCCGCAGCATTAATAGTTGGGAAGAATGTCAGAGCAAATTTGCGGATCAATATAGGTCACTCCAAAGGCAGCTCGCCCCAACGTGCCACCTCGCTACCGTTTTCCAACGATCCAACGAGTCTCTGAAAGATTACATTGAGAGGTTCAGGCGCGAGGTAAACAATGTAGAGAACCCATCCGACGAAGGGATACTGACCGCGATCTCCGCCGGGCTCTGCAAAGATGGGAAGCTCTACGAGAGCATCTACAAATCCTTGGTGAGAGACCTTGGCGAGTTTTTCGAACGAGCTGCGAAGGAGGTCCGTTGGGAAGAGGCATTCGGTTTAAAGAAGCCCAGCGACCAGAAAAAAGGAGAGGGTCTCTCGAACCAGAACAAGAAAATGGGTGAAGAGGAATCTCGCAAAGAGGGGCAAGGGCGAGCCCCCGATAATCAGGTTGCTAAAAAGGCAAAATTCGCCCAGGGAGTCGAGCGACTGGTCCGTCAAGGTCGCTACGAAAATTACAGCGTCTTGTCGGATTCCCGCGACAGGATTTTCGCCACAGAGCGCGATAGAGAAGACTTTGGAAATCCCAACCCTCTGAGGACTCCCGACAAATACAGAACGAAGAGTAAGTTCTGCGCCTATCACAACGAGGTGGGACACACAACATCCGAATGCTGGGCGCTGAAAGACGCGATTGAAGAATTGATCAGGAGAGGCCGGCTACGTGAGTATGTGGTGCGTCCCAGAGAACAGCAATCCAAGCAGCCGGCCCAACAGAGCCCACGCCAAGCTCCCGAGTCGGACCAAGCACCCACAGTAAGAACCATCTTCACCATTCACGGAGGACCTCATATCGCGGGGACCTCCAATAGGTCACATGAATGGTATGTACGAGAGGCCGGACACCTTCTGCTCGTCAGGAACAACAGTCAAGCGGGACCTTCCAAAAAGGCCAGAATCGCCTTGGCCAACATTTCCTTCACCGAGGACGATTCCAAAGAGGTGCACTGCCCGCACAACGACGCCCTCGTAGTCCGAGCTCGCATCGGAAACATGGAAGTGCGGAGAATCATGTTAGACACTGGTAGCTCGGTTAATGTCATGTTCAGGGCATGCTTCGACCAGATGGGGCTAAAGGTCGACCAGCTGATATCTTCTCCAAAACCATTGTACGGGTTCACTGGTGATGCTGTAACACCCAAAGGACGTATAAGGCTCCCGTTAACAGTAGGAGAATCAGACCTCCAAACCACTGTGATGGCAGATTTCCTTATCGTCGATGGCCCATCCGAGTACAATGTCGTCATGGGAAGGCCTGACATGAACGACTTGGATCTCATTATCTCGACCAAGAGCCTGACGGTTAAATTCCCAACACCAAAGGGCACCGGATGCATAAAGGGCGAGCAACAATCAGCAAGGCACTGCTACGAAGAAGCATTAAAAATAGGCTCCAAAGTAAAGGGGATAAATATAATCACCAGAGGTGAAGTTTCAACCCCCAGCGGCCGCGAAACCGATCACGATCTGGATCCGCGCGATGTGGACTGCGATCGCACCGCTAGCCCGGCCGACGAGGTGGAAGAGGTAGAAATCAATTGTCATGGCATCAAAAGATTCCTCCAGATCGGCAAGTGCCTTTCCCCTGACATAAAGGCCCAGTTGACCGAATTCCTCAAGGCAAACTCGGATGTGTTCGCATGGAATCATGAGGACATGGAAGGAATAGACCCGAAGATAATGCAGCACCGACTCAATGTCAACCCCAACTACAAACCAGTACGACAGAAGAGGAGGTCGATGACGGCCGAGCGATACACAGCATTAAAAGAAGAGGTGGATAAGCTCATGGCCAGCGGGCTCATCAGGGAAGCCCAATATCCGACCTGGGTGTTAAACCCGGTCCTTGTAAAGAAAAAGAGTGGGAAGTGGAGAACTTGTATCGATTTTACAGATTTAAACAAAGCTTGCCCAAAAGATAGTTTTTCTCTTCCAAGAATTAATCAGCTCGTTGATGCCACCGCTGGTCACCAGCTCCTAAGTTTCATGGACGCTTATTCAGGATACAACCAGATCCCTATGAACCTTGATGAAGAAGAACATACCTCTTTTATAACGAATCGGGGGCTGTACTGCTACAAGATGATGCCTTTCGGATTAAAAAACGCAGGAGCTACATACCAACGGCTCGTCAACATGATGTTTGGAGACCTGATTGGAAAAATCATGGAAGTATATGTAGATGACATGCTGGTAAAGTCCAGACGGGCCAATGACCATATCAGCGACCTCACGGAAGCGTTCCAAATTCTGAGGAAATACCGGATGAAGTTGAATCCGCTCAAATGCTCGTTCGGCGTGGCCTCCGGGAAATTCCTGGGATTCATAGTTAATGAGAGAGGAATTGAGGCCAACCCCGAGAAAATCCGAGCTTTGCTCAACATGCGGGCACCAACCAAGACTAAGGAAGTCCAGAGCCTTAATGGTGTGGATGCACCGGGTATGTCCCACATCGATTGCCCAGAGGGTAACCACTGAGGGGCTCATAAGTGTGGTGGGCCTACTGGTCGTCGAATGGCGATAGCTGAGAGCTAACCCACAACTGTGGGCCCCACGATGATGACACGATGCGTGTAACACCCCAAGAGCCCAGAGGAGGGTAGTATATATCGAGAATAAGTAAGGAAGGAAACAACACCAGCTGGATACATTTTGGACTGAATGTAGGCAGAGAACTCCCAAGTTAAGCGTGCTTGACCTGGGGTAATCCAGGGATGGGAAGTTCGCGTAGGCCCATCAGGGTAAGTTGTTCCAGACCTTCCTATCGCTCGATGCGGGATGTTACAAAAATGTGTGTCAACATTTGGCGCCGCCTGCGGGAAACCCCATAATGGTCCCTACAACCCCGGATAAGGGAGAGGCTGATAGAGCCCCACCACACTTGCTGGGGGGGATGGTGTGGATGCACCGGGTATGTCCCACATTGGTTGCCCAGAGGGCAACCACTGAGGGGCTCATAAGTGTGGTGGGCCTACTGGTCGTCGAATGGCGATAGCTGAGAGCTAACCCACAACTGTGGGCCTCACGATGATGACACGATGTGTGTAACACCCCAAGAGCCCAGAGGAGGGTAGTATATATCGAGAATAAGTAAGGAAGGAAACAACACCAGCTGGATACCTTTTGGGCTGAATGTAGGCAGAGAACTCCCAAGTTAAGCGTGCTTGACCTGGGGTAATCCAGGGATGGGTGACCCCCCTGGGAAGTTCGCGTAGGCCTATCAGGGTAAGTTGTTCTGGATCTTCCTATCGCTCGATGCGGGATGTTACAAAAATATGTGTCAACGGGTTTCATCTTACTGTCATTTAAATGATTTTTTTAAATGAGCATATAATCTATTGTTTTTCCTATATGGGCCAAGTTCTATTGGGTTGTGATATTCTATGGTGCAAGCCCATTTTCGTGAGGCCTGTAAGCGGGTTACCCATGCATGTTTGCCTTAGCCTAGCTCGGTTTTGCCTGCTGTTATATAAGGGCAGCTTCATGCCCTAATTGCTTTAGATCGCTTACTTTCTCATTTTCTAAAACCCTAGTTCAGCGCACATGAAGTGAGACTCTCTCTTGCTCGTAAATCCTTCTCTTGTTCGATTGGCTTTGGTTTGTGGTAAGATCACTTGGTAAGGCTATATTGTTTTAATCTTTGTTGTTTTCTATTTTCAGTTTATGTATTTGCAATACATTTTGTTCTTGTTGTGATCTTGTAATCCAGTTGTAATCGAAAGCTATTAGTGAATTGAATAGAGGTGGAGCCTCTGTCGTGAGTAGGATTTGTTTGGATTCGAACACGTAAAGCTTTGTGTTCTTGTGTTTCTATCTTACTGTGCTTGCTCTTAGTTGGTTTGACCGATTGAACAAGGTTGCAATATATTAACATATATGTATATCCCATGGTTGATCGACCAGTCGAACATGGGGGTCGCGAGGTAGGCCGGCCATGGCGGCCGTGTGTTTGTATATATATATATATAAGTGCATGGCGGTTGCATGGTTGTGGTTGTAGTGAGAATTTTGGCGGGAGTGTGTGGGTTGGGAGAGAATTTTGGGGGGAGCCGCTGAACCTAATGGTTTGGGGGTTTCTCGAACCCCCAAATATTGTGGTTCGGGGATCCCTTGAAACCCTGGATCCCAGGGTTCCCCCTACGACAATGGTGGCATCGCAGTCGCTATTAGTCGCGATGGTGGCGGATATTAAATGGAGAAATGGCAGATATTATTTTATACACTACTAGAAAATGTGTATTTAGAGACGAATTTTTGAGACGGATTTTTTCGTCTCAAATTAGAGAAGGATTTAGAGACGGAATTAGAGACTGAAATTGAGATGGGTTTAGAGACGTCTCAAATTTGAGAGGGATTTAGAGACGAAAAAAAATCCGTCTCTAAATAGAGACGGATTTAGAGACGGAAATAAATCTATCTCAAATTTGAGACGGATTTAGAGACGGAAAAAATCCATCTAAAAATATAAGATGGATTTTGAGATGAATTTTTTCCGTCTCAAATTTGAGACGGATTTAGAGACGAAAAAAATCCGTCTCTAAATAGAGACGGATTTTGAGACGGAAATAAATCTGTCTCAAATTTGAGATGGATTTAGAGACGGAAAAAATCCATTCAAAAAATTTAAGACGGATTTATTTCAGTCTCTAATTACATTCGTTTTTTTTTTCGTCTGTAATTTGAGACGAAAAAATATTCGTCTCAAATTTGAGACGGATTTTAAGACGGAAATAATTCCGTCTCTAATTATAAAAATTATCTCAAAATTAAATCCGGTTCTATTTTGAGACGGATTATTTTTGTCTCAAAATTCGTTTTTAATTAAAAATTAAATATAGTTATTTAATTTAAAGTCTATTGAAAGTTTATTTAAATATATAAATAATAAAATAAAAAATTTAATGAAATGTATATAAAAAGATGTAAACTAAATATAAAATTTCTTAAAACACACACTCTATTTTAATGAGTAATATTAATAATATATGTACTACATTTTAATATTATAAATCTCTATAAATAAAATATATACTTTATACACTACATTTTAAATTTTAAGGACGTAAAATGAGGGAATAAAAAATTAAAAAATAATTAAATTAAAATTTAATCAATCTACAACTTAAGATGATTAAATAATTAAAATAAATAAATCAATTCCAAAAATTATTAAATAATAAAATTATAGACTTGCAATAATAAATATATAAATATTATTTTCTTAAAGGAATCAACAAAAAGAAAACGGTGCTACCTATGTGACTCGTGTCACATTCAGTAGATGTTCAACTAACATTTATTCATATCTACTATATTCATCTTATAAATATTGGCATGTGACTCATTATGCTTTAAGATTAATATTTCATGCTAATTAAAAGTAATAGTCCATGTGTCAATTTATAATCGATTTATCATATTTTTCTTTTATGAGAAATCTAAGGACAGTTTATTTATTTAAGGATGCATGATAAGTTAAAGATATATTCAATTTAACCCCTAAAGAATTTAGACTTGTTCTGATAAATTAATTTGTCACAATAGATATGAAAATTCTTACAACATACTTATTGTGACGAAATGACACTACATTAAAATAACAATTTAGACACCGATTTTTGAGACGGAATTTTTTGAGACAAATTTAAAGATGGAAAAGATGGGAGAAAATCATAATCTAAATAATAATAATAATAATAATAACAATAATAATATATCTATATTAAAAAATAGATATATATATATATACATATATCTATATTAAAAAAATATATATAAGGCAGGCAGACTAGGTTGAATCTGCCTAATAAAAGGGAAGGTCAACCAATGCGGATTGGGTCAGATATAAATAGGATGGGATCGATAGTAGGTGCCGAAAGTTCCTTGACCAATACTCTCTCTCTCAATTTTCTTTCAATAACACCTTTCTAAATCACCGATTTATGCCATGTATATATTCAGTCGTTCGATCATTGATCTGATAACATTTTCAATGTGAAAGTGAACTCAATGTACAAGTAGGTAAGTCTTTCAGTTTTATCAGCATATTTTTTTCAATATATATCCATGATATATAGATATATACGTATATGTGGGGTTTGATTGTTTAGCCAGAAGTTTAAACATAGGTATACAGAGATCTGATAATTGAATTTTGTTGATTTTTTGGTATGTTAGTAGAGATGGCAAACGGGCCGGGTCGGGCCAGCCCGGCCAGCCACCAAGTGGCCCGCGGGCCAAACGGGCCGAGCCAAATTGGCCCGCTTAAAAACGGGCCAACAAATTGCTAGCCCTAGCCCGGCCCTACACGGGCCAAGCGAGCCAAACGGGCCTGCCTAGGCGAGGGTGAGGGCAGCAAGCGAGGCCGACGAGCGAGGGCGAAGACGAGGGCAGAGAGCGAGGCTGACGAGCGAGGGCGGCGAGCGAGGGCGAGGGCGAGGGCGACGACGAGACAGAGGGCGAGAACGAAGGGCGCGGGCGAGGGCGACGGCGAGACAGAGGGCAAGCGAGGGCGAGAGCGAGGGGTGCGGGCGAGGGCGAGGGCGAGGGTCAGCGAGGGCGAGAGCGAGGGTGAGGGCGACGGCGAGACAGAGGGCGAGCGAGGGCGAGAGAGAGGGGCGAGGACGATGGTGAGGGTGAGCGAGGGCGAGGGTGAGGGTGAGGGCGGCGAGCGAGAGCGAGGGGCAAGGGTGAGGGCGAGAGTGAGGGCGACGGGGAGACAGAGGGCGAGCGAGGGCGACGACGAGGGCGACGGCGAGTCAGAGGGCGGGCGAGAGCGAGGAGAGGGTGAGGGCGAGGGCGAGACAGAGGGTGAGGGTGAGGGCGAGGGCGAGAGGTGAGGTGGGGGGGTTGGCTGATTTGCGGGCCAAGCGGGCCGGGCCAAATTGGCCCTGCCTTAAACAGGCCAGCAATATGCTGGCCCTAGCCAGGTGTCGGGCCGGGCCCATTTTGCCATCTCTATATGTTAGTCACCGAGTGCTTGCCTCTGATCGTAAAAAACGGCCGGCTACGGTGGCCGACGACAACTGACAGTGCAAGCCCTTTCTTTAGAAGTTTGTGGGCTTATGTATGATTTATTTAATTATTTTATCCTTTTTGTTTTTGGTGAGTATGTTGGTAAAAGAATGATTGGTGTTGAAACTCAAAATACGATCGTTTTCATAAAAATAATAGCTCTTGCAACACACTATGAAATTTAAGTCGTAATTTAGATACTAACTCAAAATTAGATTCTTAACTAATTCTAAAAGTAAAATAATTTATTATTAAATTATTATAAAGTGTATTGAATAATTTGAAAACTATTCATTCAATAAGTGCATACTATGTTGAATATATTCATTCAATAATTAACTTAATCAAGATTTGAAAAATAAAATTGATATTTTTTTATATATTTTGAATCGATATTAAATACATATAAATTAAACTTCATTAAACAATTTCCATCCCTAATATTATTTTTCTTATATTTTTATTTGTTATGCATTAAATTATTTTTTGATATTTTTATTTAATATGTTTAAATACGAAAAAATAAAAAATGAAAAGTTAATTTTAGATTTATAATATATCAAACTTATTTATTAGAATTATTAGATTTATAAAATAATTATATTTTTAAATAAATATTAATTTGATGCAATAATATTATTTTTCATTATTTAAATATTTTTATCCTCTATTATAATTTTAAATAATAATTGTTTATATTTTAATAAATTATATTTTTTATTTAATATTACATATTTAAAAATATTTAATATTAATTACTGTTTTTAAATTTTATTTTTATTTTCATATTTTAATATTAAATATTAAATATATTTCCCCCCAAAAACCCTTCTCTTCCCCCCCCCCCCCCCTCTCTCTCTCTCCCGAAAACCCTAAGCCGTCTGCGCCTCCCTCTGGTTCTCCCTCATCTCTGCAGGATCTCTCGCCCTCGGCCTCTCTAAGCTCTCCCTCGCCCTCACCCTCGCCCTCGCCCTCGCCCTAGCTCACTGGCTCGCCCTCGCCCTCGCCCTCGCCTTCACCCTCGCCTCTTGCAGCTCTCCCTCGCCCTCGATCTCGCGGCTCGCCCTCTCCCTCGCCCTCGATCTCGCGGCTCTCTCTCGTCCTAGCTCTCGCCCTCGCTCGCTGGCTTGCCCTCGATCTCGCGGCTCGCCCTCGCCCTAGCTCTGGCCCTCGCTCACTGCCCTTCTCGCCCTCTCACTCTCGCTTTCGCAGCCCTCTCTTGCTCAATGCCTCAGTCGCTCTGTAAGTCCCTCCGTCGTCCTCATCCTCGCGCCTCACCTTCGCTGTCGGTCGGTCAGTGGCTCGCCCTCACTCTCGCTCTCGCCTCTCGCTGCCTCTCTTGCCTCTCGCTGCCTCTCTCTCCTTTCGCTGCTCCGTCGGATCGTCGCCCTTCGCCCTCGCTTTCTCGCCTCTTGCTACTCGGTCGGCGTCGGCAGTAGCTCGCCCTCGTGGCCGGTCACCGGTGGCTCGCTCCTCGCTGCCTCGCTCTCAGTCGACAGAGGCTCCAGCTTGACCGCTTGCTGCCTCAGATTCGGTCCGATCCTTGAAGCAAATCTGCTTCTCCAGAAGAGTCCAGATCTATTTAGCTTAGCTTCAACTTTCACTTTCGGCGGTTAGTTTCTCTTTCACGAATCATTTTTATTTCGTTTTGTTTGTGATATTTTCGGAGATTTGGATTATTTGATAGCTTGCCTATGTCTATTTTATTGATGTTGGCTAACTTGGCTTTATTGATATTGGATGAATCTGATAAAAGAAAATTTAAATGTACTCTATGATTCGGGGGCCCATTTTTACATTTCGCCTCAGGCCCCCAAATCTCAGGTCCGGCACTGATTTGCTCCTTAATTAAACACTTACGTAATATCCTTTAGCATGTGATTAATTAAACACAAGACCTGCAATTTCTTGTCATATGTATATGATGATGGCTGATCACTGAGGGGGCCTGACGGTTGTTGATGATAATGAGGAGAAGAAGTAAGTGATGTGTATTGGAGCTGCAATCACCATCTATCAGTTCCAGGTGCCCACATGAATTTGTATATTTGCTCAATGATCCAACTTTCTCCCCCACTGGGCCCAAAGCTGCTTGGATTTTAGCATGCCACTCCGCTAATGGCCACGTTAAAATAAAAAACAAAAAACACATGCCAATGTATTTTTTGTTTCTAATCTCTGTAAATTAGATAATGTGCAATATTATTTGGGGGTGCTATTTTTTTTTCCCTTAATAATTTTCTGACTCTCTTGGTACAAAAAATGCTCACTTGTATGGATACCCAAATCTTATGTTCCATTATATTATGTACAAAAAACACATGCCATCATATTCTACGAGTGAGCTGGATTCGTAGAATATGATGCATATTTAATAAGCTTATAATTTGATACTAAAGGTGATTTGGGTATCCATACACATTTTCCTACATTTTCTTCAGCGTTCACTTCTTTTTTGCCTAGATAGAAGGTGCAGTAAATACCTTCAACATTGCATTAATTTTAGTTTGGAGGCCCAATCCCAAGTAAATCTTGCACTCCTGTGTGATGAAACTTTTTAACTTACAGCTAGAATTTACATCCTGCTTATTCTGACATTATCATTCCATGAAAATTCTGTCTGACTCTGTACACAGTTTTTCTTATGGTTGGGGCAGCATTTACCTTTGCATGTTAAAACTCTTTATTGCTTCTGACATGTGATGGATTGAATTGCAGGTTTGACAGGAAGCTGAGGAACACATATGATCATTTACTTTTTAGCAGGTCATTTCCATACATTTAATATTAATCTCTTATTCTATTAATCAGGTTAAGAGAAATACATTGCTTGCATCTTTCTTTTTCTTTCTGTTTTTTCCCCCTCCCCATTACCTATCCATTTTATGGTTGTGTGCTTAGTACTCGATTGTTGTTAGACCTCCCACTGATTCTGCATTTTGCACAGCTGATATTTGAGTTCACCAAAGCTCATTCTTATAACATACTAAGAACAGCCTGTTGAATGAATGTAATGTTGATAGAACCACCTCTCATAGTATTTGATTCAACCCTAAACATTATACAGTCTTCTCTGCCCAGTTCCTTTTTCTTTTGGGTGATGGTGCTGGTGCAGGCAGGGGAGGAGGAAATTGTTTGGTATTGTGAGGGATTTCCATGTAAATTGCAGAAAAATATTTTATCCGAAGGATTAGAGAACAAGGACATTGAGTACCAGTGATTGAATAGACCATTCATGCCTCCAATCTTATGATTTCTATCTTGATTTTCCCAGGATGAGGGGAGTTCTTATTCCACTGCCACTTTCCATTTCATTCGATCCGATGCAATTGTGCTAACTGTTGCTTGTCTTAGTATCAGTTTTAATTGATTAATTTTTCTTCATGCAGAAGTCCCCTTCTCAGTGTATATGCTGACATGTCTGTAACATGTAAGGTAATTATTGTTAATCAAGCTTTTGATATGCTTGCAATTGCTGTAGTTTCGGTCATAATAATGCTGAAATCAGCTTGTACTGTGGCTCCTGTAATGAATTTTTCTTCTTTATTTGTTTTATTCTTTTATTCTTTCCATTTTATTATTGGTAGGGAGTACCACTGCACACTAAGGTATATGAAATTTTATTATGAGTCCATGATCTTATTGTATGATTTTGGTTTATTTTCCTTCACTAGCAAGTGAAAGAAATTTTGGGATATGGCAAGGTCAATGTCTCACTTCCTCTTTAACACTGGTGGATGCAAAGGGGCAGTGGTCCCCCTAGCTCTCCAAATTTTTTTTTACTACCTTCACTTAATCCCTCAAAAATAAATTTGTTTCAGTTTAGTCCCCCAATTTTTCTTTATGTACAGCCCCCCAAAAGAATTTGTTTTGGCTAATACAATTATTAAGGTTAGATATTTTGGAACTTTAACGTTATTTAGGCTTATATTGTAAATCATAAATTATAAGTGTAGGTGTCATTTGCATATGAAAAATATTTGGCATGTGTTAGTTTATAATCATAGTTGGGAAATTGGTAATTGGTAAATCACAAATTCATAGTAGAATAAAAGCATATATATCACCACCCCCCCAGTCTAGCTCCTGGATCCGCCACTGTCATCGACATTTTGCTTACCCATTATATATATATGTATGTATGGGGAGTTGAATATGCTACCATATACCTAAAGAAGGTGCCACATACTTAAAGTTATACCACATGAAAAAGTATAATTTTCAACATATTTTTTGTTAGATTGAGTACTTGTGCTCCATTTGATCTGGATTGCAAATATTTCCCCTGTTTCCTTATCAATAATCTATTTGGTGAAGACCTTCAGTCCTCGCCATCATGTTTGCCGCAAAATGTAATATTTTCCTTTTTCTATTGTGTAGGAATATTACAATCCAAATCAGTCTATGCTAGAATTGGTTTTTGCACCAGCAGAGGAATGGATTTCGCGGAGTGACACAGAAATTATTGATGCTACTATGAAGGAGCTTGCAAAACTCTTCCCTGATGAAATTTGTGCAGATCAGAGCAAAGCAAAAATTTTGAAGTATCATGTTGTTAAAACACCGAGGTTAGACTTTTAAATCCACTTCTTTACCATCTTCATGTTTAATGGGAGTATGTTACCCCTGACTAAACAAAGACCACAGAGTAAAACATCCTTATCAAGGATCAAGTTCCTGAAAGTTAATAGACTGATATTTCCCTTCATGTTATAATAGCTAGATTATTGCTTGCAACATAAACTGCATTGGACTTCTACTCTCACAAACATTGCATGCGTTTTTGTAATATTATTACTTCCATTTTTCACTATAGGAGAATAAGTATATCCGTGCTGCTTTAGGCACTTTATTCAGATTTAGATATAAACTATGTTGCATGGACTTGGTGAGGAGTGTTGGGTGCGGGTATGTGTCCAGGCATCAAACTTTTAAAAAATTTTAATCATTGGAAACTTAGGTATTTTTTGCCCAAAAATTGGGTATAGGTATGTGGACATGTCATGGACAGTTAAATATTCACATGTACAATATTCTAAAATAAATTATGTTACAAGCTCTGCACATATTCAAAATTAAAGGGAACATAGACGGACAATGACAGTTATAGCTCTTATCCTCATTAAAATCTTAAAAATCACCTTTAGTATCAAAGTATTTATAACATTCTTACTGGGATGTTCCCAAACTACAACATAACCTAAGAAACCAAGGAGATCAACATCCAAGAATAACAGACTTTACTCTTCTTATGCTGAAAATCCACCATTTTTCCTTGTACGCTCATAGCAGCCTCACGAGCCTGCTCAGATAAAGAGAAATTAGAAGCCTTGGTTACCAAAAAGACTCAATAGAAGAACACGTGTAACATATATCACAAGTGATATGTTATAAAGCATCAGCATTCTCTAATGGACACTGTACAACAGATATCAAACTAATAATACTACAGAAATTCTGAAAAACAGTGATATGCTTCTGATCTAGAAAGCCCAATCATCTCAAATTTGGGAGTGCAAACCAATATGTAATACTGTGGATATTTTACTTAAAATCAATTTTATGCCTTATGTGTTTGTAAGTGATAATTTGGATAGCTGCTTGTGTAAAATGATTACTCTGCCAAAAATTTATTTGTAGTAAACCATTAAAATTGTTTATTCTTCATATCAGAAGTCAATTTTTTTATATTTTTATTTTATCAACAGTGTTTTGTAGCATTTACATGGCTATATGAAATTTTCAATAATTATTATAAAATGATTGAAGTAATGGCCAATATGGATAGGAAAACTCATCTTTTGCAGTGGAAGTGGGGGAATTGGTTTAGCAAAACATGACCCATGTAAGTAGAGATATGCATGTAACCTAGCATTAGATTTGTTTAGCATTCTTAAGGATGGATTAACTACCTAATGACAGAGATAAATCACATTTAGATGACACCTCAAGTGAGGTGAACTAAAATCCACATAGCCAATCTCACCTAACGGTATTAAGGTTTGGTGGTGGTGTTATATAAGACCTTAAAGGTGAGGTTTCAAGATTAGGGGAACTACCACACCCATAAGATGATACCATTTCCTTTCTTGCCAGAACCCCATTTCAATACCAACTTCCTTAATCATCTGCACTCAATACCAACTAGTAAAATAGGAAGAACAGAACTAACCAGGTCATTCATAGCAGAAATTTTTAGTGACCGTAAGTATGATGGAAAAAGAAAAGAACTAGAAAAATACTGGCACATGTTCCTCAGTTATTCAATAAATATTTTCATACCTAAAGATCAGAAATTTTTCAATAAATACTTCTTAATAGCATGTTGGAGGTTTGTTCCTCCATTCACAAAGCAACAAGCCTTAATCACGAGCCTGAGCGGTATGACTCTGACACCTTAATGGCATGTTGGCTGTAACACGCTGCTATATTCCTCATTTTCCAGGAAAATGAAACAGAAATCAGAAACAACTAGTTTTGCACGAGAAATTTTACATTTTTACATTTTGATAAAAAATACACAAGTCTCGTGACCTATACAATTTTATTTTAAAAAAGGTTTTCAGTGAATGAATCTTTGTTTTATTATACAATAATAGTGAGCTGGAGAGATTGTAAGAGTATGGAATAGGATAGATTAATTTAACTTTTTATTTTGCTTAAATTTTCCTTTGCTTTAAATTACAGAAGAGTTGGTCTTGGGAGAGTGAATTAGAAAATCAAATAAGGATAAATTTTGAAAAGACAACCTCTGATCGTATGACCGACCTTTTGTTCCGTGTGAGGAGAGACTTAACAAAAAAACTATCTTGAATGTGTCATGTTGTATTTGAAGCATTCAAGGAGTATTGGAATAGTCCAAAATTTAAGAACAAATCAGAAAAGGTAAAGAAAAATCGATCTTCAGATGTTGGAGGTAGTAAGCATACTTGTGGTTCCATCCCTATGTCTGAACATAAGAAGAGACTGGTAAATTTTAAACTTTTTTATTATTTTCATTTTACTTAATTACTTAAGTATGGTTGCATTAAAATTTTATTTTTTGCCTTTTGCAGTCTAAGCTATTAGGTTGTCTACCTACACAGGCTGAGTTATTCATTGCGACGCACCAAAGAAAAGATCATTCAGGATTCGTTGACAGTAGATCCGAGGAAACTTATGTAAGTATATAACAATACTTGTGTTTTATTATACTTAATTGACCTTTTGATAATACAACTTATTCCATGTATTATATACTTGCAGGCTGACTTTCAGATGCAGCAAGCATCATCACAATCATCAGCAATTGGCTCGACTGAAGATAGTGACGTTGCTGGACAGCCTTTGCAGCCAACTTTTGATGAGACATCATTATGGTTGGAGATTGCAGGCGGGAAAAAGAAGGGCCGTGTGTATGGCATGGGGTCTGAAGCACATGTCATCCCTGGTTCCTATCATGTGTTGTCGCCACCGCCACCGCCACTGCCTCCACAGTCATCAATTTCACTCGCTGACCAAATTCAACAAGCTGTTAGTTGCGCTATTAGCGGCGCTATTAGTGCAACTATAGAACCATTTAATAATCGTTTGTCAGCTATAGAAGAAAGATTTCATAACTCTTCTTCATCGTCGTCGCCCTCCAATCCCTCGGATCATTAGGAGGATCCGTCATCGCCATGGATAGATATTACATTGTATTATTTTTAATGTTCATGGACGATGTGTTTGACTAATATTGTATGGATTTCTTGTATGGATTTAATATTATATGGACTTCTTGTATGGATTTAATATTGTATGGATTTAATATTGCGTATATCAGGTTTATATATTTATGTATGATTTATATTGTGTATATCAGGTTTATATATAAAATTTTGTAAGAATATTATTTATTTTTTTAATTAAATTTAAATTTGAGACTGATTTTGAGACGGAAAAAATCTGTCTCCAAATTCGTCTCAAATCATCGATAATATATGCTGAAAATCCATCTCTTATATAGATAGAAATCTGTTTCTAATTCCGTCTCTAAAATGGTTAAAAATTCGTCTCACATTCCGTCTCTAAATTTGTTTCAAAATAGACTGAAATCCGTCTCAAATTCTGTCCCTAAAATAGACAGAAATTCGTCTCAAAATCCGTCTCAAATTCGGTCTCAGATTCAGTCTCAAAATCCGTCTCAAATTTCATCTCAGATTCCGTCTCAAAATTCATCACAAAATCCGTCTCTAATAGGGATATAAATCCGTCTCTAAATCCGTCTATAATAGAGATATCAATCCGTCTCTAAATCCGTCTCTAATAGAGATATCAATCCGTCTCTACTTACGTCTCAAATAGAGACGAAAATTTTCCGTCTCAAAATCCGTCTCTATAACGGTCTCTAAATCTGTCTCTATATCCGTCTCAAATAGAGACAGAAATTTTTCGTCTCAAAATTCATCTCAAATCCGTCTGTAAATCTGTCTCAAATTTACCAACGGGAGTTTTCGCAACGGCCAAAATCCGTCTCTAAATCCGTCTCAAACTGAAATTTCGTCTCTAAATCCGTCTCAAATTGACTATTTTTTTGTAGTGAATTGAATAGAGGTGGAGCCTCTACCGCGAGTAGCATTTGTTTGGTTCCGAACACGTAAAGCTTTGTGTTCTTGTGTTTCTATCTTACTGCGCTTGCTCTTAGTTGGTTTGACCGATTGAACAAGGTTGCAATATATTAACATGTGTGTATATCCCATGGTTGATCGACCAGTCGAACATGGGGGTCGCGAGGTAGGTCGGCCATGGCAACCGTGTGTTTGTATATATATATATATATATATAAGTGCATGGCGGTTGCATGGTTGTGGCTGTAGTGAGAATTTTGGCGGGAGTGTGTGGGTAGGGAGAGAATTTTGGGGGGAGCCGCTGAACCTAGGGGTTTGGGGGTTTCTCGAACCCCCAAATATTGTGGTTCGGGGATCCCTCGAAACCCTGGATCCCAGGGTTCCCCCTATGACAATGGTGGCATCGCAGTCGCTATTAGTCGCGATGGTGGCAGATATTAAATGGAGAAATGGCAGATATTATTTTATATAATCATCCATTGTATTGAGAAAAATAGAAGAGAATAAGAAAAGAATGAGAAAGAGAGAAGAAATGGAGAAGAGAATGAGAAAATAATGAGAAAGAGAGAAAAAAATGGAGAAATGGCTGTGAAGAGTAAATTAGGAAGATGAAAAAGTGGCTGCAGAAGGGTAATAAAGAATTTTAATGAGAATAGTTGAGGGATATTAAATGTGGGTTGTGAAGAGAAATACTATGAGTTGCGGATAGAATTTCTCTAAGGGTGTGTTTGATTGCATTACCTAACATTAAATTCTAGGTAATATTGCCTGGAAAACAAAAATCATCTCACCCCATTGGAAAATGAATTCCATGGAAAGAAGTTTTAAATGCTTGTACCATACATATTTTTTTATAGAAAAGTTAAGAGTGTTTGATTACTTTTCATAGAAAATGTGTAATAATTACATATTTTTCATGGTAAATATGTGTAATCAAACACACTCTAAATGTAAATAGCATAACAGAAACAGAGAAAAGAATAGGTAGGTATATAAGTAGCATAGTAGAAACAATGTAAAAGTGACGAGATTATGAATTAAAAAGTGATAAAATATGCTGCACATTTTTAGAAAAAACTTGAATAGATGTAATTTCTAGATAAAATTAGAAAAATTTGGACAATAAGAAAGCAATTGTAGCTATTAATTTTTTTTTTTGCATGTGAAAGAAATTTCTAGACCAGTAATTTAGGCCACAAATTAAGGCGCGCGGTAGAAGAATGATGCACCGCCTCTTAGAGCCTATATATAGGCATAATTAGCTCACATTGTGGTGCAAGTGAACAACTGACATCACTTGTGTTTACAAACTAGAAGTCAACGTCCAATATCTCTTTCAAATTTTTTCTCCCAACTTATATCTTGCTCACCAAACTTAGTCCCACTATTTCTATCTTTACAAGTTAGTCCATGTAAATCAACTTAATTATATTAATTAAAAATCATCAAAAAGTTTGCTTTTATTTTTCCATTTCCCACCTTGGTAAGTTTGTTTTTTTTAATAACTCACGTGTCTGGATTTCGCTTGACTAGTCCTTGAGGAGATCAACCTTTCCCTCTGATTTGACCTTCAGATAAATTGAATGTGATCACAAATTTATACACTCTCAAGCGAACGCGCGATTAATTCCTACTAAATGGGATATTTTTGCCTCCACTAAGAATTGATCCCCTGCCACTCCCAAGAAAATTCAGGAGCTTTAGCACTTGTGCCATGTCCTAGGACGCTTCACTTGCCTAGTCCTTGAGGAGACTAGCCTTCTTTCCTGATTCGGCCTCTGAATAAATCAAATGTGGCCGCAAACTTATATACTCTCAAGCAAACACGCGATCAATTTCTTCTAAATAATGTTTTTTTTGTCTCCACTAAGAATTGATTCTGCCACTCCCAAAATATTTGGGAGCTTCAACACTTATGGCATGCGAGCCTTGCAAGCTCGTTTTCTCCACGAGGTTGGTTGTTCAACAAAGCGAAGTCAAAAATCAGAGAAGAAAAAGAGCAACTGGCGTCGGTCTTCATCTTCTTCGTTCATCGGTGGTGCAGCAAGTAGGCAGACAACAAAGAGTTGTTGGCGGCCGACGGTGCAAAGCAAGTACTTCCTGCAATGAATCGTGAGCATGACTTGCAGCAGTCGGCGGTAATGCGCATGAGCAGCGTGCAACGAATGTGCAACAAGAGTTGCCAAATGTACACGCGAGCAACGTGCGACGAGCTTGCAATTTGCGTGGAAGCAATCCGACCGAGGCGTTTGCAGCGGTGGTTGGTGAAGAAGTTCACAATGAGCGACTGAGCAGCAAGCAATCGACTTTGGCAAAGAGTTACAGACGACAGGCAAGCAGTGTTGGTGCGGCATTTTTTTGGTGGCTGCTCTAGCACCGGCAAGAGTTGCCGGCAACTTTTTCTAACAATGTCTTCCAGCAAGTGTTGCCAGCAATTCTTTTAGCCTCCTGTCATTTCATTAAATCTTGCTATTTAATATTCATGAAAACAACTAACTTGGAAGAATGGTTCCCATTGTTTTCAGAGAAAATAACTGAAAAATAACAGGAAAATGTTTGGAGAACAAGAAAGGGCAAACTCTCCATTCATTTCAGCATAATATATATAGAAAAATTCAAGTACAACACTGTTTTGGTCAATACCAAACCTAGACAGCTTTTACACAACTTTTCCAAGACAAGGATCTTTAAATCTAGGATCTCCATACCTTTTTGACAGATCTTAATAGAAGACAAAAGATTTCACAACAAAAATACAAAAAATAATACTTGCTTTTAGAGTATCTAAAAAAATCTCACAATTCAACTGTTACAACTCTCGAGTATAACTCACCATCAAAAGCTAGTTGTTAAGGGAAGGGTGCCCAAGAGGTTATAAACCCCACACCAAAAGCCTGAACTTCTAATGTGAGACAAGTCCCATACCCTGCAGTAGACCATAACATACCACCACGCTCTGCAGCCTAGAGTCCACGACGGCAGGCTGTGCACTAGCCACTACTAGTCCTAAGCGAACACTGCAATGCTGGCGTCACCTCCATCCCCGCTCGCTTGCACTAGGAGCCATGAGGTCGGCTCTGATACCATTGTTACAACTCTCGAGTAGAACTCACCCTCAAAAGATAGCTGTTAAGGGGAGGGTGCCCAAGAGGTTATAAACCCCACACCAGGAGCCTGAACTTCTAATGTGGAACAAGTCACATACTCTGCAGTGGACCATAACATACCACCACGCTCCACAGCCCAGCGCCCACGACGACAAGTTGTGCACTAGCCACTACTAGTCCCAGGTGAACACTGCAATACTTGTGTCACCTCCATCGTCGCTCGCTTGCACTCGGAGCCATGGGGTTGGTTCTGATACCACTGTTACAACTCTCGAGTATAACTCATTCTCAAAAGCTAGTTGTTAAGGGAAGGGTGCCCAAGAGGTTATAAACCCCACACCAGGA
This sequence comes from Diospyros kaki, assembly GCA_036245055.1. Classification (NCBI taxonomy): domain Eukaryota; kingdom Viridiplantae; phylum Streptophyta; class Magnoliopsida; order Ericales; family Ebenaceae; genus Diospyros; species Diospyros kaki. The sequence continues at coordinate 6,576,272 of BSEG01000003.1, forward strand.
GCCTGAACTTTCAATGTGGGACAAGTTTCATACCTTGCAATGGACCATAACATCAATACTCCTCCTTGAGATTTTTCTTGGAGACTCCCAGCTTAATTCTCAAGAACTCAAATTTAGCTTTGGGTAATGCTTTAGTCATTATATCAGCAATCTGATTTTCTGAAAAGCAATGAACCAACTTAATTTCGCCAAGTTTTTCAGCTTCTCTAATAGCATGAAACTTGACATTTATGTGCTTTGTTCTCCCATGTTGAACTGGATTCTTTGTCATGGAAATGGCTGACTTGTTGTCCACCCACATCACAGTTGCTTCATTTAAATTTTGTCCCAAATCTGACAAAAAAATTTTTTAACCACATTGCTTGATTTGTTGCACTGGTAGCAAAGATATACTCAGCTTCAACTGAGGATTGGGCCACCACTTCTTGCTTTCGTGAATTCTAGGAGAAGACACCACTGCCAAATGAAAAACATAACCTGATGTACTCTTTGAATCTTCTAAACTTCCAGCCGAATATCACTATCTGCATAACCCATTAACTGCTTACTTTTATTCTTCAAATACCATACACCATAATCAGTTGTACCCCTAATGTATCTCAACACTCTTTTGGTTGCATTGAGATGAAATTGGCTAGGATAATGCATGAACCTAGAGAGCAAACTTGCTGGATACATAACATCAGGTCTTGTAGCTGACAAATACAATAAACTTCTGATTAGGCTTTTGTAGATTAAAGCATCTGCTTTGCTTCCATTATCATTCTTGGTTAACTTCTCATTTACTACTAAAGAAGTACTCACAAGCTTTGATCTCTCCATATGAAACTTCTTTAGAATTTTTGAGGCATATTTTCTTTGACAAAAGAATATACCAACTTCATTTTGATCTATCTCCATTCCCAAAAAATACTTCATTTCACCTAGGTCAGACGTCTCAAATTCCTTTTCCATACTCAACTTGAATTGATTCAAAGAGTTTAAATCACCACTTGTGATCAAGAGATCATAAAAATATAAAGAAACAATGAGTTCCACTTCACTTTCAGCCTTTTTCACATAAAGAGTTTCTTTACTTTCACTTCTATTGAACCCTTGTTGCAACAAATAGGAATCAATTCTGCTGTACCTAGCTCCATGAGCCTGTTTAAGCCCATATAAGGCTTTGTGTAGCTTATAAACTTTGTCTTCATTTCCAGCAACTTGAAAGCCTTCAAGTTGTTCAACATAAACATTTTCTTCAAAAAGTCTATTTAGAAATGTAGATTTAACATCTAAATGGTAAATTTTCCAACCTAATTTCGCTGTTAATGCCACCAAAAGCCTTATGGTGTCATGTCTTGCAACTGGAGCAAAAGTGTTAGTGAAATCCGTACCAAACTGCTGAAAATAACCCTTCACTACAAGTCTGGCCTTTAGTTTGTTTAGAGAACCATCTGGGTTAAGTTTGGTTCTATAAACCCACTTAACACCTATTACCTTTTGATCTTTAGGTCTGTCTACTAAGCTCCATGTCTCATTCTTTTCAATCATACCCATCTCCTCCTGCATTGCAAGTCTCCAATCAGCATTATTTGCAGCTTCAACATAGCTAGCAGGTTCAAGTGAAGCCATATGACATCTTTCATAAATTTCTTCGAGAGTTCTAGTTCCTCTAACTGGAGCGTCATCAACCATATCAAAATCCTCTTCTTCTGTTGTGATATCTTGTTCTTGGGATATATTTCCCTAATTCAAAATCTTCTTTCAGGCTTCAACTTTCTTTTTATTCCAATTCCACTTTGAGAGCTCATCAAATTTGACATTTCTACCGATAAAGATTTTTTCAGTTTTCAAACTGAAAATTCTATAACCTTTGGTGGTGGTACTATATCCCAAGAAGATGCCCATTTCAGATTTTTTATCTAACTTATCCCTTTTTTGTTCTGAAACATGAGCATAACACACACAACCAATACTCTAAGGTAATTCACTGAGGGCTTGAATCCATACCATTCTTCAAAGGGAGTTTTTCCACTCAAGACTCTAGTTGGTAGCATATTCGATAGATAAACTGACGTGTTTATAGCCCTAGCCCAAAATTGCTTGGGAAGGTCCTTCTCATATAGTAGACATCTAGCCATTTCCATCACTAATATGTTTTTACTTTCACTCACTCCATTTTGTTGAGGAGTGTAGGGAAAAATCAATTGATGTTGTATCCCTTCCTTATCACATAAATTTTTGAACTCTTTTGAGACATAATCTAACCCATTATTAGATCTGAGAATTTTCAGTTGGCAACCAGCTTGCTTCTCAACCATAGCTTTAAATTTTTGAAATTCCATTAGAACCTCATATTTTTGTTTCAAGAAATAAACCCAACACATTCTGGAGAAATCATCAATAAATAACAAGAAATATCTGCTACCATTCAGAGATGAAATACTCATGGGACCACAAACATCAGAGTGTATGAGTTGAAGTTTTTCTTAAGCTCTCCAATTACTATTCATAAATGGTAACTTGCTTTGCTTCCCATATTGACACACATCACAAACCATGTCATTTTCATTAATAGCAAGCAGGTCTTGAACTAATTCTTTAGAATGCATGAGTTTTAATGTGGAGTAACTAAAATGGTCGAGTCTCTTATGCCATAGGCTTGAATCATCCTGAATAATATGATAAGCATGCATGGCTATTTGATTCCATTCAACCAAAAAACTCATTTTTTTCATTTTCACAGTCATTAATTCAATATTCCCAGGAGAATCATATATAATGCAAGACTTGTCTTTAAAGTGCAAAGCATAATGGTTCTCAAGCATTTGTCATACACTTAACATTGCCTAATCTCAGGAACAAGTAAAACATCATAGATGAACTTTGTACCTAAGGGTGTTTCAGCAATAATATCACATTTTCCCTTCATTTCAACATAGTCGCCATTTGCAACCTTTACTTTATTAATGTTAGACTTGCCCAAGCTTGTAAAGAGATCAGCATCAAATGTCATGTGACTTGTATAGCCACTATCAATCAAGCAAGTGCCTTTGTCACTGCTGGTAGCATAAGAAGTAGCTACAAACAACTTCTCTTCAGCTTGCTCTTGAACCTTAATAGCGTGTACTTGTTGTCCTAGCTGATTAATCTTGTTTTACACACCTTATTTATGTGACCAAGTTGATTACAAGCTCTACACTTGACACTTGGCCTGAACCAACAATAATTTTCTGTGTGACTCATTTGTTTTGCAGTGAGGACAAGGTGGAAACTTCCCTTTCTTGCATTTTCCCTTGTTGCCATTTTGATCTCTCTTTTCATCATTCCTTTTTTCACCTTTAGATTTTCTTCCTCCTTTACTTTGTGCTTTGCCTTTATGAGTTGTCAGAAGAGCATGTTCACTGGTTTCTTCAAGTCTGTAAGCTTTTCTTTGCTCCACAACTTGAAGTGAATTGATTAATTCAGCTAATGAAAGCCGAGACAAGTCTCTTGAGTCTTCCAAGGAGGAGATCTTGGACTCAAATCTCTTTGGTAAACTCACCAACACTTTTTCAACCACCTTTCTTTCAGGAAGATCTTCACCAAGCAACCTTATCTGGTTTACTATCTTCATAAGTTTGTCTAAATAATCTTTCACAGACTCTGACTCCTTCATTCTGAGAAGTTCAAACTTTCTTCTCAAATTCAGTACTTACATTTGCTTGGTCTTTCACTTCCTTGAAACTCATCCCTCAATCTATCCCAAGCCTCTTTACCAGTTTTACAAGCCATTATTCTTGTGAATATGGTCTCTATCACGGCTGTATGAATAAGAGATAGAGATTTAAATTTTTTAGCACATTCATTTGCATGGTGCTTTATTTGAGTCACTGTTGGGTTGTTTCTCAAGGGTGGAGGATCCCTTCCAATCTCTGCTACTTCCTAGAGGTCCAAACCTCTCATAAAAGCCTTCATCTTCACAACCCACATCTGATAATTTTACCCATCAAAGACAAAAGGTGAGCCTGAACCAAAACTACTGGAAGCCATGGCAAGGTCTTGGAATTTCTGGTATTTACTTTTTGGCTAATGAGGGGAAATCTTACTGGTTTTCTCTTGTTTACACGCAGGCCCTTAAGAACAATAGGGCTTTGATACCATGTTGTTTTTTAGAGAAAAGAACTGAAAAATAACAGGAAAATGTTTGGAGAACAAGAGAGGGCAAACTCTCCATTCATTTCAGAATAATATATATAGAAAAATTCAAGTACAACACTGTTTTGGTTAATACCAAACCTAGATAATTTTTATACAACTTTTCCAAGACAATGATCCTTAAATCTAGGATCTCCATACCTTTCGGACAAATCTTGACAGAAGATAAAAGATTTCATAGCAAAAATACAAAAAATAATTCTTACTTTTAGAGTATCTAGAAAAATCTCACAATTCAACAGTTCCACCTCTCATGCTCTCATTCACATTCATGTAGATTTTGTCTATCACAAAAAATCCTGAGAGGTTCCAAGTTGCTAGCTTGGTGTGGACATCCAAACGCCCCACAACTTGAGGAGGATGAGGTATTTATGTAAATATTGTTTCTACATCTTCTCATTATTTTCTAATCATGTATGATTTCAGTTTATTACATGTGATGTAACAGTGCATTATTTAAATATTCAAATATCATATGATTTGTGTTGAATTTAAATATTTTCTTGTGATAATTTTTTTTAAAACATTTACACTCATCCATACGAGAATCCTAGCAATTTGGGCTTGGCTCATTATTTTTAAATGTATTTAAGTTTGATTTGTTTATAAATCAAACTTTGAAAATAGTGTTAAAGCTCATGGACGGATTCAGGGAGTAGGTGGGCACCACACTAGGTGGAGTGGCCAACTACGGTGTGTATATATATATATATATATATATATATATATATATATTGATGTCTGAGAGACTAACACAAGTTGATAAACATTCCAGCCCTCATTTACATCTATCCCTATTGGAGCTCTATTCATTAGTATTTTTTGTTTAAGAACCTTTTTTTTTTTTTGAATTATGCCCCATTATTGGCATTCCACTCTGTCCTTAGAGCAACACTGAGGAAGTAAATCGATAAATGTACCCAAATGATCAGGGTGATAAATCTTAGTACTACTAATATCACTCTTAAGGTCTTCCTCAGAAGAAAGCATCTTGCTTCTCTCAGGAATCAAACCTACACTAAGAACCCCCAGATAAGCTTTCAGCCTACCCCTTTACCACTTGGTTATGCCCGGAGGCTACTCTATTTGTTAATGAGCCAGAGAAAGAGAGCTTGAACACTGAGTTGGATTCTCTCATATACTAAATTAATGAGCCTTACTCTATTCTTTTAGCTAGTTTGCTCTCATGAATGACCAGGGAAATAGTTTAAACATTTTGGTTGGATTTTAATATTATTTAAAGGTGAGAAACTCACGAATTTGAGGATATATAGCCTTCAAACTCACTTGTGGTAAGTTTTTTTTTTTTACCTCTATTTTATTATTGCCTAGTATAGGTCTCATGGCATGTGTTTGTGACATATATGTTTGCTTAAATAATATAATGTGTACGTGTGTCACAGAGACGTTAGTTATGCAATTAGGATCTAATAATGAAAATACTCGAGAAGGGATTGTTATTAATGAGAGATAGGTGTAGGAATCTTTAAAAGACAAAATGCCCATAAAAGTGGTCTCTTTGAAGGTTGGGTGTCCACAGTCGAAAGACTTGAAAAATGTTGAGAGTTAGTTAAGGAGGGTCCATCATGTTTAGAGGTTCACGAGAAGAATATGAGTGGGGAATTTTGTCAAAAGACTACTATTTCATGTTTCATGTATTCATAAGATTTTATTTTGATTTGTGTTTAGGATGACTATGAGTCGTATGACTAAGTGATAATAAGGAAAATCACAGGATTTCTCATAAAAATTAATGGGTTCGCTTTGCAACCGTCCTAAATAAAAAATACAAGAATTGTGATTTATTAATTATTTAAAAATCCATATTTTTCTATTTAGTGTTGAAAATAAATGGGTGGGTGGTTTGATTTGACTTAGAAGATAGGTGCAGATAATCCGAGATATTCGGCCCGTTGTGGATGTGCATATCGGAGTGTGGCTTAAGTTTCACTCTAAGCCTTTTTTCCCTTTTGGACCTAGCTTTGTTATATGATTAGAACGTTTGTATTCTTTTATTTTTTTATTTTTTTATGATTCAAGTGTTCGAGCTTCTCTCGAGTAATCTTGAGAAGAGCAGACTTCTTCCCTGATTCGTCATCCTGATAAATCTGGATGCAGTAACAGTCTATACAAGTTCGGAGTGGACTTTCAGAGAATGGCTACCCTCCCCGTAAATCCCACTTTTATGTCATGAGGATAAGACTCACAGATGAGTGACATGGCATACTATAATCTTGCCTCCATGTGAGTGACTTGCTTTCTAACCTTACACCTTCTAGCAATAATTTTGTCTTCTAAAATATCACAAAATTCAAACATTTGATGCTTTTGTTATTTTCCTTATACTTTATCGCTGCATCATGCTCGTGCGAGCGAACCTTTGTATTTTTGACACTACCATGAGATGATCATGCAATTCAATGTTCAATATTAGGTCTAGAAAGAAACATAAAGAATTCTGGAATTGGAATTTCAATTCAAAATTTTAATGAATTCTTGTGTTGGGTATAAAAGAAAATATAGGAATTAGAATTTTGTTTGCCCTTAAACTCCATAAATAGAATTCCAATCAAAGTGGATTGGAATTGAAAATTAAAATTCTTAAATATAATTGAGACTTATAATTTGAATTATATGAATTTGTGAATGTTGTTCACAATTAATTAAAAGTCATGATAAAATACTTGATGAAATTATATTTAGCATAATTTCAATTAATGGGTACGTAATGGATGCGTGATCAGATCGAAGGTACATTTTCTACTTCTTGTGGCGTTGAAATTTTTAATTATAAAAATATTACTTTCATAGCAGTATAATTATTATAACTCACAATTTTTAATATATACAACATATTACGAAACACGTTATATTATCAAAAAAAAAAGTTATGGGTAGATGGAACTAAAGAATTTATCTTTATTGTTGACTAAATATAACAATAAGATTTGTGATTGGGAAATTGCTTTTTAGATTTCTAAGAACTTACGAGATAGAAGTTAGTTAGAGGGCACAGCAAACACTTTGATAATTAAGTTAATTTGACTGAAATTTAGAAGAGAGCTCAAAAAGTTGTTATAGTGTTTTTGGCATACTTAGAGATGAGTGATCACCTCTTATTTATGGTGGAGGTGAAAGCTGACAAATAGCAAACTCCCATCTCTTTTGAGATTGAGATTACCATCACTTGTTTTGACATTCAAGACAAAGATTTTAAAAATAAGGTGATGTGTTCTTAGTGGGGGTATGATCCAAAAAGTCTCTGAGAGACTTTTGAATCTCTCGAAGGGATCCTTTCTTCTAGCCTTGAAAGCAAGTTTGCTAGACGATCTACCAAGGACCTCTTCTATCTCAAAAGTCTCCTTGGTCTTTTTTGAGCTTTTGTACAGCCTCTTAGACCTTTGCACTTGTTTTAAGCTTGTTTCTTCTACACCGATTTTATTTTGCACATCAATATTATTTTAATAGTATTTTAGAAGTAAAGAATAGTATAAAAATTAGAAAGATGACATGTGCATAGCATGTGCAAATAAAATAAAAAAAATTAAATAAAGATCCATGTTGCTTGAAAGTTGTAATATAGTATTTACATTGTTTAGGAAAAATAAATATTGATGTGGTTATAAAATTGTTTAATAAATTCATTTTAATATTAGAGATGTTATAAATTTAAATTTTATTAACATAATTATTCTTTATTTTTCATAAGATATTAGAAAATATTTTAAACATAAAAAATTGTAACAACACTTCAAGTGCTATCTTCGAGGTATGAGATGTGAGGGAGCATTCCTTTTCTGTAGAGAGAGCAAAATCGAAAACATAATTTTATTGATTTTTATTTTATAAATTTACACAAACTTTTCTTAATGGAATTGAAAGAGTTGTCGCACCATCATCGACCATGTCCTTCGCTATGGAGATTTTTTACTAGAATCCCATTATGAGAAGAATTCAACCAACTATTGTAGTTCACTATATATCATTTTTTTTTTTACAATGATTATAAATATTAATAATTAATAGGATATTGTTAATTCTTTCTCATTTATCATTAGTCCATAAAATTATTTTGATATAAGTTTGTATTGTAGACATTAAGTTGAATGTTATAAATTGTTATTATCTTGTTTTATGAAATTTGATATTAAAATAAATGTGAATTTAGTGATTGTTTAATTTATTTTATGGAGTTAAATATTAATTTAAAATGTTAAAATGATTGTATAATTATTGTATTTTATCTAAAAAAAAGTACATTAAATATAACTTAAAAAATGATATAACAACAATCATCAATAGAACTTACAAATTGACAAAGACTAATCCACTTGGAGCACTTGGCGCTCAACCCATGGCTGAGCGGATCTTATGGATCTCATCCTCCCATGAGTCCACCGGGGCCAGAATAATTTTCTACCTAGAATACATATGGCTCACCCAAACTTATGGATGTTATTCTCCCGTCAGTCCACTCGAGCTGGATTGAATATCTACCTACATCATAATGCGTTCCACAGTATGCTGAAAAATGGTTGCTGTTCAGCCATTTTCCAGCTGCAAAACCTCGCAGAATTGAGGTTCGTATATTTTCAATTGAAGTTTCTGATAACTCAGACTGGGAGCCCTTCCATTGGAACTCATCACAGTCACTTTGTTGGATACTTGCGCGAAGATCTGATCGTTCTTCGTCATTCTCATATACCATATGAACAGCGCATTTTACTGGGGCAAACATTTTAGATCTACTACTAAAATAAAAGAAGATCTCAGTCAAAGCTTTCAAATGATTAACCCCCCCATCAATCTTAAAACTTTCAAGTGTCGTGTACTCCAAAAATAAGTGATCTGACTGAAAATGGAAATTGAAAATGGAGATAAACTGGGCATGGACTGCAACATCATTGCGCATCCCGTAACATTCCAGACGGACTTCGGCATCAATTGAAGGAGCATTTGCTTCAACAACAGCACATACAATAAAACCCCTGAGCTTTTGATACCAATTTGGCTTCAGCTGGATTCGAACATAATGCCCCATATTATTTTGATACCTAAACCACTTTGGAATCTCCCTTCCAGGAACAACAATAGTACATCTAGTATCATCAAAACCCTGCTACAACAAATAAAGACATGAGAGAGAGAACAATAGTACATCTAGTATCATCAAAACCCTGCTACAACAAATAAAGACATGAGAGAGAGAGAGAGAGAGAGAGAGAGAGAGACCTTAAGATAATTTATGAAAAGTTCAAGGGGGAGGTTGGGCCTATTCTTTACTAGTGTATGACAATGCATTAAACGGACCACCGCAAGCCCTCTAGGCAATACAGGCGGATCCGGCCATGTTTCTAATGATGTGCATCCACTTGCATTAAAGAAACCAATTTTTGTCGGGAGATAGGACAACGTTTTTAGCTTCTTGCAATCCGTCAATTCAAGATTCCCAAGCCGGTAAAGACCTTCGATGCTTGCTGGCAAACTAATAATGTTGGTACCACTAAGGTATAAATCACACAAACAGGATAAGGAGCCTAGGTCATTTGGGAGAAATCCTTCTGAGAAGTTGCAGTTACGGAGATCTAGTAAAACCAAAAAGCGTAAGCCTGATAGAGCAGGTAGCTCAAAACCCATGGGATCTTGATGTTTTTCTCGAATTAGAAATGACGAGAACAGTGAATTCCGTGGTGTTGATGTTGCTGGTCCCTTGCATCCCAAAAATGACAAAACCCTAAGCTTCTTCAGGTGTATAATCGAGGATGGTGGTTGCTTAATAGCAGTAAAATCAGCACGAAGTTCCTGCAATCTCTCCAATCCTCCTAGGTTCTCGGGCAACTTGTTAAGTTTTGAGCAGCCAGAAACAATCAAACTTACAAGAAGTTTCAACCCACAAATTCCACTTGGAAGACTTGTAAGTTCTTTGCAATCCACCAGACTAATAAATTGAAGATTGCTGAGACTAAGATGTTCAACTGGCAGTTCCTTTACACAAGTCGCGTTCAAATCAAGCTTAATTAAGCATTCTGTAACCGCTAAGACTTCAGAAACATTTTTGAGTTTTGAGCAACCAGAAAGAACAAGTTGTTTAAGGGATTTAAGCCAACACCCCGTAGGAAGAGCCTTAAGATATTTGCAACCCCTCAAATTTAAGAACATAAGCCTTTTGATGGCTTCAATGGATGGGTCAATCTCAACGAAGTTCATACCTTCAAGACTCAATTCCTTAAGATTTGATACTTGTGTAAAATCTAGGTTCTTGGTTATGCCTCGTGAATAACTGAAGTCAACGTATTTCAACTTGTCTAGCCACTACCATAGATATCAGTAGACAAAGGATAAACAGGATTTCAGTAACGCAAGTATATATAGTGAAAAAAAAAAAAGAAGCAATAAGATTTGTTTGACTTACCATTCTTCCATTCCAAGGTTGTTTCAGGCAGCTATTGGACATTTTTAGTGTGACAAGGCTGTCCGGTTGAAAATTTGTCGGGAGGCATTTTAAAGGGTATCCGTGCCAATCAAGAACATGTAAATCATTGGAGAGGTAGTTGAGACCATTAGGAAGCTGAACATTACTAAGCTTGAGCAGACGCAATTTGCTCATCTTTGAAAATGCATCAGGACTCAAGGATATCTCCTTTGTTTTAGGAGAAACCAAAACTATGGCCTCCACTGTTTCTGTCCCCTAACAAACAAGCAGTAAAAATAAGAAATTGAATCTGAAGGAAAGAGTTATTGAAATTTAAACACATCTTTTATCCTAACACAAAAAATGGGAAAGGGTAAGAGAAATTGAACATAGATTTTGTTTGTCAAACGAAGTGCATGCTGTGCAAAATATCTATTTATATATGTTCCATTCTATTGAGAGTAAAAAATAATAACATACAAGTTTTAAGAATTTCTATGTACAAGTTTAAGTTTTGCGATGACATGATGATTCATAATTTAACAGGCAAAGATTTTGTTGGTCCAATTACATAATGAAGTTTGGCCACGCATTCAAGAGAAGATGTTGAGAGTAAAAACAAAAATATAAAAAGTAAAGATACCCCTCACTGGACAAACCTAGGCTCTTAGATGATAAGATAATTTACAAATTCAACACATTCTCATATGAGAGCATTTGCACTTACTGTTTTTTTTGTGAGTGTATGATAGATGTCTTCATACTTCCACAACCTGCTCCTTCTACCGGGCTCTTTTGGGGATTCTTCATTAACAATATACCATCCCATTTCTTGTATCAGATCATGCATGTCTATCATATTGTGTGTTATCGTTACAAGTGCCTTGTCTTCAAGAACCTTTATTCCAATATCAGCGTGGAAATTACAAGCATCCAGTATATCTATTACGTAATCTTTGCTCTCCCGTTTAAAGAAGCACGCAATGTCAAGAAATATTTCCTTCTCTTCATGGTCCAATCCGTCATAGCTTAATTTGAGCACTTCTTGAATTTCTGCATTGGGCTGTTGCCTTAATTTATCAACTGCACTTCGCCATTCAATTATGCTTCTGCCAAAGAGAAAAGAGCCCAAAACTCGAAGAGCTAATGGAACTCCTTTAGCGTAATGAACTACACTGTTTGTGAGCCCCTCATAACCCTGTGTTGGTTGGCTTTTCCTAAATGCTTTACAACAAAATAGCTCTAAAGCTTCTCCGTGATTTAGTTCCTTCACATTATACACATGATTCACTTCAAATATATCAAGTAAATGAGAGTCTCTTGTTGTTATTATAATCCGGCTTCCTGAACCAAACCAATCAAGCTTACCAACAAGTGCTTCCAGTTGATTTAGCCGGTCCACATCGTCGAGGACTACAAGAACCCTCATGTATCGTACCCTGTTCATTATCATACTAAGCCCTCGATCAAGATTTCTTATTTTTATATCACTGTCTAAGAGGATGTCAGAGAGAAGCAATTCTTGCAATGACTCCAAACCATGTTTCTTAGAAGTTTCTCTGACATTTGCAAGGTAGCTGCTACCATCAAACTCAGAACAAATTTGGTTATAAACAGCCTTGGCAATGGTAGTCTTTCCTATACCACCCATTCCACATATCCCCACCATACACGAATCATCCAATCCTATAGCCAACAGTGATTTCACTTCTGCTACACGAGGATCTAATCCAACAACATAATCAAGAATGATTGAATCCTTATCCCCCAGTTTTCTAAGAATGTCTTTGATGATTTCTCGAACAAGTTTTGCTTCAAGCCTGTCCATTAGATGAAAAAAATAAAAAGTAAAAATTCAAGATAAGTTTAAGAACCCAACCACGTCTCATAAGAATATAGCCACATGATGAATAGGCGATCTGGGTCCTCTCTAGCTGCATATGCATGGGATGCTTTGAGGAGGAAAAGCACTTTTATAATGGCATTAACTAAAAAATATATGATCACATTTTCATCACAATTACACAAGGGTGACTGTGAAAACATATTAATTGAGCAAATATATTATATATACCTAGACATCCAATTGTTTTGATCAATTTTGTCTTTGTTTTAGCTCTTCTCTCTTTTCCCTTTTCCAAGCTAACATGAAATAAATTAGCAAAATGTCCAAACGTCAACAATTAGGAAACGAGTACCAAAAAAATGATAAAGCAGGAATTGAAGCCAAACCTACAATGCCCCAATAACAACTGAAGTTTCTTGAAAAAACAATCAAATCAAATTTGTGTTTTTTGAGAACCAAACAAATAAAAGAAGAGTTACCCGTGGGTTGTGCCATTTTCTGAATCCCACCCAGAAATATTGGCCGCTTCCATTAGAGCATTCCTCCATCTCTGCACCTTCTGCTTCTCCTTCTCTTCACTGGAATCTCGATCGTGTCTGGCGAATGCTTCTCCAACGCTTCCTCTTTGTTTCCGTAAATGCGAGGGATCTACTTTGTAGAAAATCGGCAAAATAGTGAGTCCTCTTGTCTTCTGGCACTCGAGGATCTTAACGAGTTCCTCCAAGCACCACTTGGAAGAAGCGTAGTTCTCGGAGAAAATAACGACGGCAAGCCTCGACTCTTCGATGGATTTCAGGAGCGCCGGAGAAATGGATTCACCTCTTTCGAGCTTCAGGTCATCCTTGAACGTAAAAATGCCCTTCTGATGCAGAGCCGAATAGAGATGGTCAACGAACCCGTTGCGGGTGTCTGCGCCTCTGAAGCTCAAAAAGACGTCGTATTTCCAGGAACTAGACCCAGAACAGAGAGAACCTCCGTCCTGCAATTGGGTGCTGGTGGAGGCCATTGTTCAGCTGCTCGAAAAACAAACTGGCTTCCTATTGACCTATCGTCTCTGCGAAGCAACAGAGGCCAAAAGGACACTAGTTCAGTGAATGTAAAATGCATTTAATGTTCAGTGTAAAATGTATGTATTTAATGGCCCAGTCCATGAGTCTGACCGCTGTGGGCCATACCCTTGTAGTTATAATACGGTTGCGTTGCGTGCAAGGTGCGCAGTGAAATTTCATTCAAAATATTTGAATTAATTGTAATATATTTATAGATATTAATACATGTAAATGGACAAACTTATAAATTACAATCATATTCTTTTTATCAAATAAAAAATTTACTGTCAATAGATTAAATATGTCACTTATTAATTATTACATATTTATTATATTAATGTTACACAATTTTAAAAATATATAAATTAAATATATCACTATAAATAGGTTAAATTTAACTGCTATTGTTGACTTTTTAAAATTTAAAAACTCACTTCATCAAAATTTTATTTTTTATTAAAAATTTAATGAAATTAGAATATAAAATAGATACATTGTTTTCTCCATTAAAAATTTAATGAAGTTAGGGAGTTATTTCTATTTTCTACAATTTTTCAATGAAGACAAATAAGTAAAACATATGCAATAATTAAAAAAAGAATGATTGGTAACGACGAAGCTGGCTAGCTTCATCGTTAGCTTTGTCATTACCAACAATACGTTCATATGATCCATGCAATACATACATTCACATGATCCGCATTCACATGATCCATATATAGTTTAATTAGCAATACATACATACATATGATCCACATTCATATGATCCATATATAATTTAATTATTACTGATCGATGGAAGATCCTTGGTTTATTAACAATTAATTAATTGTAACAAAATAAATGGTGGTTGTTTACTGTAAATCTAACAATCATATATAAAACTAAATGAATAAATAAATAATATTGTTCAAAGCACCATGGATGGTCCATCCACAAACTATTTAAAATTTTCTTAATTATATATATCAATCAATGACTCGGAATTCCATTCCCTCCATCGAATAAATCAATGACCCTTTCATTGTAAATCAAGATCGGTCACAATTAGTGCATCCTGCTTCTAGTGTTTGCCGCTAGTTTTATGAATTTTGTTTTACTTTTTTTAAAAAACAGAGATTACGTGATGTTCAATTCAATTACACAGTTTTTATTAAATAAAATAAATAAATAACGGAAAGAATGATTAATTAATTAATTAGTATATGGTGGGCTTAGTCGTGACCATGACGTGAAATACATTATTAATGTTTGTCGTTATTAACTAGATTAAATTTGAGTTTTAGAATTAATTAAATTCATTATTAATATTTATTATGTGGTGGCAAAATTGTATCTTCTTCCAGCAATTGTTTTACAACATATAACACCATGTTACGATTTTTAACATCCTTGAGGTTTGGCAATATTTCACTCTTAATATTAGTTAATTGTAATTATATTTTAAAATTATCAAATAACCCTTATATTTAAAAGGCTTATCTTGCCTTCTCTCCGCACCTTCTCTATCATGATCAAACCTTCCATTATCGTCGATTCTTTTCTCTTCCCCCCGATGCCAATTACCTTTTCTGATGACTACATCGTTATTCTCATCACTAACTAGCTTTACATCCCTATCTTAAATTCAATCTCAATCAACTTTGCATCCCTATCTTAAATTCAATCTCAATCGTATTCTAGAATCATTCATCAAAACATCCACAAAAGTTGGCTTATAGCTATTAACTTACATAAGACTTAGTTCAATTTTTCCTTTCCTAGTCAACACCTCTTTCTATTTTTTTGTAAATTCTTTACCTTTATTTATCATTATCCCACATAGATAGAATTGAAATGAGCAATTTGATTATGCCAAGCATCTCATGCCATACTTCTTCTGTCTACCAATCACAATCGTGGATATCTTATTCTAGGAGTGGTGTTTTGGGAAAGAAGTTATCTTACGCCTAATAAAGTTATTATCTTTATCTTTATGTACATCAATTTTAATTGCATACCATGATTGAAAAGAATTGACAATCTAAGGCCTATTAATTTTCCATAAATGTAAACCGATCAATTGCTATCTAAGAGAAAATAAGTAATTCTTCTATCGTTCAAGGGAAAAAAGAGAACATGTAGCGGCTTGCTTAGATTTCATATTTCCCACATAGTCCGTTGATCAAATCAACGATCCTTTTCTCAAAAAAATAAAGATAGAGAGAGAGATAGAGTCTTTCCAATATGTAGCTCTGCGAAAAAGGAAATGACATTTTAGGCAGCCAGGGGCAGTTAAGGCAGCCGGGGAGGAGAAAGCCAAGGTGGGACCTACTTATAGTGACATGTCAAGCTTTCCGAGGCCACTTTGTTTGCTGACGTGACAATATTTATCTACTAGTCAATGAGTTAATGCACATTTATAATAATAATAATAATAATAATAATAATATATCCCAAAAAACACACTGCAATTGTTGTATTTAGTCAATGCCTTCCTTCTTAATTAATTGTATTTATTTATTGTTGATTAGTTGCAAGAAAATCAAATTTGATTCATCATCTTTCAAATGATTCTAGAAAGGGTCTCAACCACTCCAGCAAAATGAATTTCCATTAAATTTGAAGTGAATTTAACAATGATTTAGATTGGGACAATTAAAGGAAGCTAGATGGTGGATTAACTTCTCTTGTAAATTAGAAAGATAATCTTCATTATCACATATCTTAATTTAATTTAAAAGTCTCATAGTCTTATATCAATTTTAATTTTTTCATCTTTTTATGCATGTTCAAGGTGCAAATATGCAAGGTGCGCTGTGAACTAGAAGCCATGACCGACTTCCATTATGCAAATCTCCTCAAAATTTTATTCAAAATATTTGAATTAATTACAATATGTTTATAGATATTAATACATGTAAATAGACAAACTTATAAATTACAAATCATATATTCTTTTTACCAAACAAAAACTTACTGTCAATAGATTAAATATATATTTATTATATTAATTTTTACACAATTTTGAAAATATATAAATTAAATATATCACTGTAAATAGATTAAATTTTTATTTAACTGTTGTTGTTGAATTTTTAAATCTTAAAAACTCAATTCATCAAAAATTTGCTTTTTTATTAAGCACGTAGTGAACTTAAAATATAAAATAGATATATATATTTTTAATTCAACAAACATTTTAAAAATATATACAATTACTCCATTGAAACATGAAGCGAGAATTACACGCGATCTATTTTGAAGTTTAAAGTAATTGTAAAAAATATTTTTGACACTTGAAAAAATACAAAAGAATACCTAAAGTTTAATATAATGTTACAATTTCTTCCATATTGTTAATTAACTATAGTTAAATTTTATAAAAAAACTAAAACATCTTTATATTTATATTTATTCTTCTTTTTTTTCATCATTTCTCTCTCTTTTATATCTCCTCCATTGTTTTCTCTATCTATCTAAAATGAATGAACGATGATAACGACTAGAATCAAGAAAGAAACGATGACAGCTGCAAATAGTAATGGCAAGGAAGTTTGTTCATAAAAATAGTAACGATAATGAAAATAAAGATATCTTATTTTTTTCTTTTTCTCTCTGATTTTTTTTTCTCTTTTCTAAATAAATTAACCCTTGTATATAGATATGAATTAATAGTTGGGAGTTGTTTTTACTTTCTGTAACTTTTCAATGAAGACAAATAAGTAAAACATATGTAATAATTAAAAATTAATTACTGGTAATGACGAAGCTAGCTAGATAGCTAGGTGTTCATGCTGACTACATTATCGCTGTCCTTGACCCGACCATATATAGTTTAATTAGTCAATTTGAAATCCTAGTAATGTAATCGATCGAAGATCCTTAGTTGATTAACAATTAATTAATTGTAATCAAATAAATGGTGGTTGTTTATTATACGTCTACAATCTAACAATCATATATATATAATTAAATGAATAAATAAATAATACTGTTCAAGGCACCATAGTCCATCCACAAACAATTTAAAATTTTCTTAATTATATAAACAATTGAAAGAGTGGCTGTCTACTATACGTCTAGAATTCCTCATTGATTAGATGATAACAAAATTAATAAACAAACACTATTGTCAAGGCTAATGCCTAAGCTATGCGAAGCAACAGGGGCCAAAGGGATAAAAGCAACAGGGGCCGGTGAATGTAAAATGTATTTAATGAACCACGAAAGTATAAACGCGGTGGGCCCTACCTTGTGGTTAAAATATAATTGCGTTGCGTGCAAGGTGCGCTGTGAACTAGAAGCCATGCCCTTCCATTATGAAAATCTCTTCGAAATTTCCTTCAATATATTTGAATTAATTACAATTTGTTTATAGATATTAATACATGTAAATTAGACAAAATTATAACTTACAATCATATTCTATTTACCAAACAAAAACTTACTGTCCATAGATTAAATATATCACTGATTATATTTATTATATTAATTTTTACACAATTTTAAAAATATATAAATTAAATATATTACTGTAAATAAATTAAATTTTACTGCTATTGTTGAATTTTTCAAATTTAAAAACTCACTTCATCTGAACTTTACTTTTTTATTAAGAACGCAATGAAATTAAGATATAAAATAAATATGTATTTTTTAATCTAACAAACATTTTAAAAATATATACAATTATTCAATGGAAACATGAAATGAGAATTATATACACTATCTATTCTGACATTTAGAGTAATTATAAAAAATATTTATGATGTTTGAAAAAATACAAAAGAATACCTAAAATTTAATGTTATATTACAATTTCTTTCATATGATTAATTAACTATCGTTAAATTTTATAAAAAAATTTAAATATTCTTATATTTAAATTTATTCTCCTCTTTTCTCATCATTTCTCTCTCTCTCTTTTATATCTCTTCCATTATTTTTTACATTTATCTACGATGAATGAACGATGATAACGACTAAAATAAAAAAAAACGATGACAACTGCAAACAATAATAACGACGAAATTTGTTCATGACAATAGTAGCTACAATAAAAATAAAAACATTTTCTTTTTTTTTCTCTCTCTAACTTTTTCTTCTTTTTTTCCTTACTAAATAAATTAGTCCTTATAATTTTATTGTTTAGTCATTTAATTGAAACGGATAGTGATTGAATTATAAGTCTGATTTGTATAGATATGGATTAAGCGTTAAGATTTATTTTTATTTTCTATAAGTTTTTAATGAAGACAAATAAGTAAAACATATGTAATAATTAAAAAAAGAATTATTGATAATAAGGAAGCCAGCTAGCTTCGTCGTTAGCTCCGTCATTACTAACAAATACATGCATATGATCCATACAATACATACATACATATGATCTGCATTCACATGATCTATATATAATTTAATTAGTCAATTTGAAATCCTAGCTATATAACCAATCCAAGATTAACAATTAATTAATTATAATCAAATAAATGGTGGTTGTCTATTGTAGGTCTAGAATCTACCAATCGTATATAAAACTTAATGAATAAATAAATAATGCTGTTCAACGCACCATAGTCCATCCACAAATAATTTAAAATTTTCTTAATTTTATAAACAATTGAAATGTTGGTACGTCTAGAATTCCTCATTGATTAGATGATAACAAAATTAATAAACAAAAATTATTATTATGGCTAATGCCTAAGCTATGTGGGTGCTAAGTGTGATGACTGATGAGCTGGCAGCACCTCATTGGGTGTGTGCTCCACACACCCAATGAGGTGCCGACACTGAGCTGGTGCCAGGTAAGTGTCATGACTGTCATCAGTCATGACACTCAGCATTATTCGTTATATATCTACTTCTTCAGGTTCATGGCATCTAATGCGGTGTTCAGTTTAGTTACAGAGTCTTTGTTAATAAACAAAAATGAAGATTACGCGATTTTTGTTAAATAAAATAAAAATAAATAATGGGAAAGAAGATTAATTAATTAGTATATGGTGGGCTTAGTCGTGATCCTAATGAAATACATTATTAATGTTTGTCCTTATTAACTAGATTAGTTTTTTATTTTTAATGTTAATTAGTAATTAGATTAGAGTTTTAAAATTAATTAAATTGGTTAGGGTTTAGGTTAGCTATATTTGTTATGTGGTGGCAGAATTGTATCTTATTCCACCAATTCTTTTGCATGTGATAATTAATAAATAATAATTGGAATAACATTTTCTTCATATTATTTCTTTTCTCCACAACTTTTTTTTTTTTTTTGGTTCACAAGTAGTATTTTGATGGGAAAGCAAAATACTATCTATTATAATATTTGAATAAATATAATTTGTTATCAATTTATCCTCCTAATAAGAAAATATATATTATAAAAATTTATTATTATTCAATCTAAATTAACTACGCTTTCAATAAAGTTTTACAGAAAGAATAAGAATTTGATCATGAATAAGAAGTCATTTATTTCTATATAATTCTTGGCTATAGAAATTAATATTTTTAAGTTAGATATCTGTATTTTATCTTAGATTTGTAAGATAATTTAGTTAGTCAAATAAAAATAATTTAATTTTCAAAGTGCATATATTTTGTAATTATAAAAGAATTATGGATTTGTTTTTTTTACTTGATGAATTAGGAGTGTGTTAAATATATTGGTTAGTACAAAGATAAGGACAATAATGTTTTAAATTTGAAAAAAAAAAATAAAGGATGTTGGATTGATACTTTTACAAAATATTTTTAATTTTTTTAATTTTAATTTTTAATAAGTTATTAAATCTTTAATTAAAAAATAAATTATTTTAAATTTTTTAATTTTGTACTATACTATGAATTAGAAATTATAAATAACAAAAAACATCCTTGAGGTTTGGCAATATTTCACTCTTTAACATTCGAGAAGATATAATATTTAATACCATGTTACAATTTTTAACATCCTTGAGATTTGGCAATATTTCACTCTTGACATTAGTTAATTGCAATTATATTTTGAAATTACCAAATATCCTTTATATTTAAAAGGCTTATCTAGCCTTCTTTCCACACCTTCTCTCTCGTAATCAAAACTTTAGTTATTGTCGTCGACTCTTTTTTCTTCCCCCCATGCCAAATACCTTTTTGGGTAACTGAATTGTTATTGTCATCACAAACTAACTTTGCATTCTTATCTTAGATTCAATCGTATTCTAGAATCATTCATCAAAACATCCACAATAGTTGGCTTATAGCTATTAAATTAGATAAGACTTAGTTCGATTCTTCTTTTTCTAACAAACACCTCTTTTCATTTTTTTTATAAATTCTTTTCCACCTTTCCTTATCATTATCCCACGTGGATAAAATTGAAATGGTCAATTTGATTATGCCAGGCATCTCATGCCATATTTCTTCTATCTACCAACTACATTCATGGATATCTTCTTGTAGGAGTGGTGCTTTGGAAAAGAAGTTACCTGACACCTAATAAACTCAAAATAATAAAAAAATATATTTATTTATTCAAAATTTATTATTGTAATGAAAAAAATATTATAAAATTTATTAACTTTAAAAATTTATATATTTTTTTAATAATATATTAATATTAAATATTTCTAATTTACTAAATAATCAAGTTTATTAAATAAAATATCATTAAAAAATTATTCTCAAAATTTAAAAAAGAACACATTTTCTAAACTTTTGTTTTGAGAAATAATTTTTTAAAATAACAAATAAAATACGTTTTTAGTATTTTAAAAATAAATTTTTTAAATAAAAACTTTAAAATAAATTTAAAATTTAAAACTAAAAATTAAAATGCAAAACGCAGAATCTTCATATTTCCTGTACATAAAGGTATTGTTTCTCTCTCTTCTTTTTGTAGGATCGAAGACTATAAAAAGCAGCCCCTACTGGCATAATCCAGTGATTGAGGGCGAGTACGAGTTGGAACTTAAGGAACCTTTGGATTGCAGTTGCTATATAGTCAATGAGGTCCCATGTTTGAATCTTTGGCTGTGAGTTCTGTGGTTAATTCTCTCTGTAGAAATCTTGAGTTTGAGTTATAGAGTCTTAAGGTGAGGAATTTTATTTTTTAAAAATTAAGAATATTAGAAAAAGCAAAACGAAGCAGCTCGAAGAATACGGACAGTTTGTTTGAGCTGCTCGGAGTGCCCATAAGACAGATTGCTGGCCCATTAAGCAGCCATCACATCATTATTCCTATAGAGGTAGTTTGAGAAATCCAAAAGTTCGAAAATAAGGAGGCCTTTTTTTTTTTTTCTTTTTTTGTCCTTTTAAAATTTAAGTTCCGACATATGTTTAATTTAAAAATTTTAATTTATAAAACTTTATTTTATAAATATGCTTAAATTATAAGCGAAATGACATTTTCGAGCATAGAGAGAAAATGCAGCGGCAGTTTAGACAACCGGGGGGGAGAAAGACAGAAGGTGGGACCCACTTATGGTGACATGTCGAGCTTTCCGGGGCCACTTTTTTTGCTGACGTGACAATATTTATCTAGTCAATGAGTTAATGCACATTTATAATAATAATATATCCCAGAAAACACAGTGCAATTGTTGTATTTAGTCAATGCCCTCCTTCTTAATTAATTGTATTTATTTATTGTTGATTATTTGCAAGAAAATCAAATTTGATTCATCATCTTTCAAATGATTCTAGAAAGGGTCTCAACCACTCCAGCAAAATGAATTTCCATTAAATTTGAAGTGAATTTAACAATGATTTAGATTGGGACAATTAAAGGAAGCTAGATGGTGGATTAACTTCTCTTATAAATTAGAAAGATAATCTTCATTATCACATATCTTAATTTAATTTAAAAGTCTCATAGTCTTATATCAATTTTAATTTTTTCATCTTTTTATGTATGTTCAAGGTGCGCTGTGAACTAGACGCCTTGACCGACTTCCATTATGAAAATCTCCTCAAAATTTTATTCAAAATATTTGAATTAATTACAATATGTTTATAGATATTAATACATGTAAATAGACAAACTTATAAATTACAAATCATATATTCTTTTTACCAAACAAAAACTTACTGTCAATAGATTAAATATATCATTTATTATATTAATTTTTACACAATTTTAAAAATATATAAATTAAATATATCACTGTAAATAGATTAAATTTTTATTTAACTGCAATTGTTGAATTTTTAAATCTTAAAAACTCAATTCATCAAAAAATTTCTTTTTATTAAGCACATAGTGAACTTAAAATATAAAATAGATATAAATTTTTAATTCAACAAACATTTTAAAAATATATACAATTACTCCATCAAAACATGAAGCGCCAATTACACACGATCTATTTTAAAGTTTAAAGTAATTGTAAAATATATTTTTGACACTTGAAAAAATACAAAAGAATACGTAAAGTTTAATGTTATGTTATAATTTCTTCCCTGTTGTTAATTAATTATCGTTAAATTTTATAAAAAACTAAAATATTTTTATATTTATATTTATTCTTCTCTTTTTTCATCATTTCTCTCTCTTTTATATGTCCTCCATTATTTTCTCCATCTATCTACAGTGAATGAACGATGATAACGGCTAGAATCAAAAGAGAAACAATGACAACCACAAACAGTATTGGCAACAAAGTTTGTTCATAAAAATAATAGCGACAATATGAAAATAAAGACATCTTCTTTTTTTCTTTTTCTCACTGACTTTTTCTTTTTTTCTCCTTTCTAAATAAATTAGCCCTTGTATATAGATATGAATTAAGAGTTGGGAGTTGTTTTTACTTTCTATAACTTTTTAATGAAGACAAATAAGTAAAACAAATGTAATAATTAAAAAAAAATTATTGGTAATGACGAAACTAGCTAGCTAGGTGTTCATGTTGACCGCACTATCGCCCTCCTTGACCCGACCATATATAGTTTAATTAGTCGATTTGAAATCCTAGCAATGTAATCGATCGAAGATCTTTGGCTGATTAATAATTAATTAATTGTAACCAAATAAACGATGGTTGTTTATTATATGTCTACAATCTAACAATTATATATAATTAAATGAATAAATAAATAATACTGTTCAAGGCACCTTAGTCCATCCGCAAACAATTTAAAATTTTTTTAATTATATAAACAATTTAAATGGTGGTTGTCTACTATATGTCTAGAATTCCTCGTTGATTAGATGATAGCAAAATTAATAAACAAAAACTATTATTATGGCTAATGCCTAAGCTATGGTCGGTTATATATATATATATATACTGTAGTAGTAGTATAATAAATTAATATATATAGCTGCTTCTTTAGGTTCAGGGCATCTTACGCGGTATTCAGTTCACTTACGCGATTTTTGTTAAATAAACAAAAACGGAGATTACGCGGTGTTCACTTCAATTACCTGGTTCCGGGCTATGAAGTACGGAAACAGTTTGGGGGCTTCGTTTCGACGTTTCCGAACTGTTTTCCATTTTAGAAACGTGAATACAGTTCGAAATAGCCTTCGAAACATTTTGGGGGCCATTTCGTAAATTATAAAAAATGTGGGAAAAGCGTTTCACACTTGAAATGCATTTCCAGCGGCCATGGTTACTCACTTGCAGCGAGGAAGACAATAGTCACCGAGAGGCGAGGCGGCAACGGTCGGCGATGAGGCGAGATATGGAGTATGTAGCGATGGTCGAGGCGAGAGATGGTGTACAGTGGTGGGCGACGACGAGGGTGAGAGACGAGCGACAGTAGTAGAAACGCTTCGACTGTGAGAGAGGCGAGATCGAATGTGATGGTGAGGGCAAGAGACTCGTCGATGGCAAGAGAGGCGAACGATGGTGGCAGAGACTCTTCAACTGTGAGAGAGGCGAGATAAAGGCGAGGCTGAGGGCAAGAGACTCGTCGATGAGACCGAGAAAGGCAACAACGATGGCAGAGATCGACTGTGAGAGAGGCAAGATCGGCGGCGAAGGCGAGGGCAACAGACGCGCCTATGGTAAGAGAGACGGAGAGTCGGCGACGGTGGCAGACGGAGGAAGCGACACAGTCGGCTATTGACAGCAAATGGCTAGTGACGTGGGTCTCTGAGAGCTTGCGGGTAATAGTCTAGGGTAATACTGTAATAGTATATTTAGGGTTTGCAAAATTATAACTTAATATTATTTATAATATATAAATTATATATTAATTTCACATACACCCTTATATTTTTTGAAATTACAGTTTACCCCGCGTTTCTGTTTCTTAACTTTTTTGAAAAATACCGTTTCCACATTTCCCATTTCCATTTCCATGCAACATAGGTACCAGGTTTGGTGGCTCGCGAAACTCAGTACAACCTATGAAACCCAATTATGTTGTGCAGATTCGAATTTTTTTTTCTTCCACATAAATCCTGTAAGATTTGGAATAATAGACTAATTATATATTTTTTACTCACAATCACAATCATTCTACATAGCTTAATAAGCAATGCAAACATAAAAATAATTGAAAACTTAAATAAAAATCATAATCGATACCTTGAGATTGAGAATACTTGTTGAAGAGGAAAGATGGTAAAACTTGGTGAATGCGGTTTCAATGAAGTCCTAATTGTGATTGATGAAGAAGATTAAATGACCCAAACAGTAAAATATTGAATGTAGGAAGAATGGTTGAGTTTGGATACTTTCAACAATGGAGAAGAAAGTAAGAACGTGAATGTTGGAAGATAAGAGAGAGAAAACCTAAAATAAAAGAAACAAGGGTATTTTAGTAAATGAAGATAAAGACAATGTTGGCTTTCTAATTTAAAATCTCATTAAGGGTATTTTAGGTATCTCACATAAAAGTGGTTATAGAGTGCAATTAGTTTATTTGATTTATACAAAAATATTTTTTTTACTAAAAAATAGTTAAAAATAATTTTATAAATTTCTTTTTGCTTAATTATGAATTCCTCCCGAGGATGTACCCCTCTTGGAGCCTATATGTAGGCATAATTACCTCTCACATTGTGTGAGCAAGTGAACAAGTGACATCACTTGTGTTTAAAAACCAGAAGTCAAACGTCCAATATCTCGATTCTAAATAAATTTCAGATTTTTTTTCCTAATTTATCTTATTCACCAAAATCAGTCCCATTATTTCTATCTTCACAAGTTAGTCCTCGTAAATCAACTTAATTATATTAATTAAAAACCATCAAAAAATTTTGTTTTCTTTTTCCTTTACCCACCTTGCTAAGCTCGTTTTCCCTGAGGTTGGTTGTTCAACAAAGCGAAGTCAAAAATCACGGAAGGAAAGAAGCAACCGGTGTTGGACTTCATCTTCTTTGTTCACCGGTGGTGCAACTGGCGAAAAACAAGGAGTCATAGGCGGCCGACGGTGCAAGGCAAGGACTTTCTGCCATGAACAGGAAGCATGAGTTGCAGCAGCCGACGGTAATGGGCACGAGAAGCGTGCAGCAAGAGTTACCGACTGTACACGCGAGCAGCGTGCGACGGGTGTGCGGTTTGCGTGCGAGCAATCTGGCCAAAGCGTTTGCAACGATGATTGGTGAAGGAGTTGGTGATAAGCGGCTGAGCAGCAAGTAGTTGGCTTTGACAAGTGATAGAATTTAAATGGTATGGCACACACCAAGAGTGGAGGTAAATTGGTATGTTTAAATTTTTTTTTGAGAAACAGAGATGTCATCTGTAAAGACCACAGATTTGTTAAACTTCAAGACTTTGAAATGACACGATGAGGTATCAATAGTGTAAAAACAATCTCATTTTGTGAAAAAAAAAATGAATTTGAAATCTTATGAATGAATGAACAAATTAAGTAGGGACAAAAATGCTAACAGGAACAAATAAAAATAGAAAACACAAGAGACACGGATTTATAGTGGTTCGACTTTCCAAGACTAGTCCACTACCTTAACTACCCACTAAGGATTTTGAAGTAACTTTCACTAACAACCCCCTACTCAACACGAGTAGATCCTCTAGTCCGTGACTAGGAATTGTACAATCCTCCCAATCTATTGGGCCCTCTAGCTTACGCTAGGAAAATTACAGAAATCATGAGAATGAGAGTCTAAGAGTATAACTCTTAGTTATAAGCTCTCTCTAAATGAAGAATCGAGGCTTAAAATGAATATAATAGTATAGATACAAAGCCTCAAAAATTAAATACAGAGAGAGAAGAATTCAATGCTCGATGTAAACTTGAATGCTCGGTAGTTGAAGATCTTAAATGTTTCCAACAGTTCACAATCAATTCTCCCAACCCATATTTATTGTTAATGGTAGATAAATCCAAAAATCTGACTGTTTTGGTGGTTGAACGAGCATTAAATGCGCTAAAAATTAGCGGTTACAAAAATATAAAAAACAAACTGTCGATAGACAAAATAGGTTAGTCGACTATATTTTCAAGTAAAACTAAGATATAGTCGATAAACAAGAAAGCATAGTCGATAATTGTCCAACAAAATCTAGTGATAGTTGATAAACACATTCACATAGTCGACACCTTCAAAATATGAAGAGAATTTCAAACATAATGCACACACATAGTAGACAAAAGAAAAATCATAATCGACAGACCCTGCATAATAGTCAACATAATAGAATATAGTCAACAAGAGCCATACATAGTCGACAGAATATGCAAACATAGTTGACTATCCTCAAACACATAGTCGACTATCCATTTTGAAAATTTTGAACACTTGACATTACCTAATTTTGTTCGTTTTGAAAGCAAGTTGAGATTATCAAAAAAATATTAATTTTGAATCTTAACACTCAACCTTACTTCCTATAGGATTCAAGAAAGATTGATTTTCATAACTTTGCTTAAAACTCATTCATATAGAATTAAAAGTTGATTTTCATATAGTCATTATCAAAACTACTATTTTATTTTCCAAGAGTAAAATATCATCAAAGAGTTGCAGGCGGCAGGAAAGCAGTGTTAGTGTGGCATTTTTTCAACGGCTGCTTTATCACCAGCAAGAGTTACTGGCAATTTTTTCTGGCAGTGTATTCCAGCAAGCGTTGCCAACGATTCTTTCAGCCGCCTGTCTTTTCTTTAAATCTTGCTATTTAATATTCATGAGATGAATTAACTTGACTAGCACTGGCAAGAGTTCCTGGCAGTGTATTCCAGCAAGCATTGCTAGTGATTCTTTCAGCCTCCTGTCTTTTCTTTAAATCTTGCTATTTAATATTCATGAGATGAATTAACTTGGAAGGTTCCAGCTCTTACTCATGTTCGTGTAGATTTTGTCTATCACAAAAAATCCATGAAAGGTTCCAAGGTTGCTAGCTTGGTGTGGACAACTAGGCCCTCTATAGTTTGGGGAGGATGAGGTCTTTATGTAAAAATTGTTTCTACATCTTCTTGATATGTTTCTACATCTTCTCTATATCTTCTAACAAGTATGATTTTCGTTTATTAAATGTGATGTAATAGTGCATTATTTAAATATCCGTGGGAGTGCGTGCGCTGTGGAGGATTTTTCTCGGAATTCTCCAGCCAAACCTTGCCCAAAACAACATCATTTTGGGCAAGGCGGTGGGCAGCCACCAGCTACCACGCAGTGCGCATTGAGCTGCCCTTCAATTGGCTTTTTAAAGCCCAATTTCAGTGGGTTTCGGGCAGAGAAATCGGGCAACGGAAGAGGGAAAGAAATGAAGGAAGAAGAAGGCGCACAATAGCGAAAGTGGAAGAAATTTTGGGATTAAATTTGGTTTAATTAAAAATTAATTAGCCAGGTAAGTAGAGAAACATGTATTAATAATTCTGTATGGTTAGAATTTAATTTTGCATGAAATTCTATTAACTTTGGGAAGTTATGTTATGTTGTAGTGTGTATTAATTTGGTGACTTGTAGGTGTATAAACGCTTTAATATGCTAATAGAGGCAAGTTCCATACTTCCTTTGTGAGCCTCTTCTGTTTTATGAATTTCGTACATTCCTTTACCCTGATTCGGTTTCGAATATTAGTTATACGAGTTAGGAATTTTATTAGTATGAATTAATTTAAGTTAAATATGAGACTTTCTGAGGTTTTATTTGTTGTGTGCTTACGAAGTATTATATCGCCCATGTTTCTTTGAGAATGATGTCGAACCTAATCCGAGGCTAGGTTTCTAGAGGATTGGCAGGATTTGATTGTGGTTATCGTTTCTCGTGAGTGAGAGTCTTGATAAATGGAGGCATGAGCTGTTGACTGGTGAGGTGACGTGTTGACCATTAAGTGACACTGGAGCGAACCGTCGATCAGATCAGGCTAATATATCTTTTCTAGCCAGGGTTGCGAGCTCATATATCTTTGCTAGCCAGGGTCTTGGGTTCAAATGATATATGCTAGGGCTTTAGGCCAATATGGTGTGTGCTAGCCAATCCATGGGAACGACAAGTTTGTATACAGACTTGGGTGCCAGGTTGTGCATTTCTTATGTGGACCTCAAGGACTGCCACTATGTGCATTGGTTTATTTATTTATGTTGATGGTTGCATGTTGTAATGCATGGCATGACACTTTGATTTCCATCACGACATTTGATAGATGGTATTCAGTGTGGGAGATTTAGTCCCAACCGTACCATATTTCTTCTATTGTGCTTGTTGAGCCTTGTGGCTCACTTTATTTTACCATCATTCCAGGTTGAAAAGAATGATGCTCGAGGATGGTTGATATGGCAATTGTTATTATTTGCTTTGAATTCTGTGTACAGGGCAATCCCAGTCGAAAAGATCTTTGGGGTGAGAGTTGTGATCAGGAGCTTTGATAATGTATATATTGTATTTGATTGATTGATACTTTATTATGTAAGGAAATGGCCCTGAGAGGTATATTTATATTTAATTTACTTCCGCTGTTATATATTAATGGGAAAAATTCTAGCCCTTGCGGTTAAGTTATTATCTTGTTGTAAACAAAGATCCCAAAAATTCTAGATCGTCATACTCCCAATCGGACACGCGATTAGTTCCCACTAAATGGGAGATTTCCCTCTCCATCAAGAGTTGATCTCCTGTCACTCCTAAAGAAACTTGATAGATTTATCACTTATGCCATACCCCAAGGACTAAAAGACTTTATTTTGGTTTGTCTTAGAATGACTATGAGTCGTATGACTAAGTGACCAATAAGGAAAACCACATGATTTATCATAAAAATTAATGGGTTCGCTTTGCAACTGTCCTAAAAAAAAATACGAAAATTGGGATTTATTAATTATTTAAAAATCCATAGTTTTCCATTTCTTGTTAAAAATAAATAGGTGGGTTTGATGGGACTTAGGAGACAGATGCAAATAATCCGAGATATTTGGCCCTTTGTGGATGTGTTTATCGGAGTGCAATGTTTTAAAAATTAGATTGGATCGGCTGGTCTGACCGGTTTAACCGAGAATCTGTGGTCTATCCAGTCTGGTTTGGCTCAAAAAAATGGATGCCTTTCAATCCAGTCAAAATCCAATCGAACTGATGAGCCGAGAACCAAGTTGACCCCGATTTTTTTCACACCCATCACTCACTTTAAAATTTTAATTATTAATTAATTCTTTAATAACATATATAACAATTATATAAAAAATATTAGTTGTATATTAGTTAATAATAACATTTCTCATAATAAAATATAAAACACTAGTATTTCAAATATATATTATTTAATTATAAAATATATATATATATATATATATGACATCATCTGGTCGGACCACTCCTGTCGAACCAATTGGACTAATAGACTCATGACCCAATTAATAGGCCGATTCACCGTTCGATCTGATTTTCAAAACATTGTCGAAGTGTGGCTTAAGTTTCACTTTATGTCTTTCTTGCCTTTTGGACTTGGCTTTGTTATATCATTAGAACCTTTGTATTTATTTATTTATTTTTTTATGATTTAGGTGTCCAAGTTTCGCCCGACTAATCTTGGAGAGAGCGAAGTTCTCCCCTAGTTCGCCTTTCGGATAAAGTTGGATGCAGTCACAATCTATACACGCTCGGAGTGGACTTTCGGGAAACAACTACCCTACCTTTACGTTATGAGGACAAGACTTCCGAAAAGGCAACATGGCACACCATAACCCTGTCTTCATGTAGGCGACTTGCCTTCTAGCTTTATAAGTCTTTTAGTAATAATTTTGTCTTTCAAGATGTCATAAGGATTCAAACATTCGATGCTCCTGTTATCTTCCTTATACTTTACCGTTGCATCATACCCGTGAGGGCGAACCTTTATATTTTTGACACTACCATGAGATGATCATGCAATTCAATGTTCAATATTAGGTCTAGAAAGAAACATAAATAATTCTGGAATTAGAATTTCAATTCAAAATTTTAATAAATTCTTGGGTTGTGTATAAAAAAAAGTTAATAGGAATTAGAATTTCGTTTACCCTTAAACTGTAGGTAAACTCTAGAAATTGAATTCCAATCAACGTGGGTTGGAATTGAAAATTAAAATTCTTAAAACATAATTGAGACTTACTTATAATTTGAATTATATAAATTTGTAAATGTTATTTAGAGTTAATTAGAAGTCATGATAAAATACTTGATGAAATTATATTTAGCACAATTTCAATGGGTACGTGATGGATGCGTTAAGTAGATTGAAGGTACATTTTCTATTTCTTGTGGCATTGAAATTTTTAATTATAAAAATATTAATTTCGTAGTAGTATAATTATTATAACTCGTCATTTTTAATATATGTAATAAATTATGAATTATGTTAAATTATCAAGAAAATTTATGAATAGATGGCGCTCGAATGGATTTATGTTTATTGTTGTTTGAATATAACAATAAGATTTGTAATTGAGGAATTGCGAACCTGTGAGATAGAAGTTAGTGTTTTTTTTTATCTTGTGCAAAATCTCTGATAATTAAGTTAATTTGGTCAAAATTTAGAAAGGAGCTCAAAAAGTTGTTGTAGTGTTTCGAACATACTTAGAGATAACCAGTCATCTCCTAGGTTGCACGGAAACGGAAACGGGAAACGTTTCCGATAGGAAACGAAAACGTGAAAACGGCATTTTTTAAAAAAAGTAAGAAACGAAAACGCGGGGTAAACTGTAAATTTAAAAAATATAGGGGTTTTTTTATAAATATAATTTTTAATATAAAAAATAAAAAATATTTAAATGTAAATAATAAACATAAATTTTATAATGTATTAAAAATATATATAAAAATACATATAAAGAGACATATATATATATAATGATAAATATATCTTCACATGTATATATATATCTTACTCTTAACTTGCATATATATATATATATATACAAATATACATCCACTAACTTCATATATATATATATATACATATTGTTAATATCTTCTCATCTTCTCAGAGAGTCAAATCTTCAAATCTTCAGAAAGTCAAATTTTCTCATCGCAGTGCGTGTTTGGGGAGGGGGGAAGGTTCAGATGGAAGAAAAAATGGCTGGGTAGCTCACTGGAAGAAGAAGAAGTAGCTGCCCAGCTCGCTGGAAACGCGTTTCAGGCTGGAAACGCGTTTCCGACTATGTTTTATAAATTCTGAAACGGCCCAAAATGTTTCAATAATTATACAAACGGCCCGAAAAACGTTTCGGGCCGTTTTTTCCATTTTCGAAACGGAAAACGGATCAGAAACGCTAAAACGGCGCCTCTGAGCCGTTTCCGTGCTTCACAGGTCATCTCCTATTTATGGCAGTAAGAACTAACAAATAACAAAACTCCCATTTCTTTCAAAATTGAGATTACCATTGCTTGTTTCAACATTCAAGACGAAGACTTTAAAGATAAGGTGACATGTTCCTAGTACGGATATGATTCAGAGGGTCTCTGAAAGACTTTTGAGTCTCTCGAAGGGATCTTTTCTTGTAAAGACCTCTTCTATCTAAAAAGTCTTTCTAATCTTTTTTGGACTTTTGTAAAACCTCTTAAGCCTTTGGACTTGTCTTAAACTTATCTGTTTTAGACTTATTTTATTTTGCACATCAATATTGTTTTAATAGTAATTTAGAAATAAAAAATATTATACAAATTAGAGAGATGACATATTATAAAAAATATATCCTGGATTGCAACTCCCATCAGTCCACTGGAGCGAGAATGAACGTCCACCTACAAAAAAGGATCTTCCAACATGAATGATGTGCATCCAACCTGAAAAGTTCAAGGGGAAGGCTGGGCCTATTCTTTACTAGTGTATGACAATGCATTAAATGGACAATCGCAAGCTTTCTAGGCAATATAGGCGGATCCAGAAATGTTTCTAATGATGTGCATCCACTTGCTTTAATGGAATGGATATTTGTCGGGAGATAGCGCAACTTTTTAAGCTTCTTGCAATCCATCAATTCAACAAACCTAAGCCGGTAAAGTCCTTTGATGCTTGCTGGCAAACTAATAATGTTGCTACTATTAAGATATAAATCGCTCAACCGGGACAAGGAGCCTAGGCCATTTGGGAGAAATCCTTTTGAGAAGTTGCAGTAACTGAGATCAAGTAAATACAAAGAGTGTAAGGAAAATGGAGTAGGTAGCCCAAAACCCATGGGATCTTGACGTTCTTTCCGAATTAGAAATGATGATAATAGTGAATTCCGTGGTATTGATGTTACTGGTCCCTTGCATCCCAAAAATGACAAAACCTTAAGCTCCTTCAGGTGTAGAATTGAGGATGGTGGTTGTTTAATAGCAGTAAAATCAGCACGAAGTTCCTGCAATCTCTCCAATCCTCCTAGGTTCTCGGGCAACTTGCTAAGTTTTGAGCAGCCAGAAACAATCAAACTTGCAAGAAGTTTCAACTCACAAATTCCACTTGGAAGACTTGTAAGTTTTCTGCAATCCTGCAGACTAATAAATTGAAGATTGCTAGGACTAAGATGTTCAACTGGTAATTCCTTTACACAAGTCGCATCCAAATCAAGCTTAATTAAGCATTCCGTAAACGCTAAGACTTCAGAAACATTTTTGAGTTTTGAGCAACCAGAAAGAGCAAGTTGTTTAAGGGATTTAAGCCAACAGCCCGTAGGAAGAACCTTAAGATATTTGCAGTTCCTCAAATTTAAGAACGTAAGCCTTTTGATGGCTTCAATGGATGGGTCAATCTCAACGAAGGTCCTACCTTCAAGACTCAATTCCTGAAGATTTGATACCCGTGTAAAATTCAGGTTCTTGGTTATGCTTCACGAATAACTCATATCAAGGTATTTCAACTTGTCTAGGCACTGCCATAGATATCAGTAGACAAAGGATAACATGATTTTAGTAATGCAAGCATATATAGTAAAAAAAAAAAAAAGCATCAGGGTTTGTTTTAGTCATACCATTCTTCCATTCCAAGGTTGTTTCAGGCAGCTATTGGACATTTTTAGTGTGACAAGGCTGTCCGGTTGAAAATTTGATGGGAGGCATTTTAAAGGGTATCCGTGCCAATCAAGAACGCATAAATCATTGGAGAGGTAATCTAGACCATTAGGAAGCTGAATATTACTAAGCTTGAGCAGTCGCAATTTGCTCATCTTTAAAAACGCATCAGGACTCAAGGATATCTCTTTTGTTTTATGAGAAACCAAAACTATGGCCTCCACTGTTTCTGTCCCCTAACAAACAAGCAGTAAAAATAAGAAACTAAATCTGAAGGAAAGGGTTATTGAAATTTAAGCACAGCTTTTATCCTTAAACAAAAAATGGGAAAGGGTAAGAAAAATTGAACAGAGATTTTGTTTGTCAAAGGAAGTGCATGTTGTGCAAAATAATCTATTTATATATATATATATGTTCCATTCTATTGAGAGTAAAAAATAATAACATACAAGTTTAAGAATTTCTATGTACAAGTTTAAGTTTTGCGATGACATGATGATTCATAATTAATTTAACAGGCAAAGATTTTGTTGGTCCAATTACATAATGAAGTTTGGCCACGCATGCATGAGAAGATATTGTTGAGAGTAAAAACAAAAATATAAAAAGTAAAGATACCCCTTAGTGGACAAACCTAGGCTCTTAATTAGATGATAAGATAATTTACAAATTCAACACATTTTCAAATGAGAGCATTTGCACTTACTGTTTTTTTTGTGAGTGTATGATAGATGTCTTCGTACTTCCACAACCTACTCCTTCTACTGGGCTCTCTTGGGGATTCTTCATTAACAATATGCCATCCCATTTCTTGTATCAGATCATGTATGTCTATCCTATCGTGTGTTATCGTTACAAGTGCCTTGTCTTCAAGAACCCTTATTCCAATATCAGTGTGGAAACCACAAGCATCCAGTATATCTCTTACGTAATTTTTGCTCTTCATTTTAAAGAAGCACGCAATGTCAAGAAATATTTCCTTCTCTTCATGGTCCAATCCGTCATAGCTTAATTTGAGCACTTCCTGAATTTCTGCATTGGGCTGTTGCCTTAATCTATCAACAGCACTTCGCTATTCAATTATGCTTCTGCCAAAGAGAAAAGAGCCCAAAACTCGGAGAGCTAATGGAACTCCTTTAGCGTAATGGACAACATTGTTTGTGAGCCCCTCATAACCCTGTGTTGGTTGGTTTTTCCTAAATGCTTTACAACAAAATAGCTCTAAAGCTTCTCCGTGATTTAGTTCCTTGACACTATACACATGATTCACTTCAAGTATATCAAGTAAATGAGAGTCTCTTGTTGTTATTATGATCCGACTTCCTGAACCAAACCAATCAAGCTTACCAACAAGTGTTTCCAGTTGATTTAGCCGGTCCACATCGTCGAGGACTATAAGAACCCTCATGTATCATACCCTGTTCATTATCATACTAAGCCCTCGATCAAGATTTCTTATTTTTATATCACTGTCTAAGAGGATGTCAGAGAGAAGCAATTCTTGCAATGACTCCAAACCATGTTTCTTAGAAGTTTCTCTGACATTTGCAAGGTAGCTGCTACCATCAAACTGAGAACAAATTTGGTTATAAACAGCCTTGGCAATGGTAGTCTTTCCTATACCACCCATTCCACATATCCCCACTATACACGAATCATCCAATCCTATAGCCAATAGTGATTTCACTTCTGCTACACGAGGATCTAATCCAACAACATAATAAAAAATGATTGAATCCTTATCCCCCAGTTTACTAAGAATGTCTTTGATGATTTCTCGGACAAGTTTTGCTTCAAGCCTGTCCATTAGATGAAAAAAATAAAAAGTAAAAATTCAAGATAAGTTTAAGAACCCAACCACGTCTCATAAGAATATAGCCACATGATGAATAGGCGATCTGGGTCCTCTCTAGCCGCATATGCATGGGATGCTTTGAGGAGGAAAAGCACTTTTATAATGGCATTAACTAAAAAATATATGATCACAATTACACAAGAAGCGTTGCAGGTGACTGTGAAAACATGTTAATTGAGCAAATATATTATATATACCTAGACATCCAATTGTTTTGGTCAATTTTGTCTTTGTTTTAGCTCTTCTCTCTTTTCCCTTTTCCAAGCTAACATGAAATAAATTAGCAAAATGTCCAAACGTCAGCAATTAGGAAACAAGTACCAAAAAAATGATAAAGCAGGAATTGAAGCCAAACCTACAATGCTCCAATAACAACGGAAGTTTCTTGAAAAAACAATCAAATCAAATTTGTGTTTTTTGCGAAGCAAACAAATAAAAGAAGAGTTACCCGTGGGTTGTGCCATTTTCTGAATCCCACCCGGAAATATTGGCCGCTTCCATTAGAGCATTCCTCCATCTCTGCACCTTCTGCTTCTCCTTCTCTTCGCTGGAATCTCGGTCGTGTCTGGCGAATGCTTCTCCAACGCTTCCTCTTTGTTTTCGTAAATCCGAGGGATCTACTTTATAGAAAACTGGCAAAACAGTGAGTCCCCTAGTCTTCTGGCACTCGAAGATCTTAACGAGTTCCTCCAAGCACCACTTGGAAGAAGCGTAGTTCTCGGAGAAAATAACGACGGCAAGCCTCGACTCTTCGATGGATTTCAGGAGCGCTGGAGAAATGGATTCGCCTCTCTCGAGCTTCAGGTCATCCTTGAACGTAAAAATGCCCTTCTGATGCAGAGCCGAATAGAGATGGTCAACGAACCCGTTGCGGGTGTCTGCGCCTCTGAAGCTCAAAAAGACGTCATATTTCCAGGAACTAGACCTAGATGAGAGAGAAGCTCCGTCCTTAAATTGGGTGCTGGTGGAGGCCATTGTTCAGCTGCTCGGAAAACAAACTAGCTTCGTATCGGCCTATCGTCTATGCGAAGCAACAGAGGCCAAAAGGACACTAGTTTAGTGAATGTAAAATGCATTTAATGTTCAGTGTAAAATGTATGTATTTATTATTTGGACAATGCTATACGGACGAACGCGTGGACGCACAGGTTGACAAACCGTTTTAAATTGCAAGTTTAACCCTCAATTAAAATTACAAGTTAACCCTCAGCTCAGCTCTCAGTCTCTCTTTTACTCCTCTCAGCTCTCGCTCTCTTTCACTTTTACATTCTCTCTCTCCCTCATTCTTTCTCTCAAGCCCATGCGAGTTGCAGTCTCCCTCTCCCCTTCTCTCAAACAACCAAACTAGACATTATCAACAAATAATAGATTGGTGCAGCAAACAACCAACGTAACGCCAAATAACCAAAAAATTTTTTAAACTGGAGGTGGCGGTGGAGGAGATTTGTAAATGTATCTTCTTCTCACTCAAACAACCAAACCAGACATTATTAACTACACCAATATATATATGTATATATATGTATCTTCTTCTCACTCTTCATGAATGGTGCGAGTTGCAATCTTCCTCCCCCCTTCTCTCAAACAACCAAACTAGACATTATTAACAAATAATAGATTGGTGCAGCAAACAACCAACGTAATGCCAAACAACCAAAAATTTTTTAAACTGGAGGTGGCGGTGGAAGAGATTTGTAAATGTATCTTCTTCTCACTCAAACAACTAAACCCGACATTATTAACTACACCAATATATATATATATATGTATCTTCTTCTCAGTCTTCATGAATGGTGTTATTATTCATCTCTAATTTCTTTTCTCAGCTTTCTCAATCTTATTTTCTCTCTGACTCAATATAGCATGGTACGATCAAAGAATTTCAGAGGTGTCGGGCAACGCCAGTGGGGCTCCTGGGTATCCGAAATCCGACACCCTTTGCTGTAAGTTCTTCGTTCAATTTGCGCCTCTCTTACTTTGATTTATTCAAGTTAATTTTTTCTTTTTATTTTCATGCTATTTTCTGTATTTGTTTTGTTAACCTCAGCTGTGATCGATGATTTGATGTGGGGTGCAGGAAGAGGAGGATTTGGCTGGGGACGTTCAACACTCCGGAGGCGGCGGCGAGGGCGTACGACTAGGTGTGGAGGGCGAGCGATGGTGGTCAGTGGCCGGTGGGGGGGTGATGGCGACGGCGATAGCAATGGCCGACAGTGTTTGCGGTGTTGGCAGAGGGGACGGCCTGTGCAAGCAGGGGGGCGACGACGGTTTTGAGAGAGAGAGTGGGGGGAGAGGCAGTGAGAGGATGGTTTTGAGAGAGAGAGGGGGGGTTTGAAAATGGGCCTGAAAATGAGCGGGCATGGCAAATATAAAATTTACTCAAATTGAAACTGAGATTATCGCGAGATTTTGACACTAAAATCTCGCGATAATTTGGGTTCGTCAACCTATGCGTCAAGTTGTAAGTCCGTATGGCATTGTCCTTATTATTTAATGGCCCAGTCCATGAGTCTGACCGCTGTGGGCCCTACCCTTGTAGTTATAATACGGTTGCATTGCGTGCAAGGTGCGCTGTGAAATTTCATTCAAAATATTTGAATTAATTGTAATATATTTATAGATATTAATACATGTAAATGGACAAACTTATAAATTACAATCATATTCTTTTTATCAAATAAAAAATTTACTGTCAATAGATTAAATATGTCACTTATTAATTATTACATATTTATTATATTAATGTTACACAATTTTAAAAATATATAAATTAAATATATCACTATAAATAGGTTAAATTTAACTGCTATTGTTGACTTTTTAAAATTTAAAAACTCACTTCATCAAAATTTTATTTTTTATTAAAAATTTAATGAAATTAGAATATAAAATAGATACATTGTTTTCTCCATTAAAAATTTAATGAAGTTAGGGAGTTATTTCTATTTTCTACAATTTTTCAATGAAGACAAATAAGTAAAACATATGCAATAATTAAAAAAAGAATGATTGGTAACGACGAAGCTGGCTAGCTTCATCGTTAGCTTTGTCATTACCAACAATACGTTCATATGATCCATGCAATACATACATTCACATGATCCGCATTCACATGATCCATATATAGTTTAATTAGCAATACATACATACATATGATCCACATTCATATGATCCATATATAATTTAATTATTACTGATCGATGGAAGATCCTTGGTTTATTAACAATTAATTAATTGTAACAAAATAAATGGTGGTTGTTTACTGTAAATCTAACAATCATATATAAAACTAAATGAATAAATAAATAATATTGTTCAAAGCACCATGGATGGTCCATCCACAAACTATTTAAAATTTTCTTAATTATATATATCAATCAATGACTCGGAATTCCATTCCCTCCATCGAATAAATCAATGACCCTTTCATTGTAAATCAAGATCGGTCACAATTAGTGCATCCTGCTTCTAGTGTTTGCCGCTAGTTTTATGAATTTTGTTTTACTTTTTTTAAAAAACAGAGATTACGTGATGTTCAATTCAATTACACAGTTTTTATTAAATAAAATAAATAAATAACGGAAAGAATGATTAATTAATTAATTAGTATATGGTGGGCTTAGTCGTGACCATGACGTGAAATACATTATTAATGTTTGTCGTTATTAACTAGATTAAATTTGAGTTTTAGAATTAATTAAATTCATTATTAATATTTATTATGTGGTGGCAAAATTGTATCTTCTTCCAGCAATTGTTTTACAACATATAACACCATGTTACGATTTTTAACATCCTTGAGGTTTGGCAATATTTCACTCTTAATATTAGTTAATTGTAATTATATTTTAAAATTATCAAATAACCCTTATATTTAAAAGGCTTATCTTGCCTTCTCTCCGCACCTTCTCTATCATGATCAAACCTTCCATTATCGTCGATTCTTTTCTCTTCCCCCCGATGCCAATTACCTTTTCTGATGACTACATCGTTATTCTCATCACTAACTAGCTTTACATCCCTATCTTAAATTCAATCTCAATCAACTTTGCATCCCTATCTTAAATTCAATCTCAATCGTATTCTAGAATCATTCATCAAAACATCCACAAAAGTTGGCTTATAGCTATTAACTTACATAAGACTTAGTTCAATTTTTCCTTTCCTAGTCAACACCTCTTTCTATTTTTTTGTAAATTCTTTACCTTTATTTATCATTATCCCACATAGATAGAATTGAAATGAGCAATTTGATTATGCCAAGCATCTCATGCCATACTTCTTCTGTCTACCAATCACAATCGTGGATATCTTATTCTAGGAGTGGTGTTTTGGGAAAGAAGTTATCTTACGCCTAATAAAGTTATTATCTTTATCTTTATGTACATCAATTTTAATTGCATACCATGATTGAAAAGAATTGACAATCTAAGGCCTATTAATTTTCCATAAATGTAAACCGATCAATTGCTATCTAAGAGAAAATAAGTAATTCTTCTATCGTTCAAGGGAAAAAAGAGAACATGTAGCGGCTTGCTTAGATTTCATATTTCCCACATAGTCCGTTGATCAAATCAACGATCCTTTTCTCAAAAAAATAAAGATAGAGAGAGAGATAGAGTCTTTCCAATATGTAGCTCTGCGAAAAAGGAAATGACATTTTAGGCAGCCAGGGGCAGTTAAGGCAGCCGGGGAGGAGAAAGCCAAGGTGGGACCTACTTATAGTGACATGTCAAGCTTTCCGAGGCCACTTTGTTTGCTGACGTGACAATATTTATCTACTAGTCAATGAGTTAATGCACATTTATAATAATAATAATAATAATAATAATAATATATCCCAAAAAACACACTGCAATTGTTGTATTTAGTCAATGCCTTCCTTCTTAATTAATTGTATTTATTTATTGTTGATTAGTTGCAAGAAAATCAAATTTGATTCATCATCTTTCAAATGATTCTAGAAAGGGTCTCAACCACTCCAGCAAAATGAATTTCCATTAAATTTGAAGTGAATTTAACAATGATTTAGATTGGGACAATTAAAGGAAGCTAGATGGTGGATTAACTTCTCTTGTAAATTAGAAAGATAATCTTCATTATCACATATCTTAATTTAATTTAAAAGTCTCATAGTCTTATATCAATTTTAATTTTTTCATCTTTTTATGCATGTTCAAGGTGCAAATATGCAAGGTGCGCTGTGAACTAGAAGCCATGACCGACTTCCATTATGCAAATCTCCTCAAAATTTTATTCAAAATATTTGAATTAATTACAATATGTTTATAGATATTAATACATGTAAATAGACAAACTTATAAATTACAAATCATATATTCTTTTTACCAAACAAAAACTTACTGTCAATAGATTAAATATATATTT
The DNA here is from genome assembly GCA_036245055.1 of Diospyros kaki. NCBI lineage: Eukaryota > Viridiplantae > Streptophyta > Magnoliopsida > Ericales > Ebenaceae > Diospyros > Diospyros kaki. The sequence continues at coordinate 6,617,345 of BSEG01000003.1, forward strand.
ATTATATTAATTTTTACACAATTTTGAAAATATATAAATTAAATATATCACTGTAAATAGATTAAATTTTTATTTAACTGTTGTTGTTGAATTTTTAAATCTTAAAAACTCAATTCATCAAAAATTTGCTTTTTTATTAAGCACGTAGTGAACTTAAAATATAAAATAGATATATATATTTTTAATTCAACAAACATTTTAAAAATATATACAATTACTCCATTGAAACATGAAGCGAGAATTACACGCGATCTATTTTGAAGTTTAAAGTAATTGTAAAAAATATTTTTGACACTTGAAAAAATACAAAAGAATACCTAAAGTTTAATATAATGTTACAATTTCTTCCATATTGTTAATTAACTATAGTTAAATTTTATAAAAAAACTAAAACATCTTTATATTTATATTTATTCTTCTTTTTTTTCATCATTTCTCTCTCTTTTATATCTCCTCCATTGTTTTCTCTATCTATCTAAAGTGAATGAACGATGATAACGACTAGAATCAAGAAAGAAACGATGACAGCTGCAAATAGTAATGGCAAGGAAGTTTGTTCATAAAAATAGTAACGATAATGAAAATAAAGATATCTTATTTTTTTCTTTTTCTCTCTGATTTTTTTTTCTCTTTTCTAAATAAATTAACCCTTGTATATAGATATGAATTAATAGTTGGGAGTTGTTTTTACTTTCTGTAACTTTTCAATGAAGACAAATAAGTAAAACATATGTAATAATTAAAAATTAATTACTGGTAATGACGAAGCTAGCTAGATAGCTAGGTGTTCATGCTGACTACATTATCGCTGTCCTTGACCCGACCATATATAGTTTAATTAGTCAATTTGAAATCCTAGTAATGTAATCGATCGAAGATCCTTAGTTGATTAACAATTAATTAATTGTAATCAAATAAATGGTGGTTGTTTATTATACGTCTACAATCTAACAATCATATATATATAATTAAATGAATAAATAAATAATACTGTTCAAGGCACCATAGTCCATCCACAAACAATTTAAAATTTTCTTAATTATATAAACAATTGAAAGAGTGGCTGTCTACTATACGTCTAGAATTCCTCATTGATTAGATGATAACAAAATTAATAAACAAACACTATTGTCAAGGCTAATGCCTAAGCTATGCGAAGCAACAGGGGCCAAAGGGATAAAAGCAACAGGGGCCGGTGAATGTAAAATGTATTTAATGAACCACGAAAGTATAAACGCGGTGGGCCCTACCTTGTGGTTAAAATATAATTGCGTTGCGTGCAAGGTGCGCTGTGAACTAGAAGCCATGCCCTTCCATTATGAAAATCTCTTCGAAATTTCCTTCAATATATTTGAATTAATTACAATTTGTTTATAGATATTAATACATGTAAATTAGACAAAATTATAACTTACAATCATATTCTATTTACCAAACAAAAACTTACTGTCCATAGATTAAATATATCACTGATTATATTTATTATATTAATTTTTACACAATTTTAAAAATATATAAATTAAATATATTACTGTAAATAAATTAAATTTTACTGCTATTGTTGAATTTTTCAAATTTAAAAACTCACTTCATCTGAACTTTACTTTTTTATTAAGAACGCAATGAAATTAAGATATAAAATAAATATGTATTTTTTAATCTAACAAACATTTTAAAAATATATACAATTATTCAATGGAAACATGAAATGAGAATTATATACACTATCTATTCTGACATTTAGAGTAATTATAAAAAATATTTATGATGTTTGAAAAAATACAAAAGAATACCTAAAATTTAATGTTATATTACAATTTCTTTCATATGATTAATTAACTATCGTTAAATTTTATAAAAAAATTTAAATATTCTTATATTTAAATTTATTCTCCTCTTTTCTCATCATTTCTCTCTCTCTCTCTCTTTTATATCTCTTCCATTATTTTTTACATTTATCTACGATGAATGAACGATGATAACGACTAAAATAAAAAAAAACGATGACAACTGCAAACAATAATAACGACGAAATTTGTTCATGACAATAGTAGCTACAATAAAAATAAAAACATTTTCTTTTTTTTTCTCTCTCTAACTTTTTCTTCTTTTTTTCCTTACTAAATAAATTAGTCCTTATAATTTTATTGTTTAGTCATTTAATTGAAACGGATAGTGATTGAATTATAAGTCTGATTTGTATAGATATGGATTAAGCGTTAAGATTTATTTTTATTTTCTATAAGTTTTTAATGAAGACAAATAAGTAAAACATATGTAATAATTAAAAAAAGAATTATTGATAATAAGGAAGCCAGCTAGCTTCGTCGTTAGCTCCGTCATTACTAACAAATACATGCATATGATCCATACAATACATACATACATATGATCTGCATTCACATGATCTATATATAATTTAATTAGTCAATTTGAAATCCTAGCTATATAACCAATCCAAGATTAACAATTAATTAATTATAATCAAATAAATGGTGGTTGTCTATTGTAGGTCTAGAATCTACCAATCGTATATAAAACTTAATGAATAAATAAATAATGCTGTTCAACGCACCATAGTCCATCCACAAATAATTTAAAATTTTCTTAATTTTATAAACAATTGAAATGTTGGTACGTCTAGAATTCCTCATTGATTAGATGATAACAAAATTAATAAACAAAAATTATTATTATGGCTAATGCCTAAGCTATGTGGGTGCTAAGTGTGATGACTGATGAGCTGGCAGCACCTCATTGGGTGTGTGCTCCACACACCCAATGAGGTGCCGACACTGAGCTGGTGCCAGGTAAGTGTCATGACTGTCATCAGTCATGACACTCAGCATTATTCGTTATATATCTACTTCTTCAGGTTCATGGCATCTAATGCGGTGTTCAGTTTAGTTACAGAGTCTTTGTTAATAAACAAAAATGAAGATTACGCGATTTTTGTTAAATAAAATAAAAATAAATAATGGGAAAGAAGATTAATTAATTAGTATATGGTGGGCTTAGTCGTGATCCTAATGAAATACATTATTAATGTTTGTCCTTATTAACTAGATTAGTTTTTTATTTTTAATGTTAATTAGTAATTAGATTAGAGTTTTAAAATTAATTAAATTGGTTAGGGTTTAGGTTAGCTATATTTGTTATGTGGTGGCAGAATTGTATCTTATTCCACCAATTCTTTTGCATGTGATAATTAATAAATAATAATTGGAATAACATTTTCTTCATATTATTTCTTTTCTCCACAACTTTTTTTTTTTTTTTGGTTCACAAGTAGTATTTTGATGGGAAAGCAAAATACTATCTATTATAATATTTGAATAAATATAATTTGTTATCAATTTATCCTCCTAATAAGAAAATATATATTATAAAAATTTATTATTATTCAATCTAAATTAACTACGCTTTCAATAAAGTTTTACAGAAAGAATAAGAATTTGATCATGAATAAGAAGTCATTTATTTCTATATAATTCTTGGCTATAGAAATTAATATTTTTAAGTTAGATATCTGTATTTTATCTTAGATTTGTAAGATAATTTAGTTAGTCAAATAAAAATAATTTAATTTTCAAAGTGCATATATTTTGTAATTATAAAAGAATTATGGATTTGTTTTTTTTACTTGATGAATTAGGAGTGTGTTAAATATATTGGTTAGTACAAAGATAAGGACAATAATGTTTTAAATTTGAAAAAAAAAAATAAAGGATGTTGGATTGTTACGGTGTAAATGGAATAATGTTACACTTTCAATTTGTCCTCTTAATAAGGAAATATTCATTATAAAAATGTATTATTCAATCTAAATTAGTTATGCTTCCAATAAAGTTTTGCAAAAAGAATAAGGGCAATAATATTTTAATTTTGAAAATAAAAAATAAAGAATGTTGGATTGTTACGGTGAATTAGTGGCAAAGGGGATGATACCTTTACAAAATATTTTTTAGTTTTTAATTTTAATTTTTAATAAGTTGTTGAATCTTTAATTAGAAAATAATAAAAATTTAATTATTTTTAATTTTTCAATTTTATACTATACTATCAATTGGAAATTATAAATAACAAAGAACATCTTTGAGATTTGGTAATGTTTCACTCTTGACATTCAAGAAGATACAAGATTTAATATCATGTTACAATTTTCCCTTGCATTAGTTAATTGCAGTTATATTTTGAAATAACCAAATAACCTTTATATTTAAAAGCCTTATCTTACCTTCTCTCCATACCTTCTCTATCGTGATCAAAGCTTTCGTTGTTGCCGACTCTTTTCTCTTCCCCCTACCTAATACCTTTTCTAGTGACTGAATCATATTGTCGTCACCAACCAACTTTATATCCCTATTTTAGATTCAATCGTATTCTAGAATCATTCATCAAAACATTCATATCCATAAGAGTTGACTTATACCCATTAAATTACATAAGACTTAGTTTGATTCTTCCTTTCCTAACAAACACCTCTTTCCATTTTTTTTTTTGTAAATTCTTCTCCTCATTTTCTTTATCATTATACCACATAAATAGAATCAAAATGGACAATTTGATTATGCCGGGCATCTCATGCCATACTTTTTCTATCCACCAATCGCATTCGTTGATATCTTATTGTAGGAGTGGTGCTTTGGGAAAGAAGTTACCTCACGCCTGATAAACTTATTCCCATCATCTTCATGTACAAGAATTTGAATTGCATACCATGATTGAAAAGAATTGGCAATTTAAGGCCTATTGATTTACCATACATGCAAACCGACCTATCACTATCTAAGAGAAGATGGGTCGTTCTTCTATTGTTTAAGGACAAGGAGAGAACATGTAGCGGCTTGCATAGATCTCATATTTCCCGCATAGTTCGTCGGTCAAACCAATGATTCTCTTTTCAAAGAAATAAAGAGAGTATTTTCAGTATGTAGCTCCGTGGGCTATGAGCGCATCATTGGGGCAGGGTGAAAACGAATATAGGATCATGACACTTTTCTTCTCTTTTACTGCTGATCTCACGTCAAGTATAGCTATTCCTTGTTCAAGGTCATCAGATGTTCCTCTTACTCTTAGAAATCGGTCAAGTGGGGGGGCTACCCTTAACTCACCTCTCCCTCTATAACTAAAAAACCCCTCTCTAGAAGAGAGTAGAAACTTCAACATGAGTATGTCCTGGATTCTTGAATTCATTCTAGTCTTGATCCACCATGGAATTTTTGAAATCTACAAAAACATTCTAGGAGAAGGCTTGTACTTCTCAAAGATCACAAGGTGCTAAAGTGGTAGGAGAGGGGGTATGTACTTTTTTGTGAAATGGATGCTTTAATGTCTCTTCAACTTCTTCTTCTTACTAGGGTTCAATTCAATGCTCTCATTTGTAATCGTTAACCCAAATTGGGTTCGATCGAACCTAGATGAGGGGTTTCATCAAGGTCAACTGATAAGTCATATATTAGGTTTTGATATTGACGAGAGAATGGTTTTGATGATGATAAGTAAAACAATATGGTAAAGATGAAAGTTGATAAAAGTATAATCGAGTAAAGCATATTATTATTCAAGTATATCATCATATCACTCGAATACAGATCGTTTTTGTCTTGAGTGATTGCCAAAATTAATCAAGTAATCTGAAATATTAATCGAGTAGTTAATTGTTGATTTTGAATTTATAGTCGTTACAACGCATTTAATGTGTGCAATTTCTTCTCTTCAGCTCATGATTAGTTCATTATTATGATTGATCATTTTGAGATAATTTATATTTTAATTATCCATTTCTAATATCTTTGTGAACTTGTTTAATGAAAACTGAGATTATTTTATTCAGTTCACCAAATTTGCTCTTGATAAGTAGTTCACTATCAAGGATCTTGGTTTTTTTAAGTATTTTCTTGGTCTTGAGATTGCTAGGTCCTCCTTAGGGACTTTTCTTTGCCAATGTAAGTTCACTATGGACTTAGTTACTGCTATTGGTCTGCAAGATGCCAAAGCTTCACCATTTCCTCTACCCAAGGATTTGTCTTTGCAACCAGATCGAGGCATTCGATTCCTAATCCTAATCAGTACTCGAGACTTATTAGTAAACTACTTTACATCAACTTAAAAGGCCAGACATCAGCTCTGTAGTGCAACATCTTAGTTAGTTTATGGAAGCACCTTGCCAACCACATCTTCATGCAACCCTTTGAGTGATTAAGTATCTTAAGGGAACAATTTCGCAAGGCCTTTTTTATCCTATTTCTATTAACTTACCACTTTCTGCTTATTGTGATGCAGATTGGGCTTCATGTACTTTCTCTTCCAAATCTTTAACAGGGTTTTGTATATTTCTTGATGATGCTCTAATCTCATGAAAAACTAAGAAACAACCTAAAATCTCTCGATCCTCCACTGACTGAATATCCTAGCATGGTTTCTACTACTTATGAGCTTATTTGGGTCTCCAATATTCTCAAAGACCTCAATGTTTAGGTTCCACTACCTATTCCTCTTCACTGTGACAACAAGCTGCTATTCACATTGCTACAAATCTTGTTTTTTATGAATGTACTAAATATCTTGACATTGATTGTCATCTTCTCCAAGATTATCTCAAACAAGGGTTCATTACACCGACTTTTGAACCTTATTTCTTGTTGCTTTCAAATATGTTTATTAAGCCTCTTTTGCTTGCTCAACATCACTCTATGTTTGTCAAGTTGGAACTATGTACTCCCCAGTCTCCAACTAGGGGGAAGGGTGTTAACTATTAGTTAGTTAATTATTATAGTTTATTTAGTTGAGCAAGTTGAACAAATAAATGTAAATTGCATAATAGAAACTAAGCAAGGAATAGGTATGTATATAAGTAGCATAGTAGAAACAATGTAAAGGTGACGAGACTATGAATTAAAAAGTGATAAAATATGTTGCACATTTTTAGAAAAAAACTAGAATAGATGTAATTTCTAGATAAAATTAGAAAAATTTGGATAGAGAGCAATTGTGGCTATTATTTTTTGCATTTGAAAGAATTTTCTAGACCACTAATTTAGGCCACAAATTAAAGCAGTAAAAGAAGGATGCATATGAAAATTGCACAAACTAACTACTTTACAAATAGTAAATTCGTGCTTATCCCATTTTCTGTGAAAAAAAACGTTTTAATCCTATCCAAACAAATTATTTGCATCCTATAGCCACTTTTCCATTTCTAACCCCACCACCTAATATTTAAATCCAACACTTTATATAAATATTCAAAATGAAAGTAAAATCACTAAAAGACCAAAATAACCCTGACCATTTGAAACCCACCCTAGTGGAACCCACCCCCCAAAACCCGATCGTCTCTCCAAACACGACGACAACCACTGCAGACAGCCACTGCCACCATTGACTACCACCGCCAACAGCCACCACCGCCATTGCCAATCGCCTACAACCCCAAAGCAACACCATCTTTCCATGAGGTAAGTCTCAACGTTTCAGATTTTTTGTAGTTGGGTTGGGTGAGTACGATAGGTCGGGTGGCGACTATGGGGCTTTGTTCGAAGCCCCATTGACGCCGACCGATGGCAATTCAAAGGAAGCCCATCATTCGATGGGGCTTCGAACTCGGTCGGAGTCGATGAGGCTTCGAATGAAGCCCTATCGCCCACCATCTTCGGCGAGGAAGACAGTCGAGTTTCATATTCTCCAACGAAGCCTGAACCCGGATCCTAGTTACGTCCACCACGTAACCTGGGTCTAAAAAATAAAAAAAGAAAAAAGAAAAATTACAATTTTTATTATTTATTTTTCTTTTCTTATAATTGATAAGATCTTGTTAATTAATATTAATTCTATCTCAATTTACTCATATGTCCTATTCTACTTCAATATTGAAAAATGTAAACAGAAAATAATATATTGTTTGTTTATTTTATTTTATTTTTATTTCAATTTGCTTATTACATTGCTTCAAGAACAACAAGATCTTGAGTTTGAATCTCTACTCATATGTCCTTTTACACTGCTTTAATAAGATCTTGTTAATTAATAATTTTGTTGTTATTTCAAAGATAATATATTAAATTTGAATATCTAGTGGTCTCGTATCTTATTTCAATTTGCCACTTCAACAAGTAAATGAATACACCTACTTACACACTTTGTCAATCTTTTCTTAACCAAGACAATTGTTATTTTTGTATTATTTTTTTCTTTTTCTTATAGATGGATGGCCAACAAATTAGGTAATTTGCTTATGTTCATACTCACCGAGCAATAACGTTCCGAACACGGGTTACTACTTACTGTGGGATCAAACACCTCGAGACAATAAGGATTGCTCTAAACTGATATGAGTTATTGGATAGATTCTTAGAGGGCCCATTAGGACATTTCTTGAAAATCCCTCCATCCCTCCATTTGACTACACCGCAATTGATATATAATATTCTGGTTAGGGAGGTGACATTCCTGGGTGCCCGCCACGATGAAATGTGGTTCGAGATTGGCGGCATGGAATACACGTACGGGAAGCAGGAGTTCATACTTATTACTGGGCTCCGATTTGGGGCAATTGATAAAGAAATCCTTGAAATGAGGCCTATTGTGCCAGACAATTTATGTGCGCGACTATTTCCATAGCACCAGAAAAGATTGTTGGGAGATGACAACAAAACCCTACTTAATAACAGAGAGGACCTGGTTTCAAATGATGTCCTGAGATTGGTTTACATTGTTGTGGTTAACCTATTATTGTTGGGCCTAGATAAGCGTGCATGTGTGGAGGATTTTTTATGGACTATGGCTAAGGATTTAGATGCATTTGAGGCCTTCCCTTGGGGGACATACATGTACAGTAAGAGTTAACATTACATTCGAATGGCCACGAGCGAGGACAAGTTGAGTGGTGGAGTTGGAAAAAAAGTAAATATTTAAGGTTTTGTGTGAGCATTTCAGGTATAAGTTACTCTCTCCGTATTGTTTTACATTACAATATTATATATGATTTGTCTATACTGACTAAATGATTGTCTTTTTTTTGTTTGTTTTTTGTTTTCTATTATAAAATTTTGTTTACTCTCTTCTCTATAGTGGTGGTTGATAGAAAAATTCACATGGATTCAAAATAAATGGGTCATCCAACTACTCGGCGCATTCATTCCTAGGTGCAGAAAGTGGTTATAAAAAAAAAAGGTCACAAATAAAAAATTACAACGATTGTCTCACGAATGAAGTAAGTGTGCAACCTAACCTAAATTTTATTATTTTTTATTTTTCTTTTAGGTAATATCTATCTAAATAATACTATGTTGTAGGTATGAGGATTGAGTCCGACACTTGAGCTCACCGATGCTGAGCGAAAAAAAAAATTTTGGAGGTCCTTCAACCCTCAGTACTCGGTCGGAGAGTACGTATTCAAATTTGGGGATGGAGGAGGTGATGAGGATGAGGAAGGTGGTGACGAGGAGGAGCCTATACATGGTCATGGAGATGAGCGGAGAAGGGAGGAGGTTGTAAGAGACAGATAAAGAAAGTATGCAAAAGGCATGACTCCTTGACAGTCCATAACACAAACCAGATGAGCACGGGGTATGATTATTATTATTATAATAATAGTTTTTATTTATTTTTTTTGTAATTGTTTTTAATGTTTAAAAATTTGTGTTATTGCCCTTTGCGGATCACCGAGATGATAGTTCAAACGCTGGAGATATTGAGGAGGGTAGACGGGGAAATGAGTCTAATGAGGACAGAAATGGTTAAAATGAGGACACATTTTGACCAAGAAATGGGTCAAATGGGGACACATTTTGACAAAGAAATTGGTCAAATGAGGACACCTATTGACATAGAAATAGGTCAAATGAGGGCCCAGTTGTTGCAACTAAAGAGGGTGCAAGCGCAATGCAGTCCGCATATTGATCATTCCCCAGTTCACATCAATGATGGCGATAAGCAGCACCAAGGTGGTGATCAGATATATCCTAGTCATCACAATGACGAGGACGAGGCATCTACATCTGTAGTAAGTTCCAAATTTATATATTTACATATAAGAATTTGAAGTACAATATTGTAATAGTTAGTTTATGTACAATTGTAGAAAAATGATGTGGTTAGGGTCGACAAGCGACATGTGCGAGACAAAAAAAAAAAAATCGCAATTTTGTAAGACATCTTTCATTGATCCTATCTAACCAAATAAGAGAAAGATGGATGTCGCGGTGGATTGGTCGGACCCAATGCCGCAAGTGGGGGACGATGATCTTAACCCCTCTAAGGGTTACATTGAGTTCATAGCCTCCAAAGAAAACATTCTGTAAGTAACTAGTACCATATAGAATTACATTAACAATATATTCTCACATTTGTAAATTCTAATTCTTGGTTATTGTAGTCGTGAGTGACTTGAATATCTATCCCCGGTGGGCTTCGGATGCATAGAGGACGTGAGCGAATCGTTGGACGGGCGTTACATTGATAGTTACATCTATTGCCTCAGACGTATACACGCGTCCTCTATATGACGACAATTATGCTATCATGTCAACCACGCTATTTGTGAGTGTTGCAACCATTACTCATTTTTCTTTTGTTGTATCTCAATTTAGTCTATAATTAATATATTTTTTATTTTATTTTGCAGTCATATATATCAAATTTTTGGACTCAAGAATACGAGGAGGACAATGGGAAAGTTTTCGATCCTTTTACGACGACTATCCCAATAGAGTGGACCTGTTTTGTGGACAGGAGCAATGAAGAGAATCTCCCTTGGTGGACAATTGACAATGTAAGTGTTCTTTAATTAATTTGATGTGTTTTTGTATATGACTAACGTACGGAAATAGGTGTTGCTCCCATGTAACTACAAAAATCAGCATTGGTTTCTTATCACAATTAACTTGAAGAATAAAAAAGTTATCTTATACGATTCCAGCGTCAAGAATGAAGATAGTAAAAGGCTGTTTGGCTTAGAGTTTTTTTGAATAGCTTTTAAGTGATTTAGCTTTTAACTTAAAATTAGATAGAGTTTAAGTTGATAATGTGTTTGGATAGATGTGATTTTAAGCTGTCAATTATTAGTTACATGTTTGGTTTGTAAAAGCTGATAAGCTATCAGAACTTGACAAAAAGACTAAAATAGACATGATACTGAATAATATAATTAAAAAGCATAAAAATACTATTTTTGATCAAATAAATTATAAATTAATTTCTAATTAATATAATACTTACAATTACAAGTTAATAAATTATATATAATTATCAAAAAATATTAATATAATACTTTAGGTTTATAAATTTAGGTTTATTGCATAAAAATATTAAATATATATTTAATATTATAAAAAAATATTTTTTACATTTTATCAATACAATATTAATAAAATACTTACAATTACAAGTTGATAAATTATACATAATTATTAAAAATTCATATTAATAAAATACTTACAATTACAAGTTGATAAATTATACATAATTATTACAAATTAATATTAATAAAATACCTACAATTACAAGTTGATAAATTATACATAATTATTAAAAATTTATATTAATAAAATAATATTTATTTTTACATTTTATCAATACATTTAAAGCATTAATATTTAAATAAATTATTTATAAAATGTGGGATTGTCTCATTCATAAATTTGATATATATTATAAAATTATAAAATTAGATAGGACTATTTATAAAAATATTAAATAAACTTAATAATTACAAAATCTAAATGTATATAAGACACAATATTTGAAATGAAATTCAATTGTTCCATACAAACACAAAAAGGATTAGTAGAACAAACTTAAAAAATTACATACAATTATTATGATTGTCCAATATCTAGGGCTATAGCATCTCGTAATGCCATCCAATAATTATCACTACGATCCACTTCCTCGTTAAATTGACTGTCAGATGGGGAGACAAATTGTGCACTAGGAATATAATTTTTATTTTCTGCTGTTATAAATGCATTATCATGTACCATCTTCTTCCTAAAATAGTTATGGATAGCCATTGTACCTAGAACTATGTCTTGTTGGGTATCAAAACTGTACGTAGGCATATCTCCTAAAATCCTAAATCTAGACTTCCACACTCCAAAAGTGCACTCAACAACCATTCTGGAAGAAGAATCTAAGTAATTAAATGACTCTTTATGTCCTCTTGGTGCACGTAAATGCGATGTCCTTGCACGTCAAAAATCTTCAAGGTGGTATCTTACATTCTGACCCTTGTATGGCCCCATGTATCCAGTCATATGAGCGTACCCTGCATCAACTAGATAAAATTTTCCTCCCATTGGGTGGGGAAAATTCAATTCTGACCTACGAATTGCCTCACCGAATATCCTGGCATCATGAGCTGATCCCTCCCACCCGGCCCATGCGAATGTAAAACACATATTGAAGTCCACAATTGCAAGGATATTTTGGGTCGGATATCCTTTGCGTCCTATATAGGGTATCTCTTGACCTCGTGGCAGCCTACCCTTTACGTGAGTACCATCAATAGCTCCAATACAATCCTGCAATATAATGTCATATATTTGAATTTTAAATCACAATTAACTTAAAAATAATCACACATTATTAGAAAGTGTTAATAGATACCTTAAAGAATGGTAAATACTTAGGATTAGTTGGCTTGTGGTATCCTACTCCAGCATTGTAGTCAGTATGTGGTTTAATAATATCAGCAACCAACCTATTAACAGCAACCAAAACCCTATGAAATTGTCGACTAATTATCTCACCAGAATGATTGAACATTTCTTGTATCAGTCGATTCCCAGCCCCATGCACACATATCATCAAAAATATTCCTACTGATTCAGGCACAAACATCCCTCGTGTGGGAGTGAAACCATATTTTTCAGTTAAATCACGACAGAAATCCAAGAAAATTGATTTCGTCATGCGAAAATTTTGATAACATCGAGTTTCGTTACCACGTAATATTTCTTGAATAAGCATATGACCTGTCCGTTGAGATGTATGGCATGGTTCCTTTAGCACATACTTGGCGTAATAAGTTAGAATAACCCCTGCAGTTTGCCTGAATAAGAACATTGATTGGGCATCTGCTTCTGTATTATCTTGCTCATCATTTGTTTCATCATATGCATTATCCGAATGATTCATTACTCTGTAAGTAAAGCATTAAGCATTAGATGTATCAAAACTACCAATGTTAACTACTCAACACAATTTCACAAACATAAACTCATGCCTACATGAAAATATTATCAATTCAATTAAGTAAGGAAACAACATTCCAACTACATTAAACAAAATAATTATAAACTTAAAACAATTGCGTTCAAACATAAAATAATTTTAAACTTGGAACAAGAGTCTTAAACATAACCCAAATTAGTAGCATTCAAACATAACTCAAATTAGTTCACACATATTAAAAAAACATCTTCATAATGGAGGTCGATGTTCCTCATCCCTCTGATAGAGATAGTCCAACCAAGACGTTCTGGCCTCATCATCTGGTTGATTAATGAAGACAGTTCGATTTGCTGGCTTGGTAAAAAGAGTGCAAGCAAAATTCCACAGCCTACTCCCAACCAGGATGTGGAGACCCTTCAATATAGTCATGCATTTTGGAATACTCTCTGCATCTGGTCTTGCAACTGAGTGTGAAGTATTTGTGCTCTTCGAATATAATTGCATCAATTCTTCAATATTTGTTCTCAACATAGCGGCACTAGACATATTTTCCTTCCTAACCCTTTTAGCACTCGGTGTTATCTCTCGTTGCCAGCTTGGTTCTGGAAACAAATCGTCACCAGTTCTGACATCATTTGGAGTATTCTCCCTAGCGAATGACTCTCTATAATCATGTATTTCTTGAGTGTTGTCAATTGCATCATCCTCTTTATCAGTGCTCGAAAGTTGGGTTGGAACTTCGTATTAACATGGAGCTCGTGCTCTTTCCCCAGTTGCTTCAATATCAGAGAACAAGCCATCATAGCGAAACCATATGATGGACATGTCTTTATTCTTGATTTTCAAAAATTTTTATTTTCCTGTAAACCAACAAATGCAAACTAATTGTCATTTATTGTATGAATTAGCATATAAGATATAAAAAAAATCATCAAATGAATGACAAATGAAAATACCTTTATTTTCTGTTCCCACCAATCGTGATCTGCCGCAATAGTCTTATTCCTTTCGTCCCACCCCAAACCTGACTCTCCTCGCATCATTTGCTTAAAAAGTGTCCATTTTTTCTTCATAGAATCCCAACGGTTTTTTAATTGTTTGTTGTCATAACATTTTCCTATTACTTCATTAAAACTCTTTACCAAATTTTTCCATCCATCTTTATTTATAAATGATCCTGACCTATTTCCCTTCTGAATCTCTTTTTCTACCAGCTCTATAAATTGTAGATGTGCCTGGTCATCCCACTTAGCAGAATATCGCCCCTTATTGGAAACATTGTTCATCCTTTTTTTTCCTTATATCATAATCAATATACAATGTGGGAGACAAAAAAATCGAAGGTATTAGTAAACATATGCATAAACTAGAACATAGGCATAAACTTGAATATAGTAGACCTAAATCCCTAACCAACATGGGAGACTACCGATAATATTATAGAAATATAAACATATAACAAAATTTATTTACAACAAGTAAATTAATCACAACACAACACATTACAAATAATATTACAGAAATACAAACATATAACAAAAATTATTTACAACAAGTAAATTAGCTGACTGCAAGTTGCAATTCTTATCTATCTTTAATGAAAAACAGGACACATTGTGGAAATTAAATTCAACAACGATTGCCTCAGTGAGGACAGACTTCATTGTCTAGTTATCCATATCATACAAAAGCAAAGAGAACAAGAAGTCAACTAATCATTTTCTATGTACATCAAACCACCAATGAATTTTCCCATCAAAGTCAAAACATAAATAGTTGAATTAATCAAGACTCACAAACAGCTCAAGCTGTCACATGCAAAACAGGGAATATAGAGAATTGCACTAGATAAGATATAACTATATCCACTTGATAGGAAATGGAATGCAACTCATTCTCTCCTACCATTCTTGACAACAGAACTTGGCAGAAGTTATAACCAGAATGACATAAGGAAGATAAAATGGCAAATAGCTGCCTACACTCTTGCATTTCTTGAAATATGTAAGTTATAACCATAGTGCAATTGCTTACATTATGGGAGAGATTAATAACACAATTTATAGGGTTTGGACTGTGAGATGGGAAGAGACTACAATACAAACAATGAAGACCCAGATGTCTGAAAAAGAAATAAGAAAATACTAGAAAAAAAAATAATAACCGAAAGTTATTGTTGATGATAACAACAGTTTTCACAGCATCGGCCCACAGGAGAAAAGAAAGGGAAAAGTGCCATATTTGGTGAATAAATACAAGGGTCCCAAATAATTAAACTTGATTTAATTTTATACAGTGGCAGCCTATACATTCTTTGTTCTCTTCTGTGATTAATTAGAAAGTAAAAAACAGCACCAACTCAGCCAACAATGAAAATGGAGAATAAGAAGAAAGAAAGCAATAACACGCCACCATCAGCAGAAGATGCCTCATTAACCAACAACATAGTTAAAAAAATCAAAAAAGTTATGATTTGTAATTTTTTTCCAAAATTAGAGAGACAATTACCATATATGATCAATTATTCTTCTTTGGCCCAAAACTAATTTGCACTCACAGTAAGAAAAGCGCTCATCTCAAGAAAGAAAATGCAAGGTTTCTGATCTTTTTTTAAGCCACCAGCCACGGACGAAATGCAGAAGACGATCTGTTGAACTGTTCTTGTTTTTCTACCCTTGAGTGAAAACCCATCTCAGATTTTATTCCCCAGCCATTTATTAATCACAACACAACACATTGCAAATAATATTACAGAAATATAAACATATAACAAAAATTATTTACAAGAAGTAAATTATCACAACATAACAAAACAGGCAACCTACGTAGATATGCAAACAAGAAGATGCAAACAATGGGAGAAGAAGATATACCACTAAAGGGGACGGATCTGGAAGAAGAGATGGCAGGAGAAGATGCAAACAATGGGAGAAGGGAGAAGGGGATGGATAACAGAGACGGACGGCTAACGGCGGCTTGGCTGGAAGTAGAGGTAGCAATGGCGCAACAGCGAGGAGACTGCCCAGCGTCTTGTAGCAGCAAATCTGGAGAAGAAGGAGGCGACAGGTTCTTGCTCGACCCAAAATCAAAGGCCACTTGCTGCAGCGAATCTAGAAGAAAGATCGGTGATGGCGCGACCTGGATCTAGAACAACACTGCTTGCGGCGACTCAGCTGGAGTACACAACGACGTCGACGGCAGTATGGAGGAGGGGCGACGACTGTGGCGGCAGTTATGGTAAAGCAGAGCTTGGGAGAAGATGATAGAAGAAAGAGATTTGTGGGAGAAGATGCAACGGTTATGAAGGTTACGCCTGTAATATGAAAAATATATGAGGACATTTTAGTATTTTACTTGGTCAACTTAAGAGTGTTTTTCAGCAAAGCTGGGGGGTACCAGCTTTTGAAAAACGCTAGTTTAAGAGCTTTTATGCGGGGCAGCGAATATGCTATAAATTTTGGCCAAACACATAATCTTCAAAAGTTGTATAGCTTATCAGCTTTTAAATAGCTTATACGCGGTCAAACCGCTAAGCCAAACAACCTCTTAGTTCCTGGAAATACGATGTCTTCTTGAGCTTTCGAGGCGCAGACACCCGCAAGAGCTTCGTTGACCATCTCTATTCGGCTCTGCATCAGAAGGGCATTGTCACATTCAAGGATGACCTGAAGCTCGAGAGAGGTGAATCCATTTCTCCGGCGCTCCTGAAATCCATCGAAGAGTCAAGGCTTGCCCTCGTTATTTTCTCTGAGAACTACGCTTTTTCCAAGTGGTGCTTGGTGGAACTCGTTAAGATCCTTGAGTGCCAGAAGACGAGGGGACTCACTGTTTTACCGATTTTCTATAAAGTAGATCCCTCGAATTTACGGAAACAAAGAGGAAGCGTTGGAGAAGCATTCGCCAGACACGAGCGAGATTCCAGCGAAGAGAAGGGGAAGCAGAAGGTGTAGAGATAGAGGAATGCTCTAATGGAAGCGGCCAATATTTCTGGGTGGGATTCAGAAAATGGCACAACCCACGGGTAACTATTTTATTTGTTTGGTTTGCAAAAAACACAAATTTGATTTGATAGTTTTTTCAAGAAACTTCAGTTGTTATTGGGGCATTGTAGGTTTGGCTCAATTCCTTGACAGATGAGGACTATGTCCTGCTTTATCATTTTTTCGGTACTTCTTTCCTAATTGCTGACGTTTGGACATTTTGCTAATTTAATTCATGTTAACTTGGAAAAGGGAAAAGAAAGAAGAGCAAAAACAAAGACAAAATTGATCAAAACAATTGGATGTCTAGGTGTATATAATATATTTGCTCAATTAATATGTTTTCACAGTCGCCTGGAACTCTTCTTGTGTAATTGTGATGAAAATGTGATCATATATCTAGTTAATGCCATTATAATGCTTTCTTTTTCCTCCTCAAAGCATCCCATGCATATGCTGCTAGAGAGGACCCAGATCGCCTCTTCATCATGTGGCTATATTCTAATGAGACGTGGTTGGGTTCTTAAACTCATCTTGAATTTTTATTTTTTATTTTTTTCATCTAATGGACAGGCTTGAAGCAAAACTTGTCCGAGAAATTGTCAAAGACATTCTTAGGAAACTGGGAGATAATAATTCAAGCATTCTTGATTATGTTGTTGGATTGGATCCTTGTGTAGCAGAAGTGAAATCACTGTTGGGTATAGGATTGGATGATTCATGTATAGTGGGCATATGTGGAATGGGTGGTATAGGAAAGACTACCATTGCCAAGGCTGTTTATAACCAAATTTGTTCTCAGTTTGATTGTAGCAGCTACCTTGCAAATGTCAGAGAAACTTCTAAGAAACATGGTTTGGAGTCATTGCAAGAATTGCTTCTCTCTGACATCTTCTTAGACAATAATATAAAAATAAGAAATCTTGATCGAGGGCTTAGTATGATAATGAATAGGGTACGATACATGAGGGTTCTTGTAGTCCTTGACGATGTGGACGGGCTAAATCAACTAGAAGCACTTGTTGGTAAGCTTGATTGGTTTGGTTCAGGAAGTCGGATTATAATAACAACAAGAGACTCTCATTTACTTGATGTATTTGAAGTGAATCGTGTGTATAATGTCAAGGAACTAAATCAAAAAGAAGCTTTAGAGCTATTTTGTTGTAAAGCATTTAGGAAAAACCAACCAACACAGGGTTATGAGGGGCTCCCAAACAGTGTAGTTCATTACGCTAAAGGAGTTCCATTAGCTCTCCGGGTTTTGGGCTCTTTTCTCTTTGACAGAAGCATAATTGAATGGCGAAGTGCAATTGATAGATTAAGGCAACAACCCAATGCAGAAATTCAGGACGTGCTCAAATTAAGCTATGATGGACTGGACCATGAAGAGAAGGAAATTTTTCTTAACATTGCATGCTTCTTTAAAAGGAAGAGCAAAGATTACATAATAGATATACTAGATGCTTTCGGTTTCCACGCTGATATTGGAATAAGGGTTCTTAAAGACAAGGCACTTGTAACGATAACAGACGATATAATAGACATGCATGATCTGATACAAGAAATAGGACGGCATATTGTTAATGAAGAATCCCCAAAAGAGCCCGGTAGAAGGAGCAGGTTGTGGAAGTACAAAGACATATATCATACACTCACAGAAAAAACAGTAAGTGCAAATGCTCTCATCTGAGAATGTGTTGAATTTGTAAATTATCTTATCATTTAAGAGCCTAGGTTTGTCCAGTGAGGGGTATATTACTTTTTATATTCTTATTTTTACTCTCAACAATATCTTCTCATTCATGCGTGGCCAAACTTCATTATGTAATTAGACCAACAAAATCTTTGCTTGTTAAATTATGAATCATCATGTCATCGCAAAACTTAAACTTGTACATAGAAATTCTTAAACTTGTATATTATTATTTTTTACTCTCAATCAAGGTTGTTAAAATCGGGATTTTAAGTGGGATCGACAAAGGGTCCATAAAATCGGATTGTAAAATCGTAAGATTTTAGAGATAATTAAAAATACCCTTTAATTTTTGTAAATATATGTTTATAATAACAAAATTTTATAGAAAATGAATTAATATCATTTAATAACCTTATTATTCCTTATTATAATTCAAAAGATGATACTTCCAAAATATAGCTAAAAACTAGCAGGTTGGTATAGGCAATTTAGAGGCAAAATATAGGTACTTTAGAGGTAAAATATAGCTTAAAATTCTTTAGAGGATGCTTCCAACGTCTTTCATTAGATTTAGATTGCAATTTTTTCTTGATTTAACATTGATTAAATCAAGTAATATCCCTATTTGGGGTTGGGTGGTCCATTAATTAATTACTTGTTTGTCTTGATTTACTTATGCAATCAATGTTAAATAAAGTAAAAATTATAATTTAAATCAAGTAAATTGGAACTTATGCAATTAATGTTAGATGCTAAGTGACATTAGAACTTATGCAATCAATGTTAAATCAAGTTCCAATTTAGAGGCAAAATATAACAATTCATCGCATAAGTTCCAATGTCAGATGCTATGTGACATTGAGACGTTGGAAGCATCCTCTAAATTACAACTTAAATCAATGGAGGTCTTTGAATCGTAAAATTGTTTGGGGATCTTTGAAGCTTAAAATCGTAAAATCGTACATGTAAAATCGAGATTTTATAGGATTTTATCCCAAATTGGATTTTACATGGGATTTGAATCGTTTGGGGGTCCTCGAATCGTAAAATCGTAAAATCGTACGTGTAAAATCGGGATTTTAACAACAATGCTCTCAATAGAATGGAACATATATAAATACATTATTTTGCACAGCATGCACTTTGTTTGACAAACAAAATCTATGTTCAATTTCTCTTACCCTTTCCCATTTTTTGTTTTAGGATAAAAGCTGTGTTTAAATTTCAATAACCCCTTCCTTCAGATTTAGTTTCTTATTTTTATCGCTTGTTTGTTAGGGGACAGAAACAGTGGAGGCCATAGTTTTGGTTTCTCATGAAACAAAAGAGATATTCTTGAGTCCTAATGCGTTTTCAAAGATGAGCAAATTGCGACTACTCAAGCTTAGTAATGTTCAGCTTCCTAATGGTCTCGACTACCTCTCCAATAATTTACGCGTTCTTGATTGGCACAGGTACCCTTCAAAATGCCTCCCATCAAATTTTCAACCGGACAACCTTGTCACGCTAAAAATGTCCAATAGTTGCCTAAAACAACCTTGGAATGGAAGAATGGTATGACGAGAACAAATCCTATTGTTTTTTTTTTTTTACTATATATGCTTACGTTACTGAAATTCAATTTATTTTTTGTCTACTGATATCTATGGCAGTGCCTAAACAAGTTGAAACACGTTGACCTTAGTTATTCGCGAGATATAACCAAGAACCTAGATTTTTTACACAGGTATCAAATCTTAAGGAATTGAGTCTTGAAGGTATGAACTTCATTGAGATCCACCCGTCCATTGAAGCCATCAAAAGGCTTATGTTCTTAAATTTGAGGGATTGCAAAGAACTTACAAGTCTTCCAAGTGGCATTTGTGGGTTGAAACTTCTTACAATTTTGATTGTTTCTGGCTGCTCAAAACTTAGTAAGTTGCCCGAGAACCTAGGAGGATTGGAGAGATTGCAGGAACTTCGTGCTGATTTTACTGCTATTAAGCAACCACTATCCTCGATTATACACCTGAATGAGCTTAAGGTTTTGTCATTTTTGGGATGCAAGGGACCAGTAACATCAACACCGCGGAATTCGCTATTATCATCATTTCTAATTCGGAAAGAACGTCAAGATTCCATGGGTTTTGAGCTACCTACTCTATCAGGCTTACGCTCTTTGTTTTTTCTAGATTTCCGTTACTGCAACTTCTCAGAAAGATTTCTCCGAAATGACCTAGGCTCCTTATCCTGTGTGGAAGAATTATACCTTAGTGGTACCAACATTATTAGTTTGCCAGCAAGCATCAAAGGTCTTTACCAGCTTTACCATCTTGAATTGATGGATTGCAAGAAGCTTAAAACGCTGCCCTATCTCCCGACAAATATCCGTTCCATTTATGCAAGTGGATGCACATCATTAGAAACATTGCTGGATCCGCCTATATTGCCTGGAGAGCTTGCGGATGTCCATTTAATGAATTGTCATACACTAGTAAAGAATAGGCCCAGCCTCCCCCTTGAACTTTTCAGAAATTATCTTAAGGTCCATCTCTCTCTCTCTCTCTCTCTCTCTCATGTCTTTATTTGTTTGTAGCAGGGTATTGTTGATTCCAAACGCACTGAGTTTGTTGGTTCCGAATGCACTATTGTTGTTCCTGGAAGGGAGATTCCAAAGTGGTTCAGGTATCAAAATAATATGGGGCATTATGTTGGAATCCAGCTGAAGCCAGATTGGTATCAAAGGCTCGGGGGTTTTTTTGTATGTGCTGTTTTTGAAGCAAAGGCTCCTTCAATTTATGGCTATGTCTATTTGGAATGTTACGGGATGCACAATGATGTTGCAGTCTATGTCCGGAAAATCATCATTTGCGACTTCGATTTTCAGTCAGATCACTTTTTTCTGGACTACGTGGCACTTGAAAGTTTTAAGAGGGAGATGGAGGTTAATCATTTGAAAACTTTGACCGAGATCTTCTTTTATTTTAGTAGTAGTAGTGATGAAATGTTTGTCCCAGTAAAATGCGCTGTTCATATGGTATATGAGGATGACAAGGAACGACCAGATCCACGTGCAAGTATCCAACAAAGTGATGACTGTGATGAGTTCCAATGGAGGGTCTCCCAGTCTGAGTTATCAGAAACTTCAATTCAAAATGTGCGAGATTCAGTAACGTGGTCGGACAGAAATTATGTTCAACGATCCCTTCTACCTCTAGGTAGAGATTCATTCTCGGTCCAATGGACTGATGGGAGGTTGAAATCCATTACAGTTGAAATTGATATGCAAAATAAATAAGTCTAAAAGAGAAGTTTTAAGACAAGTCCAAAGACCTAAAAGGTTCAGTAAGCCATATGTATTATAGATAGAAAATCATTTTGGCCCCGGTGGACTGATGGGAGGATGAAATCCATAAGATCCGGTCAGCCATGGGTACGTTGTGAGCACCAAGCTGTGCTCGAAGTGGATTCGTCTGTCTTTGTGAATTTGTGAGTTATATTGATGATTGTTGTTATATCATTTTTTAAGTTATATTTAATGCACTTTTTTTTTAAAGATAAAATACAATAATTCACATTTATTTTAATATTTAACTTCATAAAATAAATTAAACAATCACTAAATTCACATTTATTTAAAATTAAACAATTACTAAATTCACGTTTATTTTAATATCAAATTTCGTAAAATAAAATAATAACAATTTATAACATTCAACTTAATATCTACAATACAAACTTATATCAAAATAATTTTATGGACTAATGATAAATGAGAAATAATTAACAATATATGTATCAATTATTAATATTTATAATAATCACTATAAAAAATAAAAAATAAAAATAAAAATAAAAATAATATATAGTGAACTACAATAGTTGGTTGAATTCTCCTCATTATGGGATTCTAGTAAAAAATCTCCATAGCGGAGGACATGATAGATGATGGTGCGACAACTCTTTCAATTCTATTAAGAAAAGTTTGTGTAATTTTATAAAATAAAAATGAATAAAATTATGTTTTTGATTTAGCACTTGAAGTGTTGTTACAATTTTTTATGTTTAAAATATTTTCTAATATCTTATGAAAAATAAAGAATAATTATGTTAATAAAATTTAAATTTATAACATCTCTAATATTAAAATGAATTTATTAAACAATTTTATAACCACATCAATATTTATTTTTCCTAAACAATGTAAATATTATATTACAACTTTCAAGCAACATGGATCTTTATTTAAATTTTTTTTATTTTATTTGCACATGCTATGCACATGTCATCTTTCTAATTTTTATAATATTTTTTACTTCTAAAATACTATTAAAATAATATTGATGTGCAAAATAAAATGGGTGTAAAAGAAACAAGCTTAAAACAAGTGCAAAGGTCCAAGAGGCTGTACAAAAGCTCAAAAAAGACTAAGGAGACTTTTGAGATAGAAGAGGTCCTTAGTAGATCGTCTAGCGAACTTGCTTTCAAGTCTAAAAGAAAGGATTTCTTCGAGAGATTCAAAAGTGTCTCAGAGACTCTTTGAATCATACCCTCACTAGGAACACGTCACCTTATCTTTAAAATCTTCGCCTTGAATGTGAAAACAAGTGATGGTAATCTCAATCTCAAAAGAAATGGGGGTTTGCAATTTGTCAACTTTCACCGCCATAAATAAGAGGTGATCACTCATCTCTAAGTATGCCAAAAATACTATAACAACTTTTTCAGCTCTCTTCTAAATTTCAGTCAAAGTAACTTAATTATCAAAGTGTTCGCTACGCCCTTTCACTAGCTTCTATCTCACAAGCTCTTAGAAATCTAAAAAGTAATTCCCCAATCACAAATCTTATTGTTATATTCAGTCAACAATAAAGATAAATCCTTTAGTGCCATCCACCCATAATTTTTTTTTTTGATAATATAACATGTTTCGCAATTTGTTGTATATATTAAAAATCGCATGTTATAATAATTATACTACTATGAAAGTAATATTTTTATAATTAAAAATTTCAACGCCACAAGAAGTAGAAAATGTACCTTCGATCTGATCACGCATCCATCACGTACCCATTAATTGAAATTGTGCTAAATATAATTTCATCAAGTGTTTTATCATGACTTTTAATTAACTGTGAATAACATTCACAAATTCATATAATTCAAATTATAAGTCTCAATTATATTTAAGAATTTTAATTTTCAATTCCAATCCAATTTGATTGGAATTCTATTTTTGGAGTTTGAGGGTAAACGAAATTCTAATTCCTATATTTTCTTTTATACCCAACACAAGAATTCATTAAAATTTTGAATTGAAATTCCAATTCTAGAATTCTTTATGTTTCTTTCTAGACCTAATATTGAACATTAAATTGCATGATCATCTCATGGTAGTGTGAAAAATACAAAGGTTCGCCCGCACGAACATGGTGCTAACGGTAAAGTATAAGGAAAATGACAAGAGTATCAAATGTTTGAAATTTTTGTGGTATTTTGAAAGGCAAAATTATTATTGGAAGATAATAGTAAAGTTAGAAAGCAAGTCACTCACATGGAGACAGGGTTATAGTGTGCCATGTCACCTCTCTGTGAGTTTTGTCCTCATGATATAAAGGTGAGGTTTACGAGGAGGGTATCCGTTCCTTGAAAGTCCACTCTGAGCATGTATAGACTGTGACCGCATCTAGATTTATGAGGATGGCGAATCAGGAGAGAAGTCCGCTCTCCCCAAGATTAGTCGGAGAAACTCGAACACTTGAATCATAAAAAAAAATAAAAAAAAATACAAACGTTCTAATCATGTAACAAAGCTAGGTCCAAAAAGGAAGAAAGGCATAGAGTGAAACTTAAGCCACACTCCGATATGCACATCCACAACAGGCCGAATATTTCGGATTATTTGCACGTATCTTCTAAGTCAAATCGAGCCACCCACCCATTTATTTTCAACACTAAATGGAAAAATATGGATTTTTAAATAATTAATAAATCACAATTCTCGTATTTTTGATTTAGGACAGTTGCAAAGCGAACCCATTAATTTTTATGAGAAGTCATGTGATTTTCCTTATTATCACTTAGTCATACGACTCATAGTCATCCTAAACACAAATCAAAATAAAATCTTCTGAATACATGAAACATGAAATAGTAGTCTTTTGACAAAATTCCCCACTCATATTCTTCTCGTGAACCTCTAAACATGATGGACCCTCATTAACTAACTCTCAACATTTTTCAAGTCTTTCGACTGTGGACACCCAACTTTCAAAGAGACCACTTTTATGGGCGTTTTGTCTTTTAAAGATTCCTACACCTATCTCTCATTAATAACAATCCCTTCTCGAGTATTTTTATTATTAGATCCTAATTGCATAACTAACGTCTCCGTGACACACACACACATTATATTATTTAAGCAAACATATATGTCACAAACACATGCCATGAGACCTATACTAGGCAACAATAAAATAGAGGTAAAAAAAAAAACTTACCATAAGTGAGTGAAGGCTATATATCCTCAAATTAGTGAGTTTCTCACCTTTAAATAATATTAAAATCCAACCAAAATGTTTAGACTATTTCCTTGGTCATTCATGAGAGCAAACTAGCTAAAAGAATAGAGTAAGGCTCATTAATTTAGTAAATGAGAGAATCCAACTTAGTGTTCAAGCTCCCTTTCTCTGGCTCATTAACAAATAGAGTTCATAAGTTAAAAATACTAATGAATAGAGTTACAATAGGGACAGATGTAGAGGATGGCCGGAATGAATATCAACTCGTGTCAATCTCTTAGACATCAATATATATACATACACACACACACAGACATATATATATATATATATATATACTGTAGTTGGCCACCCCACCTAGTCCCTCAGTCTGTCCGTGAGCTCCAATACTATTTTCAAATTTTGATTTATAAACATATCAAACCTAAATACATATAAAAATAAATGAGCCAAGCCCAAATTGTTAGGAGTCTTGTATGGATGAGTGTAAATGTTTTAAAAAAAATTATCACAAGAAAATATTTAAATTCAACACAAATCATATGATATTTGAATATTTAAATAATGCACTGTTACATCACATGTAATAAACTGAAATCACACATGATTAGAAAATAACGAGAAGATGTAGAAACAATATTTACATGAATACCTCATCCTCCTCAAGTTGTGGGGCGCCTGGGTGTCCACACCAAGCTAGCAACTTGGAACCTCTCAGGATTTTTTGTGATAGACAAAATCTACATGAATGTGAGTGAGAGCCTGAGAGGTGGAACTGTTGAATTGTGAGATTTTTCTAGATACTCTAAAAGCAAGTATTATTTTTTGTGCTGTGAAATCTTTTGTCTTCTATCAAGATCTGTCAAAAAAGTATGGAGATCCTAGATTTAAGGATCATTGTCTTGGAAAAGTTGTGGAAAAGCTGTCTAGGTTTGGTATTGACCAAAACAGTGTTGTACATGAATTTTTCTATATATATTATGCTGAAATGAATAGAGAGTTTGCCCTCTCTTGTTCTCCAAACATTTTCTTGTTATTTTTAGTTATTTTCTCTGAAAAACAACATGGTATCAGAGCCCTATTGTTCTTAAGGGCCTATGTGGAAACGAGAGAAAACCAGTAAGATTTCCCCTTACTAGCCAAAAAGTAAATACCAGAAATTCCAAGACCTTGCCATGGCTTCCAGTAGTTTTGGTTCAAGCTCACCCCTTGTCTTTGATGGGCAAAATTATTAGATGTGGGCTGTGAAGATGAAGGCTTTTCTGAGAGGCTTGGACCTCTGGGAAGTAGTAGAGACTAGAAGGGATCCTCCACCCCTAAGAAACAACCCAACAGTGACTCAAATGAAGCGCCATGAAGATGAATGTGCAAAAATTTAAATCTCCATCTCTTATTCATACAGTCGTGACAGAGACCATATTCACAAGAATAATGGCTTGCAAAACTGGTAAAGACGCTTGGGATAGATTGAGGGATGAGTTTCAAGGAAGTGAAAAGACCAAGCAAATGCAAGTACTGAATTTGAGAAAAGAGTTTGAACTTCTCAGAATGAAGAAGTCAGAGTCTGTGAAAGATTATTCAAACAGACTTATGAAGATAGTAAACCAGATAACGTTGCTTGGTGAAGATCTTCCTGAAAGAAGGGTGGTTGAAAAAGTGTTGGTGAGTTTACCAGAGAGATTTGAGTCCAAGATCTCCTCCTTGGAAGACTCAAGAGACTTGTCTCAGCTTTCATTAGCTGAATTAGTCAATTCACTTCAAGTTGTGGAGCAAAGAAAACCTTACAGACTTGAAGAAACCAGTGAACTTGCTCTTCTGACAACTCATAAAGGCAAGGCACAAAGTGAAGGAGGAGGAAAATCTGGAGGTGAAAAAAGGAATGATGAAAAGAGAGATCAAAATGGAAGCAAGGGAAAAGGAAAGAAAGGAAAGTTTCCACCTTGTCTTTATTGCAAAAAAAGAAGTCACACAAAAAATTATTGTTTGTTCAGGGCAAGTGTCAAGTGTAGAGCCTGTAATCAACTTGGTCACGTAGAGAAGGTGTGCAAAAACAAGATTAATTAGCTGAGACAACAAGCACATGCTGTTGAGGTTCAAGAGCAAGCTAAAGAGAAGTTGTTTGTAGCTACTTCTTATGCTACCAACACTGACAAAGGCACTTGGTTGATTGATAGTGGTTGTACAAGTCACATGACTTTTGATGCTGATCTCTTTACAAGCTTGGGCAAGTCTAACATTAATAAAGTAAAGGTTGCAAATGGAGACTATGTTTAAGTTAAGGGAAAAAATGATATTGCTGTTGAAACACCCTCATGTACAAAGTTCATCTCTGATGTTTTACTTGTTCCTGAGATTAGGCAGTGTTAAGTGTACGACAAATGCTTGAGAACCATTATGCTTTGCACTTTAAAGACAAGTTCTGCATCATATATGATCCTCTTAGGAATGAATTAATGACTGTGAAAATCAAAGAAATGAGTTTTTTGGTTGAATGGAATCAAATAGCCATGCATGCTTATCATATTGTTCAGGATGATTCAAGCTTATGGCATAAGAGACTTGTCCATTTCAGTTACTCTACATTAAAACTCATGCATTCTAAAGAATTAGTTCAAGACCTGTCTGCTATTAATGCAAATGACATGGTTTGTGATGTGTGTCAATATGGGAAGCAAAGCAAGTTACCATTTATAGACAGTAATTGGAGAGCTTCAAAAAACTTCAACTCATACACTCTGATGTTTGTGGTCCCATGAGTATTCAATCTTTGAATGGTAGCATATATTTCTTGCTATTTATTGATGATTTCTCCAGAATGTGTTGGGTTTATTTCTTGAAATAAAAATCTGAGGTTCTAATGGAATTTAAAAAATTTAAAGCTATAGTTGAGAAGCAAGCTAGTTGCCAATTGAAAATTCTCAGATCTGATAATGGGTTAGAGTATGTCTCAAGAGAGTTCAAGAATTTATGTGATAAGGAGGGGATACAACATCAATTAACTGTTCCCTAGACTCCTCAACAAAAAGGAGTGAGTGAAAGGAAAAACAGATTAGTGATGGAAATGGCTAGATGTCTACTATATGCGAAGGACCTTCCCAAGCAATTTTGGGCTGAGGCTATAAACACGTCAGTCTATCTATTGAATATGCTGCCAACTAGAGTCTTGAGTGGAAAAACTCCCTTTAAAGAATGGTATGGATTCAAGACCTCAGTGAATTACGTTAGAGTATTGGTTATGTGTGTTATGCTCATGTTCCAAAACAAAAAAGGGATGAGTTAGATAAAAAATCTAAAATGGGCATCTTCTTGGGATATAGTACCACCACCAAAGGTTATAGAATTTTCAGTTTGAAAAATGAAAAAATCTTTATCGGTAGAAATGTCAAATTTGATGAGCTCTCAAAGTGGAATTGGAATAAAAAGAAAGTTGAAGCCTCAAAGAAGATTTTGAATTGGGGAAATATATCCCAAGAACAAGATATCACAACAGATCAGAAGAGGATTCTCATATGGTTGATGATGCTCCAGTTACAGGAATTAGAACTCTCGAAGAAATTTATGAAAGATGTCGTATGGCTTCACTTGAACCTACTAGCTATGTTGAAGTTGCAAGTAATGCTGATTGGAGACTTGCAATGCAGGAGGAGATGGGTATGATTGAAAAGAATGAGACATGGACCTTAGTAGATAGACCTGAAGATCAAAATTTAATAGGTGTTAAGTGGGTTTATAGAACCAAACTCAACCTAGATGGTTCTCTGAAAAAACTAAAGGCCAGACTTGTAGTGAAGGGTTATTTTCAGCAGTTTAGTATGGATTTCACTGACACTTTTGCTCCAGTTGCAAGACATGACACCATAAGGCTTTTTGTGGCACTAACAGTGAAATTGGGTTGGAAATTTTACCATTTAGATGTTAAATCTGCATTTCTAAATGGACTTCTTGAAGAAAATGTTTATGTTGAACAACCTGAAGGCTTTCAAGTTGCTGGAAGTGAAGACAAAGTTTATAAGCTGCACAAAGCCTTATATGGGCTTAAACAAGCTCCTAGATCCTGGTACAACATAATTGACTCCTATTTGCTGCAATAAGGGTTCAACATAAGTGAAAGTGAAGCAACTCTCTATGTGAAAAAGGTTGGAAGTGAAGTGGAACTCATTGTTTCTTTATATGTTGATGATCTCTTGATCATAGGTGGTGATTTAAACTCTTTGAATCAATTCAAGTTGAGTATGGAAAAGGAATTTGAGATGTCTGACCTAGGTGAAATGAAGTACTTTTTTGGGAATGGAGATAAATCAAAATGAAGTTGGTATATTCCTTTGTCAAAGAAAATATGCCTCAAAAATTCTAAAGAAGTTCCATATTGAGAGATCAAAGCCTGTGAGTACTCCTTTAGTAGTAAATGAGAAGTTAATCAAGAATGATAATGGAAGCAAAGCAGATGCTTCAATCTACAGAAGCCTAATCAGAAGTTTATTGTATTTGTCAGCTACAAGACTTGATGTTTTGTATCCAACAAGTTTTCTCTCTAGGTTCATGCATTCTCCTAGCCAATTTCATCTCGATGCAGCCAAAAGAGTGTTGAGATACATCAGGGGTACAACTGATTATGGTGTATGGTATTTGAAGAATGAAAGTAAGCAGTTAATGGGTTATGTAGATAGTGATTGGGCTGGAAGTTTAGAAGATTCAAAGAGTACATCAGGCTATGTTTTTTCATTTGGCAGTGGTGTCTTCTCCTGGAATTCACGAAAGCAAGAAATGGTGGCCCAATCCTCAGCTGAAGCTGAGTATATCTCTGCTACTAGTGAAACATATCAAGCAATATGGTTAAGAAAAATTCTGTCAGATTTGGGACCAAATTTAAATGAAGCAATTGTGATGTGGGTGGACAACAAGTCAACCATTGCCATGACAAAGAATCCAGTTCAGTATGGGAGAACAAAGCACATAATTGTCAAGTTTCATGCTATTAAAGAAGATGAAAAACCTGGCAAAATTAAGTTGGCTCGTTGCTCGTTAGAAAATCAGATTGCTGATATAATGACTAAGGCATTGCCTAAAGATAAATTTGAGTTCTTGAGAATTAAGCTGGCAGTCTCCAAGAAAAATCTCAAGTAGGAGTGTTGAATTATGAGATTTTTCTAGATACTCTAAAAGAAAGTATTATTTTTTATATTTTTGCTGTGAAATCTTTTGTCTTCTGTCAAGATTTGTCAGAAAGGTATGGAGATCCTAGATTTAAGGATCCTTGTCTTGGAAAAGTTGTGTAAAAGCTGTCTAGGTTTGGTATTGACCAAAATAGTGTTGTATTTGAATTTTTCTATATATATATATATTATGCTGAAATGAATGGAGAGTTTGCCGTCTCTTGTTCTCCAAACATTTTCCTGTTATTTTTCAGTTCTTTTCTCTAAAAAACAACAAGAACCATTCTTCCAAGTTAGTTGTTTTCATGAATATTAAATAGCAAGATTTAATGAAAGGACAGGAGGCTGAAAGAATCATTGGTAATGCTCGTTGGAAGACATTGCGAGAAAAAGTTGTCGGCAACTCTTGCCAGTGCTAGAGCAGCCGTCGGAAAAACCTCGCACCAACCCTGCTGCCTACAACTCCTTGCCAAAGCCTACTACTTGTTGCTTAGTCACTTATCACAAACTTCTTCGCCAATCATCGCTACAAACGCCTTGGCCAGATTGCTCGCACTCAAATTGCATGCTCGTCGCACATTGCTCGCGTGTAAATTTGGCAACTCTTGTTGCACATTCGCTGCACGATGCTCATGTGCACTATCGCCGGTTGCTACAAGTCATGCTCGCGGTTCACCGTGGGAAGTCCCTGCTTTGCACCGTCGGTCGCCAGCAACTCCTTGTTGTCTGCCTACTCGCTGCACCACCAGTGAATGAAGAAGATGAAGACCGACGCCAGTTGCTTCTTTTCTTCTCTGATTTTTGACTTCGCTTTGTTGAACAACCAATCTCATGGAGAAAATGAGCTTAGCAAGGCCCATATGCCACAAGTGCTGAAGCTCCCAAATTTTTTGGGAGTGCCAGAATCAATTCTTAGTGGAGACAAAAAAAAATTTATTTAGAAGAATTTGATCGCGTGTTTGCTTGAGAGTATATAAGTTTGTGACCGCATTTGATTTATTCAGAGGCCGAATCAGGAGGGAAGGCTAGTCTCCTCAAGGACTAGGCGAGTGAAGCGTCCCAGGACATGGCACAAGTGCTAAAGCTCCTAAATTTTCTTGGGAGTTTCAAGGGACCAATTCTTAGTGGAGGCAAAAATATCCCATTTAGTAGAAATTGATCACATGTTCGCTTGAGAGTGTATAAATTTGCGATCGCATTCAATTTATCTAAAGGTCGAATCAGAGGGAAAGGTTGATCTCCTCAAGGACTAGTTGAGTGAAGTCCAGACACCAGAGTTTTTTTTTTTTAAAAAAAAAACTTAGCAAGGTGGGTAACGGAAAAACAAAAGCAAACTTTTTGATGATTTTTAATTAATATAATTAAGTTAATTTACGGGGACTAACTTGTGAAGATAGAAATAGTGGGACTAAGTTTGATGAGTAAGATATAAGTTGGGAGAAAAAATCTGAAAGAGATATTGGACGCTGACTTCTGGTTTGTAAACACAACTGATGTCACTTGTTTGTTTGCACACGCAATGTGAGGTAATTATGCCTATATATAGGCTCCAAGAGGTGGAGCATCCTTCTTCTACCACATGCCTTAATTTGTTGCCTAAATTAGTGGTCTAGAAAATTCTTTCACATCCAAAAAAAAAAAAATTAATAGCCACAATTGCTTTCTTACTGTCTTAATTTTTTTAATTTTATCTAGAAATTACATCAATTCTAGTTTTTTCTAAAAATGTGCAGTATATTTTATCACTTTTTAATTCATAATCTCGTCACCTTTACATTGTTTCTACTATGCTACTTATATACATACCTATTCCTTTCTCTATTTCTGTTATGCTATTTACATTTAGAGAAATTCTATCTGCAACTCACATTATTTCTCTTCACAGCCCACATTTAATATCCTTCAACTATCTCATTAAAATCCTTTATTACCCTTCTGCAACCACTTTTTCATTTTCCTTATTTACTCTTCGCAGCCATTTACAACCATTTCTCCATTTTTTCTCTTTCTCATTCTCTTCTCCATTTCTTCTCTTTTTCTCATTCTTTTCTCATTCTCTTCTATTTTTCTCAATACAATGGATGATTATATAAAATAATATCCACCATTTCTCCATTTAATATCCGCCACCATTGCAACTAACAGTGACCACGATGCCACCATTGTCGGGGGGGGGGGGAACCTTGGCATCCAGGGTTTCGAGGGATCCCTGAACCACGATATTTGGGGGTTCGAGAAACCCCCGAACCCTATCGGTGGCTCCCCCCCAAAATTCTCTCCCCATCCCCACACCTCTGCCAAAATTCTCACTACAACCACAACCATGCACTTATATATATACACACACACAAACACAAGGCCGCCATGGACGACCCACCTTGTGACCCCCATGTTCAACAGGCTGATCAACCATGGGATATACACACACAGACACACAAGATGCAACACACACACACACACATATACAAACACGCGCGGTCGCGGCCATGGTGGCAGCCACTTGCAACCATGGTTGCAAGGATAAGAGATGGGTTAGCCATGGCGGCTGACCCACCGCGATTGGGGGTCCCTAGAACCCCGGATCGTCATTGAACCCTGGGGTCCAAGGACCCCCGAATCCCGGGGTCTGTAGTCGATCGGGGGGCTTCCAAGAGTCCCCTATGGGCATGGGTTGGGGAGATCCCTGACCCTCATTTGCAATTGCGATGGGTTGGACGCCATCATTGACCCACCTAGTGACCGTCCACACAAAGAGAGAGAGAGAGAGAGCAATAGCGGTGGGTGGTGGCCGACCTTAGCAATTGCGATGGGTTGGCAGCCATGGCCGCCGCACGTGTGTGTGTATATATATATATGTGTGTGTATGTGTGTATATGGCACGAGAGAGAAAGAGAGAGAGGCGAGGCGGCAGCCAACAGTTAGGGTGGTTGGTGGAAATAATGGGCTATGGCTTTGGAGTGGCTGCAAAGAGAGAAGGCAAATTTGAAATATATGGGATACAATGAGTAATTATGGTGGTTGCAGAAAGTAAAAATACAAATTAAATTTTTTGTGGGCTATGAAAAGTACTATTGTGGGCTGTGAATAGAATTTTCCTTATATCTATTTGTACAACTTGCTTAATTAAATAAACTATAATAACTAACTAATCATGAGCATAAGAGCAGAAATTGTGCGCATTAAATGTGCTGTAACGACTATAAATTCAAAATCAACAATTATTTACTCAAGTAAAATTTCAAATTACTCAATTAATTTCAACAATCACTCGAGACAAATTAAAACAATTTGCATTCGAGTGATATGATGATATACTTGAATAATACTATGCCTTACTCGATTATACATTTATCAACTTTCGTCTTTACCATATTGTTTTGCATATCATCATCAAAACCAATCTCCCATCAACATCAAAACCTAATAGATGACTTAACAGGTGACCTTGATGAAACCCTTCATCTAGG
This sequence comes from Diospyros kaki, assembly GCA_036245055.1. Taxonomy (NCBI): domain Eukaryota; kingdom Viridiplantae; phylum Streptophyta; class Magnoliopsida; order Ericales; family Ebenaceae; genus Diospyros; species Diospyros kaki. The sequence continues at coordinate 6,651,317 of BSEG01000003.1, forward strand.
TTTGATCGAACCCAATTTGGGTTAATGATTACAAATGAGAGCATTGAATCGAACCCTAGTAAGAAGAAGAAGTAGAAGAGACATTAAGGCATCCATTTCACAAAAAAAGTACAAGCCCCCATATCCTGCCACTTCAGCACCTTGTGATCTTTGAGAAGTACGGGCACTCTCCTAAAATATGTTTTCGTAGATTTCAAAAATTCTATGATGGATCAAGATGAGAATGAATCCGGGAATCTGGGAATCTAGGACATACTCATCCTGGAGTATCTATTCTCTTGTATGGAGAGGTGAGTCGAGGGTAGCCCCTCGCTTAACCGATTTCTCGGAGTCGGAAGAACATCCAATGACCATAAACAAGGAGGAGTTGCACTAGATGTGAGATCTGATAGGTTTGAAATCCTATGGCACACACCCAAGAGGGGGGTGAATTGGGTAAATTAAAACTTTATTTGAAACTTGAAATTTTTTTGATGGAAAATAAAAATTTAATGCAAGTGAGGATTATAGAAATACTTGAAATAAAAATTGAAACAAAAAGTACAAGTAAGAGATGAACACAAGGATTTATAATGGTTTAGCTTAACCCAACCCAACCCTAATCCATTATCTTACCTCCTCACTATGGATTTTGCAAACAATTCACTAAAACCTCCTATCACTTCGGATAGGTCCTCTAGCACCAAGCTAGGAAACACAACCTTTTGCTTAAAAAGCAAACCCTCTAGCAATACAAGCTAGGAAAATAATAAAGATACAAAAGAGAGTCTCTAAGAGTATACACTCTTAGTTACAATGTCTCTTAATAAAGATACAAGGCTTGAATCAAATGAAACAAATTTAGTACAAAGCCTTTGGAGAGAAAATTTAAAGCACAAATGCAAATCGAGAAGTATGAAATAATTCTTAAGCCCACTTCACTTCATTCCCATCTATTAGCTTTCTCAAGTTTATCCATGACTTGTATTTATAGGCATCCCAAAAGATCAAAGAGAAAACTAGTTGTTTGTGATTGTTGGGATTTGAAAAACTAGCTATTTGAGGCTTTATGTGGAACAAAGTGTCGACAAATTAATACACTTAGTCAACATAACCAATTTACACATTCTATTAGACGACAAAACCAAGGAGATAGTCGACAGATAAGATGGGTTAGTCAACAGTTTCATAAACAATTGAATACTTAGTCAACAGAAGAAATTAAATAGTTAGTTGACAGAGCCAATTTATCATTCTATTAGTCGACAAACTAAAAGAGTTGATTGACAGAGTGAGGGACTTAGTCAACAAATGCAATGACTTTAATCAACAGTTTAAGGGGTTAGTCGACAGATGAAGAGCATTTAGTCGACAGATGTATTTGATACATAAACATCCACATTACAACATATTTATATTTCTTCCATTTACTTTAATACATAAATGTAAATAAGAAAATACACCCTATTTGGATTCAATAAAAATATAAAAAAAAAATCAAAATCTATAACCATAAAAAAATAGAATTTTGGTTTTAGTATAAATTCGGGATTTAGCAAATTTACCACTCTCAAAATATATACCTTCTATTTATTGAAAAATTCATTAAAAATCATTTTAACAACAATGAATATTAGCTATCAAAATATCGGGAGATAGTTTTTCAAAATGAAAATATTTTCTTATATGTCTCCTTATAATGTGTTAATCTTCTAGACTTAGAAAAATAACATTTCCTAGTTCATTTTGATACACAAAATAGTATAATACTTAAAATATGTTTTCCAACTAATATGATACAAAAAATACTATAATACACATATGTTTATCCAATGATTTAAAACTAATTTGTAAAAATCATTTAGAAAATTCTTTTAAATCCTAATACTTATGTTTGCTAATATATAAAATCATAGATCATTTTGATTTTCATATTTTGGACAAATCATAATCTCCAACAAATCATATTCTTGACAAATGACTTAGGGAAAAAAATAATTTTATTTTTCATTATCAAAACCAAATACAAGAGTAAAATATCAAGATCAACAGTAAAAGAAAAAAAGAAAAGGGTTATGATCCTATGTTTGTTTTCACCTTGCCCTGATGATGTTCTCTTAGTTTGCAGAGCTATATATTGAAAAGACTCTCTCTCTATCTCTCTCTCTCTCTCTCTCTCTATATATATATATATATATTTCTTTGAGAAGAGAATCGTTGGTTTGATCAATGGACTATGTGGCAAATACGAGCTCTAAGCAACCCGCTACATGTTCTCATTTTGTCTTTAAACGATAGAAGAACTACTTATCTTCACTTAGATAATAGTTGATCGATTGTCATTTATGGTAAATCAATAGGCCTCAGATTGCCAATTCTTTTCAATTATAGTATGCAGTTGAAATTAATATATATGAAGATGAAGGGAATAAGTTTATTAGGCGTAAGGTAACTTTCCCAAAGCACCATTCTTATAATAAAATATCCAGGAATGCAGTTGGTAGACAGAAGAAGTATGGTATAAGATGCCCGGCATAATCAAATTGTCCATTTTGATTCTATCCATGTGGGATAATGATAAAGAAAAGTGGAGAAGAATTTACAAAAAAATGGAAAGAGGTGTTGGTTAGGAAATGAAGAATCGAACTAAGTCTTATGTAATTTAATAACTATAAGCGTTGATGTTTTGATGAATGATTCTAGAATACGATTGAATCTAAGATAGGAATGCAAATCTGGTCGGTGATGACAATAACGATTCAGTCATCAAAAAAGGTATTTGGAATGGGGGGAAGAGAAAAGAGTCGGCGACAACGAAAGCTTTGATCACAGTAGAAAACGTGTGGAGAGAAGGCTAGATAAGCCTTTTAAGAGAAATTCTACACTACCCGAATTTCTTATATCGAGAGCTTACTGAAGTAAATTTTCGTGATATTTTGATTGACTGATTTTATTGAAAGAAACGCCAAGGTTAACCCTATTTTTCGAGCAGAACACTGCAAGCCCCATCATTCTTCCTCCTTCAAGCACAACCTCCAGCCTCTTTCGCACAACCTTCTTCCTCCTTCCTACTCATCGATAGCCTCTTTCTTCCTCCTTCCTCCTCGCCGATAGCCTCTCGCCACCACCAGTCTGAAATCTCCACCCACCTACAGTTGGACAGCCTTCTCGCGAAGAATAAAGTGGAAGATCTGAGACGACTAATGAATGTTCTTACTCAATAAATCCAAGAATGACCTGGTTAATTTCATTGCCTATTAATATTAGAAAAATGCCTATGCGTTCTATGTTTTTAGTCACTTCCTCTGTTGTTACAATGGAATAGTTATAAAGTAATTAAATGGCTGAGTTGCACCTTCTTGTTGTTAAAGTTAACTATTATAGAATACTTACACTGTACCAGTGGCGAATCTAGGGAAGGGGCTAGCATGGGCTTCAACCCGTGCCAGCCCCAACCAAAACATTATATATATATATATACACACACACATAGTCTCTCAAATTGAAGCTTCAACCTTCCACTTGGATCCCTCCTAGATCCGCCCTTGCACCGTACAATATCATATCACACTGGTCATATGAATGTAGAGAAAAGAATGGTTGTTGTTGGTGAAGAGCGTCGACGACATGAAGAGACGCACACCGGAAGTGGAAGGGATACACATCACAGAGAGAGAGAGAGAAAAAAAGAAAGAGAGAGAGAGAGAGAGAGAGACGATGGATAGTGAGAGAATGAGGAAGAGCCTATAACACAACATTCAATGGAAAATTTGCAATATTGTTTAGGGGTGAGGGGTAATTTTGTTAGAAAAAATTTACTTTGGTAAGTTCTCGGTATGAGAAATTTGGGCAGTGTAGAATTGCTCGCCTTTTGAATATAAAAGTTATTTGGTAATTTTAAAATAATTGTAATTAACTAATGTTAAGAGTGAAATATTGCCAAACCTCGAGGATGTTAAAAATTGTAATATGGTATTAAATCTTTGATCTTCAAGAATGTCAAGAGTGAAATATTGCCAAATCTCAAGGATGTTGTTTGTTATTTATCATTTCCAATTCATAGTATAGTATAAAATTAAAAAATTAAAAATATTTTTTTTATTTTTAATTAAATATTCAATAACTTATTAAAACTAAAATTAAAAACACTAAAAAATATTTTGTAAAGGTATCATAATACACCATAACAATCCAACGTCCTTTATTTTTTTTTCAAATTTAAAACATTATTGTCCTTATCTTTGTACTAATCAATATATTTAACACACTCCTAATTCATCAAGTGAAAAAAAATCCATAATTCTTTTATAATTGCAAGATATATGCACTTTGACAATTAAATTATTTTTATTTGACTAACTAAATTGTCTTACAAATCTAAGATAAAATGCATAAAATACAGATATCTAACTTTAAAATATTAATTTCTATAGCCAAAAATTATATAGAAATAATTAGCTTCTTATTCATGATTAAATTCTTATTCTTTCTGCAAAACTTTATTGAAAGCATAGTTAATTTAGATTGAATAATAATAACTTTTTATAATGAATATTTTCTTATTAATTAAGAGGAAAATTTGATAACAAATTATATTTATTCAAATATTATAAAATATAATATTTTATATCAAAAAAACCACTATTTTTCTTTTCCATCAAAATACTTCTTGTGAACAAAAGAAATAAAATAATAAGAACAAGTTATGGACAAAAGAAATAATATGAAGAATAATTAATGTCATTCCATTTATTATTTATTACATGGAAAAGAATTGGGGGAAGAAGATACAATTCTGCCACCACATAACAAATATAGCCAACCTAGAAGATCAAAACTCTAATCTCATTACTTAACATTAAAAAAAAAAAAAAAAAACTAATCTAGTTAATAATGACAAACATTGATAATGTATTTCGCGTTAGGGTCATGACTAAGCCCACCATAAGTGCAATATCGATTAGCATCATTGAGGGCTTTGCAGCACTGAGGACTAACATAGATCTGGTTGGAGTCGGAAGAATAAGAGCCCATTATCTGCCCCATGCAACCTCCAAACTGAGACATGGTTTGACCGCACGTATCCCAACTGTAACCTGAATGTTGGCCTCCTGATGTGTCCGGAGTGTAATAGTAATACCAAGATGACCATGAATAATCATCAGTAGAATGTTCCATTGGTTTGGAAGCTGCTTCTAATGACTTGGAAGACTTTAAGGAGCCATCAACTCTAGCAGAGGCAAGGGTACTGCCTGCCATCGCAATGCAGGCAAAGAGAAGAACAGCAGGAATGGAAGAAACCTTCTTCATCTTGCTTGAATGTTAAAGAGTATGTAGAATCTCTATTCTTTTTCTATCAATGAATCAAGAAGTTGTGGCATGATTGGTTGTTTTTATAGGTGAAATTAACGTCAAATACAACGAAAAGGAGAAGCCGTATTTATCTTTTAGGTTTACTAATTAAATTCAAATTTATGATTCTTTTCTTGTTAAGTTTATCAACTTATTTATGCTACATAAATCTCGAAGAAATAAGCAATAGGAACTCTAATTTGTCCCCAAATTAAGAAACCATTAATTCATTATAATTTCTTTAAATCATAATTCCATTTTGTCCATTTTCCTTCACAAAATTAAATATTTATGTGTAAAGTTTATCTATAGATATTTTTTCCCCTTAAATTCATGTTTTCAATTTATGCATATATATATATATATATATATATGGAGGAGTAACTCACATGTAAAAATATAAAAAGTTATAAATAATTTTTTTGATAATTATAGTTTATTTTTTAATTTGTTTATACAAAATTTTAAATAAAATTAAATTTTAAATATATTAGAGGAATTGGGTAAAGTTTAAATTTGTTAATATAATTTTTTTTGTTTAATCCTATTCCAGCTTTTCTTTTTTACGTCCAAAAGAAAGTTATTTGTAAGATTGTTAGTAAGTTATTTTAAGACTCATTTGTCACGTCAGTAATTTACTATAACGGGTATAGATGAAATCTACTAATGGGTATTGATGAAATTCAAACATGAAGAGGTAATAGAGGTGTTTCTAAGATATAGGAATATGATCACGAATTTCACCGAACTTCAAAAACAAAATAATAATTTATTCTAAATAAGAATTTGAGTTACCTAATTTAATAGACTTTTATCTTTTGGTCATTTATACTAAGATTTTTATAGTTTTAAAAATGGCTTCAAATTAAGGAAATTTTGTTTCACAAATGAGGATCCCTCATTTGTTATGCTTTTCTTTGAGATATTTTAATAAAGTTTAAAATTAAGTCAATATCTATTCTTAATTTAAATTATTTAAAAGAAATTTAAAATTTAAAATTTAAGACAAAATTAATCCACTATCTGTTTCCGATTCAATCATGAGGTCTATTAGTTATTTTTGGGATATTATGAACAAATTGAAATTTAGACAAAGTTATTCTAATATTTAAACGGGTCTATTAGTTATTTTTGAAAGAATATAAAAAGGTTAAAATTTAAAAAAAAACCTAAGCCAATCCATGTTTTTAATTCAAATGCGAGATGGTCGTGGTAAAATTAAAAGCAAAAAATTGAAATTTATACAAAATTAATGCAATCTCTGTTTTTAATACTTCAAAGGTGGGTGGGTCTATCAGTTATTTTTTTAAAAATTATAAACAAATTAACCTAATCTCTGTTATCTATCTATTTAAATTGTGTGGTTTATAAATCAAAAGAATTTAAATTTAAAAAAAAAATTAAGCTAATCTTTGTTTCAATTTAAACGTAGAAGAATGAATCAACAATTATCAAGGTTAATTTGGTTTTTAATTAAAACGGGTTGTCTATCAATTAATTTATTTTAAACAGATCTATTATGTTGTTCGATGTAGATTTATTGGGATAGGTGTGTGGGTCCCACACCCTCTCTCAATTTACCTCGGACCGGAAACAAGTCTGTAAGTTTTTATTTTTGAGATGTCATCCTCCAACAACCACCACAAAGACTAGATAGAGAGATTCAACGGAAATTAACCTAATTATTATTGACCAAATATGAATCATATATATATATATATGTAATCAGGCTGCATAAGATGGCGCTGGGGCTGCTGCATTGAAACAGTACTGATCGAGCGTCTGCTGGAAGAACGGATTGCTGAAGGTCATAGATCCATTGGAACTGCACTTATCCTTCGCCTCTGCCAACGCCTTGCAGCAATCTGGACTGGCCTCAAATTTTCCGGTCCTGACGAAGGCGATCACATCTCTCGCGCATCCTAACTTCACACCGAGCAAAGCCGACGGGCAGGAGCCGCCGCCGCCCTGCGCCGGAGGAAAATCAGGCCAGCTGGTCGGCATGTCTCTGGCGAAGCTGCCGATGCAGTCCAAGAAGAGAAGAAGAAGAATGGCGGTTGTTGAGGTCTTCGACAACGTCATGATGAAGACTGAAGGGATTTGAAAGCGGCTTCAGGTGATTAGAAGCGACGGGCTTCATGGAAGATATATATACCGTGAATCTGAGAGGGGAACGGTAAGGTTATAAATGCTTGGTTCCATGATCCTCAGATTATTTGGCTTTTGTGATGATTCCTTGTTGGTTGGGGGCGGGGGGTGGATGGGGGGGTTGGGAATGATCTGGAGATGAAGCTGAAATGGTATTCTTGTAACTGTGAATTAACTTGGCAGATATTTTCTTTCCATCTATATAAATATCATTAATTCAGCCTCTAATGATATATATTTTCGGTGCAGTGTTCTTTAATTAATTTGATGGGTTTTTGTATATGACTAACGTACGAAAATAAGTGTTGCTCCCGTGTAACTACAAAAATCAGCATTGGTTTCTTATCACAATTAACTTAAAGAATAAAAAAGTTATCTTATACGATTCCAACGTCAAGAATGAAGATAGTAAGAAGATTAATGTAGCAGCTGTAACTCCATTGGTAAAACTCCTACCCATTCTACTGAAGAGTAGTGGATATTATAAGCATGTAACTACAACTACAAAGAGTAGTGGGCCACCAAATCCGAAAATTTCGATTTTTCTTAATTTTTTTAGATTTTTTTTTTTTTTGCCTTTACGTTATTTTTCATGGAAACCAATACGGATAAAATTAAATTAAATTATTTTTTATGAATTACATTATCATTTTTTAGATAATCATAACATCATCTTTGTCCAAGGTTCATGTTTAGTAGTTAGAACATTTTGATCATGTATTACTTGATTGATTATCAAATCTTCCAACACACCAAGATCTCTATTTGTTGTGCACCCTAAGTTCAATCAACCCGTAAAACTTAAAAAATATATCATTTTTTAGGTAAACAAACTCACGAATTCATAAAAAAAATATAAAAAATTAATAACCCAAAATTTTCGAGCTTGGTGGCCCACTAAACCCGATCGAAAATTTTGATTTTTCTTGATTTTTTAGTTTTTTTTTTGTCTTTGCATTATTTTTCATGGAAATCAATACGCACAAAATTAAATTAAATTATTATTTATGAATTACACTATCATTTTTTAGATAATCATAATATTATCTTTGTCCAAGGTTCATGTTTAGTAGTTAGAACACTTTGATCATGTATTGTTTGATTGATTATCAAATCTTCCATCACACCAAGATCTCTATTTGTTATGCACTCTAACATCATTTTTGATGAATTGCCCAGTCTAGTTGACTTCACTATGTTCCTTAGCCTCCGCCTTAAACACAGGCATGAAGTTGAAGAATTGAATAAGTTGATTAGGAAGTGCATTTTTGGTCCAATGTTAGTAGTTAGAACCCGAGAATGATAGTGTAATTCATAAACAATAATGAGATGAAATGTGTACATATCATGCACTGCACTTTCCACAATCATTTGGGAGATCTTTCTTGATATAATTTTGGAAAATTTCGGCAAAATCTTCCTTGCTTTCTTTCTATTGAACCTGCATTAGAGACTTAGGTGGTGTTCTCTTTGTGTTTCATTTTTGTGTTTTGAGTTTTAAATTCATTTTCAGTTTTGTGTTTTGAGTTTTTGTTTTGAGATTTTTGAAAACACATTCTCTTTATCATTTTGAGAAACTGTTTCTGAAAACTGAAAACTGAAAACGCGTTTACTTTAAAATTTTGAGAAAAAATATTTTATTCATAAAATAATTTTTAGTTAAATTAAAATAATTTAATGCTAGTATACTATTAAATACATTTTGAAATTAGTGAAATATTGTAATATTTTTCCCATTACAAAAAAAAAAATACAGTCAAGAAATAAAACAACTTTGGTAAAAATAGTAAATGGAGAAATAAAAAAAAAAATTAACTCAATGAAAATGAGAAAATATAATTGTTCATGATAAATAATATTACATTAAACAGTTTAATAACAAATGGATTACAATTACAAGTTTAAATAGTCATGACAAAAATCAAAACAGCTCGGACACTAAACATTAAAATAAGTCTACATAATCATGTATGACTCCTTGAAAAGTCATTCCACATTTGTGTAGCAATTTGATCCCTGACTTGTCCCATTTGTGTTGTTTGACTAGCATCAAATTGTATGGCTTCTTGATCTTGACTTGACTCCAGTATATCCATATCTTGAAATACCATACTCTCTGATGAAAACTCAGCGAACAAGTTATCTAAAGCGTGCTCCTGGCGAATATAATTATGTATTGCACAACATGCAGTAGGGATTTGTCTTTGCCTACTAAGTGGATAATTGGTAATTAATTTTAAAATAGGAAATTTTGCCTTTAAAACTCCAATGCAACGTTCAATAATATTACGACACGAGGAATGTCTATAGTTAAACAATTCTTCCTTTCCACGCGGCCTTCCTCGTTTAAGATAATCACGCAGATGATATCTTCTTCCTCGATAAGGGGCAAGAAAACCAGGCATGTTTGGATAACTAGAATCAACAAGATAAAATTGATTTGCTAAAAAAAAATAAAAAAAAACCAAATATTATAAAAATATTTGACAAATTATTTGAAATATTAGAATATACCTCCACGTGGCATTGGAAAGTTGTTTGAAGTTCTTGTGACTACATCAATGAATACTCGCGAATCATTAGCAGTACCTTCCCATCCAGAATACACAAATGTGAACTTCATATCAAAATCACACGTCAACATCACATTTTGTGTTATATTGGTTTTCCTTCCACGGAAAGATGTTTGTCTTGATGTAGGTGCCCAAGCTGCAACATGTGTTCCATCTATTGCGCCTATGCAATCTTTAAAGTAAGAAAATTTGCGCAAAATCTGCTTATGTGGCACATTTTGATGTGTCAGACATATTATCTCTGTGCCAAGTGAACAAACAGCTCGTAATATTTGTTTAAATCACTTGTGTATCGTGTTGTTAGAATGTTGAAACCTATCACCAATAATACTATATCGTGTAGTGTGCCCTACAATCATTAGAAACATAGCTACGATCTCCTCAACGCTAACTTTTTTTCCATCTTTCAACAGTTGCTTCTGTTTCAAAGTATCACAAAAATTCATGAACACATGTTTCTGCATACGAAAATTATGATAACACACATCTGGATGTCTATTCAGAATCTCTAATATGTACATTTTTCCCGTAAGTAATGACGTTCTACAAGGTACCCTGCCGATGACACTACTTTTGCTAGCAACAAAGCAATTAAGCATTATTACATCCCCAAAATTTGCAACAATATCATCCATAAATAAAAAATCATCATCACTCGCATTTTCGTCAGTTGAATCATTGGTATGCATATTACCAACCACATTTGATTCAGTTGACATCCTGTGTATAAATATATTCATAATCACAATCAGTAGTCATATCATTCATCATTTATTATAATCAACGTAAAGAAATAATTCAACATCAGCTAAGATGACAACAAAGCAATTAAGCATAATTAAATCCCCAAAATATAACAAGCATTCAATTCTAAATAAATTCAACATCAAACAGTTCCAATTGAAACACAGTTCTACAACCATCAACATCAAACTATGAAGATAAAACAGTACTTGAAGCTAATGTAATAAAATATAGTACTTTCAGCTACAACATCACCAATGAAAATAACATGGTATTAGAAATTACGCAATCAACCAACCAAGTCAAAGAAGCTCCAAGATAGGTCTTCTTCTAATTTCTGGCATCTTCACAAATGACACTCTAAAATCTAGATCCTTAAAAGCCTTTATCGCTTTCATATCAACCTCATTAGACACATCTTCCATATTGTTCAAGAGGTCCATGCAAACCACATTTGAATAAAGATCCAGACTAGTAGCTTCATTATCTGATTGATTGCATGATTTTCCTTGAAGATTTGCAAGCTTTTTTTTTAGGTAAAGTGTCCTAAGTTTAGTTTCTTCATTCCTCATACTAACTGTAGATGACCATTGCGCCATGCAAGCATCGAGTTTATCAGTTTTACTGATCTTAGGTTCCTTATGTCGACGTTCGCTAGATTCACCAATTTCTTCATGCCAACGAGTATTTGTAACTTCATTAGCATTCTCCACACGTACATGAATTCCTTTGTTCAAAAAATCATCTTCTAACTGTCTTTCTTCCTCTGATGTTGGAGGTAGCTGAGTGGAAGCATTATCTAATCCTCCAGTAGCTATAGTCCTACTAAATATCTCTCCAAGAGTTTCATAGTGCTTACATCCTTCTTTCTTGAATTTTTTTTACTCGGACTTGTTAATCTACAATAGTAAAAATAAGACACATTATCATATTGTATAGCAAAAAAGGGTAAGATAGATATGATAAAAAATGATGGTGAAAATATTCTTTACTAAAAATATATACCGTATAAAAGTATTGTCAAACTTCCTTTGGAGCATTAACTGTGTTGGTATTTGGATCCCATGTAACACCTGTATGTCCTAAAAGTTCAGAGAACAAGCGATGTACCTTACGTAAACGGTTCCATTTCCCCTTTAATCTATCTATGCCGTAATCCGTTTTTGTGAGAGTAATCATGGCTTGATTGATCTTGCCCCAATCATCTTTCGTGAATGTAGAACATTGCAATATTCCTGATTTCACATTCTCGTAAAGAATACCAATAAATGCGTGTTCATTCTCATCGGACCACGACATTGGTTCCTTAGTCTTACCTCTATGACCACCCATGTTCTATTGAAGATAATAAAAAATATAAAAACAACATGAAAAATATACTCCAACTTACTAAAATATACTCCATAGGACATTAAAAATAATTCAACATCATAATTATAGTCCCACATTTGGACCAAGGAAAAGAAAAGGAAAACAAAAACAAACACAAGAAAAAAAATGCAACACTAATAGCAAAAAGAAATAGGTAGTAATAATACCAAAATTAGAATCAATGTTATTTCTAACAATGTTAGGATAAAAAAGTCTATATATTTTATTCATCTGAATGAAATTTAATTAGTGGGGCAAAACAGTATATCAATTGTAAGCCTCTAAGGTTATCACCTAGAAGGATTTAAGCAAATTTCGAAAAAGGCTAACAGACACTATTTAATTGATTGAACTCCATTGAGCAGCTAGCTAGTCAAAAGATAGAATCATGTGAACAGCACAGACCAGTCTAGAATAAGCAATTCAAAACCATAATACAAGAGGTGTAAAAATGAAATTATCAATTCACACATTACTATTCAAATGCCTATACAGCCTCCAATGCTTCAGATAATTGAGGTTATTCTGAAAAATTCTGAATAGGAAGTATGTTTTCACATTTTCTAATAAAAAATGCTATACATGTTAAGCTTTATAATACACTAGGCAACTCAATTAGTATACCAAATGCAAAGGACATCCATAGCAGTAAAAGTAATATTACAATGGTGACAGAAGGAATATGAGAAGAACTTAAATCACCTAATTTCCTTCTGATTTGATATGCATTTTCATTTATTGTAAGTGGCTTTCTTAGCTTTTAAAGCTTTTTTTTTTTTTTCTTCTAGTAAATTAACTTCATATAAGTAAACCTATATTAAGTTGAAGAATAGGTATTCCATTCTTTATTTCAGGAAAAATAGTAATCCATAATCTATGTTATCATGTTCTTCCTTCAATTTTAAGAGCTGGAGTATAGAAACTGTTACGCAAGCGTGCATTTTGTTATCTTCTACAAGCTTATTGGCATAGTGCAACAATAGTGTAGTGACAAAATGCTGAAAGATCTAAGTGATATAAGGCTTTTGAGAGAGAAAACCAAAGAAGGTTTTCCCTGGTAAGATATTTCACCTCATTTTAGAGACAACTTGAAACAATGTATGAGATAGAAGAAAATTGTCCAGGTTATCTGATTAGAAATTAAAGAGAAACATGCGTTCTTCCATAAAGCATCAAAATATGTTTTAAAGTGAAACACAAAAATGTTAAAAGACCCAAGAAGCACAAAGGCAACAAGGTCTTCTACAGCCTAAGCGTAAGGTACTATATAAAGTATAAGAAGTAATACATCACCGAAACATGCTGTTGGAAAAGGTTTTAAGGAGAAATATATCAACAAGAACTTCTAAGAAAGACTTTTCACATATGATATTTTCACTAACTCAATTAATAGTCAATGAAGCTCAATTTTGCAGCTACTAGCTTCAAGCCTATTCAAACGTATCTTATAACTATAACTACAAGTTATCCCAAATTGCTTACAAGTCAAATATGCATTAATTCCAAACAAATATACAAAGTGGCATAGATTCCAAGTGACCTGCCAACAACAAACCAAAGCCCTGCCTGCAACTCCATGTATACATATTACATTTTGAACATATTAAATACAGAATTACACTTAAAAAAATTGTCAATAAAAATCTCATCAATCATACCAATAATCATCAAACAAACTCAAACAACCCAACAGTTATTCCAAAAATCTTTAAAAGAATCAAGGAACACATCACATTTTTTAAATCTGAAACCCTACTTCCTCATGAGAACAAATCCATAGATCCAGATTTAAGCAAACTATCACAAAATTACTGAAATCGCTTAAATCAGAATACAAATCAAATTATGAACAAAATAATTGAAATCAGAATACAAAGCTTTTAACCTGAAGACCAAATTCGTAGGATGAAGCGATGAATGGTGTAGGCGAATAGCTAAGGGGAAAGAAGAAACGATCGGCATAGGTGAAGGCAAAGCGTTGCGGATCTGGGTTGCTGGTGGCGATGACGTGCAGTGGTAGCGATGGCGGTGGAAGGCGCTGCAATGGCCAAAAAAGAAGAAATGGGGTCAACGATGGCTGAAAGAGAGAAAGAGAGTCGCGATCGGCGACCAACAAGGAAAAGAGGCACGATCGATGGACAAGATGGAGTCAAATCTGCTCAGATCTAGAAGAGGGAAAGAGATGGCGGTCAACGATGGCTGGGGGCGGTGATGCCGTGGCAGGCGAGGTTGACGATGGCTAGGGGCGGTGATGTCGTGGCAGGCGCAGTCGACGGATAGGAAAATCCAGGTTGCTGGAGCTTAGATGAGAGAAGAAAAATAGAGTGCTTGAGGGAAATGAGGAGGCAGAGAGATGGAGTTTGGGAGATGGAGTTTGGGAAATGAGGAGGTAGTCGCGTTTGCACTGCGTGAGAAGAAACACGACTGTTTTCCGTGTTTTGAAATTTTCCCATGTTTTGGCTGAAAACAGCCAAAACGAGTTTTTGCTGTTTTAGATTTCCTTCACAAAATTTTTACTTGTTTTTGAAAATGCGTTTTTGAAAATAACAAAGAGAACACGTTTTGAGTGTTTTCAAAAACTAAAAATAGAAAACGGCACGAAAACGACAAAGAGAACATGGCCTTAGTCTCTTTGACCAACAACATATAACCACAGGTCAATCATTAGTTACAAGTTTAGGAGAAGGAAACTAAAAGATTACCGTTGCTAAAATATTCCTATTACAAATAATAATGTAAAAAATAACATTCATTTTTGGTGGAGCATGACAAAAATATTTGATTGATGCTGTGTCGAAAGCCTTTTGGTCATCCTTTTTCTCTTGTGGCAGTGATTTTTAAGCATTGCTGATACATGAAGGACATATGGTCAGTAAGAAATCCAAACACACTGTAAATGCGAGTAAAAATCACATGATTGTTCAAACGATCTAACAACTATTAATTAATAACATAAGTGACGACATTATCATACCTGAATGAATTCATGTATATTAATTGTCTACATCGTTGCCAAGATTATCATCACCTGGATTGAACAACCGTACAGGGCACCGACGATGAGTGTGTTCAGTCTCTTTGCAAATGCTGTATTTTCGACTTGCCTTTGCAGTGGCTATGGCAACGTCTCTTGATTCTAGAGTAGTGATTGTGCTTGACTCTCCAATGGAAGAAGACCATTCATTAGGGCAACGTTGTGTCCCTGTGTACCGCATTTTTCACTTTTTTTCCTTCGACAAGCTTCCCCAGTTGATGGAATCCGACCCTCTTTCGGTCTACCAGGTTGTCTTCTTTGTACAGGTGGGTGTACAACCACCCCTCTGATTTGCACAAGAATAACCCAAACGGACTTGTTAGGGACTAGATTGATGGGAAGTTCATATGCTTTTCTAACCCATCTTGAGGTGTAATATGGATGGCAAAATGAATAGTAGTGCACCCGCATGAAACTGTCACATATGATAAAGAAAGACAATATGTTAATATATCACATTAAATAATGAATGTAATAAGAACAATAAAGTCAAACCATGATATTTGCCAACAGCAACTGCATGAAGACACGGTAATTGATCAAGGTCCCATTTATGACAACTGTATGTCTTCGCAGCAATGTCAACGATCCTATTGCCTTCCTTGGCATGTTTCACGAAGAACTTGTTCTCGTGTATTATAGGAACTACGCTACATCCTCGATCTAATGTTTTTTTATGGGCAATGTTGGCATGTGCCACTATAGCGGAGGTAATCTTAGTTTCGAGTCTGAAGTATGTCTCAGAAATTCATGTGAACTCGTTATAGGCAACCGACGTGCTTTCATCATGCATTTATTGAGAAATTTGGAAATATTGGTGGTCATCATGGAATATTCTTCTTCTCAAACAATATGCACGTGACCACTTTTCCATTCTTGCTTTCACCAATGTTAGATGTGCCTGAAGATGCATAGACTGTATTTCTGTCAAGTGTGTATCACATTCTACTTGGGTATTGCTGTATGCGGCATGGTAAAATGTCTCCATCACATCCTTTCGTTGTCTATATAGTTTCTTCAATTTTTCCTTCAGGTGGAAGAAACATAATACATGTGGGACATTAGGGAAGACAACACTTATCGCATGTCGATCAGATACGATGACCAAATCCTCCGACACGCTGATAGCCTCTCTCAATTTTCTCAAAAACCAAATCCATGATCTGTCAGACTCACCATATCCAAATCCAAAAGCGATAGGATAAATCATCTCGTCCCCATCTTTGCAAGTGGCAACAAAAATCACATTTTTGTATTTACCTTTCACGTGGGTGGCGTCAACGGCAACAACTGGTCTTATGTAAAATCGAAAACCCTGAAAGAAAGCTCCAAACGCAAAAAATGAATATAAGAAATGATTATTTTCATCTATTTCTATTGCCGTGATACTGCCGGGATTTGTTTCTTTCAAAATGTGAAAATATGAGGGTAGCTGTTGAAATGACTCATCTGCATTGCCATAAGCTAGTCTCTTTGCATGCTGTAAAGACCTCCACGCTTTAGTGTACATGATCTGCACACCATGATGCTCCAACAACTCCCCAATTAGCATTCCAGGTGTATATTCACCAATTGCCACTCGTTCTAAGAACAAACTCCCTATGACAATAGCCTTCACACTTCAAAAATATGGATCGTAGACATCTGGAGTTTATGTGTGACCCGGGATAAATTTCACCACATGCCAAAACATACAATCAGGTCTGCATCTTGCACGAATCAGAAACTTGCAGTTCACATCTTTGCAACTAACCTCAAATCGAACAGTGCACGAACTTTTGATTTGAAAATCCATCTTCACATGGACACAATATTGTCTAAAGGCCAAAATCAGTTCCTATTTACTTTTAAATAGTGCGCTTTGGTAAAAAATATCACCCTGATAGGGAATCAACACTTCAGGTTGCATTGCCTCAATTGCATAATTTTCTACACCAAGAACAACCCAATTTCCATGTAGAAGGGTTGCCCTCAAATTGTGAACCTAAAAATCTTACTTCTAGGTACTCCGAACTGGCTCATTGTTCATCACCATCACCACTGTCATCACTACCATTATCATATGTTTTATTATCACCATCATCATCCATGTGTACAGCATCATCTGACAAACCAGTCGTACCATATGTAACAAAATCATCATTCCACATTGGACTACGTGCTGATGTAAGTGAAACGTCAACCACTGCATCTTGATTACCACTACAAACTCCGACATCTTTATAAATTATATCAACATAAATCACTTTATATATACCTCATTCGCACACAAAAAAACTCGACACTATAATGGTCGTCGATAGGGAACTTAGTAGTTGGAAGATTGCCCGATGGTTCACTAAAAAAATTAATGTTGATGTCGTGCATTGTTTTATCAATTCTCATTACCGTGTAAACAATATTAGTCAATTGACTAAAAGTCGCATTCTTGTTGGCCATCATGTACTTCTTATTACCCCCAATGTACTTATCATCATCATTCCATTTCCCGTTCTACATGATGACCAACGACACTATCCATTGCTACAAAATTGAAAGCAAGAAGTTAGGCTATTTAACTCCAATAGGTTAAATTCCTCGATTCTTTTTAACTATTAGTAAATATAAAAGGCTTATTTGTTTTTTAAGATTTGTACAATTCAAATGATTTTTGACTTATAAAACTATAATCTTATTTAATTCTATGTATTCAATTTATGTAGTTATGTAGTTTCTGACAAAAATTTAAAATTCACTCCTAGAAATTTTAAAAATTTTATGAAATGCTCATTAAATATTGTATTAAATATTTTAAACTATTTTACTAA
This sequence comes from Diospyros kaki, assembly GCA_036245055.1. Lineage (NCBI taxonomy): Eukaryota > Viridiplantae > Streptophyta > Magnoliopsida > Ericales > Ebenaceae > Diospyros > Diospyros kaki. The sequence continues at coordinate 6,669,325 of BSEG01000003.1, forward strand.
ATAAATAAAAATAATGCCCTTGATTAGTGGTTAATTTTGTAAAATTTTGTTATAATTATAACCCCCGTTTTGATTTTAAATTGGTTTAATTGAATAGTTATGTGTAATATATATCTATATATATAATATATAATATATTATAATAAACATGTAAATATAATATATATATATTATAACATAATGCATATACTCAATGAAGTGCATGCATGGAGCATCTATATAATATATAAGTATATAATATACCATATAATATATCATATAAATATATATAATATAATATATAATTTATTAATAGCACTCAATTGCTTGTTTGTAGGCATGAAGAAGGTTGGCTTGGACACTCAAATAGGATTAAAGCTCATGAAGAATTAAAGCCCATAAATAATTAAAACTCATGAAAAATTAAGACCTAATTTGAGCAACCCACGAAAAGCATTATTTGGAAAAGACCCAAGCATTATTTTTAATCATAATGAAGACCAAAAACCCAATTGTAGAAATTTATTATTATTTTTTTTAAATATTTATTTTATGAGTGCTTTATTATGTGTATTATAGCTAAAATCCATTTAACTTTATGAGTGCTTTATTAGGTCTTTATTTTAGCTAAAATTCATTTAACTTTAGGTGTGTATTATAGATAAAATTCATTTAATTTTAAGTGTGTAAGTGCCCATTAGATATAATTATGTCTAGTTGAATAATTAAAATTATGTGGTTTGTGTTGTATCTTATGGGTTATAAATAGCTCACTTGATTGCATTTGTAAGGATAATTATTATTCTTCAATCAAATCTTAGTTATTTTCTTATAATTTCTTTTTAAAAATTGTTCTTGTTCTATTTTTCTTTCTCTCTTATTTTCTCTTGCAATCTTACTTTTTTTATTTTTTCTCATGAATTCTTATGTCATTTGTTGTTACTTAATTATCCACCGCCTAAATGGCCGGTTAATTTATGTCTTTAAATTTCTGTAATTTTAATTCTTGTCTTTTTATTATTCATCGCCTAAATGGCTAGTTAATTTCTGCTATTTTAATTCTTATCATTTAAATTTTGTCATTTAAATTACGACATTTAAATTCCTGTCAATTAATTTACAAATGAAGATGAGTAGCTAAACCGAATCTTGGGTTAAGGCAAGGACAGTGTCCAACGCCAATGATTCCCAAAGAAAGCTGTGCTTTAAATGAGTGACATTAATTTAAATTTTAATATGGGTGTGTAGTAATTATTGAGAAATCACTAGGTTTGGATTAGAGCGTAAGCCTAACTTAGACCTTTCATGCCACGTATGAGAGTTATTAGAATTGGAAATGCTATCATACCCAAACCAGGATAATTAATTTAGTTATTTTGTGTATTAATTGCAATCAGATTTATGATAGTTGCTTAAACTAGAACTATCATCATCTCTAATTGTATTTAATAACAAAACCTCATATCTGAAATTAAATTAATGTTGCTAATCTTTTCTGCTAAAAATTAGAAATCAACGGGTTGGTGCTAAAATTGTCTTAACTCAAGTGCTGTCCAATTTCATATTCTCATAACTAGTGTTTATTTTAACATTTGTCTTGCTTTATTTCCTTGCATCTGTTATTTGAAAATCCATAAAAAAATTCTTGTTGTCAATTTATCCAAATGTGTGTGTGTGTTTGTGACATTCTTTTTTTTTGCCATAAATAAATCTCTCAGTGGACGACTTGGACTCATCTAAAAAATATAAATTTAAATTTAGACTACAACTGCACTTGTACACTGACGAGTATAAACCTTTCATCTAGATAAAGAAAAAAATATAAAATTTTTATTGTGTTTTAATTGCAGGGTGAGTGCAGCCAAATTTTGGTGCCGTTGCCGAGGAGATTGAGACAAAAATAAAAAGAAAAAAAATATAAGAATAAGCATCTCCTGATAAATTCGGTAACTCTGTTTCTCTTTTACTTTATTTTTTTTTATTTGTGCATGGTGTATGATACTTAGGTCAGGTAGGATTGTAGAATATCAGTCACTCATGTCTCAACACAACGAGAACTTGCCACTTGCACCTAATATGTCTGCACGTGGTAGTGACCACGGTAACCTTGATCCCATTGATCAAGAAATGATTAGACCTCTTAGGGATTACCTTCATCCTCCTAGACAGACAACTCCATCATGCATCATCCTTCCCATCAACCATCATAGGTTCAAGTTCAAACCTGGCACAATCCAATTGTTGCCAACTTTTTATGGCATGGATTCTGAAAATCCATACTCATATGAAAGAATTTGAGGAAGTATGTAGCACTTGCATGGACCATACAACAAATGAGGATGTCATAAGATTAAAACTTTTTCCATTCTCATTGAAAGATAATGCAAAAATGTGGTTAGGCATTCTCCCACCTAGATCTATAGGAACTTAGAGAGAAATGTAAGCAATTTTCTTAAAAAATACTTTCCTGCCAACAGAACTACTACTCTTCAAAGACAAATTATGAACTTTGCTTGTAAACCAAATGAGAATTTTGCTCAAGCTTGGGAAAGGTTTAAAGACCTTCTTCACACTTGTCCGCACCATGCTTTTGAGCAATGGAGAGTGGCCAGTTTCTTTTATGATTCACTTACTACCCAATTGAAAATGCTAGTTTCTACAATGTGCAATGGAGAATTCTATGAGAAGACTCCAGAAGAAGCTTTTCACTTCTTTGACACATTGGCTGAGAATACAAGGAATTGAGAAGTTGGTCCAACATCTGTTCTTGATTCAAGAGAAAATCCACAACCTAAAGGGAGACACCAACTGAGTGAGAGTGACAATTTAAATGCAAGACTAATTGCTTTAACAAAGAAAGTTGAAAACATGGAACCCAAAAAGGTGCAATCCGTTAATCAAGTGGAAGTAAAGTGTGTTGTGTGTGATGCAACAGATCATTCAACTGAAGAATGTCCTACCCTACCTGCTTTCAAGGAGGTATTGTATGGGCAGACTAATAACAATCATTCACACAACTTTGAGGGGAGACAAAATCAAAATCAGAGTGGAGCCTATTATGGGAACAATCAGAACTACAATTCATATCATCCCAATAATAGAAATCACCCAAATTTTTCTTGGAGAAATGATTTTGGAAATCATTCTCAACCTCCCTTTTCTACACAACAACACACCTTCCAACAAAATCAAGGTTCTTCATCCAATACTTACCAACCTCCTCATAAGAGATCTTTAGAAGATACCTTGCATCAGTTCATCCAAAGTTAAACAGGCATCAACAATCAAGTTGTTCATCTTGTCAAAAATTAAGACCAAACAAATAGAGGTATAGAAGACATTAGGAGCCAGTTGACCAAGTTAACACAAACATTGAGTGTGAGAGAACCTAGAAGATTTCCATCCCAAACTAATCCTAACCCAATTAGGCAAACCAACCAGGTAGAAGCTTCAAATAGTGAAACTAACACTCATGAACAAGTGCAAGTAGTGACTACCCTAAGAAGTGGAAGAATGATAGAAAAAACAACTGATCCTAGGATAAACCAACCTGCTGCTGAAGAGGAAGAACCAAAAGATCACGAATCCACTGTGGAGAAAAATGAAAAAAAAAACGAGAAAAATGAAAAAAAAATGAGAAAAATGAAAAACAAAAAAAAAGATGGGAAAGAAATTCAATACAGCCCCAAACTACCTTTTTCACAAAGGTTGAATCATTTGAAAAAAAAGTAACAAAATGCATATATATATGAAGTGTTTAAGCAAGTGAGAATCAACATCCCGTTGTTGGATGCAATCAAACAAACACCTTCATATGCAAAATTTTTGAAAGATCTGTACACTGTCAAAAGAAAAACAAATATGCATGAAAAGGCATTCCTGACCGAACAAGTCAGCACCATTCTCCAATTGAAAACTCCTCCTAAATACAAAGACCCAGGCTATCCAACCATTTCATGCATCATAGGAAGTCAAAAGGTTGATCAAGCACTCTTGGATTTAGGAGCTAGTGTCAATTTGTTTCCATACAGTGTGTATCAACAGTTGGGATTAGGTGAGCTCAAACCCACTAGAGTGACCCTTCAGCTGGCTGATCGATCAGTCAAAGTTCCACAAGAAATTATGGAGGATGTTCTAATACAAATCAATAAGTTCTACTTTCCGGTGGACTTCATCATTTTGGACACACAGTCGCATCAGGGGCCTTGGCCTCCTGTGCCAGTCATCTTAGGTCGACCATTTCTTGCCACATCAAATGCCATCATCAACTGTAGGAATGAAATCTTGAAATTGTCATTTGAAAATATGACTTTAGAAACAAACATTTTTAGGGTTTCCAAACAACCTGATGTGGAGAATGAGACTGAAGAAGCTGATCTGATACAAACATTGAGTGAGGAGTACATTAACTGTGAATTTGCTCAGGAAATTTTTGAGTTGGAGGAATTTATGGAGCAACAAGATTGCTCTCGAGAGAAAACTGAATATGTCTTAAGTTGCTCACCCGCACCTAAAAGAAAACCATTGCCAAACAATCTTAAGTATGCATTCCTAGGTGAAGGAGAATCTTTGCCGGTGGTGATCTCATCAAGTCTGGATCTTTAACAGGATGAACAATTACTGAATTTGTTAAAGGCATAAAATAAAGTTCTAGGTTGGACAATAGAAGACCTACATGGCATTAGTCCCTTAATTTGCACCCACAACATTTTCTTGGAAGAAGATGTAAAGCCAGTGAGACAGATGCAGAGAAGGTTAAACCTAAACATGAAGGAAGTGGTTAGGGGGGAGGTGTTGAAGCTCTTAGATGCTGGTATCATCTACCTTATATCTGATTCCAAATGGGTTAGTCCAACTCAAGTTGTATCTAAGAAGTTAGGAGTCACTGTGATAGCAAACGAGAACAATGAGCTCATTCCTACACGCATCCAGATTGGATGGCGGATGTGCATAAATTACAGGAAGCTCAACTCTGTGACTAGGAAGGATCATTTTTTGCTCCCATTTTTGAATCAAGTGTTTGAGAGAATAGCGAGACATGCCTTCTATTACTTCTTAGATGGGTATTTTGGGTACAATCAGATTGAAATTGTCTTAAAAGATCAGGAGAAAACTACGTTCACATGTCCATTCGGGACATTTGCTTACAAACGAATGTCAGTTGGTCTGTGCCATGCCCCTGCAACCTTTCAAAGATGCATGATGAGTATTTTCAGTGAATTGGTTGAGAATGTGGTAGAAGTATTTATGGATGACTTCTCAGTGTACGGAGACAGTTTTGAGAATTGTCTAGAAAATTTGAAGAAAATTCTAGTCTGATGTAAAGAAACGAATTTAGTGCTAAATTGGGAGAAGTGTCATTTCATGGTTACTCAAGGAAGTGTCATCGGACATATTGTTTCTTCCAAGGGTATTGAGGTTGATCAGTCCAAGGTTAAGTCAATTCAAAAATTACCCGCCCCAAGGAACGTGAGAGAAGTTAGGTCTTTTCTTGGCCATGACGGTTTTTATAGGTGATTTATCACTTCATTCAGTGCCATAGCCAAACCTTTATGCTGCCTCCTAACTTTTGACATACATTTTGAGTGGAATGGTGAGTGTCAAGTTGCTTTTGAGAAGTTGAAGAAATCACTTATTTCAGCACCTATCATTCAGTCCCCTGATTGGTCCCTCCCATTTGAACTTATGTGCGATGCTAGTGATTATGCGGTAGGAGTTGTGTTAGGACAGAAGAAGGATAAGAAACCTCATGTGATATACTATGCTAGCAAAACTCTTAATAAGGCGCAAAAGAATTATACCACTACAGAGAAAGAGTTACTAGCAGTTGTCTTTGCCCTAGACAAGTTCCAATCTTACCTCGTAGGGTCACTAGTGATCATTTTTATTGATCACGTTACTCTGAAGTATTTGTTCACAAAGCAAGATGCAAAACCCCATCTCATTTGATGAATCTTACTCCTGCAAGAGTTTCAACATTGAAATCAGAGACAAGAAGAGAGTAAAGAATGTGGTGACTGTCAAGGATTCCAAGTCAAGATCTCACACAATTTGATGAACCAATCCATGACAATTTCCCTAATGAGCAACTGTTTGAAGTGAATGTTATTCATGCATCATCTGTTATCCCTTGGTATGCCAACATTGCGAACTACCTGGCAACTAGTCTAATCTCAGACCATTGGAGTAAGCTAGATGGGCATAAATTCTTTAGAAAAGTCATAACCTTCTTTTGGGATGAGCCCTACCTCTTCAAGTATTGTCCTGACCAAATCATCCGTAGATGCATACCCGATCATGAGCAAAAGAGTGTCATTAATTTCTTTCATACTCTTGCATGTGGAGGCCATTTTTCTGTCAAGAAAACAGTTGCAAAAATTTTTCAGAGTGGATTTTATTAGCTGACATTGTTTAAGAATGTGTACAAGTTCTGTTCAAGTTGCGATCGATGTCAAAGGTTAGGAAGTCTGTCGAGGAGAAACATGATGCCATTACATCCGATCTAAGTGTTAGAAGTTTTTGGCTGTTGGGGTATGGATTTTATGGGTCCATTTCTCAATTCATTTGATCATGAATACATCTTACTTGTTGTCGACTATGTGTCCAAATGGGTCGAAGCGATCCCAACCAAAAGAAATAACCATAAGACTATAGTGAAATTTTTGAAAGAAAACATATTCAGTCAATTTGGGATGCCACGAGCAATCATTAGTGATAGGGGTTCCCATTTTTGTAATAAAGTTGTGGCATGATTAATGAAGAAATATGGTGTATTGCATAAGGTTGCAACACCATATCATCCCCAAACCAATGGTCAAGCTGAGTTAGCCAATAGGGAGATTAAAAGCATATTGGAAAAGACTGTTGCTACTAATCGTAAGGATTGGTCCTTAAGACTAGTAGATGCTCTTTGGGCGTACAGGACAGTTTACAAAACAATTTTAGAAATGTCTCCCTATAGGCTAGTATACGGTAAATCTTGTCATCTGCTGATGGAAATTGAGCATAAAGCATATTAGGCAATTCAAAAAATCAACAAAAGTCTAACTGAAGCATGCCTATCTAGGAAACTCCAATTGAATGAGCTCGAGGAAATTCGGAACGAGGCATTTGAAAATGCACGATTAGTTAAGGTTCGCATTACATGATCAGCACATCATTCGAGAAAGCTTTCAGGTAGGGCAACAGGTACTCTTGTATGATTCTCGGTTGCATCTATTCCCAAGAAAATTGAAGTCTCGATGGGTCGACCCCTTTGTAATCAAGTCCATCTCAGAATATGGGGCCTTTGAGATAGAAAATCTGGAGTCAGGACAACGTCTTACAGTCAATGGTCACAAGTTGAAACCATACCAGGGTAGTATTGAGGAGAATGAAGGAGTTGTGGATTTGGGTGACCCACCATTATCTGATGAGTAAGGGGAGTTTCGTGTCGTCTAGGAATCTGATGTTAAAAAACCACCTTTCCATTTAGGTTACATGGATGTCTCTGGATTTGAGACATTAAAAAAAAATATATAAAAATATATATATATATATTATTCATTTTCTGCATTACTTAATTAACTTTGACTCACATAGTGTTTCTTTGTATGCAGTCTAAACAAAATTTTTGCATATGAATTCATGCATTGAAAACCGCCAGGTATGCCTATCTTCTATCTTTTTATTGCCAATTGAGGACAATGCGCAATTCAAGTTGGGGGGTAAGGTGTACTTAAGAATTGATTTATTGGTGTTTAAAATTGATCTATTGTGTAAATAATTTTGTTTGACTCGATAATATTGTCTTGTGTGGTATATATGATTTTATTGGGCTCCTAAAAAAAATTAAAAAAATAATAATAAAAAAATTAAAAAAATTAACCAAAATAAATAAATAAGAAATAAAAAAAATTGAGAAAAAAGAGGGAGACAGAATTGACGCTGGTAGTAGCTATTTTTCTCGGGCAGTGCAATCACATTGCCCTATAAAGAAAGAGGCATACTGTCAAATGTTGAAAAATGAGACGTTAAACGACGCTAAGCGTGTCAGTGCAATTATGGCATGCCTCAAGCTGAGTGTGGAATAGTGACACCCATTGTTCTATAAGAGACTCCATATCTGTAAGAGGCAAGCCACACTTCTGCAAACAAGCTCAATCTTCTCTCTTTTGTGTTGTTCTCCGATCAGGTACTCTCGCTCATTTTGTAAAATTTATAGTTTTTACTTTTCTCTTATTATAGTTGTTTTTTATTAAAAAAAAAATAGATCTTCAACTCTCAAAAATTTTCAAGTACTATCCATCTCTCCCAATGAATGATTTGAAAAAAATTTATACTGATAGGTGTGAAAGACTTAGGATATTGATGTATAATAGCATCCCTGAAGATATTCGCTGGTTGATCGAAGCAAAAGTTCGATTAGCTGGCGAAACTTCACCTAATTTTAAGTAATTTCTAGGTTTGGGGAAGAGTAATTTTGCGAAAAAACGAAGAGCAAAAAGAGTGAATGGTTGTTATAAATATGCTCATTGGACCTGTAACACACGATGCAAATCTGTAGGGTTTACATCCGTAAATCGAGAAGATAAAATTAGGCTCATAAAGGATGGACTGAGTAAGGAGTCTTTGGATGATATCCGATTAACTCTTGAGACGCATCCATGTGGAATAGTGCAAAGAGAACTTCTTGCTTTATAGACCCAGTTCATAAGTGACAACCAACGATATAGTCTTGGGAATCTGACTAAAAACGACCATGTTTGTCAATCTATAAGAAAATTGGATGGGAAGTTTATCCCCACTTCATAGAAAGTGTTTAAGCTATTTTTAGATGTAAAATCAAAGGAAGATGTGAGTCACAATCACAACTACTTGTACATACGCATATGATTTTTGTTTGTGTTTATTTTTTGTTGAATTCTTGTATAACTGCTTTTGATCACCAAACTTCTTTTCAAGGCATACAGAAGGAACAAACATAAATGAAATGTCAATTAGTTCGTCGAATTAATATCATATGTGTACTATGTGGCTCTCAACTCCGGAGCGATAGTTGTTACGCACTTGTAGCAAACGAACTTGGCCTAAAATTAGGAGAGAGAAAAATTAATTTGGTATATGGAGGGGGAAGTCTTGGATTGAATGGTTGTGTTTCACAAGCTGCACATCTTGAAAAATCATATGTGGTAGATGTAATGTCAATCCCTTGGGCTGAACCACATATTTCCGATATTACACGAGGTCAACTTATAGAAACGAATTCTATGTCTGAGCGCATGGCTTATAAGATTTATCAGTCAGACGCCTTCATTGCTTTACCAGTAGGTTTTGGTACACTTGAAAAAATCTTCTGTATAATCTCTTGGGCTAAGAGCAATCTACATACCAAACCCAATGGACTTTTAAATGTTAACCATTTTTTTGATGGGTTGCTCTCGTTTCTTTATCAGGCTGTGGATCAAAAGTTCATTTCTCTTTCAGCAAGAAATATTTTCATTTCTACATCTACCATTGAGGAGTTGCTAGAGAAATTACACGCTTATGTTCCACAGCACGATCCTTATGAGCCTCAGATAGATTGGTCTAAGGCAATCAGAAACAAACGCCAAAAGGGTCCGATTAATTTAGATTTATCACTATAAGGAGTGTTCTTTATTAAGATGGCTGAGTAAGGAGTACTTTTTGTACTCTTGAGACGTATCTAATTATTGTACAACTTGCAGGATTTTTCTTGGTTGTGTTCCTAAAACAAAAAGAAAAAAAAAATTGTGGAATGTTGTTAAGCAAAGTTTTTTATAAGATGGCTGAGTAAGGAGTACTTTTTGTACTCTTGAGACGCATTTTGTTTATCTTATGACTTGCATGCAATTTTTATTTGGTATGAAAATATAAATATATATATATATATGGTATGCTCATTTGTTTGTTTGAGTTTTAGCAATTCACAGTAAATCTATGGAGTTGTGGAGTTACAGGTATTCCTAACAACCCTATTTTATTACTGCAATTCAGGTTGGGGGTGTAAAGTCTAGTTATGAATTATCTGGTTCATGTTTAACTGTGAGTTTGCTATTGCTAGTTTGTAGTTTTGTGTGAATTGATTATCTTCATCTGCTCTTATTAAAAAAAAAAAATTTATATGTTTTAAATAACGCTATTCCTAAAGCTTTGGAGTTGTGCACTGATAGCTGGTTAAGTTTACAATATGAAACATGAATGCATTGATTTCTTATTTGAAAACGTATATGTATTAGAACAAGTAATTTGCATTCATCGGGTATTCAAAATTTAAAAATTGGTTATCAGTCATAAAGTCAAAGATAACAGTAATTAGCTGATTAGTACACTGTATGATCCTTCAACAGAAGTGGAGACTATTACCCAAGTGAGTGTTTGAACTTAATAACCGTTAATTCTGAGTGAAATAACACTTACTCTAAATATGTTTGTTGTTTATCTCATTTTTTCAATGGCTTCAAAACATCAATTTGCTTTGAATGTCCAGTATGATAGCAGATGAATTTGACTAGTTTCAAACTCCGAATTAGATGGCTGAGTAACATTATTTTGTAGAAGCATGATAGAGGGATCAATTTTTGTTTCATTTTGGGCCTATAACCTTTCTCTTTCTTTAAATTAACCTCCCTTGCTAGCCCATTTGAGCCATTTGTAGTACAATTTCTTTCGATACCCTCGTTTAACCCATAACCATATGAATTTTGTCTAACCTGGTGTGTTTTTTTGGGAATTAGTTTGTCTAACTATTTTCATATCTTAAAAAAAAAAGAAGAAAAAAAAAGTGAAAAAAAAATTCTCTTAGCTATTCAACATAAGTGTTTCAAAATAAATACTGAAAAAAAAAATATGTCCAGTTTGATATTAGTGATAAAAGAAATCTCAACACACTCTTTGCACACTTTACCTTTTCTTTGACAACCCGTATTAACTCATAGCCCCATTACAACCCGATCTGGTCCCTCTTGATGCTATAAATCATGTGATCTCAGAATTCGAGTTTGGAGTAGGGAATTATGTTTAAATTCATAAGTTACTCATGTAGAGCATTATTCCAATCATGAAACTATGTTAATTTTCCTATTCTTTCCTAAAAATACATTCCTTGTATTTGGGATGACATCGAGTTTTGAACTTGTTCTGCATTTACTCTTATAATGGTGCACGGGTGTGTACACCTGAGGAATCCTTTTTATTGGAGGAAAAATCCATAGTAAGGTTTAAAGTCAAAACTTTGAGGGAGTAAGTCTGTGTGTTGGTTATCCTAATTGCCAATCCTGAGATTTTATGACCTTTAACTAAAAATCTGATTTAGAATGCTAAATTACTTATTTGATTTTATGCATTTTGGTTTCGAATTTGAAATTTTTACATTCATACAGTTATTGCGAATAAAGATTGGCAGGTGTATAGTCTAATTGCTAAGGGACTAGCAATGTTTAAGTAGGGGATATGATTAGTGGTTAATTTTGTAAAATTTTGTTATAATTATAACCCCCGTTTTGATTTTAAATTGGTTTAATTAAATAGTTATGTGTAATATATATCTATATATATAATATATAATATATTATAATAAACATGTAAATATAATATATATTATAACATAATACATATACTCAATAGAGTGCATGCATGGAGCATCTATATAATATATAAGTATATAATATACCATATAATATATCATATAAATATATATAATATATAATATATAATTTATTAATAACAATCAATTGCTTGTTTGTAGGCATGAAGAAGGTGGGCTTTGACACTCAAATATAATTAAAGCTCATGAAGAATTAAAACCCATGAAGAATTAAACCTCATGAACAATTAAGACCCAACTTGAGCAACTCATGGAAGGCATTATTTGGAAAATGCCCAAGCATTATTTTTAATCCTAATGAAAACCAAAAACCCAATTGTAGAAATTTATTATTATTTTTTTATTTTTAAATATTTATTTTATGAGTGCTTTATTAGGTGTGTATTATAATTAAAATCCATTTAACTTTATGAGTGCTTTATTAGGTGTGTATTTTAGCTAAAATTCATTTAACTTTAAGTGTGTATTATAGTTAAAATCCATTTAACTTTAAGTGTGTGAGTGCCAATTAGATATAATTATGTCTAGTTGAATAATTAAAATTGTGTGGATTGTGTTGCATCTTGTGGGCTATAAATAGCTCACTTGATTGCATTTGTAAGGATGATTATTATTTTTGAATTAAAGCTTAGTTGTTTTCTTATAATTTCTCTTTGAAAATTGTTCTTGTTCTATTTTCCTTTCTCTCTTATTTTCTCTTGCAATCTTACTTCTTTTCTTTTTTTCTCTTAAATTTTTATGTCATTTATTATTACTTAATTATCCATCGCCTAAATGGCCGATTAATTTATGCCTTTAAATTTCTGTAATTTTAATTCTTGTCATTTAAATTACACTATTTAAATTCCTGTCAATTAATTTACAAATGAAGATGAGTAGCTAAACCCAATCTTGGGTTAAGGTAAGGACAGTGTCCAACACCAATGATTCTCAAAGAAAGCTGCGTTTTAAATGAGTGACATTAATTTAAATTTCAGTATGGGTGTGTAGTAATTATTGAGAAACCACTAGGTTTAGATTGGAGTATAAGCCTAACTTAGAGTTTTCATGCCACGTATGAAAGTTACTAGAACTGGAAACGCTATCATACCCAAATCCGGATGATTAATTTAGTTATTTTGTATATTAATTGCAATCAGATTTATAATAGTTGCTTAAACTAGAATCCCGCATATCATGTATGGGGATTGCTTAAACTAGAACTATCATCATTTCTAATTGTATTTAATAACAAACCATCATATTTAAAATTAAATTAATGTTGCTAATCTTTTCTGCTAAAAATTGAGAATCAACGGGTTGGTGCTGAAATTGTCTTAACTCAAGTACTGTCCAATTTCATATTCCTATATCCAGTGTTTATTTTAACTTTTGTCTTGCTTTATTTCCTAGCATTTGTTATTTGAAAATCCATAAAAAAATCCTATTGTCAATTCATCCAAATGTGTGTGTGTTTATGACATTCTTTTTCTTTTGCCATAAATAAATCTCTCAGTGGACGACCTAAACTCATCTAGAAAATATAAATTTAAATTTGAACTATAACTGCACTCATAAAATAACGAGTATAAACCTTTCACCTAAATAAAGAAAAAATATAAGAATTTTATTGTGTTTTAATTACAGGGTGAGAGTGCAGTCAACCCCCTAATGGTCATAAAACCTAGTACCGATTTTCGTAGGCCATAAAACTCGGTACCGGGTTTGGTCGCCTACGAAACCCGGTATGACCCACGAAACCCGATTACATTGTGCACGTCTAAAATTTTTTTTCTTCCACACAAATCCTTTCAAACCTAGAATAATAGACTAACCATATGTTTTTTACTCACAATCACAATTATTCTACACAGCTTAATAAGCAATGTGAACATTAAAAAAATTAAAAACCTAAATAGAAATCATAATCGATACCTTGAGATTGAGAATGCTTGTTCGAGAGGAAAAATGGTGAAAATTGGGTGAATGCAGCTTCAATGAAGTCCTAACTGTGATCGATGAAGAAGATTGAATGACCCAAGCAGCAAAATATTGAATGTAGGAAGAATGGTTGAGTTTGGATGCTTTCGGCTATGGAGAAAAAAGTAAGAGCGTGAATGTTGGAAGAAGAAAGGTAAAGTGAAAGAGATAAGGGTATTTTGGTAAATAAAGATAAGGGCAACGTGGGCTTTCCAATTTAAAATCTCATTAAGAGTATTTTAGGCATTGCACGTAAAAGTGGCTATAAAGTATAATTAATTTATTTGATTTGTACAAAAATATTTTTTTACTAGAAAGTGGTTAAAAATAATTTTATAAATTTCTTTCGACTTAATTATGAATTCCTCCCAAGGATGCACCTCTCTTGGAGCCTATATATAAGCATAATTACCTCTCACATTGTGTGTGCAAGTGAACAAGTGACATCACTTGTGTTTAAAAACCAGAAGTCAGCATCCAATATCTCTATTCTAAATAAATTTCAATTGTTTTCTCCCAACTTATCTAGTTCACCAAAGTTAGTCCCTCTATTTCTATCTTCACAAGTTAGTCCTCGTAAATCAACTTAATTATATTATTTAAAAACCATAAAAAAGTTTGCTTTTGTTTTTCCTTTACCCACCTTGCTAAGCTCGTTTTCTCTATGAGGTTGGTTGTTCAACAAAGCGAAGTCAAAAATCAGAGAAGGAAAGAAGCAAACGGTGTCGATCTTCATCTTCTTCATTCACCGGTGGGGCAGCTAGTAGGCGGACAACAGGGAGTTGCAGGCGGCCAACAATGCAAGGCAGGGACTTTCTGTGGTGAACAGCAAGCATGAGTTGCAGCAGCCGGCGTAATGGGCACGAGCAGCGTGCAGCGAACGTGCACCAAGAGTTGCCGACGGTACACGCAAGCAGCTTGCGAAGAACATGCGATTTGCGTGCGAGCAATCCGGCTAAGGCGTTTGTAGCGATGATTGGTGAAGGAGTTGGCGATAAGCGGCTGAGCAGCAAGCAGTCAGCTTTGGCAAGGAGTTACAGGCGACAGGCAAGCAGTGTTAGTGCGGCGTTTTTCCGGCGGCTACTCTAGCATCAGCAAGAGTTGCTGGGAACTTTTTCTGGCAGTGTATTCCAACAAGCGTTGAGAGTGATTCTTTCAGCCTCCTGTCTTTTCTTTAAATCTTGCTATTTAATATTCATGACATGAATTAACTTGGAAGGTTCCAGCTCTCACTCACATTTGTGTAGATTTTGTCTATCACAAAAAATCCATGAAAAGTTCCAAGGTTGCTAGCTTGGTGTGGACACCTAGGCCCTCTACAGTTTGGGGACGATGAGGTCTTCATGTAAAAATTGTTTCTACATCTTCTTGATATGTTTCTACATCTTCTCTATATCTTCTAACAAGTATGATTTTGCTTTATTAAATGTGATGTAATAGTGCATTATTTAAATATCCAAGTACCATATGATTTGCGTTGAATTTCATGTGATAAAAATTTTCAAAAAATTTACACTCATCCATAGGAGAATCCTAACAATTTGTGTTTGGCTCATTTATTTTTAAATATGTTTAAGTTTGACTTGTTTATAAATCAAATTTGGAAATAGTGTTGGAGCTTAGGGACAAATCTAGAGAGTAGGTGCGCAATGGGCTAGGTGGGATGGGGTGGCCAATTGTGGTGCATATATATATAGATGTCTAAGAAGGTTAGCATCGGTTAAAGCTCATTTCAGCTCACCTCTAGATCTGTCCTTATTGGAGTTTTATTCATTAGTATTTTTTGTTTATGAACTCTATTTGTTAATGAGCCTGAGAAGAGAGCTTGAACACTGAGTTGGATTCTCCCATTTACTAAATTAATGAGCCTTAATCTATTCTTTTAGTTAGTTTGCTCTCATGAATGACCAAGGAAATAGTCTAAACATTTTGGTTGGATTTTAATATTATTTAAAGGTGGGAACTCACTAATTTGAGGATATATAGCCTTCAAACTCACTTGTGGTAAGTTTTTTTTTTTTTTTAACCTCTATTTTATTATTGCCTAGCATAGGTCTCATGGCATGTGTTTGTGACATATTTGTTTGCTTAAATAATAGAATGTGTGTGTGTGTCACAGAGATGCTAGTTATGCAATTAGGATCTAATAATGAAAATACTCGAGAAGAGATTGTCGTTAATAAGAGATAGGTGCAGGAATCTTTAAAAGACAAAAAAACCCATAAAAGTGGTCTCTTTGAATGGGATAATGCCACACGACTAACTCCTGGACGACTTGGTGGACAACTCAATAAATTAAACCCAAATTATTTAAAGAAGCACTCAAATTGGAGGTTCTTCTTCATACTCTACCCCCCCTCTCTCTCTCTCACTCCACAATGTCTCTCTCTTCATTGCGTCTCCATCTCTCTCTCTCTTTCTCTATCCATTGCGTCTTCTCCACCTCCGGTCGTTCAATGCTCGTTCCTACTGTCGTTAGACCTCCACCAATAGAGACGTCGGGCATCAGCATGCATTTACTCCACCTCCAACCGTCATCGCCAGTGAGCTCGAAGACGAAGGAGTCGCCAACAAGCTCGAAGAGGAAGGAAATCGGTCGTCGACAAGCTCACCTACGTCAATGGTCGGTGGTCGGTGCCTCTTCTTCTCTCTCTTTCTTTGGGTCTTCTATTCTCGCATGTCACTTCTCTCATGTTGTCGTTTGTCGCCACCGCCGACACCTCCATCTCCATCTCCTTCTCTCTCTCTCTCCGTTGTCCACCACCACCTCCATCACCATTTATTGCTATCTAAATATAAATATACACAAATTAAATATATATATTACACAAAAGATTTACATATGTATAAATATACACAAATTAAGTATATATTACATAAAAGATTTATATATATAAATATATACAAACTAAAAACATATTATACAAAATTATCTATCTTGAACAAATTAAACCTATTTTATTACTTTTAAAAATTTTAGCTTGGAATGTGTTGTAACTTTTAAAAATATAGTTTGGGTTGTTATTTTTAAAAAAATATATATATTATGTAATTTTTTTATTTTTTAAATTATAAAATGAAAATTAAATTATAAACTATAATATTATAATATTTATTTTTAATAAAAATACATATTCATATATTCATCACAATACAATTATATTTTTTCTCTTTATCATTCATACAAAACATAAAATTTTATGTATTTTATAATTATTTTATCTATGAATAATTATGTATATTTTTATGTTATAATTTATTTGTATTGCTTGAATTGAAAGATTAAAAACTTTATGTAAAGTTATACAAAATCTTAATATTATATTTCATAAAAGTCAAAATTTATATTTAAAGTTCAACAAAACCACAATATTATATTTTAGGTTTATGCAAGTAATATAAATAGATAAGAAAATAAATAATAACATAAAAATATATTTTAATCCAAAGTATATTATTTATTTGTATAGTTGTTAGTCTATATTTTTATTTAAAAAATACGTATATTTAACCTAAAGTTATACAAAAATAATATTTCAATAAATATATTATATATTTATATATGTGTTTGTTTAACAGACCCAAAGAGAGAGAGAAAAAGAAGGAGATGGAGGTAGCTTCAATGGCGACGAATGGTGGCTTCAACGACAGTGGTGGCGACTACGTCGTTGATGAATGGTGGCAGCTGTGTTGGTGGTGCATGGCGGCAACTACAACTCTAATGGCCTAAAATTATCATTTTTAAATTCGTTAATCATACTTTGATAATTTGATGTGTTAGCATTATTATTTGAAAATTTATCATGTGTTAGTGGGTTTTTATTTAAGTTTTATATCCATACTATTATTGTTCCTATTATTATTGTTAATATTATTATTAAACTTGTTGCTGTTAATATTTAAAATTGCTATTATTGTAAGCACCCCTGCCCGAATATTCCAACCGCCCGAATATTCCAACCACCCGGTCTATCTGAACGGGAGCGCCTATGAAAGGAAAAAGAATGAGACATGAGACAAAAACCACCCTAGCATGCATACTAAAAAATGAGAGCAACGGAAGAAAAACTAAACACATGCATGCACTACGGGAACAACCGCTAGCACAGCGGTCACAAGATCAATAAATGAAAACAGACTCCTGTGCCAATATACACGAGACTCGAGGAAAGACTTGGCACAGTACAAAATAATAGAGTAAATTCTACTTAGACATCAGAGTTGACAGGGATTGACGGGATTGCCTGTACACCATACCGACTCTGCCGCTAGACGCTGACTCCCTTGCTCGGACCCACGCTAGCACTACCTGGAATGATGGAAAGCAAAATGAGTCGAGAGACTCAGCAAGCATAAAGAAAAGAAAGGCTGAAGGCTGAACATATCCAATAAACTCTTCCCAAAATAAACTCCCAGGTACACACAAACCATGAGATGCTACAACACAAAAGTATAGCATAATAAAAGCACATACCGGTCCTTGGGGCCCACACAAGACACACGGCACCCAAGTCCCATACCAACCTGCCGCTACCCTGAAAGGAAACAAATATCTCCACAAACCTGCTCGCGCGATCCCGGGTCGATACTCCCGTCACCCGTCCATGTCGGTACTCCCGACAACCAAGCCATAGGCTCCCTCGGAACGATACTCCCGTTCGAGAACTATATACTACCAGTAGTCATGCAATGCACATAAAAATGCAATGACGTAGTGAGCATCAACGTGATACACTGGCGCCCATACATCCAGGCATCAGGCCATGCTCCGCTTACATAGTAAACCACATGCGATGCATATGCCCGCGTTGGATGTAATCTAACCAAGCTAGAGTGTCCGTGTCCAAGCATACTCAATAAATGAATATCCCAACATGCATCTCGTACCCATGTAATATCAAATCATGAACAGTAATACAATGTATCTAATCATACAGTAAATCACATACCGGCAGAGCTAGTTAGTAGTGCCCGGCACCGGTCAACGGCCAGTGACTAGGAGTGTCCGCGTGACAGTCCACTTCAGGGCCGTACAATAGTCTACCCCAACGTCACCAAACAGTTGACCCCTGCCCCACTGCTTAATAGCTCTAATCAAATCATAAGTAAATCCGAGAAAAACCATAAATAAAACCCGCACGTCTAGGAACCTAGTCCCCGAGCTGGGTTCAGCATCATTCCGAAAGGAATGGGGGCGGTATAAACCCCCGTAGGCACTCAACAAATAAAACTCTAGAAGTCTCGGATTTATTTAAATTAAAACAAATGAATAATAATTTAACTAATAAGGTTAGGTGCCAAATTAGAGTAAGGGAGAGGATAAAGTACAGGAAATCACGGGGTCTTTCATAGGAATTAAAGATCGTGAAGAGAGGGTTAGGAGCTTATCTTTACACTGTCGTTCCTTACCTTTCTTGCACTCCCGTTGCAAAGTAAAACGTTTAATAGCAATTAATAAGACCGTGGCTCGCTTTAATTAAACCAAAACCGTGTAATATAAATAATTTAGTCGTCTAAAATCCCACATAGGCTCACCACAAATAAAATCCCAATAAGTCTCATATTTATTTTAAATTAAATCACGCTAATAAAATCCTCGAAGCCAGCTTAATAAATTAAATTTAAATCTAACAACTTAAAATTTCATATTTAATAAACGAGCCAAAACAGACGAAGGGAGAGTATAAAATACAAGAAATCATAGGGTTTCTCACGGGAATTAAAGAATGCGAGGAAAGGGATTGGAGCTTGCCTGAAATTAGCTGCTTTCAGCCTCTCTTGTACTCCCGATGCGAATTAAATCATTTCCTAGCAAATAACACAATCGAGACTCAAATTAATTAATTCTAATCGCGTAAAATTTATAATTTAAACATATCGCGCTTCTACTAATTTTTTACCCACGTACTTGATCGCTTCCCATGTCGAAATAATCCCAAAATCCCTTTATTTTTCCTATATTTTTTCCTTTTCTTTTATTTTCTTTCTTTTCTTCTTCTTCTTCTTCTTTCTTCTTCTTCTTCTTCTTCTTATTCCCGCGGCTCTCCCATGCGCCTTCTTCCTCACACACACCAGCAGCCACCCACCGCTGCCCAGCCTATCGGCCGCCACTGCGACCAGCTCCACTGCCACCGGCCGTCGCTGATCACCGCACCACCACCGCCATAACCGGCTCCACCGTGGCCACCTGCACCTCACGCAACCGCCTGCGCACAGCCGCCCGCCATGGACGGCCCTCGCTGCTCCAACTGCTGCAGCCTTCGGCTGCTACTTGCACGACCTCCTCGGCCGCCCTCGATCGCCATTGACCGGCTATCGCTGCCGACCATCAAAGCTTCCATCGGCGCCTCGAGCTTTGGCATCACAGCCATGGCCGCGGCTTCTTCAAGTCGTTGCTACTTGCTTCAATCATCGGCCATGGCGGCTATTGCCATGGCTGATCTTCCCCCTCCCTCTCTCTTTCTCTCTCTCAACTTCCTCCTATCCCTCTCGATCTCTCCATCTCCCTCCATCACTCGGCTCCCCCTACTCTCTTGCGAACTCTCACTATCTCCTCTGTTTTCATTTTTTAGAGAGTGGCACTGTGCAAAGCTTGGCCTCCAAGCTTACACGCACAACCACTCATTTAACATAATAGTTAACTAAATTTAATTTAAGTTAATTTAGTTTATTCTTTTATTATTATTTCCAAAATTTGAGAATATTACAATTCTCCCCTCCTTATTAGAATTTCGTCCTCGAAATTCGCATTGAATCCATGTCCTCAAGATACGCTCACAACTCTCAAGATATTACTCAACATCACCTTCAGGACATTCCATATCATCCTAAGGCAATCTCAAAATTCCAGACGTACTCAATCCCAATGATAAACTGATTCGCAACACCAAGCTTAATGCAAATGCAGCTAATTTCAAATATAACCGATAGTGACAAAAGTGAAGCCATCCTCTCGCATGACGAGAGATTAATACTCGGTAATGTGACTAAGACCTGCCACGTACCTATGAAGCATAGGAACATGGAAACGAGACGATACACTCAATCAAGAATTCAACAGCAATATCCTTTAATCTGACTTTTTCAACTGATTCTTAGCCAGATACACAACATTTTCTCGGCAGTACTTTCTCCCATAATTTGTCGCGAATGCTCGGGGTGCCGTGAATAAATACGGGTAGTCGTTTAATCAGAACTATCAAGAAATAAACGTTCTCCACTCAATACATCTCGAGATCTAAAATGTCACCAGATCACCCATCCTAAAGGAATCGGCACATCCAATTGTGACTTATTCGATGACCACCAATCTTCAATCTTGTCATGTTGCTGATCTTAACTTCCAAATAGCTAATTTGCCATACCTTCTCTTGATCACTAAATACTAACCTTGACCTCCTAAAGACTTTATACGGTAGCTGGGACTCGATCTTTAGAACCGGTGTTATCTGCTCTATAGCCTATGCGACTAAAAGCACCTCACCGTATCAGTAACTATTCAAATCCCCAAGGCATCTCATAGGTCTCCCCAACAATGAAAAGCAACTGAAGTGGGTTAGGCATTCTTCTGACTAGCATAACAAGTCATCTCATGTTTATGTCGATGTACCACTTGACCAGCATCCAGAGGAGTCTCATCCCCTCAATCGGTCAATAACCGACCCTAGGGCATGTGGTCCGTGATTAGTACCGAGCGTACTCATAGCAACAACTATCATTACAAGAGAACCCAATAGTTACTCAAACATGCAACTAACTCTGGTCCTGGCCATACACCCAGATATCTCTCGCCATAACAAACTTAGAAGGGCTTTCTGATTTTTAATTCACTTTATCACGGATGCTCCACGACAGCCCAAAACGTCTGCTACCACCATTGCTTTACCCTATTTATCACAGAATCTCACAACCTTAGTCATTTGTCACGCCAACCACAACGTCGCCTGAACTCTGCTCCACCTGTGAGAACTAAACACCTATACCCTATCTAAGTAGTGATGCCAGATCTCCAAGCAGTATAACCGCTGTAAACTCCAAGGCCACAATTCCGTAATAGCCCTTCAGTCAATTCCATCACAGATCTCTCTTGGAATAAGCTTGACCCCATCCAGATTCAATTAAACTTAAGGTTGCTGTCCTAAACCTCCAAGGAAATGCAAACCCCTTAGAACCTCAATTTGCCTTCACACCCCATCACATGACGCATCTCCCGTCCGAATACGTGCACTTGTAAACAGTTTAACTGTCAAGTACATTCAAGCTACCACATTACCCAGCCTTCAGTTTTTCGTCTCAGTATGCCATGTACACATCTCAATACCTACGGGTCTACCATTTACCATCGGACTCCTATAGCACATTCACATATAGTGGGACATTTCCGTACCATTCCCGGCAAAATCCAATCATGGGCCTCCAGTTCACATTCTACCACGACCTCATCTCTCATAAAATTGACGCAAGCTTTAGGTAGGGCGTCAGCAATGCCTGGCGAGACCAAGGAAGCTCCAGACCTCTTTAGAAAACACATCAGAGTTAGCCCGACAAATCATCTGCTCAGGAGAAAAGACTTTTATGCCTCAAGGCTGCCCGACTCAACTGCAAGGTCAATCCCTCACTAAGGCAACCTTCCTGGTAAATCCTCAAGAAGGCCAAGAGTATCCCTCGCTCACTCACAACCGGGAAAAAATCTAGTCATACACGCCTTTATCATGAGCAACGTGCGCTTTAGATGCAGCTTTAAAAATTCCCTTAATCACTTCCCTTTGTTGAGGTACATGTTATCTCTAATCTGCATCACTATTAGACAATGGTTAGGGACCCAACAAGTCTACCACAAGTCAAGTGTCAGATCCACTCGGTCTTAGCGAAAACGGTCCGCAACCCATATGTCCATCGCAGGCCAAACTTGTGACTTTCCAAGTCATACTATTTATCACATCAAGTCACTAGGATACTCTTTGCTAGTAGCAATGCCTACTTGATTCCTAAGGATCCCAAGGCTCATAAGTTACTAAATGCATCTCATCACCTAATACCTTCAAACATGATACATGATGTATCTCACACAATTCTCATCCTTACAAAACTCATAAGTTACAATCACACACTTACATTATATCCCTCTAATAATCATACTAACTAGAACTCCCCTCATCTCACCTGGCAACCAAGGCAGCTTCCTCTGCCAGGTAAGCTAAGTCCTCATTGCTAGCTAAGCTAGAGCTGAGTCCAACAGGTTCCTCTGGTGGCTATGACAGTACCCTCATGGTAGCTTGGATTGACTGGGTGTCAGGTAGTGCTCTAACCCTGGGCACGTCCTATATCGGTCCCTGGTAAAGCTCCCAAATGGCAATTTATTGCCTCACAACCCTAGCAAAAGTATCATAATGGGAACGAATGCTCACATCATTTATCATTACTTCAGTCAACCGCCTTCACACGTCATTCATGTGCTCATGGACGAACAGGACTTGTCTCTCTGGCAATCACCAAAAGATCTTGTGGATCGACTCTTGAAACAACTCGTCAAGACGATACATATAACTCACTAGGTATTCCTCTTCGTCTTGCTCGCCTCCCCATCCAGAAGCAAACTTTTGTTCCCACCGACACCATAAGCAATCTAATGCTGGGAGGTCACTGGATTGGGTAGGGGTACACCGGGATCTAGGTCTCCTGGTTCCATTAGGAATACTCAAAATCACCAAATATCAAGCAATATATTAAGGCTAGACCAACCTCTTACCCAAACACCTAGGGACAGACACGTGTCCTAAATAAATCCATTCATACCACCTCACGGTCCCATCCTAACGTGCACTTGTCACCCCTGTACGAATATAAATTGGGACACAGTCTCTCACACTCATAAACAAAATTCAACTTGACGCAGCTTGACCCTATTCGATTCACACCTAGACCTCCCTAACTCTACCCGACAACCTTGGTGTACAGGAACTCATCCCCAAAACTAACTCAACTACGTTCTGATACCAACATTGTAAGCACCCTCACCCTGGATATTCCAACCACCCGGTCTATCTGAACGGGAGCGCCTATGAAAGGAAAAAGAATGAGATACGAGACATAAACCACCCTGGCATGCATACTCAAAAATGAGAGCAATGGAAGCAAAGCTAAACACATGCATGCACTACAGGAACACCGCTAGCATAGCGGTCACAAGATCAATAAATGAAAATAGACTCCTGTGCCAACATACACGAGACTCGAGGAAAGACTTAGCACAGTACAAAATAATAGAGTAAATCCTACTTAGACATCAGAGTTGACAGGGATTGACGGGACTGCCTGTACACTATACCGACTCTGCCGCTAAACGCTGACTCCCTTGCTCGGACCCACGCTGGCACTACCTGGAATGATGGAAAGCAAAGTGAGTCGAGAGACTCAGCAAGCATAAAGAAAAGAAAGGCTGAAGGCTGAACATATCCAATAAACTCTTCCCAAAATAAACCCCCAGGTACACACAAATCATGAGATGCTACAATACAAAAGTATAGCATAATAAAAGCACATACCGGTCCTTGGGGACCACACAAGATACACGGCACCCAAGTCCCATACCAATCTCCCGCTGCCCTGAAAGGCAATAAATATTTCCACAAACCTGCACGCGCGATCCAGGGTCGGTACTCCCGTCACCCGTCCATGTCGGTACTCCCGACAACCGAGCCATAGGCTCCCTCGGAACGGTACTCCCGTCCGAGAACTATATACTACCAGTAGCCATGCAATGCACATAAAAATGCAATGGCGTAGTGAGCATCAACGTGATACACTGGTGCCCATACATCTAGGCATCAGGCCATGCTCTGCCCACATAGTAAACCACATGCCATGCATATGCCCGCGCTGGATGCAACCTAATCAAGCTAGAGTATCCGTGTCCAAGCATACTCAATAAATGAATATCCCAACATGCATCTCGTACCCATGTAATATCAAATCATGAACAGTAATACAATGTATCTAATCATGCAGTAAATCACATACTGGCAGAGGTAGTCAGCAGTGCCCGGCACCGGTCAACGGCCAGTGACTAGGAGTGTCCGCTTGACGATCCACTTCAGGGCCGTACAATAGTCTACCCCAACGTCACCAGACAGTCGACCCCTGCCCCACTACTCAATAGCTATAACCAAATCATAAGTAAATCCGAGAAAAACCATAAATAAAACCCGCACGTCTAGGAACCTAGTCCCTGAGCTGGGTTCAGCATCATTCCGAAAGGAATGGGGGCAATACAAACCCCCGTAGGCACTCAACAAATAAAATTCTAGAAGTCTCGGATTTAATTTAAATTAAAATAAATGAATAATAATTTAATTAATAAGGTTAGGTGCCGAATTAGAATAAGGGAGAGGATAAAGTACAAGAAATCACGGGATTTTTCACAAGAATTAAATATCGTGAGGAGAGGGTTAGGAGCTTGCCTTTACACTGCCGTTCCTTGCCTTTCTTGCACTCCCGCTGCGAAGTAAAACGTTTAATAGCGATTAATAAGACCGTGGCTTGCTTTAATTAAATCTAAACCGTGTAATATAAATAATTTAGTTGTCTAAAATCCGACGTAGGCTCACCACAAATAAAATCCCAATAAGTCTCATATTTATTTTAAATTAAATCACGCTAATAAAATCCTAAAAGGCAGCTTAATAAATTAAATTTAAATCTAACAACTCAAAATTTCATATTTAATAAACAGGCTGAAACAGACGAAGGGAGAGTATAAAATACAAGAAATCATAAGGTTTCTCACGAGATTTAAAGAATACGAGGAAAGGGATTGGAACTTGCCTAAAATTAGCAGCTTTCAGCCTCTCTTATACTCCCGATGCGAATTAAATCATTTCCTAGCAAATAACACAATCGGGACTCAAATTAATTAATTCTAATCGCGTAAAATTTATAATTTAAACATATCACGCTTCTACTAATTTTTTACCCACATACCTAATCACTTCCCATGCCGAAATAATCCCAAAATCACTTTATTTTTCCTATATTTTTTTCCTTCTCTTTTATTTTATTTCTTTTCTTCTTTTATCCTTCTCTTCTTCTTCTTCTTCTTCTTTTTCTCGCGGCTCTCCCCTACGCCTTCTTCCTCGCACACACCAGCGGCCATCTGCCGCTGCCCAGCCCATCGGCCGCTGCTCCGACCAGCTCCACCGCCGCTGATCACCGCACTACCACAGCCATAGCCGGCTCCACCGCGGCCACTGCACCTCGCACAACTGCCTGCGCACAGCCGCTCGCCATGGACGGCCCTCGCTGCTCCAACTGCTGCAGCCTTCGGCTGCAACTTACACAACCTCCTCGGCCGGCCTCGCTCGCCATTGGCTGGCTATCGCTGCCGGCCATCGAAGCTTCCATCAGCGCCTTGAGCTTCAGCATTGCGGCCATGGCCGCGGTTTCTTCAAGCCGTTGCTACTCGCTTCAATCATCGGCCATGGCGGCT
This sequence comes from Diospyros kaki, assembly GCA_036245055.1. Taxonomy (NCBI): domain Eukaryota; kingdom Viridiplantae; phylum Streptophyta; class Magnoliopsida; order Ericales; family Ebenaceae; genus Diospyros; species Diospyros kaki. Next base: position 6,695,352 of record BSEG01000003.1, read on the forward strand.
ACTGCCATGGCCGATCTTCCCCTTCCCTCTCTCTCTCTCTCTCAACTTCCTCATCTCCCTCTTGATCTCTCCATCTCCCTCCATCACTCGGCTCCCCCTACTCTCTCGCGAACTCTCACTCTCTCCTCTGTTTTCATTTTTCAGAGAGTGGCACTGTGCAAAGCTTGGCCTCAAAGCTTACACGCACAGCCACTCATTTAACATAATAGTTAACTAAATTTAATTTAAGTTAATTTAGTTTATTCTTTTATTATTATTTTCAAAATTTGAGAATATTATAATTATTATGTATGTTATTATTATTATTACTATCATTATCATTGTTATTACTATTATTGTTATTATGGTTATTATTATTTAAAGTATTATCATTGTTATTATTAGTAAACTGTTATTGTTACCATTAATATTATGGTTGTTGCCATTATTATGATTATTAGAATTATTATTACTATTATTATTATTATTGTTATTCTTATTATTATTATTATTATTATAGTGTTAATATCTTTTTTATTATTATCTATATTATAATTGTTATTATTATTGTTGTAAATAATATTATTTCTGTAACTATTATTATTATTATTATTATTATTATTATTATTATTATTATTATAGTTACTATTAAAATGTATTATCAGTTGAAAGGCTTTAGCAGAGGCTTTTGCTGCCACCGAGTGCTTCCCATGATCTTCAGACTCCAAGGCCACTAAGGTTAATCAGGTTAAGGCGGTGGGTTTGTGGCTGTGATAAACGAGCTAAGGCCACGTGTTCGGCCGAGTGGTTGAGTGGAAGGAGAGAAAGATATGAGTGCTCGACCGAGTGAGAAGAAGGAGAAAACGAGGAAGAAGAGGCAGCATAGGAACAGAGAAATTGCAGAGCAGGGGAGTCGCTGCTGTTGCATTGCTCTGTTTCGGCTTCTAGCAAATCAAAGAGGCAAGCCTTTCCTCCTCTCTTTTCTTCTCCTTGAGCCGATTATGGGAGCTTGTTGTACGTAGCTATCGGGTTATACATATACATACATTCAACAGTGAGTGTAACAGGGGAGCTACTGTATCTACACATGGGTCTCGGCAGTGTAGTGAAATTATATATTTATATGGGTCTTGGAATAGCAGTGAGATGCATATATATATATATATATATATATATACGTTAGTTCTGCAAAGCTGTGATATATTTATATATATAACCCAACAGTGAGCTCGGTGGGTCAGGAAGCTGCCATGGCCGTTTGGTGCCAACCCATCTGTACATATAGGATGCAGCGAGCTGGAGCGTGTGCCCGCTGTGAGCTCGGTGTCCGTGTATGTGTGATTACATTGTGTCCGTCTAAGTGTGTATTTGTCAGTGTGTGTGTGTGTTTACAGTAATTTTTAAAGAGTGTGTGTGCATATATATATATATATATATATATCCGCGTAAGTGAGTGAAGTGGGTTTATTGTGTATGTTTAAAATGGCTGAGTGCAGTTATATGTATGAGCGTGTGACCGTGAGTGCAGGGTGGGGAGGGAAAGCCTTTTTCTTAGGAAATCATCTTAGGATTAATATATATACATATATATTAATTGGTGTTATTATTGTTAGTATAATAAGAGCAAATAGTATTATTGTTATTATTGTTAGTATAATATTAGTAATAATAATATTATTATTATTATTTATACTGGCATATTGTTAAAAGTTGAGTTGTTATATTGCTTATCATTATTATTATTATTATTATTTTAGTATTATTATTATATATATTGACATTATTATTAATATTAGTATTATTACTATTATAAGTATGTATAAGTGTGTGAAAGTGGGTTGCCCTACGTCATTAGTTCCAACTTGAGGTATCTATGTAAATAGCATTAGTAAATAAAATTATCTATGCTCATGTCAATATTAGTAAATAATAAGTATTGCTAGTAATAATATAAGCAATAATGTAAGTAAATGATAGGTTTAATTTGCTGTATGGTAGGATACATATTACTTATTAATAATTTAAGTAATAATACATGTATTATATGTAAGAATACAATGAGTTATTATATTATTATAAGTGTATAATTTAATAAGACAATAAAGGCTGTAAATAAATCCAGCGTACCTTGGTTGTATTTCCAAAGAGTTTGTTCACTCTCTACTCCCTAAACGGAATGAAGATAGGGATATTCGGCTTAGATGCTAACCAATATCCTTAGGGATTGGACGACTAATTTATCATTGCTTTCACTGTTCCAACTAGTTAAACCCTTGTGAAAATTCTAATGCATGATGTGCATGCTTGAGTCGGGTTTATGCATTTAGGGGATCATTTATCTTGCATGCTTTGTCACAGGCATGTCATTGTATGTGTCTCTAGGTGGTGAGCCTGGCCTGATACATGGCTTATGGGGGTTATGTATCAGGTTTATGCTCAGTATGCCACTGCATTAGCTAGACACGAGTATTTGCATTTGGCGTGTGTTTTACTACTTGGGCGAGGCTTAGTGGGATACTTGGCTTATGGGGGCCTTGTATCTTGTCCACTCTACTACGTCACCCTTATTTGTAGCATTTGCCTGAGTCTCAGCGCCAGTCTTTAAGTTACAGTTCGCCTTCGAGCCAGTGAGCTACTGCTCCAGTTTCAGCTATACAATTGGTCTTCGGGTCCAGATAGCCTTCAGGCCAGAGAGCTTCGACTCATAGTACAGGTTCAGTCTGCCGTCAGGGCAGTAGCAGGTTTATTATAAGGACTTGGGTCCTAGTGCATTCTCTTATTTGGGCCCCAAGTTCCTGTATATGTGCATTGTTATTTATGTTGTTGGTACTTGTAGCGGTTTACGTGATTACATGGCATGTTATGCATGAGTTCGTTTTATTATGCACTTGAGGTGTAGGTTTAATCTTAGAGCCTCTTCTATCTGTCATTTTCTTTCGTTATGGGCTTGCTGAGTCACTTTGACTCACCTTGTTTTCTCTTCATTCCAGGTGAAAGAAAGGATCCAATTGTGGGCGAGTTCCCAACCTCCAAGGTAGGTGGTGTACAGGGCCATGTAGACCTAATATCGTCAACCTGGGAGTTCTTTTGTATTTTTTCGCTTCCAACATGTACTCTCCTTAGTTTCCTTTGGGTCTGTATGGATTGATGTATTGTTATGGCTTGTATGCCAATACTGTATGTTTTGCATGCCGGGTTGTGTACGCCTAGAGTGCGGTGTTGTTTAGCAGTCTATGTACTTGTTGTTCATTCCAGGCGTGATAGAATTGAACTGATATGGCACACACCAAGAGGGAGGGTGAATTGGTATAATTAAAATTTCTTTTGAAAGATAGAGATGTCGTTGATGAAGACCACGGATTCGTTAAACCTAAAGACCTTGAAATGGCATGATGATGTGTCAACCGTGTAAAGACACTCTAGTTTTGTGAAGAATAAAATTGAAATCTTATCAATGAATGAACAAAGTGAGTAGGAACAAAAATGCAAACGTAAGCAAGAAAATATGGAAAGCAGAGAAGACACGGATTTATAGTGGTTTAGTTTTTCAAGCTTAGTCCACTACCTTAGCTACCCACTAAGGATTTTAAAGTCAACTTCACTATCAAACCCCCTACTCAATAAGAGAAGGTCCTCTAGTCCTTGATTAGGTAATGTACACCCTTCTAATTTAATGGGCCCTCTAGCTTCTACTAGGAAAAATACAGAAATCGTGAAATAGAGATTCTAAGAGTACAACTCTTAGTTACAAGCTCTCTTTAAATGAATGATCGAGGCTTAAAATGAATGGAACAATGAGATATCAAAGCCTCTTAAATGAAAATACAAAGAGAAAAATTTAACGCTCAATGTAATAATGAAAACTTCGTAGACCAGATATTTAATTGATTTCAACAGCCTTCAATGCTTCTTCAACCACCTATTTATAGTTGATGGTGGATGAGTTTGAATTTTGGACAGTTGTGGGTGGTTGGACGAGCATTAATTGCGCCAAAAACTAGCCGTTATAAGTTTCTGAGAAACACATAGTCGACAGACATAATAGGTTAGTTGACTATTTCTTTAAATAAAACTAGGTATAGTCGACAGACAATAAATCATGGTCGACTATTTTCAACACAAATTACTCATAGTCGACAGACACATATACATAGTCGACAGATACAAAAATATGAAGAAGATTTTGAAAATCATGTACAAATATAGTCGACAGAAGAAAAGTCATAGTCGACTATCCTCACATGATAGTCGACAGAGTGAAAAATAGTCGACAGAAGCCTTACATAGTCGACAAATTAAACCAACATAGTCGACTATTCTTATGCATTGTCAACTATCCTGCCTAACATAGTCGACTATTTTCAAGTATAGTCGACAAAATGAAAAACATAGTCGACTATCCTTTTGAAAAGATTGAAAACTTAACAAATCCTCATTTTGATTCTTTTAAAAATAAGTTGAGATTATCAAAGATATATTTATTTTGAGTTTAACAACACTCAAACACTTCTTCTATAGATTTATATACCTTGCTTCAAACTTATTTATTAAAGATTGATTTTCTCATACATATAATCTATATAGTAGAGATTGATTTTCATATTGTCATTATCAAAACCATTTTATTACCAAGAGTAAAATATCAAGGCAGACATGTTTTTGTTAACAAGTTATACTGTGATTATCAGTGCATGCATGAAAGGCACCTACTCTGGTTCTTTGGGGACTAGGTGGGGGCCTTACAACAAGGATAGAGGTTAGGCCGGCCACGATGGAGGTCTGGTCACGCACTGCACAATGGAGGTCTAGTTGCGAGAGATAAAGAGAACGAGAGAGAGAGAGAGAGAGAGAGAGAGAGAGAGAGAGAGTACATCGGGGATAAAAAAAGGCTTGGGCATCCGAGTATGTGAGAGAAAGAGAGAGAATGTCGTCGGTGGAGAGCTGATCTGACAGAAAAAGGCGATGAGAGTGTGGTGGTAAAGGGATTTTCGAGAGGTGATGTGAGAATGAGAGTGTAGAAAAGAGTCAGACTTGGTGGTCAGAAATGGATCATTGCAAAAAGAGCGAGTGAGATAGGTGAGAGTGAAGGGTAAAGTGGGTTTCTGAGAGGTTGGTAATGGGGAGCCAATCTTGGAGAGTGATACAAAGAGTGAGAGGTGAGAGTGAAACTGTGAAAGAGAGTCAGAGAGTGATAGAAAGAGTGAGATGAGAGAGTGAAAGAGAGAGTCTCGATAAAAGTGAGAGTGTCTCCATCAAGGATAAAGTTGTCTTTTACATTCAAGGTTAATATGGTAATTTTCTTGGAGTTGTCCATCAAATTGTCCAAGAGTTTGTTCGCGTAGCATTATCCCTTTGATTGTTGGGTGTCTACAGTCGAAAGACTTGAAAAATGTTGAGAGTTAGTTGAGGGTTCATCATTTTTAGAGGTTCAAGATAAGAATATGAATGGGAAATTTTGTCAAAAGATCACTATTTCATGTTTCATGTATTCATAAGACTTTATTTACTTCTTTTTTTTTTTAATGACCCGGGTGTATGAGCTTTACCCACCTAATTTCGGAGAAGATTGGCTTTTTTCCTTGGTTCAGTCTCTGGGTAAATTGAATGCGGCTAGAAACTCGTATACTCCCAATTGGACATGTGATTAGTTCCCACTAAATAGGACATTTCTCCCTCCATCAAGAGTTGATCTCCTGTCACTTCTAAAGAAACTTGAGAGATTTATCACTTGTGCCATGCCCTAAGGACTAGAAGACTTTATTTTGGTCTGTCTTTAGGATGATTATGAGTCGTATGACTAAGTGACCAATAAGGAAAAGCACAGGATTTATCATAAAAATTAACGGGTTCGCTTTGCAACCGTCCTAAATAAAAAATACGAGAATTCTGATTTATTAATTATTTAAAAATCCATATTTTTCCATTTATTGTTGAAAATAAATAGGTGGGTTTGACAGGACTTAGAAGATAGGTGCAAATAATCCGAGATATTTGGCCCTTTGTGGATGTACTTATTAGAGTGCAATGTTTTAAAAACCAGACTAGTTTAACAGGAAAGCGGTGGTTTATCCAGTTTGGTTTGGCTTAAAAAAATGGATACCTTTCAACTCGGTCAAAATTCAATCGGATCGATAAACCGGGAACCAGGTTAACCCCAGTTTTTTTCACTCCCATCACTCACTTTTAAATTTTTAATTATTAATTAATTCTTTAATAACGTTTATAACAATTATATATAAAATATTAATTGTATATTAGTTAATAATATTTCTCATAATAAAATATAAAACACTAGTATTTCAAACATATATTTATAATATATATTATTTAATTATAAAATATATATATGTGACATCATCCGGTCAGACCACTCATGTCCAACCAGTTGGACCAACTGACCCGTGACCCAATTAATAGGCCGATTCACTGTCTGATCCAATTTTCAAAATATTGTGGAGTGTGGCTTAAGTTTCACTTTATGTCTTTCTTCCCTTTTGGACTTGGCTTTGTTATATCATTAGAACCTTTATATATATATTTTTTAAATGATCTAGGTGTTCAAGTTTCGCCCGACTAATCTTCGAGAGAGCAGACTTCTTCCCTAGTTTGCCTTTCGGATGAAGTCAGATGCAGTTACAGCCTATACACGCTCGGAGTGGACTTTCAAGAAACAACTACGTACCCTCCCTGTAGACCCCACCTTTAGGTCGTGAGGACAAGACTCCCAGAGGAGCAACATGGAACACCATAACCTTGCCTTCATGTAGTCGACTTGCTTTCCAGCTTTATTGGCCTTCCAGTAATAATTTTATCTTCCAAGATGTCATAAGGATTCAAACATTCGATACTCCTACTATCTTCCTTGTACTTTACCAGTGCACCATACCCATGCGGCGAACCTTGGTATTTTTGACACTACCATGAGATGGTCATGCGATTCAATGTTCAATATTAGGTCTAGAAACAAACATAAAAAATTCTGAAATTAGAATTTTAATTCAAAATTTTAATGAACTCGTGTTGTGTATAAAAAAAGGTGTAGGAATTAGAATTTCGTTTACCCTTAAACTCTAGGTAAACTCTAGAAATAGAATTCCAATCAAAGTGGGTTGGAATTGAAAATTAAAATTCTTAAATATAATTGAGACTTACTTATAATTTGAATTATATAAATTTGTGAATGTTATTCATGATAAAATACTTGATAAAATTATACTTAGCACAATTTCAATGGGTACGTGATGGATGCGTAATCAGATTGAAGGTATATTTTCTACTTCTTGTGGCGTTAAAATTTTTAATTATAAAAATATTAATTTTGTAGTAGTATAATTATTATAACTCGCCATTTTTAATATATATAATTATGAATAATGTTAAATTATCAAAAAAATTTATGAGTAGATGGCGAGGGATTTATGTTTATTGTTGTTTGAATATAACAATAAGATTTGTAATTGGAGAATTGCCTTTCAAGTCTCTAAGAGCCTGTAAGATAAAAGTTAGTGTTTTTTTTATCTTGTAAAAAATCTCTGATAATTAAGTTAATTTGGTCGGAATTTAGAAGGGAACTAAAAAAGTTATTGTAGTGTTTTGAACATATAAGCAATCACCTCTTATTTATGCCAATGAGAACTGACAAATAGCAAAGTTCTCATTTATTTTAAAATTGAGATTACCATTACTTGTTTCAACATTCAAGACGAAGACTTTAAAAGTAAGGTGACATATTCTTAGTGTGGGTATGATTCGGAGGGTCTCCGAGAGACTTTTGAGTCTCTCAAAAGGATCATTTCTTTTAAAGACCTCTTCTATCTAAAAAGTCTCCCTAATCTTTTTTGAGCTTTTGTATAGCCACTTAGGCCTTTGGAGTTGTCTTAAACTAGTCTCTTTTAGACTTATTTTATTTTATACATCAATATTGTTTTAATAGTAATTTAGAAATAAAAAATATTATAAAAATTAGAGAGATGACATGTGCATAGCATGTGCAAATAAAATAAAAAATTTTAAATAAAGATTCATGGTTGTTGAAAGTTGTAATATACCCATGGCTGACTGGATCTTATGGATTTCATCCTCCCATCAATCCATTTAATGCCAGAATAATTTTCTACCTATAATACATATGGCTTATCGAACCTTGTGAGTTTTATTCTCCCGTTAGTCCACTCGAGCGAGATTGACCGTCTACCTACAAGAAAGGATCTTAAAACATAATTTTTGTCTGACACAATTGTTGAATCTCGCACATTTTGAATTAAAGCTTCTGATAACTCAGACTGGGAACCCCTCCATTAGAACTCATCATAGTCATCACTTTGTTGGATACTTGCACGTGGATCTGATCGTTCTTCGTCATCCTCATATACCATATCAACAGCGCATTTTACTGGGACAAACATTTCAACAATACTACTACTATAATAAAAGATCTCAGTCAAAGTTTTCAAATGATTAACCTCCATCTCCCTCTTAAAACTTTCAAGTGGCACGTAGTCCAGAAATAAGTGATCTGACTGAAAATCGAAGTTGCAAATGGCAATTTTTTGGGCATAGACTGCAACATCATTCCGCATCCCGTAACATTCCAGACGGGCTTCGACACAAATTGAAGGAGCCTTTGCTTCAAAGACAGCACATACAACAAAACCCCTGAGCCTTTGATACCAATCTGGCTTCAGCTGGATTCCAACATAATGCCCCATATTATTTTGATACCTGAACCACTTTGGAATCTCCCTTCCAGGAACAATAATAGCGCATTGGGAACCAACAAAACCAGTGCGTTTGGAATCAACAAAACCCTGCTACAACAAATAAAGACATGAGAGCGAGAGCGAGAGAGAGAGAGAGAGATGGACCTTAAGATAATTTCTGAAAAGTTCAAGGGGAAGGCTGGGCCTATTCTTTACTAGTGTATGGCAATGCATTAAATGGACTCTCCAGAGCTTTCTGGGCAATATAAGCGGATCCAGCAATGTTTCTAATGATGTGCATCCACTTGCATTAACGCAACTGATATTTGTCGGGAGATAGGGCAACGTTTTAAGCTTCTTGCAATCCATTAATTCAAGAAACTGAAGCCTTTTAAGACCTTTGATGCTTGCTGGCAAACTAAAAATGTTGCTACAACTAAGAAATAAATATCCCAAACAGGATAAGGAGCCTAGGTCATTTGGGAGAAACCCTTCTGAGAAGTTGCAGTAACGGAGATCTAGTAAAAACAAAGAGCGTAAGCCTGATAGAGCAGGTAGCTCAAAACTCGTAGAATCTTGACGTTCTTTCCTAATTAGAAATGATGATAATAGCGAATTCCGCGGTGTTGATGTTACTGGTCCCTTGCATCCCAAAAATGACAAAACCATAAGCTCATTCAGGTGTATAATTGAGGATAGTGGTTGCTTAATAGCAGTAAAATCAGCACAAAGTTCCTGCAATCTCTCCAATCCTCCTAGGTTCTCGGGCAACTTGCTAAGTTTTGAGCAGCCAGAAACAATCAAACTTGTAAGAAGTTTCAACCCACAAATGCCACTTGGAAGACTTGTAAGTTCTTTGCAATCTCGTAGACTAATAAATTGAAGATTGCTGAGACTGAGATGTTCAACTGGCAGTTCCTTTACACAAGTCGCATCCAAATCAAGCTTAATTAAGCATTCCGTAAACACTAAGAGCTCAGAAACATTTTTGAGTTTTGAGCAATTGGAAAGAACAAGTTGTTTAAGGGATTTAAGCCAACAGCCTGTAGGAAGAACCTTAAGATTTTTGCAGCCCCTCAAATTTAAGAACGTAAGTCTTTTGATGGTTTCAATGGACGGGTGGATTTTAACGAAGTTCATACCTTCAAGACTCAATTCCTTAAGATTTGATACCTGTGTAAAATCTAGATTCTTGGTTATGCCTTGCGAATAACTGAGGTCAACGTGTTTCAACTTGTCTAGGCACTGTCATAGATATCAGTAGACAAAAAATAAACAGGATTTCAATAACGCAAGCATATATAGTAAAAAAAAAAGCAATAGGATTTGTTTTCATCATACCATTCTTCCATTCCAAGGTTGTTTCAGGCAATTATTGGACATTTTTAGCATGACAAGGCTGTCCGGTTGAAAATTTGACGAGAGGCATTTTAAAGGGAATCCGTGCCAATCAAGAACGCGTAAATCATTGGAGAGGTAGTCGAGACCATTAGGAAGCTGAACATTACTAAGCTTGAGCAGTCGCAATTTGTTCATCTTTGAAAACGCATCAGGACTCAAGGATATCTTTTTTGTTTTATGAGAAACCAAAACTATGGCCTCCACTGTTTTTGTTCCCTAACAAACAAGCGGTAAAAAATAAGAAACTGAATCTGAAGGAAAGGGTTATTGAAATTTAAACAAACTTTTATCCTTACACAAAAAAAGGGAAAGGGTAAAAGCAATTGAACACGGATTTTGTTTTCCAAACGAAGTGCATGCTGTGCAAAATAATCTGTTTATATATGTTCCATTCTATTGACAGTAAAAAATAATAATATACAAGTTTAAGAATTTCTATGTATAAGTTTAAGTTTTGCGATGACATGATGATTCATAATTTAACATGCAAAGATTTTGTTGGTCCAATTACATAATGAAGTTTGGCCACGCATGCATGAGAAGATATTGTTGAGAGTAAAAACAAAATATAAAAAGTAATATACCCCTCACTGGACAAACCTAGGCTCTTGGATAATAAGATAATTTACAAATTCAACACATTCTTAGATGAGAGCATTTGCACTTACTGTTTTTTTTGTGAGTGTATGATAGATGTCTTCGTACTTCCACAACCTGCTCCTTCTACCGGGTTCTTTTGGGGATTCTTCATTAACAATATGCCATCCCATTTCTTGTATCAGATCATGCATGTCTATCTTATCGTCTGTTATCGTTACAAGTGCCTTGTCTTCAAGAACCCTTATTCCAATATCAGCGTGGAAATCGAAAGCATCCAGTATATCTATTACGTAATCTTTGCTCTTCCATTTAAAGAAGCACGCAATGTCAAGAAAAATTTTCTTCTCTTCATGGTCCAGCCCGTCATAGCTTAATTTGAGCATGTCCTGAATTTCTGCATTGGGTTGTTGCCTTAATCTATCAATTGCACTTCGCCATTCAATTATGCTTCTGCCAAAGAGAAAAGAGCCCAAAACACGGAGAGCTAATGGAACTCCTTTAGCATAACGAACTACACTGTTTGTGAGCCCCTCATAACCCTGTGTTGGTTGGTTTTTCCTAAATGCTTTACAACAAAATAGCTCTAAAGCTTCTCCGTGATTTAGTTCCTTGACATTATACACATGATTCACTTCAAGTATATCAAGTAAATGAGAGTCTCTTGTTGTTATTATAATCCGGCTTCCTGAACCAAACCAATCAAGCTTACCAACAAGTGCTTCCAATTGATTTAGCCGGTCCACATCGTCGAGGACTATAAGAACCCTCATGTATCGTACCCTGTTCATTATCATACTAAGCCCTCGATCAAGATTTCTTATTTTTATATCACTGTCTAAGAGGATATCAGAGAGAAGCAATTCCTGCAATGACTCCAAACCATGTTTCTTAGAAGTTTCTCTGACATTTGCAAGGTAGCTGCTACCATCAAACTCAAAACAAATTTGGTTATAAACAGCCTTGGCAATGGTAGTCTTTCCTATACCACCCATTCCATATATCCCCACCATACATGAATCATCCAATCCTATACCCAACAGTGATTTCACTTCTGTTACACGAGAATCTAATCCAACAACATAATCAGGAATGCTTGAATCCTTATCCCCCAGTTTACTAAGAATGTCTTTGACGATTTCTCGGACAAGTTTTGTTTCAAACCTGTCCATTAGATGAAAAAAATAAAAAGTAAAAATTCAAGAAAAGTTTAAGAACCCAACCACGTCTCATAAGAATATAGCCACATGATGAATAGGCGATTTGGGTCCTCTCTAGCTGCATATGCATGGGATGCTTTGAGGAAGAAAAGCAAGCTTTATAATGGCATTAACTAAAAAATATATGATCACATTTTCATCACAATTACACAAGAAGCATTGCAGGAGACTGTGAAAACATATTAGTTGAGGAAATATATTATGTATACCTAGACATCCAATTGTTTTGATCAATTTTATCTTTGTTTTAGCTCTTCTTTCTTTTCCCTTTTCCAAGCTAACATGAAATGAATTAGCAAAATGTCCAAACGTCAGCAATTAGGAAAGAAGTACCGAAAAAATGATAAAACAGGGCATAGTCCTCTTCTGTCAAGGAATTGAAGCCAAACCTACAATGCCCCAATTACAACTGAAGTTTCTTGAAAAAACAATCAAATCAAATTTGTGTTTTTTGCGAACCAAACAAATAAAAGAAGAGTTACCCGTGGGTTGTGCCATTTTCTGAATCCCACCCGGAAATATTGGTCGCTTCCCTTAGAACATTCCTCCATCTCTGCACCTTCTGCTTCCTCTTCTCTTCGCCGGAATCTCACTCGTGTCTGGCGAATGCTTCTCCAACGCTTCCTCTTTGATTCTGTAAATCCGAGGGATCTACTTTATAGAAAATAGGCAAAACGGTGAGTCCTCTCGTCTTCTGGCACTCGAGGATCTTAACGAGTTCCTCCAAGCACCACTTGGAAGAAGCGTAGTTCTCGGAGAAAATAACGAGAGCGAGCCTCGACTCTTCGATGGATTTCAGGAGCGCCGGAGAAATGGATTCGCCTCTCTTGAGCTTCAGGTCATCCTTGAACGTGAAAATGCCCTTCTGATGCAGAGCCGAATAGAGATGGTCAACGAAGCCGTTGCGGGTTTCTGCGCCTCTGAAGCTCAAGAAGACGTCGTATTTCCAGAAACTAGACCCCGATGAGAGAGAAGCTCCGTCCTGCATTTGGGTGCTGGTGGAGGCCATTGTTCAGCTGCTCGGAAAACAAATTGGCTTCGTATCAACCTATCGTCAATGCGAAGCAACAGAGGCCAAAAGGACACCAGTTCAGTGAATGTAAAATGTATTTAATGTACCACCAAAGTATAAACGCGGTGTTCCAGTCAGTCCGTGAGTTCGACCGCAGTGGTCCCTGTCCTTGTGGTTCCAATACGTTGCGTTGCGTGCAAGGTGCACTGTGAACTAGAAGCTATGACCGACTTCCAGTCAAGCCCAAATGGCAATGTTCGCAAAGTCTATCCTTCTCTCTGAATTGAAATGGTCCAATGCAAAGACAAGATTTTTCATATCAAACCCTGAATGGAAGAACTCTCACTGCCCTTGCTGCCATTGTCGAGGTTTCTGTTGATTTAGACGTCTGTAGTTGTCCAATTTGAATTGATTATTAGAGAACTCTCACTTGACCAATAAAATGATCTTATTGATTAGAGAACTCTCACTTGACCAATAAAATGATCTTTCCCTTTGTCTTTTGTGATCAAATTGGCATTCTATCTCTATGAAAAAAAGGAAAAAATTATTTCTATGATTAATTTGTATTTTTTATATTTATAATCTATACCCCGTAAAAAACAGACACCTATATTAAATTATTTTTTTAGGTATGAAATTTTTGTTTGTGTAATTATTTTTTATTATTTTTTAATAAAAAATAATTTTACCATTCAATCTTGATGGTGTTTAAGATTGATCATCAATGTGTCTTGACATGACTAATTATAAAATAAAATTATAAGGTTAAAACCATTTATTAAGTCTTTAATGAAAAATATTATTTTTACCCAAATTAATTGACACTTGAAATGGCTAAAAAGTATCAAATGACAAATATATTCTCACCTTGAAATTGTTGCCTCACCTCGAACATACCACACGCGCATCCAAATGAAGTCCGAAAAAACAGCTGCTGATGCCAAATTATTGGAAGAAAGAGACCGCGAACTTTACCAGCTCAAGGAAAAGATTGATCTCGCTTCAAATGAAGCGAGCAGAAACAAAGCATTAGTTGCTGATTTGACCCAGGAAAGGGATGATTTGAGGAAATGGCTGGATGTAGAGTTGAAAGGTATTAGTAGTTTGAAACATGAGATCCAATAAATTACGGAGGAAAATCTTGGAAAATCAAGAAAGGAGGTTTCTGATCTGACAGAACAGTTAGACCAATCAAGAAGCCTGTGCTCAGGCCTTGAAGCTGAGATTTCTAAGGTTCAAGCTGAGTTTGGCGAAGCTAGAAGGTCATTCCGTGCAAGCCTTGATGAGGCAAAACACAGTGCAGAGGTATTAGCTGGCGAGCTCACATCAGTTAGAGAGGCTCTTAAAAACACTGAAGACGAGCTCCAGACTGTGTCCCACGAACTGGCAACTGCTGTAGAAAACCGCAACAGCCTACAGAAGGAGATGGTCGAAGCCTATAGGAAAGCTGAAAGTGCAGCCGATGATTTAAAAGAAGAAAGGAAGGCTGTAGCTTCTTTGAGTAAAGAAGTAAAAGCTTTGGAGAAACATATTTTAAACAACAAAGAATCTCGAAAATCCCTTGAAACGGATTTGGAGGAGGCTACCAAGTCACTTGACGAAATGAATCAAAATATAGTGCTGCTTTCGAGGGACCTAGAGATTGCTAAATCTCAGATTTCAGGCCAGGAAGATGAGAGAGATTTGCACTGCAAGTCCCTCGCTGACCAGAAGCAAGCCTCTCAAGAACCCGGGAAAACTTGGAAGACGCGCATAACCTCCTCATGAGGGTCGGAAAGGAAAAGGAGGGTTTGGAGAAGAAAGCACAGAAGCTGGAAGAGGAATTGGCATCGGCGAAGGGCGAGATCCTGCGACTGAGGACTCAAATGAATTCATCTTCATCTGCAGCAGCCCATGTAATGGATGGAGGCAATGCTACGGTGCCTGTGAAGAGAAGTAGGAGGAGGAGAAAGACAGCTCCAGGGCAAGATAATTCATAGTACATCAACTTGCTTGCCCACTTTATATGTTGTTCTTTCAATCTATCTACTAAGATGGTATTATTCTTGAAAAAGTTTCTAATGCTTGATGGATAGAGAGTCTCCCTAGTTACAATGGTAGTAATTAAGTAACGTGATCTTTCAAAAAAATAAATGAATAAAATCAGATCATACTGCCTGGTTTGGATGTAAAATAAATTTGGGCATTAATGATATTTATATAGATGGAAAGAAAATATCTGCCAAGTTAATTCACAGTTACAAGAATACCATTTCAGCTTCATCTCCAGATCATTCCCATCCCCCCATCCACCCCCCGCCCCCAACCAACAAGGAATCATCATAAAAGCCAAATAATCTGAGGATCATCGAACCAAGCATTTATAACCTTACCGTTTCCCTCTCAGATTCACGGTATATATATATATATATATATATATCTTCCATGAAGCCCCTCGCTTCGAATCACCTGAAGCCGCTTTCAAATCCCTTCAGCCTTCATCATGACGTTGACGAAGACCTCAACAACCGCCATTCTTCTTCTATTCTTGGCCTGCATTGGCAGCTTCGCCAGAGACATGCCGACCAGCTGGCCTGATTTTCCTCCAGCGCAGGGCGGCGGCGACGCCGGCTCCTGCCCGTCGGCTTTGCTCGGCGTGAAGTTAGGATGCGCGAGAGATGTGATCGCCTTCGTCAGGACCGGAAAATTTGAGGCCAGTCCAGATTGCTGCAAGGCGTTGGCAGAGGCGAAGGATAAGTGCAGTTCCAATGGATCTATGACCTTCAGCAATCCGTTCTTCCAGCAGACGCTCGATCAGTACTGTTTCAATGCAGCAGCAGCCCCAGCGCCATCTTATGCAGCCTGATAACATATATATATATATATATATATGATTCATATTTGGTCAATAATAATTAGGTTAATTTCCGTTGAATCTCTCTATCTAGTCTTTGTGGTGGTTGTTGGAGGATGACATCTCAAAAATAAAAACTCAAGAGACTTGTTTCCGGTCCAAGGTAAATTGAGAGGGGGTGTGGGACCCACACACCCATCCCAATAGATCTACCTCAAACAACATAATAGATCTGTTTAAAATAAATTAATTGATAGACAACCAGTTTTAATTAAAAACCAAATTAACTTTGATAATTGTTGATTCATTCTTCTACGTTTGAATTGAAACAAAGATTAGCTTAATTTTGTTTAAATTTAAATTATTTTGACTAATAAACCACACGATTTAAATAGATAGATAACAGAGATTAGATTAATTTGTTTATAATTTTGCAAAAAATAACTGATAGACCCACCCACGTTTGAAATATAAAAAACAGAGATTGCCTTAATTTTGTATAAATTTCAATTTTTTGCTTTTCAATTTTACCACGACCATCTCGCATTTTTTTATTATTATCTTGGAGTGTCTGAGTTTCGCTCGATCAATCCCTAGGATTGGATGACCTTCTTCTTGATGCACCATCAGATAAATTTGAATGCAGATATAATTTATACACACTCAAAACTAGACATTCGAGATAATCTATGTAGAATTTATCTTTCAGTCTTACTGGTGTCTTCCAACAATAAATTTGTCTTTCAAGTCATTACACTAATTCGAACCCCAGTTCTCCATGTTATAACTCCGCTTGCTTTACCATTGCATCATACCTTGTAGGGATTACCATCTCGCATTCTAATTGAATTAAAAACATAGATTGGCTTAGATTTTGTTTTAATTTTAAGCTTTTTATATTCTTTCAAAAATAACTAATAGACCCGTTTAAATTTTAGAATTACTTTGTCTAAATTCCAATTTGTTCATAATATCCCAAAAATAACTAATAGACCCCATGATTGACTTGGAAACAGAGATTAAGTTAATTTTGTCAAAATTTTAATTTGCTTATAATATTTCAAAAATATAACTGTTAGAATCGAAACTAGAAATTAGCTTAATTTTGTCTTAAATTTTAAAATTTAATTTTCTTTTAAATAATTTAAATTAAGAATAGATATTGGCTTAATTTTAAAATTTATTATAATATCTCAAAGGAAATTAAAATATTGATATAGTGAAACACAATATCCTTAATTTGAAGCCATTTTTAAAACTATAAAAATCTTAGTGTAAATGACCAAAAAATAAAAGTCTATGTTAAATTTACTCTTAAGATAACTCAAATTTTTATTTAGAATAAATTATTATTTTTTCCTTAAAATTCGTGATCATATTCTTATGTTTTGGAAACACCTCTATCATTTCTCTATGTTTCAATTTCGTCAATACCCATTAGTAGATTGGTGACGAGACAAATGGGGCTCAAAATAACTTACTAACAATCTCATAAATGGCCTTCTTTTTAACAAAAAGAATAAAAATTGTAAAAGGATTAAACAAAAAAAATTATATTAACAAAATTTAAACTTTACGCTATCCATCTAATATATTTAAAATTTAATTTTATTTAAATTCAACTTATTTTATTTAAAATTTGGTATAAACAAATTAAAAATAAACTATAATTATCAAAAAAATTATTTATAACTTTTTATTTTTTTACATGAGAGTTACTCCTCCGTATATATATACATATATATATGTGCATAAATTGAAAACATGAATTAAGGAAAAAATATCTATTGATAAACTTTACACAAATATTTAATCTTGTGAAGGAAAATGGACAAAATGGAATTATAATGTGAAGAAATTATAATGAATTAATGGTTTCTTTGGGGATAAATTAGAGTTCCTATTGCTTATTTCTTCGAGATTTATGTAACAAAAATAAATTAATAAACGTAACAAGAAAAGAATCATAAGTTTGAATTTAATTAGTAAACTTAAAGGATAAATACAACTTCTTTTTTTCGTTGAATTTGACGTTAATTTCACCTATAAAAACAACCAATCATGCCACAACTTCTTGACTCGTTGATAGAAAAAGAATAGAGATTCTACATACTCTTTAACATTCAAGCAAGATGAAGAAGGTTTCTTCCATTCCCACTGTTCTTCTCTTTGCCTGCATGGCGATGGCAGGCAGTACCCTTGCCTCTGCTAGAGTTGATGGCTCCTTAAAGTCTTCCAAGTCATTAGAAGCAGCTTCCAAACCAATGGACCATTCTACTGATGATTATTCGTGGTCATCTTGGTATTACTATTACACTCCGGACACATCAGGAGGCCAACATTCAGGTTACAGTTGGGATACGTGCGGTCAAACCATGTCTCAGTTTGGAGCTTGCATGGGGCAGATAATGGGCTCTTATTCTTCCGACTCCAACCAGATCTATGTTACTCCTCAGTGCTGCAAAGTCCTCAATGATGCTAATCAATATTGCACCTATGGTGGTCTTATTCATGACCTTAACGTGAAATACATTATTAATGTTTGTCGTTATTAACTAGATTAGTTTTTTTTTTTTTAATGTTAATTGGTAATTAGATTAGAGTTTTAGAATTAATTAAATTGGTTAGGGTTTAGGTTAGCTATATTTGTTATGTGGTGGCAGAATTGTATCTTCTTCGAGCAATTGCATGTAATAAATAATAAAAGGAATGACATTATTCTTCATATTATTTCTTTAGTCCAAAACTTTTTTTTTATTTTTTTATCTTTTTTTCCACAAATAGTATTTTGATGGGAAAGAAAATTATAAATAGTGGTTTTTTTTATATAAAAGAATTATATTTTATAATATCTGAATAAATATAATTTGTTATCAATTTTTCCTCTTAATAAGAAAATATTCATTATAAAAAGTTATTATTATTCAATCTAAATTAGCTACGTTGTCAATAAAATTTTGCGAAAAGAATAAGAATTTGATCACGAATAAGAAGCCAATTATTTCTATATAATTTTTGACTATAGAAACTAATATTTTTAAGTTAGATATCTGTATTTTATGCATTTTATCTTAGATTTGTAAGACAATTTAGTTAGTCAAATAAAAATAATTTAATTGTCAAAGTGAATATATTTTTTGCAATTATAAAAGAATTATGGATATTTTTTTTACTTGATGAATTAGGAGTATGTTAAATATATTGGTTAGTACAAAGATAAGGACAATAATGTTTTAAATTTGAAAAAAAAAATAAAGGATGTTGAATTGTTACGGTGAATTAGTGGGCAAGGGGATGATACCTTTACAAAATATTTTTTTAGTTTTTTAATTTTAATTTTTAATAAGTTATTGAATCTTTAATTAAAAAATAATTATTTTTAATTTTTCAATTTTATACTATACTATGAATTGGAAATTATAAATAACAAAGAGCATCCTTCAGGTTTGGTAATGTTTCACTCTTGACATTCCAGAAGATACAAGATTTCATATCATATTACAATTTTCTCTTGTATTAGTTAATTGCAGTTATATTTTGAAATAACCAAATAACCTTTATATTTAAAAGGCTTATCTTGCCTTCTCTTCACACTTTCTCTATCGTGATCAAAGCTTTCATTGTTGCAGACTCTTTTCTCTTCCTCCTGCCTAATACCTTTTCTAGTGACTGGATCGTTATTGTCATCACCAACCAACTCTGCATCTCTATCTTAGATTCAATCGTATTGTAGAATCATTCATCAAAACATCCATAAGAGTTGGCTTATAGCCATTAAATTATATTATACTTAGTTCAATTCTTCATTTCCTAATAAACACCTCTTTTCATTTTTTTTGTAAATTCTTCTCCTCATTTTCTTTATCATTATCCCACATGGATCAAATCGAAGTGGACAATTTGATTATGTCGGGCATCTCATGCCATACTTCATCTGTCCACCAATCGCATTCGTGGATATCTTATTGTAGGAGTGGTACTTCGGGAAAGAAGTTACCTTACGCTTAATAAACTTATTCTCTTCATCTTCATGTGCATGAATTTCAATTGCATACCATGATTGAAAAAAATTGGCAATTTGAGGTCTATTGATTTACCATAAATGCAAACCGATCGACTGCTATCTAAGAGAAGATAAGTAGTTCTTCTATCATTCAAGGGCAAGGCGAGAACATGTAGCAATTTTCCTAGATCTCATATTTCCCATATAGTTCGTCGATTAAACCAACAATTCTCTTTTCAAAGAAATAAATAGTCTTTCTAGTATGTAGCTTCGTGGGTCACGAGCGCATCATCGAGGCATGGTGAAAACGAACATAGGATCATGGCCCTTTTTTTCTTTCTTTTACTGTTGATCTCACATCGAGTGTAGCTCCTCCTTGTTCAAGGTCATCAAATGTTCCTCCGACTCCAAGAAATTTGTTAAATGAGAGGCTAATGTAACGACCCATTAGGGGGTCTAGACATTTTCGAGTATTTTATTTTGGTTTCAAAATTTTTGCTTTAATTAATTGAAGATTGAAAATATTTTTTTTATGGAATAAAGTGTAAGTGGAAATAAGAATTTGGTAGCCATCCAAATGGGATTCAAAAATGTGAGGAAAGTCCAAATGAATTGGGTCATTGAGTTGTGTTTAGAATTTTAATCATATTATGAAGGGGTTTGGATGATAATAATTTATTTGGGTTAGTGAGTTGGGTCATGGAATGGCCCACGATATGGGCTGAGCCCAATTGAGAAATGAGATTTGAAATTTTTGAAAGAAAATCATAATAAATTAAATTGACCAACAAATGTCAATTGTGCCCTTGGTCTCTTTTTTGACCATTATAAAGGTGAGGGCCAATTATGTAATCTGTTATGGAATGCAGGGGCAGATCTGCAACTATCTTTTTATCCCCTCTATTAAGTCGGGGATTTCCTCTTTGGTGTATCATTTCTGGCGCCTAACTTCCCCGCCTGTATTCTTTCCTCGTTCATCTTTGTCTATAACTTTATCCTCAGCCTCATCATCATCATCATCATCATCATCATCTTCTTCTTCCTATTCAACATCCTTCTCCTTCTTCGCTGTTCATTTGTTGTTGTTGCGACGTGGCTTCCATTTCGCTGGTGGTGGCATCTTCATCAGGTAAGTTCTTCTTGCACTCCCTCTTTATTTTCAGTGCAAGATCGTTTATACATTCTGTATTTCACTTCCTTGATTTCCTACTTTCTCCTTTATTATTCTGCAAGTTCTTCTTACACTTCCCTTTGATTTGCAGTGCAAGTTCTTTTATATATTTTCCTATATCCTTGTGCAAGCTAGCCTATATTTTCTTCTGTTGATACAATTGATATGTACATGTTGGTTCATTGTGTTCATATTAGCTCACTGTGTTCAACCTTTTGTTTCTATATCTCTTTGTGGGTCTCTTTGTGGTCTCGAAATTGTTTTCACCCCAAGCTTCTTCGTGAATGGCATTTTATATAGTTAGGTGAGGGTGAGAACCTCTGCTCGTTCTGCATTCAAAGAAGCAATGTTAAATGTGTATATATATATGTATGTATGTATGTGTATATCATATCCAAATGAGCTCACTGTTCCAAATGCCTCTTATATGTATATGTGTTGTGTTTGAATGTAAAATGCTAAGTCACCATTCGAATGATTTCATTAAGGTATTTGAAGGTCTCACACAAACAACAAATTAAAGCTCAACTGAAAATATATATTTTTCGCTCATATATGAGACCCACTTATAAATACACATATACATACATGCGTAACAAGATGTTACCCCTCACTGATTTGAAAAGCTTACCCGAGCTATCCCCTGCCTTGCTAATCCACCATATACTCATGCTTAAACAGTCGTTTGAATGCCCTGTTCTGTTTAGCGAACCCACACACACACACACACATATATATATATATATACGCCCGTATAGTTGCATTTCTGTTCTAGTAAGCTCTTCCCTCAAGCCTTGGCTGCAAGCTCGTTCCGAGCTCTTTCTGCTTGTCCTTTCTGTGATCTCTTTCCCACTCACTTGACCTCAAGCTCTTGGCCGCTAGCTCTAGCTGTGCACCTAATCTCAAGCTCTTGGGGCAAGCTCGCCTCGCGAGCTCTTGCTCAACCCCTTGACCGCGAGCTCGTTCAGCGAACTCTTGTTCACCTCATAACCTCGAGCTCTCTCCGTAAGCCGCGAAATCATGACCTCGAGCTCTTCTCATAAGCCTGTGCTCACACCCTATCCATTTACATTTTCTTCAATTTATATTTTACCTTTTATTTAGTTTAATACATAAATGTAAATAAAAAAGTACTCCTTATTTGGATTCAATAAAAATATTAAAAAAATCAAAATCCATAATAATAAAAAAATAGAATTTTTGTTTTAGTACAAACGCAAGAAATTATGATTTTAGCACCCCCGAAATACATAGCTTCTGTTTCTTGAAAAATTCATTAAAAATCATTCTTACGACAATGAACGTTAGTTATTAAAATACCGAAAGTTAGTTTTTCAAAATGAAGACATTTTCAAAAATATGTTCTAATTGGTCATTCGCCTTAAAAAAATTCCAAGTTTATGTTTGACCATCAATTTCGCGTGGTGTGGTCATTCTAATTGCATGGGGATTGATCATGAATTTGAGCTATGGACACGAATGCAAGTAAATACATACTATCATTGGTTAAATGAAATCACAACAATCATATGATGGAAAAAATAGTTATTAAATTTATAATACTCCTCAACTGGTGAATCGAGACTTAATATTAAATAACATCTCTAAAAAATTATTCATGTATTATAAATTACATCAAGAATTTCTGTGTCATAAACTACATCATAAATGTGGTAAACGTTATGAAGTAAGATATGTTGAATTTATCTGATAATGGAAAAATACCCAGTATGGGTAAGTAATGTTGAAAGTATGAATATCACGGAAATAAGAATTTAAATACATGTGGTTGGTAAATGCATACATGATGCATACATGTACATATTACATATATATATATATATGTTTTGCGCACTTATTATTTTGCGTGGAGAGAGAAAAGGTATCCTAGAGCACCTGGCGCGGGACGAGGTGGCCATAACCCCACAAGTTGGCTCCATATTTATTTGTGAAGTTTTATGGAACTTATGCACTTTTGCATGTATCGAATTATGGCTTGAGAGTCGAGGAAATTGATATTGATAATGAAATGATACACTCTTGCATATATTGATTGATGGCTTGCGAGCCTGTGAGAATTGATAATGATATTGAAATTTTATGCATATTTGCATAGTGATACATGGTGATATGGTATATTAAGTTGAATTGATAAGTTCATAAATTATGAATTTTGTATATAATTGTGAAGTCCTTGATTACTCTTCTTGGTGTCATCATGTTCTTGGATCCTATATATTGTTCTTTGTTCTCGAACTTGCTGAGTCTTGTGGCTCACTTGATCTTCTTTGCCATTCTAGGTAAAGGTAGGACTATTATTGGGGGCAAGTCCAGTAGGACTACAACCAGGGATAGTTGTGTACGGAAACGCGTCCTAACTTCAAAGATCCTAGTTAGTTATTTGGTGAGGTTTATAGTGATGAGGATTTGTTATATTTATTAGCATTTGAGCCTCTTATTATTTTGTATGGCCATCGAGTCTAGAGTCATGAGATATTGAAAATGTAATTAAATCTTATTTAAATTTCCACTGTTAGAAATGAAATGAGTTGTTATTTAAGTTCCATTTTGTTCTTTGTCATCTTTGTAATGACCTTCTTTCAAGTATCCTATGTTAAACGGGAATATTCGAAAGCGGGCCTTACAGCTAACCTCAACTCATCTCTCCCTCTATAAATAAAAAATCCCTCCCCAAAATAGTATGTCCTGGATTCCCAAATTCATTCTAGTCTTGATCCACCATGGAATTTTCAAAATGTACAAAAACATTATAGGAAAGGATTTGTACTTCTCAAATATTAGAAGGTGCTAAAGTGGCAGGATATGGGAGTCTGTATTTTTTTATGAAATGGATGCTTTAATATCTCTTCTACTTCTTCTTCTTGCTAAGGTTCGATTCAATGCTCTCATTTGTAATCGTTAACCCAAATTGGGTTCGATCAAACCTAGATAAGGGGTTCCATTAAGGTCACCTATTAATTCATATATTAGGTTTTGATGTTAATGAGAGAATGGTTTTGATGGTGATATGCAAAACAATATGGTAAATATGAAAGTTGATAAAGGTATAATCAAGTAAGGCATGGTATTATTCAAGTATATCATCATATCACTTGAATGCAGATGGTTTTTGTCTCAAGTGATTGTCAAAATTAATCAAGTAATCCAAAATTTTACTTGAGTAATTAATTGTTGATTTTGAATTTATAACCGTTACAGTGCATTTAATGCACGTAGTTTTTTCTTTTTAGCTCATGATTCGTTCATTAATTCTGATTGATCATTTTGAGATGATTTATATATTAATTATCCATTTCTAATCTCTTTGTGAGCTTATTTAATGAAAACTGAGATGATTTTATTCAGTTCACCAAATCTGCTCTTGATAAGCAATTCAGTATCAAGGATCTCGATTTTCTTAAGTATTTTCTTGGTCTTGAGACTGTTAGGTCCTCTTTATGGACTTTTCTTTGCTAGTGTAAGTTCATTATGGACTTAGTTATTGCTACCAGTCTCCAAGAAGCCAAAGCTTCACCATTTCCTTTACCCAAAGGTTTGTCTTTGCAACTAAATCGAGGCACTCATTTTCCTAATCCTAATCAGTACCGGAGACTTATAGGTAAACTACTCTGCATCAATCTTACAAGGTCACACATTAGCATTGTAATACAACATCTTAGTTAGTTTATGGCATCACCTTGTTAGCCAAATCTTGATGCAACTCTTAGAGTGATTTAAGTAAGGGAACAACTTCTCAAGGCCTTTTTTTATCTTGCTTCTATCAACTTATCTATTTCTACTTGTTGGGAGGCAAATTGGGCTTCACGTACTTTCTCCCGCAAATCTTTAAGAAGGTTTTGTACATTTCTTAGTGATGCTCTAATCTCATGGAAAACTAAGAAACAACCTACAACTCTTGATCTTCCACTAAGGCTGAATATCCCAGCATGGTCACTATTACTTGTGAGTGTTGGTCCCTTGACACACACAATGGCCACTCAAGAAGGGGTGTGAATTGAGTGATTAAAAACTTATTGAATCGATTCTTCCTTTTTAAAACTCTTAAGATTTTCTTATACACAAAATACACTTTGTATAAGTATATATGTTATTTGAAAATGATAACAATATATATACATAAACAACCACAATAATCAACACAAGAAATATAGTGGTTCGGTGTCTCCAACACCTATTCCACTCTCTCAAGGTCAACCCGACACGACACTTGAGATTCCACTAAAATCACAACACTAGGTTTCCACACAAGATCACCTAACAAACTTGTACATCCCGAGGTTTTCCCCTTAGCTCACCCCGGAAACTAAGACAACAACAACACCTAGATTACAATAGACTCTAGGATACCACACCACAATCCAATACAAATAAATCCTATGTCCAAACAACCTTGGACTAATATAGAAATAAACACAATGATATACAAGGCAAAACAGAAATAATACAAGTTACCACAAATGGAGAGAATGTTTTCTCCTTTGCCTTGGGCTCTAATGGATTAAACTTTAAGCTTGAGCCTTGGATTGCTTTCCTTGAGTTGTTTGAGAGCTTGGGTGTGCTTTAGAGTGATAGGAAATGGTGGAGCATTAGCCTCCTTCAAAAATCTCTTCAAGATATATATAGTAGAGCTCCCAAACGACCTACAACGGCTATAAATTTTTGACCGTTGGAGTCTGGCAGTTGACTATTCTAACTGACAGTCGACTCCGCGACACCCATAGTCGACTCTTGCTGCCGAAAGTCGACTCTCATTGGCCTACACTCGACTGGCCAAAACCCACCCTCGGTTATCTCAACTCTGCATAAACAATGCTTTGCTATGTCAATTGATGCACATCCACAGTCGACTGCCTTTCTATTTCCAGCCGACTATCCCTCACCAGGAGTCGACTCTAAGTCCAGACTTCAGAAAAATAAAGATTTGTTTGATGATAAAATATATAGCATTCCTTGGTTCAAATTTGATACACAAAAATATTATAATACTTAAAATATACTTTCCAACATAAGACATATCAAAATTTCCCTAGGGGATTTAAATATACCAAAAATAATTTTACTAAAATTATATTTTTTTAAGCATTAAAATACATAATAGGTTGATTGGAGCAAGTTGGCTCAACAGTGAAGTTATTTGGGTCTCCAATATTCTCAAAGACCTCAATGTTTAGGTTCCACTACCTATTCCTATTCATTATGACAACAAAGCTACTCTTCACGTTACTACAAATCCTGGTTTTTATGAATGTACTAAATATCTTGACATTGACTAACATTTTGTCCAAGATTATTTCAAATTCATTCCATCAACTTTTGTACCTTATTCCTTACAACTTGCAAATATGTTTACTAAGCCTTTTTTACTTGCTCAACATCACTTTATGTCTGTCAAGTTGGAACTATGTACTCCCCAATGTCCGACTTAAGGAGGGGGCCAGAGGGAGGATAATGCTGGACGAACGTAAAGTTGGACAAACGGGTGAACAACTCATTGAAAATTACCGTATTAGCCCTTTGTGTAAAAGACAAATCTATCCTTGATCTATTTCACAGTCACTTCCCACTCTCTCTTTCAATTTCATCTTCACTTGCCCATTTTCAAACCCACTCTCTCTCTTTCAAAACCACCCTCTCTCAAACCCAAAACCACCCTCTTTCCAACCCATTCTTATCTCCCCTACTCTCTTTCAAACCCATTTTTATCCCCCGTACTCTCTCTTGCAAATCCACCCCCGCGGGTTGCAAGAACCGCCGTCGCCCCTCTCTCTTCCGGTCGCACCGCCTTGCCCCCACCACCGGCCACAGACCGCCATCACTCCCCCTTCACACAGCCTCTCAAACCGCCATTACCCCCTTCCCAGCCGCTTGCACCGCCTCGCCCTTAACCGTCGTCGCTCCTCCATCTTTCTCTTTCTCCTTTCCCCCCTCTCTCTCTCACTCTTTCTTCTCGTTTCTTGCCGCCGTTGCCACCGACACAGCCGCCTCAACCAACGTCCGTCGCCATGAACGCTGCCGCCAGCACCTCCATCTCTTCTCTCTCTCTCTCTCTGTTAAACCTATATAAATATATGATATATAATATTATATATTATTTACATATTATTTGTTTTCTTATCTATTTATATTACTTGAAATATGATATTATGATTTTGTGTGTTGTATGAATGATAAGAGAAAATATAATTAGAATTATAAATTATTATTTAAACTTGTTATTCTAAATAAGTGGAAATGGAGAATACTGAAAAAATAAATAAATAAATTTATTTGATGCAATTCACAGACACATTTGACTTTTCCCTTGTCTTGGGTGGGGGAGGGGAGAATTTTCTGGTGAAATAAATCTATTTTGTTACTTTTAAAAATTTTCATTTATAAGATATTAAAATTTTTAAGAGTATAATTTAACTTGTTATTTTTAAAAATTTATTTTGTAATTTTATTTTATTTTTAAAGTTATAAAATACAAATTAAACAATAAACCATAATATTATTATATTTATTTTTAATAAAAATATATATTCTTATATTTATCACAATATAATTATATTTTTTCTATTTATCATTCATACAAAAAATATTTGAACTCAAAATATATTATATATTTTTATTCTTGTTTAGTCTATATTTTTATTTAAAAAATATGTATATTTAACCTAGTTATATTCAAATATATTTTTAGTAAATATATTATATATTTGTGTTAGTGACCCAGAAAGAGGGGGGAGATGGAGGTGTTGGCTGTGAATGGCAGAGATGGACCGTGATGGAGGCGTCGGATGTGTCGGCGAGAATGAGCACAGAGAGAGAATGAGGCGAGAGATGGGGAAGGAGAAAGAGGGGGGGATGGAGAAGTCGGCTGCGGAACAGCGGAAGCAGAGACAGACAACGGCTGGATTTAACAAAATATAATCGCAACTCTGAAACTGCTGCCTCCATAGAAATGGCAAAGATTTATGATGTATGAACTCCGACAACAGTAGCCAAAATCATATATAGACACCTATACACACTACCAGTTTGTCTTGTAGTGCCACCTTCATACACAAAACAATCAACCCTCCAGAATCTATAAGCCAGAACCTCAAAACACCTCACAATCAAATAAAAAAACATATTCTTAATTTTTTTATTTTCACAACAAAATCATCAGCAGCAGCAGCACATCAAAAAAACAACCAACCAAGTAAATAGAAAAACTAAAACAGAAAAAAGAAAACTATATAAATATATAAATGTATGTGGGGGCGAACAGTGGCAGCGGGTAGCCATTTGAGCAGCGATGAGGAGCCGACGGAGGGGAGGGGACGATGGCAGTCTGTGGCTGGTGGTGAGGGCGAGGCGGTGCGACTGACAGAGGGAGGGGAGATGGCGGACAGTCCTCGCGACGGGAGGGAGACGGCAGACTGTGCTCGACTGGATAGGGGGCGACGGCGGTGCTCGTCGCAATGGCTTGGCAAGGGTTGGGCGACAAGGGATGCTGCAACCAGTGGTATGAGTTTGAGAGAAAAAGTGGGGGAGAGAGAGAGTGGGTTTCAAAGATGGTGGTTTTGAGAGAAAGTGAGTGGTAGGGAGACAGCGGGTTTGAGAGAGAGGGCTTTTGAGAAGGGAGAGTGGTTTGAAAATGCGGTAAAGCTGAAAAATTAATGCCAAATTCTCGCGATTTTTTAGTATCAAAATATCGTGAGAATTTGAAGTTGTCCAACTCTCGATCCAAGTTTCAGTTCGTGTAGCATTATCCCCAGAGGGAAGGGGGTTGTTGACTATTAGTTAGTTAGTTATGATAGTTTATTTAGTTTAGCAAGTTGTACAAATAGATGTAAATAGCATAACAGAAATAGAGCAAGGAATAGGTACGTATATAAGTAGCATAAGAGAAATAATGTAAAGGTGATGAGACTATGAATTAAAAAGTGATAAAATATGCTGCACATTTTTAGAAAAAAAATAAAATAGATGTAATTTCTCGTTAAAATTAGAAAAATTTGGACAGCAAGAGGGCACTTGTGGCTATTATTATTATTATTTTTTTTTTTTGCACGTGAAAGAATTTTCTAGACCACTAATTTAGGCCACAAGTTAAGGCGGTAAAAGAACGATGCACCGCCGATTGGAGCCTATATATAGGCATAATTACCTCACATTGCGTGTGCAAATGAACAAGTGAGATCACTTGTGTTTACAAACCAGAAGTCAGCGTCCAATATCTTTATTCTAAATAAATTTCAATTTTTTTCTCCCAACTTATATCTTGCTCGCCAAACTTAGTTCCACTATTTCTATCTTCACAACTCAGAGTAAATCAACTTAATTATATTAATTAAAAACCATCAAAAAGTTTGCTTTTGTTTTTCCTTTACCCACCTTCCTAAGCTCGTTTTCTCTATGAGGTTGGTTGTTCAATAAAGTGAAGTGAAAAATCAGAGAAGGAAATAAGCAACCGGCATCGGTCTTCATCTTCTTCGTTCACCGGTGGTGCAGCTAGTAGGCTAACACTAGGGAGTTGTAGGTGACCGACGGTGCAAGGAAAGGACTTCCTGCGGTGAACCGTGAGCATGAGTTGCAGCAGCTCGCAGTAGTGGGCACGAGCAGCATGCAGCGAACGTACATCAAGAGTTGCCGACTATACACGCGAGCAACGTGCAAGCAATCCGGCCAAGGCATTTGCAACGATGATTGGTGAAGGAGTTGGCGATGAGTGGCTGAGCAGCAAGCAGTCAGCTTTGGCAAAAAGTTACAGGCAGCAGGCAAGTAGTGTGGGTGCGGCATTTTTTCGGTGGCTGCTCTAGCACCGGCAAGAGTTGCTGGCAACTTTTTATGGCAGTGTATTCCAACAAGCGTTGTCAGCGATTCTTTCAGCCTCCTGTCTTTTCTTTAAATCTCGCTATTTAATATTCATGAGATGAATTAACTTGGAAGGTTCCAGCTCTCACTCATGTTCGTGTAGATTTTGTCTATCACAAAAAATCCATGAAAGGTTCCAGGGTTGCTAGCTTGGTGTGGACACCTAGGCCCTCTACAGTTTGGGGAGGATGAGGTCTTCATGTAAAAATTGTTTCTACATGTTCTTGATATGTTTCTACATCTTCTCTATATCTTCTAACAAGTATAATTTTGGTTTATTAAATGTGATGTAATAGTGCATTATTTAAATATCCAAGTACCATATGATTTGTGTTGAATTTCATGTGATAAAAATTTTCAAAAAATATACACTCATCAATAGGAGAATCCTAACAATTTGGGCTTAGCTCATTTATTTTTAAATATGTTTAAGTTTGATTTGTTTATAAACCAAACTTTGAAAATAGTGTTGGAGCTCAGGGACAAATCTAGAGAGTAGGTGTGCAATGGGCAAGGTGGGATGGGGTGGTCAATTATGGTGCATATATATAAATATATATATAGATGTCTAAGAAGGTTAGCACGGGTTAAAGCTCATTTCAGCTCACCTCTAGATCTGTCCTTGTTGGAGTTTTGTTCATTGGTATTTTTTGTTTATGAACTCTATTTGTTAATGAGAAGGGAGCTTGAACACTGAGTTGGATTCTCCCATTTACTAAATTAATGAGCCTTACTCTATTCTTTTAAATTAATGAGCCTTACTCTATTCTTTTAGTTAGTTTGCTCTCATGAATGACCAAGGAAATAGTCTAAGCATTTTGGTTGGATTTTAATATTATTTAAAGGTGGGAACTCACTAATTTGAGATTATATAGCCTTCAAACCAACTTGTGGTAAGTTTTTTTTTTTTTTTTACCTCTATTTTATTATTGCCTAGCATAGGTCTCATTGCATGTGTTTGTGACATATATGTTTGCTTAAATAATAGAATGTGTGTGTGTGTCACATAGATGTTGGTTATGCAATTAGGATCTAATAAGCGATAAATTAAGCCCAAATTATTTAAAGAAGTCCTCAAATTGGAGCTTCTTTTTTATACTCTATCCCCCATTTCTCTCTCACTCCACAGTGTCTTTCTCTTCATCGCATCTCCATTTCTCTCTCTTTTTCTCTATCCACTGTGTCTCCTCCACTTTTGGTCGTTCATTGCTCGTTCCTACTATCGTCAGACCTCCACTGATAGCGGCGTCGGGCATTAGCGTGTATTTACTCTGCCTTTGACCGTCGCTGCCTATGTCGCCAGTGAGCTCGAAGATAAAGGAGTCGCCAACGAGCTCGAAGAGGAAGGAAATCAGTCTCAGCAAGCTCACCTACGTCGGTGGTCAGTGCCTCCTCTTCTCTCTCTCTCTCTTTTTGGGTCTTATATTCTCGCTCGTCGCTTCTCTCATGTTGTCGTTTGACGTATGTTGCTGCCGCCAACACCTCCATCTCCATCTCTTTCTCTCTCTCTCTTCGTCGTCCACCACCACCTTCGTCGCCATTTATTGTTGTCTAAATATAAATATACACAAATTAAAAATATATATTACACAAAAGATTTACATATGTATAAATATACACAAATTAAATATATATATTACATAAAAGATTTATGTATATATATAAATATATACAAACTAAAAACATATTATACAAAATTCTCTATCTAGACCAAATTAAACCTATTTTATTACTTTTAAAAATTTTAGCTTGGAATGTGTTGTAACTTTTAAAAATATAGTTTGGGTTGTTATTTTTAAAAAATTATTTTGTAGTTTTGTTTTATTTTTTAAAATTATAAAATGAAAATTAAATTATAAACTATAATATTATAATATTTATTTTTAATGACAATATATATTCATATATTCATCACAATACAATTATATTTTTTCTCTTTATCATTCATACAAAACTTAAAATTTTATGTATTTTATAATTATTTTATCTATGAATAATTATGTATATTTTTATGTTATTATTTATTTGTATTACTTGAATTGAAAGATTAAAAACTTTATGTAAATTTATACAAAATCTTAATATTATATTTCATAAAAGTCAAAAGTTATATTTAAAGTTAAACAAAACCACAATATCATATTTTAGGTTTATGCAAGTAATATAAATAGATAAGAAAATAAATAACATAAAAATATATTTTAATCCAAAGTATATTATTTATTTGTATAGTTGTTTAATCTATATTTTTATTTAGAAAATATGTATATTTAACCCAAAGTTATATAAAAATAGAATTTCAATAAATATATTATATATTTATATATGTATTTGTTTAACAGACCCAAAGAGAGAGAGAGAGAGAGAAGGAGATGGGGGTAGCTTCATTGGCAATGAACGACAGCTTCAATGACAGCGACGATGACCGGTGGTGAACGGTGGCAGATGTGTCGGTGGTGAATGGCGACAACTACAACGATGGAGGTTTAGTCGACCACGATAGAGGTCCAGTCACGCATCGCACAATGGAGGTCCAGCCGTGGGAGATAAAGAGAACGAGAAAGAGAGTACATCGGCGATAAAAAAGCTTAGGCATCTGAGTATGTGAGAGAAAGAGAGAGAGAATGTTGCCAGTGGAAAGTGGATCTAACAGAGAGAGGCGATGAGAGTGTGGCAGTAAAAGGGTTTTCGAGATGTGAGGTGAGAATGAAAGTGTAGAAGACAGTCAGACTTGGTGCCGAAAATGGGGTCTCCGTCTTGGTGGTCCGAAATGGGGTCTTCGCGTTACAGAGAGAGCGAGTGAGATAGGTGAGAGTGAAAGGTAAAGTGGGTTTTTGAGAGGTTGGTAATGGGGAACCAATTTGGGACAGTGATACAGAGAGTGAGAAGTGAGAGTGAAACTGTGAAAGAGAGTCAGAGCATGATAGAGAAAGTGAGAGGTGAGAGTGAAAGAGAGAGTCACGATGAAAATGAGAGTGTCTCCATCAAGGATAAAGTTGTCTTTTACATTCAAGGTTAATATGGTAATTTTCTTGGAGTTGTCTATTAAATTGTCCAAGAGTTTGTTCATGTAGCATTATCCCTTTGATTGTTGGGTGTCTACAGTTGAAAGACATGTTGAGAGTTAGTTAAGGGTTCATCATTTTTAGAGGTTCATGAGAAGAATATGAATGGGGAATTTTGTCAGAAGATCACTATTTCATGTTTCATGTATTCAGAAGACTTTATTTACCTTTTTTTTTTTTAATGACCCAAGTGTATGAGCTTCACCCACCTAATTTTGGAGGAGATTGGCTTTTTTCCTTGGTTTAACCTCTAAGTAAATCGAATACGGTCGCAAAGTTATACACTCCCTGTAACATCTCGATAATTTGGGAGTAGTTAATAATTATTAAATTCTGCATTTGAAGTGATTTTTGATTTATTGGAATTTAATAATTTAGTGGACAGTTGATAATTATTAATTATTGCGTATAAGATGATTATCAAATATTTGTGGGTTTAAGAGAAATATTAATTATTATGTGCGTTGAAGAAATGGGTAAGTAATTATTGAAATTTTGGGGTAGAAGAGTTATTATTATATGGAGTGTATATGAGAATTTTTGAAAGTTGTGGTGTTTAAATGTAATTTTCAAAAATTGTGGTGAGGTTGCTTTAAAGTTAATTTGGTGCGTTTATATGTTAAAGATAGTGGCTGGTGTAGGCGGTCGTACCCAAGGGTGGCCTAGGCGAGGACGCGGGTTCTAACTTGCTGGAGTACGTATGCGGTGGAGGATTTTGCTCGGAATTTTCTAGCCCAAAACGACATCGTTTTGGGTAAAGTAGTGGGCAGCTGCCACGCGGCGCCCACTAAGCTGCCATTCAATTAGCTTTTTAAAGCCCAATTTCAGTGGGTTTCGGGTAGAGAAATCACGCAACATAAGAAGGAAAGAAATAAAGGAAGAAGAAGGCACACAATGGCGAAAGTGGGAGAAATTTTGAGATTAAATCTAGTTTAATTAAATATTAATTAACTAGGTAAGTAGAGAAACATGTATTAATAATTCTGTACGATTAGAATTTAATTTTTGGGTGCAATTCTGTTAACTTTGAGAAGTTATGTTATGTTGCAACGTGTATTAATTTAGTGGCGTGTGGGTTTAAAAATGCTTAAATCTGCTAAATAGAGGCAAGCTCCATACTTCATTTGTGAGCCTTTCTCCGTTTTATGAATTTCGTACCTTCCTTTACCCCGATTCAGTTTCGCGTATTAATTATATGAGTTATGGATTTTATTAGTATGAATTAACTTAAGTTAAATATGAGACTTTCTGAAGTTTTATTTGTCGTGTGCCTATGAGGTATTATATCGCCCATGTTTTTTTGGGAATGATGTCAAACCTAATCCGGGGTTAGGTTCTTAGAGGATTGGTGGGATTTGGTTATGGTTATGGTTTCCCGCAAGTGAAAGTCTTGATAAATGGAGGCATGAGTTGTTGACTGATAAGGTGACGTGTTGACCATTTAGTGACACTAGAGTGAATCGTCGACTAGGTCAGGCTCATATATCTTTGCTAGTTAGGTTCATAGACTCATATATCTTTGCTAGCTAGGGCAATGGGCTCATATGATTTATGCTAGGGCTTCAGGCCCATATGGTGTGTGCTAACCAACCCATGGCAACGGTAGATTTGTATGCAGACTTGGGTTCCAGGTTGTGCATTTCTTATGTGGGCCCCAAGAACTGCCCCTATGTGCATTGGTTTATTTATTTATGTTGATGGCTGCATGTTGTAATGCATGGCATGTCATGGCACTTTAATTTCCATCATGACATTTGATGGGTGGTATTCAATGTGGGAGATTTAGTCCCAGTCATACTATATTTCTTCTATTGTATTTGTTGAACCTTGTGTCTCACTTTATTTTACCATCATTCTAGGTTGAGAAGAATGGTGCTTAGGGATGGTTGTTATGGCGATTGTTATTATTTGCTTTGGATTTTGTGTGTACAGGGCAATCCCAGCCGAAAAGATCTTTGGGGTGAGAGTTGTGATCAGGGGCACTGATAATGTATATATTGTATTTGATTAATTGATACTTTGTTATGCAAGGAAATGCCTCTGAGAGGTATATTTATATTTAATTTGCATTTGTTGTTATACATTAATTGGGCAAAATTCTAGTCCTTGTGGTTGAGTTATTATCTAGTTGTAAACAAAGATCCCAGAAATTCTGGATCGTCACACTCCCAATCAAACACATGGTTAGTTCCCACTAAATGGGACATTTCTCTCTCCATCAAGAGTTGATCTTCTACCATTCTTAAGAAAACTTGAGAGATTTATCACTTGTGCCATGCCCTAAGGACTAAAAGACTTTATTTTGGTCTGTCTTTAGGATGACTATGAGTCGTATGACTAAGTGACCAATAAGGAAAACTACAGGATTTATCATAAAAATTAATGGGTTCACTTTCCAACCGTCCTAAATCAAAAATTTGAGAATTGTGATTTATTAATTATTTAAAAATCCATATTTTTCCATTTATTGTTGAAAATAAATGGGAGGGTTTGACAGGACTTAGAAGATAGGTGCAAATAATCCGAGATATTTGGACCTTTGTGGATGTGCTTATCGAAGTGCAATCTTTTAAAAATTGGATTGGATCGGTCGGTCAGACCGATTTAACCAGGAACCGGTGGTCTATCTAGTCTGGTTTGACTTAAAAAAATGAATGCCTTTCAATCCGGTCAAAATTCGATCGGACCGGTAAACCAGGAACCAAGTTGACCCCGATTTTTTTCACTCCCATCACTCACTTTAAAATTTTAAATTATTAATTAATTATTTAATAACATATATAACAATTATATATAAAATATTTGTTGTATATTAGTTAATAATAACATTTCTCATAATAAAATATAAACAATAGTATTTCAAATATATATTATTTAATTATAAAATATATATATATATATATATGACATCATCCTGTCGAACCACTCCTGTCTAACTAATTAAACCATGTAATACCTGAAGTTTTCCTAGACATTATTGTTCAAAGAAATAAAACGTTTCCTTGGAAATCAAAGGATACATGTAAAGTTTTGAGGTAATCGCCGAGGAACGAATGAAGGGTTTATCGAAAAATCATGGAAACTACCGCGAGGGGGCATCATCTAAAGTGTTTTGGAGAAGTTTAAGGAGTTATAGGGCTCAAGGGATATAAGTGCAAAGACGTTTTGGGGTAAAAGAGTTATTTGTAAGAAGTTAAAATATCTTGTGACTAGTTAGTTAAAGGAACCAAGTAAGCTAACTTAGTTAGGAGACATAATCATAAGGAATCTTAAAAAACTAAATTAACATGTGGTGGCATATGTCTAAAAGGACACATGTCGCAAGGGGGAGAAATGACTCAAATCTCAAGGGACACTTGGCACAATCCTATGAAAGTGATGATTACAACCTTATCTAATTAGTGTCACATGGCAAGTGACACATGGCACTCTTGGATTGGCCCTAAATGCCTATAAATACCGAGGCCTTGGAAGGTAAAATCTCACCATTAATCAAGAGGAAAAGAGGAGGTGAGTTGAGAGGAAAACCTTTGCCCAAAAAAAGAGTGGTAAAATGCTTTGTCGGAAAAGTTGAACCGTCACCATAAAAAGAGTTAAACAGTGAATAAACAGCAAGGTAATTCTAATTTCTTTCCGTAGTTCGATAGATAATTGAATAAGGGTCGTGTGGGTTCAAACGGAAGTCAAATCGGAGTCCGGACGAGGGAGAACGAGCCAAAAAACCACAAGGCGTCAAAGCTGGAAGGGCGGCGTGTGTAGTTCACGCGCCACCTGATTGCTGCGAGTGAAGCGCGTGGGGCTTCTTCTCCCAGTGCGTGTGGGCGCGTGAAATGCCTTCTTGGGCCCAAATTTTGTATACTTGGTCCTTAAATCTTTCCCTAGGATCTCATGTAAACATATTTGGGGTTTGAGTTTCGAAATTATGTTATTTTTGCAGAAAATCTTTCTCGAACCCTGTGAACAGTACCTTAGCGCTACCAAATCAGCAAGGTGAGTGATTCCTGCATATTTGTGACACTTTGAGCATTTGTTGCTTCACTTGTGTGTGGATGATGGATTGCATATCATGCCTTCGTGGCTTACATGTCATATTTTCCCTTGTTTATGCATATTCCTTCTACTTTGTCATATATCATGTTTGTGTTGGTGACTGTGGCTAGTTGTTGGGCCATCATGGAAGAACTCGTGCTCTTACGGTGAGCCAGGGGTGACTATGATGACCGCGAAGGTGATTGCAACACCTTGGCATTGCTACCACAGGGGTGGATTTCATAATGACATTTTTGCATTTGCACGCATGTACTTCATTGTTTGATTCACTCACTTAGATGTCATTATCTAACTTGGGTGTTTCATACCCCTGGGACATTCAAAGTCCTAGGTATATTAGCATGCCAAGTACCCCGGTGACAAGCAGGAGAAAAGGCTACGAGAGGCCGATGTTAGCTTAACTTTATGTTATTCATGTGCCATGGAACCTATGTAACCTTTGGTTGTTTGAGCATTATGTAACGCAGTTGTATAAACAGGGGTTATGTAAGGCTTGGGTTTACCTTTTATGCTGTTAAGGGTGTAAGTCGGGGTTACTGTGTAACATGAACATGGTAAAAGTTGCTTACTGGATTTTGGAAGTTTTTCAAATGCTGTATTGTAAATAGCAGCTGGGACACTCAAGGTTGTAAGAAGTGTGTGGGTGTGTGGGTGTCCTACAATTGTTCCTACAATGATGTGTTGTCTTTTTGGAGTATTAGAAGTCGTGAGCATTTCTTGTACTTGTAAAGTAAATCTAGTGGAAACCTGTTTATTTAGCTTTGGTTAAGTTTTCAGGTTCAATCCAACGCTTCTGTTGGTAAGGGTTTCCCTAATGCCCGCAGTGATACTAGCTTATATTTTACATTGTTGTGTATTTGGAAAAGTGGGGCGTTACAAACCAACTGACCTGTGACCTAATTAATAGGCCGATTCACTATTCGATCTGATTTTCAAAACATTGTCGAAGTGTGGCTTAAGTTTCACTTTATGTCTTTCTTCCCTTTGGGACTTGGCTTTGTTATATCATTAGAACCTTTGTATATATATATATATATATATATATATATATTTATGATCTAGGTGTCCAAATTTCTCTCAACTAATCTTGGAGAGAGTGGAGTTCTCCCCTAGTTCGCCTTTCGAATAAAGTTGGATGCGGTCACAACTTATACACGTTCGGAGTGGACTTTCGGAAAACAACTACCCTCCCTGTAGACCCCACCTTTAAGTTGTGAGGACAAGACTTGTCTTCCAATTTTATTGGCCTTCCAGCAATAATTTTGTCTTCCAAGATACCACAAGGATTCAAACATTCGATACTCCTGTTATATTCTTTATATTTTATCGCTGTATCATACCCGTGAGGGCGAACCTTTGAATTTTTGACACTACCATGAGATGATCATGCGATTCAATGTTCAATATTAGGTCTAGAAAGAAACATAAAGAATTCTAAAATTAGAATTTCAATTCAAAATTTTAATGAATTCTTGTGTTGTGTACACAAAAAGTTATAGGAATTAGAATTTCGTTTACCCTTAAACTCTAGGTAAACTCTTGAAATAGAATTCCAATCAAAGTGGGTTGGAATTGAAAATTAAAATTCTTAAATATAATTGAGACTTACTTATAATTTGAATTATATAAATTTGTAAATGTTATTCAGAGTTAATTAGAAGTCATGATAAAATACTTGATGAAATTATATTTAGCACAATTTCAATGGGTATGTGATGGATGCGTAATTAGATAGAAGGTACATTTTCTACTTCTTGTGGTGTTGAAATTTTTAATTATAAAAATATTAATTTCATAGTAATATAATTATTATAACTCACCATTTTTAATATATATAATAAATTACGAATTATGTTAAATTATCAAGAAAATTTATGAGTAGATGGCGCTCAAAAGGATTTATGTTTATTGCTGTTTGAATATAATAATAAGATTTATAATTGGGGAATTGCAAACTTGTGAGATAGAAGTTAGTGTTTTTTTTATCTTGTGCAAAATCTCTAATAATTAAGTTAATTTGGTTGAAATTTAGAAGGGAGTTCAAAAAGTTGTTGTAGTGTTTCGAACATACTTAGAGATAAGCGGTCACCTCCTATTTATGGCGGTGAGAACTAACAAATAGCAAAGCTCCCATTTCTTTCAGAATTGAGATTACCATTACTTGTTTCAATATTCAAGACGAAGACTTTAAAGGCAAGGTGGC
Organism: Diospyros kaki; assembly: GCA_036245055.1. Lineage (NCBI taxonomy): Eukaryota > Viridiplantae > Streptophyta > Magnoliopsida > Ericales > Ebenaceae > Diospyros > Diospyros kaki. The sequence goes on from BSEG01000003.1 coordinate 6,734,453, forward strand.
ATGTTTCTAGTGCGGGTATAATTCGGAGGGATCCTTTCTTTTAAAGACTTCTTCTATCTAAAAGGTCTTCCTAATCTTTTTTGGGCTTTTATAGAGCCTCTTAGCCCTTTGGACTTGTCTTAAACTTGTCCCTTTTAGACTTAGGGTCTGTTTGATTGCACTTAGAGTGTGTTTGATTGTATTATCTAGAATTTAATTCTAGGTAATATTGTCTAGAAAATAAAAACCACCCTACCCCCTTGGAAAATGAATTCCATGGAAAGAAGTTTTAAATGTTTGTACCATACATATTTTTCCATAGAAAAGTTAAGAGTGTTTGATTGTTTTCCATAGAAAATGTGTAATAATTATATATTTTCTATGAAAAATGTGTGCAATCAAACACACTCTTATTTTTTATAGAAAATGAGTATTTTTTACCTAGGGTGTGTTTGATAGCATGGAAAATGCATGGAAAATGTCTCATCCAAGAATTGAATTCCATCTTAAGTGTTTGACACACTACATTTTCTATGGAATTGAATTTCATGGTACAACCATTAAAGCTTGTTTTTGCCTCTTTTCCATGAAAAATTCCATCTATGGGGGAGATGGTTTTTGTTTTCCATGTAAGTTGGAAAACATTTTCCTTTTCACCTAAATGCATTGTACACATTTATCATGGAAAATATGTAATTATTACATATTTTTTATGGAAAGCAATCAAACACTCTTAATTTTTTTATAAAAAAATATGTATGGTACAAGCATTTAGAATTCATTTTCCAAAGAGGTAGGGTGATTTTTATTTTCTAGACAATATTACCTAGAATTAAATTTTAGGTAATGCAATCAAACACACCTTTAATTACATATATTTTTTATAAAAAATGTGTAATTATTATAATATTTTCTATACAAACAATCAAACACTCTTAACTTTTTTATAGAAAAAATATATATGGTACAAGCATTTAAACTTTCTTTCTATAGAATTCATTTTTCAAGAGAATAAGATAATTTTTAATTTTTAGGTAATATTACCTAAAATTAAATTTTAAGTAATACAATCAAACATACTTTTAAATTTTAATTTTTGTAGCATTTGATTACAATTATTTTCTTAGAAAATCAAATTCTCATTTTGAGTCACGTGATCTTCTTTTCTTGCTTTTGCGAGAAATGATTTTCCCCCGACGGACCTGGGCCGGGGGCAGGGGGAGAGTGCAATTTTGTTCACCCTCTTTAATAGGGGTGAACATCATCTTTATAATTTTTGTGAGGATAAAAAAAGTAACAGAATGATATTGATTGTCGTTCTATTGCTTTTTCACCCTTACAATTTTTGTGAAGGTGATTCACCCCGAACAAAATGGCACTCGCCGCCGGGGGGGGGCTTGTTTCCCATTTCCAGGGAATCACCGCGCGCATAGCACTTCTGTCCACCTCGATTTCTCTCGGGTTTCCTCTCCCATTCGAGCGGGCTTCGTTCCCTTCCTCTTCGTCGCCATCCACCGCCGAAGTCGAGCCCCTACTTGGGCTTCGTCGCCATCTCTGACTTCCTGTGAGTCGCCATCTACCGCCGAAGAAGACCATCTCCAACTTCTTGTGACTCGCCATCCACCGCCATTCATCTTCGACTTGGGCTTCGTCGCCATCTCCACAAAAGACCAGCTCTGACTTCGTTTTCGTCGCCATCTCCACAGTAGACCATCTTCGATTTCGAGTTTCACACCACTAGCGCATCTTCATCTTCTTCCACGGTAAGGTTTCCGTCCTCGTTCTGTTCTTATTTCTGTAGATCCGGCGAGCGATCTTGGTATTTGTCCACCGATCTTGGTTTTTCTCTCTGTTTCAGTGAACGATCTTGGTCTTCGACCATCGATCTGGAGTCTTCGTCCACCGGAAGAGATCTTGTTCTCTGTTTCAGCGAGTGATCTTGGCCTATGTTTCAGCGAGCGATCTTCGTGTTCGCCATCTCCGTCGAAGTCGACCTCCGATTCTGACTTGCAGACCGCCGTTCATCCTCCTCGCCATCTTCGTCCACGGTAAGCTTTCTGGCGCAACCCATTTGTGAAATCGGCTCTCGAGTGCATTGACAGTCCGTTCCTCGATGTTAACTTCGTCGGCGCTATGTCCTTGAAGTTGCGGAAGGCGGAGGTCGCCTATCGTGACGAATCGGCGCATGAAGTTCGCTTTGAGTATGAAGAGTTCAAGACGGATGTCACGCCGTTGTTCCTCACCGTTCATGCCGGAAATGTGACGCTCGTCAGGAAATTACTGGTATGTGACTGCGCTTGGATTTTTCTGGATCCTATCTATCTGGTTAATGTGGCTCAAATTTGAAAGTTTTCATCGTCTTTCTTTACAAGTTTGTTTCTGGATTGTTTTTCATTTTAGCCGGAGAATCTCTTTCTACCCCTCGTCGCAGTATTTTCCCTGTGGAATGCGATTTTCTTCGTTTTAGCCATCCTCTGTTTGTTAGCTACTTTTCAAAATTTGAAACGAAGTGCCCTTGATTTGGTATTTTTACAATATAAATCGATTAATATTTGAATTTTCTTTAGATCTCTTGGTCATTATATCTTAATATACTTAATTAACTAAGAATTTCCGGATAACTATGCTATCGCCTATCAATGGCTTTTGTTATTTGCTTTTCTTGAAGAGAACCTTTCAACATTGACTTGTTGAATTTTGTGCTATGGTTATGTGCTACTTGCTCAAGTTTTCCTTTTCTTTTAGCAATTTCATTTGAATTTTGGCTTATCTGCATTGTATTCAGAAATAGTGGAGCAGAAACTTATTATCTTCTTAATTGCAGTTGAATCTCCATCTGCTATTGCCACTTTCTAATATTTGAGAAGGCCTTTGATTTTAGTATTTCCTTTTACTCCTAGACTTTTATACATTTTGACTTTTGGAATCTATCATTTATTTCTATTTACTTGTTTAACTTATGAAATTACTGGTAATGGAATATTGTTTGATTAATGGACTTATTTAAATAGATTGTTTTAGGAGAATGAACGGCGATGAATGAAACACAACATTTGTGAAAACCTTGGATTTTCTGTTGGAAAATGCTTGTAATCAGGAAGTGTATAAATGGCAAAAATTTGAAAACTTTTTGCTCGTATGAGTGTGTGTGGTATATGGTGGTTCAAAGTTCAAATAAATAAACTTGGAGACTTGCAGTTGAAAATTATGCCCATATGCTGATCAGAATGATAAGTAATTGTTGAGATATCTAGTTGCCAGAGATGTATGGTTACAGGACTATGTAGAATAGCTCTAGCTGTTTGTAATTGTGCAATTCATTGACAAAACCTTTTAAAAGTGATGAAGTTTGCCTCTGATTTTCTTCTTTGTGGTGGTTTTACATTTCCCATTTCTACAAATATTTGATCCATCATTGTTACATTTCTTGTTATTATTTCAATAGGAGATAACAGCAAATTATGTCTTGCAAGTTACAACTCTTTAGAACAACTTTATGCTATTTATAGCTGTGAATGAGCTGATTGTGTTCATTATAAATTACTTGATGTGAACCAGGTGACTTGATGACAAAGTAAGATTCATGCAACTAAACTTCAAACTGTCAATTGTCAGCTCTTTTCAGCATGCAAGATATTTATTATCTTCCCCCTGTAGAATAATGTAGTCAGTTGTCGGTTTCTTTTTTGATTAGTTTTATAAGATTGTGTTACTTTCAACCTAAAAATATAAGTAGTGGTTCCCTAGACATATCATTCAATGAAGGTCTCCTTTCATTTGAATATGAATGGTATTTCCAGATCTTAGATTAACCTGTTTTTCAACTGAGTAATGTGTTAAGAGTTGAAATTTCTTCACTTGTTTTCTGCAAATAGCAAGCAGTTCCTAGATTCCCCAGGTGTCAAATTTACACGAATTGGTTGGAAGCATAAATGCTGAATGCCATTTTTAACCTGTTTGTATTGGTTTTGCAGAGCGAACTTACACTGCACCACAGAAGTGGATGAGGGGCAAGGGACGTGTTACTATTCAATTTGGTGGTTGTTATAATTATGCAATGGTGAGTCCTGCTTTCTATTTAGCCTGCACATATATTAATTTGTATATTTTCATAGTTATTTCTAGTGGAGCCACTCTAGTGATGGTGGCAACTCCTGTGTTAGAGAAGAAAAAAATAGCTTGAGGAACAGCTTGCAACTTTGATATTATGGCTGTAGGATAAAGATGGTAATCCACCCGGCATTCTTCAGAATGAAATTGTAGATCCAATTCCTCAACTTTTTAAGGTGATCATTAGGAGTCTAGTCAGCTGGCACGTTCTGCCTCCATCATGCATTCCTGACAGTTGCATAGTCAACATTTATGAAGAAGGGGACTGCATACCTCCTCATATTGACAACCATGACTTTGTTAGACCTTTTTGTTCTGTTTCATTTCTTAGTGAATGCAATATAGTGTTTGGATCAAATTTGACAGTTGTGGGTCCTGGCGAGTTCAGTGGTCCTGTTGCAATTCCCTTGCCTGTTGGGTAAGCCTTTGTTTGCTTTAACTTTTATGCATTCCCTCTTCTTAAATTCAGCAGCGTATGTCAATTTCGGCTAATGGTTGGTCATGCATGCTGGCACATGCTATTGGTAGATAATTATTTCTATGAAATTATTTTTCTTCAGATGTGGATTCATCTTTATCATTTTCATGTAGATCTGTCCTTGCTTTAAATGGAAATGGTGTTGATGTGGCTAAGCATTGTGTGCCAGCAGTTCCTTATGAAAGGTACAGAAATTTTGTATGACACTGCCATTCTTCTTCAGTCATGTTAGCGCATGCTAATCACTTTCTCATGTTTGCCTTATCTGGTGATTTTGATTTCTGTTTCTTCCCATCCAATGCTCCTGTAGGATATACAAAACGGCCTTTTGGATATGCCCCCGCACCTGATTTGCAAGGTCTTCAGCCATTGTCTTATGGAACTGATAGACCAGGAAGGTTAGCTCCGTCAAAATCAAGTCTTTCTGATAACAGGCCTGCAGCCAGACGAGAGGACAACAGAGAGAAATCAAGGAGATTGGCACGGAAAGGCAATAATTTTACAGTGCCTCAAGTCTTAATTAAGATTGAGCGAGGGCCTGACAACAGGCGGAGAGTGAGGGTGAATTTGGATGAATGATGGTACGTCAGAGTCGATATCCAGGGAAAGCCGGCCCGCCGGCCAATAGTCTTGGCTAGCTGAAGAAGTTGAATTGTTGATATCGGCCAATCTACAACGAGGATCATTGTTTGTCGTTATTCCTATTGAGTTTGAAATTTAGCAGATCAAGCAGTCTGCTGCAAGCTTCAGTTTTCTATTGAGTTGTATGTGAAAGATTTAAGGGGATTCGGGATATGGAGATGAGGACACTGATTATAAGATGTAAATTTCAAGCTTATGTGGGCTGGTATTTCATTACAAAAATAAACAGTGCTGGTATTTCAGAAAAAGAAATTTGTAAAATTGGTCGGTTCATTCCATTAGGAACTGCAAAATTGAATTTTGACTTTGAATTTGCTTTCATATTCATAATGGTGACTTTGAATTTGCTTTGAATTTTAAGGTAAAAAATGTATTTTTTTTATGAAAAATGTTCATTTTTTAAAGAAAATAATGATAATTAAATATCAAAAGTTAAAAAAAATAATTATTTTCATGAAAAATAATTATAATTAAACACTAAAAATTAGAAAAGTAAAATAATTTTTAAGTAAAAAATTAAGTGAATTAAACACTTTTAATTGATATTTTTTTAAAATTTAATTTTAAGTAATTTAATTATCTAAAAAATATTTCTTTTTTCATCTAAATTTCATTCTTACAATCAAATGTCCCCTTATTTTATTTTGCACATCAATATTGTTTTAATAGTAATTTAGAAATAAAAAAAATTATAAAAATTAGAGAGATGACATGTGCAAAGCATGTGCAAATAAAATAAAAAATTTTAAATAGAGATTCATGTTGCTTGAAAGTTGTAATATAGTATTTATCTTGTTTAGGCAAAATAAATATTGATGTTGTTATAAAATAGTTTAATAAATTCATTTTAATATTAGAGATGTTATAAATTTAAATTTTATTAACATAATTGTTCTTTATTTTTGCATAAGATATTAGAAAATATTTTTATTTTCTAATGATATATAATAATTGTCTTTTGATAAATCCAGAGGTGTAGAAAATTCAATGACGTCATTTTTCTGTTGATGTAATCAGTGATGTTGCCTTTTTTTGGTTTCCATTTAGGTGGCGGAGGTTGGTTTTGTTTTGCCTTTTAAATTGAATACATTTGCATAATTTTCTTTTAGTTATATATATATATATATATATATATATATTTGTGTTGAGTTTTCTTTTCTTTTCTTTTATTGTCAAAATGTGTGGATATAAATATGTCACACTTATAATTTAGGCACAAGCCCTGTTAACTTATATAATCACGCGAGTACTTATTGATATAAATATTGAAATACACTAATAAATATTGAGGTTTTTGAGGTCTATTTTAGTGGTTAGTTAAAGCATATTTGGATGTTCTTTATGTTAATTGTAGTAAATAGATTATTTTGGCATCATGAGCTTGTTAATTTTTTATTAAAATATATAGTGTACACAATTTATTGATTATTACATGTACCTAAAATTTGTCGAATATATACTCTAGAAATAATGACTCTAAATTTCTTACCATCCAAAGAAAATTGAGGGGTCATTTTTTGTAGAAACTACTTACTTGGAATAATATTGAAGGGATCATCCAATTCTCAAAATCAGTTTTTCAATTTTTCAATAACTATAGATGTAATTTCTGAATCACATCTATAGTTGTTGGGTTAGTCACTTTCGCTTGAACTTTTGCTTGATTATTTATTTCGTATCAAATCGTGATTAAATTATATTTAAAATTAAATAAAGACTCCCATTTAAGAATATTTATCTTTTAACTTATTAAGTTTGATTATTTATTATATTTAAAATTAAACACAAAAATCCGTATTTAAGAACATTTATCTCCAACTTCTTAGGTATTATTAGCCACTTTGGAGAAAGCATACCAAAACAGTATCAAGTGGAAGCTAGGAAAAAGCCAGCCCATTCAAACAACGGTTACGCAATTAACTAAAGTTTGTATTATATTCGTATTGAGTATTTCATCATTATTTTGCAAATCATACAAATGTTTTGTATTATGTGTTGTATTAATTAATATATATATATATATTTAAAACACCCATATCTCCCTCACCACCATTTGTCAAGAACTTATTGACGATGAACAAACACTAATTTGTGATTTGGAACTAAACTGTTCTGATTTGATGAATAAACTGGTTGAATATCTGTTGATTAGTAAACTGGGTACGTACGCATGCGTGCATGGATTTTGGACACAAGCGGTCACCTCGTAAGACGCCACTCGAATTCTTGTATTTCTGCGTCAGATCATACGTAGCGTTTGGATTCGACTTTAATTTCTCCTCCTCTTGATTGTGATTCTGGACCCACCCACTGCCTCACAAATGACAGCAAATCAGAAGGAAAGAATATATATATATATATATATAGAGGCTCGTCAGTTACCAAATTCTCTTTCCATTTCTATTTCTATTTGAATGCTGGCCAGAAAAAAAGGAGGAGGGCACTTGGCAAATTCTCTTTCCAATTTTCCATTTGTGGTGGGGGCCGGGTTTTTGTTTCTTATTCTCTGCACCATACCATTATATAAGTGTCGTAAGACCCAGAAATCGATTGGACCGAGCAAAGAGCTGTGTTGATTTTTCGGAATTTTGGGCTGCTGCGGGGCGAGACCAGGATTCTTCCACCTGGTCGGTTAGGTTCCTTTCATGCTTTACAACTCCATCTCTCTGTCGGATTCACGTAAATTTTCTTGAAGGTATTTGTAACTTGTTTTTCCGGGTTCTGTTTGCAGTCGTTTGAAATTACGCTGGTTCAAGGCAGTGAAGAAGTTCTTGCAAAGGTGGATCTCTCTCTCTCTCTCTCTTTGTCAGAAATTGGATAAACTCAGTCTGCCTTTTAATTTTGGGGTTCACCATGCTCTGTTTATTTCAAGTGAATATCAACGAGAATAGTTGTAGAATGACACCAGTTGAGTGTTAATAAGTCTTGCTTTATATGGATTTAGAATTCAGGATTACTTTCAGTTTATGCGGTTTATGTTGGAAATTTAGAGACATTGATAGCTAAAGAAAAATCATGAATGTGAAGGTTGTAACCATACTAATTTTATTCATATCATCATGCCTTTAAATAGACAATACATGTCAATTGAATAATAAGAAGATAAGATTTATTGCTAAACTTAAATTTAAAAAATGAAATTATCTCAACCCACTAAATTAGTAAACAGAATTTTGACCCAATCAACCCACTAAATCAGTAATTTTGAATCAATATCCAACATTCCTCCTTGATTCAAAGTTGCAAAATTTCAATTTTTTATGGAGCACTTCTCTCCAAATTTCTTCTCAATTGTGAAGCACTTCTCTTCACTTTTTGATGCACTTCTCATCACAATCAATACTTCCTTCAAATGTTGAAAAAAAACAATTCAGTTTCATGGAGCACTTCTCTCCAAAAAAAAATTCTTCTTGGTACACTTCTCACCAACTAGAAGAGTGTTTCCTCTTCAATTGCCGTAGGATTGTTGCCAAGCGGAGGTATCTCCCTTTCACTTTCGACCCACTGCCATAAACTGAGACCTCTCAAATGAGCTTTCATTTTGACAGCCCATACTTGATAATTTTCTCCATAAAAAACTAGTGGTGAAAGAGATGATGTGTTGGTGGAAGCCATAGAAATAAAGAAGGCGTTGATGGGTTCTCTCTCACAGGCCCCTTAAGATCATTGAATGCTCTGATACCTCCATGAAACTGAATTGTTTTTTTCTGTTGGAAATTTAGAGACATTGATAGCTAAAGAAAAATCATGAATGTGAAGGTTGTAACCATACTAATTTTATTCATATCATCATGCCTTTAAATAGGCAATACATGTCAATTGAATAACAAGAAGATAAGATTTATTGCTAGACTTAAATTTAAAAAAACTAAAATTATCTCAACCCACTAAATTAGTAAACAGAATTTTGACCCAATCAACCCACTAAATCAGCAATTTTGAATCAATATCCAACAGTTTAGCAGTTTAAACTTGCTCATTTAGTTTAGTGATGGTTTGATTGTGTTTATTTGGTTTCAGATAAAGAAAATGGTAACCAGAATGATTGATCTCCGCTCTGATACGGTGACAAAACCAAATCAAGCAATGAGGGCTGCAATGGCCGATGCAGAAGTTGATGATGATGTACTGGGTTATGACCCGACTGCCTTTCGCTTTGAAACAGTATTTGATATTGTATGACCTTTTCAGTATATTATATGTAATAATTTTATTTATTTTTATTTTGTAAAATTACACAAACTTTCCTTAATGAAATTGAAAGGGTTGTGGCACCATCATCGACCATGTCCTCCGCTATGAAGATTTTTTACTAGAATCCCATAATGAAGAGAATTCAACCAACTATTGTAGTTCACTATATATTATTTTTATTTTTATTTTTTACAGTGATTATTATAAATATTAAAAATTAATAAAGATATTGTTAATTATTTCTCATTTATCATTTATCAATTATTTTGACAATTGATATAAGTTTGTATTGTAGATATTAAGTTGAATGTTATAAATTGTTATTATTTTGTTTTATGAAATTTGATATTAAGATAAATGTGAATTTAGTGATTGTTTAATTTATTTTATGAAGTTAAATATTAATTTAGAATGTTAAAAAGATTGTATAATTATTGTATTTTATCTAAAAAAAGGTGCATTAACTATAACTTAAAAAATGATATGACAATAATCATCAATATAACTCACAAATTCACAAAGACTAATCCACTTGGAGCACTTGGTGCTCACAACGTACCCACGGCTGACCTGATCTTATGGATTTCATCCTCCCTTGAGTCCGCCGGGGTCAGAATGATTTTCTACCTAGAATGCATATGGCAAACCGAAACTCATGGATTTCATCCTCCCATCAGTCCACTGGAACGAGAATGAATTTCTACCCATAGGACAGGATCTTCCAACATGATTTCTCGCCGACCACGCTGCTGAATCTCGCACATTTTGAATTAAAGCTTCTGATAACTCAGACTGGGAGCCCCTCCATTGGAACTCATCAGAGTTATCACTTTGTTGGATACTTGCACGTGGATCTGGTCGTTCTTCGTCATCCTCATATACCATATGAACAGCGCATTTTACTGGGACAAACATTTTAGGAATAGTACAACTAAAATAAAAGAAGATTTCAGTCAAAGTTTTCAAATGATTAACCTCCATCTCCCTCTTAAAACTTTCAAGTCCCACGTAGTCCAGAAATAAGTGATCTGACTGAAAATGGAAGTCGCAAATGGCGATTTTCTGGGCATAGACTGCAACACCATTGCGCATCCTGTAACATTCCAGCCAGACTTCGACATTAATTGAAGGAGCATTTGCTTCAAAAACAGCACATACAACAAAACCCCTGAGCCTTTGATACCAATCTGGCTTCAGCTGGATTCCAACATAATTCCCCATATTATTTTGATACCTGAACCACTTTGGAATCTCCCTTCCAGGAACAACAATAGCGCATTGGCAACCAACAAAACGAGTGCGTTTGGAATCAACAAAACCCTGCTACAACAAATAAAGACATGAGAGAGAGAGAGAGAGAGAGAGATGGACCTTAAGATAATTTCTGAAAAGTTCAAGGGGGAGGCTGGGCCTATTCTTTACTAGTGTATGACAATGCATTAAATGGACCTCCCCAAGCTTTCTGGGCAATATAGGCGGATCCGGCAATGTTTCTAATGATGTGCATCCACTTGCATAAACGCAACTGATATTTGTCGGGAGATAGGGCAACGTTTTAAGCTTCTTGCAATCCATCAATTCAAGATGAGAAAGCCGGTAAAGAGCTTTGATGCTTGCCGGCAAACTAATAATGTTGCTACCACTAAGATATAATTTTTTCACATAGGATAAGGAGCCTAGGTCATTTCGGAGAAATCTTTCTGAGAAGTTGCAATTACGGAGATCTAGTAAACCCAAAGAGTGTAAGCCTGATAGATCAGGTAGCTCAAAACCCATGGAATCTTGACGTTCTTTCCGAATTAGAAATGATGATAATAGCAAATTCCGCGATGTTGATGTTACTGGTCCCTTGCATCCCAAAAATGACAAAACCCTAAGCTCATTCAGGTGTATAATCGAGGATAGTGGTTGCTTAATAACAGTAAAATCAGCACGAAGTTCCTGCAATCTCTCCAATCCTCCTAGGTTCTCGGGCAACTTGCTAAGTTGTGAGCAGCCAGAAACAATCAAACTTGTAAGAAGTTTTAACCCACGAATGCCACTAGGAAGACTTGTAAGCTCTTTACAATCCCTCAAATTTAAGAACGTAAGCCTTTTGATGGCTTCAATGGACGGGTGGATCTCAACGAAGTTCATACCTTCAAGACTCAATTCCTTAAGATTTGATACCTGTGTAAAATCTAGGTTCTTGGTTATGCCTCGCGAATAACTGAGGTCAACGTGTTTCAACTTATCTAGGCACTGCCATAGATATTAGTAGACAAAAAAGTAAACAGGATTTCAGTAACACAAGCATATATAGTAAAAAAAAAACAATAGGATTTGTTTTCGTCATACCATTCTTCCATTCCAAGGTTGTTTCAGGCAACTATTGGACATTTTTAGTGTGACAAGGCTGTCCGGTTGAAAATTTGACGGGAGACATTTTGAAGGGTATCCGTGCCAATCAAGAATGCGTAAATCATTGGAGAGGTAGTCGAGACCATTAGGAAGCTAAACATTACTAAGCTTGAGCAGTCGCAATTTGCTCATCTTTGAAAACACATCAAGACTCAAGAATATCTCTTTTGTTTTATGAGAAAACAAAACTATGACCTCCACTGTTTTTGTCCCCTAACAAACAAACGGTAAAAATAAGAAACTGAATCTGAAGGAAAGGGTTATTGAAATTTAAGCACAACTTTTATCCTAACACAAAAAATGGGAAAGGGTAAGAGAAATTGAACATAGATTTTGTTTGTCGAACAAAGTGCATGTTGTGCAAAATAATCTATTTATATATGTTTCATTCTATTGAGAGTAAAAAATAATAATATAAAAGTTTAAGAATTTCTATGTACAAGTTTAAGTTTTGCGATGACATGATGATTCATAATTTTATAGGCAAAGATTTTGTTGGTCCAATTACATAATGAAGTTTGGCCACGCATGCATGAGAAGATATTGTTGAGAGTAAAAATAAAAATATAAAAAGTAAAGATACCCCTCACTAGACAAACCTAGGCTCTTAGATGATAAGATAATTTACAAATTCAACACATTCTCAAAATAAGAGCATTTGCACTTACGATTTTTTTTGTGAGTGTATGATAGATGTCTTCGTACTTCCATAATCTGCTCCTTCTACCGGGCTCTTTTGGAGATTCTTCATTAACAATATGCCATCCCATTTCTTGTATCAGATCATGCATGTCTATCCTATTGCATGTTATCATTACAAGTGCCTTGTCTTCAAGAACCCATATTCCAATATCAGCGTGGAAATCGAAAGCATCCAATATATCTATTACGTAATCTTTGCTCTTCCATTTAAAGAAGCACGCAATGTCAAGAAAAATTTCCTTCTCTTCATGGTCCAGTCCATCATAGCTTAATTTGAGCACGTCCAGAATTTCTGCATTGGGTTGTTGCCTTAATCTATCAACTGCACTTTGCCATTCAATTATGCTTCTTCCAAAGAGAAAAGAGCCCAAAACTTGGAGAGCTAATGGAACTCCTTTAGCGTAATGAACTACACTGTTTGTGAGCCCCTCATAACCCTGTGTTGGTTTTTCCTAAATGCTTTACAACAAAATAGCTCTAAAGCTTCTCCGTGATTTAGTTCCTTGACATTATACACATGATTCATTTCAAGTATATCAAGTAAATGAGAGTCTCTTGTTGTTATTATAATCCGGCTTCCCGAACCAAACCAATCAAGCTTACCAACAAGTGCTTCCAGTTGATTTAGCCGGTCCACATCGTCGAGGACTATAAGAACCCTCATGTATCGTACCCTGTTCATTATCATACTAAGACCTCGATCAAGATTTCTTATTTTTATATCACTGTCTAAGAGGATGTCAGAGAGAAGCAATTCTTGCAATGACTCCAAACCATGTTTCTTAGAAGTTTCTCTGACATTTGCAAGGTAGCTGCTACCATCAAACTGAGAACAAATTTGGTTATAAATAGCCTTGGCAATGGTAGTCTTTCCTATACCACCCATTCCACATATCCCCACTATACATGAGTCATCCAATCCTACACCCAACAGTGATTTCACTTGTGCTACACGAGGATCTAATCCAACAACATAATCAAGAATGCTTGAATCCTTATCTCCCAGTTTACTAAGAATGTCTTTGACAATTTCTCAGACAAGTTTTGCTTCAAGCCTGTCCATTAGATGAAAAAAATACAAAATAAAAATTCAAGATAAGTTTAAGAACCCAACCACGTCTCATAAGAATATAGCCACATGATGAAGAGGCGATATGGGTCCTCCCTGGCAGCATATGCATGGGATGCTTTGAGGAAAAGCAAGCTTTATAATGGCATTAACTAGAAAATATATGATCACATTTTCATCACAATTACACAAGAAGCGTTGCAGGTGACTCTAAAAACATATTAATTGAGCAAATATATTATATACACCTAGACGTCCAATTGTTTTGATCAATTTTGTCTTTGTTTTTGCTCTTCTTTCTTTTCCCTTTTCCAAACTAACATGAAATAAATTAGAAAAATGTCCAAACGTCAATAATTAGTAGGAAAGAAGTACCGAAAAAATGATAAAGTAGGACATAGTCCTCATCTGTCAAGGAATTGAAGCCAAACCTACAATGCCCCAATAACAATTGAAGTTTCTTGAAAAAAACAATCAGATCAAATTTGTGTTTTTTGCGAACCAAACAAATAAAAGAAGAGTTACCCGTGGGTTGTGCCATTTTCTGAATCCCACCCAGAAATATTGGCCGCTTCCATTAGAGCATTCCTCCATCTCTGCACCTTCTCCTTCTCCTTCTTTTCGCCGGAATCTCGCTCGTGTCTGGTGAATGCTTCTCCAACGCTTCCTCTTTGTTTTCGTAAATCCGAGGGATCTACTTTATAGAAAATCGGTAAAACGGTGAGTCCCCTCGTCTTCTGGCACTCGAGGATCTTAACGAGTTCCTCCAAAATTTAAATGATGGTTGTCTACTATACGTCTAGAATTCCTCATTAATTAGATGATAACAAAATTAATAAACAAAAACTATTATTATGGCTAATGCCTAAGCTATGGTCGGTTATATATATATATATACTATATTAGTAGTATAATAAATTAATATATATAGCTGCTTCTTTAGGTTCAGGGCATCTGACGCAGTGTTCAGTTCACTTACGCGATTTTTGTTAAATAAACAAAAACGGAGATTACGCTGTGTTCACTTCAATTACTTGGTTCCGGGTTTGGTGGCTCGCGAAACTCTGTACGACCCATGAAACCCAATTATGTTGTGAAGATTCGAATTTTGTTTTCTTTCATATAAATTCTTTCAGATTTGGAAAATAGACTAATCATATATTTTTTACTCACAATCACAATCATTCTATATAGCTTAATAAGTAATTTAAATATAAAAATAATTGAAAACTTAAATAGAAATCATAATCGATACTTTGAGATTGAGAATGCTTGTTGGAGAGGAAAGATGATAAAACTTGATGAATGCGACTTCAATGAAGTCCTAGTTGTGATTGATGAAGAAAATTGAATGACTCAAACAACAAATTATTGAATGTAGAAAGAATGGTTGAGTTTGGATACTTTCAATAATGGAGAAGAAAGTAAGAGCGTGAATGTTAGAAGATAAGAGAGAGAAAAGGTAAAGTAAAAGAAACAATGGTATTTTGATAAATGAAGATAAGGGCAATGTTGACTTTCCAATTTAAAATCTCATTAAGAGTATTTTAGGTATTTCATATAAAAGTGACTATAAAGTGTAATTAATTTATTTAATTTATATAAAAATATTTTTTTTACTAAAAAATAGTTAAAAATAATTTTATAAATTTCTTTTTACTTAATTATGAATTCCTCCCAAGGATGCACCCCCTCTTGGAGCCTATATATAGGCATAATTACCTCTCACATTGTGTGAGCAAGTGAACAAGTGACATCACTTGTGTTTAAAAACCAGAAGTCAACGTCCAATATCTCTATTCTAAATAAATTTCAGATTTTTTTTCCCAACTTATCTTATTCACCAACATCAGTCCCATTATTTCTATCTTCACAAGTTAGTCCCCGTAAATCAACTTAATTATATTAATTAAAAACCATCAAAAAATTTTGTTTTCTTTTTCCTTTACCCACCTTGCTGAGCTCGTTTTCCCTGAGGTTGGTTGTTCAACAAAACGAAATCAAAAATCAGAGAAGGAAAGAAACAACTGGTGTTGGTCTTCATCTTCTTCATTCACCAGTGGTGCAGCTGGCGGACAACAAGGAGTTGCAGGCTGCCGACGGTGCAAGGCAGGGACTTTCTGCGGTGAACAGCGAGCATGAGTTGCAGCAGTCGGCGATAATGGGCACGAGCAGCGTGCAGCAAGAGTTGTCGACTATACACGCGAACAGCGTGCAACGGGTGTGCGGTTTGCGTGCGAGCAATCTGGTCAAGGCGTTTGCAACGATGATTGGTGAAGGAGTTGGCGATAAGTGGCTGAGCAGCAATCAGTCGGCTTTGACATAATTGAAATGATATGGCACACATCAAGTAGGGGGTAAATTGATATATTTTAATTTTTTTTTTTGAGAAACAGAGATGTCGTTTATAAAGACCACAAATTTGTTAAACCTCAAGACTTTGAAATGGCACGATGAGGTATCAACCATGTAAAGACAATCTCGTTTTGTGAAAAAAAATAAATTTGAAATCTTATAAATGAATGAACAAATTAAGTAGGGACAAAAATGCTAACAGAAACAAATAAAAATAAAAAGTACAGGAGACACGAATTTATAGTAGTTCGACTTTCGAACCCTAGTCCACTACCTTAACTACCCACTAAGAATTTTGAAATAACTTTTACTAACAACCCCCTACTAAACACGAGTAGATCCTCATGAGAATGAGAATCTAAGAGTATAACTTTTAGTTATAAGTTCTCTCTAAATGAAGAATCAAGGGTTAAAATGAATAGAACAGTATAGATACAAAGCCTCAAAAATTAAATACAGAGAGAGAAGAATTCAATACTCGATGTAAACTTGAATGCTCGGTAGTTGAAGATCTTAAATGTTTCTAACAGTCCACAATCAATTCTCCCAACCCATATTTATTGTTAATGGTAGATAAATCCAAAAATTCGACCATTGTTGTAATATCCCGAAAAGTTTGGAGATGAAAATAATAAATGTGTAAATTATGTTAACTTATTTAAATTAATGAATTAATACATACTGTTAATATAATCAAAATAACAATAATATAATTACAAAAATAATAAATGAAATGAAATTAATTAATTTGTTTAAAATTTTGTGGCTGTGGGCGTATGCTTGGAGGCTACGCCTTGCACAGTGGTCATTTCTTCATATGGAAAACAGAAAAGAACAGAGGAGAGAGAGAGAGAGAGAATGAGAGGTGATGAGAGAGTCGAGAGATTGGGAGAAGGAAAGAGAGCTCGGGAGAGAGCTTTGGGTCGAGAGCTGATGCGAGAGAGAGAGAGAGAGAGATCGAGATTGAGAGAGTGAGAAAGAGAGATGGAACGAGGGAGAGAGGGAGGTGGCAGCCATGGAAGCTCCGAGTGAAGCTCGGCCATGGCAGTCGAGCAACCAACAACGGTGGCGAAGGCGGAGCAGCGGCGGCAACAGGTGTGGTGGCCAGCCAAAGGCAAGCGGTGAGGGTGGTGCTAGCCGAGGTAGCGGCTGGAGCATCCGTCGGCCATGGCAGTGACGCGGGTAGGCGCAGGGAAGGCGGCGCGGGGAAGAAAGAAAGAAGAAGAAATGAAGAAGAAGGAGAAGAAGAAGAGAAAGAAGAAGAAGAATAAAAAGAAGGAAAGGAATGGAGAAGAGAAGCAGGGCGCGCAGGAGCAGGGGCGGAGAAGAAGAAAAAGAAAAAAAAATGAGAAGAAAAGGAAAAGAAGAAAATGAGGGAAAAATAATGAAATTTTGAAAATTTTTTGGCATGGGAAGTGATCAGGTACGTGGGTAAAAATTAGTAGAAGTGTAATATGTTTAAATTACAAAATTTACGCGATTATAATTAATTAATTTAAGTCTCGGTTGTGTTATTTGCTAGGAAATGATTTAATTCGCATTGGGAGCACAAGAAAGGCTGAAAGCAGCCGATTTCAAGCAAGTTCCAATCTCTTTCCTCGTATTCTTTAGTTCCCATAAGAAACCCTGTGATTTCTCATATTTTATACCCTCCCTTCGTCTGTTTTGGCCCGTTTATTAATTATAGAATTTTGAATTGTTTGATTTAAATTTAATTTATTAAGCTGGCTTCGAGGATTTTATTAGCGTGATTTAATTTAAAATAAATATGAGACTTATTGGGATTTTATTTATGGTGAGCCCACGAGGGATTTTAGATGGTTAAATTATTTATATTGCACGGTTAGATTTAATTAATGTGAGCCATGGTTTTATTAATCGCTATTAAACATTTTACTTCGCAGCGGGAATGCGAAAAAAGCAAGAAATGACCGCGTAAAGGCAAGCTCCCAACTCTCTCTTCCTGATCTTTAATTCCCGTGAAAGACCCCGTGATTTCCTATATTTTATAACCTCCCTTACTCTAATTCGGCACCTAACTTTATTTGTTAAATTATTATTCATTTGTTTTAATTTAAATTAAATCCGAGACTTCTAGAATTTTATTTGTTGAGTGCCTACGAGAGTTTGTACCGCCCCCATTCCTTTCGGAATGATGCTGAACCCATTTTGGGGACTAGGTTCCTAGACGTGCGGGTCTATTTACGATTTTCCCAAGTTTATTTATGATTCGGCTAGAGCTATTGAGCTGTGGGGCAGGGGTCAACTATTTGGTGACATTGGGGTAGACAATTGTACGGCCCTGAAGTGGACCGTCAGGCGAACACTCCTAGTCACTGACCGTTGACAGGTGCTAGGCACTGCTGACTAGCTCTACCGTTATGTGATTTACTGCATGAGTAGATACATTGTATTACTGTTCATGATTTGATATGCACATGGGTACGGGATGCATGTTGGGATATTCATTTATTGAGTATGCTTGGACACGGACATTCTAGCTTGGTTAGGTTGCATCCTGTACGGGCATATGCATGACGTGTGGTTTACTATGTGGGCAGAGCATGGCCTGATGCCTGGATGTATGGGCATCAGTGTATCACGTTGATGCTCACTACGCCATTGCATTTCTATGTGCATTGCATAGCTACTGGTAGTTATTAGTTCTTGGACGGGAGTACCGTTCCGAGTGAGCCTATGGCTCGGTTGTCGGGAGTACCGACGTGGACGGGTGACAGGAGTACCGATCCGGGATTGCGCGTGCAGGTTTGTGGAAATATTTGTTGCCTTTCAGGGCAGCGGCAGGTTGGTATGGGACTTGGGTGCTGTGTGTCTTGTGTGAGCCCCAAGGACCGATATGTGCTTTTATTATGCTCTACTATTATGTTGTAGCGTCTCATGCTTTGTGTGTACCTGGGGGTTTACCTTGGGGAGAGTTTTCTGGTTACGTTCAGCCTTCGGCCTTTCTTTTCTTTATGCTTGCTAAGTCTCTCGACTCACTTTGCTTTCCATCATTCCAGGTAGTGCCAGCGTGGGTCCGAGCAAGGGAGTCAGCGTCTAGCGGCAGAGTTGGTATGGTGTATAGGCAGTCCCGTCAACCTCTGTCAACTCTGATGGTTTTGTAGGGTCTATTCTTTTATTTCTGACTATGTCAGGTCATACCTCGTGTCACAGGAGTTTGTATTCTTTTATTTATCTTGTGACTGTTATGCTAGCGGGGTACCCGTAGTGCATGCATGTATATATTGTTTCGCTTCCATTGTTTTAAGTTTTGTGTATGCATGCCAGGGTAGTTTCTATCTTGTGTTCATTCTTTTTTTTTCCTTCCGTAAGTGCTCTCGTTCGGGTAATCTAGGTGGTTGGGATATCTGGGCGGGGGTGCTTACAATTGTGGTGGTTGGGCGAGCATTAAATGCGCCAAAAACTAGTCGTTACAAAAATATGAAAACAAACTATTGACAGATAAAATAGGTTAGTCGACTATATTTTCAAGTAAAACTAAGGTATAGTCAACAAACAAGAAAGCATAGTCGACTATTGTCCAACAAAATCTAGTGATAGTCGACAAACACAATCATATAGTCGACACCTTCAAAATATGAAGAGAATTTCAAATATCATGCACACACATAGCAGACAGAAGAAAAATCATAGTCGACAGACCCTGCATAATAGTCGACATAATAGAATATATTCAACAAAACCCATACATAGTCGACAGAACATGCAAGCATAGTCAACTATCCTCAGACACATAGTCGACTATTCATAGGCATAGTCGACAACACTTATACGCATAGTCGACTATCCATTTTGAAAATTTTGAACACTTGATATTACCTAACTTTGTTCTATTTGAAAGCAAGTTGAGATTATCAAAAGGATATTAATTTTGAATCTTAACACTCAACTTTACTTCCTATAGGATTCAAGAAAGATTGATTTTCATAACTTTGCTTAAAACTCATTCATATAGAATTAAAAGTTGATTTTCATATAGTCATTATCAAAACTACTATTTTATTTTCCAAGAGTAAAATATCAACAAAGAGTTGCAGGCGGCAGGCAAGTAGTGTTAGTTCGGCATTTTTTCAGCGACTGCTCTAGCACCGACAAGAGTTGCCAGCGATTCTTTCAGCCGCCTGTCTTTTTTTTAAATCTTGCTATTTAATATTCATGAGATGAATTAACTTGACTAGCACTGGCAAGAGTTCCTGGCAACTTTTTCTAGCAGTGTATTCCAACAAGCGTTGCTAGTGATTCTTTCAGCCTCCTGTCTTTTCTTTAAATCTTGCTTTTTAATATTCATGAGATGAATTAACTTGGAAGGTTCCAGCTCTTACTCACGTTCGTGTAGATTTTGTCTATCACAAAAAATCCATGAAAGGTTCCAAGGTTGCTAGCTTGGTGTGGACAACTAGGCCCTTTATAGTTTGGGGAGGATCAGGTATTTATGTAAAAATTGTTTCTACATCTTCTTGATTTGTTTCTACATCTTCTCTATATCTTCTAACAAGTATGATTTTGGTTTATTAAATGTGATGTAGTAGTGCATTATTTAAATATTCGCGGGAGTGCGTGCGCTGTGGAGGATTTTGCCTGGAATTTTCCAACCAAACCTGGCCCAAAACAACGTCATTTTGGGCAAGGTAGTGGGCAGCCGCCAGCTACCACGCAGCGCACACTGAGCTGCCCTCCAATTGGCTTTTTAAAGCCCAATTCCAGTGGGTTTCAAGCAGAGAAATCGAGCAACAGAAGAGGGAAAGAAATGAAGGAAGAAGAAGGCGCACAGTAGCGAAAGTGGGAGAAATTTTGAGATTAAATTTGGTTTAATTAAAAATTAATTAGCCAGGTAAGTAGAGAAACATGTATTAATAATTCTGTACGATTAGAATTTAATTTTGCATGAGATTCTGTTAACTTTGGGAAGTTATGTTATGTTGCAGCGTGTATAAATTTGGTGACGTGTGAGCGTAAAAACGCTTAAATCTGCTAAATAGAGGCAAGTTCCATACTTCCTTTGTGAGCCTCTTCCATTCTATGAATTTCGTACATTCCTTTACCCTAATTCGGTTTCGCGTATTAATTATACGAGTCAAGGATTTTATTAGCATGAATTAATTTAAGTTAAATATGAGACTTTCTGAGGTTTTATTTGTTGTGTGCCTACGGGGTATTATATCGCCCATGTTTCTTTGGGAATGATATCGAACCTAATTCAGGCTAGGTTCTTAGAGGATTGGCGGGATTTGATTGTGGTTATGGTTTCCCGTGAGTGAGAGTCTTGATAAATGGAGGCATGAGCTGTTGACTGGTGAGGTGACGTGTTGACCATTAAGTGACACTGGAGCGAACCATCGACCAAATCAGGCTAATATATCTTTGTTAGCCAAGGTCGCGAGCTCATATATCTTTGCTATCCAGGGCCTTAAGCTCAAATGATATATGTTAGGGCTTTAGGCCCATATGGTGTGTGCTAGCCAATCCATGGGAACGACAAGTTTGTATACAGACTTGGGTACCAGGTTGTGCATTTCTTATGTGGGCCCCAAGGACTGCCACTATGTGCATTGGTTTATATATTTATGTTGATAGTTGCATGTTGTAATGCATGGCATGACACTTTGATTTCCATCACGACATTTGATAGGTGGTATTCAGTGTGGGAGATTTAGTCCCAGCCGTACCATATTTCTTCTATTGTGTTTGTTGAGACTTGTGGCTCACTTTGTTTTACCATCATTCCAGGTTGAGAAGAATGATGCTCGAGGATGGTTGATATGGAGATTTTTATTATTTGCTTTGGATTATGTGTATAGGGTAATCCCAATCGAAAAGATCTTTGGGGTGAGAGTTGTGATCAGGGGCTTTAATAATGTATATATTGTATTTGATTAATTGATACTTTATTATGTAAGGAAACGGCCCTAAGAGGTATATTTATATTTAATTTTCTTCCGTTGTTATATATTAATGGGGCAAAATTCTAGCCCTTGCGGTTGAGTTATTATCTAGTTGTAAACAAAGATCCCAGAAATTCTAGATCGTCACACTCCCAATCGGACACGCGATTAGTTCCCATTAAATGGGACATTTCTCCCTCCATCAAGAGTTGATCTCCTATCACTCCTAAAGAAACTTGATAGATTTATCACTTGTGCCATGCCCCAAGGACTAAAAGACTTTATTTTGGCCTGTCTTTAGGATGACTATGAGTCGTATGACTAAGTGACCAATAAGGAAAACCACATGATTTATCATAAAAATTAATGGGTTCGCTTTGCAACCATCCTAAATAAAAAATACAAGAATTGTGATTTATTAATTATTTAAAAATCCATATTTTTCCATTTCTTGTTAAAAATAAATGGGTGGGTTTGATAGGACTTAGAAGATAGATGCAAATAATTAGAGATATTTGGCCCTTTGTGGATGTGTTTATCGGAGTGCAATGTTTTAAAAATCAAATTGGATCGGCTGGTAAGACCGGTTTAATCGAGAATCTGTGGTCTATCCGATCTGGTTTGGCTTAAAAAAATGGATGTCTTTCAACCCAGTCAAAATCCAATCGGACTGATGAGCCGGGAACTAGGTTGACCCTGATTTTTTTCACTCCCATCACTCACTTTAAATTTTTAATTATTAATTAATTCTTTAATAACAAATATAACAATTATATAAAAAATATTAGTTGTATATTAGTTAATAATAACATTTCTCATAATAAAATATAAAACACTAGTATTTCAAATATATATTATTTAATTATAAAATATATATATCATCATCCGGTCGGACCACTCATGTCAAACCAATTGGACCAATAGACCCGTGACCCAATTAATAGGCCGATTCACCGTCCGATCTGATTTTCAAAACATTGTCAAAGTGTGGCTTAATTTTCACTTTATTTCTTTCTTCCCTTTTGGACTTGGCTTTGTTATATCATTAGAACCTTTGTATTTATTTTTTTATTTTTTTATGATTTAGGTGTCCAAGTTTCGCCCGACTAATCTTGGAGAGAGCGAAGTTCTCCCCTAGTTCACTTTTCGGATAAAGTTGGATGCGGTCACTATACAAGCTCAGAGTGGACTTTCGGGAAACAACTATCCTCCTTATAGACCCCACCTTTACGTTATGAGGACAAGACTCCCAACAAGGTAACATGGCACACCATAACCCTATCTTCATGTAGGCGACTTACCTTCTAGCTTTATTGGCCTTCTAGCAATAATTTTGTCTTTTAAGATGTCACAAGGATTCAAACATTCGATACTTCTATTATCTTCCTTATACTTTACCGTTGCATCATATTCGTGAGGCCGAACTTTTCTATTTTTTACACTACCATGAGATGATCATGCAATTCAATGTTCAATATTAGGTCTAGAAAGAAACATAAAGAATTCTGGAATTAGAATTTCAATTCAAAATTTTAATAAATTCTTGTGTTGTGTATAAAAAAAGTTAATAGGAATTAGAATTTCGTTTACCCTTAAACTCTAGGTAAACTCTAGAAATTGAATTCCAATCAAAGTGGGTTGGAATTGAAAATTAAAATTCTTAAACATAATTGAGACTTACTTATAATTTGAATTATATAAATTTGTGAATGTTATTAGGAGTTAATTAGAAGTCATGATAAAATACTTGATGAAATTATATTTAGCACAATTTCAATGGGTACGTGATGGATGCGTAAGTAGACTGAAGGTACATTTTCTATTTCTTGTGGCATTGAAATTTTTAATTATAAAAATAGTAATTTCGTAGTAGTAAAATTATTATAACTCGTCATTTTTAATATATGTAATAAATTATGAATTATGTTAAATTATCAAGAAAATTTATGAATAGATGGCAATCGAATGGATATATGTTTATTGTTGTTTGAATATAACAATAAGATTTGTAATTGATGAATTGCGAGCCTATGAGATAGAAGTTAGTGATTTTTTTATCTTGTGCAAAATTTCTGATAATTAAGTTAATTTGGTCAAAATTTAGAAAGGAGCTCAAAAAGTTGTTGTAGTGTTTCAAACATACTTAGAGATAACCGGTCATCTCTTATTTATGGCGGTGAGAACTGACAAATAACAAATCTCTCATTTCTATCAAAATTGAGATTATCATTGCTTGTTTCAACATTCAAGAAGAAGACTTTAAATGTAAGGTGGCATGTTCCTAGTGCGGGTATGATTCGAAGGGTCTCCGAAAGACTTTTGAGTCTCTCGAAGGGATCTTTTCTTTTAAAGACCTCTTTTATCTAAAAAGTCTTTCGAATCTTTTTTGGGTTTTTGTAGAGTCTCTTAAGCGTTTGGATTTGTCTTAAACTTGTCTGTTTTAGACTTATTTTATTTTGCACATCAATATTATTTTAATAGTAATTTAGAAATAAAAAATATTATAAAAATTAGAGAGATGACATGTGCATAGCATGTGCAAATAAAATAAAAAAATTTAAATAAAGATTCATGTTGCTTGAAAGTTGTAATATAGTATTTATCATGTTTAGGAAAAATAAGTATTGACGTTGTTATAAAATTGTTTAATAATTTCATTTTAATATTAGAGATGTTATAAATTTAAATTTTATTAACATAATTATTCTTTATTTTTGCATAAGATATTAGAAAATATTTTTATTTTCTAATGATAGTTTGGTGTTATTTGATATTGTATGACCTTTTCAGTATATTACATGTAATAATTTTATTCATCTTTATTTTGTAAAATTACACAAACTTTTCTTAATGGAATTGAAAGGGTGGTTGCACCATCATCGACCAACTATTGTAGTTCACTATATATTATTTTTATTTTTATTTTTATTTTTATTTTTTACAGTGATTATTATAAATATTAATAATTAATAAAGATATTGTTAATTATTTCTCATTTATCATTTGTCCATAAAATTACTTTGATATAAGTTTGTATTGTAGATATTAAGTTGAATGTTATAGATTGTTATTATTTTGTTTTATGAAATTTGATATTAAAATAAATGTGAATTTAGTGATTGTTTAATTTATTTTATGAAGTTAAATATTAATTTAGAATGTTAAAAAGATTGTATAATTATTGTATTTTATCTAAAAAAAAAGTACATTCAATATAACTTAAAAAATGATATAACAACAATCATCAATATAACTCACATATTCACAAAGACTAATCCACTTGGACCACATCTTGGTGCTCACAACGTACCCATGGCTGACCGGATCTTATGGATTTCATCCTCCCATCAGTCCACCGGGGCCAGAATAATTTTCTACCTATAATACATTAGGCTTATCGAAACTTATGGAGTTTTATTCTCCCGTCAGTCCACTGGAGCCAGATTGGATATCTACCTATAGGAAAGGATCTTACAACATAATTTCTGTCCGACCACACTGCTGAATCTCGCACATTTTGAATTGAAGTTTCTGATAACTCAGACTGGGAGCCCTTCCATTGGAACTCATCACAGTCATCACTTTGTTGGATACTTGCACGTGGATCTGGTCGTTCTTCATCATCCTCATATACCATATGAACAGCGCATTTTACTGGGACAAACATTTCAGCACTACTACTACTAAAATAAAAGAAGATCTCAGTGAAAGTTTTCAAATGATTAACTTCCATCTCTCCCTTAAAACTTTCAAGTGCCACGTAGTCCAGAAAAAAGTATTCTGATTGAAAATCAAAGTAGCAAATGCTGATATTCTGGCAATAGACTGCAACATCATTGCGCATCCCGTACCATTCCAGACAGACTTCGACATCAATTGAAGGAGCCTTTGCTTCAAAAACAGCACATACAAAAAAACCCCTGAGCCTTTGATACCAATCTGGCTTCAGCTGGATTCCAACATAATGCCCCATATTATTTTGATACCTGAACCACTTTGGAATCTCCCTTCCAGGAACAACAATAGTACATTGCCGATAAACAAAACCAGTGTGTTTGGAATCAAAAATAACCTGCTACAACAAATAAAGACATGAGAGTGAGAGAGAGAGAGAGATAGAGAGAGAGAGAGAGAGAGAGAGAGAGAGAGAGATGGACCTTAAGATAATTTCTGACAAGTTCAAGGTGGAGGTTGGGCCGATTCTTTACTAGTGTATGACAATGCGCTAAATGGACACTCGCAAGCTCTCCAAGCAATATAGGCGGATCCGGAAATGTTTCTAATGATGTGCATCCACTTGCATTAATGGAACGGATATTTGTCGGGAGATAGGGCAACGTTTTAAGCTTCTTGCAATCAATCAATTCAAGATAGTAAAGCCCATAAAGACCTTTGATGCTTGCTGGCAAACTAATAATGTTGCTACCACTAAGGTATAATTCGCGCACACAGGATAAGAAGCCTAGGTCATTTCGGAGAAATCTTTTTGAGAAGTTGCAGTAACGGAGATCTAGTAAAAAAATAGAGCGTAGGCCTGATAGAGCAGGTAGCTCAAAACCCATGGAATCTTGACGTTCTTTCCGAATTAGAAATGATGGTAATAGCGAATTCCGCGGTGTTGATGTTACTGGTCCCTTGCATCCCAAAAATGACAAAACCATAAGCTCATTCAGGTGTATAATCGAGGATAGTGGTTGCTTAATAGCAGTAAAATCAGCACGAAGTTCCTGCAATCTCTCCAATCCTCCTAGGTTCTCGGGCAACTTGCTAAGTTTTGAGCAGCCAGAAACAATCAAACTTGTAAGAAGTTTCAACCCACAAATGCCACTTGGAAGACTTGTAAGTTCTTTACAATTCCTCAAATTTAAGAACATAAGCCTTTTGATGGCTTCAATGGATGGGTGGATCTCAAAAAAGTTCATACCTTCAAGACTCAATTCCTTAAGATTTGATACCTGTGTAAAATCTAGGTTCTTGGTTATGCCTCGCGAATAACTGAGGTCAACGTATTTCAACTTGTCTAGGCACTGCCATAGATATGAGTAGACAAAAAATAAACAGGATTTCAGTAACGCAAACATATATAGGGAAAAAAAAAGCAATAGGATTTGTTTTCATCATACCATTCTTCCATTCCAAGGTTGTTTCAGGCAACTATTGGACATTTTTAGCGTGACAAGGCTGTCCGATTGAAAATTTGATGGGAGGCATTTTGAAGGGTATCCGTGCCAATCAAGAACGCATATATTATTGGAGAGGTAGTCGAGACCATTAGGAAGCTGAACATTACTAAGCTTGAGCAGTCGCAATTTGTTCATCTTTGAAAACGCATCAGGACTCAAGAATATCTCTTTTGTTTTACGAGAATCCAAAACTATGGCCTCCACTGTTTCTGTCCCCTAACAAACAAGCGATTAAAATAAGAAACTGAATCTGAAGGAAGGGGTTATTGAAATTTAAACACAACTTTTATCCTAAAACAAAAATGGGAAAGGGTAAGAGAAATTGAACATAGATTTTGTTTGTCAAACGAAGTGCATGCTGTGCAAAATAATCTATTTATATATGTTCCATTCTATTGAGAGTAAAAAATAATAATATACAAGTTTAAGAATTTCTATGTACATGTTTAAGTTTTGCAATGACATGATGATTCATAATTTAACAGGCAAAGATTTTGTTGGTCTAATTACATAATGAAGTTTGGCCACGCATGCATGAGAAGATATTGTTGAGAGTAAAAATAAAAATATAAAAAGTAATATACCCCTCACTAGACAAACCTAGGCTCTTAGATGATAAGATAATTTACAAATTCAACACATTCTCAGACGAGAGCATTTGCACTTACTGTTTTTTCTGTGAGTGTATGATAGATGTCTTTGTACTTCCACAACCTGCTCCTTCTACCGGGCTCTTTTGGGGATTCTTCATTAACAATATGCCATCCCATTTCTTGTATTAAATCATGCATGTCTATCCTATCGTGTGTTATCGTTATAAGTGTCTTGTCTTCAAGAACCCTTATTCCAATATCAGCGTGGAAACCGAAAGCATCCAGCATATCTATTACGTAATCTTTGTCCTGTCCTTGAAAGAAGCACGCAATGTCAAGAAAAATTTCCTTCTCTTCATGGTCCAGTCCGTCATAGCTTAATTTGAGCACTTCCTGAATTTCTGCATTGGGTTGTTGCCTTAATCTATCAATTGCACTTCGCCATTCAATTATGCTTCTGCCAAAGAGAAAAGAGCCCAGAACTCGGAGAGCTAATGGAACTCCTTTAGCATAATGAACTACACTGTTTGTGAGCCCCTCATAACCCCATGTTGGTTGGTTTTTTCCAAATGCTTTACAACAAAATAGCTCTAAAGCTTCTTTTTGATTTAGTTCCTTGACATTATACACACGATTCACTTCAAGTACATCAAGTAAATGAGAGTCTCTTGTTGTTATTATAATCCGGCTTCCTGAACCAAACCAATCAAGCTTACCAACAAGTGCTTCCAGTTGATTTAGCCGGTCCACATCATCAAGGACTACAAGAACCCTCATGTATCGTACCCTGTTCATTATCATACTAAGCCCTCGATCAAGACTTCTTATTTTTATATTACTGTGTAAGATGTCAGAGAGAAGAAATTCTTGCAATGACTCCAAACCATCTTTCTTAGAAGTTTCTCTGACATTTGCAAGGTAGCTGCTACCATCAAACTGAAAACAAATTTGGTTATAAACAGCCTTGGCAATGGTAGTCTTTCCTATACCACCCATTCCACATATCCCCACCATACATGAATCATCCAATCCTATACCCAACAGTGATTTCACTTCTTCTACACGAGAATCTAATCCAACAACATAATCTGGAATGCTTGAATCCTTATCCCCCAGTTTACTAAGAATGTCTTTGACGATTTCTCGGACAAGTTTTGCTTCAAACCTGTCCATTAGATGAAAAAAATAAAAAGTAAAAATTCAAGATAAGTTTAAGAACCCAACCACGTCTCATAAGAATATAGCCACATGATGAATAGGCGATCTGGGTCCTCTCTAGCTACATATGCATGGGATGCTTTGAGGAAGAAAAGCAAGCTTTATAATGGCATTAACTAAAAAATATATGATCACATTTTCATCACAATTACACAAGAAGCGTTGCAGGAGACTGTGAAAACATATTAGTTGAGGAAATATATTATGTATACCTAGACATCCAATTGTTTTGATCAATTTTATCTTTGTTTTAGCTCTTCTTTCTTTTCCCTTTTCCAAGCTAACATGAAATGAATTAGCAAAATGTCCAAACGTCAGCAATTAGGAAAGAAGTGCCGAAAAAATGATAAAACAGGGCATAGTCTTGTTTTATCAAATTTGTGTTTTTTGCGAACCAAACAAATTAAAGAAGAGTTACCCGTGGGTTGTGCCATTTTCTGAATCCCACCCAGAAATATTGGCCGCTTCCATTAGAGCATTCCTCCATCTCTGCACCTTCTGCTTCCCCTTCTCTTCGCCGGAATCTCGCTCATGTCTGGCGAATGCTTCTCCAACGCTTCCTCTTTGATTCCGTAAATCCGAGGGATCTACTTTATAGAAAATAGGCAAAACGGTGAGTCCCCTCGTCTTCTGGCACTCGAGGATCTTAACGAGTTCCTCCAAGCACCACTTGGAAGAAGCGTAGTTCTCGGAGAAAATAACGAGAACAGGCCTCGACTCTTCGATGGATTTCAGGAGCGCCGGAGAAATGGATTCGCCTCTCTTGAGCTTCAGGTCATCCTTGAACGTGAAAATGCCCTTCTGATGCAGAGCCAAATAGAGATGGTCAACGAAGCCGTTGCGGGTGTCTGCGCCTCTGAAGCTCAAGAAGACGTCGTATTTCCAGAAACTAGACCCCGATGAGAGAGAAGCTCCGTCCTGCATTTGGGTGCTGGTGGAGGCCATTGTTCAGCTGCTCGGAAAACAAATTGGCTTCGTATCGACCTATCATCAATGCGAAGCAACAGAGGCCAAAAGGACACCAGTTCAGTGAATATAAAATGTATTTAATGTACCACCAAAGTATAAACGCGGTGTTCCAGTCAGTCCGTGAGTCCGACCGCAGTGGTCCCTGTCCTTGTGGTTCCAATACGTTGCGTTGCGTGCAAGGTGCACTGTGAACTAGAAGCTATGACCGACTTCCAGTCAAGCCCAAATGGCAATGTTCGCAAAGTCTATCCTTCTCTCTGAATTGAAGTGGTCCAATGCAAAGACAAGATTTTTCATATCAAACCCTGAATGGAAGAACTCTCACTGCCCTTGCTGCCATTGTCGAGGTTTCTGTCGATTTAGACGTCTGTAGTTGTCCAATTTGAATTGATTATTAGAGAACTCTCACTTGACCAATAAAATGATCTTATTGATTAGAGAACTCTCACTTGACCAATAAAATGATCTTTCCCTTTGTCTTTTGTGATCAAATTGGCATTCTATCTCTATGACAAAAAGGAAAAAATTATTTCTATGATTAATTTGTATTTTTTATATTTATAATCTATACCCCGTAAAAAAGAGACACCTATATTAAATTATTTTTTTAGGTATGAAATTTTTGTTTGTGTAATTATTTTTTTATTATTTTTTAATAAAAAATAATTTTACCATTCAATCTTGATGGTGTTTAAGATTGATCATCAATGTGTCTTGACATGACTAATTATAAAAAAAAAATTATAAGGTTAAAACCATTTATTAAGTCTTTAATGAAAAATATTATTTTTACTCAAATTAATTGACACTTGAAATGGCTAAAAAGTATCAAATGACAAATATATTCTCACCTTGAAATTGTTGCCTCACCTCGAACATACCACACGCGCATCCAAATGAAGTCCGAAAAAACAGCTGCTGATGCCAAATTATTGGAAGAAAGAGACCGCGAACTTTACCAGCTCAAGGAAAAGATTGATCTCGCTTCAAATGAAGCGAGCAGAAACAAAGCATTAGTTGCTGATTTGACCCAGGAAAGGGATGATTTGAGGAAATGGCTGGATGTAGAGTTGAAAGGTATTAGTAGTTTGAAACATGAGATCCAATAAATTACGGAGCAAAATCTTGGAAAATCAAGAAAGGAGGTTTCTGATCTGACAGAACAGTTAGACCAATCAAGAAGCCTGTGCTCAGGCCTTGAAGCTGAGATTTCTAAGGTTCAAGCTGAGTTTGGCGAAGCTAGAAGGTCATTCCGTGCAAGCCTTGATGAGGCAAAACACAGTGCAGAGGTGTTAGCTGGCGAGCTCACATCAGTTAGAGAGGCTCTTAAAAACACTGAAGACGAGCTCCAGACTGTGTCCCACGAACTGGCAACTGCTGTAGAAAACCGCAACAGCCTACAGAAGGAGATGGTCGAAGCCTATAGGAAAGCTGAAAGTGCAGCCGATGATTTAAAAGAAGAAAGGAAGGCTGTAGCTTCTTTGAGTAAACAAGTAAAAGCTTTGGAGAAACATATTTTAAACAACAAAGAATCTCGAAAATCCCTTGAAACGGATTTGGAGGAGGCTACCAAGTCACTTGACGAAATGAATCAAAATATAGTGCTGCTTTCGAGGGACCTAGAGATTGCTAAATCTCAGATTTCAGGCCAGGAAGATGAGAGAGACTTGCTCTGCAAGTCCCTCGCTGACCAGAAGCAAGCCTCTCAAGAAGCCCGGGAAAACTTGGAAGACGCGCATAACCTCCTCATGAGGGTCGGAAAGGAAAAGGAGGGTTTGGAGAAGAAAGCACAGAAGCTGGAAGAGGAATTGGCATCGGCGAAGGGCGAGATCCTGCGACTGAGGACTCAAATGAATTCATCTTCATCTGCAGCAGCCCATGTAATGGATGGAGGCAATGCTACAGTGCCTGTGAAGAGAAGTAGGAGGAGGAGAAAGGCAGCTCCAGAGCAAGATAATTGTTCCAAAAAGTGAAATCGCTCACCCAAAGAGTCCCCTCACAACCGGCTCGACAGTACGCGGGGAGGAGGTAAATTCATGATAACTCAGCCGGACGCAGTGACTAGACCCGTGCCTACCACGCACAAAGAGCTCTCCTTATTTTGGAGAGAAGTACCCCTACACTGCCGCTTGTAGGACTCGATTTCCGGTCATTATTTCAAACTTCACCATGGAGGCACTTTGTGTCTCCTTCTTGACCAACTGAGCTGCCCATGCGAGCACCAGAGCAAGATAATTCATAGTACATCAACTTGCTTGCCCACTTTATATGTTGTTCTTTCAATCTATCTACGAAAGGATAAACGCGGTGGCTTATAGAAGCGATGACTGACTTATAAACGCGGTCGCTTATAGAAAAGATGGCCGAAAGGATAAACGCGGCGGCCCAGTCAGTCCATGAGTCCGACCGTAGTGGGCCCTGCCCTTGCGGTTCCAATACGTTGCGTTGCGTGCACGCCGTGACTGACTTCCATTATGAAAACCGACTTATAAACGCGGTGGCTTATGAACGCGGTGTTCCAGTCAGTCCATGAGTCCGACCGCAGTGGACCCTGCCCTTGCGGTTCCAATACGTTGCGTTGCGTGCACGCGGTGGCTGACTTCCACTATGAAAGTCTCCTCCATTATGTATTAATATTTATAGATATGAATACATGTAAATTAGACAAACATATAAATTACAAGCACATTCTTTTTACCAAACAAAAACTTACTGTCAATAGATTAAATATATCACTTATTATATATTTATTATATTAAGTTTTACACAATTTTAAAAATATATAAAATTGTGTAAAAGTTGTGAATGTAACTTCTCCGTGCTGCAAAGCCCTCAATGATGCTAATCAATATTACACTTATGGTGGGCTTAGTCGTGACTCTAACGTGAAATACATTATTAATGTTTGTCTTTTTTAACTAGATTAGTTTTTTTTAATGTTAATTAATAATTGATTAGAGTTTTTGAATTAATTAAATTAGTTAGGGTTTTGGTTAGCTATATTTGTTATGTGGTGGCAGAATTGTATCTTCTTCCACCAATTCTTTTGCATATAATAAATAATAAAGGGAATGACATTATTCTTCATATTATTTCTTTTTTCCATAACTTTTTTTATTATTTTATTTCTTTTGTTCACAAGTAGTATTTATACTATCTATTATAATATTTGAATAAATATAATTTGTTATCAATTTGTCCTCTTAATAAGAAAATATACATTATAAAAAGTTATTAATATTCAATCTAAATTAACTACGCTTTCAATAAAGTTTTGCAGAAAGAATAAGGATAATAATGTTTAAAATTTGAAAAAAAAAATAAAGGATGCTAGATTGTTACGGTGAATTAGTGGGTAAGGGGATGATACCTTTACAAAATATTTTTTATTTTTTTAATTTTAATTTTTAATAAGTTATTGAATTTTTAATTAAAAAATTAATTATTTTTAATTTTTCAGTTATATACTATACTATTAATTAAAAATTATAAATAACAAAGAACACTCTTGAGGTTTGGTAATGTTTCACTCTTGACATTCAAGAAGATACAAGATTTAATATCATATTACAATTTTCTCTTGCATTAGTTAATTTTAGTTATATTTTGGAATAACCAAATATCTTTTATTTTTAAAAGGCTTATCTTGCCTTCTCTCCACACTTTCTCTATCATGATCAAAACTTTCATTATCGTCTACTCTTTTTTCTTCTCCCTGCCCTAATACCTTTTTTGGTGACTGAATCATTGTTATCATCACCAAGCAGCTTTGCATCCCTATCTTAGATTCAATCATATTTTAGAATCATTCATCAAAACATCCATAAGAGTTGGCTTATAGCCATTAAATTACATAAGACTTAGTTCGATTCTTCTTTCCCTAACAAACACCTTTTTTCATTTTTTTGTAAATTCTTCTCCTCATTTTCTTTATCATTATCCCACATGGATATAATCGAAGTGGACAATTTGATTATGCCAGGCATTTCATGCCATACTTCTATCCACCAATAGCATTCATGGATATCTTATTGTAGGAGTGGTGCTTTGAGAAAGAAGTTACCTTACACCTAAAAAACTTCTTCCATTCATCTTCATGTACATCAATTTCAATTGCATACCATGATTGAAAAGAATTGGCAATCTAAGGCCTATTGATTTACCATAAATGCAAATCAATCAACCACTATCTAAGAGAGGATAAGTAGTTATTTTATCGTTCAAGGGCAAAGAGAGAACATGTGGTGACATGCTTAGATCTCATATTTCCTGCATAGTTCATCGATCAAACCAACGATTCTCTTCTCAAAGAAATGGAGAGAGAGAAAGTCTTTTCAATATGTAGCTCCGTGGACTAGGAGATCATTATCGGGGCAAGGTGAAAATGAACATAGGATCATGACCCTTTTTTATTTTTTCTTTATACTGTTGATATCACATCGAGTGCAACTCCTTCTTGTTTATGGTCATCAGATGTTCCTCCGACTTCAAGAAATCAGTCAAGTGAGGGGTTACCCTCGACTCACCTCTCACTTATAAATAAAAAAACCCCGAGTAGAAGCTCCAAGATGAGTATGTCTTGGATTTTCGGATTCATTCTCATATTGATCCATCATAGAATTTTTTAAATCTTCAAAAACATTCTAGGAGAGGGCTCATATTTCTCAAAGATCACAAGGTGCTGAAGTGGCAAGATAGGGGGGTCTATTTTTTGTGTGAAATGGATGCTCTAACATCTCTTCTACTTCTTCTTCTTGTTAGTGTTCGATCCAATTCTCTTATTTGTAATCGTTAACCCAAATTGGATTCAATCAAACATAGATCAGGGATTTCATCAAGCCCACCTGTTAAGTCATATATTAGGTTTTGATGTTGATGAGAGAATGCTTTTAATGATGATATGCAAAACAATATATTAAAGATGAAAGTTGATAAATGTATAATCAAGTAAGGCATAATATTATTTAAGTATATCATCATATCACTCAAATGCATATTGTTTTTGTCTCGAGTGATTGTCAAAATTAATCAAGTAATTTGAAATTTTACTCAAGTAATTAATTGTTGATTTTGAATTTATAACTGTTATAACACATTTAATACGCACAGTTTTTGCTCTTCAACTCATGATTAGTTCATTAATTGTTGATTGATCGTTTTGAAATGATTTATATATTAATTATCATTTTCTAATCTTTTTGTGAGCTTGTTTAAAGTGAAATTTGACAGTTAAAAGAAAGAATTTTTTATCCAAGGATAAAGTAGTAGATCATTTAAGATGACAAGACCATATAAAAAGATCGAGAATGAAAAAGAGATAATATAGACAAGGAGAAAATAATATGAACTCTTAAAATGAGCTTACCTCAAAGAACTTCAAGTGTCCTTTGTTAATACACATGCTTAAAAAGAAAAGAGAGATCGAGCTTACTCTTTCTATTTTCTTTCATCTCTGTAATCCAAGAGAAGTAAATTGTATTCTATTATTCATCTTTCGAAATTTCTCTTGTATACCTTTCATTCACATTCGTTTGAGAGTTATAAAGGTTATGCTTTGTCCTTACAAAAGGCAATGGTTGTGATTGATCTTGTTAAAAGTCATTTGTAAAAAGATTTTTAGTTGATGCTCTTGCAAAAGTTATTTAAGTAAGTTGGTTGACTAAATTCTTGGTAAGAAATCAAGATAGTAGATTAGGCTGCTAGCCG
Source organism: Diospyros kaki (assembly GCA_036245055.1). Lineage (NCBI taxonomy): Eukaryota > Viridiplantae > Streptophyta > Magnoliopsida > Ericales > Ebenaceae > Diospyros > Diospyros kaki. The sequence goes on from BSEG01000003.1 coordinate 6,769,954, forward strand.
AACCACTATAAAATCTTTATGAGTTGCATTCATTAAATTTTCTTTATATTTTTCTTTAATTAAATTGAGAAAAATTTTAAGACTGAGGCTTAATTTATCTCCCATCTTAAGCTAATTGTGTTTTTCACCATCGAATCAAACCCAGATGATATGGGTTTCTATCAACCTATATTTTTGGTTAAAGAATCTAGTTAGATGGATGAAGAAAATGTAGTAGCCAAAAGTGAGTTTGGTCAGAGATGATAAAGAAATGCACATGGTAAGTCCTATTTCTCTTCTCAACCTTCAAAGAATCCAAAAATTTTGCAATATCTAAGTTGTTTGTTTAAACCCAAATACAAAATTTGGGTTTGATCTTCCAACAGTCAATGATCAATGCTTTTTTCTTATTTTTATTTTTTTAAATCAGAAGATAGAGGAAAGAAAAGATGAGTAAAGGGAATATTTAGTCTTTTTTGTTTAAGAGCATAGGACGTGATCTTTGTTAGCAATTCGGAGAACGGGAAAAATTCGAAACGGTAAAAATACGAGTATTATTCGGTTTGATATATTTAAAATACAGTCAAATATTTGTCATTCAGAAAATATTCGGTAAAGACTTAATTTGTGTTTAAAACGTTTCAATTGAATAAATTCAGCAACAAAAATTCGGCATATTATATATATACACAAATATATGCTTAATAAATAAAAAAATAACTTATTAAACATAAAAATATAATTCTATATTTTTATCAATATTATAAAATAATAATTGTTTAGACATGATAGAGACATATATGGGAGGAATGAATAATAATATTTATTAATATTTAAAAACAGCTAAAAGACACGTGGATGGAATTGGAAAGTGGGAATATAGAAACAATAAGGAGACATATTTCTTTAGTGGTGATTATAAATATATTAAATAATAAAATTATTATGGGCCATTAGTCATAATAATAATAATAAAAATCTCATTATTAATTTGCTGCACATGGAGTTGGCCGAATTTTTCAGTCAAATTTTTAAAAATTCGGTTGATATGTGTATTATACTTCTTAAATGTAAAATATGTGAATTAATTCGTATGTTTGAAAAATATGTAAGTATAATATTTTTAATAAAAAAAAGGATTAATTCATGTATAATACACGAATTATTCTCGTATTTGCTAACAGGGGACGTGATTGCAATTTTGCTAAATCTTGTAGTGTTCTTTATAATTTACCCAATTATAAAATACCAAGAAGGATGTTTTCTAAATTTTCCAACAATGAATGCTATTATTTTTTAAAATATAAAATGTTAAGATGTATTTACTTTAAAATTGAAGTTAAAATTTGTCGACGTTCAATTTTAGTCGAGTGTGATTCGTTTTGGGACGCACTGAATAATTATGGATCACGGTAAGAAGAGAGACTTTTTGGGAAACTAATGAAGAACACTTAACAATTTTCTCGTGGTTCGGCCAGAACGATGCCTACTCCACGCCCGCACTCTGATTATTCCTTCAGAATGACGGTTGCTCTGATTATTCTCTTTGTCCCTTATGTTACTTTTGCCCCCTATTTATAATTGAGGGGGTTTTACAATTCGGATATCATATAGAAATAGAAAGATGATATAATGGGAGACAAACAATTCTTATCATCTGTACAGAATCGTAAGTGGGATCTTTATTTCGAGGAGTATGGGCTGTTGCAGTGGATGGTCCCTACCTCTGACTCCTTAACAGCTTTTACCACTTTATACGAGCTGATCGTTTTTAGGCCAGCGACCTCGGTGGTCCAGCGATCTGAAGGATACTTCCTAGAGTTCGCTCGTAGATGGCTTCAAGCTCATTGGAGGCGTATCGGGAGTTCGCCAGGTACTGCTTTCCGGGTTCCGGGTTTTGGTAGTGACCGGACCTCCCCCAGTGAGGTCGTTCAGGCCTTCTTGGTTTCAGGTGATCGAGCCGGCCCATCAGAGTGAGTCTGGCCCATACGAGAAATACATATAACAAAATTTAAAAAAATATTTTCTATAAGCCATTATTTTTACTCTATTTAGGAATTCATTATTGCTATAATTAAATGAGCAAGCAATTGTCACTTTTTATTTTTGATTTAAAAATTCTACCTCAGCTATAGACCATAAACTGTGTATATTAACTTTTGTTTGCTATTTAAAATTTTAAGAGGTAAATTAATTAAAAAAATATTATTTTCTCTTTCTCTCTCTTGTTTACTTATTTATTTTTTATTCTCTTACTAGGTTATTATTGCTGATCCCTTAGGGTATAATCACTCAAGAGGGGGATGAATTGAGTGATTAAAAGTTTTATCAATTTTTTAATAAAGATATTGTTATTACAAATTTATCAAAATTAGATTAATGTGAATGTATATGTGAAAGATTGTAGAGATGAATTTCACACCACAAGATATATTAATGAGACATGAGATATGGCACAAGACAATTTTTAAGTGGTTCAGTGTATTCCACACACCTACTTCATTCTCCCAATGTCTAACTACCCTTGGAGTTCCACTAAAAACCAACACCAAGATTTTCCCTTAAAACACTTTGGAAACTAATACAACCCTAGATTACAAATGGTTCTAGGAAACTTAAGCAATCCACAACAAAATTTAAAAAAATAGAATACTTTGTCCACATTTGGACTCAAAAGATTTAAACAATAAAAAACTTATACAAGACAATAAATAAAATGATACAATAACCTCAAGATGGAGAATTTCGGATTCAACTCGAAGAGACTCTTTCTTTTTTGCCTTGTGGCTCTTGAGTGATTGAGCAATGAAGTTTGAGAGCCTTTGGATGCTTGGTTAACTTGATGAGAGAGATTGAGAACTTGTAGTGCTTCTTTGCACTCAAATAAGTGCTAAACTTCTCAAGCAAAACAGTCTTTGAGCTTTTATAAACGTGCTTGGAGAACCTTGCAACGTTCAAAAAAATGACCGTTGAACCCGAGGAGTCGATTTTCCTAAAACAGGAATTGACTTCCATTTTAAGTAGGAATCGACTTTAGTTATGCAAGAGTCGACTCTTCAAAAAATATCAATATTGTCATGTTGACTCTGCATAAACTACTCTCAGCTGGGTCAACTCTAGCTTTGCAAGAGTCGACTTCAACTTAAGGGGAGTCGACTCTAGCTATACAAGAGTTGACTTCTAAAGCCAAAATTTACAGAAAATAGATTTTATACATATAGTAAATGCTTGAGACTTGGTTTTAATCAAAAACATAGTTTTAGTGAATATTATGATATTAAAAAAATATATAACAATTTACTTGAAAAATTATGGACTATAAATTATACATCAATTATAAAATATTATTTTTGTTAATTGTCAAAGCTTAATTGAAAATTTAATTAGGGCAACTTGGCTCAACAATTATTTTCTATGTTGTTCATGTTCCTTTGAATTACTATTGCTTTATAGCATGTAGTACAAGAAAAGTTTGTTGTATCTTAGGGTAGTCGTCTTTGATATTATTATTATTATTATTGTGTGGCAGAATCTACCTTTTAGGACAACATAACATCTCAAGATTATTTTTTTTTTCATCATTATTTTGTTATCTTTACACCTTCATTTTTTTTTTTTATTCCAACAACACCTACATGATCTTTCAAATGTGTCGAGAGTTAAAGAGAAGGGATGAGAATGAATAAGAAGAAAACAAGAGTAAGAAAGTATTTGGAGGTATAGGTGTAACATTCTGCATCGAGCGATAGGAAAGACCGGAATAACTTACCCTAATGGGTCTACATGAACTTCCTAAGGGGTCACCCATCCCTGAGATTTTTCAATTCAAGTACGCTTAACTCGGGAGTTCCTTACCTACATTCAGCCCAAAAGGTATCCAGTTGGTGTTGTTTATTTTCTTACTTATCCTCGATATATACTATCCTCATTTAAGTTCCCGAGGTATTACATTCTCCCCCCCTTGAGCACATGACATCCTCGTCATGTGACCTTACAACTGGTCTCAGACCTTCTCTCTTTTAGAGGCTACCATCCTAGAAGCCTGCTAGGAGCCGCTCCTTGATCAGGCCTCACGCCCCAGCGCTACTCCTCGCTTTCATTAGACCGCCTTGGACCTTCTCCAAGGGCCGGCTCTAATACCACCTGTAACATCCTACATCAAGCGATAGAAATGATCGGGATAACTTACCCTGATGGACCTACACGAACTTCCCAGGGGGTCACTCATCCCTGAGCTTTCCCAGTTCAAGCACGCTTAACCCGGGAACTCCTTACTTACATTCAGGCAAAAAAGTATCCAGCTGGTATTATTTCTTTTCTTACTTATCCTCGATATATTGTAATACCCAGGAATGATTTGAGGATATAAACGGTATTTAGTGAAGGGCATAAATGGACTTTGTGGAAAATAAGACTATAGGGTACACTAACGCAACTTTGGACGATCGAATTAGTCAGAGGGAGTACCCTGGACCCTAGATAGCCAAGGAAAATGGTATATTATCGAAAAGTAATTCGAGTTATGATTTTAGGCATCAAAAGAAGTTGGATCGGGAACGGTTCTCGGTACAGCTAAAAAGGCAATTGTGATTTAGGATGAAATACCGAATTATCGTACGGGGCATTCAGGAAGTCAATGGAATCTCGAGGAAATTCATATTTGGCATATAAAGTAACCCTTCAGTAGTTTTTGAAAGAAACAAAAGGGTTTGTAGCTAAAACGAAGATTCGGGCCTAAGTGCAGTTTTTTTCGAAATTGATAAAGGGAGATCGAAACGATATTTTTTCAGAATTTTAAAGAGAATGTTTTATGATATTTCAAAGGGTTATAAAGGTCTTTAAAGAGAAATTCAGTTTTTGAGCCAGGGGCAAAATCGTAATTTTTGAGGTTAGGGTAAAAGTGTAATTTACCTAAAAATTAGGGGCATTAGCGCAATTAGTCCATTTTTCACGCGACTAAAATGCAATTAAAAATTAGCCTGGGACCATGTTGAAAAGGGTCAAAGTGCAATTATCCAAAAGTTCGGGCCAAAGTGTAATTCTTGAAATCTTTTTACTAGAGGCATTTAGGAGATTCAGGAAAAAAGTTTCATAAATGACTTAAGAGATAAGGATGAAGTGTCATGATGATATTAGAGATAAGATGAAGGCTCGTGATGACTTTAAGGATAAGATTTGGACAAGATTTGTTAAGATTTGATTGGATAAGATTTTGTTGGATATGATTTGATTTAGATAAAGATTTGATTTGGATAAGATTTAATTCGGATAACAATGATTGCAGAAGATTTTAGTAGATTTGGAATTATTATAGAAGATTGCAGAAAATCTTAGAAGATTTTGGAATAATTACAAAAGATATTAGAAGATTTGGAATGATTATAAAAGATTTACAATGATTGCAGAGAATCTTAGAAGATCTTGGAATGATTACAAAAGATATTAGAAGATTTGGAATGATTATAGAAAATTTACAATGATTGCAGAAAATCTTAAAAGATTTTTGGAATGATTGCAAAAGATATCAAAAGATTTGGAATGATTATAGAAAATCTTAGAAGATTTGGAATGATTGAAAAAGATTTTGAAAGATTTGAAATGATTGCAGAATATACATTTCTTGGTGGCTAAGTTTCCTAAACATATAAATAGGGGCTCAAGGCTAAGGATTTTCTCATTCGAAGTTGTGATACATTTGTGCTAAACGAGAGTGCTTCGGGTTTGGTGGATAGAGGATTTTTAAAGCATATGCAAGGCATCACACGCGCAGAGCACTTGGGTAACGCGTGAGGACGTGTAAGGAGGTGGTTTGGTTAAAATACTTGAGGAGTTGCATAAAAGTCGAGGTTCGAAACAAGATTCAACGTGCTTTGAGTTTCGTTCAAGGTGAGTGGTTTGACTCTAGTTTTACCCTTGTTTGGAAAATGTCTTGATGTGAGTGTAGCGGGTTTAGGTGAGCGGTCTCACCAGAACTCGAGATGCTATGCTTATGCGTTTCACTTATGTATTTATGTCGTCATTTGCATATTGAACATATGATATATTGCATCAACTGTTTTTACTTACAAAAGAGTCGGTGCATGGCGTGTGATTTTCATATCATCGAGGTATTGATATTCGTGTCAATGTTATTTTCTGTGTGGGACGGGATGGGGTCTACTTGAGATTGAGACAATGTTAATCCAGGTGAACGGGTGTCACACTGGGGCACTCGAGGGAACAATGTTAAACCAGGTGAACGGGTGTCACGACGGTGCACTCGAGGGATTAACGTTAAACCAGGTGAACGTGTGCCACAGTGGGACAGTCGAGGGATTAAGTATGTCAGGGTGATTTCTCGAGTTAGACGTGTCTTGCATATTTTCGTTTGTCTGAGTATGCCATGCTTGTGTCTATCATGCATTGTATAAACTGTTTTATGCCTTCACTTAGATGTTTATCATCTAATCTGGGCTATGCCCCTGGAACGTTTGATGTTCCAGCCAGGGACTGTTGCGAGGCAAGGATGTGGCTGGTTGAGGGCCAATGGTGCCTAGTTTGTTAGTCGTTGTAACGTTTGGAGGCTTTAGTATGTATTACAGGTTGTAAATGAACGGTTGTATATTAGCAATGTTATCATTTGATCTGTATTACGTATTTTGCTATGGAAATACTATGTAAGAACTACGGTGTTTTGATATTAATGTATCCGCTGCGTTGTATTATGTCTCGTTTAGTTTAAGATTATTGATCTTGATAGTTAAACGGGCAAGGCTGGGGTTCTCGGGGTTTGTATCTGCATGTGAAGACTGTTCTTGATACACCGTGCATGTTGAACTTAGAGGAAAAAAAAAAAGAAATCCTGAAAATACCCTTATAGTGACACGCCTGACGAAACGGGGTGTTACATATATACTATTCTCTTCTGGGCTCCACAGGTATTACAATAGGAAAGAGACAAAAAGAAAATGAGAAAGCAAAAAATAAGGGAAAAAAGATGGAAAAATAGAGCATAAAGAAGAAGATAAAGAGACAAAAAGATTTATCTCTAATAATCAACGAAAAGTATGGACAACTAGTGATCCAAGATAGAGGTAGTTAGTGATCTTGGGTTGCAGGAGCTCTTTTAGAAAGAATGGAATGTGAAAGAAACTTTACGTAGAAAGAAAAAATGAGAGTGTACATATGACATCTTTTATGTATATCAAAGGAGTAGGTCACACCGCCTTCAGGGCATAGGTCGAGTGATTGAAGAAGCAATATATCAGTGTCAATCCGGTGGGTTGTGAATTCGATTCTCGCCCTACGCAAGGGTCAAAGGCTCAATCTGCGATTTACTTCCCCTGACGTAATCGAAGATAAGAGCATCGAAGGCCATGCAAAGGCGATCATCCCAATGAGTAGGTCACACCATGCATGTGCAAGTGAAAATTATAAAAAAGATCTTGACAATTACATTTTGTTTTAGTTATTTTTAGATAAAATGTAAATACCAAAAATAGTGGTAAAAGTGTTTTAAATTTATTGTAATTGTGGAGATTATGAGGTTAAATTTCGTTGACAATTTAGCATGGCTATCTTTAGTTTTTCTAAAAAAAATAAATATTTTTTTTTAAATTTAACAAGACTTCAATGAGAAGTAACACCAAATAAAGGATTTACTTAATTATTGTAATAGATATATAAGTAAATTGCCTCTAGACCCCATTTGGTTTGGGTTATTTGCATACAGATAATCTATAATTTAAAAATATCTCTAGAGACCATTGTGGTTTATATTTTCTTTCGAACACCCCCTTTGTTATTCACATCATTAATCAAATTGCACCAGATTAACTTAAATTAAGTAAAATTAACCAAAATTTCATAAAAATGAAAAAGGGTACACTAGTTGTTAAAACCCATTGGTCAATGAGCTCAATCAGTTAGAACTATAGATGGCAAGGAAAACTTACCCTTGCAGGGACCATCTCGTCCCAATTGGAACAAAGTCAATAGTCTTTGATTAGAGATCAACGTGAGACATCTTGGATTATCTTATTGGTATGTCGTGAGCTATATTATATATTATAAAAAATAAAAATACTTTTCATGTCTCATTATTATTTTGAGAATTATTTTAAATATTTTAACTATATTATTTAATTCAAGATATAAATCATGATATATTAATAATATTTTTTAATTTTTTATTAACAATTTTTAGGATAAGGCGGGGCAAATCCCCTATTAACATTTTCGTAAACAAGAGTCTTAATCCCGCCTTACCCAGACAAACTTTGCCTCGTTGTACCTTATACTTGCCTCTTAATATATATATAAATATTTAAAATTATATATAGTGTATATAAATTTAATATTATATTTATATAAAATCATATTTTTTGTTTTATAAATTATTATATACATGTTTTACTTATTGAGCAACAAATTCCAAGGTAATTGTTCTCAATTTGACATGGTTCAATGTTCAGTGAGTAAATATTGCTCTCTAAAGGATTCTTAATTTTTTCAAAAAAAATTAATTTTTACATTTCTTATTATTATAAAATAATTCATATAAAAATATTTAAATGTTTTTTTCCAGAAATCAATTATCCCCACCCTGCCACTGTTGGGGTTAGGAAATGACCAATTTTATTATCCATTGTGAGGTGGGAATGAAGAAGGTCGTCCAGCCCTATTGCCATCCCCAATAAAAATTAATCGTTGGATAAGTTTTAGATTTAAAAAAGAAAAAGAGAAGAAGGGATGGATGGAGTTCACTAATTTGAACCTGACGTGGGTGTCTTTAAGAAAATTAACACTAAAAATCCCTGTAAGTATTTTACGTAAGCCAAAGATTTAGATGAATTTTAAGACAAGAGTCTCTCGTAGTTTCTAAAGAGTCTTCAGGAAGATATAACTTTAGTATTCCAAAGGCTCAAGACTTATTGAGAATCTCGTCATTCGATGAGTCTTTGAACTCATCCGAATAATACTCATTGGGGTACTTTGACTCTGAATATATTTTCAAAACTTCTTGTCTCATTCAATGCATTTCTTTGGAGAGTTGAGAGACTTCCATCTACATATCACGTGTAACGTGAATCCCACTACCAAACGTCTATAAATAGTCGCCTATTTCATTGCAAAATGATATTTTGGCCCAGACTCTTCAAGACTTTACTCTCTCACACACTCTAAACCCGAAAACTTAGACCCTGAACCACACAGAACATTTTGGGAGACAATCTATGAGAAGACTCCCCTCGAATACATAAAGCATACACACATACATACATTAGCATTTCTGCTTCAGGACATTATAACCTGACTTAAGCATCGAATGACCTGCGTGTCTTTTAACTATCTTCGTGTTGTAGAACCTACAAAAGATTAGTCATCCAAAAACTCTATGGAGAGCAAGGCCCCTGAGACTTTTAAAAGCTCTCTAGAAACTCTTAGCGTCATTTTAACTTTCCTTAACAATAGATTGAACCCGACACTTGTTGACTCTTATATGGTGTCTTGAGTCTTGTGATTCTACATGGACTCTATTTGAATTATTTTTTAAAATAAATAAATTTAATTATTATAATTAGACAACAACAAAATCAAACATAATTGAGTTCTCCAATTAGAAGAGCTTATTTTCAATGAAGCACAACAAATCCTAGGAATTGGATAACATTTTTAGGTACGAACCCTATTTGATAACCTTTTTTTTATATGTTTGAATTCAACTCATTTATGCTCACAAGCAAGATCGCTTACCTGTTGTTTAAAATTTTGCAGCTCGTTTATTGTTTGTTTATATAAATTATATATACATTACTCTCTTAACTGAATATAAGGAGGCATAAATAAAATACAAATGAGTCATGTATTGAATGAGTTTTTAAATTTTATTTATTTTTGTTCAATTAATTAATGCACAATGATAAAAAAAAAAAAAAAGCTAAAATTAAATTTTGACAGATCATCAAACGTATTGATTTGCTTTGGTTCCGTTGGTTGGTTTGCGCTCAAGTGGAGGGACTGGTGGTCTGCGGCTCGAGGTTTGGGTTCTCTTCTCTGTGAGCATCTATTCACCGGAAAGACACAGAGAGGAGAAAGAAACCCTTCTTCGCTATTGATCTTCCATCTCTCCTCTTGATCTGTGCCCATTAGATCCCACATCAGTTATATCTGAGGCTCCAGAGCTCGAATTCCCGGACGCACTGCAACCATCTCCTGAATTTCTCTCCAATCTGCACAATTTAGGTTGGTTACCTGTTTCATCGTTTGAATCTTGCTTTTACGTTTGATAGCTCTTGAAGGGTTTCTTGATTTACTCCCATCGGATATCAAGACGAGCATGGGTTTGGATCGGAATGTGAGTTGTTTCTGAAAAAATTGAAGTGTTGTGTCGTTCAGAGCCTGGAGCCTGAACCCAAATACACGGGGTTGTGATATTTGGGAACGTTTCTTTGTTGTACTGAATTCGGAAGGTTGGGTGCTTCCCAACGGTTCAAAGTCATGTTCTATGGTGCGCTGGTGTGGGATCCATTGCTCATTGTCGCCCAAATCATTTGCTTTCAGTGCTTATACTATCTAACGCTCGGACTGTTTATGGAAATTCTCGTCGGGACTCGTGTATCGCAGATCAGTCTTGTGTATTTCTTTGATTATGTTACTGTTACTGCTTCCACGGTCACTGGGTGGTGTGTCATTGTGGCATTTCTACTTAGCTCGCTTGCTGGGTGAGAATCATCATCTTTTTGTTTTTCTTTCTTTAGTCGTTGCTGTTTGGAAATTTATTTTCCATTTTATTTTTTTTACTTCATTTGCGGTTCTTAGCTTAGCCATACTTGAATGATGACTGATATTGGGTTTCTGCTGGTAGCACTTTTGATGCTTGTGTTTTGCAATTTGATCATAAAGTGGTAGAAATTTACTGCTCAACAATACTTGAAAGAAATTTAATTGGACCAAATATACTGGGCTTTTTTTTTTGCTTGAAAGAGGGCACCGAGACCCAATTGCAACAGAAGCTTCCCGCAAGGGCATTCACTATAGACTCGGGCCAAGGCTCCAAAGAGCAGACAGATGGGGTGAAAACCAATCCACAATCCCAAAAAAGAAAAAGCAGCCTCAAAACCAACAAAACAACATGACACCTAAAAATAGAAGCAAAACCTACATACCTACAAATTGGTGAACAATTGACCTGACTTGAGGATGAGAACTGTATCCAATTGATCACACCCCGAGAATATCATAAAACAACACATGAGTGCATTGACACACATACAGCATGTATATATGTATATATAGAAGATAAAAACTACCAGAACACTACCATGGCAGTGAACTGGATTACATCTCTAGAAGATAAAAAGAAGTAGATAACTCACAGAACAGAGGTATCACCAGAGTTCCAGTATCAGGAAAATTGTGGCAGATTCACAGGAAAAATTCAGATCATACAACACAAAAATGGAACCAGCAATCCAACAAAATGGTAAAATCAGAATAATGAATACAGTTAAGCATATAGATTGTAGAACAATCTCATTTCTTTTGTTGTCATCTCCATTGAAATCTTCGTTCATGGTATGGCCTCAAGCTTCTATTTTATTTTCCTGTTCATTGGTCTTTTTTATTTTCTTTCCTTGTTTCCATTTGAGTTGTTACTTACAGAACCATTTGACAAGTTCTCTTGAGGGTTTTTCCATGAATTCAGAGGACGAAGGTTTTGCAAGGGTTGTTGGAGGGAAGGATGGAAGGGTTTGGCAAAGGAGAGTGGCTGGTGGTGGAGGGGGGGCCAGGGTGTTTCTGTCAAATCTCTCTCTCTCTCTATCATTGAATGAGAATGATGAGTCCCTTGCCTGAGAAGGAATGGCTATTCCAACAAAGGTGGGAATGATCATTCTGTGAAAATGGCTTTCCAATTTGAAGCAGTGGTATGAAATGAAGGAATGGAAAGGAGAAGTGGGAAGGGATTGGGACATTCCTTTCCACCTGTTTCCCTCATTCCAAACATGGCCAAGGTCATTGTTTTATCTTTTGGGTGGATTTCATTTCCAAAATGTAACTGTACCATGCTTTGATACTTTTGACACTTACTTGTGGGGCTTTTCTTTATTCTTGCACTTTGTCCTATACCTAGGGTTTAGCCTAGGGTTTGGATTGGAAATTGGAAGAATCCTAGGAAATTAGGACCAAGAACAGAAGGGATTGGAGGGGGAATTAGACAGAATTGGGGGACATAGTAGACAGAATAGAGAAAGGAAGAGATTAGAGAGAGAAATTAGAGGGATCGGGAGAGGAAGTTCAAAGGGAATTTGAGATAGAATTTATGAGAGGAAAATTAAGAGAATTCAATATCATTTCACATAATACCTTCCCATCATCAGGTATGGCTTATATATAGCCTAACAGCCTCCCACATGCACCCATGTGCAGTACAACAATAAACATAACTGGCTATAGCTAAGGACAAATATCTATAACAAAAAAGGAAAGAAAATTACAATTACTGCCCTAGTGAACCCTCAAAATAGTTGTGCAATATAGTAATGCATGTAAGCTACTGCTATTATATTTATTAATCTATCATTGGGGATCCTTAGGGTCATAACAATTCCCCCCATTCTTGAGAGAGTTCTTGTCCCCAAGAACTTACAACAATTGGCCACTGCTCTTATCCAATACTAGTTCTCTCTATTTGTTTTATTCCTTTTCTTTCTTTCTCCTTTTAGGCCTCTTTTTCTTCGTTCTTAGGTTCTCGAGATCAATTCCAGGCATAAGTTGACCCAGAACTTCAATAGAAGAAGCCTTATTGAGTTCAAGCCCCATATAACCACCTCTTGCAGTAGCTATCCAATCAAGATTGGTCTCCACTTTAAGAACATGATCAACCATTCCTGGACTAACATAGTTAGCAGCGGAAACTTGGAGTCTAGAGGAAAAACTAATTGTGTCTGTGACTTCCTTTAATAGTTCATCATCGTCTAATACAAGTAAGGATGGCATAGACACATCCATAACTACAATTAATGTATTCTTGACAGACCAATTGTCATTCTCTTCTGCAAAAATATCAGCAATATCTTGGAAATGCAGCAATGGAGAATGGTAGACAAAACCTTTGACTTCTTCAGCTATCTCCCTTAGCTTTCCTCCAGCCATCAACTGTCCTCGAAATTCCTTACCAAATCCACACGCCTTCACTTTTTTAGAAGATATGTCAGCTGAGGATATATCTCCCATCATACCATTTCCATTAATAGTAAGGGACTCAAATTTCTTTGCCAGCCAAGAGCCTATCTGACACTGCTGCTCACTAACTGGAATTTGAACAATTAAAACAGCAGAAATTTCTTCATCTCAAGCTGTTTCCTGCTCATTACCATGCACCCAAGATTTATCTTCCACAATTTTCTCATCCAATGGTGTCCCAGTGTCCATCCTTGCAATTTCCCTTCCTGTATAGACATACTGATTGCATAAGAAGGGATGAGCAAGTTCCACAGGTTCCTCAATGGCTAAAACATGGCCTCCATCATGACCTTCATCCCCAACATGATTTATGGCTTGTTTATCAACCGAGTCATCAACTTTATCCAAAATCAAAGGCAATGGAACAGTGTTCTTAATAACTCCAATATCAATTTCACTTCTCACAAAATTCTAATCCGGGACACCATCCAACATTGCAGGTTTAGAAGTTGATTGAGCCTGTGTCTCCTTGAGAAAAAACAGACTAATTTCAGATCCTACAGATCCAGAGGTGTTTTTCTCCAATTCTAGAAATTCCTTGTTGCCTCATGTTATTCCTATCATCTAATTGATTGCATCAATCATCTCTTGTTTTAGACTTCCATGAATATCATTTGGAACATCCTCATCAAGAACTTCTTTTCCAAAGGAATCAAGGTGTTCCTTTAATTCTTCTTTTGCCCAAACATCCTAGATCAAACCTCCGGAATTACTATTGTTGCTGCCAACACTGTCGTTACAGTCACCCTCCTTGTCAATTCCGCCTAAATCAGAATACTTCTTCTGCTCAAAATCGGAGGTAAGCAGTGAATCAGTTTTCCACAATCTTGACTTCTTCTTAGGCTGCTTTATTTTAAGGAACTCCTCTTGGTTAGAACTTCTGAGATAATAATCCGAAACATCTCTTCTCGGTTTACCGAAGAATTCAGTGGGAATGCTGACCAGATACCTCTTAGACAGCATCATCGCAAACTCCTATAGTTGCTCACGTAACATATGACCTATTTCCTCGCATGTTTTGTGTATCACATTGCTTGTTTCCTTGCGTATTTGACTGAACTTATTATCTAATTTTTTTCCCCATTTCTCATGATTCTGGCCAAACTCCTCACGATTTTTGTTGAATCCAACTAAAAATGCAACATTCTTCTACTGCAATTGAGACTCCAATTATTTCATGCGTGCACTGCTCCCTATGGCCAACATCGCACAAATAGGACAAGTCAAAGACCAAGGAGCAAGAGTTTTGTACATATTGAATCCAAAACCTCCTGTGAGCTTATCGGCTTTGAATTAGGATCACCTCTGATTTGTCGTAGTCTTAGAATTTGCCGAGATTTGATGGAAATTAGCAGCCTAGAGCGCTAATAATCAACAAACACAATTGACTCGCCTATAGATTTCAAAGTCAAAATTCGACAGTCAATCACCCGGAACAGTCGGAAGTACACAAGCAGAAGAAATCGAATGCTAAGGAACTGCTCTAGGAGTCGCTAGCAACACCATCGGACCACCTGGCAAGTCGCCTTCAAAAATTGAATGGAAATTCTGATCAACTGGTTTGTTATAGTCACAAGGATAACCTTGCTCTGTGATGCCTCTTGATTTGGACCGTGAGGTGATCGAAAATCACTGGACCTTGCTTCGCCCTTCAATTTCGAGCAAGAATTACTGAAATTAGACGTTGAGGGTCACTCACCTACTTCGCCTTCCAAGTTCAAACCAAGGGTTGCTCGCTCGCTTGATTATGATTTGTCCTTGGTTCCTTTGGGATTGAATCGGAAATGTTGGCCGATTGGTTTTGTTGAAGCTCGTCGAAAGTTCGCTTGTATCATTGAAAATTTGCCTTGCTCTACTTCGGCATTTGGAAAATTCGATCACAGTGGGATCTACACCCAAAAATCTTCTGGTCTTCTTCGCCTTCCACTTTCGGGCCTCTGATATTAGCCTACGCTCAACCTCCATGCATCGGAATCGATTTTCGAGGATCACCCGTTCCCTATACTTGAATCAAGTTATGAGTCTCTCCTGCTTCAAGTCAATTTGGAATTCATTGTGTTGTAAATCCAAAGCGTTGGAAGCAACTGCCTAGGTTCATTGAAAATTAATCATCAAAGACTGTTGAGAGCCGTTGGACATTAATAGCCAAGGAACGATGGCTTTGATACCAAATTGTCATGTACTTAGGGTTTAGCCTAGGGTTTAGATTGGAAATTGGAAGAATCCTAGGAAATTAAGACCAAGAATAGAAGGGATTGGAGGGGGAATTGGAAAGAATTGGGGGGAGATAGTAGATAGAATAGAGAAAGGGAGAGATTAGAGAGACAAATTAGAGGGAGAGGAAGAGGGAGTTCAGAGGGAATTTGAGAGAGAATTCATGAGAGGAAAATTAAGAGAATTCAATATCATTTCACATAATACCTTCCCATCCTCAACTATGGCTTATATATAGCCTAACAGCCTCCCACATGCACCCATGTGCAGTACAACAATGAACATAACTGCCTATAGCTAAGGACAAAGATCTATAACAAAAAAGGAAAGAGAATTATAGTTACTGCCCTAGTATACCCTCAGAATGGTTATACAATATAGTAATGCATGTAAGCTACTACTATTATATTTACTAATCTATCATTGGGGATCCTTGGGGTCATGACACACTTGCTTCCAACTAGGGCCCTACACCTATGACCATTGGTCTTTAATTGATATATTCTGTTACAAGTGGTTTCTTCATCCTATCCTTATAGTGCCTTTGACCTCACTTTTGCTATTCATATAAGGTAGTCACCAGCTAGATTTTTCATATGAGCATACACTTGATAGTGAATTGATTTCAGTTATCTCACCACTTCGTACAACAGCAAACAATCCCAGGCCTTAATCCCACTAGGTGGGGTTCTTAATCACTTAATGTTGCAGATCTTTAAATTTATTACAACTCATTTTCTCTTATGGCCTTGAAATGCCATTTCATTTCCATTTCTATTGATGCTGTCTTACATCAACCAAAATTCCTGGAATGGTTGGAGAGAAAAAAAGAAGCTAACCTAAGGAGTTCTATGTGGATGGTTTTGACAGAGGGTTAAATGGATTTAAGAGTCCCATTCAACACACACGCACACACAGAGACTCTAAGAATGCATGGAGGGGGATGAAGATTGTTATCAGCAGTGATACATCCATGGAAATTTTACTGCAAAACTGCATAGCATTTCAATCTCTTGTTGCCAACTAATCATAGCATGTGCATCTCTCTCTCTCTCTCTCTCTAGTAACAAGAGGAAGCTGGGGTGACCATCATTCCAACCCCCTCTGGACATGACCATGAAGGCCCTTCCTTGCTAGGGAATGTTCTATTTGAGCCATAGCTGTTACCGGGAAGGCAAGCCTGTTACCCTAGCCACACTGTAGTGCACAGGGTCAAGGTTTGAGTCATAGGTTTGGGTCATCTAGCAAGCAGGATGGGTTTAAGGTTTGAACCCCAGACCCAAGGGACATAAGGGAAACTACCAAATTGCTGGGTTACCACCACGGTGGTAAAAAAATGGGGTCATGTGAATCTCTTTCACTAATATACTTCTTTACTTAGCAGGGAAAAATGATTTTGTTGCTCTAGTTTTGTAGGTGTTATTACTAATTCTACCATAAATAAATTGTTATTTTCATTTAGGGTAAATTACCACCAAAAAAAAAAAAAAACCCAACTTTCTCCTTATTTTTAATTTTTAGACAACTTTTAATTTTATCAACTGGGGCATCTAACTTTCATTTAGCTTCAATTCTAGACTACCGTTTGTTGCTGTTACATTTTATCATTAATTGTTTGACGCAGCAAGCTATGTTAGATGAATTGGTTGATGAGGAGGCAACTTGCCACTTAAGAGGCTGAGAGCCTATATTGATGTTGGATTGGTGACAACAATGTTACCCTTCAACCAAAACCTTGTGGGTTTTGCCACCTTGTTGTGTGCTTAGGTGGCAACTAGTCAACCAAGTCATCTAATATAGGTTATTATGTCAGCAATTA
The DNA here is from genome assembly GCA_036245055.1 of Diospyros kaki. Lineage (NCBI taxonomy): Eukaryota > Viridiplantae > Streptophyta > Magnoliopsida > Ericales > Ebenaceae > Diospyros > Diospyros kaki. The sequence goes on from BSEG01000003.1 coordinate 6,787,190, forward strand.
ACAGTAAATAATAACGGCAGCAAGTAGAAGTCTATAGTTCAAATTAATTAGCAAGTTGAATTCCCCTATTGAAAAAAATTAAAATCTGAGTCTAAGATTCAAAACAAGTTGAAAGCTGGGTATTCTTTTGGTAATTTAACCTTTATTTGCCTGTTCATTGTACTGAATTGACTTCAGTAGACTATCTATAAGTTTACGAGCTTTCACAACTGTTTATCACAAAGATTCATAATCCTTGTTAACTTGGATATCTTTCTTTGCTTTTCAAATCAGGGCTGTTTATATGCTTTATTTGATTGAGAGGGCAAAGAAGTGCTTAGATTTTTCAGCCACCCTATATATCATCCACCTCTTTATTTGTATCCTATATGGAGGTTGGCCTTCATCAATAACATGGTGGCTTGTGAATGGCACTGGAGTTGCTGTGATGGCATCGTTAGGTGAATACTTGTGCATAAGACGTGATCTCCGCGAAATACCCATAACAAGATACCGCTCAAGTAAGCCAATGTTTTATTCCTTTTACATGTTTTCGTTTTGTCTTTATATGTAGACTGAGCACTTCTTATCTTCTCTTTGCTTGTCTCTTTCTCTTCTTCCCCCTCTGATCAAACTTTCTTGCCTCAACTTCAATTTTCTTTTATTATTAAAATGAGTATCTCTTTCTTTATCTGTTGACATTGTGTTGCTTCTGTTCGTGTGTATAAGCATTCCGTTTAGCACATCATATTTATATTATGCATTTTTGTCTGCTTGCTTGTTTGCATAAGGGCCAAAAGTATTCCCTTTCAATTTCTACGTGCTTTTTCTTATGATAAAGTTCTTTTATGCTATTTCATTTAGGCACTTGCTTCTATTTTCTTTGCACTCAATTTTACTGGAGTGGGTGAATTTATGCATCAAAATCTTTCCCGACTCTTTTTGACTGTATTATCATATGGACATGCCCTTCTTTTTTTGGAGTCTCTCAAAAGTCTGTAGCTATATTTCCAACATTTGTTTTTTTATTTCTTCTTCTTTTTCTGTTCGCGTGTATATATATTACATATGTATATATACACATCTATATGTGTATATGTGTTCATACATATATATGTATATATATATGTCAGCTGCAGCTTAGTTTGAACTTTTACGTGTTTTTGACATCTTTTGGTACCTTGGCAATAGCTCTTAGTTGTTGGTCAGGCACCAGAGCCGGCCCTGACCCTGGGTTGCAGCCCAGGGCCCACAATTGAGGGGGGGCCAAATTTTTTTTAAGCCTATTTATATATGTGTATAAAAAATTAAAAAAGAAGTTGCCGCTTGTACCCTATCAAAAGAAAATTTCATTGCTATTTTTATTTTGTAGATACATGTGATGATTGTTTTTGCTTCGATTAATTGTGGAGGATGAAAGTAGGGGTGTCAACGATTCAGATTGATCCGGTTTTATAAGAATCCAGTAACCGAACCATTTTTAACGGTTCCAAAAAAATAAAAATTGTAACCGAACCATTACATATATAAAACCAAACCATGACCAATCCATCACACCAGACCAGTTTCGGTTCAGTTTCGATTCTATCCAATTAACATTTAGCTTTTAAACATTTTTGCAAAATATGAAATTACAAACAAATTTATTAATTAAAATAAACCCATAACTTCATTAATACTTTAAGTCTTGAAGTAAAAGTAGAACAAAATAATTCATAGACTATCTCATCAAATGAGATTACATCAACCATTTATTATAGCAATAGCGCATAAAAGCCTAGAAATAAAAGAGTTCATGAATCTCGCTAATTCCCTAAAAAGTGATATTATGTATGCATATGTATATATATATACCAAAAAATTATAATATATATAAGTATAATATCAATTCTGGTTCAGTTCGAACCATGGTTTGAAAAAAAAAATCAGTAACCAAACCAAATATATTGATTCTTAATTTTTTAGAATCAGAACCTAATCATTGAACGATTGAACCAATCCAAAAGGCACGGTTCGGTTTGATTTGGTCCGGTTCACAAGTTTTTCGGATATTTTTTGACACCCCTAGATGAAAGAAAGATTGATCAAATCAAGAAATACTTACGGAGATTCGAGAGGAAGCATGTAGAGTCAAATATGTAGTTTTCGTTTTTTAATGCAATGTTTACAATGCAGGGTACTCTTTTTTCTTTGTTTGGAGTTTTGTCCCATTAAGTTTTCCCCAAATAAGGTTTTAATGAGACCCCAAATTATTTTTCCTTATCTTTTGTAAATTCTTATAATTTTAATAAAATTAATTAATTAATAATTTTTTATTTTTTTATTTAATTTATATAAAGGGCACACTTAGAAAAAATTTGCCCTCGGCCTTAAAAAAGGGAGGACCGGCTCTGTCAGGCACTCCTACTGGTTATATTTATAAACAAAAAAGAAAATATCTTGTTTTTGGTGTACAACATATAAAGTTGATATGTAATGGGAGGATTATAGACAACTAACTGGGGATGCCTCTGTTTCTATTTATGCAAGATATGACATATGTATAGTTTTATACACATCAACAGTAACGATCAATGCCACTACGTGGGGTCTACGGGGTCAGATATGTATTGTTTTGAAGTTTATATTGTTTGCTTAAGCACATTAGTCACCCTATATTTCTCCTTCAACGTGAACTTCAAGAACTTCCAGGTGTAATCTCCAAAATGTGATTTTTCGTTTCCAAAAAATAAAAAAGGTAGATTACATACACACCCCCTGTACTTTAAAATTGGCCGTGGAAACCCCTATGATTTCATTTCTTTGCACCCATACCCCTCCTTTAGTTTCAAGTAACACTGTCAATTGATGCAGAACTCAAAACAAAGAGCAAGAGTAATCCCAATTGCTTAAAAAACAATATCATTAATTAATGTCAATAATCAAAGCTGTCTTCAATTACAACCTAAAAGGACTATTTATAGGCAACGGATAGATAACCATCTACTCTAACTAGGATTCCTCTAATTAAGATTGTAAACACAATCCCAATCTAATTAGGATTGTAATGGAACCTAATGACTTAAGAATTATCTAAAAGATAAAACTAACCAGGATTGTAATGGAACCTAATGACTAAAGAATTATCTAAAAGATAAAACAAAATAAATTAGGAAACAAGCTAAAATAGAGGAATCCTAGTTAGTAGATGGTTATCTATCCGTTTCCTATAAATAGTCCTTTCAGGTTGTAATTGAAGACAGCTTTGATTATTGACATTAATTACTGATATTGTTTTTTAAGCAACTGGGATTACTCTTGTTCTTTGTTTTGAGTTCTGCATCATTTGACAGTGTTAGTTGAAACTAAAGGAGGGGTATGCAAAGAAATGGAATCATAGAGGTTTCCAGGGCCAATTTTAAAGTACAGGGGGTGTGTATGTAATTTACCTTTTTTATTTTTTGGAAACGAAATATCACATTTTGGAGATTACACCTGGAAGTTCTTGAAGTTCACGTTTTAACTTCCTTCAGTGGTGAATTCACCTTGTTCTTCTCATTTTGATAAGGTTCACTAATATCACAGACAACCTGTTTGACTGTTGTAACAAATGAATGCAAGATTTGGCATTTTCTTAGCCAAGAAATAGTGGATTTTTCAAGTGTCATCAACCCCCCTGCCCCCAAGAAGGTGAAAAAACTAAAAAATAAAGAAAAGGCAAAATTCATCAGGAGCTTCTCTACATTTTTCTTAGTATGGCCTTCATATGAGCAATACAGCTAAAGCTTTTTTTTTATGTGATCTCTCATCATCATAATGATTACAAGGCTTAATTCTTCTAGGTGAAATCAACAGTCTAGAATTCATGATAAAATATTCAATGATTTTTATGTTGGTGGTCGGCTACCTGACACAGCCCTCATCCTTTATCCAAATGTTGGACTGGCTATGATAAGGGCTTCACCTTCAACAGTTGAAGGGAATAGTCATGCAGACCGGATTGGAATGTGATCTCATGCTAATATATATATATATATATATATATAATATATCCTCTGTTATTCTGACAAATAAATTTCTCATGTTTGTGACCCTAGTGGGATCTAGAAATCTAGCATTCACATACTTCCTCATTGTGTAGATGGATTTTTAAATCTTCTGCTTTCCAGATTAAAATTTTGTTTGGTAACTGAGCAGGAGCCCTTGATTTTGAAGTGTTACTTTGCCGCAATATATATTTGGACCAATTTTATGAGCTAAATTGTCAAAATAACTGACTTCAAAACATTTCTGTGCAGATTTTTGACTGACCAGCAAAACGGAAGAGGCAAGACCAATGGGCAAGAACAAATTTCTTTGCCGGCTTGTACTAGTTGCTCTTGCTTTCCTTTGGAGGAGCTCAAGTTCATCGGGTACCAGATCAGGTATTTGTGAGAGTGTACAAGATTCCGTAGAATGTATGTTTGCTCCCAGGTGCAATGGCAGTCCATAACTATCTATAACTGCTCGCAAATAGCATCAACGAAGTAGATTAGGTACTTGATACTCATTTCCCAAGACCTAGTGTAAGACTTGGATAGCTTTGATAGAGATGATGCTTTAGCTGGCAGGCTTATCAATTGTTTCCCACAACTATTTTGGATATGTTCTATATTATGATTTGTCTATGAAATTATTTTGATCCGATTGAGATACGCTCTTCGAGATTAGAAGTTTTATTGATCCAATATTTTGCATGTCACCATGTTTGTGTTGCATCTGATCCGTTAACATTTTATTAACATAAACAAGGGGCAGGATCTTACTGGTGAGGGGTGTTAAAAGTGTTCTTCTGTTGTTTGCAGTTACATTCTTGCTTGTTACAGCTTCAAGGTTTATCTTAACATCTAGAACACCATTACATATGATAGAGAGTTATTTTAGGCCTATTTGGCTTTATTGTTTGATGTTGTGGTTGTCATGCGAAAGCAGTATTATTTATGAATGTTAAAAGTAAAAAATAAGTGATTGATTAAATATTTTATTGCTATGATGTAGATATGTAAAATGATTTTTTTAAACAAAATGTTGTATTTTTAATAAGCATTTTAAACAATAATCTTATGCTAATTTATTTATAATATTTAAAATAATACTGTAAAATTATAAACTTAAAATGGATGTTAGATAAGTAAAACAAAATTGTATGAAAGATGTCATTTACTGCATCAATTAAATCAGTAATTTATATTAATGTTTATTTTCAAAACACATTTCTATTCCTCATGAAATGAAATGTATTAGAAAAAGATGTCAATGGCTTGTCATTTATCATCAATGTGTTTGAAAAAGTAAAGGGTAAAACAGATCCAAGAAAGAGAGAGAAAGAAAGTAAAGGATAAATTTATCTATTTATTCTTTAAAATAGTGTTTCTCTCAACACTTTTATTATTGAAGATATTCTTCCGATTTTCTAAATAAGTTATTTTCATAATTTAAAATAGTGATTTGTTATTCATAAAAAAAAAAAAAACCCTCATCATTGCTACCAAAATGGAGGAGAACAAATCACTTAGTAAAGGTGGATTAGGTCATAAGTTATTCATGTGCATTGCATTTCAAAATCCCTTCTTAGAAGAGCATAATTAAGATCTGAAAAACAAAACTGAAGTTGTTTAAACAGGAGGAACAAGAAAAGAAAAATCCTGATGATCGAACTCAACCCCACTGGGGAATTAATGGAAGAGGTGGTTGATGCCTTCCAGCTTCATTTCTTTCCATTGAAACTTCATGGTTGAGCCTTCCACAGAGATGATAAGTCAGCCACAGCTTCGCCTACTGTGAGGTAGACACCCTTTACCCCAAACGACTCCAAGGTGTTGGACTGATGCAGCTTTTCCATTACATTTCCAACAGGATTTGCCAGCACAAACTGCTCAAAACAAGAGCAAAATTTGCCATCAAAACTGTGCCAAAATCTATACAATTTGCATAATGTTAATCTAGAAACTCAGCAGACAAAGTGTATGGCTAGTTTGGATATGGTTTCAAGAACAGATCTCCAGTTCTGAAACTAGATTTAAGTGTTCTCCAAGTAACAGGTTGCACAGAAAAACAAAATCATAATCTCATTGGAAGTGGAGGAGTGAATCGCTTGCCTGAAGTGATCGTTTCTCCAACATATTCCTAAGTTCGCGAATTGTGTCGATTCCACTTGTATCTATGGCAGTCACAGCTGAGGATGATAAACAGAAAGGTACATATTATCACTTAGATCTAGGAAATTATGACAATGCATGAAAGAACTACTACTACTGAGTGCAAGAGACTCTAAATGGCATTTATATCTGCTAGGATCTGGAAGGTTTTATAGTGCACCTACCAGTCATGTCCAAGATTATGCATTTCAGTGCGCTTTCATTGCTCGATCCTACACGCTCTTCCTCCTCCCGAACCCATCTCAGTATTCTGCAGCAGGAATGTTGCACAAGTCAGATCGCATAACTAAAATGAGATGGTTTTAATATGACTACAAGGACAATGAATTAGGGGACTATTTCGAGTGATCTGTGAACTGAGGAACTGAAATGTTTTCGCAAGCTCACTGACCTTTCTTGTAGGTAAGTCGAATTTGCAAAGAAGATGGGAGACTCAACAGCAAGGATGATAAAAGAGGGAACTCTTGAAGCTTCTCTGTATCTGTTAACGTTTTGATATATCTGTGTTCCGGGAATGTTTCCCAAAACCAGAGTGTTTGGCCTTGTAACATGAAGCAGAATCTTGAACACTGAAACTCCAACCTGAATTTGGATTCAGTGTATCAAGTACTCATCAGATATTTAATCACACTTCTAGTTCGTTCTACGTATGTTCTTAGAATGAAAAACTTACAGCGATTGCGAGGCCTAAGGGCACTGAAATGAAGAGGACACCTAGAAAGGAGCACAGGCATGCCAAGAAGTCGAGCTTGTCGACTTTCCAGAGACGGAGTGCAGCCTCGTAGTCGATTAGCCCGACCACAGCGGTGAGGATGATAGCCGCCAAAATGAAATTGGGAGTGTAATAGAACAGTGGCATGAGGAACATCAGGGTCACAAGCACGGCTGCTGCCATGAACACATTCGAAACCACGGTTTTTGCCCCGGCGTTGTAGTTTACAGCAGATCGAGAAAATGATCCTGCAGCAGGGTTAGTTAAAGTCGGTTAAAAACAGTTTAATTTTACTCGCTCAGTGTTTCACCATTATATGCATGAAAGAAAAGCAATTCACCTGTAGTGACATAGCATGAAGAGCAAGAACCAGCCATGTTCATAAGGCCAATGGCCATCATTTCTTTGTTTCCATCTACTTGATAGTTCTCTAGAGCAGCAAATGTCCTTCCCACCGCAATTCCTTCCTGTAAAAACAAGAAAACGTCTTAAAAACCACCCCAGATATGACTAAGATATCCAAGCAGAGAAGTATGCGAGTTTTTCGGTTACTTACCGTGAGAGAGAGTATTCCAGTTATAAGGCCGGTTTTTATTGCAACCCCCAAATAGGGCCCGTGAAAATATAGCATGTTCGACGAAGGTGGATTCAGGCCCTTCGGTAAGTGCCCAATCTGCGCATCGAAGACTCAACTTTGAGGGAACCAGTAGAGAGAAATCTTTGAGGAACTGACATTAAGTTTTGATGGGGGAAGAAGAAATGGCACATCTTACGGTTGAAATGCCATGCAACTTGGATCTGAGGAGGAAGACAATAAGGGTTGAGAGAATAACCGAAGTTAACGGTGCTGCTGCTGAGATCCAAAAAAGCTTAGGGTTCTTCATGCTCTGTCAAGTAACCGAAAACAAAATTTTGAAAACTAAGAACCAAATGGTTGAGAAACTGGAAAATTAGTTTTGAAGGGCTTCTGTATTAATCAGGCTTACAATTTTCCTGGTAATCAATAGGAAGACTAGAAAAGTGATTCCCAATACAATAGTTTGCAGAGACCACTGCAAAAGTAAAATGTAAACAAATCAGTAAACTTCAAAAGAAGAGAGGTTGAAAGGAATATGTACAAATATCACTTAAACCCAATATATATTCAGGGAATCTCAAGTTATTGGCTTCATTTTGAGAGAAAAAAGTGGCTTCAGAAAGAAGCATTGAGTAAAATAAGAAAAATATTCTTCCAGAATAGTAACTTTGGTTCTTCTTCTACCTCATTCCTGCGACTGAAAACAGAGGACAAAACAGGGACTATTTGCATCTTGCTAGTGAAGTGAACAATCCCAAGCAGCCCTTTCAGCTGCTGCAGAGATACTATGACTGCTGCGCCGGCAGTGAAGCCGACGAGAGTGGCCTTGGACAGGAAATCGATAACAAAACCCAACCTGTAAAAATCACCCAATCCAGAAGAATCAGAGGAGAATGAACCATTTCGGTTTACCATACAAAAAGCTCAAAGACTTGACATAAATTAGTACCTTAATAGGCCCAAAGAAGCTTGAAAAACACCGGCAAAGAAAGTGGCAGTGAATGCCAATTGAAGATAGAGGACTGGATCTTGTGAATAAGGGACAGTTTCAGTTAGCATGGTGCCCATAACCAATGATGCTATGGAGACTGGACCAACTGCAAGGTGTCTGGAACTCCCAAGGAAGGAATATATCAAAGGCGGCACGAAGCTTGAATCTGCACACAACCAACCGTCCCTCTATAAATAGCTTTGTACGACGACCAGAACCAAAAGCAACACGAAATTGGACAGTATACTCACAGAGCCCGATAATCGGGGGCAAATTGGCAAGCTTGGCATAACTGATTCCCTGGGGGATGGCAAGGCTGGCGATGGTGAGGCCAGAGATGATATCGGAGCGGAGAAGCCTGAGGCGGTAACCGGGACCCCACTGAAAGATCGGGAAGAAGAAGTGAAGAGCCAGAAGAAACTTCCTGAAACAAGTTTGGTTCTTGAAGGTGTGGAGTGGATCATCCGGGAAGAAGATCTCTGCCAGTCTTTGCCTTAGTTTCTGCAGAGTGGTTCTTTGGGGCGGCAAGCAAACTCTGTGGACTTCAGATGGTGCCATTGGCATTGGCATTGGATCTCCTGCAACTGTGACTAGTGTCAAGTGGTGGCATGATGAAGGGTCTGAGAAATGTTCCACTCTAGTGGGATTTATAACCATTTCTGACGGATCAAAACAAACAGACTGAATTTGTTTGTTTGTTTGTTTATTTGTTTGTTTGTTTGAGAGGGAGAGAGATGGTGTTTGATTTGAGGCAGTTCTTGATCATCTTCAGAGGGCATGCCTAGGCTTTATATAGTGTTCAGGCAAGAGGCAGTTGGTTTATGGGGGGAAAAATTCTACCCGTTGTATGTTAGACTTTTTTCTGCCTTTTTTTTTTTTTTCCTTTCCTTTTTAACTAAAAAGAATTAGGCAACTAAATTAAGGTTTAAGTAGGTATCGGAGGTTCGAATCTTTGTTGAGGCAGGATCTTGTGCACCTTGTCGCCCCTCCAGAGGTTCCGTCCACATGTCTTAAAGGGAGGTCCATAAAGAGGGCAGTCGTTTTTCGAATGTCTACTCCGAATATGTATTTGAATTTACTTGAAAAAAGAATTAAAGGGGAAAATTGTTCTCTCTCAAAATTAGTTGACCGAAGCACTAAACTTGAGTCATAAAAAAAAAAGAAGCAAAGCTAGAGACGTACCTTAACACAATAATATAACATCCAATCATATAAATGAAAATTGAACTATATTGTCTTTTTATTATATTACATAAATGAAAATTCAACACAAAATATGTTTATGTAACACAATAAAATAAATTTATATTATTATTATAAGTATTGTGTTTTAGGTAACAGGATTATAATGCTACAAAACATAATAACAATGGAATAAAAATTGAATTAAAAACTTAAATACATTAAAAAATAATAACAATGAGTCATCATCCAACTATTGTTGGGCACTGATCGCTATTATGGAGGCACCAATTGTGAAAATTGCACTCAAGAGCCCTAATTACACTTTTAGTGGATGTGGGAATCATAAGATGAGATTAAATAAATTATTTGCTCTCCCATTCGCTTCTAAAAAATTATCTCCATTCTATTAAACATGTAAAACATAAAGTCCTGTTAAAATAATTTTTTATTTTTAAAATATTTTTTCTAATATCTTATCTAAAAATAAAAAATAATTATGGTAATAAATTTTTACATCTCTAAATTAAAATAAATTTAAAAAATAATTTCATAACTATATCGATACTTATTTTGCCTAAACAAGATAAAAATTAAATTATGAGTCTCAAGCACCATGATTTTATTTAAATATTTTATTTTATTTTATTTACACGTGTTATGCAGCGTCATTCCCCTGAGTTTTATAATATTTTTATTTCTAAAATACTGTTAAAATTTCTTAAGAATGTGACATGATTCGTAATTTTTTATATACAAGTTATAGTAATTACACTAAGACAGAAAGTAATATTCTTATAATTAAAAGTTTGAACGGACAGGGAGTAGAAAATGTACCTCCAATCTGGACCGTCCAAATGATGCTGGCTTTAAGCCAGTCAAAAAGATTCTAAACATTTTGCTCTCAGGCAGATGTAAGTGGTAAGGTTATTAAATTTTTTATTTTTTTAAGAGTGAGAGAGTTTTACTTTTGATAAAATTAAAAATATTTTATTTAATAAAAATTAATTATATGTTCGTTTGAGAATATATAAATTTATGATCGCATCTAATTTATCTAAAAGTCAAATCAAAGGAGAAGACTGATTTTTTTAAGGATGAGGCGAGCGAAGTCCAAACACTTAAATAATTAAAAAAATTTTAATATTTGCTACTTTATTTAATCTTTTATTTTTCTTCCCCCACAGGCGTGGCAGCCTCACACCCTCCGGTTTTAGGGCTCTTCAAATTTCACGCTCATACACACTACATATGAGCCTACATATACTGTTTAAGACACAAAATTATTATATTATTCATATCAGATAATATAACATTTGTTGGAAAGAGGCAAAATCAAAGGGAGGAAATAAGCCCAGGCGTGGGATCAATGGGGGGATCTGAGATTTCTCAAGCTAGCAACAAGTAAATTGTTATTAGCTTTTAGCTTGTCACACCTTGCCTGCTTATTTATGGAAAATTGTGTTTAAAATGATTTTTTTTATTTATTTACAGAATAAAAATTAATTTTTTTATTTTTTAAAGTTGTACAGAAATTTAGAAAACATCTTAAAGATAATCTTTAAGAAAAATATGTTTTTTTTTTATTTAAGTCCAATTCAAATTTTGTCAACAATAATTTTTTTTTTCTTTACTTTTTTTTTTCTAATGTTTCGATTGCATCTACTCGCCTACTCGCCACACTCTCTCCTCTTTTTTTTCATCGTCATTTGTCACTATGATGGTTAGCACAATTGACATCTTCTCTTATCATCCTCATCGCTGTCACTACAATAACGCTCGACACCTTATTCTTTGTCACCCACTTCCTTTTTTCTTGTCTTCTTCATCCCTTAACCAATACCACTACGCCTCTATTTGTCACCATGACAATAACAGCTCTCTTCTTCATCAAGTTACACTAACCATTCATCTTTTCTCTTATTATCGATCTATACATCTCTTCTTCTGCATAATTTTGAACATATTATCTCATTTTCTAAAATTTAAAACTAATTTTATATTTAATAGAAATGAACACATTTTTTATTTTTCTTCAATTTGTTTTTGTAGAAATAGAAACATAAATAAAAAACAGAAAATATTCTTAAACATGACCTTAACTTTTGCATATATATGCTATTCTCTGTTCTTCTTACACTTATATTTATATACCAATATATATATACATATATATATCCACACATTTGACTATCATCTTGGTCAAATAGTACATTATTATCTACTCCAATTTAACTTTACACTTATTCATTAAATTAAATAAATCTAAAAGACCCATTATTTTATGTTCCCTCCAAACAATCGATTAATGATTAAATTATCTCTGTCTCAATTTTTAAAACTTTTTTGAGAAATAATTCTTAGAATTATTTTCCATAAAAAATTATGTTTTTCTACATTGCACAAGTCTCAAAATTTTAAATAATCGCACCAATACCTTAGAATTTTTGAATAATCTTCATTGAAGCTCAATTTTTTAGTACTTTTCTTGAGAAATTATATAACATTCCACATTGAGCGATAAGAAGGATCGGAATAATTTATCCTGATGGGCCTACGTGAACTTTCCAGGGGGGTCACTTATCCTTAAGCTGTCCCCATGTCAAACACGTTTAACCCCGGAATTCTTTACCTACATTCAACCCACAAGGTATCTAATTAATATTGTTTCCTTCCTTACTTATCCTCGATATATACTACTCTTCTCTGAACTCTTGGGGTATTACATTCTCCCCCCTTGAGCACATGACGCTCTCGTCATGCGACCTTACAACTGGTCCCAGACCTTCTCCCATTGGGGGCTATCATCCTAGAAGCCTGCCAGAAGCCGCTCCTTGTACAGACCTTCGAGCCCCCGCGCTACTTCTCGCCCTCGTCGGACCGCTTTCACCAAGGGTCAACTCTGATACCACCTATAACATCTCACATTAAGCAATAAGAAAGACTGCAACAACTTACCCTGATGGACGTACGCAAACTTCCCAGGGGGTCACCCATCGTTGATCTGTCCCCAGCTCAAGCACGCTTAATCTCATATTTTCTTGCCTAGATTCAATCCAAAAGGTATCCAGTTGATGTTATTTCCTTTCTTACTTATCCTCTTCTTACTTATCCTCGATATATACTACTCTTCTGTGAACTCTTAGGATATTACAATTTAATTCCTCAAACATTTCATAAAATTTTGATAACAACCCAATTCAAAAATCATTTTTCACTTAAGCCCTCAAATCAAATTGTATAACTTTATGATAAATTATACTAATGCCTTCTTTTGCTCAACCACGACTCACGAAGGCCGTTTACTCAACACGTAATTCACTTTTACCGTTTTAAGTCCAATTCAAATGATTTTTTAGCCTCCAGTTATTATTTTTTTATTTTCTTTTAAACTCAATATTTTCTAAATTTATTTAATTATTTTTAACATAAAAAATAAAAATACGAGTAATTATATTACTCAAGTCCAAAAATAACTACAAATAACAAACAAACAAAAGTGATCTCTTATAGGGAAAATGTCACTAAAAGACTAAAAAAATTTAAAAGCTCAAAATAATTTTTTGGACTAAAATGTGTAATTTTTCCCAATGGAGGATGGCGAGTTCACACAACATGCAAATTAGATAATTTCATTATCCAAAAATCCATTCGAAAGTCATTTGAAAAGGATAGACATTATTCATAAAAAATTCTAATTTTAATTCTAAAAGAACTTGAAACATTAAGATAAATATTATCCATAAAAATTCTAATCCCAAAAGATTATAGAATGTCAAAATAAACATTATCAATAAGGATTCTAATTCTAGGAGATTTAGGGAAGCTCCATTCTCCTTTATAAATAAAAATGCTTTCATTCGAAAAAAGATAAGTCTCTTATTCTGGTTTCGATAAGATTTTCAAGTTTTTATTATTTTCAGAGTCTTAGTTAAGCATCAAAGTATTTTACGAAAACTTCCATGAACACTCTAGTAAAAAAGACTCTAAACTTTCAATCTATCTCCATACATGATTATATTCTTTGTAAAATGATTATATTATTAAAGCAAGTTAAAATGATTTAAATAACAAAAAAGTAAAAAAAAAATAGAAGAGAGATGAAGCAATTAGAAAAAGTAGTAATATCTAAATTAAGATGGGAGGGGGGGCATCCAAATACGCGGCGAGACGTAGATGATTTTGATGGGTTCTCTCTGTGACTGTGAATGAAAGTCAAAACAGTATCTATCCACCATTTTGCACGATACACCCCCCCCCCCACCCACCCACAATCAGCGAACCATATTAATTTCTCCTCGTCTCCACCCCTAACTTTTTAAATTTTTATTGTATTTAAATTTAAATAATGTGACTAAGGTGAAGTATAATTGTGACCAACATAGTTTTATTATAAAAAAAATAATAGGAATTTACAAGCCAGTCCCCCCTCAACTCCTTGAGAGAATACATATGGCGCGCCATCACATGGTATGGGTAATGGGGGGCTACTGGCTACTGCGATGAATTTTCGGAGAGTTGTTGATTGGTTATCATACTTATTCCATTCTATTCCAAAGTGGGACAGAATCTTCTTCCTAATTTGGTTGATGACCAGCTCAAATGTGGGCCCCTTCTAGCTTTTGCCCTTGTTTGGTTTAAAGCGCCTCACCTTGGTCAAAAAGGCCAAAAATAAATTAATATTCCAATTTAACCTTTTTTAACAAGTGTTTTGTAGTTGTTTTATTAACTGCATATTTTGGCAAATTATAGTCATCTCTCTTTATATTATTGATATCATATAAAATTTACACTAATAAATTTACGTGTTCGGACTGATCAGGTAATTCAATTTTTCCTTCGTAATCTTTGATCACTTGAATTTTTTTACAAAATAAACAAGTTAGGATTATTTGAATATTTCCAAAACCTTTTTCTTACGCTTAAGGCAAACAACGATCAACGATTAAGAGAAAAAAAAATTACTCTTAAGTGTTATTTTCTTCGATTATACTTTTTTTTTTTATGAATGAATGACTACTTATCGATTTATCATTCCATCTATTTATAAAAAGGTTTAGTTAGTTAAGTTAGTGATTTTAGAGTGGGGCCTCTCGATCACCTTAGTCACCTTCTTCTTTTAAAGATTTGATTATATATAAAATTGCATATCATCATATAATTATTAAGATTTTATCATAACTGATGTCACCACTACAGATCTAATGATATAAAATAATAAATTAATAGTACTTGACAAAATTGTAAATAGATAAAACTATCCATAATGCTGATATAAATATTGTTATTATGGAAAAAGTCAATATTTTGTGTATAATAATAAAAAAAATTAATAGTTAAAATAAATAATTACTCACTCGTGACTCAACTGGCCATTGTATCGGTCAAATAGGTGCTACTCAATTATTATTATGCATGAACTTAGTTTGGCTAATAATTCTAATCCAATCCACTTAACATTTTTAGTGAAAGGTAAATCATCAATAATTATTATTAAACATCAACACATGAGTAAAACATATACGTAAAATTACATTAAAGTGAAAATGATCCTGAGTTATTTTGTATATATAAAATGTTGAAAAGTTATGGAAAAAAAAATAATTAAGCAAGAAAGGACAATCAAAGGGTCTTAAAGTACATAACCTTAATTAGGTACTATTTATTAAGAAATTGGCAATCCATGTACCAGTCGACTTCAACTATAGTCGTGTATCGAGATCAGGGCCGTTGCACAGCTTTTGGGTTGATTTTGAACACTTGGTTGAAGTTGTAAGCATATATGTCTCTCTTCGTTGGCTCATTTATCTCTGTTCATCTTCGAATCTATCATCTATCTAGAGAACAATATCAGTGGATCTAATACATAAAGCATATGGCATGGCATGGCGTGGCAGGGGAGTCTGGCTGGCTCTGGCTAGCTAGCTAGCTAGCTAGCTAGTAAGCAAGTGGTGCATATGCATATGCATATGGCAGAAAATTTTATTCCACTTCCCCACTTCTATTGGCAGTAAACCAATCCTTCCTCTTACGGCTCAACATCTTACCCAACAATGCCTACCCATCAATACTCACGGCCTTATTTACCCTAATGTATGATGAATTTTGATTATATTTTACTACAACTTTAAGGTCACAAATGCTCGATCCACTCACACCAAGACCAAGCAATTTTAAGGTCTCGACGCGTGTACGATATAGACACCAAATAATATTAAGTTGACTTGAACATCGTAAAAATGATCCAAGATCATTTTATCCATCACATACGTCAACTCTTATACTCTGTTTCATTGAAGTAAACAATTTAAACTATAATTACAAATCACCATTAAATAAAAATTTATCTAAAAGTTTAAGCAATATGTACATATGTATAAAGTGGAGGAAGTTTATTCTGAGAATATACCATCCCACTGAGAGTTGGAGACGTGGGTGCTCCTGGCCTTTAGCCTTTAAAAGCCTTATTCCTTCGTGCCTTCATCATGCTTGAATTGACGACTGGGTGTTTCACTGTTTATTTTGGTAGTCTTGCGTTGGAGACTCAAGTCAACCTTCTTTCTTCAAGTGCTTGTCCTTCCATCAGAGGTTCGCACGTTTGCGGCGGAACGCCAAAGTTAGGTTAAGTAGTGCTCGACACACTCAAACTATAGCACTGTTCCTAGCTAGCACCTATTGAAGTTGTGAGAATAGATTTATTTATTTCTTTAAATAGTTTTCTATTTGAAAATAAAATACTTTAGTTCAAAATAATGAAGCTTAAAAATAATATTTTTTTTATATTTATCAAACTAAAAAAAAATAATGCTTTTGTTAAGAGTAAATTTCACACCGCACAACTGAAATTTAGGTAAAACACATCCAAGTGTTCATGTGTTAAAAGACTATTTTATCCCTAGCCACGTTTCCTTTTTCCCCTCTCCAACCTTTATTCTATCTCATCCATCATTGGTGTGGTCAAACCCACCCCACTCCGTTGGACCATGGCAATGGGCGGGAAATTAATGAGATGAGAGAAAAATTAAAAATTATAAGAAAAATAAATTTAGGCTCATTTATCTTGAATTTGAGAGTCGATTCAAGATCTAGGTTTATCTTCACAGATGAAAAGAGAGATGAAAAAAGAGTCAAATAGAGAAGGAAAAGAAAAAAATAAAGTTGTTATGTTATTTGTGTTAGACAATATAACGTTTGTCTGATACAAATAAAATCAAAGGAAGGCGTAGGCTCCATCTCCCCCCACACCTCTCCTTACATGCTTGCGACGGGTTGCTCGACACGAACAGGAGAACATTTCTCAAGGGAGAAAATCCCATTAGCTTATAAAGAAATAGAAACATACCTATCAACATTGTAAAGTATAACCAATGTCATAATCTTTCTCTTCTTCTCCTAGAGATCGACAATGTTGTCTCCCCATTGCGCCCCATCTCTACAACCCCATTCGCAATGGATTTGCTGGTCGGCTATTGTGTTTAAGAGAGAGAGACAGTAAGTATGAATTTATTTTAAATATTTACAAAATATTAAAGATAGGGAAAAGTTAAAAGAAAATAGATATTATTTTTAAAAACACAAGAACAATCAATTCATTTTTACTAAACCTAGTACTCTAAGAATTGAATCCAACTAGTTGAACTGATAATTGGCCGAAAAAACAATTCAATTAATGTCCAAAAATTGCTTATCGAAAAATCGATTAATTTTTCATAGGAACGATGGTTGGGCTGGTGAACCAGCCAAACTGATATGGTTGAACTGGTTATTTTTTTATTTTTGCATTTTATTGTCAAAAGTTAGAAAATATAAAAATAATTTGAGATACTTGAAAGGAGTTAATGTTGATTATTTGAGCTAATTATGAAAATAAACTAATCATTTTTGTGAATTTACAATTTTATCCAATCCTTTTAATTTAGGCAATTAGGTGTAATTTTATATATCATATAAAATCGATTTAAAAGAAATGTGTTCATACTGATTTGACATACCAAATGTCATTTAATAATAATATTTGTGAAACTCATATATACACACTAGTAAAAAAAAAAAACAACAAAGGCCACAATGAGGTAGGGTAAGTGGCCAATCACAAATATAGATGATAGAAAAAAAGGTGTAGGGTGACGGTTGTGGCAGAAGATAAAGATGAGTGTCACTTATGGCAGTGGGCAAGTGATCGTAAAAAGACGTCAACCATGGTAGAAGGTGCATAGAGGTCGTTAGCAACAGTGGCGAAGGTGTCGCCAGTGGTGGAACGTGCAAAGGCCTTCGTTAGTGGTGGTAAAAGGCGAAAGAGGTAAAGGCATCGGTAATGAAGGAAGGTGCAAAGGATGTCGATTGGGGAAGGCGAACCAGTCACCTTTTCACCTTCTGCCATCACTGATGCTTTCGCCTCTTTGCTTTCTGCCATCGCCGACAATGGCATTTTCACCTTCAGCCATTGTCAACACCATTTTACCGTCGATTGCCCTTCACCATAGCGTCGATTGTCCTTCGCCATAACTAACAGTTATCTTCATTTTCTGCCATAGCCATCAGCCTGCACCTTCTCTTCCATCATTTGTACTTGTTGTCGACCACCTCTCCTACCTCGTTGTGGCTTCTATTTTTATTTTTTTACTTATATGTACATGTGGGTTTCACAAATATTATTATTAAATGATATCTAGTATGTGAAGTCAACATGAATACACTTTCTCTAAACTAATTTTGTATATTAATAAAATTACACCTAATTGAGCCAATTAAACCTAATTGTCAAAATTAAAATAATTAGATAAAATTA
Organism: Diospyros kaki; assembly: GCA_036245055.1. Lineage (NCBI taxonomy): Eukaryota > Viridiplantae > Streptophyta > Magnoliopsida > Ericales > Ebenaceae > Diospyros > Diospyros kaki. The sequence goes on from BSEG01000003.1 coordinate 6,805,595, forward strand.
CGAATTTGCAAAAAAGATTGACCCTTATTTTGCATGTTTATTTTCATGATTAACCCTTATTATTTAAATACTATCTATGATTTTGATAATATATGGATTTTTTTTTAATTTTGATTCTTAAATTAAATATTTCACCATGAGTTTTATTTTACTCTTTTCATAAATTTGTATTAATATTGTTATATTAACTCTTTTAGTTATAAGATAATTAATTTCACTTAATACAGTTTAAATCTATTAAATCTCATGTGATAAATTTTGTTTTATAAAATAAATCTCGAATTTGATAGCAATCTAACTACTAATATCGTAAACCTCTCATATTTTAATTTGATACCTAATCCAACTTTCAAAACACTACTCGTAACTGATGCATGAAATTGATCCCTTTTATAAATTATGGTTATTGTAATGAAACTTTCACATTTTTATGGAATGAGGTCAAATAGGCAGGCTTAAAGCATAGGCCACTAAGGCTGATGAGGCCTATGCTTAGAGCCTTTAAAAAGAGGGCCCATAAAAATAATACATTAGGAGAAGGACAAGAGATGTTAGAGAAGATGCTAGAGAAAGGAGACATCGACGAATAAGAGAGTTGCCAGAGGAATGAGACTGCGGATGCCAACGGAAGGAGACTGCGAACGCTAATGGGAGTCGGGAGACTAAGAGATGCAGTCGCTAATGGGAAGAATGAGATTAAGAGCAAGAGACAACAGATGCACGATCGCTAGTCAGGTAGTAGTGATGTTGCTCAGTACTCGCGTAGGACAACAAGAGAGAGAGAGAGAACGCTACGGTTAATTGTGTCGCTGTCGTCTATCGTCGACCGTCTAGAGTCTTGCCAACTCTTAAGCCGATCCTAAGGTCAAACACAACTAATAATCAGGAACTTAGGAAATTTTAAATTTAGATGAGACGTCAAATTTTAATTGAATTAAATATTAAATATTACCAACACATAAATAAAATTAAAAGCCACTAAATTCCCCATATTTGTCCATCAAATTAACACCACATAAAATGAGACCGGGGGCCTGGCATAGTAGCTGAAGAAGTGACATTGGTGGCGCATTAATTTCCTCTGTACTCTTAAGACATAATGGATACAACTGAATTCAAACACCTTCTTTCTCCTCGTGCGTCCATCTAACTCGTGAAATTCATTGCCTTATCTATCCATTAGGTACATATTATGACACAGTTCAAGATATCTTATGACACAGTTCAAGCACCTTCTTTACCCCCACCCCACGCATTGCCTAAGAAAATGGTAAAATATTCACCTACTGCCAAAAAAATTTAAGGCTTTTGTAACCTACTCAATGATGGTCCGAGTGCGGATCTTACTTGGAACATGACGTGGGGTATGCTCAAAAGATAGTGTTAAGACTTCAAGTCAACCGATGAGGTCATACCTTTGATGCATGAAAACATTAAAATGATGTAATTTTGACATTTTAAAGACGTTTCCTATCTCGAAATGCTAATAAACACAAAAAAAAATTGAGCTATTTCTATAATTTTGAAAATGTTTCAAGGTCGTTTGATAATATTAAAAACCTATTTTTGATTTAAAAACATATTTTTGTTCTATGACTACATTTAAGACAAAAATAATTTTGTCTGTGCTATCCTAACAACCACATTAGAGATATAAGTAACTTATGTCTATATTTACTTGAATATATAACGGAATTTATGTTTATATTTAATTAATTAATTATTTTTTATACTTTGTTATTAAAAATTATATTTATAAAAAGATTCCTATATTTTTTTTATATACCCTTTTTCTTTTCATTTTCATTTTTTACTTTTTTCTTTAAAAAAAATTGTCATTTTTTTATTTTCATTTCATATCATATTTATTTTCATTTTTATTTTCATGAAACTTAGAGTCATACGATTTAATGACTAGGTCACGATATCTTGCCGCATAACATAATTGAATATTCTCCAAATAATCTTTACGACGATCGTCATAATTACGCCATGTGTTGATCTCCCATCGATCAACGTGTTCCTTTTAAATTGGTTCCTATGGTGCTTTAGGATTTATTAATAGGTTGATTAATTACTTACATGAAATTATAACAACAGTGTTTCAATTTTTAATAAAATAAACCCAAAGTATTTCAATTATCAAATAAAAGCACCCTTAAAATGGTTTTTAACTTATTTAATTATAAAATGTCACTTAGTTATAAAAGTTCCTAATTCAAGTTTAATTAAACTAATTGGAAAATATACATTTATGGCATGTAGAATGTCTGTATACACATATCATTAACTCTAAAAAAATCATAATTTTTACACACCATTCAAATTTAATGAAATTACATAGATTATTTTTGTGTTTTTAATAGCCAACCAAGTATGAAGTTCATTTCTTTCTTCTATTAAACAATACATTCTCCCTTTCTTTATTATCTTTTATTCTTCTTTTTCAATGACTTAAGTACCTTTTCCATTTCTTTTCGACCAACAAATGATGGGATTGGCCAAAAACTTCATATTAATCAACTATCTTACTCGTAACAGTCTCTCTTATTGATGCTAATTGAGACTAAAAATCCATTGTAATGAGGTTGGCGATGGATTAAGTTTGGTTAGCAATTGATTTATATGTCTATTTAATTTCTTTTTATTTTTGTATATAATTACAATAGACAATTTTATGGGTGTATTTTGAGAATTTCAATAAAAATGGTCATTATTTAACGATAAGGGATTTAGTGGTAAATGATTTAAAAAGTTATGGGAGACGTGTGTTATTTTTAAAAATATGAGAGTAGTTTATGCATTTTTACTAAATTTTATAAGTTGTGTATTGAAATTTACCTTTATGAAAAAAATAACAATTTTATATAAAAACATCTCTAAAATCTGTTCTATTAAATTTGACGCGCGAAGTATTTTAATATTTTTTAGTCATAAAATATCCTTTAATATTTTTTTTAAAAAGAAAAAAATCAACAATGTTAACAAAATTTGAATTTATAACCTCCTTAAATTACAACAAAATTTTAAATAATTATGTCACTACACTAAGACTTATTTTATTTAAAATTTTACATAAACAAACAAACAAAAACTAAACTATACAACACCACCCAACGAACCTTCATTTGAAATTTTTTATATTTTAATTTTTATTTGCATGTTCGTACCATCATCACCCTCTAATAATACAATATTTTATCTTTTATCTTTACGACTATAATGATTTTAATGATTATTTTTCTATAGTTAAGTGGGTGCGGTCATGTTTCATGATCACAAAGGGTTGGCAATGGGCATTATGTTCTCCATTCTTTGTCTTAGTTGGGATCTTTGATAGGGCACAAATACAATTATAAACCAAAGTGCAGTCTGTTCCCATTTCTTTTGGTATGTTTTGTCTCCCTTATCTTCTAATTATGCGCCAAAGTGTTTCCAATTCATCTTTCCTCTTGTATTGTCTTCCTTCTTCATCATAAGATTTGATAGGCTTTGTTTCTAATCCACATATATTTATATATGTAACGACCGTAAATTATAATTTAATTTAATTATTAGTTGGTGTATTAATTTACTTTAAATGAGATATTAATATATTTTGTTGAAATTAATAATAATAATAAGTAGAAGAATAATAAGATTTAACTATAATTAATATATATGAGTTTAGGAGTGTATAAGGATTAAGAGGTTAAATATATATATTTAAGTTACAGGAATGAATTGTTGGCAGCGTGAGGTGCTGGCAGGGGGGTTGTTCGGCTGGTTGTGACTGGAAAATTAATTTCCAGTATGATTAAAGCACCAGAATGGTGCCGTATAGAAGAAATTGGGGCAGCAACGTGGCTGCCCCTCCTCCAAGCACTTCTCCTTTAAGTTAAGCCTCTAATCAGCCAATTAAAATGGCTATTGAAGCAATTAGTCGGCAGCCAAGCGAAAGAAATTGGGCAGAAGTAGCAGTGCGCGTGACAGCAAAAAATCAAAGAAAATTGAGATTTTTTTAGAAAATCTTACTTTTAATCGCAATCCGAGACTACCAGGTAATTCAGGGAGTCGAGTACTACATTTTGTACGATCAGAATTTTGTTTTGAGTCCAATTTTATTAATTTTGGGAAATAATTGAGATATTACAGTTTGTATAATTTTTGCCGCTTTTGAACCAAACGAGCCTAAGGATATCTCTGTTAAGGCAAGTTCTTTATACCCTCTTCGTCGATCCTTTCGTTATCAATTTATTTGTCCTTCCTTCGATTATTTCAACCGTTAGTTAAATATGGAAATTTTGAACGATTAGTTTTAAATTTAATTAATTAAATTGGTTTTGTGGATTTTATTCGTTGGTTGCCTACGGGGGTTTGTGCCACCCCTCTGCCTATTGGGAATGATGTCATACTCACCCGGGGCTAGGTTCTTAGCGGTTTGGGTATTATTATTGAATTTTTAGTTGTTTATAGGCTAGAGTGGTTGTGCAGTGGGGGCAAGGATTGGCGGTTTAGTGACAGAGTGACTGTCGTACGATCTATCTTAGGCCGCCGGCTAGTCTCTCCTATCCACTGACCATTGACCGGTGCCAAGCACTGTTAACCAGCTCTGCCGTTACGTGTTTATAGCGTGATAGGTATCATTTATTTCTTGTTGCATGTTTTGGTGTACACATGAGTACGGGCTGCATGTTGGGGTTTTCATGATCTGGTTATGCTTGGTCACAGACATCCTAGCTTGGTTATGATGCATCCAGCACGGGCATATGCATCGCGTGTGGTTTACTATATGGGCGGAGCATGGCCCGATGCCTGGATGTATGGGCACCAGTATATCACGTTGATGCTCATTACGTCATTGCATTTTTATGTGCATTGCATGGTTACTGGTAGTATTTAGTTCCCAGACAGGAGTACCGTTCCGAAAGAGACTATGGCTCAGGTGTCGGGAGTACCGACATGGACACGGGTGACGGGAGTATCGACCCGAGACAGTGCGCACAGGTTTGTTAAGGATGTTTGTTGTCTTTTAGGGCAATGACAAGTTGGTATGGGACTTGGGTGCCAGGTGTCTTGTGTGGGCCCCAATGACTGGTATGTGTTTTATTATGCTGCACTATTGTGTTATGGCGTCTCATAGCTTGTGTGTACATACGGGACTGTGTTTGGGGTGATCTCTTCTTTTATTTATAGCCTTTCATTCTTATAAACTTGCTGAGTCTTGCGACTCACCTTGCTTTTCATCATTCCAGGTAAAGGTAAAGCGAGGGCCGAGAGCGAGGATCGTTCCACTTAGCAGTCGGCCATGTTGGTTCGATGTACAGTTAGCCGCCCCCGTTATCTCTGATATTTTGTCGGTATTTTTATCTTTCATTTTTTACTGTGCCGGATTATTCCCTGTATCTTTTATTTGTTGGCACAAGTGTCTGTATATTTTTATATACTCCTTGACCGCTGTTCCAGCGGGGTACTTGTGGGCATGCGTGTTTATCGTTTTGCTTCCGCAGTTGTATTTCTTATGTATGCATGCCAAGGTATTTTTGTCTTGTGTCTATTTCTTTTCCCTTCCGTAACTGCTTCCGTTCAGATAGACTGGGTGGTTGGGATATCCGGGCAGGGGTACTTACAATATACATATAGAAAGAGAGACTTTTGATTTTTTAAGTAACATTACTTAAGGAATGCTGATGTGTCAACTCAAATATAATAATGTAGAGTCCACCTATTATGTTGAAAGAATTAAATAAATGAGTCCCACATAATTATTATATTTGAGTTATCATATCAACATAACTAAATAACATTGTTTAGAAGATCAAAAATATATATATATATATATATAATTCATTTTTTGCTAAATGGTCTTAGCTGCTTGTGCTTTGGATATTCTCATATCCCCTTTATTATATGATTAGTTTTTTTTTTTTTTTATTAACACACCATCACGAACGTCTCATATTACTTGACCCCACGATTCTAGCAGGAGATGTAAATCAAGGAACCCATAAGTCAATTTCTATCCTTAGTTTCTCTCTACTAACGTGAGGATGGTCTGACATTTTTTTAACTTTTAGGATAACTCCTGATTGCTGACCTTTCTCTTTTGGGCAGAGGTTGAACATAAAATCTGGGAGTCCAAAAAGCAACACCCCAATAATTTTTCCTTTACAAGTTAATCTATACCCTGGAGCTATATGATTAGCTTTTGTTCGGTATAACTTATGGTGGAGCGTAAACTCATAAATGTTTTTTAATTTTGAAAAGACTTTAGAATGCTTGATTTATTAATGTAAAATGTTAATTTTTAAAAAGTTTAGAAGTCATAAACTATTACCAAAAATCTAAAAGATAAATTGAACTTCTCATCAAAATAAGCAGCCTTTAAAAGTTGGACTAAATACTGAACATTTTTTTTATGACAACTAGCAATGGAACTAGAAGCAAACTAAAAACCCCATGCCAAACAAAGCCTTAACAATGTAATTGTTGTAGATAAGGTGAATTTTCTTGAGGAATATACTTGGGTCTCGTTGGAGGGTGAAGTGAGGTAAGTGGTGTACGTTTGATTATATAAAAATGTTTGATTAATTGATTAAGTTGAGCTAGGCTTCACATAAAAGGTTATTAATTATTCACAAACAAACTTATTAATTAGGTTTGCTCCATCTCCCACAAACAAGCTTGAATTGGGCTTATTTTAAATTTAGAATGATTTGGCATTCTATAGGTTTAATTACTGAATTGATCGTGTTGCTCAAATTGTGTGGATTAAATTTTTTTAAAAAACTAAACCAAATTGATTCAATAAATGTTCAAACTGAACTTCATCAAAAAAAAAAAAAATGAAAAAACCAAATTGATAGGAAAAATTGAAAAAAAAATGAAAAAAATGGTTAAAAGATAATATCATTTTTTATATTTCGACCAGTTCGATTATTTTAATTTTTTTTAATACAGAGATTGAATCAAATTAAAATAACTGAAACATTCAAATTTAAAAACTAAACTGAATTGAACTACAGATTAAACCAAACCAAACCACACCACCAATTTCAATTGATTCAATTTGGTTATTTCAATTTAATTGAAATGTTGCTCACCTCTATTTAAGTTAATGGAACTAAACTTAGACATCATATAATATTAATAAACTAAGTTGAACAACCTTTAAAGATCTTAACTTATAAACAAGTTAGCCATGGAAACACCTTAAAATATAAATGAGTCAAACCTAAATTAACCCCAACCAATCTTAACTTAGCTCATTTATAGCCCTAGCTTGGGCTTAGCCATGCAATAATGCATTACTAGTGAAACAATATATATATATATACATATATCAAAATTGATATGTTGTCTGGATAAATGCATTGATAGTGAAACAATATATATATATATATATATATTAGAATTAATATGTTATTTGCGTCAAGCAACATTATGTTGTCCCATGCAGTCCCCACACCTCCCTTTTCCACCCCCTATTACTTGGGTCGTCCCTCCTTGGGGTTCACATTATGCAACATATCAACTCTCGTACATATAAAATATATATATATATATATATAAATTAATACATGTGAGACAAAAGTCTTGTACTCGCCCTTACTAGATATATTTTCTTTTCATCCATTTTTGACTAAACATTATACTCATCAAGATGGGCAAAAATTGACATCTCTATTTGTAAACAAAAAATTCATAAATATCATATGGTGAGTCTAAAGTTGTGATTTCAACTCTCAATCTTAATAATACTTGAATGAATGCTTTTACCATTCCCAAATTTAAATAGGAGAATCAATGAATGACACTGTGACTAAAGTCCTAGCTAGCAAGCAATGTCCAAACTCAAGGGCCAAGGCATAACCCCATTTGAAAATGTTATCCAAATAACAACTTCATATCCATGGGCCTCTCCTCCAAGACCTACTATTGGGTTTAATCATGCAGCAGGCCTGCTACCTGAGCCCATGGGCTGCTATAGAAAAAGAATCCAATGCAATTATTATAACAATTATACCCTGTCTCTTTTGCATTACACACATATACATCTATATATATGTCAATATGTGTTCATAATAGCCAAAGAATATAAAAGATGAAAAATATAATTTTTGTTAATTTAAAAACATTTTTTGTACCAAACAATTTACAAAATACGCGTTACCATACAATTCATTTATGTATGACATATATTAGATTAAATTACTTTTACATTTAATAATTATAAATGAAGGGTAAATGTGGATTTTTTTTTTAGATTTACACTTTACACCTCTACTTTTGGTGAAAATACTAAGACTTTATTGATATTTGAAAAATAATAAATGTCACTTATAAATTTATAACTCTTAATTATTTTTTTTATTGTTACTTAGACTATCTCCAACCCATCTCCCTATTATATTATAAATAAATCATTCTCTATTTTTAATTTGCTTCAAAAAGTGTGCGTGTTCCAACCCATACTCCCTATTATCCTTTCTATTTTATTTATTTATTTTAGTAAACTTCAATTTTATTTATTTTCTTTATCTATAATTTTTATACATATACAAAATCAATAATCAAATACATAAATTAATATCGAAATACACAAAATAATCAGATATACACATAAATAAAATTAATAATTAAATATACAAAATAATCAAATATATACCTATACAAAATCAATAATTAAATACACAAATCAATAACTAAATACACAAAAAAATCTCGAAGAAGACACTCATTCTGCTTCACCCTCGCCACCACCGTTGCTCGTCGTCGGCCACTATTGCTACTCGTCGTCGACCATCTTTTCCTTGTTTCGGATTTGCAAGTGAGCCATTGGGTAGGGAGAACAGCATTGTGGCGAATTTGAAGAACAATATTTGGATCTCCATCTTTGTGGAGCAATTTGAAACTCTACAAAAATTTGGAGAGTGACAAGACAAGTAAAGAGCAACGTTGGAGTAGAAATTGTGAGGATTGCTCTCCAAATTTTGGCTTAGCGAGCATTTTATCTTTGCGTTGGAGATGATGTTATGTATGCTACAATTTTATTATGAAAAAAATATTCTTATATTTTTTCTTTTACTCATTCTTTTTTTCTCATATGGTGAACTAATTGGAATTCTCTATGATGATAGAATTCTCAACCACTGATAGGGGTTTTTTAACCAGACTTGTAATGACAAAATTCTCATGAAACGTTCTATAATTTATAGATTTCACTTGTCAGGCACGTAGTCTTTTTTAATAATTTGATGGCTAAAAATGTTTTTATAATAAATTAAAAACACTTTCAATTAATATAAAATTATAAAAGGGACGTTTGGTATGGGAGAAATTTTTAAATTTCTAAGATTCACAATTATTGGAAATGTTCTTGAAAATATTTGATTTCCACGATTTGTGCAATTCTATATTTGGTTAGATTTAAACATTTTTAGAAATGTTGAGTATTATTTTCTAAAAATCTTACATTTTTATGTTTGGTTTAAATGCAACATTTTTAGAAATTTATGTTCTTTTTCCAAAATTTCCTTTATTTGATTTTTTTGTTTAAAAATGATAAATTCCTTATATTATATAAAATATTAGGACCCACAACATCTTTGGAAAGTAAAAAAATATATTATTTTATACATTATGTATATATATGCATGTGTGTATATATATAAAATACATATACATAATATATATGTTTGTATGAAAATCTATTTTAATATAAATAATATTTTATAATAAATAATATAAATATATTATAATATATATATTTATATTTAATATATAATATATAATATATTTGTATGAAATTATAAAAAGATAGGAGTCTTTTAATTTTTTTATTTGTTAAAACTTTTCTAAGGGGGAACTTGGATTTCCTACCCTTATATAATTTTTTTTGTGAGAAAGTTGTTTAAAAATTATTTTCGGAAATCTTATTTTTTAAAATTTTTTTATAAAAAAATTATATCAAATATGAAAATATAAATTCTCAACTTAACATTATCAGAAATCTTAAAATTTCTCTTATACCAAACACTTCCTTAAAGTTATTAAATGTCTTTTTTCATAAAAATAATTCTCATTATAATAAAAAATTCACAATAAATAATGGGAAAAATGCAATGGACACAGACGGACGGAGACGGAGAATCTAAAACTGCAATTTCAGGACAAATCTGATGAAGCAGTGGAATTATCGTAGTAATATCGGGGCAATTTGAAAAAGAAAAAACATATAGTCGATTTTCGTAATTCCGAAGCATTTCTCAATTGCTCCCTACTTCTCTTCTCTTCGCATCCTTCGTCTATGGAGGTCGCGCTGCTATAAACCCCTCTCCTTTCACTCTCTCTCTCTGTCTCTCTCTCTCTCTCTCTTCAAATTTGTGTCTCTCCGTTTGATCTCGCCGCCCTTCGTTTCTCCTCCTACTTAAGTTGGAGATCAATTCGAACAACGGTTCCGTCACTGCGATCTGACCTGGATCTCTAGGGTTCATCAACCACCGTCCTTCGATTCGGTATCCGGAGGTTCCATTTCAGCTCCAAAAATGGTGAGTTTGTCTTTCGTTCTCGTTCTTCAATTTCTCCCTCATTGCGATATCTATTAGATCTAGCGTGAATCTCGTGAAATTTGATCTGTGGATATCTCGCCGGAATCTGGTGAAATGTTCGATCGCTTGAATTCGCGGAATTGTGTTCCATTTTAGTTTATATGTCTAAATGCTAGACTTCGAATCAGTTAAAACTTTGAGTTTATTCGAGATCTAACTTTTGAATGTTTCTTTTGTGTGGGCGATTGGTATGCCGCAGCCTCTCAGACTGGAAATAAAGGTATTATTATTCATTTTGCGCCGAATGATTTTCGCAAATCAGATGTGCATTAGATCTTTTGTTCTTTTATATACAATTTTTGAATTATGTGCTGATAATTGTTGCTGATCAGAGAAAACTAGCTCAAAGATCAGAGAGAGTGAAGTCCGTGGATCTGCACCCAACAGAACCATGGTAATTATAATTTGCCTGTATGCTTGATCTCGTTTTGTATTTGAGTCCGTAATGTACCTGTTTTGTTCCTCTTTAATTGCCAGGAGCACAAAATTATGATCTTAATACTCTTGCGTATGGAAAATACCTTTTCTTAATGAATAATCGCATTACTTCATTTAAAACTCCAATTTTGAGCCAGCAAGGTCTTAGGTTATGGCATGTTCAGCTTGGGGAACAATGCTTTCTGTTTAACACGTACATGACACAATACTTTTCCCTTGCAGGATATTGGCGAGTTTGTACTCTGGGTCTGTGTGCATTTGGAACTACCAGTCTCAGGTACGTAACAACCATGCTATGCTACTATGGAATCATTAATTACTATCTTATTAGAATCACCTTCTTATGCTTTGCAACGCTCATGCATATTGTGAAAGCCCATTCTTCTTTCTTCTTTTCTCTGCCTTTGGGCGGGGGTGAGTGCGTGGTTGGGTAGGAGTTGTCTTCTGATGTTAGCTCATAGTGGAAACCATGCATGTATGTATTTTTTTCTTTTCATTCTAGTTCTATTCGTCTCATGAACATGAAGTAATAATAAATCTCTTTATTGATAGACAAACAGACAAAAATAAAGACATTTAATTGTATCATTATCCTTTTAGTTTATTCATCCAGATGATTCAATCTATATGTAGTGTTTGCACCTGTAGGTTCATTGTAAACAGCATCTACATGATCTTATTTTATATGATATCCAAATGTGCTACTATATTCCTGCACTATGATATTTATGCTGTAACATGCAATATATATCTAGAAGGCTTTCATTTGTTTTATAGGATTCTAGATAACACAATTCTGGAAAACCTACTTGGTGTTCAGTTGGAGGAGGATGCATAGAGTAGTTCTTTGGACTCTTTTAAGTTCAACAGCCTATTTCTAGCTTTCATGATTACAATTTCCATATTTTATGCCCATGTTTTCAAATTTAAGTATAGATGTGTTAGAAGTTTTGTTCCCCAGCGTGTAGTCATTAAACAAAAATGTTATGGTTCTTGTTATTATTCTCTAGTACATGCTTATTTCACCATTATTTATGAATCAGATGCAACAAAAGGAAGAAGATCAGGTGATGTTGCAATAATCATATGATTGCACATGGGCTTGTTCCAATTCTTGGTTATTATGTTTTAGTAAAAATTGGAGTGTGTGTATCCATGATATCACCAATCAGACTTCTGTGTGTGTGTGTGTGTTTAAGCTAAATTGATGAATGATTATCATGTGTATGGTCCTTAGATCAGCTGTGCAGAAGGTCAAAAATTTCTATGAAAGTTAAGATAACACTATCATCTGGAAAGTTCTGGTTCTTGGTGTGTACCCCGACCTCGACTTATGATCTTGATAATAATGTGAATATTGCCACCAAGATAGAAAAACTTCATTAAACTGACTTTTGATATTCTAAACCTTTGTACCTACTGCTACAGTGGCAACGTCGTCCAATTTAACTCAAATCTCTTCTGCCACAACCTATTCCTTGAGTCGCTGTATGTTATGTTGCCTACAGTAACCACTTATTTCATAATTTTCCTTCTAAAAATAACAGATTATGTGTATCTGCCTATAAATTAAACTTTGCCAACAAATTAACAAGAAAAGGTTAAGGAAAGAGAAAAACCTCCACCTGAATTCAAACAATGTATTTACTAGACTGCAGATCTTCCAAGCTGCAGAAATATGTATCAAGAAGTTGGTAATGTTATCCTGCCTTGCCACGGATGCAACAAAATTTCATCAAGAACTTCCTCAAGTTGTCAATAGTCAGTTTATCTTGATATTTAGCCATCCGAACTCTTGCTATGATATTAAGCCAATTGCATTGAAAGTTTGATGACAAATACTTGAAATCAGTTGCATTCTACAGTATTTACATTAGAACAAGTGGGCCTACATTATGCAAAGTTAGTTTCTGGTAACATCTTTATTCTTTTCTTTAATAGAACATATAAGAGTTCTTGCATGTTGAACAGTTTTGAAGTCCCTGAGAATTGATGATGACCTGCTTTTATTTGATTCTTCAGAATTACCTGCTATTTCTACCTTTGCCAGATGTCATTGTAAATTTGTAGTATAGAAATATTCTGAAGAATAAGAAATAAAGCTCTTTCAACCCCAAATAAAAAAAATATCATGATTTTTTCATTATCCTAATATTATTTCTCAAGCATTTTGCTAACTTAACTTTATTTTCCTAATCTCACAGACTATGGTGAAGTCTTTTGAGGTGACAGAGTTACCAGGTACATAATTGATATTTTACATTTCTATGTGTTAGGCAGTGGGTCGATTTTTCTTGCATTTGTTGTTTACGTTTGGGCTTTGATGTGATCTGATTTTTTTTTGTGTCCATGCAGTCAGATCTGCAAAGTTCATTGCTCGCAAACAGTGGGTTGTTGCTGGTGCTGATGACATGTTTATTCGAGTATACAACTACAATACAATGGATAAGGTCAAAGTATTTGAGGCGCACACAGATTATATTAGGTGTGTGGCTGTTCATCCTACGCTTCCATGTGTCCTGTCATCATCTGATGACATGCTTATAAAGCTTTGGGACTGGGAGAAGGGCTGGGTGTGTACTCAGATTTTTGAGGGTCATTCCCATTATGTTATGCAAGTGACATTTAATCCAAAAGACACCAATACGTTTGCTAGTGCATCTCTTGATCGCACAATAAAGGTATGAACTCAGTTATACAATTCTGACCCTGTGAGACTCTTATAGATGGATAAGAGTGGCAGTCAAGAACTAGCCATTTGTTGTGATTTTCACTTACCTTTCTTTTGTCTTTCCAGATTTGGAATCTTGGCTCGCCTGACCCAAATTTTACATTGGACGCCCATTTGAAGGGGGTAAATTGTGTTGATTATTTCACAGGTGGGGATAAGCCTTATCTGATAACTGGTTCTGATGATCACACTGCAAAGGTTTGCTCCACATTTTACTTAAACGTTGTCCTTGTTGGATAATTGGATTCTTTTAAATGTGTAATATGCAACTATTTTGACTGTATCCTAAACAGGTATGGGACTACCAAACCAAAAGTTGTGTCCAGACACTAGAAGGCCATACTCACAATGTTTCCGCTGTTTGTTTTCACCCTGAACTTCCCATCATAATTACTGGTTCTGAGGATGGTACTGTTCGTATATGGCATGCTACAACTTATCGGTAAGTTTTCTGGTAACCATTATATTACTAGTTTTCTAAGATTCCCTGACCTACACTTACCCAAACCTAGTCCTGCACCCACACACAAAAGGAAGAAAGAAAAAATGGAAAACAAAAGAAAAGGAAAGGAAAGGTAATGAAGAGTTGCCGCAACACTTATTTATTGCTTTGTAGATGCTCTTGTGAGAAGATTTTTTGGCCATGATGTATTTGGACTCTCCAAACTGTTTGTACTCCATTGTTAGTAAAATTTGAATTTGAATCTCCCTGTGTAATTTTGAAGTTGAAGCATGATTTCAATGTCATGGCATCTGTTTTTCTTTAATGAAAAGGCGGAGGCATTTTCTGGATTTTTTGTGATTGTTCTCTTACTCTTGCCACTTTCTTCATTCTCGATCCTCTACATCATGATCTAGAATGTCATGGGAGTGTTTTATAACTTTATTTTTCTTTTCTATTAATCTATTTTAAGTTTAAAAACATTGGAAATTTTATCCTTGGATGTAGTAATTGACCGTCTCTAACTCATTAAATCTTTGGCAAAACTAGTAAATATTTAACCTGTTACAAATATGAACAATGATTTGTCAACTCAGAAAAGTGGGTTAGTTATTACATCTAAAGATAAATTTTCCAATGTGTTCTGTAACTAAAAAGACAGGTATACACCACATGACAATTCTAGAAGATGAGATAGAGGATTGAGAATCAAAAAGAGACTTGGAGTGGAGAACACAAAAATTTTAGAGAATGCCTCCATCATTTTGCTTAAGAAAAATATCATGAGATTATTATTATTCTTCAACCTCAAAATTACATGTTTACATTTTCATTCCATCTAAATTAAAATAGCCAGCAAGTTATTGTTATGGCCCAGTAAGGTGAGAGGCAAGGGACGTCATTAGCACAGTAACCGCCACTTCACTGCAATGGTTCAAATAGGCTAGAAGGAGGGGAGACCATTAACACACTGAACAAAGATGTCTGAGCAGAGAGTGATAAAGAACCACGGCAGAAACAATAAGCACCAGATCCTTATCAAAACTTGTAGAACTTTACATACCTTGTTATAAATGATATGTGATAGTGAGGATTGAGAATAAAAATGAAACTTGCAGTGGAGAACACAAAAAAATTCCAGAGAATGTCTCCGCCATTTCGTTTAAGAAAAATATCATGAGATTAATATTATTCTTCAACCTCAAAATTACATGTGTTCATTTTCATTCCATCTAAATTAAAATAGCCAACAAGTTATTGATAGAGTCCAGTAAGAAGAGAGACATTCTCTCACCATTAACACCATAACCACCACGCCATTGTTACATACCATATGTAACAGGATATCTAAAGTGGCCAAATACATATTTTAGCTTCTGTACTTGCACGTTTTTTTTCATTTAGACACTTGAACTTTTTGTTGTTCCAAGGATACCCTTGAACTATGCAATTTCGAGTCAGTTGCACTTCTGAACTTTTTGTTGTTTCAATTACACTCCTGAACTATATAATTTCGAGTCAATTGCGAATAATGAATTCAGCAGTGTAATTGAAATAACAAAAAGTTCAGGGGTATAATTGACTCGAAATTGCAAGTTTAGGGGTGTCTTTGAAACAACAAAAAGTTTGAGTGTTTAAATGAAAAAAACGTGCTAGTACATGGGTTAAAATGTGAATTTTGCTTATCTAAAGTTTTACAAGTTCGGTAAGTTTACATATATAATAAGATATGTAAAGTTTTATAACTTCTGCTAAGGATCTGGTGCTTTCTGCCGTGGTTCATTATCATTCTCTGCTCCGACGTCCCCTCCTTCTGGCCTATTTGACTATTGCAGTCACGTGGTGGTTAGTGGGGTCCCCTGCCTCTCACTTTACTGGACTATATCAGTAACTTGCTGGCTATTTTAATTTAGTTGGAATGAAAATGTAAACATGTAATTTTGAGGTTGAAGAATAATACTAATCTCATGATATTTTTCTTAAACGAAAAGGTGAGGCATTCTCTGGAATTTTTTTATGTTCTTCACTCTAAGTCTTCTTTTTATTCTCAATCCTCTGTCTCATCTTCTAGAAGTGTCATGTGGTGCATACTTGTTTTTTGAGTTAAAGAATGCATTGGAAAATTTGTCTTTGGATGTAATAGTTAACCCACTTTTCTGAGTTGACAAATCATTGTTCATATTTCTAATAGGTTAAATAAATATTTCCTAGTTTTGCCAAGGATTTGATGCTGTTTCTCCTTTTCTGGTTCTTTTTGTGCTCTGACATTCTTATTAAGACATCCTTCAGGTGATAATGGTCTCCCCTCCCAACTATTGCAGTGACTTGTTGGTTACTTTGTTAATGATCTCCCTGCTTCAGACCTTCTTGGACAATTGCACTGACTTGATGGTTCCTATAATTTAAATCAAATGAAAATGTAAACATTGATAACCAGATCATGCTCAAAACTTGTAAATTTAAAATTCCAAATTCTATTTCAATTTTCAACTTGGTACTGTAATATTTAAAGTTGCTATTTCCTTATCTTTAGAGATGAAAATTGTATAGAAAATTGTCTAATTGGGTTGAATTTTTGGGAGTTAAGCCTTATGATCTGAAAATACATCATAGATTGAGGCAATGCGAACACTTGAACTACTTGTATGTGTACTTTTTTGTTCAGGCATTTGAACTAGTTGTATGTGTACTTTTTTGTTTAGACATTTTCTTTATACCCTCATTTTATTCCACTTGGTGACCTCTAATTTTTATGTTTCACTTTAGTATGCTTGATTGAGTATTTGGAATGTTTGCTGCTGTTTCTAATGTTTCTAAATTGTTTTATTGATTTGCAGCCTTGAGAACACTCTGAATTATGGTCTTGAAAGAGTTTGGGCTATTGGATATATGAAAGGTTCGCGTAGGTGAGCTTCCCTCTCTTTTTCTTTTCCTACCCACATGTTGGGGGGGGGGGGTCATTATAATTGTGATATGTTGCAAATTTGAAATTTAGTGAAATTGTCTTACTGGTACATCTGTTAGCTTGTTTCATTCAGAGTCTTCAATTTCCTGTCTTTGGATTTCCCAGTCTGGTATATCAGGCATTAGAGGGCTTGAAGTCATGCTTAAATTATGAGATACTCATTAACTAAACCCTGCAAGACCTCTTGGCTTTTAATTGTGTTATTCCTTTTATTGAATAGTATGTTGCAATTTCAAGCAAATAACTAGGATATAAAAGTTTAAGTACTCATGCTAAATTTGATGCCCTTATCCTTGAGGGTGTTTAACACTTGTCTGACTGCAGCTTTATTTTCTGTCTGTTGTACTGTACTTTCTTGACAGGGTTGTAATTGGCTATGATGAAGGAACCATTATGGTAAAAATTGGTCGAGAAGTACCTGTAGCTAGTATGGACAATAGTGGAAAAATCATATGGGCTAAACATAATGAAATACAGACTGTTAACATTAAGAGTGTTGGAGCAGATTATGAGGTTTGATTCAGTTGCTTCTCATCTATACCTGAATGTAATAAATTACAATAATTTCTGCTTAATGTGACATTGAAATTCATTGTTCCTTTTTCATCTCAGGTAACTGATGGAGAGAGATTACCTTTGGCGGTGAAGGAATTGGGGACCTGTGATCTTTACCCACAAGTGAGTTGGTCTTCCCTTGCCCTCTGTAGCAGGGTACTAGATATTATCGTATTTTAATACTAGTGAGCTGGCTATGTTCAAAGAAGTGGAACTGCTACTGTTTTATGGGCTCAGGGAGATATATGTGTGTGCGTGTGTGTGTGTAAATGCCATGCAGAGTTTTCTAGTGGTATAACTTTAATAAAGTTCAACATTGAGATGTCAGAATTTGTGGCAGATGCTTTAGGTGTTTGACTGCTTACTTTTCTTCGCCTGCATATTTTGGCTCTTTGTGTCTAAATTGTTTAAACTCTAATTCTTAACTCTAGAAACATTAGTTATCATCATAAAATTGTTATTCATTATTCATTATTAATTCATAAAGATAAACAAAAAGATTTATGTATGGTATTTACAAGCTTGCAAAAAGATGACGGTGGAGTTTTCAAAGAAGCCTTGTGGAGGCTTTTAGAGAAGAAAAGAGAGTTCATGTTGGTTATTTATAGGTTATTAAGGATATGCATCACAAGGCAAAAACGTGGGCTAGGACTTGTGGAGGAGTTATCAAGATTTTTTCAATTATAATCATATTACATTAAGGATCTGCATCTTTGCTCTGGTGGTCGATGTACTTGCTAATCACATGAAAAGGTGAATTTGTGTATGCTATTTGCAAATGACATTGTCTTGATGGATAAGACAAGGAAGGTGTGGATACTAAGCTCGTATGATGGAGGGACAACTTAGAACTCAAAATTTTCTAGTTGAGTAGTTTGAAAATCAAATATATGAAATGTAAGTTTGATAAAAATAGATGAAAAGATTATTTGAGTTAAAAAATCTTCAACTTAGATATTTTCAATTAATTGTTTGAAAAAAAAAAGATGATTATCGAGGATGTTACTTGCAAAATTAAGGTTGGATATTTAAAGTGGAGAAGTATGTCTATCATTAAAGGAAGTTTTATCAAATAACTTTAAGATTAGTTCTATTATATGGCATGTAATGTTTGGTAGTAAGTCCTAGCATATACAAAATATGTGCCTAGCTAAGTTGAGGATTTTACAATAGATGTATGACCATACAAGAAAAGGCATTATTGGAGGGTGAGCATGGCAGGCTTTGTAGCAATGATAAAGTTGCTCCTATGTGATTGGTGGGACTTGGGATTGAGTTGAGAAAACAACCTTTTCTAAAGTAAAGCTAAGGTTGCGTATAAAAGTGATCCTCTCTTGACCATTGCAAATAGGGGAGCCTTGTGCATTGGGAAGACCCTTCAAATAAGACATAAAGAACCTAAAACAGTATCCTTAGATAAGTCTTTTGGAGGGTTTTAGAAAAGAAAAGAATTTGGATTGCTTATATACAAGTGTTATTAAGGAACAAGAAATTGTATTAGAATTTATGGAGGAGATACTGACACTTCTTCAATTTGATTGGGTGATATCAAAGATATGTGTTAAGCCCTTCCCTGTTTGTTCTTTGTGATGGATGGACTTACAAATCACATAAACAAGTGTTTGATATATATATATATATATTATTTGCTGATGATATTGTCTCAGTGAGTGAGGCAAAAGAACGCGTGAATATTTAGCTTGAGTTATGGAGGAACATCCTAGAAATCCAAAAGTTTCAAGTTGGGCAAGCTGAAAACTGAATATATGAACTGTAAGTTAAGTAAAAATAGAAATGTAGATAATGGCGTGCTGACACTTAAAGATCAAGTGACTCTTAAAGAGGGTAAATTGACCGCACACTTGTTGCGCTCAAGAGCTTTTGGCCTAGACATTCTTGAACTTTATATTTCACCAAATCAATCCCTAAACCTTCTCGAATTAGCCATGCCACCCCTTCCCTTACTAATGGATGGTTTTAAGTAAATTGATTGTACACCTCTTGAACTTCAAGTATTTAGCCTAGAGACCCCTAAACTTTATGTTTTTCCAAATTGGTCCCTAAACTTTCCCAAAATGACCAAGAGATGTTAATTAAACTAAATAAGTTAAAATTATCCCAATATCTACTTAATTAAGTTAAATTAAATCAAATTCAATAAAATAGAAATAAAATACAAAAATATTTGCTATGGTTTGTTGGAATCTATAGGCAATAGCTGGTCCCCCTCCCCCCCCCCCCCCCGGGCGCGCACGGGCAAAAGGGGAAAAAATTCCCTTGAGGTTTGCTAGAACCCATTCCATGAGTCAGAGATGATGATTGGTTCACTTTATTTTTTGATTTTGTATTAAATTTAACTTAATGAAATAGAGATTAGGGATAATTTTAACTTAAATTAGTTCAATTAATTTTGCTTCTTACATGGGAGGTGTCGTGGCCTTTTGGGGAAAGTTTAGGGGCTGATTTGACAAAAAATAAAGTTTAGGGGTGTTTGGATGTATGTCTAATAAGCTGTCTCCAACTGCACTCCCTATTATATTATAAACAATTCACTTCATATTATTTTTTTATACACCCTGTCGTGACTAATTGGAAAAAACAAACCACTACAGACTGAAATTGGAAAAAAAATTGCAGACACCAAGCAATTCCTCGACGAGGATGTTGCCGTCAGCGACTGTGTGTCTTCTCTAACTGTTTGTCTCCTTGACAAGGATGTTGCCGCCACTGCCAACTGTTTGTCTCCTCCTTTGCCGCGATTGTGTCTTCTCTGGCCGTGGGCCTCTTCTTCTTTGTAGTGTCCAATTGCCTTCAATAGCCGTCTTTGAAGCCGATGGCAAGTCTGCTGCAACGTGCTTCATCCTCTTTGTCTTCTTCGATGGAGCTTCGTGAATCGACGGTGATGGTTGCAATTGCGGTGACGACGTCTCCGGTGGTGATTGTTGTGGGAAGGGATGGCGAGGGCTGCAGTGGACGACGGGCTCGCCAATAAAGGCGAGGGATTCGGCCTTCACTATTTGGATGGCAAGTGATTTTGGTGATGGCGAGTTGCGTTGGAGCAGCTTCAATCGACCCCCTCGCTAAAATTTTGGATTAGCAAAGGGAATTTGGCTGCATTGGAGACAGCCTAACCTCAACATTCTGTTTAGCTTATCTTAACATATTTTTAATTAATTATCATTGTGTCTTTTAGCATAGCCACCTTTCCTGATTCATGGAGTAATTCGATGTCCAACCACTGCTCCCGAGTAGGGATGTAAAGGAGTCCCCAATGGGTCCCAGTTAACCCCATTTAAAGTGAAGACAAATATAAAAATGAGGTATAGGTACAAGGCTCATTTGAAAATTTATCAAAACAAGCATGTAAATGTTGTTAATTGGGGGCTACATTTACATCCCGACTCTCTAGGCATTTATCTGCTTGATCATGCTCTTTATGTGTATTACTCTCCATAGTTCTCTTTCATGATACGGGGTGAAGATTCTGGAATTTTTGGATGCACCTCTCTGCATAGAATAAGATGAAGGTTGTCCACCTATTATGATAATCTGCTGTTAGTTACCATATAACTTGTTTACATAATATAACATGTGCAGTTGTTTTGTTGGAAATTATTATCAGTAAATGCTAGTTATGATCTATATCAGTGGCAACACATTTTGTTCCTCTTTGTGCTCCCTGGTTATAAGTATTTTTTTTTTACTCCAGACCTTGAAGCATAATCCAAATGGGAGGTTTGTTGTTGTTTGTGGAGATGGTGAATACATAATATATACAGCTTTGGCATGGAGAAACAGATCATTTGGTTCGGCATTGGAATTTGTTTGGTCATCAGATGGTGAATGTGCTGTTCGAGAAAGCACATCAAAGATCAAAATTTTTAGTAAGAACTTTCAGGTTTGTATTCTTAGTTGGGGTTGCTGACATCATTTTAAATTTATGGCTTGCACATCAAAAATCAAGATTATGCGCATGCTGGCATCTTTTCACTCAGGATTTTGAACTGCTAGCTTAATCTTATTTCACTTTTGCATAATTGGATGGAGTATAATGAAGGTGGTATCTTCCAGGAAAAAAGGAGTATCCGACCAACATTTTCTGCTGAGCGTATTCATGGTGGAACTTTATTAGCGATGTGCTCAAACGATTTTATTTGTTTTTATGATTGGGGCGAATGCAGATTGATTAGACGGATTGATGTTAATGTCAAAGTAAGTAGTAAGATGCCTCATAATGCTGTATCCTTCTGGATTTGTATTGTATAATTTATGCTCTTTTCTTGTTTTTATTCAGAACCTCTACTGGGCTGACAGTGGTGATTTAGTGGCTATTGCCAGTGATTCATCATTCTACATACTGAAGTACAATGTGAGTATTCTTAGTTGTCTAATTTTCTTATATATTTAGATCTTCTCTTCAGAATACCAGCTTTACTCTTTTACTTCAGCCAGTTCAGTTGTCAACTTTTTTTTTTTTTTCACATTTCAATTGAATTTGATTCTTCACTGTACAGCGGGATGTAGTTTCAGCACATTTAGATAGTGGAAGATCGGTAGATGAACAAGGTGTTGAGGATGCTTTTGAGCTTCTTTATGAAATAAATGAACGGGTCAGGACTGGATTATGGGTGGGGGATTGTTTTATTTACAACAATTCTTCTTGGCGACTGAATTACTGTGTTGGTGGTGAGGTATGATATACAGTTCATACGTGTGTTTATCACATTTCACATATTCATAAATTACATTATTTTCAAGGCAGTGAGAATCCCACTCACACTTTTAGTTTGACTGTTACAGGTAACCACAATGTTTCATTTGGACAGACCTATGTACTTATTGGGATATTTAGCAAACCAAAGTAGGGTGTATCTAATTGACAAAGAGTTTAAGTAAGTGGCTTTGACAATGGATAGAAGGCAGCCTTTGCTATGATCACATCATTAACTTTAAGGTCATCTGTCCTTTTGCTTGTAGTGTCATGGGATATACCTTACTTCTTAGCTTGATTGAATACAAGACTCTCGTGATGCGTGGTGACCTGGATCGAGCCAACGAGATTTTGCCTACATTTCCTAAGGAGCACTATAATAGGTATATCTTACCTTTGAGTATCTTCAATTAAGGAAATTGAACCTTAAATTTTGTTAAGCACGGTAATTATAAGTTGTATATTCTATCTAAAAAATAATAGCATTAGCTGATGTAATAATTTAAAATGCCAGCCTCTGGTCTTTGCTGCATGTAATTTTTGATTTATAGATGGTAGTTTGATCTTTCATTGCCTTACATACCCTCTTTGCCAATGGCTTTATTACTTTTTTAATGTAGAACTTGGGGTCTGAAACTTTGGATCCTAATGGTACTTTGACCTGTTTCTAGTGTTGCTCGTTTCCTGGAATCCCGTGGAATGGTAGAGGATGCACTGGAAGTAGCCACAGACCCAGACTACAGATTTGAGCTAGCCATCCAGCTGGGTAAACTAGAAGTTGCCAAGGTAAGATCTCTTATATATCTTTCTAACTGTATAAGCATTTATCAGAGTGAGTGTTATCTAAAGCATTTGCATTTATCAGTATGTTTTAAAGAATTCTTTCCAACATTGTACAAGAATATGATTAGAATTTTATTTTTTTTTCACAGGAAATTGCAACAGGAGCACAGAGTGAATCCAAATGGAAGCAGTTGGGTGAACTAGCCATGTCCACTGGAATGGTATTTTTTCAGCTTAGATGGACATATATTGCCTGAAATTCCCATATAATGTTGGAAAATCTGTTCTCTCAGTAACTGATGACAAATGAACATCAGAATTATGTTATGTTAGTTTTCTCTACTGGTCTTCAGCTTTTCCTGCTTTATGAACAACAAATTTATTCTTTTGCTTGAGTTAAAACATCTTTTCTTACATGGTGTATGAAGATGTATAACTGGATTTGTTATAATGATTAAATTGCCCATTACCAAAGAGACATTTCAATGGCACTTACTCTCCTTCTGTACCTTGTTTACATTTTCAATTGTGCCGATAGGGGCAATTATCCTGTCAATGACAGTTTTTAATTCTTTTATTTCACATTTCATCTGTTTTCTTTAATATGCCATCCATTCAATATATTGCAGTTAGAGATGGCAGAGGACTGCTTAAAGAGCGCAATGGACTTGAGTGGTTTGTTACTACTCTACTCTTCTTTAGGAGATGCGGAAGGGATATCAAAACTTGCATCTCTTGCTAAAGATAATGGGAAAAACAATGTTGCCTTCCTTTGCCTATTTATGTTGGGTAAATTGGAAGAGTGCATACAGCTTTTGATTGACAGGTGTGTTTCTCTTTCTAGAGGTTCTTGTGACATAGAGGAATCCTGAGTCCTGTCCAGTAATTAGTTGAATGCAACTATGATTGCAATCTCTGTTGCAGCAATCGGATACCTGAGGCTGCTTTGATGGCACGATCTTATCTTCCAAGCAAAGTTCCAGAGATAGTTGCAATTTGGAGGAAAGACCTGAATAAGGTTAGTTAATCATTCATTTGTGTGTGTGTTTGTGTTTAATTTTTCATCCCAAATATGTCACTGAATTGTTGAGAAATTGAATAAAGTGGTCAAAGTTATTATGGGCTAGAGATCTGTAGATCTTTCTTTTTAATGCGTTTCCCATTATTTGCAGTTATGAAAAACTATAGATTATGGAATATTGAATGGCTCATTTAACCTTTTGGCTTCATGATTCAAGAAAGAAAGTTTTCTTTGATGTAGAGCCTGTGAAAGAGTATTGGCTTCCTGGTCTTTCACAAAGTTCTCAGCCTCTGGGACATGGCCTGGTTGTCCATTTTGCTTAGGGTTACAAATACTAATGCCAAGTGCAACATTATCCTTTTCACTAGGAAACTTTATTTGAGAGGGAAACTGAGATTCTGAGGAAACGAGTTTCAAATATTTCTGGAAAATGTGAAGTAGTTCTCTTAAGAAACTAGGATTTTTGAAGAAAAAGAAAGGAAAGAAAAATATTTTTTTCTTATATACATGTAAGAATGCTTGTACACAAGTAAGTTATTCCTTTCTATTGAAAAATCCTAGTTCCAAACATTGCCCAAGGGGAAATTGGCAAAAATCTTTTTAGTAATTAATTGGGAACTTAATGGACTTTTTACTGATTCATTTTAATGTATTTCTAGAATATATTGAAATTATTCTAAAAATTATTAAAATTTTTACTTTGGATAATAGTGCAAATTGCTAATATTGATATTTTTCTTTTCCCTTGAGTTCCACTTTGAGCATCCCTTTGTAATATGTTTCAAGATGTGAGTAAGCCTTATTTTTTATTTCCTTTTTTTCTGCATTTTTGGTAGTAACAGCAAGGTTGTTCCTTTGTAACTAAAAAGGCAATGGGTTCAAGTTATGGAAACAACCTCTTTGCAAAGCAAGGTTAAACCCTCCCCTGACCCTCACAAATAGGGAGGCTGGTGCACTAGGGACGCCCTTTTTCTGCATTCTTGTTCTTTATATAGGATGTCCAAGAACCTCCTTGAAAGTTTAGGGGATAAAAAAAATTCAGCAATGCTTGGATAATAGAAAGAAAAAAAGGGTAACAGTTTGCTTTATGATTCATACTTTGGCCATCTTCACAGATGGGCATTTCCCAACATGGCCCGTGAGATCCTTAGCACTCCTGAACATGGTGAATACTGTAGTCATGAAAATTGCATTTTCTTTGCAGATTTTAGCTAAGAGGTGTGCAGTATTTGTTTTCTATGTTAATCATTTAGGGCATTCTACAGGTTAATCCTAAAGCTGCAGAGTCTTTGGCCGATCCTGAGGAGTATCCTAATTTGTTTGAGGATTGGCAAGTTGCTCTTGCTGTTGAATCAAAAGTTGCAGAGACAAGGTTCTTTTACATGGCTTTCCACTGCATGCTTTTCCTCTTTTATGTATAAATTAGAAGTTATGTTTGAATCTTTCTACATTTCGAAGTTTCCGTCTGTTTTTACATTTTCCTGTTCATGGGAGCAAATGCTGTGCTTGTGTACCCTTCAGGAAATTTCCACAATATTAGTTTCAGATGCTGCAAAATTTCTGCTGTTAGATAATTAGAAAATTCATTATGTAAAAAATTGCAATTACTTACTGTTTATGTATTTGTCATCTTCCAATTCCTTTTCTAGGGGAGTTTGTCCTCCGGCAGCAGAGTATGTGAAATATGCTGATAGATCACATGCTAACCTTGTGGAGGCATTCAGAAATATGACATTTGATGAAGAAACACCACGCGAAAATGGTGACTTGAATCATGAGGTAACCATCTAAAGGAATTTGTGATTTTATTTTGCTTTGTATATTTCCTTAAGCATTGAGGAAGTTGTGTATTGCAGGTGAAGACCAATGTGCAATTATCTGTTCTTCAGTTTAAACAATGTGATTTCGAGTTTTGCTGTCTTATGTTCTTGATATTGTAGATTTAATCACCGCTTAAAAGTGATTAAACCTCTATTCATAGCAACTTCTCCTGTTGTTTCAATAGTAAACTTTTCCACTTTATCTGGTTGGCCAACAGCATGAAGAAGAAGAGGAAGAAGTGGCACAAGATGAAGGGCAAGAAGAGGCTGTTGTGGTGGATGCTGACTCAACAGATGGTGCAGTTCTTGTTAACGGTAACGAGGCTGATGAAGAGTGGGGTACGAATAATGAAGGAAATCCGTCAGCCTAAAAGGAATTGGTTGGGCCAAGTTGAAAATCCTAATTTTGTTACTGGTGAATAATTGATTTTTGCTAGATTACAATCTTTTGGTTCATATTTTTACATGGAATCTCTGTCTAGTCTCCCTTTTGTTAGTTTATCTTTAAATGTGCGTTTAATGCTCATATTGCTAGAACAAGCTCTATATGGTGAAACCACAGGGGTTATTCTTATGGTTAAACAAAACTAGTATATCACTAATCAGCAATTCCTACTGCATATGTTTTCCTATGTTTTTTTTTGCAGTTAACATGTTTTCTTATTGCTTGTGAATTCTAGGAGTCCTCCATAACCGCTCAGCAATCATGCAGCTTTATTTTTCTAGAGGCTACAGTGACTAATTAGGGGCCCTTTTGGGGTAAATCATAGTAGTGAATAAACATGATTTGTTGGTCTGAACTGCAATGACCATGGACCAGGTGGCAGGTATTGGTCATAGGCATTGGAACACTGCTGTGTGATTGTTCTAGCATATTCTGTTTTCTGTTCATTGGCATAAGACTAGTAGCTGTTCTGCCTAGATCTTGCTTCTTGTATCCTCAGATCATTAGGAGCCTCTGCAATGCACTTTCCTCTTGTATTGGCCTGTCTCGAAGATATTCTATTACCTAGCATTACCATTTTGTGGTTTCTAAATTATATCTGGAGCAGCTTGAGATCAAGTGCATTTGTTTTTGTTTTATCTTTTTTTGACCTTTGTATATTTCTTTTTTTTTCCCCCTCCTTTCATTTTCCTTCTTTTTTCTATTCTTCATTTTGCTTTTTGTATCAGTTGATTATGATGGCGGTCTGACTTGCTTTGTGTGTGTGTGTGTGCGTGTGTGTGTGTGTTTTTTTTTTTTTTGTCTTTTGGGCTGAGGTGCAGTGCTTACGCCAAGCCATGAAGGCCAGTGAAGACTGTTGGTCCCAGCTATATCAATTCCCTTTCTTAAGGTTAGATTATTGCACGAAAGGGATTTTTCTTATTCATTATAACTTGCTAATTCCATTTTTCTATCATCCTATCATATCCACAGTTGGGTATCATTACGAGTGTACTACAAAGAAATACGTAGTGTCATCTTGATTTTGAGATCTATTTAAGGTTTATGATAGGAATCAAAACAATAAAATACTAGTTTTATGTGATTAGGAGTTTTGGATTTTATCTAAAACTGAAATGATTTTATCTAAATGCATTTCAGTTTTATTATGACTTTTAGTGGATTGTGTGATAGAATTTAAGCAGGTATTATTAGGTTACCATATTAATTAAGAGTAGTTTTAGAAGAGTAGTTTCAGTTTTAAGAGTTTTTTCAAGCCTATTTATATGGTTCAACACTGCAATCCGAAAATATGTATGGATTGGAGAAATTTATTGCCCCCCCCCCGAATTTTTTCTCTTTCCTATTCAATTTTCTGAAAATCTTTCTACTGCCCGCCATTACTTAACCTTTTGATTTGAGTAGCCGTATTTGGGAAGAAGGGAATTAACATAATAAGACACTAGCACCCCAACATGGCAATTTGAAGAAATGTTAGGACAGGTACAGGAGGGACATATCAATAAATAAATATATAATTTACATAATTATAAAAAAATAATTATTTCTTTGTTTTTACATTACAAATAAATTTATAATTTATCATTATGAAAATATGAAGAAATTACCTTTCACATTCTAACATATTGATAAAGAAGTTTGAATAAAAACTTCTAATATCTCTATTTTGAAAATCTTTTAATCATAAAAAATAAAGTTCAATAAAATTAAAAATCCTAGAGGAGACCTGAGTTCTATTAAAGCAAGCATTCGGTATGTGTTAACCGTGTTAATTGCAAAACTCTCTCTCTCTCTCTCTCTCTCATTGAATTAGTAAATCTTGCAGGTTTTCCAAAAGAGAGAGATGGTTGCGGGACTAGTTGTCTGTTACTGCAGTGATGTAATTTGAGAGCACATGAGATTGAATTTTTCGTAATTTGGGATAAAAAGTTTTTGTGTTTTGAGTTATTTGCTAGTTGGCTTAGCATATTCTTTTGAAATTTTTACATGTCATTGTGAATGTAGAATGTTTTTATGTTAATCACACGCATATTTTTGCACGGTAGCTGGCTGGCTGTATGTGAGTTAATGAGCAAACCAAAGACCAGTTTAGAACTTGGACCGACCGATTTGATATTGCCAATTAGAATCCGTGATACATGGAACGAGGTATTCCAGATTCCCTTTTCTTGGATCCGTTCGTTGTCCTCTTCATAATATTACTTTCAGGTCTTTCAATACTCTTTCCAATTCTTTTTATTGTTTAAGAGAAATTACTCGCCCCCATCCGCTACATTATCGCCTTGAATGATATACCCTAAAACTACGAAGAACACCAACGAACAAATTGACGTATCAACGACACTTTGGGACAAAAGTTGATCATGAACTGAATCAATAATGTGGGCCCATCACCTGGTTTTAAACAATTTAATATTTTGCTCCTTACAGGGGGAGTGGACAAATCTCGGCAGAAGAATTAACAAATTCGTAAATTTTTTTTTTAGTTTTTTTAAGTTATAAAATAAAACAACCTTAGTTTCACCATGTAGGCTTTGCCATATTATTAATTTTAGATTTTTATCCAAGTCACCATATATTACATAACAGGGCGTGTGCTAATACATTTTTGAATAATCATAAAATATGGGTTTGAGCTTAATATTCCATGCCAGAGATGCATAGATTGACGTTGTCATACAGAAGAACTTTGGTGCTTTTACGCCATGCACGTGACATGCAATGATGATTGGAACGTCAACTAGAGTAGTTGCATGGAGGCAATTGGATGAGCTACATGAGTCATGACAAGGTGATTCTATCAAGTTTTAGATTGCCCTGGTTCTGGAATATATTGTAATGGTCTACAGTATTGTATTTGTGTACTGGCATGTATCAAAGATATTTTATATGCTCTAAAATATTTTTCTTCATGTATATCTATTGACATTTTAGAATACTTTATTCTAAATATCTAGGGGTACGATTATAGAATTCCCATATAACACGATAATCTCTTGGTGTATTCTCATCCTATTTGTGAGCATATTTTTTAAAATTATCTCTTTCTTGTTCACTTATTTTGTTTTTTGAAAGTCTATTTTGGAGTTAAAAATTAATTTAGTCATCACTAAAAGAGTGATTTAGTGTAGATGTTAGTAAATTTAGAGTCATAGTTTAGCTCATTCATACTAAAAGAGTTCTAAACAAGTTTAAATAAGTTTCTTCATAAACTCTAAATATAACCTTGTTTAAATTTCAAAGATTAAACTCAATAACTAAATATCTTTAAAAAAAAACTCAAAAAGTAAAAATACACATTATTTAAATGTTAAACAATATAAATAATATAAAAATTATTTAATTACAAAAAGTCCATTATTTCAGAACAATGTTATAAAAAAATTAAAAATAAATTATAAATAAGATTGTCCATCAACTCAAATAAACCGAACTCCTTAGAATTCAAATAAAAAAAAG
The DNA here is from genome assembly GCA_036245055.1 of Diospyros kaki. Taxonomy (NCBI): domain Eukaryota; kingdom Viridiplantae; phylum Streptophyta; class Magnoliopsida; order Ericales; family Ebenaceae; genus Diospyros; species Diospyros kaki. The sequence goes on from BSEG01000003.1 coordinate 6,835,554, forward strand.
GGAGCTTGAATGAGCACAAAGCCGAGCTTGCTTGCTGTCCATTTGCAGCGCAACGTCCGAGGAAAGTTAATTGGGTTTGAAAGGCGGTTCGTTTCCTCCGATTTCTCTCCCCTTTCCAGCTCGTCTCTTCCTTCATATTCGTAGGTATGTAATTTGTTTTCTACATTTTCTTTTATCGTTTTCATATGTTTCCAGACCTTTGGTTTCATATTCTGTCCTAGCAATCTTTCTCCAATTGAAAACAATGAAGAAATCAACAGTGATTGCTTCAGGGTGATTTCTTTTGGAATTCTGACCCATGAACAGTAAGGGCTTATCTGTGCAACTACTATTTAAGTGTTGCGTTTTCTACCTACGGTTGTTGGTAACCCGTGTTCCGGGGTTTTAAGCTTGTGTTTTTCCCTAATATTATATAGATTCTAGAAAATTTGCAGGTCAGTTCATGTTAGAAAGTTTTAAGTTTACAGTTACTTGGGAATAACGTATACTGGCTTATATTTAGGTAAAACTTTCATAATTGATAATACTGTCAAGGTTCAAAATTTGAAATTCCGTATTCTATCCCCTGCTGCAGTCTAAAACTGCTGCAATATAAACTTCAAACAGTAGTTACTGAAAAGTTATGGTAAAAACTTCAAACAATCATTATAGAAAGTAAAATTCTGTGTGTACACCTAAGGTGAACTGACTGGTGATTCAACAAGTGCAACAAAATAATGCAAGTTATAATATAAATTTCTCAAACTGCTTACAAAACGCTATAATAAAAACCAAAGACATGCTTGTGATGAAATCTATGTACCTGTATGCATTTTAAAATCTGTAAGAAGACGTGTCATTGATGCAGACTGCAGTTGATGGCAGTTGAATTTGTTACTGGATACACTGAAATGAAGCAACGCGATCTTTTAATGAATCACCTCCTGGAATTAGGGCCCATTGAGAGAGTTTACTGACACAGGTTTCATTAAATGTCAGAAACACTCATCTTACATGGCTTCGAAGACAAATGTAACCAAACTCATCACCACATGCAAACTCTTATATACAATTGCATGTGATAAACTTGACTTGCAACTTGAACATCTTAAAAGAATATACCAACAATAATTATCACACAAATGATGCATAGTCATTTTTACTGTTCTAAAATATTTTATTTGGTGTATGTAATACTAACTAAAAACATATATTTTGCATGCACGTGCCCTTAGGTAGATGAAACTGAAGAAAGCACTTCCGGCCAGTGCCGGAATCTTAAGCAGAAACGACCAATAAGATATGAAAGAGAAGGAATTCTAACTGGTAGAAGGTAAAGGTTCTAGCAATCAACAAAATCTCCGCTTGAAGTTTGTGAAAAGTCCTTAAAGTTTGAAATATTAAATTAGTCAACAAATTTCTGAACATGGAATGTTTTTTGAACATGTCAGTTTAGATATTTTGGATCAATTGTTCAAAAAGGTGAGGAGATTATTAAGGATTAAGGATGTTTCTTACATAATTATGTCACGACGGTTGAAATTGAGGAGCACAGTTGGCAATTTATGCTATACTAAAATCCCACTAAAGCTAAAAGAAAAATTTTGTTATATATCTATTAAGATCAACTCTGTTGTATGATACAAAATGTTAGGCAGCAAAGCACCAACATTTGCAAAACATGAGGCTAATGGAGATGAGCATGTGGCTGTGGATGTGGTGTCATCCCAAAAGTGGATGAGCATGTGACGGTGGATGTGGTGCCATCCAAAAAGTGATATGATTATAAATGAGGTTATATATCATCAGGTCGAAGTTACTCTAATTGAAGGGAAAGTGCGTGAGGCACGATTAAGATGATTTGATCATGAGAAGAAGACCGATAGATGCTCCAATAAGAAGAGTGTCCAAAAGAGTATACATTAATCCAACTGAAAGTGTCCGAAAGAGTATGCATTAATTTGAGGGTAAAATTGTCACAAAAAGTTAATGCTACAACTTCGAAAGTGCCAAGCAGAAAATCTGTGTCTTCCCTTTATACAATGGTATTGATATATTTTGTAGATATTAGGCAACTTAATGCACATTTGTTGATTATTAATAATAGCAAAAAAGTGTTTAAACTGTTTGAGACCATTCATTGGTAAGCCGTTGCCAAGGAAATTTTTTCACTATTTGATTTTTTTTTTCCTATTTCCATTTCTGCTGGTTATTTGATTTATCTCTGTAATGCTATGATAACGTGATACTTCAATTTGGCCACCAATTAATGCATGGTCCATTAACCTGGCTTCTTCTCTTGTTTGCCGAACATTCCATTTTTTAATTGAACACCATATTAGATAAGCCATAGATTTGAGAAGCCAACGGGAATTTATTTATAATCTTTATTTAGGAAATAGTTGTTTTAGTAATTGGTTTGAAGCATGTTGTGATTTCTTTGACGTTTGATAAGAGTTCGTTTACCCTTTTTTTGTTTATTTGATATGTGATTATTGGGTAGGCAATGTTTGGCATGCATGAAGGATGTGGTGATTACTTCATACTTGCTACCATAGTTGTCAAATTGAGATGCTTATTGTGAATTGGAAGGCCTAATCTTCGAATCTTGAATCATATTGTATTGTATTGTGAGATACAATATTAATTCAATAAACAGCTTAAAAAATGTAATCTAAAAGATGTTTATAACTATACCATGAAGAAAATACTCAAAACAGTAATTTTAACACAAGTTTAAAAATATTATTGTTAACAACTTAACAATAATGAAATAAATTAATTCTTTCTCCCATGACTCGTCTAGTGAATATGTTAACCCATTTTTATTTGGTTAAGCAAGTTTATGTCATTGATTACTAAAGAGTCTCACACTTCATTCATTTGAAAATACAACCATTTATTCTAAAATCATGATTAAAGGTGATAATCAAAATTCCAATACATTTAACATATTTAGATCAAACCTCAGTGATATTATCATTTTATACTCTTTTTGAGTCATTTTTACCCACCCTTAGATTTAAGAGAGAGACTCAGTGTTTTTCTTTGATATGGTTATTACTCAATATCTCATCGAAATTAAATATTTAAAATATTTAAATAATCATCAAAATTTTTGAAAATTTGACAAACATTAGAACACTCATAAGACGATCTTAAAAATATCAACTTCAAAGGATATCATTTGACCATTCGAAAAGTTATATAAAGTTGATAGTTATAGTTTCACTCCTATTGTGACATACTTTTATATTTTGGGTATTTGACTAATCAAATCTCCACCTTTTTTATGAGATCTAGACACCTTTAGAAAGCTCTCTCGTTGGGATAAAACATATCCAAAACTCATTTTGTGTTATTAAGGTTTGTGAACTTCTCAAATTTGACTCTAAGTTTACTGGTTTGACTGAGCGACTACATCACACAGTCATTACCAAATTGGGTATATCTTTTTCCACAAAAATTGGACGGATGTGAAACGAAGTTTGCTAGAAACTAGACTTCCTTAACTATGTCTAGAATTTTTCTTGTAATTTTATACATTGTCTATCGTTTCTAAGAAACCACCAACACTGAGTAATTGGTAGCAATGTTCTGTTTCAAATTGTTTGGACATGTTTCATGATAAAATTTATAACTAGATGTAGAAAAATGATTTTTGCACCAAAAGTTCAGCAATATATCCTAATTCTTGAGAAAAATATAATTAAAAACAACCACACACTGGGGTTCCGTTTAAACCAAAACAAAAAGCATCAATAACGTAGCATTCGTATTCCAAAATGTTAATGACACTGTTGACTTACAAACCAATATCCATGGAATTTATATATCAAGCATTGCATAAATATTTTGACATGTATTGCATTTTCAATAAATTTCAAATGCATAAAAAACATTCACATATAACATGCATTTTTCAAAGAATACCGAACAAGTATATGTAGTCATTTTTAACATTTTCCACAAGGTATTCAAAATAGCATTTATGAAGTCAAACCATCATGTCAAATAATGTAAGAAAAGTTTGCTCATACCTATCTCTGTGATAATATGCTTGAAGAAGACTTGTTTTGCCCTAGACTCCTTCCTTCTTCCTTAACCAATGTCTTCCTTTTCTTTATTCTCTTAACTCTGATTCCACACTATATTTTGACTTGTTAAGAGTGGAAGACCACTTCTTTCTCCTCCTTTTTATAGACTTAAATTTTTGCCTTAATTTTCCCATTGAGAGACCAATTAATTTGAAGATTTTTTATTTTATTTTATCTTTTTTGAAACTTTTCTTTCTTGTGTATTGACCCCTTTAAATTGAGTTTGAACTATTTAAGGATAGCAGGAAATCATAGAGAAAAAGTAGAATTATAATTACAACCCTTTTTATGAAATTATAGTATAAAGGAAAATTTAAATAAAATAAAATCTTTAAAAATAGCCAGTGGAACCTAGTTCCATTGACTGCATGGGTGCCGCACTATTGGGCTGCAATCACCATTCACTGCAGCTTGTTCTTACATATATGTATATATTTTTTATTTTTCTTTTCTTTTTTTCTTCTTATATATCTATATGTATATATATTTCTCTTCTTCTCCATATATATACATCTTTTTTTTTTTTTTTTATTCCTTTGATCAAGTTCATTATTTCTCAGTTTTATTATATATATACATATCCAATTGCTACTTTGGTCAAATATACTACTATATCTAATATTGACTTATTTTCACACTTATTCACTAAATTAAATAAAATTTCAAGTCTCATTATTTCGCAATGTGCGCTACTATTCGATTATAAGTCGAATTTAACTTGAGCCCAATTTTTACAAGCTTTACTTAGGAATTAATTCTAAAAAGTATTTGCCACAAGAATTATTTCCTCAAACCACTTGAAGTATCAAAAATTTGAATAATTACGCTGATTCTTTGAAATTTTGAATAATTGTTCATTAAGCTTATTTTTTTATGATTTTTCTTCTAAAATCAATTTCCTAAATGTTCTAGAAAATCTTGGTAATTACACTAGTATCCCAAACTTTCATAAATTGATACTCCAAAATCCTAAAGAGTTTTGGGTAATTCCACTAATTTTTAATTTATTCACTAATCATGTCTATTTTAGTGATTTTTCCTCATAAATTAACATTCCAAAATTTTGTAAAATTTTGAGGTTCTACACTCTCAAGTCCTCAAAAGAATTTTGTTCTCAAAATTCATTTTCGTTAATCATTGAGATATTATTAATAAATTTTTCTAAAAAATTAACACTACAAAATTCTTATAAAATTTTAGGGTGTTACAATTAGGATTTAAAAGAAATCCTCATCAAGGTTCAATAAGAACAGAGAATAGCTTCAACTACTGACAAAGAAATTCCATCTTTTGCTTCCAGCAGCAAGTTTTGTCCATCAAAGCTAATGAATTCAGGGCCCAAGAAAGCAAGAATTGCAAGAGAAGTTATAGGAGTAGGCATATCTTTAAATTGTTAAATCTGGAACTGTTAGAGAGAATTGAAAGTGAAACAAATGTCAAATCTCTTGCTTAGAAGCCTGATGACTCTTTGCGAAGATAGTTGAGCCTCCCACTATAAGGGATCCAACAAAACTATCTCCGAGATTCAACTTAGCTCGGATTTGATCCCGTTCCCCGACATTTTTGCATTAATCTATGGCAACCAAGTACTTCTCAATCTTTAGATGCTCAGTGTATAATAAGCTACTCATATATTTTCATTACAAATGTTTAGGGCCTATTTACTTGTGGAGAATGTTTTCTATTTTTCATATCTAGTTTTTATTTCTGTTTCCATGTTTCCACTTTTACAGAAAATTAGAGAAAATGAAAACGCATTCATTTCTATTAAATATGAAACCAGATTTAGACTTCAAAAAATATGAGAATGTGTTCAAAATCACGCAAAAGAAGAGATGTAGAGATCGATGGCAAGGAGAGAGGTGAATGGTCAAAGGCTGCTTGATGAAGACTGGAGTTGTTGTTGTCGTAGTGGTAGAGAGGTTTGGTGGTGTTGGTTGAGGGATGAGGATGGCAAGAGGATAGGAAGAGGGCCGCCGGGAAAAGGGCGCCGGTATTGCTCGCCATCGTAATGGCAAGGATGAGGATGGCAAGAGAAAATGCCAGTTGTGCTCACCGTTATAGTGGCAACGGGTGGCGAGGAAGAGGAGAGGATGGCGTGGTGAGTGAGTGGATGGGTGTGAATGAAATACTAGGAAAAAGAGAAATAAAAGAAAAAAAATTGTTATTGACAGGATTCAAAGTAAAGCTCAAATTAGAAATGCATGTTTTCCCTTAAGAACATTTTGAAAATGTTTTCTAAATTCTAGTACAATTTTAGAAAGAAAAAAATTGTTTTGAACACAGTTTTCAATTTTCTATCTTTGTAGAGATATTTTCCGTAAAATTACTCTAGTTTTCCACAAATAAACAGACCCTTAATATTTGAAGCCACATCTTCTTGATTACTTGATTTATGTTTTCTAGAATGCTAAGTTAATAAATGTCTTTTGAAGTTCCTAGTTAATGTACAACTCATCTAGTTAATAAATGCCTTAATGTATGTCTTTTGAGTGGCCAAGCCTATTGGGTTTTCAACTCATTAATTTAAATTAATGTACTTAATTGAAATAATTTGTCAACAATCTTCAAAAGGATTTTCCTTTCTTTATATGGAGGGAAACTGCTTTTTTTTTTTCTTTTCAAAGTCCAGCCTATTTGATCATGTTGAATGTTTGTCTTGTCAGTTACTGATTTTTGTTCTGGTTACCTTCTTTGTTTTGTGAATGGGACACTTTTCAGGTACAAATTAATTTACTTTTAATTTAATGGCGGATACAGAAAATACCCTCCTGGCTTCAAATAAGAGAGCTGCTGGAAGGGAACTATCTCGAGATAATCTTGGTCTTGATGATGAGGAAGAAGCCTCTGAACAGGAGACTGGGACTTTCAAGAGAGCTAGTGATGATGTCCTGGCTGGTAGAAAAAATATTAAAGTTTGTCGGCATCAAACAATAACTTCATCAGCCCCTACTTCTAACCCTTTTGCGGCAGTCCGTTTGTTCGCTGCTGAAGCTACTGCAAAAATAGAAGTTGGGAAAACAGTTTCAGAAGAGTCAAACCATGATGAAAATTGCAGGGAAAACAATGATGATAGGCAAACAGAGAACAAGGCTGAGGCAGTGGAAGAGTCTGTTGCAGATGAAAAGAAACTTAATACCATTTTGGAGGGAAGTAATCCTGAATTAGCAGATGATGAGGAAACGAAAGAAGACAAAATTGAGAATGAAGATAACGAGGATACGGAGGGTGCCACTGCTGAGGTGGACAAGAAAGATAATGGTAATGAAAACATGAAAGAAGGTGCAGAATCTGGATCCTTCAGCTTGCTTGAGAAACTTTCACGCAGCCAAAATGCATTTGCAGGATTTGTGGGCAGTGGGTTTTCGAGTTCTGCCTCTTCATTTGGATCCATTCGAAAAGATGAACCCTCAATTGGTTTGGGTTCTCTCTTTGGACTAAAAACCAACCAGCCTTGTTCCTTTGGTTTCAGTTTTTCTAATAACAGAAATTCGTCTGTATTTGGAACCCAAGGGGCTTCCAATGATGCTAAGACCAAGAGTATTGGATTCCCAACGATGCGGGAGGTTCCAGTTGAGACAGGGGAAGAAAATGAGCAGACTAATTTTGCAGCCAAGTCAGTGCTGTTTGAGTTTACTGGAGGAGGTTGGAAGGAGCGAGGGAAGGGTGTACTGAAGTTAAATGTATCCACGACTGATTCAGGGAAAGCGAGACTTGTAATGAGAGCTATAGGAAATCATAGGCTGGTTTTAAATGCGAGTATTTACCCTGACATGATGCTGGCAAATATGGACAGGAGAAGCATAACATTTGCTTGCCTGAATAGTGCGGGAGGAGGAAAGGAGGACGGCTTCTCTACGTTTGCACTAAAGTTCAAGGATCATTCAAAAGTCGAACTATTCCGAGGACTAATTGAGGAACATAAAAGCAAAACAGCTGCTGCTGTTGTTGCCAAGACACCAGACAGTTCTCCCAATGAATAAAGCAATCAGAAGTAAATCAAATAAATTACTGGACACAGAGTTCTATTTTCTTGGAGTGGAGCTCTCTGTTTCAAGGGATGGAAATGGACAAAGAGGAGCTTGTCTAGAGTGGGTAATTGTCTACGAACACTGTAATATGTAAGCATCCAACATCACCCCCCCTCCTCTCTCTCTTTATCTTGTTTTGTTCTTGTAAAGCCCTTTATGTCAGACGTTGAATAAACTTAGACTCACTCTTCTGCCGCCTTCTTGTGTTGTCTTTGCCCCGCGGGGGGGGGGGGGGGGGGGGGTTGCTTTATGTACATATTTTCTTATCAAAACGTATGTTATCCTTGTAGATTACTGTGTAATAGTAGTGTTTTTAAGAGAGTTATAAATGAGTTGTAAGTATGCATAAAACTGTGTATATATCATTATCCATCAACGATGATGCTATCTCTATATATTGTGGCCTAGATCTCTCACCTTACGCCAGCACTTGACATTGTTGAAGAAGAATTGGGCACTCAATTCCCACTTTAAAGCACACTGAATTCAACCAGAGTCCCACTTTTACTAATATACTACAATTATTAGGTCACAAAAGCAAGATGTCAGAGACTCCACAGGTAGGGATGGATGGGCTCTCAATCTTTGTCATGCTCCAATATGTATACTCTTTGTGGTATTACAAATGTAACACTCTTGCTTTTTTCGGTGCTTTATTCAACATTCCGTCCAAATCAAATATCTAAAATACTCAAAACCATCATCAAAATTTATAAAAATTTCACAACTAGAAAACTCATAAGAGGACTTTTTGTAAAAAATCAATTTTAAAGGACATGATCTGATCATTTGAAAAATTATATAAAGTCAATTGTTATAGTGTTTTTTTTTATTTTTTGCCATGACATATTTTTGTATCTCAGTTATTTAACCGACCAAATCTTCACATTTTTATGCAATCCATACACCAGTGGAGAACGAACTTGATGCGATACAACATATCCAAAAATCATTTGATTTTATTGAGGTTTGAATTTTCTGAATTTGATTCTAAGTTGATTCATTTGACCTCCCAACTACATGGCTGAATTGTTACTAAGTTAGATATATCTTTTTTCATAAAAAGTGAACAGACATAAAACTAAGTTTGCTAGAAACTAGATTTCCTTAACCATTTTCAATATTTGAAATTTTCTTATAATTTAATAGATTATTTACCATTTTCAAGAAGCCATCAATATAAACCAGTTTATAGTAGTGTTATGTTTTAAATCTTTCAAATGTGTTTCACAAAAAATTCATAACTAAATGTAGAAAAATTCCTTTTCAATAATTCTTACACCAAAAGTTCAGCCAAACATCTTAATTTTTAGGAAAAGTATGGTTAAAAGGACATGGTTTCTTCTACAGAGGCAAAGAAGGTGATAGAGAGGCTTACAAAATAGAGATAAAAAGACAAAATTGCCCCCGTCCACTTTATAAATTTGTAAAGTGGGCCATTGCCTTGTTTTCTCCTCTCCCCTCCCATGGCCTTCGCCTCGTCGCCGCCCTTTATTACCCTTGCCTCACCTCCGTTGCCTCACTACCATCGCCACCTCGCCTAGCCAAGGGCAGCGAGGCAAAGGTAGCGGTGAGGCAACAACCATGGGAGGGGAAAGAAGAGAGCAGGGTAGTGGGACACTTTGCAAATTTACAAAGAGGGCAGGGGCAATTTCGTCTTTTTGCCCCCATTCGATAATCTCTTTAGTAAGTCTTTCTGACTCTTAAGACTTTTCCCAAGGACATAACCATACATTAAAAACTCCCTTATTTCTAAAATATAAACATAGGTTAATTTTTCATTCCAAACATTTATAATAAAGTTACTTTACATCTCAACCTTTCAATAGTTAAATATTTCTACATAAGAATTTATAATTTTTCTACTCCCACTAAAATGAAACCTCTGTTTTATACAAACTCTCACCAAAATAAAATTTCTGTAATTTAATAAAAACTCACACGAATATAAACTTGAAAAACTAATTAAAATGTTCTTTCATGCATTCGTATTCAAAAGTTATATTTAATCTTTTAACAATTTTCTCTGACATTGAAAGATCTACTCTTAAAATACATTTGGGGTGAGTTACAGATTCATATATCAAGAATTGCAATTTCAACACACTTCAAATTGATTAAAACATTTACATAATATAATAAGTACTTTTCAAAAATTGCCCAAAAAGTATATGTATAATCATTTTCAATATTTTTTTTTTACTAGGTATTCAAAATAATATTTACAAAGTCAAATTATCATGTTAAATAATGCAAGATTTACTCATATACCTTAATGTGCTTGAAGAAAACTTATTTTACCCCTAAGTTTCTTGGTTTCCAAACCTTCTTCTCTTGGCCAAGTTTTCTCTCTTCTCTGTTCTCTTCTCTCATACTTTAATATTTTTAAGAATGGTGGAGACTACCATTCTTTCTCCTTTGTGTACACTTCAAAACTTGACTCTTTACTCTTCTTCTTGAATTACTTGCTAATGGAATAATAAATTTAAAAGACTGAATATAAATAACCATTATATTTTAGTAAAATTACTTCTTTAATTTGAATTAAATCTATTTTTAAGGAAAAAAAGATCACATGAGGAAACGGTTTGGTTAAAACACCCTCTCCCCAAATAAAAAATCCTTGAGAAGGGACATAATGATCCCTTTTTTACTTGATAACTAAGTTCATGTTATAACAAAGCGTGTTATAGTAAACTTGACTTAATCAAACCACTTAACCTAATCAAGCCAAACACTTAGTATCCAAGGCTATTCCTTTAGTAAGATTGGGAAGAGATTATTTTCTCAACTTGAATTCATAATCTTTTAATTAAAGCAAAGAAATTGTGTCATTACTGTTAAGATTTGTTTTTTTTTAATTTTTATTTTCTTATGTAAGTAGTTTATCAAACTTTAGTAGGGATTTTCTTTTTTTTACTAATATACAATTGTTAAATAACATATCATGTGACAACATCCCACATGAAACTCTATATATTATGATTATTAAATATCATGTCATATCATCCCATATGAAACTCTATTGAAATTATTAGATAAATTGTATTAATTGAATGTGTTTAGGACACATAATTGAAAATTTTTAATTTAATTAGTATATCTTTACTTAGAATTCTCATATTATTTACGTCGAACAATATAACAATTGGCTGATTCGAACAATTTGAAAAAGGGGGTGTGGGTCCCATGGAGAGTGATAGGGCTCACACACCACCCCTACTAACTTGTGTTGAGTAATATGTCAGTTTCCTATCTTTATCTATTATTTGAGTCAATAGAAATTGAGCATATTTTTACTAGTTTAATGAAAAAACATAGCATAATATAATAATAGGTTTCACATTGATGAAATGGAAGAATTCACTTCAAAATTCCAACACTAGATGGTGATGATGATGATGAGAAAGGAGTAATAACTCCAAATAACAATGATTCAAAATAAAAATGAAACAAAAACACTCCAAATAGCAATGAGCCTTTCAAGGAGAAGAGTAGTAGTAATTGCTGCTGCACATTTCAGAGCAGGATCCCACGCAGCTGCCCACTTTTTTTCCACCTTACAGAACCAAATGCAGAGAAAGAGAGAGAGAGAGAGAGAACTGGTTAACACATGTAACAAACAACAACGTAATAAACATGCAAATATAATTAACAATGAATATGCAATCAAATTAGAGAGAGAGAGACTTGGATTTTGCTTGGTGCTGATGGTGGTGCACAAGGAAGCTGCACAACCAAGCTTGCAGAAGCGATGGGTATCAATATTCATAGGAGTGGGTGTGGCTTGCGGAGCATTGGGTGGGATGATGCAATCCCTAAGGCAGGCGAGAGAACATACAATAGCCGAGTGGGGAGGTTCTATGACGCAAAATATGAAGCATTTGGCGTAGCATTCCTTGAAAGAGGCACCATTGCCACTGCTAGCCACTCCACCGCCAACCCTCCTCAGAGCCAGCACCACCACTACCGCAACAATAATAATCACCATTGCCCCCCTCATCTCTCTCTCTCTCTCTCTCTCAAAAGCATGCAGTTACCCTATGCTTATATATATATATATATATATATATTCACGTGGACTAGCTAGGTAGATAGATGTTATATAATTTGGAAAGGAGAAATTTACTGCATTTATATTAAGCAAAGTGGATTAGAGAAAAAAAAAAAAAAGAATTGAACAAGCGACGAAGTCTCGTACACTGAAAATACCTTTTTTGTATAGTCTTATTGTTACATCTAGAATCAATTAAAACACCTCTTTACTATTTCTACAAACTGGGGTATTTCGAGATCCAATAATACATTCTATTTAGTTTGTATGGTTTTAAAACAAGAAAACATAATTAAAGCCGTAACCAAATTAGGGTTTAACCAAATTTGTTGTGACCAAATTAGCCTTAATTTGACTTGTTCACGTGCTTTCTTGATCTTTAGCCAAACACCAAGCAGAGACATTAATTAATATTAACATATATATTGAAGCTGATCAGTACTGGGAGATTAATCTGTGAGCTGTTTGGTTCTGGTTGATTCCAATGGATGAGCTTCGACCTTCTGTCAACTGTTGTCTTATTATGCTTCCCTTTTCTTTCAGAATATTGCTCTATTTCTGTGCATGTAATTAATTAACATCTTCTTATATATTGGTTTAATTACTGCACTTGTGTCCAATTCCTGATATAATCAGATCTACCTTAGCCTTAATTGCATTCTGGAGATGGCCAGATAGCCTGGATGTTCACGGGTTGGGTTGGGTTGGGTTGCGTTGCTTGCTAGTTGCTACTACTAATATAAAATTAATCATATTATTAGTTGTGGGTAATGATTTACCATTTAATAAAATTTTGTATGGAATAAAGGGCATCTGTTATCTTTGTATACAAAAGAATATTCTTATTATTTTTTTTAAAAAAAATATTTTCAAAATTCAAATACCTAATATGTTAAAAAAAAAGGGGACAAATTTACTATTGTTACTTGACAAAACAAAACCTACTTATATCTTGCGACACTTCAGTATACTAGAAAATTATTTAGGAGGAAAAATTGTAATATTATTTTGCTTCTGTTGTTGTTTAGATATAACAACAAATTTATTTGAATAAAAATGTTGTCATCAAGTTGTTTGAGCATGCAAAAAAGAAATAATCAGATCGCATAGAGAGATTCCTACGAAAACACTCTGATATTTAAGTCAAACATTGAAAATAATAAAAATTGTATTGAAATCAATATTAGAAACACACATTTTTAAAGATGAGAATTTGTTTATTTATAAAGAGATATGAAATAATCTTAAGTAATCCATAATTAGATTTATTGTAAATAATGTTTATTTTGATTTTTCTTAATTTTATTAGAATTAGGATTCTTATAGATAAAATTTACCTTAATTTTTCTTAATTCAGCTGAAATTAAGATTCTAATATTTTGAAACCCATTATGATTAAGATTCTTATGGATAGTATTTATCCCAATATTGTAAATTTTTTTTAAAATTAAAATTCTTTGTAGACAATTGCTTGTTCTTTTCTTAAAATATATTTTTTAAAAAAATTGAATATTAGAGATATCTAGAATGTACGTTTGCGTGAAAACCCTAATATATGATAAATTTACTCTTTTTAGTTAAAAAATATTATTGTGGACTCTTAAACTTTTTGTCTTTTAATGACACAACAACATCAAAAGAGGTTATAAATTAAAAAGTGAGTTTAGAAACTTAAAAATAATTTATAAAACAATAACTTGCAAGTCTCAAATTTCATTCTAGAGTTGGTGAGAAGGAATCTAAACCTTGGGTAGGGCTCCATATGGTCAAATGGAGTCAATATATAGGTTTCTCTCAACTGAAATGATAAAAGAAATTTAATGAAAACTATTGAATGTTAATCACTATTTCTTCTAGAAAGTTAAATTACTAAATAAAAACTTAATTTTATCTGTTATATTGTCATTTTTACTCTCAATAGAAATGATATTATGTCTAATTTTAAATACATCTATTTGTAATTATCTCTATATATATTCAAATGGCCAACGTACGTTTAGCTTGCCATCACTTAAATTTTATGTGGATAACTGGGAACATAAAATGGTTTAAACAAGGCGTCGGTTTTCTTTGCCCTATAAGCTTTTGATGATACTTTTGATGTTCAGAAAAGAAAATGGCTAGCAAGAAAGCCTAATACAGATACCATCTCACACAACAGAGTGCTAACAAAAGTATAACTTGCTAATCCATAATAAAAATAAAATGGGTGCTTTCACATAACCTCAACGGCAACCTGACAAGTTCAAATGTCAATAAAAGAATGAAATAAAAATGTTTACTTGATTCTCATGCATTTGTATAGAACCTCCGCAAATTTCTTGTACAGGTGCCGTTTCAAGTACATCCTTTTGACCTTTTCTCTCCCCCTAATCCCCATTTCCCGTCTTGCTAAAGGATTTTTAAGCAGGAACCGGAGATTCTTAGAAAGAATTTGAGCTCCCGGGTGCCCGACTGGATGGAGGAGACCTGTGAAGTTATGCTCAACGATTTCTTTTGTGCCACCGGCTTCTGTTCCAAGGACCTGCACATAAATTTGTTGTAATTTTAGGCTTCGTCAGATGGTTTGCTCTCTTTGAGCTCCCACTCCTAATATGCGATCTATGGAGTGTCAATGCTCTTGAAAAGATGATTTGGTCGAGGATAAAGTCGTATAAACAGATCTCACAAAAATACATGAGGATACTGTAGGTCTCTAATTCTAACGACTGGGGAAAGAACTCATTGAATGTTTGGTGGCACCCTTCTGGTTGAAGCCACACCAAAGTTAAAACACACTTTTGGATTGTTCAATTCGTGTGCTAGACGAGCGAGTACCATACTTAAAAAGGAAAATGATACTACATTTTTTTTTTTTTGAAAAAAGTGAGGATGTGATATTACTAAAACCAAAAGAGCAATATATGAATCCTTAGAAAAAAACGCCAGCCCCACCCACCAACGAACCAGAGAAACAGAAAACCATAAAAACAGCCATTAGGGAAGCTTGAACAGCCCAATCTGACTTCTTAACCAACCAGTCTAGAAGAGAGAAAGAAACTTATTGGCCAAGAGTCGAAGCAGACATGATGACCTGGTCCGCTGAGCAAGGGAAAGATGGCTCCACCTCCTTAACCCAAGCCCTTAACCTGGCTAGCACTAAGTTAAAGATATCAACCGCGCCAGCTCCCTGATCCTTGAAGATTAACCTGTTCCACTCCAGCCACACTATCCATAGCGCCGCATACAAAAGAGACTTCAATATCTTCCTCTGCACTTTACCCCGAGCAAAAAAATACCACTAATCAAATAGACCCCAACCGAGATCGGACAGACCCACTCATTACCCCACCACCTAAAAATCTGCTGCCACAAACACAAGACTGTCTCACAGTGTATGAAGAAGTGGTCCACAGACTCTGGAACAGAGCCACAAAACACCCCCCCTGCAGAATCCCTTTCCTACCCAGATTATCCTTGGTGTTAATTTTCCCCCCAATGACCAGCCACACAAACAACTCCACCTTTGGAGGAGCCAAACTGTCCCAAACACGAGCAGACACAGAATTGATTGAGGGAACATTGGATCCAAACATCAATGAGCAAAGCCTCTCATGAAAAGGGTGTGGTGAAAAGAAAATTATACTACACCTACAAATTCAACATATTAATTCCCCAAGTATCCATTTACATGGTATCATAAATAGACAGCATGTTTAACTCAATTAAGCCTTTTCACAACTGTTAACCTCAAAGGGTACAATCTATATGCTTTTGATGATAACAAAATATTTTTATGCCAGAATTTATCTCTAGTTAAATTCATTAAAAATTTATCAAGCCTAAATCATCTAAATGTTGTTAATTGCTAGGATGGTCGTCCAAATGTGTCCTTTTGGTCAACCAACTCTAGATAGCAGGCTTGTGTTTGAATAAGAAATTTAAATCCAACTGAAGTTTAATTGACCAACTGTTTCTGTTAGGTCAACCAAATCTCAACAGAATGCTAAAATGTCAACTTTAGTTGACTAAATAAGTCCAAAATGTTTTGAACCACTCTAGAAGGGTTTAGGAACCGGTTTGGTTGACCAATGTGAAAGATTAGTCGATCAATATTGGATAGTAAGCTATTCATCTTTTCTGTTAATCGGCCAAAGGCTTATCAAAGTCTGTCTAGCCGACCAAATACCATATGATAGTTGACCAAAATCATCCAAAATGGTTTTTCTGGCTCATCCAAGAAGGTTGTTTAGTTGACCAATATGTGATTTGGTTGACCAAATGCTATCATCTCCAAAGTTTTCCTTCTTCCATTCTTTTGGCTATTTTCTTCTTCTTTTAACCCTCAATGTTTAGCCATTTTAAAGATTTTTTCTTAAAATTTTTCCTGTTTTGACAAAAGACAAATCTGTAGTTTTTTTCCCTTATCATTAATGCCTTGCACAAAAATATGTTATGACAGTCAACCTCTTATTTTTTTTCTAAAAGACTACGTTTAAGGCTTCAAAACTATCTTCTTTCCTTTCTAATGTTTCTCTTTGGGCTTCCAAATACAATGCATAACCAATCAGAAAATTATGCAAATCTGCATTGTCTTATATCCTGCAGTATTCTCTTTAGTCTAATGCTTGACTTGAATCTACATGTTAGTATTGGAAACATCCACCTACAGATTTGCACCTACTTTATATATGTTGGATCATTAATTACAGCAGAATAGCTATTTGTTGACTAACCCTTTTTGAGCTAATTTCTCATACCTGAAAAGTTGAAGTAAAAAAGACAAAGGACTCCTATTTGCAGTCTGATACATCATGGAGTTGATTTCGAAATCAAAATTGACCGAGGGAGATGTTGCATCCAATGACTGATTTTTCTGTTCTTTTAAGTACTTAAGGCCCCAACCACCAGCATTAAACCTCACTTATTGCTCTAAAGTTGCTGAAAAGAAGAAGGTGTTTAAGAAGCTCTCTAGCATTCAAGTGTGGTGTACAACTTGGCTGGTGCTCCTCCTTCATCTTTGTAGTCACAAAAGGGTTGTAAGTCAGAATTGTATTACACTTTGTGTGTAATTTGTATCTCACTTAAGTGAGGGTTTATTTACTTTTCTCAAGTTTATACTTCTTGTACACGGGAATTTGTATTAGGTTTTCTAGCTTATAACAAAGGTTAGGAAAATTTCCTTGATACTTAGTGGAACCTTCAAGCTTTGGCTTGAGGAGAGAGAACATAGGCTTTAGTAAGCCGAACCTCTACAAAAACTTCTTGTGTTGTGGTTGACCTTTGTTTGACCTTGTTTACTTTATTCATCTTGCAATCACATTAAAAAGATTAAACTCTTACTAGAAATATTTTCTATAAAATCTGTTAAAGTTTTCTTAAAAATTTAAAAGCCCAATTCACCCCGTATTGGGCATTTTCTGGGCAACAACAACTATTTCAGTTTGGCTATATGGATCCTCTTCTCCAGTGCTGCCATGCCAATATCCACAATCTTTAACTCGGGATAACAAATATTTCTTAATAGTCAATTGAGAGGACAGTTTGGTATAACTCCCTTGCCATCTTTTATGTAAGTATTATGTGAGAAGTCGCATCACTCCATCCCAAAATCCTAAGCAAAATACAATGCAGAGAAGACAGATAAATAAACTAATCAGGATGTATGCTATGAGGTTTACATTAATTAATAATTTACCTTGATAAATGTTCAAAACTAAGCAAAAATGCACATATCCCAGCTGATATGGCAAATTCAGTACATGAAGCTAAGTAAATGTAGGCAAACACATTGGGTTCAACTAGATCAATCCATGTGCTTGGTTTTTACATGGACTTGCAAGTAACTGAGGTGGGATTCAAACGCTTTTGACGTATTTTGGATGGATATGGATTATTCTTGCCATTCCACATCAATAATGAACTTACTATTGAATACCTATTAAAAACTAAATATCCAGGCAGCTCTAAGTAAAAACATTTCGGGTTCCATTTACCAGTGCAAGGTTGGGGCAGATAGGTTAAAGTTCAAACCCTGGTCACCCACCCAAAACTGACTTCGATTCTCTCTAAAATCCCGTCCATCCCCATTTTGTAGTGTTTCATACCAATCACAATGCAGGCAGGCCAATGTGAGGCCCTAAAGTTAAAAGAATAACAGTGACTCTTTTTGGTCATGTTGACCAAACTAGAAGAAAAACATGAAGATCAATATCACGCAAATGCTATGACAACATAAATAGGAAAATCTGAGTTGGTTGTTATACCGGTAGACCAAATGCCATTGCTTCAATTGTCACTCTACCAAATGTTTCTCCTAATCCCTGCACAGTGAAGGGTCAGTGAAGTTTGCACAAATTTAGAGATAATTGGAAGAAGACAGCAAATCAACAGGTCAAATAAAGTCCATTATAGAGAAGTGCTTTTTGGGCAAAGGTAAAATGCATTCATACAAATTTCATAATTTGGTTGGTCAGTAGACACTTTCCTGATGGCAAACATGGAAACAAATACAAAGTATGTTTGAACTAATGATTAGCGCCCTCAATAATAATTTAACTCTATAACTGTGTTTCATAAAATAGTTCAAGTGAGTTCCCAGAACTTAACACGGCCATATTTTCTGTTAATCAATGATTTTTTTTTTTTTTGACAAGTAAAAGAAAAGAAATATCAGTATTACATGGCTGTTTTTAAGGTTTGATAAAATAACATTGCTTCAGAATGTTGCTCTCATTCCTGATGAAATTCATCCTCCTCGGTACCTCTACATCTAAGAAGCAGATTACCACCTATGATTCTGTTGAACATCCAAACACATATTCAAATAGAGTAGTATTAACAATATCAAGCTAGGGGAGAACACCGTGAAAACAAATTTGGCAATAACGCCTTCAGTTAATATCCA
The DNA here is from genome assembly GCA_036245055.1 of Diospyros kaki. Lineage (NCBI taxonomy): Eukaryota > Viridiplantae > Streptophyta > Magnoliopsida > Ericales > Ebenaceae > Diospyros > Diospyros kaki. The sequence goes on from BSEG01000003.1 coordinate 6,854,601, forward strand.
TTATACATCATTAAGGACACAACTCATATCTCTTAAGTTTTGATGAGTTGGTGATTGTTCTAAAGTAATAAATCTGTACTTGAACTTTGAAGCCTACCCCAAAGTTAAAATTACTTTGTACATGTTTGGCCTGCTTATGAACAAAAGAGTAGCCACACATGAGGGGTTAGCAGTTTAATCATGATTCACCAGCCTTTGGATTTGAGAACGTGTGATTGAGGACGGGTTTGTGGATCTTGTGAGAAGGTGGTACTTTAGTTATGATGTAATTGGCTCTCCTAGTTTTCCTCTTGTAAAAAATATGAAGCTATTGAAAAGGATGTTAAGCATTGGTATAGAGAGGTGGTTGGCAATGTGAGGTTAAGAATTAACCAGACTTTTAATGAGATTAAATCTGAAGACAAGAAGCGCTTCCAGGGCCTCTGATAAAGAACTTATCCATAGAGAAGGTCTAAAAGGAGAGGTCAGTAGGCTTCTGATTGCTGAAGAGGTAAGTCACAAGTCCAGGTAGGTTTCTTTCAAGTAATATGATATAAATAAAGAGTCTTTCATAAGATAGCTAATCCAAATAGAAGGAAAAACTTTAGGTCTTTTCCTATTTTGAGTCAGTTTCTTATTTCCTAATATTGTTAGGTCTTTTCCTATTTTGATTAGGAGATTTGCAATTCGTTTCCTATTAAGAGTCTATAAGGTTATGTTATAAATACTCTGTCGTAGTTGATTACAAGGTAATAAGAATAATATTTTTTCCAGCATACCGTGTGCAGGAGATACAAAAATTCTCTCTAACGAGCCCTAGCTTTCAACATAGGGAGACAAGGAAGGAGGTCTTTGAAGGAGTTAGCTTCTCATCTAGCTAATTGCCCATGGACTCAATCTGTTAACAGGGGTGATAGCAGAGTTAGATTGTAGTTAGAGTTGACATGGGCACAAGCCCTTTATGTGAGCTATCCTCTAACCTTATTATCTGGTGGAAAATAAGAAGTAATCTGACTTGAGCTCTTCTCCCTTCTCCATTAGAAGTAGTTTGGCCTCCAAATCCAAATTCACGCACAATTTTCAGGATACCAAATTGATTTATTCAGCATTCTGTTGCTTAAAGGATGTCCCTAATGTAGGCTCCCCACTTAGTGAGAGTCATTTTTGTATGTAACCTTATCAATGTGTGTGTGCATATGTTTTGCAAAGAGGTTGTTTCCACTACTTAAAACCCTTAATCTTTTAGTCACAAAAGAACAACCTTACAATTACTAAAATAAACTTTATATCAGCTCTCTATGGCTTGCTTCATGATTTCGCTTTGATTGTCATTTGCACACAACATTATTTTGGATAGCTTGTTATGGAAGCCCATATAAGAGGGGCTTTTCCTTGTTCTTTTTTGAGTTTAATGAAGTCCTTTGTGACAAAAAGATGTCTAACTTTCCTTTAAAAGCAATTTGGAAATCCAATGCTCAGCTTATAGTTATTTTATTTATCTGGTCAACTACCTTGGCATTCTCACTATTGGTAACTAGTGGAAGTGTGGGCACTGGGCACCTGTTGGTGTTATAGATTTAGGGCTAATGGTCAGGCATGGTTTTCTAGAGAAAATTTTAAAAATACTGCAATTTAAAAAAAAAATAACATACTATTACAATTTCCAAACTAATTAACAAAATACTATATTTCTTTCACCATAGCAGTCCACGCTGTAAGTGGGGCCAGCGTGGAAATTTTAACTGAACAAACTCGCTCTTGGGAGAGCAAGTTCCACAGCATCAAGTGCAAGGCAGTGCAAGTGAAACTCGCTCCTGTGAGGAGGGAGTTTCATGCAGCCTTGTCCAAGGCTGCCTTGCATGCAAGGCTATGTGGGACTCCCTCCTATAAGGAGTGAGTTTGTCCGGTTAAAATTTCCACACTGGCCCCACTTCCAGTGTGGATTCATGGTGGAAGAAATGCAGTAGTTTTAATTAGTTTGGAAACTTCAGTATTTTGTTAATATTTTTTAAAATTATAGTATTTTTAAAATTTTCTTTGGTTTCTTTTTCACCGTCTAACAGCTCATGCTGCTTGGGATTGTGTTTCTGATCTGGGTGTTCATTAGGTTATGCCTGCTTCTATGGCCAATACAGTGTTCCTACGAGCAGAGTGTTTGCTAATTACCAAAAATCAGAATGCTGACTGTCCATTGTGTGTTTTATGATTTATTTGGGAATTGTTGTGTTATAAGCAAAAGCCCATTAAAAGACAAAAAAGTAGACAAAAAAGTTCAAAAGTCCAAAATAATCTTTTTGGACTAAAAGGCGTAAATTTCCCATACGCGAGGGGTCCCACACAAACACGCAAACTAGATAACTCCAACATTCAAAAATCCCTTCAAATATTCCGAGAAAAGAACAAGCAATTATCCATAAAGAATTCTAATTCTAAAAGGTTTCGGAATATTGGGTTAGACGTCATCCATAACAATCCTAATCTTAGCCAAATTAAGAAAAATTAGGGTAAAACGTTATCTGTAAAAATCCTAATTTTAACAAAATTAAGAAAAGTCAAGATAAACGTTATCTACAATAATTCTAATCCGGATTAATTAAGATTACTTTATATTCCTTTATAAATAAGCGGGCACTCCATCCTGAAAATGAACGTCTTCGATACTGATTTCAATACAGTTTTCATCATTTTCAGTATGGTTGTGTTTCTATATTGTACTTGTTGGTTTCACCATGTCAACTAAGTGATGGAACACAACTATATCAATTATCTTTATTCACCACCATCTCATGAAACTTCTCCATATGAAGATGGTGTTGAAACTTCATTTCATCATTACTCCGCCAGGGGATATTATCCACTGCCGGTCCCAAGCCCGGATAAAGGAGGAGGGTTGCGTTAGGTAGCCGACAGCCAGTGTAAAACCTAATCGGATCCAAATATGAATTCTAGATAAACTATCTGTTGGGATGTAACCCACATAGAAGTCTAAAATTCATGTAGCCAACCCCACATAGTGGGATAACGGCTGGATATGTTGTTGTTGTTGTTTTCATCATCTTCAGTATCTGACTTAAGCATCGGCGTGTTTGCACGGAGACCTCCCCGCGCCCTCTAATTGTTTTCTTATTTTTGCACATTCAAGCGGCTTGACGATGACATTACCAATCAAATAAATTCATTGTTGTATACAAGCAACAACAACAAGAAAGGAATGTAACTTTTCATGGTTTAAAGACATTGACTTTTGCATCTTCTTTTGGTTGAGGGGGGCATCCCTTTGGTCTGTCCTTCTAGAAGATGATCTATTCCTTGTACCTGGTTTTTTGGGACCTTCGGTTTCCTACAGTACTTTTGCACAGTTTTCACTGCATTAAAACAGCTCTTTCTATATGCTTAGTTACTGACAAAAAGATATCAAATAGCAACTTATGAAGTGTGGGAAATTTTGGAATATGGTTTTGCACAATATACCATAGTTATTAATATCAGTGGACCAGCCAATACATTATGGTACAAAAATGAGTATGTTTTTGTAATTTTTAGGATAGCCAAAAAATAAAAATGATAAAAATACAAAAATTGTTTGGTTGTACTGCCCTGTCACTAGATATCAATGAGTTTTTTAATTTTAATTATTTTAAAATAAGATTTATAATATGTCAATTAAACTTTTGTTTCCTCTGAGTCAAAAATTGTTTGGACTCTCTCTCTCTCTCTCTCTAAATATTTATACATATAATCTCTTTACATACAATAAATCTTTTAAACTTAATATTTTATTGTTAAAAATATAAAAATTCATCCAGCATATCTGAAAAAGAAGAGAGCAACTTTAGTAGTAACAGTAAGGTTATATGTATAAAAGGTCAACTTTATGACTAAAAGGTCACAAGTTCAAGTTTTTTGTGAAACAAGGATAAAGTTGCGTATAAAAATGATTCTCTCGACCCTTGCAAAGCGAGGAGCCTTATGTGCCGAGGACGCCCATATTAAAAAGAGGACTAAAACTTCAAAAAATAAATGCTCAAAGCACAAGCTAAATTGGTTCGTATTAATTAACATAGCAAGGATTAAACAACAACAACATATCAAGCCTTTATCCCACTATGTGGGGTCGGCTACATGAATTCTAAGCTTCCATGTATTTCTGTCTTTTGTCATATCTTCATTTATATCCATAAACTTCATATTAAACTTTAATGTCTCTCTCAAAGTTTTCTTAGGTCTGCCTCTACTTTTTTTGACTAATTGTTCCATTTCATCAACTCTCTTCACAGAAGCGTTTATTGGTCTCCTTCTCACATGACCAAACCATCTTAGTCTAGTCTCTCTCATCTTCTCCTCGATTGGTACTACTCCTACCTTATTACGGATAACTTCATTTCTAATCTTATCCTTCCTTGTATGACCGCACATCCATCTTAACATCCTCATCTCCGCTACACTCGTCTTTTGCTCATACTGGTATTTGACTGCCCAACATTCTAAGCCATATAGCAAGACTGGTCTTATAACTGTCCTATAGAATTTTCCTTTTAGTTTTAATGGGATTTTACCATCACATAACACCCCCGATGCATTTCTCCATTTTAGCCAACCTGCCTTAATTCTATGTGCGACATCCTCGTGAATTTCTCCGTCTTTTTGAATCACTGATCCTAAATATCGAAAATAGTCTTTTCTTTGTAAGATTTTGTCTTCCAATTTTATTATAACATCATCCACTCTTGCATTCTTACTAAATTTACATTCCGTATATTCTGTTTTCTTTCTACTTAATTTAAATCCCTTAGATTCTAAATTGCTTCTCCACAACTCAAGCTTAGTGTTCACTCCTTCTTTTGTTTCATCCATCAACACTATGTCGTCTGCAAATAGCATACACCATGGCACCTCTGTCTGAATATCTTTAGTGAGTTCATCCATTACTAGAGCAAATAAGTATGGACTTAGTGTAGAACCTTGATGCAGTCCTATTATAGTTGTAAACGGTTTAGTATCCCCTCCGCATGTTCTGACTCTTGTCTCTACACCGTGATACATGTCCTTAAGGGCTTGTATATAGGCTATTCTGACTCCTTTTTTTTCTAAAACCTTCCATAATACTTCTCTAGGGACCCTATCATAGGTTTTTTCTAGATCTATAAACACCATATGTAGGTCCTTCTGATGATCCCGATACCTTTCCATTAAGCGTCTCAGTGGGTATATAGCTTCCATTGTTGACCTACCAGGCATGAAACCAAACTGATTTTCCGAGACCTTTGTTTCTTTTCTGAGCCTCTGCTCTATTACTCTCTCCCAGAGTTTCATGGTATGGCTCATTAGCTTAATTCCTCTATAATTTTCACAGTTTTGAACATCTCCTTTATTTTTGTATATAGGGACCAAAATACTCTTCCTCCACTCATCTGACATCTTTTTTGATTTAAGGATCGCGTTAAATAATTGCGTTAGCTAGGAGATGCCCTCTTCTCCCATGCATTTCCATGCTTCTATTGGTATATTATCTGGTCCTACCGCCTTATGATTTTTCATTTTTTTTAATGCTTGCCTTATTTCATTTGAACTTATGCGTCGATAAAATGTATAGCTCACGTTCCCTTCGGAGTTATTAAGATGTCCCAACTTAACTCTTGTGTCGCCACCATCATTGAATAATTTTGTGAAATATTCCTTCCATCTCTCCTTAATCGCTCCCTCATTCACTAATACATTTTGATTTTCATCTTTTATGCATTTCACTTGATTTAAATCCCGTGTTTTTCTTTCTATTGCTTTAGCTAATTTATATATATCCCTTTCTCCATCTTTTGTATCAAGTCGTTTATATAGATTCTCATATGCTTTTGACCTTGTTTCACTAACAGCTCTTTTTGCTGCCTTTTTTGCTTCTTTATAATTTTTTTGATTTTCTTCATTGTTGCATTGATATACAGCCTTATAGCAAGTTTTCTTATTTTTAATTTTCAATTGTACCTCTTCATTCCACCACCAAGACTCCTTAAGGTTAGGGGCTCTACCATTTGTCTCTCCAAGAACTACCTTTGCCGTGCTTCTCAGGGCGTTAGCCATTTCTTTCCACATTTGGTTTGTCTGACCTCCTCCATTCCATTCCCTTCTACCCCTTAGTTTTTCTTTGAAGATTAGTTGTTTCTCCCCTTTTGAATCCCACCACCTGATTTTTGGATTTTGTTTTATGTGATTTTTTCTCTTCCAATTTCTTACTTGGACGTCAAGTACTAGAAGTCTATCTTGAGTAGTCAAACACTCTCCTGGTATCACCTTACAATCCCTACAACATAACCGATCCTCTTGTCACATGAGGAAATAATCTATTTGGGTGCTTGATGTGATATTTTTATATGTGATTAAGTGTTCATCCCGGTTTTAACCTAGTATTGGTTATGATGAGCCCATATGCCACAGCAAAATCTAGAATAGACTTACCCTCATTATTAATTTTCCCGAATCCATACCCTCCATGAACCTCTCTATAACCATTTCCGTCTCTACCCACGTGCCCATTTAAGTCACCTCCTATAATCACTTTCTTTCCTCTTGGTATCATTTGTATGAGTCCCTCTAGGTCCTCCCAGAATTTTGCTTTTATCTCATCACCTAACCCCGCTTGTGGTGCATATGCACTAAAGATATTCATAGTCATTTTTCCTAGACTAACCTTCACCATAATAATCCTATCCCCTATTCTCTTTACATCCACTACCTCATCTACTAGGCTTTTATCTATAACAATCCCCACTCCATTTTTCGCTCGATCATTTCCTGTGTACCATATTTTATATCCAGTTTCTGATAAAGTTTTTGCTTTTTTCCCTACCCATCTCGTCTCTTAAAGGCACATAATATTAATTTTTCTCCTAACCATCACATCGACCACTTCCATAGCTTTGCCTGTTAATGTTCCTATGTTCCATGACCCAATCCTTAATCTATGATTTTGTTTTTGGCCTTGACTTTGAATTTGATTTTGTTTTTTGCCTTGACTTTGAATTTGTTTTTGATTTTGGTTTTGATTTTGATTTTGGACTAACTTCTTTACCCACATCCGTCCAAGCAAATGCGGGAACCCTTGCTCATTTGTCACTACATCCGGGCGCCGATGCAGCGGCTCTCGCTCACTTGACACTACATAGGGGCAGTGTAGCGCATCGCTATGAAAGATTTATACTTGTACATTGACGGAAAATAATGAATGAAATTTTTGTCATTTTATATATATGCATATTTGTTGTGTTTCCATATTGTACTTGTTGGTTTCACCATGTCAACTAAGTTATGGAACACAACCATATCAATTATCTTCATTCACCACCATCTCATGAAATTTCTCCATGTGAAGATGGTGTTCAAACTTCATTTCATCATTACTCCGCCATGGGATATTATCCACTGCTGGTCCCAAGCCCGGATAAAGGAGGAAGGTTGCGTTAGGTAGCTGACAATCAGCGTAAAACCTAGTCGGATCCAAATATGAATTCTAAACAAACTATCTGTTGGGATGTAACCCACATAGAAGTCTAGAATTCATATAGCCAACCCCACATAGTGGGATAACGGCTGGATATGTTGTTGTTGTTGTTATATATATGCATATATTTAAATTTAATAGTATTTTTATATCTATTCTATTATGCAAGCAAACACCAGATTTGGTATTACCTAATATTGAACTTGTATAAAGTTCCCTTTATTCCCAAAATACTCCTAAACTATTTATTTTATTTACCAACCACTAAAGCTTTATCAAGATTTTGTTTTCCCAACACACCCATTAATTCATTAACCAATCACTTAGTATCTCCATCAACACACATAAAATTAATAATCACCCAAAACTGTCCTTTGCAAAATTGTATGTAACTATTTGTATTACAAAAATAAAACAAATAAAACAAAAACAAAAACAAAAAACATCCAAACATTTATTAGTGTTCATAGAATCATTAACCAATTATTTTGTTTCTCCATCAACACACACATAAAATTTCATGTAACTATCTACATAGGTTTACCTGTAACCATTTATATTACAAAATTGAAACAAACAAAACAAAAACAAAAGAATCCATACTAATAAAAGTCCTACCACTGCTACTGCTGCTGTGCCATGCTGTGAAGTTTGTGCGTGTGCGTGTGTATTGATTTATTATCTGTGAATTATCTTCTTACCTTACCTTAAATTTATCTTTTATCTTTTTGTTATGTTTGTTTGTATTTTATTTTAATGTAATCTAGTCCTACAAAGTAGGAATGTAATCCTAAAAACTAGGAGCTAAAATTTAGGAGAATTCTGAGGATCTGTTGTGTATATATTTTGTGGATTGTCATTCAAGAATAATTAAGGAAATAAGCAGCAAGAGGGTCTTTTTCTACATGGTATCAGAGCCGTCCTCTTGTTCATCCTAAAAACCCTAAAGTGTCTTCATTGCACTTCTCTTTTCCGAGGCCTTCAGTGCTGTGTTTCCCACCACTACGTTTTTTTTTTTTTTTTTCCGTTGATCTTTCAGGGCTATGACTTTGTTTCTCCTCTGTCACAGCTTGTTCCTTCCATCGATTTTTCAGTGTTGTGTGCCTATTAGAGCCACAACAATTTTGGAAGTCATCCTTAAACTACCAGCCTTTGTTCTTTCCTAGTCTTACCATGTTAGGAATTTTAGAGATCAATACTCCAACATGCCAATAGGAAGTACTCCCACCAGTGACCTACCAGGTATCAGTCCTATAGGTTTGATGGGAGGAATTATTTGCAGTGGGCATAACTTGTGAAGACTTTTTTGAAGGGAAGTGGGAAGATGGCTCACCTAATCGAGCCAAGTCTAGATGCCAAAGATCCCGGTTTTTCTGCATGGGAAGTTGAGGATTCGATGATTATGTCTTGGCTTTGGAGCTCAATGCAACCCGAGGTAAGTAGAAATTGTATGTTCCTATCTACTGCTAAGGAGATTTGGGACACTGCAAGGCATACTTACTCTAAGATGCAAGATGCATCTGTAATTTTTGACATTAGGGTGAAAATAAGTAGTACAAGGCAAGGATTTTTAACTGTTACTGAGTACTATAATAAGATGAATGGATATTGGATGGAGTTGGATCATTTCCAAGATATAAAGATGAAATGCAGTGAAAATGAAACCACTATAACTACCATATTTGAAAGAGATAGAATAGCGGAATTATTGGTAGGTTTCAATGTTGATTTTGATCAAGTGAGGGTGCAGATCTTAGGTAGGGAAAACTTCCTTCTCTCAATGAGGTTTTCTCTATTGTTCAAAGTGAGAGTATAGACGGATAGCTATGCTAAATGAAGTAACCTCTGAAGGAACTGCAATGGTGACTAATAAGAGGGATGGTGCTCAATTCAAGCCACAGCCGGGCAAGTTTGAGTTTAACCCTAGAGTGCAAAATCGAGAGAGTTTATGGTGTACTTTTTGCAAAAAATCCAGGCATACCAAGGAGACAGCTTTTAAGCTGCATGGAAAAAAAGCAGTGCTGAATAAGGTGGAAGGCATGAAATATATTTAGTCCAGAAAATAGGTTCAAGCCTTAAATACAACTAAGGAGGAAGAAACTACCTTGGAAAGGGCAAATTCGGTCATCATGGCTGATCAATTTAATGTTGAGGAAATTAGTAAGCTTAAAAGCTTTTTGAAAACCATTCAAGATGGCAATTGTTCCATGGCTCAATCAGGTATTTGTTTGAATTCTGAATCTATTAAAGCCTCACATACTATTAGGAATAATTTATGGATTCTAGACTCAAGAGCCACCGACCATATGACCTTTGATTTGAATGTCTTTGATTCTTGCATACCGATGAGTAGTCCCAAGAAGATAACAATAGCTAATGGAGATGTGTGAGAATCCCACATCGCTTCAGCAAGGGAGACCTGGGCTATATATAAGCAGGAGGATCCCTCCACTTGTTAAGCTAGCTTTTCAAATTGGAGTTCTACCTCTAACTTCTCACATAGTATCATAGCCAACCCTTGGCTGGGGGACTACTCTCGGTCATGGTCATGGACCAGTACCCTGCCCGATCACCTAGGCATGTATCAGTTACTGGAGAAGCTTCGGTGTGGGGAAGAGTGTGAGAATCCCACATCGCCTCAGCAAAGGAGACCTAGCTATATATAAGGAGGAGGATCCCTCCGCCTGTTAAGCTACCTTTTCAGGTTGGAGTTCTACCTCTAACTTCTCACATGGTATCAGAGTCAACCCTTGATTGGGGGACTACCCTCGGTTGTGGTCATGGACAAATACCCTACCCGATCACCTGGGCATGTATCAGTTACTAGAGAAGTTTCGGCATGGGGGGGGAGTGTGAGAATCTCACATTGCCTGAGTATCCCACATCGCCTCAACAAGGGAGACCTGGGCTATATATAAGAAGGAGGATTCCTCCACTTATTAAGCTAGCTTTTCAGGTTGGAGTTCTACCTCTAACTTCTCACAAGATGCAATTCTTATAGCTGGCCATGGTAATGTGAACCTCAATTCCTCATTATCCATTCACCATGTTCTTCATGTGCCTAATCTTTCTAACAACATGATATCTGTCTACCAACTTACCAAAGACCTAAATTGCCATGTTGTTTTTTCACCTAACAAATGTGAATTTTAGGCACTGGATACAAGGAAGAAGATTGGTGTGGCTGAGGAATGGAATGGGTTGTACTACTTGAAGACAACTAGTTCCATCATTAACAGGGAGAAACCTATCATGGCCTACTCATTTCAGCCTGCATCTGTTACTAATTTTTGGCTTCAACATTGTCATTTAGGGCATCCTTCCATTAGTTTAATGCAATCCATGTTTCTAGCTTTGTTTAAACATCTCAGTATATCTAGTCTTCATTGTGATGTGTGTGAGTTTTCTCAACACCATAGAGTATCTTATCCTGTTAGTAATAAAATCTCCTCCATTCCATTCAATTTGATCCATTCGGATGTGTGGGGACCATCTAGAATCCCTAATTGTTCTAGGGCTAGGTGGTTTATTATTTTTATTAATGATTGTACAAGAATGACTTGAGTATATCTCTTAAAAGAGAAGACAACTATCAGCTCTATTTTGCCTATATTCTATAAGATGATATCAAACCAATTTGGATCCAAGATTAAACAATTCCGGACTGATAATGCAAGAGATTACTTTAATCACCACTTGCATAATTTTTTCCAACAAGAAGGAATTATTCATGAGTCATCAGTCATCATGTGTAGAGACTCCACAACAAAATGGAGTGGCAGAAAAGAAAATGAGACATTTACTTAATGTCACTAGAGCCCTTTTGCTTCATCATTCTATTCCTAAGAATTTTTTTGGGGAAGTAGTGTTAACAACTGCCTACTTGATTAATCGTGTTTCTTCTACTCTCCTAAATCAAAGTTCAGTTCAATGTCTGACTTTTTTCCAGAAGTTGGTTTTCATACTTCTCTTCCTTTAAGAGTCTTTGGGTGTGTTGCTTTTGTCCATGTGTCCAAATATCATAGGGATAAGCTAGATTCTTGAGCTCTCAAATGCGTGTTTCTTGATTACTCACCCACTCAAAAAAGTTACAAATGCTATCACCCAACTTCTAGGAAATTCTGTGTCCAAAGATGTCACCTTCATTGAAACTCAATCCTTTTCCCTTAGTACTGACAGTAAAGGGAAGGAAATCTCTTGTGGTGATACAGGTCTTGATCTACCGTCTTTGAAATTATCCCATCAGTTTCAGAATCATGACTCATCTAATTCCTCCTTAGATGAGCAGAATTAGCAGGTACCACAAGAAGAGCAGCCTTCAACAATGTTCTCATCCTCTCCGGTTCGATTCAAAGGGTCCCCCTATGTCTTCAAGAAACAGACACAACCTATTCCAGACTCTCAAATGGCACCAAAAACATTCCCAAGTCCAGGTATTAAAACCCCCTGTTCCTCTTCGACTTTACTGCCGCATTCTACTAATGACCTAGACCTACCTATTGCCCTTAGAAAAGGCATTAGAAGCTGTACCCAACATCCATTAGCAAATTACCTATCCAACCACTGTTTGTCTCCTAAACATAAAGGCTTCCTAACTTCCTTAGATGCCATTTCTATTCCTAAGACAGTTAGTGAGGCTTTCAAAGATAATAATTGGATTCAAGCAATGCAGGAGGAGATGCAAGCCTTGGGAAAAAATTAGACATGGGATATTATTTTTAAACCAAAGGGGGTTAAGGCTGTGGGCTGCAAATGGGTTTTCAACCTGAAGTATAATGTAGATGGAACCCTAAGGAGGTATAAGGCTAGGCTGGTTGCTAAAGGTTACACTCAAACTCATGGGATTGACTGCCTAGAAACCTTGGTTCCTATGGCGAAAATGGCAACTGAGGATTTTATTAGCTCTAGTAGCACATTATGGCTGGAAATTGCAGCAATTCGATGTGAAGAATGCTTTCTTGCATGGGGATTTAGAGGAAGAGGTGTATATGGAGCCACCACTCAACTTTGATAAAGGTTTCACAAGAAAGGTATGCAAACTAAAGAAAGTTCTTTATGGGCTTAAACAATCACCACGGGCATGGTTCGATAGGTTCTCTAAGGCTATGAGGAGTATGGGCTAACGTCAAAGTAAGGGTGATCGCACTCTCTTCTTTAAGCACTCAAGTAAAGGAAAGGTGACAACATTTTTGGTTTATGTTGATGACATTATAGTCACCGGAGATGATTTTGTTGAGCAAACATAGCTTAAAGAAAGACTATCCCAGAAATTTGAGATCAAGGATCTTGGAGTCTTAAAGTATTTTTTGGGAATTGAAATGGCCTATTCGAAAGCTGGGATTTTCTTGTCCCAAAAAAAGTATATCTTAGACCTATTGCAAGAAATAGGACTATTGGGAGGCAAAGGAGTAGGTACTCCAGTGGACTACAATGTAAAACTAACTACCAATTCAACTTGTCAATTAGTAGATAAAGGGAGATACCAAAGATTGGTTGGGAGACTAATTTACTTGTCTCATACCAGACCAGATATTGCTTTCGCAGTAAGTTTGGTTAGTCAGTTCATGCATAGTCCTATCGAAGAACACATGCAAGTTATGAGAAGAATCTTGTGTTATTTAAAGACTACTCCTGGTAAAGGTATCCTCTTTAAATCAGGGGCAAAATTGGATGTTACCAGATATACTGATGCGGATTATGGAGGATCTTTGGATGATAGATGCTCCACAACTAGTTATTGTGTGTTTCTTAGGGGAAACCTAGTATCATAGAGAAGTAAGAAGCAGGGAGTAGTAGCTAGATATAGTGCTAAGGCTGAGTTTCGAGCACTAGCACTGGGTCTATGTGAATTGTTGTGGTTGAGGATCATTTTGGGAGACCTAAGGATTTCTAGTCATGGGCCGATCAAATTATGTTGTGACAATAAGTCAGCCATAAGTATAGCACATAATCCTATACAATATGATCAAACCAAACATGTGGAGATAGTTAGACATTTTATTAAGGAGAAGCTAGACGCCAGATTGATCTGTATTCCCTATGTGTCCTTAGAAGAACAGTTAGCTGATTGTTTGACAAAAGGACTGCCACCCAAACGATTTGAAGACTTGATATGCAAGCTAGGAATGGTTGATATCCATTCACCAGCTTAAGGGGGAGTGATAAAATTCCTACCACTGCTACTGTTGTTGTGTTGTGCTATGAAGTTTGTGTCGTGTGTGTGTATAGATTTATCTTTTGTAAATTATCTGTTTACCTTATCTTAGATTTATCTTTTATCTTTTTGTTATGTTTGTTTGTATTTTATTTTCTTGTAATCTAGTCCTACAAAGTAGGAATGTAATTCTAAAAATTAGGAGCTAAAATCTAGGAGAATTCTTAGGATTTGTTGTGTATATATTTTGTGGATTGTCATTCGAGAATAACTAAGGAAATAAGCAGCAAGAGGCTCTTTTTCTGCACATACATTTATCTGCATGTATATAATCATTTATTTAGCTGCATGTCATGAGCACAAACCCACCCCCTAGTTACTCCAAAATCTTTCACCGTTCAGCAATAGTGAAAATAAATAATATAATATTATTTGGATTAAATTTATAAATAAAAAATACCTTTTATTATCTGTGATAGTTATAATGATAAATTCAAAAGGTACACCCAAATGCACTAGTTGTATTAATAACAAAAATAGTACTTTGTCAGGTACGAGATTGATAGTTGTGGAATATACATGTACCAAACTTCTTTAGTCATCAATTGCAATCAACATCCTTTCTCCACAGAAGTATCAAAAGAATAAATATATCATGTATTGTTAATTAAGCATATTGAACAGATTTCAGATGCTACATTGGAAATACTCATTCACCTAAAAAGCATAACAAAGAACTGCTGTCGGATATTTTATTTTCCCAGTGCAAGGTGGGGATGCATTCTACTCCTTAGGGTCTGTGCCTTTAATGCTCAGAATTATGTAGTTGTAAAAACTTGTAAGTGGTATTATCAATAAGAAACTTTAAATAGTTAAAGAGGATGCCAAAAAAAAAAAGAAAAGAAAAGAATCCTATTCAAAAAGAAAATATATGTATACAGAGGTAGTCTGATGAGTACTTGTGCAACATCAAGCTTTTTAACATATCCTAAATTTTGTTCAAAGAAGAAATTAAAAATATTGGGCAGTAAAGCACTAACATATGCAGGAAAGAATAGAACTAAAAATAAGGCTATCTGTCACAAGGTTGAAGTGGTTCTTATCAAAGATAAAATTTGAGAAACAAGATTAAAAATAGATTGGCCATGGGAGAAGAAGATCAATAAATGCTTCTGCAATGAAAGTGGATGTAATAGAATAAGCGAGGAGTCTCTAGCACAAAATGCTTTAGAATGGCCTTACAAAAGATATTGCCATAGATAGAGATGCTTGGCAAGTTAGAATCTATGTAGCAAAACACACCTAGTGGAATTATGGCTTCATATGCTCTTGTAAAAAAATAAATCAAAACAACAGGAAAGTAAAAACAAGAATCTCTAAGTGCAAAACTGATAATGACATGAAATAGAAGCATAATTGATATAGGAAAAAACAAAAAGGGAACATGATGCTATATTTTAAAACTAGGAAGCTCGTTACCTGGGAATTTATGACATATACATCTGCTGCAGAGTAAAGTGAAGCAACCCTTGTAGTTGCTGGAGTCCAGAGCACTGACTTTGACATATTTGAATGTTGGGCTAGAAAACTGAGCATTCCTTGGACATAAGGCACCTTATTGCTCTTAGATCCAACTGAACCAATAAGGACTTTAAGAGTCTGCTGCTGCACTCCTTTACTCTTAGGTACTGATTTTCTTCTCTTCACATTGCTGTCAAATGTCACAATATCAGTGTCATCTACAAAGATAGTAACCCTGGATTAACACAAATGTTTCCATTGAATGGATGCAGCATGTTTTATTTTTTAATGATATATTATGTAAAATAAATGAGAATCATACTGAGAAGATTCTTCTTCAACCAGCATCTGTACTGATTCAAGAAGCAAGAGCTGTCCTTTTCCAGCATTTATGCTACTAAGAGACATCACAAGCATATCATTCTCATTCAAACCCATTTCTTCTCGAACTGCATTTCTCAATAACTTTCTTTTCTCAAGCATTTTTTCAGTGCTGAACAATGGAGTATTTAGGGAACACGAAATCCCTGCTACAAAAGCCAGCTCATCATTGACTGAAAGTGGAACCACTGCCAGCTGAGAATTCAGCTTGATGTTTTCTTCTGCAGACCAGGCAAGCCACTGTTTAGACTGTGCTTCAGAAAGGAAAAGCAACATTTTAACTCGGTTGAGAACAAGTTTTGACCGATCAAAGTACTCCCGTCGATTCTCCATGATCCACCAAGCAATACGATTTGAACCAGCAGGAAAATGTGTAGTATATTGCTCTGGAACCATACAAGATCCTAGATTATCAAGAAGCAAGCCATAATACAAATAGATTCACAAGAATATAAACAACAACAACAACATATCCAGCCGTTATCCTACTATGTGGGGTTGGCTACATGAATTCTAGATTTCTATGTGGGTTACATCCCAACAGATAGTTTGTCTAGAATTCATATTTGGATCCGACTAGATTCACAAGAATATGAAAGCACAAATTTCAAATAAGACAAAAGTAAAACTACAGTTCTGGAGTTTTTTTATGGTGTCATGATTAATATCCAGTGGAACTCTGAAAACAATCAATCAACTAAAGGCATAAGAGTTCTACTAGGAGGGGAGGAAACCTAAGTAAAAAATGTAGTCAATCAACATAAATCAGATATTGCGCCACTTACCAATATTGACAATAACATTATCATAAGAAAGTAGGGTTTAACATAAAATATTTATTCTGATCTTAACAGTCACAGCATACTCCATTTTTTCTAGTGCATTACATAAGCAACATGAGGCTCTAGACCGACAACAAGAAAAGCTTTTCAGTTTAAATAATTATATAAAGCAGTAGTAACTGATACAAGAATCAAAATGATTAAGGTTTTGTTTAATAATAATAAAAAAATTGTTTTCCTTGTGGCAAACACAATATCTCTACAGCTCAGACCACTAAGGGAACTTAATGTACAAAAGCATGTCTAGCATTTGATGATCAAGCAGCAGATCTGGTTATGCATTAAGAAATCCACATGCTTGAGCAGACCTTCTAATCACTAATTATGTCTAGCACAGGACGCGTACATATTTTTTGTTACACTAATGTGCCATGCTTACTCTCCAACTAGTAGAGGGCATCACATGCTTAGCTGGACACATCTCGCAAAACATTGATTGATGATCTGAAATTGCTTCGGGTTACATGAATCCCACAAGATAATTTACATGTACCAAATTCACCTAAAGCTACAAGATATTCAGTTCTCATAATGACTGGATGACATGCAGTTTGTTTAGAGAATATAAGATACAAGTAGAAAAGCATTAAATATTGAGGCACAACTAATCAACAGTAACTTTAATGAGGACTATTAGCAAACTGTTGGCAAAGGTTCTCACCAATCCATGATGCACAGACAGCTGATCCAGCAATGACAAGATCTGCCTTCCAGGCAGTTTTGAAGCTGAGATCTGCCCTGTCATCAAGCACTTTTATCTTTCTCCTAGAAAGTTCTGGCATCAATCCACCCTTTCTGCTGAGAACTACAACGGAAACTGTTGCCCCACAGCTCACAAACTCTGTTGCCAACTCCAACATAGAAAGTGGAGCTCCAGTCATTGACAGCTCATGAAATATCAACAAGAACTTCCTGGACCAAACAAGTCGTGAAAACTCCCCCTTCCTATCACAAGTTCCTGATCGCTTCTCAGGACTCCATTCCAATATTCTATCCTCTGTTGAGCCAAATGGACCAACAAGCAATCCATAAGAGGAATTTCGCTGAGGAATTTCTGGTTCCTGCTCCTCAAGCTCAGTGGCATTAATGACTGCTGTTGTTTTCTGCTTACCGTGTGCCTTACTACGCAACCGGCGTCCTGATCTCTTACTCCTTTTCCTTACATTTTTACGGGATGGAACAACACTCTCCCTTTTTGACAAAACCACATCCATATCCTCGAAGGCGGTTTGGTTTCTATCATTTCCAATTTTAACTGCCTTGGGATTGGCATCTGCAATTAAGTCCCGTCTGTGATTGTCTTCAAAGTCAGAGTTCTCATCATTTTGTTTACTTCCATAACCAAAAAGACCCTCCTTGTTGTCCCCATGAGCCCACTTGGATTGCACATAGAATCCAGCGTAAGCCCAAAGAGTAATTAACAACAACCAAAGCACTATACGGTTACTTCGAAACCACCGAGCATTAAAACCACTGCTTCTGTCTTCTCGTCGAGGCGTCCTTCCAGAGTTCAACCTCCGGAAAGTAGGAGAACCCCTGGGAGTTGATCTTCCTGACAACGAGGACTTCAAGCCGCCACCTGACCTTAATGACGATGGTCGCACTACGCTTCCTAGGAAATCCCCCTTACTACTGCCTTCATCCATTAGTCACTCCAACTATAGGACACAACAAAAAGCTCATTTGTCATTGTTTGGATATGAAGCATTTCCCCAAGTAAACCATAGAACTTCAATATCTTGTCCAATTAGCATCAGAAACGCCTAAATGTTTCCCAAGCATATACCTCCGTAGCTCACTCCTTCAGTGTTGGTTCTACAAGAATTAAAGAGCATCAAGTGATGTTTCAGTAATGCATAACAAATGTCAAAGAACAAAACGACGACCCGATCAAGACAACTGAAGGAAAGAAACATGAGTAAGAAGCGAGAACCCCGTAATTTATGAATCAAATGCTCATCAAACAAATAAATCAAGCCCTAAACTTACTAGATTTATCTTGAGCTTCGGCTAAAGCATCCGATACTTGTGAAGCAGAGTGTGGACGAAAGTACAGTCGAAACCGAAACCGATCCCAGCGAATCGCTTTGAGCTGCCTCTGCTACTTGAAGGTCACAAACTTTAACTTCCAAGAAACAAAGCAAGCAAGCAACCGAGAGAGAGGAAGCTTGTCTGCAACCGAGAGAGAGGAAGCTTGTCTGCAATTCGGAGAAATGATTGCACGCGCCTGACCGGAGCACGGAGAACTTATTAAAGAGGGGAGAAGACGACGGGAGACTGTTGCATGCTGTCACCCTCATTGCAATAGCGTGGGATGGAGCGAATCGATGTGAAAGTTCGATCGTCGGCACGTTTATCCGACGGTGGGAAATCCAGATTCAAACCCAATCATAATCGTACGGAAGACGATGATTAGGAGTGAATCGTGATCAGAGAGCTGTGAAGAATCTAGTTGGATTTTTTTTTTTTAAAATACCGTATTTAATATTGAGAGTAACCACCCCCAAGAAAATATTTTAATCTGTCATAAATAATTCAGTTTCCGAGGCTTTATCAAAATATTTAATTTAAAAGTAATAATAAAGGGCTACAAGACGGGGTCACGTGCTTTTAGAATTAATATAAATATTTTATGACTTTTATTATTATAATTTGTTTTGCTAGTAACAAATTATTATTAATTTTGTTATAAATTTTTAAAATTGTATTTTCTTTCTTTTTAATGTAATTATAAAAAATAAAAAAAAGTTATATTAAATGGTGGCCACCCAACCACCACCACCATCAAATCCAAATTTGGGTTAGAATTTGTTCATTCAAATTCATTTTTGAATTCTATTTAAACTCAGATTTAGATTTTTTCTTGATTTGAATATATACAATTCAGAGTTGACCCAATAAAGTTGAGGGTTTTAAGTGAAAAAATGTGTCGAGATCTTCTCAAGAGTATTAATTTTTTTTTTAATAAAAAAGTAAATAATACACATTTTTATACGAATATTTTATTATTTTATTAAATAAAAAATTAAAATTCAATCAACTATAAAATATAATAATTTTTTAATGATAATAAATTTTCAAGTATAATATAATATCTTAGAGATAAAAAAAAAATCAAACAACTTACCACAATAAATAAAAAAAATAAAATTATTTTTTTTTAAAACCTAAGAAGACCAGTATGAGCAAAAAATTATATTTTTAGATGTCAGTGCGAACAAATTGAGAAGGAAAAGTGGGTATTATGAGAAATTAGGATGATGAGAATTGGGATTAGGGATTGAACATTAAAAATTGAAAAATGGAGGAGGGAAAATTAAAAAATATATATTATTAAAAAATAAAATATATATATATTATAAATTTTTAAAATGAGGGACGTTCTAATTGTTGGAGCCTTATGCGGCGGCATAAATCGCTTTGGCGTTGGGTCAGCCCTGGTACAATTGAACCTAAAAAGGTTTGATAGGGCCTCCTAAATCCAAAAATCTAGTTTAAGCATTTAAATAGACAAACAAACTCATAGTTAGCCAATTTCCAGAGCAAGAGACAGACGCTTATTGGTTGGTTGCATCTTCTTCAATTTCTTTGACATCTAGGTTTTGATTGACGAAATATGTAACGCCCATTGATTGCTATGGCAAACCCCATGGTTCCGTGACCACTTGATCATAAATGCTCCTTTTCCAAATTTTTCATCCAAAAACAAAAATTTGATTCCATTCGCTCAAGTCCATGTCCAAAATTCTTTTTGAAAGTCATAATGAATTATCGTTTTTAATAGGTGATATGTTCCAAAAGTGATATCCTTTGTTCTAAAATTAACCCCCTTTTAAACAACAAATTTTTAAGTTAGTCTATTTTTGTTTTAAAACTTAACGTCCGAAATAATAAGTTTTGAAACAATCTATCCCTATTTCGGAACTTTAATGTCCAAATAATAGGTTTTGAAATAGGTTTTTCTATGTTTTCAACCTTAATCCAAGCCATTCTAAAATAAGTTTGGCTTTCTTAGTTTTTATCCCCAAATTCATTTGATTTTCGTTCTTTTTCTTTCTAACCTCTTCCTAAGCCCCTTAAAGATTAAATGTATTTTGGATCATTAAAGAAAAATCATTTCTTAAAAGAATTTTTTATCTTTAAAACCTTAAGTTGTGTTCTCTTTGTATTTTAATTTTTAATTATGAGTTTTGAATCCATTTTTAATTTTCTATTTTGAGAGTTTGTTTTTAAAAAATTAAAAACGCGTTCTCTTTATCATTCTAAAAAACTGTTTCTCAAAACAAACATTTAAAAATCATGTTCTCTTTGAAATTTTAAGAATAATTTTTTAATGACATTTTATTTAATAAATTTAATTATTATGTAAATTAAAACTATTTAATGTTATTAAAAAATATATTTTTTTAAAATTGATAAATCTTATAACATTTTTTTCGTAATAAAATATGAATAAATAAATAAATTATCTTGATAAAAAAATAAAAAACATAAAAATAAAAATTAAAGACCTAAATTGATAAATACAATTATGAATGATAAGATTACACCAAATAATTCAATAGCAATGAAATTCGATTACAACCTTCTATACAAACATAAAAAATAAACATAGTTTAAAAATTAAAATAATAAAATAAATAGCCAACCAACAACCAATCACAATCACCGACAACTATTTCTGGCCACAACCAGCCACAACTACTGAATCTCAACACAAATATTATGCATATATATACATATATATATAAAAGCTTCAATACAAATATTATGCATACACACACACACCCAGCAAGGGGTAGTCAATGCTGGATTTGGAGATGCAAGTGGCAGTCGACAGTGGATTTGGCGATGTAAGAGGTAGTCGATCGACAATGGATCTAGCGATGCAAAGGGACAGCAGCTCGCAGCGGTGATGGCGGTGGTAGGCGTGATTGACGACTGAGAGAGAAGAGAGAATGAAGAAGAAAGAAGAGAAAAAGGAAGACAATGGTGGCGATGGCAGTGGTCGAGAGAAAGGAGAAAGGCGTGATGGCGATGGTGGGTTCCTGTTTTTCGCGTTTTGAAAGAAATGTTTGTTTAGGCTGAAAATAACCAAAACAAAAATATAGTATTTTGAGTTTTGTGTGTAAAATTTGTGTGTTTTGAAAAATGCATTTTTAAAAATAGCGAAGAGAACGCGTTTTCATTATTTTAAAAACTAAAAACTAAATATGGACTGAAAACAACAAAGAGAATGCAGTCTTATAGTTTCCTTTCAAACTATAAAGTAAATTTGGCACACCATATAACACCAAACACAACACGAAAAATTTATAAGTCAATTAAATAGGTTTACCCTCTACCTTTCAAACAAAAGCTAATTTTTCCAAACCCATATTAGTTCTTACATTTATCTAAAACAACAAGCATAAACCCAATAAAATGAAATAACTCATTAGATGAGCTAAACATATAGCCATGATCTCTTAATATCACAACTTATGCAACCACTTTCAAAAGGTTGCTGCTTAGCCTAGACTAATATATCTAGGACTTCGTCTCTGGCAGACCAATATGGGATTCATCACGCTACAATAACACATGTCATCCCTTTATTTAGGGGTGCAGTGTCCCTACTACACCACCCCCACTACCACCGGACCAACGAGTCTGCTCTGATACCATACTATCACAACCTAGGCAACCACCTTTATAAGGTTGTTGTCTAACCCAAACTAATGTACCCAGGACTCCCCATCTGGGGGACTGATGTGAGATTCGACATGTTACAGTACACACACACACACACACACTGTGTTTTGCTACTAGTTTTGTTCTTCTAAGCATTTACAAATAATGGATATGCAACCATAAACTTTACAAACTTAGTAAGTCAAAGCACACACAACATGCAATGCAAACCTCTAATCTACATTTTCATTACCTATTTAACCATGGGGTGCTTGACTTTGAATTAACGGCGACCCTTGACATCAAGTGACAACATTTCGAAGGTCTTTCATACCAGTATCTTATTGGCAATAGCTCTTAACCTTGGGTATTCTCATCTTAAGATCCCACTTATCAATCTCTTATTGATAGTAACCCTTAACTTCAAGCATTTTCATCTTGAGATCTCATGTGCATCACCTCAACATGTGCCCATGACATTTATATTAATCATAGAAACAATAATGCACTCATTAAGCAACCCAACAATATATCATACCTTTAATTCTCTATACATTATGAAAAAGAAGTAAAGGACTTACCTAAATAATGAAATGTAGAACCTTAAACACCTTCAAAATAATACACCTTTTACCTTATTTCATGGACTAACCCCAACAAAACACTTAAACTCATCTTCCACTCATTGTTAGAGTCAAAACTCTAGCAAGAGAAATAGATGAGTCTCATTACCTTAGTAAGAGAATCCACCCTAACAGCATTTTAACTCTTCTCCAAGTCTCACTATCTTCCACACTAGATGATGACACAAATATGCACGGAGAAATATAATCTCTATGCATTTATATGGTGTCAAATAACTAAGTTTGCCCCTGATTTTGAACCTAATTCAATAAAAATCAAGGGGAATGAGCAAATTAGTTCAAAATATTTTTGGGAGACATATTTTTAGGTTGTTCGTTTCTTTTGCAAGTCAAATGCCACCTTTTTAGCCTTTAATTAGTCATCTTTTCAGTTAGTCAGGCTTGATAATTTTGCCATTCATCACCCTCATTATGGCAAAATACTTATTTTAACTCTTATATTTGTACATTTTTTTCATTTAGACATTTGAACTTTTTTTTTATTTTAAAGATACCTTTGAACTATACAATTTCAAATCAATCACACCCTTGAACTTTTTGTTGTTTTAATTACACCTTTGAATTCATTGTGTACAATTGACTTGAAATTACATAGTTTAGGGGTGTAATTAAAATTATAAAAAAGTTCAGGGGTGTAATTGAGTCGAAATTGCATAGTTAAGAGTGTGTTTGAAATAACAAAAAGTTTGAGTGTCTAAATGAAAAAAAAACGTACAAGTACAAGTGGATAAAATATATATTTGGCTCTCTCATCATTCTGGGTTAAACTCTCATATTTCCACCATTTTCTTTTCTCTCAACGCCTTAGACATGCTATACACAAAAATGGGGTCCCTTTGGGTCAATATTTAACTCAAATTTTGCAGTTTTAACTCACCTTTGGACCCAAGTCCCATCCTAGTGCTTAATCAAGCATTTTGGCAAAAATCAATCACTTTAATCCTAATTTGAACTCCCAAATAATAAAATAATTTTAATCCAACACCAATTGCATCCAAATTCCAAGAAATGTGTCTTTACTCGTGTTTTCGGTCGAACTATCACTACAAATTTTTCAACTTTGAGAAACCATGTTTCAAAAGTACACTCAAGTTTTGAAACATGTTCCTTTAGTTTCAAAATTCCTCTTCTATAAAGTTTTATTACAAAACTTTAACCTCGATTTTGAAACTTATCTTCATCCCATCTTATTACTTCATTTAGTTTCAAAACTTTTTCGATTAATTCTTAAATTTTGGCCCCAACTTTTGAAAATTTCATTTCTTAGACCCAAAATTCATTTAAAAGTCCACCTTATTCGCATTTACTCAACTATGTGTTGAGTGTCAATGTGTGAGTGTAAGTGTGTGCTCACACGCACGCGCTGTGTCCTATATTGGTGGGATAAGAAAGGTTCCAAAGGGATAAGCACCCCTCCCTTGCACTTGGGATTGGTCCCAATGGGGCACCTAGATTTTGCGAGCTAGCGAGCCTCTACGCATTTGCGTGCTTCCATTATCATCCATCTGGTCGGTACGATACAGTACAAAATTATTTTAATTTTTGCTAAGTTTCAAAATTATTTTAATTTTTTTTTTGGAATCCGATTGGCTTTGTGTTTAATTCCTAGAGCTTCAATTTCTCAATTTTACTCCAATCGTTTGCTGATTTATTACTGGTTTTATGATGTGGCCTTTCGGTGTCCTGGGTATCAACTATAAATAGCTAGGCCTCTACCTAGTTTGCACTTAGATTCAGATTCAAGCTTCGAGTCGTTTCCTCTCCTTTTGTGCAAGTTCAGGGTCTTGAGTCCCAAAAAGCAAGTGTCATTTTGAGTCCTGTCAGCTTTGGCTATTCGTGGTTATCATTCCACCTGAAGAAATTGTTTCATTTTGCTTAGGCAGTTGCCAGAATCTGCTTGCCACCAGTGTGGGGCGATTTTGTCTTCAGGACAGCATTGAGGCATGACTCAATCATAGCCATCCCTCTGGTTTATTGTCGTTCCAGTACCAGTGGTGCTTGCGACGTTTCCTGATTTGCTATCCTATTCACTTCAAATTACTATCATTACTATTGTCTATATATATATGTTCGTTGGTGTTGTTTGAGGTTATCGTTGTTGTTGTTGGGTTCATCAATTTCTTGCTATAACATTTATATACTATTGTTGTTCAACTACAATGATGATTTTATAGGTGGAAAACTGTCGATAGATGACTTATGTGTGCCTTATCCGAGCGATGGGTGACTCATTCGAGAGATGGATGACTCATTCGGGCATTGGATGATCTGCTTGGAAAGAAAATCAATTAGAGACGAGGGTGAGAATCTCCATGCGGACCCTCCGATGCTTAAATCAGTCTCTCGTAAAAGTGAAATGCTTGAAGGCAAGAAGTGAGTATGACTGTGAGAGTTTGCATATTGTATGGGGGGAAGAAACCCCTTATTTATCATGATGGGAGAGACTACCAGCTGTCGAGTGGCCTGATCTCCTCGACAAGAACCTCAGAGGAGGCTTTGATCAGGTCTCATGGGGGTAGTTTTGACCAATTCTCTTGAAAGTGTTGGTGCTTGGGTGCAGACATGCGGGCGCACAGACGCAATCGTGGCACCTCGGGTAACCCTCACTAGGGGGTATGCGCAAGTGCAGGCATGGACACTGGCAAGGGCAAGGGCAAAGGCGAGTGCAGGCAAACAAAGGCACGAGGGTATGGGTGCGCGCTAAGGCGCGACATCCTCGAGTAGCCCTCACTCAGGGGTGCGACCAGTAAAGGGGGGATAACCCCTTTCCATGGTGATGCATGGCCAAGGAGATGGCCCCCTTCCATTGTGTCGTGTGGAGCGACCCGAAAGGGGGGCCACACATGGCTTGCGACCCCCGAGTATGTGTCACTCAAGGGTATGGCCTTTTGCCACCCTTGAGTGACCCCCACTCAGAGGTGACTGCCACCCCCTGCCTAAGGCACCCGTGGCTACTGCGTCGCTATGTGTCACTTCTTCCTATTGCCCATTTTTTTATTAGTTTTCATGCTGCTCCAACATTTTGCCCAGCATAACATACACAATCTGTAATGTGTATATATATTGCGTATATTCCAACACTATGGCCTACCAAGGGCATTTCTTCAACTTGTAACTCACCTAGTGGACCACTTTACTCATTATAAGCCTGTTTTGAAGAATGTTTTGGCCTTAGCTTTTTTTCTTTCAAACAAAATATTTTCTAAGTTTATATAATTATTTCTAAAATAAAAAATTAAAAATTAAAAATTAAAAATTAGTAGTCACTATAGAACAGAGCACACAATAGTAGATTATAGATTTGAGTTTTCTGATGGGGAGAGAGAAAGAGAGACAAATAGAGGATTGGGCTTCTGATGAGATTTCATCAAAAACTCCTTTGCATGAGGGAATTTATGGTGGGGGAGAGACGGAGACATGGGCATGGAATTGGTGGTTGATAGGTTCCACTTGTTGCAAGTTACTGAAGATAAGGAAGAACAAAGATCAATGGAATCAAGTAGAAAAGAGAGAGAGATGTGTGAGACTGAGGAAAGGGAAGAAGAGAGAAGTAGGCGAAAAGTGATTTATATGTAAGGGTAAGATGATCAATCTGAATATTCTGTTAACTGTGGGAGATATCAGTGCAATTTTAACAAACTTCAAAGATGATTTATAGAATTATCTTCATTTATTATATATGAGAAGATGGTGGTGGTATTTAAACCCTAATTACTTACCCTTATATTTGTATTTTACATGTTGATTTACAGTGAAATGTCCAAACAAAAGATGATTCCAAATTAGGTCCATTGTTTGCCGGTTGGTAAGAATGGGGCCACAAGAATGGAGATTGAGACTATCACTACTACTTTAAAAGAAAAAAACACTTTTATTTATTCATACCAGAAGAAGAAGAAAAAACATAAGGGGGGCTGAAGAAGACAACTGCTGGCCAGCACATAAGGAAAAGTTGAATCTTTTTACTTATTTTCGTACTCATATTCTCTATTTTTATCCCTTAATTTATACCTGCATTTTTAGACCCATATTTGTAAGGGCAACAACTAATGAGAACTCAATAGGCTATCCATATACTCAATATATATCGTTTTAACAAATTTAAATTCATAGTTTGAATAATTTTATTATAATTTAATAACAAATGAATTCAACATTAGTACAAGCAAAATGTTAAAAAAGTAATAATTATAATATTTTAAATTATTTTAATACATTAAGTAATAAAAAGTATCACGACTTTTCGATGACAAGGGTGAAAGGCAAGAGATGTTGTATAGTTAGATTAGATTTCATATTTATGACAATATATTTGATCTGAGAATATATAATTAAATAAAATAATACAGAATAAAATATGGGTAGGAGATCATCTCTTTAACCCGACCCATATACTTTTTGTGAATATTTTTTTGATATCCGAACTCTTCTCATCAAGGTAGGGTTTTAGTCTGGGTACCCATTGTTATACATACTTGATCTTCTCAAAATTTACAAAAGTTAATTATATAGGTGAGCCAAAATTTTTGATTGATTTTTCCTTTGTAATAAGATTAATTAATTTTGAAAAAGATGAAATATAAAATCAAATAAAGCATACCCACAATCAACTAAGATTTTGTCTAAGATTGAAGGTAATCCCTACTTGATTTTTTGATTTTAGAAGGTTATGTCTTCTCTCTTCAAGACTAAGATCGAAGGTTTTACTACTAGCAAAAAATTCATAACTGTTAATAATAGATTTGATACAATTCTTGACTTTTATAAGGAGTTAGCAACCTAACCCAATCCTTTATGGGACCAAGAAACACTTTTTATAGGTAAGAAAAAATTACTCACATCAGACTAAGATGAGAATTTTCTTACTTAAGTGAGTAAATCATTATAATTTACAAATCTTTGATTACAAGGGAAACAAAGAAGATGTAAATAAATATCCTCTTCAATCAATGCTCCAACTTTAGCAACATAATTTATTTGCCCTAGAACATTCAATATTCCTGCAACTATTTATAGATTTTTATATATTTTTGTGTCTCTATAGATCTCTTCATTTATAGGTCTTAATTCAAAAATTAAGTGTTAAAGAAAATGGAGTGGGGACAACATTTGTAACCTCTCTAGCAAGGACTACCTCTTGTTCATTAATTAAATATCAGCAACCTGCAAGTAAATAACTAAATGAGAAAGACAACAATCTAAATGATATACTTCCAAATTTGATAAAAGCCTAAAAAAAAGAAAAAAGAAAGTGATCAAATTCCAAATGTGATAAGTAATATAACAAAGTAAAGACAGAATTATAACAAAAAAAAACTTGTTTACCCAATTTAGAAAATATTTGGTTCGTTTAACTTGATTTACAATGAAACCAATGGACAAAATTTCAATCTTCAAGTATCAGTCATAAATAAATAAAATATATTTTTTTATATGTTTTTAAATAACATAAAATCTTAAAAGATGTACAAAAAATCGTCTTTACTCAGATTTATGAATTTCTTAGTTTAAACTTTTGTCAAAGTTTTCCTTATTTCATACGTTTCAATAGACTTCACCTAAGACACCTAAGTAAGCATTATTACATTCTAGAAAGATTCGGACATTTGAAGTGACACCTTTGGACATCAAAGTAAAGCTTGTAACAAGAGAGAGATTTCTAAAAAGATTCAAATGTTTAGGGATAGCCTTTAAACTGTTAAATAAAGCTTAAAATGTTTTCTTGAGTCATATTCAGACTTCTGAAACTTTTATTCCACCTTCTAAACATTTTCTTACAGTGCTCCTTTTCCATTCTTAGATGTTTAAAAATTCAGACTTCTTTTCTATTTTAAATGTAGGCAAATGATTTTTATCTTATTTGTTCTACAATTAATACCTTCAAAAATAAATTTTATTATCATCAAAATAATATAATCATTATGTACCCTTTAACCAACAGATTCCACCAGCCTCATGATTATTGATTGCCGTGTCAAGTGTGAAAGAAATCCAAGACAAAATTATCAGAGCTGCTTCAAATACGACAATTTCTACCAGCCAAAACTATGAAAGATGATAAAACAAAACTATCTTTGAGATTTGCTCAATGCTCATAGAAAAGAGAGACCAGTATTCAAATACCAGCTAAAGGCCAGGCCCATGAAAACTTGCAATGGAGGAATAAGTAGCCAGCACAGCCGTTTCCCTCTCTTTCCAAACAAGGGCAAGCCTTCACTGATGGAAATTATTAATCTCTAAGAAAAAGAAAATTTTCAACGATGGAAACAAATTGCATCTGTAAGTGCCAAAAGCATAAGACTTAAAGAAAACATTAGTTAACCACATTACCCCAAGCATTCATTAAACGCATCCAATACACCCACAGCTATCGTATACTGAAATTCTCAGTCCTTAACAAATAAAAGCTTTAGTCTCAGCACATATAGATAAGACAATCTTTAACTGCAAAGAAGATCAGACTTTGGATTAGCAAAAACAGCTTCTGCACAAGCACAATACCTATCCTTTTTCCCAACTTCTTATCTAAATTCGGAGTAAGAAGCCCGCTAACAATTATCACAAGCTTCAGAACCAACCAAACTCGAAAAGGCACAGGAAAACCTGAAATTATAAACCAAGAGGAACAGGATCCTATATTAGAAAAAGAACTGCAAGATCCTTTTTGTTCTGTGATGGCATTGCATATTCATACCGTAAATTTGCACAAACAACTGCCACCCGTCAAGCTGCAATGTTTTCCAATTAGTGAACACAGCATGAACAGGTGTTTGTCATATACCTGAACAAAAACATAAATACCATGAGGACAGGTAAGTGCACCAGCCAACGAGTAATGACTTGGAAATAACTTAGACCTGGTGTTTGGAGGCAAAAGAATAAGGTCTAATAGCACTACCTTTATGTAAGTCTTAACAAGATCAAGAAAATGGACTAATTCATCCATCATTCATAAACATGAAAGATTCTCTCCCCAATTTTTGATTCAGGTAGTCCCATATTCATGAACATGTATTTGCCCAATAGGTGGAAGCTAGGAAGGCAAGGGGAATGCATGTAATGACAAGTATTAATTTAGATCATCAATTTCACAAAAATTAAACTACTGATTTGACCTACTTCCAAAACAGCAACTAAAATTTGAACAAAAATGTAATTAGACGGTTGGAAATAGTGCCATACAACTACAACACTCTTCCTGTTCTCAATCTCCATGCATCCAAGATGAACATGTGGGGAAATTTGCAATTTTGGCCCCCCTTGAAGTGCAATATTCTTGGTACTCAGCAAGGCTTATTAACAAGGTAAAACCAAATGGAAGAAATCTGAAGCAGATTTGATTGTGCCTCCATTAATTTCTATCAGCCGTCATGTAACAAGGATTAAAGCAGTTAAGGAAAAATAAAGCGGCCAACTACATAAAACTTACAGCAGGAATTGCCAGACGTTCCTGGACATATTCAATAATTTCAATGAACTTGGATAACAGCCTAGGTATTGTCAAGCCAAAATACTATCAGCATCACTGCATCTAGGTATATTTCCATCTACAATATGCTCAATATTAAATCCTCCAAACACTCTCTCCAGAATTAGAATTCCTGGGCTGTGGGCCTAACTACTAGTTCTCAGATAGATATCAGCGTACCATATAAATTCAAGTAGTGGGACTAGCAAATATAAACAAACACATCTAGTGCTAAAAATGCATGCACGGAACAGCAGTAATCAGCTTCTATTTCAGCATGAACCTGCTTTCATTGTTCTGCCCTCACAAATAGGTAGTAAGCTTCAAAAAAATGCGCTTGTATAGGTACGAACAATTACATGGGGCATGGTTTATTATTTTCTGAAACAACTAGGAGAAATTAACATAACAATTGACATCATTGTCAACAACAAGAACTATGAGGCATAGTTCTTTCACAAACACATTTTTAAATCAAAATGCAACCAAGATGATTTAAACCCCCAATGCAGGGGACATAATTCATAAAACATTTCAGCAGTTGTCCATTGGACAGGTAAACAAGTTCATGTAGGGCGGATCTGGAATCCTAATAATACTGACAGATCAGATGCCTATGAGGGTTAGAATGCTAGGGATAACCATTGAAAAAGCTAGGGTTTAGGTATGTAATAAGTTGGTAGGCAATTTAGAGGTAAAACATGGCTCAAAAGATGAGATTTGGGGGGTTGTGAAAAAAGGTTGAAAGCAGGGTTACGTAAATAAGATGAAATTGAGAGAGAGAGAGAGAGAGAGAGAGAGAGAAATCCTAGGCATCGCATCTAGGGTTAGAACTGAAACACATAATTTAAAGAAAACATCAATGCTTAGAAAAAACTGGAATTATTTGTTCACTAATAAAAAGGGAGATTACAATAGTATTTACAGAGTACTAGTAGCCCTATTCTTTCTAGGCAGTGGCAGATTTTTGGTGGGGCACTGGAGGCGCATGCCCCCATTGTGTAGGCACTGATTTATAAACATAAGAGATTTTGGATTCAATTCCTAGTGAAGTCAAAGTAATTGTTTTTATTTTGGAACTTAAAAGAGCATTCCTAGCAATTGTAGACAAATTATAACCAAAGTTCAACAAAAGCTCCCCTTAATTACAAATAATAAAATTTACTCACTTGCATGTCCTATAAA
The DNA here is from genome assembly GCA_036245055.1 of Diospyros kaki. NCBI lineage: Eukaryota > Viridiplantae > Streptophyta > Magnoliopsida > Ericales > Ebenaceae > Diospyros > Diospyros kaki. Next base: position 6,885,940 of record BSEG01000003.1, read on the forward strand.
AAGTTATGAGAAAAACTTGTCATAGAATGCATTATGGGTTGTTAAGGATATTATACCTGTGAATATACATGCAGTGTATAACCATACATACATAGAAAACGATAAGTTGTTGGTGAGGCTCTCTCCAGAAATTTCCCTTTTTGTGTAAGTTGTTTAGGATAAAAAAGAAAAGAATAAGAAAGAAAATTTCTCTTTCGTTTTTTTAATCGTTCAAAAATATTAATTAAATATGCAAACTTTATGAATTTCTCAAATAAATATGTTTTTCTGTATTTACTTAAGATGTCATAAAAAGATTTATTTTTATGTGATGTAAAGTTCTAAATTAATACATTTTATGAACAATAATTTCAAATATAAATATAAATTGTGCCCCTACTATATAAAATTCGTGGGTCCATCTGTTACTAGGATTACGAAATCCTTTTCCTATTAGAAAACTGAACAAAATAGAAATCCTTCATTCCTATTAGGAAACTAAACAAAAGGGAAACCGTTCCTTTCCTATTAGGAAACTAAACAAAGTCTAACTATTAATAATAAGATTAGGAAAAGACTAAATAAACCTAACACAATTAGCTTTACCATAAAAGACTTTAGAAAACATTATCAAAACTCTATTCAGTTTCAGTTTGAGTAAATTGAAAAACAAGGGTTCGGTTCAATTTTTTCAAAAACCAAAGTATGCACACACCTACTTCTTAGCTTGATCTCCACAAAGAACGAGCATGTGAAAAATGGGAGTGCGCCTGCAATTTTTTCTATTTTAGGGGCTGCATGTATCCTTTGAATAACTGAAAGAAGGAGCATATCTATTAATTCTTCTTCCAAATCATTAACAGCATTTACCCACTGCATCAATTTCACCGTCACTGCCTTCTTGTTGTTGCTGCATAATCTTGAACATCATCTTATTGCGCTGATAATCTATCAATTTTCCCTAAAAGGCTGTTCCATACAAGTTGACATATTGCAGTCAACGGCTTTGAGACCAAACTTATGGTTCACGTATGTGACAGGCTGGTAGCAATTTAGAAGTTAAATATGGCTCAAAAGATGAGATTTGGGGGCAGAGATCAACACTGGAAGTAGGGAAGATGAAATTGAATTTTTTTTTTTTTTTTTCGGGGGGGGGGGGTTTGCCGGGGGGGGGGGGGGGGGGAATCTTCTACGCATTGCACCTAGGGTTTCATAGGAATCAAATCACAGTTGCCAAAAACACAACGCGCACTGAGGTGCAAGTTAGTGCTTGGGGCCTAGACATGAGGAGAAGTGCGAGCCTCAGACACATGAGGTGCACATTTATTCAAAATGCTTATCACTTTTGTTTTCAATATATACCTATAAGGAGATAGATGCAAATTTACAAAATCATAAATGCCAAATGATCAAGCCTATACTAACAACTAATATCATTGCAGAAAAACAACTAGTTTCTTCTAATTTCTTTTACAATTAGAAAAAAGAAGAAAATTATAGCAAAAACAGTTATTGGAAAACAATTAGTTTCTTTTAAATTGCAAAAGAAATTAGGAGAGAGAGAGAGAGAGAGAGAGAGAGAATGGTAGAGCACAAAATGAAAACATTTGTTTCTTAGAAAGAAATTAGAAGAAAGAAAAAAAATTAGAGTAAAATACACAGCGAAAAACAATTATAGCAAAGAATTAATTTCTTCTAAATTGCAAAAGAAATTAGAAGAAAGAAAGAAAAATGAAGTAGAGCACAGAAGTGAGTGAGCATCACTCCATAGGATCCCGACAATGAGTGGGAGATCTGGCAAACCTCCAACTTACACCGCTAGGTTCACCTCTCATTGTTATACAAGAATATGCAACCAAATCACCAAAAAATAAGATCTAAGATAATAGAGGGACAAGAATAGGATTTTAATATACTTATATATACAAGGCACATGCCTCATGTGCCTTGCGTCCAGCATGAGGCACGTGCCTAATGCACCTAGGCAGCACCTCAAGAATGGCACCATGCCTCAGTGGTGATGAGGTGCGCCTCATACCTTTCACAACTATGAATCAAACCTAGAATTGCATCCCATAATTCAATGAAAAGCATCAATGCTTAGACAAAACTAGAATTATTTATTTACTAATGAAAAGGGAATTACAATAGTATTTATAGAGTTCTAGAACCCTATACTTACTAGGATTAGGAAATCTTTTCCTATTAGAAAACTAAACAAAATGAAAATTCTTCATTTCCTATTAGGAAGCTAAAAAAATCTGAAACTATTAATAATAAGATTAGGAAAAGATTATAAATAACCCTAACACAAAATCAGGGTTACCAAAAAGGACTTTAGGAAACATTATCAAAAGTAAGCCTAGCAAAACAAAGCTAATAGAGAGGCCCTTCTTAATCTAAAAGATTCAAAATTAATGTTTGGGCATTCGAACCAAATTTAAGACACTTATTATGTCTTTAGAGGTTGCTCCCAACGTCCTCCATCAAAACTAGATGTCTAGCAACAGTATCAGAAGTGAAGTAATTACCTAACATATCATTCAGGGGACTGCAGCCCAAAGTGCTCCAGAACAAAGACTGGAGATCACAAAGGGCCTGGAAGAAGGCCTGCAGCACAAAGAAAGCATAACCCAGAATTTTGCACCACCCAGATGTGCAGGACTTTAATATGGAAAGTTTAATCAGCTTATTCAAATGATCCATAAAAGTACTCCTTCACTGGCCAAAATTCATCTCAGTATATCTGCACAGAGAATAAAAGTAACTCAATTTTCCAAGTAAAAATCAATAAATAAATATACTATAAGCTGGAGATGGAAAAGCTTGTGTAAGTTCAACTTACCTGCGAGTATTCTTGTGCCGTTGACTGAAGTCATCACTAGCAACCTCTGAATAGAAGAAAAGTTAAAATATGGCATGAAGACAAATGATCTTCACTAACCAATTAAACAAATCAAAAGGCAGGGATGTATGTTTTACCAGGTCTCTGTGAAGTTTGTCGTTCGTTATTTGGTTTACTTGTATTATTTTCCTTGCTGGAAAAGAGTACAACAGTTAAGCATTGATCATCCTTCACTTAAACAGGAATTTACTAAACCAATAAGTGCAAGCAGATATTTAGTAGGACCCATACACATAACAGTAATCTCTGCTTTACCATAGAAGGAAAACCCAAAAATAAATATTACTTTCTTTTTATGAGGGTTGGGAGGAGATTGAAAAGAAGAAAAGAAAGTTCATCTAGAAGCTGCTTCACTAGAGCTCATAAATTAAGGAGCATACTTGTCAAAGGCACAATGTGCACTAAGGTGCATATTAGTGCTTGGGGTCTAGGCACGAAGCAAAGCGTGAACCATAGGCACATGAGGCACATTTATTCAAAATATTTATAAAATACTTATGTATTATTCTTTTCAATGTGTAGCTATAAGAAGGTAGATGCAAACTCATAACAACTTAATATTATTGTAGAAAAATAATTAGTTTCTTCTAATTTCTTTTGCGTTTAGAAGAAAGAAAAAAAAATTACAGCAGAACAAACAGCAAAAATAGTTATAAAAAAAAAAATAGCTCCTTTTGAATTGCAAAAGAAATTAGAATAGAGAGAGAGAGAGAGAGAGAAATCAGTAGAGTAGAGCACACAATGAAAACATTTGCTTCTTAGCAATTAGTTTCATGTAAATTGCAACATAAATTAGAAGAAAGAAAAAACAATTAGAACACATAGCGAAAAACAATTAAAGCAAAGAATCAGAGTAGAAAACATGGCAGACCTCTAGCTCACACCGCTAGGTGCACCTCTCATCAATATAAAGAACATGCAATCAAATCAACAAGAAATAAGATCTAAGATGACAAATGGACAAGAAATAGGGTTTTAATACACTCATATAGACAAGGCATGCACCTTGCATGAGCCACACTCCTTAGTGGTGATGAGGCGCACGAGCTGTGCCTCGCACACAACGCGCGTGCGCGCACGTGAGAGAGAGAGAGGACGCATGCATCTTGCATGGCTAGAAGGCACAACACCAGTGCTGTTTTTGTTTTTGGAAGGGGGGGGGGGTTGGGGGGGCTGTTTAGAGCAGAGTTCAAGCTTCACATACACTTACACGTCACCAGAGCGTAAATTATGTGTACAAGCATAAATATAACCACAGTACACGAGTACACACAAATATGTGGTATATCAACAGGGATCAATATGAAATAAGAAATCAATTTGCAACTGACCTCAAAGGTCCTGAGAAAGATGTCTGCCCTGATGAGCGAGAGTTGTGAGAACCATCAACAGGAATATAGGGTGAACAATATGTTGCCCCCAAAGCTCCCGCAGCACCAGCCAAAACTGGTAGCCTGGACATTAAACAAAAATAAAATTCCACCATTGTTATTTAACACAAGAACGACAAATATGGCAATTTTCTTGGGTGAAAAAAAGAAAAAATCAAAAGAATGTTATGAAAAAAGCTCAGGACTATAGTAAAAAAATGGTTGCAGGACAGAAATGGTTGCAGGACAGAGACAGCGTCAAGAAAATTTTCTTTCTACAAATGGGTCAGCCTCTCCCTTTGTAGTTCAATGACATACATATACAAACCATAAGAAGTGCAGGGAATTACTATTTAACTCCAGAAAGACTGAAGGAGGGTTGTATACACATAACATACAAACATTCTAACCTCCAGAAACTACAATAATCTCACAAGCGCTGAGAAGCATAAAAGATTGGTTATCTATCTTTTGTGTAATGGATCATGCTTGCCTAGCAGCTTTCAAGCAATTTCCATTCTCCCCAACTGCACATAGAGTCAATCAAGGCCCTCTAAAATATTAATCTCAATACTGCAAGTACAATCCCCCCTCCCCCCCCCGCACGGGCAAAGGGGGCCCGACACACATTTTCTCCTTGTGTTTTCACTCTGTCAATGGCACATACATAACTAGCATGACACATGCCCATTTATCAAACCTTCGCTAACTATATGGGAGTCAGAAGAGATGAGCTTCATCCAACATACTCCTATTCTTAACTGTCAATAAAGCATATATCAACTCATTCTCTCTCCAGCCACATAATGGACAGTTGTAGCTTCACTTGCACACCTAAACATCTATCCCTATGAATGGCTTGGTTTGTACCCCTAAAATAATAATTTTCCCTGTTAAACCTGATAGTAGCACAACCTACTTCCAAAGTCTCTTCATTCAACATACTCTTATTCTTAACCGTCAAGCAAGCACATATCAACTCATTCTCTCTCCAGCCGCATAATGGACAGTTGTAGCTTCACTTACACACCTAAACATCCATCCCTATGGATGGCTTGGTTTGTACCCCTAAAATAATAATTTTTCCTGTTAAACCTGATAGTAGCACAACTTACTTCCAAAGTCTCCCTTCCACAGTTTCTCATTTTGACAAGAAAATATTAACCCCAACTAGCACTTCCTTCTAAATCAGTCAAAATACATACAAATATAAAAAGTGTCAAGTGTTTTTCAGATGTGAAACATACAACAATATTGATAGCAGAAAAGCAATAAGCCTGAAGTAAATTTAAAATGCCTAATCTGCAAGCTCATGCATACATAATTAAATAAATAATCAGAACTTATAAAGCTTGAATATGCACATGCTAACCCAACAAGATAACTCTTAGTTCTCTCTCTCTCTCTCTCTTTGTGAACCAGGGGGTGGGAATGACAAATGTCTTCCATTGCAAAAACATGTAGCTTCCAAGGTTACTGTGTTATGAATGACTTGGAACTTAGTCTCACTTTTCTTATCTTCCACTCTGCTTGTATAAGAATTGTTGGAAGGACCTTTAGAGATAAGTCAAAATTCACGGTTGACTTCCAAATGAATGTAATTAATTTGTTAACCATATGCTTTTAACAACCATACCAAACATATAGAATATTACACAAGAGACAAAATTAGCATGCCATGATAGTCATGTACATAATATGTGTGTAATTTCCTATCATTTACTAGAGTGTGTCTATGAAATGGCAACAGGGGGAAAAAAAAAGTATTTCCATCATGGCTATCATCTTCCATCAACAAAAATAAACAACAAACAACAAAAACAGGTGGAGAACAAAAAGAAAAGAAAAGGAAAGCATTTGATGGAAAAATTACAATACCATGTCATCTCAGAATTTCCCAAACCAAGTTGTGGTTGAGCAACATAACCAGGGAATGCCATGCCAACAGCAGGGACTCCAATACCACCGGGATGCTGGCCTCCAAATGGCATAACTGCATGACAAACCATCAAATAAAAACTTTTACGTGGTTAAGAACAACATGAAGATGATAAAATAACATGAACAAGTAATCTTAACAATATCCCACCAAAAAAAAAAAAAAAAAGTAGCAAAGAACTGCATAGCCATCTCAATTATTAACCCCACTCCAACTAAGTGAATCTCAACTACAGAATTTCATTAGGGTAATAATTAAACTACTCATTTTTCTTTATTTGAGGCCTCACCTGGCAAGAAGGCTGGAGCTGTAGCAAAGTTCTGATCACCATGACCGGCACCCATATTCCCAGAGGCTCCCATAAGTTGGGCCCCGCCATACAGAAAAGGGTTCCTTCCACTACCTTGAGTTCCACCAGTTCCACCTTTTCCTTTACCAACCAATGCAGTCTTAGGTTTACTTGATTCTGGAGGAGATTCAGATTCTCCATGTTCAAAAGAAGCTACAGGAGAAGCAGGTTTTGGTGGAGATGGAGTTTGAGATCCACTACCAATATGCTGCCCTGTTTGCTGAACAGAAGCTTGCAGCAAAGGTTGAAAACTGCTTTGAGCAGGAAGCCGCTGGAAAGTATGGAGTTGAGTTGGTGGAGAAGCTCTGGTGGCTTGGTTCTGAGGCACTCCTGCTTGAAAAGGCATCTGCCCAGAGGCAGCTACACCCCTACCCTGAGCCCTTGGTTGAAGAGGTTCAGTGGTACTAAATGAAGAAGATCTAGATGGCAACTGCAAGCTGGTTGAGGGTTTCACAGAAACTAAAGAATTGGAATCACTGATGTAAAGTTTTTCCATGCCAATGGAACCAACTACATTTTTTCCTCTCATCATTGTACTGGACTGTGGTATAGAAATATTCTCATCAACAACAGGAGACCGGAGGTTCCGGTATAAAGTTCCACCTTGCGTATCTCTTTTCTCTGTTGAAATCGTTTCTTTATTGGAAGAGCCAGAAGGATAAAATGGAGGGGAAGCAGAACTCAAGCTTGATGCAAACAACTGCTTCTTAGCAAGAAGCGGATCAGATTCTGCATTTGGCATGGTGGTGGGTGCTCTAGCAGAAGTAGTACGTGAAGTTTTCTCAATTAACTTCCCAGACCTAATAAGCACACAAAATATTATTCATAGACACCATAGTAAATAGATTAGTATAAACTCAATAAATACCAAACTTTTTACTCACTGTTTGTGCTTCATTGAAGGTGTCTCGAAATTGTTCCTCTTGGAAGACTCATACCTTCTAGAGCCTCTGCCTTTCACAACCATAGGTTCATGGTTTTGATTGTCATTGTTGTATGCTTTAGACTTGTTTCCTCTAGGATATCCACGATCTGCACCTCTACTTCTTCCACGACCACGATAACGACCTCTAGAGTTCCTCATACCCTGGATTGTGTATATGACATACATTATAGGAGGTAAGATTTTTAGAGAAAAGTGGTGCATGTAAGACCCAAATCATTAAGTATATAGCTCAACAAAAGCCTCACCCCTCGATAGTGCCTATCTTGGAGTGTCATTTCCTCAAATTTGTCATGCCCCCATTTCTTCTCATCTTTTGACTCCCACAACTTCCTTCCTCCAAATGTCCGCCTAAACGAATACAATTAGTATCACTCTTATTAAAATAGGAGCAACAGTTAGATAAACAAGAAAATGAAGGAAAACACATACAAAGCTAACAAGCATGATGCTGATTGCAACAAATGACACTAAAAGCAGAACATGAGTTCCATAGATGCATCAGGAAGTGTATATAATAGCAGATGCAATTCTGTACATCTTGAACCCTACAACTTATTTTTCACCATAATATATCTGTCAGGTTCTCCACCCAGACATATCTATAGAGGGTCTTATCAATTTAAAATAGTCAAACAGGATTATTTCCTCTCAGGTGTCAGGACATGATACTCTTTTTGCAATACATATTAACATTACTTTCTAGCTTACACAAGTGACACCCAATGGGAAGAGAAAAACACTTATATTTTGACTGGGCAAAGGCATATTCAGTAAGGTACAAGGAAAAGCATAAACATGGGTGCAGTTGTTCACAGAATGTCTCACCAATAAACATGTTAGAAGCAATTCTTTTTTTTTCCCTGAAAGGAAATGAGGCAAATATTATTAGTTATGAAAAGGAACCAACACAAAACTGCCTGCCCAACCAATTAACAAGCAACCAACCCAACAAATACAACAGCAATAACCACCACCCCAAAAGCATATAGCTTAAGACTGAGCATCCCAAACTCCCCAATAGCTACCTAGAAAACTGCAAGATTAACTGCAATTCTTACCAAAAGCTAGAAATTTTCCAAAAGACTAAAAGCAAAACCCAGCTGCACCAACATGCCATTCAACCAGCAGATTTTGCACCAAATAGCTGACACAACCCTAGGGTTTAGAATGGGGTGGTTTTGGGGAATTCGGTGAAGAAAGAACAGAATGGAGGGAGAAAACAGAATCGATGGGAGGAATTCAGAAGGAAAGGGGACAGGTCAGACGAACAGAGAGGGAGATAAGAGTGAAGAGGAATCAGAATGGTTTATTCAATCAATTCATGCCCTTATTCTCTAACCTAAAGCCTATTTATAGGCTGTTTACACCCATTCAATTATCAACCAACTAACAACTCCAATACACACTACACACGAAGAGAAATTACAACTAATGCCCTTGGGGTTATCACAATTCCCTCCTCATTGAAAGAGTTCTTGTCCCCAAGAATTCACAGCAACTTGCCCTGTTTTCCATCCAATCCCAGCTTTCACTACCTGTTTCATCCGTCTTTTTTTCTTTCTCCTCCAGCCTTTTCCTCCTTCCTCTTACATTCTTTTTCTTTTGCTTTTTCTGCAAACATAAAATGTAGACCTCAAAGATTTCCATGCCAAGTCTCTCTTCTCCCGTTGATTTGTTAGTTCCAGAAATTTCCTTGACCTCTGCTAAGACCAGTTCAACTGCCACGATATCTGCAATTTCCTGCAGATGCAACAATTGAGCAGCATAGACTCGCTTTAATTGTTTCCTTTGCTCCTCCGTAGCTTTTTCCTTCCCATTTTTCTGACGCTCCACCAAGTAACTTTTGAATAGATCTTCACGCTCTATGGGTCACTCTATCTTGTTGATCTGATCTCAACATTTACATACTCCAACAATGCTTTAGAAGTATGTTTTACTTCCTGTTTGACGACATACACCATGGGTTTACCTTTCAACAAATTCCCCCTCCAATGGTGTTGCAGCAACTATTCCAGCAACTGCCATTCTTGTCCTAACATCTTGATTGCATAGGGAAAGATGTTCTGCAGGTTCCCCAATGGCTGGAACTCGACCTCCTTCCTGACATTCATCTCCGGCGAGATTTATAGCTGAGTTATCTAGTGAATCAATTTGTTCTTCAATTCAAATTATTCCTAAATTTCCGATAAGTTAGAAATCTGAGGAAGTAATCCAGCACCACCTTCCCCACCGAAAAATGATCCTACAATCAAAAATGCATGATTCACTTTAGTTAAGTCATTAGCTTCTTGCAGATTAGGAATCTTTGGTAGAATGTCAGCTCCCACTAGAATCGGTTCTACAGTGGATCTTGGAAAAAATTCCTATGGTAAACTGATATTGAATCTCAATGAAATCAGAATCATTAACGCATCCAATTTTTTACTGAGATTATCGCCTTTCTCCTAGAATCCGTTCACCATCTCCACCATTCCAATCCAAGAAAATTCGCCTCTAACACAACAATTTGTCAATTGCCTCTTGAGCCATTTCCAAGAACCGTACAACTGAGAAGAATCAATCGTCATAATTCACCTGCAAAAATCCAAACTCACTACTACAAGTTTGCTGGAATCAGCTATTGAAATTTCCGAACTCTCAACCGAGAAGCATCACTCTTGACTTCAATCAAGACCGAACCTTGGACCTACGCCTAGACCTATTCGGTCACCTTCAAAGCCACCAAGAAATGGTTGGATGACTCGCCTACTCTACTTCACCTTCAAACGACAAACAAGAATTGCCGAACTTCTGCCGAACCACTTAGGACTAATCGAGAATCACTTCCTATTTCACTTGCAAAATTTAATCCGAGAGTGATACAATCCTCACATCTGAACCGCTTGTGGAAATCGCTTCTGGGCTCTGAAGCTCCTGCTTCACCTCCAAGATTCGACCCAAAACTCGCTTGCTCGTGCTCGCCTAGATTTCAACGGTCTGTCCTTGCTTCAGAATTGCTACGACTTCAAGATTGCTTGGAACACGTCACCCCAGCCTATGCCCACTTCTTACCCAATCACCGACCAATGATTGGAATTCACCTGAATTCTTGAATTGATCTTGATTCCTTTCAGATGCTTCCACTCACCTATCACACTGTCACCAATTGTACTCGTTGGAGTTCTTGTATTGTATTCGTTGGAACACCCAAAACCTCTGCTCTATTGATTATGCTAGGAGTTTTTGGAATCTACTGCTACCAATTGCCAGAATTACAACCAAGGAATGTTGGCTCTGATACTAATTGACACAACCCTAGGGTTTAGAAGGGTTTGGGGGGATTTGGTGAAGAACGAACAGAATGGAGGGAGAAAATAGAATAGATAGAGGGAGAAATTGAGAAGGAGAGGGGGTGGGTGTTATCCTAATCTTCCGCCTCACTTATTCAAAAACTCAACCCTCAAGACTAATAGGAAACTCTCCACGCACGAAAGAGAAAACAGAATATGGAAACAGTAGAAAATAGATGAACACACACAAGAAGATGTAGAATTTATCCTGGTTCAATTCCCTTGAAAGGAAACCTACATTCAGACTACCTTAGGCCTCTTCTCATCTATCTTGAATCATAAGAACGATTACGTGCATTGTAGAACACTCTCTCACAGCCCTATCCTCAAGCAATACAGAGTTAACACAAGATTACAAAGCACTCAATAGCTTTTCTCTCACACAACACATACTCACATAACTCTCTTAAGATAGGATGAAAAACCAAATGATAAAAGAGACCTCACAACCCCCTATTTATAGAACATAAGGGGCGGACCAAATAAAACATAATTGGTCGTTACAATCGGCCGTTACAACTAACCAATCTTTCTAGAAGAATTAACCAAGTAAATACCGAATACACCCCTGACATAAAAAATTACCCTCCTGGGAGACTCTTCTAGCTAATCTAATGCAAATGTTTCAACAAGGGGTCAGACGAAAAGAGAGGGAGATAAAGAGTAAAGAGGAATCGGAATGGTTTATTCAATCAATTCATGCCCTTATTCTCTAACCTACAGCCTATTTATAGGCCATTTACACCCATTCAATTATCAACCAACTAACAACTAACAACTCCAATACACACTGCACACTACGGGCATGTTTGATTGGCCATCTTTTCCATGGAAAATGGCCATTTTCCACCTAAATTCCAGCTTTTGGGGTGTTTGATTGACCAAATTTTCCATGGAAAGTATTTTCCCACTTATAGTCATGTGACCCTCTTTTCCCATTTTTGCTAGAATTTGTTTTCCCATGGGGGAGAGGTGGGGCTAGATTTGATTTTCCATGGAAATGGAAAACCCACCCACCACACAATTGCTTCCTCTTCCACCACTGCCCACCAATGGAGAGCAATGAAGATTGATAATCGGCGGTTGCAGCGGCAATGGGAAGCAAAGATGGCAGCAGCGGCGATGGGCAGCGAAGATGGCAGCTGCGATGGGGAGAGGCAGGGAGGATAAGTGGGTTTGGGAGGGAGAAGGGAGAGAGAGATGAGGAGAGGCAAGGAGGAGATGGGGGTGGGTTTGGGGAGGGAATTCCATAGAAAATAAAATTGTAATCAACAACACAACATATCCAGCCGTTATCCCATTATGTGGGGTTGGCTACATGAATTCTAGACTTCTATGTGGGTTACATCCCAACAGATAATTTGTCTAGAATTCATATTTGGATCCGACTAGATTTTACGCTGGCTGTCGGCTACCTAACGCAACCCTCCTCCTTTATCCGGACTTGGGACCAGCAGTGGATAATATCCCTTGGCGGAGTAATGATGAAATGAAGTTTGAACACCATCTTCACATGGAGAAATTTCATGAGATGGTGGTGAATGAGGATAATTGATATAGTTGTGTTCCATAACTTAGTTGACATGGTGAAACCAACAAGTACATTCTAGGTTGAGAATTAAATCAATCAAACACCCTCGATTGATAATTTCCATGCAAATAATTTCTAGGAAATTGAATTGCCTAGAACTTATTTTCTTTCCATACTTGCAATCAAACGCACCCTAAGGGAAATTACAACTAATGCCCTTGGGGTCATGACAATAGCAAATAATGAACACTCCAAGAGATGAACAACAGAGAACCAAAAACTTTGAAGAAGCGATTCCATGAATTTAAACCAATGGATAGTAGAGAGCATGCACAGAGAATCTTAAGATGAAAGCCTAATATACTCAGAATCTGATTGGGGGTTTTGATTGCCAATTTTTGAATTATTAATATATATAATTCATAAATAAAGTAAAAAAAATAAAATTTTTGAATTATTTTATAAGTAGATAAAATATATATAATTACTACTGGGTCGGGGACATCATCCCCACCCTTGGCAAGTATTTTTTGGTACCCGAGCCTTTCCCAAGCGAGGAGGGTTTGGCAGGTATCCACTGGGTAGGGTACCCATTCCCATCCTAATTCACTGTTTTGTTCTAGAATCAATTTTCTTCTTGTTGCTAAGTAACAAATAAGGAAAAAAAACAATAAAACAAAACATAGTTGATGTATTGAATACTTCATTTAGCCAAAAAAAAAAAAAAAGAGAAAAAGTTGTTTGTGTTGTTTGAAGAATATTAAAAAGAATGGATAAATTACACATGATGCACCTCAAGTTTGGCAAAAAACATAACTCCACAAGATATCAGAAATTACATAGACCTTCTTTGAGTTTATTAAATTTGATTCACTCCCCCCCCCCTTTCCTTTGTGTAAAACCATCATCTTCAACAACAGTGACCCTCCCTCTCCCCGCCTCCCCCTCTCCCTCCCTCCAGCAGTTGACATTGTGATGCCATTGATGGTGCCCCCCTGTTGTGGCCAGCCATTACCTCTACAACTTGTCTTCATTTGATAGTGAATTACAAAACCCTCATCTTCTCTGGCACGAACTCCAATTCTGGTTGTCATCTTCTTCAATGAAATTCCCTATTAGCAATGAATATTTGATCAATTCAGCAACAACAGATTACTGTAGCTTTTGTCTTCTTTACAAATCTGGCCTCCCCACCATTGTAGAGGGACAAAAAGAGGCTTCAGGCAAAAGTTCCATCTCCAATAGATTTCTCTCACCTCTGTCAAAGAACAGTAGTGCAAAAATGACACTTCTGAAAGCTTCCACTTGTTCTGATCTGGTTTTAACTAAGCTATTGAATCCTCCCATCTCTGACTTGCCAATTCAACAATAGGATTGGCATTGTGGATCAAGGTTTTGGGTGAGACCCAGTTGGCTCTCTTCTTCCTTCAAACAGTGTCATTAGAAGCTGCAATTAACCCTTCTCTTTCATCTTCTAGGTTTTCTCAGACTCTCAACAAATTCACCAATGAAAAAGCTTGGTTCGGACAAAACCCATCAAATCTTAGCTCTCCAAACCCCATTTTCTCTCCATTGTGCCCATCAATCAGCCACAGTAATATCAGGATTGAAGCCACACATTTTCAATCTACGGCTGCTAAACAACCAGCACCAAGCTTGGCACCCACAAAATCCAACTTTTTTCTTACCATTGTCTTATGCCCAGCAAGAGCAGCACCTTGACTTGCCAGAAGGTTGCCCCTAGGAATTGGGTTTCTACAGCCCCCATTGCACTGCTTCAACAGTGACAACAGTGGCTGGCCACAATGGGCAGCCGCTGCCTCTGAATTTCTTTTAATTTTATAGATTTGTTTAGTTTACATATATATATATATATGCACAAATCTTTATATATATTTAATTTATATTTTTGTTAGTAGTAGAGATTTAGTTTTTCTTTTTCTTTTTTTTTTGGGGGGAAATTTATTTATTATATATTATTTTATATTTAGTTTAAGTTTATAAGAGAGAGAAAGAGAGAGAGAGGGGTATGGAAGAGAGAGGGGGATAAAATGGTCTTTTATCCAATAGTTTAATGGATTGCTTTTTTTTTTGGTTGGGGGGGATTGCCAACCCTCCAAAATGTCAGGTGTAATTTACCCTAAAAGAATTTGTATTTTGGAGTATTTCAGAATATACATTATCTGATTACATTTTTATATTAAATATTTTTTAAATTTTGCGTCTTGCTTTGCTCATGCAAGCACTTTTAGCGCCTCAGGCAATATAATGGCATAGCACCTTAAGGGTGCCTTTCGCCCCTGGCTACTTTGGATGAAAAAGCTCAATGGAATGTTGCATTCTGCAGGACTGAGTGTATGTCATGTTAAATCAATAAAAACTAGTAAATGTCAAAGTACCATCCACAATGCCTAGTATCTAATTCTACATATCTCAACATAATCATGCTAAAATATTGTGATTAACATTATCATGATTGTGGCCCTAAGTCAACACCATTGGCACACTTCCCTTGTATGCTTAAAACCTATACCTTAGTACCCTCCACAATGTCTAGTATCTAATTCTACATATCTCAACAAAACTTATGCTAAAATATTGTGAGTAACAGAATTGACTTAAGATTTTCATGATTTTAGTCCTAAACCAGCACCATCAACAAGCTTCCCTCCCATGCATAAAAACTACACCTTTCTTTAAAATCTGCAACTGGCAGTTAAATAAACAGCAAGGGTAACCAACTAAAGTTTTGTGTAGCATCCAAAAGGTTGAATGGAAGGTACAGAATTTACTCTCTTAGCAATCCAGCATTTAAGAAACTTCTTTGAGCAAATAAGATGACAGTAAACACATAGTTTCTCATAACAACGATTGACATTTAGCACATAGGCAATAGCACATGGACAGACAGGAAGATGCATTTCTAAGTGTCTGACCCAGTGCTTCAGAATTTACAAAAATTCTTCTAATATTCTATGCATACATTTCCCTGCTGCAACTAAGAGTAGTAGACATGATCTTTCATCGCAGCTTATTGTACATCTCTACCTTGTTCAATTAATATTTACTTGCAATAGCTGCAATGGACAAACTTAACTGAAAATTAGAGATACTACTGTCTCTTCTATCAGTGTTAGGCCCCTGTATGTCTTGAGAACCAGTGTGGAGTACTGTATACCACTAAGTTAAGGGTGTTTCTTTCCCAAGTCATATAATTCAGATTAGTGCTATATACATAGTTGAACAGTTTAAAATAAGGGAGCAACATACTGTTCCTGTATAAATATAGGAGAAGCTTTTTAAGTACTAACTTTTTTTCTTGACCACAGTACCACCAAATTCTATGTGCATGGCGACATTGGGAAAGAAAAAGATCCATCAAAACAAACTGTTCAAAGTTACGGTACACCAAACTTCACAGGGAATAGGAAAAGCCTAACAAACTTGATTTTCTCAATTTCTACATGGTAAGTTGAAAGATAAATGTCAGAACAAATTATCACTTGCATAAATTTCTCAAAGAATATTCAGAATGGGCACCGATGCACTCATTGGAATGAAGTATATATCAAAAACCAGCTAGAATCAAAATTAGTAGGAAATACCTGTGTCTACCACCGGCATTGTCTCGAAACCTGTCATCATGCATGTAGAAAGCACCAGCTGTTGGCACTGAAAACGGATCATTCTCTTTCTTCCCCTCTTCACTATGATTCAATTCCCGAATCTCCACAGACTCGCCAAGAGATCGCCCTCCGTTCCCATCCAATTCCTTCGCCGCCAGTCCCGCCCCCGCAGCCGCCGCCTCGACCTCCCCGCCTCCCCCATCGTACTCTTCCTCTTCCACTACCTCTTCACCCTCCCCCTCCTCCTCCCGCTCCAATTCCTCTTCCTCTACCTCCGACTCTTCGTCGTCATACTCCGCCGGCGCTCCCTCCCCGTCCGATTCCACATCGGAACCAATCCCATCACTCGAATCAGAAGTCCTCGGCGCCCCCTCTCTCTTAGCCCCATCTCCATCCTCCTCCCCTTCCTCATCATCGCTCGCCTCCCTCCTCCGCATCGTCAGTGACCGCTTCGCCTCCTCGGGATCACTCTCGTACTCCACATCGTTCTCCCCTGGAGCAGCCATATCTTCAATCAAATCCGAAATTCCCAAAAAAAACAATCAAAAGGCAAAACTTGACCGCACCAATTGACAGAATTCCAAGCCCTAATCCGAAGAAAGAATCGAATTTTGGTGTGGATAGGTAGTGGATTAATAGTCAGCGAAACCCTAGATTTTTTCCTCAAGAATCGAATCGAATATATAGAGGGAGAGTGTAGAATCGTGAGGGCTAGAGTTTGGGAAAAGGATGTGATTTGGGGGTCTTCACATTTCAACGGTGGGAGATATATTATTTAAATAAATATTTATTTATTTATCCAGTTCCAAGCCACATAGAGCTACACTAAGCGCGCTTGCCATGTTTTAGGCTGTGGATTTAATTTTTTTTTATTTATATAGTGAAATAAAATTTTTATTTATAATTTATTTTATTATTAAAATTAAGGATGATAGAAGATCGCATAAGAATAGTAATTTTAAGGGTGCTTGGTATAGATTTTTTTCTTTTAAATCTATGAAATTCATGATTTGTGAGAATAATTTTAAGATTTATATAATTTAATATTTAATTAGATTTAAATATTCTTAAAAGTATTGCCTAAGTTTTTATAAGAATTTTATATTCCTATATTTTGTTTAAATACAATATTTTTGAGAAACTATGCTATTTTTTAAAAAATATTTTTATTTAATTTTTTATTTAAAAATAATAAATTCCTTCTAATATATAAAATATTTGGACCCACAACTTATTTAAGAAATCAAAAAATATCATTTTTTTACACATTATGTATATATATATATACACGAAGCTGTAAAGGTTGTGACGTGTGAGGAGCATAATAAGAAGGAAGTTATAATAAAGATAATCGTGAAAGAACTATAGAATTATAAGAGAATAATTGATGTTTTAGTCTTTTTATTTGTTAAAAACTTTTCTTAGTCCATGAATTTTCAACCCCTTGGAATTTTTTTTTGTGAAAAAGTTAATTAAAAATAAATATTGAAAATGCTATTTTTTCAAGATTTTTTTTTTAAAAAAAGTTATACTAAACATAGAAATGTAAATTCTCAACCTAATATTCCTAAAATTTTAAAAACTTCTCTTGTATCTAATGCCCTCTAAGACTATCTCCAATGTTGCTCTATATCTCACTTTTTATTATATTATAAATAATTCACTATTTAGTCTGATTTTATTTTGAAAATTGTGCGTATTCTAACCACACTCCCTATTTTTCTTTCTATTTCACTTTTTATTTTATTTATTTATTTTAATAAATTTCAATTCTATTTATTTTACATTATTTATAATTTTTACACATACACAATCAAATACACAAAATAATGAGATACACGCATAAACAAAATTAATAATTAAATACATAAAATAATTCAATACACACATACAGAAAATCAATAATTAAATATATAAATCAATAATTAAATACACAATATCAATCATCCAATATAAAAATAAAAAAAAAATCAAAATCTCTCAAACCCACTTTTAGAAATCTCGGTCTTTACTTGTCCCTCTGGAAATCCCAGTCTCTTTTTCATCTGCATCACTCTCTTTTTCCTTATTGACATTCTATGGGGTCTCACCACTCCTTAGATCATCCTTCTAGTCCCTTTCAACCTCTTTCTCGTCATCCGACTCCAACCACTCAATTCTTGTTGTCGTTTAGCTTGCAACCATCGTTGTTGCTAGCCATCGTCATTGCTGCTAGATCTGGTGCCTGCAACTCTTTGAAATTGGTAATGGCAAGGACCATTAGAACTTCAATTCTTGATTTGACTCCTCAAATTTTGGCTTGGCGAGCTAAATATGCCATCCTTGGAGATAGCTTAAGGAGTGTTCTGAAATAGGTAGAGGTACATTAACTTATTCTTTCCATGACACTTTATGTGTACGTAATATATTTTTATATTTAAATAAAGTATAATAATCATTACACTTAGTTTAAAAATAAAATATATTAAAAAATATTTAATAAGTGACTTGATCAATGAAATAGCTAAAATTTGCCACCTTAAAAGTTGAAAGTTCGTAGAGGTGATGAATTGGTAGCAAAAACTTTTACCCATGTAAGTCTTCCCACCACATCACCTGCTTAAGGGCTAAGTCATCTAACATAATTTCTTATATCAATAATTAGCACTAAAAGGTATTGACAATTAATAAATGATAGTTTATAATTAAAAAAAACACAAAAAAATAGATATTCAAATTGAAAAGATTAAAAGTTGAGTCTAGACATTATAAAAGTTATATTTTTTTCTTTGGTAATTTATACTCTAAAATAACACTACAAACTTTAAACTATTTAGAAAGATATTACTAATTCGCCTACGTTAACATCTAGTGAATCAATTCCTATTCTTATGTCTAATAGTCAGTCCAAGTATGATGAAATGGACCCAGAGAATCTATTCTGAGATTAATGAAAAGGTCGAATTGGGCATTTGGAAAAAATGGATGAGTGGGCCGAATAGGGGTGGAGTTAGGAAATTTTGCAGTGAGGGAAAAATTTATTAAAAAAATAAATAAGAAATAATGTAATAATATAAATATATTGAAGGATAACATAATTTATTCAATATCTTACCATAGTTCTTTGTGATGATTTGAAATTAGATTATCAGAATTTATAATTTTAATTTATTAATTAATTTTTTTTTAACTAAACTAGTTGGGTTTAGGTAAAAATCCAACCCCACATGAGTAAGGGTTTGTTAAAAATTTTAGGTCAATATAGGCCTCAATGAGTAGCGGGCCAAGCCCTCATTGGGCCTACACAAGCTCCACCCTTGGGGCCAAAGGAGCGTGGCCATGTAGGTGATGGTCACATAACCAAGAGACTCCCTTGTAAGTGATGGCCGAGTGAGAATCTCTTAGCAACTAAGTGACCGAGAGACCTCTCGAACAGGTGAAGCCGAAGGTTGTACAGCCATGCGAGTTGTGCGAGTGACTGATGCCATGTAAAAGCCCACGGGCATGCAGCCATGCAACAAGTGGCTATGTGCATGCAACCACACAACAACTTGAACTGCATGAAGGCTTGGGGCCATGTAGCTATGCGAGAGCAATGTGCTGGACCAAGACTTGGCCAAATGACCTTAGAAGCCTCTGTTAAAATACCATTGAGAAACCATTCTAGAATACTTTACAAGTTACTCGCCTTCTCAAAAGACATACAAGGGACTCAAGTGAGCCACCTAAGCTTGAGAGCTTCTCTCCAAGCCATGTGAGAGGTCCTTCTACAACTACAAACTCTGAAAAGACCTGATCTCCTTACGCGAGACCCAGTCAAACTCACATTTGAAAAATATGTCGATAAATCCAAATGAAGCCTGATATGCCTGCGCAAGAGACGTGGCCTATCTATTACTATCCTTTCTATAAATTGAAAGTCACCCTCTTTATTGAGGTACACTCACAACTCCACTCAAACTCCCTTTGCTTTCAAGCACTTTATACTCAATCGAAGATTGATTTAGGCATTGAAAGATCCACCCAAGGGACATTCACCTGAGCCCCTAACTGATTTTTTTTTTAGCAGGTCACTCATCACATAGAGAGTCACTTGTCACAAAGAAGGTTACTCGCATTTCCTACACTAAAATTTATTGCTATATTTTGACAACAATACCAATTATGAGATAGGTGAGTGAAACCCGTGAGAATAGAAAGTTCACTCTAATTGGTATGTAATAGATGTCAAACTTGAAAGAATTTGTCACATTTTTGTAGTATAAATTATATTATCAGTTATTAAATTTTAAATTTTGTAAAAACTTAGGTCATTACATTTTAATTTTTGTTATCAATACCATTAAATTTTGATTTTTTAAACCTTTAGTCTCTTTTCAATTTTTCTCAAATTTTGTTAACAAAAAGTGACACAACATGTATTAATATAAATATAAACATTACTTTATTATGGGTTAATTTTTTGGAGTTTATATTTAATGTCACATCAATTTTCATTAACAAACTTTGACGAAAAATTAGAAGATGAAAATAATTTTAATAAAAATAAAAATTTAGAGGTTATGTTAACAAAAATTAAAATATAGTGACCAATTTATTGCAAAGTGTAAAATTTAGTGACTAATAATGTAATTTACCCCATCTTATATATAGTTTAAAATCTGAGCGATCACCCAAGAGAGGGTTGAATTGGGTGTTTTTTTACTATTTTTGAAAATAATTTAAAATATGTGTAGTAAAGTTATTTGAACAAAATGTTTTTCTTAAACTAAAAAAAAAAGAAAAAAACATGTAGCCACAAATAATATATGCATGAATATGTATGCAACATATCAATTTTTTTATAAAAATTATTATTAAATACTTTAATTATTTGATGTATATGAATATATTGATATGAGGATATATGCATTTATGAAAGAAATTAAAAAAGCGTACTGCATCAAGAAGAAACAGTTTGAAATACATGAAGCTATAACTTGTGCATTTGAGATATAAGTATATATAAATAGATTTAGAAAACTTTGTATATGTAATGAAAACTAATATTTGAAAAGATTTTTTATGATCGCCAAGAAAGCTAAAACCTAAATGTTTGATGATAAAAAAAAAGGGGCTATTAATACGAAAAAATCAAACATTTTCGTGTTTTTAGAATTTTATCCCATGGTTTCAATTTTGGCAAAAAGGGTCAAATTTTGAAAATTAGTTGCAATTTTAACTCACGCTAAATCGAATCCCCAGATGCGTGCCTTTACACAGGTGGCACGCCATGTGGTAATTTTAAATGGGATCCGCTATAACTCAGAAAAAAAGAAAAAAAAATAAAATAAAAACCATATAGGTTTAACCGCGGTTAAACCCACATGGAATCAAAAATTGAAACCCTAATTTCAAATCAGGAAAAGTCGAAACGAATGGGGAAAACAAGAAGAAGACGATGCGAAGAGCAATCGGAGGCCAAGGACGATGTCAAAAACGAAGAAATTGAAGGACGAATGAGACAAAGCATAAGTGGCTTACTGTCTAATGTTTAAGTTTGAACAAGAGTCCGATCAGACTTGTGGGTATGGAAATGAATCGGACTCTTCGCCCTACGAGTCCGATTGGACTTGTCTACTTTATTTTTGTATTTTTTTCTTTGAAAATGAAGTTTAGGATGAGATTTTCCTCTTTTGTTGAAGTGTTTTTAAGCATTTGGGGATGAAACGTAAGAAACGCATGGAACCTAAAATACAAAATACGCTTTAGTTGAAGTGTTTTTGAGCATTTGTGGATGTAACTAATGAAACCTAAAATACAAAATATGCTTTAGTTAAAGTGTTTTTGAGCATTTGTGGATGTAACTAATGAAACTCAAAATACAGAAATGAATCGAACTCTTTATCACAATTGATCTCTTGATCGAAGTCCGATGAAGAGTTCGATCAGACTTGTCATCAAGTTGTTTTTGTTGGAGTGTTATCGAGAATTTGTGGATGAACATGAAAGCCAAAAATAAGGAAATGAATCAAACTCTTCATCGCGATCGGTCTATTGATTGGACTCTTGGATATCCAAACGATAATGTTTCAATTGGACACTCAATCGGACTCTTCAATCATTCTTATCTTCAAGAGTCTGATGACAAAACCATTTGAATCTGAAAGAGTTTGAAAAAAAAATTTGATTGGACTGATTAAGAGTCCAATTGGACTCTTTTTTCCCTCGTATTTAATTTGTTAAATTTTGTATTTTTGTTTTTCTTTCATTATTTTTTTAAAAGAGTCCGATTAAGAGTCCGATCAAACTTTTCATGAAATTGTTTGTTAGTGGATTTTTTTTTTATTTTGAAAGTAAGAATTTAAGCTTTTATTAGAGTGTTTTTAAGAATTCATGGATGAGACTCATGAAACGTAATACCATTTTTTTGAGAATCCGATTAGACTCTTGATCAGACTTTTCAATCATTTATCATCAAGAGTCCGAATGATAATACCATTTGAATCTTAAAGAGCCCGACGAAAAGGCCAATCAGACTCTTCATCAGTCTAATCGAACTCTTTCAAATCCAAACAGTATTGTCATTTGGACTCTTGAAGATACATAATTGAAGACTCCGATCAGATTATAAAAAAAAATGGTATTGCGTTTTAACAAAAACACTTCAACAAAAGCTTAAATCCTCACTTCAAAATTAAAAAAAAAAAAAAGAAAAAACGAAAGTTTGATTGGACTTTTCATTCATCTATCTTCAAGAGTCTGATGACAATATAGTTTGAATCTGAAAGAGTTCGATCGGACTTTTCGTCAAGTTATTTTTTTTAGTTGAATTTTGTTTATTTTATATTTAATTTGTTCAATTTTTTATTTTTTCTTTTACAGATGGATGCCCATAAGAAGAAGTAGACCTTTACTTATGTCCATCGTAGTCGAGTACTACCGCCCGGTACACTAGCAACTACTCACTGTTGCACAAAAAATCTTGCCCCTGTTCATGAGGCCCTTGTGAAGTACCAGTGTTGCAGGATTTCATCGAGGCCCACTAGGACATTTCATGCAAATACCCCATTCCTCCAAGCTACTGCACCACAATTGATTCAATAAGTGCTTTTGAGGAAGGTGAAAATTCCCGGTGCCCATCTCAATGAGATGTGGTTCGAGCTGGGCGGCGTGGCATGTATATATAGGAAGCAGGAGTTCATCCTCATGACTGGACTCCGATTTGGCCATATTGATAGGAAAATCTTGCAAGTGAGACCTGATGAGGATGGTAGCTTACGGGTCGATTTATTTCCACATAAAGAGGTCATGTATCTTGACGACATAAATCAACTACACGATACAAAGGCAGACCTCAATAAAGATGATGCGTTGAAGATGGGATACCTCATTGTGGTCAACATGCTACTAATGGGCCACAATGAGCGAGCAAGTGTAAAAGATTTCTATTAGAGCTTGCTGGAGGATTTAAAATCCGTTATGTCGTTCCCTTGGAGAATGTACGTGTATAGTCAAGATCTATATTACTTTCACCTACCTACCATCGAGGGGAAGATGAATGCTGAGGTTGGAAAGAAAGTTAACCTGTATGGATTTGTTTGGGCGTTTTAGGTACAATCCTAACTTAACTTGATTTGTTGCATCTTGCTGATCTCGAAATAGGGTTTTGGGTTTCAACTTCAAATTTGATTTTTAATGGTCCATATGGATTAAAAGTATGGGTTAAAAGATGACAAGTCTGATCGAACTCATGAAAAGTTCAATTGGATGAAATTAAAAAAAAAATGACGAGAAGTTCGATCGGATGAAAGAAAAAAAAAGGACGACAAGCTCGATTAGACTCTTGTTCAAACTTATGCTTCGTCTCCTTCCTCCACCATGTTAAGAAATATGTTATCTATGACTTCTGCAAATCTGTTTCAAAATCGTTGATTTCTTCATCCGCCTTGTGTTCTTCGTCCTCGACTTTTTCGTCCTTCTATTGCTTCGTGTTCAACGTAGTCCTTGACCTCTGATTGATTTTCACGTCGTCCTCTTCCTGTTTTCCCCTTTTGCTTCGACTCTTCCTAATATAAACCCAAAACCTATATGGAATTTAACTACAGTTAAACCCATATGGTTTTTATTTTATTTTTGTCTTTTTTTTTCTGAGTCTACGTGGGTCCCATTTAAAATTGCCATGTGGCGTGCCACCTATGCAAAGGCACACGCCCAGGGATTCGATTTAACGCGTGGGCTAAAATTGTAACTAATTTTAGAAATTGGGCCCTTCTTTCCAAAATTGAAACCATTGGATAAAATGGCAAAAACGCAGAAATGTTTGGCTTTTGGTGCTAATAGCCCTAAAAAAATTTATATAAGTTCATAGTGTAGGATAAAAGACATGTTTTATGAAAACTGAATGTAAGAAAGTTTTAGACATATAATTTTTTGTGCAAAGATAAAGACAAGCTAGTAAAACAGTTGTAAAAGATGTGAACGAGTATGATTTTTAAGATGATTTCGACCAGGAAAAACTCTTGAATGACAATTAAAAGAATAATGATATGAGTTGTTTTTATGTATGAAAAAAATTTAAATGACAAATCGAAAATGATGTCGTTAAAACATAAATAACAAAACACGAGCAACATGAAAACAACATTTTTGAGTAGTTCGACAAATATGCCTAGTCTACTACCTTAGTTTTTCACTAAGGATTTGAAAATATCCACTAAGAATATTAGTTTTTACAAGTTTAAATATAATCTCCACTTTTACGAGCTAAGTAGGAATCTCAGCTTTTACAGGCTAAGCAGTAGCCTCCACTTTTCATGGGTTAAGTAGTGTTGGTTTTCCTAGTGTGTGAGTGTAAGTGTGTGTGTGGGTGGTTGTCCCACATTGGTTGTGTAAAGAAGTGAAAGTGGGTATTTATACCCCTCCCTCACACTCGGGTTTGGGCCCTAAGGGGCACCCAGATTTTGTGAGCGGGCGAACCCCTTGGCCCACGCGCGCGTCGCCGTCCGTCCGGTTGGACAGACGGACGGGTCGGGTCATACGAATATATTTTTATATAAAGGAAAATTAAAATAATAATATTTTATATTTTATTTTGCTTCTTCTAGAAGCCGGTCTGGGATGCCCGAAGCGTCGGCTTTCTTCTTTATTTCGCTGGCTGTTCATCTTCCTCAAGCGTCGGGCATTCAAGCTGCGTTTAATGTCGCGTTCAATGTCGACTTGAATGTTCGACTTCTCGGTGCCCTCGACATAGCCTATAAAAGGCTGGTCGAGCTCTCTGTTCTGATGATCCGAGTTCAAGCGTCTGCTTTTTCCCTTTCCATTGTGTTCTGTCTTGTCCCACAAAAAGCAAGTCCTTCCAGTTCTGCAAGATCCGGTTGTTCGAGGTCGCCGTTCGCCGGAGCAAGACCGTTGTATCCTGCTTTGACAGTCGCCGGAGTCTGCAAGTGACCGGAGCAGGGCGAGTCTGTCTTCAGGTCAGCGCTTTGAAGCGTGCCTCGGTCTGAGCGTTCTTCATTTCAGTGGCTTGCGTTGTCCAGGTTCTGAAATTTGAGTTTATCTTACAATTTCCTTGCTGGTTGCTGCTACGTTGCGTTGCAATTGTTGCTATTGTTGGTGAACTTTATATATACCCATATATATTGCTGTTGTTGGGGACATTGTATACCTGTTCCATTTACAACCATTTTGTGCTATGGTTCCAACATTCTGAAGACAGACTCCTTGAAAGGAAAATAATCTGAAAATATTGTCCCATAAGTTGAAGATGACTGCCCCTAACACCAACATGCCTATGGCCACGGCATCGGCCTCCGCTGCTGTTGGACCCACTGTTTCCAAACTAGCAACCTATGTTGAGAAGCCACAACAGTTCAATGGGGAGGACTTTAAGAGGTGGCAACAAAAGATGGTCTTCTATCTAACCACTCTAAACCTGGCGCATATCCTAAAGGAAGCATGCCCAGTCACCCTGGAAAATGCAACTGCTGAGGAAGTAGCTGCCAAGGAAGCGTGGATGCATACGGACTTCCTGTGCCGAAACTACATCCTAAGTGCCTTGGCGGACTCGCTATACAATGTATACTGTACTGCCTATCCGACAGCCAAGGATCTGTGGGATGCTCTGGACAAGAAATACAAACTGGAGGATGCTGGGACCAAGAAATTCCTCGTGGGGAAATTTCTTGACTACAAGATGGTTGACTCCAAGCTAGTGGTCAACTAGTTGGAAGAGCTGCAAGTGCTTTTCAGCGACTTGCTTAGTGAGGGACTGGTCATAAATGAACCTTTCCAAGTTGCCGCTGTAATCGAGAAGTTACCACCTTCGTGGAAAGACTTCAAGAACTACCTCAAGCACAAGCGGAAAGAATTGTCCATGGAGGATCTGGCTGTTAGACTCCGCATTGAAGAGGACAATCGGAAGGGAGATAAAGCTCCTCTCAGGATGGAAGCAAGAGCCAACGTGGTTGAAGCTTCAAAAACTCAACCCAAGAAACAACAAGGCAAGAAGAAGAACGTGAACATGGGTCCCAAGAATAAGACCCCCACCAAGCGCATCAAAGGGACTTGCTGGGTGTGCGGCAAGACAAGTCATAGGGCCATTGACTACCGTCACAAGAAGGGACAAGGCTCTGCCAACAACCAACGCAAGAACAATCAGGCCAACATGATGGAAGAAGATGTTGACCTGATAGCGGTTGTCACAGATGTCTGCATGGTGTCGAATGCCAAGGGCTGGTGGATCGACACGGGGGCTACTAAGCACATCTACAGCGACAGAGCTCTGTTCACCACATATGAAAGTGCTGACGGCTCTGAGAAGCTGTACATGGGAAATGCTTCTGCATCTCCTGTGATCGAAAAAGGCAAGGTCCTGCTGAAGTGGACCTCTGGGAAGATACTTACCCTCAATGACGTGTGCCACGTACCGGAAATCTAGAAGAACTTGGTGTCTAGGACTCTGCTGAACAAGAATGGTTTCAAACTTGTATTTGAGTCTGACAAGTTCACTCTTACTAAGGGGGGTATGTATGTGGGACGGGGTTACTTACTTGATGGTATGTTTAAACTTAATGTACTAGCCCAAGTTCCCAAGAATAATGAGAATAAGAGCAAGGCTTCTGCTTATTCTGTTGAGTTGTGTGATGTGTGGCACTCAAGGTTAGGGCACGTCAATTATCGTTCTCTCCAAAGAATGGTAAACTCAGGACTATTGCCTAACTTCAGTATTGACAAAGGACATAAATGTGAAGTTTGTGTTGAGTCAAAGTTTACAAGGAAGCCGTTTCCGTCTGTGGAAAGAAACAGTGAGTTACTTGATTTAATTCACAGTGATCTATGTGACATGAAGAGTACTCGTACTCGAGGTGGGAAAAAATACTTTGTCACATTCATAGATGATTGTAGCAAGTATTGCTATGTGTATCTATTACATAGTAAAGACGAGACCTTAGATGTCTTTAAGACATATAAGGCAGAAGTTGAAAATCAACTGGGAAAGAAGGTGAAGGTGCTGAGATCAGATAGAGGTGGTGAGTATGAATCAACGTCACTCTCTGAGTTCTGTGAGGTTAATGGAATAATCCATCAAACCACAGCACCATATACGCCACAACAAAATGGTGTAGCCGAAAGGAAAAATCGAACTTTAAAGGACATGGTCAATTGCATGCTTAATAGTTCAGGTTTACCCCACAACTTGTGGGGGGAGGCGTTGCTCACAGCAAATTTAGTTTTGAATCGAATTCCACATAAGAAGACTGATAAATCTCCTTATGAAATGTGGAATGGGAAGCAACCCTCATTTAAAATCCTCAAAGTGTGGGGGTGTTTGACTAAGGTACAAGTTCCTTTACCGAAGAGGGTCAAACTTGGACCGAAGACGATAGACTGTGTCTTTATTGGCTATGCACTGAATAGTGCTGCTTATAGGTTCTTGGTGATAAAGTCAGAAATACCTGATATTAACAATAACACCATAATCTATAGAAGTGGATGATCGGGGCTGTCGAACACCGATAGATTAGATGAATGATGAAGCGGATTTGCAATAGGGGTGCAACCCAAAGTCGTCTCCCAACGAACCTCAAACGGATCTGTCAAAACAAGGCTAAACGGGGGAGGGGGGAAAGTTTTTGATGAAAAACAGAAAACAAAATGAGCAAGAACACAATAAATCAAGATGCAATCAGTTGCAAACCAACCTTCTAATCCCAGTTTTCATCGCCTTCTAAATAAACAATTTGTTTAGTTTTAATCCTCAAATCGAAAGTCAGAAAAATCCTTTAACAACCGCCAAAGATTGGAAAGAAAACCAATAAACAGATTTCAGAAACCTCTTAGTTCAATCTATCAGTTTTGATTCCCCTTATTGCACAGATTCGAGACTGATTGAAATACCATCCAAACAGGTTGTTCTTACTTCCAGTTAAAGCCTCAACTGAGCACAAAAACCTTGGATTCTCAAACAAAGACAATGCATGCATTCATCCAACCGGTATCAACACATACACAGATTTAAGAGAGAACGAAAACAAGAGAACAATGAAGTTAAAACTAAAAAAAAAAAATAGATTTCCATTAAAACCAAAGACTCAAACCGGGAACAAGGATGGCATTGCAACTGATTACAGAATCCTTAGCCTTCCATCTTCACAAGAACAATGGAGAGAAGAGAAGGAATTCAGCTACTGTTCACGCCATTCCAAAAGAATGCTTTTTTAATGGCCTCTTAAGGTGCTTAAGTAGAGCTTAGGGAGGAAACCCTAGGTTACTGCCACTTCTCAGCCAATTTCGGATAATTTAACGTGTGTTATGGGCTTAGGCCTCTTCATAATAATTGTAGATCAGGAAGAGTAGATAAATTTGGGATTTTGAATCACTTGATTTGGATATCGGATACCCAAGATATGGCCTTTTAAAGAATCAGCATCTGTGCAGCTTTCCTAATTCGACCCAACTTCCTAGCCCCGACTTTGAAGCGCTGTTTGAAGGCCCAAACGAGCTCGGATTTGGACAAACCATACCATTCCAGAAAGCCCAAGAAGTCCTCTACAGTATCTCTGAAGACATCATCTTCATTCTGGAATTTTATCTTGGCCAAAATACTGAAGGAAGTGCAGGAGGTCAAATGTGCTTCTCTATCTCCAATTTCCAAGATATCTCATTGCCATCAAGATGTCTCATGCCCCATCTCATGCTCCCATAGCCCTAAACCTGAAAAAATAAAATAAAATAGTGTGAAGCCCAATTCCTATAAAATAAAATGAAATAAAATCAAGATGAATAAAATGACACAACTAATGTGCAAAAAGACTAAATATGAGAGCTAAATAATATGAAAATATGTGCTCTATCAAATTCCCCCACACTTGGACTTTTGCACTCCTGGGCAAAACACTAAACACTAACATTCACTCTTTCAAACAAAAAGAATGCAAAGAATGCAAAATAAGAGGCGTGACAAGTTTTATAGGAATTCAACACTTCAAAGATCATCTTTCTTACACTTCCCAAACAAACAAGTAGCATGGCAATTTTACTTGGCAAGGCGAGTCAAAATAAGCAGACCCTCATAGAATAAGAACATGCTTTCAAGTTCCTCAAATGCTATGCCCAACTCCACCCAATCATAATTCCACTACCAGATATGCTCATCTTCTAAATCTCCACTCTCAGTGCTTTATGCATGCAAATCAAAAGGACTTTTATTCATGGCTCAAACATGGTAAGGTGAAAGGGATAGGAAGATAACAATGAAAAGTAAACTTTAGGAAGGAAGAAAACATTCAAGACAATCTCAAAATCAATGAAGAACTATTAAGCAAGCAGAAAATAGAACCCTTTTTTTTTCTCTCTTTTTTTTTCGCATGATGGGTGCGTTTTACGTTCCATCCCACCTTGGTGAGTGCGTTTTACGCTCCATCTCACCTTGGCCTTTGGCCTTTCTATCTGTTTTTTTTTTCTTTTGATTCCAAAGGACTTGCTTAATTTTTTTTTTTTAATCAAGGGATGCAATGAATGTTCTTCAACCTAAAGAAGGGAAAAGATCATTTTTTTTTTAGGCATGACGAGTAAAATGAAAGAATGCCTTAATCATCTTTTCACATGCATGAGCATTGATAGCTTCAATAAAGATTCAAAACAAGCTCTGGAGTGATACCCATAATTAGTGGATGCAGGCATAGCATAAGAAAGGACAAGAATATGCACAAATATCCCCACAAAGACTACCTCAATCAACTCACCAAGCCAAACTCATTTCCAATTTACTTGAAAGCCCAAAAAAGATAAGATCAACTTTCTAATCATGCTAAATTCTTTCAAACTCAATTTACCTCATTTTGCAATTTTTTTTTTTAAATTCAATTTTCTAAAACTCCTCCCCCCACACTTAAACATTACATTGTCCTCAATGTAAGCATGCAGCAAGAATCAGGAATAGGACAAGTAAATAATAAAAAAGAATAAGGAGAGAGGAACAGCCTGATTTTGTCAATTGTAGGCGGCGTTGAGGAGATGCAGCTCCTCCATAGTATGCTCCTGAAAGCTCTCGTAGAATGGCTTAAGCCGCTGCCCGTTGACTGTGAATCGCCTTGTGATTGACTCATCCATAAGCTCAACTATACCATAAGGAAAAACATGAGTAACCACAAAAGGACCAATCCAACGAGAACGCAACTTACCTGGCATTAGTTTTAGACGGGAGTTGTATAGGAGGACTTTCTGGCCAACTTCGAACTCTTTCTTGTTGATCAATTTGTCATGAGTAGCCTTAGTTTTTTCCTTGTAAATTCTGGAGTTCTCGTATGCTTCCAATCTCAATTCCTCAACCTCTTGCAATTGAAGCTTTCGTTGGGAACCAGCCTCTGTCATATCCATGTTGCATTGCTTTACCGCCCAATAGGCCTTATGCTCGATCTCTACCGGCAGATGACATGTTTTTCCAAAGACCAGTCGATATGGGGACATGCCAATAGGAGTCTTGTAGGCCGTGCGGTAGGCCCAAAGTGCATCTTCTAACCTTTTGCTCCAGTCTTTCCTGTTGGGCTGGACTGTCTTCTCTAGAATATGCTTGATCTCTCTGTTTGAAACCTCAGCCTGCCCATTGGTCTGTAGATGGTAGGGCGTCGCCACTTTATGTAAAACTCCATACTTTCGGAGCATGGATTGCATCGTTCTGTTGCAGAAGTGGGATCCTTGATCACTGATGATGGCCTTGGGAATGCCAAACCTGCAGAAAATATGAGATCTAACAAAATCTGCAACCACAGAAGAATCATCAGTCCTGGTGGCTTTAGCTTCCACCCATTTCGAAACATAATCCACATCCAAAAGAATGTACACAAAACCAAAGGAGACAGGAAAAGGACCCATGAAATCAATGCCCCAAACATCAAAGATCTCACAAAATAGTAAGGGTTGCTGAGGCATTTCATTCCTACGTGATATTGATCCTGTGTGCTGGCAACGTGTGCAATTCTTACAAAATGTATGAGCATCTCGAAAAAGGGATGGTCAATATAAACCTGAGTCTAAGACCTTTCTAGCTGTGCGTTGAGGACCAAAGTGACCACCACATGCAAGTGAATGACAGAAATGCAAGACTGAAGCAAACTCAATATCGAGCACACATCTCCTAAGGACTCGGTCACTACACATGCGCCATAGATATGGATCATCCCATACATAGTACTTGGCCTGACTTTTAAATTTATTTAGCTGATCTCTCTTAAGATGGGCAGGGATATCAGATGCAGCTAGAAAATTAACAATGTCAGCATACCAGGGCTCAGTACCATGCAAGTGATAGAGTAACTCATCTGGGAAGTTATCTTTGATAGGCTGACAGTCCATGGTAGTGGCATCTGAAGAAGAAGGAAGCCTGCTCAAATGATCAGCCACAAGACTCTTAGCTCCACTCTTGTCTTTGATCTCAACATTGAACCCTTGAAGTAGGAGCATCCACCGTATCAACCTGGGTTTGGCATCGTGCTTCTTCAAGAGATATTTCAAAGCTGCATGATCAGAAAACACAACAACATTAGAACCCAGGAGATAAGAGCGAAATTTATCTAAAGCAAACACAATGGCAAGAAGTTCCTTTTCAGTAGTGGTGTAGTTTGCTTGGGCGTTGTCCAGAGTGCGCGAGGCATAAGCAATGACGTGCGACTTCTTCTCCACTCGTTGTGAAAGGACGGCACCAACTGCATAATTGGAAGCATCACACATGAGCTCGAATGACAAGTCCCAGTTGGGTGGCTGGATGATGGGTGGAGAAGTCAAGCGCCTCTTGAGCTCCTCAAAGGCCATCTTGCAAGACTCATCAAATT
Organism: Diospyros kaki; assembly: GCA_036245055.1. Taxonomy (NCBI): domain Eukaryota; kingdom Viridiplantae; phylum Streptophyta; class Magnoliopsida; order Ericales; family Ebenaceae; genus Diospyros; species Diospyros kaki. Next base: position 6,918,203 of record BSEG01000003.1, read on the forward strand.
TGAATTCCACATCCTTCTGAAGTAGGTTGGACATTGGAAGGGCAATCTTGCTGAAGTCCTGGATGAATCTCCTGTAGAATCCTGCATGTCCAAGGAAAGAACGTACCTCCCGCACAGACGCGGGGTAAGGCAAAGAAGAAATGATATCGACCTTGGACTTATCAACCTCTATACCCTTCTTGGGCACAACATGACCCAAAACAATCCCCTGCTCAACCATGAAATGACACTTTTCAAAATTTAGGACAAGATTCTTCTCAACACATCTCTCCAGGACTCTACCCAAACTGATTAGACACTCATCAAAGGAGGTCCCATAAACTGAAAAGTCATCCATGAAAACTTCCATGCAATGCTCAAGTAAATCTGAAAATATACTCACCATGCATCGCTGAAACGTACCTGGGGCATTACATAGACCAAATGGCATCCTCCGGTATGCAAAAGTGCCAAAGGGGCAAGTGAAGGTGGTCTTCCCCTGATCCTCCGGTGCTATGCAAATTGGTAGCTTGGTTGAGCCTCCTATAGTCAATGCAGACTCTTCAGCTGTTCTGCACTCGCATGGGCACTAGCTCATTCTTCTCATTGGCTACCACTGTGAATCTTGTCTTCTTCGGAACTACCTGCACTGGACTCACCCACTTGCTATCAGATATAGGATAAATAATGCCAGCCAAAAGTAGTTTACTTACCTCTGTCTTGACCACATCTAGAATGGTGGGATTGAGTCTCCTTTGGGGCTGTCTCACTGGTTGAGCTCCTTCCTCTAAATGAATCCTGTGCATGCATAAGGAAGGGGATATACCGGGAATGTCTGCAAGTGACCAACCTATGGCTCTCTTATGTTGCTTCAACAGATTCAGCAACTTCTCCTCTTGGTCAGGCTGAAGGTTGTCGACGATGATCACGGGTAGCTTGTCTCCATCCGTCAAGTAGGCGTACTTCAGATTCTCGGGCAAGGGCTTACACTCCAAGGTGGGTGGCTGTTGAATTGAAGGCACCAGTCTGCTTATGTTGCCACCTACCTGCACTACATTCTCAACAACAGAAACTTCCTCTATGGGAGGCACATGAGAATCGGATGTAATATGAGAAGGTGCACTCTCAACAATACTCAAAAACTCATCTATTTCAGAACAAACACTACACTTACTGAGTCCGTCATGACACTGAGGGCAATGCGTATCATCAGGAAAATTATGGATGGTGGGGAATTCAGACTCAAGATTATACAACTCAACACATGCTTTCTCCACCATTAAGTCAATAAAGTTAACATGCAAGGCAGAATGATCTTCTAAGGGATACTTCATGGCATCAATGATATTGAATTGAATAGTGTTACCAGCGAACTCCATAGATAAAGTACCCTCATGCACATTAATTATTGTCCTTGCAGTTTTCAAGAAGGGTCTACCTAGAATAAGTGGTGCGTGTCTGGGTGTATGATCATCCTCCATATTCAAAACATAGAAGTCAGCAGGGAATATGAAATCATTTACCTTTACTAATACATCCTCTAATACTCCCTCAGGGTATGCTGTGCTCCTATTTGCCAACTAGACCACCACTCCTGTAGATGTCAATGTGCCTGCACTTGCCTGCAAAGAAGAATACACAGATTTAGGCATCACATTAATAGAGGCTCTTAAATCCAACATAGTATTATGAAATTGCAAATTTTCAATAGTGCAAGGAATGGTGAAAGTCCCTGGATCTTTGCATTTCTGAGGTATGGCAGGTTGAATTAATGCTGACACATTTCTTCCCAAGTTGATTTTTTCATTTCAGTTCAGTTTCCTTTTGTGGGTGCACAAGTCTTTGAGAAACTTGGCATACTTGGGAATCTGTCTGATGGCCTCCAAGAGTGGTATGTTCACCTCAACTTTTTTGAAAGTCTCCATGATCTCCTTATCCAACTCAGCTTCTGCCCTCTTTTAATTTTGAGTGGCTCGGTGAGGAAATGGCAATGGATGGTTGTAAGAAGTCTCTCCTCTATCTTGATCAATGGGAGGAGGCTGATATTCCTTTTGGCTTTCTTTTTGCTGCCCAAATTCTGGTTGTGGAGAGGATGGGCTGCTTAACTCCTTGCCACTGCAGAGAACGATAGCACTTACATTGCCCCTTGGATTTGAAACTGGCTGTGAAGGCAACTGACCCGAACCTTGACTCCGTAGCTCACTGATGTTGGTTGCCAGTTGTCTAATCTGTGTCTCCAAATTTCGTATGGCAGTGTCGGTCCTTTGCTGAAACTGGAGATTGTTGGCAACGAGCTGCTTCATGATATCTTCCAAGCTTGATTCGGATTTAGGTGCTGGTTGTGGTTGCTGCATTGGTTGACTTGATCTTTGTGCATTGAATCTGTGCTGCTGAGGTTGCTGCTGCTGTGGCTAGAATGGCTGGTTGGAAGGACCTTCATACCTCAAGTTCGAATGATCTCTCCACCTTGGATTATAGGTGGCAGCATATGGATCATATCTGTGTTGTTGTGGCTGCTGATGATGCTATGGCTGGAAGGGTCTTCCTGGAAAAATGCCAGCACAGGCTTCTGTATTCTCCTGCAGTTGAGGACATTGGTCAGTACCATGGGAGGATAATGAACAAATACCACATACCTGCTGAGATTTGGACTGTCCTTTATCAAGGGCTAGCTGTCTGACCATGGAGGCCAATTCCTCCAGTTTGTTCTCTATCCTCTGTTGGTCATTGATGGCAGCAACACCAATCTCATGGGAATGGCTGACCTGGTACCAAACTGTTGGGCATTCTGTGCCATCTTGGAGATTAGCTCTTGAGCAGCTGCTGGTGTCTTTTCAGGGAGGGCTCCTCCACTAGCTGCATCCATCAAATACCTATCCATTGGAATAAGACCTTCATAGAAGTATTGGACCAGCAGCTGGTCATTGATTTGATGGTGTGGACAACTAGAACAGAGTTTCTTGAATCGCTCCCAATACTCATGTAATGTCTCCCCATGATTCTGCTTTATGCCACAAATTTCTTTCCGAATGGCGGCTGTTCGGGATGCTGGAAAGAACTTCTCCAGAAAGATTCTTTTTAGCCCATCCCAACTTGTGATGGCAGTAGGTGGTAGGTAGTATAACCAATCCTTTGCAGCTCCATCCAATGAAAATGGGAAGGCCCTAAGTTTTATCTGCTCCTCATCAACTCCTTGTGGCCTCATTGTGGAGCAGACAACATGGAATTCTTTGAGGTGCTTGTGCGGATCTTCACCTGCAAGGCCATGAAACTTGGGAAACAAATGGATTAGCCCAGATTTCAATTCAAAGGTTGCATCCAATTGGGGATATTGAATGCATAAAGACTGGTAGTGCACATCAGGGGCAGCTAATTCTCTAATGGTTCTACCATCCAAATGACCATGATTTACATTATTTCCGTTATTTCCATTATTTCCATTCCGGTTGTGTTCATTCCCATTACCTGCCATTGTGTTTAAGTCAGGGATAGGTATAGAAACAGAAGGAATATCAGATGCAATGGCAGAAGAGGCAGAAGGATTATCAGCTATCCGAAGCTCTAACTCTCTAGCCTTCATTTGCTTCCTAAGGGTCCTTTCTATTTCAAGGTCTAGGTCAATTGGTATGTCCTTAGAGGATCTGGTCATGCACTAAAGATCAACACAGAAACATACTCAAAATGACTCACAAAGAACAACACACAAACTGGCCTATGCACACAAAAAATGCAAAAACGTAAGGCACATAAAATCTATCAATCAAGAAGCCCTAAGATGATTTTTTAAGCATTTTTTTCACAAAATTTCACCACACCCACATTAAGGACCCTAAAAAGACCAAAACCAGCCACTGAAAATCACAAAAGTGGCCAAAAAGTGGTCAAAACGTTGGAATTTGGCCAAAAAAGGCTCTTATCACGGCAAAGCTGTGAGTCTTGATCCTCACACCCCCATTTCTTTGGACACCAAGTTTCAGCTCAACGGAGAAAGTAGGAAGCAGTGAACAGTAACTGTCAAAATCATTTTTTTTTTCAAATCAGCTCCTATTTTGCCTCAAAGACCACTCTAAATGCAAGAAAACATCAAGGGAGGCACAAAGACATGAAAGAACATCAAGTAAGGATGAGAAAAGAAGAGGATAGAACCGGTATCTTGATCTCAATCCTTAAATTTTGCTATCTGTCATGGAGGCTGTCAAAACTGCTGAATAAGAGTTTTCTGTCTTGCACTTGCTGAGCTTTCTGTCAAGACTGCTGAATTTTGCTATCTCTTGCACTTGGATGCAGCTTGCTAGTCTCCTACAAAATAGAGAATAAGAGTTTTTTGTTAGCAGCTAGAATAAGAGAATAAGAGAATAAGAGAGTAAGAGAATAAGAGTATAAGAGTTTTCTGTCAAAATTGCTGAGTTTTCTGTTTTGCTGGTCTTCTTGATTTATGGCATAAACTTGGTACGTGGCATTGTATCTAGCAGTGCCGAGTATGGTTAACTCGCTTTGGACCGGTAGCCCGCAACCAGCTAGTTTCCAACCTATATACCAAGTACCAACAAAAATTTTTTTAAATCAGTCTTCTTTTTGACAGAAATGAGATTAGTTCCCCGGCAACGGCACCAAAATTTGATCAGGGCTGTCGAACACCGATAGATTAGATGAATGATGAAGCGGATTTGCAATAGGGGTGCAACCCAAAGTCGTCTCCCAACGAACCTCAAACGGATCTATCAAAATAAGGCTAAACGGGGGGAGGGAAGTTTTTGATGAAAAACAGAAAACAAAATGAGCAAGAACACAATAAATTAAGATGAAATCAGTTGCAAACCAACCTTCTAATCCCAGTTTTCATCGCCTTCTAAATAAACAATTTGTTTAGTTTTAATCCTCAAATCGAAAGTCAGAAAAATCCTTTAACAACAGCCAAAGATAGGAAAGAAAACCAATAAACAGATTTCAGAAACCTCTTAGTTCAATCTATCAGTTTTGATTCCCCTTATTGCACAGATTCGAGACTGATTGAAATACCATCCAAACAGGTTGTTCTTACTTCCAGTTAAAGCCTTAACCGAGCACAAAGACCTTGGATTCTCAAACAAAGACAATGCATGCATTCATCCAACCGGTATCAACACATACACAGATTTAAGAGAGAATGGAAACAAGAGAACAACAAAGTTAAACTAAAAAAAAATAGATTTCCATTAAAACCAAAGACTTAAACCGGGAACAAGGATGGCATTGCAACTGATTATAGAATCCTTAGCCTTCCATCTTCACAAGAACAATGGAGAGAAGAGAAGGAAATTCGGCTACTGTTCACGACCCTCCAAAAGAATGCTTTTTAATGGCCTCTTAAGGTGCTTAAGTAGAGCTTAGGGAGGAAACCCTAGGTTACTGCCACTTCTCAGCCGATTTCGGATAAGTTAAAGTGCGTTCTGGGCTTCGGCCTCTTCATAATAATTGTAGATCAGGAAGATTATATTAATTTGGGCTTTTGAATCACTTGATTTGGATATCGGACGCCCAAGATATGGCCTTTTAAAGAATCAGCATCTGTGCAGCTTTCCTAATTCGACCCAACTTCCTAGCCCCAACTTTGAAGCGCTGTTTGAAGGCCCAAATGAACTCGGATTTGGACAAACCATACCATTCCAGAAATCCCAAGAAGTCTTCTACAGTATCTCTGAAGACATCATCTTCATTCTGAAATTTTATCTTGGCCAAAATACTGAAGGAAGTGCAGGAGGTCAAATCTGCTTCTCTATCTCCAATTTCCAAGATATCTCATTTCCATCAAGATGTCTCATGCCCCATCTCATGCTCCCATAGCCCTAAACCTGGCAAAATAAAATAAAATAGTGTGAAGCCCAATTCCTATAAAATAAAATGAAATAAAATCAAGATGAATAAAATGACACAACTAATGTGCAAAAAGACTAAATATGAGGGCTAAATAATATGAAAATATGTGCTCTATCAGTGGAGTTCTTTGAGAACATATTCCCTTTTAAGGAAGAAAGACACAGTGACGGTGGTTCCAAGAGAAAGCATGAAGCGAGCTCTTCTGAGGGACAAGTTGGTCGGGAGAATAAGATTGAACCTAGAAGGAGTAAAAGAGCTAAGAAGGCTACTTCTTTTGGACCTGATTTCCTAACCTTTATGGTAGAAGATGAGCCTCAAACATTTACTGAGGCTATGACATCGCCTGATGCTCCGTATTGGAAAGAGGTCGTCAATAGTGAGATAGAGTCCATTATACAAAACCAGACTTGGGTGTTGGTTAACTTACCTCTGGGAAGTAAGCCAATTGGGTGCAAATGGATATTTAAAAAGAAACTAAAGGCTGATGGTACTATTGATAAGTACAAAGCCCGTCTAGTAGCTAAAGGCTATCGCCAAAAAGAAGGGCAAGACTTCTTCGATACCTATTCTCCAGTGACGAGAATCACATCTATAAAGTGTTGATCGCAATCGCAGCGTTACACAATTTGGAAATTCACCAGATGGATGTGAAGACTGCATTTTTAAATGGAGATTTAGACGAAGAAGTTTATATGGATCAACCCGAAGGGTTTGTAGTAAAGGGACATGAGAGGAAAGTGTGTAAACTCATAAAGTCTCTTTATGGACTAAAACAAGTACCAAAGCAATGGCATGAGAAATTTGATCACACTATGCTTGCAAATGGGTTCAAGATAAATGAGTGTGATAAGTGTGTTTATGTTAAAACCATAAATCACGAGTGTGTCATTGTATGCGTATATGTGGATGATATGCTGATAATGGGCACTAACAGAAGTGTCATAGAATCCACGAAAGGGATGTTGAATTCCAACTTTGATATGAAAGACCTGGGTCTTGCTGATGTCATTCTTGGTATTCGCATAACAAAGAATGCCGAAGGATATATACTTTCTCAAACACACTATATAGAGAAAGTGTTACGCAGATTTGGTCATTTCGAGAGTAAGCCTACGGTTACTCCGTTTGATCCAAATTCTAAACTAAAGAAGAACAATGGTGAAGGCGTATCTCCATTGGAGTATGCTAGGGTCATCAAAAGTTTGATGTACATTATGAATTGTACAAGACCTGATATTGCCTACTCAGTAGGTAGGTTGGCAAGATACACGAGCAATCCTGGACGTGACCATTGAGATGCTTTGGTCAGGATACTCAGGTACTTAAAGTACACGTTAGAGTATGGATTGCATTACACAAGGTTTCCACCTGTATTGGAAGGGTTTAGTGATGTTAATTGGATCTCAGATAGCATGGAGACTAAATCGACCAGTGGGTATGTGTTTACCTTAGGTGGAGCTGCTGTATCGTGGAAGTCTTCAAAGTAGACGTGCATTGCACGGTCTACGATGGAGTCCAAGTTTATTGCTCTAGATAAAGCAGGAGAGGAAACAGAGTGGCTTCGAAATTTTCTTGAAGACGTTCCACTATGGCCTAAGCCTGTAAATGCCATATGTGTCTACTGTGACAACTTAGCTGCTTCTATGCGAGCTAAAAATAGTGTCTATAATGGAAAGTCAAGACATATAAGGCGCAGGCATAATACTATAAGGCAGCTGCTCACCAATGGAATAATTTCCATTGATTATGTGAAGTCAAAGAAAAATTTGGCAGATCCTTTGACAAAAGGAGTGACAAGGAAACAAGTCACTTCTACATCGAAGGGAATGGGGTTAAAGCCTGTGAAATGAATTACCCAGTGGTAACCTAACCCAGTTGACTGGAGATCCCAAGATCTGGGTTAAATAGGCAAACTGGCTAGAATAATTCATAGTCTACACACTAAGGAACTTATAGTTCCTTCCCAGTTCCCGGTAGTAAAAGTGTGTATTCTGTTGATGGTACAAGTAATATTGGTATCTTGTTATAAGAGGAACATTAACAGAGTGCTCTTAATCAATGGTTACCTATGTGAGAGTAGAAGTGGGTCGCTTCTATGAGAACTGTTCTAAAGGCTTGGGTTCTCTAGAGCTCTCATGAATTCAGGATACTGTCCAGGACCAAAATGGACACAATCATATAGAACTCGAAGGTGTAAGATGAGTTGTGTGTGATATCTGTTGTCTTGATTTACTAATAGAATGGTAGTTCAAGAGCAAGCTCACTACTTCTTCGGTAAGTTCGACAGATACTCACTAAGGGAGGTTCAAGTCCAAAAGACACCTTGCCTGACGCATAACTTGCTGTCTGCTCTCTGTGACGTCTTGTCGGTCTATTTGTTTGACCACACTTACACTCATGTGGGGGATTGTTGGTTTTCCTAGTGTGTGAGTGTAAGTGTGTGTGTGGGTGGTTGTCCCACATTGGTTATGTAAAGAAGTGAAAGTGGGTATTTATACCCCTCCCTCACACTTGGGTTTGGGCCCTAAGGGGCACCCAGATTTTGTGAGCGGGCGAACCCCTTGGCCCACGCGCGCGCCGCCGCCGCCGTCCGGTCAGTCTGTCGGACGGGCAGTCGGGTCATATGAATATATTTTTATATAAAGGAAAATTAAAATAATAATATTTTATATTTTTCCTTTTATTTTGCTTCTTCTAGAAGCCAGTCTGGGATGCCCGAAGCGTCGGTTTTCTTCTTTATTTCGTTGGCTGTTCATCTTCCTCAAGCGTCGGGCATTCAAGCTGCGTTTAATGTCGCGTTCAATGTCGACTTGAATGTTCGACTTCTCGGTGCCCTCGACATAGCCTATAAAAGGCTGGTCGAGCTCTCTGTTCTGATGATCCGAGTTCAAGCGTCTGCTTTTTCCCTTTCCATTGTGTTCTGTCTTGTCCCACAAAGAGCAAGTCCTTCCAGTTCTGCAAGATCCGGTTGTTCGAGGTCGCCGTTCGTCGGAGCAAGACCGTTGTATCCTGCTTTGACAGTCGCCGGAGTCTGCAAGTGACCGGAGCAGGGCGAGTCTGTCTTCAGGTCAGCGCTTTGAAGCGTGCCTCGGTCTGAGCGTTCTTCATTTCAGTGGCTTGCGTTGTCCAGGTTCTGAAATTTGAGTTTATCTTACAATTTCCTTGCTGGTTGCTGCTACGTTGCGTTGCAATTGTTGCTATTGTTGGTGAACTTTATATAGACCCATATATATTGCTGTTGTTGGGGACATTGTATACCTGTTTCGTTTACAACCATTTTGTGTTACGGTTCCAACAAGTAGGAATCACAGATTTTACAAGAGCAACTGTAACTTTTACATGAGATTTTTTCACACTTGCCTTAGCCACAATCAAAATACTGCATTTTAAGGCATAGGCACAACCTTTTACAAGTTTCACAAAATATGTGAAATGATTTCTCAAGAGAAAAATATGAGATTATATAATAATACCAAATATTTTCTTAATCAAAAGTGAGTTACAAGAATGAATGAACAAATGAAGATCTCAACTCTCTTACCCATATCTGGTCTAAAAGGATTTACAATAAATCGTACTAGATGATAGCTTGGAATGAAAAAGAATGAACCTAAAGAAAACTCACACAAGCATTTGAAATTGGCTTGAAAAGAATTAGGCTTGCTGGGTATATATTAGCTCTATGTTACTAGAATATAAGCTATGATTTCATTGGACATTAACAATAGCTATTCATCAATTAGTTATGGCAACAACGACAACCTTTTTGAAGCACTTAACTTTTTATAGAAGCTTGAGGCTTTGGCATTTAACATTAAAACCTGCACACACTCACAGCTTTTATAACAACCAAATTTGGTAGAAAACAAATGCATAGTATAAAGATAAGCATTAAGCACATTATATATAACCATATTTATCATTATTTTATAAGAGAACAAAATTAGACTTCATGGAATAATCAGATAAAGTTTTAATAGTTAAACTGCCATCTTTTTGCTTTCTAAGTAACAACTATAATTTTCAAAATCTAAAACCAGTTACTCAACCAACTCCTAGAGATACTCGACTAATATACGAGCATACTTGATTGGATATATTAAGTAATTGATTATATATGAGCCTCACTCGAGTATGATCAAGTCATTACTTGACTGACTCATAAGCCACAGAGGTTTTGTATTAAGCACTCAACTACTAAGCTAAGCTCATTCGACTAACATAAACATATACTCGAGTACAGATAATTGATATTCGATTAATTTTAAGTACAGAGACTTAACCATATTTCATCCAATCTTTATTCGACTAACATATATAGATACTCGATCATTTTGAAAATGTTTAGTCAAATGATAGGAAAGATAGAAAGATACACTCAACTATTTAGATGCTTGAAAATTTACTATTAAAAAGATATTTGATTAAAAATAATTCTTACTCGATTTATTTCATAAAAATAGAGAGTTTACATAAAATACTCGAGTAGAAAATTTTAATAGACGAATGAAAAGAGATTTTGCTAAAAATATATATATATATATAGTTGATTATTTTGAAAGACACATTGATCATTACTCGACTAAAAATATACTCAGATTTTATAATTATAGAGATACTTGATTTTTTCAAAAGCTTACCCTAGTGGAGAAAGATTCATACTTGATTATACAAAATGGCATACTTGATTATAGATTTGAGAAACATAACTTTGTAAGAACATACTCGAGTAGGTTTTTATGATATTCCATTAAATAGCTTTAATACCGGATTAACTTAAAAACTATTTTTAGGTTGAAAACAAGTTTAGAAGTTTTAAAAGAATATTTGAATATTTTGCCTTCAAAAGTTTCAAAAAATACATATATTTAGTTAAGCACTAGGTTTTTATACTTAACCAATTTTTAAAAATATTTTTAGAATATTTGACTGACACAAAACATATTTTTGATGAGTTGGAGAATATAGGTATATATAAACTTCCAATAAAAAAAAGTTTTCCTAAACTACAAAGCACTTGATCAATCATGCTCCACCTATACAAAACATATTTTGACCAATTTGGAAGATATAAATATGTATGACTATGAAGTTTTTCAATTTAAAGGGATTTATATAAAATATTTTGGAAATCATCAACAAACAAAATTTATTGAATATATATTTTTTAAAATTATTTTCTTCATAAATCAAAATACAAATTTCTTAACAAAATCCAAAGCATCTTTTAAATATTTTGTAAATTGTACCATTTTTATAAAAAAAAGGTTTTTTGTCATTCTATGCCTCTTTATTTTCAAAATCAAAACTTTTTTAGAGCTTTTATTTTGTATCTCCCTTCAATTCAATTCAATCCAATCCAATCCAATAAGCAAAAGTTCTTACACTTTTAAAATGGTAAATTATTAGAAAATTTCCAAATTTTAAGTAATGTATAAATTTTATCACAAACTTTAAAATGGATCAATTTTAAATTTAAATTTTTAATTTTTTATCAATTATACAATACTGATAAAATCTAAACAATTTATACTATTTTGATGTATTAGTTATCGATTTTTCTTCTCATTTTTTAAACTTAACCATCCATATAATTAGAATTTTTCATTATGAGAATTTTTAATTAATATCAAAATAATATGAATTATTTAAGTTTTAACAATGTCGTGAAAATGATTAAACATTAAAAGTCCAAATGAAAAATTAATATTTTTTTAAAAATTTGTAAATTTGTTACGCTAACCAAAAGAGGGATAATTAATACTTCTAAAACAGTGATAATTGATAAAAGATTAATTGATATTTTTTTATTAATTTGTAAATTAATAATTTTTTAAAGTTAAGGAAGCTTTTGATAATTAATATTTCTAAAACAGTGATAAAAGACAATAAATTGTATTGATCTTTTTCTGATCAAGTTTCAAGCATATGGCAAAAATTATATATGATGAGTTTACTCTGTATACACTTGACTATAATGGTTTCAAGGTTCATCGTAACAAAAATTAGAGTAAATGGGAAAAAGAAAATATTAAACTTTTTAATTTGTTATAAATTAAAAATAAAATTTTAATTTATATAATTTACTAAACAACTTGTAAGTTTGTTATAATCATATAACACCTTTAGAATCGTTAGGTTTTATTGTCAAATGATGTTGTTGCAAGGATGCAATAAATTTGTTTGTTTTAGCAAATAACTTAGCAAAGTATGATAAAAAAGTTAAGAGTAAGGTATGTGTTGACAAGTGGCATTAACAAGCGTCTGGCTGGAGAATGGATCAATCTGCTTGTCGAGAGAGCAAAGTTCATAAGGCTAGCTTCAATCCGTTGTCTGGGAGAACAAGATGAATGCCCTAAGTCTTCAGATGTTTGATAACCCTAAAAGTCTTTCAAGAGAGTAGGGCCTTAAAAACTAGGGGTTTTTGGCTGGGTTTGTCTTCTGATAGGTCTGCTCTGGGAGAGTTGAGGAGTCTCCAAGAGCTGCTATAGCCTTGATGCATCTAGATGGGTCTTCAAGATATATGTGGCACAAAAATAGTTAGAAAACACACAGAGAACTCTATTGCACAGGCTATCCGATGCTAAAGTTAGACAATGTCATCTATGTTGCACGGAAACATCTCATAGGTGTCGTTTCCCCGTTTCCGAAACGTTTCGAAAACGTTTCTTATTCCCATTTCGGACCTTATTTATGTCTATTTTTTCAGAAAAACGTCTGTTTCCACGTTTCCGTTTCCGTTTCCGTGCAACATAGAATGTCAGGATACAGAAGATAACGCGAGTATGGGTTATATGTGTGAGTCTTCAAATGTGTGTCTTCGGATGGGTTTGTATTTGAAGAGTTAGTGTAATACCCTGTATTTCATGGTGATGGAAAAGAATAATTTTCAGTTATTTTGAAAGAACCTTGGGTGGTTCGACAAGCCAAAAGGTCGATTTTGAGAAATCAAATAATAAAAACTGCTAAATTGACTGTAGGGAATGCCCCGGAACTTGGATGTCTAGGAAAGAGGACATGAGATTGGTGAGCGTCTCGAGTTGAGACTAACGATGTTGGAAGCAGTCCAACCTGGAATAATTTTGGAAATAAATTTTGTATAAACCCGAATGGATGTCGGTACCAAATGGTAGTAAGGGACCTCTGGGAAGCTGAGAGGACCCTAGAAGTGGTCTGGTTTTGCGAGTAAAGTAACTTTGAAATGCTTTCGGGTGGAATGAAGATTCCGTGTAGGAGGAGGGACGAAATCGATATTTTCAAGTAAAAGTTAAATATTAATTTTCGAAGAAAGCGAGTTTGGGGAGTGGCTTAATGATAATTAATTAAGGCTTAGGGGGTCCAAGTGCTATTATCGAAAAATTTCAAGTGTAATTATAAATTCTTATGTGAAATAATTGAGAAATTGGGGGATTAAAATTGTAACTAATTTATATGTATATATATATATATAGGTGTGAGTTGCTGCCTTCCATTTCAAAATTTGAAATAAAAAAAGAGAGAGGGAGAAGTGAGATCACGAGGGAGAGAGCTCGGGAGAGCAGCCGAGAGGGAGAGATAGAGAAAGAGAGAGTGATGGCCGGCCGATGGTGGGCCGGAGGTGGCGGCCGAAGGCGCCGGCGAGCAGCGGTCAGTGGCTGGTTGCAGCGGCCAGCGAGGGAGGCTGAAGGCCGGTCGGCCATTGCAGCGGTGCCACGGTTGCGTGAGGCGGCATATCAGCAGGCACGGCGGCGCGAGAGCAGTTGCTATGGCTGATGCAACGCTTGGGAGCAACGGCAGCAGCCGGCAGCGCCGTGCGTGGAGGTGCAAGATGGCCATGGCAGCCGGCGTCGTGCGCGCAGGACAGGCCGACCGAGGCTGTCGCGGTGGAGGCCGCCGTTGGCGATGATTGATGATTGGTCGGTGGCGGAGCCAGGAGGAACGGCGGTCGGCGGAGCCAGGCCAAGCGGTGGCCGTCTGGTGCGGGCGCAGGGAAGAGGAAGACGCACAGGAAAAGTGGAGGAAGGAAAAAGAAAGAAAAAATAAATAAAAAAAATAAAATAAAAATAAAAGAATTATGAAAAAATGGTAAAATGTAGGAGAAAAATTTTAAAATATTCTAAAAAAATTTATGAAAAGTCTAGAAATCATTTCAAGGCTTGAGGAGAGTGACAGAGGCCTGAAATTGGGATTTTGGGTGCAAATGGCAGCTCGGGAGAAAACGCTGGTGTAGGTGTTTTCTGAATTTCTCCTCCAGATTAATTGAGATAATTTAATTCTTTTCAAAATATTTTCATTATGTGAGATAATGAATTGTGTAATATTGGTTGGATTGAACCCTCAAGTGGGGTTGATTGAAAGTTGTTGATGGATAATTTTGGTGATGTGTTGCGAAGTTGAGAGCATTGGTTTAATGTTGGATGTTAATGGAGTTGGGTTTGTGTGTGTTTGCATCTAGATTTGACCGGGGGGGGCGGTGATCTTAGAAGAGCTTAGAATTAGTGCCGAGGTAGATGAGGTTTCGAGTCAGGTAAGGGATGATCCCAAGTGCTGGGGGGGTCTTGCTTGTATTTGTAAATGTTTCTTTATGAGTTGCATGTAGTGGTTAATATCTACATAATATGTGTTCTAGTATACCTATGGCCATATGGTGGACTAGTGTTGTGGGAAGGGTTGGTCGATGCCTTAACCTAAGAAGGTTATGAGGGCATGGAAGACTACCCATTTGCATTGCATTTTGCATTACATGCTCTTTCATGCTTAATTTACTTTTGCATTGCACCCTTGCTGAGTCTTTATGAGTCATGAGGTTTTACCTCATGTTGTAGATGAAACATGTCCAGATGGAAGTAAGGATGGTATTGGGAGGCTGATATGGCAACTAGTATTGTTGCCCGAGTTTGTGAATTATATTATCTTTGTATGTATTCATGTGGTGGTATGTGTATATACTCATGGGATTGAATGTAAGTGTTGATGAGCGCTAGATGTCTCTATCTGTTGTAATTCATCATAGTGTGATAGTTGATTGTGAGAAGGTTGGATGAATATGGCCCTAGTTGGTGGAACCAAGTTCGGATCGGGTAAAGATCAACAAAGTATGTTCCCATAAATCCCCAATACCAAGCGAAGTGCGTGTTATGCTAGCTTTATGCCTGGGTCACCTTTGGCTTGCTATGAGGTGAGCCAAAGAAAGGTGAAACTCACTTGGGTTTCGGGTCCCTGTCCGCTGTGTTTTCTTGTTTGTGTTTGAGACCGATTCCTAGAGTGGAGTGAAGGGAAGGACGAAACCTAGTTCCCACCTAGGGCGTTTCCTATTGAAATATAGTCTAATCTTTCAATATTTGGTTTGTCGGGCGAGTAATCGGCTGATTATTCACGAGTGTCACCCATAGGTGGGCTCGTTATAGTTAGGTCTGGGTCTTTAGGTGGTAGATTTGGATCCTAAGGGCATGAATCTAGAGGTATTTATAAGCTTCAAGGATTGGGCCACGTGACAAGGCAAGACATGTGGAATACACGGGTGACCTGACTCTTCAGGTAAATAGTCTGCAGATGAAGCCAGAGGGCTTGAAGGTACATTTGGGGATGGGATGCCCTTGAAGAGTATCCCTTGAATGAGACACCCCCAAAGAAATAGTCTTTGGGATTAAAGGGATTTCAAGGAAATTTTAACTCTAAAAACTCTTCATAGTCATTGAATGACTATGCCCGAAAGGCCTCGAAATGCTCGAAAGACTCTTCATGGTCTTTCAGGTCTTAGACCTTCTTTGATATTTCCTTTGGGATTGGTTAAGTTTTGTTAGGTTATCCCATAACAATGGCTCCCCACTTTTGTCTTTAGCTGCAAGGCAAAGGGAATAATAGAATGTCTCTGGGTGCTAAGTCTCCCAAAGACAAATATGTAGATTGGCTAGGTTTAGAGAAAATTTACACTAGCTTGAGTCATCGAAAGACTTCTCTGGATGACTAGGCTCACACGAGTGTAATGAGGACACGTTAATATGTCTTTTGAAGACATGATTATAAATAGTTGTGGTCCCATTTGGGTCATTCTTCTAAACACTCAAAGACTCTCTAGACTCGCTCAAAGACTACAATGAACACATAGACTCTTTTAAAGACTCTCAACTTATCTGAAGACTTTTCAATTTACAAGGTAATACACATGGCATCATCTCAACAAATTCCTAAGCCACGATAAAGTATGTTTGGTGCAATTAGGATAATTATATCTCCGAGATTGTAACCATCAGTTTAACCCAACTGTTGTTAGTAGTGTATGCCCTAATGCTAGATTTGGATGACATCTACCGGGCTTGTAATAAATATATTTGTTGTATTTTTGTATATATTAATAAAATGCAAGTTTATTTTCATTCATAAACTCTCAGTTTTATATGAATAAATCCCTAGATCTTTTGTTTGAGAGTTTTATTTTCAAGATATTAAGACTGTGTGACAAGATTATTTGGTAACATGACTTATTAAATGATTCCGAGTCCTTAGATATTTCGGATGGGGACTTTGATTAGTCGAGTATAGATTAGCACATAGTTTACTACTCTTGATCAATATGAGTTACTAATGGTAATGGATGGTGTGTCACATACCATATGACATGAGGATGTCTCTAGTAAACTCGTGGCTGGTTATTGGAGAACAATACAACAAATGTGATGCCAATGAATGACCACATGGCATAGTGGATAATGGTCATATTGTCAAGTTGCGATAGTGTAACTGATCTTTAGACTAAATTGACATAGTTATCAAGTGTATTAGCATGTAGGATTTGCTAATGTGTTGAACCATCCGATTGTGAGGTGGAGAGGTTCATTTATGTGTTTTCGTATTGTTGATGCATAGAGGTAGGTGTTCAAGGAAAGGATCTGACACTCTCATCGTCAGTGATGGGGTGAATATCTTATGTGGTATACTGTTAGTGTGATGGACAGTCCCTGGTCAGGCCAGATTAAATATCAAAAAAGGTGTTTCTTGAGATATCATCTAGTCATTTTAATAAGATCAGACACGTAGTTATTGAGTTTGTGAGTTTATCACTCTATGACTCTTGCTCAATTGAGACGTTAGGTGATGGAAGGATTATAGCACATGATAATCGTCAACTATAATATATTCATTTGAAGTGAGACTTTCCCGCCACCTATATTATCTTGAGCCGTTGTTAGGCGCTCCTCAAGAACTCTCAGATCATCATTGGGATATGAAAAGATTCTGGTGATATGTTAAGGTGTTGGCTGGTGTCGAAATGGATTTTAGTGCTAGTTGATTGCTAGCGGGTAGTAAATAAAAGTCACACACACCATATAGTATTGCGTTTGGTATTAACACTGTGTACCCTATGTGTTTTGGTGGCAACAAGTCAAATGATAACTTGCTAGAGTACCGAGAATCGACTGCTGCGAAAGTTGACTGCCCAATGGACGGGAGTTGACTCTTGGTGCCACCTCAACAAAAATTGGTGCCCTCCATGTGGCACACAATTGGGCTGCTTGGTGGATTAATCGAGGGTGGTGAATGAGACGTGAATAAGAGAAGGAAATTACAGAGGCCTTCAGTGGGCTGCTTGTTTCTTTTTTTTCTTCTTCTCTGAAATTTTTACTTCCTTAATCTTCTTATTCTTCTGCTGAAAATTTACAGTTACGTGATTGTCACGTGGGTTTTTTAAGACATGGGTGCTAGTGATATGTGCAACCTTTGGTTTAGCATAGGAAGAGGTAATTGGAATGATACCAAACAACACGCTAAGTATGGATAACCTAAGGCCACCATGTGAGGTGGAATCTAGTCTTAGAATAGAAAGCATTTTTGTACCCCAACCTGACATCGAACTTCAAGGATACATTTATAGTTATTCATGTGATGAATATACATGTTTCTTAAATAACCAAGTTGTGTATAACATGTATTTATTACTTCCGTTGCGTGTATTTGACGTATGTGAAAAGTTTTAATTTTACCCGTATCGCCATACATGTTATCTGTCAACGACACCCAAACTATTTGGCAGTGTTAGTGGGATTTTTTTTCCTTTGCAAAGAGCACAAGGTAAAGCCTATGACTGCTCTATTTAGATGCTTCTATCGTGTCCGAACCATAAAGGGGAGAAAGAGTTCACAACATTGCAAAATATAATCAATAAGGTGAAACTATTTAAAGGCATGCCACAAAAGGTAGACAACTTCAAAACTAGTGGTTTAACCACCTTTAAGTTGGAAGGCGCCACGATTCTTACACATTACGACTATGAGGAAAACTATGTGCAAGTGGTTGACGTGAAGACAATGGTAAGGGAACACCAAACGGATATTGATAAATTGGCCCAATGAGGTTCAGTGGTCTTGGTTGACCTATTGGTTGATGAATGCCTAATTGAGGTGGGATGGATGATGGTGGAGATAGAGAGGGTGCTAGCCTGTTGGGACTCACAACCCAAGAGGCTTGGCCTTCGAAGCTGGCAAGACCCTGGAAGTCCATTCCCCAAGAACCTCGAATAGAAGAAAAATAAAGGGAGGAGGAAGAAGAATAAGATGAAGAAGAAGAGGTAGATGTAATATTAAGATAAAGCATTTTACACACAACACATAAGCATATTTATCATCATTCTATTATAAGAAAATATAATTAGAGTTCATAAAATAATTGAATAAAGCTCAAACAGTTGAAACTGTCTTTTTTGACATTTCTTAAAACGACTGTAAAATTTAAAATCTGTCAAGCGTTACTTGAGTACAAATTAGACATTACTTAACTAAATTTGATCTTTACTCGACTATTTGAATTATGTAATCGATTATGTTTTATGCATACTTGAGTATTAAGATTCCATTACTCGATTATTTTTAACTCAGAAAAATACATAATCTACTTGATTACAAAATTAAGTTTACTCGATTAATTATTATTCTTACTCAAAGTATAAAAATTATTACTCAACTAAATGTTAAGTCCAGAGACTTAGTTTATTTTCAACCTATCTCTACTCGATTACAAATGATATCTACTTGAGTAACAAAATAACATTACTCGATTACAAAAATACTTCACTTGAGTAAAAGATGCCCAAAAATTTTAACTTAAGATTACTCGAGTACAAAAAAGATTCACTCAAGTACAAACGATTGTTACTCGATTACAAAAACTCTTTAAAATTTAAGATAACAGAAAGTTGCATAACACTCTCGAGTACAAGGAATTTGATAGTCGAGTACTTTTAATCTTTACTCAATTATTCTAAAATATGGAATCTATTACTTGATTACTCTCAAAAGCTTACTCAATTGATCTTTGCTAAAAAGCTTTACTAATTAAGTACTCGATTGATTCTTACATACTCGATTAAGTACTCAATTATTTTGAACAAGTACTCGATTATGACAATATCAAACTTAAGAAGATTTTAAAAGGTTTTACTAATCATAAATGAGCCAAGTTTGCTAAAAAATATTTTCTCAATAAAACAAAGCACAAATTTCTCAACAAGTTAGTCCCTATGTAGGAAGGTCCTTATTAGGTATTGAAGGTCTTGGCTCAAGCTTTTGTAAATTGAAAGATTTGGATGAAAAGCTTGTCCTGTGAGCATGGAATGTACAAAATCTAAAGAAATTATATCAATAAAATCTTTCACTTAGTTTTTTCTGTCACGAGCGGTCTTATTATTTGCACCTTTAATAGAGAACTATCAAGTATTAATGGAGTTCCACCGAGCATTCCTTAACAGAGGGCTACTAAGTATTAATGGAATTCTACCAAACATTCCTTAACGGAGAACTACTGAGTATTAACAATGTTTTACTAAGAATCCCCTAATGGAAAACAACTAAAACTGAATGGATTCCTAACTGAATGTATCTTGACAAATTAATAAAGCTTTATCAAGCATGAATATCGTGAAGATTAACCTAGTATAGCCTTTAGGACATAGGTCAAGTGGCGGGCAAGTGATATACTAGGGTTAGTATTAGTAGGTCACAAGTTTGATACTTGACTTAGACAAGGGTCAAAACCTCGCATGCGATTTATCTCTTCTCTCAAAATCGAAGACACGAACGATGGGAAATTGCGCAGGAGTGGTAATCCCAAGATTAACCTAGTATATTACATACTGAACATTAATAGAATAAAACAAATTAGTGGGATTTCTCAAGCTAAATGTTATTCTCAGTGATCTTTTATGTCCAAAGGTTTACAAAGATTAGAGATTGTCTATTCGAGCATTATGCGCCTGATAGGGATCAACCAGGCATTATGCCTTTACCAAGTTGAAGCCTACCAAGCATTGGTCGAGCACACGACCTTGTTGGTCGATTCGTTTACCCGAGAAACTCATACTTGGTGTTTAAGAAGTGAGGTTTGGGTTAGTGAAAAAAGACTCAAGCTTTGACATTTTGTTCGTTAACTGTTATTTAAATAAGGAAGTTATTACTGTTTGAATAGAAGTATGATAAAAACCAAAGAAAGATTGATAAAACTGAGCTAGAAAAACTTAATGCGTTTCTGTTAAAAAGGAAAGAGAAAGTATTACATCATGAAAGGAAATAGGAAATAGAAAGCACGTCCAAGGGAATAATGAAAAGGAGAGGGTCTTCAAACTTGCTTGACCGTAGCTTCTTAAGCTAGGACACCTTCATGGTCAGTAGGAACAAGTTCTGCAACCTCAGTTAGTTTTTCAACACTAGCCTTTGAAATCCCACTCAAGGAAGACCACTACAAAAAAAATTGGAATTAGCGACAGAAAAAAACCGTCGCTAATTCCTTAAAATTCTATTATAGCTCTATTAAAGACAAAATTAGAGATGGATATTATTTGTAGCTTAAATTGTTGTCACTAACAAATATAGTGATTGATTTCTTAAACTGTCATTATTAGAGATGGAATTTGTTCCATCTAAAAAAAATTGATGGAACAAATTCCATCTCTAAGTTGGTTTTGAAGCTAGTGAAAAATTCGTCGAATTTTGGTTTTAGAGACGAAATTAGCTCTATCTCTAACTTTGGCTTGTAGAGACTAAACCTAGTCCAAATGTTCGAGATGGATGTAGATTCTCTTTATTGGAGACAAAATATTGTTTGGAATTCAATTATGTCTCTAAACTCTTATCATAATTTTGAGACGAAATTCATTTGTCTCTAAAATGGGCCTTCAATGATTTCTAGATTTGTCAAAAAAGCCCAAAGACAACCCAAAAATGGCTGATTGAGAATTTGTTCACAAGTAAGTGTCAAACTCCAATCACACCAATAATCTACAAATACACAAATTACTCCAAATACACAAATTTATCAATTAAATAAAGTATCATAACAAGTATTCAAAATACATAACAAATATTTATTCATCAACAATTGTCATTCAACTTATCATCATACTCATGATTGTCATCTATTGGGTCATTATGAGTTACATAGGCTATGTTGGATGGAACGACTTGCTAAAGTGAAAACACTAGAGGGGTTGGAGTTGGTGAATGACGACTTGGAGGCATCCGGTCTGATCATTTTTTCTCTAAGATCCTTTGGATATCAGGAGAAATCCATTCTCTTCTATCATGTCCATACCTCAATTTTTTCATTACATTCTTGAATGCCTTGGAGCCTTTACTATTAAAGTGTTTCCTCACTTTCTACTCATCCTATGGTAGCCATTTGTATTCATTCTACATGATTACAAGATTATTTTAAACAATTTAGAAGAGCTATCATTTTATATAAAAAAATTATTACTCAATTACTAATACACTTTTACTTTAAACTCTTCAAACCGCATATCTTTTGCAGTAGCATCCACCTCACTCCATGATCTACAAGCGCCCTCGAAACTTAGACTTCAATATGTTGGAGATACAAGCCAACGATCCCTAGTTGGCTCAAAGTTGTAACTATTTAAACCAAAAAATGTGTGTAAAGACATATATATAATTAAAAGCTAGATAGAATTTTATTTTTAAATACTTACTCTAGTCCAAGGATAAGTCGTATCCATTTACATTGGTCTGTAGGATCAATCTCCCCAAATAGATATCGGGAAAATGGCTATGTAGATGTAGAAGTCAATAGAAGATTGGGTTGGAGTAAAAGAAGGCTATGTGACGCGACTAGGGAGTAGGGTTGTGTCGACCCCAGCCTTTTCCCTAACCTCTACCCTGACCTGTAATTTGATTTGCTATCTATATAAAATAAAAACATTCATATGAGTTTGCTTGAATTAATTAAATTAGACTCGATGTCATACATTTAATACATTCATATAATACACCAAATAACCTAATTAGACTTCGTGTCAATAAATTTTTCATTAGTATTGAATGTGGACAATTTCTCATCTGATTCTTCTAAGTCTGCTTGAATCAAATGTGTTTTATCCACTTTTAGTATGTCATCGTCTCTATCTATAATTTGGTCAATAACGTTGTTTGATATTGTGGCAGAGAAAAATTCAATAAGAAACAATGGACAGCGTTGATGAGGCAACAGAGGATACAAAATTTTAAACTCTTTTACATATGGATAATGCTACACGAATGTAAGGGTGGACAAAAAGTTGGACAACTTTAATAAAATTACCATAATAACCCTTAATGTAAAAGACAAATCTACCCTTGATCTGTTTCACTTTCATCTTCACACGCCATTTTCACTCACTCTTTCTCTCTCTCTCTCTCTCAAACCACTCTATCTCTCCCTTACTCTTCATCTCAAAACCACTTTCTCTCAAACTCATTCTTATCTCCCTTACTCTCTGTTTCAAATCCACCCCCACGGGTTGCAAGAACAGCCATCGCCCCTCCTTCTTCAGGTCGACCGTCTCGCCCCCCTCCCACACAGCCTCTCAAACCGCCATCACCCCTCTCACCAGCTGCTCGCACTGCTTGGCTCTCACCCGTCGTTGCTCTTCCCTCATCTTTTTCTCTTTCTCCTTTCCCCCCTCCCTCTCTCTCTCACTCTTTCTTCTTGTTTCTTGTCGCCGTTGCCACCGACGCAGCCGCCTGAGTCAACATCCGTTGCCATCAACGTTGCTGCCAATACCTCCATCTCCTTTCTCTGGGTCTCTGTTAAACCTATATAAATATATAATATTATTTACATATTATTTATTTTCTTATCTATTTATATTACTTGAAATATGATATTATGATTTTGTTTAACTTTAAATATAATTTTTAATTTTTATAAAATATAATATTAAAATTTTGTATAAATTTACATGTATTAAAATTTTGGATAAATTTACATGTAATTTCAATTCAAGCAATATAAATAAATAATAACATACAAATATATATACTTATTTATACATAAAATAATTATAAAATACATAAAATTTTATGTGTTGTATAAATGATAAGAGAAAAATTATAATTAGAATTATAAATCATTTAAACTTGTTATTCTAAATAACTGGAAGTGGAGAATAATGGGAAAAAAAAAAGATTTATTTGACATTTGACTTTTCCCTTGTCTTGGGTGAGGGAAGGGGAGAATTTTCTAGTAAAATTCATGGCGTGGATTTAACAAGAGCGTTTTCTTATCTTTTATCTATTTTGTTACTTTAAAAATTTTAGTTTATAAGATATTGAAACTTTTAAAAGTATAATTTAACTTGTTATTTTTAAAAATTTATTTTGTAATTTTATTTTATTTTTTAAGTTTAAAATGCAAATTAAACTATAAACCAAAATATTATTATATTTATTTTTAATAAAAAGATATATTCTTATATCCATCACAATATAATTATATTTTTTCTATTTATCATTCATACAAAAAATATTTGAACTCAAAATATATTATATATTTTTATTTAAAAAATATGTATATTTAACCCTGTTATATTTAAATATATTTTTAGTAAATATATTATATATTTATGTGTTAGTGACCCAAAGAGAGGGAAGGGGGAGGGAGATGGAGGTGTTGGCTGCAAACGACAGAGGTGGACGTCGGCGGCGGAGGCGATGGAGGCATTGGATGTGTCGGCCAGAATAAGCACACAGAGAGAGAGAATGAGGCGAGAGAGGGGAAAGGAGAAAAAGAGAGAGAGAAAGAGAGGGGGGATGGAGGTGTTGGCTGTGGAACGGCGGAAACAGAGACAGACGATGGCTGGATTTAACAAAATATATCACAACTAAATCATTAGCAGCAGCAGCACATGAAAAAAATAGCCAACCAAGTAAGTAGAAAAACTGAAGCAAAAAAAAGAAAAATACATAAATATATATAAATGTATGTGGGGGCAGACAGCAGTAGTGGGTGGTCGTCTGAGCAGAAATGAGTGGCCGGCGGTGAGGGGGGGACGACTATAATCTATGGCCGGTTGGGAGGGCGAGGCAGTGTGACCGACAGATAGGGCGATCCGGCGGGGGTGAGGCAGTGCGACTGGCAGAGGGAAGGGAGACGTCGGACAGTGCTCGCGACAGGAGGGAGACGACAGACCGTGCTTGATTGGATAGGGGGCGACGACGATGCTCGTGGCGATGGTAGGGCAAGGGTGGGGCGACGACGATGCTCGTGGCGATGGTAGGGCAAGGGTGGGGCGACGACGGACGCTGCAACTAGCGGGGGTGAGTTTGAGAGAAAAAGTGGGAGAGAGAGAGAGAGAGAGTAGATTTGAGAGATGGTGGTTTTGAGAGAAAGTTAGTGGGAGAGAGAAATGGTGGTTTTGAGAGAGAGAGAGGGGGGGGTTTGAAAATGGGTGGCAAAGATGAAAAATTAATGCCAAGTTCTCGCAATATTTTAATGTTAAAATATCGTGAGAATTTGAAATTATCCAACTTTCGGTCCAAGTTTTAGCTCGTGTAGCATTATCCTTTACATATAGTTTGAGCAATAAAATGAATGACAAACAACCATAAAAGCATGAACTGGTTTCGTATCATTTCTTTAAAAAAATAATACATCCTATCCAACTTCAAAGAATGTCTTGTGGAGTAACAGAGAAGCAAAACAATATATATACACTTATAGAACCATATATATATATATATATATATATATATATACCTTTAAAAAGCTATACAAAAGTGATGGGTTCTACCTAGCCAAAAGTTTCTTTTTTTTTATATCTATTTTAAGTTACTTAGACTTCATTTAGTTTGATTAAGGTTTTGAGTAACGATATTATACTAAAACGATTAGACTAATTAATTTAGTGTATATGCTATGGGTGTTAAATTAGAGAGAGAAAATTACAGATTTGGAAGCTACAGTGCAATTAGAATCCCTTGAGAATTTCATCTCTAATCCATCATACCACCTTCATATCATTAAGGTTTTGAATTCGTTTATTTATTTAATAAACGAATTCAAATCGACCACCCTAATATATTCTATATATATATATACAATGACAATTGGGAATTTCATATAAATTTGGTCCAAGATTTGGATGAGTTTATATATATTAATTGGGTTTTATCTATTCATAAAAATCTAAATGCATTTCAAAAAATTTCTATATCTTGTTCAGTTAAATTGATATATATATATATATATGTTATAAAATTAAAAAGACTACTACCATATCACTAAGATACATAGCTATTCTCACAAAATCGCTTCACAGCATGTTTTTATTCAGCAATCAAATTCACTCAGTCTAATGGCTTCTTGCTAATAAATCAACCAAATGGTATTTGTGTCTTAACTGAATAACCTAAACTTTTGTAGTTATTATTAATGTTAGCTGCAGTTGTAGTTCTGTCACAAGCCCAAATAATCCTAATAGCAAAAAATACCAACAAAGAGACTGTATGGGTAAAGTATGAAAATACTAACAAAATACGAGAAGGGAGGTCACAAAAAGATTTTAGACGCGGTGAGAGCAGACGACAATGGCTCGGCAGTAGGCGGTGGCAATGGATGGCGACAGCTTGGCAACATACGGTGGCAACTAACGGCGATGGCTCGGCAACAAGCGGTGGCAACGGAGGACGGCAGTAATTAATGGCAACGATGGTAGAGGACGACGATCGATTTAGTTAGTCAGTTTATCTGTCGGGTTAATCAATCGGTTGATTGGGCAGGTTGCTCTATCGATCCGTCAGGTAACTCGATCAATCCATCGGGAAATTGGTTGGGTGTGTAGAGTTTATTCTATTATTATGTATCGAAAAATGGAGAATAAAGATATATATAAAATTAGAGACGGAAATATAGACTGAACCTTATGTCTCTAATTCCGTCTCTATTCAAAATATAACTTTAAAGTTCTAATTCCGTCTCTGAATTTTCTGTTTCTTCTATTATTTGTTTTAATTAGCAGCGTTGATTTAATTTCGTTAAAAAAAGCAAGCATATACACCCACAAAATAAAAAAAACCAAATAAATGGCTTCGCCATTAAATTAAGATATAAACTCTAATAAATAACTTAAAGACTTTTTTCAAACCAAGTCATATTAATTTCTTGAACAAAATTCTCATTGAAAAGTGAAAACTTAGGAAAAGGGATAAAATTGAACTTCGATTAAAATTTAATAATATTTTTTTGTTTAAATTACAAATATAAATATATTTCGTTAATATATCTTTTAACATTGAGTGAACACATTTTGAATATTATCATCACTAGAAGCAAGCAACCTATGTGATGGGTGGCAGTCACAGATTCATTCCAAGGATCTCGTTTTTTAACATTTGAATGCAAATTGTTGACAAGCTGGTCATTAATGGAATGCCCCCTTAATTCATTATACATTAATTAATTCATTAGTTAAATAAAATTCAGGGAATGTTAGGTTACGTTTTCTTTACTGTTTTCAAGTCATTTTTAGTTTTTAATTTTCTAAAATAATGAAAACGCATTCTCTTTGTTGTTTTTAAATTATATTTTTGAAAATAAAAAAAAATTATAAAGAAAACTTAAAATAACAAAAAGTTATTTTGAATGTTTTCATCCAAAACAAACTCTAAACTCAAAATATATTTATTTATTCATATTTTATTATTGTAATGAAAAAAAATATTACAAAATTCATTAACTTTAAAATGTATATATTTTTTAATAATATATTAATATTAAATATTTATAATTTACTGAATAATCAAATTTATTGAATAAAATATCATTAAAAAATTATTTTTAAAATTTCAAAAATAACACATTTTCTAATTTTCTGTTTTGAAAAATAATTTTTTAAAATGACAAAGAGAATGCGTTTTTAATTTTTTAAAAATAGTCTATCAAAACAAAAAACTGAAAATGAATTCAAAACTCAAAACTGAAAATTAAAAAGAAAAGAGAACGCAGTCTTATATTTTAAGTAATTTCCTTATATATTGGCAATTCAAACATGGATAATTTGCTTAACATCACTTCGCTTTAAGATAAATTTTCAACTGATTAATAATTTTAAGGAAAAATAAACTTTTTCTGTCATCTTCTTGCAAGCATTTCCCTATTAACAAAAATGGTGACTTTAAGGTTTTTTAATTTTGGCCCTTTTCGAGTATTTCATTTTCTTTAATAAGCTTACAACATTTTTTGATTATTTTTTCTACATGCCCTTTTTTGGTTATCTTTTCAATTTTAGGGCCTTCATCCCCTTAGCTCTTATATAAATAAGCTATAGTTGTGGCCCATTTTGAAGCTTATCAAGAGATATGTTTTTGCCTCGCTAATAGGGCGGTAGTTGTTTGGAAATAATGTGTATTTTTTATAGTTGAGGATTTTTATATTATTCAAAATTTAAAAAAAAAATAATATTATATATTATACATAAACGAGCTTAAAAACAAGCCTAAGATGATATTTTAGTTTCCTTGATTGGGAATTCCAATCCCTACAACTGGCATGTTTTTTTAGTAATATTTTTTGTCTCTATTTAAATTAAAGACGAAATTTTTCATAAATTTTTCATCTCTAAATCAAAGAATAAGAATTCCGTCTCTAATATCCATTTTTTGATGGAAATAAAAATTAGAGAAAAAATCAATTTCAGCATTGAAAGTATAAAGTTAGAGATAGGATTTTTTTCGTCTCTAATACATTTATGAAGAATCAAACCATCTTTGAAGGACTGCAATATTTAGAGACAGAACTAGTTCCATCTCTAATTCCATCTCTGAAGGAATTGAAATCAGAGACAAAAATGTTTTTCATCTTTGAAGGTGTGCGGCACTCAAAGATGGGAAATTTGTTTGTCTTTCATGGAAATAAAAGCTTCAATGACATAATTTTTCCATCTTTGAATTCAGCAACAAAATTATTTCCATCTTTGAATTCAAAGAGGAACCAGTTCCATCCTTGATGGAAAAAAAGCTTTACAAACGAAATTATTTTTCCTCGTCATTGATTTTTGTCTCAAAATGTCTATGTTAGTGACAGAATTCAAGTTCATCTCTAATTTCCATGGCTATCTTTTTTTTTTTTTTTTTGTAGACCCCTGCTAATTCCTTTCTCGAAAACCTATTCTCTAAGCCTATTAACTAATTTTTCAAAGTTAAAATAAATTGTTAACTTCATTTTTAATGTTAGCTTGGGGTAATCAATAGCATCTCACACTCGGGGGAGTAAGTTGGTTATTTATAAATTTTAAAAATTTGTGGAGGTTTTAAATATAAGTATGACAATAGTGAAACATAAGCAATAAAATATAAATCAAAGTATTCTAAAGACAAAGAATTTAGAGTGGTTCGGCTCAACCTAACCTGTTCTATTACTGTGTCTCCCCACTAAGTATTTCAAAATCCATTATAACCTCATATTTTACCAAGTAGACCCTTTAGAAAAATCGGTAGGAATTTATAACCTCCTACTAATACGTAAGAAGGCCCTCTAGCACAATTGTTGTAATACCCCAAGAGCTTAGAAAAGGGTAGCATATATTAAGAATAAGAATGGAAGGAAACAACACCAGTTAGAAATCTTTTGAGCTGAATGTAAATAAGAACTCCTGAGTTAAGCGTGCTTGAACTGGGAAAGTTTAAGGATAGGTGACTCCTGGGAAGTTCGTGTAGGCTTGTAATGGTAAGTTATTCTGATCCTTTCTATCGCTCGATGCGAAATGTTACAGGTGGTATTAGAGCTGACCCTTGGTAAAGGCGGTCCGATAAGGGCGGAGAGTGGCACCGGGGCTCGAGAGCCTGTACAAGGAGCAACTTCTGACAGGCTTCTAAGATGGCAACCCCTAAAGGGGAGAAGATCTGAGACCAGTTGTATGGTCGCATGATGAGGACGTCATGTACATGCTCAAGAGGGGGAGAATGTAATACCCTAAAAGCCCAAAGAAAGGTAGTATATATCGAGGATAAGTAAATAAGAAAACAACACTAGCTGAATACCTTTTGGACTAAATGTAGCCAAAGAACTCCTGGATTAAGCATGTTTAACCCCTGAGAAGTTTGCGTAGGCCCATCAGGGTAAATTGTTCCAGTCTTTCCTATCGCTCAATGCAGGATGTTACAACTGTTAGGAATTAAAACACAATTACAAAGAGAACAATCTGAGAATTGACACTCTTAGTGACAAAAGTCTCTCCAAAAATTACAAGAAGACTTAAACAAGATGATACCAAAAATAAACAGCTATGATTGAGAGAAATATTGAAAGTACAAGCACCATTTAGAAGAATAAAATCACTTGTAAGCTCTTATCACTTCATTTGCCTCTCTAGTGCATTCTAAGGCTTGTATTTATAAGCTTCGCATACTTTCTTTTAACTAGCCATTATAGGAGTCGTTGGAGACATTTAAAAACTAGTCGAGAAATCTAAAGCACACTCATCGATATGGCTAAACGGTCGACTTCTTTATAATTACAGTTCGTTGTTTTGATAACAGGTTGATATTATATAGTAGATTTCGACTTTTTTTGAACTTATGTAAAAACAACCAAAGCATGAAATTTGCTCTATCAATAGTTCAAGAGAATGATCGACTATTTTTGTTGAAAGGCCAAAAACAATCATAGCCAAAAATGATCGACAATTTTGCCTTGATTTTATAGCCAAAAATACAAAAATACAAAACAGTCGACTATTTCACTAACATAGTCAACATTTTTGCCTTTAAAAAGGTGTTCAAGATTTAAAAAATATTTTGACACTCTAACACATTTGATTTCAAAATAAATGCAAAAGATATATTTCAAAATAAATACAAAATATTTTGCATACATTGAAAGTATATTTATCCTTTGGCATAATATGAAATTTCATTTTCAAATGTAAAATATATAAAGTTTTTCATCATCAAAGGCAAAACAACAATCTCTCTTTTTTTTTTTTTATGATGACAAAACTATTATAAAAAACCCAAAATCCTCTCACTTTTTATCATAATATAGAAAGGACATTTTTTGCAAAAAATTAAAAAGAATTTTCCATTTGCAAAGGAGGAAATTGGGGCAAAACAACAATTTGAGAACAATTTTGGGGTAAAATAAAATTTATTACTCCCCCTTAATGGCATATATCAAAAATTTAATACTCCTCCTTAATCAATACATATATCAAACATTTGAAAAGAACTTTGATAATCTAACTCCCCTTTAATATGAGAAACCAATATGATTGAAACTTTTAGAAAAAGATTTGCAAACAAAATCATAAAAGTAAGCACAAAATTCAAAATCATCAAAATTATAAATTTTCAATAAAGAATTACTCAAGTCATATGTCAAGTTAGACCAATCAAAATTTTTGAGAATCCTTCAATCATCACATACTAAATCAAGGATATTCAACAATTAAGAATTCAACCATGTGATGGTATATGATATAT
This sequence comes from Diospyros kaki, assembly GCA_036245055.1. Taxonomy (NCBI): domain Eukaryota; kingdom Viridiplantae; phylum Streptophyta; class Magnoliopsida; order Ericales; family Ebenaceae; genus Diospyros; species Diospyros kaki. The sequence goes on from BSEG01000003.1 coordinate 6,948,757, forward strand.
CTCAACCAAATTTACCTTTACCCCCCTTGGCGAAAGTTGGTGGTATCCATGATAAATCTTACCATATTATTTCTATACCTTTTGGTTGAGTCCTTTACTTTGCCTTCCTTTGTGAGGATTTATGCACATTGTGTTTCTTGCAAAATTTTCTGGGATCCTTCTCCTTGGACTGATGTAGTTGAGCCTCTTCCATTTGTAATCCATTTTAAATTTCCTTTCAACTACGACGTTCCTTCTTTGAGCTTCATAATATTTTCTTCCTTGTCTTGCCAAATTTTCCTCAATGTTGTGAATTGTTCTGGATAGTTGAAGATCTAGGAGGACATTTTGGTATCCAAACTTAGTTGGATCCTTGGGAGTTAACATGAGAAATGCTAGATAGCTCGGTTTCCTTAGGAATGCATTTCATGTTAGGAGCATTAGATGATTTATTTTTAAAAGGACAAAAAAATGCAATATGGCCTATCTTGCAATAATAAAAATATGTAATATCATGAGAGGTGTGTAGCGGTGAGTTTTTGACATTTTCTTATTGACTATAAAAATTTTGAACACCTTTATCATGATTTCATGAATTTGAAATATTCCTTATTAGAATAGGATTCTCATTCAAAGTACTATTAGAAGATTTTGATTGAGTTTGGTATAAATCATTTTCCAATAAGACTCCTCATTTGAAGCAAACAAAAGTTCATTTTTTGATTGTAAAATTTCCAACTCATTTGATAAAAACTTAAATTGCTTTTGAAGAGATTTGTTTTTCATGTAAAGTTTTTCAAAATTGGCATGTAATTCATTTAAAGTATTTAATATTTTTTTTTTAGAAAAATCATCATCGTCTTCATTAATAACATAAGTAGAAGTAAAGGTTACCTCCTCTTCTTCCTTAGCCATGAAACATGTGTTTGAATTTGAACTTTCTCCTCTTGAGACATAGGAGCTATCGTTTAGAACTTCTTTATTTTCCCTATATACACCATCAACAAACTCACCACTTAGGTTAGTAAGATATATTGAATCAAGAGTGTTCAATATATCTTTTGCATTAGAGTATCTAGAAATTTTAATATAATCTATTTTATTTAAAGCATGATGCAAAATATTCATAACTCTAATATTTAAAGAGAGATTCTTTTTTGCCATGCTCATCTCACTCCAATTTTGGTTTTAAAACAAATCAATTTTTCACAATATTCCACAAGTTAAAATCAATGGATGTAATCAAAACACAAATTCTTTTTTTCCAATGATCATAATATGTGCCATCAAAATAAGAAGCCATATCTATAGGATAAGCTTCTTTAGACATGGAAACCTTCATGATTGTCATGGATCTCTTTTTAGGTTGTTAAACTTGAAAAGCAAGGAAATAGATTTTGATACCAATTGTTAGTTTTGTGTAGTCAATGACACCTTACACCCAAGAAGGGGGGGAAATTAGATGTTCAAAAATTTTAGAATTTTGTGGAGGTTTTAAAGATAAGTATAAAAATAGTTAAAGTATGTTAGAGACACAAAAAATTTAGAGTGGTTCAATTCAACCCATCCTACTTTACTACTCTAGCTCCCCACTAGAGATTTCAAAATCCACTACAACTTCCTACTTTACCAAGTAGGCCATCTAGCACAACCACTAGAAATGAATTTACAACACAATTACAAAGAAAATAATTTGAGAGTTGACACTCTTAGTTACAAGTCTCTCTAAGAATTACAACAACCCTCAAACAAGATGACACAAAAGATAAACAGACTTTGTTGAGAGAAATATTGAAAGTACAAGCACTAGTCAGAATAATAAAATCACTTATAAGCTCTTATCACTTCATTAGCCTCTCTAATGCATCATTGGGCTAGTATTTATAGGCTTCTCCCGTGCTTTCATTTAATTAGCCGTTAGAGACGTATAATGCCTGCAAAAACAAGTCGTTTAAAATTATCAAAGAAGAAACAGTCAAAAATTAACAAACGGTCAAAAGTTTTCTTTGACAAATCTAAAGCACACTCGTGGCTTTGGACAAACATTATACAGTGGCTTTTGACATTTTTTGAACTTACATAAAAACAACTAAAACTTGAAATTTTTCCTATCGACAATTCAAGAGAACAGTCGACTACTTTTACTGAAAGGCTAAAAACGGTCAACACATTTAACAAACCAGCTGACAGTTTTGCCTTGATTCTGTGGCCCAAAATACAGAGGTACAAAACAATCAATAATTTCACTAACATAATTGATAGTTTTTCCTTTAAAGAAAGTGTTCATGATTTGAAAAATATTTTGACACTCTTAACACATTTGATTTCAAAATAAGTGCATAAGGTTGATTTCAAAATAAATACAAAAGATTTTGTATACTTTGAAAGCATATTTATCCTTTGGCATAATATGGAATTTTCATTTTCAATCTTCAAAAATAAAATATAATTTATTTTCAAAAGTCAAATATATAAAGTTTTTCATCATCAAAGACAAAACAACATTTAAAACTGTAGACTAGTTAAGATAAACTATCAACTACTTCCAATATCAAGTCGACTGGTTTAGTGCATACCTTCTGGATCAATGTATTTAGGATTAAACAGTCAACTATTTTTCAAATTTCAAAATAAACTATCAACTTCCTATTGAAACTGATGATAGTTTTTTGTTCAAGAAATTACTAATATCTATTTTTCTACAGATTATCTTTTTTTTCCATTTTGATCTCCAATGGCAAGAAATCTACGGGGGACATTCAATTCTGTATATACAAGTCATTTTGAAAATCAAATTAGCTATTGAAAGAATGGGCTTGCATACTTTAAAGATCAGATCTTCAAATTACTCTTTAGCTTCATTGTTTCAATCTTTTTTTCTTCCAGGCTTCTTCTTATTCTATAAAATCATTTGAACCTTGTTGTAACAAGATCTCATGTTGAGATGTTTGTGTTAAATGTTGTATTTCTTATTCTTCTTTGTAAGAGTTTCCCATTGGGAAGTGCTAGGAGCCTAACTAGTGGTTGTATTAGAATGTGGTTTGTGATTCGATTTTAATTTCGTGGATTTGAAAATATCTAACTGAGTGCTACAGTAGTGGATGTATGCTAGGAAGGGTCAAACCATTATAAATTCTCTATCTTGTATATTTACACTTTTTAAGCATTGTGTAACACATTTATTAGAAACCTCTTTGTATAAAATTATATCTTCCTTATCATTTTGAAAATATTTTTTAAGATCATACAATTTTTTTTTCACCCAATTCTTCCCTCTTCTTGAGTGTGTGTTGCCATACATATTAAAGTCTACCTAACTTGAGAGGTTGGGAAGCTAGAAAGAGCAAGGAAGACCTTTTCCAAATAGACCTTAAAGTGAGTTTCACCCACCCACAAACTCTTACTTTGTGGCTTTTCATGTTGCTTGAGAAATCAATTTGGGATAGTATGGCTTTTCACTTACATCCATGATCATGTATGGTCATGTTATTTTTCCAAACACTGCATAGCCCCTAGATGACATGGTTGGGGACTTTTCAAGAGGTGCCTTAGGTGCCAGTTGAGAAAGCTCTTAGAAGGATCTGAATATAGTCACAAGTGGCATCACAGAGTAGAAACTTGTATTTTTTTATGCACGCATTTTATATAAATATTTTATTTTTGAGGGTTCCTCAATTAGAATATTCATCTTCTAACTTGGATTCATCTGTTGAAATATTCAAATGTTCCAATCAAGGCAAGAGATTTGAAGGGAAAAAAGGTTCTTGAAGCATAGGTTTTGGAAGCTTTATTATTTTTGTGGTATGTTATGTTTTGTAGATAGCATGTGTGTTTTTAAGTTACACTCTAAAAGTTGTTAGTGATATACCCTAATATTATATTTAAATGACATCTAACATATGTAATATTACAGCATTTGATGTATCTTTGTATATAATTAATAAAAAAAATATTGTTATTTATAAACTCTCCAGTTATTATAAGAATGAGTCTTTAGATTTCCTATTTAAGAGTCTTATTCTTCAGACGTTAAAACTATGTGACAGAACTTCTTAAATGATTCGTAGTCATTAGATTAATCGGATGGAAACTCTAATTAGTCGAGTATGCACTAGCACGATATTTATTATTTTGATTAGTATGAGATACCAATGGTTAAGGGTGGTGAATCATATGTCATGACATGGGGATGTCTCTAGTAAACTCGTGGGTGGTTGTTGGAGAACAATGCACTAAATGTGAAGTAGATGACTGATCACATGGAATTGCGGATAATGATCATGTCGTCTAGTTGCAATTGTGTATTGTCCTTAGACTTGAACTGACATGATTGTCTTGTGTATCTACGAGATTTAATAATACGCCAAACCATCCAATTGCGAGGTGAAAATGTTCATCTATGTAATTTCGTATTAATAATACATGGAGATAGGTGCTCAGAGATATGATCTGTCACCCTCATTGTTACTAATGAGATGAATGTCCTATGTGATTTGTTGTTAGTGTGATAGTGAAATTCCTTAGCCAATGTGGTATGATTAATTAGGAAAGTGTTTCCTACGATGTTATCTAGTCATGTTGATAAGATAGGACACATAACTACTAAGTTTGTGAGTTTATCATTCCATGACTCTCGCTTAGTCGGGACGTCAACTGTAATAGGCTCATTTAAAGTTAGACTTCATTATCTTTTATATTGTCCTAAATCGTTGCTAGGCGCTTCCCAAGACATCTCAGATCATCTCCGAAATATGGAGAGATTGATATGATGCATTGAGGTGATTCGGTTGATGCCAAACAGGTTTCGAACCTAGAAAATCACAGACCATATAATTTAGCACCTAGTATCAACACTATGCGTCCGTTGTGTCTTGAACATCACTAATTGTTAATAATGGTTTTGGATGTGTCATTAAGTGCTAATGACAATGGTTTGTTAATAATTAATGGGCCAGTTACATCCAAACTCAACTACTTCATTCAGATAGTTAACTATTGTGGGAGTTGACTCCCAAAGACTACCAATCAAGCTGGTAGTCAACTCCCAATAGCAATAGTCGACTCCCACACCACTTGTGGCGCCCCCAATCCTACATCAGGAGTGCCATTGTAACCCGTGGTTACAACCACGGCCATGAGCCAAATTTGAAGGCTAGTTATGCCCCTGTGGCCTTTTTTTACAGCTGGTCAACCACGTCAACTGGTGAACTGTCCATTACCACTACTTTTCCTTTAAAAATGCCTGAGCCATCTGTGTGGTTAGTGATAAGGGGTGAGTCCTAAAAGCTAATAAAAATAATATGTAAAAATAACAAATTGTAACTCATAATAAATATAGAAAAATATGAAGCGAAACATGCATGCAGGCCCGTCCACCTCATCCATCCAAGACTTTTGGTGGTCCCATATGATTTTTTCTAGAACCCAACATGAGCTCTATTTTGTCCTTAATATACATATTCTCATGCCTAGATACTCCCATATTATCATTATATAAGTCATGATAATGTAATTTGTACAAATAACATATTAACCATTACATAAATAGTTTTTGATGCCTTAATAATCCCTTTGAAAATAATGTTTCCAAAGCGTCATAATTACTAGTGTTAGTCCTCAATATTCCTTTAACAAGAATTACACATAATAAGATAAAAGAATTATCTAAATAGATATTAGCAAATACCAACTTTCATCTAATTTCAAATTATTTCACACTCAACGTACTGCCTACTTGTTTCTTCAACTTCTCCTCACGTTGACAACTGCTTTCTAATCCCAATTTCAATTCATCTTTCTATTTATAGGTAGTTTTTCATTGGCTGCCAAACTTCCATCTTCAATTTGCATCCACATAATGCGTGCCATATAATTTATGTTATTAATCCCATACTTATTTTGTCTATTTATAAGTCACATGTCTTCTTCAAATTCTAGTACCTCTTTTTACAAAACTTTCCCCCTGAATTTAAGGAGATTCGTGGCACCTTTCCTGAAATTAAGGAGATTACTTTGGCCACCATGGAAATTAATTCCACTCTCCAACAAAAATTTCAATGCATGCGCTCCAAAAAGGAATTGATTCTACAACTTGCCCCAAGCATCCATATGCTCACAACCACCGGACTGCATGCTTTCTTATCATATATACATGCAATAATTAATTATATACTAATTCAACTTACAATTTTCGCAATTACATTTAAATTCACGAAATTTCACAAACTTCCAATCAATTCTCCATTCAAGAATTTAATAAATTTAATATTCTCTATTAAATTCCTTAAAACCTCAAATCACCAATAAAACACAAATAATTATAATTTCTCGCATTAAAATCCTCAAGCTCACAAATAATCAAAAAATCACAATTAAATCATTTCAAATATAGAAATTGATGATGGTTTTTGGGACCGACCACCACGTGCCACCTCTGCGACTGGACCTCGGGAATGGAACCTCGGACTTGGGGGATGTCGGACCTCGGGTGTAGGACCTGCAAGACAATGGAGGGCCGGGGCTTGGATCCCCCGGGGTGGACTCCGACGCTCAAATCAGTAGAGTAAATGCAGGTAGAAGTAAATGAAAGAGCTGTAGAGCTTAGGTATACCTGGCGAGAGTCCTTGTCTTTTATAGGCAAACCCGTTTTGGGATACCCGAGATAAGTGGGCACGACTCCCGAGAATCCCGGTCAAGTTGGAACAGGTCTTGCAGTTCGGCCCGGATTTCTCGGACTCCGTTTTGGAGTGTTGACTGGCCACGTGTCGGTCTCTCAGGTGATCCACGTGGGAGGTGAGACTATCAGCGCGTAGGGGTATTCTAGTAATTTAAGTTGGTGCCACATCACTTGCCCCCCACTCCTTGAGCTGAGCTGAGAATCACACTAGGTCGAGGAGTAGCTTAATTTCTGAGTCTATTCGACTGTAGATTTTCCCAGAACGTATAGGAGTATTTTTAAGTATGAGACTGCCAAACTCTTCACTTTTTGGGATTAATTTTTCTCTTCCTTTCTTTTTTTCTTTTTTTATTTGTTATTTATTTATATATTTTTTTTCTTTTTTCTTTTTTTTAAAAAACTTCTTTCTTCCTCGGCCAGGCGCCTGCCTGGCCGAGGTCGATTGGCCAGGCTGCCTCGGCCGCGGCCGAGGTCGGCCTGGCCTGGCCCGACCTCGGCCGCGGCCGAGGTCGCCCATGCTCGGCCTCGCCTTGGCGAGGCCGAGCTTCCTCGGCCATGGCCGAGCTGGCTGAGCTCGGCCATGGCCGACATGGCCGAGCTCTGGCTCGGCCATGCTCGGCCTCGCCAGATCTCGGCGAGGCCGAGCTCCTCGGCCACGGCCGAGCACTTGGCTCGGCCTGGCCGAGGTCGGCCAGGGCCGGGGCGCTCAGCCCTGGCCGAAGCTGCCATGGCCGAGGTCGGCCATGGCCGCCTCCCTCCTGCTTCTTCTTTCAGCGATTTTTTTTTTTTTTTTTAATATCTAATTTTACATATACAATATATATATATATTTGGAGGGGTGTCCTTGGGGTCGGCCATGGCCGACCCTTGAGACTTTAATATTTATTATTATTTTATTATATATATAAATATGTATATATATTTTTATATCACCTTGGGTTAGCCATGGCCGACCTTTGGACTTTTTCTTTGTTTAATGATAACAAAATAATCTTTAAGACAAGGCTTAACTTGACTAACCTGTTTCCTTGGCTCTTTTTTTTTGCAAGCGTGGCTTGAGATTTCCCAAGGTAGATCGCGCCTATTGAGCTTCATTTGACTTGTGCCCAACTGTGGTTTTTCTTCCCTGACCTTCTATATTTCCTTAATTGGAGAACGGTCTAGGACTCTTGACCCTTGGACTTTCGCCACTCTAACGCGAATGAGGGTGTTGAGTTTCTTTCAGCCATTAATCCATCTTTGATTTGTGGACGGCCTAAGGCACTTGACCCTTGAATTTCCGCAACTCCCACACGAAAGAGGGTGTTGAGCTCTGAACTTTTCCTTAGCCCTTAGTCCATCTTCGGCTTGTGGACGGCTTAGGGCTCGTGACCCTTAGATTTTAGCCAACCCCTCACGCGAAGGAGGGTGTTAGCTAGAGTTTTTTCCGTGGCCCTTAGTCCTTTTGAGGACGGCCTAGGGCTCGTGACCCTTGGATTTTAGCCACTCCCACGCGGAGGAGGGTGTTGGCTAGAGTTTTTTCCGTGGCCCTTAGTCCTCTTTTGAGGACGGCCTAGGGCTTGTGACCCTTGGATTTTAGCCACCCCCACGCGAAGGATGGTGTTGGCTAGAGTTTTTTCCGTGGCCCTTAGTCCTCTTTTGAGGACGGCCTAGGGCTTGTGACCCTTGGATTTTAGCCATTCCCACGCGAAGGAGGGTGTTGGCTAGAGTTTTTTCGTGGCCCTTAGTCCTCTTTTGAGGACGGCCTAGGGCTCGTGACCCTTGGATTTTAGCCACCCCCACGCGAAGGAGGGTGTTGGCTAGAGTTTTTCCGTGGCCCTTAGTCCTCTTTTGAGGACGGCCTAGGGCTTGTGACCCTTGGATTGTAGCCACTCCCACGCGAAGGAGGGTGTTGGCTAGAGTTTTTTCCGGGGCCATTAGTCCACCTTTGGGGACGGCCTAGGGCTCGTGACCCTTGGATTTTTCTCTGGCGAAGTGCTGGCCTTTGTGAGATTGTTGTTAGATGGAGAGAATCCGAAGTCTTGCCATTAGTCGTAAAAAAGAGTACATAGAGGTTCGAGGAACTCCCTTCCTCATTGAACAAACTTCCTTAAGTTTTGGACATTCCCAGTATGCTTCAAGGACTTGCCTTCCATGTCTTTTAGTCGATATGCCTCTCGGACTTAAGGATTCTAACACCCTAGCAATGCGCTGATTACACGCAGCTTTGCGAATTTGCAACAGGTCCTGGAGCTCATCCATCCCCAACGGGCTATTTTCCTTCTCTCCGGGACGGTGTCCAACTTCGCTCTCGGAAACGATCCCGTGTAGGAGACCTTCTCCTATCATCCGACTTGGACTCAACTCTACCGGAACTCATGCCTTCTTGGCCAACGAAATCTCGGAGGTAACCCCGGTTGATAAGCTCTTGAATCTCTTCTTTTAACTGGATGCAGTCCTCTGTAACATGACCATGGTCGCGGTGAAATCGGCAATACTTCCTTTTGCTTCGAGTGTTGGGTGGAGACCTCAGCGGTGGAGGACGCCGCAAATAATCCTTATCCTCTAATGCCAGTAGAATCTCGGCTCGACTGGCATTGAGGGGAGTATAACTCATCGAGCTTCCACTTGTACCCCCAAAACCCAGGCAATCTGGAGCTCGGGAGAGGCGATAGTCCGTCTTCTGTTCTTCCACTAGCTTTTTCTTCTCCTTTTCTTTTTCTTTCCTGTCAGGTTGTTCCGCCCGCTTCACCTTCATCACCTCTTCAGCGTTGATGTACTTATTAGCTCGGGCTAAGGCCTCTGTGAAAGTACGAGGTGGAGTTTTGGCTAAGGACTGAGCAAATGGCCCAGCTCTCAAGCCATTCTGAAGAGCCACCATTGCGATTCGCTGGTCGAACTCATCGATACTCAATGCTTCCTCGTTGAACCTAGCCACGAAATCCCTCAGGGATTCAGCTTGGTTCTGCTTGATGTTCACCAAAGCCATGGAAGACTTTCGGTGGCGTTTCAAGGGAGCGTAGTGGGCTAAGAAACAGGTCTTCAGCTCTTCCCAGCGATTGATGGAACGATGGGGAAGGCAGGAGTACCAGGTCCGGGCATGTCCTCCCAAAGTAGCCGAAAATGCCCGGCACCACATCGCGTCCGACCCCGATTGTACCAGCATGTGAGAAGAGAAAAGCTCGACGTGGTCATAGGGATCTGAGCTTCCATCATAGAGCTTGATGGAGGGGATACGAAACCTTTCTGGTGGAACCTCTGCCATGATGCCCCTACTCAAGGGTTGGTTAGAGCCGAGGTGGAGTAGCTCTTCCTTTCCCTTCTTGAGTTCCTGGACTTGCTTCTCTAGGAAACGCAATCGTCTCTCCTGCGAAGTCCCTCTTTCTCGTGAGGGAGCAGAAGTGGATCCTGCCGCCTCAGAGGAGTGGATTTCCTGGCCCGTCTGGCGAGATTGACGAGGCTCCCGAGCTGGAGGAGGAGACTGATGCTCCGCCCGCTGAGAGGGCACATGAGAACGATGCTGCTCGGTCTGGTGTAGATAACCAGTCAACAACTCAGTTAGCTGTTGGACCTGGTTTTCCAACCTGGTGAGTCGGTCCTCCGGCATGGGATTGGCTGGAGGTGGTGGATTCTCTCCTTGTTGCGGGGCTTCTAGATTGGCTCCGACCTGGCTGCGAGTCACGTCTCTTCGGGGAGCCATGTAGTCAGTTAGGACAAAGAGCGAAAGTCGTGTGACACTCGTGGAAAGACCGAGGTCCGAAGTGAGGAGTTGAAAGTCGTTTGACACTTGTGGAAAGACCGAGGTCCGAGGTGAGGAGCGGAAGTCCAAAGCACGAGGTAGGGAAAGAAGAGGTTGGCGAGTCTGGACGTCGGCCCCACGGTGGGCGCCAAATGATGATGGTATTTGGGACCGACCACCACGTGCCACCTCTGCGACTGGACCTCGGGAATGGAACCTCGGACTTGGGGAAGTCGGACCTCGGGTGTAGGACCTGCAAGACAATGGAGGGCCGGGGCTTGGATCCCCCGGGGTGGACTCCGACGCTCAAGTCAGTAGAGTAAATGCAGGTAGAAGTAAATGAAAGAGCTGTAGAGCTTAGCTATACCTGGCGAGAGTCCTTGCCTTTTATAGGCGAACCCGTTTTGGGATACCCGAGATAAGTGGGCACGACTCCCGAGAATCCCGGTCAAGTTGGAACGGGTCTTGCGGTTCGGCCCGGATTTCTCGGACTCCGTTTTGGAGTGTTGACTGGCCACGTGTCGGTCTCTCAGGTGATCCACGTGGGAGGTGAGACTATCAGCGCGTAGGGGTATTTTAGTAATTTAAGTTGGTGCCACATCAGAAATTAATTCTTTTCCAATATATCAAGATGTTATAGTCTCCCCTCCTTATAAATTTCATTCTCAAAATTTTCAAACAATAATTTATACAACACAGATTTTCGGAACTAACCATAATTCTCGAATAAATAAAGATATTTCTCTCGCATTTCTCCTCCATCTCCCAAGTCTTTTCTCTAGTGCTGGCTCCATTGCACTTTTATGATAAGGAGAACTCTACATCTTAATTGATGGTTTTGACATTCTAGCACTCACCCTGATTGTACTTCAAACGTCATGTCAGGCTGAAGGTCTAATTCCTCAACTTGCAACCTAACTTCAAAATTATATATGTGTTTTCGTAATTGCGAGACATAAAATACATAATACACTCCGACTAATGCTTCTAGTAACTCAAATCGATAAGCGACTAGTTTGACTTGGTCTCTAATTCGGTACGACTCTAGATATCGAGACCCTAACTTTTCTCTCCATTGGTGTCTAAAAGTCAGTCATAATGGCGTAGCTTAAAAGTACCTCAAATCTCACATAACAAATTTCAAAGGTCGGCTTCGACTATCCGTATACTACTAGTAAAACAAATGGACCACTAAACAAAAGACACGTGGTGGAGGCCCAATCAAAGTGGATGATCACCTCATGGCAGACTGGTCACGTGGTGCGCACGACAGCCTCCAAAATTAATAAGCATGGTCCAGTTAGAGTGGCTCGAGCCCTTAAGCCCATGCCTACCCAAGTCCTAGATGGAACACCCAGCGAAAATCCCGTTCAAGCCATCCTTGCACGAACTCTAAAAGCCCTTAGGTCTCTGATGGCAATGTATAGACTAGCTCTTCTCTACTCGTCACTTTGCTCATATGTCTGAACTCAAGTACTAATTTGACCCTCATATTTGGTCAAATTATTTAATCCAATCCCCAAACATATTTGGGTAATTTACTAGTTAATCCTAAAATAATAGGCACCATCTATACCATTACATAACAAACAGAGCATTTTGCTATTATGAAATCATGTTAATAAAGTAAATTTTGAAATTATTTTTATATTTTCTATTTAAAACTAAAAATAAAACTTAATCACAGATTTGATCATGTGAACTTACAAATATAAAACATTTAATTTTATTGCTTTGCTAATTTTAATCTTTATTTAAATTTTATCTTTAAAAATATAATAATTAAATTACGACCATAAATTGTTACTTAATAAATTTTTATTTAAAATATGAGTTCAAGTTAAAACTCTAACATGAGCTTCAAACATCAAAATGAGTATTTTTTTTTTTACGTGACAATGCTATTTGCACACTATATTTTGATATTTACATTATTAATAACACATTTTAAAAAATTAATAATAATTGTTCATAAATTAATTTTGTAAATATTAAAATTAAGTATAAAAAAATAATATACTTCTCTGTAGAAAAGCCCACAACAATACTTTTTTTTTTGAGGTTTTGATATTCTTAGGTAGCGTTTGTTAAAATTATTAAGATAAAGTTACATCAAGATAACGTTAGAATACTTTCCGAATCAAAATATGAAATGAACAAAATAAGCCTGTGAAGCATTTTCAAAATTTTTATCAAATTGGTTGTTAAATTTTTTTGAAATGTATTGAAGAACATATGCATAATTTTTTTTTCATCTGAAAGTTCTAAGATATGTTTATCTAGAAGGGTAAAGAGATAAGTATTTATGAAAAATGTCAGATATTAAGTCTTATAACTTCATTTTTTTATAAATGATAAGATAAGTTTAACAAATACATTAAAAATAACAAAAATTTAAAATATTTTTTATATTTTATTTTTTTTAATCTTTATTTTAATTAACAAAATCTACTTTAATGCGAGAAAGCTTAACCAAATGCTTTTAATAGTGAAGAAAAGCCAAAGCCAGCAGCCAGTAAAATCCACGCAGTTGTTTGTAACTATGCTATGCATCATAATAATGCCCTTAGGGATATGATTAATTAGTTTAAACAGTTGGGTTTAGACTAACTCAAACCCTACCTTTTTAGGTGACTTTCTTTCAATCAAGGAGATAAACGTTGAAATCTCTTTTAGGATTATCCCCATAGTCCAGAAGGTAGTGTCCTATCAAAGGACAGCAAGGACAGTGACAATCACCAAGTATAAGACAATTCTCCTCAAGATTTGCATGGATTGCTATTTCTAATTGAGGGTGATGGACCAAGGCTGTAATCTCACTCCAAGAATTTGCCTGAATCAGTATAGACAGAGCTAAAGTTGGAGGGCAGTTCTCATGATTTTTCTTTTGTAAGATCACCATATCTCATCTTAAATTTGAGATATCTATTATGTCATGATATAAATTAAATAATTGAATTATGATAAATTAAAATTTTTATTAATAAATCATGAGTTTGATTATTTATTCTGTACAATAAGACAAAGTCTTTACTTATGATTTACCTTATCTATCAAAATTAAAAACATGAGTAACGAGACAACACAAAAACAATAATCTCAAATTTTGAACATCTATGATCTAAGAACTAAAAACTGTCGTGTCTTCACATAAAAACAAGCATAGTAAAATGCGAATTATTGTTGTGAGGACAGTGATAGAGGGAGATGAGATAAAATTCACACAAATTTTCATGAAAAGACAAAAATAATAATTCTATCTGCCCACCCAAAGCGTCACCCACTCTTTTTCTTTTAAGAATAGATCGCACTTATCATCTTTAAAGTTAGGCAAAAAAATGACAATCGGCCTTTACAATTCCACCTATACCTTTTTATTATTATTATTATTAAAATTATTAATATAACAAAAATATTCTTATATATTTTCTTTTCTCATTCTTTTATTTTTTTCCCTTAACTAATAAATTAATTAAAATTTAATAATTTATCAATCTCTTTCTCTACATCTGATTCATCAATAGTTAAGGGATTATTTTCTTTGTGTTTTAATTTTAAATTTTAAATTTATTTTGAATATTTATTTTAAAATTGTTAAAAATACTTTTTTTTTTGTCTATAATATTTTTTATATTTTAAAATTTTAAAATATTTTTATGATAAAAATAGTCAAAATAATCAAATCGCTATCCTTGTGGTGTGGCGCGTTGGCGGTGACATTACGGCATCGCCCATTGACTTCTTCGTAGGGTTTTGGGGACTTCTAGAAGGTGGGATTTCTGGAGAAGAAGGATAACCAATCTATGTTCTGTTATTGACCCTTTCATTTATCTCTTCTTGTTAATTTAATTAATCAAATCTTCAACACCCTTCTGTTACTACCTCACTTGTTTTTCTTTTATAAACCAAAATAACATGAACTATTTTCTAATGCTTTAAAATTAAATCGGATCGATCAATTAAACCGAGTTAGATTATTACGTTATCGAGTCAAAATACATCAATCTTATAATTAATCAATTGAGTAATCTATATCAGGTCGCATTAAATAATTAAACGATGAATCTTTTATTTTACCCTTCAAAATTATTGTTTAGAATACAAAAAAAAAAAAAAACCCAAAATGACTCAGCCCTCTCACATGTTCACACTCTATTTGCTGCTACTGGAAGTCAGATGGACATGATGCAAGCCTAATTTCAAATGAAGGGAAGGTCTAATAACCCCATTTGTCAACCTTCATTATCTCAAAAGTAAAAAAATAAAACAATATAATCTCAATTCTAATTAATGTCCACATGCTGCTACTTTTTCTATATATAGAACGTGACGACTATGGTTTAATTAATATATTGTAGGGTTGATGGCCCTGCCCAAAAGCCACCACTTTAGACACATTCTATAAGCTCAAATCTTGATTCTTTCTAACTATGAAGCTTTGTACACATTAAACCTTATTTTTGTTTTTGGGTGGTTTTGACTTAGACGCTATTTTCACATATTTTTGTTGACCCTTTTTGAGAATAATCTGAGTTATGACTTCTCTTTTATACACAATGACTTTAGAACATTCTCTTTTATTTAGGATTTAAATAAATTTCAATTAAAACAAAATAAGAAAACTTAATTAAGGTAATAGATAGGCACCAAAATCGATGTCGAATAGAAAAAAGATAAATATTATTTGTATAAAACCGTAATTATAATTTTAGTCGGAAAAAATACCAAACACCTATCAATTAAGCCCTTAACTTAAGCTAGCCTTTAAGAATTAAGAAGTATATAAATCTAAACCAAGAACCGAAAAATTAAAATATTGACAATCTCATGTTTCTTGATATCAAGTGTTTCAACATCTATAATTTTATATTAATATAATAAACTTATTTAAGAATCACAATTCAACTCTATCTTGAGATTGAAAAATAAGAAAAATCAACTAATTGCCTGTGACATGGGTAGGATAAACTATTCTTATTACTATTCTTACTCAAAAGAAATAAAAAAAAAATCTGAAATGATGAACTAAAGGTAAAAAGTTCATTACAATTATCATAAGTTTCAATTCTCGATCGAATGCCTTGTTAAGTATCAAAATGAAATTATTTCTCTTAAGATAATTTTTCTTATTTCTCTATCCATGCAAGTAAGGATAACAATGGATCGTTGATTTACACATTTAGCAAATGTTCAAAACCATATTTTTATGTTTATATCCTTCAAATATGATGTGATATTCCAAAAATTTTGAAATTTTTGAATATTAATAAATTGTTTTGAAATTAGACAAGAAAAAAAAGGCCGACTGATAATTTGGTGAATTTTTAAATTTCTAAAGAAATTAGGAGAATTGAAAAATCAAATCAATAAAAGAATAGGTCTAAGTGTAATTTATTAAAAAATATAAAATAGGTTAATTCCTAGGTTTGATAATCGACATGAATATGAATTCGCAAAATCTAAATTCTTTTGAAATTTTTGAGCTTATTAAAAGATATTTGAGTCTGAATTTCATTAAAACATATCTTGGGTTGATTAAATTGTCTATTTTGAATTTAAATAAAATTTAAACAAGTTTGAATTGAGATGAAACGAAAAATGAATATCAAAGTAAATATAATTAAGAACAGGAAAGTGCCTTCAAATTTTATTATTGCTCGTCAGATAAAAGATAATCAAACTTAGAATATTACTAAAATAACTGTTTGTGACATGACTAGCATTTCGGTTAGGCAAATTTGGACTCCAATTTAAAAAAAAAAAAGGGTTTAAATCAAACCAAATTGCTTCAAAACTAACCTTGCAAGAACAGCAATTCCAGGTGACAACGCTGTGAATCTCCGATTAGAGGCGCCAAATAAAGACAATATAGGCACTGAAAATTGGAGGATTTGGGCAAGAAATCAGTTGAAATTGGTCTCCAAGCGCGACGGATTGGGGAACCAAATTGGAAGCTTTTCTACTAAGAACGGGGTTTTGTTCTTCAGTTCTAAACACCAAACAAAGACGTAGAAGAGTTAAGAGTTTGAGAAAGGGAGAGAACCCGAGAATTTCGATAGTCAGAGGGCCGATTTTCGACAAAGCAACGGCGACAAAGTTCATCGTATTTGGCTTCAAACTGGCAATTGCAATGACAGCTTGATTGCTGGAGCAGTCGACGGCGGCCAAGGTATGGAACGGAGAAGGCAGAAGGCAGAGGGCAGAGGGAGTGGCTAAATTTTGGGTAAATCACGTCAAAGGTCATAAAATTTTGACGTCTTTTTTAATCTGATTATTAAACTTTAATTTCTTGTAAAGTGATAATAAAATCTTAAAATATTTTATAATATGGTCACTAAAATGATTTTGACAATTTCTTCTTAAAATTATTGATGTGACAATGGCCACATCATTGCTACGTCAGCAATTTCGATTAGGAATCATCAAAAAATCATTTTAGAGACCACATTATAAAACATTTTAAAGTTTTGTTATTACTTTACAAAGAATTGAAGTTTAGTGATCAGATTGAAAAGAACGCCAAAATTTTGTGACCTTTAGTATAATTTACGCCCAAATTTTATTGAAAGTTTCAGAACTTTAGAAGATGCCACTTCTATCCCAAAATTTTGTGTTATTGTACTTAGAACTGCTATGTTCTGTTACTTATTATGCGTCTGTCGTTTATGTTTTCTCAAATTTTAGGAGTACCCTACAATTTATGACCATTAATGTTGCATAAATTGCACAATTGTCTCAGAATGTATGAGTTTGAAATTCTTGCTTATTAAATAAAAACTCGATTATCACAGCATGCATGTATATATAGTTATATCATTATTTTTTATGATTTATGTAGTATTTGTTAATCAAAAATAGATCAAAAAAGATAAGATATGAAAAATATCTAAATTTTTGTCTTTTTTAATGTGTTTGTTAAAGGTATTTGGCGACCCTTAAAAAAGAAATTATATTATCTCTTATCTGATTTTTTCAGATATGTTTATCTCTCCCTTTTCAAGATAAACTTATATTTGGTCTTACATATGTCTTCCAATACATTTTAAAAAATTTAACAAATAGTTTGATAAAAATCTTGAAATATTTCTCAATCTTATCTTGACAATTTCATATCTTAGTTCGAAAAGTATTTCAACTTTATTTTGATATAACCTTATCTTACTCTTTTTGACAAACGTTACCTTAGATAAACAAAGATATACATAGTTGTCAAGAAGAAGACTAGTGTTTCACCCGAGCAAAGCAACATAAGTTCATTTGATAAATAATAAATAGTGATTTTCATCTCATTTGTTATAATAGATATAAAAAGTTTATGTATGTTATGTAATTGTTCATATGCATAAAAAAATATACATTTTGAAGATGTCATTAGTGGTTTTCTTTCTAATTTGATGTATTCAATTGTGTTGCATGTGATTCAAGTGCTTGAAGGGAAGGAGAAAATGTATATTGTTAAAACGTGATCTTTTTTTGATTTTTGTATTTAGAGTATTTCTTGTTGTAATATTTAGTTTATAAAAACTATAAATATTATAAGAAGTTAGTTTATTAATTCGATATTTAATTTTTTATGTTTATACTTTGATAAATTTAGATGTAGATTATGTATAATTTTGAGTAGTTTTCTTAATAATTGCCAGGGTGCTAAAAGAGAAATTCATGAAAATTAGAGGGCATAAATATAATTTAAAAAAAATCCTAAACAAAATAGTATTTAGCTTATATTTGAATAATATATTTAAATAAAAAACATAACTTAAAATATAAAATTTTTTATAATTATTTTAATTTTATATAAATAAATGAAGCGCGAGTAAAGCCCACAGTAATGGTACACACAATCTTAATATATTATTTAAATTTTATAAATTAAATTAGTAATTGAAGGACGACCTTGCACACCACCTCAGTTGTACTTTTCTAAGTCAATAACAAATAAAATAAAATAAAGAGGGAGTGATTGTCAGGACGATTAAAAAATAATTTTAGTGGGGAGCGTGAGATCAACATTTGGGGGCACGAGGGGGCAGAGGTGAGCGGTGAGGGGACCCAATTTTGACGCCAATGCCATCGTCACCATCATCTTCAGAAGAATCAGACTGCGTCTTAATCCCTTCCCTCCCCCTGCGTTCCTATCCTGTCCCATCCCATCCCTCTTTCTGAAAAACCGCGGCTCTTTCCTAGGCCCACTTGCCACCCCGCCGGCCACCCTCTCTCTATTCCTGTGTTCTTCCCTCTCTCTCTCTCTCTCTCTACAAACTTTTATATATATATATATATTGCAAAATAATTTTATATTATCGTCTTATATATATATATATAGTTGTCAAACCCCAAATCAATTCATTGAGCTTCTCCCTTCTATCTAAGACATATGTTTTCCAACTCTTCCATGGAGCTTCTTCCGGGTCTTCCAGATCATGTGGCCCTCGAATGTCTCATTCGTTTACCTTTTAATCACTTCTCCGTAGCCGCCTCCGTATGCAAGGGCTGGAAGACCGAGATTCAGCTACCGGAATTTAAACGCCGCCGGGATGCGGCTGGGTTCTCCCGCTCTGTTCTTCTCCTGGCGCAGGCTTGGGTCGACCGCACCGAGAAAAGAACCTCTAAGGTTACGGCTATTCCCGCTTACCGCCTCACCCTCTGCGACCCAGAAACCGGCTCCTGGTCCGAGCTGCCGCCGTTGCCGGCGTTTCCAGACGGGTTGCCCATGTTCTGCGGCGTCGTTGGAGTTGGGTCGGAGCTGGTAGTGATGGGCGGGTGCGAACCGGGGAATTGGCGGATCTCCAAGTCAGTCTTCGTTTACAGCTTCGTGTTGGGGAAGTGGCGGCGCGGGGCTCCGATGCCGGGCAGGCCGAGAATATTCTTCGGGTGCGCATCGGATTCCGGCCGGGCGGTGTACGTAGCAGGGGGTCACGACGAAGAAAAGAACGCGCTGAAATCGGCGATGATGTATGATGTGGCGAGGGACGAGTGGGCCCCGCTGCCCGACATGGCGAAGGAGCGGGACGAGTGCAAGGCGGTTTTCCACCGTGGCAAGTTCCACGTCATCAGCGGGTACCCGACGGAAATGCAGGGCCGGTTCCGGGCCGACTCCGAAGCCTTGGATATCTCAACCGGCCGGTGGGATCACGAAGAGGAGTCATTGAGTATCCCCATGTGTCCGAGAACCTGCGTGTACGGGGGCGACGGACGGCTTCACATGTGCCGCGACGGCATTGTAATGGCTCGTGGTGGGGACACGTGGGAGCCGGTATCCGCAATTCCGAAGGCGGTGCGGAACGTGGCGCACGTGACAGCGTGGCAGTCGAAGTTGATGGTGATTGGGTGCGAGCAGTTCGGCGAGGCACACAGAGCTTTGGTGCTGGATCTGAAGAGCGGCGGGTGGAAAGAAGTCGCCGCCGGCGAGGAATTCAGAGGCCACGTCCAGGCGGGCTGTTGTCTGGAGATCTAAAGCAAGGCCGATGGACTTGAGTTCAATCACACACACACGCACACTTGTACAAATATTTTTACTTGACTTGAAGTTGAAATGGAATCCAGATTTCGTGTAAAAATCGAATTAGAATCAAAGAAGGTCCGGGGAAAGTGAAATTTTGGTCCAAGTTGGAGAAATTCGCATTTTTAAAGTAATTCAGTCGACTGTCATGTTAATAGCACCCCCTGGAACAAAGCAGCCGGCTGCCGACTGCTTATCCATTGGCTTTCTTTTCTTTACTACCTTCTAGAAGAATGCCATCCCCCCTTGCGTCCGCCCCCACCTCTCTTCCACAGCATAATTATATTTCCAAATCTTATTTCTACAAAAGAGAGTTCTATGTTCTGCCACGTGATACAATTTTAATATTTGTGAGATTATTATTATTAAAATTCTAGAAGTCTACGGCACTAGTGTAATTACCAAGACTTTTTAATAAGTATTAATTTAATGATAAAGTAAGGTATGGGGTGGGAGTATATTTTTCTTGCACGACTTTTGGCGTGACGATTTGATTTGATCCATATTATTCAAAATCTTATGAAAAATATTGAAAGTGACTATGCATGTAGCTCTTGCGTATTTTTCAAATAAAAAAAACATGTTATATGTGTATGTCTTGATTCATGTGAAATTTGTTGACAGTGCAATATATGTCAATATTTATGCAATGCTTGTTATATATAGTTCATCCTTACATATATTTTTTCTTTTACAAAATATATATATATATATGTAGATGTGGGTATTGTTGTTAAATTGGTGAATTAATTTGTGCAAGTTTACAAGTTACGTTGTTTTAAACGAGTCAATTTCTTTATAAAATTAAATTTTCATATAATCAAAGTTGACTTGCGATTCAATATTGTAAACTCAATTAATAAATTTATAAAATTATATATTTTTATTAAATATTTAATAATATGTGTTGTTTTTATTTATATTAGATTATGATTGATTATAAATTATAATAATCATGTTATTAAGTAATATTAATTTATTTTTTATAAAATTATATTATTTTAAACATATATTAAAAAATATTTTTAATTATATTTAAAATCTTATGATTTTATAATTTAATTTTATATATTTTTCTTCGATCTTACTTAAAATTTTGATTTTAACAACATTTACACGTGATGGTCAAAGAAAATTGTCCAATAAAGGAATATAGAGTTTGAATATATAGGAGCTTAATTAGATAGCTTATTCAGATTTGGTTTTATATTATGATAGCTTATTCAGATTTGGTTTTATATTATGAATCTATGTTCTAGTAATCTCTTAAACTACAGAATTTGCATTTTGGTAGGCTTTTACATGAGAATGACACCAAGACCGAACCAATTTTGATCATTAATTTCCATCCTCACAATCTATACGTACGATTGCGGTGGGCCGATGTCGTTGGTGGTCTTTCCACGTTGTGTCTTGTCTCTGCCTGTTCTTTTGATCGGCCCCAGCTTTGATGTTCGAAGGCGTGAGGTTTCCAGAAGAAACACTGTTAGACCGGCAGCCATTGGCAAAATTGCCGAATAGACTTTGGCTTAGGTTGGTTAAACATTTTTTTAACAACGTTTAAGTTAGATAGTGTTTAAATTGTGTAATAGTATTTAATCTAAGTAACATTTAATCTGATAGCATATTTGGATAAATATACTTTTAAGGTATTAGTATAAAATTATGTGTTTGGTTTGTAAAAACTGATAAGCTGTTAGAACTTGACAAAAAGACTAAAATAGATATGACATTGAATAATGCAAATAAAATTCAAAAAATATAATTTTTTTAAAAAAAATTATAATTGATGTCTAATTGCTAAAATACTTACAATTATATGTTAATAAATTATAATAATTTTTAAAATATATAATTTTTTATTTAATGTATAAATTTAAATTTAATTAATAAAAATATTCAATATATATGTTGAAATATTATATAAAATTATTTATTTTTAAATGTTATCATTACATATCCTGTATTTGTCATTTAAATAAATATTAATACTTAAATTTATATTTGTTTTGAATTGCTATAAATTTGATATAAAACACCAAGATTACAAAATTATACATGACACAATAATTGATAATGAAATAAATTTGATAATTACAAAATTTAAAATTAGAAAATATAATCAAGATAAACAGAAAAATCACAAACTATACATATGGGCTTAACAAAAGAAATGTAGATGATGTTTATATAAGACTAGTCTTAAAAAATATAATCAATCTAGATTTCTCAGACTAATCCAATAGACTCATTATGCACCCAATTTGACCCAAAATCAAAGCCTTGCATGTAATCGTTACATCGTGTGGATGGGGAAGCAGGCACTTGGGGAACTACTCATCAGCATCCCCACCCCAAAAACATATACTTCATTCAGCTAGTCAATTGAAGCTAATTGTCAAGAAATGAAGAGAAAGAAATCAACAATAGAGGTATATGTATCTCATTAGTAATCTAGAGAGCAATCAGTGTCATCTTCCCTCTGTAAGCTCCTATTTTCTAGCGTTGGCGTTCCCGTCCCAAGATGTGAGGCTAATTTCATTGTTATCATGTTGCACCCTCCCACTTATCGTGATTGTCCAATATCTAGAGCTATAGCATCTCGCATTGCCATCCAATAAATATCACTCCGATCCACTTCATCGTTCCTATGACTATCAGATGGTGTCACAAATTGTGCATCAGGAATATAATTTTCTTTTTTAGCTACAGTGAATGCAACATCATGTACCCCTTTCTTTCTAATATAGTTATGGATAGCCATTGTACCTAAAACAATGTCTCGTTAGGTATCAAAATTATATGCTGGCATATCTCCCAAAACCCTAAATCTTTTCTTCCATACTCCAAAAGTCCACTCAACAACCATTCTACAAGAACAATGTAAGTAATTGAATGACTCTTTATGCCCTCTTGGTACACGCAATCGGCTTGTTCTTGCACGTTGAAAATCTTCAAGATGATATCTTATATTCTCACCTTTGTATGGCCCCATGTATCTAGTCGTATGAGAGTATCCTGCATCTACTAGATAATATTTCTCTCCTGTTGGGTGGGAAAAATTCAAGTCGAACCTACGAATTGCTTCACCAAATATTCTGACATCATGAGCATCCCTTCCACCCCGCCCATGTAAATGTAAAACACATGTTGAAATCTACAATTGTAAGGATATTTTGGGTTGGATATCCTTTACATCCTATATATGGTACTTCCTCATCTCGTGGCAACCGAGCCTTTACATGAGTACCATCAATAGCTCCAATACAATCTTGCAATGAAAATGTAAGATATTCGAATTATGTTTCAACAATTAACTTAAGAATAATCACAAGTTAATAGAATGTATTAATAAATACCTTAAAAAATGGCAAATACTTGGGATTATTCGGTTTGTGGTATCCTTCCCCATCATTGTAATTTGGATGTGGTTTAATAATATCAATAGCTAACTTATAAACAGCAACCAAAACTCTATGAAATTGCCGGCTAATTGTCTCACCAGAATGATTGAACATTTCTTGTATCAATCGATTCCCAACCCCATACCCACAAATCATCAAAAATATTCTGACTGATTCAAGCACGAACATTCCTCCTGTGGGGGTGAGACCATATGTTTCAGTTAAATCATGACATAAATTCAAAAAAATTGATTTTGTCATACGAAAATCTTGGTAACATCGAGTTTCATTACCATTTAGTGATTCGTGCATGAGTGTATGACTTATTCGTTGAGATGTACGGCATGGTTTCTTGAGCATGTATTTGATGTAATAATTTAAAATTGCCCTTGCAGTTTGTCTGAATAAAAACATTGATTCTGCATTAACCTGTTCATTATTTGCTTCATCGTAGTCATTCTCCCGATCTTCCATTACTCTGTAAAGCACGGAGTTTTATTAATATCAATACTAGTTGATCTTAAAAAGTCAAGTCTATAAAATTTTAAAAATATATCAAATTGCATTCAAACATAAAATCAAACATAAAAAACAAACAAACAATGTTCAACAAACAATGTTCAATATAGAACACGCACAACAATAGTCTCAACAATACTCAAACATAAATAACATTAGTTCAAACATATTAAAGGAAAAAGTTCATGGTAGAGGCCGATGATCCTCAAACAATTGATAGACGTAGTTCAACCAAGCAAATCTTGCCTCATCGGATGGTTGATTTATGAAGATAGTTTAATTCGGGGGCTTGGTAAAAAGGGTGAAAGCATAATTCCAGAACTTACACCCAACCTAAATGGGGAGACGCTGCAATACCTCCATGCATTTTGGAATGCTTTCCGCATCTGGTCCAGCAACAGAGTTCATAGTATTTGTGCTCTTGGTGTATAGCTGCATTAAGTCTTCAATATTTGTCCTCAACATGGAAGCACTCGACATCATTTCTTTCCTGCCCTTTTTAGGGGCCGATGATCTCTCTTGTTGCCAGCTTGGTTCTATAAACAAATCGTCACTAGTTGCAACATCAATAGGGCTTTGATCCCTACCAAATGGCTCTCCAAGATCATTTATATCCTCAGAATGCTGAATTGTATCATCTTCTTTATCGGTACTCGATAGTTGAGTTGGAGGTTGATATTGACTTGGAGCTTGTGCTTTTTCCCCAGTTGCTGCAATATCAGAGAATAAGCCATCATAGTGAAACCATATGATGGACAAGTCTTTGTTCCTGGATTTTCGAAAGTTGTCATTTTCCTGCAAACCCACAAATGCAAAAAATTGTCATTTATTGTGTCTCACGTAGTTTATAAAATATAAAAATTTGTCATATGGAGAACACATCGAAATACCTTAATTTTATGCTCCCACCAAGCATTAGTCTTCTTTGATTCATCCCACCCCAAACCTAACTCTCTTCGCATCATTTGCTTACATAGTGTCCATTCCTTCTTCACAGAATCCCAGTGGTTTTTCAATTGCTTGTTGTCATAATACTTTCCTGTTATTTCATTAAAAGTCTTAACCAAATTTTTCCACCCATCCTTATTTATAAATGATCTTGACTTGTTTCCCTTTTGAATCTCTTGTTCTATTAGCTCTATAAATTGTAGATGTGTATGGTTATTCCACTTAGCAGAGGATCGTCCCGTATTGGAAATATAGTTCATCAGTTTCTTTCCTTTATCCATCTATATCATAACCAATAGACAATGTGGGAGAGATAGAAATCCAAACATACTGAGAAACATTTGAAGAAACTGAAACATGTAGAAACATTCCAATATAGTATTTGTATTGAAACATACAGTTAGTATTTGTATTGAAACATTCCAAACTGAAACATGCAGAAACATCCAAAAACTAGAAAATACCATTATTCACAAAATACATAATATTACATAAACAACAACAATGAACATTTTTATATGACTTGCAAGTTTATTACACAAATAGTAACATTTTTACACAAAAAGTAACAAGCCCAATCCATTTTTTTAACTTGCAAGTAGCAATGAACATTTTTATATGAGCATTTTTATTACACAAGCAATAATATTTTTACACGAACAACAGCGAACTCAATCCATTTTTTTTGACTTGCAAGTAGCAATTTTATATTTTTATATGAGCATTTTTATTACACAAACAACAATATTTTTACACGAATAGCAACAAACCCAATCCATTTTTTTGACTTGCAAGTAGCAATTTTACATTTTTATATGAGCCTTATGCTCCTATTCAGGGTTCGTTTGGCAAACAGCAACAATAATAAACGCAACAAAAAGATCAACAATGAAGAAATGAGCAGTGTAGAGAGATATACCCGATTAGCAATGAAGGCAACAACAATGGCAACAGCGAAGGCAGTTCTGGAAGCAAGAGGCGACAGCAAACGCGACCAAAGAGGAGACCCCAGGCAACGGAAACAATGATGATGGCGGATCTGGAAGTAGGAGGCGGCGATAGCAGCTTGCCACGCTAGAAGTAGGAGGTGGCGCTGAGCAGCTATAGGTGGTGGTGGCAATTGTTGTGGGAAGAGATTCGCGGCAATGGCAGTATGGAAGAGGCACAAATGGTGTGGGAGAAGATAGATTCGTTGAAAGAGAAGAGGAGGGTTGGGGGATAAGAAGTGTAAATATGGAAATTGGCAGAGGGCAAGATCGTCTTTTTCTTAGTCAACTTCAACAGGTTTCACCAGCTTTCTGCAAAAGCTACTGCCCCAAAGCTTTATTTAACGCTAATACAAAAACGTTTAAGCTATGGAGCTTTGAAGCACTTGGCATATCCAAACAGATAACTAAATAAATCTTCTAGCTTAAACGCTGTAGTAATAGCTTATAAGCGGTCAAACTGCATTGCAAAACGAAGCCTTTGCATTGCATACCTGAAGCATTCAAAGTGATGAGTAAAGATTTTTTTTAAATATTATTTTGATATTTTATGTTAATATATTATATATTTGTATTAATATGACACATAATATAATATATTTATATATTAATATTATTTTAAATATAAAAATTCAATATACAAATATCATTTTTATTATTGTCGAGATACAATAATAAATTTATTTGAATAACAATATCGTCATCAAGCAACCTAGTCTGGAAGAAAGAAAACAATAAGAGGAAACGAGAATATTCTCACACAAACACTCTAATACTTAAGTTAGACATTGAAAATGATGAAGATTTTATTGAAACTGGTATTACAGACGTACCTTTTTATAATGAGTGACTATTTATTTATAGAGTGGTATAGAGTAATCTTCAGTAATTCAATATCAAGTTTCTTATAAATAACATCTATCTCAATATTTTGCAGCCTGTTAGGATTATAATTTGCATATTTTGGAACCTATTAGGATTAGATTTCTTATGGATGATGTTTATCCAAATATTCTGAAATCTTTTTAAAATTAGAATTCTTTATGAATAATTATTTATCATTTTCTTGAAATATTCAAAGAGATTTTTAAATATCAAAATTATTTAGATTGTATGTTGTGAGGACAACCTCCCCCGGGTTTATAGGAAATTTACAACTTTTAGCCCAAAGAGTTATTTTAGGCTTTCGGGCTTTTAATGGACTTTCTCCTATGACAAAACAATTACTCCCCATTCTTTCACCTTGAGTTTCTTGGATGGAAAAGTAGAATGTGTCGTGACTTGCCCTTATTTCTTTGAACCAGTTCGAGTTTTTGAACTGTTTTGGCACATTCGTGTTTCAGTTTTTGTACCATTCTAGCGCCTTTGCGCTTCAATTTTTAGACCATTATCACACTTCGCACTTTAGTTTTTGAACCTTCCTCCCACATTCGCGCTTCAATTTTTGGACCGTTATAACACCTTTGTGCTTCGATTTTTAAACCATTCTCATGCTTCGAGCTTTAGTTTGTTGAATAGTTCTCGTGCATTCGTCCTTTGATTTTTAGATCGCTCTCTCACCTTCACACCTCATTTTTCATATAATTCTCTTGCATTCGCGCTTCAATCTTTTGAACCATTCTCGCGCCTTCGTGCTTTGATTTTTAAATCGTTCTCGTGCCCTCATACTTCAATATTTGAACCACTCTTGCGCATTCATGCTTTGGTTTTTTGAACTGTTCTTGCATATTTTACACTTCGATTTTTAGACATCTACATGTATTCAGGGCGAGCCCTTCATTCGTCGATGCAAGTGATCCTTAAACACCTTAGTAAGTCTTCATTATTCTGCGTGTGTTCTAGGTGAGTCATTCATCGGTTAACGCAAGTGACCCCCAAACTTTTTAATATGTCTTCGTCATCTAGGTGTGTTCAGGGCGAGTCATTCGTCCATCAATGTAAGCCACCCCCGAACATCTTAACGGTTTTCAGTATTCGCACATGTTTGAGATGAGTCTTTCGTCTATCGAAGTTATTGACCCCTGAACATCTTAACGATTTTTTAATGAGCCTTGTGTGTTTCGGGTGAGTCTTTCGTCCATCAACGTTATTAACCCCAAACATCTTAACAGTCTTCAACATCTGCATGTGTTCGGGGTGAATCCTTCATCCATCAACATGAGTGACCCCCGAACATGTTAATGGTATTCAATATCTGCATGTGTTTAGGGCGAGTCTTTTGTCTGTCGACACAAGTGACCCCCAAGTATCTTAATAGTCTTCTTTTCATGAGTCACGTGTATTAGGGGTGAGTCTTTCGTCCATCCACGTTATTAACCCTCAAACATTTTAATCTTTTCTTCATGAGCTGTATGTGTTTAAGGAGAATCTTTCATCCGTCAACGTTATTGACCCCCAAAGATTTTAAGGATCTTCAAAACCTGCATATGTTCGAGGTGAGTCTTTCAAATGACAATGCAAGTGACCCCCAAACATCTTAACGGCCTTTCTTGTCATAATGTTGCAACTCCCTAGTTTCGAGTGTACATGTTTGCTGAAATTGTGGGTGCTCTTGACTTTTTTCATGCACTTATTGGGGTTTTTTTTGTCATTCGAATTTCTTCAACATTTGGTCTCTTCCGATCTGTTTACTTTCTTGGTTTATCACTTTTTCAGTTTTACCTTTCGCCATCATCTTCATCAATGCCGTCACATATCACATTTACACAAAACCTCAGTGGGTGATCATATTCAACTGCACTAACAAATATTGATCTCAAGTAATACTTGAGCTCCAGCGTTGTGTTCAAGGGTGAGCAAGTTTTGAATTGCTTGCTCAAAATTGAGAGGTCATAAGTTGGGAAGTGACTCGATGGATTTCAAACCATGATTGTTGTATAGTTTCATGGCAACTCTTGCTCGTTTCTTTGAAATCCTTTGTGCCAACTGAATAGTATCGATCTTGTGGAGTGATATCTATTAAGGAAATCTGTATTTTGATTTATGGATAAAATAATCTTGCAAAATATGTTTACAGTAAAATTAGTTTATTGATGATTTTCAAAAATATTTTATAGCCCTCTATATATTGTATATTGGAAAACCTCTTACTCATATATTTATGTATATGTCTTTTAAATCAGTTAAATATTAGTTTTGGTTGATCAAGGAATATAATGCTTACAAAAATATCTATCTTTAAATTTGAGAATTTCAGGTCTCCATATATATATATATTATATTTCAAAACTTTCCTTTATAAAAGCTCTTTGAAAATCGATCAAGTACAAAAGCCTTTTGTTAAGCTAAGTACATGTATTTTTGAAACTTTTGAAAGTAAAGTATTAAAATATTATTTTAAACATTCTTCACCAGCCTTCAATAAAAAATAACTTTATCAAATAAATATTGCTCAGTATATTTTTCATGTATAGTTTAGTACTACGAAAACCTACTCGAGCATGTTTTGCAAAAACTATATTTTCATTAAGCTCAATCAAGTATGGTATCTTTATGATTAAGTATCTTTATAGATATTAAAATCTGAGTATATTTCTAATCGAGTATTGTTTTAGGTGTCTCTCAAATAAGTCGATTATATGCTTTAACAAAACCATCATTCAATCGACTATTAAAGTGTTCTACTCGAGTATTTTATACAACCTCTCTGTATTTCTAAAATCAATCAAGTAAGGAGTATTTTCAATCGAGTATTTTTCTAATATCAAAACTCCAAGTGTCTTCTTAGTCAACTATATTCTTCTCTCAATCGACTAATGTATTTTCGTAACCGATTAAATATGTGCGTTAATTGAGTAGAAGATTGGATGAAGTGAGCCTAAGTCTCTATGCTTATTTTAATCGAGTATTAGTCATCTGTACTAGAGCATATGCTTTCATTAGTCAAGTGAACCTAGTCAAGCAGTTGAATGCTTAATGAAAAGTCTTTATAACTTGTAAGTTAGTCGAGTGATGACTTTTCCATACTTGAGTGAGGCTTCTATATAATCGATTACATAAGTTGTCCAATTGAGTGTGTTCATCATCAATTAAGTCAATCTAGGACTTAGTCGAGGAATTGACATCTAATTTCAAATTTTATAACTGTTATTTAGAAAGCAAAAAGGGACAAGTTTTGACCGTTAGAGATTTATTTGCTTGTTTCAAGGTGTCTAACTATATTGTCTTTAAAAAGAATGTTAGAATATATTTATACAAGTGTGCTTAATGTTTATTTATATAAATTGCATATGATTCTAACGAATTTGACCATTAATGATAAAACCAAAGAAGTAGTGAGTGTGTGTAGGTTTCCATACCATTCTTCTCAGTTCTCATGCATCTATAAAAGGCCAAGAGCAGTGAGAGATGAAACAACCGTTGAGCAATCAATCTAAGCTACTGATGTTGATAAGTGGATGATATTCATATTTATTCTTTTAGCTTTCAAGCTGAGTTTACATTTATATCTTTCAAGACCAGATATGTTAAGAGAGTTAAGTAGTTTATTCATTCATATCTTTCGAACTCTCTTTTGTCCAAGAGAAAAGTGATATCTTTGTATATCTTATATCTTTCTCTTGAGATATCCTTTCACAATTCTGTGAACTTGTAAGGTTAATTAGGCCTTATCCTTTAAAAGATAATGGTTGTAGCTTAACCTAGAAAGAAAAAGCCTATGAAAAGATATAACATCTTATGTTATGGTTACTTCTTAGTCTATGAAAAGTGGAGGTTTCAACTTAATATGTAAAAGTGGAGATTCTACTTAACCTGTAAAAGTGGAGGTTATTGCTTAGACTGTAAAAACGAGGGTTCCTACTTAACCCTTTAAAAGTAGAGGTTATAGTTGAATCTATAAAACTAATTCCTAAGTGGATGATTTCAAAATCCTTAATAAGAAGTTAAGCTAGTGGACTAGGCATGTTGGTCGAACCATTCAAAAATTATTGTGTTCATGTTGCTCATGTTTTTCATTTCTACTTTTAACTGCATTATTCTCTATTTGCTATGCATGTGTTTTTCTCTCTTAATTGTGGCAAATTGTTTTATCGTTCGAACTGTCCTTATAACGTTCTCATGGTTGGAATCATTTTAAAACTCACGATACTTTTGCATTTTCAAAACTGTTTTATAAACTACCCATTTCAAATATTCTTCTTCATCTTTACATGGAAACTATTTGTATAAAACCTGTTTCACATTCTATTTTTCATAGAAACATCTAATTTAATCTATACTATGTTTTCACATGAATTTGCCTTCAACATTCAATTATGTTTCAGTTTCCATTATTTGCATGAAAAGCGTTTCAAATGTTGTTTTATTCCATATTCAAAAAGCTTTCGTCTAACGGTTCATGTAAACTCTAAATGCATGCTTTCACTTTGCATTTCAAACTGATTTCTATCATTCTATATATATTTTGCTTGTATTTCCCTTTTCACAAGAATAGTTTCTGAACATTTTTCTAAAATGCCTACATTCTCATTAGGGTTGGTAATGGTTCGGTTTGGTTTCGGTTTTTGCCAAAACCATAACCAAACCAAACTTAAATTACTAAAACCAAAACCAAACCATTACCCATTTGGTTTTAAAAATTTAAAACCATAACCAAACTATTCGGTTTCGGTTTAACCATGGTTTTTTTAGTTTAATCCATATCAACAAACAAAAACAAATAGCATTCATAAAAATTTTTGATAATTTCATAACAAACAAAGATAAATTCTAATAAAGTTACCTTATTCTTGCATAAAGTTACAAAACTTATTGGATATAAAATCACATTTCGAAACCTACAATTGTTAAGATCAATAAATTAATGTGTATAATTAAATTGTAATTTAAGCTAAAAAAAATTAGCTACGAAAGCTAATACCTTCATCAACAACATTAATATATTCTTCGTAAATTGATGCATATCCCTCTGAAATGAATGAGCCAACTCCATCTAACAAAATTATAAATATAAAAAATAAATTAATATGAAGAGAGATGAGGTAGAGAGCGAGAGGCAGCGAGGGTGAGAGAGATCGAGGGCGAACGAGAGCAAGAGGGGCCGAGCCCTAGGGAGAGCAAGAGAGATCTAGCGAGGGCGAGTGAGAGCAAGAGAGATGCAGAGAGCAAGGGCGACTGGCGAGCTCGCGCGGAGGAGCAAGAGAAAAGAGGCACAAAGTGTGAGAGAGATCGAGGGCAAGCGAGAATGGGGGCTGAGCCCTAGCGAGAGCAAAAGAGATCCAGCGAGGGCGAGTGAGAGCAAGAGAGATGCAGAGAGCAAGGGCGGACGAGCGAGAGGCAGCGAGGGTGAGAGCGAGGTCGAGAGAGAAATGAGGAGAAAAGGAGAAGGGTTTGCAAGCAAGGCAATTGGGATGGGGTGGGCTAGGCTCGGGTGGGCTGGGCTCAAGTGGGCGTGGTTGTATAAAATATATATTATATATACATATTATATTATATATATAATATATTATATATATTCGGTTCGGTTCGATTACCCACCATTCGGTTCGGTTTCGGTTCGGGTTTTGGTTTGATTTTAGTGAAAACCATAACCAAACCATACCCATTGAAACAGTGTTCGTTTTTTCCCCGAACCAAACCATTACCCAGTCAAACGGTTTTTAATCGCGTTGACCGGCTCGATTTCGGTTCGGTTCTCCACAGTTTCGGTTGCAATTGCCATCCCTAATTCTCATATGAGTGTTTTCATACATAAAGTTAGCAAGTATCAAAATTTTTCTCAAATTACCTTTTATGAAAAATCCTTTATGCTATGCATGCATTCATGTTTATTTCATTCATTGCTGCACTTGGTTGTAGTTTTAGAAAATTGATTTCATCAAATAACTTTATTGCATCATAAAATTTCATGATATTCTCAGTATTTGTGAAAATAGAAAAAAAAAAAAACACCCAATTCGGGGTAATCCTTCAATATCATCGAAGTAAAGGATACGAACTAAAGAAGCTAGAGCTCCAATGGTGATATGGGGATACTTCAGCTGAAACCATGAATCAAACATTCCCCCTTCAGATCATCCGAAGAAGACGACCGGATAATTCTTTGCCAATAATTGTTTATTCACGTAAGTGATCGGGTCTACATAATCAGCAAGAGCCTAAGCCGAGTAGAAGTAACCTCAGACGCCCTTCTGTATTGCGACCGACATTGATCCAAACAAAACTGATTCTCTATAGAAACGGTGCTCCAACTAAACCAGGAGGGCTCCAAAATGAGCAGCATTTTCGGTCAGAAACCCACAATCCTTGGCTCGTTATCGATTGAGGACTCAACGCCAAGAACAACGAAGATAGGTTCGTCAGTGTTGGCATCGACCCAGTACTTAAAGTTGATGAAATATCTTTGTTTGAAAGTGGAATAGATTTCAAGTGATCCCGTGTTTGAGTGTTGAAGAAGGTCTTCAAATTCGTGTCCCTCACCCATGCTGAAGTTGTATCCTGTGATGACTTTCTAAAGAATGTTCTTTCTTGAATCCCGAGCCTTGGAAGATTACTGTTTGGTAGTGCGAAAATTAATGAGGCGAAGAGGATCATAAGAGAGAAAGCCAGCCACTGGAGTACTGAAAGCTTCACAAAGTTCATGGCCATCGAATCCGTCTCCCGAAAATCAATCTCAGAAACATCTTGAATAAATTGTTTCAGTCTTAGCTTTTTCGCCCACAATAAACTATTTCTTGGAAAGTCATCTTCTTATAGTATGTCGTCTGTTTTAATCAGTCTCTTGCAACCATCACTGCCACTAATCTCACCACTACCATCATCACTTGCTTTAACAGTGGCCGAGTTCGCTGTCAGTTTCTCCTTCTGCCGTCGATGTCGTTGTCTGCTTCCAGCATGGTTGTTGTGCTTTGCCCTTGGTCAATCTCGTTATGGTAGTTGTTAGCATTATTTATCATCGTTGGAAGCTGAGCTTTTTTTTTTTCTGATCTTCAGCTTTCGTCATATCCGATCTTGGTTAGTCTCCAAGAGTCAATTTCTCGGTTTAATCTTCTCAGATCTACGTTTTTTCTTTTTTTTACAACTTTTGGGTTTTGTTTCTTTTGATATGTCATTGTCATGATTTTTAATCAATCTTGTCCACCACCGTCATCCTCAACAACCACTGTTTTGCTCTCATTTGTAAGTCTTCCATGGCCATCTCTTACAATCGTCAGTCTTTCACGATTTCCAATCTCCCACAGCTATCACTACCAGTCTTCTGTGGCCATCGGTCTTCTACGAGACTGCCGCCATCGTTCTTATGGGCCTCTTCCACTTCTGCCATGGATTTCTTTTAAGCATGCTTTTTCAATCAAGCCTAGGTTGCACTGAAATGAAAACGAGAAAGGAATACGATAGGAAACATAAAAAATAAAATATCATTTTCAAAAACGTTAAGAAATGGAAACATGAGGGAAATGGTAAATAAAAAAAATATTGGGGTCTTTTTGTAAATATAAATTTTAATATTTAAAATTATAAAAAATAATTATTAAATATAAATTTCATAATGTATTCAAACAAATTCTAAAAAATTAAAATTTTGAGTTATAAATGAAAAAAATTCCATCTCTATTCATTAATGGAAATGCATTTCCAAATCGAAAACTCCTAATATTATAAAACGCCTATGAAAAGTTTTTGAAATTATAAAAATAGCCCAAAAACGTTTCTTAGCATTTCGAAAATGCCAAAACGGCACCCCCAAAAAATTTTCATGCATCATAAAGCCAAGCTTCCTCGAGAAACTTCTCTTATAATATATTTACTACAACACAATGCCTAGAGGCTTCTTTTCTCTTTTTTTTTTTTTTCCCCAAGCTTCCACGAGAAGCTTCTTCTTACAACATATATATATATATATGCCTCTGGCTTCTTTTTTATTTTTTTTTCTTTTCGTTTATATATGTATAAAGCAAGAATTGGAAAGCTAAGCAGTGGCATGCGCTAAAATATTAAATAAATGAGCAGAGCATTCATGAGATTATCACATACATGTATATTATATAGTTGATTTGTGAATTTGCGATCTCCTTAATTCTAAATCTTGCTACATTGTATGCTTCTTGCTTCCTTCGTGCAATCTCTTTTCTTCCAAATAATTTGATTTGGCTTCCTGTAACTTGAGAATCTATGAGAGCGTGAGAGCAATTGTAATATTCTTAGGCTTTTTGGACATTTCCCATAGATGACGCCAATTATTGTTGTCGAGATACAACAATAAATATTAAGACAAATGACGAAAAATAATACTTCAATTCTCATTATAAGAAACAATGTCAAACAAGCCATATAAATACAAATAATAGACCAGCAAGCAATAGATACAACAATAAACATTAAGATAAATGATGTAAAATAATACCTCAATTCTCATTATAAGAAACAATGTCAAACAAGTCATATAAATACAAATAATAGACCAGCAAGCAGTAGTACTCTACTCTACAACAATAAACTACACCCAACTAACTAACTCCTAATTGCACAACAACCAATGACAAACAAAGCGTATATAAACTCTAATAATCCCCCTAAGATGGACCTTAAACATTAAGGATAGCCATCTTGTCTACTAAAAGGAATAGTTAGGTAGTCGTTAACGACTAAACGACCACATCCACCAAATGTTGGGTGCAAATAGGGAGAAGCTTGAAAATACCATTTGCTATCTTGTCTAGAACAAAGTGGCAATCTAACTCGATGTGCTTGATGCGTTCATAAAAAATTAGAATGGAAGCAATGTGGACAGCTTCTTGATTGTCATGCTCTAGCTATATTATCTTGTAGTGTAGCAGTGATAATTAAAATTAACTGTGCGTCTAATTATTTTAAATTATAATTATATAGAGAATTGGGATGCGAAACCAGCATGAAGCAAGCGATTAATACAGGGTAAGGTTTAATATAATTTGCATGTAAATGTATTTTGGCATGGCTTGTATTAGACGATGAGGCAAGTGTCTAGGCATGGAGCTATAGATTTGGGCCGTGTGAGTCTTGAGATGGGGTCCTAAATGGAATCAGTGGGGCCACCAAAATTCAGACCAGGGTGCGGTGGACAAGCCTACATACATGATACACTTCACATTTTTCTATAATTGTCATGCATTTTAATTTACCGCATCTCATATTACCCTTACTGAATCCCCAAACTCACCCTTATATTTCCCTACTAACCTAATAGGTGGTTCGGGGTTTAAGAAAGAAAAAGTGGTGTTGGTGGAAGAGTCGCCGATTAACAATAAATGCGGGCTATGAGAATGTGGGTCGTGTTTCTGTGTTGTCCATGTAATATATATATATATATATACTTTGTATTTCAAGGTTCCCGCTATGAGTAATTCAGAGTGTGTGTCTGAGCCGATCAGTTGCGATCGGGATTATAAGATATGCTTGACTGTTGACATATTTTATTGAGTATATTGGTATTTATTTTATTTGAAATTAGATTTATATTTTAAGGGCCTAATTGGGTACGAGAATCAGGTGAATTTTTGTTACCTATGCATTTTACACCCGAGTTCTTGACACTCGGAGGCAGCAAAGCCTGGACCCCACCCAAGGCGCCCATATTATTTTAATATTCTATGTCGACAGGACATAACCGTCCTTCGAGATAGGCCGGAGTTGTAACCACGACTTACGGTGGCACCCGGTAGTAGGGCCGGGGCATCACACCACTTACACCCAATAGCATGCTTATCATGAGGTAAGGTAGTAATAGACCATGTATGATTTATATGCATAGCATTCAATTCAACAGTCATAGCATCTCTCCAATAAGCATAGTGGCTTGATGATAATATTGGGGTTCAAAATTAGAAAAAACATTGAGAAGAAAATCTCAGTGAGAGGTAGACAAATTGGAATAAAAAATGTAATGGTTCAAAGGATATAAGGATTTAGATAGGGGAAGATGTGTATTGATCAATAAATGACAATGAAAATCCTATAGATAAGAAAGCCTACTGATTCAAGAAGATCTATGAAATGGAAGAGAAGGAATAAAAGTAGGATTAGAAAAAGAAGCCTCAACTAGAGCTGAAGAAGGAACATGTTCGAAGAAGGATAAAAAAGAGTCAGACAAATTAGGATGAGATTTGGGTAGGACTAAATCAGAGAAAGGATCTACCATTTCAGTAAGAGAACTGACAGAATGAAAAGGCAAAACATTCTCATGAAATACATCACGAGATACAAAGATATTTTTAGTAACAATATCTTAAAGCTTGTAGCCTTTCATACTGGGAGGGTATCCGATAAAGACACAAGCAGTAGCACGAGAATGAAATTTTGCCCTATGAAAAATTAATGTAGAAGCAAAACAAAGACTACCAAATATTCAAAAAGAATCATAATCGACAAGAGTTTGATAAAGGAGCTGATAAGGAGATTGATACTTTAAAATAGGGGCGAGAATTCTATTGATCAATAAGGCAATAGTTAGAATGCAATCACCCCATAATTGAATAGGAACTCGAGATTGAAACAGAAGTGCCCTAGCTACACTAAAGAGGTGTTGATGTTTATAGTCAACCACTGCATTTTACTCAGGTCTTTTCACACAAGCAAATTGATGGATCACCTTATGGAATTTTAGTTCAAGAGCATTATCTGGTCTAAATTTTTTCACCCTTGTGATAAATTGTCTCTATAATAGAGAAAAACTTGGGAACAATACTCCTAGCATCAGATTTGTGCCTCATCAACTAAACCCAGATAAATTGTGTATAGCCATTGACCAAAGTAAGGAAATATCTATAATCAGCATATTTTGGAACATAATATGGCCCCCAAGGGTCACAGCGAATAAGATCAAAAGCATGCTGGGATAAATGATTGTTGGAAACAAAAGATAATCTTCTATGTTTGGCTAAGGGACATATTGAACAAAAAACATCCCGAGCGTTCTTATAGTTCAACAAATCTTTCAATTTTTCCATCTTATGAAAAGAAATATGTCCAAATCTATTATGTCTAGTATGTTTACTTACAACACGAGCCATATGACTAGTATAAGTACATATACTATCTATTAGCTGACATATAGAAACAAAAGAGGCAGCATCAATGACATATAAACATTCTTGAAGACTACCCTTGCCAATCATCTTTGAGTGTTGGACATCCTGAATAATACATGTACGAGAAAAGAAACTAAGACTCATATGGTTTTTCTTTACTAGTGCACTCATAGAAATCAAGTTAAACTTAAACCGAGGCACATATAAGACATTTTTAAGCACTAGATAGTGACCAAG
The DNA here is from genome assembly GCA_036245055.1 of Diospyros kaki. Lineage (NCBI taxonomy): Eukaryota > Viridiplantae > Streptophyta > Magnoliopsida > Ericales > Ebenaceae > Diospyros > Diospyros kaki. The sequence goes on from BSEG01000003.1 coordinate 6,986,731, forward strand.
CTTCACATTTCCAGCATATGACATAGAAATCCGAGAGTGATCAAAAAAAGAATGATTAAAGCATATATGACTCGTGGCCCCCTAATCCATTATCTAATACCTAAGACTGTTAAGTATTAGACTAACAGAGATAGAGAAATAGGAACCTCATGCTTGATCTGGAAGAGCATCAAGTTCTACCTATGTCTTAGTTACACTGAGGTGAATGCTGAGCATGGTTAACAAAGTGTTGATATTGTGTAAGGTTCAATGACTGCATGAAGTCTCCAATAACCTAATTACTATTAAACAAATTATGATGAGTCTCAGACACTTGGCTAACAATAGAAGAATTCACTTGATTATGATTCATCAGGTTCCTTGATTTTCTTCTTGAGAAATTAGAGCAAAAACTTTATCAATGAAAGGGATAGGATCCATTAAGAGTAACTGACCTCGGACTTAAGCGAAAGAATCGTTCAATCCCATTAGAAAATACATCACATATTCCATGTGATAATGATTTGCAAGTACCCTATTACCACCACATGAACAATTTCCACATGTACATATAGGCCTAAAATTACCAAGTTCATCCCAAATAGTTTTGAATTTGGTGAAATAAGCATTTACAGACAATGAACCCTAAGTTAGGTTTATCAATTCTCACCTTAGCTTTGTAGAGCTTAGGACCATTGCTTTGTTAATACCTCTCTTTGAGATCTATCCAGATATGGTGTGCTAACTCAAAGTATATAACACTTGTGGAAATTTCCTTAGACACAGAGTTAAGAATCCAAGATTTGACTATGTTATTATTCCTAATCCAAGCATTAAGAAAAGATTCATCACTTGTCGGTCATGGAATTGAACCATTGATGAACCCTAACTTGTTCTTCAGCGACAAGGCAATCACCATCGCACTGCTCTAGGAGACATAGTTATCTCTTGTTAATGGTTGAGAAACTAAAAGAAAGCTAGGACTATCAAAATAATGAAGGAAGTAGGGACTTGATCTATAATACCCGATAAATTTTAAAGGACTCAAGGGTAATTTATCTTAGGGTAAAAATAGAATTTAAGGATAAATTGAGGGTAAAACGATAATTTATTACCATATAGATGACTGAATCGACTTCCGGGAGTACCCTGGAGCCGAAATACCAAAGGAAAATGATATGGTATTAATGAGCACCCCGAGATAAGATTTATGGTGTCGAAAGAAATGAGAACGGGAACGGTTTTCGGTACAGCTAAAAAGGCATCTGCCAAATAGGCTGCAATACCGAATTGTCATAGACGACTTTTTGGAAGTCAACGGAAGCTTGAGGGAGCTTCGATTTTTCATAAGGAACAACCATTCATAGGTTTTAGGAAGAAACGAATGGGTTTAGGGCCAAAACGAAGATTCGGACCTAAGTGCAATTTTTAGAAATTGCTAGAGGGAGGTCAAAACAAGGTTGTTTTGGAATCTTCAAGGTCAAAATGATGTTTTAGGACTTTTTGGGCCTAAATGCAATAAAGAAAAGTTCAGGGGTTAAGTGGAAATGGGCTAAAATGAAATAGCCAAGAGTCAAGGGGCCAAAGTGCAATTAAGCAAAAGTTTGGCCAATGACCATCAAGTCTCCGGTCGTCGATTTCGGCTGATCCGACCGTAGGGATGGCACGAGGGCTTGTCGAGGAGCAATTTTTGTAAAGGAAGCAAGGGCCAACGACCACTCAAGTGGTCGGATTTTAAAAAAAAATTCGACCAAAAAATTGGTCGGACTGTCGCGACCTGCAAGTCGCGATTGTGGTCGGCTCGGATCGATTCGAGGCTCACCCAGGGGCGGGTGAGACTCTTAACGTGATGGGTAAGGCGGCCAAATGGGTTTGAGAGCTCGGGTTTGCCTATAAATAGGCATTCGAAGTGGCTAAAAAATGAAAGAAATGGAGCTTCAAATCGGCCGTGTTTTCGAACAAATTGGGAGTCAAGACCATGGGGCTTTTGTTGCCCATGGCCTGAATATCCGTTCTGGAGAATTTGAGCCACTTTCATGGCGTTTTGATAGGGTTTTCGAAGTCGCCGGAGATGGGAGGCGGGAGGTTCGGCCGAGGCTTTAAGCCTCCGGTTGGGGCACCTACGGTGATCCTTTCGAGGCCAAAGAGGGTGCTTTGGGATCGACTGATGAAGGGCTTTCAAGAGGTGGAGAAATCGGAGATCGCCGGAAAAATCTCGCCGGAGAAGATGACCGGCGCGTGCCGGTCACGCGCTGGCTCCCACGCGCCACCACTCGCCCTAGGCGCGTGCAGGCGCGTGTGGGCGCGTGGCTTGGCCAAAAATTCTGAGAAAAATGCTGAAAAATAAGAGAAAATTATTTTATGGAGGTTTGTGTAAAAAGATTGGGATTTGGGATTCTCGATGCCTCGGTTTCCGCACCAAAGTGCCTCGTTTTGCGTGAAAACGCAATATCCGAGTAAGTTCAGTATTTTTCCTTGATAGTTCATAGCATATGATGAATTATTGTGAAGTTAGATTTGAGGAAATAGTCTTGATATATTTATTGAGATTTTTAGAAGGAAAAATGAAGGAAAATGAAAGGAAATAGGAAATAAATGAGATATTGAGGATATTTAGTAATTAAATATTATTTTATGTTCGAGGAGATCGAGATGATGAGATTGGTGCAACTTTTGAGAGTTGGCACGAGAATCAAGGCGGGCACGCATATCGAGGCGATGCACGCTTTTTGAGATGTCTTTGTCTTTGGGCAAAGGTGAGTGGTATTCTCACAAGAACTTATATTCATGATATGTTTGTTATATATGCATGTTATTATGGATTGCAATATTCATTTGGCATATTGCATTGAAAGTCGTGATATTTACATTGCACGATATTATTGTCATATTGAAACTTGTGCATGGGGATGGGATGATACCCTCAGAGTGTAGCCGTAATTCCCCTAGGGCGTTGAGGGAATAACGTTAGGCCTATCCTGCAGAGGTTCAGGATTTGCCTAGGATTCCTAGTCGGGCTGGGGATGCCTGGGAAGTTACATTATGGATATATGTTATTCATATTATTGCATCATGCATCATATATATGTTTTTGGACCCTCACTAGAAGTTTCACCTTCTAATGGGTTATGCCCCTAGAACATTCAACGTTCCAGTTGAGACTTGCAGTTAGGGCAAGGAGCAGGTTGAGATATGACGGCACGTGATGGCGTGGCCGATGAATTCAGCAGAAGATTCCAGTATTAAATTTATTGAGAAATGTATCTGATGTATGCTCGAGGTTTCATATGATTGCACTTAGGGTGTTAGATGTTATCTCGGGAGACGTGTCTCAATGTATTTATGTATTTGAGGATATGATGGTAATATATGGTACGGATTCTTATATTGTTTTAAATATAGTGAATTCAAGTATGTACCGTATCAGGTTTCGATTATCGTTTTCGCATTGTGAATGATTTGCTGGGGGGTTTCCCTTTGAAATACGGTATTTATTGTATGAGGAACGTATTTAGGAAAGGGATTATGTATGTATAATAGGCCCCAGCATAGTGACACACCCTTCGACGGGACGGGGTGTTACACGATCCGTCGTCGATAGCGAAATTGCTCATCGATGAGGATGATAGATCTGGATATACCATTGTCATAGAACAAGTATGAACAAATGAAAAAGATTCAAAATAAACATAAGGAAGGCAACCTCCGAACAAGGAAAGATGTTGTGCGAGGTATGTCTAGTTGTCAAAAAATCATTAGAGATAGCGAAACGGATCAGCGGAAGGAAAAGAGCTATTACTCTGATACCATATTAAGACAAGGGACGTATAATAATACCTCAATTCTCATATGAGAAACAAAGTCAACCAAGCCATATAAATACAAATAATAGAGCAGTAAGCAGTAATACTGTACTTTACAACAACTAAATAACTCCTAACTACATAACAAATAACTACAAATAGAGCATATATAAACTCTAATAATAAATTTATTTGATTGGAAACATCGTCATCAAACTGTCTGATCTTGCAAGAAAGAAAACTATTAGAAGTCGTAAGGAGATTCTCGCATGCAAACACTTCGATACTCAAATGAGACACTGAAAATGATAAAGATCGTATTGAAATCAGTATTAAAGACGCATCTTTTTTTTAAATAAGTTCATGTTTATTTATAAAAGGGTATAGACTAATCATAAGTAATTCAGAATTAAAATTCTTACAAATAACGTTTATCTTAGTATTTTAGAACCCATTAAGATTAGGATTATGACATTTTAGAATCTATTAGGATTATGATTATTATTAATGATATTTATTTCAATATTTGAAAAAAAAATTAAAATTAAAATTTTGTATACATAATTATTTATCTTTTTTTTAAAATATTTGAAGAAATTTTTTAATATTCGAATTATCTAGTTTGCTCGTTATATGGAACTCTCCACGTTTAGTGAGAAATTTACACATATTAACGCAAAGACTTATTTTAAATTTTTAGAATTTTAATGACATTTTTCATACGGCACAATAATTTTCATTTTTTAAAAAAAATTGATGTATCGTGAAGAACATTTTTTTTTGGCGCAAATATACTTTCTTTTTTTTTTTAAGGGAATTGGTCCACTTTGATGACAGTGGAGTGATAGTGGAACCGTTAATCATAAGGTGAGTGCAAACCGTCGGATTCGTGAAGTATAGAAGCGTATGTGAAAAGAAGAATTTTAGAATTAAAATAATAAATCTTAAAAAATTTAAAATTCAATTTAATTTTAATTAAAATATATTCATGAAAGAAAAAGAAACATGCTCCGACAGCTGTGAAAGAGCTTTCAACGAGAGGGAATTCAAATAAAATAAAGAGTAATGTTATTTATTTTCATTAAAAATAAATAATGATGATGTGAGAGGTGACATAGAAATGTCATTAACACATTTGAAAGGGCAAGTAAACTGGAAGGAGTCATCCAAGCATCTGTCTGTCTCCCCGACGTGAGTATAATTTAGTCAATGCCTCCACATTACTTTGTCAAGAAAATTAAATCAGATGCCCCACGCATATGGTAAAGTGATTAAAGTATTTACACTTTTATATTAAATATTGAGATTCGAAAATCAATATGGTTTGAAATACAGAATTATTATTGAAAGTAAATTTTACATAAATTACGTTAAATGTTCAATTTTAAATGTATATATTCAATTCTAAATATATATAAATTATATTTGTATGTGAATTTATTAAAAAAAACATTAAAAGCTAAGGTACCAACACGAATTAATCGAGGAATCTCGAGCATCCAGTGAACCAAAAAAAATCAAATCAGATGATCTGTTGGGATTTTAAATCAGTGTGTACAGTTGAAGCCCTGGTTGATTTAATTTATATCTCCAGATTACAGCCGCCCTGGACGTGCCCGCCGTATTCCTCGCCGCCGGCCACTTCATTCCAGTTTCCACTCTTCAAATCCATCAAGTAAGCTCTGTGAGCCTCGCCATATCGCTCGCAACCAATCACCGCCAACTTCGACTGCCACGCGGTCACGTGCGCCACGTTCCGCACCGCCGCCGGTAGTGCCGCTGCCGGCTCCCAGGTGCCCTCCTCGCGTGCCATTACGTTTCCGTCCTGGCACATGTACAGCCGTCCATCGCCGCCATCCACGCAGGTTCTCGGGCACGTGGCAAAACACAAGGATTCCTCTTCGTGATCCCACCGGCCGGTTGAGATATCCAAGGCTTCGGAGTCGGCCCGGAACCCGCCCTGCATTTCCGTCGGGTACCCGCTGATGACGTGGAGCTTGCCGCGATGGAAAACCGCCTTGCACTCGTCCCGCTCCTTCGCCATGTCGGGCAGCGGGGCCCACTCGTCCCTCTCCACGTCGTACGTCATCGCTGATTTCAGCGCGTTCTTTTCATCATCGTGACCCCCTGCAACGTACACCGCCCGGCCGGAATCCGACGCGCACCCGAAGAATATTCTCGGGCCGCCCGGCATCGGAGCCCCGAGCCGCCACTTCCCTGACACGAAGCTGTAAACGAAGACTGAATTGGAAATCCGCCAATTCCCCGGTTCGCACCCGCCCATCACTACCAGCTCCGACCCAACTCCGACGAGGCCGCAGAACATGGGCAACCCGTCTGAAAATGCCGGCAACGGCGGAAGCTCCGACCAGGAACCGGATTCTGGGTCGCAGAGGGTGAGGCGGTAAGCGGGAGTAGCCATGACCTTGGAGTTTCTTTTTCTGTTGGGATCGACCCGAGCCTGCGCCAGCACAAGAACGGAGCGGGAGAACCCGGCCGCATCCCGGCGGCGTCTGAACTCGGGCATCTGAATTTCGGCGTTCCAAGCCTTGGAAACGGAGGCGGCGACGGAGAAGTGATGGAAAGGTAAACGGATAAGACATTCGAGAGCGAGATGGTCTGGAAGACCCGGAAAGAGCTCCATGGAAGAGTTGGAGCAGGTCATAGATGTCTTGCGGAAACCAAAATGGAAGAAAGAGAATGAATTGGCCTGGGACTTTGACGAGGAAGACATAAGGCTTATATATATATATATATATATAATTGGGCAGGATGGCAAATGGCTTAAATGGAAGAGCTGAATTGAGAGTGATGGGCAAATGGCCTGAGAGTACCGTGTGAAAAATTAATGTATGAGAGTGACGGGCAAATTGCCTGAGAGTACCGTGTGAAAAATTAATGACATACAGCCATCAAGTTAAGAACATCCCTCCAGCCATACCATCCAAGATTAAAACACCAAGGTTAAAAGCCCCGAAGCATAGATTAATTAGTAAAGAAAAAATGTGTTGGGGGTGTTATTTTTTGGACCTTCAAGTCTCGTGTTTAAGCTCTATTTAAGAGAAAAAGCTTAGCGACCAAGATAATGCTGAAAGTTAAAAGACCACCTATCATCCTCACGTTTGTATAAAGATTAGGGTTTGAACTGACAGCTAAATACCATGATTTACCTTTCCCATAGGAATCGTGAGACCAAGTTACAGAAGTGCTCGTAATAGTGCGTTAATAAAAAATAATACCAAAATTAAAACACTAAAAAAAAAAAAAACCAAAATTTGCAGTAAACTTTTTAATCTAAAAATGTCTTCTAGTCAATAGCCCACTTCATAATTGCTGGACTTGATGGTAAACACAGGCTCTTTATTGAGAGAAAACCGTAGGAATTTTTTATACGAGTTTTGGCTAGGGACTCTTTGGAGTTAATATATTGAAACCACTGTCTCACTTCCCTCCATCATAGAAGTGAGTAGTTTTCAAAGACCGTTAATTAACTTATGAATGAAAATAAAAATGCAAATGTTAAATATGTGGGCCACATATACTCTACGATTACATTCTACCACTTGGTCCACATATTTAACGATTAACTTTATAGTGAGTACTTGATATGGCCACATATAATAATTGTCAACAACCAACTCAAATAAAAATTTACAATACTTGAATCATGACGGTCATGCTCTATATTATCAAACTCTTCCTTTCATGTATTACAAATACGATCACTTCTAAAGAGTACAAAATTTTATGAATGAACTTCTTATAAGTCATTCCAAGTCCAAACTGTAATAACCACGATGGATATCCATTAAAAACTTGAAATGCGCTAATAACATTGTTTCATTACAGAAATAACAAACTTTAAAACAAAAAATGTCAAGAGTCAAGTCATGATTAAGCAACCAATCTCATGTTCTCTACATGCTCTTTATAAACTTTAGTCGACAAGCCTTTAATCATGGGATTTGCAATCATAAGATCTGTCTTTATGTGCTCAATGACCACTTCATCTTTCGTTATATGATCTCTGACAACTAGACACTTTATGTCAATATGTTTGTTCGACTTCCACTTTTGTTATTTTTTTAAAAGAAAATTGCAGTTGAACTATCATAATAAATCTTCAAACGCCTTTCTATAAAATCGACAACTTTTAAGCCTTTGACAAAATTTCTCAATCATAATGCTTGTATTGTGGCTTTATAGCAACCAATGAATTATATCTCCAACAAGTAAAAAGATGTATCCTAAAGTAGACTTTCTTGTGTCTGCACATCTAGCAAAATCTTAATCTGTATATCTAACAACTTCAAGATTGTCAAAATGTTTGTATGTGAGTTTATAGTCTTTGGTTCTTTAAAGATACCTTATCACCTTTTTGACAACTTTACAATGCTCTATGCTCGGATTACTTTGATATCTACCTAGCTAGTACACCGATAGCGAAAGCAAAGGTAATATCGGGTCTAGTGCAAACTAGTGCATACATTAGGCTACCAACAGCAAAAGCATAGGGTATAGATGCCATGTCCTCTCTTTCCAATTCATTTAATGGACACTGACTCTGACTGAATTTATCACCTTTAACAATGGGTCCTACAATTGATGCACAATCTTTCATCCTGAACCTTTCCAAAACCTTTTCAATGTAGGCATTTTGAGACAATCCTAATAACCTTTGAGATCTATCTCTATGAATCTCTATGCAAATGACATAAAAGGCTTCACCCATATTCTTCATTTCAAAGTTTTGACTAAGGAATTGTTTTGTGTCATGTGGCAAACCCAAATCACTGCTTGCAAGTAAAATGTCATCTACATAAAAGACCAAGAAAATGTATTTTCTCCTACTAACCTTAAGATAAATGCATTGGCCAATGATATTTTTGGTAAAACCAAATGAAGTAACAACATTGTGAAACTTCAAATGCCATTGACGGGAAACTTGTTTTAGCTCATATATAGATTTCCTTAATTTGCAAACCATGTGATTTCCTTTATTGCTAGTAAATCCTTCATATTGCTTCATCTATACTTTTTCTTCAAGATCTCCATTCAAAAATGTTATTTTCACATCCATTTCATGTAGCTCTAAGTCAAAATAAGCTACTAAAACCATTATAATTCTGAATGAATCCTTCTTAGAGACAGGAGAAAATGTTTCATGATAATCGACGCCTTCCTTTTGAGTGAAACCCTTAGCTACAAGTCTGGTCTTATATCGTTCTATAGTGCCTGACACATTTCTTTTGGTCTTATAAGCCCATTTACAACCTACGGTTGTATGTCCATCAGACAACTGAACAAGATCCCAAACTTTATTTTTAGCCATAGATTTCATCTCTTCCTTCATGGTATCATACCAAAAACTTGAGCTTTCTCCTTCAATGACTTGTGAAAATGAGCTAGAATCATTGTCAAATCTAATATTTGTATTAGACTCTTGAAAATATATAACATAATCGCTAGAAATGGCTTGTTTCCTTACTCTTGAGGATCTTTTTATACCTAATACCTCACCTTCATTTTGCATGTTTTGATAAGTAGTAGGTCTTGTATATTCTTCATTGAGTGATGATTCTAGTTCTACATTTTCCTCGTGAAGTAACGGTTGTTCATGAGTTGGTTCATTTTCAATTATATTTGAGTCCCTCATTTTGAAAGAAAACAATATACCTTGATTGGAAGATGAAAACAACATTTTCCTTTATTTCTTGAAAGTCAAAATTTCTAGGAAATTCACTCCCACTTACTTCATGATCCTCGAGAAATTTGGCATTTCTAGCTTTAACAATTCTTGGAGTGTGCGAAGGGCAATAGAATCTATATCCTTTAGAGTTCACTGGATAACCTATGAAGTACCCATTGACTGTCCGTGGGTCCAATTTCTTTATGTGAGGATTGTAAACCCTCACTTCAACTGAACAACCCTAGATGTGTATATGTCTCAAACTTGGTTTCCATCTATTCCAAATTTCAAAAAATGTTTTAGGAACTGCCTTAGATGGAACTTTATTTAAGATATACATAGCAATCTTTAAGGCTTCACTCCATAAGTTTAAAGGAATATCTGAATTGCTTATCATACTTCTTACCATGTCATTAATGTTATGTTTCTTCTTTTAGTTACATTGTTTTGTTGTGGTGTGCCAGGCATTGTATATTGTGTTATAATGCCTTGTTCTTCTAGAAACTTAGCAAATGAATCTAGCATTTGTCCCTTGTCTGTGTACTGCCCATAATATTCTTCACCCTTGTCTGACCTTATAATTTTGATTTTTCTATCCTTTTGTTTCTCTACTTTTGTTTTATAAATCTTAAAGGCATCTGGTGCCTCATCCTTATGATTTAGAAGATTGAGACACATATAATCATCTATGAATAATCATCTATGAATGAGATAAAGTATCTCTAACCATTCAGACAAGGAGTAGGAAAAGGTCCACAGATGTCTATGTGAATTATCTCAAGAATGTCAAAACTCTTTTTAGCACCTTTAGTGGTCTTGTTTGTTTGTTTTCCCTTAATGCAGTCAATGCAAGTCCCAAAATCAGTAAATTCAAGAGCTAGTAAAACTCCATCATTTACTAATCTTTTAAGTCTTTCTATGTAGATATGTCCCAATCTCTTGTACCATAACTTAGATGAGTCATCTTTAACAATACAACGCTTATTGCCAATACTACTACCATACAAGTCAGATAGATAACATTCATGAATGGGATCCAGATCAAATTTATACAATCTATCAACCAAAACACCATGTTCAGCAACAACTAAATTCTGAAAAAGGCTAAAGATGTGCTTTCAAATACAAATTTAAAACCCAAAGGTGAAAGTCTTGAAATAGAAACTAAATTAGGAGAAAAGGTTGGAACATAAAAGGTGTCTTTGAGATCTAAATGAAAACCAGACTTTAAAATTAATCTAAAGGTTCTCCCGCCTTCAACAGTTGATCCTAATCGATTTCCAAAATTGACTCTTTGTTCATTTGGTTGTGGTTTCCTTAGGTCCGGAAATCCCTACATAGTATTGGCAATGTGAATTATAGTACTAGAATCAATCCACCATGTATTGTTTGGAACATTAACAAAATGAGATTCATAACTTACTAAAGAGATAAGATTACCTTTATTTTCGAGCAATTTCTTATACTTAAAGCAGTCATTCTTTATATGCCCCTTCTTCTTGTAAAAGAAACAGACATCCTTATTGTTCTTTTGCTTCATTGGCATTTTGTTCTTCATCTTATGACCACATTTACCCTTGTTCTCATTTTCTTTATCATGAGTTGTCAGATAAGCAATCTCCAACTTCTCATGATTTAGCCTCTCTTCCTCTTGAACACACATTGTTAGGAGTTCATTCACAGTCCATTTTTTTTTATGTGTGTTATATGATATCTTAAATGGACCATACTTCATAGGAAGAGAGTTCATAATGAGATAAACAAGGAATGACTCAAAAATTTCTATCTCCAAGGATTTAAGACGAGCAACAATGTCTCTTATCTCCATTATGTGCTCACACACACCTTTAGAATTGTCAAACCTCATGCCCGAAAGTCTTTTCATTAGGGTGTTGGCCAACATTTTGTCAGAACTTACAAATTGCTCTTCATTAGCCTTTATGAAGTCCTTAGTCTTATCACATTGAGGGATTGATCCCCTGATGCTCTTAATGACATGAGTCTTCATGAGACTCAAGCTTAAGCGATTGGATCTTTCCCACAATGCATACATGGCATTCTCTTCTAGCATACTTGATTTCGTAGGGACAAGTGATTCGTCAACACGGAGTGCTAAGTTGAGATCCATGCACCCCAAAGTTAGGATAATTTTCTCCTTCTCGTCAGAAAAATTGTCGCCACATAGAATTGGAATTCGAATAGAGTCGTTGAAAAAACTAGGAACCACTAGATAAGATAAAACACATACATTATTACTATGAATATTATCTTTATATTGAATTAACCAATGCCAATTCAATTTTGTAAATTCAGACCTTCCTTGTGGGTAGAGATTGTTATCTCACATTGAATTTACAAAGACTTTATTAATATCAAATACAAAATTCCCATACCTGATAGCCTAGGAAATTCCTATTTTGATATTAAAATACTTTATTACAATTAAATCCTTTAAAAATAATTATTTCCCTTTGGGGCCAAATAATCATTTTACTAATTAATTGCACCTTATGAGATCTCAAGTATGTAATCACTTAAACAATATCCATATGTGATTTGATTCTTCATAACATAATATTATAGCTAAAGATGCTTTGGCTAATCTTAAGCTATAGTAATATATCAAAATGACATCTCTAAACATAAGATTATCCACAAAAATTGTGCAATAATAGCCTTCAGTCCTTATGAAATATGTAGCACAAAAGTAATTTTTCTAATATATTATCTCCAATTCCAGAAGATATATACATATAATTTTCAATGTCTCTATTTTATTCTTCTGAACAAGATATTCCTAATATACATAGCATATGTGAAAAATTGGGATTGTAATTTGATCACTAAACTTCAATTATTTATAAAGTAATCATAAAACTTTAAAATATTTTACAATATGATAACTAAAGTGATTTTTGGACAATTTCTCGTCAAAATTATTAACGTGACAATGGCCACATCATCGTCGTCACGTCAGTAATTTTAGTTAGAAACCATCAAAAAATTACTTTAGTGACTACATTGTAAAATATTTTAAAATTTTATTATCACTTTACAAGAAATTGAAGTTTAGTGACCAAATTGAAAAGAACGCCAAAATTTTGTGATCTTTGACGTAATTTACCTTAAAAAATCGTGTTAAAATATTGTTTAAGAATTACATGTTAAAAATATTCTGCAACTGAGAGTGCTAGATATCCATAATATAATATTATAATAGCCATATTATCCAAAATTGAAACACTAAAATCTGCAGTAGCCTTCTGAGTCCAAAAATGTCTTCTAGTCAATAACCCACTTGATAATTCCTTGACTTATGGAAAACATTGGCCGTTTCTTGAGAGCAAACTGTAAGAATTTTTTATACGCGTTTTGACTAGAGACCCTTTGGAGTTAATATATAGAAAACTACCACCCTACTTCCCTCTATCACAGAAATGGGTAGTTTCCAAAGATAATTAATTAACCCACAAATGAAAATACACATGTTAAATATGTAGGCCACATATACCATACGGTTACATACTGAACGAGAGTCATTTGAGTGTGTACGTCTGGAAACAGAATCCGAATCCTCTCTCATTCATCATTCATGTGATGTTTGATCCATTCGCAGCAATTAAGGAAGGGTCCACCCGAGCAAGTATGAACTCTTTAAGGGAGAGAGCAATTGTTGCGGCTGCACCGACGTTTCACCCCAGGGCCAGGGCGGGCGGGCGGGCGGGCGGGCGGTGGCACTGGGGCTGGCGCCGGCCCTGTGGCCTAATTTTCAAATAAAATAATAAACTAAAAACATAAACTTAACGTGAGGTTAACTTTTGATGATCAAGTCAAATGTAATGTTTATCTTATTAGAACACAGATTTGAATGATAAACAACAATATATTGCCCAACTGCGTATGAAAAGTGGGAATTGGGAATGGGAATTGTCTTGTGTTGGAGGTGTTCTTCTCTGCACGTTTCCTTGGTTTCACTAAAGTCTAATAATCTCTATATATTATATTATCCACCACTTTTGAACCCTTAAGCATAGACCCCCCCCCCCCCCTTTTGTGACCCTTGTAACCACGCTCTTTGACATAGAAGCAACGAGGAAACTTGGGATTAAAGCAAATGTGGGGAACCCAGTCAAGTACGATGGCAACCTTCCCCATTCACCATCCCAAAAAAACCCACAAAAAAAGGACAAAATTAAATAATCTAAGAGCATTTTTGAGGGAGTGTTTAATGACACTTAATGACACTTTCTTTTCTAGTGGTTTTTGTTGATTTGTCGTTAGTTTTAATTAAATAATGTGATTTATATAAAGAAAAAAAGACAGTTTATAATCACCATTCATTGGCATATGTTGTCACGTTACTAATAAGGTAATATTTATTAATTAAAATATAGATAAAAAAATAAAATATAAAAAGTATTTCAAATAAAAAATATTTTTATTGTATTTATTAAATTTATCTGAAAAAAAGTAATGTGAATTCTTATTTTAAACTTGTTAGATAAATTTATCTCTTTTTTCTTTCAAATAACTTATTTTAAACTTTACACTTTACAGTTAAGTTATTTTAATACAACTTTATGAAACTTACAAGACAAAAAATAATTAAAAGGAGCGTAATATATCTTGTGTGATCCCTTTTATACTTAAATTAGTTTAACAAAGAATATATTCTTGCAATTTTTTTTTTTTTTGACATACTTGAAAAAGAGAAATCATTCTTTATTTATACATGGGTTAGGTAACATATGACATTATTTTCATCTTTTTGAAAATTAAAATTATTAACATATATTTTGTCTTTTAAGATCATGATTTTTAAAATTAGTTAAGATGTTCGATCGAGACATTTAGAGGGTCGTTGAGAAACCAACCACTCTCCTTACCATTCTCTCAAGAGAGTTATTGAGAGATTTAAGAAAGCCTAAGTAAGAGGGCCTCTCAATTATTTATAGTTTTCTCTTTTATTTTTTTAATTTGTTTATTCTTAAAATTGATCTTTTTAATCCAACACACATAAAATTCGAAAGCAAATAATTCGCATCCTGTTTTTCAAGAACAGCAAATTTGTTACTTAATATGTACAATATATATTATAAGATAAAAAAATGCTTCATATAAATATAATTAAAAGGTGGGGTGGGGCCAGATCGAGCAAAAATGTCCCAGAAAGGAGAATTTATTACCCCCACGCTGCCCCAAATCCAATCCAATCAATCAAATGCCAATGAACCCTGCCTTAATCCAGGCAGAGTTAAAGGGGCAAATAAATAATATAGTATTTATTTCATTCAACGCTTGACAAAGGACGAGTTGAGTTGCAATTAAGGTTAAAAAAATAAAAAATAAAATCTAATCAACGTTGCTTTTTTTGAAAGGTGGGCAACGTGTTCATGATTAACTCAGTCTAATTGATGGATTTGGTCCAATTTGGAAGCATTTGGTGTTATCCCAGTCCTTACTCTCAATGTTTTTCCTAAGAGAAGTGAAAGAAAAAACGTTTCTTATCTTGAACCGTCAAAAGGATATTAAAAAATGTTTTTGATCTATTTTTATAATTTTATTAAAAAAATTAAAATTATTTCATAATATTAAAAACATATTATTGTGGGATGCCCAAACAAAATTAAAAAATTTATAGAAGTATTCTGATTGATTTAGATGACCTCGAAGGGCTTCTTGAGGCAAGTATCCCCCGAAGTCTCCAAAAAATTTTCGAGATGGTTAGACCTTAACACTGCATAGTCTGAAAACTCACTCAAAGTCTCCGAGACCCAAGTCACCCGATGACTTCAAAGACCTTTTGAACTCACCGGAGGATACTCATCAGAACACTTTTACTCCAAAGATATCTCCAACCCCTCTGACTTCACCTGATATATTTTCTCCAAAGAGTCAGAAGGCTCTCGCCTACATACAACATGTTACGCCTACATACAACATGTTACGCCTACATATCACATGTTACGTGGACCTCACTATTAAGCGTCTATAAATAGTCGTTTATTTCATAGCAAATGGATCTTTTTGGACTTTTAACAGCTCACTCACTCTCTTTGGGACCTCAATCCTAAAGACTTAAGAATCTAACCACACAACCCATAGAGAGACCATTCCCTTGAAGACCTACATTGAACATATAACACATACTCATACTCATCTATATCTTTGTTTCAAGACATCAGTGTCTAACTTAGACATTAGAGGACCCACGTGAGGAAGATCCCCACGTACCTTCTAACTATCTCTTTGTTGCAAACCCTGTCAGTGTCGCATCCTAGAAGACCTTTCGGAGACCAATCCCCAAAAACTCTTCGAGACCACAACCTTGAAGACTCTGAAGACCCATCTGGGGACCCCCAAAGCCTCAGTTTTCCTAAACAACAGATCAAGTTCAACCTTTATCGATCCTCTAACCGCATCTCGAACCTCACTATTTTTTTAAGGGCTCAGCATTGCCTATTATCTAAGACAAATAAATTCAATTGTTGTATTCAGATAACAACACATGTTCTTGATTTTGCGACCACATTAGAGACAATAATAACTTGTGTTTATGTTTGTTTGATTAGATGATAGAATTTATATTTATATTTAATTGAATAATTATTTTTTATAATTTTTATATTTAAAATTATATTTATAAAAAAAACAGCACTTGTATTTTTTTGATTGGATGATAGAATACCTGAACTTATTATAAGAAAAAAGAGGAAACAAATTGAAATTTAAAATAAAAATCAATGCAATTGAAAGATTGAAATTATAATATTAAATCAACAAAATAAGCAGACATCAACTTTTAGTGTTATAAAATTCTATTAATAATGTATTTTTAAAAATATTATTTATGTATATTATTTAAAAATAATTAATTAAGTTAATAAAATTTAAATTCATAATCTTTAAATAATAACTAGTTTTTAAAATAATTTTTCCATTACACTAAAACATTTTTACTTAAAAATTTACCTAAAACCCCAAAAGTAAATCGTTACTGATTAAACGGAACGAGGAACAAAAATTGATTTACCCAAAACTTTGCTTCAATGTACTCTCATCCACGGAAATATCAAAATGTTGGCTTTTGGGAGTTTTCAAACATCTTATTTTTCAAAATGCCAAGAAAATACCAAAAAAAAGAAAAAACATTTGCAGCCTAATTCGCAATTTCTATAATATTTTGGAAACAAACTTCCACAACCACATGTCTAACCAAGATTCGCCCCCAGGGCATAGCTCAGTTGGCAGTGGGCGGGTAGAGTTGTTCCCGAGTCTCGAGAGGCAAGGATCGAGTCGGGCAAGCCGCAGTGTGGGATTTTCTGCTCCTCAAGGATCCTTGTGGGCGGCTCGCACTGGTCCTCCCCGTGACCATGGCAGCTGGGTTCCTGATTTACCCCCCTCACGTGGCGTGGGGCAGTTCATGGAGGGCCCTCGAGGTGTGGGTTAACACCTTTTGCTCCCAAGATTCGAGTTCTTTTTTTTTATTTTAGAAAATTTTACTTTTAAATTTCTTTATTTGTCACTGTCATCATCATTCTGTCTTCTCGTTATTTTGTCGTTATCATTTTATCTTTCTTTTATTCCATCATCTATTCATCTTCTCGTTAATGACCGGAAGCAGTAACAACTACCACACTCAAATTCTTTGACTAGCGACTACAACTCCATCTATCTTCTCTTTTTTTACTGATGATCGGCAATTACACTCATTATATATCTAAATCTGTGACTATAAATATATATATATTTAAGTGAATATAACAATAAATGTATTTATAACATTTTTTGATTTATATCTTACTTAACAAATACTATCTTAAAAAACATTGTTCATTCAATTTGTAAGGTATTCTATTGTGGTTTTCCTACAACCAACAAAAAAAAAAAACATACAAAAATCACCGACAAACTCCATCCAAAATTTTTGACACTATGAACAAGCACAAGGTGTTTGATTAGGGGAACTTTGCATCAAATCTCCAGGCAGCAACCGGCCTGGACGTGGCCGCCGTATTCTTCGCCGGCGGCCACCTCTTTCCAGCTGCGACTCTTCAAATTCATCACGTAGGCTCTGTACGCCTCGCCAAACCGCTCACAGCCAATCACTAGCAAACTCGACCGCCACGCCGTCGCGTGTGTCACGTTGCGCACCGCCGCTGGTAGTGCCGCCTCCACCTCCCACGTTCTCTCCGCACGTGCCATTACGTTCCCGTCGTGGCACATGTACAGCCGTCCATCGCCGCCTTCCATGCAGGTTCTCGGCACACGTGGCGGCTCCCAGGAAATCGTCTTCGTGGTCCCACCGGCCCGTCGAGACATCCAAGGCCTCGGAGTCGGCCCGGAACCAGCCCTGCATTTCCGTCGGGTACCCGCTGATGACCTGGAACTTGCCACGGTGGAAAACCGCCTTGCACTCGTCCCGCTCCTCCGCCATGTCCGGCAGCGGGGCCCACTCGTCCCTCGCCACATCATACACCATCGCCGATTTGAGCGCGTTCTTCTCGTCGTCGTGTCCCCCGGCAACATACACCACCCGGGCGGAATCCGACGCGCACCCGAAGAATATTCTCGGACTGCCTGGCATCGGAGCCCCGCGCCGCCACTTCCCCGACACGAAGTTGTAAACGAAGACTGAATTGGAGATACGACAAGTCCCCGGTTCGCACCCGCCCATCACTACCAGCTCCGACCCAACTCGGACGACGCCGAAGCCGAACATGGGCAACCCGCCTGAAAACGGCGGCAGCTCGGACCAGGAACCGGTTTCCGGGTCCCAAAGGGTGAGGCGGGAAGTGGGAGTGGGCATGACATCATAGGTTCCTTTTCCGGTGGGATCGACCCGAACCTGCGCGAGCACAAGAACGGAGCGGGCGAAACCCGCCTCATTACGGCGGCGTATGAAGTCGGGCAGCTGAATCTCAGCCTTCCAGGCGTTGGATACGGAGGCAGCCACGGTGAAGTGATCGGAAGGTAAACGAATGAGACATTCGAGAGCGAGATGGTCTGGAAGACCCGGAAGAAGCTCCATGGAAGAAGAAGAAAGAGAATGAATTTGGTTCAGGCATTGACGGGGAGGAGGAGAGGCTGATATATATATATATATATATATAATGGGTTTAAGAAAGAAAGAGAGGAGTGAATTGGGTGTGAGATACGTAAGTATGTCTGTCTGTCTGTATGTCTGTCTCTGCCTGCCTGCCTGAAAACAGAATTCTGTCATTCATGTTTCATTCATACAACCAATTGCGGCAATTAAGGATTGATACAGTGAACGCTGACCAACAGCTTCTCTCATTCTTAATCAAATATAATAATATATATATATATATATATGTTTTTTTTTGGCCATAAATATCCCAATTGTAGTCTCCAGAAACTTTTGTTAAAGGAAGACTCATGCATTTATACTAGGCAAAAGATTAATAGTCACAATCTTTTATCAGTATTGTAAATGTTTTTTCAAATTTTATAAGTAAGAATATTAGAACACGAGAATTTTTTAAATAATAATTAGCGGGTGAATCATAAATTTTTTAAAAGATCTTTTGATAATATCGAAAAAAAAATTTAAGTTAATCATATTAGTTCTTGAGTAACCTTACTAATCTCTCTATCACACCAATCTCTTAGCCATATCTCTTGCCATTCCCTTATTTTAGTCTTTCACAAATCTCTTCCAAGCCTCTTATTTAGATATCTCAATCACTTGAACTAGTGTTTCTTAATCTCAACTATTTAATAATTTTTTACTTGACTTATTTACATGAATTTTTTCTTTCGATAAGGTTTTGAGTCTCTTTTTGTGAGATTGCGCCTATCTTTAAAAATGACTCCACTTTTTTAGACACCACAAAAATAGAAAGAATTTTCTAAAATATGAAATTTAAAAAAAAATAAACCATAAAAGAAAATCTCACAAATAAAAAAATAAGTTTAACTCCAATGGCCCACAGGAAGGGAATAAGTTGAATAATAACCGAATACACTACTACAGTTTAAAAATATAGAATAATTTTACTTAAAGGTTAGGAAAATAAAACTTTATCTACAGTTCAGTCTTATCCTAATTCCTATTACCCATTATAATGTCACAACTACTAGTCCAGTCCAGTCCACCATGTTTTCAAATCAAAAACTACAATCACTTTACTACTTTTTAAATAAAAAGCAAAGTGCAAAGTAAATAAGTATAATATAATGATTATCTATGCTCCTCTTATCTTCAAAGTTTTGAAGCATGAAAATGATTCATACACGTTGTTCCGGTGTTTACAAATTGTTTTCTATTTCAAAAATAGTAGAGATGACATGAAATATTTTTTGAATTATTTTTGTAATTTACAAAACATTTTGAGAGAATTTCACAAATTATAAAAAATTGTCAAAAACATGTTTCTTATGAACGATCTAGTGTTCAGTTCGGTCTTCCTATTTCCACTATGCGGCCGCTACTTGCATAGGCTGCTTCTCTGTTCTTCTCTATAATATTCTTTTCCTTTGTTCCACCATTTCGTTGCGCCTCCTTATAATCTTCTATGTTTTTTATTCTTATGATGTCCGATACTCCATTCTTTCTTGTGATGTTCGCTTCCTTATAATCTTCTATTTTTTCATTCTTTTATCTTCATCTTCAACCTCCTCCAATTTTGATCTCTAATTGCAGCCTCCAATTCCGTCATACTCAGCCCCTTCTCCAATTTTTATATATATTTTTTAGTTTATATTTTATTCTTATATTTTCTTTTTAATTTACACTTTATTCCACATTTTCATTTCTTATTTTTTTTTTTTTTACAAATGTCAATTTCCCGTTTTCATTTATATCGAAAACGTTTCCTATTTCTGATTCTGTGTATCCTAAGTTGAAAGAATAAAATATTTTATTTAATTATTTATTTTTATTTTTAAAAATTTCTAACATTCTAAATACAAAAATCTTGCTTTTATCTTTACTTTTCAATTTTACATAATATTTAACTCACATTTATGTTCTACAACCAAATCAATTTGGACGGCTTTAAAGTTGTCAAACTATAACCAACCAATTATATTATGATCTGGCAATTTGTTGGTTTAAGTTAATTTATTTTGATCAATTTGAGCGCCCAAGGTAGCTCATTATTAAATTAAAATTTTAGTATCAAAAAATAATTTTTAATAATAATTTAATTCAAAAAAAATTATAACTCACTCTAAAATTTATGATATATAGCTCTCTACCTTAAAAAAAACAAAAAAAAAAAATCAGCCTCCCCTATATAGATTTTTTTTATCTGTCCCTACTAGTACATTTTAAAAAATTTAATAAATAATTTGATAAAAAATTTAGAATATTTTTTAATTTTATTTTGATTATTTTATATTTTAATTTAAAAAAATATTTTAATTTTATTTTAAGATAATTTTATTTTATTTATTTTAACAAAAAGACATGTGAGATGTCATCTGGAAGAAAGTTGGCAAACATAAAAGCTTCTTTTACTAACATTTTTGTGTAGTTTTTATTATCTATCATAGTCAACTGTACTATACAATTGTGAAATATAAAAAATAAGTAACAATTTATAATTACCCATTAACTCGGTCAACCAAAAGATTCCAGAAGAGAAACAAATATAATATTGGAAAATTAAAAGCTGCCATGCCAAGTATAATTTGGTCACCCTTCACAATATGTACCTAAAACAAAATTAAAGTAAGTTTCATGATTTGGCTCATTCAGCTCTTAATTCACCAACTGCCTCACTAACGTCAGAGACGAGACGAGATAGAGAATCGTGCTTGAACATCCTGCTAGAAGGTCACGGTTGGATGTGCTGAATGGCATCTGAACAAACCAAATTAGATGAACTCTTGGCCTTAATCAGTGCATAAGATAGGGCAAACCTGATGGTATCATCTAACTTTGTCATGTGTATAATTGTCATCAATATTTCTTATTATGTTTTATAATTAATTTTTAACTAGTAATATTTACTTTTGAACTTAGTCCAGTAATAAGTGATAATATTGATGAATTCAAAATCTTAAATTTGGATCTCATAAATTTCTATTGTTTCTCACTTAAGTCTCAAGTGCTACAATCTTATTTTTTGAAAAAGAAAATTAATAGCATCCACAAAATACAAGACATCATTGGAATAATCATTCTTGCATAGTCAAGAGAGATAAACTATAAATAAAACTTTATCTCATTGCGCAAGACGAGAATCAAACTCACAATTTACTGGACAATCAAATACTCATAATCAAATATTTACTTTGAAAAATTATTCATAAACTCATTAATATTAAAGTTTCATAATTAAACATGTAATTTTTTTAAGAATATCTATAGCTCACGAGACTTATCATTACAAGAATAAGATTGACTTTTTTTTTTTTCCTTGATTAGTAAGGTCCACATCTCTTACTGTTCATTTGAACACAATCTAATATTTATTTTATAAAAAAAATTATTTCCATTAACTCAAACCTATAAACTTACGACGCCACAATTTCATCTTAATCCACTTTTCATTACACACTGTAATCAACACCGACACAATGCACAACACTTAAACAAAATTTAAGTACTTCGGCAACATTATCATGACATTAGGAATAATCTCCAAGCCGAATTGAGTATACCTTTCAAATACTGAAAAGTAAAACCAATTGATGGACCAAAAGGAGTATGGCTTCCTGCATTTACAAAGTTGCACTGGTAAAACTAACTGCACCGAGGCTCCATGAGGTACCAGTTCTGCTCATGGCTGGCTTTGTGAGTTCTTCCCTTCAGTTTCAAGAACAGTAATCATCAAATCAGAGGCCAATGATTTGAACTTTCAGATAAAACTGGAGCGTGTATCTAATTACCCAGCTACCAATGGTGAAAAGAACACAGGCTTTTAAACAGAAACCATATTTGCAACTTTACATCAGACAAATATTATAGCACTTGGTCATTCCCCCACTGAACGTCACTTCAATCAGACCAAGTGGTAAGTAGTAACACATGAGAACTGTTTAATTTGTTCAAGACGTGGAAATAAAATGGCCCACAGGATACCTCAATCATCCTTGTCGGAGAAAACAAGATTTCAGTGCAAAGCTGCTAGTTCAACTAGTTCTTTGTATTTATCAGAGACATAAGACTGGACCCGGACGGTGGGTTTCCCATCACCTTTTGCTGGTGAGACATACTTCACTCCAATTACAGTTGTCATGCCTGAAAAAAAAATGAAGCAATTGATCCAGCCTCAATGAGATTTCAAACAAGATATGATATTTAGTTGAAGTTCTATGATCTACACTGGCAAATGTTTAAAAAAAAAAAAATCAAATGCAACTTCGAATTTTTCTAGCATGGTTAATACATTTCGTATCCGGAGCTTATGATCAAAAAATGATACAGAGAAGATATTTACCTGTTTTTAGGGTTCATGAATCCAAGGAATATCTAACATGTTTCACTAAGCTACTCTAAGTGGCGCTATCTACTGATTGGAAAATTCATTCCATACCTCAGTATCAAGAGTAATAACATACTATCAGATTTATACCAGACCACCTAGGGACTTTAGTGCAGCTACGCTATCAACCACAATTTGTTTTAATAGCCTTCTTCTCCATGAAGATTAATGCGAAGTTTGGCACCAGAATTTGTCAGTCGAAAGCAAATGAAATAAAATATATAGAATTGTTATGGATAACCAAACCAAAGACGATTACTCTGACAAGCATTTATGCATTTTCTTCTCCTTCTCTAACCCAACTCAGAATAAACAAACTTTGTTCAATCACTTCACTTTAGTCTATTTTATCTTTCTCTCTTGTTTTCCTTGCAGAAATTCTAGTTCCTGACAAAGCACAAGGAACCTTCTGTGATTTCTGAACTTGTACAAGGGTGCACTACAGGGGTGGGCGGGTCTGATTGAGGTAATCTGCAAGAAAGATTTCTTAGTGTTTGGCAAAGTTAATAATTGTAACCATGAGCATATCTGGAATAATTAGCTTTACTCAAGTCTAAGAACAGTTTGTATCATTCAATGCCAATATGAGTGGGTCTTAGGTTATGAAAATTGAAAAACTAAGAAGCACCTTGAAAGAGTTATCTCCATATCAAGGTCTAAGCGGAAGCACAAGGCTCGCCATTTCAAGAGGATAGGGGGAGGGACCCTTTCTTGGGAAAGAGGCTGTTCCAAAACTTGACACTTGACCTTTCAGCCATAAATGAGCAATCTTATTATTCCTACCAAGGCTTGCCTTACTTTTTGAGCAAAAGCATGCAAACCAAATGAAACAACTAGTCATTTCCTGCTCAAAGAGAAGCAGATGTGCCCTGGAAGGGCCAGCAAATTTCAAATGAATTTATAATAGGAAATCATTGAGGATTTCAAGTTGGAAATATTGTAAGTATTGAACTTACAATATTTCTTCTTTTATCTATCTTTTTCCCAACATTTCAGAAGAATGAACAGAGCTATCAGGAAACTGATATTAGTAAAATTTCATCAAGAATGTTTGCTGCTTGCACCAAAACTAGGTGTCTGGGTCTCCTCTACCAGCACCACCCCTAGTATCAAGTAAAACACTGCTTTTACCCATAGTATTATGTAGCCAACCTCACCTAGTGGGACTAAGGCTTAATGTAAGGCCTTAGTAAAAACTAAATAACTAAGAACAAAAGCATGCTTTATAGCATAGGACAACACATTAGCACCCGCCCCAAAAACACATAAAGAAGTTCAGTAACTTTCAACTAGTACAGCCATGTAAGAAAGCAAATACTGGAGAGAACCAGAGTATAACTCCAATAAGAAAAAGTTGGACCAGAATGATCAAGTAAAAATATATGGGGACACTACAGCAAGGGGAAAAAGAAAAGCATAAGCCACATGAACACAACAAATATTCAGATTGTAGTGGCAAACTATTATGATGATCAAAAGAAAGAAGCACCCACTCTCATGTATGCGTCCATACAAAAACCTTTCGCCTTTCCAATATTCTAAAGGCCTCATCTTGATTCTTTTGCTTTTCCTTACACCAGATTCCCAATATGTACCTTCCCCTGCAAGGATACATGGAATTATTCAAACAGAATCATTAAATATTAGAATGATGCTTCTAGAGGTTGATGCACATGTAAAGACCTGCAAGGCTTTGCCTATGAGAAAGTGCTTTCCTTCTGCGACCACTGACTGCAAGTCCTTTCTCTCCAGAAGGTTCCTTGATGTTCTGTTCCACACAAAACAACTTCATTTTCTTCTCTTTTGAATGATACATAGAAAACGATATCGAAAAGAAGTGATAAACAGGTAGAAAATACATCCCCATAAAGAAATCAAAAGAAATAATAATTGATACAGAGAAATTACAGACTTCAATTTGTTCATAGCTGTAAATGCCAAACACTAGACCAAATAATGAATGAACAACAGGAAAGGAGGAAACCTCAATATGTTTTTCTAGAATCGCATCAGTGGTTCTAGATGTCCCATCCATGTCATTGGACTCAACCCCAGGAGGACTTAATTTATCTGCAAGAAGAAATAAGAAAGTCACAATTAACAGACCAAAGGTTGAGAGCTTCTCAACCATAAAGATGACAAAAGACACCCCCATTTACAGTGCTATATGAGAAGTGTTTTAATGCAAGAGAACTATGACTGATATTTCATAATTTCCGAAGCAGGAAATGATTCAGGATGCAGATGGTTATTTACACCTCCTTGGACAATCAACAAGGAGATGGCATTTCACTAACAATGGTAACATGGTCAATTTTGAAGCAATATAATCTAAAAAATGTGATTGCAGTTTGAAGAAAACTGGAGACAACTTATTCTGTCTAATGCAATAGTATAAATTTTGTATTTTCTTCAAAAAGAATGACAAGAAAACAGAACAACAATCAAAGAAGACAACAAACAGCAAATGTCTGTCTAATTCAATGGTACATGTTTTACATGCCATTTCTGAAATAATAACTGAAGAGTAAACAAAATAGGAAGTAAATCATCCATCAAAACTGGGTCATGAAGATTTAAATCCCTGACATGATCCACAAAACAACTCTTCCAAGGGTGGAATAATCCCTTTAACACATGTACTGTTAAAGATATTAGTATTGCTTCTTATTGCAGCTACTTCCAATCCCAAATAAGTGAGGGTTTTGTTAGGTAGCCAACAAACAACATAAAAATCGTCGAATCTTCTCATCATGAATTCTAGACAAAATATCATTTCATTGGCGCATAACCCTCCCGGAACTGTTGCATTGGCACCAGATGTAGTGTTAAATTTGCAAAGGTTCTTGCATTCTCACAAATAGATGCGAGTACAGAAGTTAGTTCAGGATTAAAAACTTAGGATTAGATAATAGAATAAAGAAACCTTGATGGGAAAACCTATGGAAGTTGTGGATGTGATCATTAGGAGAAAAATTAATGATATTGGCCTCCAAGAAACCAGATGGGTTCTTGAAAAGTCTAAAACTAAATTAGTCAGAATATGAACTTTAGTACACACTGGAAAAGACTGTACAAAAAATGGATATGAACTTTGGTACATACTGGAAAAGACTGCACAAAAAATAGATATGAACTTTGGTATATACTGGAAAAGACAGTACAAAAAACGGAGTAGGGATTATTATAGATAAAATGTTAAAGGAGGAGGTAGTGGATGTAAACATGTTGGGAGATTGGATTATCACAGTTAAAATTCTTCTAAGAGGGGAGACTACAAATGTTACCAGTGCACATGTGCCACAAATGAGAGATCAGATAAAGGCAACATTTTGAGAGGATCCAGAGAGGTTCTTGCAAAAACAAATACTTTGAGGTGAGAAGAGTGGTAGATAAGCGAACGAGTATAAAGATGTGTATAGAGGTCATGGCTTTGGAGAAAACAATAATGAGGGAAAGTTATTTTGGACATTTGATCACATACAAAAGTGGCTTATCATCTACCAAAATAGACTTCTTCCTTATGAACCAAAAAAATTGATTGTTTTGTAAGAATCTTAAAGTTATATGTGTGAATGTCTAATCACTGAACATACACTTATTATCCTTCACTTTCATATAAAAAATTGAAGGATGAAACAGAGCCCAAGAATTAAATAATGGGATTTAAAAGTGAAAAGCAAGTTACTTTCAAGAGAAAAAAAAAAGTTAGAGACAGAAATAGGTATGTTGTGGAACAAATCTAATGCAGGAGGAGATTGTGGTACCCTGGAGCTTAGAATAATAATTATAACACCAACTTTATTGCATGGCAAAAAATATTGAGCAATAAAGTACCAACGTGCAAAATATGAGTGTAACAAGGATTAAAATGTTATGATAGATATGTGTCTATATAAGCAATAATAGAATCAAAAATGAAGGTATTCATAATAAAGTCAGAGTGGCTCCTACTAAAAATAAGATGCATGAGATACAACTAAGATAGTTCGATCATGCGAGGAAAAGACTGATAAAGACTTCTATGAAGAGAATGAATGGAATGGAATAAGTTTTTGGCAAAAGAGGTAGAGGAAAACTAAGAAAAACTTTGTGGGAATGAGTTATAGGGGTTGATTAATTCACAAGAATACGAAGAGGATTGGATTATGATGTTGATAGGATCCTCACAAGAAATTGATAAAATCTCACAATCAACGTTAAGAATCTGTGATTACAAGCTAAGAACAAAAAAAAGAAAACAAGATAGGCCTTTTTGAGAGGGCCTTCTCTCCAAAAACTTCTTCAAAATTCTCTAGCTACTTCTCTCTCCTTTTTCACCTTTTTTTATACCTCCTCGGCTCCTCCTCAGTCCGTTGCAACCATGTGGGTTCTTATTCTCCCCCAACCGAATTTGACCATTCTACCCTCGTGTCCTATTCCTTGACTACCCCAGCCTCTCCCTTCTTTTTTTTTTTTAATCGCCTCTGGTAAAACTTACGAATCAGGGGCTCTAACATTACTCTCGCCCACGAGATTCACCTTATCCTCAAGGTGAAACTCAAGACATTGATGCAAGTAACGGATTGTATGATTCCCAAGTGGTCGGGGGGGGGGGTGATGGGGGTGGAACCACTTCCATTGAATAAGAATGTCGAAGCTCCTCAAGTTATTTCCCATGCCCGACTTTACCCCCAGTAGGAATTCTAGTTTCAGCTCTGCAGTTAGCTAGTCAGGGATAGTGGTGGCCTCCTGCACTGCTCCTTTAGCCTTTCGGAGCTAAAAGATTGGACTTACGGGGTGAATTGCACCGGAGGGTGGTAGAGACCACTTGTAGGCCAGCCTCCCAATCCTTTCCTCCACCTCGTTGATAATCTCCACCTTGTCGCGGACAATAAGTTTCCCCTCTAGGCTGAGAATCTAATCAACCTCAACAACCACGACCATCAAATGACATCTCTTTTTAACTTTGGAGAAGAGATGGTCTCGTTCATGAACTATAGGTAGTGTATCTAAAGAGTCTATTGGCACCATAATCATGATCCACACCTTCAAGTTTCTTAGAGCAACAGCCAATCCTCCATAGATAATTTTCATGTCCATAACATTCCTGACAGATGATTCGTTTCTCCCCATTCTAGTCAGATATGATTTAATCACCACTCATTTTTTAGGTTGATAGTCTGCAGTGAAATCTTCAAGAGTTGCTTTGCTATAGACTCCAAACTGGGAACTCAACAACTAGTACGGTGGTTGTCCCACCCATGCTGGCCATTGTTCTGGCCATTTAGATTCTCGTTCTGTTTCAGCAACAAGAATTTTGTGCATGCATACTTGCAGTGGCACATTTCAGGCTGCATTACGATCATTAGATTCTTGACAAACAAGAGGCTCATTTTGTGCTCTTTCTTCATAGCACTCTTTCGTAGTAGGTTTTTTATTTACAACAATTCCCATTCCAATCACTGCATCCCTAGTTATTGATACAACTTCTTAGCACCTTGACTTTGTCTTGCCAAATCTCAACCTCATCATGAAGTTCGCCCAAATTCCCATCATTATTTAAGATCTTTGGGTCTATACCATTGGGGTCCACAACAGAATGCAAATTGAGCCCTTGACTTCTAGAAACATGTTGTCCTTCCACCATCATGACCTGCTTGGATGAGGCACCCACCCCCTCATGATGGTGAGAATACATGGGGGGCCCTCCATTATCAACCAATCCCATGTGAAATCTCTGAGAAACCGAGCTAAGAATCAAACTAGCTTCCTAGACAACATGGACCGTTGATGACGCCCCAATCATCTATAAGATACTCTCCTTGGATGTCACTGGATCGGCAGTCCTTGGCATTTTAAACAGACCGATCGTCGACTGCCCTTCTGCCTCGCCATTGAACTCCCCAACACCATCGTCGTTGGCAGTCATTCTGCCTCACGACACCATGTTCTGCTCAACCACCAATCCCTCTTCAATATGCCAAGGGACCCTACATCATGCACAGTAGACAACATCAAAGACTCTGCCCGAAAACTAAAGTCTCTTAGTGCCCATTACTACTGATATAGTGGGCATTCCCCTTTCAAGCGCAAACTAAACATGCGCTTCATGTTCATCTTTTGGGGCAAATGACATGGTCAGAACATCTCTTTCAAACAGAAAGCCTCCAAAGCTAGCAACTCCACATCCAACATCTAATACAACACGGGTTCGTTTTCCCCAGGCAATATTAGGGATAGCCTTGTTTAAAGCCTTGTAGTCCACGTAAATTCGCCACCCACCATCCTTCCCTTTTACCTTCATCATATGTGGTGGAGTTAGGCCTACAACAAAATTCAGTGACAATTCCACCATCTCACCCTCCTTAATCGTGTCCCCCAGTTCATCCAACTTCTCCATCGTGCCTTCATGCGTGGACCCTAAGCGATTCCTCAGTAGCCCATTTGGCTTTTCCCAACTTCTCACTCTTCATCTCTGTTGCTCCCATTGGAACCATGAAAGGGCCCCTCCTTCAAAACATAGAGCCACGGGCTCCAATTTCTCTACCTCTGGCAGCTAGGTTATAGCAAAGTATCGCTCAGCCCGGACAGCCCCACCATCCAGATCTTCACCCTCGAAAATTGGCATTTCCAGGCACTGACAACGAGTGTCTTGTTGCCTGATTTTGTTGACTCCGCTACTTACTTCCCCACTCCTCCCTTTTATTTCCAGTGTCAGCTCAACTGATAAGGAGGAACCCGAAGGTTTGTCTCCCCCATCGCGCTTTCCCTTCCTTTCTTTCTCTTGCTACTCCCATCGCGCCTTCCAGAGGTTGATCTGGTTCAACATCACCTCCATGTTCTTCTCTATATTTAGCACTCTCTGGAATTCAGTTCTCATCGATTCCAATCCCTCCTGTAGACCCGCCATACGACCCTCCATCTGTTGGTGGTAGCCTTCCAATCTTCTCTCCAGCTCACCCACTCTTTCAGAGACAATCATCCCCATGGATCTGTGCTTTGATACCAAATTGATAGGATCCTCACAAGAAATTGATAAAATCTCGCAATCAACGTTAAGAATTTTCTATTACAAGCTAAGAACAAAAAAAAAAAAACAATATAGGCCTATTCAAGAGGGCTTTCTCTCCCAAAACTTCTTCAGAATTCTCTAGCTACTTCTCTCTTCTTTTTCACCTATTTTTATACCTGCTCGACTCCTTCTCAGTCCATTGCAACCATGTGGGTTGTTATTCTCCCCTAACCGAATTTGACCCTTCTACCCCCGTGTCCTATTCCTTGGTTGCCCTTGCACCTGCCTCTCCCTTCTTTTTTTTTTTTTTATAACACCTCTAGTAAAACTTACAAATCAGGGACTCTAACAGATGTCTTCCTAATTTAGCACAAATTTTATCTACAGTGTTTAGAAAGAAATTATTCAGATTTAGATACTTCCTATTCTTGTTTTCTATATCTTTGACTTTGTATAGTGTACAACCTACCTTTCCTTATTGTTTATGCTTCCTATGTTGTATTCTTCTTTCCTATTAATAGGCGGTTGTAACATTCTGTCCAATTGTGAGAGAAATACGTTGTTTTCTATTCCTTCTACATCTTTTAATCTATTTTTCCATAGGCCTCACAGAAGATATCACCATAAATAGAGATAATTATTGAGCTAAAATTAATGTAGCTGACCCCGCTTAGTAAGATTAAGACGGTGTATTTGTCTTGTTGTTTTACACGATCCACAAAACATCACCTCATTCTTTATTGAGGAAATACTATATAGCTTTGACAATGCTTCAAACAGAATGTAGAAAATTTTCAACATGTGTTAGTTGGACACCTATATATATAAATGGGCGAGTTTCATGACAGTTTAAACTAGGGGAAATTTCACTAGGTTCAAAACTCTAGTTCCAGACTGCTAGGATTTAGGACTTGTGTTTTCTGTTCGCTTTTATGTTGTTATTTAGTATTCCATTCTCTGTCTGTGCACCTATAAGTTCAGCTTGTTCACCACTCAATATGGCCATGCACCCACTTAGTTTAGTTTGTTCACCAGATCTAACAGTTAGGTTTAAACACGAGTCTAATGCATGCATAGAGTCATAGACACAAGCATGAGCTCATGTGTTACAAACCTAGGGGAATAAGGGATAATTAGGCTATAACGATTGTGACTAATAGGGGAATGGGTTGTTGTATGCAGTTAGGGGAGTTATAAGGGTAGCTGAAAGTTGTTAGAGAGTTACAGGATAGCTAGAAGAGAGCCTTTATGAAGCCGGGTGTAAGTGTGGAGGGTATCTTTTGGAATAACAAAATCCTTATGTTTCCCCTCTTGGATTCTCTCTCCGTTTTATCTCTCCCGAATTCTCTCTCTTTATTCTATCTCTCTTCCATCTCCTTCTTTCTCAATCTATCAATTCTTCTTCCACATTCTATTCTTTTCTCGATAATTCTTCAAGAATTACTTAATTGACCGACCCTCCAGTTGAGGTCGTGTCAATCTGGTATTAGAGCCGGCGTTCCTGACGGTGCGCGACCCAAGGTCTAGTTGGGTTGACGGACGCGAGTAAGCGTAACAATCAAAGGTGTGGGTGACGGACGTGAGCAAGAGCTGCGACCCAAGGCGAGGAAGAACCATCAATTAAGATTGTCGGAATTGGCTAAGAAGACAGTAGCGATAAGGCAGTGACCCAAGGCGAGGAAGAACGACCGAACACCATGGCGGAAGGCACCCAACTGAAGCAACTCGAGAATCGAATGGAGGCTCTGGAGTTTGGAATGTTGCGCACGCAAGAAGAAATGGCAGCCATGAAGATTCAGGGTCGAGAGGATATGGCAGCCATTAAGGAAAGCATACGCGAGTTGGAGAAGGGCCAAGAAAGGGCCGATCACTATGGGCAAAAGATCGACAGCATGTTTAAAATGTTGTCCGTCTTGCCACAGTTCTGTCTACCGGCGAATTTCCCTCCAAAACGGGGTCCTGAACCGATCTTAGACCGGGATGGCATTCTGCCTAGGCCGGATGGAAGGCGGGAAGCTAAAGACAGGCCTGCGGGGGAGCGGGAAAACCAAGTGAGGGGTACTGCTTCTTCAATTCTTAACCATACACCCATGGAATTCCAATTTTTAAAGGGGGTTAAACTTAGGTGGTGGATCTGCCATTGTGATAAATTCTTTGAATTTTATCGGATTGGTGAGGAGCAAAAGCTAGCCTTGGAGCCTATCTTAATGATACGGCTGACGGGTGGTATCAAGGTTGGAGGCAAGCTGATGGTGGGGCAGTGAATTGGCAGGAATTCTCGAAGGAATTGTGTGGCCGATTTGGAGAAAAAAATTTGTCAGATGTAGTTGAAGAATTTAATAAATTGAAGGGAGGGTTCAGTGATTGATTACCAGGTTAAGTTTAAAGAATTGAAGGTGTTATTGAGGTTGTCTTAGCCAAGTTTAACTGAGTCATATTTTGTATCTAGTTTTATTAGTGGGTTGAAGGATGAGTTACGACCTATGGTTAAGATGTTGATGCCTACAATAGTGAAACATGTGGTTGAGAAGGCAAAGCTATAGGAGCTTACATTGGAAGTGATTTGCAATAAGTACGCGGTGGAAATGGAAATTTAGCTTTCGCTTTATCAACCATTGGAAGGGAATCAAGTGCCTGTGAATTCTAAAGTTTATCCCAACCCTAATGTAGCCAAATCAATTACTATGGAATCTGACGGAAGCTGAGATTATGTTATAAGTGTGGTGATAAATTCAGCCCTGGCCACCGATATCAAAAATAGCTCCTTAACATGGAAGGAATAAAGGATGAAAACAACGAAGAACCAACAGGAATTGGGTGAAGAAGAAGGCACAATTATTCTAAATTCTTAGGGACAAGAATTTTCTTAAGGGGAGGAAAATTGTTACGAACTTAGGGTATAAGGGTTAATTGGGCTATAACGATTGTAACTAGCAGAGGAATGGGTTGTTGTATGCAGTTAGGGAGTTACAAGGGTAGTTGAAAGTTGTTAAGGAGTTATAGGATAGCTAGAAGAGAGCCTTTAGGAAGGCGAGTGTAAGTGTGGAGGATATCTTTTGGAATAACAAAATCCTTATGTTTCCCCTCTTGAATTCTTTATCCGTTATATCTCTCTCGAATTATGTCTCTGTTCTATCTATCCTCCATCTCCTTCATTCTCAATCTATCAATTCTTCATCCACATTCTATTCTTTTCTAAGTAATTACTTAATTGACCGACCCTCCAGTTGAGGTTGTTGTCACATTCCAAGGATAGTATTTATAATTTTGGTAGGATAATTTGATTTATTAATTTCTATTAAGGATATTTATCTAGTAACTAGAGGTACTTAGGATTATTTGTCTTATACCCAGAGACAATTAGGACTTAGGGTACACTACACATGGGTGCTTGGCGTGGCTGGAGGGTATATATGATGGAATATATGGAGTAAGGAATTGATTTTCTGATTTCTCTCTCTCTCTCTCTCTCTGTTATCTTCTCTCCCCTTCTCTCGATTATTCCTCCTCTTCTTCTTGTTTCTCTTCCTTCCATCTTCTATTAATCTTCCCAAATTCCCTTTCACACCATAGCTCAATCCTAGAAATGTGACGAATGGTATCAGAGCCAACTTTTCGACCACCTGTGCACCACTGATAGCTGCCCACTCTGATCAAAAGTTCCGACCACGACTGGTGAAGCAAACTAGGGGCCTTTAAGAGCTGCCCACCCTAATCAGAAGCTCTGACCCATACTGGTGAAGCAAATCATTGGCCTTTGAGAGCTGCCCACCCTGATCGGAAGAAGATTCCAACCCATTCTGGAGAGGTGACACAAAGCCAGAAGTCCCAAGTTTTGACCTAGACCAAAAGGCGAATTCGACCAATGCTAGGCAGTGTGTTGCTCTCCTGGTTAGGAAGGTGATTTTGACCCAGATCGAGGAGGCGAATAGGATCGAAGCAATTAGAGCGGAAGCCGATTCCGACCCAGATGATGAACCTTCCAACTAGTGCACTATTGGTACTGCCGCTGTGATTAGTCGGCGATTCCAACCCAACCAGTGAAGCTTCCATCTAGTGCACGACTGTGTACTGCAGTTTTGATCGAAATGTGATGATTTCTGACACTCCCCAACTATTAATTCCTGACGGTACTCGACCGTTGCTTCCCGACACTTCTCGACAAGTAATTTCCAATCGATCCTCGGCTATGAGTCAAGCAACCTTGCTTAGGACATATTCAAATGGAGGCGAGTCATTATCGAGAAAAATGGGTTGAAATCAAAAAAGGAATCACAAAAGAATGTGCTCCGACAAGAAAAGAAATCAAGGAAGCACACAATCAACTTGTAGGCCTCAAACACAAGCTGGATGATTTAGTGATTCTATTTTCACATAAGTTCCAAGTTAGTATTCTAGTTGAATGTTTTTCGAAGGAACATTCTGATTTCTAAAAAAGAAAGGTTTCAGAAGACAATTTGTCTATTTGAAATTTTTATACTGCAACTGAGGAAAGACCTGAATTGAAGCAAACAATCCAGGATGACAAAGAAGGAATGGCAGCAACCAAAGACATTAATGAGGCTCCACTAGGAAAGAAAATAAATTTGTTGTAATGAATTCGGTTAGAATTGTCAATAAACTAAAAGAAGAGCTAATAGATCAAGATGTGCCTATTGAGAGGTTACAAGAGAAAAATGAGGAATTATTCGATAAATTGACAGAGGAAACAAAAGGCCATTGCAGTAGCCTAGGGGCCTAGTTCAATATTTGAAGAACCAGCTAATATTCAGGAATGGAACCTTGAGAAGCCTGGTGTTGAGAATGGAGGGTCTAGACATACTACTCCCTCGCTCTTGGCTTTGGAGAAGGCTAAGGAGTCCATAACTTTAGTTAGATCAGGCATCAAGATGATGACAATTCCAGCAGGAAAATACCTCACTGTTGTTATGAATATGTTTGATCCCGAGCAATATGACAATCTTGTTGTCAATTCAGCTAGAACATACCAATTACTAGTGTTGGTCCTAACAAAGGAAGAGCAAGACATCAGGAACGTAAAAGAAAAGAGGAAAAACCTAGAAGGAGAAAGAAAGAAAGAAGAATAAAACTAATAGAGAAAGTTGGGATTGGATGAATAACAACGGCTCAATGGTAATAAGTTACTTTGGGATAAGAAACATTTCAAGAGGAGAAAAATTTTTAACACAACAAGGGTAATATTAGTAATTTTGGTATTAGAATTTTAGTTTTTTAATTTATGTTAGGGGTATTTATCTTGTAACTAGAGGCAGTTAGGATTTGGGGCACATTGCACTAGTGTTATTAAAGGCCCAAGGCGCAAAAGGGTGTTGGAACCTAAGGCATAAGGTGAGGTGTGCACCTGATGGAACTAAGCACATGCTAACTTAAAAAAAAATATATATATATATCCTAGTTGAAGAATAAGGTATAAAACAGGTCCTAACTTATAATAACATATTCACAAGTATGTTATCAAGGAAATTAAAAAATTCAACATAAACTAATGAAAAAAACAATAAAAAAATGTCAAAAAATGCAATCTAAAGTCTTTAAGTCAATTTAAATTAAAAATTAAAATAATTTATAAATCTTAAATCTTAATCAAGATTAACTAATTATGCATTTTAAATAATCTAAAAATCATCCTCATCATCAAGATCAAACATTTCCAAATTTTCATCATTAGAAGTATCATCTCTAATATCTTTTTCCATATCATCTTCCTCTCCATCTTCATCTAGTTCCAAATTCAATTGGAGCATTTGAAGTAGTAGCCCTTTACTCATTGTCAAATTTGTAGTTAAAGTAATAAATTTAAACCTTAAACAAAAAAAAAAATTAAATAAAGTAATAAACAGTAAAATAAAACCTTAAAAATCATTTGAAAAAAACCCAAGTGCGCCTTGATGGTCTAAGCCCGCCTAGAAGCATTCCAAGTGCGCCTAGGTACCCCTTGAGCCTAGGCGTGCCTTTAATAACACTGCACTACACATGGGTGCATGGCGTGGCAGGAGCCTATATATTAAGCCACAATTGTAGGATGGAATATATGAAGTAATGAATTGATTTTCTAGTTTTTCTCTCTCTGTTATCTTCTCTCCTGTCATGTCCCTAGGAGGATTAGAAGGATAATATTGGATAGAGATATAATAAAAGGGGTAATATTGTAATAGGCTCATATTAGTTTGTTAGGAGATAATTGGTTGTTTGTTAGGAGCACATGGGTGCTGTTAGAAATCAGTTAAGGAGCTACCCATTCCTATAAAAAGGCCCATTATAGGAGGAGATGAATATGCTTGAATTAAATGAATGAAATCTGATTCTCTCCCTACAATTTCTCTACAATCTCCCTCCAATTTTCTCTCTATTTCTCTTCCCCATTTCTCTCTAATTTCTCCCCCAATTTCTGTCTGTTTCTTCCTCCCAGCATTCTGTTCTTGATCCTATTCATCAGCTCATTCCCATTATCATTCCAACCCTAGGCTAAACCCTAGGATCATGACAAATGGTTTCAGAGCAGTCATTCTTCGGCCATGGTTCATGCAATTTTTGATAAATTGATTCCGACGACTCTCGTTGAAATTGATTGAGCAGTGATTCGTGAATTCCGGTGAACTTACTTAACCGCAACAGAATCCGTGGACTTCAGTGGCTGCAGTCGCGGTTTGAGAAGGCGACAGAAGTAAATCCAGCGAATCCAATTCCGGTGGTCCAAGCGAGGTACGTTTGGTGATAAGTGAAGTAAATCCAGTAGCAGAATTCGGAACGGGCGAGCATCTCCCAAATGGTATTTCGAGAGAGAGCTGAAGGTTGACGTTTATCGCGACTTTCTGTAAGTATTGCTCGAAGTGGAAGGGCGAAGCAGATTTGGCGGTTTGGAAGCCAATTCAAAGACTACAACCAACGATTCCCAATTCTGAAGAATTCCGTAGGTTGCATCACAATCACTCAGGGAAGGCGAGCAAGCAAGTCTAACCCAGACGGTGATAAGCGATTCTAGGTGAGGCGAAGCGTTGTGAACAAAACGCTCGCCATTGGTGAGGGAGTCCGTCAAATGCGTTCTCGGAAACTCAGGCCTATCATTTGCGCATCGACTAGGGAATTCAAGTAGCAGTGTCGGAGGGGAGTCAGGTTTCTTAAGGTGAGGACGAGACTCACTTCAGAGGCGACTTTGAAGGACGGTAACGGAGCCGACATCGGCCATCCAGACAAGCATAGGGAGCGATAGCAGTGGCGCAGGTTGGTTGGACAACTAGAGTGGGTGACGCGAACGGCCAAGAGGTCGCGATTTGGACGTGGGAGTGTTGCGATTTGGACGTGGGAGTGTTGCGATGCAGTGGGTTGGACTCGGGGGTGTCTCGATACAGCGGGTGTTGCGATTTGGAGTCGGGAATGGGTGTAGCTATTGAACTAACAGTGAGTTCTGGTGATTTTGGAATCAAAGGCGATCGCAATTGGGATAGGAGCCTTGGACGGTGATTGGGTTGAGAAGAACCGCCATCAATTTCTGTAGGGGCGACTAGGCTAATTTGTTCTGACAGTGCCTTTGGTGAGCAAGGAAGGCTGTTGATTAAGAATCAGCTGCAAGTGGAGAAGCTGAGCAAAGTTCGGAGCAGTTGGGAGTGGATTTTTGAAGGCGAATTTGGATGGGTGATTCTTAGATGTGAATTCCAGCGCTCCTTTACGGTAATTCCGATCCGACTTCATTAAGATAGATCATAATGGAGTAGTAATTTCAGGCGGTGGATTCCAATCGAAATTCTAGACTATGAGTAAAGGGAAACAAAGGTTAATTTTGGCTTTGAATTTTGGGTTAACTTGTTTGAAGAAGAACAGTATGTGGTCTTCAAAGTATGCTGATTGTGAAAAATCAGCTAAGGGGAGCAGTGCGCAGGAGCTTCAATTGCAGCAAAAGAATGTTTCATTTTCAGCTGAAATGGGGCCTCAATGGCAGCCAAAGAAGGCTGCATTTGCAGTTGGCAGCAACAGCGACACAAGGAACAAGCAATGGGATACAGGATACGAGTAAGGAATTTGGCCTTATGATACGCAAGAAGCTACAAGAGTTTGCAATGATAAATATTAAGAAGTATCGTTACAACTTTCCGATGGAATATTTTGATGATTATCACGGAAGTTTTAACAAGGAGGAATTCCTTGGAGTGGAACAGTCAAAGGAGGAAAATAGGGAAGCATTTGATGAAGTGACCGAGGAAGCCAAGGCCAATTTGTTACCCCTGTTGACTAGTGTAGGGACTGAAGGATTGGAGGGTGTCCAAGATCAAAATTCTATAAGAAAGGGAATGGGTGGTGGAGTTCCTAATGGTAAGGTTCCACTGCCTATGATGTTGGATAATGCTGAGGATTCCTTAACTAATGATAAGGCGAAGACAGCACCAACAGGAGGAAGTCTCGCTGATCCTAAATGGTGTCACCATGTTGTTGTCGAGAGTTTGGCTAGAAACAACAAGTCTCATTCCATTATGTTCGTTGTTGCTACAGCTGGCCGATTAGAATTTTTGTCACCCTTGTTGAAGGGAGGGTTGAAGACAGAAATTGATGTTGCAGCCCAACAAGTTGTAAGTGGTGTCATGCAAGGAATTAATGGTACAATGTTTGCTTATGGTGTTACTAGCAACGAGAAGACTCATACCATGCATGGAGAGCAAAAGTCACCTGAGATCCTTCTATTGGCAGTGAAAGATATCTTCAAAATTTCTCCAACTAACCTGTGGAAGAAAAAGGGAGCATAATGGAAGCTGTGAAGGTTTGGCATGTCTTAGGGACAAGACATGTTTCAAGGCGGATTAGAAGGATAATATTAGATAGGGATATAATAAAAGGGGTAATATTGTAATAGATTCATATTAGTTTGTTACGAGATAATTGGTTGTTTGTTAAGAGCACATGGGTGCTGTTAGAAATTAGTTAAAGAGCTACCCATGCTTATAAAAAGACCCATTGTAGGAGGAGATGAATATGCTTGAATTAAATGAATGAAATATGATTCTCTCTCTGCAATTTCTCTTCAATCTCCCTTTCATTTTCTCTCTATTTCTCTTCCCCATTTCTCTCTAATTTCTCCCCCAATTTCTGTCCATTTCTTCCTCCCAGCATTCTGTTCTTGATCCTATTCATCAGCTCCTTCCCATTGTCAT
The DNA here is from genome assembly GCA_036245055.1 of Diospyros kaki. Taxonomy (NCBI): domain Eukaryota; kingdom Viridiplantae; phylum Streptophyta; class Magnoliopsida; order Ericales; family Ebenaceae; genus Diospyros; species Diospyros kaki. The sequence goes on from BSEG01000003.1 coordinate 7,025,814, forward strand.
TCCAACCCTAGGCTAAACCCTAAGATCAAGACATCTCCCCTTCTCTCGACTATTCCTCATCTTCTTGTTGTTTCTCTTCCTTCCATCTGATATCTTTCTCTAAATTCTTCTATTAATCTTCCCAAATTCCCTTTCACACCATAGCTCAATCCTAAAGGTGTGACAGTCGTGTCATCATGCCACCACCTCAACTAAAAAGTACAACTGTTAGAATCATTAATATAATTATAATTATTATATGTTTGTGTTTTATTTTGTAATTAGGATAAGCCCATAGGTGTTTAAGGCCTGTTATGCCTATTATAAATAACAAGATAAGAGAGACTAATCTCTTAGGTTTTTCTCTTATAATTATTTTCTCACAACAACTTTTACTGAGTGAGGTAAACTTTATTTTCTATGTTATATTTGTACTCTCAACAATTTGCATCTCCAAGTGCCAAATAGGGTTGCAACGATAGAGCTTGAGCTCATGGGCATTGTCAGGAAAAATTTCCCAACAACTTGAGCTTTATTTTTCACAATAATTGGTGATCTAACAGGAATATTCAGTAAAATCACCATTAGAAGTTCAGACCAGACTGAGATAATATTATATTTATGTTGCCTTCTTATCAGCCCCACTGATCATATGTTTTATCATCCTTTTTGTTTCATCATATCTCAAGAAGGATGCATCGCTTAGACACATAAGAAAACAGACAAAAGTAGTCACTAAAAATAGGAATTAACAATGTATTTGAATCCCAATTGGGAAGGGAATTCCACATATATACATTAGACTAATTATTTGACACTTGATAGGCACTGCACAGTTTCATCCAACTTATATAATAGTTTAAGCAATAATTTAGCAAATGTGAGTTTGCAAATGCCCAAGAAGAAGACAATAATCATACCCTGCTGACTCTGATTACCATCCAATTTACCCGCAGTGAGCTCTGTGGCATCAATATTTGCTTCTTCATTCAATGGCATATCTTCAACCTGTAACATATCAAAGAACAAGACATTTTAGCATTTTGCATAGGGACTTCTACAATACTCTGAAATAATTTATCAAAACCAAATGTAAAGGACCATACCTCTTTTTCATTTGGTCCATGTGTCTGAAAATCATTATGAGGCCCAGCTGTGTTCCCATAGTTGACATCACCAGATGACACTTCCTACATAACACAAAACATCTGAATAAAGCAAGGTATCACAATTTTCAGTCTTCCAGAATTACAGAATATGAGTATTGCAAGTCCTTACTTTCTCCATCATTTCATTGGGTTCATTTGCCTGAATGTTAGTATCAGAAATAAGCCTGCAATTATCCTCATCCATTTCCAAGGGCACATTTGCTGGAATATCTATGTCAATTTTAAGTGTGTGGTCATTACCATCCACATTCCTGCTTGCTTGGCTATCTTTCAGGTCACTGCAAAATCCATTTGAGCCAACACCAATCCTACCAGTGTTGTCATCCTCAGATTTCTCAATTTGGGAGATTGAATGTCTTGTGATCATCTGCTGTGAACCTTTGTCACCCACTCTAATGTCACCGGCTTCACTTACCAGTGACTTCAAGTCACCAGAAACCACCAATTCCGTCTCTGTATTACACTGTTCTGATTGATCATCAACATGTTCAACAGAAGAATTTATGGGTGGTGAGAGATTGAGTACTGAGAATGGATCACTGAGAGGATTTGACTGCAAAATGCGCTTTTTTAACAATAACATAGAAGCAAATGGACTTCTTGGAGGGGTGGGCGAAGCCAAAGAACAAACAGGGCTTTTTGTCACCTGTTTGTGTTTTACAGGTGTTTTACCACTCATCCCCTTCATCAAATTAGAAATATCTGATAATGCCTTCCGAGGCTTTGAAAAGTTTCCTCCCATGTTGACAAAATCCTTCGCCCCAACATCATGAAAGTCAGGAAGGCATAACCTGTCCAAATCAAGAGGTTTGATCTGCAAGTGCTCCTGCAACAAGGATACTGCTCCATCTCCATCTAAATTCTCACAGTTGCTAGATAATAACTTGTCCAAAAGTTCGCCCACTCTTTGCTGGTCCTTAGAAAATGATCCTGTCCGTAAGAAAAGCAACTGTCACATCAAGTGGAAATCCAGTATTGTAAGAAAGAAAACACCAGAAACCATGTTGTACTAGAAATTCAATTGATAATCCTAGAGTTTATATTTTCTGCTGCATGATTCACTCACCAGCTAATTCTCTTTCCTCCAATTCAACATCTGGATCAGCAGTTTCAGGTTGTGAAATATAATTTGGTGGACTGAGAATGTCCGATCTTAATGTCTCTTGAGAGGATATAAAATTGTCATCACTTTCAGGAAGTAATGATGAATAATGATGCTTATAACTAGCTGATTTCCTATAGGTGGAGAATAATAACAAAAAGAAGCTGATGAATTGACAATACAACAAGCAGGAAATATTAGAGAATGGCTAATAGAAAAACAGACGATACCCCCGAATTCCTGGTCGGCGGCGCCGCTCAGTTTTTGATTGATGGTAGTCATTTAAATCAGAATCACTTCCACCCCTCTGTCTTTGTAATTCTTTCGTGGCATCTGTAGAATGATGGCAAGACAGAATGAAATCCACAGCACTAAAGCATACGATCGTTGTTCCCTTTCTACAAGTATAATCAAACTAGAAAACTATAACTAATAATGTTATACTAGTAGGGTTTACTTTCAAGCCTTTCATGGGCCAAGAAATACTTCTCCGGGTCTTGAAGTTGCCCGATGTCCAAACTTGGATCCACATTCTCCGAAGATTGACTGTAATATAAGTGTCTTACACTGTCAGACATCTCGAAGAATAAATTTTAATAGAATAATAAGCATCAGAACAGTGGCACTACCTTGAATTCGGCTTCAAAGAAAAACGAGCCTGCCTACGACCCAACGCTGGCCTTCGCTCTTGGGCATTTTCCTTGCTCTTTGCAGCAGGGACTTCAACTTTGTTAAAGTTCAGGAGGTCTGGACTCCCTTCTACAATGGTCTTTGCCTGCTCAACATACTTGCTGCTATTTCCCAATGCCTGAAAAATTAAAAAATACTAGCTTCAATCGCGGAAAACTTAAAAGAACATATCAAATCGAACTATTTCTTCACAATGTTTCAATAAACGGGGCCGATCTATGTTCTGTTTTCAGTTAGGGATAAACTCAAGAAGTCAGACGTAGAAGTGATAGTATTTTACAGAAAAGGCGAACTGACCACGGATTTCATGAAAGCGTGGATGGCTTGGAGGTCGTCGGAATTTGGGGCATTGGTTGAATTGGAAAATGTACGACGGAACAGAGAGAGACCAGCCAAAGTGTGAAGCGGATCCATTAGATCGGAGGTCTGAGATTCATTCTCTTCTTCCATTGCGAGTTCGGATTGAAACCCTAGACAGAGTGTGTGAAGGGGATACAGCGAGAGAGAGAAGAGACTCGGTATTTCGAAACGGAGATGGAGAGCGGGAGAGGCTATCAATTTGACAATTTTCAATTGTGCCCTTCTGCTCACGGCTACTTGACTGCGTTAAGCAAATATTTTAGAAAGAAAAAACGTCCGTCCGGTCCCGTTAATTTTTGAGTAAATTACATTTTCATCCTTTACGGTTTAAAAATACCTTTAAAATTATAAAATTTCTTACAAGTGACCCAAATCACATAAGTATAGCTATTATCTACCCTCAACCTTTAATTGGATAGAATAGTTTTATTGATATAATAACCCGACTACTGTTGATAATGAGATAATGTATGGTCAAAGCATACATGTCTCATCTCTAGTTGTCTTCATCTTTCAGTACTTTAGAAAGAAATAGGATTTTTAATTTAACTATATATTAAAAACATAAAAATCACATTACTAATTTATAATTGTATATAAAATTAAGGATAAATTACCCAAAAATGTCTTAAAACTTTCCTTCGTGTATTATTATATAATAAATTTTAATTTATTTAAATTTTTATAATTATAACAATTATATAACACCATTAAATTTGAACTAATGAAATAACTTTATATTCAAGAATTAAACATTTTTTTTACAAAAAATAGAAAATGAGTACATTCAAAATAAAGTAAATTGCACTTTGTCACTTAAATCTTAGTTAAAATAAATTAAATTAAGTAATACGTGAAATTAAAACTATAAATTTAAGCAAACTTTAAAGTTTTGTTAGCTTAAAAAATGTTGAATTAAGTTTTTTCATTTTTAAACAAAATTAAGAATTTAAAGCATTAAGTAAAAATAAGTAAATAAATACAATGCATTATAATATATAGCAGTTCAGCTATGCATATTCTACTATACTAGGATGTGTTCTTTTTGTTTTTTAATTTTTAATTTTAAATTTTAAATTCATTTTTAGTTTTCTATTTTGATAGTTTGTTTTTAGAAAATTGAAAACACATTCTCTTTATCATTTTGAAAAACTATTTCTTAAAACAGAAAATTAGAAAATGTGTTCTTTTTGAAATTTTAAAATTAATTTTTTAATAATATTTTATTCAATAAATTTGATTATTCAGTAAATTATAAATATTTAATGTTAATATATTATTAAAAATATATATACATTTTAAAATTAATGAATTTTATAATTTGTTTCTATTACAATAATAAAATATGAATAAATAAATAAATAAATGTATTTTGAGTTTAGAGTTTGTTTTAGATGAAAACACTCGAAACAACTTTTTATTATTTTGAGTTTTCTTTATATTTTTTATTTTAAAAAAAGCAAAGATAACCCATTTTCATTATTTTAAAAAATTAAAAATAACTTTAAAACAACAAAGAGAACGCAACCTTAGTTCCTCGCTTAGGATTTAGTCAGATCAATTTACTTTAATAACTTTTGAAACAGACTCAACTATAAACTTTTACAATCAATGATTTTTCTACAAAATCAGACACAACTAATAATTTTTACTAAAATAAGACTTAACCTTTACAATATCACAAATATAAATGTGAAATGAATTCAAGTGAAAGTATAAGGTAAATAAGATTACAGGCTCTTTTCTTAGGTATACAATGAGAAAAAATAATAAAAGAATATAAGCCCAATCTCTCGTTTTGTGGATAGAATGAGAACAGCAGGATACTTGTTTGGAAGCTCTTGGAATTATTGAGCCTTTATTTCTTTTGAATTTACAGCATACTATTCTTTATCATACATTCAGCACCTTCTATTATATTATGGTATTTAATGCTTTTGTTGAGCTGTATTTCAAGAAAAAAATCGTTTTTTTGTGTGTTAAATGTCATATCTTATCTCTACAACATCTTAATATTCAGTTAAAATATAAAAACTTGTGTATAACTTGTCTAGAGATCATAATGTTTTGAAAGGTAAAAACATATTGCATTTAATGTGTTGTAACAAATATAAATTTTAAATTCAGACATATGTTATTTAAGTATAGAACTATATTTAATCGACTAGGTTATATCTTTACTCGATTATATAAGTTTTGTAATTGACTATTTGTATATCTTTCTCGAGTACAAACTGTCTTTTTCTCAATTAAAGTTTTGACACATGAAATTTCAATGCATACTCAATTACAAGGTTCTATTCAGTCGAGTACACAAAATTATTTATTATATTACAAATTTTTATGGCTTAATATATCTTAAAGTTCTTCAACTATTACAAAATATAACATTGAGTCTTTCACCTAAAAAACTCAAGATTCAATCTTTAAACAATTAAAGAGATATCATTTTAGTCCTTATCGTCAATGCGAGTAAACCGCTCCATTATATTTGTCCCAAACCTATATATATACACATAAATATATACATATACACCCGACTCTATATACATATACACAAACACACAGAAGGTCGAGACCATGGCTGTCACCGCCATGGCCGCGGCCATCACCCACCCCCCAATATACACAAACATATGGTCGCTATGAACGCAACCATCATCCACCCGCCATGATAGCCACGATGAACGCGACCATCGTTGTGAGAGAGAGAGAGAGCTGGCTGAGGTGAGTGATGAGTTGTACAGTATATATATATATATGTATGTAGAGAGAGAGAGATAGACTAATGCCCTCTCTAAATCCCTACTGAAGCAAGAAACAAAACACAACATTTAATCGATTATAGATAGCAGCATGATTAAATGTCAAATAGGAATGCAAATGAATTTTTAGCTATTAAAATTTAGACTTAAGCATTCAACGAGTAATTTGTATTTTGTGCTTTCATAATTGAAAGGAATAAGGTATGCGAGTAAGAGATTTCTATTATCTATCTACCAGCAATAACGTGAGAACTTATAGTCAAGTACTGGGAATTTGAGACAAACCTCCACTTTCATGGCGATAAAACCAAAACCAGAGTCTCCTTCAACAACAACCACTAACCGATCAGGTGAAGCCACAGCTGCAGCAATGCAGTAGCCTAGACCAACCCTCATTGTTCCCATACTTGTGCAGTATATATATATAGAGAGAGAGAGATAAGGATGTGGGTTTATGCAGTATATATATAGAGAAAGAGAAAGGGTCGCGACCATGGGAGGGGGTGGGTCTGTGTACTGTGCAATATATATATATATATATATACAGAGAAAGAAATAGGGGGTGGGTCTATGCACTGTGTAGTATATATATATATAGAAATAAAGAAAGAGGGAGGGTGGGTATGTGTATTGTATAGTATATATATAGAGAGAGAGAGGGTCGCAGCCATGGGAGGATGATGGGTTTGTGCACTGTGCAATATATATATATATATATAGAGAGAGAGAGAGAAAGGAGGGTGGGTCTGTGTAGTATATATATATATAGAGAGAGAGAAAGAGAGAGAGGGCCACGCCCATGGCGGGAGATCGTGATGGCCACGACCATGGGAGGGGTTGGATTTGATAGACCAGGCCGAAATGCACATAAAGTGCCAAGTAAATGCTATCTAAATTAATGTCAAATTAGAACAATAGTATAATTCAATTAAATGCAATAATATAGTAACAATAATTAAAATAATATAAAATCATTTTGAATCACTTGTTATCTCACGCACCTTAAACGGTGCGCGATGTCGCACACAAACGGATGTAAACAGTAAGGACTAAAAATGTATTTTTTTATTGTTTAAAAATCGAATCTTTAGATTTTTTAGGTGAGGGACTTAATGTCATATTTTGTAATAGGCCAGAGACTTTAAGACATATTAAGCCAATTTTTATACTCAATTAATTTTATGGTTAAGAGTCTTTGCAATTTCAAATAGATATTTACTTGATTACAAATTATATTTACTCAAGTACAAATAGAACATTACTCGATTAATATATCCAGTACTCAATTACAAATATAATCTAGAGACTAGCAAGATTTTGAAAAATATATACTCGATTACATATACATTATTATTTACTCAAATATAAAAATTTATTTAGTCAAGTACATTAGATCTTACTCAAATATACCAATATTTGTAATCAATTACGTATTGACTAGTTACTGTTGGTTCGATTACAAACAAAATGCAATCAATTATAAAAATATACTATAAATTTACCTTAAGACATTTTAGACCTAATAATTACTTGAGTATATAAAGGTTTATACTTGAATATAAGAATTGAATGACATATTTACTCGATTGAATATAGCTCATTACTCGATTATCAAGACTTGTAATTTGACTTAATTTAAGAGTTTTATTGTATTACTCGATTAAAAACTTTGACTGATCTGAGTATTGTATGTATATCTTGGGATGGTTGTCCTTTGTGCAGCTCTCGGTGTTCGTGCTCTCGATTATGTCAAGTAAAATAAATTACAAGTTAAATATTTGACTATTACCTATATGTGTAACTATATGTATATCTTACACATTGCTTTAATCATCATCATTTAATATAAAATTTTCCTATATTTTCAATAAATCAAAACTAACACATTACTCAACAATCTCTCACATTTTTATTGATGAACCAATTTTGTACAATGACAAAATACACGAAATTGACTATATACTGTATATATATATCTTACACATTATTTTGGTCATCATCATTTAATACTAATATTCATATTTTTTCATCAAATCAAAACTAACACACTATTCTACACAAATAAAATAAAATTTAAACACAAAAAAAACACTGAATAGCAAAACTTGTTATTCTACGGGCAACTTCAGGGTTCTCTGAACATTTTTTTATTAAATTTTGTTTTTTATTTTGCTTGGTTAAATTTTGTTTTAATTTTACTTAATTTCTATTTAATTTAATTTAATTAGAGTTTAAATGACAAATTTAGTAATGGAGGCACTGAGTGTAATTTATCATTTTTTCAATTTTCTCCCTTTTTTAAACTTTTTTGATGATTTTTTTGTAAAAAAATTAATGCTTGGATGAAAAGTTGTTCCGTTATTTTAAAATTTAATAGTGTCATGTAATTGTTATAATTATTAAAGTTTAAATACATATTTTTTAAGTTAAAATTATTTTATAATTTATACATGGGCAAAGTTTTCAAGTTTTGGTTGATTGCCCTAAAATCAAACTTAGCAAACAAGTGCAATATAATATTGATTAAATTATTATTTTTTGAATTCAAATCAAATATTGTTGGTCACTTGAATAATAACCACTCAGTATGGGGCGAATTGAATAATTAAAATTTTATCAAAATTTTAAGAAAATTTATTGAGAGTTTATTTTAAGAAATTATTTTTGAATATGTATATATGTATCGATGATTGTTTGAGATTGAGGAAAAAATATACAATAAGTTATAAATGAAAAATGTAAGGGCAAGATAATGCACCTTTATAGTGGTTTAATAATCTACATACCTACTCTACACTCTTAAACTCTAACTATCCTTAGAAGTTCTATTATACCAACACACAAAGGCTTTTACCCTATCTCACGTTATAAACTAGTTGCACACTTGTATTTTTTGAAGGTTATAGACATCCAAACAATTCACGATAATAGATTAAACAAATACAAGTTTTGTCCACATTTTGACACAAATAAAATTAACAATTAATAACAAATAATACAACACAAAATAATATAATATACAAGGACCAAATGTTTTTGAGAAACTTTATTCTCTCCTTGCCTTAAAGCTCTTAAGAGTTTGGTAGTGAAGCTTTGAGCATTGGGGTTGCTTGGATTGCTTTTAAGAGTGAGCTTGAGAGTTTTATTCTCTTTTCTTTTTGAGCTTTTGATATATATAGGTTGTTTTGAAAGATGTGAAATTGTTTAAAAAATCCGATTGTTGGACTACTATAGTTGATTGTTGCTTAAGCAAAAATTAACTTTTAAGGATCAGAGTCAATTGTTATTCAAATGGGAGTTGACTATCCAAAATAAACTCTTAGTTAGGTCGACTCTGCATAAATTACTATTATATAAATTGTTATCTTTTAGATTTATAATAGTTTTCTCATAGTTGACGGACACATCAAGAGTCGACTAGCCATAATTGAGACTCGAGTCTTGGTCCATTTTTAGAAACTTACCTTTTTATATTCTTGATTGGTTTGAAAATATTTTTTATGAAAAGTAACATTTTTTTATGATAAGGGTAATATGAAAAGTATTTTATAAGGGTTTCAATTAATATAAAATTTTATAATATTATTTTTTTAATCATCAAAACCTGATTAAATATTAAATAGAGCAAGTTGGCTCGACAAATATATCATATCACTCACAATTAAGCAAACAAAGATATATATCAAAATGGTTTAAATGTGTTATTTGCATTAGGGGTGTGCACGGTTCGGTTTGGTCAGTTTTTAACATTTTTAATACACCAAATCACTTGTGCGATTTTTCTGTGAAACTAGACCACACGGTTTGGTTTGGTGCGCGGGTGCAGTTTTTGCAATTTGTCAAAAATATCCAAAATATTAATTCACCAATTTTCATGGTATAATTTCTATGGTTTCATAAATTATTTTATCAGCCATTTAGCCCATGAACCAAACAAATAAAAAAATTATATATAAATAATATTTTATTTATACAATAATATGTTTATAAAAACAGATTATATAAACAAAACAAAACATATTGTTTATATAATATGTTTTAAATAAATTATTTTATAATTATTTTATTATTACATTATACTTAGACCGTTCGATTTTAAATCAAATCAAGAAATTCTCAAATCGTGCGATTTGCAGTTTGAGGATTTTTCAAACCGTACCGGATTGCCCCTCTCAAAAAATTGCGCAGTGCAGTGTGGTGCGATTCGGTTCGGTTGATTTTCGTGGTTTGTCGATTTTTTTGAACACTTGTAATTTGCATACAAGTTATCGACAGGAACTCATCACTTCTCAAATGTTCAATTCTTTAACTATGAGTTTAGAGGCTTGTCTAAAGTGAAATAATATCGTTTCCATCGAAGTAAAATTGCTACAACTAGTAGCTAGAAAGAAGTGTCTAATTTGATGAGTGATTTTCATAAAAAAATAAGTCAACAAAACTAGCTATTCAAAATAACGTATTTTTTAAGATAAATAAGTAAGATGAAGTTGCATCAAAATAATGTTGAAATATTTTTCGGATCAATATATGAAATAGTTAAGATAAGACTATGAAATATTTTAAATTTTGTATTAAATTATTTTTTAAAATTTTTAAAATACACTGAAAAATATATGCGTAATTTTTTATTATATATAAGATACAAAATATGTTTATTTAGATAGAGATAAATAAATTTATTTAAAAAATCTTAAATAAAAAATCATGTACCTTATTTTTTAAAAATTATCAAATAAATTTATTAAATATAATAAAAAATATTTTTTATATTTTTACTTTTCCCAATCTAATTAACAAACAGTACCTAGTTGTGCAGCTTGTGCTTGAGCACAAACGGTCTTCCCATGCGTGGAAAGGTTACATGACATTTTTATACTATTTATGTTAAAATGTTTGGAATGAGTATTAGTTGTTATATTGAAAACTTCTCGAAGGTATCTGCTAATTCTTCTGGAGAGCTATTGTGCGAACTACAAGCGGCGAGCTTCCTTTATCGCATGAAACGCGAAGCACGGGTCGGAACCTAAGCAACAGTGGAACCGCGGTCGCCTAGGTGATTTGAGGTATTTGAAATCCCTCTCTACGTGGGCAGAAGTTTTCAGTTTTGATCCTTAAATTGAAATTCAGTATTTCACCAGCACCGACATCAGTTTTGCGTGTGTTCAACTATGAATTATCACCTCTTGATTGCTCTGATTTGTTGAGAACGTTGATGATGCCTTTCTCTCCAAACCCTGATCGACGATCAGTGACTGAATACATTGCTTGTCTCTTTGAAGCAAGCGGTCATATGACCGTGTTTTGTGTTTCTTTCCCCTCAGCCTCTCTGTCTGAATTTGTATTTGGGCGAGGGGAAAATACGTGTCCCCGCTCTACCCATTTGGGCCATTAACCGCCACACAGCCTCACAGGAATTTGTCAGGTCACCTTTGCAATTATGCTTTGTTCCCCCGGGGGGGGGGGGGGGTAAGGGGTTAGAACGCTACATAATGGAATGCAAAATAATAGAATGGAAACGAAGGATAGGCAAGTAATGTTCCGGTTGTTACTCTCCCCTTACTTGGGATGAATGGAATATAAAGAAGAGTAATGTAGCTTTACTTTGGTTAGACAGAGAATGGAAGGCGAAAGAATGGTGATGTAATAAAAACAAAATAACAATTATACCCCTCACTTTGTTTGGCCGTTAATCTTGCTCTTTTTTAGGCTTGAAGTCATGCCTTAGTTCTTTTGTCTTTTCTCTATCATGTAGATTCTTTCTTCATGGTATTGGCATGTTTTAAGCATACAAAGATCTTACACCTGTTGGCATGCAGAGAATGGAGGGGCCTTTGACCACATAGAATAAAATCACATAATAGAATCAAGTTATGTGGTAAGAAACCGACTCCAAGACTCAATGATAAAAGAACCAGAAATAATTTGAAGAGAAAAAAATTGAGAGAAAAAAACATTTTTTTACTTTACGATCCCACTCTTTTGCGCCACCAGCTTGCATAATTATTTTGTCAGCTCGTTGTTAGGTATGCTCAGTCTTAGGCGGAGCTGTTTAGCCCACGCCTTTGTTGTTTTGTTCCTTTTTCTAATGTAAGTTTATTCTACTCATTCTGGTTCTCCAGCCTTTCGTCATAGGCGCTTTAAGTTTTATTTAGGGAAGCAATCTAATTATTCAGTAATTGCAACCATAACTTGAATTGCCCATCCCAAATGTTTGTGGTTTCACATTCATTTATCCCAAATTCCAAGAAATTCCTCAGTGACAAATTGGGGGCATTGCATATATTGTCTTCAATTCATTTATCCCAAACACAACAGATGTTCTAATTACCTTTGATTCATTTTCTTTCAGTCATAATTAGGAAGAAGAGTTGTATTCTCATTGAAAAAGATACTTTTAACTTGTTCTGTGTTCCTTTTCTTCTTGTTAAGATTTAGTTTTGATATTCAATACTTGGGAAGGAAGAGAGTTAAGCCATCCACTTAAGTTATCTGAATTTTTTATAGCCTAAACAAATTAAGGTGGTATTCTACATGCTTTACTTCAAATTCATTTTTGCCTTAAACAACAAGATGAGGATCCAGATAGGAAATTGAAAATTCAGAGAAGCAGATGCATTCGCATTATAAACTTTTCAAGTTTCACATTTGCATGACATGAAACAAGAGGTTTTATTTTTATTTTTATTTATTTATTTGGTTAACTTTTTTGGAGTGGGGGGTGGGTTGATTTGTTGAACTAGGTAAATGCTTTCGAATTGGACTATGATAGCTTTTTAGCAGCCAAAGTATGCCCTTTTTTCCCTATTGCTCCAACAGATAGTCTAGAGTTTCTGTTTTCCCAATGAAATTTATTGTCCATCTCCTGTACTTATTGTTTTCTATATGCCTCCTTCCTTATTGCTTTGCGTGGGACTGGACTTGGCATAACTTTCTCTTGTAACACAATTACTATAATACATCCATCATAAGTGTCATAGTCAAATTTTTGAAGATTTCTCATACTATTAACTGAGAGTTGAGCAGTTCATATTCCATTTAGTAGGAAATAGAAATCTTTATAATGAATTAGAGGATGATTAGGTTTAAATCATCTACTTTTAACTTAGTTTAACTATAACAGTGACAATTCATCATCTCATTCTATAATTATTATTATTATTTTTTTTGTTTCTATTCTCTTATATGTGATAGTAAGATTCTGTTAAAGCTAAAAGAAATTTTTTATCTGACAACACAACACTAGTTTTGTTGTATGATACAAAATATTGGGTAGTAAAGCACCAACTTGTGCAAAATATGACCTTAACAGAGATGAGGATGTTACAATAGATCTACAAGCATACAAGAAATGATAAAATTTGATATGAAGTTATTTGTAATAACGTTGAAGTGTCTCCTATTGAAGATAAGATTTGTGATGGAGGCACAATTAAGATAGTTTGGTAACATGAGAAGAAGACGAATGGAGATTTCTATTAAGAGAGTGGATGGAATGGAACAAGTATTCAGTAAAAGAGATAAAAGAAGATCAAGAAAATTTGGTGGAAGACTCTTAGATATGGTATGGGTTATAAGGGCCTTATTGAAGTTAAGGCCATAGATAGATATGATTAGCAAGTTAGACTTAATGTAGTTGACTGCACATGGTGAGATTAAGGCTTGATATGTTGTTGTTTCCTTTTCCTTGTTTCTTCATGTTTTTGCTGCTTAAATGAATTCTACACAGGGGTGGACCTAGGATTTTTCACCCGGGGGGGCTTCAAAAATTTTTTTCAATCATGAGCTTCACCAATAGAATTTTTTTTTTCCAACTGCACAGTCAAAGGGCAGATCTGAAATTTTAACAGAATCTGGGAAAGAAAAGAAGAAGGGTGGGGGGAGCTGGGCTGGGGGGACTTGGGCTTGGGCTGGGTTGGAGGGGCTTATAATAAAAAAATATTATTTTTTAGTGTTTAAAATCTACTTTTTAAAAAAATTGGGTGGGCTCCCATCCCCTGCGTCCGCCCCTGATTCTGCAGATGAAAATCTAGATTTCATCTCATGCAATACTCAAAGAGAGAATTTCTGATCATCCAAGTGATGTAATCTTCGTTATTGAAATTGGAAGACCTATTGCTATTAGGAAGCATCCATTGATGTCTGATTCAAAGGCAAGTTCTCGCACCACTGCTAATAAGAATTCCAAACGGAATCTCCCTCCATGGATGGGTTCAAGAGAGCATGGGAGTAAATCCCATGGAAGTGAGCCAGCAGGTGGTGGTGTACAAAAGGAAAATAATGAAGCCAAAAAATCTGAGCACGCTAAAGAGAGTGGCAACCTTGGTTGTGGCAGTACTCCTCCCAAGGAAATTAAAAGCAACAAAAACTCTTCTCCATCAAGTTTGGGCGCAGCAAGCTTCTCCAAACTTCTGGTACTGAAGTGGTCTTTGTTTACCATTTTAGATGATGTTCTCCATAAATTTTGTTTATTGCAACAATAGTTAATTATAATGATGATTTCTGTAGGAAGGGGTTGTATTTGTTCTTTCAGGATTTGTAAATCCTGAGCGGAGCATGTTACGATCTCAGGCCCTGGAAATGGGAGCAGAATATCAACCAGATTGGAATGATAATTGCACTCTCTTGATTTGTGCATTCCCAAACACCCCAAAGTTTCGACAAGTTGAGGCAGACTATGGAACCATTGTTTCTAAGGTAATTCTATTCTTGATGTTCTAATTGTTGCTACTCCTGTAGTTTTGTAACTGTTGGAAGCTTCCTATTTATTTGTCTGATCAATGGACACTTTTCCAAGAGAGTAGTTGAAAACTTATTTCTTTGCCTGTTGTAGTCCTCAAGATGGTTCAGTATCGACAATCCTATGCTCAGAAAACATTTTGATGCTCCAGTTGCTAGATAATTTACTGCTGGTTCTGTAATATATACACTTCTAGAGGTCCTGTGCTTAATTTATTGCACCTCTGTTTTGTTTTTCTTTCTTTCTGCCACATTAAATGGGAGAATTTTGGTTCTATGCCATGTTTCCACTACTAAGTTATGATATATGATGAAGTTATGTATTCTTCCTTCCGTATTCATCTTGAGCTTCATTTTCAAGAGATGTCTTCATTGTCTGCTAATAACTATGGTAGTTACCGATCACAAGTAGCTGGGAGTACTCCTTGGGGGTGGCTCCATTATTGCCTGCCTTGGGAGATTCCTCGTTACCATGGGAAAATATTGTTAGTGATATTCTCTTCACAGTCTGTTGGTTATGTTCAAGCTGTGGAACTAGCTTATTTGCAAAATAAGGCTGAGGTTTCATACAAAAACGACCATTTCCCAACCCTCAAAAAGCGAGGAGCACTAGTGTACCCCCTTTTTTTCCTTTATTCTTTTTCATATTATAATTCTACATTGGAAATTTAAGAAGGATTAGAGGAATACTTTCTCTACCCATATGGCTATTCGTAAATGACCTATAAATCCATCTTTCAACTATATTTGTCCTTTTGACTTCAAGAAAATGTTACATTTTGTATCATGGCTTTCTTGATTGGCATTTAAGCCCATTTGTTCAGATCTCTACTCAAAGGTCCAATTTTATTCTATTGTGGTTTTCTGATTCTCCACATTTTTATGTGCTTTTTGTCCTACTCATGTGTTTAATAATTTTCATCTCAAGTGCAATTTATTAGAATTTTAGTTGCTTGCTGATTTCATTGGAATAGAGTTTTTGATATAACCTTTCATTTTTCACTTGAGGAGGTTTAGTTTCCATCTATTTTCAAGACTATGAAATCAACCCTGTAAAGCTGTTGACAATTTCGTGCTACATCCCTTGCTCTAAATTTGCTCCTTCCCATCTGAACCTTTCTAACTAAACACTTTGCATTATTAGGCTACCCTTGAAATTCAAGTATGCTAATCTGAACTGAAGATGGTTAGCACATGAGACATGATTAAAAAGTGTAGAAGTTAAGGTGGCCTTTCCAATGCTTTTGTGCAACAGCAGCCCAAACAGCATTTCACATCCTCTATCAGTGTTCTTAGACAATGTCCATTTGTGTGTTCCATCTGTAGTTTGGCTTATCAGATTGTTCTTCCTAATAGATTAGTTTTCTCAATAGTTTTGTGTCATGACCCTAGGGTTTTCCTAGGGTTTCAGCAGAGAATTAGGGCCAATTTAAGGATGAATTAGGGCAGAATTTGAGAAAGAGAGGGGAAAACAGAAAGAGGCGGAAGAAACCGGGAGAACGAAAGGGAGAATAGGGTAAGAATTAGAGAGAATCAGAAGGGAGAAAGAGAGGAAGAGAAGCTGGGGAAGGAACAGACAGATCTGAGAGGGGGAGAGAGAGAGTTTGGAGAGAGGAAAACAAATTTTCAATTGATGTTTCTAGATAATGCCTATACAACAGCCTTAGTAACTTTATATAGCTACGTCAACAACTTAACAGAAAATACAAGAAGCAAAATAACTACCACTAGCAATCTTAACAGAATTAACTCCTCCTCCTGAGGATAATCTGCTACACTCAACCCTACCGTAAGCTATTATACATCCTAGGGTCCTGACATTTTGTTTAAGGTTTTTCCATGAAGGTAAGATGTTGCAGTTCTGTTGCTTGAGCTACTTCTTGGTTTACCTCTGTTGCATAAACATATTATAGGAATGTTTTGCCATGCATAGGATGATAGTGTTTCAATAAGTCACAGATTTCAATGATATTTTTTTCCCCACTTCAAGTGCTGATGTTTGATATTATCCACTATTAGAATGTAGTATAACTTTTATTTCTGTTAAGATGTCTTCATTATTCTGGCCATCCTTTTGAAATCAATGGACATGATATAAATCCTAAGATGCAGATGAGTGCTGTCATATTAGACACATTCTGAATGATCTTGGTCAGGTGTGGTGGTTTCAAGAACTAGAAAAGAATGTTATATAAGGTAATGTTTCTAGTCCAGCATATGGTATGAATCTGCTATGGAAGAGTTTTCCAACCTCTGGTGTTTAAACTAGTTCTAGCTACAGTGAAGAGACCAGATAATATGTGAGCCATAGAAGATCTTGGGGAATGTCATGATTGTGATGGTATAGACTTGGCAATGTGGTTTTCAGTGACAAGTCTAATTGATGTAATTTTCTAGTACATAGTTCCCTAGATAATAGAGTTTAAAGGACCATTCTAGCTAATAGGACATCTATACTGGAGCATTTCATTAGTTTCTAGTTCACTTACAGCCATTTTGGTACTTCCTAGTTTCCCTTCCCCCTCAATTTATTTTTCAGTTCACTTCTGAAATATATCCACATGATTCATGCATAACCTCTAGTTTTTTGTGCCTATATATAACTGTGCCTGCATTTGGATCTAATCTTTTTAGATGCAACATGTTCATAACTTCAGCTTTAGGGTCATGTTTGTTATAGACAAATTACATAGTGGGCCTACAATGTTTGACAGTGGTTGCATTTTATTGGTACTTCATTTAAGTATTGATCTGATAAGCACAAGTTTATCTGGCTTAGGAGTGGATATCAGAGTGTTACAACCAGAAAAAGCTTGTTGACATTGAAATATACCTTATGCATGCTGGGAAACCATGGAAGAGGCAAAACACTTCCCCTGAAGCAAGACAAGGTCGTGCTTTGTCTCTCAAAGTAACTTGAACTGCAGTGAATTCATTTTTTTGATGCACTTGAGTTTTTCTCTCACTTTGGCTTTTTGCTTGATCTGCTTATGCATATTGTTTGAAAATTATATATCCTTTTTAATGTTTAACCTTGTTGTAAAATGGGCAAATTAATTTCCATAGCTTTATGTGAAGAACCAGAGAGTTTCCTTTCCCACTCTGCAGCAGAAGATAGTCAAAACATTTTGTTAGTTTGATGCATTAAGTTCAAAGTCCTTAATTTCCTATCATTTTGAATCAGACTTGCATTGTGGCCATGTTGCACATTCTTGATCCAGGTTTGGGACTGGCTATATTTTATTTTGATATATACATATATATGTATACATGATGAGCCCAATGCATGAGGCTCCTGCATTGCAGGCTCTTGGAAAAAGGTTATTGATAATACTAGCATTAACTACTAGAAGATTACATTGGTGTGAGCTTCCTATGTGGCTCCTCCCTGTAAGCTAATATCAGTGAAAAGCAAATGTCAGGAATGATACCTGTTAATTTGAATTTTAACTTCAAATCCAAAGTAATGTTTAGGTCTTCCAGTAGCACATGTCAATAATGGTAGCTCCATCTTAATAAAGCAGCTGAATCATGAACGTTACCGCCTTTCCCATGCAGGAATAATTTGGCTTGTAGACAAATTATGAAATTAATGCCTAAGCTTGAAGTAGCCTTAAAATCAAGGAGCACACATCTAAGAACTCTTGAACTCTCTTGCCAAAGGACCACAAAAAAGAATGTCATCAAGTATAAGAGTAGAACTGTGTTGTCAAGGATAAGATGCAGAAAAGTGTGATCCTCTCCTATTATCTATCTCAGCCTAGTAATTCACCCTTGAAGTGTCTAAGTAATCAATCCACCATTGAAAGGACACTTATACACCTTGAGGCTAAGGACCTCATTATTTAGATGAAAAGATAAGAAGATAAAGGGTCTCTTTCTTTCAACCTCCTCAAACTGTCTAAAAACCGTTAGGAAGTACATTGACAAAAATCTAATAGAAGAATGGACTATTAGGTCTACCCTCTCCATTTTGAGCCAAAGCTCTGTTTTTTCAGACGTATAAAAAATCCAAACACATATGATTGTAGGCCTTCTTTTTATCTAGCTTGCAAAGAAGCCCAAGAATCACTCCCTTCAGTCAAAGTCAATGCACTTGTTTGCCACCAAAGATGCATTTAGAAACAAAAAATTAATAAGCAGTACCCAGTATGTTAATATTTTTTTTTTTTTTTAAGGCCGGGGGGGGGGGGTTGTTATCCTCTTAGCTATGTGTTGTATAATGGTGCACTGTGAGAGGAAGAATCAACAAAACAAGCCCAAAATTTGGGCTGAAGTAGCATACATTGAATCTAGAACAATAATATGAAACTTAAAGAGTTTAGGAATACCTGAATCATTGAATTAGAATAAATATGGCTGCCTACAAAGTGTCTTAAAGGACTATTTATGCTAGGGTTATAGCAGTAATAAATCCAAGGCGTTGATCACAAAGGAATCCTTCTAATTTTTGCCATCTATCTATATTAAAAGTCACATGCTAGTCACATAACTACTCATTAAAGCGAATTATATAATACTAACTAAGACCTAGTAACATAAATTCATACCATAGCTAAACAAATTAGAAAATAAAAACAATATTAAATCAAGAATATGCTCTTGCATCATATAACTTGAGTGTAGTGAAAAATGAGCTAAGCCACTGCATCAGCACTAGGATGTAGTGTCAAATTTGCAAGGGTTGTTGCGCTTTCATATTCGGATAATCAGATGTGAGTGACAGACTTAATCAAGGATTGGAGGCTAAGGATTGATCATGGAACTTTGATAATAAATTTTATGAAGTGGTGGATGTGAAGATTAAGAGAAGAATCAATATTATTTACATTCAAAAAACAAGATGGGTTGGTGAGAAGGCTCAAATCTTAACTAATTCTATGTAAAAACTTTGGTATTCAAGGAAGGATCATACGAAGAATAGCATCGGAATTATTATGAATAAGACATTAAAAAATGCGGTAGTGGATGTGAAGAGGTTGGGGAATAGGATTATCTTAGTTGAAATTGTTTTAGGAAAAGGTACTTTGACTTTTGTCAGTACATATGAACCACAAGTTGAGTTGGGACAAGGCAAAATTTTGAGAGGATTTGTTGTGAGAAATACCTAGAGGAGAGAAGATCATTATGGAAGTTGACTTAAATGTTCAATCGGGGAGAGTTGAATGGGTATAGATATGTGCATGGATGTTATGGCTTTAGAGAGAGAAATAATGAGTGAAAGGCTATTTAAGATTTTTACCACATGTGATGAGTGAGTAGTGGATGTGAAGAAGTTGGGGCAAGGATTATCTTAGTTGAAATTGTTTTAGGAAAAGGGACTTTGACTATTGTCAATACATATGAACCACAAGTTGAGTTGGGACAAGGCAAAAATTTGAGAGGATTTGTTGTGAGAAATACTTAAGAGGAGAGAAGATCATTAAAGAACTTGAATGGTCGTGTGGAGAGAGATGAATGGGTATAGATATGTGCATAGATGTTATGGCTTTAGAGAAAGAAATAACGAGGGAAAGGCTATTTAAGATTTTACCACATGTGATCTCATCACATAGCTAATACCATGTTCAAGAAGCAGGTTAAACACTTGGTTACATATAAAAATGGTTTGTCATAAATCCAAGTAGATTATTTTCTGATGTGATAAAAGGATCGCTTATCTTGTACAGATTGTAAAGTTATATCAAGAGAGTGTGTAATCACTCAACATAGACTTATGGTCTTTAACATCCATATCAAAAAATAGAGAGAGAAAAAAGATTAAGAAACAAGAATCCCAAGAATCAAAAAGTGAGAAACAAGTTATTTTCAAGGAAAAGGTTTTTGCTAAAAGATATTATAGACTATAGTATGTAAACTAACATGATGTGGATTGAGATGTGTACTACTATTCGAAACACGACACCTATTACTCTTGGAGGGTTGAAGGAAAAAGTCCCGAACCAAAAATAGTCTTGGTGATGGAATAAAGAGATCATCATCATCATCAATTACACATTTTCCTAACCAAATTAGAGTTAGCGTCACAGTATTCATAATGTCAATTGACTTTAAAAAGTCACATTGACAGTATAAATTTATGCAAAAGACAATGTGGCAAAATTTTATGTCGGATACCTTTCCTAACACAACTCTTTAGTGGGGGAATGATGAAATGACAATCTTTGATAATTTTGTCAGCATCCAATGATGAAGTTCCAACACCATCTTCATTAGAAAAGTTTCATGAGATGGCTGTGAATGAAGATAATTAATAGAGTGAAAAGATATGAGAATGAATTAAAATTAAGAGAGCATACAATGTTAAAAGAGCTTATTACAAGAATTTACATACATGTTGCAACAAAGACAACTTGAAGTTTATATTTTGGGGGCAGGGGAAAGGAAGCAGAAAAGGCAAATAGTGAATTGAAGTAAAAAAAACTTACAAAAATTTGTACTGCCAACTTGACAGAAAAGACAAGAAAAGAAATATATGAACATAACCAAAATAACCTAAGTACAATAGCCTTAGGTATGCGGAAAGATTGAATCAATCAAACTCAGTGTTTGTACAAAATGAAAGTCATATAAATATAGGTGTAAGGCTATGACTTCTACTCCTAATCCTACAAGATATAGGATACAAATTCTAATTTAAAATAGATTATAGATAGATAGGATACAAAATTTTAATCTTTAAGCAACACATATCTTCTTCTTCTCTCTTATCTCCTTCAGATTTATTCAGCTGCTTATCCTCCTTTTATTCAAACATCAATACCTCCTTATCTAAACCCTTTACTCATATTCTCCAACACTCCCTCTCAAACTGGTGAATAGATATCTCTCATTTCTAGCTTACTAATAAGAGATTCAAATCCAAGTCTTGACATGGCTTTTGTAAATATATCTGCTTCTTGACTTGCTGTAGGTAGATAGGTTAGTTTTATTCCTCCTTGCTCAATTTCTCTTTGAATAAAGCTTTTATCAATCCTAACATGTTTCATCCTATCATGTTGGATGAGATTATTAACAATACTTATAGCTGACTTATTGTCATGGTAAAGTCTTGTTGGTGAAGTCAGGGGCATTTGTAGGTCTTCCATCAATCTTGTCAACCAAATTAATTCACAAATACCTTGGGCAATTGCCCTAAACTTTGCCTCTGCACTGCTCATTGCCACCACTAATTGTTTCTTACTCCTCCAAATGACTAGGTTCCTCCAAAGTTTAGTGCAAAACCTAGATGTTGATTGATTGTCCTCCACGAATCCTACCCAGTCAGCATCAACAAATCCTTCAACTCCTCTAGTATCACTCTTTTGGAACAATAATCCCTTTCTTGGTGTTCCCTTTAAGTATCTTAAAATATGATAAACTGCATTCATATGTTATTGAGTAGGTGAGTGCATAAATTGGCTCACAATACTCACAACATGGGCAATATCCGGGCGAGTGAGAGATAGGTAAATTAGCCTCCCAACTAACTTTTGATACCTTCCTTTATCAACAAGAGGATCATCATCAATTATTTTATACTTCCAGTTTCTCGCATGGGGTGTATAGGTTGGTTTGCTTCCCAGCATCCCAATATCTTTTAGGAGATCAAGACTATAGTTTCTTTGAGAGATTAAAATGCCTTGTTTGCTCCTTGCTACTTCCATCCCAAGGAAGTACTTAATGGTTCCCAAGTCTTTAACCTCAAATTCATCTCTCAATCTGTGTTTTAGTGTAGTAATCTCCTGAATATCATCTCCAGTGATGATAATATCATCTACATACACAATCAAGATAGTTTTTTTCCCATTTGCTGCATGTTTAGTAAACAATTTATGATCTGCTTCCCCTTGCTTGTACCCAAACTTGATAAGAGTAGAATTAAATTTCTTAAACCATGCTCTTGGGAATTGCTTTAATCCATAGATCAATCTATACAGTTTACTGTCACATTCCTAGGGTTAGTTAGGGTTGTGATAGGAATTAGGGGAGAAATCAGAATTGAAGAATTAAAGGAGGGGGAGAAATCAATAGAAAAGGGGGGGAGAATAAGAGAGAAGCGAGAGAGGGATAGAGAAAATTAGAAGGAAAGGGAATTCAATTTCATTTCACATGATACCCCATCCTCTTACAAGTAGCCATTTTATAGGCATAGTTAGCTGCTAACTGTATTCCTAACAGCACCCATGTGCTCCTAACAGATTGCAAAATATTTCTAACAAACTATGAACCCAATTACAATATTGCCCCTCTATTGCTTCTAGGGTCATGACATTTACATACCTTGCCCACTTTCTCTCCTTTCTCAAATTCGGGTGGAATCTTCATAAAGATTTCTTTCTCCAACTCTCCATTTAGGAAAACATTTTTTATATCTAGTTGAAACAATTCCCAATCAGGATTAACAGTTAGAGATAATAGGACTCTTATGGAATTTAATTTTGCCACAAGAGCAAAAGTCTCCTCATAACCCTTGAGCCACCAGCCTTGCTCCTGTCTATGCTCCCATCTAACCTATATTTGATAGAAAATACCCATTTATAGCCAACAATCTTCTTATTCTTTAGAGTTTCAACAATATCCTATGTATGATTGCCAGTGAGAGCCTTCATTTGCTCCATAACAACTTCCTTCCACTTGGGATCTTTTAAATCCTCTTGAATGTTTTGTGGGACAACCACTTCATCAATTGTTACGGTGAAAGCCCTGAATTGGGGAGACAATCTAGAGTATGTTAAGTAATTTGAGATATGATACTTAACACAAGATCTTACCCCCTTTCGAATAGTAATAGGAATGTCCAGATCACAATCAACCTTGATGTTTTCCTCACTTGTTAGACCACACTCCGATTCTAATAATTGACTGAGTTGAGGAGCAGGATCTTTTGGTCTCCTAGAGTAAACCTTTATAGGTTTATCCGAGTGTACTTCCCCTCTTGGACTAGTAACCACAGGCTCAGCTGGTTGAGTGAGGTGGTGGTCTAAAGAAAGATTAGGAGAGGAGGTGGAATTAGGACTGACTGATTTAGGCTGTTCTATTGTAGCTGGTTGTGAAAAATCAATTGTAGCAACTTCTGTAGAGTCAACACCTGAAGAGGGTGAAAGAAAAGAAGGGAGAGACATAGGCATTGATATAGTGGGATATCAATGTCTTTCTTCCCTTGATGTTTTCCATTTAATTGAATATTAGGATTCATGCTCAATAAATGTTACATCACAAAAGATAAAAAACTTTGGTGATAGGGGGCAATAACATTTGTATCCCTTTTGAGGGGGAGAGTAGCCAAGAAAAATGCATTTAATGGCTTTTGGTTCAAGTTTATGATGGTTAGGTTTGATATGATGAACATATACAATGTAACCAAATACTTTCGGAGGAAGAGAACTTAGGACTCGAGCATGAGGAAAAATGCTCAACAAGTTGTGTAAGTAAGGGAGTCTAATAGTTAAGCACTTTAAAAGGCAGTCGGTTTATCAAATAAGAAGTTGTTAGAACAGTTTCTCCCCAATACTTGTTGGGAATAACACTAGTAAACATTAAGAAACAAGCCACTTCAAGTAAATGGCGATTTTCCTCTGAGCCACCACCCCATTTTGTTGAGGAGAATAGGGGTTGGTGCTTTGATGAAAAATCCCATGTGTGGTAAGATATTGGGTAAAAGGATAGGAAAATATTCACGGCCATTGTCAGTCCTAAGAATGCAAATAGAGGACTGAAATACATTAAGAATTAGTTTGTGAAAGCTTTGGAACACAACACACACCTCTGATTTTTCTTTCATAAGATATACCCAATACACCCTAGTATGGTCATCAATGAAGGCGACAAACCATCAGGCATCGGACAAGCTTGAAATTCTTTCTGGTCCCCATGTGTCCCTGTGAATTAAGTAAAAAGGTTTGGATGGTGTGTGAGGATGAGGTAAATAAGTGTTGTGTGTTTGTTTGGCAAGATTATAATGTTCACACTGAAGCACTAATTTTTCTTTATTGATGAATAAACTTGGATACAAACGTCTTAGGTATGAAAAGCTTGGATGACCAAGGCGTTTGTGCCACAACTAAATTTCAGAATTAGAACTAACAGTAAAAGATAGCTTATGTGGTAACTAATCCATAGGAGAAGCCTTGTTTTGAGCCCATCCTTTTCCTCAGCATTGCCAATCATCTTCCCTGAAGACCAGTCTTGAAAAATACAATGAGGGGGAAAAAATATTACAATGCAATCTATGTCCCTAGTTAATTTGCTAACTGACAGCAAATTACACTTCAAATTTGGCACATGTAGGATAGATTTAAGTTGCAAACTAGACATATATGCATCCCCTTTTCCCCTAACTAAGGCCATAGTACCATCTGCCATCAGAACTTTCAGCTCCTTATCACTGAGCTAAAGTTGATTGAATGTGGTTGTAGACTCGGTCATATGATCAGGTGCCCCTGGGTCTACATCCCAACAAATTCCCTTGAGTTTTCTAGACCACAAAGAGTATGTTAGATTACCTTTTTGGGACATTGATGCTGTGAGACTGGTGGCTGAGGTATATAACTCTCTTTAAAGATGAGAAGTGCTCATAAGCTTCTGCAAAAAATCCACCTGTTCAGCAGTTAGGTTCAGATTTATACCTTTTATCAATGGTAGGGGCAATTATTGAGATGTAAGCTGGCTTTTCTTTATCCCTTTTATTCTTTGGCTTCCAGTTTGTTGGCTGCCATGTCCCTAGGAGGATTAGAAGGGTAATATTGTGATAGGGATATAATAAAGGGGTAATATTGTGATAGGCTTATATTAGTTTGTTAGGAGATATTTTAGTTAGTGGTTCGAAGCACATGGACGCTGTTATGCAATTAGCTAGAAGGTGATAATGGCTATAAAAGGCTGCTATAAACAGAGGAATGAATATGCTGATTTTGATAATTGAATTCTCAATTCTCTCCCAAGATTTCTCTCCAATCTCTTTCTCTCGTTCTTCTGCCATTCTCCCTCAATTCTCTCCAATTTCTCTCCCCATTCTTCTTCAATTTCCCTTCTATACATTCTGTTCTTAACTGTATTGGGCTCCTCTGATTTCCATTCTAGTCCTAGGCTAAACCCTAGGACCATGACATTGGCTTCCTATGGAGTTTCCAGCAAGTATCTTTATTGTGGTAGGACTTATTACAGTGTTCACACCACTGTTTTTCCCTAGGAGATTCTTCACGTTTGTCTGTAGCAAGTGAAGAACCTGCACTTGGGTCTAGCGCTGCTTGGAGCATCACACACTTCCTGCTTTCCTCCCTTCTAACTTCAACAAACACTTCCTAGAGGGATGGAAATGGTTTAGTACCAAGTAATCGTCCCCGGACCTCATCTAGATCAACATTAAGGCTTTGGAGGAAGTCAAATATCCTCTCTTTTTCCATCATCTTGCTGTACATTAAGTTGTCTATGGAACACGCCCAACTTGGATCATAGAAAAGATCTATCTCCTACCATAATTCCAACAAGGTATTATAGTATTCAGTAACACCAAGATTACCTTATTTAGTGGTTCTAATGGCTGATCGGATCTCAAAACATTGGTCTATGTTTTCAAGATCATAAATAGATCTCTTGGACAACATCCCATACTTCTTTAGCAGTGTTGTAGAAGAGATATGTTTGACCAATCTTCGACCCATCGAGTTTATAAGCCAAGCTAGGATTATTGAGTTTTCTGCCTCCCATCTTTGATAATCAGTTGTATCCTTTGATGGAGTTGAAACAGCTCCTGATAGGTAGCCAAACTTACCCTTGCCTTTAATTACCAACATAACACATTGAAACCATTCTTGGAAATTTCTTCCATTCAATCTGTGTTGTGTGATCTGCAAGGTGTGGCTATCAGTTGATAGAGGAACATCTGGAATTGTTGTAGCCGAAATTGCTGCCAGTTGAGGGTTTGGACTGATGGAGGATTCTGCAGTTGTATGAACTGCATTCTCAAGGTTGGAAGAGGCCATACTATCTTGATTCTTGGCTCGGAAGAACCGAGCTTTGATACCATGAACAAAACCAAAATAACCTAAGTAGTATAGCCTTAGGTATGAGGAAATATTGAATCAATCAAACTCAGTGTTTGTATTGAATGAAAGCCATATAAATACAGGTGTAAGGCTACGGCTTCTACTCCTAATCCTGCAAGATATAGGATACAAATTCTAATTTAAAATAGATTACAGATAGATAGGATACAAAATTTTAATCTTTAAGCAACACATATCTCTTTCTTCTCTCTTATCTCCTTCAGATTTATTCGGCTGCTTAACCTCCTTTTATTCAAACATTGATACCTCCTTATCTCAAACCTTTACTCGGATTCTCCAACAATATATATAATGTATAAGTTAGCTGAAGTAAAAGAAGAAAATAAAGGATTTGAGGCAAATGAAATGCATAAAAAAAAAAAAAATGAAAAGGTCCTATAAATGAGGGGTGATCAAGAAGAGATAGAATATTTCTCAACGTGATTCAACAAATGTGGATAAATAAATGTTGTGTTAGAACATTGCGGTGATTCCAAACAAGATGAAAATTGTATGTTCTGTAGACATGTTTGCCTAAATGAAGTGATTGAGCAAAGGTTGTGAGGAATTGAGGTGTTCAAAAACCAATTTGGTTTTATGATTAATAGGTTAACAAGAAAAACCATGGAATTTGATGTATTGTCCCATTTGGTACAATGCATGGACTTGCTGCTTGAAAAGAGACTCAGAGCAATCTTGATGCTCTGGGAGCATTGATTCTATGTCCTTCCAAACTATGTCAAAGCAAGGTTTTTAGGGCTAGCTCTGTTTTCAACTTTAACTATGGCATGTAAAATTTTTCTTGTCAATTGAATAATGCCATTGTTTTTGAATTATTTGATGATTATGATAATCATGTCCTCTGAATTAAGCCTTTCCACAGCAAATAAGCCTTTCCACAGCAAACCAGTATACAAAGTCAAGGTAAACTAATACTGTGTGGATATGTCCAAACATAAATGTTTTTATCATGTGGTTAAGTTTTTTATTTTTTTGCCCGTTCTTTTTTCTTTTTTCCCTGCCCTTTGATGTATCTCTTTCTCAAGCAGTGGCTCACTTTTGTTGCAAGAACTACCTGATTTCTCAACTCCATGGCTTCTTGCAGAACTGGAATCTTCTGTGTCTAGGAGAACTCAAAGGCAAACAGATAGAAGATCGCATGCAAAACCAACTGCTTCTGTTTCTACCAAGGTTCTTTTTGATATCTAAAATTATTTCATGAATTCAAATTCTTTGTAGTTGTCATGTATTTAAATTATGTGCTGCATGATTTGTTTTACGCCACATGTACCAACTTAACAGTAACAGTTACCTTTATTGGAAGCTGGAACTGGGATTTTCAATCTGTTCATATTTCGTTTCCTTTCAGAAACTTCATTGTTTATATATGATTGCTTGCCTAGTTGTACTTGTGTTGATCTGTATCTTATATTATCCATAAAGCAGAGTGGATCTGTCATTCCTGCTAAAGAGTGTTTCTCTGCTTCTAAAGTGAAGACGTGGGCTATTGATGATTTAAATAAAACCATCTCATGGCTAGAGAGCCAAGATGAAAAGGTACCTGCTATGGTTTTTTATTTTTTGGCCAAGTCTATCATGGTCTTGTTCCTATTTGGTGTCCCTGTTAGTAATGCTATTATGTGATTGTTGATGTGCTTTTTGCTTTTGCTCTCACTATATCACTTTAGGTATGTTTTTTGTATACCAGTTTTCAGTTGATTTACTTTTGCAACTTTGGTTGTTTTGGAGGTCTTGAAGAGCTTGATTCACTATCACATCTTAAATATGAAGTTTATCTCTGCTGTTTACATTGATTATTTAATTAGCTGCTATATATTTTGTTATAATGTCAGAGAAGATAACTAGTTATGCTAATTGAGTTGTATGTCAGACCTCAAAAAGGAGCATTAGAAATTTTTTCCTGTTGATCTAGAAATTTGCATTGGTGGGGAATGTCAGGTAATTTTTGCTTGTAGAATACATGGAAATTTAAAAAAAAAAAAAAATTGAATAAGAGCAGGTTGTCTTTTCCCCTGGATTTCAAATTGGAATTTTATTTACTGTAGTTTCATTTTAAGATATTCATTGCTTCATTTTTCTCTAGTTTCTCACTGTCTATGATGTGAGCCTGGTGCTGCCCCCCCCCCCCCCAAAAAAAAAAAAAAAAAAAAAGAAAAGAAAAAAACTAAAAAAAGAAAAAGATGGGATAAAAAAAAAAGAAAAAGGAAGAAAGTAAGTAGAGTTTGTAATTGTTGTCCTGGGCAATGTTGTTATTGTTTTGGGCATAGAACTGAACTAAATGGACAGGAACTATCTATCCAAGAGAAAAGAATAAAATAAACTAGCCTTTAAAGTGATGGGTTAAATGGCCCCGACTCCAATGTCTTACCTTCATAACTTTACAAGTATTTATCTTCCATTATTCTACATGCTTTGTAATTTAAGAGATCCTCTTGTGCTTTTCTTGCAGCCAGAGGACAGTGAAATAAGAAAAATAGCAGCAGAAGGAATCCTAGTTTGTTTACAAGATGCCATAGATTTGCTAAAGCAGAACCAGGTATACCATTCTTCTTTTCATCAAGTGTGTTTTCCTGATGATGCTTCTTATTTGGCAATTAGGAAGTTCTGTTAATGCTTTCCTGAAATAAGCTTGATTTCAGGTATCCAACTTGCATTTAGATATTTGAAAAAAAAAAAAAACATGGGGAGGTTGTGTTCGATTCTGTTTGAGTCTGTTCCAATGTTCATTTTTCAAACATGCAAATGATGTGTGTTTAGATCTGAAACTGGTCAGTCAGATCTCAAAAAATATTGTACTCTCAACTGTGACTGTCACAACTCTGGCAACTGGAAGGAATACTATTAGTCTAAGAGACTAATGCCAGCAATCGTGATATGCAGATAATAATGTTGATTCATTAGTATCTATCATGTTCAACAGTCATGCTAAGAATATTATTTTGATTTGCCATTGTAGTTAGGATATTGGTTGCTGTCTTCATATGAAAATAGGCCTGTTCCTTTCACCTATCCTGTTCCAGTGTTGCCAGCAATGAAGTTTTCTCACCCAATAATCATGTTTTGTTTTTTCTTTTACATTGTGAAATTACAATGGGATATTGAACTGTTTAAAATTACAATGAGACTGCATCAAGGTTATGCACTAAGTCCATGCTTATTTGCTTTAATAATTAATGAATTCACTGAAATACATTCAGACAGATGTGCCATGGTATATACTATTTGCAGATGACATAGTGTTGGTGGATGAAACAAAATAAGGAGTGAACATTAAACTTGACTTGTGGAGAAATAATTTAGAATCTAAGGGATTTAAATTAAGTAGAAGGAAAATAAAATATATGGAAGGTAAATTTAGTAAGAATGCAAGAGTGGATGATTTTATAATAAAATTGGAAGACCAAATCATACAAAGAAAAGACTATTTTCGATATTTGGGATCAGTGATTCAAAAAGATGGAGAAATTTACGAGGATGTCGCGCATAAAATTAAGGCAAGTTGGCTAAAATAGAGAAATGCATCAAGAGTGTTATGTGATAGTAAAATTCCATTAAAACTGAAAGGAAAATTCTATAGAACGGTTATAATACTAGTTTTGTTGTATGGTTCAGAATGTTGGGCAGTCAAATACTAGCATGAGCAAAAAACGAGTGTTGTGGAGATGAAGATGTTAAGATGGATGTGCGGACATATAAAAAAAGATAAAATTATAAATGAAGTTATTCGTAATAAGATAGGAGTATTGCCAATCGAGGAGAATATGAAAGACTAGACTAAGATAGTTTGGTGATGTGAGAAGAAGACCAAAAGATGTTCATGTGAGGGGAGTTGATAAAATGGAACAAGTAGTCAAAAAAATAGGTAGAGACAGACCCAATAAGATTTTGGGAGAGACATTAAAGTTTGATATGAAGTGTATGAGTCTAAATGAAAATATGACAAAAGACAAAAATACATGAAAGTCTAGAATTCATGCAGCGTGGGATAAATGCTGGATATGTTGTTGTTTTTAAGTATTCTGATGCCCAACATTCCTTTGTTTAGCACAATGCTCCTGTCCAATTGGATGCTAGGTTGTTTAATTTCTGGTACATCCTGATGCATATAGCTGAATTTTTTGCCATATTAGACCAAAGATCTGCATTGCTGCTCATTTATGTTGGGTGAAATGGGTTCTTTAGAGGTACTTTGACTATTTTCATCAGAACTTCCCGACTATTTGAAATGGACCTATTTCTGACTATATTCATACTGATTATTGTATCAAAACTCGTGGAACTTTAGTCCTCATGTGGATTATCAGAGAAATCGTTCAAACTTTTGAAGTATACTTGCTGACTGAATGTTTTTTCTTAACATTGTCCATTTGTGTACAATGAATCCAATCAGGATCTCGGACAACTGACTGAGCAATGGCAATGCATCCCTCGGGTAGTTGAGGAGCTGGCAAGGCTTGAAGGCGCTGCAAATGGTTCAGCCGCCCCCTCTAAGAAAGACCTTTGCAGGGAAGCAATGACCTGCAAGCAAATTTACGAGGCTGAGTTTAACCGTCTAGACGATGAATCATTCGTGGAGAAGAAAAGTGCCAGAACCAATGAGACTAAGGATGACAATAAGAAGAACCGAGCTGATCCAGGTGATGCACCCGCCTATGACAGTGACGAAACAATCGGGATGACAGAAGAAGAAATAGACCTTGCTTACAATACTGTGGCTTCTGAGCTCAGTAGACATGGAGTGGATCTGTGCAAGAGATGAGATGGATGCTGTTTTAACTTCACTGAGATCGCTAATGAAGTCAACTGTCTCTCCTTTGTTTGTTACCCACTTGACATTCACTAAATTTTCGTTCTGTACAGCCACTGCTTGACAAAATTAAAATTATTTTTCTGTTTCAGAATTTGCTTTCTCTGTGGAGCTTTCTAATTTTCCCCTCTTTTTCTCCCCTTTTATCCTTGCTCCAGACTTTTGGCTTTCACACTAATTTATAATCTTACAAACTAATTTTAACATGAAGTTCAAACTGTTTTTTCTTGTTTTCTTCTTCGATCATTACTTTACGTGTCGAGCGAGGGCAGTAGTTTACGAATTAGGTGCATCAGATAAGTATAAAGAAATATAGACTTTGATAACTCAAACTTGTTCTGGAAAATATATATTTTTTTTCTCTTATTCTTACTCTTCAATTGCATTGGCTATTGAAATCTTTTAGTTCTAACCTTATTTCCTTTTTCTTTTTAGCAATATCACTTTCATAAGCAACAATTGGAATTTAGATGAGTGTTACAGATTTTTTTGGAGTTGGATTCAGTGGACCTCGATGGAGGTCCACAAGCGTGTGCCAAGAATAATTCTTTTTGTAATATTCAAGATGGGGCCAGCGTTACATTTTGTTAAGTTTTTTGTATTATTATCATTATTTTTTATTATGTCATGAAATGATCAAGATTAGTTATGTCTATACACTTAATTTTAATTGATTGATAGAATTTAACAAGATATCTTTCAAGTCGTATTTATACATAAATTATTATTTAAAAGTGATGTGTAACGTGAATTATTGACGAATGAATTTATTATAATCTCTTAAAAATTATATTTTTATTAGCTTTATTCACTTTACTAATTTATGACATTGAATAATTTATTTAAATTTTAATATGATGTAGTTAGAGTTTGACTTCCCTTTTAAATTTAAGGTAACATTTAAAAATGGCTTTATTATGGTAAGTCTATTATAATAGTAGCAAAATGTAAGCTAATATGAAGTAACTATAAAATAAAGTTAAGGTTGATTATAAAAAAAATAAATTTATTCAGCTTTTAAATTGAAAATTTGTGCACACAATCTTTTAGACTTAGTCTTATTGTAAAAATTATTTTTGATGTTTGAGAAAATACAACAAATATTTGTGACCTTTAATTAAATATTACAACTATCCCTTATTATTAAATAGTCATTTAAAAATCGTAATGGTAACCACTAATAGCATAATTGTGTATCAATTTCACACAATTAAAATACCCATTTGCGAGCTTGTAAAATCATTTATGTCTTATGAAATATGACTAATTTTTTTTGTTATTTTGAATGTTTTTAAATAATAATTAAAGTTAGATATTAAATATAAATAAAAAATAGTGTTTCTTGATGAATCTTGACTATTGGCTACTAGTACAAATATATTATTATATAAAATTATAAAAATATTTATAATGTTACCTCAAAATTTTATTTTATTGACATATGAGTAAAGTTTAAAGTATTAAAAATTTATTATTAAAATACAAAAAATAAAATTTGTCATTTCACACTGTAATGTAACGAATGGATAATTTTTAATATTTTCAAAATATTAAAAATGTTTTCAATAATTTGGTGAGATCTCGAAATTGTTACTTGTAATTTACCCATTTTTAATTTTAGGTTGATCTTTAAATTTTTTCAACTATAACGTAATACTTTTATTTAGTTTTAATTATGTACCATGGTCTATTTAATTAGATGATGTTATTAAAAATATAATATAACAAGTTTATCCCTAATGAATTGGACAATTGAATACTATTATTATTCAATTTACTACCCTTTAGCTTATCAAATCATATATTAACAATAACATCCAGCAGAAGTAAATGCTGTGCATAATTAAGACTAAATCAAAATAAAGTATTTTCCAAAAATTAAAAAAATAATTTAAAATAAAATAAAGTAAAATTTATTTATTTTTAATAAAAAAAGAAGCAAATTCCAAAATGTACACCGACATGTACCAGAAAATACAAACTTGAATATGGACGAAGTTACATATATACCCCCGCGAGTAACATTATTTTTGACATTTGAGTCTACTGGCCTTTTCTTTCTTTCTTGTAGTTGTTTTAGGCAGTAGGGTTGCAGCAGATAAACGCCACCATCACTGCTACCGCCACCACCACCGCCACGACCACGACCACGACTACGGCCACGAACACCCCTCTCTGCACCCAGCAACCCTTCCAAACTCTTCCGCAAATTCCGATTGCGTCTCCGTCACTCCGAGCCCTTTCACATCCGAACTTTTTTCTGCAAGAATGGGCGGTTCGCTTCCTCAAAAAGAGGCCAACCTCTTCAAAACCATCGTCGTATGCTCTACGACCCTCTTGCCTTCTCTCTATCTGCACTTCAATCTCTAGTGCTATCGGAAATAAAACATTGGGTTTTCAATTACTTTCTCGAATACACTCTCGCTTGATTTCTCCGGCTAAAACCCTAGTTTTTTTTTTTTTCATTTCTGTTACTGCTTGCTTAATTAGTCCGCTTTTGGACTCTATCAGGAATGCAATTACGGCTTTATAAACCCTGAACTCGTGTTTAGATCTAATTGTCTAAACTCATAAAAGATCGTACTCCGCGCAATGCCTGTCTATCTGGTTTTTGAAACTAAGGTTCTGTTCATTTCGTCCATAATGTTTCACTTTTGAACCGGACGTGTATGTGGATGAGCTAACTGAATGGACACGATAATATGCTTACAGGGTTCACGGTGTAGCTATTTCCTATCAAATGTATTCAAATTGTTATCTTTCCTGGGCAATATTTGTATTTGTTATAAACTACCTTACGTTGGGCTCTGTTTTATGATACTGATGTTTATATATGTGTTGCACATGTAAAGAGGTTTTCTTTTGATAGATAGGTCGATTCTAGTTACATAATGCTGATCCCTTGTGTTACATTCTGGCATATGCATTTACTTTTGGAGGTCGGATGCAGCATCTACTATCCATCTCAGTGATCCTTTGCCACACCACTTGAAATACAAAAAAAATCTAGTGCATGTTTTTTTTTTTGTCCCTTGAGCAGGAAGTGTGTGTGTTTGGGTCCCCCGGGGGGGGGGGTGTTATATTTTTTGAGTTTTAGGTTCTCTAGACCACCAGAAAGGGCATGATTTTTAAGCATTATAAATTTTGAGCACCTGCTGATATATTTATGTGCATATTCTATTGTGTGGTCTAAAAATCACTTGAAATGTTTCTATTTCAAAACCAGATGTTAAAATTGTAGTTGTGTTGACATTCTCTGCCATTTGTAGCTCATGTAAACGCATTAAGTGTTCCTGTCGATATCAAAATCTTGTTTACTCTCTAAACCAAAACCATTTCTCATCTGGAACAGTGTGATGCCTTTAGATGCAAATTACTGTAGTTGAGTTTGTTAGAATTAATTATTTGCAGCTGACTTAGCAGTCTGGCAACGCTGTTAGTTTCCTGTGTCTTTTTGTCTTTGGGGAATCATCATGCTACTATAAAATCAAATATTTGTTAATTGTGCGCATCATTGCAGAGATCATATGAAAGTAAACAGTACAAGAAAGGCCTGAAGGCAGCAGATGCCATACTGAAGAAGTTTCCAAATCATGGAGGTTTGTGCAACTTCTTGAAATTCTATGCATAGGCTGCTTAGGCAATTGGAGAAAATATAGCATCATATAAGCATCAATTTACCCTGGAAGTAGACATATGCATTTCCTTTTTCTAAATTCTTCTTTGTAATTATGCAGTTCTTATTCTCTTGGTTTATATTCGAAAAGTATGAATTGAACTATAGAAAGTTTTCTTGCAATTTAAGATTCTTTCCTTAATTATTTTCATTTCTTTAAAATCTATAGCTTTATGAGTGTAATCTTTCTTGAAAAATGATATATTATGGATTGTTTAATTTGTTTTTTGACAACAATAAGAATTGTATAAATAATATGCCGTTGATTTGGCAATATTAAATAAATTGCTTGGGTAGCCCATTGTGAGCTTGAACCATATGATCAGTGGTAAAATTTGGAGGTCAAACTTAAGTTCCACCTTGTTGGGACGGTTCCAGTGGCTTTGCCTAGAGAGGTTTCTTGCTATACAAGGCATTTCCAAGTGGGTGCTGCCCATCTTGGGAGATAAGATAACTAAAGTCCAATATCTACACAACCTATCATTTCTAGGACTAAAAATTCTGTTAGTTGGTCATAGTATATTGTTTTTCATGAGAAGCTAGCTATACAAAGCATAGTTGCCTAGTTCATGGAATCTTGTATGTTGACATGGTATGCCACTTTTTGTCTCACGTGGTATGGGTGGTAGGCCTCTTTGGCTTGCCAAAGTGGAATGTCTCAAACACATATAACACACACACACACATTCAACAAATATTTTTGAAATCATTTTGGGTCTTCCTTGTCTTCTTTTTTTTTTTTTTGGGGGGGGGGGTTGAGTTGTCTATCGTATTTTGGGGTTGAGTTGTCTATCGTATTTTATTTCTAGTTTTTCTTTCTTTATTTCCTCCTTAATTTTAGGCTTATCCCTTTTCTTCTGTAAAAGAAATTTTATTATTTGCATTATAATAACTTTGTTGAGAGTAAAGTAATAGTATATACGATAAAGTTAACTCTTTATCTAACAACTTAAACTTTTAAATCAGATGGTGGGTAACAATTCAATATGGTATTAGAGTAGGCAAAGGTCTTGAACTCAAATTTCATACCAATCCAATGTTTAAATTGTTGCACATGTTTGGATAGTTATCAATTAAGCCTGCTCACATGTGAGAGGGTGTGTTTGAGAGTATAATAATAACATAAAAGATAAGTTAACTACTATCTGTCATGTACCTACGAGATAGGGGGGCACTACTGTAATTGGAATATACTAAAGGAAGGAAGTAGCATATTAGGGAGCATGCAGTAAGGGGTTGTACTTAGTTTGTTGCTGCATTGGACAACTTGTACATTCTCCAGCGCCTGTAAGCAGTTACCACGCATGGGAAGGATTGGGTTAGCTATATATACGAGCTGATCATTCCTCATCATTATGAATGAATATACTCAGAATTTCTAAACACACTCTCTCTCTCTCTCTCTCTCTCTCTTTTCTATCTTCTTTCCTCCCTAAACTTCTATGTTCTCTCTCGATCATTCAAACTGTCACGATCCTAAGGGCAGTTAGGGAATAAGCCTACATTGTATGTTAGTTAGGAGCTATAAGGCGGGAAGTTAGCCATAACCAACTATGGTTATTCTGTTAGGATTGATTGTATAAATACTGCCCATGTAAAGAAGTAAGCATCAATGAAGAAGTAATTCCAGAATTCTCTCATTTTTGTTCTCTCTCTTTCTCTATCTTTGCTGCTAATTCCCAATCGAGTCAGGCCCAATCCTCGGGTCCTGACATAGTGGTATCAGAGACGGTCGAACCGATTGGGGGTGGGCGGAGGCCTGCGACGGGCGAAGGCGGACGGAGTGGAAGGAATGGCCGAAGGAACACGGACGCGACAGATGGAAGCGCGGATGGAGGCGATGGAACTTGAGGTGCACCAGACTCAAGAAACGATGACGTAGATGCTAGAGGAATTGGTCGTGATGAAGGACGAGATAAAAGGGGATGCGGAAAGAACCCTTGAAGCTTTAGAGCAATACAGACAAAGACTGAACAATGTCTTGGGCATCTTATCATCCTTGTCGCAATTCCGATTGTCACTAGAATTTCCTCCTAGGGGGAATTCGTAACCCTTATTGCCAACCCAGGATCATGTACCCAATCGAGACCAGCTAAGGGCGGAGGAGTCGAGGTCGAATCAAGAAACTCAGGTGCGAAACCCTCTATATAATTCTCATAACCATACCCCTAGCCCATGATTAGAAATTCCTATGTTTGAAGGAACTAAGCCGAGGTGGTGGGTGAGGCGTTGTGAGAGATTCTTCCAGTTATATAAGGTACCCGAGGAGCAGAAGGTTACGATGGCCGCAACCTACCTAAACGATACGGCTGACTGTTGGTACCAAGGGTGGGGCCAAGATCAAGACCAGGAAAGGAATTGGGGTGTTTTTGCGGAAAAGCTATGTGCAAGATTTAGGGAAAGGAGTATTGGGGATGTAATCGAAGAGTTCAATAAACTAAAACAAGAAGGGTCAGTGGTGGAATATCAAACAAGGTTTGAGGAATTGAGAGCCATTGTGTGCTTGGCTCAACCTGGTTTAACGGAGCAATATCTAGTCTCGACCTTCATTAGTGGGTTGAGGGATGAGCTTCGGTCAATGGTGAAGATGATGATGCCAGTGACTGTAAGTCAAGCAGCAGAAAAAGCGAGGCTCCAAGAGTTGACATTGGAAGCAATTTTCAAGAAACATAGGGTACCCTTGAGAGTAGGATTGGGAAATGGCCAATCGAGTGGGGGTAATTTCAAGACCATGACTCCATTAGTGACTCAAGGAAGACCTAAAGGGGCCTACAACGCTCAAGGGCCTAAGAATGCGGTTATGGAACAGAGGTGACAGCTAGGGCTTTGCTTCAAGTGCGGGGACAAGTATAGCTTTGGACACCAATGCAAGAAACAGATAATGCTATGCAAATGGAAGGGGATCGAGAAGAAGAAGAAACAGTGATAGAGGAAGAAGAAAGGAATCAAGAGGAATTACAAGAGGAGGAAGGGGGCGAGATTTCGTTTCATGCCTTAAAAGGCAGTCCCATGGGACAAATTATTAAGGTAAAAGGCCATGTGGGGAAAACAAGACTAACGTTATTGATTGACAATGAGAGTACCCACAGTTTTATCAGTGAAACTACAGCCAAAAGTTTGAAATGGGCCTTAACAGCAACTACTCCCTTATCCGTAACAGTGGCTAATGGTAGTAGGATGTTTAGTCATTACAAATGCAAAGGGTTCAAATGGGTGATGCATGATCAAGAATTTGTGGCTGACCTTAGAGTTTTGGAGCTGGGAGGATGCGATATAGTCCTCGGTGTTGATTGGATGAAGACGGTTAGTCCCTTAACTTTTGATTTCAATAAGTTGAAGGTGACTGTGGAAGTGGAAGGTAGGAGGCTTACTTTGTTGGGCAGCCTGGAGCAAGGAGAATGCAGGATGATTAAGGGCAACAAGCTGCACAAGATGATGCTCACTAAAGGAGGACAGATAGCACAGTTGTATTCTATACAAGCCATGGCAGTGCAGGAGGACGACAAGTCCTAGAATAGCCAACAGCCAGCTGATCAGACCATTGAAGCTTAAATCTCTAGGAAGGTACATAATTCGGATACCTTGCGTCTACTTTTGATGGATTTTAAGGACTTATTTGATGAGCCCCATTCCTTACCACCCCAACGTTCTTTGGACCATTCCATTCCTTTGAAACCACATTCAGACCCTATTAACATTAGGCCTTACAGATACTCTCCCATCCAAAAATCTGAAATAGAAAAACAAGTCAATTCTATGTTGAAAACCTCTATAATTTGTCCCAGCCAAAGCCCATATGCCTCTCCTGTACTTCTTGTTAAAAAAAAGGATGGTACATGGAGATTTTGCATTGATTATAGGCAGCTTAACTTTCACACTGTCAAAAATAAATTCCCTATACCCTTAATCGAAGATTTACTAGATGAACTCCATGGATCCAAGGTTTTTTCCAAACTGGATCTCAGATCTGGTTACCACCAGATCCGTATGGCACCTAATGACATCCACAAAACCGCTTTTAGGACACACCAAGGGCTGTACGAATTTACTGTCATGCCCTTTGGGTTAACCAATGCGCCCGCAACTTTTCAACTTTAATGCACCAAATCTTCCAGCCTTACTTGAGGAAGTTCATCGTTGTTTTTTTTTGATGATATCCTCATCTATAGCCCTGATTTAACACAACATGTTACTCACCTTCACCTTACTTTTGAAGTCCTTAGGATTCATCACTTGTATGTCAAGCTATCTAAATGTGCCTTTGCTGAAACTGAGGTGGAATATTTGGGACATATTGTGTCGGAAGGAGGAGTGAGGATAGATCCGGCTAAAGTGGCTGCCATGGTAGAGTGGCCAAGACCAGTGGCTGTAAAAGAATTAAGGGGATTTCTGGGATTGACGGGGTATTACAGAAAGTTTATTCGGAATTATGGGACAATAAGCAAAACCCTAACTGAATTACTTAAGAAAGATGCCTTCCAATGGAATCCTAAAGCTGAAACTGCTTTCATTCAGCTTAAAAAGGCTATGATTGATTGAGGCCCCGGTGTTGGCATTACCGGATTTTACAAAGGGTTTTGTAGTGGAGACGGATGCTTGTGACATAGGAATAGGAGCTGTGCTGATGCAAGGAGAACGACCAGTGGCATTCATTAGCCAGGCTTTAGCTCCAAAACACCTGGGATTGAGTGTCTATGATAAAGAACTACTAGCAGTATTGGCAGCAGTAGAAAGATGGCAACATTACTTGGAAGGGTTTTCGTTTGTGATAAAAACAGACCACCAAAGCCTTAAATTTTTGTCACAACAAAGATTACACACACAATTACAGCGGAAAGACATCTCCAAACTGATGGGGTTAGATTTCACAATTCATTATCGGAAGGGTAGAGAAAATGTGGTAGCAGATGCATTGTCCAGGAGGGATGAGAAAGGCACTTGTCATGCAATATCTATTGTTCTGCCTATGTGGATTTAGGAGTTGGTACGAAGTTATGACACCACGGATTGGATTAAGGAGAGGGTAGCCCAATTAGCAGTGCAACCAGCAGTGCAACAAGGGAATCCTAAGGGATATACTTTAACTCAAGGGGTGCTTCGTTACAAAGTTAGATTGGTAGTTGGAGAAGACCAAATGCTTAAAGAGCAGAATATAAAGGCCTTACACGGCTCACCAATAGGGGGACATTCGGGTGTAAGGGTCACCTATCAAAAGGTGAAGCAGCTCTTCTTTTGGCCAAGATTGAAAAGGGATGTGGTACAATTGGTGCTATCATGTGAGATCTGTCGGCAGTGTAAACATGAATAGGTCCCTTACTCGGGATTGTTGCAGCCTTTAGCAATTCCAGAGCAAGCATGGGAGGAGGTATCAATGGATTTCGTGGAAGGCCTACCTAGATCAGAAGGAAAGGATGTGATATTAGTGATAGTAGATCGGTTGACCAAATTTAGCCATTTTATCAGCTTAACTCACCCATTTACAGTAGCAGAGGTGTCTTGAGTCTTCCTAGATTTGGTGGTCAAGATCCATGGGGTGCTCAAATCCATAATATCTGACAGGGATACCATTTTTACCAGTCGCTTTTGGTAGGAATTATTCAAAAAATTAGGTGTCGGGTTGCATATGTCAATAGCATACCATCTCCAAACGGACGGACAAACAAAGCGGGTAAATCAGAGTGTTGAAGCCTATTTGCGCTGCATGTGTTTCACCAAACCCAGGAGCTGGAATAAGTGGTTAGGCCTAGCTCAATGGTGGTACAATTCTAGTTACCATAGTACCATTAAGAGGAGTCCTTTTGAGGCCATGTTTGGGTATAAACCAACCCTCCTACCTGCAATTTCAGGCTCTAATCCTACTATGGCAGCAGTGGGCGAGTATTTCTCACAAAGGCAGTCGCTGATAACTATCTTAAGGAAGGAGTTAACCACTGCCCAGAACCGAATGAAGCAGGTGGCGGATAAAAGGAGGACTGAAAGATCATTTGAAGTGGGGGAGCAGGTCTATTTGAAGGTCAGACGTTTCCTCCAACAGCCTTACACCACAATTCCAGTTTCTAAGCTGAGTCCTAAGTATTTTGGACCATTTCCTATTGTGGCCAAGGTGAGAGCAGTGGCTTACCGATTGCAGCTGCCAAAAGGGGTGCAAGTTCACCCTATTTTTCATGTTTCATTACTTAAGCCAGTTAAAGGGCCCCTAGCTAATGTCAGCACAGAATTACCTCCCATAGCTGAGCAGTTGGAAGAGGAGGTAGAGCCTCGCGCCATTGTTGAGAGAAGGATCATATATAGGGGCAGTTTACCTATTACACAAATACTGGTTCAGTGGACTAATCAGCCGCTAGAGCATACTAGGGAAAATTTACTAGA
The DNA here is from genome assembly GCA_036245055.1 of Diospyros kaki. NCBI lineage: Eukaryota > Viridiplantae > Streptophyta > Magnoliopsida > Ericales > Ebenaceae > Diospyros > Diospyros kaki. Next base: position 7,067,514 of record BSEG01000003.1, read on the forward strand.
ATTGTTGCAGCAGTTTCCCAGGGCTGCTGGACTCTTATAATTCTTGAGGACAAGAATTAATTGAAGGGGAGGGCAATTGTCACGATCCTAAGGGCAGTTAGGGAATAAGCCTACATTGTATGTTAGTTATGAGCTATAAGGCGGGAAGTTAGCCATAACCAACTATGGTTATTCTGTTAGGATTGATTGTATAAATACTGCCCATGTAAAGAAGTAAGCATCAATGAAGAAGTAATTCCAGAATTCTCTCACTTTTGTTCTCTCTCTTTCTCTCTCTTTGCTGCTAATTCCCAACTGAGTCAGGCCCAATCCTCGGGTCTTGACACAAACGATCAAGTAATTCCAGTCAGATCACTCGAGAGCTGACAATTTGTGTTATGATTAGGAGCGCTAGGACCGCTCTAATATCAGCCAAATGTAAAACACACCCTCACCTGAATTCAAATCAATCAACATAATGTAAAAGCAGAATTTAAAGCAATAATGGAAATAGGGAAAGAGACAACCAAACCACATAAGAGACAAGAATTTATCTTGGTTCAGATTGCTATGAGTAATCCTACATCCAGCCTTGGTTCGAGAGCAACCCACTAGAAATCGTGTATGAATCAATACAAGAAACCCTCATACCTCTCTTCACGAGTACACCATACTTATGAGATTACAAAATACTCTCTATACAAGCCTTTCCTCTCAGATTACAACTATTGAATCTTGGACCGGTTTCCTCACAATAATATTCACTCTCTCACACCCAACCCTCACCTGATAGTAATAGAAACAAAGAAATGTAATCAGAACAAATGACAAAGCAATAACAGAAGATAAAAGAGTCAAGAACTTATCCTGGTTCAGGCATGAAAATGCCCTACATCCACACTGCCGAAGCCTTCAGAAAATCCACTAGAAAGTGTTCAAGATTACATCACTCCCTCTCTCTCACACCTAGCTATGAATCAATAGCCTTACCTCTCGAGAATACAAGGACCAAGCCTTTGCTCTCTCTCAATTCTCTAGAACTCGTGCAAGACAGAAAACAAATGAACGAATGCTGAGATCTCTCCTCTCCTGAGAACCTATGATCATGATATTAGGGACAAAAATGAAATATTAGGGAATACAAGGTCTATCCGGAAATAACTTTAAGCTAGTTATTTTCGTTATATTCTTAAACACATAAAATATAAATATACAATCATTTCCCAATTGAATACACAACCCTTCACCGAGACTTAACAACTAGACTAATACAAATTCTAACAACACTATCACTCTTTTACAGAATTGAGAATGATCAAGTGATCACGATTGCCCGCCTAAGCCTTCTATTTGTAGAGGATTTGGGCAGATATTACAAAGTTTTTAAGTTAAGACTACACAAAGTCTAAACTACCCCTCATATATACAACATAAGATAGCCTCTTCCTAACTTAGTTTATTTAGTCGCTTCTAATCACTCGAGAGTTCTCCTGATTCCTTCTATCCTTCTAGAAAAAATACTCAATGCAAAACTCAACAATTTGGTATTGGAGCAGCGCTTTTGGGCGTCGATTGGATTACTGAAAACTTGTCACCATGGCTGATGGAACGAGGATGAAACAAATGGAGTTCCAGCTGCAGCAGGTTACTGCAGTGATGGCGGAGATGCAGGGGAGAATGGGGACTCTAGAATCCTTTGTTAGATTGGGAATGGATGCTCGGTTTAACCAGGTGATGGAGAGGTGGGCGAGGAAAACCAGGAACAAAGTGCTTTGCTTCGGGAGCAAGTGATGGAGCCGATGCACCAGTTCATGAGGATGTTAGCATCCCAACAATCGGTAAGACTCTCAATTGAATTTCCTCCTAGGGAAAGGTCGGAGCCAATCCTTCTCGTAGTGAGAATGGAGTATCGACTAGTGGGGTCGTCGGAGTTTGAGTTTGAACCATAAATGCTAGGGGAGAATACGCGGGAGAGGAGGCCACGAGCTCAAGCTAATCGTAATCAGCTGAGCTTCCCTGTGTTGAAATTGGAGATTCCACTTTTTGATGGGGAGAATCCGAAATGGTGGATAAGGAAGTGTAAAAGGATGTTCTCCCTATACCAAGTGTAGGAACAACAGAAGATCACTCTGACTTTTGCTTACCTAAATGATATGGGAGAAGCTTGGTTTTAGGGGTGGATTACGGTGAAGGAAGAAAGCCCATGGAATGTTTTTGCTGATGATCTCTGGGAGAGATTTGGGGATAGGAGCATGAGGGATGTAATTGAGGAGTTTAACAAACTCAAGCAAGAAGGGACAGTGCAGACCTATCAACTCAAGTTTGAGGAGTTAAGGTCCTTGATGATAGTGCACAATCCCCAATTGTCTGAAGAGTATTTTGTGTCAAGTTTTATTAGTGGCCTCGGGGATGAAGTGAGGCCAATGGTGAAGATGATGCAACCTTAGATGGTCAGTAGGTTGCTAAGAGTGCAAGGCTGTAAGAAATGACCATCGAGGCATTGATGAAGAAGCAGAGGAGTCAAGTGAAGGGAGTGATCGCTGGTGGCTGGCAGGCCGGAAACAGATTAGTGGGAAGGGATATGGGGCACAGTGGTAAGGGTGTCCCAGCATTGCCCCTTGCAACCCTTATTCCAACAAATGGAGGAAAATTGATAGAACAGAGGCATCAGGCGGCCTTATGCTATAGATATGGAGATAAAAACTTTCCAAAGCATAGGTGCAAGTGCCAACTCTTATTATTGGAAGGGGAAGAGGATGAAGAAAGAGGAGAAGAAACCTTAGGGGTTGAGGGAGAGGATAAAGGGGAGATTTCCCTACACACACTAAAAGGGTTGGCTAACAGTAAGATTATTAAGGTGGAAGGAAGAGCCCACAATTGCCCTTTAATGGTACTCATCGATAGTGGGAGTACCCATAACTTATTGGATGAAGCCATAGCAAAGAAGTTGGGGTGTGAGGTCTTAAATTCTCACCCTCTTTTAGTGATAGTTTCAAACGGTAGTAAGTTCTTAAGTCAGTTAACTTGCTTAGGGTTCGTTTGGGAGATGAATGGGGAAGAATTCGTGGCAGACTTGAGACTACTAAAGTTGGGTGGATGTGATGTGGTTCTTGGTGTAGACTGGATGAGAAAGGTGAGTCCTATTAGTTTTGATTTCAATAAAATGGAGGTGACCTTTGAGGAAGATAGAAGGAGGACCCTAATAGGCAGCCATGAATTAGGAGTGCAAGATGATCTCAGGAAAGAGACTATAGAGAATGCTCAAGAGCAAGTTCTCCCAAGTGGCATAGTTCTCCATCCATGCCATGAAACCAATCGAGGGTAGTCAAGAGCAAGAAGGAGAATTAGTAGTAATTGTGAGTAGCCACTCACATGATCAGTGGAAGGTACATGGAACCGACTCTCTTAACATGCTTTTAATTGAGTTTAGGGACCTCTTTTCTGAGCCTAACTTCTTACCACCCAAGAGACCCTATGACCACACCATCAAACTTAAACCTAATTCAGAGCTAGTTAATGTGAGATCCTACCGTTACCCACCTAGACAGAAAATCGAAATTGAAAAGCTCATTAAGGACATGTTGCAAAAATCTATCATCCAACCCAGTTATAGTCCATTTGCATCACCTGTGTTGTTTGTCAAAAAGAAAGATGGTTCATGGAGATTATGTGTTGACTATTGTTAACTAAATGCCATAACCATCAAGTACAAGTACCCCATACCCATTGTAGAAGACTTACTTGATGAGCTTAAACATGCTTTTGCTTTTACTAAACTAGATCTCAGATTAGGTTATCATCAAATTTGGATGAAGCTTGTAGACATTTCTAAAGCAACTTTCAAAACTCACCAAGGGCACTATGAATTCAAAGTAATGCCCTTTGGTCTCACCAATGCCCCAGCTACCTTTTAGGCGTTGATGAATCAAATTTTTGAGCCCTACTTATGCAAAATCATCCTAGTATTCTTTGATGATATTCTAATTTACATCACTTCATTTGCCAAGCACCTAGATCACCTGAAAACCACCTTTGAAGTCCTTAGATTCAATAAATTGTATGTGAAGGAGTCAAAGTGTGTCTTTGCACAAAGGCAGGTGGAGTATTTAGGCCATAGTATATCTAATGCAGGGGTAAGCACTGACCCTAGCAAGGTAGCAACAATGGTGGGTTGGCCAAGGCCTCAGAATGTTAAAGGTTTAAGGGGATTCTTGGGGTTAACTAGTTACTACCGCCAATTTGTTAAAGATTATGGAGTAATCAGCCAGCCCCTCACAGAACTATTGAAGAAGGATGGGCTTCAATGGGATTCTAAGGCAGATGAGGCCTTCTGTAAGCTTAAATAGGCTATGAGTGCGGTGCCAACCCTAGGGCTGCCAGACTTTGACAAGCCATTCATCCTAGAGACATATGCTAGTTCTAATGGAGTTGGAGCCGTGTTGGCTCAGGAGGGCAGGCCTTTGGCTTTTCTTAGCCAGACATTAGCTCCTCGACATCTTGGGTTGAGCGTATATGAGAAGGAACTTTGGCGGTGTTGATGGCTATAGACAAGTGGAGGCATTACCTAGAAGGGAGTAAGTTTGTGGTCAAAACAGACCACGAGAGTCTGGAGTTTTTACTACATCAGACATTACATACATAGCTACAACGTAAGGGAATGACCAAGTTAATGGGGTTGGATTATGTAATCCAATATAGAAAGGGGAAGGAAAACCTTGTTGTTGATGCATTATCTAGGTGTTATGAAGAGGTAAATTTTGCTACAATTACAACAGTAGTTCTAGATTGGTATTGAGAAATGGTCTCTAGTTATGAGACTGATGAGAACACTAAAGAGCTTCTACAACAATTGGTGATGAATTCTATTGCCTGGCAGGGGAATACCTTAACCAATGGCCTAATCAGGTACCAAGGGAAGTTGGTAATAGGGAATGATGAGAGTTTGAAGAGGAAGATTTTGGAGGCATTGCATGATTCTCCCATAGGACACTAGGGCATAGTTAATACCTATCATAGGGTCAAACATCTCTTCTATTGGCTAGGGCTAAAAAGGTATGTGATGGAATTCGTGTTGAGTTGTGATATTTGTAGGAGGTGCAAATAAGAAATGGTGGCCACCCCAGAGTTGTTACAGCCTTTGGATGTGCCAGGAGGGCCTTGGGAAGTATCTCAATGGATTTCATTGAGGGCCTGCCCAAGTCAGAAGGGCGCGATTGCATTATGGTGGTAGTGGATAGATTTACAAAATACGTCCATTTCATAGGCCTGACCCACCCCTACACAGCTTAGGAGATAGCTAAAGTGTTCTTGGATCAAGTGATAAAATTACATGGAATCCCTAAAGCTATGGTGTTTGACCGGGACAAGATTTTTACCAGCCTACTATGGAAGGAATTGATGAGCTTATTAGGGGTTAAACTCAACATGTCAACTGCTTATCACTCGTAGTCTGATGGCCAGACTGAAAGAGTAAAACCAATGCTTGGAGACATATTTGTGTTGTGCTTGTTTCCTACAACTCAGTCACCATAACTCCATTAAAAGGTCCCCCTTTGAAGCCCTTCATGGTTATAAGCCACCCTTGCTACCAAATTTGGGAAGTTCCTCTACAGTGGTAGCCCTAGATACCTACCTTTAGCAAAGGCAATCGGCCTTCTAGGTGCTCAAAATGGAATTGGCCAACTCCAAGAATTGTATGAAACAATATGCTGATAGAAGGAGAAGTGACAGAATTCTAGGTGGGTGACGTGGTGTATTTGAAGCTTAAACCATGCCATTTGAAAGCCGTACTTCAAAAGACCAGCTCAAAGCTCAACCTGAAGTTTTATGGTCCGTTTCCAATTTCAGCCAAGGTGGGAAATGTGGACTATCGTCTACAGATACCAGAGGATTCCAACATGCACCCAATATTTCATGTATCACTCCTCAAGAAGGCAGTGGGAGCACAACCAGTGAGTTCAACTCTACCCTCCTTTCCCAATTCTAATGACAATACAAGGCAACCTACAACTAGAGTTGATAGAAGAGTCATCTAAAGGCAAGGGGCCCCTATCATTCAAGTTCTCGTCCAATAGTCTAATCTCCATACCGACAACAACACTTGAGAATATCTCAAGCAATTTCCTCAAGCGGCAAATCTCCTCAGCATTTCTTGAGGACACGAAAATTTTGAAGGGAGGGGTAATTGTCATGTACCTATGAGATAGGGGGGCACTACTATAATTAGAATATACTGAAGGAAGGAAGTAGCATATTAGGGAGTATGCAGTAGGGGGTTGTACTTAGCTTGTTGTTGCATTGGACAGCTTGTACATTCTCCAGCACCTGGGAAGGATTGGGTTAGCTATATATACGAGTTGATCATTCCTCATCGTTATGAATGAATATACTCAGAATTTCTAAATTCTCTCTCTATCTCTCGCTCGCTCGCTCTCTTTTCTATCTTCTTTCCTCCCTAAACTTCTCTCTTCTCTCTCGATCCTTCAAATGATCTAGTAGTTCCAGTTAGATCTCTCAGGAGTTGACACTATCTAACAACTTAAGGTTTTAGATACGATGGTAGTTAACAATTCAACAAACTTAATAAAATAAGTTATATGTTCGATGTTGTTCCACTAAATAGTTTTTATATATTTTTCATGAAAACTAAGTGTAAAATCCTCCAAGTTTTTAGGCCTTATAAAAGAAAAGCCCAGCTTGTATAATGATTAAAACCCTAATGGGGTGGCTAGAAATCCTCCCTCTTGCAACCTCCACCTTCCATTTTTGCTCCTCCCTTTTTCTGTTATTCTCCCTTCCAGACTCCCTGTTTCTTTTCTCTTTTCCTCCAGTCCCCTTTACTCTTTTCCCCCACACCCCCTTCTCTCTTCTCTTGCCTATGTCTCTCCCCCCCCCCCCTTTCTTTCTATATTCATTTTTCTGTTGGGATGATGTCACAACTTGGAGAAGCAAGATATTGAGAAAATCATAGCTTGAAGATGACACAACGGGACCCATCCTTGTGACATCTTCTCTTATGTTCTCTTTAATCTATGATTGAAACACATTCCATGGCATTCCAATATGCCAAAGCATCACACTCCATTGTGTACGTACTAGAACGTGGTTCTTGAGGGGGTAGGGCGAACCTGGTAACTATGATACAAATTAGGAAAGATTTGGCCTTTAATTTGAATGACAATGATTCAACCCCCTCAAATTATCTCTTAGTCTCTTCTAACCATCCATAGTAAGGCCAAAAGGCATCCAAAGGTAGGTCTTCATCCAAATTTTCTTAATTCTAAAGCCTTTGAAGTGACTAAAAAGATTAAAAAAATTCCTCAAAAATCCCATGGGTCATGAAACAAAGCAAGGTATGAAGGAAACACTCTCTAGCAACCCCTCATGAATGAAGATGTGAGTTATTGCTTAACCTCTTTGTATATGTAGAACAAATTGAGTTGAATGTCTATCCTATTAATCAAATTGTTGTTATTAGTGTTAAATCATTTGTATTAGATTAGCTGATTGTCTCGGGTGAGCAAGTTTATGTCAGGGTTATATTCGGTAGTTTAGTTGGTTAGTCATAACAGCCAAAGATGTTGGTTTATTAAGTCTTGTTTGGTCTACCCTTATGTTCTATAAATAAGGGGTCGCCTTTAGTTCTCACTGGTTTTTTATTCTATCTTGGGAATTCCGTGCGAGTATGTGCTGTGTAAGAGGAAAGCAATTGAGAGCTTTGTAATCTGTTGTAATCTCTATATAGCCTGGGTATAGAGTTGTGAGAGAGAGTTTGGTTTCAGTACATGTAATTGTTTCTGAGATTCAAGATAGTGGAGAAGAGGCTAAAGGCAGTTTGGATGTAGGTTTCCTATAAGGGAAACTGAACTAGGATAAATTTCGAGACTTCGTATGTGTTTTCTTCTAATTTACTGCCTTCATATTCTGTTCTCTTATTTCTTTCGTGTGTGGGTAATTCCGATTATCTTGAGGGTACAGTGTTTGACTAAGCAAGGCAGAAGATTGGGACAACAGGATTATTGTCACTGGTTTGGAATGGTATTTTCATGTTAAATTTGTGGTATGTTTTCAATATTTTTATCCATTATTGTTTTTATGGAATGAATTTTAACTTAATATTGAATTAGTGTACATTTTTCAATATTTTTATTCATTATTGTTTTTATGGAATGAATTTAACTTAATATTGAATTAGTTGTGTTTTTAAATTGTAGGGACTACATAACTTCTGTATTCAGCAGGCCAGATGGTTGGACTGTCTATCTCATAGGATTGCCCACGTAGTTTGACATCTATTATTTTGCTTTAATAAAAATTTTTTGATTCTATATGGTGATAGAAATGTTGATTGGCCACTGGTAAAAGCTTGATATCCAAGTGAGTTTGAGTTCAAGGGCAGGTTGTGCACAAATCTACTGAAATTTATTGACTTCCTTGTCCTGTTTTTCTTCTGTGGTTTTGCAAATTAACCAAGTTGTTTTCAAGCTAGTAATCTTATTTCCTCAATGACTCCTTTCTTCAAACCTAATGCTGATATGAATTAACTAATTTGACCTGCTAGGGCCTTTAAAAGCCCTTAAATAGTTGTTATCTAAAAACTTTCCTCTGCTACTTCTAAATTCCTGATATCCCTTAATCCTCAGCTACTAGTGAAAACGCTCTTAATACTATCTTAAATTCCTAAAGGCTTGATCATGTTTATGTTGGTAGGAAGATATTGTAACAGTAGGCTAGGGCACAAAAGATAGCTAGGGCACAATTGAGAGAGAAGAAAGAAACTCTCATAATTCACTAGGAAATGAAATGATCAAATGAAATGAAAGATACATCAATAAGAAGGCATTGCTAAGTTTATATACTCAGCAAGCCTACAAGCAACCGCCTAACTAAACATCGCACTAATACATACAACAAACTATAATCAACATTACATCAAACAACAATTAATTTAATAGCAACAACATGATTACAAACAACTTCAAGTAACATATTCTTCCACAGATATACAGCATAAGTGGGTTGTACCCCGAGAAAGAATGTTTTCCAGTCACTTTTGTTGTCCAGGCAGCCTTTTCCTCTAGAACTAAGCAAGCGTTTTTTTCGGTCAAGCTCAGTTCATTTTTTTTTTTTGTCCAGAGCTCTCTGTTGAAATAGTTCTCCTACCTTTTAATACCCTAGTCTTACAATCTTTGTTCACAAATCCAGCAAATAATCCAATTATAGGTAGTTTTACTTTTATCATGGGATGTCTGGAGCTATTCTATTTTACCAGTGAGAACATTGCCCTCCAGGAGTTTTATATTGAATTTGGATGGCTCAATTGTGCTTAGTAGAAGTTCTGAACTGTATGTTTTAGCTGGGACTTTTTGTGAAAGGTGAGAACAATTTTACATTGATGATTGAGAAAAGGCTTGCTGAGTGTAGTAGATGAATAAAACTTTCTTGAAGGTAGAATGCATACAACTGTGAAAAGTAAGCTGGAATTTCAACGGGCATTGTTGCTTTGGTATAGAGATGCTTGAAGGCGATCCACCAAGCAGATGGGTGCTTGCAAGAAGATGATTTTTATGTTATACAATTCATTTTGTACTATTTGGGGGCTTTTGGAGTGGTATACGTGTTTTACTTATTTTAAGTGAAAAATTTGAGGTTTTTTAATTTTTCACCCACTTTAACAACGCAGGTTAGGTTGATTTTAGGTAATTTGTGCTATTTGGGTTTTTGTGAAGGTGATGGGTGAGCCCCATTAGTGGAAAAGCTAAGGGCCTGTTTGAAAACACTACGATTTTAAAAAATTTCATTCCATTCCAAAAAATTGGAATGAAAACAGTGGAAGTTGTGTTTGTTCTAGTATTTTGTTTTCAAAATTTTGACAACAATTTTAGAAATGGAATGGATTTAAAACCCATTTTGTTTCCATTTTAAAACTTTTTTCCCCAAAAGTTCTACACCATTACAGACTCTCTCTTCCTCCCCACCCAACCTGAGCTTCTTCTGCTTGCGACTGCTGGCTGGCGCCCAGCAACAACTCTGGCACCTAGTGAGAACTCCAGCCGCCGATGACTTTGACAGTCCCAAATTTGAGCAGCTCTGGCGACTCCTTGACCAGATCCATTAATTTCTGCGACAAAACGACCAAATCTGGCTAGTTTCAGGCAAGGGTTCACGTGACCCTGCAGCTGTTGCCCAACAACTTTGACTAGCCTGTGACGTTTTCTGTGACAAGCAACTCCGATGACAGGAGGACCAGATCTGGCCATTTCCAGCAAGATCCACACCAGATCTGACCATTTTCCATTATTTTAGATTATTTTGAATATTTGATTAAATTATTCACATCTAATTTTGTTACCAATAATTGCAATGTTTGAATTATTGTGGGTCTACCAATAAACTTTTTTTTTTTTTAACCCTCAGCATGGATTTAATGTTGAATGCAGATTCAAAAAATCAAACACTGTTTTCAGTTTTCACTTTCATTTTCTTGACAACTCACGGCAATATCAAACTGTGTTTTTAGTTTTCATTTTCCTTAGGAGAATATGAGAATTAAGGAATTGGAAAAAGAATGACAGAATGGAATGGAATGGAAATTTTTGACAGCTTTTTCAGATGACCCCTAATTATTCTAGCTTTTACTTTATTTTTCTCACCTATTATCCTATCTGCTTCTGCTGCAAACAAGTGCTTAGAACGTGCAATCCACTCTGTCCCTGATGTTATCGCTCTTCTTGCTATTCTTATCTATTTCTCTATTTTTGCAAGGTAATCAAAATTAGTAGATTTGTTTGCCCATAATGAGGGTGCTTAGTAAGGGGGCAGGTTTGATTTTTAGTATGCTTAAGAAATCCAACAAATTTTGCAAGCCAAAGAGCTCTGAATTTTGGTCCTGGAATTTTATCATGTTGCATAGTGAGGAGCCTTGTGCACTGGGGATGCCTAAGAAAAAAGCCTAAAAAAAAAAACAGTTACGTAGAGTTGTGGTTGGATCTTATTTTGTCAAACCACTGTAGAGTGGGTGTTGTCTGTAGGTGATCTTTTTAGTTGCTCTATGGGGTTTGTGGGGTGGAGAGTAGATGGTGCTATGGCAAACTCCGAAATCAGATGGAAGATGCTAGACTCTGTTCTGAAGTCTTTTTTCGCATGGTGTGCAGGGGGCTGTTATGCACTTCATGCCATGCTTTGCAGATTTTATTCTTGTTCCTTCTTGTGGTAAAAACTAATTATTTAGGCAAATGGAGCACAAGAATCTAATCTGTCAAACGATTTTTTCTCCTGTAAACTATTCGTTATTTTTCTGGTTTGATTGTGATTTTCTTGTTAATCATCGATCTGTATCCTTTCCTTTTACCAGAAACTTTGTCAATGAAGGGATTGACGTTAAATTGCATGGACCGTAAAGCAGAAGCTTATGAACTTGTGCGGCTTGGATTAAAGGTTTGGTTTTGTCTGCCTTTCCCTTTCCTTGTTTCCCTTTCCACTCTTGAATTATGCTGATGTGCCTCTATTGGTGATTATATTTGTTATTTGTTAAGGCATAACTTCTCTGTCAATGCAGAATGACCTGAAGAGTCATGTTTGCTGGCATGTTTATGGTCTCCTGTACCGATCGGATAGAGAATACAGGGAGGCAATTAAATGCTACCGAAATGCCCTGAGGATTGATCCAGATAATATTGAAATATTGCGGGACTTATCACTCTTGCAGGTGGATATGAATTATGTGCCTAATTATTATTTTAGTGCTCACTTGCTTCTGTAAGGCTGGGAAAACAGTTTAGTCTTTTCATTTTAAATTATTCAACAGGCAGATAACACTTGGGGGAATGCAGATTTCTAAATGTATGATTAGTTCTGGCTTGTCTAGCTTTATTTGATTTGTTGTTTGACAACCCTAGATAATTGGTTTTAGCCTTGTTGGCCTTTTTGAGGTTTCTCTTGTGATTTCTACATATATGAAGTATCTATTTAAGGATATTATTTTATACGTAAAAAATAAGATGTTGGTTCATAAAACCCACTTCATGAATATACATTAAACAAGTATTTAGGAAATATAGGAAAGAGCTATGAGCAACAGCGTGACATTGAATCGTTGTTTCCCCACTGTATTACCCATATTGATAGGATATGATAAAGGTAAGTGTGGAGAATTAAAATGAAATCAGTGGCATTATCAGGAAGTTGCATCCGAGATATTGCTCCTAAATATTCGGAGTATTCAAAGCTAGAGATAAGGCCGAATATCTCTCCTATTAGTTAGCTGGTTATTTATGTTTTGCAGATAGATAATTTGTAAATTTAAATAGATTAGATTTGTACTTATAGATAGATTAGACTTGTATATTAGGTAGGACTTCTATCTCCTAATCAAGGTATATATTGAGCACTATCAAATGAAACCGAGGATCATTCTCGTCTCTCAATTAATTCTAGATGATATCAGAGTTGAGTTTTGATTCACTCCCAAGCCTCTTCCAATAAACCACTACTCGCCCTTCCTCCTGTAGTGTTTTTCTCCTTTCAGCCACTTGTTTTTCCCTACTCATCAATATGGCCAGGAAGAGTTCTCAATTATCCGAAATGATCCCTTTACCCACCAACAATCAAGGAGCCATTGACAATAATATAGTCATTGTCATTGGACATAAATTGAATGGGCAGAACTACCTACAATGGTCTCAATTGGCCTTGATGTTCATATGGGGGAAGGGGAAGGACGATTACTTGACCGGAGCAACAACCAAACCAAAGGAAGAAGATCCTACATATTGGAGTTGGAAAGCTGAGAATAATATGGTAATGTCCTGCCTTATAAATTCTATGGTGAATGATATAGGAGAGAATTTGTTTTTATATGATACAACCCAAGATATTTGGGAGGCTGCTACAGAAGCGTATTCACATGTTGAAAACACCTCCGAATTGTTTGAGATTGAAAGCTTGCTTGATGATCCCAAACAAGGTGAATCTCATGTGACTCAATATTTCAATTCCTTGAACAAATATTGGCTGCAACTAGATAAGTTTGATAACATTGAATGGAAGTGCACAAAAGATTCTGCAAAGTACAAAAAGATTGTGGAACAAAAGGGGTTGTATAAATTTCTAATGGGCTTCAACAAGAGCCTAGATGGTGTTAGAGGAAGGATACTCGGTACAAAACCTCTCCCAAGTATTTGAGAAGCTTTTTCTGAGGTTCGAAGGGAAGAAAGTATGTTGAAGATCATGCTTTAACCTGCAACATCTAATCTGGAACAGTCAGCCTTGGTCACCTGAAGTACTCCACAGAATTTCAAACCGAGGAAGGGACGACCATGGTGTGATCACTGTCACAAAGCAGGACATACCAAGGATACTTGTTGGGAGATACACGGTAAACCTCCAGATTGGAAGCCAGCACATGAGAGAAGGAGTAAGAGGAACCTAGTATCTATGGAGGAGCCCACTGTAGCCCCGACACCAACACTGTTTAGTAAGGAATAGATGGAATGGCTGCAAATCATGTTTGGAAAGACTCAAATCAATCAATCCTCTACCATAGCATCAGGATCTATAGCCCACAAAGGTACTTTTCTACATGCCCTTATCACTAAGAGAGATTTATCCAATATTTGGGTGATTGATTCAGGGTCCTCGGATCACATGACGGGGCAAATCAATCTCCTATCCAATTTCCAGCCATGTAACAAAAATTGGACCGTAAGGGTGGCAGATGGCTTACTGCCAAGGGTTGTGGGAACCGGATCCATTGCTCTCTCTAAGGATATTTGTCATGACCCTATGAGTAATAAAAGGGTATTATTGTAATAGGGTAGAATAGTTTGTTAAGGATATTTTACCAAGTGGTTAGAAGCACATGGGAGCATGTGCTAGGCTATTAGAAGGCAAATATGCCTATATAAGCTTGTGTAATAGGTTTGTTTTCTTATCCAAGAAATTAATAAATTGAAATCTGTTTTTCTCCTCTTCCAAATTCTCTCCCCTTTCTTGATCTTCATCTCCCTATTTTTTCTGTTCTATAATCTCCCTAACACTTCTTCTAATCTCTCCCTCATTCTTCCCATTTCCTCCTTAATTCCCTTCCGTCCTTGGCTTAACTGAATCGGATTCTTCCGATTCCCAAACTGATCCTAGGTTAAGCCCTAGGATCATGACAATATTGTGCTGAAATCAGTTCTTTTGGTGCCTAATCTAGATTGCAATCTATTATCTATCCGTAAATTGACATCAGATTTAGATTGTATTGCTAAGTTCTCAAATAATGTATGTGAATTTCAAAACGGAGTTCGGGGATGATGATTGGCAGTGTTGAGGCAGGATTGGGGCTCTATCTTCTTACAAAGACCAACTCTGAAGGCAACCTAGTTCAGTCCAACACTTATTCAACAATTCCTTCTGTTCGTTTCTCTAATTCTTTTACTACTTATGATAGTGCAATCATGTTATTGCACTATAGACTAGGTCATCCAAACTTTGTTTATCTTAGGAAATTATTCTCATCATTGTTTAATAATTAAGATCCACATAAATTGCATTGTGAAATCTGTCAATACTCTAAGCATGTTAGGAATAACTATCCTAGTCAAAATTATACTTCTTCACATCCTTTTTCATTGATTCACAGTGATGTATGGGGCCCTTCTCAAATTAAGAATATCACGGGTTCTCGTTGGTTTGTTTCATTTATTGATGACCATACCTGACTTACATGGGTGTTTCTTATGAAAGAAAAATCAGAAGTTGCCCTATCTTTCAAATGTTTTATTCTATGGTGGGAAGACAATTCAATGCCAAAATTCAAATCCTAAGAACCGATAATGCCAAGGAATATTTTTCTTCAATCCTTGGATCCTATCTTTCAAACCATGGCATTATACACCAAAGTTCGTGTGTGGATACACCCCAACAAAATGGTGTAGCCGAAAGAAACAATCGGCATATCTTAAAAGTGGCTCGATCCTTGTTGTTTTTCACCAATGTTCTTAAACATTTTTGGGGTGAAGACATTCTCACAACCACTTACCTAATTAATAGATTGGCCTCACGGATTCTAAACCATCAAACACCAAGCCAAACCCTCCTCAAATCCTATCCTCACACTTGGATTTGGTCTCATATTCCCCTTAAAATCTTTGGATGTACTGTGTTTGTTTATGTACACCAACATTTTTGAATTAAACTCGACCCTAAATCCCTTGAATGCATCTTCATTGGCTATTCTCCTCATCAAAAAGGTTACAAGTGCTACTCTTTTGAGCATAAGCGAAATTTTAACTCCATGGATGTAACCTTCTTTGAACACCAACCCTATTATCACAAAACTAATATTCAGGGGGAGATCCATTCCTACAATTCTCAAGAATATCAGTTTTGGGAAACTCTTGCAAGCCTGAGTCCTCAAACTCAGCAACACATTGATCCTATGCAGCCTGAACAACAAACTGATCCTATGCAGTCTATGCAGCTTGAACCTATACAACCAGAACCTACCCATCAACAACCTAACCAATTGGACCCTGCTCTTACAAGTCCTTTCATCGGTCCTCAACCTTCTCCTACCAAAGAATTTCAGGTTTATTCTTAGAGAAAATCTCAACAAGAGAGAGAACACCACTCCTGCTCTCGGCCTGACCAAGATACTAACCTTAATATTCTCCTAAGTGGTAGTGTTGAAAAGCTTGGGGAAAGTTTGGACAGTACAACCACTGATGAAAGGCATTGATTGGCCTATTGCATTACGAAAGGGAGTAAGATCATGCACTCAACACCCCATACACAACTACATATCCTACAAGGATGTTTCATCAAAATTTTGTGTATTTTTATCCAATTTGAATAAGGTGCAGGTGCCAAACACAATTAGAGAAGCTTTTCAATAGCCACAGTGGAAAAAAACAGTTCTTGATGAAATGAATGCCTTAGAGAAAAATGAAACATGGGAGATAACCACACTACCTCCTAGAAAGCAACCTATCGGTTGCAAAGGGATATTTACAGTTAAGTATAGGGAAGATGGGTAGATTGATCGTTTCAAAGCTTGGCTAGTAGCAAAAGGGTTCACTCAATCCTATGGTATTGATTACCAAGAGACTTTTTCCCTGGTGGCAAAGTTGAATACCATCCGGATCCTATTGTCTCTAGCTTCAAATCTAGATTGGCCTTTTCACCAACTAGATGTGAAGAATACATTTTTAAATGGGACTCTAGAAGAAGAAGTCTACATGGAAATCCCCCATGGCTTTGAAACCAATCATACGAGAGAGAAGGTGTGCAAACTCAAACGATCTCTCTATGGACTCAAGCAATCACTTGGAGCTTGGTTTGAGAGATTTCAAGGGCAGTCAAACAACAAGGGTACAATCAAAGTCAAATTGATCACACATTGTTTATCAAGCATACATTGGGAGGTAAATTGACCATTCTTATAGTAAATGTGGATGACATTATTGTTATTGGAAATTACAAGCCTGAAATAAATAATCTCAAGGAAATACTTGCAAGGGAATTTGAAATCAAGGATGTAGGAAATCTAAGGTACTTCTTGGGTATGGAAGTTGTAAGATCAAAAGTAGGCATCTTGGTATCCCAAAGAAAGTATACTCTAGACCTACTAAAAGAAATCAGAATGTTGGGTTGCAAACCGGTTGACACACCTATGGATTCAACTACAAAGTTAGATCTTGGCAAAGAAAGTGCACTAGTTGATAAAGGAAGATATCAAAGATTGGTGGGAAAGTTAATATACTTATCTCATACACGACCGGATATAAGCTTCTCAGTAAGTTGTGTTAGTCAATTTATGAATGATCTTATAAAAGTCCATATGAAGGCTGTCTACTACATCTTAAAAGTATTTGAAATTGACTCCTTGCAAAGGCTTGATGTTCCAGAAAAACAAACAATCAAGGAATAGAAGTGTATAGTGAAGCTGATTGGGTTGGTTCAATTTGTGATGGGAGGTCAACATCCGAGTATTGCTCATTTGTTTGGGGGAATTTAGTCACATGGCATAGCAAAAAATAGTCCGTGGTCTCTAAGAGTAGCACGGAGGCTGAATTTAGAGCTATGGTTAAAGGGTTTTGTGAAGGAATATGGTTGAGGAGAATATTTCAAGAACTACAAGTGGTTGCCCATAAACTAGTACAAATGCTATTTGGCAATCAATCTGCCATCAGCATTGCGAAGAATCCGGTCCATCATGATTGAATAAAACATGTTGAAATAGACTAGCTTTTTATTAAAGAGAAGTTGGAAGAAGGGATGTTTCAGCTGGTCGACACTCCTAGTAATAATCAAGTAGCAGATATCCTAATCAAAGCTTTATCGAGAATAATTTTTGATAAATTGAGCTCCAACCTTGGTTTGAACAACATTTTTTTCGGCCCAAGCTTGAGGGGGAGTGTGGAGAATTAAAATGAAATCAGTGGCATTGTCAGGAAGTTACATATGAGATAATCCTCCTAAATATTCGAAGCATTCAAAGCTAGAGGTAAGGTCGAATATCTCTGCTATTAGTTAGCTGGTTATTTTTGTTTTGGAGATAGATAATTTGTAAATTTAAATAGATTAGATTTTGTACTTATCGATAGATTAGACTTGTACCTTAGGGAAGACTTCTATCTCCTAATCATGTATATCTTGAGCACTATCAAATCAAACAGAGGATCATTCTCTTCTCTCAATTAATTCTATTGTAAGAGTATAGGATTTGTAGCTGATACTTGTGACCATATTGCTCGTTTGGATCTTTTATGTTTTCTTTCTATTTTGGGGAAAAAAATGTTACACTTGATAGTGAAAAGTTCCGGTATATTTACTTTGTGGTGGTTTGTATTGTGAGTTTAGATATCTTTATTTTATTGGAATTGTGTTAGTAGCCTAATTGAGGGCAGAGGGTTCTGTTTTAGAAAGTTGAGAATTTTAAGTGAAGCCCGTCCCTGACAAGTGGTTACAGAGGTTTGTGACCAATAGGGATTGTCTCTGGAAGAGGGTAATTACGTTATGCATTATGAGGATTTGAGATGAAGTTTTCAAGTTATTTCATTTAGGATTGGTACGGGTTCTAGAGTTTGTCTTTGGTTATATAATTGAAGTGGTTGTAAGCCTTTGACTTGTTTCAAGGTCTTTTAGTCGAGCTAGTATTGGAGTGGCTATTGTTAGTGAATCCATTTTGTGGTCCTCTGGTTCTTTGGCTTGATACTTGGAATTTAGTCCTGATATGACTTAATTAGAGATTGGATTTTTTGATAACTCTTTCTGGTTGTCTTCGTTCTTACTCCTAAGGTGGGGCAGACAGTGTAGGAGGACATATGGGGGTGTGGCTTCTCTTAACTGCAACCGTTTTCATTTCACTTCCTTTATAGGTTGCCAAAGATAGAGGTGTATTTCCTTGGAATTTTTGCAGAGATTCTAAAGCACTTCCTAGGTGGCTTTCTTTGTTTGAACTGTTTATCTAGAGTCTATTCTTGTAAAAGATAAACCCTAGGGTATAAAGGATTAGAGATCGAGGCTAGAGAGAGAGAGAGAAGAAACCGGTGCTGAAGTTTATTCTCAGAATCAATTAACAGAACCTCCGAATAATTTACATAAGCTGTATATATGTACAGCTTTATAACCAAAAGGAAAGCTATCACCTCAACATAAACTAACATAACAACAATATAAAACAGAATGAAAACAGAACAAAAATGCTATCTGAATGTCACATTCTCTTCAACACTCCCCTTCAAATCATGCTCCTTCAGCGGCTCTTTAAGATACAAATTTCTATAAGACGCTGTCATTGCTATACACCTTTGTCTACCAGTGCTGACAAGGGACCAATCAAGTCTGAGTTTGCTGCATAACACCTGAAATCTGTCTCTAGGTAAACTCTTGGTTAGAATATCAGCTACCTGTTCAAATGTAGGAACATAGCGAATTTCTACTTCACCACTTTCAACCTTTTCCCTAACAAAATGCACATCAACACCAACATGCTTCTTTCTTGAGTGGAAAATAGGATTTTCAGCCATGCTTTTGGTTGCTAAATTGTCACACCAAAGAATTGGAGTAGTGATAATTGGATAACCCAACTCCACAAACAAAGATTTATGCCATAAAAGTTCCATTACACCCAAAGCAATAGACCTATACTCAGCTTCCCCTACATATCGTGCAACAACTGATTGCTTTTTAGAACCCCAAACAATAAGATTTTGATCAAGATACACACAAAACCGACTAGTACTCCTTCGAGTGACTTTACACCCAGCATGATCAGCATCAGTAAAAATTGTTAGATCCAAATTTTCAGGTGTGGATGAGAAAAATAAACCAAGACCAATTGTCCCCTTTATATACCGAAGCAATCTCTTGCAAGCCAACCAGTGTTGACTCTTAGGTTTGGAAGAAAATAGGCTCAACTTATTAACAACAAAGGCAATGTCAGGTCTTGTCTATGTCAAGTATTGGAGTGAGCCTATAATAGTTCGATAGAGAGCTGGATTAAGAAGTTCTTCTCCTTCATCTGTTAAGGAAAGTCCAGCATTCATAGGTGTGTCACATGGCTTACAATCTTTCATACCAGCCTTCTTTAATAAATTCACAACATATTTAGTTTGAGTAAGATAAAGACCACCTGTGTTTCTATAGGCTTCAAACACTAGGAAATAGTTGACAGCTCCTAGTGTTTTCAAGGCAAATTGACAATCAAGATCATGAATGCAAGCCTGAAGAGTAGCAGAACTAGAGCTAGTAAGAAGTATATCATCAATATAGATGAGTACAAACAACACATAATCATTAGTTCGTTTTATGAACAAAGAAGCATCGGTAATTGACCGAACAAAACCCCAGCTAATTAAGGCTTCTTTCAGCTTGTTATACCAAGCTCGAGGAGCTTGTTTCAACCTATATAAGGATTTTATCAACTGGCAAACACGAGTGGGCTTTGAAACATTCACAAACACTTCCGGTTGTGCCATATACACTGTTTCTGTTAAATCACCATTTAAAAATGCATTGTTCACATCCACTTGCTGTATTTCCCAGCCGAAGGACATAGCCAGAGAAAACAAAACTCGAATTGTGGGAGCTTTAACCACTGGACTAAACGTTTGAACATAGTCGATACCTGGATTTTGTAGGAAACCTTTGGCAACTAACCTAGCTTTATACTTTAAAACAAACCCATCAGGTTTAAACTTAACCCGAAAAATCCATTTGCTTCCAACTAGATTCATATCAGTAGTATAAGGAACCAACTCCCAAGTGTGATTCTTTTTAAGTGCATTGTATTCTTCTTCCATAGCTTTAACCCATCGTGAGTCTAAAAGAGCCTCACTAACAGATGTTGGCTCAAGTGAGCTCACTAAAGCATGAGAAGAGTTGGAAACAAGTTGTCTGGACTTGAACCGAGTAAGCATAGGATGAACTGATGGGGCTGGAGGAGCTTTGGATTTAGAAACTTTTGAGATAGGTGGAGCAGAAGGTGCAGGAGGTGTAGAAGACAAAGAAGACGGTGTGGTGGCAATAGGCAAATTGTCTAATGTATGTAGAATTGGATGTGGAGAAGAAGCAACTACGGGGCACTGATCAGGAAAAGAAGAAGAAACAATAGGAGGAGAAACAATAAGATGAAGAAACTCTATAGTGGGACTATGAAACCTAAAATTTGTAGACACCTCAGCAGTACAAGGAGAAGAAGACAATATAGTCAAATAAGGAAAGTCTTGTTCATTAAACTGAACACGACGAGTAGTGTAGATGCGACCTGATGGATGAAGACATTTGTAACCAGCTTGAATGGAACTATATCCAATAAAGATACACTTGGTTGAGTGAAACTCAAACTTACGTTTGTTATAAGGTCGAAGCAACGGAAAACATGCACAGCCAAAGGGCTTGAGCAAATGATAGTTAAGAAGTTTTTGATACAACAATTCAAAAGGAACCTGAGATTGAATAGAGTGGAAGGTAGAAGATTGATTACATGAACAATAGTGATAAAAGCTTTTACCCAAAACTTTAGAGGCATTTTAGCATGAGCTAATACAGTCAATCCCACTTCAGCTATACGCTTGTGCTTTCTTTCAGCAATTCCATTTTGTTGATGAGTGTGGAGGCATGTAAACCTAGGCTGAATGCCATTGTTATGAAGATAGGATAGGCAAGCACGATATTCCCCCCCATTATCTGTTTGCAAGGCTTGAAGTTTGGTTTGAAACTTATTTTCTACCAGTTTATGAAAGGTACTAAACACTGACAAAACATTAGATTTGAGTTTTAAAGGATATAACCAAGTGTATCGAGTATAAGCATCTACAAAAATGATGTAATATCGAAAACCTTCCATAGACAACATAGGTGTTGGTCCCCAAAGATTAGAATAAACAAGCTATAAGGGACAAACAACAGTAATTTCGTGAGAGGCAAATGGAAGTTGATGCAACTTACCTATTTTGCAAGAATCACAGAAAGACAAACTGGAAGATGAACAAGAAATTCCAATTTTATTCGATACTTTCTGTAATACATTCAAAGAAGGATGACCTAATCTGTTGTGCCAATCTTGGCAAGTACTAGTGTTTTGAGCTACACAAACATCTTTGGACATTCCATGAACAAATGAATCCTGTCCTTTACATGCTTTGAAAGTATTACATGAATTAGATGAAGTAAAAGCTGAAGGAACTGAAAATGGCT
Source organism: Diospyros kaki (assembly GCA_036245055.1). Classification (NCBI taxonomy): domain Eukaryota; kingdom Viridiplantae; phylum Streptophyta; class Magnoliopsida; order Ericales; family Ebenaceae; genus Diospyros; species Diospyros kaki. Next base: position 7,089,180 of record BSEG01000003.1, read on the forward strand.
CTAGGGAGTGGGCTGGAGTGTTGGTTGCAGTGAAAAAAGATTCTGGAACTAGTTGATATAGCCCATCCTTAAGTCGGCCCCGTAGAAGAACTGCCCTTGATCCTTTGTCCTTAATAAAACATACATTAGAATGAAATTCAGCCACCACATTATGATTTCTAGTACGTTGAGACACACTAAGAAGATTTTTATGTATGCTAGGAACATGAAGAACGTTAGGAATACAAAGAAATGAATTTGGAGTAGTATTTAATACGCCTGAACCAACATAAGTAATTGGCAACTGCTTACCATTGCCGATAGTGACTTTTTCTCCACATGATAAGGTGAGTGAATAGACAAATTATTCAGGCTTGAAGTAATATGATTTGTGGCTCTTGAGTCCACAAACTAGGCTGGATCAGAAAGAGAAGATTGAAGAGAGATAAACTGAGATGATTGAGAAGAAATAAACTGATCTGGAGAGCCATGAAGCTGTGAGCCTGCAACTGAACTACTATCATTAGTGTAGGTTCCATTAGAATCACTAAAGGTTGCCATGTAAGCACCTGAATCAAACTGATTTCCAGTATTAAAGTTTCCTACCACTAGTAAAATTTCCATTAGGTTGATTATTCACTCAAGTAAAATTACGATCAAATCGGTAATAACACTTATCCACATAATGTCATAGTTTACCACATAGCTGACAATAGAATTTTCTATTTGAAGACCTGCCTCGACCTCTACCTCCTCTAAATGCTAAACCTCCTCCTCGCTGTGTATATCTGCCTCGACTAAAATCAAAGTTTCCATTACTTTGATGTGACGCCGCATTAACATTCATATTAGACGACATTGACTCAAATTGCAGAGACGATTGAGCAACATTCTTAACAACCAATATTTGTTCATGCATAAGCAACAAATATTGAACCTTTTCCACATTTATATCGTCCATCTGATAGGTTATTAAACTCACAACAGTATCATAATCTTGATCTAGACCATTTAGAATAGCAAGAAGGAATTCATTATCACTCAGAGGTTCTCCTATAGCTGCTAGAGAATGACTTATAGTCTTGATTTTCAAGACATAGTTAGTAATTGACAAATTGCCCTTTTTAACAGACCTCAGCTGCTGTTTTAACTGAAAGAACTTGGCAATGGTTTGTCTAGCATATAATTTCTCAAGATAAAGTCATACCTCGGCAAATAATTCGCATTGAATCACTTGTGCCAATTCTTCGTCAGTAATTGTAGAGAAGAGCCATCCAAGAAGTAGCTGATCAGATCTAAGCCATCTCACATATTTTGGATTCACCTCAGAGTTCGCCGCTGAATTATTACTTGTGGAGTCAATTATGTATTTTGACGAAGGAGAAGCTTTATTCAGGAACGAGACGAGATCAAAGGCTTGGACTGTGGCTAAGATCTGAACCTTCCAAAAAATATAGTTCTTTGAATCAAGTTTCAGAGGAATGAAGCTGAAGGCTTTAGATACCGCTATGAAATCGAATTGAGATGTGGACGAAACATTTGATGTAGATCGAACAGGAGGAGAGGTAGATAAAGAATGATTCTCATGAATGGATGCCATTAGCAGGCTATTGGCTCTGATACCATGTCAAAGATAAACCCTAGGGTATAAAGGATTAGAGATTGAGGCTAGAGAGAGAGAGAAGAAACAGGTGCTGAAGTTTATTCTCATAATCAATTAATAGAACCTCCGAATACTTTACATAAGCTGTATATATATACAACTTTATAACCGAAAGGAAAAGCTACCGCCTCAACATAAACTAACATAACAACAATATAAAACAGAATGAAAACAGAAACAAACATAACGAAAATGCTATCTGAATGTCACATTCTCTTCAACAATTCTTACCTCTACTAATTTGATGCAGAGAAGTCTGATAGTGATTGATTGGTGCTATCTGTAGAAGATGGATAGATGGATAACGAGTCAGTAGTGATTGTTTTGTGCTATCTGCTAGGGGTATTTGGAGTATGTTCTCACTTTTGGTGTTCATTGGGTGATACTGGATTTGGAAGTCATGCATTTGGATGTGAGGAGTTTTGCTTGTCCAAGCAAGAGGTTGTGGTGTTTGGAGGGTGAATCTGTTTTGTGTCATGTGGCATATTGGCACAACACGAATTTGAGAACATTTGAGGGTTTAGAAAGTTGTAGTTGTAGTGTGAAGGGAAGCACAGTCTCTTCTTTCTTCCTTTGGAGATTCCTTTTTCGTTTGGGAAGGTTCTTTTCTTTAGTTGTGGAATCCCTGTTGTAGTTGTTCTGGACATTTGATAGGAAGAGAACTGTCAAAACTTCTAAGAACGGTTATGACTGACTTTCAGCCTCTTCTAAGCACAGTCTCTTCTCTCTCTCGACAGTATCACTTGCATTCTAAGAAAATAATAGAATGATTGTTATGACTGACTTTCAGCCTCTCACCTCCTATTTATAAACCATAGGGGCAGTAATTACAAGGCTAACTATTTAGCCTATTCAAAAGACTAAAATATCCCTCATAATATAACCACTAAGTTAACTAATCTAACTTAGAAAAAATCCAGTCGCACTTCATCTTCATTCTAACAGGTTCTATTCTTTATCTTCTAGAAATAATTCTCCATGCAAAAACCCAATAGAACTGGTTCAATTTGAACTGGCTGGTTCGATTCAATAGGTTTTGGTTGGTTATGGTAAAAATCACTCAACTTGGAAACTTATGCACCCTGTGAGCACAAAACATGAAGGATGCTTGGTCAAAGTTTTGAACCTAGGCCAGCCAAGATATGGATGCTGCATTGCTTGTGGTATAACATGTCATTTAAATATATATCTAATATAAGTGAAAAATATCTATTTTTATAAATGGTTGAACTAGTTGAATTGAGTTCGAACTAATAAATCATTGGCTTATCTGGTTAATATTTGTTTTGGTTGTGGTAACTGTGATAAATGTTCACAATGTGTGTGTATCTCATCCTTTTTCCCCTTGATATTTATTTGCTGTCTCTTTCATTTCTTTTCGTTGCATTGAACTTATTTTTATTTGATTTTCTAGGATATTATGTGGGTATATGCTAAATGAAGGCTAAGAGATAGTATTAGATTTTATGTGTTGTATTGTTTTAGTTAGTGATTAGTTATTAGAGTTTGCTGCTGTTGGTGGCAATTTTGTAAATTGGACACATATAAATTTGGTTTACTATTTAAGTTGAGATCTAAATTAAATAAAGTGATCGTTTAGGCATTTATATTTTCTTGTCTCGCAATATGGTATCAGAGCTCTTTCTAAAGTCCTAGGGTTTTGAACTTCGACCTTGCCTTCTTCTCCGTCAACTTTCAACATCGTGCCCTAGGTTCCGTTTCGTTTTCTTTGTTTATCACTTTCGTTGATTCCGGTGCCGTGTTCTTCTTCGGTGATTGGTACTAATCTCTTTTGTTCGAAGATCGATTATCGTCTCTGGCGTTCTTCTTTGTTTTGAGTCTTTTCGTTTCATCATCTCTGGTAGATTTCCAGCGACTCTATCTTGTTTGATTCATGTTTAATTTTTTTCATAACCGATTGTTTGTCATTCATCTTGTTCAATGGCGACTATAAATTCGGATCTGTTATCCGTGTCAATGAGCAATTTCGCCATCGACGACGGATTGAGTCCTTACTTCTTACATCATTTCGATAGTCCTGGTCTTCTGTTGGTATCTCAGCCATTGACAGGGGACAATTATATCTCCTGGAGTCGTTCGTGAAGAACAAGCTGGGGTTCATAGATGATTCAATACAACGTCCAACATGTGATCAATTTCTTCTTAATGCTTGGACTTGGATTAGGAATAACAGTATTATTATTTCGTGGATTCTGAACTCTATTTGTAAGGAAATTTCGGCAAGTATCATAAATTTTGAATCGACTCGAGATATATGGATTGATCTCAAGGAGCTGTACCAGCAGAGCAATGGACCTAGGATCTTCTAGTTAAAGTGAGATCTAATGAATCTTACTCAAGGTTCTTTATCTGTAAGTGCATACTTCACCAAACTTAAAATTGTTTGGGATGAACTTGAGAATTTTAGGCCTGCTTGTAGTTGTAGCAGTTGTATTTGTGGTGGTATTAAGTCTTTGGCAGATCACCACCAAATGGAGCATGTCATGTCTTTTCTAATGGGGTTGAACGAATCATTTGCTCAAGTAAGAGGTCAGTTACTGTTAATGGATCCTTTTCCTCCTATTAACAAAGTGTTTGCTTTAATTTTTCAAGAAGAAAATCAAAGGAATGTTGTTGTTAATGTTGGTGATCCTGTGTTATTCACTGTTAAACATGATGTGCATACGGCTGGTCAAAATAGGTTTCAAAAGAGGGATAAACCTATTTGTAAACACTATGGTTTTCATGGCCATACTGTTGGAAAATACTACAAGTTACATGGTTATCCTCCTAGGTATAAGGTCAAACAAAGGAACCCTAGCAATAGTAATGCTAATCACTTGAACTCTAATCAACTAAGCTCAAATATTGTGAGTTAGGTATCAGAGGGCCATCACAGTGCTTCTAGTAGTCAAGGCATGGGGGATTTTATGCATTCCTTGAGTCCTACACAATACCAACAACTATTGAGCATGCTGAGTGCACATCATGATGCAATGAAGATCGAGACAGAACCTGATGCTCCTCAAGATCAAGCATCAGGTATCTGTTTCTCGGTTTTGGACAGTCCAATTCTTAATCAATCTAGGTACTAGATAATAGACTCAGGGGCCACAAGTCATGTGTGTTTTCATAAAACCTCTTTTCATCAATTAAGGTTAGTTGAGGATGTTTTTGTTACTCTACCAGATCAATCTCGGGTGTTTGTGCCTTGTGTAGGGACTGTGATACTTAATCTGTCTTTGGCGCTGGAAAATGTTTTATATGTGCCTGGTTTCAAATTTAACTTGCTATCTATGAGTGCACTAGTAGGAAATAATGATGTGAGCCTCAGTTTTTCTCCTCATTCACGTGATATTCAGGCTGTCCATTTTTCGAAGATGATTGGTAGGGGTAGGCTTCATGAAGGCCTTTATATGATTGATGTTGAATCTTTGGTTTGTATTCCAAAATCTAATGCTATTGTTGCACATGTTGTAATTAAACAGACTTGGCACAATAGACTGGCCACATTTCTTTTCAAAAATTGGACAAATTGAAATCTGTGTTGAGATATAAAGATGATGGAGATATTTCTTGTACTGTCTGTCCTTTAGCTAAACTAAGGAGGTTATCTTTTGTCTCTAATACTCATCTTTCTGAACTAAGGTTTTATGATTTCTTTGCTTCTAAGGGGGTGGTCCATCAGTTTTATTGTGTGGAAAGGCCTGAACAAAATTCGATGGTAGAACATAAACATCAACACCTTCTTAGTGTAGCTAGAGCACTGCTATTTCAATCTCATGTACCTATTCAATTTTGGGGTGACTGTCTTTTATCCGCAATTTTCCTAATCAACATGACTCCTGCTCGTATTTTGAACCATCAGTCTCCTTATCAACTCCTTTATCACACACTAGTGGATTATAATTCTTTTAGCGTGTTTGGTACACTTTGCTTTGCTTCTACCTTGCCTTCCCATTGGTCAAAATTCACTCCTAGAGCTACAGCTTGTGTTTTCCTTGGATATCCACCTAGTGTAAAAGGTTACAAGCTTTATGACATAGCCTCACAAAAATTCTTTGTTTCCCGTGATGTTGTGTTTCATGAAGATATTTTTCCCTTTCACTCTATTACTTCTAAAGATGCAGTTATAGGTCCTTTCCTCGATTTGGTCTTGTCTACACCTATTCCTGATATGAATTCTTCTACTGCAGATTCACATGATACTATACCTTCAGTTGAACATTCCTATCTTGTTAATCCTTCTCCTTGTCCCAGTGATCCTGCTCTTTATCTTCGTAGATCTACCAGGATTACTAGACCTCCTTATCTCCAAGACTTTCATTGTCATTTGCTAACCCAAATGCCACTCTCCTACATCTTCTTCATATCCCTTGGACAATTTTATTTCATATTTTGCTTTGTCACCTGCTCACAGACAGTTCCTTCTCAATGTTTCTTCCAACTTTGAACCCCAATTTTACCATCAGACAGTGCACTATGCTCACTGGAGGGATGCCATGAATGTTGAACTAGAGGGCATGCATCTCAATGATAAATGATACTTGGACTGTTACTCTCTCACCTTGAGACAAACATGGCATTGGGTGTTAGTGGGTGTATAAGATTAAATACAAGTTAGATGGGTCCATAAAGAGGCATAAGGCTTGTTTAGTGGCTAAGGGATACAGACAACAAGAGGGTTTGGATTTTTTTGACACATTTTCCCTTGTAGCCAAGCTAGATATAGTTAAGGTCCTCTTAGCGCTTCATAAGTGGCCTCTTGTCCAGCTTGATGTAAATAACGCCTTCCCCAATGGAGATCTCTTTGAGGAGGTTTATATGGACCTTCCTCATGGGTATAAGCCTTGGGTTTCTGTTCCTCAGGGGGAGTGGTTGGTGTGTTGACTTCATAAGTCCATCTATGGCTTGAAACAAGCCTCAAGGCAATGGTTTTCAAAGTTTTCTACTGCCTTGCTTAGGTATGGTTTTCTTCAATCCAAGTTAGACTATTCTCTTTTCACTAAGGGTGCTGGTTCTAATTTTGTGGCCTTGCTAGTGTATGTTGATGATATCATCATCACAGGTTTAGATAATGCTGCTATAGCCTCACTTAAGGTATTTCTTCATGGTCATTTTAAGCTTAAGGACCTTGGACGTTTACGGTACTTTCTTGGACTTGAGATTGCTTAGTCTCACAAAGGTATTTTTTTCTCACAACCACTATACTCTGCAACTCCTTGAGGATACAAGGTTCTTTTCTAGTAAGCCAATTATGGTTCCTATGATTCCTAATGTGAAGTTGTGTTCCATGGATGGTGGTTTACTTGAGGATCCCTCTACTTATGGACGGCTTGTTGGCCGCTTGCTCTATTTGACCATATCTCGTCCAGACATCACCTTTGTTTTTCATAAATTGAACCAATATGTTTCTAACCCTAGGAAGCCTCATCTTGATGCAACACATCACTTATTGAGATATCTCAAGGCTTCTCTTGGCCAAGGATTATTCTTTTTTGCTTCTTCTTCTCTACAGATTCGTGCTTTTTCATATGCAGACTGGGGTTCTTGTCTGGATACTCAACGTTTTATCATGGGATTTTGTGTTTTCCTAGGCGATTCTCTAATTTCTTGGAGGGCTAAGAAGCAATGCACAGTGTCTCACTCTTCTGCTCAGGCTGAGTATAGGGCCCTTGCTTCCACTGCTAGTGAGGTTGTTTGGTTGCATCAACTACTTTTTGATTTGTAGATTTCTCCTATTACTCGTGCTCTATTATTTTGTGATAATCAAGCTGCGGTTCATATTGCATCTAACCCAGTTTTTCATAAGCGCACCAAGCATATAGAGTTGGATTGTCATTTTGTGCGGGATAAATTGCAAGGAGGAGTCTTTAGGCTGTTGCCTGTTTGTTTTCATCATCAATTGGCTGACATGTTCACCAATCCCTTGTCCGCGCCTCAACTATCTCATCTCATGACCAAGATGGCTGTTCTTGATGTTCACAGTCCATCTTGAGGGGGAGCATTAGATTTTATGGGTTGTATTGTTTTAGTTAGTGATTAGCTATTAGAGTTTGCTGTTGTTAGTGGCAATTTTGTAAATTGGACACAGAGAGATTTGGTTTACTATTTAAGCTGAGATCTAAATTGAATAAAGTGATCGATGAGGCATTTATATTTTCTTGTCTCACAATAGAAAGCATAGGTTGATGGATAAATCCAAATGATCTTTTAGGGAGAACAGTATCTGGAAAGTGCACTATCCAGCTTGTCCACTCACAATGTGGTTGTAGTAATCCTTATAGTTCAAGGTATAGGAATGTAACCTTGTAAAGTCATTCTGCTGATCTAAATGACTCCTTTTAGTTGGCTGCTTTGTTTCAATCTAGTGAATGTAAAATTTTGTTTGGGAAACCAAATTTGACAACCTTGCTTTTACATTTTGTTTCTTTTTCTTGCTGTAATTACAGCTCCTGATTATTCACCATTATTGTATTTGCCTTGAAATGCCATCTAATTTGGGAATAAACCATATGCTGGCCTAGTTGTTTTTAGAGCATTTATTAATGCCATTGTATAGGTTTTGGTCCATCTCAATTTTCAGCCTCCTTTTTACAGGCTCAAATGCGTGATGTGGCGGGTTTTGTTGAGACAAGGCAACAATTGCTGACTCTAAAACCTAATCATCGCATGAACTGGATAGGATTTGCTGTTGCCTATCATTTAAATTCAAAGTATGCCTTGATTCTTCGATTTGAGATACATTTATCTTTTAATTTTTCTTTTTATTATGTGCAAACTCAATACTTGTTCTCGCTGAAACATGCTTTGGTTGTTTGTAACTATGGGTATTATCAGTCACTTGGTTTACTGAAATATATTATAATTTGTTAATCTATGTTTGTTAAATCTTTAAATTAAGTCATGCATGTGATAATTTTAGAAAATTTATGGAATATGGATTACCAAATTGAATATATGTTGTCTAGGTTGAAAGGAAATTTTTTTTTGACCTAGTCATTCTTTTGAACATTGAGCAAAAAACCTGATTATTTATATTTTCTTGTATGAAAAAGGATCGACTGAAAAGTGATGGTGAATAAAATTTTCGTGAATAGAACAGGCATATAATAAATTTGAGTTGTCTAGTTAGCATGGATGCTCCAAAGGTGCCCTTACATCCTTGTGAAGGCAATATGGTTAATGTGGAGGAAAAGCTGTAATCTGAGCATAGTTTATATTTCATAAATTTTGTGGTAACCATTTCTTTTTTTTTTCTTTTTTGGTATATGTTAGCTGGTAAAGACAACGTTGTTTTTCTGGGATTTGTTTCTGCTTCCTACATCAAATTATTAACTCTATGTTGTTGAAACTATAGTTTGATTTCTAATACTACTGAAGTAGTTTCTTACTCTTTATCTTTTCGGTTTATTTACTAGTGCTTCAAAAGCAATTGATATCCTTGAAGCATATGAAGGAACATTAGAGGATGATTATCCTCCAGATAATGAACGTTGTGAGCATGGTGAAATGCTACTATACAAGGTACTAGCTATGCGCAATTGCATGCTCTGAACATTATCCTTCTCTATAATTTTTCAACTTGTTTCTCCCACCTATAGATGCTTGGTGTTTCCACATTACTATTGATAGGTAGCTTTAATAAAAACACAATACTTTCACTCATCTCTTAATAGGAATAGATAGCATTTTGAACTAAAGATGAGTTTGGAAAGGGTCATGGGTGCACTTTGTTATAAAATTTTGTCATGTATGTACTTGAGAGCTAAATCATTTTATTACATATATTGTGTTTATATTGACAGTTTCTGTTTCATTGATGGGTGGTGATATGGGCTTTGATCACATTGTCATATGTCAAAAATTTTATTTGCTTTTCCATTTTTATGTTAAATTCATTAATACAAGGATAGAAACATTTGAAGAAGCATTTTACATTAACTTTATGGGTGACATTAGAAGAATACTGTCGGTGCTTAAAAATAAGACATCAAGAAATTGCTAGAAATGGTGATGAACCCCCCCTGAGGGAAACAGTATTGGAAAGATTTTCCTTCTGTTTCCCCATAGCTATGGAGAGGGATGGTCACTTTTTATCCTTTATGTTGAAGACAATGGTATACACAAAAAGGGTTCAAGGGGGTGAACCTTTTATGGAGGAAATGTCAGAAAGCTTTACAAAGAAAGATCGTTGAGAAATGTGACGAAGGACTCAAAAAAGCAAGGGAACTCCTCACTAGCCTTTATAGGGAAATGGGAATGTTTCTTTGAGACAATAAAGAGAATCTCCTAAAGCTCTCCCTTAATCTTTCCAGAAATACCATAAGAAAGAAAAAAGAATAAGAAGCCATAACTCCCTTACTCTCCAACTTGGAGCCCACCCCAAAATGCAAGAGATTCAAAACCGAAGTTGGCATTGCCCACTGAACACCAAAGAAATAAAAAATGAACTCCAAATATCACGATTCACTGGACAATGCAAGAGGTAATGACCAACTGTTTCCCCATCTTGATTACAAAGAATAGCACCAATTAGTCATGAAAATACCTCTCCCTCTTAGATTATCAGTTATATGAATAGTGTCAATTGAAACAATCCACATCAAATAGGCCATCTAGGTTGGGGCTTTTGCCCTCCACAAAAAATTCAAGTGAAAATCTACCTTTATCACCAAGAGCCTTATGTAAAGTATGAGGCAAAAATGTTCTCTGATTTGATGTGTTAACCCTATGTCCCCATGTCCTATCTTGGAATGAGTGTGAAGGAGTTCTGGAAACTCAAAAAATTAATCAAATTCCTAATCAAAAAGGTTATATCTTAAAATAGGGACCCAAACAATAGTACAGGAATGGATAGAGAAATATTCATTAATACAGGCCAATTTATTACCAGCTAATATAGTTCTGGCAATAATTCTCTCAAAAGGACTAGTGCTGCATGATTGATTTAGCCAGGATCTAATTCTTGCCCAATCACCTATCTGAGAAGAAATCAAATTAAAAAACCCATTCCATACTTCCCTAATACTTTCTATGACACCCACGCAAGGAGACACCTTATTGGGCCTTTTGATCAGCCTCCCAAAGAGAATTGTATTTCACTTGAATGCTGACAACCAAAAGCTAGCTCTTACCAAGATTGTCTTCATGAGCAAATCCCAAGATCTGATTTCTTGAAAGAACTTCCTTAAAGTTGAAAGATTTTTAATGCCTAAACCACCTACTGAGCTAGGAAAAAAAGTTATCTTGACTGATTAAATGTATTTTTTTTTTTGTTATTGGTAGGTAAATATGATCAAATGTAATTTCATATCTTCACCTAAACCTCCCCAAAGAAAATCCCTTTGTGACTTTTACAGTCACTACTACCTACACTGGTAGTTCAGCTCCAGAAATAAGGGCATTAAGTAGGTATATGCAAAAGGGTACTTATTATGAGAGCCAATCCCCTGCCCTTAGTAAATTACATCGTTTTAGATGTGCCAATCTTGATTCATACTTTACATTATCTGAATACATATTGTAAATTATCTGAATTCATACTTTTAGAAATGCCACCCTTAGTAAATTTCTTTAGATTTAAAAGAACCACCAACAGGAAATATATTTAGTTAGCAAAGACCTGAATTTGCAAAAGCGATGAATACCCATACAGATGCTCATATTAGTGGATGGATTAATCTAAGTCCAGTAACAGCCTTTTAACACAAAAATATATTGCTTAACAAAATTTAAGGATCTTTTAGTAGGATCATAAAAAATAACCTTATTGTTCCCAAACAAAAGGTTTGGATCAAAATATCTAACTGCACATGGTTTTATACACCCAAAGCCATTAATCCACCTAATCTCTCAGCTGTAAAAAATTGATTTGCTAAATCCTTCCAAAGAAATATTTAAATAATAGGGTTAGTGGATCTCCTTGCCTTAAACCTCTTGAACTTTTAAAACCAAAAAAGTAGAACTACACACACCCAAACAACCGATAGAAACATGGAATGTAGTCATGATTGATGCCAGGAAACACATAAAGCTGAAAAAATTTGCATATTGGAGGAGATAGTGTCAATGATCTTTTCACATGGCCAAAGTGATGATGTAGTTTGCTTCTACATTGCAACAATTGAAGGTGACTCTATTTGTGTCTATGCATCATTGTCCTCTACTTATCTGAAACTAAATTGACTATGTAAAATATAGACATCATGTAGTCTGTGAAAAAAAAAAAAAAAAAGCAGTTAACTCTCATTTCTACTTCCTTACTTATCTATAAAGATGAGGATAATCATGTACATGCCTGATAATTTTTTGCCTGGATATTCTCCTCCAGATTTCTTTAATGGAAGAATGTGGCTTTCTTGAGAGAGCCCTTGAGGAGTTGCACAAGAAAGAGTCTAAAATTGTAAGTCTATTAAAGATACTTTGCTGGTTGTGTCGGGGGGTTTATGATATCTAAATTTGGATGTGAAACTTCTTCCTTGTATATTTTTGTAGGTTGATAAACTGTCTTACAAGGAGCAGGAAGTTTTGCTTCTTGTGAAGCTTGGTCGCTTGGAAGAGGGTGAAAAATTGTACAGAATGCTGCTTTCCATGAACCCTGACAATTACAGGTAATAATCATATTTTGTTTCGTAGCTATGATGATTTAGTTGCCAACTTAAATTGTCATGTCACAAACGGTAGGTTGGTTATTTTATTTATGATATTTTCTTCACAGAAAATTAAAATAGCTTCTATTAAAGATTATTTGTTGATGTCATCAATGATGGTGCTCGAGATGAATTTTATGTTTGCCTATGGTAATATAAATTGAAGGATTTAAGCAAGCAGCAAGTTACCTTTTTATTTTTATCTCTTTCTGATTGTAGAACTGAAAGCATTTTTCATATATCATTCACTGTACAAAGGGATATATATTTACAAGGACAGCCCAATCAAATCTTACTGGATTGGACTCCTAAGAATCATCAATCAATCTCCTAAGATTGATCATTCAACAATTTGTTTAAAAATCACTCTGAACAGTTTGTTTAAAAATCACCTGAATCTGCCTCTGGACCAGCTTCTCTTATTCGTCTTTTTCACTGTTCAGCAAGTTGCTACAGCAGCAAAGTACAATAAAAAGAAATACATCTAATGTACAATCACTATTATATCCTTGGGGTCATGACAGCTTCATGAATCTTAGTCTTCTCTTAGGGTTCATGGCTACACCACCCGTAGAGGGGGGTGTGACAATACCCAAGAAAGAATGAAGTTGAATAACAGTTCTTGTCAATGGATACAAGTATTTGAAATCCTCACCATATCGAAGGCTTATTATAAAATGCCTTATACAAGAGTTCATATGGGAGATAGAAGATGAGACAACCATATCATGGGAGATGTTGAATGCATGGGTTGAAGAATAGTCTTGCATTCTTGAATGGTAAAGAGGGAAGGGTTTGTTTTATAGTTATTTGATACTGGCATGGGGTTTTTCAAAATGCAGTGAATACAAATGCACTTCTGCTTGACTTGGAAAATAATAAAAGATCATGAAAATATTCAAAGGGAACATGCGAGGAACAAAGTTACAGGTTAAATTTAAATTGAGGATTGTAAGGTCATATTGGGAGAATGCCTGACCACTCAAACATAAACTTATGGTCATTAGTCTTTATATCTGAAACAGAAGCTTTGAAAGAGAAAGGAAAGAGAATAAGAAAGAAGAACCTTGTCCAATTCGATTGAGAAGAATGAATGAATCTCAATATCAGAAAATACAATAGTAAGGCTATCTTATATATAGCCTTGATCACCTCTTCTACATAACATAAATAACTATCAATCCTCTACAACTGACACCACAGGCTAGTGATACAACCGACCAATCACAAATACAGCATATAAAATAACAAACAGTATAAAAGAATAGAGGCTACAACTGATCTGCCTCAGTCTCTTCCACATGCCGCTTCAATCTAGACCTCCTTGAAGCATTCTTCAGTGCTGCAACTATAGCTGTGAACTGCTGATACGTAGGAGTTACTTTAAGACGAAGCTTATCACACAAGAATAGAAATCTATCCTAAGGCAGGCTTTTAGTAAAAATATCAGCAACTTGGTACATTGTAGGGACATAACGAATCTCCACAACACCAAACTCAACCTTTTCTTGAACGAAATGCACATCAATTTCTATGTGCTTGGTTCTTGAATGAAAGACTGGGTTTTCAGCTATATATATTTTTGCCAAATTATCACACCAGAGTATAGGAGTATTAGAACACGAAAATCCAAGGTCATGAAAAAGATATTTTAACCATAATATTTTTGTAACTCCTTGTGCAACAACCCGATACTCTACCTCCCCAACAGATCTTGCAACAACAGTTTGCTTCTTAGAGCCCCAAACAAGAAGATTATTCCCAAGGAAAGCACACCAACCACTAGTAGACCTTCTTGTGATCTTGCAACCAGCATGATCAACATCAGTATAGACACTTAGAGGCAGATTAGTGGATGAGGGAGTAAAGATCAGACCTAAGCCCACTGTCCCTTTAAGATAGCGAAGTAACCGCTTGCAAGCCTGCCAATGTTGATCCTTAGGACAACTTAAAAACTGACTTAACTTGTTCAACACAAATGCAACATCCGGTCTGGTATATGTAAGGTATTGAAGAGAACCAACAATGGTTCTATATAGAGATGGATCAAAAAAGAGATCTCCTTCATCAGCTAATGAGGTGGAAGAACTTAAAGGAATAACACAAGGCTTACAATAAGACATAACAACCTTTTTGAGTAAATCTAGGGTATATTTTGATTGTGTTAAGTAAAAACCTATAGAGTCTCTATAAGCTTCAAACCCTAGAAAATAGTTCGCAAAACCAAGTGTCTTCAAGGCAAAGTGTTTATCCTGATCACCAATAAAGTCATGCAAAATAATAGAGTTTGACCCAGTTATCAAGATATCATCAACATAGACAAGCACAAACAAGACAAACTTAGAGGTTCTTTTAATAAAAAGAGAGGCATCACACTGCTCTTATAATTCCCCAACTTTGTAGTGTTGTTCTGAGTTTAGTATACCATGCTCTTGGAGTCTGCTTAAGGCCATAGAGCGATTTCTTTAACCGACAAACATATGAAGGACGTGACTAATCAAGAAAGCCTTCAGGCTGCGACATGAACACTGCCTCATTAAGATCCCTATTTAAAAATGCATTATTCACATCAACTTGCTGAATATCCCAACCATATGTAACAATGAAAGAAAACAACACTCTAATGGTTGGTGCCTTGACAACTGGACTAAAGGTTTCAACAAAATCTATACTGGGTGTTTGGAGAAATCCCTTAGCAACAAGGCGAGTTTTGTGCTTTAGAAGAGAATCATTAGAATTATACTTCACACGAAAAACCCACTTGCAGCCTATTAGATTCATGTTCGAGGAAAATGGAACAAGTTCCCAAGTCTTATTCTATAGTAAGGCTGAATATTCCTCTTCCATGGCTTTAGTCCAATTGGGGTCTAATAGAGCTTCTTGAATAGAATTGGGCTCTAGAGAGCTCACAAGGGCATAAGGTGAAGTGAGGGAAAGCTGTTTGGCTTTTGCTCAAGTAAGCATAGTATGTGCAGGAAGTGCTGGGGTCCTTTTAGGCTGAGGAGCAATAGGTGTAACAAGAGGAGATGAAGGCTGCTTAGGAATAGCTGGATCAACATTGGTGACAGGACTAGAAATTAAGGAGTCAGGTGAATCAGGTTGTTGTGCTATTGGAGGTGAATGACTGGAAAAAAAAGAAGGACAAGAATGCAAAATAGCAGTGGACAAGCTTGTGTTGGATATAGACTGAGGAGCATGAGATTGGGAAGGAAATAATAGAGGAAATGGAAACTCCTCAGGGTTAAAAAGAACATGCCTAGTAATATAGATTCTACCCGAAGGATGTAAGCATTTGTACCCAGCTTGAACATGGTTGTAACCGAGGAACACACATTTTGAGGAATGAAAATTAAACTTGTGCTTGTTATGAGGTCTAAGGTAAGGAAAACAAGCACAACCGAAAGGTTGTAACTGCATGTACCTTGGCTGTTTGTGGTATAGTTTCTCAAAAGGAGTAAAAAATCGAAGTGGTGAGGCTAGAAGCAAATTGATAGTATAAACACTTGTTTGAAAAGGTTCAACCCAAAATTTCAAAGGCAGATTAGCATGTGCTAAAAAGAGTAGGTCCCATTTCAACAATGTGTCTATGTTTTCTATCTGTCACACCATTTTGTTAGTGTGTGTAGGGACAAGAAAAACGAGATTGAATACAATAGGTATGAAGATAGGGTAAAAATGCTTTAAACTCTCCATCGTTATCAGTTTGAAGAGCTTTGAGTTTAAACTGATATTGCAATTCAACAAACTTATGAAAGGTTTTGAAAATGGATAAGTATGAAGATAGGGAAAAAAGGCTTTAAACTCTCCACTGTTATCAGTTTGAAGAGCTTTGAGTTTAAACTAATATTGTAATTCAACTAACTAATGAAAGGTTTTGAAAATGGATAAGGCTTCAGATTTGAATTTAATTGGGTACAACCGTGTATAATGAATATAGGCATCAACAAAGACAATATAGTACCTATAACCCTCAACAAATAACATAGGAGCGAGACCCCACAGATCTAAATAGACTAACTCCAAGGGTTATTTTGTTGTAATTGGACATTGTGCAAAAGGTAACTGAAACAATTTACCCAACTTGCATGAATCACAAAATGACAAATCAGTAGAAGAACAAGGAATGCTGATTTTATTTAGAACTCGTTTCAATACAAAGAAAGAAGGATGCCCCAACCTAGCGTGCCACTATTGGCAAATTCTATCAGTACAAGCTACTCGCATGCTAGGTTTATTACAATTTTCCTGACTATTATTACAATTTTCTAAACATAATATAGATGACACAGAAGGTCTTAAAGGCTTTGATGATGAGACATCAACAGAAGAGCTAGGAACAGCTGATGCTGCAGCATGAACGAATGCTGGATCCAGCTGATAGAGGTCATTTTTAAAAGTTCCTCAAAGTAGCACCTTGCTTGAGACCTTGTCCTTAATCAAGCAAAGATTGGAGTGAAATTCAGCAATAACATTATGATCATTGGTAAGCTGTGAAACACTCATTAAATTCTTTTTCATGCAAGGAACATGAAGAATTTGGGGTAAGGAAAGAATAGAGGGAGGATTAGTTTGAGTAAGGATTTTACTAAGTCCAACATTAGCAATAGGAAGAGCCTTACCATTTCCTACTGCTACTTTGTCGCTGCCACCATAGGGAGTATCAAGAGAAAGGTTGTGAAGACTAGAGGTGATATGGTTTGTAGCACCAGAGACACACCAGGAGGTATCACCGAGTTGATAGGATGATGAAGAAGAAGGTTAAGATTGTTCGTGCAAAGGTTGAGAGGACATGACGAGTCTTAGGTGCAAACCCTAAGTCTATCAAGAAAGCTCCATTAGCCTCATGAGAACCCATAAAAGCCTGAGAATTTGATTCACTGCCACCTCTACCAAAGGAAGGTCGCTGAAAGCTACTGTCAAATCTATGATAACATCTATTAGCTAGATGTCCAGGTTTTTCACACAGTTGACAGTAAATTCTCTTGCCATAAGATCGGCCTCTCCCTCTACCTCCTCTAAAACCATTTCGTTGACCACTTCTATTAGGAACACCTTCTCTACCAGTGTTCACAGTGCTATTTCTAGCTAGTTGTGGAGCATAGTTAACATTCATAGCAACAGAATCAAATTTATGCACTGTATTAGACATATTCATATTCTTTGTGAAAAACCTCTATTCATGCATCATCAAAAGATACTGAAGTTTTTCAAGATCAATTTCATCCATTTGATATGTAATTAAACCAACAGCCGTGTCATAATCCTCATCTAATCCATGCCAAATAGTCATAACAGATCCTACTCATTTAACGGTTCTCCAATTGCTGCTAGTGCATGATTAATAGTTTTGATTCGTAAATGCCATAATGAAGAAAACCTAAAGAGGGAATTACATGTTTTATTGATGTCATGTCCAAACAAAATAAGACAACCATTGAAAATAATGAAGGATTGTAAATAGTTGGATCAGATAATATCCCAATAGAAGCAGTGAAAAGTATGGAAGAAGAGGACATATTTCAGTTAACGAAGTTTTTTTTAATGTGATCCATAAATCACAAAGGATGTTGAGCCAATGAAGGAAGAGCACTTTAGTGCCCATTTATAAGAATAAAACTGGATATTCAAAGTTGTGGAAGTTATGCAAAAATTAAGAAGAGAAATCAAGGTGTCTAAATGCCAATTTTGGTTTCATGTTTGATAGATCAACAATGGAAGCTATATAGCTAAGGACTTTCCATCCCATCAAGCCAAGGATATGCCTTGGCTTTGTGACTCAGGTCAATGTGTGGATGTGGCAGGTCATGACCCTGCTGATACACCCTATGGTAAGTTAATAAAACAGGCTCACCTTGTGATGGAGATGGGGCATCAGTATTATCTTCTAATAGTTTTACCTACAGATCTTTCTAGAATAGATATTTAAAATGTTGAAACTGAGTGCTAAAATGATCCAAGAATCACTCAATAACCTCGCCGAAACCAATCACGATTAAAACATAAAGTAAACAATTAGAAGACAGAATTGAAATAGAACAGAAAAGCAAACAAGATTGCAGAACACATGATATACCATGGTTCATGCCATTTACATGGCACTACATTCAGCAATCCAAGAAGAGACCAATCCACTAAGAACGCATGAAATTAGTACAAGAATATCCCTCACTCGCCTCCACTTGCCTCTCAAATACAATCCTCTAGACGAAGACAACAAGAACTATATTATCACAGCTCTCTTTCTCGCTTCTCACTGCACTCGAACGCAAGGGAATAGAATGAAAACTGATTGATGATCTATCCGACCTCTGCACCCTTCTATTTATAAACTAGGGAGGCGGAACTTCCTAAGGAAAATAACTAACTTATATAAAGTCTAAACTACCCTTATTAATTACAATTAGTTACATTTAAAACCTGCAAACTAACTGCCACCGATCATCTCTGTTCTTTCCTGATTTCTTCCAGAATTCCAGCATACAATTACTTCGGGCAAAACAATAACATAAAATTTTAATTTTGCAGTTCTGTCTTCATATGGGAATGTGAAACAATTCTTACCCTTTTTGCCACAGTTAATGCACAGTTTAATTAACATATATTGTCCGTGCCGTGTCCTAACCTTTTGAAAAATTCCCACGTTTAGGTGTCAGTTTTAGTTTTTTTTTGGTGATGAATGAGCTTCTTTGTGGTGTATATTTGATGTAGTACGCATTGAGAAAGAAAGCCATCACGAATGGAGTTATGCATAGCGAGAATCTCTCTTGGGGAATAAACTAAATAGATTCCAAAGCTTTTTCTTATTGTTGTTGGTTTACTTCTTTTATTTGCATGAAGATCACACTTTTTTATTAGTTCTGAATAAATTAACTGGAGATTACAAGGTGAGGTACCACCTCCATATCCTATTTGTAGATATTGTTTTGGTGGATATAAAACAAAGGGTGCAGGGTTTAAATTCATAGACACAACTTCAGAGAGCGACTATAGGGCCATCTTAAGGTAAGTCGGGCTAGAATTGAATATACTGAATATTTCTTTGTAAAAATCAAAGGAAGAACTTGTATGAGTCAGTAGTGAAGAACACAAAGTACCATGAAGTGAGCAGTACACGTGGGATTGGTGTGGATATGGTTTATAGCACTAAGGCATGATAGAGATAGTGGTCTATCTGAAACGAAAGTTTTAAGAGACATCTAGTATGTCGTTGAAGTAGCCTCTTTGTTAGGCAAGGGCAAGGCTGCGTACAAGAACAACTATCCCACAAGCCTCATAACATGGGGAGCCTCATGCATTGGAGACTTTTTTAATCTAGTCAATGAACCATGTTCTTTGTATGCACTGTTGGGTAATGATGAAAATGTTAGCAATGATGATTATACCTTTGATGAGGAGTTGGGGGTGCGTGTTTGTGTTTGTGAGAGGGAGGGAGGTTGGGAAATTTAGTGACAAACAATTGCATAGAGTGCATCTGCTAACTATACCAAAAAAAAAAAAATAAATAAATAAAAAAACAATACCAAGCCTTAATGCCACACATGTGGAGTAAGCATCTACTTTTGATACAGCACAATAATACAAACACCATCACAAGCCTAAATACCACTCAGTGGGGTCCGCTATAGCATCTACTTGTCATAAATGAGAAAAAATAATTGAGGTGATTTGTGCTTGTGTATAACAAAGGCCAGTAAATGCCATCGTTTGGAAGACTGGTACTCTCAAGATTAAGGTGTGGAGAGACAGAACCTAACTGAACTTGAAATAGAAAACAGAAACATGATAAATTCTGTTTTTAACGAAATTATATCCCTTGATAGAGCATAATGGAGAAAGACAATTCCTTTTCCAACTCCAATACCTGGGAAATTGCTTGCTGGAGTTCCGTTTGTACTTTAATGTAAAAGAGTAAACTTTAAATTTCTACTGCTGTGTAGCTTACAGTTCCATCAACTAAAATCTCCCCTTCCACTATTATTAGAATATATTTGTAGTCCCTATTCGATATCTTATATCTATATGACCCACTTTTTCCTACTTGTTTTTATGTGCAGTTCTTTATGTATATTCAAACTTTAAATTTTTACTGCTGTGTAGCTTACAGTTCCATCAACTAAAATCTCCCCTTCCACTATTATTAGAATATGTTTCTGGTCCCTATTTGATATCTTATATCTATATGACCCACTTTTTCCTACTTGTTTTTATATCCAGTTCTTTCTGTATATTCAATGTTTATTTATGATTTTATGTATAAAACATAGTTCTAAAAAGCGCGACGCGAGGCGCACCTTTTAAAAAAAAAACTCAAAATCTTGTAAAATTAGAAAAAACTATCGAATTATCAATAATAACACATGCATATCATTAATGATTCGTTATCTTCAAATTCTAAACTAACAACATCAAAGTTGATTCATTCATCATGCAAATTCTAAACTAGAAATATCATCAAAGTTCAAACTTAAAGTCTCAAACTCAAACAAGTACCAATCATCATGCAAAGTTCTAAACAAAAATATAAACACTACAAGTCCACAATCAATAAAGAAGTTTTAATCATCATCATCATCATCATACCCTTCACCAAATTGAAAATCATCATCTAACGGTGTCATATTTCGCTCATCCCTGTTATTCTTCTTCTTTTGCATGTACTCTCCAATATCTTGTTTTACCAATGGAGGACATTTTGGACAAGCTTTAGTACTCTCCACAATCAATAAACACTACAAGTCCACAATTAAGAAAATGTTTTCATTTTGAAAAATGCTATTTTTCTAAATCTAGAAGATTAACGCATTTTTTCTGAGTTTGGAAGATTAGCGCATTATAAGGAGACATATAAGAAAATGTTTTTCATTTTGAAAAATTATCTCCCGGTATTTTGATAGCTAATATTCATTGTTGTTAAAATGATTTTTAATGAATTTTTCAAGAAATAGTAGGTATGTATTTTGAGGGTGGTAAAATCGCTAAATCTCAAGTTTGTACTAAAATCAAAATTCTATTTTCTTATTGTTATAGATTTTGATTTTTTAGATATTTTTATTGAATCCAAATGAGGGGTACTTTCTTATTTACATTTATGTATTAAAGTAAATAGAAGGTAAAATATAAATTAAAGAAAATGTGGACATTTACTTAAACTAAAGAAATGTAAATATGTTGTAATGTACACATGTTGGAATCGAGAAGAGGGGAGGCTGGAGAGGAGAGGAAGAGAGGATGTAGGCGTGGCTAGGTTTCATGAGGTGCGCCTCTCGCCTCAACTTGCAAGGCGAGGGCCTCACTGAAATCGCCTCGCCTCAACCCAGGCGAGGCGCCAAATTGGCGCCTTAAGGTGCCTTGCGCCTAGGCGCGCCTTTAACAACTATGGTATAAAAGAAGATTACCTAGATTTTGCATAAGGGATATGTTAACTTTAGGACTCTTAGATTACAACCTTAGGCGAGAAAACCCTCACATAAACCCTCTCAAACACTCTCGGATGTAGTGTAAATGAAAGAACAGAATATAAACCATACAAAATCAGAATGTAACCAAGATATACAGAAAGAAAAACAACAAACCAAACGGAGACAGTAGTTATCCTGGTTCGGAATGCCTTTGCCAATCCTACATCCAGCTTTCAAACACCCTTGAAGCAGTCTTTATTTCCAGATAGAAGATCAGTACAAAACCCAAGCCCTCTCTCAATCCTATCACTCAAGTACAACCCTTTTTCACTCCAAGAAAGTTCAAGAACACAATACACATGCCTCACTATCTCTAGAACAAAGAATACTCACAATAGAAGAAGAGAACTTGACAAGAGAGAAGTAGTATTAGACTGCCGCCTTGCCCTCTTATTTATAGAGGAGGCAGACACACTTAGGCAACTAACTAACTTAGGGAAATTACATATTAACCCCAACAAAATGTACTAATTACACTTAGCCCCAAGCTGCCTAATTTCTTCAGTCAAAACTACTCTTTTATACTCCTTCCGGTTCTGCTATCTTCTAGGACAAAACTCGAGGCAAACTTCAACAGGATAAAATAAGATATTGCAGGACAACCGAGATAGCATAAACGAGAACTTGACATAGTTTCATGTAATTGACTAGGATCATCTTGCATACTGAAATCTTGTAGTACATCCCTTTAGGGTCTCAAATTTGGTTCTGATCAGATAATTTTCAGAAGAAATTATATTTTATCAACTTGTATTGTGAATATCTTGGATGATATGAAATTGAGATTTTTTTCTCTTGTTCTCTAGTAAGATGTATATAATTCTTGGATTTCTGTCATGCCATGATTCTTTCTATGTACTGATTTTGGGGAACCAGTGCTTATTTTTTCCATGTCATTGTCACATGGAAAGCATAGGGCTTAACATCTTTTAACTAGTCTTAATATTTCTGCTGTTGTGCAGCATATACTCAATTGTTTATATAACTTAAGCCTGCATTACAAATTATCAGATGGTGTTTCCGCTTTTACTACTAGTATTGTTTTTGTTTTTGTCATTATAATTTTCAATATTTTTGTTTGGTTTTCTGCAAAAGAGAGGGAGGAGGATGCATCTTTCCTTTGCATTACTTGTTGGTTTCAAGTGCTGAACATGATCAATTCTCTCTCTCTCATGCGCGCGCGCGCACAGATGTTTTTGTTTGCTGTCTTCAGATATTATGAAGGGCTACAAAAGTGCATGGGTCTACTATCAGAAAGTCATATTTTTGTTTACTGTCTTCAGATATTATGAAGGGCTACAAAAGTGCATGGGTCTACTATCAGAAAGTCATTGCTATTCCTCTGATGAGATTGATCGGTTGGAGGCCTTGTACAAATCACTTGGGCAGCAATACAGTCAGTCGTCAGCTGTTAAGGTGATAATCCCTCTTTCTTCAGAATTTTTGAGGAATTTGATAATTTAACCAATAATTGATTCATTAATTCATAAATAATTGATTCCTCCATTAATTCATTGGAATATCTTGGGGAATTTCAATATAATAAGTGACACACTGATAAACTCCTCTTATTCCTAAGAGTTTGTGCTGGTGAGTATTTGCATTGTTGAACAATTTTGATATCTCCTGGTGACTCTACTACAGTTAAATTGGGATGTGATATTTGTTGGATTTGTTTTCACATATTTGAAAAGGGCGAGTTTCGTGCAACTACATAATTAAGGAAGCAAACTATGCTAGGATTTCTTTTTCTTGATTTCATTTAAAAGAAGAAATGATCTAAAATAAAGTGTATTGTTTCACAATGATTATGTGTTTTGTAATTACACCATTTTACTTAGTCTGTGTCTGAATGGTGTTTGTTATTTGAAACTGGAGATAATCTAGAGATTGTAGACAATGGCAATGCTTGGTTTAGGTGGTGGTCTTGGGTGGAGTTGTTATCATATACTAGTTGGTAAAATTGACAGATTAATGTTTCAAATAAACAGTTTGTTGACCTCTATGTTGTGTATGCTTTGGCTCGTACATAGTAGAGAATAGGAGGAAACCTCTTTGTGGCTTTGATGCCACTTCCCCTTTCTTTGATCAAATGAGGAGATTTTGACCAACTAGTGGAAATATGCACCCTTTTTCTCTTGTTGTTTAGCTTCATAGCTATGGAACATAATAAAGAAAACTGTAGCTGCAGTTTATTAGCCTCACCCAAACTCCCAAAATTAATCCACCCAACTCTTTCCAGTATATACAAAGAAAAGATGGTAGGCAAAGTCCTAATTAAATCTTAACACAAGAACCTCAATCTATATTATTATTATATTGTTATTATTATAAGACAAGCTACCCGTTTCATTGTCAAGATGATCTGAAATTTGTTCTGTATATATAGATAAGAAGTAAGAGCATATCAGATATTCCTTATCACTACCTCAGTTTTTATGACTGACTTTTTTAATCACTCATGCATCAATGATCCATTGTCACATGCTTCAATTGCCTTATCTATCATCACTACAATTTAAACTCTCTCTCTCTCTCTCTCTCGGTAGCCAAGGACGAAAGGCATCATGTCAATGCATCACACAAGGTGCCAGGTGCCAAAAAATTGCTCTCCTAGTTAAGCAATGTGCTAAATTGAAAAAAAAAATATATATATATATATATAAAGAATCAATAATGCATATAATGTAACAAAACACCTAAAATACTCTCAAATACAAACAAACAATATTCAATATAATATGTCATATTATATCCATTATTCAATATTCTTAGTCGGCAAACAATGTATATAACAAACAAATAATATTCAATATTATATTCAAAATATTTTAAGCGGCAAACAATATTCAATACTATATTCAACCCTATTTCACCAACAAACAGTCAAAATATAGAACAATAAAACACAGAAGTGAGATGAAGAATGCTAAAACTAAAGAGTTAGACCAGATTAAAGAAAGCAGTTTGTGAGGAAAGTGAGTCAAATAGTGGCCGTCTGAGATTACCGGAAGAATAGACCAAACTAAAAGTGGATTAGAGGAGGAATGGTCACCAGTCGCCTGTCACAGGCGAGCCTGCTGGTGGAGAGCAGTTGCTGGAAGGGTCGGCCATATGCCGTCATGCGCCAAGGGTTCCCGGCGCTTGACAGCTCCAACTAACCTCCAAAGCTACTGAACTATCCTGCTGAAGATCTACCATATTACGTCCATTATATTTATCAAAAAGCAACAAACATGTAGAAGTCTGAAGAAACTGGCAGTGGGTTTCAGTTGTTTGGGTGAACAACAGAGAAACCAGGTGAGTTCGCTTTTTTCCTTTTGATTTTTCATTTTCCTCCTGTTATAGTGTGAGGTTTTGCCTGCCCCCTCTGCAGACAACTCTTCATTTTCCCTTTCTTGGTTACAGGTGAGTGCCTATGGCTGTTGATGCCTGAATGAAGGAGCTTTGCCTAACTGTAAGCAAGGTGCTTCCATGGCCCCTTGTGGCCCGAGCTCGTAGCTCACATTTGACTAGTTGCTCACCTGGCCTGAGCTGGGCGCCTAGCTCTCTCTCGCTCTCTCTGTCTCTCTTTCTCAAATCATAATATACACCTTCTTGCCAATCCCTATGGGTAATGGGGAGGGAAGAATGACCCTTAAAAATAAAAACGAGTGAGTTTTGCTTCTGAACTATTAGCAAGTCAAGGATCAATCTATTTGTGCCAACTTGGTGGCTCACAAGTAATATATGGATAGTGTTGTCTTATATGGCTCTTTCTTGCCATCCCACAGAATCTTGCGGAATCTGGATCATTTCATCAAGTGCCATTTCTTTCTGATAGATAGCTATTCTCACTGTAATAGATGAAGTCCTAGAACATGCTTTCTGCTGGTGATACGATGAAGAGACTAAGCTCTATTTTAGAGGTTGGATTCTCTATTGTGATTAGCCTATACTAGTAACAGCACAGAGGGGCTACACTCTATTTTAGAGGTTGGATTCTCTTATTGTGATAGTTCTCTACTAGAAAGAAGCTGTTCTCAAGAGCCATGTTACTTGAATCCATGTGTTCCTAGGTGGTCATAAATGGATGGATAGAAGCATTCCAGGTAGACTTAAGGAGCTCCTACATTTTAATTTGGTAGTAATGAAAACAAATGAACAACCATTTCTTTAAAGTACTCCATTATACATATTATAATGAAAGCTACTTCTCACCAGTTATTAGAAAAATAATGCAATCCCTTATTGTGTTTAGCTCCTTTTACTCATTTATCTTCTTATACCTGAATGCCAGACAATCAAGGGAAAATATATCAAAACAAAACTAGGCTGCCAGTCTGCCACCCTTTCTAAGTGGTTTTGCAGTCCCCTCTACAGATGCTCTTTGTTGGTCTATTTAGTCACTATGGCTATTGTTATCATCTATTCTCTCATAATTTACCACTACATGGATGAAGGGAAGCCCCTTGAAAAAGTAGCTTTCAAAACTTAAAGATTGGCCTCCTCAGATGCCATCTACGAATGTTTTATGAATTTCATACTGGACCAGTCACTTACCTGAGGTTGACTTTTGACTTACTAAACAAGTTCACTGAAAGGACTGACCTGAGCACAGTTGCTCTAAAGATTCATTTAATTTTTCTTCTTGGGCCTTTGCCTACCTGTAATCTTAGTCCTCTAATCCATCAAAACTCATGTTTTAATTCACCAAAACACATGCTTTTCATGTGGCTTTGTCCTGAACATATGATTCCTGAGACAGGTGAAAAGTTGCAAAAAGGTTTGTTTCATTTTTCTTCTTAGGCCTTTGTCCACTATAGTCTCAGTCTTCAAACCTACCAACACTCATGTTTTTATTGACCACATCTGCACTTTGTGTAGCTTTGTCCTTAGAAAGGTAAAGAAATTACTATCACAACTCAAGCTTGTTCATGAATTGCCAACTTCAAATCCCAATAAAGACAAATTTCGTATTATATTTTGGGCAATGAAACAATAATTAATCTTTCTGAAGCATTTTGAGAAGTCAATCTTTTAGTTTCTAAACTACATGCTACATGTATTGGACACTCACCTATGAAGCTTTCTATAGTCAATGCTCCATAGTTTTGGTGGATTTTTATCTTTTCGTTACTGAACAAGTATATTTGCATTCTATTGCTTACTCTTATGAATAATCCTATCTTTCACTTATTGATTTATGACATGTCATTGCTAATTTAATATCTTAACTTAAATTACTATGGAGATCTCTTGACTTCAACCTTCCCCAAATTCTTAATCATAAAAAGATAGGAGTTTGTAGTACAATCTCATTATCAAATTCAAGTTTATTAATGTCAAAGCTAAATGTTCGTATATAACATATATGTATATATAGTTCGTGAGCTATAATTTTTATATTACCGACTTGTCCCAAACAAAGCCATAGTGAAACTTATGCTTTCAGTAAGCTAAGAATGAGAATTTTGTTGCCTTGAGCCACGTCATGTACCTAGACCGAGGCTATTACTTTGAGGGTAGTTATAGCTGTAAGGAGTTGTACTTCATGTATGCATTACAAGTTGTACTTGGAATTGGTAACCATTTTTGGAGTTACCAAGCCCGGATAAAGGAGGAGGGTTGCGTTAGGTAGCCGACAGCCAGCGTAAAACCTAGTCGGATCCAAATATGAATTCTAGACAAACTATCTGTTGGGATGTAACCCACATAGAAGTCTAGAATTCATGTAGCCAACCCCACATAGTGGGATAACGGCTAGATATGTTGTTGTTTATGTTGTTTTGGAGTTACCAACCCAGCCCCAATTGAAATCATCGAATACAATTTGAATGATCTCATTTTCCCTCCTACAATTCTCTCTCTCTCTCTCTCTCTCTCAATCCTTCTTCCCAATTCTCAAATTCTCTTCCCTCTACCCCATTTTCCCACCCAAATCTCTTCTAAACAGTTGAGAATTCCCCGTCGGATCCCAGATCTGACAAGCCATTTTTGGCTTTAATGATATATGAACAGAATACTGAATTGCTAGTTATCAGTTTAAAGATTGCATGAATCGATTAAACAGTTTGTGTTCAATTCACCTTTGTACATGGCTTCTGACATTCATCATAGATCACTTTTAGCAATCTTCTGACAAACAGTTTGTATCTAATCATATGTATGTTTTAGGACTTAAATCAAACTTGTTTTGCCTCTTTTGTCAGAGAATACCCCTAGATTTTCTAAATGGCGAAAAGTTCCAGGAGGCAGCTGATAATTATATTAGGCCTCTCTTGATGAAGGTATCTTTTGTTCTTTATTTACGTTATTTAAATTGCTTAGATGGGCCACTAAATAGG
Source organism: Diospyros kaki (assembly GCA_036245055.1). Taxonomy (NCBI): domain Eukaryota; kingdom Viridiplantae; phylum Streptophyta; class Magnoliopsida; order Ericales; family Ebenaceae; genus Diospyros; species Diospyros kaki. The sequence goes on from BSEG01000003.1 coordinate 7,117,258, forward strand.
CAAAACTTACAAGTTCTCTTTCTGATGTACCTAGGGAGTTCCTTCATTATTTTCTGATCTTTCTCCTCTGTATGATCACCCGGGCAAGGTTAGTGGGTCACTTATATTGATTGCCTGATAAAATAGTTACAAAATCCTCCTTGGAACAACCAGGATTTAAAGTTTTTCTTTTATGTTTCTTTTTCTTTTTTATTTTTATTATTCTTTTATTAGTTAATATCTATCTAGCTGTTGTATCTCTTATTCAGGCAGATATTCTGGAACAACTGATTCTTGCATTGGAGCATTCAATTAGGACTACTGGTGGATACCCTGGCAGGTAAGACTTATATGTCCTCATCTCTTTCACTAGTGTGCACATGGTAGACATTCACATAGAACGGGGTAGAGGGAGTTTAACTTTTCAAGATCTCAGAAATCTCTCACGCCTGTGATTTTCCCTTTGAAATATGACTACCCAAACAACAACATATCTAGCTTTTATCCCATTATGTGGGGTTGGCTATGTTAGCCGAGACCTCACCCTTTATAGGATCACACAATTCTCTAACTAGATCTCTCTCGTATATGCACAAAACAGCAACTAAGAATAATATCAAGAACCAATCAAGAATCACTCAAAACACAAAAAGTTACCCTGGTTCGGCCTTAAGAAAGGCCTACATCCAGCTTGGCTCTCGCCTCCACTATCTTGAAAGGTTGTACAAGATTACAATGCACTCAACACTCAACTCACACCTAGCCCATACAACCTGAAAGCTATATTGAATTGATACAAGAAGATATTCCCTCTTCTTATGTGCTTAATCTCTACCCAAGATAGATTGTTAACTCACAAAGAAAGCCTTGCCCCTGCGAAGTCATCCTCACGACCCCTATTTATAAGAAATAGGTGGGAGACTTCTACCTGACCGAGCTGCCCAAGAGGCAGTTACAAAACCGCTTCGGTCAGCCCTAGAAATGGACTAAAAAAAAAAAAACCTCTTATAAAACAGAAAATACAGCCAGCATATTACCTAAACAATGCTACTTATATTTACAAGCACTAATCTAGTACAAATGCTTCAACAAATTCTCCACCCATTTGACTTGATTAGGCTTCTCACAACTCTTCAAGACTTCAGTTGCCAGTTTTCCCCAGCTGAATAATCTTCAAACAATGATGAAGCTTGGCTGCTGGGACTAGTTTTGTAAACATATCTGCTGCATTGTTTTCACCTGCCACTTTTGATAAGAAAACACATTTATTTTCAATCATTTCTCTTATAAAATGAAATCTAACATCTATGTGTTTTGTCCTTTCATGGTGTGCCTGATTTTTAGATAGGTGTATGGCACTTTGACTATCACATAATAAGGCTGCTTTCACATTTACACCTAAGAGTTCACTAACTAACCCCTTAAGCCATATAGCTTCTTTAAAAGCTTCCGAAAGGGCTATATATTCAGCCTCAGTTGTAGACATAGCTACTACATGTTGGAGGCTTGATTTCCAGCTTATTGTAGAGTTCCATAATCTAAATATCCAGCCTGATGTGGACCTTCTTTTGTCTATGTCGGCTGCATAATCTGCATCCGAATAACCTAGGATACTAGGTTGGCTTTCTATATTAGCACCACCATATGTTAGACAAAAGTTTTTGGTTCCTGCTAGATATTTGAGCATCCATTTTACTGCATTCCAGTGGGTTTTGCCTGGATTTGCCATAAACCGGCTTACAACACTCATAGGATGTGCTAAATCAGGCCGGGTACATACCATACTATACATTAGGCTTCCTACCGCTCTAGAGTATGGGATATGCCTCATTTTCTTTCTTTCTTCCTCACTGTTAGGGGACTGGTCTAAATATAGTTTGAAATGGGGTGCAAAAGGCACACCTATAGCCTTAGCATTTTCCATTTTAAACTTGGATAAAACCTTGGCTAAATAGGACTTTTGAGATAGGTATATCTTCCTATGTTGGGTGTCTCTTGAGATTTCTATTCCTAAAATCTTTTTAGCTTCACCTAACTCTTTCATTTCAAATTCAGCTTTTAATCTTTTCTTTAAGAGCTGGATTTCTTGATGGGATTGACTTGCAATGAGCATGTCATCCACATATAGGAGTAAATACACTGAAATGTTAGGGGAAACATGCTTATAATACACATAACTATCATAGGAGCTTCTCGAATACCCTTGGCTAATCATAACCGTATCAAACTTGCGGTACCATTGCCTTGGGGACTGCTTAAGTCCATATAAGGACTTCTTTAGCAAACATACCTTCTCTACCTCTCCTTTGGCTTCAAAACCCTTAGGTTGATCCATTAGAATCTTCTCTTCTAAGTCCCCATGAAGGAAGGCAGTGGTAACATCCATCTGCTCTAGTTTTAGGTTTAAGTGGGCTGTTATGGCTAAGAGAACCCTTATAGATGTATGCCTCACAACAGGAGAAAAAACTTCATTAAAATCAATGCCTTGGACTTGGGAAAACCCCCTAGCAACTAGCCTAGCCTTATATCTAGGCTTAGGGTTAATTCCTACCCCTTCCTTGATTTTAAACAGCCATTTACAGCCTACTATGCGCTGTCCTTTTGGTTTTTCAACAAATTCCCAAGTCTGATTCTTATTTAAAGAATCTATTTCAGACTTCATTGCTTCTTTCCATTTTCCAGCATCCTTAGAAGACATTGCCTCTTCATAAGTGAGAGGTTCTTCTCCCCCTATTTCGGTTGCACTAGTAAAAGCATAGGCTACCAGATCTGAATAACCAAATCTCTTGGGAGGTTTCCGGACCCTAGGTTGTCTATCTCTAGCAACACTATATCTATCCTCGTTTGGTTTATCTCCTAAGATGGAATCTGCATCACTGTCTTCTTCATCTTCATCCTGATGTGAAAGTTCTAGGGCCTGATCGATTTCTTGGTTGTTATCAAAATTATTTCCCTGAAGGTCATGAGCAGTTTCAGAGGGTTCTGGGGAATTTTCAGGGCTTACACCTGGAATTTCAACTTGGACAGCTTCTGTATCCTTCTCTAGACTATGCTGGGGTTTAAGGTTGGTAAACTTAATGGTAGATGATTCATCAAATGTCACATCCCTTGTGATTATAATCCTAGGACCATCCAAATCCAAGTTCCAGAGCTTATATCCCTTGACTCTTGAGGGATAGCCTAAAAATATGCATTTCTTGGCTCTAGGCTCTAGCTTTCCTTGTTTTATATGTGCGTATGCTAAACATCCAAAGACTTTAAAGTGAAATAAGCTGGGTTTATGGCCTGTCCACCTTTCATATGGTGTTTGGAAGTTAATGGCTGCAGAGGGTGATCTATTAATAATATGGGCTGCTGTGGACACAGCCTCACCCCAAAATGATTTTGGCAAACTTGCATGAAAGAGCATACATCTTACTCTATCTAGCAAGGTGCGGTTCATCCTCTCAGTCAATCCGTTTTGCTTAGGGTTTCCGGGGGCTGTCAAGTGTCTAACTATGCCTCCTTCCTTGCACATTTGTTCAAAATCCCTATTGCAAAACTCTAGCCCATTATCGGTCCTAATAGTTTTTACTTTTCTGCCCACTTGATTTTCTACCATTTTCATCCATGTCTTAAAGGATTCAAAAGTGTTATCTTTAGACTTTAGGACATATACCCAAAGCATTCTTGAGAAATCGTCTATTATGGATAGAAAATATCGGGAGCCCCCATGAGTCATGGTTTGAGCTGGGCCCCAAAGGTTTGAATGTATGTAATCTAGGGGTGCCTTTGAAGAGTGGATTGTTGTTTTACTGAATTTAATCTTTGTTGCCTTCCCATAAATGCAGGATTCGCATTTGCATAGGTTTAGGGACTGACCTATCTGTAAAATACCTTGTTTGGCCAGTTCTTTGAGCCCTTGCTCACTGATATGTGACATCCTTAGATGCCACAGCTTTGCCTTGTCATGGGAATTACAGCTTACACTAGCTGCTTCACCACTTAAAGTGGTTGCTTGGAGGAAATAAATTCCATTTCTTAAAACAGCCTTCATGCATACTAGGGAGCCTTTATAGATTTTAATCTCTCCACCCTCACCCTTGTATTTATAACCGCATCTATCCAATTCCCCAAGAGAAACCAAGTTTCTCTTAAGATCCGGAACATAGCGAACTGCAGTGAGGGTTCTATAAGTCCCATCATGCATTTTTAATTTTACATCTCCTACCCCTTTGACCTTACATTCAAAATCATTTCCTAACAAGACCTTTCCTCCATTAGTTTCCTTGAAATTTTGAATCCATTGCTTTCTAGGAGTCATGTGGAAAGAGCAGCCTGAGTCCAAGACCCAATCTTGGCTGTCATTGTTGTCAGAAACAGTTAGTGCATCAGCACTATCATAACCGGTGTCACACACATTTACCCCACCATCAGATTTCTCCTTTTCGGCATAATCCTTCTTCCTTTTAGGACAATGCCTCTTGATGTGACCCTCTTGTTGACAATAATAACATTTAATCGGCCCTTTCCCATTTCTAGATTTTGATCTGGATTTTCCTTTGTTTTTATGGTCTTTCTTAGGATTTCTAGACCTTACATTTAGGGCATCTGCTGGGGATGTTTTACTATCCATCCTTATCCTCAATTCTTTGGAATTTAAAGCCCCTATAACATCCTCTAGAGATAGTTTATCCCTACCATGCTGAAGAATATCTACAAAATTTTCATAGGACTTAGGTAAGGAATATAGGAGAACTAAAGCTTTGTCTTCTTCCTCATACTTAACATCTATGTTTTCTAGATCTAGAGATAGCTTGTTAAAATCATCTAAGTGATCCGGAAGTTTTTGGTTTTCATTCATTTTAAAATTGAAGAACCTGGCTTTGAGGAATAACCGGCTGGAAAGAGATTTCTTGAGGTATAAGTCCTCCAGTTTCTTCCAAACTTCTGCAGCGGTCTTCAGCCTAGACACCTCCCTGAGCACTTTATCTCCAAGGCTCAGTATAAGAAGACTGTAGGCCTTCTTCTTGATCTGCACTCGCGCCTCCATTTGGTCAGCGGTTAGGGTTTGAAGTTCTTTCCCGGTTGATTCTCCCTTTTCTGCTTCTTCTTGTTCCAGCGCTTCTTCCAGTCCAAGACTGCAAAGAAGTGCCTCCATCTTGATCTTCCATAGGCCGAAGTCATTGCTCCCATCGAACTTGTCAATATCTGACCGAGAAGCAATCGACGCCATTTCTTGATTTTCCTAGGATTGCCTTCTGCAACTTGAGACTCTAGAAGTGTTTATCCAAACCAGAGGTGACCGGCTCTGATACCAAATTGTTAGCCGAGACCTCACCCTTTATAGGATCACACAATTCTCTAACTAGATCTCTCTCGTATATGCACAAAACAGCAACTAAGAATAATATCAAGAACCAATCAAGAATCACTCAAAACACAAAAAGTTACCCTGGTTCGGCCTTAAGAAAGGCCTACATCCAGCTTGGCTCTCGCCTCCACTATCTTGAAAGGTTGTACAAGATTACAATGCACTCAACACTCAACTCACACCTAGCCCATACAACCTGAAAGCTATATTGAATTGATACAAGAAGATATTCCCTCTTCTTATGTGCTTAATCTCTACCCAAGATAGATTGTTAACTCACAAAGAAAGCCTTGCCCCTGCGAAGTCATCCTCACGACCCCTATTTATAAGAAATAGGTGGGAGACTTCTACCTGACCGAGCTGCCCAAGAGGCAGTTACAAAACCGCTTCGGTCAGCCCTAGAAATGGACTAAAAAAAAAAAAAAAACCTCTTATAAAACAGAAAATACAGCCAGCATATTACCTAAACAATGCTACTTATATTTACAAGCACTAATCTAGTACAAATGCTTCAACAGGCTACATGAATTCTAGATTTTTATGTATTTCTGTCTTTTGTCATATCTTCATTTAGGCTCATACACTTCATATCAAACTTTAATGTCTCTCCTAAAGTCTTCTTGAATCTGTCTCTACCTCTTTTTTTGACTAATTGTTTCATTCATCAACTCTCACAAGAGCGTCTCTTAGTCTTCTTCTCACATGATCAAACCATCTTAGTCTAGTCTCTCTCATCTTTTCCTCGATTGGCATTACTCCTACCTTATTACAAATAACCTCATTTCTAATTTTATCTTTTCTTGTATGGCCGCACATCCATCTTAACATCCTCATCTCCGCTATGCTCGTCTTTTGCTCATGCTGGTATTGGATTGTCCAACATTCTAAGCCATATAAGAAAATTGATCTTATAACTGTCCTATAGAATTTTCCTTTCAGTTTTAATGGAATTTTACCATCACATAGCACCCCCGATGCATTTCTCCATTTTAGCCAACCTGCCTTAATTCTATGTGTGACATCCTCGTGAATTTCTCCATCTTTTTGAATCAGTGATCCCAAATATCGAAAATAGTCTTTTCTTTGTATGATTTGGTCTTCCAATTTTATTATAACATCCTCCACTCTTGCATTCTTACTAAATTTACATTCCATATATTCTGTTTTCCTTCTACTTAATTTAATCCCTTATATTCTATATTGTTTCTCCACAACTCAAGCTTAGTCTTCACCCCCTCTTTTGTTTCATCCACCAACACTATGTCATCTGCAAATAGCATACACCATTACACCTCTGTCTGGTGTATGCAAATAAGTAGTAGTGAGTTCATCCATTACTAAAGCAAATAAGTATGCACTTAGTGCAGAACCTTGATGCAGTCCCATTGTAATTTTAAACGGTTCAGTATCCCCTCAGCATGTTTTAACCCTTGTCTCTGCACCATTATACATGTCCTTAAGGGCTATTCGAACTCATTTCATCTCTAAAACCCTCCATAATACTTCTCTAGGGATCCTATCATAGGCTTTTTTTAGATTTATAAACACCATATGCAGGTCTTTCTGACTACCCAGTTGAACATTTATGTCAAAGCTAAATGTTCTGTATTGGATGTGTCGTCTTATTAGGAAGTTAGCAATTTTTAAAATTGAAGTAATTTTCTCTATTCTTGCATTGCATCTTGTGTGCAGGACAGAGAAGGAGCCCCCTTCAACACTGTTGTGGAATTTGTTCTATTTGGCTCAGGTTTGCATTATTGGCCAGGTCCTGTGCTGTTTCTATATTTTATTTATTGTTAATTAGAATTCATATTTTGTGCAGCATTATGACAGACGGGGCCAATATGGCACTGCCCTAGTAAAAATTGATGAGGCTATTGAACACACTCCAACTGTGATTGATTTATATTCTGTCAAGGTCTGCAAATACCAATACCTAGTTATTGCAACTTTTGCTATTTCATCTACAGTACCAGTAATACTTTTTTAGTTGTTCTATTCAATTATTTCCTGTTAGTTCTATTTGAGATTTGTCTTCAAAAACCTTAGAAGTGCCTTCCATTTATTTTGAAATGCCTTGTGGTATAAAAGGAAAAAAGATAAATTATTAAGAGATTTAGAATCGATATCTCAGTTTTGTTGAAAAATATTAATGTGCCTATTAATCTTTTTTTTTTTTTTTGGTATATAATGTGCCTATTAATCACAGAGCCGAGTATTAAAGCATGCTGGAGACCTGGTGGCTGCTGCCGCACTGGCAGATGAAGCTAGGTGTATGGATCTTGCTGATCGCTACATAAATAGTGAATGTGTCAAACGCATGCTGCAGGCTGATCAGGTCATAGAGTTACACTTGTGTTCTCTTCAATATTATTGGCATAACTACACAATACCATCTATCTTGTGTTCTTTTCAATATCATTGGCATAAGAATGTTATCAAAATAATCCTGTGTTTCCCCTCGTCTTACATTCTTTCATACTGATTATGCTTTTATATTCTGCAATTTTTATTGAAGGTGGCACTGGCAGAGAAGACAGCTGTGTTGTTCACAAAAGACGGGGATCAGCACAATAACCTATATGATATGCAGTGTATGTGGTGCGTATATCTTGAAGGCAATATCAAAACCCCAACCCCCCGGCCCCCTTTATTCCTCCCACTCATTGACCAAAAACCAACCATTTTTTAACTTAAACGGCCTGCTTATTTGAGCTTTGATACCTTAGATTAATTTCCAGTGAATACTTTGATACCATCTAATAATGGTGATGACGACTTTGATACCATTCCATCCCACCTCATGTCTCATTCTCATATCTGGATCTCATTCTCCATGGATGAAGGTACGGAGAACTAGTTGGGAATTCAGTGTCTCCGTCATCCAGCCATTGGTGTGTACTGTGGACAAGGATAAACCAGTGATCATCTCATTGGTTTAGTGTGTGTGTTTGGCTGACCACTTATAATTCATTAGGTTGTAAATGGAGTTACTAGACTTTACCCCAACGTTACTCTTCATTTTATATCAGTTTCCACTCTCTGTTCTGCCTTAGTCGACCCACCCACCAGGTGACTCTTGATCTGTCAATCAACCTCATAGAAACACTGTTTTGGACAGTCAATTTTCAGCGGTCATCATCAAGGTCCTTTTTGTTTCATTTTGGATATTACAGTCAATTGTCTCTTGTTCACAGTCAATGTTCCAGCAACCTTTAGACTCGTCAGCCAACTTCCAAAGTTGACTGTGTCAAGAACCCAAGCCTGACTTGTGATTATCTTGAAGATAGAATCGAGAGAATAGGAGAAATAGGGAATGATCAGACGGAATAAGAGAGAATAACAGAGAGAGAGAAGGAGAATTAGACAGGAAATAGAGAGAGAGAGAGAGGAGATGGGGAAAATTAGAGAGAAACTGAGAGAAAAAAGGAGAATTTCAGAGAGAAGGAAATAACTTTTTAATTCATCCAAAAACATAATTAGCACTGGGGCTGCAGCTTTATATAGGAAGCTAAACAACAGTTATTTGTGGCAGTTTTCACTCCTCTACTTGGTGTAACTGTTGACTCGGGAGCATTGGAACACACTCTATTTAGGATAGGAAAAACACACACACGCACGTGGATTGATAGGATATAAATAGAAACAAGAACAAACAATAACAGTATTGAAATATACAAGAAACAGAAACCAATCCACACAAGAGAACACCAAATTTATCCTGGTTCAAATCATCCCTTGAGATGACCCTATCCAGCCTTTAAATCCTTGAGAGCAGTCTCTAGCACTAATTTGAATGAATCAGTACACAAGTCTCTTTCATGAGTACAAACTTGATCACCCGAGATTACAAAGAACTATCATGAACCGCCCTTTCCTCCCATACAATCTTGCACTCGCTAATCATGCCTTATGTGACTACCCCCTGCCCTCTTATTTATAGACATAAAGGGGGGCAATATAATGGAATTAACCGGGTAAGTTATTACCGGTTTTACCCCTAATATATGTTGTTACCGTTAGAAGACCTAACCAACTAACTGACTACCACTTTGACACTTGACTTGCCTCCACTGACTTCTAAGGACTTACTCAATGCAAACTTGGACAACAAATCTCCGTCATTTGCTTGAGTATAATCCAAACTTCAAATCTGATCTTGCTCTCCATAGGACCTGCATGATTACTTGATCATTCACACAAACATATATGAAGAAGCTTTAGACAATGCTGCAATTTGAATAAAGGAGCAACTTTGGTAAACATATCAGCTGCATTATCTTCTCTTGCAATTTTAATTAGATTAACTTCTTTCTTCTCAAGAATTTCTCTAATGAAATGATACCTTACATTTATATGTTTGGTTCTTTCATGGTGTGCCTGATTTTTAGCCAAGTGAATAGCATTTTGGCTATCACACGTAAGATTTGCCTTCACATCTTTTCCAAGTAGTTCATTAGTTAGACCTTTCAACCATAGGGCTTCCTTAACAGCTTTTGTGACAACTATATGCTCAGTCTCAGTGGTTGAAAGGGCTACGACAGGTTGCAAATTAGTCTTCCAGCTTATGGTTGAGTTTCATAGCTGGAAAACATAGCCTGTGGATGACCTTCTTCTGTCTAAATCTGTTGCATAATCAGCTTCTGTAAACCCTAAAATGCATGGCTCTTCTTCTAATTTTGCTCCACCATATACCAAAGACATATTGATGGTTCCTTTTATATATCTAAAAATCCATTTCATAGCATTCCAGTGAGCCTTACTCGGATTAGCCATAAATATGCTAAACACATGTCATGACCCTAGGAGTAATAAATGGGCATTATTGTAATAGGGTATAATAGTTAATTAGAGATATTTTACAAGTTGTTAGAAGCACATGGGTGCTGTTTGGATGTTGTTAGAAATTAGTTAGACATCTAGCTATGCCTATAAAAAGGCCAATTGTAAGTGGAGAGATTTCATGCTTGAATTGTTAATGAAACTCTCATTTTCCTCTCTACATTTCTCTTCAAATCTCCCTCATTTCTCTCTTCTGCTCTCCCTCAATTCTCTCTAATTTCTCCCCTATTCTTCTTTAATTTTTCCTCTATACATTCTTTTCTTGACCTTAATTCAATCGGATCGTTCCGATTACCAATTTCAGCTCATTATGAACCCTAGGTTCATGACAACACACTCATAGCATAGGCTAAATTCGGCCTAGTACAAACCATTAGGCTACCAATTGCATTAGAATAGGGAATTTTACTCATTTCTTTAATGCCCGCTTCCTCAATGGGAGATTGCTCGTGGGATAATTTGAAGTGCCGAGCCAAAGGAACATTCACTTCCTTTGCATCAAGCATATGAAACTTCTTAACTAGCTTCTCAAGGTAGGATTTTTGGGACAACAGGAGTTTTCTTTGCTGTTTATTTCTACATATTTCTATGCGTAAAATCTTCTTAGCTTCTCCTAATTCCTTCATTTCAAAAACTGACTTTAATATCAGTTTTAATTTATGAATTTCTTCAATTGATTGGCTTGCAATCAGGTTATCATCCACATATAGAAGAAGATATACAGAGATCTCATTTGGCATATGCTTAAAATAAGCACAACAATCAAATGCATTCCTTTTATACCCTTGGATTAATATGAATGAATCAAATTTTTTATACCACTGTCTAAGGGATTGCTTCAATCCATAGAGGGATTTCTTCAGCAAGCATATTTGCTCTCCTTTTTCTCTAATTTCAAACCATTTTTGCTGCTCCATTTGAATACTTTCTTCTAATTCATCATGTAAGAAGGCAGTGATTACATCTATTTGATCTAGGCTTAGGTTTAAGTGTGCTGACATAGCAAGTAAGACTCTAATAAAGTCTGTCTCACCACATGAGAGAAAACTTCATTAAAGTCTATTCCGGGTACTTGAGTAAAGCCCCTTGTTACTAACCTAGCTTTGTACCTAGGTTTGAGATCATGTCCAACACCTTCCTTAATTTTATATAACGATTTACGGCCTATATAACCCTTTATCCGGTCTGTCCACCAAAATCCAAGTTTCATATTTTCTAAGAGACTCCATTTCTGATTGCATGGCTACTAGAGGGTCACTCATGTGTATAGAGGGTCACTCAAGTTTCATTTTTTTCAAGAGACTCCATTTCTAAGGACCATCTCCTCTATAGGAGTAATCATTTTTATCTAACTCTCCAAGATAAATTAGATTTCTTTTCAAATCTGGAACATACCTTACAGATGTTAATGTTTTAATAGATCCATCATGCAATTTGATTTTTATATCCCCAATTCTCTTAATTCTACATTCTTGGTTGTTTCCTAACAAAACCTTTCCACCACCCATGTCTTTAAAATTCAAGAACCAATGCCTATGTGGTGACATATGAAAAGAACAACTTGAATCTAAAATCCATACCTCTTTATCTACTTTTTCATAAACAACTAGGGCACTTGCGCTGTCATAATCAAACTCACAAATAGATGAGGAAATTTCAGGGTTCTTTCTTTCTTGAAATTCTTTCTTTCTCTTAGGGCAATTCTTTTTAATATGCCCTTCCTCGTGGCAGTGATAGCATTTAATAACCTTTCTGCCATTCTTGGATCTAGACCTAGATCTCCCCCTTCCTCTAGGGTCTCTCCTATTAGGTCTTGACTTAACAGAATGAACATCTCCAGCAGTGTTCATTCCTTCTACCTTATGCTGCAACTCTTTTGAGTTTAGGGCTCCTATTACATCATCTAAGGTTAGAGTGTCCCTACCATGTTTCAAGAAATCCACAAAAGTTTCATACGATTTTGGTAAGGAATGCAGTAGCACTAAGGCTTTATCTTCATCATCATATTTGACTTCAATGTTTTCAAGGTCAAGACATAGTTTATTAAAGTCATCTATGTGATCTTGCAACCTCTGCCCTTCATTCATTTCAAATGTAAAAAACTTAGCCTTTAGATACAGCCTACTAGACAATGTCTTGGTCATATATAGACTCTAACTTAAGCCAAATTTCTGCTGCAGTCTTCATTTTGGAGACTTCTCGCACCAACTTATCACCTAGGCTTAATATTAAGGTGTTAAAGGCTCTCTTACCAATTTCTTTCTTCTGTTCTGTCGTACAGGTTTTTTGCATCTTTGCTTCCCCTTTAGTGCTTCTTCCAGTCCAAGATTCCCTAACAAAGCCCTCATTTTCATCTTCCATAACCCGAAGTCATTATGCCCATCGAATTTCTCTATATCGCATCTAGTGGCATATGCTGTTGCAGCCATTACTGCGACTTGGATATGACTCTAATCTAAGATTCTTGGCTTTTCTTGATCAATTAACCCGTGCTCTGATACCAAGTTGTTGACTCAGAAACACTGGAACACACTATATTTAGGATAGGAAACACACACGCACACACACGGATTGATAGGATAGAAATACAAACAAGAACAAACAATAACAGTATTGAAATATACAAAAAACATAAACCAAACCACACAAGAGAACACCAAATTTATCCTGGTTCAGATCATCCCTTGAGATGACCCTACATCTAGCCTTTAAATCCCTTAGAGCAGTCTCCTTCACTAATTTGAATAAATCAGTACACAAGCCTCTTTCACGAGTACAAACTTGATCACCCGAGATTACAAAGAACTATCATGAACCACCCTTTCCTCCCATACAATCTTGCACTCGCTAATCATGCCTTATGCGACTACCCCCTGCCCTCTTATTTATAGACATAAAGAGCGGACAATACAATGGAATTAACCAGGTAAGTTTTTACCAGTTTTACCCCTAATATATTTAGTTACCGTTAGAAGACCTAACCAACTAACTGACTGCCGCTTTGACACTTGACTTGCCTCCACTGACTTCTAAGGACTTACTCAATGCAAACTTAGACAAGAGTAACTAATACAATAAAAATAAAATATAACTAGCCTAAATCGTGACAGACTGTTGACCTCCCGGTTGAAGTTACAACACCCTTCTCCAGTTGGCTCCAAATCTGACCTTCCAAACTCTTTGGAATTGCACTGTTGATTGTCCCTCAACTGTTCTCTTTTTCACCATTGTTCTGGCTTTAGCCTCTGGGCTATACTTCATATATTTATCTCTTACGCCTTTATTGCATTTGGGGTTCATTTCCTAACCTGTACATGTTTCTTCCATTCTCATTAATTGTTTCGTAGTTAATTACCACTCCTCTCCCAAAGCATATTCTTATCCACACAAATTCCTAAAATGTAACCATTGTCCGTGTGTCAAATAAAGCTGTTCATTACAATAACAACATGATAGTCTCATGCAACATATCCTTACCACATCAATACAGCAAGTTCTTCAGCCAGCTTAAGCACCTCAAGCATGATAGACCAGCAGAACACAAGCAAGCTCAATTCAGCACCACAGCAATTCTAAATAGCAACACAGCAACTCCTCACAGCACTACACACACCAGGCAAGAAGCACATTGCACACTCACTCTAACAACCAGCTAGAGGAAACACTTAAGACTCTTTCCAGCTCAAGCCTTTATATAGGCAAAAGGTGTGAGGAGGTAGGTAAAAAGTTTCTACCTAATTGGCTGGTCGCATTTTTCCTCAGCCTTTAGCCCACCAGCTTTACACAGCTCAATTCAGCCTTTTGGGTTTTGTTATGTCTTTAAACCAGCACAAGACAGTCTCTTTTTCAGCATCTCTCTTCTTTTCAGGATTTGCTCTCCCCATGTTTAACCATATTCCAGTGCTACAGAAAATCAGCCTGCACGATTCTCTTTGAAGGCCGCCTACTGTTGCTATTCTTCAGTCCCTATAAGGCTTTTCTCGCCTGGCTGCCATAGCCACATTTATGTACTTCATTCCTGCTGATTACACTCAGAAGGCCTCCTATCCTTCAGCATACATGCAGCTACAGATATACATATTTTTGTGTGTACAAATCTTTGCAGCCAACTCTTTCAATCAGCCTCTAACACATACCTCCCATATTGAGCCTTTTACCAGTCCAAACAAGCCTTTTATATTTATCCACTTTTCGTGAGCCAATTATAAGTTCTCACTATGGTTTCAAATCAGCCATACCAGCTAGCATGGGTGCAGCCATGCCATGCATCCCGCTCTCAGCCATATATGCATATATGTAGGGGTATATATATACCTCCCTTGCATGCTGAAGCCTCTCATTACAACTCAGCTGGTATGCCTTGTCTGTTAATTATATATGCATTTATACACAAAATTCCACTTTGTGTCTGCCAATAGCATTGCAAATTCATCTTGCTATCCCATTACAACCTTTCTCATATGTCCTTTGCTTGGCCAATAATTCCTAGAAGCCTCTGCTGGGAAAAACAGGCCCTTACCTCTTCATCAAAAATCTGCATTCTGCCTTTTCAGCTTTTCTCCCTTTTGGTGTTATATTCATTCCACTAATTCAGTAAGCACACTTCCATATACTCATGCCTATACATGACAAAGCACCTCCAAAGTAGAAAAATGCTCCTTATAATGAGCCTGCTAAATTTCCCACACTTGACGCACATTTTAGTCCCTGGTCAAGCTCTTCAGGCAACCATACTGATTAGGTTAACTATTGATCCAACAAAGTAGGAGTTACACGTCATTGTACACTCTCCACAATATGGATTACAACAAATTTTTGATGCACAAATCTCATTCATTACTTCTGCCAAATAATCCTCCAAAATCAGCCTCAGGATAAGTACTGAAGTTATGCCAGCTGACTACCACAGTCACCTATCATTTCAATCGTCTATCGGTAGACTGCTCAGTGTTAATTGTCAGCTCCACAATTGAGCTCATTTGCTCACTGTTTTCGGTAGTCAACTCCCAGTTGGATGTTGGCTCTTCCCTATCCTTAACCCCACAATTGACGTTTGACTTGGCTGTTCACTCAGCTGGCCGTAATTCATCTCAATTTTGTCCACACGTATTGTCATGCCATACCAAGTCAATTATCCATTTTTATTCTCATGCCATGGCAATTAAAATGGGAGAATAACATGTTTCGTTACACCCTCTTCCCCCAAAATTGACATTTTTTTAGTTAGTTGCACCTTACTAATTTTACTAAAATGTATCTTTGGAAGGTATGAACTGGCTTCTGGAGAAAGCTACTTCCGGCAAGGTGACCTTGGACGAGCTTTGAAAAAATTCTTAGCTGTGGAGAAGCATTATGCAGATATCACTGAAGATCAATTTGATTTTCATGCTTATTGTTTAAGAAAGATGACTTTGCGAACCTATGTAGAGATGCTGAAATTTCAAGATCAACTGCACTCGCATGATTATTTCCGTAAAGCAGCAGGTGGAGCGATCAGGTAAAAGCTCTCACTATCTTCCCCTGATCAGCAACAAATGATTTGACTAGAAGTTGTTTAGATCCTGCTTCACTTCTGTTCTATCATAATATTTTTCATCTATTGGTCCACTCAAGACAGATCTGCATCCTTTGTTCTTATTAATGGTTGTCCGGATTGAGATGCAGGTGCTACATAAAATTATATGATTCACCTTCAAAGTCAGCAGCTGAAGAAGATGGTGAAATCTCAAACTTACCTTCTTCACAAAAGAAAAAAATGAGACAAAAGCAGAGGAAGGCAGAAGCTCGGGCTAAGAAAGTAACCTGATTCTGTTTTTCTTGAATCTTACTTGCTTTTTCTTTTTTGGAGATAACTTCTGTCCTAATCTTCTTTATTTCCTTAGGAGGCAGAAGTGAAAAATGAAGACTCAAATGCTAGCGGTGCCTCTAAGTCTGGAAAACGAAATGTCAAACCTGTAGATCTTGACCCAAATGGGGAGAAGTTGCTGCAGGTTATTCCTTCAGTTTTCTGACTGCTTCTGAAGCTTTTGGGTCTTATATTATATTTTCTCTTATGTTGTAAAGTAGACAACATCTTTTAACCTGATTTGTTGGAAAATGCAGGTTGAAGATCCGCTATTAGAAGCGACAAAGTATTTGAAGCTGCTTCAGAAACATTCACCTGATTCCTTGGAGACACACTTGCTGTCTTTTGAACTAAATATGAGAAAGCAAAGAACTTTGCTTGCCTTTCAGGTGATTTTATGTTTGGTGTGGAACTCACAGGACCTTTACTTGAAAATAGGATAAAATAAACTCAGGCATCGTGTCTCTTGTTCTGCCATATAAAATCTAATAGCATATTTAATTTAGTTAAGAAACATGAAACAAATAAGAAATCATTTAATTTTCCCTCTGAAGGACATGTCTCGCTGAATTTTAGCGACTATGATAAGTTATTAACACTCGAGCAAAAACTGGTGTACCTAATAACTCCCCCTGTGCTGACCTCCTGTTCTCCTTTCTGCATTTAATTGCCTCAGTTGCGATAAATTTAGTACTTCTTTGTCCTGGTATTGGAAGTGGCTGAATGCAAGTTTCTTTTTCTTTTCCTTTTCCTTTTCCTTTTCTCTCTGAAGGCTGTAAAACAACTTTTACGGTTGGATGCTGAAAACCCAGATTCGCATTGCTGCTTGGTATGGATCTCTGTCAACTAGTTGTGTAAGCATTGCTAATAGGTTACAAATTGCCTGCATCTGCAGAATGTTAACTCTCTCTCTCTCTCTCTCTGTACATGTATCTATCTATTTGTAGATAAAATTCTTTCACAAGGTGGGGGCTATGCCTGCCCCAGTGACTGACACTGAGAAACTCATTTGGGCTGTCTTAGAAACAGAGAGACCCGCTTTCAGGTATCCCTGTCTTCTGTTTTTATTATTTGGTTACAATCCCATTGAAATTGTGTAGTACTGGCTTAATTTGTTGGTTTTACATTTTTGCAGTCAGCTGCATGAGAAATCCCTTCTCGAGGCAAACACCCAGTTCCTTGAAAAGCATAGAGGTCATCATCTGTCTTATCTTACATACAAGACGAACCTTTGTTTTTGCAATATTTCATGTTTGCTTGCTTTTTTTTTTTTTTTGCAGACTCATTGATGCATAGAGCAGCAGTTGCAGAAATGCTTTATGTTTTGGATCCTAGCAAGAAGGCGGAGGCTATCAAATTAATTGAAGATTCATCCAACAACCTGGTGTCAATGTAACATTTCTCAGAAATTTGTTTTCTAATTGTTATTTCCCGTAGCATTTTTCATTTGCTTTCTTTGAACAATAATTGAATATTGCACTCTGCCTGTCTCATGAAATTAGAAATAGAACCCTTGGACCGGTAGGGGAATGGAAACTCAACGACTGCATTGCAGTGCACAAACTCCTTGGAACACGTTTGAATGACAATGATGCTGCATTAAGTAAGTGTCCAATTTGAATTTAGATATGTGATATTGCCTTGTCAAATTTTTGCTCACAAGTACATTATGTAGGTGTTATCTGAGTTTTTCTGTGGAGATTGTAAAATTACTCAAGCAATGCGGGGCATTATCTTAGGGATAAAAACATCATGTTTGATAAGTGGTGCTTACCAATCTTTGTATGCCAGAAAGATGGAGATACAACAGCTCTTTTAGAACTCCAATTTGGAATTAAATAGCTATTGGACATCTTGAATTCAACTAATGCTTATAATAGCATTAAAGTTTATCATATGGCTTTATATCTATCTCTAATTTCTATTCTTAGTATTAAAATTGATTAGCAGTAGCCAATATGCATATTTCTATTACCTTAACCCATCTGTGTTTTGCCCTTCTGCATGCTGTTGTTTCTTTTGAACAAAAAGGGTAGTGGTATTTGTAATATCACAATAGAAGAACCAACAAAAATTTTGTTAAGGTAAAATCTATTACGAGGCCTGAAGGGGCTAACCTTGATCATCAGGGAGGTGTGGACCTTGCCAAAAAAGGTCTCACCAGATAAATTCCTATCTTAACAATTCAATAATGGGGGTATTCCTACTTATGCAACTGTAAAGAACCCTATCTTCCCGATCGTCTGCTTCGTTTTCTTTTACTGCTCTAGCCAGGTAATTACTTCAAGATGATCTTAGGGTGCGTTTGATTGCAAGTATGGAACTTGCATGGAAAGAAAATAAGTTCTAGGCAATTAAATTGCTTAGAAATCATTTGCATGGAAATTATCAATTAAGGGTGTTTGATTGGCTTAATTTTCAACCTAGAAATTGTTGTACTTTTTCTAATTTTTGGTGTTTGATTACCATTATTTTCCATGGAATTACCCCCCTAAACCCACCTCCTCCTCCCTGCCTCCCCCCATCTCCCCCCCCCAAAAAAAAACCCACCTCCTTCTCCCTGCCTCCCCCCATCTCTCTCTCTATCTCTTGCCTCGCCTCTAGGTTTCACCTACTTGCAGATCCACCGTTCGCCACTGTTGCACCTGCCGCCGTTCGCCGTGCACATGCCGCCGTCATCAGCGATTCGGGGAGTTGGTTTGCAGCGGCCGCCATTCACCTCCGACGCAATGGAGTTTGTTTGCGACGCGATGGACAGATTGAGGCTCGGTGGCAGCTACGTTGGAGGCGAACGGTACGGTTTGGTGAACAGTTCAGTGGGTGCGGTGGCTCCGTCGGAGGCGCGATGCAACGTAGGCTGCCTTGCAATTCCTTGGAAAACTTGATCTACCCCCCTTTCCCCATAAAACCTTTTCTAGCAAAAGTGGGAAAATAGCATCACATGACCAAAAGTGAGAAAATAATTTGCATGGCAAATTTAGCCAATCAAACACCTCAAAAGCTGGAATTTGGGTGGAAAATGTGGACTGCTCCGGCTGTTCTTTCTGTGTGATATTCTCTTTTTCTTCCTTTTACCCTTCTTTCTCTGGACTTTATTGTGTTACACTTAGAGAGTGACTTATTGTTCAGATGATATATTTTTGTGAGAAGTCTGCTTAGATGGCTATCTGAATTTCTTCATTGATGCCACCTCATTCACATTTCTTATTTTTTGTTCCCTACATTGTCACCCAGCTCCTTAAACATAGCTTGAATAGATATTTAGTTCTCTTAGCCTTTGTAATATTCAACCTCATTGATGGAAAAATGATTTTCTTGGTATGATTTCTTTCCGTGTGTGATGACCGGGTTGATAGATTAAAAATTCAGGTTGTGTTTTCTTTTCTTCAAGCAATAAACCAGGTTAAAAGATATTAAATAAGAGGGGGCCAAGAATACACTAGGGAGGCCATGGCTTAGCAGTAATGTTGCACCATCATTGAGGTAAGGTTGCGTTTGACCCTCTTTACGAAGCTGAATTGGCATGGGCCTTGTTCATGGGATTGGGGCCAAAAATGTATAGAAGGTACGTATAAGGTTGGCTTCAACCAAGTAAAATATTCAAGAAACTGGAAGATGGCATCTTAGAAGAGGCAACCTGAAGATATCACTTCTGCCTCTATCTTTGAAGCTTCATATACAAAATCATATTCTTTTTTTTTCTTTTTTTTGGCTGGGAGAATAGAGGAAGGTGGGGCAACCACCTTCTAGGTATTGACCATAAGGGACTTTTGTTGCTAGGCAATGTCCGGTTTGAGCCATAGCTACTGTTTGGAAGGTTAGTCCGTCGCCATAGCCTCACTGCAGGGCACAATGTCAGGCGATCATATACAAAACCATGCTCTACCTTTGTCAGCTAAATAACTAAAGGAACCTTTGGTTAAATATGCAGAAATTTGAAGGTTCAAGTTGAGACTTGGTAGAACCCCCTCTGGGCTGCAGGAATCTTTATATTGTTGATTTCTTCTCTATCACATGTTAGCTAATATAATAATTTGACATAAATTGTTCTTGCGTTGCCTTAAATCTGATGGCCTAGACTATATTCAAGTGAGTCACAATTTGTTCATGCATTAATACCGAATTGATTTTTTATTTGAGTTGTCTCAATCATTTACCCCTAAAATTGGATGGCGTGTATCTTTCATTGTGCCACTCTTATAGCGTGTGAACTTAATGGTTATTGACTTGGGTATAAGTTATTTATTTCTTTCCAAGATTTTCAATTTGTAATATATTCATCCACTGTGCCAGATTTGCCACTATGATGTTTCCAAGACTTGTATTTTCTTCTAGTGGGGAAGGATCAGTGTTATGGAATTCAAGAAGACGTCTTTCTCAATTCCGTGTTTCTCTTTTTGTAGTTGACTCCAATGAAAATATTAGTTTTTTTATAGGGAAGATTAGCCTTATTGTACTACAATGCTTCCAAACTTGCAAATTTTAGTTTGTAGTCCTGACTGATTTTCCTTGTAGGATGGAAAGCCCGATGTGCCCAGTTCTTCCCTTACTCCACATACTTTGAGGGCAGTTGCAGCTCTGCTATTCCAAGCTCAGCTTATAACCAGATACATAAAAATCCTAAAAATGGGGGTGCAACCCACCCAGATACTGGTCATAGCGCAGACTCTATATCCTCAAATGGGAAACTAGAGAAGCTTGAGGCATCAATTAAGGATCTTGTTGTCTGATGGGCTTATTATCTGAGAGATCTCTATGCCAAGGTATTTATTAAGTGGCTTAGCTGTTTGGGTGGCGAAGGTTCTCAATTGCTTATTGCAGCCTATCAAATATAGCTGGATACAAGTATATGAAGGCTGCTGATCATGGAAAAATCAGTTTGAGTTTTTTGTGCAAGTTAGGTGAGATCCTCTTTTTTGTTGCTTTGACATAGAGTTTTTATTTTACCACAGTTCAACCTCGGTCTGATTCTGGAATGCATTTGCTGCAAATGTGTATAATTATCATGCATTATGTTTCAAAGTTGAATACCCTTTTTTGCTTGCCTTTTGGTGATACCCCCGGGCAAGAAATTCCATGGGTTTGCATCAACACAATATTTGTGGTTACTCCAGGCTGAAGGTAGCACAATAGAAGGATTTTTCTCTGTAGAGTCTAGCGCTAGACCATGTTGTACTTGGTTTTGGAGAACCAGAGAGAGAGAGAGAGAGAGAAAGAATGTTGTATTAGGTCTTATTTTTTATTTTTCATGTATAAATGCCATATTGCTCGAAAAATTTTGGCATGGAAAATTACAATAACAGTTGATATTGCTGCAATTTCTTGTTTTATTTGGGGCTTTATGTTTCTTCTTGTTGACACCCCACCCAACTTTGATGGTCTGAATGCATTTCTACCTATTATTTGGTTTGAGGGCGGGCCCGGCCCTTCGTCAACCAAAAGCAGCATGGTATCTTGTTTGTCTCCCATCACTTTTGTTTCGGCTTTTGCATTTACTCCTCGCCCCTGCCGTCTATCCCTATGCTTCATGATCCTTTTTATAACTGAAATCTGTTTCTATAATGTCCTAGTCGGAAATTGAGCATATTCACACTAATTTTAAGTTTCAGTGAGTGTTCTGGTCGTTTGCATTTACTCCTCATGCCCGTTAATTGTAGTTTTATCTTCTTTTTTGTGTGATTCAATTTGTTATGGCTTATTTATTCCTCAACTGTTCTAAGATGGAAGAAGACCAAAGATAGAGCAATGTGAAAAAAAAAAAAAAGATTGATACGCTCCGATCACAACGCTACAAGGCCTAGCCCCAACCGGCAATAGGTGCCTCCATGGGGAAAACGAAATTTCTCTGGCTCGCACTAATTAAACCAGGTAAAGAAGTGATCGATTCATGGATCCCATTGTCTACCCTTTTTGTACCCCCCAATCCTGTTAAAACTATACGTAGAGCACGAATATTTTTCCTCTATATATAATTTGTGAATTAAGTGAAAAGCAAAGCGGAGAGAGCGCACATTCTAAATTACTTTTGATCATTCCTCCGAGACCAAATGATCCTTGTACGTAGTATCCATTCAGCACCAACAATTACCTTCAGCTTGGTTCCCAATAACAAAATCATAGCCCCTGTGGCTTGAAATCTAGAGTAAAATGTTCAGAAGATATTGGATCTCACAAAAACCTACATCTTAGAATTACCCATTCTTTGAATTGTTAATGGTGTGCACGGTGCTTAAAGTTAAAAGGTCAGGAAAACCTATATCTCAGAATCAGCCATTGTCGGATAATGATGAACTCAACAGGTCTCTCTCCAATTCTATCCTTGGTTTAGCCGAAAGCCCTTTCGCAAGCATCTCCTGATCGTACTTCCGAGCCATATCAACCATACCCTTCTGCACCAAAGCATCAATCAAAGCATTGTAAGCATGGTCATTCGGACTTAGCCCATGCTCTTCCATCTTCTTCCACACGTCAAGAACTGGTCGTAGAAAACCCCATCGCCCAAACCTCCTCATAAGCATCACATAAGTGTCCATCGTGGGAACAATCCCACTGCCCAGCATTCTATCAAAGAGGTTAAGAATCTCCCTTGGCTTCTCAAGGTACCTAAAAATGGAGTGATAGGTTATTATATTCGGCGCACAACCCTTCGCATGCATTTCGTCGAACACCTTATACGCTTCCCTAACTCTCCCATTTTCACCCAGAAGTTTTATGATGGTATTATGCGTCACGACATTAGGTTCACAGCGGCCCATTTCTTTCATCTCGCGGTAAAGCCGAATGGCGAAATCAACGCCTTCCGAACGGCCCGCGGCATGAAGAACTGTGTTGTAAGCCACTACATCCAACCGAATCCCCTTCTTCTTCATCTCTTTGTACAACTTCACGGCCTTCCATGGCTTCCCACGCTTGCACTCTATATCCATGTAAATCGCATAAGAATGTAAATCTTTGCGAACGCCTCTGCTATCCATCTCTTCCCAGAACTCTCTGCACTTGCTCCACCATCCCATTTTGAACCAGCCGCGAAGCATAATGTTATATATCTTCGTGTCCAGATTCACACGAACATCTTTGGATAAGCAAATTTCCTCCGCTTCGACTACGTGCTTGTACTCGCATAGAGCGTCGATGAGATTCGAGAACGACGACTGGTCCTTCAAATTGAACTCCTCCGTTCGGTGAAAAGTAGAGATCGCTTCTTCAACGAGGTGAGCCGACGCGTAGCGCTTGAAAAGGACCCGAAACGTGGCGTGGTTTGGGAGGGACTGGTGATCGGTTCGCATGCGATCGATCAGATTCCAGGCGCGATCGAATTCGAAGAATTTGCCGAGAATGTCGATCATCTGGTTGTAGGTGTCGGTGGAGTGGCGGAAGCCGCAGTCGGCTTCGAGCCAGGCGAAGAACTCGAAGGCGCGGTTCCAGTCGTTGGTATAAGATGAAAGCGTTTCAAGCACTGTTTTCCGATCGACTGAATCGCCTCTGACCGGAGCCTCAGAGATTGAGATTGATCTTGCTTTTGGATCAGAAGAAAATGAATTCGGCGGCGGCGGCTGAGAATGAAAACTAAGAAACTTGTGGATTTGGGATCGGAGAAGACAGCGGCGTCGCCAAGAGATCATTGTTGTGCCGGCCGGATGTGAAGTAAGCTCTCTGCCTCTCCAGTTTTATTTCTGCATTTTTAGCTTAAATCTATATCAATGGCAGCTTCTTGCTTTTTTCAAAGTAGGGATATAATTGTTGTCTTGCTTAAATACTATAACGATACTAAATAAGTGTTTTAAGTTGAAAATGTTATTTGGATACTTTTGTATTAGTGAATTATATTATGTATCTAATTAATACAAACATTGTATGCATTAATACAAAAGTATTACATTAAGTTCACTTTGAATATATAAATAACATTTTTGATATTAGGTTACTGTTATTGAGATGAGATTAGATTAGCCCCATCACTTTAAATTGTTTTAAGGGCTAAGACAAAGATTTAGTTTGATTTGTGTCAAATTTCTTGAGGCGTTTGGAGTGTTATATATGTTTGTGGGGTTTGGTTGTAACTTCAAGCATCGCTATCAAATTATTTGAGTACTTTAAGAAAGCATCTCAAATCAATGATACTAGAGTTGCAATCGAGCCGAGTTTTGGTAACTTCAAATCAAACTTGACATACCTAAACTCAAATTCAAGCTCGAGTCAAGCCTAAAATCGTGACTCGAGCTCGAGCTCGGCTCGTTAATTCAATTGACAAGCCAAGCTTAGGCTCACCACCACTAGGTGTGAGCGGTCCAATAAGGCACACAAAGCTTTGGTGCTGGATCTAAAGAATGGAAGGTGGAAAGAAGTTGCAGGCGGCGAGAAATACAACAGCCACGTCCAGACGAGTTGTTGTCTGGAGATCTAAAGCAAAGTCGATGGACGTGACTTCAATCACACTTTGAATAGGAGGTTGTGCGGTGGCGACACTCAAGAGAGGGATAAGTGTGCAGTGGTAGCAATAGGCGACGAAGATGGATGATGTAGTGGCGCTTGGCAGTAAGAGGCGAGGTAGCGGTGAGAGACGAGGTAGTGAGAGGCGAGACAACAAAGAGAAGAGGAACAAGAAAATGGACTACTGAAGAAGAAGAGCAACAGGAAGAGAAGGGAAAAAGAAAAGAAGAGAAAAAGGGTTTCTTAGAGAGAGATAGAGTAGAGAAAATGAGTTTCTTGGAGAGAAATAGGTGAGAGGAAATGTGATGATATGATATATATGTAATAATAATATGTATATATATGTAATATATATCTAATATATTATATATACATATATTATTATATTTAATTGTAAACTTTAATCGGGCCTATTCAAAACCTCCAATCGAGTTAGCTTGCGAATTAACGAGTCGAGCTTTACTGAGCTCAACCTCAACTTATTTACAAATCGAGATTCAAAGTTAGGCTCAAGTTCGACTCGTTTACTTTAACAAATGAATTCGAATGAACTTTTTTCGACCCAAATATCAAGTCGAGCCCGAACGGCTCAATTCATTTGCAACCCTAAATGATACTTCACTTCGTATCTAAAATTATCTTTCACCCCAAGCTGAGTGAGTGTTACACGGTTGTAGTTGTTGGGTGGGATGGTTATAGCAAAATCCCAAAGAGAGAACCACCCAAAGTAATAGTTTTGCTTGTGATATTAACCCTTGAAGTAGTTTGATATTCATTGTTTATTTAAGTAGCATTTGTTAAAATGAGCAAAATAAAAGAGTATCAAGATAAGATTGGAATGTTTTTCAGGTCAAAATATAGAATGATTAAAATAAGATTGAGAAACATTCTAAATTTTTTATCAAACTATTTGTTAAATTTTTTGGAATACACTATAGGACACAAACGTCAATTTTTTCTTATATGTAATAATGAAGATATGTTCATCTTAAAGGGGGAGATAAGTATATCTGAAAAAATTAAAATAAGAAGTCACGTGACTTCTTTTTCAAGAGTCACCAAATAAGTTTAACAAACATATTAGAAAAGACAAATATCTAAAATTTAAACCCAAAAATTAACTTTGCAAATAACATAATGCAACCAACTTAAAAGTAATTGCAACATCAGTCTCAATTAAGACTTTTAAGGTGGTGTTTTGGCCTTAAAAGAGTTCACAAAGTGAATTGAGTATAGTTAAGATTTAAATACTTTTATTAGGTGTTTGATAAATTAAAAAATGGTTAAAGTGTTAATAAACTCAATCTCACCAAATCTTTATAGTTGAATTTAAGGTTCTTAATCGTGGGATCAAAAATTAACTCAACTCTAAACCCTAAACTTAACTGACTTCACCTTAAATATTTTTTAAATACTAACTTTTAAAACGTACCACCTTAGTAATTTACTAAACATTTTTTTAATGATCAAATTCATCTCCTCTCATTTCACTAACTCACCTCACCTTAATTTATTCGTTACACTCACCTTCTCTCATACCTAAACCGGCCCAATTACGTTAAATCAACAAAATTTTAATATCTTTTATATAAGTTATTATAAAAAGTGATAGTTTTTATATATGTCAAGCTCGACTAAGTCCATAGACTTGATGGTCTAGTTTAACCTCACCTTAATCAACCTCAAAAATATACAATTGAAATTGAACAAAACATGTTAGAAAATAGTCCAAATCAAATCAATCTAA
Organism: Diospyros kaki; assembly: GCA_036245055.1. NCBI lineage: Eukaryota > Viridiplantae > Streptophyta > Magnoliopsida > Ericales > Ebenaceae > Diospyros > Diospyros kaki. The sequence goes on from BSEG01000003.1 coordinate 7,143,454, forward strand.
TTACATTAGTGTGACGATTTTACTTAATCTACCTAAACGTATGATTGAATATCAAACTATAGTATTACTTAGACAATAACATAAATATTTTCTTATAGTTAATAATATATATATGATATAAATAACTCAAAATAGGAAAAAAAGAAGAAGAAGAAGAAGAAACAATTAGGAGGCCAGGCTGGGAGTTGGAGTTTTGAAACTCATCCTCTGCTTGTGAGAGGGGGATGGTAGCTTGACATCCGTAGCCAGACCAATTGCTTGGAGCAGCCTCACAACGTACCATGTCATGTCTATCTCCCACCACTCCAGCCCATGCCGCGCCGAGTACTCGAACGCGTGGTGGTTGTTGTGCCACCCCTCTCCGAACGCCAGGAGCGCGACCCACCTGGTATCATCATCATAATTGACAAACAACAGAGAGAGATTAGGAGTCTTGTTTAGTATCAGTATTGTTTTGTTATATTGTGAAGAGTCATGTTGACAATGACTAGGCATGATCTGGGGCTCACCAATTGTTCCGAGACAGATCGCCAGTGGGCCACGTCTGCGTTCCCCAGACATGACACGCTGAGTTCACCAACCAAGTAATGTGGTACACCCACACTACCCTTACGCCCTGCATTTTTGGATAGAAATTGAATGATGTTAAAATCAAGATAAAAATATTTTACACTGTTGACTGTTGATGTTGATTTCAGCCCATGAATTCATTCAAAATATCCTCACCATTCCCCAAACAATGAAAGGAAAACCTCCGACTGCGTAGAGCAGAAACGCCAGTGCAATTGGATAGAAGATGTAAGTGCTCTGGATGAACCGATAGAAGAGCTGCTTCTCCAGATCCCCAACATTGTTGGGTTTCCCACACTGCCAATATTCCATTATTCATTGGATCAGCAAAACCATGCACACTAACTGTTTTTCGTAATGCGCCTTAGAAGAATAAAAGGGAATTTAGTTTTTACCCTTTCGACAACCGCGTTCGTGTCAAAAAGCCAACTCATGTGGCTAAACCAGAATCCGTCGATTGGGCTATGTGGGTCTCTCTCCGAATCACAGAACTGGTGATGGTATCTGTGCGTGCTCACCCAATCAATTGGATTACCCTGCAATGGCGAAGATACAAGAGATTCAAAACAATGTTAGAACTCAAAATATTCTGAAAAGATAAACCCAATTCAAAGAAACGAATTTGTGATCGTTTTATCTACCTGAAGCGCCAGAACCCCGCAATAGGCAAACAAGTACTCGAGCCATTTGGGAAGCTTGAAGCTCCGGTGAGAAAGATTCCTATGGAAAGAGAGAGTAATGCCCAGAAGGCCGGTGACAACATACAGCCCCGCGGCCACCCAAAATGCGCCCCAGTTGAAGGTAAAGGGCGCGAAGAAACACAGAAAATGCATCAAAACCACAATCCCCGCCGTGCTGACGTCCCGCACATTCCATTTCCTGCCCCAGTACACGTTCCTCCTCTTCGTCCTAAGAGTCACCGCCTCTGCATCGGACAATTCAGCTCTCCCAAGGCTCGACTCCGGCGCATTCTCCGACGCCTCCGCCGTTGCTCCGGCGACTTGCAGGGGCCTCATTCCGCTACCGCCTCTTCTCGCATTGGTAGAACAGCATGGGAAATTACAAGCTTCTCTTACGAGGTTTCGACCTCCAGCAGTAAATATATGGCTGGAAAGAGCGGCACGCCGAGGCGGCAGGGATAAGAAGCGCGGCGGAGTTGGCGGCGGCCGGGAAATCATCAGAGCCATAGAGAGAGGTGCCCAATAGTTTCCTTGGGTCAGGGCCGCCGCGCAATTGAATTGGATTTGTCGGGGTTCGATTTGTGAAACCAGTCCAATTTTTACACAGAAAGGGATGATGAGTCAGGATAAGGTGGTGGCCAAGTGGTTTGGTGAGTTTTGACAGCGAATGGGAGTGGGGGAGGCGGAGGAGGCGATAACGTACTATTGATAAGGCGGCGGAGCTTCTTCTGGTTGGGGATCTTCTGATGGATAGCTACCGCTGACATGACTAAGCAACTAGGTCCATCCATTGATTCTGCTACGACGGCTTGAGTCCAAAGTTGCAGCCAAGTCCAAGATCCCACTTATCTAGATAATGTTTGTCAAGGCAGTATTGGTTAACGAAAATATAAATAGAAAAATATAGGGGAGTAATTCATAAATAATTTTTAAAAAAAATTAAAAAATATTTTTAATCACTTTGTAATAAAAAAATATTTTTGACAAAACAAATAAACTAATTATATTTTATAGCCATTTTTATATGAAATGCCTAAAATATCCGTAATGAGATTTTAAATTGAAAAGCTCACATTATTTTTATCTTCATTTATCAAAATACCCTTGTCTCTTTCACTTTACCTATCATCTCTCTCCTCTTTCAACATTCTCGCTCTTATTTTATTCTCTATTGTCAAAAGCATCCAAACTCAATAATTCTTCCTACATTCAAATAAGATATGAGTTAATAAAAGTGATATATGAAAAGTACTTTAAATAATTTTTTTATTGTGTTTATTAAATTTATTTGATAATTTTTAAAAAAGAAGTCATGTAATTTCTTAGCTAAAATTGTTTAGTTAAATTTATCTTTACCCCTCCAAATAAATTTATCTTAGATTTTACAAATAAAAAAAATATCTTATACACCTCTAAATATATTCTAAAAAATTTAACAAATAATCTAATAAAAATCTTAAAATACTTCTCCGTTTTATCTGACTATTCTATATCTTAGTCCGAAAAGCATTCTAATTTTATTTTATTCATTTTAACAAATATTAATATAAGTGATGCTATTTTGGGTTAATATTTTTTAGAATTGATCTCCTGCCACATCGGGCATTCTTATATTGCTCGATGCAAGCCTTGCTCCTCACCATCACCCATGTACTACCCTTTGCCATCTCCACATACATATAATTTTATTTTTTTTTAAATATTTCTAGAAATTGTTATCTAAATAAATTATTAATTGTAATTTATTCACTTAAAGTTATAGTTATTTTAATAATTATAATTATAACCATAATTTATAATTTATTTATTTTTTTTAATCATAACAAAATTTATACATATTTTATATCTTTTTTAACTGTGTAATCGAATCAATCAAATTACTCAAATCGAATAGATCAATTTTTTTCTAAAATCGAACCAACTCGATCGAATAAATACTCAAATCAAACAGATTAAAAAACTAAAAAAATTAAAAATATCAAATTATTTATGTTATTCGACATTGACATAATTCAATCAATAATAAATTTAAAATTTTCTTCCAATTATATCCCCCAAAAAAAAAAAAATTAAACCGTGTCAAGCTTCTCTAACTAATTTAATTGATTCGATTATATTCTTATCCGACATATACAATTAAAAAAGACATAAGAATGTCGAACACAAATAGAAGATCAATCCTGTAATATTTTTTATATTAAAAGGAGATTCACTCCAAATGTATGCTTTATTTCAGTCGCTCTGTTCGTCCTCCGGTTCTACCTACCCGCCTTTCACACTGCCCCTGTGCATGAAATGCATGAAACATGTGTTCCTCCACCCCACCCCCCCAATGCATGAAACATGTGTTCCTCTAACCCCCAAAAAAGTCTTTCTGGTGCTGAAACTGAGTGGCAACCATTTTAAATTTCAACTTTGTGAATTTTAATTGTTGTTCACTACCTTTCAACTGATTTATATGACCATTTTAATAATCATATCTAGTGTAATTTTACTCAAACTTAAAACCTATTAATTATGAGTATGAAGAAATAATAACTCCCATGAACATAGCGTAACGGTTGAGTTGATATATAAGTTGGAACCTAAGAAATCCCTAGACTATAGCCGCTATATAAGTTGTTAGGGTCTCGTGTTCGACTCTCGTCGCCGAGTTTCATGATTAACCACTCTTACAGAAATTTTAGAGTTGAGCTTCGAGAACCCTTAAGGTGAAGAATTTTATCTTAAAAAATAATATAATTAATGATAAGTACTACATAATTATTGTAGTTTACCCCCCTTTGACCTTGTAACTAGCAGGAAAAAAAGGAAAATGAGATTTCTCCCATCATTGCCCGTTTGACCATCAATGGTTGGAGATGGAAAAAAAAAAGAAAAAAACCATTAACCCCTAAATTTAATGATTTGTTTTCAAACAATCGAATCAAAATGAGACAACAATTGAATTTAAAAATCTAAATTTGAGAGTTCATCGCCGAATCTACACACATACATAGAGAAACACATCACAACTTGTAGTTTCTTCATCTTTGTCATGGGGTTCCAACAATTTGTGGTGGTTAATTTTTCTATGTGCTTCAGTGACTTCATCTTCACTAGCGACAAGTTCTTCATCTTTTTGTATTTTACATCGCAACCATGGCGGACCCATCGAAATGGAACACTTGCAGTATGTTCCAATCGAAAACTTGTGTGTGGTTTTTGTTCTAGAACTTATAATGGAGGGAGAAAGAGAATGAGATTTATCTGCATTTGAGAGCCCATATGCCTAATTATATTTTTTGAGGTTTATTGAGATAAACAAAATTAAATAGATGTCATTTTATGGTATTTGAGAGCACATATACCTAATAAAATACGAAGAATATTATGTATAAGATAAATGATATATCGTATGATATAAAAAATTTATTATACAACACGAAGTCTCTCTATGAATGGTAAGTAGATTTTTTCTCATGGAATCGAGTTTTGGAAAAATCCAAAGTATAAAAATTAGATTTAGGATTAGAGTAGGGATAACACTCTCCCTCGCAATCCATTTATATATTAACATTTTAGGTTATTATTCATGGTTGAGTTCATATTGAGTTATTAAATTTATAAATGATTAGAATGCATGGAAAATATAATCTTGATTTTAAATTTTAATTTTATAATATGAATTTTTGGATATTTTAATTTAATTAGATATTGCAAATTGTTTATATTTTAATTCTTAATCATATTTTTTGGATAAGGTTTGACACAATTTTGAAATAAATTTGTGGTTGATTTAATATAATTTGAGTAGATAATTCACAAACCTTATTAAATCCTATAATTTGTATTCTTTGGTGCAAAGATGAAATCCCTCATCTTAAGGATCCCTCACACACTGCCTCACACACGTGAGAAGGATTAATTACAGTACACGGCGACCCCCAAGGCAGGAAATACAGTATATAGTGCCTACAAAGAACCACTCCTATAAGAAGGTAAAACTTCCACACTGTAACTGTCATGACTAGAAACTGTATCTTTAGGTGCAATCTGCTACCCTGTGAGCTATCCGTACTACACCCATAAAAACCCTATAATTTGTATTCTTGTAGCCTATGAAATTGGATTTAGGTTAATTTTTCTTCCCTATTCAAATTTAAGAATGAGTTCTAGGGTTCAAATTTGAGGTAAAAAATAACACTTCTCTTCCTATTAGTTTTAGTTAGGTTGTAGTTTTTGTTAGGTTATATAGAAATGAAAAAAAAAATATATGACATAAAATAAAAATTAAAAAAAGATAAGAAATGAAAATGTATAAATAAAAAAATATATAATTTTTTTATAAATATAAATGTTAATATAAAAATAATTATTTAATTTAAAAATAAACATAAAATTCATAAATATAAAAATATTTTGAGGATCATAAAATATTTTTTCCTAATTATTTCCCCTATTCTACGAAATCATTTGATTCATTTATGTGGCTTTCATTTTCCATCAAAGGCGTGAAAACTTTTGGGGTGCTCAGTTTGCTGTGCTATTGGCATTGGTTGGCGGATCATTCCACGCGGCAATGCTTTTCGTTTTCCCTCTACTAGGGTTTTGATTTGATTCGATCAATCATTTCAGGGGTTTCTTCTCGCCTTTCACTTCAAACGTCGGGGATGTTCGTTCGTTCTCCCAATTGAAACCTTACTCGCATCGACTCTTTTCTCCGCAAAATTTTGATTTTTGATACCCCAAGAAGAACAAATGGACGGAAATCTCGGAGCCCTAAACCCTCGTAACACGAGTCCGATTTCTAATACCGATCAAGATTTCAATGTTGAATTTGTTGATAGTCGTGTTCAGTTGCCGATATGCGATGAACAATCTGCAAATGTGGAATGTGAATCTTCCAAGAACCCTAGAGCCACTCAGAGAACAAGGCATCAAGCGGTGCCTTCATTGCCCAAGACTGAAACTGAGCACGGCTTGCAATTTAGCAGGGATCATTTGCAGTTCGGCCATGGAACTGGGGATGCCCGACGGCTTCTGCCTTATAGTAGGCAGGAAGACCAAGTGATTAGCCCTAAAATGAGAGTCTGCAGGAGGTTTAGTAATGGGCAAAGATGCCAGTATGGCGAGAGATGCATATTTCTTCACCCTGATCCTGAAAAATGTAGGAAAACTTGTGCCATAAATGTTGTGAATTCTGGGCCTGTAGGGTTTTCCAGAAACAGGAATGATCGGCCAGAATGTGATTTGCTTGGGAACTCAAGTTCGAATCCTAGTCGAGCCTCCCAAAAGCCGGTGTTTTGGAAGACAAGGTTTTGTCATAAGTGGGAGGCAACTGGTACCTGTTCATTTGGGGCGGATTGTTGCTTTGCTCATGGACATAGAGGTATTCCAAGGGTGTTCTTAATTATGTTAGTTCCCCATATGAATTAACTAACGGAGCATGCTTATCTAGTTTTGGATCAACTGCTCTTTTGGTAACGTCAACATAAAGTCCTTGATTTTACTGTCTTGAACATCTTCATTCAGCACAATCCTTCTGTTCGATTCTAATGATCAGTTCTGAATCTCCTAAGATATTGTGTTATGTGTATGGTGTTATGTATATATGTATATTATATCCAGGAGTATTCATCAAAATTCAAAACAAGAAACTTGAATTGGGTTGAAATGTCAATCAGTTAGAAGAAGGATTGGTTTTTGTTAAATCTGTTGGCAAGTCATTACTTACTGGATATTACATGATAAGACACCTACATTTGACAGCTAAACAACCATGATTAAGATTATTGAGACTCCTTAGCCATTGCTCTCCAACAAAATTTCAAGTCGGACTCTTCAATTGTTGTTGAAATATTTGCCTAAGGATTAGACATATGGTCACGGGAGAGGAAGGTCGAAGAGAAGGTATTAGATTAAAGCTTCAAGAAGTCTGGTCGTTAGGGATTATAACTATAACTGCCAGGCAGTTACTGAAGTCCTTGTAAATCACGCCCTTTATAGTTTATAAATAGAGGGTTCGGGAGTCTTATTTCCTCCTTCCAATCAGTTTTTCATTCTGTCTTGTGAAAGAGTTATGTGTTGTGTATGTGTGAGAGAGAAAAGTGATATTGCTCTGCAATCTCCACGTAGGGCAGCTTGGTAATAGGGCTGTGAGTGAAATCAATGCTGTGAGTGAAGAACAAGATCATCTCAGTCTGGATGTAAGTTCTCCAACTAGGAGTTCCGAACCAAGATAGATCTCTTGTCTTGTGTGTGAGTGTTTTGATTTTGTGTTGTTTTCTTGTATTCTTTTTCTGTCTTATCCGTGTGTGAGGGATTGTATTGGTCTTGAGGGAGATTTGAGTGTGTGTCGATGGGATTTGTTACAACAATTGTCCAACTTAGTAGTGTTGTACATGCATTCTTGTGAGGGTAGATGAAATCAGGCAGCCATGATTCCCAATACTGAGGTAGTACTGTTCTAGATGAATGGGAAGTCTAAGCATTGCCTTGAGGGAAAAAGAAGTTTCATTTTTCTGATCCTTCCTTTCATTATGATTCACAGAACTGCAAAAGCTTGGGCCCGAGGCGGCAACTGAACAAGGGAATGTTTCTATTTCAAAGACGCAGCTACCTGCCTCTACCGAGCATCTACCACCCCGTAGCGCTGATAATGGAGCTGCTTGTGAGCAGCAAATGCAAATGCAGGGTGTGAAGTGTTTGCTCAAGTGGAAAGGCTCTAGGAAGATAAATGGCATCTATGCCGATTGGATTGAAGGAATGCCCCTTGTGCATAACTCTCACCGCAAGATGGCGTGCTGAATTCACTTTGATCCTGTAGTCTCTGCTTAGTCTGTTCATATGCGATGTTTCATTGCACCATTCTGTATAGGTTGGGAAAGGTTCTTTTTAGTGTTTCATTGCACCATATATGGCGTATCACTTGCATAGGGCTAGTATTAGAGAATACAATCCTTTTGTGGAAGACTATGAACAGGGATGGAACATGAGGTGCACTTGCCCCTTGTGTAGGCGTTGGCTCGATGGTACTGGCTATTACTGACCCTCTTTCTTTTTGCTAATTGAAGTGGCAATGCAGAACAGGAAAACAGAGAAGCTGCAGCAGCAATCTTAGCGTTGTACTAGTTTAATAGTATTGCTGCTTACGAGTTTAAAGAAATAATAGACGATTAACCTGAAGAATTCTTTGTGGCAAGTGAATTGCATTCATAAACTCAACATCACCCACCAGTTAATATTACATTTATTAAGGTTGCAAATGACTCGAGCTATTTGTGAATATATTAGTCTTTGACTTAGTAAAAGTTCGTTTGTATGTGGACCATATTATAAACGAGTTGAGATTTAGTTCTAATTTAGAGTTTAACTCATAAATGAGTCGAGTTTGAACAAGATAAAACTTAACTCGCAAACAAGCTGATTATAAACTCATTTATAAGTTATTTTATAAGTTCATTTATAGGCTTTATATGCATATATCTTATATAACATGTTTGTTATTATATTATTGTGTTTAAAATATTTATTTATTTTATTATTTATCCTTGTGTTTGTGATAAGAATATTTATGATTGTTTGAACAATGTTATTGTATTTGTTTTGAGAATTTATATTTATATTTTTTGTTATGTAAAATGAATTTTAATGCCTTATAAACGAATTTTTGGTGGGCCAGTTTGAATTTAATAAATTTTTAACAAGCTCTGGTTACATATTTTTCCTAATAAGCCAAGTTTGAGTAAAACAAAACTCTACTTGAATTGACTCAATTATAATCTTACTAATTATGTTTCCTCATCATTTATTTAAAAGAAAAAAAGAAAAAGTGCATCACCATTTCTAGATTCTACAAACCATTCTTGCCACCCATAAGCATAGGGAATTATTTTTTTTTCTTTATTTTTTTAAAAAATAAGGATAAATTACAGTAATCATTCCTAAAAGTTTGTTTTAATTGCACAAATTAATTTTCATGTTTTCAAAATAATAATGACCTCCCTTATTGTTTAAAAATTATATACAGAATAATTAAAATGTCTTTATTTTCTTCCTCCTCCTCGCTTCTCTCTATCATATCTTTTAAAATCTAATGAAAATAAATCTTCTTTTGACTTTATTTATAAATTTTTATTCTTTATTCAAGAGTGTTAAATTTTCGTAAAAACAGAGATGAAGGTGAAATTTTGATAATTAATTAATATAATGTGTTATTGAATAATGAAGAAGACAATGAGTAATGTTAGGCATTACGATTGGTATCGTATTTTTTTTTAAATAAGATATTAAGTAAAGTAAATAATAATATATAATTTTTATAATAAAAAAATATTATATAATTAACAACATTATCATTAATTATGACTTAACATTTGAAAGATGATGGATAGTTGGAAGTTGAAGACAACAAACAAACAACCTCAAATGGCTTTCTTGGCCTTTGGGCTCCCCAAGGGCCACCGCCAACATGCGCACTACAATACAAAAAATGAAACAATTAGCCTCAGGGACATAGTCAAGTGGTAAAGAGATAGATTGAAAAGCTTGTCTGGAGATTTTTAGTGTGGGTTCGATTTCTGGGAGAAGCAGAATGTTTTCTTTTGGGGGAGGACCTTAGAAGTGATATTAGTGGTGCTTAGGCCTACCACCATGATCACTTGGATACATCTATCGATTTATCTCCTCAGTGTAGTTTTACGGACGGGATGGCTGAGAACGTCAGTAATAAGACGTAATCTAAAAAGAAAAAAAAAAACAATTACGTATATATATGTATGTATATATGCCAACACAGACAAAGTACATCAGCGGTTATGAAATTCAGAGTCAAGTCTCCAAGTGGGTCGCGCATCCCTATGCACAATCCAATAATTCATTCACAATCACCCACCACCCGATCCAAGATTTTTTATTTTCTTTTGTATTTTTTTATTTCAATGTTAAAAATAAACAAGAGAGAGACGAGTCTTCTCCAAGCAAAGGGCAGCAAAATGGTGCAAACCGCGCGGCGGAGCGACCTGCCCTTGGATCTCCTCGCCAACGTCTTCTGCTACCTGTCGCCGGACTCCTTGGCTATAGCAAGCTCTGTTTGCCGTCAGTGGAACACCTGTGTCAAGGCTTATACCTCCTACAACACCGTCCGCTGCCGCTGCCCGCCCTGGTTCCTGGCCATCTCCACGCGCCGCCCTTCCCTCTCTTGCTACGCCCACAATCCCGTAGCCGACAAATGGTACCATCTCCCTCTCCACCGCCCTGCTCCCGTCTCCGCCGATGTTCGACCCATTGCTTCGGTCGGAATCGGAGGCCTAATACTCTTCAGGCACACCGCCACCACCGTCCTCCGTTTATCCCTCTGCAATCCCTTCACCGCCCAATTCCACCCCCTCCCGCCTCTCCACTTCAGCCGCACCAATCCTGCCGTCGGAGCTACGGCTCCCTCCGACCCAAGCAGCCCCCTTTCCTTCAGGATCTACGTCGCCGGCGGCATGACCGTGGCCCCCAGTGGCGTCGCTGCTGCGTACCATCCCACGGTGGAAATGTACGATTCGCGGTGCGACACGTGGCAGATCAGCGGTTCAATGCCGGCAGAGTTCGCGGTGAGGCTGACGGTTTGGACCCCCGGCGGAGGCGTGTATTGTAACGGGGTCCTCTACTGGATAACGTCGGCTCGGACCTACAGCGTGATGGGGTTTGAGATCGGCGGCAGAGCTTGGAGGGAGCTGAGGGTGCCGATGGCTGACCGGCTGGAGTTCGCGGCACTGGTGCAGCGGAACGGAAAGTTGACACTTATCGGCGGCGGCGGAGGCGGAGATGCATGGATATGGGAGCTTAGCGCCGGCGAAGATTGTGGGTGGAGGGTAATCGGGAAGCTGCCGGAAGAATTGGGGAAGAGATTTTTGGGCGGAAAGCATAGTTGGGATGGGACCAAATGTGTGGGGAGCGATGGCGTAGTGTGGATTTACAGGGAGCTCGGATCAGGAATGGTGGCGTGGAGGGAAGATTCAGATGGGTGGCAGTGGCTTTGGATCGAAGGGTGTTGCTGTGATCAACAACAACAACAACGACAACGCCAAGAAGAGGAAGAAGAAGAAGAGGCTCGGACGAGCAATAATATTATTATCCCCATTCAAGGATTGCTTCTTCACCCAAATCTTTCCTCCGGCCGGCATGACGGAGCTGGGCGTATTTCCGACCAGCGATGCGATGCGCATGTAAATGATAACTAAATATGATCTTTCTCTAGATAATTTATCAGATGATAAAAAAATAGCAATCTATTGGTCGTATTTAGCTATTGTTTCCCCTCTTTATGTTTATTTATTGTGCTTTTACTTTACATTTTTAGTTAAGAAAATTGGTCACATGGTTAGCCACTTTAATTTTGCACATCATAATAATGTAATTAAACCTTTTGATAATGTTAGCAAGTTCAGTCTTTTGTTTAAATTCTTGAGATATTCATTTTTGCATAATTTTGAATACTCGTATCCTCAATTACATTAAGAAAGATAAATCGTAGGTATGAACCTTTACCTCATTATATAAAAAAATGATCAAACTCACGATCCATCTGATTAACATCGATATATTACTTGTTCGACCGCTCAACCTATGTTCTGAAGTCAATCTTTTGTTTAAATTCTTAAATGCTGCAAATGGTGGATGTAAGTGCATTTTTATGATTTATCTGTTGAATGTTTTAATCTTTATTGTACTCCTAAGGTTTAAGTTAATTGAAATAACTAACCCTTACATTTGAGAAAACACAGTAAATATCCTTAAGGTTTTGAAATTTTCCTCCTGTCATTTGTTAACCCCCATTAAATATTCAAAATTAACTAAAATGCTCTTATATTTAAAGATTTTTTCCTTAGTTTTTGTTATAATTTTTCGTTTTTCTCAAATTTTTCATCTATTTTTTTTTTCTTTTTTGGCCAACGTTGACAACATTCATAGAGATATTGATAGTTCTAGAATTGAAACCATCATTTTAAATTCTAGATCTAGAACAATCTACACGATGAGATGACAACAATGGTTTGACAGAGATGACAACAATAAATTTCTCTTTCTCTCTTTCTTTTTTTTACTATGTTCTATGTTCAATAGATCCTAAATTATTTTCATTCATTGTTCATCTTGAACCCAAATATAGATTCATTATTTGTGTTCATTACATTCTGATAATGAATTCAGGAAATGAATAGAGCAGTTTTGTGTCAACATGGGTTTATTTTTTATTTTTGTTTTTCAATCAGATGAGAAAGTTCATAGAATGAAAGGTAATTTTTTTTATTTTACTTTTTTATTTAACAATAATATGGGTGGTTATTGCTATTTTTTAAACGTCAAGACTTTTTTTGCAATTTTGCCAAACTCAAAAGTGTTCTTTGAAAATTTCTCTTAAATTTAAAATAAAAATATAATAAATACACAATGTTTAAAGATAAATTGTAACATCAATATCAGTAGCACTTATAAATCCAATTGATGTGCCTCAAAGTCTTTAAACAGTTTGCAACATATGCTATAAATGTTATATATATATATATATATTTATATTTTCTATTGAGTTTAAGTTTGATTTCGAGAATATTTTGATGATGAATATTCAATACAAAACTTTAATGAACCTCAATAGAATTATTCTTAATATGTTACTCTAGGGTTTTAAGAATTAATCAACTAATATTTGAGTTTAATAGAGTTCTTATCCTTGTAATTGAGTAAGAAAATATTTTAGATGAATAACAAATGTTGTACTCAATTAGTCATCATTTTAATCGAGTAAAACCTAAACACTCAAGGGTTTAATTCATTATACATTTGTTTTACTCAAGAATGTGATAGAATAATATTAATCGAGTAACTATATTTTGTGATCAAGTAATAATTCATGAATAAAATGTCAAGTCTCTATTCTTGAGTATTTAGTCAACTAAGAATGTATTCTTAATCGAATGACTGTATATTTAATCAAGTAACTAAGTGATTTAGTAGAGTAAAAATTATTTGACAAAGAATTAGTATATAATTAAATTATTAATTGACTAAGAGGAATTTGTAATCAAATAATGATACTCCTTAGTGAGTATCAAAAGAGTTTAATTGAGTAACAAAGTTGAATTAGGATATGGTTAAGATGTTAATTGACTAATATATACTTTTAATCTAATATAATCACTCTTTAGTTAAGTAACGTATATATTTATCGAGTAATAACTTAATCGAGTAAATTTTAAATTTATTAGAGTAATTGTATATCTTACTCGAGAAATGTCAAATTTTACTCGACTAATATTGCATTAAATTTCAAAAAACTAACTATTACATATAACATTAAATGAGCACAATTTTCACTTTTTTAAACATCTTACTTCATTGAATGCATTTTGATCATTCTTTCATACAATTGTTGGTATATAATTTGAGTTCAAATTGAATACCAACAGTTACTTATTGCAAACAAAGAAAGAATGTTGCTGCAAAATTTGAAAAGGGAAAAGCGTGAGCTTTTTACCCATTGGACAACAAATCAACAACTTTGAAAAGGGAAATAGGCCTGAACAAGACTTCGGAACTGAACTGTCTATTGATTCCGATTTTCTAACGATTTAATTTTGATTCTCAACAGTTTCGATTTCGATCGAAATCGAGAAAAAACGAAAAAAAAATATTTGCACTTAATTTATATAAATCAAATTGCCTATAAATCCTTGTAGAGTTTAAATGAATCGAACTTGATGTAGTTTATTTACTATTTGAATTTGTAACCCTTTTACCTTAATCGAAATTATTTTTGAAAGCACTGATTATTATGCCTTTAGTTGTAATCTCATATAAATCTTTACTATTATTGTCAACAATATCTTATTATCTAAGTTATGTTTTGGACCAATCATCCACACAAGTTTGTGTCTCAACCGATTCAAGAGTCATACTTGATTGCGTCTCATCTAAAATACTCTCTCCCACACTAAATGTTTGTTCAATCGCCACCGTTTGAAACAAGAGTTGCTAAAACTTGTTTAGCAATTTGTGTTAAAATAAGAAAATTGGTTGAATGTTCTTTTCACCATTTCTAAAATTAAAGAATCTTTCAAAGATAGACAAAAAGAAATTGTTAAATATAGATCAATTTTAGACGTAGAACTTGATAAATTCCTTTGTTTTTTTCGCCTTTGAAACAATAGTTGTTCCACTTTATTCATTTTAAAAAAATTGTCTATATTTAAAGATTGAGAAGATTGTTGAGTAACATTATTAAAATTAACACTAAACTCAAAATACATATCAAAAATTAACTTTCTAATGTAATTTACTTTTTGTGCGACATCATATAATTTTTCCTAAATATTCAACATACAAATTCAAATAGTCAAACAAAGCATCTAATTTATATCTAAGATAACAAAAAAACAATAGCAACAAGATAAATTTCAAGAATTTAATCAAATTAAATGCACCATTTTATTTTCATCAAACTAATTATTTCTTTTTAACTCTTCATCATTTTTATACTCTTGCATAACATGTACAATATTAATACATACCATTAAAATTAATGAAGATGTAGCATAATAAACATTGGACAATTTATATGTAGCATCATTAAAGACTTTTAATAAATTTAAAAAAAAATCACAAATATTTCATTGTTAGGGATATAAAACAATAGAGCCAACATTATTTGTAATAAAAAACACATAACAATTGTCTGAGAGAAAATAATTTATTTAATAATTTATAAGTTGAGTTTCAATGTGTTGGAAACATCTTTTAGGTCTCATTTCATTTTCTTTACAAAATATAGTCCATTCTTTTATTACTTGTGGGTGAGCCCACAAATATGAAATAATTTTTTTAATATAGGTAAGATAAATTTCAAAAGACCTCAATCCATCTTGATCACGTAAATTTAATTCATGACAAGAAAATCTTATATGAAAAAACTTACCACCAAAACTTGGTCTACAAATTTTTTTTAATTCTCAAATAGAAGCAGTGTTAGCAAAAGTATTGTCAAAACTAATAGAAAAACTTTTATTCACTAAATAATATTCTTACAAAGTAGAACTAATAATTTTGTAAATATTTTTGACGATATGTCTTTCATCAAAAACTCTAAATGCAAATAATACGATTTTGAATTCTCCAACTATCATTGATCCAATGACAAGTAATGCCCATACATGAATGCATTCGCCAATGATCACTCCAAATAGAAATTTTATCATTTAAATTTTTCAAAAAAAATTTATAACTCTCTTTTTCCTTTCCTGTAAGGTGAATGAAGTGTATGTGTAAGAGTGGTTCTAGGCATAAGTTTAGCCAAAAAATTTAAAATGTTTTGACAATAATTAACAAATCCTATTTTTTAACCAAAATTAAAAGATAAATGTTCAATAGAAATCATTTTAGCTAATTCTTTCTTATTTTTTTATTTGAATAAACAAAAAGATAAAGGGATTAGAAGTTACAAACTCAGCTATTTGAAATTGTATCTTGTCAAGGCCCATTTGAGTTGGATAATTGTTCAAGTGGTTCTTAAACGTTCCATTTCCACCACCATCTTTCTCTTTAGTATAATTAAAAAGAAATAAAGAAAAAGAAAGAGATAAGTTAGAAAGCTAGCTTTTATGGTTTAACCGTCTCATATCTTCAAGTCATTGATAATTATAGAGAGAATGAAGAGGTTCCATCTTTCAATCTTACTCTTTATTTGTAATCTCCCATGAGCTTCCTTTCTTATTATTTGAGGGTTAGTTTTATACATTGAGTTTCTGCTCAATAAGATTTAATTAAAAAATAAAAAGGTTAGTGCTCAATAAGATTTATTGTTGAGCCTAATTGAAAAGTAAAAAGGCTAGTGTCTTATCCCCTTAAAAAACTTACAATCTTGTGAAGAGATATTGTGAAGGTTCTAATTGAATTTATGAAAAATTGTATAAAAAATTTTAGCTAAACCTAATAAAAGTTAGATAACAAGTGTTTGAAAATTTTTGATGAAAAGCTAAAGTAGTAGAATAAGTCGGGTTATTTAATTTTATTATATTTGATTTTCATATTTTAAGGATGTTATATTTACAATATTATTTTTCAAATATAAAAATGACATAAATCAGTTTTTGTAAAAAATATTTATTAAATTAATTTTTTTTAAAACACCTAATTCACCGACTCTTAATCCATAAACCAAACTAAAACGGGAAATTTGCAAAAATAGGACTGCCGGCGAAGAACTTTGCAAAAATAGGACTCTTAATTTTTTTTAGCAAAACTAGGACTTTTCAGAGTTGAATGGACTAAAATGCCCCCGAATTAAATTGGCACATAGGATCCCTTCGTCTTCTTCCTCTCGCGCGCACATCCCCAATCGCCCGCCCGACAGAACATCTCTCTCTCGTCTTCTCCATTCTAAGCATCCAGGGTTGCTGCTTCTTCGTAGGTCTTCGCCTTCAAAGCCATTGCAGGTAATTTTCAGAGTGTTTTACCATCTTCGATGCGATCTTTTTTTATGACTATGTACTGGGTATGCAAATGAACCTCGCTCTGGTTTTGCATTCTAAAGCTAGATTGAGAGAAGGCTATGCATTTCACTATAGGTTGATGTATGGGTTGGATACGGATATATGTCAACCGAACCGATATAGCTTCAAACCAGAAGCATAAACAAAAATGTTTTATATCGGTTCGGTTTACATATCGGTACCCAAAAATGTTTTATGCACCGACATCGTATATCGCTATATTTGTATCGATATAAATTCAATGTAAATCGATACATAGTAACCGATATAGATCCTATAACAAATACTATTTCGGTATAAATGTATCGGTTGTAATTTTATATAAAGCTGTATATAATAACCGACATAACTTGCGCGACCGATATAACATTATATAACCGATAATTTTTTTTTTATTTTTCTAATTTACAGGAATGGCAGCTCATAGACCTATATTTGTCAGTATGGATGTCGGTGGGAATATAATGTTGATAAGGGCGAATACAAGTAGGTGGCGATATATTTTGCTGTGTAATACGTGTTCATCTAGGCTTCACATTGGACCAATTGGTAAGTTCCATATATAGAGTTCAAAATATTAGTCAAGCTGAGAAGTCGGTTGTGATGAAGTACAAGTTGGTTATCATTTTATAGCCGATTTAGAATAACATAACCGATAGTATAAATCAAATAGTCATTGGCAACCGATATAATCAGAGATATTAAAATTGAAACCGATACATGGTCAGTGCGAATATATCGGTGTAATGGAACCGATAGTATTTTCAGTTTGTGTTTACATTATAATTGGAAGTCAATCATAACATTTATTATACACAAACTTCATATTTATACACAAATACCATTACATTGGACTAACACATCATTAATTCAATAAAAATAAATAAAAAAATTTGGTGTCTCCCTTGTGATGCACCTCTGTTGCATGTCTCTCTTCTACTGGGTTCTGCTTAAGTTCATTGGAGAACGTCCCTATACGAAAGCTGGTTGTGTTGCACCTCTGTTGCGGGTTCCTCTTTCTCGTCCTTATCAGTTGCAGTTAAATGTTTGTTAATGAACCTTCAACTACAACTGATAAGGACGAGAAATAGTGATCCTAGAGCAGGTTCATTCACAAACAGTGATTTCTCTGACCACTCTGGATTATTCAACGTCCCAATACATTGCCACAGTATTTCCTTGGCAATGTATTTGGAGGTTGAAGAATCTCGAGTGGTCAGAGCAATCACTAACAGTTTGTAAATGAACCTGCTAGATTACGAGCTTCTAAGAAAGCGATTTATTTCCAAGTCGGTGATGAGAGCCATATTTATAGAGCAGTCCTTCCAATCGGTGCTTACATTGGGAAGGGCAAAGGACAGATATTTAATTTCGTCATTAATATAACATAGAGAGGTATCGGTGTATACATATCGGTTAATTTACCGATATATTTGCACCGATGGTAACATGCAAAACGGTCGGTTCCGTAAAAACCGATATCCTCTTCGTTTTATGATTAATATCGGTAACTATGTATCAGTACATATTCAAGAGATATTAAAACGGTTGAACTTCCCGCTAGAGTTATCGGTTCAGATACAAACCAATAAGTTTAACCGACATCCATCCTTCGTACTTGTGACTATCGGTCAGAATATATCGGTATAATTATTGAAGACTGTTATCCTTTTAACTTATCACCGATATTTAAACGGTTAATGACGAAAAATCAATAAATGAGCTAGTAAAGAATGGATACCAAAAGTCGGGCAACCGAACGGTCGGTTCTGTAAAAATCAATACCATCTTCGTTTTATTATGAATATCGGTAACTATGTATCGGTTAACATAAAAATTGAAACCGATATAATCAGAGATATTAAAATTGAAACTGATACATGGTGTAGGTTCATATTCAAGAGATATTCAGATACAATCCAATAAGGTTAACCGACATCATTCGAATATATGACTATCGGTGCGAATATATCGGTGTTATGGAACCGATAGTATTTTCAGTTTGTGTTTACATTATAATTGGAAGTCAAACATAACATCTATTATATACAAACTTCATATTTATACACAAATACCATTACATTGGACTAACACATCATTAATTCAATAAAAATAAATAAAAAAATTTGGTGTCTCCCTTGTGATGCACCTCAGAAGACAAGGAAATATATCGCTTTCCTCGGGCTTCTCGGATGCAAGAGCAGGTTCATTCACAAACAGTGAGTGATTGCTCTGACCATTCTGGATTATTCAACCTCCTAATAAATTGCCAAAGTATTGCCTTGGCAATGTATTTGGAGGTTGAAGAATCTAGAATGGTCAGATCATTCACTAACAGTTTGTAAATGAACCTGCTAGATTACGAACTTCGAAGTTTCCATGGCTTCCGCTTCAGTGATCTCCAAGTCGATGATGAGAGCCATATTTATAGAGCGGTCCTTCCAATCGGTGCTTACATTGGGAAGGGCAAAGGACAAATATTTAATTTCGTCATTAATATAACATAGAGATGTATCGGTGTATACGTATCGGTTAATTTACCGATATATTTGCACCGATAGTAACATGCAAAACGGTCGGTTCCTCTTCGTTTTATGATTAATATCGGTAACTATGTTTGTATCGGTTAACATAAAATTGAAACCGATATAATCAGACCGATATATGTTGTCGGTACATATTCAAGAGAGATTAAAACGGTTGAACTGCCCGCTAGAATATATCGGTATAACTATTGAAGACTCGTCCTGTTAACTTCTCACCGATATTTAAATGGTTGGTTAATGACGAAAAATAAGTGTGGAATAAATGAGCTAGTAAAGAGCATGACAACAAAAGAATGGATACCAAAACTTCGTTTTATTATGAATATCGGTAACTATGTATCGATTAACATAAGAGATTAAAATTGAAACCGATACATGGTGTAGATACATATTCAAGAGATATTAAAACGGTTGAATTTTCCGCAAGAGTTATCGGTTCAGATACAAACCAATAAGGTTAACCTACATCATTCGTATATTTGACTATCGGTGCAAATATATCGGTGTAATGGGACCGATAGTATTTTCAGTTTCTGTTTACATTATAATTGGAAGTCAAACATAACGTCTATTATACACAAACTTCATATTTATACACAAATACCATTACATTGGACTAACACATCATTAACACATCTCCCTTGTGATGCACATCTGTTGCAGGTCTCTCTTCTACAGAAGGCATATCGGTCACCTTGAAGACAACCAGCTTTCGTATCGGTCACCTTGAAGATGTTCTCCAATGAACTGAAACAGAAGACAAGGAAATATATCGCTTTCCTCGAGCTTCTCGGATGCAAGAGCAGGTTCATTCACAAACAGTGAGTGATTGTTCTGACCATTCTGGATTATTCAACCTCCCAATAAATTGCCAAAGTATTACCTTGGCAATGTATTTGGAGGTTGAAAAACCCACAATGGTCAGAGCAATCACTCAGTGTTTGTTGATGAACCCGCTCTTGTATCCGAGAAGCCTGAGGAAAGTGATATATTTCCTTGGCTTCTGTTTCAGTTCATTGGAGAACGTCCCGATACGAAAGCTGGTTGTGTTGCACTTTTGTTCCGGGTCCCTCCTTTCTTGTCCTTATCAGTTCCAATTGAATGTTCATTAACAAACCTCCAATTGCAACTGATAAGGACGATAAATAGTGATCTCAAACGTCTTCAAGGTGAAATAGAAGACAGAAGAAGGTTAATGGTTGGGAGACTGAAACAGAAGCCAGAAAACTGAACCTGCTAGATTACGATCTTCGAAGAAAGCGATTTATTTCCATGGCTTCCGCTTCAGTGATCTCCAAGTCCATGGCTTTCGCTTCAGTGATCTCCAAGTCGGTGATGAGAGCCATATTTATAGAGCGGTCCTTCCAATCGGTGCTTACATTGGGAAGGGCAAAGGACAGATATTTAATTTCGTCATTAATATAACATAGATAGGTATCGGTGTATACATATCGGTTAATTTACCGATACATGCAAAAAGTATGTCGGTTAAACAATATCGGTTGCGTAACATGCAAAAAGTTACGTAACCGATGTGTTAAAAAGGATGTCGGTTAAACCATATCGGTTACTTAACCGATACATTCTCACCGATTATGTGCTGTAAAGTCTGCAACAGACATCATTATTCATATCTGTTGAGTATATGGGATGCGTTTAATTTCAGTCGCCAACGTGTCCCATCTGTGCAGACATTGGGAAGTGAACCGTTAAACAATATCGGTAACGTGTCCCATCTGTGCAGACATTGGGAAGTGAACCGTTAAACAATATCGGTAATAAATCGATAATAGTTGCCGACATCGATCGGCTTTGATATATCGGCTTTTACCGATATATCGGTTGCCGACATATATCGGAACCGATATCTTATATCGATCAAGGATGTATGGGTTTATATTATATCGGTCAAGGATATTCGGTTTGGTTACCGATGAATTTTACCGATATAAATAAATTATTTGAATTTTTTCCGACATATGCATTGCCCAATGTACGCATCGATTGGCCTGCTTTTTACTGGACACAAATGCCCTTCCCGCTAAAAGGGGACTCTTGATCTTACTGCTCTGCTACGGTTACACCTACGTCGCTCTTCCTCTTGCTTCCCATTGTACGCTGACTGATATTGAAGTTCTGAAGAGGTTATATCGACGTCGATCATTGCTAGCTTGTTATTATTTGCTTCTGATGGCCCGCTCACGTCGTGTGTCGTTCGAGAAGGACAACATTGATAAGATGGAAACGTCGTCGAATAACACGGAGAAGAATATGGCAAGGGATAAGGACTTCGAAATCAATAAGTATTTCACCGCCAGAGTCACGAGGCTTGATCATTTTGAAAGCACCGTTAAAGGCATTCGGAGTATACTGCAGCACAATCATCGCCTGGAGGAACAGTTTAAGGCATCTATTTTTGGCCAGATTGTATATGGGGTAGATGGACTAATTTGGAGCATTCAATTAGTCCACAGGCTATTGTTAAGCCTGTTGCAAAAGAGATACGAGGAAGGTTCATTGTTCTTCAGGCTCAGAGGTCAGGATATAAAATTTGGGAGGGAGGAGTTTGCTCTGATAACGGGGTTGAAGTTTGGCAACAGCGAAGCAGCGATGCGAAAAATCAAATTGAAGGAGCCCCTACAAATGTTTGCCAGGTTTTTTCCCGAATGCAACCTGAAGACGAGTGTTTTAGTGTCAAGGTTAATGAAGGTGTTTCATCAGGATATTGTCAGCGGAAAGGTGGAATGTTCTGATGACGAACTCCTGTCCATGTCATATCTGATGATGATGTGTGAAATCAATTCCAAGGCTCATGCCACGAGGGTGGATATCAGGTATCTTCACCTGGCCTCTCACTGGGATGAGTTGAACCGATTACCTTGGGCAACCGACTCCTTTATCACTACAACACAGAGTGCCAGAAAAGGCATATTGAATGCGTTCAATCAGAAAAACAAGCAAAAGACGTATTCCATTGGAGGTTTCCCACTTACCATACAGGTATGGATTTATTATGTGATGTAGATATCTATTAGTGCCGTTGTCGTTGCTGACTTATCGGTTTTTAATACATATCGGTAATTCAATATCGGTCGAGTTAATAACCGGTAAGTATAACCGATATGTCTGCTTTTAAACATTATGCTTAGTATAACGAACATGTATGTTATCGGTTATACAATATCGGTAATTGACAGATATTGGTAACGAACAGGTATATTTTTAGAATTGGTAACGAACAGGTATATTTTTAGAACATTATGCTTGATCTCTTGAAAATCGATGCGGAATAACCGATACAAAATTTGATATCGGTTATATAATATCGGTAAAGGATCGATTGATTTAACCGATACATTATTACCGACATGTATGTTATCAACCGATATATACAAAATTATATATGTCTAATTTAAATCGTTTTCTTTTTTTCGATTGCAGATCTTTTTGTTTGAGGTCATGCCACATTTGGTTAACCTGGGAATTGTGAAAAGAATAAAAGGCCCTCAAGCTCCAAGAATAAAGAAATGAGAACTTTATAATGCTACGATCTCCCAAGAAGAAATAAATGAGCATGGATTTTTTTAAAAAAATGTTATCCATATGAAGCCAACAGAAGAGGAGATGATTGCAAATTATTTTTACAAGGCACATGATGTGGAGGTTGAAGAAGAAGAAGAAGATAAAGCGGAAGAAGAAGAAGAAGAAGAAGAAGAAGGAGAAAATATGGTTGAAGGAGAAGGAAGGGGTGCAAATGTGGTTGAATCAGAAGAGAAAGAAGAACGAATTGGTGAATCAAATAAAATGCATTTGGAGCCGAAGAAAATAAAAACTTTAAAGAACTATTTACAATGTATAAAGAATGAAGTTGGAGAAGTTAATAGGGAAGTTCAAGAATTGAAAATGGAGATCCGAACGATGAAGATGGAGGTGAATAGAGATATTGGAATGATGAAGATGGAGGTGAAGAGGGATATAGGTAACATTATGAACCTATTAAAAATATTTTGGGGGAAGGTGGAGATTATGGTGGAGAAGAAGGATGGGGATGGGGATGGGAAGGGGAATGGGGAAGATGTTGATGGGGGGAAGGTGGATGTGGGGGAGGATGTGGAGGTGGGGATTGAATTGGAGGGGGCGATGATTGAGGTGGGGAATGAAATGGATGTGGAGAAGGTGGAGGATGGGGATAAGGTGGAGGAGTGGGAGGAGGTGGAGGAGGAGAAGGTGGAGGAGGAGATGAAGGTCGAGGAGGCAAAGAAGGTGGAGGAGGAGATTAAGGTGGAGGAAGAAATGAAGGTGGATGAGGCAAAGAAGGTGGAGGAGGAGATGAAGGTGGAGGAGGAGGAGGAGGAGTTGAGGAAGGATGGGGAGGGTATGCAGGATGTGTCCTTAGAAATAGTCACTGCGACAACTCCTATTAAGGAGACATATAAAAAGAGACGTACGCATAAGGGGCAGAAAAGAAAAAGGCATATTGAATCAATATTGAGGCCCGATGCTGAAACAGAGGACAAAGGACGACCCACATACACCTCCAAACTTCACAAGCTGAAGCCCCTAGACATCGGTCCTCCAACAAGTGTGATTTGGGAGTCTTTTCAGAGATATTTGAAGAGGCCAAATAGTCGGACATCAACTATTATAGCAAGTTCCTGTTCAATGAATAAGGACTTTTTTGAGACATTCACCACGCCGGACGAGTGGCTCCAATCTCAAGTAAGTAATTCTCTAATTGAATAGTAATTCTGTTATTGGTATTTATAAATCGGTCATATATCGGTCCTCATGTATCGGTGTGTGACCGATATATGTTACCGACAGTTGTGTTGGTAATGACCGACATTTATATATCGGTATTCATACATCAGTTAATGACCGATACATGTTACCGATGGTTGTATTTGTATATATCGAATATGAAAACTTTATCGACATTCATATATCGGTATTTATGTATCGGTTAATAGCCGATATATGTTACCGATAGTTGTATTAGTATTTACATATCGGTATTCGATGTCGGTTACGATAAATTTTTTATAACCGATATGTATTTATGACATTTTGTTTAAATCCTTGCAGCACATGGACGCCTACGTGTTCATGCTTAACAAGAGAATGAAGGAATCGAATACATACAATGAGAAGTTAACATTGGTTGATACAACATTTGCCGTAAGTTATACAAAAATATTTATATGGAATTAACTGTTTATTTTGGATATTAACCATTTATCATTTTGACCTCACACAACAATCCTTGAAAAGTGATTGGAAACTTTATAAGGCAAGCAAATGGAAGACGTGGGATGATCACGACATCCCTGTTGTATATTTTTGGGCAGAGACAGGTTACTCCAACCCATTTTTGAACGCGGATAACGTGCTCTGCCCAACAAATATAGATAATAATCACTGGGTTCTGGTTAGGCTTGATTTGGTCTCTCAACGTGTTCATGTTTACTCCTCTACCAAACCCATTGGTTATGAAAAGAAGTTTCAATATATGGCAGAGATGATACCAAAACTATTTACAAAATGTGGATACGGAGATTTGAAACCTGGATTTATTGAGAAGGATAAATGGGAATTAAAGATTGAGGACGCTCCGCAGCAAACTGGGTAAGCAACATTTATTTTATTTTTATTAGTTAAAGTTTTTTTGATCGCGATACCTATTAATTTGTGCAACTTGTTATAATTGGCAGGGGTGGTGATTGTGGGATTTTTGTTCTGAAGTGGATAGAATTAATGGCCCACAACAAACCAATTGTAGAAATGACCCAGTCAAGAGCTTCACGATTCAGAACTCGAATGACTTGGGAGCTTTTTGCGTTTGCAGTATTGGATGCAAAGGATTTTGCAGCTAAGATTAATAAAAAGTGAACCATTATATTTGTAGTTATTTGTAAATTTACATTCTTTGCATAGTTGTAATTCTTTACGTACATATTTACAGGTTGGAATAGTTCAATTATAGTTCAATAACTGTAAATTTACCATTTGTAATAAACATTTAAATTTATATGCTATACATGCATTTACTTTTTTGTAATTTATATGCTATACATGCATTTACTTTTTTGTAATAAACATTTACATTTGTATGATTAAAATTTACATGCAATTATATCGGTCATGAAACCGATATCATAATCCGATATCGGTACAACATATCGACCGTATACCGACGTAAATTACCGATATCCTTTGTTTTCGATTACATCTGTTTACATACATCGGTCGCACCGATATCCTAATAGAAAGGTTATTCGTTTGTAAAATATCGGTCGATGATTGATTCAAACAAACCGATATCCTCGTTTATTGTAATCGGTTTTCTTACGTCGGTTACGTTACCGATACATATTGACCTATACCCTATTACAGACTTGCATACCTGTTATAGATCGAATATCGGATCCATATACATATCGGATATTAATGCTAATATATATCAGATTCGATATACATTGTTTCGGTTACCGATTGTTAGATTCCATATACATATCGGATATTAGTGCTAATATATCGGATTCCATATACATTGTGTCGGTTACCGATTGTCAGATTCCATAGGTTTACATATATGGTAATGATAACCGATATGTCCGAACCGATCTCGATCACCAAACAATTTCTTTTTAAATATTGCAATGTGACCTGTTCCATGGTTGTTACCATATTTGAATGTATATTTAAATATTTATTACAACATTGGATTGAAGCAAATATATTGGTCCAATACAAGCATATGTGTCAGACGAGTCTAACATGATCCACTATTGCACCTTTCTTGATGCCTTCCCCCTTTTCATCCAGACTTATTGGATTTGAGCAAGTTTGGCGATTGTGGCCAATTTGACCACAACGACCACATTTTACCCTCCTCTTATCTTCACCGGCTGAAGGAATTCGGCATGTCTTGCGTCTTCCACATGCTCGTCTAGTTGCCGGAGGTAGTAAATTAATAAATGCACTTTCATCCGGTATGATCCAATCGGCCTGACTGCCCACCGGCATAATCGAATCGGCATAGGCACATAACAGAGCCTCTGTTTGGTAGTATGCGGACAACAAAGAGTATGGGTCAATATTACGTAAACGTGCAGCAGCCAGGGCATGTCCACATGGCAATTTGTCAAAATCAAACACCCGACATGTGCAAGTTTTCGCCTTCAAGTCTACTATGCCACCAGAGTTACCATCTTTGACATTGAATCTATACATATCAATCGGTTCTGACTGCCAATATTGGGATAATGCAAGTCTTTTGGCTATTTCTCCTTCAGCCCAAGAGGTGAGATGTCCACCCATCTTACTAGCGTGACCCCGTCTCTCATAAAACCATTGTTGGAGCATATTCCTAATATACTCCATCAAACATTGAATAGGCAATTTACGTGCATCCGCCAAAGATGCGTTGAGGCATTCTGCAATGTTTGTCGTCATTATATCAAACCGCTTCCCATCCGAATAGGCACGTGCCCAACGACTGAAGCCGACCTCTCTAAGATAGGTCCCGACGGCTGGATCATATCGCTCGAGCTCATTAAACAATTCATGGAATTTTGATTCTCGATAAGCCTTCGCTGCCTTGTAGAACAAAGCATGCACATTTTCATGCTTGAATTTAGCCTTAACGTTCTGGCCAATGTGATATATACAATGTATGTGTAGTGCATTAGGGAAAACTGTCACTATCGCCTTACTGATACTTTTATGCCTGTCAGACACAAATACCAAATCAGGTATCTCATAGCCAATTGCTGATCGCAATTTAGTGAAAAACCATTCCCATGAGGCATCATTCTCGGAATCTCCTACTCCCCATGCTATAGGATATACATTGTTGTTACCGTCTTTGCATGTGGCAACAAACAAACTACCAAGATATTTTCCCTTGAGAAAGCAAGCATCAACTGCAATTACGGGCCTCATTTGGCTACGAAATCCAGCAAGGCATGCACCAATTGCCATAAATAGGTACTTGAATCTGCTCTCACAGTCACTCTCGATTTCAGCAATCGTCCCAGGGTTTTTCAACTTCAACATGTACATATAATATGGCAGCAACTGGAATGATTCCTCCGCACCCCCCGGATCATGTCCAAAGCCTTTTTCCTCGATCGCCATGCCTTTGAATAACTTATGTTGATACCAAATTCCTTGCGAACATCGTTGATAATGTTCTTAGGCTTATGAATACGCTTCACATCCTCGTAATAGGGTTTTACATGAGAACCAATTACTCTGTTCTTCGCTTGGTAATGACCAGGCCGCATTATTGAAGACGAACATGAATGAGTATTTATATATTTCCTGACTACCCAACCAAAAGAAGTGACAAGCGTTGTTGCCCTCAACCGCCATTGACACTTATCGTGCTTACACTTCATGTACAATACCTTCGTAGTTGACTTTACCACCTTGTATTCATAATTATTTCTCAATGCCAACAAACTCATCCTTTGATGCAATTCAGATTTTGAAGCAAAAATTTGGTTTAACTCAACTTCTGACATTTGGGATGATGTTCCCGCACTAACCCTTGATAATCTCGAAGATGGGAGAAAAGTAGGCTGCTCAGCGCCATCACCAACTTGTACATCGATATGGACCAATTTTCCAACATCAATCCCATGGAAAACTTCTACTTCTTCAGACCTTGCTCTTGCATCATCACAATTAACATCGTCGTGCAACCTCTTCATTGTTCCTTGGGGCCTCATTATGGTGTTCATGTTCCATATTGGACTATCGCTGCCCAACCGGATCACCGACAAATTACTGCATCCTTGATTCTCTGCAACCTCTTCATTCGGCTGTGTACTCGGTTTTAATTTGTCCTCGAAATCAACACACAATGAGCTTCTGGATTCTATCCGAGAGCATTCCAGTATAAAGCACTCAACATCCGTATCACTTTGAATCTCCATTGGTGGTGCCGATATATCTAGAGTCCTAAACTTGTACTTCAGCACAACCGACTTCTCAGAAGGACTAAAATTGAACCTTTTATATACGCAA
Source organism: Diospyros kaki (assembly GCA_036245055.1). NCBI lineage: Eukaryota > Viridiplantae > Streptophyta > Magnoliopsida > Ericales > Ebenaceae > Diospyros > Diospyros kaki. The sequence goes on from BSEG01000003.1 coordinate 7,171,798, forward strand.
CTTATCAATTGGTCCAATGTGAAGCCTAGATGCACACGTATTACACAACAACATTTATCGGTCACGTACTTATATTCGCCTCTATCAACATCCCACCGACCTCCATACATCACAGGTACAAATATAGGAGCTGCCATTCCTGTAAGTAAAAAAGGTTATCGGTTATATCGGATTCAGTTATACCGATATACTAGTTGAATTAGGAAGTATATCCTTTTACTATGTATCGATTTTTATTAAATTAAAACCGATCAAATCATACCGATATATAAGATGTATATCGGTTAGAATGTATCGGTTTACGTTAAATACAACCGATACAATAATACCGATATATGGTGTCGGTACATAAAACATTTTTTGGGTACCGATATATAAACCGAAAGGATATAAAAAACATTATTGGGTATGCTTCTGGTTTGAACCTATAGTGAAATGCATAGCCTTCTCTCAATCTAGCTTTAGAATGCAGAACCAGAGCGAGGTTCATTTGCATACCCAGTACGTAGTCATAAAAAAAGATCGCATCGAAGATGGTAAAATACTCTGAAAATTACCTGCAATGGCTTTGAAGGCGAAGACCGACGAAGAAGCAGCAACCCTGGATGCTTAGAACGGAGAAGACGAGAGAGAGATGTTCTGTCGGGCGGGCGATTGGGGATGTGCGCCCGAGAGGAAGAAGACGAAGGGATCCTATGTGCCAATTTAATTCGGGGGCATTTTAGTCCATTCAACTCTGAAAAGTCCTAGTTTTGCTAAAAAAAAATTAAGAGTCCTATTTTTGCAAAGTTCTTCGCCGGCAGTCCTATTTTTGCAAATTTCCCAACTAAAACTGAACCAATCTAATTGATTCGGTTTAATTAAATTTAGTTAACCCATGTACACCCTTTATATCGTATTGAGTTTTTTTATTGTGAATTTTCAGTTGAAAAAAAAAATATAAAATTACAAACCTAGGTGTGGCGCCATCGCTCTGTTGAACTCTGTAATTCATGGTGAAGCTTCCCGTGAACCAACAACAATGGCGATCAGACCATTCTTCTCCCTTGCCAGGACTATACAACTGCTCTTCCAATCTCCTCGCTTCCACTCAAATCTTCATCAAACCCACAAATCTAAGGACCATCTTCTTCTAGCTCCTCCGTCATTTGGCCATTACTGCACAACCCGCCACCTATCATCTCAACCTCTCCCCAACCCACAATCCGGCTCCGATCACCCACCCCCTTCGCCAGAACTCGTCAACGAACTCGCTCGCGTACTCAGTGACTTCCGAAACCCCCGCCACGACCTCGACTCCGCCCTGAATCCCTTCGCTCCCTGTATATCCTCCGATTTGGTTGAGCAAATCCTGAAACGCTGCAAAAATCTCGGCTTCTCCGCTCACAGATTCTTCCACTGGGCTCAGCGTTTGCCGTGTTTTCACCACAGTGAGGAGAGCCATCGCATTCTCGTTGATATATTAGGAAGCAGCAAGCAGTTCCCCTTGGTCTGGGATTTTCTTGCGGAGATGAGAGAGACTCGTTGTTGCCGGATAAGCCCGGAGATTTTCTGGCTCATTTTCCGGGCTTACAGTCGAGCCAATTTACCCGCGGACGCAATTCGGGCTTTTAACAAAATGGTTGATTTTGGCTTTCAACCTGGTGGTGATGATATTGACCACTTGTTGTATGCCCTGTGTAAAAGGAAGCACGTGAAGCATGCTCAGCAATTCTTTGACGGAGTGAAGTTTGAGATGGTGCCAAGTGCAAAGACATACAGTATTCTTATTGGAGGTTGGGGTGAAATTGGTGAATCCGGTGATGTCTGTAAACTGTTCGATGAAATGATTGAACGAGGGTGTTCGGTGGATTTGCTTGCCTATAATTGTGTGTTGCAGTCTTTGTGTAAAGGGGGAAATGTCCAAGAAGCCTATAGGTTATTTCGTGAGATGAGGTCGAAGGGACTTGAACCAGATGCCTTTACTTACTCAATCTTCATTCATGCTTCTTGCGAGGCAAATGATGTTCATTCAGCCTTCCGGGTACTTGACAGAATGAGAAGATATGATCTTGTGCCAAATGTATATACTTTCAACTGTATCATCAAGAGACTGTGTAAGAACGATAAGGTGGAAGAGGCTTACAAAATCTTAGATGAGATGATAAGTAGAGGGGTGAGACCAGATGTATGGAGCTATAATGCAATCCTGGCTTCCCATTGTGATCGTAATGAAGTTAACAAGGCTCTCAGGCTGATATCAAGGATGGGCCAAGATTCGTGTCTGCCAGATCGGCATACATATAATATGGTGCTGAAAATGCTAATTAAGGTGGGTAGATTTGACAGAGTCGCAAAAGTTTGGGAGAGCATGGAAGAAAGTAGATTTTATCCTTCAGTCTCAACCTATGCTGTGATGGTTCATGGCCTCTGTAAGAAGAAAGGGAAACTGGAGGATGCATGTAGATACTTTGAAATGATGATTGACGAAGGAATACCACCATATTCTTCTACATGTGAATTGTTGAGGAACCGACTGATAGGCTTAGGATTTTCAGAGAAGACACAGATTCTTGCAGATAAGATGGAAAGAAGCACTTCCCGATCTGTGCAAGAGCTGTATAAGATTATGAGAGGTGGTAGGGAGAATGCAAGATTACAAAGTGAAAAAGAAAGCTCAGATGAGAGTGATGGGTAATTGACTATAAAGGCTCTATTATTATTGTTCCAAGAGTTTATTATTGGGTTTTAGATATGACTTGAGGCCTTGAAATTAGATTCCAGCCACATTAATTGGGCATGTTTAGTAAGATTGTGATGTTGATGTGCTGAAATTTCATTATTTTGGAAATATAATGATGTTTCTAATAAACTTGAAGCAGCAGAATTGAGAAAAGTTGTGTGGTTCCAACAATTAAGTCTTGCTGAAGCAAGTTCTGCTGTTGGCATTGGTATGTTGGTTCAGTTTGCATATCAAGATATGGGAGTGTGGCAGGACCCTAGCTTTGCCTTGCTGGCTTTAATTCACATGTTCAAATTGATGGTTTTCTGCTCAATTTGAAGATACCAATATATATATATATATATATATATATCCATTTTTTGGTTACTGTGGGATCAACATAGCTAAGACGTGTTTGGTTGAGTTTTTGTTTATGGTATTTTACTTTTGTTTTCAAAATTTTCAAATTAAAAATAGAAAATAGTGTTTTGGTTATGCGCTTCCATTTTGAAAAAGAAAGTCAAAATTTTAAAAATATTTGAAAAATGGTGTTCCTGTTTTGAAAGTATTGTGTATGAGAAAATGAGTCTCACTCCAAGACAAACTTAAAAAAAAAGTCCAAAGAGAAAGACCTTAGAGACCCTCTTGACAAAATAGTTCTTGCGAGATCCTTCTAAGAGTTTCTCTCAAATTCTAGAGATACAATCTCTGAAAAATTCTTTGAATTATGACTGATCAAGAATGTATCAAGTTATCTTTGAGATCTTTGTCTAAAGATCAAGAATAAATAATTCTGAAAGATGTTGATCTCTCTTCATTTGTCAATCTTAATTTCTATAAATATAGAGTCTTCCTTCTCATTGAGGTACGCAAGAATTCCTACCTAAGTTACTTGAATATTTCTTTATTTTTCGGTTGAGATTGACTTAATTATCAGAGAATTTGCTCGAGAGACACCCCACAATCTTGATCATCTTCTATTTTACAAGTCTTCCAAAAAGTAAACGTTGAAGATGATACTCTCATGTACCTACAAATTTATTGTTGTATTTTAATAATATCAGAAAAAAAAAGAGTGTTTTGAAATATAAAATGTTATAACATCTTTAATTATAAAATTAAAATAAAAAACTTTAAAATATTTTTTTAAGCTAAACAATTTGCGTTTTCTTAAATAAGTTCTAAAATTTTGGCATTAATTAAAGTATTTAATTAAAGAACACCCCAATCTAAAAATTAATTAAAGAATGCAAACTCAATATTTTGATGAGATAACATATAATTTATCTTTCATTAGAAATTAGCATAAAAATAGGGACAATTTATGTTATTCTTTGCCATCACTTTGAATGTTAAAAAACCATACTCTTGCCATCACATAATACAATTGTTGTAGTAAACCAAAAACTCAAATGTGGTAATAAGTGATTTAATACCATTAATACTTATTTACTAATATTAATTTTATAATGAAGCATAATTTCAGGAGTAAAATAGGTATTAGCTTACAATTCATCACTTGACCGTGCTTTTGATGTTGTACTTTTTATTTTTGTTTGGCTTAATAGATATAGATGCCACTTAATAATTAAAAAATATGATAATTGCTTTTTAGAGTGTAAAATGTCTACAATTAGTATCTATATTATTAAAAAATATTATTTTAAGTCTTGCCATGACAGCCCGATAGTGCATACACACATGCGCTCGTTTTTGTAAGTGAATGTTATGTTAGCAAGACATATTAGATTAAATTTAAAACATAAATATAACATTTGGTTCTTTAACAATTAAACAAATTTAACATTTGGTCTGTAAACAATTAGAAAAATTTGACATTTTGTTTCTAATATGAAAAAAATATCAAATTTAATTAAAAAAAAGACCTAAATTTCATAGAAAACTTAAAAGTATTCAAAAAAATGATCTAAATTTATGAAAAAAAATCTAAAAATTTAATAAAAAATACTTAAAAATAAAAAAAAACTAAATTTTATAAAACAAAACCTACAAAATTCATAAAAGGAGCTAAAAATGTTCAAAAAGGGACCTAAATTTCATAAAAAGACATAAAAATTCAAAAAACTTAAATTTAATAAAACACCTAAAAATTTCATAAAAAATACCTAAATAAAACATATAAAATGAAATTTAGGTGTCTTATGAAATATAAAATGAAATTTAGGTTTTCTTATTATTTTTAGGTCTTCTTTATGAAATTTTTAGGTCTTTTGATTAAATTTAGGTATTTTTTGAATATTTTTAGGTATTTTTATGAAATTTTTGGGTCATTTTTATAAAAATTTATCTATTTTTAATTATTTTTGGGTCATTTTTTATGAAAATTTTAGGTATTTTTAAGAAATTTAGGTATTTTTTCAATAGTTTTAATTTTTTTAATGAAATGTATAGATCTTTTTATAAAATTTATGCTTTTTTATTTTTTTAGGTTTTTTTATTAAAATTTTAGGTTTTTTAATGACATTTAGGTCAATTTTTTTAAATATTTTAAGTTTTTTTTATGAGATATTAGTATTTTTTTATTAAATTTGATCTTTTTTTTCATATTAAGGACGAAATGGAAATTTTTTTAATTATTGAGAAATCACATATCATGTTTATATATTAAACTTAATCTAACTTGTTTTACTAACATGACTTTTTTCATGTGATATACCATTTTATTGATGTATATAATGACTCCATATACTCTCAGTTATTATAAAAATTTAAAATAATAATTTTTAATAATTAAGATATTAAATCTTAATATTTTGCACTTCAAGTACTAAACATCATATTTTTTAATCATTAATGGATTATTGTATGTATTAAGCCTTTTTTTTCAATATTTAAGTTTTGTTTTCATTTAAGAAAATAAAAACTTAAGTTGCTTGACAATTACCATTACTTTTCAAGATTTTGTGTTTTTTTTTGGGATTTTAAAAATTTTTGCTCCCTTACCTCTTATTGTCATTTATTGGACAAATGTCATGTTTTAAGACTTGTGAACAATTTTTCTCTATCTTCATTATTTAAAATTCAAATCATAAGTTTAATGGGAGGAAGATTTAAAATGTTATCAAATAGGATTTGTCGGGGGTTCTTTGAAGAGTAATAGATGATTAAATCTCTAAAATTTTATATAAGCACACACACATAACCAAATTCTCTAAACCATCAAATATATATATATTTTTTGAGTAACGCTCTATCACAAATACCCTCGCTTATTGATCCCATAATATAGTGAAGGAGATAAATCAAGAAACTTGATAACTCTCAATTTCGATCTTGAGTGCAGTATACAAACGTGACAGTGTGACATCAAATAAAAATTGTTAGAACTATCAGCCTAAGTCTCTAGAGGTTAAATCATTAAATATTTATTTTCTTATTTAATAATCAAAGAACCTTATCAGATAACACCTTTTTTTTTTTTTTTGAATTTTAAATTTGACCAAACATGCCTTGACTTATTTATTTTAAAAAAATGTTATTTGTATTTTTTAAACTATATAACAAAGTTAAAATGATAAAAATAACGTGTGAAGCCAAAATATGGCGTTGATGTGCAAGTGACATGCTCCCTATTTTAATTTGATGGTTTCAACTGCTACTTTCCTTTTCGTTTGGATCTGCCGGTGGCGGAAAGTGACCGTATGATACCTCTTTGGTCTCTCACTGCGTTGCGAGAGAGAGAGAGAGAGAGAGAGAGCGAGCAGTGAAGGATAAGATGAGCACTTCCTCTGCTTCTTCGTCTTCAACTCTAACCCATACGAGCATTATCTGTTCCTTATATTGCACGTACATATTATTTTTCCTAGAGTTGGCCTTAAATGCAGAGGGTTTTGATTCTCTGGTGCAGTCACCGCACTTGAGAATCCCTTCCAGGTCGAAGACGAAGAAGATGACCTTTTCTGTCAATGATTACGGCTTACAAGGCGATGGTGTCAACGATGACAACCAGGTACCCGTGGACTTACTCTGTAGCTTGCTCCCTTTAATTAGCTCTCTGTTTATTCTTGTATTTAGCCATTGTTTCTCTGCTGCTTATTGTTCTTGTTTATTTTACCTTTTTTGGGTTAAGAAAATTGGGGGTAATTGGCTAGCTATGTTTTCCCTATTCAGTGGGTAGTTTATGATGCATCTCCAGAGTTTGACAATGAAAACCATATCTTAGTCAATGTGTGATGAAAGTTATTGATAATTGGAAGGTAGCTTCTCCAAGCTTTCAAAGATGTTTGGAATGTAGCTTCTTCTTTATCATCTCAATCAAAAGTAGTAATTTTAGTGATGGATTTGTAATATCTGAAAATTTTAGGAAAACTTTGGATATTAAAATTTAATTTTAAATGAATTAAAATTAGACCGGATGATCTTGGTGATAGTTGGGCAAATTATTGGGCCTTGAGAGGAATTTAGGAGAACCAAACAAGATTTTTTTAAAGAAATAGGGCCTAAGTGTAATTTATCAAAATTTCACAAATAGGCTATTTTCACTAAGTTAAGGAGCTAACTTTGAGAAAAAATTTGATCAAACTGAATTGAATTGGGTCGAGCCCAATATTGTGCATCATGGATGGGATTAAGTAGAGATGACAAATGGGCTAGGTGGCCCATGGGCCCAGCCGGCCAGCTAGCCTCCCAGCCCGACCCGGAATTGTAGCAATGGGCCGGCTCGAAGGCATTGGGCCGGACTAGTGCTTTGTGGCCCGTGACCCGGTCCAACCCACCAAAAATGGGGATAGCCCACCAAAATGGACTAGCCCTGCCCGCCTTGGCCCGTTTGTTAAGGGCCATAGGGCTGTGTCGGGCCTCCGTTTCCTATTGCTCGACCCGGCCTGCCTCTCTTGCGGGCCAAATTCGGCTCGACTTGCCCATTTTCCATCTCTAGGATTAGGTCAAACCCATGGGACCCAATTCATTAGGAATTGTCAAGTAGGTTAAAAGTTATTTGAGCTCAAAATTGGTTGAAACACATAATGGGTTGGTTGGGTAGGTTATTTTGAACCTAAATAAAATCCAAATGGACTCAAGTTAAGACGAAGGGGAAGATGGGCGTCGAAGTAGGTTTAACCGTGAACACGACGGTACTTCCAGATTACATTATTGTCCATTGGATTGAAAGTAATCAAGCTCAAAAGATTGTGGAAAAACTGCTTGAGACCGATGAACAGTTCAGGAAAGCCACTTCAAGCCCAAATGATCAAACAGTTCTATAACACTTGAAAATGGTTTGGAAGGGAACATGTTGATGCTTTTGGTACCAATTTCTGACCACATATTGGGAGCATAAAGTTGAAGAAATAACCCAAATGAAATTGAAGAAATCACCAACTAACCCATTGGACAATGCGAGGATCAATTGTATCTTTGCTTTGACCACTTAGATTTGATTGCAATCAGCTGGATTGGGAATGATGAAGAAATCTGAGGAAGATATAGAGAAATATGAAGACATCATGCTAAAAATGACAAAAATCTGGCAGGAATCTTGTTGATACATGCACTCATATACATATCTGGAAATTATATTTGAGGGAGGCAATGATGATGCACAGACACAGCTGGGTGGCAAGAGGACAGGATGGCTGCTGGCCAAGGAGACCAGAAGTGACGATGGAGGCGTCAGGTGACATCAATGGGATGAAATGGCAGTGCAGCAGTGGTGGAGGTGACATGGATGGGACGAAATGGGAGGTTTTGGCTAAAAAGCAGAGACCCTTTTTGATTTTGAGTGCACCAATGAGTTGAGAGTGAAAAATGAGAGAAAGAGATTGGAGAGGTTTTGAGTGGTTGGAAGAACCTGTCTGCTGATTGGTGCACCGACTGCAGTGGCAGTTCCAGTTTTAGGTAACCATTTTTGGCATTTTGTTGGCGCAAGGGGTGGTCTCTAGTCATGTATTAACTTATAAGGGGAGTTTACTGTAATTAAAAATAGTAAGAGGATGAAAACAATATATTTTGTAAGCGGGCTGTAATGGGTTGTACCTAGTTAGTTGCTGCATCAGCTGCTGGTATATTCCCGTACACATGTATGTGGTTACTGCACATGGGAGGTTAGGAAATCAGCTATATATAGTGTTGAATTTCTCTTCCACAGATATATGAAAAATCTAATATTCAGAATCTTTCTCTCTCTATTCTCTCTCCCTTAATTCTGCATTCTTCTTCTCCCAATTCTCTCTCGATATCTCCCTTCCTTTCTTTCTCGATCCTTCTTTCAATCGAAAACTGTTGAGTTATATGGATTATAGTCTAGGGTTTATCCTATGATAGAGCCCATGGCCCATTGTATTTGTATATATATATAGGTGTATAGTCTATGGATTCAATTAAGTGGTTTTATACACATTAAAAGCTAGGTTTATTTCCTAAGCTTTACATGGTATCAGAGCCAAAATACAAACCCTAGTTTTTAATACAAACCCTAGCAGCCACCATACAAACCCTAGCCGCCGCCGCAGCTGCCGTCGCCCACATCACCGACGAACACCGTCGGTCGCGTCGACACCGATCGCCGCCGCAGCCGCCCACATCACTGACGAACATTGTCGGGCGCGTCGACACCGACCGCCGCAGCCTGCCGTGCCACCGCCGTTGCCGACCGCTGCGTTTCTCTCGCGCACGCTACTGGTCAGCTGCGGGTCTTCACCGTTCGACCACCGATCACGCACACCACCACCGCCATTGTGTTCGTCGGTCTCCGATCTATTGACCCTCGGAAGATCGTTGCCGTTGTCGCCGCCACGCGCCGCCTGTCTTGCACTGTTCACAGAGATGTTTTTGCTCTGATCTCTTTCACCAGTGCTCCGATCGCAACGCCGTCTTCACCATTGGACTCGCCTCCTTCAGTCCATCCCAGCCCAAGTGGTTTCGTCGCCATCCGCTGCCATCCGCCGCCGTCGGTCACCGGCATCCGCCATCTGCCGTCGCTCCAGCGCACCTGTTCTTTGTGTTGAATCATCTAGCCTTTATTTTTGGTTTATTTAACCCTTTGGTTTCAGATCTATTGATCTTGTAGGGCTCCCTTTTATCCAACATGGCTGGTACTAGTAAATCTGGTTCCTTTTCTGGTATTTTGTCTCCCTCTCCAGCTATTGCTACTAAGAAGTTGATGGGTAGTTCCAATTATATCTCTTGGTCCAAGGCGGTTGAACTATGGTGTATGGGTCAAGGCTTACAGGATCATCTAACTACCAAGGCCGAGGGTGTGAACACAAACAAACCCAAGTGGCAGCGAGCTGATGCTCTGTTGTGTAGTCTCCTGTGGCAGTCAATTGATCCCTCTCTTCATCCAATCTATACTGACTGTACCACGTGCTGTGAATTGTGGGTTCAGGCCAATGCGTTATATACTAATGACATTCAACGCCTGTATTCAGTGGTGTCTAATCTGCTCAGTTTACGACAACAGGGTTCGACTCTTCCTGATTTTCTTAGTCGGATGGCCTCTATTAAAGCTGAATTTAACTCATTATTACCTGCTGGTAAGACTGCTACAGAAGATCTAGCTCAGCGAGATAAGTTTTTCATGGTGTGTACTCTTGCTGCCATTGGTCCTGAGCTTGCTCCTGTTCGTGATCAGATTCTTGCTAGTCCTACTGTACCTACTATGGATGAAGTGTATTCTCGTCTTCTTCGGGTTTCATCTGTTCCTACGATGCCTCCCTCTTCTGCAGGTGATCATTCAGTCATGGCTTCTCAGGTTCAGAGTACTGGCGAACAGGGCGAAGATCGTGGTAATCGGGGCAAACGCCCCAAGTGTAACTATTGTCACAAGTGGGGGCATACTAAGGAACAGTGTTATAAGTTGCATGGCCGCCCTCCTCGTGTTAATGTTGCTCATGCTGATGGTTCTTGATCTGAGTCCTTTGATGGTCACCCACCGCAATCTGTCCTTCTCACTGGGGCTGACTATGATGAGTATCTCAAGTATAAGACGTCCCAGCAAACCTCATCCATAGTTGCTTCTGTTGCTCACTCTGGTGATTCCACTGCCTGTCTCGCTCAATCTTCCTCTTTGGGACCATGGGTCCTGGACTCAGGTGCTTCGAACCATATCTCTGGTAATCTCCATTTGTTCTCTCATTTTTCTAATTCTAGTTCTTTACCTTCTGTAACATTAACCAATGGATCCAAAGCGGTTGCTAAAGCTATTGACACTGCCAAACCCTTACTTTCTCTGCCTTTAGATTCTGTCCTTTATCTTCCTCATTGTCCCTTTAATCTTGTCTCTGTTAGTAAACTTACGCATGCCTTAAATTGTTCTATCACATTTGATGATCATTCTGTTACTATTCAGGATCGCGATACGGGACAGATGATTGGCATCGGATGTGAGTCGCAGGGTCTCTATCATCTCAACCTTCCTGCATCGCTTATTGCTTGCTCGGTGACTTAGTCTCCTGCTTTTCTCCACAATCGTTTGGGACATCCTAGTTTGACCAAGTTTCAGAAGATGATCCCCAGTTTATCTAGTTTGTCGTCTTTTCATTGTGAGTCTTGTCAACTTGGAAAACAGTCTCGCACTTCTTTTCCAAAGCGTGTCAATAATCGGGCTGTGTCCCCGTTTGCTTTAGTTCATTCCGATGTCTGGGGTCCTAGTCGTGTCGTGTCTGTTTTGGGTTTTCAATATTTTGTAATGTTTATCGACGATTATTCTCGTTGCACATGGTTATATTTAATAAAAAATCGTTCTGAGTTATTCTCAAATTTTGAATCCTTTTGTGCTGAAATCAAAACTCAATTTCATACCTCTGTCCAAGTATTGCGCAATGACAATGCCCCTGAGTATTTTTCTATTCCCTTTACTACCTTTATGTCTTCTCAGGGGATCTTGCATCAGTCATCTTGTGCATATACACCATAGCAGAATGGAGTTGCTGAGCGTAAAAACAGACATTTGATTGAAACTGCTCGCACTCTTATTCTACATCATCATGCCCCCTTTCGCTTTTGGGCTGAAGCTGTCCTTGCTACTTGCTATCTCATTAACAGGATGCCCTCATCGGTTCTTCAACACCAGATTCCTCACTCTCTCTTGTTTCCTGATCAACCATTATATATTCTTCCTCCATGTGTCTTTGGTTGCATCTGTTTTGTCCATAATCTGTCTCCCAGTCATGATAAATTGTCTGCTCGGTCCATCAAGTGCATTTTTCTTGGTTACTCTCGCCTTCAGAAGGGTTATCGGTGTTATTCTCCTGACACTCGCCGCTATTTTCTTTCGACAGATGTTACCTTCTTTGAGTCGTCTCCTTTTTACTCTTTGCCTCATTCCGAGTGTCAACCCATTTTTGAGGCCATCTCTCTTCCCGTGAGTCCTCCTGCTCCTATTCTCCCTGTTCCTTCATCTACCCCATTGTAGGTTTATCATCGGCATCATCAGCCTCGGTCTCCTCCCGGTGGAGATGTTGCTCCTGCGCCTTCTCCCGCATCTCCTACTACTTCAGCGACTCCTGCTGCCTCACATCCTGCTCCAGTCTCTCCACCTGTCGCGGTCTTGACTTTTGAGGATCTGCTTCCTATTGCCATTCGAAAAGGTACTCGTTCTTCTCGCAATCCTCACCCCATTTATAATTTTCTTAGCTATCACCGTCTCTCGTCTCCTTTTTGTGCTTTTGTGTCTTCCTTATCCTCTGTTTCAGTACCTAGGACTGTTAGTGAGACACTTTCTAATCCGGGGTGGTGACAAGCAATGGTGGATGAGATGACTGCTTTGCATTCCAATGGTACTTGGGATTTGGTTCCTTTACCCCCAGGGAAATCTCTTGTCGGCTGTCGGTGGATCTATATTGTCAAGGTGGGTTCTGATGGGCAGGTTGATCGCCTCAAGGCTCGTTTGGTTGCCAAAGGATATACTCAGGTTTATGGCCTTGACTATGGTGACACTTTTTCCCCTGTTGCTAAGATGTCTTCTGTGCGTTTGTTTCTCTCTATAGCAGCTATGCGCCACTGGCCGTTGTATCAACTGGACATTAAGAATGCCTTCTTACATGGTGAGCTTCAGGAGGAGATTTACATGGAGCAACCTCCTGGGTTTGTTGCTCAGGGGGAGTCTGGGCAGGTTTGTAAACTCCGTCGCTCATTATATGGGTTGAACCAGTCTCCTCGAGCTTGGTTTGGTCGTTTCAGTGCTGTCATTCAAGACCTTGGTATGACTCGTAGTGAGTCTAATCATTCGATTTTTTATAAACACACATCATAGGGGAGGTGTATATATTTGGTTGTCTATGTAGATGATATTGTTATTACCGGTGATGATGAGGATGGTATTATTCAGTTGAAGAAACATCTTTTCCATAATTTTCAGACTAAGGACTTGGGGTTACTTAAATACTTTCTTGGCATAGAAGTTGCTCAGTCCAATTCTGGTATTGTTATCTCTCAACGGAAGTATGTGTTAGACATTTTAGAAGAAACTGGGATGCTTGATTGTAAACTTATAGATTCTCCTATGGACCCTAATGTAAAGCTCTTACCAGGACAGGGGGAGCCTCTTACTGATCCTGGAAGATACCGCAAGCTAGTCGGAAAACTTAATTATCTCACTATCACTCGCCCAGATATTTCTTTCTTAGTCAGTGTTGTCGGTCAGTTTTTACAATCTCCTTGTGATAGCCACTGGGATGCGGTAGTTCGGATTCTCAGGCATATTAAGGGAGCTCCAGGTAGAGGACTATTGTATGAGGACAGAGGTCATACTTGAGTAGTCGGATATTCTGATGCTGATTGGGCAGGTTCTCCTTCTGACAAACAGTCTACTTCAGGATATTATGTTCTGGTTGGAGGAAACCTAGTATCTTGGAAAAGTAAGAAACAGGAGGTTGTTGCTAGGTTAAGTGCCGAAGTAGAATATCGTGCTATGGCTTTGGCAACGTGTGAATTTATCTGGTTAAAACAATTACTTCAGGAGCTCAAGTTTGGGGAGATATCACAGATGAGATTAATTTGCGACAATCAAGCTGCATTACATATTGCTTCCAATCCAGTCTTTCATGAAAGGACCAAACATATCAAGATAGATTGTCACTTCATTCGAGAGAAGATTTTATCTGGTTGTATTACCACATATTTTGTCAATTCCAATGACCAGTTAGCAGATGCCTTCACTAAATTTCTCAGGGGTCCTCGAATTGAGTATATTTGTAGCAAACTTGGCGCATATGATATATATGCTCCAGCTTGAGGGAGAGTGTTGAGTTATATGGATTATAGTCTAGGGTTTATCCTATGATAGAGCCCATGGCCCATGGCCCATTGTATTTGTATATATATATATAGGTGTATAGTCTATGGATTCAATTAAGTGGTTTTATACACATTAAAAGCTAGGTTTATTTCCTAAGCTTTACAAAAACCATTGTTAGAACCTAAGGAGCTGACAATTTTGCTATCAAAGCAACGCTCTTGGGTGTCGATCGTTACCAAAGTTCATAACCATGGCCGACGGAACAAGGATGAAACAAATGGAATCCCAACTGCATCAAGTAACCACAGTAATGGCGGAACTTGGATGGGACACTTGAATTTTCTATTGGAGCTGGATTTGATTTCCAGATTGATCAAGCAATGGAATGTTGGAGGGTGGAGAGTCGCGAGCAGAGTACTCTGCTTTGGGAACAAATGATGGAACAAATGTTCGCTAATCAGCATCCAGCAAGACTCTCACCCAATTTTCCTCTTAGGGAAAGGATGGAGCCCATTTTTCCCGGAGTGGGAATGGAGCATCAACCGGTGGGAATGTCGGAGTTTGAGTTCGATACGGAAACGGTGGGGGAAAATATAAGAGAAAAGAGGCCAGGAGCTCCGGTTAACATTTGTTTATTTGAATGATATGGGAGATTCCTATACCAAAACTCGAGATTCCATTGTTTGAAGGTGAGAATCTGAGATGGTGGACGAGGAGATGTGAAAAAGTATTCTCCCTATACCAAATTTCGTAACAGTAGATGATCATCATGGCTTTTGCTTATTTGAATGATATGGGAGATGCTTGGTATCAAGGGTGGATTGCAGTGAAGGAGGGGAGTCCATGGAGTGTGTTTGCTGATGATCTGTGTGTAAGGTTTGGAGATAGGAGTATGAGGGATATAATTGAAGAGTTTAATAAATTCAAACAAGAAGGGACAGTACAAGCTTACCAGCTCAAGTTCGAGGAGCTGAGATCCTTGATGATGGTGCATAGCCCCCATTTATTTGAGGAGTATTTTGTTTCGAGCTTTATTAGCAGCCTGGGGGATGAAGTGAGGCCCATGGTAAAGATGATACAACCCTAAACAGTAAAGCAGGTTGCAGAAAGTGCAAGGCTACAGGAGATGATTATTGAGGCACTAATTAAAAAACAGAGGAATCAGGCGAGGGGGGTAATCGCAGGAGGGTGGCAGGCTGGAAGTAGAATGGCAACAAGGGAAGTAGGATCCCATAGTAAGGGCGCCCTAGCCTTACCTCCCACCAACCCTACCCCTGCCACTGGAAGTAAACTAATAGAGCAAAGGCGATTAGCTGGGCTATGTGGTAAGAAGAATTTGGGCTGGGAAGTAGAAAAAGAGAGGAACAGAGGTTGAAGAGTATTTGCTCAATTTCTGGATGATTTTATTCAACGTAAACGAGACCTTAAATAGGCCTAAAATTGATTACAACTGAGAATCGCGAAATACTAGGAAATCATGCTTAGTGGCGCTGAAGATCAGGAGATCTTTTAGCCACTATAAAATAAACAACGAATTATTCAATTGACTAAATATTGACTAAATCAAAAGCAACAGTCTTGTGGTCTTGTGCGTGCACCTAGCAGTCTCAACCAACCAAGGAAATAATCATATCATTCCTCCCCTTTTATAATGACCTTGTCCTCAAGGTCAAAATTCGGATAGGTATTCGAGAATCGCCATAGATTTTCCTAGGAAGCATCCTCCAAATGAGCCCCCTTTCACTGGACCAAAATCTTAGTCTTTGGGTGATACTTTCCCTTCTAAATAACACGGCGATCTAAAACTAATTCAGGCTCAGGCAAAATAGTAGCTTCTTCAGTTACTGAAGGAAGATTAGAAACAATAGCCTCTTCAGTCATAGGTCCCCACTTCTTTTTAAGGATACTGACGTGAAATACATTATGAATTTGTGAACCAGCTGGTAATTCTAGTTTATATGCTACTAACCCAATTCGAGCCAGAACCTTGAAGGGTCCGAAGACTCGCGGTGCCAACTTTAAGAAACTCCTAAAAGCTATTGATTTTTGTCGGTACGGCTGTAACCACAAATACACAAAATCACCAACCTCGAATGAAACATCACGGCGATGATGGTCTGAAATATTCTTCATGCGGACTTGAGTTGCGACCAAATTCTGCTTGAGCTATCGAAGGATGGTTTCTCTGGTCCGCAAGAGGTCATCTACTGTGTGGACCTTAGTCATTCCCGGAATATAGGACAACATTGAGGGAGGAGGAATTCTGTATACGGCCTCAAAAAGCGACACTTTGGTGGATGAATGGATTGTCGTATTGTATCCATATTCCGCCCAAGGTAGCCATTCCATCCACTTCTTTGGTTGATCACAAGTATAGCAACGTAAATATTGCTCGAGGACGCAATTAACGACTTCGGTTTGTCCATCCGATTGTGGGTGGTAACTAGAGCTGAAACAAAGAGATGTACCATGTAATTTGAAAAGAGATTTCCAAAAAGAACTAAGGAAGATTCGATCCCGATCACTGACAATAGAAAGTGGCATTCCATGCAAACGCACAATATGACTTATGAATGCTTTCACCACTGTCACAGTTGTGAAAGGATGCTTCAAGGGAACGAAATGGGCATACTTGGACAGCCTATCCACTACCACCATCACCACATCATATCCTTACGAAGAGGGCAACCCTTCGATGAAATCCATAGAGATTTCAGTCCAAATGCGTTGTGGAATCGGAAGAGGCTGGAGCAAACCTGCTGGTTTGAGGGTCTCATATTTACACCTCTGACACACATCACAGCCACGAATAAAGTCCTTCACCGCAGTACGAACTCCTAGCCAAACGAAGCTGGAAGACACACGGCCAAGTGTCTTGAGAAAACCAAAGTGTCCATCGGCAGGTGAAGAATGTGCCTCTTGCAAAACTGCTAGCAACAGTGAAGACTTTGGACTCAAATGTATTCTGTCCCTTTGCCACCAAATGCCATTTTTTGTAACAAATTTATGGCCACTTGGGAGGAGTAAGGCTTGATAGTAAGGGTTAGCGGCCACTTCCTACTACAAGGTTTGTAACCAATCTGCCACAGGTAGAGTTAAGGCAAAAAACTGAAAAGTGGTGATTCGAGAAAGAGCATCGGCCCCTTGATTCTCTTTTCCTCGCTTATATTGAATCGAGTAGTCGTACCCCATAATTTTGGGCAGCCAACGAGCCTGAAAAGGGGTTGTTATTCGCTGCTCAAGTAGGTATTTCAAAATCTTGTGATCTGTCCAGATGATAAACGCTGCCCCAAAAGATACGGTCGCCACTTACGTACGGCCTTCACTACTGCCAACATTTCTTTATCATAAGTAGATAAGGATTTAGCCGTACCTTTCAAAGCCTCGCTGAAATATGCGATAGGTCAATTCTCTTGTGTTAGAATGGCACCTAATCCTGCCCCACTCTCGTCACATTCGACCATGAATTGCTGAGAAAAATCTGGTAGGCGCAAGACTAGTGGAGAAACGAGAGCCATCTTCAAATTTTCGAAGGCTGTCTGTGTTTCTGATGTCCACTTAAATCCATCTTTCGTTAAAGTTGAGTCACTGGAGTTGCTATTTCACCAAATTTGTGGACAAATTTCTGGTAGTACCCCGCGAGACCAAGGAATCCACGCACCCTTTTTGCGTATTTAGGCACTGGCCAATTCTGTACAGATTGAATTTTGTTTGGGTCAACCGCAACCCCTTCCTGAGAAATTCGGTGGCCAAGGTAATCCACCAAGAGAACACCAAATTGGCACTTTGAACGTTTGACAAACAGTTGGTGATCCACTAAGAGTTGTAGAGCCTGTCGAATGTGTTGCAAATGATCATGCCATGACCTGCTATAAATCAAGATATCATAAAAAAAAACTAAAATAAACCTTCTCAAAAAGGGACGAAATATGTTGTTCATCAGGTTCTGAAAAGTTGTTGGGGCATTTGTCAATCCAAACGGCATTATTAGGAACTCGTAGTGATCGTCATGAATTTGGAATGCAATTTTGTGGATGTCCTCGTCTTGTACGCGAATTTGGTGATATCCGGACTGCAAATCCAATTTTGAAAAATATTTAGCTCCATGTAATTCATCAATCACGAGTATCGGGAACTTGTCCTTCACCGTAATGTCATTTAGGGCATGGTAATCCACACAGAAACGCCAAGACCCGTCTGATTTTTTTATTAACAAGATCGGTGATGAGAATGGACTATGGCTGGGATGGATGTTTTCGGATTTGAGGAATTTGCAGACTAACTTTTCAATCTCATTTTTTTGATAATGGGGATACCTATAAGGTTTGGTGCTCACAGGCAGCTGGTTCGGAAGTAGAGGTATCCTATGATCATGGTTGCGCATCAGCGGTAACTGGTTGGGCTTTTCAAAGATGCTAGAAAATTCGGACAGAATTGCAAGAAGGTTTGCGGGTATTTTTTCATTTGGAGTTGCCTGTGGAGGAGGTGAAGTTATCATGTGTTGGAAAAATCCATTACTTGATAAGTGGGCTAATTCTTTATTGCTCATTGGTGA
The DNA here is from genome assembly GCA_036245055.1 of Diospyros kaki. Classification (NCBI taxonomy): domain Eukaryota; kingdom Viridiplantae; phylum Streptophyta; class Magnoliopsida; order Ericales; family Ebenaceae; genus Diospyros; species Diospyros kaki. Next base: position 7,190,251 of record BSEG01000003.1, read on the forward strand.
CATTTCGGGACTGCGCAAACCTTGCAAGGTGTATGTTTGGCTAGCTTGTGTAAATGACATGCTAAGCTTCTTGTAATCAGACTCGATTGGCCTCAAAGTTTGTAGCCACTGCACCCCCAAGACAGCTTGGCAAGCAGCTACGGGAAGGACGTAGAAATCAGCTCGTATCGTCAACCCTTGGATAATAAGCGGTAGCCCCAAACATCTCCCTGTACACTTTATAGTTTCCTTGTTTCCAACTGTACCTTGAAATATCTTATCTCGTATTATCTTTAATCCCAATTTTGTCACTACGGTTTGATCAAGGAAGTTGTGGGTGCTCCCACTGTCAATTAACACTGTCAAGTCCTTGTTTCCTACTTTGCTGGTGATGCGAAATGTTTGTGGGTGTGTTGTTCCAGCCAACGCATGAAAAGAGATTTCGGGTATATCCTCTTGTAATGGCACCTCAATTTCCATCTCCACATCTTTAGTCTCCTCTCTTGGTAATGTGTCCACCATCATGAATAATTGAGGACGAGCATAACGATGCCCCATAACGTATTTCTCGTCGCAGTAATAACAAAGACCTCTTTCGCGTCTGTCTCTAGCCTCAGGCCCAGTGATTCTACGAATGGGTGCCTGATATTTCCCTGGTATCTGATTCATTACTTGTGTTGGAGGAGGTCCTAAAAGACTTGAATTAGGGGGCTGCTGTGAACGAGCTTGGGCTGTTGGTATAGTGGACCGAAAAGGACCTAGTCGCCTATGAAGATGATTCCGTTCCTCGACAAGGTGGGCAACACTGATTGCATCGGATAAATTCCTTGGTCGCTTGACACGCACGTCCAACTGGATGTCATCCTTCAATTCGGCGATGAAACTGCCAACCAAAAAATTTTCTGGTAAATCATCAATCTGGTGCGACAATTTCTCGAATGCCTCCTGGTATGCGTCCATAGTGGTGGTCTGTTTTAGTCGAGACAATGTTTCCGACGGGTCATCGTAGTCGGTTGGACCAAAGCGCTTGAGGAGGGCCTTGGTGAATTCTACCCAACTCATCGGACCATGGTACTTGGTGAACCATCGATACCACTGAAGCGCCACTTTTTCTAAGTGAAAGGAAGCCAACTGAACCTGGTGTTGGGGTTCGATTCCCTTGAAGTCGAAATACTGTTTTGCTTTAAAAATCCACCCAACCGGATCACCTTCTACAAAGGTCGGGAAATTTAGCTTTAAGTGATGGTGGTTCCGGTCATAGTTGGTGGTATTCGGGGCAGATGGACCACTGTGAGGGGCCTCTACTGTTGAGAATGGATTGACATCCCTTTCGGGTGTGGTTCCGTGCTCTGGAAGGGTATAATTTTGCTACAACCTCAAGGCTTGTAATTCAGTGAGAATCTATTCAAATCTAGCTTCATTGGTGACCCAACGAGATTAATGTGTGGCAAGAGTCTCCTGAACTTCGGTGCGAAACTCAGCATGAGATTTTTTGCGTGTTTCCATGGAATTCGAATGTCTCTGATACCACTTGGTAAGAAGAATTTGGGCTGAGAAGTAGAAAAAGAGAGGAACAGAGGTTGGAGAGTATTTGCTCAATTTCTTGATGATTTTATTCAATGTAAACGAGACCTTAAATAGGCCTAAAATTGGTTACAACTAAGAATCGTGAAATACTAGGAAATCATGCTTTAGTGGCGTTGAAGATCAGGAGATCTTTTAGCCACTATAAAATAAACAACGAATTATTCAATTGACTAAATATTGACTAAATCAAAAGCAACAGTCTTGTGGTCTTGTGCGTGCACCTAGCAGTCTCAACCAACCAAGGAAATAATCATATCACTATGCTACAAATGTGGAGACAAGTATTTCATAGGCCATAAGTGTAAAACAGATTGAGAGGGAAGACTAAGGGGAGATTTCATTACATGCCTTGAAAAAGGTGAACAACAAGGTTATCAAGGTGGAAGGAAGAGTAAATAATTGCCCAATCATGGTACTCGTACATAGTGGGAGTACCCACAGCTTTTTGGATGAAGCTATAGCAAGGAGGCTAGGGTGTGAAGTCACTCTCCCACCCCTTATCAGTAACCGTTGCTAATAGCAACAAGGTGATGGGCCAATCGTCATGTAAGGGTTTCTGTTGGGAGATGAATAGGGAAGATTTTTCAATTGATTTGAGGTTGCTCAAGTTGGGGGGTTGCAATGTGGTGTTGGGAGTGGATTGGATGAAAGGAGTTAGTCCAATCAATTTTTGATTTCAATAAAATGGAGGTAACTTCGAGAAGGACGATAGTAAGAAGACCCTAGCAGGTAATCAAGAGGTGGGAGTATGCAAGATAATTTCGGGTAAAAGGCTGCAACGGATGTTTTAAAGTAGATTCACCAAAGTGGCTCAACCTTTCTCTATTTAGGCAGTGGAACCTACTGGGGAGACAACAGGACAAGAAGGGGAGTTAAAGGTGGTCGTTAGCAGCCAACCACACATCTAAAGAAAGGTACAAGAAATTGATTCTTTTGATTGAATATAAGGATCTCTTTGTAGAACCCCATTCCCTTCCACCCAAAAGACCCTTTGATCACTTTATTAACTTGAAACCCCATGCCGAGCCTGTTAATCTAAGGTCATACCGATATCCCACCAAATAGAAAACTAAAATTGAAAGACTCATCAAGGACAAGTTCCCAATACCCATTGTAGAAGACCTACTTGATGAGCTTAAGTATGCCACTGTTTTTACTAAATTAGATCTTATATCAGGTTATCATCAAATTCGGATGAAGCTGAAGATGTCTATAAAACAGCATTCAAAACCCATCAAGGACACTATGAGTTCCTTACAATGCCCTTCGGCCTTACCAACGCCCTAGCTGCCTTCCAGTCTTTGATGAACCGGATTTTTGAACCATTCCTACGACAATTCATTTTGGTATTCTTTGACGATATTTTAATCTACAACACTTCCTTTGCTCAACACATTGACCACCTAAAAATCACTTTTGAGGTCCTTAGGTTCAATCACTTGTATGTTAAAGAGTTAAAGTGTGCCTTTGCTCAAGACCAAGTGGAGTACTTGGGTCGCATGATATCTAAAGCAAGGGTAAGTATTGACCCTAGCAAGGTGGCAGCAATGTTGGAATGGCCTAGGCCTAATAATGTGAAGGGACTTGGGGTATTTTTAAGGCTAACTGGCTACTACCGTAGGTTTCTCAAAAACTACGGTATTATCAGTCGACCCTTAATTGAATTGTTGAAGAAAGACGGATTCCATTGGGGCCAGGAGGCAGAACAAGCTTTTTGTGAACTTAAGGAAGCTGTGAGTAAGCTGCCAACTCTAGGCCTACTGGATTTCAACAAACCCTTCATACTAGAGATGGATGCAAGTGCTAGTGGAATTGGGGCTGCTTTGGTTCAAGAGGGCAGACCCTTTGCCTTTCTTAGCCAAGCATTGGCACCTAAACACATAGTGTTAAGTATATACGAGAAGGAAATCTTGGTTGTATTGATGGCAGTGGATAAATGACGCCATTATTTAGTAGAGGGTATATTTGTGATTAAAACAGACCATGAGAGTCTGAAATTTTTGTTGCTGTTGAAGTTTGCCTCGATTCTTGTCCTAGAAGATAGCAGAATCTGAAGGAGTATAAAAGAGTAGTTTAGGCTGAAGAAATTAGGCAGTTGGGGCTAAGTGTAATTAGTACTTTTAGTTGGGGTTAATATGTAATTTCCCTAAGTTAGTTAGTTGCCTAATTTGTGCCCGCCTCCTCTATAAATAAGAGGGCAAGGCGGCAGTCTAAGTATTCATTCAACTCTCTCTCTTGTCAAGTTCTCTTCTCCTATTGTGAGTATACTTTGTTCTAGAGAAAGTGAGGCATATGTATTGTGTTCTTGAGTTTTCTTGGAGTGAACAAAGGGCTGTACTTGAGCGATAGGATTGAGGTAGAGGTTGGGCTTTGTATTGATCAGTTTCATCCTAATAAAAGGCTGCTCATTGGTGGGTGTTTGAAGGCTGGATGTAGGATTGCCAAAGGCAATCCGAACCAGGATAAATCTGCGCCTAAAGTGTTTGGTTTGATCTCTTTTATTCTGTTATTTCCTTTACTGTTGTTCATATATTCTGTTTCTATTTCTCATTGCATCCGAGAGTGTGTGAGAGGGTTTATGTGAGGGTTTTCTCGCCTAAGGTTGTAATCTAAGAGTCCTAATGTTAACAATTTGGTATCAGAGCCTCCCCTAGGATCAAGAACTGCTTTCTTGCAAGGTTCTTTATATTTCTTGTTGATTTAATCTACCTACTGTCTTCGGCCATGGCTGCAACAAGATATGATGTAGAGAAATTCACTGGCCATAATGATTTTGGCCTTTGGAGGATTAAAATGAAAGCTTTACTAGGAAACTTAGGACTGAAATCAGCCTTAGAAGAGGAAGGAAAATTGCCTGAAACTCTCTCGGTAGAACAGAAACAAGAAAAGCTAAAACAGAAAGAGGAAATTGATGAGAAGGCCTTTAATACATTGATTCTTAGCCTTGGTGATAAGGTTTTAAGAGAAGTATCCAAGATGACCACCGCCCTATCCCTATGGAATAGGTTAGAGACCCTATATCTAACCAAGACCCTTTCTACTCGGTTGTTCTTGAAAACCCGCTTCTTCTCATTTAGAATGGGAGAAGGTCAGAAATTGCATGATCATATTGATGATTTTACAAAGCTGTGTTTGGACCTAGAGAACATAGATATCAAGTATGATGATGAGGACAAGGCCCTCATTCTCTTGCATTCTTTGCCTAAGACCTATGAGACCTTTGTTGACATACTAAAGCATGGCAGGGAAAAACTGTCACTTGATGATGTAATTGGAGCTTTAAACTCCAAGGAACTGCAACAAAAGGTAGAGGTAAATGGTTCTCTAGGAGATGCCCTAGCAGCTGTGTCTAGGCCGGAAAAGGGGGATCAAAGAAATAAGGATAGGGGAAGATCTAAGTCTAAAAATAGTAGGAGATCTGTTAGGTGTTTCTTGTGTCATGAGGAGGGCCACATCAAGAGAAATTGCCCAAACAAGAAGAAAGACAACCAGGAGAAAACCAGCCCTGAATGCTCTAGCACCATGTGTGGTTTTGGCTATGAGAATGCGGATGTCCTATAGTTTTTCTAGGTATGCTGGTAGAGTAGCATAGGTCCTAGGTTTAGGGTGTTCTTCTCATAGGAAATGGGTATTTATCCATAGAGACATGGTGGAGGGGGAAATAGTTTGTCTAGACATCAATCTAAGGCCAAGATAATTGGAGATGTGAGAATAGGAAGCATGGTGGAGCTGTTCCAGAATATTAGAAGCTGTAAAAATGTCCCTGTTTTTAATAAGAAAGTCTAATGTCCTTAGGAATAATTAGATAGTGAGAATTGGAGTCCTAAGAAGTTGCAAAGATCTCTTAGAGAGATGGTAGCAACCCTCTAGAATAGAGGATATGTGGTGCATGTTTGCAGGTCTTGTGGATAAGCTGCAGCCACTAAGGATAGCCTATGATAAGTTAGGTTATCTCATTTCTTGAGGATGGCTCACAATGGTGAGCAAGGACTAGGAAAGTATCTAAGGCTAGGGATATTAGGGAGGGGAAAATTTGCAGGTGTATAGGAATAGAATCCATGTAGTTTTTTGACTAGGTCTCCATATGTAGTGTTGCCTAGGATGGGATAAGTTAGAAGCCAAAGGTTAGTTTCAAGTGAGATATGGAATTGTCGGGTCTAAGGAGTCTTATGCACTATCTTGGACTTAAATGGAAGATCTCTTATGTTATAGGGGTGGAGTGCTGTGAAGTGTCTATTTGAGAATTAAGGAAGGTGCTGGAAATGGGGAAAAGTCTAGGAAAAATGCTAGACAAATGGCCATTAATTAAAGCAGCACATGAAGGCTTAATTTTGGATCAAATAGGTATCACTAACAGCCATTATCCATGTGGAATCTAAGGGGAAAAGTGATCCTATAGAGAAGCCCAAAGGAATAGAGGTTAGAGGGAAAGGTAAGCAAGGTTGATTGCTTAGAAGGTCTCTCTAGAGATGATGGTAATTCCGGGTGAAGGTATAAGGAATCTGATCCCTTTAGGATAAGTCCAAGGGTTGAATTTTGAGTGCATGAAAAGCTGTGTATTTCAATGGTATGTCTAGGGAAATGTAAGGCAGCTTCATCGGTATTTGTTCATGAAGGATTCTCAAGGTATAACTGAGTGTCAAGATCAGTTTTGAGAGTGAAGAATAAAGGGAGAAGCTGGAAATTCTAAGGCATAGAGGTTGAAATAGGATTTGGACAGCTTAAAGCAGCCTAGGTTACCCAATCTTAAGCATATCTTGATTCCCTGGTATATAGTTAGAGGAGAGTTAAGAAAAGAAGTCTAGCAGTCTTGTTCTGAAACAAACATGAGAAGAAAGGCAGTGGTAAATCCTAAAAGGCCGGTTTTGGAAGCTAGGAGGAAGTCTAGCAATGTTAAGCTCAATTCCGGGAGAGGTACACTGGTGTTTGTAATGCTGTGTGAAATTCTAGACCTTGAGGAGGATAACTTTTAAATGAGAGTTGCAGGTTTAGTTTTGCAGCTAGAATTTTATCCAAAGAGTGGTCCATTATTATGTTTTACAGCATTGATATGTTTTTCTTTGATGTGTTTGTGTTTGATATGATCAGGTTTGTTCATCATCCATGGAGGAAGCAAGAGCTGGCTATCGGGTGAAGAACTCAAGGCAAATGGTGGAGATTTGTTGAAGTTTGCCTCGATTCTTGTCCTAGAAGATAGCAGAATCTGAAGGAGTATAAAAGAGTAGTTTAGGCTGAAGAAATTAGGCAGTTGGGGCTAAGTGTAATTAGTACTTTTAGTTGGGGTTAATATGTAATTTCCCTAAGTTAGTTAGTTGCCTAATTTGTGCCCGCCTCCTCTATAAATAAGAGGGCAAGGCGGCAGTCTAAGTATTCATTCAACTCTCTCTCTTGTCAAGTTCTCTTCTCCTATTGTGAGTATACTTTGTTCTAGAGAAAGTGAGGCATATGTATTGTGTTCTTGAGTTTTCTTGGAGTGAACAAAGGGCTGTACTTGAGCGATAGGATTGAGGTAGAGGTTGGGCTTTGTATTGATCAGTTTCATCCTAATAAAAGGCTGCTCATTGGTGGGTGTTTGAAGGCTGGATGTAGGATTGCCAAAGGCAATCCGAACCAGGATAAATCTGCGCCTAAAGTGTTTGGTTTGATCTCTTTTATTCTGTTATTTCCTTTACTGTTGTTCATATATTCTGTTTCTATTTCTCATTGCATCCGAGAGTGTGTGAGAGGGTTTATGTGAGGGTTTTCTCGCCTAAGGTTGTAATCTAAGAGTCCTAATGTTAACAGTTGCATCAGAGGTTATTCACTTGCAATAGAAGGGTATGATAAAGCTAATGGGATTGGATTACTCTATACAATATAGGAGGGGGAAGGAAAACCTTGTAGCTGATGCCTTGTCGTGGTGTTTTGAAGAGGGCAACTCAGCTACAATAACTATGGTAATTCCGGATTGGTGCCAAGAAATTAGTTCGAGTTATGAAACAGATGGTACAACTAAGGAGCTACTGCAACGGTTAGTGGTCAATCCAATTGCTAAACCGAGGTATCCATTGACCAATGGCATCATAAGGTACCAAGGAAGGTTGGTTTTGGGAAATGATGAAAGGCTTAGACAGAAGGTGATTGAAGCTTTGCATAATTCACCCCTCAGAGGACATTTTGGTATTATAAATACTTACCATAAGGTTAGACAACTTTTCTAATGGCTGGGATTAGAGAAGGATGTCATGGAATTTGTAATGGGGTGTGACACTTGCAAGAGATGCAAGACAGAAAATGTGGCCTACCCGGGGCTACTGCAGCCATTAGAAATTCCAGGGGGACCTTGGGAGAGCATACCCATGGATTTCATTGAATGACTCCCAAAATCAGAAGGGAAGGATTGTATTATGGTGATTGTAGACAGATTCACCAAATACAACTATTTCGTTAGGCTTTCTCATCTTTACATTGCCCGAGAAATTGCCAAGGTATTCATGGATCATACAGTAAAATTGCATGGGTGCCTAAGGTTATAGTGTCGGATAGAGATAAGATCTTTACTAGCCTACTATGGAAGGAATTAATGTGGTTATTGGGAGTCAAGTCCAACATGTCTACCGCCTACCATCTTGAATCCGACGAGCAAATAGAAAGGGTTAACCAAAGTCTAGACATGTACTTGAGGTGTTTGTGTTTCTTACAACTCAAGTCCTGGCACAAATGGTTGACTACAACACAATGGCGGTACAATCCCAACCACCATTGTGCCATTAAAAGGTCTCATTTTGAAGTCCTTTGCAGCTACAAATCGCCCTTACTTCCGGCATTAGGAGATTCCTCAACAGTGGCAGCTCTAGACACTTACCTCCAGCAAAGGCAACAAGCTCTACAGGTAATCAAAATTGAGTTGGCTAACTCAAAGAACAAAATGAAGCAGTTCGCAGATAAAAGGAGGATTGAAAGGGAGTTTTAGACAGGGGAGATGGTATATCTAAAGCTCCATCCGAGACACTTAAGAGCCTTAACTCAAAACCCTACCTCAAAGTTGCAACCAAAGTTCTATGGTCCATTTCTCATAACTGCCAAGGTGGGAAGTGCGGCTTACAGGTTGCAACTTCCGGAGAGCTCAAGCATCCACTCGGTATTCCATGTTTCTCTTCTTAATAAATCGGTAGGAACACAACAGGTGAGTCCAATTCTGCTTACTTCTCTATATGCTGGAGACAAGCCTAAGGAACCTACGACTATTCTAGATAAAAAAAGGTGTTATACAAGCACGGGGCTCCCATCACTCAGGTACTAGTCCAATGGTTAGGCCTTCATCCATACAATAATACATAAGAATACCTTCCAGATTTACTCAACCAATTCCCTTGTGCGGCGAGCCTTCTGAGCATTTCTTGAGGATAAGAAAATTTTGATTTGGGGGAAGGGGGGGTATTTGTCATGTATTAACTTGTAAGGGGGAGTTTACTATAATTAAAAATAGTAGGAGGATGAAAACAGTATATTTTGTAATCTGGTTGTAATGGGTTGTACCTAGTTAGTTGTTGTATCAATCGCTGGTACATTCCCATGCACATGTATGCAATTACCACACATGGAAGGTTAGGAAATCAACTATATATAGTGCTGAATTTCCTTTCCACGGATATATGAAAAATCTAAGAATATTCAGAATCTTTCTCTCTCCCTTAATTTTGCATTCTTCTTCTCCCAATTCTCTCTTGATATCTCTCTTCCTTTCCCTCTCGATCCTTCTATCAATTGAGAACTATTGTCAGAACCTGAGCTGACATCTCAATGTTCTCCAACATGAAAGGCGGTGACTGGGGGTGGTTCCATGGCAATCGACCACAACCTAGGTGGCTAGAGCAGTGACCAATGGCGAATAGTTTGACAGAGGAGGAAGGACGTAGATGCAATTTTTAAAAACTTTGGGACGTAGTGCAGGTGAAAGTTTTATTATTATAGTATAGAAAGGATTTACATGATATTGAATTTATAGAAATATAGATTATTATATCCAAAAAATCGAATAATTTCTTTTTCAAAAATATTATAAAAAAAAAAAGGAATGGAGTTTTTTGAAACATTAGAAAAAGAGATCCGTTTTGTTATTTATACAAAAAAAAAATGATTATTTTTAATTGTTAAGAACTCTACGAGGCCTTCCCCCTCGAATCAGACAAAGAAAGAAAGGAATCCTGAGTTCTTACGCTTCAACTCAATTCATTTGATTACTACAAGGATGAACCCAATTTGGAATATGAACAATAAAAGAAAATACCTATTAAACCGACCACAAGAATACTAGTAACAATACCTATTAAACCGACCACAGGAATATCGGTTACAATACTTATTATCCAAAGAGGAATCCTCCTAATAGCATCGGCCATTTAACCCACTTCCCTCCACATTTCATCAAATGGTCATGCTAGAAGCATAAACAGTCCTAGAAAATTATGCGATGAGATCCTTTTGAATGGGCTGAGAGAATTCTTGGAGTTATTATTCTCCTTTGTTTTCTTAATTGAATAAAGAATTGGAAAATAAAACAACAAATACAAAAAATGAGTAATAACCCCTAGCAGAGACTGGTACGATTCAATTCAACATTTTGTTCATTCAGGCTTGATTATGTCATAGATCTATAATTCGGATTAGGTTTATCTTTGGATGAACTACATTGTTGATATTGACCCTAAAAAAGAAATGGTAGGTACAACTAGTCCATGAATAGTCAACCAACACACTGTAAAAATTGGATAGGTTCGATCTATGGTCATTAGGGCCTCCTAAAAGGATCTACTAAATTCATTGAGTTTGTTCCAAAGGATCAAAACGACCAATTATTAATGGAATTCCTTGTTGGCTCTCTGTAAAATATTTTTTTGGCCGAGGGCTTCCAAACACATTGTAAGCTAAGCCCATGTTGACGAATAACCAACCAGCAATGAATAGGGAAGGTACAGTAATGCTATGAATGACTCAGCATCAAATACTAGTAATAATATCAACAAAAGAATTGTTAACCTTAGGATTCTTAGATTATACCCTTAGGCGAGAAAATCCTCTCATAAACCCTCTCCAACACTCACGGATGCAATGGAATTATAAGAACAGAAAATAAACAACAGAAAGAAATTAACAGAATTGAAATGATCAAACCATAAGGAGACATAACAGATTTAGCCTGGTTTAAGCCAATTTAATTGGCTCTATATTTAGCAGTCCAACACCCCAATCGAGTAACTTTTATTTGAGAAGAAACTGATCAGTACAAAACCCAAGCCCTCATACAATCCTATCGCTCAAGTACAATCCCTTGTTCACTCCAAGGAAGTCCAAGAACTCAATACACAAGTCTCACTTTCTTTAGAACAAAGGTACTCACAATAGGAACTGAGAACTTGAAAAAGAAAGAAGAAGATGATCCTCGACTGCCGCCTTGCCTTCTTATTTATAGAGGAGGCGGAACCCCTTTAAAACTAACAACTATAGGGGATTTACAGTTAGACCCCAAAGTTTACATTAATTACACTTTAGATTAAAAAAACCCTAACTGTCTAAGACTTCATAAGGACATTAGGCTTCATTTTACAGCTTCTAAATTCTGGAACAGCTCCACCATGCATCCTATTCTCACATCTCCAAGTCTCTTGACCTTATTTTGATGCCTAAACAAACCATTTCCACTTACACCATGTCTCTATGGATAAATACCCATTTCCTATGAGAAGTACACCTTAACCCTAGGACTTATGCTATTTTTCCTGCATACCTTGTAAAACTATAGGACATCCGCACTCTCATAGCCAAAACCACACATGGTGTTTGAACATTTGGGGCTAGTTTTCTCCTGGGATTCTTTCTTGTTGATTTCTTTTCTCCTATCATAGATTTCCTTTTTCTGTTCATCCGTAAGAGATTCTGGTGGTTTTTCTTCACTACCTAAGGCCTCTTCCAGTCCTAGATTCCCTAGTAATGCCCTTATTTTCATCCTCCAAAGGCCAAAATCATTTTGGCCATCAAACTTCTCAATATCATACCTAGTGGTTGACATCTTGGACACTGTTCTATGATAGAGAATAAAAATGGATGAAATCTTGACAGTTCTTGGACCTAAAACCTAGCTTTGATACCAATTTGTTATACCTAGGGTCACTGGAACAGTTTTCTTGGACAAAAATTCTGCCACACATAATCTCACACACTCATGAGTTTGATCTTAAGAACAGATTCAATGAATTCAACAGAAACGATAAACAGAAACAGAATTAAAACAAATAAGAAACATAAACACAAACCACAAACACCCGATTTTATCTTGGTTCGAATCGCCTTTTTGGACAACTCTACATCCAGTCTCGAACCCCCTTCAGCAGCCTTCTTTATACAAAGAATGATCAATTACACAATTGAATTCTCTCCCTTCTATTTTCGAGTACACGAAGCCTTTGCCCCAAGATTACAAAGCTATCAAACTCTAGCCTTTCTCTCCAGCGATCAGTACTCTTACAAATAGAAAACTAAGAACTCTAGCTCTCTTGCTACCTTTTGTCCTTTATTTATGATAGTGGGTGGATATCCCAATAAAGATATAAAATGTTTACAGTTTCACTCCATAACTTTTACTAATTACAGTTTTGGGTTATAATTTCTATTTAATACTTCATTTGCCTTCAAAAACACTATTTTCACCGATCTTTTTATCCTATATTCTGGACAATGTTTAACAAGAATGTTCTCCTTTGCGTCCAGACATGCTGAGCTCCACATATTCTTGTATAATCAAAAGGGGATCGATTTCATAAAAGTTGAGATCAATAAATTCTACTTTAAAATTTTGGGTTATTGAACTCAGACCCGATATGTTTGATATATTGTGCATGAGCTCCGTTTTCATTAAAATTGCACCATCACCCTGCAAGTTACATGTTATCAGGTTTATGACTATTACATTGGCATAAAATTGCATTCTAGCCCTGAAATTTATGCATTTTAGGGTATGATGTGAGAATTTACAATTAATGCATTAAAACTCGATTTTAAAGACAAGCATGCATATATGGCTGTATTATTGCCTTTTATGACTTGACGGATAAATGAAGGGGTATGTTGTTATATCTTGGTGTTAGGCATTTCACCTTGCACCAAACCGTATGGGTGTTTGATTGATAAACAATAAAACGACAATTACCACATTGTTTGTGATAATGGGTTTAGGAAGTTCATACATATCAGCTCATATGCATGAAAAACCTTTTTCGAAGTGCCACTAAGTGGTTCATCACTTCATTCGGCATATTTAAACGGGTAAGAAGAAGATGGTCAAGTAGGAAATAGTTTTCCTTTATTTAATTTTGAATGATTATCCATTATAGTTGTTTAAGTTTCCTTTATTTGTTTGGACTTGGTTAAGAGATGTAATGACTGGGTTATTTAATTTTGATATTTAAATTTTCAGTATTGCATCTCAATTAGGTTTGATCTAGGCTACATTTTGTGCTAAACTCTGAAAATTTACTGCTTCATTTAAATTGCTAAACTAAGGGTGATGGGGAGATTTTATGAAAAATAAAACATATTTTTGGGCTTGAGTGCGATTTCCCAAAAAAAAAAAAAGAAAAGAAATCCCAATTTTTGATGATAATGCACAGGAAGAGCGGGGCATTCCAGCATTAATGAAATATTAAATTACTGGCATTCTTCTGTAGACCCATTTCCACTTAGTAATGCTTCATTCTCTTATTTATACAACCCAAGGTACCTTCACATTTTATTATTTTTTTGTCTCTATAAATCTGATAGTGTTACAATTTCTATAGATCTCTAGTCTATTGTTGCTCCCTAAGATCCTGATGCTTGGTATGGCTTGAATCCACAAAAATGGCTTTATTTCTATGTGGCAAACCACATGATTGTAGGAGGAGGAATAATTGATGGGATGAGAAAAGAATGCTGGGCTTGGTCTTGCAAGATCAACACAATAAAAGTTAGCTTTGTTGTTGTTTTCTTAGAATTTCTCTTTTAGTTTTAAATGAATTTTTTAGTTGCATAAAATGCTAGAAACACTTTTACATGTAAATCGTCAAGTCTTGATTTTATGAGTAACATCTTTAATAACTCTTAGATGATTTGGTCAAACACTAAAATGCTTTTTCTTGAAAAATAATTCTTACAAAATGTATTTTATTAAAAACTGATTCTCACACCAATAAAAATTACCAAACAAGTATTTTATGCCATTATCAAATAATAAATTAACATGGATCTGTTTAAAATATAGTTGTAGTTTGCTTACTCAAAAGGTTGTTTTGTATATTAGATATTTTAGTTCAAATGATAGGAGTGTTAATGTTTTGATTGGAACCTCTTACTTTATGGCCCCAAACCCCCACAGCTCCTTTTATTTATCTGTTGGGGGAATTTACTTAATTCACTTATTCATATCCCTATTGAACCCGTTAACACTTCAATAGATTATTTTTTATACAAATTAAAACATAATTATCTTTGAAAATTATTTTTGTGCTCTAAAGTCTTAACTATATATTTTTTCTAAGTAAAATTGCCCTAGACCCCTTGTAATTTGAGTTATTTATAAGGAGAACCCCTATGGTTTAAAAAATATCCCTAGAGATCCCGATAGTTTTTACTTTTTATAGTGGCACCCCCTCTGTTAGTTTTTAGCACAGACTTCATCAATGCAGTAGCTTAAACAACATAACTTTACATTTATCTTCGGAAAAAAAGGGCCAAATCGGCCTTTCAACTTTTGGGTTTTGGTTAGTGTAGCCTTTGAACTTTTTCCCCCTCAAATTCACCCATGAACTCTTCAAAATGGTTCACTTTACCCTTAAAATACTAGTTTTAATTCAAATTCACCCTTGAATTATTCAAAATGTTCAAGAGTGAATTTGAGAAAAAAAAATGGAAATGTTCCACCACCAGCCATTGAACAAGAAAGAAAACATCTCTCTCTCTCAGGTTCAATGAATCCAGCCATTGCTGGCTGGTAAATTAATTAATTAGCTTTCTAGGATTAATAAACTCAATCCAAGGAATATTGCTGGTTTTAGTGGCCACTGGTGTTCTTTTTTATTATTTTTTTATTTTTTTTGTAATTTGATTTCTTATGGGTGTTCTTCAAATGCTTTGTTTAATAGATCAACACCAGGTGGGAGCATAAGTGGTAAGGCTGATGTTATGTTCGTTGCTACTAGTGAGATGGCTAATAAGGTGGGCCATGGGGTGGTTGAAGATGATGGCTACTAGTCGTGGCCATTACCAACACCACTAGTTTTTTTGTTTTTTTTTTTTTGGTAATTTGAGCGAAGAGTCAAATCTAGCATAACTTAAGTTTGGTTGGTTGACGGCGTTTGTGTCAAAAAGTAATAAAGGGGATGTTGTTACAAAAAATAAAAAACTTCTAGGAATAGTTTTAAATGACAAGTGGCCTCCTTGCAAATGGCTCAAATCATAGAGAATTTGGAGATAATATACCCTTTTCTTCAACTATATGTTTGTGTAATACATTTGAAATTTAAAAGAATATGTTCCGCATCAATTGAGAATTTTTTTTTTTTGTCTATACCTTACTTGTTATTTTATTTTTTTTGGGTCTAAATTTGCCCTATTTGAAATCCATTTGACGAATACTCATCACAACTACTACTGCCAGACTTAAAACTCTTTTAACAGTAGCATAAATAAAAGGTGATAAACTAAAAACGTGAATCTTTAATTTAATAATTTCATTGTTCCTTTTCCTTATGTGATGTTTGGATGAAGTTTACGGAGGGGAGGAGATAGGACCGGGGGGGGGGGATGCTTTCTCTTGTTTGGGAGAGAGTTCTATAATTGAATCGAAGGAGTGAGGAAGCTACGTGATACCCTCCTGTTGCATTATTTTCTTCTACCCCAATTTAAGGTGTAGGGAAAGGGAAGGGAAAATATTTATAACTATTATTATTGTTTTTACCCTGTTACCCTTTTTATTATGCACGTAGTAATTTATTTTGAAAGTGAAAAGTTTTAACTTTATTTTCTCTTTTTTACCATTCCATCCCCTTTTATTCTCCATCCAAACAAAGTAAAGTTATATTATGTTCATTTACTTTTTATTCTTCCCAAATAACAGGAGGGTACATTATCTTTTTTACCCCTTCATTTCTGTTCCATTATGTATCAGTCTATCCTTTACCCTATTGCTCCCCCAAACATAGGCTCTCAGGGACACAACACCTGACGAGTTGAAGTTGAAGGTTGATGTTCTCAGAAAAGGTCAAGTTGAGTCTTTCATGATCAATCTTTCTTTGCCCTTGTGGGCTTGCTGGTTTAGTTGGTCACCAGCGATAAAGTATATTGAGTTAAGAGTGAAGGAGTTAATATAATTATGTTAGCATTGAAGCTTAACAGGGATACTATCAGTCCCATGAATAGCTCTAGAGTTTGTGTGCAACAAAAAAAAGCTAGCGTAAATTTGATTGTTTGGAATCTAACTTAATAGATGAGGCGAGATGTCCCTCCAATCTAAACTTACTATATTTTCTAAAAAGAAGAAGAAGAAAAATTGAACCTCTCCAGCCAATTGCCCACTCTCTCTTTTGCCTCTCGCAAGGCAGAGGGAGAGAGAGAGAGCTCTTCTGTTTCTTCTTCAACCCTAACTCAGACAATGAATATGTGTTCCTTATATTGCACTTGCATACTGTTCCCAGCTTTGTTGATAAATGCAGAGGGTTTTGATTCTTTGGTGCAGCCTCCACACTGGAGAAACTCTTCCAGATCGAAGACAAAGAAAGTAATGTTTTATGTCAGTAATTATGGTGCAAAAGGAGATGGTGTCAATGATGACACCCGGGTAAACTCTCTGTTTTTGTTTTGGTCTTTGCTATTTTTTGTCTGCTGTATTGTCAAACTCTAAAATTGGTGGTTGGTTAGCTATATTGTTTCATTCTGTTATAGTTTCCCCTAATTAATGGGTAGTTTATGATGCATTTCTGGAGTTTGACAATGAAAATCATATCTCAGTCAATATGATATGGATGTATCGATAATTGATTCTCATGATCAATATCAGGCAATAAAAAGGCCTTGGAGATTAGGATTTTTAAGGTTGTGTTTGGATAAGGTCATTTGACCCTATCATTTGCCATTTTGGAATTGGAAACTCCAACTTATTTTGATACATTATTTAGGAAGTATTTCAAATTACAAATTTCAAATGACATAATTTGCAATCTCTCTACCCAAATGCAACCTAATAGTTCTTCTAGAGATTTGAAAACTGAAGTCTGCAGATTCTGAAGTAATTCATTGGATGGCTACGAAGATGACTGTATGCTGGCTTTCATTCTCTTTTGTCCTTTAACTCTTCAATGACACTATTTTTTCATGGAGTTCCTTTTTGTTACAAGCATAGCTCATTATTGGGCTATAGTAATTCAGAAAATTCTGTCTAAGGGTGTTCTATAAGGATAGAGATTTGCCATACTACCTATTTAACATAATTAGTGCCTTCATCTAAAGCTTTTGTTTTATTTAGGGAAGACTGATGAAGTGGAGGGAGTCATAGGCATTCTTAACCATACAGATACGAATTTGGGAGTCGTAGGCATTCTTTTTTTTCCTTAGTTCCTTCCTTTCTTCACCTACCAAATGAGGAAAGATTCCTTTTTTTCTTTCTTTTTTCTTTTTTCATTTTCCTGTTGATTTTTAATAACAACACATGAAGCATTAATCTCTCTGCGGGTTGGCTACATCAAACTTTAATCCCCTTAAGTAAGGTTGGCGACATAAATTCTAACTTGTTAATCATCTCCATTTTAACCATAATTTCTACGGTATTCATAATTTCGATAACCTCCTCCTCTATTTGGACCTTAGGCTGACTGTGAATAAAAGAAACACTTGAAGTGTGTGGGGGGGGTATTACTCAATCTGATCTGTAGTTGTTAATGTTTGATTGCAATCATGGTTTAATCAATTATATGGTGTTGGGGTTGCTATTAGACCTTACCAAACAATAAAGAGAACTAATGAGACATAGAAAATAAGACTTGCAGAGAGAATGGAGTGATAAATACAGGGAAGAAAGAACAATAACATAACAGAGGATGGGGAGAAGCAAAGTGAAAGAAGAGATAAGAGTGAGAAGGTAAAGGATCAAGGAGAAAGAAGATAACAGGAGGATAGAAGAAGAGCAAGTTGTATCGAAAAGAGAACGATAGCAAAGAAGAGAGAAGAGATCATATGTAGGCTGTAGGGGAAGAAACTAAGAAGAGAAGAATGGTGTTAACAGATCGAGTTCACGGGCAATTAGCTAGATCAAAAGCTAAGCCCTTCAAAGACCTCCTTCCTTGTCTACCTATGTTGCAAACTAGGGCTCATTAGGGGAAACCCTTTGATCTCCTGCACATAGAGCATGCTGGAAAAAAATATTATTCTTGTTCCCTTGTAATCAACTACAATGAAGTATTTATAACTTAACCTTAACGATTCTTAATGGGAAACGAGTTGCAGATCTCCTAATCAAAATAGGAAAAGACCTAACAATATTAGAAAATAAGAAACTGACTCAAAATAGGAAAACAAATCTCCTAATCAGAATAGGAAAAGACCTAACAATATTAGAAAATAAGAAACTGACTCAAAATAGGAAAACAAATCTCCTAATCAGAATAGGAAAAACCTAACAATATTAGGAAATAAGAAACTGACTCAAATAGGAAAACAAATCTCTTAATCAAAATAGGAAAAGACCCGACAATATTAGGAAATAAGAAACTGACTCAAAATAGGAAACGAAATAATCATATCCAGTTTTGGACTTAGCTCTACGCTTGTAAATTTGGGTGATTGGAGGTCCGGTTGTATTGCCCATAACAAATGGCCTATTGACAATGATATTCAAAAATTTGAAATCCTAGTATAAATAGAATCCATTCAATCAAGCCGTAGAGATGCCAGTATTAGGTATTATCCTATAATAAAAACAATTGATAAAGAAAAAAATTTCAAAATCCTAAAAAGTTCTAAATCCTCCTGCAATTTGAAACTCCTTGATAAACCAAATTCTAAAATGCTCGAATTCTTGCTCTCCATCGGCTACTTGGTGCAATTAACCTGAACTTTGTTTTTCAAAGGCGATCGAAATTATTTTGCAAAATACCCCATGGATTCTGCCTTGCCCATGGATGGGAACTGTTAGAGTGAAGTTATCTCCTGACATTATTCTATGCTTTCAGGCTTTCAAAAATGTTTGGAAGGCAGCTTGTTCTTTCTCATCACGGTCAAAGGTGGTCATTTTAGTCAGGAACACCCACTTGGTGCAACCTGTTGATTTTGGTGGCCCCTGCCAATCAAAATTGACATTGAAGGTATGTATTAAGTATTAAATTACTTGCATTCTCCTGTGGACCATTTCTACTTAGTAATGCATCATTCTCTTTTTCATACAACCAAAGTTATTAGTGAAATTGCTTCATATTTTGCTTCTCTTTTTTGTTTCAAAAAATCTGATAGTGTTACCATTTCTATAGATCTCTGGTACTATTGTTGCTCCCAGAAACCCTGATGCTTGGCATGGCCTGAATCCACAAAAATGGCTTTATTTCCATGGGGTAAACCACCTGACTGTAGGGGGGAAAGGAGTAATTGATGGGAGGGGACAAGAATGGTGGGCTCGGTCTTGCAAGATCCACAAATCAAACGTACTGCAATCTTGAACCCATGCCATCTTTTGTTATACTGTTCCCCTTTCCTCTATCTTATATTAAATCTGTCTGCCTTGACCTTTCTTTTGGCAGCCATGTCAGCGTGCTCCAACGGTTAGTGCTCCTTAATTCTCAGGACAACAATGCAGTTGGTTCCATAGATGCTGCTTCTATCTTCGCTTTGCTTTTAAGGTCACAAATTTTACCTTGCACTTTCCTGATCTCGATATGTTAATTTAATTACACTGCAGGCCTTGACTTTTCATCGGTGCAAACATGTGAATGTCAGAGACCTTGTGATGGTAAATAGTCAAAAAATGCACTTGGCATTTACAAATTGTGTTTTTGTTGTGGCATCCCATCTAAGAGTGCTGGCACCTGGCTGGAGCCCCAACACAGATGGTATCCACATTAGCTCATCTGCTCATGTAGAAGTCAAGGATAGTAATATTAGAACAGGTAACATGCATAAATAATGCCCGGTTCAGTCTTTTTGATTGTTATGTTTCATAATATGTGGATTATTGACCCATCTTTAGTGTGTGTGCATTTTATGGGAATGGGGCATCGAAGAATTTAACACTATAGTTGCATTTAACTATCTTATTCTCTTCTGGGAATGCAATATTGCACCAATGAAAAGAAAGGTAATACTATGTCATGTTCTGGCATTCTATTGTCAACACATCATATTTCCCTGCTGATGAGGATGTTTTCCAGAGTTTATTAGTTCAAGTGCAATAAAGGATTAAATCTTTTTTAAAAAAATGAAAAAAGAAAGAAAGAAAGAAGATGCAATAAAGGACTGAGTTGGTAGTATGCAGGAACTACCCACAACCTGAACTAAACATGACCCATAGGAAAAATAACTGAATTTGCAATTGGAGCTCTATTAAGTAACGTATTTTGCAAGGATCATATGCAGCAGCCAGAAGATGCAGAAATGTAGGTTTATGATGGAAGGAGTATTGTAACATTGAAAAGTTTAATCCTCTATCAACTGTCTACTGGCTCAGGAGAAAGAACAGAAATCTGATGGGATCCAACCGATAGGAAGGATCTCCAATGGATGAAATGGATGGAATTGTATTTCAGTATTGGAATTACAAGAAAACAACAGCAAGAAGAGCAACAATTGGGCGTTCGAGAGGCCCAGAACTCTCCTACAAGAAGCTCCAAATTCTTCACACCCCTCTCTCTCTCTTCCTACCCCTTTTATATGTTGTTATCTCCCTCTCTCTCCTGCATAACCGTATTTGGTTATGCAGACGAGCCTGCTGGATTGTTACACAAACCAGCCAAATATCTATCCTACCCTTAGCGCACATGCTGGTTGATGCTTCCTCCAGCTGTACCTCCAACTCCCTTCAGATGCTTGTGACACCTATAGTAAGTATGCAATACCGGGGGCCTAACAAAATCTTGGAAGTATTATCCTTGCAAGCCTATGAAATTGGAATCTTAAGTTTGAAAATTCAGAATGGGTGAAGTTGAAAAACTTCTTCCTCTGTCCTTCATTTTATCTTCTTTACCGTTCCCTTTGATTGATCTATCCTCATAGCTGACAAAAGCAAAGCATATACACAGATGTCAATTTGCATCTGCAAAGACGATGGATAGAAAGGAAGAAATTTTAGCAAAAGTGGTAGAGAATGACCAAAAAATACTTTATGGGAGACACTTATGCATGACATGACATATAAAAGCTTTACCAAAAAATACAATTCCCGATAGAGATGATTGATATAGTTGATTCCATCTGATGGGATTAGGCTTGATATTATTTTTGTCATTGTTGTTGTCTTAACTTCCCCCCCCCCCTCAAAAAAAAAAAAATACTCTTCATTAAAATGTGTATTACTTCGCTGCAGGAGATGATTGCATTTCTATAGTTGGCAACTCTTCAGTGATTCGAATTAGAAGAATTTCATGTGGCCCAGGCCATGGCATAAGGTAAAGAAAATTATGGGCTTTAGTTACTTGAAATCATCCAACATCGAGCTACTTGAGTAATAGCAACCTTCATCTGCTAGCATTGGGAGCTTGGGAAAGTCAAACTCATATGCGCAGGTGCATGATGTTAGAGTTGATGGGGCATTTCTGTCCAACACTGAAAATGGGATGAGGATCAAAACGTGGCAGGTAATCTTCTGCTGCTAACATTCACTCTTTCTTCTAAGCTATGTTTGGTACAAGGATTTTTATTTAAATGAAAAAAGGGAAACGAAAGTGACATAACTTATTTACACTTACAGAAGAAATTTGCTTTCTTTTCCTTTTCTTGCCTGCCTTAAATCCTAGTTCCAAACACGGCAATAATGTTTCTATGGAAATGAATTTATTGTTCGCTTACCTGTCCCATTCTCTCCTGGTATATGTCTTCATTAGGGAGGTAGTGGTTTGGTCTCCAATATTGCTTTTCAGAATGCTTGGATGAAGAATGTCTCAAATCCCATAATTATCAACCAATACTACTGTGATTCGCAAGTTCCATGCCAAAATAAGGTATTTGATATTAAGTTATCGTTCAATTACTATGGGAAAAATGTAAATCATTGGCATTGTGTCTCAAAAAAATGCATCCTACTCATCCATCTATGTTTTGAGCACAAGAGGACATGCTTCATGAGGACATCTATCCTCACAGAAGTATCAAATATTCGCAAGTCTAAAGAAATTTGATTTTCATAACTCTGAAGGAAATTTGATTGTCTGATTATTCTGTGAGAACACAGAGTTTGGCAGTAAAAGTGGAGGATATATCCTTCATGGGCATCAAAGGAACATCGGCTACAGAGGAGGCTATTAAATTCGCTTGCAGCGATACCTTCCCATGTGAAGGGTTATATTTAGAAGACATTCATCTTGACTTGTACTCGAGCGGACCTGTAAGATCCTTTTGCTGGGAAGCTCAAGGCTCAAGTGCTGGTCTGGTATTGCCCCAGCCTTGCTTCTCATCCTGTCAAAGCGAGATTTGCCAGAAAGTTTTGTATAGCTCTATTCTTCAGTCCATCTGAATTTGGTTATGCTTCTCCAAGGTCAATTCAACCAAATGTCTTGTGCTCTTATCTGTGTGCTATTTTGACCTAGAATTGTCGCCAATATCGAGTCGTAAGGTGCCAACCTCCTTCACACAGAGCATAGAGAAGCTATGAAGGATGGAACATTCAGTTCAATTTATATATTGATTCAATTGTATATTAATTCGCCTCAGTTACTTGCATATTGATTTGTTTTATTCAGTAAGAGTTTTTGTTACTGCGCTTTCTTGATGTTGTACTTTTCACATTATGTAAATTTTACCTACCACTCTTTAGGTTTGTTTAAATTGCATTGATTACCCTTATGTTTTCATAAAAATAGCATAGATCTCTTTTGAGATTAATTACTATGCAACACATACCCTTTTGTCATTAAGTAAAAATAGTTAATTTTGTAAAAAACTTGTTGAAATCTCGGGATCAAAGAGGGTTGGTAAGACAATTGTTATAGTTGTAAACATTGACTATAAATGGAAAATTCTATGGAGGTAATCAATGATGATTTTTGTATTAATTATGATGACTTTTGTATATGAGTTGTAATTAGAATGATTCTTGTATTCTTTCATTTTGTTTAAAATTTTCAAGCTGTAAATTATGAGATTATAAATAGAGTATAACTCAAAGGGGCAATGTGTCTTTGCCTACAATTTTAAAATCCAGTAGTTATGTTTATATGATATCAGAGCCACAACTAGGTTAGACACAGAAAAGACAATAGTTTGAGTGAAAATATCCCAATAGGAGGTTAGATCATTCAGTGTTATAAGGGTGTGTTATAGGGGCTGTGGTTCCTACTGAGGGGCCTAAAATTGCAGTTTTTTCCGATAATCTATCCTTATTAGTTTAGTGAAACTAGATGTTTGTAACTATCTAGTCTGGTCTTACTCCTGCAAATTGTTCATCAAAGCTCGAGAATTTGAAGACTACATCACTGACATGAAAACTCAAAAACTTGCCATTAGAGTTGTACAAGCTCAATAATGGGAGATTAAGAACTCCCTTGTAATGTCTTGGTTGATCAATTCAATGCAGTCAAACATTGACAAGGGGTATTTATTGCTAGATACAAGGAATTCTTGAATGCTGCATCACAAATCTATTCTCAAGTTGGACATGATGCACAAATTTATGAGATCTGAAAAAATGTACATGAAACTAAATAATGTGAGTGGTCAATTTCTTAATATTATGCTAAATTAAATAGTTT
Organism: Diospyros kaki; assembly: GCA_036245055.1. NCBI lineage: Eukaryota > Viridiplantae > Streptophyta > Magnoliopsida > Ericales > Ebenaceae > Diospyros > Diospyros kaki. Next base: position 7,213,770 of record BSEG01000003.1, read on the forward strand.
ATGACAAGAGTTAGATTTTTATCAAGATTTTCAGGCAGAATGTTCTAATGATGTTTCTAAGATCCAAAAAATGATTGATAAAGAGAAGGTATTTGATTTTTTAGTTGGGTTAAATATAGAGTTTGACCAAATAAGGGTTCAGATACTAGGAAATGAGCATTTTCCTACCTTAAAGCAGGCTTATTCCTATGTTCATCAAGAAAAAAACAGAATGAGTGTTATGCTCCAGCTTGCTATAACCTAAGTAGCACGGAAATGAAAAATGATACGTTTCTAAAATGAAACGGAAACGCTGAAGCGACATTTTTTTAAAAAGGCAGGAAACGGAAATGCGGGGTAAATTGTAAATCTAAAAAATATAGGGGATTTTTTGTAAATATAATTTTTAATATAAAAAATTATACAAAATAATTCAAATATAATACAAATAAACATAAACAATAAACATAAGTTCAGTAATGCATTCAAACAAATATAAACATAAATTTCATAATGCATTCAAACAATCATCAACAATATTTTTAAAGTTCTATTATCCTTGTACAATTTAGTAATTAAAAATAAATAGTAAATTTAAATAACAAAATCAAACATAATATAATTTATAAAAGTTCATTTAGTTCATCATTCCTTGTCTCTATTAACATCTTCATCAAAGAATACAGACTCCAACTCTGGTTCATTTAGGGAGAGATTAGCAAACTCGAGAATACCCACATCTTCTATACTCTCAAATTCATCTCCACCTACATCCCACATATTTGTCTTCTTGTCATAATATTGGGAGGTATTCCTTAATAAAAGACGAAAATTGTTATGAATAAAGACTAAATCCTTTGCATGTTTTGGAGATAGTTTATTCCTTCTAAATGAATAAAGGATGGAATAAGTACTCCAATTCCTTTCACAATAAGAGGAAGAAGTAGGTTGGTCAAGCACTTTAAAAGCTAACTTTTGAAACAAAGAAGCATGTGAACCATAACATGCCCACCACTTTCTAGGTTCCTTGTCATACTTGTTCTGGATAGAATCTAGATCTCAAAATGGCCCACTTTCAAGAGAAAAATTAGCATCAATAATAACACGCTTATCTGGATTAGGAAAAAGTCTCCTAAGACACTTCATTTTTTGTGTGGAGACTTTTGCATTCATATGTGGAGCCATTCTACCTTCTTTTTCTTCAAGCCATTTACAACTATAATACATTCAAAAGACAAAATCAACAAAAATAAATTAAAAAAAATAAGTAATACATAAAGTATTGAATTAGTAAGAAATGGAGATTATATTTGAAAATTACCTCGAGTTCAATGAATGAGCTAGGCAATGTAATGGAGTGTTATGTTTTGTCCAACGAGCGAGAAGAATACAATGAATAACATGATAAAATGATGAAAATTCACTTGGTAGCTTTCCTTCATGATCATAAATAACCTTCTTTATATTAAAAATCATAGAATTCTATATCTCATAAACCAAATGAAGACATAGTTGGTTTGCATCACAAACTCTAATCATGTCATAAATATGTGCTGTGAAAGCAAGAATGTAATTAATTTTTTCCCACCAATTCTCATTCACAACCAATTTACGAACAAATCGAACTTTTCCTTGGTCATCATCTCGATATTGTGCCCATTCATCACTCATAACCATTGCTTCAAGTGCATGTCTAAGTAGTTTAAATCTTTTAAACATAATAACAATAGAAGCAAATCAAGTGTCAACAACTGCAAGTAACTTCAAAGAACTAAATCGATTGAACATGGCCAATCTCATTGAGTGATTTATTATAAAATTTTTGATGACCAAAACATCTCCATGAACTTTAGTGATCTAATGACACTCATCATATGTCTCTTGATTACTTTATAAATTCCTAGCTGCACATATATTTTTCAAAGCAAGATTGAGTGTATGGACAACACAAATAGTCCAATAAATATGCAGAAATATACCTTCAATGATTTCTCCAGCTCCCTTACAATTAACAACATTATTAGTAATGATTTGTACAATTTTTCGATCACCAACTTCATCTATTACCTCTTTCATCAAATTAGCAATGAATTGTTTATCTTTTATTTCATCTGAACAATTCACAGATTTGATAAACACTATACCACTTTTAGAAACAACCATAAAATTAATCAAGGGCCTTCTTTGTGGGTCACTCCAACCATCAGTAACAATGCTAACACATTTTCCCAACCAATTGCTTTTAATAAGTTCCAACAATTTTTCAACTTGCATTTTCTTGCTGAAGTAATGTGGTCCTCAACTTATTTTAACCAGGAGGCACATAACTACCCAATTGATGATTAACAGCAAATGAAAAAAAACTCAAATAATATGGGTTTCTAGCAAGATTAAAAGACAAACCTCTAATATAGAACATTCTAGTAATTTCAGCATCTAATTGTGCTCTAATTTGCATGTCAAAAGCTCTAGCAATAGGTGAATTAATAACTTTTTTTTTTTAACAGTTCTGAAACTGTTGGTTCATGCAAAGACAAAGAAGATCCTAAATAAACACTACTTGTCAGTAATGACATTTGCTTAGATTGTAAATAACAAAAAATTTGACAATCTTTTTACACTTTCTCCTTCAATGTTTTTCATCTTAGCTATAATTTCAAGACTTACCTTTTTACAACAAACAATCATTTTCCCACTGATATTTAATAGATGGACCCTAACTCTTGTGTATGTCCCAAATTTTTGTAAATAACAAAAGTTACAAGTCCATTTTCAACTACCCCCTACTTCTCTTATTTTTTCAATTCTAGTCACATATTTTCATAACGGACTATTTTCTTCATCTTTATTTTTTGATGTAACACAATTGTTAGATCCTGAACTTGAAGTTGAGTGAGCCTGAGCCATATGACCTATAAATTAAATTAATAAATTTGTAAGTAAATGAAATAATAGTGAATTGTCAATAACTAGTGTTCATAATTTATAATTTTCAAGTCAAAGCCAAAATTTCAAATTAGCTATTAACTTTAAGATATTCACGGCCTTAATGCAATATGCAATATGCCAAGGATTGGGTTGATTATGAAGAAGTAATTTTATGATTTGGATACAACATCTTATTATGTTGAAAAAGTTATTTCTAATATAAGACACTAATAAGGTTTTGTTATATTCAATTGATAATTTCCTTATATGCTTGAGGTTAATAACACTTAAAAGAGGATTGAAGTCATAAAAGACAGTAATAGATTAAAATTAAAATACTAAACTGAAACCAAACAAAGAACAACATAGATATAAATTCATATACAAACACATACAAATCCTTAAACCAAACAAAGAGCAACATAATTATGATACAAATCAAAACATAACACATAAAGAACACACATAACAGTAATGAACACACACACAGAACACATACAAACCAAATACAAACACAAATAGTAATGAATATATATATAATACAAACACAAACAATAATGAATATATATATATATATATATAATACAAACACAAATAGTAATGAATATATATATATATATAGAGAGAGAGACTGGCAGCTAGCGACCTGAGAAAGAGCGAGCGACGGCAGACGGCGGCGAGACTTCGGGGTCGACATCGAAAGAATGAGCGACGGCGGCAATCGACTGAAGGAACGATGGACGACAACGAGGCTTTCACTTGGAGTAGCAATAGATCAGCCATGATGGTGAAACTATTACTTGATAGAACCCCTACTAGTCATTGAAGTATCAATAAGAATAAGCTAAGGTGTAAATATTGTGGAAAAGCTAGGCATAGAAAGGAGACTTGCTAGTCTTTATATGGTAGACCTACTAAGGGAAATGATAAAAGGCAGGAGGGACGTCATCAAGGTCACTTGTCAAAAGTTGTCCAACATGATGAAGGGCCATAACCAGAACCTAGAAGGGCTAGTCTCTCAAGGGAAGAACTAGTTTTCATACAGTAACAGATGAAGTAGTTGATGAATAGAATAAAGATGGACTAAAATATCCCTTTTACATCACACCATGCCTAAGTAGGTACAACTGGTAGTGCTCCAACTCAAGGTACTATTACAACATTATATTCTTCAAATTCCATAGAACAACCAACATGGATCATAGATTCTGTGACTTCATCCCACATGACTGATTTATCTAATTCCTACTTGACTTACACCCCATGTTCTAACAAGGAAAATGTTAAAATTGCAAATGTTACTCTCTCTCCTATTTCTAGAAAATGGACTATTAACTACAATAAAAAACTCAACCTGGTATCTATTTTTCATGTTCTTAATTTTGCAAATAACTTATTATTTGTAAGTTCTATCATAAATTTCCTAAACTATAAAATTACCTTTTTTTTCCTACCCATTGTGTTTTCCAGGAAGTGAGCACAAGGAAAACAATTAGCTCTGGTAGATTGGTTGATGGCTTGTATTTGTTGGACAATAAAACATTCTCTCAACTTAAAGATCAAGCCCTAAAGGTTAACCAACTATCCTCAGCTGAGAAGGAGCTAATGCAATGACATCAAAGATTAGGTCATCTTTTTTTTTTTCAATGATAGGGAAGATTATTCCTAGTATGAGTAAACTATGTCGTAATGCCAATACATTTTTGTGAAGTTTGTGAGTTTGGTAAAAACACAAGAAATACTTATCCTGTACTTAATAAAAGGAGTTTTAACCTTTCATGATTGTCCATTTAGATGTTTGGGGACCTAGTAGGGTTAAAACTCTTGCTAAATACAAGTGGTTTATTACCTTTATAGATTGTTTTAGTCGAACAACTTGAGTTTATCTTATGACACATAAAAGTGAGGCTGGTCATTGTTTCAAATCATTTCACAATATGGTAACTACTTAATTCAATACAAAAATTCAAGTTCTTAAAAGTGATAAAGACTTAGAATATAAGGATACAACTTTCCAAGGCTACATTCGAGATCAAGTAATCATACACCAAACCAGCTATGTTGATACCCCTGCTTATAATGGTGTAGTAGAAAGGAAAAACAAACATCTTTTGGAAGTCGCCAGATTTATGCTCTTTGCTATGCTTGTTTCTAAAGTTTACTGGGGTGATGCAATTCTTATTGCTGCCTATTTAACCAAAAGGATGCCACTTACAACTCTTAATTTCACTACACCTTTGGAACTTCTAGTAGGAGTTTCTTCCTATATTATCCCTTCCAAGGGATTTGGCTACACTTGCTATGTATGAAACCACTCATACAATCAGTAAATTAGACCCTCGAGCTTTCAAATATATATTCATTGGGTATTCTACTACACAAGAAGAGTACAAGTGCCACCATCTACCTACTTGAAAGTTCTTTGTCAGTATGGATGTCACATTTAGAGAGGATGAGGCTTATTTTCAATCCAATATCTCATATCTTCAGGGCGAGAACATCAATTCCAAGGGACAGGAAGAGGTGTCCATGCAGTGGACTGATACTGTTGTTAATTTAAGGGCAGAAGGTGGAGAAACTACTAATGATTTGAGGATAGAATGAGATGTTGCTGATGGTTTTTATAATTTAGCTAATTTTGATGAACCTAGGTAGAAGAAAGATCCAGGAAATGTTAATCGACAATAAAGACCAAACGGACTTGGGAATTAGGAATGTTTGACTTATTTCTAGAGGAAACAAGCCCATCAACAAAGTCTACCTAGCCAAGAAGATTCTAAGGACCTCACTGATCCAGGTAAACACTCAATTGAATCTGAACAATTTTCAATTTTTAGTTAATTTCCAACAATTAAACCTAATCTTGCTAGTCTTGATGCTACAATTTCTAAAGCTAAACCTATTTCTAACTCTTCATTTAAACTCTTTGATTTGCACCTTCCTTTAGCTATCAAAAGAGGAGTTAGGAGTTATACACAACATTCTATCTCCAAAACTGTTGCTTATGATTCTTTATCTGCCACCTATAAGAATTTTCCATCCTCTTTAGAATCTGTAACAGTACCCACAAACTGGAAGTATGCTACCAATAAACCATACTGAAAACATGCTATGGAAGAGAAAATAAGAGCCTTAATGAAGAATAACACATGGGAAATCACTGAACTACCATCTGATAAGAAACCAATTAGTTGTAAGTGGGTTTTCACCATTAAGTACAAGGCAGATAAAACAATTGAAAGATATAAGGCAAGGCTGGTGGTTAAGGGGTTTACTCAAACTTATGGAGTGGACTATGAAGAAACTTTTGCCTCGGTAGCAAAAATGAACATAGTACGAATTCTTCTATCATGTGCAACTATTCTAGACTGGGACTTACATAAATTGGATGTAAATAATTCATTTCTACATGGAGAGCTGGAAGAAGAGGTATACATGGAAATTCCATCAGGTTTCAACAATTCAGAGAAGCAAATGAGAGTTTGCAAGTTACAGAATGACTTATATGGTCTTAAGTAATCCCCCAAGGGTTGGTTTGATAAGTTTAGCAGAGCTATAATAAGACTTGGTTACCAGCAAAGTAATGTTGATCACACCATGTTTTTTAAAAGAAAGGAACACAAGCGAATTGTTCTTATTGTTTATGTTGATGACATAGTGATGATAGGGAATGACCATGAAGGAATACGCGAATTGAAGGAATACTTGGGAGAATAATTTGAGGTGAATGATGTAATACCCTAAGAACTCAGAGAAGGGTATATCGAGGATAAGTAAGAAAGGAAACAACACCAGCTAAATACCTTTTGAGCTGAATGTAAGCAAAGAACTCCCAGGTTAAGCGTGCTTGAGCTGGAGAAGCTTAAGGATGGGTGACCCCCTGGGAAGTTCGTGTAGGCCCATCAAGGTAAGTTGTTCCGATCTTTCCTATCGTTCGATGCGGGATGTTATAGATGGTATCAAAGCCAACCCTTGGTGAAGGCGGTTTGATGAGGGCGGGGAGTGGCGCTAGGCCGTGAAGGCCTGAATAAGGAGCGACTCTTGGCAGGCTTCTAGGATGGCAACCTCCAAAGGGGAGATAATCTGGGACTAGTTGTAAGGTCGCATAACGAGAACTTCGTGTGCTCAAGGGGGGAGAATGTAATACCTCAAGAGCCTAGAGAAGGGTAGTATATATTGATGATAAATAAGAAATGAAACAACACCAGCTGGATACGTTTTGAGCTGAATGTAGGCAAAGAACACTCGGGTTAAACGTGCTTGAGTTGGGGAAGCTCAAGGATGGGTGACCCTCTGAGAAGTTCCCATAGGCCCATTAGGGTAAGTTGTTCTTGTCCTTTATATCGCTCGATGCAGGATGTTACAAAGGATCTTGGGTAGCTAAGGTACTTCTTGGGAATTAAAGTAGCCAAATCAGATAAGGGATTTCCCAAAGAAAATATGTTTTAGATTTATTGACTAAAACATGTATGCTAGAATGTGAGCCTATAGATTCATCCATTGAAGTAAATCACATACTTAGAGCTAATGAAAGAGAGAATGCTGACAAGGGAAGGTATCAAAGATTGGTCAGGAGGCTGATATACTTATCCCATACAATACCAGATATTGCATATGTAGTAGGGGTTGTAAGCCAATTCATGCAAAATCCTAAGTCAATTCTTATGGAGGCTGTCTACATGATTTTAGGGTATCTAAAAATAGCTCATGGGAAGGGTTTACTGTTTTCTAACCATAACCATCTAAATATAGAGGGATACACGAATGTAGATTGGGTTGAATCCCTAGATGATAGAAGATCAACCTCAGGTTATGGCACCTTTGTTGGAGGTAAGCTAGTCATATCGAGGAGTAAGAAACAATCAGTTGTGGCTAAGTCAAGTGTTAAAGCTGAGTATAGGACAATGCCCCTAGGTGTATGTGAATTATTATGGGTGAATAAGGTTATAATAAAGTTAGGATTGCCTAAAAAGAAGCCACTCTTACTATATAGTGACAACAAAGTTGCAATCAATATTATTAACAATCATGTTCAACATGATAGGACTAAACACATTGAGATTGATAGACACTTCATAAAGGAGAAACTAGTCAATAGATAACTATGCATTCCATTTGTTCAGTCAATACATTAGCTGGCAGATACCTTCACCAAGGCTTTACATAGTAAAGACTTCATGACTATGATATCCAAGATGGGTATGGAGGATATCCATATATTATCTTGAGGGGGAGTGTTGAAATCTAGGGATTAAAGAGGGCTAGAAAGATAGCTATTACAGTTGTAAACATTGTCTGTAAATGGTAAATTTTATGGAGGCAATCAAGAAAGACAACAAAAGAATCAAAGAAGGCTGACAAGACAATTGTTACAGCTGCAAACATTGACTATAAATGGAAGTATGGAGCCAATCAAGGATGACTTCTGTATTAATTAGGATAACTTTTGTATATGACTTGTAATTAGGATGACTTTTGTACGCTTTTCTTTTGTTTAAGATTCTTAATCTGTAAATTATAAGGTTATAAATAGAGTATAATCTAAAGGGGCAAGGTGTTTTTGTTTACAATTTCAAAACCTAGTTGTTGCTATTTTTACAAAACTATCCACAAGAATATGCTTAGCAACAACTTCTTGCTTCTCATAAATAGTGATATGGCAACATTTGCACGGAAAAAGTATGTAAGAATTAGGATGGTTTTGTTTATAGGCAAAGTCAATAAACTCCATGATCCCTTATTTATACTAAGGATTTAGTGTATTTTATATATGAATCCAACTCTTATCTAGATTCATAATAACCCTAAACAAGTTTTTTTTTTTTAAAAAAGGATTCAAGAACTTAACTCATATTAATTAATTTGATTAACATAATCTTATACACATCTATAAAGGGTAAGGCTGCTATTCCATTCTTAGATATGGTTAACTTCATTAGTGCAACTTTACACAATCAACCAACTTGAAAAAATTTCTACATCTCCCCATGATTCTCTAAGTACCCTATACTATACTTTATATATTGAAGTATATATATGTACCAAAAGAATATAGACATGGAGAACACGCATTGCGGACCAACCCCAAATTAGTTGACAAGTAAAGCCACACTACATAAATGAGTTGCTAAATCCAAGAATAGTCCCAAATATGGGGACTGTTCAAGACTTAATCCTATTGATAAAGAATTGGACATGTTTCTAAGTTTTTCAAAGAATAAGCTAATAACTTAATCATAATTTTATTAGATTTACCATTCTTCTTGTCATAACAAGAGTAACAATATCATTTTTTTTTTATAATGTGTTATCATATAATAATAACATGTCAATTATTGAGATCCATATGTTAGGGACTTTCGCTCTAGCATTTCATATAACAAAACATATTGAGATCCATTCACTCAAAATAAATAAAATCAACCTATTTAGTCGTCATAAAATTATATTACCACTTGGAAGGAATGACTGAGATCCAATCACTTATAATATATATATATATATATCTAACTAATTAATAAGTTTAAAAATAAAATATGGATGTTCACCCACCATCTTAAAGGAGTGTTTATTGTCTTGTCACTCATAAGGTACATATCTCCCATGATATAGATTATTACACCTCGCTTTCAGAGTATAAGTCAAGTGGTCGGGTGAGTAATATGTCAGTGTCAATTCAGTGGATTGTGAGTTCAATTCTTGTCTTGTATAAAGGTCAAAGACCCAACCTGCAATTTACTTCTCCTAACATAATTGAGAGTACGAGTATCGACAACCACGCAAGGACGATCATTCTAAGATTATTACACCTCTAACAATCCCACAATAGTTGCAGCACACCTATTAGTCAATCTCTCAATTTGCATTCAAAAAATAATAGTCACCATCACATTATAGAGAATAATTTCATGATACATAAACTTGGTTAAACAAAAAAAAAAAATGCATTAAAATATATTATAAAAAACAACACTAAGAACAAAATGGGAAGAAACAAGAGTTTGTAGTTACTTTTCTTATTTTTTTTCATAGAAAGTGAGAATATTTTATTAATGGAAGAAAAAACACAGACTTCACATGGAGTTCAAACTCAATCCATTTATAATTTCATTTGGCCCTTCAAGTTTGAAATCAATCAATTCTAGATTTCATGATAAGCAAACTGATGGATGTTCCATTCCATATTCAAATAGATGTATAGGATAAGACAAGACCCATCTTAACACTTAAAAGCTTATCACATACTTGCAAGGATAAAAACTATCCACTCTCAACCACCACCACATCATGTACAACAGATTACACCCACAAATGTTTAGCAAAATGCCAAACTCTCACCTAAACATGATCCCATCCCCAACACATACAAAACACTCTAACAATCTTAGAGTTCATAACACCTTTCATAAGATTATTAAAATGGGGTCCCAACAAATCGATCCATCAAAGAAAATAAGGGTGATTTAGATTTATCACGTCTATATAAGAGTTTTAATGTTTGAATGGAGGTTTCCTATTTTAAAACTTATATGATCTTATCAATTGTTATAATTTACAAAAAAAAAAAAAAAAAGAATCATGAATTTTCTAAGATGATATTAAAGATCTCATCAAAAACTTAAGCGGCTAGCCAAGCAAAGGTTAAGAGAGAAAAAAGAAAAGAAAAGAAAAAGACCATGGATCATTGACATTGAATTTACTATTGCATTAAAAAAAATCATAAGTTTCAGGCAATTTGCTAAAGAAAAAAATACTCAAATCAATGGTAGAATTAATATATATGAAAGTTCATCGCAAATCTAGTAATTTGATGAACTCACAAATCCAAACTTTTGGATTTGTGGATATAAATAAAAAGAGAGGGGAGAAAGCTTATTGGCTAGAGAGAAGGAGAGAAAGACGAGCAACAATTGGGATATGTGCATGAAGAGGAAGAAGAAAGAAAAGAAAGAAGAAAATAAATTTGGAGTAAAATGATGCTGTCTTGAATCAAAACAACGTTATTTTCCTTTTGTCATTTCTGCACGGTTTGTATTTATCGTAGGGAAAAAGATTGACATTTTTTCTAACAATATAACTAATGAGAAAGGTTTTTGTCAATGATTTTCTATTATTGTAAGTAGAAGACTGTTGTACGTATTTCTCGTATGGATCAAACTCGATCTGATGGGCCGGCCCAATCACCCAAAATCAAGAAGGCCCGGACGACCTCACCAAAGGGAGTCTAGCCACTACCAAAGTCCGAAGCCCATAACGCGGACATTTGACGAGCTCCCGATGAGCCTCCAACGAGCTCCCCACAATCGACTAACTAGCTCCCAAAAGTATCATTCAGATCGCCGAACCACCTAGGTCGCTAGCCTAAAAACAATCAGCTCGCATAAAGTGATAAAAGCTGTTAAGGAGTCAGAGATAGGGACCGTTCACTGCAACAACCCATGCTCCTCGAGATGAAGATCCCACTTACAATTTTGTACAGATGATAAGGACTGTTTGTCCCCCATTATATTATCTTTTTATTTCTATATGTTATCCGAATTGTAAAAGCTCTCTCAATTATAAATAAGGGGCAGAGGTAACATAAGGGATAGGAAGAATAATCAGAAAATCGCCATTCTGAAAGAATAATCAGAGTGCGGGCGTGGAGTAGGCATCGTTCTGACCGAACCACATAAAAAATCGTTAACTTTTCTCTTTTTTTTCCTCTCCTTATCGTGACTCATAATTATTCATTGCGATCCAAAACGAATCACACTCGACTGAAACTGAACGTCGACAAAGACGATCATTATTAATAGTTTTAATTATTGTCGGTAAAAAACTACCAACAATGACCATTTTTCTTGTACTGATTCTTATATTTTACAAAAGAATATGGTTAATAAGATAGTTCAAATCCTTATACTTAAATTGATAAATCTTATAATATATGAAATTACCAAACATAAAAATTAAATTCACAATACTAAACTTATAAGATGTGTTTTTAAAGTTTCTTTTCACTAAACTACCACCTTAAATATTAAGGTGAAGTACTAAATAAGTCATTATATTTTAGTTGCATGACCTATTTAGCCATTATATTTTTAAACCTTGGGTTATATTAGTAATTATAGTAAATATCATCTTAATATTGTTTAAAATTTTTTTAATTCTATTACCAACGTCAATTTTTATCCCAAATCAAAATAACCTTACATAATCATAAAAACCCAAAATGAATTTCAAATTCAAATTTAAAGAACTCCACACAGTTGTAATTTATGTGTTTTTTTAAGTGCAGTGACTTATTTAATTTCTTGGCCAAAATATAGTAGTTTATTTGATATTTCATCCTAAAAATTATGTTTTTACCAAGTTGGTAACTCAGATTGCAAAATCGGGTTGGTTTGCTCAAGATATTTTGAATTGAAATTTCACGAACAATACTTTTTCTCTACCTTCTATAGCTCATCATTACCAAGGAAAAAACAGGGTCGGATCAAGGGGTTGGAGAGCCCTCGGTCATTATTAATTTAGGAACTCTTTAAAATATAATCATTTTTTTTATTTTTAATTTTGTAGAACAAACAAGAGTAGTTTCAAAAAATATTTTGAGACTCCTCTTTTTTGAGAGTTTTAGACATAGACTTTAGTGGCCTGCTCTTTAGTCGGTCCTGTGTTAAAAGGGTTTCACTTAGAAGTAATAAATGTCTACATTCTTGATTTAAATTTTGTGTACATGAACAGACTCATTTACTTTTTTTATTTTTTATTTTTGCTCGATTAAGAAAAAAATGAAGTAACTAGTATAATAATTCTCCTTGAGTATGACTATGAGAAAATGTTAAATTTGAGCCAGAGTTACTAACAAGAAGACAAATCTATCACTTTAACTGTTATCGTAATGCACAATACCAACTACTATATTCATCGCTTATTTTAGCATCATAGGTTTGGATTTAAGGTTTGAACCTTAAATTGAGGAGAAACATGAAAACTCTGGAACTCCTAGACTATTGCCACAATAGTATGTATTATTATATATCATATTCCGTTTAAGAATTTAGACAACCAAATATTAACTAAGGTTACGTTTTCTTTATTATTTTTAATTTTTTAAAATAATAAAAATACGTTTTTTTTATTATTTTTAAAAATATATTTTTAAAAATAAAAAAAACATTGCAAAGAAAACTCAAAACAACAAAAAATTATTTTGAGTATTTTTATTCAAAATAAACTCTAAACTCAAAACACATTTCTTTATGTATTTATTCATATTTTACTATTATAATGGAAAAAAATATTATAAAATTTATTAATTTTAAAATATATATATTTTTAGTAATATATTAACATTAAATATTTTTAATTTATTAAATAATCAAATTTTTTATATAAAATATTATTAAAAATTTATTTTTAAAATTTCAAAGAGAACGCGTTTTCTAATTTTCTGTTTTAAGAAATAGTGCTTTAAAATAACAAAAAGAACGTATTTTTAATTTTTTAAAAATAAATTTTTAAAATAAAAAATTAAAAATAAATTTAAAACTCAAAATTAAAAATTAAAATGGAAAAAGAACGCACCTAAATATTTAAAATTTTTGAAAGCTCTTGTTATTTACCCGATTACCCCTTTCTGTGAGCCTTTGCCTATCTACGCATGCGCATCTGTCCGTCTCCAGTTATGGATTTCGTTATCCCTTCGCAAGACAGCATCGCCATCTTCAACCACGTTACTTTGGATTAGAATCAACCGCAGAGCAGAGCAAAGCCGAGCCCAGCTGTGCGTGGAATGACATGGTTGCGATCAGTGTCAAAAGCTTGAGATCCATCTCAGTTGTCTTTGCGTGCCTGCTGATTGGTGCGATCTGGTTCTCACTTTCTTCTTCGTCTCTCTACTCCCAGTGGAGCCTCTCTGCCTTCATTCCCACAATGTAAGATTGCGCTTCTCTGTTTTTCTTCCTCCATAACTATGATAACAGCAACAACAATAATAATAATAGCGAGATGATTGTTGTTGCTATTCTATTCGTTGCTTGCTTGCTTGATTGCTGGGAAAACGGAATTGGAAATTATATGAGCATTGGCGTGATTTTATCTATTTATTTTGGATTAGGTTTTCTGTGGGAGCAACAGATAAAGGCATTTTCGCCTTTTCCACTGATGTTTCTTTTCATTTAATTGGGGGTTATATGTAAATCCAGGTCCGCTGTGCATGCGGAGGAAACAGATATATGGAGTGTTCCAAGGATTGTTGATTGGCAACCTTGCAGATGGTGGCTTCGAACACATCTAACTGGTTAGTGCAGTTCTTCGCTCATTGCTTCTTTTAAATCTTTAGGGTTTCATTTATAACGTAATAGTAAGGGCCCAAGTGTATATCATCTTCAGTTAAGTGCTTTTCATGCGAATCTAAATATATTTGGAGCAGAATTAGTAACAAATCGAGATGTGAAACCTAGACTACTGCCACCATGGTTAAGGTGATTTATTTCAACCCATGACATGTCCAAGTAGTTTCTCACATAGTCCTTCACTGCCTCTTTTGCTACAAATTTCTTGAATTTCATTCACTCTTCTTGCATGTACATCAATTATTCTCATCCATTATTCGTTTTCTCACATATTTAAAGTATTCCAAAAATGTTTTGTGGATCTTATTTATTAAAGTGCCATTTTTGACCTTATTACAGAAACTAACTTGTTTTTGGCCTTTCAAATTCATCTTTTGATTCTTGCGCTTCCCTTCTTATCGTCCCTCATTTTTTGATATGGAAGTTGAAGATAACATATATGCTGAAAAAATGAGGGTATTTTTAATTTTATTCAGAATGACTTGAGAATTTGGATTACGAAGTTTGAATGCAAATCACCATCGGAAAATCCTTGTGGCATTTTAGTTAGGACCAGTGTTAGAGGGGCTTTTTAATACTCCTGAGTCATTGTTGACTGGCTTCCAATGCAGACAATTGCAAATGGTTTTTTGTGTTGAAATGCTGCAGCTCTTCCAGCACAGAATAATGGGTATATTCGAGTGGATTGCTATGGTGGTCTTAATCAGATGAGGAGGGATGTGAGTACTTCAAGAATCTCCTGAATTCTTTGCCTCCTTTTTTCCCTTGTTTTTTCCACATGCATGCCGGGGGTTGGGTGTTGGGCATTTTTCTTTGTGATAAAAGTTAACTGTCATTTTGATATATCTTGTGATGATTGCAGCTGTGTGATGGTGTTGGTATCGCACGCTTGCTGAATGCAACTATTGTGTTACCAAAGTTTGAAGTGGCTGCGTATTGGAATGAATCAAGGTAGTTGATGGTGATGATTTTTTATTGAAAATTTCTGTTAGCTTTCCTACCTATGATCAGTTCAAAATTTCAATACACAAGTTATTTGGCCTTCTGCCAGGCAGGCAGCAAATTTAAAGTTACAAAAGAATTTGTAGGTTTAAAAAACACAAGATTTGGCACCCCATCTTTGTCATAGATTACACCATTCTGATGTCATACCTTGGCGTGTGTTAACGTTGTTGTGACTTTGCCATGACCCCATAAACTGACTGGGGTCACAAGACCCAAGGCATTCATTCTTGGCCTGTGACATTTGTTGAGTCATTAATAGACTAGTAGGACATACCTTTTATCTTTTAGGTGTAGGACTTCTGCCTTGGAAGTGTATTTCCTCTCATCTTCAAGTTCTCCAGTTCATCAACTGATCTGACCAGTCAACTCTTATTCTTCTTTCTCTTAGTTACGCCCAATCAACTATCATTTACCCACAGCCTACTCCCAAACATTCTGGATTTTCCCAGCCAACTCCCAGTTGACTGTGTCCTCCTAGTAGTCAATCCTCCAGGTCATATAGTTGACCCTATCGGTCGACTGTTCTATCTTTCAGCCGGCTTTCCATGGTTTTTTTTTCTTATAGTTGATGGACTGGTCAATTGTCTTGTTTTCTCATATTATTACGCTCAAGCCCTTCAGGCAGCTGTTTCCCTGTTTGCTTTACATATTTATGGTTCCACTCCCTATACCAAGCCTGCTTGTGCAAGTATAGGAAAATATGAACTAAACATAATTTCATTGTCATGTATAACATATGATCAACTTGATACATCAACATTAAGCACTTACATAAGATGGCATGCTTAAAAAATACACACATAGTAGTGTGCATATCATCTTCCCCTGTCTATTTCATGCTAGTCTTCTTCCCAATCCCTTGCATGGTTTGGAATTTTAAAATGCAGTGCATGAGAACTTATCTCAATAAGGCATGACATGGCAATGCAATTACACACAATGCTCATCAACCGCGCATTTCCTGAAGGCTGCCCCTAACCTTGACAGTTCCTCATTCATTTGGTGCACTCCTCCTAGGTTCAAGCCTTATTTTTCCCTTGGCATCATTGTTGCATAGTTTGGCCCAAGGCCATAAGCTCACATTAGCCAACATTCTTTACCATTGCACAAGGGACATTACGACACATTCACAACATTAAAGTATTGGACCTTTTTTTACCAACATATGTAGACTCAACATTTGCATGTAACATACCCACATCATGCACAAATATCATGCATGCATGTCATATTACACATTAGGCAACCTTAAATTTCATGCATCATGCTATTATGCAATAACCATAACCATGCACTTACCCTATGTCAAGCTAAAATTTAGTTCCTTGAAGCCTTCCTCTGCTTCCAACCATTACTTCCTTATTCCTTCAGTTTCTTCCTCTCTTTTAGCACTTTCTCTTACTAGATCCCCCTCATTTGAGAGGTTCTCCTATTTCAGCTTTAAAGTTGGTTTCTTACCTGAGTTTTTACCTACTTCCAGCAGCCGACCCACCAGTTGGCTGTCTACTTGCCTCAGACTGGCGGAGGCGGCCTTGAGGCAGCAAAGAGGCCACGGCTGCAACTAGAGTTTGAGTGGTGGCTTTGATAGCGTGATGAATTAGAGAACTTGAGAGAGCCAAACCCTAGTTGGAGAATAAATTCCTCAACAAACAAATACATTGTACACCTATTTATACTAATACTAACTGAGTCATGACATAAGCATGGCATAAATATAAATCTAACAATTGCTATTTCAATTTTTTCGAAACTACAGAAGAGGGTCCATAATTTGTGGAGGCAGCTGATTTTTTTTGTTTCTTTATCTTCTTAATTAACTTGCAGAATTTCATGAATTAGAGATGTACAGTTGTCCCTGATGCTTTACATGGTGATCAAACTTTTCTTCTTTTAGATACCATAAAATAAGAAGACAAATGTATGTCCTGATAGTTTTACTGAAAATTGAACTTTGCTTATTTGAGCAAATTCATGTAATTTATTCCTGTTCTAACTCATTAGTTTCATGCCAGTGGATTTGCAGATGTATTTGATGTTGATTACTTCATTCAGCAGTTGAATGGCTTTGTCAGAGTTGTGAAAGAATTGCCAGCTGAGATAGCATCCAAAGAACCAGTCAGGGTGGACTGTAGCAAACGCAAAGGCCAATTTGATTATGTCAAAAGTGTCCTTCCTTCTCTGCTCAAGCATCATTATATTTCAATCACTCCAGCAATGAGCCAAAGGAGGGATAGGTACACTTGTCACCATCTGCTTCCCATCTTTGCCTCTATCTTTGTCGAACGAAAGGTTTCTGTCCATGGGATTCCTTCTATTTTATTCTATATCTTCACAAAAGACCTTTTGTTGTCTTATAATATTTAAAGCTATGACAATGGGACTGAAATAGTTAAAAGATCTACATAGCCCAAAAAAAAAAAAAAAAAAAAAGAAGTTGAAAAAAGATCTGTTGGTGTGCAAAATATAAAGTTAAAGTTGCTTCAGCATCTTCCTTGTAATCTCTCCAGTCAATGAGTGAAACTTTATGCTCTTGAAAATGTCTCAAGAGATGGGAAAGTATGACCCTCAACCCTGTGTGTAATGTAGATTGCGTTGAAAAAAGCAAGCCTACATGCAGCTGCAGAAGTATTTCATGAGTAGTTTATGCTGCTTTATATCTGGAGTTGTTTTAGATAAATGAGTTATCCCCTTCACTTAACAGAATTACAGGAGAATGTGGGGTTTGAAGTTTATGCTGGTCAAGGTGTTTTTAGCACATCTTTCCTTTTTATTCTTGTAGGTATCCCCTGTACGCAAAGGCTGCCCTTTGTCAAGGTTGTTACAATGCTTTACGCCTTGCCAGAGTCTTGGAGAAGAAGGCCACTGAGCTTCTGGATGCCATACCCAAACCCTTCCTGTCCCTTCATCTACGATTTGAACCTGACATGGTAGCCTATAGTCAATGCGAGTATTCTGGCCTTTCTCCTGCTTCAATGGAGGCTATAGAGGCTGCACGTGGAGATCGGAAACCCTGGACTGGAGAAGTTGCCCGTGTTTGGAGAAATCGTGGGAAATGCCCCCTTACTCCTACAGAGACGGCTTTTATTCTTAAAGCTCTTTCCATCCCAACAAACACAAACATTTATTTGGCAGCAGGTGATGGTCTGATGGAACTTGGAGGGTTAACCTCTGTATACACCAATATTTTCACCAAAGCAACCCTTCTTAGTGGCGAGGATTTTGCTAGCATGCACGGGAACACCAAAGCCGCCCTCGATTATTATATATCAATCGATAGCGATGCGTACATGGCTACTTATTTCGGGAACATGGATAAGATGGTAGCTGCAATGCGGGCTTTCAAAGGGCTGTTCAAAACTCTTTTCCTGAGCCGGCATGCTTTCGCTGAGTACACTTCTCAGGGCTTGAGGGGGAAGGAGCTGGCAGAAGCCCTGTGGAAGGCTCACAGAGATGATTATGTGATGGGAAGAGGTTCTGCTTTACCAGAGTGTTTTTGCGAATCTAAGCTATGAGAGATCTGGTTTTCTTTCTCTTGTATTAATTTTTCTCCTCCTTTCCATTTCCTTTTGGTTTAGTGACTGGTGAGGCCAATTTGTTTTCAGAGGTAGAGATTTCAGGATGAAGAAAGATAAGTCCTTGCAAATTTTTATCGAAGTCTCCAACCCAATTCTGTAATATTTTGTCTTGAGCCCTCAAGTTTTGTTGTGGTGCACTGTTGAGATGAAAACTGAATCAATCAGACTCTTTCCTTGTTAAGCAATCCATACGTTTAGTTCCATGTGCAATGTCCGTGTTTATTGTTGATTTTACTTTCTTGACAACCTTTAAAAAGTTATGGATCTCTATTTGTCGGGGAGGGGGGGGGGGTGTTCAAGCTCTGTTAATTTTGAAGATGGATGGATGATACAGAAACTTCAGCAGCTTAGGCTGAAAACTAAAATGTTAGATTGATTTAATCTACAGTTTCCATGCCAATTGTAAGATGTCAAGCTGGCATCTGAAGTGAGAGTTCAAAATTATGATTCTTTTTTAGAAAAAGGGCTAATTTTCTTTTCTTACCAAACAATTAAAAGCACATGAACCAAAAAGTCTACACTTGAGAGGAAACAAAATGAGCACATTCTCTTCTGCTTTATATCTTGCCTTCTAATTTTGAATAGTAGGTATGTATTCAACGGAGATCTTTTGCTTCCCCAGAAATTAAATTAACTGACATTAACCAAAAAGTTTACACTTTTAGAAGATATAGAATGGACAAATTCTAGCCTCTACAGCAAGGGATTTCACCTTTTGATCCCAAAACAACATATCCAGCTGTTATCCCACTATGTGGGGTTGGCTACATAAATTCTAGACTTCTATATGGGTTACATCCCAACAAATAGTTTGTTTAGAATTCATATTTAGATCCGATTAGGTTTTACGCTGGCTGTCGGCTACCTAATGCAACTCTCCTTCTTTATCTGAGCTTGGGACCGGCAGTGGATAATATCCCCTGGCGGAGTAATGATGAAATGGAGTTTAAACACCATCTTCACATGGAGAAATTTCATGAGATGGTGGTGAATGAGGATAATTGATATAGTTGTGTTCCATAACTTAGTTGATATGGTGAAACTAACAAGTACAATATGGAAACACAACTTACCTTTTGATCCCAAAGAATAGATAAATTCTCTTCTGCTTCATAGCTGGCCATCTAGTTTTGAAAAGGTATTTAAAGCACTAGTCGAATATAGGCTTGCTGATAGGTCCAAGCATGGTCATTCATTTGGCTTGCCTTGATACCAAATACAACCAATCTATAGCAGATGTGTCTTCATGGAATAAGCAAGCACATGCCAAGGGGTTACAGAGTGTGAAACAGAGTGATATATCATGAAATATATCCAAAAAATGAGCCTGCTTTTACAATCCTAACAACATATGTACATCTAAAAGACTGTTTACTTATGTTAACATCTGTTGAGTTACCAGAAAGAAAGGTCAAGAACAGAAATTTTACCCTACAACTTTGCCGAAGATGGGATGCTTTTTAACTCACATATGACCAAGGGAATCCTTTTTGTCCCCTAAGAACGAATCAAAAGCACAAAAATGGTTGAAATTGGGCTTTCAAGATGATAGATAAAGAAAGCGCAATTTTAATATTTCAAGAAATAATTAGGTCAAATATGAAAAGAACAAAAAGACGGAAGATAAACCATGAAAACAAAAGTAAGATTGTTAAAGTGGATTTTAGAGTTCCCATGCAATCTCTAAATATTTCACCATATATAAATAAAAGAAAAAGAAATAATAGGAGAAAATATCATTAATTTTCTCAATATAGCAAGATCTCTAATAATAAAAAGTTGATTCACAATAATAATATCAAACTAGAACCTCTTGCTACAATGCAGCTTCTCCTATCACGATCCAAGATTGGGGGTCTATGACCAGTATAGATCCCTAGTTAGGCAAGGATGCCGCTAGATACTTACAAGCCTCTGTATAATGCAATTCCACACATATCTGTCAAGATGATAAAAGGGTCTCCTACATATTTGAAGTTGATGAAATCAACTTGGGAAATTGAGTTGCAAATGGAGCTTTCAACTTTTTATAGACTGAAGCAATGAGTTCTTTAGTGTGTTAACGCAGTAATTACAAGGTTGTACATTGCATGATTGGGAGATTCTTGATTTGTTGCAGCACCAATTTCATCTATTCGCGAAATTCAAATGAATTATTATTTTTGGAATCATCTTTTCCAATCATGCACAATGGTATATGCTTGTAGCCTTGTACCAATGGCTATGATATAGTGTTTGGTGGACAATGAAGGAGTAGGGGAATAAGTGGCCAATATCTTTCTCATCCAATATCATGCCCAGCACTTGAGTCATGCTTAGCACTCCAAGAGGGATTAAGAACGGATGTCATGAATTCCAAAGGGTAAAGTGACCACAACATTTGATAAACTTGGCTTTTGGGTTTTGGAGCACAGCCATGTCATCATATTGAACCTTCATTTAGCACTCTTATTCCATGATGCAACACATTCATAATGCATTGCAAGTTAAAAGGCAAAGGAATCTGCCCATCATCGCTGTGTTGATAATGCGTTGCCAATTAAGTGCAGTGCAGTCCTCTTCCTGGGATTTTGTCAAGCCTAAACACACTTAAAACCAGAAAAATATTACTACAGATTGGAGCATTCCCCTCTACTATATATGCTATTAAGGTGTATGGTTGGTGATTAATGCATCCCCTCTGCTAATATATTAAGCTGTTTCTTGCCTCTTGGCTCTTCCTATATGATTCTCGAGCAAAGATAAGTTCTTAGGTGTGCTATTATGCGGTGAAGCCCTGCTCCTTGCTCAAGTGATTTACAAGTTGGGTTACAAGTTGGGTCCCCAAATAAAGGGGAGGCGTGCATTGCTACCCGCCGTTCACTTCTTTGCACCCAAGGTGGTTGCTTTTGGCATTTGCTGCCCTAGCTACATGTGTGCATTTGCTTGGAAACCATATAAGCAAAGGCACACAATAATAGAATTATATGCAGCAATCTTTGGAAACGTTCCATCTGAGCTCATCATTCTGTACAAATATAGAAACACAGACATCCCATGTTCAGAAGGCTCCTTTCCCTTCTTGTAGTTCATACTGTGTCCATAATTCAGGAGTCCATTAACCAAATACGGGAAAGTAACTTCACTGGGAGTGCACTTGCTCATACATCTGTTCAAAAAAAGCAGGCTGCTTTTGTAAGTTTACCCCCTTTACGAAAGCTTTCTGTTAGTGCATTGCATGTCACGACATTAAGTAATGCTATTTATCTAGACTCGAAATAGATCTCCAGTCTAGCTTGCACCTTATTATTGGAAGATGAAAAGGTACAATGTAAACATGGACATCTACATCTTTTCATTGGAACCTTTTTATTTTTCAATGAAAAGATGCAAACTAGATAAATAACATTACTCCACGAATATCAGAATGGATCAGCTCCAAAACATTTTTTGTGCTCCATGACTTTCCTTAAGGAAATTGAAACTACATTTGTTAACAACACATTCTTCACAAACTTAGGAAGGAATAATAATTTGAGGAAAACTTATTACCATATTTTTCTGTTGGAGAGTTTTTAATACACCAAAATTCAAGTGGCCATAGTGAAAATGCCAAAGCCATGAAGGATCTTTTACTTCAACCATTAAGCAAGGTTGGGCCTTTTCAATCTTCAATGGAAACAAATTGTTTGAACTAATTTGAGCAACAATAGCACCTCTTGAAGGATCATATATCTCACAAGCACCATTCTTAATAGTTATTTCATAACCTTTTTCTTGCAATTGATTAGCACTCAAACAAATTACTTTTCAAGTCGAGAACATAAAAAACATTGAAAATTTTCTCTACAAAACCATTCTTGGTTCTTATACTAATATCACATTTTCCCATTACTTTCACAGTATAATGATCACCAAAACTTATTGAAGTACAAAAGTCTTAATTTATATAAGAAAAATAAGACTTACTCTCGCACATATGGTTGTTGCAACCAGAGTTCACATACCAAGTATCAGCTTCAGACTCATCCTTGACATGGTAAGCCATTAATAGAGTCTCTTCTTCCTTCTTTTATGCAAAATTTGATCTTTCCAAATTCTCTTTGTATTTAGGTAATTTGGTATAACATTTAGAGCGATAATGATCAAAATTGTGGCATCTGTAGCACTCTACCTTAGGTTTGTCAAAGTACTAATCACGTCCTCTGCCTTTGCTTTGAAATTGATCATCATCAATCTTTAAATCTTGATACTGCTTGCAATCATTTCTATTTCCTCGACCTTCTCTACCTCTTCCTCTAGAATTTGAGGAATGAATAAAGGTAGAAGCCTTTAAAGGTTGCTCCTTTGTAGACAAACTTCAATTCATTTTCTATTCATGGACTAATAATGAGCTCTGGAGTTCATCAAGTGAGAGTGCATCTATATCCTTGGACTTTTCAAATGAGCAGACCATATAGTTAAACTTTGGTGCCAAAGAACGCAATACTTTCTCAACAATAGCAACATCTTTCATCTTCTCACCATGGAATCACATTTTGTTGGCTATCCCCATAGTTCTTTCACAATAATTGGTAACAAATTCACCATCTTTTATTTGTAAAGTCTCAAAATCCCTTTTCAAGGCTTGAAGCTAAGCATGCTTCACTCTTGACGAGCCTTGATATTTTTTTCTTCATTGAATCTCAAATATCCTTGGAAGTTTCTTTGTTGAGAATCATTTACAGGATAAATCGATCAATGGCTTGGAATAAATAATTCTTTATCTTGAAATCTTTTAGCTTTAATCATTCCAACTCTATTTTTTGTGCCTTTGTAAGTGTCATTCCAGCTACTAGTATTGCCACACTAGATTCAATGACATGCCAATACTCTTTAGGCCTCAAGAAGTTCTTCATTAGCATACTCCAATGGTCATAGTGACCATCAAAGCATGAAATGGTCAATTGCACAAAGTTTTCTAAAGCCATTTGTTCCTGTAAAAGTGAAAAGATGAGAAAAATAAAGTTGCTACTATTTTGCTATTTGGGGACTCATTGATTCAGGATTCTCACTATAACGCCCCGCTTTTTCGATTGTTAAATTACTTTAGGAATTTTGGGAATATATATATATATATATATTCAATATAAACCATTTCTCGACAATTCCGTTTTACCTTCTAGCATACTAAACAATAATCAATAAGCTAAGACAGGTAATCATCATAAATGCGGAAGTTTAAAATTGAAACCTAATATGATACATAATTGAATTCACTTAATCATATCATAAGAATCTGTACCATCATGTCATCAAACACTTAAATACATGGAGACTTAACATCAAGAAATGACAATTTAGTACCTTAGATACAATTTGACTACTCCTCATAAATACATTAAATCGTAACGATTATACATAATCGTCAATATAGTACAATCTTCTAACCATAACTAAGAACATGTCCTGAATCCTCATGAATGAGCATATACCCGAACAACTCACCGAACCCATCGGCCACGTCATCAATCATCCCATTGCCATAGCTGCAAATCCTAACTGGAACGTTTGAATATTCTAGGGGCATAACTCAATTAGAAGATGAATCTTCTAGTGAGGGTTTAGAAACATGATACATGAATGCATGATGCAATAACATGAACAAACATTTTTCCTAGTGTAACTTTCGTGGCCCATAAGCCCGGCACGGAATCTTAGGTAGATCTTGGCACCTCCGGTTAAGATAATCTTAACATTATTCCATTAATTGCCCTTGGGGAATTACGGCTACACTTTTAGGGTGACATCCCAATCCCATGCACGAGTTTCAATATGATAATAATATCGTGTCATGCATACATCACGACTTCCCATGCAACAGTATATGAACAATATAACGAAAATGATCATAATATGCGTAAATATCATGCATAGAAAGGTAATCATATCGTATATGGATTATAGGGACAAAACTACTCACATTTTTCACAAAGTTCGGAATATCTCTAAACACGCGCATTGCCTCGATTTGCGTTCTCAGTCTAAATTTTCATGCCAACCCTCAAAAGTTGCACCAATCATTTTATCTCGAGCACAACAATCCTATAAATCATATTTAATCACTAATAATCTTGAAACATCAATTTCTTCATTTTATATGCATTTTCTTCCATTTTTCTTTCTAAAAATTTGAATAAATACCTTCAAGACTATTTTCTCAAATCTCTTTTCGCAACAATTCATAATATCCTGTGAACTTCAAAGAAAAATTATTGAACTTACCCGGAAGCTACGTTTCCAAGCTAAAAAAGGCTAATTGGTGCAAAAATCGAGACATCGAGAAGGCCAAATCCAAATCTTTTTGTACAAATCTAGATAAAACATTTTTCCAAATTTTTGAACAATTTTTTTCACATTTTTTTAGGCAGGCGCGTGCTACCGTGTGGCTCTACTCGTGAAGGCCACGCGCCGGCCTTCTTCTTAGGCTTGCACACCGACGTTTTGGGATCTCTCCACCAGCTTGTTTTCCTTGGCAAATCGATCACCATGGTGGGTCTTGATACTCGAAAAGACGGCCAGAAGGCCTCCTATTTGCCTACCAAAGTCTCGATCGACGCTATCGCCTCCCAACTCCGACGACCTTCGAACACCCCCCAAACCAACACCAAAGCGTCTTTAACTTTCTAGAAACGATCCTCAAGCCATGGGTAACAAAAGCCCCATGGTTTTGTTTCTCAATTCGTTTAATATCGGCTTTGATTTGAAAATTTGCTCCAGAATTTGACACCATAGACGCCTATTTATAGGCATTTTTGGGCCTTTACACACCTGATATCGATCAACCCAAGTCCCTTAGAGCCTCTACCTTCCCCAAGTTGGTCTAAAAACCCACTGAAAGGTTCCAATCTCGTTATCTCAGTGGCTAAACTTTCGACCAATTCTTCACCTCAACCCTTAAGAATTGAATTCTGTTGAATTGAAAAACTGTTTGATAGAATTTCTTGAAATCTAGATGGAAAATGAATTCCACTCTAATTTTCTACCCCTATCAAACGCACCCTTAAAGATGGAGTTTCACCAGAAACCTTATCACTACAATTGTTTTTGGTGAAAGAATATAAAAAGAAAAAAGAAATAAATGACAAAGGGTAGACTATTGGATCATTGTGGTTAGATAAGAAAATGATGAAGATAAGTAAGAGAGATGAAAATAAGAAGGTAATTTTGTAATTTTTTAATTTTTAACTCTGTAAAAACAATGACAGGGGGTTAGTTATGTGTTTTATAGTAATATGATATCAATTTCGATGTGTTATCTATTACACAATGAGGTTGCAAATGTGGCATAAACAATTCTTTGTATGATATATAACCAATACTTAAAACCTCTGGTTTAAGGGTGTATTGATAATTCACTTAAGCAATAAATGTAGATAATTGAATGAATTACCAATTTATCCCTTATTTGAATGATTTAATGAGTGGTATATTAGTAATTAATTAATAAAGTGTTAATATAGGTGTCAACCTGACTATACAAATAACATTATTCTTAAATTAATGACATTTGAAAATTTTGGTATGAAAAATATGCAGGGTATCACTTTATTCAATAAATATGGGATTCTATGGATATAAACAATTTTTTAAGGGCAGGAGATGTTATTTTTAAAATATTATGGGTGTTTGTGTAATTAAGACAAATACGAGGAGTGGTTGTTATAATTTCTCTAATTATTTCAAAACGATTTTGCCATTGAATTGATATTTCATATTTACAAGATGAATGACAACGGACAGAGAGAGCGAGAGAACTCGCTTTCGTTCATTCCATGGCGCTGCTTGCCCCTCCTATTGCTAGAACCAATTCGTCGCTTCCTATCGCCGGCGTAACACCTCGCCGCCGATTGGAAACAACCAGTACTAGAACTACCCCTCTGGCCGCCATATCAACGCCGCGCGGCGGAGAATCGACGGCGGATTGGGTGCAGGCCACCTCCAGGTTCTTCGACCAAGACACGCGCCCTATCATGTTGTTTGACGGTATCTGTTTGTTTACGTATCTGGATAATTTCTTCCGAGTTCTCCTCCCCCCTTGACCTTAAATCACTTTCTCCTTGTCAATTTATCTCGATAAATCACTAAGTTACTATCATTGGCGATTGAAATTTGTTAATTTACTGGTAGGCGTGTGCAATTTGTGTAATGGAGGCGTGAGGTTTGTTCGTGATAATGACAGGAATAGGTAGGGTTTCTACTCTTTGTCATGAATTATTACGTGCTATCAAATTAGTTGCAGTATCCAGGTGTACTTTAATTATTAGCGTCTCTACCTTTTCCTTTCTACTTTTTTCTTTTTGGTCCTTATCCTTCTCGTAAAAATAATCTTGATACATTAAAAAATCAGAACGAGGCCGCAGATTTTACCATGTTATAGTTAAGTTGGGGATTGTATTAAGGCAATTGATATACTGTGAAAAAAAAAAAAAATCGAATTGAATTCTCAAATGAAGAAAGAAACCATTCTTTTTGTCTTTGATGGTCATATGAGTGCAATGTTCACATCTCTTAGCCCTAAACAAATACTGTGGTTTCCCATAGAGTGAAATATTCATTGATCCAGTCTAGAAGATCGGTCTTTTTGTGTGTTGGCAACATCAGCTTACCTAATCTTATTAAAGTTCAAATTTTCCCTTAATTAAAAAAAGAAGAAGCTAGATTCACATTAGGAGGGTATTAATTGCCACTAGTTGGTTATATTTTTCCATTCCATAACTCTCCTAAACAAGGAGAAACTATTTTACATTACTTTTCATTCCTTGCTCTCCATTCCTTGTTCTCTCAAACAAGGAGAACATATTTTACATTCCATTCTACTCCGTTCCATTCCATTACTACCTCTCCCAAAGCCAGCCTTAGGAAGAGGTCTTCATACAAGAACATTAACAAGATCATAAGCCTTATCTCACTATGTAAGGACAAAGAATAGAACTTAATAATAATAATAACAATAATAAAGAGCTGCCTTGAACTTGTAAAATGTTAGTTATGTATGCTGCAACGGATTTTCAAAAAGAAAAAAAAGTTTTTTATTTTTATGGAAATGATAATATCGAACTATAAATAGAACATTAGAAGATTGTTTTCAGCCATAAAACCGTTTAGCACAAAGGAAGAATTATTCGGTGTATATGCATTCACCTCCCCCTTAACAACCACTCCCCCCCCCCCCCCCAACCAAAAAAAAAAAAAAAGATCCATTCACAAAGATCTCTAATCTTCCTATCAAAATGTCAGTATATCTATTTTTCTAGTCTAACCTATTCTTTTTTTTTTTTTTTTTTCAATTCTTTGTCAAACTATTTGTCAGGAGGATAAGATTTGAAGCTCTACAGAGTGAAGCGGGCAAGAAACTGCTACAGAGATGTGGAAGAGCTCCTGATGACATTTCAAGTGTTGTACTTGTTGAAAAGGAAAGGTAAGTGATTAATGAAGTTTCATCTGTTCCTGGGCTGCAAATAATGAAAGTATAGAAGTTTAAGGAAGCTTTCAAAATGCAGTTAGGAATCATAGAGCTCCTTCTCATCAATGGACTCTTATACGTACCTTGTTGTCTGTTCATTATTATTTATGTAGAATCAAAGGTAACCACATTTGTATTCCTCCCCCCACACCCCCCCCCCCCCCAAAAAAAAAAAAGAAAAGAAAAAAGAAGTGGAATCCAAGAAATGAGCTAAACCATATATTAAAGAATTGCTGCAAAAACATTTGCTACAAATCTACAAACATATACAAATTCCCAGTAAGTCAATGAAGACAAGCAAAAACAATAATTTACTATCTAAATAAAATTGGAAAAGAAGGAAATATTCCTTTAGCAAGCCACTAAGGATTTCAACCCCTTCAAAAACTCTTCATTTCTTCCTCACAATATTCTCTCCAAACCACATAAAGGAACTATCTCCTATGCCCTGTCTATCTTTATCTGAGGCAATGCAAGCCGAACAAGATATGAAATAAGAAGTTAAAGCAGGCATCACCAAGTCTATTGACTCAACAATAAAGAATATCCTAATTGACTGATAGTACATTCTCCTTGACATATAATAATACCAATCCAAAATAGTATTTCTTCTGTGCCTAATATTGCCCACTGTGACAATAACCTCAAGTTATGCTATACACACCATGAAAGCTCCTTCCCAAGGAAAGCTTTCCCTCTCTTCCAACGTAGAACTCTACACAACAGTTGAACAAAAAAGCTTTCTATTTCTCTTTCTCAAGTGGAGTTTAAACAACCTAACTTCAGGGACTGAGAAACAACTGCCGCTTGAAAGTTGAAAGTCTCTTATAGGAGGCAACTCCTCCAGATCTGGGACAATCCACCTCAAAGGCCTAATAACCATTCCATACCCATTTTCAACCAAATCCCAGTTTACTACCATCTGCCTGTTAAATGAAATGAACTTGCAAAAATCATTCCTCAATATCACATTACTTTGCTACAGTCCCACTCCATATGCTTCCCTAATACCCTACAAGAACTGCACTCCTAATCCCATAGTTGTCTTAAGAGTGCTTGGAGCCAAGGCGTGAAAATATTTATATGTCCTTAATTTATTTTCAAATTTATAACTATAAGAGGTAATTGCAAAATCATAGAATCATGAATCACAAATAGCCAACACTATAACATCAATTAATATTATTTCAATAAAGTACTAAATTTTATCAAAATAAAAAAAATTAATTTCATGATAACATAAAACACATATAAACAAATTTGTTTAAACAAATTAAATTAAGAATTTTACATATAAATTAATTATAAAAATTTATAAAAATAGACCTTAATTAAACAACGGAGAAAAATTGAAAAGTGAGATATATGTAGTGTATGCATAGTGGTGTGTTTTTAATCGAAATGAACAATTTAGAGAAATTGAAAAGATACTAGCCTAATTAGGGGGGAAAAAAAAAGGATCAGGAAGAGAACAGCCAGCCAAATATGGTTTGTTTCTAATTGAAATAAACAATTTAGAGATATGGAAAAGAGAATAACCAGATTACCAAAAAAGATAAAAAGGAATACAGATAATGCAGAATAGGAAGAGAACAACCAGCTGAACATGGCGTGTTTCTAATTGAAATAAGCAGTTGAGATATATTGAAAAAGACAACAATCAGATTGACCAAAAAAAAAAAAAAGGGAAGAAAAGAAAAAAAAAAAAAAAAAAGGAAAAACAGAACAAGAAGAGACAGCAAGTCAAACATGGTGATGTCCAAAAAAAAAACTTAATTGAGTCCCCACACCCCTTGTGGTTTGGGCCTTTTGCTCAGACACCCCCTATAATTTGTTTTCCAACAAAGAGGTCCCTGTAGTTTCCCTTTATTATTAGGACACCCCTTTGTTACAAAAGCCAAAAGGTATTAATTAAACTAAAATTAAGTTAAATTAAACCAATAACAATAACATATCCAGCTTTTATCCCACTATGTGGGGTCGGCTACGTGAAAAAAAAAAAAAAGAGAGATGGGGATGGAGAAGATGTGGGTTCCAGATCCATGGAAAAGAAAATCTGTATCCGGTGATGGAGAAGAAATTTTGTTAACCGTGAGAGGGAGGAAATCACCACTGCCCTCTGCCTCGAGCCACGTCTCATTCTTTCAAAATAGTTGCAGAAAAACAAGCATTCAAGAAATCCCACCTGATGAAAAACCAAAGGAGATCAATCACATTCTAAGCCATGACAATTAAGGAAGAAGCTGCCATTAATGCACTTGAAGGACAACACTAGCCCTAAGATGTCAGCTCATTTGTTGAATCTCCTCCCAACGAGCTCTGCCTTTTAGATTGTTTCGCCAGTTTTCAACCATGAAGGCAAATCCAGATCCTTAGTGAGCCAGTTGCTGACTTTAGCCCTTTCTAGGACTTTGCTTTGGCTCTTCCTTTTTGATACGTTTTACTGACAATTTCAGGAACAAGTGGGGGAAGGCCTGATATGGGCTGGCAAAGGTTGGAGGGCTGTGTGTTTTTGACATATTGGTCACTTCACTTTGCTGCCAGAGCAGGCGGCGAAGTAGTGGCTTGGGTTTGCCATTTTCATCCATGGATTCTGTTGATCTGGAACCCATTCTTCACTCTTTGATATTTAGTTAAACTTAACTTAAGCTCAGTTTAATTAATGCCATTTGTAATGGAGGGTTGGTCTAACAATAAAGGGAAAGTACAAGGACCTCTTTGGCGAAAAAAAAGCCACTGAGGTGCTTGGATGAAAGGCCTAAACCACAAGGGCCGTGGTGGCAATTTACTCTTGGAATAAAAATAGAATAGGTTGTCGAACAGTGTTGCCTGCCTCTGGGGGCACTGTTGGTGAAGATAGGTCCTTTAAAGAATAAGCACGCACCCCTACCAGCCAAGGGTTCTCCTGCCTGTGAACCTCACTCACCGAAGTCTGCCATCATATGACAGCTCCAGTGGACACTGGGACTCCAATCAACATCTCCAAGCTTGCCTCTCATAGATCTACACAACTGTGATTTCCTCTCGAGAAGAAGAAGAAGCAAATAATGCTAATTGAAGCTAAAACCTTTCAGACAAAGAAAAAGAGTACTTGAATGGGGTTCCAGAAGCTTAATGAAGACCACTTTTTGAAGTTTTATAGATCTCTTGCTCTTTGAAGGCCGATGATGAAAGCCCTAGACAAAGTTGAATGTGGTTTCTTTGCTCATTCTATGTTTTGCTTATCTTCCTTTTATATTTTAGTCACTGAAACAAAATAGGATTATTATATGCAAAAAGTGCATAAGGTGCATGCCTCTTGCTCCCATGCGAGGGCCTCAGGAGGGTGCTTTGCCTCACTCAGCAGAGGCACACAAAGTTGCACCTTTGTGTGCCCTAGGCTCGCCTTTGACAACTATGCCTAAAGCATACCCATATTTCCCCATCATCAATGTTTGCCACAAGCTAATAGAATCCACCAGAATTTCAACAGCCACTTCTTTGAATAAAGCTAGGATTTTTCTGATCCCCATCCTTCTCTTTTAAAGGCCTGCACACCTAACCCAATCAATATGGTGATATTTGAATTAATTACCTATCCACCCCAAAGTTGATCATTATTTATATCAAGAAGAAAAGAAGACCCAAACTAAGTAGAGCAAAACTAGCCATCTCAAATTATAAGCTTTTGAATATCTTGGCCTGTTAGGAAGTGAAAGAATGATAGGGCATTAGAAGAAGGGAGGCTGGACAAGTTACTTTCAGTAAGATTCTATCAAACCACTTGATATGTATTGCCTCTTCACTTATCATTTTAGCAAATTTGCTCTAGTATCTTTGAATTACTACATCCTTATGCTTCAGCTTTGCAAGAATACCACCAAGGAGCAAGCACAAACAAGAACAGGGAAGAAGCACCACAAACTGTCTTCCAATGACTGTTCATCCAAAACCCCTTACTATAATAATTCACGTATAGTGACAATGTGACATTAATATGCAAACTCAGAACCATTGCAAAAAAATAAAATAACACAATAAAGATGACTTCTCAACAACTCCACAAAAAAGGGCAAGTATTACCTTGTTAGAAAGCTTGATATGCATTATTTGACCTTTTTTCAACTGCTTAAGTTTTTGCATGTCTTGTAACTTGATATGGTATTAGGTTCCAAGATGTCTTAAATTCAAATCTTGTTATTTATGTTGGATTCAGTTATTGATATTTGTTATATCTTCTTATTGTATCCCTGATATTCTGCCTTAAATTTAGTATATGTCAAAATGCAACTGCGTAATTGCATGTGAGGGGGAGTGTTAGAAAGCATGACATATTATTGGATCACTTTTCTGATGTCTTAAGCTTTTCGGACTAGTGGTACTTACCAATCTGCAAGGAGACAATGAGATAAAGAAAGCACATCAGCTCTCATATCATCAACTAGATAGGCAGTAACTATACCCTCCTTCAGAACACCAAATGGAGAAGTTCCATATAAGTGACATTTCCCCCCAATAATAATGATGAAAGGGAAAAGGAAAAAAGGGTTTCCTATCCTGAAGACTGTTAGTTTCATAGAAGGCCCAAGAGATGTCATTCATGATCTCAGAGAATCTCTTCTAGATATGCATCAATAGATATATTCCCTCCACTTTTTCCCAAAGAATGTCCTTGTAAGACTAACTCGAGAAATCCCAGAACACATGATCATTGTCATGTTTACACATAATAACCTCCATATTGCTTTTGAATTTGAACCTATAATGCAGACACTCATCATCCCCTAAAACCATACGGAGTATCTGTTATCCTTCACGGGCATTCTGGAATCTGGAATTCGTAATCACAAAATGCTTCCCACCAAATTGGTGGGTCAAAAATCCTTCGAACTCCATCTTCCCTTCTTAAAAATAAGGGCAATGAATGAAGCATTCAAACTCTTCTCCTAATCCATTGTGAACAAAAGAATAGCAATAATATAAATATACTGCATGGACTTCAACTTCAAAAGTTGTCTATTAAAATGGAATGTTAGTATATGTTAATGCTCGGTTCTGGTGGATAAGACATTAGGCAAAATTTGCAACTTCAGGTCTCTCTGTCTACCCTTGAGGGAGAGAAGGGTTCATTTTTTGTTTTTTTTTTGGGGGGGTGGGGGGGAGGCTAAAAATTTTAAATTGATATAAAACATTGAATATCACGGAATAATTTTAGGACCAGCTAATGCAATTAATCCTTCTCTTTCAATGTCATTATTGGGCCAACACTGCGGCTTTGAGTTTGACCTTAGAATGCTCCTTGTTCTATTTGCTTTGCAATCTTATTTCATGCAACTTATTCAAAATGTAACTCCTATTTCTATTGTTTTTTATATGGTAGAGAACTTGGAATATCACTAAATATCTTGTGATGCAGGTCATATATCAAATCAGAAGCTGTACTGAAGATCATGGAATATATAGACTTACCCTTTCCTCAACTAGCATTTTTTCTACAGCTGGTACCTCTGTAAGTTATCCCTTTACTGTTGTACTTTGCAATTGAAGAGACCAAACCATTGCTTGTTTTCTGTTATCACATTGTAATCTGATATTGATATTTGCAGCTTTGTACGGGACTTTGTATATGACAATGTTGCAAACAATCGTTACACGATATTTGGTTACTCTGATTCTTGCAAGTTGTAGGGCAGGGTACTTCAGGTTTGTGCTCTTTCGACAACGATGTGGTTCAGAAATTGAGTACAAAAGTTTATTTTTGCCATACTTGTAGCTTTCTCCATCAGTTTCATGTTTGTTAATACCGACCAAATGAATACATAATAAGTATGTCTCTGCTATTTGCGAATGGTATCTGTTCTAAGATATGATGAAAGGGTCTAGAATAGAATTTTTTGATGTTCCTGTCTGCCTAACTGTTATTCCTAAGAACTTGCTTGATCTTGCTATCAATTTAAATGTTTATGTGTTGAACTGTTTGTCTTGACTAAATTACACTTGACACCTTGAGATTTAGCAAAAAGACATGAACACCCCCCATTTATCAAAATTGACGAAAACCTCCCTTGCTACTCCAATTCCTTAAAACTCTCTCCTCCCTCTTCCTGTCTCCGCTCCCTCACTCCCACGGGCCAATGGTTTGACCATCAGCGAATGTTGCTGGGTTCTGATGATATATCAAGAATCCAACAAATAGCATCATTCCATCGCTGACGAAGAAAGAGAGAGGGGCAACGAAGGAGGATGAGGAGACGAGGGTGTTTTAGTTATTCGAAAAATTTTAAGCAACGACAACAATTAATGCAGTAAAGGTTATAAAGTTAAAAAAATAAAAAATATTATTTCTAATAGCTCAAAAAATAAATAGTATTTAAGCTTTTAAAGAAAGCTCTGACCCTGCATTGCAGGGGCAGCAGAACTTTCTTTGATGGCTGGGAGATTTCCAATTGACCTTTTTTTCTTTTTTTTTATTGAATTTTTCTTGACCATTGACTATAGAATTAAACATTTTTTCATTAAAGAAATAAAAACTGTGTATATTGTTTAATAGTTATTAGTCTTTAAAATTTTAAAAATAAAAATTGATTATATTGTTTGATATAAAATAATAGACAATAAGTTGTTAAATTGACTGTTTAATATAAAATAATTGAATATGTTGTCTTAACTTCTTTAAAATGATGAACATAATAAAAAGAAATAAAACCTAAACATTTGAAAATACTGCATTTACAGTTGATTTAGAACATTTATTTTCCCTTCAGTGAACACATAATAAAAATAGTTGGTGCATTTGTGGGAATGAATGTTGAATAGGTGACACCATGTATATATATATATATATATATATATATGGGAACTTATCATAGACTAGTAATATCTTTTTAAGATATTTATAATTAAGATTAAAATATTAAAAAAATTAAATTTTAGAAAAAATAAAATAATATATTTTATGTAATGTGATCATTTA
The DNA here is from genome assembly GCA_036245055.1 of Diospyros kaki. Lineage (NCBI taxonomy): Eukaryota > Viridiplantae > Streptophyta > Magnoliopsida > Ericales > Ebenaceae > Diospyros > Diospyros kaki. The sequence goes on from BSEG01000003.1 coordinate 7,249,035, forward strand.
CAAACTTAATAATTTATTCATGAGTTGAAATATAAATAAAAATTTAAAATGTTGATATATAAATAATATTTTAAGTGGAGAGTGAGTATTGACCTTGTCTTTGTTAATTGCAACTAATAGTTTTCACATTTAGAAAATATTTTGTCAAACTTTTCATGTTACATGGTGTATGTAACAATATTTCTTTCTACATGACATTATCCTATTGTTCTTGATAAGATAGACATCAATCAAAGAACATTCGAGTTAAAGAGATATTCGAGTCATTGAGATAACATAATAGACAATCATATGAAGTATTTTGCCTTACACTAAGGGATGATCCCATCCTTATGGAGGTCGGCTTCTTTTTGAGACTTGGTGTTGGCTTTCATTTTCTTCCACAGTAGATTATGTTCTAAATCAACTGTGAATGCAATATTTCCAAATGTGTAGATTTTATTTCTTTTTATTTTGGAGAAGAAATTCTATTGCTTCTTTTTCTCTTATCAAAATGGAAAGAAGAAAAAACAATGGAAACTTTTGCCTTTTGTCACAATGGAAAGTTGCTTAATTACTAAACCAGAAGGATTTAGAAGAAATAAGCCATCTTTAACCTTACTGCATCATTTTTTAAGTTAACACTCTCTAAGTTTATAAATCATTAAGTTTTCCATAGAAAATTGAGAATTACAATGGAACACGCAATGAAATTGGGAATTATGAATAGTGATGATGAGTTTGTTTAGAAATTTTTCTTTAAAGGGCAGTCCTCAAGATCATCTGTATACAAGGGGGTGAATTTAAATGTGAGTTGCCCTGGCTGAGCCCACAATAAAGAATAAAATTTTAAGGTAAAAATTCAATTCAAATCTAATTCAGCCCATTCTCAACCCAACTCAGTCCAGCCCACCCTAAAATGCTGGATTCACCCTTGTCTATATATAATAACACCAATCTTAATCTTCCTATTTGTTAAGTTAGCGTTTGTTAAAATAAATAATATAAGAGAGTATCAAGATAAACTTGAAATATTTTTTAGATCAAAATATAGAATAGTCAAGATAAAATTATGAAGTATTTCAAGATTTCTATCAAGTTCTTTGTTAAATTTTTAGAATTTATTGAGAGTTGTATTTTTTTTGCATATATTTGTTAAATACCTATAATAAATATTGAGATAAGAATTTTTTTACCAAAATATCTCTATTATCAAATTCATTTAAAACTATATATTAACATTAATAACAAAATTTTGATTAAAATAGTGTTTTATGACTAATGTGAATTGTTAAAAAATAAAAATAAAAATTAAAAATAATGTTTTATTTTCTAAATTCATGTTCAAAATAGATTTTAAAAAGATTAGAAAGTAGAAACAATTAATGGTGAAATTACAATAATTTCACTTAAATAATTAAAAATTGTCAAAATATATTTTCATAATAGATAATAAAATATAAAATTAAATAAAATAATTTAAAAAATCAATAAAAGGAATAATGTTATTTAAATTTTAAAAATTGCCAAAACAGATGATAATTTAAAAATATATTAAATAATATTAATTATAATACTTAAATAAATATTTTTTTTTAACATTAGTCTTATTGTAAAATAAGATTTAATAAATTTAAATTTTAAAAATATATTAAATGACATTAATTATTCTACAAATGACACATGGGTAATTTAGCCTTATGTAATATTGCAAATCAAAATAAGTAATATTCCATAATTAGTGATGTTAGAAGAATCAAGTTAAAAATCTAGAAAGCAGTTTATTAATTTTAAATAGCCGAATCAATGCAAAGGAGTATCCCGAAATGTAAATATCTAAAAAAAGGTATATCATTGACAAATGTCTTGAGAAAAGATTTATGACGCTGAAAGCAATCAAAATGGGGATAGTTTTCGGTATAGTTAAGATATAGTCTGAAAAATCAAATGGTTGTAAGGGACTTTCGAAAAGTCAACAGAATCTTGAAGGAGATTTGGTTTTATGTAAGGATCAATCCTGAATTAGTTTCGGGATAAAACAAAAGTCTTGTGAGGATGCAGGAACGAAACTGTACTTATCGAGTAACTTGGAGTTATTAATTTTGAATTTTAAGTATCTCGATGATTATTAATTCGATATTTGAGGATTGTGCAAAGTTTAAAATGGGATTATGAAGTTAATTGCGAGAGTATGGTCTTGGTTAATTATGAGAAGTAATAAGGTAAGGTGTTAGGAATGAGTAAAAGTAAAAGGTACATTAAGAAGTAATGAGGTAAGGTGTTAGGAATGGGAAAAACTAAGTTAGTACAAGTAATGATGGCATAAAAGTATGGTGATGTGAGGTGTTAGGAATGAGAAAGAATGAGAGGTATGGTTGCGGATTTGAAAAGTTATTCTATTCTAGTTTTGGATCACTTTGGGGTCCAAGCTTATAAATAGGGTGTAAAGATTCAGAAAAAAAAATAAAAATAAAATAAATAATAATTAAATTAAATTAAATATATATAATAATTAAAAAAAGAGAGGGGGAAAACATAAAAGGAAAGGGGAGGCGCGCGGGCAGCCCCCCTTCCCAGAAAATATCTCTCTCTCTCTCTCTCTCTCTCTCTCTCTCTCATTTTCTCTCATTCCCTCTCGGATTTTCGTTGATTTCAAGCGATCCGACCGTTCAATCTTCGATCCGACTTCATTTTTACCGTTAAAGCGCCCCCAATCTACAAAGAGGTAAGCATTTTGGCTTGATCTTGTCGATTTTTCTTGCTGTTTTCGTGAAATGTATGTTGAGGCGCGATTTGGGCTTTTGGTTGGATGCTTAAGGTCAAATTTACGAAGATTCGATTGTTGGATTTCTTTGATTTTTGTATATGTTGGTCGGATTGTTTGAGGGGGTTTGATGATGGTCTCCGATTGTCGAAAATCACCGGCCACGTTGGTCGGAGGTGACTAGCAGTAGGCTTTATTATTTTGGCTGAGAGTTTGACCCTAGATTTACGAAAATCTAGTCGTCCGATCTTTGTCATTTTTTGATATGTTGCTCTCATTGGTGTTGCGCACCTCGGGGTGACCTTCGATCGTTGAAAAAATGGCTGACGACCTGCGAACTACAATTGCAAAATTTCGCCCATATTTTAGTCAAAAATTAATTCTTAGATATATTAAGATCTGATCGTTCGATGGGTCTCATTTTGAGATATGTTGTTATTCGTGGCGAGGGTTTCGTATCGGTATGATGGTCAGCCGTTTTTCACTGGCCGGCGATGGTCGCCGGCGGCAGCAGTTTGCTAGAAAGAAAGAAAAGAAAATAAAAGGAAAAGAAAAAAAAAGAAAAGAAAAAGAATAAAAGGAAAGAAAATAAAAATAAATAAAATATAAAAAAAAAAGAAATGAGGGTTTTGGGGGTTGAGCATGTTGGGATAGGTTTTGGCCTAGGATGGCGGGGCCCGATTGGGTTATAGGATGGCCCAATGTGTTGGGCATGACTGACCCAGTTGTGGTAGCCCTTGGGCTAGCCCACTCGGCTTGTTCGCCCTTGTCGCTTGTCCGTAGACTTAGGATAACTTGGTTAGATTGGTTCTACTCAGGATATCGATGTCTGTCTAATTTGGGTTCTCTTTAGGTCTCCTAGAATTGACGATATATTGGCGAGTCATTTTGTTAATTGGAGTCCCAAGGACAAAGGCCTATTGGATGACTCGAGGCCGAGCAAGACTGATCCTGAGTGCATTCTAGGCTACCTTATGATGATAATATGGGTTTATTTCGAATCTTAATTTTTGATGGATTCATGTTATTCTGAGGCTAGAATATTGCAATTTATCCCTTTTAAACTATTTATTAAATTATTAATTAATTAATTATTAAGTTTTAAAAAAAAAATTATCAATTGAGTTATAAATATAAATATATATGTATTTTTGAAAAAGGAGAAATTTAAATAAAAATATATTATCTATATTAAAAGAAAACTAGTTTATGGGTGAATATAGAAATATATATATATTATTATGTCATTGTAGCCTATAAGTGAGTGTGTAGTTCCACTATGCACTTACACGTAGCATGCAAGGCGAGGCATGATGACGTAGTTGATCGCTAAGCTTGACGAATTCTATGACACCAAATTCGAATATTGTGCGGGCCAAGATATAACATAATCGATTCAGGGTGTTAGGCAATGGTTAGGATTTTCGGTAATTTCATTACGTCGTTACTCTTGTTACCTAAATGTGACCACCCCATTCTATTTATTGTAGGCTCAGATTATCAGGATTTTGTTCGATCTTCTCCCCAGACTCGGACTTGAGTCATCGTTTCTCAAGCGAGTAGACATGATATGTTATGTTTTCCTTATATTATGCACGTATATACTGTTTTATGCATAAAGATTATAAACTTGTATTGATTTTTATATGCATAACTTGTGCATGATTTTTATATGCAGATTATAGAAAAATATTTTTAAATGTTTGTAACTTACATGAAATATTTTCATCCTATTAGGAGAGACATAAGATGAAAGATATCCTAATTGATTTCTTGTCTTGAGAATGTGAAATATTGCGTGATATGGTGTATTTTAGACACCACATTGAATGATAAATGATTATGACTTATGCATAAATTAGGGTATTATTTGCATTATTATTAGAGGACTATCTAGTAGATTCCCTGGTGACTCACAAGAGGAAAAGATCATGGTACTGTGAGGCTTGGCATTCCAAGGCCATGAGAGACATAGATAGTATGTTTTAGCACTGCTATCACGTGGGCTATTATGATGATATTGTGTGATGATGAGGTATGTGCCGATATATATACTTGTGTGCATGTGTATATAGGCGTTAGGCCAATTTCTACTAGTGTATTCTCAGAATCAGTGCATGCATCTCATATAAAAGTATAGGGGACTTAGGTGGTTAGGGAACAACTTATGGGGGTTGTCTTTAGGCACTTATTTTTCCTACACTATGTTTTTCTTTGAAACCTCAAATTATTTAAACTTATGGTACATATTTTTGTTGTTTATACCGTTATTATGTTATTGTATTCATAATGATCATTCTAGCATTTTATTATATACTCTCCTAGTGGGCATGACATATCTTATACTCGCGAGTCCACAAGACTCACCCCTTTTTATAAAAAATATTTTTAAGGATTTCTCCTTTTTTATTATTGGTCCAACAGATCTTCTGGTATGATATCAGACCCCTTTTTGATTCCGGATGTAATATAGGATGCTCTGTGGAGACATACACGTACTGTAGAGTTTAATCTTTTGTCTCTTATTTTTGTGACACATATTTGTGCCAAGGGCCCGAGATACGGGATTGGATATGTATTTATGACAACAGTGTAATTTTTGTGCAGTTGCTGTATATGGAATATTGAAATGTTATTTAGAATGTGAAATGGTATTTTACTCCATGTTCTATATTTTGTCAGTAGTATTATTGTTTTATTCAAATCGAGATAGAGAATAGGCTTACTAGTCTATTGTGGGGCTGCTAGGCCTAGGGATTAATGCCGGTCATGACTTATCAGATTTCGGGTCGTGACATAGGGCCATATGGTTGTTCTCAAGACCATTCTATTTGAGATCTACTTGAGAGATTGAGGTGAGAGATTTGTGCTTGAGAAAGAGGAGAGAAATCTGCAAAAGGAATGAGGAAAGTCGAAACAAAATCAAAGGAGAACGAGCCTCGTTGGAGTTTTTGAAGTATCGTCAAAGTTCGTGCAAAATAGTTAGAAAAACGGCGAGGTAAGTTCTGTTTCTTGTTATATTCCTATAAAGGGGGAAGAGAATGACCTGTAGGTTTAAACGAGAGTCAAATTAGAGATAAAACGAGACAGTTATGACCTAAATACGAAAACTACGCAAAGTTGTGCATTTTTAAGGGAGACGCGTGTAGTTCACGCATCGGGAAGGGGTTGCGCGTGAAGGCGCGTGGGCCACCTTCCCAGGGCGCGTAAGGGCACGTGTGGGGCCCCTTTGCCTTGTAATTTTTAGTTATATCCCTCATTTAATGTCCTTCAACCCTATGTAAAAATATTAAATGTTTGGTTTACCGAAACTAGTGTTTTCTGCAGACATCTAGGCCTGCTTGCGGCGAAAAAGTAACGTCCAATGGTAAACCTTCAAGGTAAGTGGTTCTACCCTAAGCCTGGTTTTATGTAAATAATTTTATCATGTTGACATGCCTTGTTATATTATATATCATGTAGAGTGCATTCACATGTATTGATGATGAAATATGTATATGTACACGATGATATTATTGGTCATGCATTGCATGGGTTTGTGATTAGGGACTGGTATCGCTACTCTACCAAGGGTGCCCCCATACATCTCGGCCTAGTAAGGAGGTTGTAAAAATGGAGAGTAACAGTTGGGTGTGGTTGACTCAAACGAAAGGACTGAGGACATTTTTCATTTTTCATACATGCAAAAAATATGATATTTGTTCCCTTACTTAGATGTTTCATCATCTAATTTGGACTTTATCTCTGAAATATTCAAACGTTTCAGATAGAGATTATAGCAGAAACGAGGATGAAAGAGACATGTAATGACACTTAGCAAAGTGCATGATATATTGACTATATGTTTATGTAGCCTATGTATTTAAGTTATGTTATTTTGAATTCTAAACGTTTTGAAGGATGCTATACAACCTTATTTATAGTTAATGTTAACGTTAAAAGTTCAATTCTTGCTTTCGTTATTGATGAATTACCCAATCTAGCGTATATAATGTATGATGAATCTCATGCTAGCTATGTAGATGAAAATTTTGAGAGTTTTGTGTCATGTGAAATTGATCTTGAAAGAAAAATAGCCCAAAATTTCCTAAGTTATAACACGGCCGAAAGAGTGGGATGTTATAGTTTATTTGTAAAATATTAGATAAATTTATCTGTAGGGGAATAGATAAATTTATCTATAAAAAGTTAGATAAGAAGTCACATGAGAATTTTTTTAAGAAATGTCAGAAATAAGTTTAACAAATACATTAGAAAGGATAAATATCTGAAATGTTTTCCATATCTAACATTTTTCACCTTATATATTGGTTAACAAACACTACCTAACTAAGATATAGATCAGAAAAGATAAAATATGGAAAGCATTTAAGACTTTTATCATTTTCAATGTATTTGTTAAACTTATCTGGTGACTCTTGAAAAATAAGTCACGTGACTTCTTATTTGATATTTTTTAGATATGTTTATCTCTCTCATTCTTGAGATAAATATATCTTAGACCTTGCATATATGAAAAAATGACGCATACGTTTTTTAATGTATTTCAAAAAATGTACCTAAAAATCTTAAAATACTTTTCAGTATTATCTTGACCATTTTATATTTTAAATATTTTAAATTCTTATTTTTACAAATGCTATATAAGCGGGTTAAGATAATTAGAATTAGTGGAAGATGATAAGATTAATATTGCTTAGTTAACGTTAGGGTATTTTAAATTAATATAATAGAATGATGGAAAATATATAAGATTAAGTACAGTTAGACGTAATGATTTAATGGGAATAGGGTTATATTTAGTATGAAAAAGAGTTAAGTAATAATTTTCATTCTATTATTATGTTTAATACATAAGAATTTTGAAGAAATGGAATAAAAAAATAATTAGTTAGACAAAAATACCCTCATAATATAAGAAATCTAAAATCTTATTTTTAAATGTTATTTAATTTAAAAAAATCAAATAATTATTGAATATGTCTTACAAAAAAATTATCTTAGTTTCCAAGAGCTAAAAACCTTCAATAAAAATTGAATAAGAATATAATTTATAAATTGAAAAATTAGTTAAGAAAGCTGGCAAAATGTGAAAAAAAAAAAAAAAGTGGTTGGTGGTTGGTGGTCGGAGAAGGAGAGGGGAAGCAGATCAGTGGTGGTGTAGGAGATGGGGATGCAGTTCAACAGCTGGTAAGGGATGAGGGTATGCAGATTGCCGGAGCTTAAGGGGTTTCAAGTCAAATCGGTGGCTTGTGGCAAAGAAAGGGAAGCAGAGCGGCGGAGGAGAGGGTGGGCATGGTGGTTTGTGGTGATTAGAGGAGAGCAGATCGACAAAGGAGATGATGAGTAGTGGTTGTTCCTGGTGGTTAGAGGCAGGCAAATCAGCGTAAGGGATAGTGGGTTGGTGGGGGTTAAAAGGAAGCAGATATGCAGAGGAGATTGTGGTTCGCAGTGGTTTCACACGGCGGAAGATTCTTGGTTCGCGACAGAAAGAGGGAAGCAGATCGGGAGAGGAGATGGTGGTTCGAGGCAGTTCGCGACAGAGGATGACCGTTCACTGCGAAAATTGGTGGAGAAACAGGAAAAGAAAAGAGAAAGAGGAAGCATCTGGTGGTGATTCCCGGCGAGGGGTGGCAAACGACTGCGCACGGCTGGAGACAGCAGTGACAGCGACTTTGGGGGAGGACTTGGCAGCATATTAGGGTAGATGAAGAGGTTACAAATTATATATAGAAGGGCACGCAATACATACATGGCATAATGTACTTTCATGCACAAATTGAATATGTAAAATGTACATGATGTTTTTTTGCTTCCTAATAAGGCTCGAAGTTATGACGATTTTTTGGGGTAAGTTTATCTTCATAGACTTCAGCGTGGGATTGAAAAACCCAAGACCCCACTTTTAGGCAGGGCATTTTAAAAGTCGGGTCACAAGTTCACTCTTCATTTTGGAGGAGAAATGGGCCTCGGCCCATTTGCTTAAGTGGGGGGAAGCCCACTCATCTTAGCCCATTAGCCCTCATATAAAAGGACATTATTTGCCTTCCTTTTGGCGTCTTCGTCTCTCATGGCCGAACCCTAGCCCCCCTTTCTCTCTCTCTCTCTCTCTCTCTCTCTCTCTCTCTCTCTCTCGTGTTTCCTTTCTTGGTCGATAGCTTCATATCTTTTTCCTTGTTCATCCGATCGTGATGGGAGGCTTCTTGCCTTCTAGGGTTGATCCTTCCTTCCTTGTGAGCACTCGCATTTCCTTGGGTGAGAAAGGCGATCCACTGATGTCGTTGGAAGCCATTACATATTTAGGTTGGGGTTCTCTTTTTCGGGTAAGTTGTTCTTTCTTTGCTTTGTGCTTCTACCCTTCATCTTTGTGACTGATCTACCTTCTGTGAAAACCTATTGTGAGTGGTTTTGATCGCTTGGGTGAGAGAGGGTTTTGTTGAGTTTAGCCGAGAAGTGTTGGGGCTTTTTCGGCTTACGATTTGAGAGCTTCGTTTGTGGCTTGCGGTTCTTATTCGTTGGCATTACCAAAAGTGATGACGAGTTCTTTCAGATCTGAGCCTTGAACGTTATTAAACAAGGAGTTTTCATTATGTTTCTTGCGTTCTTTATCTTGATCTATATCTGGTTCGATTTATTAAACTAACCCTTTCTATTTTGTAGAGATTTTCCACAACAGTACATGTCTATTCTCTAAAATAGATCTTCATTTCATACATTTTGTGAGGGAATGGCCATTCCTGAGAGAGTAGACTAATTCCATTCTTTGATAATAACCAAATGTACTCTTAAGAGACTCTCATTCCCATTCCATCATATCCTTGTGGGTGGCTTAATTGAATGGAAGGTAGCAAACATTGCCGGGAATAAACTAAATAGACATTATATATAGAAATAATAGAATCATGATAAAGATCAACATAGAAAAATGATGGTAAAAGAGTTTAAAAAAGTCTGAGGTTGTGTTCTTGTTGTTATTTTTAACCCATTTTGAATTTTCAGTTTTTCAAAATATTGAAAACACTTTTACTTTACTATTTTCAAAAACGTATTTTTGAAAATAAGAAAAAAATTTGTAAAGAAAATCTAAAACAATATTTTATTTTGGGTGGTTTCAACGTGTTTTGGCTGAAAACACCCTAAATGTTGAAAACGTGAAAAACACTAAGCCAACCCCCTTGCCAAACTTGCACAGACTCACATATCTCATCTCTGATCTCATTTCTCATCTCTTATTTTCCTTCGACCGTTGACCACCATTGTCACCATTATCATCGTCGTTGACTAAGCCTGCCACCACCATCGTGACCATCGCCGTCGACCACCCCCACCACGGGCAATACAAGTTGCCACGACTGCCCCCCGTCGCTCTCTTGCTGGTTTTGTCTCCTCTCTTATCTTTTTGATTTTTAGGTATGTTGGTTAATGGACTTTTGGTTGTTGGGTGGTTGCCTTTGATCGCTAAAAGCCACCGGCCACAGTGGCTAGTGGCGACTGACAGTGCGTATATAGGTGGGTGAGTCGAACATTTAAGCTTAGATCGATCTAAGGAGATTTGGCCGTTAGATCTTACTAGTTTTTAGGTATGTTGGTTGATGAGCCTTTGGATATTGAGTGGTTGCCTCTAATTGTCAAAAACCACCGGCCATGATGGTCGATGACGACAAACAATATGTTTTTCACTTGTGGCTAAAAATTAAAAATTAGATTTATGAAAATCTAACCGTTAAATCTGGCCTATTTTTGTGTGTGTTAACCCCCTTGACTTAGAGTTTCTAATGATAGATTCTAGTCACGTGAATCTCCAGCCTCCAAAAAATCACCATTTCCATTTTTTATTTTTACTTTCGTTTTATCAACGTTGTCGAAAATGCTTTCATATTTTGTCATGTAATTGCCGCAACCACTGTCTAAATACCACGTATCGAACTTTTCTTCTACAACTTTTTAAGAGGCATAGAAGAGACTTCCTTCTAGATCATTCTCTCCAAAAAAATTAACTTGATGACTTTTGTTTTAAACGACTAAGACTTTTCTTCGTGTTCGAATTTTTTTTACAATTTCGGCACTATGGTTTTCCTTTAAACTAACAATCCTTCTCCAAGTGACTTTGTCTTTTATAAATTCCACATTGAGAAATCTTGTCGTTATTATCAACTTGTTGTCTTTGACTTTCTCTATTTCTAGAATTTTCTTTAAATTTTCTCTCACATTTTTTAAATTTCGAAGACTACATATTACCTTTAGATTGGAATGCATTATCCATGTCAGTTTCATAATGTTTTTCTTTGGGATCAAAAGGTGAAAATTTTCGCCTTAAGGACCCCTCGCAACTCAGTTTCAAAATTTTTGTAGGAGAGATAAATCACGAAATCTAGTAGTGAAATTCGAACACGGGACTTATGATCGACTATATAACAGTTATAATTCAAGGCTCTTTGAGACTAATATATGTATAATCTCAACCACTTGACTATACCCGTAGAGGCTTCATAACGCCTTTCTAATCTTTGTTCATGAGCTTCTAGTGAACCCATTAATTCTGCAACTGTTAATTTATCTATATCTTTAAACTCCTTAATGACTGCAACAATTGGGTCATATTTTTTTGTACACGTAATTAGAAATTTTCCAACAATTTTCTTTTTCGAAATTTCATCCCCATAAGTTCTGAGTTGATTTAATTACCACTTCATAAACTTTAAAGTGACATTGTTTTGCAGTCCCAGAATCTTTCATTTTTAGATTTTCAAACTTCTTTCTCAAAGTTTGAAGTTTGCAAGTTCGAACCTTGATGCTGTCTTTGAACTCCTCCTGCAACTTATCCCAAGCCGCTTTTGCAGTTTCTACTTCCATGATCCTCGGAAAGTATCTCATTTGTAGAGCTAGAGAATCTTTTTGTTGATACTTTTTTAGTTTCTTCTTTCGTGTCTCAAATAAAGTGAAAATATCATCTAAGATATTGTACTTATTATTAATGATATCCCACAAATTTTGGGTACAAAAGTAGGCATTCGTTTTGATAGACCAAAAATTATAATTGTCACCGTTAAAAGTTGGAATTAAAATGGATGAGCGGAATGTATTGACCATAGTGTAAGCTTACGCTTAATAAATATCGAACGTAGCTCTGATATCAATTGCTGGAAATTTTAAATGATTGATGGAAAGGTTTAAAGGGAAAGAAATTGGATTGAACTACTTCAAGATTTTAGAAATGAAGAATTAATTGTATTGATGGAAATGATATTACAATTGTTGGGTTGAAGCCCTTTGTCTCCAAAATTAGAAAAATGGTAGGAAACTTTGGTAGAAAGATTTGGGAGGCAATTAGTTTGTAGTTTTCAGCTTGCCTTGTACATAGCCCCCTGCCCCCAAAGTCTATTTATTGGCCTCCATGGTTGCTTTACCAATTTGTTAGAGAATTCTTCATTTTCCTTGAATTTTTCTAAATTTCTACTTAAGGAAAAAAAACTAATACATTCTTTTAACATTGAAAAAGCGTTTACTTTACTATTTTTAAAAGCACATTTTCGAAAATAAGAAAAAAATTTGTAAAAAAAAACCCAAAACACGTTGAAGACAACAAAACACAAAAAACACTCATCCCTTCCCCTCTAATCTCGCACAACATCTTTCATATTGCTCATCTCTTCTCTCATTTTTCCTCTCCTCTCTTCTCTTCCTTCTCAAGGCTGGGCCGTCAACTGTGCCTGCCACCGCCATCACTGTCGTGAGTCGTCGTTGGTCGCCCACTGATTTTGTCTCTTCTTTCCTCTACTCTCATCTCTTCTCTTCCTTCTCTTACTGATTTTTTGGTATGTTGGTCGATGGGGATAAGGGTGTCAGGTGGTCGGATCTGATCGCTGGAAACCACCAGCCACGGTGGCGACTGGTAGTGCGTTTACACGGGTGTGAGTTTGGCTGAAAGTTTAAGTTTAGATCTATAGAGATTCGGTTGTTGGATGTTGTTGGGTTTTTGGTATGTTGGTCGATGGGGATGAGGGTGTCGGGTGGTTGCCTCTGATTGCAGAAAACCACTAGGCACGATGGTCGTGGCGACTAACAATGTATTTTTCAATTTTAGACAAAAATTAAAAATTAGATCTATAAAAATTTAGTTGTTAAATTTGGCCTATTTTTTTGTATGTTAACCTCCTTGGTTTGGTGTTTCTAATGGTAGGCTCTGATTGTGTGAATCTCTTGCTGGCGGTGGTCGTGGGCCACAAAGAAGATGTAAGGTGTCGGAGAGAATAGATGAAGAAAAGAGAAAAAAAGAAAGGAAAAAAAGAAGAAAAATTTATTCTTAAATTTTGAAAATAAAATTATATATTTATTTAAAATTTTAAAAATGTAGTATATCTATATTATAGTTAAAAATATAGGATAACATATGGTATATTATTAAGTGTATTATATATATTATGTATAATATTTAATATAAATTATCGCTCAAATATTAGCAATTTATTAATTAAATTTATTATTTTATTTTAATAATGAAATTTTATTAAAAAGAATTAATTTTATTATTTAGGGCTATTAGCACCAAAAAGTAAAATGTTTTTGGGTTTTGACAATTTTATCTAATACTTTCAATTTTGGCAAGAAGAGCCCAATTTTTGAAATTAGTTGCAATTTTAGCCAATACTGAAATCAATTTTGACAGACGTGTGGCTTTGATCAGATGGCATGCCACTTGACATTTAATTTATTTTTTAATTTTTTTTATTATTTTCTAAAGAAAAATGCTCTTCTTTCTCTTCTCTGCACATACACACAACATATATATATACACATACAACAATATATATTTATATATACACACAATAACATATATATACACAACAATATATATACAGTGGCCGACGACGGAGGGGGGCAATGGACGACTGATTGAACAGTGGTGGAGGATGACGACAGTGTTGGCAAGAGGAAGAGAGAGATTGATGATGAAGCTCAACGGCCTTCAATAGAGAAATCCGATTGGAATTCTCCGATTGAACTTCTCTAATCAGACTATAGTCTTCGTTATCGAACTTTTCCAATAGGACTTTTTCGGCCTTCATTATCGGATTTCTTCGATCGAACTTTTCCAGCATTCGTTATCAGACTTTTATGGCCTTCATTATCAGACTTTTTCGGTCTTCATTATCAGACTTCTACGCCCTTCATTATCGGAATTTTTTTATTGGACTTTTTCGATCGGGCTTTTCTATTCAGACTTTTTCAGCCTTCATTATTGGACTTTTCCAATTGGACTTTTCCAGCTTTCATTATCAGACTTCTACGCCCTTCATTATCGGACTTTTTCGATCGAACTTTTCTAGTCTTCACTATTGGAATTCTCTAATCGGACTTTTCCAGCCTTCATTATCAGACTTCTATAGCCTTTATTATTGGACTTCTCCGATCAAACTTTTCCAATCTAAATTTTTTGATCGGATTTTTTTAGCCTTCATTATCAAACTTATACGCTCTTCATTATCAGACTTCTCCGATCGGACTTTTCCTGTGTATATACATATTAATGTGTGTGTATATATGTTGTTGTGTGTGTATATGGTTATGTGTGTGTGTATATATATATGTTGCTCAGTATGTGTGTATATATATATATATGTTGGTGTGTATGTTAATGAGAGCATTTTTTTTCATAAAATAATGAAAAAAATTAAAAAATAAATTAAATGCCAAGTGACATGTCACTTGGGCAAAGCCACACGTTGGTCAAAATTGATTTTAGTATTGGCTAAAATTGCAACTAATTTCAAAAATTGGGCTCTTCTTACCAAAATTGAAAACAGTGGATAAAATTACCAAAATCCCAAACGTTGGCTTTTTGGTGCGAATAGCCCTATTATTTATAATCAAATTATTAAATAAAATATCATAAAATAATTTTTTCTCAAAATTCTAAAATAAATACATTTTCTTGTTTTCTATTTTAAAGAACAATGTTTTAGAATGAAAAAAAAATGCGTTTTCAAAAATTTCAAAACAGATACTCAAAATACAAAAGTGAAAATATGAGTTTTAAAACTAAAAAGGGAAAACTGAAACACGAAAGAGAACACAACCTAATAGTTTCTAAATTTTTGTTTATTTTTGTATATTTTCCTCGAAATTTCTAGATTTCTCTCTTGAAATTATTTTCTCTTAATATCCAGAATGTACATTAACTTTCAACATTCTTCGCAGGACTGACTTCTACCACATTTTTTGATTGTCACATATGACCATATTTCCCAATCCTTTGTGTGAATTTTAATGTAGTGAAACAAGGGAAGAGGGTGAAGAAGGGTATCGATTATGGCAAATTAATTATAGGGGAATGGAGATGAAGGATCAAAGATGGGAAAAGGGTTTTGACAGTGGTGATGAGTACTGTTACACTGGGGTCGACGACAAGGATAGGTTTGGGTGGGGAGGAAAGGGAGCCCTTTCATGCAAAGGTGGGATTGATGTATATATATACCAGCGAGGCGGGCACCCCTGGCAAGTTGGGACAACGAATAGTACTGACAGAGGCCATGATGTAGCTAGCTTGTTTTGAAATCTTGCTCAAGAAAAGACAACCGACAACTACTGCTAGAAATTGGAGTAATTAAAGCGGTAGAGCTAGGCAACAAGTCTTCATTAAGTTTTGTGATGGTTTTAGGGTTTTTGCTTAATTTGGAGTTAGGCTTTAACTGAGCGCCAATAAGTGCTTAGTTAGGGTTTGTTAGACCCTTAATTAATGTGGAGTTTAGTTGTTCCTGTATTGTTGGGATAATTGTATTGCACGACTTTTGATGCTTTTGTCCTTTTGATTATGTCAAGAGAAATAAATCGTAAGTTAAGTCTTTTTGGCCCTTGATTATTCTTATCTTGTTGCTTAGGTTTTTAGAGGTTTTGCCCTTGAGTGCATTCGGCTGGATCGTAATGTAATTCTTGAATGTTAGAAAAAAAATTAAAAATAGAAAAGAAAGGGTAGCAGCCAGGGTTTTGGTCCCAGGGATTTGCCAGTGGTGAGCAAGTAGAGACGAGTCGTTCCCCCTTCCTTTTATATAGAGTTTCATTGCACACTCTGTCAACTCTCTCTCTCTCTCTCTCTCTCTGTTGCAGACATTCAGCTGGCGGACATGGTTGAGTCAAAAAAGTTCAGAGGCGTCAGGCAACGCCACTGGGGCTCCTGGGTCTCTGAGATTCGCCACCCGTTACTGTAACTATATATTCTCCATCCCTTCCTCTCTTTCTTCCATGTTTTCAATTGCTTGCATGTTACGATCTTCAATCCTTTTTGTTTATTTGTGTGTATATATATATTAGGAAGAGGAGGGTGTGGCTGGGCACCTTCCAGACGGCGGAGCTGGCGGCGAGAGCCTACGACGAGGCGGCGATACTGATGAGCGGCCGGAAAGCAAAAACAAACTTCCCCGTCGCAGCAGACCAGTCGAGCATCAGTAGCGGTATCTCGCCGTCCTCATCGTCGTTGTCGTCGCTTTCTTTAGCTCTGAGTGCGAAGCTCCGGAAATACTGTAGGTCTCCGGCGCCGTCGCTGACCTGCCTGAGGCTTGACCCCGACAACTCCAACAATATCGGAATATGGCAGAACCGGGCGGGCTCACGCTCCGACTCCGCCAATTGGGTCATGACTCTGGAGCTCGGCAACAAGGACGATCAAGCTCCGGATTCCAAGGCGGCGCCGCCGGCCTCGGCTGAGTTGGGGGACGCGGGCTTGGCCGACGAGGAGAGAATGGCGCTGCAAATGATAGAGGAGCTCCTCAACAGGAATTGACACCATTAATTTAATAATTATTACTCTCACTCCATGTATTTGTTGGAAAACATTTTTTGAAACATTTTCATTTTCACTGTTGACATATGTGTTTAAAGGACATGAATTCTTTGTGTCTAATTAATTATTTGGAGGACTTAGATATATATATATATATATGTATGTATGTATGTATGTATCGAACTCCATTTTCCTTGTGAAATATGTGTTATTATGTCTATAAAAATAAAATTTCTTCATTTTTTTTTCTATTCTATGTCTTCTATATATGATATATATTGGATAGTCCATGAAAGTTATGATGGAACTTAGAGTTGTGCTCCATTTCTACCCTTCATTCTAAGGGAAAAGAATATGTTTGAAATAATTAATCCAATTTCAAATCTTCAAATCATCCATATTAGTCACAACATATATGGAACAACCCCCTTGTGCAACAGATCTTACTATTTTCGAATGAATTAGAGTTACATCTATTTTTCTTAAGACCTCTAAATAATCACTTAGTGATGAAGGAGGTAGGGGAGTAGAGACCGTCAGAAGATTTGCCTAGAAGCAAACACCTTGATCCTTAATTAATCCCTCAATCTCTTCATAGTATATAAATATATTGGCCAAATATACATTTTAACTCTTGTACTTACACACTTTTTTCATTTAGATACTCAAATTTTTTATTATTTCAATTATACCTCTAAACTATGTAATTTCGACTCAATTGCATACCTCGCCATAGTTGAATGCGTGCATGCTAAAATACCCAAATTATCCTTCACAAGCATGCAAATCGACCACCATTTCCTTTAGTGGTAGGCAATAGGTGTAAACCATCATCATCGAGGAAAATGAAAGGCAAAAAGAAAAACTCGTTGGTGAAGTTGTCTTTTCACCTTTTGTCTTTCTCAATCGATGATGGCCGACAGATTAAGCTGTCATCCATCGGGGAAGGCAAAAGATGAAGACACGATGCTTTCGCCTTCTATCGATGGCCTGCATTTGTCGCCTTTGCCTTCGCCTTCTATCGATGCTTTTGCTTGCTACCTCTTTACGGCCTGCATTTGTCGCCTTTGCTTTCGCTTGCTGCCTCCCGACGACTTGCACCTACCTCATTGCTAGCCACTGAAGGAAGAAGCTATGGTGGAAATGGTCGGTTTGCATACGCATGAAAGGCAATTAGGGTATTTTACTGTGCATGCACTAGATCAAACTATGATGACCTATATAATTGACTCAAAATTTTATAGTTTAAGAGTGTAATTGAAACAACAAAAAGTTCGAATGTCTAAATGAAAAAAAAAAACATAAAAGTATATGGGCTAAAATATATATTTAACCTAAATATATTCTTTTTATTTGTGTTGTTTCTAAATTATTTCACCACCCAATTGGGCCCATATAGCCAAAGAAACAATTTTTTTTTTCAGGAATATTGACAGGTTTTGGCATTAAGTGAAATATATAGCAAGAAGTCCTAGGATAGTGCAAGATCTGTGGAAAGCAACCATGCATACGGACATACACACACACACACACACACATATATATATATATTCTTTGCAAACCAACAACTTGATTTCTGAGAATTCTGTTTGTTGATAACTTTAATGAGGGCATTAGGCATAAACTAATTAATGATCTGAAACCTACCTTGATAAAGACAATTCTTTTCCATTGTAAACTATAAAAAACAGAGAGAGAGA
Organism: Diospyros kaki; assembly: GCA_036245055.1. NCBI lineage: Eukaryota > Viridiplantae > Streptophyta > Magnoliopsida > Ericales > Ebenaceae > Diospyros > Diospyros kaki. Next base: position 7,267,255 of record BSEG01000003.1, read on the forward strand.
GAGAGAGAGAGAGAGAGAGAGAGAGAGAGAGAGAGAGAGACGGATTCATTCATTAAGCAGATAAATATTGTACTAAAAGATGTTTAATACCTTGACATCGACATGAAATGGTCGATAATGTAATAAATTTGTCTCGTCTGAAAGCTTTGTCTAGTTTTAATGCTAGTAATTAGTTAGTTAGTTATTAGGTCTTTCTTAGATTAGTTGCATGTCATTATATGCACTTCTAACAAAATCACTATTTGCACAATTAATGTAACAAGAAATCCCTAATACCGGAATGACAAAAATATCTTAATTAATTTTGTTTTTGAAAGCAACTTTGGCTGATATATATATATATATATATATATTTATGTAACTTACAATTACAAGTCGTATTTCATACATAAAAGAGGTACTCTTCTTCTTCTTCTTCTTCACAATGATGTTGATGATGGGATATACTATCAAATTAATTAAAATTCATATACATATTTTAGTTTTTATATTTACACTTTTTTTAATTTAGATACTCAAATTTTTTGTTGTTTCAATTACACTTATGAACTATGTAATTTCGAATCAGTTACACCTCTAAATTTTTTATTGTTTCAATTACACATTTAAATTATACAATTTCAAGTTAATTATATATATTAAAAAATTTATTTAGAACAATGAATTAAGTATAGTTCAGAACTGTAATTAAAATAATAAAAAAATTTAGGAGTGCAATTGACTTGAAATGAATAGTTTAGAAGTGTAATTAAAATAACAAAAAATTGAGTGTTTAAATAAAAAAAAATTACATATAAGAACTAAAATATATATTTTGTCATTAATTAATTCTCAAAACCCTAGTCAGCATTAATAATCCCTTTACCCTTTGGATGGAATCAATTTTATTTTTTGTGGGCTAGTTAGGAAGGAGAATGAATATCTTGATTTGATCCTTGTCTCATTAATGTTCAAGGAGCTAGCTAGCTAGCTAGCCAGATTTATTTGCAACTTTCAGCCATTATATTAATGAGCAGCTAGAAGCTGCTGATTTTTGGGGGCATAAAAACCCATGTGGTGTGGATCGATTAGGCTCTAGCTAGGCTGAGGCATTTGCATTATCTTGCAAGATCATCATCATATATAAAGGCTAAAATGACTTGAAGTGGGGACACAACCCAGCTAATATATATATATATCCTCTTAGACAATAACCAAAAAATCTCATAAGTTAACCATAAAAAAAGAAAAAAAAGATCTTGAGAAAGACTAGCTAGCTCCTTGTACATTAAAAATAGTATCTACCAAATAGTTTAGAAGTATAATTGAAATAATAAAAAGTTTATGAGTATAATTGAAATAACCATAAAAATAGTATTTACCAAATAGTTTAGAAGTGTAATTGAAATAATAAAAAGTTCATGGGTATAATTGATTTGAAATAAATAGTTTAGAAGTGTAATTAAAATATTAAAAATTTGAATGTTTTAAAAAAATTGAATACAAGAACTAAAATATATATTTTGTCATTAATTAATTCTCAAAACCCTAGTCAGCATTAATAATCCCTTTACCCCATCGATGGAATCAATATTATTTTTTGTGGGTTAGTTAGCTAGGAAGAAGAATGAATATCTTGATTTGATCCTCGTCTCATTAATGTTCAAGGAGCTAGCTAGCTAGCTAGCCAGATTCATTTGCAACTTTCAGCCATTAATTAATGAGCAGCTAGCTAGAAGCTGCTGATTTTTGGGGGCATAAAAACCCATGTGGTGTGGATCGATTAGGCTCTAGCTAGGCTGAGGCATTTGCATTATCTTGCAATATCATCATCATAAAGGCTAAAATGACTTGAAGTGGGGACACAGCCCAGTGGTAGGTTGTTCATTAATTAACCCTTTTGTCTCCAATCATATATATATATATATATATATGTATATATATTAGGACCTCAATGGCACTGTTACATAGAGTATTAGTGAAGTAGATATATAAAAGGGTGAGAAAATTAAGATTAAACTGAGGGAATAGGGGCGAGGAGAGAATTAATTAGTTTGCTAGGTAGAGGAGTTAGGTATCTTTAGCCATCCATGATCATATAAGAATAATGTGGAAGAGGTCCATCTTGAACTTAATTTGATTGTGCAATCTCTTCTAGTTGATGTCTGCATTAATGCTGGGACCAAATTTGTCTATCAATTGGGGCCTCCAATAGCTTCAAATTGCATACATCAATCACTAAATGTATGTGTTCTTAATGCTCCCCCAAATACACAGACCACAACAAGCACTCACACATGGGTGTTTAATTTGTGTGCAAACGCAGAGAAGAAACAACAAATTGCTGTTCGGAGAGTAACTCTTTCAGTATAAAAACTTAAAAGAAAGATATATAACACCTAAAGTCAGTAGCCTAAGTGGTAAAGGTTAATAAGGGTTTGAATTTTGGGTATCATTTTTGTTATCTCTTGTGGTTTGGTAGTATTTTAGTCATAGGGCCTACAGGTTTAATGAGGTGAAGGCCTGTCATCGATGCTATCAATAGGACTTTAACAAAGGATTTTACTAAAAAATAATAAACAGTTAAGTGTACCAGTTGAATTCTTGAATAATTGGATATGTGGGCACATGTCTAAACGATAGCTTGGACAATAACTAAAAAATCTCATAAAGAAAGGAAAAGATCTTGAGAAGGATTCTAGTATAAGATAACTTTTTTAATATGAATAAATTAGTTATAAATAGGAAAATGTTTCTTTTTATTTTTTTTAATTCGTTTGGTGATCAACTAGGAAAATAGTATTTTCTAAATGGGGCCATTGCCCCTTTATAGATAATATAATAAAAAAGAAGAAAAAAAAATTGGAAGGACAGGGGCAGCCTGCAAGCTGGTAACTCGCCAGCCCTCTCGCCATCTGGGGTCCCCACAGCTGGGAAGGGGCAACGACCAGTAGCATGGGAGGCGGCAGGGAGCAGCTGCCGCTGCTCGCTGCCCACGCTAAAGGGCTGCCCAATTATACTCCAAGCCATTCCCCATTTGAACCCTTTCTTTTTTCTCCACTTTTTCATATGCCTAAACATGTATTCTACAAGAAAAGGAAGATTTAAAAAACAAAAATAAAATACATATCCATTATATTAATTAGCTTCTTTTTTGGAAAATTAGGACTTATAAATTGAAGGATGGTCTCACATTTAAAAGAGTTGAAACAAGTGTGAGAGAAAAGAGAAAATAGAGAAGGAAGAAAGTACGAGAGAAAACTAGTGAAGAAGAGAAAAAGCTTGCCATTAAGGTGACCAAGGAAAAGTTGGAAGGATAGGGAGACCAAGCAAGACTTTTTCCAAAGAGACTCCAAGGTGAGTTTCCTTACAAACTTTTAGTTCGTGACTTTTTCATGTTGCATAAGAAATTGATTTAGAAATATATTGTGTTTAGCTTTTCGTTTGCATTTGTGATTATGCATGGCCATGTTATTTTATTCTATGCCACTTAGGCTTAAGGTGACATGGTCAAGAACCTTCCAAAAAGTGTATAAGGTGCCGTTAAGAAAACTTTTAAAAGGAGGTCATGATTGCAGTCACAAGGAACACTGTGAAATAAAAACTTAGGTGGTGTTCTTTTTGTGTTTCAGTTTTGAGTTTTGAATTTATTTTGAATTTTGTGTTTTGAGTGTCTGTTTTGAGATTTTTAAAAACGCGTTCTTTTTGTTATTCTGAAAAATTGTTTCTCAAAATAGAAAACTGGAAAACGCATTTATTTTGAAATTTTGTAAAATGTTATTTTATGATAATTTATTTAAGAAATTTAATTCAAAATAAATTATAAATATTTATTAATAAATTATAAATTTAATTTAAAGAATTTCAAATATAATACAAGTTATATAATTTAATCATATATAATATATTAAAATTACAAAGTACATTCTAGGTCATTCTTAATTTCACTCAACTATTAATTTCATAATAAATTTATTTTTACCTATAAATTAAAATCTAATATTAATTTTGAGATTTAAATTATGCACAACATAAATATTTAAAAAAAATTATAAATTATAAAATAATAAAAAACTATATTACATTGGGCGTGGAAGGAAGAAATGGCAGAAAAGAAATGGAAGAGGGCGGTGGTGGGCGGTTGGATTTGGGCGTGGCAGGCGGTGGTGATGGCTCGGGCGTGGAGGGCAGTAACGGGCGAGAACGATGGCAGTGGCGGTGGCGGATCTTGGCGTGGAAGGCAGTGGTCGGCGATGGTTGTGGCGGATCTGGGCTTGGAGGGCAATGGCGGTGGCAGTGGCAGATCTTGGCATGGAAGATAGTGGCGATGGCGAATCTGGGCTTGGAGGCAATGGTGGGTAGTGATGGTTGTGGTGGGCGGTTGCAGTGATGGCAGTGGTAATGTGGATGGCAGTGATGATGGTGGCGACTAAGCTTGAAGAGAAAAGAAAAGAAAGAGAAAAGAGAAGAGAGGTGGAAGAAAAGAGGTAAAAATGGTGGCTGTTTTTCGTGTTTTGGATAGAGGGCGAGTTTTGGCTAAAAACAGCCAAAATGTATTTTTGGCGTTTTGAGTTTTCTGTATAATTTTTTTTTTTTTTTGTGTTTTGTAAAATGCGTTTTTGAAAATGAGTAAGTAAACGCGTTTTGAGTATTTTGCAAAACTGAAAATGAAAAACGGACTGAAAACGTCAAAGAGAATAAACCTTACATTTTTTTTCAAGCACTTATTTTTTATAATTGTTTTATTTTTGGAGATTTCTCAATTAGAAAGTTCATCTTCTAACCTAGGTTTATCATTTGAAATATTCAAATGTCTCAAGCGAGGCACGCAATTCGAAGGAGAATGAAGTCCTAAAGCATAGGTGTTTTTATGTGATATTTGGTAGATACTATATGTGTTTTTATGTGACTTGCTAGAAGGATATTTGGTAGATGAACCTTACTTAGAAGGCTTATCTTCTAACTTGGGTTCATCCTTAGATATTCAAACACTCTAGACAAGGCAAGCAATTCGATAAAGGGAAAGAAGTCCTTGAAGCATAAATTTTGAAAGTTTTACTATATTTTTTGTGGTATATCACGTTTGATAGATACTATACATGTTTTTATGTTATATCAAATAATTATTTTTTTTTAAAATAATATTTACATTAAACGAAAACCACATAACATCTACAGATTATCAGGATAGATCTTGACTCTCACAAAAAACTAATGAGACAAAACTTGTAAACAACAAAAGTAAAATTAAACATTGAAAAGAGAATACATTTAAAAAACTAGTGATATACGATTATCATACAAAGAGGTCAAATGATGATCAACAAAATAACGAAGAGCCTGACGCATGAATATGAGCATTTAGAGAGTTTAGAAATGGTTTTTATAATACTTCCATAAAAAATAATGAGACATTTCGTGAATTTATTTTAAAAATAATTTCTTTTTAATAAAAATTGCATATTCGAGTTAAGTTTTAAGAATATTATTATATGTTTAATTTACACTATTATTGCTAAAATATAATAATAATTTTTTTTTTTTGCAAGATAATGTCTCGATCAAGATGCAAGAGAGATATCTCTTGGCATTTCTGAGGGGCTTGCAAAGAGAAAAATAAGTTTAGGGCGCGAATGAGATCACTTGTAAATCTTTTGATGCATAAGTCAATATTGTATTCGAAGTGAAATTATAATTTTACTAAGGTTGTGACATATATTAACTTAGGATTAAGTTCTCTTATTTATAGAGTAACAGTCTGACAAAATAACCCCTACACTCATTTTTAATATAATTCCTCGATATTATTTTATTTTTGAGATTTCTAAAATTTAGAATAATCAAAACTTTAATAATATAATGGTTTTTAAACTTTTTATTTATTTTTTAAATGTAGTGTTTGTGTACATTTTGTACACATTTACAATTTACCAATATTATGATTTGTAAAATTAATATATTTATTTAAATTAAAAATTTTAAATTTTATAAATTAATTTTTTTATATTCATCTCATTTTTAAATGTATATTTAATTTTTTAAATATATTTATATATTAATATATTTCATTTTACACATTAAATTCATGCATTAGTTGATTAATCTTATGTCACAACAAATATTTTTATCAACACATTTTATTAATGATGTATTGATATTATTTAATAATATAAAGTTTGATTCTTTTATATTAAACAATATCTTTAAAAAATTATGAATTATTTTATTAATTTATTTATAAACAAGCATATTCAAACTTATGAATTGTTTTATTAATGCGGTTATAAAAAATATATTTAAAATTATGCATAATTTGGTGAGTAATCAAGATGTTATTACAAAACTCAAAGTATATACATGTAGTTTAAAAATAGAAACATATGCATGTGAAGTGCCATTAAACTATAGCGGATGAAAAAAAAAAATTAGTATTTCATATTTTTAAGCAAATGATTAATTAATTATGCCAAAACTCAAAGTTATTGAGTGAAATGACAAATATTAATTAATATATATATATATATGCTAAATAAATACTTATGTAGAATTTAAAAAAATTATCATTAATTATTAAATCTGTGTTAGAAATAGTTTTAAGTTGAAATATTGTTAATGATAAATTATGTATTTTATATATAAAATATATAAAAATTATCTTTTAAACAATTACTTTATTTATTGAGTTTTATAATATTAAAATCTAGGTTTTTTTTACATTTAATAAATATTATGGATACTTAGAAATTGCATAGTTCATATATTTTTTATTTTTTTATACACATAAATATAAATTAATATTTTGGATTCATTTTAACTTAATATATTTATATCAATTAATATCGTTAATCTTAATATATTTATTTTTTATTTTTTTTATATATTTTGGAGTTTTTTGTTTTGTATTTTTTTTATTTTTTATTTTTTTACTTAATATATTTTTTAATTAGCGATAGATTTAGAGACGGATTTTAATCTAATGTAAGGATGATAAAAAACCCATCTCAAATTAAAGATGAATTAAAATCCGTCTCTAAATTTGTCTCAAATTAGAAATAAATTTTTTATGTCTCAAATTTAAGACGAATTAAAATCCGTCTCTAAATTGTTGTTTTCTTGTAAGTGTTAGAAGCATGTGTAAGCTTTATTTTAGAAACATTAAGTGCATTAAATATGTTAAACACGTTGTATAAACTTGGTTCTCATTTAAAACATGTTATTTTATTTTAGCAAAAGTATACAATTTTAACGTTCATATCTTGAGTTGTAGTGATTTAAAAATTTATTCTAAGAGTTTTAAAAATTTCAAGTCCAAACACTCAAAAAGTCTTTCATTTAGTTTAAATTCAATATTTTGAAATGATTCAAAAGTTTAAATTTGTTAATATAATTTATGAATCAAACTAAATTCAATTCATAAAAATGTGCGCGCATGCAAAAACAAACCTTGATAAATCAAACCAAATATAAGAGATTAGATGGAAAGGCCACTAGAGCTAAAATTCAAAGAGGATTAGATAACTTTTAAATGGCTATAGTAAGAACCAAGCTCAACAAATTAATTTACAACAAATCAAGAGGAGGGAAAATAACAAAGTGGAGAAGTAAGAGGAGGTTACCATAGCCCTCATGGGCATAGCCCAACAGTTGAGATTGTATATATGTTGATTCCAAGAGTTTTGGATTCTAATTGTTATATAATCGATCACAAATCCTGTGTTTGATTCTCACTACTGGGTTTTGTGATTTACCTCTCCTACAAAAATCTTAGAGTTGAGCTACAAGAAACTTTTAAGGTGAGGGATTTCACTGTTTTGGTCTCAAGAAAAAGTTACCACAAATCAATGACTTTTTCAAATCTGATCTTAGTTTTATTTCTATTTGGAATTTGACATCCTTTTCTTTGAGTTTGGAGCCATCATATAAAAAGACCCCTAATTATTATCCCATCTTGTTGGAACCACCAAACCCCAAAACTAGTGAACATTGACTTTGATCTACCCAAATTTACCCTAACCCAATTTCCTCCTTGATTTTGTTTTTCTTTGTCAAAAATCCATTTTGACCCAATTTAACCATAACCTAGTTGGATAAACCGACCCGACCTATGACCTATTTGACTACCTAGATTTGTATATAAGAAACGGCCCAACTAGTTTAAAGTAATTGCCTTTATAAGATTATAGAAGAACTATAAAAACTTAAAAGTAATTCTAAAAAAACCTGAAAATAATAAGAAATTACAAAAACAACCCTACAGTTACAAAAGTACAAAAATAACCTTACAGTTACAGAAAATACAAAAAAATATCCCTATTGTTAAAGAATCTATGAATAGGTCCCGTAGTTACAAAATTTATGAGCAGATCCCTACAAGTTACAAAATTTACATATAGGTCCTAGCAATTTCAGAAATATTACAACAGTACCCTTAAGTTGCAAAAATTTCAGAAAGATCCTAGTTCTTCCAAAAATCATAAAAATACCCTTAGATCATACTTTGGAGATTTTAAATGACATAACATTATTATGTGATTGGTAATTGTGGATAATTCGGGAATTGTTTCCATACCAAAAATTAAGTTATTGGTGATTCTTGCACTACTATGCTTTGAAAAAAAAATTCCTATACATGTTGAAAATTATATACTTTGATAGTGGAATATTCTCAATTTTATTATGTTATATGTATATATATTCTTGAACTATTGATTTGAAAATAAATTGAAAACAATGATTTATCAAATCATTTTGAAAAGAATATTGATAATGTTAGTATGTTTTTTTGAATTGTTATGGAACAATTGGGAGAACTTCAAGGGTCACTTTGGAAACTAAATTTGACTACCTATATGGTGCCATTTTAGTTTCTCAACTAAAGGACATGAAGTGATTATTTTGTCAAACTTTAACAGGTATTTGGGGGTTCGATTTTGGAAAAGTTACTATGTGAATCCAAGGCTATATTACCTATTGAGATTTATTAATATTTGAATTAATTATAGAATGATATTGTGATTCATTTGGTTAATTGATGTTTTATAAATCGTGAAAAATTGTAGTTACACGATATGATTTTAATTATGTGATATAATTCTATTGATATCTAAAAGAAATAATTAGCTTAAGAGAAGGTGAATTAAGCTCACATTTAATTTGAAAAACTTTGCTAAAAGCAAATAAATTAAAGAATGTAGAATATTGAATTTATAGTGATTTGATCCCATTACATTTATCCAATGTTTTAACTCCTCGTTAAGGATTTTTAAACAATTTACCATTTAGCTTTTAACGGATCCTATCCACAAGCAGCTGCCTTTATGCACCAGCAACATAAGACCACATAAGATGAAAATCTTCACCTTATAATTAGATGGTTCGGTGTATTAATAAATGTTGCACACTAGAACACAACACAATTGTGTTGCTTCAAGGCAAATGATCAATTACATAATTGAAATTTGATGACAAGATCATTATTCTCTATGCCATATAATATGTTATCGGCATCACATTCAGTGTGTTGTTCAACCAACAACTATTCACGAGTTTACTATGAGTATCACATGCTATGTGATATGTGACTCACCACCCTTTATTATTAGTATATCATATTAATTAAAGTAGTAAACTTATGTGTTAGTTCGTAATTGATTAATCAAAATCACCATTTATAAAGTCTAATTAAGCACCAAGAACATTTAAGAAATTCTATTGATAAAGAACTCGTCACAGAACATCTTAAGAATGAGATTTTTAATAAAAAATCTAAAACCTCATTCATACAAGATTGAAGAGTAAAAAAATAAAAATAGATTGTCATTATATTGTGTACAAAGATACATAAGATGTTTCATACTCCTAGATGTCATCCAAATCTAGCCTTATAGCACATCACTAATAATAGCCAACACTAAAAGAGAAAAATAAAGAGACGTCATTTCATGGCAAATTGATTGATGAGGGAGAATGGGTGACTGTGGTGAGGTATAACAACCTTAGTCAAAGAAGGTGATGTCAAAAGCAATAGGTGTTTGAAAAGTTAGGTTGTGCGAAAATTAAAATAAAAAATAGATACGATACGAAATAAGAACAGAGAAACGATATTTTTAAAAAACGTAAGAAATGAAAACATGTAAATAAAAAAATATAAGGCCCTTTTGTAAATCTAATTTTTAATAAAAAAATATAAAAATAGTTATTCAATCTAAAAATAAACATAAATTTCATAATATAGTTAAACAAATATAAACATAAGTTCTATCATCCATAAATCATGACTTACTAATTAAAAATAAATAATAAATTAAAAAAAAAAAGAAAATAGTCAAACATAATACAAGCAATAAATTTAAAAAGAAAATAATTAAACATAAACTAGTTAGAGATAGAATTTTTTTCAACACTAATCTCTTCGTAGATGAAAATTTGTTTTTGATATTTTCTTAGTATTACGAAATGTGCTTGAAATATTTTCGAAATTGTAAAAAATTTTTATAATTTTTTTTTGTTTAGTATTTGGATATAAAAAACGTCGTTTCAAAAACTGTGAAAGGGATACATTTTCGTGCATCATAGTTGAAAAGGCGAAGGTATGGTCGTTGTAATATCCCAATATTTTGAGAATAATAATAATAATAATTAATTTTGTATTTAAAATATTTTTTGACATCAATTAGAAATTATAATTGAGAAAACTAATGGGCTTAGAGTTAGTGGACTAATTTGAAAAAAATAAATAAGTAAATGGGTTTAGAATTAGTGGCCTAAATTGAAAAAAGAAAAAGATTAAGTAAATGGGGTTATAGTTAGTGGGCTAATTTGAGAAAATAAAGGTTAAGTAAATGGGCTTAGAGTTAGTAGGTTAAGAAAGTGGGTTTAAATTTATGGACTAAATGAAAGAATAGCCCATTCAAATAAGATTTAGTTGAAAATAATTAAAGTAAAAAATAATTAAAGATAATGGGAGAATTAATGAAGAATGTGGGATACAAAATATGGTGTGAATAAATAATCAAAGATAATGGGTGAATTAATAGAGAATGTGGGTGAATTAATGGAGAATGTGGGAGACAAAATATGGTGTGAATAAATAATCAAAGATAATGGGTGAATTAATGGAGAAATGTGGGAGATAAAATATGGTGTGGACAAATAATCAAAGATAAATGATGAATTAATGGAAAAATGTGAGAGACAAAATAGAGTGGCCAAATAATCAAAGATAATTGGTGAATTAATGGAGAAATGTGGAAGATAAAGTAGTGTATGGACAAATAATTAAAGATTATGAGTAAGATTTAAGTGAAAAATTAAATAAAAAAATGATAAAATAATAAAATATAGTGGATCACTATAATTAAACTAAATTTAATTCAATCTCTATAAATAAAGAAAACTTGAAAGGTTTGAGAACTTGAATTAGAAAGAGAAAGGTTGTAAGAAAAAAGGATTTGAGAGTAAGAGAGAGATCTGAGAAAGAAAAATATAGAGAAAAATACCAAAAATTTTTAGAAAAATCCTATAGGTTGGGTTTAGTAGTTCGTACAAAGATTTGTGGCAAAAGACATTGTTGGATATGCAAAACCAGGCTTCATCACAATATAGAAGAATACCAAATCACTCCACGAGAAGGTAAGTTATCTTCAAAATTTTCTTTAAAAATTTTGAAAATGTTAGAATGATATTTTAGAATTTTTGATAGTGAAATTGGAAGAGAAATACATGATTAGTATTTATTATGGATTTTTGAGGTAATAGATGCTTGAAAATCAAAGAGAAAATGAGAAATAAATAGAACATGGATTTTAAAAATTATGAGAAAATTTCTAGGGCTTGGGAATATTGTTTTAGGAATTATTGTGAAGATAAATTGAGAAAATTTTATGAGAAAGTATTTAATTCATAATCTTGAGGAAATAATAGGAGAAAATTGGAGAAATTAGAAAAATTAGAAAAAAATAGAAATATGATTTTCTTAAGTAATTATGATGTCAGGATACGTCAAGATTGATAATTAAGTGCAATTGAAAGTTTGATGCGGATTTCGAAGCAAAATTACGTTAGGGGCAAAAATTATCTTTTATAAGGTAAGTGGTATTATTCAACTGAATTTAGTTTATGAAAATGGCTTGTAAGTGGTTCCACCAAAACCTAATTTTATGTAAATATTTTTCATCACGTTGTCATGTTTTAATGTGAACATGTCATGTGAATTGCATTTACATGTATTGATGACAAAGTATGCATATGAGCATGATGAGATTCACGGTCATACGTTGCATGGGTTTGGGATTAGGTACTGGCACTGTTGCTTTGCCAAGGGTGCACCCATACACCCCGATCTGGTAGGAAGATTGGAAAAATGACGAGTAATCTTAAGGTGCAGTCGACCCAAACATGAGAGTTATGATGTTATGTGCATTGCATTCATACATATGCATTATGATGTACTCTTACTTAGACGATTCATCATCTAATGTGGGCTTTGCCCCTGGAACATTCAAACGTTTCAGATGAGGTTTGCAGCGAAGACATAGAAGTGGGTGAAATATAAAGATGCAAGGCATTATGAAGTTATTTTTCTGCATTTAGTTTCCGTTTGAGGATTCTAATATGTACCAGCTATGTTATGTTTGAAGTCATGTTGAGAAACTTATGTTTTGTTTAAAGTCATATTGAAAAACTTATATCATGTTACAAGTTGTGTTTGGAAGACTTTTGTTAAGATAATCTTGTATTATTAATTATGTTGAGACAATCATGTAATATTATTAGCGTTTGAGGTATGTTGAGGTTCGATTCTAGCTTCCGCATTCAATGTTTATGTTGATTCTCTTTGAGATAAATGTATGGAAATTTGGGATGGATAAGAGCAATGATATGGTTAGTCGTAGTTTTTTTTAAAAACAATATTATCCCACAATTGTCCTAAGTTATAACACGCTCGGAGAAAATAGGGTGTTACACTCGTAGCACGTACCACCTATTTTTACTCTACCGCCATCACTTACCTATTTTCCCCTGTTTTGCCATCTGATTATCAATGCCGAATGAGTCTCCCTCACTTGCCATCACGGTTGATCTCATATCTTCCGTAACTTACTTTCACCAATGCGATGAGTAGGAACTCACCAATGAATACAATAGATAGATACTCGACACCCCCCATTCGCAAGTTTTCACTGGCATCCCCAATCATACATAATTACCATCCTCACTTGTATCGTCCCCTTCTTTGGCTAAGTTTGTCACGCTTTGCTAGCTAGTCGACCCTTCTCAATCTGTCATCATGCTCCACCACGAACATGCCTTCTCTCTTTCTCTTTGCATGTGAGTTTCAATGAATGAGCCTTTTATTTTTTATTTGTACTTATAATAATTGACATTGACATTAGGAATAGAATGGGTGATTAGTTAGGGATTAATTTAAGGTAGGGGTGTTCAAAAAAACCGGTGCACCGCGGAAACTGGCCAGACCGAACCGAACCAGACCGAACTGGACGATTTTTTTGTTTTGCGGTCGAAAATGGTTTGAAGACTGTCCAAACCGCGCGGTTTGGACAGCAGGCAGTTCGGTTTTAAACCGAACCACCCAGAACATAATAAAAAAAATTAAAAAAATATATTAATATATAAACTCACCATTAGCCGCGTGCAACCCCCTCCCCCACACGCAACCCTAATCCCTAATCGCATTCGGCAGAGCCACCTCCCCCACCTGCAACCCTATCGCAATCAACAGCCCCCTCCCTCACTTGCGCAACCCTATACGGCAGTCCTATCCGGCCCTCCCTCACCTGCGCAACCCTTCCTTAGTTCCCCAATCGGAATCATCCGTCAATAGCCCACACCCACGGTTCCACCGTTGGCTACGACAAATCGAGGTAGATGAGAGGAAGCTCGAGCCGAAGCGAAGAAGAAGCCCAGTAGATCGAGGCAAAGGAGAGGAAGCTCGGGCTGTAACGACTCGTTCGAGCGATAGGAAGGACCGGAACAACTTACGCTGATGGGTCTACATGAATTTCCCAAGGGGGTCACCCATCATTGGATTACCCCAAGTTAAGCACGCTTAACTTGAGAGTTCTTTGCCAACATTCAGCCCAAAAGGTATCCACCTAGTGTTGTTTCCTTCCTTACACTATCATTGATATATACAAACTTCTCTGGGCTCTCGGGGTATTACATTCTCCCTCCCTCAAGCACATGACGTCCTCGTCATGCGACCTTACAACTAGTCCCAGATCTCTCCCCCCTTGCATGGCCGATGTGAGATTCGCCTAAGGTGCCTACACGCCCCCCTCGGGACTCAACCTCCTCGCTGAGGTTTGCCCCACCAACGCGCTCAGAGGCTCGGGGGTCAGCTCTGATACCACCTGTAACGACCCATTCGAGCGATAGGAAAGACCGGAACAACTTACCCTGATGGACCTATGTAAACTTCCCAGGGGGGCCACCTATCCTTGGATTACCCTAAGTTAAACGCTTAACTTGGGAGTTCTTTGCCAACATTCAGCCCAAAAGGTATCCAGCTGGTATTGTTTCTTTCCTTACACTATCCTCGATATATACTAAGTTCTTTGGGCTCTCGGGGTATTACACGGGCAGATTGAGACAAAGGAGAGGAAGCTAGCAGATCTAGAGCTATCTACGAGACATAGCTGGGGCCGAAGCTCAGGCCAAAACGGTTCGCCGATCTCACCAATGAGGATCATTTAGTGTTAATCTTGTCTTCATTTAGTGTTAATCAGTTAACGAGAATGTTGTATGTTGAATTACACTCTTGTCTTTATTTTTTGTTTCTATTTATTTACCTTTGATTGTCTTTATTTACTAATATTTGCATCTTTATTTACCCTTTTTAAGTAACATTTTTAGTGATTTTAAGGCACTTGTATTAGATTTTTAAACTGCAGTAAACCGCACTAGCGGTTTGACTTGCTGAAAATGGTTTAAACCAGCCAAATCACACCGTGAACACCCCTAATTTAAGGAGAGTAGAGCACTAATTTGACTATTACAAACCATAAAGGGAAATGTTACTTGTAGAGAAAGCTTTACTAAAAATAATAATTTATTTTTGAATTATAATTTCATTATTTGCTTTTTCTGAAGCCCGCCCAACAACATCCCTTCATTTTTACGCTCTCTCATTTTTACTATCTCTCCCACATTTTCTTTCAATTCCGTCACCGTCGCTTGCACCGTTTGTCGCCCCCTTTCCCCCTCCCCTCCCACACCGTCGTTGTCTTCACCACTGGCCACAGACTACCATCGCCTCCTCCCCCCCCCACACCGCCACTTGGACTACCATCGCCCCCCCTGCCAGCCGCACTTGCATGGTTCCCTTCTCCGACTAAGTTTATTATTTGAGTGTAAATTTAGTCCTCGAAAAATTAAAATTTATGCAATTAATTTTATATTGTGAAATTCATATAATATAATTAATTTTATATTGTGTAATATATTTGAAAAAATACTATTTGTGAGATTTTATGTAATATAATTAATTTTATATTGTTTAATTAATGTACTTAAAAGCTACAATTCATGAAATTCAAAGGAGTGTTTCTAAGTTCACTCTAAATCTTGATAGAATCAGAGTCACACTATTCTCGTTTAAAAAGCTTACAACAGTTTTATTTTCATAAGTTCATTTGATTTTGAGATTTTCCAATTCCAACCCCCCCCCCCTCCCAACCCAAAGAAATCATTCTAATCTTTGTGCTAACATAACATGATGCACAATCACAAAAACAAATCCATGCTGCTTATGGGTAAGTAGAAAGATTTAAAGCAAAATTCTAATCTTACTTAACTATGTATTGGCATTTGGTATGATAAGACAAGAGAGTAGAAACAGTAACTCTTACACTCTTTATTTTTGTTTCCTTCAATTCTTAACCCATGTATTGGCATTTGGCAATATACTTTGCTACATATCAAACTTTATTCATTCCTCTGCGTTCGTGTGCCAATAGGAAAGTCCTTCATTGATAACTCGTCATGCTGTGGTACCCTTTATTGCCTTATTTTCTTTTTCCTCCATTTCTTAACTATGTTTGGGGAATGAGAAATCCTACTTGTATAGAAATGCCAATGCATAGTTAAGTAAGGGGTGCGACTGGCGTGGCGACGGCGGATCGAGCGGTGGAGGAAGGGAGGGAGGGCGAATCGAGTGACGGTGGTAGGGCTAACTGCGGATCGGGCGGAGGAGGGAGGGACGAATGGCGCGAGCAACGGTACAAACCAGGACTTCCAAAATTTAGGCAACCTCCCCATGATATAAATAAAATTACCTATTGGAATCAAGAAAATGAAGAAAATCTTCAATACTATACTAGACGAAAATACTACGAAATCTCGGGCAAAAAACTTCAATCTATTAAATACTTAAGTCCCATAGAAAGTAGACTTGGCCAACAACATGATACCTTAATCCCACTCAGCTATAAGCACTATAGCTCATCAGAAAATATACGTAGCCAAAATAAATCCCATAGAAAGTAGGAAAGATAAGTTAAAACAAGAATATACACCTAACTGGCTAACATGGGCATTCTTTATCAATCCTGGGGAATTTGATTTTCATGTAATGTTTTTTGGTTCACATTCATCCGCATGCCACTTAATAACATTCAGACATAATTTGTGAAACTGCAAGTACCTCACTGAGGCACTTCCCACAAAGAACATAGGCATCATATGCATTTAGATCTCTAAATCCAGTTCAATGTGCAGCTCCTAATTGAAAAAAATTCAAAAATCAAGCATATGAAACATCAGAGCAACAAATCTCCGTGTTGAATCCTTATTTGCACACATTGTACTTCAACTAAATGCCAAATATAGTAACGACGGTGGTAGGGCTGATAGTGGATCAAGTGGCGGAAGGCGGGGGCAACGGTAGATCGAGCAGAGAAAGGAGAGACAAAAGACGTGAGCGGCGATGCAGGGCTGACGCGATTTTTGTGAGATTGGCGTTAGCGGGGGTGACGGTAGTGTAAGCGGTGGTGGGGGGTGACGGTAGCGTGAGTAGTGGTAGGTGGCGACGACGATGTAAGCAGCGACGGTGGGGGCAACGGCAACACAAGTGACGGTGGTGGGCGACGATAGTGCAAGCGACAGTAGGGGACAACGACAATGCGACAAGATGTACAAACCACATAATTAAGTTAAGATGTAGAAAGAATTTAACTTTTCTATGTTTCATCCAATTCTATAAATATTCTATATATGCACCCATTTGGAGAGAACATTTTATATTTTTTTAAATAGTAATGTTATTTATTGATCTCCACTCTAATTAGCACATTTTCTAATTAACACCTACACTTTTTTATTTTTTTAATGAAAATGTGTCAAGTAGGTTAGAAATCAATTTTTAGTGTAGATAACAACATTAGTACTGTTTTCAAAATTAGAAACATTAAGTTGGAAAGAGACGTACGGGAAGGACTTGAACCTGAACCGGAACCGGGCCTCCGTCTGTCCACTGAGTCTAAGGTATCACCATTAGCTAATTCATTCCAACTGTTTTAAGAGACTAATGTATATAATGTAATGACCAGTTGGCAAAGAGGATAGAAAGAATAAATTTATTAAGGGCTGGCCTGATGCTTATATATACAAGTCTTTTGATAATTGACATATATAATCATTAATGAAGAAACAGTTATTGATCATCGATCCCATAACTAATTTGCCCAATCAAATCGAAAAAGAGATGAGCAGTTTGCATCTGCAGATCAGGAATATACAATTAATATTAATGGGCGAATGAGAAGGAACACTAAATGGCACGAGGAAATTAGAGATCGACGCCACCCAACTAGTCACCACCTCAAAATCAGCATCAGAATTGTGATTGAAGCCACGAACGCCTGCAACTTAGGACGACTCGAACAAATCAAAACCCACAAAGCGCGCGCAAACTACGTACGTACTGTCATGGAAATTAAGTGGAAACCCTAGAAGGAAAACCAGAGAAGGAAAGCCATACCTTGAAGGTGAGAAGACAGCACAATGTTGCTGGAGAAGAAGAAACCATTCCCTGAAACCCAATGTGGTAAGTGACGCTGCCGTCCGGCTTAAATAGCCCGAAGTTCCTCTCCGATGTCGGCCCCGGCTTCTGATTCTCGTTAAACAAGGCGAAGACGTAAGCCTTCACCCTCTTCTTCGGCCGAAACGGCGTCCCTTTCTTGCTCGCCAGCCGCTTGCGGAGGTTTCGGTTGTAAATCCTGGCGTTCTTCAAATTGGCGCCGGCCTCGTTCTCATCGCCGCGAGACGCCCATCCGGTCTCCGACACGATGACCTCCATCTTTGCGAACCCAGCCTTCTCCAGCGCCGCGTAAGCGGCGTCGACCATTGCGTCGAACATGTTGTCGTAGTGCAGCTTCGTCTTGGCGTCGAAAATGCCGGCGTTCGACTTGAAGAGTGCGTAGTTGAGGTCGATGTGCTCCGGGTCGCTCTTGTAGGCGAGGAAAGGGTACGCGTTGATGTAGAATGGGGAGCCGATCTGGGAGAAGAATTGCAGAAGCGGCTCCATGATGGGGAGAACGGTATCCTTGAAAACACACGCCGATGGCGGATAGGAGTTGGCGAAGACGGCCTCCGAGTGCGGCGACGAGACCTCGATGGTGCGGGCCAGGCCGAGGCTGTCGAGGGCGTTGTACACGTTCTTGGCGGCCGGCAAGAGGACCTCCCAGAGCTCCTGGCCGCCCGTACTGCCCAAGATCTGTATGTATGTATGTATGTATGCATGCATGCAAAAGATAAAAGTTTAATTTTTAATTTATCAGGACAAGTTTTCAAATTTAAAAGAGATGGCGATATTTAACCTCGTTGCCGACGGCGATTCCTCGGATTTTAGTTCCGGGGAGGAAGGCCTGGACGTTATCCTTGACCCAGGATATAGCGCGGTCCTGGCTGACGGCGAAGTCCGTCAAGAACTCGTTGCCGAGGCCGACAATGATTTCGATGCCGGAGCCTTGGAAAGCCTTGAGAACTTCATGATCGGCGTCGTAAATTCTTATGTTCTTGATCTTGTTGGCTCTGAGGAGCAAGGCCACGTTTCCTGGCTTAGGGAGATTGTCGGCGATCCTGCCGTAGTTCACTCCAAACGTCCCGGTGAGACCATGATTAGCTGATATCATCATCAATTCATCATCCATCACCACAACATTGATTATCAACATTAACGAAGATTTAGAATTAATTTAACAAGCAAACAATTCAGTCATTAATTAATTATTTAGAGAACTAATAATAGAAAGTAGAATGATTGTGTAATTAATTAAAAACGAAGAGTGATGAAACAACAATATATGTATGTGTGTGTATATACCACGAGGAAAGTGGAGGAGCAGGAAAAGGATAAGGAAACCGAGGAAGCGCATGATTTTGATTGTTTGGAAGAGAAATTAATAAGGAGCGATGGAGATGGTGAAGCAGCTGGGAATGGGATGCATGTATGAAACAGGTACTGGAGGGGCCGGGGGTGTGGAAATAGCAATTGCAAGGAGAGGATTATGGTTGCATATCAGTACGGCATATATATGGATTGGATGACGGCTGATTCCGGGATTGGAATTAATGATGCCAATGGATTACCACTTACTTTGGCTTTGATTTTAGGACTTGGAATTGATTCCATCTCCACCCTTTCTGCTTTCTTTTCTCTATCGTTGTCTTGTCTTTCTCTCAAAGTATTCCTTTTTCTCTTCGTTTGCTTTCTTGTTTTGGTCGGGGGAATAGAATATTCTACGTACGTCTTTGTATGTATTTGGTAGGCAGTGACTACGTGTATATTATAAAGGCTAAATTTCTTCTATATATAAATCATTTTTGAGTTTTGTTTAAATTATATAAACTATCGTCGTATTTTTAAAATTAACACCTATCTTTCATAAGTTTTAAGATCGTGAATTACTTTCTTCGGTTGTCAATAAGCGGTTTGTTAATTCCTTGTAAATCTCTAAAATGCAATCATTCTCTTTTTTTAATATAATTATAAAAATAAAAATAAAAATGACACCTAGTGGTGATCAGTCGATCGGCCACCACTTATTGGAAGAAAAAACACGTTAAATCAACAACTTAATATAAGGAGACCCAAATATTTTGTTTTCTCCATTCTTGTGTGAACTTGGTAAGACTTAAATTAAGCAGATATAGAATTGTTATGGGTATTTCCTGAACTACTCCTTAAGGGCTAAGGGCAACCTAACGAGTCGGCCCAATCGCTTAAAGCCCAGTAGGCTCAAGCCGAACTCGTCAGAATAATCTTATACATCGCTGAAAGCCGAATTCAGATCGCAGAACCTAGCAAGCTCCCAGCCATGCTTCCAAAGAGCTCCTAGCGATGCTTCTAGCTTGCCGGCCTAATCATCCAGAACGTATAATAACAATATTGCAAAACACCCAGAGACAGGGACCCACCTATTTTATCTAAAGCAAACTAGATTCCTGATAATGCGGAGGTCACTCCTGATTTTATGGAGATGATAAGGATGCATTGTCTCTCATAATATTATCTTTACACTTTTATTTTATACAATTGTAAACACCCCTTACTATAAATACGGGTCAAAAATACCATTAAAGAGAGAATGATAATAACATTCTGTTACTCTACCAGAATAACCAGAGGACACTCGTGGAGTAGGCATCGTTCTGACCGAACCACGTAAAATTTTCCTATGTCCATTCTATTTTGTTCTTCCTTACATTTCGGCTTATTTATTCATTGTAGGCCTACGAATCACGGTCGGTTAATTCTGAACGTCGACAAGAGTAATATAAAATAAATGCAACAATCACTAAATCACAAGAACACCAAATTTTACGTGAAAAACCTTAGCAATACAAGGAGTAAAAATCACGGGACCGAAATTCACCCAAAACTTCCATTATAATAAAATAATGGGTACAATTGTTCTTCTCTAGATAACACTAAAGGTATACCAAATCCTCAAGAACTCAATAGTTCTTAGGACACTAAAATCCCCAAAAGAATCAAAACAATTAACCCAATCACAACTTTTTCAAGAATAAAGATTCTTGGAAAACCACTAAAAAACGACAAGAAAAGATCTCACCAAAAAATGCCACTATTTAGATAATGATTCCTCCGAAATGGACCGTTGGATTTGAAGAATAATGAGTTGCGAATGTGATATCCAAAAATTGTGACGATCGGACCACAGGATATAGAGAATCAATGATTAATCGATGACTGCCCAAACTGGCCAAGTATCTTGAACTCACAACCATTGCCCTTAGGGGGCGTTTGGTGTGAGAGAAATTTTTAGATTTTTGCAATCATGATTTTTGGGAATATTCTTGGAAATATTTAATTTCCAGGATTTATGCAATTCTATATTTAGTTAGATTTAAATATTCTCAAAAATATTTGGTAATATTCTTTTTTGAAAATCTTATATTCTTATGTTTGGTTTAAAGAAAATTTTATCCCTAGCCCGCATTATTACTTTTCATAGTCCACACCAATCCAATTTATATTTTTACTCTTTAGAGCCACCATGAATTGCTCATTGAAACCCACATATCCCAAATTTACCCTTCTTCTTCTGCATGCTCCCGCAGCCCACTCATCTTTCAAACTCTTAACAAATTCAATCGACAACAACGAAGCAGAAATGGTGGAAGACTGTAAAATCAGAGGTAGGTGATATAATTCCTGCAAAATAGTAAAATAGAACTATACGTAGAGGATGAGGACGAAGAAGAAGAAGAAGAAGATTGAGATTAGAATACATATAATCTGCATATACATATAGATATATATATATATATAAAGATAGAGAAAAGGTGATTACTAGTGTGAAGAGAAGGCCACCGATTCCAGAGGAAAATACGAGGCGAAGGTCGGTAACCCCTGCCCTCCCGCCCCACTGTCGCTGGGCGATGGATCGTCGGCGATCAGGGGTTCCAGAACCCTTGACCGCCGCTGGTCGGAGGTTGGAGGAACCCCCAACTATCACTCGTTGGGGGTTCCTTGAGTCCTCGACCCTGGACAATCAGGGGCTCCTTGAGTCCCCGACCCTGGACGATCAGGGGCTCCTTGAGTCCCCGACTGCGGGCTGTCAGGGACTCGAGGAACCCCTAACCCTAACCCTAGCAGGTCAGGGGTTCCTCGAACCCCCAACACGATGGTTGCAAAGCAGCTACCATATATTTATTTTTTAAATAAAAATTATTTTTTTAATATTAATGTATTTTTTATTATAATATTATTTCTTATTCAATTTTATTTATATATATATACATACATATATAAAACAAAATATAAAAAATAAAAAAAATTTATACATATATGGATGCAACTGAAGCGAAACTTCATTTAAGTTTTGGACAAAATGTGAGTTAGTGGCATTACTTCTAAGTGTATAATATTACTCAAGAATTTAATATCAAATTTTATAGAAAAATATAAATTTTTTAAAAATATTTTAATTTTAATTAAAATATGTAACGTTTTTATTTTTTAATTAATTTTTTAAATATTCAATATTTAGAAATATTTTTTTATATTTTTTTAATTTATGTTGTGCTATAAATATTTGGAGTGCTTACACATTAAATTTTATTTATTAAATTTATCTTTATGTAATTTTTATTATAATATTATTTCTTGTTCAATTTTATTTATGTATATACATCTATATAATAAGACAAGAGGGTTTTTGAAAATATATCAAATGTATGAGAGAGGCATTTCAATGGCTAAGATTAATAATCTTTATGCCTATTAACACACATACATATATACACACATATCTACGCATATACACATAGAGGCACATATATATATATATATATATATCTATCTATATACACCAGGGGTGGCTAGTGGCGACCGAAGTAGCAGTCAGTGGCAAAGGCAGTCGAGCAGCAGTGGTGGCCAGTTATGGAGGCTGGTCGAGGTCTCAGCAGCGATGGAAATCTACCGCGGGGAAGCGACCAGGAGCGTTGGTTACACGTACGGGCACATATATATATATATATCTATATACAGTAGGGGTGGCTAGTGGCGGCCAAAGTAGCGACTAGTGACAAAGGCGGTTGGGCAGCAGTGGTGGCCAGTTATATAGGCTGGTCAGGGTCTCAGCAGCGGTGGAAGGCGACCGCGGCGAAGCGACCAAAAGCGTCGGTGGCCAGCCATGGATGAAGTAGTAGCGGTAGTCGATGGCTGAAGGTGCAAGAGACCAGCTGCAGTGGCTGCCCAGAGGCGACGGTTGCGCGACGGTCAGAGGCGACCGGCGTTGGCGAGCTGGCTGTAGCAGTGGCTGACGAAGGCCCAGGTGGTGCTGACCGGAGGTAGCTCTACGCGCAGGTGAGCTATGTGCATGAAGAAGAAGAGGAAGGAAGAAAAAATAAAAAGAAAAAAGAAAAAATGAAAAGAAATAAAAAAAATAAAGAAAAATCTAAAAAAATAGCTGAAAATTTCAAAAAAATAGAGAAAATTTTGAAAATTAATTTAGGGCTCCAGGAGTTTGCTAGAGACTCGAAAATGGAATCTGGACCAGAGTGATAGCCAAGAAGACTTCGAGCTAACGGAAGTGCGTGTAAGTCGAGAATTGGTCGTTTCAAGACAAGTTCCTAACCCTCTCATCGTGTTCTTCAATCCCTAGGCAAGTCTATGTCATTTTACATATTTTAATCATTTACTTACCATGATTCGGTTCATGCATTAATTATATAAATATGCATAGTAACCATTTTATAATATACGAGTTGTTGTTAAGTATGTGGACGGTGGACTTAAACTAAATATGTGACCCAGGTGATATTTATTTCTAACTGCCATAGGGCTTCATATCGTCCCTATTTCCTTGGGAATGATGCCCTATTCACTATGGAGGGTAGTGTGTGCTTTGAGTTTTGCGTATAATTGCACTGGTAGTCAAATAATCTGTCACTGGTCGGATTGCTCAATAATTTGGGTATCGACGGGATTTGGAAAAACAGACTTAATTATAACTTTGGTAAAGTGTGGTCAGGGACCCTTGGAGCCCCCGACCAGCGCCGGTTAGGGATCCAATTTTTTTAAAATTTTTAATTTTTTTTAAATTTAATTTTTAAAAAAATTAATACTTAATTTTAAATATCAATACTTAATTTTTTTAAAAAAAAAATTATTCAACTACAACATTTGAACTTTTTTAAATAAAAAACACTAACAATGTAAGTTTTAATTTTTTTAAATATGTATAATTTAAGAATTTGATATTTAGAATTGTATTTTTTTAAATCATAGATGATTCAATTCCAAAAAAAATAAAAATTTCTTTCTTTGATAATGATCAAATGCAATTTTTACTGTAAAATCTTAATTCAAATAATGATATCAAAGTAGGAAACAATATTCGAAATTTAATATTTTTATCTTTAGGTATTGAATCTTTGATACTTAAATAAATGTAAAATTAGTTTATTCGTATTATTTTTTTAATTAAAATAATATAAAAATCAAAGAGTTCTTGTCGTTGGTTCCCCGACCCATGAGGGTCGGGGAACACAAGGGTTCCCGACCACTCACGGTCGGGAACCCAAGGTTCTTCGACCCCAAACTGGGGTTCCCTTGTTGATGGCCACGACCGCCATGGCCACAACCATGTGTGTTTGTTTTTACAAATTACTAGATTGTTATGCATATTCCTCATTAGACATACATACAAGTTGATACAAAGACTTTTTGGAAAGTAATAAGGAGAAAGTTTGGGAAAACACAAGTTTGAAGACATGTTATTGACACATCTTTTGTAAATCATACATATTTTGGAAAGTTTTAACCCACTTTTTGTGAAGTTTTAACCCACTCTTTTGGTGTATGATAATATAATGTTTGTTTTTCTTATGTAATCATAATTTGATATCAGTAATGATAACTGGTGTGTATTTTAATTTTAATTTTAATTTTAAGTTCTTTTAGATTAAAGAGTACTGGTTGTTATGCATTATTTGATATTTAATTTTTTTTATATTTGATTTGTTTGGAATTGTAAAATACAGACTGATATTTAATTGTAGAATATAGACTGGTATGTAGAATACTTACTGATAAAGTACTTACTGATGTGCTTTATTATATAGATTAGTAATTTTTTTTCTTTTTAATTTCTATTTTTTGTTCAATGTTTACAATTTTTTTTACTTGCTCTTATATTTTAATTTGCAATATTGGTGAACATTATAAATCTTATATATTTATTTCTTATTTGAGTTTTGTAAAGAGTCTAATACATGTAAAATTGTTATAAGTTTTTCACAAATTTCAACATAATATGTATAAATTATAATTATATTTGTATCTTAATATTATTTATACCATACCTTTAGGCACAGGTATACACTAGTACATATATATATGGCATAATATAAAACATAAAAAAAACCTTATACATATATGGATGTAACAAAAATTGAAGCACAACTTCATTTAACTTTGGAAAAAATGTAAGTAGCTAATATTACTTCAAAGTGTATAACATTACTTAAAAATTTAATATAAAATTTTGTAAACAAAGAGTAAAATATAAATACATAAATCGATCCCCGACTACAGGAGGTCAGGGAAGTAAGGGTTCCCCGCAGTCGGGGAACCCTGGCTTTCCTGACAGTTGAGAAAGCCAGGGTTCCTCAACAATGAACTATTGAGGAACCTGCAGTCGAGGAAGCCAAGCTTCCTCGACCATGGACTGTCGGGAACTCAAGCTTCCCCCGATCACCCACTATGGGGGAAAGCTGAGTTCCTCGACTACTCAGGTTCCTTGCCCCAACCCCATGGTCGAAACCCACCGTCAAACATTTTCTCGCGCAGCTCATTTAACCCAAAATTACAAGCGTACGAGCTATTGTGGTTGTTGTTCATTGTTTACGAGTTGCTGCTCTTTATTATATCTTCTTCATAAAACTCTTTCCATCTCAGAAATTACTACAAGTGATGGAAGAAAGTCACTATAAGTGATTGAAGAAAATCGCTACATGTGATCGGAGAAATGGCTGCATAAGGAAGGAAGTGGGCTATGAAAAGCAACTTCACAAGGAAGTGGGCTGTGATAAGAGAAGTGGTTACTTGCTAAAAGAGTAATAAAGGGTTTTTAAT
This sequence comes from Diospyros kaki, assembly GCA_036245055.1. NCBI lineage: Eukaryota > Viridiplantae > Streptophyta > Magnoliopsida > Ericales > Ebenaceae > Diospyros > Diospyros kaki. The sequence continues at coordinate 7,293,359 of BSEG01000003.1, forward strand.
ATAGGGTAGTTTAGGAATATTAAGTGTGGGTTGTGAATAGTAATAAAGTGGGATGGGAATAGAATTTTCCTTGGTTTAAATGCAATATTCTTGGAAATTCATGTTTTTTTTTTCAAAATTACCCTTATTTGATTTTTTGTTTAAAAATGATAAATTCTTTCTAGTATATAAAATATTGGGACCCTTAATCTTTTAGGAAGTTAAAAAACGTCATTTTTTTACACATTATATATGTGTACATATATACACACATTTTATATATTTGTATAATATATTATGTATATATTATATATATACAAAATATATAATATATATGTTTGTATGAATATATATATATATTTGTAAGAAGCAAGTTATGACAAAAATAATCGTGGCTGTGGGGTTATAAAAGGCTAAGGGATGTTTTAGACTTTTTATTTGTTAAAAACTTTCTCAAGTCTACGGGAATCCAAGATTCCCAACCCCCTTATAGAAATCTTTTTCTAAGAAAGTTGATTAAAAATAAATTCTAAGAATATTATTTTTTTAATATTCTTTTTTTAAAAAGTTGTACCAATGATTAGTGGTTAATTTTATAAAATTTTATTATAATTATAACATCCGTTTTGATTTTAAATTGATTTAATTGAATAGTTATGTGTAATATATATCTATATATAATATCGAATATATTATAATAAACATGTAAATATAATATAAATATTATAACATAATACATATACTCAATAGAGTGTATGCATGGAGCATCTATATAATATATAAGTATATAATATACCATATAATATATCATATAAATATATATAATATATAATTTATTAATAATATTTAATTGCTTGTTTGTAGGCATGAAGAAGTTGGGCTTGAAAACTCAAATTGGATTGAGGAATGAAGAATTAAAGCTTATGAAGAATTAAAACCCATGAAGAATTAAACTTCATGAAGAATTAAGGCCCAACTTGAGCAACCCATGGAAGACATCATTTGGAGAAGACCCAAGGATTATTTTTAATTCTAATGAAAATCAAAAACTCAATTGTAGAAATTTATTTTTTTTATTTTTAAATATTTATTTTATGAGTGCTTTATTAGGTGTGTATTTTAGCTAAAATCCATTTAACTTTAAGTGTGTATTATAGCTAAAATTCATTTAACTTTAAATGTGTAAGTGCCCATTAGATATAATTATGTCTAGTTGAATAATGAAAATTGTGTGGTTTGTGTTGCATCTTGTGGGCTATAAATAACTCACTTGATTGCATTTGTAAGGGTGATTATTATTCTTAAATCAAAGTTTAGTTATTTTCTTATATTTTCTCTTTAAGTATTGTTCTTGTTCTCTTTTCTTTTCTCTATTGTTTTTTCATGTGATCTTATTTTCTTTGTTTCTTTTCTTGAATTCTTATGTCATTTATTGTTACTTAATTATCCACTACCTAAATGGCCGGTTAATTTATGCGTTTAAATTTCTACAATTTTAATTCTTGTCTTTTTATTATTCACTGCCTAAATGGTTAGTTAATTTCTGCTCTTTTAATTCTTGTCATTTAAATTACGCCATTTAAATTTCTGTCAATTAATTTACAAATGAAGATGAGTAGCTAAACCCAATCTTGGGTTAAGGCAAGGACAGTGTCCAACGCCAATGATTTCCAAAGAAAGCTATGCTCTAAATGAGTGATATTAATTTAAATTTCAATACGAATGTGTATTTTTAAATTGAGAAATCACTAGGTTTGAATTGGAGCGTAAACCTAACTTAGAGCTTTCATGCCACGTATGAGAGTTATTAGAACTGGAAACGGTATCATACCCAAACCCGGATGATTAATTTAGTTGTTTTGTGCATTAATTACAATCGGATTTATGATAGTTGCTTAAACTAGAATCTCACATATCATGTATGGGGATTGCTTAAACTAGAACTATCATCATCTCTAATTGCATTTAATAACAAACCCTCATATCTGAAATTAAATTAATGTTGCTAATCTTTTCTGCTAAAAATTAGAGATCAACGGGTTGGTGCTAAAATTACCTTAACTCAAGTCTTATCTAATTATATATTTTTACATTCAATGTTTATTTTAACTTTGTCTTGCTTTATTTCCTAGCATGTGTTATTTAAAAATCCATAAAAAAATCCTGTTGCTAATTCATCCAAATGTGTATGTATGTGTGACATTCTTTTTCTTTTACCATAAATAAATCTCTCAGTGGACAACCTGGACTTATCTAGAAAATACAAATTTAAATTTGGACAACAACTACACTCGTACACTGACAAGTATAAACCTTTCACCTAAGTAAAGAAAAAAAATATAAAAGTTTTAATATCTTTTTATTGTGTTTTAATTGCAGGGTGAAAGTGCAGCCAACCAAACATGAGAATATAGATTCCCAACCTAGCATTCCCAAGAATTTGAAAATTTCTCTTGTACCAAACGTCCCCTTAGTTTTGATAGAAAGGATGCGACTGAAAATTGGTATTTTCTCACATAATCACACACACATGCACAATCATACAGCTGCCTAAGTTTTGTTCCATATAAATTAATAATCCTTAAACCCTTTTTCAACTAAATCAATTTGTTGGGCTTAGGCCTTGATCCACCACACATGTAGACAAATACCAAACAAATTTAATCATTTGTCTTATGTAGATGAGGGAGTTTCCATCCAAGCAATGGAACGACAAACATCAAACTTCTCAATCAACAAGGCCTTCGTCATCATGTATGAGTCATTATGATCTGTATGAATCTTCTCAAGTTCTAATGACTTGGAATTTAATGCATCATTAATCCAATGACACCACACATCAATATATTTCAATCTTGCATGAAATACAACATTCTTGCCAAGGTGAATTGCACTTTGACTATCACAGAATAATACATATTTCTCCTACTTGAACCCAAGCTCTCTAACAAAATTTTTCATCCACATTTCTGTAACCTTGACTGCCATGACACTGCTTCTGTGGTCGAAAGTGCAACACATTTCTGTAACCTTGACTGTCATGACATTGCCCCACTTGAGAAAGTAACAAAATAATTAGAAGTGGACTTACGAAAATCAACATCTTCCACAATGTCTGTATTAGTGTAGCAAATTAACACTGGTTTTCCACGCCCAAAACTAAGTTTTAGATTAGAAGTGTTGTAACACCCCACTTCCTTGGGCATGTTATAAATTAAAACAATACTGAGATAGTATTTTTTTTTTTTTTTATGCATCATATCATTCCTCATCCTAAAATTCCCATCCATCTCAAGGAGAATTGTAAAAATTAAACGCGAAAGCTAAGAATCGAACCTAATATTACAATAACCATGTCTCACACAATACATCAATGTCTTTCAAATGTTCGAATGTTAAGTAGTAGGAACTTTAAATACATTAATCTCAACGTCATAATCATAACTCATCTTGCACTTGCAAAGTGCCATCACATGCTTCTTCTGTATCTGGTTCTGCTACAATAACATCTAGAACGTTTGAATATTCCAAGGGCAAAACCCAAGTTAGATGATGAATCATCTAAGTGAGAATAAACATATTTTGTGCATAAATGCAAAATATCATTTCCTTTCATTTTGGTTTAAGCCGACCGTACCTTAATGCTACTTTCCATTTTTACAGCATCCTTCCTAGGCCAAGATGTATGGGTGCCCATATTCTCAAACCCTTATGCGGATGCATGATTAATAATTTCATCGTGTACAAATGCACATTTCATCATAACATGTAATACAATTTAGGTGATGCATAGCATATCATGACATGTCAATATGGTAAAATCAATTTCACGAAATCAAGCTTAGGGTAGAATCACTCGTAAAAAATCCAGTCATTAGATAAGAATTATCACATTAACCAAGGTTTTAAATTGGAACACTCACATTAAATCAAGTCTTTAGAATAAAACTACTTACCTTTCACAATTTGATTTTTCTTGAATTTTATGCTTCACCTCGGTTAGCGTGTAAATCCTCAAAACTCGAACCAATACCCAAAATCAAGCCCTAAAGCACCCTAAACATCATATTCAATCCATAAATATCAAAACCAATATTCTTCTTATTTTTCTCACATTTTTCCTTTAATTTTTCTCTATTTTTCCTCACTAAAATCCTAAAATAAATATCTACATCCCATTTTTTCTAAATCTTTTTGCATAAAAAATCCTAAAATAATTTTCTAAGAATTCTAAAAAGAAAATTCAGAAAAAACCTGATGCACACGCGCCCTCACGCGCTGAACGCATGGATTACGAGTGGGAGAGGCGCGTGGAGGCCACGCTTCGGTCGTCTTCTCCGACGACAACACACCGGAGTTCTGAGATTTTGCTTCTAGATTGATCTCCTTCTTTAGTCGATCACTTTGGCGTGCTTGGAAGCTCGAAAGGACACTCGGAAATGTCTCAACCGAAGCCTCGAACTCTCAGTCGACACCACCGCCTCCTTCTTTGGCGAGCCCTCAAAACCCTACCAAACACATGCCAAAACCCTCTATTTTCTCCAGAAACAATCCTTACCCTCCCTAGAGCAAAAGCCCTATATTATTTGCTCTCGATTCGACCTCTAACTCTCTCGATTTTAAGCTTCAATTTGGCCAAACCCTCGGCCATTAAACCTTTACTTATAGGCTTAATCGGACCCCGAAATAATAATTTTTCATATTAAGAAGATACTCCATCTTCCTTTTCCAAATATGATAATTCGAACCATTCAATATAATCATTCTACTTGTATTAATCTCTATCGTTCACCATAAGAAATAATCCTAAACAAATAACCTTGCTCTGATACCACTTGTTGGGAGAAAAGACACGTCAAATCAACAACTTAATATAAAGATGCCCAAATATATTGTTTTCTCCCTTTTTGTGTGAACCTAGTAGGAGTTAAATCAAGTAGATATAGAGTAATATAAAATAAATGTAGCAATCACTCAATCACAAGAATACCAAAATTTTACATGAAAAACCCCCTCAATGCGAGGAGTAAAAACCACGAGACTGGAGTCCACCCAAAACTTTCAGTATAATAAAATAATTGATACAATCGTTCTTCTCTAGATAACACTAAAGGCATACCAAATCCTCAAGAACTCAATAATTCTTGAGACACTAAAATTCTCAAAAGCAACAAAACAATTAACTCAATCACAACTCTCTTAAGAATAAAGATTCTTGGAATACCACACAAAAACAATAAGGAAATATCTCACCAAAAAATGCCATTGTTTAGATAACGATTCCTCCCAGATGGACTATTGGATCTTGATTTTAACCATTGGATTTGAAGAATAATGAGTTGCAAAGGTGATGTCAAAAAATTGTGACGATCAGACCACAAGATACAGATATATCAAGAATTAATCGATGACTACCCAGACTACCCAAATATCTTGAACTCACAACTGTTGCTCTCAGTTTTGACAGAAAGTTGGCAACTGAAAATTGGGATTTCACACAATCACACACACATGCACATGCATACAAATACCCTACTTTTGTTCCATATATATAATGGAGTCCCTTATCCACTAAATTAATGACCCTTGGACCCTTTTTTAACTAAACCACTTTGTTGGGCTTGGTCTTTGATCCACCACACAATTAGGAAGATACCCAACACCACCACCACCATTATCGTCAATCCTTTGAACCCAAAATGGGTTTGAGGGATTCTAACTAAGTGAAGACAAGTTTAGGTTCCTTCACATAGGTTCAATGGGTCTAATTATACAAAGAAAGAGGGAGATTGACTAATCTGAGAACCCAACTATTGACAAAGAATGGAGATATGCATGCATAGTGTTGGCTAACAGTGAAGGCAAAGATGGTGGTTGTCAGCGATGAAGGCAAGAATGGTGGCAACTAGTGATAAAATGAGTATCAATAAGAGAGATGAAAAAGAAAATGAGCGAGGGAAGAAAAGGAGATAACAAAGAGACACAAATGGAGTATTTTTAAAATAGGGATAAAATGTACATTAAAATTCTTCTTTGGTACTAAGATGTATAAAAATAAAACAACTATTAGTAATTATATATGAAATAATTAGATATATTTTCCCATCTGTGAATATGTAAAGTAAAACTAATAGAACATACTAATCACCACATTTATGTTTGTTAATTATATAAATAGATAATTAATCTTTGGGTTAATCCCGAAGTGTCTTATAATGCAAACTTCAATTTACTCATAAATAAGTATCATACATAATCTTTATGTCATCATCAAACATAAGGTTTGTGGGTAACTGAAAACAATTTATAACTTGAAATTCATTTACTTTAAAATTTTGGCCACTTTGATGATTGATAAATTATTCCTAATATAAATTTCAAATTATAATTTTTTTCATAATTTCTATTTTTTATTCATTTTTGCAATGGGTTCATTATTGGATCGGGTTAACCCAATCCACATTTTCCAGGATCTAGTTGGATTCGATGGGCTAAACCTTCTTAATAGGCTGGGCCAACCCGACGAATCGAGTTGGCGACCTACCTTCCTTAAAAGCCTTTAGGGTTTCATCTTATCCCTTTTATAACCACCGTCGTTATTGTCTCTTCCTTCTTATCCCATGCTATTTCATTGCCACCTTCAATGATTGGAGAAAGAAGGCCAGCGGTAAAATGCCATTGACAATAGCTTGCGCAACATAAGCCTCCAATGCCACTCATTGTGTTGGCAGCCAGGCGAAGGCCAACAGTTGAAGACTTGCTAGTCATAACAACCATGGTAAGGACATAAGGTCCACTACTGGTCAGAAATGGCAGAAAGACCCACAACCAATCGGACAGGGCAAAGGCAAACAACCATAACTGGCAGCGACACAACGAAATAACAAGCCACGATAGGTAATGGCATGATAAAACGGAGAACCCATGATTGGCAATGGCGTGGTGAATGAGGAGGTCCATGACTGGCTACAGCACGAAGCATAAGGCCATGGTCAGAAGACAATGAGGCATGGGGTAAAGGCAAAAAGCTATGACCGAGAAGAACATGAAAGATCCTTGTCCCTGGCGAACACCAAGGACTCACAACCAGCTGACGATAATGGAAACACAAAGAAGATGAAGAGTTGCGACCCAAAACCACTATTAGCCATTCATCATCATTGGCAACTACCACAAACCTTTTCGACGATTTCCAACATTTAACGATAAGACTCTTCAACCATCATCTCCTTTCTTCTTTTTTTTTTTTCCTTCTATGTAGATTTATTCATGTAAGGCAGAAATCATACAACTTTAAATGGAGAAACATAAGTTTCTAAGATTGGCTATGATACCACATGTAAGATATAATATTACTTGTAAAGATAACAACAAAAAACAAAAACAGACTAAGAAATAAGCCCCAAGGAGCACACAACCTCTTGAAAATATACATACTGACATTTGTGGACCTTTTGATGCTTCAATATCTTTTGGTAGAGAAAAATATTTTATTACCTTTATTGATAATTTTTCATGTTATGGTTACATTTATCTATTACATGATAAATCTCAATCAGTTTATGCATTTGAGGTGTATATTAAAGAGATTGAGAGATAGTTAGATAACAAGATGAAAATTATAAGGTTATATAGAGGTGGTGAATATTATGAAAATTAAAGTTTGATGAATTAAGTTAATGTCCAGGTCCATTTGTTAAATTCATTGAAAGATATGGTATTTGTGCCCAATATACAATGACAGGTACACCATAACAAAATGGTGCTACAGAAAGGCATAATCATACCTTAATAGAAATGGTTAGCAGTATGATAAATCACTCTTCTTTACCCTTATTTTTTGGATGTATGTATTAAAGGTTGCCATGAATTTGCTAAATAGTTCCTAGTAAGACAATTCCAAAGATTTCTTTTAAACTGTGAACAGGTAATAAACCCAGTTTAAGGCACTTACATGTTTGGGGTTACCGAGCAAAAGTAAGAATTTATAATCAACGTGAAAAGAAATTGGACTTTAAAACAACCAGTGATTATTTGATTATATATTTGAAAAAGTCCAAGAGGTATAGATTTTATTGTCCTCAACATAGTACTAGAATTGTTGAATCTATAAATGCTAGGTTCATTGAAAATGGTGACATTAATGGGAGTGAAAGAATACATGATGTTAGCATTCAAGAAATTAGGGTGGAAGCTTCTACGTCCAAAATTGATACGGTTGTTGTTCCTCAAGTTATGATTCAACCAATAATATTTAAGAATAAAAAATGAATGATCAAACACTCCATAATGAAAATGTTAATAATTAACCAGCAGTAGTTGAACCACAAGTAGTATTATTAAGAAATCTCCAAAAGAAAGGGGATCTACTATTTCCGATGACTATGTAGTTTATCTACAAAAGTCAAAATTTGACTTAGGAATTAATAATGATTCAGTTTCATTTACGCAAACCATGGAATGTGATGATTCTACTAAATGATTAAATATCATGGAAGAGTAGTTAAAATATATGAATCAAAATCAAATTTGGGATCTTATTGATTTGTCGGGTGTAAAATGGTTGGATGTAAATGGGTCTATAAAACTAAACGTAATTCAAAAATAAATATTTAATGACATAAAACTAAACTTATTACCAAAGGTTTTACTCAGTTGGATGTCATTGATTATAAAGAGACCTTTTCATCAGTCTTTAAAAAAGATTCTCTTAGAATCATTATGTATTTAGTGGCTCATTATGATTTAGAATTACATCAGTTGGATGTCAAAATTGCCTGACTTAGTAGAATTTGGAGAAAGAGATTTATATGGATCAACTTGAAGGTTTTTTAGTTAAAGGAAAGGGACATGGCGTATAAATTAAAAAAATCAATATACAAACTTAAACAAGCCTCACGTCAATGGTATCTTAAATTTAATAATACCATAACTTCTTTTGGCTTTCAAGAGAACACTATTGATTGGGGTATATATATGATGGTCAGTGAGAGCAAATTTTTTTTTTTCTAATTCTATATGTTGATGATATATTATTAATTGCTAATGACTTGGGTTTGTTACATAAAACCAATAAATATCTCTCTAAGAATGTTGAAATGAAAGATATGGGAAAAGCAACCTATGTGATAGGAATAGAAATATTTCATGATAGAACACAAGGATTTTTAGGTTTGTCTTAGAAGGCCTATATTAATAAAATTTAGAGAAATTCAAGATAGATAAATACTCAACAGATGTAGTTTCAATTCAGAAATGAGATAAATTTAACCTTATGCAATACCCGAAAATGAATTGGAACAAGAGCAACTAAAAAATATTCCTTATGCATCTGCAATTGTGAGCTTAATATATGTTCAAACTTACACCAAACCAAATATTAATTTTGTTGTCAGAATGTTGGGCAGGTATTTAAGTAATCTAGATCTAGATCACTGAAAAGCTGTAAAGAAAGTTCTCAGATACTTACAAGAAAGGAAGGATCATATGCTCACTTATATGAGATCCGATCATTTTGAGGTGATTGGATATTCAAGTTTGAATTTTGCTGGATATGTTGATACCAAAACATCTACATTTGGCTACCTATTCCTATCAGCTGATGAAGCAGTTTCATGCAAAAGTGTGAAGCAGTTTATTATCATTGCATCCACTATAGAAACTAAGTTTGTGGCATACTTTGAGGCGACAATTCATAGTTTATGGCTATAGAACTTTATTTCAGGACTTTGGGTTGTCAACAGTACTAACAAGCCGCTGAAAATTTATTGTGATAACTTTGCAGTAATATTCTTATCTAAAAATGATAAGTATTCTAAGGGTGCTATGCATATGGAAATAAAATACTTGGTCGTTAAAGAAAAAGTTCAAAAACAAAGAGGGTCAATTGAATACATTAGCACCAATCTTATGATGGCAGATCTTTTAACAAAAAGACTATCACTCAAAACATTTAATAAACATGTTAAAAGAGTAGGTATTTTTGGACATCATTAAAAACATTGTATTATGACTATTAAATTTACACATTTGACACTTTGAGCTCATTCATGTGTTTATGATATTTCCTGTTTTCTATTTGTATACATAATTGTTTTGGAGTGATATTGATAGGAATAGTCTTACAAGAAAGACATTAAACTTGGATCATTATGACTATCTTTATTAAAAGTCATGTTAAGTTAAAATTTAGCGTTGCGATACATGGAAGGGATTGTGTCAGAGAATTGGCATACAATTGTCATGACTCACATTAATATTTCAACTTAATAGTAATATAATGTAATAGCCAAAGTAGAGAAAATTCTAGTATGATATTTGCCCATAGTATGTTCTTATTAAATCATGAAAGTAATATCATATGAGCTAAGTGAGAGAATATAAGAATTATTTGTGACTCATATGATAATTGAGATTTATATTTTATCATATATGATTGTATTTATCTAATGAGATAATTAAAAGATTTAATAAGACAATTTATTACTAAAATTCTATTTGGTTTAGAAGATATATACAACTCTTAATAAGTCTTGATGAGATGCTACATCTACAGTTATAAATAAGAATTTGGTCCTTTCTCTACCATAATCACAAAAAACACAAATTATTGTTCTATTTGTTGTCCATCATCAAGATCAGGAGCTAAGGGGGAGAAATCACATTCTTTAATTCTCTCTATCAACAAACGTCTTTTACATCTTGAAATCTTAATGGATCAAGGTATGTTTTTTTTTTTTTTTTTGTGAAATACATGAAGTTTCTAGATTTATGGGTATGATATTTTGTTGTTAATTTGTTGTTATCTTTACAAGCAATATTATATCTTAGATAAAATCATCAATTAAGGTACTCTTTTAAAGGCGAGGAAGGTTAATGACTTTTTTAAAAATCTAGAGTTAGTTGGTGCAATTTAGACAAGGTTCAAAAGTGATATGCAAAATTTACCTTAAAATAAGATAACATAAAAAAATTTACAAATGGATTATTTTTAATTTTGGGTAAATTTTACACACTTTTCTTAAGGTTTGATACAGAGGCACCGACCACCCAATGTTTTAAAAAACAACACTAATTTCTCCTAACTTTCATGGCCTACATCAATTTCTCCCTTGTTCAAAAACTAGTGTTTTATAAATGCCTAAAAAACCCACTCATATTTATATCATTCTATTGTTTTTTCTCTCCTCTTCACCTCACTTATTTCTTTCTCTTATATATAAAGTCAGTGAGTTTGTCAATAGTAGACCCCTTTATTTCTTTCTTTCTCTTAATGGCACAATGGATAAAAGCTACCTATCTCAAATGAGGTTGTAGAAGGGTTTTACAACTCTATCATTGGTGGGTCTACAAAACCCTTATCGTTGGAAATATTGGGGAAGTGAGTCACAGATTGGAAAGATGAAAAGGAAGAAAAAAAGATGGCAACGATAACACATTTACTACATAACGCTAATAGGTATGTCTCTCTCTCTCTCTCTCTCTCTCTCTCCCCCTAAGTTGGTTGGGTTTCCAGCCTCTCTTTCTTTATGTCTATCTCCTTGTCTTTTTCTCCTTTATCTTTTACTTTTTCTTTTTTGCAAATTAAGTGATTTGATATATTGAGACAAGATCTATCGAAGTCAAAGTTAGATTTGAGATATGAACAAATGAACCTAGAGGATTTGGGTTCTTTTTATCAATTTATTGAATCCAGATATGGGTTCAATCTAGGTTTAGTCAGCCAATGATGAAAAATGAGAAAGGTTAGAGATCGAAAGGCAAGAGAAAAAGAAGGAAAGGTAATTTAGTTAGGGATTGTTGGGGCGGAAGCGCTGCAAAATAGATTGTTAATGCACAAAATCAAAACCAATAGAATGGACTGAAAATAACAAGAAGATGAACACAAAGTAAAACTCCCTGTTTCGGCAACAATGGCAGTCACGAAGACTGTTCCAAGGCTCAGATCTGGACTCGTCCAATCACTACTTAGGCAACAACCAAGAATAGGGACACCAAGCCACAAAGGAGCCCAAACCCCCCAAGAACCGAAACCCTCAAACACCCAAGCCTCTCGGCCGATCAACACCCCTCACCCTTCCACACAAGCTTCCACACATAGTAGGATCCACTAAGAAACGTAGAGCAATCACAAAGATATGGGCTCAACAAATGGCCGAAAAACTTACCAAAGAGAAGACAACAACTCGGAATAAATAGGCGTCCCAAACACCATTGATAGACAGCCACAATGCACTAGGAAAGTACAACACCCAGCAAGGAAATGAGCATCGAATCGAGAAGAAAAGGCAACTATGGAGAATCGGCCAAGCATGGAAAAGGAAGCCAGGCATGATCGGCCAAAGAAAGGGGTAAGAGAGAACACAATCGGTCACCACACACATAGAAGAACAAATCCCTTATATATGGGAACCCTAGGGCAAAGGGTAACGGGCTTCATGGGCTTGGGCTACATAGGCTTCTCCCATCTCTTGAGCAAATAGGTCAAGGCCCACTTCTCCTCCAAAGAGAAGGTTAAGGGCTTATGGCCCGACTTCAATTTGGGTTACCAATAAGGGTGTTGAACCGTCACTTCAATCTCAAACGGAAGCCTATGAAGTTAACCCAAACTATCGTCATCGCCTTAGGCCTCATTAGGAAACACAAAACCAACAGGGATAAAATAATCTTTTTCCTTCACAACAAGGGAGGTTAGCGATCGGTGACCTTTTATCAAATCTCATGGCTAGCGTGGGAAAGTTACCCTTTAATATTTTGCGTCTTTGATATTTATATTTTAATATATCTGCAACATACATAAATACATTTTTTTATCAAATTGAAGAGGTTAGTTTATAGAAAAAACAAATCAGCAGAATCTAAAATATTGAAAATAAATCATATGAAAATTTATAAAAATAACCTAAATTACCACCAAGATTAGAGTGGGATTGACATCACTTGAATGTCATTTCAATATAACATTTTACATAAATTCTGCAATAATAATATCAATTCTTAGGTTTGGCAAAGTAAGAATCGGTCACTATGTTCATTAAAAAAAAAACAAACAAACAAAATCGTTCACTATATACCGACAAAGAATTAATTCCCCTAGTCACCATCTTTTTTTATTTTTTTCATTTCTAAGAACTTACAAAGACTATCCTAAGTAAGGTTTTAATTATGATTTTATAGATTTTCTTATAACTTGTTGAGATTATAAACTCATGTTGCATATCTAGTTCTGCTAAAAAAAAGAAAAAGAAATGGGCAGTAACATTTTAATTAGAAAGAAGTGTTTTACTATTAGCAAGAAAAACATGTTAAGTTATTTTGCTGGTAGCAGATTAAAAGTTATCTTCTTAGATAGTGTTTGTTAATTAAGATATGGGTTGAAAAAATAGAATATAGAAAGTATTTCAGAAAAAAAAATATTTTCTATTATATTTGTTAAATTTTCTAACAACCCTTAGAAAAAAATTTATGTGACTTCTTATTTTAAATTATTCAGATAAATTTATCTTTTCCCCCTTAAGATAAATTTATTTTGAACCTTATATATAAGAAAAAATGACTTATATGCATTTCAAAAAATTTAACCAATAATTTGATAAAAATCTTGAAATTCTTCTCAATTTTATCTTGACAATTCCAAATCTTAGTTCAGAAAGCATTCCAATCTTATATTGATGCAAACTTATCATGTTTACTTTAACAAACACTATTTTAATAATTAAGATTTCTAGTTGAATAACCAAGTATTGGCATCATAAATGTCAATATTCATGTTAAAAATCTTCAAGTTCTTATGGAGGTTTGACAAATGAAGATTGGGAATTCGTTTTTCGGATATCAATCTCTTGAAATCTTCCTCTGATGTTGCATGTAGTTGTATACAGTTTTTTTTGTCATGTTTAAAAGAAAAGTCTTTATTCGCTATTTTAGTCTTTTTCTTTTTTAATTTTAGTCATGTTGCTTGAAATCTACCCTAACATAAAATTGTAGACCTTTTTTTTTTCCAATGAAATTCTTATTTATATAAAAAAAATTGAGATTTAAATTGTTCATTATTGTTATTTTGTTGTCATTAAAAATGATTAAAAGTATTTTTGCAAAAGATATTTTGAAATTAATTTTTAACTAAATCATATAAAATACACTCCGTATAATATATAATCAAAAAAATACTTCTAACAATCAAATTACTAAAAACATAATTAGTAAAGAGAGAGGATTGCCAAGTCTATATGTAGGTCTTCTTTGGTGTTTGATTTGTGTAGGATTTTGTTGGACCCCTTTTGCAATTGCTAGTAGGTTTTTGTTTAAACCTAAAGAGAAAGTATATATTTTGTGTTTCGGAAGTATTATATATTATTGTCTTCTAAATCAATCGCATATTTTTAAGTGTTCATGATAAAAAAAAAATACTCTTGTAAATATTAAAAACACAGCGACAATTGATAATTTGAGAAAAAAAATTAGTGGTTAAAGATCGTTGTTCGTTTAGGTGTACAAATTATACTGTATCATCAAAGTTAGATGGGTTTTAAATGTTCAATTAAATTTTATAAACCTTTTTAAGTTTGGTTTGAGCTGGTGGATCCAATCATCTAATCTAGACTTTTGAAAATGTTATGTTGTCCACATCAAGCAATATAACGTTTGTTCGATGCGAGCAAAATGAGAGGAGGGGTGTGAGCTCCAATCTCCCCTCCCAAACACCTTTCTTATATGCTTGCGTCGGGCAAACCCGACACTAACAAAAGAATAAATCTGTCTAGACTCCAATTCAACTTAATCTGTGTTTAATTTTTTTCAAAGTAAACATAAATCATATTTAAATTAAAAAAATAAAGAAAAAAAAAGCTGAAACCACATCAACCCTCTCTGTATATAACCCTCAATTTTAGAGCATCTAGACCATATTAATTAATATTAATCTTAAGACTAATAGTTAAATAATAATAAATATACTTTATTTTTAAATAACATACATTTATTATATCTTATTTTTAATATTTAAATTAGTTTTTAATTTATGATAAATGCATGGACTATTTAGTCAATCAAGAAAATTATTTAAATATTAAAAATAAAATATAATAAATATATCTTAATTAAAAATAAGATATATACTTAAAAGCATGTAATTTTAAAAATCCTATTGCTTCAATTATTTTCAATAACGAAAAATAAGAAAATAAAATGACACTCATACATAACTTTATTTGCATTAATAACTTTAAAAATTCCATTGAAATCATTAAAATATTACAATTTCCTTTTAATGATAAAAATAAAGAAAAATAAAAAACACTCATTAAGTAGACATATTTACAATAAAATGGCACTCATTAAAGGAATTTATCAATTTTCATAAATTGTACAAATTTTGTGAAATTTATTTAAATATTACAATTTTATATTAATAATTTTAAAAGATTCTAATAAAATTATTTAAATCTTATAATTTTATATAAGAGAAATTAAATAATAAAAGAAGACAAATTTCTATACTCAATGAGCAATTTCTATTCTCAGCCCACAGTACTATTTTTCACAGTCCACACCAACCCAATTTACATTTTTATTTACTCCAACCACCGTTAATTGCTCATTGTAGCCCTGCACACCTTTTTCTACTCTCTGTAGCCACCATTAATGTTTTTCTAACTAAGTTGAAGGTTACTAGGCGATAGGTTGGCCATGGTTGGAAGTCAACCCACCGCCCGATAACGATGGGTGGAGGAACTCTCACAGTCGATTAGGGCTTCAACGACAATCGAGTGTTGAAGAACCCCTGACCGTCGTTGGTCGATCAGGGGTTACAGAACCCTGTGAAACATGAAAACGGTTCAGCAATTCTAATCTAATCTGCCTCCTTTCCCCTCTTCTTTTTCTTCTTCTTTTTATTCTTCTTGTTGCCATCTGCTTCTTCTTCTTCTTCCAGTTCGCTCTCCGTCACCACCATCTGCTTCGTCGTCGTTTGCTTCCAGACTGCCTCGCCATCTGCTTCTTTCCTTTGGTTCCGGTCGCCCACACCGTCTGCTTCCAGAGCCTCTTGTGGCTGTTGTGATTTTATATGTATTTTTGTATATGTTTTTTTTGTGATTTTGTATGTGATTTTGTATTTGATTTTGTGGTTGTTGTGATGTTTTGTGGCTATTGGCAAGGTTGGAGTCAATTATTGGCTGTTGTGATGTTTTGTTGATATAATTAATTGTGGCTATTATAATGTTAGTTTAGTTACATAACACTCGTTGTGATGTTTTGTGGTTGTTGTGATATTTTGTTCATATAATTAATTGTGGTTGTTATAATTGTTAGTTTAATTACATAATACTCATGATGTTTTGTGGTGGCTGTCGTGATGTTTTGTTGATATAATTAATTGTGGTTGTTATAATTGTTAGTTTAGTAACTTTAGTTACATAATACTCAGTGATGTTTTGTCGCTGTTGTGATGTTTTGTTGATATAATTAATTGTGGTTATTATAATTGTTAGTTTAGTTACATAATACAGTCGATTATTGGCTGTTATAATTAAATTAATTGTAGTTATTATAATTACATTATAATTGTAGTTGTTATAATTGATAGTTCATAATACTTTGTTGATATAATTAAAAAACATTGATAGTTTTCCATGTATAATATGATTTATAATATCAAAGTTTGCTTAATATAGTAGATGATTTATTATATCAAAGTTTGCATATTTGATTATCTATTGATTTATTAATTTAATTTATAGGTCATATGGCTCATTCAACTTCAAGTTCCGGATCTAGCAATAGTATTTCATCAAAAAATAAGGATAAAGAAAATAGTCCGTTATGGAAATACGTGAATAGAATGAAGAAAATGGGAGAAGAAAAGGGTAGTTGGAAATTGACTTGTAATTTTTGTGATTTGCAAAAATTTGGGACATACACAAGAGTTATGGCTCATTTATTAAGTATTAGTATGAAAGGAATTGCTTGTTGTAAAAAGGTAAGTCCTGAAATTATAATTGAGATGGAAAAAGTTGAAAGAGAAGTTGTAAAAAGATTATCAAGTTTACAACATAAACAAATGCCATTACCAATTAGTAGTGTTTCTTTGAGACCTTCTTTGTATTTACATGAATCAAGAATTTTAGAACATTTAAAGAAAAGAAAATCCATGGATTCACCTATTGCTAAAGCTTTTGACATGCAAACTAGAGCACAATTAGATGTTGAGATTGGTAAGATATTCTATACTAGGGGTTTGTCTTTAATCTTACTAGAAACCCATATTATTTGAGTTGTTATTCATTTGCTGCTAATCATCCATTAGGTGGTTATGTGCCTCCGGGTTATAATAAGTTAAGGACCACATTACTTCAGTAAAAAAAGACAAATGTTGAAAAATTGCTAGAACCTATTAAAAGCACTTGGTTGGGAAAAGTGTTAGCATTGTTATTGATGGTTGGAGTGACCCACAAAGAAGACCCTTGATTAATTTTTTAGTTGTTTTTGAAAATGGTCCAATATTTATCAAATCTATGAATTGTTCAGGTGAAGTAAAGGATAAACAATTTATTGTTAATTTGATGAAAGAGGTAATAGATGAAGTTGGTGACCAAAAAGTTATACAAATCATTACTGATAATGTTGTTAATTGCAAAGGAACTGGAGAAATCATTGAAGATATGTTTCCACATATTTATTGGACTCCTTGTATTGTCCATACACTTAATCTTGCTTTGAAGAATATATGTGCAGCTAGGAATTTAGAAAATAATCAAGAGACATATGATGAGTGTCATTGGATCACTGAAGTGCTTGGAGATGCTTTGGTCATAAAATTTTTTATAATGAATCACTCAATGAGATTGGGCATGTTCATTGGGTTTAGTTCTTTGAAGTTGCTTGCAGTTGCTGACACTCAATTTGCTTCTATTGTTGTTATGCTTAAAAGATTTAAACTTCTTAGACGTGCACTTGAAGCAATGGTTATGAGTGATGAATGGACACAATATCGAGATGATGACCAAGGAAAAGCTCGATTTGTTCGTGAATTAATTGTGAATGAGAATTTTTTTAAAAAAAATAATTATATTCTCGCTTTCATGGCACCTATTTATGATATGATTAGAGTTTGTGATACAAACAAACCATGCCTTCATTTGGTCTATGAGATATGATATTCTATGATTTTCAACATGAAGGTTATTTATGATCATGAAGGCAAGCTGCCAAGTGATTTTTCATCATTTTTTCATGTCATTCATTGGATTCTTCTTGCTCGTTGGACAAAACATAGCACTCAATTACATTACCTAGATCATTCTTTGAACTCAAGGTACTTTTCAAATTCAATCTCTATTTCTTACTAATTCATTTTTTATTTTTAAATTTTTGTTAATTTTGTCTTCTGAAAGTATTATAGTGATAAATGGCTTCAAGAAAAAGATGGTAGAATGCCTCCACATATAGGATGGAGATGTCTCCACATAAAGAATAAAGTATTTTATGAGACTTTTTCCTAATCCAAATGAGCGTGCTATTGTTGATGATGAGTTTACCGTTTTCTTTCTCAAAAATAGGCCATTTGAAGGCCCAGGTGCTATCTTGAATAGCTATGACAAGAAACCTAGGAAGTGGTGAGCATGTTATGGTTCACAAGCTCTTTTGCGTCAAATGTTAGCTTTTAAGGTGCTTGGACAACCTACTTCTTTATCTTGTTCTGAAAGGAATTGGAGTACTCATTCATTTAAAAAAAATAAATTAACTCCAAAACGTGCAGAGGATTTGATCTTTGTTCATAACAATCTTCGTCTTTTATCGAGAAACACTTCCCAATATTATGACGAGAAGACAAAGATGTGGGATGTAGGTAGAGATGAATTTGGGAGTATGGAAGATGTGGGTGTTCTCGAATTTGTTAATCTCTTCTTAGATGAACCAGAGTTGGAGTCTGTACTCTTTGGTGAAGATATTAGCCGGTCTACAAAGACAGAGAGTGATAAATTGAATGAACTTTTATAAATTATATTATGTTTAATTCTGTTATTTAAATTCACTATTTATTTTTAATTACTAAGTCATGTAAGGATAATAGAACTTTCTAAATATTGTTGATAGTTATTTGAATGCATTGTGGACTTTATGTTTATATTTAATTGAATACATTATGGAACTTATGTTTATTGTTTATATTTGAATTTTTTTTATTTTTTTATATTAAAAATTATATTTACACAAAAATACCTATATTTTTAAAATTTACAGTTTACCCTACGTTTTCGTTTCATACATTTTTAGAAAAATGTTGTTTTCGCGTTTCCGTTTCCTATCGGAAACGTCTCCCGTTTCCGTACAACCTAAGTAGAACCCCCCACCACCCGCTGTCACCCCCGATGAGCGACAATCAGGGGTTCTGCAACCCTTCGATCGCCTTGGGTGATGAGAGGCACAACCAGTGGCCGCTTCCACGACGGTCGCAATGGTGGCGGGGCCGCCACCTATTATTTATTTTTTAAAATAAATTTATTTTTTTTAATATTTAGTGTGGGTATGGAGAAATGGCCAAGGAATGATGAAATTTTAACAAATTCATTTGACGACGATCAGGGGTTGGAGGTTACTGGGCGATGGGTCGACTGTGGGTGAAGATCGACCGTGGGTGGGCCTTCACCCACAGTCGACCCATCGCCCGAGGACAAAGAGGGGTTCGAGGAACCCCCGATCACCGCTCGTCGGGGGTTCCTTGAGTCCCCAACCACTGGCTGTCGGGGACTCCTCAACAATTCGCTGTTGGGGACTCAAGGAACCCCCAATCGCTTGCTTTCAACCCCAACAAGCAACGGTCGGGGATTCTACAACCCCCCGATCGCCTTAGACAATCAGGGACAATCGCCAGCGACTGTGATGGTGGCGGGGCAGCCACCTGTTATTTATTTTTTAAAATAATTTTTTTAATATTTAGTGTGGGCTGTGGAGAAATGGCTAAGAAGGAATAAAAAATGGTTGTGAGAAGGGTAATAAAGAATTTTTGATAGAGAGTAATTAAGGAATATTAAGTGTGAATTGTGAAGAGCAAAAAGATGGGCTGGGGATAGAATTTCCCTTATGTTACTCCAATATGACAATATAAAATTTGAATTTGTCTAATGGAGACAAAAATAGAAGGGAGGCGTGGTCCCAACCCCCCACCCCTGCATACCCGCGCGTTGTTAGACACGGAGAGATCATTGCCCTGTAGATCAGTTGTTGTTATTTACATAAATGCGCCTCCAATTAAAAATAGCAATGCTAGATGCAAAGCGAATCTATAACTGATTAAACTCCTCGCAGCTAAATCAACCCCAGAAATACAACACTAACTGGGGCATAAACGTGGGAAGCAAAGCAAAAGTCAAGACGAAACACAAAAACAGCGGTCATTTTTTATACAGAATAAGATCATATAACGACGACGACGATGACGCCGCCTCCACCACCACCACCAAATGCATTATTATATGGCTATCAAAAAAGGGTACGACTAACCCAAGAGAGATTTCCAGCAGCGGAAGCAAAACAGGAGCTGGAGGGCGTACGGAAGCCACTTGTTCATCGTGGACGGTGAAACCGAAGCGGCGGCGGCAGTGGATCGGCCGCAGTAGTTGAAGCCATACCAGACGTTGTTCGGAATCAAAGTGTTGTAGTAGAAGGTGTCGCAGCCGGTGTTATAGCTGCACACCTGCACCGACTCCGGCCGCCAGCCGTCGTATCCGCTCCTGTACAGATACAGATAACACACCTGGTACAAGCACGAGCCGCTTATCTCGTACGTGTCCACCGAACACCGCTCAAACGTCCCGGACGCCGGATCATCCAGCCCCGGCGCGTACACCTGGTAAAGAATAAAAACAAACCGCCATGATTGACGCTCAACAACAACGAAGAAGTAACAGATCTACGAGCGGAATTGCGAAAATCTAGATGCAGAAATTTCAAGTACTATTTCATATATATATATATAATAGGTATATTGGAGAAGCATACGGATTGACGGAACCTGATAGCCATAAGCGTCGCCGAAGGAGAGACTGATGTGATCTCTCGTGTACTGAGGAGAAGAGCAGCTCGTCCTGATAGTCACCGTGTAAGAACAGCTCGAAGAACTCTGCAAAAGCTAAAGGCAAAGCCGAAACTTTCAATCACTTAATAGTTTTTTTCTCAGGAATGTGAAAATCCCTCGTTTGTATTGTTGTTCCCAATAGGCGATTGATTTCCTTACCAGAGTGTCGTTGATATTGATGGATGAATCGGATGACAGAGATTGAGGCTGAAGAATGATCGATTGAGCTTCGGAGATGGCGACGATGAATAAGATCGGTGCAAGGAAGAGAACAGCCCGCACTGATTTGCTCATCTTCTCCAGAAACCCTTTGTTGACTTCTCCTCTGCTCAGTTCGGAACCTCTGTTCTTCACCTCCTTGGTATTGAATCGGACAAGGGTAAATCGGTCATTTACTTTTCACAGCAACAGGCGCGTTTGGATGTAGTGTTTTCCTTGGTATTATTATTTTTGCTTGGAGTGGCTGCCACGGCTCCCACGAGCAACTTGAAAATGTTTTTTTTTAAATAAATAAATAAAATTACTTCTATACTTTTTATTTAAAAATAATAAAATTATTTAAAAATTACAGAAAAATATTTTGAAAATTTTCAACAAATGGCCCCAGAAACGACGCTGCGGCCTCCACGTGGAATCGTATTCTTCCAGAACAAGGAAGTTGCTGCTGAGAAGAAAAGAAGGGCATATAAATATCAGACCACGGGATAAACGTCGTTTCTCGTTATTCACAGCTTTGCCTATACGTGCAACCATGCGTCTGTGAAAAGTATCTTTCAATGAGTCTCTATTTATATAAAATAGCCTAAACTAATAAAAAATAAGATAAATATGATGAAATCTTATTATGTAAGTATCTCTAATATTTAAAAAAATTATAAATAAATCTCTCGTGTTTACAGAGGAGCGAAAGTTTAATTTATTTGAACTAATCAAACCAAATCTACTAAACTTATCAATTTGATTTGATTTTTTGCTTGTATCAATTTAATTTGATTAATTTTTAAAAAAAAATTAATTTTTAATTTTTTTAATTAGAAAAATCAAATTAGTTGAATTGATCAAATTTTAAAATAATGTTGTTTTAATAGTTATAAAATGATGTCATTTTTTTCAATTTTATCTATTTTTATCAATTATTTTAATTTTTTTATTTTTTTACATTTATTCAATTTAATCGGTTTGGTTCGATTTAAACGATATAAGTTTAATTTTTTCGATTATTAGTTAGTTTCATTTTTTAGATTAATCAGTTAATTCGATTCAATTTTAATTTTTAATTTAATTTAATTAATTAATAAATTTCGATTAATTGGATATGGACTGTTTACAAACTCTTACCAATACTCATATTTACATAATTATTGCCCTCTCTGTTAGTTTTAACCCCCAAAATATTTGGGAATTATGTCACACTCTAATTAAAATGCTTGAGTACACATAAAATGCAAGGCTAAGTAACATCAATCTTTCCGTCATAATGAATCATTTTGTCTCTATATTAATTAGTGTTCTATCTTTTTCTCTATTCTCCGTCATGCTCTCCCATCTTTTTTTTTTTCTTGTTTATTGATGGCCAAAGCCATCACCATTCGATGGTCGATACCTTATCACAATTCGATGAGGTTTCAAGGTTGCAGCCATCAATTCCTATCCAACCACTAGTAGAGAACAATGCCATCTTAATTTTAAGGAAGTGTTTAGTATTAGAGAAGTTTTTAAATTTCTGAAATTCATAATTTTTGAAATCTATAATTCTTAAAAATGCTCTTGAAAATTTTTTATTCTCAAAATTTATGTAATTCTATGTTTGGTTAAGTTTAAATATTTTTAGAAATGTTAAGTATTTTTTTTTTAAAATGTTACATTCTTATGTTTGGTTTAAATGTAATATTCTTAGAAATTCATATTTTTTTAAAATTACGCTTATTTGATTTTTTATTTAAAAATGATAAATTCCTTCTACTATATAAAATATTAGGACCTACAACATCTTTAGCAAATCAAAAAAATGTCATTTTTTATACATTATATATATATATATATATGCGTGTGTGTATATATATAATATATATAGATAATATATATGTTTGTATGAATATCTATTTTATAATAAATAATATAAATATTATATATATAAAATATATATATATAATATGTTTGTTTGAAGTTATAAATGGGTAAGGAGTGTTTTAGTCTTTTTCTTTGTTAAAAACATTCCTAGGTCTATGGGAAACATGGATTCCCAACCTCCTCATGGAAATCTTTTTGTGGGAAAATTGCTTAAAAATTATTTTTGAAAATCCTATTTCTCATAATTCTTTTTATAAAACAGTTATACCAAATATAAGAATATAGGTTCCCAACTTAATATTCTCAGAAATTTTAAAATTTCTCTTGTACTAAACGCTCTCTAAAAGAATAATAATAAGGGAATGAAAGAGAAGAGCAAGTAAAAAGGAAAAAAGATGGACAATTGACTTGTCCACCATAGTCACCACAATCATCATTTCTAGATAAGTCAATTGGCCGTGGACGGGATATTCTCTCTTCATTCCTCTCTACATATGTATATATATCATTTATATAGGTTTTGTTATGGGTATTTTCTGAACCGCTTCTTATGGGCAGGTCTCGGCCTAGTAGGCCACCTTGATCTCCTGAACCCTAACAAGCCCAAGGTTGAGGTTGTCAAACGATCACATGTCGTCAAAATCCGAGCTCAAATTGCTCGAACCAAACGAGCTCCGAGCAATGCTTTTAACTTGTTGGCTAAATCATTCAGCTCGCATAATAAGAAGATCGCGAAATAATCGGAAACGATATCCATCTGCCTTATTTGAGGAAAATCAAATCCCAATAATCACAGCGTCCGTTCCTGATAGTTCGAAGACGATAAGGAAACACCATTCACTAAGTAGAATCCTTCTACATTTAGAACTTATTTAAAACACCGTTCACTAACTTCTTGAAAGTATAATTAAGAAACTTTTTGTATCTGTAATTGATAAGTTTCATTAAATACAGATTCATCCACTTTTCTCTAGGTGAAGTTATCTCATAAAGGAATGAAAGAACCTTGGATTTCACCTAAACTATAGAATAATAGAATAATTTAGTGAAACCATGATGAGTAATGGAGTTGGATAACCAAACGCCCTTATTTTCAAAGGAGTAGAAGCATGGAGAAGAAAAATAAATTAAATTACAAAAACACTATGAGGAGACAAGTTAATAAATATGTGGGTCCTATATGCTCATCATTACCTATTAGGTGTTTTTTTTTTTTTTTACATGTGAAACAAATGTAAATGTCTATACCAAATGGTGTGTTAATGATATATATGCCATAAGTTTATGGATATGTTAATGTTATCCTATAAGTTCCTAAATGTGGTTTTATATTAGAATTCTAAATGCATGCATACATGTCTTTTGTGAATTTCATCAAATCATAAAGAAAAAATAAAAAACTATATCAAGAAAATGGTTGAAATTTTAGAAATAACGATGAAAAGATGTATAGAAGTGATAAAATGGTAAAAACTTATGTTGATGAAAAGTAAGAAATGGGAGCAATTCCAACCAACTTCTTTAGGAACATTATGGTATATCATACCCGCAATGGTGTCGTTACATTCTTCTCGATCGATGGGCGACTTCCTCACAATTGATAGGGGGAGGGGGGCTTCTTCGTCGTCCACCTAAGTTGTGTAAGAAAGTGAAGAGGGTATTTCTATCATGAAGGATTCAACCCAACCATTCACAAGTTGCCTTTCTTTGGCCGTATTCTAAGAATTAATCTCATTCTTGCTTTTCACCTTGAAATATTCTTTCGAGAAGGCTATATAATTTAATCGTTAGATGAATGTCCCGATATTGACAATCTTTGATAGGACAAGAAGATTGATAGACTAAGAAAGAAAAGATTTATCTTTCAAAGAAGAGAACCAAAAGCCGCTCAATTGCTACCTAGAGAACTAAGTACATACATAAATAACACATGCTTGCTACACAAGAGCTACTAGCTGCAGCCGCTGTGCTACAAGCAGACACCAACCTTCTTGCATAGCAATAAGCAAGCGTATGCTTGTTGCAGTGTGGCATGGCAACAAGCAAGTTATCTGCTTGTTGCCATGCAGCTGCTGTGCAACCTCTCCAATCATCCAACTCTCCAACATCTTTCAAGTTATATTTTTACTTCTTCACAAAAGCCACCATAAAATTAAAAACCATAGTGTAATTTCAGCTTAACAACAATCATTCAAGTAATTGTTTACTTAAAAGTGAAAAATCCCCTTAAAAAAACCAACTCTAAGACATCTAATAACTGTCTACACTAAATACCAACTACTACAAACCTGAACAAAGGATGCAAATATTGAAAAGCGTTTAAAGACAAACAATATATATATATAGATGAATACTGAAAAAGACGACACTAAAACACAAAGAGAAATAGAGAATGAACGGCACAAACCTGAAAATGGAGAGCTTCTGGTTGCTGAAAGACTAACACTGATACTAACACTGAATATAATTATCTTAAAAGATAATTAGAGGTGTAATTGGTGTTATACACACATAAATAACAAATGCATTTAACAATTGAAATTTAATTTTTAACTTAATTATATATTTCATGTTAAAAATAATTCAAAATGTTAAAAATAAATCACAAAAAAAATCATAAAATAACTCAAATTTATATAGAGTTTGAATTCAAAACCCGAGCTGGGGAGAGGCGAGGCCGGGCCTCTGGACCCCCGGAAGGGTAGTTGGATTTGGACAATTGGGCTAATCAAGCGGACTGCAACAGTAATGGTGATCTTACTAGTTCTTCTGTTCGCTTAAACTACGGGCCCCAAATCAATCCCCATCAAATCATCATCGCCTCCCAGCTTCTTCGATTCGATCTACCTTTCTGCTCTCTGCCTCTTCTTCTTCTACTCTTCACCCACCCATTTCAAGAAGAGGAAGAAACAGAGTTTATCCAGAAGAAAGTTCTAGGAGAAAATGTCGCTGTGCAGCGTGAAAATGGCGGAGGAAGTTTGGTTAACGTGTCTCACTCACGCTCTATCTACTGAGACCGAAGAGATCATGGGCCTTCTTCTCGGCGACATTCAGGTCCCCGCTTACCCTACCCTTTCTCTCCAATTGTTCCTGCTCATATTAAGTTTTTGCTTTCTGCGGTTTTACTTCTTTCCCCAAATCGCCTTCACGCCCTAGTCTAGTCTTCTCTCTATCTAAACAATTGGGATCACGAGTGAACTGAACTTTCATTTGTTTTCGCTTTTCTTCTATTTGTGGTTTCGTCTCTATTTGTTCCTTTCTCATGAACTCGCGCTATTTCTCCTCAAATTATTCTGTGCATTTCTCGATGAATTTTACCTTAAATTTACATTTCTTTTGAATTAAACCTGTCTGGTTTATCGCACCTTTCGCTGTATTTCCAGTGCTTCTGAATTTGCAGATGGAGAATGCAATGTTGTATTAGTTCCTAATTTCCCCCTTTTCTAACCTTAGGTTCAGATGGACTCAATTAGTTTATCATCCCCCTTTGTTTGTTCATAGCTTTGCGTTTTCTGGTACTGATCGAACAACACAGTTATAGAAGAAGGACGAATTGTGAGATTTTTAGCATGCAGCTTTTGCTGCCTTTAGTTGGAATCAATTTGAAAAAAGCTTATAACTACTATGGTTGGTTTTGATATGTGCTATTTCAGAGTTCACAAAATGGGGGTGTGACTGCACTAATTTGGGGAGCATTGCCACAACCACGTTCTGATCGGCGGAAGGACAGAGTAGAAACTAATCCTGAACAGTTGACTGCTGCTTCTGTTCAGGCTGAAATATCCTTCCCCTGTTGCTTTCTATTTTCCCTTTGACCCTGAAATTTTTCTTATTTATGGTTCTTTTAATATTTATTTTTGCATTTCCTTTCTATGACAATCATTATGTTGCTTTTTGGATGATGTTATCTCTGTAAGTTGAAGCGTCACTAATGTCGTTTTAGTTGTACAACTTAGGTGGAAAGAGTGAGAAATATTGTTGGTTGATAAGCATCTTTATAATAATAGCAATACTTCTCTGCCTAACCCACCCACCCGACACCTGTTTTAATAGCGATCCACTTTGGGACACATGTCAAGTGGTAAGCACCTTGGATTGTAATTTCTATGGTTCTCTGAGAATCCACCCATCTGAAACCCCTTCATGTATGGGGACATGGAGAGGGAGTAGATGTCAATACTTGTAATTTAACTGTTCTTGTTTTCCCTTCCTGTTTCAACTGAACCAGTTAAGATTTGCTTGTCTAGCTAATTAAATGTGGTATTTCTGGGGAGAAAATATGTTCGTTTTGTTACTATTTTCTCAGTTTACAAAATTCTCATAGCTGTCTTGGACTCTTGCGAAGTGAGATTTGGCCGAATTTGATTGCTTAAAGTAATGATATTTAATCATTTATTGCTCCGCTTAAAATGGGATAAGCTTCCATTAGTAAGAACCACAAGTGTGGATATGACATGCTCACAAACTAGGAATATAATGATTTGGGGAGACCAAGGGTAGTAACACGGTGAGGATATTCAAAAAATTATATTTATGGTAGCTATGTCTACAAAATAATACCCAGAGTTTACCAAATATTGAAAACTGCCATTAGTCAATATAATCCATAAACTCCAATATCATGCTACATACAGAAGTAGCAGTTTCATCACACAACTGTTGTACCGTAATTATAAGAAAATATATGAATTCTATTTTTCACAAGCAGAAACATCTCAAAGTTAAAAAAGAAACACACATTCATGCATGCAAAAGTAAGGTAGGACTTTTGTACTCAAGATTCACAAGATAAGGGGGGAGGGGTTGTGGGAAGGAGGGAGAGGAAGAGAGGTGTGCATGGTGCAATTTGGTTTGGTTTGGAAGAATGTAGAAATCTTGAAACCAAACCATAAAATTGTGGTTTGGTGTGGTTCAAACCATGGTTTGGATAATATAGGAGTTATGTGCATGTATATATATTATAAACAAGATTTCTGATTAATAATAATACTAAAAAAAATAATTTTTTTCCCGACAACTGCAATAATTTGATAAGCATTTGGAAGCAACATCAATTAGTTTGATATTTAAATTAGTTTATATATTTTTTTAATTTGTTTGATTTTTTACTCTTTGTGCGCTTTACTCTTTGTTTATTCTTTTAATTAATTTAGATTTTTTTACTCTTTGGTTTTATTCTTTGGCTTTAGTTTCTACTCTTAGTTCAGGTTAGTATCTGCTCTAATATTTTTTTTACTGTCTTAGGTTGCTTTGTTTAGGTTAGTTTTTTTATTTAAATTTTTTATGAGAAGTTAAGAAAAATTATTTGTATAATTTATTTATATAAAATTTATGTGCTAATTTGTATAGTTGATTAACCCTCAAGTGTAATTTTGAAATATTATTTTTTTTTGTTTTATTTGTCTTTCATTGTTGCCTTTTTTGGGGTACTCTACCAGACATTATTTCTATTAAGTGATTTTATTTGTTGACCTTAAAGCATTTTTAAGAAAAAGGATGATGGACTCAAAGAGGAATAAATGGCATGTAATTTTTCATGAAATGCTTGAAACTACTTCATTTCTTAATGCATTTGAGTGGAGTAGAGAACACATTTGAACAATAATTACTATGAGATTGTATGTCAGAACATTGTTTATCCTCTATTTTAAGGTGGTGAAAAATTCTCTTGTTGACAAATCCCGCTAAGTTCTAGGAAGTTTTCAGTAAAGTCTTGAGATGAAATGAAAAAGTAACGGAGGTATTTTTAATTTGGTGGACTAGTCTGAATAAGATTAGATTGTTGGGGTTAGAGCAAATATTTTAGGTGCCAAATTGGGAATGGTTGGAGAAAAAGTTTGAAAAAAAAAACAGAAGATAAAGTTGGTCAAATGGAAGATCACAGACCATCCAAATGATAAAGGCAGAATAGAATTGCTTGAGCTTCTAAAAAGGAGTATAGATTTTTGGTTGCTCATACAGCTTGAAAGCCCTAAAATCAAATGTCTGGTATCATACCCCAAAAAAAACCAAAATGAAAGACAAATAAAACAAAAAAAATATATTTTATGAATATTGGAACATGCTACCAAATAAGGTAATCTGACCAGCAGGTATATGTACATCAAGAGATCTTACTTTGTAAAATATATCTCTTATTTCCATGCAAATTTCTAGTCTTATTTTCCCTTCTAATTTTCAGAACTGTGAAGAAATATTACAGCTAATGATACCATGGATTTGCAGTTTTCCAAATGAAACACAATTTTATGTAATAATCCAATTGGACAACCATATCTAGTTACTCGCATGGAGGCAAGAACTCTTTCCCCAGGGCTGTAGTGGGATTTCAAATCACAGAAATCCATCTCTGCAATTTTGGGTGGTAAATTTGCCTATCTTGTACAACTCCAAAGTTCCAATTGCAAGCAAAAGTTTTGTGAATTCTGACAGCCTTTTTAGGCAATCTGTACTTTACAACTTTATAGAAATTTCTTTTTTTATTTATTTCCTTTTTCTGGATGAGTAAAATATGTGGAGGGGCACTCGGTTGTCTTTTTAATCTGCACAGTATAATCTTGTTAGTCTGCTGTGATCTGAACTTAATACCTTTTTACTTGTTTGCTAATTGAATTTATTACGTGACCTTGTGCAATTAACTGCATAGAACAAAATGACTTCAGCAACAGGAAGAACAACAAGAGTAATTGGTTGGTACCACTCGCATCCTCACATCACTGTTCTTCCTTCCCATGTTGGTAAGTCAAATGTTCTTCTATGAATAACAAAATATTTTTATATTTTGATTTTATTGGTCGCATAATATTAAATTCTTCTATTCATACTTAATGTGGTGAATTGGCAAGTTCTCTATTTCATAGAAGAAAAGCTTCTTTCTTTTGTGTCAGAACTCTGTTTTCTAACAAGGAATTCCATGCAATTCAATGGAGAATTGCGGGGAACTGAAGTACAGTCGAGAGAATAGAGGGAGAGAACTAAGAGGGAAAGAGATCGAAACAAAATTGGGAGGGAAAATGAAATCTGTATTTTCTCATTCATGCCCAATTAGGCCGCGATCGTGGCTTATATAGCCAGCCTTGGCGCCACCATTTGGTTTTACATTTGAATTGTAACGACTTCTAGTCTCTTATTACAATAGTGCCATACTCCTAACTACTTCTCTGTTATTTACCCGAATACCCTCCCTTAGCTGATGGACTATGACAACTGCCCCCGGTTAAAGACTTTACTTGTCCTCAAGTAGGTTAGAGTAAGCTGGCAGCTCGGGGAAACTACTGAAGCAGATTCGACAAATACTCCCATGTATTATTCTCGGGGTGGAGGTTTGACCAACAAACCAACACTTGTGTGATGGGAGCTCGATGTTTGTAGATGATTCTCCTTCCAACAATCGTTGTAGGTTCTGCCTCTTGCTGGCTACATTGGACTGTGGGAGGCAGGGTAGGACTCACCGGATTATTGCCATGTGAGGGTTTTAGAAGGGACACATGAAATATAGGGTGAATGGAAGACTCCCCCGGAAGCTGTAACTTGTACGCAGCCTTACCCACTTTTTCAATTACTTCGTAAGGACCATAAAACTTTGGGCTGAGTTTGTTTACTTTGTGGGGCGCTATGGTCTTCAACTGTACTGGTCGCAGCTTCAAATACACTCTATTCCCCACCTCAAACTCCCTCTCACTCTTGTTTTTATCCGCAAACTGTTTCATCTGGTTCTGTGCTCCGTCTAACTCCTGCTTGAGAGTTTGTAACATTTGTTGTCGTTGGGCAAGGTAATCATCCACTGTGGCCACGGGATTATGGCCCTTTTCCCCTAAGGGTAGAATCGGTGGTTGGTACCCGAAGAGTGCTTCAAATGGGGTCCTTCTTAGGGAGGAGTGATAACTGGTGTTGTACCACCATTTGTGCGAGAGAGAGCCATTTATGCCACCCTGTAGGATACATTAAACATACACACCTGAGATAGGTTTCTGAGCATTGATTTACTCTTTCGGTTTGCCCATCTGTTTCGGGGTGATAAGAGGAAGACATGTGGAGTTGTATTCCCAAAGACCGCATGAGCTCCTTCCATTGCAAGCTGGTAAAGATCTTATCCCGATCGGAAACAATCACCTGAGGTAGACCGTGTAGCTTACCTACCTGATCAAGGAATACTCTGGCCACTTCCTGAGTAGTAAACGGGTGGGTTAAGCTGATGAAGTGAGCATATTTGGTGAACTTGTCAACCACCACTAGCACACAATCTTTCCCTTCCAATCTTGGCAAACCTTCTATAAAATCCATACTGATATTGGTCCATGCTTGCTCAGGTATTAGTAGAGGTTGCAAGAGCCCCGGAGGGTGTATGTTTTCATGTTTGCATCTGCTACAAATGTCACATGCCTTGACATATTCTTTTACCGTTTTCTTTAGTCTCGGCCAGTAAAAAAACTTGCTTCACCAGGTTGTAGGTATTTAGCTCCCCTGAATGGCCACCCACAGGAGAGTCATGGAGAGCCCTCAGCACTCTCCTCCTTAAAGGATCATCTTCTCCAATTACCATCCTGTCTTTATGTCTAATCATTGAGAGTAAAACCCGGTCTACTATTAGGGTCAATGGTGAGTTGCTCCAGCAACTTCTTTATCCACTCACCTTGGTCATAGCTAGAGGTTACTTCTAGGAACCAGTCAGGTGTTAAGGCAGTAATAGTTGCTGCTCCCCCTTCTTCCAAACATCTTGACAATGCATCTACAGCTTTATTTTCGTATCCCCTTCGATATTGAATTATGTAATCAAGCCCCATTAACTTCGACATCCCTTTCCTCTAAAGATGGGTATGAAGTTTTTGTTGTAGCAAAAATTTAAGGCTTTTGTGATCCATTTTTATGATAAATCTTCCCCCTTCTAAGTAGTGCCTCCATTTCTCCACTGCTATTAGGACAACCAAGAGTTCTTTGTCGTAAACGCTTAGACCCGAATGTTTGGGAGCTAAGGCTTGGCTGATGAAAGCTAGGGGATGGCCTCCCTGTGTCAATACTGCTCCCACACCAAAATCACTAGCATCCGTCTCTAGAATAAAGGGTTGGCCGAAATCCGGAAGACCTAGCCTGGGCACCTTACTCATAGCCACTTTCAGTTTGTCGAAGGCTTCTTCCGCTTTAGTATTCCAGTAAAACCCATCCTTTTAAGTAATTCTGTCAGAGGCTTACTAATTAGGCCATAATCCTTCACAAATTGCCTACAGTACCCCGTAAGGCCCAAGAATCCCTTCAAGGCCTTAACACTGGCAGGTCACGGCCAAGCAAGCATTGCTGCAACTTTTCCCGGATCAGTACTTACTCCTGCACCAGAGATGATATGTCCTAGGTATTCAACTTGGGATTGTGCGAAGGCACACTTAAACTTCTTAATGTACAACTTGTTGAGCCTGAGGACTTGTAGAGTAAGCCTTAAGTGCTCTAGATGCTGAGTTATGGTAGGACTGTATACAAGGATGTCGTCAAAGAATACTAAGATGAAGTGACGGAGATTTGGTTCAAATATTTGGTTCATGAGGGCTTGAAAGGTGGCTGGCGCATTGGTTAATCCGAAAGGCATTACCAAAATTCGTAGTGCCCTTGGTGGGTTCTAAAGGCGGTTTTATGGATATCATTGGGGTGCATGCGAATCTGATGATATTCGGATCAAAGGTCAAGTTTAGAAAAAACCTTGGCCCCATGTAGTTCATCCAATAAATCTTCAATAATAGGTATAGGAAATTTGTTTTTAATGGTAAGGGAGTTCAGTTGGCGATAATCAATGCAAAATCTCCAACTACCAAATTTTTTCTTAACTAAAAGCAAAGGTGATGCATAGGAGCTGGTGCTGGGTTGAATGATAGAGGAGTGCAGGTGCAGCATCTCTCTAACCATCCTTTCTATTTCTTCTTTTTGTTTTGGAGGATATCGATAGGATCGGAGGTTGACTGGTTTGACATTGGGTTTCAAATTAATGGTATGGTCTATAGGTCTTGGGGGTGGTAGAGCCTTTGGTTCCTAAAACAAGTCCCCAAACTCAGCTAGAAGTAAATTAAGTGAGTCTAGTTTAGTTACCTCCCAAGAAGTATGAGTTGCCTCTGTAGAGTGCAATGATGATGGCTCTCCTCCTCCGTTGTCTTCCTTCACTTCCCAGGTCTGTATTGAGAACAATTGTGCCACCTTACCCCATTTGTTCTTAAGCAATTTGTGCAACTTCTTGCCTGTAATCATACGGTAGGTCCCTGCTTCTGCATTACCCGTGAGGGTCATCTTCTTACCTCCCTTTTCAAATGTGACCTCCATCTTATTGAAATCAAAACAGATGGGACTAACTTCCCTCATCCAATCAACGCCTAAGACCATATCAAACCCTCCTAATTTGAGAAGGCGCAAATCAGCCTCAAATTCTTCCCCCTGCATTTGCCAACAAAAGCCCACACAAGTCGATTTGCACAACACCTTCTATCTGTTAGCCACTGTGACTGATAGGGGATGTGTTCTTGCGAGGCTGCATTTTAGTTTCTTGGCAATAGTTTCGTCTAGGAAGCTATGAATGCTCCCGCTATCTATGAGGATCATCAGGCTGTTTCCCCTCGCCTTGCCTTCCACCTTAATGATCTTGTTGGTGGTAATGCCCCTGAGAGCATGTAAGGAGATTTCCACCTTCTCCACTCCTCCTTCCTCCTCCTGATAACCTTCCTCTTCGTCCTCCTCGCCTTCTTCCTCCATTCCTTCCAATAGCAGTAGCTGTTGTTTACATTGGTGGCCAATTGTAAACTTGTCCCCACAACGAAAGCATAGGCCGACCAGTCTCCTCTGTTCTCTCAAATTTCCCACTGCTGATTGAGGAGGCGCGGAGATAGCCAATCCCTTGCTGCTTTGTCCCCAAACTCCTTCTTCCTTGGTGCCCCCTCAATTGTTTTATTGTGGAGGCATCATTTGCCAACCTCTATTCACCCCTTTTTGCTTGCGAGCCAATGCTTCTGCCGTCATCTCCAGTAGTCGAGCACACTCCATGGCCTATTGAACAGTTAGGGGTCGAAACATTTTGATGGTAGGGAGAATCTCTTCGTTCAGGCCACTAATGAAGCTTGAGACGGAGTATCCCTCCGTGAGAGTTGGGTTCGAGATCAACATGAGAGCCTTCAATTCTTCAAACTGATATGCTTGCACCGATCCCCCTTGTCGGAGCTTATTAAACTTCTCTACGATGTCCGTCATACCTTTCTCCCCGAATCTTCCACACAAACCTTCTGCAAATTCTTCCCACCGACATTCCTCTCGGCCACCCCTCCAGCTTTGGTACCAAGTGTCACTCACATCATTTAAGTAAGTTGCCGCTAACGACACCCTCTATTGTTCAGCCACATTATATAAGCTAAAAACCTTCTCGCATCGTCTCATCCACCATCGAGGATTGTTGCCTTCAAGCAGAGGAATCTCCATCTTAGGCATCAGCGAATCAATCGGATTTGATCCGTTTGCAGTGCCTTATCTCCTCATTCCTCCATTTTCCTCAGACATCGATTGCTCAATAGCTACGTTCGCAGATCCCTCCGATCTTAAATGACCCCCCTGGTCATTGAGAATTGGTTCCGATCGTCCTCTTGGAGGAAACTCTGGTGAGATCCGTACCTGAGCCCTGTTGCGAGAACATCAACATAAACTAATGCATTTAGTCGTGGAGAGCCTGAGTCTACTCTCGCATCTGATCCTCCAGATGTGTGGTTTGCGCTCTACTCTCCTCGCGCCACACATTAACTGCTCTATCAATCCTTCGTTCTACTGAATTTTCCAGTATTTCCATCTGATTCCACCATTTCAGAAATGGTGGACGATACCTATTGGAGATGCGCGTCCATCTATTTCATCCTTGTTCCGTCTGCCATGGCCCAATCCAATCGCCTAAGAATTGCTCTGATACCAAATTGTCAGAACTCTATTTTCTGACAAGGAATTCTCTGCAATTCAATAGAGAATTGCGGGAAACTGAAGTACAGTCAAGAGAATAGAGGGAGAGAACTGAGAGGGAAAGAGATCGAAACAGAATTGGGAGGGAAAATGAAATCTGTATTTTCTCATTCACGCCCAATTAGGCTGCGACTGTGGCTTATATAGCCAGCCTCAACGCCACCATTTGGTTTTACATTTGAATTGTAATGACTTCTACTCTCTTATTACAATAGTGCCATACTCCTAACTACTCCTCTGTTATTTACCCGAATACCCTCCCTTAGTCGATGGACTATGACATTTTGTATGTACATTCTATTGAACAAAATGTCCCCAGAGAGAGAGAGAGAGAGAGACAACAAATTCAGAACTACATGAGTTTGAGCTAAGTTGACCTAAGTTTTGTAAATCTAGGCAATTTAGTAATTGCCTTTGCAATATAATCTGTCAATAACATCCATCTTTTGTGCGACTCACAAGGCCCTTTTATGTCCATATTATGCATGGGCATAGGGGCAAAGGGTATTGATGCTTTAAACTAGGTATGGGAATTAATATTTGTCATATAAATTATGCATGCAAGTGGGGACAGATATCACTATTGATTGAGTAAAAGACTCTTAAGGCACTAATGTCAAAGACAGAGAGAGAGAGAAGAACAACAAATTTAGAATTGCATGAGTTTGAGCTGAGTTGACGTAAGTTTTGTAAATCTAGGCAATTCAGTAATTGCCTTTGCAATATAATCTATCAATAACGTCCATCATTTGTGTGACTCACAAAGCCCTTTTATGTTTTGTCCATATTATGCATGGATGTAGGGGCAATGGTATTGATGCTTTAAACTAGGTATGGGAATTAATTTTGTCATGTAAATTATGCATGCAAGTGGGGACAAATATCACTATTGATTGAGTAAAAGACTCCAAAGGCATTAATGAGAGAGAGAGAAAGAGAGAGTGGAACAATAAATTCAGAGTTGCATGAGTTTGAGCTGAGTTGACCTAAGTTTTGTAAATCTAGGCAATTTAGTAATTGTCTTTTCATTATAATCTATTGTTATGTCATTTGTATTAGATTAGAAGTTATGTAAACAAATATTCTGTATGCTTGCATTGGTATGTTTCCTTTTCTAGTTTAAGGTTAGAATAAATAGTCTTCTAGAAGGCATGTTTCTAGAAGAGTGGCTAACCGATTTAGTTAGCTGGTTAGTCTCGGTCTGTTGGTTAGTTATTGTAACCCACGACCCTATAGTTTATAAATAGGGATCGTGGGGCAAGTCAAGGGAGTGTTTTTCATTCTGAGAAGGGTTGTGTCTTAGTTTCTATCTTGTGGGTTGGGATTGAGTGAGAGATCGAGAGGAAGGCTGAGAATAAGTCTTGTAATCTCAAGAATCCTGGTAGCTTTCAAGGTATATGGGCTAGGTGGATTCGGGAAACTCTTTGTAATCATTCTCAAGTGTGTTTTCAAGATAAGTAGATTGGAAGGCGGAATTGCAGTCTGGACGTAGGTCTCATTTTGAGACCGAACCAGGATAAATCCTTCTTGTGCTCTTATTGTTTTCTCGGTTCTTGTTTGTGTTGCCTATATCATTTGTATTCTCGGATGTGGGAGTGATTAGGGTGAGCTATTGAGTTGTGAGAATTATTAAGATTGTTGTGCTTCTACTCTAACATCTATCAATAATGTCCATCTTTTGTGAAACTCACAAGGCCCTTCTACGTTTTGTCCATATTATGCATGGGCATAGGGGCAAAGGGTATTGGTGCTTATGTTGAATTGATCACGGAATCATGGAATTGGTTGCAAATTATCTCTCAATCTAGCTTTCCTAAATCAGAACAGATTTTATCTTTAGAATTTAGAAAGAAGTCTTGTTTTTGGATATTTCCTATTCTTGTTTTGTATCTTTTTCTTTCTTTGTATAGTGTACAACATATTTTTCCTTTTTTATGTAACTTTCCTATGTTGTATTCCGCTTCCATATTAATAGGGGATGTAATACCGTGCATAGTAATCAAGAATACAAAATTGTTCTTGTTTCTCCTACATCCATGGTATCAGAGCCTATTATCTCTGATTATCAGTTGTGAGCCTTTATTGCCATGGTCACTCCTCTGTTTCTCCTTCATTATCCTGTTGCTATATCTCCTTATAATGTCGGAAATTTCTGAAACTGCTTCTCCCATTTCAAGGAGAAGCAATGTCGATTGAGCAATTTCTTAGTGGGGCTCCAGCTAGTGAGCTACCAGGAATGCACCATTCCTACTATCTGGATGGTGGAAACTATCTTCAGTGGTCTCAACTGGTAAGAACTTTTCTGAAGGGCCGAGGGAAAATAGCTCATCTCATTGGATCAACACCTAAGGCTTCAAATCCTAATTTTGTTGCTTGGGATGTGGAAGACTTAATGTTAATGTCCTGGCTTTGGAGTGCAATGCTTCCCGAGGTAAGTAAAAACTATATGTTTTTATCTACCGCTAGAGATATATGAGAAACAATTAAGAAGACCTACCCTAAGGTGCAAGGTGCCTAAGTTGTATATGAAATAAAAACAAAAATTAGTAGTACAAAACAAGGGTATTTGTTTGTAACTGAGTATTATAATCGGATGAATGGATTTTAGTTGGAATTGGACCATTATCAAGACATAAAAATGGTGTGTAGTGAGGATGCTATTATTTTGACCTCTATGCTAAAGAGAGATAGAATAGTAGAGTTCTTGGTAAGCCTTAACCCTGAGTTTGATAAGGTGTGAGCACAAATATTTAGCAGGGAAAAGATGCCATCATTAAATAGGGTTTATTTTATAGTAAGAAGCGAGGAGCACAATGTTGTGTACCTAGGGTTTAGTTTAGGGTTGGATTGGAAATTGAGAGAAATCAAAGGGAAATTAGACGAAGAGGGAGGAAAATGTAAGAAGAAATAGGGGAAGGATTATAGAGGAATAGCAAGGAGATGGAATCGAAATAGAGAAGGGGAGTAATTAGAGAGAGCAGAGGGAAACGAGAGGGAGATTGGGAGAGAATTCTAGAGAGAGAAGTCAGAGCTTCATTTATCAATTCAAAACATAATTCCTCCCATCCTCAGTTGTGGCTTATATATAGTCTAACAGTCTCCCCATATACACCCATGTGCAATACAACAAATAGCTTAATTGCCTATAGCTAAGGACAAAGCCTTATAATAGAAAAAAGAAAAGGAAATTACAATTATTGTGTAATGCATGTAAGCTATCTACTAATATAATGACAATTATAGCTGTGGGGATCCTTGGGGTTGTGACACACATGAGGACAATCATGTTTAATGATCATAACATGGAGGGATCGACCATGGTAACTAACAAGGTGTAGAAGTCTCTACAAGGTAGAGATCAGTCTTCTTCAAAGCAAACTAAGGTGGGGCTATGGCATTCTTACTACAAGAAGCCAAGACATACAAGAGAAATATGCTTTAAATTGCATGGAAAAGAGGTAGTGCTAAACAAAATGGGAGGTTTCAAGAACTTGCAGCCTAAGAACCAAGCAAAAGCCTACCTCTCAACCAAAGAACCAGAGGAGCCAGCTGAGAAAGTTAACTCGACTGTCTCCTTAGACTTAGGAGAATTGAATGCAGAGGAGATTGAGAAACTGAAGTCTTTCTTAAGGACTCTTCAAGCAGAATGTTCTTTGGTTCATGCAGATATGTGCTTTAATTTTGAACTCTCTATTGCCTCATATATAGTTAGGAATGAACTATGAATCTTAGATTCTGGAGCTATTAATCACATGACACTTAACCTGAAAATGTTTGAAAATTATAAATCAGTAACCAACTCCAGAAAAATCACAGTTGCTAATGGCCAAGCTATTCCTATAGTTGGGCAAAGGAATGTATGTTTGAACCCCTCTCTACTTGACCAACATGTGCTTTATATGCCTAGCCTCTCCACCAATCTACTTTCAATCCATAAGCTTACCCAAAGTCTTAATTGCCTACCTCATGATTGTGTGTTTTAGGATCTGGCCTCAGGGAGGATGATTGGTGTTGCTAAGGCACTAAATGGGTTGTACTACCTACAAAGGAGTAGTGAATCACCTACAGGAGATCAACCTAGCCCAACCTACTCCTCTCTGCTCACTTCTACTCAATCTGATGTTTGGTTTCAACATTTTAGATTAGGGCATCCACTTTTTACTTTGTTAAAAACTATGTTCCTAACTCTGTTTCAAGGGGTAGATGTCAGTAATTTTCACTGTGATGTGTGTGAATTATCTAAACACCATCAGTGCCTTATGCTATTAGCAATAAACTCTCTTTGTTTCCTTTCTCCTTAGTGCATTCTAATGTGTGGGGGCCTTCTAAAGTTTCCAATTGTTCTGGGATAAAATGGTTTGTATCATTTATTGATGATTGTACTAGAATGACATGTATATATTTACTTAAAGATAAAACAACCATTAGTAACATCCTACCTTTGTTTCATAAGATGATTCTCACTCAATTTGGAGTTTCCATTTAAAAGGTTCAAAACTGATAATACAAGAGACTACTTTAATCACTACCTCAATCAATTTTTTCAATAAAAAAGGATTATTCATAAATCATCTTGTGTTGATACCCCCTAGTAGAATGGAGTTGTTGAGAGAAAAATGAGGCATCTCCTAAATGTTGCTAAGGCTCTCTTGCATCAACCTTCTTTTCCAAAATCCTTTTAGGGTGAAGCAATGCTAACTGCAACCTATTTAATCAATAGGGTCCCCTCAAGAGTGCTAAATCAGCTCACCCCATTTCAATGTCTCTCTTCCCATTTTCTAGAAATTGGTCTTCATACCTCTCTTCCTCTCAAGGTATTTGGGTGTGTGACTTTTGTTCATGTCTCTAAACATCACAGGGATAAGTTTGATCCTCGAGCCCTTAGATGTGTTTTTCTTGGCTATTCTCCTATCAAAAAGGGTACAAGTGCTATCATCCTTCCACTCGAAAGATCCTTGTGTCTAAAGATGTGACTTTTGTGAAAAAACAATCCTTTTTCGAGTCTCCTACTTCTTGCCCTTAGGGGGAGATTATAGCTGATGACCATGATCTACCTTTTTTGAAAGACTCTTCTTTAGAATCTCGGCCTCATCAACCACATTCTTCTCCAAATCTTATCTCCTCTAGTTTACCTACTTCGCCTAACCCCAAGTCAGCAAAATCAGGAGACTCGGAAACATCTCCTGATTCTCCAATATCAGTCCAACCAAGGACATCTCCTGTGAGGTTCAAAGGCTCACCATATGTGTACAAGAGGAAGGAACAGCCTAATCCATGTGCCAAGCAGGGCCCATCATCTATCCCACGGTCAAGTTTGGAACTAACTCAGTCTTTTGTTTTTCCTGACCCTACTGTTTTTCTTGATCTTATACACAATGATCTGGATTTACCTATTGCTATTAGAAAGGGTGTTAGGAGTTGCACACAGCACACATCATCCTATAGCCCATTTCATTTCTTATCACAAGCACCCTAAACACTAAAGTTTTTTGTCTTCCCTTGATTCCATAGCTATTCCTAAGTCTGTAGAAGAGGCATTACAAAATTAGAATTGGGAGCTATGCATGAAGAAATGAGGGTCTTGAAGAAAAATCAAACATGAGAAATGTTGCCTAAATCAAAGGGAATTCAACCTGTAGGGTGCAGATGGGTGTTTAATGTGAAATATAATGCTGATGGTACATTGGAAAGATAGAAAGCTTGGTTGGTAGCTAAGGGGTATACCCAAACTTATAGTATAGATTACTTGGAGACATTTGCACTCGTGGCAAAAATGACTACAATGAGAATCCTCCTATCTTTAGCTAGCTGTTATGGCTGGGAGTTGATGCAATTAGATGTCAAAAATGCCTTTCTATATGGTGATTTAGAGGAGGAGGTCTTTGTGGAGCCACCACTTGGTTTCACTAATGGAGTATTAGGTCTTGTTTGCAGATTAAAGAAGGCTCTTTATGGGTTGAAGCAATCCCCAAGAGCCTGGTTTGATCGGTTTTCAAAGGCTATAAAGGAAATGGGGAATTGGTAAAGCAAGGGAGATCACACCCAATTCATCAAGCATTCAAAGAAAAGCACTCTAATAGATTTACTTGTGTATGTAGATGACGTTATTGTCACTGGAAATGATGATGATGGACAGAAGCTATTAAAGGAGAATTTAGCTCGTGTTTGATATTAAAGACCTTGGTAGACTTAAGTACTTATTGGGGATAGAGGTTGCCTACTCTAAGAATAGTATATTTCTTTGCCAAAGAAAATATACCATGGACCTATTAGAAGAGACGGGGCTACTAGGTGGTGAGGCAGGAAGTACACCCTTAGAACCTAATCTGAAGTTGGGACCAAATGACAGCCTAGTGGTTGATAGGGGAAGATATCAGAGACTAGTAGGCAGATTAATCTACCTATCTCACACTAGGTTTGACATAGTGTTTGCTGTCAACTTAGTGAGTCAATTTATAGATAATCCTACTGAAGAACACATGCAAGCAGTGAAAAGAATATTTTGTTATCTTAAATCAACACCAGGGAAAGGTCTTTTGTTCAAATCAGGGAAGGAATTGGAAGTTATAGGCTCTCTTGTTTATAGATGATCTAGTACAGGCTATTGTGTATTCTTGGGAGGAAATTTAGTGTCTTGGAGAAGCAAAAAACAAAGTATAGTAGCCCGGTCTAGTGCTTAAGCTGAGTTTCGGGCAATGGCTCTTGGTTTATGTGAGTTATTGTGGCTGAAAATTGTGCTAGATGATCTATAAATCTCTAGTCATAGTCCAATGAAATTGTTTTTTGACAATCAATTAGCAATTAGCATTGCACATAATCTAGTGCAATATGACCGCACCAAGCATATTGAGATTGATCGCCATTTTATCAAAGAAAAGGTAGAAGTTGGGAAAATTTGTATACCTTTTGTTACTTCAGAAAATCAGCTAATTGATTTACTAACAAAGGGTCTGCCTATCAAGAGGTTTGAAGAGCTTCAGGGGGAGATTATCTCTCAATCTAGCTTTCCTAAATCAGAACAGATCTTATCTTTAGAATTTAAAAAGAAGTCTTGTTTTTGGATATTTCATATTCTTGTTTTGTATCTTTTTCTTTCTTTGTATAGTGTACAACATATCTTTCCTTTTTATGTAGCTTTCCTATGTTGTATTGCTCTTCCGTGTTAATAGGGAATGTAATATGGTGCATATCAATCAAGAATACATAATTGTTCTTGTTTCTCCTACATCCTTTAACCTATTTTTCTACATTTTAAACTAGGTATGGGACTTAATATTTGTCATGTAAATTATGCATGCAAGTGGGGACTGATATCACCATTGTTTGAGTAAAAGACTCTATAGGCACTAATGTCAGTGAGAGAGAGGAACAACAAATTCAGAACTGCGTGAGTTTGAGTTGAGATGACCAAAGTTTTGTAAATCTATGCAATTTAGTAATTGCCTTTGCAATATAATCTATCAATAGCATCCATCTTTTGTGCAACTCACAAGGCCCTTTTATGCTTTATCCATATTATGCATGGGCATAGGGACAAAGGGTATTGATGCTTTAAACTAGGTGACACAACCCTAGGATATTAGAAGGGTAATACTGTAATTGGGTTGCATACTGTTGTAATTTGGTTAGATCATATTGTTGTAATTCAGTTAGATGCCTTGGTTGTTGCTTTGTTTGTTGAGCTTTAGTTACAATAATTGAAGAACAACTAGGTATGCCTATAAAAGGCAAGTTGTGAGGGGATGCCGGGGGGGGGGACATTCAGACAATTAAAGATTGAATCTTCCCTCTTTTCCTAATTTCTCTCTTATTCTCTCTCTCGATTCTCTTCCCAACTTTCTCTCTACTTCCAATTTCTCTTGAATTTTACCGAAATTGCCACTATTAGTTTTGAGGATCTGACAATTGGTATCAGAGTCGGTGCTCTTGGCAACCAAATGGAGGCGGGTCGATAGGCGAGCACATCAAAGGTGACTTGAATAGACAAGTGTTCGCGATTGGTGCGGGAGTTTCATCGAAGGTGGTGACGTGGACAGCCAGGAGGTTCGCGATTGGTGCGAGAGTTCCGTTGAAGGTGGTGACGTGGATAGATAGGGGGTTTGTGACTGGGGCAGGATTTCCGTTGACAGTGGGATCCGAAGACGATAGGTAGGCCTATCGAGACAATTAACTAGGCCAAACAAGAAGGAAGTGTGTGTTAACGGAGGGTGGCAGTTGGTGGAGACATGGCAGAAGGAACAAGAATGAAACAATTGGAAGCCTGATTGGATATGATGGAGATTGGCCTTCGCCAAACTTAGGAGGAACTGGAGGGTTGGTTTGAATGATGGAACTCGGGCTCTACCAAACGTAAGAAGAGGTGAGTTGTGGCAGGGCTGAGAACACGATGACCAAAGATATGCTGATGTTGGTAGAGAAAAATGTGAAGGCTGAGATTATCGTTGTTCATGAGGATGTTTCTAGTCTTCGGGAGGAGTTTTTCGGGTTTGGGCAACAATTGAGGACTGTTATGAGTTTATTTTTGAGGTTGCCCAATGCAAGTTTGCCGACATATTTTCCCCCAAGAACGGTCACAGCTCAAATCTTGGAAGGAGCAGGGATTCATTACCGTACTCCGAATCCTCTAGAAATAGGGGATTGACCAGAATTTGTAGCAGGGGCCTCCAACCAAGGGGGATATACGAGCCAGACCAATACCCCGATACTAAGGCTGGAAATACCGGCATTCGATGGGGGTCAGTCGTGTTGGTGGATCTGGCATTGTGAAAGGTTCTTTCCATTTTCGTGTGGTCAAAAGGTAAATCTGGCAGCGACGTATCTTAACGACGTGGTGGGTGCCTGAGGTGGAGTAGCAAATGGTCAGAATTGAGTTAACATGAATTTGCGAGAGAATTTTGTGTTCGCTTCGATGAAAGAGCAATGACAGATGTGGTAAAGGAGTTCAACAAATTGAAACAAGAAGGTGCATTGGATGCTTATCTAATCAGGTTTGAAAAACTAAAATCATTGTTAACTCTCTCTTACCTAACCCTGGATGAACCCTACTTTGTGTCCAGTTTTATCAGCGGCTTGAACGATGAGCTAAGGCCGACGATGAAGATGATGCAACCAGCCACCGTCAAGCAGGCTGTAGAGAAAGCCAAGCTCCAGGAACTTGCATTGAGAACAATTGTCAAGAAGTACATGCTCTCCATGGAAGTTTAGCCTTCGTTCAGTCAACAAGTGGAAGGAAATCAAAGGAATTCTCAAGATTATCCTAATTCTAATACAACTAAATCTTCTACTATGGAATAGCGAAGGAAGTTAGGATTATGCTTAAAATGTGGAGACAAGTTCAGTCCCGGCCACCAATGTTGGACGCTGCTACTGCACATGGAAGGATTAGAAGAAGGAAAGGAAGAAGGTGAAAAAAAGGTTGTTCTCCAAGAAGAAACCGGTCGCTACAAGATATGGCCGGAGAAGTGTGGTAGAAATTATTACAAAAAGAGATTCCTGAGGCTCAGCTACACTCGATTCAGGCTGTTGGGTTAAAAGACGGAGAAAGAACATTCAATGGCTGTGAACACTACTACTCTTCTACTCTTTAGCTGCCCCATGAAGAAGTGTTGAGGAGAAAGGAAGAAAGCATGATAAATAAGGCAGTAAAGGCTGGTATCAGTTGATGCATCGATCCCTAGCTAGATTTGATACTTCTTAGAGACAAGAAGTCGTTCAAGAAGAGAGGATTTGTCATGACTCTCGGATATTAGAAGGGCAATACTGTAATTAGGCTGCATACTGTTGTAA
The DNA here is from genome assembly GCA_036245055.1 of Diospyros kaki. Classification (NCBI taxonomy): domain Eukaryota; kingdom Viridiplantae; phylum Streptophyta; class Magnoliopsida; order Ericales; family Ebenaceae; genus Diospyros; species Diospyros kaki. Next base: position 7,338,234 of record BSEG01000003.1, read on the forward strand.
TTCGATTAGATCATATTGTTGTAATTCAGTTAGATGCCTTGGTTGTTGCTTTGTTTGTTGAGCTTCAGTTACAAAAATTGAAGAACAACTAGGTATGCCTATAAAAGGCAAGTTGTAAGGGGACGGGGGGCACTTAGCCAATTAAAGATTGAATGATCCCTCTTTTCCTAATTTCTCTCTCATTCTCTCTCTCGATTCTCTTCCCAACTTTCTCTCTACTTCCAATTTCTCTTAAATTTTACCGAAATTACCACTATCAGATTTGAGGATCTGACACTAGGTATGAGAATTAATATTTGTCATGTAAATTTTGCATGCAAGTGGGATAGATATCACTAGTAAGAAACTCTAAAGGCATTAATGTCACAAAGAAAGAGAGAGAACAATAAATTCAGAACTTCATGAGTTTGAGCTGAGTTCACCTAAGTTTTTTAAATCTAGGCAATTTAGAAATTGCCTTTGCAATATAATCAATCAATAACATCCATCTTTTGGCCTTTTACGTTTTGTCCATATTATGCATGGGCATAGGGGCAAAGGGTGTTGATGATTTAAACTAGGTATGGGAATTAATATTTGTCATGTAAATTATGCATGCAAGTGGGGACATATATCACTATTGATTGCGTAAAAGACTCTTAAGGCACTAATGTTAGAGAGAGAGAGGAACAACAAATTCAAAACTGCATGAGTTTGAGTTGAGTTGACGTAAGTTTTGTAAATCTAGGCAATTTAGTAATTGTCTTTGCAATATAATCTATCAATAACATCCATCATTTGTGCAACTCACAAGGCCTTTTTACGTTTTGTCCATATTATGCATGGGCATAGGGGTAAAGGTATTGATGCTTTAAACTAGGTATGGGAATTAATATTTTTCATGTAAATTATGCATGCAAGTGGGGACAAATATCACTATTGATTGAGCAAAAGACTCTAAAGGCATTAATGTCTCTCTCTCTCTCTCTCACACACACACACACAGAAGAACAATAAATTTAGAATTGCATGAGTTTGACCTGAGTTGACCAAAGTTTTGTAAATCTAGGCAATTTAGTAATTGCCTTCGCAATATAATCTATCAGTAACATCCATCTTTTGTTCAACACATCAGGCCCTTTTACGTTTTGTCTATATTATGCATGGGTACAGGGGTAAAGGGTATTGATGCTTTAAACTAGGTATGGGAATTAATATTTGTCATGTAAATTATGCATGCAAATGGGGACAAATATCACTATTGATTGCATAAAAAACTCTAAAGGCATTAATGTTAGGGAGAGAGAGAGAGAGAGAGGAACAACAAATTCAGAACTGCATGAGTTTGAGTTGAGTTGATGTAAGTTTTGTAAATCTAGGCAATTTAGTAATTGCCTTTGCAATATAATCTATCAATAACATCCATCGTTTGTGCAACTCACAAGGCCCTTGTATGTTTTGTCCATATTATGCATGGGCATAGGGGCAAAGGTATTGATGCTTTAAACTAGGTATGGGAATTAATATTTGTCATGTAAATTATGCATGCAGGTGGGGACAGATATCACTATTGATTGAGTAAAAGACTCTGAAGGCATTAATGTCAAACATGTGTATGATTAACAAACTATACTGGTGGTGGAATAAAGTGGTACAAGAAAAAATCAAACCTAGGAGAGCTTGCTAAAAAATTTTACATACGTGTTGTATTGAAGAAAACCTAAAGAGGCATATTTTGGCAAAAAAAGAAGCTAAGAAGGTAGTTATTGGAGCAAACTCAAATGCATATGAAAATTCATATCAACGACTTCACATAAAAGATGGGGAAAGAGATGTATATAAACTTGCTTAGGCAAGAAAAAGAAAAACGAAAGATTTCAGCTAAGTGAAATGCATAAAAGACTAAAACCGAAACGTACTACTAAATGATGAGGCAATCAAGGATTTCTCAAAGTTATTCAATGAAGATGGAGAAATAAGTGTTATTGTAATGACCCACTTTCACATTGATTGTCTACTGGGGAGGTCTTGATTACTTGGTCCCATGAGCCCATAAGTCACCTCAACTATTACTTTTGGGTGAGGACTCGTGGTATTACAAATGGTATCAAAGTTAACCTAGGACCACTACTGTGTGGGTGTGGCCTAGTAAAGTGTTCCAAATTTGACTTGGGTCAAATTGATCGATATGTGATTTTTGACCTCGCAAGGACGCTAGATATTAGAGGAAAAGAGTTTGTAATGACCCAATCCCACGGTAGTTTACTAGGGAGGTTTTGGGTATATTACTTAGTTCCATGAGCCCATAAGTTAAGTTCAGCTAACACTTTTGATTTCTAACCCATGATATCCAAATGAAAGAAAACAACCATTGAAAAAGTTGTAGTAAAGCCGTTGGATCAAATATCCAGATAGAAGCATGGAAATGCATGGGAGAAGAGGGCATTTTTGGCTTAATGAAATTATTTAATCCAATCTTAAATCAAAAAGGACGTTGGAAGAGTGAAAAAAGAGCATTTTGGTGCCTATTTATAGAAATAAAGATGGTTAAAATTTTTGAAAATTATAAAAGAATCAAGTTAATGAGCCATACCATGGTTGTCAAATCAAGTTATGTATCGTGAATCAGAAGGCCTAAATTTTGAATTGTGAATCATATCATATCATAAGATACAATACCAATTTGATAAATAGTTTAACAAATATAATCTAAAAGATGTCTGTACTTATAACATGAATAAAATACTCAAAATAGTAAATATAACCCAAGCTTAACAATATTGATATCATGTATGGAACTAAAATAAGCTACCAAGGATTATAAAATTAACTGTAATTCTTGCATGAGTCCTACATAGTTGGGCAGATTGAATTATCTGGCTAAACAAGACCAGATATTGATTTCCCAGTCAATTTATGGCAAACCCAAGAACTACTCATTGGGACGCAGTTATGAGAAAGGACTCTCAGAATGGTATTCTCTATTGTCATTGAGGTCATGCCAGAATAGAGGGCTTCTTGTATGCTGATTGGGCAGAATATCCATCAAATAGGAAGTCTACTGCTGGTTTTGTGTGTTGAAACGTAGTGTCATGGAAGAGCAAGTAAGCAATCTGAGGTTGCTGGTTCAAGTCCAGAATCAAAATATAAGGTGATGGCCCAATCCGCTTATGAATTAATGTGGATTCGTCAACTACTTGAAGATTTGAGATTTTAATAGTTTGACACCTACGAAGCTTTGGTGCGACGATCAAGCCGCTAGTCACATTGCATCCAATCTAGTATTTCTTGTGTAACAAACATACATCACCCTAGAGAAACTCCATTAGAAGGTTATTGAGACATGTTATGTGAGAACAGGAAATCAATTGGCCAATGTTTTTACTAAGTCATTTAGTGGAACTAAAATGAGTGCTATCTGTTCCAAGCTAAATATGCATAATATTTATGCTCCAACTTGAGGGGGAGTATTAAGAGAATTTAATTAACTTTATATTTGGAAACATTTTTATTGTAATGTAAATATGTTAAGTGATCACCATTGTAATGCATTGTGAATATGTATACATACTACCTTTGCTTCTCAATCATTTTCTCCTACAGGTTGTAGTTGTAGGTGCTTATAAGCCATTACACTCTAATAAATCAAACATGGACACAGGGAATAGACAAGGAGGTATGGTAATTTTAGGAAGTATTAAAATATTTCATGGTTGGGATGCATTAACAAATACATATATATTTATATTTGTGCATGAAAATATAGCCATTTTCATTTTTTTATCACAAATAAACTTATTTGTTTAGACATAAAATAGCAAAAGGTTAATTTTCGCATTCTAAATACCAGTGAAGTAGTAGGAGCTTGTTATATCTATTCTGAAATATTTTCATTTCAAGTTAATGGATTCACATTGATCTTGCTTATAATTGGTTTCAACTTATTCTTTTAAACTTTTATGCCATATACATGTTACCTTACGAGCACACGCTCAAGTGTCCAAGGAAGTGCCTGGTTATAAAAAATTAAAAGATTGTGTCTGACATTTATCTGGAAGTGTCTGAGCTTCTTCTCTCCTACCTAATTTATGATACATATCTTTATATCTCCAGATTGAGGGGAAAGGAGGTCTGGGACATAGGGCACAGAGTTCAACATGTTGCGTGGGTGGAACTTCTTCTTGCTTCTCTTTTGTTGGTCCACAGTGGATACTCCTTGCTTTTTTCGTTTTCTTTTTTTTTTTTTGTGCAGTTCTTTAAATGGCTAAACTTTTCCTGTAGATAGCATCCATGATTCTATGATTAGGTCCTCAGGTTTACTGCTGCATCTCTTTCCTTGGCACTTGGTTCAGACCCTCTTAAGGCTGTTTGTGTTTAGTGACATTTTATTTATCAAAAAGTTTTTTTTTGGTTGGGGGGGGGGGGGGGGGGAGAAGGGGTTTAGGGATGGATGCTTTACTGGATTAGAGACTGGTAAAAGATAATTTATTTGGTAATTTGTATCTTTTAAGGACACTGGCTCCAATGCCCATGTCCAATAGATGGGAGTTTGAAACAAAACAAACATTGACTTGTCCCGATGGTATGCAGTAGGAATGTGTTAATCATCTAGTGCTTAAATAGTTTCCCTCGTTGATATGAATCCATTTGACATTGTAGGTATGCATAATATCTGTTTTTGTTTATTTATTTATTTATGGTATATCTTTTCTTAAGTTCTTTTCCTGTGAATATAGGAAAAACATATCAAGTCTTAAACTATTTGCTTTTTCTGTTAATATCTTGTGGCTAGATTTGAAGCAGTTTCTTTTAATACCTGTTGAAGTTCTACCGACTTCTTGAATTTAGATTTGTATGTTAATACTTATGCCTTCTTCAGATGTGCGGACACAGGCTATGTATCAGCTACTTGATTCTGGATTTATTGGGCTGATATTTTCATGTTTTAGTGAAGACGTGCATAAGGTTTGTGGTAATTATGTACTAGTCAGGCATGTTCTTTTTTTGCGTGTGTTTGCATGTGTGTGAAAATGTGTAGCATAAGTAAGTTATGAATATATTTGGCATTTTTTCAGGTAGGAAGAATCCAAGTCATTGCTTTCCAGTCCTTGGATGGCAAGCAGAGTCACATGTTGAGAGCAGTTCCTCTCTCCCCTATTAATAGAAGTGCACTTATCGATTTAGAATCATCTTTTAGTTCATCAGAGAATGCATCCACTAAATCTAGTTCTGGAAGGGCAGAAATTCTTGAACAAGATACGGGCAACTCAGGAGCTACTGCTGGGGCTTTTAAGGTATATTGCTTTCTTCTCAAAATATATAAATTTCAAAACTTAAAAAGCTGAATCCTACCAAAAAAAAAGGGGGAAAAATAAGGAAAAGTTGAACACATTGTATGTTTATGATGCTGGAAGGTTCAATCCTGTTTTTGTGTTCATCATGCTGGTGGTATGCTCATGTAGTGTTTAGGGGGCTTGTACATGTTATGAGGACTGCGCTAGGGAACCTTCTGCTTTTTATTGTTTTTTAGACAATTTCTCGTGCTTTCAGTTAAATGCTCCTGTAACCAAATTTAACTTGACATACTTCATTCCTGTAAAATGGTAAATTACGCCAGATCTGACTCAGAAAATTTCTTCCCAATTATATTTGAACCTTCCTGTAATCTTTCTGGCTTTTTTTTTTTTGGGGGGGGGGGGGGGGGCGCATAAAACTTTATGGTGGAGCACATCCTCACCAGTATATGCTTTGCATCTACAAGTTCTTGTAAAAGCTTTAATGTTTTTTTATCCTGTATTTTTTATTCTTGTTCTTACCAAATACTTCTGGATAGGATTAGATAAGATCCCTCTTCAGTGGGTGTTCCTATTGTAAGGGACAACTGGTGCCATATCCATGTATATGTATCAACTTTGATGTGTCTCTAGATTATGCCTGCAGATGCTGCTAAAATTAATCAGGTTGCCATCAGAAAAGGGTAACATCCAGAAAAGTTATCTTGTAGCAGTAAATTTTATGTTCAACTTTCTGAACCAGAGTAACTGCACAAGACATATATGGATTACTGTTATCAATAACTTTGACTAAGAAAATTGGAGAGTTTTGATAATTGAAACACCTGAACCATTTGGTTTATTTATTATATATCTTATTCCATTTTTGCAAAAGCATTTTTAAGATATTAGTAGCTGACCTACTATATGTAATCAATAAGGTGGTGGGCCTGATAATTTTTAGATCTCAGAAATGGCTAATTTCAGTGGGTCCCTGAACGAACTTTTATCATCTCTATAGAGGGGCAGGACTTGTAGGTCCTGTAAGTTAAGATTGATGATCTTTTTGCTTCTATGTTGTTTACTTCTTGCTACTATCTCTCTTTTTGATCAGTTACCAACCCGGATAGATTATATGTGATTGGCTAGGGTGGAAGATCTTCAGATCCTGGAGGTTTCTTTGGCAGTACTGATGCCAATTACTCAGGGACCGAAAGAATGGGAGCAAACTACCGTGCTGAAAACTTAGATAATGCTATTGTTGATATAGACCCCATGGATATGTCAGACAGTATGCAAGAGGCGTTGCATCGTTCAAATTTGGACATGAGGTATGATTGAGTATGTACTTCATCATTTCTTTTTGATATGGGTGGGGGATGTGGAGCTGAGCTTTTACAGAGCTAGGGTGTTTTATGATATTTCAAACGTGGTTTTATATTTGGTACATTGACCGTTATGAGGCTTTGGGTTGATATTCTGCTAGCCATTAAGTTGTCTTTCAGTATTCTTCTAGTGTTGAGTTTTATTTTTTATTCTTCTAGCATTTTGTAGTTTTTAATATTTTTCGTGTTGAACTATGGTATTTATGCATCCATTATTTATCAAATCACAATGTCTTACCCTGCCTGAATTTGGAAGAAATTGATTCTGAAGATTAATCTTTCAATGGTTTTTCTTTGCTGTCAGTGGTGCAGAGTTTGTCAGGAAGGAAATCCCCCTATATGTCTTGCCAACCTCGGCACTTCTCAAGCTTGATTGCCCTTTGGCATCATTTACAGATTTGCAACTTGTGCTATTTGAAGAGGAGCAAACAGCATATAACCAAGCCATCTTACAAAATGTGAGGTACTGTGTCGTCTCTTCTTTCTTGTACACCTTCTGTATTATTTTTCTTGAGTTAACAATTCTTTTTTTATATGATGTTATCGTTTAATTTTTCTTTCCTTTTTGGTGCCTTAGGGATGGGAAAGTGCACCCGCTTACTTTCATCCATCACACATCAACTTATCAGGCATCCATGTGCAAATTAATGGAGTACTGGTTGGAAACATTTTCAACTTCTCTTTTTGTAACTTTGTGCTCAGCAGTTTATTTACTCTCATTGCCTTTTTCTGACTTGCAGCTTCAGTCCTGCCATAAATGCTCTCCATGACCGTTTGAGAGAAAATGAAATTCGGGTATCAAACATTTCCATTTTTTTCACATTTGATGATAAAAAAATATTGCAATCTATTAAACCATTTGGAATTTCATTAGGAATTGGTGTTTCATCTAGGCCTGTAAGCGGTACCTAATCAGGTTGTAACTAACAAATCCATATCCGGACCATTTATTACACTTGTCATGGGATCCGGAATTGGGTCTGGGTGATCATATATTTGTTCAGTACCAGACCCACAATAGATTGGAGCGGATCTAACCGGATTTGTTGATCGGTTCATTAGTGTAGTAGCCAATATATGTGTGTTTATAGATAGAGAAAGTTCATCATCATGGAGAGAGATCCAAAGAGGTGAGTGAGATTATAGAATGAGAAGATATAAGATTATAGAGAGAGATTGAGAGAGAGAGATGGCAATACATTAGGGTTTGAACTTTGAATGAAATGGGTTTGAGATGGGAGACAATGGCAATCCAACTTCTTTCAATGGGTTTGAGTTTTTAAGATGGGCTGGTCAATCTCTTTTAATTATTTATATATAGGGTAAATTAGCCATACACCCCCTAACCTTTGCTATTTGACTCAATACACTTACAAAACTTTAAAATTGGCCCAATTAGTTCCTAAACTTTTCAAAAATTAGCCACGACCCCCACTTTGCTACTAACAGCATTAAGTCAATTGACCATACCCTCCCTAAACTTGGAATCTTTGGCGCAGACACCTCTTAAACTTTTATTTTTCACTAAATCAGTCCCTAAAAGTTTCCCCAAACTGATTTGGCGAAAAATAAAAGTTCAAGAGGTGCCCAGACTTAAAGACCCAAAGTATAAGGGGTGTACAGTCAAGATACATAACGATGCTAGTAATAGAGGGAGTGTTGTGGTTGGTTAATTTTAGAAAGTTTAGGGACTAATTGGGTCAATTTTGAAGTTCAAGGGGTGTCCAAGTTAAATAGTCAAAGTGTAGGGGTATAGGGTCAATTTACCCTTATATTTATTTATTTATTTGTTTTTTATGCATAGTATAATAATATATTATATATTTAATTTTAAGAGGTTTGGATTGAAACTAATAAATCTATTTCTAGACCGTTTATTATATCTATAATCAAATCTGAAATTGGGTTCAGGTAATCGGATATAAATATAGTACCCGACCCTAAATAAATGGATCAAAACCAAACCCGGTCCCTTTACCAGCCTAGTTCATCTGGTTTTGTGTTTGAGACGTTTTGAAATTTGACTTTCCCCTAGGCCTATTTATTTATTTGATACCTAAATGGGAATTTCTTCTAGGAAAGCATAGGAATTCATGTTTAAGAATAAGGACTTGTTTTTCTAAAACTGACTGAAAAGACATGATCGTGTTCCACAAAACTTACAAGGTATTCCAGAAACTATTCTTATTCAAACAAGTGGAGGCTGTACAAATTTCCATCATTGTTGATCTGAATGTTTTACCGAGTTTAACTAGATTTTAAGTTTTTATGTATTTTGCTATAAAACAAAAAAACAGGGAAGAAGCTTTAGCAGTAAATTCAAAGTATAAAGATGCCATGTGCTGAAAACCTGAAGAGTACTTTTTTTATCAGTTTGTCATTGAATTCTTAGTTTGGATCTGCACTTGCCTCATCATCAACAATGATTAGTGTTACCATTCTACCCTTGGTTGTATTTTCCATGCTCCAATGATTTTTCCTGAATGACATCATGGTCCTTTGAGTGTGGCTGTTGCGTGTAAAACCTGAGTTGAATTAGAAAAATTAGGTGCATTCTTCACCCTCAACTCATCTATTGTGGGTTGGGGGTTGAAACAGTTTATACTTGATTCACCATATGCGGTCTCTCGCTAAAATTTAATACGTGAGTTAATTTTTCTGAAACAGTTGGCAATGCTAGCTGATGAAGCCAAGACATTAGAGACAGAGGGCCTTAAAGGCAGCGACTCAAGTTTGAGTTCACCTCGTAATGTTTCATCACGTGGCTTTCGAACAAGCACTTCATTTGGCCACAGAGAATTGTATAGCCCTACTGAAGCTGTCAATATGAGAAATGTTGCTGGCAGCAGAAAGGGATCTTAATCTAATGGACTGGTCCTTATAGCAATACTTCCCGGAGAATTTTGAAAGTTACCCGCTAGCATTTTCTTCCCCCCCAACTCCTTGCAGGTTCGATGGTGGCGCAAGTTTAGATTGAATGATGCCAGAATTACATGATTTGTTGGTGAATTGTTGTAAATTTTGGTCAAAAATTCAGCTGCTGTAGAGGAATTGTTGATTTAGATTCAAGTTTCAAATCGTTATCTTCTAAGTGGTGGCGCTTGAAAAGTTTATTTTATGGGTTAAGTGCGAACTGGGATATGTGATACCAATCCCCAGTATATATTATTGATAATGAATTAAGTGTGAATAACTTTTGTTAAGGGTTTGAAAAGTTGGGTAACATTGTTATTAACTTTGGGTTTTCATCAAATCATATGAAATGTTTGTGATGAGAATAGGGGTTTATCTATGTAGGCTGTCTTCAATATACGAGACTCAAAATATATTGTCTATATATTGGGCATCCTTAGCATATGAGACTACTTGATTTGCCTATATGCGTGGAGCATTTATTTCACAAGTTCGGAATATGTCTATCTGAAGATTTAAATACATGTATTAGTTCCGAGATGATGTATTTAACGCGTAAAATTGTATGTAATGAATTTAACATGATGCATACTTGGTCTTCGGTGTGATCCGGGGGGAAATACGCCTGGGGGTAATGCTCAAGCAAGCAAACAAGAAGAATGATATGATCTAGAACGTGTTCTCACGTATAATTCTCGTTACTTTATAAATTTTCTTACGAAAAATAGAATTGTTACAAAATTGCCTAAATGGAAAGATTACCAAAAAAAAAAATAATAATATGATAAAAGACATTTTTATAAATATAAGCCACCTTGATGGTTGTCAAAATGAAGTCGTTGTGTGTAAAATGGTTGTTTACATATTCATGATCGAATTTCGTATGTGATTTCGTTTCTATCACATAATTGTTAACGAAACATGTTTATATATTGTATAAAGATTCATTATAACATTTGGATCCATACATCATTTATCATTTAAAGAATTCAAGAAGCGCAACTTCATAAACAGTTTTGTCTTAAGCCAGCTAGAGCATGAAATTAAAAGAACACCAACAAAGAGTAACTAGATGAAACTTGTGAGCATTTAAAATAATTCTGATAAAGCCAAGCAGAAGAGAGTAAGGCAGCATCCTGTTCTGATCTGTGGAAACAGTAGCCGGCAGCATATGGCGAAAGCTGCACAGCGAGAAGGCTGCAGTGTAGCTAGTAGTTGTCAGTGACATGTTTATATAATTCTTTTTCTCAAGCAGACAATGCAAAGGGCAAAGAAAAAAAAAATAGTAAAGAAACTGAAACCCAAACAACCTGACCTGACCTGAAAGAATACCCAAACAACTGGGAAGTTCATTTGTTCCCTACTACAACTCAAAATTTTCTCACAGAAACAAAAGTGAGGAGGGCCCTCGAGGCTTTCTTAGTAACCTACCTTCTTACACAAACACAGGTAACAAGAAGGTGAACGACCTTTGGAGTGATGAAAACTATGTTATTCTACAACAGAACAGACAGTTACCAGGCAACCTCTCGTACAAAATGTGTTGGTTTCATCATCCCCCGTTTCCTGTTTCAAAGTGGAATAAAATCTGGATCCTGTGTGTTAGGGTTACTGCTTTGGCGGGTGGTATTCAATTCAATATTCCTTGCAGCCAATCACAAGCTCTTTGAATACATGCAGAGTCATCACTGTCTCCATCAATCAAAATCCATCTCATCACTTCCGTCAATGTCGCTAACATCATCAAATGGTTCAAGATCAGAACCACCTTCATCTGTTTCCATACCGCCATCAGGTTCTTCTTCACTTTCATCTTTGTCCTCGTAAACAATTGGCGGTGTGGTGCCATCCTCACCAAAACCATCATCAGTCTGCACAAAGAATACTCAGTAAATTTTACGCCTGACCATTTCGTTTATAGATCTGAAATCACTCACCCCTTTATATAGCAAGTCTAAGCGGCTACATAGCTGAAGAGCAGGATGGAAAGTTGAAACTCTCGATTCTATGAGCTGCCAAAGATTAAAAAATAGAAGTCCCATTATAAATAAATAAAGCATCTTAAGAAATGTGATACCAGTAAAAAAAACAATTACCTCAAGCACTTGTTGGATTAGCAAATAACAACAGTACAGTAGAAGAAATTTATTATGTACTTATCACGTCCAAGATGAATAGTGAGGCAGAATACATGGCCAAACCCACCTATTATGATTTAGGCTTGACAGCGGGGTGGTTGGTGTTAACTACTGTGTCTAAGTTGTACACCTTAAAAACACAAGGTTAGTGAGACAAAACCTATGTTCATAAACCATGCATGTGAACTCCATAGGGACAGGAAAGCAAATAATGTCAAAAAAGCAATCTTCTTATAAGCAAGTAAAACAGCTATTATTTCCAGTTACTAATCCAAGTGGCTGAGTGCATGAGAGTTTAAATAACAGGAAGAATTTATACCTTTGACTATGGTATGACCTTGACTTTGTGCAGAAAATCAGCCATATGCAAGTAAAAGTATTTAAAGAACTTGTTTAATATTGCAATACAATAACCAGTTCTGACCTGATACAAAGAATTGAGAGCAATTAAAGAAGATTCCTGGGACATTATTCCACTTGCATGCTCCAGAAGTAAACTCCTAAGCCAGGGAAGGGCACGAGCCAGCACAGCACCCCTGTCAATGAAATGTATCAGAAACAAAATCGTCCCACAAAAATACCAAGTCCAAACAAAAAGAGGTTAAGAGGTTAACACAAACACCACGTATTAACTTCCTAGAGTACTGCATCAAAAGCATTCACCATGCATGACATAACAAGTTTATAGGGTCATCAACACTCATCAGCTTTGACCCCAAGGGTGTCAAGCATGAGTTAACACCACAAGATTCACCATGTTTGAAACAGGCAAGTGATGATTGACTGATTCTTTTGTATGCAGTCCACATTATGATAATAAATAAACAGAACCAGCAGGACAATTTGTAGCCATGGAATGATGGTGGTCACTTTACTGGTTATGAAAATCTATCTTTTCTGTGACTACTTTATCTTTTCCTGGACAAAGCCTAGAAAAGGCATAGCATTTGCTAGAGGTTGTTTCCTTTGTGAGTAATGCTGAAGAGTTAACAAAAATGAAGAGCTAATGAAAATTCCTAGATTGAATACGGGAGAATTATAGACAGTAAAAGCAGTCTACTAGATCAAGCAAACAAGTCAATTTAAGAGAAGTAAAGCCCACCTAAAGTCAAAAGTGACTTAACCACCCCATATGCTCCAGCAAACCCAGGCATTTAGAAACATGCAATCCAGAATCCAAACAGCTAGCATGCAAGGTATTAGAGATTTCACGTCATACCAACCAATTCCGGGTTCAATGCTGAAAACAAAGGGCTCAGATAATTTTATTGAGATAATTTAGATTCTCCAGATTAACATGAATTCGCTTCTTTAGATTGATTTTGAAGTTCAAAATAATTGTCACCAAATAGGCTTATGTGCATATAGTCATCTCCATAATATTTAAAGATAATATACTTTCAACACCAACATGACTCCACAAAGTACTTACCCTCAAAACTCCAAAAGAAGCTTAAAATACTAAAAACATTAATTGAAAAATCCATAATGGTTATGAAACATAGAGACTGATACTTCATTTCATTATTCATAGCCATTAAAAGAACCAAATAAGCAGAGATGCTTTACCTAGACTCTGTTACAGTTATCAGCAGGTTTAAAAGCTTGAGAACATGGGCAGGATTTAGCAGTGAGACTGAATTTGCAATAACCTGCAAGAAATACAGGGTGTAGAGTACGGATATTCTCATCATTAAAAAATGTTACCAGAGACAAAGGAAACAGGGAGGACCTTTTCGTCTTGGGTAGACAAGCAATTTAAGAGAAGTGCTCGATCATCAGCATGCAATGCTTGCTTAAGCAAAACATGAACTGAGTCCGCACTTGGAGGCTTTGCATGATTTTCCTCAAGGCTCTTGATCTCACTATTATCTAGTAAAGTTAAATTTGCCAGTTTCTCACCCATAGTTGGCTCATTTAGATCCACGTCAATTTGCCTTCCCTGCATTGGCTCTCCATGACCTATTTCTAGTAGCAAAACCAGTTTATATGTTAAAACAATCTGTAAGGTTAGTTACTAAGGGTCTTCTTAAAAACATAAAAACTGTACATGAACATGAAAAAGTCTTGGTCCAGAAAAGCAATCTAAACATGGATCAATTGACAGCCAGAAAGTGTCAATTAGAATTTACAAAGAACAATATCTAAACAATTAACATCACCAAAGTTTTAGTTTTCACAATGAGAATTTTCTTTTTCATTTTTTGGTGGAGTGGATATTCAACATGTTCCATTGTCAATTGACATTACAATTCTTAAAATGAGATACAAGGGAAGAATAAAATTTAACTCCATCTCCTGGCCTTTCCCAGAAACACTTTAATATTTCTAGCCAGAGTATCTGGATGTAACAGATCAATAGAAGGAGGAACTAAAAAGAAAATGGTTGAATGTTGATCAAACTAGATTAAAAGTTTAGGATCCCCAGCCTGGGACAACCACTTAGATGGTTATTGTGAATCAAATGGACCAAGCTCAAGTTGACTAGTATTTTCAAGTCAGGACTGTTTAGCTGAGGTTAGCCATTTTCTAGAACTTGATGTCTTTATCTTAACACCTCAACAGACAAAATATATGATTTATGTTGTGTAAGCAAACATCCAAATGAAAGTTATACATTGATATCTGTGTGGATAAATAGGTCTGGAACATTCTAAACACATTGATATGTGTCCACATAAAAATAGAGTTATCCAACATTCTAAAAACGTATAACACTTACCAATATCAACCTTGTTTTCTGTATCAGCTAGATCCAGATCAGATGTTGCATGTCTTTTATTGGCCTTTTCACTTTGGATCGGTATAGCTACTGCTTCCAAATCCTTTCCATGTAAGCCTGAAAAAGGTTTACACAGCAACATTTCAGACCCATTAACTAGACAAAAAAAAAAAACTGTAAAAATAAATATCCCTACCAATATATTAGCCAGAAAGTAAAAGGTTGTAACGAATATTAGCCAAAAACATAAGTTGTAGTGAATTTTTTAAACACAAAAAATAAATATATCACTTGCATTGGCACATTATAGTTGTGAATGAATGGGAATACATTTTTAATCCAGTGACATTTTGTAATAGACAATTGGAAAGAACTTTTACACTACAAACAGTAGCATGGATTTCTTAGAACAAATTCAAAACTGGGGTTAAACAACTTCAGGAAAGGAAGAACTGAAGAGTGACATGGAGAATGTTAAACCAATGGTTTCCCACTAGACGGACTCACATCATAAACAATCAGATTGCATAAAGCCCCCAAAAGAAAGGTGTAAAGTAATTAACTCTCAATAAAAAAATAAAAAGCAGTAAAGACAAAATGGTAGAAAATCTGATTGTTTTTTGTCTGCCAACACAAGCACACAAAGTTCTCCACACCTTTTACGGGAAGAGCACCATTTTCTTGAATGGTCTGACTTGATTTCTTCATTTCATTACCAGGACTTACTACAATGTCCTCTCCTGAGCTACTAATATCCAACAAAGAAAACTGTGGACACTCGGTGGAACCATATGCAATAAGGACTGTAACCCGTCCATCACTCTCCAAGGCATGCAATCTGGCAGCCATTATTGAGAAGCGACTCTTCCTGGTACTCCTGTCATTCTGCAAGTCCATTTCATCTCTGCTAGGTTTAACTGTCACCTTTGTTGGAGTTATCTCCTCCTCAGAGATGGTTTTCAAGTTCCACAAATAGGCAACCCCAGACTCTGAAACTGATAGGACAACTACTTCTTCATTGGCACCATTCTTACATTCAAGTGCAATTGGAGGACGTCTCATGGAAAGAACAGGTCCTTTTATTACAGCTCCAGTACTCAAATCACATTTCCACACTTGAAGGTGCTTCTGACCAGAGCCAGATGTAATAATGGCCTTGACTTCATCAGCAATGGAAATATGATGCAATATATCCTGTAACAAGAAGCAAAATATGAAGTCTCCTAGAACTTGTTCGACAATAAATGTTAAAAAACTAACATCACTTGCCTCATCAGCAGTAAACTTTAGCAGCTCTTTTCCAGTTTCCCAACTAAAAATTCGCACCTTACCAAGGGCTGTGGCTAAGGCTTTCTCATCTGCCATAAAATGAAGGGATAAAATTAACTAAACCAAAAACACTGGTTAACAATGAAGATAACTGCAAAGCCTTTATTACTCGCCATGAGAAGTAGCTGTAGAAGAGATATGCCTCTTTGAAACTTTGAACTGTTTCACAACTTCCCCAGTTTCTGAGTTCATCTTATAAGCCATTCCTTCATCACTAACCATATGAAGAGTCCGGCCGCCATTTGTAAAAGATAGACCAGAAATACCACTATATAGAAAAGATAAAGCATAGTATTATTCATCGAGTACTATAGGTCACTGCACCACAAGCAACAGTAAACATGAGTGTGTACACAAAAGTTGGAAACACTGTGCTACCTTTATTAACAGGTAAACTTTTAAGGCACAGTATTGTGTTGGAAGCGAATACCAGGTGGACATTCAACTAAAAGTGTTGTATTATTTTTTGAGTTTTTCTAGAACTAGACACTGGAGAGAGAACCATATCAATTTATACCTTTATTACCAGGTAAACTTTTAAGGCGCATTATTGTGTTGGAAGCCAATACTAGGTGGACACTCATCTAAAGGTGTTGTATTATTTTTTGAGTTTTTCTAGAACTAGACACTGGAGAGAACCATATCAATTTAAATCATATTAGCCCCACAATGGAAGTTTAAAACAGTAATTTAGAAACAAATAATAAAATCATTAATAATGTGGAATTATATCAATTCTTCTCCAAACCATTTTATTAAAAAATATTACAACCAAAATGGGATGCCTGATCTACAGTTAAAACTGGTGCCAAACTTTCCAGCAATTTTATTGTGATTACTTTATATCCTTGCCCATAATTCATATTTTCCTTTGGTATCCCATTTTTGCATTTATTGTCTTTCACCATATATCCTTCCATTATGGGTATCAATTACATCAATCACCTGTCTGCAAGTGAGAGATACTATTTTATTCTTCAGTTACATTAGTGAACCCTTTGCATACTAAAAGAATTTAAACTGGCCATAAAATCTAGGTTTCTTATTGTTGTTCAGCTGTATTGCAGAATAAAGGAGATGTTCAGAGCTATGGAAATTTTCTAAAGGAATGAAGTCAATGAGCCACTCTACAAAATCTTGGAAGAGAGAGATTGAGCAAAGGTTAAGAAGAGAAATCACGGTGTTCAAAAACCAATTTGGTTTCATGCCCCTGATAGATCAACAGTGGAATCTATATACTTGTTGAGGCACCTAATGGAAAGACGTAGATAAACAAAAAGATGGACACATTGCGTTTATAGATTCAGAAAAAGTTCATAACATAGTCCCTAGAGAAATCTTCTAGAGGGTCTTAGACAACAAAGGCATCTAAATTGCTTATACACAAGTTACTAAAGACATGTATCATAGAGCAAAAATGCGGATCAGAATATGTGGAGATACAAAGGCTTTTCCAGTTACAATTGAATTAACGTAGAGGAGATGCAATAAAGCATACCTCCTTGCTTAATAATGAGTGAATTCACTAAACATATCCAAGTAGAGGTGCCTTGGTTTGTGCTATTTGCCAATGACATTGTTTTCAAATTATGAAAACAAAATAAAATTATGAAAACACCTTTTTCTTCTTTTCAGATTTGAAAACAAGTAACTAAATGCCATTTCTATTTTTGATTTCAAAATAATGAAAATATAACCTGCAACTAAAAACAAAATCCTACTAAACTAGTCCTAAGTTTCTTGTTGTTGTTCAAATCCATTGCATTTCACCTGGTTAGCTATTGACGACACTTGCATGGCCCATTGTCCATTTTACTGTTATGCGTGCACAGACACACACACACACCAAAAAAAAAAACAAAAACAAAATAATTTCTTTAGGGTAAATTTCACCCAGAGCTCCTGTGATACAAGTCATTTAAAAAAGAAAAAGAAAAACATTTTCTGTAGGGTCATTTTTGTATGCAGCATTACCCTTACTTTGTAAAGAAGTTGTTTCCATGGCTCAAACCCGTTACCTTTCATTTACAAAGGAGCAAACCTTACCATTGTTACCAAGGCTCACCCTCAAGGCCTCACCCATAGTTATGACTATACAAGTCTATATTGCTTTATTTTATAACTAATTTCGACTTAATCTTTTAAACATGTAATCCTGGTCTAATTTGTTTAAGTGATGGACATCCATGTTCTTTCCATAGACCCAAAAGGCCCAAAGTGACTGAGAAATGTCTAAAAAAGAGCATCCCCAACACGAGACTCTCCACATCACCAGAGCTGGGGGAGTATCATCTTTGACTAAGAAATGCCCATCTTCATAAAAAATTTAATAATAATAATATGGCATGTTTGAACAAGCAACGACACATTTTCAGAGCATTTGTCTGAGAGTGTTGGTCTCATACACAACATAAACATGATGCAACACCTTTTTGAGAATATTCATGCTTCTTATTCATTTTTCAACTAAAACTCCAGTTTTGATTATTTTAAATTAAATATATTCTTTTGTTGCTCATGCAAAAAATACTAATTTTCTTTCTAACAAAACAACACCTGCATTTTGATAAACCAATTTTTCTTTCTTTTTCTTTGAGCATTATACAGAAGCATTGCCTAAATATATACCATATGGAAATAATGAGATTAGAACATGCATTGCAACTC
This sequence comes from Diospyros kaki, assembly GCA_036245055.1. Lineage (NCBI taxonomy): Eukaryota > Viridiplantae > Streptophyta > Magnoliopsida > Ericales > Ebenaceae > Diospyros > Diospyros kaki. Next base: position 7,356,640 of record BSEG01000003.1, read on the forward strand.
ATGATATCACTTCTTTAACATGGATCATCAGGTGATGGCTTTATGGTTTCCTCTAATGTTAACATGTACTGCTTTATGAATAACCCCAACACAGCAGTATCTGTAATTTCAACTGGAAAAAAAATAAACTTATCATGTATGAACACTGGCATAAACAACTTACCCAGCATGACATCCAGTCATATTCCACTTTCTCTCACCAGCTAAAACATCAACGGCCAAAACTTCCCCAGCTAAAGAGCCAAGAGCTAATAAGAAAGTACCACCCTCTTTTCTTCGCTAAGATTGAAAACAGAAGAAAACTCCACGTATCACGAAACCAACCAAAGTAGGAAGTAATCTTGAATGTTTCTTGAGAGTTTGTAGATTACCTTCTTCCCAATAAAACTACAAGCCATACAAGAAAAACTAACTTCTGAATTGGCATTTGACTGTGCCCACTCAGCAAAAAGATTTCCACCCTTTGTGTTCCAAATCTGTGAATCATCCATCAAGCATCTTAGTGAACTGAGAATATAGAACAAAACAAATGCATACATTATACCAACAAAGCCAATTTTTTGTTTAGTTTGAGAAATTCTGTCAACACAATTGACTGCAGCTACTTAAGTAGTTAAGCATAAACCCAGAGAACATATACAGTTCAAAAAGCTTTTCCTGCTTAACCCCCACGTTGACCATCACCTCAAAAGAGACAAAAGAAGGAAGAGGAAGTTTTAAATCTTAAATTGGTATCTGTTTTTCTTGGATCTCCATGGACTGGCAGTCATAATAGTTGATCAAAGAAGCAAAAAGGAATCAACTCCAAATTAGCATCAATGTCTAGCACAAATGATAATGTACCAAATGAACGGCTTTGAGATTTATGAAACTACAAGCAACTTTCCCTGAACTAATTTCATTTCCTAAGTAGTAAGTAGTAAATGTGCAAAAACTAACAAGCATTACTCCAGACCTTAATGAATCCTGAAAGTTCGTTAGGATATTCAGATAAGACATGCAAATATATATTAAACCCATTGGCAAATCAGTGAACCTCTGTGCTTTTATCAGAGCCAGTTTCCAATATGAAGAATACTTGGAAAAATTATTACATAAAACAAGTACAAGCTTTCCAGAATTATTCAAATTGGTTCTTAGATATGTATCCATCCATAAATCAATACACAGATATAGATATCAAATGCCTGGATTTCCAACCCAGTGATTACCAAGAATAACTAACTCATGTCTCTCAAATTGAAGAATTTTAACAAAATGCTCGAGGTCAACATTTATCCTTTTTTAAAAAAAAAAAAAAACAAATTATACCATACGCAATGAAAATATCAGTGGCCAAGGAATCAAAACCTTCGTCGATTCTTTTATCCCTCACTTTAAGTGTATATCAAGTGAAAACAAATAATTTAAAAGAATCTATTTGGCCAAAAAAAAAAAAAGCGAAAAGTAATGACTTAGAACAGTGAACACTTGTTTGGGCCCTTAATTCAAGAATAGTCGCACGAATAGAAAATAATTTCACCTGAAACCACCAGGCAGAAGAAATGTCTAAGCTCTACGGGGAAGAAATTAAATTCAAGAAGATTCAAAATTGTGAACTGCAATATGCAATCAAGCTTCGCATTTGACTATACACACACACATATATATATAGGGAGACAGAGAGGGAGAGAGAGAGAGAGGTAGATTACTTTGACGATTCCAGTGGGGTATAAAATGGCGAGATAGTCGCCTTCAGAAGTGAAAGATGTGATCAGCGATTTCAGTTTCTGTCTCGCCATGATTTAGTAAACAAAATAATCAGACTGATCTCAACAGCCTGCTTAGAGAAGAAGAAGAAGAAGAAGAAGAAGAAGAAGAAGAGGAGCTGCGGGGCAGGGCGGGGCGGGGCGGGGAAGCGCAGAGGAGAGAGGAGGCGAGGGTTTTGGGTTTTACGAGAGAGAGAGAGAGAGAGAGCCTTTGTCTTTCTTAATTCTCGTACCAAACCGCAAAGCTAAAGCTATACGCTCCGCTTCTTTTATATATTTTTTATATAAACTATTTATTTTTTTAACATTAAATATTTGAATTTCTTATTTTATATAAAATTCCGTCAGTCTCTGCAGTATTATAATTATAGAAAATTTCAGAAAAAAAAAAATCAACTGAATACTTGAAGCAAGCACTTACAGACATATGTCTCGCCTTATTAATAATAATTTAGCTATTAATTTTTAAAATAATAATAAGTGTTGGTATTGACCTAAAATTGTTCAATTGGAAATTAAAACTAGCAGGTTAGAAGATTTATCATGGATTTCCAATCATCCTAAATTACAATTAAGACTGTTCTTCACTAAATTTTATTTTCTGTAATTACAAATCTTGCTCTTTTCTTTTTAGTCCCATTTAATAGTCTTCTTCTCTCTGTGGTGACTCTGACTGACGATTTCATTTTAATAAAACTCAATTCTATTTTCAAAAACCAAAAAAACACCATTCTAACATTATTATTTACATTACAAATAGATAGTTCCATTTTTAATTCTATTCTTCCTTCCTGGTATAATCACAAATTTACATTTACAGTCCTCGTTTCAATTAAAATAACATTTTGCCTTAACTGCTCAACATTCCAAATCATAAAACAAAAATAAGCTCTTATAACCATCATCCTCGTTCCTCAATACAACTACCCTTTTTGAATTTCTACAACACAAGCTGTATATCTTTATCACTCATAATCCTGACTCCCCTGAGATATTACATCCTTTCCTATTATACCCCAGAAAGCAAAGGGCTAGTAGTATTGTCTGTTGAGAATTAATTAAAAATAAAATATATATAAAAAAAAAGTCCTCCGTGATTTCTTAAAGCACAGAACAACCGAATGAATGCACGGTTAGGAGATCAATCTTTTGCAGTAACATGAGCACATGCAACATTGAGCAGCCAACAACTTCAACAATTAGGATGGCTCCTACACGAACCAGAATTGGCAGACATTCATCTACAAACCATATCCATAAAAGCATCCAGATGATAACTGCCACCAAAACTTCTATTTTGCATCGGCGGGCTGTTTTAGGACATGGGCATTGGTACTGTATCATACTCCAAAGGCAACTGTAGAGGTGGATCAAGGTGACCCAATCAGCTGTGTGCTCGCCTGCAACTGCACGAGCAAATCCAGTTATCAGGAAAAAAAACGTCACAACTGTACGCATTTGCACGGGTCGTCATTTCTGGTAAACTTTAGTAATGACGGCTATCTTTGGTATGAAACCCAAAACATTCAGATTTGGGAGATGAAAAATAATAGACTAGCCTTTTCATTGGAATGTCATTGTGCTCTAAGCCATTTTCTTACACCAAATACGTACCTAGACAATTGCAAATCTAATGCATTAAATTTCCCGCAACCCTTAAGCATTTACCATCAGCCCAGACAAACCAGAATAACCGTAAGTTTTCAATTATATTCCCTACTGACACTTACCTAAGCATCAGCCAATTGAACAGACAAATCATTTCTTGGTCACCGTGGAGCACAAATATTTAAGTAAATATTCATTGGAGGAACATGTTTCGGCCAAATCTTGATGCAATCTGGTAATTGCCTTCTGGAATGACTTTAGAGCAGGGAGCAAATTCCTGCAGTTTTGCTGGATCGACTGACCATGAACTTTAAATAGCTCCTGCAGCATTAACCAACCATAAGGAAATATCAGACCTGTCTAACTTGACCATGTCAAAGGCAAGCATTTAACTAAGATGAAAGTATAAGAAGGCTAAAGTTGCAAACAAACCTGACACCATCGAAGAACAAACTCCAAGTGCGGGCAATTTTCCAGAAGATCTGCAAAAGCTTCAATTAACCTTTGCAAATATCGGAAAGGGACGGATGATGCAACCACTGGAATATCTACTGGACTAATCGCTAGAATGCACTTTTTGATCAGTGCATCTTCATTTAACCGCAGGCTAAGAATCAGAGCCCTGCTTGGTTGATCTTCAGATAGTGCAGCATCAATTGCCTGTCCAACAAAGGTCAAAGATTTAACCGAGAGTGGAACTCAAACATTCTTACAACCAAAGGCAAGCTATAGTTCCCTGAGAAACTGGAACTCAAAACATCAATTGTGAAAGCAAAATTTATGCCCTGACAAACTTTCTGGTCCTGATTATAAGTAGTTATATAGCCATATACTTGAAAATGGAATCTTCATATCAGATGGTCTCATCTCATCTAGAACCAGTGACAAAAAAGTAAAATTCCAATAACTTGTATCACATACCTCAGGTGTAACATCTATGTCTAGATCAGTAGGATCAAAGATAAAGGATTCATCTATGGAATAGACTAGGACCCCTTCTGTTGTGGCAGCTGCCCAACTTCTGCCCGTTGGAGCGATTCTGAGGCATTTTGTCCGGATAACAGGCCTTCCACGGTTAGGCAAAGATCCTGGCAAATTATAACCCAAACTTCCCCGGGTTTGTTTATCAATGCCTTCCTCTGCATCACTATTGTCATCGTCAATTAAATCTAATGGACCAGCTTCAGTCATTTTCTTTGAGTTCAAGAAGTCAAGAACTCCATCCAAAGAAAGATTGTGGGTTATCTGAAACCTACGGAGGAGTACCTGTAAAGTGCAGAACGTCCATGTGGCATAACCAGAGTTTAAAATATCAAGCAGCAAAACAGAGGATAATGTTGTATATAATCATTCTATACGATCACACATCCATCAGAGAATATAGGTAATGAGTAGAAGACAAACATTCCACAAACAGACTCATAAGAGTTTCTAGCATTAAGAGATAAAACAGAAACACTCAAAACAGAAGCAGATGACAATAATAGGAACTTCAGTGATAGCATAGGAAGCCTCCCCAAAACTTTAGTTCAAGATACATTCACGATCACAGGAGAGGCAGTAACCTCAGACCTCTAAGAGATAACACCAGGAATTCAGGAAAAGCTTAGTATTAGTTATGTAGTATGTTGCAAACGGGCTGAATTTAAATGCTCAAAATCAGAAAAGTTGTGTATAGATTTAAACTGCCTTCACCAATTTATTGTATATGGAATGGAAATTGGACCAGGTACGCCACCTTTTGTGATTGCATTGCTGAAAACTAAGGTGACAATGGAGTAATCATCATCATCACAAGACTCAATCCTATTATTGGGGTCAGCCACATAGATCCTAACTCTAATCATTTCTATTTATGGTCACATCTTCTACAAGGTCAGTATATCCCATGTAATGTCCGAGTGTTTTCCACCAAGTTCTCTTTAGTTTTCCTCTCCCTCTTTCATTACAAATATTTTCCAGTCTATCTACCCTCCTTGCAGATACATTTATCAGTCTTCATTTCACATGTCCAATCTATCCTAATTCCATCTCATGCATCTTACCTTCAGTATGTGTCACTCCAAATAATTTTGGATCACTAAGTTAGTATTTAGTAGTGCTTTATAGTAACCTTTGGCAAGCACAATCACCTTAATCTCATCAAGTTAAATTTCACTTTTAATTTGATTTAAGATACATTGTAGCAAATGAAGATCTGTTGAAAATCCTTAGAAAGTAACTGATTGAAGTATAATCAAACTACCCCCATTATAATATTAAAACAATGAAAAATAAAACTCTTATGGTCCACCCTCAAAAGCTTCTTCTTCTTTGAGTCCTTACATCAAACGTATCTGCCATGGTTCAACCAATTACATACCAAAGTTTGAACAGCCAACTAATTCAATCTTATGCAGCGTAAGATTATTGTACAAATCAAAAAGTTTGGGGTTTAATCTATGCCATTTCACTAAATGATATGGATGAGAATGGTCTATATTCAGCTCAAATTTAAGTAGGGGCAAACTAATGTAGAAAAGCACAAAACCATGTTCTACAAAGGGGTAGAAACTGATTTCTAGACAAGTGTATCAAACTAACCTGATCAGCAACATCATACATGCAAATGTATTTACTAACTCCCCCAGCAAATATATAACTCCCATCAGCAGAATAACACAGGGTTGTGAAGCACTTTCCTGAACTGGAGTTAGCTGCTGATCTGCGATCGGTCATAAGACGGCCATGAGCAATGTCTCTACGGGCCTCAATCGTGTACATTAACAAGCCATCAATTGGATCCCAGAAATGTATTTGGCTATCTAATGTGCTGCAGGCCAACTGCTTTCCATCTGGTCGATAAACAACTGTAAGAACATCGTGTGTATGGGGAAATGTTTCAACTGCACCTTTTCCTTCAAAAACATCCCACAAGCGAACAGTTTTGTCCCATGAAGATGAAGCTAAGATAGCCTAAGGATGAAACAAAATGTTCCTTTAAGCTCCATATCAAGCAAGAAGAAAGGAAAAAAGAACTGCAACAGTTACTTGGAATATTGTAAACAAGTGCATTATATAACACAGAAAGAATAATATTAAGAATGGAGGACATCATAAGAATAAATATAAGAAGAAATATTATCCTACATACACATAAAAGACAAGTTGACTCACAGTTGTAGGAGAAAACATTAGGCCATGCACAGGACCCTCATGACCACTAAGAACATCCAGCAGCCTTCCTGTCTTCATCGACCAGACAAAAATCTAACATACATACACAGAAAATGACCATTTTTGAAGACAAAATAATAACTCAAGAGTTAGCTGTATCCAAATCTATCCAGAAACAAACACATACCTCAAATGAATCAAGAGTTCCAGCACAAATCACTTCACCACTTTGGTCTGCAGCCAACGAAACAAATTGCCTAGAGGAAGGAGTAGTGAAGGTCCTAAAGTTCCGATAGCGGAAAAGATCCCATGCACGTACAGTCCCATCAAGAGATGCACTTAAGAGACAATGGTTATTGGACGTAAAATGGAGTGCAGTGACTGCATTAGTGTGCTCCGAAAATGTAACAAAACAGAAGCCTGAGGAAACAGTCCACACCTATAACAACCAAGTCCATGAGCTTCCACACAAATTTAACAGAGGAAATGCCTCAAAAGAATCAAAAGGACATTTTCTTTTCTTTTCTTTTTTTCTGTTAAGATAGAAAGAGAATTTAACCCAAAAGATATAATACATAGATGAGAAATCTTCGGGATTCAGTCAAGTATTCAACAACAATGAAAACAGAAATTCAATACAAGGACAACCAGACCATGCAAAGTGCATTATATGAATGAAGGATCCTCTATACACACATCTAGTTGTATGAATCAAGAATTATCCATACACACATCTAGGATGGTTAAAGCCACTATAAGTAAGAACGTCACTTACCCAATTGCCAATTCAGACATGCTAAGACACAACACAAGCATGCATGCTTTTATACATGTTATATTTTAGACAACGGAGAAGAAAAAGAGTTAAAATAGTTTATCCTATTTATCATACACCATTAAGTCAAATTTCTTCAAACTAGCCTGTAACTATAGGAAACCCACATTATCGTATTTCATTTTTGACTCACTTTGATTTTGTTATCATCCGCTCCAGTAGCCAATAGCTGTGAATCTGGAGAATATGCAAGGCAATTCACATCAAAGTAATGCCCCTGTTGTTTCAAGATGTAACTCTCCGATTTCCATTCCCAGACAAGCAACTGTCCAAGTTTTGCACAGCCAAACGTCAACCAATTGCCAAGATCATTGAACACAGCAGTGGTGATCTTCTCTCTTGATATAGACAACAAATGAATGCATACAAAGTCTGGCATCTGATACAGCCCAAAAACACCATTTGAGAACCCCACAACCACGAGATCAAGACCCCGATGATAGTCACAGGCTGTCAATTTAGCTGGAGCCTGCATAAAGTAGTCCTTTTTTAACAATTCCCACTTCCCTGTATGCAACAAATATTCACTTCTTTCATCCAAATTACTATCTCCTTCATCCAAAGTCTTCCTTTTCTTTACATTACCATCAACATCACCATCGCCATTCTGGTTTGATGGCCTCTGCTCAGGCGTGCCTGGTGAGGGTGGTTCAGAACTTTCCACTCCTAACATATCATCAGCGGTACTGTAACTCCAGGTAAAAATTGCACCATCACGGGATAATGTGTAAGCCCTAAAGGCTCTATTGGTTTTCTTATCAACACCAAAGAAAGCGCCAACAATCGTGTCTCTGTGACCAAGCAACAAGAAAGGTTTCTTATAACCACTCAGTTTCTCCAAACAAAACAACCTGGCAGTCAAATCCTTCGACCCAGCCAGCACGTACTTTGAGCACGGACTCCAGTCTATTGCCGTAACGTTATCATCGCAGTCGGCAAACGTCCGGACCAATTCGAACGGAAAGAACTCCTTCTTGAAGCCGGGGGAGCGCCAGATTTGGAGCAACTTACCTACGGCGACGGCGATGAACGCCCCGTCGGGGCTGAATTTCAAGGCGGATACGGGTTTCTTGAAGGAGATGCGGTGGAGGACGATGCGGCGGCGGAGGTTGATGAAGAGGCAACGAGAGTTGTCGTCAATGACGAGGAGAAAGACGCCGTCCGGAGACACGGCAATGCGGGCGACGTTGGAGGAAGATTGACAGGGAAGGGTTGTGGTTTCCGACTTGACGAGGTCGGTGACGGAGATCCGGTTGCCGACGGCTGAGATTAGGAGAGTATTGTTGGAGACGACGACGTTGCCCCCTCTGTACGGTGCTCCGAGAAGGTTATGGAACCTGAAATTCATGTTGACGAGAATAATCTGTAAAACCCTAGCCGGCTGCCACCACCATGGATGAGAGCTTAAACCCTAAACCTAGAACTCCAGCTTCAGCTTGAAAGTAACTAGCAGGCCAGGCTTCCCCTCAACTATGCTTTTCTTTGTAATTAACCCCCAAACTAATAAAGAATTCGCACACAACCCCTGTATTTATTTGAAATTACATAAGCGGCAGCAATAATTAACTTAAAAACAGTTTTTAATTTTTATTTAAAAAACTCGTGTGTAATTATATTATTATAAATAATTAACATTCATATGATAACTACTAGGCATGAGAACAAAATAATTAATATTGGAAATTTAGTAGTTGAAATATTTTAAATAGGGTTATTCTATACTTTGATTATTCAAATATTTAAATATTTTAGGTACAAAGAATTTTTCTTTTATTTTAATTTTCTAATGATTTGCCAATCAATTATAGTATACATATTTAATGATCAAATCATTTGGAATAATTTTTGAATATCCGGTCTCAATATTAATTGTTCTTGTTGCAAAATTGGTCCACAACCACAGCCACCAATGAATCCCCATTCCTTAACAAGAGGAACCAACTGCGGCCACAATTATTTGTGCTCCCCTGAAGAAAACTGATGGATTCCACAATTCCAATAAATGACAAACCCCCCACGTCTCCATATCCAAAGACGGGAACCAAAAAAAAAAAGAAAAGAAAAAATAGCCAGACTAAAATGCCTGACACAGGCAACTATCATTAGAGCAAACAAAACACAATTCCCTTTGAATTGTCAAGTTGGAGAATATACTTGATACGGTCTACCCCTGCTTTTCCACCAGATTTTATTCCAACAGCAACCGGAATTACTGAATTAGTGATGTTCGTCGTCACCATGTCCGTCTGGAGGTCCTCCTGGACCAACCACTTCCAACTGCAAAAAAAAAACAATGTATCAATTTACCAGACTCGGTATTCGGGTCAGTGCGGGAATTAGGGCCCCTATATAGCCCAAATGCAATCCAAGATGTACGTGTTCGGTGGCTTGCAAAATTAAATTACGCGCAATTTAGGTTTCCTCAAACAGCTCCTAGTTGAATCTTAACCCGACAAGGTTTAATAATAAAAACAAACTCAACATATCCACTGAATGTGGATAAAAAAGAAGACATCGTAGTTCTCTGCAACAGGTTTCAATTTGCTAATGCAAAAGTAGACCGTAGGGATGAAGCTATCCTCCAGAAGTCGCTCTTAGCCAATATGATAAGGATTCAAATATATATAAATATAGTTACTAAAACCTATTGTTAAATTTCAAAATTTGCTTTGCTCGGATTGCAGTTTTTAACTAATTCTTGTTCATGTATGCATAACACAATTGAGAGTAAGAAACAGCCACATTGAGCTAGCTGCCTTGTGGTCTAATTGAAATTCAAAATCAAAACTTTGCAGGAAAACTTCACATCCAAATTACATGTTCAAGTCCATCTGTTCCATATCCATTATTATAGGTTTATGTGACAAACTCAAGGATTATCTTGAACTTACCACAAAGTACTGCGAGCACACTGGACATTCATGTGGCTTGCCTTTCTCTAGCCAGAACCAAACAACATCATGCTCATCTTCTGTTCATAAGATCAAAGAAATGTGCTAAATAGCTATAAGCAACATGATATAGAAAAATTTTACCAGATAGCCATAAGCAATATATGAGTTACTCGTCCATGAGGATGAAAAAAGATTGCAAGATGATTGACAGCACAATCAGAATGGAACATAACTAGGACTCACCCCCTTCACCTCCTGGGCATCCAACAATTCTTTTGTCGTAGTAGGACTTGATGACTGCTGGTGATTCCTACAGACAAACAGAACGAGGAAACCATTAATGGATGCTATCATGCTTCCAGAATCAGCACAGACACTTCAAAGCAAATCATAGTCCCAGTCCCCAGTCCACCAATTTTGGTAGTTCAAATAATTTTATTACAACCTAATATAAACTATATAACAGATCCCACTTCCCCCACCCGCTCAATAAATAAACAACTACATCCAATTTGGATGACAAAAAAATACTTGCACAACAGTTTATGCAGTACCTATAATTGGAATATTGGTGCATATTTCTAAGCAGAAAACACAGCCAAGCTAACAAGAAATTGATGCAATATACCATACATGAAAGTTCAAGTTATACAGCCTTAACATGGCAGTTTCATACTTGTCGATTGGAGTTCCTTCCAAATTGGATAGTTGCTGACATCATATATAGATGCATTTTACCCTCTTAGAAATTTCATGTTACTCTAATTTGATGTCATCAGGGATAATGTGATATACAAATTATCGCCAGGAACTCTCATTCTAAGGCATCACGTAACCAAATCTCAATGTTGCTTACCAAAAACCTTAATCAGCATAAGACTTCAGCAGAAAAAAACATTTCAACGAAATATAGGTGTTTCCTTTGTTTTTGTCTTTGGAGAAGGGGTGCACCACAAGGGATGAACATCAAGGCCAGCTAACTTAGGCACAAATGAACAGACATAGCAATTTGATTTAGTTCTGGAAAATCATGTCAAGAACCAACAAGTTGAGATCACTCCTGGGTTGAGGCCCTGTTCTTAAGGCTGCAGAATTAACCAAGATGCTAAAAGGCTAAGTAATTTTTGCCTGCTGTGAGCTCTCCTCATATTTTATCAAGTCAAGCACAAAGAAAACCCTCATGTTCAGTTAGTAAGCAAGCCAAAATTTGTTACCATTTCACTTGCCTTGAATGAGCTCACAAGTTGTCAAAACCAGTAAAAGGACCCATGAAATCTATATCCTCAGAGCATTGTAAAAAGAAATAATGGTGATGATGAACCAGAAAAGGTTCAAGCACAAAATTTATCAGCCCTTTACTCGAACTCAATTTAACTCTACAAACTTTAGATTTAAAGCTCATCAATGCTGCTATATCTACCTGATAATGATGATTCAATTTTTTTCATCAACAAAGAGCATTTACAAGTTCATCTGCCCTGACCATACCATAGGTTCCAAAACTGAAGGGGTTTAGAAACTGTTCTTCATCACTAGTACGGCACATATTTGTACCAGTTTCAAATGTGCCTTTTTGGATCTATCGCAGTGAATATGATATAGTTATTAAAAATGTGTTAACTCCTATAAATGATGAAAATTATTTTGAAAGGCAAGTTATGAAAATTGTAAACTCAAGAGAGTAGAATTTAAATGATTAATATGAAGTTCCATTAGTTAACAGTAAGGTCAGAAAATAAAGTGTTTTTTAGAACATATTACAACTGGCTGTCACGCATTCAAACAAGATCTAAATAAAAATAAGAATTCATTTCCGCAGCCTAATCAATTTAGCCACTATCTTGGCTGAAAAGTCTCACCTCATTGTTATTCAACAAGTAGTACTAACTTAAGATGCACTAATGTGAATACAGATAGAAAAATGGACACTGGATACAGTGACCAAGAAAAACAAAGAAATAAAAGTAAAGATATGGAAAAGATACAACAGAAAAAATCTACTTTTCATTAATACTGTTTATGAACCTAATAAATAAAAAAGCATTAAAACTTTCCATCATCCTAATATGAGGATGCTATTCAATATAATTATAATAATGCATAAAAAATGAGAGAAAAATATGAATAAGCCAGCATAAAGATACCATTAAATCCATGAGTGATGATATAAACAAAACTCAACATATAAGGTCAACTGCTTTTGTTAGAATTGTAATTTAGCCTCATCTTTATGTTTTTTATTCCTTAGTAAAAAAAAAAAAAACATTGTTATTTAAGGTTTTACCACAAACAAAATTCTAGAAATCTGTATAAAGCCCTGTCATGTCATCAAGCTTGTCCAAAATAAAACAAAATAAAAAAATATATAGCAAACATTTTGCTTGTCTATCACATTTTGTAGACATATACAACATATATGTATGTTCAATCCGTGTGGAACATGAGAATGACGCCCAAAATGAAGTCTTCGTACTTCTTACGTACAGACTAGCCCATCGATTGTCTCTCTCTATCCCAAAACATTAATTCCCCACATCTCAAAAGCCTTGAGATAGAGATTGAGAGAATGAAAAGGCAACATGCACAAAGTCCATAGAAATACAAACATAATTGTCAATTTAGAGAGGTCAAGCTTGTTCAATCTTTAGAGTCCCCTATTTCCTTCAATTCTAGCGTCTGCAAACAAATGGCATCTCTTCACCAGACGAAGCTCAATAAATGGATAAATAATTTTAGTAAGAACTTAGAGAGGGGGGGGGGGGGAGGTCATTCCAATTAGTTGATTTTCTTTTTTTTGGGTCATTCAGCCAGTGTCACATTTTTTCAGCTATGCTACAACTAGTGAGGCAGCAACAAGATTTGCAGCCAGAGCAATCATCAGCAAGTCCTCAACTGATGGTATAGGCAGGTGTCTCAATCTCATCAGCAGTATAGCAGATGAGCCTGTCAATGAGAGAGGACAGAAAGAGATGCTGGAATGAGGATTTGAAAGAGTTTCAGCAGGTGACCAGAGTCATGAAGCTACCAGACAAAACTAAAATCAACAATGAAATGGCTGAGACCATAGATGTCATGAGACACATCCAAAAAGAAGTTCCTTGGTGTATGTTATTTCCAAATGATATTATTTTGATAAATTAGAAAAAAAAATGTGAATAATAAAATTAATTTATGGAAAAGCACCCTTAGAATACAACAATTTTAAATTAAGTAGGTCAAAAACTAAGTATCTGGAATATAAATTCAGTAAAAATATAAGCGTGGAAGATGTTATTGTAAGACTTGAAGATTAAGTTATCCAAAAAAAAGCATTTTTCATATCTTGGATCAATTGTCCAAAAACAAGGGAAAATTATGAGGAATATTACTTGTAGAATCAAGACATGAATGTTAAAGTGGAGAAGTCACCTAGTATCTTATCTGATTGAAAATAGAGGAGAGCAAAAGTTTAGTTTACCCAAACTAACCGAACCGAACCAACTGAACTTGTCAGTTTAGTTCGGTTTTTTTCTTGCATCGGTTCGGTTGGGTTAATTTTTCTCAAAAGTTCGATTTTCGGTTCCGTTTTTTGATTGGAAGAACCGAACCGAACTTTAAAACAATGTTGTTTTGATGTTTATAAAATGACGTTGTTTTATTCAGTTTTGTATGTTTTTCTATCAGTTTTCTTCGATTTTTTTGTGTTTCTTCAATTTAATCGGTTCGGTTTACACTGTTTGGCTTCAGTTTTTTCAATTATCAGTTAGTTCAATTTTTCGGTCAATTCAATTCGATTTTGCTCCTCAGTTCGATTTAATCAATTAGTGAATTTCGATTAGTTCGATAACCGAATTGACTATTTGCACACCCCTAATTGTAAAATCCTTTAGAGCGGCGCCTATTGAAGATAGGATACAAGAGTCACAACTAAAATGGTCTGTAACTATTAAAAACAACAACATATCCAGTCGTTATCCCACTATGTGGGGTTGGCTACATGAATTCTAGACTTCTATGTGGGTTACATCCCAACAGATAGTTTGTCTAGAATTCATATTTGGATCCGACTAGGTTTTACGCTGGCTGTCGGCTACCTAACGCAACCCTCCTCTTTTATCCGGGCTTAGGACCGACAGTGGATAATATCCCCTGACGGAGTAATGATGAAATGAAGTTTGAACACCATCTTCACATGGAGAAATTTCATGAGATAGTGGTGAATGAAGATAATTGATATAGTTGTGTTCCATAACTTAGTTGACATGGTGAAACCAACAAGTACAATATGGAAACACAACACTGTAACTATTAAAAGAAAACTAATAAACAAACCCATAAGGCGAGTGGATCAAATAGAGAAAGTTTGTAAAAAACAAGGAACATGATGGGAAAAAAACAAAAAAAATTAGTGAAAAATCCTTAAATATGGCATAGGATACAATGACTTTACAGAGGAGACACCAAAAGATAGAGATGGTTGGAGATCTAGAATTCATGTAGCTGACCCCTCACAATGAGGGCTTGTGATTGTGGTTGTACATTAGAAATCCATGAAGTGGGATAAACCATTCCCGTCCATTGTATATTATACTTTAGCCTAAATTAAATATTAGCTGAAATTAGCCATAGCCCGTAGCACATTAGAAATTTCATGATAAGTAGATAGAGCCAGTTCATTCTGCATCAGATAATAAAAGCTTTACCAACTGGAAATGGTAATTCAATTCATTCTGCATGAAACTGGTAATTAAAGGTTACATATTGAAAATATCAAATAAGTCGTATATAATCAAACTACTGCATGGAAGGTGGCAAGGCGGTATATTAGCCTCCTCTGCCACCAAGGTTCAAGCCTCTCTAGGGCCAAATTTTTATGTGCTCACCTACTGTGTGTGGTTTGGACTATTACGCGTGCCTGGTGAGCTTACCCGTGCCCGCCTGAAGGGTAGGGTAGGGACCGTGGATTCTCATCGATGGACCCAATAAAAAAAAAAGAAAAAGAAAAGAAAAAAAACTAGCGCATGGAGAATATGACAGGCTAAATACTAATTATCATTTCATAAGCTGAATTATCCTGATTGTTGCAGAGGTAACTATCCAAAGCAAGTAATAACAAGAAACTGACCTTCGTACCGAAAGGACCAACTGGATAATTGACATCTAGAAGTTTCCGTCCCTAATTGAAGCAAACCAGTAAAGAACAGCATTATTCTCTATTACATACACTATTAACCGAGATATTCCATTAGATGCACATAAACACGCAATACAAACTGACTTCAAGCTCAGCTTCTAGCTCCTCGCGCTCGTGTCCAGTCGCAATAGGCATCACATCTTCAACTCTCTTCTTCGAACCGACGCTTTCTGCAGCTAATGCACGTATAACGCACACATTACAAAACCATAGGCTGTGGAATCCGAAACCGGATCTCGGAGTTCTCGAGGAGACAGAAGAGAGCTTACCGGAATCGGAGCTGAAGTGGCGAGAGATTAGAGCGAGGCAACACCGGGACGGCGGCGGAGAATAAGAGACGTCGGCGGAGGCGAATCGATTGACGGTTGAAGCAGATCGGCGGGAGCGTAGGGTTCGGAGCTGCGAATTGTAGAGTAGTCTTCTCCACATGATGAC
Organism: Diospyros kaki; assembly: GCA_036245055.1. Lineage (NCBI taxonomy): Eukaryota > Viridiplantae > Streptophyta > Magnoliopsida > Ericales > Ebenaceae > Diospyros > Diospyros kaki. The sequence goes on from BSEG01000003.1 coordinate 7,372,489, forward strand.
GACGAAGATGAGCGCTAGGGTTTCCGCCGGGGGGAAAGCTCTGAGGACGGGCCTCTGATTTGCTTTGGAGGTTGGATCAGTGGGAGAGGAGAGGTTCTTTTGTCTCTATATAAGAATGAGAACAGCCACCATGGAGGAAAAGGTAAATTCGGGAAACGCTCTCCCCCCAAATGGTGGCCGTAGCGGCAGAAGAGTTGGGGTTGGGGGTTGTCTCGCACGTGCCATATTTACGGAAAATGCAAAATATCATGAAAAATTGGAACATCTCATTCTCATTTGCACTCCTATTTGGTATACTTTATTTTAATAATTAAAATATTTTTATAGTAATTTAATAATAAAAAAATTTAACATTAATTATCTTCAATACACAAATCAAGTGGTTGGATTACGATAAATTGAGATTTACACCACTAGATCATGGATTCGATTCCTTATCCTGCGCAATAAGATAAAATTTTTACTTATGATTTACTTATCCTGTCGAAATTAATGGCACGAGCTGCGAGAGATTGCACAATAATGATAATCTCAAAAATTTGACATTAATTAGGCCAAAAAATTGAAAACGACAACTATAATTTTTAGAATATTCCGGTACATTAAGTAATAAATGTCATTACTAGGTTGAATTTTAAGTTTGTCCAAATGTAATTGACCTGATTGTTTTCTTGAATATATAAATTATAATATATAGTTAAATAAAAAAATCTATATATATAATATTATTCGAATATAATATTATGTTTGTGATTGCTTATAAATAAGATAAATTACACTTAGGCTTCGTATAAGCAGGAAATTTATATAAAAAGAAAATAAATTCTAGACAATTAAATTGACTATAAATAATTTACATGGAAATTGTCAATTAAGAGTGTTTGATTGTCTTAATTTGTTACATATAAATTATTGTATTTTTCTAATTTTTTATGTTTGATTACCAAATTTTTACCTAAAATTAATCTACCATGACCCACCTCATTCTCCTTTCCTCTCCCTCCCTCTCTCTCCCAAATTTGACCCAAATCAGACTTGGTACCAAACTTCATTGTCGATCGCATTCCTTCTCAAGCTTCGTCGCCAATCACGCTCATTCTCAAGCTTTGCTGCCAGCCGTGTAGCTCCTATTTCTCATGATCGCCGCCATCATTTCTCCTCGTCCTTACAACCATCAATCACGTTTCTCCTTCTCCTCAAGCTTTATTGTCGACTGCACTACTTCTCCTCTTCGAGACCACCTGTATCGCTTCTCCTTCTCCTAGCAATCGCCAACCACACTTCTCATCTTCCTTGCAATTGCCGGCCGCTCTTTTTCTCCTCTACCAGATCAAGTATTCGAATGATTTACGAAGAAGGTATGGAGATGTAGGCTAATTTCCATTCCATTTCCATGAAAAATTTATTCTCACCCCCCTTCCTAATGAGAAAATATTTTCCAACAAAAATGGAAAAATAGGCATCACGTGACTAAAAGTGGGAAAAGAATTTACCTGAAAAATTTGACCAATGAAACACCTTAAAAACTTAAGCTTGCGTTCTCTTTACTTTTCAATTTTCAGTTTTGAGTTTTAAATTCATTTTCAGTTTTCTGTTTTGGTAGTTTATTTTTAGAAAATTGAAAACGTGTTCTCTTTGTCATTTTAAAAAATTATTTTTTAAAATAGAAAATTAGAAAACGCGTTCTTTTTGAAATTTTGAAGATAATTTTTTAATAATATTTTATTCAATAAATTTGATTATTTAGTAAATTAGAAATATTTAATGTTAATATAATATTAAAAATATATATACATTTTAAAATTAATGAATTTTATAATATTTTTTTATTATAATAATAAAATATAAATAAATAAATATTTGTGAGTTTAGAGTTTGTTTTGAATGAAAATACTCAAAAATAACTTTTTATTATTTGGAGTTTTCTTTACAATTTTTTTTTTTGTTTTCAAAAATATATTTTTAAAAACAATAAAGAAAATGCATTTTCATTATTTAGAAAATTAAAAATTAAAAATGACTTGAAAATAGTAAAGAGAACGCAACCTAAAAATTTGATAAAAATGACCATTTTTCATGAAAAAAAGTGTGCAATCAAACGCACTCCTAGTAATGTTAAGATTTTTCAAAAATATATAAATACTCTTTACTTATTAAAAATAGGGTTAGTTACCAAAAAATTTACCAAATTTTGGGCAATATATCAATTCTATAATAAGCTTTAAAAGTTATTAATTTTACAATTTTGTAGTAGTTCTACAATACCATTAATTTTTACATAATTAATAGTTTTTTGATGTATTTTAATATTGATTTTTGTTTTATTTTTTAAATTTAATCCTGCGCATAACAACAAGCTATAACTATATATATAACATGGTCAAGTATACAAAAATTTAAAAAAAAAATCAATAATTAATATATTAAAAGAGATTTTTTTTACAGTATTGAAGAATTGTTATAAAACTAAAAGTTCTGTAAAATTAATAACTTTTAAAGTTAGTTATAGAATTAATATAATAATTAAAGTATAATGTTTTTTTTAGTAACAAACTTTTAAAAATAATAATGATATCCCTTATCATTTACATATTCTTACCAAGTTGCCAATATTTTTAATGTTTTATTGGCACATGAGGCGATAGTTTGACCATGGCCAAAAGTTTCTCCAGGGTATAGATTAATTGGTAATGAAAGAATCATTGGAGTGTTATTTTTTGGGTTCTCGAGTTATGTGTTCGATCCCTGATTAGGAGAAAAAACTCAGTAATTAAGGGTTATTCTAAAAATTAAGAAAATATCATATCGCTCTCACATCAACAGAGAGAGATCAGGGATATAAACTGGCTACTGGGTTCCTGATTTACATTTCCTACTAAAATCGTGAGGTCGAATAGTAAAAGAATGCTTATGATGATACGTTAAAAAAAATATATATATATATTTGATCCCGGTTGAATTGGGCAACTAATATGATCCTGTCTCAATCCCATCATGCTAGAAATGAAATGATAATAGAAATACAGGAGGGAGGGAGGGAGGGAGGGATAAAGAAGAGAGAATGATAGAAGAGATTCATTGTGACGGCCATGATACATCTTTATCTTCGAATCTTTCTGTTTATCTCTTCTACTAAAACATCCATCTATAGGATTCTCTCTCATTTCTTACCAAACCCATCAATAATAAAATTTTCATCACCTCCATGGAAGAACTCCGATTTGAGTTCATTTGATAGAAAAAGCCCAAACTAGCTTATTTGATACGTAGTAGTTAATCACCCTCTAGTAATTCTTTACATTTTATGTCATGAAAGAGAAGATAATTTAAGAATTTTTAAAAAATTTAACAGTCATTTTTCACGGTATAGAAGAAAATGCTGCACGATCAAATAAGTTAATGATATGTTATTGTCCATAAATATTTGTATTTTTTGGCCAAACCTTAAGAATGTTTTGTCTTAGTGTAATTTACCTATAAAAATAAAATGAATAAACTCTAAAAGTATGGAGGTTTGCAGCCAGAATTAAATTGGGGATCAAATCAAATCAAGCAAAAGTTAAAAAAAAAGAAAAAGAAAAAGACTATCTTTAATTCATGAAATTGATAACCAATTATAAAAATAAATAGCGTTACCACCCTAACCCTAAGTTTTGGTCAAAAATAGATATTATATGTCATATTTTTAATTATACATAACTATTATTAACTTAATCATAATTGTTGCTCAACAGCAAATAGAAAAGAGGCATTGGAAGAACAAGGGAGCAAATACAGACATAATGCCGCCATTGGAACTACTCACTGAAATGCAGGTTTATAGAAAAGAGGCTAACTCACATTAAACCAAAACATTTAGAGAGTTTGAAGAATTAAGTGGACAAGTATGATGATATGTCTTCATTTTGGTTTTTTACTTTCCACTCCACTTTCAGCCTGCTGTTCATAGAAAGCCATGCTCCAGCCAAGATGGTATGGCATTCGGCTATAAGTTCTTGGGCTTCTTGGACTCGGGTTGCTGGCCCTTCTGATGATATTCCTCAAATTTTCTCCTCAAAAACTTGAGGTCTTGTTCACTCACCGAGCCATTTAGTTTTTTGTTCAACTCGTATGCTTCGGCTAGCTTCCTCTTGCAGTCTTTGCTTGCAGTATCATGACAAACCACTGGAATAAAAGTAAGGATAAAGGATAAAGGTTAGAGCTACTTGTTACTTGAACAAGGAGAGGGAAAGAGAGAGGGAAGTGACAGGAGCTGCAGTGTAAAATGAATGAATGCATTGAAGGGGCCAGGCAGGCAGGCATGTCCTCTTACGCTGTCAATGTCTTACTGTCAAAATGTGAAATCACACTGGATTTCATACAGATTTTTTCCTATTGGACAAGAATGTTGAAAATAAATGATTCAACATATAAGGCCATAAATATATTTTTAAATGTGTAATGCTATTTTAAAGTTTAACCAATTAAAAATAATCTATAAAGTTTAATTTTTAGGCTATTGGGTATTAAACTATCATGAAATTAATGTGTAGAAACATAAGTTATATTTTTAAATTGATGAGGAGTTAATTTAAAAATATTAAAAATTATTAACTGCTTTTAACAATTATATATAAAGGGTTATGGTCCCCAATTGATAATAAGTTTTTATCTCTCTGCATCCCCATCAATAGAGAAATTCTAAAGAAACTACAAAGCAATTGAAAAATCAAAAGCTCCGTTTTGATCAATCACATCAATGAATACAAGTACACTTCCGCTTATTGTATATTTTATTCTTAGTGATTTGACATGAATGTTCTTGAAATTTGGATGATAATTCTACGAAGAACACTACAAAATTATGGGTGTACGGAAAAGCGGATGAAAGATACAATTTCATAAGATTTGGTTTCTAGCAAAGAGAAAAATAACCTTACTGGGTTTGACCTGTTGGAAAGTAAGCCTTACCCTATAGAACTAATTCCTCATAGGATCAATTGAAACAAGAATTCCCTGTTAAGCTTGCTTCAACTACACTACCAGTTACCAAATGGAGAGATCACAAATGTGTTTCGCATCAGTTACCAAATGGAGAGATCACAAAATACCCTCAAGTAAGTGAATAGTTTCATTCGTTGGATAAGGTATTCTTCAAACATTACAGAAGTTTGCAGCATAGATGTTAAAGGCACACAAGGTGCCTCAACTGGGTCGAGGCGTGAGGCGCGCCTCATAAAACCAGCTATCAAGCAGCTTGCTGCCCACAGAAACCAGTTGTTATTCTCGATTCCAACCTCCCCTCTTCTCAGTTCTAGCCTGCTTTCGTGAGTTTTTTTATTTGTTTTATTTGATTAGAATTAGAATTAAAATAAACTGGATCACAATTGGGTACAACTTCGGCTTCGACTTCAAAGCGGGGTGTAACTCTGGAGATTGAAGAGGAGGAGGAACCCTGATTACACCCTTAATCACTTTTCACCTCACCCCCTTAATCACACGAATGAGAATATATATATATATATCTAGAGATTAGGGCTGCTCCATACCACGAGAGGCAAAGCCCCCCGCACCACAGCTCTCATGAAAAATCCACTTTTGGGTCTTGTCCCAAATTATCCGAGTCAGGTCAAATAACGGGTTTCATTCTGGAAATCAAGACATATTTCAACAACTTCTTTATTGATTGTGGACTTGTAGTGTTTATTGATTGTGGACTTGTAGTATTTATGTGTTTGTTTAGAATTTTGCATGATGATTGGTATTTGTTTGAATTTGAAACTTTGAGTTTGAACTTTGATGATATTTCTAGTTTAGAATTTGCATGATGAATGATGTTGTTAGTTTAGAATTTGAAGATGATGAATCATGAATGATACACATGTGTTATTATTGATAATTTGATAGTTGTTTATGATTTTTACAAGAATTTGAGTTTTTTTCTAAAAGGTGCGCCTCGCTTCGCAAAGGCGTGCCTCGCCTCGTGCACCTCAAGCTCTAGGACCCTTTGCACCTCGATGCGCCTATCGCCTTTCAGAACTATGGTTTACAACCATGACATTGTGCTTATCATGGCATCCATACTGTAGGGTCCTCCTCAAGATGACATTAGTTCAAGCCTTTAAAAGCTTGCAGCCATTTAGCAAATTGTCATTAATTGTACTTCTTTGCCCCTTTTCTTGAGAACATTATTTTGTTGCCTAGGAACTTTAAAAAGAAACCAAGAAAATTCATTTGGTCAATATGACATGTCCATCTATCAAGTACTTAATTAGTTTCTCAAGTTTGAATGCTTTCCCAAGTGTGCCTCCCTTCCAAACAAGTTTTAGCTATATACAACAACAGGTTGGAAAGAGATACCTTAAAAAATTTCATTCCCAATAAGGAGGCAACAAGATTAACCTTAACATTTGAAAGGCTAGTACTTGATACTAAAGAAAAATTATTTTTCCAACCATACATCTATAATGTTTGTGGCCTCACTCACAAATTTCTTTCCTAAGCAGGATGTTTCTATTTCAAATAATGACGATATTTTTTGACCTCCCTAGGAGGCCACAACAAGGTTTATGTTTGCGCATCTCCCAATCTTCAAATGTAGCTTTAAAAAGAAACTGATCATTTCTAATAGTTATAAGATGGGAGTGACGGCCTTGTGATAGAATGCCTTTTAGCATCTTCAATTCAATGAAATTTGGACTGCGATGGAGGTAGTCACTAGTGATAATAATGTTAGGGCAGTGAGGATTTCGAAATTTGATAAGGTTCTGAAAGTCCCATCCAAGAAAAGGAGTCCATATTCTTGCAACCCACTTTTGATTCATTCAATAAGGGAGACAATCCACGGCCAAGATAAAAATTTCACGAAAGAAAAGCTTTGGAAAGGATTTGTCAGTGTGGTCATCTCAGTCAAAAACTCGCCCCCAGAGAAAACAGGTATGATAACACTTATTATTCCTGCTCCTTGCATTAACAATTTCTTTCCATGTTTGAGTACTTGGCAATTTCAGGCTTGGTTCTAGTGCTTGCAAGGTGACATGCATGATGACACCCTAGAGAATGTGGACAAGATGCTTGCTTTTGACAAGATGCCAGCTGCTAAAGAGGGGGTCACTGCACCTAGAGCTTGGGACTTCAGCAAATTTTGTTACACACATTATCACCTCCACCTATGAGTCAGCCAATAACCATGCTTCATTTGCATTTGGACCTTCCTGCAGGCAGTGATATCCTAGTGCCTGGGGAAGAAAATCGAGTAGCCCAAACTTAGCCATTCATGACAGTCCCGTGACTGAGGAGCTTCACATGATTGAGGATGCTACTGAGGCTCAGGGAATAGAGGTAGACATGTGTTGGAGGTTGGACCTTCAAGAAGATATTCCATCCACTGAGTTGATCTCTTCCTCACCTGTTAGGGACAATTCGCCTGATGACCAAGGTTCCATTTGCATGAGGATACAACAGAGGTAGGAACATCTGTTAGTCCTGCTTTTGATATGTTTATGTGTCAGGATGTCCATTCTTTGACCTTGGGGAATTGCTGTATTCCCCACCATGTCGAAGGTGTTGCAGAGTTGCTGAAAAATGGCTTATATAACTATCCTTGGCTCTAATTCTGCCAACTCTCCTACAGTTTGTCCAATTACCCGTTTAGAATCCATGACTATCTTCAATCTTGTCATGACAAAGCACCTTGCTTCCATTAATACCAAAATTAGGTAAAGATTAACTTGAATGCACTATCCATATGTGAGCAGAAGTTGAGAAATGCCTGCACCTCCATCTCCCTGAGTGGCAGAGCCAGCAAAACTGAGCCATCTACCACTAGTTTTTGCATCAACAATCTAATGGACTTGGCAAATACTTTCACCCTTCCTCTCATGATCTCGGCAAGATAACTGACCTGATAAATAAGCCGGTGCCTGGCTCTTATTGGCTCTTAAGTGCTATGCAGGTGATGTCATACTCATAACTAGAAAGTGAGATGCCATTTTGCCATTTGTCCTGCTACAACACGTATGGAATCGGATCACTAACTCGTGCCCAATGATTGGAAATGCCATAAGTAATGTCTAGCTTTTGGCATATGAAGATGAAAGCTATGTAACATCTATCCATAGGTGAATATAGTCGATCTGCACCCTGGTGTTATTTTGGCTAATATGGTAAACTGGTCTCTCTAGCGCTTGGGTTTAAGTTCCGCTAATGACCAGAGTGTCAAAGTCAGGTACAACCACCATAGTGCTCTAGGCATCAGGCAAGAGTTATGTTTGTGGTGAGGCAAGCAAAGGCTTAAATATTTCAAAGAAACGCTGGTGCTACCCGCCACAATTGAAAGATGTTTGCAAGAGAAACTTTTTTTTTTTTTTAATGATCTTTTAGATTTGCTAGCGCAGGAATGCTTCACATAGTTGTGCTTTTCTTGGGTACCATTGTTTTCACAAATTCACACAAGTCCCCGGGACTTGCTGACATTGTAGTATACAACTATTATTGGAAAATGAATTAGGTAATTGCAATAAATACAATCCCACATCAATAGTCTTCTAAGGGTCTTTGATACACATTACATAGGCCTGTGAATTCAAACGTCATCTTTAGCTAGGACTTTTGAGTGAGGAGGACCCTAAGTGGTATCAAAGCCAACACAACAACACTACCAAATGGGCATGGGCTAAGAAAGTGTTTGAGACTAACTTGAATTAGATTGAGATGAAATTTCTAGCTTGGTAAGGGCATGAAGATTTAAAGAATGAGAGTTTACCATGACCCAATCTCATATTGGTAGTCTACTTGAAATGTCTTGGGTATTTTACCTAGTCCCATGAACTTGAGAGTCATCCTCAACTAGAACTTTCAGATGAGGGCCTCTACTGTTACTCTAATTATATAGGGCACGCCAAAACTATCAGTGTGTGGAAAAGAGGAATGAAAGATGAAGCAAAAAAATGAGAGAGAGAGAGAGAGAGAGAGAGAGAGAGAGTACCAACTCTTCAATGCTAGGGAATTATTATTCATGGCACTCCTAGGGTGAAATTCTCCTAAGATTTGGTTTCTAACAGCAGGGACGAACCTCTCCATGTCAAGTTGGCATGGTAGCAATGAGCTTAGCATTAGAGTGACATACCAAGACAAACCTTGGCCCCAAATCATCAAGCCACATAACCTCAAGAATTCCAGGTTTACTTATCCCCAGTTATTTGGTACTTGCACACTTTGCCTCCTAAGGTTGGGCTGATCCCTCACCTTAGCATCCTAGCCTAATTTTTTGGGCAAATGAACATACCTAAACATTGGCCAGATTCCAAGCAACCATGCACTATCTCAAATACCCTCCACGCTTGCGTTGGTGTACAAATTTCTAGAGTAGAAGTAGAATTTGAACCTAGGAATAAATGACAAAAGAAAGAAAAAACCTTTGGTGATGATTTTGTCACTTTCCTAATAGACAATGATCTAATAACCTATACAAAGGTTGTCAGTCCTGTGACCTCTCCTGAGATGCCTTTTTGGAAGGAAGCAAGACAAAGTGAAATAGATTCTATTATGGCAAATCATACATGAGGAGTAAGTAGATCTAGCTCCTGGTAATAAACCCATAGATTTATATTTGATTTTATATATCCACTTACACCCAATAGCATGCTTATCATGAGGAAGAGTAGTAACAGACCAAGTATAATTAAGCTTGCATAGCATCTGTAGAAATAGAAGTATTTTTGAATATAGAATATCCTTTGTATATCTTAGAAGTTATGTATATTCTGTGTATATTCTTCTTTTCTTTTTTGTTATTTTCCTTTTGTATTATTCTCTTCATCTATAAAGAGAAAAGGGGAATTTACATGTAATCTTAAGAATTAGATAAATATATTTTGCTCAACCTTGTTTAGATGGTATCAGAGACCAAAATTAGGGATTAAATCACAGCCATTCACTGTGAAACCCTAATTTCTCCTATTTCTCTGCTATACCCAAGCATTGCCTCCGTTCGTACACCACTGCATCTTCAGGCTGCCGCCGCCTGTACACTAGCCGCTGGCTCTGAGATCCGGCCATCCCGACCGCCACCACCTCTACAGTCATCGTCGTTTTCCAATGGGTTCCCACCTTTGGAATGGTCGTGGCCTCCTAGCCTCTCGCGAAGGTCGGCTACTGTCCGCTCCTATCCGCCGTCCTTGGTCGCGTTCATGCTGCCTCAATTCATGCATCAGAGCCGCGCGTCAAAGCCGCCCCAGTTTGCGCATCAATCCCCCCTTGGTCGTTGCTCTTCGTTGCTTTTGTCACCAAATCTATTGGTCGTTGTTCCTTGGTTTCTATTGTTCAGATTGGGCACCTGGGTACCCAGATCCAAGCGCCCAGATCCGTGGGTCACTGCCAACAGGTCCAGATCCGGTTACTATGTGAAAATCCGGCTTCTGCTCCACCTTGCTTCTGCTGCCCTAATCCTTTTTTTTCAGCCACCATGACTGAATCTGCATCTTTAGTCACTCTGACCCAGCAATCCCACTCTTCTCAAGATTAATTTCGAGTTCCTCGAAACTCCTCCGACTCACATCCAATACAGATTACGACTATTCGTCTCAATGGTACCAATTTCCTGCGTTGGTCGCAATCTGTTCGTATGTACATTCGAGGTCGGGGAAAGATTGGCTATTTGACTGGCGCCACATCAGCCCCAGATAGTAAAGACCCACTGTATGACATTTAGGATGCCAAGAATTCAATGGTGATAACGTGACTTGTTAACTCCATGGAGGAAGAGATAAGTTCGAACTATATGTGCTTTTCTACAGCAAAGGAACTATGGGATGAAGTCACTGCCATGTATTCCGATTTGGGGAATCAATCCCAAATCTACGAGCTCAACTTGAAACTTGGTGAGATTCGACAAGGTAGTGATACTGTCACCATATATTTTAATTCTTTAAAGCACATTTGGCAAGACTTGGATCTCTTCAATACATATGAGTGGAAAAACACAGAAGATTGCAAATATTATCAGAAAATGGTCGATGCTAACCAAGTCTTTAAGTTTCTTGTTGGACTTAATGTTGAGTATGATGAACTCCGAGGGAGGATCGTCGGTAGAAATCCATTCCCGTCTCTTAGTGAAGCTTTTTCTGAAGTTCGGCGTGAAGAAAGCCGAAGACTGGTTATGTTGGGCAAGAAAAAGAGTGGTGAAAGTGGGTTATTTGAAAATATGGCGCTCATTACTGCTGATGCTAATGCTAATGGACAACATATTGCGGGTTAACGAAAGGCGGAAGAAAAGCCTCGTGTTTGGTGTGATCATTGCAATAAACCACGACATCCTCGGGAGACCTGTTGGGTGCTTCATGGCAAGCCAGCCAATTGGAAGCCAAGATCAAAGCGATTTCAGCCGACTAGCTATGAAGGTGATGCAGGACCATTCAACAAAGAGCAACTTGATCAACTTCTGTGACTACTAAAGCCTAATCTGTCCCCTGGTACACCCAATTGTTCATTGGCCTATTCAGGTAGAAGTTCCTTTGCCCTCTCTAGCTCTTTTCAATCTGTTCCATGGATCATTGATTCAAGAGCATCTGATCATATGACTGGTTTATCACATCTATTCAACTTGTATATTCCTTGTTCTAGTAGTGAAAAAATAAGAATAGTCGATGGTAGTCTTTCACCTATTGCAGGTAAAAGTCTCATTAAACTCTAACAATATTGATCTTCAATCAGTACTCCATGTTCCTAAACTTTCCTGCAATCTTCTATCTGTTAGTAAACTCTCCAAAGACTCTAACTGTCGTGTTATCTTTTTTGATTTTTATTGCATTTTTCAGGTCCAGAACTCGAGGAAGACGATTGGCAGTGCTAGAGAAATAAACGGGCTCTACTATTTGGATAGGGATGTCTTGCGTAATAAAAGCTCACGGGTTGAGTGGTATTAGTTCTACTTCTGTTTCTAATCAAATAATGCACTTAGGCTAGGTCATCCTAGTTTTCCTTACTTGAAATATTTATTTCCTACGTTGTTTAAAAGAGTGGATCCTTCTATGTTTCAATGCGAGAGTTGTCATTTATCCAAAGATCATCGTGTTAAATTTCTTCCAAAACCCTATTGTCCTTCAAAACCATTCTATTTGATACATAGTGATGTTTGGGGCCTTCTAAGGTCTCCACTTTGTTTGGCAAAAAGTGGTTTGTTACTTTTATCGATGACCATACTCGAGTTTGTTGGGTTTACTTACTTGCAAAGAAATCAGATGTGTCTAGAACTTTCAAGGATTTTTTCCATCTAATTGAAGCTCAATTTAACACAAAAATCTGTATTCTTCGATCTGATAATGGCACTGAATATTTTAATGAATCTTTGGGGGTTTTTTTAAAGGAAAAAGGAATTTTACATCAATCCACTTGTCGTGAAACCCCCCAACAAAATGGTATTGCTGAACGGAAAAATCGACACCTACTAGAGGTTGCCAGGGCCACCATGTTTTCTATGAATGTCCTTAAATACCTCTGGTTTGATGCAATTTTAACCACTTCTTATCTCATCAATCGTATGCCCACTCGTGTTCTACAGTTTCAAACTCCCTTACACTCTTTAAAACAACTTTTCCCTCTGTGCCGAATATATTCTAAGTTACCCTTAAAGTTTTTGGATGCACTTGCTTTGTTTGTGTTCCTCAAATATTTCGTTCCAAATTGAATCCCACAGCTGAAAAATGTGTCTTTTTGGGTTATGCACCAAATAAAAAAGGGTACAAATGCTTTAATCTTGTCACCAAAAAAAATTATATTAGTATGGATGTGTCTTTCCTCGAAACTCAACCCTACTTTCCCAAAAATCATCTTCAGGGGGAGCATATTGAGAAAGAAGATCATTTTTTGCATTCTAGTGTTGAGGAGGATAATTCAACTCTATGATCCTCGTCCTACCATGATTGGTGCTCCTCTCCACTCTGATAAACAACTCAAGGATATAAATGTCCCAAACATTGTGGAACAGGGCGTGTCTGGTTCACAGGTGCCTAGCATGATAGGATTGGAACCAGAGGGAGAATTTCCACAAATGGATAAGAATATTCCAAAACCGGAGCTTTAGTTTTATACGAGAAGGCAAACCCTGAAGAATACTATCAATCCGAATATTCCTTTAACTATTGAACAATTGACGTCTTCGAATGATGGGCCTTCCGATAGTACGTCTTCTTCTAATGGTAATTCTAAACTCACTCCTTCAGATTATTCTTCATTTGACTCGTCCAATCTTGATGTTCCTATTGCTACTAGGAAAGGAGTGAGATCTTGTACCAAACACCCAATTGCAAAGTACCTGTCATACCAAAAATTGTTTAATTATCATAAGACCTCTCTTTCAAATATTTCTAACCTGCATGTCCCAAGAAAAATTCAGGATGCCCTTAGTGACCCAGATTAGAAGTCAGCAATCCAGGAGAAAATGAGTGCTCTTAGAAAGAATGGAACTTGGGAGATTGTGAACAAACCAGAAGGCAAAACAACGGTAGGTTGTAAGTGGGCATTTACTATAAAATGTAAGGCAGATGGGAGCATAGAAAGATACAAAGCAAGACTGGTTGCTAAGGGATTCACCCAAACATACGGCAACGACTATCAAGAAACATTTGCTCCAGTAGCTAAAATAAACTCCATTCGAGTTCTCCTCTCCCTTGCAGTGAATTTTGATTGGCCACTCCACCAATTTGATGTAGAGAATGCCTTCCTAAATGGTGATTTAGAAGAAGAAGTGTTTATGGATCTTCCACCAGGATTTGAGAAGAGCCTCGGTACAAACAAGGTATGTCGTTTAAAAAAATCCTTGTATGGTCTAAAACAGTCTCCGAGAGCATGGTTTGAAAGATTTGGAAATGCGGTGAAAAGCTATGGCTACATTCAGGGCCAAGCAGATCACACATTGTTCTTCAAGCATGCTAGTGAAGGTAAGAAAGCAATCTTAATTGTCTATGTGGATGATATAATAATGACTGGTGATGACAAGGGAGAGATTGAAGAGCTTAAGAGAAGATTAGCTCATGAGTTCGAGATCAAGGACTTGGGTCCTCTAAAGTACTTTCTTGGGATGGAATTTGCAAGATCTAAAGAGGGGATCTTTATCAACCAATGTAAGTATATTCTGGATTTACTCAATGAAACAAGAATGCTTGGGTGTAAGGTTCTTGAAACTCCCATTGAACCCAACTTAAAACTTCAACCTGCCGAGGCCAAGAACGTGGTAGAAAGGGAGAAATATCAAAGACTTGTGGGTAGACTTATCTATCTATCCCATACTCAACCAGACATAGCATTTGCTGTAAGTGTTGTAAGTCAATTTATGCACTCACCTGATTCACAACATTTTGAAGCTACCTATAGAATTCTGCGGTACCTAAAGGGAACCCTTGGGAAATGTCTAATTTTTAGAAAACGTGAACATCTTCATATAGAGGCTTATACAGATGCAGATTGGGAGGCAGTATAACTGATAGAAGATCTACATTAGGGTACTGCACTTTTGTGGGAGGTAATCTTGTTACTTGGAGGAGTAAGAAACAAAATGTGGTAGCCAAAAGCAGTGCTGAAGTTGAATTTCATGCAGCTGCCCATGGTATTTGTGAGGTTATATGGATAAAGAGGCTTCTATCAGACTTGAGGGTCTCCACTTCCCTACCAACTAAAGTTTATTGTAATAATAAAGCTGCAATCTCTATTGTTCATAGTCCAATTTTCCATGACAGGACAAAGCATGTAGAGGTGGATAAACACTTTATTAAGGAAAAAATTAATAATGGAGCAATTTGTATGCCCTACATTCCAACAGTTGACCAAGTGGCTGATATTCTTACAAAAGGATTACACAAAACTCAGTTTGAGAAACTTGTGAGCAAGCTTACCATGGAAGATATCTTCAAGCCAGCTTGAGGGGGAGTGTAGAAATAGAAGTATTTTTTAATATAGAATATTCTTTGTATATCTTAGAAGCTATGCATATTCTGTGTATATTCTTCTTTCCTTTTTTGTTATTTTCCTTTTGTATTATTCTCTTCCTCTATAAAGAGAAAAGGGGAATTTACATGTAATCTTAAGAATTAGAGAAATATATTTTTCTCAACCTTGTTTAGAGCATCTAACTCAGCAGTCATAGCATCCCTCAAGTGAGCATATTGCACAGCTTGGTGGTAATATTAGGGTTCAAAGGTGGAAGAAACAGTAAGGAGAAAAGAGCTATTGGAAGGAGAAAGATTGGAGTAAGAAACATAATTGTGCAAAGGGTACGAGGACATGGTATGAGATGGGGGTTTATGGTCTAACAAGTTACAGTGGAAATCTTGTAGGTAGGAAGGGGGTTTAATAGCCTTGGAAGACCTGCGAACAAGAGTGGAAAAAATAGGATCAATAGGGTAGGGATTGGAAAGGACAAATGTGTCCTCAATAAAAGTTGGAGAGGGAGCATTTCCAGGTGAGGATATAGAAGAAGAGGGCAGGTCAAGAGCTAGTTTGGGTAAGACTAAGTCAGGAAATGGATCCACCACCTCATTAGAAGTTGTGATAGAATGAAAAGAAAATAGATGTTCATGGAAGACAACATACGAGATACAAAAAAGGATTTGGTGGCAATATCATATACCTTGTACCCTTTTACACCAGGAGGATATCCAATAAAAATACAAGTTGTAGCTCTGAGATGAAATTTTTCTCTATGAGAAGGCAAGGTAGAGGCAAAACATAGGCTGTCAAATACTCTAAATGAAGCATAGTCCACAGGAGATTGATAAAGCAACTGGTAAGGAGACTAGTAATGCAGAATAGGAGATGGGGTGACCAAAAAGGCAACAGTGAGAACACACTCTCCCCAAAATTTAATAGGAACCCGTGACTGGAAAAATAGTGCCCTAGCCACATTAAGGAGGTGGTGATGCTTTCGTTCTACTATTGAATTTTGCTCAGGTCTCTCAACACAGGAAAACTGATGAATAATTCCCTTAGAAGCAAAACAATCTTTAAACTACAATTTAGGAGCATTATCTGATCTAAACCTCTTAACCACTATGTTAAATTGAGTTTCAACCAGGGAGAAAAACTTTGGAATAATGGTTCTAGCATCAGATTTATGCCTCATGAGGAAAACCCAAGTAAACCGTGTGCAATCATTAACCAAAGTGAGAAAGAATTTGTGATCAACATAAGTTAGAACATGGTATGGACCCCAAGTATCACAGTGGATCAGATCAAAAGCACATTGAGACAAATGATTATTCGAAACAAAAGACAACCTTCTATGTTTAGCTAAAGGGCATATTGAACAAGGAATACTTTCAGTGTTCTTGTAGTCAGAAGAAAAATGCAACAGATCTTTCAATTTTTCCATCTTCTTAAAAGAATGATGACTAAGACTGTTATGCGAGGTATGACGACTAACTACATTAGCCATTGTAGCAGTAGCATTACATGCCCTATCTACTATATTGTCATATACGAAAGAATCAACATCAATGACATACAAACTTTCAATGAGATAACTCTTGCCAATCATCTTCGAGTGGTGCACATCTTGAATAATACAGGTATGAGAGAAGAAATTGAGATACAAGGAAGTCTTCTCAACTAATGCACTCACAGAAATCAGGTTAAACTTGAACTGAGGTACATAAAGAACATTCTCAAGCACCATATGAGGATTAAGCTTCACAGTCCCAATAAAAGACACAGAAATCCGACTTTGATCAGGCAATGTAATAAAGGCATTCTGAATAGGTCTCAACTGATCAAATGAGGATGATTGAAACAGATATGACTCATGACACCTGAGTCTACTATCCAATACCTAGGATAACTAAGTACTAGATTAATAGAGATTGAGAAGCAAGTACTTGATGTCTGATCAGTAGAAGCATTAGGTTATGCGCTTGGCATAACAGCAAAAAGGTGTGAACTTAGCATATTCAACAAATGCTGATATTGAGCAGGGTTCAAGGGCTGCATAAAACCACAAATGTCCTGATTCTTGGATTGACTAGAATTAAAATCAGAAACCTGACTTACAATAGTAGAGTTCACTTGATTAGAATTATTCCTCTGTTTAGGCTTATATCCTGGAGGATAACTGTGTAGTTTGTAACACTTATCATAGTGTGTCCATTATACCCACAGTGTGTACACATAGGTCGTTCTTTCTTCTTAATTTTACCATGACTAGGCTTATGCTCATCACGCTTAACAGAGAATAGTACAGATTCATTTCCACCAGCAGAGCTAATAACATTTCTCTAATTTTCTTCTTGAGAAATAAAAGCTAAAACTTTATTAATGGGAGAAATGAAAGGAATAATAACATTTCTCTGACACCATATTGGAATGAAAGGAATGAAAAGAATACCTCGTAATCTTGCTACCAAATGAGCTGCAAGCAGCTTTTAAATACAATTGTCTGCTCTAACTGTCTAACTAAAATAACCAACTATCTAACCAATCAATTAACTGCCTAACTGTACAAACAACTAACGATAACAACTTGAGCTAATATCTGTTAAAGAGATTTACACGGAATAATCCGAGGGACATGTTGTCTTTGGTAAAGAGAAAAAAGTTTATAAGTTCACAAAATCTTTGTATGGATTAAAACAAACTCCCAAACAATGGGATGACAAATTTGATAGTGTGTTCCTTACTTATGGGTTCATGATTAATGATGTTGATAAATGTGTTCATAGTGACTGATCACTAACGAGCTGAAAAATGAAGGAATTGAGTTGAAAGAAACCTTCGTTGCCAGATCTCTCATTGAAAAAGCTGCCAAACCATGGAGAGATTACAAGAATGATATGAAGCACAAGAAAAAGCATATGGACATAGAAGATCTCATAGTTGATATTGGTATTAAAAAGAAGAAACGGAAAAACGTTGAGAAGTCTGAAAAGGCAAAAGAGATGGCAGCAAAGGCAAATGATTGCAGGAAGGGCCTGCAATGCACATATCTGAATTCTACCGAATGAGCAAGCAAATGCAGTTTCAAACCAGCTTTTGGAGGACATAAAGATATATATGAGCAGAATCATGCATGGGCTCATTTCTGTCTGGTGGACCACTTAAGGTACTACGGATAACTTAATTTGTGAATAGTCCATGAAACTTTTTGTATACCCTTAAATGGATCAGCAAATCATTAGAGCACCATCAGAGCACTCTCATTAATGTCACTGAATGGTTAAATGGTTTAAATCAGTTGTCTCCAGAGGGAGCCGAAGTAGAATTGTCAGTAAGGTGGAGGCATGCATACAAGAGTACAACTTTAATTACTGACCTGGTTTAGGATAGTCTCTTCCAATAATGCAATTTGCTTTAGTTTGAATGCTTAATGGAGCTGTCCATGGCTCATAGATATATTCCTTTGGCATATCTAGTAAAAAACACAAGATTATACATTTATATGATGAAATAAAACACAGCCTGTAAGAATCCTATGCCCATTTCAACTTACCTTTCAATATGGGAAGGAAATGCCTAATGTAATCACCATTTGGATCATATTTCTTTCCAAATGAAGTTGGAGAATAGATACGGTTGTACTGTAAAAAAAAAAAAAAATTCAATTATCAGATTTTGACTAAGGGTAAATGCTCAATATGCTCCACAGCAAAATGAAAATTCTGAATCTTAGCACATCCATCTCGCCACAACTTTCTAACGAGAAGATACAGTGAGGCTTGAGTATTAGAATCCAACTCCAATTCAAGACAAGATTTTCAGTATGCAAAGAAGACAAAGTCAAAATAGTTATCAGAGGGTGAACCAAACATCAATCCATTATGATGGTTCACAGCTCACCAATTCAACCATATAAATATTGTATATAACATGTAGCAAAAGTTTATAAAAAGAAAAAGGTGTACTAGTAGGTGTTAAAACCACACTAGGACCTTAGTTTCAAGTCTCACCAAGCATATATCTTCTTTTACTTGGAGAAGCAAGGAACTTAATGAAGGTTGAACAGAGTCAAACAATTGAGCTGAAAGGGCAGGTTTAGTCAACTCTACTAATAATGCATGCAGCTGTTGGAAGGTTACCTGGTAGAAAAATGATGAGCAAGAGAGCCACAACCAATTTCCATTATTAATTGCCCAATCTGAATCTATCAACAGTCTCTCAAAAATGTCACGCCCTTTTTCCCAATGGACAAACTAGCAACAGAAAAAGTTGACATCAAGCAAAGAAGATAACAGAAGTTAAAGCCGTGACTCATGAGAACTGAAGTCACTTACTAAATCTCCACGAGTTAAAAAACATGCAACAGAATGCCTTGCAAGATGGTGCATCCAACCCCACTTGTGAAGCTATAGCAACATAAACTTAATTCAAATTTTATTACAGAGGCAAACTCCAACATCATTGGTCCTAAATTCAAGGGAATCCTGTCCACAGAACAAACCTGGACCATAATAGCATCAATCCAGGGGAATCCTGTCCTGGCATCTCTCCATGCTGCCAGCAGTCTATCATCAACATTCCAAGGTATCTACATCAGCATGAAGGCTTTCATATTCATCAAGGTTGACAAGGATAAGGTTGCATAAAATCAGCAGGTAGGTAATTTAGAACAATCTGAAGATTTCTGTAAAAAGTAAACAATTCAGATGCCACTTTGCTAGCAGAAGACAACATCAGAAAAAAGCAACGTGACCAAGCCGTTTGATTATGATATTTCAAGTTGAGACTGAAATCTTCACAAGTCTGCGCAATTGAAAAGTTTGCATAACAGAATAGGGGTGGTGCTAGATTGCTAATTAAATTCCTAAGAACTTGCATCTGAAAGATGTAAATAAGAATACTTTCCTTCATCAAAAGGGCAGTACACCAATTAAATAACTGTTATTATGACACAGACACAACAATGGGTTTTGGTAAAGTTAGTGGAATGGGCTAATATCTAAATTGCAGTAATAGACTGAGTCACATGTGTTTATGGTGTAATGAGATACAAGCCCAGGGATGCCATGTAAGTGGACATGATTATCATAGTCACGATTTGTTTTACTCATATGAGCACATCTTTATGAAACTTATTTTTATAGTTGGTTTTTTGTTTCAGATTGTAATCTAATATTGCTTTAAATCATCTTAAATGAAATTCATAAATTTTAATAGTATATCTGATATAAATTAATTTCAAGACTTTTTACTAGTACCTTTAAACTTAAAAAGCTATACATTTAGAAACTAATCCCTCAAATTTTTATTTGATGGTTCATTTATCACTCCTGCAGCTTTTTGTTGTTATCGTTTTCTCTTGTTCAATTAAGAACTCCTCTTTTAATTCATTTAAAATTGTTATCAGTTAACATATTTCCCTATTATTAGACTTTTTTTTCTTAATTTTTATATGATATATAAGTTTATTTGTCATGCTCTTTTAAAGAAATAAAAACAAATACTTGAAACTAAATATATTTATATTAATGGTTTTTTATTAAACTGATAGGATAACATGTAATCACCCAGTATTTAATTGTAATAATAACTTCCACGTTAAGTTGGAGAAGTTTAGGTTATCATAGATATTCAATGTAATTGAAAAGAGAAGTTTCTAAGTTCTCAAAGATATTGGTATTTAACCGGTCACTTACCTTGTTAAAAGAGCATCAAAAAGTTAAAAAGAAAAAGAAAACCACGGCAGAGGCTTTGGCAATTATTCATAAATTGCCACAACGTTTTATTAAATGTACTCAAAATCTTCTTAAGAAACCGCTTTAACAGTTAACTCAATGTTGGTAAACATTTACTACAAATGCATAAATAGTCTAGTTGGTTCCTTTACAAATCCAACATGGTTTATTCAATGTTTAAGATTCTAAGTTCCTTTTTGGTTTGCTAAAACTGAATGACGATTTATTCAATACTGAACAAACAGTATCAAAGGGATTTATGAAGAGGGTTTAAACTGATTTATGGCTTCTTCATTATTTTTGAGAACTCAATTGTGGTCGAGTTTTGACCAGTAAAATCAGAGAGTTTTAGGATGGGAATTGTTTTTAGTCAGAGTTTTATATTCTCAATATTTTTTCAAAGGGGTTTCAAAATCTCGGATGAAATGTGTAGAATATGATTAAGATGGTTTGGTCAAAAGAAAGAAAGATCAATAGATCTTGTGAGTAGGGTGGATGGAGAAGTAGGACAAGCTTGTAGCAGAAGATATAGAGGAAAATCAAGAAAAATTTGGTAAAAAACTTTACATAGTATAGAATAGCCATCCAAAAATATGGTCACAGAGAAAGGGGATTGCAGAACTAGAATCTCCATCTAGTGAGACTAAAGCTTGGTGTGTTTGCTATTATTGCTGGAAATATTTCAACTCTAAAATATTAATATTAAATTTATAGTCACATAATTATAATTTTTATCAAATACTGTGTTTTAATTAATATTTTCAAGATATTTAGTAGAAAATAACAGAACTTTGAATAAGAAATGTAATAGTTTTAGTAACTTTTTTAAGGAGTTAACTTTTATTACTTTAAGTCCAAAATTATTGATGCGGAAGAGCAGTCAAAATTGCAGAAAATAGGGGAAGAAGCAAAGAGATAGAAGAAGAAGAAGAAGAAACTATTATATCAAGGAATTTCAGTTAGAATAAGTTTTTATCTATTAATTGTCTAAAAATAATCATTTAGTGATGCATTGAAAGTCAAATTTTGATGAATAATATTGGATATTATTATTGGTTCTGAGTAATCGAGACTATTCTTATATTTTTTTCAGATTCTACATCAAGTTAGCTTGGGGCCTATCTGATTTCCATTCCATTTTGGTTTTTTGAAATGGAATGGTGTTTGAAAATGCAAAAATCATTTCCTTTTTGCAAAACCCATTTCAAAATTTTTGAAATAGAATGAAAAAAGTGGTCAGAGAAAAAAACACATTCCATTTCCCCCACGTCAAAATCCTTTTCTTCTCTTTCTTAATTAACACAATATAATATTATATAATATAATATATAATATCATATAATCATATTATATTATAAAATTATATAATTAATTATAGCTATAATTAACTAAATTATATTATATTAATATAATTATATGAATTATAATAATTAATTATATTAATTTAGGTTAATTTAATTGAGTTAGTAAGGGAAGGGTTTTTAATGTTGGAACATAGATTCAAAAAATCAAACACCGTTTTCAGTTTTCAGTTTTCAGTTTTCATTTTCATATTTTTGATAGGTCACAGCAAATTCAAACAACATTTACAATTTTCATTTTCTTCAATAGAAATGGAATGAAAATGATGGAATGGAATAAAATGAAAAATTTTGACAGCATTTCAAGCTGCCCCTAAGAGTTGAGAAAACCAAAAAGAACAAAAAAAAAATCAACGAGAATGAGTTTTACCAAATTATAGGTATAACAGGATGTAATCGGGTTGTAACTTTTATAATGCAGTTAGAATGTGAATATCATTAAATCAAGGCATCGGAGATGTTAATGGATGCAACCCTTTGAAATTCCTTTATATTCCACAAACACAGTTACAGCCCTGAGGAGAAGAATTTTGGAAAGTAACCAGAAAAAGGGTATATACTTCTACTAACTCTATGTTGTGCCTATTAGGTACCAACTCAGTGAAGCATGCATGCAGCAGAACACATGCAAAGGTATGAGCACACAGCCTTCTTCAGTGGAAGAGTTAAATTCAGTTTCAGTCACATAGAGTTCTTACCATAAAGTGAAAAAGTTTAAATGGATAAAAGGAACTTAATCATAAGAATTAGTAGTAGAATCATAAGGTATTGCAAACTAGAATTCTGCAAATGCAAGCATTGAAGGACAAGAAAACAATGCTGCAAGAGCTAAACTAATTTTTTTTTTCAGAAAACTGACATGTGAACTTTAGTTGCAGAAAATCAGGGGATGGGAGGCAATACCTGCTTGCATATTCTATTTCCTTCCATTTGATCAAAGTGAGGAGTTCCATAAGCAACAGTGTAGAAGAAATCTCGCCATAACAGCTATAGGAGTTTACATTACTGGTTAGTTCTTTTCTGTCAAAGTTAGGATTGAAAAGGCTACTATATAGAGAGAAACAAAAAAAAAAAAAAATTCTATAACAGCTAGAAATTTCAAAGTAACCAGCAGTTTTTTTTCTTCATAATTAGCAGTTAGATGGCTTAATCTAAAACAATAAGGCTGCGTTCTCTTTACTGTTTTCAAGTCATTTTTAGTTTTCAATTTTTTAAAATAATGAAAACGCGTTCTCTTTACTATTTTTGAAAATGCATTTTTGAAAACAAAAAAAAAATTTACAAAGAAAACTCAAAACAATAAAAAGTTGTTTTGAGTGTTTTCATCCAAAACAAACTCAAAACTTAAAACATATTTATTTATTTATTTATTCATATGTTATTATTGTAATTAAAAAATATTATAAAATTCATTAACTTTAAAATGTATATATTTTTTTAATAATATATTAACATTAGATATTTATAATTTACTTAATAATCAAATTTATTGAATAAAATATTATTAAAAAAATATTTTCAAAATTTCAAAGAGAACGCGTTTTCTAATTTTCTGTTTTGAAAAATAGTTTTTCAAAATGACAAAGAGAATACGTTTTCAATTTTCTAAAAATAAACTACCAAAATAGAAAACTGAAAATGAATTCAAAACTCAAAACTGAAAATTAAAAAATAAAGAGAACGCACCCTAAGCATTTCAGAAACGTGGATTGACCTGTCCAAGAAGGGACACTGGTGGTAATGTGTGACTTTTGACATTCTTCTGAACATCCTGGATGCACTGGTAGAAATATCTTGAAGAGAGACACCCAAACTTCAAAAAAATTGAAAGAGGAGCCAAAGAACATAATAGATAAGAGTTAATCAACTTAGACTTCTTCAAGTAGTCAGGAGAAGAAACAAGTAAAACAGCTCAACCCATCTACATCTCACTTTCAAGTAGGGTGATAATACAGTTGTAGCTGGCTTTAGAAATGCAGACGGGTTTCCCTTTGGTTTCTCAAACTTTGCTACCCACTCCTGTTACACAAATAATCGACAAAGTTTCAAATCAACACTAGTACCACACTCAGCACTAGAAACTAGTCAAATAGATACTTCCACTATTTCAGGAAAGCATTAGACAGAATGTTAAGGGTATCTATAAGATCTGGAGAAATGGTGAATGCCTAGCCGTGAAAAATCACTGTCAAAAGCAGCTATCTTGGTTCGAGAAAATGACTTGGGTTAGCTTTTACATTACTTCATAAAACTTCGAGGTTTCTGCAATCCAAACTTTGATGGTAACTTGGTAACTCCCATTCACTTTGAGACACACCAGATCCAAAAGATAGATAACAAGCCTACTAGATGACAGTAAAGTGTCACAGAAAGTTGGCATATTTGAATCATACCCAAGTTATGGAACTAATTTCATCAGCAGGTTGCAAGGAACACACACTTGGACATTCTTCTAATTATAGTATTCTGTTCACAGGACCCTGAATTCATTAGCTTTACACAATATAAATCCTAATAGAGTCTCAATTCCCTTGCATTGGTACTTAGCAACCCACACACAGTACAGAGATCCCAAGCACTAAGTAACCAGATGGATCAGGTTGAAGATTAAAGTTCAGCATCCTCATTCAAAATAAAAGCAAGAAAGAGCTGAAAAGGGTTATAATAAGAACAGAATCTTTGATGAACATGCAGCTATATTTTTCCTGAAAGAAAAAAAAAAGCAGCAAAATAGGTAAAAAAATCATAATTCGTTATATATGTAGAGCCTGAGGAAACAAGTGGAAAGGGAGAAAGAGGATAAGACACATCTTTCAGGTAATTTGAAGCTTGTGAACTTTTAAGGAAATGTTTACAGTGAAGATACACCCCCCTGCACACTCTGTCTAGAAAAGACACCGAGAATTTATCAACTAGTCATTTCACTAGACAGGGAAACTTCCATTTATTTGTGGAAATCAACTCTCATACCAATGGAAACTGGTTGCCCCACCCATGCTTTAAGTCACTCAGTTGACCCCTCTCCCTAGGGCCTTGGCCCTCCATTGTACCAAAAGAAAAAAAGCAAAGTCATACCTTGTCACTAATTGCAGCTCTCAGCCTCTCCAGTGCTACTGATTCACCACCTCTAAAAGGAGTAGATTCATCCTGCAAACAACTTAAGGATAATTCCACAGAAAGGCAAGTGCTAGAAAAAGTAGTAGCTTCATACCTGTATAATATCTTCATAACCAAGTTCATTAAGTGTTGGAACATTTGAAATCTTAGAGTTCCCAACATTGCCAACCGGGGGTAGCCAAGAAATGGTTGTTGAGAGAGGTGAAGATGCCCAAGAGGGGTGCCCGGCAAGCTTCACAAATGATTGGTAAGTCAACGGTGGCCTTCCACCATTCTTTTTCAGGCAGTTTGTCAGAAATGGAGATATAAACCACGTGTTCCATCCAAGAAGAGTGCAAGAAAACTCATAAGTTCCACTAACTAATTCCCCCTTACAAGCAATGGGGTGATACCCTTTTGCTCAAAATAATGATCAACAATACGATGCAAATCTGATACCAGATTCTTACCTTTTGTATAATATCAGCAGGATTAAATAGTGTATGACTCACAGGAGAGAAAATCTCAACGCCAGCAGCAGAAGCATAGTCCTGTTGGAACAAACACCAACTTTTTGTTACTGATATATAGAGCACAGGCGGATAAACATGAAGCTAATGAACATTTTGAGATGCTTAAGGACTCTTACCTTAACTTTAATATCTAAAGCTTGATAGTACGGCTCAGTGTCATGTTCAAAGCATAGCCTTTTAATGTCCCACTGCAAGAACCAAAGAATGAAATGAAGTAAAATAAATGTGCATTATGCAATTGCAAAGACACAAATAGCTTAAGAGGCAATGTCATAGGCATCACTCATGATAGTAGTCAGAAAAATTGCAAAACATTATAATGACCCTCAGTTACATGCTCACTGTGAAAGGTTTCAGAGGGAAGGCTGAGTCTAGTTGATAACTGTGTTAGGATGATAAGTTCATGCAAGAATTACCTGAGTTAGTAACAGAAAGAGCTAAGGCAATTTAGAGAGTGTCACTGAAGAATCTGAGAAAGCAAATTTGGAACTCCATTATGTCTATTACAATCATATACCCAACTGTATGCTGTGAGCAAACCTTGTGTATATCGGCTGGAACTGATAAGTTAGGTACGATTAGTGCTCTCACAGGTTAAGAACTTCAGGTCAGAAGAACACTGTGACACCTCCCTAAGGTTTGGCAAAATTGCAAGAAACCCCGACGTTAGAGAAATAGCAATAACCACGCTGTTGTTAAATAAAAGGGTAAAATGACCAATTTACCCTTCAATATCTCGTCTCTCCTCTCTCCTAATATAGATATACATATATATATGGGGGTTTTATATAGATGCATTTGAGTTCGATGAAACCCAAATGATCAAAGTTTGTGAAACCCAGAGAGAGAAAGAGCAACACTTACCCATCATTGTCGCCAGCCATTTGAAAAGAGAGAAATAGACGAGGATATGAGAAGAGAGAAATGTAAATGAAAATTGAAAAGAAAAATTATTTAAATACAAGGGCATTTTGGTCACTTTCTGAAGTTTAATAGGGATCAACTAACGGTTTGCATTTTGGGTACTCGTTGTATTCTCTCAAATGTCAAGCGTACTTTTTGTAATTACTGTAAATATCTGGGGCATTGCATGGAAATTTTCCTAAGAAATATTTTTCAGTTTTCTTTTATTTGATCACCAATTTTTCCTTTTCATTGAAAATTCAGAAAACACATTTAATTGTCATGGAAAACTATTTTCTTATTTTAAAACCAAAAACAAGGGTTTCAAATAGTTATAGATAATGTATTTTCAATTGTTATACAATGCTACGGATTGTTAAAAATAATATCAATCTAATATTAACATATTGATAACTATCTTATTATTATTATTTAAAGTTAGTACTACCGGTACAATATTTATGATATTGCTAATATTATACTTTTAGTTATAATAATTTATTAATAACAATATTAAGAAAATTGGATCGAAGTATTAAACCAAAAATATGAGAAATTAAAGGATCAGTTGTCAGACTGGGGTTGAAGCTTGTTAACCAGTTTCTGGCTTTTCAGATCTGACAAGTCCAACTCTCAACACAGTGATTTATAATATTATTACATTTGAATTATGAATAAATTAGATTAATAGTATTACTAAATTTGTATTACTAATACAATATTCATATTCATGATATTATTAACATTTCCACGTTAATGATAACCATTAACGATATTGATTATAATTTTTGGTCTTTTAAAGTTTTAGAATATTATTGTCATTAATATTTTGAGTATTAATACTAATATTTTGATATTATTGGAATATTAGTTAATGATCGATTTTTAAAATTATAATATTATAGTATAATAAATTCTTTTTGATTAATTAATTTTGCTATTTATTAATATTGTTGATATTTCTATTATAATTAAAATATTTTAAAATTCATATTTTTACTTATATAAATTATCAAATATATAAATATAAACATAAACACATTGAATAATTTAATATTAATTTTATTTTATTTGGAAAACAAGGGGGAAACTCTTACTATTTTTCTTTTTTTATTATGAACTAGTGTCCAGATTTTATTCATCTAATTTTTGGAGCAGATCGACCTTCCATTAGTTTAATTTTCAGATAAATCGGATATAATAATAAATTTATACATTCCCAAATAAACATACAATCAATCCCCGCTAAATAGCAGTCTCCACCAAAAATTATTTTCCCGCTACTTTTAATAAAACTTGGGGAGTTTTACCACAGCCAACTCTTACTATTTTTGTACAGAAGAGAAGAGGAGATGAAAGAGAGCAACGAACCTTCTTCAGGCAGCGAATCAGAACTTCGGCAGGCTCGCCCTTCAAGACTAACAGACGAGAACCAAGCTTCCGGAGGCTGCAGTCCAGATCCACCAGGCTCTCCAGCAAGAACCGGATCCGATTCAACCCGGCACGGCCCGAGCCCGCCGAGAAGGCCGTCGGATCGGGGTCCATGTAATGCGGATCGACGACGAACACCGGGTAGAGGCATCCGGACTGTCCTCCCCCGCCATTAGAGGCGGCGGCGGCGGCGGCGTACTCTAGAGCCGGGTTATCATGGATCCGGAGGCTCTTCCGGAACCACATCAGAGAGTTTGACCCGCACACCGCCATTCCTGACCCCGAACGGAGACGATTTGATGATGTTTCAGGCCGTTGAACGCAGAAGAGAGGGAGAGACTGTAGATTCTAGTTTTGCAGCAGGGGCGCATTTAAGACGTTAACGGTTTTCCCGCCATGGAAAAGCAGTGGGCTGGACACGGTCGAGGCTAACGTGCGCCTTACAGAATGAGATGGAAAATACGTACGAATTTTTTACACGCGTTGTAGTTGGAGCGGTGCGCGACGGGCGCAGATTAGAACATCCCCGGGGGGTTGGAGTTCATGATCGGTTAACAACGTGCCACATCGTCTGATGGACGGTTCGACACGTCGCTTTGCAATCAGCCTGGAACTCTCCCTTCGTGGCTGCGTTTCCATTTATCCCATGAGTAAATGTAAGATTTGGCTCACTTATGCATCCTATATTTTAAAAATTATACTCACGTTTTTTTATTTTACAAATATTAATTATATATTTATAAAAATATATATTTTGATAATAATAAAAATTTCTATATAAACATTTTTTTTGTGATGGAACTTCAGTGGTCTCAAGTGTGACAAGTTGAAAATTTCACATTTAGCTTTTGTCGATGATTTAATGGCATATGGCATATATTTAATTTTTTTGTTTGTCTTATACTTAGAATATCTTTACAGATCTTTGAAAATTGCTACAGTTGGCATAGATTTTAATTTTCATTCCAAGCGTGATAGGTTAAAAATCTCACATTTAGCCTTTGTTGATAATTTAATGTTGATGGCTAAAGGAGATTTTACTTCTATTAAGATTGTCATGGAGTGTTTGGCTAGCTTTGGAGCTAAGTTGGACTTATGTGTTAACGAGCTTAAATCAAACATGTATACTGTTGGTTTGGGGGGTCGTGAGGTTGATGATATTTTATCAGTGATTAATTTTCTTATAGGGCTCATGCCATTTTGCTACTTGGGAATTCCTTTAGCTGCTCAAACATTAAAAGTCATTTACTATGCTCCTTTTATTGATAAACTTGTTGCTTACATAAATGCGTGGAAGTGTGCCTCTATGTCTTATGTAGGTAGGACCGAGTTGATTCGATCTATCCTTCAAAAGGTGGAGAGTTTTTGGTTATCAGTATTGCCTATCCTTGCCGCTATTATTGATAAGATTATTCGAATATGCATACGTTTTTTGTGGAACTCAAAATATCCCTTGGTTTCATGGAAAGATATTTGTTTGCATAAATTGAAGGGTGGTCTTAGGTTGAAGGATTTAAATAGCTGGAATTTGACCCTCCTAATCAAAGCCTTATGGAACTTTCACCATAAAAAGGACTCGTTGTGGGTTAGGTGGGTCAACCATATTTATCTTAATGAAGGCTCGGTTTGGGGTTGGTTCCCTAAACAAAGGGACTCATCATTGCTTAAACGAATATTCTCTTTAAGAGACTTTTTGTGCTAATCTGAAAGGTCTATGTCGACAGCAATTCAGATGCTCTCTTATGGGGAGCAGGGAGGACTTTGCCTTTCTAAAGTCTATGATTATTTATGGCCAAAAGGTGTGAAGAAAGTGTGGGCCAACATTGTTTGGAATTAGACAATCATCCCTAAGCATGCTTTCATTTTATGGCTTAGTGTGAAAGTTAAGTTCCTCACTAAAGATAGATTACTGTTTTTGAACTCAAACAAAAGTTGTGGCCTATGTGGTGTTTTTGATGAATCGATCCAACATATTTTCTTTGCTTGTCCAGTCAATTCAGCGATTTGGGGGAATATTAAATCTTGGATAGGCATCTGAAAATCCATGCCATCGCTAGCCAGTGGTTTAAAATGGCTCAAAAAGGAAACTCGAGTGTCGTCTTGGCTAAGCAAAGCTAAGAAAATTGCATTCGCTTGTGTTGTTTACCTCACATGGACAACGTTTTAAAGGCCATCTGCCATCAATGGATTCTATTATCTATGAGGTTAAAACACATGTATATAGAGCGATTTTCTTTTTGTATCTTCATATTTTATCTAATTATAAGGCCTTAGTTATGGGTCATTACTCATTAGTATGTTCCATCTTATGTTCTCCTGGGTTTGTCCAGTGTATTTGTATAGTTCTTTTGATTATTTATACATATTTACTCTTTTGATTAAAAAAAAAAAAAATCAACTACATTGACTACATACTCTGTTTATTGTGTACCCAAAAGGATCTCAATGTCCTCTTGAAACCCTATATATCTTTCTATACTAACTTAAGCATCTACTTATAAAAAAAAAAAACTTAAGTATCAAAAAACATACGTGAGTGATAAATCCATGCGTGTCTTCTAACTTGTGAATGTGATTTTAGTTTCTCCCGAAGTATAAGAGCTCCACCCGAAAGGCCTCTGGAAGGACATCTACTAATCCATCTGGAAGCTATCACCAGTTGGCTCCGAGTTTTTCTCGAATGATCACTCTCATTCACTTAGTGTCCGTCTCGAAGGATCACACATGTTATACTCATAGTTGGTCCCAAAGCACCCCTCGACTGAGATTAGATCTCTTTCCAAAGACTTCCACTCGCATCATTTGATAGCCTCTTTGACGTTCCACCTGTGCACTCAACTTTTCCATAGGGATTTTAGCTGATATGACAGTCCTCTCGGTGGGCCTTAACAAAAAGTCTGGTTTTTTTTTTTTAAGTATCTCATCCGGATCCACATCAAGCCTATCTCAGAAGTTAATTGCACCCTAACAAGCAGACGCCCAACATTTAACCTCTCTACTCTACCAAGACCGATACATTCCCACTTCATAAGTTCTAATTATTGTATTTCAACGACACCACCTATGTTGACTACCTAATCAAATGATCTGATTTTATATTTTTATAAAGCTGAAAGTTTATCATAGATTGATAAAAACAATTTCCAACATTTTCGAATTTTGAATTCTCTTAAAAGTTGATCTCTCCGACGATCAAAAATTTTAAATCTAAAGTCTTTAAATAAGAGGTGGGGGGTATTATTTACAGACTTTAAAGCATTCAAAACATGGAAGAAGTGCATTCAAGTTGCTGGAGCTTGTTAGTTGTATACACAAGAATTTAGAAGCTGTTCCGAACAAAATTTCCTTGCCTATAATCACAAAGAATTCAGAATGCAAGTCACCAATTACCATAGATTGAGACTTCACCACTGAATCAACTAAGGAAATTCCAACTCCACCTAAAATTAGCGATTCCTTGAATGTCTGAATCAATAATAATACCAAACTTAGTTTTTAAACATTGACATATTCATTAGCCTACATAATAAAGGGATCAATACCAAAGAAAGTTACTTTTTAATTTAGAGAATAATTTTATAAGAAATATATTAGTGACAAAACTCTTAAGTCATGAGTCTTTCGTCAATTCAATTTGTGTCGAAAAGTTTGGTAAGGTACTAATTTCTCCTAAAGGTAGCAAATGCTCAAACCATCAAAATCCTTTCTTCAAGTCCTGTATTAACTGTTCACAAGACACAAGCTAAGTGCTCGAATTACGATAAGTTGAGATTTGCATCAGTGAATTGTTGGTTTGATTTTTTATCTTACGTAGTGAAGTAAATTTTTTATTTACGATTTATTTTTTTTATGAAAATAAAAAATACAAAATAAAAAATTACACAAAAACAATAATCTTAACATTAACCCCGTTATGCAAATCAATCAACTACTTGCAAGTGCTCAAAAATAAATGCAAGAATTTGACCCAACTAAGGGCCAAGGCCAAGGCCGGATTGTAAGTTGGGCAGGCTTTGTTCGCTCCAACTAAGTGCCCGATGTTGATCCATGTGCTTTTATATAAAAGGGCCGGGTAAATTAATAAATAGTCACTTGACTTTAAAGTTGTAATTATTTACTCACTCAACTTTAAATTATAACTATTTACTCACTCAACTTTACTAATCGTTAACCATCCATCACTCGTTATAACTCCGTTAAATATTATAAACGAAAAATACTAACGGAATCTGACGTGGCTAACAGAATCTGACATGGCAAAAGTAAATTTAACAAACACTCACTGAACTTTAAAAATGTAACTAATTATTCACTGAACTTTGCTCAACGTTAACCATCCATCACTCCATTACATTACCGTTTGATCTGGAAAAACACCTATTACATCACCGTTTGATTTTGAAACATATTAAAAACTTTTTATATGCTTTTAAGATCACTTACTTTTCAAACCAAAAATCAAAAAATAAATTAATAATTTAAATTAAAAAAATTATTGATGCAAATCAAAAGTAAACAAAAAATCTATTTAAATTTTTTTATCTCCATTACGAACAACGAAATTCACAAAAAAAAATATTCAATAATGAGACCAAGAGCCAAAAACTAATTTCAAAAATCGTATTTGTAAGAAAAGGATATCATATGCATTTTTTTGTATAGAAGAAATAAGATTTTTGTAATTAGTTTTTTGTTCTTGGTCTCATTATTGAATACTTTTTTTTGTGAATTTTGTTATTCATAATGAAGGTAAAAAAATTTAAATATATATATATTTTTTTACTTTTGATTTGCATCAATAATTTTTTTAATTTAAATTATTAGTTTAGTTTTTAACTTTTAGTTTGAAAAGTAAGTGATTTTAAATACATATAAATTTTTTTTAATATGTTTCAAAATCAAATGGTAATGTAACGAGTGTTTTTCAAGATCAAACAGTGATATAACGGGGTGATAGATGGTTAACATTGAACAAAAAATTGAGCAAAAATTCAGTGAGTAATTAGTTATATTTTTAAAGTTCAGTGAGTGTTTGTTAAATTTATTTTTGTCACGTCAGATTCTGTTAGCCATGTTAGATTCTGTTAGTATTTTTTATTTATAATATTTAACAAAGTTATAAATGGTTAACGATGAGTAAAGTTGAGTGATTAAATGATTATATTTTAAAATTAAGTGAGTAAATAATTACAATTTTAAAAAATTCAGTGACTATTTATTAATTTTACTCTAAAAGGGCCTCACTGAGGTAATTAGGGTTTCGAAAACCCTTGGGCTGCGGTTCAGTCCTGCTGACCAGCGCGACGTCGGAAGGCCCTCTCTATCCAGCCATTCGCCCACAACCGAGTGCCGTATCACCGCCACCTCGCACCGCACGCGATATCGCCCCTTCGTTTTCTCTTCGGCACCTCCGTTTTCTCTTCGCTCCTCTGTTTCGACGGATAGCATCAAGCGACCACTACTTCTGTGCGTCTCAGATAACCACTGCCACCGCCGGTGAATCTTTCACCATCTCCAGTGGATTAGGGTTTCAATTAGCGGAGGAAGATGGCTCGGAACGAAGAGAAGGCGCAGTCGATGCTCAACAGGTTCATCACGATGAAGAACGAGGAGAAGAAGAAGCCGAAGGAGCGCCGTCCATATCTAGCCTCGGAGTGCCGCGACCTTGCCGAGGCCGACAAGTGGCGCCAGCAGATCATGCGCGAGATCGGTCGGAAGGTCGCCGAGATCCAGAACGAAGGCCTCGGCGAGCACCGCCTCCGCGACCTCAACGACGAGATCAACAAGCTCATCCGCGAGAAAGGCCATTGGGAGCGCCGCATTGTCGAGCTCGGCGGCCCGAATTACTCCAAAAGCTCCGCCAAGATGACCGATTTGGAAGGGAACATCGTCGATGTTCCTAACCCTAGCGGCCGTGGCCCTGGCTACCGCTACTTCGGGGCCGCCAAGAAGTTGCCGGGAGTGCGAGAATTGTTTGAGAAGCCACCAGAGCTACGGAAGCGGAGGACGAGGTATGATATATACAGGAGGATTGATGCGAGTTACTACGGGTACAGGGACGAGGAGGATGGGATTCTGGAGAAGTTGGAGGACCCGGCGGAGGAGAAGATGAGGGCGGAGGCGCTGGCGGATTGGAATGCGATGGAGGAGATCAAGAGGGAGGCTAAGAGGGCAGTGAAGAGTGGTGATGTGGCAATGGCGGCCAAGATATTGTTTGAAGAGGAGGAGGATGTGGTCGAGGAGGAGAGAAAGGCCAAAGAGAGGGAGGAGAAGGAAAAGGAGAAGGAGTTTGTGGTGCATGTGCCGTTGCCGGATGAGAAGGAGATTGAGAGGATGGTGGTTGAGAAGAAGAAGATGGAGCTGTTGAGCAAGTACACGAGTGAAACTCTTATGGAGGAGCAAGTTGAAGCCAAAACCATGCTTAACATTCAGCGGTAGATGGTAGGCTTGCCGGGACATCAATGCATTAATTTGTTTTTCTTTAAATATTTCATAGTTTGTCTGCTCATCCTTGTGTTCTTATCTTG
This sequence comes from Diospyros kaki, assembly GCA_036245055.1. Taxonomy (NCBI): domain Eukaryota; kingdom Viridiplantae; phylum Streptophyta; class Magnoliopsida; order Ericales; family Ebenaceae; genus Diospyros; species Diospyros kaki. The sequence goes on from BSEG01000003.1 coordinate 7,406,973, forward strand.
TTATAGTTTTGTAGGCTGTATAATTCAATGGAAAAATTGTTAGAGATATTTTGATTATTGGCCTCATAGTTTTTCTTGGAGCTCACTCCTTCCTGTTTCGAATTTTAGTTTGATTAAAAAATTGTTGATAAATGTTGAAAGTATAATTTTTCCTATTCAATTTGATTGTGGTTGTTGTGCAGAACATTACCGACCTCTCCCTTCAGTTCCTAAGGGGGCGTGTGTGCATTGTATCTTATTTGGAATACTTCTATCATGAATAAAAAGAAAACACAGACATATTCCTTATGCCACTTTGGTTGTTTATGTTACAAAATCTTATTATTTACTTAATCCCTTGTAGATTTCAACAGTGAATCTATTTTTGTGCAAGTACTTAGCATTCTTTGCAGTCTGAATGGAGTGACCTCTATATTTGCTTGACATTCAAATTTTCCATTGTCTGATGAAATTAAGCTGGAATTGTGGTTTTTTCTTTCTTGGAAAGTATGCATGCCGATTCAAAATTGTTTCTTGGGACATGGATTTAGTATATGATAGGCATATCAGAATTTTGAAATATTTTTAATGACATGAATTACAAAAGCCTAAATGCTGGTTAGAGATCACTTTGTAGCGTGGAAATTGCAAGAGCTTTCTGCCTCCAGGGTTAACAAAATACAACTAGTTGATGGCAGTTCACACAGCAACTTAAATTCTGGTTGAGTCGTGTCTGATCAGTAATATTTATTTTGGCTTATGTTTGATCTGGAGATTCTCATGCAATGTATTCCAAACTCTGTAATCTGCTAAGTACATGTTGTGTATGGTTTACACCTTGTCTTCTTAACCCATTGGTCTCAATCTTTTGACTAGAACAGGTTATGAAATTGGCTTGACCAGTTGACCTTTCTTTCAGGTAGGGCCTGCACAATGACCTATGCCCCAATGGCAAGTTGCTTCAAACTGTTTTATTAAAGCTATGTAATAATTCACTTTGGTGTAGTTTCTGTTAAAACATCTGTTATGGATTGATTGTTGTTAGAGATGGGATCTCATGTTGAATTTTCTCTATGTTAGAATGCTTTTTATCAGTGTGCAGGAATGTTCGTGTCCCTTTTTTTTGTTTTGAGTTATTTTGTACACATTGGCCGCCTGGTCTCCTGTGCTATAATAATACTGCAAGTTTAAGCAATTCATTGACTTTGTCTGCACAATTAACCAAGAGGACATCCAGAAGGAGTTGGACTAGCAGGAGTAATCAGTGCCAACTAGTAGAGCTAAGCTAACAGAGTCACACACATGTGACCATATTTATTTGGTTTAGATGGAGTAAATGGAATTGGAGGCAGACAATTATCATGAGCCATGTTGATTGGTTTCAAAGTTTATTTTGGCATTTATTTAATTTTTCTTTTGCATCTTATCATTACCATTTCTATGAAGCATAATGTTAAAAGTAAGATCGTCTCACCTCTGATTATTTTCATCACAAGCTAGCCCCCTTTTAATTTTCATTTATTCTGGTGTTGGGGCCTCTGCTAAGCCAATTTGGAGTTTCCAAATGTTGATTTTTTTTTTTTCCTTTCTTTTATCTCGTCTGCATTAAAAGCTTTGCTTTTGCAAATGATGACTAGTCTAACTGATGTGTTTGGAACTTGATTTGGTTTCAACTTCCACATCTCACATTTTTCTTTTATGGATATTCCTCACAATATTTGTTATTTCTTACTATAAGAGTAAGGGTGCTGCCAAGAGGAGCGACAAGGGTTACAGGTGCAGAGAGTGGAGCGCACAGAACGAAAATGACAGATGATGACTTTGACAATTGGAACAGCAAGAAGTCAAGAGGTGAGAATGGCTCGAGGAGATAGAGTGAGACCTTGAGATTAGAGGGGCACAGGAGCAGTAGGGATGGGGGGAGAGAGAGGAGGCACAGGACTAGCAGAGATGGAGACAAGGAATAGGAGAGAGAGGAGGAGAGGGATAGGGAGAGGAAGAGTGAAAAGGAGAGAGAGAGAGCAGAGAAGCATGACTGGTCTAGATGGGGTAGGAGCAGGTCAAAGTGGTCTAGGAGGCATGACAGCAATCAGAGCAGGGGGATTTTCAGGGAGGGGGAACGAGAACTTGAATTGAGAGAGCAGGTGCTGCCCTTCTCACTCTTTCCCTAACATTGTTGGCTAATATTTGATTTTGCTCAATCTTTTAGTTCTGATCTTCCTTTACGAGTCTGAGATTTTGATATATCTATCCATTTATTTACCTAAAGCATATTGAATTTGAAACTTCAGCTCTAGGAAAAGCTAAAATCATGTCCATGTGAATTATATGTTGCAACTTTGGTGGGCGGGTCTAAAGGAATTATGCCTGCATGAATATTGGAGTTTATGACAGTTTGAGAAGGTCAATTATGTTGCTTGAGTTGCAGGCACAAAGTTAGAATGAACAAATGTTGCATAAATAGCTACATCCTTGACATGAGTTTGTCCATTTCCTAATGTACTGTCCTTTGAGGGAAGAATTGATCTGTAATAGCACTTGGGACACAGGCTTAAAGAGTGAAAACCTAGATGGGATTGTCCCCCAAGAACTTTAAATACACGAGTTACTTTAGTATGTTTGTCAAAAGGATTTTGAGAGAGGAGGGAGTCGAGGGACTATTGCTTAACTCTTAAAGTGGGAGACTCTGCATCTATATGTTCCTGTAATAGCACTTTGGGATACAGGTTGTAGATTGAAAGCATACTTGCTAACATTTAACCAGAGTAACTTTATGCATATGAGTTAATTTAGTAGGTGTCACGACCCCAAGGATCCCCGAGGATAAAGTAATCATTATGTATTATATGTAATTCTCTTGGTTGTACTCTTCTGCTGTAGCTGTTAGTACCTTAAGTTGTAAAGCCTATAAATGGGCTAGATTAGTTAGAGAATGCATATAGATGAATGATAATTGAATTCTGATTTTCTTCTTAATCGTTCTGATCTCTCTCGTTTCCCTCTGATCACTCTCTCTTTCTCTGTTCTGTCAGCTGAATATCTCCCTTTGTTCTGTCCAATTCCCCATCCCTTCTGATTCGATCTCTTCCAATTCTACCAAATTCCTGTTAAAACCCTAGGTAAACCCTAGGAACATGACAGTATGTTCATCAAGGAATTTTAGAAAGGACTATTGCTTGAGCTCTTAAAGTGGGAAACTCTTCTAGCTATTGTCATTAGTCTTGTAAAATGAGAATTGGAGGGTGCACAATTTTGAGAAATACAAGTTACATCTTTCTTTTTAGCTTGTAAGTCTATTAGGAATGCTCAATGTATTGCTTGTGTTACTATGGTTTTGATGTAAAAGGTCCATATGGTTTTTTGAAAAAGAGAAATAGCAACATAGGAGGATGAAGAATGGTAATAGGAAAAATGCAGTGGGCAAATCCCTAGATCCCTAACACCAACACCCCAAGAGCTACTCCTTATCTCTTGGTAGTTTCACACTGCAATTCCATTATTTTGCCCTCATGTATGAATATGCAGGACGAAAAATAGTTATAAGAAAAGGTTACTTGGACAGTTCAGAAACCCCCACCCCCATGAAAAAGGCCCCTCTTTTATTTTGAATTCTGGACCTTATCTCTAGTATGGTAAGTAATGTAATTCCAGCATTTCGCTCTCATCTATGAAAATGCTAAGAGTATCTGTTGTACTCTATGATGTCTCTTGTAACCACCACACATTTTTGCGCTTTAAATTTATTTTACTCATCCATTATCTTGTTCCTTTTTCTTTTCCTCTTTTATAGTCCACCGATCTAGCTATAGAGCAGGGTATTATCTTTATTGATGGGTCTGGGCCAACTTATGCCACTGCCACTGTAAGAGCATTGCTTTGAAGTACATCTTTTTCTCTATTATGGTACTCAAAGTTTGCCAATATCCATGTTGGATTTCGACAAGTAGATGCTTCAGTTGTATGATAAAAAGACTGCTTACTTTCTTGAACATGGTGCACTTCTGCCTTGATGAACTGACCAGGTTGCATTTTTACTTAATACTTTTTTTTGGATGGGGGTTGGGAGGAGGGATTGCAGAATAAGATGCATTCAGTTGTGAACTTAGGGTCTGTTTGATTGGCATTCTTTTTCATGAAAAATGATCATTTTTTACTCAAATTCTAGCTTTTGAGATGTTTGATCAGCCAAATTTTTCATAAAAAATATTTTCCAACTTGTGGTTACGTGATGCTCTTTTCTCACTTTTGTTGGAATTGGTTTTCGCTGGGGGGAGGGGGGGTGGTGTTAGATTTCATTTTTCATGGTAATGGAAAAACTCACCCACCATGGGCGAGTTGTGAGCAACAACTATCGGCCATGGGTGAGCAGTGAGCAGCGGCCATGGGTGAGCAGTGAGCAGTGGCCATTAGCAGCCATCGAGCACTGCTCAGTGGCCATAGGCGAGCAGTGATGGTAGTTGTGGCCATGGCGACAACGGTGGTTGTGACAGATTTTTGATGGGTGTATGTATATTTTATTTATTTTTTAATATTTTATGTATGTATATTTTATTTATTTTTTGAATATATATATTTTTGATCATTTTATGTAGTTCATTATTGATTTATGTATTTGATTATTGATTTTCTGTGTATATGTAATTATTTTTATAGAAAATAATGACAATCAAACATCAAAAGTTAGAAAAGTTTAACAATTTTTAGGTAAAAAATTAAGTCAGTCAAAACACTTTCAATTAACATTTTTTCTAGAATTTAATTTTAGGCAATTTAATTGTCTAGAAAATCTTTTTTTTCTATGCAAATTCTATTATTGCAATTAAACGCACTCTTATTTTATCTTAATGAATATCAAGAGGAAGCAATGCTGTAATTATGAAATTTTTTTGTCGGCAATACAACAGTATTTTTATGACTAGTTCTAACCATGGGTCTTGTCACAAGTAGTAGAGCATTAACCTATAATTGTTTTATGTTGAACTTTCAAATTAACTTCTAATTTTGACTTTGTTACTGCTATTTACATAATCTACCTTTACATCCTCGATGATTTGAATTTCAAAGAATTTGTAAGCTAAGAAGCACAAATATGGACATGATATGATACCAATACGTTGACATGTCATAACAACAAAAACAACAATCACAAGTCTTAATTCCACTCGGTAGATAGGATGAGTTAGAAGAATTTTAAATCTTCAATCATTTCTATCCATTGTTATATACTTTGGTCATTATATCCTATGCCATTTTTAAGACTTTTCCTTCAAGTTCTCTTGTCTTCCTCATTCTCTTTTGCACAAATTTTCTCCATCTCATCCACTCACTTTTCACGTGTCTATTAGTCTTTTTCCTACATCTGGCTATCTCAATCACGATTCTCTTATTTTCAATAAACATCCATCTAACCTTATTATGTATGATTTTGTATCTTACTTTGCCTTTTATTGTGGGGCCACATGTCCATTGTAACACTCTTGTCCTATCTATACTAATATTTTACACAAAATGCTTAACTGCTTAACATTTTAAATCATATAACAAAGATGATCTCATAAATTATATGATAAAACTTCCCTCTTTAACTCTAAAAGGATTTTATGATATCAAAAAATGTTGGATACACTTCTCCCTTTGACAATCTCCCTTACCCACCCCCCAAGGAACAATTGATCCAAGATATTAAAATTGATCTTTTTTCTTTTCTTTTGGAGTAGCATGGTCTACAAGTTTCACAATAACAAGGAAACAGATTTCCTTACAACTTCCATAAGACTCATTTTGGTTCCTTCGCTTCTTATGTGATCCACTTTTTGTAACTTCAGTTTGGGCTTGAAATCTCTACGATCCTTTGATGACCCCACTATTAAGTTCTTTTTCTGCTATGGTAATATATTTTATCACTTTTTCGCTTTTGCCTCCATAAATCTTTTTTCTTTCTTCTCAAATTCTTTGCATCTCCTAAATTGCATATCTTCAAATAATAATTGGCACATGTGGTATTAAACTTTCCAAATTTAGATTAGTTTAAAGATGTTAATTCAATTATAAAATAACCTCAATGAACTGAAAACAAGTACAATGTTAGAAAGAAAGAAGGAAAATATATAAATAGGAAAGAAGGCTCAACTATGGTAATTAAGTTAGGCAATTCTTGAAAAGTTTTCCACATAAAAGAAATTAAGAACACTAACATGATACACATTTATATTAGACCTTTCATTATTGGATATTTAGGTGTAATAATGTAAGCAAAAGAAGATGAAGAAAAGGAAAACCAGTGAAATGAAAAAATTGAGAAATTTGTCTCTTTCAAATTGGACATGCTTGGAATGAATTGGAACCATGTATAAACATGTTGATAGCCTTACATGAAATTTATATTATGATTTATCTTTTATAATGATTATATCTTCTTTGTTTTCTCACAGTTTTCTAATATTTTAGAGGTCAAGCACCTTGCAAATTTTAGAATTCTGGGTGCGTATATGCTGCTTAGCCAACCCCACATGCCTTAATATGTTGTTGACATTGTTTGGTTGTATATATGCTACCGAAGGATCATACAGCATTTTAATTATGGTCTTCTTCGGTTTAGATAACTGAAGTGTATTTCCTATTTAAGAATTCCGGCATTGGTATGAAAGATCTCTAAAGTCCATGAAGTTGTGATGTAGGACAAAATTGTAAATTTAGGAATTAGTATTCTTCATTTGATTTATTTTGTTTATTTCTTATTTTTAATTTGTTTCATAGTTTCTCTTGATTTCTTTTATCATCTTTTTGCTTCCCTTATTAATAGAATCCTAATTAGATTGGATTAAGGAGTCCTAGTTAGAGTTGATTTTTTTTTTATTGGTTGTCTATAAGTACTCTTTGAGATTGTAATTAAAGACAGACTTTGATATTGAATTTGAATATTGAGAATTTGGTTTGAGTAATCGGGATTACTTGTTCCCTCTTGTTTTGGGTTCTGCATCAAGTTGTCTATTGCTTAATTCATTTTAGATAAAAGCATTTAGTGAATAGTCATCCAAGTCCAATCCTTATCATTCAATGGAGAGAAAAATGTTCAGATGTGAAGCTTCCCGATCTCTCTTGGCGCACCATGATGTTATTTGTACCCACTTCTTATTTGTTGTTTACAATTTCTGATATATTTAACCCGTAAGACTCAACTAACCAACTTGTATAATCAATAATTTATTTATCAACAGTCTAAGTGTCAATACCTTGGCCTCCACTTAAGCATTCAACCCAAATCATAATTCAACCTTTTTAACTGTTCCTGTGTACTGTTCACTGCTCCTGCGCTGCCCCAACTTTGTTGGAATCTGAAAATTCCAACTCTTATATTACTTCAAATAAGTCTCAATAGGTGATATTAATGCTTTTATAGACTGATGGAACTTCGACAATTGGCTGGTTGCAGTTAAGGAACCAACAAAGAGAATTACTTTTCAAACATTCATTTTTATTTTTGAATTTCGAATATAACTGTTAAAAATACTTTAATTTTAAAGTTAAGAATCAAAATTTTCATTAGAGGTATATCTGACAAATTGACACCACCAAGGTTTAGTTAAAATAGACCAAGTTTGGGAGAGAATTCTTTTCATTCATTCTCATTTACTATCTACTGTGCATAATCCTTGATAATCCTCTTTTGCATTTGTGATTACTCATTTTTTTTTTAATTTTGTTTTAGAAAAAAGGCAGTTAAACATTGGGCTTCGTTTCACTCTAGAAGCAATCCTTGTATCATAAGATTTTGATGGTTTGGGCATTTGCATATGTTTATGGGGAATTAATTTCTTGTCACTCTTTGACACGAACTTGACTCATGACTGCATTGAGGAAAGAGTTACGGCTTAGTCTTGTCAGTAATCTGTTTCTTATAAAATTCTTCTCTGAACTAGAAAATAACTTTCTCTATTATGGATCTCTTCATTCTGTAGGCTAATGGATATGTCAGCGTTTAAAAACTGAGTTTTGTATTATTATTGATTCAGATATTCAAGGAATCACTACCCGTAGCTGGAGCTGGAATTTCCTTGGTCGATTCAGTGGTGAAGTCTCAATCTATGATAATTGGTGACTTGCATTCTGAATTCTTTGTGATTATAAGCAAGGAAAATTTGATCAGAATAGCTCCTAAATTCTTGTGTATGCCATTAAGTTAGCAGCATAAAAATAAGACGGGAACCTCCCTCAGCCTTTGCTTTGATTAGACCTCCAGGTCATCATGCTGTTCCAAAGGGGGGCCCATGTCGTTCTTAGATTAGGCATGACAGCTAGGAGGTTAAGAGCAAGCCAAGTTGAATATGTTCACTTATGCAACCTAAGAAGTTACTTATAAGTTCTACTTGGCAAAAGTTTTGCACAAACATTTTTGTGTTACCCACACACACAAGTACTAGGGACCTTATCATCTGTCAAGTCATGTTGATCAGGCCTTTGTTCTTTGCCTAATCTAGTTCCCATCTTGACTTAGTGGTCATGGCATTTTCGACAGGTTGATGTTCCTGGTTTACTCCAGATTTAGATTGAAAATGTCATAGATGGTGTTGTTAAGACTTTGACGTAGAATTTAATTTTAGTCCTTAGCCCAAATGATCCACCTTTCTGCAAGATTGGGGCTCATGTCTAAAAAGACAAGTCCCAAGTATGAGATGAATAAATTTGCTAGAAAGCTCATATACATTGATCCAATGAAAGGAATTATTGTGTTGTAAAACTAGGCCGTATCAATTGTACTCGAGAAAATGACAGGATAATTTGCACCAGGAAAAAAAGATGGAAGTGCATGTTATCTTGTAACAGCAAATTGTGATTTGGCTACATAATGGTATCTCTTCAATAGCATAGGTACCAACCCACTTGGGTCCAAGGTCCCTTGAGTTTGATCCACTCTGATACATACCAGCTACAAGAAGGGGAAAGGATAAGCTAGTTCAAGGACACTTACGGGACTATACCTCTGGATTCGTAATATCACCTCAGCTCCCTTAATAGGTAAAACAAACGAGTCTAGTCAGAACAAAGTATCCTGCAATTGCAAGGGCACATCTCTTATAAAAAATCAAATGATCCCAATTGCCAACTAAGCCCTCCAAGGATTTGCATTTTTCACCACCAGTCCCAGTTTCTGCGCTGTTTTCAACTGGAGAAAATTATGCATACTGCCACTATCTACCAAAGTTTGTACTTCTAGAGTTCTTATTTTGCCTAATAACTGAATAGTATTAGGATTTAGCTGTCCTTAAAGAGCGTGACGACTTATTTCAGGATCGGTTTTGACTGCAAATTCACCGATTGACACGTCCAGTTGGATCACAATCCATTTCTTCTTCTTGCCCACTTCATTCTTTAGTCATTTGTAACAAAATTTGGTTCTACATCTGTGCCCCAGTACAAACTTCTTATCACAAATTCACAATTGTAACAAAGTCAAGATCCCTTCCTTTTTTCAGTTCTGAAGGTTACAACCTCTTGATAGGAATCGTAAGCTTTGACTGAGAATTATGATCATGGTGGGAATCAGCTTAGCCTGAGAAGGAGATCTAATAACAGAGAAGCTGGAAGGGGGCTTGGACGACCAATTCTTTGCAGCCTTATACTTGTCTTCATGCAATCAAGCTAGACCAATAGTTTGTCTATGATTGTAAAACCTATTAGCTATTACCTCCTCTGAATTTCAGGTTGTCCAGACATGAAGCAGCTCTTCAGGAATGGTTTGGATTGTCCTATCTCTTTGGTTGACAAAGAAACTGAGCTTGATATTCCCTTATTGGTCTAGTTTGTATTCATAGTCAAATGTAATAGGACTCGTGCTATATATAGCATGCAGTTAATAATTAGATTAATTTTTTATGTTCAATTAGCATGCTCCTATATATATAAAATATAGTATAATGCTTGCATTTAGTGGCCCATCTTGCATGATTTGTGAAATCTTCTTTGAATAAATCAGTGCTGAAAACATGGCATCATTTTCACTTAATAAAGATGTAAAACGGATGAAGCAACCTTTTATCTTGGAATTTATGTCATCGGTGTAATAAGAAACAATCGACTACCTACATAAAGTGGTAAATCATGTCCCAACCTACTGCATATGCAGCAAATCTAAAGTCCCGAGAAGATGGTAAAACCTACAATATAAAGTATTTCTGTGGATGACCTGAGCTATTTTACCTAAAATAAAGATTGTTCTGCCACATGGTATAGATACGTTTATATGATGTGATACAATTACCAACCACTGGCCCTGAATAAATGACTTCAGATCCTTTCGAAGACAGAATATAGGAATCTAATGTGAATTGAGTGAGACTAGAGAGTATGCTTGCTGTCACAAGGAAGTTAATCCCCATTTCCCACCAACACCTTGAAGGGCTTACACTTACACTCACCATCTGCATTGCATTAACAAATGCCCTATTTCTGGGCAAACTCAACCACATTTGGGATGCCGCCAGTGAGTCTACTAATGGTTTTGGGATTCAATTGACCCTCTAATGCATTGTAACTAATTTCTGCAACCATTTCAACCGATCCTTCTCCAACTTAATTGCTCAAGTCTAGTCTCCCAGAATTTTCCTCCCTTTGTGCAATCCTCATTAACAGTCATCGGCAACTTATATATGGATAATTCAAATACCTTAGTTGAAAAACTTACTGTTCTTGAAAAGCCCTCATGGCTCCAATTTGTACAAGTTTGGCCAAAGCACCTTGTGGATCCTCATCACATTCTGATGCTCCAACTCTTAACTCACTCCATGGCCCTAGTAACTTCTCATCTTTATCCATTGAAGAAACTAACTAGCCACAGATCCATCCAGATGGAAAGATGCAATAACAATTTTGTGACATTCTGGTGTTCCATAAAGCCCAAACAAAGTACTGCCTGACTTTAAAGAGCCACTCCTGTGGTTCGAATCCATCAAGTCCAGGAAATTCTAATCTGATAGATCTAAAGCAGGAAGATTGAACCAAATTAGCTGGATCTATTGTGAAATTAAGATTTTCTGGAGCTGAAATCATCCAGTGCACTGTGAAAGTTGGAGCGGCATTCCTTAGATTATTCAAATCCAGAGCCACTGAGCTAATGTGATTGAAAAGCAAAGTAAAACTTTCCTGTAACCGCAACAGTCTCAATTCTCTAGCCTCCATGTCATTGCTGCCCCTCGATGAGTGTACCTTCCCTAAATTCCAAGTAATGTGAGTTCACATTTTCTACCATCATCTCCATTTGCTTATTGTCATTTGGCCCTGATCCTCAGTTTAAATATCTCAGGGTTGTAGCTTCATCTTCAACTGTGTATACTTCTGTAAAATCGATATTGCAAAAATGAGTATTACAAAACAAACCAATCAAATATGAATATCTACAATCTTACAATTATCTATGAGTTCCTTCCATAAGAAGATCAACTAATGTGCTCAGTAATTAAAAGTTCATGATAGCATACTTCTAAACTATTAAATGCATAGAGTTCCTCTCTATGATAAATTGAACTGAATCAATATACTAACCTGTTGGAAAAATCTCACTTCCAGGCGCCAAAATCAATAGATTGGAGCGATATATGGCCAAGATACAGATCTTTTAAATGTTGCTTGCATAACCCAATTCTCCTTCTATTCAAGCTTGGATGGATACAACTTGCAAACCCTGTCTTCCAACCTGGAAACTTCTGTCTCTCCATCACATGGAGGGTATAAACACATGGCGCCGCAGCCATGCACCCAACAACGAAACAGATGCAAGGTCTTGATTGGCTCACCATTCTTGCTAAGGACAATAAACACAAGCCACTGTAAGAAATTCCATACCTTAATGCACCGTCACTGTAAGAAGCTTGAGAAGCCAAGGTCTTATTTTCCAATTCATATTCAAATTCATGGGTTGAAGGAATTCTGTCCAATTCTGTGTCAAATTGTTTCTCTACCTCAGTTTCATGAATCCGATACTTAGCTGCCAGTGTCCGAATGCAAGATTTTCTCAAGTGGTCACAAAGAATAAGCTTTATCTCACTGAAGTTCTGACACTCACTATACCACTTAAGCCACCGGGAAGCTATGCCAGAATACCAGTCGACAATTTGACTACTATCTTGTAAAATAAGCTTGTGACTTGTACAGGGAAATCCTTTGGCATTTGTCAGTCCATACCGTAAGAGACGCTTCTTTATAATGTTTACTGGAGCTATAACCTCTGTAATTGTAACAGATTCAGTAGACAAACTAGAATTGGGCAAAAGGGCAAGAGTTGAAGCTGTCTCAGAAGAAATATATTCTTCTGCACACTTCTGAAATGCATAAAATGAATCTCTTAGTTCCTTGGGAAGGGAAGGTTCAGCAATACACTTGGATAAGATAAATTCCTCACTGTCTGCGGATTTAGCATTTATGTCTTGCATCCACACCTTTACTAAGACTTTGTACCAGTGATCTGTTTCCATCCCAGCTTTTCTAAAACTAGAAATCTGACTTAGAAGAGAGTTACTATCAACCAAATGCTTGATCTCAGATTCTTTGACCTTCTTCAATCCATGAGCCAGCCATTTCTTTCCAATTCTAACAGTTCCAGCATCCCAAGCCTTTTGTTTCTGTGAAGCAAATAACTTTACCTTTTCCTTTAGCTTGTGAACAGCTCTTACTGCAGGACTTTCTCTTACAGTTCTTTTAACTAAAGCACCAAGAAATCGAACAGGATAGGGACCACTACACGATAATATATCTGTCTGATTATCAACCTCCAAGTAGAGAGAATCCTGCAAATAACTATGAATCTCAGATTTGAAAGTGAGAGCAACACTTTCAGAACCTGAAACTGCAAAAAATATCTCATCCATAAATCGACAGCAATGTATCCTCACATTAGAGTTCTCCCCACAAGGTTGTACAATATTATTTCCTTTTATCTGTCTTCTAAACCATCTGCGCAGCTTGGAGTAGGAAGCATCCTGTTCATTTTGAACTTCCATATCAAAAGCTTCATATCTCATCGACATCTTGTAGAATTCACGATCAAACATATCAAGATATATATTGAGTAGAATTGGGGATAAAACTCCTTCTTGTGGAAGGCCATGGCCTTTTGGAAAACCCCCAAACTCCAAATTGAGTACCTGTGCGTCAAACATACTTTGGATGATAGCATATAAGCTTGGATCTTCTATCTTGGTCTCCATAGTGGAAATGAGCTTAGCAAGGATACAAGCATTAAGTTTTTTGTTAATATGTAATGTAAACCACCAATTAGGATTAGAAATTTCTTTGCATATGTACCTGAAGGCAGAGAAATGCCCTCTTCCACTTCGACAACCATGGGAAATTTTAGAAAAGTGGGGCCTATAAATCACTTCCAAAACTATCCTGATGGCTTCTTGGACAACCTTCAATTTTAGATTAGGAAGAACAAGTACTTCTTTCTGTGCACCCCTTGTCGAAAGAGAGAAGACGTTGGCACTGACATCAAATTTCCCACAACTGAGCTCTTCTGCCAAGGATTCAAAAGGGATGGAGTCTCTTTCCTTGGCTAGGCCAATATTTGAGTCCATTCTGATACAATCATAAGCATCCTGAAGTGTTTTTGGATTGGCAATCACTTTGTGCATGAGGTCTTGAAACTTTCCGTTAACATATTGCTCCTTTACCCTCTTCTTTATCCGGAGTTCAAGTAACCTCTTAAGCTCTAAAAGGGTCTTGGGTTTCTTCTCATCGAGATTAGACGATTCTTCAACTAAGCAAGCTAAATCCTTAGCCAAATTCACTTTGCCAACATCTTTATCTCCAATACTGCTAACTGCTTCAGAAGTAGAATAAGTTGAATGAGCTACAAACTGCCATCTACATCTTCCTGTGACAAGGAAATAGGTATCAATTTAGATTGATGGCATGCAAGCAATTAAAATCGACAATTTGCTAGGCAATATCATTGAATCAGTCAGTCAATTCATGATGATTAGAGAAAAGGCATCTGATGAGTTAAGATTTTAAGGTGACTACCCCCTTTTTTTTTTTTCTCATCTTGGTAGTGAGAATAGAAATGGGAAATGGCAACATTGCATCTCTTCCTTAAATTCAAATAGTTCTACACTACATGTAAAGAGAAGAAACATTTTAACATTTTCAAGAGGGACAAAACAAATATTTCAAACTACTTTTACTGCATGTCCGCCCCCTGATAATAAGGGCCCGTTTGGAAAGCAATAGCATTACTTACCTATGTTAAGTACAGATGCCGAATCAGACCCAACACCATTAATTCTTCGTAACATGCTCCGTCTCACCCATCTTCCTCTGTAAATACTTGCTAACTCCATAACCCACATTTTTTCTTTAGATGTCCAATTTTCCTTCACTCCCCTTGTCTTCGAGAAAAATTGACAAGCTGCATAAGCCATAGACGACACCTAGAACAGCAAAAATCATCAATATGCTTGTGAGATATGTTTTAAGTTAAAAAAATAATATATCACGATATATGCAGGAAACACAAGCAATGAGGCAAAGCGAGTTACTTTCAGTGAAGCATTTCAACAAACAGGTTGCTTGCGGCCGACCAGCTAGCTGCAATAAATGTAGCGCTGCCACCCTGCCACTGCTTCTCTCGGTCATTCAACAGCGAGCGTTTGGGTTTCAAATGGTTGGGTTTGGTCTACATGAATGGACTACAGCCATGGATGGTTTGATCGCCCCAACTGCTCTGCTCCGAGAGGGTGAGAGAACTATCCAAAAATGGGCGACACAATGGGTTCCAGCCGATGGTCCCGCCAGCTTTCAGATTTTCCTTTTTTTTTTTTTAATTATACTTTTTCTTCTTTGCCAATATTTTTGAATTTTTATTTTTTTTATCTTAATTAAATTTAAATAATTTACTTAATTAGAATTTAATTTAATTAATGGTGTTAATGTCACGGCCCAAATTCTATAGACCGCAACTTGCACTAACCCCAAGATAAAGTAAGCCCTATCTTGATACCAGTAAGCTACCCCCCCCCCCCCCAAAAAAATCTCTTTTAGAGATGAAAATAATCTCTAACATGCAAATTTTAAAGACGGAAATAAATTCTCTCTAACAAAGATAGATTTTGAGATAAATGACCAAAATAATTGAAATTTATTTTAAAGATAGCTTTAGAAACAAATTTTTTTTGTATTTAAATTAGAGACGAAATTAAAGACAAAAAAATCCATTTCTGAACAATTTTTAAATTAGAAATGAAAAAAATTCTGTCTTTGACTATTTAGAGACAAAAAAAATTTCATCTTTAAACTTTTTCAAAATTAGAGATAGAAATTTTTTTATCTTTGAATTTTGCCTAATATCAGAGATAAAAAAATTTTTATCTTTGAAGTTTTAATGAATCAAAGATAGAAATTATATCGTCTTTGATTTTTGCCAGCTTTCAAAGACGAGAAAAAAAATTTCCGTCTTTGAATTTTTTTTTGTCAGAGATTCAATCTCTAATTCTAGAGATGAATTTTTTTTCATCTTTGGTGGTTATTTCAAATGGAGATTTTCATCTCTAAATTAGAGAAATTTTGTCTCTAATTTGAACAGAGACAGAAATTAGAGACAAAAAAATTTCTATCTCTAAATCTTTTTATATATTTTGTTATGTTCTCCTATTTCTCTTCTTCACCTTTACCTTTTTTTATCTATCCCTCTCCCTGTGCCTTTTTTTTCTCTTTTTCCTTGGCCAGTGGTTGCTAGTCGTTGGCTTGCCTTCTCTTCCTCTCTCTTCCAGCCACTAACTACCATCCCAGATCCTGTAACTAGAGTTTCTCTTATTTAAGGTAAGAATTTAATATTTTTTTATTTTAATTTTTAAATCTAGTGAGATTTAACTGTTGGATTGTTTTGATTTTCAGGTATGTTGGTCACCAGACTAAGACAATTCGATGATTGGTTCTGATTGTCGGAATTTGCCATGGAGGGTGGCCAATGATGCCCTTCTAGGAACGAGTTGCATTTTTTTAAAAAATTAATTTTCAGATCTATTCAAATATGACTGTTGGATCGTTTTGTTTTTTGGATATGTTGGACATCAGACCAAGACCATTTTGATGATCGATTTTGTCATCAGAATCTACCATGGACGGTGGCCGGTAATACCTTTTCATAAATGAGCATTTTTCTTCCAAAAAATTAATTTTCAGATCTATGGGAATCGAACCGTTGGATCATTTTGGTTTTTGGGTATGCTGGTCACCAGACTAAGGCGATTCTGATGATCAGTTCCAATCGTTAGAATTTATCATGGACGATAGCCGGCAAGACTTCCAGAAATGGGCATCATTTTTTTTTAAAAAAATAATTTTCAAATCTATTGAGATTAGATCGTTGGATTGTTTTGGTTTTTAGGTATGTTGGTCACCAGACCAAGATGATTTTGATGATCTTTTCTGACCGTCAGAATATGCCATGGACGGTAGTTGGTGACTGGTAATTTCTTTTAAGTCTGTATCTAAAGTTGGAGGTGAAATTTTTTTCGTCTTTAATTTCAAATTAGAGACGAAAAAAATTCCATCTCTAACTTTAGAGATGAAATTTCTATGGAATTTCTTTCATCTCTAATTTAAATTAGAGACGGAAACAATTCCATCTTTAAAATTAGAGACAAACAATTTTATCTTTAAATGTAAAATTTGATTGATTTTGAAACCATTTATACAACTAAATTAGATACGATTTTTTTTTTTTGAGATAGAAAAAAATCCGTCTCTAAAGTGACTAACAACTAAATTATGTCTCTAAAGTTAGAGACATAATATTTTTCATCTCTAATAGTGACAGAACAAAAATATCCGTCGCTAATTGTTTAGTGACAAACCAGTTAGACAGACTAAAATCTGTTTCTAAAACATTATAAACGGAATTTTATAGCTTTAGAGACAAATTTTTTGTAGTGCACATACCATGATGCCCAAAATGATTGATGTTTAATATTAATGGTTAACGAAAATAATAACAATAAACAATATTACATAAACGAGATAGGAATGAACATCCATCTAATCAAAGTGTATAACTAGAACTTAGTTGGAGGAGTTAGAGAGAGAAGCTCTCAACCAAGGGATATCATCTCTTGGTCGCTCCTGGGCTGAATTTTCTTGGTTTTGCATTCTGATCTTGTTGGAGCAAGGATCTGGGGGTGATTAAGGCTTTCGGTGTTCGCCTCAAGGGTTGGTTTCAGATTCAGCCATGTTTGACTTTTCAAAATTCAAATTTTGTTTTTCCCACCCACGGTTTTTGATTTTCTGGGGGCGTGTTCAAGCTCCAACTAGTTTCTTTTGCCATCATCTTGTTCCTAACTCGTTAGCGTGGTCTCGTTTGTGGCGAATGTCGGTTTGCAGGGTTGAATTCCGTTCTTTTGGGCTTTGACTTCTCCAACCAGATTATTTGATCGCATTTACTTCCTCCTAATGGCTAAGAAGAAAAGTAATGATGCAGCTAAGGAGGCCCCATCTGCTGGCAAGAAGGGGATAGAGATGCAGGGGGTCCCCCCGTCATAAGATTTTCTCAAGCTTTAGGTGGCGTCTTCCAACACGTGTCCCCTTTCGCCTGGCATTTCCATTACATACACTTGGTGAGAAAGACACCGACACTGAAGGGTCCTCGATAATCCCTATTGAAGCAAAGGGCGACGCTAATGTGGGTACCACTGTTAAAGCTCCCTGGGTCGGTTTGTTTCAAAACAACAAGAGGAGGGAACAGGTGTTTTCCCTTCATGCTAGTGAATCCCCTGGTGTTGGGGTGGTTCTGGAAAAGAAGGACATGACGGATGTTGAATCATCTTGGGGCTTCTGCCTTGTGGGTTTCATTGCGGGAAGGTTCTCAGGCAAGACAACGCTGCTCAAGATGTGTGAATCTTTGTAGGTTCATTTCAACTACCTTGCGCACTCTAGTGGCTGGTTAGTTTTTAAGTTTGAAGATGAAACAACGAGGGACCAAGTTCTGGCTGGGGGCCCTTATTTTGTGTTTGGAAAACCATTGCTGCTTAAGGTTATGCTAAAGTATTTTTAGTTTGATGATAAAAACAGTTCAACCATGCCAATCTGGATAAACTTTCCAGGTCTTCCTCTGGATTGTTGGACTTTAGAGGCGTTGAGCAAGATTGCTACTAAGGTGGGTAAGCCGATTGCATCAAATAAACTAACAACTCGCAGGGAGCGTATTTCGTATGCTAGAGTTATTGTTGAAGTTGATGCCATGCAAGACCTAATTCGATCCATCCCCTTGACCTTTCCAGATGGGAAGCTCAGAATGCAGGCAGTTGTTTATGAGTACGAGCGCAGGTTTTGTTCTCTTTGCAAGACCTTTGGGCATCTTTCGTCTACCTACAAGATGAAAGTTCATCCCCCGAAAAATTAGTCCCCTCCGGCTGGTCCTTCTGAGGACGTCCCTTCTAGGAATGAGCTTCAGGCTTCTATCCCTTGTCAGGATGGCTCTTGTAAGGATGGGCCCTATCAGGAGGAGCTTCTCTTGCCTGCCCCCTATAATGTTGAGATCCTTCAGCCGGCTCCTCAGGTGGATTAGCATGACAAGGATCAACTTTCCACTCAGGTGAAACATCCCCTAGTGGGTCAGGTAGGGGACCATAGTGATCCTGAAGCCCCTTTCCAAGTGGTGTGCCACTCTAGGAAGAAAAACAACAAACATAAGACTTCGTCAGAGGAAAAACTCCACATGCCTGGCCCGCTTGAAAGGCAGAGTTCTGGAATTGCAGAAGGCCAAAAGCCAAAGGGTCATTCTGTAAAGATTAAGGTCGTCAGCCTGACGAAAACTATGAAGAAGGGACAAACCCTTCTCAAGGTTCCATGATTTGTGCAAGCTGGAACATCAGGGGCTTTAATTTTCCCCTGAAGCATAACGGGGTTAGAGACCTCATGAAAGGCAATAATATCATTGTTATGGTAATTTTAGATTCCGAGCTGAATTCTAAGAAGCTGCAGAGGATCATGACCAGTAAGTTTCAAGGGTGGAGAGACCTGAATAATTTCCACACTCATCAAGCTGGTCGTATTATGATTTTGTGAGACCCCTCGAGAGTGACTCTTGAGCCTACTAAGATAACTCCTCAAGTTATTCACTGCAAGGCTTCCTGTAAGGTATCTTTAATATCCTTTACTATTAGCTTTGTGTATGTTATGGATTCAATTGTTACCAGGCGGCCCTTATGGAAGACAAACCCAATGGATCTGAGGTTACTCCCTACGAAATTAAGGATTTTGAAGATTGTTGTGTTTCTTCAAGGTTTTAGATCTGCAGTCCTCAGGGTGTTTCTTTACATGGTCCAATAATTCAGTTTGGAGCAAGCTTAACAGGGCTATGGTTAATAATCAATGGATTCTAGCTAGGCTGTATGGTCACGCTAATTTCCTACCCCTTGGATACTTATCTAACCACTCCCTGTGTTTGGTCTCTCTCTTTCAGCCTGTTAAGCCAAGCAACAGGCCATTCCGTTTCTTCAATATGTGGACTGGCCATGTAGATTTTCAATCTTTGGTAAGCCTTGCATGGTCACAGCAGGTTATTAGGTCCAAGCAGTTCATTCTTTGTAAGAAGCTTCATAGTTTAAAAGATCCCTTGAAGCAGCTTAATTCCATGCATTTCAACCACATCTCCTTTAGAGCCAACAAGGCCTCGAGTGATCTTAAAGAAGCCCAACTAGACTTGCATGATGACCTGGCCAATCCTGAGCTTCAATGTAAGGTGGCTGAGTTAAGGAAATATGCCAATTTCCTCAAAGATGCTGAAAGACAGTTCCTCAGGCAGCTAGCTAAATGCAACTATATTAAGAACAGTGACAAATGTTCTAAATTTTTCCATGCCATCGTCAAGAGAAATGCCAAAAGGAATTTCATTACGGCAGTTACAAGGGAGGATGGTTCAGTTACTTCGTCCCAGCTATAGGTGGCTGACGAGTTCTTGAGGTTCTATGAAAATCTTCTCGGCTTATCCAATATTTGTCAGCCCATTGATAGCAACGTTATTAATTCTAGTCCGAAAGTCTCTCTCGAGCAAGCAGCGAGCCTTTCAAGGCCCATTTCTAATGACAAAATCAAGGAGGCTCTTTTCGGTATTGGGGATGATAAATCCTCTGGGCCAGACAAGTTTTCTTCTTGTTTCTTCAAGAAAGCTTGGCTTACTATGGGTGAGCAATTTTCTGAGGCAATCTTGGAATTTTTCAGTTCTGGTTTCCTCCTTAAGCAAGTCAATCACACTGCTATTGTTCTCTTGCCTAAGTCTAACCATTCATCTTCAATGGGGGATTTTAGGCCTATAGCCTGTTGCAATGTCTCCTACAAAGTTATTTCCAAGATCGTAGCAGCGAGAATGGCCCCCATTATGGATTCTATCATTGACTGAGCTCAGGCTGCATTTATCAAAGAGAGAAGCATGGTTGAGAACATTCACCTTGCTCAAGAACTTCTTAGAAGGTATAATAGAAAGCAAGTCTCTCCCCAGTGCATGATCAAGGTTGACCTTCGTAAGGGCTTTGATACAATCAACTGGAACTTCCTTGAGGCTGTTATGAGTGGTTTGGGCTTCCCTCAACAGTTTGTCAATTGGGTTATGCAGTGTGTCTCATTTTCTTCCTACTCTCTTGTTATAAATGGCAGTATGCATGGGTTTTTTAAAGGCAAGAAGGGTCTCCGTCAAGGTGATCCCTTATCCCCTTTCTTATTCTTGTTATGCCTTGATTATTTTTCTAGGGCTGTCAATGTTGCAACAAGCAATTCAGATTTTAATTTCCACTTGAGATGTGAGGGCTTGAGGATTTCCCACCTAGCATTTGTTGACGATCTCCTGCTTATGGCGAGAGGAGATCCTATTTCTATTAAATTTCTTATGGGCTGCCTTAATGACTTTGGGGTAGTGTCAGGCCTCACGGCTAATGCTTTTAAATCAAACCTTTACACTGCTGGTATTGTGGGATTCGACTTAGAGGAAATCCAATATCTCACTGGTTTTCCCAGAGGGTCCATGCCCTTCAGATATCTGGGAGTTCCGCTCGCTGCAGAGAAGCTGAAGGTTTCCCATTATGCTTTATTTGTGGATAAAGTTGCAGCCTACATCAATGCTTGGTCTTCGGCCACCTTTTCTTATGCGGGCAGAGCTGAGTTGATTAGAGCTGTGCTTCAAGGCGTCAAGTGCTTCTGGCTTTCGATCTTGCCCATCCCGTCTGCTGTTATTGATCGTATTGTTCGGTTATGTCGTGTGTTTCTTTGGAACTCCAAGCATCTGTTGGTTCCTTGGAAGGATGTTTGCTTTCCCAAGGCGGAGGGGGGCCTCGGCTTTAAGGATATCAAGGTTTGGAACCTGACACTTCTTACTAGAACCCTTTGGGATATCCATCATAAAAAGGACTCTCTATGGGTCCAGTGGGTTTCTCACGAGTATCTCAAGGGCAACCGATCTGGGCATGGTCTGGTAGGAGGGATGATTCCCTTTTCCTAAAGAAAATCCATTGGATCAGGGACTAGATTTTGCATGAGGCAGGGTTGACAGATGGTGCCATATTGAAAATTTCTAGTTGGGTTTGCAGTGATCGGTTTAGTATTTCTGTAGCTTATAATTTCTTCTGTCAAAAAGGGCTTACAAGGGTTTGGGCTTTTATTGTATGGCATCCGAGTGTTATTCCCAAGCATGCCTTCGCCCTTTGGCTTGCTGCCAAATCGAGATTGCTCACGAGAGATAGGCTGTTTTACTTGGACATTAACAGGAGTTGTGTGCTATATGGGGCAACTGAGGAGTCCAATGAACATATCTTCTTTCGCTGTTCATTCAGCTCGTCTGTTTGGGGCATTATCTATGAGTGGCTAGGCATTTCTAGGTTGATGAGTTTAGTGTCTAGCGCTTTAAAGTGGCTGAAGAAGGAAGCTCGAGGTACATCATGGCAAGCCAAAGTCAAGAGAATTGCTCTTGCCTGCACTATTTACTATATTTGGAACACCAAGAATAGGAAGAGTTTTGAAGGCCATTGACCTTATGTGGACTCAATCATTCGTAGGATCAAAACACAAGTATATAAAGTCTCATTTTCTTTGTATCCTCATGTTTTGATTCATTTTGAGGCCCTTGCTTTGGGTCATTGATTGTTTTCCTTTCATTTCTTATCTGGGTATGCCCAGTGTTTTTGTACAGTTTCTTTGTTCTTAGTACATTTACCTTTTGACCAAAAAAAAAAAGTGTATAACTAAGACTTGAACATCACGATGGATAAAGTCATCTCAAAATGTCATATAACATTATTAAAGAATGCATCAACGAGGTGTTTGGTACAGGAGAAGTTTTTAGATTTCTGGAATTCACGATTCCTGATAATGCTCTTGGGAATCTTTAATTCTCAGGATTTATGTAATTTTATATTTGGTTAGTTTTAAACATTTTCAAGAATGTTGGGTATTTTTTTATAGGAATCTTACATTCTTATGTTTGGTTTAAATGCAATAATCCTGAGAATCCATGTTATTTTTTCAAAATTACCCTTGATTTTTTGTTTAAAAATAATAAATTTCTTCTAATATATAAAATATTGGGACTCACAATATTTTAGGAAGTAAAAAAACATCATTTTTTTTACACATTATGTATATATATATGTGTGTATGTATATATATACTATATATATATTATACATATACATAATATATATATTCGTATGAATATATATATATATATATATAAATGTTTATAAGAAGGAAGTTATAACAAAGATAAACGTGAAAGGGTTATGGGGTTATAAGAGGGTAATAGGTGTTTTAGTCTTTTTATTTGTTAAAAACTTTTGCAATATCTTTTTATGAGAAAGTTGATTAAAAATAATTTCTAAGAATACAATTTTTTTAGAATTCTTTTTTAAAAAATTGTACCAAACATGAGATTGTAGATTCTCAATCTAACATTTCTAAGAATTTAAAAACATCTCTTATACCAAATGCCTCCCAATAGTAACCCTAAATAAGGGTATAGATCATGTCATGTA
Organism: Diospyros kaki; assembly: GCA_036245055.1. Taxonomy (NCBI): domain Eukaryota; kingdom Viridiplantae; phylum Streptophyta; class Magnoliopsida; order Ericales; family Ebenaceae; genus Diospyros; species Diospyros kaki. Next base: position 7,429,958 of record BSEG01000003.1, read on the forward strand.
TAAGAAACATGTGATTATAATGTGTGCTTACAAAGTGTGCCTATACAATAGAAATACCAAGACTAAGAAGTTAGAGGTCCATGGAAAAAGCTAGCTATATTGATATCAAATACCCCTAAAAAATGTTAATCAACTAGAGTAAGTCTTGTGAACTCACAAGTATAAGATATGTTATTCCTATTAGGAGAGAATGTAGAAAAGCATGCATCAAGGATTAGGGGTGTTCAAAAAAATCGATGAACCGCGGAAACCGGCCAGACCAAACCGAACCAGACCAAACCAGACGGTTTTTTTGTTTTGCGGTCGGAAATGGATTGATTGCTGCCCAAACCGCGCGGTTCGCGGTTTGGGCAGCAGGCGGTTCGGTTTTAAACCGAACCGCCCAGAACCCTCTTCGGCTCCTCTGCTAAGAATCTTCCTGCCTGGCTGCTGGTAGTTAAATAATCAGTCTTCAAAATCCACCTGCAATTGTAGTAGAATCAATTATTAGTTAACATGACAATGAGACTCAAAACACCGCATAAGAAAAGGGCAGAATTCTAGTTAGCTTAAAGAGCAAATGCAAGCTCCACTCAGCACTAAATAATTTTTTGACTGGTAATTGGTCAATTACATGCAAAGTCACAAGTTTTTGTGGCAAGTATTTACCTTCCAGATGCTGCAGCAGCAAAAAGTTTTTCTGTTCTCCGTAAAGGATCTGGAACAATGAAGTGGGTAGCCTGATATGACCATTGATGAGAATCTCTGCATACCCTACCTTTCAACCGTCTAATAACCTGCTGAAACCCCTTTCTTTGTAGTTTATGCCCGCTTAATATAAACTACTCAGGTTCAGGCAAAAACTACTATTTGTCTTAATATAAACCACTCGGGCATAAACTACAGTTTTCACTCTTTGTCTTTATTTTTTGTTTCAATTTATTTACTTTTGATTGTCTTTATTTACTAATATTTGTGTCTTTATTTACCATTTTTAAGTAACATTTTTAGTGATTTTAATGCACTTGTACTAGATTTTTAAACCGCAGTAAACCGCACCAAATCAGACCGCAAATGCGGTCTGGTTTGGTACGATTTGGCTGCACTCAAATCAGACCGCGGTTTGGTTTGGTCACCAAACCGCACTAGCGGTTTGGCTTGCTGAAAATGGTCTAGACCGGCCAAACCGCACCATGAACACCCCTATCAAGGATGTTGAGAAATTTGTATTTTGATTTATGAAGAAAATAATTTTAAAAAATATGTTTTTAGTAAAATTGGTTTATTGATGATTTACAAAATATTTCTATTATGATTTCCAAAAATATTTTATATAACCTTCTATATATTGTATATTGGAAAACCTCATACTCATATACTTATGTATGTCTTTAAATAAGCTAAATATTGGTTTTGGTTACTCAAGGTGTATAAAACTTATAAATATTTTTTTTTTTCAAATTGGAGAACTTCAGGCTCATGTACTCTTACATTTTTCAAATTAGCAAAGTCTAGTTTTATAGCAATTGAGTTTAATGTAAAATGTTTAAGAAAATGTTTTGAAAGTTCGGCTAAGTATATAAACTTTTTGTTAAGCTAAGTATACGTATTTTTGAATGCAAAGTATTAAAATATTCTTTTAAACATTCTTCATTTGTTTTCAATGTAAAATAGTTTTTTCAAACAAATATTGCTCAGTATATTTTTCATGTATAGTCTAGTACTACAAAACCTACTCGAGTATGTGGTATGCAAAAGCTATGTTTTTTGTTTAAAGCTCAAATCAAGTATGGTGTTTAAATAATTGAGTGTCTTTATTGTTGTTGAAATCTAAACATATTTTTAGTCGAGTATTGTTCCATGTGTTTCTAAAAATTGTTAAATATATGTTATAGCAAGATTTCTTTCAATCGACTATTAAGGTTTCCTACTCGAGTATTTTATACAAGCTCTTTGTATTTTTAAAATTAATCGAGTAAGGAATGTTTTGAATCGAGTATTTCTCTAGTATCAAAGCTCCAAGAATCTCCTTAGTATATCCTTCTCTTAATCGACTAATATATTTTTATAATCGATTATCTGTATGTTTTAAAGATTGGATGAAATCTGACTAAGTTTTTGTGCTTAAAGATTAATCTAGTATCAGCTATCTGCACACGAGTATTTCTTTCTATTAGTTGAATAACCTTAGCTTGGTAGTCGAGTGCTTAATACCAAGACTCTATATTTTTTGAGTTAGTCGAGTAATGATTTTGTCATACTCAAGTAAGACCTTTGCAAGGCTTCCATATAATCGATTACATGAATTGTCCAATTGAGTATGCTCGTATAATAGTTGAGTGAGTCTAAGATTTAGTTGAGTAACCGATATTTGTATTCAAAATTTATAGTCGTTACTCAGAAAGCAAAAAGATGACAGTTTTCACTGTTAATGCGTTATTTGCTTATTCATTTGTGTTTAACTGTGTTCTCTTATAAAAATGTTTGAATATATTTATGCAAGTGTGCTTAGTGCTTCCTATATATATTATGCATATATTTTCTAACTAATTTGATCATTAATGGTTAAATCAAAGAAGCTGTGAGTGTGTACAGGTTTCTATACCATTCTGCTCGAGTATCAAGTTTCTATAAAAGGTTAAGAGTAGCAAGAGATGAAGCTGTGTAACATCTTAGCTTTTTGGAAAATAATAGTAATTAATTTCTATATTTGAGATAATTTTTTTGGCATTGTGGAATTTAATGGAGGACATTAAATTTTGGAATAGGGAAGTGATTGAAAAGTTTTAGAATTTTCAAGATCTAAGTATAAGGTTGGAATTTGGGAGTTTCTTTAGTATCAAATTAATTGTTGCAAAAATATAAATAAGGGGGTCTTGAAGTCTAGTGGTTACTTGTATACAACAGAGCTGATTGTTTCAGGGGTTGAAATTAGTATATAATTAATTATTGTGCATATATAAAATGAGAAAACTTGTAGCCTAATGGTCACGTCTGTTAGTGTTGTGTGTCTTGATGCTAGATTTAGATGGCATCTAGTGGGCTCATTTTAAGGCATTAATTATGTTTTTGTATAAATCTATAAAATGTAAGGTTTTCTTCATTCATATTTTCTCCAATCAATTATATGAATGAGCCCTTAAATCTTCTGTGTGATAATCTTATTCTCAAGGTGTTGAGACTATATGATAGGATTTTCTGGTAACAAAATATTTTAAACTATTCATATTCCTTAGATTCTTTGGATGAGAACTCTGATTCATCAAGTATGGACTAGCACAAGGATTACTATCTCGTTCAGTATAGGGATACTGATAGGAGGATGGTGTGTCACGCGCCATATGACATGAGATGTTGCTAGTAAACCTGTGGGTGGTCGTTGGGAAACGATCAACCTAATGTGACTCCAATGACTGACCACATGGCATGGTGGATAATGATCATGTCATCAGGGTGTAATGGTGTGTTGATTCTTAGACTTAAACCAGCACAATTATTTTGTGTATTGGTGTGTGAGATTTGCTAATGAGTCGAATCATCCAATTGAGATGTGGGGAACGTTCATCTATGTGATTTCGTATTACTGGTGTAATACCTCAATAGCTCAGAGAATGGTAGTATATATCGAGGATAAGTAAGGAGGGAAATAATATCAGTTGGATTTCTTTTAGACTTAACGTAGGCAAAGAACTCTCAGATTAAGTGTGCTTGAGCTGGGAAAGCTCAAGAATGGGTGACCCCCTGGGAAGTTCGTCTAGGTCCATCAGGGTAAGTTGTTCTGATCCTTCCTATTACTCAATGCGGGATGTTACAGGTGGTATCAGAGCCGACCCTTGGTAAAGGCGGTTCGATGAGGACGGGGAGTGGCGTCGGGGCTCGAGGGCCTGTACAATTAGCGACTTTTGGCAGACTTCTAGGATGGCAGCCTCCAAAAGGGAGAAGATCTGGCACCAGTTGTAAGGTCGCATAACAATGACGTCATGTGCTCAAAAAGGGGAGAATGTAATACCCCAAGAGTCTAGAGAAGGGTAGTATATATCGATGATAAGTAAGGAAAAAAATAACACCAGTTTGATACCTTTTGGGCTGAATGTAGATAAAGAACTCCCGGGTTAAGTGTGCTTGAACTGGAAAGCTCAAGAATGGGTGATCCCTTAGAAAGTTTGCGTAGACCCATCAGAGTAAGTTGTTTCACTCCTTTCTATTGCTCGATGCGGGATGTTATAGCAAGTTGTTAGCATTACATTAAATGCTTCATTTGCTAACTGTTAGCTATTCTAATTTTTATTTAACATCACTCATGTTAGCTAACATCACTAATTTTTAATTTTAACAACTATTAAATAAAAATAAACATCAAATCTGGAATAAATTCACAACTGAACATAATATGAGCAAAATGTAATGCCAAATAAAAAATAAAAAATTAAATTTCATGAAAGAAATTATATTGTGTGTGAAAGAGCTAACTAGGAAGGAATACTAATAACATGTTCGAATGAATTGAGAGAGAGAAAGGGGGTTACTTATAGTTGGAACGACCGGCGGTGAGGGAAAAGGGAATGACCAACGATGACTCGATCTTTTGGACTTCTGATCGATAGAGGAGCAAGTTAACGGTGACCAAATCTGGCAAAAACAATATCGTAGTGGAGGAGATATATCCAAAAATGGGGGTGCCCGCGAGAGAGAGAGAGAGAGACTGCACCTTGTAGATGCCGACGACAACGGTGGAGCGATGTCTCAGCTTGGTTTTTGGGCACACAAAAAACCCTATTGGTTTTTGGGCATACACAGAGAGAGAGAGAGAGAGAGAGAGAGAGATAATGAAGATGAGGATGAAGGCCTGGGCGAGAGAGAGAGAGAGCACCTTGTAGATGCCAACGACAACGAGAGAGCAACATCTCAGCTTGGTTTTTGGGCACACAGAGAACCCTATAGATTTTTGGGCACACAGAAAGAAAGAGAGAATGATGATGAAGATAAAGGTGTGGCCAGCTTTGCCAAACTTAATAAAGGTATATTTGTAATTGTATTAAGACATATATGTGTAATTTTATATGAGGTTGTCAACCAAATTGTCGATGTAGCATTATTCATCTCGAATGATGCATTGTGGGCATTGTGTAAGGAAGTTGTGTTGATACTAAAGGTTTATTTGTTAAAATTTGAACATTTATGTTTCACAACTATATAGTGGAAATCCTAGTTATATAGCTATTTAGCGTTTCAAGTTCAATCTTATGCTTCTGTTAATAAAGATTTCCATAACGTCCATGTACGATATTAACTTATATTGAGTATCGTTGTATATTTTGAAAACAGGGTGTTACAGAAGATGAGGGTTTGTTCAAGAAAAGAAACAGTAAGGGTGAGAAGAAATAAAATGGAACAAAGGAGGGAAGGGTTTGCTCCAAAAGCAAAGAGTTGTTCAAGAAATCAAGGGTTTTGTTCTTTCTTCAACAATAAACCCACCAAAGTCCCTCACCAACTCTAAATTTCATCATTTTTTGATAAAATATTACTACGTCAAATTTTTAATATGAATAATATAATAAATTATTTTATTATTTCTTAAATTTGATGGGAACTTGTCATTACTTTGGGTCTTTTGGGGGCATTTTTGGGGGCATTTTAAGTCTTGCATTATTAGGTTCTGTTAGGGCATTTTAATTCTTGCCTTATTAAGACCATGTTATTGAGTTCAAAACTTTATTCTAACATGACATTTTAAAAATTCTACTCTATTAGATTTTTTTATTAGGGTACTTCATTGTTGTGTCTCATTAAAATTATTTTATTGAGACATTTTTTAAATTATGTCCTAAAATAGTATTTTATAGGACAATTTTTAAAAAATATCCTCAAGATATTGCTCGAATAAATGTTTTTTGTTGTAGTATATCAATATGAGTTCCACTCGCATTTAAGATTTCAAGTCTCCGCAAGCGATTTTTAATATTTTTACTTTTTTATCTGTAATTATAGTTTATACAAATGTATTATTAGATATATACAAATCTATTAATTACATATAAATTTATACACGAAACATAAATTTAAATCATAATAGGGTCATGTTATTTGTACATCATTTATGTATATCTTGGCCTACTCAAGGCACATAGATGACATAAATACCCCTCACTTTATTATGTCTCACCACTTTGGGTTAAGCCATTTTAGATATTAGTACATCATTGTATAGTCTAAGGCGTAGACAATGATGTACCAATAACATTTTTCATCATAATATATGTTATAACTTTTGTTACAAACTGCAATTATAAAATATAATTAATTATGTTTTTTATTATCCTTGTTTTTCAGTAAATTTATTTACACAAATAATGATATGTCTTTTTACTATTTTATAACTGTTTGCAACTTAAAATATTTTCTTTTACTAAACGCATAATTTTATAATTAATAGGTTTGAAACCAAATCACTTAGCTAAAATAGGTTTGAAATCATTCTAAAATATGGCATGAATTTTAGCTTACTAATTAATTATTTTTACATACGATTATATTTGTAAAATTAAAAAAAAGTTGATTTTTCTAAATCTACTACTTTTTATAGAAAAAATTATAAAGCTATTATTCCATTCAAAATATTTAACAAACTAATAGTGGTTGTGTTATATTAATATAAAATCTCTAGTTGATTTGGGGATTTCTATTATTAATTTTTTTAAAAAAGTAAAGAATGGTTGATTAAACCAAATGTTATTTGAAAATAGTAACAAATAAATTTTATATGTACAAAAGTAAAAGTAGAAACACCACAGTTGTGCACCGATTTTCTCCTGGGTCTAACTTCAAGTGTTAATTAAGCAAACCCTTTATTTCATGTTATCTTTCATTAAAGTTTTGTTAAATTTCAAAAAATATATTTTATCGGTTTTGTTTAAAAACTTTGAAAGTAACTATACTAAAATGGAAATAATTATTATAATAAATTAAAAACATTTTTACCATTACACCCAAACCTCTTTATATTTAATTTTTACATAAAAAAATAAAAACTAAAATATAATTGTTAAGCACCACAAAATATGGATTTTTTTAAAAATATTTTTATTTTTATTTGCACTAAGCATGCATCATCCTCTACTATAATTATTATTCTAAAATATTATTTTTTTAAAAAAAAAACCTCTAAAATTGGAATTCAATTTTTTTGTTCCTCAAGGAAATTGCCTATACACTTCTTGTGGTTTGGGTTCTTGTTTAGATATCCCTATGATTTATTTTAATCAAATTAATCTTTGTATTTTGTTTAAATTGTTAGAACACCTTCTTTGTTACTAACGATGTTAACTAAGTTGTAATGAATATAAAATTAAATTTAATCTCCTTATTTAATAAAAAAATAAATAAGCTTTAGTTGTGAGAACCCATTGTTGGCTATGGCGATCGAAACCATAGTCTACCATATGGATTGTAGTGATGTTGGAATTCAACTTAGGCAGCATCACTATTGTCCATCTGGTAGGTTGTAGTGTTTGGCCCAAATGGACTTTTTGGCATCGCTGTAAGCCATATAATGCGTTGTAGCGTCAAAACTCATTTTTGTTTTCATTGCTAGGTTTCAACTATTGATAAAACCGAACTCTATAGAGAGAAAAGAAAGAAAAAAAAAGAATTTTTATTATTATTGACAAAATCTCTACAAAATTTGGAACATAATTTTCTTGTATCATTAACGTCTTTACTAGATTTAGAATCTCTATTGTCTTCTATTGTTTTTTGTTTACCAATGAGGCCAAGGTTATGATGAAGATTTGAGTTTATCTTTATACCCTTCAGCTCGAGATTGAAGTATAGTTAAAAAGTACAACCCATTAGTAGCCTATTAAAGAAGTCGGGCCATAAGCCTTTTATTAAATCTTTGGAGGAGAAATAGGCTGAGCCCATTTACTTAGGGCTTAAGGAAGCCCAAGCCCAAGCCTAATAGCCCTCTTGCCTTACCCTAACTCTGTCATATAAAAGAGCTTTTTCCTTTTCTTGTTGCCCTTATTGATGGTCGATTCTCTCTCTCTTTCTCTCTCTCTCTCTCTATCTCTCTCTATGCTCTCCCGATAGTTTCCTTTGATGGCTGATCTTCATGAGTTTGTTCTTCCTTTTTTGACCTGATCTCCTTTTCCATGGCGGTGGTTTTTCCTTTCCTTGGAGATCCCTTGGTCGATTAGTGAGTGGTCTCTATTTATTCGATCCAGCAGATCTGTCTAAGAGAAGCTCTCGACCTACTGTTCTTGCTTCCATCTTCTTTGTGAGTGGTGTTCTTTGTTCCTTTGTGAATAATTTTGGTGGGTAACCGTTTGGTTGGTTTCTGAGCGAGATCTGTAAATCGGTAAGAGGGCATGAGCTTTAGAGGGTTTTTTGTTCTTGGGATTTTTGGGGCTTCTATGTGGTTTGGTAGCCTTATTCTGTTGGTGTTACCTGGGTGGTACAAACTGGACAAATTCAAATCTGAACCTTGAAACACCTATACAGGGAGTTTTATTTTTATGCTCTTATCTGTATCCTTATTTTCGATGCTTTGGTTTTGATTATTGCTCTAACCGGTTTTGTTTTGTAAGTGTTCTTCCGCAACAAATGGTATCAGAGCCTTGTGTGGCTCCTGGGTTGTGCGAAACAAAACTTAATCGAAAAACCCCTCTGGTTTTCTCGATCGATTTACACAGTAAGTGATTCTAAGGTTTACGTTGGAATTCGAAAACCTCTAACTCCTATTGCTTCGTGCAGTGAGTGATTTGGGGTAAACTAACTCCAGATCCGTAATCGTCCGTTCGAGTAGCTTCGCCCTGACCAGCACGTGTCAGCCTACTCACCGGCCGGTTACGGCGTGTGTAGTTGGCAGGCTACGGCACGTGGAGGCCGATAGTTCTATGATACCCGGCCCGTTTTCATTCTAGATCTCATTCTTGAGATCTAGTTTGGTAAATCTGTATCAGCTTGTTTGAGAGTTTGTCTTGCAGTTACTGTTCTCTAAAATTCATTTTCTCAGTGCTTATATATATTTTGCTGTGTGCATTATGATAATCTACTATGTGTGATATCTGTTATTTAGTTGTGTGCAAAACAGGTTCAGAATACTGTTTACTTTGTTAATCAGTTTTCTCTGTCCCTATTTAGTCCTGTTCCTGTTTTGTTTATTATGCCTCTGTGAATCTGTTGCCTGAGTTAAATTTTAAATTGTGTGTTTGCATTAATTTAATTAGGCTGCATATTCCCTGTGTAATTCATATACTTAGTGAATATGACCACACACTTCAAATTGGGGGTTTTCAATAGAAAGGGAGACTTTTTTATATGGTAACAAAAAATGAAGGGAATTTTAGTACAACAGAAAGTATCTAAGGCCATAGATGGTAAATACTCTAAAGGTACTAAAGAAGAACAAAAACTTGAAGCTAATGAATTAACATATACTTCTATAATCTTATATCTTTTTGATTCAGTGTTAAGAAAAGTAAGAAAAACACAACTAAAGAGTTATAGGAAAAACTAAAAAAATTGTATGTGAAAAAGTCCACACCAAATAAACTTTATTTATTAGAGAATTTTTTCAGTTTTAAGATTGACCCCTCTAAGGATCTAGATGACAACTTAGATGTCTTCAACAAATTAGTTCACGATATCACTAATTGTGGTGAAACAATATCTGAAGAATATAAGGCTGTGATCTTATTAAATATTATTCCTGATATCTATAAAGAGGTTAAAAATGCCATTAAGTATGGTAGGGATATCTTAACACCAGAAATTGTCATAGATTCCTTAAGAAGTAAAGAAATGGAACTAAAGCATGAGAAAAGACATGGTGAATGTCTATATGATGAGAGGTAGGTCCCAATCTAAGAATCAAGAGAGAGGTGGTAATAAAAAGGGTAGAAGTAGATCCAAATCCAAAAATCAAGGGAAGAGTAAAAAGTACTATGGGTGTGGTAAAACTGGGCACTTTATTAAAGATTGCTATGTAAAAAAAAATAAAATTAAAGAAAAGGGTAGGGATCAAGAAGAGGCAAATGTAGTAAACATCATATGACCCTAGTGAAGTATACATGTCTTAGATTCTGACTCTACTGAAATAAATGTTGCATCTAGGTCAAACATGCATGAATGGATCTTAGATTCAGATGCATCATTTCATATCACATCTCAAAAATATTAGTTTCAAAATTTGCATGAATCTGAAGATGGACATGCCATAGTGTGTAGCAACAATGCATATAAGGTCATTGGGGTAGAAGACATCTCTGTTAAGTTAGATAATGACTATGTCTTAAAATTAAAAGATGTTAGGTATATACCCGAAATGGCTAAGGATTTAATTTCAGTGGGTGAGTTAGAAAAGAGTGGTCTTACCGAAAAAATTGAAAATTGAATGTTAAAGATGTTTAAAAGAGCTATGGTGGTTGTAAGGGGGTAAGAAGAAATGAGGTTTATGTATTAAATGCTAAAGTAATTAATAATCTAGGATCATATATTGCATCAATCAATCCTAATGCCACCATTAAGTGGCACAATAGATTAACCCATGTGAGTGTTAAAGGGCATAAATTGCCAAGTGATAAGGGTGCGTTTGGTAAAGACTTTGTGTCTGATACCCTTTTTGTGATCATTGTGTCCTTGGAAATCATCATAGGTTGTCTTTCTCCTCTAATGTCTATAGAGCTTCTAGAGCCTTAGAATACATTCATTCAGATCTATGGGGGCCAGCATCAAATCCCACTTCAGGTGGTAATAGGTATTTTTTGTCTGTAATTGATGATTACTCTAGGAGAGTTTGGGTTATCCTCTTCAAAGATAAGTCTGAAACTTTTAAAAATTTTAAAAACTAGAAAACTCAAATAGAGAATCAAACGGACAAGAAGATAAAATACCTTAGGACTGACAATAGTTTAGAATTTTGCAATTCTGATTTTGACAATTTGTGCAAGAAATATGGAGTTATTAGGCACAAGATAATCCCTTACACTCCTCAATAGAATGGAGTAGCCGAAAGGATGAATAGGACCATTCTAGACAAGGTTAGGTGTATGATGATTAGTTCAAATTTGTGGAGAGAAGCTGTTATGACTGCATGTTACCTAGTTAACCTAACTCCTTTAACTGCTTTAAATGGTGATACTCCTTATGAAAAATGGCATGGAAAATGTGTCAATTATTCAATTTTTAGAACCTTTGGCTGTACTGCCTTTACTCATCAAAATGAGGGAAAATTAGAGGCTAGAGCTAGGAAATGTGTTTTCTTAGGCCATCCTTAGGGAGTAAAAAGGTATAGGCTATGGGATAGAAGCCAAAAAAGGGATAAGAATTATTGTTAGTAAAGATGTCACATTTAATGAATCTGAAATGCCTTGTACAAAGCCTAGTGTTAACAAAGTTAGCGAGTACAAGAGTCCTCAAGAAGAGTTGGAAAAGTCAAGTACCCAAGCTCCTATAAACTCATATAAGGTGAAGAACACTCCTTCAACCTCTAGTGAGGTGGAAAGTCAAAATCAACTTGAAATAAATGACGAGAGAGAAACAGTAAAAGAATATCCTAATAATCATCCATCAATTTCTAATTATTAGTTAGCTAGGGATAGGGAAAGAAGGTCTCATAGGTTACCTCAAAGGTTAGTATCAAATTTCGAATTAGCCTATGCTATCTAGCAAGAACTAGTTGAAAATAAGCCTAACACATATGAGGAAGCCATAAGAATCAAATATTCAAAAGAATAGATAGAAGCAATGAAAGAAGATATGAGTTCCCTCAATAAGAACCAAACTTGGGAGTTAGTCCCTAGATCAAAGGATAAGTCCATTGTGGGTTGTAAGTGGATTTATAAGGTTAAAGAGGATACAACTGATAGTGGACCAATAAGGTTTAAGGCTAGGTTAGTAGCCAAGGGATTCACACAAAAGGAATGGGTAGATTATAATGAGATTTTTTTACCGGTTGTTAAAGTACACTATCATTCGTGTTATGCTTGCATTAGTTGCATATTTTGACCGGAAACTTGAACAACTAGATGTAAAAACTGCTTTCTTGCATGGTGATTTAGAATAAAAAATCTTCATGTATCAACCCAAAGGTTTTGAAGACAAAAGAAAATCAGATTTGTGTGTTTCTTAAAAAAATCCTTATATGGTTTAAAATAGTCTCCAAGACAATGGTATAAATGTTTTGACTCTTTTGTTAAATCAATTGGTTTTAAAAGAAGTGAGTTTGATCATTGCTTGTATTTTTAGCATAAAACTAAAAATTACTGTGTTTCTTTTACTTTATGTTGATGATATGCTTCTTATTGGCCCTGATGTTAAAAAGATCAATAGCATAAAATCTGTTTTAGGTGGAGAATTGACATAAAAGGTCTAGGTATGGCTAAGAGAATCCTAGGTATGAAAATTGTAAGAGTTATGTCAAATTCTATGTTATTTTTGTATCAAACAGCATATGTGTTAAAAATTCTAAAAAGATTTAGCATGCATGATAGTAAATCAGTATCATTACTTTTAGGAAACCATTTCATATTATCTAAAGATAAATTTCCTGCTAATGAGGAAGAAGAGGAATATATGAATATAATTCATTACTGAAATGCAATAGGTTCGGTCATGTATCTTATGATGTGTACTAGGCCAGACCTAGCTTATGCTATTAGTACTCTTTGTAGATTTATGACAAACCCAGGTCCCTATCATTGGGAAGTAGTGAAATGGTTATTGAAGTATTTGAGGGGCACCTACAATGTAGGATTAATATATAAGCATAAGTCCAATAGTGTGAGATTAAAAGGGTTTACTGATTTAGATTATGCTGGTGATAGAGATAATAGGAAGTCCACATCATCCTATGTATTTACTTTGTGTGAATTATACATTAGTTGGAAATCTCAGCTTCAACATATTGTTACCCTCTCTACCACCGAGTCAGAATACATTACTGTTACAGAGGATATTAAGGAAGCCCTGTGGTTTAAGGGATTGCTCAATGAATTGTGTATTTTTAATGAAAATGTGATTGTTTTCTCTGATAGTCAATCTGCAATTCACTTATGTAAAAATCCTATTTTTCACGAACGCACTAAACATATAGATGTGAGATTACATTTCATTCGTGATATTGTGTTTCAAAACATTATTAGACTGGAAAAAGTTCTTTTTGAATATAATCCTGCTGATATGGGGACTAAAATTTTGCCTATGGATAAATTTAGAAGCTGCCTTGATCTTTTTAATATTGGTAAGGTTACTTGATAATTGTTTATGCATTTGTTGCATAATTTGCTTTTTGTTGCATTCTATTGCATGTGCTTGCTGCCTTTCTGTTTGTGTATGTTGCCTTTCTGTTTGTGTGTGCTACCTTCATTGGGAATCAGGTGGAGATTTTTTATTTTTTGTTTCCCAATGAGGCCCAAGGCTATGACGAAGATTCGAGTTTATCTTCATAGGCTTCAGCCCGGGATTGAAGTATAGTTCAAAAGTACCACCCATTGACAGCCTATTAAAGAAGTTGGGTCATAAGCCTTTTATTAAGTTTTTGGAAGAGAAATAGGCTAAGTCCACTTGCTCAAGGCTTAAGGAAGCCCAAGCCCAAACCCAATAGCCATCCTGCCTTTCCCTATCTCTATCATATAAAAGGGCTATTTCACTTTCTTGTTGCCCTTATTGACGATCGATTCTCTCTCTCTCTATCTCTCTCTTCTTTCTTGATAATTTCCTTTGATGGCTAATCTTCGTCAGTTTGTTTTTCCTTTTTCGACCCGATCTCCTTTTCCATGACGGTGGTTTTTCCTTTCCTTGGAGATCCCTTGGTCGATCAGTGAGTGGTCTCTATTTATTCGATCCAACAGATTTGTCTAAGGAAAGCTCTCGGCCTACTGTTCTTACTTCCATCTTCTTTGTGAGTGGTGTTTTTTGTTCCTTTGTGAATCGTTTTGGTGGGTAACTATTTGGTTGGTTTCTGAAAGAGATCTGTAAATTGGTAAGAGGGCATGAGCTTTAGAGGGTTTTCTGTTCTTGGGATTTTTGGGGCTTTTATGTGGTTTGGTGGCCTTATTCTGTTGGTGTTACCTGGGTGGTATGAACTGGATAGATTTAGATCTGAGCCTTGAAATGCCTATATAGAGAGTTCTATTTTTATGCTCTTATCTGTATCCTTATTTTCGATACTTTAGTTTTGATTATTGCTCTAACCGGTTCTGTTTTGTAAGTATTCTTCCGCAACATCTCCAATATTAATGCCTAAAGAATTTTTCTTTTTCTCATTCTTTTTCTTATTCTTTTTTTTTCCTCATTTTCCTCTTTTCATTTTCACTTTCACATACTTACGTTGAACCCAAGGATGGATTTAGTGCTAGAAAGGTTTTGGTTCTAAGAAACCATTGAAATCAATATCTAAACCTACCAAATAAGTTCTAGCGCTAAAAGTTCCAACAATGTGTATATGGACTTTGGCTATGGCTAACATTCAACAATAGATGAAACTCATCGAGCTATTTATTATTTTTATTTTATTTAGTTTTTTTATTAATTAAAAAAATTAGGTTTATTTTATCTTAATTATAACTTAATTAACATTGTTAGGGAAGGGTGTTTGGAAAATTTAGACAAAATACATGAACTAATATAGAGAAAAATAAATCATAAAAAATGTCTTAACAAAAGACCTAAACCAAGTGATGTATGGTTTCCTAAACCATACAGGGACTAAATTGCAATATTTTCAAAAACGGGGGCTCTTCGGGCAAACCTAAAGATGAAAAGAGAATTCCGAATTTTCACCGCATTAAGGCCTGCGGAGCGCAACTCGCCCCACTGCCTGCGCCTTGCCCAGTTCAGTTCTTATTCGAATTTCGCATTTTTCCTTTCTTTTCTTTCTTTCTTTCTTTTTTTTAAATTTTAACCAATAATTCTGATGCGATTCCTATTCCAAGCGATCAGCAACCGCGGATTTACACTGAAATTGCAGCGATCAAAGCCCCAAATTTGGGTTCCCGACCAGTACTGTTGATTGCCGCTATTTCATTATCTTTCATATACATTTGCATGTAGTTCGGGAGATATACACATTGTTTATGTAAAAACCTTTCGTTATGATCAATTACAAACTTTGGGCAATCGTGCGTGGCTTTTATTTTTTCAAATTTTTGAGTCAATTATCAAGTTGTAAGGTTTTGGAGGGCGTTAATTGCGTTTAAATCGGGCCTGATGTTTATTCTGTTGCTAATGTCCATTTGATCGGTCCTTGGGTAATGTGAATTTTGATCAGAAGGCCATTCTAGGGTTTTGAGTATTTGAATTTCGGGGGGATGGATAAGAAAAAAGTTGCAGCTCCGCTCGTTTGCCACGGGCATTCTCGCCCTGTGGTCGATTTATTCTACAGCCCAGTTACACCGGACGGTTTCTTCCTCATCAGTGCCAGCAAAGGTAACCGTTGGATTCAGTTTGCTTAATTTTTTTGTTCTTGCAACTCATGACATGAGAGTATTTAATGATCACAAATTTTTGGATGTGTTGTAGAGATTTTCTTTTCTCACAATTGGTATTTCTGTCTTACTGTAATGAAGCTTGATTTAGAAGATTGTAGTTTGATCTGAGCTAGGTTGGCTTACTATGTTTTCAGGGGCATGCCAGAAGGTTCTTTCAGTTGTTCAATACAGATAGATAGACAAGGACTGTCTACTTGCAATTATTGCCCACTACGTATGAATGTAAATAAAAAACTGAAACAAAAAAGCTTACATGGCCTTTCTTTTTATCTTTTGTTTTTGTTTCATGAGTCAAATACAATAGCTACTCTAATTCAGCTAAAATCACTATTTGAAGAAAAGATATAGGAAAACTCATTCATGTATTTTATCTGTAACACCTCTATTCTGCATAGGATCCTGTAAAAGACAAGAGCATCCTGTACACAGTTGAATGTAAGTAATTTTTGTATTTTATCTTCTGATTATTTTCTTCATGATCATTATCTTGTATAATATAGATTCCACACCTATGCTAAGAAATGGAGAAACTGGAGACTGGATTGGAACCTTCGAAGGACATAAAGGTGCAGTCTGGAGTTGCTGCCTTGATACTAATGCTCTACGTGCTGCATCTGGATCTGCTGATTTTACTGCGTATGTGATCAAGTCTTGTGCTCTTGTTGATTTACCTAGTCCAAAAGAATCAGTTTGTTATCAATATTTGTATGTTTATGGTATTACTGTCATGCAACACCAGGTTCCTGGATTATTACCTCTTTTTTGTTGTTTTTCATACAAATTAGTTGTCAAAGCTTCCATTAGAAGTATGGTCCAAAGCTGCTAAACTGCGCTTCCTACAGACTGACTGCCTCTATTCACCTATTGCATTTGGTTTGGTTTTACAGCACATGTTTGTTTGCAGGAAATTGTGGGATGCATTAACTGGAGATGAATTGCACTCTTTTGAGCACAAGCATATTGTTCGGGCTTGTGCTTTCTCCCAGGTATTTCTTATTTTGTCTTTCCTCTCAACACGATTAACTCCTTTCCTATAGTTTTATATATTTGTTTTTCGTTCTATAGTAAGGAACTGCATTTTTTATGACCTGAAAATGCCAATAAAGACCATAGTTGGCCTGTATATTTAAGAGAAAGGAGCTAGTGACTGTCATGTTGAAGATATGGTATAGAAAGTCAGTATTGCACATTTGGAAACACTCTTAGGCATTACATACAATGATGGCTTTATAGAAAATACCATCATAGATGTGATGACTGATGAGCTGGAATCCCCGCAACCATCTCGAACCAGTGGAATTAAAGTTTAGTGTCGTTGAATTTCTCATAAGATTCCTTCATAGACCATAGCCTGAAATTTAATATTGCCATGCCAAATCATTCTGATCTTACATGCACTGATCAGCATTTGATATATCATCAACTATGAACCTATCAAGCTATAGATCTTTGTCACGCACCAAGGCCATGGCGCATCACCGGCTATTTTCTGTTTTAACGTTATTGTGTTTCTGTTATGCTTTTATGTTTTCATTTACTGCTTTTATGTTTTCATTTAATTAAAGCTGTCATACTAGTTGGGTGAGGGCAGCTGTACAGTGTGGGGTGTCCTAAGGGAATATCCTACGTGTAAGGGAGCCTAGGAAAAGACAAAATAGTTAGTTAAGAGAGGTGTAATCTGCTGCGGCAGCACCTGGGGCCAAAGGATGTTTATATATCCCCTAGTACCCGCCTGAGAAGGATATGAAAAATCAGAGAAGAATATCATTCTCCCTTCTGTTCTCTCTCTCTCTCTCTCTCTCTTTCCTTCTTGAATTTCTCTTTCTCATTGCTGAATCTCTCCCTAAGAACCCCTTCTTCCCTTCTCATTCGTTCCGAATTAGAAGGTTGCTTCATTGTCACTGCCAAGGCGTGACAATCTTCAACCTATATAATGCAAGATTTGTGTGCCATTTTGGTGTATGTCTTTATTTTTGAGTTTGGACTTTGGAGTCCTTTGTTGGCATGTGCATTTCTGTAGATTTAATTGTATTCTTAAAGGTGATCCAATCTGTATATATCCACTTTTGCATTTCTTCACAGATGTGAAGGTTTCTTGGTTGGTGACAGATATTACTGCTAACTTCAGTTTCTTTTATCCTGTCATTTCTTTTAAGGTTTCAAACTTATTGATGTCTTAGAATGACCTGATCTGCTGACCTTCTGTGACTTCATTATAAACTGCAATTATATGCAGTGCGAATTACTAATCTGCAGATATGGAATGAGGATATTGTGTTTTGGCACATTAATTTCATGATCATTATATTAGCTGGAACTCAGTTTGCAAATTATTGTTCAGGATACTCTCCTCCTCCTCACTGGTGGTGTTGAAAAAACACTTCGCATCTTTGACCTAAATAGACCAGATGCACCTCCAAGGGAAGCTGATAGCTCTCCTGGTTCTGTAAGAACTGTTGCATGGCTCCATGGTGATCAGACTATCTTAAGTTCATGCACTGATATTGGTGGTGTGAGGTATGTGCAGATTTATCGGACAAGTGATGTAACTACTAAAGTTCTATTCTTTTTTTATGCTCTTCAACCCCCCCCCCCCCTAAAATTCAAATTGGCTGTTCTTTGTTCATTTGTTGCATTGCATGGATTGATATGTATTGGTTGAATTTGAATGGTAATAACATCATGCATTACAAACATTTCAGTTGCACTTTGTGGCTTAAGATGATATGTAATGCTGAGCATGTTGGTCCATTATAACTTCTGGAGTGCATGGATGTGATATCCTTATCTTAAGAAATTCTTGGTGTTTAGAATAGGTGGTGAATTGACCATGTGTTTCTAAGATGTTGCCCCATTAAAGAATTAGTGGCTAAGAGGGACACAGTACTAGGACTAAGCTGTTTCCCAGCAATGCATGCCATTTTCTTGACTTGACACATCAAATTTACTCTTTATACCATAGTAAACTTGGTCTCTCTATGTTTATGACACCCTAGCTTTTTTTAATGCTTGTTGTGATGATTCAGTTGCATGATGCTAATGGAAGTTAAATTCTATTATGCATCCTGTTTTCTAATTTCACCAGAATCTCCCCTGCTCTGCAGGTTCCTTTTTCTTCCATTTAACTAAGAAACAGGAAAGAGAAGGAAGGAGAATATGGCTATGGAATCCATCTATCTTTCTGGAGAAGCAAAATTCACTTTCTGTTGCTTCGACACAGTTATAAATGTGTTCCCAGAGAAAAGGTGGAACCTTATGAGTCAGTAAAGACTCCTAAATTATGTGGATTTGATATTCTTGCTGGTTGGGTCAAAAGTCCTGTTCAAACCAATTGCATTTACCATGATTTCTTACCACAGGCAGCTGCTTTGCATGTGTTGTATTACCTTTTATGAACTGGCGGCTACCCTTAGCTTTCTAACTTACTGGAGTACTTGAGGTTGAGTACTGGTGACTAGTGTTTTTCTTCTGCTCGCCCTCCCCCCTGTCTTTGTGTTTTTGGTTGATTAAGGAAAGGAATTAAGTCCATGTAAAACTGTGCCTTTGGAGAAATTTACTAGAGACTCAAAAGTAGAGAAAAACTTCTTTTCCAACAAAATAGATACAACTAAAACCAGTCTGTTTTTGAAGTGCTAGCCCACTCATTTTCTGCACGTGAAGTCTTGCAGGTGCTCCTTCTAAGCTCTTGACACAAGCATGTTTCTTTATGTACCTCTTCAATCATCTTTCTTTATGTGTCTCCTTCCCTACTGCCATGCAAATTATCCAAGGCTATACCACATGAAAGAACCTTCCTTCATTGAACCAATAAATGGAGGCCTTTCGGACTTTGCATATATGGGCAGTTAGGAAGTAATTTACCTCTTTTCATTGTGTTGCAGTGACCAAACTAACCTTGATGCATGTCTTGTCTTAAGAGAATATTGATGTTGCTTAAGGCATGGAGGTAATCAATAGGGCTCCTGGTAGGAAATTTGTATTGGCAAAATTTCACATATGAATGTCAATTACTTGCCTGTCATCAGATTAAAGGACCTTTCACAGCATTGCCCATGCATTTTGCCCATGGAGAGGATTTATCTTCTTTAGAGATGGATTATCCGAATGTCAATTTCTTTGCCTGTTGCCAGATTAAAGGATTTTTCATGGTGTTGCCTATCTTTCCTCTTCTTTTGTCAAAAATGTTATCTTGGCAGTCCCTGTTATACCTTTTTCCTTTCCTATTATATATTGGCTCTTCAGCATTACATCTTCTGCCTATTCTGATTTTTGTAAGTGCTCTTT
Organism: Diospyros kaki; assembly: GCA_036245055.1. Lineage (NCBI taxonomy): Eukaryota > Viridiplantae > Streptophyta > Magnoliopsida > Ericales > Ebenaceae > Diospyros > Diospyros kaki. The sequence goes on from BSEG01000003.1 coordinate 7,449,709, forward strand.
CTTTATTTTAATACAATAATTCTCCTTTTCCTGCAGTTACTAAGCAGTGGTGATGTGTGTGAACTGTTTATTTGCATTCTCTTTGCTTTCCTTGTTGAATTATATCTCTATATATAGATGATAACATACACGTAAAATCCCATTGGAATTCTAACCAGGGCCATTTCGGAGCCACTGCCACTATTATTTTCTTGCTTTAGTTTTATTTCAATTGTTTCTTTCTTTGAGTTTTTTATTTAAATAATATTACTTATAATTACTGGAACAGTACCAGGTTAAAATTAATTACCAATTTAGTATCAGTCAACAAACTTAAAACTTTTGGTTAAGTATGGGAAATAGTCTACGCACTTGCCAAGAGTGTTTATTGCTTTCATTAAATACGGCAAATGCATTGATTGCTTTATCCAAAAACACGCTTCCCAAGTGCGTTTATGCATTCGGCCTTCCCAGCACTAGATTGATAAATAATATCAACCCGATACTGTTTCAGTAATTTTTAAAAAATAATATTATTTAAATCAAACACTCTTCTTTCTGACCTCCAATCCTGTAAAAGTTAAAATAGGTTATTAATAATCCCTTGTCTTCTCCTACAAGGAAAAGAACAGTAGCTCTTTGGGATGCTATGGGGAGTTTGGCTGCATCTTTGCATCGGCCTGGTTGTTTGCAGTTGGGTCATGTTATGGTACATTCAGCTTGGGCCATAACACAGTTGTATTAGTGTGTTATATGCACATATATCTTTGGAAACAATGTTGTTCAAGATAATTGTTGAGCAGCATGAACCAGATTTCCCCTGATTGGATTTGGAGAGAAGCTAACACCATTACTTATCAATCCATTGGACAGCATGGACCAGCCTTTCCCCTGATTGGGTTTAGAGAGTTCAGCTACAACGTCAACTACTATTACAATTGGAGTCGGTGATTAAATAAGAGAACCCTCTTGCTTTCCACTTGTTTGAAATTTGCAGTTACTAAAAGTAGCTGCTAAGCTGCATGCCATTTGAACATTATACACAGCATGTAACATTGTCTGCTTTTATTTTCTAATTTTTTTCCATATAAAATTAAAAGCCTTGAGTCCTGGCATCATTTGATTTGTGTTTCTTCATGAGCTTGATCTTAAATGCATTAGTTGCAAGTCTAGTTGCTTGTCACCATGCAATGTTCTTTTTACTATTCTGATTTTGTGGGCTATTATCTCTAGGTTATGGGACTTGAGATGTGGCAAGATTGTTCATACTCTTGAGACTAATTCTCCTGTAACCAGTGCTGAGGTGAGTCAGGATGGACGCTACATAACTACTGCAGATGGGGCTACAGTTAAATTTTGGGATGCAAATCAGTGAGTATCAAAACATATTCTTTTCTTCTCCAGGCAAAGAATCTGCATGATTGATTTATGAACTTTTAGTGTTTTCATTTTTCAGTTTTGGATTGTTGAAGAGCTATGACATGTCTTACAATGTAGAATCGGCTTCATTGGAGCCAAAGCTTGGTAATAAGTTCATTGCTGGAGGAGAAGACATGTGGGTTCATGTTTTTGATTTCCATACTGGTGAAGAGATTGGTAAGTATTCTTGAACTGGTGGGACCACTAGCTAATGGTTGCATGATTATGGTTGACTGGGCTGAATCAGAGTTTGTTCCTGGCTTCTATTATCAAACTTATGCATCATTCAACAATCAAAAAATGACCCAGCTTTGCTACAATCAGAGTTTATGATTGGCTTTGCAATTTACAAAACACCATGCAGTGGTTTTGAACAGACCACCTTTCATGTGTTGGTCAATGACGTTACAACAACAGTAACATATCAAGCCTTAATTCCACTTTATGGGGTTGACTATAAGAATTCTAGTTCATCAGTCATCTTCATCTATGATCTTATTTTTTGTAAGACCTTATAACTCATATATTCCTTCTTCCTTGCTTTGAGGTTGACTGACCATTTATGCTGGTACAGGGTGCAACAAGGGTCACCACGGTCCTGTCCACTGCGTGCGTTTCTCACCTGGGGGGGAGTCCTATGCCTCGGGATCAGAAGATGGAACTATCAGGATATGGCAGACCGGCCCATCCCATGACGACCGCAGCCAGAACGAGGAATCTTCAAATGGTCCAGTAGAGAAGTTGAAGGTTGCAGCAGCCGATGACTGAGCCAATAATGTTAAGAGATGGTTTAGCTTCTGCCTCATTGAGCATAGGTGTGTGGGCTGACTTTCTGCATGGAGTTGCTTCATTCTAGTAAAAGATATCTACCTGTTCCTTTTTTGGCTCCCTTCTACCTGTTTCTTTTGACTGTGTTTCTGGGAATCGTTAAACATCAAGCCCATTATATGCAGAGTTCCAGAGTTTTCACCACTTGCCTCTCTGCCTTTTAATGATGACCATTTTTAATCCAACCTGATTGTACGAGTGGTAAAATAGCTACTTTCTAGGGGTAAAAAGTGGGTATTTTTTTCAGAGAGCAGGGGTAAAGTGGGTTATTTACATATAATGGTCCATTCAGAAAGAAGCGATGGCAGGACATTCTTCTTCAGTTCCTTACTTCTTATGGGACCAATCTCCATCGTGGAGACTGGTCAATCTCAATCCAATGCGTACCCACACATTAGGGTTTTGTATATTGAGGGATTCTCTCGGCTGTTTTGGCCAATCTGGGTTGGTTAATAAAGGTGATTGGTTAGTTATACTTTAGAGGGTATGTTAAGAAATTAAAAAAAATTACCCTTAAGGTTTAGCCTAATGATAAGAGATTATTATAATGTTAGTTGTTTTTTATAATAAGGATTTAAATCTTCTGAGAATGAACTGTACGGTTATTGTGGGTTCCGAATGAGTTTTATGAAATTGTTTGTATTGCCTTTGAATTCTTATGAATGGAAGTAACAAAAATGGTAAGGAAAAAAATAAATTAGAGGGACGAGTAAATATCCTAGAAGAATGACAAAAACAAGTAATTTATTCTATTATATGAAGGGTGAAATGTTATATTATTCGCGTCGAATAACATAATATTTGTTTGACGTAAGTAAATTCAGAGGGGGATATAGCATGTCCCTGACAGGCCCGTGTTGGGCAATATAAATGCAAGCAACAGATTTGAAGGTAGTAACTAATTGGTCAAAGTGTTGAATTTATCAATGATATATAGTTTCTAATAGATAAAAAATATATATTATTAATATGCTAAATTCTACTCAAATCGCTGTAAACATTAGAGAGTCCTTGTGGATTTAATAGATTTTATTTTTAATATTTTGAGATGCATTGAATTATTTTTATTTATTTATTTAAAGTGTGAAATAATCTGGTCATGTGCCAATTTGGCCAATTAAGAAGGACCAAATAAGTTTGTAGCTTCAAAATTAGAGGCATATTGGCCATTATATAGCTTAAAAAATGCCAAATAAATTATTGTACTTTTAATTTGAAGCATTTTAGTCGTTATAATATGTCTTTTTAACTTCATTTAAGGGTGTTTTAATTTTATCGACAATGTCAATTTTATTTTCAAACATAATAACCACACACAAAGAGAAATGTGACTCATACAATTGCAGTTGATCTCATTAACTTATTTGGTCATTTTTAAGTATAATAGTTAATTTGACTCTAAAACTAAAGTGCAATAACTTATTTAGCATTCAAATTTTTAATTTTTTAGAATTCAAATTTAACATAAAAGTTAACTCATTTAATTGATTGATTTAGGTAGTATTTGTTAATCAATATATACATTGAAAAAAATGAGATATGGAAAGCATTTAAGATAAAAGTACTTTTCATTGTATTTGTTAAATTTATTTGACAACATTTGAAAAAGAAGTCACGTGACTTCTTATTTAGATTTTTTTAGATAAATTTATTTTTTCCTCCTTTAGATAAATTTATCTTGATTTTTACAGATAAGAAAAAATAACGTATGTGTCCTTTAATGCATTTTAAAAATTTTAACAAATAATTTAATAAAAATATTATAACATTTTTTAAATTTATCTTGATCATTTTATATTTTATTCCAAAAAATATTTCAGCCTTATTTTAGTTACCTTAACATAAAAGTGTAGGGTTTTTGAAAGAATGTAAACTATAAACTTTTTATATTAAAAATAAATCATGAGCGTCTATGTAAAAATGACCCATTTTACATAAAATCTAAGTGAAAATTTAAATACTAAAATAAACCACAATAATCTACATAAAAATTACCGAAATCATGTGAAATTTAAGTGAAAATTTACCCTAAAAATATAATAAAGTTTCGTGTACAAAACAACATTATAAAAATATATAAAATTATTATGATTGTAAGAACAATCCAAACTAAACAATTTAGTATAATAATACAATACAATAATGCCTTTAAATTAGCATACATATTGTTCAATTGAAGAGACAATATATGTAAATTTAAAATTAAAACCCAAAGAAAAATCCATTTATGAATTAACATTTTCACCAACTAAACGTTTTTAGTACATAACATAATGACAGTTACGTTTGCTTTTATTTTTTTACAAAACTAGCAGAAAGTATTATAAAGGAAATAAGGCTCGACAATCCCTATGACTGAAACCTTGACAGAGTAAAGTTTTTTACTTTTCTCAAGTCATATGAAATATTAAAACATAAAATTATCAAAGAGTAATCCTATGTTAAATTTTGCAAAGAATATTATTAGTTTTTATTTTTAAGATACGAAATTTGATGATTTTGTTTTATTTTCAATTCTATATTTGATTTTTTTTTTTACCTTTTCTACCATTGAGTTGAAATCTCCTGTTATCAATGGTGAGGGGTGGGGTTGGGAAAGTTATAGCAAATAATGTAAAAATTATGAAAATATTTATAGGATCGAATATCAAAATACCCAAGTGAATAAATTGATGAAGAAATAGTTTATTACTAAAACTCTATGCCTTGTCATATTATTATTTTACACACATTTCACATATTTATACTAGACATGTAAACTTAATTCCACTGTACCTGTACATATCCTTATTTTTATTGGATAACATAGTCATTAATTTTGTATTTTACTTGTACAAAAGTTGAAATGAAATGAAGTTAATTTTACCTTAGTTAAATTACTAGTCAATACAGGTGGTATTGATCGGTATAAAGAAAATTTTGTAATATCGACATATACCACAAGTAACAAGATGAGGAGACATGACCTTAAAAACTTTTACAAAATCTAGGAATGCGGTAATAGACATGATTGTATCCTACCATCAACATCTCCTGAGAAGTAGTACTCGTTCGGAAAGAATGCAACTTGTGGAAGTGGCTCTCTTTGTGGATAGGCAATTGGCGTAGGACCAATGGTTAGGGCTTACTACTACAGTGACCTCTGAGAAAGTCAAGTAGTCATTGTTTGGTATGGGTGATGATAAGGTGTTTGGACCTAATGGGTTTGCTGTCAAATTCTTTAGGCGGGATTAGGATGTGGTGATTCTAATGTGATGAAGCTATTAGGAGTTTTTTGGCCACAAACCAGCTTTTGGAAGAGATCAATGCTACCATCATTAGCCTTATCTTGAAGGTTCCCCACTCGAAGATGCCTAGTTAGTTTAAACCGATCTCTTGTTGTAATATCCTTTATAAGGTCATTACTAAGATATTGGCTAATAAGCTTAGAGTGATACTTACACGATTGGTGGATGAGTCCCAGACTACATTTGTGCTAGGCAGAGTGATTGGGGATAATGTTTTGCTAGTTCAAGAGTTGGTCTATCATTACCACATTCATAAGGGCTCTCCTCCTTATGTTTTGAAGGTTGACCTAGCGAAAGCCTATGACTCTATGGAGTGGAATTTTCTTCTTATGGTTTTTGTTTGATGAATTTTCCTCTTCAGCTATATGGCTGGGTAAAGGAGTGCATTACGACTTCCCATTATTCTGTTAAGATTAAGGAGCAGTTGCATGGTTTCTTTCCTGGAGATCGAGGTTTGAGGCAAAGGGATTTTTTTTCGCCTTACCTATTTGTTTTGGTTGTGTAGGTCCTATAGGGCATAGTGCGTCAGTACACTTAATCTTCTGATTTTTAGTTTTATTAGAAATGTGAGCAAACGCGTAAGGTGATGCTTATGTTCGTAGATGATTTGTTATTGTTCTTTCATGGGGACTCTTCATTTATTAGCATTTTGAAGTCTTACTTGAAGAAATTCTCTTTTTTTTATTAGGTTTTTGTGCTAATCCCTCGAAAAACTATTATTTTTGTATTGTGTAAGGATGAGACTTTGAAGAAAGCGCTTTATTTTGCTTCAGGTTTTAAGAGGAATTTTTTACCCATGAGATACTTGGGGATTCCTCTTTATCCACTAAGTTATACTATGGGGATTGTAAGTCTATTATAGACAAAGTGAGGAATAAAGTGTGCTCATGGGGTAGTTGATTGCTATCATTTGGCAATTAACTTCAGTTAGCACACTCAATTCTTACCACCATATATTTATTGGGCATCAGTTGTCATTTTGCCAAAGCAAGTAATTAGAAAGCTCGAAAAAATAGTGCATAATTTCATTTGGAGTGGTAATGAGGTTGATTCACATAAGGAAAATGTTACTTAGAAGGACGTGTGCTGCCCAAAAAAGTAAGAGGGTCTGGGTATCAAACCATTATATGTTTGAAACTAGGCTCTCGTTGCAAAGTTAATTTAACAGTTGCTCTTTGGTGATAGTGAGTCTCTTTGGGTTAAATGAGTCCATACTTATCAAGTGAAAAATAGGTGTTTTTGGTTGCTCCCAGTGCCTTCTTCATGTCTCTGGTATTGGAGGAAACTACTATCAATCCGTAGTGCAGGGAGGCATAATTTGGGATGGAGGATAAGAGATGGTAGGAAAGTATTTCTATGGCATGACTGGTGGCATCCTCTTAGGGTGTTTGTAAATAGATTTTTTCACCAATTACCTTGGCAGCTAGGGGTATCTATCACTACTCATGTTTCAGAAATCATTGCTGATGGTTCTTGAGTATGGTCGACGAAGACTTTATCTCCATATTTTCACCTTATCTAGGACCAAATGCCCAACCTTCCTAGGGTTAGGTGTTGAGATTAGTTGAGATGGTTACCAGTATTCGATAGGATGTTTTCTATACGTTCTACTTTACAGGGTCTTCTAATGCAACGTCCACATATCCCTTAGCATTGTTTGGTATGGCACAGTAATGGTATTCTTGCTTATATGTTTTTTTTTTGTTAGCGATTAGGGAACAATTATCTACTTTTGATCTTATTAACATGTTTTTACCTCTTTCAAATAGATACTTTCTTTCTAGGGAAGAAGCAGAGTATCAAAGTCACATTTTCTTTGGATGTTCCTATTCTTATCAAGTGTTATCCTTTTTTCGTCGTTTAAAAAAATTTGGTTGGTCTTGTAGTCAATGGGAGCTACAAGAGTAATATGGGTGACAATAAGGTGGAATGGTATGCACCCCTGACAGGTTGCTAATCATTTGATTTTACACGCAATGGTTTATTTTTTATAGTGAGACCATAATAACAGACACCTTAGGGAGTAAGGCTGGTATGTGTCCTAGTTGATGCATCAGATCCCATGTGCCTGTTTGGACAAAGTTAACCATTATTTCTTTCCTTCTTACCTTACAGAGCTGAGCTCTGTGACACTTTTGACAACTTCTGATTGACCAGTCTTTTTTATTCCTCCGGTTTGAATCCCTTATGATAGTTCAAGTTATGAGTATGCTTATACACCTTCTGTGATTATTATGATGAGTATTTTAGGATTGTCAACACAATTGTTAATTTTGGTTGACCAAAGCCGACATAATCCTTAAGGAACTTCATGAATAGACAATTCTTTCTAGTGTTCCTTGTCTACTCTACTGGTTTGGGCCACTTAGTAACTGGGGGTTAACATCACAAATGCCAACTCTCACGTAAAATGATAGTCTGAGCTATGAGTATGCTTAAGCACACTAATTGATTGATAATACCATATTTGTGATGTTATTTATGCTTAATTTTCTATATTTTATACTACAATTTTTGTGAAATTGGTTGTTTGATGTGTTTGGTGAGTATTTTGTAGGAAAAAGGATTTTAGGATTAATTTGGGAGCTTATGGCCTGAATTACAATAGTCCTACCGTATTTTGGGCATAACTCTTTGTGTATATGTCGGATTGACGCATTTCTCATGAATAGATAATTTGAAAACCATTCTCATTACTCGATTTTTATTATTTGTAGGATATAGTGTAGCTAAATTTAATTGTTTAAATTTAGCAAATCTCTATAGGATTGACTCTTGTACTTGCATATTATATTATCAATTGATTCGTACACTTACGAGAATTAAATTTGTTCATCATTTATCATTTTGTTGAGTATCCTAAGGGTAGTACAACTGTTAACCTTGAATGACCAAATCCAACATGATGTTTTATTTGAATGTTTTAGAAGGTAACATTGATGGCCTCTAACAATTGTACATATTTTCTCTTAATGTTAAGAGAATTGTATATTTTTATTAATTATTTATATTTTTTAGTGTGATCCTTTGTTATGAGATTTGAAGTATGCCCTAAATTTAAAGTTATAGCCACAATTTGATTGTTTTAAATGAAATTCTTATTTACAAGAAAACTCTTGGGAGCATAAGCTTAAGCTATAATATTTGTGCGTGTGTATATATATAATAAGTCACAAAAATCACTTATGAGATTTGGTGAAATTACATAATTATTCTCAAAATTTGAGAAATAAAAAAAAATACCCCTCTATCAGTCACTTGTTATGTTGGACCTTGAAATGATAAATTTACCCTTATAATTTAAAAATAGGTTTATAAGATGGGAAATTCTATATGCATCAACTTTTTTTACTCTCTACAACAACATTCTACACTTATCCTTCCTAGCCACCCACAATTACTTTTTACAACTATTATTTTTCCAAAATATCCTCTCGTACATAACCATCTCACAACAACTTTTTCCATTAAACTCGTCAATGCTTTGTTACGAAGATGTGCCTCAAAGAGCTAGGCATGTGCTTTTCCTTTTCGATTACGTGTAGAACACCCAAATTCTTGGTGGCCATGGAGAACAAAATAGAAAAGGGTCACCACCATGGAGTAGACAAAATCAAATAACAGAATAAAAGAGGGCAAAATCGAACGAACATAAGGCAAATAAATCGGTGGCCATGGAGAGACAGAAGACGACAACGAGTGGAAGGTAGACAGTCACCACCATAGCTGTCGCCAGCGACTCGAATGGACCTTCACTAGCCGCAACAAACGTGGTTGCCCATCATGAGGGCAAAATCGAATGAAAAAGAAGGCAAAAAGATGGATCGACAAACGCCCATCACACAGTTACAGCAACGTTGGATCGACAAACATGGTCGCCCATCACACCAAAGAAGACAACAACATGTCGGAGAAGATAGCCATAAAGCACCTTAACCCCAAGGTTTGGGTGCATGCAACACTTCCGAACCCTAGGGTTCAGGTGAGTGTAGCTCCACCCGAACCCCAGGGTTCAAGAGCCTTCAATGCACTTTGAATGCACCCAAACCCTGGGGTTCAGGTGCGATGATAGGAGTCACGTTCGTTACGACCACTGGAGGTCCGTTCGAGTCGCTAGACTGGTGATCTTGGTGTATTTATGTTCTTAAATGTATTTATGATCTTATTCTTAAATGTATTTATGTGATACCTTTTTGTGATCTTCGTGTATTTATTTTCTGAAGTAGAAGAGGGAATTTGTTAGCATTAGTAAGGTTGTTCTTTTTTTGATTGGAAAGGTAAATATGTATAACTATGAACAAACTGTACAAGAATACACTGGGCGAACCCAGACGAAACAAGGCATGGACCCAATTACATACGACCCAAAGCTAGAGATTCAAAATAAACCAAAACATAGAGATACATGGTAAACATTACTTTGTATACATATGTTTTGATACTCATGATGTTCTCTTCACTAGGGGTAATGTTTTCAAAAATAAACTGGTTGCGAGCGTCCCACAAAAAATAAATCGTGCTGCCAAGGGCAACTCTTTTTAGCTTGCTTAGCCAAGAGGATCCACGGGCCTCCTTCTTGAGCCACTTGAGGGTACTAGCAATTGTAGACATCAATCTAGAAAGACCAAGTCAATCCCTAATGCTGTCCCAAACAAACGAACTGAAGGGGCACTAAAAAAATAAATGACGGACTGATTCTTCCACAACATTGCACATTGGGCAAGACCGATCAATGTCAAGAAATGTGATCTTGTCTCTTGTCAAGAGACTGGATTTGGCACACAACCAGAGAATAAATGCATGCTTCAGAGCCAGGCACGAGCTCCAGACCACTGATGCCCATGGCTTAATCTGACTCTTAGGCTGAAAAAAATCATATGCAGTAGGAAGATGTACATCAGTCCCACAAACCCAGCTAGCCAACAAAGAAATGGCTGCAACAACTGACCCCTGTCGATGATATATCATGTCCTTAATATCCAGCAGTCATTTAAAAAGAGCCGAGTCATCTTTCTTAATCGGCCGCTCCCATATGGATATCAGTAAGGTTGTTCTTATGTGATTGGAAGGTTGCAAGTTTGAGTTGTGGGAGGTGACCTTTTTGCAAATTTGGATCTTTTTAACTTGGCCATATAATTAGATATAGTGAATGCTGCTGAATACAGAACCCTGCGGGTTTGTATTTCACATACTAATTAATGATTTAGCATTTGGAGTTTCTGCTTAATGACTGTCTCATTAATGAATCCTCTTATTATAAATTCTTTATATGAGTGTATTGTAATATTCATTCATGAGACAGTTTGTGGTCTCACTCAATCTTAATATCCTCAACTTGTATGGTGAATACCAGCTCTAATGTACCCAAAATTTCTGGTACATCAATGAGAACAATAGCTTCCATAGTTCCATTGATGTTCACCTAATTTTGTTAGCTCTATCTGCAATTTAATTGTGTTGAACTGGTTTAAGTATGTTATATTACTATGCAAAACACAAGTATGAGATTTCACTCTCAACTTATTTTATTTCAAAGTGTAGCAATAGCATTCATAGATAATTAGGAAGGAATCCTTTTGTGGTTTTTTTTTTTTAAAAATCAAAATAGAAGCACCTAGGAATTAATTTACTAGAATGTTGTTTCTGCTTTTATCATCCAACCATATAATACTAAATAGAGATGCCATGGAATTGAAAAAACACAAAAAAAAATGTCAACTTGAAAGCGAACATGGAACGAATGGTGTTGGACTTGTTGATTAGAAGGTAGAAGGTGTAGTCAGAGAGGAAGAGCCTATACGTTTTGTCAAGGAGAATATTGCAGGACTTGAGGTTTCCATGAGAGACATTGATGGATGGAAACTAAGCGTGGAGTGTAACACCTTGATATTTTGGAAATGAATAATAAATTAATTTTTGTTTTTGAGATAATTTATTAAAAATTTATTGTATTGTGGAATTTAATGGAAGGCATTAAATTTTTGGAGAAATAATTGAAAGTTTTTGAAATTTCAAGATCTAAGTATAATGTTAGAATTTGAGAGTTTCTTTAATATAATTAGTTATTGCACATATATCAAATGAGAAAGATATGCTGTCACTTAATACAATATTTTATCTTTTTACAAACACATCTCCTTCGAAGTTGCCACCCAATACATTATTTTATTCTATTAATAAAGGATAAAAGTCAATTTCCCATGTCCACCCCAGTCTCGCAAAAATCTAATATTACCCCCCTCCCCCATCTGTTGCAAATTCCAAATCCACCTCCGCATGCTGCAAGAACAGGGATGTGCAAAAGGTTAATTTAATTGAACTAATTGACTTGAATCCACAAAATTAACCGAAATAAAGTGATCGAAATTGTCAATTTAGTTGATTTTTTTTAAAAAAAATCAATTTTTTAATTTCAATTTGATTTTTTGGTTAGAAATAATGAAATAACCGAATTGACCAAATTCTAAGACATTATTTTTATGGTTATAAAATGACATTATTTTTGGCATGCCACATGGTTGTCTAGCTTGTTCAATTTTTTGTTTGATTTTCAAGCTTGCTCGATGTGTTGATTAGTTCAATTTTGATCAATTTTTTTGTGTTTGCTCAATTTATTTGGTCAGTTTAGTTTATATAATTTATATTTAATTTTTTAGTATTAATTAATTTAATTTATTAAATTTAATCGGTCAGTTCAGTTAGATTTAATCTCCTAATTTGAATTTATGAATTTTGATTATGCACACCCCTAGCAAGAAGCATCCAGAAAAAGGCTAAGGCTCACACAGCTAATACAAAGAATAATAATTGCTGTCAATGTAAGTTTGTAACCCACGACCACGAGAAGAGGCAATTTAAACTGGGTGGAAAGTAAAATCTTTCTAAATCCATGCGCTGCAAAATATAAATGATATATGTACAGTGTTATTTCCACTCTTTAGGTGGCAAATAACACCAACTGCTCAAACAAATCTTAAACAAATGGAGGAGTACTAGGCTTTTACCTCTTCCCTTCAGGAAAGAGATAAATAAAAATAAAAAAAGAAAACTGAAACCAATACAAAGAATACAATTGAGTTGAGAAACCCCCAGCATTAGGGGGGGTTTCAGCGAGCAAAACTAACCAATTAACACCCGAAAGAAGGCCTCTTCTGTTCGAGGTTGCCTAAAACGAAGAAAAATACCAGCTACCACCTATGGAAAAAAGCTTCAACGGCTCTGCGGATCTGGTCCTGTTAACAATCTGCTGATGAAGGGCGTTATAGCAGCAAGCAATGCTTTGGGACACTCCTCATGTGGAAGATGGCCACAACCAGATATTGCAACCAGTTTCTGCATGATTGTGACAATAAATCATTGAAAGATACAAAACTAATCGCGCAGCTCTCTGCCCTACAATAATTTAAGTGGCTCAACTCCAAAAGTTACATAAAAATAGAATTAGATGGTAGCTCAGAGGAACTTACAGAATTTGAAATCTTTGAAGACATAACTTGGGCAGATCTTAGAGGTACGAGAGCATCTTCTGCACCTGCGACAACCAAAGTTGGCAAGTCCGCAATTGCTTGTAGTAGTGAGGTTACATTTTGTTGTGATAAGACTGTCTCAAATGACAGTTTTCCAATCTCATGGAGGGCTTCATCCCAGCCTTCCACACATAATGGAGCCTGGTCCCAGACAACGGCAAACAAGTTTATTAGTTAACATCTCAGTTAAGATTTCCAAATCAAACCTATGCTAAGTTCTGTTTCTGACCCAAAAAAGAGTCAAAATCATATACTTTGAAAATTTTACCATCTATAAACTTTGGTGGCTTTCTATTTCAATTCTCATTATATTTCACTTATGCAGATCATATAAACTGATATTAACTGATTACTGTAAGTCTTTATTAATAGTCAAAGAGCAGCCACGGTGAGAATCCATTTACATCATCTCCCCTCTTGTTTTTCATACATATCTCTCCTCAAGAACTTCTCATACAACCAAGCCCAACTTATCAATAAATTTATTTATTAGCATAATTGAAATGCCTTATCTGTGGAGCCAGTGCTGGGAAGAGGCTTGGTTCAGTTGGATTGAGCAGATATGCAAGTGATCTATACAAACTAGTGACTGAAAAAATAAATTTGAGCCAGAAATTTTAAGGATCAGCAGGCATACTTTGTAAAGGCTTAATACTTCCGTTGTTAGCTTGGCAGCATCATACCATGCACGCCGATTGATCACTTGAGTTATTTCTGTCCGTAGTAAAGGACGAACTAAGTGTTTCTTGCCAAGTGAAGTATGCAAGAGTATTCTTGCAAAACCAGGAACCACTTCCCTTGACAAGCTTGCACTCAGTAATACCAACCCCTTGATCTGAACCTGAGTGATGAATGGCAGAAAATACAATCAGAAAGAACATTTCAAAATTCTGATAAATTATTTAAGAGGAAAAGTACTTCTTTCCATCGATCATATTTAAGTGCAACCATATTTAGGGTTTTCACCATGTTTGGATATGAAACCCAAGGGGTTAAAGGACAGAAGCAAGAATAAACCATATTGTCTCTTTGGCTCTTAAGCAACTGCACAATTTGGGCAGAGCCTAAAGAATTAGTAGGCCATCTTTAAACACTTGTCCAAGCAAGTCAAGCCTTATCTAGTTAGTACAGGTATATCATATATCTTAAGCAATTATAGACAGGGTTGGTGTTAACAGATCGAGTCCACGGGCAATTAGCTAGATCAAAAGCTAATCCCTTCAAAGATTTCTGTCCCTGAACCTATTTTGAAACTAGGGCTCATTAGAGAGAACCCTTTGATCTCTCGCACACTACGCATGCTGTAAAATTATTCTCCTCCCTTCTAATCACTACAAGAGAATATTTATAATCAAACCCTAAAAGACTCCTACTATGAGACAAATAGTAAACAACTACAGTCTCCTAATCCAACAGGAAAACAAAGACTCCTAATACTAATAAGAAACCGACTAAAATTAGGGGTAGAAATAATCCAATTCTAATAAAAATAGGAATAGAAATAACCCTATTCACTGTTGGGTTTATTTCTACGCCTATAAATTTGGTTAATTGGAGGTTGAATAGTATCGCCCTTTAACAGTTGATTTATTACTCAGTTGATTTGATCACTAGATACAAAATGCCAAATGGATGCATGTGAATAGCCCTTTTCATTCTATAGGGTCGTCCAAATATTATTAAAGAATACAATTCCCCAAGAAAAATTGCCTTTAAGTAAATGAATTGTTAAATTGTTAACCACCATCTTATTTAAAAGCTGAAGTTGTTAGATAGAGGGCAGGGCTAATTTTATTTTTTATATTATTATTTTTTCTCTCACATGTTGTCACAACCCTAGGGGTAGTACTGTAATTGGGAGGGTATTAACCTTGTAAACCATTAGAGTCTAACTAAAGGAGTTGGTTGGTTAATAGGCGAGAATGGGTTGATTGTATAACAACTTGTCGTTAGGCTACTTGTTAGCTTGTTAAGTAGTTAGAAGAGTTGTTACTGAAGCGGCTAGAGGTTCTATATAAAGGAACCTACAGCATTGTGGAAGGATATCGATTAAATGAATATTCAATTCCACTCTTTCTTGATTCTCTCTCTCTCTCCTTCCTTCCTTATTTCTCTCTATTTCTATCTCTCTCCCTAGTTCTTACATTCTGTAGTTACTAAAATTGCCAGCACTAATTCAAGGGCTTGACAAAGTGGTATCAAAGCCAACGTTTAGGCAGTTGGCAACGAGGGTCTGTTAGGGAATTGGAGGTGGCCGGTGGGTTTGTCGATTCAAGAATCGGAAGCGTATGGGGTCATCGACCTGGGGAATTGGAAGCCAATGTTGAAAGGATAGGAGGTGGCTGGTGCATCACCGCTTTGAGAATCGGACGCAAGGAGGAGGACTAACGAGGGTGGTGAACTCCGGTCTGATGCGGTGTGAGCAAGACTAGGCATGAAGGCGAGGTAAACTCGGCAGTTTCGAAGGCCGAATTTCGTTGATATAAGAATCGGTCGTTCTTGATTGGGTCGGCACTGAGAGGCAAGCAAGGACCAACAGTGATCTTGAGATGGGAAGGTGAAGCCGACAATTGACTATTGGTTGCTACTGTACGCAATTCAATAAGCAAATTTTGAGGAGCCAGTGGGATTGAGAAGCAAGGTGTCATGGCCGAGGGTATGCGATTGAAGCAGTTGGAGATCAGGTTGGAAGCCATGGAATCTGGGATGACCCATACTCAAGATACTATACGCCAAACGTAAGAAGACCTAGAGGAATGGAGAGAAACCATGCAAGCTGTGATGGAGAAGCAACAAGAAGCTATTGAATGATGTCAAGAAACAGTGGAGCACCAAGGGCAGAGGATCAACAGTAAGTTAAACATATTATCCTCTCTGCCCCAATTCCAGTTGTCGTCGGAATTCCCACCAAGACAACCATCTTATCCGATTTTGCAGCATCAGGGCAATCAGTCAAGGACACAAGGAACTCTTGAAGAAGTGGAGCAGCCTGCAGTCCAAGAAACACAGGCGAGGAATCCATAGCCCATGACTCACAACCATGTCCCTATGCCAAGATTGGAAATCTCGGCATTTTAGGGGAAGAAGCTGCGGTGGTGGTGCAGCATCAGGGCAATCGGTCAAGGACGCAAGGAACTCTTGAAGAAGTGGAGCAGCTTGCAGTCCAAGAAACACAGGTGAGGAATCCACAGCCCACGACTCACAACCATGTCCCTATGCTAAGATTGGAAATTCCGGCATTTGAGGGGAAGAAGCTGCGGTGGTGGATAAGGAAATGCGAAAGGTTTTTTTAGTTCTACAGGATTACAGTAGATCAAAAGATCAACCTAGCGACAACCTATTTGAACGAGGTAGCAGACTCTTGGTATCAAAGGTGGGTGCAAGATGAGGGAATGCAGGGAAGTTGGACAGATTTTGTGGAGGGTTATGTGAGCGTTTTGGGGAGAAGAGCATGGCGGATATAGTGGAGGAATTCAGCAAACTGAAGCAAGAAGGGATTGTAGTGGAATACCAAGCCCAATTTTAGGAATTGAGGTCCATGGTGTGCACTGTGCATCCAGGGCTTACCGAACAGTACTTGGTATCTGACTTCATCAGCAGGTTGAGGGAGGAATTGCGGCCCATGTTAAAGATGATGACACCCACATCTGTGAGGCAAGCTACAGAAAAAGCGAGGCTGTAGGAAGTGACCCTAGAGGCCATTTTTAAGAAGCATGAAATTCCCTATGAGCCGAGTCTATTGGCAGGGCAGTATGGGAAAGGTAACTCTAGGTCTTTGCTTACATGGCCTAATCAAGAGGCAGCCAAAGAATCTTCCAATAATAATGGCACTAAGGGTAATCTGATAGAGAAAATGAGACAACTAGGGCTATGCTTTAGGTGTGGAGACAATTATAGCCTCGACCATCAATGTAAGAGACAACTGATGTATATGCAGGGCTATGATGGGGAAAAGGAAGAAGAAGAAGAGAATGTCTTCCATAAGGAAACAGGTGAGTGCGAGATGATCATCGAGGAGGAATCACAGCTACATTCTATATGGACTGAAGTGTTTGAAGAAAAGGTTGAGGCAACGATAGAACTGCCAAAGGCTGTGAACGCTGCTACACTTCTACTACTCAAAGGGGAAAAGCAAAACAGTAAGAAGAAGAGAAAGATGCAACAAGTATTGAAGGCAGGAATTGGTTGAACCATAGCCGTCGTTGTCAATTCTTGGGGACAAGAATTGTTTGAAGGGAAGGGGATTGTCAAGACCCTAGGGGTAGTACTGTAATTGGGAGGGTATTAACCTTGTAAACTGTTAAGGTCTAACTAAAGGAGTTGGTTGGTTAATAGGCGGGAATGGCTTGATTGTATAACAACTTATTGTTAGGCTACTTGTTAGGCTGTTGAGTAGTTAGAAGAGTTGATGTCGAAGTGGCTTGAGGTTCTATATAAAGGAACCTACAACATTGTGGAGGGATATTGGTTGAATCAATATTCAATTCATCTCTTTCTTGATTCTCTCTCTCTCCTTCATTATTTCTCTCTTTTCTCTCTCTGTTTCTATCTCTCTCCCTCGTTCTTACATTCTATAGTTACTGAAATTGCCAGCCCTAATTCAAGGGCTTGACACATGCTCCTTCATGTGTGGCCAAGATTCAATGCATAACTAGTCCAAACACATACAACTATTTAAATATTGCGTTAGCAATGAGATTTTAAGTCAAAACCTTTGCCTACATTTAATACCATCTTGAGTTGTTAACCACTATCTCATTTAAAAGCTTAAAAGCTTAACTTGTTAGATATAGGGCTAACTTGCCTTTTAAATTATTATTTCTACTCTCAACATGAATGAAAAAGAAAATACAAAAAAGGTTCCCTTTTTAGCATTTGGCTAAAGGGAGGGGAGAAGATTAGCATTATTATGTGTATCTAGGGGTGTGCAAATAGTTAGTTTAGTTACCGAACCGACTGAAATTCAATAATCAAAAAAATCGAACTGCTGAATAAAACCAAACCGAACCGACCGAACAAACCCAAAAACCGAGCTAACTAAAAGCCAAAAAAACTGAACAAAATTCGTAAAAACCAAACCGATTGAATAAACCAAACAAACCCAAAAACTGAACTAACTGAAAACCAAAAAGAACTGAATAAAATTCGTAAAAATCGAACCGACTGAATAAACCGAACAAACCCAAAAATAACCGAACAAACTAAACTAATATTCGATCTCACTGTTGTCGCCGACCACCTAGTTGGCCGATGATTCCAATGATCGGAACCAATCATCAGATTCCCCCAACCGCGATGGTTCATAATGAGTTTAATCCAATAGTTGATTTTTTGTAGATCTAAAAATTAATTTTATTGTCAAAAGACTCAAAAACTTGCTTCTGGAAAAACGTCGCCAGCCACCATCCACAGCAGATTCCAATGATTGGAGTTGACCATCAGATTCGCCTTGGCTCAGTGACTCACATACCCAAAAATCAAAATAATCGAATGGTCAGATTTCAGTAGGTCTAGGTTTTGATGAAGAATACCCACCTACAAGAAGGTTATTGGAAAACTTACTGAAGGGGCCCAAGCCTATATGTTGTGAATATCTGAAAGAAATTGAGGTAGTTTGAGGTGATGGTGGCTATTGAGGTGGTGTCGACAGGCGAGCACGATGGTGCAAATTGGAGGGAAAGAGAAATGCTGGTAATGATGGCCATGGCCAATGGGAACAGAGCTGGTCGCCGTTGGTGTCGGAGGTAGAGAAGAAGGGTCGGTGTTGGCATTGGAGGGAGTGATGGGATTGCCAAAGAATCAAAGACGAAGGGGAAGAGAAAGGGCCGAGCGAAGGCTAAGGCGGAAGGACCGAAGTATCGATTCGGTCCTTCTGCCATTCTGTCCGTTTTTCTTTTATACTGCACCAAAAACAAAGTAGTTTTATAATTTCAGTCGGTTCAGCTAGTTTAGTTATTTCAAACAAAATTAATCGAATCGAACCAATGCAACAAAAAAACTTAACTGAATTGACCAGTTTAGTTCAGTTAGTTCAGGTAAACTATTTGCTCTCCCCTACGTGTATCCCTATAAGTTGAAGGAAAGGAATTGGTGGAAATATCTCTTGCGTTGCAGCAAGCATTTCTGAAAAATATATTTTGAACAAAAAACGAGTTTAAAATTTGCAAACATGTAGTGCTGGCATGAAAATTAGTAGATAATAGCTCAAGTAGAATCACTTAAATTTATATGTACTAGAGGGCTACCACGTGCGCTATGCACATGTAATGATGTAAGTAGATAGAAATAAAAAAATTTAAATGAAAGCTCACCTTCTAAGGACTGTTGCTTGGTGGTTGAAATTAAGTTTTTATTTTTTAAATAAATCTGAATTAATGACCATGCAAGTTGGTGGTTGTTAAAATTTCAAAATGCAAAAATTATTTTTTTTGTTTAAATTTTACTTTATTACTATATCTAATAACTTACTGATAGGGTATTTTTGAAATAAAAAAATTGAAAGAGGACATTTCTAGTCCCAACTTTTCAGTACACCAAAATGGGTGTTTGCTTAAATAATAGAATAAATGACATGCTGGACTGTATAAAACTACAGCATCAAATTACACACCTTGAATTGTATGTTCATCAACTCTAAAGTAATTGGCACGTAAAATCAAAGCAAGAGCACTCACATTGACAGCATCTGGTGACACATGGACTCTTTGTGCAGCCATTAAGGCAAGCAGGCCTCCATCATCATGACCTACAAGTATAACTGAAGAAAAGCCCATCTCCAAACAGAAAGAAAGAAGCAGATCAACCTGTGAACACAAATACATATGAAAAATAAAATTAACCCCACCAAATATTTATATATATATATAGTTATGAGAGAGAGGCCATTGACTATCAAGCATTTCCACATTTTTCTAAGAAGAAACCGGATGCAGGTCATGGATGATGTTCTTCCCATTCTTTTTTCTTTTCTTTTCTTTTCTTTTTTTTTTTTTTTTATCTTTTTTAAGATCTATCTACAAGTTCATCAACCTCGTTTAGTTTTAAATGTTATTGCAAATGGCAGCATGCCAAACCCAATTTTTCTGTAATCTCATTTTCTTAGTGTTCAAAATTTTCCAACTAGCAATATCCAATATTGAAACCGATACACAGACACTCGTATTAGTCACATACAAGAATTGTATGCTTCTGAATTGATCACAGATCTGCCTTGTGACCCAAGAATAACTTGGCAGTGTTTTTCCACATCACAGAATACAAAACCTAAAATGTTCTCTTAAACTTTATCACTTTCAATAGTTTCAGAACTTTCACAATAATCAACAGCACTAATATAAACTATTAATCATCAAAGGAACACTAAGGCGTACACCCTAAAAAGTGCAGCTATTTGCCTTTTAAGTTTTTGAAGTTAAATTGGATTCATCTAGATTTACATGGCACCTAGTATGTAATGGGATATTTAAATGATAATCTTGCAATTAATAAAATTGTCATATCTTCATTTATACCTCTTCAACTGTGTATAAATGAGTCCTTTGATATCCTAATGATCTTATTTTTAAGTTATTAAGAATATGTGATAAAGATCCATAATATAGGATTTCTTAAAGTGATTTCTAGTCCTAAGATTTCTTGGAAGGGGACTATGATTAATCGATTATGGACCAACACATGGTCTATTACTTTTGTAGAATAAAACTGAAAAATGTAGAACAAGACTGAAAAAGTTGGTATCTCTTTCCCATTTTCTTCATTATGATTGATTACAATATATTTAGGAGAAAGAAAACAATCAAATCCCTATAACTAAGGAAAAAAAAAAGGAATCCTAATTACATCAATTACTAATTTAAATCAATCAATCAATCCCAACAATTAAGGTTGATTATAATCAATCCTATAGATTGGGGAATAAGATTGATTATAATCAATCCCATAGATTGTGAGATCTTTTCCAACAATATTAATACTATAGTCATGCACATGCACACATAGATCCCATATATCATGAACATACCAGCTCATATAATACCACTATTCACAACACTCCCCCTCAAGTTGGGGAGTGGATATAATCATACCCAGCTTGCTTACTAGAGTTTCAAATTAAGTACTAAGAATATCTGCTACTTGATGACTGGGCGGAACATAGAAAATTTAGAGAAGACCGGAATCCAATTTTTCCTTAAGAAAGTGCAAGTCAATTTCAATATGCTTTGGTCTATCATGTTGCATAGGATTATGAGCAATACTAATAGCCGATTGATTGTCCCCCAAAAGTTCAATAGGTCTTTGCACCATAACTTTTAAATCTTCTAGGAAAATCTGTAACCACAAAAACTCACACACACTGAGGGCCATGGCTCAAAATTCCACCTCAGCACTGGATCTAGCCACCACCCCTTGCTTCTTACTTTTCCAAGACACCAAATTCCCCCCATAAGAAGACACAATACCTGGTTGTGGATCTCTTGTCCACGAGGGAGCCACCATAGTCAGCATCTATATATCCTTGGATCTTTAAACTAACTCCTTGAGTAAATAAAATTCCCTTACCCAGTGTAGCTTTAAGATAGCTACGTGTTCTTCTCATAGCATTCATATGATTTTCAGTCAGGTTATGCATAAATTGACTCACTAGGCTGACAGCAAATGCTATGTCAGGCCTAGTATGAGAAAGATAAATTAGTCTTCCTACTAAATGCTGAAATCTCTCTTTATCCATTGCCTTTCCACTACAATTCCCCTGCAATTTTGTGTTAGGATCTATGGGTATCCTTGCTTCTTTTCCCCCTAGAAAATCAGTTTCAGCAAGTAAGTCTGGCACATATTTTCGTTGGGACAAGAAAATCCCTTCTTGTGAGTATGCTACTTCAATGCCTAAGAAATATTTTAGTGGTCCAAGATCCTTTATTTTAAATTCTTGAGCGAAATTTTGTTTTAGAAGACCTTGTTCATCTAAATCATTCCCAGTTACTACAATATCATCAATATAGACAAGTAGGGCATCTACCTTCTCTCCTATGTGTTTGATGAAGAGGGTATGATCCCCTCTACTTTGGTGATAACCCATAGATGTTATAACCTTCGAGAATCTACCAAACCAGACCCGTGGGGATTGCTTGTGCCCATACAAGGCCTTCTTAAGTTTACACACTTGCTCATGCCTTGCTCCCTCATGCTGAAATCCTGGTGGTATTTCCATGAAAACATCCTCCGCTAAATCTCCATGTAAAAAAGCATTTTTAACATCAAGTTGTTGTAACTTCCACCCATAATTGGCTACCAATGCTAAGAGAACCCGGATAGTAGTTATTTTGGCTATGGGAGCAAATGTTTCAAGGTAGTCTATGCCATAAGACTATGTATAACCCCTTGGCAACAAGACATGCCTTATAGGTGTCAAGTGTACCATCGGCTTGGTATTTCACATTAAAGATCCACTTGAACCCTACTCGTTTTATCCCCTTGAGTCTAGATACCAATTCCCAGGTATGATTCTTTTTAAGAGCTCTCATCTCCTCTAACATAGCCTTCTTCCATTTGAGATCTTTCAAAGCCTCTTCCACTAATTTAGGAATAACAATTGCATCCAATGAAGTGAGGAGCCTCTATGGTTTGGTGACAGGAGATGGTAGGATAAATAATTGGCCAATGGGTATTTTGTACAAGTTCTAATCCTTTTCGAATAGCAATGGGTAGGTTTAAATCTGTAGGTTCAGTCTAAGGAAGAGATGGGTTAGAAGTGTTGGGAGAACCCTCATGATGTGCTATTTCCAAACTAGGATCAAGGGCTGATGCTAGTGTTGGTTGTGGCTCATCAATGGGCTGTCCTCTCTTGTACCTATAGGGAGAACCCTTGTATCTAATAGAAGATAACATCTTAGATGGACTAGGACCCGATGGTGTTGTTTCAAGGATAGGGACTAGATGCTCAAGTTCTAAATCAGCATGTCTAAAAAATTCCTCTTGATGTTTAGATAGAAAAGGACCAAAGAATGATTGGGATTCAATAAAGGTTACGTCTTTTGAGACAGAGAACTTGCGAGTGGTAGGGTGATAACATTTATTGCCCTTTTGAGTAGGAGAATATCCAAGAAAAACACATCTAAGAGCCCTAGGATCTAATTTGTCCCTATTTACTTTGGGTATGTGGACAAAACAAACACACCCAAACACTCTAAGAGGTAAGGGAGTATGAAGATTAAGATCACGGAAAAAAGATGCTAAATGCTAGAAAGGGCTTTGATTATTAAGCACCCTAGAGGGAACCCTATTGATAACATAGGTGGCTGTTAACACAACTTCACCCCAAAAATGTTTTGGGACATGGTGATGATGGAGAAGGGTTCGAGTGACATTGAGAAGATGTCTCATCTTCCTTTCAACTACTTCATTCTGTTGTAGAGTATCAATGCAAGAGGATTCATGAATAATACCCTTTTGTTAGAAGTAATGATGCAAATGATTATTGAAATAATCCCTAGCATTATCAGTCCTAAACTTCCTGATATGAGTGCCAAATTGAGTGTAAATCATTTTGCAAAAAGAGGGTAAAACAGACCCAATGGTAGCCTTATCTTTTAGAAGAAACACTCAACACATACAAGTACAATCATCAATAAAGAATATGAACCATTTTGCCCTAGAACAGTTTGATATTTTAGATGGTCCCCAAACATCAGAATGAATCAAATTAAATGGTTTTGAAGAAAATTTATTGTTGATTGGATAAGAGACTCGATGATGTTTAGCCATAATACATTCATCACTTTGAAAGCTACTAGGATCTAGAGTATTGAACAAAGTAGGAAACATTTGTTTTAACAAAACAAATGGGGGATGACCTAATCTAAAATGATACAACCAAATAGTAGAGAGATCAAAAGCTGCTTGGGAGGAATAAGCCATTCTATGTTGTCTCCTTTTAGAACATTTATTCTTTCCTTCCAAGATATAGAGCCCATTGTGTTCCTTAGCCACACCAATCATCCTCCTCATGTCCTTGGCCTGAAACTTACACATGTGAGGAGAGAAAAAAACAAAGCAATTCATGTCTTTAGTTAGTTTATGAATAGAAATCAGACTTGTTGCTAAACTTGGAACATGAAGGACTTGATTAAGTGGCAGCCAAGGGTTAAAAAGAACGCTGCCTTTTCCAGAAATAGGAACAGAGGCTTCGTTTGCAATGGTAATTTGTTTAGTGATTTTAAGGGTTTCATAGGTTTCAAAAACATGGAGATGATGGGTCATATGATCAGTGGCTCCTAAATCAAGGATCCACATGTTATTCCCATCAAATTTAAAAGCTGAAAAAGTCTCATAGGTTAGGGTTTTACCTTGCTGCTTCCTATTAGATTTAGAAGCTGAAAAAGTCTCACAGGTTAGGGTTTTACCTTGCTACACCAGTGAGCAGGATGCTCCATCTTGGAATGTTCGAAGAGAGGCCTTTAGGTTGCCTAGCTCTTCTAGATTTAACTGAGTAGGATCAGCCTCAGTTGGGTCTCCTTTATTAGCTACTTCCTCTGGATCCTTATTAGAGAGATAGCTTTGATGCTTCATGTTTTTTAAGCCTCCAATCCTGCTCGAGACTGCTTCTTTCCCATGCAATTTGAAGTATGTTTCCCTAGTATGTCGTGACTTATTGCAATAAGTGCACATTACCCTTCACGATTAGAACTATGATTTCGGATTGTTGGTTTTCCAAATTTGACTCCCCCTCCTTCTTTGCTGCTAATCACTAGTGTTGAACCTTCAGAGCTATGCTCTATAAGCATGGCACATCTTCAGTTTTCCTCTCCTAATGATAGCAAAAACTTCATTTAAATTAGAAAGTTTGTCCCTATTGAGAACTTGAATCCTTACTTAATCAAATTCAGGATTTAAACCTGCTAGAAACTCAACAATCCAGTCTCTTTCGAAGATCTGATTGAGGGTGGTAGCATTCTCACTGCACACCATCTTTATAGCTCGATAGTGATCAAGCTCCAACCATAACCCTTTCATCTTATTGCAATACTCAGTGATTGTTGACTGACCTTGTTTAGTAGAGCTTATCTTAGTTCTTACCTAAAAAATCACTGAAGCATCCTTAACCTTGGGAGTATGTTTGCTGAATTGTCTCCCGTATCTCCCTTGTTGTGCTCAAGAACATAAAATTCTTGCTAATTTCTGGCTGCATAGCACTCCACAGCCAAGACATAATGCGGGAGTCTTCCACATCCAAAGCTATGTGTCACAACCCTAGGGTTACTTAGGGTTGTGATAGGAATTGGGGGAAGAAATCAGAATAGAAAGAAGGAGGAAATCAGTAGAAAGTGAGAGGAATATTGAGAGAAAGGGGGGAGAAACAAGAAGAATGGGAGGGAGATTGGAGAGAGAGAATCTTAGAGAGAAATGGAGAATTTCATTAATCAAATCAAGTATATCTTCTCCTCTTACAATGGGGCCTTTATATAGGCATAGTAGCTAGTTAACTAATCTCTAACAACCTCTTAACAGCACCCATGTGCTTCTAACAACTTGTAAAAACTATCCTAACAACCTATCACAATAATACCCTTCTATTATTCCTTGAGTCATGACAATCCCTTCTCCTCGAAAGGTTTCTTGTCCCCAAGAAACTTATTACATTGAGCCGTTCTTATTCATCCAATTCCTGCCTTCTCTATCTGATTTTTCTTTCTTTCCTTGTCCTTCTAGGCCTTTTCTTCTTCCTCGTTCTTAAGTATCCAAGATCAATTCCCGTCGTAATTCGGCCTAGAACTTCAATAGGAGCAATCTGATAGAGTTCAAGTTCAATACCAGCAGAAGTTGTTCCTACACCTCCGTGGTGCACCACAGCTGCACATTGAAAGATATCAACAACATCCTCGAAATGCAGCAATGGAAGATTGCAGATTTGCCTTGGACACTCATACCTAGGCTGTTTGTGAATATTGGGAGCTTCTGTAACTTCAATTTCAGCCAACCATTCATCCCTCAATGCAGTAGACAGCAACTTAGAATTGCCAGTGGAAGTAAAAACAGCATAGCAGCGGGAGTTTTATTCTCTTCGATAACACATTTGACTTCTTCAGCTACCTCCTTTAGTTTTTCCCCAGCTACCATTGGCTTCAAAACAACCTTAACTACTTTTTCTGTCAGAATTTCCTGCTTCCATATCGGCAGTCCAGCAACCTCTTCTTCTTTGTGTATGCTGGATTTTTCCTCTATATGAACTTTTGTTTCAAAAATATTCGATGGTACCTTTGTATCTACTGTCCTATCCACTTGATTGTTACTGATTCCCTTTGGATAATGCCATTCACCACCCATACTATTTCCGATATTGAAGTCATCCTTCTTGTTATTGCTGCTGAAATCAGAATATTTCATTTTCAGCCCAAAATCTAAAGCAAGCAATGAATCGCTCTTCCATAATCTTGACTGCTCCTTCGGCTGCTCCATTTTAAGGAAGTACTCTTTATTAAAGCTTCCATAATAATCCTCAAAGAATTCTGCAGGGAAGCTATAATGATACTCCTTAGTAAGTATCATTGCAAACTCCTGCAATTGTTCGTGTAGCATCTGGCCGAATTCCTTACTTGATTCATGTACCACACTTCTTATTCCTTTGCCCAATTGGCTGATCCCCTTCTCCAATTATTTTCCCATGCATAAGGCTCCTGGCCAAACTTCCCCTGATGTCTACCTCCAGCTGAGAATACAACATCCTTCTGCTACAAGTTAGGCTCCCATGGTCTCATGTAGGCTTTGCCCGTCATGGAAGAAATTTCACGAGTTGGACAGTGCTTCGATTTTCCTAAATCCCCACACTTTCCTTTTGTAACTGCCTCACCCAATCACCTCTAAAAATTGATCCAAGAAGTGGCAAATTGCAGCTACTGTTATGCTTTAAGATCAAATCTATTGAAGCAACAGAAGATATCGCACACTTACAGCAACTTGATCGGCCTTCTAGAGTTCCCGAGATCTCCATCTGATGTGTGAATCAATCGCTATAGTGGTCACCTTCACAACCGAGATCGCCGAAGTCACGGAACTGATCTAGATTGCTTGTTGATCCTGGTTTCGTAATCGCCTTCAAATTCTGAGAGTCAAGCTCCTTGCGTCGGAATCAACTGGCCAAGCCGTCTTCCATCAGCCTACCTCACCTCCTTGTGCGCCGAACTCATTTCTCCTTGTGCGTCGGAATCAATTCTAAGATTCAACTGGGGATCTCCTGGTTGCTTCTTTGTCTTGAACGCCCAATTCACCAGAATAACCGTAATTGCACCAGAAGAAGAAATCGAAGGCTAAGGTTCTGCTCCAAGAGTCGCACCTGCCTCATCTTCTCGTCTGCGCACTCTGATTATTGCCTTCAATTTTGGAATCACAACTGCAGTGACTTGTACAAATAGCAGTGAATCAACCTACTGCTCCGGAATAGACTCCGCTCGCAATTGCTGCAGATTCACAATCGCTTCCCCAGACTCCTTTTTCTCGCCCAATCATCGACCACGGTTCGCAACCACTAGCTCGGTTTCATAATTTACCGGAATTGCTTCACTTAATCGCCAACGTCAATCATTGTTGGAGATCGATAGCAAAGTCGGATCCTCGCTCCGTCAACTCTGTTATTTCTGGAATCGCCTCCTAAAAGTTCAATTAATTCCGTTGCCGCTAAGGATTGCTTAACACCCGATCAATTTCTACCGCCTACAGTTCGAAAATCAACGAGCAAAGGAGTGGGAGGATTCTGCTTCTCACAATGGACTCCACCTACAAGTTCGAGACAAGATCTGCTTGCGCCCTCTCAATTTCGCTCACTTCTTGTTCCCTTCCGTCTCAGATCTGGAACGCGAGCAACGAGTTGCCCGCTCACTTAATTGCAGATTGCCTCCTCACAATTAGTTCCCGATGCTAACATTGATTGTCGCTTGAACTCACTTGCTGATATCGACCGTAATTCTTCTTCAAATTCCGAGAATCAAGTACAGCGGCCCTCAATCACCTCCATGTCGGAATCTATTTCCGAGCATCAATGCCCAAAAATTAATCCTCAGTCGAGAGACCCACCCAATCTCGCTTAAGTTCTTGAACTTGCTGAGTCTGTTGAATCACCAGACCATGGACTATAATGACTGAAATGGATTGCACTAGACTTCAAATCGAATCAACCACAGCCAAGGATTGACTGCTCTGATACCATTTGTCACAACCCTAGGGTTACTTAGGGTTGTGATAAGAATTGGGGGAAGAAATCAGAATAGAAGGAAGGGGGAAATCAGTAGAAAGAGAGAGGAATATTGAGAGAAAGAGGGGAGAAACAAGAAGAACGGGAGGGAGATTAGAGAGAGAGAATCTTAGAGAGAAATGGAGAATTTCATTAATCAAATCAAATATATCTTCTCCTCTTACAATGGGGCCTTTATATAGGCATAGTAGCTAGTTAACTAATCTCTAACAACCTCCTAACAGCACCCATGTGCTTCTAACAACTTGTAAAAACTATCCTAACAACCCATTACAATCCTATTACAATAATACCCTTCTATTATTCCTTGAGTCATGACACTATGAAGGCTGGATCTGCCTCTTTTGGTGGAATTCCTATTAAGTGGTTGCCTTTCCCGTGACCTTTGAGAAATGTCTTGATAAGTTGAGCCCATTGAAGATAATTCCTACCGTCTAACTGATAGGACTAATGAACAACTAGGTAATTCACCAACTATATTGGATTGATCAACTAGAATTACATCTCCAGATGTTATGGTAGGGGTAGCAACTTCGAAGGTTTAGACATGATCTCCGGACAAGTTGAAAGAAGCAATAAAGGCTTTAATGAAAGGAGATGAGCTTTAGATAGAACAAAGAAGGGGTTGTGCAATAAAGGCGCTAGGGTTTTAGGCGTGTCAGGCTAAGATCAAGTGCTCTGATACCATGTAGAATAAAACTGAAAAATATAGAACAAGACTAAAAAAGTTGGTATCTCTTTCTCATTTTCGTCACTAGGATTGATTACAATATATATAGGAGAAAAAAAACAATCAAATCCCTGTAACTAAGGAAAAAAATGAAGAAATCCTAATTACATCAATTACTAATTTACATAAATCAATCAATCCCAACAATTAAGGTTGATTATGATCAATCCCATAGATTGAGGGATAAGATTGATTATAATCAATCCCATAGATTATGGGATCTTTCCAACAATATTAATACTATAGTCATGCACATGCACACATAGATCCCCATATATCATGAACATATCAGCTCATATAATCCCACTATTCACAACAACTTTTGATTAGTATTAGATGCTAATAATAAAGGATGGTGAGTCACATGTGGGTAGGTGATGGTTGAATATCTACTGAATGTAATGCATGTAACAAATCACATGGTTGAGAGGATTAATGATTTGTTTCTGTTCTTCGATTGTGTAACTGGTTCTTAGACCAAAGGCGACACAATTATTTTGCATGCTGGTGTTGGAGATTTACCGTTGAGCGAAACCACCCAATCAAGAGGTGGGAATGTTCTCTGCATGATCTCTATTTTGTTGGTGTATGTCGATAAGTGATTGTTGATGAGATCCATTGACCTCTGGCATGAGGTGAATATCCTACGCTGTCTTAGTTGGTTTGTGATTGGAAAACCCCTAGCCAAGGTCTGCATAATCGAAAAGGAGTTTTCGATGTTGGAAGAAATTTCAATGTGTCATCTCAATCACACCATAAATAGGATTACACCACCTTCGATAGTATATGTGGTGTGCCCATGACATATACTATCTAGCCCAGATAGGATTCCATAGATTGACCTTGCTGGATGTTCTTGATAGAGTGGACAATAGTCTAGAGATGTTGAATGTCATTGGCATAACACTCAGCGGCTTCCTTCCAAACCTCATAACAAGTTTCAAATGGCCAAAAGAGCTGCGAAATAGACCAGTCAATGGAATTCCATAAATATTACACAACTGAGCATCAACCTGTTCCTATTTAGCCTTGTTGGCTTCGTCGACATCTTCTACTTTCTTGGTGAGATGGTCAACTTGTCCCTGCCCCTTGAACCACATCTTGATAGAGGTTGTCCATGAGAGATAGTTGGCAGACCCTCTCAACTTGTCAGAGGTGACAACAGGGGTCCCCATGTTGGAAAGGATGAAGGGTTGAGATGTGGATGAGGCACCAGGAGTAGAGTTGGCATCACTCAAGGACGAAATGGTGGGGCTCAGGCAAATAGACTAAAACTCAGATGTTTGGGTGATAAAAGTGGGTAAAAAAATGTTGGGTAACTGATACACACAGATCGAGATGTTTTTTGGGAAAACGAACATCGGGGATGGGTTCAGGAGGCTCTATCAAGATTGTGGTGAGAAGACGGAAGAATTCGACAAGGCATGCGCAGACGCGCTGGTGCGTGGCAACTGGACAGAAAACTTCAGACGACATGTGATGGTTTTGGCGGCGATGGGTCTCTAGTGATCAATCGATTTGACACCGACGAACACTATGGCGATGGCGGTGTTGGAAAACGGTGGCCGCACAGTGGAGTTTCGGCCTTGATAGGGCGGCAAGGAGGGAGAAAAACAAAGAATTTTAGAATTAGGAGATTGCTGGAGACGGATACATAGCGGCGGCTTAGGGTTTTCTCACTAGTAGCTCTAATACCATGTGAGAGAATAATTTGGAGAGAAAAACTTAAGAAATTAGCCTCTCTCAGGTTGCTATTTATAATAGGCCTAATATATGGGCTTAACCTAGGGCTAATTACAAGGCCTAATAATTACAACAAAAAAAAAGTAAAATATGCACAACTATACTAATAATTCTAATAAGAGGGAATGCACGAGCATGGATTGTAATACCCCGAGAGCCCAGAGAAGTTAGAATATATCGAGGATAGTGTAAGAAAGGAAACAACACCAGCTGGATACCTTTTGGGCTGAATGTTGGCAAAGAACTCCCAAGTTAAGCGTGCTTAACCTGGGGTAATCCAGGGATGGGTGACCCCCCGGGAAGTTCGTGTAGGCCCATCAGGGTAAGTTGTTCCGGTTCTTCCTATCGCTCGAGCGGGACATTACAGGTGGTATCAGAGCCGACCCCCGAGCCTCTGAGCGCGGTGGTGGGGCAAACCTCAGCGAGGAGGCTGAGTCCCGAGGGGGGGTGCGTGTAGGCACCTTAGGCGAATCCCACATCGGCCATGCACGGGGGGAGATCTGGGACCGGTTGTAAGGTCGCATGACGAAGACGTCATGTGCTTAAGGGGGGGAGAATGTAATACCCCGAGAGCCCAGAGAAGTTAGAATATATTGAGGATAGTGTAAGAAAGGAAACAACACCAGCTGGATACCTTTTGGGCTGAATGTTGGCAAAGAACTCCCAAGTTAAGCGTGCTTAACCTGGGGTAATCCAGGGATGGGTGACCCCCCTGGGAAGTTCGTGTAGGCCCATCAGGGTAAGTTGTTCCGGTTCTTCCTATCGCTCGAGCGGGACATTACATGGATGCTAGGGCAAGATTAGGAATTTCCGATGTAGAAGAACAATTTAAGGAAAAATGAAGTAGAGATTGAGGAGGAAAAGAGGGTGAGGGGTATGGAAAGATTGAATATTTGTGTTTCTTATATGTTGTGTACCTGTATGTTTGCAATCTACAATATATATTGTGTTTACAAAAAAATTATATACGTAAAGTATCTATCTAAACCAAAGCACCTTATGTAATACCCACATTATAGTGTATTTTTAAGGATAGTGGAAAGAAAAATCCATATTTTGATGATTGCTTATGAATTTTGGGAGATTTTATTTATTAAATTAAGTATTTAATTAATAATGAAAACTTTGGAATTTAAATTGAGCCAGAAGATAGATGCAAAATTCGAATTGGAACAGAGGTCATGTAAGATTTTCATAACAAGCCCAAGCCCAAAGGCATATTTAAGTTTTGAAAATGATTAACCAAAACAAACACCGAAAAAATTCAAATGTAGCTTTAGAATATAGAAAATTTATAATGAAAGCTAACAATTCATCGAGGGTGAGTAGGGAATTGTTAAGTGAGGTGCAAGGGTTAATTATTAGAGTAGCATAAAAATATCTCATGATCCTAGAGAATTAGAGTCCATTTGAAAATGCTGCCAATTTCAAAATTTTCATTCCATTCCAAAAAATTGGAATGAAAATGATGGAAGTTGTGTTTGTTTTTGTATTTTTTGTTTTAAAGATTTTGCCAATAATTTTAGAAATTGATGGATTTAAAACCCATTTTGTTTCCATTTAAAAAAAAATAACCCAAAATTCCTACACCATTACAGACTCTCTTCCTCCCCACAAAACATGAGCTTCTTCCACCCATGATCATCATCTGATGCCCAGCAACAACTCCGTCAGCAAGCAAAACCAACAACTCCTTAACTAGAACTAGTGACCCTCAACTCCTACTATCCATCGACATGTTTCAAGTGACAAACAACATATTTGAAGACACTTGACTTTCGTTGTTCATCAGCAACGTGCAGGTCCAACAACTTTCCCTATGATATGTAGATACAACCACACAATGTCACTATATCTAGATTCTAAAGTATTCCTCTATATCTTGAGCTTGGTATTTGCAGTTTCTTTTGTATCATCATCCACCAACACAATGTCACCTCTATTTGGATATGCTTAGTGAGTTCACACATCACTAGGGCAAAGGGGTAAGCACTTAATGCAAATTCTCAATGTAATCCTATTGTAATTGGAAAAGCCTTACTGTTCACCTTCACATGTTCTAACATGTTTTTTTACTCCATGATAAGTGTTTTTAGTAACCTGCATATAAGCAATTCATATTTTTTTAAAAATCTTCCATAATACTTCTCAACGATCTTTTCCATACGATTTTTCTAAATGTCTATAAAGACTCTATGTAAATCCTTGTATTTATCTCTGTCCCTTTCCATTAGGCACCTCAGCAAACATATATCTTCAATTGTTAACCTACTACAAATGAAACCAAATTGGTTTTAGAGACCTTGGTTTCTGTTTTAATCTATGATAAATCACATTCGGCCGAAGTTCTATAGTGTGGCTCATTAGCTTGATTTCTCTATAATGTTTCAACTATAAACATATCCTTCATTCTTGTAAGTAGGCACTAAAGTACTCTTTCTCTACTCATCCAATGTCCTTTTTTTCATTTAAGGATCACATTAAATTAAATGCCCTCTTCTTCTATGAATTTTCATGCTCCTAACAAGATGTTATCTACTCCAACCCAAAATACAAGATTGCATAAGTTCAACCAGCGTAAACAAACAAATCTATATCCTTCATACCCATAAATCATTAGTACATAATAAAATTCTTCATCAACAAACCAATAAGAGACTAACAGCTTCAGCTAATTTTAATCATCATACGTGTTTGCCTCCTAGCTGTCTACTCAGTTACTAGTTAGTAGAACTTTCAATGGATTGTTAATTCCACAAGAGATTTGACTCCCATTTGGTCAATTAGCTAAAAGAATAACAACTAAATGAGTGTTACTAAGCAATGCCTAATACCCTGAGTCCCTAACCATTTTAGTTTTCACAGGCACACACAAGAACAAGATATACTTCTTTTTTAACTAGTACAGTAGCATAGAATAAACATTAAACAATATATTTAATGCAGTGATACCTCAACATTTTCCTTTAGGGAAAAAAGAAGTACAGAAACCAATTTACTTCATTATATCTTCCTTGGATAAACAACACAATCAATTAACTTTAGAGCAAGTGAAAATTTAGGTAGTACCTGACTCTCAAGCTTGTATGGATTAGGAAATTGAGTTTCCTCCCAATCTTTTCGCTGTGGTCTTGATGTCAATCCCCAACCTGGACGGTCAAAAGCAGCAACAGTGCAGCCAACTTGTCTAGCCAATACACTCATCACATGCCTCCATGAGAAGATCCCGCCTCCAAACCCATGCACCAAAACGATGCCAATCTGGCCATTCTGTTCCAAATCTCGCCCCAGAATTGGAGAGCTCAATGTAGTGACTTCATTCATATCACCAGGATTATCTAGACTAAAAACAGGAATTTCATCGGACAATATAGGAGTTGCAGAACCTTCTAACAGTGGAGCATATAGAGATGAGGTGTGGAATTGATTGCTAAAGCTTCTGTGAAGATGATATTGGGTTTTAGATAGAACATTCAGCAATGGCCTGTCAGAAAAGGTTGTCAAGGATAAGGAACGTGGTGGAGAACCAGGCATGCTAAGCTTGTAGTGGAGGGTAAGCCCTTTGCAAATAATGAATAAGCTGTCAACATCCGCAAGAGATCTAACTGGTATATCCCCTTCATCATGAACTATCCTTCCAACTTTTTGCCTCATTTCACTCTCACTTTTTGGTGCTTTACCAATAGAGGGAGTGGGAGATCTTGGAACTTTCTGGAAACCAGGGAACACAATTTTGCAGGAAAAAGCCTGTCATTTCTTATGGAAATTAGCACAATACATGATATGAATACCCTTCCAACAACTGAATCAAAATACTAAACCTCAAAGATAATCTGACATTTTCTCAAAAGATTCAAAGAAATATTTCCCCTTTATTGAAGTCTCCATGTATTCCCAACTATGGTGCCATACAAGTGTATTTTCTAGTCTTACCCAGAGTTTTTTCTTGAAGGAACTCTATCCACATCACTGGAGTGGATTGACTCTTTTCAGGTCTAGATTGTCAAACATCCAAATTCCATAAATAAAGTCATAAAAGAAACTTCAAAATTCAAAATTTTTCGTACATAAATTCATTCGAAAAATTTTAAAGGCTAAGCAAGGACAAACATACTGATGTGGTTGACAAACCAGTGCTTGAAATGATCAAACGCTGGCACTGTTCCCTAATTGTATTGGAATTTGGCAAAACAATAGACTGACATACATTCAAATAAAAATTATCCAGGAAGCAAATATTTGATTTCTACAGGTATAAATACTGAGAAAGAAAAATAAGGCATTAAAAGGAGCATATAATTTTGAAGAAAAATTTATAGTATCTTACTGCTTCAGAATCAACTCTGTGAAAAACGAGTTTCCTCCGCGCTCTGCAGCTTGTTCTATAAGCAACCACTGTGTGACCAAGCGCAAAAACCACAGATGACAGAAACAACACAGGCATTCCCCATGACTTCTTCAAATGGAGCTTCTGCCTCCTTGAGAGTGAAGAAGAAGTTTCTGCCTCAATTTGGGAGTTGACAGTAAAAATACAAGCCTTGACTGAAAGAAGAAGAATTGAACTGAAAGAGCACAACATCACAGTTCCGAGATAGGGGCCATGCGAGAGAGCAGGGCCGTCACACATTGAATAAACACCTGTGGTCAGCAAAAGCATAAGAACAGTGCAAGGGAATAATTAAGGATGAAATATATTGCTTTTTTTTTCCCTTATTCAATCATATAAGACTTCAAAGGATTAGAGAGCAAACAAAATAATCTTTTACTTCTGTCAAGGAAAAAACTTCAGATTGAGCCTCCTAAACTTCAGATTCAACTTAGCTAATAGTTATTCAATTTTTGCTTAATGAAATTCAGCATTTGTTACTGAAACAGCCCAGAAAGCAAAACAAGATTACGGTAGATGACCTATTCTAATGATTCTTTAGCAATTGTGTCAGTGAAACGTAAAATCTGGATTTTATCCAAAACCCAAGAAGGTGAACACATGTTCTACTCGCATGCAAATGTTAATTTGGCGAAGGCTCTAAGTTTTGAAGAACAGCAACTGAGTCAATTAGATGATAAAGATAATCTTCTTATATAAACATGCACTCCATGTCTGTCTTCAACTTCGAAAGGCCAAGTTGAACTTTTCTTGGTGAAATATTGAAGTAAAAAGGAAAATGAAAAGGCCAATGCAGGCACAGAAGCATTTAGTTCAAAATTTTAATTTATCCAAATGTTTTCATATCAAGAACAAAAGTAGCAAACAATTTGATGCGTGGGAAAGCATACAGGTTATAATGAGAGATCTGATGACAGAAACCAGGGGAATATCCGTCAACGAAGTCTTGAATGCGTATCTGCGCAAATGCTCCTTGAAGCTGTAACATCCGACACAAGTGAAGCTCGAAATCAGAACGCAAGGCACCAATATATCCGCTACAGCGACCAATAAAGGGGCCGAGAGAACCAAGAGCGAGGCCACCATTGCCACCATGAAATATATCGTCCGTAAACATCTCCGAACCTTTTCGAACCACCCTCCCCTGCAGGCGGCCATGTCCGGAACCTTCTCAGTCTCTGAAACGCCGTGCCGAACACAGAAATCAAAACACACAAGAGGAATAACCGAATTCCCCGGCCTCCGATCAATGCTCCTCCGTTCCGTTCAGGTAGGGCTTCTGAAGATCTGAGACCGAACGCGAAACCATACCCTAGCCGATGCCGCCGGAGACAGCGACTTCTCGCCCATGTTCTCGGCCGTCCACGGCGGCTCCCGGCGGTGGATCACCGGTTTCGGAGATATTGCTAGAAGCAGTGCAAGCAGGAGGGTGTGGGGGCTTGGCTTGACGGTGGACCAGACGGCGGAGAGATAGAAACCTAAGATTGAAATTCAAAGCGTTTTTCCCAAATTGGATTCGACAGACAGTCTGGGCTTCGTTGGAGTTCTCCTCCTTTCTCCCCTCCCCTTCTCTCTCTCTCTCTTCTGTTTTCTTTGTTTTTTTTTTAATTATTTTTGCTCCCACCTTTCCTTCTCTTTAGTAACTGTTAATTATTATTGGGATTATCATAGTTACGGCCTCCGATCTTCTGTCACTCATGTATTTGATTTTGATAAATAAAGTAAATTATAAATAAAAATATTATTTTATTACGTAAAGTAAAGAATTAAATTTATAATTTATTAATATAAATATTAATTTATTATAATTTAATTATTTAATTTTTATGATGAGGGCAAGTATTAATTATTATTATTCTTATTAATAATTGCTTCTTTGATTTTACCGTCAAATTAAAGGGTATTAACGGAGGGAAATCATGATTAATTTGAAATCTTGTGTATTATTGTAATCTGAGGCCGCTTCCTCCTGAACACCTGGCAGCTTTTTCCCCAATTGACCTAACCCTGCTTGTCCTCTCTGTCTCTCTTTCTTTTAATAATAATTTTAAATAAGGAATATCTTATATTCCGTTAATCAATATTTTAAAATATTTAATTAATTAATTAAATTATTTAAATGTTAAAAATAATGTAAACTTATTATAATAATTTAATTATTATCTTAAAGTTAATAATTAAAATGTTATTTAAATAATTAAATGTGATACTTGTTATATTATATTTTAAATTTAAATTTATTAAAAAAATCACTAACTAACTAGCAAGTATTTAGTATCTAAATATATGCGATAACGGTCATCTGAATATACCGTAACGGTCAGTACTTTCATTGAATATTTTCTCGGATTTGGCAAATAGGAAGCAAAAGCGAATAAATGAAATGAAAAATTCAAAGGTGGCGCCGCATTC
Source organism: Diospyros kaki (assembly GCA_036245055.1). NCBI lineage: Eukaryota > Viridiplantae > Streptophyta > Magnoliopsida > Ericales > Ebenaceae > Diospyros > Diospyros kaki. The sequence goes on from BSEG01000003.1 coordinate 7,487,261, forward strand.
ATTCCATCGATTCCTGTCGGAACCAAACATCGAAAGGAATATTATATAAAATTCTATTTTTTCCTAATTCATATGCCGAGAAAATTGAAAAGAAAATGTTTGAAATCAAAAGTTATTCGGGTACTGCGATGGTTACATGAGTCGGGGCCCGCGACCCTCCACGTGGCCGTTAGGTACAGGGCTGTCATTGTCGGGTGGGGTAGGGCCCGGTAACGGTCAGATTCTGTAGCGATTCCTGAATGGGTTGGGCCATATCGGCTTGTCGCCCTTTCCCTTTCCGCCCGTCCTTCCTTTCAAATTGCAGGCAGCTTTTGCAGAAATCGCTTCTGGACGCTGCTCTCTCTCTCTCTCTCTCTCTCTCTCTTCTACTTGGATTTTTCCATTTAAGCAATGCACGTGAATATCATCAAAAAGTGCATTTTCCATGTTTTGAGTAATTTATGTTTTATTAAATAAGTATATTTTTCATATTTTAAGTATTATATTAATATTCTTTCTATGAGATTAAAAATAAATTTATTATTAAAATAATATTTATTAATCAAGATATAGATCGAAAAAGATAAGATATAGGAAATACTCTAAACTTTTGTTCTTTTTAATGTATTTATTAAACTTATTTAACGAACCTTTTAAAAGAAGTCACGTAATTTTTTATCTGATATTTTCTTAATATGTTTATCTCTTCTCTTCCTCAAAATAAGTATATTTTAAATCTTACAGATAAAAAAATGATGCATATGTCTTCTAGTATATTTTAAAAAATTTAACAAATAATTTGATAAAAATTTTGAAATATTTCTTAATTTTATGTTGACTATTCCATATTTTGGCCTGCAAAATATTCTAATCTTATTTTGATATAATCTTATCTTATTCATTTTAACAAATGATATCTAAAGTTATAGTTTAACAATAAATAGTAGAATTAGTGAGTTTAAGGTCATGAGTTTAAATTTCATAAATCTTAATTAATCTGATACTAAAAATCGAATAATACAATTTTATGTTCTAAAAAACAACATAAATTTAACAATAAAAAATAATTTGAGAGTATATATAATTAACTTAGCATAAGAGATGTTCGATTATATATTTTATCAATAAAGTGATGTTCCAAAATACCTTTTAGGTTTTACTTGAAGAAAAGAAAAAAAAACAAACAAATGACTTATTTTTTTACTCAAATCTATCACTTTCAATATTGAGCAAAAAAGAGAACTTCACAATTGCACTAACACTAATTCATTTAAAAAAAAAAAAACTAAATTAAGATCTACAAGTGCCACCCTTTAATGGTGAACTTTCATTTAAAATCTCACACACAAGCATATACACATAATCGCATAGACCACTATTCTAAGAGAATGTATATTCATTCCTTCGAACCAAATGCTATACATATTTAGTGACTATTTCTATACTAATACAAAAAGTAAATCTCACCCACTAAAGCGATGCACCAACTAGTATGCAGTGGCGAAGCCAAAAAGGATTTTTAATCTGGGCCAAATTATAATTTTAGTCATGGCCAAATTATAAAATATATAATTATTTATAGTAATATATATATATATATAAAAAAAATCAAAAAAATAAAAAAGTCAATTGGGGCTAAGGCCCCAACGGGCCATAACGTGGCTCCGCCACTGCTAGTATGGTAGTGTCTCAATTTTCCTTAAAAGCCTCGTCACTTCACTTTTTTATGATTTATTGGTATTTTGATCATATAAACCATAAGTTTAATGGGATGGATGTCTATGATACAATCTAAGAGATCCATAATAAAAGGTTTTACTTAAAAGTAATTGATAATAAGTATCCCGACTAAATTCTCATGTAGGCATGCATGTGAGCACGGGCACACACACATATATTCTATTATATACATAAACATTTCATTTTGGTGTTTGAAACTCTATTAATAATGTAATTTTTCAGAATATCCTTGAAAAAAGAAGAGCATAAGAACTACTAAGTTATCCTTCTTGACTTAATTCTATAACCTCTAATATTGAGCAAGAATAACTTAATATTTCACCAACACTAATTTTTATTTAAAATTTACCTTAAAAACAAAAACAAAAACAAAAACTACTTCGTAATCTCCTGTCACCATCCCTTTAAGGTTTGCTTGCATTTGAAATCTTTTATATATATCTTTACTTGCACATTTATAGCGTTACATTCCCCCAAGTCAAATGTTATCTAGTCTATATATCTATACTAATATAAAAAGTAAATTCAACCAATCATAGTAGTAGACCAACTAATATTGTAATGTTATTCGCCTTCAAGATTGAGTTTTGATTTTTTTTTTTTTTTTTTTTTTTTTGGGGGGGGGGAGTGTTTTCAATCTATCTTTTATGGCTTAGTGGTGTTTGGAAAATATAGGCCACAAGTTTAATAGGGTTGCGACTGACGATACTATCAAAAAAGTCCACAGTAAAAGGTTTTATTCAATAACAATAGATAGTTAGATACCTAGACAGAATTCCCATATAGGCACAATCACTAAACAACTAATAAATCTGTCCTCTCAAATAGCAATCAAATGATTTTATCGAATTGTCTATATTCTTGAAGTATTCTCCTTTATACCAAGCGAAAAAAAAAAAGACAAACCCCAAATTTGATGTTATCAATTGCTCTAAGACTATTAGAATTTTTTATTTGTGAAAGGCCTTTCCATTTATTTAATTAATTAGATATTTTTTCTTTTGTAATACATAGATATTTAAGAGTTCAAGTTTTTCTTCTTTTTTTTTAGCTTTTAAATCATAAAAATAAAAATTTAAAAATTCATAAGCTTTTTTAAAAATAGACCCTATTTCTTGCAAAAGTAGGGTAGGAAACCGGGCAGAGCAAACTTACCTGGTCTCTGACCTCAAACCTCAATACCCCACCTCATACCCTAGTGGGGCAAGGGGTTTTTGCGAGTAGATTGTAGCAAGCAGCTGCTCCTACTTGCTATTTGGGGAGAGCTTGTGGGGTTCCTTTCCATGAAAGGGAACTCGTCCCCCCTTTTACTTTATGTATGTATATATATATATATATATATATACATGTTTACACATATAAAAAATCACGTGAAAGACGAAAATAACTGGAATACAAGAGTCCAAAAATCCTTAAGACTTTTGGAATGGATGAGCACATGGGATCCCTGTTACCTCTGAAACGGGACTTTAAGAAGAAGAAGAAGAAAGCATGAAGAAGATAAGTATTGCCCATAAGTCAATGGAAAAGGAAACTCAATAAAATGACTAGATGAACAATGATGACAATAAGCTAGTCTTCTTAATCACAAGAAGATATAATAAGCTCGTGAAGAAGTTCTTAGGACATAGATTAACTGGTAAAGAAAGAACTCGTTTGGGTGTTGTTCTTTGCACCTTCAACTTCCGTGTTCAAGTCCTAGATAGGGGAGAAAGTTCAGCAAGCAAGGCGGGGCTGAACGTTGAAAAACTGTCACACCGTCATCACGTTTGCGAAGAAAGGCTAGGGTCGAACTAGTTGCTGGCTTTCCTAATTTACATCTCCTACTAGAATCGTGAGGTCGAGCAACAGGGGACGCTTGTGATAATGAGTTAATAAAAAAAAAAACTCGTGAAGAAAATGTTCAATAAAAACCCAAAAACAAAAAAAAAATGAATGATCAATGAAGAAAGAAGTTGGTTATCTGCCATGAAAGAAAGAAATTAGGAGCATTAAACTGGAATGACCACTTTTGAAGAAATCAAAGAGAGAGGGAGTATTTGTCGATGCTTGGAGTGACACTGCAAGAAATGAGCAAGAAGATGAAATTCAAAAGAAAGCTACAAAACATGATTTCATGGCCTCTTGAGGATGAGAGGTAAAATTTGACCCTTCTACCTTTGAACTCATATACGATTAATTACTTTAGCCTTTTCATAATATTTATGAAAAACTTGAAAAAGTTACTACAAAAGACATAAATTTGAAATCTTAAATGATCTCTCTCAAGTAATAAAATGTGAAAATGAAATTAAGGATTGAAAATTTCAAAATTGAAGTCTATATATGTTGTGAAAGATGAAGAGTTTGAGAAAGAGATTAAGGTTTTGAAAAAGTGAAATGCAAGGCATTTTAAACCTTCTTTCAAAGATATATATATATAAATAAATCATGTAATATTTTAACATATATATATGTATTTGTTATTAATGAATGAGACTAAAATATTTTAAAATTAATATATAACTAAATGTTTAGTACAAATGACATCCCTTTTGGGGTAATTTGAAATTCTCTTATTTATGGGTCGAAATCCAGCTTGGATTTAGACTTAGATGCAAATTTATTTAACGAGGTAGTATCCAAATAATGAATTTGAGATTTAAATGGTGAGATCAAATGACTCCATCTAAACATTAGATGTGTGTAAACGCCGACTTATTTACCAAATTAATCAAAATTTATTTACTGATTAAATTAAATTGAAAAGCAAAATCGTACTGAATCGATCGATTAATCTAAAAAATTGAACTAATCGAAAAATCTAAAGCCAAACCATATAAACCGAATCAAACTGATTAAACTAAAAAAATATAAAAAAAATCAAAATAATTGATAGAAAACACACAAAATCATAAAAAACGACGTCGTTTTATAAATATCAAAATAATATTGTAATAAAATTCAATCAGTTTAGATAGTTTGATTCTTATAACTAAAAATCAAATCAAAAATAAAAAATTAATTTTTTAAAAAATCGAACTTTTGCTCTGTCCTTAAAATGCACATAGATTCTTGTGGTTTGGTTCATTGCTCACACCTATGATTTGAAAATGCTTGTATGAATTCTTGTGGTTTACTCTGTTCTCTTTACTGTTTTAATTTGTTTTTAATTTTTTAAAATAGTGACAACATATTTACTTTTATATTTTAAAAAACAGGATAAATTTTTGTAAAGAAAACCTAAAATAACAAAAATTTATTTTGATTGTTTTTATCACAAACACATTCAAAATTTTCAAAATGCAGAAAATAATATAGACAAAAAGAACGTATTTTTAATAATATTAAAATAGACATTCAAAATATAAAATTAAAAATAAATTCAAAAATTAAAACTAAAAATTGAAATATAAAGAGACGATATCCTTAATTTTTCTTGATAAAGATAATCCTTTCATTAGATTAGGCTAAATCATTTCATTAAATTAAACAATTTTTAATTAAATCAAATAAAAAATTATTGACCAAAACTCATTGCTGGTGGGGTTCCACCGCGTGCTATCTCCCTTTCTAATCTCTAGAACCCAATCGGCAATAAATGAGTTCCAGATCTGCAATCCATCCGCTGTCAATTCGTCTTGACTAGCATAGTTTCAATGACTATAACTTACGTCAGCCACTACCTAATTTGGTTGGTGAAATTCTTTGTGGCAATTATTTTTTTAAATTTATTATTGTTTAATTTTAGTTAACTTCAAACCAACTTCGTTAATGATGAAAAGGGTGTTTGTGCCAAAAAAAAAAAAAAAAATCATACAAAGACCTCTAAGAATATTTTAAAATCACAAAAAGTATAATTCAAGATATAATTTACTTTAAAATATATCATTTGTAATTAAAAATCATTCAATCTAAGAGTTTATGTGGACTTCACTTGTCCAATCGGGCTTGACACAATGGAGGCCCAAGACTTTTATTGGTCTTTAGACTCAATCTTGACTCATATTTATCAGAAGTGATCATCATTACCTTTGTAATTGCAAAGTTCTTGCACGTCCACTACAAGTTCTATTGATATTTAATGAAGATCTTATCGACACCACACCTCCATTATAGAGTATTGTCAATGTCAAATATCTCCGTTTGCAACACCCTAGGTCTTGCTTGTATGTCAGAAAGTCTTTTTTTTTCCCTTTATATAAGGCAACTTGCTCGCATATTAAGGTATGTTATTTCTAGTCCCTTAATACTGCTAATTAAATCTCTTACTCACTTCTTTATCGGAGTGCTTGCAGGTGTTGCCACCCCCTCCAATTTGGTCCCTAGAGTTAAGTCCGATTTTATCAAAACCTCATCGTACGACAACTTTTTGAATTGAAAGAAACATTAAGTAGCAAATAATATTTCTAATAAGAGACCGAACAAGTACTACTAGATACATCAAGGACAAATGCAGTATTTTTCAATTCCTCTTAATTTTCTAACAATTTTTTATTAGGTAAATTAGGTGATTAAATTTACTTAATGACCTAATAACCAATGAGATGTGACTCTTTTAAGTAAATTAATAAGAATTGAAACCCTATTTTGTGTTTTTCTTTAGTTAACAGTGGAAGGAAAAGAGGTGCAAACTGGAAGAGATTGGCGCCATCCAATTCAATCACTTCATATCTCAAAGGTGGCTGACAGCCGCTGATGATTCAGCGGTGGGTCCTCCATGATAACTCCCTCCTCGACAAAACGTGCATCTTTGCCAAATAAATAACGATAATTTTGCGGAATCTTTTGGTCGCATTATCATTCCAATATTGCCTTTTCTATCTATTTATTATCATTGTAGTCGTCGTTTATACAAGGGCTAACTAGATTGTCCTTCGGGGCTGTTTGGATAGACAATTATTAGGCTGAGAGATTCGATTGAATTGTCGGTGTTTCTTGTCAAATTAATCAATCTTACTAGTAGGACTACCACCACCAGTAGTACTAATTATTCTCCATGAGCATAAACTTTATCGTTCTAAGAACATGGTGCAGTGATAAAGTATTTAAAATTTTACATAAAATATCATATTTTGAATCAATTTAACGATTTAAAATATAGAATTATTGTTAGAACACAACAATAAAATTGAAAAATAAATCTCGCATGAACTATACCAGATGTCTAATTTTAAATGTATATAGATTATTTCTGCATCCAAATTTATCCGAAAAGTGTAATAGAGAAGAAGATTACCCGCTTCAGAGAATTAGTCTAGTGAAACTCAGACACCCCAAGTAAATCAAAATATATATATAGAGAATTCTTGTATAAAGATTAATCTATTTTAAAATGATATAATAAATAACAATTTCGTGTTTTCTAATTATTTAACAAGAAATTTATTTTCTTATCACCGTAAGCGTCCTTCGTACAAATTATTAGATAGATCTCGAATACATGTAATAATTCAAAAAATATATGTGACTACCTGATAATTGACACAAAAATAAATAAATAATCAACCAACATGGGCTCTCAAAAAAAAATTAAAATTTTAACCTGTGACATCAAGGGCAAAAGGCTGGATTTTACTTTTTAATGTACGATGGTTGTTGACTCACAGCATATTTGGAAATTATATATTTTTTAATATATGATGGTTGATATTTCTTTATTTTTCTTATTTTAACAAACGCTGTCTTAAAAGAGTACGTCGATCGAACTTTGAGATAAGTGTTATTCTCTCTCTAACTTTCATGTAATTACTAATTAGATTTTGACGAACAGACTTGAATTTGACTATTGTTTGAAGAACCACAGTTTAGTAGGATTTTTATGTAGAAATTTATGATCAAAGCAATGCAATTACTAATTACAATAAGTTGTGATGTTGCTGGAAATTGGGATTGAGGCATCGCTTGCTAATTTCTGTAATTATAGAGTTTTTGTTTCGTGGGATAATTTCATATGGTTAGATAGCAAGTAAGAGAGGATGGTAATAAATCAGTTAAGGCCTTAATCCTAGAACGGGTCCCCCCAAAAAGGGGAGTGAACCCTAATTGGAGATGAAAAATTAAGGGTGTGTTCAATTGAAAAAAGATGAAAAAGAAAAATATTTTTAATTTCATAGAAAACAATTCTCACGTCCCCTAATTCTAATTTTTTATGGAAAATAGGTCAAAAACACGTTTTAATGTATTGTACCATAATTTTTTTTATGAAAAATGTTAAGTAATCAAACATATAAACATGAAATTTTTTTTCTTGGTGTGACATTTTTCATGAAAAATAATTTCAATCAAACACACCCTAGTAGAAAAAGCTACTCTTCCTTCCCAAAAACTTAGAGAAAAAAAAAGTGAGAAACAACTGATATGTATAGACTAAGGCTCGATAAAAATCCAATGAGAGACCCAGAAGGAAATCTAGAGGAAAGACCAAAGGAAAAAAAGACTTAGGCCAAAAGGATGAAGAAATTTATGGATCGTAACACAATGAAAAAATAAAAAAATTTAACCATAAATTTCTTTAAGATCTCTCCAAGAGAATAGATTACAGAGGAATGACAAATGATTACTTCTTAAGATGTTGATTCAATCCCTGAAAAGTAGTAATCATCAAATTATTCAAGTGTCTGACCTCTGATAGTATCTACGTGAACTTCCAATCCAAGAATCTGGAAAGGGCGGCTTTCCTAAGAACGAAAGAATGTTATCTCAAGAGAACAGCATGGGAGCTTTTTCACATGCACGTCATAGGCATCAATGGCTGAGAAGCACACCAAAAAGAACCACATAGGGCTATTTATAACCCTTAGGCACAAAACCCTAATTATTGGGTTCGTGCTATGTGGTATTTTTTTAGCCCATGTTTTAAACACTTTAAAATATATAATTAGGTATTTCTTTTCATTCTTCTTCATCAAATTATTCAAGTGTCTGACCTCTGATAGTATCTACGTGAACTTCCAATCCAAGAATCTGGAAAGGGCGGATTTCCTAAGAACGAAAGAATGTTATCTCAAGAGAGCAGCGTGAGAGATTTTTCACATGCACGTCATAGGCATCAATGGCTGAGAAGCACACCAAAAAGAACCACATAGGGCTATTTATAACCCTTAGGCACAAAACCCTAATTATTGGGTTCGTGCTATGTGGTATTTTTTTAGCCCATGTTTTAAACACTTTAAAATATATAATTAGGTATTTCTTTTCATTCTTCTTCTTGAGTTTTATGTTTTAAACACTTTAAAACAATCAATTGGGCCTTAGTTTTAAACATTTTAAAACAACACATTAAGTTACTTTAACTTACCCAATATTCTTAGATTAGTTTCATAAATAAACCCATAACTTAATTAAGTAACAATCCACCAAAACCTAAGCCCTTAATTTAGGTAACTTAGTCTAATTAGGGTTTCAGGTGAATTATGACAAACTTAATTAAAAAAAAACTTATTATAGAGACTTTATTTTTTGTATTTATTTATTTATTCAGCAATTACTTAAATACAACATGCATAAAGACAAAGTCTCTAAATTTATTTTGTGTAGAAAGGAATTGAGGTATGACTTCAATTGTATGGTCTTTCATATACTTAAGAGTACAACCTCAAACATGTCCCCGGTTGGATTAGATTTATTACTCAATAAATATATCATATTTTAATATATCAAGTATAACTTAACACTTAAGTTATAAAACATATATTAACAAAGGATTCACCCAATGGATACACATTAACCCAATCACAAAGCCCACGAAAGACAAAGTCATAAGCTATAGATAAATCATAAGGTTGAAACAAATGAAAGAGCCACAAAGGCTCGAGTAGACCTTTATAGGAGAAAAGTCTCTAAGAGAGCTATTCGACAAAACCTCAATGGAAGCAAGGTGCTTAGGTGAGTCTTGACAAACTTTTACAAAAATAAGGGTCTTTAAGAAACCCTTAAGGTCACCCGGAGAAGTCCTTTGTAGAGTATTCCCAAAACCAAAAATGTAAATAAGAAAAACTCCAAAAATTCTTTCAAAAATTTCACAAATGATAAGATTTATTCACAACAATTCAAATTATAGTTGATTTTAGAATACCAAGGATATTTATCATAAATTCTCAAATTTTCCCATAAATAGGTGAATCCATATTCATAAAATATACGCCTTTAATATGATTCAATAGCTTTGTAAATTCTTCAGTATTTTTAAGTATTTGATTTAATTATCTCATTTTTAAGATAATTAAAATGAGAAAATCAAGAAAAAATGCATCACAAGAGTGACAAAAATGACCTGATATAACAATTCAATTGAGCTCAGGAAAAAAAAAAAATCGATTGGAATTAGCATGGTAAGAATAACAGCATGGACACTATAAATCGTTTGAGTGGGCCCTCATGAATTTGGGCCTGGGAATAAAAAACAAACCACCCAATCACACCAGGCCAGGCCCAGATTAAGTACCATGGAATCCCTGGAGATTTTAAAATTCAACTTTTGGAGGATTTTAAATTAAGATTGTAAGCATTTTTCATGTATTAATTTATAGTTTATGATTAAAAAAGGGGTATTATAAATCATAGTATTTTGATGTTAAGCTGGGCCCTGGCTGATCCGTTACATTTACAACAGCCCACTCCTTTGTAACTACAAACTATTTCAAGGCCCAAGGCAACAAAAAGGCTTTGGTATGTATGGATAGCTTAATGATATTCATCTTTGATAGAGATGAATAAGATGATATGATAATTCATGTAAACTATATAATTGATAATACATATCTATTTAAAATATAAAAAAATAAAATATATTGTATGTCATTTCATTTTTCCCAAACAAATACTTGTCTCTATATAAATTGTTACATCACCGTTATTTATCTGTAGTAAAGATAAATATCATTACTTGTATGGATAACATACAAACTTTAATTACAGTTTAAAAATAAAGAAATAAAATAAAATCTAAATACAATTTATCATACTTTATCACTATATTTATATTAAATTCCTGTTGACCTAAATGTTACAAATTTTTCTAGGCATATTCTCACAATTGCTCCTCCCTATCTCTCACGTGATTTCTGTCATTATAAATTTAATTTATAAAATAATTAAATTAATAATATTATTGTACAACATAATTAAAGCTCCCTCATCCGCTCATTAATTTAGATTGTAATCCAATCAAGTTGAGCTTTCCTGAGCTTGAACTTAACTCGTTAGGATTTTAGCGAGTTTAAACTTAAAAATGTGTTTAAACTCGAGAATGTTAAAAATTTACCGATCTCAAGTTTGGCTCACCAAAATCTTATTTATCATGTTAAACGAGTTTAAGTTTGAGCTCGCTAGATTTTTTTTTAAAATTAAACCTATTAAAATCTACTTTTATATAATAAAATAGATAACAAATATAAGTATAAATTCTCAAAACAAATATAATAATATTGTTTAAACAACACATAAATATGCTTATCACAAATACAAGGATAAATAATAAAAAATATTATTTTAAAATAATAACAAAAAGAATGATACTACATATTTGCTTAGCGTCCAACAAATTAAGTGGCAAAGAAACCCTCAAACAATATGTTGATGATTTTAGAAATGTAACATTGGAAATACAAAACTAACAAACGGGTATGATAGTAGTTGTGATGCTTCAATGGATGAAATTAACATCATTACAAGAATCCCTACCTCTACATCAGTCTACATCTTTAGCAAACTTGTTTGCTCAAGCCAACATGTACATCCTTCAAGCTAAAGTAAAACAAATGGTTGGAAGAAATAAAGAAAGAGAGAAGAAGTAAAAGGAAAAAGCCTTTGATAAAGGGACAAGCCAAAGGTAAGAAAGCCAAAAAGTCTACCAGTCTTCCCTAGCTCCAATTCAAGAACTATATCTGACTTATAGAGTCATATTCCACTATTTTGGCAATTATTGATGGATCGGGCCTTATCAAATTTTCCAAGAAAATTGACAAGCCTATAAGGAGAAAAATGGATACTTTCTACTAATTCCACAATACTCATAGCCATCCACAAACAAATAAAGGTTTTGATGAGTGAAGGGAAATTGAAACAATTTGTGAACAGTGAGGCACAAACAAATTACCCCAAGGACAAGGGGCCTTATGTAGAAAGAATACCCTGACAAGCAAGACGTAGCTAGGGAGCATAATTCACCATTCAAGTGTCTCAACCTGCAAAAAGATAAATTGCTCTAGGGCAGAAATCCACGAATGAAACTGTAGAAACACTTGTACTTTGAAAATGCTACAAGAAAGTACTAAAAGATAAAAAAAAATTGAAATACTAACGAGTTATATTTATCTTTCAAGATATATATATTTGAATAAGATAACTTTTATCCTATTGTAGTTTCTTTTTGTGCATTTTGTTTATTAGGAGGATGAATGCATGAAAAAGACCAAAATCTTGGTGAACAAGCAAACCTAGCATTGAAAGTGAAGAATGTGCAAGAACGACCTAGGGTTTGTTGAGAAATTAGAAACACAAAAAGTTTTTTGTTAAGGAGAAAAATAGATGTTTTCTATTAATTCCACAATACTCATGGCCATCCACAAACAAATAAAGGTTTTGATGAGTGAAGGGGAATTGAAACAATTTGTGAATACTGAGGCACAAACAAATTACCCCAAGGATAGGGGGAATGATGTTATGGAGAAAGAATACTGAAAATTACAAAGCGTGAGAATAATCTGGGATAACCTAAAATCAAAAGCGATAAATGTGTAAGAATGATTTAGGGAATATCATTCAAAAAATTGAAATGCAAAAGTGTAAGAATGGTCTAAAAATCAAAGCCAAAACACATAAGACCAGTCTAAAAATCGTGCAAAGGCATGAGACTAGTTCAAAAACCAAAATGCAAAAGCATGAGAACTGTCTAAAAATTAAAACACAAAGGCATGAGAATAGTCTCAGAACCAAAATGCAAAAACGCAAGAGCAGTTGTGGCAACATAAAGTTCAATTAAACCAATGAGTTATCAAAAATGAAGACATGCTGAAGGTAAACATCATAAGAGTCCTTCAACAAGTGAAGTCCCCCCCCCTCCCAAAAAAAAAAAAAAAGGACTGAACCCTAACTTAAGAAGAAAGCTAATAGAAAAAGCTACTTTTCCTTCCCGAAAATTTGGAGAAAAGAGTGGGGAGCAATTGATGTATATGTGGACTAAGGCTTAATAAATAAACCCAATGAGAGGGCTTAGAAAGAAATCTAGAGGAAAGACTAAAGAGGAAAAAAAAAAGACTTGGGCTAAAAGGATTCACCTAATGAATACACATTAACCCAATCACGAAGTCCACGGAAGACAAAACCATAAGCTATGGATAAAGCATAAGGTTGAAACAAAGGAGAAAAGTCTCCAAGAGAGTTATCTAGCAAAACCTTGATGGAAGAAAGGTCCTTAAGAGAGTCTCCAGAAACTTCTACAAAAACGGTCTCTAAGAAACCTTTAAGGTCTCCCAAAGAAGTCCCCCGTAGAGTATTCCTAAAACCAAAAACACAAATAAGAAAACTCCAAGTATTCTTTCAAGAATCTCACAAATGATAAGATTTATTCATAGAAATTCAAATCCTAATTGATCTTAAAATATCAAGGATACTTATCACAAACTCCCCTATAAAAGGTAAGTCCATATCCATAAAAGGTACATCTTTAATATTGATTCAAGAGCTTTGTAAATTCTTCAATATTTTCAAGAATTTGACTTAAATATCAAAAAGTTTGTTTAGGGAATGTCTTGTGTCTTTTGATTGTCTTCTTTTTTGCATAGTGTCGATGATTGGAAGACGATTACCTGACAAATAAAATTATTATTGTATCTAAGCAACAATTATATCAATCTCTATAAAGATTTCATCTAGAACTTTTATTTTAATAACATTTTTTGCCTCCTAATTATAGTATCATATATTCTTCAAGGTTTCATTTTTATAACTTTTTTAAGTATTGGGTATGCGTGAGGTGCACATCAAATTAGGGGCGAATCCCAGGACTGAGGCTGACAGATGTTTATACACTGAGTTTTATTGTATATAGTTATATACAATAAAATACTTCTTCGATGGTACATGTATAGAGTAGGCACATGTATAGAGCTATATATAATAGAATTCAAATAAGGTAACTTTCATGACATGTATGTAGCACGGGCTTGATTTTTGCAATTCTTGGAGCAAACTATCTGTAAGGTCTGGGCTTGGCACGGGCTTAATTTCTATAATTTTTGAAGTAAACTATCTACAGGGGCTAAGGATGGCATGGGTTGGGCCCTCCCCCAGACCGACCTGTGCATCAAACACCTTAATAAGTGGTACGATTTTTTATTTTTTTTCGTGGGCCATGATCACTTTGATGACCAATTTATGCCATTGTTTTCTCCCGCGAGATGCGACAATTGAATCTCCAATTGGTTTGGTGATCGATGAAATATTATATTAATTTTTATGTGATTAAGATTTAAATTTTTTTGTAAGTAAATATATATAAATTTTACTTTGAAAAAATGAAAATTAACTATCTATTTGAGAGAGTTAATAATATTTAATTTCTGTTCTTAGTTTCTTATGTTTAATTTTTATTTAAAAAAAAATAAAATTGAGCATATTATTTTATCACACCATATTTGGTGTAAAAAAAGATTAATGTGAATGTCGTAGTAAATGGAACAACATACAATAGCTCAATATCGACCTATGAGTGATGAGCAAGATGTCAAAGGATCAAGTTGCAACAATTTTGTGAGATTTATAACATTAATATTGATAGCAAGTGACTTAGAAATTAACATATGACTAGTTTACAACTATTCTATAGTCATTATGTGGCTTAAAAATAAAATAATTCAGATATACAAAATTATTGATTTTAATTTTAATGTAAAAATTATTTTAAAATAAACATCATAATTTAAAAAATAAAATAAAAAAAAATTGCAATCAATGTCCACATATTATTAGATTAAGTGGACTCGTTAAGTTATGGGTTAGTTTGAGTCAAGAGATTATTTCACATCGAAAAATTCTTGTGAGTCAGACAAATTATCAGACAGACTTATAGAAGGGGAGCTAAAAGACTAAAATGTCCTCACCCATATTATATTACACTTTTTTCAATGTAATGTGGGTGAGGACATTTTAATCTTTTAGTCTCTATTTTGTAAGTTAGTCTGTCAACTTGTCTCCATTCTGTAATCTTTGACATCCTTAGTGAAGGGCAAATCAGTGGTGATTATGGAATATTAATACAAATGAAACATTAAATGAAATTGAAAAGTTAAAATAAAAATAAAAATATATAATCAAATAAAAAAATAACTTTTTAAAATGAAAATAAAAAATTTAAAGGAGCCCGGTTGAAAACCAAGCAAAATTTTCCTAAACTCTAAACTCAGTCCGACTTAAGTCAAAAGTCTTTGATCTTGCCTCAATTAAGGCGAAGAAATCTCTAGGATTTTACTAAAATTACCCCAAGACCAATACTAAGTTGACTGCCTCTTTATATTAAACATTAGATTTTTTTGGATAAAAGAGATAAAGGGCACTGTTTAGGATTTAGAAGAGTATTTTTAGATGAGACCAGGGGATCAATTTATACACTCATGCAATGTTCATGATTGAACCTATCACGCAAAAATTATCCAAAATAATGGTTAGGCCTCTTACTAGGTTTAGATAAAAGAGTTATTTTTTTGGTAGAAAAGGTGAAATTCCTCACTTTAAGGGTCTCCCAGACACTGTTCTATGCATATGAGAGAGGTTAATCACGATACACGACAGTCTCCAAGATAGGAGGTACAGTGCATAGTTCCCATAAGAAGCTACCCCTATAAAATGATGAAACTCCCACACTATGGTTGTTATGATTCGAATCTACATCTTTGAATACAATCTTCTATCATGTGAACCATCTGTGTTACGCTTATGGGAGCAAAGAGTTATTTTTCTCTTTATTCCTTACGTATACTTAAACACATGTCAAAAAAATATACGAGATCCAAGAAAAGTGTTTAGAGCTTACTTATTAACCTCCATTTAAGAGCATGTATTTTCTCCCTATCATCAAATATAAGGGTACCCGTTAATTTAGGTATACCTAAAATACTGAACTTTATTTATAAATATATTTTTTTACTTGCTAGTAGCACGAATCACACCTCTATTGGTCATATATTTATATATAAATATATAAGCTTTGTTTTCTTTTTTTTTTTGGGCGTAAAAATCATATTATTAGGGTAGTACTCTATACTTAAATTAATTTTAAATCTAAAATTATAAACTATGTTTTAATTAAACTAAACTTGAACTCACATGAAACCCAATTACACCAACTAATCCCCAAATTCAACCCCATATTACTAAAATGTTATGTTTGTATTTAACAAACACTTAATTGATGCTAATAGAAAATAATACTAGTTTAATTTTATATGTTAGATAAAATTAAACAGATAAAATTAAACTTAATTAAGTTAGAATTAACTGTCAAAATTAAAAGAATTGTATAACATTGTAAATTTAAGAAAATGATTGGATTATTTTCATGATTAGCGTTAAAATTTAATATTGCGAGTTTAGTTTAGTTTATAATTTTAACCAAAATTTAGATAATGATAAAAGTTATAGTGTTGTGTTAAAATAAGCTTATAATTCAAATGGGTAAGTTAGCTTTTATCTTTTAAAATAAAAAATATTAAAGGGTGTTTTAGAAATAAATAAAGACTGATAGGGTTTTACACACTAAATCTAGTGCTTGAATAATTAATATAAAAGATAAATTATTATTATTATTATTATTATTATTATTATTATTATTATTATTATTATGTTGGGCGACTAGTATTTTTAATTTTTTATTTATTACCTTAGATTGAATGGTATTTATATATTTGAGTTGTGTTACTTTTTTAATAATATTTTTGATATTTTTATTTTTGGGTATAATGTTCATAAATACTACTAATAGGTTATTTCTATTATGTTGTAATTTTTTAGGGGTGATTGACAAAAAGGAAACTCAAATGGTAAAGGATACATGGCGCTGTTAGTATTTGTTAATTTGACAAATCTTAATATGGTAGTAATCTAAAATATTTGAGAAATTTCGTATTATAAGATATTTGAGATAGTATCTTCAACTCTTTCAATTAAAAAATATATTGGAGAAAAGAATTAATATGAGAAAAGAATTAAGGTAATTAATATGACAAAATCAAGAAAAAATTCATTACAAGAGTAAGAAAAATGACCTGATATAGCAATCCAATTGAGCTCAGGGAAAAAAAAAATCGATTGAAATTAGTATGGCAAGAGTAACAGCATGGACACTATAAATCGTTTGAGTGGGCCCTCATGAATTTGGGCCTGGGAATAAAAATCAAACCAACACCAGGCCAGGCCAGCCCAGGCCCAGATTAAGTACCATGGAATCCCTGGAGATTTTAAAATTCAACTTTTGGAGGATTTTAAATTAAGATTGCATGCATTTTTCATGTATTAATTGATACTTTATGATAAAAAAAGGGTATTATAAATCATAGTATTTTGATTTTTAGCTGGGCCCTGGCTGATCCGTTACATTTACAACAGCCCACTCCTTTGTAACTACAAACTATTACAGATACAAATTCTAATTACAGTTTAGGAATAAAGAAGAAAAACAGAAGATCCAAATACAATTTATCCTACTTTATCACTATATTTATCTTAAAAACTCTCTCATCGAGCAATTAATTAGGGATGTAATCCAATTGAGCCGAACATTACTCAGCATAGGCTTAACTCGTTAGGATTTTAGTGAGTTCGAGCTTAAAAATATATTTAAACTTGAGTTTGTTAAAGATATATCGATTTTGAGTTTGGCTCATCAAAATCTTATTTGTTTCTTCAAGTCTAACTTATTTATGAGTCGAATTTTAAATTATAATATAAATTTAATTTATTTATAACACAAGTTAATAAACGAAGTCTTATCAACTTAAAAGCTACGCTGCTCACGAACAACTTGAGTGACTGACTGGTGTACAATCCTCCCATTAATTAAACCCTCGACATTAAATCAACCTTTTTCATCTGTCAAATTTACTTGGTAATGAATTCCAGTTTAAGAAAATAAAAAAGAAAAAAAAGAAAGAAATTGGAGTTTGGTGAAATCGGTCCATTTGGCTACAAATTGGTTGCTTTCGGCTAAGTGGCGGACCATACCAATCAATCAAGGGAGCCACCACCCACTCACCAACCTCGCCTGCCCCACATCCCACCCCCACCAGAGGGTGGGTGAAACCTACTTTTCAATCAAAATACTTAATTATCTATAGAAAAATCTGTACAATAAATTACTAAAAAAAATAATTGTAGACGTTAAATAATAAAATTATCCTCACTCAATTCTCCTTATCATCTTTGAATGAAACCCGATTGAATTTCATCAAAACCCAATCGAATTTTATAAAATTTAGAGTTTTTTTCTTTTACAATAATATAATGATCGATGAAAATCAATTAGACTTTATCATTGAATAAAGTTAAATTTGATTATTGGGCCTATCACCTATTATTACATGTAGTATGATCCTTATCTATATATCATGATGGTTCAAGATTTGATCACGTTAATAATAATAATAATAATAATAATAAATTTCCATCTCTTTGAGAAATATTAAAAAATACAAAGTAAAAAACCGAAGCAAACCTCACCAACCCCATCCAACCACCACCATTCCTACACATTTTAAAACTGTCCCATCATTCTATCCCTCCATCTTTCCCGTTCGCCGGAATCTCGCGGCCGCACGAACAATGCCGGACGATGCCTCCTCGCCTCCTCCGCCGCCGCCCAACTTCTGGGGGGACATGCCGGAGGATGAATACTACACTTCCCAAGGCGTCCGAAACACCAAATCCTATTTCGAAACCCCCAACGGCAAAATCTTCACGCAGTCCTTCCTGCCGGTGGATCTCCCCGTCAAGGCCACCGTCTTCATGACCCACGGCTACGGCTCCGACACCGGCTGGCTCTTCCAAAAGTTCTGCATCAGCTTCGCCGGCTGGGGCTACGCCGTCTTCGCCGCCGACCTCCTAGGCCACGGCCGCTCCGAGGGCCTCCGCTGCTACCTCGGAGACATGGAGAAGATCGCCGCCACGTCCCTCTCCTTCTTCCTCAGCGTGCGCCGCAGCGACGAATACAGACATCTGCCGGCCTTCCTCCTCGGCGAGTCCATGGGCGGCGCCGCTACCATGCTGATGTACTTCCAGTCGGAGTCCGACACCTGGACCGGCCTGATTTTCTCAGCACCACTCTTCGTCATTCCAGAGAACATGAAGCCATCCAAGGTACCGGTTTTACTGTTAATTGCTACTTCCATTTCAAAGCCAAACCAAAAATCAAGAATCAAAATTTTGAAAATTTGCGATATAAGAAACCGATCGAATTGAAACCAAATGACATTAATCAATCGAAATCCTCAAATGGGTTAATTAGGTGAGGCTGTTCATGTACGGGCTGCTGTTCGGCTTGGCAGACACGTGGGCGTCGATGCCGGACAACAAGATGGTCGGAAAAGCCATAAAAGACCCGGAGAAGCTGAAGATAATCGCCAGAAACCCAAGAAGGTACACGGGGAAGCCGAGGGTTGGGACGATGAGGGAGCTGGCGAGGGTGTGCGAGTACATCCAGAGCAACTTCCACAGGGTGAAGGCGCCTTTCCTGGCGGCGCACGGCACGGCGGACGGCCTGGCCTGCCATACCGGGTCGCAGATGCTGTACGATAAGGCGTCGAGCGCCGACAAGACGCTGAAGCTGTACGAGGGCATGTACCATTCGTTGATACAGGGCGAGCCCGACGAGAACGCCAATCTTGTCTTGGCCGACATGCGGGCTTGGATTGACGAGAGAGTCGAGAGGTACGGCTCGCAAATGTAAATTTCGATCAAATTAAGCAACATATATCAATAATAATAAAAATAAAATTGACAATGATGATTCACCGCCGCCGCCGCCGTACTACTGACTGCCGTACTGTATCCAGCCGTGCAATTAACTCCAAAATTGGCTAAGTTAAAATGCACCTCCATATCGACAGACCAGCGGCAGGCAGTTGGTAGCAAAGGCTAACAAGGTTGCTGACCAACCAGCCTCTGGGCTTTCTCTTTCTTAATTTCAGACATAGCATTTAATGATATTATTACCAAAATTTAATAATTTACATGTACAGTTGTGCCTGTACCTTAAAATTATTGAATTTTGGTAATTGATATAATTCAATCCATCTTTTAATTTTTCATTAAATTTTGTTAATAAAAATGGACTTGATATATTATAATATAAACTAGAAAATTACTTAATATTAAAATTAACATAAACTTGATAATTAAATAATTTTAGAATTTATATTAATGTATGTAAACCAAAAACTAGAGCTAAAGTGAAAAGTTACAAGATAAATTAAAATAAAGGTAAATTGCATCCAAATTTCATGTGATTCGAGTCATTGTTGAGCCATATCTTGTGATTTTAAAATATTTTTAGGAGTCTTTGTAGTTAACATTTTTTGCTAAGGTCCATATGTTAACACTAATAATTTGTTAGTTTTGTGTAATCTAATAGCACCTCATATTAAGGAGTGGTAAATTATGTGTTTAAAAATTTTAAAAATTTGTAAAGGCTTTAAAGAGAAATTTGAAAACAGTGAATTAGGAGTAAGAGAAAATATAAATCAAAATAAGTAAAAGATATAAAAGATTTAAAATGGTTCAGCTCAATTCAACCTACTCCACTACTCTACTTTTCTACTAAAAATTTCAAAATCCATTATAACTTTCTATTTAATCAAGTAGGTCATCCAATAAAATCGTTAGAAATTTACAACCTTCTATTTATATCCAAGTATGCCTTCTAGCACAACTGTTGGAAAATACAACATAATTTACACTTGAGAGTTGACACTATTAGGGTGTGTTTGATAATATGAAAAATGTCTCATCTAAGGAATTAAATTCCATCTTTGGTATTTGACACACTATATTTTTCATGGAATTCAATTTCATGGTACAATCATTAAAGTATGTTTTTGCCTATTCATGAAAAATTCCATCTAAGGGGGAGATGGTTTTTGTTTTTTATGTAAGTTGAAAAACGCTTTCCTTTCCACCTAAATGCTATCAAACACACCTTTAGTTACAAAAATCTCTTTAAAATATGCAACAAAGCTTTAATAAGATATTACAAAGATAAATAACTTAGATTGAGAGAAATATTGAAAGTATAAGCACCAGTAAGAAGAATAATATCACTTGTAAGCTTCTATCACTTGATCAACCTCTCTGGTGCATCATTGGGTTGGTATTTATAGTATTCTCTCGTGCATTGAATTAACTAGCTGCTGCAAGAGCCGTTGGGAGTTTTAATGCCTACAAACTAGTCGTTTAAACATGTCAATGAAGAAACAGTCGATAGTTTATCAAACCGATTGACAATTTTTTTGCGAAAGTTGAAACATACTCACGACTTTGGGCAAATGTTCGACTTCTTTTAAAAAAACGATCGACTGTTTTGACAACAAGTTGAATTATACAATGGTGATCGACATTTTTTGAACTTGTGTGAAAAGAAAAAAGAGTTGAACTGTGGAGACAGGACCTTGCTTTGATACTAGAATACGCCGGAGACAGGACCTTGCATAAGGTATGACTGGGCAACACACGGCTCTCTAGCCTGCTAGCCTTTTCAAGCCCTATCCTGTTATGTGCAAGGCCACCCCCGGTATATCGGATCATAGCAGCTTGTACAGGAAGCGTTCTGATGCAGAGGATCCTTCGATGAGGCAACTGCAGAGCATACTAGCCATAAGTACAGTGCTCATGGTGTGAACATAACTAAGTAAGGATAAGAGTGGAAACCAGAAACAAGGAGAGCTTTATACGATCATGGAGAGAAAATATGTTTTCATATATCGGATCTTCTATATCTTACAATGGGATGCACGACTTCCTTTTATAGAGAAGGAAAAGCCAAAAGCATACAGATAAGGAGCATCGGATGCTCTGATAAAGTAAAAAGGAAAAACACACACTGACATGGAGCATGGAGTGCTCTTTGACAATCACACGGGATAATAAGCCAAACTACTTTCGGCTAAAAGCATAAAGCATGAAGCATACAGATAAGATCACATGCAAAAGGCATGCGTCTGACATATACAGTACTTTGATAGATGGTGACTGCTCTGGAGGAGACTTTGGGCCTGATTGTTGGGTCGGGCTTTCAAGGTGTGCCAAGATTACATTCTGGGTCGGGCTCATCTGAGTCATATGGGTTATGGGGTATACCCAAACATTTCCACTAGGGGTCTTCAGTGTGGGCTGGTTCATCTGGTTGGGTGGAGCTGTTGCTTTGGGCTTGATCTGGAATAGAGACATTCTGGAGATATTCAGATTGGGCTTTTTCGATCTTTCTGGTGTAGCGAGGAGGAAAATGTTCCCATGGGACGTCTTCATCAATACTGGGCCAGATCTGAGGAGGAATGGTATTGTTAAGGATGGAGAGTTGGCGTTGAAGTTCACGAAATTCGATGGGGTGAGTCTGCCATTCAGAATAGAGGTTAAAGGGGAAGAAAGCATAGTCTTGAAAGGTAGAGGTATAACAGGAGGATGCAGCAGTAGGGGTATCTGTAGTAAACCTTTTGGTTCGGGTAAAGAGAATGATGATATACCATTTCTGAGGAGAGGTCTAGAGGCTTTGGTTCCGAAAGAAAATACTAGCAAAGTATTGTTTCCAATAGGAGAGGGGATGAAACCATTCAAGGAATTGGGTAGTGTAATGATTGAGGCGAGAGGGTTGAAGCCAATGTTGCCAGGTTTGGATATGGAATTGGATGGCAATGGTGTATTGATCCAGGAGGTACCATAGAAACCATAAGAGAGGTTTAAGGAACTCGGAATGAGGTAAGAGGGTAAAAAGGGGTATTCGGGATGGACACCAAGACCACTGAGATGATGGGAGTCGTAATGTCGGATGGTTTCAAGTTGGTAATGAAGCATAAGCTTGTAGATTTCTTCAGGGAGGTTAAATACTCTGGGCCATTCAAGAGGGTAGGTTGGAAGGGGTTGGAACATAGCCATGGTAGGGAGTTGAAAAGAGAAAGCTGGGTAAGGAACAAGGGGTCGGCTTAGGAAATCTGCAAGGACATTCTTTTTGCCAGGGTTATGTTTGACATTGAAGGAGTAACGGGAGAACCATTCTTGCCAACAGAGTAAAAGAGGGGGAGGTAGCTCTTTCTGTTTGAAGTGCAACATGCGAGGAAATGCAGCCATATCCATTTGGATCTGGAAATGGTAGTTAACAAGATGGATCTGGAATTTCTAGATGCCTTTCTTGACAGCAAGGATTTCTTTGAAGGTAGAATGATAATGGAGCTCACTATCTTTAAAAGCACTGCTTTTGTATCCACAGATAGAGGTATGTCCATTTTTTTCTTCAAGAAGGATTGCGGACCAATAGAGATCACTTGCATCAGTTTGGAGGATGCCGGTACCATCAGAAGGAATGTGTAAGGGGGGCAAAGTAGGAACAAGATCCTTGAGATGTTAGATAGCCTAGGTGTGAGTGTGGTTCCAAGGGGGGTCTTTTTTGAGGTGTTGGAGAGGGCGGATGATGTTAACAAGGTTAGGGACAAAGTCGGCTATATAGGTAATAATGCCAAGGAATTGTTGGGCCTGGGTTTTGGTAAGGTTGGAGTCGGGGAAGGTTAGGAGTTCACGGGAAATGTGAGGTTGGAGAGAGATTTGGCCATTGGAAATGGTAAGTCCAAGAAAGTCAATGGGGGGGACGACAAGGGTCATCTTTTTAGAAGAAAGCATGATGCCATATTGGGTGAGGAGAGTATGGAAGGTGTGAGGTAAAGTTAAATGATCTGAAGTAGTGGAGGAGAAGAGAAGGATGTCATCAATGTAAATCAGGGCATGAGAGAGGATAGGTTGGAAAATGCGGGTCATTGCTTTTTGAAACAGGGAAGGGGCGGTTTTGAGACCAAAAGGCATGACGGTCCACTGGTAGTGAAAATTGGGAATGCAGAATGCAGTTTTGAACCATTCTTCTGGGCGGATGCCAAGTTGCCAAAATCCGGCTTTGAGGTCAAACTTGGAGAAGATAGTAACACCAGCTAAATGGGCAAAGAGATCTGGTTTGGTGGGGAGGGGAAATTTGTTATCGGCAAGGAAATGGTTGAGAGGTTGGTAGTTAATGACTAGGCGGAGTTTTCCTCTGGTTTGCTCAGCTCTTTTATTGACATAAAAGGCTTGACATGCCCACTGGGAAGTGGTATCTTCAATGAGGTTTTCTTGCTTGAGTTGGGTGAGTTCTTGGACAACGAGGGTATAGTGAGAGGGGTTCATGCCAGAATGGGTAGCTTTTGTAGGATTGATGTTTTCATTTTTCTTGAAAGGAAGAGAAATGAAAAAGTCAAGGTTTTGCCATAAGGGATGAGAATATTTGGTGAGTAATTCAGAATGGGTTTCTGCACAACAGTCAGTGAGGAGAAGGTTCTGAATAGTTGAGAGGTCAGTAAGGCTAAAAAGGTTTTGAGGGGGAACAAAGGAAAGAGCCTTTGTAAAGGAGGCCATTGTCAAGAGGTTTAATTTGGGTTTTCCATAATTGGCTAATGATATCCCATCCAAGGATGAGGTCTTTACCAAGAAGAGTAGAGCCAAGGAATTTGTGTTTGAGACGAAGGCCGGGGAAAATTTGAAGGTAAACGGGTTTATTTCGTTGCTTAATAGTGAAAGTTTCACCATTGGTAGCTTGAAAGTATTGGGTGTAAGGTTTCCAAAAGGAGGGGGGTAACACTGCTGGGTTAAGGATAGAGGTAGCGACACCAGTGTCAAAAAGGGCAATTACTAGAGTGGGTTTGGAGAATTTTTCTGGGTAAATTTGGAGGCGAAGAAATGGTGTGGGTAATATGGCTTGGATAGGGGAGACTTCATACTGGAGAGAGTCAGGATCAGAGGCATCAGATTCATCATCAGATTGGTAGGAAATGCCAAAGATAACTTGAGGATTGTCTTCATCGGTTTCAGAGAATAAGGATTCAAGATCATCATCCTGAAAGGAAAAATTTGAGATCATTTGGACATGAGAAAGAACTTTCTTTGCCTTTGCCTTAGGACAGACAAAACATTGGTTTCCTTTGTTCTGAATTTTGTGGAACTTTTTCTTGAAGAACCATTTCTTGGGTGGAAATTTGGGTTTAGGGTGGGTTCGGTTTGTAAGGCGAGGAACATTAAGAGGGATTTTTTTGAAATTTCGGGGACGTTGACCATAGCAGTCGCAAGATTTTTCTTTGCATTTGATCTGTAAATCAGAGCGGGTGCAGGCTTTGGCAAGCTTTGTTGTCATAGCTTTGATATCAGCATGGGCTTGTTGTTGTGAGCAAAACTGCTCAACAGTCTTTAAGACGCGTTGATGTAATTCACCGAGGGATATGGTGGCAAGGGAGAGATCTTTGTGCTCCAGTTGTTGAGAGATTTCTTGACCAATAGGAGTCGGGATGGAGTTGAGAAATTGTTGTTTCAAGTTTGGATCATTCATGCCGTCAAAGGCATAGAAGCGTCGAGCAATTTCTCGGAAATGCTTGTTAAGGTCCTTGGGATGGAAAGAACAACATTTGAGTTGGAAATATTCTCTTCGAGCCAAATCAATGACATGAGCTGGTTGACCAAGAAATTCTGTATGAATGTGCACAATGCATTTTTCAATGGAAGATTCTGTGAGGATCAATTGTTTGAGGAAATCATTCAGCTTATCCCACAAGTCACGGAGAATGCCAATAGTACGGGCAATGAACTGGGAAAAAACATAGGGGACCGAAGCATCTGGGTTTTTCATTTCAGCAACACACCAAGCTTGGAATTCTTGGATACGGGAGTGCCATCGGGAAGGAGGAACGTTGTCAAGGGTAAAACAAGAATGAGAATTGCCCTTCTTGATTCTCGTTTTGCTACCTACCAACATGCTTGCATCGAAACTGTTGAGACTACTCTCAACTCTGGCACCATCTTTGTCACTCTTTTCCCTAACTTCAACATGCCAATTTGTGATCCCCAACTCCTCCATACTTTCAAAGTCCAGATTCAAATTGCTGGAGCAAAACCTAGTGTCCCCACTTATGATGCTACCCTCTATTACCAGATGGCCTATCGAGTCCAGAACCATGCTTTAGATCTGGCTCTCCCTCACAATCAGTCAGATGCACTCCTTCTCCAAGTTGATTCAAATTAGGTCCCCAGTTGCATCCATGTTCCTAAGCAATTGTCCCGTGATGAGCTTATCAAGATTCTCCCAGACGCATGGGTCACTGACTATGAAAAATACCACCAGCAATTCTCCCAGAGCTTATCAAGATTCTCAGGCATGTTGCCTTCTCATCCTTGTTTTACCCTTGACAACGTTCCTCCTTCTTGATGGCACTCTCGCACCCAAGAATTCCAAGCTTGGTGTGTTGCTGAAATGCAAAAACCAGATGCTTCGGTCCCCTATGTTTTTTCCCAGTTCATTACTCGTACTGTTGGCATTCTCCGTGACTGGTGGGATAAGCTGGATGATTTCCTCAAACAATTGATCCTCACAGAATCTTCCATTGAAAGATGCATTGTGCACATTCATACAAAATTCCTTGGTCAACCAGCTCATGTCATTGATTTGGCTCGAAGAGAATATTTCCAACTCAAATGTTGTTCTTTCCATCCCAAGGACCTTAACAAGCATTTCTGAGAAATTGCCCGACGCTTCTATGCCCTTGGCGGCATGAATGATCCAAACTTGAAACAACAATTTCTCAACTCCATCTCGACTCCTATTGGTCAAGAAATCTCTCGACAACTAGAGCACAAAGATCTCTCCTTTGCCACCATATCCCTCGGTGAATTACATCAGTGCGTCTTAAAGACTGTTGAGCAGTTTTGCTCACAACAACAAGCCTATGCTGATATCAAAGCTATGACAACAAAGCTTGCCAAAGCCTGCACCCGCTCTGATTTACAGATCAAATGCAAAGAAAAATCTTGCGACTGCTATGGTCAACGTCCCCGACATTTCAGAAAAATCCCTCCTAATGTTCCTCGCCTTACAAACCGAACCCGCCCTAAACCCAAATTTCCACCCAAGAAATAGTTCTTCAAGAAAAAGTTCCACAAAGGTCAGAACAAAGGAAACCGATATTTTGTCTGCCCACAACATGGACATTTTGCAAGAAACTGTCCTAAGGCAAAGGCAAAGAAAGTCCTTTCCCATGTCCAAATGATCTCAAATTTTTCCTTTCAGGATGATGATCTTGAATCCTTATTCTCTGAAACCGATGAAGACAATCCTCAAGTCATCTTTGGCATTTCCTATCAATCTGATGATGAATCTGATGCCTCTGATCCCGACCCTCTCCAGTATGAAGTCTCCCCTATCCAAGCCATATTACCCACACCATTTTTTCGCCTCCAAATTTACCCAGGAAAATTCTCCAAACCCACTCCAGTAATTTCCCTTTTTGACACTGGTGCCGCTACCTCCATCCTTAACCCAGCAGTGTTACCCCCTCCTTTTGGAAACCTTACACCCAATACTTTCAAGCTGCTAATGGTGAAACTTTCACTATTAAGCAACGAAGTAAACCCGTTTACCTTCAAATTTTCCCTGGCCTTCGTCTCAAACACAAATTCCTTGGCTCTACTCTTCTTGGTAAAGACCTCATCCTTGGATGGGATATCATTAGCCAATTATGGAAAACCCAAATTAAACCTCTTGACAATGGCCTCCTTTACAAAGGCTCTTTCCTTTGTTCCCCCTCAAAACCTTTTTAGCCTTACTGACCTCTCAACTATTCAGAACCTCCTCCTCACTGACTGTTGTGCAGAAACCCATTTTGAATTCCTCACCAAATGTTCTCATCCCTTATGGTAAAACCCTGACTTTTTCATTTCTCTTCCTTTCAAGAAAAATGAAGACATCAATCCTACAAAAGCTACCCATTCTGGCATGAACCCCTCTCACTATACCCTCGTTGTCCAAGAACTCACCCAACTCAAGCAAGAAAACCTTATTGAAGATACCACTTCCCAGTGGGCATGTCAAGCCTTTTATGTTAATAAAAGAGCTGAGCAAACCAGAGGAAAACTCCGCCTAGTCATTAACAACCAACCTCTCAACCATTTCCTTGCCGATAACAAATTTTCCCTCCCCACCAAACCAAATCTTTTTGCCCATTTAGCTGGTGCTACTATCTTCTCCAAGTTTGACCTCAAAGCTGGATTTTGGCAACTTGGCATTCGCCCAGAAGAAAAGTTCAAAACTGCTTTTTGCATTCCCAATTTTCACTACCAGTGGACCGTCATGCCTTTTGGTCTCAAAATCGCCCCTTCTCTGTTTCGAAAAGCAATGACCCGTATTTTCCAACCTATCTTCTCTCATGTCCTGATTTACATTGATGACATCCTTCTCTTCTCCTCCACTACTTCAGATCATTTAGCATTACTTCACACCTTCCATACTCTCCTTACCCAGTATGGCATCATGCTTTCTTCTAAAAAGATGACACTTGCCGTGCCCTCCATTGACTTTCTTGGACTTACCATTTCCAATGGCCAAATCTCTCTCCAACCTCACATTGCCCGTGAACTCCTAATCTTTCCCAACTCCAACCTTACCAAAACCCAGGTCAACCAAATCCTTGGCATTGTTACCTACATAGCCGACTTTGTCCCTAACCTTGTCAGCATCATCCTCTCCAACACCTCCTCAAAAAAGACCCTCCCCCTTGGAACCACACTCACACCCAGGCTATCCAATATCTCAAGGATCTTGTTCCTACTTTGCCCCCTTACACATTCCTTTTGATGGTTCCCGCATCCTCCAAACTGATGCAAGTGATCTCTATTGGTTCGCAATCCTCCTTGAAGAAAAAAATGGACATACCTCTATCTGTGGATACAAAAGCGGTGCTTTTAAAGATAGTGAGCTCCATTATCATTCTACCTTCAAAGAAATCCTTGCTGTCAAGAAAGGCATATAGAAATTCCAGATCCAAATGGATATGGCTGCAGTTCCTCGTATGTTGCACTTCAAACAGAAAGAGCTACCTCCCTCTCTTTTACTCCGTTGGCAAGAATGGTTCTCCCGTTACTCCTTCACTGTCAAACATATCCTTGGCAAAAAGAATGTCCTTGCAGATTTCCTAAGGCGACCCCTTGTTCCTCACCCGGCTTTCTCTTTTCAACTCCCTACCATGGCCATGTTCCAACCCCTTCCAACCTACCCTCCTGAATGGCCTCGAGTATTTAACCTCCCTGAAGAAATCTACATGCTTATGCTTTATTACCAACTTGTAAGCATCCGACATTACGGCTCTCATCATCTCGGTGGTCTTGGTGTCCAACCCGAATACCCCTTTTATACTCTTTTTACCCTCTTACCTCATTCCGAGTTCTCTGAACCTCTCTTATGGTTTCTATGGTACCTCCTGGATCAATACACCATTACCATCCAATTCCATATCCAAACCTGGCAACATTGGCTTCAACCCTCTCGCCTCAATCATTACACTACCCAATTCCTTGAATGGTTTCATCCCATCTCCTATTGAAAACAATACTTTGCTAGTATTTCCCTCCGGAACCAAAGCCTCCAGACCTCTCCTCAGAAATGGTATATCATCATTCTCTTTACCCGAACCAAATGGTTTACTAAAGTACCCCTACTGCTGCATCCTCCCGTTATACCTCTACCTTCCAAGACTATGCTTTCTTCCCCTTTAACCTCCATTCTGAATGGCAGACTCACCCTAGAGAATTCCATTAACTTCAACGCCAACTCTCCATCCTTAACAATACCATCCCTCCTCAGATTTGGCCCAGTATTGATGAAGATGTCCCATGGGAACATTTTCCTCCTCGCTACACCAGAAAGATCGAAAAAGCCCAATCTGAATATCTCCAGAGTGTCTATATTCCAGATCAAGCCCAAAGCAGCAGTTCCACCCAACCAGATGAACCAGCCCACACTGAAGACCCCTGGTGGAAACGTATGGGTATGCCCCATAACCCATATGACTCAGATGAGCCCGACCCAGAATGTAATCTTGGCACACCTTGAAAGCCTGGCCCAACAATCAGGCCCAAAGTCTCCTCCAGAGCAGTCACCATCTATCAAAGTACTGTATATGTCAGACGCATGCCTTCTGAATGTGATCTTATCTGTATGCTTCATGCTTTATGCTTTTAGTCGAAAGTAGTTTGGCTTATTATCCCGTGTGATTGTCAAAGAGCACTCCATGCTCCATGTCAGTGTTTGTTTTTCCTTTTTACTTTATCAGAGCATCCGATGCTCCCTATCTGTATGCTTTTGGCTTTTCCTTCTCTATAAAAGGAAGCTGTGCATCCCATTGTAAGATATAGAAGATCCGATATATGAAAACCTATTTTCTCTCCATGATTGTCTAAAGCTCTCCTTGTTTTTGGTTTATACTCTTATCCTTGCTTAGCTATGTTCGCACCATGAGCACTGAACTTATGGCTAGTATGCTCTACAGTTGCCTCCTCGGAGGATCCTCTGCATCAGAACGCTTCTTGTACAAGCTGCTATGATCCGATATACCGGGGGTGGCCTTGCACATAACAGGATAGGGCTTGAAGAGGCTAGCAAGTCAGAGAGCCATCCAGAGCCGTGTGTTGCCCAGTCATACCTTGTGCAAGGTCTTGTCTCTGGCGTATTCAAAGAGTTGAAATTTGCCTTGTTGACAGTTCAAGAGAATGGTTGACTATTTTTGCATAATTCTTTCACCTAAGGCTAAAAATAATTGACTTTTTCTAAAATGGTTGACTCTTTTTGACCTTTAAAACAAACGATCAGCTCTTTTTCCGAAACAGTCGACTTGTTTCCTTAGCCCATTCACCTAAAGTTAAAAGCGATCAACGGTTTTTAAAAAATTGTTGACAGTTTTTAATTATGAATAACTCATTTATCCTTTTGTCATTATTTGGATTTTGCATTTTCAAAAGATAAAAATTTATCTCATTTTTAAATTCCAAAGCTAGAAATTTTTTCATCATCAAAAGTAAAACAACATTAATTAAATTGATCTTAACTAAATAAAAAAAAAACAAATAGAATTGTAGAATAAGAAAAAATATGATAATTTGTATGTATTATACATATACAAAATTCTGATACATACATACAAGGTTGATCCCTAGACGTAAAAGACAGATAACAACTAATAAGGAAATCAGATCCTGAATAGAAGGAAAGGATCAGACTCAAATCTTGAATAAAATGAAGGAATAGTCCAATCTTGAATAAAAGGACGGGATTAGAGGAATCAATATTCACAATTAAAGATAGAGGCATTCTAGGGATTTCTAATACTCTCCTTTAAGTTGGTGAACGAATATCATGCATTCCTACCTTACTTGTTAGTTCCTGGAATTTGTGTATGGGAAGTCTCTCAGTTAAAACATTTGTAATTAGTTCTTCATATGGTACATATGGTATGCTAATAAGCCTTGCTTCTATCTTCTCTTTAATGAAGTGTCTTTTTGTCTCCATATTCTTTGTTTGGTTATGTTGTACTGGATTATGTACAATGATAATAGTAATTTTTTTTTATCACAATATAGTTTCATATTCATATTTTGTTTAATTTTCAAATAATTTGAAGTCATAGTAATTCACAAATACCTAATGCCATTGTCCTGAATTCTACTTTGGCACTTAACTTTGCTACCATATTCTTCTTTTTATTTCTCTATATTATGAAATTATTTTCTATAAAGGTGCAAGTCTGAGGTAGATCTTTTGTTAGTGAGCTTGCATGATTTGTATCAGTGTAGGCTACTAAGGATAAGTTTTGGCTAGTTTGAAACAAAATATCTCTTCTTGGGGTTGATTTTAGATAGTGAAGGATCTTCTAAACAACTTGCATATGCTTCTCTCTTAGATCATGGATAAATTAGCTAATTGTACTAATAGCAAAGATTATGTTTGGCTTTGTGTGCGATAGATAGATTAATCTACCTACCAACTTTTGATGCCTTCTTTTCTTAACTATTCTTTCATCATGTCCTCAACCAACCTATGATTTTGATCAATTAGGATACTTGCAGCTTTTCCTCATAGAGTTTCAATTTCTTTCAATAGATCTAACACATACTTTCTATGAGGTAAGAAGATATCTTCCTTCAAATAAGCCATCTTTATCTCAAGGAAGTTTTTTAATCTTCCAAAATCCTTGATTTCAAATTCCTTAGACAATTGGTTCTTTAAACGATTTTACTCAATCATGTCATTTCCTATCACTATAATGTGATCCACGTGTTGAGCCAAATTGCTCTAATCAACCTATTGTGTGTTTTGATGATTAACAAAATATAATTTTAGTAAAATCATTTTTGATATATTTAAAACCTCTAATGTATTTTTGATATGTCTTAAGTATTATATTATTTTGTGTATCAAAATGGACCAAGTAATGATATTTTTCTAAGTCTGGAATATTAGCAAGCTATAAGGGAACATATTAAAAAATGTTTTCATTTTGAAAATCTAACTCCCGGTATTTTCATATCTAATATTCAATAGTGTTAAAATGATTTTTAACGATTTTTTAAAGAAATAGAAGATATCTATTTTGGGGGTGGTAAAATCGCTAAATTTCGATTTTATACTAAAACCCAAAATCTACTTTCTTATATATTTGGATTTTGATTTTTTAGATATTTTTATTGAATCCAAATGGGGGGTACTTTGTTATTTACATTTATGTATTAAAGTAAATGGAAGGTAAAATATAAATAAAATACAATGAGGACATTTACTTGTATAAATAAAATAAAATATAAAATGGAAATAACTTGTAGTGTATTCATGCTATATGGATTATGCCTTTAAACATTTTCTCTATGTTTAAAATCTATTTTCTATAAAATCTGGCCTAAAAGTCGACTCTTATATATCTAGAGTCGACTCCCCTTCAGCTGGAGTCGACTCTTGCAAAGTGAGAGGCGACCCGCCGAGAGCAGTTGATGCAGAGTCGACCTGGCAGCATGGTGTTTTTCGAAGAGTCGACTCTAGCATTAGAGAAGTCGACTCTTGTATAACTAGAGTCGACTCCTACTTCAAATAGGAGTCGACTCCTATTTTAGAGTAGTCGACTCTCGGCTCCAACGGTCGAAATTTTCCTAGCCGTTACAGATCCGTTGGAAGCTCTAGTATAAATATCAAGGTGAGATTTTTGGAGAAAGCTAATGCACAATCAAAATCTATCATCCTAAAGCATTTCCAAGCTCTCAACCATTCATTTCAAAGCAATCCAAGGCTCAAGCTCAAAGATACATCCATTGGAGCCCAAGGCAAAGGAGAAGAAGATATTCTCTCCAAGTGTGGTAAAAATTGTATCATTGTTTTGCATATTTGCCTTGTATATTGTTCTTATATTGGTATCCATTTTAGTCCAAGTGTGTTGGACATAGGATTCATTATTTGTATTTATTGTGGATTATGAGTGGCCTCCTAGAGCCCAAGTAATCTAGGTGTATTTTTGTTGTATTAGTTTCCGAGGTGAGCTAAGGGGAAAACCTCGGTGTTGTGTAAAAGTTCCCTAGGTGAGTTTGTTGAAAACTTAGGTGTGGTTTTAGTGGAACCTCAAGTGTCGGGTTGACCTTGAGAGAGTGGAGTAGGTGTTGGAGACACCGAACCACTATATTTCTTGTGTCGATTATTGTGGTTGTTTGTGTATTTATATTGCTATCATTTTCAAACAACATATATATTTATAACAAGGGTATTTTGTTTATAAGAAAATCTCAAGAGTTTTAAAAAGGAATAATTTGATTCAATTAATTTTAATCACTCAATTCACCCCCCCTCTTGAGTGGCCATTGTGTGTGTCAAGGGACCAACACCACGTACACTAGAAGTGTAATAACCTCCCTATTTGGTGAATGCTTGATAATTAAGGTATGATCCTCTCAACTTTGTTTGTACTCCATCTTTTTCATTGCTCATGCAAATCCATTAAACCACATCCTTAGAGATTACTTTAAGCGATAATGGGCCTTTTTTAGTCGACACACTTGATTTTGTTCAACATTTTGATTTAACCCAAGTGGTAGTTCCATGCACACCACTTCCTCAAGGTCTTAACGTAAAAAGATATTTTTTTTACTTCAAATTGTCATAAACTCAAAATAAAGAACCAAGGATATAAAGATACGGCTTGTATTCATCTTTACCATAGGGGCAAAGGTTTCTAGGTAGTCATTCCCATACTTCTAAGCATATTTTTTGGCCATTAATCTTGCCTTGTACCTTTCTAAAGGCCCATCAAGCTTATACTTTAAAGTATACACCCAAGTACACTCTACTGGGACTGTTTCCTTTGGTCTGGTGACAATATCCCATGTTTTGTTTTTCTCCAAAGCATTCATTTCTTCTTTCATAGCTTAGACCCAATTTTTTTCTTTCAGTGCCTCTTACACACTTCTTGGGATATCGATAGAATTTAGACTAGTAAGAAAGGTGTAATGCCCCGCTCCCACTTACAGGCACCACCAGTAAATAATCGACCGAATTACTCACTCGATGAACCACAACTGAAGGGTTGGACTATGTTTCAACAAGAAACGCCCTAGGTGGGAACTAGGCTTCATCATTCCCTTCGCTCCACTTAGGAATC
Organism: Diospyros kaki; assembly: GCA_036245055.1. Taxonomy (NCBI): domain Eukaryota; kingdom Viridiplantae; phylum Streptophyta; class Magnoliopsida; order Ericales; family Ebenaceae; genus Diospyros; species Diospyros kaki. The sequence continues at coordinate 7,521,685 of BSEG01000003.1, forward strand.
GGTCCCAACTCAAACAAGAAAACACAGCGGACCGAGACCTAAAACCCGAGTGAGCTTCATCTTTCTTCAACTCGCCTCAAAGCACGCCAAAGATGACCCAGGCATAAAGCTAGTATAACACACATTTCGCTGAGTATTGGGGATTCATGGGGACTTACCTTCCTGATCTTTACCCGATCCAAACTTGGCTCCAACAACTAAAACCATATATACATCACGTAATCTCACAATCATTCATCACACTATGATGATTACAACAACTAGATACATCTAGTGCTCAATAACATTTATATTCAATCACATGAATACATATAAAAAAATATAGGAGAATACACAACAACACATTTTGGGCAACAATGCTAGTTACCATAACAGCCTCCTGGCACCATCCTCGCTTGCATCTGGACTTGCATCATCTACAACATGAGGTAAAACCTCATGAGTCACAAAGACTCAGTAAGGGTGCAATGCATGTAAATATGAATATAACCATGATTATGTATGCCAAATGCATACAAATGAGGTTAGGCCCATCCATTCTCACAACCCTCTAAGGTATGAGGCATTAACCTATCAACCTCCACAACACTAGTCCCCCTTATGGCCACAGGTCCACCAGACCTTGCATCACACAAGTAACAACCACTACATGCAAATGCTACATAAAAACATTATCAAACATATTTACCAACTTAGACCCAAACAGTCTACTGGGACTGTTTCCTTTGGTCTCGTGACAATATCCCATGTTTTGTTTTTCTCCAAAGCATTCATTTCTTCTTTCATGGCTTAGACCCAATTTTTTTCTTTCAGTGCCTCTTACACACTTCTTGGGATATCGATAGAATTTAGACTAGTGAGAAAGGTGTAATGCCCCGCTCCCACTTACAGGCGCCACCAGTAAATAATCGACCGAATTACTCACTCGATGAACCACAACTGAAGGGTTGGACTATGTTTCAACAAGAAACGCCCTAGGTGGGAACTAGGCTTTGTCATTCCCTTCGCTCCACTCAGGAATCGGTCCCAACTCAAACAAGAAAACACAACGGACCGAGACCCAAAACCCGAGTGAGTTTCACCTTTCTTTAGCTCGCCTCAAAGCATGCCAAAGATGACCCAGGCATAAAGCTAGCATAACACACACTTCGCTGAGTATTGGGGATTCATGGGGACTTACCTTCCTGATCTTTACCCGATCCAAACTTGGCTCCAACAACTAAAACCATATATACATCACGCAATCTCACAATCATCCATCACACTATGATGATTACAACAACTAGATACATTTAGTGCTCAATAACGTTTACATTCAATTACATGAATTCATATAAAAAAATATAGGAGAACACACAACAACACATTTCGAGTAACAATGCTAGTTACCACAACAGCCTCCTGGCACCATCCCCGCTTGCATCTAGACTTGCATCATCTTCAACATGAGGTAAAACCTCATGAGTCACAAAGACTCAGTAAGGGTGCAATGCATGTAAATATGAATATAACCATGATTATGTATGCCAAATGCATGCAAATGAGGTTAGACCCATCCATTCTCACAACCCTCTAAGGTATGAGGCATTAACCTATCAACCTCCACAACACTAGTCCCCCTTATGGCCACAGGTCCACTAGATTTTGCATCACACAAGTAACAACCACTACATGCAAATGCTACATAAAAACATTATCAAACATATTTACCAACTTGCAAGGTCACCTCCACATGGGGCCCTCATTTACCTGGCTCGAAGCCTCATCTCTGCCTTGGTACGAACTTCAGCCTGAACCTTAAACTCTTCTAGGATCACCGCCTCCCCGGTCGAACCTAGATACCAATCACACAAAAACCCCACAATATCAGACATTAACCAATGTCTTCACTTTTGCTTACACCGCAAAATCACTCATCAACACCATCTCCAAACAACACCAACCCAAGGGTTCAGTCCATCAACACTACACAATTCAATATCTCACATAATGAAAATATTTTGAAAATAATTAATTTACTTACCTCAGACAATCTGGAAGAGAAAATCAGTTGATCGCCCACACGGGCATCACCTATTGGATTGCCATAATGCAGTCGAATTCCGATTTCGAGCCTTCGGCACACTCTTCGAGCCCCAAATTAATTTCCAAAACTTTCTCCAATTTTTCTAAAATTTTTCGAAATTTCTATCATTTTTCCTTCCTTTTTCCCTTTTTTTTCTTTTCTTTTATTTTCTTTTCTATTTCTTCTTCTTCCCCCTTCTCTTTTCCTTCTCCTGCGTGGCTACTGTTCCTTCTTCTTCCTCACCGAGCTTGCGAGCACAGTGCGCCTGCGCGGTTGCCACCGCCGTCGCTGGCCTCTCCAATCGCCACCCGCGGCCAACGCTGCCTCCGCCAGCCACCCTCAGCCGTGAGCCGCCACGCCCGATGCCGTGATTGCCATGGCCGCCCCGCTGCTGCTCTGCCTCGCGTTGTAACTGCTACGACTGCCATGGCCGCTGCCACCGGCTACTGTAGCGCCTCCGACCGTCGACGAAGCCTCCCCAGCTCGCTCTGACCTCGCTAGCGCCTCCGTGAGCTCTGTTGTGCGCCACTGCTGTTGCTGCTCCATTGCCGTTGGTTGCGGCTGCTTCAACCGATTTAGCCATGGCCACCCTCGATCGGCCATCACCGCCCCTCTCTCGCGATCTCTCTCTCTCGCGCGCTCGCGATGCCTCTCTCGGCCATGCCTTCTCTCGCTTTGCACCTCTCGACCATTTCAAAATGGCAGAGATGTATGAAGCTTCCTGGAAGCTTCCCTTGCTCACACTATATATAAATACGATTTTTACACATTTAACCCCTCAATTTTTCAATAATATCACTTGAGGGTTTCACTAATTCCACTTGAAGATCTATTAATTAAACTTAAGCCCTTCAAGACTTAAATTAATTATCTTCAAGCCACTCCCAACTCAATTTTTTTGAAAATTAATAATTGACTTTACTCGATAAAGCTGATTTCGTCTCTGCGCCTGCACGAGACCTTTATTCAACTCGAAAACATTTTAGGGTTGCCTTACTCGTCAAACCGAACCATTCTTAGGGTCCTCTCAGCTTCCCGGAGATCCCTTACAATCATTCGGTATTGACACCCACTTGGTCTTATACAGAATTTATTCCAAAAATTATTCTCGGTCGGATCGCTTCAAGCATCATTATCCTCATCTTGAGACGCTCACCAATCTCTTGCTTTTTTTCCTAGACGTCCATGTCCCGAGGCACTCCCTACCACCAACTCGGCAAATTTCATAATTAAATTCTCGAGATTGACCCTTGGGCTTCCCGAATCACCCGAGGTCCTTTCAAAATAATAATAAAATATTTATTCTCAATACCATGTAATACCGAGTATTACAAAAGGTCTTACAATGAAGAGAGAGTTTGTCATAGGAAATAAAATGTGAAATAGGGTTTTGTGTACAACTTTGAATTCCTTTTCTCAAAGCAATAGAAAGATCAAGATCAATAAAAGTACCATGAAAGAGGATGTATCAATCAGTTTACTTGTGTAAGGTTAACTATAACATGAAGAGAGGAAGTGCCAGTGAGTTTACTTGTGAAAGGTTGACCTACCTCAATTGTAGGTCTTGACTCAGATGATGGAACTCGTATTGGAGCTGAATTAGAATTTCCTTTCCTAGAGTAAGAATGTGATGAACTTGTAAATTTCTTCTTTGGAGGTAGAGTCAATGAGTGATTAGATTTTAGGATAATGGTCAGGTAAGGAAATGGCAAATTCATCTATTGGGTGAGTTGACATGGTTGGGTTAGGGCTTGGCTGTGTTGATGTGGCCGAATGAGTTATGGGTCTAGGAGATATAGTGAAAGAATGTCATCTTCCCAGAATAGTCTTCCCCTTGATGATTAGATTCTGATACAAAGAAACCCGGTCAATTTCATAAATTGTGATGTCTATGGATACAAAGATCTTTTAGAAAAGTATGTGATAACACTTATACCCTTTTTTGAGAATTTGAGTAATTGAGAAAAATGTACTTAAAGGCTCTAGAGTCAAATTTTCTTCAATATTGTTTATGGATCTGAACAAAGGCTACACAACCAAACATTTTGAGGTTTGGAATGTTTTGAGGAACACATTCAAGAAGGGTTTCAAAAAAAGATTGAAAAGGAGTTTTGTTCTCAAGTAGCCAAGAAAAGAGTTGATTAATAAGAAAAGCCGTTGTTAGGAGCCTCGTCCCAAAACCTTTTTGGTACATTCATTTGGAATATGAGAGATTGGGCGACATTTAGGAGATGATGATTTTTTTTTTTTTGCTTTGCCACCTTGTTTTTGTTGTGGCATAGCCTCCGGGATAGTTCCCCCCATAGAAGTCCTCAGGGAGCATGCCCATAGCCCTTAAGAAGTGTGATCGGCCCCTCGAGATTCGTGCATATAGTCCTCGAGAAACGTGCATATAGTCCTCAAGAAACGTGCATGTGGTTGGATGTTCATTCGGTTGGGTACCGCCTTTTGGAGTAGAGGTAAAGGGAAAAAGACAAATATGTCAAAATATATCAAATATGTAATAGAATAAAAAAGGAGCGAGAAAGTAGGGGACGACCCTATATAAAGGGATGACCGCCCCATGCATGGCCTTTTTTGGCCATTCTAGGCCATGACGAGCCTTTTACCAGCCAACCAGTGCGCATGTCCAGAAGACTTCACTTCCGAACACTTCTTTAGCGCTAGCCTTAACTATGCGTGGCCTCGTAGACCCATCTGACATTGAAGACGCAATGCCCATCAGTGCACTTACCTTAGCCATCATTAGCCATGTGTGGTCCTTTATGGCCATGCAGGGCCCCAAAGACTTTTCTAACCTCAAAAACCCATCCAGATCAACTTGGGATTCGACCCGAAACCCATTCAAGACCTGGTTAAAGACTGCCCATCGACCTAGCCATGACGTGCTAGCTAGCGCCACATGCCGCCATGCATGGCCCTGCGTGCACTACAACAAATTTTGGATTAAGAGGCATTTAAAAATGCCTTAATAGATAGTTTATTGAGGCATTTTAACTATTAGGGCACTAATAATAATGTCGCGTGTAATGATGCCCCAAAAACGTATTGAGGCACTTACAAATGCCTAAAAAATAACTATAAATTTAAGTTTGTTGCAACACTTAAAAATGCCTCAAAAATCACCATAAATTTATTTTTCATATCCCTCACAAGGCCTTCTTTTAACTCTAGCTTACTTCTTCCTCAGCTCGAACCTTCATCCTTTCCTTCTTCTTGCACACACATGACCACATAATCTACACATCATCTTATTAATATATGTGCTTATATTTATTTTATAGTATATCTAAGTTTCATTAGAATTATTCTATTGGAGCACTTAAGATTTGTCTATTAGGACACTTCATCAGAGTGTGTTGTTAGAATTATTTTAATGGGGCATTTCAAAAATTCTGCCCTATTAGATTTATCTATTAAGACACTTATATTTGTTTATTAGGGCATTTCATTGTCGTGCCTAATTAGAATTGTTTTATTGGGGCACTTCTTTAAATTGTGTCTTAAAATGGTATTTTATAGGACACTTAATTGTTGTGCCTCATTAAATTTATTATATTGGGCACTTTTTTAAATTATGCCTTAAAATACTATTTTAGATGACACTTTCTAAAAAATGCCCTAAAAAAGATGCTTCAACAAATCATTTTTGTTATAGTGGTGGGCCCCATGCTACCCTAGCCTTGCCCGCTTGTGCACTAGTATGCCCCACACGACCTTAGTCGCGCCTACTTGGGCCATGTTGTGCCCATGTGCCCCATACGCGACCTCTTACCGCGCACTAATTGTGCCCCAACATGCCCACACATTCCATGCCACGAGTATTTCCTTTACAGGTATCCATGAATGACATTTCTGGGCAGCCGCACACGTTTCCTGCCAAGCCTTTGCATGTCAAGGCTTGGGGCTCACCCAAAGTCCCCTGGCCACAAGTCACTCAGTGGCTTCGAAAGCCTTTTAGACTTATCTGGAGGATACTCATTAGGGCACTTTCACCTTAAATGTACCTCCAGGCCCTCTGGCCTCATCAAGATCCTACTCCCTTAGAGGCTCATTGTACACATCATACATACATACATACATCTGTATTCCATTTTCTAGATATTAGTATCTAACTGAGGCATCAGAGGACCCACGTGGGGAAGACCCTTACGTGCCCTCTGACTGCCCTCTATTTTACAAGACCCTACAGCTACTGTGAGGCTTCGTTCCTCAGTTCCCCCAGCTAATGGGTTGAGCCCCTCATTATCTGTCTCATTTGGTGGTGCCCGGTCTTCGCCTTCTCGCCTAGACTTTACTTTGGTTGATCCCAAGATGAACAAATGTTAATTGTTGTAGTTTGGCAATAACAATTAACATTTGTAGTCTGAAAATTGTTGTTACCAGACTACAATAATTAAATTTATTTGTCTTGGAATTAGGTAGAGCAAAGTCTTTCACCATGGCAAAGGGTTCGAGATACCACGAGCAAGGTAAACGGATTTGGAATGGGTCAGAGCTAGAATCTAAAGAGGCAAAAACTTTGATGGGTCCTCAAGGGCTTTTGGATGAGTTACTCTGATGGGCCTTTGGGGAATCAAGAGAAAGAGGACCCCGATGGGCCTTCGGGAGGCAAGGCTTTTGGTTATTTAGGTGAGCTAGGCTGGGACTTAGCATACAATCACAAATAGAAGTTAGAAAGGCACGCGAGAGACTCTCCCATGCGAGTCCTCCGATGCCAAAGTTAGATAATAGTCAAAGGAATGTCCAAAGTATGATGTATGATGTAAGTGTATATCTCTATTCTGTGTTTCGAAAGGGTATTTATGTTCCTAGATGGGTTCTAGAGAGAGACTAAGTGATGACCAACTGGTCTAAGAGATTTTTCGAAAAAGATCTTGAAAAAGGGCTTTTCTCCAAAAAGCATCGTTTGCCTTCGAAGATGATCCTATTTATAGGTAAAATTGTGGGATCCAGGTCTAGTTGGAAGACTTTTTCGGATAGGGCCTTAGAGAGGTTGGCGGGCCTAGAGAAATCTTCGGGGTGAGGCACCCTGATGGCTATCTTCGGGTGGTCCTAAAGAGGGTTTCAGGCCACTGGATGGTTTGGGTCCGGGAGACCCCGAAGGGTGTTATTGGACTTGAGCAAAAATGATGCATGCTAGGCCAATCCTGAGGGACCCATCAGGGGTTCAGAAGGCTTCCGTCCTAGAGATTCTTTAGGAAAAAATATATTCGAAATTGCTTTGAGACTTAGGAGAATTTTAGGACACTCCACAACAATTTTGTTGTGGGGTGTCCACACATGAAGATTTATGAATAATCCTTTTTTTTTTTTAAATAAAGGTACTAAGGACTTTGTTGAAGTATTCTTTAGCATTATTAAATTAGACTTTTTTGATAAAATACCAAATTGGGTATGAATCATTCTATAAAAGATTGAAAAATCGTCCAGATTTTAGATTTCTCCTTCATAAGATACATCCATGTAGTTTTAGTGTGATCATCAATAAATGAAACAAGCTAGCAAGAGCCAATTATATTTGGAACTTTAAAAGGGCGCCAAGCGTAAGTATAAATCAAAGAAAAAGGTTGGGAAACCATTTTATTTCTTATTGGAAATGATACCCTTTGGTGTTTGGCAAATTCACAAGAGTCACAATGAAGGAACTAGCACCAACACCTTTAATGAGAAATAGAAGCATTTGTTTAAGTAAGGAAAATGGGGGATGGCCAAGCTGACGATGCTTTAACAGAATTTTTGACAAGTTTGAAACCACACGACCTTTAGTAGAACTTCGAGAAAAACAACTAAAAAGAGAACCAAACATCATTGTCCATGGTTCCACATGTCTTCTCAAGGTAGTACAACCCTTCCCGGTCCTTACCATAACCAATCATCTTTCCTGAATCCCGTTTATGAAATTCACAATAAGTGAAGTAAAAAAATAACCAAACAATTCAAAGACTTGGTTCATTAATGGATGGATATGATATTTGTGGAAAGTTTTGGGACCTATAAAACATTATTAAGGGAGAGAGAAGGTGTTAGGCGTGTGTGGCCAATATTAATAATTGTAGTGGGGATGCCATCTGCAATTTTGATTTTCTTGTTTCCTAACCATGGTTGATAGGAATCAAGGGTATCAAAATTGTAGGTCATATGATCAGTTGCCCTTGAGTTAATGACCAAGAAGTTAAAGTGAGGATTTCCATTAGCATTGGTAATTGTTGAAAGTAATCACTTACCGGATTAAGTAAGAGAATAAGAACTAGGGGAAATGGTATTAAGCAAACCTTTCAACTTTTCTATCTTCTCCTTGTTGAACCCCCTGAATTCACTTTCCTTTTATGAGGGTGTCTCCTTATCTTTGATACTATAGTCTGCCTAACCCCTTTGGTTCTTAATTTGGTTTAGAACTTGCTCGTTGCCATGTAATTTGAAGCATGCCTCCTTAGTGTGTCTCGGCTTGTTACAGTGAGTACACTATAATCCTTTCCTATTGGAGTTTGTGGATTCTTGCTTCCTTTCATAGCCCTTGTCATTCATTCCATGGGGAGATTTTCATCCATCATAATTCTTGGTAGAAACCATAGCTAATCTAGAAGTTAGTTGAGAATCCACCATGACTGTTCTTTGGCTTTCCTCTCATTAGACCATGGAGTACACCTCATTAAGAATAGGCGATTTCTCCTTCCCAAGGATTTGAACCCACATTTGATCAAATTCTACATTCAATCTAGCTAAAAAATGAAAATTTTGATTACTTTCCATAGTTTAGATGAGGATATGAGTATCTTTACTACATATCATTTTCAAATTGTGACAATGATTTAACTCCAGTCATAAACCATTCATCACATTATAGTAAATAGTAACAGAAGGATTGCCTTGTTTCATAACTGAAATCTTAGTCTTGATCTCATACAAAGTCGCTACATCTTGCATCTTTGAGTAAGGTTTTTGAACAATGTCCCAAACGGCCTTGGCAGTAATGAGGAACATGTAATGTTTGTTTATTTCTGGTTCTGTTGAATTCCAAATTCATGACATTATCATTGAATCCTCTTAATCCCATGCTTGGAACTTCACACCCTCATTGCTTGGACCACTGCCATTGAGATGACTAATTTTTTCTCATTCTTTTAAGAAAGTCTTCACTATTTGTGACCATTTTAAATAGTTCCTTTCGTCCAAGTGATATGTGGAATTCATATTCTGGAGTTCCCTATTTGAGTACAATGTAGAAGCTTCAACCAGCAATGTAACAGGTCCTATTTGAGAGATTTCTAACATCTTTGCTCTTTAAAGTGTGGATGAAGGCCCACTTCTACGAATCTTTGACAGAATGTGAAGATTCAAGGTAAAAGGATAACAAATTAGAGATGAATGATGTTTTACTAATCGATGATGAAGGCTCGAACAGTTATAAGAAGACCAACAACGAAGGCTGGTAATTTTGACAATGGAGTAATAGGTGACCCAGAAGCGTAGGGCTCTGATACAATATAGAATAAGAAAAAATATGATAATTCTTATGTATTATATATATATAGAATTCTGATACATGTGTTCAGGGCTGATCCCTAGATAGAAAAGACAACTAACAGCTAATAAGGAAACTAGATCCTACATAGAAGGAAAGGATCAAAATCAGATTCTGAATAAAAGGAAGGAATAATTCGATCTTGAATAACAAGAAGGGATTAGAGGAATCAATATTCACATTTAAATATGGAGACATTCTAGGGATTGTTAACAATAGCTAAAAATAAATATAAGGAACAAAAAAATAAAAAATGGAAAACTCATCGTTCGTAGGCTTATAGCCAATTGGCACCAGACATATAGAAAGAAGGAGAAAGAGAGAGAAGAAGAAGAAGAAGAAAGAAGAAGAAAAAGGAGAAGAAGCAACAACAATTGTAGCTAATAGGTAGAAAGAAGCGACAAGGGTTTCTAAAAGGGGTTATGGAATTGAAATTCCAGAATCCCATTGTTCTGGAATTGCAATGAGAGGTTGGGAAGGGAGAGGGGGAGAGTAGAACAAGGTATAATAGTGGCAATGGTAATGGAATTGTGTTTGATGGTGAAACACTCCTCTCTTTAGAGTGTGTTTCCATGTCATGTTGAATATGTTGCACAACCCCTCATTAGATTGATTTTGATGTTTAAAAAAATATGGTTTAAGTGTTTAAATGAAATCTAAAAATGTAAAATAGGAGTGTACATTCAAGAGGGCGGTGAATTAGGTGTTTCAAAACTTTTTGAGTTTGATATAAGTTTTATACAAAAATTATTTTATACTCTTTTTATAGTTTGAAAACAATGTTGTGAACATAAATTAAAAATACTTAAAATGTGAAAATCAAATGCAAGACAAATAAAATGGACAACACATAAGATTTATAGTGGTTTGACACAAATTGGCCTATTCCACTATCTTGATTCTTTACCAAGGATTTTGAACAACCCACTATGGCTTTTAATAGGCTTAGGTATAACCTTTCAATGGCTTTTAATAGGCTTAGGTTCAGTAGTGCTTTTATAAGTCCCAACTACAACCTTTACAATAATTTGAGATAAAAAGATATGGAGTAAATGCTCACAAAAATTACAACTCTCAAAGACTTACAAGTAGAAGCTCACAAAGCAAATGACCCTCAGAAAGAATATGAATAAAAGATCAAGAGGGATTTTTTAATACAAACAGAGATAATTAAAAGATAGGAAATGAAAACACTTCTCTCTCTCTCTCTTTCTCTCTCTTGGTATCAAGAACTTGATGACTTGAAGGCAAATGAACAACAAAAGTTAGCTTTCAGCTCATCTCTTCTTTTTCTTTCTCTTATTTTTCATTCTCCTCAAGAAAACATTTCCATTGGGATTGCTCATTGACTTGCTAACTTGAAGTTCATGCATGCCATGGATGTTTATAGTCTTGGCTTCTTGAAGCTTTGAACTGTTAGATATGTATTTTAAGCTCAAACATAGTTAACGTTGATGAAAGAATGTTTATACATCTTTTTAAGAAGATTTGATTGTCTGAAACTAAAAACTATGAGCATTTAATGATGTTTGTAATGGCTATAAATTTTAAATTTCAACACAACATTAATTGACTAAAATTGATGTTATTCGAGTGAGATACATAGTTATGCAAGTAATTTTAAGAGTTAGTTGATTAAGTTCAGATATTATTCGACTGTTAAATAAAGTTGCTTGATTAAATTTGTTAGCAACATTAATCATTACTTCATTAATATGTTTTTTTTTGTAAGTAAGATTATATTAATAGAAAAAATAAAAATCCTACAACCTCAGGCGGGGCCTACCTCACACCAAACAATCAAAAAGAAAACACACCCTCAATAAGAAAGGGAAACCAAAATCAACAAGGATAAAAGATCTAAACACACAAAGAACTAAAACAAACTCAATCCAGATCTGTAATCATAGGCTGACTAACACTAATAACCTGATTTGTCTTAGCAGGCACATTCTTCTTCTTTCTCTTTGTTTTTTTTAGACTTGGACTTGATTGGAACATAGTCAGAATCTGAGTCCTCCGATTGAGAAGATTAATTATCACCCTCTTCATCACAAACTTGCATAGATGACTCCTCACCGACCATATTCGTCTTAGCCACAAAACCCATATCTATCAAACAATACAATTCCCGAAGAGATGGGATATCTATATCTTTCTCTAGAATAGAATAAAACGTGTTACCACTAGATCACTAGCACTACTCGGAGCATTGGGCCAAGTTGCATTCGCCTGCTTAGCAATCTTGATTAAAGACCCATTGGACTTAGCCCTCCCTCATATTTTCTCACTATCCTTCCTTCTCTTCATCGCCTGACCCTTAGCTGGATTCTAACCTACCTTATTAGGATTTCGAGGGCATCGATCAAGGGAGTGACCAAAAATCCTACATTGACTACATCTCGAGGGGATCCATTGATATTCCACTGGCATCTTCAAGAATTTAGGCTCTCTTGAACCTTCATCCAACCCTTGATCCAGAATAACAAACTTGGGAAAAGCAAAAGAGACATCCATTTCAATACACACCTAAGCAAAACCCATTCTAGAGCGCTGCTTGGTTGTGAAATTCGTGTGGATGAGACGTCCAGAAGCATTCGCAACAGTGGCTATACCCTCTTCATTCCACCCCTCAAGAGGAATATTAAATATTTTAGCGCATATAGGTAATGAGGAGTGGGCTTCCCTAGATAAATAATCCATCCCGACCTAGATTTTTAAAATCAACAAATGTCTCTCAAAATGCCAGAACCCACTTTCAAATACTTTCATCATATTTATCTCAGTATCAAATTGAAATAAAAAAACACCTAGAGTTATTAGATAGTACCTCAATAAGCCCAACACACTGCCACATTCTCTGAGCAATTGACTACACCACTTAGAATGGGAGGCATTTTTCAACAAAATAGTCAATTAGCGTGCTTCGCCAATACTGCACGCCTTCATTAATAACATCCTCTGAAAATTTCACAATGGGGCCATCAGCTGAGGAACTAATTAGCAGATTATAGGGCAATTTTGGAGGCACCTGAAGCCCCCTGGACCCAACCAAATTAGCCAAAGATATTTTAGCATTCCCATTTGGCCTCACCTCTTGACCGAGCATAGCATCCTCAACCATGGCCTTCCCCACATCACTACTGGGCCGAAAATATACGGGCTGAAGATCAGCTATCCAATTATTCCCTCGTGGCCCAAAATTCGATGCAGAAGCATTACCCAAACGACCCATCTTTCCATTCGGTAACCCGATAGGATCACGGACCTCCTGATGCGCAACACCCAATTTATTAATCGGCCCATCAACCTCCCTTACCCATGGGCCAGGCCCAGAAGACCTTACCTCACCTGCATTGAAGCCCATTTAACTTTGAGTCTGACCAGCACCCACGTGCCCCCTGCGCATTTGATTGCCGTCCATCAACCTAGACGGGCCCACCAAAGGTCTCAGTTAGGATTGGTAATGGTTTGGTTTGGTTTTGATTTTTGTCAAAATTATAACTAAACCAAACTTAAACTACTAAAACTAAACTAAACAATTACTCATTAATTTTAAAAATTAAAAACCATAATCAAATCATTCAGTTTCGGTTTTAACCATGGATTTTTTATTTTGATGCATATCAACAAACAAAGACAAACTCTTGCAAATAACATTCATAAATTTTTTTGATAACTCTATAATAAACAAAGACAAACTCTAAGAGTAATTCGAAAGAATACACCATTTCCAACACCAACTTCAATTTGGCGTTGAAGAGCTCTTCAACGAATACACCATTTTGGTATTGGGCACAATTTTCAATTACCAAATTTGGTGTTAAGTGAATATTATAACACCAAACAACAAATTTAGTGTTATACTATTCACCAACACTAATTTTTTTTAATTTTATTTCCATTTTTACCCCTCTTTGTATAACTTTAAAACAACTTATTCCCTTTATATCCTTTATCACTTTTATTATATTTGTATATTTTGATTAATAATTAGAAATATAAATTAAATTTTTATATAAAATATATATCGATGTAAATATTTTATTAAGATCTATAAAATGAGTATAATATTGAATATATTTTATAAATACCATGTTAATATAAAATGAACTATTTTTGTTTATGTATATGAAAGTTTTTTATTTTAATAATTACTTAATAGAAATAAAATATTCTTAATGCAAAAACTCAATAATATAATAAAAAGCAACAACATTTCCATTAACTTAAATTAAAAATACATGATGAAAATAGAAAAAAAGTTTAAAATAAAAACAACAACAATATTGCTTAAAAATAAAATGCTTTCTATTCTTATATTATGCTAAGTTAAATAAATTAATTTATATTTATTAAATATTTATTTATAGAATATTCTTTGAAGATTCTCTTTTACACCAATTTGGTGTTACACATTGGAGACAACACTAATTTGGTGTTGAAAATTTGGTGTAAAATACCGTTGCACACTAAATTAGCGCTGAATTTGGTGTCCAACATTGGAGTTGTTCTAATAAAGTTACCTTATTCTTACATAAAGTTACAAATTAATTTCAAATTTCTTGAATATAATTATTTGATTGATAAAAATAAAATAATTTAAGGTTAGATTTTATTTTTATTTGTTAATTACTTTATAAATGTTAAATATTTTGTATATTTGTAATGAATTAGTTAAAATATTTGTAAAAAAATGCATTAGTCAATATATATATTATGTGTATATATAATATATTAAATAAATAAATATTTATTATATATATGTATATTTGGTTTGGTTTGGTTCGGTTATCCATACATTTGATTTCGTTTCACTTCAAGTTTTGATTTGGATTTAGTGAAAACCATAACCAAACCATACCCATTAAAACAATGTTTGGTTTTTCTCCAAACCAAATCATTACTATAGTCAAATGGTTTTTAACAGCGTTAACCGATTCGATTTCGGTTCGGTTCCCCACAGTTTTGGTTGCAATTGCCATACCTAGTCTTAGCCATCCAATCCTGCCTCCCACTTCCCTCGGCAATCCCTCAAGATCGGGGATTAACATCCCCCCGATTTTTTGCCGGAGATCTCAGCTCAATTGTCAATTCGCCCGCTGCTAATGTCGAGATTTGCTCACTTGCCATCCCCGATCCACGAGAATCCCACTGGTCGCCCAAGCCACCGAAAACAAGCTCATCGCTCTCTGGCCTACCATAAAACTCGAACGAACAGAACGAGCCACCATTCGCCATATCCACCCATTTTGGAGATCTTATCGACGACGACCAATCAAGCTTGGATGCCTTCCGTTCACCCACCAGGAAGGCTTCTTTAAACGTCCCATTACCATTCTTAGCGCTTCCTCTATCAACGTTCTGATTCTCTACTAGCGTTAGAGTCGTCTTCTTCCATTGATCCAAGACTCCAATATCTCCTTTGACAGCCTGGGTATCAGAACCCATATGAGGCTCATTATCACACCCCTCAATCGCACCCTCACGATTATCATGAATAGGATTTACCACTCGGTTCACGGCTTTCCAATCCACTGCCAAATCCTCAATATTATCAGAGTCCCCATGCACTGAAAATCGACCACTTGACTAATCATGCCTCGATGATTTTGACTACGCAGACCCATCTGCATGAGTGCTATTTTGTTCACCCCATTTAACAGGGATTAAAATAACCTCTGGTCGAAAAATTAACGACCTCTCTTCTCCTCTCTTTTTCTCTTCTTTTCCAGCAAGCCTCCCTTTCTGCTTTCTTCTCTCTCTTCCATTCCCTCTTTTTTTCTAGCAAGCCTCATGCTGCATTCCTTTAGTTGGCACCTCTCACGCGTCGACTACTATTGCATTCTTGCTGCCTCGCCTTGCCTTGCCACTGCATCCTCTCTTTTCTCTCTCATTTCTCCTCTTCCTTCTTCTTCTCCACCAACCCTCTTGATGTTGCCTCGCCTCTCGCGCACCGACCACCATTGCATCTTTTCTTTTTGTGGTAGTTGGCAAGGTGAGGATGCAGCAACGAGGCAAGGTAGTGGCAGAGAGGGAGAATGCTACAGCGAGAGGAAGGCGATAAAAGCAAGGGAAAGGACGAAAAAAGTGGGGTGGGTAAAGACCCCCATAAAATGACCTTTTTACCCCTCAAACTAACCCCCAGAAGAGTAAAGTTACCACCGTTAAAAGGGGTGAACAAAATCACACTCCATTTGCATGGCTTTCATGCCTCGATGATTTCGACAGTGCAGACCTATCCACATGGCTCTCATCCGACGACATGGTCCCCCCAAACGAACCCATGGTCTTCAATAGAGGCGAACATTAATATATTTGTTAAAAGAATGATATTAGTTGATTAAAAACATATCTTACTCGACTAATATTTCAGTCACTTGTAAATTTAAAATTGATACTCGATTAATCATTTTTGTTACTCGATTTAAATATGACTTTACTCAACTACAAGTTTCGCTTAGTTAATTAATAATTTAAATATAGAGTTCACTGTGTTTAATAATTTTTACTCGACTAGAGTATGTAGTTACTCAACTAAGTATAAATTTACTTGATTAAGAATACCTTGTTAGTTGACTAAATGTTAAAGTACAAGGACTTGACATTTTGTTCTTGAAATATTACTCGAGTAAGATTTCTAGTTACTTGATTAAGGTATAACATTACTCAATTACAAGTTTGACATAGTCAATTAATAATACAAGTACAAAGACATGTCATTTTGTCATAAATTTATTACTTGATTAAAGAATGTAGTTACTCGACTAATGGACCACTCAGTTTGTAATACCCCATGTGTAGAGAAGGTTGACACGTAATTTCAATAAGTTTAGAACATCGAAAAGTTGATTTTATAGCAATTTCAAGTACCGAATCAACTGAAGGGAGTGCCTTAGAGTGAAATTGTCCAAGAAAAATTATATGGTTTCGACGAGCGTATCGAGATAGGATTTATAGTATCAAAAGAAATCGAATTTGGAACAGCTTTCGGTACAGCTAAAATACAGTTATCATTTAGGCTGTAAAAATCGAATCGTTGTAGGAGGCTCCCAAAAAATTAACAGAACCCTAGGGGGGCTCCGGTTTCGCATAATGAGCAACCCTTTAGTGGTTTTGGGATGAAACAACAGCCGGTAAGGACACTGGGGGCAAAATCGTCTTTTTAACTAAACTTCGAATTATTAATTTTGCGTGTTCAGTATTAAAATGCAATTTAATCCAATATTTAAGGGCATAGTTGTAATAAGGGAATTAATTAAGTGGAATTAAGGTGAAAATTGAAATTTAAATGTGTAATTTCTCTTAATTAATAATGCGAATTATAGTTATATATATATATATGGATCGCGTGTGTGTGCGTATTTGTGAGGAAGCTTCTGGGAAGCTTCATGGCCAAAGAGTGGAGGCCAAGATTGCTGGAGTAACGCCCAAGCTAAGCAAAATGGAAGCAGAAGTTTGCCTATATATAGAGAAGATGAGAGATTGAGAGAGTAGCAGGGTGAGGGAGAAATGGCCAAATCGACCAAGGCAGCAAGATGAGCGAGAAGCAGAGGCCGAGAGATGAGAGAGTTGGAAGAAGGTTCGGGGAGGCACGAGGAAGCAGCGGAAGCGACCGAAGCTAGCCGCAAGAGGCGGACAGCAACCATGGCCGCAAGCTGCGGCCATGGCAGCTCGAGTGCGAGCTCCAGCAGCTGGGCGTCGCGAGCAGGGGAGGGTCGAGGCAGCGAGGGTGGCTTGCGAATGATGGTGCGGCGGTCGGAGGTGGCTGCAAAGGCTCGGGTGGCGGCCGAAGAAAGCTGGTGCGGCCATGGCAGCCATGGCCGCGGCAGTCGCGCCGAACCAGCAACCAGCCGCGGCCAACGGCGGCCGCGTGTGGCTGCCAGCAGCGGTGCGGCGGGAGCGACTGTGGCTGGTGAGGCCGGCGGTAGGCCGAAAAACGCGTGGGCGGCGGTGGCGGCATGGCAAGGAGTTGCAGGCGCGCGGGTGAAGAAGGAGAAGAAGAAGAAGAAGAAGAAGAAGAAGAAGAAGAAGAAGAAGAAGAAGAAGGAGGAGGAGGAAGAAAAAAAAAGGAAAAAGAAAAAGAAAAGAAAAGAAAGAAAAAGAAGAAAAGAAAATAGGAAAAATGATGGAAAAATTCTAGAAAAATCCTGAAAAAATAGGAAATTATGTTTCGGTGATATCTCGAAAATTTTGGTGAGAAAAACGGCCCGGGCACGCTTTTCGAGAATATTGAACGCAAATCGAGGAAATCGAAGATGCTAAGTCAAGGTGAGTAAAATTCTCTAAAAAATTTTAAAAATTTCAAAATATTATTTTATGAATTGTCGTAGTGAAATATTTGAGAAAATATTTCTAGAAATATTTAATTTGGAATTATTGAGGAAAGATAGGAAGAAATAGAGGGAAAATTAAAGAAAATGCCAGAAATTATGGAAAAATAGGATTTAATATTTATTCAAATACCTATGGTGATTAGAATGCTTTGAGGTCAAAGTTGAGGTGTCTGGTGCGAATTTTGAGGTTGGCACGCAAATCGAGGCAAGACACGGATTTCGAGATAGCCTGATAAGCTCTAAAAGGTAAGTGGTACTTCCTCGAAAATGTTTTCATCATATTGACATGCTCTGATATGTATCTATCACGTGGAATGCATACATGATTATGAAATGCATGATTACACGATGATATCATTGATCACACGCATATGAGGCCGTAGGGAGTACGAACTGGCACCGCTGCCTTACCAAGGGTGCACCCATACACCCCGGCTTCGAAAGAGGTGACCGCTAAAATGGTAGGTAGCATGAGGGGTGCAGTTGACACCTACGAGGAAAGACATTGCATACACTCATGACATAGCATTACGTACCCTTACTTAGATGGTTCATCATCTAACTTGGGTTCACCCCTGGAACATTCAACGTTCCAGTCGGGACTTGCAGAGATGGTTTCGAGATTGATGATGTGTGGTGACGCGAGACGTCAGGAAGCGAGGAAATGTGCCATGTTATGTTGTGATATGAATAGTTAAGGATTATGTACATTTGTTTTACTTTTCGAAGGTTATGTAACAACGCTTGTAATAAGTACTTGTCTAGTTATTCATGTATATATTTCCATGAGCAGGTTCGATTCAGCTTTCGCTTTGTAAATTGTATTTATCTCTAGTGTGTAAATTAAACACTAGATAGGCCTTAGGGAATTTCGGGGTAATGTAATGATTAAAATATATATATATATATATATATAAGACCCAATTTTCCTAAGGCATAACACGCCCGAGAAAGCGGGCTGTTACACAGTTGATTAACTCTTTAGTTACTCGATTAATATTATTCCATTACTCAAGTAATACAAGTGCATAGTCGATTAATCCCTTGAGTTTTTAGGTCTTACTCAATTAAAATGATGAGTAGTCGAGTACAACACTTATTACTCAACTAAAACATTTATTTACTCGATTAAAAAGATATTACTCTATTAAACTCAAATGTTTGTTGATTAAACTTCAAGTCCTAACATATCTTATTATTAAAGCATTCTAATGGAAAAAGTGTATTAAAGTTTTGCATTTAAATTCTCATCATCAAAACATCTTGAAAATTAAACTCAACAAAATCTCGAAGGTTACTCTAGGTTTATCCTAAGTATCCATAAACTTAAAAACAAAATTAAATTAGAGTAGTGTTAGAACACATTCTGGGACACACGAATAATTTGAAATAAAATACTAAGTGTTTAAATGTCTCAATCGAGTAATATGTATGTTAAGCTTGATCTTAACTCATTACTCAAGAATGAGATATCATTACTTGAGTAATCTCATCAAATCTTAAGGCTTAAAAGCTTGAAGGAAGTGTTAATCGAGTAATAATGCCTTTATATAACTTGAGTAACATAAAAAAGGTTCAAAATATATCTTAAAACCTTACTCGAGTAACCCAAACATACTGTTCAAGTAACTTATGTAGATTTTGAGACAAAAGTTATACAAGCAAAGTTCTACTCAAGTATTGAGGTGTATTATTTGAGTATTTTATTAAAAAATCAAGAAGGTTGAAAATTTAATCGAGTATCAAACGATGAATCATATGTTAATCAAGTATTGTCTATGGAAATCTAGTTTAGCTTTCATTTGAGTACATTACTCAAGTATCAAAGTTTATTAGTTGAGTAATTACATTAGGAAATTAAGGTGGTATTATCTTCGTGTTTTATTTTTGAGTTTTGAATTCATTTTCAATTTTGTGTTTTGAGTGTCTGTTTTGAGATTTTTGAAAACGCGTTCTTTTTATCATTTTGAAAAACTGTTTCTCAAAATAGAAAACTAGAAAACATGTTTGTTTTGTAATTTTGAAAAATTATTTTTATAATATTTTATTCAATAAATTTGATTCAAAATAAATTGTAAACATTTATTAATAAATTATAAATTTAATTCAAAAACTGTAAACTATAATACAAGAGATAACTAATAACATAATAACAAAACAAAATCTAAAATCTTAAAAGTATAAGATTTCAAACATTAAAATCTAATAACAGACTTTAAAAACTTATTAATAAATTATAAATTACAAAATAACATAACATTAATTTATCATAGGTATAATCCCAATCTTAGAAATATTTTAAAAAAAATTAATACAGAAAAATCATATTACATATTTAGTTTAATATTCAAATAAAATAAAATAAAACAATAAAATAAATCAAAAAAATAAAACAAAACAAAAAAAATCAAATCGCATAAGGGTTTGCGATGGGGGGCGGTGATGTCGGACGGCTTGGGGTGGTGATGTCAGACAATGAGCAAGGGTTTGCGATGGGAGACAATCGACAACGATAGTCGTGGTGGTTGTGATAGAAGCGGTCGACGGCGATGGTGGTGGCACGCCAAAAGAAAAGAGAGGAGAAAAGAGATGGGGGCAATTGACAGCGGACGTGATGGAAGGCTTTGCGATGGGGGGTGGTCGACGGCAATGGTTGCGGTGGTGGTGGAGGAAGCGGTTAACAACAATGATGGCAATGGTGGGCCAGAAGAGAAGATATGAGAAATGAGACGAGGGTGGTCGACGACAGACGCGATGCAAGGGTTTGCAATGGGGGGTGATCAATGATGGTGGTTACAGTGGCAGTAACGGAAACGGTCGACGGTGGTGATGGCAATGGCAGTGGCGATCGACTGCCAGAAGAGAAGAGAGGAGAAATGGGAGAGATGTGGGTCTATGCAGTGGGGGAGGGAGGTGAGGGGCGTGACTGTTTTCTGTGTTTTTGAGTTTTCAGTGTGTTTTCACTAAAAACACTTAAAATGATATTTTGTTGTTTTGGGTTTTCTTTACAAAATTTATACTTGTTTTCGAAAATGCGTTTTTGAAAATAGTAAAGGAAACGCGTTTTCAATATTTTGAAAAATTGAAAACTCAAAATGGGCTAAAAATGACAAAGAGAACAGGCTCTAAGGTTTCAAAACATTAGAAAAAAGTTAGTTGAGTAATGCTTTACATTACTCGAGTAATATATAAAGAATTGAGAGGCAGTCAAAGTGTACTTAATTAATATATTATATTAATCAACTCCTAGTTTGTGCTCTCAAAGTATTGCTCAACTATTATTGAAAAGTAGTCAACTTCCTGTTAAGAAACAAAGAACTCTTTGTTTTATACCCGACTAATACAAATTATTATTCAATTCCTTAGTTTGGACCATTATTTGGACTATTAAAGGAGTACTTAACTAATTCAACATATTAGTTGACTTTTGGTGTAAAAAATCCTACTCAAAGTGTAATTGATTAATAAGGAGACAAACTCAACCAATGTGCTTTGATTTAAAAGAGGCCTTACTATACTTTGTACTTGACTAATACGGTCGTGAAACTTCAAATTCAAATTTATAGCCATTGGGTCACATTTAATGGAGTTTAAAACAACATTTAATGCTTTCAAATCAAATTTCTGATGGCCTTTTAATATACCTTTGATTTTTTGGAGATTACAAGTTCTAACATGTTTTACTTGCAAATGGAATGTTTATCTAATTATTTACAAGAAAAAGAGTTGTTATTGTTGAAATGTATCCTAAAAGTGCTAAAGGTCTATACACACACACACACATCCATACTAGTTGCACAAAAAAGATGATGAGAAGAAGAACAAGAGAGCAAGAAAAGAGATGAAAAAGAACAAGACCCTAAATGATTCTCATCCTTCTCATTGTAAACCTATTCAAATAGGTTTCGAATAGGTCGTTGGAGCTGGTCTGAAATCGATCAAATCGAGACATCTCCGGTGGTGTTTTCAGGCTAAGGGTTGTGCCATCAAGGTTAACTTGAAGAAGGCTTCAAAGTAGTGCAAAAAGATCGATCATCAGAGAATCGTTGGTGACTGAAAAGAAGTTGAAGATGATTAACGCATGAGGAGCACGCCCAACCTTTCACTCGCAGTTCACGCGCGGGCACGTAGAGCATAGGTAATTTTTGGATTTTTTTTAAAAAATTTTTAAAAAATTATTTTATGAATTGTTGTGGAGAATAATTTGAGAAATACCTTGAGGAAATAATTATTATTCCATTTTAAAGAAAATAAGGTTTATGGATATAAAGGAAAATAGGAAAAAATGATGAAATTATAAGGAATTAGGAGAATCATGAATGATAACATCCTTGAATAAATTATTATTTCCTTGAATAAATAATAATTTCCTTGAATAAATCAGGAAGCGAAGTGGTCATAGGTCTTAAGGATTTTGCGTCAATCGAGGCCAACATATTTCGAGGATAAGTCAAATCGTTGTTCAAAATAAGTGGTTCGACCCAAAACCTGATTTTATGGATTTTATCATATTGACAAGTCTTGTTATGATATATATTATGTAGATTGCATTCACATGTTTGAATGATGTTGCATATGCTCACGATGAAATTATTGAACATACATTGCATATGTTTGAAAGTACGGAAAAACATCGTTGCTTTACCAATGGTGCCCCCATACATCTCAGCCTGATATGGAGGTTGTAAAATGAGGAGTAGCAATAAGGTGCGGTCAGCTAAATGAAATGAATGAGGACATTTTGCATTTACATACATGCATAAATTTCGAAGTTTGTACCCTTAGATGATTCATCTTTTAACTCGGACTATGCCCCTAGAATATTCAAACGTTCTAGATGAAAACATAGCAGAGGCAGGGATGGAAGAAACATATAATAACACTTAGCAAGTGCATGCTGTTTGATTTTGCGATTATGCATCTATGTATTTAAGTCTGCTACTTTGAATTCGGAATGTTTTAAAAGTTATTGATGTATGAACGAATTTGTGGTGAATGTTAAAAGTTAAGTTTGATTCTTGCTTCCGCTATTGATGAAATACCTAGTCTAGAGTATATGATGTATGACGAGTCTCATACTAGATAGGTAGATGAAAAATTTTGGAAGTTTTATATTATGTTGAGATTTCTTCAACAAAAAAAAAAAAAATATAGTCTAAAATTTCCTAAGTTATAACACACATGTGAAAGTGAGGTGTTACACTCATCACATAAAGAGAGTTCTTCAATCTTATTCTTTTTCTATCTCTGTGGGAAAACCTAGAGTGTTATCCTATTTGTGTTGAGCTTATTTTTCTAAGGACCCTTAGTATTGAGAGTTTTTCTCTCTATTTGTTTTCATTTTCTATCTTATAATTGCTTCAACTTTGAAAAAGTATTGTATGTGGGTTATTGTTTTAGCCTTTTAAAAAATATTGTAAGAAGATCAGTGCTTGAGCTTGTGAAAAAGAACAAAGAAGGTTAGTGCTTAAGCTTATGTAAAAAGCATAAGATCATTGAAAAGTGACTGTATAAAGGATGGTGTTTGTCTCCTCAAAAAACACTCTACTAGTAGATTTGAAAATATTTGGTGAGGAGTTAAGGTAGTAAATGTAGGCAAGTTTCCAAACCATTATAAATATTGGTATTTTCTTTGTTTGCTTACTTTATGCTTACTTATCTTTCTTACACAATTTAATCTTGCAAAACCTTTTGAAGCTCATTTCATCACTTTCTTAAGCTTGAATTCTTGATCATTTATATTTGATAGTTTCACTTTCTTATTTTGTTCACTGCATACATAATTTACAGTACAATTGGAAAGAAAAACAAATATTTTCAAAAATCTAATTCACCCCTTCTTGGGTTGCCTTAGTAATTGGGCCAACATCTCATAATATAGGATTTTTTTTTTTTAAATATTTCCTATAAAGGCCCTTCACCAAACCCTTACAATTTACGTTTTGTTTTGAAAGTGTTCATTTGCTTGACCTTTCATTTTCATTATTTAATGTCTTGAAATTCACTAGAGATTATTCTCCTAAGTGAGGTCTTTGTGAGTGCACTTATTTTAATGGATTGAACCTAATTTAAGTTATTACTTGTATTAGGAAGTCCAAATTTTGTATCATTCTAAAATATCGAGTTTAAAGGAAAAAGAAAGACTTCGGATATCTTGGCCAAAAATCTTTAGAGTAAATCTCTAAGTCATTACAATCCATGATATGAATGTAAAAGTCTTTTATTTCTTCCAAAATAAAATAACATACTTTAAATGAAAACCGAGTTTGTACAACAAGTTTAACATGTTTAATACACTTGATATCACCAAAGTAAAACTTATACATGCTTCTAATACATCATATAACAACACGTATAGGATGTATAAAATATTAAATGCCACAAAAATAACAAAGTTTTCAAAACCTATGCTTCAATAATTTCTTTCCCCTTTGAGCCTGTTACCTCACCTAGAATATTTAAATATTTTATGTGATAAACCCAAGTTAGAAAATGAACATTCTAAGTGAAGAATTTCTCAAAATAAAACATTTATATAAAATGTGTGTATGGAAAACAATGCAAATTTCTACTCTGGAGTGCCACTTGTGACTATGTCAGTCTCTTTCAAAGAGTTTTCTTAATTGGTGCTAGAAGTGCCTCTTGGAATGTCCACGGCCATATGACCTTGGGCCTAAGTGACAAAGAAAATGCAAGTTTCTACTCTATAGTGTAACTTATGATCGCGTCGACTTATTTCTAAGAGGTTTTTCAACTCCCCATCTTTTTCTCTTTTAGTTATTATCTACAATGAGCCCACAAGTGATGGGCTCATCATTGACAAGACCTATTGGAAATGGGCTCCTAGAACCCATTGCCAATGTGTTTCGGTGTTAGGTTCAAGAAGGACCAATTACTAAGGGGTTATTAACGACCAGTTGGAACTCGTTGTCGATGACAAGTTCTAACAAGCAATTTTTTTTTATTTTTATTTAATTTATTTAGGATTTATTTTAACTTACTAAATATTTAATTAATTAATTTAATTTAATTTAATAAAATTATTAACTAAGGGGTTTCATTAAGAAACTAAGCCACATGACCTCTAAAAGTATTTTCAAATTGTAAGAAATATTTAGCCAATGATATAAACCACAAAATTTGAGTGTATTTTATCCTTAAAATA
Organism: Diospyros kaki; assembly: GCA_036245055.1. NCBI lineage: Eukaryota > Viridiplantae > Streptophyta > Magnoliopsida > Ericales > Ebenaceae > Diospyros > Diospyros kaki. The sequence goes on from BSEG01000003.1 coordinate 7,546,776, forward strand.
AATTCATCATGGGGGGCCAACGTGAAGGAAGCTAGAGCTCGGGAGAAGGGGGCTTGTTTTATAATTGTGAATTGAAATTCAAATTTGACTGTGATTGGAACTTTTAATTTGATTGTAATTATGAATTCAAATTTCATTATGATTAAGACGTTAAATTTGATTTTGATTTGGGTTTATTTCATTTGAAGAAATATTCTCTTGATTAATCTTTTGATTAGGATATAATTTTATGCGTATATTTACAGATGAGTTTAGGTCTATAAATAGATGCTCAATGCCTTGAAATTAGTTTCAACTATATCACTATTATTGTATCAATATCATCGTAGTGATATTTTATTCATTTCTTCTTGTAATTTTTCTCAATTTAAGTTTTTCACTTTACATTTTCTATTCATTTATATGGTTGATGGTTTGTTCATAGTTTGTTTTCAATCCAAAATCATAACAGTTTGAATTGAGACCAAAATTTCAACTAACATTGAGATTATATTTGATAATTTGTATAAATAATATTAGGCTAAGTATTGAAGAATAAGTCTAAGTGGTCTTGATTAGGCTTAGTTGGCCTAAATGATTTAAGTAAGCCCAAATTTAATTAAAAATTAAAGAATAAATTATATTGATAGTTGAGGTTTGTCTTTAATTTATAAAGTACTTCTCACCTTTTGAAAATAATAATGACCCTCTTAATAGTTTGATGAAGTACGATTTTCACATTTTTTTCCACTCATCCCTCTTCTTTTTCTCTCCCTCATCTATTATGTGATTTTAGGGGGGGGGGGGGAATCAATGGCTATAGACCAATTATCATTGGTGTTGTCAATTATTAAAGCTCAACAATGACTAAGGTTCTACAACAACTGAGAGAGAGAGAGAGTTAGTGGTGGTTGGATGGGCACCATGGTGACACCGTTGTACCTAGTAAATGTTTGGGTTCACAACTTAAGCGACACTAGGTTCATGTGTCACCTAGCTATGTTATTCAAGAACAATTTAAATTTTGTTTGATATTTGTTGTTACTAAAAATACAATAATTATAATTTATAATATGGGAATGCTAGAGTCGTGGTAGAACGAGACGAACAACTGGCAAATGTCTGCTTGCGGAAGTGTATGTCAGGTAGCTTTAGTCTCCTATATCTCTTCGGGGGTCTCGAATAAACTCTCAAGGGTATTTTTGGTAACAGATTAATCCATCCGAAAGTAACCTCCTACGTATTCAGAGTATAACTGCACTCATAAGAACAAGTTAAAAGGCACACGAAGATTCCTCACCCGCGTATGCCTTCCGATATTTAAGTCAATATAAGAAAGAAAATAATATAATAAATAAAAGAGATGATTAACAAATATTAATGTATATCCTTCCTGACCAGAGAGGGTCTAATCATGTCACGAGCACTTGGGTAGGCTTAAGAGGAATCTCCCCCACAGGGTTGAACTACCTAGGGAGTCCTCCAAGAAAAGGTGAGCCTCACGATGGGCTGCTAGAGCAAATTCTTGGCCTTTAAGAGACCTAGCCGGATGAAGCTTTGGGTTGACATGATATTTCTAAATGTTGTCTATTACTCTAAATTTGACATATCTTCTAGATGAGATCCTAATTGTACAAGGTGAGGATTAATTCCTTTACAAGGAATCGCAATATGTTTAATTAACTCTTCCTCACTTAACTTAATTAATTGCTCACACTATATATAATTAATCAATTATATTCATGCTTTTACATATATTTAAGATGAAGGACTATTGAAGAGTGCATGGACCAAGCCCAAAGCGTAGGACCATTGGACACCTAAAATGACTCGATAGACACATTCATGGCGCATGCAAACTGTGGATTTTACTAACCACTTCACCTTGCACGTTATGGATAATTTTATATTTGTGTGACATATGGGTGTGCATAGTGGGTGAATTGCAGTTGAAGGTTATAGGGGATAAGCCTCATAGCCATAGTCGTGGGCCCCGTGGGTACTTGCCTAAAGAATTGGATTGCATGTGACCGAATTAAATATACTTAAATATATGATTGTATGCTGAACATATTCAAATGTGATTTAATATTTATATATTGTTGAGATATTGCAATTATATGGTGGCAGCGTGTGATATGCCTGTAGCCCAATTACATATTATATTTCCAATATACATGCCCATGGGTTGCTATTTGAATATTGGCATATTAATATACACCTTCATGGGTTGCAAGGCATAATATATATTTTTAATATAAGTGCATCCCAATTGCTATTTGAATATTGGCACATCAATATTATACTTAAATATTGCCGAGAGATGCAACAATTGCCAAGAGATTTTGGCCTTGCCGAAAGGAAATAATCATCTTGCTGAGAGGTTATTTGCTGACAGAAATTGGATTGTGCTGCAAGGAAATGTAGCAAAGCAAACAAGGAAAATCAGTGCCGCGAGGATGAGTTGCTGCAAGAAGATTCAGCTGCCGCAAGAAAAGAATGCCGCAAGAAGGACCTATCGCAAGGAATGCCACGAGAAGGGCTGCTGCAAGGAATGTCGCAAGGATATGCGGTAAGCCATCAGCAAACTACCGCAAGGAACTGTCGCAAGTCCTCATTGTGCCGCAAGGAAATGCCGCAAGCACCCATTGCGCCGCAAGGAAATGCCGCAAGCCCCCATTGCGCCATAAAGAGGCTACAAGAAGAAGAACCGTTGCGACAAGTTGTTGCAAGGCACCATTGTCTTGCAAAGATGTGCTGCAAGCTCTCATTGTGCCGCGAGGATGCGTCGCAAGGAGACAAAGAGGAATTTTGGGAATCGTGTCAAAAAAATATTTTTCTGTTCATTTACTGCACAATTTATAGAAAATAGTGCCACATTTTCTTTGGGTCATTTTGTTTCAAAAATTATGAATATTTACATTATAAGCGTTATTTGCCATTTAATCATGATTTATTCTTCGAAAAAGGTACTCTCACTTAGAATTATTCATTAAGAATATGCCCGCTTGAATTTATTGATAAAATCCCCCAGGTGAACGCTATTTTTTAAAAATCTGTGTTGTTGTCAAAATACAACAATTAAAATTTGTGATGTGTGGGGTCCACTCGAGCTTGATGTTGGGTGAAATTAGGTTGCCGTTAGAGATGCTGTCACGAGGGAGTTTGCTGTTAGGATGCTCGCCACAAGGATTCGTCTCAAGTCTTCGCCGCTAGCCTTTGCCACAAGCTTTTACCACTGGCCTTTGCCGCAAGCTCTTGCCACAAGCTCTTGCCACTAGCCTTTGCCACAAGCCTTTGCCACAAGCTCTTGCCACTAGCCTTTGCCACAAGCCCTTGCCACTAGCTTTGGCCGCTAGCTTCGCCACAAGCTCTTGCCACTAGCCTTGGCTACTAGCTTCGCCACAAGCCTTTGCCGTTGCCACAAACTTTTGCTACTAGCTTTGGCCACAAGGTTTTGCCATAAGTTTCGCCGTTAGCTTCACCACAAGCTTCGCCGCTAGCTTTGCCACAAGCTTCGCCGCTAGGCTTTATCTTCGCCGCTAAGTTCGCCGCAAAACTATGCCTTCGTCGTTAGGTCCGCCGCAAGGATTTGACCCTGTTGATGCTCAAAGAATGTGTTAGAGGGCTTGCGGGAATCTTTCCCGCGAAGACCCTCTAATGCCAAAGTCAGTCTCGGATCCCAATGACTATTCACGAAAAAATAGTAAAAGTGTATTCAAAGTGACAAGTTTTACCGGAATTGGAAGTCCTCATCAATGTCCTGTAGTTGGGTATTTATAAGGCACGATTCTCAAGGGTGTCTAGAGCCGACATGTGGCGATTTACTGAATGGGTTGAATTTAACAAAAAATAGAGAAATTATTACGAAGCTGCAGCGGGACAAAAAGAGGCCGCGAGGACGAGTGGCCGCAAGGCTTGAACCTTGCGGCCCAATCATGTTGCTTGCGGCCACCAAATGGCCGCAAGGAGTGTTGGTGGCCACAAGGAGCCTTGCGGCTAGCCCCTGTGGGGGCCATGGCACTCGCGGCATGCAGCCGCGAGCTGCTTCTCTTGAGCAGCCGCAAGGCTAGCCTCGCGGCTAGCCCATGCCGCGAGGCTAGCGGCATTTTGCCGCAAGGCTGGCAGCAATTTGCTGCCAGCCTTGCTTTTTATTTATTATTTTATTATTATTTTTTATTTCTCAATTTTTTTAATGGTACAACACTATGACACAACAATATTATATTCCAAAACATGTTAAAATTAATGTGAATTGTCTCTCCTTCCTCATTAATCTTGGCTATGTGATTTATAGATTTGATTAAGATCCAAATTGTTTCGATTGAGCACTTGTTAGATCCTTCCATCACCTGGTGATAGACATGCTCTTAGAATGCACCTAGCCAGTCAAGTTCGATTCTTTTGTCATTCTCACCTCTTTCTTGGTGCAAAAAACAATAACGAGAAAAATAATTATAAGTTTTCGTAGGTTGGCATGCATTGATGATGTTGAAAGTTGCACCATTGTCATTTGAATTGACGAAAAATGTTGCGGTGGTTGAAATAGACAAATCTTTTTACCAATTATGCAAAACAAGGGGTTAAAATTACCTACGACCATATACATCGAAGAGGCTCCTTATGTTAAAGTCAATACTCGATGAAGGGCATAAGGGAAGTTGTTATGGAAGAGAAAATGATAGAAGAAGAGAAAAAGAGATTAAAGTTAGAGAGCAAAACTTAGATATATAGCTAGATTTGGACCCATCTAGTTAGGGTTTTGGACTTGAGCCATCTGTTAACGAGTCAAATCTTAAATGTAATTTGAGCTTGCTCCCAACAAGTCAGATCTAGGATTAATATATGGACTCTACATTGGACTAGACTTGAGCTTTGCCATGAACTTGACCAGAGCTGTCCTCCACGTAAAATTAACACGACATTAGTTGGCAATTTAGCTCATTTATTCAAGATACGGTTAGGGTTTAATTTGTAGTACTGGTCTTTGATTATATTGATTGTGTCGGTGATCTAATAATTTACGTTGATAGTCTGTCATCAAGGCATCGAGTGCATTATTTGGATTTATAAATTTAAATATCATTTTAATTAACATTTTTAAGTGTGGATTTGTGATGTTTATAAAGATTAATAAATTTTGCATTAATAGTTTCTAGGATTGTTTTTCGTCACACGTGAAGTTAAAAAGCTAAAACTTTAATTGAGATTGACTATTCAATTATTAATTCAGTCGATTATAAAACAATTCAACCCTATCAATGGCTGAAGATGACGACGATGGTATTGGAAGGTAGGAATGAAGAGGGAAACCTCCTGGTTGTTCGCAACAGACCAAAAAGGCAATCATGGTGGGGGTCACGAGGTGCAGCTGTGATTTGGCATCTACCGCAATATCCCATCTGTTCTCTCATCCCTTTCGAATCGATTGGACGTATCCATCCACTCCATCATCCACCTTCGCACCCACCAACTGTTCGATGAAAGTCACTGTTCAAATTCCACTGTCGCCACTGCGAGCGAGAATGGTGGATTAATTGCTCTCGGTTCTTTGTGCTCAATAACCATGCAGGACACAGGACTCGGGGACACTACGCCAGATGTGGGTTTCAAGTCATTTTCATTCTCCTATGCTGCTATAATTGGTTTTGTTCCGTACGCTTGAGGATAGATAACATAGCTCACCATGCCTCATTGGAGTAGAATATTGTGCATTAATTGCAGTTGTCTTCTCTCTTCCAAGCTCCGAACGGCTAGAAAATATCGCTCATTTCCCACACCGCCCGTCCGTTTTCTCTGATTGATCTTCCCGGAAACCAGAATTTTCTCAGGGCATTCTCGTCAATACGCAGGCCCAGCAAACGCCTTGATAATGTGTGGTATGTATACAGTACGTACTTTTCCTTACAATTTACACTTTTAATTTCGCAAGTGATAATGAATGCTAACAAGATGAAGAAGATGGCCCTGTCTGCAGAGCCCTACCAGCTGCCGGCGGATTGCTGGTTCGACGACGCGTGCATCCTGGACATGGACTATTTCGTCAAGAATCTCTCGGTCATCAAGGCTAAAGGCGTTCGTCCCGACCTAATTGGCTCAATCATCACCCACTACGCCAGTAAATGGCTCCCGGACCTGTCCACTGGTGAGGAGGCGGAAAAGGACTTCGCCGCTGCCAACTACGAAGAGTCGCCGCAGAGCGTGACGGCTTCCTGGATGAAGAAGAGGTTTGTTGAATTGTGGGACATAATTAAGTTTAACATTATCGTTTTATTCTTTATTATTACTATTATTATTATTTTGAATAAATTATCAAAAATAAATTTTAATTTTTATCAATAGGAACATTTAATATATTTCTTCTCTTACTAAGTTTAACATTTAATTTTTTATTATTTTATTCATAATTAGCCTAAACAGTGATACCGTCGTAAATAAAATATTAATTTTATATTTTATATTATTATTATTTTTACTTTTAACAAGGTTCTTCGTGGAGACCCTGGTGGGAGTTCTACCGCCGGAGCGAGACTCCATCGCCTGCAGCTTCCTCCTGCGGCTGCTGCGCGTTGCGAACATGGTCGGAACCGAGCCGGCTTACCGGGCGGAGCTGGAGAAGAGGATTTCATGGCAGCTGGACCAGGCGTCGTTGGATGACCTGATCATACCGTCGTTCAGCCACACTTGCGGGACGTTACTGGACGTGGAGCTGGTGCTGCGGCTGGTGAAGCGGTTTGTGAGTTTGGACGAAGCCGTGAGAGGCGGTGCGGCGCTCGTTAAGGTTGCGAAGCTGGTGGACTGCTACCTGGCGGAAGCCGCCACTGACTCCAATTTAGGATTGCCGGAGTTTATTGCCCTCGCCGGAGCTCTTCCGGCGCATGCGCGCTCTACTGATGATGGTTTATACAGAGCCATTGATACCTATCTCCAAGTAAGTCATTTTCATTCTAAATCAAATCAAATTAAATTATGGTTTAATTTAGTTCAAACAATACAAAATTTACGTAAATTGTTTTAACATTTCAATCCAAATTATATTTAAAGAAATTCATCAATTTGGGTACCAACACAAAATTAGTTAAAAAGAATTATTAACCAAACCATATTTAAGAAAATTAAGCTGGACCCAAATTAACTGGTTTGGACTAAATTTTGTATACCCTTAACACAAACTACAACACATAAGCAATATCTTTGGTTAAATTTAGGAAATCAAATAATATAGCCAAGATCCCAAGTTATATTCATAAACGATAACTTGTTCTGAAAATTTAGGATTTCAATTTTGACACCAAATGAGCAATGGGGACATGAGTGCGAGTATCATGCAAACTAGGAAGAGAGATATGTTGAGTTGTCACCATTATTCCATTCTTCACCTTAAAATAGCCTCAAGTGGGAACGTACGTAGATGACAGATACGGATGGGGCAGTGCCTATTAAACATGCCTTGGCCTCGAGCGTCCCCCTACCCTGACAACATTAACGAAGCACTGGCACTGCCACATTAATTACCGTTGTTTTCTCTTTTGTCTCACTTGTCATCACCCATGTGGAGGAGAAGACAATTATGTCTATGCCCAATTTAATTAATATATGAGAAAACTAGAAATTAACCATGGCATTCATGTACACGCAATACAATGGATTTGGAAGAAAGAATACAATGATTTTGGAAGAAAGAACAATCTCATTCACTAAAAATTTAGTTACAGAGTATTTATATACCTCAGAGTATTTATATAATATTAGCGCCCTAACCAAAATTTTATATGGCCCCTAATATTATATAATATTATATCTATATATATATGCAGCACTGGCAGCCCGAAGAGAAGAGGGGGGTGGTTTTCAAATTTCTTCCAGGCGCATGATTATGTCTGCCGCCTTACACCTACATCAAATTAATTTATTATCTTCTTTTCATTAGTTTAATTTTTTTAATTTAAAATTAATTAAACATAAAATAGATCCAAACTAATTTATTAAAATGTGAGATGAGCCCATGCTTACAAGACCACCTGAGCCCATGCCAACAAGACCAGGACAGGCCTTGGTTGGGGGAAGGGGGGCCAAGGCAACTGCTTTGGTTGCCTACCCTCAGGGCCGACCTTGCAACAACTTAGCTACAACAAAATTAATATTATTGTGAGGTAAGTAAGAAAAATAACAGCACGATATATATACAATGAGTAGTATCCACACCCCTTCTTTCTCAAGTTAGAGGTTGGGAATCGAACAATCCAAACTTGCGAGCAAAAGAATGATGTTGTAGAGAGCCCAGGGGCTTAGTTAAAACATTGGCAAGTTGGGAACTAGATGAAACATGAACTTGTTGAATAAAACCCTTTTGCATATATTCATGAACAACGTGGCAATCGAGATTCAGATGCTTGGTGCTTTCATGGAAGACGGGATTAGCTGCAATGTGCATGGCTGCTTGATTGTTGCAATGTAGTGACACAAGAAGCGAAAGATTGAGCTCAAAATCACGAAGTAGATAAGAGATCTAGAGTAACTCACAAATAGTTGCACCATGCTATAATACTATGCTTCAGCAGAGGAATGAGAAACAGTGGATTGTTTCTTGGTTTTCCATGAAATGAAGCACCCTTAAGAAAAATAAAAAAAAAACAGTTAAAGACTTGCATGTGTGAGGGCAAGAGTCCCAATTTGCACCACAAAAGGCCTGAAAGGTAAGATCATTGATAGCTGGGTAGAAGAGCTTGGTAGTGGTAGTACCCTTAAGGTATTTAACCACTTGTAACGTTACATTGAGGTGAGGTCGTGGAGTGGACATGAATTGACTGAGATGTTGAGGTGCATAGTAGATATCAGGGCGAGTAAATTGAAATATAATAAACGACCAACCAGACGACAATATGGATCAAGATTAGATAGAAGTTCACCATGATCAGGAAGTAAGTGTAACCCCTTAGATAGAGGAAAATGAGATGCTTTAGCACCTTGAAGACCTACATCTTTGACAACATCCATAATGAACTTATGTTGAGATAGAAAAGTGCTTATAGATGATCGTGCAACCTTAATTCCCATAAAATATTTCACAAAACCTAAATCTTTAATAGTAAACTTATGATCTAGGGTATGTTTCACATCTGATATGATGTCCTTTGTTATTGTGTTGATGCTAGCTGCCTAGCTCTTATTATGTTTTTTGTTTTTGTTCCCTTTGTACCAATCTGGATAACTAACAAGCTTAAAACACTGATCTCTCGTGTGTCCATCCTTTTTGCAATATACACAATAGCCTTTTATTGTCCTTTTTCCCTTTGAATCTTACTTAGGATTATAGGGCTTAGCAAACATTGCAAAGCCTTCTATTGATTTTGTAAAGAAGGAGAACACTTGCCTTTAAGCCTCCACTTTTAACACCATCGAATAAGCCTTGTTCACAGTTGGCAGCGGATCTAAGAGAAGAATTTGATTCCTACATAGTCATACCCATCATGAAAACCCATAAGAAACCACATGAGTTTATTTTTATTCGAAATCTCAGCAATTGTCTTTGCCACACCACAAATACATGCTGGAATCGAATCTACCGATGCTAATTCATCCCACAACCTTTTTAGCTATGTATAGTATACAAAAACAGATGCATTTTCTTGTGTTATCGAGGAAATCTTCCATTGAATTTGATACACCAATGGTCCATTACTTTAACCAAACCTTTTTGCAATTTCTAACCATAATTCCCTAGTTGTAGTTGTGTAAATGAAAACATCTACCAATTCTTTTGAAATTGTATTCAATATCCATGAAGTAATCTGTAATCACACCTTTTCTAGCGGTAAAATGTTTCAAGTCCTCATCCGACATCTCAATTCCTCCGTCCACTTAACCTAATTTGCATATTGCTCCCAATGCAATATCCATCGCCCGATGCCATGATCTATAATTCATCCCTGTTAATGACGCTAACACGAGAACCAAACTTGGATGATTTGAACTCTAGAGATTAAATAGATCATCATTGAGGAAAATGACTTCTACAAAAGCTGCGTCGACCTCTTCCATCTTGCCAGATGAAGTTTACCTTGATTGCTCTTATACCATAAAAAAACTAGAAATTAACCACGGTATTCATGTACACGCAGAGGAAGAATACAATGGATTTGGAAGAAAGAACAATCTCGTTCACTGAAAATTTAGTTATAGAACATTTATATACCTCAGCTATAAAAACTAACACTATAACAAACTTCAACAACTTAGCTACAACAAAACTAACATTATTGACTATGAGGTAAGTGAGAAAAATAATAGCACAATATATAAACAACGAGTAGTATCTATGTTAATCCCACAATCGATACAACCAACCAAAAACGAAATCAAGAACCAAGCCAAGAAATTGAATATGAAATAAGCCAATCACACCAAGAACACAATACAAACCAGAACACACGATATACATGCTCAGATTCCTAAGTGGATCCTAATCATGGTAGGGGGTTTTCTTCTCTAGTGAATCCACTATATCAAAGAGAGTACAACACGATTACATCGAATCAACAAAGAACATAACATTTACAATATTGCATCAAGAAGACAGAATACAAAATTGAGTACAAGCTGCATCAAAACTGTGCAAACATAGTACTCACCACTGCCTCTTAACATTACCTCCCACGATGAAGTGATTTGAACCGGAGATAAAGCAATACACTGAGTGTTCTTACTGATCGGAGGATTCACGAGTTGTGTCATCTCTTTTTTTTCTGATTTAGGGTTCTTGGTTGCACAAGTGATGATTAGGATTTGATAGCAGCCTTATATATCGAGACCAATGAATGTAAGCCACATGATCACTATTTAAAAGAAATCAACGGCTGATATAAGACACTTCCAAATAACATAGTAATGACATGCAAATGAAATTAAGGCCAAATAACATGCACATGAAATGGAAATCAAATGCAAACATTTATCAATTTATTTTGAATCACTTATCACAACAAATTCCACCTTGATTCAAGAATGGAATGAAAATGGATTTGACTTGAAACCCCTACAACTCTCCCACAGCTACGTTGGGAGCACTTTGAGTAGACTAATGCTTGCTCAAACTTGACTACAGGTATAAGCTTAGTTAACATATCTGCTGAGTTGATTTCAGTTGGGATTTTTTCTACCTTGATCTGCCCTTTAGATATAATATCTATAACAAAATGAAGCCGCACATCTATGTACTTGGTCTTCTCATGAAACACATTGTTTTTAGAGAGATGAATAACACTTTGTGAATCGCAAAGCACCCTGGGGACCTGCTCGCCTAAGCCTAATTCATTGGTAATTTCCTACAACTAAATGGATTCTTTCATGGCTTTTGTAAGAGCCACATATTCAGCCTCAGTGGTTGATAAGGCCACTATATGCTGGAGATTCACCTTCCAGCTTATCAAATTCCCATCTATGGTAAAAGCATACCTTGTTAAGGATCTTCTTTTGTCCAAATTAGGTGTGAAATTTGAATCACAATAACCTTCTATATAGATATCATTCCTAGTGTTTGAACTAAACACTAAACCTTTATCTAATGTCCCTTTAAGATACCTAAGTACCCATTTAACTGCTTTCCAATGCTCCTTAGATGGGTTACTCATAAACCTACTTACTAGGCTTACACCATATGCAATATCAAGCCTAGTGACGTCATTGCATACATTAAACTTCTTACAGTATTGGAATATGGGACATTCTTCATGTACTCCTCTTATTCCTTAGGCAAATTACCTTTCACAGCACTTAGCTTAAAATGAGGAGACATAGGAATAAACATTGGTTTATATTCTTGCATATCAAATAAATCCACCACATTTTTTAAGTAACCAGACTGATTCAAGGTTAATATACCTTTTTTTCTATCCCTCTTAATATCAATTCCAAGTATACGCTTTGCTGCACCTAGAGATTTCATTTCAAATTTAGATCTAAGGGCTTCAGTCAGTTTACTTATTTCCTCCTTATCCTTACATGCTATGAGCATGCCATCCACATATGTTAGGAGATATATATATATATATATATATATGTACAGCTTCCCCTTAAGTTGTTTAAATTAAGCACAATGGTCAAAATTACATCTAGTGTAATTTTCCTTGAGCATAAACTTATCAAACCTTTTATACCATTGTCGAGGAGACTGCTTAAGGCCATACAATGACCTTTGCAGCAAACAAACCAATTTTTCTTTTCCTTTTTCTACAAAACCTATCGGTTGATCCATATAAATCATTTCTTCTAGGTTTCCATACAGGAAAGTAGTCTTGACATCTAGTTGTTCTAGCTCTAAATCATATAGGGCTACTAGGGTCAAGACTAATCTTATGGAGGTGTGTTTAACCATAGGAGAGAACATTTCATGATGGTTTATGCCTTCTCTTTGGGAATACCCCTTAGCAACTACCCTTACTTTAAATCTAGGTGGTTATACTCCTGGTATTTTTGGTTTTCTCTTAAAAATCCACTTACAGCCTATGACCTTTTGGTCTTTAGGTTTTTTTTATAAGAGACTAGGTTTTATTCTTCTTGAGAGAGTCCATCTTTTTCCTCATTGCCTTTAACTAGTGGATTTTATCCTTGCATAGGCATCTTGATAACTTACCGACTCTTCAAACTCTATAAAATCTCCTATATATAGGGCATAGACTATGATATTTGCATGAGCATACCCTACACGAGGTTTTATCTCTCTCCTAATCCTATCCCTAGATAAGAGATAATCACTCAAATTAGAGTTATATTGAATTCCAGATTCAAATTCAATAACCTCAAGAATGTTATTGTCTAATTGAGACACAATAATCTTTGGGTTACTATAGGGTTGTGAACTTTCATCATTTAAATCTTCTATGTGATCCTTAGAATTGTCATTTTCCACCTCAAATTGAAAACTATTAGTTTGATTTTCCTTACCATTTTTCACCTAGCTTGGCACATAGTATTTTGATTCCTTGAATACTACGTCTCTATTGATGACAACCTTTTTTTCATCTATCAGTCACAATTTGTAGCATTTAACCCTCTGAGGATACCCTAAAAACACAGTTTTCTTTACTTTAGGGTCTAACTTGCCTCCTTTCTTATGCACATACCCTATACACCCAAAGGGTTTCATGTGATCTAAGATAGTCAACTTTCCAGTCCACAAATGTTCTGGAGTCTTAAAGTTGATAGTTGATAGAGGGGATTTGTTTATTTGATAACATGCAGTAGACACTGCTTCAGCCCTTAATTTCTTTGGGAGTTTAGAGTCTCTTAACAAACATTTAACTTTGTCCAGGATAGTCCTATTCATTCATTCATCAATTCCATTTTGCTATGGGGTTTCACTACATGTTCTATGCTTTGCAATTCCTACTTGTTTGCAATAATTTATAAATTCATAATTACAGAATTATAGACCATTATCAGTTCTTAAGGTTTTAATCCTTTTCCTAGATTAGTGTTCTATAAGAGTCATTCACTCCTTAAATTTTTCAAAAGCCTCACTCTTATGTTTAAGAAAATAAACCCATACTTTCCTAGAATAATTATCTATGAAGGAAATGAAGTATTGGGCTCCTGATAAAGAATATAGGGCTTGGGGAGAACCCCAAAGATCAAAGTGGATATATTCTAGGAGACTCCTAGTCCTATGAGTTGATGGTGCAAATTATAACCTGTGAGATTTGCTCATAACACGTCTCACAGAAATCTAAGTTATGTATTGTCTTAGGATCTAGAATACCCTGCTTACTTAACTATTGTAAACTTTTCATACCTATATGGCTTATCCTCCTATGCCATATTTTAGTGTCATCATCCACAGCAGATGAGACAACTACATTTCCCATAATGGTCTCCCCTTTCATGACATATAACCTTTGCTTTAGAAAATCTGTTAGGACTACCATTGACCCTTTAATTACCCTAAGAATTCCCTTTTCGACATTGTTTCTTTAAGTGACCTTCCTTATTGCAATACCAGTATGTCATTGTTCTTGAGGACCCCTTACTTGTTCTTTTATGTTTTGACTGACTCTTTGTTACACTTTTGCCTCTAGGTTTTGATTTCTTTTCTGGTTTTTCCTTTACATTCATACCTTTTGCATTGTTTACTTTCTTTTCCTTTTTAAGTTCAAGATCTCTAGATCTAAGTGCTGATAATACATCCTCTAAAGACAATGAGCTTCTACCATATTTAATTGTAATTTTTAAATCTCTATGAGCTTTTGGCAGAGAATTTAAAAGAATTATGGCTTGATTCTCATTTGATATTTTCTCATCAATATTAGCCAAACCTGTAATGATAACATTAAAGTCATCTAGGTTTTCTTCTAAAGATTTAGAAGAATTCAATTTAAAACCAAAAAATTTTTCTTTCAAATAAATTTTATTTGACAAGGTCTTAGTCATGTAAAGAGATTCCAGTTTAGTCTATACCTTCGCAACCTTATCTTCTTCATTTACTTGTCTCAAGATGTTGTCAGCCAGGTTAAGGATGAGAAGGCTATAAGCTAACTCATACATTTCTTGACTTTCCTAGGAGGTTATGGCTTCTTTATTATCCTTTTCATCTTTTGGTTCAACGACCAGTGCCTTTGAGCTCCGGTGTTGAACCAAGATTGCCTTCATTGTCTTTTGCCACATTCTGAAATCATTGTGGCCGTCAAATTTCTGGACTTCCAACTTCAAAGGAGCCATATCTGAATGATCTTACGAATCTTTGCAAGGAAATACAAAGAAGAAGAAAAAAATAACAGAAAAGGAAACCCTAACAGAACAAAATGGACTATAAATGAAAAACGCACAAACAGAGAGTTAGGGCACAAAGGATATTATTCTTACTGAGAGAGATTTCAAGATCGACTTACGATCTTTGTTGTGTTCAGCACAATATCGATTTTTAGTGGCTACTTGGCTCGCCTTATAGTGGCTCTGATATCACTTGTTAATCCCATAATCGATACAACCAGCCAAAAACAAATCAAGAACCAATCCGAGAAATTGAATCTGAAATAAGCCAATCACACCAAGAACACAACACAAACCAGAACACACGATATACGTGTTCAGATCCGTAAATGGATCCTAATCACAGAAGGTGGTTTTCACCCCTAGTCAATCCACTATATCAAAGAGAGTACAACGTGATTACATTGAATCAACAAAGAACATAACATTTATCAATTTATTTTAAATCACTTATCACAACAATCTACAATATCGATAGTATAAGGAGATTTTATAAGGAGATTTTAAGTATAATACTTTGGCTAACAATGCTTTAAGTGAGAACTTGTGGTGGGGGCATTGATATTTTTGTATTTTATGTTAAAGGTGCATCCGGGATTGTCGAAGCAAGAAAGAAAGAGCCTTTGCAGGCTGATGGACAGCCAAAAGCTCTCACCAGAGGCCTCTGTCCACGCCGCTCAAAACGAGCGGCTGCCCGTCCGGGCGGTGATCCGGGTTCTCTTGTCCGAGCAATCGAAGCTCAACCGACAATTCGATTGGAGCGGGTCATTCAGCCGGACGAGGAGTCCCACCGTGGGGTTCGACCCGCCGGGGCGGTGCCTCTCGAAGCGCGAAGTGACGGCTCAGCAGATTGAGATCAAAAGGCTGAGAGAGGAGGTGGTGCGGCTGGAAAGCCAGTGCATAGCCATGCAGAGGCAGATGGAGAGGCTCATTGACAAGAAGAGATCAGGGATCTCGTTTTTCAGCTGGAAGAAGCTGGGACTGTCGGCGCAGAGAAGCGGTGCGGCGGAGAAGGGTACCGATGGAGAATCTGGCCAGCAAACACCCGTGGATGCGAAGAAGACGAAGCCGGCGTCGCGAGGAAGGACGCCGCGCAACTGGAGGAATTCACTGTCCTGAAGAAGTCTGAATAATTGGCCTCCAAATCGGATACTCAGTGGCCAAAAATTATTCATTTCTGCATGCATAACAACGGCCGCCGGCGGCCGACTATTCACTTTCTTCTCTGATTTTTAGTTTGAAATGTAGTGTTAATTTGTATATGAACTTGGGAATTGTTGTTCAGCAGCTGCAATAAATTGTCTACTTAATTTGCTCTCTCCCTCCTGGCAGATCGATGTGAGATGGCACACTACAATAACACACGCCATCTTCCCTTGGGGTGCAGTGTCTCCACTGCATAGGCTCCACCATTGCTGGACCAGCGGGTCAACTCTGATACCATACTGTCACAGTCTAAACAATCATCTTCTAAAAGATTACTGCCTAACCAAGACTGATATACCCAACAACAATTGTTGAATTTGGGTAAAAGCATACAAAAACTATATAGGAAGAATACTGTGGCCCATCCCTTAGCGGGACAATTTTTTAAGGATAATGGTAAGACTAACAAAGTCTGTTTTGCAAGTTTTTCTACGTGTATTATTTTTCTTATTTGTACAACAATTTAAAATTTTAATCTTGAATGAAAGATCAGTAGGAAAATCTTTTAATTTTTTTTAGCTTGCAATCATTTGTTTTTTTTTTAAAAAAAATTATCCTCTTAATCACCAGTTTTTTAAAGACATACAATTGTTCGTTTATCATTGCTTTTCTTAAGAATTTTGTCTATAAATTTTTAAGTATAATTTAAAAAATATCAACTAATTAGTAGTAAAATTCACATAGCTAGTACTAAATTTATAATTAATTAAAATTATGCATCACAAGTAACTAAGTTTTGATTATAACATTTAAAATGGTATATAATAATTCACTATTTTCTCCTTTTAGTTATTTATTATTCTTCTGCTAATTGATTCATATATCATATATAGGGGGCAATTTTCAAAAAATTACAAACATTATACCTTATTTGCAGTTTTTTAAAACTTGGGGGAGGGAGCAATTTGAAAAGTGTTACAAATCTTACATAAAAAATGCATTTCTTTTTCCAACCTCAAGAGGGATAATTTTGAAAAATTTACAAATCTTACACCTAAAATGTAACGTATTCTTCCTAATTAAACTTGGGAAATTGCCCCTTACTCATAGTATGTATGGCTACCACTAAAAGAAGATGCAGGGAAATCCAAGCTATGTGAGCAATAGGGAGTCCAAAATTGACAAGAAATATAGCAGGCACAACCCTCCAATTGACAATAAACTATGCGAGCACTATAATTAACGAGCAAACATAAGTTGGGAGTGTCTATAGGATTAATAGACAATAATAATACCATGATTTGGCAAGAGGACTACATAAATTAGCCTTTGCCTCTAAATGGGAGGGTGGGGGAATGATTATTATTATGACCCAAAAGGGTCCTGGTTCCCACATAAGCATGCGTTAAGATTGTCAAAACTAGAAACCCAAGATGCAGGTTATAATTTTTAAAAATTTTAAAAATTAATTTTGAACTAATTAAAATTAGACTTAAAAGGGGTTTAGAGAAAATTATTTGGCCTCGAGAGAGAAATTCAAGAAAAGAAAAATGTGAATTTTGCAAAGAATTGAGGTTGTGTAATTTGTTAAAAATAGTAAATAGAACATAAAATTGGATAAAATTTAATTAAATTGGGTCGAGCTCAATATTCAACATCATGGATGAGATTACAATGAACTCATGGGACTCAAGTTTGTCAAAAATTGACAAGTAGATTAAAAGTTATTTGATGCTAAAGTTGATTGAAAAGCATGATATGTTAGTTAGACAATCGATTTTAAATTTGAATAAAATTCAAACGAGCTAAGATTGAAATGAATCGAAACATGGATGTTGAAGTACTCGTACCAAGAACACAAAATGGGTATAATCAGATTTCTCAATTGACCTTTAAATTAGAAATAATCGAGCTCAAAAAATGACAAAAAAAGTTGATTGGGACATGACAAACAATTTGGATAAGCCATTTTAACAAAACTTTTCGGCTAATAGTTATGATGGGATTAAATTGTTTACATAAGCAACATGTGGTATATTTAATGCCCATTTTCAATAGCAAATTGATAAGATATCGAAGTTGAACATTTGCAAAAAGACTAAAGAAAATCGAAAGGAGAACATTAGAAAATTCAATGAGTTTAGGATTTAAGGTTTAACTGGCTCTAAATTTTAAACTCTAAATTCATTAGACAATTCAAGGAATTGCCAATTTAATATGAAGGATCTCTCAGCTTTGTTCACAGTAGATTTGAGACTAAAATGGCTAGACAATTTGTCAAAAACAAAGGAAAACAAGCTAAATTTGGCACAAATTTGTCAATAATTGGACCCACGCAACTTGCATATACAAATTTGAAAATCAGATTTGCAATAGACGATAGGTGCAAAAAGGACAACATATATAGTTGTTGTTGGAAGTGACCCAAGGTGACGATGGAGATGTCAGACAATGACGAAGGTGACTGTTACTTGGTTTGCCAAAATCACACATATATATAATGATAGGTTGTGTTTTTTTTTGTTGTTTTTAGTTTATTTTTAATTTTTTAAAATAATAAAAATATGTTTACTGTCATTTTAAAAAATATATTTTTGAAAACAAAAAATTTTTTTATAAAAAAAACTCAAAACAACAAAATGTTATTTTAGTTGTTTCAACTAAAACAATCTCTAAGTTCAAAACATTGAAAACACAATTTATTTTCCATGTTTTAACTCCAAAAAAGAAAAGAGAAAAAAGAAAAGAAAGAAAAAAAGAAAAAAAAATTTAAAAATTTAAAAATAAAATTATATATTTATTTAAAAATTAAAAAATATAGTATATTTATATTATAATTAAAAATATAAGAAAACATATAGTATATTATTAAGTATATTACACATATTATGTATAATCATATTTAATATAAATTATTACTCAGATATCAATAATTTATTAATCAAATTTATTATTTTATTTTAATAGTAAAATTTTATTAAAAAGAGTTGGTTGCGTTCTCTATGTCATTTTTAGTTTTCGATTTTCCAAGTCAATTTATTTATTTATTTAAATTTAAATAATTTTAATTTTTTGAATAATTAAATTTATTTAATAAAATATTATTTTTAAATTATTTTCAAAATTTTAAAGAGAATACGTTTTTTAGTTTTTTGTTTTGAGAAATAGTTTTTCAAAATGAAAAAGAGAACATGTTTTCAATTTTTTAAAAACAGATTACCAAAATAGAAAACTAAAAATGAATTCAAAATTCAAAATTGAAAAGTAAAGAGAATGCAGCCTTAATTTTTCCTTCAATTTTGAGGTCATGGGCAAGAGATAAGGATAGATAGAGGAAAAATGAGAGAATAACCATGGTTTTAAGTAATTGAAAGAGATGAAGCGATATTAATGGGTTTAGTGTGTTTCTAGATTGTTTTGGTGGTAAGAAGTGACAGTAATGACCGACGACAACCTAAGAGTGATTGATAGGGGTTTCTTGTGGCAGTAGTAATGAGAAGGTTAACCAGAGAATCATTAAAACACCGAGCTTAACAAAGAAAAGGGAAAGGTAGGAGCTATTTCTAAAAATCTTTCAAGTTTCTAAGGTGACACTTTGACCCTAAAGTTTTAGATTATTGCATATGGACTCAAATTTTTTGTTTCACTAGTAACCAACTTTAGAGAATATAATTTCATCTCTGTTAGAGATTGAATTGAGAAAAAATCGAATATTTGTGGTTTAGTAGTAGCGAAAGAAATTATAGATGAAATTAAAAATGAATTATTTTTGTTTTTAATTTAAATTTCAAAATCCATTTCTGATTCTGTCACTCTGTAAAAAGGCATAAAAAAATAGAATAATTTCTATCTCTAATGCCAAAAATAATCCTTCCATTTCTGATTCCATCTTTAAATTTAAAACATAGTTAGAAAAAGAATTATTTCCTCTCTTGAGGAAGAAACACAATTTTTTTTTTTTATATAATAGAGATTAACACATTTTCCATCTCTAACGGAAACAGTTTAGTGACGGATTCTAAGATAGAAAATTTTTGTCTCTGTGGAAAATTCAATTCAAAGATGGAAATGAATAAAATATGTATTCCAAAATGGGTTAGCTGATTTTGCTTGTTTCTCTCCCTTTTGCATGCGCTTTCTTCTCTCGCCTACGTCTTATTTTCTTCTTCTTATTTGGCATGTGTCTCTTCTTTTTCTTTAGCCATAGTCGCCATCTATCAACTCATCCTCTCTTCATCTCATCTCATAGTCCTTTGTGTCTTCTCCAACCAACTAATTGTCATCCCAAACACCGATGACCAGAGTTCTCACATTTAAGGTATGCACTTAAAGTTTTTTAGAAAAAAAAAAATTAATTTTCGGATCTAGCAAGATCCAATTGTGGGAACATTTTGATTTTTGGGTATGTGAGTCACAGAACAAGGAGATTTCGATGATCAATTATGATCGCCAATCTGCCATGGATGGTGACTGACAAGTGGGGACGAAAATGGACGACATTTTTCTTAAAAACAATTATTATCATCATTGTCATCATCATCATTAATTCTTCATGAAATGTTCTTAGCTAGTAGCAGTTTAAACCTCAATTGGAAAGAAGGCTCGGGCCTGAGCACATCATGCGTTGTGCCTCCAATAATGATGATCTCTATTAAAGCCCCATCAGTTTCTTTTCATATCTAAACTTGCCCCCTACTATCCACTTGGTATGTAATCCACAAGCTCAAAACCCTAAATTTCTCTCTTATCCTCGAAAAGATCCACTTCTCCTTGAGTAAGGCCTACAAAATATCCGTCCTCATCTCCGACTCCCTCGACACCTGAGACCCCAACTCCCGCTTATGTGACCTATGCCTTCACAACCACTTGGAGAAAGCCCTAAGATGCCTAAACTCGTTGCAAGAGCTTTAAATTGCAGTCTAATAAGAAGCTTACATTGCTTTCGGGAAGTTATGCGAGTGAAAATGGATGATTGACGAGAGTTCGAGGGTTTACTCTTATGTATCGAATTCGAGGACTTAGTTGAGTATTTGACTCAAAAATGATTTGTTGAGTATGTTCATGAGGTTAGGTAAGGTCGATGCTTGGCTTGTGTTTGTGAAATTGCCAGTGAGAGACGTGTTTTCTCGAAATGTCTTGTTGGTTGAGTTTTCCAAAGTGAGTTATTTTGACGAGTCCTTCAATTTGTACCATCGGATGTTGTGGGATGGGATTAAACCTGTTGTGAGATACCCTAAAAATTTCCTAAATCTTAAGTATCTCCCCGATAAATCATGGTTCCTCAAATAGTTCTAGGACGCTAGACCTTTGGGCCTCCTGTAATACCCTGGAATGATTTGAGATTATAAATAATATTTGATGAAGGATACAAGTGAGATTTTTGGAAAAATGAGACTTTAGGGTACACTAACGCAGCTTTAGATGATCGAATTAGACGAAGGGAGTACCCCGGAACCTATGTAGCCAAGGAAAATGGTATAATATTGACGAGTGATTTGAGTTATGATTTTAGGCATCAAAAGAAGTTGGATCGGGAACAGTTTCCAGTACAACTATCTATCAGGTTGAGAAAATCGAATAATCATGAGGGATATAATACTCGAGGTTTTTTAGATTCAAATACTTGAGGAAATATGATGTTTTAAGGGATTGTGGATGTTTGGAGATAAAAGTTTAATTTCTGAGCCAGGGGTAAAATCGTAATTTTTGAAGTTCGGGTAAAAGTGTAATTTACCTAAAAATTAGGGGCATTAGCGTAATTAGTCTATTTTTTAGGGACTAAAATATAATAAAAAATTAGTCTGAGGACCATGTTGAAAAGGGTTAAAGTGTAATTACCCAAAAGTTCGGGCTAAAGTGTAATTCTTGAAACCTTTTTATTAGGGGCATTTGAGAGATTCAAGAAAATCCTCATAAATAACTTAAGAGATAAGGATGAACTGTCATGATAATATTAGAGATAAGATAAAGCCTCATGATGACGTTAGAGATAAGATGAAGGCTCATGATGACTTTAAGGATAAGATTTGGACAAGATTTGATCGGATAAGATTTTGTTAGATATGATTTGATTTGGATAAAGATTTAATTCGAATAACAATGATTGTAGAAGATCTTAGAAGATTTAGAATGATTGTAGAAAATCTTCGAAGATTTTGGAATGATTGCAAAAGATATTAGAAGATTTGGAATGATTATAGAAGATTTACAATGATTGTAGAGAATCTTAGAAGATTTTTAGAATGATTGCAAAAGATATCAAAAGATTTAGAATGATTATAGAAAATCTTAGAAGATTTGAAATGATTGGAAAAGATTTTGAAAAATTTAAAATGATTGCAGAATATATATTTCTTGGTGGCTAAGTTTCCTAAACATATAAATAGGGGCTCAAGGCTAAGGATTGTCTCATTCAAAGTCGTGATACATTTGTGCTAGACGAGAGTGCTTTGGGTTTAGTGGATAGAGGGTTTTTAAAGCATACGCAAAGCATCACAAGCGTAGAGCACTTGAGCAGCACGTGAGGGCGTGTAAGGAGGTGGTTTGGTCAAAAGACTTGAGGAGTTGCACAAAAGTCGAGGTTCGACACGAGATTAGAGGTGTTTTGAGTTTTGTTTAACGTGAGTGGTTCTCCTCCAAAACTTGATTTACTGTGAGTGCTCTGACTGAAAAACTACTTGATTTAAGTTGTGAGTTGTTCGTTACCAAAATTTGGCTTCCTTGTGAGTGTTCTATTTGGAAAACTACTTGGTTTACTGTGAGTTGTTCACAGCAAAAACTTGGTACTTGATCTATCTAAACATGTGGTGATTTCATGCAAAATGGTTTTGTGCATTGAAATGGTAACCGGTGATGGTTGGTTTTACGAGGGAGGTTCGTCCCTAAACGTTTTGAACTGTGCATTGCTTTTTATAAATGTTGTTTATACGATGCATTGAATTGTGAAATGTGGCATTGTCTTGCGTTTTATGTGTACGTATGGAATGTCAGCCTCGGATGTTGTCTGGATAGTGTAGCCATAATTCTCCAAGGACGTGACGGAATAATAGGGATATCTGATGCTAGGTGTGCATGTCAGGATAGCCGCCTTAGTTTCCATGCCAGACCATTTGGTCAGGGAAGTTGCACTAGGACAATTAGGTGGTCCATACTGTGTTGTTCATATGGGATGTCAGCCTAGGATGTTGTCTGGACAGTGTAGCCGTAATTCTCCAAGGGCGTGACAAAATAATAGGGGTATCTGATGCTAGGTGTGCATGTCAGGATAGCTGCCTTGATTTCCGTGCAAGGCCGTTTGGCCAAGGAAGTTGCACTAGGACGACTAGGTGGTCCATGTGAAATTTTGGAGTTGGGATTGTATGGTGGTTCCTGGATGCTTAAGGTGGGAACGTATTCTGGTGAGATGCGTTGGCAGCCCCATTTAAGCTAGAATCGCGTCGCGTCGTCGTGTCGTCGAATTGGTGTGGTGGCATAGTTTTTAGAGATATTGCTCTTTTCTTGTGGTAGGGTTAAGCGCGTGGGAATTCTCTTACGCTAGGGCTTACCGGGTGTATTGGTTTATTTCATGTCTTGCATTATTCATGAAAAATGTGTTTTGAACTCTCACTTAAATGATTCATCATCTAATTTGGACTTTGTCCCTGGAATATTCAAACGTTCCAGGTGAAGGCAGCGGTGCAAAAGGGAAAGGGATCGTCGAGGAGTGACGACGATTAGTGGATAGTTTACATTATGTCTTATCAGTTATGTTATTTACTTTTGAAAACGTCATGTAAACGTTGGTGCAACTTTATATATAAATAAAGTGGTTTCGGTTATGATCTGTTAAGGTTTCGATCTAGCTTCCGCATTTGTGTTGGTGAACCTATCTTGATTTATTAATGGTTCATAGTTGATATACTGAGAAGGTGTAACGGGATCTTCGGGGAATAGTTTTTGTGATGGGTTTTTCTTTGAAAATTTTTTTATCCCCAGAATCTTACGTTACGTTAACGCTCCTGGGAATAGGGGTGTTACACCTCCCCAATGGGTTTCTTAGGAACGATCTGACTTATTCATTTTGCATAAGTGTAGAGACACCATTCGAGTCTTCTAGACCAAAGCCACTCGATAGCCTCGAAGCCCTCTTCGGGAGCACCGAAAGATAGCCATCGGGGCTCTATCCCGAAAACGTCTCCAAGCCTTTCGGCTTTTTTGCATAAACACCCCGGAAGAGTCCAAAGACTCGACCATGGGTCCCACCTATTTGTCTATAAATATTTGCTGCCTCCAAAGCAAATAGACCTTGGAACTTCTCGGAACCATTTAGACTTGACTCTTTCCCTCTCTAAAACCCATCCAGAACATCCTTTTTGGGACACATGGAAGACACCACATAAATACATACTTGTACATTTCTCATACTTCTCGGACTATTGTCTGACTTAGGCATTTGAGGGCTTATGTGGGAAAGTCTCCCATATGCCTTTTTGACGTCCTTTGTGCTCGCAGGCTAAGGCAAAACCCTAATTCCAGAAAACCTCGAAGGCTCATTGGGGCCCTTTATCCATCATTGCCCTGAAGACTCTTTCGAGCGTGCAGTCTCGAAGACCTTCATCTGGGTCCCCGAAGATTCAGCCTTCTAGGACTCTGGCTTCGACTCGGTCTAGACCCAATTGACCTTGCCAATGACATCTCGAACCCTCAATTGCAATGAAGGACTCTGCTTTGATTGATCCCAAGAGAAACAAATGTTAATTGTTATAATTTGACAACAATAATTTAGCGTCGTCTGTGGGAATCAAACAAAAGGCCATTGTTCATGGCTAAAGAACGATATTTTTTCGAACCAGAGGTTCTCAATGTGAAGCTACTATAGGGGAGCACTTTCCAAACCTTGCTCCAAAGCCAGCAATGCCCTAAAGAGGATAAGAAAGTCGCGTGGCCGGTGACTAATGACCCATAATACAAGACTGGTTTGTAAATCAGACATCTCCTGCACACTCTACACTCCTATCCATTAGGCAATTGGCTCCAGAACTGCCTCATCCAAGGAATAATGAAGGTGGCCTAGTGCAGGCCAACATACTTGGCCCCTCTAGAATAAAGAAATTCTTTACTGTCTCTCTCGAGGAATTTTTCAAATTAGAGTAAAGATATGAAGAGCTAAGGAAGAGCGATGAGGAAAAAAGTAAAACTCTACAACATTTATCTGGTTTATTGCGCATGCTTTTGCCCACCTCAGAGGCTCAAGCTCTTAGAAGGCATACCTTAGGCAACGTTTTTATTAGCACCTAGGCACCTTTCTAGCCGCCACCTTCAGCTCATTCAAAATCGCAACAACAAAACCTTATCGTAGTAGAGTGGGGTCAAAATACTGGAAAAAATATTATACGAGAGGAAATTGTAGCAAGTACGACCTCTGCCAAGGAGACACCTAGGCTTGAGCGAAATTCTCGACCAGGATTGCTTCCAACTTCTTGGGGAGCAAAAAATAAGAAATTGATCAAAGAGGTTTTTGAGAAGAAAGTGGCAGGGGCCATATCTGACAATGCACACTCTGGAGTGTCCCCTTCTCCAAGGACGTACTCAACCATGCACTTCCTCCTAAATTCAAACTCTTGCATTTGCTTGAGTATAGTGGAAGAGAGGATCCCATCCTCCATACCCAGCGATTTGAATCTTTGATGTACCGTTACAAGTGGGGTGATGTCACCATGTGTTTAGTTTTCTCGCAGTCATTGACAAAGTACATTCATGCTTGGTTTACTGAGTTTCCCTTTGACTACATTACTTCTTACGAGCAACAACGAGCGGAGTTCGTTGTGGCCTTTACATCCTATGCCTCGAGGAAAAAACCCCCACCCATCTCTTTAGTGTTCGACAAAGCCCTAAGGAAACCCTGAAGTAATACATTGACCCCTTCTGAAATGCAATGTTGAAAGTACAGGATTTACCAATCGAAGTAACCATCTCAACTTTCTTGCAAGGGACCACCCTTGTGCTTCTAAAAGAATCCCTCACTCTCAAGCAACCAACCACTTTAGTCGACCTATTTGCTCGGGCTAACTGATATGTAGTAAAATTGGACATTTTGTGAAACTATGACTTGCTTGAACATCCTGTGGGTGAAGGGGCAAGCAGTTAGATGGAAAGGCTCCCAGACCCGATGACTATTTTAGGCACCATCACCAGGCATATGCGCCACCTCCAGCCCTTGTAATTCCTTTTGCTTGGCTCATTAGCTTTCTTTCTTCCTCTGAGGACCCAAAAGGAAAGAATCTGCAACCTTTTTGTCAATTCCACTAGTGTCTGGGCCACTCGATTGAAGATTGTTACATCTTTCGCGAATAAGTGGGAAGACTGGCTAGGGAAGCTAAGGTTGCCAATTCTGGCTTGTAACAACCCAAACTCCTTAGAGGGTTCCTCATTATCCACCTTATTAGGATAAACTCCCTAGGGTGAATTGGGGACCATTTAGGGGACGACCTCGGGGTGGCAATAATCAACCATATAGGGCCCCACTAGAGTAGCCAAGAGGGATCCAAGGAGGAGAGCCCTCTACACCTCTAGAAGATAATGAGCCTACTCAAGAGCATATTCATGTCATCTCGAAAGAAGAAACTCTAGCTGGCGATTCTTTGGTGACCCGAAGTCATATACCCGCCAAGCCCTACATGTGGATTATGTAGCACATGTGATGCTTAATGAAAATCCCATCTCCTTCACTCTTGTCGATCAAGGAAATATCCTCATGCCTCATGATGACCCTTTGGCCATCTCTGCTGTGTTAGCAAAACACCTAATAGATTGTATCCTTGTTGATAACGACAACTTCGTCAATCTAATTTATTGGAATTGCTTTGAGCGAATACACATTGCTCACGACTGTCTCCAATCTATCTCTTCCAACCTACCTATAGTAGGGTCGACACAACTACCAATAACGCTAGGATCTCATCCCTGCAGTGTCACCCGTCCGGTAAACTTCATGGCGATAAAAACTACATCCATAACCTATAACATCATTCTCAAAAGATCCTTCATCAACAACATGAAAGTTGTCGTACACCCAAGTTATCTCTTGATGAAATTCCCAACTCCTAGCGGTGTAGGCCAAGTCCGGGGAGATCAGAAGAAAGCCCGAGTCTGCTAAATGTCGTCTATCAAAGCAACAAAGGGAAAAGAGGTTTCTTACACTCTTAAATAAACCATGTCAATTTTTAAACATGTATCATTAAAACCTCAACACGTAGAGTCCCTGAAACCTGTAAGACTTCGTGAAGAGGAAAAAGATAAAATAATCGACAAGCTCTAGAATCATCTGCGAAGTCCACTATGCCAATTGGCTCTCTAATGTTGTCATGGTAAATAAGCCCAGCGAAAATTAGTGAATTTTTGTAGATTTCATCGATTTAAACAAGCCATGCCCCAAAGGATTCCTATCCGCTCCCTTGAATCAACCGCTTGGTGGATAGCACTTCGGGGTACCATATGCTGAGTTTCCTAGATGCCTTTCAAGATATCACCAAATCAACATTTTTCCAACAGATGTTGAGAAGACCTTTATTACATTTTTCCAACAGATGTTGGGACCTATTGTTACACGGTCATGCCTTTTGGGCTTAAGAATGCAAAGCCACTTACCAGTGAAAGGTTAACAAGGTGTTTAAAGAATTGTTAGGGACTACCATGGAAGCCTACGTTGATAACTTGGTAGCTAAAAGCCATGTCGAGGAATCATACATGGAGAAGTTGGCACGAGTCTTTGCTATGTGCTGCCAATACCATTTGAGGTTTAATCCCAGTAAGTGTCCCTTCGACGTTAGATCAGTAACGTTCCTGAGCTATCTCATCATGCAACGTGGGATAGAGGCCAACCCAAAAAAGATTCAAGATATTCTAGATATGCTGTCTCCCTTTGATTTAAATGGAGTTGAGTAATTGACTGGTCGTCTAGTCACCTTTAACCACTTCCTTTCTAAGTCTACTAAAAAGAGCCTACCCTTTTTCTAGATATTTAAGGAAGCAAAGATCTTTCAATGGAATGATAAATGTGAACAGGTGTTTCAAGCGTTGAAGGATTATCTCCATGAAATACCCCTGCTTACTAGACTAGAGGAATGAGACATGTTTATACCTCTACCTTGGAGTTAGTCAAGCTGGGATCAGTATAGTGTTCTTTAGAAGAGCTGACCAAGTCGACCGCTCGGTATATTATGCTAGTCGAGTGCTCCGTGGGGCTAAGACTTGTTATCCTTATGTAGAAAAAGTGGCGTTTACCCTAATTATGGTAGCCAGAAAACTCACACCCTATTTCCAAGCGCATACCATCACAGAAATTATTGACCAGCTCCTACGGCAGATTCTCCAATGGCCAGAACACTCAAGAAGGCTCACCAAATGGGTCATCTAGCTCAGTGAATACGATTTCCAATACGAGTCGTGAAAAGCCATCAAGGGCTAGGCATTGACCAATTTTATAGTAGAATGCACACATCCACCTGAGCCTGAGAAAGAATCTCCACCTGAATGGAGATTGTTTGTGGATAGAGCCTCTAATGTATAAGGCAGCGGAGCCAGCATTGTGTTAATTTCCCTCGAGAATGCCGTTTTGGAGTACTCTCTACGATTCATTTTTTCTAGTTCAAATAATATCATAGAGTACGAAGCCCTCATTACCAGTGTTGCTATTACCCTAAAACTCGAGGTAAAAAAGATGGTGGGTCACAACGACTCCCAACTTGTGGTGCAATAGTTTTAGGGTACCTATGAAGCCAAGGAGCCCACACTCACTCAGTACCTATAGAAATGACGAGGATTGGCACATTTTTTTCATGATTTTGAGTTAGTCTAGGTCAATCGTACCCTCAATCACCATACAGATGCACTATCTAAGTAAGCGAAAACTAGGGACATCTCTGGACACTTGATCCACATGGAGATTCTGCAAAGACCCAATATAAAGGAAAGTGAGGGGGAAAAAGTGATACAAATCATTGAAATAGACGACGATTGGAGATCGCCCATTATACAATACTTACTTACTATGGAGCTTCTTGCTGACCCTGTGAAGGCCAGAACGCTGAAACTCCAGGTGGCTCGCTTCGTAATTATAAATAATATTATGTACAAGCATGCCTTCTCCATGCCACTACTAATGTATCTTAGTCCATGAGAGTCACAGCGAGCCCTAGATGAAGTGCACGAGGGAGATTGCGGTGAACACCTCGACAGGAGGTCATTGATTGCTAAAGTCATAAGAGCAGGATTTTTTTTACCTACGTTGTGTAGAGACGCTTTCACAAAGGTTTGACCTTGTGATAAGTGTCAAAGGCACGCGCTATTATCTTCGTCAGCTTTGGCAAATATCCAACAGATCTTCCAGCTTATCTTTTTTGCACAATGGGGATTGGATATTCTTGGACCTTTTCCTATCATTATTGGATAATGAAAGTTCATGCTTGTAGCTATCAATTACTTCACCAAGTGGGTAGAGGCCGAGCCCCTAGCGATTATCATGGAAAGGAAAGTGGAAAATGTAGTGTGAAAGGACATCATATGTTAACATCAATCATAACACCTAATTCAACTTTGACACTTTCTATGCCTTCTGTGACAGATGGGGGATTTTCCTTCACATGGCCTTGGCACTCATAAGTGAATGGCCAACCCAAAGCTACCAACAAAATCATTCTTCGAGGCCTCAAAACCCGGCTGGATAAAGTAAAAAGAGCTTGGGTGAAAGAGCTCTCAACCGTCTTGTGGCCTTATCGTACCACTAGCCGAACATCTACAATGGAAACTCCTTTTAACCTCGTTTATGGAATTAAGGTCCTCATCCCTGTTAAAGTAGACATTTTGTTCTCGCGAGTCCTCGCCTTCAACAAGTAGAGAAATTCAGAGCACTTGTCTTGTAATTTTAATCTGGTGGATGAGCTAAGGGTCCAAACTGGTATTTGATTAACAGCCTACCACCAGAGAATCGCCAATTACTACAACTCTTATGTCAAAGACAGACCAATACAACTGGGTGATCTGGTACTCAGGAAATCTATCATCACAGGCACCCTCCGTGAGGAAGGAAAACATTGGGCAAATTGGGAATGTCCTTACAGGATTCAAGAAATGTTTGGTTCAACTACTTGCACTCTCCAGAAACTTCAAGGGGAAGCACTCAGTAAAACTTGGAATACCACATATTTGAATAAACACTTCATCAGGTAGAAATGCACCGCATCCTATTAGCAAAATCTGAGCCGACTAAATTGTGGACAACGCCTGATTCATGGTTCATTAGCCAACATAACTGTAAGTGGTCAAGTACAAAGTTTCTTTTTAATTGTAATTGTATTTGTTCTTATTTGTGTTTGCATATGTTACGAGTAGCAAGGGTAAAGGCCTATTTTCATATGCCACAATGGGACGCATAATGGATACTACTATATTCCCTTGAGAACAACCTTTCCTTAAAGAAATTTTATGATTTTTCAGTGTCCTCCCTCCTACATTCCGTGAGGGCATACACTAGATGGACACATGCCTAGACTCCTCAATGATGAATGATGGGTGTTGAATCCAACAAATAATAAATTCTTACTCTTAAAAATATAAATTGTGATAGTGATGAGAAATGTCGTATCCACAGGGATAGGTTAGATCTATTCCTTTGAAAAATTAAAATAAATAGAAGAAACAATTGGAGGGTTTAAAATGTGGATCTAAACAACTAAAAACAAAATATTATTCTCAATTAATAAGGCAAATCAGAATGTAAGAAGATTAAAGTAATCAATAGAAATATTTCCGATAGAAATGATTTATTCACCAATGGTTATGACACTGATCATTGATGCCAAAGTCACTAATTTTCCTTGAATACTTAGCCTTAAAAAGAACAACAAACTCTATTCATTCAATATTTCCCTTACTTCTTAGTTAATTAAAACAAGCTCTTCAATTAACCCTTACCTTTAAACAACCCTAGAACAAGCTCTCTAGAATTTAATTCAAAGGTAGCATTAAACTTTGTGAAAACAAGACCAAATCTAAACAATAAATACACAAGCTCAGTTTATTTAATTTAGCGCATGTACTCCCTAGGAATTGAATGAAAACTTGTCCATAATCATCAACCCTAGTTGTTACTTATGCAAGAAAAACCAAACAATTATGGATTTGGTATTCAAGCTAGCAATTGATCATGCCTCAAGAATTGAATAGTGGTCATCTAGGTAATCAAAACACACAATCATAAACATTAAAATCAGAAGGTACATGAATATTCAAGAGAAAATCCGATTGAAAATAAACTCAAAAAGATCTCATAGTGTTCTTCACCATGGCTTTAAAATATTCTTCTACTGAAAAACCAAAGTTTAACCACACATAATGAGAGAAAGAACACAAAAAGAAGGGAAAATATGAAAATAATGCTTCTTTCTCCTCTTGGATGTGCTTCTCTGCCTCTTTTTCTTCCTGGACATTTCCTTTTTCTCTAGCTTGGATCAAGACCTTAAATAACCCCCAACAAAGAATCCAAATCAGTAAAAGAATTAGGGCTTCCTAGACTCCCGTAAATTATGAGCCCGTTTTGGGTCAGAGAAAAAGATTTTTGTGCTTTGACCCCTCTTAAGAATTGTATTTCAGAATGTTTAGATGAATTTAGGTTTTTGAATCACTTGATTTGGACATCAGAAGCTCAAGTTATGTCATTTTAAAGATTCAGTGTTCATGTAAAATTCTAATCTGATTAGGATTTGGCCCAGCTTTTCGGCCCTAATGTTGAAGCAATGTTTGGAGGCCCAAACAAACTCGGATTTGGACAAATAATACCATTATGAAAATCCCAATAATTCCTCTACAAAATCTATAAAGGCCTCATTCATGTTCTTGAACTCTAACATGGTCAAAAATCTGCAAGAATCCCAAACTGTCAAAATATTAAAAAGCAGAAATTTTTTAAGTAAAAGCCCAATTTATTCTAACCTATCCAAAATTGCCTTAACCATAAAAATAAACATAAATTAACACAATAAGGCATAAATCTCACACAAGAGACCATATCTAAGAGAAATAAATATATGAAATTATGCACTCATCAATGAATAAGATGGGGAATAGCAACGACAACTGATAAACCCTAATGATATCTCCGAGTCTAAGGCAGCTCGGGAAGCAGAGTGTGATCCATTCCCCCAATGGTGTGATCCATTCTTTTGTATAAGCGCATGATTGATCGTTGGCATGATTATCTTTGTCTCATCCTTTTTTTAGGGGAAGGATAAACCGGCATCCCAATCATTGGGGACTTGAATTTTTCTCATGTGTACATGTTTATTAAAGTACAGGTATATACCAACCTGCTATCTTGGCTCGGAGCAGCCACAACTCCGTAAACCATTCTTAGCAACGGTGGTACTCCATTCCTATATCACACTAGGGCACCTAATGAATACCACCACAACCATTCAAAATTAAACCTTTCTTAAGGAAATTTCATGAGTGTCGGTGTCCTCCCTCTCACATTCCATGAGGGCACACACTGGACAAACATTCCCAGGCTCCTCAACGATAAATAAGCTGAGGAATAGCGGTGATGACTAGTACACCTTGATGACATTCGTAAGTTTGCGACGATCTCGAAAGTTTGAGTGGCTTCATCCCCGTAGCTACGAACATAACAATATCACCACCCACTGACGACACAATGCGCGGATGTCACTGAAATAATAGATCTCGTACAACATAAAGGAAAACTAGTGCCAGACCATGTATCCTTTCCTTATGAAGTTTTATTCTTCCTTGCATATTTGGCCCAAATTAGCCCATTTTGGCACCTACCTTTCTTATACTCTTCCATTCGCCTTTCTGCCCAAGGCAAGAGTGGGGAGCTATTGTTGTGGGGTGCCCTAAAAATTTCCTAAGTCTTAACTATCTCTTTGATGAATCATGGTTCCCAGGACAGTCTCCGGGAAGCTAGAATCCCAGGCCCCCTAATGGGTCCCCCGAGAACGGTTTGACCTATTCATTTTTCATAAGTCTAGAGACACCCTTCATGTCTCCCGGACCAAAGCCACCTGGTGGCTTGAAGCCTTCTTCGAGACCACTTGGAGACAGCCACCGGGGCTCTACCCAAAACAGTCTCCAGGCCCTCTGGCCTCTTTGCATAAACTCCCCGAAAGAGTTCGAAGACTTGACCATGGGTCCCACCTATTTGTCTATAAATATTTGTCACTTCCAAGGCAAACAGACCTTTTTGAAACTTCTCGGAACCATTTAGACCTGACTGTTTCCCTCTCTAAAACCCATCCGGAACATCCTCTTTGGGACACATGGAAGACACCACATACATACATACATTGGACACTTACATACTTTTACATTTCTCATACTTCTCAAAATATTGTCTGACATAGACATCAGAGGGCCCTTTCGAGCCCGCAGTCTCAAAAGCCCTAAAGACCCTCATCTAGGTCCCTAAAGATTCGGCCTTCTAGGTCTCAGACTCTGACTCAGTCTAGACTCGGTTGACCTCACCAACAACATCTCGGACCCTCAGCTACAATGAAGGATTCTGCTTTGGCTAATCCCAAGACAAAGAAATGTTAATTGTTGTAGTTCAGCAACAACAAAACCCGATGTTTATACCTTTCCCTATGTCTTGAGGAGATGCAACGACATGCCAGATTTGGGTAGGGGTAGGGAGGTTCATGCTCATGTTATTAGATTTGGGTTTAAGTTAGTTATTGATGTGTTCAATGCTTGATTGCTATGCATGTATATATATATGAAATGTGTGTTTAATGCATGGTTAGTGTTTGATAGAATGTCAAGATAGGATGGGATTTCTTGTAACTTGATGATCTCAGGGTATATTAAGTAGGTCGACTGTTTAGAATGAATGAGTTTGTTCAACTTTCTTTTGATTTTGGGATTTGTTTACCATGACTAGTGTGATCTCGGCATTTGAGTTTTTTGGTGATGAGAGATTAGGGAGAGCAATTCATGGGATTATAGTGAGAATAAAATTTGGAATTGATGCTTCAGTGAGTAATTCGTTAATTTAAATGTATTCTACTGTTGGGCATTTAGAAGAAGCTGATGATTGGAGTCTAAAGATGTCATATCTTGGATAACAATGATTTTAGGTTATATATGAGGATAACAAATTGCATAATAAAGTTGTGGAAGCTTACAATGCTATGGAGCTAGAAGGTGTCACTCTAGATGAGATTGCCATTGCTAGCGTGCTATCTGCCTACGCGTTTTTAGGACTTCTAGACATGAGGGTTAAGTTGCACAAGCTTGCCAAGAGGACAGGACTAATATCACATGTTATATTTACAAACACTCTCATTGATTTGTATTTACAAGGCTTTGGAGGTTTGCCACCAAATCCCTAACAAGATTGTGATATCTTGGACATTAATCATCCTTGGGCTTGGGATTGACAATTGAAGCTTTGAGGCTTTGGTTTTCTTTAGGAAAATGAAACTTAGTCTAAACTCCAACTTTGTTACCTTTGTCTCTGTCCTCTCTACATGTGCTAGGATGGGAGATTTGATGTGCTAGAAGGAGATCCATGCCTATGTGCTGAGAATTGGATTAGGGTTTGATACTTTTTTACTAAATGCACTCCTCAATATGTATGTAAGGTATAAGGTATGAAAGAATGGAACCTGCATGGAACTAGTTTAATGCACACAAAAAAGGCATAGCTTCATGGAATATTCTTCTTACTGGCTATTCTAAAGGGGAAAAGGAACACTTGTTGTAGGGCTATTTGTTAGAATGACAAAATCAGGGATATGACCAGCTGACATAACTTTCACTTCCTTATTATGCATTACAAAAAATCAACATTTTAGCGACAAAAAATTTCGTTGCTAAAGCAGCAAAATCCGTCGCTAAATTTTTTAGTGACGGATTGAGTGACGGGTACCTTTCCGTCACTAAAAAGGGTGTCACTGAAATTTAGCGTTGGGGTTAGTGACAGATTTTTTTAAGCAACGGAATCAGTGACAAGATTTTGACCAATCGCTGATTAGTGACAGGTATAATCAGCGACGAATCAAAATCCCATCGCTGAATTCAACGATGGAATTTCCGTCACTAATTAGCAACGAAAAACAATGTTGTCGCTAAATTTAGAGTATGCCCACAAAATCAATGCGCACTCGCCCCCGCCTTCCCTTCACGCATACACTAGGTGGCCGCACTGGGATAATAATCCCAACAATAATCCCAAGCGCTGCACCTTGGAATCAAACCCCTAACCTCCAAGGACCAAGCACCTATATGCGCGTGTGCGAGCTAAACGATCTGGAAGTCTCCTTGACTATTAATGTGCATAAATTATATTTATAGTATTTTCTTCCAAACTTTCTAGAATTATATTTACACTTCAAAATTTTTTAAACTTATTTAATGAATATTAATTTTAATATCAATGTTAGTAGAGGAAAATGAATATTAATTTAAATTTTAATATTTATTAATTTTATTTTATTACTAATTTAAATAGAAGTTTATAAATTTTATTTCATTACTAATTTTAATATTTATTGATTTTTTTTCTTTTTAGTGACAGGTATAACCCTGTCACTAAACTTTGAATTTTTTATTTACTTTTTTTCGTTTTAGCGACGGGTATAATCTCATCACTAAATTTTGAATTTTTTATTTAATTTTTTTTTTTACTTTTTAGCGACGGGTATAAACCCATTGCTAAATTTTGAATTTAATTTTTTTGTTTTTTAGTGATAGGTATAACCCCGTTGCTAAATTTTGAATTTTTTTATTCATTTTTTTATTTTTTAGCAACAGGTATAATCCTGTTTCTAAATTTTGAATTTTGAATTTAATTTTTTTTAGTGATGGGTATAATCTCGTTGCTAAATTTTGAATTTTAAATTTATTTTTTTCTTTTTTAGCGACGGGTATAATTCCCATCGTTAAAGTTTCACATTTTTTATTTAATTTTTTTTTTAGCGATGGATTTGTTCCGCAGCTAAATTTTGATTTTGAATTTATTTTTTTTCTTTTTAGCGACGAATTTGTTCCGTCACTAAAGTTTTAAGCTTTCAATTTAATTTTTTTTTCTTTTTTAGCGACAAATTTGTTCCATCGCTAAAGTTTAAAATTTTAATTTTTTTTCTTTTTTATTGACGGGGTTTTCGTCGGCTAATTCCGTCACTAAATTTAGTGATGGGGTCTTTCCAATATTTAAAAATATTAGCGATAGAATATCCGTCGCGAATTAGCAATGGAATAATTTTGCCACTAAATTTCGTTGCTAAAATCTATTTTTTTTGTAGTGATATACATGTAGTAGATTAGGTCTAGTGATGGAAGGTTTGGAGTATCTCAATGGCATGAAAAATGAGTATTGTATTATCCCAAATGTGAAGCATTATGCTTTTGTGGTTGATTTACTTGGTCATGCGAGGAAATTGGAGGATGCTTATGATTTTATTTAGGATCCACAAGTAAGCTGAACTTTGGGGAGTGTCGAGTATTATGTTCTCGTGTAACCTCTATGTTGACATTGGTAAATGGGATGATGTTGCAAGACTCAGAAAAAAAAATGATAAAGAAAGGGGTTACCATTGATACTAGATGCAGTCGGGTAGAAGTTGTTGAGTTATATGTTTCTAAATGTTTTGATGATGACTACTGTATACCAAAACTTTAATGTTCTCTTATATTATATTATCTTAGGCTTATTAATATTGTTTGTATTCTTATTTAGAATATTGATTGAGGATTTATCTAGCTTATCTTTGATAAGATATATGTTGAGGATGCCTTGAATATGTGTAAGATCAAAGAGCCTTGATAGCTTTATCTATTAATATGGTTGTTCTTATATGTGCTATGCTTGCTCTAGCCAAATGTGCTATTGATATGTTTGTATATGTCTTTCTTTGGGATCATCCTAAAGTCATGATATTTAATATGCTAGGTGATATATGTGGCAGCATTACTCAAAGCTTAAGAGTAATGTATATTTGATGTTTAAGATTTTTTAAGTAGAAGATCATATACTCAAGTGTGGGTACTTGAGCTTTGATGCATAGAATTTATATTGTCGTATTCTTCATGATAAGGTTGTGTCAACAACCATAGTATATTTATGATTAATCTTGTTCTGTATTATGTGCTTAATATGTTGTTATATTTCGTGTTCTAGGATTTCATGGGATATCTTAAGTATCCATATTGCATGGGTGTCATGTGTACCTCATGGTGCTTAGAGTAAACTTAAGGTTGGGAATATCTTAGACACTCATTTATGTGATTTCAAATCTAGGAGCAATGTGCCTTATTTGATAAATAAGTATCTAACATCTATGTTCTTGAATATATCTGTGCATGCTGATGCAAGTGATCCTAAGTTTTATTCCATAGAGCCTAAGTTATCTATTTGATATTTATTTCTTAAGGCTCTCAAAGTTCTAAGATAAAAGAACATTTATCTTTTTATTTGGTAAATGTGTTCCAAGCGATACTTTCTAGTGTTGCTTATGTTTCGGATCAATGCATTTGAGTAATAGAATTCTAAAATGTGTATCCTTCAAGAATTACTCTAAAATATGCATTCATAGCATACGTGTTCCTGCTTTTAGATGCTTAAACTGGAGTATCTTTGTGCTAAGTGATGTGCTTGATTGTTAAGTAGCATATTTTGTGCTCATCTCTTTTAAAAAGTTTAATGATGTTCAAAGCTAGGACTCCTTATGATATATGTTATGCTTTGCTATTAAGTAACATATATTGTGCTCAACATATTTGAAATGTTTTATATGCTTTATTTCAGTCAAGTAAATATAAGTTACTTGACTTATGAATGTTTCATGAGAATATATTTCATAAAGTTATTATGAAAAATCATGTTTCTATGTGTTTTGCATCCTTATTTTCTTGCTGAAATGATTCTTATTTGAATCAAGAAATAATATGTTTTTCTAGTTGAGTAACATGTGTTGTTCTTAACTTATTTATCAAAGCCATGTGCTTTAAGAATATCTCTTTATCTTGGCTCGATTTTTATGTAACCAAGTTAATGTATTTGGAAAGTTAGATTTATCCAACTTTCACAAACAACACTTGTGTTTATTTGAGCTTAAGGTTTATATGTTGTTGAGAAAATTGAGTTTTTAATGTCTATGATATTTAGATGTTGATGTGAAACTTGTGTTTCATATATTAATGGTTTATTTTACTCATTTAGATTTTTATATTGAGGAAATTTGTTTTGATGATATTTTTCAAAACAATATATATTGTTTGATTGATAATCGAGTAAGGCATTGTGCATAATTGGGTATATTTGAATATCAGTCGAGTGAATAATCTTGTTAATTGAGTATTTGTTGCAAAGGTTCGGCTTTAGCAAAAGCAATTGAATGTCCATTGTGATAACTGAATGGTTTAGTTTGTTAATCGACTAAAAGTTGTGCATAATCTAATATATTCTTGTACTAATTGAGTATGATGATCCCATGGTCGAATGATTATGTTTATAAGGATTTAATTGTGAGAGCAATCGAGTGTTTGTTGATGGATAATCAACTATTAGTGAGTGATAGTTGAGTATTTTAAGCAAGCTCTCTATATTTCAAGTTTAATCAAGTTGCTGATGAGCTTACTCGAGTATCTAAATTGTTATAGAGTGCTTGCAAAATATACCCTAGTATGAAGCTTATATAATCAAGTATAGACTTTCATTAGTCGAGTGAGAGCATGAGTTAATCGAGTGAATGTCTGCTGAACTCAAATTTTATAGCCGTTAAACTAGTCATTGCACTTGCTTTTTAAGGCACAAACTAGACCATTTAAGCTCCAGAAAGGCTCTAAATATTCCATAAATAATTGAGCATGATATTTAAATATTCTAATGATTATTTTATAGAAAAAAATAAGATGTCCTTGCAGATTCTCATCTTTTAGACAACAACTATAAAAAGAGATGAAGATGAAGGTAGTCATTTTTGAATTCTTCCAACTGACTTAAGCCAAAAGAATACTTCAAATTTTGATCTTTAGTAGAGAAAGAGAGAAATAGTGCTTATCAGTTTCTCAATCCTTTATTTCTTTTTTCTATTGTGGAAAGGATATTTTGTATTTTATCTCAATCTTGTGAGAGTTTCTCAACTGAGGTTAAATTGTAATCTTCATATTTCTTGTTGTGGTTATGTCTAATCCCTAAAAGGCATGAGGTTGCACCTGATCCTTTGAAAAGGAAAAAGGTTACCCCTAATCCTGTGAAAAGGAAGTGGTTTCAGTTGAGCCTTGAAAAATCGTTGTATTGGTTATTGCTGAGTCTATCATAAGTGGAGGTTACACCTGCACATGTGAAAAGTAGATGTTATAGCTGAGCCTGGAAAAGCTAAGTGGATTGTTAAATCCTTAGTGAAGAACTAGGGGAGTGGAGTAGGCTGATTGGGCGAACCACTATAAATTTGTGTGTACTACACTGTTTTCATTCCTTCATTTCATTCCAACATTTCCATTTTTATTTTAGCAAGCTTTACTTCTATTCTTAGCAAGTGTTTCCTTTGAGTCATTTTTCAACATCCTTGATATCGATTTTAAAAATCTCAGCAATATTTTTCTAAAACATTAAAAGAATCCATTCTTTTGTGTTAAATTTATTTTACTTTAACTCTCATCATTTTATGTCAAGATTTTATTTAAAGCATAAGTCTTTAGATATTGAAAAGCTCAAACAGTGTTATTCAAAGAGTGTTTAAAATCTATGAAAAAAATTTTAAAACCCAATTCACCCCCCTCTTGGGTGTCCATTTTTTCTTTAAGAAATGAAAGGCAAAGTCCATGCCTTCCTTAATGGTGATGATTTCCACTCTCATATAAAGGAAATAAATGTAGTTTTAGTTGGTTTCTATGAGAAAATGAAGGCAGCTGGTTTGGATGAACTGAGAAGAAGCTCTATGGATGAAGTTGAAGCTTCAAAAGTTAAAATTTTCTACGAGCACAGTGAGAAACGAGACATTGCATTTGGGCTCATAAACATTGTCCTTAGGATGCCCATTTGGGTAACAAAGAATCTCTACATGATATGCCCAAAAATACAAAAGAAATACTAGCACATCTTGTTTGATAAGAAAATTCACTACAAACAACAAAATGCCAGTTTTGATTCGCCACACTCTAAGATATAAGAAAGAAGAGTGATAAGAATCAAATAAATTTGTCACTAAACAAATGAATTACTTAGATAAGAATTAGGATAAAAATATTCTCTGCACTTTCTTCATAAAAATGTTGATGTCAAAACATTACAAGATCATATATATAAATACTCTTCTTAGAACATTCCTCTAAACATGGGTGACATAATAATTAAAGTAAAAGACACATATAAATACTAGTTTTGGAACATCCCTCCAAACATGGGTGACATAATAATTAAAGTAAAAGACACAATTCCAATGTGGAAGACATAATAACAAAAAGAAACAAAAATTTAAAGATGAACATCCCTCCAAGTGTGGGTGATATAATAATTAAAGCAAAAGACACAATTCAAATGTAGAAGACATAATAATAAAAAAGAAAAGACAAATATTTAAAAAATGCCCAAAAAATCGGCAAAAGATGCCTCAAATCCATAATTCCCATTCCACCTAATGAGTACTGACCACCAAACTTGAAATGGTCATAAAATATAGCTAGAAAGTCAAAACGGCGCCCATGAATGTAGAAAGTTGTTGTTGAGATCTTGAGCCTTCTAATGACATATGGCACACCTCATAATTCCAAGTCATTCAAAAGTTATGAAATTCCAAAATTATCCATTTGATTAGTTTCGTAAATAACTTTCCAAGTAAGTGAGCAATGTGATTAATTTGGGCTTGGGCTTTAATTCTTTCACTTTGAACTCTAACTCTTCCAAATGGGCTTGAGTCTTCCCAATAAATAACTCAAGTTTCTTTTAAAATTGTTTAGCCATTGAATAAGTAATTGGCCCAAGACTTTGAATTACATGCTCTTAAATAGTCCTTGCCTTTGCATCTTTACCATTCACATCACTACATGTGTGAAAATCAAGTTAATCACTAAGGTAGTTCAAAGAGAGATTTATGTTAGGGATACTGAACATTTCCACCATTTCAATTTTAATCTTCTCCTAGAATGCAATCTCTCTAGCTCTCCTCCACCCAATTTCCACTTTCAATATATAACATATCTTATATATGCACGACACCCACGTGCAACCATCCCAATTTCAACTAGCCATCCCTCCCTTAATTTCCCATATTTCAAGGTGCATAATAAACCACTTGCCACCCATGATTAATTAAATAATTAATTATTTTTTAATAAAATAATTAATATAATACATGTATAACAATTATACACAAAATATTATATACAAATTAATCACACAATGAGAATAATTCTCATAATTAATATCCCACTAAAATATCATTAACTCTTTAATAATATTTTTATCAACCATTAACACTTAATAGTATTTTAGTCTCCATGAACTCTTAATGGTAAAAGTATAGTTA
This sequence comes from Diospyros kaki, assembly GCA_036245055.1. Lineage (NCBI taxonomy): Eukaryota > Viridiplantae > Streptophyta > Magnoliopsida > Ericales > Ebenaceae > Diospyros > Diospyros kaki. Next base: position 7,588,184 of record BSEG01000003.1, read on the forward strand.
ATTAGTTTGAATTCACCAATCGAGTGCATTACTTAGGGAGCAACCTTCTAAGTTCACAATCATATAGCAATCAGGATATGTCAACCTTTTGTTGTCGACTGAACCTTCTCGCCTACTAAGAGGATCTCCCCAAATTCTCAAAACATCCTGAAAAATCCTGAGTATCCTTTAACCAAAACTCAAGATGATTCTAATGGCAATGAAGTCAAAGCTTCATGCAAACCCATTAGGGCTCTCGATTACAGTGCACTATAGTCCCTCCACTACTGGCATCCCGATCGAGTGAGAGGCATGGACTAATTGAACTCATAGGATTCAGTAACTATGCCGAATCTAGTCTAGGGTAATCGAGATAACATATTAGAACTCTTTTCAACATAAAAAGCTTCTTTTCGATCATACGTACTTTGTCCAAGAACTCCCACAATTACCAATCGACTCAGAACGCATAAGATGTTCACATCCCATCTAATGAAAGACAATGGATCCCATCAGCGAGCATTTGCCTCCATATACCATTGCACAGAGACTACACAGAGAGCATTCCATCCTCATATCGAATTAGTCTTTTCAACAGCAAATCTCTGACACCAATTCACAAGATAACTCTTTCGCTTCTAGTCAAAGGCCAGATACACAATCGAGAACTAGCAACAAATAATTTATTCCCAAAGCTGTGTGATCTATTGCAGGTGTCATATTTAGTAGATATTCAACTAACTCTCACCCATATGTCTACTATGTGTATCCCATGCAATGTGGCGTGTGACTCACCACCCCATCCCATTAGCATCTCATGTTAAACAATGGTAGTAGCCTATATGTCAGTCCATTAATTGACAAATCATAGTCCCCTTCTGATAAGTCTAAGGACTGAGAATACTTTTAAGAAATCTTGAAATAGAAATACACGTCACACAGTCTCAACTCCTTAAGAGAAGGAACTCTACTAGAAAATCTAGAGACTCATTCATAATAATAAGATATAGAGTAATGAATGAAGATATGACCATCCAAGATTATATCATTAGGACCAATACTCATACTAGATGTCATCTAAATCTAGCATCTCGTTGCATCTCTTCTTAGCCTCCTTACGATCCCTTGCGTTGATACCCCTTGGTGGCTTTTTGCTCCTAATGGCATCTTTTCAGTGCACTCTTCCATGAGGGTCTTACAAGGAGGTGAGGCCAAGGTTCCTTGGTTCCGCTTGGTCTGGTGGGCATCCCTTCTTGTGCTTTTATTCTTTGGCTTGCTATTCGAGACCAGTTGTCTACCCTAGATCAGTTAATTTATATTTGGCTTTTCCTAACCGATGTTATCTCTGCAAATGTGCCCAAGAATATCATAGCCATTTGTTTTTTGCATGTTTATTCTCTTAGTAGGTTATAGCTTTCCTCAAGTGACAGTGAAGTTTGCTTGGCCTTGGCATTGTTGGACTCATGGAGTATTTTGGGCCATTCATCGTCAAAAAAACAAATCTCATTGGATCATGGCTTATCACCTGGTCCTCCAGGTTTAGGTTTATTTTATTTGGCATGAGCGCAATAACCATTGCTTTCAAAATAGTAGCACTCCCCATCTCAGCTGGCTTATCATATCATAGTTGTTATTTGGACCCATTTCGCATCTGGGCATTTCCCGTGAACATTGCAAGGTTTGGCTTTTGCCTATTTCTGGCTTTTCTTGCCTTTTTGTTTGACCTAATTCCTCATTTCTTTTTTCTTGTTTTCATGTTATGTTATTAGATGCTACTGATCATCTTGTTTGTGAGTCAATTATGTTTGTAGGTCCATTGCTTGGGTATGTCTTTGGGTCGTGTCAAATATCCATGTACTCCATTCTGTTCCTATAAGCATATAGGTTAAGTTGGTCATCCTCTCTTTCCCCCTCTCTCATTCCCTTTCTTTACCCTGCTTCTCTTTTCCTTCAGTGCCATGTTTTGCGGTTGTTTAGTGGTTATATTCGACCAGTTTCCCTCTTACACTAAGTCAACCAATAGGGTACTGTGGAATTTGACAATTTGCTTCTGTTTCAATTTTTATCATGGAAGGGGGTTGTCTCGATGGATGGAGATTGTTGGAATTAACGGTTCCCTCCTTTTCTTAGGACAATTTTGTGGTGTTTTGGTGGCTTCGGGCTAACCAGATTACATCATTCATTGGGGCTTTCGCCCTAGTATTGTGGAATTTGACAGTTTGCTCCTGTTTCAAATTTCATCGCAGAATGGGGGATTATCTTTGGTAATGGGTGGTTTCCGTCTTAGCTTGTTCCCCTCAAGGCCACTCTATTGTTCTCTTTGGCCCCTTTCTTTTTGAGCTGGTTGTTGTTGTTTTCCTTTGTATTATATGTTCTCTTCCATCATTTTTTGTTTTCTACCTCACATGTTTGAGGCCTACTTTCTAGTCATTTGTTGCTTCTTATACTAGCTAGAGTGTTGTTGTATTGTTTTTTCTTTGTTCCTAGTGGGGAATGCCCTAGCTTTTTGTTGTAGAAGCTTATGCGGTTTATTGTTTAATGAGTTCTTATTTACAAAAAAAAAAAAAAAAACACTGAACAAAGGGTTTGAGTCTCTTTTCATCTGTTTTGCATATACATGCTGTATGACTATGCTCTTGGACAATAATGTACATGAAATTATAGTCAGGGCTGCTATATGTTGTATCTACACTGAATTTCCATCATATTGTGTAGAAAGAAATTGTAATCTTGAAGTGAGAAGTTCCTCATTTAAAATTCGCTTCTATTCAAAAAATTGGAAACGGGTGAAGAATGACAATTTATTTTTATTTTTTATTTTCAATTTTTGTCTTTATTTTCACATTTCCATTTTTACAGAAAATCAGAGTAAAGTAAAAATTATATTTGTTTTTGTTAAATAATTAGGGGCTATAAAGTTGGGAACGAACGAGATTGTGAATTTGTGAACGAAGGAGATGAAGGGAGGAGTGTGGGAAAAAAGAGAAGCAAGAGAGAAAAAATGACAATTGACATTATTCAGGGGGTTTAAATTAGAAAAATAATGTATTTTTTATAAAAAAATAATAAAAACTTTATTAAGGAAAAGAGCGAAGAACATATTTAAGATGCTTTAATTTAATACAATTTTAAAACAAAAATTTTGTTTTCTATTCTTTAATTTAGGAAAAAGATTATTTTGAACATAATTTTTAATTTTCTATTGGTATAGAGATATTTTCTGTCTCTTTTCTTTGCAGAATATATAATTATTAATTGCAGAAATGTGAATTCTTTACCTATAAATGGAGGAAAAAAAATAATAAACTGATTAAATTAAACTTACACGTGACTTATTTTTAATTAATTTCAAATTTAAGTGATAAATTATTACAAATATAACATATTTAAGTGAAAAGTTATGCCATATATTCAATTTTTTAAAGAGTAAATTATAATTAGCAACTCTTAAACTCACTCATTACAATGTAAATTCTCGAGTTTTTGAAATTAAATTAACCCTTCATTCATTTAATTAATGTTAAATAAATTTGGGTAAGCATATAAAATTTTAAAGATAGCCAGAGTAATTAAATTTAATGATAAAAGATTGTTTGTCACAACTTTTAATTAACAAGATAGTCAATATAATTATTATCTATCTATTATAAAAGCAAGGCGTTTCTTATTCACGCGTTCTTATGAGCGTGGGACCAAAGTTGGCAGCGAAGACACATAAAAATCGCTCTACTGTCACTTTCCTTCACGGTCACTCCAGCTCCTTTCGAGGTCGAGAGCGCTTGACTTCAGCCTCTCTCTCTCTCTCTCTCTCACACACACACACGCACATCTGTGTTGTTCTTGCTCAGTCGGTGAAATCACCAACGAAATGCAGAAAGCTGTATGCCAAAAATGCTCGGAGACCAACTCAAGCTTTCAGGTTAGTGTCCTTTTGCGGCTCAAGTCAATCTAGTCTTGAATCTGAACCCAATTCAATTTGTCTTCTTTACCGATCTTTCCCTGCCCCTTACTGAATGAAATTGATGTTAATTAATATCTTGTGGGGCATTGCCAAAAGTTGCGAATTTAGATACCCATTTGTGTGAAAATCATCTGGTCCTCTTTTAATTTGGTTGGCGAGGTTGAGGATTTGCAGCCATGAAGATTGCCCGCCTGTTGACTTCTGGATGGAATTTGTTTGGGTTTTTGATTTTATTATGTATTAGCTTCTCGGATTCATACTATGTAGATGTAGATTTTGAGCCTAGAAATCACCATCGTATGGTTTACAAGTATGATCGGATGGATGAGGTGAGGAAAGAATGTGCTTCTGTTTTAGCTTCTGCTTCTGAGTTAAAGCCAGATGACAATAGGATGTATGGAATTAAAGAAAAGCTATCTTTTGTTAATGGAGATTGGTGGCAGGATGCCAATGGGGTGCCATTGATGCCATTTGATGACAGAGGTGTCTCAAAGACTTCATCGGATTATCTCCAATCTCCATTAAACTTGGTTTCCTTTTGGATTATGGATGTTGATCGTGCTCATCGATCTAAGAAATCGGTTGGTGTCATTGGGATTATGCAGATGGGGATATCCCTAGAGGGCTTGTTTGTGAATAAACCATATCAGGGGACTCCTCATTTCGACATATGGCCCGGGCATTCTCAGCTTTCTGTTCATTTCCAAGGAATTTACATTGAATCAAAAGATCACTCTGGGGAAAGAGTAATGTGTTTGCTCGGGAGTACAATGTTACCCTCTCGGCAGCCTGACTCTGCTGATCCATGGGAATGGGTGAAAGAGTCTGGTTACAACAATCAGCCTCCTCTTTCAGAAGATGATCAAATTTTGCTTATTCTTCACTACCCGAAGATATTCACCTTGACGAACAGAGCAATACGAGGAAGCATGAGGAGCTTAAACCAGAAAACAAATCTTAAGTATTTTGATGAAGTTCACATTTCTTCCTGGTTGGGAACTTCTGCAAATTATGCATTTGGGTCTGGAAAGATTGTTTCCAAGGCATGCAGCCAGCATCCATCTGAAGATCCCTTCGCTAGAGCTGGCATTGATATTTATAAAGGACTTGACTTTTGTTTGATTCTTGAGCGGTTTACTCATGGAGAAGCCATGACTGTTGTGCCAAACTGGAGATGTAATGGAACTGATGAATTTTGTAGCAAGTTGGGTCCATTTATGTCAGATAAGGAGATTAGAGCCACAGATGGGGGTTTTAATGATGTAAAGCTTGTCCTGCAAGATGTTCGATGTGAGAGTGGAACTTCCAGAGAGAAGGCTGGGTTTTCAAGGGTTTCAGCAGTTTTTAGAGTTGTTCCTCCATTTGAGAATCCATTCAATGCTGCGCAGAGGACTGGCCTCAATAACATGACACTTTCTGCAGAGGGGATATGGAATTCTTCCAGCGGCTTGCTTTGCATGGTTGGCTGCCTTGGATTTGTTGATGCAGAACATAATGGTTGTAATTCTCGGATCTCTCTGTTTGTGCCTCTCTTATTTTCTATAAAACAACGGAGCATAGCTAGGGGCACTATATCAAGCATTGACAAAAGCACAAGATCATACTTCCCCTTATCATTTGAAAAGCTGATGCAACCTGCAGAGCTGTGGGATCAATACACTGCTGCCCATCCATATTATATGTACTCAAAAATTGATAGGGCTGGTGCAATCCTAGAGAAGGATGAGCCATTCAACTTTGGGACTGTCATCAAGAAATCATTACTGAAATTTCCCAAACTTGATGACAAGGAGGCATTTCCAGTCAGTCTTTCTTATCTTGCAGAAGATCTCACCTTCCAAATCGCTGCAATACCTGATCCTATTCCTGATTCACGTCCCCCTAGAACTGTTATCCAGATGGAGATTATCTCAATTGGGCCCTTGTTTGGCCGCTACTTGCCTTTTAGAAATGGTACAACCTCAGATGAGCATACTCCTTACCATGGTAAAGCTCAATATACAGAAAAACAGCTTCTCCTGAATGTATCAGCTCAACTTTCCCTTACTGGAAAACCCTACAACAATTTCTCAGTTCTATTCCTGGAAGGCCTTTATGATCAACACGTCGGAAAGATGTATCTGGTTGGTTGCAGGGATGTCCGAGCCTCGTGGAAGATCTTATATGAAAGCATGGACCTGGAAGCTGGGCTAGATTGTTTAGTTGAAGTGGTTGTTTCTTACCCACCCACAACAGCTCGATGGTTAATCAGTCCAACGGTTTGGATCTCCATATCTAGTGGAAGGACTGAAGATGACCCACTTTATTTTAGGTCAGTAAAGCTCCAAAGTTTCCCTCTTCTGTACAGGAAACAACGGGAAGACATTGAGTTGAGGGAATCCTACGCATTCTGACACTTTCAGTCACAATTGCTTGTATTTTGAGCCAACTTTTTTACATAAGGGACAACTTGGACTCTGTCCCTTACACATCTCTTGTCATGTTAGGGGTTCAAGCTCTGGGGTATAGTCTTGCGCTTGTCACAGGTGCAGAAACTATGTTCAGAAGGATGGCTTCCGAGGCTCATGAAAGGCCATCTTATGATCTTGAGGAGAGTCAGTGGCTTGGAGTAATTGATTACACTGTGAAGCTTCTTGTACTAGTTTCATTTTCACTAACTCTAAGGCTTTGTCAGAAGGTCTGGAAATCCCGAACCAGATTGCTCACACAGATCCCTCATGAACCCCATCGTGTCCCAAGTGACAGACGGGTGCTTCTTATAACCTTGTGCGTACATGTGATTGGGTATTTTGTTGTTCTCATTATCCATTCTGCGAACGCAAGGGAGAGGCCACTTCATGCACCGAAATATGTCGATTCTGTGGGAAACGCAGGAACACTGAGGCAATGGCAGACGCAATTAGAGGAGTATGTGGGTCTCATTCATGATTTCTTTCTGCTGCCTCAAATTATAGGCAACTTGATGTGGCAGATCAATTGTAAACCACTCAGAAGATCATACTTTGTTGGGATAACGGCAGTAAGAGTTCTCCCTCATGTTTACGACTACATGAGATCCCCAATTTCGAATCCCTACTTCTCGGAGGAATATGAGTTTGTGAATCCGCGCTTTGACTTCTACTCCAATTTTGGAGACATCGCGATACCTGCAACAGCCATTGTTCTTGCGACTGTTGTCTATATTCAGCAGAGGTGGAATTATGATAAGCTCCAACAAACTCTAACATTCGGGCAGTTCATGCTTCTGCCATCCGGTTCACGGGTTTATGAAAGATTGCCTTCAAAGTCATTTGAAGCAGAACTTACCTCTGTTGGCAATGGCGGTAGAGCACACAATGGGGATGACGAGCCTGATGACTGAATGGAGTCCCAGCGGTAAACTATTAACACAATGACCTTCCTTGTTTTTAAACTCTTACTTGGTGTCCTATTATTAGTGGTTTACTGTGAAACTCTTGAGCTGTTCCTAGGAAGAATGATCTCAAACAGTAGTTGTTCTGCCATCATATACTGTTTCTAGACCTTGAGATTTGAGTTAGATAAATACAGTGTTTTAGCCATCAATGAGAAGTTAAAATCATTATCTTCTGGGAGTGCATTTTGTAAATTTACTGGCTGCTCGGAATAGCCCACAAATCCTGAGTTAGCACCGAATACAAGGTTTTCATAATTGTTTATAGTTGCTTCTATGATGCCTCATCTTTGTTGTTGTTGTTGTTATTATTCAGATATATTATTATGGCCCGGGCTTGAAAAATTAAATTCAGGGCCCATTCCGGGATGGGCCAGATTTACGTGGTCTCGGTTGGGCCAGAATATGCCATGGGCCCATAGACAAGTTTATTTTTTTTATCTTATCTTCTTCCCTCTTTCAACCATCGCAGTAATATTTGTTAATCAAGATATAGATCGAAAAATATAATATATGAAAAATATTTTAAATATTTATTATTTTTAATGTATTTGTTAAACTTATTTAGCAACTTTTAAAAAAGAAGTCACGTAACTTCTTATTTGATATTTTTCAAATATACTTATCTCTTTCTCTCCAGATAAATATATCTTGGACCTAACAAATAAGAAAAAAATGATGCATATATTCTGTAGTGTATTTTAAAAATTTTAATAAATAATTTGATAAAAATTTTGAAATATTTTTCAGTTTTATCTTGATTATTCTATATTTTGATTTAAAAAGTATTTTAACCTTATCTTAATACAAGTTTATTTTACTTATTTTAGCTTACGCTACTCAAGTGAATTAGCTAATTGCTTGGGGCACGTTTAATAGAACTTTTGTTCTCTGTTTTATTTTTAGTTTTTATTATTTAAAAGCTAACTCAAAAAAAAAAAAATTTGATTGCTTATTTTTATTTTTAAAGATTTTAAAAATTTAAAGATGTTCCCAATATATGAAACTCCGGAGGATTGCTTTTGTACATGACCATAAGCAATATGTTCAATTATTATAAAATAATTATATATATGTAACCAGCAAATAACAAATAATTTTTAATAAAAATGAGAATAGGAATGGAATGAAATAATTATTTTATTCCGTTACTAGGTTTGGTGTGAATAAGAATGGAATGACCATTTTACTCAATTGTTATGTTTGGTATGTTTTGATATTAATATATAAAAAGTAAAATTATTTTTCTTCTCTAGCTAAAAAAATTGAATAAAAATAAAATTTTATTTAATTATCAAAAAATTAGTTAATGACAAATTAATAAATAATATTCAAGCAACATTTAAAACACAACAAATATTAATTCAAAATATAGATGTATTAATTTATTACAACCTATTAAATTAATTTTTTATATTTTTAATACCTAAAAAATAGTTTTATCCCTTAATTCAAAATATAGATTTTGTTTGCTTATAGAGGAAGATATGGATATTATTTCTCATAGGTAGCGTTTGTTAAAATAAGTAAGATAAAAGAATATTAAGATAAAGTCAAAATGATTTTCGGACCAAGATATAAAATGATCAAGATAAAGTTGGAAAGTATTTCAAAACTTTTATCGAGTTTTTATCGAGTTGTTTCTTAAATTTTTTAAAATGCATTAGAGGATACAAATGTCATTTTTTTTTTATCTATAAAGATTAAGATATGTTTATCTTGAGGAGGATGAAGATATAAGCATATCTTGAAATATCAAGATAAGAGATCATTAATGATTTTTTTAAGAATAATCAGATAAGTTTAATAAATATGTTGAAAATGATAAAAGTTTAGGATGTATCCCATTTATTGACTTTTTCATCTCATATTTTGATTAAAAAACTACAGAATTGAAGAAGAATGTGTGACTAGGATAGGTATAGATATTGAAGAAAAAAACAAAAAAAAGAGATCGGAGGGATCACTCAGCCTCAGGCAGGACAAATAGCTTAAGTTTGGGGTATGTTCTTGAAAAATTCAAATCTCAATTGAAGAAAGAAAGCCTCAGGAAGGACAAATAGCTCAAACTTGGGGTATGTTCTTGAAAAATTCAAATCCCAATTGAAGAAAGAAAGGAAGAAGAAGAATGCATTTGAAAGAGTAAGGAAGGACTTTAAGTGCAAAAGGATCAATTATCACTATCCGGCTTGATAATGCTAGTCTCTAAATATTCTATGATTATGTCATTAGATTAGCCTTATGATTGTTTTTTTCCTTTCCATTTTATTTTATTTGCTTTGTGGTTACTCGAGGGATACTAACGTTAGTTGTAGCCGCTTTGTAGTGTTTTGTTAATATATTTTTATTTATAAAAAAGGAAATTAATAGGACGACATCTAAGTTAATATTATATGGGTAATAATCATGTGTATATATGTATATAGATATGTAAATTCTAAAAATATTTAAATAAAAAGGTAAATTTAATTTATGATTTACCCTAAATAAAATGATATGCTACTATTTAAATATTTATGATTACAAATTGGGAATAGCCGGGCAAGTTGACAGTGACTTATAATTGCTTAAGACCTTCTCGTGTTATTTTATTTTATTTTATTTTTATCGTGCCTTATATTAATTTCACTTTTCAAACAAAAAATTTATGTAGAAGTTGTTGATGGCGTGGGGAAACAATTAGGGTGTGTTTGATGATATGAAAATTTTATGAAAAATATCACATTTGAGGAATTAAATTTTATTTTGACTATTTGACACAACATTTTTCATGTAATTCAATTTCATGATATAACCCTTTAAAGTATATTTTAACTTATTTTTTATAAAAAATTAATTTTAAAAAATAATCATTTTCTTTTCTAATAAAATACAATCAAACACACCCTTAATAAATAAAATACCAATTGGCGACCACAGCATGCATGGGAAGGCTTAAATTTTTAGTTGACAATTTGTTAAGCAGTTGCTGTCTACAAGCATTTTCTTTTTGAAGAAGGCAAACTAAAATAATATATCCAAAGCCCTTATTATTGAAGGGGACCAGCCTTGTGTAGTGTTTATGTACAGATTATGAGTCTTAAATCTTAATTATGGTGTCATTGAAATACTCAAATAAATGAGGAGTGTAGTTAAAACTTGCTTCTAAGATATAACTCGAGCGATTAAACAAGCAATATGCTAAATTCGCATTGATAGGTCGTAAATTCAATTATCGTCTTGCACATTGAGGTAAACCCTCATATATGCTAAAAAAGGACGTTAAAACTTGTCTTTTTTTAATTGATTATTAAACTTATCCTATTTTATATTTCTCTAGTTGTCCTATATATTTACTAAATTATGTTTTAATAACACCACCTCAATATTAAAATAAAAATAACGTTTGACAAATTGACTTATGTAGGAGTAGTTAAGTTAGCTAGGTGCCACAAACTCTAGTTATATATATAAATATATTATTTGGAGTATTATTTTAAATTAAGTAAATTATCAAAAAAATACTAAATTCTTGGCTTTGTTTCAATTTTATAAGGAGTATTCGGTCAATTTTCCCAAATAATAAATCGAAATTTGTGTTTAGTTTCAATTTGATAATGAATTTTTAACTTTTTTTAATAATATACCAAATTTTGTATTTAGTTTTAATTTTGTAATCGAGTAAATTCTTTTCACATTTTAAAATGTCTGTGATCAGTCCCTCTAATTTATTATTTAAATTAATTAATATTTAATTAATTTAATTTATCTAAATTAAAATTTAATTAACCAATTTGGTAATGGAGAGATGCCTAAGAAAAGACAGTAGTAGGAATTTTTAGAAATATTTTTAAACCACAACACAACCATATTCAAATGACTAAAATTACAAGAGGACTAACTTATGATGCATGGAAATTTATTCGGGGTGCCATTTTAGCGTTTATGAAATGTTTTCGTTTCTGAAATGTTAAGAAATATTTCTAAAATGGTTTTGCAATTTTAAAAAATTTTTGTGGCCATTTTATAATATAAAAAAAATATCAAAAATGCTTTTTTATTTTGAAAACTTATTTTCATCCACGAGATGATTTTGTTTTTTTTTTTTGTCTCTAACTCATTTTTTTTTCTAGTATTCATTTTCAAAATTTGTCGAATGGATTATGGAATTTATATTTATTTTTAAATGAAATAATTATTTTTTATATTAAAAATTATATTTACAAAAAATGATTCCAGTATTTTTTAATTTATGAGTTTTTCTCATATTTCTATTTCTTACCTTTTTAAAAAATGCCTTTTTCCTATTTTTATTTCGTATTCTGTTTCTGTGTAACATAGGGGCTAACAATGATTATTTTATTATAAAATTAAATTAAAGTTCAGTCTGTTATTAACAAATTAAAAATTCATTAGTTATAATATTACAACTAAATACAAAGTTTGGTATATTATTAAAAAAAAAATAAAAGGTCATTATGAAATTGAAACAATGCCAGAAGTTTAACAATTTTTTGTTAATTACCCTTTAAATTTTCTATCTTTTGAGTTATGAAAATTGTCATTTTTTGTAAATTAAGACAATTATATATACATGTAAAGATGATTCTTTTTTAATTTTTGTGAAGCAGTGAGGCCTTATACATCAGAATTAGGATTAAATGATAAAAAATGAGTTTCAAAATTGGCTAATTAGTTTTAGTTAATTGGTTCGACCCATTTGATATATAAAACTATATTTGAAGTTAACTCTAATATTTTTCATTTTTAATTGGATAAATCCAATTAACCAAAATCTATGATTACTTTGCAAAGAATACTATCAAGTTTTACTTTATTTACAAGATTGTCACTATTATAAACCCAAGTCTAAAATCTACCACAATAATCCCCCACACAAAAATGTTTTGAATTCCTATTAAATTTTCTTAATAATTGTTTATTGTATATTTGCACTTAGACTTTATGTGTTTGCATCATCTATACAAACACTCCCTTGGAATCGAGATTTGTTGTCCCATCCCCCGTCTCCTTGGTCCAATCAAATTAAGCCATTTCACCAAATTATATATACAATGATGTATATTAATAACGACAAGAAAATTTAACGTTGTTCTTTTAAAATTCATTCTGCAATTAATAGAAAAAAAAAAACTAACTCTTACAGATGAATTTTTTCAAACAGAATACTTCCAACCATGAGATGGCTTAATTTGATTGGAGAGACAACTAAGAGGACAGGGGATGGGACAATAGATCTTAGCTCCACCCCCTTATGGTTAAGAAATGACTATCAAGTTCTCTTTCTTCTTCATTTGTTTTCCTTCTTCATTTACGATGAAGGGTTTTGTCGAAAACAATGGGTGCTGAAATCAATTAATTTGTGGCAATAAACCATCACTGACAAATGTTTTTTATTTTTAATGTTTTTTTGTTAATTTTAATTTAATATAATTTATTATGTTTAATTACTTAATTTAGCTTAATTAAGGTTTATTTAACATTGTTTTTAATGGAATGGGTGCTTAGTCAAAAATAAAAACTACTAGGACCTTCAGAACTATTTCTTAACCGCAAGAACTCTATACAAATGACTCAGAACCTATATAATTGACCCATGCTTATTTTTTAATAAAATTTTGTCATTTAGTTAATATTGGTCATTTCAATTTTACAATCTATAAATTTGATTAAGTCGATTGGATTGTCTAACGACTTCATAATGGACCAAAATAACGAAATAATACTGATGGCTGATGCAAGATGCCTGTTATAACAACTTTATTGTTTTGATGTTTTGTCTTGGCTCTAACATTGTTTGCTCCAACATACATCCTGATTCGCGTCTATAAGATCCCAAGAAGCTTACCGTATAAAGAGCAGCAGAAAGAAGAAGAAGTAATTGAGACAAAAACAAACAGTATAGTAGTTTGATGGGTTCCCTCCTACAGCACAAACTACCAGTGATAGACTTGCGCAAGGAAAATCTGAAGCCCGGCACGGGTTCATGGAAGGATGCGCGAAACCACGTGGTGTCAGCCCTACAACAGTACGGCTGCTTCGTGGCAGTGTATGATGGAGTTTCCCAGGATCTCCATGCTGCCGTCTTCCAAGCCCTGGAAGACCTGTTCGCCCTTCCAACCTCCACCAAGATGCAGAACAAGTCCAGCAAGCCCTTGTATGGCTACGTGGGTCAAATTCCCTTTCTGCCCCTCTACGAAAGCATGGGCATTGATGATGCCAATACCCTCCATGGGATTCACACCTTCTCCGACCTCATGTGGCCCAACGGTCACCATGCTTTCAGGTTTTCCCTTTTCCTTCTTTCTTTCTTTCTTTTTTGGTTAGGTACAAGGAAGAAAGTTTGCCTGGTTAAGGAATAGTCCAATAGTCACTTGTTTTGTTCACGGTCAGGTCAGGCTTGATGGGCTAGTTTAGGGTAATTTTCTTTTGCTACACTTATAGACTTTTTCTTCCCGCAAGTGTACAAAATCGTAACAAGTAATATAATGATGAATCAAGTATCATTTTCACGAGAATTAACTTTTGGTCCCTACTTTAACCACTATTAACTTTAATAAGTCACACACAATTAAACGAATATTCAATGGAAGTTTTATATAAGTCAAAACTAACTTATTAAAAGGAAAACATAACCCAATTATTTAAATTTTTAAATATAGAAATCTAATGCACTAGGGTTCATGAATCCACCGTAGCTCTATATTTGGTTTAATCTCTCAGTAATTGGGTTTCATAATTTTTGCTTTGAGCTGAAAATCGATGATCCTAAGTTAATCAAAAGCCTCTCTCGATGGTCAATCGAATCTATGCTCACATATGAGATTAATTATCTCTAATTAATCTGCAAATATACAAACATGCATTTATCCACAATGATCATCAAAATAAGATTTCACAAGGCATAACGGTATCTCTACCTATTATCGAACTTTATGTGTTAATCTATATTGAATCTCTCGAAAACAATATAAATCACAAACACGTTCTAATGGCGGCCAAGCATCAAAACGGAATTAGTGCATAATAAACGATCAACTCACAAGACAAGAATAAAATAAAACCCAAATACTTTTAATTAAACTATCATTGAACTAGGTTTCATCAATCACCCTAGCCACAAAGTACTTAGCCTAACATAGTTTCAACCAACGAAAGAGTAATAAAAACGGAGTTCATGATGTTGCAAAGAATAAAGAACAGAAAAGTAAAATCAAAACCGAAGATCTTCAAGAAAATCTCCTCTTTTTGCCTCAACTTGCTGTCTTCTCCTTCAAAAAGCTCCTAATCTCCCAAAAATAAGCCTTTATATAGCCCTATTTAGGTTATCAAAGTCCTTCACCTTGAAGGAGTCTATTTATCTTTTATTTGGATTGAAACGGGCTTAAAAAGGCCTTGTCACGAAGCTTTGAACCCTACCGCGGTCCTACCGCGGTATACTTGTTGTTGCAGACCCGTAAGCTCCAGAAAATAATTCCTAAAGCGGTCCTACAGCGGTATGCATACCGTTGTAAGACCGTGAGCTCCAGAAACTAAGTCTTATAGCGGTGCTACAGCGGTATGCATACCGCTATAAGCCCGCTAGCTTTCTTCTTTGGCCTCTTGCTTTATCATCTTTAACTTATTGTTCTCGATACTCTTTTGCTTCTTTTTAATTCGAAACCCGACCATGCCTCCAAGCTTCATTTCACTCCCATCATGCACCAAAAATCACTCTTTTTGCTCCATGTCTGCTTTAACACATGCTCCACATCTACATAACCATATATAGAACCGAATCAAGTAGAAATCATGCTCATTGAATGTATAAATGCTAAGTTTATAGACCAAAATAAGTGTATAAAAGACGCTTATCAGTAAAGTTCATATAATTGATGATACCTTGTTAAGATTATGCATCATAATTAACCCCTTCAAATTTGAACCTACATAAGCTTATGGAGGGTGAGTAGTTAAGTAATGGTAAAGAGATTCTGTTCATGGGAGAGTCAAAGCATGCACAGACATCTTTGATAATTTATGAGCTCTCCAAACATAAGTTAATTTTAAATAAAAATAAATATTGAAATTATCCTTATTAATTTTAGTTATTTTAGTCAAATACTAACAGCTTATTAGCTTAGAGGATGGGAGATTGAAATCTTTCTATTCAATGGTGTGGACAAGCCCCGGGGGGAAGAGAGGGAGAGAGATTTTTTTAAAAATGTAAAGACATTTCCAATTGACAGTTTAACTCTTAAATCAACTTAGAGCTCATTTAGCTTAGCTTAAATTAAAGAACTTTATAATTAAGGTTTAAGAGCTTATTTGCAAATAAGCTATTATTATTTACATTAAACTACTTGTATCTTCGTGTCAATATGTACGTTTTGGCATTTAGCGAGACGATGCTGTCGTACTCGAGGATGGCGGCAGAGCTGGAACAAGGGGTGGCAAGGATGGTGTTCGAGGAATACGGAGTCGAGAAATACTATGAATCCCACCTGAAGTCGGCCACATACCTTTGCCGAGTGATGAAATACAGAGCGGCCGAGGAGGGGGAGAGCAATAAGGGCTTCGTGGCTCATACCGACAAGAGTTTTATGACCGTTATTCATCAGAACCAAATTGATGGGTTGGAGATTAAAGCCAAAGACGGCCAGTGGTTCTCTGTGGAGCTTGCTCCTTCATCATTTGTGGTCATGGCTGGCGATGCCATTTTGGTGGGTGTTTTTCTTCTGAATATATGATATTTAATTGATCAATTAATTCTCTATAAAAATTTCGTGTAGATTATTGTTTAAATATCATTGACCATAGAATTTTTATACGATTTAATTTGATTTTTGTTTCTTTTATGGAACACCAAATGGGTTGTCTTTTTGAGCAGGCATGGAGCAATGGCAGAATTCATTCTCCTCAACATCGAGTAAGCATGAACGGGAAGGAAGCAAGATACTCTCTTGCACAATTCACGTACATGGAAGGGATGGTGAAAGCGCCGGAAGAGTTGGTCGATGAGGAGCACCCTTTGCAGTTCAAGCCATTCGATCATCTTGAGTTTCTTGGCTTCTTTAATAAGCCAGAGAACAGAAGACTGGAGAGTGCACTTAGAACCTACTGTGGCATTTGAGATTATGTATATATCTCTTCTTCCAAGGGAGAACGGCTTATATTCTTCTCTTCACGCCTTATATTCTTCTCTTCGCAAGTTTCATGTCTAGTGTTTGCTCTATCTCACTAATAATATATATAGACTTTTTTAAGGTTTTTATGTGGTGAGAATGTATGCTTGCTTTCAAATAGTAAGTGATGTATTGGGTTTGACCAGAAAAAATATTTCTTTTTTTTTTTTTTGAGAACTCGAGAATTAGGATGATTTGAGGAAGATTCAGGAGGAGAACACCATCCCTTAAGGACCTTTATTGGAGGTTATTTTGCCTAATGCTGATTTGTCTTTATTAGCAAGGCATTTGGCATCAAGAGGGATAAGTCCTCACTCCCCTTCAAGGCGGTCATATATGCCACCTCAAGCCCCTCAAAAGGACCATAGCCTTATGTGCCTACTCTTGAAGAGGCATATGTAGAAAGGCATAGGCACACAAGAAAAGACATCGCAAAAGATGAAATTGTGGAAAGCACCACCACCAAGGGCACCCAAAATCCTATGCAGGAAATTTGTTTAAAACTCGTCGAGGCTGTCTCACAAAGTCTTTTGGGGTTAGAGGTGAGAAAGATTGTTGAGGAAATTTTGAGCAGAAAAGGGTTGTATTCGCCTACAGTGACATGCATCAAAGAAGAGTACCCTTTGTTGATTTATTGAGGCCATAATTCATTTTGCAATTCAAGCTCCCACAACTATCTATCTACTATGGAAGGGGAAATCTCAATAATCATGTGTAGCTGTACAAATCCCTCACTCTTCTCCATGGATTGGATGATGCCACAATGTGCCACACCTTCCCTTTAACCCTAGCAGACCATGCCACGTGTGGTTCAATGAGCTCCTGAAAGGGTCTATTGCCTTATTTGATCAACTACGACGAGACTTCATTATGGCCTTTGGCATGAATGCCCCTAGGAAGAAGGATCCCAAATATTTCGTCAATGTCCACTAAAACCCAAATGAAACCCTAAGGCAGTATGTTGACCACTTCAGAAATGCCATCTTGAAGGTTCATGAATTACAAGTTGGCATGGCTGTTGTGGAGCTTCTACAAGGCACAACATTCACATCGTTAAGGGAGCCTTTGGCCTTTGATCAGCTGACATCATTGGGCGAATTGCTTGCTTGCACTGGATTTTGAAGAGTGCGATTTTGTTCACCCCCTTTAACGGGATGAAAATAACCCTCGTTATTTTTAGAGTCAAAAGTAATGGTGGCAGCCAAAAATTACAGCCCCCCTAACCCCCATCTAGGTCTCTCTCTCCCTCAACTTTCACCCGTCCCTCTCTCTTTCACTCTCACTCTCCCTCTCCTTCTCCCTAGCAATAGCATTGGCATCCTCACCAGTAGCACCACCGATGTCGGACCAACGGCATCCCCCAAGCAGCGGCGTCTCTCTGTTCTCGCCCTTCTTCAGGTAAATGTTACTTTAGTTTTTTGTTTGGAAATACTCCGACGTCTCTCTGTTCTCTTTTAACGATTTGCTTTCGTGCATCTCCGAAGTCCTATTCAATATTTAAGTTTACAGTTAAGAACATTGATTCAATTGGTTTACCAGTAGAATATTAGTGAATATTTAGTTTTCATGTTTATTGGAGCAATTTCTCGGAGATGGAAGCCACTGTCTTTATATGTATAGCTCAAACTACTACTTATACTTTTGTCTCCTAAAATTGAACCATTCTTTTTTGTTTGACAAATTTTGTGATTATTATGATTTTTTACTCTTTCTTAAAATATGATATATGTACCCTTAAAATTTTCAATTAATATATATTTAATAGGGAATGTAATGTTACAATTAAGACTCTAACCATATTAAACTAATGTTACAATTAATGTTGATTAGTTGTTTGCTTTTGTGTTTTTGTTTCTTTTGTAATCAGAGATAGTCTTTTTCAAAACTAATTAGTTGTTTGTTTGGGTAGATAGAAGAACATTCTAACTAAAAAACTAATAGAACTACAAAGAGAGAATAGATGGTGAGATAACAGGATCAGCAACTTTACATTTTCATACTTTCCACATTGTGAGATTTTTGATATGTTGTTAGTTACATGTTCATACTTGACATGAGAGTTTCACCAAAGCAATCCAAACTTTTCTTGAACTACAGTAATGCAAAATTCACCATAATTTTATCTATCCTCACTTGAAAACATGCAATCTGCATTATTCTTCACAAATGGGTAAAAAAGCATGCCATCTAGGATGAGTGTGGTTAGGTTAATCTGATAAAAGATTCATAACCGTGTCCAATGGACACCACTAAAAACCAAAGAAATGCATATGGACATGGTTGTGGTTACAAAATTAGAAAAATTGACGGTTATAAAACTTTGATTTGTAACCATACCCATAGCAAAAAATCGTAACCTAAATCATATTAGTTGTTTGTAATATTATTGTACCACATAGATTGTTGTAGAACTTTTGTTCTATAATTTTATTATTCGTTAATTTTTGTTTGAATTATTATTATTTTTCTATTTAAGGTGTTTGTATTGTTGATATTTAAGTTTTTTTTTGTATTATTTTTATTTATTGCTTGAATTTTATTTATTTAGTATGGTTACGGATAAAGTCAAGTGATTACATTATCCATCAGTCATGGGCATGGTTATAAAAATCCATAATTGTGTGGTTGCAGTTATAGATATGGCTATTGACATGCACCATGGTTACGGTTATCCTAAAAACCATAACCAATCCAATCCATGCCAATCACTAATGTCTTCTGCAATAAAATGCATCATGCTGTTGCAACATAAGTCCTAACAATCCAACAGTAATCCAATATCCAACTTGACCATGTTGAATGCTAACCAAGCCCTGGCCAAATAACACACTGACCATGTTCTTGATATTGTAGCATTAGTGCATAAAATCAAATAATCCAAACATGATAGATTTCCAAACCTACTCTAGTTGTATGTGCAGATAGTTTTTATTTTTTCTTTTTAAACCAAATTGACTTGCAAGAAACCTGCCACATCCATCTTTTGTTGCCCTCCAACATTTTCTGCATCAAGTTGTCCCTCTCCATGTTGGATTTAGGTTTTACTTATTAAACAACAAGCAAGATATCCAGCCCTAACCCATGTTGCATTATTATTATTATTTATATATTTATTTGTGTTCTACAAAACATAAAGATGGAGTATGTAGTTGATGTTAAAGACAGGGTACGTGGCAAAATAAGCAACTGATGTAGGATACAAATGATTCACGATGTGTATTATAGTTTAATGCTGAACACAAAGACCTTTTTACAAAATCATGCGTTGGACACTTATTCAATGTTGCAAACATGAAAATAGATTTGCAAATGGTTCACCAGTTGATTCTTAGGTCGGTCAAGACCTCCAAAGAGAATGAAGTATGGTTCAAATTTGGGAACCAGCTTGCAAGATTTGGGCTCGAAGAGTTCACTTTAGTTACAGGCCTTAAACTTGGAGAATTGGAATTTGAGGATAAGAGCTTAGGCCTACAATGTCATCTTTTGCAAGATCACTTCAAGAAGAATAAAGGAAAAATAACGAGAAAACAATTGTTGAGTGCGTTCCAAAAATGTAGTGATTAGCCTGACAAGTTCAAGCTGGGCCTTCTTTTAATTTTGGCATATGTTTTGTTGGCCACTGAAGAGAATACAAATTTGAACTTGTGGTGGTTTTATTTGGTTGATGATCTAGATCGATTCAACAACTACACCTAGGGAAAGAAATTGTATAAATATACAATTGCGATATTCAAAAGTGATTTGGGGAAAAAGTTGAAGTAATGTGGAAAAAATGATCAATATCCATACAACTTTCACGGATTTCCATTTGCAATCATGGTAATAGTTTTCAAAATTCTTTTTTTTGTATAATGTTCTAATTAACTTGTAAATTGTAAGAAATGTTTTCCTTTCTACAGATTTAAGCATTGGAAGCAATTCTCGGTCTTGGGGAGGAGTTTGCTTATGATGAGGGGTTAATATTTCTTAAATTTTAATGAATTATATATCTCCATTTTGACTTTATAATTATGCTTAAAATAAATAATTATTTGCATTACATATTATTACAGGATGAAGCAAGGAAGCTGACTTCTACAATTAATTAGGGGCATAAATCGAAGACGTTGGATTACCCATTATTGTTGCTCAAAATCAATGGCCAACTATGGAGTCTAGAGGATGTTTCAAGTGCACTTGGCCCAACTATCAAATAGAATCCAACATAAGAAAGGCCCAAGACCAATCAAAGGCCCAAGACCAATCAAAGGCTCAACAAAGCCCAATTTGTAGAAGACTTTTCTTTGTTTTGTATTTTTATAAGTGTTTTATCACCTAAAGTCTTTTATATTCTTATGAGAAGTCCACCACCTAAAGTCTTTTGTATTTTTTGTCTTTTACCTAATTTTCTTCCACTAGTTAGGTGAATGTTTTGTTTAGTTGAATAATTGTGTGGCTTGTATTGCATCTTATGAGCTATAAATATCTCACTTTGGTGCATTTGTAAAGAGGTTGTTATTACTTGAATCAAAGTTTAATTTTGTTCTTAGAAAATTGCTCTTATTCTCTCTCTTATTTTCTCTTGTAATCTTACTTCCTTTCCTTCTTCTTTTAAATTCTTATGTCATTTATTGTTACTTTATTATCCACTGCCTAAATGGCCGGCTAATTTCTGCCTTTAAATTTCTGCAATTTTAATTCTTGTCTTTTAATTATCCACCGCCTAAATGGCCGGTTAGTTTCTGCTATTTTAATTCTTGTCATTTAAATTCTGTTATTTAAATTACGCCATTTAAATTCTTGTTAATTAGCTTTTAAATGAAAATGAGTAGCTAAATCTAATATTGGGTTAAGGCAAGGATAGTGTCCAATGCCAATGATTCCCAAAGAAAGCTGCACTTTAAATGAATAACATTAATTTAAATTTCAGTATGAGTGAATTTTAATTATTGAAAAATCACTAGGTTTGGATTGGAGCGTAAGCCTAACTTAGAGCTTTTATGTCACGCATGAGAGTTACTAGAACTGGAAACGTTATCATATCCAAACCCGAATGATTAATTTAGTTGTTTTGTATATTAATTATAATTGGATTTATGGTAGTTGTTTAAATTAGAATCCCGCATATCATGTATGGGGATTGCTTAAACTAGAACTATCATCATTTCTAATTGCATTTAGTAACAAACCCTCATATCTGAAATTAAATTAATGTTACTAACCTTGTTTGCTAAAATTTGGGAATAATAGATTGGTACTGAAATTGTCTTAACTCAAGTGCTATCCAATTTTACATCCTCACCTTAAGCATCTATTTCAACTTCTGCCTTGCTTTATTTTCTAGTATCTGTTATCTAAAAGATCATAAAAAAATCTTGTTACCAATCCATCTAAATGCGTGTGCGTGTGTGTGACATTCTTTTTCTTTTGTCATAAATAAATCTCTCAGTGGACGACCTGGACTCGTCCAGAAAGTATAAATTTAAATTTGGACTATAACTGCACTCGTACACTAACGAGTATAAACCTCTCATCTAAATAAAGAAAAAAATATAAAATTTTTATTATATTTTGTTTGGTGTTTTAGTTACAGGGTGAGAGTGTAGTCAAATTTTGCCGCCGTTGCTTGGGAGAGTGAGGCAAAAAAAAAAAAAAAAAGAATAAGTATCTCCTGATAAATTCGGTAACTCTGTTCCTTCTTTTTTTTCTTTTTACTTTATTTTTGTTTGTATATGGTGTATGATACTTAGGTCAGGTAGAACTATAGAGTATCAATCAATCATGTCTCAACACAACGAGAACATGCCACTTGCACACAACATGTCTGCACGTGGTAGCGACCACGGTGACCTTGATCCCATTAATCAGGAGATGATCAGATCCCTTAGGGAGTATCTTTATCCTCCTAGGCAGACAACCCCTTTATGCATAATTCTTCCCATCAACCATCATAGGTTTAACTTCAAACCTGACACAATCCAATTGTTGCCAACTTTTCATGGCATGGATTTTGAAAATCCATATACTCATATGAAAGAATTGGAGGAAGTATGTAGCACTTGAATGGACCATACAACAAATGAGGATGTCATAAGATTAAAACTCTTTTCATTCTCATTGAAAGATAAGGAAAAATGTGGTTAGGCACTCTCCCATCTAGATCTATAGGAACTTGGAGAGAAATGCAAGCAATTTTCTTAAAAAAATACTTCCCTGGCAACAGAACTACTACTCTTCAAAGGAAAATCATGAACTTTGCCTGTAAACCAAATGAAAATTTTGCTCAAGCACGGGAAAGGTTTAAGGACCTTCTTCACACTTGTCCGCATCATGCTTTTAAGCAATGGAGAGTGGTCAGTTTCTTTTATGATTCACTCACTCCCCAATTGAAAATGCTAGTTTCTACAATATGCAATGGAGAATTCTATGAGATGACTCCAGAAGAAGCTTTTCACTTCTTTAACACAGTGGTTGAGAATACAAGGAATTGGGAAGTTGGTCCAACATCTATTCTTGATTCAAGAGAAAATCCACAACCTAGAGGGAGATACCAATTGAGTGAGAGTGACGATTTAAATGCAAGACTAATTGCTTTAACAAAGAAAGTTGAAAACACGGAAGCCAAAAAGGTGCAATCCGTTAATCAAGTAGAAGTAAAGTGTGCTGTGTGTGATGCAACAGATCATTCAACTGAAGAATGTCCTACCCTACCTGCTTTCAAGGAGGTATTGTATGGGCAGACTAATAACAATTATTCACACAACTTTGAGGGGAGACAAAATCAAAATCAGAGTGGAGCCTATTATGGGAATAATTAGAACTATAATTCATACCATCCCAATAATATAAATCACCCCAATTTTTCTTGGAGAAATGATTCTGGAAATCATTCTCAACCTCCCTTCCCAGCACAACAACACTCCTTCCAACAAAATCAAGGTTCGACATCCAATACTTACCAACCCCCTCATAGGAGATGTTTGGAAGATACCTTGCACCAGTTCTTCCAAAGTCAAACAGTCATCAACAATCAGGTTGCTCAGTTTGTCAAAAATCAAGACCAAACAAATAGAGATGTAGAAGACATTAGGAGCCAGTTGACCAAGTTAACACAAACATTGAGTGTGAGAGAACCCAGAAGGTTTCCATCCCAAACCAATCCAAACCCAATTAGACAAACCAACCAGGTAGAAATCTCAAATAGTGAAACCAACACTCATGAACAAGTGCAAGTAGTGACTTCCTTAAGAAGTGGAAGAATAATTGAAAAACCAACTGATCTTAGGATAAACCAACTTGTTGCTGAAGAAAAAGAACCGAAAGATCATGAATCCACCGTGGAGAAAAATGAAAAAAATGATGAAAAACAAAAAGAAGATGGAAAACAAATTCAATATAGGCACCTTTTCCACAAAGGTTGAATCACTTAAAAAAGAGCAACAAAATGCAGATATATATGAAGTGTTTAAACAAGTGAGAATCAACATCCCGCTGTTGGATGCAATCAAACAAACACCTTCATATGCAAAATTCTTGAAAGATTTGTGCACTGTCAAAAGAAGAACAAATGTGCATGAAAAAGCTTTCCTAACCGAGCAAGTCAGTGCCATTCTCTAATTGAAAACTCCTCCCAAATACAAAGACCCAGGCTGTCCAACCATTTCATGCATCATAGGAAGTCAAAAGGTTGACCAGACACTCTTGGATTTAAGAGCTAGTGTCAATTTGTTGCCATACAGTGTGTATCAACAATTGAGATTAGGTGAGCTTAAACCCACTAGAGTGACCCTTCAGCTGGCTGATCGATCAGTGAAAGTTCCACGAGGAATTGTGGAGGATGTTCTAGTACAAATTGATAAGTTCTACTTTCCGGTGGACTTCATCATTTTGGACACCCATTCGCATCAGGGGCCTCAGTCTCTTGTGCCAGTCATCTTAGGCCGGCCATTCCTTGCCACATCAAATGCCATCATCAACTGTAGGAATGGAATCCTGAAATTGTCATTTGGAAATATGACTTTGGAAACAAACACTTTTAGTGTTTCCAAACAACCTGATGTGGAGAATGAGACTGAAGAAGCTAATTTGATACAAACGTTGAGTGAGGAGTACATTAACTGTGAATATACTCAGGAAAATTTTGAGTTCGAGGAATTTTGGAGCAGCAAGACTGCTCTCGAGAGAAAACTGAATCTGTCTTAAGCTGCTCACCTGCACTTGAAAGGAAACCATTGCCAAACAACCTTAAGTATGCATTCCTAGGTGAAGGAGAATCTTTGCTGGTGGTGATCTCATCAAGTTTGAATCCTCAACAGGAGGAACAATTACTGAATCTGTTAAAGGTACACAAGGAAGTTCTAGGTTGGACTATAGAAGACCTGCATGACATTAATCCCTTAATTTGTACCACAGAATTTTCTTGGAAGAAGATGCAAAGCCGGTTAGATAAATGCAAAGAAGGTTAAACCCAAACATGAATGAAGTGGATAGGGGAGAAGTGTTGAAGCTCTTAGATGCTGGCATCATCTACCCTATATCTGATTCTAAATGGGTTAGTCCAACTCAAGTTGTACCTAAGAAATCAGGAGTCACTGTGATAGCAAACGAGACTAATGATCTCATTCCTACACGCATCCAGACTGGATGGCGGATGTGCATAGATTACAGGAAGCTCAACTCTGTGACTCGGAAGGATCATTTTTCGCTTCCATTTTTGGATCAGGTATTAGAGAGAATAGCGAGACATGCCTTCTACTGCTTCTTAGATGGGTATTCTAGGTACAATCAGATTGAAATTGCCTTAGAAGATCAAGAGAAAACCACGTTCACATGTCTATTCAGGACATTTGCTTACAGACAAATGCCATTTGGTTTGTGTAATGCACCTGCAACCTTTCAAAGATGCATGATGATTATTTTTAGTGAATTGGTTGAGAATGTGGTAGAAGTCTTCATGGATG
Source organism: Diospyros kaki (assembly GCA_036245055.1). Classification (NCBI taxonomy): domain Eukaryota; kingdom Viridiplantae; phylum Streptophyta; class Magnoliopsida; order Ericales; family Ebenaceae; genus Diospyros; species Diospyros kaki. Next base: position 7,613,639 of record BSEG01000003.1, read on the forward strand.
ACTTCTCAGTGTACGGAGACAGTTTTGAGAGTTGTCTGGAAAATTTGGAGAAAATTCTGGTCCGATGCAAAGAAACGAATTTAGTGCTAAATTGAGAGAAGTGTCATTTCATGGTCACTCAAGAAAGTGTTTTGGGACATATTGTTTCTTCCAGGAGTATTGAGGTTGATCAATCCAAGGTTGAGTCAATTCAAAAATTACCCGCCCCAAGGAACGTTAGAGAGGTTAGGTCTTTTCTTGGCCATGTTGGTTTTTATAGGTGATTTATCGCTTCATTCAGTGCCATAGCCAGACCTTTATGCCGCCTCCTGGCCCTTGACATACCTTTTGAATGGAACGGTGAATGTCAAGTTGCTTTTGAGAAGTTGAAGAAATCACTCGTTTCTGCACCCATCATTCAATTCCCTGATTGGTCCCTCCCATTTGAACTTATGTGCGATGCTAGTGATTACGCGGTAGGAGCTGTGTTAGGCCAGAGGAAGGATAAGAAACCTCATGTGATATACTATGCTAGCAAAACTCTTAATGAGGCATAAAAGAGTTACTAGCAGTTGTCTTTGCCTTGGATAAGTTCTGATCTTACCTCATAGGGTCACTAGTGATCATTTTTACTAATCACGCTGCTCTGAAATATCTGTTCACAAAGGAAGATGCAAAACCCCATCTCCTCCGATGGATCTTACTCCTACAAGAGTTCAATATTGAAATCAGAGACAAGAAAAGAGTAGAGAATGTGGTGGCCGATCATTTGTCAAGGATTCCAAGTCAAGATCTCACACAATTTGATGAACCAATCCGTGATAATTTCCCTGATGAGCAACTATTTAAAGTGAATGTTATTCATGCATCATCTGTTGTCCCTTGGTATGCCGACATTGCGAACTACATGGCAACTGGTCTGATCCCAGACCATTGGAGTAAGCTAGATAGGCATAAATTTTTCAGAAAAGTAAGAACCTTCTTTTGGGATGAACCCTACCTCTTTAAGTATTGTCCTGACCAAATCATCCGTAGATGCATACCCCATCATGAGCAACAGAGTGTCATTAATTTATGTCATACTCATGCATGTGGAGGCCATTTTTCTGTCAAGAAAACAGTTGCAAAAATTTTTCAAAGTGGATTTTATTGGCTGACACTGTTCAAGGATGTGTACAAGTTCTGTTCAAGTTGCGATCAATGTCAAAGGTTAGGAAGTCTGTCAAGGAGAAACATGATGCCATTACATCCGATCCAAGTGTTAGAAGTTTTTGACTGTTGGGGTATGGATTTTATGGACCCATTTGTCAATTCATTTGGTCATGAATACATCTTACTTGCTGTCGACTATGTGTTCAAATGGGTCGAAGCAATCTCGGCTAGAACAAATGACCATAGAACTGTTGTGAAATTTTTGAAAGAAAACATATTCAGTCGATTTGGGATGCCACGAGCAATCATCAGTGATGGGGGTTCCCATTTTTGTAATAAAGTTGTGACAGGATTAATGAAGAAATATGGCGTATTGCACAAGGTTGCAACACCGTACCATCCCCAAACCAATGGTCAAGCCGAGTTAGCTAATAGGGAGATTAAGTGTATATTGGAAAAGACTATTACTGCTAATCGTAAGGATTGGTCCTTACGACTAGTAGACGCTCTTTGGGCGTATAGGACAACTTATAAAATAATTTTAGGAATGTCTCCCTATAGGCTAGTATACGGTAAATCTTGTCATCTGCCAGTGGAAATTGAGCATAAAGCATATTGGGCAATTCAAAAGATCAACAAGAGTCAAACTGAAGCAGGCCTCTCAAGGAAGCTCCAATTGAATGAACTCGAGGAAATTCGGAATGAGGCATTTGAGAATGCACGATTAGCCAAGGTTCGCATGAAAGAGTTACATGATCGGCATATCGTTCGAAAAAGCTTTCAACTAGGACAACATGTACTCTTGTATGATTCTCGATTGCATCTATTCCTAGGGAAATTGAAGTCTCGATGGATTGACCCCTTTGTAATCAAGTCCATCTCAGGATATGGAGCCTTTGAGATAGAAAATCCGGAGTCAGGACAACTTCTTACAGTCAATGGCTATAGGTTGAAACCATACCAGGGTAGTATTGAGAAGAATGAAGGAGTTGTGGATTTTGATGACCCACCATCATCTGATGAGTAAGGGCAGTTTCATGTTGTCTGGGAATCTGACGTTAAAAGACCCCCTTTCCATTTAGGTTAAATGGATGTTTTTAGATTTGAAAAAAAAAAAATACAAAACAAAAAAATAAAAAAAAATATATAAAAAATTTGTTTCTTTTCTGCATTACTTAAATAGTGTTTCTCTATGTGCAGTCTAAATAAAAATTTTGCATACGAGTTCATGCATTGAAGACCGTCAGGTATGCCTATTTTCTATCTTTTTATTGCCGATTGAGAACAATGTTCAATTTAAGTTGGGGGGCTAAGGTTTATTGCTGTTTGAAATTGATCCATTGTGCAAATAATTTTGGTTAACTTGATAATATTGTCTTTTGTGGTATATATGATTTTATTGGGCCCCTAAAAAAAATATTAAAAAAATAATAAAATAAAATAATAAATAGAAAAATAATAAAAATAAAAAAATATAAAAATATAAAAAATAATTAATTGAGAGAGACAAAATTGACACTGGTGGTAGCCATTCTTCTCGGGCAGTGCAATCACACTGCCCTATAAAGAAAGAGGCACACTGCCAAATGTTGAAAAATGAGATGCTAAACGACACTAAGCCTGACGGTGCAATTATGGCGTATCTCAAGCCGAGTGTCGAATAGTAATGCCCATTGCTTTATAAGAGACTCCATATCTGTATGAGGCAAGCCACCTTTCTTGAGCTCAATCCTCTCTCCTTTGTGTTATTCTCCGATCAGGTACTCTTATCCCTTTTGTAAAGTTTATAGTTCTTTACTTTTTTCTTATTAGAGTTTTCTTTAAAAAAAAAAAATGGATCTTTAGCTTTCAAAAATTCGCAAGTACTATCGATCTCTCCCGCAGAATGATTTGAAAAAAATTTATGCTGATATGTGTGAAAGACTTAGGCTTTTGATGCGTAATAACATCCCTGAAGATATTCGTTGGTTGATCGAAGCAAAAGTTCGATTAGCTGGCAAAAGTTCGATTAGCTGGCAAAAGTTCGATTAGCTGGCGAAACTTCACTTAGTTTTAAGCACTTCCTGAGCTTAGGGAAGAGTAGTTTTGCAAAGAAACGAAGAGCTAAAAGAGTGAATGGTTGTCACAAGTGTGCTCGTTGGACTTGTAACACTCGATGCAAATATGTGGGGTTTATGTCCGTAAATCGAGAAGATAAAATTAGTTTCATAAAGAATGGACTGAGTAAGGAGTCATTGGATGATATCCGATTGACTCTTGAGACGCGTCCATGTGGAATAGTGCAAAGAGAACTTCTTGCTTTATGGACCCAGTTCATAAGTGACCACCAACGCTATAGGCTTGGGAATCTGACTAAAAACGACCCTGTTTTCCAATCTATAAGAAAATTGGATGGGAAGCTTATCCTCACTTCATAGAAAGTGTTTAAGCCATTTCTAAATGTAAAACCAGAGAAAGATGTGAGCCATAATCACAACTACTTGTACATACGCATGATTTTTGTATTTATTTCTTGTTGAATTGTTGTATAGCTACTTTTGATCGCCAAACCTTTTTCTAGGGCATACAAAGAAACAAACATGGAAGGCCAGTTAGTTCGTCGAATCAAAACCATATGTGTACTTTGTGGCTCTCAACTTGGGAGTGATATTTGTTACGCACTTGTAGCAAGCGAACTAGGCTAAAAATTATGAGAAAAAAAATTAATTTGGTATATGGAGGAGGAAGTTGTGGACTGAATGGTTACGTTTCACAAGCGGTACATCTTAGAAAATCATATGTGGTAGGTGTAGTACCAATCCCTTTGGTTGAACCACATATTTCTGGGATTACACGTGGTGAACTTATAGAAACGACTTCTATGTCTGAGTGCATGGCTTGTAAGATTTATCAGTCAGACGCTTTCATTGTTTTGCCAGGAGGTTTTGGAACACTTGAAGAAATCTTTTGTATAATCTCCTAGGCCAAGAGTAATCTCCATACCAAACCCATTGGACTTTTAAATGTTAATAATTTTTTCGATGGGTTGCTCTCTTTTCTTGATCAGGCTGTGGATCAAAAGTTCATTTCTCTTTCAGTAAGAAAGAGTCTCATTTCCGCATTCACCATTGATGAGCTGCTAGAGAAATTACATGCTTATGTTCCACAACACGATCCTTATGAGCATCGGATAGATTGGTCTAAGGTAAGCAGAAACGAGTGCCAAGGGGTCCGATTAATTTAGATTTATCCCTGTAAGACAAGTCTTTGATGAGATGGATGAGTAAGGAGTACTTTTTGTACTCTTGAGATGCATCTCCTATGACTTGTATGAAATCCTTTTCTATCTTGTGTTCTTAAAAAAAAAAAAAAAACCATGGACTGTTGTTAGGCAAGTCTATGATAAGATGACTGAGTAAGGAGTAGTTTTTGTACTCTTGAGACGCATTTTGTTTATCTTATGACTTGCATGATTTTTTTTTATAAATATATGTTATAGTTATTTGTTTGTTTGAGTTCTAGCAGTTCACAGTAAACCTATGGACTTGTGGAGTTACAGGTATTCCTAACAACCCTATTTTATTACTGCAATTCAAGTTGGGGGGGTGTAAGGTCTAGTTATGAGTGATCTGGTTTATGTTTAACTGTGAGTTTCCTATTACTTGTTTGTAGTCTTGAGTGAATTGATTATTTTTATCTGCTCTTATTAAAAAAAAAAATTGTGTTTTAAATAACGTTGTTCCTAAAGCATTTAAATTATGCACTGATAGCTGGTTAAGTTTGCAATACGAAACAGGAATGCATTGATTTCTTATTTGAAAACATATATGCATTGGAACAAGTAATTTGCATTCATCGAGTATTCAAAATTTAAAAATTGGTTATCAGTCATAAAGTCAAAGATGATAGTAATTAGCTGATTAGTACACTGTATGATCCTTCAATGGAAGTGGAGACTATTACCCAAGTGAGTGTTTGAGCCTAATAACCGTTAATTCTGAGTGAAATAACACTTACTCTGAATATGCTTTATTGTTTATCTCATCTTTTCAATGGCTTCAAAATATCAATTCACTTTGAATGCCTAGTATGATAGCAGATGAGTTTGACTGATTTCAAACTCTGAATTAGATGACTGAGTAATATCGTTTTATAGAAGCATGATAAGGGGATCAATTTATTTCATTTTGGCCTATTAACCTTTTTCTTTCTTTACATTAACCTCCCTTGCTAGCCCATGTGAGCTATTTGTAGTACAATTTCTTTCATTACCCTCATTTAACTCATAACCATATGAATTTTGTCCAACTTGGTATGATTTTGGGAATTAGTCTGTTTAGCTATTTTCATATTAAAAAAAAGAAAAAAAAAGCGAAAATTTCTCTTAGCTATTCAGCACAATTGTCTCAAAATAAATACTGAAAAAAAAATCCCAACACACCATTTGCACACTCTATCCTTTTCTTTGACAACCTGTATTAACCTCATAACCCCACTATAACCCGATCTGATCCTTCTTAATGCTATAAATCATGTGATCTCAGAATTCCAGTTCGGAGTAGGGAATTATGTTTAAATTCAGAAGTTATTTATCTAAGGCATTATTCCAATCAAAAGCTATGTCAATTTTCTCATTCTTTCATGAAAATACGTTCCTTGTATTTGGGATGATACTAATTTTGAACTTGTTCTACATTTACTCTTATAACGGTGCACCCTCTCGTGTGTACACTTGAGGAATCGTTTTATTAGAGGGAAAATCCACAGTAAGGTTTAAAGTCAAAACTTCGAGGGGGTAAATCTGTGTATTAATCATCTTGATTGCCATTCCTAAGATTGTATAACCTTTAACTATAAATCTAATTTTGAATGTTCGACTTATTTTGAATGTTCTACTCTACGCATTTTGGTTTCGAATTTGAAATTTTTATATTCATGCAAGTATTGCGATTAGATCATGGCTGGTATATAATCCGATTGCTAAGGGACTAGCAATATTCAAGTTAGGGGGGTGTGATGAGGGGTTAATATTTCCTAAATCTTAATGAATTATATCCCTATTTTGACTTTATAATTATGCTTAAAATAAATAATTATTTGCATTGCATATTATTACAGGATGAAGCAAGGAAGCTAACTTCTATAATTAATTAGGGGCATAAATCGAAGACGTTAGATTACCCATTATTGTTGCTCAAAATCATGGGCCAACTATGGAGTCTAGAGGATGTTTCAAGTGTAGTTAGCCCAACTATCAAATAGAATCCAACATAAGAAAGGCCCAAGACCAATCAAAGGCCCAACAAAGCCCAATTTGTAGAAGACTTTTCTTTGTTTTGTATTTTTATAAGTATTTTATCACCTAAAGTCTTTTGTATTCTTATGAGAAGTCCACCACCTAAAGTCTTTTGTATTTTTTGTCTTTTACCTAATTTTCTTCCACTAGTTAGGTGAATGTTTTGTTTAGTTGAATAATTGTGTGGCTTGTATTGCATCTTGTAAGCTATAAATAGTTTACTTTGGTGCATTTGTAAGGAGGTTGTTATTACTTGAATCAAAGTTTAGTTTTGTTCTTAGAGAATTGCTCTTATTCTCTCTCTTATTTTCTCTTGTAATCTTACTTCCTTTCCTTTTTCTTTTAAATTCTTATGTCATTTATTGTTACTTTATTATCCACCGCCTAAATGGCCGGCTAATTTCTGCCTTTAAATTTCTGCAATTTTAATTCTTGTCTTTTAATTATCCACCGCCTAAATGGCCAGTTAGTTTCTGCTATTTTAATTCTTGTCATTTAAATTCTGTTATTTAAATTACACAATTTAAATTCTTGTCAATTAGCTTTTGAATGGAAATTAGTAGCTAAATCTAATATTGGGTTAAGGCAAGGACAGTGTCCAATGCTAATGATTCCTAAAGAAAGTTGCACTTTAAATGAGTAACATTAATTTAAATTTCAGTATGAGTGAGTTTTAATTATTAGAAAATCACTAGGTTTGGATTGGAGCGTAAGCCTAACTTAAAGCTTTCATGTCACGCATGGGAGTTACTAAAACTGGAAACGCTATCATACCCAAACCCGAATGATTAATTTAGTTGTTTTTTATATTAATTGTAATTGGATTTATGGTAGTTGCTTAAATTAAAATCCCGCATATCATGTATGGGGATTGCTTAAACTAGAACTATCATCATTTCTAATTACATTTAGTAACAAACCCTTATATCTGAAATTAAATTAATGTTACTAACCTTGTTTGCTAAAATTTGGGAATCAATGGGTTGGTACTGAAATTGTCTTAACTCAAGTGCTATCCAATTTTACATCCTCACCTTAAGCATCTATTTCAACTTCTGTCTTGCTTTATTTTCTAGTATCTATTATCTAAAAAATCATAAAAAAATCTTGTTACCAATCCATCTAAATGCATATGCGTGACATTCTTTTTCTTTTGCCATAAATAAATCTCTCAGTGGACGACCTGGACTCATCCAGAAATTATAAATTTAAATGTGGACTACAACTGCACTCGTACACTGACGAGTATAAACCTCTCACCTAAATAAAGAAAAAAATATAAATTTTTTATTGTATTTTATTTTGTGTTTTAATTGCAGGGTGAGAGTGCAGTCAGCTCACAAACTAGAAGGTGATAGAATTCCAAGAATGTTGGGGTGGGAATTTGAGCAGCCTATGCAAGAGGGAGAAATAGGTAACAGGTTTTTGGAATATGAAATTATAATGATGAAGCTCAAGGTAAATCGCATATTAGTTCCTACATTGAAAGAAGCTGACGAAGAATTTTAGCAGGGAATGACCCCTCTTGAAGATGTAGGAGATTCCAGAGTGGATAAAAACTTGAATGAAGATGGAGGAAATGAGTCTAAGGAAGATGCACCATTTGTTTCCATGCACCATCAGCCATGCAATCAACCATCCTCTTCTCATAATAATAATGTAACTCAAGTTGATAGATAAGAAATGAGAGAACTTGAGAGGAGGTTGTTACGTGTGATAATAGATCGATTTGATCAGTTAACAGGTCGATGTGATCGGATGGAGACCAAAATTGATAGGTTGCTCCAGTTGGTTGAAAAAGATGGGTTTCAGTCAGAAAGAGGCAATGTCCCTGAAGATTACAAGGGGCAAGAGGAAGAACGAGTGTTTGAGGTTGTAGTAAAAAACTCAGGGATTGTAAAAGACTGCACTTACAAGGAAAAACAAGTCACGCCAATAAAAGAAGCTAATAAGGGTTGTTTTTTTTTTTTTTCAGGTTTATTTTTTCGTTTCGCAAAGTCTTGAAAATAATTAAATTTTGATTGACCTCATTTCGCAGGTAAGCTCTCAAACCCTTCAACTACCATAATTGTTTACCAACGAATACCTCGTATGTTGATCACAGATTCAGAGCACAATTTGGATGAGCAGGTTCCTGTTGAGTTTGTGATGCCAAATCAACCAGAGCAGTCTGCAGAAAGCTGCACTAAATATATGTAATTTGTAGATGGAATACGAAAACAACTTTTGATGTATGAAATAATTGTCGACTGAATATTGTTTTACCCAATTTATAGGTGAATTGGGAGAATGTTGTGCTAATTTTCTTTGGGATGATATGGATGATAAATCACCTAAATGAAGAGGACATAGGAAAAAGAGGAGAGCACATGCATTGTGTTCCCCATTCACCAATCCCTTAAAGAGAAGGAAGTTGTTGAATGTCAAGGTGTTTGAACCCTTTCGAGAAGTGGATCCCGCAAAAGTCAGTGATATCACAAAGTGGTTGGAAAAAGCTTCACCAAGGTACTGTATTCTCTTCTTAACCTTCTCCTAGTGCTCTTCGGTCTTCATTGAAGTTCTGATTTGTCTATCATCTATATTATACAGTGATGATATGCCATTAGCAATCTGTGACGTTCGGAGTAATTTTTTTTATTATTTGCTTAATGAGGATAGGTGGCTTATTGATGACGTAACCAGAATTTTGTAAGTTTTATATGTTAATATTTGATTTCAAATTATTAATTGTGGTTTTACGTACAACATGTGGATTCGGCATTATTTGATATAAGAGAGCGAGCAGTGAAGTATGAAAAACTCTTTCGACAAGATTGTGCCATTATGGACTCTGGATTTTGGTAATTTGTGAAAAAGGCCTACCATGAAATGGGGAATCCTGACAGGAAAAATTTGGAGTATGAATTTGGCAAAGAGCTGGTTAATTACGTCAAAGGGGTAATTCCCAGTCTAGGAAAACCTTGGAGTATTTGTTGTTATCTTGATCTTCCATATTTTATCCCGAGATCACATTGGTTTGCAATCGAGGTCGACCTGCAAGAGCGACAAATCAACATCTTGGATAGCTTACCGAGTAGAGTACATGATGCCCAGCTTAGCAATTACATGAAGCCCGTACGGGTGGTCATACCATGGCTTATGAAACTACACGTCAATGAGAACTACAATACATCAATGCTCAAGCATAAAAGGGTCAGACCACTTCCTGGACAAAACAATGGGTAAGTATTTTCAGCGAAACACTGGTTTGTGTGCGTTGATTGTTTGATTAAAAATACGTCTCAATTGCTTTGCAGATCTGATTGTGGGGTTTTTACAGTGAAGTTCATCGAATTTTCGTTAGTAGGACTAGACTTGAGTCTTGTTCAGGTTGAACATATGATGATGTGGAGCGTAAAAATGGTAGCTAAAATTTTTGCGTGACATTTTGACACTTAGAGTAGATAGTATGGTTGATTTCTTTTGTAAAATTGCTTCTATCATTGCTAATGTAAAATTTGACACATTGCTGGCCTTTTTCGGCCATAACTTAGCTTTTTTATAGGCAATTTTGTGGGCATATTTTTGACGCACATAAACTATATATATGACAATAACAGCACATAAGTCTTTCTTGACGCCATCCTCGACATGGGAAATGCATGTTTATGTATGGTACATAAGCTATATACATCATTTATTTTGTCTTATAAGTTATTTTGTAACTCATGTTTATGTATGGTTAAATGATAATGAATGCAATATCATTTGTGAAATGCATTATCTCAATTTTGTTATGTCTAAAAAATAATAATAATGCACAGTTTTTGTTATGTCTCAATAATAATAATAATAATAATTTTTTGTTATAATATTTTTATTTGTCTCTTATGATATATTAGATGGGGTCTCCACTGGTGAAATGACTACATTTATGCCACTTAAGCAAGATATGATCGTTATAGCAGATAAGCCATTTTAGTTTTATCATCACGCCGTCTATGTCGTTATGTGTCAAAACACTATTGGATGGGTTCTACACTGGCGAAATTAGTACATTTATTCCACTTAAGCAAAACTTAGATGTTTTCAGGTGATGGAATCAAGAAGAAGGCTATATATGACAATAATGGTACATAAGTCGTTTTAGTTTCACCATAACGCCGCCTATGTCGTAAGAGGCCGAAATGAGTGTTGTCGAGGTCATGATCACAACTAAGCATCCAAACTCCATTAAAGATGTTATTATAACCAACAGTTTTATTTTTTGGGGCAATGAAAAATCAGAGACAAGCAAGATATGACCATAACAGCCGATAAGCCATTTTAGTTTATAATAACGTCGTATGTGTCATTACGTGTCAAAACACTCTCGGATTGGTTCTACACTAGCAAAATCAGTACATTTATTCCACTTATGTGCCGCTTAGATGTTTTTCAGGTGATGGAATCGAGAAGAAGGCTAGATATGACAATAACGGTACATAAGTCATTTTAGTTTCACCATAACGCCGCCTATGTCGTAAGTGGCCGAAATGAGTGTTGTCGAGGTCATGATCACAACTAAGCATCCAAAATCCATTAAAGATGTTATTATAACCAACTTAATATTTTTTGGGGTAACGAAAAATCTGAGACAAGCAAGATATGACCATAACAGCAGATAAGCCGTTTTAGTTTATAATAACAATGTATATGTCATTGTGCGTCAAAACACTATCGGATTGGTTCTACACTGGAAAAATCAGTACATTTATTCCACTTAAGCAAAACTTAGATGTTTTCAGGTGATGGAATCGAGAAGAAGGCTAGATATGACAATAATGGTACATAAGTCGTTTTAGTGTCACCATAATGCCGCCTATGTCGTAAGAGGCCGAAATGAGTGTTGTCGAGGTCATGATCACAACTAAGCATCCAAACTCCATTAAAGATGTTATTATAACCAACTCAATATTTTTTGGGGCAACAAATAATTGGAGACAAGTAAGATATGACCATAACAACAGATAAGCCGTTTTAGTTTATAATAACGCCGTATATGTCATTACGCGTCAAAACATGTGCTCTTCCAATGAAAAATTGGAGCCCCTTGATAAAGAAAAAAATGAATTCTTTAGAAGTGAATTAGGATAAATTATGTCGTGACTAATGGTCTCTGAGTTTGTATATCTTGTGCTCTTCCAAAAATCATTTTTTTTAATGTTATATGTATTTAAATGGTTCCACGACCAAGTATCATAATTTGTCGTCAAAATAAGATAATTTGTCGACAAAGTGTTCATTGACCAAGATTTTATATGATAAAAACATCTCTATGTGTCGACAAAACTTTTAAGTTAGTCGACTAAATGTCATCTATCGGTCGACCAAGCATATGTTTTATTTTCTGTTGGTCGACAAAGAGTCTAGCATCGGTCGACCAAGTCTATATTTTCTCTTCTGTTGGTTGACAGAATCCTAGCATCGGTCGACCAAGCGTGCATTTTTTATTCTATTGGTCGACAAAGCACTCGATATCGGTCGACCAAGTGGGTCAATCTATTTAAGGGTTAGGCGACCATTCGCATTCTAAACCCTAGTTTTTCTTTTAAATTCGGCTGATTTTTCTTCTCTCTCGCTCCCTTGATCAAACTCTGCCCTTCATTGTGTGATTTCTCTCCATTCTCAACCATTTCATTTTGTTTGATTCCTTCTCCTTTCCCCTTCATCCTTCGGTCTTCATCGGTTTTCCTTCCTACGATTATCTCGGACAATCTCATGACAAGTGCATCTATTTCATTTCTCATGGCCAGAACAAAGAATCCGGGTAAGGACAAACAGAAAGGCAAGAAAACTGCATCCTCGAGCCATCCATCGCCTCCATCTATGCCTCAAATCCATCCTTTCATCTCAGCAAGTCAACAAGAAAGGTATTCAACTAATTTTGAATCCAGGGAAATTATGGCAGGACGATACTTGGATATAGGGTTTTTGCAATCAACTGGTTTTCCATATATTGAAACCCTTAAGGAATTTGGTTGGTGGAATATTTTGATTATCTATAGAAGTATCTATGAGGATCTAGTTAGGGTTTTTTATTCAAATGCCAGTAATTCGTATCATAAACATCAATCAGATAAGAAATTCAAGACAAATATAGGGGATACGAATTTTGAAATTACTACTCTTGTGATCCATAACAAGTTTGGAATTCCTTTGGATGGTGAAGATTATGCTTCTTGGACCCAGGATTATGTCAAGGCTAGTCAAGAAGTCACTGGAGATGACACCTTCACTACTAGAATCACTGACACAAACCTGATGGATTTGAACACTAAGCTCTTACATCTTATTTGTTGCTAGATGATATATCCTAGAAATGGTAGTTTTTCATTTGTCACTAGAATGGATTTATGGCTGTTACAATGCATTAAGGCAAAGAGAAGGCCAAATTTGTGTCTATTAATGATCCACTTGATGATAGAATCATTTTCAGGAAAAAATAGATCTTTTCCCTATGGTATGGCTATTAGTGAATTGTTGGATAAAGATGTAGGCAATCAGGACAATGAGAGAAGAACCTACTTAACTCCATTTCAACACATCACCGGAAACACAGCTATTAGAATTGGATATCATAGGGTGAAAGAGGACTGGGTAAAATCTGAAAGGGCAGAGAATGATGAGAAAAAGAAGAGAAAAACATCTGAAGGACCATCAGTTGATTCTCAAGATGAGATAGTGATTCAGGGGTTAGCAGATCTCAAATTGGATATTGTAAGAGTGGACCATAACTTCTCAGAATTTAGGGACGAAGTCAGAGTTGATTTGGAGAGCCTGCATCAGTAGCAGCAAGAGATGTCATCCCAGTTGGGCAGTTTAGTGTAAATGATGCTTAGGCAGTTTCCTCATCCTACTTCATCCGCATCTCTGCCGTCTGCTTCTCCTCATCCATCAGATCCATCCTCTCCTTCTTCCATTTTCCATGATCCTTAGATATTGCTTTTGTTAGACATTTAGCTCTCTGAGTATTTCTCTTTGGTACTTCAGCTTAATGTGTAATCTTAGAAATATTTTATTTTGTATGCATGTCTTCTGACTTTACATCATGCGTAGTGCCTGTCTTCTATTTCATGTAATGAAGCATCTCTTATTTTCCAACCTTTTTATAGCCTTATTGTAAGGGGGAGTTTGCCTTTTCATTGATAGTTCTTGTTGATCATGACAAAAACACAGACACATTTAATTATGTCAAAAATGGAAATTAATTTTTTTTGTGTTTTGTCATCATCAAAAAGGGAGAGATTGATATCTATTGTGATCTAATGGCAAGGTTTTGATAATGACAAATCTAAGTAGGAATACCATAAGATTCATTATGTTTGGAATTAATATATTCAATGTTTCTATAATCAATTTCATGAAGTTGTAAAAAACGAAATGAAGTAGTTGGGCTATGCCATTGTTCTCATTTTAAAGCAAATCAAGTTGAAAAGATCTCAAGTGTTTCTTAACAAGTGTGGTTTTGTAAGCATTATGATTATCTTCTCAAGAGGTTGACTTGGTTGACCAACATCAAGCCTTGGTCGACTAACAGTGTGTTTGTTTTTGTCTTGGTCGACTGATTATAAGCATTGGTCGACTAACAGTATATATGTTGTGGTCTTAGTCGACCAACATCAAGCCTTGGTCGACTAACAGTGTGTTTGTTTTTGTCTTGGTCGACTAATTATAAGGATTGGCCGACTAACAATATATATGTTGTGGTCTTGGTCGACCAACATCAAGCCTTGGTCGACTGATTATAAGCATTAGTCGACTAACAGTATATATGTTGTGGTCTTGGTCGACCAACATCAAGCCTTAGTCGACTAACAGTGTGTTTGTTTTTGTCTTGGTCGACTGATTATAAGCATTGGTCCACTAACAGTATATATGTTGTGGTCTTGGTCAACCAACATCAAGCCTTGGTTGACTAACCTTAACCCTTGGTCGACTAACTGCTTTCCCTATTTTTGTCTTTGTCGACTAAGTGACATGTTCTCTTTATGACTTGGTCGACCAACCTATTTTATTTGTCGACCAACCTTATTATTTTTAACAAATCTGTCAACTAACCATTTCTCTTTTGTCGACTAAGTCTTCCACAAATTTCATAACAACTAGTTTTTAACCTCATTTAATGCTCGCCCAACCACCCACAACGGTCCAAATTTTGAACTTATCCACCATCAACTATAAATAAGTGGTTGAAGACGCATTGAATGCTGTTGAACACATTTGAAGATTTTGAACTACCGAGCTTTCATGGTTTCATCGGACATTTAATTTTTCTCCTTGTATTCTCATTTAAGAGGCCTTGAATTTGCATTTTTTCTCCTACTCACTTTGTTCATTCATTGATAAGATTTCAATTTTATTCTTCACAAAACTAGAATGTCTTTTAAAGACATCTCTATTTTTCAAAAGAAATTTTAATTATACCAATTCACCCCCCTCTTGGTGAGTGGCATATCAATTTATTTCTATCAAAATGGTCTATCATGGTAAGAAAAAAAGTTTTCTTAAATTAATATTTTTTATTTGTCTCTTATGATATATTATAATTGCTTCTCTTATTATATATTGTTTGGGGGCAATAGAAGTAGAGAGAAACTGATTTTTAAATAATGATGGGGTTTGGTAAACATTATAAACAAACATACACTAACCAGAATCTGTAGCAAGAAAGATTATGAAAAAGAACATGAAAAAAACAAAACAGATTATGAAAGCATAACAATGTCCAATCTGTAGCAAGAAAGCATAAATTGGTTTATAATCATACACCCATCAATTATTATAAATTGGTTTATAATCTTACATACTAGGATTGTTTAAACAACAAACCAATCTGTAGGAGCAAGAGAACAGTAGAGACAAGCAAATAATAAATAGCCAAGCAATCCGATTTGCCACCAAAATCCAACAGCAACCAAGCAGCCAGAGTTACCACCAAAATCCCTACTATAACTTAACCATTACAGTAAATAATAAACACCAACAACAACCAAGCTTTTTTAAATTTTGCCACCAGAATCCAACAGCAACTAAGCAGCCAGAGTTACCACCAGAATCCCTACTATAACTTAACCATTACAGTAAATAATAAACACCAACAAATGAACGAAACCAACTGTATTAGAATCCCAACCAGGTCTTGGGAAGACAAATAACCAACTGTATCAGATTCTTGTTTTCTCCTTTTGGAGTTTGCAATTCCCCTGTTCTATTCTAGTTGAGGAAATAGAACAGCAAAGTCACATTACAGATGAAAAAACACAGTGAATGCATCATCTTTTGTTAATAAACCAAAGGTAGAAATGATCATCAATCTTATGCTTACTATATACGTGGATAGTCCCCTGAAAAAAGAAACTACACTGGAGTCAAATGACTCCTCCCACCCCTATTTTTGGGTGAGTGGGGGCATACATTAATTAAACAAATAACTGGTTACACATATCTTAGTATCTTTTACAACCTCAAAAGAAAAAACAGAAAAACCTAAACTGTCCAAGAAAATTCACCATCAAGTTTCAAGGGGTTCTGCTTGTTCAGCATCAGGGTTTGGTTTATTTGACGCATTCTCCAATTGAGTACTCATTTTTGTTGCTTGTCTAAAAAATCTTCTGCTTGGCGCAACTCAAATTGGTCTTGCCATACATAACTGTTATAAAACAGGTGCTCAAGAATAAAGTTTTGCACAACAGACAAAGTCTAATATGCTTTGAACCGACAATCCAATCCCTCCCCCCAAAAAAAATAAATAAATAATAAATAAATAAAAGAAGATAACAACACAATATAGGGAAATGACATCTTATAGAACAAATTAGACAGGCACGAGTAACTTCTCCAAAACATACCTTTCCTTGAAAAGCAGTGAGAGTAGCTTCAGCCTCCTTGGAATTGGAGAATACAAATCCATACCCAACAGACCTTCTTGGATTTTCATGAAATATAATTTCTACAAAAACAACATTGGCATTTTCAGAATTGAAAAACTCCTTAAGATCCTCAGCCGTGATTTCGTATGAAAAAATTGAAACAAACAAGTTGTGGATAGGCACGGACTTACACTGCATGGCAGAAGAAGGTTTCTTTTTCCATGGCCTCGCCCAATTGAGCTTAGGATGTGTTGTTTAGTTCACACTAGCAACTTCAAAATCTGAACAAAACCAAAGCTAAAGAAAGATTCTCCAAGGAATTTTTGAATTTTCAAACAAACTAACCTTACACTTAGTAACTTACACTTAGTGAACCACTGCTTTTTACAATGTCGATTACTTCATAATGTTTGATGTTGACGAACTCACAACTTGTTAGCTTGTAGTTATTGTCGGAGATCCAAATAATTGTAATGAAGAAGCCTATATATGTATATATATCATGGGTTATGTTAACAAGTTTATTAGAAAAGTGTTCTCAATATAAAGACCTACAAGTTAAAATAGGTTCTTAATACATATAGAATTGAAGTACCTCCTGTGACATTAAGAAATCATTTGAGAGGAATTGCCTTTGTTGAGATGTTGTAACATTCCATGGTTGAAACATGCCTTGAAGTGGTAAGCTTGCATGTGGATATGTGTCTCTTAGATGCATCCATTGCCAACTATTATTGTTACAATATCCCTATTGTGCCATTCCAAACACCCCCTACATAAATATAAAATAAAAATATTGATCATTCACATAAAATAACATTATTAAAAGGAGAATTAACAACAAACATTCCCTTTATAAAAATAAGATCGTTGTTTACCGCCTCTACAACATGATTAGAGTTTAAGGCTCCTCCAGTCATGACGTGGGTTGCATCCCTATTACCTGTCATGCCATCTTAAAAGGACATCGTGTTATTTTTCTTTATCACATACATAAATGAGTGTAAATGAATATATTAATGCAAGTATACAAGTAAGTTTGGTTAGCAACTGACCCATTACTTTTGGTGAATTCTTCTTTCGTGATTTGCTTTCCAATGGACCTTTAATTCTTTTGCTAGATTGGCCTTTAAAGTGTCTTTTTGTTGGCTCTCTCAATTGTGCCTCCTGCTACATGTTTGATACCAATTTATGATGTGTGTCGATCGGAATACTCTTGTTCACATCTTTATCGGAGGCTATAAAGGCGTCAATCTTTGCTTTTACTTCTGGCAATAGTGATTTGAATTTTTTAAAACATCAATACACCTTGAACCCTTGGACACAATTCTTTGTGAAATATGTGATAACTCACTATAATGAGCTATTAGCATTGGATCGTTGTCATTTGGAATTATCTCTCCCATGGGATCACAAATAACTTCATATGTAGCTGCCCGTGTCCATCTTTTCAAATAGTATTCAGGAGGTAAACTTTTGGTCTCTAAGTGGTGGAACAACTTCAATGCATGCAAACAAAGGATTCCATCGAACTCAAATTTTCTACATGTGCATGACACTGTTTGTTCCAACTGGTTGTATGTAAGTGTGCAAATCCTTTTTCGACCTTCAATCTCTTTAGCTCTATAGGTACGAATAGTTCCATCATCATTCTCTAATTTCAATGACAAATCAATAGTTTGCTTAATACATTCTTGAAACCAGTAAAATATTTTTTTGTATATTTTTTTGCTGCTTCACTCTCCACAGACCAATTACAAATAAAATTAGGTATTGTTTGTTGTGTTAAATGTTCAGCCTCCCTTTCTTTTTCACGGCGATTATCCATGGTGCTAGAGTATAGACTTACAAACTCCTGAAGAACAATTCTATCATGATTAAAATAATCCTTTAAAAACTTATTGATACTTTCACTTCTCTATGAAGTAGTCATGCCAGCACAAAAGTGAGCATGACTATACACTTGAGCCTATTTCTTTCTCAACTTATATGTTCTTTGCAACCACTCATTACCTCATTATCTTCAAGCAATTTGTCCCAACTTTGTTCAAATTCTTCAACTGTTTCTGGATTGTAAAATACAAGCTTTGAATTGTGGTGCAAATGTTTTATATCCATTATTACTCAAATTTTTTGCAGCATTTTGACATAACTGCCACAAGCACAATCCATGGTAGGCTTTAGGCAATACCGCATCAACAACACTTGATATAGCTGCAGACTGATCTGTAAATATGCTTTTCGATTTTTTTCCTTCCATAGCCTCAAAGAAAGTAGTAAACAACCACATTACCGCATCAATTGTTTCACCATCTGGTAGACCACATCCAAAAAGTGATGTTTGCCCATGATGGTTGGTGCCAACAATTGGTGCACATAACATATCATAATTGTTTGTTCGAAATGTTGTATTGAAACATATCGCATCACCAAATATCCCATAATCTTGTCTCGATTTTTCATCACAAAAAAATACATCGCATATCTCACCATCTTCATGGTTTCGAAAAGAGTAAAAAAAAAAATGTTTGTTTTCCCCTTTCTATTGTTTGAAGTATTCAAGGAAACATTTGGTATCACCCGTCTTAAAAAATTTAGCCCGTGTTCTTTGCAATAAATTGTTACAATCAAGTTTTGTGAAATTAAGGTTTTGGGCTCCACCAGCTTCTTCATATACGTAGGAGAAAATTTGTCATTTTTTTATTCCAGAGGAACGCATTTTCTTCATAAGTTCAGCTTGTGAAAAATCGATTTTCCTTTGAGACCTCAAATAATGGGAATGCTGAAGTGGGACAAGATCATGAGTATGCTCCAATTTGAACTCAATTAGTCTATACTTATCGTCGGGAACCCGTTTAATCACAAATTTTGCCTTACAGTCAAATCGCCGAATATCTTTTTTTTTTTTTTTCAGGTGTCTTGATTTTTTTGGAAGTGCCCTCACATGAACAAACTAGTGCTTGCCGTTGGATTTTATTTTTGTCAGATCTATTCTTGTTTGTTCTTAATATCCTTACACTGAAGCCAACTCGCCTTGCATATGTATTATAGAAATCATATGCTTCTTTTGTTGTGTCAAATGTCATTCCAATTTTTGGATCTACCTCGCAATTTATATCCTCTTCAAACTGATCATTTGAAACCCCATATCCTTCATCAACTATAGGAGATTTCTCATCATCACTAAAATTCAAGTCTTGAGTACTCATTCCCTCACAAGAACTAGTGATATTTGCATCCATCACTAAAATCCAAGTCTTTAAATATGACAAACTAGGCTATATGTTTTAAACAAATGAAAGAAAATAAAATAGTGAGATAAACTACATTTGTGACTTTTTAGTACTTGATACTTCAAAGAATAGCACTTCCATAATCACAAACAATCTTACAATGTTGTCAGTGCTAGTGAAAGAAGATTGATAACAGTCAACAAATGTTTGCAAAGAGAATAAGTTATGAATTTGATATTCAAATGAAACATACTAAGGCGATGTTCGGAAGTAGAAAGAGAGAGAGGGTAGAGAACATAAGCCCATACAGTGGTAATCGAATGATAAATAGAAATTAAGAGGATATAGTTTAGGTTTTGGGCAAGTTCCATATTCTTTCTTATTTCTTATAATCTTTAAAAGTTTAATTAAGTACTTTGCAACATACATTGAAGTTAGCATCTTGTTACCCATTACTTCATTATACATCTAATATTTTTTCTGAAAAGTCAATATATCTTCAGTGTAGGTATCAATTAATTTTACAAGTAACATGATAATACTATGTGTGTGAGTTAGATTAAAAAAATAAATAAATAAATCCTAACTACAGAAAATAATTATAGCCTCTCACAGACATAATTTTTAATTTGCACATATTGTAACAAAAAATAAGAGTGTGGAGATCAAACCTGGTTAAGGAACCAGAGCAATAATGAAATCTCTTGTATTTGAAAACCAGGATTGCTTAGCTGTGGAATGTTCAAAACAACCGAGGCAGGAAGATACGGCAGCAGCGATAAATATCGATAGTGATTGCAGGATCGGGAGGAAGAGATGGCCACGGTAGTCGAAGGCGAGGTAGGAAGCAGCGAGAATAAAGAGACGTTGTGGAGGGAGAGGAGATGCAGTGGAGAGAAATACGCCACTGCTGGGGGGATGCTGAAGGTCCAACGCCAGTGCTATTACTGGGGAGAGAGAGAGTGAGAGTGAGAGGGAGAAAAGTAAATAGGGACGGGTGAAGGTTGAGAAAGAGAGACCCAGATGGGGGTTGGGGGGGCGGTAATATTTGGCTGCTTGGGGGGCTATAAATTTTTGGCTGCCCTCTGTTACTTTTGACTCTAAAAATAACGAGGGTTATGTTCAACCCCGTTAAAAGGGGTGAACAAAATCGCACTCCCCCCCAAACCCGCATCTGGGTCTCTCTTTCTCAACCTTCACCCGTCCCTATTTGCTTTTCTCCTTCTCACTCTCACTCTCCCTCTCCCCCGCAATAGCATCGACGTCCTCACCAGCAGCACCACCGACGTTGGACCTTCAGCGTCCCCCCAGCAGCGGCGTATTTCTCTCCACTGCTTCTCCTCTCCTTCCACGACGTCTCTTTATTCTCACCGCTTCCTACCTCACCTTCGACTACCGTGGCCGTCCTTTCCTCCCGATCTTGCAATCACTGTCGATATCTGTCGTCGCTGTCGTATCTTCTTACCTCAGTTGTTCCAAACATTCCACAACTAAGCAATCCTGGTTTTCAAATATAGGAGATTTCGTTATTACTCTGGTTCCTTAACCAGGTTTGATCTCCACACTGTTATTTTTTGTTACAATATGTGCAAATTAAAAATTATGTCTGTGAGAGGCTATAATTATTTTTTGTAGTTAGGATTTATTTATTTATTTTTTTAATCTAACTCACACACATAGTATTATCATGTTACTTGTAAAATTAATTGATACCTACACTAAGGATATATTGACTTTTCAGAAAAAATATTAGATGTATAATGAAGTAACGGGTAACAAGATGCTGACTTAAATGTGTGTTGCAGAGTACTTAATTAAACTTTTAAAGATTATAAGAAATAAGAAAGAATGTGGAACTTGCCCAAAACCTAAACTATATCCTCTTAATTTCTATTTATCATTCGATTACCACTGTATGGGCTTATGTTCTCTACCCTCTCTCTCTTTCTGCTTCTGAACATCGCCTTAGTATGTTTCATCTGAATATCAAATTCATAACTTATTCTCTTTGCAAACATTTGTTAACTGTTATCAATATTCTTTCACTAGCACTGACAACATTGTATGATTGCTTGTGATCATGGAAGTGCTATTCTTTTAAGTATCAAGTGCTAAAAAGTCACAAATGTAGTTTATCTCACTATTTTATTTTCTTTCATTTGTTTAAAACATACAGCCAAGTTTGTCATAGTTAAAGACTTGAATTTTAGTGATGGATGCAAATATCACTAGTTCTTGTGAGGGAATGAGTATTCAAGACTTGAATCTTAGTGAAGATGAGAAATCTCCTATAGTTGATAAAGGATATGGGGTTTCAAATGACCAGTTTGAAGAGGATATAAATTGCGAGGTAGATCAAAAAATTGGAATGACATTTGACACAACAAAAGAAGCATATGATTTCTATAATACATATGCAAGGCGAGTTGGCTTCAGTGTAGGGATATTAAGAACAAACAAGAATAGATCTGACAAAAATAAAATCCAACGGCAAGCACTAGTTTGTTTATGTGAGGGCGCTTCCAAAAAAATCAAGACACCTAAAAAAAAAAAGGAGATATTCAGTAATTTGACTGTAAGGAAAAATTTGTGATTAAACAGGTTCCCGACGATAAGTATAGACTAATTGAGTTCAAATCGGAGCATACTCATGATCTTGTCCCACTTCAGCATTCCCATTATTTGAGGTCTCAAAGGAAAATCAATTTTTCACAAGATGAACTTATGAAGAAAATGAGTTCCTCTGGAATAAAACAAGGACAAATTTTCTCCTACATGTGTGAAGAAGCTAGTGGAGCCCAAAACCTTAATTTCACAAAAGCTGATTGTAATAATTTATTGCAAAGAACACGGGCTAAATTTTTCAAGACGGGTGATGCAGAATGTCTCCTTGAATACTTCAAACAAAAGAAAGGGGAAAACAAACATTTTTTTTTACTCTTTTCGAACCCATGAAGATGGTGAGATATGCGGTGTATTTTTTTGTGATGCAAAATCGAGACGAGATTATGGGATATTTGGTGATGCGATATGTTTCGTTACAACATTTTGAATAAACAATTATGATATGTTATGTGCACCAATTATTGGCATCAACCATCATGGGCAAACATCACTTTTTGGATGTGGTCTACCAGATGGTGAAACAATTGATGCGATAATGTGGTTGTTTACTACTTTCTTTGAGGCTATGGGAGGAAAAAAATTGAAAAGCATATTTACAGATCAGTCTGCAGCTATATCAAGTGTTGTTGATGCGGTGTTGCCTGAAGCCCACCATGGATTATGCTTGTGGCATTTATGTCAAAATGCCGCAAAGAATTTGAGTAATAATGGATATAAAACATTTGCACCACAATTCAAAGCTTATATTTACAATCTAGAAACAATTGAAGAATTTGAACAAAGTTGGGACAAATTGCTTGAAGATAATGAGGTAATGAGTGGTTGCAAAGAACATATAAGTTGAGAAAGAAATAGGCTCAAGTGTATAGTCATGCTCACTTTTGTGCCGGCATGACTACTTCACAGAGAAGTGAAAGTATCAATAAGTTTTTGAAGAATTATTTTAATCATGATAGAATTGTTCTTCGGGAGTTTGTAAGTCTATACTCTAGCACCATGGATAATCGCCGTGAAAAAGAAAGGGAGGCTGAACATTTAACACAACAAACAACACCTAATTTTATTTGTAATTAGTCTGTAGAGCATGATGCAGCAAAAAAATGTACAAAAAAAATATTTTACTGGTTTCAAGAATGTATTAAGCAAACTATTGATTTGTCATTGGAATTAGAGAATGATGATGGAACTATTCGTACCTATAGAGCTAAAGAGATTAAAGGTCAAAAAAGGATTTGCACACTTACATACAACCAGTTGGAACAAACAGTGTCATGCACATGTAGAAAATTTGAGTTCGATGGAATCCTTTGTTCGCATGCATTGAAGTTGTTCTGCCACTTAGAGTTCAAAAGTTTACCACCTGAATACTATTTGAAAAGATGAACACGGGCAGCTACATATGAAGTTGTTTGTGATCCCATGAGAGAGATTGTTAGATTTGAATAGCTATGGCACTAACACCAAGAGGGGGGTGAATTGGGTTGTTTTAAAAAATTGATTGAACTTGAAAATCCTTTAAATGAAAAATGTAATTTTAGTGAAAGTGAGGATTAATGAAATGCTTGAAACAATAAATGAAACAAATAACACAAGCATATAAGAGACACAACGATATATAGTGGTTCGGCTTAAACCAAGCCTACTCCACTACCTTAGCTCCTCACTAAGGATTTTTCAATCAATCCACTGAAAACCTCCTATCTCTCCGGATAGGCCCTCTAGCAACTAGGGTTGGCAATGGTTCGGTTCGGTTTCGGTTTTTGCCAAAACCATAACCAAACCAAACTTAAATTCCTAAAACCAAAACCAAACCAAAACCCATTTGGTTTTAAAAATTTAAAACCATAACCAAACCATTCGGTTTCGGTTCGGTTTCGGTTTAACCATGGTTTTTTTAGTTTAATCCATACTAACAAACAAAGACAAATAACATTCATAAAATTTTTTGATAATTTCACAACAAATAAAGATAAATACTAATAAAGTTACCTTATTATTGTATAAAGTTACAAAACTTCTTGGATATAAAATCACATCTCCAAACCTACAATTGTTAAAATCAATAAATTAATATTTGCATAATTAAATTGTAATTTAAGCTAAAAAAATTTAGCTACGAAAGTTAATGCCTTCATCAACAACATCAATATCTTCTTTGTAAATTGATGCATATCCATCTGAAATGAATGAGCCAACTCCATCTAACAAAATTATAAATATATAAAATAAATTAATATGAAAATGTTAAAGTCTTAACAAATGAGCATGCCATATTCTGTAAAAATTTACACAAAAAATACAACAATCTCAACAACAAATGAGCATGCCATATTCTGTAAAAATTTGCACAAAAAATACAACAACCTCAACAACAAATGAACATGCCATATTCTGTAAAAATTTGCACAAAAAATATAACAACCTCAACAACAAATGAGCATGCCATATTCTGTAAAAATTTGCACAAAAAATACAACAACCTCAACAACAAATGAGCATGCCATATTTTGTAAAAATTTGCACAAAAAATACAACAATCTCAACAACAAATGAGCATGCCATATTCTGTAAAAATTTGTGCAAAAAATACAACAATCTAAACAACAAATCAAGCATAAATACGTAAACAAAATATGACCAAAAAATTAAAAAAAAAAAAACATACCAAGGACGAGGCTGACTGGCAGAAGGCGAGCAAGGGCAGACGAGGCTGACTGGATGAGCCCTCGAGCAAGCGTGGGGGAGAGGGGCAGAGCCGAGAGTCGAGAGGCAGAGGGCGAGCGAGGGAGAGAATCGAGAGGCAAAGGGCGAGCAAGGGTGAGAACCGAGAGGTAACAAAGGCGAGCGAGGGCGAGAGGGGTCGAGCGAGAGGTCGGAAGGCAAGCGAGGGCGAGAGGGGTCGAGCGAGATCGGAAGGCAAGCGAGGGCGAGAGGGGTTGAGCGAGAATGGCAGAGAGCTAGAGCCGAGATCGAGGGCGACCGAGAGCAAGAGGGGCCGAACCGAGCCCTAGCAAAAGAGATCGAGCGAGGGTAAGCGAGAGCCGAGAGCAAGAAGGGCCGAGTAGAGCCCTAGCAAGAGAGATCGAGTGATCGCAAGCGAGAGTAAGAGAGATGCAGAGAGCTATGGCGCGCGGACGAGCGAGAGCAAGAGAGATGCGGAGAGCTAGGGCGCGCGGACGAGATAGAGCGAGAGCTGGATCGAGAAGAGAAAGGGAGAAGAGAAATGGAGAAGAGATTCTGTCCGCGCTGCCAAGTCTCACCCCCTCCCCTTCCACTCCGATCTCGTTTTCAAATCGTCTTCGGATTTCGTCAATTCACTTGATGAATTTGGTTCGTCGCCCTGCGTTCTGGTTACCGAGTCCGGAACCAGCAAGTCCAAGCTCTTAGGCGTGGTTGCCAAGTCCGATTGGGAGAGCTAGGGCGCGCGGACGAGATAGAGCGAGAGCTGGATCGAGGAGAGAAAGGGAGAAGAGAAAGGGAGAAGAGAATGGGGAGAAAGAAGGCCAGATCGGGTGGGCTGGGGTGGGTTGCGCGCGGGTGGGTTGGGCTCGGGTGGGCTGGGGTGGGCGCGGGTGGGTTGGGTTGGGTGGGCTGGGTTTAATTTTATATAATATATTATATATATATATATTATACCTATTTTATTATATATATAATACATTCGGTTCGGTTTGGTTCGGTTTGGTTCGGTTACCCACTATTCGGTTCGGTTTCGGTTCGGGTTTTGGTTTGGTTTTAGTGAAAACCATAACCAAACCATACCCATTGAAACAGTGTTCGATTTTTCCCCAAACCAAACCATTACCCAGTCAAACGATTTTTAACCGCGTTGACCGGTTCGGTTTCGGTTCGGTTCCCCACGGTTTCGATTACAATTGCCATCTCTACTAGCAACAAGCTAGGAAATACAACCCCTTACTTCAACAAGCAAGTCCTCTAGCACAACAAGCTAGGTATTCAACCCCTTGCTTCAATAAGCAAGTCCTCTAGCACAACAAGCTAGGAATCAAAATCCTCCTACAAGCAATGTAGTATCTCTAGCAAAACAAGCTAAGAAAAATACAAAGAGATATAAGATAAGAGAGGATCTGAGAAACAATATTCTCAGTTACAAACTCTCTCAAATATAAATACAAGGTTTGATAATGAATTTAACAAAATGAATACAAAGCCTTGAAAAAAGAACGAATTTACCAATTAAGCACAACCATGATCTTGGCACTTGGGAGCTTGTAATGTAATCTCTTAGTTAGCTTGAATCATCCATTTGACTTGTATTTATAGTCTCTTGAAAACCCATTCACGAATCTTGCCGTTGGTAGTGGGAAAGCCACTTTGAGTGAGTGGAAAAACTAGCCGTTGGGGGTTTCTGCGACACAAACGATCGACAGATGCAAGGCATCGGTCGACAGATTAGCAAATATTTGAAATCCGATCGACAGTTCCTTGTGCACGCATTCTGCCAGTCGACAGATGCATAGGCATCGGTCGACAGATGCTTGAAGCATCACGAAATGACATTCTGTCGGTCGACAGATGCAAGAGCATCGATCGACAGATGGTCTAAAAATGAAGAATCGGTCGACAGATGGTGAGACATCTGTTGACAAATGAAGCCATCCTTCAGGACATACATACAGCACAACTTATTTACATTATGTCCTCATTTTGTTTTATTTATATTTTACTAAAATGTAAATAAGAAAGTACCCCCCATTTGGATTCAATAAAAATATTTAAAAAATCAAAATTCATAAGAATAAAAAAGTAGAATTTCGGTTTTAGTACAAACTTAGGATTTTGCGATTTTACCACCTCCAAGATATACGTTTTCCATTTCTTGAAAAATTCGTTAAAAATCGTTTTAGCACTAATGGATAGAAGATAAAAAAATACCGGGAGATAGTTTTTCAAAATGAAATCATTTTCTTATATGTCTCCTTATAAGGTGCTAGTCTTCCAGACTTAGAAAAATTTTGAAATGTCATCAAAACGAGTTTCAAGACATGATGGATGAACTAAAGGATTTTTCATACGTTTAAGTTTCAAACCAAAACCTTTCATGCATGCTTTAAAATATGAAAACTTATTTTGAAATATGAGATTAATATAAATGATTTTCATACTTAAGATTGGATTTTCATCAAGCACATTTATGTTCAAGTTGGTCTTTTGTCGTAAAACAATTTTAGATCTATGTTGACCAACAACTTCAAAACTTATTTTGAAAATCTTTTTAGGAGATTCTTTTAAAACTAAATACTTGACTTTGCAAATCTCCAACTGATATAGAAAATCATAAATCATTTTGGTTTTCATTTTAACAAAGTAGATCTTGATATTGAAATTGATATATGTTGAAAACCATAGCCTTGACTCATGACTTGGGAATTAAGACAATATATGTTTTTCATCACCAAAATTAATATACAAAAAGGTGCAACATCAGAGATAATTCCAAATGACAACAATCCAATGCTAACAGCTCATTTTAGTGAGTTATCACATATTTCACAAAGAATTGTGTCCAATGGTTCAAGGTGTATTGATGTTTTTTCATTAAGCAAATCACTATTGCTAGAAGTAGAAGCAAAGATTGACGCCTTTATAGCCTTCGATGAAGATGTGAACAAGAGTATTCCGATCGACACACATCATAAATCGGTATCAAACATGTAGCAGGAGGCACAGTTGAGAGAGCCAACAAAAAGACACTTTAAAGGCCAATCTAGCAAAAGAATTAAAGGTCCATTAGAAAGCAAATCGCGAAAGAAGAATTCACCAAAAGTAATGGGTCAGTTGCTAACCAAACTTACTTGTATACTTGTACTAATATATTCATTTACACTCATTTGCGTATGTGATAAAGAAAAATAACACGATGTCTTTTTAAGATGGCATGACAGGTAATAGGGATGCAGCCTACATTATGACTGGAGGAGCCTTAAACTCTAATCATGTTGTAGAGGCGGTAAACAATGATCTTATTTTTATAAAGGAAATGTTTGTTGTTAATTCTCCTTTTAATTACATTATTTTATGTGAATGATCAATATTTTTCTTTTATATTTATGTAAGGGGTGTTTGGAATGGCGCAACAGGGATATTGTAACAATAATAGTTGGCAATGGATGCATCTAAGAGACACATATCCACATGCAAGCTTACCATTTCAAGGCATGTTTCAACCGTGGAATGTTACAACATCTCAACAAAGGGAATTCCTCTCAAATGATTTCTTAATGTCATAGGAGGTACATCAATTCTATATGTATTAATAACCTATTTTAACTTGTAGGTCTTTATATTGAGAACATTTTTCTAATAGACTTGTTAACATAACCCATGATATATATACATATATAGGCTTCTTCATTACAAATATTTGGATCTCTGACAATAACTATAAGCCAACAAGTTGTGAGTTCGTCAACATCAAACATTATGAAGTAATCGACATTGTAAAAAGCAGTGGTTCACTAAGTGTAAGGTTAGTTTGTTTGAAAACTCAAAAATTCCTTGGAGAATCTTTCTTTAGCTTTGGTTTTGTTCAGATTTTGAAGTTGCTAGTGTGAACTAAACAACGCATCCTAAGCTCAATTGGGCGAGGCCACGGAAAAAGAAACCTTCTTCTTCCATGCAGCGTAAGTTCATGCCTATCCATAACTTGTTTGTTGCAAATTTTTCATATGAAATCACGGCTGAGGATCTTAAGGAGATTTTCAATTCTGAAAATGCCAATGTTGTTTTTGCGGAAATTATATTTCATGAAAATCCAAGAAGGTCTGTTGGGTATGGATTTGTATTCTCCAATTCCAAGGAGGCTAAAGCTACTCTCACTGCTTTTCAAGGAAAGGTATGTTTTGGAAAAGTTACTCGTGCCTACCTAATTTGTTCTATAAGATGTCATTTCCCTATATTGTGCTGCTTATGTTCTTTTATTTATTTATTTATTTATTTTTTGGAGGGGGGAGAGGGTTGGATTGTCAGTTCAAAGCATATTAGACTTTGTCTGTTGTGCAAAACTTTATTCTTGAGCACCTGTTTTGTAACAGTTATATATGGGAAGACCAATTTGAGTGGCTCATAGCAGAAGATTTTTGAGACAAGCAACGAAAATGAGTACTCAATTGGAGAATGCGTCAAATAAACCAAACCCTGATGCTGAACAAGCAGAACCCCTTGAAGCTTGATGGTGAATTTTCTTGGACAGTTTAGGTTTGTCATTTTTTTCTTTTGAGGTTGTAAAAGATACTAAGGTATGTGTAACCAGTTTTTTTTTAATTAATGTATGCCCCCACTCACCCAAAAATAGGGGTGGGAGAAGTCCTTTTACTCCATTGTAGTTTCTTTTTTCAGGGGACTATCCATGTATATAGTAAGCATAAGATTGATGATCATTTCTACCTTTGGTTTATTAACAAAAGATGCTACGTTCATTGTGTTTTTTTATCTGTAATGTGACTTTGGTGTTCTATTTCCTCTACTGGAATAGAACAGGGGAATTGCAAACTCCAAAAAGAGAAAACAAGAATCTGATACAGTTGGTTATTTGTCTTCCCAAGACCTGGTTGGGATTCTGATACAGTTGGTTTCGTTAATTTGTTGGTGTTTATTATTTATTGTAATGGTTAAGTTATAGTAGGGATTCTGGTGGTAACTCTGGCTGCTTAGTTGCTGTTGGATTCAGGTGGCAAAATTTACAAAAGCTTGGTTGTTGTTGGTGTTTATTATTTACTGTAATGGTTAAGTTATAGTAGGGATTCTGGTGGTAACTCTGGCTACTTAGTTGCTGTTGGATTTAGGTGGCAAAATTTACAAAAGCTTGGTTGTTGTTGGTGTTTATTATTTACTGTAATGGTTAAGTTATAGTAGGGATTCTAGTGGTAACTCTGGCTGCTTGGTTGCTGTTGGATTTTGGTGGAAAATCTGATTGCTTGGCTATTTATTATTTGCTTGTCTCTACTATTCTCTTGCTCCTACAGATTGGTTTGTTGTTTAAATAATCCTAGTATGTAAGATTATAAACCAATTTATAATAGTTTATGGGTGTATGATTGTAAACCAATTTATGCTTTCTTGCTACAGATTGGACATTGTTATGCTTTCATAATCTATTTTTGTTCATGTTCTTTTTCATAATCTTTCTTGCTACAGATTCTGGTTAGTGTATGTTTGTTTATAATGTTTATCAAACCCCATCATTATTTAAAAATCAGTTTCTCTCTACTTCTGTTGCCCCCAAACAATAAATAATAAGAGAAGCAATTATAATATATCATAAGAGACAAATAAAAAATATTAATTTAAGAACACTTTTTTTTTCTTACCATGATAGACCATTTTGATAGAACTAAACTGATATGCCACTCACCAAGAGGAGGGGGTGAATTGGTATAATTAAAATTTCTTTTGAAAAATAATGATGTCGTTAAAAGACACTCTAGTTTTGTGAAGAATAAAATTGAAATCTTATCAATGAATGAACAAAGTGAGTAGGAGCAAAAATGCAAATTCTAGGCCTCTAAAATGAGAATACAAAGAGAAAAATTAAATGTTCGATGAAACAGTAAAAGGTCGGTAGTTTAAAATCTTCAAATATGTTCAACAGCATTCAATGCGTCTTCAACTACCTATTTATAGTTGATGGTGGATAAGTTCAAAGTTTGGACCGTTGTGGGTGGTTGGGCGAGCATTAAATGAGGCTAAAAACTAGCCGTTAT
Source organism: Diospyros kaki (assembly GCA_036245055.1). Taxonomy (NCBI): domain Eukaryota; kingdom Viridiplantae; phylum Streptophyta; class Magnoliopsida; order Ericales; family Ebenaceae; genus Diospyros; species Diospyros kaki. The sequence goes on from BSEG01000003.1 coordinate 7,644,516, forward strand.
GAAATCTATGGAAGACAAAAGAGAAATGGTTAATCGACAAATTTGTTAAAAATAATAACGTTGGTCGACAAATAAAATAGGTTGGTCGACCAAGTCATAAAGAGAACATGTCACTTGGTCAACAAAGACAAAAATAGGGAAATCAGTTAGTCGACCAAGGGAACCCATCTATCGACAGACTCAAAGAGTTAGTCGACCAAGGGTTAAGGTTAGTGGACCAAGGCTTGATGTTGGTCGACCAAGACCACAACATATATACTATTAGTCAACCAATGCTTATAATCAGTTGACCAAGACAAAAACAAACACACGGTTAGTCGACCAAGGCTTGATGTTGGTCAACCAAGTCAACCTCTTGAGAAAATAATCATAATGCTTAGAAAACCACACTTTTTAAGAAACACTTGAGATCTTTTCAACTTGATTTGCTTTAAAATGAGAACAATGGTATAGCCCAGCTACTTCATTTCGTTTTTGACAACTTCATGAAATTGATTATAGAAACATTGAATATATTAATTCCAAACATAATGAATCTTATGGTATTCGTACTTAGATTTGTCATTATCAAAACCTTGCCATTAGATCACAAGAGATATCAATCTCCCCCTTTTTGATGATGACAAAACACAAAAGAAAGCAATTTCCATTTTTCACATAATTAAATGTGTCTGTGTTTTTGCCATGATCAACAAGAACTATCAATGAAAAGGCAGACTCCCCCTTACGATAAGGCTGTAAAAAGGTTGGAAAACAAGAGATGCTTCATTGCATGAAATAGAAGACATGCACTATGAAGATGGTAGAGAAGTGGATGAAGTAGGATGAGGAAACTGCTTGAGCATCATTTGCACTAAACTGCCCAATTGGGATGACATCTCCTGCTGCTGCTGATGTAGGCTCTGCAAATCAACTCTGACTTCATCCCTGAATTTTGAGAAGTTATGGTCCACTCTTGCAATATCCAATTTGAGATCTGCTAGCCCCTGAATCATTGTCTCATCTTGAGAATCAACTAATGGTCCTTCAGATGTTTTTCTCTTCTTTTTCTCATTATTCTCTGCCTTCTCAGATTTTACCCAGTCTTCTTTCACCCTATGATATCCAATTCTAATAGCTGTGTTTCCAGTGATGTGTTGAAATGGAGTTAAGTAAGTTTTTCTCTCATTGTTTAGATTGCCTACATCTTTATCCAAGAATTCACTAATAGCCATACCATAGGGCAAAGATCTATTTTTTCCTGAAAATGATTCTATCATCAAGTGGATCATTAACAGACACAAATTTGGCCTTCTCTTTGCCTTAATGCATTGTAACAGTCATAAATCCATTCTAGTGACAAATGAAAAACTGCCATTTCTAGGATATATCATCTAGCAACAAATAAGATGTAAGAGCCTCGTGTTCAAATTCATCAAGTTTGTGTCAGTGATTCTAGTAGTTAGGGTGTCATCTCTAGTGGCTTCTTGACTAGCCTTAACATAATCCTGGGCCCAAGAAGCATAATCTTCACCATCCGAAGGAATTCCAAACTTGTTATAGATAACAAGAGTAGTAATTTCAAAATTCGTATCCCCTATATTTGTCTTGAATTTCTTATTTGATTGACGTTTATGATACAAATTGCTGGCATTTGAATAAAAAGCCCTAACTAGATCCTCATAGATACTTCTATGGATAATCAAAAAAATCCACCAACCAAATTCCTTAAGGGTTTCAATATATAGAAAACCAGTTGACTGCAAAAACCCTATATCCAAGTATCGTCCTGCCATAATTTCCTTGGATTCAAAATTAGTTGAATACCTTTCTTGTTGACTTGCTGAGATGAAAGGACGGAGTTGAGGCATGGATGGAGGCAGTGGATGGCTCAAGGATGCAGTTTCCTTGCCTTTTTGTTTGTCCTTGCCCAGATTCTTTGTTTTGGCCATGAAAAATGAATTAGATGCACTTGTCGTGAGATTGACAATCGTAGGAAGGAAAACCGATGAAGACCGAAGGATGAAGGGGAAAGGAGAAGGAATCAAAGAAAATGAATGGTCGAGAATGGAGAGAAATCACATAAGGAAGGGCAAAGTTCCATCAAGAGAGCAAGAGAGAGGAAAAATCAGCCGAATTTAAAATAAAACTAGGGTTTAGAATGCGAATGGTCGCCTAACCCTTAAATAGATCGACCCACTTGGTCAACTGACATCGAGTGCTTTGTCGACCAACAGAATAAAAAACGCACGCTTGGTCGATCAATGCTAGGATTCTGTTGACTAACAGAAGAAAAAATATAGACTTGGTCGATCGATGCTAGACTCTTTGTCGACAAACAGAAAAGAAAACATATGCTTAGTCGATTGATAGATGACATTTAGTTGACTAAATTAAAAGTTTTGTCGACACATAGAGATGCTTTTATGATATAAAATCTTGGCCAATGAACACTTTGTCGACAAATTATCTTATTTTGACTACAAATTATGATACTTGGCCGTGGAACCATTTAAATAGATATAACACTAAAAAAAAATGATTTTTGGAAGAGCACAAGATATACAAACTCAGAGACCATTAGTCACGACATAATTAATCCTAATTCACTTCTAAAGAATTCAAATTTTTCTTTATCAAGGGGCTCCGATTTTTCGTTGGAAGAGCACATATGTTTTGACGCGTAATGACATATACGGCGTTATTATAAACTAAAACGACTTATCTGCTGTTATGGTCATATCTTGTTTGTCTCCAATTATTCGTTGCCCCAAAAAATATTAAGTTGGTTATAATAACATCTTTAATGGAGTTTGGATACTTAGTTGTGATCATGACCTCGATAACACTCATTTTGGCCTCTTACGACATAGGCGGCGTTATGGTGAAACTAAAACGACTTATGTACCGTTATTGTCGTATCTAGCCTTCTTCTCGATTCCATCACCTGAAAAGATCAAAGTTTTTCTTAAGTGGAATAAATGTACTAATTTTTCCAGTGTAAAACCAATCCGATAATGTTTTGATGCATAATGACATATACGGCGTTATTATAAACTAAAACGACTTATCTGCTGTTATGGTCATATCTTGCTTGTCTCGAATTTTTTGTTACCCCAAAAAATATTAAGTTGGTTATAATAGCATCTTGAATGGATTTTGGATGCTTAGTTGTGATCATGACCTCAACAACACTCATTTCGGCCTCTTACGATATACGCGTCGTTATGGTGAAACTAAAACGACTTATGTACCGTTATTATCATATCTAGCCTTTTTCTTGATTCCATCACCTGAAAAACATCTAAGCGGCACATAAGTGGAATAAATGTACTGATTTTGCCAGTGTAGAACCGATCCGAGAGTGTTTTGACGTGTAATGACACATACGACGTTATTATAAACTAAAACGGCTTATCTGCTATTATGGTCATATCTTGCTTGTCTCCGATTTTTCGTTACCCCAAAAAATAAAACTGTTGGTTATAATAACATCTTTAATGGAGTTTGGATGCTTAGTTGTGATCATGACCTCGACAACACTCATTTTGGCCTCTTACGACATAGGCGGCGTTATGGTGAAACTAAAACGACTTATGTATCGTTATTGTCATATTTAGCCTTCTTCTCGATTCCATCACCTGAAAACATCTAAGTTTTGCTCAAGTGGAATAAATGCACTGATTTCGCCAGTGTAGAACCCATCCAATAGTGTTTTGACACGTAACGACATAGATGGCGTGATGATAAAACTAAAATAGCTTATCTGCTGTAACGATCATATCTTAATTAAGTGGCATAAATGTAGTCATTTCACTAGTGGAGACCCCATCTAATATATCATAAGAGACAAATAAAAATATTATAACAAAAAATTATTATTATTATTATTATTGAGACATAACAAAAACTGTGCATTATTATTATTTTTTAGACATAACAAAAATTGAGATAATGCATTTCACAAATGATTTTGCATTCATTGTCATTTAACCATACATAAACATGAGTTAGAAAATAACTTATAAGACAAAATAAATGATGTATATAGCTTATGTACCATACATAAACATGCATTGCCCACGTCGAGGATGGCGTCAAGAATGACTTATGTGCTGTTATTGTCATATATATATATATATATATATCTTAATTCTCGCTTTCGTTACCCCCGAGCATCTAATTTTTACAAAATAAATACCCAACAAAGTGCCAAAAATATGTCCACAAAATTGCCCATAAAAAAGCTAAGTTATGGCAAAAAAAAGGCTAGCAATGTGTCAAATTTTACATTAGCAATGATAGAAGCAATTTTACAAAAGAAAATCAACCATACTATCTACTCTAAGTGTCAAAATGCCATGCAAAAATTTTAGCTACCATTTTTACCCTCCATATTATCATATGTTCAGCCTGAACAAGACTCAGGTCTAGTCCTACTAACGAAAATTCTATGAACTTCACTGTAAAATCCCCACAATCAGATCTGTAAAGCAATTGAGACGTATTTTTAGTCAAACAATCAACGCACACAAACCAGTGTTTCGCTGAAAATACTTACCCATTGTTTTGTTCAGGAAGTGGTCTAATCCTTTTATGCTTGAGCATTGATGTTTTGTAGTTCTCATTAACATGTAGTTTCATAAGCCATGGTATGACCACCCGTACGGGTTTCATGTAATTGCTAAGCTGGGCATCATGTACTCTACTCGGTAAGCTATCCAAGATGTTGATTTGTCGCTCTTGCAGGTCGACCTCGATTGCAAACCAATGTGATCTCAGGATACAATATGGAAGATAAAGATAACGACAAATACTCCAAGGTTTTCCTAGACTGGGAATTACCCCTTTGACGTAATTAACCAGCTCTTTACCAAATTCATACTCTAAATTTTTCCTGCCAGGATTCCCCATTTCATGGTAGGCTTTCCTCACAAATTGCCAAAATCCAGAGTCCATAATGGCACAATCTTGTCGAAAGAGTTTTTCATACTTCACTGCTCACTCTCTTATATGAAATAATGTCGAATCCACATGTTGTACGTAAAAGCACAATTAATAATTTGAAATCAAATATTAACATATAAAACTTACAAAATTCTACTTACGTCATCAATAAGCCACCCGTTCTCATTAAGCAAATCATCAAAAAAATTCCTTCGAACGTCATAGATTGCTAATGGCATATTGTCACTGTATAATAGAGATGATAGACAAATTAGAACTTCAGTGAAGACCGAAGAGCACTAGGAGAAGGTTAAGAAGAGAATATATTACCTTGGTGAAGCTTTTTCCAACCACTTTGTGAGATCATTGACTTTTGCAGGATCCACTTCTCGAAAGGGTTCAAACACCTTGACATTCAACAACTTCATTCTCTTTAAGGGATTGGTGAATGGGGAACACAATGCACGTGCTTTCCTCTTTCTCCTATGCCCTCTTCCTTTAGGTGATTTATCATCCATATCATCCTCAAGAAAAATAGCACAACATTCTCTCAGTTCACCTATAAATTGGGTAAAACAATATTCAGTCAACAATCATTTCATACATCAAAAGTTGGTTTCGTATTCAATCTACAAATTACATACATTTAGTGCAGCTTTCTGCATGCTGCTCTAGTTGATTTGGCATCACAAATTCAACAGGAACCTGCTCATCCAAATGTTGCTCTGAATCTCTGATCAACATACGAGGCATTCGTTGGTAAACAATTATGGTAGTTGAAGGGTTTGAGAGCTTGCCTGCGAAATGAGGTCAATCAAAATTTAATTATTTTCAAGACTTTGCGAAACGAAAAAATAAACTTACAAAAAAAAAAAACCAACCCTCATTAGTTTCTTTTATTGGCGTGACTTGTTTTTCCTTGTAAGTGCAGTCTTTTACAATCCTTGAGTTTTTTACTACAGCCTCAAACACACGTTCTTCCTCTTGCCCCTTGTAATCTTCAGGGACATTGCCTCTTTTTGACTGAAACCCATCTTTTTCAACCAACTAGAGTAACCTATCAATTTTGGTCTCCATCTGATCACATCGACCTGTTAACTGATCAAATCGATCTGTTATCACACGTAACAACCTCCTCTCAAGTTCTTCCATTTCTTGTCTATCAACCTGAGTTACATTATTATTATGAGAAGAGGATGGTCGATCGCATGGCTGATGGTGCATGGAAACAGATGGTGCATCTTCCTTAGACTCATTTCCTCCATTTTCATTCAAGTTGTTATCCACTCTGGAATCTTCTACATCATCAAGAGGGGTCATTCCCAACCAAAATTCTTCGTCAGCTTCTTTTAATGTAAGAACTAATGTGCGATTTACCTTGAGCTTCATCATTGTAATTTCATATTCCAAAAACCTGTTAACTTTTTCTCCTTCTCACATAGGCTGCTCAAATTCCCACCCCAACATTCTTGGAATTCTATCACCTTCTAGTTTGTGAGCAAACTCCTCTCCAAGACTGGGAATTGCTTCCAACGGCCAAATTTGTAGAAAGGAAAACATTTCTTACAGTTTACAAGTTAATTAGAACATTATACAAAAAAAGAATTTTGAAAACTATTACCATGATTGCAAATGGAAATCCGTGAAAGTTGTGTGGATATCGATCATTTTCTCCACATTGCTTCAACTTTTTCCCCAAATCACTTTTGAATATCGCAATTGTATATTTATACAATTTCTTTCCCCAGGCGTAGTTATTGAATCGATCTAGATCATCAACCAAATAAAACCACCACAAGTTCAAATTTGTATTCTCTTTAGTGGCCGACAAAACATATGCCAAAATTAAAAGAAAGCCCAGCTTGAACTTGTCAAGCTGATCACTACATTTTTGGAACGCACTCAACAATTGTTTTCTCGTTATTTTTCCTTTATTCTGCTTGAAGTGATTCTGCAAAAGATGACATTGTAGGCCTAAGCTCTCATCCTCAAATTCCAATTCTCCAGCTTTAAGGCCTATAACTAAAGTGAACTCTTCGAGCCCAAATCTTGCAAGTTGGTTCCCAAATTTGAACCATACTTCATTCTCTTTGGAGGTCTTGACCGACCTAAGAATCAACTGGTGAACCATTTGCAGAGCTATTTTCACGTTTGTAACATTGAATAAGTGTCCAAAGGATGATTTTGTAAAAAGGTCTTTGTGTTCGGCATCTAAACTGTAATACACATCGTGAATCATTTGTATCCTACATCAGTTGCTTATTTTACCACGTACCCTATCTTTAACATCAACTACATACTCCATCTTTATGTTCTACATAACAGAAAAAAATAAATAAATAAATAATAATAATGCAACATGGGTTAGGGTTGGATATCTTGCTTATTGTTTAATAAGTAAAACCTAAATCCAACATGGAGAGGGACAACTTGATGCAGAAAATGTTGGAGGGCAACAAAAGATGGATGTGGCAGGTTTCTTGCAAGTCAATTTGGTTTAAAAAGAAAAAATAAAAACTATCTGCACATACAACTAGAGCAGGTTTGAAAATTTGTCATGCTTGGATTATTTGATTTTATGCACTAATGCTACAACATCAAGAGCATGGTCAATGTGTTATTTGGCTAAGGCTTGGTTAGCATTCAACATGGTCAAGTTGGATATTGGATTACTGTTGGATTGTTAGGACTTATGTTGCAACAGCATGATGCATTTTATTGCAGAAGACATGAGTGATTGGCATAGATTGGATTGGTTATGGTTTTTGGGATAACCGTAACCATGGTGCATGTCAATAACCATATCTGTAACTGCAACCACACAATTATGGATTTTTATAACCATGCCCATGACTGATGGATAATGTAATCACTTGACTTTATCCGTAACCATACTAAATAAATAAAATTCAAGCAATAAATAAAAATAATAAAAAAAACTTAAATATCAACAATACAAACACCTTAAATAGATAAATAATAATAATTCAAACAAAAAATAACGAATAATAAAATTATAGAACAAAAGTTCTACAACAATCTGTGTGCTACAATAATATTACAAACAACTAATTGATTTAGGTTACGATTTTTGGCTATGGGTATGGTTACAAATCAAATTTTTATAATTGTCAATTTTTCTAATTTTGTAACTACAACCATGTATGTATGCATTTCTTTGGTTTTTAGTGGTGTCCATTGGACACGGTTATGAATGTTTTATCAGATTAACCTAACTCATCCCATATGACATGCTCTTTTACCCATTTGTGAAGACTAATGCAGATTGCCCATTTTCAAGTGAGGGTAGATAAAATTATGGTGAATTCTACATTACGGTAGTTCAAGAAAAGTTTGGATTGCTTTGGTGAAACTCTCCTATCAAGTATGAACATGTAACTAACAACATATCAAGAATCTCACAATGTGGAAAGTATGAAAATGAAAAGTTGTTGATCCTGTTATCTCACTATCTATTCTCATTGTAGTTCTATTCGTTTTTTAGTTAGAATGTTCTTCTATCTACCCAAACAAACAACTAATTAGTTTTGAAAAAGACCATCTCTGATTACAAAAGAAACAAAAGCACAAAAGCAAACAACTAATTAACATTAATTGTAACATTAGTTTTGTATGGTTAGAGTCTTAATTGTAACATTACATTCCCTATTAAATATATATTAATTGAAAATTTTAAGGGTACATATATCATATTTCAAGAAAGAGTAAAAAATCATAATAACCACAAAATTTGTCAAACAGAAAAGAATGGTTCAAGTTTAAGGGACAAAAGTATAAGTAGTAGTTTGAGCTATACATATAAAGACAGTGGCTTCCATCTCCGAGAAATTGCTCCAATAAACATGAAAACTAAATATTCACTAATATTCTATTGGTATAACAATTGAATCAATGTTCTTAATTGTAAACTTAAATATTGAATAGGACTTCGGAGATGCACGAAAGCAAGTGAAACAATGTAAAAAAATTTGTTCAAAGATGCACGAAAGCAAATCGTTAAAAGGGAACAGGGAGACGTTGGAGCATTTCCAAACAAAAAACTAAAGTAACATTTACCTGAAGAAGGGCAAGAACAAAGAGACGCTGCTGCTTGGGGGACGCTGGAGGTTTGACGTCGGTGGTGCTACTGGTGAGGACACCAGTGCTATTGCTGGGGAGAGGGAGAGTGAGAGTGAGAAGGAAAGGGACGGGTGAAGGTTGAGAGAGAGAGAGACCCAGATGGGGGTTGGGGGGCTAGTAATTTTTGGCTGCTTAGGGGGTAAAATTTTTGGCTGCCTCCGTTACTTTTGACTCTAAAAATAACGAGGGTTATGTTCACCTCTATTAAAGGGGGTGAACAAAATCGCACTCGGGGGGAGGGGGACGGTAATATTTGGCTATCTAGGGGGTTGTAAATTTTTGGATGCCCTCCATTACTTTTGACTCTAAAAATAACGAGGGTTATGTTCACCCCCGTTAAAGGGGGTGAACAAAATCACACTCAATTTTGAACACTTTTGGCACATCAGGTGAAAAAGACAGGAAAAGGAGAGAGAAACCCATTGGTGAGAGGCCTGGTACACAAGAGATAAAGGTTGGAAAAGTTGATAATTTCGAAAAGATGTAGTTTCAACGCTTTACACCTCTCACAAATTGTCATATTGCAATTCTTTCTTTCGTGGGGCACACTGAATTGATTAGTTTTCCTTCTCCTTCTAATAGAGCATTGGGTAGAAACCCCAATGCTTACTGTAAATTCAATGAGTGTTTGAGTCATTCAATCAAACAATGTCATGACTTATAAAATCAGATTGAGTATCCAATTCGTGAAGGCAAACCAGACTGGTTCATCCTAGATCGTCTAAGGAAACCCCAAGAGCAAAAGAAGGGTCTATAATAGCCCAATGATGAACAATAATGTTGAGATCCTACCAAACATTCTCTAATACTAGAGAACTTTGGGTTAATTGAGAAATAAGAATTTTGTTAGAAAAATAGATTTAAGGAAAATGGGTATCAGAATAGCCCAAGAAATTGACCGAATCGACTGCAGAAAGTATCTTGGAGCTGAGATGCCTAAAAAAAATGATATGGTAGTGTCGAGTATTTCGAGAAATGATTTATGGTATCAAAAGAAATTGGATTAGAAATAATATTTGGTACAACTAAAATACAATTACGAGATAGGTTGTAAAATCGAATAATTGTAGGGGGCTTCTGAAAAGTCAACGAAACCCTGAGGGTATTCATATTTGGTGAGTAGAGCAACCCTTTAGTAGTTTTTGGAAGAAACGAAAAGGTTTGCAGCCAAAACAAAGATTCAGGGCAAAGTACAGTTTTTCGAATTCATCGGAGAGAGGTCGTGATGATGACTTTTCGGAATCTTCAGGGGTGAAATGAAAGTTTTAGGAATTGAGGGTCTCAATGGAAATTATGGAAAGTTCAGGGACTTTGTGAAAAAGGGCCAAGGCATAAGAGACAAAATTAGATGGGGCAAAAGTGCAATTTAGTAAAGATGAAGCTGGAAGCAACCTGCCACAGCCAACCAGGTAGATCTGGTTGTCGACCAGCGTCTACCGACCATGGGGAATCAAGAAAATGGGTTAAGGATGCATTAGGGTCAGGTTTGGGCTGACAATCTAGCACGAGATGGTCGAATTTTGAAGATTTCCGACCAAGTTCTTGACCGGATTTTGAAAGCTTCAAAAGTCACCATCACGGTCAATTTTTGATCAAAATAGGTTGATCCAGGGGCGATAGAAGCCTCAGAGGCGTCGGGTTAGCAAGCCTTGAGCGTTTGGATGCTCGGTTTGCTTATAAATAGCAACAATCGAATGTCTTTGAAAAATTAAAATGCTAGATCTGGGAGTTTTAGAATAAATTGGGAGAATTGGATAAAGGGCTTTTGTTGCCCATGTCCAGAGGAGTATTTTTTAAAATTTTGAGCCATTTTGGTTGAGAGATGAGGGAGATCCGAAACTTCGTTGGAAAAATGAGTTTTGTCAGAAAATAAGCTTGAGAAGTTTGAAAATGGCTCTGTTCGAAGAATTTTAAGCTACTATCCGATAGAGGGCGAAAAGAGGAAGCGTGGATTCAAACGGGGAGCAAAACGAAGTTCGGAGGAGGGAGAAATTGTGAAAAAAACAGAGCACGTTAGAAGCTACCAAAAATCTCAAGAAGAAAATGACCTCGAGATTTCGGGAATTTTTTTTTTTTTTTTAGCATTATACACACAACATAAGCCTCTCGATATACATATCTTCATCATAATCATTTCCCAACAATCCTGATTGTACCTTCTCAGCATATTAAAATTCAGAAATTAATAGACTAAGACAGGTATTATAAATCACATCAAATGAAGCAAGATCGAAACCTCAATGATATATAACCAACAAATTCCTTTTACAGCTAAATAACCAAATCGATGTTTCACATAAGAATATCAAAATATTACATAACCTCTGAACATCGTACTCATAGACAAAAACCTACGAAAACTAAACATAGCAGCTACATCTCAACGACATCCTTTCCCTTAACGCCACTGCTTTCACCTGGAACGTTTGAATAATCGAGAGACATAGTCCAAATTAGATGTTGAATCATCTAAGTGAGAGTCATTCAAAAATATTTTCATGAATATATGCAAAATCATATATAAAACTGACAAATCTTGACATGCCCCAGCCTAAGAGAATCCCATATAACACTTAACCCTAACCGGAAAAAATGCAATCTCTCTAAAGGCGACACGACCACATCGACCCATTGACAAACACAATCTTGCTTAAAAGGGGCAACCTCGACATATGAACTCGAGAATCACCCCATTGTCATCGTTAGGCATTACGCTCCTACTCAAAAGGATTCCAAAACCCAACGCAATCCTAGCCCCATGAGTATCACATTAACACTATTCCTGGAATCAACGACACCTCGGTATTAATGTTATTGCTCAAAGGAACCTGGGGTGGTGTCCATTCTCAGCCCCGCCACTTGAGCCAATAATCGGGGTAGTGTCCACTCTCAGCCTCGCCACTTGAGTACCGTAGAGTGAACTTCGTCTCAATCCCGTCCCAAGTGGGTCACATAGCATTAATCCTCGACACGCATATCGAGTGTTGTTACTCAAGGGCCACATCACAAGTTAACAACCCACGTCCCACATGGTCAACACATAACATGCCAATGCTGAAAATCATAACATGCATAACATAAAATCAACATTTCACTGTATGCAATTTACCGTACGAAAATCAATGCATATGTAAATAATCGTCTGAACGAACCATCACACGAAACCAACCGCTCACGATAAATCAAAAGTGATCAAAAGTAACAAGAATATGCACAAGAATTGGATTGAACATCTCACAGGAAACCATTCACATGCCACAAAAAAGTTTTTTCAATAGAACCACTTATCTTGGGGCTAAGTTCAAGATTCTTTGAAATGCGTGCCCGACCTCAATTCTCGTGCCAGATGCTCTATAGTTCAATTTCGAATCTCAACGATACCCTAGATATCATATGTATTCAAAGAAAAATCAATACCTATTTTCCCAATTTTCTCATAAATTTTCTCTAATTTCTTCTTAATTTTCTCTCGATAATTCCAAATAAATACCTCTTCAAGCATTTTTTCCAAATTTTTCATCACAAGAAATAATAAAACAATATTTATAAGCCTCTGGAATTTTCTGGAAATTTTCATATTTTTCTCCTATTTTCTCAAATTTTCATAATTACTTGTCCATGAGAAAATTTATTTCTCCTTGATTTCCTTCTAATCTTCTCCATGCAAAATCACCAAAACTCATAAAATAAATTCCTTATCCTTCTATAATTTTGTCATAATTTTATAAAGATCCTTCATATTTATTTTCCATTTACCTTCCCTTTCAAAAATACAAAATAATTATCTCCTTAAGAAATTTCCAAGATAAAAATTCATCAAAATAAACTATTCATTTCCATTGAATTTATGGATATTTTTCCATAATTTTATCTCCTTTAATTCTATTTTTTCTTGAATTTTCTATATTTTCAGTATTTAAAAAATACAAAAATTACCACCGGTCATCTTTTCCGGCGACAGCACACCGGAAAATCGAACCGACAACACCAGGCTGCTCCTCTCCCTTAGTTGATCCCAATGGCACCCTTCTTTGTCGGAAAACACCACTAGAAGCCCTCCGATTTGTCTGAAAACAGCCCGCCCAAGCCGTCCGCCATCGAACTCCGACGAACTAAATTGACCTCCGATTCAAACTTCGATTGACACGAAACTTTTCAGATTAACTGCTCATAGCCTTGCGACCAAAAGCCCTTTATTAGATCCTTCGATCGTTCACTCTACAAGCCGATTTGAACCTTCACTCAATATGTATATATATATATATATGAAACTGAATGCGAAAACACCCTTTATACCACTCCAAAAACTCTCAAAATCTCCAGAATTGCTTCTCACAACCTAGGGAACAAAAATCCCTTATCAAAATGCTCTAATTCCTTCCCAAACTCTCGAACTAAGCCTATGAACTTTGATGGAAATCTTCAACCAAAACTCAGCTATTTATACCCAAATCCGAGCCTCTCTCAACATATCACAAGGGGTAACGTGAGCTAGAGACCACCCCCACATCTTGAAAAATATCTTGAAATTCCTAGAAAATTATTATCTAGGTCCTGGTGCAAAAATTTTTGAGGTTGACCTTTCTATTTTCTCATTTTTAGCATTGACTAGCCTTGTTTATCGTGAAAATGTAGCATCCGGGTAAGTTCAGTAACTTTCTCTTGAAGTTCTTAGGTTATTATAATTTGTTGTGAAGAAAGATTGGAGAAAATAGTTTGGGAGACATTTATTTAAAATTTTAGAGGCGAAAATGGGAGAAAATAAAGAAATTGTGAGAAAAATAGGTTTTTGAAGATTATATGTTGATTAGGGTGCCTTCAAGTTTAAAGTGAAGTGATTTGTGTAAATTTTGAGTTTAGCACAAAAATCGTGGTCAAGCACGCAAATCAAGGCGGTGCACGTTTTTCAAGATATCCTGAATTTTGTCAAATGTGAGAATTTTAACCCCCAAAATTGGTTTATTGAAAGTGGTTCTTCTTTCAAACTTGAATTGGTTTATTGAAAGATAAGCATATCTTGAAAGATCAAGATAAGAGATCATTAATGATTTTTTTAAGAATGGTCAAATAAGCTTAACAAACATGTGAGAAATGATAGAAGTCTTGAATGTATCCCATATATTAACTTTTCCATCTCATATCTTGATTAATAAACTAGGGAATTGAAGGAAAATGTGTGACTAAGATAGGTATAGATATTGAAAATAAGAAAAGAAAAAAGGTCGTGTTGTCGAGGGATGAATCAGCCTCAGAAAGACAAATAGCTCAAACTTGGGGTATGTTTTTGAAAAATTCAAATCCCAATTGAAGAAGAAAAGGAAGAAGAAGAATGCATTTGAAAGAGTAAGAAAGGACCTAAAGTGCAAAAGGTTTAATTATCACTGATCCAGCTTGACAGTGCTAGTCTCTAAATGTTCAATGATTATGTCATTAGATTAGCCTTATGATTGTTTTTTTCCTTTCTATTTTGTTTTAGTTGCTTTGTGGTTGCTCGGGGGATATTCTAGCATTAGCTGTGGACGTTTTGTTAATATATTTTTCTTTATAAAAAAAGAAATTAATAGGAAGACATCTAAGTTAATATTATATGGGTAATAATCATGTGTATATATGTATATAGATATATAAATTCTAAAAAAACTTTAAATAAAAAGGTAAATTTAATTTTTGATTTAGCCTAAATAAAATGATATGCTACTATTTAAATATTTATGATTACAAATTGGGAATGGCCGGGCAAGTTGACAGTGACTTATAATTGCTTAAGACCTCCTCGTGTTATTTTATTTTATTTTATTTTTGTCGTGTCTTATATGTTATATTAGTTCCACTTTTCAAACAAAACTTTTATGTAGAAGTTGTTGATTGCGGGGAAATAATTAAGGTGTGTTTGATGGCATAAAAATTTTATGAAAAATATAATATTTGAGGAATTAAATTTAATTTTTAATGTTTGATACACAATATTTTTTATAGAATTCAATTTCATAATATAACCCTTTAAAGTATATTTTAACTTATTTTTTATAAAAAATTAATTTTAAAAAATAATAATTTTCTTTTCTAATTAAATATAATCAAACACACTCTTAATAAATAAAATACCAATTGGTGACCACAGCATACATGAGAAGACTTAAATTTTTAGTTGACAATTGGTTAAGCAGTTGCTGTCTACAAGCATTTTCTTTTAGAAGGCAAACTAAAATAATATATCCAAAGCCCTAATTATTTAAGGGGACCAGCCCTTCAATAATTATGGTGCCAGGCAAGTACTCAAATAAATGACAAGTGAAGTTAAAATTTGTTTTCAGGATATAATTGGAGTGATCGGATAAATAATATATTGAATTCATACTGATAGATCGTAAATTCAATTATCGTCTTACACAATGAAGCAAATTTTTACATATGTGATTTATCTTTTCTATCTAAATTGAAAGTACGAGCAGCGAGGGTGGCGTAAGGGCAATCATCCCAAGTAAAATTAAAACTTGTCCTTTTTTAATTGATTATTAAACTTATCCTATTTTATATTACTAAAGTTGTCCTATTTACTAAATTATGTTTTAATAACACCACCTCAATATTAAAATAAAAATAACGTTTGAGAAATTGACTTATGGTGGAGTAGTTAAGTTAGCTAAGTGCCACAAACTCTAGTTATATATATAAATATTATTTGGAGTATTATTTTAAATTAAGTAAATTATCAAAAAAATACTAAATTCTTGGTTTTGTTTCAATTTTATAAGGAATATTCGGTAAATTTTCCCAAATAATATATCAAACTTTGTATTTAGTTTCAATTTGATAATAAATTTTTAACTTTTTTAATAATATACCAAAATTTATATTTAGTTTTAATTTTGTAATCGAGTAAATTCTTTTTCACATTCTTTGTGATTTAGGTCATGTGCAGAGAGGCTTTAAGTAATTTAAAAATCACATTCTTTGTGATTTACCTCTAATTTATTATTTAACTTAATTAAGATTTAATTAACTTAATTTATCTAAATTAAAATTTAATTAATAGAATTGGTAATGGAGAGATGTCTAAAAAAAAAAATAAGTGTAAGAATTTTTAAAAATATTTTTAAACCACAACACGACTTCAGTAAAATGATCGAAACTACAAAAGGACTAACCTATGATGCATGGAAACTTGTCAGGGATGTTGTTTCGAGCTTTTTAAAATGTTTCCATTTCCAAAATGTCAAAAAATGTTTTTACAATTTTAAAATGTTTTAGTGGCCGTTTTTTAATATAAAAAAATATTAAAAATGCGTTTTCATTTTAAAAACTCATTTCCAGCCACGAATAGAGATGAAATTTTTTTCATCTCTTAACTCAAAATTTTTAATTTTTTCTAGAATTTGTTTGAATGCATTATGAAATTTATGTTTATTTTTAAATTGAATAATTATTTTTTTATAATTTTTATATTAAAAATTATATTTATAAAAAGATTCCTCTATTTTTTAATTTACACGTTTTCCACACGTTTTCGTTTCTTACCTTTTTATAAAATAACATTTTCTTATTTTCGTTTTATATCATATCTATTTTCTGTTTTCGTTTTCATTTTCGTTTAGTATCCATTTTGTGATAGATTTTATCCATTTTCGTTTTGTATTCCTCTATACTTAAAGTTTAGTATATTATTAACAAATTAAAAATTCATTAGTTATAATATTACAACTAAATACAAAGTTTGGTATATTATTAAAAAAATAAAAGGTCATTGTGAAATTGAAATAATGACAGATGTTTAACAATTTTTTGTTAATTACCCTTTAAATTTTCTATCTTTTGAGTTATATATGAAAATTGACATTTTTTGTAAATTAAGACAATTATATACATGTAAAGACGATTCTCTTTTAATTTTTGTGAAGAGTGAGCCTTATACATCAGAATTAGGATTAACTGATTAAAAATGAGTTTCAAAATTGTCTAATTAGTTTTAGTTAATTGGTTTGACTCATTTGATGTATAAAATTATGGATTTTTGATTTGAAGTTAACTCTAATTTTTTTCATTTTTAATTGGATAAATCCAATTAACCAAAATCTATGATTACTTTGCAAAAAATACTATCAAGTTTTACTTTATTTACAAGGTTGTCACTATGATAAACCCAAGTCTAAAATCTATCACAATAATCCCCCACACAAAAATATTTTGAATTCCTATTAAATTTTCTTAATAATTGTTTATTGTATAATTGCACTTAGACTTTATATGGTTTTCATCATCTATACAAACACTCCCTTAGAGTTCAGATTTGTTGTCCCATCCCCCCGTCTCCTTTCGGTCCAATCAAATTAAGCTACTTCACCAAATTAATATATAGTGATGTGTATTAATAACGATAAAAAACTTAATGTTCTTTTTTTAAAATTCATTCTGCAATTAATAGAAAAAAAAATATCTCTCCTAGATGATTTTTTTCAAATAGAATACTTCCAGTCATGAGATGGCTTAATTTAATTGGAGAGACAGTCGAGGGGATAGGAGATGGGACAATAGATCTCAGCTTCACCCCATAAATGACAATCAAGTTCTCTTCCTTCTTCATTTTTTATGAAGGGTTTTGTCGGAAACAATGAGTGCTGAAATTAATTAATTTTTGGCAATGAACCATCATTGACAAATGTTTTTTATTTTTATTTTTTTGTTAATTTTAATTTAATATAATTTATTATGTTTAATTAACTTAATTTAGCTTAATTAAGGTTTATTTAACATTGTTTTTAATGGAATGGGTGCTTAGTCAAAAATAAAAACTACTAGGACCTTCAGAACTATTTCTTAACCACAAGAACTCTCTATACAAATGACTAAAACCATAGGTAAACCATAGAGTACCTATATAATTGACCCTTGTTTATTTTGAATAAAATTTTGTCATTTAGTTAATATTGGTCATTTCAATTTTACTCTCTATAAATTTGATCAAGTCGATTGGATTGTCTAATGACTTCATAATGGACCAAAATAACGAGATAATGCTGATGGCTGATGCAAGATGCCTCTTATTAACAACTTTATTGTCTTGATGTTTTGTCTTGGTTCTAACATTGTTTGCTTCAACATACATCCTGATTCACGTCTATAAGATCCCAAGAAGCTTAATTACCGTATAAAGAGCAGCAGAAAGAAGAAGAAGTAATTGAGACAAAAAACAAACAGTATAGTAGTTTGATGGGTTCCCCCCTACAGCACAAATTGCCAGTGATAGACTTCCGCGAGGAACATCTGAAGCCCGGCACGGGTTCATGGAAAGATGCGCGAAACCATGTGGTGTCAGCCCTACAACAGTACGGCTGCTTCGTGGCAGTGTATGATGGAGTTTCTCAGGATCTCCATGCTGCCGTCTTCCAAGCCGTGGAAGACCTGTTCGCCCTCCCAACCTCCACCAAGATGCAGAACAAGTCCAGCAAGCCCTTGTATGGCTACGTGGGTCAAATTCCCTTTCTGCCCCTCTACGAAAGCATGGGCATTGATGATGCCAATACCCTCCATGGGATTCACACCTTCTCCGACCTCATGTGGCCCAGCGGTCACCATGCTTTCAGGTTTTCCCTTTTCCTTCTTTCTTTCTTTCTTTTTTGGTTAGGTATAAGGACGAAAGTTTGCCTGGCTAAGGAATAGTCCAATAGTCATTTGTTTTTTGTTCATGGTCAGGTCGGGCTTGATGGGCTAGTTTAGGGTAATTTTCTTTTGCTACACTTATAGGTAGAGTTCATATAGTTGACAAGCTTATGCATCATGATTAACGCCTTCAAATTTGAACCTACATAAACTTATGTGGAGGGTGAGTAGTTAAGTAATGGTAAAGAGATTCTGTTCATGGGAGAGTCAAAGCATGCAGAGACATCTTTGATAATTTATGAGCTATCCAGACATCTTTGAACTTATCCTTATTAATTTTAGTTATTTTATTCAAATACTAACAGCTTATTAGCTTGGAGGATGGGAGATTGAAATGTTTCGATTCAATGGTGTGGACAAGCCCCAGGGGGAAGAGAGAGAGAGATTTTTTAAAACATGTAAAGACATTTCAATTGACAGTTTAATTCTTTCATCCACTTAGAGCTCATTTAGCTTAGCTTAAATTAAAGAACTTTATAATTAAGGTTTAAGAGCGTATTTGCTAATAAGCTATTATTATTTACATAAAACTACTTGTATCTTCGTGTCAATATGTACGTTTTGGCATTTAGCGAGACGATGCTGTCGTACTCGAGGATGGCGGCAGAGCTGGAACAAAGGGTAGCAAGGATGGTGTTCGAGGAATACGGAGTCGAGAAATACTATGAATCCCACCTGAAGTCGGCCACATACCTTTGCCGAGTGATGAAATACAGAGCGGCCGAGGAGGAGGAGAGCAATATGGGCTTCGTAGCTCACACCGACAAGAGTTTTATGACCGTTATTCATCAGAACCAAATTGATGGGTTGGAGATTAAAGCCAAAGACGGCCAGTGGTTCACTGTGGAGCTTGCTCCTTCATCGTTTGTGGTCATGGCTGGCGATGCCACTTTGGTGGGTGTTTTTCTTCTGAATGTATGATATTTAATTGATCAATTCATTCTCTATAAAAAATTCCTGTAGATTATTGTTTAAATATCATCGACCATAGAATTTTTATACGATTTAATTTGATTTTTTTTTTCTTTTATGGAACACCAAATGGGTTGTCTTTTTGGGCAGGCATGGAGCAATGGCAGAATTCATTCTCCTCAACATCGAGTGAGCATGAACGGGAAGGAAGCAAGATACTCTGTTGCACAATTCACGTTCATGGAAGGGATGTTGAAAGCGCCGGAAGAGTTGGTCGATGAGGAGCACCCTTTGCAGTTCAAGCCATTCGATCATCTTGAATTTCTTGACTTCTATAGTAAGCCAGAGAACAGAAAACTGGAGAGTGCACTTAGAACCTACTGTGGCATTTGAGAATACGTATCTCTTCTTCCAAGGGAGAACGCCTTATATTCTTCTCTTCGCAAGTTTCATGTCTAGTGTTTGCTCTATCTCACTAATAATATATATACTTTTTTAAAGTTTTTATGTGGTGGGAATGTATGCTTGCTTTCAAACAGTAAGTGGTGTATTGGATTTGACCAGAAAAATGATTTCCTTTTTTTATTTTTTTTGAGAACTCAAGAAGAATTATATATGATGATTTGAGGAAGATTCACGAGGAGAACACCAAGGCCCTTAAGGACCTTTATTGGAAGTTATTTTGCCTAATGCTGATTTGTCTTCATTAGCAAGGCATATGGCATCAAGAGGGATAAGGCCTCACTTGCCTTCAAGGCGACGGTCAGATATGCCACCTCAAGCCCCTCAAGGACCATAGCCTCACATGCCTACTCTTGAAGAGGTACTTGGAGAAAGGCATAGGCACACAAGAAAAGCCATCGCCTAAGATGAAACTGTGGAAAGCACCACTTCCACGAAGGGCACCCAAAATCCTATGCAGGAAATTTGTTTAAAACCCATCAAAGCTGTCTCACAAAGTCCTTTGAGGTTAGAAGTGGGAAAGATTGTTGAGGAAATTTTGAGCAGAAGAGGATTGTATCCGCCTACAGTGACATGTATCAAAGAAGAGTACCATTCTCTGTTGATTTATTGAGGCCACCATTCCTTTCACAATTCAAGCTCTCGCATCTGTCTGTCTACTATGGAAGGGGAATCTCAATCATCATGTGCAGCAGTACAAATCCCTCACTCTTTTCCATGGATTGGATGATGCCACAATGTGCCACACCTTCCCCATGACCCTAGCAGACCATGCCCACGTGTGGTTCAGTGAGCTCCCGAAAGGGTCTATTACCTTATTTGATCAGCTGTGACGAGACTTCATTACTGCCTTTGGCATGAATGCCCCTAGGAAGAAGGATCCCAGATATTTACTCAATGTCTGCTACAACCCAAATGAAACACTGAGGCGCGCAGTACGTTGACCGCTTTAGAAATGCTATCTTGGAGGTTCATGAATTGCAAGTTGGTATGGCAGTTGTGGAGCTTCTACAAAACATAACATTCGCACTGTTCAGGGAGTCTTTGGCCTTTGATCAGCTGACATCATTGGCCGAATTGCTTGCTTGCACCGAATTTTGACCACTTTTGGCGCCAGGTGAAAAAGACAGGAAAAAGAGAGAGAAACCCATTGGTGAGAGGCCTGGTAGACAAGAGATAAAGGCTAAAAAAGCTGACAATTTCGCAAAGATGCAGTTCCAATGGTTTACACCTCTCACAAACTGCCATATTGCAATTCTTTCTTTCGTAGGGCACACCGGATTGATTAGTTTTCCTCCTCCTTCTAATAGAGCATTGGGTAGAAACCCCAATGCTTACTATAAATTCCCTGAGTGTTCGAGTCACTCAATCAAACAATGTCGTGACCTATGAAATCATATTGAGTATCTAATTCGTGAAGGCAAACTGGACTGGTTCATCCTAGATCATCCAAGGAAACCCCAAGATCAAAGAAGGGCTCCATAATAGCCCAATGATGAACAATAGTGTTGATATCCTACCCAAACCTTCCACAACTCTGAAACCACCTGTTGGAGTATGTTGTCATTGTTATATGTAAACCCTTAAGACTAATTCTATTGACACAAAGGAGATTGATCTTATAATTATTTAAATTCAATTTAATAACAAGTTTTATATGTTAATTCAAATGGCAATATGGTTTGAATTAAGTATATAAATATCTTTTAGTATAATAAGGAGTGAATATCTTTCTTAAATGTTAAGAATAGTCGTCGTGGTTAATCCACAGCACGTTATGTTATAAATGAGTTCTTGGCCATAGAGTTCTTTATTCGGTATGAGATACTGGTGAGTCTCAATTTTGTATGAAATATAGAAAGAAAGATGAGTAGGTGCTCATTATAGGAATGAGTTTACTAAACGAGACTATTAATATTAAATCACATAGATTTATCTCTCTTTTTTTTTTTTTTGTAAACAAGAATTTTATAGAACAAAAACACAACATGGGCATACGCCGAGCAGAGAACAAAACTACCACCAACTAAACTAAGAAAAAAAAGGACGGAAAACACCACCACAAACATATGAGGCAAGAGATAGCCACAAAAGACTACACTATGAAAACAAAAGAACCATAGACAAATGAACTATCAAAGCAACTGAACACCTACAACGAGACCTCCCAGAAAAAAACGCCAAGGGGGGAGAACACGACCACAGGCATAAAATAGGGAGAAAGATCAAGCACCCGGACATGAGCCAAAGCAGGTATGAGGGAGATGCCAAAAATGAACTAGGGCAATGCTTTGCAAGGACCGAGAAAACTGCATGGAGGCTAGCCTCACCCAAACCACATGTCAGATCTGGTACGCAAGTTGGGTCGGAGGCAGCTCACTATCCCGAAAGCATCGGTTGTTTCGCTCGCGCTAAATATAGTAGACCGCCACCTGAAGAGTAAGTCGGTGTGCCACCATCGATGGAGATCTACCACACAATCAATGAGCTGCCAAGCAAACACCCCGCTCCCAACTCTTCCAGGGCTAAGCAAACTTCAAGTGACATCTAAGATGCTGCAAAACTTATCTAGAATAAACACAACTAAAAAATAAGTGGCTATGGTGCTCCATCGTGCACCTGCACAAGAAACACCTGTTAGGAAAAGCCAAATATAGGTTTAATCGATCCAAAGTAGAAAGACGCTCCTTAATGGCAAGCCAAAGGATAAAAACATAGGATGGAACCTTAGAGGAGTGCCAGACTAAATAAAACCAAGGGACCTGAGCTTTTCTACATCTCAACACACTCATAGTAGAGCGGGCTGAGAAATAGCCGTCAAGTGCAGGGATTCACCAAGGGAGGTCAGGGGAAAGAATTTGAGGAGGACTCAGCAAAGACTCCACAATTAGCTGAGCTTCCCTCGAAAAATCCATATGGAACCACGACCAAGTACCTTGAGAGATAATGAAGGAAACCCTAGCTGTAGAAGGGAGACTCGTCCTCTTAGGTAGGGAATGAGAGAGGTAATCCACCAGCACATTAAAGAGATGCCATTGGTCATGCCAGAGAAAAACGCGATGACTGTTACCAATTTTCCATCTAAGAAGCGAACGAACAATGCCTCTAAGGTTAAGGATCCTACGCCAATACCACGGACAAGAGTAAGGAGGTGTAAGAAGCCAAAAACAAGAGTTCTTAATACGGTACGAGTGGATCCATTGAATCCAATGGGATTCAGAAAAAACATGCATAAGGCACCAGATCAATTTGGCTGCAAGAGCTTGGTTCCAAATACAGAGGGGGCGCAAACCAAGGCTTCTTTGATCTTTCGAGAAGGAAATATCAGACCAGGCAAGCTTAGCTTTATAGGGAGACAAGTTCGGACCATCCCATAAGAAAGCACAGATGACTTTCTCCACTTCCTTAAGAACCTTCTTGAAGAGCACGAAAATCGACGCCCAAAAAACATGAATGGTAGATAAGATTGAGTGGACAAGTTGGAGACAACTTGCAAAAGAAACACTACAAAAAATCAATGTTTTAGCGACGAAAAATTTCATCACTAAAATATCAAAATCCGTTGCTAAATTTTGTAGTGACGGATTTAGTGACGGGTACCTTTTCGTCGCTAAAAAGGGCGTCACTGAAATTTAACGATTGAATTTTTTAGCGATGAAATCAGTGACGAGGGTTGTACTCGTCGCTAATCAGCGACAGGGGTATTAAAATTTAGCGACGAGACTGAGCCCGTCGCTAAATTTTAGTTTTTTGTTTATTTTTTTTTATTTTTTAGCGACGGGGTTGAACCCCGTCACTAAATTTTAATTTTTTTATTTAATTTTATTTTTATTTTTAGCGACGGGGTTGACCCCATCACTAAATTCAACCCCAAAATTCAAAATTCAATGCGCGTCAGGCTCCGGCCTCCCCTCATGTGTGCCACGTGGTAGCATTGGGATATTACTCCCAGCTATTATCTCAAGCTCTCTACTGGATTCGAACCCCCAACCTCTTATGATTAAGTTCCGTGCGCGAGCTAGTCGATCTGTAAGCCTTCTTGTTTATTGATGCATATAAAATATATTCATAGTATTATTTTCTAAATATTTCAGAATTATATTTATACACCAAAATTTCTCAAACATATTTAATGATATTAATTTTAATATTAATGTTAGTAACGGGAAATAAATATTAATTTTAATTTTATTTCGTTATTAATTCAAATAAAACTTTATTAATTATTATATTAGTAGTGAAAAATTATGTTTTTATTTTGATTTTCATTTTTAATATATTTAAAAAATTATTAGTTTAATTTTTACTAATATTAATGTTTGTAAAAATTATTATGATATGTTTAAATATAAAATTTTTAATTTTTTATTTAATTTTTTATGTTTTAGCGACAAGGTTGATCCCGCCGTTAAATTTTATTTCTTTATTTAATTTAATTTTATTTTTTAGGGATTGGGTGAACCCCGTCGCTAAATTTTAATTTTTTTTATTTTTTAGCGGCAGGTTACCCTGTCACTAAATTTTAATTTTATTTAATTTTTTTTTCTTTTTTAGTGACAGGTTTGACTCGTCACTAAATTTTAATTATTTATTTAATTTTTTTTATTTTTTAGCGATAGGGTTGACCCCGTCGCTAAATTTGAATTATTTATTTATTTATTTTTTATTTTTTAGTGATGGGTTCACTCTGTCGCTAAATTTTAATTATTTATTTATTTATTTTTATTTTTTAGCCACAGGATTTTAATTTTATTTAAATTTTTTTTATTTTTTAGCTACAAGGTTGATCGGTCGCTAAATTTTTATTTTTATTTAATTTTTTTTATTTTTTAGTGATAGGGTTGGTCCCGTCGTTAAATTTTAATTTTTTTATTTAATTTTTTTATTTTTCAGTGGGTATGACCCCGTCGCTAAATTTGAATTATTTATTTATTTATTTTTATTTTTTAACAACTGGGTTGACCCCGACGCTAAATTTTAATTTTTTATTTTTTAGCAATGGGATTTCCGTCACTAAATTAAAAAAATATTTAAACAAATTAGCGACGGAAATTCTGTCACTATCCATCACTAATTAGTGACAGAATAATTCTGTCACTAAATGTCGTTGCTAAAAACGCTTTTTCTTGTAGTGAAAAGAAGTGACCCCTCCAAGAAGCAACTTTAAAGCGAACATGGTCCAAAATAGGACGACAGTCATTATAAGTGAGCTACTTCGAGATAAGGGAAATCCCAAGATAATGAATAGTAAGAGAGCCCTAGCTAAAACCTGATTCCTGCACTAGAGAAGCACAAAGATCAGGGTCGCCGCAACATACAAAGCAATCACTTTTAGTTGGATTCGCCTCTAACCCAAACATATCAACAAAGCCATCAAGACATTGCTTTAGGATGCGGATAGAAGCTAGGTCGCCATTGGAAAAAAGCATGAGGTCATTAGCAAACATGAGCATGGCAATGTCTAATCTATCATACTTCGAATTGAAACAAAAATCATTCGCGTGCTAGTAATAGACGACAATACCATGGAGAACCTACATGATCAAGACAAAGAGATAAGGGGACAGAAGATCCCCCTGCCTAAGGCCCCGACCACTAGGGAAAAGACCATGGATCATCCCATTAACCCTAACTAAGAAATGGGTCGTAGACACACACGCCTTGATCCAAGAGACAAAACTCGGGGGGAGGGGGAGGGGGGAAATTCATATGGCGCAGAACATAAAGAAGGAAATCCCAATCCACCGAATCATAAGCCTTACTAAGATCAACCTTAAGAGCCCATCTGGCAGGATCCTTTGGGATGTGGTATCGATGCACTAACCCCTGCACCATCAAGATGTTGTCACCTATAGACCTACCAGGCACAAAGGCGGTCTGGGAGACATCAACCAATTAGGATAAAACTGACTAGGCGACTCCGGGTGGAGGACCTTAGGCACTAGGCTGATGATACACTACAAGAAAAATGACATTTAGCGAAGGAAAAATCCGTCGCTAAAGCAACAAATTCCGTCACTAAAAAATTTAGCGACGGGTCAAATTAGCGACGGACTTTTTGACGGGTCAAATTAGCGACAGAATCAGCGATGGAAATTTTCGTCGTTGATTAAAAAAATTAAAAATAAAAAAATTAAAAAATTTAAAATTATTTTAGCGACGGAAAATTCCGTCGTTATTCAGAACAGAACTTTTCGTCGCTAATACATAATAAAAAATAAATATTAAAAAAAATTTAAAATAAATTTGAATCAGTGACGGAAAAAATTCTGTCGCTATTCAGCGATGGAAACAATTCCGTCGCTAACTTTTTTTAAAAAAAACTTAATCTATGCACGAACAAGTGTGCGCACCTCTACATGCCAAGTGGCACCCCCTTAAGCCGCCACGTGTATGCTAGACCCCCAGCACAACCTCATTTTTCCCTTCCTTGGTTTCGATCCCAGGTCCCCCGTGTGGGCGTGCGCGCGCGCGACCGTCCGAGCTACAAGTCATCTAATTGTATAAACTGCACATATTAATTATATACTAAATTTAGCTACAGCCATTTTAATTTTAATTTAAATCTTTTAAATTCATAAATTAATACTTAAAAAAATAAATACTATAAATTTTTAAGTCAACTAATGTACCACGTAAATGTTGTAATTAATTAATCTTTTAAATATTTAAATTTTATTTGATTAAAAATCAGTTTAATACATTTTTGTTCTTATAAATTTTACAATATCATATCAATTTACATATTTTGGTTTGTAAATAAAATACATAAAATATGCATTTAATACTAAAAAATTTTAATTTTTATTTAATTTTTTTAATTATTTAGCAACGAGGTACTCCGTTGTGAATAAAATTTAATTTTC
The DNA here is from genome assembly GCA_036245055.1 of Diospyros kaki. Lineage (NCBI taxonomy): Eukaryota > Viridiplantae > Streptophyta > Magnoliopsida > Ericales > Ebenaceae > Diospyros > Diospyros kaki. The sequence goes on from BSEG01000003.1 coordinate 7,671,479, forward strand.
AATTATTTATTTAATTTTTAATTATATATTTAATTTAATTTTAATTTTTTATTATTTATTTAATTTTTTTATTATTTAGCAACAGAATATTCCTTCGCTAAATAATATTAATTTAATTAAATAATAAATTAAAATTTAGCGACGGGGAAACACCGTCGCTAAAAAAAAATAAATAAAAAAATTAAAAATTTAGCGACGGGGCAACACTCGTCTCTAAAAATTAAAAATAAAATAAATAAAAAATATAAAATTTAGCGGCGGGTCACTCCCATCGCTAAAAAAAAAAAAAAAATACAAAAATTTAGCGACAGGCAACTCCCGTCACTAAAAAATAAAAATAAATAAATAAAAAATATAAAATTTAGCAACAGGGTAACACTCGTTGCTAAAAAATAAAAAAAAATAAATAAAAATACAAAATTTAGCGAAGGGGGAACCCCGTCGCTAAAAAATAAAAATAAAATAAATAAAAAATACAAAATTTAGCGACGGGTCATACCCAATTCCATAGCCTGAAAATTACACCAATCAAATATAATTAAAAATGTCAACCCATGCAAAAGCATAAATAACTATGATGATATTGATATAGTAATAGTGATATAGTTTCACTAATTTTAGGGTATTAGACACCTATTTATAGGTATAAAATTTAGGAGTAGATATATACATAAAATTATATTCTGATTACAAGATGAGTTAAGAAGATAAATTTTTAATTGAGATAAATCTTAATCACAATTGAATTTAACATCTTAATTATAGTCAAATTCGAAATCCTAATTATGGTCAAATTAGAAGTTCTAATAACAAATAAATTTGAATTTTATGTCACAATTATAACAGTATAATAAATTTGTGAATTACAATGCCTATTTATAGGAGAAACATTGAACATATTAAATACATAATAATAAAATCTACTCTTATCTTCTACTTGGAGAACACTATAGATTGCATTGAAATTCCAAGGGCCTTATCGATTTCATTCCCCAAGAATCTAATCACTGTGTCAATGTCTTCCCACATCAAACTTTTCATTTTCTTTTCTTCCAAATTCATTCTCTATACTTTCTCCCCCTTGAAAGTTTAATGCCAAAGAGCATAGGGAGCTACCAAGGTTTTTGACTAAGGTGGATGTGGCGTGGAGAGAACAACTTGAGCTTGCTGCTTGCCCCAATAAGGCTGGCTTTGAGGTCTTGAGATCCACAAGAATTATGAGAGCATTAAACCAACCTAGATAAGGGCTCTAACGGATTGTATGGATACCAGCATTTATGCAAGCTGTAAAGGGAAATGGAGGAATCACCATAATAAATCATGAGAAGGAGGTTTGTATGGTGTCGAGTACTGCATTGGCACCTTCTATATATCTCCCCCCGGCAGCCAAAGCCTTTCTCTTGAGGGAGGCATATTTATTAGCTGAAAGTCATAGTTGGAGGGTTATTGAGATTGAATCTGACTCTTAAGGTAGTCATGACCAGGTTAATGACATATCCTTAATTAGACTTACACCAGTCTATCAGCCTTCTCATCAGTGATATTCACTCAATTCTTGGAAAGTTGTTTTACAGTTAACAGATCAACAAATGTTTTTTTTTTTTTTTTTCTGTAAATAAAATAACCTGTTGCATGTAGTAACAGATCAACAAATATTGCGGCACATGAGTTGGCATCATGGGCGTAGAGGGTGGATAGAGTTCTTGTCATTGGTCCAAAGTTCCCACCTCTAGTTGCAGAACAAGTTTCGAAAGATGTAATATCGAATGATGTACAGAACAAGCCTACGGCTAAGCTTGTGGTTCTTGGCCATAGTGTGAATCATAAAAATCTCTATATTGCCCGCCCCCCCCCCCCCCCGGTGTTGCTTCATATTGTGGGTTTTCATATTTAATCGAATGATATCACAAAGTAAACAAAAAAAAAAAAAAAGGTATTATTTTAGGGTTTACCATCTCTTAACTCAATGGCATCGAGATAGAGTAACATGGTTCCATTTTCTGGGTATCCACTCTAATAGTTAGGTGGTCCTTAAGGCTTGCTCATTGAAGACCTATCCAAATTTCATTTGGACACAGGAGTGTTTTTCGAAAATTCTCAAAAATTTCGACAAAGTTGTCAAAATTCTCTGTTCTGGGTCAAATTCTACAAATAAACTGTAGCAATCTATAAGGCCAAAAAATACGAGCCCTATATGGTTAGAAAGCTTTATGAGTCTAGTTTCTAAAGTAGCAAGCAGCTCATCAATCAGAGTCTTCTAGAGGAAGTCATGACTGATTTACTAGGGAAGGGTCTGCTTGGGGTGCTACAACAGAATTAAGAACTTCATTTAATGTTTTATGTCATTTTCTATGTTTTCTATATTTTTCATGTATTTAGCTTTTACTCTCAGTCATTAGACTTTGAAACTCATCCAGTGATGCTTGGGAGATCGTTCTAAGATGCCCATAAGATAGCTTTTGTAATGAAGGATTGGGGCATTTTTTATTTGGAATGAAAGTTTGCCTGAGAACATTTTCTTTTCTGTATCCCTTAGTTTAGGGTGGTGAGATTCTAGAATTCTGTACCTCTTGTTAATTCTTTTGGGTGTTGAGTTTCTGTATCCCTCAAGAATTAATTTGGGTGGTGAATTCTCTACTTTTCTTGGCATTTTCTTGTTTTTTTTTTTTCATTTCGGTAGCACATTTTAAATATCTATCCAAATAGAATGCAAATTCAGTGACGAGGCAAGTTAATTATTCCTTAGCCTAGGATGATAATTTCTTATGTTGAATAACCAGACTTATTAACTCCTTGTAGCGAGGTTTTGCAGATGTCAATCTTCTTGTTTGTTGCCGCAAATGAAATGGACAAGATAGCGAGAGCAAAGCTATTGATTTCCTTTGGATTTGTTTAGTTTAAATAATTGATGATTGACAGTTTTGTCTTTTCTTGTTTTTCAAAATACTGAAAATATCATATGCGTATCTGTCATAGGCTGTTACTATATTCACTAAGGTCCCTGCATACACATCACTAGCTGATAAGACGGGCAAATCTTAAGATTTTCCTGACAATAATTGAAACACCTAATTAAGAGAAAAAATATAATTAATTTACAAAAAATATTATTTAAACATTTAAAGTTTAATAATCTGTATTGATATGTAATACATATATAAAATATCAATACAAAATGTAAAGAACCAATATAATTTGTGTGCTCTGGGTTTGTTTGCGCATGTATTTGGTCTCTATAGTCAAAGATTCCAGCACCAGAAGCAGCCAACTTCTGAGAACAGATATTTTGAAAAATGATATTCTATATTCGATATTATTACATAAGCAATGAGGTGTTCTAATGTTATGAATTGTTTGAAAAATAAAAATAAATTTAAATTCATAACCTTTAAGATATAATATATTTAAATTTACCACCATATTAAATCTAATCTTCATTTAAATTTTGCCTAAAAATATAAAATCTAAATTGTCACTTTCAATTATTATCTAATGAATCTCTATTTATTTTTTTAACTTACGAGTCATATCTGTAACATATATATATATATATATATATATATATATTTATACAGACACAATTAGGTGAGAAGTAGAATCTGCCATGGTTTGGTTGTCTTTTTTGTCACACGAAGAAATCAGATTTCATGGTCCCCGCACTATACAACGGCGACCCTAATAAAGATTTCAAAAATAATTATTAACCAATCATATTATTAATTATATGTTAACAAGATCCGCTGACATTAATTAATTAACGATGCTCATGCATGGGTAGTTGAGATTTCTGATACGGTTGCTCTCCATATCCAAGTAGCTAGTGGACAAATCTGAATGGTTATATTAATAAATCTCAGCAGTATAGGAGGTTAAAAATGGTGTGTCTTATTCTGGATTTTGACGTAATTAGTATAATTAATTTGACTATAGTACCCCGAATATTCCATCGTAACCCTCCAAACTAGAGGACAAGTGCTCCCAAACACTTAGGGTAATGAGGTGCGTGCATTTAAGTTTGTTAGGTAGATACCACTTGTTAGAAATTAAATGACAGATAGAAGCCAAATTAAACCAAATTTGTGATATATACACTTAAAGATTAGAATAAGAGACATAAATTTAAGAATGGATAAATTACATATATCTATGAGGGAAGGGACAAAAATTATATTTACTATATGAATCAAAATTTGTGACATGCACTTAAGGAGGAGCTGAGTCAAAATTGTGATATACACTTCTTTCACTATTTTGGGGTTGCACATCTCCTTGATAGCTTAGCACTTGTTAAGGTTGGCTTCTATGCCTCGGTTGGTGAGCATGAATCCGAGAAATTTATCTAGATTGAGCCTCATATTGTGTCTTCGAATTTGCTTGAAGATCTCAGTTAGGTTGGAGCAATGATTTCTGTTTTCTTGGGTTTTTGCAACCATGTCGTCTACATATACCTTGATATTTTGGCTTATTTGTTTGGAAAATTTCTTGTTTATTAACCACTGGTAGGTTGCTCCGATATTTTTCAGCCCAAAAGGCATAACCTTGTAGCAAAAGTTGGCATTTTCTGTAATGAAGGCTATATTCTTTTCATCGTTCGGGTGCATCCTGATCTGATTGTAACTCGAGTATGCATCCATAATACTCAGATACTTGTATCCTAAGACTCCATCGATGAGTCTGTCAATGTTTGGCAGAGGGTACGAATCCTTTGGGCATGCTTTGTTTAGGTCTGTGAAGTTGACTCACATCCTCCATTTACCGAAAGCTTGTTTAACCATCACATCATTGGCCAGCCACATGGTGTATGGTACTTCCTTGATGAACCCGACTTTTAATAGTCTAGTTGTCTCTTCGGCCACCGCTTTCTGTCTTTCTTCCCTTAACTTCCTTTTCCTTTGCGCGCCTGGCTTTGTGCGTGGTTCCAATACTTGACATTATGGAAGACAAAGTTGGGGTCGATCCTGGGTATGTCTGCAGGCATCCAGGAAAATAGATCAGCATTTCTTTGCAAGAGCTTGATTAGTTGCTCCTAAGGTCGGAAGGGAGTGTAGCGCCGATCTTGGCTATTTGCTTAGGGCGGGGCCCCAAACCCATGACAAGTAGCTATTCTGTGGGCTAGGGACGGTTATCAAAGAGCTTACTCTGAGGATCAAGTTTGACCATGTTCATATTCTTTCGAGGAGCTCAGGAACTAGTGCTGGGAACGTCAACACCAAGGTCTTGGCTACTGGTGGGCTCCCTGCGAGGCTCAGGATTTCGGCGCTTCAAGCTGTCATTATAGCATTGCCGAGCTTCCTTTTTATCAGCATGAACCACCCCGACTTCTGTAGTCGATATCGGGAACTTCATTGCCAAGTGTGAGATGGAGACAATTGCGCCCAGGGAGTTAAGAGAAAGGCGACCGAGGAGTGCGACAATCAACATTGATGGTACCTAACATTGATGGTTTTCTGGATACGTCGTGCTGAATATGGTAAGTAGTTCGATGTAGCCCTTGATGTTTACTTGTTCCCAAGAGAAACCAACCAAACTCCTATGGAAAGGCTTAAGGCTTTCCTCAAGAATCTACAATCTCTTGAAAGTCGATAGATAAAGCAAGTTTACCGAGCTCCCATGGTCGTTAATAACCTTTTTAACTAAAAAATTGGTCGTGAGCACTGAGACCACCATAGGATCGTTGAGATTCTGATCAGTCCCCCTCAAAGTGTTTGTCGGTGAAGGAGATCACCGGATGCCAGTCTATCCTCTTTGACTTCTTCTCGGCATTGCTTACCAATATCACTGCTTGAAGATGTCACTTCCTTACTAAGTTCGAGTTTCCCCCGCTTGCGAAACCTTTGGAGATTGTGTCAATGACCCATTTTATCTGATTAGTGGGCTCCGATCGGGTATCCTAACCCTCCCTAGCCCTATGTTGGTTTCATGGGCTACAACTTCTCTTTGGTCACTAGACGTCACTCGACTCGACACTCCATCCTTGCCTTTGGTAGACATATCGCTAAAGGTGACTTTGTCTGATTAGCCTTTCAATTTGATCTTTAAGGGTTGTGTACTCTTCAGTCGTGTGGCCGAACATCTTATGGTAATCACAACGCTTACCAGTCTAAGCTAGGATCAGGATTAGGCCGAGCTCTTACTTTGGGGAGCGGGATCACCCTTGAATTGTAAACCTCTCGTAGGATCCCATCTCGTCAAGTTGTAAGGGAAATGTAGTTGTCATAGCGCAACCGAGGTGGCTTAGGGATTCAGTGTAATACCCAAGATTTTTAAACTCAAATACTTGAGGAAATAGGACATTTCAAATGATTGTGAAAGTCCTGAGGGAAAAGTTCAGTTTCTAAACTAGGGGCAAAATCGTAATTATTGAGATTTGGGTAAAAGTGTAGTTTCTGAAAACTCAAGGCACAAGTGTAATTTGCTAAAATCCTTGGGTATTAACGTACTAAACCCTTTCTCTAGGGGCATGAAGGAATTTTTTGGATGGCTCAGGGACCAAGTTGAAAGGGGTCTAAGTGTAATTACCAAAAAGTTCAAGGCAAGAGTGCAATATTTGAAAGGTTCGAGCCAAAAAGTAATAACACAAAGGTTGCGAATGTCAAGTCTTATTCCAATATAGCTTTGGATTTCAAATGGATTTCAAATTTAGTTTTGCACTTCAAATCTTATTAAATCTAGTTTTTTATTCCAAATTATATTTCAATATAAATTTGGATTCCAAATATTATTTCAATCTAGCTTGGGACAAGTGGCACAAAGTGATTAGCCACAATGTGGGAGGTAATTATGCATCATGATGAGGGTAATAGGTGGCAGGATACTTGGCAAATGATCATTGCACCAGGAGAAGTAATGATGAGGCATGTAAAATGAGACACGAATTGGCGATATTTGGAAGATTTTGATTGGTTGCACATGAAAAGTAATAATGGGGGTACAAGTGGCAGGGTATGTGGAGGCTTGTGATTGGTTGAACATAGGGTGTTATGATGAGGCATTAGGTGGCAACACATGATTGGCTTGTGCTTGACAAGTGGCACAATTTGGTTTGATGCACATGAATAATAATAATGATGCACAAGAATTGAGGCGACACGTGGTGCAATGTGATTAGTCAAAGGAAAAGGTATGATGAAGCCCCATAATGATGGGACAAGTGGCATGAGATGATAGGACATGAAAATCAAGGCATAAGGTGGCAAGGACAAGTGGTAGGACATGTGGCGATACGGGATTAGCTTGGGGTTTTTATAAATACAAGGCTTTGGGGGGAGATTTTGGAGCGACAAAAAGAGAAGAAAGTGAGAGCTTTAGAGAGAGAGTGTAACACCCCGCTCCAACCGAGGGGCGTTATTATATGCGGAATAAACCATCATGAATTTCGGAGAAATATTTTTTTCATAAATATGTAATAAAAGCGCCTGCTCGTGAATAGTGCACCAGGTAAGTTCTCAGGAAAGAGAGGTGGGTCACAAATGGACACACTTAAGTACCAAATCTTTCCTTAGCCAGAACTAGCCTAGACATGCACATTTCACCACATAACACTTAAATCCATAACTTCCCCGACAATTCCAATTACCTTCTCAGCATATCAAACCTTAAATACATCAAGCTAAGACAGGTAATAACATCAATAAACAAATGCGGAAGCTAGATCGAAACCTGATATGATACATAACCGAAATCATTTTATATATAACATCAAAACTGTATCATCGTCTAACATCATCAAAATGAAGTACATATAATCTAAAACGTATGCTACTATCATCTACTAGTTGCCGTCAGTCCTCGGCAATTCCTTTCCCTTTAGAATAGCTGCTACCACCTGGAACGTTAGAATATTCCAGGGACCAAAGTCCAACATAAGATGATGAATCATCAAAGTGAGAGTCCAAAACGTTTTCATGAATGTATGCAAGATATGAAATAACATAATATCATGACAAAAACCCGACCCAAGAGAAACCCACCAAGCACTTAACCCTAACCGAGGAAAATGCAATCTCTCTAAAGGCAACACAACAACATTGACACATTGGCACAACACAGTCCTGGCTTAAGAGGAAGCAACGTCAATGCATGAACATCGGGAATCACCCTGTCATCATTACGTCCCACTCAGAAGCTTACGGAGCACACGTCAACACAAGTCCCGGCCAAATGATGATTAACACCATCCTGGGAATCCACGTCCACACAGGAAACAATACTACCACGTAAGGGCCTTCTGGGGTCCTAGGCCCCGCCATACTACGGGTCCGGGGTGGTGTCCACTCTCAGCCCCGCCACTCGTCGATTCACGTGGGCAGTGACCGCACTCAACCCAAGTCGACAAGCTGGGTATTTTCCCTTGGCACGCTTCCCTAGTGCTATCACTCAAGTGTCGTATCACAGTTTGACATCCCAATCCCAACCCACAAAAACGACACGCCAATGCCACATACCATGACTCAATGCATCATGTGAAATAACATTTCATGTACATAATTTACCACAAAATTCAATGCACATGCTTAAAACATTTCGGGACAAATCCCTATGAAAACAACCATAACAGGTACAAAACATTCACATGCAACAAAACATTTGCATGGATTAAATCAAGTTTAAGAGGACAACTTTGAATAAACAATTTTTGTGTGGTAGAACAACTCACAAAATCAAGTTTATGCAGGAAGAACACTCACAAGTCAAAACCAACTTTTATGCAAGAAGAAACTCTCACCTTTTGACAAAATCCAAAGTACCTTGAAAAGCGCGCACTGTCTCGATTTGCGTGCCCAACCTCGTTTTTCGTGCCAACCTCGAAAGTTGCACCAACACTCAACTCTATGCCTCAAAGTACCCTAAGCATCATTTAAATATCATAAATCTTATTTTTCTCATAATTTCCTTATTTTCTTTATTTTCTCCCCTTTTCTCTCTAGAAATTCCAATTAAATAGCTATCAAACTATTTTCTCCAATTTTTCTTCACAACAAATCATTTTAACCTATGAACTTCAAGATAAAAATACTGGTCTTACCCGGATAGTGCGTTTGCACGCAAAACGATGCACTTTGGTGTGGAAACCGAGACGACAGAAACTCCAACTTCAAAACTAATTGCACAGGGACCTAGAACACGATTTTCTAGGAATTATAGAATTTTTCTCACACTTTTCCATGCAGGGACGCGCCCTCACGCTCCGAAAGAAGGAGGCTCACGCGCCTGCGCGTGATGGAAGCGCGTGTGACGCACGCGCGTCGTCTTCTCCGGCGAGCTGGTTCGCCGGCCGGCGCCGGATTTTGACCTCGATCACACCACTCGAATGCTCTCGTCAAGTCGATCCTAAAGCCACCTCTTGGAGCCCGAAAGAACAAGACGAAGGCCGTCAATCGAAGGCTTAAAGCCTCGGCCGACCGTCCGCCTCCCTCTTTCCGGCGAAGCTCGAACACCCCTCAAACCTCAACCAAAATCCCTCTAACTCTCCAGAAACCCTCTTCAAGTCATGGGCAACAAAAGCCCCATGGTCTTGGCTCCCAATTTGATCATTTTCGTGGTCGATTTGAAGCTCCAAAAACCCTAAGTTTCGGCCTCTTCATGCTCCTATTTATAGGCATCTTCGATGCTCCAAACGCCCAAGATCGGATTGCCCATGACCTTTAGAGCATATCCCTACCCCGAATCGACCTAAAACGAGCCTCACCCGACCACAAAAGCGACTTGCAGGTGTCGCGACCAAGCGACCAGATTTCCGGTCGGTTTTTGCCTTTTTCCGGCCATCCCAGTGGTCGATGTTGTCCCCTCCCTTTACAAAAAATGTTCCCCCAACCACCCTCGTGCCATCCCGTGCATCAGGTTGCCGGTCGGCGACCGTCCGTGCCCTTGTCGAATTCTTTGGCCAAAGTTTGCAGAAATTGCACTTTGACCCCTCTAGTTTTGGCTATTTCCATTTTAGCCCATTTCACTAAACCCCTCAACTTTTGATAACTTCCACTGAGTCCCTCAAGTTCTAATATTTCCATTTCTCCCTTTAAACTTTCGGAAAAATGCCGTTTTGAACCCCCTCGAGCAACTTTGAAAAATTGCACTGAGGCCCGAATTTCTGTTTCGGCCCCAAATCCATCCGTTTCTTCCAAAACTCACTGAAGGGTTGCTCTATTCGATGAATTGAAGCTTCCCTAGGCTTCCGTTTCCATTTCGGGAGCCTCCTACGATTATTCAGTTTCACAGCCTATTCCACAGCTGTATTTTTGCTGTACCGAAAAATATTTTCGATTCAAATTCTTTCTGCACCATAAATCATATCTTAAATTACTCGATACTGACATATCATTTTCTTAAGGCATCTCGGCTCCAGGGTACTCCCAGAAGTCGATTCGGTCAATTTATCTGACTATTCTGATACCTATTTTCCTCAAAATTCGATTTTTCTAATAAAATACTATTTCTTAAATAACCCAACGTTCTTGGGTATTACAGAGAGAGTATTCTACAAGAAAGAAAGATGGAAGTTTTGCTAAAAACGAGAGAGAAATGAGCCTCGCCAAAATTTTTGGGCCTTCCTCGAAGATCTGCTGAACAGTTAAGAAATTTGCTAGATAAGTCCGATCTAACTTTATATTCTTGTAGAAGGATGATAGAGGAGCGTATAAGAAAAAACAGAGGTCAAATTGGAGTTAAAATGAGGGAGAAAATGCCAAAAAATGAAAAAGTGTTAAAGTTGGCGGCCGCACGTGCAGTGCACACGCTGCCATTGGGTTGCACATGAGGGCACGTGGCATTCTTTCTGGTGGTGCGTGAGGGAACGTGAAATGCCTTTTTCCCCTCCAATTTTAAAGTATTTCCCCTTGTTTAATTCTCTAAAATCCTATATAAAAATATTAAGGTTTTGGTTTACGAAAATACGTGTTTTCTATAGAAAACCTAACCCGATAAGCATGAACAGTACACCCGAAAGGTAAACTGCAGAGATGAGTGGTTCCTGTATGTCTTTTGACACCTTGGGCATTTGTTACTTCACTTGTACGTGGGTGTAGACTTGCATATCATATTTTCATTAGTTTGCGCATATTTCTTTTGCTTTGTCATACATCATGTAGTTTGGGTGACTGTGGCTAGTTGTTGGGACATCATAGGTGATCTCGTACTCTTGTGGTGAGCCAACGTGTTGCCATGATGACTACCAAAGGGGGGGGTTTCATACTGCATATCGCATTTGAACACATATATTCTTCTTTCATGAATCATTTCACTTAGATGTAACTATTTAATTTGGGTGTTTCATATCCCTAGAAAATTCAACTTTCCAAGTATGTCAAAGCATGACAGGTACTACTCCAGGTTCTAGCGCAAGCAAAGGCGAAGGGATGGCAAGTGTTTAGTTTTCTTTTCTTGGATTCGTTTGTATGAACTTGTAATCTAAAGAGTTGTATTGTAATTAATAGCTACTATACTTAATAAGATGACATATAGATATGGGTGCGTTCTACAGTTGTACTACAAACAATGAGCAGAAGAAGCGATGTTTATATTATTTAGTGGAAATCCTAGTTATTTAGAATTATAGGTTCGATCCTTTCTTCCGTTGATAAAATATTTCCCATAATGCCCGAGTGATGTACATATATAATGAATATCATATAGGTTTATTGTATATTTGAAAAGTGGGGTGTTACAATTGGACTGGCTCTCTGCATCCCCTATGGCGGTCTTTATTTCCCCGTGCTCTACCAAAGTTTCTCTTAAAATGGTGTTGATGCTCAGCAGAGGGTCCCAACCTCTTGGTTAATTGCGACATAGCTTGTGGTCGAGGGTCGTCGTGTCGGATGACCAAGACTTCTTCCATATTTATATAACTTGCAACCTGTAACTTAAGGTCATCCAGGTTGGTTGGAGGTTCCTGAGCTAGGGAGTTGGCGAAAAGCCCTGGTTTAAGCCTGATCATAATTGCATGTAGCAAAACGGCTGGGTTCAGATTCCTGATTTGAATGGTTAATTTCCTGGTTGAACCTGTGTAGGAAGGCTCAGAGTGACTCATTCTCTCCTTTCCTCAGATTAATGAGGCTTACCAATGTTTTATGATGTGCCTGCCTAATGGAGAAGTGGATAAGAAAGCGTGTGGTTAGCTTGAAGAAGTCATGAATAGAGTTTGGTTCCAAGAAGGAGAACCACAACATGGTTGACTTCTTAAGTGTGCTGGAAAATGCTCAGCACATGATCGGATCTGTGCCACAGCTTAACAACATCATGGCATTAACACATGGTCAGGTGCTCTTGGGGGTTGGAGGTGCTGTCATATGGTTCCAAGGTGTTGGGAAGGTGGAAGTCATCTGGGAAAGGTACAAACATAATGAACTTTGAGAGGGGGTGGCCTAGAGCACATAGGGATGTGAAAGGTAGAACCTGGTATTGTTGGTGGCGGCTACCTTCTGTGTCGTCATTGACCTGCTCGCTACATTGGTCACACTTCGAATTTCAAGTTAACTCAGCAACCTGGTTTTAGAGTTGTTGGATGGTTCGAAGGAAGACCTCCATGGTGGTTGGATTTTCTAGTTGGTGGTTGTTGGCATTTGGTTCTTGGTTAGGGACGCTTCTGGATCGCACCATGGGAAGATGGTGGGATGGGTTTTAAAGGCTCTTGTGAGATTATGGGGTATGTAAGTTTTATCGAACCCCACGTGGGCACCAAATGTTCATTTCGGCCCAAAGGATTTCTGAATGGTGAGGTTTCAGGATGTTAAAGCCAGTTCCAGTGATCGAAGTGAGAGGTGGCAGCATCTGCAAAACATTCTAATGGTGAAGTGAGTAAGGGATTAAGTTGGCAAAGTATCGATAAGTTAAAAAGAACGTTCATTGACCTGTGTGCAGGCTAGCTTATATAGAGGGAAAAAGGGGTTCCCTGACATACGAGAATGCCCTTGAGTGTTGTAGCAGGATGGGACGGTATCCGGCATCGGCGAGGCTCTTTATGACACCTCGGCCCTAACCTTTGGGTGTCACCGTAACCCATGGTTACAACCCTAGCCTATCTTAAAAGACGTTTATACCCTGCCAACATAAAGTATTAAAATCATATGGGTGCCCTGGGTGAGGTCCAGGCTTCACCGCCTTCGGTTATCGAGAACTTGGGTTTAAAATACATAGGCAGTGGAAAGTCACCCAATTCTTGTGTTTGATTAGACCTTTAAAATATAATTCAATTTTCATAAACAAATCAAAATAAGTACCAACATGCTTAATAAAATACTCCAATAGTCAAGCATATTTTAAATAGATTTTATATCTAGATCGCAATCGACCAGTTCTAACACACACCCTGAGTTACTCATAGCGGGAACCTTAATTTGATCTTAATCAAATTTTATTTAAACTATAGCCGTCTCCCATAGTCGAACACAGAGTATATTTATATTACATAAATGACACACAAACACGACCCACATTCTTACTATCTACAACCACTGCTAATCGGCGACTCTTCCACCAAACTACTTTCCCTTTCTTAGACCCCGAGCAATTTGTAGAGTTAATAGGAAAATATATGGGTGAGTCCAAGGACTCAGTAAGAGTAATATGAGATGTAGTAAATTAAAATGTACGACAAACATAAAATGATATAAAGTGTATCATGCATGCAGGCATGTCCACTGCATTTTGGTCTAGATTTTGGTGAACTTGCCAATTTCATCCAAGACCTCATCTCGAGACTCACACGGCTTAATTCTATAGCCTCATGCCTGGCACTTCCCCTACTGTCTAATATAGGCCATGCCAACTTAAATTTACACGTAAATCATATTAAATCTTACCGAGTATTAATTGCTCGCTTCGTGCTAGTTCTGTGTCCAAATTCTTTATATAATTATAAAGTAAAATAATATAGTTAGGCGCACGGTTAGTTTTAATTATCGTTGTTACATTGCAAAATAATATAATTAAACACCTAATTAATTTTAATTAATATTATTAAATAAATTTAAAATATTTTTATATCTTGCGTATACACACAGGCAAAATTCCAATGCATCTAAATTTCACAGCGTGTTACGGCAGTAAAAACATAACTATTTATAGGCGAAACAACTCAGGCAAATGAGGGTGCAGAGCTTGGGGCTAAAGGAAACCCCCTAGAGACTGCCACGTGGCAGCAAAAGAGAGGGAGATAGTGGCTAGTAGAGGGACACAACCACGTCTGGAGCGCGCGACTAGTGCATATGGGTGCCACCTAGCGCCCTGAGATGGAGTCGTTTTAAGCGCCTAGGGCTGAATTTTATTTAGCCTTTTTCCCTCATGCGCACAACCTCCAGGCGAGATCGAACTAGTGACCGTCTCCCATACCTGCAAGCACGCGATTGCCCACGCTAGCCACCATCCTCAACCATTTAACATCTCCCATTAAATTTAAACCAGTTCTCAGCCCATTTTTGAGATTTCTACTTTAACCCCATAACTTTCAGAAATTAACAAACACACCAACACTTCATTTCTCCTTATTTCACTTATGCTCCAAACATTCCTAAAAATTCACCAAATTAATTTATTTTATTTTTTTATTATTTTCATAAATATTCTCAAATAAGATAATTAATTGTTCTAGTTGCCCATTTCCTCAAAACCACACATAAATCACCTTAAAACTCATAAATTAATTATTTCCAAATTCAAGGATGTTACACTCTTGACGAAGGTGTGATGCCGACAGAATCTTCATTAAATGTTGATAAAATCTGTGATGGACGTGAGAATATTTTACGTACAAAAGTGATGATGATCATTGCTGGCAGACATAATAGCCAAGATTGGGCTGGAAAACTGATGGAGGTCTTGGGACTTTATTGGGCCAGGCTCAATTGGGCAAGTATGGTCCAAATTTAAATTCAAATCCTTTAAGATATAATATATTTAAATTTACCACCATATTAAATCTAATCTTCATTTAAATTTTGTCTAAAAATATAAAATCTAAATTGTCACTTTCAATTATTACCTAATGAATCTTTATTTATTTTTTTAACTTACGAGTCATATCTGTAACACACACACATATATATATATATATATTTATACAGACACAATTAGGTGAGAAGTAGAATCTGCCATGGTTTGATTGTCTTTTTTGTCACACGAAGAAATCAGATTTCATGGTCCCCACAGTACTGTACAACGGCGACCCTAATAAAGATTTCAAAAATAATTAATTAACCAATTATGTTAATTATATGTTTACAAGATCGGCTGACATTAACTAATTAATTAATGATGCGGATGCATGGGCATGCTGAGATTTCTGATACGGTTGCGATCTATATCCAAGTAGCTACTGGACAAATCTGAAAAGTTATATTAAATATATCTCAGCAGTATAGGAGGTTAAAAATGGTGTGTCTTATTCTGGATTTTGACGTAATTAGTATAATTAATTTGATTTCAGTACCCCGAATAATCCATCGTAACTTTCCAACCTAGAGGACAAGTGCTCAACGTTTGATACAGGAGAAATTTTAAGATTTTTCAAAATGTTAACTTGGTAATCTGTATTTTCATATTTGGTAGAATTTTTTGATAAAAAAATTCTGAGAAATAGAATTCTCGAGAATGATTTTTAAGTAACTTTCTTACAAAAAAAATTTCATGAGAGGTTGAGAATCTAAGTTTTTCATGGACTGAAGAATGTTTTTAACAAATAAAAAGACTAAAATACCCCTTACCCTTTTATAATTCTATACAAACAAATTATATATTATATATATAATATATTTATATTAAATATATTATATATACATATATGTATATATATTATATATTAAATATAAAAATATATTATAATATATTTATATTATTTATTATAAAATATTATATATATTAAAATAGATATTCATACAAACATATATATTATGCATATATATTATATATATACACATGCATATATATACATAATGTGAAAAAAATGATATTTTTTTGACTTTCTAAAGATATTGTGGGTCCCAATATTTTATATAGTAGAAAAACTTTATCATTTTTATATAAAAAATTAAATAAGAGTAATTTTGAAAAAAGAACATGAATTCTCAAGAATGTTATATTTAAACCAAACATAGGAATGTAAAATTCTCAAAAAAGAATACTCAACATTTTTGATAATATTTAAATCTAACCAAACATAAAATTACATAAATCCTGAGAATCAAAGATTTTCAAAAGCATTCTCAAGAATCATGAATTTCAAGAATTTAAAAACTTCTCCCGTACCAAACGTTCCCTTAGGAAAATGAGGTTCATGCATTTAAGTTTGTTAGGTAGATACCACTTGTTAGAAATTAAATGACAGATAGAAACCAAATTTGTGATATACACTCAAATATTAGAATAAGAGACATAAATTTAAGAATTGATAAATTATCTATGTTTATAGGGGAAGGAACAAAAATTATATTTAGTTTCCATAGTAAAATGATAACTCTTGAGTGGGTCTTGAATTGACGGTCGTGACCCTGAGTGGTTGTTCAAGTTTGTGTTTCAGGGTCGGTGATGCTTTCAACTGGTTCATCTCTCGTCCTAGTTTGTCACTTGTACACACTGTCAGTTTAGTGTCTCCATCTGTGACTTCCTCCACATTCCGTCGCATGATCTTGGTCTTCATGGAGATTCACTGGTTCGAATGACATGTTTAGTGTGCCTTTGGTTCTGGAGCATTTTGATTTGGAGCTATCATTTTGCTATAAAGTATGCCATAGTTGATCAGTGACGAAATTGCTTTAGAATGTTCTATAGTTGAGTAGCGACAGAATTGCAACAAAACATTTTGTATCTGATAAGCAACGGAATTGCTACACAACATTGATTAGCGACGAAATTGCTACTGAATATTTCGTTGCTATTTTGAAAGTTATATATTTTTTTTTATTCAATATTTCCGTCGTCATTCCGTTGTTACTGTGGCTGAGAATTTTTTTAACAATATTATTTGCTTTAAAACTAATAATTTACTTTTGAAAAATTTTACACATTGAATGATAAAAAGTAAATGTATTAATATTTAATTATACAAAAATATAGAAATTTGAATTTGCAAATTTATAAGGAACTAATTGTAACATAGTTTGTAAAGACTGAAAAAACTTAAACCCTAAACTATAGAAACCTAACAATGGGTGTAGTCAGGTTCCTGGTTCTCTTTAGATGGAGGAGGTTCTTAGCGGACATTTCGTTGCCATACCTGGTCACATCTCTCCCTCTATTAGGCGACATGCAAGATGTGGTTGTTGAGGAACTACTAGCTGACAAGGTGTAGAACCTTGATACTTTGAAGCTGAGACCATACACTCGATACTTCTTCTCCTTACCCACAACCTCTAAATATATTTGCCTGATGTCCACTTCTCGCAGCGTTGTCTCTTCTTCCTCTGGTTGAGACATAAAGGCAGCTAATGCCTCCATCTGATCCTGCATATAAATGCATTATGTAAAGATAAGTTCATTTAATTATCAAATTCAGAGAAAAATATATGAAATCGTGACTTTTAACTTCTATTGATATCTCTAGACCTTTTATCTATAAATATTTGTCGGCCATCGATTGACTTGATGCACGTTTTCTTGAAGACCTCAAATGGATTTGGCTCATGTCCCAATTTCATAGCCGGAAAATTACACCAATGAAATATAATTAAAAATGTAGACCCATGCAGAAGAATATATAATTATGATGATATTAGTACAATAATAATGATATAGCTGCATTAATTCTAGGGCATTAGACATCTATTTATAAATCTAAAACTCATGTGTAGGTACATAGAAAATTATATTATAATTAAAAGATAAGCCAAAAGATAAATTTTTAATTGAGATAAATTTCAATCACAATCGAATTTGATATTCTAATCATAATTAAATTTGAAGTTCTAATCATGGTCAAATCACTACAAAAAAATTGTCATTTAGCGGTGGTTTTGAAAACCGCCACAGAGCATTTAGCGACGGGTTTTAGTAATCGCCACAAATTATATTTTTTACGATGGTTTAAGTATTGCCATGAAATAATAGATTTTGGGACAACTTTTAAAACATTTAACAGCAGTTTCAGAACCATCCCACATTTGCGCCACGTGGCAATGCTGGAATTTTATTCCAGCTGCCTTCCCCTTTTCCTAGTTTCGAACTTGGGATCTCTCGTACGTTCACGCGCTTGTGCGCGAAGCCATCTGATCTACAAAGCCTCCTTGCTATATACTAATCCAACCACTATTTTTTAGAAAAATATTTAATATTTTTTAATATAAATTAAAAATAAATTAATTGATTAAAAAATAAAAAGAAGAGTTAACATATTTTTTTTTACAAATTTCTTTTCATAAATTATCAAAATTTTATATATTTTTAATATGAATATTAGTTTATTTTCTAGAATTTTGCGGCGATTCTTCAAAATCGCAACAGATGTTAATTTAATTTAATTTTTTAATTATTAAATTATTTTCTAAATTTAAAATCAATTCAAAATTTAATTTTTATTTTTAAATTATTAAATTATTTTTTCTAAATTTTACGGCAATTTTTCAAAAATTATCACAATTTTTTTTAATTTTTTAATTATTAAATTATTTTCTAAATTTTGTGGCAATTTTTCTAAAACCTTTCCAAAATTTAATTTTTTTAATGAATTTTATAGCGGTTCTTTAAAATGACAGCAAATGTTAATTTAATTTTTTTAGGGGTGTCAAAAAATATTCGAAAACCGATGAACCGGACCAAACCGAACTGAACCGCGCCTTTTGGATTGGTTCAATGGTTCAAAGGTTAGGTTTTTCTTCTAAAAAATTAAGAATCGATATATTTGGTTTAGTTACTGGTTTTTTCTTTCAACCCGTGGTTCGAACCGAACCAGAACCGATATTATACTTGTATATATATTATAATTTTTTGGGTATATATATACATGCGCATAAATATATTATTACTTACAATTTTAATCTGTTAGTTTCTGTTTATTTATTTATTTTTTTTAGTTATTATTATTCATGAACTCTTTTATTTTTAGACTTTTATGCGCTATTGCTATACTAAATGGTCGACGTAATCTCATTTGATGAGATAGTCTATGAATTATTTTATTCTACTTTTACTTCAAGATTTGAAACATTAATAAATTATGAATTTATTTTAATTATCAAATTTGTTAGTAATTTCATATTTTGCGAAAATGTTTAGAAGCTAAATGTTAATTGGATAGAATCGAAACCGGTCCGATGTGACGGATTGGTTATGGTTTGGTTTTATATATATAATGGTTCGGTTACGGTTCTTATTTTTTCAGAACCTTTAAAAATGGTTCGGTTACTGGATTCTTAAAGAATTGGACCAATCCAAACCGTTAACACACCTAAAATTTTTAATTATTAAATTATTTTTAAATTAAAAATTGTCACAAAATTTATTTTATTTTTTAATTATTAAATTATTTTCTAAATTTAACTATGATTTTTTAAAAATTGCCTCAAAATTTAATTTAAAAATTTAAAAATTTTAAAGTTTGCGACGATTTTTTAATACTGTAGAAAAAAATTGTCGCAAAATATCAATTTTTTTTTTGTAATGAATTAGGAGTTCTAATTATAGATGAATTTAAATTTGGATCACAATTATAACAATCTCAATAAAGACAAAATTTGTTTTTTTAATTTTCTTATTGGTCTTCCTAATGACCGATTAAAGCATTGAACATATTAAATACATAATAATAAAATCTACTCTTATCTTCTACTTGGAGAACACTATAGATTGCATTGAAATTCCAAGGGCCTTGTCGATTTCATTCCCCAAGAATCTAATTCACTGTGTCAAAGTATTCCCACACCAAACTCTTCATTTTCTTTTCTTCCAAATTCGTTCTCTATACCTTCTCCCCCTTGCAAGTTTAATGCCAAAGAGCATTGGGAGCTGCATTGGCACTAAAGGGAAGTGGAGGAATCACCATAATAAATCATGAGGAAGAGGTCTGTATGGTGTCGGGTACTGCATTGGCACCTTCTATCTCCCCCTGGCAGACAAAGCCTTTCTGCTGAGGGAGGGATATCTATTAGCTGAAAGTCAGTTGGAGGGTTATTGAGATTGAATCTGACATATCTTAAGGTAGGTAGTCATGACCAGGATAATGACATATCCTTAGACTTACACCAGTCTATCAGCCTTCTCATCATTGATATTCACTCAATTATTGGAAAGTTGTTTACAGTTAACAGATCAACAAATATTTTTTTTTTCTGTAAATAAAATAACCTGGTACATGTAGTAACAGATCAACAAATATTGCGGCACATGAGTTGGCATCATGGGCGTAGAGTGTGGATAGAGTTCTTGTCATTGGTCCAAAGTTCCCACGTCTAGTTGCAGAGCAAGTTTTGAAAGATGTAAAATGGAACGATGAACAAAACGAGTCTACGGCTAAGCTTGTGGTTCTTGGCCATAGTGTGAATAATAAAAATCTCTATTTTGACCCCCCGTGTTGCTTCATATTGTTGGGGGTTTTATATTTAATCGAATGATATCACAAAGTTGACAAAAAAAGAAAAAAGGTAATACTTTAGGGTTTACCATCTCTTAACTCAATGGCATCTATATAGATAGAGTAACATGGTTCCATTTTCTGGGTACCCACTCTAATAGTTAGGTGGTCCTTTAGGCTTGCTCATTGAAGACCTATCCACGTTTCATTTTAAATATCTATCCAACTAGAATGCAAATTCAGTGACGAGGCAAGTTAATTATTCCTTAGCCTAGGATGCTAATTTCTTGTGTTGAATAACCAGACTTATTAACTCCTTGTAGTGAGGTTTCGCAGATGTCAATCTTCTTGTTTGTTGCCGCAAATGAAATGGACAAGATAGCGAGAGCCAAGCTATTGATTTCCTTTGGATTTGTTTAGTTTAAATAATTGATGATTGATAGATTTGTCCTTTTTTGTTTTTGCAAAATAATGAAAAAGTCATACGCGCGTATCTGTCATAAGCTGTTACTATATTCACTAAGGTCCCCGCATACATATCACTCGCTGATAAGAAGTGCAAATCTTATGATTTTCCTAACAATAATTGAAACACCTAATTAAGAGGAAAAAATATAATTAATTTACAAAAAATATTATTTAAAAATTTAAAGTTTAATATTCTGTATTGATATCTTATCCATATATAAAATATCAATACAAAATGTTAATAAAAATATTAAAATTAAATATACAAGTAACATTTCCGATTAATTTTATGTTTTTTAAGCTTGGATGAGAGATGAGAATGGTACCGTCCAAATGCTGACTCCCCTGTATTACGTTATAGCCCTAAAATTAATTATAATATTTTTCATGACTAATAGCTTGTCTGCTCTGGGTTTGTTTGCTCATGTATTTGGTCTCTATTGTCAAAGATTCCAGCACCAGAAGCAGCCAACTTCTGAGAACAAATATTTTGAAAAATGATATTCTATATTCGATATTATTACATAAGCAATGAGGTGTTCTAATGTTATGAATTGTTTGAAAAATAAAAATAAATTTTAAATTCATAACCTTTAAGATATAATATATTTAAATTTACCACCATATTAAATCTAATCTTCATTTAAATTTTGCCTAAAAATATAAAATCTAATTAAATTGTTACTTTCAATTATTATCTAATGAATCTCTATTTATTTTTTTAACTTACGAGTCATATCTGTAACATATATATATATATATATATATTTATACAGAAACAATTAGGTGAGAAGTAGAATCTGTCATGGTTTGGTTGTCTTTTTTGTCACACGAAGAAATCAGATTTCATGGTCCCCGCAGTACTATACAACGACGACCCTAATAAAGATTTCAAAAATAATTAATTAACCAATCATATTAATTATATGTTAACAAGATCCGCTGACGTTAATTAATTAATTAATGATGCGCATGCATGGGCAGTTGAGATTTCTGATACGGTTGCTCTCTATATCCAAGTAGCTAGTGGACGAATCTGAATGGTTATATTAATAAATCTCAGCAGTATAATGGCGTGTCTTATTCTGGATTTTGACGTAATTAGTATAATTAATTTGACTATAGTACCCCGAATATTCCATCGTAACCCTCCAAACTAGAGGACAAGTGCTCCCAAACACTTAGGGTAATGAGGTGCATGCATTTAAGTTTGTTAGGTAGATACCACTTGTTAGAAATTAAATGACAGATAGAAACAAAATTTGTGATATACACTCAAAGATTAGAATAAGAGACATAAATTTAAGATTGGATAAATTACCTATATCTATGAGGGAAGGGACAAAAATTATATTTTGTCTCTATAGTAAAATGGTAACTCTTGAGTGAGTCTTGAATTGACGGTCATAGTCTTGAGTGGTTGTTCAAGTTTGTGTCCTAGGGTTGGTGATGCTTTTTGGTTCATCTCTTTGGTCCTAGTTTGTCACTTGTACACACTGTCAATTTAGTGATTCTATCTATGGCTTCTTCCACGTTTTGCCACATGATCTTGGTCTCCATGGAGCTTCACTGGTTTGAATGACATGTTTAGTGTGTCTTTGGTTCTGGAGTTGTCATTTTGATCTGGAGTTGTCATTTTGATCTAGAGCTATTACTTAGCATATTTTTTGTGTTGTTCTTTTGTTTCTTCTATATTGTTTAGGTCCTGTATGTGTGTGGATCTTGAGTGTTCTATTTATATAATTTTCTGTGATATTATACATCGTGATATACTTTAATTGGGTTCTGTACAGACGTTTTCTCTATTTATACATATCTTTTTGGCTAAAAAAAATTATATTTATTATATGAATTGTTCCTTCTTGACCAAAAGAAGACGATCAGAGGCGGGATCGCAACGGCTGGACACGAGCTCCGGCGACGGGTCCATCTGGGGGGCGGCTGGCACCTGCAAGCACTCCGACGCTTGAGTGAGTAAGAGAGTACGGAGAAACAGTGTATCAGTAAGTCAGAGGTCATAACATACCTTGGTTTTGAAGAGAGCTGGTTGATATAAGAGGAGGAGATGTCCTCATGTATGCATGCGTCGTGCGTTTGCAGGTGATGGGACTGACTATCAGACGCTGATGGAGGTTCCTAGGTGGCATCATGGTGATGACAAGACCCTCATTAATGTGGATGAGATCCCCTATTAATGAGGACAGGATTTGAAACAGCCGCTCGAATATCCAGTGGGACTTGCAATGATGCCATGGTAAGATGGCGCTGGGCCAAGGCTGGGTCCAGAGGGAGGACCAAAATTGGGCCGAGATTGGGCTTAAGAAGAGGGTTGAGGTTGGGTCTAAGAAGAGGGCTGAGGTTGGGCCTACGAAGAGGGACGAGATTGGGCCTAAGAAGAG
Organism: Diospyros kaki; assembly: GCA_036245055.1. Taxonomy (NCBI): domain Eukaryota; kingdom Viridiplantae; phylum Streptophyta; class Magnoliopsida; order Ericales; family Ebenaceae; genus Diospyros; species Diospyros kaki. The sequence goes on from BSEG01000003.1 coordinate 7,694,834, forward strand.
GGCCGAGGTTGGGCCAAAGAAGAGGGCCAAGTTTGGGCCTAAGAAAAGGGCCGAGGTTGGGCCTAAGAAGAAGGCCGAGATTGGGCCTGGACGGTCCATAGCCCCCCAAGTCGGATGCTCGAGTAACGAGCGTTCAAGCTAAAAAGGGAAAGCCTGGGCAATTTTTGCTGCATATGCTAGTTTTGGAGGGTCGAATTAAGTGTGACCGCGGCAATCGGCTGAGCTGATTTCGGCTTTTCTTGAATGGTGGTCCTAGAGTCATTTCGAGGTTGGCCTGACCTTGAAAGCAAAGTAGTATTCTTATATGCGTTGACCCGCGATGTGCGTGGCCTAGGGATTTGAGGCGTTTTTCCTAAAAAATGAGGGTGCTATCTAGGTGGTAACGGGCAATCCCTTAGATGTGTGATAGGTGGCAATTTGGTGACGGTAGATCTGTGGGATGTGTCGTAGGTGTTCTTCAACGATCTTTATAAGGATCCCCTTTGGGCCAAGGTTTCCTCGCTTTCTTAGCAACAAGAAGAAGGAGGTAGGTTCAACGGTTTTGGCGAACCTTGCGAGTGACAGCTTATTTGATTGCTCTTTATGCTTGTGTGCTTTGTAGGGCGAATGGGTTCCGCATATGGTAAGAATGATGTTTGGGAAGAGATGGACATGCTTCGCAAGGAGAGAGGTAAAGCTGCATCAGGCTCCGTTCCAGCGGATAAGGCAGTTGGGAGGGCTTTTCTTACGCCGGTACTTGCTACTCCTACCGCGCAACCTGTTGGTATTATCGCTGAGATCATGACTTCGGGCACTGGCCCTGGGGAGCTTACAATTTCTGAAGAGCTGGCCCGGCATAAGAAGCATTGGGAGGGTTATGATGGAGAGGTTCGATCACCTGGTGGTTCGAATCTTGTCGGGAGTGGTGGCTGCTTGGTTTCATTTCAGGACCCAGAGTTTCGAAGTGACCTCTTCATTAATGACTACCTTGATCCGTCTTTGAATCAGAGAGGATTACCAAGTGTTGGCTCGTTGGCTGCATTTCATCAGGTCGAGCACCAGGTGCTCCAATTTGTCACGGACTGCCACATGCTCGAGGTGGGTGTAACGACTCGTCTTCTGAGATGAAAGCAGATCATGAAGAGGAGTTGCGCCAAGCTTGGGAGTTGATAAGTGGAGAGGTTAGGAAGGCCATGTTGACGGCTACTGTCGGGGCAAAGAAACAGGTTGATGAGGCCGGTCGTGTAGTCAAATTCTTTAATTTTAGCTGGATGCTGCTGAGGCGGAGTTGAACAAGTTGGAGTCGAAAGGGGCACTATCCAAATCTAAGGTGACGGTGATGGGGATGAGAGCGAGGGTCGAGGTGGCGGTCGCTCAGTTCGAGATGGTAAAGGTGAAGATTGAAGTGGATGAGTTGAGAAGGGAAGGGTATGAAGTAGCCCTGTCCGATGTCTGAGCTGCTTCCCAGAGCTAGATCTTTCGAGTTTTGGCCTTCTCAAGGGAAGTTGAGTCGAGCCGTGATTTTGTACAGTAGCATAGATTTTTGGCATTTGTCTTGTAATTTTGTTGAGTGCTTCTTAGTTAATAACAAATCGCGCTTCTTTCCTTATCGGGATGGTTTGTTCCTGTCTTTCTCTTCGTATGTGTATTGGTCGATCCTTGCGGTTTTGATGTCTTGCCTAGTTTGTCGTGATTGTAATTTTGGTCAGTGGGATGGGGTCGGGCTGCCATTCCCTCGAAGGGTTTGACGCCTCGACTTTAGGCTTTAGTTTTAGCGGCCTTGTTTCATTGCGCGGGGCTCCATGGGCTTTGGGAATCGGGGCGCCTGTTTGAGGGCATGAGGCCCCACCTGTAGGCACAAAAGAGTTCGTCACCCTAGGTGAGGTAGGTCCGTCAGGGTACCCATTGCGGGACACGCAGCGAGGTTTCATTGGCCATTGGCCGTCTGTTCGGTGTCTTGTGTGATGCGATTTGTATGCACTAGCCTGTGTGTGCATGTCCCTTACTTTCGTTCACGAACTCATCCTCTGTCTTGGGATTCTTATTTCGACATTCGATTGCTTCGCCTAATTGCTTAGTCTACTCGCAGATAGCTATCTCTACTTCAAGTTTTACTCATCCATATGACTAGGTACAAGAGGAGGTTGCCTGGATCGCATTAAAGTTCTTTACGAATTCGTCTTTGGTCGTGGTGAGGGGAAAGATCACCTCCAAGAGCGGAGAGGGAGAAAAGAAAGATGGGGAAAGGGGGTTTGGGAGAAAAACCTCGCTTACCTTCCCTGTGGCTGGGAGGAACACATCTGTCATTCGGCTCGTACTTCAGGTTTCTATATATGTACGAGGTGCTATTCATGAGGCTGCAGTTACAGCTTCCTCTGACCGAGTTTTAGAGTTTGGTACTGGAGGCGATGAACGTTAACCGATGCAGTTGCACCCAAATAGTTGGGGCTTTATCCACGGCTTTGAGGAGCTAGTCGAGTTCCTTGGTCGTAAACCTAGCAAGGTGGTATTCTTCCACTACTATCACTGAAAAGGAGCCTATCGAGGTGGTTGGATTTCTCTGACCAGCCATATAGGGAAATCGATGCTGAAGGCCTTTACCACGTCCTTCAAGCATTTTAAGGATGACTTCTTCAAGGTGGGCTCGAGAGAGGAAGAGCTCAGTTTTTTCCTAGACGAGGGAGGTAAGGAGAAATACCCCTTATTCTGGCAATTGGAACCAAATTCTCTTTTAGAGGTGGAGTATGGAAGTCTCGATCTGGAGGATTAGGCCCTAGCAGACGCCTTCACGTTTTCCCCCCAGCTTGAATTTGTGAAGCTCATGAAACTGGGAGAGGACCCTCGGGCCTTGGCCAAGTATATGGGTATGTTCTCACTGTGTATTTGGGTTTTGTTTTATTTCAATGATAGCGCTTACCGAGACTTTATGTTTCAGGGAAAAAGGCGTTGGGTTTGACGGCGGAAGAAGTGGAGAGGAGTAACTGGGGAAAAAGGTGTCGGCGTGTCATCTAGGGTGCTTGTGAGTAGGGCAAAAGTCAATGCTGTAAGCTGAGGAGCCCTATTCATGCCCGACCAATTGCCTCAATTGCTTCCGGCACTCCTTCCCAGCCGAAGGTCGAGGAGGTACCCCTCCGCAAAAGAGATGCCGGGTAGCTGTTGAACCAGGGTCTTCTAGTCAAGTTCCTAACACGTCGAACTCCCTAAACTAAGCTGCTAAGGTGCCCGTCTCTTCAGGTCCTAGGCCGACTATCGACGTTGTAGGCCTTTCGGGCTCAAATCCATTAACTGATACTACAAGCTCGTCGGGCTCAGATCGGGTTGATAGCGAGTCGGTGCCTCCCCGATTGATAGTGCTTCGTGTGGGGTTGCGATGATGCCGAGCAGGATCCTAAAAGCCTCTGGAGCCACGTCTTTCGACAGGGGAAATTTGTCTAGGACCAGCTTTTTGTGGAGGCCGATCGGAAGAGGCTCACCTCTCTTGGGGAGGAGGGGTTGTATTGATGGGTGGAGATGTTGCAACTGCGAGCTGCCAGTGCCACTCACCTGTTACTCATGGAGTCAAAATTAAGAAAGGTGATGAGTGCATAATTTCATATATTTATTTCCCTTACATATGGTCTTTTGGGTGAGATTTATGTCTTATTGTGCTAATTTATACTTATTTTTATGGTTAAGACAATTTTGGATATGTTAGAATAAATTGGGTTTTTACTTAGAAAATTTTAGCTTTTTAATATTTTGACATTTTGGCCTTCTTGTAGATTTTTGAATATGTTAGAGTTTAAGAACATGAATGAGGTCTTTAGATATTTTGTAGAGGACTTCTTGGGATTTCCATAATGGTATTATTTGTCCAAATTCGAGTTTGTTTGAGCCTCCAAACATTGCTTCAACATTAGGGCCAAAAAGCTGGGTAAAGTCCTAATTGGATTAGAATTCTACACGAACACTGAATCTTTAAAAGGCCATAACTTGAGCTTATGATGTCCAAATCGAGTGATTCAAAAGTCTAAATTCATTTACACATTCTTGAATACAATTCTAAGAAGGGCCCAAAGCCCAAAAATCTTTTTATCTGACCCAAAACAGGTTCATAAGTTACGGGAACCTAGGAAGCCCTAATTCTTAGGCTGATTTGGATTCTTTGTTGGGGGCTATTTAAGGTCTTGATCCAAGCTTGAGAAGGTAGAACATCCAGGAAGAAAAAGAGGTAGAGAAACACATCCAAGAGGAGGAAGAAACATTCTTTTCATATTTTCTCTTCGTTTTGTATTCTTTCTCTCATTATGTGTGGCTGAACTTTGTTTTTTTGGTAGAAGGATATTTTGAAGCCATGGTGAATAACATTGTGAGATCTTTTTGAGTTTATTTGCAATTTGATTTTCTCTTGAATATTCATGTATCTTATGATTTTAATGTTTATGATTATGTGTTTTGATTGCATAGACGACCGCTATTCAATTCTTGACGCATGATCAATGGCTAGCTTGAATACCAAATCCGTAATTGTTTGGCCTTTCTTCCATAAGTAGCAACTAGAGTTGATGATTATGGACAAGTTTTCATTCAATTCCTAGGGAGTACATGTGTTGAATTAAATAAACCGACCTTGTGTGTTTATTGTTCAAATTTGGTCTTGTTTTCACAAAGTTTAATGGTGCCTTTGAATTAAATTCTAGAGAGCTTGTTCTAGGGTTGTTAAAAGGTAAGTGTTAATTGAAGAGTTTGTTTTAATTAACTAAGAAGTAAGGGAAACATTGAACGAACAGAATTTGTTGTTCTTTTTAAGGTCAAGTATTCAAGGAAAATTAGTGACTTTGGCATCAATGATCAGTGTCATAACCATTTGTGGATAAATCCCTTTTACCAGAAGCATTTCTATTGATTACTTTAATCCTTTTACATTCTGATTTGCCTTATTAATTTAGAATAATTTTCTATTTTTAATTGTTTAAATTCCAAAATTCAAAATCCCCAATCATTTCTTCTATTTATTTTAATTTTTCAAAGGAATAGATCTAACCAATCCCTGGAGATACAACCTTGCTCATCACTATCACAATTTACATTTTTAAGAGTAAGAATTTATTATTTGTTGGATTTGACACCCATTAAAAGGCTAAGGCCAAAGCTTAATCTGACAGCCTTTATGGGCGGGCTGCTTTGGCTGATGAAGAGGTGGAGAGGGTAAAGTCTGTATATCTGAGAGCAGCTGGTCAGAGGGACGAGATTGGACAAAAGTTGGTCGAGTGGGATGAGAGGATTAAGGAGTTAGAGGCAAAATTAGACACTTCCCGCCATGGAGGGAGGCTCTTCTGCAATATCTAGGGGGCTTCGACGCGGCGTTAGCGCAAGCTTCATTACTTTGCCCGGGGGTGGATTTTACTGGATGCGACCGTTCTAAAGAGGTAGTGGGTGGTTGACTTATGGATCTGGGCTCAACGGATCCAGTCGTCGCGAAGTCAAAGCTTTGGAGAGGGCCTAGTGTAATACCCCAAGAGTCCAGAGAAAAGTAGTATATATCGAGGATAAGTAAGGAAGGAAACAATACCAGCTGGATACCTTTTGGGCTGAATGTAGGCAAGCAACTCTGGGGTTAAGCGTGCTTGAACTGAGAAAACTCAAGGATGGGTGACCCCCTAGGGAAGAGCATACGTGGCTGCAAGGCCAAAATAACGCCTAGTGGAGGGGGCACTTCCCTGAGAGGTGCACCGATTCCCTAGGGAAGAGCATTGACTGCTTGGGTATGTAGCTCTATTTCACTAGCAGTTCTTCTATTGATGAATGTGGGCATTTAATGTTGGAATAAGCGGCGTTATCATCGGTGAGGCGGGTGACGCTTGGCATTCCTTACCACCCCTATAAAATGGGTTATCTTTGCGTCCTTTTGTGTATCCTCTACTTAGTTTCTGAGCATCCTTCTTTAACTAGATATCTTGGGGTTTAATTTGATGATTGGTGATGTCAAGTCGAGTCGAGGTTTTGTAGGTTCGCGGTACTATCTTTGGCAGCGACGTGGGGCGATGTACTTCCGGCTGGACTTAGCTGTGAATTGTTGTTCCAAGTGTTCGCGATATGTAGGTTGGCAGTTCCCGGTGGTCGCGATACGAGGGTTGATTTATTCCTTAGCCTTGAGGGGTTCACCCTCCGTCGCCTTCGCCTTCGCCTTCGCCTTCTTGCCTCCCTTGAAATTTTGGGTTCTCTAGGGCCCTTGATCGCCACGCTGGTGTTGTCACATTTCTTGGACCTCACTTTGGGGTTCTTGCTTATGCCTTCACTTGCGTGGGTTTGCATCACTAAGATGTGGCTCACGGGGCGGTCATTTAACAAGAGTATGACCGAGGGGGCCTCTAGTCGATATTTATCCCCAGTTATCAATTCCAGTGCCGGCCATGATGTTAATCTCGATTTTCTGGTGGCTCGGGTTGGGAAGCTGCTGGGGGCTCTATGGAGGATGGGCGTTCGACAGCTGCGTTGGCCTTGTTGTGCTAAGACTTGATTAGATGTGTCAGTCATGTTGTGCTAAGATTTGATTACGGTAAAATATTGAGCTAGCTTTTGTTGTATTTTATTATAAGTGGACCACCGAGAGCATAATAAAAGATCTTACACTGTTGACATGTTTTTGTAATGGAATGTCTCAAACAATTTAGGATTGCTGCATCTGCCTATTTTGCGATGGGCTTTGGCGAGGCCGAAGAAGCTTCTGATTTGCGTTTACTTGAATAAGCTTTGTGTTGTTTTAAGTAATAAAAAGGGAAATAATGAGGTGACGTGCGGAGCAGACCGAGATGATCCAAGATCTGGCGAGACTTGTTTGTTACAAGGCTTTGTTAGACATAAACCAAGATGGCTCGAGGTCCGCTGGGGCTTGTTTTTTAAAAAGCTTTGTTGTAGATAGGTCGAGATAACTCGAGGCCAAAGGTAGCAGACCGAGGTAACTCGAGGTCCGCTAAGGCTTGTTTTGTATAAAGCTTTGTTGTAGATAGGCCAAGATAACTCGAGGCCAAAGGTAGCAGATCGAGGTAACTCAAGGTCTGTCGGGGCTTGATTGTTACAAAGCTTTGTTGTAGATAGGCCAAGGTAACTCGAGACCAAAGGCAACAGACCGAGGTAACTCGAGGTCCGTCGGAGGTTGTTTGTTACAAAGCTTTGTTATAGATAGGCTAAGGTAACTCAAGGCCAAAGGCAGCATACTGAGGTAACTCGAGGTCCACTGGGGTTTGTTTGTTACAAAGTTTTGTTATAGATAAGCCGAGATCACTCTAAGCCAAAGGCAGCAGACTAAGGTAACTCGAGGTCTGCTGGGGTTTATTTGTTACAAAGCTTTGTTATAGATAAGCCGAGATCACTCTAGGCCAAGGCAGCTGATCAAGGTAACTCGAGGTCTGCCAAGGCTTGTTTGTTACAAAGCTTTATTATAGATAGGCCAAAGGTAGGAGACCGAGGTAACTCTCGAGGTCTTCCGAGGCTTGTTTGTTACAAAGCTTTGTTGTAGATAGGCCAAGATAACTCGAGCCCAAAGGCAGCAGACCGAGGTAACTCGACGTCTGCCAAGGCTTGTTTGTTACAAAGTTTTGTTGTAGATAGGCTGAGGTAACTCGAGGCCAAAGGCAGCAGATCGAGGTAACTCTCCAGGTCTGTCGGGGCTTATTTGTTACAAAGCTTTGTCGTAGATAGGTCGAGACAACTCGAGGCCAAAGGCAGCAGACCGAGGTGACTCGAGGCCTGTGATAAAAAAAAAAAAACTTTGGGTCTGGGCCCATATGAAGATTTTGACAAGTGATAGATGGGAGTATATTTATCTTAATGATACAAGAAAATAGTCGTTCAGCTATAATATTTCCGCAAGCTGGCTACGTTCCATGATCTGGTCAAGGACCTTCTTAAGAGTTCAGCTAAGTTGTAAGCTCTCGCGCTGAGGTTGTTAGTGACTCGGTAAGGGCCCTCCTAGTTGGTACCATGTTTCCCTTATGAGGGTTGTTTTCTTGGGCCTTCAACCTTCTTTAGGACTAAGTCTCATTCTTGAAATCGTAGAGAACAAACTCTTTTGTTGTATTTTTGATCTGCTTTTTGTTTGACAGCCTGTTCACGAATTTGGGCCTGGTCTCAGATTTCCTAGACGAGGTCGAGGTTGGCTCACTGCTCTTCATTGTTGGTGTCTTCTCAAAAGTATTGTAGTCTGGGGCTAGGTTCCTTGATCTCTACTGGGATCATAGCTTCTGACTTGTAAGTGAGTCGAAAAGGGGTTTCCTTGGTCGAGGTTTGAGCGGTGGTGTGGTATGACCACAATACCATGGGGAGTTCATCTGGCCAAACTTCTTTTTCGCCGTCATGTCACTTCTTTAGCCCTGCCAGAATGATCTTGTTGGCGGCTTCAGCTTAGCCGTTGGTCTGGGGGTGCTCGACTGAGGTAAAGACCTAGTGGATATCGAGCTCTTGAAAGAAGTCTTGGAGTTTGTCGTTGGTGAATTGAGTGTCGTTGTCCGAGCTTAGCACCCCAGGGAGATCGTATCGACAAACGATATTCTTCCAAATGAATTTTTGGATTCTTTCGACTGTGATTGTAGCCAGGGGCTCGGCCTCGATCAATTTTGTGAAGTAGTCGATCGCTGCTACCATAAACTTAAGTTATCCTGCTGCGGTTGCGAACCTTTGGCACTTGTCACAACGTTTCACATAGGTCAGACAATCGTTCCTCATCGTTGGCCAATAGTATCCAGCTCTTAGTATTTTTGCTGCTAGGGACCGCCCGGCGAGGTGACCTCCACATACCCTTTCATGTATCTCGGTCATGATGCAGATAGACTGGTCGAGGTTGACACATTTGAGAAGTGGCATGGAGTAACCTCTTCGGCACAGCTGGTTCTCGAGCAGGGTAAAGTAACAAGCTGTTCTTCTAAGCCTCTTAGCTTCTTTGGCATTAGCAGGGAGCGTCCCATTTTGCAGGAATCGAATGATAGGGGTTCCCCAGAATTCGAGAGTCGCTTCTATTGTTTGTATGTTAGGAAGATCGACGGTGGGTAAATCCAGGTCCTCTTGTATGACCGACTGGTTGTTTTTGGGCTTTTTGGTGCTAGCAAGTTTTGAGAGTATATCTTCTCACACGTTTTGTTCCTTGGGGATTATTCAATTTTGGAAATAGTCAAAATATTTGGCCAAGGTTCTAACCTTGGGGAGGTATCGTCCAAACTGTGGCTCTTTTGTCTTAAATTCGCCCTTGACTTGGTTGGTTACTAGTTGGGAGTCGCTCCTAGCGATTAACCGAGATGCTCCGATTTCCTTTGCCAGGCTTAAACCGGCTATAAGGGCCTCATAGTCTGCTTAGTTGTTGGTTGCCTTGAAGTTGAAGCAGAGTGACTGTTCGAGTGTCAGCTCACTCGGTCCTTCTAGGATGACCCCAGCCCGCTTCCTTTTATGTTAGAGGCTTCGTCGACGAATAATATCTAAGGGTTGGGCTCCGGGTTTTGCTCGGGGGGAGAGTTCAGCACATAAATCGGAGAATACCTGGGATTTGATGTGCTTACGTGGATGGTATTGTATGCCGAATTTGGATAGCTCAACTGACCATGAGATCATTCTTTCCAAAAGCTCTGGCTTCTGGAGTATTTGTCGAATCTGCTAATCGGTTTGGACCTGAGCTTTCGGGCCACCGTCACCAGTGCTAGGGCTAGCTTCTCGATCTTCTGGTATCGTAGTTCGGCTCATTGAAAGGTTTTGCTGATGAAGTATACTGGCCGCTGCATTTTGCCTTCCTCCTTAACTAGTACTGCACTGAGGGCATTAGCGGTGACAGAGAGGTAGAGTGAAAGTTCCTTTCCAAGCTCTAGTCTTGAAAGGATGGGAAGGGGCTGCTAGGAAAGCCTTTAGTTCCTAAAAGGCAGTTTTGCATTCTTCCGTCCACTGGAACTCAGCTGACTTTTTAGGCATTGGAAGAATGGTTTCTCTCGGTCGACCGACTTTGGGAAGAAGTGGGACAAAGCTGTTATTCAGCTTGTTAGTTACTGGACCTCCTTCAGGCTAACAGGACTACGCATCGCAAGGATGGCTTCGTATTTGTCTGGGTTGGCTTCAATTCCTCAATTCGTTAGTATGAATCCTAGAAACTTACCAGCTTATACCACGAAGGCACATTTGTCAGGGTTAAGCCTCATGTTGTGCTGTTGGAGTTGAGCGAAGATTTCGGTTAGGTCCGAGCAGTGGTCCTGTTTTTCTAAAGTCTTAGCCACCATGTCATCTACATAGACTTCGATGTTTCGGTCGATCTATTTGGCGAATACTTTATTGATCAGTCGCTGGTATGTCGCGCCTGCATTCTTTAGTTTGAATGGCATGACCTCATAACAAAAGTTGGCATTTTCCGTGATGAATGCTGTTTTTCTTTGTCTTCGGGGTGCATTCGGATCTAATTGTAACTGGAGTAAACGTCCATGAAACTCAAGTACCTATACTCGGAGGCCGCATCTACAAGGCGGTCGATGTTGGGCAGCGGGTATGAATCCTTTGGGCACGCCTTGTTTAGGTCGGTGAAGTCGACACACATTCTTCATTTTCCTAAGGATTTTTTTACCATGATTATGTTGGCGAGCCACGTTATGTATGGAACCTCTCTGATGAATCCGGCCTTTAAGAGTTTGGTTGTTTCCTCAGCGGTTGCACGTCGTCTTTTTTCTCCCAGTCTTCTCTTCCTTTGGGCAACCAATCTGGTCTCCGAATCCAACGCCAACTTGTGGCAGATGACAAGTGGATCTATCTTGGGTATATCAGCGGGGTCCCAAGTGAAAAGGTCAGTATTTTGCCAGAGTAGGCTGATGAGCCTCTCCTTTAGCTCACTTGGTAACATAGAGCCTATGCGAACAACTTATTCTGGACGAGGGCCCAAGCTTACAGGGTGGAGCTCCTCAGTGGGTTGGGGATGCCTGTCCAAGAGCTCGCTTCGCGGGTCTAGTTCGACCATATGTACATGATGCAACGAGTCCTAGTTGTCGACACTCCCTGCTTGGTTGCTACCGGAGGCTTCACCTTTCTTCCCGTCCTTGCTAGGCTTGGGGCCTTGGGTTTTGAGGCTGTCGTGGTAACACCATTGGGCATTCTTTTGGTCAGTGTGGATGACCCCGACCTCAGTATTTGATACAGGGAATTTCATGGCCAGATGGGAAGAGGATACTACTGCACCCAAAGTGTTGAGGGATGGCTGGCCTAGGAGCGCATTGTATGGCACTCGACAATCCACGACAATCCACCACCAGGTATCGGATAGTGATTTCCTTGACCAGTAGAGTCATCCCAAATGAGGTTGACAGGTCGATGTAACCCTTGACACCTACCTGTTCTCCTAAGAAGCCAATCAAGTTTTCATTAAATGGTCCTAGCTTTCATTCGGAAATGCCCATCCTTTTTAGGGTAGATAGATACAACAGGTCGGTTGAGTTGTCCTGGTCTACCAAAACCTTTTTTTATCAAAAAATCATCGACGACGACTGAAATTACCATGGGATCATCGGGATGTAGATTAACTCCTTTGAGGTCTTTATCTGTGAAGCAGATCGCAGGGTGTCAGGTCATTCTTCTTGGTTTCTTCTTAGTATCATCTATTGTCATGACCGCATGAGGGTATTGCTCTTGTGCCAAGCTTGGCACTCCGTTGGTAAAACCTCCAAAAATGGTGTCGATGACCCCAGTTATCAGATCGATTGGGGGTGGACTGATACGGGTATGGGTGTGGGTAGTTAGGTGATAGTAGTCGTCGCTTGGTCCATGGGTATAGGCGTTTCTAGTTCGTGCCATGGTGTGTCAACAGGAAGGTTGGTTTGAAAGGCTCTAGTGAATTTATAGGGTAGGTAGGTTTTATCGAGCCCCACAGTGAGCGTCCGATTTTCCTTCCTGACCAAAAGAGGACGATCGGAAGGGGGATCGCAATGGCAGCACGCAGGCTCCAACGACGGGTCCGTCCGGGGGGCACCTGGCACCTGTAAGCACTCTGATGCTCGAGTGAGTAAGAGAGTAAAGAGAGATAGTGTATCAGTAGGTTAGGGGTCAGAACATACCTCGGCTCTGAAGAGAACTGGTTGATATAGGAGGAGGAGATGTCCTCCTGCATGCATGCGCCGTGCGTTTGCAAGTGATGGGATTGACTATCCGGCGTTGATAGAGGTTCCTAGGTGGCAGCATGGTAGTGACGGGACCCTCATTAAAGTGGATGGGATCCTCCATTAATGAGGATAGGATTTGAGGCGACCACACGAATACCCAGTGGGAGTCACAATGATGTCGTGGCAGGCTGGCGTTGGGCCAAGGATGGGTCCAGAGGGAGGACCAAGATTGGGCCGAGATTGAGCCTAAGAAGAAGGCCGAGATTGGGCTTAAGGAGAGAGCCGAAGTTGGGCCTAAGAAGAGGGCCGAGGTTGAGATGTTCTTCCTGACCAAAAGAAGATGATCGGAAGTAGGATCGTAACGGTAGTGTGTGGGCTCTGGCGACGAGTCCATCTGGGGGGCGGCTGGCACCTACAAGCACTCCGATGCTCGAGTAAGCAAGAGAGTAAGAAGAGACAGTGTATTAGTAGGTTAGAGGTCAAAACATAGGTTGACTCTGAAGAGAACTAGTTGATATAGGAGGAGGAGATGTCCTCCTACATGCATGCGTCGTGCGTTTGCATGTGATGAGACTGACTATCTAGCACCAGTGGAGGTTCCTAGGTGGCAACATGGTGGCGACAGAACCTTCATTAATGTGGATAAGATCTGTCATTAATGAGGACAAGATCTGAGGTGACCATACGGATAACCCAATGGGAGTCGCAATGATGCCGTGGCAGGCTGGCGCTAGGTCAAGGTTGGGTCCAAAGGGAAGACCAAGTTGGGCATAAGAAGAGGGCTGAGGTTGGGCCTAAGAAGAGGGTCGAGATTGAGCCCAGACGGCCCATGAATCAAAAGTTAAAAATTAAAGGGGGAAAATATTTTATTTTGTTTCTCAAAACCCCAAATACGCTCAAACAACTCCTTTCCTCATTGATGTAGGTAGATTATAAAACTATGTCAAATTTGTATGCATCTAATTTTAATCTTGAATGAATATGACATAATTTTATTATATATCACTCTCCAATTTTCTGTAAATCACCTTATTTATGAATCAAAAGTTAAAAATTAAAGAGGGAAAATATTTTATTTTGTTTCTCAAAACCCCAAATACGCTCAAACAACTCCTTTCCTCATTGATGTTGGTAGATTATAAAATTATGTCAAATTTGTATGCATCTAATTTTAATCTTGAATGAATATGACATAATTTTATTATATATCACTCTCCAGTTTTCTGTAAATCACCTTATTATATATATACTATTAGAATAATATGCTAATACTTTGACTATGAACTAATTACTTTTATAATGAATCGCAAGAAAAATTATATATTCAAAATTTTTTGTTCATACAATTCATTTGTAGTCTAGTAATTTTCTTTTTAAGTCCCCGTATGAAGAGTAGTGCAAACTGATAGAATTTCTCAACCAAACTTCACCGAATCCATTGCCAACCTAAGAAATTACAAACAATGGGTTCCCTGACAATGCCAAAGCTCCTGGTTGTGGACTTTACCCAGGACAATTTGACGCCTGGTTCAAGTGCCTGGACGGCGGCGTGCGTCGATATCCGGGGGGCCCTGGAAGAGCACGGCTGCTTCGTGGCCCTGTTCGACAAAGTCTCGCCGGAGCTTGAGAACGCAATCTTTAGTGCAGCGGACGAGCTGTTCGATCTCCCCACCGAAACCAAAATAAAAAACATTAACGAAAAGCCTTACCATGGCTACGTCGGCCAAATGTCTATTGTTCCTCTCCATGAAGGCTTGGGCATCGACTATGCCACCACCCTCCATGGAGCCCAGAGTTTCACCCACCTAATGTGGCCTTCTGGGAATGATTCTTTCTGGTATGCCTTTCTATTTTATTCAATTGTTTTTTTAAATATGAGAATCCGTACTCACTGCCATACGAGTGGATGAATGGAGTGCATAAACACACTCTAGGGTAAACACGGATAAATCTGTGTATTCATGTCAGTGCCTAAGATGAAATGGACCTCAAGGGTTCACGGGCATCAGTTTGAGACGGGAACCAACCACACTCGTAAAGAAAATTGAATACACAAGACTATTGCATCTAGGCAATTGCTAAGTAGAGGACCCTTGTGACCCACAAGGCTATCCACAGGAGTTTTGTATTAAGGGTTTTTATTTTGTTGTATCTGTGTTTGTAGTGAAAGTTCGATGTCATTTGCAAGAATTGTGGCGGAGTTAGATCGCGCAGTGATAAGAATGTTGTTTGAGAGCTATGGCTTGGAGAAGTACCACTGTGATTCTCATATTGATTCAACAACATACCTTCTGAGGTTCTTGAGATACAGAACCCCGAATGTGGGGGAGACAACTATGGCTTTTCCGTCTCACACAGACAAGAGCTTCATGACCATACTTCATCAAAACCAAGTTTCTGGTCTGGAAATAAGAGCAAGGGATGGCCAGTGGATAGCTGTGGAGTTTCCTCCCTCCTCGTTCGTTGTCATGGCTGGAGACGCATGCAAGGTACGCACCTCTTAACTAAATCCTAATCCCTGTTTCACAACTCTTTGTTAGGACCAAATCATACATATGGTGCCCCGAAATTAAGATAACACAAAAGGGAGACCTAATGAGAAAAATCTACTCAATAAATGATGATGCAGATTTTACATGGAGAAAAGAAACTTTCTTATGACAGTTTTTGCATGGAAAAAATTGAGAACTTTTATTATTCTCGTTACTTAAGTAACTGGTCATTCTCTCACTATGGCAAACACTGATTATTAAGTCATGACACTCACTTTAAGTCATGTAATTTCAATAACTTACTTATATCATCTCCAACTTAGTATTCTGTAGTCATTTGAAACTAAATTAGGGATGCCTATTTCTAGGCAATACTACTCCAATTAATTTTGTATTTTTACTTTTGTTGTTAATGAAAACCCACAACGACTACCTTGGGTGTACCCTAAACCTTAAAGACATAGAGGCACACAATAGATAAACACATAAAACTTTGTGCGTGATAACAATATATTATCCCATATTTCCTATTAAAAGAAATTGTTTGTGACCTCGTCCGAAGGAAAGGTATGAACCTTGGTGGCAAAGTATGCCATTATAACACCTTACAACTAATTAAGCTAACCATCGGTTTGAATTGCCCTTTTCTTTTAAACGTAGCTAAATTTGATTTTCTTACGAACTTAATCCCACCTAGTTTGGGATCTGAGAAGTTAAGTAACATTATTTTCTTGAATTTATTTTAGGCATGGAGTAATGACAGAGTACTATCTCCCAACCATCGAGTCACCATGGACAAGAACGGGAAGGAGACGAGATACACTGTTGCACTCTTCTCTTTCCTTAGCAAGAACATAGAAGTGCCCGAAGAACTAGTTGATGATGAACACCCACTACTATTTAAGCCATTTGTCCATGTTGATTTGTTGAACTTCTATGCCACTGATCACGGTAGAAGATCACAAAATATTCTCAAAGACTTCTGTGGAGTCTAAATCCTGCAACGATATTAATGAGTATTGTCTTCTTTTTCAAATTACCATGTTTATACATATGAATGCTTAGTTCTCTTTGTGATGCCTTGTAATAACAAGGCCTAGTTGGCCTAGTGAAGATATGTTTCTCTTTCATGTTGTGCTCAGTGTAATTTGCTTCATCTATTGGTTAATGTTCTTGCACGTGTAATATTGTACTTGTGTTGAAATGGAAATGGAGTTTATCATATTTTTTTTTAAATAAAAGATATATGTATAAATAGATAAAAAACGGTCTATACTCAAGATTTTTCCACACAAGACGGGATCTAATTAAACAATATATATAGAAGAAACAAAAGCGCTACATGAAATAAGAAGTAATAAACAACTCTTGATCAAAGTGTCAGCTCCAGGGCCAAAGGCGCTCTAACACGTCTTTTGAATCAATGAGGCACTATGAAGACCAAGATCAAGCAGCGAACTTGAAGGCAGCCATAGACAGAGCCACCAAACTATCAATGTGTACAAAGTGACAAACTAGGACTAGAAGGATGCAAGTAAGTGTCGCTAAAAA
The DNA here is from genome assembly GCA_036245055.1 of Diospyros kaki. Classification (NCBI taxonomy): domain Eukaryota; kingdom Viridiplantae; phylum Streptophyta; class Magnoliopsida; order Ericales; family Ebenaceae; genus Diospyros; species Diospyros kaki. The sequence goes on from BSEG01000003.1 coordinate 7,710,948, forward strand.
ACACTGCTCAACAATCAACCTCGAGACACATGCTGGAACAAACACTTAAGGCCACAACCATCAATTCATAGCCTAACTCAAGAGTTACCATTTTACTATGGAAACACATAGGGGTTCTGCCCGCTCCAAGTTCATCATTTTTTATGGGTTACTTTCAATAAGTTTGTATGTAATTAAATGATCTTTGATGAAGTTTTTCTATATAAAGTGAGTCTTCTTGAATATTATTTAAACATTCTTACATTTTTATTTCCTTTTTTGATGTATAAAAAAAATTAGTTTTACTGACAGATACCTGCTAAACTTGTTGCTATTGTATTAGTGACAGATTTATATCCGTCCCAAGTTCTGGCGTCACTAATACTTTAGCGATGAAAAACTCAATCTGTCTCTTTTAGAGACAAATTTTTTTTTGTTGCTAAATCCAAATTTTTTGTCGCTAAAACGATGACCAAATTGGTCACCAAAAATTACAAAATTGGTGCTGAATGATATTAGTGACATTATTTTCCACTGCTAATATTAGTGAGGGATTCTATCCATCACAAATAGAGATAGATAGCCATCGCAAGAATTAGCGACTTATAAGAATTTTTCACTAATTCTTGCGGTGGATTCCTATCTGTCGCTAAACTTGGCGACATATTACATTCCATTGCTAACATTAACGATGGATTACAATTTATCACTAAACTTAGCAGTGGATGAAGATCCATTGGATATTGTGATGGATAAATAGTTGCTATTTTTAGCTACTGAAAATAATCCGTCTCTAATATCATTCAACGATGAATAGTAAATCCATCACTAAAAATAGTGACAGACACAAATCCCTCTATAAAATTAAACATTTAGAGACAGAATCAATCTGTCTCTAATTCTAAATTTTGCCCAAAAAGCCCAGGAATGGTCAAAAAATATCCGATTCAAATCCTATTAACAAGTCAAATACAACATCCACAAAGCCAAACTCCAAACACACAAATAATTACACAAGTTACTCTAAAAGCACAAAAGTATTTTAATTAAGAGAAATAATATCCAAATAAGATTACACAACAAATATTAAAAATCAACAGTTATCATTGTCATGCATGCCATCAATAGGGCCACGATGAGTTGCATTGATTGGGTCTACTAGTTGACTTAGAGGGGTGGGAGTTGGTGGAGGATGACTTCAAGGCATCTAGCTGATCCCCAAGTGCTAGAAAGAGAGACTGTAACATGTTTTGTTGCAATTGTATCATCATAGATTGGGTTTGTGTCATCTCTTATGTAGACTGTAGCATTTCTTCTTGCGTGTGCATCCTCTTTGATTGAGTCTGCATCTTTATATTCAAGTTATTGATTGTCCGACACGTAGCATCCATCTCATTTCACACTCACTGCTATACTAGATGAAAGCATTGAAAAATACTTTGGAAATGTTGTCCCAAGCCAACAAAAATGCACCCTTTCTTGTTTTTTTCTCCAACCATGTCTAAAAATATATCATTGTCATATGTACTTGACAACTGAGTTGAATTACTCCTATCTACAAAGGTTTGTGATGAGTCTTTTTCATTTATATAAATATGTTAGCTTAAGAGGGGGTGAATTAAGTTTTTTCACTATTTTTAAAAAAATTAAACTTAAATAAATGAATTTGAAATAAGAATGTGCAGCATACTAGATTTAAAGTGGTTCAACTATAAAGCTTAGTCTACTACCTTGGTTCACAACCAAGGATTTTACAAGCACACAAAGTGTATACTATTACCTTATAGTTTTTACATAGAATCAACTATTTAACCTTTACAAGTGATTTTTTCAAACTAGGATCAACTGCAACCACTACCTCTCAAGGATAAGGCGTTACCTTTATAGATTTTGGCTTTTCACACTTGGCTCAACCACAATCACACAGCCTTTCAAGGATTAGATGTAACATTTACAAATTTCACAGATATTGTGAAATGATTTTTCAAGAGAAAATATAAGATGAAACAATAAGCAGTTAAATTTTCTCTCGACAGAGAGTTACAATATATGAATGTAAAACACTCTCTTTGAAAAATCTCACTGAAAGATAATATAGACAAGCTTGTGAAAAGCATATTAGGCTTTTGAAAATGTTTTGAATGATCGCTTGAAGCTCTCGAGAAGAGTTCTTGAGTGTGTGTTCAAATGTTCTAACTTGATGTTTTACTGTGATTGATTTTGATGATGAAAAACAACAATTGATTTTGAATTCTAAGTCAAACAAATATCAATTTAACATACAATGGAAAAACAGTATCATATACTTTGTCATCATAATCAATCAAACTATATTCTTATACATGGAGATTTGCACAAACAAGTATTATGATGAAATCTCCTAAATGATTTTCAAAAATTAGTTTTGAACAGGTGGTCAAATAAAGCTAAAGTTTTTCAAAGGCAAAAGACCAATTGTCGATCAGTTCAAGGAACAATTCGACCGATAGAATGTATGTTCTTGATAGATTGATGATTTTTCCTTTCATATAATTTTGATGATAAAAATCAATTGGATTTTAATGATGAAATTATTTTATCAATGGTTATTATCTTGGTTGTAACACCCCATTCTCCCAGGGCATTAGATAACGTAAGATTTCGGGAATATATTTTTTTCAAATAGAAACCCCACACATAGATCATTCCCCGAAGATCCTGTTACACCTTCCCAGTATATCGACTTAGAATCGTTAATAAACTAAGACAGGTAAATCACCTCAAATGCGGAAGCTAGATTGAAATCTCGAATGGTATACAACCAAACCATCGTATTCATAACTTAAAAGCCAAACTAGCGTTTTACATGACGTCATCAAAATAAACAACGTAATTGAAAACAACATACTATAAACTATCCTCTAATCGTTGTCACTCCTTGGTAATCAATTTTCCTTTCGCATCGCTTCCTTCAGCTGGAACGTTTGAATCTTCTAGGGACAAAATCCATATTAGATGATGTGTAATACCCCATATCTTCATAAAGTTACCATGTAATTTAGATGAGTTTAAAATACCGAAAGATGACTTGATGAAAAGAATAAGTCGCTGAATCGACTATAGGGAATGTCCCGAGGCTGAGATTTCAAAGGAAAATGATATGTCATTGTTAAACATCCCGAGATAGGATTTTTAGTATAGAAAGAAATCGGATTTGAAATGGTTTTCGGTACAGTTAGGATTCAGGCTGAGGAACTGAATGAATGGTAAGGGATTCCCGGAAAGTCAACGAGACCCCGAGTAGGGATATATTAAATATAAGAAAAAACCTTTAAGAGGTTTCAAAAAGAAACATAAGGATTTTTAGTCAGCATACGATCCTATGTATAATCAGGCCTAAGTGTAATTTATTAATTTTGGTCGAGGGAGGTCGAAACGATAGTTTTTCTAAGTTTTGGGGGGTGGAATAAAGGGATTAGATCTTATGGGGCTTAGTGGGATAGTTGGATAATTCAGGGGCTTGAGGATAAGGGCCAAAATGTAAAAGAAAGTTTCAAAGGGGGCCAAATTGTAATTTTTGAAAACCTACATAGGCATGGCCGATCTACCCGCAAACTTGGCTAGAAAATCCAAAGAAATGGTAGCCAAATCTCATCAGAGCATGGCCAAGGATGGTCCAAGAGGCGTGTGGGAGAAGCTATGGCCGGTGATTGGCCACGTGGGGGTCGGGTTTAGCCTATAAATAGCAAATGGTTTTGGCAAATTTTAGAGCAAAAAATTGCTCGATTTTAAGGGCAAATCAAAGGAAGCCAATAAGGGGCTTTTAATCCTTGAGTCAAGAAGAGAGTTTCTGAAAATTTTCGTGGGTTTTCGAGGTGGTTCAAGGGTGGCCAGAAAGTGTAAGGCGGTGGTCGGAGGTGGTCTGAAACTTGGATTTTTGGGGCATCACCGGTGGTTGGTTCGAGCCAAAAGGGATGCCATAAGGACGACTGGAAGAGGGCTTCCGAGTAGTGTAAGAAAATTTGGCATCAGAGTCTCGTCGGCGATCGAAAAATCGAAGAAGACTGTCACGCACCAGTCGAGTCTTCCAGATCACGCGTCGGCGCGTGGGGGTGCATGCCAGGTCCATTTGTTTTGAATTGTTTTTTATTATATTCAAAAAATTATTTTATGTATGATTATGTAAAAATATTTGAGAAAATAGTTGTGTAGATATTTATTTTGGATTATTAGTAATAAAAAAAGAGACAAAAAAATAGGAAAATGTGAGGAAATTAAGGAGAGAATTATATTTTGATGATTATTGGATAAATATGATGATTAGGGTGCCTTGCAACTTAAGGTAAAGTGACTCGTGCGAAGTTTGAGATGGGCACGCAAATCGAGGCATTTCATGTTTTTCGAGAAAATTTGAGTTGCGTCTAAAGATGAGTTGTTCAATCCAATTCTTGTGTATAATCTTGTTACTTTTGATTTGTTGTGAGTGTTCATTCCTATGGCTTGGCTTATTGTGAGAAGTTATAAACTTTGTTGACTGGGATGGTAAAACCCTATGATGAATTCAGTTTACCCGTGAGTGGTTGGTTTCGTGCGATGGTTCGTTTGAACGATTATTTACATATGCATTGAATTCCGTACAGTAAATTGCATACATTGAAATGTTGATTTTATGCATGTTATGATTTTCGACATTGGCACGTTATGTGTTGTCCATGTGGGACGTGAGTTGTTAACCTGTGACGCGGCACTTGAGTGATAGCATTCGAGATGCGTGCCAAGGATTAATGCTATGTAACCCACTTGGGACGGGGCTGAGATGGACTTCACCCTACGATACTCAAGTGGTGAGGCTGAGAGTGGACACCACCCCGATTGTTGGCTCAAGTGGCGTGGTTGAGAATGGACACCACCCGAGGTTTCTTCGAGCAATAGCATTAATATCGAGATGTCGTTGATTCCGAGGATAGTTCTGATGTGATACTCTTGGGGCTAGGGTCGCGGTTGGTTTTGGAATGCTTTTGAGCGAGAGCGTAATGCCTAACTATGATAATGGGGTGATACCTGGGTTCATATGTCGAGGTTGTCCCTCTTAAGTAGGATTGTGTTTGCCAATGGGTCGATGTGGTCGAGTCGCCTTCAGAGAGATTGCATTTTCTCGGGATAGGGCTAAGTGCTATGTGGGATTCTCTTGGGCTGGGGCATGTCAGGATTTGTCAATTTTATATATGATTTTCCATATATTTATGAAAATATTTTTGAACTCTCACTTAGATGATTCAGTATCTAATCTGGACTATGTCCCTAGAATATTCAAACATTCTAAATGAAAGCAGCGGCACTAAAGGAAAAGACGCAATCGAGATGTAGCCGATATGTTTTAGTTTTCGTAGGTCTTTGTCTATGGTTACGATGTTTAGAGGTTATGTAATATTTTGATATTTTCATGTGAAACATCAATTTGGTTGTAAAAGAAATTTGTCAGTTATATATCATTGAGGTTTTGATCTTGCTTTCGCTGATGTGATTGATATTACCTGTCTTAGTCAATTAATTATTAAATTTGATATGTTGAGGAGGTATAATCAGGATTGTTGGGAAATGATTATGCTAAGGGTATGTATATCGAGAGACTTATGTTGTGTGTATAAGGTTGAAAAAAAAAAAAATTCCCGAAATCTTGAGTTAATGCACGCTTAGGAAAAATGGGGTGTTACATATGTTAGAACGGGAGGTGCTATGGCACATACCAAGAGGGGGGGTGAATTGGTTATTTTAAAACTTTGATTAAACTTGAAAAGCTTTTTAACACAAATTGAGGTTTTATGAAATAAAACGTGAAGTATATAAAAATGACAAATGTAAGTTTACAAAGATAAATATGTGAACCAAGTGAGGAATAATGAAATGCTTGGAAAAATAAATAGATCAAAGAGCACAAGCACACGAAACACAAGGATTTATAGTGGTTCGGCTTAACTTAAGCCTAATCCACTACCTTAGCTCCTCACTAAGGATTTTGCAAACAATCCACTAAAACCCCCTACTTAAACCAAGTAGGTCTTCTAGTCCAAGACTAGGAATTACAACCTCTTGCTTATACAAGCAAGCCCTCTAGCACCTAGCTAGGAATTACTGTCCCTTGCTTCAACGAGTAAGTCTTCTAGCTCAAAGCTAGGAAAATAAGAGTGATAAAAATGTAAATGAGACGCTAAGAGTTGATACTCTTAGTTACAAATTCTCTCACAATGAAAACAAGGCTTGAATGAATTAATACAAGTTAAAATCAAAGCCTTGAAGAGAGAAAAAATTGAAGCCCAATCACTGTAAATACAATCGAGAGTAACAGTAAGCTCAAATTATTTCATTCCCGTCCATTGGTCTTCTCTTGATCATCTATGACATGTATATATAAGTGTCCCACGAAGTTGAAGAGAAATATAGCCGTTTGGAGCCGTTGGGATTTGAAAAAATAGCCGTTGGAAGCTTTCTGCGAAACACATAGTCGACAGAGAAAATAGGTTAGTCGACTATTTCTTCAAATAAAAATCAAACATAGTCGACAGATAGAAAGTGATAGTCGACTATTTCTAACACAAAAATTCCATAGTCGACAGATACAAAAGCATAGTCGACTATTGTAAAAATGTGAAGAAAATTTTGAATTTTATGAACAAAAATAGTCGACAGATGAAAAGCTATAGTCGACTATTCTTTCATGATAGTCGACAAATCCAAAAATAGTCAACAGATGCCTTAAATAGTCGACAGATTAAAAACAGCATAGTCGACTATTCTTTTGCATAGTCGACTATCCTTAACAACATAGTCGACTATTCTTTTGCATAGTCAACAGAATGAAATGCATAGTCGACTATCCTTTAAACAACTTTGAAAACTTAACAAATCTTCATTTCGATTCTTTTGAAAGCAAGTTGAGATTATTAAAAACATATTTATTTTGAATCTAAACACACTCAACCACACTTCAACATTTCTCCTATATAAATTTTCATAACTTTGCTTCAAGGAGATTTAAAGATTGTTTTTCACATTCATGTAAATTGATTAAAAATAAACTTATCCATAAATATTTAGAGATTGATTTTCATATAGTCATTATCAAAACCACTATTTTATTATCCAAGAGTAAAATATCAACATAATGAATCATCTAAGTAAGAGTTCAAAACACGTTTTCATGAATGTATGCAAGACATGACTAAACCGACACAACTCGACAAGTCCTAACGCAAGAGAATCCCTCACAACGCTTAACCCAACCACATAGAAAGAGAAATCTCTCTACAAGTAACATCACCACACCGACACATCGACACAATGCGTTTCTAGCTTAAAAGGGGCAAGGTTAACGCATCTTCCCAACACCTCAGGAATAATCGTTACTGATTCGGACCTCGAGGGTCACATCAATGTAGGAACCCGGTTTACCACAATTACGTCAGGGATTACATTCCCAATAAAAAATATTCAGGAACCACTACCAAATCCCAACTCAAATCCCATATGGACCACCAGTCATCCTAGTGCAACTTTCCTGACCATACGGCCTGACATGGAAACCTAGGCAGCTATCCTGGCATGCACACTAGCACAAGATACCCCTATACATTATTTTGGCAACACCTTTGGGGAATTACGGGTACACTATCCAGACAACATTCCAGGCTGACATCCTACATGAACAATACAAAATGCATGACAATGCCACATATCACAACTCAATGCATCATATAAACAACATTTTATAAAATACAATACACATGTACAAAACATTTAGGGACGTCAAACCTCTCTCATGAAACCAACCGTCGCCGGTTATTGCTCGCATGCAACAAAACCATTTTGCATGAAATCACAACACATTTAGGTAGCGCAAATACCAAGTTTTTAGGGTAGAAACACCTATAATAAATTAGGTATTGGGGGCAAACACTCACCTCGGACGTATTCAGAATGCCTCGATCCTCGTGCATAGCCTCGATTTACGTGCCACAGCTCAAACACCTGTACTTATTCTCCCTAAATATCATATTTATTTAAAGGAACATCAAAATCTATTTTTCCTTAATTTTCCATATTTTTCTCCTAATTTTCACCTCGATAATTCCAAAATAATTTTCTCCTCAAACATTTTCTCAAATTTTTCAACACTATAATTCCTAAAATAATTTAAGAAAAATATTGAAACAAAATTTCAGAATTACCCCTATGCCACACGCCCTCATGCGCCAAGTGAGTGTCTGCGTGTGAAGTGTAGCACGTGAAACTCATGCATCATTTTTCTTCCTCGCTTCTGGTCGCCGCCGACTGCTCCGATGGCTAACTAAGCCCACCCCCTTGAAGGTCTCCCCAAGTCAATCTAGATGGCACTACTTGTTGCCCGAAAAGTCACCGAAAAATGCCCCAAATGGGCAGTTGTAGGCGTGGCTCCTGCTTTCGCCTCGTGCTTTCGGCTAAGCTTCGAAACAGCTTCAAACGAGCTCTATAACGCACCAAATTCTCCAGATTTTATCCTTGATCCTTCGAGAATAAAAGTCCTCTATCCTTTCCCTTCAAATCACCCTCAAACGCGTTCAATTTTTGCGCTAACTCTTGGCAGAAAACCTAGCTATTTATAAGCGAAATCCTACCATTTTTCAACCAATCAAAGGCCAAGGCTTGGCCCCCAAGCACCCCCGCACCGTATACAACCTCCACCGAACCCTACCTAGGCTGTCCCATCGCCGAAAAATTACTCCAGGTGCAGTGGTAGTACAATGACTATTTTTGGCTGTGTTCACATTATTTTTTGACTATTTGCACTTCAGCCCCCTTACTTATTCCAAATGTCATTTTGGCCCTTTCCATAGAACCCCTGATCTTTCCAATACTACCATTAAGGCCCTTTCCATAGAAGCCCCAAAAAATTATGCTTTTGACCTCTCTCAGGCAAAATTAGTAAATTACACTTTAACCCGATTGATCGATTTGACCCTAAGTCCTTTCGTTTCAACCCGAAATCGTTAAGGGTTGTTCTACATATAAAATATTGTTCCTCAAAGCACTCCGTTGAATTTTTGAAAGTTTCCTACGTCGATTCGATTTACAGCTTGATCCTCAGCTGGACCGAAAATCGTTCCCGATCCAACTTCTTTTGACACCTAAAATCATGCCTCGAATCACTCGTCGGTACTATTCTATTTTCTTTAACTATCTAGGGTCTAGGGTATTCCTTTCGGTCGATTCGATCACTTAAAACTATGTTAGTGTACCATACAGCTTTATTCTTTCAAAAATTCTATTTATACCCTTCATAAAATCCCATTTATAACCTTAAGAATTTCCCAAGTCTTACATTGGTGTTCCAAATTACTTTTATATGATCTATTAAGCACTAAAATTAAAATCAATTTCATCATGCATTCCAATGTCAAAAATCTTGTAATAAATTTCTTGTTGATATTTGGAATATTATGTTTAATTTTGTAGTGGAGAAAAAGTTTCGAATTAATTTTTTGACAATTGCTACAATAATTTTTGGTTGTTATAGTAATTTTCGATTGCTATAGTGTTATAGTAACTGTCGACAGATTGGAGCTCTGACACTTCCATCAGCTAGTTTCTCCATATTCCGACTTATTCATTTCACCACTAACGACTATATTCTTGAAAGAGCTCATGAAGCACTATAAATAGAGATCAAATGGATGAATTAAGACAGCCAAGATGATTGATTTCAAGCTTTTAAGTGTTTATTCTTTCAAGAGCTTAATTGTTTCATTTGTTCTTCATTTTTGTCTCCAAGGCTTTGGTCTCATTTTTGTAAATTTACTTTCAAACCTTGTTTCTTTATTAAGAGAACTTGTAACTTAGAGTATTTACTCTTAGATCCTCTCTTTTGTATTATTCTTAGTTTTCCTAACAAGATTGCTAAAGGGGATACTTTGATTGTAGTAAGGTGTATTTCCTAGCTTGTTGATAGAGGGTTTGCTTGTTTAAGTAAGAGGTTGTAATACCTAGTTTATTGCTAGATGGCTTGATTATTTAAGCAAGAGCTTGTAAATTCCTAATTTGTTGCTAGAGGGTCTATCTGGAGAGATATGAGGATATTTATAATGGATTTGTTGAAAAATCCTTAGTGAGGAGCTAAAGGAATGGATTAGGTTTGGTTGAAGCCGAATCACTATAAATTGGTTGTGTCCCTCTTTTGATTTTGTTCTTGTTTTATTTCTTGTGCCAAATAATTCCATCACTTGTATTAAAATCTTATTTTTCATAAAAAAGAATTCAACTTTTTTGAACAAAATTTTTAAATAACCCAATTCACTCCTCTCTTGAGTGTTGGCACCATTACTATACAAACCTAACATTACCTTATTCGCATAACTTTTTCTCTTATGTATAGATTTCTTGCATTGAATGTTAGCTGACACTGCAAATGACAATTGAATCACAACTTCTACTTTTTGTCTCTATGAGCATTAAACAACAAATATACATTCACAAAAGTATACTCATGTTGTTTGAAATGCATTTAATGAACTGAAAAGATGAAACTGATAGCATTTAATGCATCCAACGACTATATTTTTCAAAATCTAATAGAAGATACTCAACTAATATACATGCTTTCTTGATTTGGTATACCATGTAATCAATTATATGAAATGCTTACTCTGATAGGTTTGAAATGCAATGGCACACCCCCAAGAGGGGGGTGAATTGGGTAATTTAAAACTTGATAGAACTTAAAATCTTTTTGATATAAATTGAGGTTTTAGTGATTTAAAACATAAAATATATAAAATGACAAATGTAAAGCTTAAAGAATGTAAAGCAAGAAAAATATGTGAACCAAGCGAGTAAATAAATGCTTGGAAAGATAAATAGATCAAAGAACACAAACACAAGAGAACACAAAGATTTATAGTGGTTCAGCTTAACCAAACCTAATCCACTGACCTTAGTTTCTCACTAAGGATTTTAAACCAATTCACTAAAATCTCCAACTTGATCCCAAGTAAGCTCTCTAGCAACAAGTTAAGAAAAAATACAAGCTCTTACTTATACAAGTAGGTCCTCTAGCTACACAAGCTAGAAAATACAACCTCCTATTTACACAAGTAGGCCCTCTAGCTACACAAGCTAGGAAATATAAGCAATGTTCAATAGAGAGAAAAATCTAAGAGATGAATCTCTTAGTTACAAAAATCTCTCAAATAAAAACAAAAGGCTTGAACGATAAAATACAAATTAAGATCAAAGTCTTCGAGAGAAAAGATTAAAGCATAAATACAAATTGAGATGATGTAGATAATTTTTAAGTTCTCTTCACTTCATTCCCACCCATAAACCTCTTCAAGTTCATCCATGACTTGAATTTATAAGCATTCTAAGAGCCTTGTCCAAAACTAGCCATTTTTTTACCGTTAGAGTTTGAAAAATTAGCCGTTATGGCTGTCTGTGAAAAGAGTTAGTCGATAGAAGAAAAAGGTTAGTCGATAGTTTCATAAACAATTTAGAACTTAGCCGACAGTTTTGACCCTTCTATTGACAAACTTGAAAGATTAGTCGACAAATCTTGAAATACGACAAACTTGAAAGATTAGTCGACAAATCTTGAAATACATAATCTGTTAGCCGATAGAGTCAAGTAATAAAATAATACTTAGTCAACAGAATAAAGAAGTTAATCGACAGAAACAATTTATATATTTTGTTAGTTGACAAATGGCTATACTTAGTCAAAATATGCAAACTAGAATTTGAATATTTTGTCGACCGACTATAAGAAACGTTTGATTTTAGATTTGAAATATTTTTTAATCAATTAAAAATATAATATTCTAAATGCCATTAAAAAAAATTTATGACAAGATTGTAACAACCCGTTAATGGGTCTAGGATTTTTAAATATTTATTTAGGTGCATTAGAAATTTTTCCCTATTAAATTAAATGTTAAGAAATATTATTTTATGTGGCCAAATTTATGCAAGTAAATTATGTGTTAATTAAATGGGAATGATTTTCAATGGGCCCCTTTGAGTCGGGTTAGTGAAATGGGCTTTGGGCTCATGTGTATTAAATGTTATGTATTAATGAGATGGGCCAATTAAAATAAATGGGTTGATGGATTGGGCTTGAGCCCAATTACAAAATTGTGTTTTAAAGTAAATGGAAATGTGAAATGCCCAAAAGGGGCTTGTGAGTTGTGTGTGAATGGGAAAAGTGGAGGGTAAAAAGAGAATTGTGCAATTGGGTTGAATAAAGAAAAAAGGAAAAAGAAATGGAAATTTAAGCAAAATGGCAAATATGGGCATGAGGTATTTGTGTATGTGTGTGTGTGTAAGGGCAATTTGTTAAATTCTAAGGGGAAAGTGGTTGGCAGCCCACTTCTCCCCATTTTTCTCCCTATGCCCTCATGTTTCTCCCAATCTCTCTCTCCCTCTCTCTCTCTCGTAGCCCTCCCTCATTCTCCTATCTTCTTCTTCTTCTTCAATTTTATTTTTCTTGTTTAGAGCTTCAAGAAATGGGGTTGTTGACTTCATCGGAAGGCTTTCTTCTCTTCGGTTATCTTCAATGAGGCAAGTTCTCCTTGCACTTTTATTTTTATATGGTGCAAGTTTCATGTTTTCCTTGTTCTCTTCCAAAGGAACCTCTTTTGATGGCAAAGTGATGCATATATAATCATAGTTTGTCTCTTCTTATGGTGGTGAGAACTACCTCTGTCAATGGTTGCTAAGTTCTCCATATTTTTGTATTTTTCCAAGTTGTAGGTATCTTTTTGAGTCATTGCAGTGTCCCATTGATGGTTTCGTTGGGGCTTGTTTACCCCATATTTTTCTTTCATGGAACGACATTGGGGGTTAGGAAGTTAGAATGAGAGTTTTGGGATGTTTGGTGGCCATTTTGTGGGTTTTCAGTGGGTTTTTGGCCATTTTTGCTCGTTCTCGGCCAAGTCGACTCGAATTTTCGCCGAGTTGACTCGGCCACAACTTGACTACTCTGCGCATGTCTCGCTGTTTCGGCCATAACTTTTGATGTAGAACTCAGATTTGTAATCCGTTTGAAACGTCATAAACTAGACTTCAAGGGATTCGATTTGATTATAATATCATATATTTTGGTTATTATTTGAAGGGGTTAAGGCTCTTGTTAATCCAAAACAAGTAAGATGGCTAATATAAAGTGTTTTTAAATGCTTCCTTTGATATCCCTCAATCCTCTAAAATGATAAAATGTGGTGGAATACACCTATATGTATATACGTGGGGTTTATGAGATAAAAATGTAATTGAGTTGCATGAGGAAGCATGATGATAATCATTTGGGAAGTTAATAAGAAGTGATCTTGGGTGGCATGTTCATGGTAACTCATGTTTGATGCATGACTATCATTATATGAATAATTTTCCTTAATCAATGTAAAATGTGTGGAAGAGCCAAGAGCTCTAATGGGAAATCAAAGTGAGGATGTGTGAATGTCATTTACCATAGCATTGTTTGTGGTTATGTTGCATGGCATTGTGCTTCTATATTGCCTCACTTTGGGATGTTGGATCATGGGTTGCATTCATTGGGGGATTATGCTTTGTATGTGATAGGAGCGTGAGCATTCGCATGACACGGTTGGCCTGTGAGTGCTGACTTTTGTATGTTAGACGAGCATATGTATTAAGGCATTTGTGTGTGTGTGTGGATTCTTACGTGGGCGTAGCATGGCCGGATGCTTGGCTTATGGAGGCCTGGTCATCACGTCAATGTTGTAGGAGCCATTGCATCCCTTATATGTTACATTGCATGGTTCCTTTGCGCGCGGTGGTGATGGTGGTGGAAATGAGCTTATGCTTGTGGTGCGTAAGGCTATGGGTGGAGGCCTACAACAGCTAGATCCTGTGATGCATAAGACTGTGGGTAGAGGCCAACAGCAGCTGGATCTTGTGATGTGTCAGACTGTGGGTGGAGGCCCACAGTAGCTTGTGATATTGAGGGATTATTAGTGATGTGGTACATGATGATGATGGTGATGGATGTGAGATGAGAGCCTCGAGCTCATGTTCTTATCTTGGTAACCTGCCCTTGGCTACAACAGGTTTGTATACAGGGTCTTGGGCGCCATTATGTGCATTTTTTTATATGGGCCCCAAGGACCATATGTGTGCATCCATGCATTGATGTTATGGCTGGATAACGTGGGTTATAATTTATGGCATGGATTGTGTGTCATATATGCTTTGGGACTGGTGTGTGTCCATACGTGGCATGATATGAGTGATGTTCAGGGAAGTCTGGTCATAACCAGTTTTTGTTGTTTTGATACACTTACTGAGCCTTATGGCTTACCTTGGAAAATATGTTGATAACAAAAAATAAGAAATGGTATTTCTGTGAAGTTGTTGTTAAGTGTAGAAGACATGACCCCAGTCAGCGTTATATGTCGGGTAAGGATTTCCTTTCGCTTCGTATTGTTCATGCCTTCATATATATGAGCTGTTGATACTTCCCTTTTGATATATGCTTGCTAAGCCTTATGGCTCACCCTTGTTTTTTTTTTTTTTGTCATTCTAGGTAAGTGGAAGATAAGTAAGTGGGGCAAGTTCTAGTTAGATGTGTACAGAGATGTCTCGCCCTCAAAAATCCATGGGTGTAATTTGAAGGGCTCCAATAGAGGGCTTCTTCTTGTATTTGTAGTATTAGAGGCTTTCATTTTGAAAAAGTGTATGAATGGTAAGATCTAAGCGAATGATGTAATATGTGTTACGGCTCCTTCTTTGATAGTGAGCAAATATAGAAATGAAAAATAATTTTTGGCAAATTTTTTATTGATATCTTGTATCTATATCCATCTTGAATGGACCTTCTCACAGATTTCCTATGCTAGCGGGTAATCCAGGAGTGGGCCCTGACAAAGATATTTTGGCAATAGATTTAATTTTCATTCAATAAATTTGATCAAATAGAAACATAACATTTCAAATGTCATTAAGAGATCTATCACAAGATTTTTGACATTAGAATGCATGATGAAATTTATTTTAATTTTGGTGCTTAATAGATCATAAAAAACTAATTTGGAGCACCAAGATAATAAACATCAATAAACTAATTTCATCATCAAAATGCAATTGATTTTTATCATCAGAATTATATCAAAGACAAAATATCAATCTATCAAGAACATAAAGATGGTCTTTTTTCCTTCGAAAAAATATTACATTATTTTGACCAACGATTCAAAACTAATATTTGAAAAATTATTTAGGAGATTATTTTAAATCTTAATACTTGTTTTTACAAATATTAAAGACAAAATATCAATCTATCAAGAATATAAAGATAGTCCTTTTGGCTTCAAAAAAATATTGCTTTATTTTGACTAATGGTTCAAAACTAATATTTGAAAAATCATTTAGGAGATTCTTTTAAATCTTAATACTTGTTTTTATAAATCTTCATACATGAAATTTATTTGGTTTTCATTTTCACAAAGATACTTAAAATTGATTTTTATTTGAAAACCATAGCCTTGACTTATGACTTGGGATAAATCAATTTGTTTTTCATCATCAAAACTAAACACAAAAATAAAATATCATACTCAAGTATGACCAAGTCATTACTTGACTAATATAGAAGCTTCAGAGACTTATATTTTGTACTCGATTACAAGACTGAGTTTACTAGACTATTTTGGACCTTTACTTGAGCATAAACAATTGTTACTTGATTATATTTAGGTCTAGAGACTTATCCAGAATCCATCCAATCTTTACTCGATTAAGAGAAGATATTCACTTGAGTACAAAAACACATTAGTCCATTATAAAAGAAACTTTACTTGAGTAAAAAGATGCTTAGAAGATATAACATAGAGATACGATTATAAAATGATTCACTTGAGTACAAATGATTGATACTCGATTATAAGAATTCCTTACTCAATTAATTTTTGAGTTGATTGTATAACATACTCGAGTGTAAGGATTTTGATAGTCAATTAAATTAAACATTTACTTGATTATATAAATATATGTAATCGACTAATTTAAAAATAAACTAAGCATTACTCCATTATATTCAAAACATACTCGATTGGATTTTTACAAATACTTTCAAAAGATTTACTCGATTATCACAAAGGGTTCACTCGATTGGCTCTCACATGCTTTATGAAATACTCAATTATTTTGAAAACATACTTGAGTTCTAAAATCATCAAACTTAGGAGAACTTCAAAATATTTTGGATATCATCAATGAACCATATTTACTAAAAATATATTTTCTTATCGAATTTTATCAAAAAATATTTTCTTAATAAATCAAAACATAAATTTCTCAACAATTTCTTCGCATATTAAACTCATCCCGGAACAAGAAATTTAGATGCAAATAAATTAGATAACTAACACATTCATATACAGTTAATTAATGACAATAACAATTCAAATATTATGCATGATTAACAAATTGTAATTTACAACAATTGATGTAGCTTTTGAAGAGACCCAACCATCTTTCCCTTTGTAGTGTTTTATTCTTGTAAAAAACTCAAAATTGGTTGGTTCCCTATTCAATTATTTTCTCTACAAAAGACAACAAATGATAGCATAGCAATTAAGTTAAATATAAAGTTTTATCATGTAATGTAATTGAACTTAATACAATATTTCGCCTACTAATGATATGTAATTAAACTTACCAATCTTTTTTTGCGCGCTGCTATTGATATGTTGCCATCGGTGTGTAGAGATAGAATTAATTTAGAGATGGAAATTTTGTCTCTAGCCAGGGAAAAATATACAGAGATAGATTTTTTTTTTTATTTGATTTAAGAGACAAAAAAATTCTGTCTCTAAATCCATCTATGAGCAAAAAGAATCAGAGGCGAAACAAATCTGCCTTTTATTTTATCTCTAAATCAGAGACAACTGGTTTCCATTTCTAAAATTATTTTTCTAAATCTGTCTCTAAAATCGTTTTTATTAAAGACGAAAACAAATTCCATCCCTAAAATTGGTTTTTTTTGTTTTTTTTGTAGTGTTATGAAAAGTAATGACAATGTTTTTTCATTGTCTCTAATGGGTAGTTAAGGAAGTTGTGCATAAAAATCCTTCTCATGTTTCAAATGAAAAACAAAATGTTTGAGAATATAAGTAAGTTATTATGATTCTCAAAGTAAGTTATTATGTTGAAGCAAAGAGGTGTACTAAAAGTTGAAGAGCGGGATTGAGTTCACTATTTTTGTTTTATATGTTCTATAAATTGTGTATTGAGTTTTTCTATGAGATTTGTATTTCTTGCATTAAAAGGTTTTCTTGTTTGAAAGGGGATTTATTGCAAGGTTTTCTAACTCCTATACAAATTCCAGGATTTAATATGAGATTTTCTAGCTTCCTTACAAAGCCTAGGGTTGTTTTGAAGTTTTTTAGGTCTTATACAAAGGCTAGAATTATAATCAAGGTTAGTAGCTCCTAAACAAAAGGTAGAGATCGTTTCATAGTAAAATCTTTAAGAAATACCTTAAAGAGAGAGGACGTAAACTCTTATAACCGAATATCTATAAAATTTTATATTTTTGTAGTTGTGTATGTTTCTTGCTTATCTTGACGGATTTAAAGTTAATCACATATATCAAAACCGTCCACAATTTTTTTTTTTTTAAATAGAATCATAATTATTATAAGTCTAATTTACCCCTTCTTGAAACATTTTTTTAGACGATGCACTGACTATCAACAGCCAACAACAAGCCACGAGAATAAGGTATGAGACTATTTCTCAACTTTAACTTTTATAGTAATAACTTTAGCTCTTGGTATGGGCCAATTAACCAACCCTATAGTGACACCTAATTTGTATTTATGAATTAGGGTTTCATTAATTTGTAGAGTTCACATATATATACAAACTTAAGTCATATTCATCAGATTGCAACTAAAAATACAAAAAAAAGTTTATATTATACAATATGATCTCAACTAATTAAGTAGACAGCTCTCTAACAATTCTAGAATCGGGTCTATCTAACATTGAAAATTCATTGGTATAAGTTTAGTGGTTAATATAATATATGTTAACAAATTGACAAGAATCATAAAGAACCACACCTACACCTCAATTATTTCTTTTGAAGAGTAACCTCTATACTAGTGAAGGGGGACCATAGGTGAGGGACCTCGATTACGTCTTTTGAAGAGTAACCTCTATAATAATTAAAAGGGGACCATAGGTGAGGGACATTCTCAAATAAATAATGGGTTGGATAATAGACTTGTTTTTCTTTATTGGTCCATTCCTATATATCATGTAAGAAGCATAGAAACGGAATATAAGTTAGTTTCTATTTTGAAAATGTTTTAGAAATTGAAACTCTATGAGATTTGTTTTGGAAACTCTAAAATTTTCCTCTTAATTTGTAAAATATTTGGAAACTTTAAGGAAACTTCCAAAAAATGCTTCTAAGTCTTTTATAATTTGTGAAAATAAAAAATGCATCTACTTCAAAAGTTAAGAAACTAATGGGTGAAAGTGAAAAAATTGAAAGGGTTTTTTTTTTTTTTCCCTTGCTATGTAAAGTTAGCTACTAGTTTCTTTTGGTCTCTTTCAAATCTTAATTATCTCTTGCGTGAATAGACAACCAACAACTACAATGATTTTTTTTTTTTGTTTCTAATGATATTGATAATGAAACAAGTTGATAGGGAAGCAACATTGATGGATAATATATAAACAGATGGGACATTTTGGTGTTACAACCTTTTATCTTATAAATTTATTAATTATGAAAATAAGAAAGACTCATAAATTTATGTATCGCCATTTCTAATAAATAAGAATCAAGAGAATTCTTATAATTACAACATATATAAAGACAAATTATATGATATACCATGGAATATCCAATAAGTATCTAGAAAAAAATGATAATATGTATATGGAAAAAAAAAATCTAGATAGAGACCCTGTTAATAAATTAAATTTTCAAAATGCCCTTTATATGTATTTTGTTTCAAAAAAAAAATAAAATCTATTAATAAAATTTGATCTCATAACCTTCAAGGGAAATTATACTTAATTTTTCCACTACATTAAATCAAAATTTTCCATAATTTTTGCCTAAAAACCGAAAGCTAAATTTCAACAACCAATTGCCGCACAATGAATCATTATTTGAAATCTTCTATTTTTTTAACTTGACTGCAAGGGATAAAATTGAAAAGAAAACTCGAGAAATACATTAGAAATTAAATAATAGATAATAGCTAGAATCATGAGAATAACTGCAAAATCAAGGAGAATTATTGAGAATATATATAAGAATAGAGGAATAACTCAAAACAAGCTAGAAATCAGGGGCAACCTTGCAAAGAATATGAAGAAATCGAAAATATAATCCAACAATAATGTGGCAATTCTAAATATTCAATTAGCAAGTTGCACAACTGAATCTTCCTTAGAAAATTAGAAATTTGGAATAGGGTGTGTCTCCTCCCTCATAGTGATGGAAAAGTAATAGGACGGGGATAGTTTGCAATGCGTGAAAACTAGAAGCAATAGCTAGATTGATGAAGAACAGGAAACATTAGTGGTGACAACTCGAATAATATAGGTAAGAGGAAGTAGTGAGGTAGTGGATTTTGAGCAATGCATTTGAAAACAACTAGAGATGTCTATAAAGGTCGCATCATGCAGGTTTGAATGAAACTAATTAGGATTGCAATAGAGAGCATAGATTGACAATGAGAAGATATTAATAATATTTTTTAAAGGAACATTTGGTTTTTCTTAGCGAGTTGAGGGTGTCACAATAACAATTAATGGTGACAAGATTTTCAAAAAAGTAGATATGGGTAAAGCAATCGAGGCTAAGAGCTTCGATGAGGAGGGGTGAAATAGGAATTTTGATGACAACAAAGACTGATGATATTTTTGGTGAAGCATTAAACGATGATGTTTGAGCTAGAGGATTGGAGGGCCACGTTTGGCAATCCCAGGCTATCGTGCGACGCCTGCAAAGATGGCCACGTGGCAACCATCTTTTTCTCCAGATGACGCCTGATTACATTGATCGTGTTGCACGACCAAATCTTGACCATTCATCTTAAATTTATGAAGCACAATCCCAGTTGTCCAGATCTGCTATTTATCTAGCATCGAGATTTAAAGCGTCATCAGAGAAGAGGGAGAGAGAGAGAGAGGGTGTCTTGATTGACCTAGGGTTTGGGGGGTTTCCTTCATTTTACTCTATAAATGCTCTGTATATGCTTATATTCCTTGTGATCCATAGTTCTCTAGTTCGATAGGCTTTAGCCTATAATCTGTATTTGTGATTATTGGGGCATTTTTGTTAGCGAACCAGTGATGTACAGAGAGTGTTTGTGAGTCAGTTTTGAGGGTGTAATCTCTGTTTCTCATATAGTATAGTGAGCTCTTCTCACCGGAGCTCAACATGAACGTAGCCCTGATTTAGGGTAGACCACGATAAATCCTTGGCCTCTTCTTTATTTCCTTCATTTTTTTGTTTATAATCTGTGTGTGTGCTTGTGTATGCTTCCAACCATGAAAGGTATTTCATATTCTCTGTGATTGAAATTTGTTTTGGTATTCTTTTTTGAGTACTTAGCTATTCATAACAGTGGTATCAGAGCACGGTTATTAAGATCGTCTCCTAGGGATAAAAGTTCAATTCGAATCTGGTCGATTCAAATCTAGGGTTTCGCTTGTTCGTGTGGCCTATTTTCTCTAGGGTTTCTGAGAGTTTCTATCAGCGGGTGTTTACTGTGTGTGTATTAGTCAGAGTCTAGAATCTCTTAGGTTACCTTTGTGTAAGGGAAAGATGGCATCTACCCAATTTGAAATCAGAACATTTGATGGCAAAGGTGATTTTGGAAGCTGAAAACAAAAAAAAATGAGAGTGTTGCTCTCTCATCATAAGGTGTTGATTTCACTTGAACCGAATGATCAAAAATAGTTCGCATAACAACTTGGTAGGACCAATGAGATCAGAGAAGAGACATTTAATCTGATATTCCTCCATTTGGGTGATAGTGTAATCCGAAAGGTAGACGGTATGACTAACCCTCTTAACCTTTGGAATAACCTTGATTCTCTGTATTTTGTTATGACTGCACCTAATTTGGTTTATTTGAAAGGCATGGTGTTTAATTTTAAGATGAATACCTCTAAGTCTATGGATCAAAACATTGATGAATTTACTAAGGTTGCATTGTTATTAAAAGGTACTTATTAAACATTAGGAGATGCTAGTGAAGCTATGATTTTGTTAAATTCTTAGCCTGATGATTATGATGTTGTTAAGCATGCTTTACGATATACTGGTATTGTACCTAGTTTGGATCTTGTAATTTCTGACATTAAGACTAAGGAATTGGAATTAAGCACATCTAAGAAATCAAGTAATAACTTATTTGTAAAAGGTAAAAATGATAAAAGATATAATATAGGGAACACTGATCAATCTGGTGAGTCAAGGCTAAAGAGTAAAAAGAAAGAAAAGACAAACTGAATGGAAATGTTATTGATAGGGTTTAATTGTATGTATATTTTTATCTAATTTTTATCTTAACCTTATGTTATTTTTCCTACATAAATGTGTGTTTATGTTTGTAGGAATCAACAAAGGATATTATTTTAAAGATTTTGGCGAAAAAAGAAAAAATATATATATTATAAAGTTAATTTTAAAATTAATATTATAATATAAAAAATAAATAAATATTCTAAATAATTAATATTATAATATAATTAAATTTATTATAATTAATAATATATTAAATATTATATATTAAATTATAATATTTATATATATATAATATTATAAAAAGTTAAATAATATATCTATATATTACAAATGGTGGCAGTGGCGTGTGAAGGGCCTTAGGGCTCCATGTGCGCATATATATATATATGTATGATAATATATAAAGAAGGAATGGAATCGGGGG
Source organism: Diospyros kaki (assembly GCA_036245055.1). Classification (NCBI taxonomy): domain Eukaryota; kingdom Viridiplantae; phylum Streptophyta; class Magnoliopsida; order Ericales; family Ebenaceae; genus Diospyros; species Diospyros kaki. The sequence continues at coordinate 7,732,874 of BSEG01000003.1, forward strand.
GAGGCTTTGGAGCGGCGCACAGAGAGGGGAAGGTGAGTGAATTAAAGGGAGAAGTGGCCGCTAGTGCTTATTATTATATTATAATATAAGGCAGGCGAAAGTCTGGAGGCGCAAAGGGGAGACAAAGAGAAAGGGAATTGAAGATCTGGTGGCGCACAGTGAAAGAGAGATTGGAGAGAAGCTTCACACAGCAACGCGACCCAGATCTGGAATAGATTTGGGCAGGGAGTATCCTCTCTTCTTCATTCAATTTTCTATTTTTATTTTACTTTAATAATGTCTAGCTAATTCATTTTAGCTAGGGTTTGGATAGATTTTAATTTTTGAATTATGTGATTATTTGTTTAATTTGATTTAAACTGATTATTATTTGCATGAGAATTTTATATTGTTGTGTTTAATGTTTTAAAAGATTAGTCACATTTTAATGATTTAATGATTTATGCATGACTGATTAAATAATTATTATAAATTAGATACAAAGACAATATAAATCACATGTTTGACTATGAGATCGAAAGATGATTAGCTCATGTGTGGGAATCAAGGAAGCTTAGTGAGTCAAATTCCCTTCTAAGATTAGAGGTTTTCAAATAACTTAATGCTTATTTATTTCATTGATATTTGCTCAGAAATCTGATAATGAAATTGAATTAATAAATGATTAATATGACTTGAGAAAACTTATTAATTAATTGAGGGAAATCCACCATCACATGCAAATAATTAAAAAATATTATAAGGGTATTTTTGGTTTTGAATCAGATTGAATAAATAATTACATAACCTAGATTAAATGAAATGTAAACCCTAATGCATTCATTAATTAATTTTTCTCCCAAAGAATTCAGTTTTCTATTTATTTTTCTTTTTATTTATCTGATTAATTAATTAGTTTAACTTAGACTAAATTAAAATTATTTTGGTATTGTGATCTAGTCCTCGTAAGATCGACATCTTTTCATCATTATATGTATATTTGACTAGGGTACACTTGCCCGAATTAATTGTACATAAATCACATTAAGTTTTTGACACTGTTACCACGGAATTAATTTCTTGCATATCAAAACTACATAATTTAGTCTTCGATTGAACATATTTTTTGTTTTCTTTGAGGATTTGTGATTTTAATTTTATTTTATTATTTAACTTTATTATTTTTCTTTTTCATCTTTTAGAAATTCAATTTTTAATTTTTTTTTCCTTTGTAGGTTTCAATGGTGCATGACACGCACTAGTGGTGGAGAATTGACACCCCTTGATCAAGAAATTGAAAAAACTCTGAAAAAACAAAAAGAGAAAAAGAACAAGATGGAGCAAGAACAACAGACTCAAAATAATCCAAGGACATTGAGCTCATATGCTACACTTACTTTGAATGGCACTACATCAAGCATTAGGAGGCTCAATGTGCAAGCAAACAACTTTGAGATCAAGCCTGCAATTATTCAGATGATCCAGATGAGTGTACAATGTTTTGGCCCTAATGATGATCCTAACTCTCATATTGCTAATTTTCTTGAAATATGTGATACTTTTAAGCATAATGGAGTTAGTGAGGATACAGTTCGACTTAGGTTGTTTCCCTTTTCCCTAAAGGATAGAGCAAAAGAATGGCTTAATTCTCTTCCATCAGGTTTTATTACTACATGGAATGATTTGGCACAAAAGTTTTTATCTAAATATTTTTCACCTGCTAAAACGACTAAATTAAGGAATGACATAACAACTTTTTCACAATTTAGTAATGAATCCTTATATGAGTCGTGGGAGAGATTTAAGGAATTGCTTGGAAAATGTACTCACCATGGTCTACCTGTTTGGATGCAAGTGCAAACTTTTTATAGTAGCATTAATCATTCTTCTCGTTCAATATTAGATGCAACTGCAGGTGGAACCCTTATGAGAAAAACTCCTGAGGAAGCATATAAACTTTTGGAGGAGATGGCAGCCAACAGTTATCAATGGAACAATGAGAGAGCAAATAAAAAGGGAGTTGGAATTTATAATGTTGATTCTATCACTACTTTATTTGTTCAAATTGTTGAATTAAATAAGAATTTGGATAATTTGGGGGTTCCAGTTGTGAATGCTTCTTCTTCTTCTTCCCATTTTCTTTCTTGTGAGATTTGTGGACGAGAGGGACATGCTAGTGTAGATTGTCAAGTAAGAAATCCTTTTTCTTCTGCTTCTTCTAAACAAGCTAATTTTATTTCTTATGGTGGCTACAGGTCAAATTTTAATCCCTACTCCAACACTTACAATCCAAGATGGAGGAGTCATCCTAATCTTTCTTGGAGTAATAATCAACAAAGAGTGACCCCCGTCTTTCAACAACAACATCAAATTCCATAGGAGAAAAAGTTGAATTTGGAAGATATGATGGCAAAATTTATCAATAGTACAGAGGTAAGAATGCAAAGTTTGAAAACTCAAATTGGACAACATGCTCAAGCAATTTCAAAAGGACCAAAAGGAGGATTGCCTAGCAATACTAAAAAGAATCCAAGAGAGCATGTAAAAGCCATCATTTTGCGAAGTGGAAAAGAACTTGAAAGTAAAGAAAAATATGAAGAGCGTACAAAAGAGGAAGAAAGCAAAGAGCTTAAAGCCAAAGAAGAGGACCGGGAGCTATCAACAGAGAAAAATGGCAGTTTTTCTTCTCTTAATTTAAAATCTTACAAAATCCCTCTTCCTTTTCCTAAAAGATTTCTAAAGGCTAACTTGGATAAACAATTTGCTAGATTTTTTGAGGTGTTTAAAAAATTGCATATTAACATCCCTCTTCTTGTTGCTATATCACAGATGTTAAGTTATGCCAAATTTTTGAAAGACATAATTGCAAATAAAAGAAAGTTGGAGGAATTTGAGATGGTGAAACTTAATGAAAAATGCTCTACAATTCTGCAAAATAAATTGCCTCCAAAACTCAAAGATCCAGGGAGCTTTTCTATTCCTTGTACTATTGGAAAAATTAAGTTTGATAAAGTTTTATGTGACCTTGGTGAAAGTATTAATTTGATGCCTTTTATTTTTTCAGGAAGCTTGGCTTACAAGAACCAACACCCACCACTATTTCTCTTCAATTGGCTGATAGAAATATAAAATACCCAAGGGGAGTAGTGAAAGATGTCTTGGTAAAAGTAGATAAATTTATTTTTCTTATTGAATTCATTATTCTGGACATAGAAGAAGATTATGACATGCCCCTAATTTTAGGGAGACCTTTTCTTGCCATAGGGAGAGCAAAACATGTGGATGTAAGGTATCATTATGTAAGAGTTTTGGTAACTAATGGCATTGTGAATATTCAAAAGGTGCCTATAAAAGATAACCTAGTCGACATGGGAACAAAGGTGTTGATTGCAACCAAGTTCAACCATTACTTGGACTTGCTGCATGTCAAAGTTGGTTGATCAAACAACCAAGACGAGCAGTGAAGCTGAGAATTGAAACATGTTACAAAAATATGGGAGTGTGAGTTCACTTGTAGTTTGATGCTTCAAAGGTGGAGATTGATATTTTTTGTGAAGCATCAAACGATGAAATTTGAGTTAGAGGATTGAAAGGCCACGTTTGGAAACCGTAAGTTACTGTGTGGCACCTGCAGGATGGCCATGTGGCAACCATCCTCTTCTCCAGATGGCGAATGGTTACCTTTATGTTGGAATATTGATCGTGTTGCACGATCAAATCTTGACCATTCATCTTACCTTTATGGAGCTCAATCCCAACTGTCCAGATCTACTATTTATCTTGCATCTGGATTTGAAGTGTCATCAGAGAAAAGAGGGAGAGAGAGAGAGGGTGCCTTCATCAGTTAAGGGTTTGGGGGGTTTCCTTCATTTTGCTCTGTAAATGCTCTATATATGCTTAACTTCCTTATGATCTTTAGTTCTATGGTTTGGTAGGCTTTAGCCTCTAATATGTATTTGTGATTATTGAGGCATTTTTGTTAGCGAACCAGTGACGTACAAAGAGTGTTTGTGAGTCAGTTTCGATGGTGTATTCTCCATTTCTCATATAGTGCAGTGAGCTCTTCTCACCAGAGCTCAACGTGGACGTAGCCTTGATTTAGGGTGAACCATGGTAAATCCTCAACCTCTTCTTTATTTCTTTCATTTTATGTTTATAATATGTGTGTGTGCTTGTGTATGCTTCCGGCCATGAAAGGTATTTCAAATTCTTTGTGATTGATATTTGTTTTGGTATCATTTTTTAAGTCCTCTGCTATTTGTAGTAACTGACAATGATAATAGCGATAAAAGGCGATATAATGGTGGAAGTTTAAGCGATGAGTGTCAGCAATAAAAAGTTTCTAAGTAGTGACGTGGGGCTTCTATTGTTTCCTTAAGAGAGTTACTTGGACAATTGTAGGATCCACTTCTTTTTGGTTCCATCGATAATGAACAAGAGTAAGGAGCACATCTGGTTGGATAAAGATGGAGATGACGGTTGTTGAGAACAATGGTGACGGTGTAGGGGTGTGTAAACAATCGGTTCGCTTACTGAACTAATAGAAATTCAATAATAAAAAAAATTGAACTATTGTACAAAGTAGAAACTAAGCAACCAAACAAACCAAAAAATCAAACTCATCGAAAATGGAAAAAATTGAACAAAATTTGTAAAAATCGAACTAATCGAATAAACTAAACAAATCGAACTAATTTTTGACCTTACTGTTGCAATCAACCACCTAGCTGGCCAATCATTCTAATGATAAGAATCAATCATCAAATTCTCCCAACTGTGATGGTTCATATATCCAAAAATGAGTTTGATTCAAAGGTTAAATTTTTTGTAGATCTAAAATTAATTTTATTATCAAAACTTGTTTATGGAAAAACGTCACTAGCCACTATCCACGGCGGATTCTAATGATCAAAATTGGCCATCAGAGTAGCCTTAACTCAATGATCCACATACCCAAAGATCAAAAGGATCTAACGGTCAAATTTTAGTTGATTTAGGTTTTAATGTAGAATACCCACCTATGAGAAGGTTGCCTGAAACTTACTGAAGTTGTCGAAACCCATATGTTGTAAATTGCTAAGGGAAACATAGGTGTCATTTGAGGTGATGGTGGCTACTGAGGTGGTGACAATGGGTGAAAGCCAGTGGCTTGTGGTAGGAAGAAACGGTCGGAGGACGAAAGAGATGCTAGTAGCAATGGTTTGTGGGAACAGGGGTTAGCCGCCTTCAATGTCGGAGGTAGAGAGGAAAGGTTGGCGTTGGCGTCAATGTTAGAGGGAGCGATGGGATAGATCGGATTCGATGCTGAGAGCTGAAAGTGAATGTGGTTCAAGCAAAGGGGAGGGCAGAAGGATCGAAGCATTGGTTCAGTTATTCTGTTCCTCTATTCTTCTTATTTTATACTAGGCCAAAAAAGTCATTGTTTTATAAATTTGGTCGATTTAGTTATTATGATTATTTCCAACCCAAAAACCGAACCGAAATCGAAAAATCGAACATTCTAAACAAAAAACTGAACTGAACTGAATTTTTACAAAAATTGAATCGATGATAAAAACAAAAAACTAGTAACAAATGGGCTTTTCTTGGTTAGTTTTTGTGCTTTTGCTTGAGCTGAATAGGCCTTTGGTGTTCTTGCAAAAGAAAATAATATTGCTAGTGGAAAATCCAATATTTGGTTTTGGTTATTTCTTTGTTTCTATTTTAAGCTTTGATGTGGGTTTGATTTTGTTTCCTCTGGAGCCTTTTTTTGGCGATTATGTGTGATGTCCACTTTTAGTTAGCAAATTTAATATGTAGATTGTTTCAGTATGTTTTTTGTTTTCTCCTAATGTTGATAGTTGTTAGATTCCAAAGTTATGTTTAGCTTCTTATGGCACCTATTGTGTTAGTTTGGGTTCATTTTTATTATCCCTTCCTTTTCTTGTTAGCTTTTCGAAGTTCCCTACTTGAGCATGCCTAAGTGCATTTTGTTGGGATAGAATCAAGTAAACCATAAACATACACAAAAATCAAACGAGAAAAAAACAACATACACAAATTTACTATGATTTGACTCAATAGCTTACATCCACAATCTCACCACAAAAGGATAATTCACTAACAAAATAAACAAACTAAGCTCAGAACTTCAGCTAATTGGTCACATCACACACAAGACCTTGGTTATCAGGTTGTCAAATATATGTTTTAGACTAAACTAGTCACGCCTATTTATAGGCTACAAAACCAGGTCATAGTGGGATAGAGATTACATATCATGATCCCCTAATTAGACTCATTATCAAATGGGGATTAACCTGAAAGATATTTCTCTATAAAGTTTTATCCTTAAATTATATCTAAGCTAAACAAAAGAGATAAAAAAGAATCACGAACAAAGTAGAATTTGAATTATCTCAACAATTTCTTCCTTAATTCAAATTCCCAAGAACTTCAAAACTATTAAAAATCAAACTTTCTTCACCATTTTTTGAGTCTTCTTCAAATTGTGACTTCCAATCTTCCCAAGTAGGGAATGTCCATTAAAACAATGCATGCATGTTCTTTCACATTCCATTACCAAGCTATCTTCTTTATATACTTTGCACCAATGTTAGTCACCAACATATTTGTAATCCCAAGATGCTAACTCAACTAGTGAGATCATGTTGGCATTGACACTTGACACATACCTTACGTCTCTTAACAACTCCATTGTGATGTTTTAAGTGAACGCATCAAAAACCTTCTATCTTTATATTCATCTTGTTTCCCAAATTGATGTGGACTAAATCTTTATCACTTCGCAAAGTATCAAATTAAGGTTGGTCTTTAATTACCCACACATCTTAAAGTAATCAAATCTAATACCAAATTATTCTCAATGGAATCACAAACATCAACATCTTCACCAATAGCCATCAAGATATCTCTACCATCCATTAAATTGGTCAGGTAATTTTTTTAAAGTCACTATTAGCCTTCTTCTTGCCTTTCCTCTCTTACATTTGTTGCAACATCTTCAAATCATTAGGCAACTTTGGTTAGCAACTCTTCTTATGACTCATGTTACAATAATAACATTTCGAATTATGGTCTCTTAGTTGAGATTTCGATCTTCCATGATGGTCACCTCTTTTCCTTTGCTAATTCCTCCCTCAAATAGAATTCTCCATAGCTAGTGCTTGATGCCCCATTAAATGTGTGCTTAAACCTCGCCATTCTCTCATTCTTAGGCAAAACTGTGGTTATATCATCTAACTTTAATGTGTTCTTTCCAACTAGTGTTATAAACACCAACAACTTGTGTGACGAGGACAAAGATGCCAAGACAACAACACCTGTTTTCCATCCTTGAGCTTCACATCTAAATTAAGGAATGGACACAGTAGTTAGTTAAATGCATTGATATGTTCGTGTAAGTTACCTCATTCCTTCATTCTAAGCAAGTAGGGATCCATCTTCAAACACAAGGGGTTGGTCATTGACTTTGAGTCAAATGCTTGCTACGTTACCCAAATCTTTTTCATAATTTTCTCTTTCAAAAAGATAGAGACTTTATTATCTGTATTGTAACGAGCAGAAGACTCATACACAACAAAACAAATATTTACAGAATCCACAAAACTTCTGGCAGAAGGAAACCACACAAAAACTTACATAGATAATAAACGCAAACATGCAAGAAAAGAACTGAAATGGTGACACAAAAATTTATCGTGGTTCATCCCAGAATAGGGCTACGTCCATGTTGAGCTTTGGCAATAAGAGCTCACTGCACTATTTAGGAGAAAAGTTACACCCTCAATACATACAACTGTACATTAGCGGTTCTCTAACAAAATAACCTCTAAATCACCAAATACAGATTAGAAGCAAACCCTAAGAACCAGAGATTACACGAAAACTGAAAACATTGAGAATGAAAACCCTGCCTTTTCCTCCCTTATCTTCTTTCTTCGTTTTTCTTCTGTCGTTTTCAATCTTGAGGAACTGTAGAATATTTATATAGAATCTGAGCGGCTGAGATTGGATCCAAATAAAGGAAGAATCAACTACCAATGATGGATCGTATAACACGATTAACAGAAAGGGCCAAAGGACAATCAAGGGGTGTCGGGCAAAGTAGAGACCGTTGATGGTTGCCAAGTGGCCATCCATCAAGCGCCCAAATTTGGGCCACTATGGTTGTCGACTTTACCCTTCATCAAGACGACATCATTTAATGCTTGACTCACAACAATCTGTGGGGTAAGTGTCAACATGATGTTACTCATAACCATTATGTAGATGGCTTTCTAGTTATTATCTGTCATCGTAGTAAGTTTTTCTTCTTCCAATATAGCTTCAAGACCTTGTTACCCTAAAATATCTTAAATCGTACTCATCCACCAAATACAATCACCCTTTCCATCAAAGAGCGAGAGATTATATTTGATAACTACTAAAAGAACTAATATTTTTGTCACAATCAACCAAGAAAGAGCAACACAACGTATTGAGCTTCATAGACCCAAGCCCAAACTCAACGTCGAAATTTGATCCACAACAAATCCCCAAAATCTCTAGAATATAATACAAATCCCTCAAAGAATACTCACAAAACACCTAAGAATAAACTCAACACACTCAAATGAATGCATAAAAAATCCCCAACTTCATTCTCAATCAACAAACCCAAAACCTCAAAATTTACTAAAACAAAAAACAAGCCAAATCTCACTAAAAAAAAACACACCACAAATAAAGTCCATAAAATTATCAAACTAACCTTTATTACAGCCTAAAGTCAAATCTCTCTGTTTGACTAAGAAACCCAAGGCAATCAATTAGTGAGCTTATAAACACTGATAGATATTATTATTGTGACAAGGTACGTAGTAATTAATGGACTACTTTTCGTCAAACCTAAAGTGCTAAATTGTAGCATATTTTTGCCTTTAATTGGAGAATGAAGATAATAGTGGGGATTCTCCTTGCATTGAGGTGTAATGGTAGAGGCTTGGTTTGTGGTGGTCGACAACTCAATTAACAAGGACCCTATAACTTCCTCCAACATAGGTGGTCCTCCTTATAATAGCAAACTCTAGTGGATAACTCTCTTAAGCTTCGACCACAATGGCAAGTGGTAGTGTCTAGCTAGCGGTTGACAATTGTTTTCTCTCAAACTCTAGGTAATCTAATGACTTTAGGGTTGCTCATGACGGACTAATTTTGTTCTTCATTCTACCAACAACTTAGCGACTAACTTCTAACACTAGAGAAAATGTTTAGTATAGTAGTGGTATTATGTCATCATGTTGAAGCGATATCATAACCCAATAACGGCATGCTATGTGACAAGGAACTCAATACATGGCAGTAAGTGAAAATTTTAGAATTCAAAATTTGAAATACAGTTTTAACTTCACCAACCATCATGTATTAAGATCATTAGCATATGCCATTTATGGGTTGCGATACCACATTAACACAATTACAAGGTAACATTGTTATATATTAAATATTTTCTCCGATCGAAAGTATATTTATACCCCTAAACTTTTGCATTTTTTTTTCTTGTAGAACCCTAAACTTTTCGTGATTCTAAATATGCCCTTAAACTTAGGTCGAAAGCATATTTATGCTCCTGAATTTTTGCCTTTTTTGTACAATCCTAAACTTTTCATAGTTCAAAATGTGTCTCTAAATTACGCAAAATCTCTCATTTAAACACTTGATCATCAAGTGATACGCACGCGCACTGATGTGATAATTTTTTGGTGTCTCCTCAACTCATTCTCCCTCTTTCTAACAGCAACTCCTCTGACTGTTTCTCCTCTCTTAAACGTCTTTTCTCTAATTGAAGATCAATTGTGGCAAAAAGTGATTTGATCTTCAATCATCAGTTTGCCTTGAGATGAGGGAGAAAAGACTCACCTTTTGTCCTTCTTGAGCCATCGGTCTGCAACCCAATGAACAAAATATCATGCTTTGTTGATTTTATTTTTCTTGGTGTGCATCTTTTTCTCTCAAAACAAATTTCTACAAGGATCATGATCTATTCAAATCATGAATTTAATATCACTTGTTAAGATTGGATGATACACAATTACAAACAAAACCTAAGAGAGGAAGGAAAAATTTAACATAGTTTGTCTAGAAACAAACTAAATAAATAAAGTGATCCATCTTAATTAATTCCTAGGTTTCACTATCTCACAATAATAGAATGGATAATTAATTCTCTAATTTAGTCACATGGAAATTACAAAACTAACCCACATTCATTGTTTTTGTATCCATCACCACTCCAGATTATTAATTACACATTTTGGGGATTATGTTTATTTATTTGTGAAACATTAAATATATAATTACAATAATTAATGTGACTTCATCATCTCACAAATTAGTGGTGTTATTAATTAATCATTAAAAAAGATATGCCTATTTATAAGCCATAACTCTATGTAGATTTGGTCTTCCATACTTACACCTACCCATTCACAATCAATTTTATTTCATTTGAGAGACTCAATCTCTATCAATCTTGAATGTACTTTTCTTCTTTTTTATGTTTTGCTAAGTGTATCAAGCTTGAATTTAAGGAGTTACCGTCCAACAGTTCCTAAACAAATAAACCTTGTGGTCAAATTAAAGTGTATTATGGCTATTTACAATTATAAAAATATATTTTTTTTTACAAATAAAAATAATTTAATGAGTTCGTATACACATTAATTTGTTACATAAAAATTACTAATAGTATGTAACTTGCTGAAATTGAATATATATATATACGTTTATATATAGAGTGACGTCATGATATTGATAGCAACAGAATAATTAATTATATCTAACGTTTATATTAATCTTACATGCTATTTTATTAAAAAAAATTAATTAAACATTGTAAGAAGAATATTCCGATTCATAAGCGTCCAAGTCCCCTGAGAAGGTAAGGCCAATTGCCACCTGTATAGGTCAACTTAGACTAAATTTAATTTCAGTATTTGTGACCTTGTCCGTGAAAAATGATATAATATATCGGATATCTTTACAATGATAATTGAATTAGTTTGGTAGGAATGTTTGTCTTCACGTACGATTAAATATTGATGAGGTAGCCCTTAAGGGCATGGGTGGCAGAAGAGGGGGTTATAAAATTATATTGAAGATTGTCTATGGGATCGATTCTTGAAAAAAGTAAAAAATTTACATGTTTTTGGAAGTGGTCATTGGTAAGTACTAGTAAGCATGGCTTTAAAAAAAAAAAAAAATCTTGATCACTTAAAGTACATTCCTGATTTACCTCACTCATAATGATTTTGGGGTGAGTTCGACGAAGACACAAATGATAGCGCGTAATCTAAAAATATTGATGAGATAGCCATACTCAAATAAATATTTTCTACATGTTGATGTTATTTGTTAGTAAATAAGGCTCCATTTGTTTGGGTGTAAATATTTTTTGATGTTTGATTAATAAAAAAGATAAGAAAATCTTTTATAGGGAAAATATTTTACTCCAAAGTAAAAATTATTTATCAATTTAAAATTCGTAAATCATTTCCTATTTGCATAAAAAATGAATAATTTTTTTTTATTTTGTCAAAATATATTTACATATATGTATATTTGTAAATAAATATATATATACACAAATGTATACATACATACATACAAACATACAAGCACACAAAAAAATTAATATAATAAAGGTAGATGGAGTGTTAACTTAAGAGGAATATTAACCCTCTTTTTATGATATTTTTGTGATATTTTTTCATACCAAAATCTTATAAAGATATTAACTTTCTCTTTTTTTGTATGGCAATTGAGCAAGGGAAATTATCACACTTGTGGTTTCATCTAAGGATTGATAGGTGAGTTATTAAGATATTAATTTCACTGTTTTTTTTATTAACCTTTTTCCTTTTTAATAAATGAGAGATACGGCGCTTAAATTTCATATAGCATTTCCATTTTGTACGATGAAACACGAGTGATTCCACAGTAGTAGTTGTTTAGGAAGCTTGAGACTCTTGGTTATGGGCTCCTCGACAGACCCGAAGCTTCCAGTCATAGACTTCTCCAAGCCAAGCCTGCAGCCTCGTGCTGCAGATTCATGGTCTCTGACACGCGATCAAGTGGTGAACGCGCTTGAAACTTACGGCTGTTTCGTAGCAACCTTCCACAAGGTCTCCTCGGATCTTCACGATGCCATCTTCCTCGCCGCCAAACAACTGCTGGATCTCCCCTTTGAAGCCAAAATGAAGAACACTTACAAGACGCCTTCTCATGGCTTTGTAGGGCAAGAGCCATTGGTTCCTCTCTACCAAGGGCTCGGGATCGAAAACGCGACATCTCTCGAAGGTGCTCAAGCTTTCACCAACTTGATGTGGCCATCGGGGAATGATTTTTTCTGGTAAAACCCAGCACATCGTGTCCCAATTTTGATAAGACCGTTTTTAGGTTGGTTATATAAATTTTAACCTTTTAATTACTTTTTTATTGGTGCAAAGTGAGACAACACTTTCATTTGCGAGGCTCATGGCAGAACTAGATCAAATGGTGATGGAAATGGTATCGGAAAACTATGGTATAGAGGAGTACTATAAGGTTCTACTTGGATCGACATCTTACCTTCTTCGGCTAATAAAATATACAGTACCTCGAATGAATGAGACCAATCTGGGCATTGTTCCTCACACGGACAAAAGTTTCATGTCCATTCTTCACCAGCACCATGTCAAGGGATTGGAGATTAAAACGAAGGGAGGAGAGTGGATTCCTATCGAGCCATCTCCTTTGTCTTTCATAGTCATGGCAGGCGATGCGTTCACGGTAAATGTCGTTCGTTTTATTATAAATTATTTTAGGGATTTTTTTTTTATATATGATCATTAACACATCATGCTTTTTCATATAAAAATGTATCGAAAATACCATTTGTTAGAATAAGATCACGCAAATCACACATACACATCAAGAGGAAAGAGAGAACTAAGCCAGAGGGTCGTGGCTATCAAAACTCCATCCCAAGGGTTAGGGTTCCCTATAGAGAAGAGGGTTTTCATTTTTCTTTGTAATAACCATATCATGCACCATTAATTAAGTGGATCTCTCATATTGTTATTGAATCATTGACCTAAATCTATTGACACAAAGCCATATTAAATTTTCTGCATCATCCTTCGCTTGATTTTTGTGTTTTATTCAATCCCATTATAATTGAATTAATATCCCTTGTAATTTTAATTAATGGGTCACAGGCATGGACGAATGGCAGAATAGAAGCACCTTGTCATCGGGTGATTATGAGTGGGAATGAAGAAAGATACTCCCTTGGGCAATTTACCTTCATAAGGGATGTCATGGTACAGATACCAAAAGAGCTAGCTGATGACAAGCACCCATTACAATTCAGACCCTTTGATCACTACAAATACCTAGACTTTTACGACACAGATGAAGGCAAGAGATCAAAGTGCCCAATTAGAGATTACTGTGGCATTTAGCCTGCAACCTCCATGGACCGATTTCAAATAAATTAATTAATCTGCTCCACTACTTCTATGTTAATTTGCATATATATAAGGTATGAGGCTATTTCTCAACTTCAACTTTTAGAGCAATGACTTTAGCTCTCGATGATTAGAGGTTATTGTTGCAAGTGGCATGATAATTTTAGATGGCCTAATGATCAGATCAGTACGGAAAAGAGCTAACTAGGCACACAACTTATGGTGATTTTATGTGCCATAAGGATTCATTATATGGACCAATTATTTAATATGCCCTCTAGGCAAATGAGCCTTCTAATAAATTAACCAACCCTATAGTGACATCTAATGTCAATTTATGAATTAGGGTTTCATTCATTTGTAGAGTTCACATATATATACAAACTTTAAGTCATATTCATCAGATTGCAACTAAAAATGCAAAAAAATTTATATTATACAATATGATCTCAACTAATTAAGTAGACAGCTCTCTAACAATTCTAGAATCGGGTCCATCTAACATTGAAAACTCATTGGTATAAGTTTAGTGGTTAATATTATATATGTTAACAAATTGACAAGAATCATAAAGAACCACACCTACACCTCAATTATTTCTTTTGAAGAGTAACCTCTATACTAGTTAAGGGGGACCATAGGTGAGGGACCTCGATTACGTCTTTTGAAGAGTAACCTCTATACTAATTAAAGGGGACCATAGGTGAGGGCATTCTCAATTAAATAGAGGGTTGGATAATAGACTTGTTTTTCTTTATTGGTCCATTCTTATATATCATGTAAGAAGCATAGAAACGTAATATAAGTTAGTTTCTGTTTTGAAAATGTTTTAGAAATTGAAACTCTAAGGAAACTTCCAAAAGTATAGGAAATGTTTTGGAAACTCTAAAATTTTCCTATTAATTTAATTATAAAATATTTGGAAACTTTAAGGAAACTTCCAAAAAATGCTTCTAAGTCTTTTGTAATTTGTGAAAATGAAAAATACATCTACTTCAAAAGTACTTAAGAAACTAATGGGTGAAAGTGAAAAAATTGAAAGTTTTTTTTTTTTTTCCCTTGCTTTGTGAAGTTAGCTACTAGCTAGTTTCTTTTGGTCTCTTTCAAATCTCAATTATCTCTTGCGTGAATAGACAACCAACAACTACAATGATTTTTTGTTTCTAATGATGTTGATAATGAAGCAACATTGATGGATATTAGATTGATGGATATTATATAAACAGATGGGACATTTTGGTGTTACAATCTTTTATCCTATAAATTTATTAATTATATGAAAATAATAAAGACTCATAAATTTATGTATCGTCATTCTAAGTAAATAAGAATCAAGACAATTCTTATAATTACAAAATATATAAAGACAAATTATATGATATACCATGGGATATCCCTATCAATAAGTATCTAGAAAAAAAATGATCTTATGTATATGGGAAAAAATCTAGATAGAGACCCTGTCAATAAAGTAAATTTTCAAAATGCCCTTTATATGTATTTTGTTTCAAAAAATAAAATAAAATCTATTAATAAAATTTGATCTCATAACCTTCAAGGGAAATTATACTTAATTTTACCACTACATTAAATAAAAAATTTCCATAATTTTTGCCTAAAAAAAAGGTAAATTTCAACTACCAATTGCCGTTGAATCATTATTTGAAATCTTTTATGTTTTTAACTTGACTTCAAGGGATAAAATTGAAAATAAACTCAAGAAATACATGAGAAATTAAATAATAGATAATAGAATCATGAGAATAACCGCAAAATCAAGGAGAATTATTGAGAATATAAGAGAATAGAGGAATAATTCAAAACAAGCTAGAAATCAGGGGCAACCTTCCAAAGAATATGAAGAAATCGAAAATATCATCCAACAATAATGTGGCAATTCTAAACATTCAATTAGCAAGTTGCACAACTGAATCTTCCTTAGAAAATTAGAGATTTGGAATGGGGCGTGTCTCCTCCTTCATAGTGATGGAAAAGTAGTAGGACGGGGACATGAGTTTGCAATGCGTGAAAACTAGGAGCAATAGCTAGCTAGATTGATGAAGAACAGGAAACATTAGTGGTGACAGCTCGATTTTGAGCAATGCATTTGAAAACAACTAGAGATGTCTATAAAGGTGGCATCGTGTTGGTTTGAATGAAACTAAATAGTTAGGATTGCAATAGAGAGCATAGATTGACAATGAGAAGATATTAATAATCTTTTTTAAAGGAACATTTGGTTTTTCTTAGCGAGTTGAGGGTGTCACAACAACAATTAATGGTACCTTCTCAAGGGACTTGGGTGCGATCATACCAGCACTAAGTTAATTTAATTTCAGTATCCGTGACATTGTCCGTGAAAATGATATAATATATCGGATATCTTTACAATGATAATTGAATTAGTTTGGTAGGAATGTTTGTCTTCACGTACGATTAAATATTGATGAGGTGGCCATATTCAAACAAATATTTTATACAGGTTGATGTGATTTATTAGTAAGTAAGGCTCTTTGGGTGTAAATATTTTTTGATGTTTGATTAATAACAAAGATAAGAAAATCTTTTTATAGTGAAAATATTTTACACCAAAGTAAAAATAATTTATCAATTTAAAATTCGTAAATCATTTTCCTATTTGCATCAAAATGAATATTTTTTTTTTGTCAAAACATATTTACATATATGTATATTTGTAAATATATATATATACACACACAAATGTATACATATATACATACAAACATACAAGTACACAAAAAAATTAATATATTATAAGATAGATGGAGTGTTAACTTAAGAGGAATATTAACCCTTTTTATGATATTTTTGCGATATTTTTTCATACCAAAATCTTATAAAGATATTAACTTTCTGTTTTTTTGTATGGCAATTGAACAAGGGAAATTAATATAATATACTTGTGGTTTCATCTAAGGATTGATGGGTGAGTTATTAAGATATTTCACTGTTTTTATTATTAACCTTTTTCCTTTTTTCTATAAATGAGAGATACTGCACTTAAATTTCATATAGCATTTCCATTTGTACGATGAAATACGAGTGATTCGACAGTAGTAGTTGTTTGGGAAGCTTAAGACTCCTGGTTATGGGCTCCTTGACAGACCCGAAGCTTCCAGTCATAGACTTCTCCAAGCCAAGCCTGCAGCCTCGTGCTGCAGATTCATGGTCTCTGACACGCGATCAAGTGGTGAACGCGCTTGAAACTTACGGCTGTTTCGTAGCAACCTTCCACAAGGTCTCCTCGGATCTTCACGATGCCATCTTCCTCGCCGCCAAAAAACTGCTGGATCTCCCCTTTGAAGCCAAAATGAAGAACACTTACAAGACGCCTTCTCATGGCTTTGTAGGGCAAGAGCCATTGGTTCCTCTCTACCAAGGGCTCGGGATCGAAAACGCGACATCTCTCGAAGGTGCTCAAGCTTTCACCAACTTGATGTGGCCATCGGGGAATGATTTTTTCTGGTAAAACCCAGCACATCGTGTCCCAATTTTGATAAGACCGTTTTTGGGTTGGTTATATAAATTTTAACCTTTTAATTACTTTTTTAATGGTGCAAAGTGAGACAACACTTTCATTTGCGAGGCTCATGGCAGAACTAGATCAAATGGTGATGGAAATGGTATCGGAAAGCTATGGTATAGAGGAGTACTATAAGGTTCTACTTGGATCGACATCTTACCTTCTTCGGCTAATAAAATATACAGTACCTCGAATGAATGAGACCAATCTGGGCATTGTTCCTCACACGGACAAAAGTTTCATGTCCATTCTTCACCAGCACCATGTCAAGGGATTGGAGATTAAAACGAAGGGAGGAGAGTGGATTCCTATCGAGCCATCTCCTTTGTCTTTCATAGTCATGGCAGGCGATGCGTTCACGGTAAATGTCGTTCGTTTTATTATAAATTATTTTAGGGAAATTTTTTTTTTTATTATATGATCATTAACACATCATGCTTTTTCATATAAAAATGTATCGAAAATACCATTTGTTAGAATAAGATCATGCAAATCACACATACACATCAAGAGGAAAGAGAGAACTAAGCCAGAGGGTCGTGGCGATCAAAACTCCATCCCTAGGGTTAGGGTTCCCTAAAGAGAAAAGGGTTTACATTTTTCTTTATAATATTCATATCATGCATCATTAATTAAGTGGATCTCTCATATATATTATTATTGCATCATAGGCCTAAATCATTGACACAAAACCATATTAAATTTTCTGCATCATCCTTCGCTTGATTTTTGTGTTTTATTGAATCCCATTATAATTGAACTAGTACCCTTGTAATTTTAATTAATGGGTCACAGGCATGGACGAATGGCAGAATAGAAGCACCTTGTCATCGGGTGATTATGAGTGGGAATGAAGAAAGATACTCCCTTGGGCTATTTACCTTCATAAGGGATGTCATGGTACAGATACCAAAAGAGCTACCTGATGACAAACACCCATTACAATTCAGACCCTTTGATCACTACAAATACATAGACTTTTACTACACAGATGAAGGCAAACGATCAAAGTGTCCGATTAGAGATTACTGTGGCACTTAGCCTGCAACCTCCATGGACCGATTTCAAATAAATTAATTAATCTGCTCCACTACTTCTATGTTAATTTGCATATATATATATATGGCTCATGAATGTCAATGCTATGTAGGGTTCATGTTGGTGTGTAATATATAAAAACTTTTTTACAAAATTATATAACTATTTAATAATATTATATATTAAAAATTCCCCAAACTGCGGGAAGAAGACATCATGGGGTCCTTAAAGCATCCCTCAGATATCAATCGGCTACTGTGTCTTCAGCTTGTGCCTTTGATTGTTGGTGTTCTGTAAAAATTTGTTTTGGCCGGTTAGGTGGTCAACTTTCTCCCCTTGTACTCTCGTGAGTCCTATTGTCTGAGTTCTTCTCAATTAATACTCTCTCTAAAAAGAGACGATTTGGTGTTTTTTTTGCGTTTCCCTGTATTGGATTTGGCTTATTGTTCTCTAGGTTATTATCAAAAACCAAAATAATAATATCAAACCGTTAATAATAAGTGCAAAAATTTAGAATTCATTATTTTGACGACATCTCTTATAAAAAGCTTTAAAAAATATTATTTTCCTGGCCAAAATTTGAGGAGAAAAGCTCTAACGTCTTTGGGTTGAGACCATCGATTTGTGAGAAGGAAAAAAAAAAAATCATCTTTATAGTCTAGAATGAACTAAATTAGAATCATCTGTATTCCCTCTGTATGTTATGTCCTAGAAATCTTTCTGATTTTTACTTTAAAAAATTAAAATTTTCATAAAAATTGCATGGATTTGCATGTTGCTTGCTGGGAAGGAATAAAAATCCAAGATATACTCTGTAGCCATGCTCATGCATGCATGTACTATGACTAGTTTTCAGTCCAAAATTTCGAAGACCACAGCCACGGACTAATCAGCAAACCGAGAAATCAACTTAAAGCCAACCTATAATAGAATATCGAGTAAAAAGAAAATTGGGAATAGGAATGGGTTTACAACATTTAATTTTATTTTGACATTAATTTTCATGCTTTTCTCTTTTCTTTTCCATTATCCTACGCATGTTTCCTATTTAAAATTAAGGCAAAATGTGTGAACTAAATTTTTATAACAAGTTATAATTTCTAAGAACATTAATTGGGAAATAATAGTCACATCCACAACTTATTTAAAAAACAAAAGTGTAACTTAAACTTAATAATAATTAAAAAAAACTGTAGCTTTCTGGAAGATTGAGTGTATTTATTTACAAAAATTAGATAACTGAATGGTGGTTATTTAGACTTTAAGTTACTGTTGTAGCACAAATATATATATATATATATATACTTTTTTTATTAACTCCAAAGAGTATGGATAGGGTTGCAAACGAGTGTAGTTGAGTCGAACCCATAAAATTCTATACTTATTTGTTAAGAATTTTATCAGGTTTGAATTCAAGGTTGAGTTAAAAAATGAGACTTGAACTTGTTTATTTGAAAGTTTGTCAAGTTCGAGCTCTCGTTTAAATTGAATGGATTTTAAGTGAATTTTATAAAAATCTTTTTATAAATTTTAAATTTGTAGGTCATTATAAATTTAATTTTTAATTTTTTTATATAAAATATATAAAATTAGTGTATTATAATATATTTTTAAATCTTGAATAGAATTGTACTCTATGCAAACATATGAAAGAGCCTACAAACGAGGCACAAAATAACTTGCCCACAAGCCCAAATAAACTAGAGTAGTTTAAAAATCAAGCTCAACTCTTTTACTAAAAAATTTTAAACAAGTTCTATTCAAATTGAGCATTAAGCCACTCTATTCACTTGTAGCACAAAGTACGTGAACTCTGAGACACCATTTTCTGGTTGCTGCCAAGAGGCTTAGTATAATGCGTGACTTACCCAGGGCGGACTTAAGGCCCTTGCGCCCCAAAAAAAGGGGGGCCCAAAAATATTTGTAGGAACTGTAACAAAATGAAGAATAGAGGAATGCAAGCAAGGAAATGCCCAAAAAATGGAGAGAAAATATTCTTTGATCTTATCTTCTTAAAATTGTACACTCAATCATCTATATACATTGCAAAAGGAATCTTCTAACAACCTATAAAAGGAAAAATACATATTGTCCCTTTGTACAGCTTAGCAAACAGAAAAGTAAATAGCAAAAAGATAACAAAAGAACTAGTAGAAGAATGAAAATCATCCTTCTTCAATAATGGACACTTTCCTTTTATTTGAATGTGATGTATTATGCTTTAATACCTCTCCCCCCCAGGGAAGATGGAGAGTGGAGATTGAGAACTCTCATCTTGGATAAGTCAGAGCGAAGAACAATAGATGACAAAACTTAAGTCAAAAGACGAGCCAACTATTTGGAGGTTGGAACATAAAATGTTTTGATGCTACCCTCTTGAATTTTGTCACGAATCAAGTGACAGTCAAGCTCGATGTGTTTCATCCTTTCATGAAAAACAGGTTGGCAGCAATGTGGATGGCAGCCTAGTTATCACAATGCAAGGCTACGGGTTGAGGATGAGAAACCTGGAGAGCAGAAAGTATAAAACGCGGCCAGGTGAGCTCACAGCATGTAGCTGCCATTGATCAATTCTTAGCCTCGGCTAAGGATCGAGAAACAACAGACTACTTATTTTATTTCCATGAAATCAATGATAAACCAAGGAAGATGCAATACCCAGTGACTGAGCGTTTGGTGTCAGGATAAGAGGCCCAATTCGAGTCACAAAAAGCAATAAGCTGAAGTGAGGATGAGCTGGGGAGAAGTAACCCCTGACCCGATGCA
This sequence comes from Diospyros kaki, assembly GCA_036245055.1. Taxonomy (NCBI): domain Eukaryota; kingdom Viridiplantae; phylum Streptophyta; class Magnoliopsida; order Ericales; family Ebenaceae; genus Diospyros; species Diospyros kaki. The sequence continues at coordinate 7,753,691 of BSEG01000003.1, forward strand.
ACTTTGAGATACTTGAGAATTTTCTGAGCAGCACAGAGATGAATATCAGTGGGGGCAGCCATAAATTGACTCAAAGTTTGCACACTGTAATAAATGTCAAGTCGAGTAATTGTAAGATAGAGAAGACGACCAATTAATCTTCGATATATACTCAAGTCTGATAAAGGTTGGCTAGATGATTGAGTTAACTTGATGTTTTGTTCCATGGGAACCTTAGTAGGTTTGCTGCCCAAATTTCTATAATCAACTAAAATGTCCAAAGTGTATTTTCTTTTGACATATATGGATACCTTTAGAGAAACGTGCAATCTCAATGCCAAGAAAATACCTCAAAGGGCCGAGGTCCTTTATCTTAAATTTGCTATCAAGGAAGACTTTCAATTGGCTGATAGAATCAATATCATTGCTGGCCACAAGGATGTCATCAACATATACTAGTAAAGTTGTGAAATAACCATTATTTTCCTTTGTAAGAAGGCTATAATCAGCCTTGGATTGTGAAAAATCATAATCAAGTAGGGATTGAGAAAATTTGGAGTACCATTGCCTCAAAACTTGCTTGAGGCCATATAAAACTTTTAAGAGTTTGCATACTTGAGTGGGTGTCCTTTTGATGAAACCAGGAGGTTTCTTCAAGTAAATGTCCTCAGGTAAATCCCTCTGTAAAAAGGCATTATTTACATAAAATTGATGTAAATGTCAGCCCTTAACTGAAGCAATTGCTAAGAAGCATCACACAATCACCAACTTGGTAACAGGAGAGAATGTCTCATACTAATCTACCCCTTCAAGTTGTGTGTAGCCCTTGGCTACCAAGCGGGCCTTTAATGTCTCAATAGATCCATATGAATTGTACTTTATTTTGTAAACATACTTACAATCCATGGGCACTTTCCCTAGTGACAAATCTATAAATTGCCATGTGTTGTTGGCTTCTAAGGCAGTTGGTTCTGCATCCATTGCTTGACACCAGCTTGGGTGTTTGAGGGCTTATTTGTATGTTTGTGGTTCAAAATGGGTGGAAATGGTAGTGAAGAAAGCTTGGTAAGAAGGGGAAAAAAAGATGATAAGATAAGCTATTAGCAAGTGAGAAAGGAGTACCTTGTATAAGACCTAGCTGCTTAGGCAACAACTGGTTGGAGGAAGTGAGAGCCTTTTGTTGACAATGATAATCCTGTAGAAATTTGGGTGCACACCTAGTTTTGGTGGACCTGCGAGGGAGAGGAGGAGGTGGTAGGGGTGGGAAAGGAATGGAAAATTGGTGAAGTGGTGAGGGAGATGGAGAATGAGAGGAAGAGATAGGCGAAGTTATCTCAGGAGAATGACCAGGTAGTGAAGAAGTTGTAAAGGTATTGGAATGTTGAGGAGCAGAAAAGGGTGAAGATGAGTTCTATAAGGAAAAATTAAAAGGTCTGGGTATGATGAGAGGGATAGTAGGAATAAGATATGTATTAGGAAGTGAGATGCTTGTATTGAATGGAAAACTCTTTCATGAAACACAACATCTCGAGAAATAAAAATCTGTTCAATTTGTAAATCTAACAATTTATAGCCTTTCACTCCAAAAGGGTAACCTAGAAATACACATTTCCTACCTCTCGGATCGAACTTCTTTCTTCCATGAGATAAGGTGGAAGCAAAACTAAGGCATTCGAAAACTCTCATATGATGGTAAATGGGTGGCTATGAAAAAGGCTTTCAAATGGAGCTTTATTATGAAGTAATGGTGTGGGTGTTCTATTAATAATTTAAACAACAGTTAGGATGCAATCATTCCAGTATTTAAGTGGAATATTGGATTGGAATCATAAGGCCCGAACCACATTCATGATGTATTGGTGTTTCTGCTCAACTATCCCATTTTGTTAGGGTCTTTCGACACAACTAGTCTGGTGGATAATACCTTAGATTTAAAAAAAATCTATCATAAGGAATTCCTTGTCATTATCACTTCTGAACATTTTAATTCTGGTTTGAAATTGAGTTTCAATTAAGTAGTAAAAATTTTCAATACCAGATCTCATATCAGATTTATGTTTGAGCAGGCAGACAAATGTGGTCCTTGAGAAATCATCAACAAGAGTAATAACAAATTGAGAACCATCAATGGCAATTGTGGGGTTTGGACCCCAGATGTCACAGTGAACAATATCAAAAGCATTAAGAGATTTATTGGTGGAAATTGGAAAAGAGAGTCGATGTTGCTTGGCCAAAGGGCAAACACAACAAGGAGATGTATTGGAAGAATGCAGGTTCTGTTTTATAAGAGGATCATCAATTAAAAGAAGCCTAGAAAATGAAATGTGCCCAAGTCTACAATGCCACAAATTAGAAGTAGAATCTTTGTGTGTAACAGAAGCACTAAGAAGTTGGTCTTTATGAAGGAAGGCTAGTAAAACATCAACCAAAGTTGAGGGTGACACACCAAATCGCAGCAGGTGATACAGACCATCCTTCACTTCACCCATCTTAATCATTGCCCAAGATGCTAAGTCCTGTACAAAACATGAATGAGAAAAGAACATAAGGTAGCAACAAGAATGAAGAGCAAGCCTTTGAGCATAAATTAAATTGAAAGTGAAAGAAGGGACACAAAACACATTGTGAAGGACTAAATTCTCGGATAAATGCACAACACCAATGTGAGTAATAGGGATAGCTGCACCATTAGGTAATTTAACTGAAGAAGATATAGTGGTCATGATGGATGAATAGAGAGAAGGGTAATAGATCATGTGATCTGTTGCTCCAGTGTCTATTATCCAAGGGGTGGTATGTGTTTGGGTGGAGAAACAAGTAACCATACTAGCAACTTTAGAGTTAGTAACATGCTAAGAAGATGGGGAAGGTTGAGTAACAGACATGGTGGTCATAGTAAGAGCCATAGTCTTAGAGGACTCTTAATCAAGATTATCAACAGAACATGCTCGAGAAGGAGCAACAATAGCAACAACAAACTTCTTGTTCTTGCCATAAAGCTTATATCTAAGGGGATACCCGTTTAATTTGTAACATTTCTCAATAGAATGGCCAGACATATTGCAATGAGTACACAAAGGTGGGGTTGCATTTCCTACTTTGAAGTAGTTCTCAAGAGTGTGACCTTGGATTTTGCAATGAGTGCAATAAGGACGAGTTGGTTTCTGAGCGACAAAGTTATAAAATTTCTGGGCAAGTTTGGAAGAAGAGAGGTTGGTTTTAGCCATCATGGCCATGAGGTCAGAGTTAGAGGGTTGGATAAGCATAAGATGTTGTCATTCTTGTTGTTGAATCATGGAGAAAACTCGATTAAAAGGGGGTAGGGGTTTAAGAAGCATAATCTGATCTTTGGAAGGAGAATAAGAATCAGATAACCCATTAAAAACTGTATGACACAATCACGATCATATCGAACATTTAAGACCTTCAGCTTGCCACAATCACAAACATGTATGGGGTCATAGATAGCCAATTCATCCCATAAAATTTTTAAGTGGCCAAAATATGTGCTAATGGAATCCTGATCTTGAGAGAGGTTAGTAAGATCCCATTTGAGTTGAAATATGCGAGAACCATTTTGTTGAGTAAAACGGTCCTAAAGTTCAAGCCAGAGAATGCGAGAATCATCGACCAAGGCAAGACTGGATTTAACAGAAGAACTTATAGAATTTTAAAGCTAGGAGATGACTAAATCATTGCAATGTTCCCATGCTTCAAAAATTGAATCAATGGCATCTTGAGGTTTAGAAATGGTCCCATTGATGAAACCAAGCTTGTTCTTGGCTCAAAGGGCACGACTTATAGCTCGAGACCAACTAACATAATTGTCAACAATCAAGAGATCTAAAACTAAGGCAACAACGGGATTGTCATCGTTGTTGATGCAAAATGGGTTGAAAGGATTTGAAAAATTGAGAAACCTTTCGTTAACCATGGTGAGAAGTTTGGATCGAGGGGAGCTCTGATACCATCTAACAAAATGAAGAACAGAGGAATGCAGAAAAGGAAATGCGGAGAAAATGGAGAAAAAATATTCTTTGATCTTATCTTCTCAAAACTGTACACTTAGTCATTTATATACCATTACAAAAGAAATATTCTAACAACCTATAAAAGGAAATAGTAGAAAAATCAAAAAAAATGTTTTGAATGAAATGTTTTGGTATTTTCAAAATGTTTCCTATCTAAAAACTGTACACTTACCAAAACATTTCCTTTTAAAAGAATGAAAATCATCATTCTTCAATAATGGACATTTTTCTTGTATTTGAATGTGATGTATTATGCTTCAATAGGCAACCGACGCTGCCTAGAAGAAGGCCACTGACGAGCAATGGTTAACTAGTCGTCGGCCCCCTAAAAAATTGCAGAGATCGCCGGCCTTGCCCAAAATGAGGCCATCGATGGCTAACTAGCCGACCACTTAGGAGCCAAGACCAAGAGGAGGAGACAACGAGATGCCAACCTTACCGACTAATGGAGATACAGGAGACGGTAAACGTTGAGTTGTCAATGGGACGAGATCACCAACAAGAGAGAAAGTGTGTACGCGCGTGCGCCCCTGTCCCTACTGACACTAACCGTTGGTTGCTAGACTACCACCTAGAGCCCCACCAACCTTTGAGTCGACCCTAGACTTACCATCGGACTTTGTTGAGCATTTAAACATTTATTTTTTAAAATAACACTCCTTATTAGAAAATTCTTTGATAGTAACATAGATCCCTCATCTCATTAAACTCTTGGTCTATTATATATCCGATGTACCACTAACTTACAAAAGATATAGTGAAATGATGTCTCCAAAATTCGATCACTTTAATTTAAAAACTTTACTGTCCACCATTAATTAATTATTATCTAGACTACCAGCATGATGTCCATGGGCAACATTTTTTCACATCAACGAATGAGACTCTGAATAAAAATTATTTCTTTTCATAGAAATCTTCTTTTGAATAGAGAAATGTATGAAGTTGTGATTCAATTAAACAAAGTCCATCTGAAACCTCCTTAACCCAATTAGGACTAATAAAACCATCTCAGGTTTAGTTAACCTCACCGGGATATACCCGTAAACCACCCGAATGAAGAAAGGTTGCTGATCTTGGACCCAATTTTCATTTTCCTCTCAAGCTCAATTTGGGCCCAACCAAAACTTGGCAATAAATTTCACTGGGCCCATACCTTATTTTATTTAAGTGCCCCCAATTGGATCCCACCGTAGAGGACGCATTGATTTATTAGTAGCACTTTAAAGAGTAAAATAGAATAGATATTTATTCTTAACCTACTCAAGGCACTTCAATAATTCATGATAAATGTAATCTAATTAAATATGTGAACGCATGCACTTACCCAACCATCATTTTAGTGGTCCCACTTGAGTGGTCCAGCAACATCGATAGGTTCTAAATGTTTGGTGTGAAATATCACAATCATTTTTATTTTTATACTGGGATTAGTTATACAACGGGAAAGGGAAATCTACTCTTTTCTTTTAGGGTTCTTTTTGTTGTCACGATGTAAAAACATAAAATAAAAAATAAAATAATAGATGATGACACCTTGGCTCAATTAATTATAAAGAGGGGACCATAATTCTTTTTCTTTGTTTATTTTAAAATTTGGGGTATAGGGTTTCATTTTCTATCTTAAAGGTTTTAATTTGTAGCATTATGCATAAACGAGGGGACCATGCTAATTTTTGTAAATAAAAAAATTCAAGTGGTTAGGTACTACACGCTTCTTGCCTTTCAAACTTCTTGTATCATAATTAAATTTCCACTAAAAGCTTAAAAAAAGCTAAAAGTCAAAATAACATTTTGGATTAAAAATGTGTGAATTTTTCATTAATTTGGGGATAATTCTGACATCTACAAAACCCCTCAAGGGTCCTATAAAAAAGATAGATATTATCCTTTATGAAAATTCTAATTCTAATTAAGATATTAAAATATTGAGACAAACATCATCTATAAAAAATTCTAAATCAAAGAGATTTAGAATTGTTCTATTATTCTCTATAAATAAGCAAGTCTTTATTTCAGAAAATGTACGTCTTTTATACTGGTGAAAATTCTGTTCTCGAGATTTCAACATCTTTAATATTTGATTCAAACATCGGAGTATTTGTGCGAGAATTTCTTTACACCATTTTGATTGTTTTCTCTTTTGTAGTTTCGAATAGCATTGGGTCTTGGGACGAAGGTCTCAAGACGACATTATGTCTCAATGCGAAAGTCTCGAGATGACATTAAGTCTCAGGTCAACAACCATATCGGGCAACAACAGGTCTCAAAACAAAAGTCTCGTGACGAAGAAAGTCTTGGATCGATGAAAATCTTGGGTGGCTTGATGACGATGTTTCCACCCTATAAATTTATTGTCATGTTTGAGCGATAACAATTGACATCGTTTATGAAAAATATCCAAAATGTCTAATTAAGAATACTACAGTGGTTCTCACACGGTCTCAAGCTGTTGGCCTCAGGATAACGTCAAGTCTTAGGATGAAGAAGATATTGAGTCGATGACAATCTCGAATGTCTTGATGATGATGTTTTTGTCTTTGTAAATTTGTCGCTATGTATATTAGAAACCATCCAAGCATAACATTATTTGAATTGTAAGATTCATGCAACATCAACGACGCCCATGCCCTTAAACTTATAGATCACATGATGAGTAACGAGGGCTATATTATTCAAATTTCAGATCTCAAGTCTTCATATATAAAGTGATGCATATATATGAGTTCTTTTCTTTTATTGCCTTCTCCTTTTAATATATGCCACAACCTTATTTAATCTCAAAATTTTGAAGTTTTACTCATATTATTAGAACCAAATAGAGGGGACCATTAATAATGATTTGACACATTTATGAGTCAATTACAATAATCATTTTGCACTAAAAACTAAAAAAAATCCCCCCCAACAAGCATATTGAGTCGAGAGATAACTGATCACTCATATTTCAAGGACTTTAGTTACTGAATCCAGGAATACTGTCACATAGTCCTTTCCAATCCAAATAACTATTCAAATATCCTTAAGATTTTTATCTGGCTAGGAGACCAACTTGAGACACACACAACTAATATATAATTTGGTTACATCATCTCTAGAATATTAGTGTAGTCCATCTAACTAAGGGTTGACTATTTATTGGCTACGAATTACAATCATTATGAAATTAGATTTTTTCAAACTTATTATAATCTCCTAATTAAAATCACCAACAAATACCTTTTATTTGAAAGACTTTTTTTCCTTAAAAAAAAAACTAGATTAACCTTATAATTAAGATGAGACAAAACCAAACACAATCTAATCAAAATTTAAGAAGTTATCTAACATATGCGCTAAAAGATATATATTTTTTAACGTCTAGTAAAACCCAATTATGTGCAATTGGATTCTTCTATGTTTTGTTTCGATAATTAAGTATGACAAATTTTATTTGATTCAACCCGAAACGGTAAGATGATGTTTTGGCATAGAAACGTCGAAATGATGAGTACCTTTGATGCATAGAAACGTCGAAATGATGATGTTTTGGCATTTTGAAAATGTTTCCTACCCCGAAACGGTAAGAAATATCAAAAAAATGTTTCCAGCTATTTCTGTAATTTTGGAAACATTTTCGGTTATTTTGTAATATTAAAAAAATATTAGAATGCGTTTCTATTTTGTGACCATGCTAGAAATGGAAGCAATTTCGTCTCTCATGTCTTGGCAATAATGTAAACGACAAAAGCAACTTATGTCTATATATATTTGGTTGAATGGATGATGAAATTTATATTTATATTTGATTGAATAATTATTTTTTTATAATTTTATATATTAAAAATTATATTTATAAAATGACCTCTATATTTTTTTTATTTACATGTTTCTTCTATGTTTTCATTTTCTACCTTTTAGAAAAATGTCTTCCTCATTTTTATTTTACATCATATTTTTTTATTTTTTTATTTCTGTGTAAAAGCTTGAATGTGTGGTTTAACTTACATGTGTTAATCAATAACAACAATGCAAAAAAAAAAAATGAAAAATGAAAAATGAAAATTAATAACAATGCATAAATTTTGTTAAGATTGAGCCAGTATGGGTATTCAATAATGGCGGTTATCCAATGAAGACATAAATAAAAAAATTAAATATATTACTCAATAAATACAAATAAAAATATAGATTTTAGAAGGTGCGCATCTATTTCATATCCAAATCATTGCCATTGTTAGCAACTATTGTGTTTGTCCACTAGCAAGACGGGTCTTTTAATATAACAAATATGTTGTCAATGAGACTAAATTGAGAAAGACATATACATCTCTACCTGTAACAAAATTAAACCGTGCCGGTTGAAGTACTATAGGATCAACTTGTTCTTTACTTTATGCTAAAATAATTGGAGTACAAGTAGAAAGCTTTAACAATTATAACACCTTAATTAATTTTTAAGACTACCAACTTTGAGGAAAAAGAAAAAGATGAATAGAGAACTTATGCCTTTAATAACCACTAACCAGTTAGCAAGAGATAACTGGTTGTAGCGTATGAATTAACTTGCATGCAAATGAACGTTATTAATATAACAAATGTGGCGTGAGGCTGCCCTACTCGCGCCTCATCCCTTAGGGTTAGGCATTTGCAGTTAGCAATTATTTCTAAATTTTACTGAGCACGTGTAACTGTGAAATATATATCTGAAACATTAAGCTGGATAATGATAGGAGACCTCACAAACCTCAATAGGAGACAACATTAAGAGTTAGGAGACTCGAACATGAGATCTCCCCTCCCCAAAAGCACATTCAACCGATGGAAAATCCTCATCTATTCAAATACAGTTGAATTCCATGAAAAGCTCTTGCGTTAAATTTCAACCTAAACTTTGACATCTGTTTCTATATAAATAGACGTGTGTGAGCTAGGGGTACCAAAGAAAGCATTATTGCCCCAAACAAATTAGAGAGTGAATCTGATGGCTTCCAAAGTGCAGCCAAAGCTTCCCATCATAGACTTCTCCAAGGAAAACCTAAAACCAGGCAGCAGCAATTGGCTATCAACAGCCCAAGAAGTTCAGCGAGCTCTAGAAGAGTATGGTGCCTTTGCAATAAAAGCCTATGATAAAATGCCTTCGGAGCTGCACGATGCCATGTTTGAGTTGGCAAAAGGCTTGTTCGATCTTCCAGAGGAAATTAAAGCCAAGAACACCTCAGCCATAAAAGGGTTTGGCCATGATGGGAATTTCAAGACCATGCTTGTTGAATATTTTGGCATCCATGATGGGGGAACCCCTCAAGGGATTCAAAGGTTCACCAACCTCATGTGGCCTGCTGGAAATCATGCCTTCGCGTATGCTTTCATATCTCCAACCCTAGTTCTTAATTTCCTTTAATTCACACTTTTGTGCAAAGAAAGGCTTGTTTGACACAATTTTGTTCTTATTTTTTCTTTTCTTTGCGAAGACCTGTGTTTAGTTGTGAAAAATGTTTTCAAGTTTTTTATCTCTAATTTTTTTATAGAATTTGTAGCCTTTATTTTTTTATAAAAGATTTGACAAACGCATGTCAAATATTGTTAGAAGTGTAGAAAAGTAATTTTCAATCAAAATATTTGAACATATGTTTGATAAAGAGAGAAACAAAGAAGTTTTTCTTTTTTGCAGTTGTAAAATGAGTTTTTCAAGTTCAATATAGTATTGGAGATTCCTTTTTTCAAATCTTAATTTTTTTTTGTAAAATTTTAATATTTGAATGAGTTTTAAATTTATAATTTTTGCAAAATAAATTTTTAAAAAAACTAAGAATATTATTTTTCCGAAGTAAGCAACCCTTTAGCTTCCAAGTGTTGTCAACTTTTCTTATGAAAGATTAATTCAACTACACTTTGAAATAGATTAATGGACACTTTCAAATGTTGATTGCATCTGTGAAGCCTTTGTTTTATCATCCTGGCTCTTCCTCCTATTTGCAGATTTCTTTGTTGTGGTGTGGTTGGGTTGAATGGAGGGTTTGATTCTTCAGTGTTGCTCTGATTGTGCTGACCCTCTGTTTATATTCTATTATTGCTCTCTTTTACTTTTACCTGGTTAGATTGTATTCGGCTAGCTATCATTTATTAATAAAATGTGATGTTTCTCAAATAGGTAAATAAATACAAAAAATTTGTAACTACTATTTTAATTAATTAAAAAAAGTAAAACTATAAAAATAATTTTGATAGAGATTATTGATGATAATTTGGAGTCGAACACTGCCAAATTTGTTCTAAGTCCTATGTCTCAAGCGTGTCTATAGGCTGCTCAACTTGAAAACGCAGAGCTCGATTCCCTAATGTGACATCTGACGACCAAGTTAGTACCTGATGAGGTGGAGCCAAACAATTAATACCTAATGATGCATAATAAATAGTGCACCTGTCTCTTAGAATTTTTATTTTTATATAAACGTATGATGAGATTAATTGTATTAAGTGGATACTCAGATTAATGTAGCTCATTATAAGCCAATCTGAACAAGTAGGAATCGGGGTAGACTCGGTGAAGTGGGCCAAACTCGATTGGAAATATACCCAAATCTAAATATTTTTAGACAAGTGTTACCCAAGATAACTTAGAAGAGAGATATTTTCAAAATTTCTGGATGACCCAAAATATTCCCCATGAATTATGTTTTCCAAAATTGTCCCCAAAAAAAGTTGATCAACTTAAAACTGCTTAAGTACATAACCATAAAAATATCATTAGTCAACAGAAAGAAAAAAATAATTTTCACACCATTTATTAAATATTTTCTTAATGAGATGAGAATTTACAATTATTGCCCTTAAAGAGTTTATCTATAAGTTTTGGATAATATAAATGGGAGTACTTTCCTTCTTTTGCTACTCAGAGAAACGACGCTCTTGTACTCGAGGAAACTCTCAGAGATAGGTAAGATTGCTGTGCGAATGGCATTTGAAAGTTATGGGGCCGAGAAGTACTACAACGCTCACTTGGAATCAGTGGAGTTTTTGATGCGATTCCTGAAGTATCCGCCGCCGTCGAATGATCATGTGAAAACGGGTCTCCATTATCACGTTGACAAAGGTTTCTGGGCCATCTTAGATCAGAATCAAGTTAAGGGTTTGCAGATAGAAACGAAGAATGGAGAGTGGCTTACTTTCGAACCCTCACCATCTACCTTCGTTTTCGTAGCCGGCGAGGCTTTCGTAGTAAGTGACTTATTCATTAGATATTCATATTTGGAAAGCGGCATTGAAGATTATATACATATATATATATATGCAAGTATATATGTTCATGTTTCCAAGTTGCATGGCCTCTTTTGTGATGTATAGGCATGGAGCAATGGCAGAATTCATCCTTGCTTACATGGAGTCATGGCGGATGAGAATGCGACGAAATATTCAATTGGGTTGTTTGCTTTTGCGAATGGGATTGTGGAGGTTCCACAGGAGCTGGTCGACGATGAGAGACCGCTGCGGTTTAAGCCATTTGATCACTATTCGTTTCTTCACTACTGCTTAGATGAGGGCAAAAATCTCACGAATGCTATCAACACCTACTGTGGTGTCTAACTGGCTTTCCAGTTATGGTGCTTGCTTGTTGTCTGTCATTCATTGCCTTTGAATCCCTGCTTTGTTGATATAAAACTCTATGTGGATTTGCATGCTTGCTGTAATCATGTATATCAACTTGTGTAATAAAGGCTATGCTCATCAAGAAATGCACTAGGATAGTGAAGAAATCTTATGGTTCTAAGACTATTATGTTAAGAGACATTGGCTTGATGTTGGACAAGAAGCACTCCTTCACTCACTCAATCAACTTGTGTGTTATTGTATTTGATACTCGCTACTAAAAGAGAAGTTCGTATTTTTAGTACTTTTTTTTTTTTTAATAAAAAGTGGGACATCACCACTAGTTTACATGATCAGAGGTGAATCTCATGTTATGTGAGATTAACTATCTTAATCTTGTCTAATCCTACCTAAGTGGGATAACTTAATCATGTTTCAGTAGGGTTAAAGGCTTGTTGTGGACAAATTTGCCCCTTATATTGAAGGCCAAAATAGTCTCTTCCCCATTATACATATAGTTTTGGAGAAAATGAATAGACAAATTTTATGTGTTCATTTTGTACTTCAGAATTCGCGAAAAACGATTGACCATTTGCTAAAAATCGAATGATAAATTTTCCCATTTCCAAAACAAAATTCTGTCTAAAAATTGCAAATAATTTAAATATCACTTAATTCATATAAACACTATAAAAACAAATATGTAATTACATTGATTTTTCAAAGAGTACTTTATTGTCCCTCCCTTAATTTGGCAAACATTAAAAAGTATATCATTTGATGTATTAATGCAACATGATACAATTCATAGTGCAATATTTTGAAAATCCTTTGTTGGGTTTAATTCTGAAAATGTTCTGATGATGAAAATTAAATGCAAAACTTTAATGAAAATATCTTAATCGAGTCGTGTAAGTCTATTCATTAATCAAGTAACACATAGTTTATTTGAGCAAAGTCCATAATTAATTGAGTATATATGTTTATGAAAATTAATTATAACTAACTTTCAAACATTACTCGAGTAATTGAACATTTGTAATTGAGTAACACCTAATGTTCAAGGAATTAATTGAGTGTTTATTTGTTTTACTCAAATATGGTACTCAAAAGCTTTAATCAAGTAATCAGAATGATAATCAACTAAGTGATACATTAGTCGATTAAACATATTGATCATTAATCGAGTAAGAAATTGGGCTAAAATGAAAAGTTTTTATACTTGTACTATCGACTAAGTAAATATTTTACTCGAGTAATGTTATACCTCAGTCTAATAATTATATTCATTAATCGAATAAGAAATAAGGCAAAAATGATAAACTTCTGTGTTAGAGTTATGCCCCACAAGCCAATTATATTTTTATGTAATTGATCATATTTTACATTGGGATTCTTTATTTTCAATCAATTGTTATTGTAAGGTATTATGTTTTATTTGTCATTGATAGTTGTCATTATTATTTATTACAATCCATATTTAACAAAATCCATAGATCAAATAAGCTTATGGAATATAGTCGTGCATAGAGATGACGATCATGAAACATATTCCTCATAAGCCTTGATCTTAAATGTTCCTAATCATAGAGTTGTTAGGAATGTACACTAATAACTCGGATAGATTAGCACATATGATGCATGCTCAATCAAGAGAATGTCTTGTTTTATGAACATTGGTGTGAAGACACCAATGTATATATGTGGGTGCTTATTATAAGAATAAGTATACTGAACTGACCGGCTACAAAATTCCTAATGGTTATTGTTTAATGTCAAATTGAAATTCCTATGTTGCAATTATGCAGATTAATCCTTAGACTTGAGACATCATGATAGTCTTATATTTGACTAGTTACGCCTTGATGCCTTTTTGGATTCTAATGGAGTCGTTAACAAACTATCATTGGGCGTGGTATGAAGGTTTGTGAATGTCGAAATAGAATTCATCACTTATCGTCAAGATGAGTGAATGTCCTATGTATTTCCGATGATTTCATAACTGAGGAAATTCTTGACCAAGATGAGGTGGAAATGAAAAAGTGTTTTGATTTCACCTATCAAGTCATAAATCTAGAATGGATACATAATTATTGAATGATTAGGGTTTCGTCATAAAACCATACCCTAAATTCAATCGGGACATAGATCGATGAAAGGATTTTACTGCACGGTAATTGCAATTAAAAGGTCTTTGTTTTTCATCGTTGGCTAGGTATTCATGGCATGTTGCTGAACGTTAACTATGATATGTAGGGTATTATAATTAATTTAATTAATTCTAAAATTATTAATTAAAGAGTTGAATTAATAAGCGCATGAGATGAGTTTAATTAAAGAATTTAATTAAAGCAATGTGTTGGGTCCTGATGTAGCCCAAATAGAATTGGCCCTACATCTAGTCTAATGGTGAACCTAAGGGATCATACACTTAAATCGAGTCCATTCCACAATTAAAAAAAGGAGATAGCTGGCCCAATGTGATTAAGGGTCGAAACCTAAAGTGTTTAGGGTTTTTTCTTTGGCATGGTTAGGGTTCTTGAACTCTATATATATGTGGCTTAAGAAGCTAGAAAAGAGAAGAAAATTTCGAGTTCTCTCAAAGCCATCTAGGGTTGCTAGCATTACCAAATATGAAATGGAACGATCGATCGTGTGGACTAACTTGGAGGAGGTCACATTTGAGTCTCTATGGATCGAAATCAGACAGAATCGAAGCCTACACGGTCGTGGTTCACTAACATTCTATGCTTGAACATTAATTAAGCGATAAAAGGTTATGCTTAATGTAGTAACTTTTATCTTAGTAAGGTAATTTAGTGTCTTAATTAATCGAGTAAAATTTACTAAATAGAGTGAGTCACTATAATTAATTTATTAATCGGCTAAGAAATAATTTGCACTCGAGTAAATGTTATGTAACAACCCATTGTTGGGTCTATGGCATTAATGATATTTTTATTTTATTTTGATACATATATAAATTGGCATTATAAAGAAAATTAAGGGATTGAAAATTTACTAAAATGGGTTGAGTTTAATGTATAAGATTGAGCTAATGTGAAAGCCCAAAGGCTTAGGATAGCTAAAAATTAAAAAAAAAAAACAATTTCTAATGGATTGAGCCTAAGCTATGTGGGTTGTGAATTTAGTTAAATTCAAATGCAATGGGTTGGGTCAATTTGGAAAATAAACTCTTTGGGCTTATGTGAGTTGGGCTTAACTAATAAGAGTTGAATTAATGGGTTGGACTTGAGCTTATTTGCAAAATGATGAGATAAATTTAAATGAAAATGAAATTAATTGTGAAATGTCTAAGAGGGGCAGGAGAATAATTGTGGTTGTGTGTGCAAGTGAAGGGAAAAATGGTCATTTGGTGAGAGATATATGGCCTTCTCTTTTCCTCATTTTCTTCTCATTTGTCTCTCAATCATTCTTCTCTATCTCCTTTCCTTTTTCCGAGAAGTCTTATTCTTCTCCTTGTTTTTGATTTTCTTCTTCTTCTCTATTTCCATCTCCTTCATTTGGAGCTTCAAGAGTGGAATTCTAGACTTGAGGGAAGCTTCTTCTCCTTGGTCTATCTCCATAAAAAAGAAAGGCAAGTTCTCCTTGCATCTCTTCTTGATATGCAAGTTCTTCTTCTTTTTCTTTGTTTGTGCGAGTTCCCTTATTTCATTCTTGTTAATGCAAGTTCTTAAATCCCCTTCCTATTCTGGAAATTTTCTCCTTCCATCTACGATACTTGAGGCCCTTATTTTTGGATTTCGAAATGTCGTACATAAAACTCTTATTTTTGGCAGATTTGCACATGCTCTATTTTTTTGGGCATAATTTTTAGTAGAAATACCCAATTCAAGATCCATTTGTTGCATTGTAAACTAAACTTCATGGGCTTTAATTTGATATTGAATTTTTTGGGTTCAATTTGAGCCCCTATTAGCCTTGTTAATTTCTATCCAAAAAAATTCGTAACCTACTACTCCATGTAATTCGACCTTGTTTAGGCTTTTACAGTATAACTTTCTGTGGTTATATCTAATTTGTAATCTATTTATTTTTATGTAAACTAGATATCATAGGCTTTGTTTTGGTGTAGGATTTGAATTATTTTCTTATGATTTGGACCCATAACAGCTTTGTTGAATTTTGTCCAGAATGTTGTAATTTTACTATAGCAGTTCTGCCTTTCTTCGATTTTTGAGAAATAATTCATTGTGATTATTTCTGATTCCAAATCCATTTGTTGATTCAAAATCTAGAGATCAGAGGCTTTGATTTGATATATCTTTCATGAAATTTGATTGAGAAATGAGCCCAAAATAGGTCTTTAAATTACCCTTTGAAATTTAAAAATTTTCTAAAATTTTATCTAATTAATCCTTTTTGTGTTGGATCTCTTTCTATGATTGAGATGATGTACATCATCTCATGTCATTCCAGGTAAAGGTAAAATAGTGGTTGAGGGCGATTCCAGTGGGGTTAGAACCCAATTTTAGAGGTGTACAAAGACAAATCCCAAACTAAATAGTCCATGTTAGTGGTTTGATGAGGACATGTTGTGAGAAAATTTTATGTTAAAATTTTCATTAATGCACTTGTATACATTGTGTGTAGGCCATCGTGCCAAGTGGATGTATAATGATAATGTTGTAAACCCTTATGTTAGCTTCCACTTATTTTATCTAATGATAGTATTTATGTTATTGAATGTTATTATTCTATATCATCCTTGTGATGACCTTCTTTTTGATATCCTATGCTAACAGGACTATCCAGGAATGGGTAATAGATATAAATTTACAAATGATTGAAATATTAATCAACTAATATATGCTTTTGATTGAGTAATATTAGTTTTAGTCGAATAATGATTAAAACAAGCTGGCAACTTAATTGAGCAACATCTTTTAGCAGTCGAGTAACATTTGAACTTAATCGATTATAACTCTAAAGATCACTCGACTAATGTTATACTAAATGTAAAAAAGATAGCCATTACAGACGACACTAAATGTGCACAATTTTAATTTTCAAACAATCTAGCCATTGCAAAAAGTTGTTTGAATGTTCTTTCATGTAATTTATAAATGTTTGAACTTTAAGACATGATACTAACCATTGGTATATGCAAGAAAAGAAATATTCTCCATTGATTTACAAGTTTAAAGCTTTTATCCTTTATACAAAGCAATCAAGTGCATTGATTAACCTAAAGCTATAAAAACCCAGGCCATGCAGTTTAGAGATTATGAAATTAAGTTCTCCTTAGGAAAATGAAAAAGAAGAAAAAGAAAAAAAAGTGTTGCAATTAAATCTATTTGTTCTCTTTCCATCTACGAAATGATCTCACATTAAGTGGGAGTGAAGTTTCTTTCACTTCTTATTCTTTAATTCTCTCGAAGTGGATTTTAAAAAATCCCTTTTTTCTTTCATTTATATTATTAGAAGGTTATTTGTGCTTCATTGTGAGTTTTTGCTCAAAAATCTTTAAAAGAAGTTGTTATAAGGGTTGTTGGCTTATCTCTTGAAAAGGCTTGTAAAGGTTTTAGTTTAACCTATAAAAACTGAGTTTTTAGTTGAACCTGTAAAATATAAGGTTATAGCTTAATTTGTAAGAGTTAAAGCAGTTAGTGAATTGTTGAAAGTCTTTGATAAGGAGCCAAGGTAAAGGAATAGGCTAAATTATACTGAACCACTATAAATTTTGTATGTTACATTCTTCACTTTGATTTTTTTTTTTTCAACAAGTTTTTTTTCAGCACTCACACCTTATAGTTTTAGCATTGATTTTGAAGCCTTAAAAGCACAAACATTTTTAATCTATATTCACAGCATTAATTTTCAAAAGTGTTCAAAACAATTTTTGTACCAATATTTTATCAAATCGAAAAAGTTTTGAAACACCCAATTCACCCCTTATCTTGGGTGTACACTCATATTTGTGTACTTTCATTCCTTTTAAATTTAGAAACATAATGCACTTAAGGATTTTTGCACAGCAAGCATACAAAAATTTAGATTTCAAATTTTAATCGCATCCACTCAAACACAAGGCTGATAGTTATAATTAATGTAAATGCACAGAGAGTTTAGAATTAGAGATATACTATCCAAAATTTAATCTAAAGGCTTCTTATACTCTTTGTTGGCACTTAAGGCACTTCTTTTGAGGGATGATTTCCTTCTTCACTTCCCTTTTTCCTTCATGTTTGGTTCATCCTTTAACATTTTAACCTTGTAGCTCCCCTTGGATGTCAAGCATGTTTGCAAAATTCTGCTATCCACAAGTTTTTGGGACCCAAACCATTTTGGGTTCATCATTGTTAGCATAGAAAGTTTTCTTTAGAACCCATATTTGGTTAAATCTTATGGAATAGTTTCTTATGAAGCACTTGTTGAAAGAATGGCCACATTTTCCATAATAATGACAAATAATATTAGATTGTAAATAATGTTTGTTTCCTTTTTATAAGATTATTGTGTTTTTTTTTCTTCTTTTATGAAAATCCTTTCTTTGGTTATCAAAAATAACTTTCAACTCCTCCTTTTCTTTATTAAGATTTTCAGAGAAACATTTTAATATTGGTTCTTCTTTTGAATTCACCATTTTGGCACTTCAAGAGCTCATTCTCATTTTTCAAAGAATTTACTTCATTTTCTAAAGATAATATTTTCTTTTTCAACACACCATTTTTTAACTTAATTTCTTAAAGTCATGGGCTAGTTCATCAAAACCATCTTGTAATTCTTCAAAAGAAAAATTATCTTTAATAGTGTCAAAATTTTGAGATGTTACCTCAAGATTTTCATGTTGAACCATGCTTCAAGCAAATATTGCCATCATCTTCATCACTTGATTCATTATTTGATGTGGGTTGATCTTCATCACTCCAAGTTGCAAAAGCCTTCTTGGATTTCTTTTCATTCTTCTTAATCAATGGATATTCAACTTTGACATGTCCAGCTCTTTTGTGCCCAAAAACACTTGATTTGTCTTCTATCTTGCTCATTCTTAGTCATATCCTTCTTCTCCCTTGGGTTTCTTCTTTCCACCAACTTCTTCTTTCTAAAAAATCTCTTGAACTTCCTTGTGACTTGTGAGAATCCTTACATCATCATCTTTATCACTTTCTGTTAGATTTGAAGAGTTTACGGCAAATACCAAGAGGGGGAAAATTGGTATAAAAAAAAAATTATTTTGATAAAAGGAGATGTCGCCTATGAAGACTACGGTTTCATTAAACTTCAAGACCTTGAAATGGTACGATGGGTATCAATCGTATTAAGACAATCTTGTTTTGACAATAGAGAACACAAGAATAAAAACTATGAAATATTTCTTAATGAAAAATTTAAATATATGAACCAAGAAAGAAATAAAGAACTGCTTAAAGGAATAAAGAGGTAAAAGTCACAAGCACAAGAGAACACAAGGAATTATAGTGGTTCGGCTAAGCTAAGCCTAATCCACTACCTTAGCTCTTCGCTAAGGATTTTCAAGCAAACTACTATAACTCTCCTACCACACTAGATAAGCCCTCTAGCTCTAAGTTAGGAAGATACAAATCTCTTGTTTAAACAAGTAAGCCTTCTAGGCAAAGCTAGGTATTCCGAAAACTTCCTACAAACAAAGTAAGCCCTCTAACAAGACACGCCAGGATAATGCAAATTATAACAATACACAAGAGGATCTAAGAAACAACGTTCTCAGTTACAAGTTCTCTCAAAGATTAAGACAAGGCATGAAAAAGAATTACACAAAATGAATACAATGCCTTGAAAAGAGAACAAATTTACCAATGAAGCACAACGACAATTTTAGCACTTGGGATCTTGTAGATTGATTGATTGAATGAGTTGAAATCTCCAAATGACTTGTATTTATAGCCTCTTGAAAGCCCATGTTTGAATCAGGCCATTGTTAGTGGAGAGAGTACTTGAGTGAATAAGATGAACTAGCCATTATGTGTCTCTGTAATACTCCGTGTTACATGGTATCGAAAAATAATAATTTCCAGTGATTTTGAAAGGACCTCAGATGGTCTGGGAAGGCCAAAAGTCGATTTCAAGAATTTAATTAATTAAATGGCCAAATCGACGGCAGGAAATGCTTCGAAACTTGGATGTCCTGGAAAGAGGGCATGAAATTGGTCAGCGTCTCGAGGTGAGGTTAAGACACTAGAAGCAATTAGATCGGGAATAATTTTTGGAATAAATTATGTATAAACCTGAATGGTTGCAAGAGACCTCCGGGAAGCTGAGAGGATCCTGGGAGTGGTTCAATTTTGTGAGTAAGGCAACCTTAAAGTGTTTTCAGGTAGAATAAAGGTCTCGTGTAGACGTAGGGATGAAATTAGTATTTTTTAGTAAAAGCCGGATATTAATTTTTGAAGAAATCAAGAATCTAAATGGTTTGATGATAATTTAAAGCCTTCGGGGGGTCCAAGTGCTATTATCAAAATCCCGAAGTGCAATTAATATATTCTTGAGTGGAATATGCATAAATTTAGGGGTTAAATGTGTAATTTATGCGTGTATATATATATATATAGAGAGAGAGAGAGAGAGAGAGAGAGAGAGAGAGAGAGAGAGAGAGAGCTGTGAGTTGCTGCCATTTCAAATTTTGAAATCATGGAACAGAGAGGGAGAATAGAGATCGCGAGAGGGAGAACAAGCGCCCGAAACCAAGAGAGAGAGCGAGAGCTTGGGCCGATGGTGGTGGCCAACGAAGCAGCAAACGGAATTGGTAGCTGAGAGCGGCGGCAGCACGGGAGGCTGCAATGGCCGACGAGCAGAGGCAGGGGGCGAGCAACACCAGTAGCCGAGCAATGGCGTTGGGCGAAGCAGCAACAACGAGCATCAATGGTGGCTACCAGCGGCCGGTGACGCATGGTGGAGGTCGGAGGTGGAAGTGGCTGGTTGCAGCGGTTGCAGGGGCAGCGGCTGGTTGCGCAAGAAGGCTGCTCGGGGCTGAGATGGCTGGTGACGGAGCTGTGGGCGGCGGCAGTGGTTGTCGTTGGTGGAGTCGGCAGCGGGGTGGCTGGCACGGGCTGGCGGTGCGGCTGCGCGCAGGTGGCCGTGCGTCATGAGGAAGAAGAGGACACGGGAAGAAGAAGAAGTGAAGGAGGAGAAGAAGTGAAGGAGGAGAAGAAAAAAAAATAAGAAAAAAAGAAAAAAAATATAAAGAAATTTGGGAAAATGGAGAAAAATATTCAAAAATTTCATAAAATTTTGGAATAATTCTTAAAATTATTTTGGGTACAAGGAGTGTGTCGGAAGCTCAAAAATAGAAATTCAGGCCCAAGATGACAGTCAAGAAGGTAAGGCCGATGTGGGCGTTTGACCGATTTACTCCCCAAATTAGTTGAGGTAAATTTATATTTTCTTTTCAAATTATTTGTATTATGTGAGATGTTGTGGAATAGTGTAACGTGGAGTGATGGTTGGAATAAACCCTTTGTTGGGGTTGATTGGAAGTTGTTGTTGGATGATGTGTGCGGTGTATGGCGAAAATGGAGGCCTTGTTTTAATTTCTGTTGCTGGGTTTTGTGTGTGGCACCCAAATTCGACCAAGGAGGCAATGATCCTAAAAGAGCTTGGAGTTCAGGCTAGCGTTCTCGCTCGTGGCAGAGTTGAGCTTCAAACCAGATAAGGGATGACCCAAGTGTGAGGGTCTTGCTTACATTTGTAAGTGCTTCTTTATGAGTTGCATGTAGTGGTAAACATTTGCATGATATGTATTCTAGTGTACCTGTGGCCATATGGAGGACTAGTGGTGGAACGGGTTGGTCGATGTCTTAACCTATAGAGGTCATAAGGGCATGTAAGACTACCCATTTGTATTATATTTTTGCATTACATGTTCTCTCATAATTAATTTACTTATGCATTGCACCCTTACTGAGTCTGTATAACTCATGAGGTTTTACCGCATATTGTAGATGATGTAAATCCAAACGTAAGCAGGGATGGTATCGGGAGACTGATGGGGCAACTAACGGGTTACCCAAGTTGTACTTATATTTATTCTTGCATTTGAAACCTGTATGTATTCATGTGATTGAATGTAAATGTGGTTGAATGCTGGTGGTATCCAGTTTGTTATAATCATCATAGTGTGATAGGTGATTATGAGATTGCCTGATGAATGTGGCTTAGTTGGTGGAGCCAAGTTTCAGATCAAGTAAGGATCGAAAAGGTACATTCTCATAAATCCCCAGTACTCAGTAGATGTATGATGGGCTAGTTTGTACCTGGGTCACCTTTAGTTTGCTGTGAGGCGAGCTAAAGAAAGGTGAAACTCACTCGGGTTTTGGGTCCCGTTCTGCTGTGTTTCATTATCTGTGTTTGGGATCGATTTCTCTAGTGGAGTGAAGGGAAGGACAAAGCCTAGTTCCCACCTAGGGCGTTTCTAGTGGAAACATAGTCCAACCCTTTAGTGTTTGGTTTGTCGAGTGAGTAATTGGTAGATTATTCACCAGTGGCACCCATAAGTGGGAGTGAGTCGTTACAATCTCTACGAAGCAAACGGTGGACAGATTCAAGGCATCGATCGATAGATTAGTAAAAATTCAAAACCCAGTCGACAGATCATTTGATATAGTCGATAGTTCCTTGTGCAAGCATTCTACCAATTGATAGATGCATAGGCATCGGTCGATAGATGGCTTGCTCACCATAGAAGCATCAAGGATTAACATTTTGTCGATCGACAGATGCAAGAGCATCGATCGACAGTGCCTTGGAAAGATATAAGATCGGTTGATAGATGTTAAAACATCGGTAGATAGATGAAGCCATCCTTGGAAGACATATACTGCTAGTCGATAGATGCATAAGCATCGGTTGACAGATGACAAGCAATCTGTCGAAAGATGAAGGTCTTTCAATTGACAATCATTTTACCGATCGACAAGTGAAAAATCATCGGTCGACAACTGAGCCAAAATTTGAAAAATGGTTGATAGGTCAAATTGACTAGTCAACAAATGGCCTACTGAATTTTGAAACACAAGCTTCTTTTTGGAAGGAAATGACTAACGGCTTTCACATCCTTGAAAAAGATTATGCTTTGAAAATATTTTGATTTTGATAATGAAAAATCATTTTTAATAGAAGAGATTTTGCAAAAGCAAGAGATGTTTTTCATCATTAAAACTAAAGTCTTTATATTTGAATCATAGATCTATCATGTGATTCATCATTCTCCCCCTTTTTGATGATGACAAAACTTTTACATGGATTTTGAAAAAATTTCAAAGCGATTTTATTTACCTAGATTTCTCTCCCTTTTTTGTCATAAGTCAAAAATAAAAGAAAACATATATGATTTAGGCTAGGCTTCCCGTTAAACCAAAACATGGTTATGTTTCAAAGAAAATGAGCCATTTATTCATCATAAGCAGTTTAGATAATCTCAAAACATCCATAGAGTGATAAGACATGTATTTAAGAGAAAAGAACCATACATAATCCATCATAGCCACCAACACAAAATAGATTAATAAATAGAAAATAGTAAGGAATAAATGTGCAATACATAAGAGGAAACGCTCAAATGTCTTCAAATGATGATGAAGATAAGGATGAAGAGAATGCATGAGGATGAGATGATGAAGCGACTGGGAGACGAGATGAAATGAGATCGAAAAGATCGTCATGGTGACAATGAAGCTCTCTCAGCTCATGGTGAACTTCTTCTCTAAAGCTTGAAAATTTTGACTTGAGTTCGGCTAAGCCATGGATTAGATCATCAAGAACATCGGATGATGATGATGGGACCGAGGATGGCTCGGTCGGAGTGACGGTCTTCCTTTTCTTGTTCGCTTTTCCTCGGACCCATATCCCTCCTTCTTGAGCCACAAACCCTATCCTTATGGTTGTGTTGCTATTTATATGTTAGGCAGGGTTCAAGTAAATTTTTCTTGCACCTTCAAGACCTCCCACTTCTTTTTGGAGAAGATCACTTAGGGTCATCCTGTAAGGTAGTGATCGCTTACTTCCTCTAAAGGATTCTATCATGTGATTCACAATAAGGAGTGAAAGATTTGGCTTTCTCTTAGCCATAATGCACTGCATGAGCCATAGATCCATCCTAGTAACTTCTGAAAAATTTCCACTTCTAGGAATTAGCATTTGGCAACAAATTAAATGCAGTATCCTAGTGTGCAAACTCATTCTAGTAGTTTCATTTATATAGGATTCTATGGAGTCATCTTCATATACTTTTCTATAGGCTTGAATGAGATCTTGTGTCCAAGAAGTATAGTCCTCTCCTCTTTAAGGTATTCCAAATCAATTTTAAACTAAAGTTAGGTTTACCTCAAAATAGGTTTTGCCTATATTTGTCCTAAGCCTTACATCCGATCTTCAGCCATTGAATAAGTTATCAGCATTGGCATAAAAAGCTCATATAACATCCTCTAGAATATCCCTATGTGTAGTCAAAAAATTCCACCATCCAAAATCCTTGAAAATGGTGAGGTAGGGAAACTTAATGCCTACCAAAAAATCAATTTCCAAATAGCGTCCAAGAAGAACCTCTCTAGATTCAAACTTTTGAAGATACCTTTCATTTTGATGGTGCTCTCAAAGAGTTGGGGCCTAGGAAGAGAATGCGGAGGATGACTTGAAGAGGCCTTCTCCTTCCCTTTTTTCGGATTCTTAGTGCGTGTCATGATGATGAATAAGAGGGTGATTGATGAATGGAAAAAGAAATCTTTGAGGAAAAGACAATTTGAAGAGAGAAATCGAGAGAGAGAAAATCAGTTTTGAGAGAAATTAGGGCGTAGAATGTGGATGGGTGATCGCTCGTTCTTTTTATAGATCAATCCAAACGGTTGACAAATCCTTTGATCGGTCGATAGATATGCAAAAACGAATAAAACGGTCGACATATATGATACAATCGGTCGACAGTTTATTTATGTATCTCAATTAATTTTGGCCTTTTGATAGAACGGTCAACAAATATAAATACATCGGTCGATAGTTTGCACAAATATGTATAATCGGTTGACAGTTAAATATCATCTGTCGACAGATGAGTACTTTTGGCCAACAAATAAAGAGTAATAAGGAAATCTCAAGCATACCAAAGATACATTTAATAATCATGTTAATGAATCATTTTTCCTAATTTACTCCTAAAATATTCAAACTTACCTTTGTCACAAGGTTTTGTGAAAATATCGGCAATTTGATGATTTGTATCTATAAAATCAAGTTCTATATCGCCTTTCTGCACATGATCGCTGATGAAATGATGTTTAGCCTCAATGTGCTTAGTTTGAGCATGAAATACAACGTTTTTGGTTAAGGCTATTGCACTTGTGTTATCACACTTTACGGGAATATTATGAAGCTTTATGCCATAGTCTTCTAATTGATGTTTCATCCATAAGATTTGAGCACAACAACTTCTAGCCGCTACATATTTAGCTTCAGTGGAAGAGAGTACGACGGTATTTTGCTTTCTACTTGACCATGATACTAGAGAATAGCCTAGAAATTGGCATGAGCCACTAGTGCTTTTTCTATCAATTTTGCACCCATCATAGTCGGCATTGGTATAAGATTCAAGAATGAATTCATTTGACTTAGGATAGAATAGTTTTAGATTAGATGATTCTCTTAAGTATCTAAAAATTTGATTTACTGCTTTCAAATAAGACTCCTTAGGATCGAATTAAAATCTAGCACATAGGCAAACACTAAACATAATATCCGGCCTACTTGCTATTAAATATAATAGTGATCCAATCATGCTTCTAAACAGCTTATTGTCCACTTTTTATCCTATCTCATCTTTATCTAAGTATAATGAACTGTTAAGTAAGGGGTTTTAGTGGATTGTTTACAAAATCCTTAGTGAGGAGCTAAGGTAGTGGATTAGGTTTGGGTTAAGCCGAACCACTATAAATCCTTGTGTTCTCTTGTGCTTGTGTTCCTTGATCTTTATCTTTCTAATAATTTGTTTATTCCTCACTTGATTCACATATTTATCTTTCTTAATTTACATTTGTCATTTTATATGTTTTATGTTTTAAATCACTAAAAGTTCAATTTGTATAAAAAAGTTTTTCAAGTTCTATCAAGTTTTTAAATTATCCAATTCACCACCCCTCTTGGGTGTGTGCCATAGTATTTCAAACCTATCATGAAGTTGAACTTTGGTCGATCTGAGTCACTTAGTTATTTCTGCAACCCCATTTTTTAGCACGAGGAGTTTTGCGCACCTTGTATTCTTTTGGGCATAACTTTTTGTGTAGATGTCCGATTTGAGATCTTCTTTTTGAGTTGTAAAAAAAAAATTGATAATCTTCGATTTGGAATAATATTTGAGCAATATGGATAATTATTGAGTTTGTAAGATCCCTTTGAAATGCAGGTTGAATCATTTTAATCGTTAAATTATGTAAATGAAGTCAAGTGGTTGGGAAATGGAAATGTGGGTATGTGTAGGCATGAGTTAAGTTGTGAAGTACACATAAATGTTAGAATGAAATGAATTGTACCTATACTTGAATGATAATATGTAACATCCCAAAATTTAGAGATAAATAATAATTATTAACACTGGTGCTTGAGGTCATTATTGAATATTTGAAGATTTAAGAGAAAGTATTCATTTATGTTGTTTTGAGGAAATAGGAAATTAAGGTAATTAATTATTTTATCTAGGAAAATTTATGGAAATAAGGAAAGATTAAAATAAATTAATTTAGTGGATTTTCGGAGAATTGGGGTGCAAGTGAAATAAGCGAAAAATTGGAGTTCGGGGTGTATGTAGGATTTTTGGAAGCTTTGGGGCGCTGGTGCAAAATCTGGAAAGTGGCTGGAAGTCACCTTAAATTTAATTAAGGGTGTATATTAGTTGAAGGTGGTAATGGGATCAAGCAGTACGTGTGCTTGGGGAGCATGCGGGCGGTCATGGGTTCGAATCTGGTGGGCTTCGCACGCTAGAGGAAAAGGCCAATTAATTTGGCTGGAAGGGAGGGCCAAAATAACGTTGTTTCGACCCAGAGGCAGTGGCTACTTGTGCGGTCCAGCAGCCGCCACGTGGTAGGCATTGGGAACTCCTCCCGCCTTGGCCGCTAAGTCTCATTCGGTTTTTCTATTTAAGGCAAACAATCTGGCTATTTTGAGGCCATTTCAAGGGAAAAATTGAGAAGAGTTGTGGGAGAAGATGAGGGAACTCGGCTAGCAGGAAAAGTGGGAAGAAATGGGAGAAAATAAGAGATTTTGAGGGTATTCGATGTTCAAAAATATCCAGGTAAGTGGATAAAATTACTAGAAGTATTATATATTAAAATTATAGGTTTTTCACAGTTGGAGTATGCGGATTATGTGATTAGATTTAATTAATCAGAGCCGTAATCTTGTTATTTTATGTAGAATGTTTTACTTCGCATCGGGAGAATAGAAAATTCAAGAATCAACTGTTTACAAGCAACCTCCTAACCCTCTCCTCATGCTCTTAATTTCATACGAAAGTCTCCATGGTTTCTCGTATTTTATTCCCTCCCTCACCCTGACTCGGTTCCACGCATTAATAATATAAATCCGCATGTCATCCATCATGTGCCTTATATTTTATTAATGGGTTTATTGTTAATTGAATGAGTTAAGTAGTGATGTCTTGGTGTCTTTCATCACGTCCATCATGGGGCCTTGTTTCACTCCGCTTCCTTTGGGAATGATGCTGAACCTATTGGGGTTAGGTTCTTAGAAGAGTTGGGTATGGTTTTATGAGATTATCTTAAGAGTCTTAATAAGAAAAGTGTGGTGACCGGTAAAATGTGTATTGAGACAGTTTTTATGTTTGAGAAGATGTGAGAATGAGAATGGTCTCATGATGCCTATGTGGTTGTGTACATGAAGAGTTATGGAGGAAGGTTATGAAATGCTAAGTTTAAAAGATATAAATGTAATGTGATCTATGTGGGTCTAAGGGTATGGGGTATAAAGCCACTGACTGTCAATCGTGGGTCGTAGTAGTCGATTGCTAGATGTATGGGCGCCAGTCATCAATTGTTACGATAAGCGTTAGACAAACTAGAAGAGATGGTACTGCTAGATTCTCGTCTTAATTGTGTGCATATCATGATGTGTGTGCTACAGGGGGTTGGGTTGCATTCATTGGTGGGACATCCTTTGTGTGTGATGGGATGTGTGAGCATTTGCATGATCCGGTTGGTTTAAGAGCCAACTTGGGTACCCTAGGTGAGCCAGTGCACTTAGAGCATTTTGCATGTGGGTATTCCTATGTGAGCGTAACATAACCTGATGCCTGGTTTATAGGGGCCTTGACATCATGTTTAAGCTGCAAAAGCTATTACATTTCCTATTTATTATATTGCATGGTGAGAATGTGTGGCTATAAGTGATGGGGATGCGTGGCACCCACCACGGAGCATATGCCTTGGAAGTAACCCACGAGGAAAGTGGGATACAACTCACAGTGTGAGTGATTATGGGAAAGTGGAATACGACCCACAGTGTGAGTGATTATGGGAAGTGGGATACGACCCACAGTGTGAGCAGTTATGGGAAGTGGGACACGACCCACAGTGGAATAATAATAAAGTAGCCTATGTTTGGCTGCTAACAGGTTGTATGTTGGACTTGGGCACCAATGTGTGTTTGATGTGGGCCCCAAGGATCGTTTATGTTAATTTTACTATATGTTTATGCATCTGCAGATAAGGCATGTATTGGACATGGCATGGTATGACATTGCATTAACATGAATTGCATGGGGTGTTATGGGAAGAGTTCTTTCTTTAATCTATAGCCTTCATTTCTAAAGCTTGCTGAGTCTTGTGACTCACATTTGCTTTCCATCATTCCAAGTTAGGGATTCGTTTGAGTTGTCAGATTCGTTCAACGGGGTTTGGATCCAGGCGATAACCAGTACAGAGTCCTCCCGAGACTAGGTCCTGGGTGTCTTTGTGCTTGTGTTAAAGTAACATTTTATATGTTTGAAATGGATGTATTTTATGGAAGCCGGGTGGGCTCACAGTGTGAATGCTTATGTAAGAACGATTATGAAATGTTATGTGATGTGAAAAGTTGTGATTTCTAAAAGGGTTGTATGTGTGTTTTAGTTTGTGTTATTGTTCGATATCATTCAAATAATGACCCTCTCACGGATTCTCTATGGGCGCGGAGGCTCCGGGAGGCAGGCTGTTACATAATAAAAGAGGGTCCTCACCAAACACTTTGATGCTTAAGTCAGACACTGGGAGTGATAAAAGCCCAAGAGTAGTATTTACACCAGTATCATAGATGTATCTTTTTTTTTTTAAATGAGTGCTTGCCTATTTATAGAGGAGCATGGAGTTATTTGAAGCAGTCTAGGATTAGAAATCTTACAGATAACGTCTATCTTAACTTTTTCTAACTTTGTTAGGATTAACATTCTTATAGATAACGTCTATCTTGACTTTTCCTAACCCTGTTAGGATTAGAATTCTTTCAGATAACTTCTATTTCTTATAGATAACATTTATCTTCCCAGAGAAATTTTTGAATGTCGGAGTTATCTAGTTTACGTGTTATGTGGGACCCTTCTGTATTCGAGGAAATGCTTTGGTGATGGTGTCGCTGTTTGGTGGATATGAGGTGTCATGGGAGCTTCCTACTGGTATTGAGAGGTTGACGGGCAACAAGGCCTCTCTCGTGCCTCTTGAAGCCTTAGGGTTAACCTCGTGCCTTCTAAGGTGGCTGGGGCTTCCTCATGCCTTTTGAGGCCATGGGGTCACCCGTGTGCCCTTTTGGCTGACTTTGGGGGTGTGCCCCCCATAGCTATCTCCTCCTCATACTGCAAGCCTCACGTTACAAGCCCGTGGCCGTCTCTGCCTCGCGTCGCAAGCATGCAGCCATTTCTAAGCCTACAACCATCTCCATCTTGTGTCATAAGCCCACAACTGTCTCTACTAAGCCCGTGGCTCATTCCAAGTTAGCAACTATCTCTGCATCTCGTCACAAGCTTGAGGCCATCTTCCTCTCGCGTCGCAAGCCTGCAGCCATCTCTACTTCTCTTTGCAAGCTCACGACTCTTTTCGAGCTCATGACAATCTTTGCCTCGCATCACGAGCTCATGGCTCCTTCTGAGCCCATGATCGTCTCCATCTCGCATCGTAAGCCCACCGTAACGCCCTAGTATCTTGGGAAAAGAATAAATGGAAATGAATGAGCTAGTTAATTCTATGTTGATGTAAAGATGGCTTACTAGTTATTTGTGGGCTCAGTGGGGCTAAAGGCAACAAGTATATTATTGGG
The DNA here is from genome assembly GCA_036245055.1 of Diospyros kaki. Classification (NCBI taxonomy): domain Eukaryota; kingdom Viridiplantae; phylum Streptophyta; class Magnoliopsida; order Ericales; family Ebenaceae; genus Diospyros; species Diospyros kaki. The sequence continues at coordinate 7,783,552 of BSEG01000003.1, forward strand.
AAGAAAGGTCACATGAGGCACTTGAATAGTTAAAACAAAAGAAGCTAAATTGATGTTAGAAATTCAAGGCCAAGGTGAATTGAAATATTTTAAAAGTCAAACCAAGAAGATTATGCCTATGTTGGATGGTCATCAAGACAGAGTAAAAGGAAGTAATTGTAAGTGAAGTGAAGTGTAGAATATTCGAAGTATGGGAATCCCAATAGTGGCATTAAAGACTTGGTGTTTAATGGATATGTAAGTATGTTTATGCTAAGTTTTGCAAGTTTTCAAGCTCTTGGTTGTGTGCAGGTTGCAATCATTATTGATTGATTTTCACAAATGGTTGACTATTTTGCTAAAACCCTAAAAACTAGTCGACAAGTTTATTTGACAAGTTACTATAACCAATCGACAGTTTTCCAAAAATCAAAATCAATCGACTTCTTTTGTATAATTGATCGACCATTTTGTTGTTGCATTGCATAATACTATATAAACCTGCGATTGTTGTTGGATTTGTAATGGGATTACATTGGGCAGCAACATGAGATGTTGGATGCCTGAAATATTAATTCTTGACATACCATGGTTTGTTTATCAATGAATGTAGAATGGTTTGATTTGATCAAACAAAAGTTAATCATGGACCTGGATGTATATGAATGAATGATGATTGTTACAGGGATTTGTATTAATTTGATTACTATGTAACATATTCTTTTATTCGGGTTGTAAATAAGACATAAGTCTCATTGGCCAGTCTTTATTTTTATAGAGAGTTTGCAAACGAAGATGGGCATCAAGTTTTGATGAAGAAGACATTTAGAGTTAATGGATTCTCAAGACAAGATGCTAAAAATGTTGAGAGAGATTCAAGACATATGATGTGTTTCAATGAAGGCACTAATTAAACCTAGAGGCTCTAGTTTAATTAATGCTCAAGTCCGTGATCATCCAAGTATTTATTTATTTGTTCATTCATTTTATCTTGTATGTGATGCTTGTTGGAATGAATGGTTGTGAATGATAACACCTATAGTATAAGACCTGAAAATCTTCCCATGTGCAAACCAATATTAGATTTAAGCAATGAATTTGAATCATCATAGCCTTCCACCATCATAGGGATTCATCAATTGGATTGGGGGTGTTTTGGTTGCAAAAACATAAAAGGACACATTTCATGAAAGATTGTCTAATTTTTCCTATCTAAACCATATAATGGTGTTCAATGATTCACATCTAACCAAGAATCTATAAATGTGATATTTGGTATGTTCAAATCATTGCACTTAGTTGAGATGGTGGTGGGATCTAACTAATCCATTCAACCAAGCTGTAAATGTGAAGTTTTTAATAGGTTAGAGGCTAAAGATCGAGTTTCGTATATGATGTGGTGGAAAGTTATTGCTTACTCAATTATGTGAATACTTTAAGAATCTATAAATGTGAGGGATTTATATGAAAGAGAATTTGATTGCCTGCTATTGAATCTCAACGAATTCACATTTTCTATTTGGGAAGTATAAAATTTGACAAATTTAGTAGGAGCAACCATTTAGTTTAAAGTCCTTAATTAAATGGTGTTTTTACAAGGATGTATATTCTAATATATCTATTTATTTTCTGCAGTATTAATGACAAACAATATGAATCCACTCACATGTATTTGGGTTGCCAATAGACATACTGGCATTTATTTCTTGGATTGGTTTTGAAATCCCAAAATAGTGCTTAGTATGGAAAAAACCAATGATATTCTATACCTTAGTCTGGCCAAACCTTACCTAAAGGTGTGACTGATGAGGAGCAGGCTACTTAGGACATTTTAAAGGATCATGACTTAAGGGCCTGTAATTATATACTTCCCTCCATAACCAATGACTTGTAGCCTCAACATGAGAATATACTTGATGTAGCAAGCATGATTTGGAATCTGAGGGAGTTGTTTGGCGAGCATAGTTGGGCAGCTTGATATGAGATATTAAAGAAGTTGTTCTGGCTAAAAAGATGGATGGGTCAGATATGGGAGATCATGTCATCAACATGTTCAATTAGATTGATCATCTTGATGCAGTGAATTTCTCCATGGGTACCCAGCTTAAGATAGATTTGATCTTGTAATCATTGTCGGATTCATTCTCCTCTTTTATAACATATTTTTGTATGAACGGAATTGAGTGCTCAGTCCCAGGGTTGTCAAATGTTGACACATATTTTTGTAACACCCTGCATTGAGCGATATGAAGGTTTGGGATAACTTACCCTGATGGGCCTACACGAACTTCCCATGGGGCGTCACCCATCATTGGGCTTCCCCAAGTCAAGCACGCTTAACCCTGGAGTTATTTGCCTACATTTAGCCCAAAAGGTATCCAGATGGTGTTATTTCCTTCCTTACTTATCCTCGATATATACTACCCTCCTCTTGGCTCTTGGGGTGTTACACACATCGTGTCATCATCATGGGTTCACAACCGCAGATCAGCTCTTAGCTCTCGCCCTTAAAGCCCCTCAGTGGTTTCCCTAATATGGGATCGAGAACCAGTGCTTACAACACCACCTCCAGCCCTCCCCCTTAAGTGTGGTGGCACTCATGGGCGCGAACCATCTCAGGGGTGACAAAGGGTGGTTAGGGCCAGGGCCTATAGGGCCGAGGGTTTTCCCACAGATGACACCAAATGTTGACACACATTTTTGTAACACCCCGCATTGAGCGATAGGAAGGTCTGGGATAACTTACTCTGATGGGTCAACGCGAACTTCCTAGGGGGGTCACCCATCATTGGGCTTCCCCAGGTCAAGCACACTTAACCCTAGAGTTCTTCGTCTATATTTAGCCCAAAAGGTATTCAACTGGTGTTGTTTCCTTCCTTACTTATCCTTGATGTATACTACCCTCATCTAGGCTCTTGGCGTATTATACACATCGTGTAATCATCATGGGCTCACCGCCGCAGATCAATTCTTAGCTCTCCCCCTTCAACGGCCAGGAGCCCTATCGCACTTATGAGTCTCTTAGTGGTTGCCTTCCGGGCAACCTGATGTGGGATTGAGAACTAGTGCTCCGTCCCAAAGTTGTCAAATATGTTAACAATGACATAATCACATACGCGAGGAAAGGGAAAAGAAGGTGTTCTTGCCATGGCCTCTTTTTTTTCACATAAGAAAAAGGAAGTCTTAACGCTACAGAAAGGACATAAAGACAAAGTTAAAGGGTAAAGAAGTGGTTGTAAGGGCAAGTGTTTCTTTTTCCAAAAGGAGGGTCACTAGAAAAGGGACTGCCTCAACTATCTTTAAATCTTAAAGGTTAAGAGACAAGAAGGTCAACGTATTTCTTCTTTATTTGTGATTGAGACTGAGCTCACGATTAGTCAGTACCCTACTTCTTAGATTGTGGATTTTGGTTCGATTTCTCATATTTGTTTGTCCTCGTAGGATCTTAATCGAAGTAAGATGCCTAGGAAGCATGAGGTTGTTTTGAAGGTGGAAAATAGAGCAACAATTGTTACATTTGCCATAGGAAATGCTTTTGTACAGTTGCCTTCTAAACATGCTTAAATCTATATGAATGTTTTTATAACTAAGGTCACTCTCTCTATTTTTACAACTGTTGTCAAAATACAACAATTGAAATTTGTAGTGCAGAAACGTGGGGCTAGACTTTTGATTTATGTCTGTCAACAGTTTACTGGTGCTCCGGGAGGTAGATCACTCTAGGAGGAATTTTTTGCTCCAGGAGGAAAGGTCCTCCAAGAGTAAGTTGGTTAGCTTCAGGAGGCAATGTCCTCCAGAAGGAAATTGGTTGGTTCCAAGAGGAAGAGTCCCCCAAAAGGATGCTAGTTGGCTCTGGGAGGAAAGACGCCTTTGGAAGATGTTGGCTGCTAGTTGGCTATAGGAGGAAAGGTCCTCCGAGAGGAAGTTGGTTGGCTCTGGGTGGACTAAAAATAAATAAGCAAGTTAAAGGTTTATCACCCGAGAATTTCATGAGGTTATAAGTGTAATTTATTTAAGGTGTGAGTAGAATTTCCCAAAAGATTTCGGGGCAACAATATAATTTTATGGTATTAAGTGATCGAATCAACTGAAGATAATGCCTTGGAACTCAGATGTCTAAGGAAATGATATGGTGTTGACGAGCATTTTGAGATGTGATTTATACCATCGAGAGAAATTGGATCGAGGATAGCTTTCAGTATAGCTATAAGTCAGGCTAAAAAACTGAATCGTCATAAGAGACTTTTGAGAAGTCCAAGGAACTGTTAAGAGGCTTTGAATTAGTAACTAAGACAACCCTAAAGTGGTTTCGGATTGAAACAAAAGGATTTACAGTCAAATCGTTCATTTGGGCCAAAGTGTAATTTCCTAATTTTGCCCAATAAAGGTCTAAACGATGTTTTTTTTCTAAATTTTAGGTGATGAAATGAAGATCCTAGATCTGGTGGGTCTTAGAGGCATTGTAGGAAAACTCAAGGGTTTCTTGGAATGGGTCGAAATGTCATTTGGAAGAATCAAGGGGGCAAAAGTGTAATTTTAAAAAGACTAGCAGTGTGAACATTGCTAGCTGTCAGCCGCCTTCCCCATCGTCAATTTTGGCCATGGGAGACTTGAGGAGAATGGTTGGGACGCTCCAGAGGCCAGGTCTAGGCCATCATAGCCGAGAATTAGCCACGAGGGTGGCTGATTTGACATAAATCTGGCCATGTCTTGGCTAAAAAATCAAGGCCTTGAGAGATTGGTTTCAGGGCTTTAATGAGGATTTTTGGGTCAATCTAAGGAAGGTAAGGCCATTAATGATCTTGGAGTAGACAAGATGTTTGGAGGCTCGGATTAGGCTATAAATAAAGGTTGAAAAGGCTAAGGGTTTTCAAAAATTTAAGCTCAAATTGCTCTCATTTTGGGTTGAATCGAAGGCTAAGGTTAAGGGGATTTTGTTCCTTGAAGATAGTAGAGTGATTCTGGAGCTTTTCACTACAAGAAATGTGCTATTTAGTGACGAAATTAGTGACGGGACAAAATCCATCACTAATTAGCGACGAATTTCTGTCGCTAAATTTTTTAAATATTTTTTTAATTTAGTGACGGAATTAGCGACCGAAGCCCATCACTACATTTAGCGACGAAATTAGCAACGGAATAATCTGTCACTAAATAATTTTTTATATTTTTAATAAATATAAAAATTTAGCGATGGAAAAATCCATCACTAAAAAAAGAAAAAATAAATTAAAAATTAAAAATTTAGCGACGGTCGCTAAAAAAGAAAAAAATAAATTTAAAATACAAAAGTTGCTAAAAAAGAGATAAAATAAATAAAAAATAAAAAAATTTAGTAACAGGGGTTCACCCATTGCTAAAACATGAAAAAAAATAATTTAGAAATTAAAAATTTAGCGACAGGTGTTACCCGTCGCTAAAAGATGGAAAAAAATAATTTTAAAATAAAAAAATTATTAACGGGGGTGCACCCATCGCAAAAAAAAGAAAAAAATAAATTTAAAAAACAAAATTTAGCGACGAGTGTTACCCCATCCCTAAGAAAGAAAAATATTAAATTTAAAATTCAAAATTTAGCAATGGGTTACACCCGTCACTAAAAAAATTAAATTTAAAATTTAGAGACGGGATGCGCCCGTCGCTAAAGACAAAATAATTAAATTAAAAATTTAATGTAAAATTAAAATTAATATTCATTAATTCACAAAAATTAATAAAATATGACATTACAAATTAAAATCAAAATAAGAACAAAATTTTTCACTACTAATATAATAATTTATAAATTTCTATTTAAATTAGTAATGAAATAAAATTAATAAATAAGTTTTGAAGATTTTGAAGTGTAAATATAATTTTTGAAAGTTTTGAAGAAAATGTTATAAATATAATTTATGCACTTTAATAACTAAAGAGGCTTCTAGATTGGCTGATTCGTGCCCCCATATAAAGGTTTTTGGTGTTTGGAGGTTGGTGGTTTGATTCCAAGGTGCAGCACTTGGAATTATTGCTAAAATTAATATCCTAGAGCTGTCACACGGTGCACACATGAAGGGAGGGCAAGGGCTGGCGCTCGTTTAATTTTGGGGCATGCACTGAATTTAGCGATAGAATTCATCGCTAAAAAATAGAAAAAAAAAAAAAAGCTTTAGCAATAGAATAAATTTGTTGCAACAAAAAAGGAAAAATAAATTAAAAAATTTGTAATTTCAAACCTTAATTTTTACACTTTAAAAAATGTGTAAAAATTTGGAAAAAATTTATAAAATATGAAATTCAAACTTTAATTTCACATTTTAGTAATTAAATTTATATTTTTGACTCAATTTAATTAAATATATATTTTTTAAAAATGATAACTGAAACTTTTCGTTATTTTGATTACATCTATGTACTTGTATTTATCTTCCTTTTTTTTTTACACATTAAAGTAAAGTGGTTAAATTAAATTAAAAATACAGATATAAAAATGAGTTTAACTTAAAAATGTAAATAAATAAATGTAATTAAAAAACAAAAAATTAAAATGACTGTATAAAAAAAACGTAATAGTACATAAATAAAAATCTAGATGTGTTCCTATATGCATACATTTTTTAAAGATATTGATCTTCATTATTGAGTAATATGTTATCCTTTAGCAGATACCCATTTTTTTTAAATGAATAATATGCAGATAAAATAAAAATAATATCCAGGATGTTCAGATGATACATTTCACTTGTTTTAAATTTCATCATTAAGTATATAATGTCACGTTATATAATTCAAGAACTTAGTAATGTCATTGGAATTAACCTTTAACAAAACATTAATAAAAAAATTAATGTGAAATTCCTAAAATATTTAAATTAAATTTAAAATTTGATTTGAAAATGCAAATTTTCATTGAATATATAATTTATAAAAATTTCAATTAAATTCAAAATTAGCAAGAGAATATTTTGTTTTTAAGTTGTAAATTAATAAAACATGAAATTACAAATTAAATTCAGAATGAGTTTTCAAACATATTTTGAAAATAAGTTTGAAAAATATTAGGGTGCAAATGTAATTCTAGAAATTTTAAACAAAAAATATAATAAAAATATTTTATACGCATAATAAATAAATGAGACATTCAGATCAGTTGGTTGCGCATGCGCTTGTAAGCTTTTGGAGGTTGGAAGGTACAGGATTCAATCCTTAGAAAATGCAGGAATGACTCGGTTGCTAGGAAAATAATAATTTCTAGGAATGGATACATATTTTTATTAATTGTGGAGTAGGAAGTGCGCATTAACGGATACATAATTTTAATTGTAATATCATATATACTAAAAATTATATATTTAATTAGGTAACTATATTTTTGATATGCTACCCTCCAATTAATTGTATAATTGAGATCAATAATAATTTTTGATAATATTTTAAGTATTTTTAGTGAAAAATATAAAAGTAAGACTACAAAGTCTTTTTTACTACTATATTATATCTATATTATTTTACTCATTTGGACAATAATTTAAAATTTTATTCTTTAATCAATGAAATGATATTCAACTTTATCTCAAAGAGAGCACTTTTAAATAGATGATTATTCATTTTGTTTTTCTCTTAAGAGACTTATCATATCCATAAGATAGGTTTTCTAGCAATAATGCTAGATGATACAACCTTCTATAATACTTATAGGGCCTAAAGCACTTGCTATTGCTAAGTAATACAAAAAAAAAAAAAAAATGTTTCAATCAAAAGAGATAATATGAGATTTAAACTTCTCAGTTACAATATTTCTCAATTGATATAACGCTTAGAAAATAAATAATAATAATGAATGCAAAAATAGGATGAGAAAAATTGTGTCAATTTAAAGTATAAGAGATAAAATATAAGAACTTATAAGTTAGAGCACTTGAACATTTGTAATGAATGTTCTTTAACCCCATAATTAATATTGCACCATCCAAGTATTTATAGTTGACGATTGAGTCATTGAAGACGGTTGAGCTGCATTAAATGCACTTGTTAAAAATAATTGTTCTTTAGTATTTTATTTCTACTACTTTTTTTTTCCATATTTCTTTATCTCTTTTACTTATTTTTTTAATTAATGTGAAGTCGTAAAATCAAATATTTATAAAAGAACTATATTAATTTATTAGTTAAAAAATATATTAATTTTAAAAATTTTATTATTTAGCGACGAATAATCACCCAACACTAATTCTTTATCTGCGATAGGTGACTGTCCGTCGCAGATGATTGTTGATTTTAGTTTCATCTCAAAAGATTTATTATTTTTAGTTTACAAAATATATGTAATTTAAAATTATAAATTAATTAGTAAAATATTTTATAAAATTATTATTACTTATAACATAAACATTATTAATCATTTAAAAAATAAAAAATGCATTTTTATCTCTTTTTCTAGAATTAATAATAAATTTACAAATAATTAAAAAATATTTTATTTTTTTCAGTAATTGTTCTTTAAATACTTTTAATGATTTATTTTTATTAAACTTTTTTAATTTTTCTTCTCTCTTGATTGTAATTTTTTTTTCTGATTAGTTTAAGGTTCTAAAATTAAATATTTATAAATTAATTATATTTTAAAGTAGTTAAAAAATATATATTTATTTTAAAAATAATATATCAATTTAAATTAATTAATTCAATTCATTTTAGTTTAATGTTGTAAGATTAAAATAATATATTATTTTAATATATATTAAAATAATATATTAATAATAGTGACGAGCACCTGCCCGTCACTAATTTTAGCAAGCACTAGCCTGCCCCCCCTCTCTTCATGACACTTGGGGCCCCTTTTCCCCAATGCCCCCCATCACCGCAACACTTGGCGCCCCCTTTCTTTAAAGCCTTCCCTCTCCTTCCAGTCCTCTCCATCTCTTATCTGCTTTGAATTTTTTCCTCACTATTGTGCTCCTAAATTCATTCTTTTCCTCACTGTTTTTGCTCCTATCTCACTCTCATTGAAATCACGAAAATGGTTTTATTTTGGCATGATTTAATCTTGATTAAGAAGATAAAAATCTCATCAAGAATTGAAAGTATTTTTTATTTTTAGTTGTTAATTATTTGAGAATTAAATTACAATATTGAATGTTTCTTACATAATAGATATTATTTGATTAATTGTTAAGCAGTAAATAGTTGTTTATTACTTGTTTAATATATTTGTTCAATGATTAACTGTTAATGTTAATATTTCTGTTATTTATATTTATTACATGTTTATTATTGTTTATTTTATATTTATATTGTTATATATTATATATATTATTATATATTCTATATAAATTATTATTATCTATTATGTGATTTAAATAAAAAATTAAATTCAAAACAATAAGTAGTTAAAAGAATTAGCGAGTGTGTTTTGTAATGACCCCAAAATGGGTCTAGGTGTTTCAATACTTTGCATTAGTTTAATGGCATTTGTTTAAATGGGGGTCTAAGTACTTTAATATTTAATGATAAATTTCTTTAATGGCATAGAAATAATTTTAGATTAAATAATTTTATTTTATGGTTCAAGTGATCGTGAAAATAAGTGTATGAGCCTAATTTTTAAGAAATTGAGAAATAATGTAATAGGCTGCAATGTGGGCTTGAGCCCATTTGGGTAGTAAAGGTAATTGCAATTTGGGAAAGAAATAAGTGGAATAAGAAAAGAAAAATTTGAAATAGGTAGCCAGAGTGTTGTCTGCCGCGTGAGCAAGGGCAAATTGATCTTATCGTGAGAATAGGCATGCAAACCCTGCAACCACTTTCCCCCTGATCCTCTGGTACACCTATCCTCTTATTATGTTTCCTTTTTGCAGTGATTTTCTCCCCTCATTCTATTTCCATCGCTTTCATTCTTCTTCTCCAGCTACTACATAGCCTCATTTTTCTCCGTGTCCTTCTTTTAGTTTATCTCTTTCTTCTTCATCCGTTTTGCTATTGGTGATTGGAGCTCATTGAGGGAGTTTCAAGTTCTTTTGTTGGAACATCTTCAGGCAAGTTCTCATACCCATTTTTAGTCCAATGCAAATTTCTTTTAGTCATTCCTTCTTCATTTCTGCAAGTTCTTCTCGCACTTCCACTTATTTTCAATGCGAACTCTCTTAGATGTATATATTCTGTATTTCAATGCAAGCTTCCTTGACTTTCTACTTTCTTCTTTAACTTTCTGCAAGTTCCCTTCTGTTCTTTGATATTGCAAACTATTGCTTATTGTGTCACCTCACTATTAGTGTTTTCCATTGTGTCTATTTTGTGTATAAATTCCCTAGTTATTGTGAAGTCCATTTGATGTCTCAAGTAGGGTTTGATTCACCCTAACATTTGTTCAGTGAATGGTTTTCCTCCTTAATTACAATGGAGTTTTGTTTAGCTCGTTGCTTTCTGTTCATGCATTTATATATGTACATGTTGCATCATATCTAAAAGCTCTCACCCATAGTCAAATGTTCCTTGTCCATCCAAATGCCTTTTATATATATGTGTGTGTGTGTTGTGTCGAAATGTAAAATGCTAAATCACCATTCGCATGATCACATTAAGGTATTTGGAGGTCTCGCACAAATAGCAAAAGCCTCCACTGAGAATATATACTGTTCGCCCATATATGAGACCCACTTATAAATACACATATACATACATGCGTAACAAGCTACTACCCCTCACTGAATTGAAAAGCTTATTTGAGCCATGCCTTGCCTAGCCAATGCACCACATATTCAGGCTTAAACAGTTGTTCGAATGCCCCTGTTTTGTTCGGCCAACCCATATATATATATACATGTTCAACTTCATTTCTATTCCAACAAGCTCTTTCTGAGCTCTTCCCTTCAGTTCTTTATGCGAGCTCTCTCCATAAGCCTTTGGCCACAAGTCTTTTCCGCAAACTCATGACCTTGAGCTCGTCCCGAGCTCTCACCGTAAGTCACGAACTGATGACCTCGAGCTCGTCCTGAGCTTTCTCCGTAAGTCAAGAATTGATGACCTCGAGCTCGTCCTAAGCTCTCTCCGTAAGCCGCGAACTGATGACATCGAGCTCGTCCCCGAGCTCTTCCCATAAGCCTTGACTGCAAGCTCTCCCGAGCTCTTCCCATGAGCCTTTGATTGCGAGCTCTCTGCTCACACCCCATCCATTTACATTCCTTTAATCCAAGTAAATGTCTTCATTTTCTTTAATTTATATTTTACATTTCATTTACTTTAATACATAAATGTAAATAAGAAAGTACCCCCTATTTGGATTCAATAAAAATATTTAAAAAAATTAAAATCCATAACAATAAAAAAATAAAATTTGGTTTTAGTACAAACTCAAGAAATTGCGATTTTACCACCTGTTATTTGTATTTTCAGATCACATGAAGTGGGCTTGACTTGACCCAGCAGGCTGGGTTAATCCCTCGAAGCCCAACGGGCCCAAGGTCGAGATCGTTAGAATGAGGTCACATGTCGCTGAGACCCGAGCTTAGATCACGAAACCAAGCGAGCTCCCAACAATGCTTCTAACTCATTGATCTAGCCAAGAAAGCTCCCATCAAGACTTATAGTTCGCTGGCTGACCCTTCAGTTCGTATAGTAGAAGACCACAAAATAATCGGAGGCTATATTCACTTACCTTATATAAACAAACCAAATCCTTGAAAACGTAGGATTCATTCCTGATTATGTGGAGCTGATAAGGACATATTATCTCTGTAATATTATCCTTCTATATTTAGGAGTAATTCAAATTGTAAACACCCCACTTTATAAATAGGGGTCAAGAGCCATTCTATAAGGGGTAAGCAATAACATACTATGACTCTATGGCAATAACCAGAGAACAGTCGTGGAGTATGCATCGTTCTAGCCGACTCACGTAGAAATCTTCTTGTGTGCTTTCTCTTTCTCTCTTTTGTACTTATTTTCTTAGTGTGGGCAAGACGAATCACGGTTGACTAATTTTCACCGTTGACATTTTGGCACTAGAAAAAGGGCTCGCTCTGATCGATAACTAATGGCAAGAGGAAGGAACACATGATGTTTTGATGTAGTGGCCGATTTTCCAAAAAATCACTGTAATCAACAGTAGGATTTTCCATCAGCCGTGGGATCCTTTGTTCCTACAACAGGTGCCCTCGTTCCACCACCCACTAGAGTCACAGTCGGCGTACCCCCATGAGCTCATGTACAACCCGTCTCTCCGACTGTTGGAATGGAGATGATCTAGGCCTTGCAGTAATGCTAGGAGACGTTAGAGAACACATTCATGCAGCTTGCTAATGCAGTTAGGGCCCTAGCCCGAGCTTAGACACAGGCTATTCAGAGACCATCGGAAATCCCTTCACCCCAGAGGATTCACCAGTCGCTGAAAGAGAGACCTCCACTGGGTAAGGAGGACATCGAAGATAATTACCTGCCCCCAAGTCGTCATTCCCTTAGAGCGGGAAAGCAGACGAGGTCAGCGATCATAGGTTTAAGTGACCTGCAAACCAGGACTCGACTGTTGAGGAGTTGTTTCAAAAAGTCCGATAATTGGAGGCGCAACAAAGGCTCCATGGCCAGAATAAAGGCTATGGGGAGAGGACACCATTCACCAAGGAAATCATGGTCAAACCTCTCCCTTGTAAGTTCAAAGTTTCGAGTATGCCGTAATACAATGGGGACAGTGATCCCTATGACCACCCAGACACGTTCAATGTCCAAATGGATTTATAAACAACAAGCTCACTAGCCAAATGCCACGACTTCCCCTCGACCTTGGGCGATATTCCCCGTGCTTGGTTTAGAAGCCTTCTGCCTCACAACATCGGTAGTTGGAATGAGTGCCAACGAAGGTTTCTTAACCAATATAGGGCATCAAAAAGGCAGCTCGCTCCAACATGTCATCTCGCCATAGTCTTCCAGCGATCTAGCAAATCCTTGAAGGACTACACAGAGAGGTTTAGGCGCGAGGTTAATAATGTCGAGAATCCATCAGATGAGAGTATTTTGACCGCGATATCTACGGGACTTCGGAAGGATGGGAAACTCTATGAGAGCATCCATAGGTCCCCTGTAAAAATTCTGGGGGAGTTTTATGAGTGAGCTGCCAAGGAGATCTGGTGGGAGGAGGCCTTTGGCTCGAAAAAGCTCGTTGAACATAAAGAAAAAGCTGAAAATTCTGGTTAACTTTCATAATTCTGATTGGAATTCATGAATCTTTATTTGGTAAGCTTATTGCTCTTTGTTAATAATAATTATTGTTTAATATTAAATTGAATATCTTTAAAATAGGGGTTGAGAGACCATGGTTTGCGAACTAGGGCTCATTCATTTTAGCTACCATGCTATGGGTTGCGGCTTATCTGAGCATTCCTCTTGGTTCTCCCCCAGGTCGTGGCATGCGAGCTGAGACCCACTCATTTTGACTTAATGTCATGGTTTGGCACCTACTGAGCAACCGCTTCCATTAAATGATTTCGAGCTAAGGGTTCACTAGCTGGGGTCCTTTTATCTTGACTCAAAATCATAGTCTGCGACCTACCTGGGTGTTCCCTCTCAACTTGTTAAACTTGTAAAAAAGCCATGGTATGTTAGCTGAGATCGCAACGCGATCTACCTGGACATATATCTTAGCAAGGCTTTCATTATTATCCAAATGTTATCTCGCTATGATGTACTAGCTGAGACTCTGATCGATCAGATTATCATCTCGCAGATGGATTATTATTATCTTGCCATTACTACTGAATACATCTCGATTATTATGTCCATGAGTGATGAGCTATTTCAAGCATGTGAGTTAACATTTCTTTGGATTTCGAGTCATCTAAATCTCTAAAAGGCTATGGTATGTTAGCTGAGATCGCAAAGCGATCTACCTGGACATATATCTTGGCAGGATTTTTTATATATGAATCGGATATTATTTCAATCAAGACTCAGACCGATCTGGTTACCATTTCGTCATTATTATGTTGCTAAAAATCAGGATGCCTTAACTAAGGTTTTTCTAGGTTTGCTTAAATATGGCAGTTCTCAACCTATCAACCTTACATCCTAGTTATTATTCCTATGTATTGACGAGCTGCTTGGAACTCGTTGGATCTATCTACTGGAGACTTTTTCTAGGTTCTACTCTTGAATTTATCTTGATATGAAGAAGCTTTCTAGAGCTCATTTTAAATTATATCTTGAAGACTAGCTCAAGTATCACCTTGTCGAAAGTGTCACTCAAATTCCTAGCTTGATTGGGCAAAGTCTGGCAAGCGGATTGGCAGCTAGCGAAGCCCGCTTCAAATAACCTGTACAAGTTTGTAGTCCAAAGATCGCACTACGAGTTGGGGGGCTAATGTTATATGTATTTTCAGATTACATAAAGCGGGCTGGACTCGACCTAGCAAGTCGGCCCAATCTCTCGAAGCCTAACAGGCCCAAGGTTGAGATCGTTAGAGTGAGGTCACATCGCTGAGACACAAGCTCAGATCACGAAACCAAGCAAGCTCCTAGTAATGCTTCTAGCTCGCTGGCCTAGCCAAGCGAGCTCCCGTCAAGGCTTATAGTTCGTTGGCCGACCCTTTAGGTCGCATAGTAGAAGACTGCAAAATAATGGGAGGCTATATTCACTTACCTTATCAAAAACAAACCAAATCCTTGAAAACATGAGATTCGTTCCTGATTATGTGGAGTTGATAAGGATATATTATCTCTGCAGTATTATCCTTCTATATTTAGGAGTTATTCAAATTGTAAACACCCCACTCTATAAATAGGGGTTATGAGCCATTGTATAAGGGGCAAGCAATAAGATACTGTGACTTTGTGGCAATAACCAGATAACAGTCGTGGAGTAGGCATCGTTCTAGCCGAACCACATAAAAATGCTCTTGTGTGCTTTCTCTTTCTCTCTTTCGTACTTATTTTCTCAGTGCGGGCAAGACGAATCACAGTCGACAAATTTTCGCCGTCGACACTACCCTCGAAAGACATAGCTTCTATTTCTTGAAAAATTCATTAAAAATTATTCTTACAACAATGAATGTTAGTTATTAAAATAACGGGAGTTACTTTTTCAAAATGAAGACATTTACAAAAATATGTTATAGTTGGTCCTTCGCCTTAGAAAAATTTTAGATTTATTTTGTCCAGCAATTTCAAAGCTAATTTTGAAAATAATTTGGTTTTCATTTGAACAAAATAACACTTGATATGAGTGAAAAACTATCCAGTATTCTGAGATGGGCATAAAATATATATAAGTATGGTAACAGCTTGTGAGATGAAATTCATGATGTTTATGTATATGTGGAAGTGAATGCATGACATGTTTCACACATATTCAGTATGATCATATTATGAGGCATAGTATTATTTATCTTTGCACACTTAATATTTTGCACGAAGAGAAAGGGTACCCTAGAGCACTTGGCGCCGGATGAGGTGGCCATAGCCCGACAGGTTGGTTCTATATTTATTGTGAGGTTTTGTTTATGTGATACACTTTGGCATGTGTTGATTGATGACTTGCGAGCCTGTGAGATTTGATACTGATATTAAACCTATATGCACATTTGCATAATAGTACATGGTGGCATGATACATTTAACTTGGAATTAATCAAGTCTTAAATTGTCAATCGTGTATACAACTGTCAAGTTCTGAATTACTCTCTTTTGGTGTCACCTTATTATTGGTTCCTATTCATTGTTTATTGTTTTAGAACTTGCTGACCCTTATGGCTCACTTGATCTTCTTTATCATTTTAGGTAAACGAAAATCTATTATTGGGGTTGAGTCCAGTGGGACTAAGTCTCAGGGATAGTAGTGTGCAAAGGCGCACCCTGACTTAAAGATCCTGATTTGTAGTTGGTGAGGCTTGTATTGAAATGAACTTATTTTGTTAGTTAACATTAGAATTTCTTATCTATTTTGTATGGTCGTCGAGGTCGAACTCTTGAGCTATTAGAATTGTAATTGAACTTAAATTTAGTTTTCTGCTGCTAGTGAATGAAATGAGTTGTCTGTTTAATTATAATTTGTTTATATCATCTCTGTGATGATCTCTTTTCGAATATCCTATGCTAGTTAGAATATTCGAGAGTGGGTCCTTATATGTTCAGTTGGGGAGGGGGGTTCACATAGGCACATGTAAATTTTGTATTTAATTTTAATTATAAAAAATAAAAACTAAATAAAGGGGGAGGGGCGGCCATTAGGGGGGGGTCTCAGAGTGAGTGGGTGAGGAGGGGGGGGGGTTTCACAATGGGTGGGTTAAAAGAATAAAAACTAAATTATTATTATGTATTATGTGATTTAAATAAAAAATAAAATTCAAAACAATAAGCAGTTAAAAGAATTAGTGAGCATTTTCGGTGGGGGAGTTCACATTGGCGGGGTTCACAATGGGTGGGTTAAAAGAATAAAAACTAAATTATTATTATTATGTATTATGTGATTTAAATAAAAAATTTAAACTCAAAACAATAAGCAGTTACAAGAATTAGTGAGTGTGTTCAGTTGGGGGGCGGGGGGGGGGGTGTTCACATAGGCACATGTAAATTTTTTTATTTAATTTTAATTATAAAAAATAAAAACTAAAAACAGAGGGCGAGGGGCGGCCTTTCGGGAGGGTTTAGACTTTAGAATGAGTGGGTGAAGGGGGGGTGGGGTTCACAGTGGGTGGTGACGGGGTGGGGGGTTTAATTAATGTTAAATTTAAATTATGAATTTAATTTTAATTATAAAAAATTAAAATTAAATAATAAAAGGAGGACGTTTAGGGTGGGGGAGTGTTTTAATAATAAATTAATAAAAAATTTAAATAAAATTTTAATTTTTTATTTAGTATTAATTATAAATTTCTCATATTATTAATATTAATAATATGGTTGTTAAATAATTTTTATAGGTAAAAATAAAATTATTTCGCACAAATAAGATTTTTTGATTTGAAATTTATTTAAAATAAATCTTAATAAAATTTGATAATAATATATAATTAAAATTAAATGAATAATAATCACAATGGAAGTTTTAAATGTGGCGTGGGGGGGGGGGTCAGTTCACAGTTTGGGGTTTGGTTAGCTGTAAATCTAGAATAAAATTTAAATTTTTAAAATAATTTATATTAAATTTTTATTATGTTATTAATATTACTAATATGGTTGTGAAATAATTTTTGTAGGGTCAAATCAACATTTTTGACTATTAAATTAGATATTTTGACTTTAAATTTAATTAAAATAAATATTTACAAAATAAAAACTTGTGTATTAGTTTTTCTGTTAAGAATATAGCCTAATTTTTAAGTTAATTTTTTTTATTAAATCTCTTATTAGAAATTAAAAGAACTTAATTTTTTAATTTTATTAATTATATATTATAAATTAAAAATATTAAATATATGTTTTCTAATTTTTTTTAATAATGAATGGGTGGGGTTCAAGATTAAAGCAGGATTTAACTCGAGGTTTGGTGAAGACAAATCTTAACAAAATTATACAATAGTACAAAATTGAAATAAATAAAAACTTGTGGTCTAGTCTAGTTTAGTTGTAAACAATGATTAGTTTAACGATAAACAATATGTTTAAATATAATAGTTGAATGTTGATAATATTGTTGTCGGGTTAGTTATTTATTTAATATAATTTAAAAATTATAACTACAAATATAATGTTATTATTTGATTAAAATTTTTGTTACTTGGTAAAAAATTTAAAATAGTGTATGTATGAAAGTGCAATTAAAAATTACGTTGGTCTGTAGTACTAAAAGATGGTTTTGTGAATTTTCAAGATAGTTTTTTCGTCATATATATTATTGAATTTAAAATAGAAATTCCGTTGCATCGTAAGTGAATTGATAATAAGTGTAACGCCCCGCTTTCTTGGGCGCTTTATAACTTGAGACGATTCTAGGACAATAAATTTTTTCCTTTCAAACTAATTCTAAATCACATCGTTTTTCGTATCTGTCCCAAAACTTTCAATTATTTTTCTTGAAAGAGAATCATTATACATATCAAATGCGGACGTAAGGATTGAACCCGATATCTTAACATTAATCGAAATTCAATTATTACATCATCGTTCCTCAACATAATTTAATACAAAGTATAAGTTCTAACATTAACCTTAAATAGGGTTATACATCCTTATTTTTTCAAAATGTCCAGAATTCAAAGTAGAAAAACTTAAATACGTGGGCTACATTACATACATTTCATTCATCATTCGATTCATTATGCACTTTGTTAAGTGCCATTTCATACCTTATTCATCCTCGTATCTGCTACAATCTCCATCTGTAATGTTTGAATATTTCAGGGGCAAATCCCAAGTTAGATGATGAATCATCTAAGTAAGGGCACAAATGATCTATCATGCGTGTATACAATGTCTTACTTCATCGTAGGGGTCAACTGCACCTTTCATGTTATTCACCATTTTTACGGCTATTTCTTTCGAAGCAAGGGTGTATGGGGACACCCTTGGTAAAGCAGCGATGCCAGTTCGTACTCCCAGACGGACAAAATGTGCGTGATCAGTGATATCAACATGTACATATGCATTTCATAATCATGTCATGTATGCAGTCTACACGATGGATACATATCAGAGCATGTTAATATGATGAAAACATTTTCGAGGATCGGGGTTTGAACATAAATCACTTACGTGGTACCAAGTACCTACTTAAGTGTATATTACTTATAATCATACAAAGCTTATAGGAGTACCACTTACCTTCTCAACCTTATCGAGTTACCTCAATATTCATGCCTTATCTAAAAATTTGTGCATCGTCTCGATTTGCGTGTCAATCCTCAAAATTCGCACAAGTCACTTCAACTTTAAGCCTCAAAGCATCATAATCACCATATTTGATTAAATAAGTATTAAAACCTATTTTTTCATAATTTCTTGCATTTTCTTTATTTTTCTCTCTATTTCTTCCTATTTTCCTCAATAAATCCAAACCAAATATTTCGAAAATATTTTTTTAAATATTTCACTATGAAAATTCATAAAATAATATTCCTAAATTTCTGAAATTTTCTAAGGAATTTTACTTTCCTTAACTTGGCCTCTCTAGCTTCCTCAATATGCGTGTCATATACTCAAAACACATGACCAAATCGTTTTCTCGCCCAAAATCTCTGAAATATTAATAAATATTCATTTCCTATTTTTTTGGGCATTTTTCAAGATTTATTCTATTTCCTTTTCTTTTCTTTTCTTTTCTTTTTTTTTCTTTTTCCCCTTCTTCTTCCTCTTCCTTCTTCTTCTTCCTCCCCCCTGCAACTGCCATACGCCATTCTTTATTTTTTTTTCTTTTTCTTTTTCTTTCTTTCTTTCTTCTTTTTCTTCCTTCTTCTTCTTCTTCTTCTTCTTCTTCTTCTTCTTCTTCTTCTTCTTCTTCTTCTTCTCTTCTTCTTCTTCCCACGCGACCTGCATTCATGGCCGCCACCGCCTTACAACTGTTTCGCCTGCCGTCGCTGCTACGAGCTCCACCGCTACAGTCGGCCGACACCGCTGGCCGCACCGCACCGTACCTAGTTGCTGCCCCTACCGCTGGCTGCCACCGTAGCCCCTCTTGCTAGTCGCAGTGCTACCATGGTTGTGACCATGGCTGCTAAAACAACAGCTTCGTGACTGCCATGGCCGCGCCTCCATTCCTCTCTCTCGATCTCCATTCTCTCCCTCACGAATCTCTCTCCTTATCTCTCGCATTCTCTCAGCTAGGCTTGTTGTCGTTTCCATCGCAACTATTGATCATGGCCATTCTCAGCCATTGCTTGCTTTATTTCCTTCATTTGTCTCCCTATTTATAACCAATACGTGGACTCTTCTCACTGCCTGGCCATCCCTCTTTGAGTACAACTCAATCAAATTACAACCCTCACGTTTGCAGAGCATGGAGATTGCAGAGGCGTGGCTTCAATCTTGCAGCGTATGGGATTTGTGTGTAATATATATATATACATATATAATTATATATATTATAGTATATTAATAGAAAAATTTCGCATTTAACTATAATTTTACTTTTATCTCATCTATGCAATTCTCTAATTGCAAGTATACTATCAAATGCCAAATTAAATTGCATTATAATACCGAAAACGCAAAATTAATAACTCAAGGCTTAGTTTAAAAGAACGATTTCATCCCAGCATCCTTACTGGGCTATCGTTTCATCCCGAAACTACTGAAGGGTTGTTCAACACGAAAAATCGGAGCCCCCTTAGGCTTCCGTTGACTTCCCGGAAGTTTCCTATAACGATTTGGTTTTGCAGCCTAAATGGTAGCTGCATTTTAGCTGTACCAAAAATCGTTTCGGATCTGATTTCTTTCAATACCATAAATCCTATCTCGAAATGGTCGTCGAGACCATATCGTTTTCCTTAGACAATTTCACTTCGAGGCATTCCCTACAGTCGATTCAATACTTATAATTGCTATTAAGCCAATTTTTTGGTATTCTAAACTTGCTTAAATTATGTGGCAACTTCATACAAACATGGGGTATTACATTCTCCCCTCCTTACAAAAATTTCGTCCTTAAAATTTATGACATATTCTAAATTTCAAAATTCCATCCTCGAAATTAACATCCAACTAATCGAATAACTAGGGAAGATCCTATCTCATTACCTTATCTCAAATAATCCTGTTAAAGCTTTTTACAACGATCTTATCTCTAGGATAACTATACTATCTATAACAGTCTCTTAATCACCAGACCTCTAGCACGTATTTTTTATTCAAAACTTAAGAATACCATCACACATATAAATCAGAACCCTTGGGTTGGCCATACTCATTAATCCCTAGACAAGTACACTTGTCAATCATCCATGCCTTTCAAATTTCTGTTTGAAAACTCACAACCGTATAACCCTGTCCTTGGTCCACGAGTCTCAACTCGAGCTCCTATCCAAGTCGATACATATATTGTTGTAATGAGCCCGCAACTCTCATATCCACGTTATCAATTTTCAATTTGCTTTTCACTAAGTCATCCAATCGATATCCTTAATCATGACACTTCTCTAATTTCGATTTCCTACGACATCATTCATCTTGAACCAATCGACCATGCTTTGATAATCTTCCAACCTTAATACAAAAGCTCCTGATCTCGATACATCTTGACTTTTATCAAATTGATCCTTAAAGAAATATTTTTATGTCATCAAACTATTTCACGTACCCTTAGATCCAAAAACATCACAAATATATGTCATCACATATTCTCGAAACTAGCTATGCCTCACCTTAGGTCATCTCAAACTTAGTCATTGCTTAATCTTTGTGCTAATCTATTCGAGATTTATGTTGTTTCCTCATTCTTGTAGGTATTCATCACCCGATATAATCTCAAGTTTCTACTAATTGACCACGATCATCTTCTAATCATGTCATGTAACTATTTTCTCAAGAAATCTTTATTAATAGATTCTATCTGTCTCCAAAACTTCCTTCCATAACTTACCTTTTAATATCGACTGAAATCTAACGTTGTCTTCCAAGTCTAGTAATACTAATATCCTTGCATCACTTGCTCCTTTGTTACTTGGTCACCAAACTAATACCCATTCATCCATATACCTATAACTTAAATAACTCCTCGCACTTTTCAAAGTGATCCTCAAATAACATTTTATATATTCAGATTAATCATTTGATCCTCAAATTTGCTTGAATTAATCCTCGAGTAATAACATTTCATGTCAATTAACTTTAATCATGCTTGATCCTTAAGGCACCATCTCATGCCAATTAACTTTACCATAAAGAAATCATCTAATTACTTTCCTCGCATCTGACCATTGGCTTTTTTGACTTCCAGTTAATCGTAGCACAAGTTCACTTGCCAACTCGTAATCTCTAGACTTGTTCCCTGACTCTAATATTTAATTATCTTGACAATAGTGCTATCAACTTTATTCATACTATTCTAGCCTCTTAGTCCACACATAGCTCAGCATCCAATAATCTCAAGCCATCATTGGCAAATTCAGACTCATCATTTAAGAAATAGTCCCAATAAATATTTTGGAAATATGTCTTGGCATTTCTCTTGCTTACTACTTTTCACTAACCACATGCGCCTAGACCACATATCCATAGGCTCTTTATTTTTTATTACTCACTGACATCATTTTAATCATCGTCCAGCTACACATCCCCGATTTACCCACCAAGGCTATCTTAGACTAATCGTCTAGCCCAACAAGAGCTCTATTCTTCAAAATAAAAAATCTTAGATCTCCAATAGATTTCGATCTATTATTGTGACCTGACATCTTGGCATATTTGCCATTACCTGTCTCTCTTAAGCATGTCAAAGATTCTCACAACCTTCTAGACGATAATCCATAACTATACTACCAACCAGAGTAGACAGGTACTTACGTCACCCATGATACTCTGATCCTTAGGAAAATTCCTCAAAAATCCCAAATCGATTCATCTTTGAAGATCTCTATTCAAATCACGTTACTGTTGAGCCAAATTACTCCAATCAAGTTATTATGTGTTTTGATGATTAACAAAATATAATTTTAGTAAAACTATTTTTGGTATATTTAAAACCTCTAATGTATTTTTGATATGTTTTAAGTATTATATTATTTTGTGTATTAAAATGAACCGAGTAATGATATTTTTCTAAGTATAGAATATTAGCACCCTATAAGGGAACATATTAGAAAATGTTTTCATTTTGAAAAACTAACTCCCGGTATTTTTATATCTAATGTTCAATAGTGTTAAAATGATTTTTAACGAATTTTTCAAAAGATAGAATGTATCTATTTTGGGTGGTAAAATCGCTAAATTTCGATTTTGTACTAAGACCTAAAATCTACTTTCTTATCTATTTGAATTTTGATTTTTTAGATATTTTTATTGAATCCAAATGGGGGGTACTTTGTTATTTACATTTATGTATTAAAGTAAATGAACTTAAACTAAAGAAATGGAAATAACTTGTAGTGTATTCATGCTAAATGGATTATACCTTCAAACATTTGCTATATGTTTAAAATCCATTTTCTATAAAATCTAGCCCAAAAGTCGACTCTTATATATCTAGAGTCGACTCCCCTTCAGCTGGAGTCGACTCTTGCAAAGTGAGAGGCGACCCAGCCGAGAGCAGTTGATGTAGAGTCGACCTAGCAGCATGGTGTTTTTTTCAAAGAGTCGACTCTAGCATTAGAGAAGTTGACTCTTGTATAACTAGAGTCGACTCCTACTTCAAATAGGAGTCGACTCTTGTTTTAGAGAAGTCGACTCTCGGCTCCAAAGGTCAAATTTTTCCTAGCCATTACAGATCCGTTGGAGGCTCTAGTATAAATATCAAGGTGAGATTTTTGGAGAAGGCTAATGCACAATCAAGATCTATCATCCTAAAGCACTTCCAAGCTCTCAAGCATTCATTTCAAAGCAATCCAAGGCTCAACCTCAAAGATACATCCATTGGAGCCCAAGGCAAAGGAGAAGAAGATATTCTCTCCAAGTGTGGTAAAAATTGTATCATTATTTTGTATATTTGCCTTGTATATTGTTCTTATATTGGTATCCATTTTAGTCCAAGTGTGTTGGACATAGGATTGATTATTTGTATTTATTGTGGATTGTGAGTGGCCTCCTAGAGCCCAAGTAATCTAGGTGTGTTTTGTTGTATTAGTTTTCGGGGTGAGCTATGGGGAAAACCTCGGTGTTGTGTAAAAGTTCCCTAGGTGAGCTTGTTGAAAACCTAGGTGTGGTTTTAGTGGAACCTCAAGTGTCGGGTTGACCTTGAGAGAGTGGAGTAGGTGTTGGAGACACCGAACCACTATATTTCTTGTGTCGATTATTATGGTTGTTTGTGTATTTATATTGCTATCATTTTCAAACAACATATATATTTATAACAAGGGTATTTTGTTATAAGAAAATCTCAAGAGTTTTAAAAGAGAAGAATTTGATTCAATTAATTTTAATCACTCAATTCACCCCCCTCTTGAGTGGCCATTGTGTGTGTCAAGGGACCAACAATTGGTATCAGAGCGGGTCCTAAAATATTTGTGATTATCAATCTCAAATCTTAGGTTAAGATCATAAAATGGCCTCATATGTTTCTCATGGTATAGTTGAGGGAATTTCTCCCTCTCGTCCCCCATTCTTTGATGGAACCAATTATAGCTATTGGAAAATGAGGATGGAATCCTATATCTTTTCAATTAGTTATATATTGTGGAAACTTGTTAGGGATGGTTTTACCTTATCTAAGGAAGAAGAAAAAGATTGGAGTGAAGAAGATATAAATAATCTTGAAATGGACCACAGGGTTAAATATATCTTGTTTTGTTCTATATTTCCTAGTGAGTATGAACAAATCTCTTCATGCTCCACATCTCATGAAATATGGAAAAAATTAGAAGTTATGTATGAAGGGACCGATCAAGTTAAGGATACAAGGATAAATCTTTTGATGTCCCAATATGAAGGGTTTAAATTGTTAGCCAATGAGACCATTAGTGATATGAATGCTAGATTTCAAAAATTGGTTAACTCTCTAAAGATGCTTGGCAAGGTTATCCCCGAAAGTGATCAAGTAAAGAAAATACTTAGGTCACTTAACATAGATTGGCAACCTATGGTTACCGCTATCACTCAAGCCAAAGATCTTGGAGTCTTGAAAATGGAAGAGCTCATTGGGAATCTCTTAACCCATGAGTTAGTTTTTAATCAAATGAAAGAACCCATAAAAAGGATGAAGAATATAGGTTTAAAAGCTAAATTTTCAACTAAAAGTGAAAGTGAGTCTTCTAGTGAAAATGATGAAGATGTAATTCTCCTAGAAAAGACCTTAAAGAACTTAATGAAAAAACAAGATAAGGATAGCAAGAAATCGTTTCCTAATTGCTACAATTGTCAAGAAGTTGGGCATTATAAAAATGAGTGTCCAAAGGAAGAGAAAGAAAAGAAATATAAGAAAAAGAAGAAGCATTCAAAATATCCAAAAAGGCATGCTTTCAATGCATGGGATGGAAGTGAATCTTCCCAATCCGAAAAAGAAGAGGCACATGTGTGCTTCATGGCCTTTGAGGATGAAGAAGAGGAGAATGTAGGAGTTGATGAACTTCAAGAGGCATTTAAGGAGTTATTTGTTAAATTTAAGTCTCTTAAGAAAGAGTTTAAGAATGCAAAGAAATTTTTTGCTAAGGAAAAAGAAGATCTTGAAGAGGAGAATGAATCATTAAAAAATGAAGTAGAAATATTAAAAGAAAAAATTCAAGAATTTAAAGAAGAAAATAAGTCTTTGGAAGAAAAGGCTAAAAATGAAAATGAAGCAAAAATAGATGATAAAATAGTTGAAAAATTCCCTATCTTGGAGAAAGAAGTATTGATTTTAAAAGCTCAAAACTCCAAGCTCACATTAGAAAAGTGTGCAATAGAGAAGTCTTTGGCAACATTAATTATGAAAAAGAATTCTAATCCTTTAAAGCCAAAGCCCAAGCCAAAATATCAAAAGAAATCTTGGAAACCATATAGACGGACTCCGCAACCCCCTAAGAGAAATGAAATCAAAATTTGGGTGCCAAAAAGGGTAGTTCAACAAATGAGAGCTTTGGATCCTCCTAAAGGGTTCAACACTAAGGCAAAGGGCATTCAAGAGCTAAAAGCCAAAGGTCCCATCTATAGATGGGTGCCCAAGGCTAAAACTTAGCCTTATGTGTGCCAATGTGCATGAGATCCACATGAGTAATATGTTATATTTGTTTAAGTGGAGACTCATGGCACAAGAGAGATGAGGAGTTCTATGGTTTATACCTCACTCTCAAAAATAAGATGGAAAGCCAATGGGATAAATGAGAACAGGAGAGGTTTGATTTTTTTTTTGGATAATCACCTCATTCCTAAATTCTAAATTTATTATGGCTTGAAATCTAAGTTTGCCAAATATTTTAAAATATGAAAAATCATCTAGTGGCATATAAAAGAATTGAGCTTAATAAAAATTTGTGTTTTTGTTTAGGTCTTATCACATGATGTTTATATGTTTAAAATTCTTTGGGATTTTGTTAGAAAACCCTCATTTCTATTGTTGATCCAAATTGCATGACCTATTGTGATAGATATATTTTTTTTTGGAGTCATTCAATGCAAGCAAAATTGGTTCATTTGGAAGAAAAATAAGGTTTTGGATAATTTAGTCCTTATTTTTTAAAAGAATTGTTTTTTTTGAAAGGGTCTAAATAAGTTGTGTGCTTTATGTGCTTAAATGGTTCATTTATGTGTGTATTAGGCCTTGTAGAATATATTGGTATGTGTTTTTGTTAATTATTTTTTGGCCTATGTTTCAAAAGGAGAAAATGAGATTAATGGATTAAATTTTCATCTCCCATTTTTTAAGTATAAGTATGCCTAAGTATGTTTTTTTTTAAAATCAATTGGTATCCTAGTGCTTCATTGTTTTATTACTTGGTATCATTTTGTTTGATTGTTTTCATCTCCATTTTCTCCCTCCCGAATCTCTCTCCTTATCTCTCGCATTCTCTCAGTCAGGCTTGCTGCCGTTTGAATCACATCTATTTATCATAGCCACTCTCGGCCATTGCTTGCTTCCTTTCCTTTATTTCTCTCCCTATTTATAGCTAATACGCGGACTCTCCTCACTGTGTGGCCATCCCTCTTTGCATATAGCTCAATCAAATTACAGCCACCACATTAGCAGAGCATGGAGATTGCAAAGGCGTGGCTTCAATCTTGCAGCGTATGGGATTTGCGTGTAATATATATATATATACATATATAATTATATGTATTATAGTATATTAATATAAAAATTTCACATTTAACTCTAATTTTACTTTTATTTCATCTATGCAATTCTCTAATTGCAAGCATACCGTCAAACGCCAAATTAAATTGCATTACAATACCAAAAACGCAAAATTAATAACTCAAGGCTTAGTTTAAAAGAATGATTTTGTCCCAGCATCCTTGTCGGCCTATCGTTTCATCCCGAAACCACTGAAGGGTTGCTCAATACGAAAAACCAGAACCCCCTCAGGCTTTCGTTGACTTCCCGAAAGTCTCCTACAACGATTCGGTTTTATAGCCTAAATGGCAGCTGCATTTTAGCTGCACTGAAAATCATCTCGGATCTGATTTCCTTCAATACCATAAATCCTATCTTGAAATGCACGTTGAGACCGTATCATTTTCCTTAGACAATTTCACTCTGAGGCATTCCCTATAGTGGATTCGGTACTTAAAACTGCTATCAAGCCAATTTTTTGGTATTCTAAACTTGCTTAAATTATGTGGCAACTTCATACAAACATAGGGTATTACAATAAGTGTAACTTAAGAAGGGGCGGGATTATTAGAGAATTTTATGAGGGTGTCGATGAGTTTATTCAATTTGTGTTTACCCAAGAAAGTTTTATAAAACTAGAAAGAAAGTTAAAGTGCCCTTGTATGAAATGCGAGTATGTAAGGTTTAAATCAGTCAATGAAGTAAAAAGAGATATCTGCAAACATGGATTCATGAAGGATTATTATTATTGGACGCATCATGGTGAAGAAGTGTCCGTTGTGCCTTATTTGGTTGTTAAAAATAAATATTATAGATAATACAATTTTAGGGATCAGTTTAATTCCTATAAACAGATGGTAATGGATGGGGCTGGGCCATCGAATGCGCCATATATAATGCAAGATACTAGTAGCGGAAGTGGTTATCAGACTTACAATGTAAATGAAGCACCGAATGAAATTGCACAAACATTTTATGAGATGTTGTCTACTGCATAAGTTCCATTGTATCCAAACTGCTAAGTAGAAAGTGAACTTTCTGCTGTAGTTAGGATGTTGAGTATAAAATTTGATTACAATATTCTTGAAGGTGGGTATAATGAAATCATGCAGTTTATGAATCAAACAATGCCTACTGGTAATCGTGTGCCAACTAATTCTTATCATACTAAGAAGTTGGTTTCACAGCTTGGCCTCGATTATCAGAAGATTGATTGTTGTTCAAATGGGTGTGCGTTGTATAAAAAGGATGACAAATCCAAGATGAGTTGTGAGTTTTGTGGTCATCCTCATTTTAAATTTGTAAGAAGTTGGAAGGAAAAATTTAAACAAATTTCTTATAAAAAAAATGTGGTATTTGCCTCTCATACCAAGACTGCAGAGAATATATGCTTCTACGATTATAGCTGCTAGCATGAGATGACATCATGAAAGTTGAAGGGAGCTTGGTGTATTGTCTCACTCGTTTGACGGGGAAGCATGGAAACATTTTGATAAAAAATATCCTAACTTCTTCGTCGATCTTAGAAATGTGAGGCTTGATCTTTGTGCAGATGGGTTCACTGCGTATGGTAAATTGGGTCGCCCATATTCTTGTTGGCCAGTCATTGTGATGCCATATAGCTTGCCTCCTGGATTATGTTTGAAAATAGAGTTTTTTTTTTCTGACTACTATTATTCTAGGTCCATCAAACCCGAAAAACAAGATAAATGTGTTCTTACAGCCTCTAATTGATGAACTTAAATTATTATGGTACAAAGGTATTCTAACTTATGATATATCAACAAAGAATAATTTTTTCATGAAGGCTGCTCTATTGTGAACCGTCATGATTTTTCTGCATATGAAATGTTATCTAGTTGGATGACATTGGGTAGATTAGCATGTCCATATTGTATGGAGAAAACTAAAGCTTTCGACCTCAAGTATGGTGCAAGACATCATTTTTTGACTGTTACAGACAATTATTGCCTATGGATCACGCATTTCGAAGAAATACAAGTGCATTTAGAAAAAACAGAGTTGCTAATTCTTCTTCACTGCCACGGTTAACTAGAGATACCATTTTTCAGGGAGTCTGTAATTTTCCATCTATCCTCTAGCTATAGGATTGTACAATGCCTGGGTATGGTGTTGAGCATAATTGGACAAAACAGAACATTTTCTGGACATTGCCATACTAGAAAGATAATATGATCCCACACAACTTAGATGTCATGCATATTGAGAAAAATATTTTAACAATCTTTTTAATACAGTAATGGATTTAAAGAGTAAAACTAAGGATAATACCAAGGCTAGAACGGACCTTAAAAAATATTGTAAGTGGAAAGAACTTGAACTAATAAACTGTGGCGGGGATAAATATTGGAAACTTAAGGCCCAATACACATTCACAAGGGAACAAAAGTTAAGTGTTTTTACGTGGATAAAAGAACTTAAGCTCCCTGATGGATATGCTTCCAGATTGGGTAAGTGCGTTGATATGAGAAACACAAAGTTATTTGGGTTGAAAAGTTATGATTGTCATGTTCTCATGGAGCGATTACTTTCAACGGCATTTGCAACATTACCAGATTGAATTTGGAATCCGGTCACTGAGTTATGCTAGTTTTTCAAAGACATTTGCTTAACAGTATTGAGGATTGAACACCTAGATGTCATGGAACAAAATATACCCATTATTTTATGCTAATTATAGCGTGTATTTCCTTCCGAATGGTTTAACCCAATGGAACATCTCCCAGTGCACTTAGTTTTCGAAGCAAAGATGGGGGGACCAGTACAATACAGATAGATGTATCCCTTTGAAATGTACGTCTGATATAATTTGAATCATTTATTTTTAAAGATAATAAAATTTTTCTATATTGAGGAGATCTTTGAATGATTTAGGTTCCTCAGCACTTTAAACAAGAAGGTCCGCAATAAAGCTCATGTAAAAGGATCTATATGTGAGCCATATTTAATTGAGAAGACATCCACATTTGGTTCATATTATTTTGCACCAAATGTTCCATCAAGAAGAATGACAGTCCCTCGAAATGATGATGGCGAAGATTCTTCATATCCACAAATTTTGGTGTTTAATTATCCAGGCCGTGCTGCGAGAGTAATAAAAATCAAGTGGATGGATGGGAAAAAGTTTGAAACAGCCAAATTATATGTCTTGTTGAATACTTCATAGGTCGAACCTTATATCAAGTAAGAATTAAAATTTAAATGAATATATTTATAAGTTCACACTTCTTTCATATTATTTGATTGATATATCATTTAAATTTTTCAGCACGTACACCAATCTATTGCATCTATTATCTTCAAATATCACAGACGCAGAAATAGACAAACAAATCGAGGAACATTTTCTTAAGTGGTTCCATCATCAAGTATGTAGAGCCATCATCAAGTATGTTACCTCATATTAGATTATTTTTAAATTGAATTTTATTTATACATTAAGTGATTCAAACGTTTTCTCAGGTTAATTCGAATACTCAAGTTGTTGCAAATCCATTAATTCAGAACATAGGATGGGGACTGACTCCAAACGTGCAGTATTGGCTAATGTATTTCATGAACGGATATAAATTCCATATCGTCGAATGGAGTAATAGTAGATTCACCAAAAATTTTGGTGTTTGCATGTCTGGGACAGGAGTTGGATCCTTACAGACCTATTATTACGAAAAGATTATAAACATTATTGAATTGGAATATGCATGCCTACCAATCAAAAAGGTAGTTCTATTCAAATGTGAATGGTACGATCCAAGTTCTTGGGGAACCAAAATTCACGAAAAGTATGGTATTGTTGAGGTTCGATCGTCAAGAAGATATAGGAAATATGATCCTTTCATTTTTGCTCAACAAGCTGAACAAGTGTATTACGCATCGTACCCCGACACTTGCCATGATAAACATGATTGGATGCTTATAATTAAAACAAAGGCACAACCTACAATAACAGCTCTCGAAGCTAACATGGAAGAACCTTTCCAGGAGGATGAAATACCAGAACTACTGCAAATTGATCAAAATGATGGCCTTAGAGGTAGTGTACAAGATTTAGATAGGATAGTTGAGGAAATAGATGTTTCAAATGTTGTTCAACAAGAAAAAGATGATGATGCAAAGGAAGAATCTATATCAGAAGACGACGAAGAAGAGTTATTGTTTGATGACATAGATAATGATGAATTTGTAGAAGAAGATTGATATATTTATGAATATGTGAATTCAATTATATATGTTATGATATAATATCTTTTGTATTTTTGAATGTCTGTGACCTTGTTCGTTTTACCATGTTTTTATGTTTCATGTAATTCTCAAAAATAGATGTCAGGATATTTATCTCCTGAACCAAGTAGGGTAGGGGTAGTAGAGGTAAAGGAAGACGTCGATCCTCTAGGGACACACCTTCCCCAGATCATAGTAGTGCTGGTTCACAGTGTTCTCTTTCTGTCTCCATACATGCTATCCCGTTTACTCATTTATATCCTCAGTCATCGCACCCACATGCTTTCGTTCCCATGACTCAATTCCAACAACAATTTCCCTTCATACCATATCATATGGGTTATACTATAGTCCCACCCACCTGAGACTACACCACAATATGTCCCTTGCCATGGGTCGACTTTTCATCCCCTAGGAGATTCAAACCCATACTCATTTATATCGACACCACATGCACATCCTTCGATCGTCAAGAAGATATAGGAAATATAATCCTTTCATTTTTGCTTAACAAGTTAAACAAGTGTATTACATGTCGTACCCTAACACTTACCATGATAAACGTGATTAAATGGTTGTTATTAAAATAAAGGTACGACCTACAATAACGGCTCTCGAAGCTAACATGGAAGAACCTTTCCAGGAGGATGAAATACCAGAACTCCTGCAAATTGATCAAAATGATGACCTTAGAGGTAGTGTACAAGATTTAGATGGGATAGTTGAGGAAATAGATGTTTCAAATGTTGTTCAACAAGAAAAAGATGATGATGCAAAGGAAGAATCTATATCAGAAGACGACGAAGAAGAGTTATTGTTTGATGACATAGATAATGATGAATTTGTAGAAGAAGATTGATATATTTATGAATATGTGAATTCAATTATATATGTTATGATATAATATCTTTTGTTTTTTTGAATGTTTGTGAACTTGTACGTTTTACCATATTTTTATATTTCATGTAATTCTCAAAAACAGATGTCAGGACATTCATCTCCCGAATCAAGTAGGGGTAAGGGTAGTATGGGTAGAGGAAGACGTCGATCCTATAGGGACACACCTTTCCTAGATCCTAGTAGTGCTGATTCACAGTCTTCTCCTTCTGTCTCCACACATGTTGTCCCGTCTACTCCTTTATATCCCTAGTCATCGCACCCACATACTTTTGTTCCCATGACTCAGTTCCAACAACCATTTCCCTCTATACCATATCATATGGGTTATACTATAGTCCCACCCACTGGCTGCATTCTCACCCTACAATTAAAACACAACAAAATTTATATTAGATTTTTTTTTCTTTTATTTTGTTGAGAGATTTATACTCATCAGTGTACGAGTGCAGTTGTAGTCTAAATTTAAATTTGTATTTTTTAAATGAGTCCAGGTCGTCCACGGAGAGATTTATTTATGGCAAAAAAAAAAAAAGAATGTCACACACACACACGCATCTAGATGAATTAGCAACACGATATTTTTGTGGATTTTCAGATAACGAATGCTAGGAAATAAAACAAGGCAGAAATTAAAATAGATTCTGAATTTGAGATTATAGAATTAGATAAAACTTGAGTTAAGACAAATTCAGCACCAACCCGCTGATCTCCAATTTTTAGCGGAAAAGATTAGCAACATTTATTTAATTTTAGATATGAGGGTCTGCTATTAAATGCAGTTAGAGATGATGATAGTTCTAATTTAAGCAATCCCCATACATGATATGCGGGATTCTAATTTAAGCAACTACCATAAATCCAATTGCAATTAATACACAAAACAACTAAATTAATCATCTAAGTTTGGGTATGATAGCATTTCTAGTTCTAGTAACTCTCATACGTGGTATGAAAGCTCTAAGTTAGGCTTACGCTCCAATCCAAACTTAGTGCTATTTTAATAATTAATTCACACTCATATTGAAATTTAAATTAATATTGCTCATTTAAAATGCTACTTTCTTTGGGAATCATTAGCGTTAGACACTATCCTTGTCTTAACCCAAGATTGGATTTAGCTAGTCATCTTCATTTGAAAATTAATTGACAAGAATTTAAATGAAAGGAATTAAAAAAGCAGAAATTAACAGACCATTTAGGTGGTGGATAATAAAAAGGCGTGAATTAAAATTGTAAAAATTTAATGGCATAAATTAATCGGCCATTCAGGCGGTGGATAATAAAGTAACAATAAATGACATGAGAATTCAAAAGAAGAAAGATCATAAGAGAAGATAAGAGAGAAAAGAAGAGAGAACAAGAGCAATTCTCCAAGAGAAACTCTAAGAACATAACTAAACTTTGATTTAAGAATAATAGCTTTTTTCACAAGTGCACTCAAGTGAGCTATTTATAGCCCATAAGATGCAATAAAGACGACACAAATAAAATTACCCCATTGTCACTAACCATAATCATAACTAAGCTAATGGGGCATTTACCAAAAAAATACAAAAGACTTTAAGTAGAGGAAAGACACAAAATACAAAAGACATTAGGTGGTGGAACACTCATAAGAATGCAAAAGACTTTAGGTGGTAAAACACTCATAAAAATACAAAACAAAGAAAAGTCTTCTACAAGTTGGGCTTTGTTGGGCTTTTGATTGGTCTTAGGCCTTTTATGTGATTAAAATGCTTGAGCCTTCCTTGTGTTGGACTCCATTTAATAGTTGACCCAAGTGCACTTGGAACATCCTCTAGACTCCATAATTGACCCTTGAATTTGAGTAACAAAAAAAAAAAAAAATGGGTCATCCATCGTCTTCGATTTATGCCCCTAATTAATTGTAGAAGTCAACTTCCTTGCTTCATCCTGAAAATAATATATAATGCAAATAATTATTTATTTTAAGCATAAATATAAAACCAAAATAGGGATATAATTTATTAAGATTTAGGAAACATTGACCCCTCATCAGCCACCTAAGACTGCACCACAATCTGTCCCCTATCATGGGTTGACTTTTCATCCCCTAGGAGGTTTGTACCCATACCCATTATGTCGACACCACATGCACATCCTTTCACCTCTTTTCTTGGGTAGAATGTTAAGCATAAATATAAAACCAAAATAGGGATATAATTTATTAAGATTTAGGAAACATTGACCCCTCATTAGCCACCTAAGACTGCACCACAATCTGTCCCCTATCATGGGTTGACTTTTCATCCCCTAGGAGGTTTGTACCCATACTTATTTATGTCGACACCACATGCACATCCTTTCACCTCTTTTCTTGGGTAGAATGTTGAGCCGACTCCATCTGAGCTAGTTAATACCGACTGAGCTGATCACCGAGTAGAGTTATCCTCTAATCAAAACTGTGATCAATGAGTATCTTATATATATTATTTTTAATTGATTATTTGTGATTGTTATACACAAAAATGCAATTTTTTACTTGATAAATATTGGTTTTACAGTTTTTTCCCTGAGGTTGGCCCACCAGGTGTACAATCAAAGATTTGGAAGAGATGATACACTGAAACTTGGCTTCATTGGGATGACGTGCCTGAATTAACACGACGGATGTGGCTGAACTAATTTAGCGTTAGTATAATTGCAATTCTTAATTATAAAAAGTTTTAATTTAAAATTTTATACATATTTATTCATTTTTAATTTCTTGTAGAAAGAGTTTAAGTGGAAACTTGATGAGAATGATTGTATATGGATCATTTGGAATAAATCTGGTCGGAGAAGTTTTAGAAATAATATGAACAAAATTAAAGGAGGTGTAGATAAGGATGAGTGGATGGATCCGATGGTGCGACAAGCATTGCAAGCCAAGTGGGATGAAGATGAATACAAGAAGCGAGTAAAACAAAACAAAAATAATCGCGCCTTTGAGACTGGTGGGTCAGTCCACACAGGCGGATCCATTCCTTTCACCAAAAGCCGAAGAAGGATGGTAATTAGTTTTTCTACTTAAATTTAAATTTTATAAATGTAATGGTTTATATATTTTTTTTTATTTACTTCATATATTTGTCATGCAGGCAAGGGAATTAGACTGCGAGCACAATGAATTTGAGATTTTCAGGAGAACCCACACTCGGAAGGATGATAAAGGACAAGAATTGTGGGTTGATAATAGATAAAAGGTCGTCGCGATAATTTTATTTATGTACAATTTAATTAACATTACAACTTAATAATTTTTTTTATTAGTTGACAACATCAATGTTTTAATTTATATATATAGGAGGCGTTCGAGAGATTAAATGTAGAGGCATCTTCAGCATCAGCTGGCGGTAGCGAGTTATCCTCTCCACCTACAGTTGATGAACGTCAAATTTTTTATCAGGCTATCTCTGGTAGGAACAAGAAGAGTCGTGTCTATGGTCTCAGCTCTCAGGGTAGGCAGTCTTTCCCAGTTGGATCCGATAGCAGCTACAGTGGTTCATATGGGTTGTCGTTGGAATTAGAACAAATGAGATTGAGGGTCTCCCAGATGAATGAGGAGTCGCATTTCACTCGGACCCAGGTGGTCAAGGTGTAAAATAAGCTGCATTCCACTCGGACTCAGATGGATAAGGAGTTGTATTTCGCTAAAACTCGGATGGACGAGGAGCTGCATTCCGCTCGGATCGAGATGACAGAGATGAGAAATGAAAATGTGTAGTTGCGTCACTAGCGGCAATAAATGATGGCATGGCAAGAGCAGATGAATAGACAAATGATAGCGTTACAACAACCTTGTCCGTCTTATTAGCAACCTGGACCGTTGATTCAACCAGGACCGAGTAACCAGTTTTATGATAATGAGAAACAAAATGATGATTTTAATGATGATGATTGTAATTGAATATTTATGAATATTTATGAATTAATTGGTTTGAATTACAAATTCAGTTTTGTTATTTTATAAATTTATATGAATTTTAATTTTTTTAAATTAATGATTATATAAATATATTTTTAATTTCTATTTAGTTAATTAAAGTAAATTGTTAATTATCATCAATTTTATTTATATATAAATTTTATTTTCAATAAATATAAAATATAAAAAAATTTTGAATAATAATTATGTATGAATTTTCTATATTTAAATTTAAAATATAAAATTTTTTTGAATAATAATTATATATGAATTTTTTTATATTTAAATTTTTATTTTTTTTAAATTTATTTATGTAGAAAATATGTTTTTATTTTGCTAATTTTTTAATATTTAAAAAGTAAAATTTTTATTTATATAAAATTTTAATAATTTTATTTTTGATTTACATTTAAAAATATATTTTTTTATTTATTTTAACAAAACTAGCGACGAGCAAGTCACCCGTTGCTAATCAGCTCATTGATTCCGTCGCTAAAATTTAGCGACGCCATCTTTAGTGATAGGGAGGCCCTCGTCACTAAATCCATAAAAAATTTAACGATGGATTTTGATGTTTTAGCGATAGAAATTTTCGTCGCTAAAACTCTGAGTTTTTGTAATGTTTGGTGTATTTTCGTGTGAGTTTTAGAGGGTTTTGAAGCCTCGTTGGAAAAGTCGACGGTTGATTTTGTAATATCCAAGAATTTTGGGATATTTGAGAATAATTATTTTATTAGAAAAATAAAATTTCAGAGAAGTTTGGTATTTAAATAACCTAAAAAATTGACCGAATTGACTACAGAGAGTGCCTTGGAGCCGAAATGCCTAAGGAAGATAATATGGTATTAACGAGTGTTTTGACACATGATTTATGGCATCGAAAGAAATTGAATTAGAAATGAGTTTTGGTATAGCTAAAATATAACTATGATTTGGATTAAAAAAATCGAATGATTGTAGAAGACATCCGAGAAGTCAACGGAACCCTGAGGGGGCTCCGATTTTTTATAACGATCAACCCTATGGTGGTTTCAGGATGAAACAAAGATTTGGGCCTTAGTCGAAATTTTCAAAAGATTTGGGACTTAAATATAATCTCTTACAGATATCAGTACTGAATCAACTACAGAGAGTGCCCTGTAGCGTAGATATCTAAGGAAAATAATATGATATTAACGAGCGTTACAAGATAGGATTTATGGTATTAAAAGAAATCAGAACCGAAATAATTTTCGATACAACTTCGGTTCAGGTTGAAAAACCAAATCGATGTAGGGGACCTCCGAGAAAACGACGAAACCCTGAGGGGGCTTTGATTTTTCGTAAGAAAAAACCTTGAAGTGGTTTCGAGATGAAAGAATGACCCATCAAGGTAAGAGTTAAGTTAAAAGTCAATCGTAAAATGAGATGCCGAAAACATATCAGGAGTGCAAAACTTCTAAACCAATTTTGTGATGGACTGAGCATACGGCTGTGACATAAGTCTATAAGAGCATACAGTTACACAGTCTAGTATAAATTCAAAACATGATAATGAAATTGGATGGATTTCTAATAATCCTAGAGGAATTTCAAATTAATGTTGGAATGTTTGACAAATTATAGCACTTGTAAGGAGCATGAGGTTCCATCATATGCATGATAAGTTTGGAAATTAAAAGATATTAGATTATGGGAAAGAAATCCGAAGTCTTGGGAATGGTTGGGACAAGGATGCACAATTCGATTGAGTGTTACTCTAGAAAAGAACAAAATGGGAATCCAAGAGATCAAGGATTTGGACTAGTATTAATAGAACCACTATAGCTCTCAGAAGTGGAATGAGGAATTCTAGTGTAACGATAACACCATTAGTGCTTGGCTTGTAACAATGGATTTGAGCCTAGGGACTAAGGCAAAGGATTGGTGGTTGGCTCGCGGTTTGGGATGTGATACCCATGAGTCGGAGCATCACAGTAAATTGTGGAGATGGTCAGGTTCCAAAGTTTGGGTAGCAACATGGCTGTTATATATGGATTAGAGTCCAAGTTCCAAGGGACCAAAACATTGTGGTAATATCCCTAATTGTTTATGAAAAGGGTGAAGGCTTGATGACCTAACATGGATATTTGCTACATGGACTATGATTGTAAAAAGAGAATCAGGAAAAATGTAATCTCGAACGAAGAAATAGTGTTTGGCAAGCTATTATTAGAGATTTGTGGAAAGGTTCTCTGGGATAATTACACCTACGACAGAACTTGTGAAGTTATGGCTACTATTAAGTGATGAGTGGCTTGGAAATTCAGGAGTTATGGCGAAATTGTGATTGTGTTCATAGGTCAAGGTAGGTTATAACCATGAGTGGAATGATCTGTGGTATAGGCATGTGTTGTGGATTTTCTTAGGAAATATGTTTCCTCGATTAAGCAAGTGGTGGAACGGTTGTTTCTGGATATGGCTTTAGGGAGGGATTTAATTCTAGTTACTGATTGGACTTTCGGTTTCATGTGCCTATTATTACTCACCACAGGAATTGTGAGCAATTGACTTTGATTTAAATTGTCTCGAGCCTTGCCTTGGTGATAAATAAAGAGGTTGGTGCAATAGTAGGCATACCTTGGTACTCTTGAAAGATCTTTAAAATGATACGAAGCCAACATGAAGATATGGTAAGTTATATGTTGATAAGTAATCGAAAGTGTTTTTTAGAAAGCATACGAATGAGTTGTAAACATGAGTTCTTAGTTCCATTATGGAATTTTATTTGGGTTGTGTAATAGTAGGTTAAGCTGTTAGAGCTATGCTAGGTGTTGCCATAACCCAGTGGAAATCGAAAGATGTCCTGTAAAGGTTTCCATTTAAGATAATTGTGTGAGAACTAAATCACCTAGTAAAGAATGAGTAAAATCTGTTCCTAGAATTGGGGATGACGAAGATCTTCTTTAACTTAATAGTGAGATTTTTCTCAAGCGAGATGGATATGGAAAGCACCGCTTAGTTGAGATAGAGCATTTGGCAGTACTAGGGTAAGGTGCCATGAATAACATATGTGTCTTAAGTGCTCTAGTTTATAGTATGGTTATGGAATGTTGTGGTAATAGAGATAATGAATTGAAATGAAACGAGAGTACCGTGTTAAGACAATTTGGTCATGATTGAAGGATAATGTTTGAAAGAGAAATAGTAACATACTAGGATGTCAGGTTATCATAGGAGAAATTGTGTTCTTAATATACCTGAATTGACGATTTGCATGACCAGTTGCAAGAGACTAAGATATTTTTTCTAAAGTTAATGTGTGATCGAGGTGTTGTCAATTGAGGGAAAGG
Source organism: Diospyros kaki (assembly GCA_036245055.1). Classification (NCBI taxonomy): domain Eukaryota; kingdom Viridiplantae; phylum Streptophyta; class Magnoliopsida; order Ericales; family Ebenaceae; genus Diospyros; species Diospyros kaki. The sequence continues at coordinate 7,822,708 of BSEG01000003.1, forward strand.
GAATGAAACCATCCTAAAACGATGTACAGATCATGCTATGGTGAAAGTAAGTAATCAATGATGCCTTTGGGTTTAACCAATGCATCATAAGCATTTATGGATCATAGGAATTGTGTATTTGGACCATGTTTGGATGAAAAATATGAGTTGTTATAATTGGTAACTGAAAATTGTTGATGATATATTTTTATAATAGACTCATGGAATAAATTTGGGATAAGTGTGATCACTTGTGATGAGCTACAACGGGAAATTCTGGAAATGACACGGCATGCTCATAGGCATTGGATGTGTAAATAATGCAAACTAGGGTGTTTGTTAGGGTTGAAACAGTATGTGATTGAGGTATCCAGAAAATGAGCTGTGTTTGTCCTAATTACTTGATTAGTCAGATATGATTTCCATGACTAAATTTCTTTAAGAAGAGGTGAAGGTAATACCCGAGAATTTTCAAAGGACTCAAGAGTTATTTTAACTTGGGCCTTAGGTGAAATTTTCAAAGCATTTGGGGCTTAAATATAATCTCTTACAAATATCAGTACCGAATTGAATGCAGGGAGTGCCCTAGAACCTAAATATCTAAGGAAAATGATATGCAGGGAGTTCCCCTATTAACACAACCAGAGACTGGAGAGACATTGTACTTATACTTGGGGGTCAGTGATGAAGCCATCAGTGCAGTGTTAATCAGGAAAGAGGGACAGGTGGATTGACCAATATATTATGTCAGCAAGGTATTACAAGGCCCCAAGACACGTTATCCCGTGGTGGAGAAAATGGCATTGGCTCTGCTAAATGCATCCAGGAAGTTGAGGCCATACTTCCAGGCCCATTCGATTATCGTACTTACAGATCAGCCTTTACGAAGTATTTTACAAAAACCCGAATGTTCTGGTCGCCTTACCAAATGGTCCATTGAGTTAAGCGAATATGATATCCAATATCAACCTCGATAAGCTATAAAAGGACAGGCGCTGGCTGACTTTATTGTGGAATGCACTCACTCCAGCAAAGTAGGAGAAAATGAGCAGGTAGTATGGTTGTTGTTTGTTGATGGAGCATCTGGTTCGCAAGGAAGCGGAGCTGGAATAGTACTAGTATCCCCTGAGGGAGAAATGTTGGAATATTCTCTGCGATTTGCTTTTTCAAGTACCAACAATGTGGATGAATATGAAGCCTTAATTGCTGGAATGAGGATAGCAAAGAAATTGGAGGTAACACGGTTGGTTGCCCATAGTGATTCTCAATTAATTATGCAGCAGTTTTAGGGACAATTTGAAATCAGGGAACAAATAATGGCTCAGTACTTGCGCAAAGTCAAAGACCTGGCCCAAACATTCCAGAGCTTCCAATTAACACAAATAAACAGATCCTTTAATGGGCACGCTGATGCTTTATCTAAATTAGCATCCACTAGAGAAATAACAGGAAGAGTAGTATTTGTGGAAATGTTACACCATCCGAGTATTGAAGAAAAGGAAGTATCATGCGTTGAGACGGGGATAGACTGGAGATTGCCCTTCTATCGTTATCTCACTAACAATGAATTACTAGACGATCCACGAGAAACATGAAGGCTTAAGATGCGGGCTTCAAGATTTACCATTATAGATGGGATATTATATAAACGAGCTTACACTACACCTCTTCTCAAATGCTTAGGCCCTCAAGAGGCCGAATATATCCTAGCAGAGGCTCATAGTGGAATGTGTGGAGAACATCTGGGAGCAAGGGCTCTGGCAACCAAAATATTAAGAGCTGGGTTCTTTTTGCCCACACTAAGGTCAGACGCGTTGAAGAAAGTCAAGTCATGTGACAAATGCCAAAGACATGCTCCAGTCCAATCTGCTCCAATATCCCAGCTGCAGCCTGCGTTCCAACCTATACCGTTTGCTCAGTGGGGCTTGGATATCTTGGGACCTTTCCCTTAAGCACCCGGGCAAAGAAAATTTTTAATAGTAGCTACTGACTATTTCACCAAATGGATTGAAGCTGAGCCGTTGGCCACTATTACAGCACGAAAAGTAGAGGCAATGGCATGGAAAGACATTGTTAATGTAATATCCCAGTATTTTGGAAATAATAGTAATTAATGTTTGTATTTAAAATATTTTTTGACATCCATTAGAGATTATAAATGAGAAAACTAATAGGCTTAGAGTTAGTGGGCTAATTTGAAAAATGAAATGTTAAGTAAATGAGCTTAAAATTAGTGGGCTAAATTGAAAAAAAAAATGGGCTTAGAGTTAATGGGCTAATTTGAGAAATGAAAGGTTAAGTAAATGGGTTTAGAGTTAAGAAAGTGGGCTTAAATTTATGGACTAAATGAAAGAATGGTCCATTCAAAATAGGATTTAGTTGAAAAATAATTAAAGTAAAAAAAAATAATAATAATCAAGGATAATGGGTGAATTAATTGAGAATGTGGGAGACAAAATATAGTGTGAATAAATAATCAAAGTTAATGGGTGAATTAATGAAGAATGTGGGAGACAAAATATAGTGTGAATAAATAATCAAAGTTAATGGGTGAATTAATGGAGAATGTGGGAGACAAAATATGGTGTGAATAAATAATCAAAGATAAAAGATGAATTAATGGAGAAATGTGGGAGAAAAAGTAGAGTGTGGCCAAAATATCAAAGATAATGGGTGAATTAATGGAGAAATGTGGAAGATAAAGTAGTGTATGGACAAAAAATTAAAGATTATGAGTGAGATTTAGTGAAAAATTAAATAAAAAAATGATAAAATAATAAAAGATAGTGGATCACTACAATTAAACTAAATTTAATTCAACCTCTATAAATAGAGAAAACTTGAAAGGTTTGAGGACTTGAATTAGAAAGAGAAAGGTTGTAAGAAAGAAGGATTTGAGAGTAAGAGAGAGATTTGAGAAAGAGAAAGAAAGAATATAGAGAAAAATTTCAAATCCTATAGCTTGAGTTTAGTAGTTCGTGCAAATTTGTGGCAAGAAGCGTTAGATACGCAAATCGAGACTTCATCACAATATAGAAGAATACCGAATCACTCCACGAGAAGGTAAGTTATCTTCAAAATTTTCTTTAAAAAATTTTGAAAATGTTAGAATGATATTTTAGAATTTTTGATAGTGAAATTGAAAGAGAAAATACATGATTAATATTTATTATGGATTTTTGAGGTAATAGGTGCTTGAGAATAAAAGAGAAAATAAGAAATAAATAGAATATGGATTTTAAAAATTATGAGAAAATTTCTAGAGCTTGGGAATATTGTTTTAGGAATTATTGTGAAGATAAATTGAGAAAATTTTATGAGAAAGTATTTAATTCATAATCTTGAGGAAATAATAGGAGAAAATTGGAGAAATTAGAAAAATTAGAAAAATTTAGAAATATGATTTTCTTAAGTAATTATGATCTCAGGAATACGTCAAGATTCATAATTAAGTACAATTGAAAGTTTGACGCGAATTTTGAAGCAAAATCACGCTAGGGGCAAAAATTGTCTTTTACAAGGTAAGTGGTACTATTCAACTGAATTTAGTTTATGAAAATAATTTGTAAGTGGTTCCACCAAAACCTGATTTTATGTAAATATTTTCATCATGTTGTCATGATTTGATGTGAACATGTCATGTGAATTGCATTTACATGTATTGATGACAAAGTATGCATATGTACATGATGAGATCCACGGTCATACGTTGCATGGGTTTGGGATTAGGTACTGGCACCGTTGCTTTGCCAAGGGTGCACCCATACACCCCGGTCTGGCAGGGAGATTGGAAAAATGGCGGGTAATCTTAAGGTGCAGTCGACCCAAACATGAGAGTTATAATGTTATGTGCATTGCATTCATACATATGCATTATGATGTACTCTTACTTAGATGATTCATCATCTAATGTGGGCTTTGCCCCTGGAACATTCAAACGTTCCAGATGAGGTTTGCAGCGAAGACATAGAAGTAGACGAAATATAAAGATGCAAGACATTATGAAGTTATTTTCTGTATTTAGTTTTCGCATGAGGATTCTAATATGTACCAGTTATGTTATGTTCGAAGTCATGTTGAGAAACTTATGTTTTGTTTAAAGTCATATTGAAAAACTTATATCATGTTACAAGTTATGTTTGGAAGACTTTTGTTAAGATAATCTTGTATTATTAATTATGTTGAGACAATCATGTAATATTATTAGCGTTTGAGGTATGTTGAGGTTCGATTCTAGCTTCCGCATTCAATATTTATGTTGATTCTCTTTTGAGATAAATGTATGGAAATTTGGGATGGGTAAGAGCAATGATATGATTAGTCGTAGTTTATAGAAAAACAAATACTATCCCACAATTGTCCTAAGTTATAACACGCTCGGAGAAAATGGGGTGTTACAATTGGTATCAGAGCGAACTATGAGGAAACTTACGAAAGATCATCAGGAATCTATGAACTCGAGGTTTAGAAAAACTTAGATATAGAAATCTCTATTTAGAGATTCGAGGATTTATGATCAAAGTCTTAGAGGTTATGAACTTAAGTGTAGTGTTGTGAAAGTGCATGTCTAGGAAAGTTCTGGCTAAGGAAAGACTTGGTATTTAAGTGTGTCCGTTTGTGACCCACCTCTCTTTCCTGGGAACTTACCTGGTGTACTATTCACGTAAAAACACTATAAGGTTACTATTTAATAGTGAAAATCTAATTGGTTTTTCAAATGTCAGCATGGAAGGAAATTACCTTGAGCAATTTTGGGTGACCCACTGGATCTTTCGTTGGGTTGATAGTGAACCGGTGGTGGAAGACATCTTCGGCCGCCTAAATGTTCTTGAGGATATCTTAAGGGACATACCGCCCAGCAGCTACGTACGACCAAACTTGATTCATGCCCAAATGGAATTCCTGATCAATCACTTGGAAGGTGATTGGAGAGCCTTAGTTGAAGGGATCCGTAACGAAGGCAATCATGTGTCCTTATATCTCTTCTGTCAACAACTCCGTGATGACGCCGGCCTCATCTACGAGGAGGCTATAATAGAAGATGAAGACTCAGATGGGGAATGGAACGCCGATGAGGTAGCCCTAGCCAACGAGATGGGTATCAACGACTTCAGCTCTGATGATGAGGAGGAAGGGACGACTGTACTCGATGACTTTGATGGACCAGAAGTTGAGTCCGGGGACGAGGCAATGGACGATGACGCTTGGATTTGGAGATCATCATTTTCATGAAAGAAGCCTCGGAACAATGTTTATTTAATAGTGTGTCGATTGTGTATTTTTGTCTTGTTACCTTAAGTAATGTCGAATGTTGGAACTTGAAGAATTGAAATTGTTTTTTTAAGGAAATTTCCATGGAATGAGATATTGTCTTTCTTTTCAGATGGTAAATACACGACGAGCAATAGAACCTACGCCATCAAATTACCAAAGAGGTACAGAAGGACATACCAACGACATACCGGAGGGTAGTTCAAGTCGGGAGGAGGAAGGATCAAATGGAAATCGTTTGGATCAAATCAAGAGAATTATAGGAAACATGGCAGGAGTCATGCAAGGGATGCAGACCCAAGGCGGGCGACCATCATGCATGTTGGACCTTTACCGCCGACAAAATCCACCCATTTTCCAAGGAAAGGTGGGAGCTGATCCCAATGAGGGAGAGTTCTGGATCGAACAGACTGAGAAGTTGCTCGACCATCTCCACTGTGGAGAGGACGAGAAGGTGAACTGTGCAACTTTTATGCTGCAAGGCGTAGCTGAACAATGGTGGAAGGGAGTAAAGAGGGCTATGGCCGCCCCAGCATCAGCAAGGACACCTTATGTCAGGTGGGAGCGATTCAAGGAGCTATTCAATGACAAATACTTTCCACTTAACCTGAGGATGGCGAAGGAAGGGGAGTTCATGGATCTGAAACTAGGAGGGGACATGAACGTGGCTCATTATGAAGACGCCTTCACTCGACTGATCAAATATATGCCAATATATGAGACGGACGAGAGAATCAAGGCACAGAAGTTTCTGGGAGGGTTAAAGCTAAGGATTCAGAAGACTCTCGGTAATATAAGTACAAAGTCCTATACTGAGGTAGTACGACAAGCAATGGCTGCCGAGGCAAATTGGGATCGAATTGACTCTATTCAAGGAGCAAATCAGCAAGCCTCCAAGAATAAGCCAAGTACAGGGAAAATGTTAGAGGCCAAGAAACCCCAGTTCAAGCCCGGAAAACCTTGTGTGAAATGTGGCAAACTACATACTGGAAGGCCTTGCAGACAAGGAATGAGCGGCTGTTATACTTGTGGGGGCGAAGGACACCTCAGCCTAGAATGCCCAAAGAAAGGACCAATCTGCTTCAACTGTCACCAACCGGGGCATTTGTCAAGGGATTGCCCAAAACCACGATCGTCAGGACGGATTCAGGTGCCAACATTGAATTCTGGAACTCAGCAAGGGAGGGTGTTCAATTTGACACATCAAGACACGGCTAAGGACCCGACCATCATCCAAGGTACCATGTTTATCTCTGGTTTCCCTATGCATGTTTTGATAGATACAGGAGCAAGTCATTCATTTATTTCACATGCATTTTCCAAAATACTAGGGGAAAAAACAGAGAATCTGAAATGCCGTATGATAGTAGCAACCCCTATGGGAAAGTCTCTAAAAACCTCATCAGGATATAAAAATAAAAAAATTCAAATAGGGGAAGCTGAGTTCTTGGCGGATTTAATCCTTCTTGAATTTCAGGATTTTGATATAATTTTAGGAATGGATTTCCTAACCAAGTACAATGCCACCTTGGATTGTAAGGCCAAGGTAGTTAGTCTCAAGAATGGAAACATGATTATTAAATTTCGAGGACAGGGTGGAATAAACGAAAAGAAATGGGTCTCAGCCCTAAAGGCAGATAAAATGTTGCGAAAAGGAACTTTTGGGTATCTGGCATATATTCAAGAAAATATAGAAGTCCCTACAGAAGTAAGTGATGTGTTAATTGTCAAAGAATTTGGAGATGTGTTTCCTGAGGATTTACCAGGATTGCCCCCTCAACGAGATGTTGAGCTTTCAATAGAGATTGTGCTAGGGGCTAACCCTATCTCCATACCACCCTATAGGATGGCTCCCGCAGAATTGAGAGAATTAAAGATCCAGCTGTAAGAATTATTGGATAAAGGATTTATTAGACCCAGTATGTCACCCTGGGGGGCGCCAATCCTTTTTGTCAAAAAGAAAGATGGAAGTTTGAGGATGTGTGTGGATTATCGGCAGTTAAATAAGGCGACCATCAAGAACAAATACCCGCTTCCAAGGATTGATGAGTTATTTGACCAGTTGCAAGGTGCGAAGATATTTTCAAAGATAGACTTGAGATCGGGGTACTATCAATTGAGGATCAAAGATGTTGATATACCCAAATCAGCATTTCGATCTCGATATGGTCATTACGAATTCCTAGTCATGCCATTTGGATTAACCAACGCCCCAGCAGCATTCATGGACATGATGAACCGAGTTTTTAAGCCACATCTGGACAAATTCGTAATAGTATTCATAGATGATATTTTGGTTTACTCATCTTCTGAGGAAGAACACAAGAACCACTTGAGGATTGTACTACAGACGTTGAGGGAAAACAAGTTATACGCCAAGTTATGTTATGTTCGAAGTCATGTTGAGAAACTTATGTTTTGTTTAAAGTCATATTGAAAAACTTATATCATGTTACAAGTTATGTTTGGAAGACTTTTGTTAAGATAATCTTGTATTATTAATTATGTTGAGACAATCATGTAATATTATTAGCGTTTGAGGTATGTTGAGGTTCGATTCTAGCTTCTGCATTCAATATTTATGTTGATTCTCTTTTGAGATAAATGTATGGAAATTTGGGATGTGTAAGAGCAATGATATGATTAGTCGTAGTTTATAGAAAAACAAATACTATCCCACAATTGTCCTAAGTTATAACACGCTCGGAGAAAATGGGGTGTTACAGTTTGCCGATTTGGAATACCTAGAATCATCGTCACAGATCATGGGAAACAATTCGATTGTGACTCTTTTAGAAAATTTTGTGACAATCTAGGATTCAACTAAGATTCGCCTCGGTGGCGTACCCCCAAGCTAATGGACAAGCTGAGATCAGTAACCGAACCATATTACACTGCTTAAAAACTCGACTTGAAGGAGTCAGAGGCACATGGGCAGATGAGCTACCCACCATTTTATGGGCTTATCGGACAACTAGTCGAGTCGCTACTGGATAAACTCCATTCAATCTTGTATATGGGATAGAGGCCTTAATCCCCATAGAAATTTCAGCGAACTCCCCAAGGTTAATGGCATATGAAGAGGAGGATGGTGTGAGGAATTCTGAAGCATTGCGAGAAAATTTGGATCTGATTGAAGAGCAGAGAGATAACGCTGCCATGAAGATAGCCGCATATCAGAGAAGAATAGCCAGTTATTTCAATTCTCGGGTTAAGAATAGACCCATGAAAGAAGGAGATTTAGTACTTCGGAGATCTGTTGTAACCAACGCGCCAAGGGAAGATGGAAAGCTACGAGCTAATTGGGAAGGACCATATCGTATCCTAAAGCTGATTGGATCCAACACTTGCATTTTACAAACTCTTGCAGGAGACACCATGGGAAAAACATGGAATCTGAATTATCTGAAGTTGTATACAAACGATGTACTTGAGCAACTATCTGCAATAATATAAGTCCTGAACAGGACCGTGGACGTAGGCACACTTTGCCGAACCACGTAAAAATGCTTGTGTGTGTATGATTGCCATTTTATTTTTGCAGAAACGCGATCAGGCCCATTGCCCCGCCTATGGCCCGACAACGAGGTAAAACGCGATCAAGCCCGTTTCCCCGCCTATGGCCCGGCAAGGAGGTAAAATTCAATCAGGCCCATTGCCCCGCCTATGGCCAAGCAACGAGGTAAAACGTGATCGAGCCCGTTGCCCTGCCTATGGCCCGGCAACGAGGTAAAATTCGATCAAGCCCGTTACCCCGCCTAAGGCCCGACAACGAGGTAAAATGCGATCGAGCCTGTTGCCCCGCCTATGGCCCGGCAACGAGGTAAAATTCGATTAACCCCGCTGCCCCACCTACGGCCCGGTAACGAGGTAAAACGCGATCGAGCCCGTTGTCCCGCCTATGACCTGACAATGAGGTAAAATTCGATCAAGCCCGTTGCCCCGCCTATGGCTCGACAGCGAGGTAAAACACGATCGAGCCTATTGCCCCACCTATGGCCCGACAACGAAGTAAAATTCGATCAAGCCCATTGCCCCCCCTATGGCCTGGCAATGAGGTCAAACGCGATCAAGCCCGTTGCCCCCCTATGGCCCGGCAACGAGGTAAAATTCGATCAAGCCTGTTGCCCCGCCCATGGCCCGGCAACGAGGTCAAAAGTGATCGAACCCATTACCCCACCCATGGCCCGGCAACGAGGTCAAACGCGATCGAGCCCGTTGCCCCGCCTATGGCCCGACAACGAGGTAAAATTCGATCAAGCCCGTTGCCTCGCTTATGGCCCGGCAACGAGGAAAAATATGCTCAAGATCGCCACATCGTTCAAAAATGAAAGAGTAAATCAAGAAATAAAAGAACAGGGCACGTTGGATAGAACCAAGAAGAAAATATTTCATTGATAATGCAATAGTTCTCCTACAAAAAAAAAAAAAAAGAGGAGGCAGCAACAACAAAAAGCGAACTATAATGGGGACCTATTCGCGGGAGCATTCATGGACATGATGAACCGAGTTTTTAAGCCACATCTGGACAAATTCGTAATAGTATTCATAGATGATATTTTGGTTTACTCATCTTCTGAGGAAGAACACAAGAACCACTTGAGGATTGTACTACAGACGTTGAGGGAAAACAAGTTATACGCCAAGTTTACCAAGTGTGAATTTTGGCTAAAACAGGTGGCTTTCTTGGGGCATGTCATATCAGCCGAAGGAATATTTGTTGACCCATCAAAAGTATCGGCAGTAAGAGAATGGAGCCAGCCCAGCACTATTATCGAAATCAAGAGTTTCCCAGGGTTAGCCGGGTATTATAGAAAGTTCATAGAAGGGTTCTCAAAGATAGCCTCACCTCTTACAAAGCTAACTCAAAAGTGTGTGAAGTTTGAATGGAACGAGCAATGTGAAAGGAGTTTTCAGACACTCAAAGAAAGACTCACAACCGCTCCAGTCCTAACCATGCCGAATGGGTCTGGAGGTTATAAGGTGTATACTGATGCCGCGAAGAATGGATTGGGATGTGTGCTTATGCAGTACGAAAAGGTAATCGCCTATGGGTCTCGACAACTGAAAAGACATGAACAAAATTACCCAACCCACGATTTGGAATTAGCTGCAGTAGTGTTTGCCTTAAAAATTTGGAGGCATTACTTATACGGCGAGAAGTTTGAGATCTTTACCTATCACAAGAGTTTATAATATGTATTCTCTCAGAAAGATCTTAACATGAGACAACGTCGATGGATGGAATTCCTAAAGGATTATGACTGTGTCATTCAGTATCATCCTGGTAAAGCCAATGTAGTGGCTGACGCCCTAAGCAGAAAGGAATTGGTATGTATGGCTGGAATGATGATGTCCGAATGGGAATTAGTTGAAGCTTTCAGTCTGACGACAGTGGGAGTTGTTCCGAAAGGAAATTCAGTCTACATAGCCAATCTCACTGTCCAGTCAGAAATGATAGAGCAGATACGACAAGCTCTCCCTGAAGATCACAGAATAAAATTATGGGTTGATGAACATGGTCAAGTAAAAACCTCAAAATTTGAATTAAGAGATGGCATACTCCGATTTCAGGGAAGGATATATGTGCCACAAATGAAGGAACTAAGAGAAGCAATTTTGAAAGAAGCCCATCGATCTAGATATTCGATCCATCCAGGAAGTACCAAGATGTACAGAGACTTAAAGATTGTGTATTGGTGGCCGGGAATGAAGAAGAGCATTGCAAGATACGTTGGACAGTGTGATATATGTCAGAGGGTAAAAATCGAGCATCAAAGACCAGGCGGAAGTTTACAACCATTAGAGATTCCAAAATGGAAATGGGAGCACATCACCATGGATTTCGTAACAGGTTTATCGAGAAGCCCTAAGGGAAATGATGCCATATGGGTCATTGTAGACAGACTAACCAAATCTGCTCATTTTTTGGCTATGAAGGTAAGTCAACCTATAAATAAGATGGCTCAACAATACGTCAACGAAATTGTTAGACTTCATGGCGTACCAGTAAGCATTGTCTCGGATCGTGATCCGAGATTCACCTCAAGGTTTTGGGGTAGTCTGCAAAAGTGTTTAGGCACTCAGCTTAGGCTAAGTACGGCCTATCATCCCCAAACTGATGGTCAATCAGAAAGAACCATTCAGACCTTAGAAGATATGCTAAGAGCATGTGCTCTAGATTTTTCAGGAAGTTGGGAAGAACACCTACCATTAGTAGAGTTCGTTTATAATAATAGTCATCACAGCAGTATTGGCATGGCTCCCTATGAAGCGTTATATGGACGCAAGTGTAGATCCCCAGTATGTTGGACTGAAGTTGGTGAATGACAAATATTAGGTCCTGAGATAGTACAGATAACTACCGACAAGATAAAGACTATACAAGATAGAATCAGAAAGGCTCAAAGTCGACAAAAGTCTTATGCTGATGTCAGACGAAGAGACTTAGAATTTCAAGTCGGAGACAAAGTGTACTTGAAGTTATCTCCTCTAAGGAAAACAACTCGGGGCCACAAGAAAGGTAAGTTAAGTCCTAGATATATTGGACCATACGACATCATAGAAAGAATCGGGTTGGTGGCTTATCGACTTGCTTTGCCAATAACCTTATCCAATCTACACGATGTGTTCCATGTGTCGCAGCTCCGAAGACACGAGCCAGATCCATCTCAAGTAATGCCATCTGAAGCCGCCGAAATACAGGAGAATCTTTCTTATCTCGAGAGACCAGTTAAAATTTTGGATCGAAGAGATCAAGTGCTAAGAAACAAGACCATACCACTGGTACAAGTGCTGTGGAGGAATCCAATAAGCGAGGAGTTAACATGGGAACGAGAAACGGAAATGAGAAGTAATTTTTCATTTTTGTTTGAAGAATCAGGAGGTAGAATGGATATAGAATGAATAAATTTCGAGGATGAAATTTTTGTAAGGAGAGGAGAATGTAATATCCTAGTATTTTGGAAATAATAGTAATTAATGTTTGTATTTAAAATATTTTTTGACATCCATTAGAGATTATAAATGAGAAAACTAATAGGCTTAGAGTTAGTGGGCTAACTTGAAAAATGAAATGTTAAGTAAATGAGCTTAAAATTAGTGGGCTAAATTGAAAAAAAAATGGGCTTAGAGTTAATAGGCTAAGTTGAGAAATGAAAGGTTAAGTAAATGGGTTTAGAGTTAAAAAAGTGGGCTTAAATTTATGGACTAAATGAAAGAATAGTCCATTCAAAATAGGATTTAGTTGAAAAATAATTAAAGTAAAAAAAAATAATAATAATCAAGGATAATGGGTGAATTAATTGAGAATGTGGGAGACAAAATATAGTGTGAATAAATAATCAAAGTTAATGGGTGAATTAATGGAGAATGTGGGAGACAAAATATAGTGTGAATAAATAATCAAAGTTAATGGGTGAATTAATGGAGAATGTGGGAGACAAAATATGGTGTGAATAAATAATCAAAGATAAAAGATGAATTAATGGAGAAATGTGGGAGAAAAAGTAGAGTGTGGCCAAAATATCAAAGATAATGGGTGAATTAATGGAGAAATGTGGAAGATAAAGTAGTGTATGGACAAAAAATTAAAGATTATGAGTGAGATTTAGTGAAAAATTAAATAAAAAAATGATAAAATAATAAAAGATAGTGAATCACTACAATTAAACTAAATTTAATTCAACCTCTATAAATAGAGAAAACTTGAAAGGTTTGAGGACTTGAATTAGAAAGAGAAAGGTTGTAAGAAAGAAGGATTTGAGAGTAAGAGAGAGATTTGAGAAAGAGAAAGAAAGAATATAGAGAAAAATTTCAAATCCTATAGCTTGAGTTTAGTAGTTCGTGCAAATTTGTGGCAAGAAGCGTTGGATACGCAAATCGAGACTTCATCACAATATAGAAGAATACCGAATCACTCCACGAGAAGGTAAGTTATCTTCAAAATTTTCTTTAAAAAATTTTGGAAATGTTAGAATGATGTTTTAGAATTTTTGATAGTGAAATTGAAAGAGAAAATACATGATTAATATTTATTATGGATTTTTGAGGTAATAGGTGCTTGAGAATAAAAGAGAAAATAAGAAATAAATAGAATATGGATTTTAAAAATTATGAGAAAATTTCTAGAGCTTGGGAATATTGTTTTAGGAATTATTGTGAAGATAAATTGAGAAAATTTTATGAGAAAGTATTTAATTCATAATCTTGAGGAAATAATAGGAGAAAATTGGAGAAATTAGAAAAATTAGAAAAATTTAGAAATCTGATTTTCTTAAGTAATTATGATCTCAGGAATACGTCAAGATTCATAATTAAGTACAATTGAAAGTTTGACGCGAATTTTGAAGCAAAATCACGCTAGGGGCAAAAATTGTCTTTTACAAGGTAAGTGGTACTATTCAACTGAATTTAGTTTATGAAAATAATTTGTAAGTGGTTCCACCAAAACCTGATTTTATGTAAATATTTTCATCATGTTGTCATGATTTGATGTGAACATGTCATGTGAATTGCATTTACATGTATTGATGACAAAGTATGCATATGTACATGATGAGATCCACGGTCATACGTTGCATGGGTTTGGGATTAGGTACTGGCATCGTTGCTTTGCCAAGGGTGCACCCATACACCCCGGTCTGGCAAGGAGATTGGAAAAATGGCGGGTAATCTTAAGGTGCAGTCGACCCAAACATGAGAGTTATGATGTTATGTGCATTGCATTCATACATATGCATTATGATGTACTCTTACTTAGATGATTCATCATCTAATGTGGGCTTTGCCCCTGGAACATTCAAACATTCCAGATGAGGTTTGCAGCGAAGACATAGAAGTTGACGAAATATAAAGATGCAAGACATTATGAAGTTATTTTCTGTATTTAGTTTTCGCATGAGGATTCTAATATGTACCAGTTATGTTATGTTCGAAGTCATGTTGAGAAACTTATGTTTTGTTTAAAGTCATATTGAAAAACTTATATCATGTTACAAGTTATGTTTGGAAGACTTTTGTTAAGATAATCTTGTATTATTAATTATGTTGAGACAATCATGTAATATTATTAGCGTTTGAGGTATGTTGAGGTTCGATTCTAGCTTCCGCATTCAATATTTATGTTGATTCTCTTTTGAGATAAATGTATGGAAATTTGGGATGGGTAAGAGCAATGATATGATTAGTCGTAGTTTATAGAAAAACAAATACTATCCCACAATTGTCCTAAGTTATAACACGCTCGGAGAAAATGGGGTGTTACAATTGGTATCAGAGCGAACTATGAGGAAACTTACGAAAGATCATCAGGAATCTATGAACTCGAGGTTTAGAAAAACTTAGATATAGAAATCTCTATTTAGAGATTCGAGGATTTATGATCAAAGTCTTAGAGGTTATGAACTTAAGTGTAGTGTTGTGAAAGTGCATGTCTAGGAAAGTTCTGGCTAAGGAAAGACTTGGTATTTAAGTGTGTCCGTTTGTGACCCACCTCTCTTTCCTGGGAACTTACCTGGTGTACTATTCACGTAAAAACACTATAAGGTTACTATTTAATAGTGAAAATCTAATTGGTTTTTCAAATGTCAGCATGGAAGGAAATTACCTTGAGCAATTTTGGGTGACCCACTGGATCTTTTGTTGGGTTGATAGTGAACCGGTGGTGGAAGACATCTTCGGCCGCCTAAATGTTCTTGAGGATATCTTAAGGGACATACCGCCCAGCAGCTACGTACGACCAAACTTGATTCATGCCCAAATGGAATTCCTGATCAATCACTTGGAAGGTGATTGGAGAGCCTTAGTTGAAGGGATCCGTAACGAAGGCAATCATGTGTCCTTATATCTCTTCTGTCAACAACTCCGTGATGACGCCGGCCTCATCTACGAGGAGGCTGTAATAGAAGATGAAGACTCAGATGGGGAATGGAACGCCGATGAGGTAGCCCTAGCCAACGAGATGGGTATCAACGACTTCAGCTCTGATGATGAGGAGGAAGGGACGACTGTACTCGATGACTTTGATGGACCAGAAGTTGAGTCCGGGGACGAGGCAATGGACGATGACGCTTGGATTTGGAGATCATCATTTTCATAAAAGAAGCCTCGGAACAATGTTTATTTAATAGTGTGTCGATTGTGTATTTTTGTCTTGTTACCTTAAGTAATGTCGAATGTTGGAACTTGAAGAATTGAAATTGTTTTTTTAAGGAAATTTCCATGGAATGAGATATTGTCTTTCTTTTCAGATGGTAAATACATGACGAGCAATAGAACCTACGCCATCAAATTACCAAAGAGGTACAGAAGGACATACCAACGACATACCGGAGGGTAGTTCAAGTCGGGAGGAGGAAGGATCAAATGGAAATCGTTTGGATCAAATCAAGAGAATTATAGGAAACATGGCAGGAGTCATGCAAGGGATGCAGACCCAAGGCGGGCGACCATCGTGCATGTTGGACCTTTACCGCCGACAAAATCCACCCATTTTCCAAGGAAAGGTGGGAGCTGATCCCAATGAGGGAGAGTTCTGGATCGAACAGACTGAGAAGTTGCTCGACCATCTCCACTGTGGAGAGGACGAGAAGGTGAACTGTGCAACTTTTATGCTGCAAGGCGAAGCTGAACAATGGTGGAAGGGAGTAAAGAGGGCTATGGCTGCCCCAGCATCAGCAAGGACACCCTATGTCAGGTGGGAGCGATTCAAGGAGCTATTCAATGACAAATACTTTCCACTTAACCTGAGGATGGCGAAGGAAAGGGAGTTCATGGATCTGAAACAGGGAGGGGACATGAACGTGGCTCATTATGAAGACGCCTTCACTCGACTGATCAAATATATGCCAATATATGAGACGGATGAGAGAATCAAGGCACAGAAGTTTCTGGGAGGGTTAAAGCTAAGGATTCAGAAGACTCTTGGTAATATAAGTACAGAGTCCTATACTGAGGTAGTACGACAAGCAATGGCTGCCGAGGCAAATTGGGATCGAATTGACTCTATTCAAGGAGCAAATCAGCAAGCCTCCAAGAATAAGCCAAGTAATGGGAAAATGTTAGAGGCCAAGAAACCCCAGTTCAAGCCCGGAAAACCTTGTGTGAAATGTGGCAAACTACATACTGGAAGGCCTTGCAGACAAGGAATGAGCGGCTGTTATACTTGTGGGGGCGAAGGACACCTCAGCCGAGAATGCCCAAAGAAAGGACCAATCTGCTTCAACTGTCACCAACCGGGGCATTTGTCATGGGATTGCCCAAAACCACGATCGTCAGGACGGATTTAGGTGCCAGCATTGAATTCTGGAACTCAGCAAGGGAGGGTGTTCAATTTGACACATCAAGACACGGCTAAGGACCCGACCGTCATCCAAGGTACCATGTTTATCTCTGGTTTCCCTATGCATGTTTTGATAGATACAGGAGCAAGTCATTCATTTATTTCACATGCATTTTCCAAAATACTAGGGGAAAAACCAGAGAATCTGAAATGCCATATGATAGTAGCAACCCCTATGGGAAAGTCTCTAGAAACCTCATCAGGATATAAAAATAAAAAAATTCAAATAGGGGAAGCTGAGTTCTTGGCGGATTTAATCCTTCTTGAATTTCAGGATTTTGATATAATTTTAGGAATGGATTTCCTAACCAAGTACAATGCCTCCTTGGATTGTAAGGCCAAGGTAGTTAGTCTCAAGAATGGAAACATGATTATTAAATTTCGAGGACAGGGTGGAATAAACGAAAAGAAATGGGTCTCAACCCTAAAGGCAGATAAAATGTTGCGAAAAGGAGCTTTTGGGTATCTGGCATATATTCAAGAAAATATAGAAGTCCCTGCAGAAGTAAGTGATGTGTTAATTGTCAAAGAATTTGGAGATGTGTTTCCTGAGGATTTACCAGGATTTCCCCCTCAACGAGATGTTGAGTTTTCAATAGAGATTGTGCCAGGGACTAACCCTATCTCCATACCACCCTATAGGATGGCTCCCGCAGAATTGAGAGAATTAAAGATCCAGCTGCAAGAATTATTGGATAAAGGATTTATTAGACCCAGTATGTCACCCTGGGGGGCGCCAATCCTTTTTTTCAAAAAGAAAGATGGAAGTTTGAGGATGTGTGTGGATTATCGGCAGTTAAATAAGGCGACCATCAAGAACAAATACCCGCTTCCAAGGATTGATGAGTTATTTGACCAGTTGCAAGGTGCGAAGATATTTTCAAAGATAGACTTGAGATCGGGGTACTATCAATTGAGGATCAAAGATGTTGATATACCCAAATCTGCATTTCGATCTCGATATGGTCATTACGAATTCCTAGTCATGCCATTTGGATTAACCAACGCCCCAATAGCATTCATGGACATGATGAACCGAGTTTTTAAGCCACATCTGGACAAATTCGTAATAGTATTCATAGATGATATTTTGGTTTACTCATCTTCTGAGGAAGAACACAAGAACCACTTGAGGATTGTACTACAGACGTTGAGGGAAAACAAGTTATACGCCAAGTTATGTTATGTTCAAAGTCATGTTGAGAAACTTATGTTTTGTTTAAAGTCATATTGAAAAACTTATATCATGTTACAAGTTATGTTTGGAAGACTTTTGTTAAGATAATCTTGTATTATTAATTATGTTGAGACAATCATGTAATATTATTAGCGTTTGAGGTATGTTGAGGTTCGATTCTAGCTTCTGCATTCAATATTTATGTTGATTCTCTTTTGAGATAAATGTATGAAAATTTGGGATGTGTAAGAGCAATGATATGATTAGTCATAGTTTATAGAAAAACAAATACTATCCCACAATTGTCCTAAGTTATAACACGCTCGAAGAAAATGGGGTGTTACAGTTTGCCGGTTTGGAATACCCAAAATCATCGTCACAGATCATGGGAAACAATTCGATTGTGACTCTTTTAGAAAATTTTGTGACAATCTAGGGATTCAACTAAGATTCGCCTCGGTAGCGTATCCCCAAGCTAATGGACAAGCTGAGATCAGTAACCGGACCATATTACACGGCTTAAAAACTCGACTTGAAGGAGTCAGAGGCACATGGGCAGATGAGCTACCCACCATTTTATGGGCTTATCGGACAACTAGTCGAGTCGCTACTAGAGAAACTCCATTCAATCTTGTATATGGGATAGAGGCCTTAATCCCCATAGAAATTTCAGCGAACTCCCCAAGGTTAATGGCATATGAAGAGGAGGATGGTGTGAGGAATTCTGAAGCATTGCGAGAAAATTTGGATTTGATTGAAGAGCAGAGAGATAACGCTGCCATGAAGATAGCCGCATATCAGAGAAGAATAGCCAGTTATTTCAATTCTCGGGTTAAGAATAGACCCATGAAAGAAGGAGATTTAGTACTTCGGAGATCTGTTGTAACCAACGCGCTAAGGGAAGATGGAAAGCTACGAGCCAATTAGGAAGGACCATATCGTATCCTAAAGCTGATCGGACCCAACACTTGCATTTTACAAACTCTTGCAGGAGACACCGTGGGAAAAACATGGAATCTGAATTATCTGAAGTTGTATATAAACGATGTACTTGAGCAACTATTTGCAATAATATAAGTCCTGAACAGGACCGTGGACGTAGGCACACTTTGTCGAACCACGTAAAAATGCTTGTGTGTGTATGATTGCCATTTTATTTTTGCAGAAACGCGATCAGGCCCATTGCCCCGCCTATGGCCCGACAACGAGGTAAAACGCGATCAAGCCCGTTACCCCGCCTATGGCCTGGCAAGGAGGTAAAATTCGATCAGGCCCATTGCCCCGCCTATAGCCAAGCAATGAGGTAAAACGTGATCGAGCCCATTGCCCTGCCTATGGCCCGGCAACGAGGTAAAATTCAATCAAGCCCGTTACCCCGCCTAAGGCCCGACAACGAGGTAAAATGCGATCGAGCCCGTTGCCCCGCCTATGGCCCGGCAACGAGGTAAAATTCGATTAACTCCGTTGCCCCGCCTACGGCCCGGTAACGAGGTAAAAAGCGATCGAGCCCGTTGTCCCGCCTATGACCTGACAATGAGGTAAAATTCGATCAAGCCCGTTGCCCCGCCTATGGCTCGACAGCGAGGTAAAACACGATTGAGCCTGTTACCCCACCTATGGCCCGGCAACGAAGTAAAATTCGATCAAGCCCATTGCCCCGCCTATGGCCTGGCAATGAGGTCAAATGCGATCAAGCCCATTGCCCCCCCTATGGCCCGGCAACGAGGTAAAATTCGATCAAGCCTGTTGCCCCGCCCATGGCCCGGCAACGAGGTCAAAAGTGATCGAACCCATTACCCCACCCATGGCCCGGCAATGAGGTCAAACGCGATCGAGCCCGTTGCCCCGCCTATGGCCCGACAACGAGGTAAAATTCGATCAAGCCCGTTGCCTCATTTATGGCCTGACAACGAGGAAAAATATGCTCAAGATCGCCACATCGTTCAAAAACGAAAGAGTAAATCAAGTAATAAAAGAACAGGGCACGTTGGATAGAACCAAGAAGAAAATATTTCATTGATAATGCAATAGTTCTCCTACAAAAAAAAAAAGAGGAGGCAGCAACAGCAAAAAGCGAACTATAATGGGGACCTACTCGCGGGAGCGAGATCTGCGAGACGAATGCCGAGTAGATCCAAAGGACACAACAGGAACCTCAGGAGACGCTGTGGGAAGTTCCCCTTCCTCAGCCTAGGTCGTGTGGGAACTATAATAGGGAAGTCTTCAACAACTACGCCAGAAGCCTTTTCAATGGCTCCGGGATTGGCCGACGTGCTTCCTTCCCCACGCTTAAAAGGAAACGGAACCTAGGGGCTCGTCAAATTATCCAAATCATCCACCAAGTAAGAGTCCAAGTAAGAAGAAGGACTCAGGGGCTCATTTGGTTCATATTGACGCCAATCCACTTCATGAGACTCTTCAACCTCGGGGGTAAGAAAAAGTTCAGGAAAACTCTCTCTTGGGCGCTGAGACTCCAGATGGGAGCGAGACAGATAAAACCCATATTTCAGGAAGCCTGAAACATATCTTCCCTTCCTATCCTGACAATCTTTCGAGAGACGATATTCCTTCACTGCTTGAGCTCGAATATCCCGGGCATCCCTACGGCTTATCTTCAGTTCGGACAGGCGTAAGGAGTGTTCCTGCACAAGCGCTTCATGTCGCGCCATCAACTCAACATTCTTTTGCTCTTCAGCTCCAAGCTTAGAGCGTAAATCTTGAATCTCCCCGTGGAGGCTCGAGGTACCAGCGGAAGCCTCGGACAGTCGATCACTCATACGCCCAATCTCTTCCTCCGCATTCTTCTTCCCAAGCTCCGCCCGACAAGCACGACCCTTTAGCTCTTGACGCTCCTCATTCCAGGAAGTTTGGCGTCGCCTCCAATCTGACATTTGGGCCTCCACCTGCTCACGATAGGCCCTGACCCTGGCATTGGAAGCGACCATCTTGGACCCCTTGCACCAGAAGCCGCTCTACCTCATCCCTAGTTTGGGCATAGTTGCCACCAATAAACTGTCGTTCTTCTCGAGGGAGAATGGTGGAATAAATGAGACGAGCACCAATTCCTGGTTCAGTGACGGAGTCTTTCTCTAATACCACCGGAGAAACTTCAAAGTATCGACCAGTGAGTTTCCTACGATCTCCGAGAATCATAGTATGTCTCATATCGCCTGGAGGGGGAAGTATAGGAGGTGGCCTCAATGACTTCTCGCCTTCAAGACGGTAACGATCCTTCCAATTAGGAATTACAAGATGGCGACATTCTTCCTCCACCCAGGCCATATCACCAGCAAACTGAGAAGACGAACTTCGCCCCCCTTCTTCATGAGAAAGTGGAATCGATGGAGGATTTTCCATATGAGAAGGAATCTCAGCACTTGAGGGGTCGCTTCTCGGGTGACGCCGCCTTTCCACCCCTGTGGGAGAAACGCCAGCAGGCCTACGTGATCGAGGAGGACGAGAGCTTGTAGCTCACTCAGTACTTGGGGAAGGAACCCCAGACGTCGTCGCAGCATGCGCCTCCTCTTCACAGTGGAGTCTACGCAGCTCCCTCAAGCTACTCAATCCAGCCATCTCTGCAAAAATCAACACGAAGCAAAACCTTCAATATGGGAAAAATAAATACAATAAAGAAGAAAGGAAGGTAATGTCAAAAAGATATTCTACCCCCAGGAGTGTTTTCCTCCTGAGGATCGAAAGGAGGATGTGAAGACGATTCAGGCATTTCCATCTCCTCCTCGACTCCTTCCATTTCCTGGTTGATAGCGCAGAAGATTGAGGAGGAGCAGTTGGCGTTACGACCGCCCAGCCTGCGATTCTGAAATTCTCCACCGTCAAGAGGCTCATCAAATCAACGGGGCCTTGAGCTTTCAGCATCTCTAATAGACGACGATATACACCCCGAACTTCCTTGCAAGGAGGGAATCCTTGGCTGGCATCCTGATGGTTCCAGTATAGAGGTGCATCCCAGCTAGGTCGAGGTTCTATCACTACCCATCGCTCTTCAAACCGATTGATCTTATTTGGAAGAGCGTCGAACAGCTCAGAGCCCGAAACCTTTTGGAGTGTATAAAGGGAATATTCTTGCTATCTCTTCGCAACCGATAAAAGCAACTGAAGAGCATCAAGGAAGGGGGTACATCCCTCTGTTGGCAAAGCACAGAAAAGCCTACCATCTGGGCCCAACTGTTAGGGTAAAGTTGGGCAGGAACAATTTGATAATGACGTAACCATGCCATGGCGAAAGGTGGAAGGGGAAAGTGGAGCCCCACCTCAAATGAATCAAAATGAATGCCCAGGGAGCCCTCATCTACATGAGAAGGATTCGGCTCGTCAAGGCGAGGATACCTCACCATAAAACTAGAAGGTGTGGCGTCATAAATCTTCTCAAAAGCATCATATCGAAGTCAAGAACTTGAAGTGTCAGGGACGTGCGTAGGGCCAGGGGGTGATGCCGGTCTTCTCCTTGACATATTAAAGAAATTCGAGACCGTTACCTTGTTACAACAGAAAAGACGGAAGATCACAGCAAACAAAACACCTGCACAAAAGACAAAGAACATCAGTACAAGGCAAAAGAAAGAAGCAATCGAAGGAAAATCAAGTGATTAGAGGCATAAAAGGACGAGAGAAGGCCGGGACCACTCGACCACAACCGAATGGAGGGCCACTCAGTCATGACCGAGTGGCCCCCCAATTGCACCCTTCTATCGATAAAAATGAGATGTGGCCAAGAAAACGCGCCGAGACCTGAGAGAATTTGAATTTGAAAGTGACACGCTTGAGAATCGAATGAAGACTTGAACCCCTATTTATAGGGGCTCAAAAAGTGAAAAACACTGAAACTTCCAAAAAAAATACAGAAAACGAAGAATAAAAGCGTATAAATGGTGTACCAAAGAAAAGCAAAGAAGGCAAAAAATTGCGTTACAATTTTCGGGAACCTTATACTCTTTTACCCGACCTCTCGACTAAAAGAGCAGGGAGCAATTGATGTACCCGGAAAGACGAGGCAGGTAAAACGGAGCTGAGGAAGCGAAAGAGGCCCTTTAGGCCTAGCCAAGGGGAAGGCCACTCGCATAACCGAGTGGCCAAGACCACTCGGAAACCCACACTCGGCCCTGCAGAGTGAGGGCCACTCGGCCATGCCGAGTGGCCCACATCTCACTTGGCCTAGCCGAGTGGGGTCCACTCGATTAGGCCGAGAGACCCCCACTCGGGTGGTGACCGAGTGGGGGGGTCACCCGACACCCGGCCGGGTGACCCATTTTGATGGAAGATCCAACTTATTGCCGCCCTCTTGACTAGACAAATGGGCCCCGAAAATTTCTAAACGGGTCCCGAGATTCCCGTCGAAAATATCGCGAGATCTCTCTCTCTCCACTATAAATATAAGACCCGACTTTCATCACAAGGTACGCTATTTTGAGCAATTGAAGTACGATTTTCGATTTTCTCTTGAGATCTAATTTAAGCATCGGAGGGTTTGCGCGGGGACCCCCACCCGCACCCTAACGGTGTTCTCGTTTTGTAGGCCTCTCCTCACCATCAAGGTCTCTCGTCACCTCAAGGCCTCTCGTCACCTCCAAGGCCTCTCGTCACTAGTAAGGCCTCTCGTCACCTCAAGGCCTCTCGTCACCACCAAGGCCTCTCTTCACCACCAAGGCCTCTCGTCATCCCGAGACCTCTCGTCATCTCGAGACCTCTCGTCACCCCGAGGTCTCTCGTCATTCTCAAGGCCACCAGATCACTTTTAGCCACAAGATCATCAGCTCAACGAACCATCAGCTCCGTCGGTTTATCAGACTTGGAACTCCATCAGATCCAAATCCTCGTCCAGATTCTCATCAGTGAAGACACGACTCCCGAGACTCTTGCATCTGTCCGTAATTAAAAATAGATTGTTGTATTTTGGCAACAACAATATAATTTCATAACTTAGATTAAATGAAATCTAAACCCTAGTGCATTCATTAATTAATTTTTCTCACAAAGAATCCAGTTTTTCATTTATTTTTATTTTTATTCATCCGATTAATTAATTGGTTCAACTTAAGTTAATTTAAAATTATTTTGGTATTGTGATTTAGTTCTCGTGGGATCGACATCTTTTCATCACTATATGGAGATTTGACTAGAGTACACTTGCTCGAATTAATTGTGCATAAATCACACATCAAGTTTTTGGCGCCGTTGCCGGGGACTAGTTTATTGCATATCAAAACTACATAAGTTAGCCTTAGATTGAACATCTTTTTGTTTTCTTTTAGGTTTTGCAATTTTAATTTAATGTTATTATTTATTATTATTTTTTTTTCATCTTTTAGAAATTTTATTTTTAATTTTTAGTATTTTTCTTTTTCTTTGTAGGTTTCATGGTGCATGATATAATACCCAAGAACTTTGGGTTATTATTTTAAAAGAAAAATAGAAATTCGGGGAAATTCGGTATCAGAAAAGCCCAAAAAATTTACCAAATCAGCCGAAGGGAGTACCTTAAAGCTTAAATAATTAAGTAAATAGGGATGCCTTTAACGAGCATATCGAGGCGTGATTTTTAGGACCGAAAGAAATGGAATCAGGTACGATTTTTGGTACAGCTAAAATACAGCTGCCGTCTAAGCTGTAAAACCGAATTCTTGTAGGAGACTCCTGAAATCATAACGGAAGCTAAGGAAAGCTTTGGTTTTTCGAATAGAACAACCCTTCAGAAGTTTCAGGAAGAAACGAGTAGATTTAAAGCTAAAACGAAGAAACGAGCCAAAGTGCAATTTTTCAAAATTGCCCGAGGGGGGGTCAAAATGTCATTTTTTGAAAAAATTGCAAAGATGAAGTTGAAAGAACAGAACTTAAGGGACGTAATGGCAATTACCAAAGGTTTTGGGGTATGAGAAAAAGGGGTCAAAATGGAAAAAAACAAAACTGAGGGGCGAAAATGCAAAAATTAGAAAATCCATAGCCATGGATTCCGACCAGCCCATGCACGGTTGCCGACCAGTCGTTTTGAGCACGAGTAAGGGTTGGGCAATGGCCGGGGAAGACTAAGGACCACTCGAGTGCCGTCGTTGGGCCATGAGGTGGTCGGATTTTTGAAACAAAATCCGACCAGATTGCAGGCCGCGATGTCGCGACCTGCAACTCGATCTTTTGGTCGTTTGAGACCAGATCGAGGTCGATCCAAGGGAGGGGCAAGCATTTAGGGTGTTGGGCAAGGCGGCCAAAGGCAAATCGGGGTTCCCCATCGCCTATAAATAGCGGACGAAGAGGCCGAAAATTTTAAAAAAATTGGAGCTTCAAATCGATGCATTTTTCGAACAAATTGAGAGGAATTGATAGAGGGCTTTTGTTACCCATAGGTTGAAGGATATTTCTGGAGAGTTTCAAGCATTTTGCTCGTGATTTGAGGGGGTAATCGAAGCTCGTCGGAACCCCAGGCGGACCGCCTGGCCGAGAGTTCAATCGCTTCGTTGGCCGACTTCCGGACCTCTTTTGGAGCCCAAACAGGTACCATGGTGATCAATTCTTTATGGGCTTTCGAATGGCATGGCTTTCGTATTTTTTCGGCATGGGCTTCGCCGGAGAAGACGACCGGCGCATGGGCCCCACGTGCCAGTCTCACTCGCCCTATCACACGTCAACGCGTGTGGGTGCGTGCAACCTTGGATTTTTGTGCAATTTTTTTAAATATCTTGGAAAATTATTTTAGAATTTCCTATGTAAAAATATTTGAAAAAAATTAAGTGTAGGTATTTATTTTGGAATATTAGTGAGAAAAAATAAAAAATAAATAGAGAAAAAGGCAAGAAAATTGAGAAAAAATAGGTTTTATTGATGATTTAAGTAAATATCTTGCCTAGGGTGCTTTGGGAAGTGAGGTGAGTCTTTTGGTGCAAAATTCAAGATTGGCACGTAAATCGAGGCAAGTTTCACGTTTTTCGAGGTAACCCGATATCTGTGAAAGGTGAGTGGTTTTGTCTTTATAGCCCATATATGATATGATTTCCTTTCCATGCATGATATATTCCTATGTTATGATCATTTTTCATTCATATACTGTTGCATGGAAAAACGTGATATATGCACAACACAGTATTTATTTGTCATATTGAACTTGTGCATGGGGTTGGGATGATACCCTCAGAGTATAGCCGTAATTCCCTTAGGGCGTTGAGGGAATAACGTTAGGTCTATCCCACAGAGGTTCGGGATTTGCCTAGGATTCCTAGCCGGGCTGGGGAGGCCTGGGAAGTTACATTATGGGTATATATTTGTAAATGTCCATGCATCATGCATCATTCATTCATGTTTATCTAACCCTCACTTAGAAGATTTCATCTTCTAATATTGGACTGTGTCCCTGGAATATTCCACGTTCCAGGTGAGGCAAGCGGCTGGAAGGGCAAAGAAGTGGTCGAGGCATGATCGTGGTGAAAATTTGAGGGTCCCATGTGGGACTACAATAATATATTTTATTCGGATGTATCGTTTAAGGTTTTATGTTATTTGTAATGCTATGTTGGGTGAACAGTATGTATGTACCCACATAAGTTATGTTTTTGAGGTTCTGATCTTGCTTCCGCTTATGTAAAATAAATGTATCATTCCTTTGTTATATTTGGGAGTGTTATCAAGTAAATGTTATGTTGAGGATTTACTGTCGATTTATGTTTGATGTAAAAAAAAAAAAAATCCTAGCATATACTAATGCCTCGGAAGGCGGGGTGTTACACATGACATGGACTAGTGGTGGAGAATTGATACCCATTGATCAAGAAATTGAAAAAACTTTGAAAAAGCAAAAGGAAGAGAAAAAGAGCAAGATGGAGCAAGAACAAGCAACCCAAACTAATCCAAGGACATTGAGCTCATATGCTACACCTACTCTGGATACCACTACATCAAGCATTAGGAGGCCCAATGTGCAAGCAAACAACTTCGAGATCAAGCCTGCAATTATTCAGATGATCCAGATGAGTGTACAATTTTCTGGCCCTAATGATGATCCTAACTCTCATATTGTTAATTTTCTTGAAATATGTGATACTTTTAGGCATAATGGAGTTAGTGAGGATGCAGTTCGACTTAGGTTGTTTCCCTTTTCCTTGAAAGATAGAGCAAAAGAATGGCTTAATTCTCTTCCAATAGGTTCTATTACTACATGGAATGATTTGGCACAAAATTTTTTATCTAAATATTTTCCATCTTCTAAAACGGCTAAATTAAGGAATGACATAACAACTTTTTCACAATTTAGTAATGAATCCTTATATGAGTCATGGGAAAGATTTAAAGAAATGCTTAGGAAATGTCCTCACCATGGTCTACCTGTTTGGATGCAAGTGCAAACTTTTTATAGTGGCATTAATCAATCTTCTCGTTTGATGTTAGATGCAACTGCAGGTGGTAACTTTATGAGGAAAACTCCTGAAAAAGTATATGAACTTTTTGAGGAGATGGCAGCCAACAGTTATCAATGGGACAATGAGAAAGCAAATAAAAATGGAGTTGAAATTTATAATGTTGATTCTATCACTGCTTTATCTGTTCAAATTGCTGAATTAAATAAGAATTTGGGTAATTTGGGGGTTTCAGCTATGAATGTTTCTTCTTCTTCTTCTTCTTCCCATTTTCTTTCTTGTGAGCTTTGTGGGAGAGGCGGGCATGCTAGTGTAGATTGTCAAGTAGGAAATCATTTTTCTTCTGGTTCTTCTGAACAAGCTAATTTTATTTCCTATGGTGGCAACAGGTCAAATTTTAATCCCTACTCCAACACTTACAATCCAGGATGGAGGAGCCATCCTAATCTTTCTTGGAGTAATAATCAACAAAGAGTGCCCCCCAGCTTTCAACAACAACAACATCAAATTCCATAGGAGAAGAAGCCAAATTTGGAAGATATGATGGCAAAATTTATCAATAGTATAGAAGCAAGGATGCAAAGCTTGGAAACTCAAATTGGACAACTTGCCCAAGCAATTTCAGAAAGACCACAAAGAGGCTTGCCTAGCAATACTGAGAAGAATCCAAGGAAGCATGTAAAAGCCATCACTTTACGAAATGGAAAAAAACTTGAAAGTAAAGAAAAAGATGAAAAGCGTACAAAAGAGGAAGAAAACCAAGAGCTTGAGGCCAAAGAAATGGATCGTGATTTATCAACGGAGAAAAAAGGGAGTTCTTCTTCACTTAATTTAAAATCTTACAAACCTCCTCTTCCTTTTCCTAAAAGATTTTTGAAGGCTAACTTGGATAAACAATTTGCTAAATTTTTAGAGGTGTTTAAAAAATTGCATATTAACATCCCTCTTCTTGATGCTATATCACAGATGTCAAGTTGTGCCAAATTTTTGAAAGACATAATTGCAAATAAAAGAAAGTTGGAGGAATTTGAGATGGTGAAACTTAATGAAGAATGTTCTGCAATTCTACAAAATAAATTGCCTCCAAAACTTAAGGATTCAGGGAGTTTTTCTATTCCTTGCACTATTGGTGGAATTAATGTTGATAAGGCTTTATGTGACCTCGGTGCAAGTATTAATTTGATGTCTTTTTCTGTTTTCAGGAAACTTGGATTAAAAGAACCAACACCCACCACTGTTTCTCTTCAGTTGGCTGATAGAAGTATCAAATATCCAAGGGGAGTAATGGAAGATCTTTTGGTAAAAGTAGATAAATTTATTTTTCTTGTTGACTTTATTGTTCTAGACATGGAAGAGGATCATGATATGCCCTTAATTTTAGGGAGACCTTTTCTCGCCACTGGAAGAGCTTTAATTGATGTCCAACAAGGAAAACTTAGCCTTAGAATTAATGATGAAGAAGTTGTGTTTGATGTGTTTAAGGCTATGAAACATTCAAATGAAAATGAAGTCTTAAGGATAGATTGCATTGATGATTTGATGGATAGGAAATTTCATGCATTAAGGTTAGATGACCCCATAGAAAATTGCATTGTTAACTCTTTTGATGTGAATGATCAAATTTTATATGAACAACACAAAGAGGCTATGGGCTATTTGGGAGAAAAGCAAAAATTCAATCCGTCTAAAAGAGACAAATTGTTACCTTTGGATGTTTCCTCTTCCTCTTCTTCGAAAGCCAGACCATCAATTGAGAAGCCTCTTATTCTTGAACTTAAACCTCTTCCTTCTCATTTAAAATATGTTTATCTGGGGGATTCATCTACCTTACCTGTGATTATTTCTTCTTCTTTGATAGGTCTTGAGGAAGAAAAGTTGATGAAGGTGCTTATGGAGCACAAAAAGGCATTTGGATGGAGCATTGCTGATATGCATGGAATAAGTCCATCAATTTGCATGTACAAAATCTTGGTGGAAGAAGGATTCAAGCCTATGGTGCAACCCCAAAGGAGGTTAAATCCTAATATGCAAAAGGTAGTAAAGAAAGAGGTGATAAAATGGCTTGATTCAGGTATTATCTTTCCTATTTCTTATTCTTCTTGGGTAAGTCCTGTGCAAGTTGTGCCTAAAAAGGGTGGGATCACTGTGGTGAAAAATGAAAATAATAAATTAATTCCCACAAGAACAATAACGGGATGGAGGGTGTGCATTGATTATAGGAAATTAAATGATGTTACTAGAAAAGATCACTGTCCCCTCCCATTCATTAATCAAATGATTGAAAAACTTGCAGGTCAAGAATTTTATTGTTTTCTCGATGGTTATTCTGGTTATCACCAAATTCCTATTGCTCCTGAAGACCAAGAGAAAACTACTTTTACATGCCCATATGGAACATTTGCATTTAGGAGAATGCCCTTTGGTTTGTGTAATGCTCCTGTAACATTTCAAAGGTGCATGATCTCTCTCTTTTCAGACTTCATTGATGATTTTATGAAAATTTTTATGGATGATTTCTCTGTTTTTGGATCTTCATTTGATGCATGCTTGCATAATTTATCTTTGGTGCTCAAAAGATGTGAGGAATCTAACCTTGTTCTTAATTGGGAAAAGTGTCACTTTATGGTTAGAGAAGGGATTGTTTTGGGCCACAAAGTGTCATCTAAAGGCATTGAAGTGGATCGAGCTAAAATTGAATTAATTGAAAAACTTCCTATTCCTAAATCCGTAAAATTGGATCGAGGCCATGGCAGGCATAGTAGCTGCAAATAGCAAGGCAGACGGTGGGCATGTAAGGCCCGCTTTCGAATATTCCCATTTAACATAGGATATTCAAAAAGAGGTCATTACATAGATGATATAGAACAAAACTGAACTCAATTAACAACTCATTTTATTTCTAGCAGCGGAAATTAATTTAAGGTTTAATTACATTTCCAGAATCTCATAACCCTAGGCTCAATGTCCATACAAAATAATAAGAAGCTCAAATGCCAATAAACATAATAGATTCTCATCACTATAAAAACCTCACCAAATCACTAACTAGGATCTTTGAAATTAGGACGCGTCTCCGTACACCACTACCCCTGGGTTGTAGTCCTACTGGAGTCGCCCTTAATAACATTATTTGCTTCACCTGAATGGCAAAGAAGATCAAGTGAGCCATAAGCCTTAGCAAGTTCGAGAAACAATGAACAATATATAAGATCCAAGAATATGATGACACCGGGAAGAGTAATCAAGGACTCCACAATTATATTCAAGATTCATAATTCATGAATTTATCAATTCAACTTAATATATCATGTCACCATGTATCACTATGCAAATGTGCATAAAATTTCTATGTCATTATCAATTCTCACAGGCTCACAAGCCATCGATCAATACGTGCAAGAGTGCATCATTCCATTATCAATATAAATCTCCCCGGCTCTCAAGCCATCAATCAATGCATGCAAAAATGCATAATTTCAATAAAACGTCACAAATAAATATGGAGTCAACCTGCCGAGTTATGGCCACCTCATCCCGCGCCAGGTTGCCTAGGGTACCCTTTCCCTTCGCGCAAAATATTAGGTGCGCAAAGATAAATAATACTATGCCTCATAATATGATCATACTGAATGTGTGTGAAACATGTCATGCATTCACTTTCAGATATATATAAACATCATGAATTTCATCTCACAAGTTGTTACCATACTTATATATATTTTATACCCATCTCACAATACTGGATAGTTGTTCACTCATATCAAGTGTTGTTTTGTTGAAATGAAAATCAAATTATTTTCATTCTTATACATATGAGGAGTTTCAAAAGCATTTAAAATAATCTCCTAAAGTGAATTTTAAAATTAGCTTTGAAATTGCTGGTCAAAATAAATCTAAAATTTTTCTAAGGCAAAGGACCAACTAGAACATAGTATTTTGATAACTAACATTCATTGTTGTAAGAATGATTTTTAATGAAGTTTTCAAGAAACATAAATTATGTATTTCGAGGGTGGTAAAATCGCAAGTTCTTGAGTTTGTACTAAAACCAAAATTCTATTTTTTTATTGTTATGGATTTTGATTTTTTTAATATTTTTATTGAAACCAAATAGGGGGTACTTTCTTATTTACATTTATGTATTAAAGTAAATGTTTTCATTTTCTTTAATTTATATACAT
The DNA here is from genome assembly GCA_036245055.1 of Diospyros kaki. NCBI lineage: Eukaryota > Viridiplantae > Streptophyta > Magnoliopsida > Ericales > Ebenaceae > Diospyros > Diospyros kaki. The sequence continues at coordinate 7,854,013 of BSEG01000003.1, forward strand.
TTACTTAAATTAAAGGAATGTAAATAGATGGGGTGTGAGTAGAGAACTCGCAATAAAGGCTTATGGGAAGAGCTCGGGATGAGCTCGCTGGCAAAGGCTTACGAAAAGAGCTCGGGAGAGCTTGCGGTCAAAGGCATATGGGAAGAGCTCGAGATCATGAGTCCGCGACTTATAGAGAGAGCTTGAGGTCATGAGCTTGAGCAAGAGCTCGCAGGACGAGCTCGCACCAAAAGCTTAAGGTCTAGTGCGCGACAAGAGCTCGTGGCTAAGAGCTTGAGAAATAAACTCGCAGGAAAGAGCTCACGGCTAAGGCTCATGGCAAGAGGACATATAGACATGAGCTTGTTGCAAAGAGTTCGTGATTAAGCTTATGGTCAAAGGGCATAGACATGAGCTCGTGGTTAAGGCTAATAGCCAGATATATGTCCAGCTATTTAAAACATAGGGCATCTATACCAAGCTGTTGGTTGTGAATATAATATATACATGTGAGGGTTTATTCAAGACAAGGGAGTATACCCACGATCTGTCTGCCTCTTATAAGGGCTATTTGAGTGGGCTTTTTTTATTCGTACATATGCATACAACCGATAGCTTGATTCAGAAGCGAACAAAACCTATCTATCTAAACTAAAACCAAACATATGTCATTCGCATAAAATAAATTTGGGGCAAAGCAATACCCATTCAAAACATCAGAGGGACCTTAATATACTTAGTAAGGAGATTCAAAAGAAAAAGATGTTGTAATCGAAGAAGAAGAAGTTATACACAAAAATAGAGATATAAATATATACATTCATAGTCATCACAGTAAGACAAAATGAATACAGAAATCGCATCAGTTTGTTTGCACAAGAATATAAGAGGATGTATAAGAGAACTTGCACTGCAAATCAACAGGAAGTGCAAGAAGAACTTATTTGATGATTTCGCTATATAGAAGAATCCTCTCTTTTTGGAGCTGCTATCGACCAAGATGAAAATACTAGCAGCCAGGAGGGAAAAGAAGAAATAAGAAGAAGTCGTCTCATATCAGAAATGAGAGTACGCACAGAAGAAAGGTCACCGATGTAGGCACAACACGAAGAGGGAAATGTATAGTCAACACCTGCAACTTAGTCGAAATAACCTTATTGCCCTTCACCTTTACAATGGTCAAAAGGAAGACCAAGGGCTCTATTGACATTTGCTGGCCAATTTAATTTGTTATGATTTTCCCTTAAGAATTTCAAATCTCATTTCTCAATTGGGCTCAGCCCAATGTTGTGGGCCATTCCATGGCCCAACTCACTAACCCAAATAAATTCTCATCATCCAAGCCCATTCATAATATAATTAAAATTCCAAACACATCTCAATGGCCCAATCTGTTTAGACCTTCCCCACATTTTGAATCCCAATTGGATGGGCTACCAAATTCTTATTTCCGCTTACACTTTGTTCCATAAAAAAATATTTTCAATCCTCAACTAATTAAAACAAAATTTTTGAGCCCAAAATAAAATACTCGAAAACATCTAGACCCCCTAACGGGTTGTTACAGGACAGTGGTTGCGCGGTGATCGGTGTTGGTATCCAACGGAGGTAGACAACAGTGGGTGGCCAGTGGCGGTGGCTGTTGCATGCGCAAGGAGCTGGAAGAAGAAGAAAAGAGGAAGAAGAAAGGAAGAAAAAGAAAAAGAAAAAGGAAAAAAAAGAAAAAATGGAGAAAATAGGGAAATGTTCCTGAAAAGTGCCAAAAAATTATAGGAACTAATTTGGAGCTACAGGATCATGTCCAAAGCCAGGAAATTGATTGGACACACATTTCGACGTCATAGAACGCATACCAAAGAAGTTTAAGACACTAAGTTAAGTTGAGTAAAATTTTCTAAAAAGTTATAGAAAATTAGAAAATTTATTTTATGAATTGTTCTATAGAAATATTAGAGAAAATATTTGAGATATATTTAGTTTGGATTTATTGAGGAAAAAATAGGAAGAAATAAAGAAAACTGCAATGAAATTATGGAAAAATAGATTTTAATGTTTATTTGAATAAAATAATGGATATGGTGCTTTGAGACTTAAGGTGAAATGATTCATGTAAATTTTGAAGTTTGACACGAAAATCGAGTTTGGGCATGCAAAATTGAGGCAGTGCACGTTTTTTGAGAAGTTTGGAACCATGTGCAAAAGGTGAGTAGTTTATCTCAAAACTGATATGTTTTATGCTGAGCATGATAGTCACGAAAGTTATTATCATTTTGTCATATTTGTTCATATACTATTGCATGAAAAGTCGTGATTTTTATATGACATGATATTATTGGTATATTGATACTTGTGTCGGGATGGGATGTCACCCTCATAGTGTAGCTGCAATTCTCCAAGGGCAATTGATGGAACAATGTTAGAATTATCTTGAAAATAGGTCGGGATTCTGCCTAGGGTTCTATGCCGGGCTGGTGGGCTAAGGAAGTTACACTAGGGTATATGTTTGTTCATGTATTTACATCATACATTCATGTATCTGTTTTTAAACTCTCACTAGAAGATTCATCTTCTAATTGGGTTATGCCCCTGGAACATTCAAACGATCCAGATAGGACTTGTAGCTTAGACATGGAAGTGATCGAGATATGATGACATGTGGTGACGTGTTTGATGGATTCAGTATGTGGTTTCAGTTTTTTTCTTCTTCAGGAAGATTCAATTATGTTTTAGTCATGTTGAGAGATTTATGATCCATTGATGAGTTATCTTGTTAAATGTAAGAATGTACGTATTATGATTAATGTTTTGCGAAATCAATCATGTAATATTGTTTAATGTTGTTTAAGATATTTATTAGTTATGTCAGAGGTGCTTAGTTGTTATCAGTTGAGAAATGTAAACGTATAATTGCTATAGTTCGATGTATATTTGAGGTATTTAGTTGCTATCTCTTGATGATAAGTCTCCATGTATTTAGTTTTGAAGAGGTACTATGGTACGGATTCTTATGTTATAATTAAAGTAAATTAGGTTATGTGCCATATCAGGTTTCGATTTTAGCTTCCGCATTTATGATGATTACCTATCTTAGCTTATTTTTTCTTATTTTGGTATGTTGAAAAGGTAGAACGGGATTGTCGAGAAATGATTTATATTGAGTTATGTTGAAAAAAAAAAATATATCCCCGAAATTCTTAAGTTATTTAACGCTCGGGAAAAGTGAGACATTACAGCCTTGCCCAAGTTTTAAATTGTCCGGTTGAGACACTTCCTATTGGTATTTCGGGCATCAAGGGGGTACCATTGGGATCGATGAAGGGTGTAGATTAACCTAGGAGCAAAAGCTAGCATCGTCGATGTACTAGAGTCGAAGAAGATAACTGATGCATGAGCTGCACGCGCTAGTCATTCTCTCACAGTACACGTGTCAGCGCGTGAGAGCGACTGAGACTAGGGGTAAGATTGGAATTTTTTTAGAATTTTTTGAAAATTATTTTATAAATTATTATGGAGAAAAATTTGAAAAAAATATTTGAAGAGATATTTATTTTGGAATTTTTGAGGGAAAAATAGGTCAAAATTATGAAGAAATTGAGAAAAATGGATTTTGATGTTCTTTCAGATAAATGTGGTGTCTAGGGATCATTGAGCCTCATGGTTAAGCAAAGGTACTGTTGTTTGAGTTTTGGCATAAAAATTGAGGTGGTGCACGAAGATCGAGACGTTCTGAGATACGTTTGAGGTGAGTGTTTGCCCCTATGTTTTGGTTTACTATGAGTTGTTTTTGAAACTTAATTTTATTACATGCAATGGTTTTGGCATGTGAATGGATGATTTCATGCGGATGGTTCATCCAAAAATTTAATTTACGTGTGCATTAAAATACATGTATTGAAATGTCATTTTTATGTAATGCATCATTGCATGTTGTGGTTATGGCATTGGCATGTGTGTTAGACATGGGTAGTGTTCCAGGATGCTTTTTAGTGGGAACATAATCTCTTATGTGATAGTGGTGAGTTGGGTTCCTGTGTTGATGTTGACCCTCCCTTGTCAGGAGGGGTAACTATTATTCCCGTGATGTCGGAGAGATGCATTGATGTTGTCCCTCTTAAGTGGGATTGTGTTTTGCCAATGTGTCAGTGTGGTTATGTTATCTTAGAGAGATTGTTTTTTTTCCGTGGTATGGGTTAAGCATAGTGTGGGATTCTCTTGGACTAGGACATGTTGGGATATGTCAGTTGTTCATGGTTTTACATTCATGAAATTATTTTGAACTCTCACTTAGATGATTCATCATCTAATTTGGACTATGTCCCTAGAATATTCAAACGTTTTAGGTGAAAGCAGCGATGCCAAGTGAAAAAAGGTTATCGAGATGTAGCCGTCATTTACATTGGTGATCTTTAGCGTATATTTTGTCTATGTTTGAGGTGTTAGTAGTTGTTGTTGAGACATGAGTGTCTATGTGTTTTGATATGACTTTCATGTTATGAATAAAGTGATTTCAATTATATTCTATTTGAGGTTTCAATCTAACTTCCGCATTTGTAATGGTGTTACCTGTCTTAGCTTAATGAATCTAAGATTCATATGTTGAGAAGGTTTAACGGAATGGTCGGGGAACGATTTATGTTGAGTTTATGTTGAAAAAAATATGTCCACGAAATCCTAAGTCATCTAATGCCCGGGAGAAGCAAGGCGTTATAGAAGGCACGCGAGGATTCCTTACCTGTGTAGACCTTCCGATGATTAAGTCAATATTGAGCAGTGGAAATTGCTCTAGGTGGACACTAGGATCCCTCCGGGTAGAACGTGTGTGAAATGGGTGATGTAAGTAAGGAACGATACTTTGTGTGAATGAGGTCAATTTACCTTAAGTGGAAAAGTCCTTATCTTTGTTAAGAAGTGGGAGATTTATAGGCATGAGTCCCAAGGATCTCGCACTGGCCATGTGTCACGTCATGAGAATGGTAGCTGTCAGATGGGCACGAGAGGAATCCCCCTAGAGGATTCACATAGGCAAGAGAATCCTCTAGGTGAAATGTGAGCCTTGCGGTTGGCCACTTGACGGGCAGGGTATATTGTGTACGTCATTCCTCCTTACTTCTATTTCCTTTGAGTGGATTTCACTCGGAGCATGGCTTGATCTCTAGAAGGTGCTACCACCTCTTCTTGCTTCCATAAGGGGGAGTCCACTTACTTGGCTAGGGTGAATGTTTCAAGTCGAAAATTGTTCCACTTAGATGCTCTTAGTGGAATATTATCCACCCAAGAAAGACGATACAACAATTGCTCCCCATTTTTCTATTTTACCTTTGGTGAAATGGAAGAGTAATTTGTGCCTTGTTTATCGCATTCTTCTTCTTCTTCATTTTTCTCCAAGTGGGAATTCTTTATTCCCACTCGCTATTTGGGCGTCCTTTCGTCTTCTGGGTGGAGTCGGCCTATATATAGCATTTTTCACGACAATAATTCTCACATTTGAACCTTCTGTTACTGCTGATACTCTGACTCATTGCTCCTAGAACACTCATTTTTTCTTCCCGAAACATCCCACTTTCTCCTAGAACATCTCCTTTGCTCCTGGAGTAGTTTGTCTTCTTCCTAGAAAACTCTTTCCTTTCACACCATCTTTACACGCGATTTGTGCTTGCTTCTAGGGGCATGCTTTTTCTTTCCTAGAGGAAATCATATCCACCCAGAGGAATTTTATTCCACTTGGATGGTTCATCTAAAGAAATTTACAATAACTTAACATATGTCGTGATTTGATTTTAAAGGTAACTTTGATCATGGATGGTGATAAAATTTATGTTACAATTAGGGCCCCAATGGTAGAGAATATAAGTAGTTTATAGGCAATCGCTTAAGGTTAGACGAGTTCCAAGTCAACTTCATAAGGAGGAATTCCCACATACCTGACTTGTATAGGTGGTTTGCCATCCATGAAGCTAGTTGAAGAATGGGTTGCATTTTTTGCTCAATCCCTTTTGGTATAGAGTTCCTCTGGATAAATGTTTTGGCCCTAGCCTAGCTATATCCCAATGGTTAAGCCCAACTGGTGGACTTTTCATTATGTGCCAAGAAAAGGACATAGTTCACTTCTTTGAGTTATTAAATTGTTTTTTCCACATATGAGCAGTTAAATGGTGTGCTCATTTTTTCACCCTTCAAAAAATGACACCTAAGGGTTGGCTTTTCATTGATTCCCTCCCAAAGGTAGAACACTTCGAGACAACGTGGTTCTTGGTAAAGCCACCTTGCAAGAATGGGAGGCTCTCCGGGACTGGTGTGTGGATGATGAGTTTGTGGCAAAACCTGACATCCAAGACCTAAAGGAGCTTCAAGAGCAATATTGCAATTTAATGGCTCGACTAATGTGTGGAGGTCCAGTGAGCCTCCTAGACCTCCTTATCAAGGACCAGTTGAGAAAGCTTAGTTGGGTTATCCATACAGGAGAGCTTTCGAGGTGCAGGGGTTTGATTGCACCTCCCCTGTTGCCCCCAGTACCTCTTGTGACCTCAGTTCTTGTAAAGGAATGAGGGGTTATCCCCTCATAGGAGTAAGTGTCTCTTGAGGGTCTAACTTCCTATCCCTTCTTCCCATTCTTTTTTCCTTCTATTGATTTCCTTATAGTTATCGTATTTCATCCCATCATTTCTTCCTTTAAGTTCTTTTACGTTTGATAGATCGTAACCTCAAGCTCCTTTATTTTGCAGGAATAAGGTGATTTGTTCAATCCATGTAGCAGAGGGTGGCACAATTTTTTATGACAGGAGCACCCCTTCCATTACCCAAGAATCTCGAAGCCGAAAAGGGCCAAAGGGAGACAAATAGAGGGCTAAGGAGGAGAAAGAGGGTAAAACAAGATAAAGCAGGCCCGTCGGCTCCCCCCTTAGATCATTTTGTTGGCACTTCTTACACATAAGCTGACCTCGTTGCGACCAAAAGCATGCTCCTAGGGATTAGTCAAAGCTAGTCGTGCCACACTTCCCGAGCCTGTCCAAGAGCACCCTGTTGCTCCAGAGATGGAGGTGACTTCCTGACTAGAGCAAGAAGCAATTGACACCATCCATGACAGTGGTCGAAGCAAGTTTTGTCAGCTGGTCGCCAACCCAGAGCAACATAGCCCTTGAGTTTTGGAGATGGAGCGGGGCCTTACTTTCACCCCAATATTCCTGGAGCTACCCCCACCCACCTTGGGATTCTCAAGCTAGGTAACAACCATAGTCTAAGGGGTGAAAACTTTAGATTTTACCTAGGGCTACCCAACACTGACACAGTGGACATGCTTGGCATCGGTTCTAGACTCATGTATTCATCTATACTTCCTCGGGATGAGGCAAGCTACTTCCAGAATCTAATTCAAGACATGGATGAGACCGAGCATCACCTTATCATTGTAAGTAGGCATTCTCTTTTAATCTTTGCAGGGCTCCCCGGAATTATTATTACTATTTTTTTCTTTTTTTTTTAACTCTTGGTAGGGTACCCAAGGCATAATTGTGGCTAACACCATGAATCGAGCGTGCTTCACTTAGGCACAATCCGACGGGGCCGATAGGAGAGAGAAAACCTAGAGGTGGTGTGAGGAGTAGAAAATATATAATGGCCGCATCCAGAACTTAACATCTCATGTCACAGATCTTCAGTCCTAGCTGAAGATCCTGATGGTGAAGAATAGCTTACTTAAGGCAGAAGGTCAAATATGTAAGGAGGCTTTAGAGGAGCAAAGAAGAGAATATGTAGAGATGAAGTCTTCCTTCATGGTGCTCCATGAAGAGAACTTGCAAATGAGTGAAGAGTCGGCCAAGGCTTAAGAATAGGAGTCACGAATCCAACAAGAGTTGTCTCGTGAGTGGGAGGACAAGTAGAAGGATATTGATTCAAAATGGTAGAGGGTAGTTTAGGATTATTGGCTCTCAAAGGATTGCTTCAAATACAAGGATGCCTACGCTAGCAGTTTTATCAAGTTCAGCTTCTACCTTGGTCTAGTTACCTAGAGTCTCAGCACCCTGGGAAGGTGTTTCCTGAGATGAGCTTCTCCAACACCCCTTCGTTTGAGCCCTTGGATTAGTGTCTATATGATTTGAACCCTCAAGATCCTAAGAAGTACTTGAACGCAGCATTAACGAGTGGCATGGCTAACCTTTTTGGGATCTGGAGTCCTTGCGTGCCCTGGTTGAGCTGCAAAGCAAGGTTCCCAAGGATGCCCTCCCCCTATGACTTCGAGCCAAGTTCTTAATGAAACGACACCTCCTTCGCAGCCAACTAACTAAACCTAAGCATGTTTTTCCCTTTTCCTTTTTTAGTGTAGCACACTATGTACTTATCTTTTTGTGTTTGCAATTTGATATGATATTTTGAGGACCTATTTCTGTATCTTTATCTTGATGAGTTGTACTTTTTGAATGAATGTTTTTTATATTTATAATGAATGTGCTTCTTCTTATTAGGTCATCTCTTCTATTTTCTCCAATCACACATTATTGTCATGCTTATATTCTGAAAGTGTTATGCATGCGTATTGAATGATGAATGAATCAAGCAATATTTGTCACTTATATATATCAAATAATAAGTGGGGGTTAGATAGAGCAACACTTTTACCTCCATCAGATGCCTCGCTTTTATTTCTCTTTTTACGTTTTTCAATCTTGCCATAAGGTAAGCATAATAAAGTAGGTAATCAAATATCAATACCTTGTCATGAATGGGTACCCACCATGTGATGCTTTCCAAACATATACAAGGTAGCTACTGGTGGGTGATTTAATACTTTGTCTCAACTCTGAGCCATGTGATTTGGGTATGGTCCTAAATGAAGGCATGTGACTCATGACTCGGATATTGTATAACATTATCTCAAGTTTGTCCACCATAGAGAATCTAGGTTTGCCTAGAGGCCAAGTACCAGATTATGACCAAGGATCTAGGTTTGTTAAGATGCTTAGCACTAGATCATCACAAGGAATCCAAGTTAGTTAAAAAGCTTGGCACCAGATTACTACAAGCGATCTAAGTTTACCTTGAGGCATAACGTCAATTTATCGCAGGAAATTCGGGTTGACCTAAAGGCTTAGCGTCGGATTGCTACAAGGTGGCATGCAAATGATTTTTTCCTTACCTTTTTTATTAGTACCCTTTTCCTTGGATTTGGCCACCATAGAGAATCTAGGTTTGCCTAGGGGCTAAACATTGGATTATGACCCAAGATCCAAGTTTATCTGGAGACTTAGCGTCGAATCTTCGCAAGGAATCCATGTTAGCTTAAGGGCTTGGCACCAAATTACAACAAGGGTTCTGAGTTGGTCTCAAGGCATGACACGTGATCGTCATGGGGAATTCAGGTTAACCCAAAGGCTTGGCGCCAGATTGCTACAAGGTGACTTCCCAATAAGGTTGCGTTGGTAGTCTTATAGTTTGTCGGTCTTACAAGTCATCGGTCTTACAAATCGCTAGTCTTATAATTTGCATTGACGGTCATCATCATCATTCTTTTTTGAACATTTAAGGGACTTGTTGCAACACTTTCTTCCTTGGCCTGTGCAAGGCATATTTCATGCACAAGAGACATGCATAAAGTCACAGACGCACAGACCATTAGCCATCTTGCTTGAGTCTTTTTACGTGGTTCGATTTGTTTTTGCCTATGTCCACGGGAATATAAGGGGTGTGTACATTTTTATTTCATGGAGGTAGTACATTAAAAGTAACAATTACAATTCAAGGAAAAGCACAAAAATATTTCTTCAAATGCATTATATTCCAATTCTTGCCCAGTGTTTCTCCTTATAGTGTTTGTAATATGCATGTGTTCAGCCCCATCGTCAATTAGCTCATCAATCAAATCCAAATTCTCACATAGCCAGTTAAAGTAGCCTCCTCTTGAAAGGTCATTACCCTTGGTGATTGGAGGTTTATCTCAATGGGAATAAGATCTTTGGTCTCGTACACAAGGTTGAATAGGGTTTCTATAGTTAACACCTGGTTGGTAATGCGGTACTCCCACAAAATACTCAAAAGCTCATTGACCCAGGCACCTTTGGCTTACTCAAGATGGGTTTTTAATCCGTGCAAAATGGTTTTATTGTTGGCCTTGGCTTGCCCATTCACTCGTGGATATACCATCGATGCCATCTTAAGACTGATCCCCCATTACTGGCAGAATGCATGAAATGCCTCAGAATCAAATTGTGTATCGTGATCAGTATTGAGGATGTTGGGAATCCAAAAATAACATATTATGTTTTTCCATATCATGTTTTCCAACTTTCTCTTGATGATGGTTGCTAAGGGCTCTGTTTCAACACATTTGATGAAATAATCTGTGGCTACCAGTAGAAATTTTCTTTTAGCAAAGGCTATCAGGAAGGGTCCCAATATTGTTGGTCCCTTGACACACAATGGCCACTCAAGAGGGGGGTGAATTGAGTGATTAAAACTTATTAAACATAATTCTTCACTTTTAGAAACCCTTGAGCTTTTCTTATACAAAGAAAATACTTGTTATAAATATATTTGTTGTTTGAGAGTGATAGCAATATAAATATGCAAACAACAATAGCAACACAAGAATATATAGTGGTTCAGTGTCTCCAACACCTACTCCACTCTCTTAAGGTTAACCCGATACTTGAGGTTCCGCTATAACCACAACACTAGGTTTCCACACAAGATCACCTAGCAAACTTGTATAACACCGAGATTTTTCCCTTAGCTAACCTCAGAATCTATTACAACAAAACACCACATCTAGATTACTTGGGCTCTATGAAGCCACTCACAATCCACAAATAATACAAATGAACAATCCTATGTCCAACACATTTGGACTAATATGGATATGAATACAAGAACAAATATTACAAGGCAAGTATGAATACAAATACAATTTACTACACTTGGAAAGAATATCTTCTTCATCTTGGCCTTAGGCTCTAAATGATATATCTTTATCCTTGAGCCTTGGATTGCTTTATCTGAGTTGCTTGAGATCTTGGGTGTGCTTTAGGAAGATAGATCTTGATAGAGCATTAGTCTTCTCCAAAAATCTGTTCTTGATATATAGTGGAGCTTCCAACAGATCTGTAATGGCTAAAAAAAATTCAACCGTTACAGATCGACTTCTCTAAAACAGAAGTAGACTCCCATTTTAAGTGGGAGTCGACTCTAGTTATACAAGAGTCGGCTCTTTGAAAAACGCCAATGTTGTCAGGTCAACTCTGCATAACATGCTCTCAGTTGGGTCGACTCTAGCTTTGCAAGAGTTGACTTCAGCCTTAGGGGAGTCGACTCCAAGGAACCAAGAGTCGACTTCTGAGGCCAATTTTACAGAAAAAGGATTTTATGCAAATAGCAATTGTTTGAAGATATAATCCATATAGTATGTATACATTACAAGATAGCATGTAAATGTCCTCATTTTCTTTAATTTATATTTTACCTTCCATTTACTTTAATACATAAATGTAAATAACAAAGTACCCCCATTTGGATTTAATAAAAATATCTAAAAAAATCAAAATTCAAATCAATAAGAAAGTAGAATTTGGTTTTAGAACAAATTTGAGATTTAGCGATTTTACCACCCCCAAAATATATACTTTATATTTCTTGAAAAATTCTTTAAAAATCATTTTAAGAACAATGAATGTTAGCTATCAAAATACTGGGAAATAGTTTTTCAAAATGAAAACATTTTCTTATATGCCCCCTTATAATACGTTAATGTTCTACTTAGAATAAATAACATTTCTTGGCTCATTTTGATACACAAAATACTATAATACTTAAGACATATCAAAAAATCCATCAGGGTTTTAAATATATCAAAAATAGTTTTACTAAAATTATGTTTTGTCAAATATCAAAATACACAATAGGTTGATTAGAGCAATTTGGCATAACAAATATGTTCAATCCCCATTGGGTGAATGGGAGTGGTTGAAATGTAGGTTGGATAATCGAAGGCGATCTCGTGGTCAAGGCGGTATGTAGCTGGAATTTATCACATGTTTGTACCTTTTGGGTAACATCTTTGTGAAGGGTAGGCTAGAAAAAACATCCCCATATAACCTTTGCCATGAGTATTCTTTAGCCTAAGTGTTCTTCACATTCCCTTTCATGTACCTCCTCCAGTGTTTATCGAGCTTCCATTAGCCCTAAACATTTGAGCAGTGGCAAAGAATAGGCACGCTTATATAAGGCATGATCAATTATGGTAAAGCAAGCCGCACTAGTTTTTAATTGCTTGGCCTCAGAAAGAGAGCTTGAGAATTCTCTTGTTAGTAGATAATTCATTATGGGGGTCATCCAGTCTTCCAATAAGGTGATAAAATGGGTTGCGTTAGGTCTGATATCCTTCTTTATGCTCGGTCTTTGCAAAACTTCCATGTGAATTAATTGTCTTAGAGTATTTTTTGTCACAACCAACTTAGATAAGGCATCAACGTGATGGTTGAAGGATCGATTGATTTGAACCAAGTTGAAGTTACTAAAAGCATAGGCAAGTTCTTGTACCTATTGCATGTATTTCATCAGAGTTGGCTCTCTTACTTCATAGGATCCTTAATCTTCTCATTCACTTCCCACAGACGGTGCCCAATTGTTGTTGTCTGACTATAGTAATTAAATTTATTTGTCTTGGGAATAGCTAGGGCAGAGTCCTTGGGAAAATCTAGAGGGCTACTGAGGGTTAACAAAAACTAAGATCTTACTCGAGGAGGGCAGAGGCTTTGGGGTGCTTGGAGGGTCTTAGGAGTCTTTGGGGTAGACGAACTCTGGGGAGTCTTTAGGGTAGACGAACTCTGGGAAGTCTTTGGGGAGCGATCTCTGGATGGTTTTAGAGGGTCTTTGGGGTATAGTCCTCAAGTATCTGCAGCATAAAGACAGTTAGAAGGCACGCGAGGCCTCCAATGCCTAAGTTAGACATTGATGTAGGGACCCGTAAGAGGGCATAAGAAATTTCGAGTGAATTAAATATTTTGAGGGCTTGGAAATGTTGAGAATTTAAATTTTTAGCAAATTAATATGATTTTAGCCAAGGGAAATATTTATGGGTATTTTAAATTTTTAAAGAAAGCATGAATAACATTATTTGGAATTTTAGGATTTTAATAGAATAGAGATTTTATTTTATTTAGGGAGAAATTGGAATAAATAAGTGAGGGTAATTTTGGAAGAATTTAATTGGAGTAAATTAAGGGAATTAAGGGATTTAATTAAAGAGAAATTAGGAGAGTTATTATTAAAGTGGAATTATTCATGTAGGGTTTTCCCATTATATATACTATCATAAGTTGAGTTTTTCTCCCATGCCGTATAAGAAAGCAGAGAGTTGGAAGGGGAAAGAAGGCTTTGCAAAAAACTTAATAGAGCTTAACGTTGCAATAGAAAAACCGAGGCAAGCATCCTGCTATCTTTTTTTATGCAAGTTCTTTACATAATTCCTTTCCTAAGTTCTTCACTTTGATGCAAGTCTTTCTCCTCACTAAGTCATATAACTATTATTCTTTTCTCTCCCCTGTTGCAAGTTTGGGTTCACTGTAAGTCTTGCAATATAGATATACGCATATATATAGAAGCCCAGTAAGAAATCTTGAACCATCCCCTCTAGACAATTCTTGAGTCATTCTTGAAACTGTTTCATAGCAATTGGGATTTGTTTTCCCATAACTCCTTCGAAATGGTGTAGGCATTGATAGGTGTTGAAGTATATATATATATACATATTTAGACATAATCCCCTGTACGTAAGAGCTTGAGGAGGATGAAGATAACCAATCCAAATAAGTTTCAGAACATTCGAATGAGCCTTTTACTCTTTTGCAGCCCTTGTTTATGAAATCAGAATATGATACCCAAACGCCTCTCACCCATATTTGAATAGCCTCTCATTGATATATATATATATATATATATGTGTGTGTGTGTACATTTATATATCTAACGAGTTGCAGATGAATGTAACAGTGATGTGTAAATCTGTCCAAAAATCATGCTATCTGAATATGTGCTTCCAAATAATGCTACCCAAATTCATAAGATGAAATCTCTAATATATTTTCATATATAGCAGCCCCTGTTTTGGTATTAAGAGTTTCTCACTATTATATATATATATATAAAACCAAGCAACTGTATTGGATTAGAGACTGCCAAAACATATCCAGAAGAAATCTGCCCATATTTATCCAAATAGCCTCTGTTTCTATATCAATATCTTCTCACTGATTTATAGATTTATATATATATATGTATCTGCATAATGAGTTGTAGGAAAAAGTTACAGAAAGGCGTTAATGGCAGCAGCGATTACTGTAGCAGTGATACTATAGCGTTGTTACTGTAGCGGTTGCACTGTAGCGATTATTGTAGCTGATTATTGTAGCGATCACTGTAACACGAGAAAAAAAAAATCCTTTTTCATCCCAATATGATTTTAATGCAAGTAAAAATCTCTTTAATTAAGTTCTAAACTAAATTTAAATTATTATAAATAAATATTAATAAGATTTAAAGAAATCTTATGCCTTAAAAATAATATTAAGCAAGTCTTATTCATCAAGCAAATCCTTGAATTCATAAGACTTGAGGTCTAATATTTAACCTTTTGATTGAATTTCAATTAAGATAAATATATTATTGAGACAATTTGAAAGTGAGAAGAGAGTTTCAACTAAAATACACATTATTGGATCCATTACTCCATATTATTTCTTAAGAGATCTAATATTGGTTGCCTCAAAATAATTTATCAAATATTCAAGGGTTTTAATGTTTCAAAATCCTTAAGACTTGTAATTAGAGTTTAATATGGCTTTTCAAGATCAATAAGTGCTAAGCTAATTGCCTTGGTTGAAGAGTAGTAACTAAATTGAGATAAGAGTTAGAGATTCCATATTTTTATAATCATTCCAAGGTATCAAGTCTCCAATACATTGAGAATTAAAACACATGCATTGTATGAGATTGTGTTGAGATACGTTATGAGTTATGTGCATTCATGATGTGTGAGCATTAAGCATTTTAAATATTGTGGAGCACTACATATTGTGTGCTAGCATACTATTTGTGCATTTTTGCATTGAGGCGGCTTAGTCCGCGATGGGATCCCTTGAGCTCATTTTGAGATCTTTGATTACCGGTAATTAGGGGCATCGTACGACCCTAGCGAGATAATTATTTACGCTCCTTATTATGGAGTAGGGGTTTTAAACCCTAGTGAGTATATGTGCTTATTTCTTTTGGTTGTAGGTTCAGCCACAGGCAGGTATGAGTTTATATTTAGGCCTTTGTGCCTCGAGTTGCATTTAAGGTGCATTGAGATTTATGTGGGCCGTGAGGCCAGTATGTGCATACTTGCATGAGATATATTCATTCTGAGCATCATCGTATGAGAACCTGTGCAACCATAACAGTTTATTCAAATATATCAAACTTTCATTAATGAGTTCGATTATAAGAAGAGTTGAGATATCTCTCAGTTATGAGATTAGTTTTCCCTCAGTTTATATCGAGTTACCTGGTGGTATTGAGATGAGTTATTTATGATGAGTTCGAGATTTCTTTGACTCAGCCTATTATTTCTTTCATGCTTATTGCTTGCTGAGTCTTGTGACTCACCTTGTATTCTTCACCATTCCAGGTAGAGGCGAGAGAGTTCCTGAGGTGGGTTCAAGCAGTGGGATGCGTTAGATTGTGTACATGGAGGCCACTCAAACCTGAAGGATGTCTGGGTCATTTGGTCTTTTGGTCTTTTGACATTTAGTTATTTAGTTCTGCAGTTGTCATTTATTTTATGAGGGATATTTATATTTGATGTTGTCCAGTTGGGGACTAGTACGTTGAGTACAGTTTGAGTTTGCATTTAGCATGTTGAGGTTTATATTTTCAGTATTTATGAGAATTGTTATTTGTTGTTATTCGTTTATTCCTTATTTTATGTAGCACCTCCCTTGGTCTGAAAGGGGGTGTCTACATTGATGTCCCAAAAATGAAGTGCAAGTGCAAGTATGAATGTATGTAGTATGTCTAGTGTTGGTCTTTGGGGGAGTTGGTTCCTTATGAGTTTTGTAGGGTCTAGAGTCATAAGTCTTTAGGTCTAGAGAGAGTCCAAAAGGAGTCGTAGAGAGATCCGAAAGGTTTAAAAAGGTTCCAAAGAATTCATTTGCCTTGGAGCAAGTAGGTATTTATAGACACTTCGTAGGTATGCAATGCTGAGGCTTAACTATCCAAGAGACTTTTTATTGACTCACCCCCCGAGAGACTCTCTGAGGTCATTCGGGGATATACAAAATACTTAGGAAATTTTCTAGGATTTTGAAATTTTAGGAATTTCTTAAGCTATCCCACAACATCTATATACAAAAAATGTGGCCCTCACATTAGTAATTGCAGCTAGAAAGATAAGGCCCTATTTCCAAACTCACACCATTAAAGTTCTGACAAACCAACCCTTCTGACAAATCTTGCAAAATCAATCAAAGGAAAAACCCTCATTGACTTCATAGTTGAATTTACACACTCCCCGGAACCCTCTAACGCCGCACCAGTTGAGTGGATACTCTTCGTAGATGGGGCCTCAAATTCCAAGGGGAGAGGGGCAAAGGTTGTTCTAATCTCCCTAGAAAAAGAGGTGCTCAAATATTCATTGTCATTTACCATCTTGAGCTTTAACAACGCAATTGAATATGAGGGTCTTATTGCTAGTATGAACCTTGCCAAGAAGCTAAAAGTCCAAAAGCTTATAGCCCACAATGACTCCCAACTAGTGGTGCAACCTTGAGACAATCTAAGAAGGCTGATAGTATGAAAATACCATTTCAGTATGTAAATCGTTAGCAACACTCATGCCTCAATATGTAGCACCTCCTAATGGCTCAATTCCCAAATCCTCCTGGGAGTTACTGGGGAGCTTCCGCGAGTTTTTTCTCTTACTATTATGGGTTTTTCAAGGCTTTTCCCCTACTATTACATCAATTGTCCGGGGAA
Organism: Diospyros kaki; assembly: GCA_036245055.1. Lineage (NCBI taxonomy): Eukaryota > Viridiplantae > Streptophyta > Magnoliopsida > Ericales > Ebenaceae > Diospyros > Diospyros kaki. The sequence goes on from BSEG01000003.1 coordinate 7,870,990, forward strand.
AAACATACCTTCCCACCGTCCTACTTGAAAGTTCTCAAGACAAGTTACTTGAGAATCAGCCAAATAACGTGGGAAACATTGGGAGATGAGCATTCATGCATACCCTTCTTAAGCTAGGATTTGATGATGAGGTTAATAACTCCCTAATCATGTCAGTTCTCGGGGGAGAATGAGCCTTGAAGTCATTTAAAAGTGGAGCAGCTTCTTCCTCAAGGATGAAAGGGTTGGTTGATTTCTTAGGTCCATCTTATCTTGACCCAAGTATATGGCAATAGCTCAAGCTTGTCAGTTTCCTTAGATATACCTTTCCCCAAGCCTAAGGGTATTATGGAGCAAAGGGGTTCCTTCTAGTTCAAGTGGAGGCAAGAGTTAGTGAGCTGCGAGAGGTGCCAACGAGAGGAGATTAATTATCAGCACTCTCTATAGCAACTTGTTCTGCAAGCATTCCTATCTCTCAATCGCTGCACTAGCTCCCTTGGTTGAATGATGCTTAGCATTCAACACTAATCCCCTCAAACCCTGCGTAGGAGGGACCATGTGATCGACAACAACAAAGGCCCATAAATGCTTCAAAAGAAAAAAATGGCTAGAGTTGCTAGTAGCGTTATGTTGATCACTTTAGGAGTTACTTAAGATTGTAGACCGAAGATTGCCAGTCTATAAGCATAGCACTCCAGTGAAGATAATCCTAACTAAAAACTAACCAGTTGCAATACACGGATGTAGATGCATGTATCAAACCACTTAAACAAAATACATTTGTATAGGAATATGGTAGTGATAGAAGGTGTGTATTATATATGCCTTTATTCTTATGTGCTTTTGTTTTGTAGTAACTTAATAAGAGACTGAGAATCTAGCACGACTCATGCTAGGAAGCTAGGAAGCCCTCTGGCCTCACCTAAACTTTCAGTATATGGGACAAAGATTTGGCCAGGAAAGAACATATGAATAAACATGGACATTCTAAGTAGAAGTATTAGAATTATCAATGGCTCTATGTTCGGAATACATGATTGGATTCTGCTGAGTACAGATTTAGGAGTTAATTTTCAAGTGCCCGACTACAGTCTTGGTAACTATATGGAAAAAGACTCAATACACGCCTTAGGTTAGTCAAAACCATTGAAATCTGACTTTGCTCATAATATCTACCTGGGAGTTATGGATGTAGGCATCTGGTCGAGTTGCCAAAACAAAATGCTTACGGTTGCCAATGTAGGCATCTAGTCAGACTGCCGAAACAAAATGCTTGCGGTTATGGATGTAGGCATCTGGCTGAACCGCCAAAATAAATTGCTTTGCGACTATAGATGTAGGGATTTTTCAAACAGCCAAAACAAAAAATTGAAATCCTCTTTAATCGTGGATGTAGGTCAAGGGTTAAACTACCGAAACAAAAACATTACTATTAATATGGGCTATGGGTTGAGCCTCCAATTATAGAGATATTCATCATCACAGACATAGGCAATATGATGAATTGCCAAAACAAAATCATTCATTCATTAGCATATGACTACGCTTAACTCTGTGTAATTAATTAAACAAACATAGAAACAAATAAAGAAAGAAATCAAGCATGCAAGCACAAAACGTTTATACTCGCTAGTGTACAAGTATGCATATCAACACAAATTTATTTACTAGATGTGAGTTTACGTTGATTCACTGGAAGATCATTATTGAAACGAAAACTAAAAGTCGTGATACGAATTGGGTTGTCAAGCCAATTAGCTTATTTATGTACGAGAAATGAAAGTACGACAAATTGAAATGACGAGTGTGTGTAGATCATATCAGGTTAATTAATATTGAAAAATTTATTAAACTGGTACTGAAAACAAAATGTCTTGGGTCAGACAATTTCAGTGTCAATCCAAATATTTGCTAAGACTCACAAAAAATGGTATCATCGGGTTAAATTAATTTTAAAATCTTTGTTATTGATTATGTTTTGGGATGATGATGGTTCTAATTCTAATAACCGACATACATGGCATGTCGACTCTAACTTAAGTAACCACCATAAATTGAAATATATATATAATACACTTAAACTTGGGGATGATGATATTTCCAGCTTGGGCAGCCCACATACATGGCATGAGGGTTCCGGATTAGGCATATATCTCTATCCAAACTCCAATGTTTGACAAAAATCTAAAAATTAATTTTAACACCTCAACTAACAATGAAATTCGGCTAACTCAGGAAAATTTGGTTTTGGATATTGTTCTTGCCTTGACCTGAGAATTATTAGCCACACATCTTCATTATTTAATATAGAAACTTAAAGTGCAGGAAAAATAAAATACAGCAAAACAAATACTCGATATGTAAATAACAGAATTTAATTAACAGAAATTAAAATTGTAGGTATTTAAATGCTAAAAATTAAATGACAGTAATTAAAATACAGAAATTAAATGCTAGAATTTAAAGTACTGAAATTAAAAATAAAGAATGTAAATTGAAATAGACAGAAATGAAGTGGACAAAATGTAAATTACGTGTAAAATGAAACTACAAAAATTAAGAATAGTGCATTAAAATGAAAGAACAACGAATAAAAGAACAAAAACTGAAAATCTGGAATTGAAATAACACGGAATGGAAAAATAAATTGAAGACAAAACAAAACAGAAAATGAAAGAACAGCTCACTGCTTCTTCCTCCTTGCTGCTGTTTCCGTTTCCAGCTCTCTCTGCTCACTCCAGCGCCCCCTTATTCTGGAAATTGGAAATGGCGAATGGGGGTCTGCTTTGCGCACTGTGTGCGTGTGTATATATATATATCCCCTGTTGTGCGCTGGAATAGCCCTTCAATTGATGAGGAATTCCGAATAAGGGACCGCATTTTGCTGAGAATTTCCATGGCTGGGCTTTCCAATTGGCTGCTGATTTGGGCTTGCACATGTGGGCTTTAGCTTTAAACTATTGAATTTGACCTCCAAGCCCACTGATTCATGCTGCAAGAAATTGAGGTTAGTATTATATATATGTTATATTATATATATATATGTATTAGGCATGGCATGCATGACTTATATGTATATGTATTATATTTATGTATTATGTATGAATATATATATATATTATATTTATTTATTTAATATTATTATTTTTTATTATTTTTTTAAATCTTTGAATATACCCTAATGTTGATTTAGTCTTCATTTTTTATATAAACTTGCATATGATCACAAAATATTCAATTACATCCAATTTTATGATCAAAATAGGAGTATAATTATAATAAAATTTATAAAATTGACCGCTAATCAGCACAGTAGTAGACGTAGGCAATATGTTGAATCGACGAAACAAAATATTGGTATTCTGGTTATGAAAGTAGGCATTTTAAGTAGACACTCTGTCGAACCGTCATAACAAATATTAGTATTCTAATTGCGAACGTAGGCCTCTTGAGTAGGCACTCCGACAAACCACCATAACAAAATATTGGTATTCTGATTGCAAATGTAGGCATTGCACTAAACCGTCGAATCACCACAACAAAATAGATAAATAGTAGATGTAGAAAGTAGGTCGAATTGTAGAAACAAACTAGAGTGCCTCAGCACATGCCCTATGCCAGTAGGTAGATGGGCTTATGTCCTATCCACTCGGAATTCATCATCACATGGTCATAACATACGGCCTGTGAGACATTTTCATTGTCTTTGGACACAAAGATGAGGGTCGCTCCCTCCAATGACTGCATCTCTTGCCTTGCATAATCATGGACTAGCCAGTGGAAGGAACAAGGGAAACATTTCTTTCATGCAAGTCCATTGGTACTTACTCTCTTCACTACGCTAGGACGCCTAGGGTTGTATACTGCTCCCTGTTGAGCAAACCTTTCCACAAAGACATTCTATGGACTTTGTGTCCTCCCTCCCATTTAGCCCTGGGGAATAGTGGCGATGACCAAGCTACAGACGAGACTAACAGGTAAAAGGCAATCCAAGGACTCGGGCATGCGCCTCACCCCTAGTTGTAAGTTGTGGCAATGGTACCCCTTATTGAAGCCAGATGCGGGAGAATATAACTTATTTTGAATATTTATTGGATCTTATTTCTATATATTTATAAGGGCTTAGAATTTCATAGTGCCCTAGCAAGTACACTTGTACCCTTTGAATTGTTACATTCCCTCCATATCTTTATAGATATTGTTGCCTTACCCCCAAGAAGTAGGACAGACCAATACTCCCAGAACAATAACACTAGGGAGCTAGGTTTTCTTTGTATGTTTGCTTGTGTGCGTAGAAACACATGTATTTACAGAGTATATAGTCCCTACTTAAGGTGATGCCACGCCATTGACGGTAACCAGTTATCTATGATATTTACCCATTTTACGTTCCTACATTGTTATTATTAATGTTGCATGTGCCCACAAGATTCATACATACGTTAGGTCCATGTACTTAGCCATTTAAACATTAGTCTATCCCCCAAAAGAATGCCCATTCTATTGACATGTGTGTGAGTTCCAAGGTACAAAAATAGGATAAGCCAAAAAATCAAAAAAAGGCAAAGAGAGGCCTAACCTAAATTATTACCCCAGGATACCCATCCTCCAGAGTGGGGACCCTTTCTGCAATGTCTAGATTTATAAATTCAATATTTGCAAAAGCATCGATCGCCTCTGTCCCTTAAGGAGCCGTGTGAACTGCTGGTGTTGGAGGATTGGTATCCAGCTCTGGCACGTACAGACTCCATAAGCTAGCTAGGTTAGGTAGATTCCTTACCTTGACGTTTAGATAATCCTTTTACACATTTGGGTTAGGATCCCCATTCTTCCGCAAGTTGCGAATGCCACCACTAACTGTCTCAACCGTGTAAACAACATCTGAGTGGTCAACTTAGGGGCGCATTCTCTCTAAATACCCCCAGGGCCAAGTAAAATCCATATTTCATAAAGCCTGAGGCATAACTTTCCTTTTTCTTCAAAACATGCCCATGACAGTCGGTATTCCTTAACCATTGCAGCTAAGATGGCATCAGTGTTGGCCTCCTTGAGCTAGTAGTAAAGTTCCTTAGCATGTCTCCTTGCCTCCTAGAGTTGAGTCTATGAGTCGTTCTTCACATCCAGGGCGTGGTTGAGCTCAGCAATTATCGAGGCATTGGCTTCCTTGAGTGTCACTTCAACCCCTTATTGTTTCCTCAAGTCTCCCTCCAACCGCTCGACCTTGCTCTTTAGAGAGTCCTTCTTTCCCCTTACCTTCTTGGCATCTTGCTAGTGGCGATGGGCTCAGTCCCTATATTCTTTCAGGTCCCAAACCTTATGCTCTAAAACCCTTTGCTTGTCTCTAAGGCGAAGAAAATCCTGGACCATTTTATCCTTGTTCGCCTTGGCTTTAGCTAAATTTACTCGAGCATTCCCCCCAATGCCACTAGATTCCTTGATAATTAATCCATAAATGCAAATATTAGCGGTCATAATGAAAAGGAGGGAGGCTACCAACAAATATTTGAAATCTTTCATACCTCAACCACGCACTATTCTACTGTATTCATTTGATCTCAGGTGTTACCTGAATAATCTGGTTCATTGAGGGGTATTATCGTGGCATAGATCAATCTCGCCCCAATGCTCAACTTTCTAATAGAATCCATATCCAAGAGTCCAAGGCACACCCAGAATTCTTGCCCATTCAGTTGTCCATGCCGTAAAGGCACCACTCCCTAATTGATGGGGCCCATATTTTTGAAATAAGGGGGGTGTACTTTGGATTCCAAGTCGTGTTCTTTCTACCTTAGGCACTCCGTGGGCTATGGAAAAAGAAGGTTACACATGGACTAATTTTGCTTGTGATGCCTTTCCAATTCGACTTGTGCCTCAGTCTCGTCCCTTATCACCCTAGTTACCCAGTTAGCCTATAAGATGGACCACGTTATTAGGGTTAATGGTGATTGGCAATGGTATTTCTCCTTCCTCGACATATCTAACCGAAGGTTAAGGAGATGGCGGAAGATTTAGCAGGGGAAAGTTGAAGATGTCATCATAGATTGGATCTGCAGTAGCCCTCGCTATGCTCGGTGCCTCTTGATCTGTCCTGGCTCTCTAATTCCTCTGAGCTAGGGAAGCCTCTCCCTCTTCAATTTCTTCAAACTAAGGAAGGGCTTGGGAAATTGGTGGTTCTGTCTCTTGTTAGGCATCTTGCGCCCGTTGTATAGACTCCTACAACTTGTCTAGCATTATCCTTTCTTATCGTCGCATCTTTACCCTCTAAAAAATAATAAACCATCCATATGATAATCAAAATATTGAGGAAATCAAAATAACAAGAAATAGGGTGAGCACCCTCAGGGTTTGTCTCTCATTCACACTCTTCCTCCTCTTCTTCTCATGTCTCCTTCTCTTCTCTTGTCACATCCACCTCTTTATCCTCTTCTTCTTTTTCCTCTTCTTCTTCTTTATCACTATCATTTAACGAAGAAGATGACAAGGATGCAACCTCTAGGGACTCAATCAGTCTTGATGGACTGACCCCATTGTCTTCTCCAAAAACCATCCACCCAGCCTCTATGAGGCGCTTGTTGACTGCTAAGTTAGACAAGGTTACTAGACCTCCTAGATTAGTTTATTAATTTCATCCTAGTGTTCTTTCACTAATGTATTCACGTTTGGCCACTCGTGCCTTGCGCCCCTTATTTCCTTAGGGGGTGTATGTTAAAATCAGCAAGATAAGGTTAGAATGCATTCCGAATTAAGATATGGAATGATCAAGATAAGCTTGGAAAGCATTCCAAGATTTTTATCAAGCTATTTGTTAAATTTTTTAAAATGCACTAGAGGACACAATTGTCTTTTTTTTCTTATCTATAAAGACCAAGATATGGTTATCTTGATCGGGGGGGGGTGGGGTGGGGGGGAGAGAGAAGCATATCTTGAAAGATAAAGATAAGTGGTCATTAATGATTTTTCCAAGAATTTTTAGATAAGCTTAACAAATATGTTGGAAAAGATAGAAGTTCGGGATGCATCTCATATCTTGGCTTTTTCATCCCATATCTTAATTAACAAACGCCCCCTTAGTGTGCCAATACTGTGACGACCTCCAACAGCCTTGGGGTTGCACAACTACTAACCACCTAGTCTCAAAATCATCTAACTTTTGAGGTCCTCCCTTAAACAACCTAATCTTAATAGGCATCCTTTGGAGAATCAAGAATTCCTTCTCTCCTCTCATGGACCGGACTCTGTAAAAGTAGTGCAATATGGAGGTACTGGGTTCTACCCCTCACTTCTTGCACAAAGTAAAAAATCCTACTAACATAGCCCAACTGTTTGGATGAAGCTGAAATGACATAAACATTTCCTTATCCAAAAATTGCATCCCAAAACAGTGTAGTGGAATCCTTAGTCCTACCCCAAGGCTATCTAAATGAATCGCTACCCTACCTGCCTCAACAGTAGCCATAAGCTCCTATGATCTGTGGTCCCTTGGGTTCCATGATTGTGGGATGCGGTATGCCCACACAAATCCATCCATTATCTCTCTTTTTAGGATCGAGGGTTGCGTTTGTGGAGAAATGGTGATTTCTAAAGGAGGTTGAGAAGAAGCCATTGGGGTTTTTACCTCAAAAGTGTTTGATTTTCGAAGGGGAAGATAGTCTTCAGGGGAAAGGAATCTTCAAGAGACTTATGAGTCTTCAAGGCCTAAGGATGCGAAGTGTTTGAGAGAGTCGACAGACTCTTTGGGTGCTCCGAATGACTAGCTCTTCGGGGGAAAGGTGTAAGGTTAGCCCATTCGGGACCACCACCTAAGTATATCCCAAGTCTTCAGAAGTACAAAACTCACTAAGAATCCCCTGGAGACTCTCCCTTAATGACTCATAATCGACATCCAATCAAATATTAGATCAAACCCTATCCTAATTCTTTGGTATTGGGCACCAACTTTGTACTTTTCCTTTTTCCTTTCAGCCAAAGGCAAGAGTGAGGAGCTATTGTTGTGGGATGCCCTAAGAAATTTCTAAAATCTCAAAATCCCCAAAATTTTCCTAAGTATTTTTATATCCCTGGATAACCCCGGAGAGTCTCCCAGGCAATGTCACCCGTAGTCCCTGAAGAGTCTCTGGGAGGGTCGAGTCTCAACATTTCATAACCTGAAGACTCACCCAAAGTCTTCCAGGCCCATTTCACTCAGTGGCTTTGAAGAGTCTTCGAACCTACGTAGAGGAAACACATTGGGGCACTTTCATCTTGAAGACCCTCCAGGCCCTCCGGTCTCACTTGATGCATCTCCCTGAAGAGTCAGACGACTCTCATCTATGGACCCCACCAAGTATCTATAAATACCGACCTATTCCAAGGAAATTGAATTCTTTGGAACCTTTTCAAACCTCTTGGATCTCTTTATGACTCTTTTTGGACTTTCTCTAGACCTGAAGACTTAAGACTCTAGACCTTGCAAAACTCATTGGGAACCAACTCCCCCGAAGACCTACACTAGACATACTACATACATTCATACTTACACATGCACTTCATTTTATTGGACATCAGTATCTAACTTAGGCATTGAAGGGACCGCATGGGGAAGATCCCCATGTGCCTTCTAACCATCTTTGTGCTGCAGATACCCAAGAACCATACCCGAAAGACCCAAAGAACAATTCCCTGGAAAACCTAGAAGATAGTCACCCAAAGAGCCTCCAAACCTATCCCAAGATTACTCCCTGAAGAACTCCAAGAGTCCTTCTACCACGAAGACTCCTAAGACCCTCCAGGTACACTGAAGCCTTAGCCCTCACGTCGGATCCCAATTTTCGTTGACTCCCGACAACCCTCTAGATTTTCTCAAGGACTCTTCATAGGTTGTTTGCAAGACAAATAAATTTAATTGTTGTAGTTAAGCAGCGACAACAAGTGGTGGGTTTCTACCCCTTGCAGCACCTTGCTCACGTAATAGACTAGTCAATCGATTTGCTCAGACATTTTTATCAAAATTGCGCTGATTGCATAATGGCTAACTCCCAAGTAAAGATAGTGGGGCTCCCTAGTGTCAGGCTGATTCCAAAGGGGAATTTCACTAAGACATGTTTTTATGGCTTGAAAAGATTTCTTACATTCCTCATTCCATTGAAAATTCTTACCTCCGTTTATGTCCTGTAAAAAGGGCAGGCTCTTTTTGACAAACTTTGAGAGAAACTGCCAAGAGCTGCTAGTCATTTTTTGAGGTTGGATTCAATCCCCTCTTACGTGATCATATATCCAAGGAAATTTCCTAAAAAAACTCTGAAGGCACACTTGCTAGGATTTAGGTGCATGTTATTCTTTCAGAATACTGAGAACACCTGAGATAGTTTGGTTGTATGGGTCTCATCATGCTTACTTTTATAATCATATCATTCACATAAGCCTCCATTACACTCCCTAGTAGGTCTTTGAAGATTTTATTCACCACCCACTAATACGTGGCTCTAGCATTTTTTAACTCGATTAGCATCACTTTGTAACAATCATTCATTTTTTTGAGTAATAAAAGCTGTTTTTTTTTTTTTTTTAGAATCCAAGGGTACATACTAATTTGGTGATGTCCGGAGAAGGCATCAAGGAAGCTTAACATCGCATACCCTAATGTCTCATAAACGAGATGGTTAATATGAGACAAATGTCAATGAGGTCGACACACACCTGCCTGTTTTTTTCGTTAGGTTTCTTGACTATCACCACATTAGCCAACCATTCTAGATAGAGAACCTCTCGGATGAAGTTGACTTCCAAGAGTTTGTCAACCTTCTCTTTTAAATACTTGAGTTGATTTGGGGCTAGGTGTCTTTTCTTATGCTTCACTGGCTTGGCATCTGTTTCGATATGCAAGTGGTGTGAGATAATTTTTGGGTCTATCCCAGGAATGTTGGCAAGTAACCAGGCAAATATATCTGCGTACGAACAAAGGCACTAGATAATCTCCTCTTTTTCTTGGGGTGATAACTGACTTACAACATACACCATCCTTTCCCCTATTATTGTCATCTGGCTGCACTACTTCAAGGGTTTCAACGAATAGAGGTTTGGTGGTGCTCAAGGTATGTCCACTAATCATCAATTTTTCCTCTAAGGTTATTTTCTCTTTACACTTCGCATTCTTTCTCGAGGTCACATAGCATACTCACGCCTTCTTTTGATCTCCTCTGACTTGGCCAACTCCTTGAGGTATGGGGAATTTCATCAAAACGTAACTAAGCGAGATGACTACCCTCATGTTGTCAATAAAGGATCTTCCCAGAATCACATTATAGGTAAGAAAGTGCGTTTTGACAACCATGAAATTAACTTGTCAGGTGATACTTCAAATGTGCTCTCCCAACGTAATTGACAATTGTACTGATCCGACAACAGGCACTGCTTATCCCATAAAACTGGAGAGAGAGGAGGAAACGATCTTTAACCAATCATAAGTGATGTGCATCTACTCAAAATAGTTCCAACATAGGATGTTAACTAAGCTTTCACTATCCACAAGAATCCGTTCAATGGGGTGTTTAGCAATTATAGTTGAGACCACTAGCAAGTCATCACAGGGAATCAATACATCCCTTTGATCATCTGAGGTGAAAATGATGGGGTCTTCATCGTCTTCTACTTGAGCAATAGATTCAACATGTAATGCTTAGTGGACGTAAGGTTTTTGGGCCACTAAGGAATCTCCTACTATATTCTCACATCTTGAAATCATGTGGATTATTTCCATGGTAGGCTCATTATCATTTCCTTCGGGAATCATAATTGTCTAATTCCTTCCCCGATTTCCTTCTTTTTCTCTTTCCCTTTGGTGTTGATTGTCTTGACTTCTCTAGTTGCTCTATCCTTGTCTGGGGGGTCATCCCCTATTTTCGTGTCTTTGTCCCTGCCTCTGGTCAGGTTGTGGCCTTGGCTTGTCCAAAATGAAGCAATCCAGCTTACCTTGTTTTCAATTTGGTTGTGCAACTCTTGGCATTGTTCAATGTTGTGTCGAGGGCATTCATAGAACTTACAAAAGGATTTCAAGTCCTTTCTCAGAGGCTAGTTCGAACGAGGTGGGAAATTGAATAGCCCAGTGTGAGGTATTGAGAGAGGATAACTGCATGTGATTTAGAGAGAGGTGTGAAATTCCTAAACTATAGCATATGATAGTCTTCCTCGTAGTGGGCTAGTTTATTAGATATGTTGGGATCCCAGTCTAATTGTCTCTCTCCCTTCCTAGCTTCAAAGGCATTTGTTGTATCATATTTTTTGATATATGAAAAAATGTATTTGATGAAAAACCTATCTTAGAATGAAAAATCTTTATGTGAATCTCATATTTCGAAACATACATGAAAAATGTTTGGTGCTAATGTTCAAATATTTGAAAAACCCAAAATTCATGCATCATGTTTCGAAACTTAGTTTCCATGTTTCGAAACATCATTCTACCATGTTTCTATACATGTTTCAAAACATCATTCTACCGTATTTCTATACATGTTTCGAAATGTCTTTTAAGCATATGGTTCGAAACCTATATAGTATGTTTCGAAACCTCTGTCATTTCTGTCAGCAGAGTATTTAAAAACTGTGTTGCACATCGTTTGAAATATGTTTTTTAAGTATGTTTTGAAATCTTCATAGCATGTTTTGAAACATCTAACTCTGTCAGCAGAATATTTGAAGAACCGACATGCTTTCACTTTTTAATTTCTTTTCATCTAAAAACTATTTAAAAGTTTACTTTTGACTTAATCTCCATGCTCTGATGTTTTAATTTCAAAAATCTTGAAAGTGGAGAATAAAACAAAATCATGTTAAAACATAAGGCATTATCTCCTACTCATTTGGTCTCTAAGTGCATAACCAGCTGTAAAGGCTAGATGTTTCAAAACATGTGATGTATGTTTCGAAACCTCAGTGTAAAAGTGCGTTCTTTCAAAACCTATAAGGTGTGTTTCGAAACCTACTTTATCATCTTGTCTCTAATGGTTATAATTATTCAAAATTCTATTTTCTTGGTATATATATATATATATTAGTTCTTTGAAGACAAGATGCACCTCTTACAAGCATACATACAAGAAACATTGATACATTCACAAGCACAAGTGAACAAAATCCTTTCGATTAGCTCTCAAAGAAGATCCATTCAATCAATCCTTGATGTGCATTGTGATGTGGAAAGGAGAAGCAAATTGAAACCAATGTCTCATTATTCTAACCTCTCCTCACCTCACACCAAAAGGTTTGTACAAACATTTGGTAAGGTATTTCATTACATTAAATATGTAGGGTTGTAAAAGATAAATTTTTATTTATCTTGTTATTGATTGTAAGGTTTGAGTTTAGCCGTAAAAGTCATTGTGGTGTAAGATTTGAGCTGAGCCATAAAAACTCATCGTGTACAAGGTTTTAGGGTGAACCATGATAAAACCCTTGTTATGCTTGATCACTAGTGAAAGTGATTGTGTTTGAAAATCCTTCAAGTGGGTAAACTTGAAGGTAGTGGACTAGGCAGGGTGCCGAACCACTATAAATCTCGTGTGAATTGCTTTACTATTTTACTTGTATATTCTCATTGTTCATGCTTTCAAAAGAAACGTTTTCAAAAGCTAAAAGTTTCAAAATAAGCAAAACAGAGAAGAAGGTTTCAAAACATCTTCATTTAGATTTTGAAACATACTTAACAGAAAGGTTGATTTCAAAACAAATTCCTTGATATTTCGAAACAGTGTTCTGCAAACAATAGGTCTTTAATCTATTGAAGAATTTACCCTAATCCCAATTCACCCCCCCTCTTGGGATATATTTGCCATCATTTGGAACTAACAATTAGTATTAGAGTGCAAGGCCTCTAAGTGTTTTGTAGGTTTAACCACCTAAGAGCAAAGATCCAAATGACATTCAACACTAACTTCAAGTTAAAAGGATAAAACACCTCAAGGCCACCTTAATTCGATGGTTCACACTACACCTACTGGAAAACAAGAATGTGGTATTTCTTGATGCAAAATACTAAATTATATACATGTATATCTAGTACGGTAACATTACTTGAACTGCCTATTGGAAGTTGGAATGAATAACAAAGACACACTAATGAAACAAATGCTGGAGCTGTCAACATATTACATTGTGCATTAAGTCCAGCTGAGTTTAATAGAGTAATTTCATGTACTATGGCAAAAGAAATTTGGGATCACTTAGAAGTAACACATGAAGGAACCAAGAAAGTGAAAAGCATTAAAATTGCAATTCTTACTAGTGAATGTCAAAATTTCATAATGAATGCTAGTTAATCCATTAAAGAAATGTTCACAAGGTTTAATGACATTGTAACAAATTTGTAAGCTTTAGGAAAAACAATAACAACCGAAGAAAAGGTTCATAAGATCTTAGGAAGCTTGTTATTTAGTTGGGAACCTAAAGTCACAGCCATAGAAAAAGCTAGAGACACATCTACACTTACAATGGATGATCTATTAGGCTCATTACTAACTCATGAGATTAAGTTAAATAGAAAAGAATCAAATGAGCTCAAAATCAAATCCCTAGCATTCAAGGCTAAAGAAGAAGATGAAAGTGAAACAAGTGATGAAGATGAAGAACTTACTTTACTCGCAAAATGTTTTAACAAGCTTATGACAAAAGGAAAATTTTCCAAGAGAAAAACATATGAAAATAAAATGTTTTGAGTGCAAGAAACCAGGACATATCAAGGCAGATTGCCCTCAATACAAAAATTTAGAAAAGAACAAGAAGAAGAAGTCATTAGCCACATTGAATGAAGAAGATTCCCTCTCCTCTGATTCAAGTTAACAAGAAGAGGTTGCAAACTTTTGCCTTATGGCATGAGAAGAAAACGAGGTAACTTCATGTTCATTTAGTAGTATTCCTCTTTCATTTAATTCTCTACAAGATGAATACAATTTACTTTTAGAAACATATAATAAGGTCCTAGCCAAAAACAAAGTTTTGAAAAATGTCTCAATAATCGATGAAAAAGAATGCAATGATCTTAAGATTGCTTATGATGACTTGGAGAAAATCATTGAACAAAAGGATAAAGAAAGTACAAATTTAAAAATTAAACTTTCAGAATTAGAAAAGAAAAACAATGACTTATTAGACTCCTTTGAAAAATTATTAGAAGGAAAGAAGAAGCTGGAAATGATTTTGGAAAATCAAAAATCATTTGGAGATAAAAGAGAGCTTGGATATACAAATGATGTACCATCTACCTCAACAACAAAGTTTGTTAAGGGAAAGACTATGAACAAGCCTCCATCACTTAGAAAACATACTATCCAGCATAATCAAGGCTTCTATAGAAAAACAAATTTAACTTGTCATTATTGTAATAAGAAAGGACACCATATCAAGTAATGTTTTATAGGAAAAATGCTCATAGATTAAATTTGAATTGAATTCCAAAAGTTAACAATGATGTGATTGCTAACATTGATGGACCCAAGAAGATTTGGGTACCAAAAGTACCAATGTGATGTATTTTTTGTAGGTAAGCTTGGCATCCAAGGAAGGAAAGAAGTGTTATCTTAATAGTGGATGCACAAAGCACATGATGGGAGACAAGGATCAATTTGTCGCTCTCACCAACAAAGAATGAGGTAATGTTGTCTATGGAGACAACTCAAAAGGTAAAATCCTTGGCCATGGCATAGTTAGTTTAAGTAAAACAAAAGTTGAAAATGTGTGCTTTGTTGAAGGTCTAAAACACAACTTGCAAAGCATAAGTCAATTATGTGATAAAGGACATAAAGTCACTTTTAAATCAAGCGAATGTAAAGTCTATGATTTGAAGTCAAATGAATTTATTTTCTCTGGAAATAGACATGGAAATGTATATGTTATTTGGCTTGATAATGTTATGCTTAAATATGAAAATTGTCTTATTGCATCAAATTCAAATTTATCTTGGTTATGGCATAAGAAACTAGGTCATGCAAGCAAGAGATTAATTGACAAATTGACTAGAAAACAACTAGTTTAAGGCTTGCCCAATATAAACTTTAAAAAGGATCATGTGTGTGATACGTGTATGAAAGGAAAACAAGCTAGATCTTCATTTAAATCCATAAATTCAGTAAGTACAACTAGACCTCTAGAACTGCTTCATCTAGATTTGTTTGGTCCTATGAGAACTCAAAGTTTAGGAGGAAAATCCTATACCCTAGTCATAGTAGATGACTTTTCAAGGTTTACATAAGTGTTATTCTTAGGAAATAAAAATGATGCTTTTAAAGCATTCTCTAGATTATGCAAAAGACTTCAAAATGAACAAGAATTAAAAATAAAGCAAATAAGGAGTGATCATGGTGGAGAATTTGAAAATCAAGAATTTCAAACCTTTTGTGAAGATAATGGAATTCATCATAACTTCTCGATCTCTAGAACCCCTTAACAAAATGGTGTCGTTAAGAGAAAGAATAGAACCCTTGTAGAAATGTCTAGAACCATGTTGCTAGAAAGTAATTTGCCAAAATACTTTTAGGCTGAAGTTGTAAATACAGCTTGTTATATTCTTAATAGAGTATCATTAAGACCAATCATTAAAAGAACTTCATATGAGCTATATAAACACAAAAAATCAAATATGTCTCATTTCCATCACTTTGGGTGCAAATGCTTTATTCTAAACAATTGTAAAGATAACTTAGGAAAATTTGATGCTAAGAGTGATGAAGGCATATTTATAGGCTACTTATCTCAAAGCAAAGCTTATCGAGTATTTAATAAAAGAACGTTGGTTGTAGAAGAATCAATTCATGTAGTCTTTGATGATAAACCTAAAATAATCAATAATGATGATGATCTAGAAGACATTCCAAATAAGATGAATCAGATTCAAATCAATGAAGAAATAGATCAACGCATTGACCAAAATCAAGAAAATAAAAAAGAAGTTTCATTTCCAAGAGAAAGAAATTATGTTAAGGAAAATGAAATCTTGGAAGATCCTAGCAAAGGAGTATCAACTAAATCTGCCCTTAGATTAAATACCAATCTAGTCTTAATCCCTCAAATAGAACCTAAAAATGTTCAAGAAGCTTTAAATGATGATGAATGGGTTAATGATATGCAAGATGAGCTAAACCAATTTGAAAAGAATGAAGTTTGGTGTCTTGTACCTGAACCATCAGATCATCCTATCATTGGAACAAAATGGGCTTTTAGAAACAAGCTTGATGAGAGTGGTAATATCATTAGAAATAAAGCTAGATTAGTTGCTCAAGAATATAGTCAAGAAGAAAGCATTGATTATGATGAAAGATTGGAAGTTATAAGAATCCTATTATCTTTTTTATGCTACAAGAACTTCACTTTATATCAAATGGATGTTAAAAGTGAATTCTTAAATGGTTTCATGTTGGAGCAAGTGTTTGTAAAACAACCACCCGTCTTTGAAGATCCAAAATATCCAAATCATGTATATAAGCTTACTAAAACCCTATATGGTTTAAAACAAGCTCCTAGAGCTTGGTATGAAAGACTAGGTAAGTTTCTTACTGAAAATAGATTTCAAAGAGATAAGGTTGACACAACACTTTTCATTAAAAAGAAAATGAATGACATGTTGCTTGTCCAGATTTAAGTTGATGACATTATTTTTGGATCATCAAATCTTAGTTTGTGTGAAGAGTTTACCTCAATAATGCAAAATGAATTTGAAATGAGCATGATGGGAGAATTAACATACTTCCTAGGTCTTCAAATTAAGCAAACATCTTAAGAAACTTATTTAAGCCAAGCTAAGTATGTAAAAGAAATCTTAGCAAAATTTGGAATGAAAGATTGTAAGCCTATATCAACTCCTATGAGTACATCTAGTACCATTGATAAAGACAAAAAAGGAAAATCAGTGGATCAAAAGCTATATAGAGGGATCATTGGCTCTTTACTATATTTAATAACTTCTAGACTAGATATTGTGTTTAGTGTTGGTATATGTGCTAGATATCAAGCTAATCTAAAAGAGTCTCATTTCAAAACCACTAAAAGAATCTTAAGATATATTAAAGGTTCTAAAAATTTAAGCATGTTCTATCCAAACTCAAAAACTTTTGAACTTACGGCCTATATCGATGCTAACTATGGTGGATGCAAAATTGATAGAAAGAGTACAAGTGGAATATGCCACTTTCTAGGGAAATCGTTAGTGACTTGGGCTAGCAAGAAGCAAAATACCATTGCCTTATCCTCAATCGAAGCTGAATATGTAGTAGCTAGTTTATGTTGCACACAAGTTCTTTGGATTAAGCATGAACTAGAATATTATGGCATTCATCTAGAGACAATACCGATCAAGTGTGACAACACAAGTAAAATAACCCTATCCAAAAATCCTGTATTTCATGCAAGAACCAAGCATATTGAAATCAAACATCATTTATTAAGGGATCATGTTCAAAAAAAAGATATACTTTAGAATTTGCAGATACAAATAATCAAGTAGCTGATATCTTTACAAAACCATTAGATAGTAAAAGTTTGAACACTTTAGATCATGTCTAAACTTGTTGGAAATCAAAGTCTAAATAAATTTCTTTAAAATTTTTAGCCTCAATGTTTTTGTCAGTAGAAGTTTCAAAACATCAGTATCATGTTTCAAAACATTCCCTATCTGAGAGTCTCATGTTTCGAAACATCATAAAATTCTATTTTGAAACATAAATTCCAAAGAGTTGTATTTTGAAACATGTTTTCCAGAGAGTTTTAT
This sequence comes from Diospyros kaki, assembly GCA_036245055.1. Lineage (NCBI taxonomy): Eukaryota > Viridiplantae > Streptophyta > Magnoliopsida > Ericales > Ebenaceae > Diospyros > Diospyros kaki. The sequence goes on from BSEG01000003.1 coordinate 7,888,700, forward strand.
TTTGAAACATTTCGATCTATGTTTCAAAATATCATTTCCAGAGAGGTTTGTTTCGAAACATATGTATCATGTTTAGAAACATAAAGTCAAGATTATAAACACCAGATAGAGTTCGGCCTTTCATTTCTTCTAAGCTTTCTTGCATATTTCGAAACCCTAAGGTTCAAAACCTCTCTCCCTTGCACACCCACTCGAAATCTCTCTTAATCTCTCATCCTATTCTCCAAAATCAATCATGGTAAGGACCAAGAGATCCACTAGAAAGCGTCAACGCACTCAACTCTCGCCTTCTCTGCCTCGTCAAGAGTTTAATGAGGACTTCCCTACTATTCAAGCTCTCAACATGTTCAAATCTTCATTCAAAAAATGTAAGGTAAACACTGGACTTATTTTTGATTTAGAACTTCTAGGAGAAGCCAATTTTTCATTCCTTGCAACCTTACCTGAGCGAAAATGGCTTCCTCTCCTTGAACTCAAAACTGACGTTTTTTCTGATTATGTTTGTATCTGTTATTGTATCTTTTATTCAAATGCTCAAAACTCTTTCAATGGGTACGAATATCCCAATCGTTTTGAAACATTTGTTCAAAACACCGAATTTGAAATCAACCTCCAATCCTTAGCCGACTTTCTTGACATACCAAACAAAGGAGAATCTACACCCCTTACAATTTCAATTCCTTAAACACTTGTCGCACTATTTCCAAAAACCCTAACCTTACCAAAAATTCAAAACCATGAACAATCTTTCTGTTGACATTTGTATCCTTCATCTCATTGTTTGTCAAGTTTTGAATCCTAGAAAAGGTAATTTTTCCATGCTTTACCCAAAAGATTTATGGTTTTTAGAAAAAATTATTGATAAGAAGGACATCAGTCTTCCTTCTATCATATGTGCCAAAATGGTCACCACCGTACTCAATCCAAGAAATTTCTTCCCTATGGATGTCTCATCACTACCTTCCTTCGAACAAAATTTCCTAAACTCAAATCCTCATCTATCTTATCCGAAAATCAAATTCTTGTCTTCAACCATACCTCCCTTCGCAAAATGGGCTGTGTTTTTTACGATACCCATCATAAATACACCAAAGTAGTCCACCATCATCAAAGATATCATTATGAGATGGACTCAAAAAATGAGGAAGAAGAAGAAAAAGAAGAAGACGAAGACAACGATGCTCCTTCTCAAGTCCGAAGCTAGACCATCTACTCGAGTGGCATCGAACATGCTTGCATCGCTTCAGTCTACCATAACTGAAGGCTTTGCTTCCATGACTCGATGATTTGAAGATGCTCTTAATATTCTCAATGAGAAGGTCGACAACAACCACCGCCAAACTAAAGAGTATCTATATAGTCTTAGGGACCAAATAGGCAATCTAGAAGAATTAGTTCATACTAAAGAGGATTCTTCGGATTCCTCGACTCATTGGCCTTCCAGATATATTGTATGTATTTTGGATTGAATGTTTTGTCGTTGTTGGTAGGTTTTTAAAACTACTTGTAATGAATGGTTTATCGTATTCATTTAACATCTTGCTTGTTCTCTTCATGGTTATATTGTATGTTCAAGAGCAAGAAAAACTTTTTTTTTTTTTTTTTGCTTTGTTGTTTGGTAATCATATTTTCTTGCTTATGATAAAGGGGGAGAAAGTTGAGATAAGTAAATTTATGAACACTACTATAATAGATTATGTATCAAGTTTATAATGGATCATGTATCAAGTTTGTGTTTAGTTATCAATGGGTATCAAACAAATTTTTTTAGCCTATCAAATCTTGAAGCACTAATTGTTGGTAACAACAAAATTTGTTTGTGATATCTCAAGCAAAGCCAAAAGAGGACATGACGCACCTAAGGTTTGTTTTCTATCTCCCGTACAAGATTGAGGCTGAGTTATAAGGTTTTTTTCAAAACTCATTTTCGATGTCTTTTGAAGGTTTTTATCACTATCAAAAAATATGGGGAGAATTGTTGAATCATATTTTTTGATATATGAGAAAATGTGTTTGATGAGAAACCTATCTTAGTATGAAAAATATTTATGTGATTCTCATATTTCAAAATAAAGTTTTCATATTTCGAAACATACCTGAAAAATGTTTGGCGCCAATGTTCAAATATTTGAAAAACCAAAAATTCATGCATCATATTTCGAAACTTAGTTTCCATGTTTCGAAACATCATTCTGCCATGTTTTTATACATGTTTCGAAATGTCTTTTGATAAGGTTTCAATGTTTGCTAAGTTTATATGCTATATTTCGAAACCTGTTTGAAATTTAAGCATATGTTTCGAAACATATATAGTATGTTTCGAAACCTTTGTCATTTCTGTCAGTAGAGCATTGAAAAACTGTGTTTCACATCGTTTGAAATATGTCTTTGAAGTATGTTTTGAAACCTTCATAGCATGTTTTAAAACATCTGACTCTGTCAGCAGAATATTTGAAAACCCAACATGCTTTTGCTTTTTAATTTCTTTTCATCCAAAAGCTGTTTAAAGTTTACTTTTGACTTAATCTCTATGCTCTGATGTTTTAATTTTAAAAATCTTGAAAGTAGAGAATAAAACAAAATCATGGTAAAACATAAAGCATTGTCTCCTACTCATTATGTCTCCAAGTGCATAACCAGCTGTAAAGGCTAGATGTTTCAAAACATGTGATGTACATTTTGAAACCTTAGTGTAAAAGTGTGTTGTTTCGAAACCTATATTATCATCTCGTCTCTAACAGTTATAATTGGCCAAAATTCTATTTTCTTGGTATATATATATATATATATTAGTTATTTGAAGATAAGATGCACCTCTTACAAGCATACATACAAGAAAAATTGATACATTCACAAGCACAAGTGAACGAAATCCTTTCGACTAGCTCTCAAAAAAGATCCATTCAATCAATCCTTGATGTGCATTGTGATGTGGAAAAGAGAAACAAACTAAAACCAATGTCTCATTATTCTAACCTGTCATCACCTCACACTAAGAGGTTTGTACAACCATTTTTTAAGGTATTTCATTACATTAAATCTGCTGGGTTGTAAAAGATAAATTTTTATTTATCTTGTTATTGATTGTAAGGTTTGAATTTAGCCGTAAAACTCATTGTGGTGTAAGGTTTGAGTTGAGCTATAAAAACTCATCGTGTACAAGGTTTTAGGGTAATGAGCTGTGGTAAAACCCTTATTGTGGTTGATCACTAGTAAAGTGATTGTGTTTGAAAATCCTTCAAGTGGGTAAACTTAAAGGTAGTGGACTAGGTGGGGTGCCGAACCACTATAAATCTCATGTGCAATTGCTTTACTATTTTACTTACCTATTCTCATTGTTCATGTTTTCAAAGGAACCATTTTCAAAAGCTAAAAGTTTCAAAATAAGCAAAACAGAGAAGAAGGTTTTGAAGCATCTTCATTTAGGTTTTGGAACATACTTAACAGAAAAGTTCATTTCGAAACAAACTCCTTGATATTTCAAAACATAGTGTTCTACAAACAATAGGTCTTTAATCTATGAAGAATTTACCCTAATCCCAATTCACCCCCCTTTTGGGATATGTTTGCCATCATTTGAAACTAACAATTCAATATCTCCATTTACACAACATACTTATTTTCCTGAGAAAGCATATCTTCCAGAGAAAACGGTTGATCAAAGGCCATCGATTCTCTTAGTGGTGAGAATGTTATCACCTATAGTAAGGCAACCACTTCCAAGCTGGTTTGCAGATCTTATACCTTCTAGGTAGCATATCGAAAGCATTCAACATATTGCTTCAAGGACTTATTTGGCCTTTTCTGAATACTCAGTAGATAAGTCAATTCTTTCTTCTTAGGTACATTTGTTGCAAATGTGTGTGTAAATTCCATTTTCATTTGGTTGAAAGAGCCAATGTGTCTGCTAGGTAACTTGTTGAACCACTGGTTTTCCTGGCTTGAGAGGGAAAAAGGGAATGCTCAATATCTAGTGGCTTCATTCCACCAGTGTAACAACGTGACAACCTTAAATGACTGCATATGTTGTTCCGGATCTTCCCTTCCAAAGTACACTATCAATTGGGGGAGTTTAAACATGGGTTATGTTAGTTGTCTGATTAAATTATCAGAAAGTGGGAACCTTTTCCTAGATACCTCCTCATGGGTTGTTAGCACCTTTTTTTGTTTTAAAACCTCCTCAATCAACCATTTAACGTCAATGACCTTAATTGGCTTTGGAGTAATAGTCTTAGTTGTAGGCAGGCTAAAGGAAAGGGGTCGATTTAGCTGCTTATTTCCCCTCAACAAGGTACTTTTGATTGTTTCTTCATACATCTTCACCTTTCTTGTGCATCACCGACACTTAACCTACGAGTCCTCTTAAGCTAATGTTTGAGTGTGGGGTAAGGAAGTCTCTATCTAGGCCCGTGTTGACTTCCTTGGAGACTTTTGAGGCATGGTGGCTGTCTTCTGCCCTCAGTTGCCTAGGGTATAGTATGGGGCATCTTAACATTGGGCATTAGATCTTGCAATAGGGAGGTCAATCCACTCATTACTCAGGCATTCTCCTCATTATCCCTTCTAAATTCATCATTACTCCTTTTTAGGTTCTCAACTCTACTTGAGCTACTGGTATTTAGTCAGCAAGACAATAGGTGGTGCACTTTCAGAAACCCCAGGGGACCTACCAGCAATAGGATTCCCCTCGAAATTGATGATTGACAAGGAAAATATATTTTCGATGGTGCGAGGACCACATATGGTTGTCTAATGAAGTAGGGTGTTCCTTCTGAGGGATATTAAAGTGTATTGCATTTTCGTATGTGGCCCTTGCAGCTTCCAACTTCTTGTACAAGGGGGTCACTAGTCTCTTCTTGAGTCATTTCCCCTTGTTTAGATGGCCTTCCAACTCCAATGCTTCCAATTCTGGTGGGTCAATTTCTTTTTGAGAGAGGGACATTTCCTGAGTGAATCTCCTCATTAGCATTGGCCTTCGAAATATGGGGTTTTGGAGGGATGATATGGTTGTGCTCCCTAGTGGCGGCAGTTCTAGTTCTTGTATTTCTTCGTGGAGGATTGGGCGGATTACCTATACAAGCAGATTTGGTTGTTCTCACCATTTTGTTTGGCCTTTTGTCACATTTCCCATAGATTGCCAAATATTTGTTTCCAAAATAGAACAATTGAAATTTATAGTGCGAGAACGTGGGGCCAGACGTTCAATTTTTGTTTGTTGATGGTCGATTGGTGCTTCGAGAGAAAGATTTCTTTGGGAAGAAGTTTTAGCTCCAGAAGAAAGGGTATTCTGAGAGGAAGCTAGGTGGTTCCAGAAGGAAAGGACATCTAGGAGGAAGTTGTTTGGGTTCAGAAGGAAGGGTCCTCAAGGAGGAAGCTAGTTGGTTGTAAAATGATGGTCTCCTGAAAGGATGCTGGTTAGCTCCAAGAGGAAATGTCCTTCTGGAGGAAGCTGGTTGGCTCCAGGTGGATTGACAACAAAGAAACAAGTTAAAAGGCATGCAAGAATTCCAAACCTACGTAGACCCTTCGATACTTAAGCTATTACTGAGTAGTGGAAATTGCTCTAGGTAGACACTAGCTAGGATCTCTCTAGGTAGAACGTGTGTGAAATGGGTGATGCAAGAAAGGAACAATACTTACCTTAAGTGGAATAGTCCTTATCTTTGTCAGGAAGTGGAGTATATATAGGCATGAGTCCCAAGGATCTTGGCCACATGTCGCATCATGAGGGTTGCAGCTATCAGATAGGCACACGAGGAATCCCCCTAGAGGATTAACATAGTCAAGAGAATCCTCTAGGTAAAAGGTGAGCCTCGTGGTTGGCTGCCCAAGGGGCAAGGTATATCATGCACTTCATTCCTTCCTAAAGGAATGACGTCCTTTACTTTTATTTCCTCAGGGTGGATTTCACCTAGAGCATGGCTCAATCCCTAAAAGGTTCTACCACCTTTTCCTACTTGCACTAGGGAGAGTCCACCAGCTTGGCTAGGGTGGATGTTCTAGGTGGAAAATTATTGCACTCGAATGCTCCGAGAGGAAATATTATCCACCAAGGAAGGACGATACAACAACAACAGATTGATAATGAAAACTTGAAGAACTTCTTTAGTTAGGACAATAGTAGGAAGTATTCGAACAACATTCTTTTCCTTAGCCTCTTTGTGATGCCCCTCTCCTGGGGTCCGAAAGAAATTTGGATAAGGTTATAAATAAATTGACATACATATCCCTTCGCTTATATATATATAAGTATAAAAGATAATTATAAACAAGTCCAACCATACACCCAATACCCCATATAACTGGATTCACTACTAAATACTCTAAAATGGAATTTATTATAACCACGGAATTGGTAAAATGATTTATGAATAAAAGATTCTTTAGGGCTCCCCAACCGCATCCGAGAGCAATGCATCCACTAATATTGCCTTTCCATTACTATGGCCCGAGCTATCTGTATGGTTAGTTAGGGGGGTGAGTTATAAGACTTAATAAAGGCAATATATATAAAATAGTAAATCATAGTTCATAACAAATATGGAAAGGAAAACATGAAGTCATTTATAAATGTAGGCCTGTCCACCTCATCCATCCTAAACTCTTGGTGGTCCCCATATGATTTTCCATGGACCCTAACAAGAGCTCTATTTGGTCCCTAAAATTTATAGCCTCATGCCTAGGCACTTCCCCATCATCACATATAAAAATGATCACAAAATTTGCACATAAAATATATATTGACCCTTACCGGTTGCCATGATAAATCTCTTTGACTAAATTCTTTAAATGTTAAAAACACCGTTACCACGTGTTAGAATTCTTCTAACAAAATTCAACATAATAAGTTAAAAGAATTATCTTAATTAAATATTACTAAACTACTTTTAAATATAATATTGAACCTCATACCTCAAATTATGATTACAATGATCTGACTTGGTTCAGAACTAAATTTTAACCTTTCCTTTAAATTTCTGCCTGTAAGTACTTAACTCCCACATAAGTGCTCTATTTATTCTTCTCTTTTATTTCAAAATTTTAATCAATATTTTTACTCTCATTCCTCTCCCTTTTTCATTTTCACATGCCATCATCATGTAGGTTGTAGAACTATCAAATCAATTTTAATCCATGTTCACTTCACATTCTCATTGCACGCTATGTGTCTCTTATTTGACAAGTTGGATTGATAACAAATCTTCAATTTTACAATACCATGCATGCTCCTACAATTTATAAATCCCATCCCAATTAATGTCCTTCCACATCCTCATTTAATGGGCTGCAGTTTTCAATTAATGCTCCTTTATTCACATAGCTTCCCTTTCTTGTGGCTGTAATTGTTTCCAATTGGAAGCAAATCAAAAATTAAACATTTCAGCAACATCTGTGTGGCACAACAAACAACTTCCAACGCCCCCAGTGGCACCCAAAATGACGTCATTTTGGCTGAAAAAATTCCAGCAAAACCTCCAATGAATGCCCCTTCCGCAGATCAAACTCTCGTCACCCGGCCGGCTAACCCTCGCGCGAGACCGCCCACACTGTAGTCTCTTTCACTTATTAATGCGTAATTCATTAAATTTATACAAATATCAGTTCTGAGTTTCCAAAATTTCACAAAAACCCCAAAATTTCTAAAAACTCTTAATCTTTTCCTTATTCCAAAAAATATAGAAATTTTAATTTCTTTCATTAAATTTCTCAAATCCAAAAATCACGAATAAATCATAAATAATTTATCTCAATTACAAAAAATTAATTTTTCTCAAAATACCGGGATATTACAATCTTCCTTCCTTTAAAAAATTTTTCCTTGAAATTTCCAAATTTATATATTTTCTTCATAGATAACCTCCACAATTAGCTATAATTCTCAAATAAATAAGGAAATTTCTCGTATTTTCTCCTTAATCTCCCAAGTTGCTTCTTATTCTGAGTGTTGACTCCATTACACTTTTATCATAGGAATGACCTTATGGTCTTGGCAATCCAATATCCGAACTAGTTGTACTTCGAATGCCAGGTTAGGTTGGAGGTCAATTTTCTCAACTAATAGTTTAACCTTCGGGTTATAGACATGTTTCTGTAGTTGAGAGATATGAAACACATCATGCAGTCCAACTAACGCCTCTGGTAATTCCAATCGATAGGCAACAAAACCAATTCACTCTTTAATCTGGTGTGGCCCCAAATATTGAGCTCCCAACTTTCCCTTTCATTGGTGTCTAAAAGCTGGATGTAATGGCGTAGCCCGAAGATACACCAAATCTCCCACTTTAAATTCCAGGGGTCGGGTTCTCCAATCTACACTGTTTTTGTCGATCTTGGGCTACCTTCATGTTTTTGCGAACTATCTTGATCAGCTAGGTAGCTTTTTCTACAAAATCAGTTCAAGCAAGCTACTTTTCTCCTATTTCAAGCTAACATATTGGCGACTGGCATCTCCATCCAATAATGCTTCATAAGGTGTCATTCTTATGCTTGCCTTATAATTATTATTATAGGAAAACTCTATTAAATATATGTATTCATCTCAACTACCCCTAAAATATTTTAGACATGCCCAAGCATGTCTTCCAAAATTTGATTGACATGCTCTGTTTATCCATCTATCTAGGAGTCATAAGCTGTACTAAAGTTGAGTTGGGTCCCCATTTCTTCCTACACAGATCTCCATTAGGGGTAATCCCATAATAAAATCCATTGTCACATGTTCCCATTTCTATTCGAGAATCTCCAAAGGTTGAAATCTCCCTGATGGTTTTTGGTGTTTAGCTTTTATCCGTTGGCATGTATCACATCTGCTGATAAATTCAACCACACTTTTCTTTATTCTTAACCACCAATATACTTCCCAAAGGTCCTGATACATTTTGGTAGTTCTGGGGTGTACTATATACAGGGTACGATGTGTCTCACTCAAAATTTTATGTCATAATACACTATTGCCAGGCACATATAACTTACTACTCATTCGAAGTATGTCATCTCAATATTCAAATTTGGGTTACTTAGCTTGTCCAATTTCATCCACCCATTGCTTTAGATTACTATCCCAAGTGGTAGCTAGCTTAATTTCTTCCCACAAGTCAACTTGTAAGCTCATCTGAGACACAAATGTGGTGTTTCTGCATGGCTCTGCCTTATGGTCTAACTTTGTAAATTCCTCAGTCAAGGTTTGCAATTGAGTGACCAATCAGACTCTTGACATGAAACTTTTCTAAGTCGATGCATTTACGACAACATTCGCCTATCTAAGGTGGTAGTAAATGGTATAATCATAATCTTTCAAAAGTTCCATCCACGAACATTGGCGAAGGTTCAAGTCTCATTGGGAGACTTGAACCACAACTACAAATCACACTTACTAAATTTAGCATACAACTTGTGATCCCTTAGGGTGGACAAAGCTATTTTCAGTGTTCTCAATGAGTCTCTTCACTAGGTGAGTATATTAATATATCATCAATAAAAATAATAATGAATTGGTCCAAATATAGTTAAAATACACGATTCATAAGATCCATAAATGCTATTAGTCCATTAGTTAGACCAAAACGTATTACCAAATACTCATAATAACCATATCGTGATCTGACTGCTGTTTTGGGGATATCTTCCTCCTTTATCTTCAATTGATAATATCTCAACCGCAAATTAATCTTAGAGAATAGATGAGCCCCCTATAACTAGTCAAACAATTCATCAATCCGAGGCAAGGAATATTTATTCTTTATGGTTACCTTATTCAAAGCATGGTAGTCTATGCACACCCTTAAACTTCCATCTTTCTTCCTTTCAAATAACACAAGAGCACCCCAAGGTGACAAGCTGGGATGAATAAAACCCTTATCTGACAAATCTTAAAGTTGTATTTTAAGCTCTTGTAACTCAACTGGAGCCATTCTATAGGAGGGATAGATATAAGGTAGGACTGAGCTTGAGGTAACAAATTAATGGCGAACACAATTTCCCTATCAGAAGGTAATCCTAGTAGATCATCTAGAAACACATCAAGGTATTCTTTTACTATCTCAACATTTTTTTACCCTTTTTTATGGTTTTTCACAAGTGGTAATGTGTACTGCATATCCAAAGGGTCTCTAGTTTAAGTATTTTTGGGCTCCTATTGCTAATATAATCTTTAGAGGTTACCCTAACTACGTGCCTTTAAATTTCACAATTTGTCCATTTGACCCAACTAACTTGACTATTCTTTTTCCACAATCTAATTGGGCCTGGAATTGGGACAGGAAATTCATCCCCAAAATTATATCGAAGTCCTGGATTTCCAACAAATTTAAATCTATTATGAATGGAATTCCTCCTATCATGATTTGACATCCTGGCAAAACCTGGTGAGTACACTACAAAAAATTGATTTTTTACGTCTATTTTTTTGCGGCAGTTTTTAAAATCGCCGCAAAACATAGCATTTTGCGGTAGTTTTTCAAAACCGCTGTAAAATTCATTAAAACATTTAATTTTGAGACAGTTTTCAAAAAATCACTGCTAAATTTAAAAAATAACTAAAAAATTAAAAAATAAAATTGAATTTAGCGACGATTTCTCAGAAATCGCTGATAAATTCAAAAATAATTAAATAATTAAAATTAAAATACATTTGAGGCAATTTTTCAAAACAACCACAAAATTAACTAAAAATTGAATTTAGTGGCGGTTTTTGAGAAACCGCTGCTAAATTAAAAAATAATTACATAATTTAAAATTAAAATTAAATTAACATTTGTGGTGATTTTTTAAAATCACAGCAAAATTTATTAAAAAATTTAATTTAGTGACAGTTTTTCAAATTCGCAACTAAATTAAAAAATAATTAAATAATTTTAAATAAAAATTTGTGGCAGTTTCTCAAAACCGCCACAAAATTCATTAAAAATTGAATTTAGCAACAATTTTTGAGAAACCGTCGCTAAATTAAAAAATAATTAAATAATTTAAAATTAAAATTAAATTAACATTTGCGGTGATTCTGAAACACTGCCGCAAAATTCATTAAAATTTTGAATTTTACTTAAGAAAATAATTAAATTAATAAAAATAAATATAAAATCTTAAAAAGAAATTTAAAATTTAATTTCAATTAATCACAAAATTAATTAAAATTTTTAATATATAAAATTTTAATAATTTTAAAAACTATACAATTTTTTTTATTTTTTAATCAATTAATTTATTTAATTTAATTGAATTAATTTATTTTTAATTTATTCCTTTATTCTTTTAAGAAATAATTAATTAATTAATTTTTTAATTTATATTAAAAATATAAAATATAATTCTGAAAAATAGTGGTTGGATTGATATATAATTTATATGCACAGTTATATAATAAGAAGGCTTGACAGATTAGAAGGTTTCGCGCATGCACGCACATAGGGGACGTCGTGGGGTCGAAACCGGGGAAGGGAAAGTTGGAAATTTAATTTCCAACATCGCCACATGGTACGCGGACATGCGGCCATGTGGTGCACAGGGTTTGGGCGCGCGCGGCTAGGTGGGTCCAGGCGGCTAGATACAGGCGGCGGGCTTGGCCGCCCATGGGAGAAATTAAAATTTTAATTTTCTTTTAATTTTTGTGGTGGTTCTAAAAACTGCTGCTAAAATTAAAAATTTTTATTTTTTTAATTTTTATGACTGTTCAAAAATTGCCGCTAAATATTTTAAAAACTGCCACTAACTCACTAATTTTGCAGCGGTTTAAAAATCGCCACAAAAAATATGATTTGCAGTAGTTATTCCAACAGTTGTTTAAAACTGCCGCTAAATGCCAGTTTTTTTGTAGTGGTAATGGACAAAATTGCCATTAGCCATTGCGCACCCAGGTTTCATTTAACCCCTTAGTATTTAGTCTTGCAAAATCTATTGTGGCATATGACATAAAAGAATTGGTAGCCCTTGAGTCTATCAACACATGCATCAATATATCCTGAATAAGGAAACGTACCTTCTATCACCCTTGGGTTTGTCACCATATCTGTCTTTGATAGATTAAACACTCTTCTTGTTAGTGTTCTCCTTTCTACTAGCTTTACTGACCTGATTCCTCCATGTTGTGGACACTTAGTAGAGATGTGCCCTAGTTTGTTCCAGACAAAGCACACTACTGATCTCCTTTGGCCTTCAGTGGTTAAGGGAGTTTTCCTGGGAATGGGTGGCTCATTTAACTTTGGGAAATCCCTAACAAAATGCCCAACTTCGTCGCAGTAGTGACCTCCTTTTGTTGTCCTTGCAGACTTACAAGGAAGAGTTTGCCTATGTGGTTTGTGGTAGTATGGGCATGGTTTCTGTTTGTTCTTGAACTTGCCTACTTTTGGATAGGTAAACTAAAATTCCCACTCAGCCATAGTGCTACTCTGTTCTCCACCAAGTAACTCCTTCTCATGAGTGATTTCCCCATAATTCATTAACCATCTCCTGAAAAGTGCTGGTCTCCACATAGCTCATTCCCCTACGAACTTCGAGACGTAACCCTTAAATGAAAACTTTCATCTTATTTGCTTCAGTCAGCATATAAGTTGGGATATATTTCAATAACTTTATAAACTTATCTTCATCTTGCGACACCATCATATGGTGTGATTATCGCAATTCCATATAGTCTCTCTTCTTCTAGAGCTACCAATCGTGGCGATAATATGTTTCATTGAAGGCTTCCTTCAACTAATTCCATCCAATTTGGAATGGTTGTTCTCTAGGCCCTACTAGCTAAGCGTTCTTCTCCCTTAGCATTTCAGCTATCGTTCTCCACCAAAGTTTGGCTTGTTCTATTAGCACAAAAGTGGCACACCTCACCCACTACTCCTCCAGGCAGTTCATGTATTCTAATAATTGGTGGACATCCTCCAAGTAGAACTCTACAATACTCAGATTAGCCTTTATTTGTCCTTTGAATGTCGAAGGTCGTAGGTCCATGAAAGCCTTGAGTCAACTGGCTACATCAGTATTTGCCCGATGTATAGGAGGCATCCCTCCACCAACCTAACAACCTTGTCCATACTCAAGGGAGTGTTCAAGTACTTCTCTTAGGAACCTTTGATTGATATCCTCAATGCTAGAGGTGTGTGATGCTTGAGTATGTGATGCCATCTGCAGACCATATTATATTCTTTTTAGGCACATAGTATAATTTTTTTTACTATGCATATTTACCATTTATTCATGTCAGTACTATTAAAGAAAACTCGCATTTCCATTACCAACAACAACATTACTACCATACAACTAGTTAGAGTTATGTGTACATATATTATGGATGGTACCCTCATCCTATTACCTTTTATCCTTTCTACACTAGTACAACCACACTCAAACTACGTGATACTCTCTTAATCCCTCTCTGCACCGAACATGGCCTCATCTACTAGGTACATGAGGTCCCCATTGTCCCCAACACTTGAGTTGGAATTGGTTGACTCTCCTCCTATGTTACCTAGCCCCCATATTGTTGCCTCCGATGGGAGTTCCCTAGGAAAATTTCCAATTCTTGCAAGATAGTTAGGTGATATCCAACACGACTCTAAAATTTTGGCTTGTTGTTCTATTGCTCAAATGAAATTTCCATAATGGAACCAGAGGCTCATATCATCCATCAATCTTTCGGTCAGCTGTCTCCAAAACTCATTCATGTATTTTCTGGCAAATAAGACTTGTTTTTCTAAGAAGCCCCATATATGCTCATATATGGTCAACCGAAATACCTGGTTTACTCGACATAGATATCTCACTATACCCTCATCATCATGTTGTCTTTCCCCCAAGTTATGGTTCAACCTTTGTTCCCAGGCATACTAGAGTAAGTCTAATGTTGCGCTCCTGCCTATGTTCGGGATCATAACAGGATTTGACCCACTAGGATCCATTTGGTGTGTGAATCTGCATGTAACACCAAAGGCCAAGTCAATAACCAATGATATATATATATATATAATACATACTTTCCCTTTCAAGGCCAAATTTAGGAACCACACGTCCTATAGCTTGCTTATTCTAGGAAACAAATTTCCTAAGCAAATCCATACCACAATATATGCCTATTTCAAGGAACATACCTTTCACGGTTATAACCTACTTCGCCTATGCACACAAATCACAATTTTTATCATTACTTCTCTCAGACACCCAAACCTTAGAACTACTTAGCACCATATACTCTGGTTACAACTTTGGTACCTAACCTCATCCCTAAACCAGGCTCTAATACCACCTTGTGACCCTCTCTCCTGAGGCCCGAAAAAAATTTAGATGAGGTTATAAATAAATTAACATACATATCCCTTCGTTTAAATATATATATATAAGTATCAAAGATAATTATAAACAAGTCCAACCATACACCCAAAACCCCTTATTAGATATGACTTGATTTGCTATTAAATACCCCAAAATGGCATTTATTACAACCATGTAATTCGTAAAATGATTCATGAATAAATGACTCTTCAAGGCTCCCCGACTGCATTCGAGGACGATGCTTCTATTAATATTGTCTTTCCTTTACTAGGGCCTGAGCTATCAGTATGGTTAGTTAGGGGGGATGAGCCCTAAGACTCAACAAAGGCAATATATATAAAATAGCAAACCATAGTTCATAACAAATATGGAAAGGAAAACATGGAGTGATTTATGCATGCAGGCCTGTCGACCTCATCCATCCCGGACTCTTGGTGGTCCTGATATGATTTCTTATTAAACCCTTTCACGAGCTCTTTTTTATCCCTAAACTGTATAGCCTCATGCCTAGGCACTTCCCTATCATCACATGCAAGTTATGATCACAAAATTTGCACATAAATATATATTGACCCTTACCGATTGCCTAGATAAATCTCTTTGACTAGATTCTTTAAGTGTTGAAAACATTGTTACCACGTGTTAGAATTCTTCTAACAAAATTCAACATAATAAATTAAAAGAATTATCTTAACTAAATATTACTAAACTACTTTTAAATATAATATTGAACCTCATACCTCGAATTATGATTACAATGATCTAACTTGCTTCACTACTGACTCTCAACCTTTCCTTTAAATTTCTACCCGTAAGCACTTAACTTCCACATAAGTGCTCTATTTATTTCTCCCTTTTATTTCAAAATTTTAATCAATATTTTTGCTCTCATTCCTCTCCTTTTCTGCTTCTTTGTACGTGCCATCATCATGTAAGTTGTAGAACTATCAAATCAATTTTAATCCATGTTCACTTCACATTCTCATAACATTCTACGTGTCTCTTATTTGTCAAGTTAGATTAGCAGCAAATCTTCAATTTTACAATACCATGCATGCTCCTAAAATTTATCGACCCCATCCCAATTAATGTCCTTTCACGTCCTTATTTAATGGGCTACAGCTTTCAATTAATGCTCCTTTTTTTTCACATGGCTTCCCTTTCTTGTCGCTATAATTGTTTGCAATAGGAAGCAAATCAAAAGTTAAACATTTCAGCAGCATTCACGTGGCACGGCAAGCAACGTCCAAGGCCCCTAGTGGTGCCCAAAATGGCATCATTTTGGCACCTCCCATTGGCTAGAAAAATTCTAGCAAAACCTCCAGCGAACCACCTAAGCGGATCAAACTCACGTCACTTGGCCAATGAACCCCCCCTCCCAGCGGATCGAACTCGAGTCACCTGGCTAGCCAACCCTCATGTACGACCACCCGTGTTGTATCCTCCTTTACTTGTTAATGTGCAATTCATTAAATTCATACTAATTGTTACAAACCACCGACCATGAAGGCTTCAATTTTGCCCGATTTCAATCTGTAGAGACGCAAGCACGATCTCCTCTAAGTCAGTCCTCTTGAGAGAATACGAATTTTTTTCTTCTTTTCCAGCTTCTAAAGCGGCATATATATAGAGTTAAAAACCCTAATCGTGCCTTAGAAAAACCCTAAAGACTTTAAGCCCAGCCCTTAATCACATTGGGCTGACTCTCTTCTTTTTTAATTATGGAATGGGCTTGATCTAAGTGTGTGACCCCTTAGGTCCACCATTAGACTAGATGTAGGGCTAATTCTATTGGGCTATATCAAGGCCCAATTCATTAAATTAATTAAACTCTTTAATTAAACTCATAAGCTTTTTAATTAACACATCTCATGGGCTTCTTAATTAAACTCTTTAATTAATAGTTTTAGAATTAATCAAATTAATTCTAAAACCCTACATATCATGGTTAATGTCTAGCAATATACCATGATTACGTAGCTAACGATGAAAAAAACACGGACCTTTTCAATTGCAATTACCATGCAGTAAAATCATTTCATCGATCTATGTCCCGATTGAATTTAGGGTATGGTTTTATGACAAAACCCTAATCATTTAATAACTATGTATCCATTCCAGATTTATGATTTGATAGGTGAAATCAAAACACCTTTTGATTTCCACCTCACCTTGGCCAAGGATTTTCTCAATCATGAAATCATCAGAATACATAAGACATCTTCTCATCTTGTTATTAAGTGATGAATCCTATTTCGACATTCATAAGCCTTCACATGTGATAAGGTTACACTCAGTGACAGTTTGTTAATGACTCCATTAGAATTCAAAAAACACCAAAGTATAACCAATCAAATATAAGACTACCATGATGTCTCAAGTCTAAGGATCAATCTGCACTATTGCAACACAGGAATTTCAATTCGACATTAAACAATAACCATTAGAAATTTTGTAGCGGGTCACTTTAGTGTACTTATTCTTATAATAAGCACTCACATATATGCATTAGTGTCTACATACCAATGTCCATGAAACAAGACATTCTCCTGATTGAGCATGCATCATATGTGCTAGTCTATCCGAGTAATTAGTGTCCAATCATAATAACTCTATGAATAGGAACATTTAAGATCAAGGATTATAAGGAATATGTTTCATGATTGTCATCTCTATGCATGACCATATTTCATAAGCCTATTTGATCTATAGACTTTGTCAAGTATGGATGCAATAAATAATGACGACAACCATCAATGACAAATAAAACATAATGCCTTGCAATAATAATTGATTGAAGATAAAGAATCACAATGTAAAGTATGACCAATTACATATAAATAAAATTAGCTTGTGGGGCATAACTCTAACACTAATATTAGTTATGAGTTTCCAAAATTTCACGAGAACCCTAAAAATTTCCAAGAACTCTTAATCATAAAAATTTCCAAGAACTCTTATTCCAAAAATATAAAAATTTTCATTTCTTCCATTAAATTTCTTGAATCCAAAATTCACCAATAAATCATAAATAATTCATCTCAATTACAAAAACTTATTTTTTTCCCAAAATATCATAAAATTACACTTTCTCCGTTTTATACTTTTCTCTTCATAGTTGTTAGTTTGTTGTCTAGAGAATAAAATATTTCATTTTCTACAAAAACAACTTTCTTTCTCTTCAAATAATGGTTAGAATGTCCAAATATCATGCTAAATGTGTAAAAGAAAGTCCAAAGCAATTAAAGTGTCTTAACGGTAAAAAATGCTCATTAAATCCACTTGCAGTGACTAGTTAACAACTATATTTTTCAAATTATACACATTGATAATCGAGTGAATAAAAGAGATACTCAAGTGGATTAACCATTTACTCGAGTGGCACGAAGTTCCACTCGACTGGAATTCATACCATCATACATGTTACTTGATTGCAAGCTTAAGTCTGTCAATTACTTTGTAAAAATAGAGACACATTTCTGACAGATAAAAGTCTACTCAAGTGAGCTTTTCACTCACTTAACTGCAAATGTGTATTACTCAATTTCATACATTTTTGTTACTTGAGTATTGATACTACTTATATGATGGATAATTGATACCTGATTATGACATTTGCTACTCGAGGGCAAACATAATATCACTTGATTGTAAGATTTTCTGATTCGATTGATTTTCCTAAAACAGAGAACAAAATTCTTAATCGAGGCTCCTTACTCATTAGGGAAGACCTACCGCTCGATTACTTCTATAATATAGAGAATATTACTCTTCTTTAATTCTTTTTCACTCAAGTGGCACATTTGAAAAGTTAAGTATAGAGCTGTTATTACTCCAATATTTTAACCTCTTTAGATACTCAAACCAAACATATTTGATGCTTGATTTAAGTTATAATCTAACTCAAGTAAAAGTATATCATTGATAATTAACACTTTTGACTTTAGGTTGAATGATCAGTCAAACTATTTTCGAAATTTGAATGACTCATGCTAATACTCAAGTAAAATATTCTCAATAGTTGATTACTTTTAAGAATATAAAGAATCACTCCTTATTTTGTATAATTCACTCAACTAAAACATAGGTCCTAGTCGATTACTATCAAAGTCCACAGACCTTACCCATTTTAGCCACCCTAATACTCGATTGGGAGACTATTTTACTCAATTGACAAGCACAAAAGACTTAACATTGAATCTTGTTTTTCTTACTCAATGGAATAGATGACTTATGATCGATTGTTATCTTAATTAACACGAATATCTTTTGAGATACTTGATTACTTATCCTTTTCTTACTCGATTGGCATTAAAGCCAAAACTCATATCAATGCAAATGATAAACTAAATATTTTCACTGTTGTTGTGAAAATTGGTCAAAACTAACTTCCTAGCCACAATCACTCGATTTTATAGAAAGCTCTACTCGAGTGGTTCAGAGGTCACCCGATTAATACCCTAGAGATTTAAATCTTTTTGACAAGATTTTATTTAATTTCAAGCTTTGACTAAGACATAAATATATTATACTTATCACCTTATTTAACAAGTTCTACACACTAAAATGTTTTGCTTATCCAAGCAACAAACATTCACTTTTAAGCTCAACAAGTGTTATTTTCATTAAATTTAGAACATTGAGAACCTTTAAGAAAATTTGATACTAAGTATCAAATAGGCAATTTAAGCTTCTATGAATCAAAACCACTGCATGATGACACTTAAACATCAAGTATGAATTAGAAACACATTACTCAGTAATGCTTCCACATAATTTTAGCACTTAAGATATTAACTTAATCTTAATGCTTATTTTAAGAATCATGAGCTCCATGATGAGAATGCAAAATGTCATATTTTTCTCTCTTAATGTTTAGTTTTTATATTTATTTGGTGCCTAAATGTACTCAATGGAGGCGTTAAGTGCAAAACGTAGTTAACTGCGTGATTCTTGACAGTTTTGATATCACTTTGTAATTTGGGCATAACTCACTCATCCTTATTCCGATTGAGATGATTCAAGATGTTATGGAAAATCAAGAAAAAGATATATAACGTTCATGTTTTACGTTTTCAGAGATTCTGAATTCATAAAGAACGAAATTGGGTTTGAAGTTGCTGCAATTGCACAATTGAAAAAGAAATCCATGAATAATGGACCATGACAAAATATAAGAATATATATAATATATTAATAATGTAAAGGTGAAGCAGTGAGAGCCCAAATTGAAATTGGGCTTGGATTGGAGAAGAAGAACAAAGCCCACGCATCTGCACCGTGTATATATATATATATATAATAACATAAAATACTATGGTGTCCATGGAATTATGAGATTCAAGCTGTGAAAATTTGAAGTCCAATTGCAATTGACGTGAGGCCCATGGAAAGACTTGAAAATTTGAAGTCCAGTTGCAAATATAATATTTTAAGAGGGCTTTTCAAGAAAGCTTGAAGAAGACCGGAGGCAGCAAGCAGCACAACGCAGAAATTAAGGAAAAGAAGCACGAAACAGTGCACAAGAGCGCAGCGGCTGATTGTTTTTCTCTTCCCTTTTCTCTCATTTCCTTTGAGTTTTTATGATGGTCTCACATGGCTAATTTTTTACACTTGATATAAGTAAACGGAAGATTCGAAATCAATAAAATTATGAGATGTAATTGCTTTTTATTTCTCAATTTATGCTTCGAGTATAGAATGTTCTTTTGCACTTATTTTCATGATTGTCTTGTTTAATTACTAAGAGGCCTACTAATTTATTATTCGTTACAATCTACTGCTAAGTTAGATATCAAATCCGTAATTGTTTGATCCCTCTAATTTGTGAAGTAACTAAAATTTAATAATTTGTTGCATCAAAAATTATTAGTTCTTAGGAAAAACGCTACACTAAATTAAATGCAATTCCATGTGCTTATGTTATTTAGTTTCATTGATCTCTCTAACTCTTAAGACTACTAGTAGATTAAACTTTTAACGATTGTCTTGGGTTATTTAGTAGTTAGGGTTGATTACATCGCTTGTTTTCTAATTAACTATAATTAAGGAGATATAGGAAAATAATTCTAACGGTGAATATTCAGAGCATGAATTGATATATATTTGTATCGATGATTAGTTATAAGATTCTGATGGTGGATGTTGACTTAGACTAATGTTAGTTCTTTTGATTGATTTTGATATTTCAAATTGAATTGTTCCTTAGTTGTTTTTCTTAAAGTTGTTTATGTTACACTCAAACCCCTCTCATTAGTGTTCACATAGCATAAAACTGGACTAGATACTTTCCATGGGAATAATCCTTACTCGCACTACTACATATATATTTTTAGGAGTATAGGTTTCATTTTTGGTTGCCTACGACAACACACCACTCCACGTGACACTCATGCATTTTGATACTTAGGATATCCATTGAAACTTTAAAGAGCTTGCATATAGCCTTAACACATATGAGAACACCAATAGATAAGATATATTAAAAGATAAATTTATTGAGGTTCCTTGATTTTTCTATTATCAAAACAACCTCATCACATGCAAAATATAAGGCTGAACACATTACCAAGATATGAGAGCATTATGAGAACACTAAAGTTTTACACATAAAACAAACAATCGTCATCAAAACAACAAACTCAATAGTCTTGTTTGATGTGGCTTTATGGTGCAATAAATAATGATAAATGAATACGTGTTGATTGAGGTATCTATACTTGAGTACTTTCACATTTGATTGAATATTCATGCTGTGGATGAGTTTATTCATTGAGTGCTAAGCCTTGATGTTTTGATGATGTGCCTAGTACTTTACCCTACTTAAGCTTTATTGAAAACCTTGAGTGTTCAATAACTGAGTTGCCTATGTTTGTATTAGTAATGCTAGTCTCTCTCTTGAACGTGATTGTGATTGATTTAATTTGGGTGCTCTTGAGTCATGCACAATTTATCTTATGTGGTTTTGGCTCATGTGCTTGACTTGAACTTTTAAATGCATTAAGTGTTTTAGGTTTAATTATGCATTTTATTCATATTTATATTTTCTAGAATTTAAAATTTATAGGTATATTTGATTGATATGAAAAATTTTCCTGGTTGCAAAACCTGTGTGATCTATTAAGTGTTATTCTACTTGTGTTTGCTACTTAAATGTTCTTGAGCCTCACCCAAAATACTAGAGTACCTCATGGTCATACTCAAATATTTTGACATACACAAAATGCATCAGTTGTAAGACATAAATTACTCGAGTAAAAATGTCAAAGACTCCAATAATAAAACAAGAGGCAACAACCAATTAAAAATTAATCAACTAATAAAGGAATATTACTCGAGCAACATAGTAAATCGAGAAAGTATTACTTGAATAACTTATTATATTACTCAAGTAACATCTTATGAGAGTTATAATGCCCTAAACTATTACTCGAGTAACAACTTAAGAAAACTCAAGTATGAATATACTAGGTACATTATTTGAGTAACTAAGGCATTACTCGAGTAAATGATGGGTCAACAGTTGCATATTTAATCCTTATAACAATCTTCTTTTAGTATTACTCAATTGCTACGAACTCTAACTCTTCTAATCAACAAGATAAGTTTAGGAATTATTGAAGATGCATGATTCACAGTTTGAAATTCAAAGAATTAATTGCTTGTCTTGTGAATTGATTTGAGTTAAGTTTTGATACTTACATCTAGTATGGTTGTTCACATGTTGAGTGTAAAATCAATGGTGATGGAAAAATTTACTTGAAAATTTTGCTTCATTTCAATTTGAAAATTACAAGATTGTTTGATTACTTAGATAGATATGTGTTCATCTATAGTGATTTGATAATTGATATTAGAAAGTGAAACGATTATTACTTGTGTATTGAAAATTTGTGATGTATTCCCACAAGCATATGAATGGCAACCTTGAGTTTTTCTGTTCATTGGACAATTTTTTGAAACTATTAACTTGTGTTGCATTGATGTCTTGATTTGTATTGTCTTGATTTTGTGATATTAGGCATAGAATTGAAATTTGCAAAAAACCTATTAGGTTTAAGTGAATTATGAACAATTGAGAGATGAAATGAAGATTTGAAATATGATTTTCAAAGTTCATTCGTGATTACTCAAGTAATTATAAGTATTAATCGACTGCTTGAGTAACTTATGAAATTAATCAACCAAACTTGCAAAGAAATTGCAAGCTATAGAATATTAGTCAAGTAATGAGGAAACATTACTCAAATAACAACTTGGTATTAATCGAGTAATCAATTAACTGGTTAAAGTACTAAGATACATTACTTAAGTAGAACAAGAGTATTTCACAAGTAGGTTTTGTGTCCTAAATCAAGTATTTAGGCGCATGCAACATACCCTACGGTGAATATCTATTTGTACTTGACAGATTGTGAATTGAAGTGTACAACATGTGGATTAATTACGATAGTTATTACTTTAGTTTGCATTTGTGTGATGAATTCCTTGACTAAAGTCTTTTCATTTGAACATGAACTCTTGTTCCACTTGTCACTTGTACTTGTTTGATTTTGACTGTGATAAATGTTTTGTATTTGTGATTGTCATTGTAACTTTGTGAATACACGTAAACTTAAGTTAAATCAAGGATTATTATCAAAACATGAATGATGTGGATATAATATATGTGTGAAAACTATTAATATATATAATCCTAACTTGAGGTTAATGACCTTTAATTAAAACTTGATAGCATTAACCTTGGGTATCTTGAAAGAACACAAGAAGTGCATGACAAAAGCAATATCCTATGGAATGCCAATTAACAATAATGGTGTATTTGTGTATGCATACTAAGTGATTTATTTGAAGGGAACATTTTATTGAAAGTTTCCTTGATCTTAGGCATATGTTTATGTCCTTACCCTAAATGTTTATATGAGTTGATATTGTTGTGATCAACAATTATCCTCTCTAAATGGTTTCGATCAAGGGAACATTGAAACAATTTTACACATTGAGACATAATCTCTAGATCACAAGGTTTTCATTTGGCTCACCTTGCTTGAGTTGTCTTGTAAGCTTTGAATGAGAACTTGTTGATCAATTCTTATGTTTGAACCACATTGACTTGTGAAAACTTGGGTGATAAGTGTGACATGTATCTTGAGTATAAAATGTTAATGAAATGAATAAAATAATGTGCGTAGGGTCAAGGCTTCATCGCCCCCAGCCATCGAGAACTCGAGGTCTAAGTCTAACCTGTGCCTTATAAGCAAATTAATAAACTGCAATTTAGATATATTTTGGCTCACACATACAAAGTGTCCATTATTATATATATATATATATATAAAGTCTAACCAACAAGCACAGATGGCGTTCGATACAACTATTAAATGAAATAATTACAAGCCACTGGACCTGCACCCTCATCATGGATTGCCACACTCATCATCTGGTCGGTCGTTGACACACACTTCCATTCCCTTACCAGACCACAAGCCATATGTGTGGTTAGTGGGAATGAAGGGGTGAGTCCTGCAACTCAATAAAGGTAATATGCAATTAAATAAATTAATAAGCATGATATCATAGATAAATATAAAGTGTTATGTGCATGCAAGCCCACCCACATCACTTATCTCAAGCTCTTGGTGGCTCCTAGTGGTTCCTTCAAAGACCCTATCTTGAGACTTCCATGGTCAAAACTCCACTGCCCCATGCCTAGGTACTCTCTCAACATCTTATGCAAGGCATGACAAAAAGTAATTTACACACAAAACATATTAAACCCTTATCTTGAAATAGGTGTCACTTGATGACTCGTTAGACGTACCGTCGATGCACCCAAAACTCCTTTAACAAAATATTTATAACATAAGGTTCAGAGATTATTTAAATACCCATATACTAAACCCATTAAACTGCCCTCCACCAAAATTAATTTGCCAAATTAATTCATTGACCCACTGAATTAACTATTAAATTAACTGATTACTAAACAAATTATCTCTCTTAAATTGTCTAATGAGAGTTACCTCACTGCCAAAATCTCTTCCTTAAGCTCACAATCAACTCCTTCAAAAGCCTCACTACCTTGGCATCCCTCGATATCAATTTCACAACAACTCTCCTATTTATACTCAAATTTTCATCTCAGATCACTATGAATCTTGGCCACAATTGCACTTAAATTACTCACCCCAAAGCTTAACATTTGGTAGCCCATTTATTGTGACAACATCATTTTACTTCCTCAATCTCACATGGTGCAATTGCCTTAAAATTGGGAAAAGAATAAGGTTTTCGCAGACAACAACCTAGGCAACCCCAGCGACTGCCACGTGGCGTGGCAAGGGCCACACGTGAGCCCACGTGGCTGCACACATGGGCGTCGCCTAGCACTATGAAATGACGTCGTTTAGAGCTTGGCTTGCTAGGAAAAATCCTAGCTTTCTCCCATTCCCCTTGCCACGTTTCGAACCCCAAACCAGTCGCATGCCTCTCTCGCTCCCGTACCACCCTCGCTAGCCACCACCCTCAATTAATATTTCTCTTGCTTTATATTTATGGTGACGTTGCTCCAGTTTCTATTATTTCACTTATGCCCTAAAACTTTTTCAAAAATTCCTCCAATTCCCAAATAAGAAATTATCATAATCTCTAAAAATTTATTAATTATTTCTCAAGTTCGCCAATCATTAGTAAACCATAAATAGATTATTTCCCATAAACCACCCAAAATCA
Source organism: Diospyros kaki (assembly GCA_036245055.1). Lineage (NCBI taxonomy): Eukaryota > Viridiplantae > Streptophyta > Magnoliopsida > Ericales > Ebenaceae > Diospyros > Diospyros kaki. Next base: position 7,913,690 of record BSEG01000003.1, read on the forward strand.
CTTTTTATTATCCTATTTTTCCATTCAATAAAAATTCCTTAAGTATCTTACCATATATCCACAAGCAAATTTAATATTTCGACAAAGATCCTTGATCATATAAAACCCTCAACAATTAAATACCCAGATTAATTGCTATTCCTTAGAAATACATGGACATTATAGCTTATCTATCTTAAAATAAGGTAGTGTGTTAAAAAGGGTAAAATAGATAATATAGGATATTCCCTTTGTTTTAATAACAAAAAGGGAGAAAAGAAAATTGAAACCTTGGATTAATGTTCACATTTCTCATTTTACTTGAAGCTTATGAGAGTTTTTGCTTTATTTTTCTCCCAAAGGCTTTATACTAAATTCGTTTCATTTGATTCAAGCCTTGTATCTCTATTGAGAGACATTGTAACTAAGAATGTATACCCTTAGAAACTCTCATCTTTCTTGTTTTTCCTAGCTTGTATTGCTAGAGGGCTTGCTTTTTCAAGCAACAGGTTCTATTTCCTATCTTGGTGCTAGAGGGCCTATCCAAAGTAATAGGAGGTTTTGGTAGATTATTTGCAAAATCCTTAGTGAGGAGATAACGTAGTGGAAAAGGTTTGGGTTAAACCGAACTACTATAAATTCTTGTGTTCTCTTGTGCTTGTGTTATTTGATCTATTTATCTTTCCAACCATTTCATTATTCCTCACTTGGTTCACATATTTATCTTTGTAAATTTACATTTGTCATTTTATATGCTTTACGTTTTAAATAACTAAAACCTCAATTAATACCAAAAAGTTTTTAAGTTCTATCAAGTTTTTAAATTACCCAATTCACCCCCTCTCTTGGGTGTGTGCCATAGGATTTCAAACCTATCAATGCTAACAATAGTAGTAACCCATGTGCTGGTCCACTAATTGATATATCATTTTCTCTTTCTAATAAATCTAAAGACCGAGAATATCTGTAAAAAATCCTAAACTAGAGATCCATGTTATACAATCTCAACATCTTGAGAGTAGGAACTCTACCAAGAAGTCTAAGGACTCATTCATAAAATGAAAAGGAGAGATATTAATGAAGACATGAGCTAATATTAATATCAAGAACAATTAATAGTGTCATTCACATATATCCCATGTAATGTAAATCAATGATGCCACCTTCTACAGCTAGTGTCATTCACATATTAATGTAAATCAATCAATAGTGTCAATCGCATCTAGGGCACTATCACTAACAAACTTGCACTTGCACTAATGCTAATTTACAAGCTACAACTACCGAGTCATTGCATGGTATCCAATACCCATCTTCTAAAGATGGTGAGCTAGTTGAGCTTGTGTCAAGGCCTTAGTCCATGGGTCAGTAGCATTCTCCGATGACGCCACCTTCTGCAGCTTCACACCCCCACATGTTACAATCTCACAAATGAGCTTGTGCCTAGACTTTTGGTGAGACCTGTGTTCCTTAGCTTATGTAATAGCCCCGTTGTTGTCGCAATACAAAGGTAAAAGTATCAGCAACTCAACATCCAGAACCACACCCAATTTAGTAATGAACTTCCTTATCAAAATAGCTTCCATAGCTGCATCACATGAAACCACATACTCTACCTTTGTGGTGGAATCGATAATTATATCCTACTTAGAACATTTCTAGTTAATTACTCCACCGTTCATGACAAAAATAAACCAAGATGTGGATTTCCTATCATTGACGTCAAACAAAAAGTCTGAATCTATGAACCCATCTACATGGAAAATCAAATATCACCTCCTCCATAGGACAAAACCATATCTATAGCCCTTCACAGGTACTTTACAGTAGCCCAGTGCTCTTCACCTTGGGTCAAACTGATATATGCTGGTCACACTCACTACATAAGAGATATCAGGCCTCGTACATAACATAACATACATGAGTCTCCCCACCTCCAAAGCATAAGGAACTCTATCTATGCACTGCCTCTCTTTCGAAGTCTGTGGAGACATCCTCTTAGAGAGTGGAACTCCATGGCAAATGGGTTTTAACCTTTCCATAGAGTTCTCCATGCTAAACTTCTTCAGCATCTTATCTATGTACTAGCTTTGGAGAGATTTATCCATCTCCTTGCTCTATCTCTATAGATGCAGATTCCAAAGATGAAGGTCACATCTCCCAAATCTTTAATGGAGAATTTACTGGATAACAAAATCTTAGTCAACATCAACATGCCAACATCGTTCCTCATAAGGAGAATGCCATCCACATACAAGATAAGATAAGCTCTCGTGCTTCCACTTACCTTTTTGTATATACAAGGCTCATCCGGATTCTTTATAAAACCAATCTCTTTGATTTCAAAATCAAAATGGATATTCCAAGAACACAATGCCTACTTGAGACCATAAATGGACCTTTTCAGTTGGCATACCTAATTAGGATTAGTTTACTAGAATCCATGTAGTTGTTCCATGAATATATCTTCCTCAAGATAACCATTCAAGAACGTCATCTTAACATCCATCTACCAGATCTCATAATCATAATGCATGATAATGGCTAGCATCACCCTAATGGACTTAAGTATAGCGATTGGCAAAAAGTTATCCTCATAATCCACACCTTAGAGCTGGCAATACCCTTTTGCCACTAGTTGCACTTTGAAGCTTTGCACCTTTCCATCAACACTGATCTTTCTCCTATAGATCCATTTACAACCTATGAGAACAATTCCCTCAGAAGGATCCACTAGAGTCCAGACTCAGTTGGAATACATAGATTCCATATCCAACTGCATAAACTTTAACCATTTCTTGGAATCGATATCACATATTGCTTCCTTATAAGTGATAGGATAAACCACTAGATCACTCTTGCCATGCAAAAACATCTCTTGCATCACCTCCACACTAAATCCATAACGTTCTAGGGGGAGAGTACTCTACCAGACCTACAAAGTGCTTTGAGGATGACATTTGACAGATGGATCAACTCAACCTCCTGAGTAGGTTCGAACTGTGCCTTGGAAGACTCATCTTCTAAATCTATTTTCCCATCCTTCCAAAAGAAATTGATCCTCTAAGAATATAACATCTTTGCTAACCAAAATTCTCTGATCACTAGAAAAAAAGAACTAGTATCCATTACTATGGAATGGATACCTCGCAAATCTAATTCTATCAAATATGGGCTCTAGTTTATCTATTTTGAGCTTTTTAACAAAAGCAGGATAACCCCAGATCTTAATATGCTTAAGAAGAGACAACCTCGCCATCCATATCTCATATGGAGTGGTCTCAACAGATATACTCGATGCCGGATTCAGGAGATAAATCGCAGTCTCAGCCACATAACCCCACATGAAAATAGGGAAATCTATATAATTAAACACACCATGTCTAACAAGGTACGATTTCTATGCTCAGAAATCCCATTTAACTATGGTGTGGTAAGTGTTGTCAATTTTGAAATTATACCACAAGACTTAAGGTAGTCACCAAACTCCATGCTCAAATATTCCCCACCCCGATCCAATTGGAGTATCTTAATACTCTTTACAATTTGGTTCTCCACTTCTGCCCTAAACTCCTTAAATTTTGTAAGCGTCTCAGATTTATACTTTATCAAGTACACATATTTGTACCGCAAAAAGTCGTTACAAAAGGTAATAAAGTAGGAGTAACCACCATTGGCCATTACAGAGAACGACCCATATACATCAGTATGAATCAAACCTAGCAAGTCATTGGCCCTTCTACTTTCTCTAACAGAGGGTTTCCCATCCATTTTCCCTAGTAGGTAGGATTTGTAGGTCAGCCCTGGTTTAGAACCTATTAGATTGATAAATCCTCTTTTGGCCAACTCACTAATCCTCTTCTCACCCATAAGGCCCAACTAGAGGTGCCACAAATGCTTAAGATCCATACCAATATTACAAGAACGCTTCTCACTTCTCATGGTTGTAATATTTGCATTTCCATCTCTCATTGACTCGTGAATTTCCAAGAATATAGACCATTAACCAATGTACCCATTCCAACACATTCATTTCCAAAATGAATATAACACATATTATTGGAAAACAAAAATTCATAATTTTCTTTTACAAGCTTAGGAATTGAAATAACATTGTGGATAGCTTTCGGTACATACAAACAGTCTTTAAGTCTTAATAGATACCTGGTATACAAAGTAATAGAAGAAGTCCCTATAGCTAATGGATCAATAGATGTTCCATTCCCCATTCTAAGGATGACTTCCCGCTTCCAAAGTAGCCTACTTTTCTAAAGATCCTACATGCAAACACATATGTGAGATGACACACCAAAATCCAAAATCCAGATAAATGGAGATCAACCAATAGAATTGATCATCTCAATCACAAGAAAGGAAGAAAGAATACACACCCCTTGAGTTTTCCCACACTTGCCCTTAGGGCCATGCAAGAACAAAGTAGGCTCATTGTTCATAGGGGTGTGTATGCTCATGCAGCCTCTAAAGCTCATTGTTCATAGAGGCGAGTATGAAGTTCCTAGCCCTAATATCGTGGTCATGCATCTCCTTAAAAACCACACACTCCTCCTCACTGGATCTCTGGGGAAGTTCCGTAGGAATAGATTGATCAAAGCCATATGTGATCTTCTCCATATTTAAAATAAGTTTTAAATTTCTGAGTTAATCACTAAAATTTGGTCCCATCAAATCTTTTTATCCAAGATGCGAGAAAGAGGACTTGATTGATTTGTCATTTTTAAAAAGAGATTTAGTTGCAAAAGAATTTAAAGTTTGTCAGTGTGATTATCTAAAAAAATCCATTTAATTCTGATATTTAATTAAAGGTACCTCCCACTAATTTTTCAATCCCACACTTCCCAAGGTGGTGAACGTGAATCCTGTTGGAAGACTTGTAGAGGGTGATCGAAGAGACAACTCGTTATCCCCTTTCCACATCCAATGTGGAGCTTAATCTTTGACCCCTGTGCCACCTAATCCTCAACACTTTGGTGGTCTAATGGACAGTGACACAGTTAGATTTTATCCACCACCTCAGCCAACAATCCACTTGAACATCTATAGCCTCGACACTTTAGTGGTCTATTGGCCATATCTGTGTGGGGGAAACTAACAACATCCAACGTCTGAATAGGAAAATCAATCAGTTCTCAAGAAATGTACCCTCCTACCTTTGGGTAGTCAAGACACACCCAATCAAGCAATAACTTATCCTACGGTAGTGGAAGCCACAATAAATCAAATGCACCATTTAAATCTAATATTACTTTGCACAATTGGGAAGATTTTCCAGTCTTTTATTTAGGGCCTCACTTTGCACATGCATTAAGTTTTAATCCCTGTGTCCAATACATATTAAATAATAATGCATACATGCACATATAGTAGATGATCATGGGCCTTCAGATATTAATTACACCCAAGTCTCAGGATCTAATTAAGGAAGCTTTCCAAAAGACATTCAACCATTCATATTACTGCTTCCAATAAATGAAGTTGACTTGCTCCCTCCAGCCACCAACCCTTGATGTCTCAACATGTCCATCAACATCAATACCTTGATGCTCCTTCTTTTAATTTTATAAGAAAACATTTCTAATACAAATAATTGTAAATTAACAGAAAAGACATGGAGACTTATGTCTCTTTACAACTTGAATGAATAAATTATATTACATAATTGGTGACCGAATACCTGTAGCATTCATTCATTCATTCACATACACTCAATACCATTGAATTGTCCTATGATCACCTTGTTCAATCTAATTGAACCAGTTGGCATACACTTTTGAAATTTAATTTTAAATATTTACATGTTTATGTAATGTGCGCTACCAATTTTGGACTCATGGCATTATATATCACAATTCTTTTTTGGTACAAGCCTACACAATGTAATCTAATTACATCTAAGCCAATACCAAGAAAATTACACAAACTGAAAGCATGAAGATAGTCCACCAAAAATTCCCATGTGGTCCCAAATTAATCAACATCTAAGATGGTTAATAAATCCTCCTACTCGAATAATCGGTGAGCTAAAATTCATGGCAAACATCTATTTCAAATTAGTTTACAAGTTCATTCGATTGGCTCCAAGTTCAGTTAACCTAAGATCTAGGTTTGTGAGCTTTGTCAACTAAAACATAGGTTCAGTCGACTAAAGATTTTCAGAACCAAAGGTTCAAAGTTCAGTCCACTAAACAATTAGCTCCATTTGACTGAAACTCCCCAGAAATGGTTGACAAGCTTCAGAGGAACAACGACTCACCAAGAAAACCAACACCAAAATATATATATATATATATGCTCAAAATTAATGCACAATACACCAAACACTTGCATAGGATGAAAATATCGAGCGAGTCTCTAATACCACTAAAAGACAACAGGGACCTGAAGCCAAAAACCAACCACGTGTGGATCGATGCAAAGATCTATAGGTTTTAAAACTTCTCAAAACCAAAGATATACATCAGAGCAGCAGAAACACGGAAGTGAAAAACGATCCTTACTAGACTCGATAAACTTCATCCATATGCATCAAAAAAGAAAACCATGCCATAGGGGGTTTCGATATACCTTGAAATGAAGGTCAATGCCAGTTGTCCCGAAAAAAGCTCTCCCTCCTTGTCGTCCCTTCTGAACCCATTAGCTCCCACAAACAAGTTGTTACATAGGGCGACTACCTTGTCTCCTCAAGTGTGGTGGACCTAGTCGGTCCACACTTGAGTTGCTCTCGAAACCCTTCAATGGAGCAGCACTAGGACCCTCTTGATGGAGGTTACTTAAAGCTCTTTTTGATTCCTTTTTTATTACTTCTAGGCTATCTAATAGTCAAACTAAATAGGAAAAGAAAAAGAGTTGTTGCACCAACTAATCCTTAGAGCAAGAATAAAAAGAAAGGTTGTAGCTATGGAGGGAAGAAGATGAAATAGAGAGCAACAACAGAAGAGAAAGAGAAAGAGAGAGAGAGAAAGAGAAACTTGGAGGATTGATTTAAAGAATAGTATCTTCCCTTGTGTGTTAACCATCTCAACCCTCTCAAATGAAATACCAATCCTCTGAAGCCCCATGCATGCCTCCTTGTTGTGCATCCCTCTCTCCATATGCCATTTGTCAGATTATTAAATGCTCAAACAAGACAAAATGACGAAAGTTTAATCAACTGAATTGTCAGATTTGGTCGACTGAAGTCATCCATAAATTCATTAATCAAGTCCAGTCGACTGGACAATGAAATTCAGTCCACCTAAGTCGATTAAACCTCACTACCTAAGTTCATTCGACCTAAGTTAAACTTCGGTCAACCTAAGTTAGGCAGCTTCACCCGCTTCGATTATATTGCATTCCAACCCCGCTATTATCCAATAATAGTCCTTGTACTATCCAATAATGCAACCAAGGCCCCTTGTTATCTAATAGCAATCTCTCATATCCATACATCCATGTGTCCAACACATGATAACAACCAACATCACTGTCCTACAGTAACGAAGAACACACTAAGAGCAACGGATTACTAATCTAGTACGTTACTCAGCATGAGTGCGGTTGTCTAGGTTCACAGTCATGTAGCAATCAGGATACCTCAACTCCTTGACATTGGCAGATCCCATTAACCTTCTAAGAAGATCTCCAAATCCCCATAGCACCCTAAAAGAACATAAATATCCTCTTGCCAAGACTTAGGATGATCCTAGTGGCAATGAAGTCTAACTTCATATGAACATATTAAGTCTCCTTGATTACCATGCACCATAGTCCTTTCACTAACTAACATCCCAGTCGAGTACGAATCATGTACTGATTAAACTCATAGGACTCAGTATCTATGATAGATCCAACATGGTGTGTGGTATAGGTAGCATGTCAAATCCAATTTAACCTTGGAACTCTTTCCAATCTCATGTTTACTCTAGCCAGGGGATTTCCAATTACCATCACCAACATGGAGCACATAGGATGTCCGTCCCCATCCAATGGAGTTCAGTGGATCCCATCAACAGGCATCTGTCTCCATACACCACTACACAGAAACTGCACAAAGAGCATTCCCACCTCTAACATCAGATGGTTCTGCTTAATGGAAATTCTTGACACCAGTGCATAAGACACCATGTCGTCTCTAGTTTAAGGACTAGATACACAATCAAGAGCCAGCTATAGATCATTAATCCTCTAGCCATGTGATATGTCATAGATGCCATATTTAGTGGATGTTCTCCAACACCCACCCACATGTCTATTATATGCATCCTATGCAATGTGATGTGTGACTCACCACCCCATTCCCATTAGCATCCCATGCTAACAATTGTAGTAGCCCATGTGCCAGTCTACTAATTGATATATCATATTTCCCTTCTAATAAATCTAAGGACTAGGAATACCTTTAAGAAATCCTAAATTAAAGATCCCTGTCACGCGGTCTCAACACCTTGAGAGTAGGAACTCTACAAGGAATTCTAAGGACTCATTCATAAAGATGAAAGGGAGAGACATGAATGAAGATATGACCTTATATTAATATCAAGAACAATCAAAGTGCCATTAATATATATCCCATGTAATGTAAATCTAGCATTTATCACTAACATTATGTGCCCTAATGCTAGATTTAAATGATATCTAGCAGGCTTGTAATAAATACATCTGTTGTATCTTTGTATAAATCAATTAAAAAAGGCAATTTTATCTCCATTCACAAACTCTCCAATTGTTATATGAATGAATCTCTAGATCTTCTATCTAGGAATCTTATTCTCAAGTGTTGATATTGTGTGACAGGATTCTCTAGTAATAGGATTTCTTAAAAGATTTTTTGGATGGAGACTCTGATAAGTCGAGTATAGACTAACATGTAGTTTACTACCCTTAATCAGTGTGAAATTGTTACTGATGGTATAGGATGGTGTTTCACATACCATATGACATGGGGATATCTTTAGTAAACTCGTGGGTCGTTGTTGGAGAACAACGCATCAAATGTGACTCTAATGACTGGTCAAATGGCATAGTGGATAATGGTCGTGTCATCAAGTTGTGATAGTGTTGTTAATCCTTAGACTAAACTGGCACGGTTATCTTGTGCATTGGTGTGCAAGATTTTCTAACCCGTTGAACCATCAAATTACAAAGTGGAGAGGTTCATCTATGTGGTTCCCAATTACTAGTGCATAGAGGCAAGTGTTGGGGAAATGATCAGTCATGCACCCTCATCAATAATGGATGGGGTTGTTGAGTGTTTTGATAACGACTACATTTATGCCAAAACTTTAATGTCCTCTTATGTTATGTTATCATAGGTTAATATGCTTTGCATTAGAATATTGTTTAAGAGTATGTTTATCTTGTTAAGAGGTTGCCTCAGTCAAGGAGCCTTGGTAGTATGATTTATCTATATGTACTATAATTGCTCTAGCCATATGCTTTATTGATATGTTTGTATATGCCTCCATTTGGAGTCATCCTAAAGATTTTGTATGAGTGCTTTGTGGAGGCTCATGATTTTTTATAGGCTAAGTGATGTATGTGACAACATTACTCAAGTTTTAGAATAATGTATTCTATACATGTTGGGTAATGTTTAAGTGTTAAACATCAAGTCAACATCATATCTTTTGTGTAAAAGATCATATACTCAAGTAAAGGTACTTGAGCTTTGATTCATAGAATTTTTAGTCATATTTTTAATGATAAGGTTATGTTAACAACCTTAGTATATTTGTGATTAATCTTGCTCTTGCTTATGTATGATTAATCTTGTTATTACCTCTCATTTGTCAATATGCTTCTTAGTAAGTTGCTCTAAGATTTCATGGGATACCTTAAGTATCCATTTTGCATGAGTGTCTTGTGGACCTAATGGTGTTTAGAGTAAGCTTAAGACTAGGAATATCTTTAGTACTCAAATATGTGAAAGCATTTCTCAAATTTAAGAGCATTGTGCTTTATTTGATGCTTTAGTGTCAATCATCTAAGCTCTTGAGAGTATGCATATGTGTGCTTAGGCAAGTGATCCCAAGCTCTAATTCATAGAGCATAATTTCCTAAAGTTTTCAAAATCTTAGAAAGATCTCTTAAAGAACTTTTTATTTTGAATGCATGTTGCTTAAAAAGAAAATCATTCAAGTATCTATAGGATTATTTATTTCAAACAGCATCTGGTTAAGGTACTAAAAATCTATCTTCTTAGGCTGATAGTCGCGTGACAATTAATCATTCGTATAAGAATATAGATGCAATTAAGTGGTGTTATCTTAAAGCATCTAGATATAGTTAGAATTTAAATGCTCTATGTGTTCCAAGCAATACTTTCTAGTATTGCTTATGTTTATGATAAATACATTTGAGTAATAGATCTCTAATTGTTGTCCCATGAAAAATAGGTTGAGAAAAAATGAGAATTTTTAAAGAAAAAATTAAAAGGCTCGCGGCAGTGTGCCACAAGCCCACTTAAGCAAAGGGTTTGCCGCAACGGCCTTGCAGCAGTGTGCTGTGAGCCCCCTTTACAGCAGCAGCCCTACGGCAATGTGCCACAAGTCCCCTTTGAGAAAATGGCCTTGTGGCATGGCCTTGTGGCAATGTGCCGCAAGCCCCTCTTTGCGACAACAGCCTTGCAGCAAGCCTTGTGGCAGTGTGCCATGAGCCCCCTTTGTGGAAGTAGCCTTGCTGCAATGTGCCACGAACCCCCTTTACAGAAGCGGCCTTGCGGTAGTGTGTTGCGAGCCCCCCTTTATGGAAGCGGCCTTGCAGCAAGCCTTATGGTTATACCTTGCGGCAAAGATTTGATTTTAGCCACACACCTTGAATATGGTTCATTCAACAAGCGACACATGTCAGCACCAAGCATCCTTGAGAAATGTGCCCTATAAATACCCAGCTATAAGACATTGAAAAGGGCTTCCAGTTTCGGTAAAATTTTGACTCATTGACTGCATCTTTACTGTTTTCATGAATACTCATCTAGATCCGATACTGACTTAGGAATCAGAGGGTCTTCGCGGACGAGGATTCCCACGAGCCTTATAACTCATTTTTGAGCATCAACAAGGAAAAATCCTTGCGGCGACACCTTGTGGTGAAGGCAAAACCTTGAGGCGAGACCTTGTGATGGAGGAAAAACCTTATGGAAATTCTTGTGGTAAAGACGAAGCCTTGCAATGAGACCTTGTGGCAAAGACAATGCCTCTCAAAGAGACCTTGTGGCTGAGGTAAATCCTTGCGGCGAGACCTTGTAATAGAGGAAAAACCTTCTGGCGAGACTTTGTGGTGAAGCAAAACCTTGCAGCAAAACCTTGTGGCAGAGGTAAATCGTTGCAGTAAGACCTTGCAATGGGACAAATCCTTACAGTGGGGTAAAAACCTTGAGACGATTCCATATGTCGAAGGCAAAATCTTGAGGTAAGACCTTATGGTGGAGGAAAAACCTTATGGCAATCCTTGTGGAGAAGACAAAGCCTAGTGGCTAGACCTTGTGGCAAAGACAAAACCTTGTGACGAGACCTTGTGACAGAGGTAAATCCTTACGGTAAGATCTTATGGCAAAGGAAAAACCTTACGGCGAGACCTTGTGGTAGAGGTAAATCCTTGCGGCGAGACCTTATGGCGGAGGAAAAACCTTACAGTTAGACTTTGTGGCGAAGGCAAAACCTTGCGGCGAGACCTTGTAGTAGAGGTAAATCCTTATAGCGAGATCTTGTGGCGAAGGAAAAATCTTGCAGCGAGACCTTGTGGTGGAGGTAAATCCTTGCAGCGAGATCTTATAGTGGAGGAAAATCCTTGTGGTAATCCTTGTGGCGAGGAAGATCCTTGTGGCGAAATCCTTGCAGTGAGACAGCCTGTAGTGGCAAAATCCTTGTGACAAGCTCCCTTGAGGCAACTTCTCTCACAGTAACCTCATTTCACCCGACACCGAGCTTGCGTGGACCCCACATCATAAATTTTAATTGTTGTATTTTTTGTAACAACAATTTGGCGCCGTCTATGGGAAACGCAACTAAAAGCCAATCTTAACACCAGATGTCGAGAGGGATAAGATCATCGTGTTTGGAAAACTCGCCTAAGCCTACCCCGAAAAAGCACTGGCACTAGGATGGGAGACCCCAGCCAGATACATCCTACGATACCTAGACTTTTGCAAGATCATCTAGATAAATGAGGTACACTTGGAAATTTTTCCTATGCTCGAAGGCAACTAAACAACCGAACTGGGAGACATGGAGCATTTAGAACAAGGAGAAGTACACGTGGCTGGATTGAGGACACATGCGACAGGGCAAGGGAAGGAAGTCCCACATGCAGCGCCCACTAGTCAGGAACAACATTCCTTTAGACAGTCTGTAATTCCAAATAGAAACCTCGTGGTGACTTCAATACTTTCAAGACCCACAGGGATAGCCCCACCCATAGTCTTACTCTCAGATTATGAACAATTCAAGAAGGATTTTGAGGAGCTAAAACAACAGAATGATGAACTCAAGATGAACAATGAAAAAAATATGAGAAGACTATAGGGAATCACTGCTTTGCTACATGAACTAATGTTGGACATCTGCATTCCCCACATAGGACAAGCCGATACGAGGGGAGAACACCGGAGATCCCCAGACACCCCTCCAAGGAACACATGGCAAGGGATAAGAATCGAAATTCTAGGGCTGAATAACCAAGTCCCAAAAATGACAGACTCAAGAAGGGAACGTGATAGGAGGGCAAGGAAAGCTCCTATGTATAAAGACACAGCAGAAAACACCCATTCAAGAGCTCATTATGTCCCACCACTTTGCAAAAATGAAGTAGAAAAGGAGACACTCAAGGCGTCTGACATTAAATGCCACATAAAAGAGGTGCTAGAGCAGAAGCAGGTAATTATGGTGCCAAAGGAAATGTCCCCAAAAAGGTTTCCTCTGTCCAAGGAACTCCAAAGGCAACCAGTGCAACCAGGGTTCGAGCTATCGTACCTTTTGATATACTTGAGAAAGGAGGACCCATATAAGCATCTGTAACACTTCGTCACAGTGGTCGGGTTACAGGAGTGGAATGACGTCACTATGTGCAGAGCTTTCCCACTCTCCTTGGCATAACAGGGTCAGTAGTGGTTCACTAAATTACCAGCAGGGCATATACGATCATTCGAATAGTTGAAGAAAGAATTCCTGAATGCATTCTCCATCTATCTCCCGAAGAAGAAAAGTGTTATATATCTGATGAGCTTGCAATAAAAGCCTAATGAATCCCTAAATCAATATATCAGGCAATTTAAGCCACGATGCAAGACGTAAGGGATCTCCCAATCGGATTGGTGGCGTCAACCCTGCTTAACGAAACTACATGCACCTCGCTTAGAAGATCTCTAACCTTCTCCAAGATGGATTCTATGACTGAATTATTTGACTGAGTAGAACAATTTATTATCCAAATGGAAATTTTGGATGCATGGGAAGGTAACAGAAGAGGAAAGGAAACACAACTTGAATTGCGAAGGACCCTACAGAATTCAAAAGATGTTGGGCCCCAACACGTTCATACTACGGACACTATAAGGCGAGGCGATAGGAAAAGCTTGGAACACCATGCACCCAAGAGGTACTTCCTAGCTTCACCAGTCATTAACTCCAAGGAAGGGGACGAAGCACGAGACGCTGAGCCAAGCCTATCACCAGAAGCGTTGCTCAATCCGGCTGGGGGCCAGGATTATCTTTATTTTTTCATTGTAATAATATCCCCTAATAAATAAAATAAAAGAATATACCCCTTGTATTCCCGTGGACTAGGTAAAATTATAAGTTGAACCACATAAAATCTCCATGGGCCTAGATTATTTGTATGTGTCATAGAATGTGATCTAGGTAAGGCAGCTCAAACGCAACCCGCTCCCGAAGGTCAAGTCACCTAGTGGCAATCTGGTGTCGATGATCACAAGTTGGCCTGGGATCACTAGAAGATCAAATGCCTATGCCCATAGAGTCACCTCGTTTGGGTCTAGTGCTATGCCTTTTAGCTAGACCCGACTCCTTAGTTGATCTGGTGCCTAGGTTTCCCAGTAAACTCGGATGTCTGGTAGGAATCCCGCACTAAACGACTGGCCAAACCCAGATCCCTGAGGTAGACTGGCCCTAAGAAGGTGGGAAAGAGGTGAAGCAACCATATGACAACTCTGACACAAGCTTGCTCCTAAATGTAAAGTCACCTAGTGGCAATCTGGTGCTGATGACCACGAGCTGGCCCGGGGATCACTAGAAGATCCGATGCCTATGCCCGCAGACTCACCCAGATCCCTTGTTTGAGTTCGGTGCTATGCCATTTTGGCTACACCCAACTCCTTGGTTGATCTGGGGCCTAGGTCTCTGGCAAACTTGGATGTCCGATAAGAATCCCACGCTGGACTGCGGGCTAAACTTAGATCCCCTGAGGTAGACTAGTGCAAGGAAGGCGTGAAGAAAGATGAAACGACCATATAACTATTTTGCCATGATTCCGCTTATCAGAGTTAAGTCACCCAGTTGCAATCTGGTGCCAATGACCAAGAGCTGGCCTGGGATCACCAAAACATCCGATGCCTATGCCCGCAAACTCACTCAGATTCCTTATTTGAGTTCAGTGCAATGCCTTTTTTGCTAGACCCAACTCCTTGGTTGATCTGGTGCCTAGGTCTCCCGGTAAACTCGGATGTCTGGCAGGAATCCTGCGCCAGACCACTAGACAAACCCAGATTCCCTGAGGTAGACCAACCCTGAAAGATAGACATGGATAACACAACAGCCAATGCACTATGATCCATGCCAGGATCACAGGATGTTTCGAAGCCTATGCCTACAGTCTCACCTGGATCCTTTGGTTGAGTCGGTGCTATGCCCCCAAGCTAAACCCTACTCCTCAGCTTATCTAGTGCTTAGGCCTCTCGACAAACTAGTATGTCTAACAAGAGTCTTGTGACGGACCTGGAGCCAAACCTAGATTGCCTATGGCAGACGAGCCCATAAGAGGAAGGTGGACGTCCCCAGAAGGTTCTTCACTCAGAGAATACAGGTTTGTCCTCAAGACGTCTCCCAAACGCTTGATGATGAGATGCCTCTTGAATTGGAACACTTGGAGAACTCGAAGTCGCAACACGGGTTCCATGATTTAAACCGGGGACATAGTGTTATTCCTTGTGATGAGTGGTTCTTTAATACGGAAGGGGAGTGGAAGATGTCCAATCATAGAAGTGGTTAAAGAAAAGCCTCCTAACTCCACAACAGGAGGGTGTCAGAAGTATGATGGATGGTGAAGAAATTACCACAGGAGGCAAAAAATTGAGCTAGCAATAAAGCATCTTCATTTCGTCTCAATTCAGCTAAAATTTTACTCTTCAATTTTGCCTAAAGACAAAATAGAAGAGCGGGGGGCAATTGTTGGGCCATGAAAAATAGGTTGAGAAAAAATGAGAATTTTTAAAGAAAAAATAAAAAAGCTCGCAGTAGTGTGCCATAAGCCCACTTACGACAAAGGGCTTACTACAAGGGCCTTGTGGAAGTGTGCCACGAGCCCCCTATGCGGCAGTGACATTGAGACAGTGTACCAAGAGCCCCCTTTACTGAAGCGGCCTTGTGGCAATCCTTGCGGCGAGGAAGATCCTTGTGGCGAAATCCTTGCAGTAAGACAGACGCTAGTGGTAAAATCCTTGTGGTGAGTATTCTTGTGGCAAGCTCCCTTGAGGTAACTTCTCTTATGGCAACCTCACTTCATCCGACACCAAGCTCTCAGAGACCCCACATCATAAATTTTAATTGTTATATTCTTGGCAACAACACTAATGTTTCTATCTTTCTAGAATTACTCAAAGTATGCATTATTGGTATAAGTATATTGAGCTTTTAGAATAAAAATTCATATATGCTTTGCTAAGCTCATGTGTGCTCTTTCTTTGAAAATCCATGATGCTAGAGTTAGAGCATCTTCATGTTATATGTTGTGTTTTGTCTTATGTGTACTCTTGTCTTGATACTTAAATGAGTAATCATGATGATCAAGCTAGAGTATATTTGTGTTAATGATGTGCTTTATTGAGGAACATTCTTCCAATGTTTTATGTGTTATATGTCAATCAAGTAATAGTGAGATGCTTGACTTATGAATGTTTTGAATGAGCATGATTCACAAAGTACATGTGATTATTCTTGTTATATCTTTATGTATGTTGTGATTTAATGAGCCTAATAGAGTGATTCTTATTTGAATCTACATATAAAGGAAGTCATTTAGTTAAGTAACATATATTGTTCTCAACTTGTTATTGATATGCCCTGTAAACATGAAGAATCACAAGACCTAAAAAACAGTCTTGAGACATGGACATGAAGCCCAAAGGCCCAACAAGTTGTAGGAAATCAAGGAAGTAATCCGAAGAAGCAAGAGGTCGAGCCGAGACCAAGGGGGGAGGGCCCACTCGGTTATGCCGAGTGGGTACGACACTGCCTTAGTTTTTCAGTCATAACTTTCTCATACAAGATCCAATTGAGCCGATTCAAAGTCCTTTGGAAATATGAGAAAATTATCTACAACTTTCATGTTTTGAGTTTTGATAGATTCTGGCTTAATCAAGGGATAAATCGGATATGAAGTTGATATACCTACACTATGAAGGCTCGGAGTTAAGTATTGAAGGAAGATGGACTCGAACCAAGTCAAAAGGGAAAAAGAAGGCATAACCGAGTGTCCCCCCACTCGTTCGAGCAAAAGAAGACATGACCGAGTGGTCCCCACTCGGTCATGACCGAGTGGCCACTCGCTATTTATGACCCACTCGATTTTGCCGAGTGGGTATGACACTACTTCAGTTTTTCGGCCATAACTTTCTCATACGAGCTCCGATTGAGCTAATTCAAAGTCCTATGGAAATAAAAGAGAATTATCTACAATTTCATGTTTTGAGTTTTGATAGATTCTGGCTTAATCAAGGGGTAAATCGGGTATGAAGTTGATGCACCTACACTATGAGGGCTCGGAGTTAAGCATTGAAAGAAGATGGACTCGAACCAAGTCAAAAGGGCAAAAGAAGGCATAACTGAGTGGCCCCCCGCTCGTTCGGGCAAAAGAAGACATGACCGAGTGGCCCCCACTCGGTCATGACCGAGTGGCCACTCGCTATTTATGACCCACTCGGTTTTGCCGAGTGGGTATGACACTGCTTCAGTTTTTCGGCCATAACTTTCTCATACGAGCTTCGATTGACCTGATTCAAAGTTCTATGGAAAGCTAAGATAATTATCTACAACTTTTATGTTTTGAGTTTCGAGAGATTTGAGTTAAATCATCATGAAAATGGAGAATTAAATTAAGGTATGTGAACCACTCAAAATCAAGCCAAGGAAAAGGGGAGAAGAATGCATGGTCGAGTGGGCTTGGGCCAATCTCTCCTCTTTTCCCTCTCAGATGGGCCGCAAAATCATCAAAATGGGCCGCGAGATTCTCGCACATCTTCTCTCTCTCCTCCGCTATAAATACGAGATCATGCCTTCATCACAAGGTACGCTATTTTGAGCAATTGAAGTACAATCTTCTCATTTTCTCTCAAGAGCTAATTTAAGCATCGGAGGGTTTGCGCGGGGACCCCCACCCGCGCCCTAACGGTGCTCTCGTTTTGTAGGCCTCTCATCACCAGCAAGGCCTCTCGTCACTCCGAGACCTCTCGTCACCAGCGAGGCCTCTCGTCACTCCGAGGCCTCTCGTCACCAGCAAGGCCTCTCGCCACTCCGAGACCTCTCGTCACCAGCAAGGCCTCTCGTCACTCCGAGACCTCTCGTCACCAACAAGGCCTCTCGTCACTCCGAGACCTCTCGTCACCAGCAAGGCCTCTCATCACTCCGAGACCTCTCGTCACCAGCAAGGCCTCTCGTCACTCCGAGACCTCTCGTCACCAGCAAGGCCTCCCGTCACCCCGAGGTCTCTCGTCATCCTCAAGGCCACCAGATCATTTTGAGGCCACCAGATCACTTTTGAGGCCACCAGATCACTTTTAGCCACCAGATCACTTTGAGGCCACCAGATCACTTTGAGGCCACCAGATCATCAGCCCACAACATCATCAACCTGTCAGACCATCAGCACTGTCGGATTATCACACTTGGAACTCTGACAGATCTAATTGCTTGTCAAGATTCTCATCAGTGAAGACACGACTCCCGAGACTCTTGCGTCTGTCCACAATAAAAAAAAATAGATTGTTGTATTTTGGCAACAACAATTGGCGCCGTCTGTGAGAAACGCAAGACAAAAAGTCAACTCAAGAATGGCAAACACCCGTGGACACGGACAAACTCTCTCTCTAGGCGTTGAAACACGCCTACGACGACGAAACACTCAGCAACAGGGAGCACCTCCTCCCTCACATAATGCTCAACTTGAAGGAGGTGACCACCCCATTTCCCCCAGCACGCAGGTGGGGAACCAAACAGTCCCACCACCACTACTTATCGTCTCAAGACCGCCGCCTACTGACCAAGCCAGGACTTCACGATAGCCACCACGCACAGTCCCGTGGGAGGAGTATGAAGCATTGAGACAACAACACGTTGAGGGCATGTAAGCACTTCGAGACATGGCTGGTATTCTCCAAGGTATGATGCCGGTAGGGACGTTGCCCGATACTCTGAAAAAGTCTATGCCACCCCCAAAACCTCAGCCCGAGGTAGGGGCCGATTCCTATCAAGAAGCTACTCCCGATTTTCATTCTCGACCTACGCCTCGACGGGAGGGCAGGCCTAGATCGCCACCACAAAGAAAGAACCCTCATTCTGTACCCTAAAGAAATGAAGACCCAAGAATGGAAAACAAAACCAGAAGCCCTCAAAGACGGAGGTATCATGAAACAGTGGCCAGTACGCCAACAAGACATGACAATCAGACAACGGCCACTATGAGGGATGATATGAAAAGAGTAGTAGAAGAAGTGCTCAAATGAAAAAAGTTAATCCCTGCAACAGAAGAGCACCAACGAAGAAAATGTCCTTTTACGACCGATATATTAGAGAGACCACTGCCTCGAGAATTCAAAATGCCACAAATCACCCTCTACTCAGGGAAAGACGACCCATATGATCATGTTCAGAATTACGAGTCACTGATGATATTGCATGGATTGGACGATGATATAATGTGCCAAGCGTTTTCCTTAACACTGTTAGGACATGCTCGAATATGGTTTAACAGCCTTCCAGAAGCCTCTATTTCCTCATTTGGGCATCTTAGGACAGAATTTACTAAAGCTTTTGTGATTAACAGTCGAAGGAAACAGGATGCCACATATTTGCTCAGCATACAACAAGGGAATAAGGAATCTTTACGTCAATTTGTGGATAGATTTTGTAATGCCACCCTGGAAGTCCCCGACTTGCCGACCCAAGTCGCAGTGTCTGCTATGCTCCAAGGGACACGCCTCGCCTCTCTCCAAGAGTCACTTTCTTTAGACCCCCCAATGTCCCTGGCCGATCTATTTGTCAGAGCAAATAGGTATATCCTCCACATTGAAATTATGAGGAATGTGGCAGGGAATGAAGACAAAGAAAAGAAGAGAAATAAGCGAGAAGGGGAAGAAGAGTCTATTCGACGACAGGAAAGGGTTAGAAGATCAAATATACCTCTGTCCCAGTTCCACCATTACACCAAACTCCTCCAACCTCGGTCAACCATACTTGCAGCCATCGAAGGGTCAGGTCTCATTAGACTCCCGAAAAAGGTTAACCATCCAATGGGAAAGAATAGAGAAGAATATTGTAGATATCACATAACCCGTGGTCATTACACTGACTAGTGCCGGGAGTTAAGAGATTAGATTGAGATGCTAGTTCGTGAAGAACACCTTCAAAGGTACGTACAGGTCAAAGATGGTGATCCTCAAAGAGGAGAAGATAGACAGGAAGAGCGAGGGAGATCAAATCAGAGATGTCAAGAGAGAGGAAGGGGTTATAGAGAGAATCCACCTCTAGACAATGAACCAATTCATGAGCCCATGCATGTCATCTCGGGCAGTGAAACTATGGTAAGGGACTCCTCCTATTCCATCTAGACAAGCCACGAAAGGACATGCCCTTAGAAGAAGGCAGTTAGCTACCATTAATGCCCTCAAAGAGAAAACTAGGAGCAAAATTCAGACACATTGAAGAGAGCCTATGTTAAAGATCGAGAAACTAAACATTTCGTGCTCGGAGGCAACAATAAGACCCAAAATGAAACAGTGGATGTACTCACTTATTTCAAAAAATGTAAGCATTTCCATTACACATTACTTTGTGAAAGTTTGTTTGCTATGCTCTACTTACAGGAAAAGTAAACTCAAGCCCGTTGTCCCGCCTACGGCCCGGCAACGAGGTAAAATGCGATCAAGCCCGTTGTCCCGCCTATGGCCCAACAACGAGGTAAAATGCGATCGAGCCCGTTGTCCCACCTATGGCCCGACAACGAGGTAACATTCGATCAAGACCGTTGTCCCGCCTACGGCCCGGCAACGACGTAAAACGAGATCGAGCCCGTTGTCCCGCCTATGGCCCGGCAACGAGATAACATTCGATCAAGCCCGTTGTCCCGCCTATGGCCCGGCAACAAGGTAAAATGCGATCGAGCCCGTTGTCCCGCCTATGGCCCGGCAACGAGGTAAAATTCGATCAAGACCGTTGTCCCGCCTACGGCCCGACAACGACGTAAAACGCGATCGAGCCCGTTGTCCCGCCTATGGCCCGGTAACGAGGTAAAATTCGATCAAGACCGTTGCCCCGCCTACGGCCCGGCAATGAGGTAAAATGCGATCGAGCCCGTTGTCCCGCCTATGGCCCGGTAACGAGGTAACATTCGATCAAGCCCGTTGTCCCGCCTATGGCCCGGCAACGAGGTAAAGTGCGATCGAGCCCGTTGTCCCGCCTATGGCCCGACAACGACGTAAAACGCGATTGAGCCCGTTGTCCCACCTATGGCCCGGCAACGAGGTAAGATTCGATCAAGCCCGTTGTCCTGCCCATGGCCCGACAACGAGGTAAAATTACATTCAAGCCTATTGTCTCGCGCATAACTCAATAACTGGGAGCAGAATGAAACTCATCGTTCGATGCATAGTTCGACATCTATGGAAAGCAAACTTACTAGTATATCTACCTCATACTTCTGCAAAGGAATTGAAAATCACAAGAGTCCAAGAATTTAAAAGCATGATGTGCTAACAAGCTCAAGAGGATGTGTAGAAGATTAAGCATCTAAAAGAGAAGTGGTGTTCAAAAGTTTACCGGACAAGATACTCTTTCATCCGAACCTTCCGGCTAAAAGAGTAGGGAGCAATTGATATGCCCTGTAAACATGAAGAATCACAAGACCTAAAAAACAGTCTTGAGACATGGACATGAAGCCCAAAGGCCCAACAAGTTGTAGGAAATCAAGGAAGTAATCCGAAGAAGCAAGAGGTCGAGCCGAGACCAAGGGGGGAGGGCCCACTCGGTTATGCCAAGTGGGTACGACACTGCCTTAATTTTTCAGTCATAACTTTCTCATACGAGCTCCAATTGAGCCGATTCAAAGTCCTTTTGGAAATATGAGATAATTATCTACAACTTTCATGTTTTGAGTTTTGATAGATTCTGGCTTAATCAAGGGATAAATCGGATATGAAATTGATATACCTACACTATGAAGGCTCGGAGTTAAGTATTGAAGGAAGATGGACTCGAACCAAGTCAAAAGGGAAAAAGAAGGCATAACCGAGTGGCCCCCCACTCGTTCGGGAAAAAGAAGACATGACCGAGTGGCCCCCACTCGGTCATGACCGAGTGACCACTCGCTATTTATGACCCACTCGGTTTTGCCGAGTGTGTATGACACTACTTCAGTTTTTTGGCCATAACTTTCTCATACGAGCTCCGATTGAGCTGATTCAAAGTCGCATGGAAAGATAAGAGAATTATATACAACTTTTATTTTTTTAGTCTTGATATATTCTGGCTTAATCAAGGGGTAAATCGGGTATGAAGTTAATGCACCTACACTATGAGGGCTCGGAGTTAAGCATTGGAAGAAGATGGACTCGAACCAAGTCAAAAGGGAAAAAGAAGGCATAAATGAGTGGCCCCCCGCTCGTTTGGGCAAAAGAAGACATGACCGAGTGGCCCCCACTCGGTCATGACCGACCGAGTGGCCACTCGCTATTTATGACCCACTCGGTTTTGCCGAGTGAGTATGACACTGCTTCAGTTTTTCAGCCATAACTTTCTTATACGAGCTCCGATTGACCTGATTCAAAGTTCTATGGAAATCTAAGAGAATTATTTACAACTTTTATGTTTTGAGTTTCGAGATATTCGAGTTAAATCATCATGAAAATGGAGAATTAAATTGAGGTATGTGAACCACTTAAAACCGAGCCAAGGAAAAGGGGAGAAGAATGCATGGTCGAGTGGGCTTGGGCCAGTCTCTCCTCTTTTCCCTCTCGGATGGGCCGCAAAATCATCAAAATGGGCCGCGAGATTCTCGCACATCTTCTCTCTCTCCTCCGCTATAAATACGAGATCATGCCTTCATCACAAGGTACGCTATTTTGAGCAATTGAAGTACAATCTTCTCATTTTCTCTCAAGAACTAATTTAAGCATCGGAGGGTTTGCGCGGGGACCCCCACCCGTGCCCTAACGGTGCTCTCGTTTTGTAGGCCTCTTGTCACCAGCAAGGCCTCTCGTCACTCCGAGACCTCTCGTCACCAGCGAGGCCTCTCGTCACTCCGAGGCCTCTTGTCACCAGCAAGGCCTCTCGCCACTCCGAGACCTCTCGTCACCAGCAAGGCCTCTCGTCACTCCGAGACCTCTCGTCACCAACAAGGCCTCTCGTCACTCCGAGACCTCTCGTCACCAGCAAGGCCTCACGTCACTCCGAGACCTCTCGTCACCAGCAAGGCCTCTCGTCACTCCGAGACCTCTCGTCACCAGCAAGGCCTCCCGTCACCCCGAGGTCTCTCATCATCCTCAAGGCCACCAGATCATTTTGAGGCCACCAGATCACTTTTAGCCACCAGATCACTTTGAGGCCACCAGATCACTTTGAGGCCACCAGATCATCAGCCCACAACATCATCAACCTGTCAGACCATCAGCACTGTCGGATTATCACACTTGGAACTCTGACAGATCCAATTGCTTGTCAAGATTCTCATCAGTGAAGACACGACTCCCGAGACTCTTGCGTCTGTCAACAATAAAAAAAAATAGATTGTTGTATTTTGGCAACAACAGTTATCAAAAGCCATGTGGTTTAAAGGATCTCATTATCTTGGCTCCTCTAAGGGTTTTTATGTAATCAAGTGCATATATTCGGAAAGTAGATTTACCCAACTTTCACAAACAACACTTGTGTTTATTTGAGCTTGCGGTTTATATTTAAATGTTGAAGAGAAACTTGTGCTTCACATATTAATGATTTATGTTTCTCATTTCATTGTTGTTATCAAGGAGAAAATTGTTTTGATTCAAAACAATATATATTGTTTGATTGATAATTGACTAAGAGTTGTTCATAATCAATTATATCCTTGCATTAGTCAAGTATATTGGTTCCTTAGTCGAGTATGATTGCTTATAAGGGTTTAATCAAGTATTTTTTAGAGCAATCAAGTGTATATTGATGGATAATCGACTATTTGTGAGTGATAGTCGAATATGTTATGCAAGCTCTCTGTATTTCAAGTTAAATCAAGTTGTTGAAGTGTTTACTCGAGTATTTGATGAGTTTAGTCGAGTATCTAAAGTATTATAAAGTGTAATCAAAATACACTCGAGTATGAAGATTATATAATTGAGTATAGATTTCCATTAGTCGAGTAAGAGCCTGAGTTAGTCGAGTGAATGGTTGTTGAACTCAAATTTTATAGTCGTTGGGCATGCTTTTAAGGCATAGATTGGATCGTTTAGGCTCCAGAAAGGCTCTAAATATTCCACAAATAATTGGGCATGATATTTGAATATTCTAATAATTATTTTATAGAAAAAGAAAATTATCCTTGCATATTCTCATCCTTAAGATAACAACTATAAAAGGAGATGAAGTTGAAGATAGAGGCTATTGATTCTGAAATTCTTTCTACTTCTGAAGTGAGCCAAATGTTTTTCAAGCTTTTATTCTCAAAAACAAAAAAGAGAGAAAGAGTGCTTACATTCTCCACATTTCTTTATCTCTCTCTTTTTATTCATGAAAAGCAAACTTTGCACTCAATCTCAATCTTGTGAGAGCTTCTCGAGTGTGCTGATATGTAATCTATTCTTAACTAGCTTGTTGTGGTTACAGTTGATCCCTAAAAGGTAAGAAGTTGCACCTAATCCTTTGAAAAGCCAAGAGGTTAGGCCTGATCCTATAAAAGGTAGTGGTTTTGATATAGCCTTTAAAAACCAATTGTATTGGTTACTACTGAGCTAGTGAAAAACACAGGTTACAACTACACCTGTGAAAAGTTGGGATTATAGTTAAGCCTGGAAATGCTAAGTAGATTGTTAAATCCTTGGTGAGGAGTCAAGGCAGTGGAGTAGGCTTGCTAGCCGAACCACTGTAATTTTATTGTGTGCCGCATTGCATTATTTCTTTCATTACAACATTGTCTTTCTTTTTACAATCTGAAATCAGTTTTTCATTCTTCAGTAAAGGTTTTTCTAAATCTTGAAAAGGATAAGATTTCTTCTATTAAATCTATTTTATAGTTATCAATTTCTATCAAGTATTTATGTGAAGCATTAGTTTGTAAAAGTCCAAACTCTTTTTCTTAAAGTTCTTTTAAAATCAAGAAAAATCTTTTAAAACCTAATTCACCCCCCTCGTGGGTGTCTATCTTTTCTTTTAGGGGTGAATGTCCTATGTGATCTACTATTAGTGTGAAGAGACTATCCCTGGCCAGAGAAGATTTAATATAAAGAAACGAGTTTCCTGAAGTGTCATGTAGTTATGCTGATAAGGTCTGACATATAGTTACTGAGTTTGTGAGTTTATCACTCCTGGCTCTTACTCAGTCGGGACGTTAAGTGATGGAAGGATTATAGCACACGGTAATCGTCAACTGTAATAGATTTACTTGAAGTGAGACTTCACTACCACTTATATTGTCTTGAGTGGCTAACAAGCGTTCCTTAGCAACCCTCAAATCATCATCAGGATATGGAGAGATTCTTGTAATGGGTCAAGATGTTGATCAGTGTCAAAATGGATTTTGATGCCATCTAATTGCTAGTAGAAAGTAAATTTAGAAAGTTACACACCATATAATGTTCCATTTGATATCAACATTGTGTGCCCGATGCATCTTAGGAATCAGTGGGTCAAATGTTGACTTGTTGGGCAGGAGAGTTGACTTCCAATCCATTGAAAGTTGACTTTCGATGCTGCATTAGCTTTTCTAATTAAGCTACACATGGCATGAAATTAGAGACATTGAGGGGTGAGGCGATGAAGGAAGTTGGATGTGGAGCTTATAAGATATACAAAAGACATGTTTACTGTTGGTAGCTTCTATAATTTATATTTCCTCCGTTTCTTCTGCTTCTTTTAAAATCACAAGTGTGTGACAATCATGTAAAAAATTTTGAGACACAAGTGCTAGTGATATGGGCAGCCTCTTTTTGAGCACGAGTAAAGGTGATCAGAACTGTATCAAACTGCATACTAGGTATGGACAGCTTAAGACCACCACAACATGAGGTGGAATCGATCTCAATACAGAAATAGTTTTTGTACCCTAGCCTGACATCGGACTTCAAGTACGTATTTATTGTTATTTATGTGATGAATATATGTGTAGCATAAATACCCAACCTGTGTATAATGTGTATTCATTGTATTCTGTGATGCATCTTTAAAGTGAATTCTTTTTTTTACTTTTACCTGCATTGTAATGCATGTAATCTGTCACCAACAACCACAAACGCAATGCCTACCTATCGCCCATGACGCCATCGTGACAAGGATTCAATGGCCACTCATATTGGTTCCCTCGTACTTTGCTATCAAACGACAATGCATCTTCGGCCACATCGAAGCTTAAAGCCATGACCAAGAAGATAATGGAGTACGTGGTAGAGGTTTCAACCATGACCGTAGATGGCAATAACAACCTGCGTGATACGATTGGAGAAGACGAAAGATTGCACCTTTCATCATTCCGTTGATTTCCATTGTCAACCACTATTAAGCTCATCGATAAGTTTTGATAATTCTTTACGTACAATTTAATTTACACAAATACAATAATTAAACAATTTTAAACAAAAAATACATGAGTTTCTAAAACCATAATCTCTAATACCACGTGTAGGCTATAATATTGTAGTTACAATCATAACATACAATTCAAATATCATGCCCATGAATCGTAAAACTCATGTAAATCATGTAATATGATTAAATAAATGAGTACCTGGATCCATTAGGACTTTGGGCTGTAAGAGGATTATCGGCTGATGACAAAACACCCGGAATTTGATTTATCCCCCTTCACAGTACCAACCTTAATGATGGACATAAAAATATAATTGTAATTGTTTTTCTATATTAGGTAAAGAGAGAACCAAACTCCTATTTATAATAGTAGAAATAGTCTCTCATCAAGACTCTTTAGGAGTTATCCACATCTTCTAAACCAAATAGAATTTTAAGGTAATCAATTATCTTATTAAATCCTTTGATTATCTCATCAGATTAACATCATTATATCTAATATTCAATTTAATTATTTCATTAGATAAATGCCATCATGTTTGATAAAATAATTATTTCAATTATCTTATAAGATACTAGATAATTGTTACTAATTATTTGATTCAAGCTATCCTTCTTCCTTTCTTCTTCTTTTCTTCTTCACTACTTGCGACCGGTCAAAAATGATGTCGTTTTATAACCATAAAAACGATGTCATTTTAAAGTTTGGTTATTTCCAATTAAAACTAAAAAACCAATTTTTTTCAAAAATTAACCGAACCAAAACAATTTGAAAAAAAAAAACAAATAAACTGAATCGACAATTTCGATAAGTTCGATTCAGTTATTTCGCACCCAACTGCACAGTATTTGAGTGTATTTTACTCTTCTCTATTTGTTACAATGACCCCTGTGCACCTTTTAAATACACTGATACAAAAACAAAGTGTGGTCGGTCTTCAGCCTTCTGCAGGCTAGCTACGATGGTGGAGGCATGTTACGGGATCCGGGCGCTTTTTGAATGTAATCCCTGTATGTAAATTACAAAAGTTAGACAAGAAAAACATATTGCAGCAAGCCACGTAAGTAAATCGAAGCCCAGGACAAGGAGCTATGTGTGTCCAAGTCCAACACTAACCATAACGCATGAGCATGCAAAATACGCGCATCCATCTTTGAACTAGATATTGAAAGCTTAAAAATGATTCAACAATCACAGCCGCCCCCTTCAGTAATAGTTTCCCGGGTCTCTTCCCATTGGCCTTATTAGGCCGCCGGGTCGATTTATTTCCTTTTGCTTCCCCAAAAGTACTATAAACTATTTGAACAAGTTCCTTAATATAAATTAACTAATTAGTCTCACGGGAGAAAAAACAAACAGTCCCATCCACCAAATATCAATCAATATGTCCTAAAATTTTATATTCGTACAGCATTACTCATGCGTAAAATATCTGGTGACGACGGGCGGCGGAACACCCAACGAGGAACAGGAAGACAATTTGTCCGGTTGACGAACATCAGCCAAATTTTGAGACAAAAGTAGGGCACTCTTCTGTACTCGATTATTTATTGACTGAAAATATATGGAAACTAGTTAACAAGAATATAACGCCAACACTGTAGATAAATAGTGCGGTGTCCCAAGAAAGCTTCAAACAAAAGAGATTGTCATATATATATATATATATATGATCATATTAATTAGGGTTAGCTACGGGCTTGGCTTTTAGCTCTGCGAGTACGCAATCCATTGTTTTGTTTCTCGTCATTGGCCGGCCGACTTCTGGTCTGCATCTGGCCAGTACGCTGGCAATATCTATCAGCACATCAACAAATCCATATATTACTGTGAACTGCTACTGCATGTGAGTGGCTTGCATCAATATATAAAACAAATCCGTTACTGTGCCTGTTGCTCTCTCTCTCTCTCTCTCTCTCTCTCTCTCTGAGAATAATTAATATAATAACTGGATAACCATAAATTAGAGAAGATCGATGTTACTGAATGACCTTACAATAATATTCTTATAGTTAATTATGACGGATTTGATGGGTTTCTTATTCTTGATCGTGATCATAAATGAATCTTGCGATTGTGATGGTTAGAAAACACTAAAGTTGAGTGATTGTATTGTGTCCAATCCAATGCATATGATGGGTATATGTAATTAAGTTCTGTAACCAGCTTAAATGCAGAGGGAATAAACAAATATATGTGAAGATATTGTAAAGAATAGGGTAAATCACTATAAAAATAATGAATCTTTATTTTTTAAAATTTTATAATAAATTTTTAATATTTTCACTAGTATATTAAACTTTGCATTTATTAAAAATTTATTTTAATTTTAAAAAACAACTATAAACTAAAAAATAATTCTATTTATATATATATATATATAGAAATAAAACAACTGGAGTGGTCGCCGACAAAAGTTACTGGCGGCTGGCGCCCCAGTGGCTCTTCGCCATCACGGAGGTGTTCTGTCATCTGTGGCAGCGGGTAGCATCCGGCTTTCACCTTATTTTTTTTATTTTTAAATATATATTTGATTATATATACATATATATATATATATGTACGCAGAAATTTGTTCTGCTCTCCGCGTTGGGCTTGTCCGGTGTGGGCATGCTGGGGGAAGGGGGTTCACACCCCCCTTTATAATTATATTTTTAATTAATATGTATTTTAATAATTAAAATATTTATTAGTTAACTTAATTATATTTTAATTAATTTCATCACTAATGGAATAAATTACAAGAAAATTTATAGATATTTTTAAATCACAAGGGGTATTCGCGTAAATAGGCCAAACAAAAAATAAGAGATTTGGGATAATTTACCAATTATAAAACTGAAACAAAATTTAAAGATTGGTAAATTATTAAAAAAAATCAAAAATTTATTGTAAAATTGAAACTATATACTAAGTTTGGTATAACATTAAAAAAGTTAAAATTTGTAGTAAAATTGAAATAAAACTAAAATTTAAATTTTTTTCTATAGTTTACCCTAAAAATATGCAAAATTATTTATACAATATAAAACATATTACAAGACTTTCACTTGTTAAATATTACTTTATCTAGAAAAAAATCACTTGTTAAATAGATCATCATAATTAAAAAAGTCATTATTGTATTATGATATTTTTGTAAAAATAACTTATATTTAAGTAAAAAAAGATAAATCGGGTAATAAGACTTTTTTTCAACCACACTCTCCTATTCTATTCTTTATTTTATTTATTTATTAATAAACTCTAATTCTAATTTTTTTATCTTACCTATAACTTTTACTACTATAAAATTTTAATATTTATTTTTTAATTTAATAATAAATATTAATGTATTAAATTTTAATATTATTTAATATATTTTAAAAATCAATTTAGTAATATTTTTTAAATAAAATTATTTAAAAACATTCGAAATAATAATTCATCTTCTGTCGCGTCTATTCATTTTCTATCGCTACGTCTATTCATCTCCCACCACTCTTTTGTTATTGACTCTTTGTCTTCTTCAACTATGGTCCTTTTCTAATTCATCGTGTTTCACTGCCTAAACCCTCTATCTCTAAAGTCAATAGTAAATCGACTACAATCGATGATGGCAAAGACTGTGGCAATGACCGTTGTAGGGTCGCAAGCTGTTGAGATGGTCATTGTGGTGAGACATGACGACGATTGTGGTAGCAACCTTAATCACCAAATCTAGCAAGGTGATGATGGATTGCTAATAATATAGCAAGAAAAATTGGTGCATGATTGCGAGCAGCATTAGAATGGAAAATTTTCAAAATCTCCCTAAGAATTTGGTTTGACAAGAGAAATGATGACCAATTGGAGATAGCCTGAGCATGCTCACATACATTTGAGAATAAACTTATCCCATGAGGATAGATTTGGCTAGCTTTTGTTTAGGCATGATAATGGTACTCGCCAAAATCCTATTTTGAAAATGAGGATTTTGATATCAAAAAACGCCCAATAGAAAGGAACAAGGTATCCAAAATTTTTGTGAAGTATTAGTAGGGTAGCATGACAGGTCCCCCATGCATTCTTTATCTTGATATAATTTATATAATTTTATATATATGTATGTATATATGTGTGCATATATTACTTTATTTAATTACATATTATATTTCATATATTAGTAGAAACACAAATTAGATAGATTTTCACAAACTCGAAATCTAACCTAGTTGGCCTCTCCTACCTCTCACCCTTGCCATTGATAAACCAATATGGTATTTTTTATTACCTAATGCATTTGAACAATTTAAATTATTGCAGTTATTTTTTTAAAAATTTTTGCTAGCACTAATATCAAATTCATTTTGTTATCAAATTATTATAAAGTTATTTAAATTATAAATATTAATTTGTTAAAAAACTATATGTGTACTAGGCATATGAGATATCCATCCGAAACCCATAACCTATTACTTTATATGAGTATGGAGATAAAGGGTTAAACAAAATATCTTAAAAGAACAATAATAAAAACAGGGGTAGAGGGGTCCCCCAACCCATGCCTTCCCCATTGTCATCCGTAACTTCTGGTTGGCAATTACAATAAAAGAACAACTGGGTCCAATTGCTCACAAGGACCATCCATTGCAACAACAATACTTGGGGTAGTCTTTGTTGATAAGATGATTAATCTTTTTATTTTACTTTTAAAACTTATTGGAGAATGACAAAAATCACACGAAACCTAACAACGCATTTGAGATTAGTAAAACCTGAACATGGAACTTAAAACTAACTTGTCAAACTCAACTACAATTATCATTAAATTACCAACCCAATCGTACAAAATATATATATTAATCATCATTTTCATTTTCATGTGACATAAGAAGGCACTAGTGACAGCCGATTGTCCGTCGCTTGCACCGGCCATGGTGATGATACTCTGGGTTTAACGTGACAGGTTGACGCATCGGTAAATGCTAAGTTATAGCTGCTACCTGCATGCGCAGGGGAGAAGGAGACGGGAGGGAAAGAAACGATGTGATATAAAATGTGGTTATGTTTTGGCCGAAAGCAAGCGTGTAATAATTTAATTTGTTGGTCATCCTCATCCCCTGCGATGACTGCTCCTTCAAACTCTTTATTATATATATATATATATATATATCTTCACCTAGAAAGTTCGGACAACTTCACCCTTATTATTATATCTTTACCTAGAAAGTTCGGACAACTTCACCCTCATTATTATATCTTTACCTAGAAAGTTCGGACAACCTGATTGCCTGCTCCTTCACACTCATTATTATATTTTTACCTTGAAAGTTCGGATAACTTGATTGGATAATTCCAAATATTAGTTTGGCAGTATCCTAGGAATAATGCAGGAGCAGGGCCTCGTTTAAACCATGCAACCAGACATTTATATTTATGTATAATATTAGGCGTTATTCCGGGGATTTTCTTGTAAATATATAATAATGATATTTAACTTATATATTTTTATAAATATTGTTTGTATTAATTTTTAATTTTGTTTGAAATAAATTTTTTCTTGGAATATATTATAGATTTTGCTATGTTTGTAGATTAGTGTGGAATATATTATAGTTATTTTTTTTGGATAATATATATTTTTTTAAATTTCAATATCGTAGTTAGATCATCTGTTTGGTTTTTTTTTTTTTTTTATAAGATTTGAATTGAATTTGTAAAAATAAATAATATACTTTCAATTGAAAAAATACTTTAATAGATATAAAATGAACCTAGTACAGTAATCGTTATGTGTGTCTTTTTTTATTTGCAATTAATTTTTAGTATAATACTATTGTTGTTTTAATTATTCGCCATTCAATATTTTCATGGTAAGTGGATGTGTATAATTAAGGTGTGACTATTGACATGCATTTTGTTGATAAAGGTTGAAGTTTAAAGGTTTATTATGTTTGAATGGTAAGAAATTGCAAATATCATAAACTATATTTGAATAGTATGAAATTGAAAATATCATAAATAAAAAGAAATACCATATATTTTTGTTACTCACTATGAGCACTTAGGCATGTTCAAAAGATAGAAATAAAATATGAAATCTAACATTGTAGGTAATCTGTTAACTGAATTGAAAAATTTTGATTTTAGATAGGAATTCTAAAAGAAATGTAGATTGTATTATTATGTAACCTATGGGTGTAATTGTCACATGTTTATGCATTTGGACCTATACAAATAATACGATTGTTATAATGTCTGGCCCTTTTACAAACCATCACCGCTAAGGTATCACTATTGCCATTATATCCAGCATCCCAACTACACATAGGTTTTCCTTCATAAAAATTTAAAAATTTAAGTAATAATAGACTAACAAAAATTTTAAATAATGATTTGTAATAGAATAGTATATAGTTCAATATAATTATTAAAAATACTTAATAAAACTTGCAATTAAACTGAATTTGTAGTCACGTATCATTAAATTACAAAATATTTCTCATAAAAGTTATAATACTCTATCTTATATAATATGTAATTCGAATAGATTAATTTTCTCTTTTTGTATTTGTTTTGTTATTCATCTTCGTTTTCATTGTGCTGATCCAGGTCCACTTTGTCCTTCATTTTTTGTTCTAAAATATATGAAATTTCCAAGTGATGGTGGAAATTCTATTATTTTTTTAATTGAAAATTTTATAAGTAACTTTTTGAGTAAGAAAATTGAGTTTAATAAATAAATAAAAGAATTACTTCAAACCCTTCATGTTCCTGAAGCTCAGATCTTTTGCTCTTTGGCCTACAATCAATGATTAGCAATATACATTTTTTAAAATAAAGGATTCCTATCATAAGTTTTTTTGTAAAATCTTGAGAAAAACACATTGATACCTTTTTTGCTTGTTGAAGTTATAGTTTGATTCTAGTTTTTCATCTTGTTTGTAAATTTTCAAGATGGTGTAGTTTAGTTTCCCAATCCTTCTTATAAACTATAATTATAGATTTTTATTTTGAATAAAAGGTTTTTTCCTAATAAGTTTTGGATTTGCACTGACAAAATTAAACTCTGTGGACCTAATCTATTTAAAAGTTTATTAGCAAGGATGTCTAGTAATCTCTCTATTTTTTTATTAAAGAGCACAAATATTGTATCTCCAATGTTGTTAGTCACTCTGTTTTTTGTTGCACCTAGCAAGGAGAATTTGAGGTCTCATGTTGATAGGAAAAAGTTATAATGTTCTTTGTATAGTAAATTTTAAAAGTATTTAAATATAAGGCATCAATTTTTAAAAAATTTAATAGGAAAGTATAATATTTTTTATTTATAATATTATTTACCTTGAAATTTTTTAATTGTTGTAGAAGTGACAATGATGATGAAAAGACCTTGTTTATCATTGTAGAAACTCGAATCAAAGATTTTTGCTAGTTTTCCCCATAATGTCACTTTCATTGTAGTTACCTTGATGCCATAAAATTTGCTTTATACTAAATTAGTTATAGACAAATATCTTTCTAGGAAAAGAAGTATAGTGTAGCAACATGTTTATAATATTATAAAACTTGATTTTTGAAAGGTTTGAAAAATGAAAGTCTTACTCATATGTAAGTACACTACAAAAAATTCATAATTTAGTGAATGGAGAATCCGTCACTAAAACAAGAAAACCTGTTGCTAAAAATTTGTCACGGAAAAAATTTGTCACTAAAACTAGCATCACTAAAATTTAGTCACGAAAATCAGTGACGGGCGTATTTAGTGACAGAATCTGCAATGGGGTCTCTGTAAGAACCCATATTTTCGTGAGGTTGTCACGTAATTTAAGCAAGTTTAGAATACCAAAAAATTGGCTTAATAGCAGTTATAAGTACTGAATCAACTGCAGGGAGTGTCTTGGGGCTTAAATGTCTAAAGAAAATGATATGGTATTGATGAGCGTTTCGAGATAGGATTTGTGGCATCGAAAGAAATTAAATCAGAAACAATTTTCGGTACAACTAAAGTGCAACTGCCATTTAGGCTGTAAAACTGAATTGTCGTAAGGGACTTTCAGAAAGTCAATGAAAGCTTGAGGGGAGGGGGCTTCAATTTTTTGTAAGGAACAACCCTTCAGTGGTTTCGAGATGAAACAATAGCTTGGTAAGGATACTGGGGCGAAATCGTCCTTATCATCTAAGTTTTTAGTTATTAATTTTGGATTTTTAGTATCCAAATGCAAATTAATTCAGTGTTTGAGGGTATAATTGTAATTACGGAATTGTCCAAGTGAAATAGAGATGAAAATTAGAGTTTAAAGATTTAATTTTCTTATGTATAATGTACTATATATTGTTATATATGTATATATATGCAATGTGTGTTTGTGCACATAAGAGAAATGGCATGCCCTACAACCTTCAAGACATGCCCTGCGAATTGAACGTGAGTTGGGGTGTTCTTCATGCAAGGAAGAATGGTTGAGGCAGGCGTGAGGCTATGGTGGAGGTTGCTTATAAATAGATAGAGAAATTGATGGAAAATGAAAAAGAAATGGAATAAAACTTGCAGATAATTGTGGCCGAGAGCATCAAAGAGAAGAGAGATGTCAAAAGAGAGAGTTTATAAGAGAGATATAAAGGGTGAGGAGATGGCGTCACTGGCGGCCATAGCCGCAAGCTCCAAGCAGCCGAGGCAGCGACCATGGCCGACGCAGAGCAATAGCGCCGGAGTTGCAAGCGCACAGTGGCCACGTTGGTTCGGTGGAGGCTAGTGCAGTGGCCAAAAACAGCCCAAAGTGAGTTCAGCGGCTGGGCAAAGGTGTTGGAAGCTCGAGTAGGGCCGCAGGCAGCAAGCACTGTGAGTATGGAAGTGACGGTGTGCGATGGCGGTCGTGTTGCAGCGTGCGGCGGCGGCGGCGGCGGCTGGTGAGGCCGGTAGTGGCCGATGAAGGCAAGCGACGGATGGCTGCAAGGCTAGTTCAGCGTTGTAGGTCGCTGGAAGGAAGAAGCAAGGAGGGAGAAGATGAATAGGAAAAAGAAAAGAAAAATAAAGAAAAGAAAAGAAAGAAAAGAAAAATGAGAAAAAAAATGCCGAAAAATCTTAGAAAATCTTGAAAAATAGGAAATAAAAATTTATTAAAATTTTGGAGATTTAGGGCAAGAAAATGGTTTGGGCATGCGTTTTGAGGATATGACACGCATACCAAGAAAGTCTGAGAAGCTAAGATAAGGTAAGTAAAACTCTCTAGAAAATTTCAAAAATTTAGAAATATTATTTTATGAATTGTCATAGGGAAATATTTGAAAAATATTTAGTTGAATCTATTGAGGAAAAATAGGAAAAAATAGAGAGAAAAATAAAAAAATACAAGAAATTATGGAAAATAGGTTTTAGTGCTTATTTAAATAAATGTGGTGATTATGATACTTTTAGACTTAAAGTTGAAGTGACTTGTGCAAATTTTGAGGTTGGCACTCAAATCGAGACGATGCATGAATTTCGAGGCAATGCATGAATATCGAGGTAGCTCGATAAGCCTGAGAAGGTAAGTGGTACTTTTCAACTGGATTTAGTTTTATAAAAAATATTTGGTTTGTAGGTGGTTCAACCCAAAACCCGATTTTGAGTAAATGATTTTATCATGTTGTCATCCCTTGATGTGAATATATCATGTAGATTGCATTTACATGTATTGATGATAAAATGTTCATATGTTCACGATGATATTATTGATCATGCATCGCATAAGGGTTTGGGATTATGGGCTAGCACCCTCTACCAAGGGTGCACCTATACACCTTAGCCTAGTAAGAAGGTTGTAAAAATGGGGAGCAGTAGTTGGGTGCGATCGACTCAAATCGAAATGATATGGAAAAGGTGTTCTGCATTACGCATTCATGCATGAAATATGTTTATTGTTCTCTTACTTAGATTATTCATCATCTAACTTGGGTTTTGCCCCTAGAATATTCAAACACTCCAGATAGAGATGATAGGAGAAACGAGGATGAATGAGGCATGAAATACACTTAGCAAAGTGCATGATAAATGGAATGTATGTAGTGTAGCCCATGTATTTAATTTCTGTTACTTTGAAATATGAACGTTTTGAGAAATGATGATATATAACTATTTGGTTAATAATGATGTAAAACCCTATTTAAAGTTAATGTTAGTTGAGAACTTATACTTTGTATTAAACTATGTTGAGGAACAATGATGTAAGAACTTATTTAATGTTAAAGTAAGATGTCAGATATGATTATTGCTTCTGCATTTGATGTGTATAATAATTCTCTTTCCAGAAAATGTTTAAAAAATTTGGGAGAGATATGAGAAATGATATGGTTTAACATTAAATTTAAAAGAAAAAAATTTATTATCTCAGAATTGTCCCAAGTTATAATACGCCTGAGAAAATAGGATGTTACAGTCTCCTCCATCGCTAATTCAAATTAGCGACAAGTCTTGTCGCTAAATAAAAAAATAAAAAAATATTTATTTTTAATAAAAATAAATAAATTTAAATTTAAATTAAAAAATGAATTATTTAAAAATCTATAAATAAAATAAATATATTATTTATTTTTAATATATTAATGAATAATATTTTTAAATAAATTAATTAATTAAAAAAATAAAAAACAATTTTTTATTCTTAATAAATAACTACTTAAAAACAATTTTTAGAAATAAGTTGTATATTCATTTTATTTTTTATGCATAACTAATATTTTATTTAAAAAATTGACATAATAATTTTTTATTTCTAATTTTTTTAATCTTGTTTAAATAATTAATAATATATACACAATACACAATAATATATACATAATACGCAACTATATAAATGTAAGATAAATAATAATATACATGCAATAAATATGAATAACATGAATATTTTTCATCTAAAAAATATTCAAAGAAGCATTTAAAAGTTAAAGTAACAAAATACTAAAAATATAATACGCAGAGAAAAAAAATATATCTTATAAATTTTGGTAATGCTCGTATCTTCTAAATGAAAACTCTATAATAAAAAAAATAAATAAATAGAAATTTGAAAGTGAAGTTGGGAGTCAATAACAGAGGGGAGAAGGAGAAGAGTGTTGCCAGGGGACATTTATATAGGGGAAATTCAAAAGGGGGCGGGAAAATTAAAAAGAGGAAGGGGGCGAGGGGGGATAGTGACAGGCTCGCCCGTCAAATGTTCTTGTCGCTAAATTATGTTTAATTTTTTAAATTTTTTTAATTATTTAGTGACAAATAATTTTGTCACTAGATAAATTAATTTTTTTGAATTATTTAGCGACAAAAAAATTTCATCACTAAATAATTTTCATTTTAATTTATTTTTTTATTATTTAGCGATAGAATGTTCCGTCGCTAAATGAATTTAATTTTAATTTAATAAATTTTTAATTATTTAGCGATGAAATATTTAGTCGCTAAATAATTTTAATTTTAATTTAATTTTTTAAATATTTAGCGAATGAATATTTCGTCGCTAAATTTAAAATTTTAATAAAAATATTAAAAATTATTTAGTGACAAAATATTTTGTTGCTAAATTTAAAAAAAATAAAAAAAATTAGCAACGAAATATCCGTTGTTGTGCCGTTATAGATATCTGTTACTTTTTTTTGTAGTGGTACGTGGAATTACTTTTTTGCAATGTTTCATGCTATGCCAACATGGTCAATGTTACTGACTCCCACCAAGTAGCAAATGATATCTATAATTTGTGCATGAAATTAGAATTAGTAGTTATTTTAAATTATTGGTAATTATAAAATATTTTTAATTTTTAGTTAATTTCTCATATCTGTTAGTGTTGTGTTGTCATTCACCCTTGCTTTCTTAAGTTGTGAACTGAAATACATGTCTTGGAATTTGAATAGTTTTATCATGTAATTTTCTCACAGATGTTATAATCATGAAATAAATCTTGTACTCATTAAGAAGTGGTTGATACTGTCCTATATATTGTTGCAACAACTTTGAAATTTTTTATTGCAAATATAAAGTCTTCAATCAATAGATACATGTATTTGCTGATTTAATTTTTATTGATTGTTGCGTGTATTTTATTCTCTTGTAATTCCAAAAAAAACAAAAAACACTTTAGTTTTTGTTTCTAAACAATTTACGATTCTTACAATAAACTCAAAATTATATGATTGGTAATTACTAATTTGCCTTTTCATCAATGAAAATCATGTCCAAGTTAAGTAAATCATAGTTATTTTTTAGATTGATTGATTTCAACATTCTTGATATTCTATTCCTTAATATTGAATCATCTTTTATTGGCTTCAGATATTGAAGTAGTGTATACAACATATTTAACTGTACAAAATTTAGGTTAGTATAGTTGATAATGTATAATCATGAAGATGGTAATTACTTTATATAGATGAGTATGTATATTAGTCATGTAAGAGTGTGTTAGATAGATATATAGAATTGAGAGTTAAAATTTATAAAGATAAAGCTTGGATAAAATCATTTATCCAAATTTTGTTCTATAATAAATAAGCATAGATTTAGTTAATTATGTTTGGCTTATGAGCATTTAAGTAAAGAATGAAATAGGAAATTATCGAATGATGGAATGTGTGGCCTTAATAGTTGTAATGCCCGCTTCCAAATATTCCCGCTTAGTATAGGATACTCGAAAGAAGGTCATTACAAAGATGATATAGAACAAAACTGAACTAAAATAACAACTTATTTCATTTCTAGCAGCAGAAATTTAAATAAGATTTAATTACATTTTCAATATCTCATGACTCTAGGCTCAATGGCCATACAAAATAATAAGAGGCTCAAATGCCAATAAACATAATAGATCCTCATCACTATAAACCTCACCAAATCACTAACTATGATTTTTGAAGTTAGGACGCGTCTCCATATATCACTATCCCTGGGCTGTAGTCCTACTTGACTCGCCCCCAATAACATTCTTTCCTTCAACTGGAATGGCAAAGAAAATCAAGTGAACCACAAGACTCAGCAAGTTTGAGAAATAATGAAAAATATATAAGATCCAAGAACACGATGACACCAAGAAGAGTAATCAAGGACTCCACAATTATATATAAGATTCATAATTCATGAATTTATCAATACAACTTAATATATCATGCCACCATGTATTACTATACAAATGTGCATAAACTTTCAATGTCATTATCAATTCTCACAGGCTCGCAAGCCGTCATTCAACACATGCAAGATTGCATCATTTCATTATCAATATCAATCTCCCCGGCTCTCAAGCCATCAATCAATGCATGCAAAATTACATAATTTTAATAAAATCTCACAAATAAATATGGAGCCAACCTACTGAGCTATGGCCACCTCATCCCGCGCCAGGTGCTCTAAGGTACCCTTTCTCCTTCCGCAAAAAATAATAGGTACACAATATATATGTAACATGTACATATATGCATCATGTATACAATTGTCAACCACATGCATTTAAATTCTTATTTCTGCAATATTTATACTTTCAACATCACTTACCCATACTGGATATTTTTCCATCATTAGATAAATTCAACATATCTTACTTCATGATGTTTACCACATTCAAGATATAATTTATGACACAGAAATACTTGATGTAAATAACACATGGATAATTTTGAGAGATGCTATTTAAAATTAAATCTTGATTCACCAGTTGAGGAATATTATAAATTTAATAACTATTTTTCCCATCGTATGATCTTTGTGAATTCATTAACCAGTGTCAGTATGCATTGACTTGCATTCGTGCTCATAGCTCAAATTCATGATTTATCCCCATGCAATCAGAATGACCACACCACGCGGGTTTGTTCATTGACAAGCTAGTATTAATCTTTTACACAAACATTGGGTGTTAAATTTAATGACCACGTTCTAAGGAATATTTAGAAGGAATTTCACAAAGGCATCTCCTAATTTGGACATATTTGAGACCATTTAAAATTGATAAACTATGCATTCCATACACTTACAATGGTCACGCTTGTGTATTCTTCTTTACTATCAAAATTGACTTTGACTTGCTAAAGGAGAGTATTGTTCAAGGCAATTTGATGTCATAAAGATGACCGAGGTGGAGGCATGCAACAAGGTTGGAGCTCGCGGTCAAGGGCATGAGCTCTCTGCAAGGGCTTGTGGCAAGAGCTCGTGACCATGAGTCTTATGACAGGAGGGCATATATGGAAGAGCTCACTAAAAAATGATCGCGGCAAAAGCTCATGGAAAATTTTTTTGAAAAGAGCTCGCAGTAGAGGGTTCGTTACAAGGAGGCATATAAGCATGAGCTCGTAGCAAAGGGCTTGGGGTAAGAGTTCGCAGAAAGAACTCCAAAAAGGCCTGAAGCCAGAGCTCGCAGTAAATGATCACGAGCAAGAGCTTGCAGGAAAAAGCTCGTAATGAAGCTCGGGGGAAGGCTTGAAGCGGAGCTTGCAGAAAGAGCTAACAGCAAGGGATCACGGGCAAGAGCTCGTAGGAGGGACTCGTAGTAAAGAGCTAGCGGATGAGCTTG
Source organism: Diospyros kaki (assembly GCA_036245055.1). Lineage (NCBI taxonomy): Eukaryota > Viridiplantae > Streptophyta > Magnoliopsida > Ericales > Ebenaceae > Diospyros > Diospyros kaki. The sequence goes on from BSEG01000003.1 coordinate 7,954,369, forward strand.
AGGTAAAGGACTGCGACAAGATCTCACGAAAAGCTTGAGACGAGGATTCACGAAAGAGCTTGAGGAAGGAGCTTGAAGCGGAGCTCGCAGAAAAAGCTCGCGGGGTTGATTTGAATAGATATACATAGGCTATTTAAAACAGAGGGTATCTACACCAAGTTGTTCGTCTCGGATATATATATATATATATGAGGGGCTATTTGAAGCGGGACTTATATATGTTTATGAATATTTTGTGTCTGACATTTGCATGTGGGAGATGACATTTGGATGGTTCATGCCTATTCGGATGCGTCATTTAGGCTTCTGCGAGGTGCATTTGGCCATGTATATAGAATTAAGCTCAGGAAGATACAAAAGCGAACAGAGCCTCGTATCTATATCTAGACAAATAAATTGTCATTCACTGAAGGAAACTTGGGGTGGAAACAACCCCATTCTGAGACCACAATGAGACCCCATCAGATACCCAGATATGAAGACTCAATGATCAACAACAAAAAGAGAACCAAACACAGCAACAGACATATATATATACATATCATCCCTCACAGTAACTAAAATGAAAAGACTGACAAGGGAACTCGTACGAGAACAATAAATAAATAAGGGCGCTTGCACTGAAAATAAAAAAGGAGTGTAAGAAGAACTTACCTGATGACTTCGCAATGTAGAAGAATCCTCTCTTCCTGATGCTGCTATCAATCAAGACAGACATGAGAAGCCAGGAGGAAGGAGAAGATGAGGTCATAAATCAAGATGAAGAAGGAAATAAGGCTGGCGAAGAACGTTGGTCATCGGACATGTTACACCAAGGAGGAAATCCTTGACGTAACAAAGGGCATAAAGGGAGGGTTGCAAGTCTTCCCTCTACATCCCATGAAAAATTACTTGACTACCTCTCACCCTAACAACGGTCAAACGAAGGTCCAAGGGCACTATTGACATTTTTCATTTTCTCCATGATCCTTATTCAACCCAATTGTGAAATTACGCACTTATCCTTACCTTTTTACCACGCATAAACATTCATTAACCCATTTTAGACATTTCAGACTTTATTTCAAATTCATATTAAATTTCAATCATTAATTGCTAATAGGCTAAAGCCCAACCAGTTAATCTATCTCAAATAAACTAGGCCTAACTAAATTAAGGCCCATCGATTTTTCTTTTGACTTTCACTTTATTCCATAAAAATATATTCAATACTCAATTAAAAAAAATAAAAACAAATTTTGAACTCATAATAAAATACCCGACAACGCCTAGACCCCTTAACGGGTCGTTACAATAGTAATAAATATTTATAAATACGAAATGTTACTTGAATGTGCAAAGTTCAAGTGAAATAAAAAATTATTAGATTTAATAATATTATTAGATTAAATTAGATAGATTCAATGTATGCACCTTACTACATTCAAAGAATGTACATATAGTTTATTAATAAAATAATATTGATTAAATTACAAATAATTTAAAATTTTAAAAATCAAAAAATCACCACAAAATTAGAAAAAATGAAATACTTATCAAAGAAGAATTACTCCGACAACTATTCATTTACGAAATGTTACTTGAATGTGTAAAGTTCAGTAGAATAAAAAATTATTAGATTTAATAATATTATTAAATTAGATTAGATAGAATCAATGTATGCATCTAGCTACATTCAAATAATGTAAATATAGTTAATTAATAAAAAAATATTTTAAAAATTTAGAAATTGCCACAAAATTAGACAAATGAAATATTCATCAAAGATGTTAGATTCAATATTTCAATTGTGACCCGGAATTAAAATTTGATTGAGATTAGGACTTCTAATTCAACCGTAATTATGACTTTAAATTTGACTATAATTATGATGTTGTCAAATTTGATTTTATGTGAGATCTATCTCATTTTTAGTAATATCCTCATGAATTATCTTTCGAATAGGATATGATTTACTGTATACATCCATAGATAATTTTAAATCATAAATAGGTGTCCAATACTCTGAAATTAGTTAAAACTATATCACTTTTGTATTATCAATATTTAATTAATGATATTTTGTTCTTTCTGCCTGTGATTTTTTCCAATTTGGGCTTTTCATGTTAAATTCTGTATTCGTGTGTGATTGATTGATTTGATTGTTGGTTTGTTTTTTATCCAATTTTGTAACAAAGTGGTATCAAAGCCGTTGGATCTGCACATCTTTGTCATCTTTTAACCATAACACATGTTGCCCAGTTACCACCACTGCAACCACTGCTGCCACTGGTTGTCGCCATTGTTTAACCACCGTTATTGCTAACCACGTTGCCTCTGTTGTTGTTTGTGCATCCTTCCTCATTCATTTGTGCCTTCATCTTCGCCGGTCACGTCTGTCTCTTAATGGATTACAACAGTAACCTCACCATAGTCGTTGATCAAGTGAGCTTCCTCGATCTCCCTTCACCGACGACGACTACGATCGTTCATCTTCATCAGACATAGCTCACCATCGACTTACTCCGATCATTTTCTTCTGCACCTTCCTTACATTGAGACCATCGGCCTTTCTCCTTGCTATGTCGCATTCAACCATCGCCTCTTGTCATCTTTGCCTTCACATTCTCTAATCGCCTGCCATCATTGATCACCTGTTAAACCTTTCTTATTACTTGTCGTTTGTCAATACAGCTGCCATAGCCGATTGGGTTTCCACAATTGTAGAAAGCTTCAAGGTTCTAACCATACCCAGATCTAACCCAGATCTGGGTTGACCCAACCTGCCAGGATTTGACCCGCTTTAGATTCGGTCAACCATATTAATAGATCCAGGTCTGTTTTTGCCCAAATTTACTGCCCAAATCAAGTATTCTTGTCTGCTTTCTGTTGGGATTTTGTTTATTGATCGTTTGGCATTATTTGGGGTTATTTGATCTTCGTATTGGCTACCTTGAAGTATGATATTCTATTATTGGATCAGAATATCTTGATTCTTACTATTGCAGGTTAAGATACATGTAATTTTGGATGAATGAATTTAGATGAAGGTGGAGTTATAAAGGGAGATTTATATTGATAAATGCAGAGTTATTAAGATCAGTAAAGATATATTGAGGCTGATCTCTAGTTATGCTTTAAGTGCGGTTGAAAATATCCACTACAATAAAATTTGTGTAGATTTGGGTGGTATTTCCTGTGGTGCAGTTTTGGTTGGTATTTATCAGGAGATTAATTCTTTGTGATTTTATTGGAAGAAATAATTTTGGATAATTTTATATTTGAATTTTGTGTCAAGGTGGAGCTTATTACAATTGTGACCTGGAATTCAAATTTGACTAAGATTGGGATTCCTAATTTAACCGTGATTATGACTTCGAATTTTACTATAATTATGATGTTGTCAAATTCGATTTTATGTGATATTTATCTCATTTGGAGAAATATTCTCGCAAATCATCTTCTGATCAAGATATGATTTCCTGTACACATTTATAGATAATTTTAGATCTATAAATAGATGTCCAATACTTAGAAATTAGTTGCAACTATATCACTTTTTTATTACAAGTATTTGGTTAGTGATATTTTATTCTTTTTACCCGTGATTTTTTCAAATTTGGGTTTTCTATGTTAAATTATATGTTCGTGTGTAGTTGATTGGTTTGATTGTTGGTTTGTTTTTTATCTAATTTCGTAACATTCAGCCCAGATTAGATAGATTCAATATATGCACCTAGGTACATTTAAGAAATGTACATATAGTTAATTAATAAAATAATAATAATTAAATTAAAAATAATTTAAAATTTTAAACATCTAAAAATCACCACAAAATTAGAAAAATAACTTACTTTAATAGTAATAAATATTTATGAATACAAAATGTTACTTGGATGTGTGAAGTTCAAGCGAAATAAAAAATTATTGGGCTTAATAATATTAATATATTAGATTAGATAGATTCAATGTATGCATCTACCTACATTCAAAGAATGTACATATAGTTAATTAATAAAATAATAATGATTAAATTACAAATAATTTACAATTTTAAAAATCATGAAATCACCACAAAATTAGAAAAATAAAATACTAATCATAGAATATTTACTCAAACGGCTCTTCATTTTCTTCTTGTAAGCAAACCGTAATTAGTTAAGCAAGTGGTATACTTTGTATCAATATTTCAAATGGTTATATAGGTGCAACTTACTTTAATAGTAGTAAATAAATATTTATGAATATGAAGTGTTTCTTAGATGTGTAAAGTTTAAGTGAAATAAAAAAATAATAGGCTTAATAATATTATTAGATTAGATTAGATAAATTCAATATATGTACCTAGTTACATTCAAAGAATGTACATATAGTTAATTAATAAAATAAATAATTTTAAATTTTAAAAACCAATAAATCACCACAAAATTAGAAAAATAAAATACTCATCAAAGAAGTTATTAGATTCAATGAACAAAGAAATTATCGAATGATGAAATGTGTGTCTTAAAGCAACTTATGTTTTGTTGTTAAAGTTTGTTTGCACCACTGCAAATGATAGAATAAACATTAGCATAAAATTTGATGTGTTGGACAAAAATTACGCAACACATATACTTGATGAAAGTTAATTGAAATTCAAAGAGAAAAAAGAAGAGAATTTTACGAATGTTGTGGTGTTCTGAATGGGTGTTTTTTGATGGTAGTCTCTCAATGGGTTCAGGGTTCACTAGGGTTAGAGTCTCTAAGTCCTAGATAAATGTTCTCCCCCCTTCTTGTCGTGTAGCAAGGGGTATTTATAGGCATTAGTGGTGTGGGCCACGTAACATGTGGCATGCTAATGTGTGCCTTAACTCTTCAGATGAGGCCGAAGGGTCTGAAGGTACCTTCAGGAATAGAATTAATACCTTGAAGAGTATCCTTCAGATAGGTTTCCCTAAAGACTCTTTAAAGTCATCGGGTTGTGACTTGAGCTCGAAAGACTCTTCGGATGAGTCCTAGGCTTGGATAAGCTTAATGATGGACTAGCTTGGAGACTCCTTAGAGTCTCCGGAAGACTCGTGCTTGAAAGACTCTTTGGGGTCATCCAAGTCATTGGCCTTCTTAAGATACTTTTAGGATTTTTGGATTTTTTACTTTGATTTTCCTAGGGCACCCCCACAACAATGTCTCCCCACTCTAACCTTTGGCTGCAAGGCAAAGCGAAGAGTAGAATATGGGTGCCTAATGCCCTAGATACTCATATGCGAGTTGCCCCGAATTGAGTTATCGAAGGGAAAGTCTCTGGATGACTTGGCGACGGTTCAGCTTCTGATGACTTGGCTATAAATAAGTGGTGGTCCCTTGCGGGCCATACTTCTGTCTAATTTTTCCCAAAGATGTTGAGTCATCTGGAGTACCCGAAGAGTCTTCTAACCCTTCAGAAGACTTTGCAAGCCTTTTGATTCCTCCGAAGACTTTGAGTCGCCGAAAGACTTTGCTCCTAAAGACTTTTCTTTCTTGAAAAATCTTCCTTTCCCGAAGATTTAGTGAGGGAGCCCAGTGTGGAATCAAGGTTTATTTAAGCCACGGTGCTGCCTCACGATGAACAAAATTTTATGCGGCATATATCAAAGGCTTTGGATTCTACGGAGCAATATTTGGTCAAGGTATGGGCGCTTCTGACCCTTTTGGTACTTACCCTTTTATTGGATATGGAAACTAAGATTTGGTTTTTATTTTGACTTTACTGGCAGGGGATACAGTGTCAAGCAGTAGCTACCGTAAGTGCACAGGCTAATCTGGCCAAGGCTAAGGCAGACATGCAGAAATGGATAGAGGAGGGCATATGCCTTCGAACAAAAAAGAACAACCTCAAGCATCGTGTCAGGGACCTTGAAGGTTATTAGGAACTTAAGCGAGACATTGATAGAACAAGTAGGGAGAGAAATTCCTTTAGAGACAAACTTAAGCAAATAAAGCGTGAGCTAGAGAAGCAATAAAAGATAAACACAACCCTTCGAGCTACTAACACCGTGTTACTATAAGAGAACCTCTGTGTCATGGAGGGAAGAGATGACTTGCAGGCCTGGCTCCAAGAAGTGAAGAGGAAAGCTAAGGAGGCTACCTGCCAATTCAAGGAAGTGGATGTCAACGCCATCCATGCAGTAGCGATGAAGGAGTATAAGCTCTCTCAAGTATGCCATGCGGAGAAAAAAGTATGGTTTTTATTTGGCTCGGGGGCATTTGGAGAAGATGTATCTTAAGGATAACTTTCTAGAGTTGGTTTACACAATAGGGCCAATTAATTACGGCATTCCTGATTAGCAGGAGCTTAGAGATACAAACCCGATGGCGTCAAAGGATTATCTAAGGGCTGAGATAGATGATATATCCAATCCTACTAGCCTAAGAAGTCCAAACATGCCCAAATCAGCTTCAAGACCTTGGGTGCCATTAAATCCTACTATGACAAACGCGCCAAAAGCGACTAACGCTTTAGCAGATATTGATTTTAAGGGCCTAGATTTTGTAGAGGAAGGGCAAGCGGGGGCATCTATTGCCTCTCCTAAAGGCAGTCCCTCTCAAGCACAGCCTTAGGATAAGCTCCTCTTACATGTTTGGTGCTTTTGGATATATATTTTGGCTCATTTCAACTATTATACTTTAAGACTTACACGTATTAATGAAATGAGTGCTATTTTTTGGGAAAAGGCATATGTTTGGACTTCTAAATGCATAGGCTCAATGCACATGTATGCATGCATTCATAAACATAAAACAGAAATGTAAAGTAATTAGATACTAAAAGATGGTAACAGGTTACCAACAATCGTGTGCGAGGTTTAATGGCCACAAGCAGGAGTTGCACGCTTCGTGAGTACCTGTGTACCTGCGCACACATATGCACACAAAGAAAACCTAGGTCCCTAGTGTAACTAGTCCGGGGATGCCCATTCACCCCCTACTTGTGGGAGGTAAAGTAGTTACATATATAAAGTTATGAAAATTATGAAAGCATGAAATGATTGTGAGAGTGGCAATGCACTTACTAAGGCACTATGAGATATGCAACTCCGATAAATATTCAATATATGAAGAAGATATAGGATTCAGTCCAAGATAAGCACGAGACATAGAGCTCCATTAAGCGTCCAGCATGCAAAGTCAGCAGGGGTACCATTGCCGCCACTTACAACTAGGGGTGATGAATAGAGCCGGTCCTGGGTTTTCAAGGCCCACCATTGCCGCCACTTATAACTAGGGGTGATGAATAGAACCGGTCCTGGGTTTTCAAGGCCTAGGGAAAATTTTCTCAAGTTTGCACCTTTATACAAATTAAATAAAAAAATAAAAGTTATCAACTAATTAATTTTATTAAAATTATAAGAATTTACAAAAGATAAGGAATAATACTTTGGGGCCTCATTAAAACCTTGTTTGGGGAAAACCCAATGAGACAAAACCCCGAACAAAGGAAAAAGAGTACTCTGCATTGTAAACATTGTATTAAAAAATAAAAACTACATATTTGAGTCTACATTCTTCCTCCCGAATCTCCGTAAGCATTTCTTGATTTGAGCAATCTTTCTTTTATCCTCCACAATTAATTGAAGTAAAAACAATCATCACATATACCTACAAAATAAAAATAGCAATGAAATCTTTCTTTGATAGGGTACAGGCAACAACTTCTTTTGTTAATTTATTTTTCATTTTTTATACACATATATACATAGGCTTAAAAAAAATTTGGGCCCCCCTCAGTTGTGGGCCCCAGGCTGTAGCCCTGGTCCAGGGCCAACGCTAGTGATGAATGTGCCTGAGTCCCTGAACTGCCTTAAACTGGCAGGTCCTGTCCGTAGTTTGCTCGTTGTCACTATTCCCCGCTCTATTCAACACTCCAAGACCCTGGGAACTAGTACATCCAGTGCATACCTTGGCGGAACTAAGAGGGAGAACACCGAAACACTTAGAGTCACCTTGTGAAAGGTATGCTCGACAGGGAATGGAAACACGACACTAAGCACCCTAGTGCAATGGAGGAGGTGAGTACCAATGGACCTACATAAAAGAAATGTTTCCTAAACCCTTTTTCTTCCACTAATATGCATGAATATAAAAGGTAGAGATCAATAATTTGGAGGGGGTGCCACCCTTATCTTTGCCTCCAAAGACAGATTGAATTGTCTTGTGGGTTCATCTTAACGGCCCAAATGAGAGAGAATTTCTGGGTGGAAGGACATGCATCTAGCACTCTATTTTGGTTCCGCGGTTCAACCTAGTGCCTACATCCATACTTGTTTTGTTTCGGCAGTTTGGCGTAATGCCTACGTCCACAACTAGAAAGAAGATCCACATTTTCTTTCAAAGGTTTAGCTCTTCACCTATGTCCGCAATTAGAAAGAAGATCCATATTTTGTTTTGGTGGTTTGGCTCTTCACCTATGTCCATAACTTGGAGATGTGCTGAGCCTAAAAGTCAATCCAATGCACAATATGATTCCTTTAAGGGATGCGCTTTCCTTTTTCCTATGTTCCTGAGAAATCCGACAACTACGAGAGTTGGTATAAAGAGTAGAAGTATCATTGAGAGTAACATGCCATCCCAGGCTAGCATGTAGACAAATGTCGGCTACCTAGTTTCAAAGACATGGGGCAGCAAGTTGCTTTCAAGTGTGAGAGTGAGATACACGCCAAAGCATGCAAGTGATTCTTGATTGCTTACATTTTGCGTGAAATTCTATATGATTTGTCCACCACAGGGGTTAGGAAAAAATAATAGTAAAGCAAGTATGAATTGATACCTTTCTTCATAATTACAGTAGTATGTAGAGGGTCAAAATTAGACCACAAGCATGCTCATATCTTCTTGTTATCTGAAGAATTTCTTATCATAGTTCATGAGATGAAAATAAGCGAGACTTAAACCAAATGGGGGGCACCATGCACCTGGCTCCCTAGTGCAGTTTGAGTTTGGTCCTTAGTTTATTTTACCTGCAATGTTGTGTTAGTCCGTTGTCAGTATGTAAAGACGCTAGAACACAAGGATACTAGAAAACCAGAATATTCGTGTCAAAATAATAGAAGGCCAGAATGTGAAGATGTTGAAGAATTGAGATGTTCAAAAGAATATGCACAATGAAGTCCAATTTATTGATTTGAAGAGTAACAGTGTGTAGAGATTATTAAGATTGAGTTGAAAGTTCATAATCAAGTCCTCAGTCAAATCTTAGCCTCAAATAAAAGAGATTATAGTTAGACCAAGCACAGGGGGTACCATGCCTCTGGCTCCCCAATGTGAGCCAAGTCAAACTTTCGATCTACTTCTCATATAGTACTAAGTTGCTACAAAAGAGACAAGGTATTTATGTATATACATGAAAAATATGAATCACACACACACTGCCACTACTATCTTTCTTTGTACAAATATGTTTTTTTTGTGTGGTTCAGTACATGCGCCTACATCCATGATTTACAATGGGCTATATTTAGTAAGTGTTTCCCTTGCTCGAGCATTTCTACTTGTGTTACAAGCCTCCAGGTTGGTCAATCGTCAGAGACCTTCATGGCGCTCTATTGGTTTACTCATCCTTTAACAGGTCATAAAAGAAATGATTGCATAGGAATATATGAGCAGAATTCCATATTCTAATGCTATTGGATATGTGATGTACTTAATGGTTTGTACTAGACTAGACTTACCCCATGCTATTAGCACTCTCAGTAGGTTTATGACAAATCCTGGTCTCAATCATTGGGAAGCTTTGAAATGCCTGCTTAAATATTTGAGGGGTACTTATAATGTTGGCTTAGTCTATAAACATTATATTGATAGTGTGAAACTTAAGGGTTTTACTAATTCTGATTATGTGGGTGATAGAGATAATAGGAAATCTACATCTTCCTATGTGTTCACTTTGTTTGATTCTTGCATTAGTTGAAAGTCTGAACTCCAACATATTGTTGCTCTCTCTACCACCAAATTTGAATATATTGCTACCACGAAAGCTATCAAAGAACATTTGTGGTTTTAAGGTTCACTTAATGAACTATGCGTTTTAAGTGAAAATGTGATTATTTATTCAGATAGTCAATCTACAATCCATTTGTGTAAGAACCCTATTTTTCATGAGCACACTAAGCATGTTGATGTTACACTGCACTTTATAAGCGATATTGTGTCTCAAAATATTATTAGATTTGAGACAGTGTTTTCAGAATATAATCCTTCAAATATGGGAACTAAAGTGCTCCTATTGGCAAAATTTAGAAGTTGTCTTGCTCTTCTAAATATTGGTAAAAGTATGTAAAATCTCCAAATTGTTTGGTATGTCCATTGTTCGTCATTTATGCATGTGTTCTTGTGTGCTGGCTTTATTAGGAATCAAGGTAGAAATTTGTTGGTTTTGTGTTTCCTAATAAAGCCCATGGCGATGACGATTACACTGAGTAGTTTTAATCTTCATAGGCTTCGACCCAAGATTGAAGATACAATTAAATCCAACACCATTTATTGGCAACCCAGATTTTCCATAAGCTGATTAGCCCGTTCTTTGGAGGTAAGATGGGCTTGACCCATTTACTCAAGAATAGGAAACTTGATTCCCTTACACAAATCAAAACCCTAATATCTCTATATAAATAGTTTGGGGGGAGGGGGTTTTTCTCCCTCATTTTCTCAAGGTAGAAACCCTAGCCGCCCTATTTGCTGTGTGTCCCGACCTGTCAGCTTCCCTTCATTTTGGCTAATCCGATCGAAGCTTTGTGCTTCGCCAACCTTGACCGATCCTTAGCCTTACCTCCTTCGACCTCTTCTGCTTGTGTTCCTCGAACAACTTTATTATCTTTGTGATTCTTATTTCTCCATTGTGAACTCTACTCCGTGCAGAAGGTTTTTTTTTTTTTTTTTTTGTGCATGAGGGGTGATTAGGGACCAAAGCCAGCTTAAGGCATAGGCTAATAAGGCCTATGCCTAGGGCCCCAAAAAAGGGGGGGGCCACATAAAACATTGTAGTGGCAAGTCAGAAGCATCATTGGGTGAAAGAAAATGAGAGTGAGAGAGAGAGAGAAGAGATTAATTTAAAACCTATGGATAAGTAAAAAAATGTTAGATAAATAGAGGCACATGCAAGGGTTGTGGATTTTCACTAATTATTCACTACACTTAAACTAATAGCTTCAAAAGGTAGAATAGGTCAATGCATTTTGACCTTTATTACCTTATTTTTTTATCATTATTCAAGCCAAGGCTTAACTTCTCTCTCTCCCTCTCTCAACACACACTGTTGCTATTTTAAAAAAATTCATAAAATAATTTGATATTTCGTGATATAAATGAAAAGATTTATCAAAATAATAATAGATTTTTTTTAGTTTAATTGAAATAATTGTTGACTTTGATCCAATAATACAAGAATACTTTAAATGCATTCAAAAATGAAGAAGTTCATAGCCATTACTTTAGTTATAATATACAAAATAAGTTGATAAATATTTTAACATTAAAAATAAGAAATATCATTATTAAAAAAATTAAAGAATCAAAATATTTTTCAATTATATTTGATTGTACCCCATATGCAAGATATGAATAATAAATATTTTTTATATTAAGATGTGTAGATATTTTAACAAGTCCAATAAAAAGAGAAGAGTATTTTTTAGATTTTTTAAAAGTGGATGATACTTCTTGTCAATGTATTTTTAATGTACTCACAAGTAAAATAAAAAATCTTGAATTTGATATAAATAGTGTGAGAAGGCAAGAATATGATAATGAATTTAATATGATAGGCTAGCAACAAGGTGTGCAAAAAAATTTAGTAGATATAAATTTTAGAGTATTTTATATACCATGGATTGTCACAATCTTAATTTAGTTCTTTGTGATATGAATAATTCATGTGTTGATGTTGTGATATTTTTTGGAATCACACAACACATACTCATTATTTTCTTATTCTACAAAAAGATGAAAACTTTTATATGATCATGTTTTTAATTTGACATTAAACTAGAATATAAAATTTTAATTAGTAATTTTGCATCTCAAAAAATAAGAAAAAATAATTATTCATAATTCTTTTTTATTTTTTAGAAGATCACTAAACTAATTATCGCCTAAGGCCCCATTAACCCTTAAGACGACCCTATTGGGGACCAAGTTGTTTAAAGATTGGTGGTTTTATTCTATAGTGTTACCTAAGTGGTTGTTGGGAAATCAGATCTGAGCCTTGATTACTCTTCTTCATGACTATTATTGTTGGCCAGAGGGAGTTCTTCGATTTTGTATGTATTTCGGATTTTCTAGTTTTGTTTAATCTTTGCTGTAATAATTTCTTGTAGGTATTTCCGCTCACAAATTGAGTTAAATGTGGGGTCCAAATGAAGGTAGGAAAAAGATGAGTACCCAAAAGGACCATAATCAAAACAGAAAAGAAAAGGCATATTAGCACGAAAAATTCAGACCTTTTTCACATTTTTACGATTTTATCCAAAATTTTAATTTTGATAATGAGGTCCCGATTTGATCAATTAGTTGCAATTTTATCCACAAAACGGATCCGATTCTTCAGCATCCAAGACCCACTGATGTGGCATGCCACCTAGTATTTTAAAATATTTTGAGTGAGCCCTACATGTACATGTGTAAATTTGGCCTATTAGCACAAAAAATCTAAACATTTTTGCGTTTTTGCGATTTTATTCAAAAATTTCAATTTTGACAACAAGGTCCTGATTTGTTCAATTGGTTGTAATTTTACCCACGACTTAGATCCTATTCGAAAGGCATCCACGACCCGCTGACATGGCGTGCCACCTGATATCTTAACACATTTTGAGTGGGACTTACATGCACGTGTAAAAAAATAAAAAATAAAACGATATGAAATATATATATATATATATATATTTAACATATATATTATATATATATATGTACAAAGGGAAGGAAACAAGCGGAGGACAGTGACGACGACGAAGGAGGACGGCGATGGTGACGATAACAATTGATCTAGAAGCTGGAGGTAACGATCGATCTGGGCTTGCTCCTGCTCACGGCAATGATGATCGATTTGGAAGCTAAAACGACTACTGATCTAGGCTTCCTCCTGCTCAAGGCCACCTCACAAAAAGCGACCAACGGCCCTCTACTCTTACTAACCGATAAGGTCCTTTGCCGGTTGTCTCGCCCTCGCATGCCGTCAGTCACTTAAACTAACCCTATCGACGTCAACAATCGACCATCAAGCTTCCAGATTCAGCCTTCTTCTAGATCGGCCTCTATCGCCATCTCCAACTTTTAGATTGGTTGTTGCCTCTAACCCAACATCGCTTGTAGCCATCGCCATCCTCCATCATCACCGTCCCCGTCCTCCACTTGCCTTCATTTGTAAATATATCTATAACACACACACATACACACATATATATAACATATATTTAACATTATTTTAATTTTTTTACTTTTTTACACATATGTATGTGGGGTTCACTCAAAATGTTTTAAAATGTCAGGTGACATACCACTTCAATGGGTCTTGGACGCTAACGAATCGGATTTGGGTCGTGGAAAAAAATTGAAACCAATTAATCAAATTGGGAGCTTATTGTCAAAATTGAAACTTTTGCATAAAATTGCAAAAACATGAAAAGGTTTGGATTTTTGTTGCTAATATCTTTTTTTTTACACATGTGCATGTGGAATCCACTCAAAATATTTTAAAATACTAGGTGACATGCCACATTAGTGGGTCTTGAACGCCAATAAATTGGATTTGGGTCGTGAATAAAATTGTAACTAATTGATCAAATCAGAAATTTATTGTCGAAATTAAGAATTTTGAATAAAATCACAAAAATGTGAAAAGATTTGAATTTTTCGTCCTAATAGCCAAAAGAAAACCACATGCTCTGCCACTCTAAGATTTGCCAAATAATCACAAATATAGAAACAGGGAGGCCAATCCAAATCTGTAGTTGAACTTCAGGGGAAATACAACAGCATCCATTTACATAGCATAAACCAAGAAGCAAGAAAGTTGTCGTAGGAGCTCGAGCAAGCAAAAGCAAAAGAACGAACCTAGCATCAACCTTGTCATCACATACGGGGTTGGTATCGTCTGTGGTTTTTCGGTGCCAAGGGGCAAAAACCCTTGATCTGCTTCTCACGGCTTGCTGCCAAATCGACCCATGAAGTAGATCAGAACGGCAGTGTTGCAAACCCAGTGAGATCGCAAGGGTGATCTTTAGTCAAGCAGCCCACAAAAACAAATAGAGATCGACCACAATTGGAGGTGCTTCACCCAGCCCAATCACAGCCAAGGAAGGCAATAAGAGGAGGCTTGGCAAGAACCAAGGAGAAGGGAAAACAGGGCGAGAGGCCACTGGAGGAGGTTTGAAGCTAGATAAGATAACAAAGAGATGAAAAAATGAGAGGAAGATAACAGAAAAACAGAGGAAAGGAGCGGGTGCGACTAGAGTAGATATCTAGCTATGCAAATGATTGAGGGTTTTAGCCTAATCAAGGGGAGGGGTTCCTACTTCCAAGGGAGCTGAAGCTCAACCTCGTAGAGCGGAGTGTTCAAGCTATTGGGAGAGGGGAGAAAGGGAATCAATCAACATGATCGACGATGAAAAGCCTAAAGCAATGAGGGGACCGAATCGAGACACATAGAAACCCTGGAGTTTTGACATACAAAGAGTCATTTCTTTCCCCTCTTTTTTTTATGAACCCTGAAGGTGACTTCTTTTTCCTTTTTTGCCAAATAACGTCTCGTTTCATCTTATGTATGTATATATGTAAATGCCTAAAAGCATGCATGCGCTGTTCATACATTTACATATATATATATATATATGCGTGCACGAATACACATAAACACACATATATATGTGATGTACATAAAGTTTACGTTTTGAGAAAGTCTTCAGTAGATCATGTTTGAACAAACCCCCTGACACCAAGAATTGGCCTAACGGCTCACATAAGTAACAGAATTAATGGTTTTAGACTGATGGATGCATAATTGCAACAATCTATGTGGGTTAACCTGAAAACATGATGTTCAAGGTCGATGAGCAACGGCCCATCTCACCACGTTGGCGGCACGTGAATGTCACATGCAAGTAGGATAAAAGCCATGCATATGAAGGTGGTGTGCATGCTCAGGTCCCTCTGATTGGCGGACATGCATGCCCATCCATTATTACTTCACATAATATAAATATATATATATATAGTCGTCTTCTTCTTCTTCTTCTCTCTCTCTCTCTCTCCCCCCATTAATTAGGGCCACAAGAAATTAAAATGAAAAATTGAAATCTTTCTAGCTTGGGGGTGTGGATGGGCTCCTAATCAAGGGAACAAAATGACCCATTAATTGATTATCAGGGACACCCTCAAAAATGTTGTTTGCATAAAGCTTCTTGGGATGCACAAGGAGCCCATGTAGAATAGTGGGCAATTTTTTCTTGGGAAAACGATAGATGGATAATGATAAACAAATAAAATTTATGTATCCGTCACATTAATATTCATGCTTCCAAAAGAAGAAAAGGATTTTTCTGAGAGACGTATATATATATATAAATATATTTGTAAAAATAATGCTATCCTTACATTATTTTAAATGATTTTTCTACATTCAAAACTCAATATGAATGACAATATTTTCAGGCGACAGAATTTGCAACAGAGAAAATTAAACTCGGCTTTTTTTTTTCTTCTCTTTTTGTGCGGAGACAAAAATACCCTTCCCCATGCTCCTGCTAAAATATCTCGGTTGTAATCTCCTAGATAGCTGGCTTTTGATGATGATAATTAGAATTGAGTTTAACTTTGAGTCCCTGAGTCACCATAGATTCTGGAGAAGTTTCATCAATTCCCATGGAAACATTAGGGGCAAAGGACAAGGGCAAGGGCCCATTTGGTCATTTGAGCCATCAAAGTGAAGAATTGAAAAGGGAATTGTCTTCTAGCAAAGAGGGATGAGGGCCTAGCTACAAGAGAGGAGGCGACGCACGCACACACACACACACAGACACACACATAGATGTTTTTTTCCCATTGGAAGACAAGGGCACATGGAATTTGATAGCTTCTCTTCCCTTTGAGGACCAGATGGTCCTTTTCCATCTTTGCTCTTTCTCTCCTCCAGTGCCATTCCACTCTCTATCATTTCTTGTCTCTTCCCTTAACACTCCTCCCAACACCACTCAAATGTAAACTCACTCTCTCTCTGCAAAATATTATTATTTTTTTATTTTTTTGGCAAAATTAATGACCACTTTGATTTTCATACGCAATGACATTTTTATAGTTAAAAGTCATTTTGACCGTCACAAATCTATCTGTATCATTGTTCCTTCCCTTGTCTTCATCTCCGCCGCGTTCTCTTATATATATGGACAACAGAAACCATGATCTTATATATACACATTGAGGCCTTGAAACTATTCCCACAAAAGTTCACAAGCTAGCTAGCTAGTTTGATCCATTTGCAACATAATTAAGACTGTTTGGTCCACCATGCCTTCAAGAGTAGTACTCTCGGACACCTTTAGAAGCCACCCCTTTCACTTTCAACCCAACCACTTAGACTTCAATTCTGTTAAAGAGCTGCCCGATTCTCATGCATGGACTCCATTGGACAATCATCAGTTTCCTTGCTGCGATTCCGATCACCGGAATGGCGATGAACTGGTGCCGGTTATCGATCTCCATGACCCGAATGCCCGGGAAGCCGTGGGCTATGCATGCAGGAAATGGGGTGTTTTTCAAGTCACCAACCATGGCATTGACGCCGGGCTCCTCCAGGGCGTTGAGTCCGCCGGAAAAAGCCTATTCTCGCTGCCTATGCAACAAAAGCTCAAAGCCGCCCGGTCGCCTGACGGGGTCGCCGGCTACGGTGTCGCCCGGATTTCTTCCTTCTTCCCCAAACTGATGTGGTCCGAAGGCTTCACCATTGTTGGATCTCCACGAGAACATGCTCGCCAACTTTGGCCCCAAGATTTCATCCAATTCTGGTAAATATCCTCACATGCTCGTGAGCGTATTTTTCTCTCTGTTTTTTTCCCCCCTTATTTCTGGATTCATTCGTTCATACATATTTGTTTTCATATACGTTGGTTTTGGATCAAGTTCATCCAAATACGTTCGGTAAAAGGTAAGAAAATCTTGCTATTCCATCCAAAATAGTAATGCCCAAGATTAAAACTTTTTACCATTTTAGAAAAGAGAAAAGTCAAAAAAAAAAAAAACATCTTTTTCTTTTTTATTGTCCGGTCTGTCTTTAGGTGTCCATCTTATCTTATAAATTCACTCGACACGCCTCATAACTTATAGTTAGCTTAGGACATTAACAAATAAATAAAAATAAAAAAATTAGAATAAGGCACCATAATTCTATGCCACTGGATTGACTTGGGGATTGTAAAACACACATCTTTGGTATCAAAAAAAAAAAAACAGGGAAATCTGCAAGAATATATGTTCTTTGAGTTTCGCTTTTGAAAAAAGAAACAGAAACGAACATCATTGCCTGCATCTTTTGTCAAAAAAAACAACGAAAGACTTAATTTGCCGTGAAGTGATGGCATATATGTACATTGATGACAATGAATCCAAGTTGCTGGCTTCGCTTTGTCTTTTTAGTGATGTCATTGAAGAATACAAGAAAGCCATGCAGCAGCTTGCGGCCAAGCTAATGTGGCTAATGCTTGGATCCTTGGACATTACCGAAGGGGACGTCAAATGGGCCGGTTCAGAAGCCGACTTCAAAGGGGCCAGTGGAGCCATCCAGCTCAACTCCTACCCGGCTTGCCCTGATCCGGATCGGGCCATGGGTCTCGCAGCTCACACCGACTCCACCCTCCTCACCATCCTCTGCCAGAACAACACCAGCGGGTTACAGGCCCATCGGGACGGATTCGGGTGGGTCACGGTTCCGCCCATACCCGGGGCTCTCGTAATTAACGTAGGTGACCTTCTTCACATACTATCAAACGGGTTGTACCCGAGCGTGCTCCACCGGGCAGTGGTGAACCGAACCCGGCACCGATTCTCCGTCGCCTACCTTTACGGGCCGCCGACCAACGTCGAGATCTCGCCGTTGCCCAAGCTCGTGGACTCTGCCCACCCTCCTCTCTACCGGCCGGTCACCTGGACCGACTACCTAGGCACCAAGGCCAAGCATTTCAACAAGGCGCTGTCCTCCGTCCGTACATGCGTGCCGCCGCCGTGGATCGGCCGGTGCAAACCGTGATCATAGCCGTGCCGTGGACTTTCGCGGGCGGCGGCAACTATTAATCTGTATATTTTCACTCTTATATATCTATGTATTTATTCTATTATTATCGTCAGTGGATGGGTTGGAGGCAACGGAAAAGAATTAAATCTTGAGTAAATTTCACCTAACTCTACGTTCTTCAAATTACTCTTAAATTAATATTTTGTAATTTAAAAATGTAATTAGCTTCATTTTACTTATACAAGCTCTCTCTATTGATATATATATATATATATATATAATTGGCTCTCCACATCCACAAGAAACTAAAACTGGAAAAACTTCCTCTTAACAACTATTCCAAATTACGAACAATTTGAGTGCAAATTACTCTTAAATTCTTCAGTGATATCTCATTTTAAACATTATTATAAGTCTGTATGTACGTATATGTTTTTCTCAATATTGCAGGCAGTTTATGTAATATTACACGTGTTTAAAAAAATTGTTTTCGACAAAAACAAGAGAGATAAGAGACGGAAACGCCGGCAGTAGATAAGTATAGCATGAGAAGATCCATACATATACATATATATATATATAAAGGGGGAAGGTGACAAAACAGTCATTGTTGGCGAATTTGGCCGCATATGGAGAAAAAGAGAGAGTAGGGAATGGGGGACTGGTCAAGGCCAACGAAGAGTTGAAGCAACATCTTCTTGCCTTGGATACGAAGAAACCAGGACCCACCGACAGGGACCAAGAAGAAGAAGAAGAAGGAGAAGAAGGAGAAGTGGATAACTTAAACAATTAATAGTTTTAAATCATTGTCCCAAAAGGATAAGAAAAACAAAGGGAGGAGGCAGGAAATGATTAGATTAAACAAATCGGTAGACAAGAACAAGAGAGGTAGGGCCGTCATGATCGTCATCAATCTGGACGGAGGATTTCGGATTTATTGTAAAGACACCAAACACCTGCCACCCCAAGTTGCCGGTGTCCCTCTCTCCCCCCGATGCACCCATGTGCTTCTTTTTCTTTTGATAAGCTCATATCATTTGAGGCCTCACAGGCACATAGTCCGACGGTTGAGAATGAGTATCAGTTATTTTTAAAAAAAAATTAAATTATAAATTGTTATATAATTAGTTAAAGATCTCATGTTCGAACTTTGACCCTGAATTTCATGATTTAATCTCCCTACAAAAATCTTAGAACTGACCTGTGGAGACTCTGAAATGAAAGAGTTCACCATTTGCTCCAAAAGATTATATTATTTGAGATTTAATGATTGTAACGTGTATAAAAAAATAAATAATTAATTAAAACTTACAATATGGTTTTGAGTTCACTAATATATTATTAACACACTATTTTAATGCATTTAATTTCTAGTATCTGAATGCTTCTATTAATTAATTAGTAAAATATTTTAAAAATATGATACATTTATCATTAATCAATATATAAAGACATTTTAGATGATAAAAATAATTGCATTAAATACATCTACTTTAAGACAATCATTAGTAAAACCTTATTATTATCCATCACCATATTGCAATCAATACACAAACCCTTGTGCTTGATTATTATTAATACGCCTGCCCAAACAAGGATATATATATATATATATATATATATATATAGTTATTGGGAACTCAAGTGGGTTCCCCAAACCCAAGTGACATGTTAGTGTAGGATTGGTTCATTAAATGTCAATTATTAAATGTTAAATATTAATATTAATTACTAAAAATTAAAATTTAGTAATATATACACTTTAAAATTTACTCAAACCTCAATAAATTTGAAAAAAAAATCAATACACAAACCCTTGTGCTTGATTATTTCATTCTTGATAAGTGACAGTTTTTACCGTTTCCATTTCGTCAATTTGTTCGTGTCTTTCGTACAGTGCTCGGCCTAACAGCCAGCCGCCGAATGAGGGGTTGCTCTCTCCCCAACTCAAAGCATTAATTTGACTTCATCTCCATAATGAAAACAAACAACATAACAACACACAAACACACACACACACACAAAACAATTAATAACAAAAGGATTGATGATAATTGAATCGAGAATTTTGACTGAATTGACAAAATTGTGTACTCAAATGATAACAAAAAGGTTGGCGCCAATAGAGAGAATCCTTATTAAAATGGAAGGTGTAATTAGAAGGCTCTTCACTCATAAAGGGCGCGCCGACTACAGTTCATCGCCTTGTGGTCGACCATTGGTGCAAATGCAACATTGCCTGAAAAAGTGGTCACTTGGCACCATATTGCTTAGAAATTGGTTGTAGCTACTCACCTTCTTCCAACTAAATCTCGGGCCATACGACTTCAAGTAGGGAAAAGGAGGGATTTTCAAGTAGGGAAAAGGAGGGATTTCCAGGTAACTCAAAAGATGAGCAATTAACTTGCCATTTTTCATTCCTCCCTTAAACATCAAAACAAGTTTGCCTTCCAAAACTCGTCTGGACGGGTCTTACCTCACTCTTTGGTTACAAGATCTAATTAGATCTACTTTCAATTTGGACCTCCTGTAAAGCGCGAAATACTACTTATTGACTGGTGAAATTTGCTACATCATCAGCTGCATACAGAAACGATAATCCTATTTTAAATTCTCAAGAGAATAATAAGTCTTATTCACTATTGTTGTAACAATTAAGATTTATAGAGTGGGAACGGTTGTTAGGCATCTGTGTTTGGCTCCGAGTGACGGTACTTGTCGGGAAGAGAGCTGGCTCTAGGAAGGAAGCTTCCAAGAAGAAAGTGAATGCTCCCGAAAGAAGGCTTTCAAGAGGAAAATAAGGTACCAAGAAGAGGGCTCCTGGGAAGAGTAGGCTGACCCGGGAATGATGACGGCTTGAGAAGGATAGGTTACCCGAGAAAGATGACTTCCCGAGAAAGATGGGGGGGCCCAAGAAGAGTAGCTAGCCCGGGAAGGATAGCTGGCTCGGATAAGATGACTTTCGGCTTCTGGGAAAAAGGTTGTTTTTTCCCGAAAACAGGCTTTTTGTTCCGAGAAGGCTACAGAGCATTTTGGGAAGAATGTTAGATGTTTCAAGTTAGCTTTGGTTGTCTCCTGGTAAGCTATGATCACTAAAAATAGTTAGAAGGCTAGCAGGGAATCACCTGTGATGACCCTCTTATGCTTAAGTCAGTACTGGACAAAAACAACAATAAGAAGTACCGAATGTAGATGAACGTAGATGTACCGAATGTAGAGATTATTTTTTGTGTCTTGTAACTGGGTATTTATAAGGCGTGATTCCAAAAGATCTCGGAGGGACACGTGTGCCACATCCCCAAGGTTTTGAAGGCCACGTGTCTCACATCCCCTGGAACTCGTAGGGCGAGGTGTTATGTATCCCAAGAAGAAATGTTGTGCCTAGGAAGAATGAATGCGTCGGGGAAGAATGGCTTTCCCAGGAAGAGATAATGGGACCGAGAAGAATCGTCCTTTGCCCAGGAAGAACCTTTGTCAGAGAAAAAAAAATGGCATTTTCCCGAGAAAAATCTTTGTCAGGAAAGAAAATTTTTTACTCCCCCCTTAAATTGAGTGGTACAACAACTATTTAATTAAGAAATCTTCCTTGTGTTTTGTGATGACATCAAGGAAAATGCTACTTGTGCATAATAGATAATTGAAAGGATGACCGAAAGACGTCAAAATGACAAAAATATCCTCACTTGCAATTGTTTCCCCTTTCCTTCCCACGGCCACCTCTTCTCTCATCTTTTTCCCTTTCCCATGGGCACCTCAAGCAACCGTCGACAGTTATCTCCTCACACCTCCGTCACTGCCTACAGCCGTTGCAATAGAACAATGAGTGATTAAACCATTTTTTAGCCCTCACTATTAAATTATAACTTCAATATTCTATCGTTCACGTTTCAAAAAAACATAATATATAATCTACCAACCACTATTTTGTCTATAAACCATTAAATTATTTGCTTTTTCATTAGCTTCAACTCAATATCATCGTGCATTTCTGAGTCTTCTTTGTATATCAAACTGTAGACTTTTTTTTTTTTTTTTTGGTGGTGGGGGTGGTGAAGAAGTTTGTTGCTTGATATGGGTAGATGTTGCTTCAACTCAACAAGTTCAATTTTGAGTTCCTAGGCAACACCATCGATGAAAACAGAGAACGGGGATGATCATCAATGGCATTGAAAATAGAGAATAGAGATTATCGAACTTCATCCCCATGGAGACTTACTCACTCGATGAAGTTCAATCAGACTTTATCCATGGTGGCGATGAAATTCTCTAATCTACAGTCAAAAAGCGCCTAGAAATGTCAACAATGGGTAGGGACGACAGTAGGTGCAATTGGCAGTTGTGGTCGACAATGTGAGATGGGCTGCGAATAGGGGCAACAACGGTGCGAGATGAGGTGTTGATAGGGGCAACAGCAACACAAGGGTGACGGTGGTAGTGGGTTTCTCAAGATTGGAGATGTCGTGGAAGTGGTGGAAGTGATTTGAGATAGGGGTATTTTTATTATTTTGTTATGTATGTATAAAGTTGTGTAAATATCTATATACATGTAGCATTACCCTAACATCAATAGGAATTTGTTGGTGGTGAGGTTTAATTAATGTTGATTCTGGCCCAACTACAGGATCCTCAAACCTCAGCCCAATACACAAAACTTGTGGACTGCTAGACTAAAATTCTGCAACTCTTAGATGATGTGGGGTTTAGCCCATGAAGAGTCCAATGTGGCCTTTTAACTTTTAAGAAGACTCAAGAGATCTTCAGTGAGAAGACACCACAAAAAGCATTTCCTCAAAAAATCATGACAGTATTTTTTTTAATTCCCACAATACCCATTAGGCTTTTAATTTTTTCTCATTACATCATTATTTAGCTGCTAATAATTGCTATGTATTGAAAACTCAGGTAAATTACACGATATCCTTGAGATTTAATCAAAATATATAGATGTTCGTGACTTTACAATTTTACCTGTACTTTTCTTTTTATCGTTATTTCACAAATATTAAAAAATTTAACATGTCAAATATATATATATATATATATACACCCTTACATTTTCTCTTGCCCTCTTCCTCTTTTCCTTGTGTAGCTAATTAATTGAAATTACATTGTCTATTGATCTCTTTCCAACTCTACGATGATTTAACAAATAGAGATAAAGAGACTTATAAATTAATTTAGTGAATAAAGAGAGAGAGAGAAATTTACAAACTACTAGATTTTGACCACAGTTTGATCAAACTAGGAGAATAATGAAAAGGAGGGAGAAAATGCAGCCAATTTTCGTTATATTAATTATTATAACGAAAGATCATTATTGCATCTGAAAATATCAGAAATGTCTCTAATTTTTATAGATTAAGAAATAAAGGTTACGAGTAAAAGTGAATCATCTCCCAGACCACAGTAAAGGAAGAATCATTTCCTAAAAACGCCAGACAAAAGATTAATAATAATAAGCATACAAAACTACACTTATTTTATATATCACATAGGAACCCATGTTTCAAATAATTGCAGAAAGAGCACGGCCTGCGCCTGGAAGAACGTCACCCATTCCCATCCACGTGCCCTCTAAATCCATGTTAGGAAGGAAGCCCATACCACCATCACAGTCAGTGCCCGAAGATTCTTTGAGCTATTTGCTGCGTCATTGCTCATAAATCATAAAGAGTTGGCCATTTATAATCAAAATTATAGTGTGTTTGATTACACATATTTTTTATAAAAAATATATAATTATTATATATTTTTTATGAAAAATAATTAAACACTCTTAACTTTTATATGAAAAAATATGTATGGTATAAACATTTAAAGCTTATTTCCATGAAATTTATTTTCTAAGGGGTGGAGTGATTTTTGTTTTCTATACAATATTACTTAGAATTAAATTCTAAGTAATGCAGTGTTGTGCACTAACTGGTCGTTTAGCTTTAGGCTCCTAATCCTAATTAATTAACTCACCATGTTTTGTTGGAGAAGCTGAATTAGTGGGTGGCGGCGGTGGATCCGACCCTAAGCCCAAGCTCTTGCAGTCTAGTCCGAAAGAACCTAATTAAGAATGAGAACCAACATTCTTTTAAGTTACCCTACAAAATAAACTCATAAAAACATTCACAATAATTTAAGTCACCACTCATCACTTTTCCAAATAAGCTTAAGACAATTTAGCTCCCAAAATACAAGTCAAGCAGTCGAATGAATAATATATATATCGGTGTCAATCCGATAAATTACGAATTCGATTCTCGTCTTATGTAAAGGGTAAAGACCTAAGATGTGATTTACCTTTCCTAAGATAATCGAGGGCACGAACGTCGAGAGCCATACAAGGATGGTCATCCTAAGTGTAAAACAATTTACCTTAAAGTCATAATTTTTTTTTCTTTTTCTTCTTTCTTTTTCTATCTCTTTGTATCTCAGTTATTATCTGTAATGAACTTATCGTTCATATCACCTATCGGCAATGAGTTGGCAATGGATATTTGGATTTATTATTTAATTAAATATTTTTTTTTTGTATTTTCATTTAATTGAGTATTTTGATTTAAGTTAAAATTTATTTTAACTTATTTGATATTCAATTATTTTAGTTTATATTAATCTAATGAAATTAATGTCTAATCATCATAATTTTATGGAGTCCTTTTATCTTATGTTGTATTAATTGCCCATTTATATTTATGTCCATTAATTGTTTTTTCTCTAATTAATGTATTAATTAGAATATGTGGTAATGAAAACTTACATTGTTTGAAGCAAGCCATCGACATCATATTGAACAAGTTCGTGGAGCCATCGTTACATTGGCAATAGTGTCCAGTTCCATTCACGATGCAGTTCCCATCGCCACACCACACAAAGTTGCAGGCTGCGTCGAATCAATGTCTTCATTCATCAATGTTTCCCAGAAAAATTTAAAAATAATTACTCAAACTATATATATATACGCGCGTGTGTCTGTGTGTGTGTCTACAGCTGGTGTTGGTGGTGGTGCTCACGGCTTGTCAGATTTAGCGGTGGCGGCGGAGGTGGGGGCGGCGGCGGAGCTCCGTTGCCGCACTGCAAATCCAGCGTGCCTGCATCATTCATTCATTCAGTCATTCATTCAAGTTTTTGTTAATGATATATAAGTTGTGTTGGAGAGAGAGAGAGAGAGAGAGAGACAGTTGGGAACGACGCAAGAGGGGAAGGTTAGGGGGCCCAATTGCATCTTCTTCCAACCGTGATGGCAATCACAGTCAAAGCCCAGAACTGAAGTATTTGTAGCAAAACATGTTCCCTGCCCACAATCTTTGTTTTCACATACAACATCATCATCATCAACTGCTGCGGCATCTGTACATGTAGAAGAAACCCCATCATCATCATCATCATCATACTCATCAATAATGATGCCCTGAAAGATTATATATATTTGAATGTGCATATATGTATGTATGTATGCATGGATTTATACATAATATATACCACGGTGTAGGGTTGACAAGGTGAGTTGGTGGGAGCTGCTGCTGGCACTAGTAACATTGAAGGTGATAAGGAAGGAGGAGCAGAGAAGAAGGTGGAGGAAGACGTTGTTTACAGTACTGAAATAATATTGCAGATAATTGCAGCTGCTGCTTCCCATCGATCCCATCTTACTGCTTTGGCGGGTCTGGGTTCAATTCGACGATTCAAAAGCCAACAATGGTTAAGACATATATATACAGCCCTCCCTAGTCCCCACACCAAAACATTTATGAGGCTCTCCATCCTCTAACCCCTTTTTTCTATTTTCTTTTTCAAAGTAATTAAAATAAAAATAGGCTCTTTAAGAAAACATAATAAAACTGCAAAAATGAGCCCCATAAAACAAGGCGTCTCGTGTACCCAGAAAAGTTATTTGTTGTATTAGAAATTACTTTTATGAATAATAATAATAATAATAATAATAATAATAATATGTTGATTTAGGAAATGCAAGTAAAAAGTGGAAGGAAGCAAGAGTTTGAGCCACAGCTGGCTGAGCCTACAGGGCGGGGCGAACAATGGCTGCAATAAAAAGGCGACGTTCAACGCCCTTTGGTTTCTGCGTTCCCAAAATGACAGACAAATCCAACGTTGGAACATACCGATCCATCTCCATCTGTGCCGACTGACTCTACTTTTGTAAGAATTCATTTTGGCTTCGTGTTAATCTGACCTTAAAAAAAAAAAAAAAAATCAACTTTTGAAGGCAGGTGGATTACTATAATCAAAAAGATTTTGTTGTTGTCATGAGATTTTCTTATAAATTGACAATTTTTTCGTTTCCCAAACTCCAATCCTTTTTGTTGGAGGACAAATAAGTCCACATCTTCGTAGATTAAAAATCCCATGTATATAATCTCATATATATTACCCCCACGAGGTAGCTCAGCGAAGGAAGAGAGAATGGATGGTAAGGACGTCGCAAGTTCGAGTGGTGGGAGGAGCAGCTTGAATGCAAGTGATGTAATTCTTGCTGGACTATGCGTCGTTGAAGCCAATACTGACTTGACTCTGTTGATTAAGATCAGACCTGAATTTACCTGTCTGTAGTTCTTGGGGGTCATAGGCCCAAGATTAAGGGAGTGTAAGCCCCGATACCTGTATTATCAAAAAAAAAAAGATCTCATGTATATTTATACGTCTATATCACAAAATCTCTCTTTGAAACTGATACATCGTGGCAAAAAAGGTTAGAGAACAAATTAAATAATAAAATAGTAATAAAGTGAAGTCGGGTCGACCCAACCTTGGCAAAAGATCGTCACAGTTTCTCGACTCTCACCGATGACGATAGGAGACCTGAGGTTTCTCGCCCCCCGCCATCAACAACTCAAAGGCAAGAGACCTTGGGTCTCCCGACCTCCGTTTAACAGAGACACAGAGGTGGGAGACCTTAGGTCTCCCGATTTACCTCTGAGCAACAACGCAAGCGGGAGACCCATGGTCTCCCACTCCTCTTGCGCCAATAGCAGCGCAAGCAAGAGATCGATGGTTGAGGGTCTCTTGCCCCCTCTGGTAATAGCAAATAAAGGCGGGAGACCAAAGGTGTCCCACCCTTCGAGCAATGGTGGCTGAGGCAAGAAATCCATGGCCTCCCGCCTCTTTCTTTAGCTCCAACGACATTGGTGGGAAACCAAGGGTCTCAGTCTCCCGCCTTCCTCTTCAACTCCGTCTACCTAGGTGTCTTGCCACTTCCTTCAACGGTGACATGAACAGGAGATTGAGGGTCTCCCAACCCTTCTCAAGCGACGACGGCTGAGGCGGGAGACCAAGGGTCTCCTACCCCTCCACCGGTGATGGTACGCAAACGTAGAGATGGCAAATGGGTTGGGCGGCCCATGGGCCAACCCGATCGACCCGCCTCACCGTCCGGCCTGGTACTGTAACAGATGGGCTAGGCTAGCCCGCCTAGCAAAATGAGGGTCGTGCGAGGCCAGCGATATGTGGCCCGCAGCCCGGCCCACCAAAATGGCCAGTGGGCCAACCCGCTAAAATGGTGCAGCTCGACCCACCAAAAAATAAAAAAATATTTAAAAATTATATTTGTAATTAGTAATTATAAACATATTTTAAACATAATAATTAAATATTATGTTTGTAAAATTATGTTTACTATAAAAATAATTTTATTGTAATGTTTACTG
Organism: Diospyros kaki; assembly: GCA_036245055.1. Lineage (NCBI taxonomy): Eukaryota > Viridiplantae > Streptophyta > Magnoliopsida > Ericales > Ebenaceae > Diospyros > Diospyros kaki. The sequence continues at coordinate 7,982,239 of BSEG01000003.1, forward strand.
TAATGTTTGTAAACATAATATTTATTATGTTTGTAAACATAATTTTACTGTAACGTTTACTGTAATGTTTGTAAACATAATGATTACTGTAAACATTGTTTACTTATAAACATATTTTCAAAAATATTAGTTACATTTGAGAAAAAAATAAAAAATATATTTAAAAAATTAAAAATAAATAGTTTATGAGCCGGCCAAGACAGTCAAGCCCGGCCCGCTTTGGCCCATTTATTAAGAGCCACAGGGCCATGCAGGGCCCCAATTTCCATTTCCCCGACCCGGCCCGTCTCCCTCGCAGGCCAAATTCAGCCCGGCTCACCAAATGGGTGGGCCAAGCGAGATGTGGGCAGGCCCAGCCTGGCCTACCCATTTCCCATCTATACGCGAGCGAGAGACTAGCGGTCTCCCGTCCCTGGATCTTCCAAAGACTCATGACGAGTGACCATTCTTGTCCCCAGAAGGTGGGCAAAACCGTTAAACCCTTTCCCCGTGTACCTTGCGTGGGGCTGGGAAGGGAAGGGGGAATGCACTAACATGGTTAACTCCGATATCTAAAAATTCATTCAAGATAATAAACATTATCTATGAGAAATAAACTAAGGGCCTGTTCTCTTTGCTATTTTCAGCCCGTTTTGAGTTTTCAATTTTTCAAAACACTGAAAACGTGTTCACTTTGTTATTTTCAAAAATGAGGAAAAATTTTATAAATGAAACCCAAAACAACATTTTTGTTGTTTTGGGTGTTTTCAGTGAAAACCCATCCAAAACACCAAAACGTGAAAAACGCGTCTCTCGCCCACCCACCCATTGCCAGGCCCACATCTCTACTCTCTTCACCCCTTTCTCCTCTCTTCTCTTCTGTCGTCGTTCGCCACCGCCACTACAACCACAATCATCGACCACCCCCCTTTGCAAACCCTTACATCACATCTGCAGTTGACCGCCCCCAATCTCTTTTCTCTTCTCTTGTTTTTTGGCCCGCCATCACCATCACCGTCGTCGATTACTTCTGCGACCACTGCAATCATCATTGTCATCACCGCCGTCAACTGCTTCCGCCACCACCACCACCGTTGACCACCCTCAATCACAAACCCTTCTACGATTTGATTTTCTTTGTTTCGTTTTATTTTATTTTTCTATTTTATTTTATTTAAATATTAAACTAAATATGTAATATGATTTTTTTTATTAATTTTTTTTAAAGATATTTTTAAGATTTTGGATAATACTTATGATAAATTATTGTTATGTTATTTTGTAATTTTAGTCATTTATTATTAGATGTTTAAAGTCTGTTATTAGATTTTAATGTTTAAATATGATATTTTTAAAGATTTTAAATTTTTTTGTTATTCTGTTATTAGTTATCTCTTGTATTATAGTTTAAAGTCTTTGAATTAAATTTATAATTTATTAATAAATATTTATAATTTATTTTGAATCAAATTTATTGAATAAAATATTATAAAAATAATTTTTCAAAATTATAAAACAAACGCGTTTTTTAGTTTTTTATTTTGACAAACAATTTTTCAGAATGATAGAAATAATGCGTTTTCAAAAATTTCAAAACAAACTCTCAAAACATAAAACTGAAAATGAATTCAAAACTTAAAATTTAAAACTAAAACATAAAGAGAACACCACCTTAGTGTTTGACTTAACCATTAGAGTGTTTGCGTAGAGACTTCACTATGCCCTCTAACAATTATTTTCCTTGCAGACTCAAGCAACTTTACAACGATATTTTCAATCAAATAAATTTATTGTTATATCTCAACAACAGCAACAATAATTGGCACCGTGTATGGGAATGAATGAAAAGCCAATGAATCAGTCTACAATGGCCCAAACGAGAAGCCCCACCAACCAACAGAGTCAGGAAAAAGTAGAGACCCAGTCTTTGGGGTACCATCTCTGGAAGCAAGATGTCCTCCCTTGCTCCACAAGACTTCCATGGGATAATCCATTTCATGCCACTCAGGACACACAGCCTCAGGTCCGATAGGAGACTCACTTCTAGGATTGGCTAGAGACTTACTCTCAAAATCAGATGGAGAGTTACTCTTAAGGCCAATGGGAGACCTATCCCAATAATCGCACAGATCCAACTGAACAAGCTTTCTCCATGGTACCACGTGTGGGGTATGAGGCTTTGTAACGCCAACATGAAGAAGGAATGCGAGCACTACGAGAGGTGGCAAGGTTGTTCCAAAACATTACGCCACATGTGGCATTGCCGCCAACCTTAAAAAAGTTTGTCTCCTACTTGATCCCCCTCCAAGAAGTATAGAAAGAAAGTTTTGAGACTACACTAGAACTACAAAGGACTCGAACATAGTCCACTCCTCCTTAGAAGACTCTCACGTGCAACTCTCCTCCCCGCCAAATTCAAGGTTGAGAAAAGGAGAAAGCCTAAAAAAGTTCGAGAAACACCCAGAAGGATCCTCAAAATGAAAAGTATTTTGAGACTTTGAAGAGCACATCCATTAATGAAGACCGAATTCCACCAAGGGGTTTTGTGAAAAAGATCAATGAAATTGAAGACTCGTCAGCATTTAACGCTCAAGAGACAATGGATATGAAAAGGATGATCGAGGAAGTCTTGGAGTAGAAAAAGTTATTTCCTATGTTAGAAGATCAACCATGAAGGATAATCCCTTTCGCCTCAGCTATCATGGAGAAATCTTTACCAAATAAGTTAAAAATGCCCCAAATATATGTCAATACTCTAGCAAGGGCAACCCTTGATAAGTGTCTTTTATACACTTATTTTGGTCTATAAACTTAGCATTTATACATTCAATGAGCATAATTTCTACTTGATTTGGTTATATATATGGTTATGTAGATGTGGAGCATGTGTTAAAGCAGACATGGAGCAAAAAGAGTGATTTTGGTGCATGATGGGAATGAAATGAAGCTTGGAGGCATGATCGGTTTTCAAATTAAAAGAAAGAAAAAGAGTATCGAGAGCAAGAAGTTGAAGATGATAAAGCAAGAGGTCAAAGAATAAGGCTAGCAGGCTTATAGCGGTATGCATACCGTTGTAGGACCGCTATAAGACTTAGTTTCTGGAGCTCACGGTCTTACAGCATAATACATACCACTGTAGGACCGCTTTAGGAATTATTTTCTGGAGCTCACGGGTCTGCAGCAACAAGCATACCGCGGTAGGACCGCGGTAGGGTTCAAAGCTTCGTCACAAGGCCGTTTTAAGCCCGTTTCAATCCAAATAAAAGAGAAATAGACTCTTTCAAGGTGAAGGACTTCGATAACCTAAAGAGGACTATATAAAGGCTTGTTTTGGGAAGATTAGGGAGCTTTTTGGGGGAAGAGGAGAAGACGGCAAGTCGAGGCAAAAGAAGGAGATTTTCTTGAAGATCTTCGATTTTGGTTTTATTTTTCTGTTCTTTCTTCTCTACAACATCATGAACTCCGTTTTTATTACTCTTTCATTGATTGAAACTATGTTAGGCTAAGTACTTTGTGGCTAGAGTGATTGATGAAACCTAGTTCAATGATGGTTTAATTAAAAGTATTTGGCTTTTATTTTATTCTTATCTTTTGAGTTGATCGTTTATTATGCACTAATTCTGTTTTGATGCTTAGCTGCCATTAGAACGTGTTTGTGATTTATATTGCTTTCGAGAGATTCAATATAGATTAGCACATGATAATAAATGACATAAGGTTCGATAATAGGTAGAGATACCATTATGCCTTGTGAAATCTTATTTTGATGATCATTGTGGATAAATGCATGTTTGTATATTTGCAGATTAATTAGAGATAATTAATCTCATATGTGAGCATAGATTCGATTGACCATCGAGAGAGGCTTTTGATTAACTTAGGATCATCGATTTTCAGCTCAAAGCAAGAATTATGAAACCCAATCACTGAGAGATTAAACCAAATATAGAACTACGGTGGATTCATGAACCCTAGTGCATTAGATTTCTATATTTAAAACCTAAAGAATTGGCTTCTGTTTTCCTTTTGGTGAGTTAGTTTTGACTTATATAAAACTTCCATTGAGTATTCTTTTAATTGTGTGTGGTTTATTAAAATTAATAGTGGTTAAAGTAGGGACCAAAAGTTAATCCTCGTGGGAACGATACTTGATTCATCATTATATTACTTGTTACGATTCCGTTCACTTACGGGAAAGAATACGTGAACAAGTTTTTGGCGTCGTTGCCGGGGATTAGCTCTTTTGATTACTATTTTAATTAAGATTAGCTTTAACACTTGTGTTGCTTTCTTTATTTTTGACGCTGAACTATTTCAATTTTTGCTGTGTTAGGATTGAGATAGTGCATGCGGCGTTCAGAACGTCTTGATCTTGTTGAGTTTGATCCGGAGATTGAACAAACCTTTCATCAAAAGCGTCATGAACAAAAAGCAAAAATGGAACAATAGCAAGGCATTATGGCCGACAACGGAAATCAACTTGTTCAAGTAGAGCGTACTGTTGAGATCAATGAGAAAGATATCTTGATGGGGGATTTCATGATGCCTCCAGTCGTTGAGAATCGATCGAGCATAGTTTATCCTCCATATGGGCACAATAACTTCCAGTTGAGACCGGACGTGATAAATTTGTTCTCCAACAACATTCCATTCTATGGGAGAAGTGATGAAAATCCACACTACCATCTCTCTCGTTTTCTAGAGTATTGTGGCAACTTTAAGTATCAAGGGATCAACGAAGAAGCAATGAGGATTCGACTTTTTCCTCATACTTTGAAAGACAAAGCTCGAGAGTGGTTGGATTCACTATCACTTGGTAGCATCACTACATGGGCTGATTTAGTTCACAAGTTCACACTTAAATATTTTCCACCAGCCAAGATCAGCAAATTAAAGCATGAAATTTCGACTTTCCAGCAAGCTAAAATTGAGAATTTTCATGAAGCATGTGAACGGTTCAAAGAATTGCTAAGGAAATGTCCGAATCATGGGTTTTCTTTACCAGCTCAAAATCACTATTTCTATGCCGGGTTAATTCCTTACAACCGTTCGGCGGTTGATTCTATAGCAGGTGGTTCTATTAGAAACAAATCAGCTGGAGAGCTACATGATCTTTATAAAACAATGAGTGAGCAATTTGTAATGTGGCCGGATAGGAGTTCAAATAGGAGAGCAGCTGGAGTACACGAAGTGGATATGAATACGTTGATGTTGGCTAAGATTGATGCTCTTTCAAAACAGATGGAAAACTTAAAATACTCTCCATCAGTTAATATGGCGCAAGGATCTCTTCCAGTTTGTGTTACTTGTGGGGAAAACCATCTGTCATCCGAATTCCCATTGACCGTTAGGGATCATTCACTCACAGAGCAAGCTGTTTATGCACAAAATTTCTCGCGTCAACAAAATTTCCAACGTCCACAAAATAATCCATTTTCTCCAACATACAATCCCGGCTGGAGAAACCATCCTAATTTTTCATATGGCAATAATCAAGGAATTCAAAACCCACCAAAACAAGGAAGACCACATGACGAAAAAAGAGGATGGGAAGTAGCAATTTCAAAACTTCAAGAACGAAGTGAGCAGACCGATGCAGCCATCAAAAATATAGAGACTCAAATTGGGCAGTTAGCTAAAATTCTTACTGAGAGGCAACAGGGCACATGGCCAAGCAATACTGAAGTTAATCCTAAGGAGCAAGCAAACGCAATCACTACAAGAAGCGGGGTGCAATTACCATAAATTCATGTTAAAAGACCAAGTGCGGAAAAGAAAACTGATGTTGAAAAGGAGACAACAACTGAGAATAAGGAGCCCGAAGATATAGCTAAACAAGAGGAGGTGATTCTACCAACAGTCAAGCCTTATGTTCCACCTATTTCATTTCCTCAAAGATTGCGCAAGCACAAGTTGGATAAGCAATTTAAAAAATTTTTGGAGGTATTCAAGAAGCTACATATCAATATACCATTTGCTGAAGCTCTGTCTCAAATGCCCAGCTATGCAAAATTTATGAAAGAGATTCTATCGAACAAAAGGAAGCTTGAGGAGCATGAAACTGTGATGCTAACAAAGGAATGTAGTGTCATTTTACAAAATAAATTGCCACCAAAGTTGAAAGACCCAGGGAGTTTCACCATCCCATGTGCCATTGGCAGCTTATATTTTGAACGGTCCTTATGTGATTTGGGTGCTAGCATTAATTTGATACCATTTTCTATATTTCAAAAGCTTGGGTTAGGCGAAGCAAAACCTACAAGGGTGTCATTGCAGCTAGCGGATCGGTCCGTGAAATATCCACGTGGAATTGTTGAAGATATCTTGGTAAAAGTGGACAAGTTTATATTTTCAGTAGATTTCATTATTTTGGATATGGCTGAGGATAGGGATATTCTCCTTATTTTGGGGCGACCTTTTCTAGCTACTGGACAAGCGCTTATTGATGTGCAAAAAAGACAACTCATGTTAAGGCTAAATGAGGAGCAAATCACTTTTAATGTGTTTGAAGCACTAAAATTTCCTACCGCTTCAGATTCTTGTTTTCAAATTGATATTATGGATAAAGAAATAGAAAACACTTTCACTTTGAATCAACCATTAGATCCTTGGGAGGCATGTGTGATGCACTCACAAGTTGAAGATACAGACTCTTCTACGATTGAAGAATGTGTCAAATATTTGCAAGGATCTGAACTTATTCAAAAGGGAAAGCAATACAAGGCATTGGGCACGGGACCTCCACGACCTTTACCTTCCATTCAACAAGCTCCGAAATTGGAGCTAAAGTAGCTGCCATCCCATCTTCGGTATGCCTATTTGGGTGAGTCCTCTACTCTTCCAGTTATCATTGCTAAGTCCATTAACCAAGAAGAAGAGGAAAAGTTACTCCGGGTGCTTCGGGAACATAAGTCAGCTCTTGGATGGACTATAGCTGATATAAAAGGTATTAGCCCATCTCTTTGCATACACAAGATATTAATGGAAGACACTTACAAGCCAGTAGTGCAACATCAGCGACGGCTAAATTCTCATCTGCAAGAAGTGGTTAGTGCAAGTGGTGCCTAAGAAGGGAGGTATTAAAGTGGAAAAGAACGAAAATAATGAGCTCATTCCAATTCGACCTATTACCGAATGGTGAGTTTGCATCGACTATCGTAAGTTGAATGATGCAACGCGAAAAGATCATTTTCCCCTACCATTCATTGATCAAATGTTGGAGCGCTTAGCAGGTCATTCCCACTATTGTTTCCTTGATGGCTATTCGGGATATAATCAAATTCCAAAAGCTCCAGAAGACCAAGAGAAAACAACGTTCACTTGTCCATATGGTACATTCGCCTACCGACTGATGCCGTTTGGTTTGTGCAATGCCCCTGCCACTTTTCAGCATTGTATGATGTCAATCTTCTCCAATATGGTAGAAAGATTTATTGAAGTGTTCATGGATGATTTTTCCGTCTTTGGTTCTTCTTATGACGAATGCTTAAAGAATTTGACACTTGTTTTGAAGTGTTGTGAAGAAACAAACTTGGTGCTCAATTGGGAGAAATGTCACTTCATGGTCCAAGAGGGAATTGTATTGGGACACCGAATTTCAATTAGGGGTATTGAAGTTGACAAGGCAAAAATTCAAGTGATTGAGAATCTTCCTCCGCCCACATCCGTCAAGGTTATCAGCAGTTTTTTGGGACATGCTGGTTTTTATAAACGATTTATTAAGGATTTCTCCAAGATTACGAAGCCTTTATGCAACTTGTTGGAGAAGGATGTAAAATTTGAATTTTCTGAGGAGTGTCTAAAATCATTTACCACTCTAAAGGAAAAGTTAATTTCCGCACCTATTATTGTGGCACCAGATTGGAACATGCCGTTCGAATTAATGTGCGATGCTAGTGACTATGCAGTTGGGGCAGTGTTGGGACAACGAAGGGACAAAGTCTTACATGTGATTTACTATGCTAGTCAGACTCCCAATGATGCCCAAATGAACTACGCCACAACAGAAAAAGAGCTCCTAGCAGTGGTCTTTGCTTACGAAAAATTTCGATCATGTCTCATTGGTTCAAAGGTGATTGTTTATACGGATCATGCCGCACTGAAATATCTATTTTCAAAAAAAGAGGCAAAACCAAGGTTAATCCGCTATGTCCTAATTCTCCAAGAGTTTGATTTGGAAATTCGAGATAAGAGAGGATGTGAGAATGTGGTAGCCGACCACCTCTCAAGATTGGAGCAACAAAATCAATCCGAAACAGGGGATATTAATGAAAAATTTCCAAATGAGCAGCTTCTAAGAGTGGAACGAGAAAGCAGCGAAACAAAGGTACCATGGTATGCCGACTATGTCAATTACCTTGCAAGTAACATTATACCTCCTGATTATGATTACCATCAAAGAAAAAAATTCTTTTCGAAGCTCAAATTCTATTTTTGGGAGGATCCCATCCTTTATCGGAGAGGAGCCAATCAAATAATCCCGAGGTGTGTTCCAGAAGATGAGATGGAGATGATCTTAGAGTAATGTCATACCTCCCCCTATGGTGGACATTTCGGAGCAACAAAAACAGCAACTAAGGTACTCCAATCTGGGTTTTATTGGCCAACTCTATTTAAGGATGCTCATACCAAGGTAAAAAAATGTGATAAATTCCAAAGAATAGGGAACATCTCCAAGAAGCACGAGATGCCATTACATGGCATTCTGGAGGTTGAATTATTTGATGTTTGGGGCATTGACTTTATGGGGCGGTTTCCATCCTCGTTCTCCAATTTATACATCCTAGTAGCAGTGGATTATGTCTCCAAGTGGGTCGAAGCAGTAGCGCTACCAACTAACAATGGTCGAGCGGTGGTAAGTTTTCTAAAAACGAACATCTTTACTCATTTTGGAACTCCTAGGGCTATTATCAATGATGAGGGAAAGCATTTTTGTAATCGGCATTTTGAATCTCTTTTGGCAAAGTATGGGGTAAAGCATAAAGTTGCTACACCATACCACCCCCAAACTAGTGGCCAAGTGAAAATTTCGAATAGAGAGATAAAGAAGATCCTTGAGCTTACAGTGAGTACTTCTCGAAAAGATTAGTCTAAGAAGTTGGACGACGCATTATGGGCATACAGAACGACTTTCAAAACTCCAATTGGTATGTCCCCTTATTGCCTTGTTTTTGGAAAAGCATGTCACTTACCTGTTGAGCTCGAGCACCAGGCATATTGGGCAATGAAAAAGTTGAATTTTGATCTCAAGCAAGCTGGTGAGAAACGGTTGCTACAGTTAAATGAAATGGATGAGTTCCAGTTGGAAGCCTATGAGAATGCCAAATTATATAAGGAGAAAACCAAGAAATGGCATGATCAACATGTACACCAAAAACAGTTCCAGGTGGGGCAAAAAGTGTTGTTGTTCAACTCGGGTCTCAAGTTATTTCTAGGCAAATTACGTTCGAGATGGTCAGGACCGTTCACCGTGGTCCAAGTATACCCCTACGGGGCAGTTGAAGTGACTCATGACACCAAGGGCACATTCAAAGTGAACGGGCAGAGGCTCAAACCTTATCTTGGCAGTGATTTCCCAAAAGACAAGGTTTCCACCGTGTTGGGCAACTCTGAATAAGCACATTAGAACAGTCAAGCTAACGACGTTAACTAATCGCTTCTTGGGAGGCAACCCAATGTCCTATCCTTTCATCTTTATTTGCTATTTATTTCTTTTCTTTCCTCTATTTTTGCATTTGTTTTAAAGTGTTGGGTACTGGGTTAGAAGAGTGCCTTGGTTAGGGGAGTCACCATTTAGAGCCTGGTTTTATTTTAAATCAAAAAAAATTAAAAAAATAAAAAGGGGTAGCTCGCGCCACGGCCGCGGCATGCATGCCGCGGCCACAAGCGCGAGCTAGCAAAGTTTCTGCTGCTCGCGGTAGGGCCGCGGTATGCATACCACGGCCAGCCCGCGCCACAACAACCTTGTTGTGGCTCACGGGTCTACCGCGACATGCTGCTGTTCGAGTCGGCCTATTAAGGCCGACCCCCCCTGCTTCACGACCATGTTTAGAACTACGAGTCCCTTATGGTGTTACATGGGTGTGGGAAGATGAAATTATGTGCCAAGCTTTCCTTCTGAATTTGACAGACCACGCTCGAGCATGGTATATTGGTTTGCCTAGGGCTCTATATCCACTTTCGAACAACTGAGATCTAAATTTGTTAAAGCATTCTTCATCAACAGTCAAAGGAAGAAAGATCCAACTTATCTTTTCACCATCAAGCAAAGTAATAAGGAGACCCTTTAGCAATACATAAACAGATTTCGCAATGCGAAGCTCTAAATGTGAGACTTGCAAGTAGGAATGGCAATAACAAGCATGTTATAAGGGACCAGGTCCACCTCACTACAAGAATCTTTGGCCTTAGACCAACCAACTACCCTGGCAGACCTGTTTATAAAGGCTAATAAATACATTCTTCAGTCGAAAGTCATGAGAACTGTAGGAACCAATGAGGAGAGAAATGAGAAGAGGATGGAACGAGATTCTGATGATCGTGAAGACAAGAAAGAAGACAAATCCAAGAGGAATAATGGTCCCCCAAAATTGCAATATAAGAACTACACTCAGCTTTCTAAGCCTCGATCACACATCTTAGCAGCCAATGAAAGGTCAGACCTACTAAAATTCCCTAGAAAAATGGACTAACCCATGGGGAAAGGCAAAAATGCTTACTGCAAGTTCAACAAAACATATGGACACAACACTAACATGTGTCGTGATTTAATGAATCAAATTGAATCATTGATCAGGAATGGAAGGCTTCAAAGATATGTTCGAACAAAGGATAAAGACAAGATAAGACATGAAGAGGCAAAGAGAAATGATAGATGCACTGATGAAAAGCGGCACGATGACAGGAGAAGAGAAGAAAGGCATAATTCCTCGCTAGATAATCAACTGACTAATCAAGTTATCTATGTTATATCAAAGGGAGAAACCATGGTAGGCCACACTTCGTTATCAAAGAAATCCTATGCACAATAGACTTATCAAGTCAACTTCATAATGCCTATACAAGACAATGAGAAAGTTATCACCTTTACACCAACTGCCCAAGGAGAAGTTATAATGTCACATGATGATCCTTTGGTCATCTCAAATATAAGCACTAAACATCCGATTAGGAGAATACTAGTAGACAACAACAACTCGATCAATGTTATATACTGGAATTGTTTCGAAAAGATGAATATCTCCATGGATCACCTAAAAACTATCCACTCTCCTCTATTTAGTTTATGGGAGAATCGGTCCTTATAATTGGAGCAATATAGCTAACAATCACATTGGGCACAAAAGCTCGAAGTACTACCAAACAAGCTAATTTCATGATAGTCAAAATGCCTTCATTGGCATGCAATGTTATATTGGGATGTCCACTCCCAAATGACATAAGAGCCGTAATGTCTTTGGGATATCTTTTAGTGAAATTTCCAACAGCTAATGGAGTCAAACAAGTCTGAAGAGACTAGAGAAAAGAATGAAACTATTACATCTCCTCTGCAAAGAAGAAGGATTCAAAGGAAACTCTCACTATTGTGGAACAGTCGGTAAACAAGCCCCAACCTATGGAGAAGTTAGAAACGGTACCTTTACACAAAAATGATATGGAAAAGTTAGTCCACATGGAAAGTCCACTAACCTGAATAGTTAGTCGTCATAGTCATAGTGAAGAAAGCAAATGAAAAATGGCAAGTCTGCATAAACTTCACAGATCTCAACAAAACATAACCAAAGAGATTCCTAGGGACCTATTATTGTAGTTTCTTTTGAAAAAGTCTCATGTTTGCTCTTTTTCGAATGCATTTCGCTTTGCAGGCATAATGATAACTGACAAATCAAAGCTTCATCAAAATGAACTAAACGAACTCAAAGTGGCATGATAGACAAAATAAACTCACTACAAACAACCACCATGAAAAAACCAGACGTGAAAAACTTATTCATTGTGGTTAAATTGTCTCGATAGGAAAAACAATTAAGATATTCAGGGGTCAATTGCATTAACGAGTAAAGGACTCACCCCGAACACACAAAAAATAAGAAGACCGTTAGGATGTTCGAGGTTCACTTGCGTCGACAAACGAAGGACTCAGAGAAAATAAAAAGACACTTAAAATGTTCAGGGGTCACTTGTATCGAAAGACGAATGACTCGACTAAACACATGCGGATAATAAAAAGACCGTTAAGATTTTTGGGGGCCACTTGCGTCACCGAACCAAGGACTCACCCCGAACACACATGGAAAAGAAGAAAACTGTTAACATATTTAGGAGTTACTTGCGTTGACGAACGAAGGACTTGCCCAAACACACGTAGAAAATAAAAAAACCATTAAGATGTTCAGGAATCACTTGTGTTGACAAACGAAAGACTTGCTCGGAGCACACGATAAAAATAAGAACACCATTAAGATGTTCAGGGGTTACTTACGTTGATGGACGAAAAACTTGCCCCGAACACGTGGATAATAAGAAGACCATTAAGATGTTTGGGGGTCAATAGTGTCAACGGATGAAAGATTTGCCTCAAACACACACAAAAAATTATAAAAAAAAAAAAACTGTTAAGATATTTAGGGGTCACTTACGTTGATAAATGAAGGACTTACCCCGAACACACGCGAAAAAAAAAAATAAGATGTTTGGGGTCACTTGCGTCAACGAACAAAGGACTCACCCCAAACACAAGCTAAAAATAAGAAGACCATTAAAAAGTGCAGGGGTCACTTGTGTTGATGGATGAAGGACTCACCCTGAACACACATAGAAAAAAAAAAGATTTTTAAAATGTTCGAGGGCCACTTGCATTGACAAATGAATGACTCGTCCCAAACACACACAGATAATAAGAAGACCCTTAAGATGTTTGGGGGTCACTTGTGTCGATAGACAAAAAACTCACCTCGAACACACACAAAAAATAAGAAAACCATTAAGATGTTCAAGAGTCACTAGAGTCAACAGACGAAAGATTCACCTTGAAAACACATGAAAAATAAAAAATATATATATAAATCCTTAAGATGTTCGGGGATCACTTGTGTTAACGGATGAAGAACTCGCCTGGAACAAACACTGAAAATAAAAACACCGTTAAGATGTTCAGGGGTCACTTACTTCAACAAACAAAGGACTCACCCCAAACACAAGTGGAAAATAAGAAGACCATTAATATGTTTGAGGGTCACTTGCATCAACGGACGAAAGACTCTCCCCAAACACACCCAAAAAATAAGAAAATCATTAAGATGTTCGGTGGTCATTTGCATCGACGAACTAAAGACTCGCACCGAACATGCACAGATAATAAGAAGAACCTTAAGATGTTTGGAGGTCACTAACGTTGACGGACGGAGGACCCACCTTGAACACGTGAAAAATAAGAAAATCGTTAAAATGTTCGGGGGTTACTTGCATTGATGGACGAAAGACTCACACTTAAAACATGCAAAAAACAAGAAAGCCATTAAGATGTTCAAGGATCACTTGCATCAACGAACAAAGGACTCACCTAGAACACAAGTGAAAAATAAGAACACCGTTAAGATATTCGAGGATCACTTGCGTCAATTGACAAAGGACTCACCCCAAAAACACGTGGATTATAAGAAAACCATTAAGATGTTCAGGAGTAACTAGCGTCGACGGATGAAGAACTTGCCTCGAACACACGCAAAAAATAAAAAATGAAAATAGCTAAGATGTTGGGGGTCACCTGCGTCAATGAATGAAGGACTCACCTCGAACACACATGGAAAATAATAAGACCGTTAAGATGTTCGAGGGTCTCTTGTGTCAACAGACAAATGACTCACCCGAACACAAGCGAAAAGTAAGAAGACTGTTAAGATGTTCGAGGGTCACTTGCATTGATGGAGAAATGACTCTCCCCAAACACACGTGGGAAATAAGAAAACTTTTAAGAACTTAGGGGGTCACTTGCATCGACGGACGAAGGACTCGCCCCTAAGACACACGAATAATAAGAAGACCATTAAGATGTTCAAAAATCACTTGCGTCAATAAACGAATGACTCACCCCCAACACATGCAAAAACTAAAAAAATTGTTAAGATGTCTAGGGGTCACTTACGTCAACGAACGAAGGGCTCGCCCTAAACACATGCAAAAAATAAGAAAACAGTTAGGATGTTTAGGGGTCACTTGCATCGATAGACGAATGACTCGCCCTGAATGCATGTGGCTAATAAGATAACCATAAGCCCTCACGACATTCAAACACGAACAAAGGCCTTGTTAAAGCCAAAAGGATTGGGGAGTGGTGATACAATCCTCCCCAATGTGAAGTCCTATAACACATTAGTCCACACAAAGGACTAGGGATCGGTGATGCAATCCTCCCCAATGTGAAGTCATATCATGAACCAATCCACCCAAAGGACTGGGGAGTAGCAGCAATGCAATCCTCCCTAATGTGAAGTCATATCACAAACCAATCCACCCAAATGACTGGGAAACGGCAATGCAATCCTCTCCAATGTGAAGTCCTATAACAGACTAGTCCACACAAAGGACTAGGGGAGCAGCGATGCAATCCTCCCTAATGTGAAGTCATATCATGAACCAGTCCACCCAAAGGACTGAGGAGCGGTGATGTAATCCTCCCCAATGTGAAGTCATATTAGTAACTAGTCCACCCGAAGGATTGGGGAGCGGCGATGCAATCTTCGTCAATTAAAGGTCCTTTGACAAAACCAATTCTCCTAAAGAACTAGGGAGCAATCTACATAAACGTATGTGCAACATCGACATCACAAGAAAACTGAAGCGAGCAAAGCAAAAAGATAGCAATGTCATCAAACAAATTTCAAAAGAAAGTTTGCAAAGAAGATATCATTACATCGAAAGAAACACAAATACAAAACCAAAAAGGAATAAGGATGACACAGGGGTCAATCATGATGTTCAAAAGACCTAAGGTCTCCTGCCCCCCTCAATCGACAACTTAAGAGGCAAGGGCTCCCAACCTCTGTCTGATAGCAACACAAAGGCGGGAGACCTTGGGTCTCTAGACTTCCCTTTTGTAGCAACGTAGCAGTCTCTTGCCCTTCCTCCAACAACAACAACAACAGTGTCCCACCTCCTTCGATTACAAGGAAGACCTTCTAGCAATGGTGGCCGAGGCAGGAGATCCATGGTCTCCCACCACTTCCTTTGTTGGCGATATTGGCAGGAGACCGAGGGTTTCCTGCCCCCTTCTCCGGTGACGACGACAGAGGCGAGAAACCCACGGTCTCCTACCCCTCCACCAGTGATGGTATGCAAGCAAAAGACTTGTGGTTTCCTACCCCCTTGATCTTCCAAAGACCCATGAAAAGGGACCATTCCTGTCCCCAGGGAGCAGCAAAACCATCAAACGATTTTTCTATGTACTGAGAAGGGTCCCATGCAACGTGTAAATTAAGATAACTCCAACATCTGAAAGTTCTTCTGAGAAGGTAAACATCATCAGTAAGAGATAAACATTATTTATAAAAATCCTAATCTTGGTAGACTTAAAATTGTTCAATGCCCTTCTATAAATAAGCAAGCGCTTATTACAAAAAATATACGTCTCTAATACTAGTATAGATATTAGTCCCAGATCTTCAATAACTGATTTAAATAGTAAAGTATTTGCACAAAACTTTTCTTGCACCCTCTGATGGTCCTTTTCCTTGCAAACTCATGTGACTTTACAATGATTTTTAGTCAAATAAATTTATTATTATATTCCAACAATAACATAAACAAATCCCAAATCATCATTACAAGCAAGAGCCTGCCTGTTTGGTATAGATGTATACTTG
This sequence comes from Diospyros kaki, assembly GCA_036245055.1. Taxonomy (NCBI): domain Eukaryota; kingdom Viridiplantae; phylum Streptophyta; class Magnoliopsida; order Ericales; family Ebenaceae; genus Diospyros; species Diospyros kaki. The sequence goes on from BSEG01000003.1 coordinate 7,998,078, forward strand.
CCTGCCTTTCTACACGGGGAGAAATAATGAAATCATTTCCAAACTTGAAATACCCCCAATCGCCCATTAAACTGCATGCATCACTGCATCCAGATTTTCACTATTAACAGTCCCGGAGCTGATGGCGAGAAAAATAGTGGTTTGCTTTCTTAGCAATACATTTACATATACATATATATATATGTATATAGTGGTTTTGCTCCAGAAATTGAAAGAATTTTGAATTTACCATTAACAGATTGAATGAACTGTAAGGTCAGCACACATGATACAATGTGAAGATTAGAAGATGCATAGAACACAACATGCGAACTTCGCAGATCGCAACACTCGTAAGGCAATCAACACTCCTCAAACAGCAAGCACAATAATAGCAAGACGGAAGGAGAAGGGACCAAGCATCCAATTTGAATGGTGCAAAGATCATGGAAAACAACAGATGGATTGAAGTTCAGTGAATCCTTTTCATGCAGATCCAAATTCCGAAAACCATTTCTCATGTCGTTCAATGTCAGCTGCTGAAACACTGGGTTGAACCTTGGTCAGGGCCTCTTCAAAGTCACACATAGCAACTGGATCCTTGGAAATCTCGTCCTTAGACATGTTCTTGATTTCTTCACGCGTCTTTCCTGCAATCTTGCGCCTCATGCCATTTAAAGAGGCATCCCGACAAACATTTGTGAGATCATCTCCACTGTATCCCTCTGTCCGACGAGCCACTTCATCAATGTCCACATCAGGAGCCACCTGAAACAGATGGCAATCAAATAGTTAGGAACACTTGAACAAACCACCAAGAGCTGCTGCGTACCTCTCCCAAGAAACAAAGGCAACTTCATGAAAAGACAAGAAGCCAGAAAAACGAGCCTTCAAAAATTTTGTTGTCAACAAGGAGCAACATAGTTGAAATTATCAAAAGATGAATGAAGCCACAAGGAGCAATTTCAAAACCATGGAAACAGGAATAACTAAGTAAAACGGACTAGCTTTCTCATTCACATTTTGTTCACCGCAAAAACAATAAAATATCAAGTAAACAAATAAATTAGCAAGTAAAACCATATATTGAAAAGATCAGCAAGTAAAACAACCACCCATTGCTTTTCTTCTGTAGAATCTGCAATTTACTTCACAAGGCCCAGAAGAAAAGTATGCAACAAGATTCTTTTATCCTAATCTATCCATTTTTTTTTCTAGTTGCAAATTTCCTCTGTATTGTTTTCCTTTACAATCTGTTCTCCTTATTGGTCCCTAGTTACAAACCAGCTTTCCAGTCCTCTCATTTTCTTCTTTTCTAGGTAGTGATTAAGTTTTAATCAAATCAAAAAGCAACAATCTGCCAGGTAAACTTGGAAGTCGTCAGGTTTTAGTCCCTAGACTATTGTTTCCTCGAAGGGGCTGAGCTTGGCAGCAACAGTAAAGTGCTTCTTTGTGATTGGAAAATCACATATTCAAGTTGTAGAAATAGCATCCTTGAAAAGAAACTGTCGTGCCTACTTAACGCACTGCACTCATGAATAGGGGAGGTCATATAGGCTGATATGCCTTTTACTTAGAGCATGGCTTGTGTAATTGTACTCTAGCAGTTATTACTTTTGGCGGGAAAGAACTCCCATGTGACTTGGGGAATTAGTATAAATATAAACTGATCTCACCCAAGAAAAGAATAAGAAGATTCATTCAATTCAATTCAGAATTTCTCCCTTCAAATTCTCTCAATTCCCTCTCTTTCTCTCTCTACCTCCCCATTCTACAGAATTCTTGTCAAATCCTTAAGATCTGACAATTTTGGTGTCAAAGCTCGTCCTAGGCCGAGCTAGTTCGCTGTGAACTCGACACGATGGCGGAGGGGACACAGATGAAGAATCTGGAGTCGCAGCTGCAACAATTCGACTCAACGGTGGCCGACTTGCAAGCTCGCGTGAATCATTTGGAGAACGGATCAAACCAAACCACGAGGCGATCATTTCTATAGACCGAAAGCTAGAAGGGGCAGTTACTCAAATCCGGGAGGAGATTGGAGGCCAAATCAGGGAGCAATTGCAAGGGCTCTTGATGATGTTTTCCAGACAAAATTCGATAAGACTCTCCTAATTTTCCTCCTAGGGAGAGATCTGATCCGATTCTACCCAGACATTGGATGAATCAAAGAGTACCTGAAACCTCCGAAATTGGAGATGATCCAGTAGAAGTAGGGGAGAATATAATGGGGCATGAGGAGGTTCTAGTGGTGCATAACCACTCAGGATTTCCCATGCCCAAGCTAGATATCCCAATGTTTGATGGGATTAGCCCCAGGTGGTGGATCAAAAGATGCAAAAGGATGTCTAAATGGTATGGAATCATGAATCAACAAAGGTCAACAAAGGGTGGCCTTAGCTACGACCTACCTCAATGACGCAAGAGATGCTTGGTACTAGGGATGGACCAAGGATGGTCTAAGGTGAACGAGGGTTATCATGGGCCGAATTTGCAAAAGAATTATGTGAGAGGTTCGGGGATAGGGGTTTGGTGGACGTAGTGGAGGAGTTCAGCAAGATCAGACAAGGGAGATTTGTGTTTGGAGTACCAACTCAGATTTGAAGAATTAAAGGCACTCATGTTGAACCACAACCCCCACCTCACTAAAGCTTATTTCATCTCAAACTTCATAAGCGACTTGAATGAAGAATTGAAGGCGATGGTGAAGGTACTACAACCTAAGACCCTCAAGCATACATTAGAGAGTGCAAGGTTGCATGAATTGACAGTAAAGGCATTATTAAGGAAGCAAAGGCTGTTGATCAAGGGTGGAACTCACAATGCGGTGCCACCAAGGGGTAAGAACTTTGGCAAGGAAGCAAATAGAGGGGTACCAGGGGGTTAAGAGCCTGGCCTTACCGGCTCCTAACACACGAGGGAAGGTGATAGAGTAGAGGAGGCAAGCAGGACTTTGTTTTCGGTGTGGGGACAAGTATTTCCTTGGCCACCAATACAAAAGGCAACTACTTCTACTGGAAGGGGAAGAAGGGGATGAAGTGGGAGAAGAGGAAACAACTAATGTGCCTGCAGGAGGAGAGGAAGATAACTGAGAAATATCCTTGCATGCATTAAGAGGGTTGACTAATAGTAAGATAATCAAGGTAGAAGGGAAGGTCAAGGATTGCAGATTGATGATTTTGATCAATACTGGGAGTACCACAGCTTCCTGGATGAAGGGACAGCCAGGAGGTTAAAGTGCACCTTGGTTAACACACAGCCCCTCACAGCCACGGTGGCAAATGGTAACAAAGTGATGAGTAGATCAGCCTACGCAGGTTTTGTTGGGAAATGCAAGGGGAAGAATTTGAGGCGACCTAAGGCTACTCAAATTAGGAGGACGTGATGTGGTGCTAGGTGTAGATTGGATGAAACAAGTAAGCCCCATTTGTTTTGACTTCAACAAGATAGAGGTGACATTTGAGAAAAAAGGTAAAAGGATGACCCTCACAAGCAATAAGGATACGAGAATGTGCAAAATGATTATAGGGAGGCATCTACAAAAGACGTTCAGGCAGAAGATGACTCAAATGGCCCAATTTTTCTCCATCCAAGCCATAGGTGTGGAAGAAGGAGGCTAAGAGCTGGGAAATGACCTTATGCTTATTGTCAGCAACCCACCCTAGGTTGAATGGGAGGTAAAACAACTTGAACTTCTTAATAACTCTTAGTTGAATTTGAGGATCTTTTCATGGAACCTAATGCCTTAGCCCCTCCTAGAGCCCTCAATCATTCTGAAAGCCAACACAAAGCCTATCAATGCTAGATCATACCATTATCCCCCTACCCAAAAGATAGAAATAGAAAAAATGGTCAAGGATATGCTTCAAAAGTACTTGATCCGACCAAGCCACAATCCCTTCACATCCCCTGTGTTATTGGTCAAAACGAATGATGGATCATGGCATTTTTGTGTGGATTACTGCCAACTAAACGTCATGACAGTTAAAAACAAATTCCCTATTCCCCTCATTGAAGACTTATTAGATGAATTGAAACATTCTACCATTTTTTTTGAACTTAACCTCCGCTCAGGCTATCACCAAATCAGAATGAAGCCACAAAACATACCAAAAACTGCATTCCAAACCCACCAGGGCTATTATGAATTCTTGGTAATGCCCTTTGACCTTACCAATGCGCCAGCTACATTTCAATCTTTGATAAATCAAATTTTCGAGCTCTACCTAAGGAACTTTATCCTTGTGTTTTTTGATAACATACTTGTGTATAGTCAAACCTTTAAGCAACACCTAACACACGTAAGGGTTACATTTGAGATCCTCAGAATCAACCAACTATATATCAAAAGATCAAAATGCGCCTTTACACAAAGGCAAGTGGAGTACGTGCGTACATTATTTCAAGTCAGGGAGTCAACACGAATCCAAGAAAGGTAGCAGCCATGATCTCATCGCCTAGGCCAACTTCCTTTAAGGCCTTGAGGGGATTCTTGAGCCTAACAGGATATTATAGGCGGTTTGTAAAGGACTATGGGGTGATAAGTAGACCATTAACCGAGTTACTGAAGAAGGAAGGTTTTAAGTGGGGTCCTCAGGCTAAGGCAGCTTTTGAACAATTGAAGAAGGCTATGAGTGAGACTCCGGTGTTAGGGTTACTAGACTTTAACAAGACTTTTGTGTTGGAGATTGATGTAGGTGGCACAGGTATTAGGGGCTATTTTAATGCAAGAGGGGAGACCCCTAGCGTTTATCAGCCAACCACTAGCCCCCAGACATGCTAGGATGAGCATTTACGAGGAGTTACTGGTTGTCCTAATTGCAGTCGATAAGTGGAGGCACTGCCTTGAAGGGGGCCAATTTGTGATTAAGACAAACCACGAAAGCCTTAAGTTTCTATTGCAACAGAAGCTTCACACTCATTTACAAAGGAAAAGGATGACCAAGCTGATGGGGTTAGACTACGTCATACAATACAAGAAAAGGAAGGAGAATATTACAACTGATGCATTCTCAAGATGTCAGGAGGGGAATCAATAGCTATTTCTATTTTGGTGTCAGATTGGTACCAAGAGGTTATTACACCTATGAGTCAGATGAGCAAATCAAGTGCCTATTGGAGCAATTAATTTTAGACCCCTCAAATAAAAGGGGGTATACACTGAAGAACAAAATGATCAGATATTAGGGAAGAATAGTAATTGGGGACTGTCAAGCCATTAAGGAGAGAGTACTGCAAACATTACATGAATCCCCCCTTGGAGGGCATTAAAGGATACAAAACACATACCACAGGGCCAAATAACTTTTTTCTTTGTTGGCCAAAACTCAAGGAGGCAGTGATCAGATTTGTGATGGCTTATGACACTTGTAAGAGGTGCAAGCACAAAATAGTGGACCCAAGACTGCTATAGCCCTTAGCCATACGAGGCCAAGCTTGGGAGAGTGTATCGATGGATTTTGTTGAAGGACTTCCTAGATCAGAAGGAAGGGATTGCATATTAGTGGTGGTGGATAGGTTTACCAAGTTTGCACACTTCTTAAGTCTAACCCACCCTTACACAAATCAGGAGGTGGCTAGAGTTTTCCTTGACTAGGTTGTTAGATTGCATGGGTTCCTAGAACTATAGTCTCTGACCGAGACAAGGTGTTCACCAACCCTTTATGGCAAACACTGTTGAAATCTTTAAGGGTCAAGCTAAGCATGTCTTCAACATACCACTCACAAACCGATGGACAGACAGAGAGTCAATCAGTGTCTTGAAAACTACCTAAGATGTCTACGCTTCCTACATACTAAGGGCTAGCACAAATGGCTATCTCTAGCTCAATGGTGGTACAACTCAAGTCACCACAGTTCTATTCGGATGTGGCTAGAGTTTTCCTTGACTAGGTTGTTAGATTGCATGGGGTTCCTAGAACTATAGTCTTTGATCGAGACAAGGTGTTCACCAGCCCTTTATGGCAAACACTGTTGAAATCTTTAAGGGTCAAGCTAAGCATGTCTTCAGCATACCACCCACAAACCGATGGACAGACAAAGAGAGTCAATCAGTGTCTTGAAAACTACCTAAGATGTCTACGCTTCCTACATACTAAGGGCTAGCACAAATGGCTATCTCTAGCTCAATGGTGGTACAACTCAAGTCACCATAGTTCTATTCGGATGTCACCCTTTCAAGCTCTGTTTGGCTACAAACCGCCCCTCCTACCAGCCATCCAAAATACTACTAATGTGGTAGCAGTGGATGCCCACCTCTAGCAAAGACAGGAGGTCTTGCAACAACTCAAGAAGGAATTACCAACGGCCCAAAACAGAATGAAGCAATACGCATATAAAGGAAGAAGTGAAAAGGAGTCTACAGTAGGGGAAGAAGTCTATTTCAAGCTAAGACCCTCATATCTCAACGCTCTGATGGCAGATCTTGTTTCAAAACTAAGCTCAAGGTACTATGAACTCTTCCCCATCATAGCCAAATTGGGAAATGTGACATATAAGCTCCAGTTACCAGAGAATTCCCAAATTCATCCAATGTTTCACATATCACTACTCAAGAAGTTTGTAGGGGAGCAAACAGTGAGCCCAAGCCTACCCTCGGGCATTGGGAGCAACAAGCCTATGGTGGAGCCGACAGTCATACTAAATAAAAGGGTTATTTACAAACAAGGAGCCCCCATCACTCAGGTGCTAGTGAAATGGTCCAACCTTCACTCAAACAACAATATATGGGAGTATCTCCCAGATTTACTCAAGCAATTCCCTAGGGCCGCTAGCCTACTCTACATTTCTTGAGGAGAAGAAATTCCTCAAGGAGAGGGTAATTGTCATGTTCCTACTTAACGCACGGTACACATGAATAAGGGAGGTAGTATAGGCTGATATGCCTTGTACTTAGAGCATGGCTTGTGTGATTGTACTTTGGCAGTTATTACTTTTGGCGGGAAAGAACTCCCATATAACTTGGGGAATCAGTATAAATATAAACTGATCTCACCCATGGAAGGAATAATAAGATTCATTCAATTCAATTCAGAATCTCTCCCTTCAAATTCTCTCAATTCCCTCTCTCTTTCTATCTGTCTCTCTCTCTCTCTCTTTCTCTCTCTACCTCTCCATTCTAAAGAATTCTCTTGAGAATTTTCGTTCAGATCCTTAAGATCTGACAGAAACAAACCTTAAAAGAAAAAAAAAAAAAAAAAAAGAATAGAAAGGGCGTATACAAAAACAATCCTCCCTCTGACCCTCACAAACTAGTGAACCTCTTGCAATGAGGGCAGCCTTTTAGACGACTTTTTCCTCATTAATGAAACAAATTAATTTCAAAGAGTAGTCGATGAAATTACATTTCAGGTCATCAAAAATACTTTAACTTCATAAATTCCCAATAACAGTTTAAGATTGATTATATACATAGATGAAATTGAAATCACATATATAAGTGCCAACCCAAAGGATTTAAAAAAAAAAAAGAGTTGAAACCAGCCAGGGGATCTTAAAAGGATAGGATCAATAACTCTCATATGTTCATTTTTAACCTTAGATAGGTACTGCAGTTTTTAGTTTGACACAATTCGGCCTTATCTGGTCCATTGGCTAATGGAAGATCTCATTTCTATCCATTATATTAAGGGACTCTTGACCCAAGAAAATAGATTAAACATAGAAATAAAGGCCATTACAACTGCTATTGCAAAAACCTTTTTGCGAGGGAAAAAATATTCATCAAATTCTAATTGTGCGCTAAGGTTTATAGTTTAACCAAGCACACCTTCCCCCTTCTTAATACACTCTAGCTTCTTACCATAAAGAACTAGAATGTGGGCTTGTGGTTTCTGTAGAAACTTCTTTTCCAGCAATTCATTAACTATTGTATCAAACTCGTCTATATTTTGCCTAGTATAGCTTATTGGTTTGATCCTAATTATAATATTGCAGGTCCATAATTTCAGACTAAAATATCGAGGACCTTGATCCCGTAGTTTTTGATGGATCTTCACTTAAGTTTTCCTCTAAATTTCATATATCCAGTGTTGTGAAAGTCGAATGCCAGCTTCCCAAACAAGGGTATCTGAACACTTTTCAATTTTAAGAGCAAGAGTAACATCATTAGAAATAAGAACCATGGAAATAGGCATGGATGAAATTATTACCTAAGATAATATCCCCACATATAAATGCAAAATAGAATTTTAGGAATAACAAATTGTTTATCTTTAAGCCAAACAGTTGAATTTTTGGTAGAATCTTGAATTGTTAACGCCAACAATTTGAATTGGGAGTTCTATAGCATCTGTTTTCTGGTAGTGCAGCATTATGCTTGCTACGATAACTGTTTATCTATCTATGGGAACATTGAGTGAATATGGTCTATGTTACTAGAAACTGAATGCCCCTGCAAGAAACACAAGTCTCTTTTCCCTTTATTTAGGGCAAAAATGAGTTATTTAAATTGCAAGTGATATATATGCATGGAGAGGCATTCTCTTATTTTCATCAGCTACAAATTGTTCCTGATTTGAACTTTTACAGTATTGAGCCCCTTCTTGAGTGCTACTAGGCTGGCCATCTCCAAATGTTGTTCTAAGTTTTCTCCAAAACTTGAGTGAGTAAACTTTTCCAAGTTACTTTGAGAAAAAGTCCAGTCATCATTCAATGATGCGTTTTCTTATATCTTTAGAATATACCGTTTTCCCTTATTAACTATATTTAGATTATTAGTTGATATTAATGTTGGCCCATAAGTAAAGCCACTTAATAACCCATTGCTTGTTTCCAAGTCCTTCAAATTTATTGTCTTGGATGAATTTCTATTTCAAAATGTCTAGGTTCAAAATTTCCTACAATGTTTTTCCTTAAAAAAAATTTTGATGTCTTAATGTTTTTGTCAACTCATGAATTGCTTTCCCTTCTAGGACAAGATCCCGAGAACCAAGTTTCTCCTGAGTTAGATCTTGATTCTAACCGTATCCACCATATTAGGCTCAATAATTGATACATAAGATATTCTGGTCTTATGATACCAAATTATGGCATCAACCAAATTTGTTTTGAGAATCTTCCAATAAGACTTTGAAGGGATTATAAAATCTATTGCTTAAAACTATTGTTAATATTGGAGCATCTATTCCTTGTTTTAGCCATTTACCCTTATATAAAACCAAATCTATATGTGAATAGAGGATAAGGATAGGTATAGGAGACCTGATACTTGTTAGAGTTGTCAGCTATAAATATGTATAGTTCAATTGTTGATAGACCACACCAATAATCTGAGAGATGGCCTATTGTGTGTGTCCACAACCAGATAAACAATCCCCAGAGGGTGTCCAACCAGTTATTTGGAGTACTGGAGGTTTTCATTTTGACTGTGCAAAAACTGCGATTTGGGTGGGTTTGTAGTTTTTTTTGTTCAAAATTAAGTGGATTTTGATGATGTAGAGGGATTGTGGACATAGATATTGAGGCCAACCCACATTAAATTTTTTGTGTTCTTGCTTTCTCTTGATTTCTGCAATTGATTTGTGTGATCCAACCCCAAACAGCCATACATGAAACTTCTTCCATACTACTATTTTTATTTCCATACTACTATTTTTATTTCTAATGCGAATGTCTACCTATCCTTTAGAAGAGAATTTTTTGTTAGTGTTTACACTAAAATATACTCATCTTCAATAATATCCCCTTCTTTTTGAACAATTAACATGAAATATCTGGACTTATCTTTTCTAGGGATAACTTGATCTTCAAGTCTCACCACAACACACTCGCACTTCTATTTTAATTTTTAACTGAACATATGTTACATATATTCAGTTTTCAACCTGCTCAACTTGAAGCTTTTGGATCATGGTTCAAGTTTAATGTTCTAGCCTTTGTCTTATCACCAAGACAGTATTGTCTGCAAATATCACAAACCAAAGCACCTCCTCTTAGACATGTTTAGCATGATCATTCATCACAAGAGTAACAAGATAAAGGCTTAGTATAGATCCTTGATGGAATTTAATGGTAACTGAAAAGGCTGTAGAATTTTCCCAAGTCATCCTAATCTACGCTTATACTTTATGGTGCTTTTTTTTTTTTTCCTAAGTTCCGATACATTTTTTTAAAACTGATACATAACCAATCCAAACTCCTTTCTTCTCGTAAAACAGTCATAAATTTTCTCCAAATCTTTAAATACCATATGCAAATCTTTCTATTTATGTCTAGACCTTTTTGTTAAGACTCCTCAATAAATAAATAGCTTCCATTATTGACCTATCAAGCATAAAACCAAAGATCTTATCCCCATGCATTTTCATAATTTTGTCAATTATAAAATGCCATCTTTCCCCATGCATTTTCTTACTTCTAGGTATATTATCTGATCCAATTGTTTTTAAACATTCAACATCTTTTTGTAGCTTGCTTTATTTTTATCAGAAAATACATCTATGGAATATGTAATTCTTATATGCTTTGGAGTTACCAAGATGTCTCAATATAATATTTATTTCTCTGCATTGATTGCAAACTTTTGCACATGCTCCTTCAAACACTCATCGATCGCCCCTCATTTACCAATACATTTTGGTTTTCAACTTTTATGCACTTCAATAGACCCAAATTTTTTTATTTCCTCTCATTGTTTAAGCCGGCTTATATAGATATATATATATATCTTTTCCATCTTTTTTGTCATGCTGATGGTACAAATCTTCATAAGCTTTTAGTTTGCTTTACCAACTGCCTTCTTTTTTCAAAACATTTTGTCAAGTCGAAGGTAGGCTGCATTCCCCAATAAAGAGATTTTAGTTAAAGTTCTACTAAGCTAGCAAAACAAAACTTTTAACACGGACCAGAGCATCTAGGGCTTGCTAATTGCCTACTCGCCCACACATTATTATCTTTGCATAAATGTAAATTTCCCAAGTTATCCTATCTTTTCATTGAACTCTCTACTCTAGAATACACAAATGAAATTGCACATTCTACAGCTCCACCATCATGCTTTTTGAGCAAAGCTGCACTTTTAGCGTCACGCGTTTCCTTCCATCTCATTTTTGTTAAATACACAGATCAACTTGTTTCATAGTTTCACCAAATATTTTTAATGAATCAACTGACTGCATCAATGCCCATATACGGTATCAAATCTGCAAGGGGTCTTGCATTTTTGTGGACAGATGTGAGTATAGCTAGTCCAAGATCATACATTAAGAACTGAATTATGGAACATCAGGACTCTGACAAAAAAATCTATGTAGTGGTGGACGCGATAATTAGAAAAAAAAAATTTGATACTAAGTGCCTCCAAGAGACAAGATGGGTTAGAGAAAAGGCTAAAATATTGATACAAGCTGGATATAAACTTGGATTTCAGAGAAGGAGCATAGAAGGAATGGAGTGGACATTGTTATGGATAATGAACTGGATGTGAATGATAGGAGATATGATTATTACAACAAAAGTCATTCATCAGAAGTTAGATTAGGAGAAGAAATAACAACAAAATTTTAAGAAGATTTAAAAAGTTGAAACAATGAATACCTAGAGGAAAGAAGATCATTATAGTAGGTAACTTAAATGATCGTGTTGGTAAGATATGAATGGGTAAGAGGAGGTATATGGAGCTATGGGTTTGGAGAAAAAAATAATGATGGCATAGCTATTTTTGGCATATAAGTTCATCATAATTAATACTAATATTTTAAGAAATGGGATGAACACTTAAGTCAAATATAGAAATGGCTTCTCAACTACTCAAATAATCAAATATAGAAATGGCTTATCAACTACTCAAATAGACTATTTTTCTTATGGGACAAGAATCCTGCTTATTTTGTAAGGATTATAAAGTGATATCAGGAGAATGACTAACCACTCAACTGTTGTGTACCTAGGGTTTACCTACGGTTTGGATTGGAAATTGGGAGAATGAGGGGGCAATTTAGCAGAAGAATAGGGAGAATCAAAAGATCAGGAAGTTAGGGAGAGTAAGATCGAGAGAGAGAGAGAGAGAGAGAGAGAGAATTTGGAGGAGGGAAATTAGAAATATTCAAATGTATTGATTGATGCCCATGAATTATGCTGGATCAGTCTTATATACGGATCCAAATAGCAGTAATTTGGTGCCAAAAGGGCTGCCAAATATTCAAATCAATTATAACTAAAGGCTGTTGCCTTCTAGGTACAACTACGACTACTTCTAAGTACAACTGGTTCAGTCCAAACTAATAGAAAATACAAACAAAGGAATATATCTATTATCTATTACTTCCATACCCCTAGGTCCTGACATTCCCCCTACCTTAAAACATTTTTTGTCCCCGAGAAATGCCACTCCTCCACCGCTTCCAATATGCTTTTTCCTTCTCTTCCACAACTTGGATGGCGCAATCCCGAAAAACTTATGTAAGCCTAACACATTGTCCATAGCTCTCTTGGACTCATGCTGAAACAAAACCCGAAGCGTGCTGGTTGTCGTAGTGAGCAGAATTTCTGGCTCCTTTAGCTCTCTTCCTCCACTGAAACCTCGATAGAGATCTATTTGTTGAAGCCATACTTTCTGTCATATCCAAAGCAGTGTTTTGCTTAACTGGTACACAGTACCATAACCTTCCTTGAAAAATTGAATTGTCTATCTCATGCAAGACCTTGTGTCCAACTGTAAAGCCTCTGCTTCCGTTCTTTTCTATAGCTATCTTCCGATTACAAATTGTCCCCATACTTCCTTATCAAGTCCACACACCCTTGCAACATTGGAAGATATATCAGCTAAGGACATACCTCCAAACATACTATTTCCAGCAATAGTAAGGGACTCAAATTTCCTTGCCCTTCCTGTTCGATTATACTGATTGCATAGGAAATGATGAGAAAGTTCCACAGGTTCTTCAACGGCTGAAACCAGGCCTCCATCACTATCTTCATTCCAAACATGATTTAAAACCGGATTATCCAATGAAGCAATATCCCTAACCAGAATATCAGCTGCATGGAAGCTATCTTCATAGCAATTCTTATCTCTAATCTGATTTATAGCTTGCATATCAACCGGATCATCAGCTTCCTACCCTTGTATAATGTGGTCTACACGGATCTCCTCATCCAAACTCCTTTCATCTCTGGAATCTTGAGTTACCATTGACAGGTTCCCGTCATTGACAGGTTCCCGTCAGATGGTTCCTCAAAACCCTGTAAATCAGAATCCTGCTGAAAGACTCCAGCTTCAAAACCTTGTAAATCAGATGATCCCTTTGGATCTGCAATCCTAGCAACCTGATCGTTATAGTTTCTTTTTAGATAATATTTTTCACCGCCAAAAGTATTCCCGATGTTGCAGTCATCCTTCTTGTCATTGCTGCCTAAATCATAATACTTCTTCTTCTGCCCAAAATCTAAAGTAGGCAGCAAATCGGTCTTCCACAATCTTGACAACTCCTTACGCAGCTTCATTTTCAGTAACTCATGAGGAGAATAAGGATTATTCGTAAGATCTGGTAGCTTCTCTATAATAATTAGATCAGAATATTCTTTGAAAAGCAGTGTTCTAAAACACGCTAGGTGCTAGTCGGGCGCCACACTAGAGCCTAGGCAGCGACTAGGAAAATTGCTGGGTTTTTTTCAATTTTTTGCTATAAGTTGGAAAGACAAGTGAGAAGAGCTACAAAAATGATGAAAGAAGCTGATAAGCTATCAAAATGTGATAAAAAGACGAAAATAAACATGTTATTAAATAATACAAAAAAATGCATCAAATACACATTTTTACTTTTATTAAATTATAAATTGCTATTACATATATGTATATATATGATAAAATTAATTAAAAAATATATTAATACAATATATATGTATATATATGTTAATATTGTTGTTATATATATATATGCACACATTATTATATATATATATACACACACACAGACATAGCGACTAAGGAGATGGACGGCAACGAGCAGCGGCCGATGGGGGCGATGGACAGACGAACAGCGACGAGAGCCGAGAACGTGGCTAAGAAGGACGATTAGCGACAACGACGACAATGAGAGAGAGAAAGCAACGAGACGATTGGCAATGACGGCGACAAGAGTGAGAAATCGGTGAGAGAATATAAAAGCAAAAGGGAAAATCCAAATGGGTGTCCAGCCCCAGCAACCAGGCGCCACCAAGGCACTAATTGGGCCCGATTAATCGAGCCCGACACCTAAGGGTGTTGATTTGCAGGAAATCGCAATAACCAGGGGCCGCCTAGGCCGCATTTTAGAACACTGCTGGAAAGCAAACAAGCAGGTAATCTAACCTAATTTTGTCTAGCAAACATTATCGTGTATTGTTCCATCATCCATCTTCTGAAGTCATCCCAAATTTCACGCGTGTGACTGAGCTCCTCTCACAACATATCAATAAAATTGTCTAGCTTCTTATCCACTGCCAATTCTACAGATCCAATATGGATCTACCTCTCCGTCATCGTAAATCACCACAACAAAATAGAGTCAATTTTCAGAAACCACTTCCAATTTCGTGATTGGCTACCAAAATCCACTCGTTATGTCTGTCAACTCCGATGCAACTAACGAAATTCTCCAGATTTGCTTCGCTTTTCAACAGTCAAACTTGAATTAGGAGTGGGAGAAGTCAATGTTCCGGAACAAGCAGAATTTGCTTCAGAACTTGTTTCTTCGAGTCGTAGGAATTCTGCCAGCTGTCAATCTAGATCACAAACGGAATTTGCCGGAATTACTTTGTCCTTCCACTTTCGAACAAGACTCACCAAAATTCCACCAGGCTCTGTAAATTTTGCCTGCCTCACTCCTCCTAAATTGATCGCCTCGACTGCAACTTTTTCAAAATTCTCCTGTGAACAACTTCAAGGATGGGATGGCCTTGCTCATCTAAGAATTCCAATCAACTGGAAGTTCCTTAGGAGTCGCTATGATCACACCTGTCTCCAATACTCACCTACTCCAGCTGCCTAATTGCGCCTCCACAATACAAGCCCAACCATTGAGAACTCGTCAGAATCACAATCGAATCTGTCTAGTCAAGTCGCCTTCCAATTCAGAATCGTTCGGCCTGTTCATTTGCAATTTCTAACCAACGCTCCTGGATGGACCGACTCCAATCACACCACCAGAAATGGATCGACTCCGTTATTCAATCAATTCATTGTTGTTTCCTAAATCGCCTCATGCGATCTGTTCCGTTCTGCAACCAATCGCCAATCAGCTAACACTCCAAATCCACTTCACTATGGATCAAGGATCGGCAAGCGTGGTTGATCTATCTCAAATCGTTGTTAACTCACTTCACCTGAGTTGCTGGAAACCCCGTCGTACAACACTTCTGAATTTTTACAACCGAGATTCAAGATTCGGACTCGTCTTCAAGACTCAAACTCGGATCTACCAGAATCACCGAAATTTGCTGGGATCTACTTCGCACCTCACTGCTGACGTTCGTAGAACTTAGTTGGCTCTCTATGATCACATGCAGCGACTTAAACCCAGCTGCTAGGGAACAATAGGCAAGATGGCAATTCAATGGCCGAGGATCACTAGCTCTGCTTCGCCTTCACACGCCATTGCTTCTAGTTTCCATAGTCGTCTCTAAATTTCGATAATCAATCCTCCTTGCATCGGAATCAAATTCTGAGAGTCAATTGCGTTGAATAACAGGTCGAACAACAGCTATTGTTTTCCGTTGGAAATTAATCAACAAGAAAACCACCAAGGAAAGATGCTCTGATACCAAATTGTTGTGAACCTAGGGTTTACCTAGGGTTTGGATTGGAAATTGGGAGAATGAGGAGGGAATTTAGCAGAAGAATAGGGAGAATCAGAAGAATGGGAAGTGAGGGAGAGTAAGATTGAGAGAGAGAATTTGGATGAGAGAAATCAAAAATATTCAAATGAATTATGTTGGATCAGTTTTATATACTGATCCAAATAGTAGTAACTTGGCGCCAATAGGGCTGCCAAATATTCAAACCAATTATAACTGAAGGCCGTTGCCTTTTAGGTACAACTGCGACTACTTCTAAATATAGCTGGTTCAATCCAAACTAATAGAAAATACAAACAAAGGAATACTTCTATTATCTATTACTTCTATACCCCTGGATCCTGACATCAACATAAGCTTATGGTACTTGAACTCCATATCATAAAATGTAGGAGGAAGAATGATGCAATACAAAGGCCAAGAATCAAATAATGGGGCTTAAAAGGTGAAAAACAAGCTATTTTCAAGGCAAAAACATGTGGCGGAAAAGATTCAACTGCAAGAGAGGCTAACCAAATGTGAACGAAATGGCACACCATTTGAGATACAACAAAAATGGTTCTAAGAGAATCAAACAAAAAAGCTCCTAACCAAAAAGAGATTTGGTGGTGGAATGAAAAGGAACAGGAAAAAAAAATCAAAATTAAGGGAGCTTGCGTCAAGAGCTTACATACATGTAATGAAGAAAATTTGTGGAAGTATACTTTAGCAGGGGAAAAAAAAAAGAACAATAAAGCAATGAAGGCAATTTGTCAAGTTAAAAGCTTAAGAAAATTTATATCGACTTCAAAAAGAGAGGAAAAGATATACATACAAATAAACTACGTAAAGTAAAAGAGAGACAAAAGATTTCAGTCAAATGAAATGCATAAAACATGAAAATCAAAAAAGTACCAATGACTGAAGAAGATAGGAACAAGTATTTCTCAAATTTATTCAATGACAGTGGCAAAATAGATATTACATCGGCACATCTTAGTAACTCTAAACAAGAAAGGAATTACATGGTTTATGGACATATTTGTCCAAACAAAATAAAAGAAGCATTGGAAAAGATGACAAATAACAAAGCAATCAGACCAAATAATACCCCAATATAAGCATGAAAATGCATGAGAAGGGGTTTTTTTTTCGGTTAACAAAAGTATTTAATGTGATTCTTAAATCAAAACGCATGTTGGACGAGTGACCAATAAACGAGATGGTCAAATATGTGGAAATTATAGAGGGATTAAGCTCATGAGCTACAAATGAAACCTTGGAAAGGGATAATTGAACTAAAGTTGAGACAAAGTAAGGTCTCTAAAAACTAATTTTGTTTTATGTTTGTTAGGTCAACAAAAGAAGTTATATGCATTTACTAAAGGCTTGTTTGCTAAGTTTTTCATTTTCAATTTCAACGTTCATTTTCATTATTTTGTTAATGAAATATGGCATTTGGTTTCTCATTTTTGTTCTCACAAATTTGAAAACTCTGAAAAGGTATTTTCACAATTTTCATTTCATTCTTCATTTATTTCCCCTCCCATGCTCCTTACTACCAATAACTCATTTTTATTGAAAAATAATTAGAGCCTAACCACCTACCCTTCCTGGAAAGATACCACTCCCCAAAGCATCAGAATCCCCTGGGAATCACTGGGCAACGTCTAGAGATGGTGACCCACCATCATTGTGTGGCATCCTCTTTGTGCAACTCACCCATTTTCTTGTGCTATCTACCATCATCGTTGTGGCATCCCATTTGACAATGGCAATGACACTAGGTGGGATGGTGGTGGGAGACAACCATGGGATAAAAAGCAAAAACTGAAAATAAACAAAAATTGTCAAACACGCAAGTTTTATATTTTTTAAATGAAAACCAAAACTGAACACAAAAAAATGAAAACTGAAAGCTTAAATCTCTGTCAAACAACCCTTAAGATGCTTAATGGAAAAGTTCAGAGATAAACAAAAAGATTAGGGAAAGTTACAGAGAAACAAAAAGATTTATGTATGGTAATTATAGACATGGAAAAAGCCAAAGACAAAGTACCTAAATAAGACTTGTGGAAGGCATTGGAGAATAAAGGAGTTCAAATTGCGTTATATATATGTTATTGAGAACATGTATGCATTTTAGGACTTGTGTAAGAGATACTGAAGCTTTTCCACTTACAATCAAATTATATCAAGGGTCAGTATTGAAGCCTTAACTCTTTACTTTTGTCAAGATGAAATCAAAGAAACACATCCAAGAAACACCTTGGTGTATATTATTTCTAGATAATACCATCTCGACTTAAGGGATGAGACCAAAAAAAAAAAGGCATGAACAATAAACTTGAATTACAAAAAAATGAATTTAAAAGTTTTAAATTAAGTCAAAAAAATGAGTATGTTGAATGTAAGTTCAACAAAAATAAAAAAATAAAAGTAAATGGTATTATTGTGAAACTTGAAGATAAAGTTATCCCAAAAAAAGATCAATCTATATCTCGGATCAATTGTTCAAAACGAAAGGAAAATTCTGAAGGATTTTACTCATACAATCAAAAGAAGGATGGTTAAAATAAAGTTTGTGTAACATTTTATATGATCATAAAACTCCTTCGGAGTTAAAAAAAAGTTTTATCCGATAGCTATAAAACCATTTTTGTCTTATGACTCAGAATGTTAAACAGTTAATTACTAACATGTGCAAAATATAAGAATAGCTGAAATAGAAGGTTTTGATGGATGGCGGCCATACAAGAAAGGAAAAAATAAAAATAAGATCACGTGTAATTCGGTTGGAGTGGTGCCTATTGAAGATAAGTTGAGGGAATCACAATTAAAAGCCTGTCTGGTCATGCTGTGGCTAGGGGAAAAAATGCCTCCTTTTTTTAATATTGAAAGCGTTTTTACCCTTTTTCTACTGTTAGGCTAAAATTTAGAAGTGCCTTTAATGACAGCAAAATCAGTTTTTCTCCTGTACAGCAAAAGCAGAAGCAGAAAATTAAATTATTAATGGACCAAATTACCCTTAATAAATATTTAAATTACAACTATTGTCCAATCTAAAAGCCATATTTTCTGTGTGTGTGTGTGTGTGTATCATCAGCCACTGCTGCTGCTACAAAGGAACCCCAGCAATAGGGGCACAGTGGGTTGAAGCCCTCCAGCCATGGATTTCAGATTCTGTGGCCGGCTGCTGACACTACAACATAAAAAATATTTTTAATGAAAAATGTAATAATTTTTTATTATTAAAATAATATTTAATCATGAAAATGAAATACGTTGAAATCATTTTTATTCAAATACTATTAATTATAAAAGCACTTCTTTCAATGTCCATGTTAATAATTTGATCGTTAAAAGCACTTTCTTCATTCACTGACCAAACACATATAACAACATTAATGCATTTTCAAATAATCTAGCCAAACGCTAAATTAGTATAAAAAGTGATTCTTATAGATGTGCTTCTCATGAAAATGATGCTCGCGACAGCAAAAATTTCACAGCAATGTTGAATGAAGCCTTAGATGCTTTAAACATGTGAGGAGACCGATAGAAACACCCGTGAGGCAAGCGGATGAAAGAAATTTGTAGCAATAGAGGGAAAAGAAGACTAAAGAAAACTAGGTGGGAAACCCTAATACATGACATGGGATATAATGACTTTACAACAAATATAACCAGAAGTAGAGATGGCTGGAAATCTAGAATTCATGTAGCCAACCTCATCTAGTGGGATTAAGGGTTTGTGATTGTTGTTGTTGATAGACCAAAAAAGAGGGCAGAGTTATATATATATATATACATATATTCATACAAAAAAGTAGCATTTAAAACATATTTCCTCAAGTTTTCCAAGTTCATATTTTGCTCTTTTTAACTTCAACAATAAGAATTTTTTTTTAAGAAATTAGTTTTTACCCAAACCCCAATAGGAAAAGGAACCGTGCAAAATTATTTTTATTCTATTTTATTTTTTGACTAGTCCATTCAACAGCACATGATGCCTAAGCAAAAGAAACCAACAGACATCCTCAGGAGAGCAAGTTCAGAATCTTATAACACATAATATCTATCAGACATACAAGAGAAGACAGGATGTTTGGACTTTGTTAAATTAACAAAATAAACCATTATTTCAACTTATATTTTATCTATAGCTGCAGTATGCCATAAATTTAGACCATCTGGATTTAACATCATGATTATTGTTTACTCTTATGGCACAGTAACAAGGGTATGAACAGATCTTGGGGATATATGGATCCAGGTTATTGCCTTTTAAGCTTAAAATCAAGAAATGAAATGAAAGGGGGAAAAACTAATTGAGTTCAATGGCCAAAGTTCTTTAGCCACCAAAGAATCATGGTAACTTTACTACATAACTGATCAAAGACCTTGGCATTTACAGGTAGGCAGCCTATGCCTGATTCTGGAGTAGTTGCTGAAATATTGCGGTCAGAAGGCATTAAAACTTCAGCTTAGCAATCAATATGTTAATTGTTATGAAATTTGACAGCAAAGCACTTTACCTCAACAGTTCTTAAATTGATTCGTATTAGTTCCTTGCGACTTTCAAAATTTGGAAGTGGTATATATATTCTCTTTTCCAGTCTCCTCCTGCATTATATAAACATAAAATAGATAGAGCATCATAACTAGATAAAAGCCAAATAAATATCAAGCAGTCAGACTCTCAGCAGTATTAGTTAAAATCTAGTTGATAGTTGAAATATTAATTACGGTACATAAAGAAAAGAGATCCAACCTCAGTGCCTCATCTATATCCCATGGAAAATTAGTAGCAGCCAAAACCATCACTATTTTGCGACTACCATCTTCATTTGTGCCAGTATTATTTACACCATCTACCTGAACCAGAAGTTCAGATTTCACTCTTCTAGATGATTCATGCTCCCCTGAAGCCCTGAACAGTGCAAGGTCATTCACATAAGAGCAGCAGGGTTTAAAAAACATACAAGACTGTCAATCAGTTAGAATCAATCAGTTAGAAGTTGGATACATGCAGGATGCAACATTTTTGGCAACCCAAATACAGAAGTTTCAAACCTAAAACTGCATGTGTACCTGATAAAGATGTTGTCCACATCTAGAAACATTGTATGCAAATATAAACAGAATATGAACACGGGCATGCCCTACATATTGCAAATTATTGAAAGCCAAGCAAATCTGATTTTGTTTTTAACTTGAAGGCATAACATAGTGAAACGTGAACTTTAGTCTCTTACATGGAAAAATGCAGTAGACACCAGTGGGCTGTCATGAGGGACATATCAGAAAGAACTGCATGATTGATAACTACAGAAACTCAGTTCAGAATTAGAGACTTACCCCCGAGCATTGCAGAGAGAATCAATCTCATCAATGAATATTGTGCTTGGAGCATAAGCTCTTGCAAGATCAAACAGGCATCGCACCATGCGCTCACTCTCCCCTCGCCATTTTGAAGCCAAAGTAGCAGAAGAAACATTGAAAAATGTTGTACCACACTCAGTGGCCACTGCTTTAGCCAAAAGTGTCTTTCCAGTGCCAGGGGGGCCAAACATAAGAACGCCTTTCCACGGTCTCCTAATTCCCTGCATGTACAGAAAAATTTTATCTACCTGGACTGCTTACACATCATATGGATGCGCATGCAACTTATGTGTGAAGTAGGATAAACCAGTGTTTTTAAAGGCTCTACGTGCACTCAAGCAAAAAGGCCTTCTAGAGGTTAAGTCCTAAGCGGAAGCGCAAACTCAATCAAAATAAAGCACAAATGTTGGAAAAATAAAGAGATAATATATAACGGCAACTAAATTACCAGATTTATGTTGTCAAGACAAAAATTCATGCTGCAACAGAACAAAAGAGGGTCTTTTAATTCATTTTCATGATTTAATTTAATCTAGATTAAGAAAGTCATCTTCATCATTAGAGTTATGGTTCTTATCATCTTCCTCATCAGTCCCATCAAATAGATTTCTTCAACCAAAACTGGCTGTGAACTAGAAGTTGAAGCTGGTGTTCCTATTATTGCATTGCCTCCTTTACTTCTAATATTAAATCTGGACTCTTCAACTCTAGCTATATTAGCAATATCACCCCATGTCAAAAAATCATGACCAAACACTGAACCATTCTCTTCTACAACACTAAAAGATATAGTTAGTGTGTTCTGAGGTACTAGGTACACAGTAACAACTCTTTTTTATTGTAAAACAGTAAAAATCAAAAAACATATAAATGTGCATGAAACAAAAAAACGCGCAGTTTTAGCACTTCACAGAGCTTTCTCATTTGCGATTCATTTTCACCAAAAAAAAAAGCACTAAAACTGGGCTTTACACTTTACTGGTGCTTAAGTTGCTTTTAACAACACTGACATTAACTACTCACATGATAGCTAAATGCAGCATGCAGCTCAACAATTTTAAAGCCAAAACCATACAGGATTATGGGATCCCTCCGAATAGGAATACTGTAAGTTCCTGTGACACTTGGACTCCTTTATATTATAAACAGTTTGTTTGCTAAGAATTCTAGTTCTTGCAAGCATTGTATAAAAGGTCCACATTCTTAGAGATCAGACATTTACGACACTGCTTGAACAAACAGGAAATCCAGAAACTGTCAACTAAAATGCTACTTTTGAAAATGTCAACCTTACCAAGTCAAAATAACTTAAGCTTTCCAGCATATCCTACATCTATAACACCCAAGATTCAAGGAGAACAAAATTCAATCATAAACTTTAGGTCTTTTAGAAACAAAAAGAATCCCTTAAATGACAACCAACAAGTTGTGGTGACAACTACTTGCAAATTTTGAATTTTATCTCCATAAATGTTAACTTTGAGATAGAAATCGAAGTCAGGATGTGTGCAACGATTCTCGCCGAGTCATGATTGAAGGGAAATGGAAATTCTCGACCATTAAGGGGCTATCTAGTTTTGGAAAACCACTCCAGGTTTTTTGGAAAATTACTCCACAATAAAAAATTAGAAACTTGTTCAAATGCAAAAAAAAATCCAAATAGAAAATGGAGATTTGAAAATTTTGGTTCTCCAAAATTGTATTGAACTTCCTAAAATGCATTTTCTAAATTTTCCTTACTAATTTGGAGATTTCGAAAACATGGTTCTCCATAAATTTTTCCCAAGTCATCTCTTCTCAAACACAAGTTTTCCAATCTTTTTTGAACACATGTTCTAATTTTCCAGATTGGAAATTGTTTTCTGTTCTACTAACATTTGAATGCGATTTTCAAATTTTCTTTGGAAAATGAAAACTAGAGATTTTGTAGAAAATTAGAAATAGAAAACTGGAAATTATTTTCCACAATCAAACACGTTAAATTGGGAGCACTGGATTTCTCAATCTTTGCCAATACACAGCCACACACACACACACGATTTGATCCCCAATAGCAGAAACAGAAAATAAGAACATACAGAATTCAAATAATAAAGGAAGAATATGCAAACCACAAAGAAGACAACCAGTTTTATCCTGGTTCAGACTGCCAATAGCGATCCTACATCCAGCCTCTTGTTCCGAGAGCAATCCACTAAGAATCTTGAATGAAATCAGTACAAAGTTCCCTCTCACATGAGTACATCAATCACGAGATTACAAAGGCTACCTTGATCTAGACTTTCCTCTCACTTTACTGCACTTGCATAACAGAAATGAATGATGTCCCAAGCGACTGCCCTATGCCTTCTATTTATAGACATTTTGGGCGGACAAAACAAGGTAATATAAAAGATAACACAATACCTATTATACCCCTCATATATATACTACTGTTAGACACAATCTAACTTAACTAACACTGCTGCTTGAATCAATTTGACTTTACTGACTTCTTCTAGGCTAGACTCGATGCAAAACTATAACAAAACAGGGACAAAGGTGTGCATAAGAACTCCTTTGGAAATTGATGTTCCTACAACACTTGAAAAGAATACTTAGATGGTGTTCTCTTCATATTTCAGTTTTCAATTTTGAGTTTTGATTTCATTTTCAGTTTTGTGTTTTGAGTGTCTATTTTGACATCGCTAAAAACTTTTTGTCATTCTGAAAAACTGTTTCTCAAAACTGAAAACTAAAAAACACATTCACTTTGGAATTTTGAGTTTCATTATTTTATGATATTTTATTCAATGAATTTGATTATTCATTAAATTGAAACAGTTTAATGCTAGTATATTAGTAATAATATATACATTTTGAAGTTGGTGAATTTGCAATATTTTTTTCCCGTTACAAAATGAAGTTCACAGTGTCTCATAGAACCTTTATAATGAAGTCTTGCAGAGACATTGGGTCATTGTTTATGTTTATATATTGTTAGAGGGATTTCTAACCATGAAAAGCCCAAAGGGACTAAAAGACGATACCATTAAGTTTAAGAAATTTTATCCTTAATAAGAACCCTCAAAATCAAAAAAGGAGGCAAAACATCCTACTTTTTTGTTTGTTGAAATAAATGTAAGAGAACACCAATTGTCTCTTCTATTGAGATAATTTTAACCTCATTTAATTCAGGTTAGTTGTCTTGAAATGTTGGGGTTTAAAAGTAAAAGTACATGTGACTCATATAATTGCACTTCTCATATAAAAAATTGAGGCAGAATTTAGATATAAGTGAGAGAGAAAGAGGAAAGAGATAAATTGTGTTAATATAGAAAACGAGAGGATTGCTGCTCCTCGGGGGGAGGAGGTACTTCTTCGGCTTCTTCTTCCAAGTGGAAGTCAGCGATCTCGGGAGAGCCAACGGGTAACAAGTTGAATCACGCGGCGGAAGAGTAGACGGAAGCATCTTCCATGACAGAGAGGAGAGAGAGGGAGGGAGTGAAGCGAGGAAAGTGAGACGAAAGCATCCAACAACCCACCCGTTCCTCTCTTCACCCGATCTCTCATGGCCCAATCTAGCAGTCGACGACAACTCGCAACAATGATGGTCGTGGCAAGCACGTTTGACGACCAACAAGGAAGATCTAGAAGAGAGAAGGAAGAGAGAGTGGAGTCAGATTTGGGAGGGATTCCGATCTGGAAGAGAGAAGGGAATGAGATGGAGTCTATAAGAGAGAAGAGGCAGAGCGTTTTCCGTGTTTTCATTTTTTTAGTGTGTTTTGGCCAAAAACAGCCAAAACGGTTTTTTGTTGTTTTGGATTTCCTTTACAAAAAATTTTCTTGTTTTCGAAATTGCGTTTTTGAAAATAACAAAGATAACACGTTTTCATTATTTTGAAAAACTGAAAACGAGTTGAAAACGGTAAAGAGAATAGGCCCTTAATTTTTCACTAATTTTAGAGAAATGAATTTCTCAAGATCTATTCCCATCTAAAAAATAGGGCCTTCACACAAATTCATAACCATAAAGTCAAGTAATTTGGCCACCCAGGTGGGGGGTGGGGGTGGAGGTGGTGCCTTTACAGTTAGGGGTCACCAGAATAGTAAGATTGTTAGAACTAAACACTTGAGGCATAAAATTTGTTATAAAGAATTTCCTCCTTCAAAAAGTCTGTTTATATAGGAGGTGGCCTTGAAAGCACACAGTCTCACGTTATTCTAGGACATCTATGCATGGAATGGTAGGAAACACCTGCTATGATATTATAAAGTGTTCCCTCTTGGAAAAGAAAGGAAGGAAAGCACGTACTTGTTTCCAGTACTAGGAAAAATTAAAACATATCTGGAGACACCTATGCCTCCACCACAACAAGCAGAAGGATTCAACAATAATATTCACAAGAAATATAATCATATTTCAACTTCAAATCCATTTACCTGGAAATATTCAGGCATCCATAAAGGAAGAACAACAGCTTCCTCTAGAAGTCTTTTTGCTTCAGTTAACCCCGCTACATCATCCCACCTCACCCCAGGGGTGGAATCCAAAACATCCCTTTCAAGCATTGCAGCCAAGTCAGCATCAGGCCCCTCATACTGTCCACGCTTCAACTTCCCATCTTCAGCATCACCATTCTGCATTTCAACAGAAAGGAGTAACTTGAGCTCAGGCAACTACAAATAACAAATGTGCAATATTGAACCGAGGGGATCCAAAAATACATGACTAAAACAAGTATCAGTTAGGGTCTCTGTAATACTATCAAAAGCTTCAAGATTCATAGGCAAATCTATATCACAAAAAAAGAGGTGCCCCTTTAAAAAAAATAAACAAATAACTCCACCTTATTATTAAAGAAGATGCTGAACATGTAAAACACACCCATGTTAAACACCTCCAGGATGCTACATCCCAAGAACAATCAAGTTTCACTTGGTTCTGTAATGTTTTCTATAAATTTCACCTTTTAGACCTTGACTTTTGTTATGACCAAGACTTTGTTTGACAATGAATATTTGAAACTAACAAAATTACTCCTTGGGTGTCCATAATATTAAATATTAGTCAAAATGAGTCAACAGATACAAATACAAATGGGCTATTTTGACTTGAAGAAAATAATTGCAAATTCTAAAAGCTATTTTTGACTTAAAGAAAATAATTATAAACAAAAAGTAAGTTCCCAAGGCTATGTTTACTTGAAAGGAAATAAATTACAAACAAAATATCACAGGAATTCCTCTCATTCCCAATGCCATAGCATTGGGATTTTCAATGATACACATTCATGATCCTTGATGGATATGACAAACAATTTCTACGGGTTATTTTATGTGACTTCTATATTGACCTCCATTTCTAAAATTTAAGCAACTAAGAAAAAATGAGTTTGCATATTTATGTAGCATTGTCTTCAAAAGAAGGCTTTAAGAAGTTTCTCATATGAAGCCAAATATTCCTCAAATTCATCTACCTCAAGATTACACACGTCAACCATCAAACATGGTGAATAGAAGTATGCTCTCCGCAATTAAATATAAAAAAATAAAATTCTACACTTCAAACAAAACACAAGCACACAGGATCATTGTACTAATTATTTTTGTCTTGTAGAGCATACCGTTGAATCTGCCTTGCCAGATTTTCCTGAGCCAGTGCCTTTCTTACCAGTAGTAGAGGCTCGGACTGCAGTGTTTGACCTGCTAGAACCACCAGCCTTTGCTCCACGACCAGTTGTTCCAGATTTTGTTGAACCACGACCCCAATTTCCGTCTTGAGTGGATTTCCTCATGCCCATTTGACCTGCTCTTGTGGGTCTTCTACTTGTGTTGTCTCTACTAGGTGGCCTCCAAACATCAGGATCATCCATTGCAGCACCAGATGAAGTTGGGTACTCATCCAACGGTTGAAAAACAAACGAGGATTTGGTAGAAATTGGGGGTGAGGATGGTCTCCTACCAAAGGGAATCTCCTTGAAAGCCCTTCTCTCAGCATCCAACTGCTTGACAACCTCTGTTTCTTCTGTAAGAGCTTTCTTTACATTCATCCATTTTGAACGAATTAAAGGATCATCCAGTGTGTTTAAATGCCTGAAGAAAGGAAATAAAAATAAAAAAGACTTCCCAAGTGAACTAGTGAATAAGACAAAAACAAATTTATATGTATATATACACAAACACATCCACGCGATGCAACATAAAATCAACAAAATAGGGAACAGTTAGTTCCTAAGTAAAGAGAACACCATCTCAAAATTAGTTCCGGGAAAAAGTCTCTTTCGGGAACCAAATTATCATCATGGTATGTGATGAAACTCAGTGTGAAATTAATCATGTCTATTAATCCATGTTTGAAACTGAGATTCTCAAAGGAAAGGAAATTTGAGGGAAATTCAAATCACTTATACCTGTGCAATTTGTTGTATCAAATCAAAAAATGATTCTCCAAACAAACATCTAGGGGCTTACTTCCAATTTTCTAATCATATCAAACAAATATACAAGTTTAGCTTCAATGCCTAATTTTTATTTTCTTAATTTTTTTTTCCTATCCCTCCACGGATCCAAGTCTAGAATGACAGTATAATAATTGTGAAGTCACCTACAAGAAATGAGCCGGGAAAAGATCATTCCCTCTGGGACCTCTCTGTGTGTCTACTCCAAGTCTATCAAGCACCCAAACCACCCTTGTATTTAAGGAGGCATCACTTCAAACACGTTCACATTTCACACGTGGAACTCATTCATGGGTGGAAAAAGATTCCATGGACATATCCTCCATGACGTTTTCAATAACGTTTATTCAAGCAAAACAAAAATACCAAAAGATTCAACTGCAATGCTAAGTTAATCTTCACCAATTGAGCACAGCAATGATTCAAGTGAGTTTCTCTTCTTCTCAAGGATTTACATTTTACATTCCAATTCCATTTACGAACTAGTAAAGACAAAATAAGAGTTCTATTTGTCACAGTAAACATTACATCCAGCAACTTCTAATTTCAATTTATACAACAAAAGGCATTCAACTTGAAGAAAAGCCAGAGAGAGGAAGAGGTTACTTGTTGATCTGAGCAATGGCACCATCGAAGAAGATAACGGAAGTATCGTAGAGACCTTCGAGGGCGTATTCTCTCGCCAATTTCAGATGATCTTGCAATCCCCCAAGCGCCGCCGTCGTCGACGACGTTCCCCCCGCCATTATCACTACTCTTATCTATTACGGGTAGAACAAAGAGTTAAAATCTCGATTTTCCCCTAGCCTCTTCAGAATCTGCACTTTTGTTTTAAGCAGATGCTCAGAAAATTCAAATAGAACAAAAGATAGAGAATAGGGTTTGAAATGAGTAGGGTTGGTGAAGAAGAAGAAGAAGAAGAAGAAGAAGAAGCAGAAGAACGGGCAAATGGAGGCTCCACTGGAAAAGAAGTCCCCTGACAGATCGAAGCTCTTCGTCTCTCTCTCTCTCTCTCTCTCTCTCTGCAGGTGGCTGCTGCTGCTGCTGCTTCGCTTCGAGCAGTGAAACTGACGGCGACGTTTAAACGGCCGATGGACGGGGAGACTTGTCAAAGGGATAAAAGGCCCGGAGAGAGAGAGAGAGAGAGAGTGAGTGAGAGTGAAGATTGTGTTCCTGAAATGCCCTTGCTCTTTCTGGAGCATTAATTTGGATTAACTACATTTAGACCCCCTGAACTAGTATTGATTCTCATTCATGTCAGTCATCTATAGCAACATATTTACAACTTGACCCTTTTCCTTTCAAATGTCGAACCGCGGTGCATTTGTAGAATCAGAATTTAGCGACGTGCACACGCACATGACCAGCTAACTATCATTTAATTCCCGAAACACCCTTTTCATTAAAAAATTCTGTGTAAACCTTTTCCGTACCCTGTTGAATATTGAATGTTATGTAACGTTCGACAGGGCGCAGTCCTTAGCTAGCAACTGTTATGTAAGCTGTTGAAGTCTGTTCGCGCTGTATCTACTCACTTTCTCGCCCATTCTTAGTCTTAGGTGCTCTTTGCAAAATAGAGAAGAATGAATTTCTACTGATAGGCCCATCCCTAACTCTTTCTTATTATTAGTGAGAAAGATAATTTTAGTGGAGTAAAATAATAATTCCAATTTGGTTTTTCATAAATATGGCACCCCATCCACTATATTTTAGTGCACTAAATAATTATTCTTTTCTCTATTTGTATAAAAGATGAAATAATGAGATATTAACTTTAATGATATAAAGCGACCATGACACATAATTTAATTTTAACTATAATTTCAATTAAAAGGTGTTAACTTTAATTTCACATTTTGTTACTTATTTATTCGTAAAAAATAGTAAAATCATACAAAAGTTTAAAACCATCATAGTTTTCTATTTATATAGAATTAAAATTGTATTCTTAAGTGAAGAGAATGACCTAATCCTAAGATTTTTTTAATGGGT
This sequence comes from Diospyros kaki, assembly GCA_036245055.1. NCBI lineage: Eukaryota > Viridiplantae > Streptophyta > Magnoliopsida > Ericales > Ebenaceae > Diospyros > Diospyros kaki. The sequence goes on from BSEG01000003.1 coordinate 8,027,627, forward strand.
CCTCGCATTAAGTGACCTAATAACTTGCAAGTACTCCATAAAACAAATGTAGAGATGAATCAAGGCCCTAGAAATTGATTGGATCACTTCATATGGGCTTAATCAATTTGATTAACTCATTTTTCACAACCTATAGCATCAATTAGTGGTAACTCATTTACAAAAAAATTCTATTAGTTATAACTCAACTGAACATTAATCCTTGGTGGGAAAGGGTCTTTATGTTCATGCCCATGGAGTTGCAACACCAAGCATCCCCCATCCTTTTTTCACTACGCAAAAAATAAGTGTTTTCTATACAACTCCAACTATTAATTTGGAATTTAACATTGTTCATAAACTACCAAAACAAGTTGTCCTTAATAAGTCTCAAAAGCTAAAATTAAACTACAATGGGTCTTCATAAAACTAAACTAAAACTAAAGGTAAGTGTGGATGAAATTTATCCTATTCCTTTTTTATGTCATTACTATTGGGATTCCTATATGGATGTGTGTATATTCTAAAAAAATGTCATCACATGAAAACACAATGAAATTCAACACAAACCATATGCATACATGGTATAGAGGTACTGAGTGGATGAAAAAATTGTTTCTACGTAAAGACTTTGTCCTCTTCAAGTTGTGGAAGGCCTAGTTCGTCCACACCAAGCAAGCCTTCTAAAATCAACTGGAAGCCCTCGTTGGGTGCTAGCCAGAAGACTCTGAGTTAACAACACTCGTTCAGTTTTATTTGGTCTTGAACCCAAGCTCAACACTCAAGCAAAAATCAACAACCATTAAGCAAAAGAAAAAAAGAAGAACAAGCAGCTTTAGAAGCAAGTTGATGGATGAAAGACTCACACATGCATAAGCCACTTCTAATCCTCAATTCCCTTATTCTAATATGCTATTTAAAAGGTCTAATAGGAAGTTTCCACCTCCCATAAGCATGCCTCAAATGGTGGACAGCTAGCAAGATAGAAACGGACAAAACAGATTTCTCCCAAAACTTTTGCACACAATTTGACGTGCACACAATTTGACAGACTGAATCGGTTGACAATTTTTGTCAAGCGATTGATCGTTTTCCCAATTTTTAGGGAAACTGCAACTATAGATAACAGTTGACAGTTTTTTTCACATATTGCATGGTCTTTCATATGGCTGCACATGATTTGTTAACACTTAACAAATCTCATCATTAACTCTTAATGATTTATACAAAACTTGCCATTAACTATTAACAGTGTTTGAGAACATTACAAGTAACACAAATCTGATTCTAGACGTTATACTTTCCAATGTATGACTTTCTACATTCACTATCAAGTAGCAATCGGACAACACCAAACATTTTTTATGCTGATCAAACACTTTGACATGTCTCAATAAGCTCTCAATCTTCTTAATACATTCTGATGATCTTGAGTGATGTCTAGCAACATATCAGGATAATCTAGGTGACAATGAAGTCTATTAATTGTAAATTTATTATAGTTGACAATTATCATATAATATAATCATTCCATCACATAACGTCCTGACTGAGCGAAAGTCATGGAATGATAAACTCACAAACTCAATAACTATGTGTCTAATCTTATAAGCGTGACTAGATAATACATCAAAAAACTCTTTCCTGATCATTCATGCCTTGCCCAAGAACTTTCCTATCACACCAATGGAAGACCACATAAGACGTTCACTTCATCATCAGAAAGGTAATGGATCTTATCGTTAAGCACCTGTTACCATGTACCAATAATACAAAAATCATACGATGGACATTCTCATCTCGCAATTGGATGAATCCGCTTTTCAACAAATCTTATATGTCAATACACAAAACAACTATGTTGCTTCAAGTTAAATAACCAGTTACATAATCATTACGTGATAACAAATTCATTATCTATTATGCCATGTGATTTGTTACTGACGTCATGTTCATTGCGTTGTACAACCAATAACCACCTATGAATTTACTATAAGCATCGCATGCTATATGGTATGTGATTTACCACCCATTATTATTAGTATTACATATTAATCAAGGTAGTAAACTTATATATTAGTCCATAATTGATTAATCAAAATTTGCATTTGAAAAATCTAAAGATCAAGAACAATTAAGAAATCCTTTTACTAAAGAATTTTGTCAACATATTCTTAACAAACTAAAAATAAGATCTCTAATAGGAAATTTAAGGATTCATTTATACAAAAATTGGAGAGTAATGAATTAAGATAAACTTGCTATTGATTATGTATAAAGATACATCACATGTTTTATGTCCAAAAGATATCATCCAAATCTAAAATTAAGGCACATTACTAACAATTATTAGATTGACTTAAGAGAAAATAATATTTGAAAATTTTTTACAAAAAACTCAAAATGTTAAATTTAAGCCACACAATTTCTTTATTGTAGAGACTTAATAAATTAGAGCTAAATATTTATTTTGGCCTTTAAAAGTCAAAACACTGTTATTAGAGGCAAAAACAATAACAATATGGGTAAATTTCACACATCCTTGAGACTTTATAAAAAAACACTAACCACCATCTTGTTTTAAAAAACAACATGAATCCCTTTAGCTAAAAAACTAGATAAAAATACTATTTTACCCCAATCTATATTATTGTTCCTTCTTTCTCATCTCTGTTTATCTCTCTGTTTAACCTTTCTCCTTTCTTACCAATCGTTGGTTGTCGACTATCGATTGAAATAGCAACCAATGAAAGATTAGAATTAAAAAAGAAAAAAAATAACAATTAAGAAATTGGAAAAAAATATATAGATTTGGATTGTTCATCTTTGAAGATTGATTAACCGAATTAAAGATAATGAATTCATATTTGTGTTCAAAGAACTAGAAGATAACCTACATTTAGGTTCAATTTGGACTTGAGACAACAAATATGGGTTATCGTAGTTTTTTTCAAACTAATCATAGATCGAACAGTTCATCTCAAATCCAAATTTATATTTATCTTCAATGATAAAAGATAAAAGTACGGAGAGAAAAAGTGAGAGAAAACCATTTCAACTTTGAGAAAGAGAGATGAGGAGAAATGAGATAGGACATACCCATCCATGTCATGAAGTATACACGTTATCACCGTCATGATCTTTCTTCTCTTTTTTCTAATTGGCAATCTCACTTCTCCATAAGTGGCTATGGGGCATCTACAATCCCATTTGCGATGGATTTCTCATTAACCATTGCATCTTCGTGCACATGCACAAATGAGAGGGAGAGGGAACCTCGTTGATCAACTTTGCCATTGAGATAAAAATGAGATAAAAAAAATAAAAAAAGACAATGTGGAAAGGAGAAAGAATGAGATACAAAGAAATATTCAGATATAGAGATATGAATATGAAAATATTTTGAACATTTAAAAAAATAATACTGTTTTTCAAATAACAAGAGAAAATTGATGCGAGATAATAAAAGTTAATAGAAGTTGTTGTTTATTTAAAATACAAAAATAATCCATGTCTTTTTATCAAAAGTTAAGAACTATGCGAAATTTCCCATAATAATGTTTATTATATAGAAATATACATTGCATCCTCCAATATTATGAATAAAAACTTCATTGGTTTCAAAATGACCTTTGAGGGGAACAGGCAGAAGGAATATAATCAATGGATGATGATGATGATCATCTATTTCGCACAATCATGGTTACTTAATCGTTGAGCAAATCAAGTTGAATGGCCACGGCGGCATTTCAGTTTTATTCCTCGGGATTATGAGATAGAACGTCGTGCATCATTGGCCATGATAACACCATGCATGCTGTGATGATGAATTATTATATAATATATAGATGGTTCATATTAGGTACGCGTGTTGATATAATTTTTTAAATTTTAATTTAATTGAGATTATTTTATCTCATTGATGAAATTAATTTGATAGAACAAATGTATCTTAAAAAAAAATTATTAGATGGTGATTCCGATTAGAGGATTAAGATAGATTTGAGAAACTAACATATAAACAAGCATTCTTGGTCCAGTTATTGATGGATCAGTCTAAATAATTTTTGAAGAGATTTTTTTGATTATTATGATTGTGTTATGTGTTCCATAACATGATAATCAGAATACTAATATATGATTATAACAGGTTATTTAAAATAGTAAGATAATGTTTGCTTAGTAGATTATCTCATTGTGGTAAAATTCTGGGCGTAACATGTTGAGTCAAATCACATGTATTATTATCTAGCAACAATTGTGAATTGAGTCAAAATCTCTAAATTTTCTTATCTTGAAAATTTTGGCCGAATATAACAAAAAATCTTTTAGTGCATGAGAGTGTCTCGATCTTGATGTGAGTGACTTGATTACAAGAGACCAATCTATGGAAGAAATTGATTAGGGGTGTAGATGAGTGTTCCGCACAGACTTTTCAATACTTAAGTCAATTTTCAAATTGTATGTGTTTAGGATATGGTCATTGAAGGGGGTGAATTGAGTGTTTAAAATTTTTTATAATTTATTTAATTAAAATTCTTATTATTTAATTTTAAACAAATTAAGATTTTGTAACTATATATATAGGAGTTTGAGATTAATAAATTACAAGTCACAATATATAGCAAAAATAAATAAATGAGATACAAGACAATTTATAGTGGTTCGGTGTCTCTACACACACGTACTCCACTCTCCCAATATCTCAACCACCATTGAGGTTCCACTAATCTCACCAAGGTTTTCACACTATCTCATTTTGAAAACTAGATACACTCCTAGATTATAATGGGTTCTAAACAAACCACCACCAAGGTTTTCTCTTTGTCTTACCTTGAAAACTAAATATACTCATAATTTTTAATGGTTATAGAAAATCAATACAATTCACAATAAGTTTAAATGATTATAAATATTTGTCCACAATTAGATATAAATAAATAAGCAATTAAGAGCAAATGTACAAGGCAAATAAATAAATATTTAGTGACCTCAGTTTGAATGGAGAAGATCAAATTTGGCTTTGGGATCTCTTTTTCTCCTCTTACCTTATGGCTTTTTGGTGGATATGCAATATAACTTTGAGAGTTTCAGATTGTTTGGATTTTTGCTTGAGAGTGTTTGGGTGCTTGTAGGTATTTTGGATGTATAATATATGCAATGAATTATCTTCAAAATGAGTTTATGGCTATTTCTAGGCATTCTAAAAAATACTATAGCGATCACTATAGCAAGGGTAGGATTACTGTAACAATAGTAAAATATTTTTATGCATTTTAAAATTAATTAAAAAATAATTTTAATAGAAAATAATATTTTTGGTAATACATATACTATGAAAAATATTTTATAAATTAATCAAAAATAATTCGATACTACAATTAGTATATTTAAAAATACTTTTTTTTGTTAATTATCAAAATACTATAATTTGTATATTGAAAATACCATTTTTGTTAATTATCAAAACTTAATTAATATAAGCAAGTTGGCTCAACATAGATGAGTGTTTCAAATATAGAGAAAGTAGAATTGCAGTATAAGTATAATTAATAATGTACCTTTTGTTAAGGAAGGAGTCTCCTATTTATAAGAGATATGAGACTGATAGGTAGCCACAATCTTCAACAAGCATGTCAAAGTTCTCTCGGATTTATTGGCGAGCATGTCAAAGGTCATTTTGACCCATTCTTTTAAGGTCTTATATTTGGAGATTAGGTCTTTCGAGATCGATAGTCTCCCGGAAAGGTCTTCAACATGGTCTGGAGAGAGCTTTTCGAGCTTAGATATCTCACGAGAGTCTCATGTATGTCCTCTAATGGGTGAGTGACTTATGAAGTACTCTAGAAGGGTCTCTCGCTAATGTCGAGAGAGAGGTTTCCAAAGAGTCACTTGATGAGGTCAGTCGTTTAGCCTTAACTTCCTAAGTCTTTTGCGTAGTTAGTTGACTAACTTATATAGGTTACTTGACTAATCCTCGCGTTTACTAGATTAATCTTAGTCAATCACTCGATTAACTTATTATCTCAATCACTCAACTACCCTTTCACTCACTTGCTAGTCTCTTGAAGGCCTCATGTTCCAACTTAAAAGATCTCTCATCATGCAATCCCTAAGAGTTTTCTAAATCTCTTAGTGGTGGTCTCTGGGAGACTTTTTGGTCTCCTATTATGTGGTCCCTAAGAGAGTGTCTTGGTCTCCCAATGACTCGGATGTCGATGCATATTCCCCAATTACTTGACTAACTAACCTTTTTTCTTAATTTTTTGCTTATTTTCGAGCATAACAATAGAAAAATGGGTAAATTACCAGCCACAACAATGTCATTTTATTAATTAGGGTTTTAATTTGTACTTTTAAATATATATTAAACACTAACAATCTAACTTTTTTAGGGATGAAATTACTAGGAATGATATTTCTAAAAAATTAAAAACTAAAATTATATCAATTGTCACATCTAAGTCTGTTATATAACACAAAAAACATAATATATTTTAATTGTATCTGTTAAGTGTAGTTTTGCATGGAGAAATTATCCCAAAACTAGAAACTACCATGTTCCCCACTACTCTAGTTAGCTATTAGTCACATACAAATGTAGTCCTTCTCTAATTGAACCATGAGCGTTGATTTACAAGAAATACAACCTTTAATTTATTTTCTTAGAATTTTCAATAGATTTCTCTCCCCCTAAATTTTTGTAAAATTAGAATATTTACAACCAAAGTTTATACCATTTTGTTAGGATTGGATTGCACATATCATGCGTTAGGATTGGATTGCATATATCATTTTGAGGCCGTCATCAATCATGTATCGCATCCTCATTAGAAGAGGTATTAGGCAGATAAAATAATGACACATGATCTTCTTAGTCTCCTCCATTAATAAGGTGTCACATAACTGGTGACATCGTTATTAGTCATGACTTATAGTATTATTCAAAATAAAACACAAAAAAATTAATGTGACTCCACCTCAGTATGCTTATGTTAATGATATTACCATAATTATAGAATAATTTAGTGAGTGCAATAGTTTTGCATAAGGAAATTTCAAAATTAGCCAAAAAAATCTCATACTTTACTCTACATAATTGTTGTTGTACCCTAATAATCGAAAGGAAGAGACTAAGCATTGCAGACAAGGGTTGAAGCTATTCGGAAGGGTCATTCGAAAGAAGCCTTCGGAAGGATTCTCGGAGGCTTAATTGGTGAGACAATGCAGCTGCCTCCAACGCGTGCCCAGCAAACCTCTTCTGAAGGGTCATTTGGAAAAGGGTTTCAGAATGGGCCATCGAAAATGACACGTGTCTTCCCAGGTCAATGACACGTGCTCAACAAGCCTCGAATCTCGAGCCTTATAAAAGGCCAGCTATAGTTCTCAGAAAGGGACCCAGACATCGGTATATCACTTTCACTTTCCTTCAGAAACTTAGCCTATTTACCTTTCCGTAAGATTATTTTCCTTCCATTACTGACTTAAGCATCGGAGGATTTTCGTGGGAGAAAAATCCCGCGAGCCTTCTAACCCTTGTTTGCCCTCTATAGTTCTTTCGGAAGCATCAAGCCCATTCCTTTGGAAGGATAGCTCGCGAGTTGCTTTATCGGAAGCCCAGTTCCTTCGGAAGACCTCGTCCAAGTTGAGTCCCTACAGAAAACCCTGCTCATTCATTCGGGGGTACCATTTTCAATGTGTCCCCAACATTCTTCGGAAGGAACCCTTCGAAAAAGTCTTTCAGAAGGAAGTTTTCATATCCTTTAAAACCGCAAGATTGTTATCCGTTCGACCCCTACTTATCACAATCTAACATTCGTGGGGGCCTTTCAAAAGAAGCCTTCGGGAGAACCCTTTAGAAGACCCATTTTTGGAAGCATTCCTTTGGAAGCCCACTTCAACCTTGTGACCGAAGCTCGATTGAATCTTGAGACCATTAGCATCCAATGTTATCCCACTCTTAAAAATTCTAATTGTTGTATTTGGCAATAACAATTTGGAGCCGTCTATGGGAAACTGCAACAAAAAGTCAATCTTAACAAGAGATGTCGAGAGAATAAGATCAACTGGTTTGGCAAACCAGTCTAACCCTACATGAAGGAGCACTAGTACCAGGACATGAGACCCCAGCCAAGTACACCCTATGGTACTTGGACTTTTGGAAGATCATCAAGACAACGAGGTATGCTCGGGAAACATTCCAATGCTTGAAGGCCATTAGACTACCGGATTGGGGGGTATGGAGCATTCTGAACAAGGAGAGGTGCACGTCGTCGGGTTAGAGAGACGGGTAGCAAGGCAAGGAAGGCAAGCCCAGCCCACCATACTAATAAATCAGGAACAACATTCCCTGGGGCAGTCCTCAATTCCAAGAAGGAACCCAGCGGTGAATTCGGTACTTCCAAGGCTCTCCGGGATAGCTCCACTCACGATCCCATTATTAGAGTATGAATTGTTATAAAAGAATCTTGAAGAGTTAAAGCACCAGAATGATGAGCTCAAGACAAACAACGAAGAGAGCATGAGAAGACTACAGTGAATTACTACTCTTTTACATAAACTGATGCCTGACATCCATATTCCCCACTTGGAGATCCCAAGACAACCTTCAGAGGGCCCTACAGCAAGGGATAAGGATTGGAACTCCCAGGGTCAATGACCGAGTCCCAGAAACGGTCAACCTAGGGGTAGATTATGATAGGAGGTCGGGGAAAGCCCCTATGTATGGAGAGACCACAGAGAGCACCCATTCAAGAGCTCTTTGCGTCCCGTCTCCCTGCAAAAATGAAGCGGAAAAAGGAACGCTCAAGGCATCCGATGTCAAACGCCTCATAGAGGAAGTGATAGAACAGAAGCAAGTGGTGAGGACACTGAGGGAAATGCCCACTAAGGGATTCTCATTGTCCAAAGAACTCCAAAGACAGCCAGTGCAACCGAGGTTCAAGCTACTGTAACTCTCATGTATTTAGGGAATGAGGACCCCGAGAGACATCTACAACACTTCATCGCAATGGCAATGTTACATGGGTGGAACGAGGTCACCAGGTGCAAGGCTTTCCCACTCTTGCTGGCAAGACAGGCTCAACAGTGGTTCACTAAGCTATCAACTAGGCATATCTGGTCATTTGAGCAGCTGAAGAAGGAATTTCTAAAAGCATTCTTTGCCTATGTCCCAAAGAAGAAGAGTGTCATGTATTTGATGAGCTTGCAATGAATCCCTAAAACAGTATGTCGAGCGGTTTAGAGCCACAACACAAGAAGTGAGGGACCTCCTGGTCAGTTTGGCGACATCAGCCTTGCTCAATGGTACCACATACGCCTCGCTCAAAAGATCTTTAGCCTTTTTCGAGCTAGATTCAATGACTGAGTTGTTTGTCCGGGTAGAGTAGTTCATTGTCCAAAAGGAAATTCTAGAAGCATGGGAAGGAAAGGAAAATGAAGGTGACATGACACTGGATCAGACAGGGCAGTAAAGGTACAGAAAAGGGAAGAGCCCCCAAAGATGAAGTTTCGAAACTTCATTCCCCTTACTGAACTAAGAGCTGCCATGATTTCCTCAATCGCACATATTAGGCTCATTAACTTTCCCCTGTGCTCTAACCAACCGATGGGCAAGAACATGGACTTTTTCTGCAAATTTTATGAGTCCCCAATGCATAACACCAACAGTGTCGAGAGCTATGAAACCAGATTGAACAGTTTATCAGAGATGGGAAGGTCGACTAATTCATATTGGATAAGCCAAAAAATCAACACGACAGAGGAAAAGGATCTAGGAGAGATAATCGGAGGAGGCCCCCTCGCCTAGAGAATGATGCCCCAAATAGAAGGGAAAACCAACAGCCTTGGCAAAGAGAAGGAGATGGAAACAACCAGAGAAGGGAAGAAACAGGGCTAAGTGATGGCGAAAACAACAATGAGCCTATCATGGAAAGGATACATGTGATCTTAGGTGGAGAAAATTTGGCAGGCGATTCCTCTTTTGCCAGAAAGGCATATGCGCGCCAGGAGCTGCATGTGGACTCGGTGGCAAAGGTTCAAGAAGATGAAGATCCTATCATTTTCATGCCTGAGGACTAAGGAGATGTGTTGCTCCTTGACGATGATCCATTGGTTATCTAGGCCGTTATTACCAAGCACCCCATTGAAAGAATATTAGTGGATAGCAGAAACTCTGTTAATTTATTATACTAGAATTGCTTCGAGAAGATGCACATCGCCCATGACCAGCTGAAATAATCACTTCCCCTCTGTACAGGTTCATAGGAGAAGTGGTGTCAGTGGTTGGGTTAGTTTAGTTGTCCATTATGCTTGAGGATTATCCCCAAGTGATAACTCGGCAGGTTAACTTTATAGTGGTCAAGACTTACTCCCCTGCCAACAACGTGATCCAGGGATGTTCCCTTATTAATGCTACGAGAGCCACCATTTCCCTGGTGTAACACCCCACTTTCTCGGACGTGTTATAATTTAGGACAATTCTGGGATAATACATTTTTTTAAAAAAAACTAATACTAAATCATATCATTGTTCTTATCCATCCCAAAATTTTCGTACATTTATCTCGAAAGATAATCATCATAAATATGAAATGCGAAAACTAGAATCGAACATAATATCTTAACATTAATCATAAATCAATTATTACATTCTCATTAACCAGAAATAAGATTATATATCATCATTCCTCAAAACGTTCAGAATTCAAAAGTAGCAAAACTTAAATTTATGAGCTACATAACATATATTCAATTCATCATGCACTTTGCTAAGTGTCATTTCATGCCTCATTCATCCTTGTTTCTGCTACAATCTCAATTTGGAACGTTTGAATATTCCAGGAGCAAAGACTAAGTTAGATGATGAATCATCTAAGTAAAGGTACAAAATATATTTCGTACATGTATGCAAAATGCAAAATGCAAAATGTCATTTTTCATATCATTTCGGTTTGAATCAACTGCACCTTAAGGCTATTCCTCATTTTTACGGCCTCCTTATCAGGTCGAGATGTATGGGTGCACCCTTGGCAGAGCAGCGGTGCCGATCCATAGTCCCAAACCCTTATGTGAATGCATGATTAATAATATCATCGTAAACACATGCACAGTTCATCATCAATACATGTATATGCAATCTACATGAAATATTCACATCAAGACATGATAAAATTATTTACATAAAATTAGCTTTTGGGGTCAAACCACTTACCTTCTCCAGCTTATCGGATACCTCGATATATTCGCGTCTTACCTCAAAATGTGTGCATCACCTCGATTTGCGTGCTAACCCTAAAATTCGCACAAATCACTTCAACTTAAGCCTTAAAGTATCCTAATCATCATATTTATTTAAATAAGTATTAAAACCTATTTTTTTCATAATTTCTTGTATCTTCTTTATTTTTTTCTCTGTTTCTTCCTTTTTTTTTCAATAAATCCCAACTAAATAATCCTCAATTATTTTCTCAAATATTTCATTATAAAAATTCATAAAATAACATTCTTGAATTTCTAAAATTTTTTCAAAAATTTTGCTCACCTTGACTTAAACTCTCAGGCTACCTTAGTATGCGTGACATACCTCAATTTTTGTGCACAATCTTGATTCTGAAGCCCCCTTGATCCTCACACACCACCTTGATTCTTGTGCTTAGCCTCTATTCTCGTGTCTAACCTCGAAATATGTGTGCTAAATCTCGAAACGCGTGCCCAAACAGTTTTTCTTGCCAAAATCTTCAGAATATTAATAAATCCCTATTTCCTAGTTTTCTAGAATTTCTAGAAAATTTTTGGGAATTTTGCTACATTATTTCTATTTTTCTTCTATTTTCTTCTTTTATTTTTCTTTATTTCCTTTTTCTTTTTCTCTTTTTTTCTTTTTTCTTTTTCTTCTTTCTCCTCATTCTTTTTCCCTTCTTCTTCCCCTACGACTCCTACTTCTACAACTCCTATGCATAGCCTCGCAGCTCAACCACCAGTCGTCGCTTAGGCTTTCGCCAGCCCTGCTGCCACCCTCGCTGGCCTCTGACGGCCACCATGCAATCATCGGCCTCCGGCCTCACCCGTATGCACGCTCACTTCGCTTCTTGCAACAGTTATGCACGGTCATGGCCACGTCTCCGGCCATCTCCGACGCTCCTGAGCACCACTGCGAGCCACCGTTGGGCCTCTTCGCGTGCCTCCTTGTTGCTGCTCTGCTCGCTGAGTTTGCTAGGTGCTTGCGACCATGGCTGCCGCAAGCTGCTTCCAGCCACCTTCCATAGACCAACTATCTTTCTCTTTCTTTTTCTCTCTCTTGATCATACACGATTTCTCTTTCTCTCTCTCAATCTCTCGGATTTCCCAACCCAAACTCTGACTCTCTCTCTCTCTATCTCGCATCTCTTGGCCCTCTATTTCACTCTTGCTTCTTCTTCCATTTTGCTTCATCTCTTCCCCTATTTATAGAGAATCCATCCTCACCTGCCTTGGCCAATCAACCCGACCAAACTCTTGATCTCTCTACAACCTTTCGGTGGAAATTGTTTACAAACTTTTGGTGGAAATTACTTCCTTAGATTAAAAATTCTAAATTAAAGCCTCATTGGTATGCATATACATATATTTTATATATATAATATATATTTCACACATTTGATCCCCATAATCCATCTTAATTTCATTTGAGAATTTTTCAAATTACAAATACACCTTTTAACGTCCAATTAATTTGCATTACGACACTGAGAATGCAAAATTAATAACTAGAGATTTACTCGATACGGACGATTTTGTCCCAGTGTCCTCACTGGGTTATAGCTCCATCCCAAAACTACTTCAAAGTTGATCCTTATGAAAAATCGGAGCCCTCCTAGGATTTCGTTGATTTTTCGGGAGTCCCCTACGATAATTCAGTTTTTCAACTTGAATTGAAGCTGTATTTTAGCTGTACTAAAAATGGTGTCAATTCCGATTTCTTTTAGTACCATAAATTCTATGTCAGAACGCTCATCGAGACCATATCATTTTCCTTAGACATTTATACTTTGGGGCACTCTTTGCAGTCGATTCGGTACTTATAACTGCTATCAAGCCAATTTTTCGATATTCTAAATTTGTTTAAATAATGTGGCAACCTCACGAAAATATGAGTTCTTACACTCGGGGTATTTATTGATGAAATTTCCCATGCCATGGAGGTAGGCTAGGTAAGGGGTAATAAAAAACAAGCCCGAATCTGCTATGTAAGCTCCACAAAAGGCGCTAAGGGGAAGAAAAAAACAATGATTGAAGAGACTTTAATAATCAATGAGCAAACTCTTAAAACTAACAAGCCTTATCCAGTAGAATCGCTTGAAGCCATACCCTTAAACCTTGACTATAGTAACATGAAGGTGCGTCTGGGGAGCTAATTAGAGGGTTCAGAAAAAGAAGAGGTCGTCGGATGTTTGCGGTCTTATGTAGACGTATTTGCTTGGATGCTTGCCAACATGCCTGGAATTAGTCCAGAGATCATATCTCACTGATTAATGTAGAGGCCAAGCTAGTTAAGCAGAAGAAAAGACACATCGTCCTAGAGAGATTGAGGTGCTTGGAAGAAGAAGTAGACAAACTTCTTGAGGCGAGATTCATCAAGGAAGTCCAGTACCCTAAGTGGCTAATGAATATTGTGATGGTACTAAAGGCCAATGGGAAGTGGCGAGTATGCATCGATTTTACCAACTTGAACAAGGCTTACCCAAAAGACTCTTATCCGCTCCCTCGAATAGACAAGTTAGTTGATGATACCTCTGGATATGCTTTGTTAAGTTTCTTGGATACCTTCTCGGGTTACCACCAAATCAGTATGTATACACCCGACGCTGAGAAAACAACATTCATCATAGAAAATGGGACATATTGCTACCAGGTAATGCCTTTTGGCTTAAAGAACGCGGGGGCCATGTATCAGAGGATGGTCAACAAGGTATTCAAAGACTTACTAGGGGAGGTAATAGAGGCTTATGTGGACGACATGATGGTCAAAAGCAAACAGGGCGAGTGGCACGCCATACAGCTTGAGAAAGTTTTTGCTATGTTTAGGAAGAATAATATGCGCTTGAATCCAGACAAGTGCGTGTTTGGGGTGAAGTCAGGAAAATTTATGGGATACACGATTACTTACAGAGAGATAAGAGGCTAACTCTGAAAAGGTGCAAGCAGTAATCGACATGCAGTCCCCCTCCTCAACAAAAGAGGTTCAGAGGTTAATAGGTCATCTGAAGGCATTGAACAGATTTCTCTCGAAATATGGTGAACACAACCTTCATTTCTTTAAGGCCTTGAAGGAGATAGAAATTTCCAATGGACTCATGAGTGCGAGAAGGCCTTCCAAGAATTAAAAGAGTACCTCAAGGAGATTCCCCAATTGACCCTACCAGAAATAAGGGAAAAGTTATGCTTATATTTGGGAGTAAGTCATCAAGTTGTAAGCACAGTTCTTGTCAGGCAAGTTGGACAGATTGATAGCCTAGTCTATTATGTTAGCAAAGTATTGCAGGGACCAGAGTCACGATACCCCTATATTAAAAAAATAGCTTTGGCGCTGGGGACAACAACGAGGAAATTAAGACCCTACTTTCAGGCCCACGCTGTGGCAGTGTTAATTGATCAACCATTGAGACAAATTTTACAAAAGCCTGAATGTTTAGGAAGACTAACCAAATGGGCGATTGAACTCAGTGAGTATGATATTAGTTTCAAGCCTCGAAGAGAAATAAAGGGGCAAGCGTTGGCAAACTTTATAGTGGAATGCACTCACTCGCCAACAGCAGAAGAATCTCGCGGGAAAGAATGAATGTTATTTGTGGATGGGATGTCCAATGCTAAAGGGAGTGGAGCAGGGGTGGTATTAGTTTCTCCCGAGATTGAGGTGTTAGAATACTCCCTACATTTCACGTTCCCTAGCTCAAACAACGCAACAGAATACGAGACTTTATTGGCTGGGATAAAATTGGCAGAGAAATTGGAGGTGAAAAGCTTGATAGCCCATAGAGATTCCTAGTTGGTAGTGCAACAGTTGCAAGGAACTTTTGAAGTAAGAGAACTGGTCTTGGCCTGCTATCTACAAAAGGTAAAAGAACTCACCGACAGATTTGAGCACTTTGAACTTATTCAGATAAATAGGTCTCTCAACCAACACGCTAATGCGCTGTCCAAATTAGCTTTCACAAGAGACACCCCTGACCGGTTGATTCACATGGAAATCATGCAACGACCAAGTGTAGAGGAAAATAAAGGGGATGTACACTGCATCGCTGTGGTGGATGATTAGAGGACACCTATGCTAAAGTACCTACTTAATCAAGAGCTTCCAACAACGCCTTCTGAAACCAAGAGGTTGAAGACTAGTGCGACCCACTTTATAGTTATTGGCCAGGAGCTATACAAGGGCGGGTATTCCGCACCATTGGTCAAATGTTTAGGGCCCCCAGAGGCAGAGCAAGCTCTGGAAGAAGTGCATGAAAGGGATTGTGGAAAACATCTCGGGGGGAGAGCATTGACTGGAAAGATCCTACGGGCCGATTTCTTTTGGCCCACTTTGAGACAAGACGCAGCATGAAAAGTACGAACATGTGATAGGTGCCAAAAACATGCCCTTTTGACGACACGACCTCCTTCGTCAATCCTGCCGATATTCCAGCCATTACCATTTGCATAGTTGGGGTTAGACATTTTAGGTTCATTTCCAATGGCGTCAGCACAGAGAAAATTCTTGTTGGTGGCCACTGATTACTTTACAAAGTGGGTCGAAGCCGAACCTCTAACAATCAAAACCGAGACGAAGGTGGAAGGAATGGTGTGGAAAGATATAATTTGTCGTTTTGGCATTCCTCGTATACTCAACATAGACCACGAAACATAGTTCAACTCAGACACATTCAAAGCTTTTTGTTAGAGATGGGGAATCAGTTTGAGAATGGCATCCGTAGCATACCCTGAAGCTAAATGGCAGGCAGAGGCAGGCAATAAAACCATCCTACATGAGTTGAAGACCCAATTAGAAAAGGCCAAAGGCGGATGGGCCGATGAACTTCCCAGCGTTTTATGAGCCTATCGCACGATTAGTCGTGTATCTACAGGGGAAACGCCTTTTAGTTTGGTGTATGGGACAGATGCTCTTATTTAGATGGAAATAGACCTCATCTCGCTCCGGGTCATGGCTTTTAGAAGAAGGGAATTCGGATTGTTTGAGAAAGAACCTGGACCTGTTAGATGAACTGAGAGATGAAGTAGTTGTGCGGCTAACAACGTATCAATGAAGGATAGCTAGCTATTACAATGCGAAGGTCTGCCCTCGAACGTTTCAGGAGAGAGATTTGGTGCTCAGGAAAACAGCAATTACAAATGCCCTCAGGGAAGAAGGGAAGCTCATACTGAATTGGGAAGAGCTCTATAAGATAGAAAGATGCTGGGGCCCAACACTTGGGTATTGAAAACATTGCAAGGGGAGATGATGGGTAAGAGTTGGAATACTATGCACCTCAAAAGGTACTTTCTCGTTCCATCGATCGAAGCTAGCCAAGAAAGATTCGAAGCACAAGACATGGAGATGTATTCGTTACAGAAGGCACTACCCGACTTCTCTGAGAGCCGAAATTCCTTTTAATTTTTTCATGTAATAATTCCCTCATGAATAAAAGAATATGCCCCTTGTATTCTTGTGGAATAGACAAAGCTATAAGCCAAACCACGTAAACTCCCTTGTGTCTTAAGCATTTGTATGTACGCTAGAACATGATGCAAGCACAACCGCTCAGAAATGGTCCTAGAATAGGTCAAGGACACATGGCAATGATAGGGTGCATATGACCTCGGAGCGGATCGGGATCTTTGGTTGCTCCAACGTTTATGCCCGTAGACTCACTCAGATCTCTCGATTGAGTTCTGTGCTATACCCCTAAGCTAGACCTGACTCCTTGGTTGATCTAGCGCTTAGGTCTCCCGACAAACTTGGATGCCCGAGAAGAATCCCGAACAGGATTGTGGGCTAAACTTTGATTCACCGGAGAGATATAGGTTCTTAGAAAGGACTGGAGGAGATGAAACTGTCATACTGTAAGACGAAAAAATGCTTCACTGCATAAGGTTTAAGTCGCCCAGTTGTGATCTGGTACCTATAACCTAAGATTGGCCCAGGATCATCGGATGCTCCAACGTCTATGCACGTAGACTCACCTAGATCCCTTGATTGAGTCCGGTGCTATGCCCCTAAGCTAGACCTGACTCCTTAGTCGATCGGGCACCTAGGTCTTCCTGCAAACTCGAACGTCCGAAAGGAATCCTGAATCGGATCGCTGGCCAAACCTAGATCCCCTGAGGTAGACTAAACCTCAAGAACGGTGGGTAGGAAAATGAAAGGCAAGATTCTACCTTCGAGGGTTTGATCGCCTCGCCCTAATCTAGCACCAATAACCATAGACCAGTTCAGGATCATCAGATGCTCTGACACCTATGCCCACAGACTCACCTAGATCTCTTGATTGAGTTTGAGACTATGCTCTTGAGCTAGACTTGACTCCTTGATTGATCTGGCGCCTAGGTCTCCCGATAAACTCGGACGCCCGGGGCGAATCCCGTCTTGGATCTTTAGCCCAACCTAGATTTCCTGTGGCAAACAAACCTAAAGGAAAAGTAGTAGGCACCATTGAAAGATGTCCCCTCTTAAAAACCACACTTGCCTACCCCAGAAATAATAAGGCAGTTCACAATCTTAACCAAAGATGAGAGCTCGATGAATGTCGCATAAGTCTCATGATCGACGTGAGGCCCATCCTAAGCTTCCTATGGCCAGGGGCCTCAAACAGAAAATACATACATAAACAGAAGAAAATTTAAAATCGTTGAGATTAATAAATAAAAGCTCGAAAGGGTATGAATGCAAATTGCATAACGCAAGCAAATGATAAATGTAGAAATAAGATTGCATGGCTACGCAAATGAGGCAATTACATGAGGCACATTGAAACGACTGCTGAAACTCCATCCATCCAAAATTGACAAAATAAAATGCAACAACCAAAAAGAAAATGTTTTGAGATGGAACTATTAAAGTGATCGTTCCGTACAACCCAACTAAAAACAAATATAGGTCATAAAATCTATGCTAATCTTTGGCTGGAGGACGATCTACATAACCCAAACCTTTTCCAGGGAAAAGACTCTACGAGGCATCAGTGGTGAGATCCATTTCAAGGCCCCTCTTGATATGGACAATGCTAGTCATGCCAGCGCCAACTTCACCTTCCTCAAACTCAAGGGCATAGGGCTCTAGGGACCTTTTAGATTGTTGAGATCGTCCGCTAGAGCCTGTCTTATATATTCCTCTGCCCCGGGATCATTCGGCTCATATTTTCCCCAGTCAAGAGGAGTTATGACAGACATAGCATTATCAAAAGTCATTTCCGAGAAGGAATCATTCGAGTGCCTAAACTCCAAGAAGTTGTAGCTGAGGTAGAAGCTGAACTTTGAGAAGCAGCTGGCGTAATCATCCTTGCGTCGATAGCAATCCTTGGAAAGATGGTATTGCTTCACAACATCTTTTCTTGCCTCCTCAATCTCTTATCACCGGCTCTCTCGCATCCTTTCCATCTCTAGCCTGGTGCGTGCCTCCGTCTGAAGCGATGAAGCCACTCGTTCCTCAGTGTTAGCCAAGTCATTCTTCAGACGTGACACCTCCCCTTGAGCTTCTTCTAGAGAAGACTCATTTTCTTCAAAAGCTTGATTTTGGACCTCCAGCTCTTCCTTCCATTTGCGAGCGTCGTCCTTTGCCGCCTGGTAATTGAGGGAAAGGTTTTGAAGCTGAGACTGGAGGTTAACTTTTTCAAACTGAAGGCTAACTTTATCTAACTCCAAATGGTGAATCGTCATATTTAGGACATGCTCGTCCTCTCTCCACTTGAAGGACTTTTGCGTCAAGTTATAAATTTGAGCATCCTAACGGGCTAGGTGAGCTTGGTTCATAGCGTTGGTCACAATCGCACCCTGAGCACCCTATGGGAGAATAAGCTCAAAAAATCAGTGGAAAGAAATTTTGGGGAAAAATGGAAAGCAAAGGAGACTTACGATTGCAAGGTTGCGTTTAAATTCATCCATGTCTTCCGGAGAATTTCAGAAGTATCGACTATCATTGCGCGGGAGGATGGAGGAGTAGAGGATGCGAGCACCAATGCCGGGTGTGTCAATTATGTTCGTGTCTAAAGCCCTTAGCTGCATGTCAAAACGTTCCCTGCGAACCCAATAGTTGTCATCCAACTATATGGCCCCTTGATGCGGAGCTGGTAACGCGGGCAGTATTGGGGCCAATCCTCTAGCAGCGAACCCCTCCTCCATCCGTAAAGTACGACGATCGCCCCTTTGAGGGTTGATCATAGCACAATGATATAATCCCTAGGCCTCATCCTGAACAACATCAATGGTAGCCTGGTCAAAACGGGAGGTTACCTCGCCCTCAGGAACACCGCAGAAACTTGGGCTCGCATCATGTATTTCTGGCTCGCGAGGTACCTAGTGAGGAACCCCGCTCATAGCTGCCAATACATCCATCTCAAATGAAGAAGTAAGCACTAGGTTAGCTCCTGATACTGCAGGAAAGTTGGGAAAAGACTCTGCCGGCAGGTCAGGAGGATTGATATCCTCAGTAGGCTGGAAGGTGGTAAGGTCTACCTCCGTCGCTTGGCGACGACTCCTCTTTTTCCTTCAGTGGTGGTGGCGTGGAGGGGCCGAAGTCTCTCCTACCCCTACACCTTGTTGGGCATTCTGAATTTTGGGGCAGGGAGTCTCGTCATAGGGGTCGAGAGAGCGGGTGGCACTTGCGTCGGAGCAGCTCCATGAGTGACCCTTCGATTAACAGACCTCATTAAATGATGCATGGTTACAAAGAAAAGACACGATGTGGTTAGATACCAAAAAACGACTCGAGTGTCAAAAAAAAAAAAATTCAAACAAAGTAGGGCAAGCGAAGAAAGGAAAGATTGCAAGCAGCTAGGGGGTCCACACCCTCGGAGGAAGCTATTTCTGGTGAGGGATGTCTCCTCATTTCGAACAGGCATTGGGTTAACTAGAGGATCTAGACGTAGTGCCATGGGCACCCCACGACGAGATGATTATCCAAGCTCTGTGATCCAGCCTGCTTTTATTAATCTATCTATGGTCAAGAGGTCAAGGAGATGTTTAGAACCACCCTGAGTAATAGTATGACGGCTATCCTCGTATCGCTCCCTAAGCTTAGAAATAGGCACTCTCAACCTTGGTTTCGTTACTTTTTCTAGGTCAGTGCGCCATTCGCGTGGAGCATTCCACACACCGTTTGGAGGTTGGACCAGAAACCACTGAGAGTCGAATGAAGCCTCACGAGGAGGGGCATCATAGAAGAGACTTTCTTCTCGAGCCTGTTGAAGAGTATACATGTGATAATGCTCATTCACCAGACGTAAGTGGAAAAGACAATAAAGAAAGTCTATAGTGGGGTTAATGTTATTTTTGCGGCAAATGAAAAAGAAACCAACTAATTAGGCCCAGCCGTTAGGATGTAATTGGCCCGGAGCTAACCCACTATAGCAAAGAAACCTAAGATCAAAGTTATGGAGAAGGAGATGGAAACCTAAGTGAAAACTAGCCTCGTGGACACTTATCCACCTCTCATCTACATCAACCGCACAATTTTCTTCAAGACGAGGAAGCTTGGTACGGTAATCCCAAGGGATGTTGTAATTTTAGAGGATAAGGGCCACGTTGTTCTCAGTCATGCGAGAGTATTTACCCTTTAAGAAGAAGTGACCGACCCCGTTTGAATAAACTTCATGATGATATATTTTGCCATTAGCCATGGTAGCAAGTGGAAGAGGGGAAAGAAAAGAAATAATATGTCAAAAGAGTCAAATTAGGTTTTTGTAAAAGAAATCAGATTACTTCGTAAGGACTTTCCTTCGGAAGGATTTTGCTTCGGAAGGGTTATGCTTCGAAAAGAAACTATCGACTTTAAGGGTAAAGGTTTTTTGGAAGATACGGTTCTACGGAAAAATGCCTACGCTCAAAAGGTTTTCGAAAGGGACGTTTCTAGTTTTGGGAAGAATATTGATTGAGTTACCTAGAAAGTGGTGTGTTTTTCGGAAGGGGGTCATTTGGAAAGAACAAGACGTAACAACGAGGATTTCTTTCAGAAGAAATTTCCTTCAGAAGGAAATAATGAGTGGGAGCAAAAACCTTTTCAAGACAAAATGCAAGTGTTGGAGAATTCCTGAAGCAAACGGTTCTATTTATAGCGGATGCCCAGAAGCCCAAACGACTCGACAACTAAAGCCCGCTTGGGAAGAATGTTTCAGAAATGCCCCTCGAAAGTGTTTTTCGGAAGTGATATTTTGATTCTTGATGCCATATTCTTAGAAAATCCTTTTCACTTTGTACCTAAAAAAGAACAAAACAAAGAGTGGAGGATAATTGTTATACCCCAATAATTGGAAGGAAGAGACCAAGCATTGTGGACAAGGCTCGAAGCTCGTTCGGAAGGGTTATTCGGAATGATTCTCGAAGGCTTAATTGGTGAGACAATGTAGCTGCCTCCAACGTGTGCCCAGCACAGACATGGCCAAAATTGAACCGAACCGGCGATTCGAACCGGAACCGGAACGGCCGGAATCGGACCCGGAACCGGACCGAACCGGCGAAATTCGGTCCGGTTCTGGTTCGAGGTTCCGCGGAACCGGAACCAGCGATTCGAACCGGCGGTTTTCCGGAACCGGAACCGGAACCGGCAGTTTTATGAAATTAAGTCTAATTCTTTTTTTTATTTTTTATTTTTCACATTTGTAAAAATTAATTACTTGTATTACATACTTGTTTAGTTGTTTTAATTATTTTTAATGAAATTATTACTTATATTTCTTCAATTTTTAGTAGTGTTTTTTTATTAAAAATATGGTTGAGAATATCTATATTTACAATTACATTTAACAATTAAAAATCGAAACCAAACCGAACCGAACAACGGAACAAGGACCAAAATTGATTACAACAATATTTAAAAAAAATTAAAAAAATTCGGTTTGAACCGGAACCGGAATCGTTGACCGAACCGGCTCAAACCGTTGACCGAACCGGTCCAAACCGTTGACCGAATCGACACGAACCGGAACCGGAACCGAACCGTTCCAAACCGCCCTTGGGCGGTTCGGTTCAGGTTCAAAGATTTCTTGAACAGGAACCGGCGGTTCATGAACCGGAACCGGCGGTTCATGAACCGTGGATTGGGAAGGGTCATTCGAAAGAAGGCTTTGGATTGGGCCATCGAAAATGACACGTGTTTTCCCAGGTCAATGGCACATGCTCAACAAGCCTCGAATCTTATGCCCCATAAAAAGCCAGCTACAGTTCTCAGAAAGGGATCCAGACATCGGTATATCACTTTCACTTTCCTTCAGAAAATTTCACCAGCCTATTTATCTTTCCGTAAGATTATTTTCCTTCAATTACTGACTTAAGTATCGGAAGGTCTTTGTGGGAGGAAAATCCCGCGAGTCTTCTAACCTTTGTTTGCCCTTTATAGTTCTTTCGGAAGCATCATGCACATTCTTTCGGAATGATAGCTCGCTAGTTGCTCCATCGGAAACCCAGTTCATTTGGAAGACCTCATCCAAGTTGAGTCCTTACAGAAGACCTTGCTTATTCATTCGGGGGTCCTATTTTCAATGTGTCCCCAAGATCATTTGGAATAAACCCTTCAGAAAAGTCTTTCAGAAGGAAGTCTTTGTATCCTTTAAAAACGCTAGATTGTTGTCCGCTAGACCTTTGCTTATCACAATCTAGCTTTTGTGAGGGCCTTTTAGAAGAAGACTACGAGAGGATCCTTCGGAAGACTCCTATTCGGGAGCATTTCTTCGGAAGCCCACTTCAACCTTGTGACCGAACCTCGATCGAATCCCGAGATCGTTGACATCCGTAGTCATCCTATTCTTATAAATTCTAATTATTGTATTTTGACAACAACAATTGATTATGTTACATTTAGGGATTATTTATTTACTTGGGGGCACACAAAAGAAACATATAATCATCGTGATTTGGTTATATTATTTCACATATTATTGGTGTGATCCTTTTAAAACTAGAGGTACTTGTTTCGAATAATGATATTTATGTTAAGAGTGTCGAGCATTTTTATGTTAGGTATCCATAATTAGTTTTATACATTTAAATTTAAAATCAATATAATCATAAATCAAGAACAAACCACTCTAATCTAATTAAATTAATCTTAACAAAGCCTATATATGGGCATTAATCTTAACAAAATTAGATGTCCTTCATCTATTCTTATTTCATATTCACATAATTAGGCCTTAGAAACTCAATCCCAATTAAAAATAAATTTGGACATATATAGCATTTCCCTTCCCTATTTTCTAATTTGATTTTTTTAATAATTTTTCAGAATATGTATTTTCTTTTTCTTGGTAAGAAAAATTTGTATTTTCATAAGTATTATAAATATTAAGTAAAAAAAATTAATATGCATGCAAAATAAATTATATTACATGGAGTCCTATCACTAATTATATGAAGAAAAAATTAACACAAATAGATTTTACCAAACTGTATTTTCTATTTTATTTTCAAAGACAACAAAAAAAATTCAAATAATAAAAAAACACAAAAAAACTGACAATAAAAATCTGGGTAAATCACACTAAAGGTCATAAAACTTTGGTCTCTTTTTCAATTTGATCACTAAACTTTAATTCTTTGCAAAGTAATCACAAAACTTTAAAATATTTTGTAATATGATCACTAAAGTGATTTTTAAATAATTTTTGGTCAAAATTGCTGACGTGGCAATGGCTACATCATCGCCACGTTAGCACCACATCATCGCCACATCAGCAATTTTGGCTAAGAACAATCAAAAAATCACTTTAGTGACCACATTGCAAAACATTTTAAAGTTTTGTGATCACTTTGCAAAGAATTAAAGTTTAGTGACTAAACTGAAAAAGACACCAAAGTTTTATGACCTTTGGTGTGATTTACCCTAAAAATCTAGTTTCTAAACTTGCATCTGGGTTGGCCCCGTAATTCGAAGAACTTATGGGGGTGCTCTTGCAAATCTCCAAAAAGAGGAACCATCCGTCCGTTTCCCTCGTTGCATTAACGGATCTGACCGTAAATGATTTAAACTGGCCGCCAAACGAAATCAAACCTAGCATTTAGAATTATCATAACACCCCTGCCAATCCAACATGAGGTGGGTGACGACATCAAATAATTAGGGGTAAATATGGAACCCAAAAGGAGCAGATATGATGAGCTGGGTGACGATATCAAACGCCACCACACACACAATTAAAGTAAGGTAAATCAAATGAACTGTCTCAGTCAAAATTGAGTCAAACCTCAATGGTCCTCGCTGTAAGTTCGACGGAAACAATATTTTAATGTTAATGGCCTTTTACATTTTGTGTT
The DNA here is from genome assembly GCA_036245055.1 of Diospyros kaki. Taxonomy (NCBI): domain Eukaryota; kingdom Viridiplantae; phylum Streptophyta; class Magnoliopsida; order Ericales; family Ebenaceae; genus Diospyros; species Diospyros kaki. Next base: position 8,052,083 of record BSEG01000003.1, read on the forward strand.
TGTCTCCAAATTCTTCAGAGTTTTTGAACTCTCCAACGTCCGGCTCATCCCCACTCTCTGATTTTTCTCTCAGTTTCTCTGGGTTTTTCTCTCTTGTTCTACTGTCCGAATGATCGACCCTGCTCTGTTTCCTTAAGAGGTTTCAGAGAAAGGGTAAGATGAACTTTGATTGGCATTGCTGAGAGATTAAGTCTTTGTCGATTCTCTGTTTGTAGATCAATTATGATTTGTTTTCGTTGTTGTGAGTTCGAAGTTTTTTCATGCATTTGTGAAAGATGGTACATCTGCGGTGAGAATTATGCAGAAAGAAACGAAAGAAAAGTAGAAATTTTGAATTTTTGATTTCCCGATAGGTGGGGTCCGCAGCCAAATTTCAAATCAACAGATGCAAATTTCCGTTCTTTTATTTTTGGGGCAAAGAAATCCGGGGTATGAGCTCTGGCATTTCACATTTTCTCGTGCGTATTCTCCGTTTTCTGAGCAACCAAACAGGCCATTTTACTACCTGATTTTAGTTCCGGTAGATCTTTATGCTTTTCTCTCAGTATTTTGGACTGGCCGTTGAATTTTTTGTTTCCAAGAAAGCTTTAATTCAATCTATATTAGGGGAGAAATGTTGATGCTGGTTATAGGTGATGATTTTGTTTTCTATTTGTTAATACCTATTTTCGAGTTTCTGCTGTTACCCATTTAAAAATTTCTTAATCTTATTGTTTTGTTCGATTTGAATTTTATGATGTGTGTAATTGCTCTACTCAGAAGAGAGTTTTATAATCTTTTCTAAGGCTTGATTTGTTGTAGTGGTTGTTGTATAAAACCGTTTTTGTTATTTGCGGAAATCCGCGTAAAAATTCTCAAATGCATTTAAATTATTTGACGTAATCATGAAATGTTTCAGTATGAATGCTATTTGACTTTGAGCATATTTTTGTTTAATTTAGCCTATCCCTTTCAGTTCTAGTATATCTGATGGTTCACAGAACTATGTTATTAGAAGTCATGGTAAGGATAAAACTGTCCTGGATTGTTAACATTTTAAAGTATGTGGACATCCCAATCAGTACTAAAATGCATTCAAGTAGGTGTGATGTACTTGCAAAATATTTCAAACTAAGAATTCTATTTCAGCATATTTTCTCGAGCTTAGCTGATCTTTTTCAGTTCTAGTATATTTGACAGTAACATAATTATGTAATTAGATTTCATGGTAATCAACTATTCGAGCACCATTTCACTTCACAAATTGGATCTGCCTTGTATGAGAGCTAAACGGATATATCGGCACTCACTTTAAAGCAGATAAATGAAGTTATGTTGGTTGAGAGAGGGTTAAAATGTAGTGGGCTATTTTCCTTAAAAGATAATTACTAGAAGAGAAAGTAAAAGTATATGAACATGGAAAATTTATCGAGTAAGAGTCTGTCTAATACTTGGAAAATGCATTTTCCAATTTAACATTTCTCCCTTTGTTGACTCAATTAGTTTCATGACAATGCTTTCAGATTTCTTTGCATCAAATGGAGTTTTCAGCTTCCTGTACCTCCCTCTCCCGGTCATTTATGATGTACATTGCGGTGCTTTTCCAATAAATTAGTGCTTTTTATACTTTGGATGGTTGTTCTCTATTCTATGTTTTCCTCTCTCATAACATGTTTATTTAGAAGTTTGTTACTTCCCCACTCTTCAACTCCTTATTAAACAGCTCTTTTGTTTTGAATTTATTTTTCTCACTTGGCCCTGATATACATATTGCTGCAGGTTTGATGAGTGTTTATTGACTGTGAAGCACTGTTGTGGGCTATCAAGGCTTCTCAATATGAAGAAAGCAAACCCGGGTACTGCTACTGTTAGAGAGCCTACAGCACGAATGACACGAGCTCGCGCTGCTGCCTTTCACGCATTAGGAGGCACTACCCATTTAGAAGCGGTAAAGCTGGAGAACCTAAAGCAGACTTTATCAAAAAACTCCAAACGAGCGGCCTTAGATGAGGCAAACAATAATGCTCCTGGTATGGCAGGTGTTCAGCCCAAGAGGAGGGCAGTGCTTAAGGATGTCACCAATGTTTTTTGTGACTCTTATAAGAATTTCCTTGTTGCAGCTAAGGTTTGTACACCATCCTTCTACTGAAATTCTATTCCACGTGTAAGAAAGAAGAAACTATTGAAAATAGAAAAAAGTGCATGTGAGTTGTAAATTTGTAATGAAATTCAGAATGGTAATTTGAATATATATTAAGTCGAGTTCAGTTGGGAAGCACTTCTTACTTCACCTCCCCCACTCCCCTGACAAACTGGTTTCTGATTCTGGTTATTGATTTTGCAATAACTAAGACAGAAAGATTATCTTGCCAAGGATATTTCCAATTAAAATGCCTCAGCTAGTTGCTATTTTTGCTGGATGAGTTGGGCTCTTTGCTATAGGTGATGCCCATTTTTCTTTATAAGTGTCATAATTGACAGAGGTCAACTATGTTGATTTTCAGAAGAACAGCACACGGTCAAAAAAGAACTCAGCAAATGTTTCCAAGGTTGTCCCTGCCGTTGCAGTACAAGTGCAGCATATGCCAGCCGATTCAACAGTAAAAGTTGCTCAAGGGACAGGTAGGACAGTAATTAAATCCAGGGAAGTTGAACGTCCAGTGAGGTTCGAGGGGAACATGCTTTGTCAGACAGAGATTGCTATGAAAGGGAGTGCCATTGACAATCTGCAACCTGGGAAACATAATCCAGAACAAGTGCCTTCACAATTACAAAGCTTTTCAAAGAGAGGTTTGCTTTCTTTTTAAATTTTCATCCATTAGCATATCTTTTGTCAATTCAAGGTTCATGATATCTCACATAAGATGTTTAGGGCCTGTTCAGTTGGAGAAAACATTTTCTGTTTTCCGACTCCAATTTTCTATTGAATAATTGAATTTCCCATTAGAAAATGGAAAACTCAATTTTCTAGTTTTTCAACTTTATGCTATGAATTAGAAAACATTCTTTTTGATATTTTCTAAATTTTCTGAAAATGAAAGATATGGCTTTTTGAAACATTAGGACATTGTTAGTTCTGAAATTGAGTCGAAAACTAGAAAATGTTATCTGAAACTAAACAAGGCCCCCACTCTTTCTGGAAATTCCTATGATCCCAAGTCCTTGTGTTCATTTACACCTATAACAAGATAGATTACAACTTGTTTATTGATTTAGTTTGAATATACTGCTAAGGAAGGTGAGGCATTGTTTGATAGTGGGAGTGAAAATCCATGATTGTCAGAAATAGTGATGTGGGGATATTCAGCAGCAGCAGTAAAATGGATAGTTAAAAGTCTTAGGTTTGGCACACTACAAATATGTTTATGGGCTTTCCCACATGCAACATGGGACTTTCTAATATTTTCCATTAAATTCTAAAAGCATTGTGCTACAAGTGCAAAAGAGATAATCAAATTACATGACTTATTGAAGAAGTATTATGAATAAAGATAAAAGTTTTTAAGTATTAATAATACTAGACCATAGTTGTCAAAGGCTTGCCTAAGCGTGAGGCCCACAGAGGTGCAACTCTGTGCACTTCATCACCACTAAGGCATGACACCATGCTTGAGGCGTTGCCTTGGCGCAATAGGTTGTGCTTGATGCAAGGCACATGGTGCATGAGGCACATTCCTTGTATATATAAGTGTATTAAAACCCTATTTCTTGTCCATTTGTCATTTTATATCTTATTTCTTGTTGATTTTATTGCATATTCTTGTATATGGGTGAGGCAAATCTAGCAGTGTAAGTTTGAGGTCTGCTGGATCTCCCACTTGCTAGGACCTTTAGCAATGATGATCACTGGCTAGAGAACTATTCACGTTTGCATTCTGCTTCATTTTTGTTTCTTTCTTCTAATTTCTTTTACAATTTAGAAGAAACTAATTCTATGTTGAAATTGTTTTTCATTGTGTCTTCTACTCTTTCTTTTTTTTCTTTCTTCTAATTTTGATTGCAATTTAGAAGAAACAAATGTTTTCATTGTATGATCTAGTGATTTTTTTTCTCTCTCTTCTAATTTCTTTAGCAGTAAAAAGGAAAAAATTGTTTTTCTGTAACTTTTTGTGATGTGTGTTCTACTGTAATTCTTTTTCTTTATTCTAATTGCAAAAGAAATTAGAAGAAACTAGTTGTTTTCCCTTAATTGCTTTTTGTAGTATGTTCTGCTATAATTTTTTCTTTTCTCTAATTTCTTTTGCAGTTAGAAGAAACTAGTTGTTTTTTTTTTTTGCCATAATATTAGTTGTTATTACAGGGTTGGTTAGTTGTTGTTTATGATTTTATGAATGTGCATTTACCTTCTTATAGGTACCTATCAAAAAGAATAGTGTATAAGTATTTTATAAACATCTTGAATAAATGTGCACCTAATGTGCTTGAGGCTCACGCTTTGCCTTGCACCTTGTGTAGAGGCCCCAAGCACTAATTTGCACCTCGGTGCGCCTTGTGCCTTTGACAACTATGTATTAGACTAGTGCATTGCATAGAAAAGAAATGAAAGAAACAGGGAAAATATAAAAGGTTACTGTATGAGTCTATGCAAACAACTTTCTGCATTTGCTGCTTTTCTTGATCCCATTGATAACTCTGGGAGCTTTTTGAGCCATACACATGAAACCATTTTCACCAAATGTCATATCCAAATGATAAATTTGCATGCAATTGCCAATAAGTGTCGTATATACCTCCAATTTTTCATCTTTTCTTTCCCCTTCCAACAAAATTTATGTGATTTTTTTCTCCTTCCAAAAAAATTAATGTGATCACACACCTTATTTATTATAGGAATCTGTTTTAGATGCTGCATAAGGTGTAATGCTGCCTGTTTAGCCTCTCACTATAGTCTTTTGATTTGCAGTCCAATCTTTGGCACCTGCAGTCATTATTTCTTTCAATATAATCCGTTAACTTCAACAAACCTTTAGGATATGATTGTTTGTATTTTTCCCACTGTTGGCTGAAAATATCATGGTCCTACAAGAAGTTTTATTTCATACAGAAACTTCTTCCACTTTCTATACATCTCCTTTTCTTTGTGGTGGTATATTATTTCTGTTCACATTTCACCAAGAATGTTTCTTTTGTAACTGCTAAAACAGATGATGCTGGCCTTTGTGGGAAGTTAATGATATCTATCGATCCAGATGTTGCTGACATTGATTCAAACCACAAGGATTCCCAATTGTGCAGCCTTTATGCTCCTGACATCTATATCAATTTACGTGTTGTGGAGGTTTGTGCTGCTGGTTCTTTGATCTTTTTAGACTTGTGTAATGGACATTGACACAAAGCAAAGCCACAAGAATTATACAAAAGCAGTATTGGACAAGTGATCCATTGTCTCTGGCAGCTATCCTGCACAACATACTTTGTTTACCTCAATTTTCTAGCCTTAAACAATTGCAACAAAAGAAATGCATATCATAGTTTAAAGGCCTTAATTGAAATCATAAAGGTTTCTAAGACAGGAAATAAATCCCTTGAAAAATGGTGAATCCTGACTGTAGAATTCACTTTGCCTGGCAGTCAATTTGTCTTCTTTCTCTGGAACTGATTGGTTATTCTGATTGCACATTTGATTTTGAGACATAGTTGAACAAATATAAAAAAATCTAAAGAGCTCATATGTCTACATGATCATTTTCACCAGAAAGCATCCTTGGTCCCGGGTTTTTGCTAAGGTCCTGATCTCGTTGTGTTTCAACTCTTCTTGTCTTTCTCTTAGATGCCTTAAAATAATGTGATCTGATCTTTGTTGCTCCAGCTGACCAGAAGGCCAAGTACTGATTTTATGGAATCAATACAGCGAGATATCAGCCAGAGCATGCGAGGAATTTTAGTTGATTGGCTTGTGGAGGTTGGTGTGATTTCCACTTGTGCAGTCAAATTTATTCAATTTGTATTAGAAAGTTTAGGTCGTAGGACAGAACTAATTAGTAATGTGCCTTTATAGTAAATGTGTTTGGTATTTCGTCAAATTATTCAATGAGGTTCCCTCAGTGTGGATCCATGTGATACAGTGACTTGTCATTTCATTCTTTCCACAAACCATTTTATTTTTGGTTAAATAAGAGAGAAAAATGCATATTAAATCTAGGTTTTAAAATATATACTCCCTCTTCTTTTCCTTTTAGTATTTTAAGTTCATTGTGGCTTTTATTTCCTATCCTGAAATATTAAATTGGCTGCATCATCAGTATGTGATGCTCATTTCAAGAAGTGCATCCAGTGATTGAAACCTTCAGGGACAACAAATCTTGTATTACAGGTTTACAAGCCAACACCATTTCTTGTTGAAAATGTTTAGTTACAAGCTGCCTTTTGCATGCCATCTTTCTGTTGTGTTCCTCTGTTGTTACTTTTAAATCATGAAGGACAATCTTCAAGGTTTTCAAGGATGTGTGTTCAAATAGTATGATCATGTTTTCATTTCTCTTGCCACCATCCAAACCTTCTTCATTGGCCTTTGAGAGACTTTTGTTTTTTTTCAAATGAAAGAAAAATAAAAAAAAGGAAACTTTAAATTCCAACACGTTGTAGTGTTCCCATAAATATTGACTTGTATTCCGACATAGGTAGCCTATTTCTACTCAACATAGTGCTCATTCACTCTTTCTTTGCACTATGCAAATCCTCATATTTCTCAGGATTATGAGATGCAAACATTAAATTAGGATGGCTAATGCTTTGCCCTAGGGAAGGACAAAAGGTTCAAAAGATAAATAGTATGAGTAATGCTTTAAGAACCCTATTATGGCTGTTTGTTCTAATTGTTCCTTGGACAAAAAGCATTTTTCCTTGGTGCTGACAAAATAATGGATGAGATGATATAATGTTGTGGCCGAACTCTGAGCTGCTTTACAAAATTTTCATCCTAGTATCTTTCTTATTTCTTCTTCTTCTTTGTCTTCATTTTAAATTTCATGCAGCCCTGAAGAAATATGAATTTCAAGTGTTCTCTGATCATGCATCAAATATTCTCTATTGATATTTTCTTTAGTTCTTTATAATAATTTCTTAGATTTCCTTTTTCTATTAATTTATTTGTTAAGTGCAGCTTTCTTGTTGGTGTTTGCTTAAAATTATTTGAATATGGTAAAAGTAGAGAAATTAGACCTTTTTTGTGTTTCAAGATGCACACTGGAATTTATTTTGTGATAGTTATTGCTGTTGCAAGATTTGTACTGGAATTTATAGGAAGCCTATCAAAGCAAGATTTCTTGGCTCCTTGCTCTGTATTTGTTGGGTTCAAAGAGCAAATGATACTTGAAACAATGCCTAGCATATCTTGCTTCTGTTGTTTTTAAGGAGAAAGTGGCTGCTTTCTCAAGTACTGATTTAGAGGAGTCATGATAATGAGAAAACATCTTACTACTACTTTAAAGGCCATCTAAGCATTACCCTATATTCTATGCATGTAGATATTCCAACTTCAAAGGTCTCTCTTCCAAGACTAACTGAATACACTTACCATAATTTTGGCAATATTTCTGGCACTTTCTAGTTTGGGCAGTTGCAGGTTATACAATGTCCAAGGACAATATATAAGTGAATTTCTTCAATTTCTTCTGGTGGGGTTGAATTATTTTTTTGTTCTTACTTTTTAGATATTAGTTTCGTAAGTTTCAGTTATGTACCCTAAAGTTGCTTTATGATTTTCATACAAATATAGTGTTCTTCGGAAGGGAAATCTGATATCTGTTTATAATCTGCTTTCAGGTATCAGAGGAATATAAGTTGGTACCTGACACACTCTATCTCACGGTGCATTTCGTTGATTTGTTTCTCTCTCAGAACTACATTGAAAGGCAAAAACTGCAACTGCTTGGTATCACTTGCATGTTGATTGGCTCGTAAGTTCGCTTTAATGGGTTGGATAAATTTTCTGTTGAGTCTTTTGCTATATGTAAAGCATCCTGCACTTAAATAATATTGCAGGCAAGGCTACTGCTTACATAAAGCCATAGCAGTTCGTAATTTATATGGGCATTGTTTCCTCTGCTTATCCAAAAAATGAAAGAATAGTAAAGGTGAAAATAAATCTGCATCTAACTTGTAATAGTTGCCCAAATTACTTCTCTTAAAACTGTCAGTGGATATCTAATCATTAAACAATAACAACTCCACCGACACTGGCATTCACTTCATACTGCCAATTGTTGTGACTTCGACTTCTCCATGATGTCAGAGCCAACTGATGTAGCTAACCCAGGCTTTGAATAATAGGTAAACCAATCATAACATTGGAATTCCTATGCGCCACAGTTTTATCTATGAACACATGGCAGACTCATGGACTCAATCCTTGATTTTCTGCTCTTATCCTCCATAAAATGTTTTTAGATCAAGTAGGAGATGTTCACAAATAATAGTCACAGGGATGGGAAATAATTTGAGATTTTCAGAGTTGCCAAGTACAAAAGTTGCAAGGAACTTGAGGCTTCCCTTATTTGGCATTGCAGCAATGCATGCTGTTGGTTCCTAATGATGGCAAATATATCCCAAGAGGGGGGGGGGGGAGGAGGTGAATTGGGATTAGGTAGATTTTCGATAATTTAAAACTTTGATTGTTGTTAGAACACTAGGTTTCAAAATATAGACTATATGTTTCGAAATAAACCTTTCTGTTAAGTAGGTTTCGAAACCTACTATATATGTTTCGAAATCTACTTCACTGTTTTGCTTGATTCGAAATCTTTTACCTTGTATTTCAAACTAATGATCTTTGGCAATGATGATTTACATAAGTAAGAGTATACCAAAGATGTTTGTATATCAAAGATAGGTTTTCTATGTATATGTATAAGTTTATGCACAAGAAAACTATTTTAGCCTTTGATAACAAATCTTATGATAACATGTGCAACAGACAATAATGATAAGCAAAAGCTAAAGAACAATTGCACACAAGATATATAGTGGTTCGACACCCGCCTACTCCACTACCTTCAAGTTTACCCACTTGAAGGATTTTGCAATCCCAATCACTTTTACTAGTGATCACCACAACAAGGGTTTTACCATGGTTCACCCCAAAACCTTGCAATGTGAGTTTTTACGGGCTCAACTCAAACCTAGCACTAAGTGAGTTTTAGGCTCAACTCAAACCTTACACTAAGTGAGTTTTAGGGCTAAACTCAAACCACAATGAGTTTTAGGCTCAACTCAAACCTTTACACCACAATGAGTTTTAGGCTAAACTCAAACCTTACAATATTCAAGATAAATAAAGTTTATCTTTACAACCCAATGGAATGTATAGCAATGAATATCTTACCAATGTGGTTGTACAAACCTCTTAACTTGAGGTGAGGAGAGCTGGAGGATGATACTCGTTTTCACTTGCTTCTCCTTTTTCACATCACAATGCACATCTAGGAATGGATGAATGGATCCTCTTTGAAAGCTTGTCAAATGGATTTAGATCACATGTGCTTGTGTGTGTGTCTCTAGTGTGTATTCACTTGTTGTATCTTGCTCAATCAATCTCTATCTGCCTCTTCTTGTCTTCAAACACCTGCTATTTATACCAAGATATAAAAATCTGACCGTTTATAGCCGTTAGAGACAAGACAGAAAAGTAGGTTTCGAAACATACTAAGTAGGTTTTGAAACATCACATAAATAGACTAAGGTTTCGAAACATAGATACTAGGTTTCGAAACATACAACACTTTACAGCAAGACAAGCACTTGGAGATAGCAGACAAGTGGGAGACAAACACTTATACCCACTTTGAATATTTTAAAAGCACTCACATTCAAATTTAAATTTGAATCTCATAGCATGGAGAATGCATTAAACAAATGATATTAATAAATACAAAAATTGCAAAACAAATGCATCTCGATTTTCAAATAATCTGCTGACAGAATGTCAGAGGTTTCGAAACATGACATGATAGGTTTCGAAACATACCTCTCTGGAAATGAGGTTTCGAAATATGATGCATATAGGTTTTGAAACATGTCTCTCTGGAAATGAAGTTTCGAAACATAGACATATAGGTTTCGAAACATGGTTCAAAACCTGAATTGAAAACACATACATTGCGTAGATGTTTCGAAATAGCATACACTGAAAACATTGAAAAACCTTTTCAAAGGGGTTTCGAAACATGCATAGAAACATGACAGAGTTTCAGAAACATTTGCTTGAAAGCACAATCCACAGCATGTATACACCACAACTTATTTACATTTCTTTAGTTTAAGAAAATGTCCACATTTTCTTTTATTTATATTTTACCTCTATTTACTTTAATACATAAATGTAAATAACGAAGTACCCCTTATTTGGATTCAATAAAAATACTTAGAAAATCAAAATCCAAATAAATAAGAAAGTAGATTTTGGGTTTTAGTACAAACTCAAGTTTTAGCAATAAACCCACCTCCAAAATATATACTTTCTATTTAATGAAAAATTCATTAAAAATCGTTTTAGCACTAATGAATGATAGATATCAAATTATCGGGAGTTAGTTTTCTAAAAAGAAAACATTATCTTATACTTCTCCTTATAAGGTGCTAACCTTCCAGACTTAGCCAAAAACAAGGTTTTCATTTTTAGACAGTGATACATGATATACTTGATATTTAAATTGATATATATTGAAAACCACACACTTGACTCATGACTTAGAGATTAAACCAATATACGTTTTTCATCATTAAAACTATTGTACAAAAAGTGCAACAACACATGCATGAGTCTTAGATGGTGTGGAGTAATTAAGGCCAGAGGCAGTGTATTCTTAATAGAACTTTAGCTAATATGGTAGTAGCTAAGAGTAGCTCTGTCAAAAATAAGAATAAGCACTAGCTCAATCTGTTCCATGAGAAAATAGAACCCAAGCATTGTACTACCAAAATGATGATCTTTATTCATTACAGGAATTCTTCAGATATCTGGATTATGAAGAAATTTGTATTTTAATCCAAATAATGTGAAGGCTATCAATACCTATTTGACAGTAGCATTTGAACAAGACCCTAATCGTAGCCACTGATCTAGAAAGGGGACTCAGTTCTCATTACCTAATTAATCAACAATTCACCAAAATACAGGGTTGAAATTCTTTTTTTAACTCTTAGTCTCTAATACCATTACTCCTTGAATCCCCATCTTATCATCCTTTTTGGGCCAGAAATCATCATCCATCAATAAAGGCACAACAGAATGCGCAACTGGGAACCCAAGGTCTCCATTGTTTGCCCGTTGATGCATACTCAGAACAAACTTGGACTAATTTAAATTAGTCATTTGGGTTATAGGTGACAATGGTTCATATTTGGGTGCCTTAATGGGTTACTTGGGCCATCTTAATTTCATCCTCCTCATTAACAAGGCCTGTCTGTCTCATTGTCTCAAGACTATTGTTTGTTCCTTCAAAATGCCAATAGGGCATTATGCTTGGACTATTGGTAGACAGTCTACTTCAAAATGTTAACTGTTTCAAGTGAAACCCTTGACCTTTCTACATCACAACAAACTGTTGACCTTAGTCTACCAATGGTTGTCAAGCAAAGTGCTTCTTCTTGTTTACCTTTTAACTGGTCTATTGGACCCATTAAAAGGTCAGTGATTTGAAACAACTGGCAACTGACTGTTTCGTCTATCATGGTCAACAGTCAATACCTTGGCCAAGCTTGTAATACGCTGTGACTTGATAAGCAAAAGATGAGAGAAAAAGTGAAAGAAGGCATGGGAGTTGACCTACAATCTACTGGAAGGTTGACTATAGGTAGAATTAATGTGCAGTGATGAAGAGTTGACCATCAGTTGACATTTGGTAGACTTATAGAAGCAGTGATGAAAAGTCGACTATCAGTTGATTCTTCATCAACTAATGAACGCAGGAATGTTAAAACTCAGGTAAGCAATTGACTTTAAGGTCAGACATGGGAGACTAAATGAAGAGATAATTAGTTGCATTTTGGATATATTATTGGTTATACTGAGAGGACCCAATGATGTAAAATTTTCTAATGTTGGTTGAGATTTGTAAAGTTGGATTAAGGGCCTAATTAAGCTAATACTATGCAAACATTAGCAGCAAGAGGAATAGAGAAACATGGAGAGGGACTAGATGCTTCTAGAATAGGGGTGATTCACCCCCATCAGATGAAGCAAGCAAGGGTTGAATGCAAGTGAAAGGTGGCAATTAGGCTTAAGTGGCAGGATTGGAGAGTGGCTAGGTGTCCAACTGCTTAAGAAGCTGGTGAACAGCTTCCTTTGGCATATAAACAAACCAACCCTCTTCCTTTTTCAGCACAAATCGCTTTAGAGTAAGAAGCTGTCAAGAAGAAAAAGTGTTGTGAGACAGTTAAGGAAACGAAAAGAGGTTCTGCTGGAAAGCTTGATGAAATTAAGGTTTAGATTGAAGTCAGTGCATTGTTATAGTTCATTTAGAATGATTTATGACAGTTTGTATGCATTAAGGAATGATCATATGCATGATATGTGTAGGCATACTGCATAATGTGAGTCAAGCATACAGGGATGTGATGGTTCATTGCCATGTAAGTGTTTGCGTGACCCCTCTTGGCATGGGAACTTTGTGGGAAGATCAAAGGTGAGCCTTTGGGGCCCTTAGGTCACGTGAATGATGGTGCTAGGTGTGGGGTATTATGGGCATGAACCTAGGATGCACCTGTTAGAAAGAGAAATGTAGGAAAATTAAGGTTGCCTTTGTGAAATGCTTGATTGATAAGTATGATGTGTGATTGCATTGCCATGACATGCCTCACTGAGATTCATTTTCATGCATTGCATTTATAACATTCCAAACCATGCAAGGGAGGGGGATGACAAACCTGGGTGTGATGAGGAAAGAAGACATGCATGATATTATGCTTGTACTTTTTAAGCATGCTACTTAATGTAGAGACTTAAATGTTGATATATCACATTGATTATATGATGTGAAATGAAAATGAACTATGTTTTGGTCACTAATGGTGTCAATTTATCTTACAACTTATCGATAAGCTTGATTAAGAACTGAAACTAAGTGCATGCCACATAGGCAGAAGAGCAGCAATCACTTTGTTATGTTGAGGTTTCCTCTTAGTTCTCAAGGCCTTTGTCATGAACCTAGGGTTTAGCTAGGATTAGATTGGAATTCGAAAGGATCCAAGAGGCTTAGGATTAAGAACAAAATGTTTAGAGGGGAATTTGGATAGAAATGGGGGAAGATAACATATAGAATTGAGGGAGAGATATTGAGAGAAAGGGGGGAGAAACAAGAGAGAAACGTGAGGGAGATTGAGAGAGAATTCTAAAGATAAATGAGAATATTCATTTTTTATTCAAGCATAATGTCCCTCCGTTTATAGTAACCCTTTATATAGTCATATTTGGCTACTAACTAATTTCCTAACAATACCCATGTGCTCCTAATAACTTGTAAAATATCTCCTAACAACTATCATAAGCCTATTACCATATTACCTCTTTATTGCTCGTTGGGTCATGACAATTCTCCATTCCTTGAGAGAGTTTTTGTCTCCAAGAACATGCAGTAAGTAGCCATGGTTCTTCATCCAATTCCAACCTTCTCTATCTGGTTCATCATTCTTTCTTTCTTTCTCCTTCTAGGTCTCTTCTTCTTCATTCTTAGGTTCTTATCAATTGGAACAAAAATGATGATCATTTTAGTCAAGGTTACATCTACCTGCAAGGAATAAGATACCATTTCCCTTGGGTTTGCAATAGCTGCCAAATTAACATTGCTGGTACCCATAGTCTGAGGATCCAATACAATGCCAAAACCTGTCAATATGTCCACATCAAATGCCTTCAATGACTTTAGCTGCTCCCTGTCGCAGGTGGCATCTGAAACCTACAACCCTAAAGCCGTCAAATGATGTTCATTTTGAAATTCACCCATTCGATGGGTTACCACATGTGTTTCCCTCTTCTCATCATCTTCAATGTTGGCTATTTTAAACCCAGATGGTTGACTAACTAATTCTCTAGCCATATGTTCATCTTTCAGTTCAATAGACATGCATTTGGATTTGCCAACTGGAGGAAGAACCAACACAACAGCTGGAGTCTTGTTCTCTTCGATAACACCTTTGACTTCTTTAGCTACCTCCCTTAGCTTTTCCCCAGTTACCATTGGCTTCCAAAATTCCTCACCACTTTGAATTTGTTGCAGGTGGAGAGAACTACTTTTAGAGTCATAACTCATAGGAGATTTCCCTTGAATGAAAGAGAAATCAATATCTCTCTTTTTCGCGAGTGTGACTTGCCAACCCTCATTAGGCACATCCAAATGTATTAACTCTTCTCTGTTAGAATTTCTTGTTTCCATGTCGGCAGTCCAACAACATCTTCTTCTTTGTGTTTGCTAGAATTTTCCTCTATATGAACTTCTTTTTCAAAAATATTCGATGGTCCCTTAGCATCTGTTGTCCTATCCACCTGATTGTTACCGATTCCCTTTGGATAATGCCATTCACCACCAATACCATTTCCGATATTATAGTCATCCTTCTTGTCATTGCTGCTGAAATCAGAATACTTCTTTTTCTAGCCAAAATCTAAAGTAAGCAATGAATCGCTCTTCCATAATCTTGACTTCTCCTTTGGCTGCTCCATTTTAAGGAAGTCCTCTTTATTAAAACTTTCATAGTAATCCTTAAAAAATTTCGCGGGAAAGTTGTAATGATATTTCTTAGTCAGTATCATTGCAAACTCCTGCAACTGCTCGTGTAACATATGATTGAATTCATTGCTTGTATCATGTACCCAATTTCTTGTTTTCTTGTCCAATTGGTTGATCTCATTCTCAAACTTCCTTTCCCATGCTTGAGGCTTTTGGCCAAACTCCTCATGCTGTTTGACTCCAATTGAAAATGTAGCATTCTTTTGCTGCAATTGCGAGCTCATCTGCTTCATGTATGCACTGCTCCCAATGGCCTCACGAGTAGGTTGTCCCCCTAAAAATGCAGCACTCTTCTGTTACGATTGAGACTCCAATGTCCTTGTGCGTGCACTACTCCTCCTAGCAGACTTCTCACGAGCAAGACAACCCGAAGGCCAATAAACAAGAGCTCTGTACATCTTAAATCCCTCACTTCTCTTAGTATGTATCTTGCAACAGTCACCTCTGAAGCTGATCTCAGAGGTGGCAAATTGTAGGTTCTAGAGTCGCCTAGAGCTACCAATTCTCCTGACTCGCCTGCTGCAAGTAGTCTCTATACTTGCTGGAATCGCGTCGGTAACACTGACCTATTCGTCTCCACAAGTCGGACACACTTCTAAATTTCACAACAATCTCCTATCAATACTCGAACCTTGATCGGCTACTAAATTACCAAAATCGTAGCTGAATCTGATTTTGCCTTCAAATTCTATTCACTATCGGAACTCTCCTGACTTGCGCCGAATTCAATTCCTGAGCCGAAATGCTTTACTCAGCTTCGCCTCCTTGTTCGACCAATGCTACTTCGACTTGTTGGAAATTGCCCAGCGTTGTTTCAACTAACAGTAGAGAAACAACCTCTAGATATTGCTGCTATCTATTTCAACAGCTAAAATTCCAACTTCGAAGCTACCACCTGCTTCCTTCTCAAGATTCGAACAGGAGGGCCCAGATTCACAGGCGACAATTGCCTCACGTAAGCCGCCCAGGGAAGTCGCCACCCCAATCACCTTCCCCTATTGGCCGCGACTTGTATTTCCACGTCTGACCCAATCTCTATCACCTTCCAATTTCGAGTCCGACAGTGCCTTCCTTGAGCCATTGTGCTGCACCCACAAAATTCTCCAGTGTGTAGAATCGTTGGTTGCCATAATTTGTGAAGTGGCTTCCCAATCGCCGAATATGCTTTTCCAACCCAATCATCGTCTGTCTGGGTTAGAATCGCTGATTGATTTAAGTGGCAGCACGAGCAATGCACCTAATTGAATTTGCGCTCGCCTCACCCAGTCACCGTCCAATGGTCCATCGGCTTTGTTATACTCTTCTCGAAATCTCAGCGAAGCTCACCTGATTGAATTCGCCACGGTCCACGATCATCGGAATCCCACTTCGCTTTTGTTGCGTCTTCGATTCTAAGTCTATAATTGATTGCCTACTGTGCTTCGCCAACTATAACGGAGCTCCCATACTGGCCTTCTGCTCTGGTAGTGAGTCTCCTAGCCGTCCGCATCAACACCTACGGACTCGCGATCACCTTGGATTCCAAAATCACCAGGGTCACTGCCAGTTCAAATCGCAACACCCACTCCCAAGTCCAAGTCGTGACACCCATTGAACCTCTAATACTTTGGATCCAACATGCGATTGCCTTGATTCGACAATTGCTTCTAGACTCGCTTCCTTACTCGTTGGAATCTCGGCTCGACCGCCAAAGATCGCTCGGCTTGCTCATTTCCAATTGGATCAGGTACTATTGAATTTTGAACTCATAGCCAAGGAACAACCTGGTTCTGATACCAATTGTCATGAACCTAGGGTTTAGCTAGGATTAGATTGGAATTCGGAAGGATTCGAGAGGTTAAGGATTGATAACAGAATGTTTAGAGGGGAATTTGGACAGAAATGGGGGAAGATAACATATAGAATTGAGGGAGAGATATTGAGAGAAAGGGGGAGAAACAAGAGAGAAACGTGAGGGAGATTGAGAGAGAATTCTAGAGAGAAATGAGAATATTCATTTTTCATTCAAGCATAATGTCCCTCCATTTACAGTAGCGCTTTATATAGACATATCTGGCTACAAACTAATTTCCTAACAGTACCTATGTGCTCTTAACAACTTGTAAAATATCTCCTAACAACTATCATAAGCCTTCATTACTCCGCCAGGGGATATTATCCACTGCCGGTCCCAAGCCCGGATAAAGGAGGAGGGTTGCGTTAGGTAGCCGATAGCCAGCGTAAAACCTAGTCGGATCCAAATATGAATTCTAGACAAACTATTTGTTGGGATGTAACCCACATAGAAGTCTAGAATTCATGTAGCCAACCCCACATAGTGGGATAACGGCTGGATATGTTGTTGTTGTTGTAACTATCATAAGCTTATTACCATGTTACCCCTTTATTGCTCCTTGGGTCATGACAACCTCATTCCTCCATATTGTTATCTGGAGGTACATTTACTTTAAATTTAGACAAGTTTAACCCATTTTTAGAAGACCTTCTTGGTTCATGTTCCACACCCTAACTCATTAATAAGTATTGCATACATATCCTCATGTCAAGCAAACATTCTTAATAAAACAGTTATGTCAATACCTCATAACAAACATATATCCATCGTGCATGATCATTATCATTATCTAGAATGATTAACTAGCTTGATTTACAGATTTAGTTTTAAAGATGTAGGTAACTCTGTTTTGTATTATATAATTGATAGTCAACTACGATATGCTATTCATTATCAAAGCCTTAATCCCTTTAGGTGTGGGATTAGCTACATGAATTTTAGTTTTTCAATCATCTTTTTCTATGGCCATCTCTTATATAAAGCCATTATATTCTATGTTGTGTCCAAGGAACTCCCAACAAATTTTCTTTGGTCTTCCTCTACCTCTTTTGTACAAACTTCTTCAATTTCATCCACTCTCCTCACATGCGTTTACTGGTTTTCTTCTCATGTGATACATTTTTGAAACATCAATTTGATTTTTCAAATCTAGGCTTGAAAGTTAATTTATATTTCATTTATATGTGTCATGTTTTCTTGCTTTTCTAATGTGGCTTTCCTCTTCCTGGCTTGAAGGAAGTATGAAGAGATTTGTGCACCTCGTGTGGAGGAACTTTGCTTTATCACGGATAACACTTACACAAGAGAAGAGGTATGCCTTCGACTTCTTCTTGGTATTGTTATTGTTGTTGTTTTCAATATTATCTATATTCTTGTCCAATTTGAATGCAAACATCATCATATATTTATAATGGTTATTTGGCAACCATTTTGAGTGATGCTAAGGAGTCAAAAGAGCTTTGTTTCTTTGTGTTAGTAATGATTTGATTCAAAATATGTGCATTTTGTATAACTTTGTATATGGATGTTGTAAGCGAAAATACCTACAATAAAATGGGTTAGTGCAAGGATTAAACCAAAACCAGAATACTAAAAAAAACAAGAACAAGAAGAACATGAAGAACTCCCTGTTTCCGGTCACCAATGGCTGAAGCAATGAAGCTTTCAAGGCTTAGATTTGGGTATCCAAAACACCACTTAGGTAACACTAAGAATAAGACCACCAAGCATCAACAAGCCTAACCCCCAAATCAACCACTCGCCAAACCCAATCAACTACACGGAGTAGAATCCACAAAGGAGCAGCAATATCACCAAGATATACGGGTAAAAGAGGTGAACCAGAGAGGGACGAGAATTGGTTAAGGAGGTGAAACATGCTTCCAATGGATTGGCCATAACATATTGAGAGGCGCGGTACATAGCAACAAGGAGGCGCATGTCGGGCATGGGGATTCGACGTCGAGCTTGAGAGAGCTAGAGAGAGAGAGCCTCCAAGATAAAGCATATATATAGTGATAGCTAGGGCAAGAGATGGGGTTGGGCTTGTCATTCTTGAGCAAATGGGATTGGGCCCAATTTTTCCTCCAAAGAAATGGTTAATAAGCTTATGGCCTGACTTCCAAACTGGGCTGCTAATAAGTGGTGTTTGGACTTGGTTGTTACTTCAATCACGAGTCAAAGTCTATGAAGTTTAGACCCACTCGATACAATCGACACTGCCTTGCTTTATTAGGAAACACAAACTCAACAAATCTCCACCTTGATTTCTAAGAAAGCCAAAACATAAGAACACATGCATATATGACGAAGAATGAACATACCAAGTAGTTTGGAGATTTTACATACCTTTACCAATATTTAGAAGAGTAAGACAACTTCTAAATTTTGCCAATGGGAGCACTTTAGTTCCCATATCTGAAGAACTATATTCTGAAAGCATTTTTTCAAGTCTAATAATATCTTGAGACACAATATCACGTATAAAGTGCAGTTTAACATCAATGTGCTTAGTGCATTTGTGAAACACAAGGTTCTTACACAAATGAATTTTTGATTGACTATTTGAATAAACAGTCACATTTTCACTTAAAACACATAGTTCATTAAGTAAATCTTTAAACCACAAAGCTTCTTTGATAGCTTTTGTAGCAGCAATATATTTAGATTCGGTGGTAGAAAGAACAACAATATGTTGAAGTTGAGACTTCCAGCTAATGCAAGAATCACACAAAGTGAACACATAGGAAGATGTAGATTTCCTATTATCTCTGTCATCCGCATAATCAGAATCAGTAAAATCCTTAAGTTTCACACTATTAGAATAATGTTTATATCCTAAGCCCACATTATAAGTACCTTTTAGATATTTAAGCAGCCATTTCAAAGTTTCCCAATGATTGGGATTAGGATTTGTCATAAACCTACTAAGAGTGCTAACCACATGAGCTAAATATGGTCTAGTACAAACCATTAGATACATCATAGATCCAATAGCATTAGAATATGGAATTTTTCTCATATATTCCTCTTCTTCTTCGTTAGTAGGAGATTGGTCTTTAGAGAAAATGAAATGTTTTGCAAGTGTTAACTAAATAGGTTTGCAATCATGCATACCAAATCTTTTTAAAACCTTTAGCACATAAGATGATTGATGCAAAAACAATAATGAATTTGATCCATCTTTTTCAATTTCCATGCCTAAGATTCTTCTAGAAATTCCTAGGTCTTTCATATCAAATTCTCTACTCAAAACAGTTTTTATGCCATTAATCATCTTCATGTTTGGGCCAATCAAGAGCATGTCATCAACATATAATAAGAGAAACACACAGTCTTTATTATGATGTTAGAAATATAAGCAATGATCAAATTCGATTATTTTGAAACAAATTGAATGCACAAAAGAATCAAAACATTTGTACCATTGTCTGGAAGATTGTTTCAAACTATATAAAGATTTTTTCAAGAAGTACACAAAATCAAGTTTCCTTTTTATCTTCAAAACCTTTAAGTTGAGACATATAAATCTTTTCATCTAGATTACCATTCAAAAAAGTAGTTTTTACATCAAGTTGTTTAAGTTCCCAGTCAAAATATACAACTAATGCAAGCATGACACGAATGGTGGTATACTTAACAACAGACGAAAAGATTTTATTATAGTCAACCCTCTCATTTTGTGTAAACCCCTTGGCTACTAGTCTAGCCTTAAATCTCATAGGTTCACTCTTACTAGTACCCTTTTTAACCTTATAAATCAATTTACAACCTACAATGGACTTGTCTTTAGGTTTAGGTACTAACTCTCAAGTTTGATTTTTAGAGAGGGAACTCATCTCCTCTTTCATTGCTTCTACCCACTCCTTAGAGTACTCACTTCTAATGGCCTCCTCATAGGTGTTTGGCTCCTTATCAGCTAGTTCTTGATAACTAGCATAGGCTAGGTCAAAATCTGATTCTAACCTTTGAGGTAATCTACGAGGTCTGCTTTCTCTATCTCGGGCTAATTGGTAGTCAAACAACAATGGTTGGTTAATGGGGTAATCTTCTACTACTGCTTCTCTTCTCTTATCTAATACGGGTTGGCTTTGACTCTCCATCTCTGGGAATGTGAATACTCAATCTACTTGACTCCTCTTGGGATTTCTCACTCTCGTTTTCTTGCTATTTTTCACTATCTGATTTTAAACTAAGCATTTCTGACTCATTAAATGTGACATCCCTACTCAAAATAATTCTCAATCCCCTTTTGGCTTCTATTCCAAAGTCTGTACCCCTTGACTCCTTCTGGGTAACTTGGAAAAATACATTTCCTAACTCTAGGTTCTAATTTTTCCTCATTTTGGTGAGTAAAAGCAACACAACCAAAAGTTTTGAGAATAGAATAATCAACACATTTACCATGCCATTTTTCATGTGGAGTGTCACCATTTAATGCAGCAGATGGAGTTAAATTAATTAGATAATATGTAGTCATGATAGTTTCTCCCCAAAGATATTTAGGAATGCCAGAACTAATCATCATGCATCTCACCTTGTCAAGTAAACCCCTATTCATCCCATTTTGCTCTTTGGGGGGGGGGGGGGGTCAGGAACAGTCTCATGCCTAGTGATTTCGTATTCTTTACATAAATTATCAAAGTCAACATTGCCAAATTCAAGACCGTTATCAGGTCTAAGATATTATCTTTTTACCTATTTGATTCTCCACCTAAGTTTTCCAATTTTTAAAACTCTTAAAAGTTTCAGATTTATCTTTTAGAAGATACACTCAAACTTTACTCGAGAAATCATCAATAATGGACAGGAAATATGTATTCCCATCAGATGTGGGATTTGCAGCCGGTCCCCACAGGTCTAAATGAATATACTCTAAGACCCTTGTGGATCTATGCACATTAGATGAGAATGGCAGTTTATGATGTTTACCAAGCACACAATGGTCACAAAATGGAATGTCAAACACACAATCCTTACCAAATACCTCCTTATCATTAAGAAGCTTAAGCCCCTTAACACTAACATGGGCTAATCTGTTGTGTCATTTGTGTGTGACATCAATGTTAATGGAAGCAATGTGGGACTTTGAACGACCTACTACTTCAACAGTAGAAATATAAATGCTATTTCTCCTAACTCCTTTACATATCATCATAGGTCCTTTAATCATCTTGAGCATGCTTTTTTAATTTTACCAGTAAAGCCATTCTTTTCTAACTCACCTACTGAAATGAGATTCTTAGCCATTTTGGGAATATATCTAACATCTTTTAACTTTAGAACATATCATGTATCAAGTTTAATAGTGATATCCCTAATCTCAATGACCTTATATGTAATGTTGTTGCACATAATAGCATGACCACCCTCAGATTCATGCAAGTTTCCAAACCAGCGTTTTTGAGATGTGACATGAAATGATGCACCAGAATCAAGAATCCATTCATGCACATGAGATTTAAAAGCAACATTCAATTTAGTAGAGTCAGAATCTAGGAGCATATACACCTTACTTGAATCATCAGATGTTACCACATTTGCCTCTTCCTGTTTTCTCCCCTTCTGCTTTTGTTTATTTTTCTCAACATAACAATGTTTAATAAAGTGCTTGATTTTTCCACAACCATAGCACTTCCTACTTTTCCCTCGTGCCTTAGATTTAGATCTACTTCTCCCTTTCTTTTTGCCACCTCCCTCTTGACCCTTTGATTGAGATCTACCCCTCAACGTGTGAACCTAACCATGCTTTCTCTCATTCTTCAACTCCATTTCCTTACTTCTAAGAGAATCTATGACAATCTCAGGTGTTAAAATGTCCCTCCCATACTTAATAGCATTTTTAGCCACTTTATAAGTATTAGGAATAACATTTAATAAAATAATTGTCTTGTATTTCTCAATCACTGTTTCACCACAGTTTGTGAAATCTTGAACAAGCTTGTTAAAGACATCTAGATCCTTTGAGGAGTCAATTTTAAAATTGAAAAATTTTTCGAGTAAGAAAAGTTTATTGAGAGTGGATTTTTTCAAATATAAATTCTCGAACTTTTTCTAGAGATCTTTAGCAGAGTCAAGTTTACCAACTTTTTGTAAAACTGAGTTAGAGAGGTGAAAAATAATTAAGGTGCATGCAAGTTCATCAGTTTCTATGTTTTGTTTTGCAGTGTTAGTTGCAAGAAAATTGCCATTAGTGGCTTTTGAAACTTTTTGTTGAACAAGAATACTCTTCATATTTTGTTGTCATATAAAAAAATTACCCTTCCTGTTGAAAATCCCTATTTTAAAATGATGTATAGACATGTTCACAGAGAAAATGCACAACACAAATATGCAACCAAGGATCTAAGAAACACAAAGTTTCACCCAATGCCCTAGGTAGTAGATATGTAAAATAAATTCAACGTAGGTGTTCTAGCAATAGCAACAAGGGAGATAAGACAGATTTACTAAGCAAGATTTAAAAGCACTAAGTAGTTAAGTAGACACAAGTAAATCACACAAAAATATCTAAATTAAACACGTTACCCCACAAAGATCAGAAACGAATTTTGATATCAAAGAGGGTCGGATTGGAGTCAAAAACCAGCCCACCATGTGCCACCGCCAGTCGGTGAGTACGATGTCACACGCCAATCACGGAGGAAGCCCAAGGGCTGTCGATCTCGGATATGGGGTCCTTTCACCCCAACTCAGTCCCTGCAAAGATTAATTTGAAATTTTCAAATTCGGTAATGGGACAAACCTGTGCGAAATCGATCTAGAATCGGAAGAGATTTTTGATCGACATCCAGTCCTTGCACAACCCAAATACCTAGCAAGGCTCTGATACCATTTGTGAGCAGAAATACCTACAATAACATGGGTTAGTGCAAGGATTAAACCAAAACCATAATACTGAAAAAACAAGAACAAGAAGAACACAAAGAACTCCCTGTTTTCGGCCACCAGTGGCTGAAGCAATGAAGCTTTCAAGGCTTAGATCTGGGTATCCAAAACACCACTTAGGTAACAACAAGAATAGGACCACCAAGCATCAACAAGCCCAACCCCAAATCAACCACTCGCCAAACCCAATCAACTACACGGAGTAGAGTCCACAAAGGAGCAGTAATATCACCAAGATATATAGGTAAAAGAGGCAAACTAGAGAGGGCCGAGAATCAGTCAAGGAGGCGAAGCACACATGCTTCCAAAGGATCGGCCATAACATATATAGAGGGGAATCAAGAGGCGTGGTACATAATAGCAAGAAGTGTCGCACAAGGCGACCATAGGGATTCGGCGCCGAGCTTGAGAGAGCTAGAGAGAGAGAGAGAGCTTCCAAGATAAAGCATATATATAGTGATAGCTAGGGCAAGCGATGGGGTTGGGCTTGTCATTCTTGAGCAAATGAGCTTTGACCCAATTTTTCCTCCAAAGTAATGGTTAATAAGCTTATGGCCTAACTTCCAAACTGGGCCACCAATAAGTCGTGTTTGGACTTGGTTGTTATTTCAATCATGGGCCGAAGTCTATGAAGTTTAGACCCACATGATACAATCTTCACTGCCTTGGGTTTTATTAGGAAACATAAACTCAGTAGATGTATTCATTTATCTGATATAAAAGTGTATGACAACTGGTGTGCATAAAATCAGGGCCGACTTAAGGCATAGGCCAGTAAGGCCTATGCCTAGGGCCCCTTCTTTGGGGGCCCCACAAAACATTGCAGCGGCCAGCCAAAAGTTTCACTGGGTGAAAGAAAATGAGAGCGAGAGAGGGGATTAATTTAAAACCCATGAATAAGTGGAAAAATGTTAGATAAACAGAGGCACCCTGCATTAGATATGTAAGGGTTGTGGATTTCTACTAATTATTCACTACGCTTAAACCAACAGTTTCAAATGGTAGAGTAGGTCAATGCATTTTGACCTTTATTACCTTATTTTCCTATCATTATTCAAGCCAAGGCTTAACTTATCTCTCTCTCTCTGAACACACATTATTGCTATTGTAAAAAAAAAAATTCAAATTTTTTTTTGACATTTCGTGATATAAATGAGAAGATTTATCAAAATAATAATATTTTTTTTTTGAGTTTAATTGAAATGATTGTTGAGTTTAATCCAATAATACAAGAATACTTTAGACGCATTTAAAACGGAGAAATTCATAGTCATTACTTTGGCCAAAATATACAAAATGAGTTGATAAATATTTTAGTATTAGAAATAAGAAATATCATTATTAAAAAAATTAAAGAATCAAAATATTTTTCAATTATACTTGATTGTATCCCATATGCAAGTCATGAATAACAAATGTCTTTTATGTTAAGATGTGTAAATATTTTAACAAGTCCAAGAATATTTTTTAGATTTTTTAAAAGTGGATGATACCTCTGATCAAGATATTTTTAATGTATTCACAAGTAAAATAAAAAATCTTGAATTTGATATAAATAATGTGAGAAGTCAAGAATATGATAATGAATTTAATATGAAAGGCAAATAACAAGGTGTGCAAAAAAAAATTATTAGATATAAATTTTAGAACATTTTATATATCATGCAATTGTCACGATCTTAATTTAGTTATTTGTGATATGACTAATTCATGTGCTGATATTGTGACATTTTTTTAAATCATGCAACACATACTCATTATTTTTTTATTCTACAAAAAAATGAAAACTTTTATATTATCTATGCTTTTATTCTACAAAAAGATGAAAACTTTTATTCTACAAAAAGATGAAAAATAAATTATCCATAATTTTTTATTTTTTAGAAAATTACTAAACTAATTATCGCCTAAGGCCCCACTAACCCTTAAGATGGCCCTGCATAAAATAGCACATAAGATAAAACTAAAGTGAGCTAGGTGTAGGACTAGGAGGAATGCCAGTAGTTAGTCCCTTGATTTTGTTTTAATCGATGCGAATAAAACAGAGATGATACGATTTATTTTCTTCTTCTTGTGTCTTGCAAAAGGTATCAGAGATCTCTTTGTTCGTGTTTGTTTCTTTTCTCTGATGCTTAGTGGATGTTACAAATTTCATTAACAAGTGAAGTGGCAGGTTCTGAAAATGGAGCGAGAAGTTTTGAACTATCTATGCTTCCGTCTTTCAGCTCCCACTACAAAAACTTTCCTGAGGTACTTGAGCTTTTCCTCTATTTAGCATCTTTATGGTTGGTTTGTCTTCTGTGTAATCGCTTAGCATTTAGACCCAAATCCCCGTATTCATATACTTTTTGCAGGAGGTTCTTACGAGCAGCACAAGCTTCTTACAAGGTAACACTGATCCATCGGTTTAGGTCATGCTTTAAAAAATGTTGCCAACTTCTGTTCAAAGACAGACTTACTCTGCATCATAATTATTCTGCAAGTGCAGACCCCGTGCATTGAATTGGAGTTTTTAGCCAATTATCTAGCAGAACTGACATTGCTCGACTACGAGTTCTTGAAATTCCTGCCATCCATAACTGCTGCATCAGCTGTTTTCCTTGCAAGATGGACATTAGATCAGTCAGGCCATCCATGGGTTTGCATCCATTGTTTTTGGTGCTTTTTATATGGACACCTCAACTCTAGCTACCTCAGTGTTTTGACTTGGCTTATTACATTTTGCAGAATGCAACACTGGCACACTATACCAGTTACAAGGCATCGGATCTGAAAACTGCAGTTCATGCGTTGAGAGATTTACATTTGAATGCCAAAGGTTGCCCGTTGAATGCTATTCGCTCCAAGTACAAGCAAGAAAAGGTAAGAAAGAAACTCTGTTGTTCGTATAATTGAGTGGAATTAATTCTTGATATGCTGTTGTCATTGTCGTTTATTTTGTTCTTTACCATGATAACAGTATAAATCTGTAGCTGCTTTGTCTTCCCCGGAACTTCTCCAAACGCTCTTTTAAAGATAAATGGCAGGCTAATTATAGCCGTAGCAAAGAGCTAGATGGGATTTTCTTCTACCTGAACAATACTAGCCTCTTCTTCTTCTTTGGTCATTTTCTTTTCTTCTTCAATCTCTGTTACATAATTCTTCTAACTTTTCGTGGGTTTGGTTCTTCCAAATCCCTCTTTGTAAGTTTCTAAACGATCAAATGATCCAATTAATTGTACAATTTTCGTTGCTAAAACGTTGTTTAAAAGAGCTTATAGTTTTCTCCTTTCAGTTCTATTCGTTGCTTGACTCACATGATTCTTCATTTGAGTATTTTTTACTGCTAAGAACCACCCTTGCATACGGCAAGGTTTAGGAGGCTTTCGATATTTCTTCTTGTCTGACGAAACCAAGATTTTAACATGGAAAATCCAATGAATAAGTGAAAAACCGCCGCAGAATGCTAATTCATAGGAAAGCAAAACAATCAAAACAAAAACCCACCAATGCTGTTTCAAAAATGAAACCATTAGTGTGGTTTTCATTTTAAAGCTTAAATCACATGTTCACGTGCGGTTTCATTCAAGTCATTGCAAATGCCGCCATGCAGTTTCAGATAAATTGCTTTAACTTTTAGTTTTTAGTCAAAAGCTGTTGCGTGCTCTTATCGTATTTCCTAAAAAACTCGGACGCATGCGAGGTAGGGGGGAGAAAACTCATCAGGAGCCGTAATCCTTGACTTGTTGTGGCAGGGAGGCAACAACTCACTTAGGCTAAGCAAGGGGAGACGACAATGACTAGCAAATAGGCATTGGGTATGAGTCACTGGTGGCAATGAGTAGGTGAGATGTAGTTGACTACATCAGTTCGAATTGATGATGTGAACACAAAAACTGATTGTGAGATAGGTTGATGGGTTGATAAGTAGTGAGATTAGGCTTGCCAGTTAACAGTAATCGATAACGTAGTTAAGTGATTAAATCATAATAAATTAAGATTTATACTAATAAATTGTAGATTCGATCTCTTATTCTGTATAATAAAGTAAAACTTTCACTTCCAATTTATTTTTTATATTAAAATTAAGGACATGAGTAGTGGCATATCACTCAAGAACAATAATCTTAAGAAGAGAATGGATGAGAGAAGCTTGAGGATTTCTTTAGAGATAGGCGTGCTGAAGGACAGAAGAGGAATCAAGAGAAACTATTATTAAGATTTAATATTTACTATTATTTCATTATTATAAATAAAAATTATAAATATATAATAATTTGAATAGATTTTCAATATAAATTAGAAACTAGATTAGACCCAATTGAAAATCAATTAATCCCAATTCTAGGGTCGAGTATTTCACTCCAATCTAGTGTAATTTTTCAATTCAGATCAAAATTCGAACATTTCTATATTATAATGTAATTATTATTTCTTGATGAGTTACATTTTACTTACTCCAATTTGTTATACTTTGAAGAGAGAAGTTGAGCTTAAAATCTTAATAATTTTAAATTATCTATCTTGTTAATGGACAACTCTTCATTTGTAATTCGTCCCTAGTTTTAACAAGGTCAAAACTAGGTTTTTACTCAGCTGAGTGACCAAAATAGAGTCATCGAGTTGGTGAATTAATCACTAATTCATTATTTTAAAGAAATTATATCCATTGACAATAGTTTAATATTATGCTAGCCCTATCTTTCTTTTCTTAGAAAAATCAATGTAGCATAGTGAAAAATCATTGTGTTAACTATATACATAACGCTAAAAGAAAAGATTTTTTTGTTGAAGCCATGTGGACAAAGTGAAGCCACGTGTCCTTAGGTGGCTTAACCACTGTGGAAATTATTATTTTTTTAAAATTTTATAATGTCCTCTGGTCAACTTCCTTAAAACCATTATTTACCCTCCTACTTAATAGTAATTAAATTTAGATTAGATTGTATGCATATGTGGAAGTTTTAATGGCTTTTTTGTCTTCACAATCCACTCCAAATGCAGTGCAAAAGGGAGTCCTTAGGATAATGTATCCTTACTTACGTGTCATTCTATTTGATAACCACTTAAATTGAAGTGATTTGAGATAGTAAAATGATCAAAAGAAATATGAAAGAATTAAAAGATAATAATTAATAAAACTTAAAATTAAAAATATATAAATAGTTCGCATACATTCTAAACTCAAGATCAAGTTTAGAGTGTTTGACCTCATCAATTTCTAAAAGTTTGACTATTTTTTAGAGAGTAATACTATTTATTTTTAATATAAATGAACAATAGTGATGTGACTGGTAATGTAGAAGTATTTAAATGATATTATATATTTATTAAAAAAATATAAAAAATAAAATTTATTGAGTTCTCTATTCTTACCTCAACTTAGTTTTATCTAAACACACCCTTACTCTTACTTTCTTGATTTTGATTTAAATGCTCATTTTAATTTTTTTATCTCACTTCTTTTAAAGATGAATATAATGACACTTAAAAAAAGAGAGATCATTAAGTATACAAGTTGTCTTTCCCCCCTTGGGGCCGAACTTGGATACGACGAAACATGAAACATGCATTTCTTTCTTTTCATTTTTTATAATTTAGGGTTATTTAATTGGATCATGTTATTTGTATTGATAGGATGACAGATTTGATCATCAAATCGAACTTTATCCAAAGATAGCGATGATGAGATAGTGCAGTGGCGGTCGACGTGAGACAATAATAGGATGCATCGACAGTAGCGCAAGGTGCTATAACGAGGTGATGAGAGGATGCATCGACGGGGAGCGAGGGGAAGCAGGGCAACGACGAAGCTTGCTAGAGGCGACTATAGTAGAGGAGAGAGAAGACGGTCAAGGGTAGCGGTGGTGACTCTGTATATTGAGTGAGAGTATTTTTGTTATTTGACACCTTCAATCATTTTTTCAGTAATTTAATTTTTTATACAAATAATATTTTTTTTATTTAGTTTTTGACTGACACTGGTGAGACCGGCCTGTGGGCGGTCGCCAGATGGCAGGCATCTGAAAGGGGAAAGGCTGAAGTTGGCGCAAGTAACCAACGAGAAAGCGTAATTTTGAAGTCAAATATTAGAAAAGAAGATAAATTAACGCACATTTACATTGCGATTCTGCACATTCACAAAGTGCTTCAGCTTAATCAATGAACCTTCCTGCTTTGAATTTTCATTCCACAATACAATATTGAGTAATCATTTAATTAATTAAAACACGGGTGGCGTTCCACAACAATTACTGTGATAGTTGAGAGTATAATTGAAACAAATAAAAATTTGATTGTCGCATAAAAAATATAATTAAAATATAGAATTTAAATTGACTCAATGTGCCTCCAAAATTAAGCTTGACGAGAAATAAAACGTATATATATGAAGACGTTAGGGGATGGGCTGGTGTCCTCTCTCTCTCTCTCTCTCTCTCTCTCTCTCTCTCTTCATTTAAGAACAAAAGGGAAACCGTCACTCTCTCTGCAACAGAAACATGTCTGAAATTGAAGCCCCCATGAATATGAATTTGATCTCCAGTTCAAGCCCCTGTTTCTTTGACAAGCAAAGATGGGTGATTCAAATTCGAAAAACCCTAGACGAACAAGTACTGGAAGAAGAGATCGATATCCCAGCCTGCATCTTCAATGTCCCCCAGAAGCTCTTGGCCACGGACCCTTATTCCTATATCCCTCAACACGTCGCCTTAGGCCCTTACCATTACTGGCGACCCGAGCTCTACGAGATGCAGCGCCACAAACTCGCCGCCGCCAAACGAACCCAGAAACAGCTTCCTCAGGATTTCAAATTCCAGTATTTTGTAGACGAGTTGGCCAAACTCGAGCCCCGAATCCGAGGTTGCTACCACAAGTACTTGGATTTTAACGGCGAGACCTTGGCCTGGATGATGGCCGTCGACGCCGTCTTCTTGCTGGAATTCATTCAAACTCCTGTCGGAAGAAAGTCAGCGCACGGGGCCATTCTCCGGGATTTGGTGATGCTCGAGAATCAAATTCCCATGTTTTTACTCACAAAGTTGTTGGAGTTTTTGCAATTTTCGCCGGCGCCGGAATCGGCCGACAAGAAGCTTTTTTCCATGTTGATGGGATTATGTAAAGAAATTTCGCCGTTTAAGACGGTGGAAAAATTTCCAAATTTCAACCTTGGGCAATGCCCACACTTACTGGACTTTTTGTACCACGCTATCGTGCCCAAATTACACGAGCCGCCATCTGAGATCTGTATTGAAGTTGATGATCAACACAGTAAAGCCAAAGAGAGCAAAGAAGAAGAAGAAGGCAGCCGATCTTTCGGGAATTCAAATCAGGTTAAACAACTGCTTGTTGAACTCTGGAAAATGATCCAGAAATCAAGTCGAGGTCCGCTTCATGGCATCAAAAGAATACTTCTTTCCGGGCCGGTTCAGGTTATATTGAAACTTCCATGGACGATAATCTCAAATCTTCCAGGACTCAGGCTCTTGAAACCGGCATTGGAGTACTTATTCTTCTCCCAGAACACCCAACAAACCAACCAAGAAACGCAGACCTCAATCTCCGATGCCAACGTCAACAAGCCGCCGTTGGTGGAGGAGATCGCCATCCCTTCCGTCACAGAGCTGTCCAGCGCCGGCGTCCGGTTCTCCCCCACGAACGGCTCCGTCATGTCCATCGCCTTCAACTCTGCGTCGGCCACGCTCTACCTCCCCGCCGTCCGGCTCGAGGCCAACACGGAGGCCACTCTCCGAAACCTAGTGGCCTACGAAGCATGCAACGAATCGGGGCCGTTGGTTTTCACCCGATACACCGAACTAATGAACGGGATAATCGATACGGCCGAAGATGCCAGATTACTCAGAGAAAGGGGGATCATTCTAAACCATTTGAAGAGCGACGAAGAGGTTGCCGATCTCTGGAACGGTATGTGCAAATCTGTGAGGTTGACGAGAGTGCCGTTTCTGGACAAAGTGATCGAAGATGTGAACAAGTATCACAACGGCAGGTGGAAGGTGAAGCTCCGGGGCTTCCTGAAGCTGTATGTGTTTGAGTCATGGAAGTTTCTGACGCTGCTGGGGGCGGTGTTGCTGCTGCTGTTCATGAGCTTACAGGCGTTTTGCTCGGTGTATAGCTGTGCGCGAATGTTTCATATCAAAAGCATTTGATGATGTGGTTGTGATCTCTTGATTTAATCCGTTCGGAAAACACATATACTTGTCTTGTTTAATTAATTAGTTGAATTAATTTGTTTTTCATTCACCAATTGTATGTTTTAAGTTTGATTATATACACATATACCAGTGTTTTTAATCCGGCTGGTTATTTGGTTTTCGGCTCTGCTTAATTACCAAGAGAGAGGGGCTGGTTATCTCTGCTCAGATTGTTCTTTTTTTTTTTTTTTTTTTGGCTTTTGTTCTTGGGTGCTGTGTTAGTGTCGAACCATGCATGATCACTTTCAATGGAGTTGATTTAATCTGAATTCCCACTGGAACTGGCTATAGACTTGGAAGTTCTTAATTTTTATAAATTAGAACAAATACAATAGCTGTGGTATTACTTATTAGACAACTTTAAGTAATCTAATTACTAATTCTCTTGTGTAAATTAGAATAAATATAATTCTCTTGCTTGTGTAAATCAGATTTCACATGTATCATATTTTTCTAGAAAATGTGTAGGCTTTGATGAATGTGTTTACTTAGACTTGATAGAGGTCTATCATGGGCCAGACTTTGCTTTCCCCATGGTTATTGTCATCTTGGTTTGTCAGATATTTTTCCGTGTTCTTTGCGATTGACATCTCATATTTTCGCATCACATGTTTGAGGCGATAGTAGTTTCTTTTCTAATGTGTGCGTGCGCTTGTTTCTGTGTGTTGTTTTGTAGGATTTGCCCCATTGGTTTTTTATAATTATTATTGTATTTTTTTATTAATATATTTTTATTTATCCAAAAAAATTCTCCCATGTAACATTTGGCATTGAGAGGGTTCAATTTGATTTCAAAGAGCATCTCTTCTTCTCTCTGGGAAATCCTAGATAGTAGGGCGTATGGCACCACCACCACTACCGCGACCACCAATGGCCAAT
Organism: Diospyros kaki; assembly: GCA_036245055.1. Taxonomy (NCBI): domain Eukaryota; kingdom Viridiplantae; phylum Streptophyta; class Magnoliopsida; order Ericales; family Ebenaceae; genus Diospyros; species Diospyros kaki. The sequence continues at coordinate 8,084,575 of BSEG01000003.1, forward strand.
GAACCATTGTCACGACATAGTGGTGCCCCAATGCCACTGTCAAGCATCTCCTACTACCTAAATCGATTCCATTCATCCCTTACTTGCAACAAGAAAACCCTAGAAACCCTTACCCATCGCAGCTCACTATTCCCTCTCTCCTCTATTATTACGAGTGAGCACATTGAACGTACCATCTAAAGCCACCGTCAACACCATAACACCTCCCCCCCCCCCCCCCTATTGACACATGTCCTCTTGGTATAACCTCCTCAATGACACATCCAACCATCACTGAAACACCATTTTTTAGGATTTATTTTCACATTATAATTTTGGAATTTTGTTTTTAGGACATTTTTCATAAAAACCCTTCGTTTTCAAATTAAAATTTCATTAGCATGATTTTCTATTTTTGTTATTTATTTATTTTTAAAATTTGTTAGAGATTATTCTCTTAAGTTATACTTAGGAAGGTCTAACCTTTTCACCTAAATTTTTTATATTCGATTTAGTTTATCAAGTCAAGGTCTTTGTGTGTGACCTCAATTCCACAAATCGAAACTAGTTTAATTCATAACTCATATTAAGGTGTTTAAATTTTCAATTCATTTTGAAATATTGATTTTAAAAAGAGAAAAAAACTTTTTAACTGTCTCGTCTTAAAACTTAAAATAATTTTTTAACTCACTATAACTTAATATATGAATGTATAAGTCATCTGTCTCCACTAAAATAAAATGACATTTCTTAAATATAAATTTAGTTTGTGCAAGAAGTTTGACATGTTTAATATATAAATTTGATATCACCAAAATAAAATTTATACATACTTCTAATACGTCACATAAAAACATGTATAATATCTACAAAACATGACATACCTCAAACAGGTATAGTGAAGCTTCCAAAACATACGTTTCAATGACTTCTTTCCCTTTTGAATCTCTTGTCTTCTCTAGAAAATTTGAATATTTTTGTGATAAATCCAGGTTAAAAGATAAATCTTGAAGTAAGGAACCCCCCAAAGATAAAGTGTTCATAAAAAATGTGTACATGAAAGAAAATAAAAGGTTTTACTTAGCGATGCCACTTCTGACCATGTCATGCATCTAGGAGCTTTCTCAAATAGCGTTCTAACTCTCTCTTGAAAGATTCTCGACCATGTCAATTTGGTCCTAAGAGGTGTAGAGTAAAATATCATGGTCATATATGATTATTGATGGAAATAAGAAGTCAAGCAGAGTATATTTCTAAAATTGATTTATCATGCAACACAAAAAAGTCACAAAATAAGAGTTTTATGGGTAAGAAAAATTCACTTTGGGGTTTTTTAGAGAAGATTTTACTTACTCCTCCCAGCTTCCCAATCTCTCCTATGGGTCATCTTGATGGGAGATTTTTCTTCCCTTCACTAGTTTTCTCCCCCCCCCCCCCCTCCTTTTTTTTTACCTCCTCCTTTATTTTCTCTCATTCCTTACACTTATTTCAACTCCATCCTCTCAATATGCACGTGAGAAAACCCCCCCGGCGGCCCGGGGGGGGGGGGGGGGTGGTTGGGGCTGTCCCTTGCCGCAAGCAAGCAGCTGCTGCTGCTCGTACTTCCTGCCTTAGGAAGCCCCCTTGCATGGGTCCCTTTCAGTTGATAAAAATACACGCATATATATATACGTATATATATATATACAATTTCTTAATCTTACTGTTTTTGTAAGATTTGAATTTTATGATCTGTGTAATTACTCTAATCAGGAGAGAGTTTTTTAATCTTTTCTAAGGCTTGAATTGTTGTAGTGGTTGTTTAATAAAACCGTTTTAGTTTGTTATTTGCGGAAATCCACGTAAAAATTATCAAATGCATTTAAATTATTTGATGTAATCATGAAATGTTTCAGAATGATAATTTCAAAAGAAAAATTTCTAGAGATTTGGAGGAAAGTATACAAAAGTAAAGAAAAATCTAGAAACTATTAATTTTGTCCTTAAATAAGTAGAAATCATCCAAGGAAAATGAAGATTTTTTTTAAAAATTGGTGAAGCAACATAGAGGCCTATAAACAGGCTTTGGGGGGGGGGGGGGGGGGGGGGCGCTCACACAAGGCATGCTGAAAACTACAAACCAATTGTCTCCCAAAGCTACCTACCAAAGTTCTGTACCATCTTTCTATTTTTGGAGACAAGGGCTTCAACCCAACAACTGTAATATCATTTCTATCAATACAATGAATTTTTTATTTCTAAAATCTTGAACTACTTTAATCCAATTTATTTACCTTTAAACCTTTCCATCAATCACTAAAATTTCAACAATTAGTATCAGAGCTACGTTCGATATTTATTTGGCATAAGCTTATACTGTGGCCAATATGCATTCCGCTCATCTATTCCATTTCCAACTTTTAACGGCAACAATTATGATTTTTAATCTATCAAAATGAAGTTCTACTTTTGTGCACAAAATTTGTGGGATATCGTTAATAATGGGTACACTATCCCAGATGACATTTCCACTTTATCTATGGCACAAAAGAAGGAACTAAAAGAGAATCAACAAAAAGATTCTCTAGCTCTCCTAGCTCTACAAATGAGCCTGACGGATGAATACTTTCCGAGGATCATGGGAGTAGAAATTGCAAAAGTAGCTTGGGATAAGTTGCGGGAGGAGTTCGAAGTCTTCAAATGTCTAAGAAAAGTATCAAGTGATAGATATTTGTATAGAATTCTCTAGATAAGTGTCTAAGAAAAATATCTAGCATCTAGAATTCACACTCAAACCTATAAATAGGCATCAATATATGCATTTTGTATTCAAGCAATCAAAACAAAAATCCACCAACTTTCATAGCTTTTCAATTGAGTCCCACTTTTCTAACTCCTCAAAATTAATCCCTACTAAATCTACTAAACCATTCTCATCCAACTTCCACACCATTAACCCATTCCATTCAACAAAATACTATCAGTAACCGATTAAATCGAAAGAAATGAAGACAACGAGAGCCAAAGGTTGGACTGCAAATCAAAAACTATAGTGAGAGGCTAAACAGGAAGCACTACACCTTATGTAGCATCTAAAACAGATTCCTATAATAAATAAGGTATGTGATCACATTAATTTTGTTGGAAGGAGAAAAAAATATCACATTAATTTTGTTGGAAGGAGAAAGAAAACATGAAATATTGGAGGTCTACGTGACGCTCATTGGCGATTGCATGCAAATTTATCATTTGGATATGACATTTGGTGAAAATGATTTCTTGTGTATGGCTAAAAAATTCTCCGGAGGTATCACTAGAATCAAGAAAAGTAGCAAATGAAGAAAGTTTGCATAAACTCATACAGTTACCTTTTTTTATTTTTATTTTTCTTGTTTCTTTCCTTTTCTTTCGATGCAATGCACTAGTCTAGTACATAGACATCAAAGCCGCAAGGGGCACTATGGTGCAAATTAGTGCTTGGGACTTGTTATTGCCTAATTACGACAATTAAATTTATTTATCTTATCAGCCAGAATAGAGTTCTTCACCACGACAGAGGGTCCGAGATGCCACGAGCGAGACCAAACGAATTTGGAATGGGTTAGAGATGGAACTTAATGAGGCAGGAACCTGGATAAGTCCTCGAGGGCTTCTAGATGTGCTACCCAGATGGGCCTTCGGGGAGTCAAAAGAAGAGGTGCTCCGATGGGTCTTCGGGAGACAGGGCTTCTGGTCCATTGGGTGAGTTGGACTGAGACTTAGCCTACGGTCACAAATATAAGTCAGAAAGGGATGCAGAAGACTTCTCCACGCGGGCCCTACAATGCTAAAGTCAGATAATAGTCTGAAATATGGTGTATGATGCAAATGTATGTCTCTAATCCGTGTCTTGAAGGGATATTTATGTTCCCAAATGAGTTTTAGAAAGATTGAGGGATGATCAAAGGGTCTGAGAGAGTGTCAGGATAAAGGTATAAAAAGAGTTCAAAAGATCAGTGGAGCCAAAAAATCAAAAGATCCATTTGCCTTCGAAAAGATGAGTATTTATAGACGAAATATGGGACCTATAGTTGACTCGGAAGACTCTTCTGGGGAGTGCCTTAAGGAGGTCGGAGGACCTGGAGAATTCTTCGGGGTGAGACAGCCCAATTTTTATCTCCAAGTGGCCTTGAATAGGGATTCGGGCCACCGAATGACTTAGGTCTGGGAGACCCCGAAGTGTGTTCTTGTACTTGAGCAAAAATAATCCATTGTAGGTCGATCCTGGGGGACCTATTAGGGGTTTAGAAGGCTTCTGTCTAGGAGATTGTTCGGGGAAGAATAAACTCAAAAATTATTTTGAGACTTACGAGAATTTTAGGACACCCCACAACAATAGCTCCCCACTCTTGCCTTGGACTAAAAGGCTAAGGGAAGAGTAAAATAGAAATGGGTGCTTGATGGCTCATTGGGGGAGTCTTTGGGGGACTCATGACGCTTGGCCTATCGAAGGTTGTGACTATAAATAGATGGTGGTCTTAAATGGGCCACACTTTTATCTCGAAGAGCCTGAATCATCCAGAGTTCCCGAAGACTGCTTGCCGTCTTAAAGACCTTTGCTTAGCCCCGGGAGTTTTTTGCTTCTTTGGAAGACTCATTCTTGTTGAAAAATTCAACTCTTTGAGGTAAAATGACACTACAAAAAAATTGATTTTTCGTTGTGATTTTAAAAATCGTCGCAAAACATGATACTTTGTGGCCGTTTTTTAACATTTTGTGGCGGTTTTTCCAAACTGTTGCAAAATTCATTAAAAAATTTAATTTTGTGGTGGTTTTCAAAAAATTGCCGCTAAATTCAGAAAATAATTTAATAATTAAAAATTAAAATTAAATTTAGCAGTGGTTTCTCATAAATCACTACTAAATTTAGAAAATAATTAAATAATTAAAAAATAAAAATAATTTAACATTTGCGGCAGCTCTGCAAAATTCATTAAAAATTTAATTTTGCGGTATTTTTAAAAAATAGCAACTAAATTTAGGAAAAAATAAATAATTAAAAATTAAAATTAAATAACATTCATGGCAGTTTTGAAAATCTGCCACAAAATTTATTAAAAAATTTAATTTTGTGGCGGTTTTAAAAAACTCCCGCTAAATTTAGGAAAAAAATAAATAATTAAAAATGAAAATTAAATAATATTTGAGGCGATTTTAAAAAATTGCCTCAAAATTTATTAAAAAATTTATTTTTGCGGCAGTTTTTTGAAAATTGCTGCTAAATTTAGAAAAAAAATTAAAAATAAAATTCATTAAAAAATTTAATTTTAAAGAATAAAAATAAATTTAACAAATTTTTATAATTTTAAAAAGAAATTTTTTAAAAATATATAAAATCTTCTTTTTATTTTTTAATTAATTAATTTATTTAATTTAAATAAATTAATTTATTTTTAATTAATTCCATTATTCTTTTAAAAAATAATCAATTAATTTATATTAAAAAATATAAAATATAATTGTGAAAATTAGTGGTTGGATTAGTATATAATTTATATGCCTAAATATATAACCAGGAGACTTTGTAGGTCAGATGGTTTCGCACATAAGGGAGGTCCTGGGTTCAAAAGTGGGGAAGGGGAGAAGGAGGCTGGGAAATTAATTTCCAACATTGCCACATGGTGGATGGACATGCGAGGCCGGGTGCGCGTGCGCCCGAGGGTTGTGAAAAATTCAAAATTTTTGGAATGCAGTGATTTTACCGCCGCTAAATCACTTATTTTGTGGCGGTTCTTAAACCGTAGCAAAAAATTTGACTTAGCGGCAGTTACTCTAGTGGTTGCTGAAAATCGCCATTAAATACTCTGTGACGACTAATTTAGTAGAACTGCCGCTAAATACCATTTTTTTTGTAGTGTGGATTTTGAGCAACCTCTTACTAATATTATCATCTCCCATTGGATAAGACCCTCAGTTGTAAAGGGAAAACACACTAAAGACCTTGCACGATCATTCCATATCCCCGAGTCATGGAAACCAAAGGGTCCTAGGAGAGGAGAACTTACGGCTAATATTAGGGGAGGAGATGTAGCGATACATTTAGGTAGTTTGCAAGCAGGGCTTAGAATTCCCTTATACTTATTTGGAATACAATTTTTAAGGGAGAAAATGTTATAATTTTCAGCATTGACATGTTATGTGTTGTCTATGTAGGACATGGGTTGGTAACTTGTGACGTGGCCCTTGAGTGACAACACTCGAGATGCGTGCCGAGACTTAATGCTATGTGATCCATTTGGGACGGAGCTGAAACGGATTTCACCCTACGGTACTCAAGTGACAGGGCTGAGAGTGGATACCACCCCGGTTGTTGGCTCAAGTGGCGGGGCTGAGAGTGGACACCACCCTAGGTTCCTTTGAGCAAAAGCATTAATATCGAGGTGTCGTTGATTCTGGGGATAGTGCTGATGTGATACTTTTGGGGTTAGGGTTGCGTTGGGTTTTGGAATGCTTTTGAGTGGGAGCGTAATGTCTAACAATGAAAATGGGGTGATTTCCGGGTTCACATGTCGAGGTTGTCCCTCTTAAGCAGAATTGTGTTTGTCAATGGGTCGATGTGGTCGTGTCGCCTTTAGAGAGATTGCATTTTCCCTGGTTAGGGCTAAGTGCTATGTGGGATTGACTAAGTAGTATGTGAGATTCTCTTAGGCTGGGGCATGTCAGGATTTGTCGGTTTTATACATGATTTTGTATATATTCATGAAAATATTTTTGAATTCTCACTTAGATGATTCAGCATCTAATTTGGACTATGTCTCTAGAATATTCAAACGTTCCAGGTGAAAGCAGTGGCGCTAAGGGAAAGGATGTCGTCGAGATGTAGGTACTATGTTTAGTTTTCGTAAGTCTTTGTCTATGATTACGATATTCAGAGGTTATGTAATATTTTGATATTTTCATGTGAAACATTGATTTGGTTATTTAACTGTAAAAGGAATTTGTCAGTTATATATTTTTGCGGTTTTGATCTTGCTTCCGTTAATGTGATTGATAATATTTGTTTTAGTCTATAAATTTTAAAATTTTGATATGCTGAGAAGGTATAATTGGGATTGTCAAGAAATATGATTATGATGAGAGTATGTATATCGAGAGACTTATGTTATGTGTTTGATGTTGAAAAAAAAAATATTTTCAAAATCTCAAGATAACGTGGGTTTTGAAAAAACGAGCTGTTACACTCTTAGCTACTTTGTGGTGAACTTGGCTTGGACTCTGCATGAACCTAGATAGTAGATTTGTTGTGTACATGATATCAGGTCTTGTAGTCGTCGGATGATAAACAGAGAGAGAACAAATAAATGACTGGACAAAGTGAAGCCACGTGTCCTTAGGCAGCTTAACCGATGTGAAAATTATTTTTTTAAAATTTTATAATGTCATCTGGTCAACTTCCTTAAAACCATTATTTACACTTCTACTTAATAGTAATTAAATTTAGATTAGATTGTTTGTATATGGGGAAGGTTCAATGGCTTTAAGCCTTCACAGTCCATTCCAAATGCAGTGCATAAGGGAGTCCCTAGGATAATGTATCCTTAATTACGTACCAATGTATTTGATAACTATTGAGGTGATCTGAGATAGTAAAATGACCAACAGAAATATAAAAAAAAACTAAAGAGTTACATTAATTAATAAAAGTTAAAATTAAAAGTATACATTCTCAACTCACCCTCGAGTTTAGAGCGTTTGAACTCATCAATTTCTAAAAAATTGAGTATATATTTATCAAAGATCCACTTGGTGTGTTGGTCTCTTTCCTTACCTCAACTTAGCTTTATCTCAAACAGAAACATACCATTACTCTCTCTCTCCCTCTCTCTCTCTCTCTCTCTCGTGAGTTTGATTTAAATGCTGATTTTTTTTATTTCACTTCTTTTAAAAATGAATATAAATTTTGGTTTTGCAAAAAAGAAATGACAAGTTGAAAACACCATTTGATATTATCTTGTAACCGTGACATCTATTTTCTTTATCAATTTAATTCCTATATATATGTAATTATCACACCTCAATATATAATTAACCCAACATATACGGTTTCTAATTTACCTTTATTTTTTATTTTTGCTACTCAAAAAGGGTGAAACCTTAGGAGAATGCATGGCCACCTCATCAATAAGGCCCTTCTATTGTTGCTCGAGAGACTACTCAAAAAGGGTTATTTAGTTTTTAACGGATATGAGAGTCACGCCCTGTGGACGGCTGCCAGCTGGCAGACATACGAGAGGGGCAAGGTCGAAGTTGGCCCGAGTAACCAGCGAGAAACGCGAAATCTTATAAAGTCAAAGATTAGAAAAGTAAAGAAAGCACATTTACCATGCGGTTCTGCACATTCACACAGTGCTTCAGCTTCAGCTTCACCTTAATAGAAGAATCGTGGAATACAACAAAACCTTCCTGCTTTGAATTTTCATTCCATAATATTATGAGTAATCATTTAATTATGGAATTCAATAGGGGATGGTTGGATGAATGATGTGTATTATTAATATAAATTAACCCATATATTATGATGGAGTGTAAAGTTGAAAACGCAGTGAGGTTGCAGTCAGTCACCGTCCGTCCTTTTATCGTACAGAATTCGTGGAAGAAAAGTAGTCATATTTTGGAAACCGGCCATGTTCCTCCCAAATTTAGGTTGATGACAAATAAAACTTATATATACATACATATATATATTTATATGTATGAAGACGTTAAAAACTTGGAAACAACAACAATGCCCACGGAATAAGGCTGGTGTCTTAGCTCTCTCTCTCTCTCTCTTCATTTAAGAACCAAAGGGGAACTGCCACTCTCTCTGCAATAGAAACATGTCTGAAATTGAACCCACCATGAATATGAATTTGGTCTCCAGTTCAAGCTCCTGTTTGTTTGACGAGCAAAGATGGGTGATTCAGATTCGGAAAACCCTAGACGAACAAGTACTGGAAGAAGAGATCGATATCCCAGCCTGCATCTTCAATGTCCCTAAGAAGCTCTTGGCCGCGGACCCTTATTCCTATATCCCTCAACACGTCGCCTTAGGCCCTTACCATTACTGGCGGCCCGAGCTCTACGAGATGCAGCGCCACAAACTCGCCGCCGCCAAACGAACCCAGAAACAGCTTCCTCAGGATTTCAAATTCCAGTATTTTGTAGACGAGTTGGCCAAGCTCGAGCCCCGAATCCGAGGTTGCTACCACAAGTACTTGGATTTTAACGGCGAGACCTTGGCCTGGATGATGGCCGACGATGCCGCCTTCTTGCTGGAATTCGTTCAAGCTCCTGTCGGAAGAAAGTCGGTACACGGTTCCATTCTCCGGGATTTGGTGATGCTCGAGAATCAAATTCCCATGTTTTTGCTCACAAAGTTGTTGGAGTTTTTGCAGTTTTCGCCGGCCCCGGAATCGGCCGACAAGATGCTTTTTTCCAAGTTGATGGGATTTTGTAAAGAGATTTCGCCGTTTAAGACGGTGGAAAAAATCCCAAATTCCAAACTTGGGCAATGCCTCCACTTACTGGACTTTTTGTACGACGCTATCGTGCCCAAATTACACGAGCCGCCATCTGAGATGTGTATTGAAGTTGATGATCAACAAAGTGAAGCCAAAGAGAGCAAGGAAGATGAAGGCGGCAGCCAATCTTTCGGGAATTGAAATCAGGTTAAACAACTGCTTGATGAACTCTGGAAAATGATCCAGGAATCAAGTCAAGGCCCACTATATGGCATCAAAAGAATACTTCTTTCCGAGCCGGTTCAGGTTATATTGAAACTTCCATGGACGATAATCTCAAATCTTCCCGGATTCAGGCTCTTGAAACCGCCATTGGAGTACATATTCTTCTCCCAGAACACCAAACAAACCAACCAAGAAACCCAGATCTCAATCTCCGATGCCAACGTCGGCAAGCCGCCGTTGTTAGAGGAGATCGCCATCCCTTCCGTTACCGAGCTGTCCAGCGCAGGCGTCCGGTTCTCCCCCACGAACGGCTCCGTCATGTCCATTGCCTTCAACGCCGCGTCGGCCACGCTCTACCTCCCCGCCGTCCGGCTGGAGGCCAACACGGAGGCCACTCTCCGAAACCTAGTGGCCTACGAAGCGTGCAAAGAATCGGGGCCGTTGGTGTTCACCCGATACACCGAACTAATGAACGGGATCATCGACACAACCGAAGATGCTAGATTACTCAGAGAAAGAGGGATCATTCTAAACCATTTGAAGAGCGACAAAGAGGCTGCCGATCTCTGGAACGGTATGTGCAAGTCTGTGAGGTTGACAAGAGTGCCGTTTCTGGACAAAGTGATCGAAGATGTGAACAAGTATTACCAAGGCAGGTGGAAGGTGAAGGTTCGGGGCTTCCTGAAGCATTATGTGTTTGAGTCATGGAAGTTTCTGACGCTGCTGGGGGCGGTGTTGCTGCTTCTGTTCATGAGCTTACAGGCGTTTTGCTCGGTGTATAGCTGTGCTCGAATGTTTCATATCAAAAGCATTAGATGATATGGTGGTGATCTGTTACGTACGTGCCATTATCAGACGTAGTTGCGCGGCCAGCTTGCACGTAGGGCCAGGGGTGTCATGCTGAAACGGCCATGCAGGACAGATCAGCCCATCATCAATCCGTTGGAGATAACGGCCTTGAAGCTGAGTTGCCGGGAGACCAGGAGCAATCCCGAAGGACCCGTCAAGCACCCACTTAGCTGAATGGGTTCGTGGTGTGATTGAGGGGCGCGATGGAGCTGCTGATAATTAGAAGGATTAAACCACGTATTTTATTTCTGTTTACATAGTCCAGTTTGTTTCATTTCACTCTTTTCTTGTATTTAAGTGATGTAGGACTTCAATTGGTGGCCAATAAATTACCTCTTGAATTTTCTTAACCCCTCCTGTCTTAAGGAGTACGTGTTCACTCAAAGAACAATTGTAAACGTAACAACCGGTGCTCTCGTTGAGAGAGTAGTGAGGCTTAACCATGAAGGTCCAGGAATTGGCAGATGAGTTAGTTGCATCCCATGCAGAGAGTCAACGCTAGTTTACTGAAATGACTTGCCAAATGCAACAACTACAAACGTACTTGGGAAACATGGATGGCAGGATAGAAAAGCTCCCTCAACGAATTCCTACTAGAGACAATCTGGGTCATCCTCACCAAGAGCCACCATGGGCAGCGAATTTGGAGAATACCCCTAATCTCAGATTTGTTTGTTTGGAGGTTCCAAGTTCAATAGCATAGACCCAAATGAATGGTTATTTTGAGTTGAGTTATTCTTCAATCTACAAAATATACCGGAGATAACTCAACTCCACTTGATAGGCTTTCACATGGAGGGAGTTGATTCGACATGGTACTAATGAATGTATTCCAACAATTTGTTCCGATCATGGCCTGAATTGAAAGAAGCCCTCAAACATCACTTCGGCGTGTCCTCATATGTGGACCGGACTGTTCGAGAGTAGAAACAGAGGAGGAAATTCTGTATATTTCCAAAACCCCCTGACGATTGTGATTTACTCTGAGTAATATTTATCGGACCACAAAAGTGACTCTTAGATTTTCACCACATAATTAATAGTAAACTAAAACATAATAATATAGACTACTAAATAAATATAACTATTACAAGTTTATCTTCTCAACCACCCCTCTAACTTGCAATTAGCCTTTAACAACTCCAAGAACAGCTCTCAATCTGCAGAAATCTTCAAACTTTAGAGTTTTAGTAAGGGGGAGTTTGTTAATCAAGATATGGGATGGAAAAACCAAGATATGGAATGCATCCCAAACTTCTATCCTTTCCAACATGTTTGTTAAATTTATTTAACAATTCTTGAAAACGTCATTAATGACTTCTTATCTTGATTGTTCAAGATAAGCTTATATCTCCCCTCCTTCAAGATAAGCTTATATTGGTCTTTATAGATAAGAAAAAAATGACAATTGTGTTCTCTAATGCATTTTAAAAAATTTAACAAACAGGTTGATAAAAATCTTGGAATGCTTCCCAACCTTATCTTGATTATTCTATATCTTGGTTCGAAAAATATTCCGACCTTATCTTGATACTCTCTTATCTTGCTCATTTTAACAAATGCTACCTAAATATGTTAGCAACTTGGTCTTTAGATGTTACATGCTTAAGTTGAATCTCCTTTTTCCCAATGCATTCTCTGATGAAATGGTATTTGGTGTCTATATGCTTGCTTCTATCATGAAAAATTGGATTCTTTCCCAAACCAATAGCTGATTTGTTATCAACAAAAATATCAATAGCTCAGTTTTGCTCAAATTTCAGAATTTTTAGTAGCCTCCTCAACCAAATAGCATGACAAGAGCAAGAAGTTGCTGCAACATATTTAGCTTCACATGTTGAAAGAGTAACAATTGATTGTTTCTTTGAACTCCAAGCAAACGCATCAATGCCCATTAAGAAAAGAAAATCACTAGTACTTTTTCGATCATCAACGTCTCCTCCCCAATCATTGTCACTAAACCTACACAATCTGCATCCATTCGCAACAGTATAAAATAAACCATAATCCAATGTCCCTTTAACATATATACCGGATAATCCTCTTGGCTCTTCATGGGAGCCAAAGTTGGAGCTTCCATATAACGACTAATGACACCAACTCCATACAAAATATTTGGCCTTGTACAAGTTAAAAATTGCAGCCTTCCAACCAATCTTCTAAATAGAGTTGAGTTACCTTTTTAGTACTATCAAACTTAGAATACACTACAAAGAATTTGTAATTTAGTAACGGGAGAATCCGTCACTAAAACAAGAAAATCCGTCACTAAAAAATTTAGTAACGGAATTAGTAACGGAAAAAGTCAGTCACTAAAACTGGTGTCGCTAAAATTTAGTGACAGAATTTAGTGATGAACGTTTCAGTGACAAAATTAGCGACGGGGTGACCTTGTCACAAATCAGCGATGGGATCATTAGCGACAAGTGATCTCATCACAGATCAGCGACGGGAATTCCGTCACTAAAATATGTTTGTAATTAAAAAAATTATATATTTATTTAAATAAAATTAAATTAAAATTTAATTAGCGACCGAACCTCGTCACTAAAATATATTTTTAATTTAAAAAAAATTATATATTTTATTTAAATAAAATTATATTAAAATTTAATTATCTTAAATCATGTCACAATGTAAAACTTAAAAAATAAAATATTTTCATTAATTAAATTAAATCATATAAATGTGAAAATATAATTAATTTCATATAAATTAATTTTTATATGAAAATAAAATATTTTAATAAATATTACTATTTAAAACACTATTTTTACAACAGAAAATTGTATATTTATTAATTTTTTTTATATATTTAATATTTCATTTACAAAATTAAATTTTATAACATTATATTTGTATTTCTAATTTTAAAGCTTGTATTTAATAAATACCTAACTAACCAACAATATTTATAACAATATTTTTGTATTTTTAATTTTAAAATACAAATAAGAACTAATTAAAATACAAATATTAAGTTTTTATTTAAATTATTATAATATATTTAATAAATAACTACTTAAAACACTGTTTTTACAAAAAAAAAAATTGTATATTTATTAAATTTTTTACATATAATTAATATTTCATTTACAAAATTAAATTTTATAACATTGTATTTGTATTTCTAATTTTAAAGCTTGTATTTAATAAATACCTAACTAACCAATAATATTTATAACATTATATTTGTATTTTTAATTTTAAAATACAAATAAGAACTAATTAAAATACAAATATTAAGTTTTTTATTTTAATTATCATAATATATTTAATAAATAACTACTTAAAACACTATTTTTACAAAAAAATCGAATATGTGCCGGCCTCCCAGAGCCCTCGCTAGCATAGAGGATCCGTGAGAGGGTCATTATTAAAATGATATCGAACAATAATACAACTACAACTCATGCATCCCTTATTAAAATCATATTCCATTTTTTTTTTATAACATCTCATAATCGTCTTTACAAAACCTTTCATCACTTGGGCCCATTTGGGCCTACTAAACATACACTTGACTCAAAAACATAAAAGTATTACTCAGACCCAGACACACGATACTCAGGATCTAGTTTCGGGAGAGCTCTGTACTTGCTATCATGACTCGCCTATCTGAACCCAATTCTGTCGTACGCACCCGCAGTCTCAGGATACTTTTACCTGAAATGATGTAAAGCATACATGAGTCGCGAGACTTAGCAAGCTCATGAAAGAAAGGCAACTGGTTGCGGATGTAATAACAGAGAAATTCTAAAGGACTCAAGGGTAATTTATCTTGGGGTAAAAAATGGAATTTAAAGATAAATTGAGGGTAAAACGGTAATTTATTACCGTATGGATGACTGAATCGACTGCCGGGAGTACCCTAGAGCCGAGATACCAAAGGAAAATGATGTGGAATTAATGAGCACCCCGAGATAGGATTTATGGTGCCGGAAGAAATCAGATCGGGAACGATTTTCGGTACAGCTAAAAAGGCAGCTGCCAATTAGGCTGAAATATCGAATTATCGCATGGGACGTCCAAAAATTCAACGGAATCCTAGGGAGGCTCCGGTTTTTCGTAACGATCAACCCTTCAGTGGTTTCAGGATGAAACAATAACCCGGTGAGGACCCGAGGGCGAGATCGAGTTTATTGAGTAAACCCGAAGTTGTTAATTGTGGATTTAAAGCATCGTAATGCAATTTTAATTAGTCATCAAGGGTGCATTTGTAATTAAGAAATCCCCAAGTGCAATTAGAGAGAAGTGATGGGGTTAAATGTGTAATAAAGTGGAATTATAGGGATTTAATGAGGCATATATGTGTGTATTAAACGTGCATCTGTGTATACACGTGAGGGGCAAGAGATGAATCCCAGATTTTTGTTTGCACGCGTGATGGAAGCAAGCTGGCATGTTGGAGCTTTGGACTGTTGAATCGAGGGAGTTGTCGAGAGTGATGGCCAAGGCTGTCGGGAGAAGGAGTGACGCCCAACATGGGCAGATATAGGGGGGGCTGGCACGGGCTTCAGCCCATGCCAGTCCCAGCTAAACAGAAATAATATATATATTATATATGTATATATGTAAAAACTCATAAGCCTTATTGCTCTTATATATGTATAGCCCAGTCTTGGAGCTCCCCCTACATCCGCCCCTGGCGCCCAAGCTTGTTCGGGTATATATATATATATAGTGAGAGAGAGAGAGTATGGGAGTAGGGGAAGCCATGGCCGAATCGGCCATGCTAGTGAGCTCCCGAGAGCTTGGCCAAAAACGAAGAAGAGAAAGATCGCAAGAGAGCCGAGAGTAGCATGCGAAAGAGAGAGAGAGAGAGAGAGATCGAGTGAGTGATAGAGAGAGTGGAAGAGCTTGAAGCTCAGCCATGGCTGCCATGGCTGTTCGTTGAAGCGACCAGGGCCGCGGCTAGCAACTCCGTTGCTGCTCGCGAGGAAGCTGATTCGGCGAGGCTACGACCAAGGAGTTGGCGACGAGATCATCTATAGGCGATGCAAGGAAGGCCGGAAGAGGCCGAAGCTATCCGAAAGGAGCGGACAGCAACCATGGCCGCAAGCTGCGACCATGGCAGCTCGAACGCGGGGCTGGGCAGCGAGCGGATGATGGCCAAAACGCGCGAGGAAGCTGCAACCAGGTGCGTTGGTGATCGGTGGCGGCCGTGGGAAACCGCGGGCGGGGTTGTTCGTGGGGGCTTGGCCGAGCGCGCATGGCAGCCGTGAGTTGCAGGGGCTGCCGCGGTGAAGAAGAAGAAGAAGAAGAAAAGAGAAAAGAAGAGAAGAGAAAGGAAAAGAAAAGAAAAGAGAAGAAAAGAAAGAAAGGAGAAAAGAAGGAAGCAGAGGCTGTGCGCGGGTGCGTTGCAGAGAAGGCAAGGAAGAAAGAGATGAATAGTAGAAGGAGAAGAAAAATAGAAAAGAAAAGAAAAAGAAAAGAAAAGGAAGAATAAGAAAAGAAAATAGGGAAAAATGTCGAAAAATCCCAGAAAAATTCAGAAAAATAGGAAATGAAGATGTAATGATATTCTGGAGATTTTGGCATGAAAAATAGTTCAGGCACGCAAATCGAGACGGTGCACGAAAATCGAGGTAATGCATGAAAATTAAGATGTTGCTAAAAAATTGAGATAAATGCTCAAGAATGAGGTAATGTGCGAGAATTGAGGTGGTGTGCAAGAATCGAGGATCTGCGCGACAATCGAGATCGGTTACGCCTTTCGAGGTTAGGGCACGCATATCGAGGCAGCTTGAGAGGCTAAGCAAAGAAATCGAGGCGGGGCACGCATATCGGGGCGATGCACGCTTTTCGAGAAAATGCAAGTTTATCTCAAAAGGTGAGTTGTCCCATCCTATTGATGATATGATTCTTTATATGCATGTTATTTATGAAAGTAATATTCATTTGTCATATTGCATTGAAAGTCGTGATATTTGCATTGCACGATATTATTGTCATATTGATATTTGTGCATGGGAATGGGATGTCGCCCCCAGAGTATAGCCATAATTCCCCAAGGGCGTTGAGGGAATAACGTTTGACTTATCCTGCAGACGTTCGGGATTTGCCTAGGATTCCTAGCCGGGTTTGCGAGTCAGGGAAGTTACACTAAGGGCAAATGTTTATTCATGTTATTGCATCATGCATCATATATATGTTTTTGGACCCTCACTAGAAGTTTCATCTTCTAATGGGTTATGCCCCTGGAACATTCAACGTTCCAATTGAGACTTGCAGTTAGGGCAAGGAGCAGGTTGAGATATGACGGCACGTGATGGCGTGGCCGATGGATTCAACAGGAGATTTCAATATTTTGTTTATTGATAAATGATGTTGTATGTATTTGAGATTTCATATGATTTGCACCTAGGGTGTTAGAGATTATCTCGGGAGACATGTATCAATGTATTTATGTAATTGAGGATTTGATGGTAATATATGGTACGAATTCTTTATGATAATATATATTAAGTGAATTGTTTATGT
The DNA here is from genome assembly GCA_036245055.1 of Diospyros kaki. Taxonomy (NCBI): domain Eukaryota; kingdom Viridiplantae; phylum Streptophyta; class Magnoliopsida; order Ericales; family Ebenaceae; genus Diospyros; species Diospyros kaki. Next base: position 8,101,572 of record BSEG01000003.1, read on the forward strand.
ACCATATCAGGTTTCGATTATCACTTCCGTATTTTTGATGATATGCTGGGGGGTGTCCCTTTGAAATACGACATTTAATGTATGAGAAATGTATGAGGGAAGAGATTATGTATGGATACGATAGACCCCAGCATAGTGACACGCCCCTCGATAGGGACGGGGTGTTACAGCGGATATGACTCTTCCCATAACACCCTATGCAATTCATGCCAATGCAACCTCATGTCATGCCATGCCCAATACTTCTCTTATTTTCAGATGCATAAACATATAATAAACTTCACATAAACGGTCTTTGAGGTCCACATTAAACACACATTGGCACCCAAGTCCCACATACATATCTATTGGCAGCCTTTTATAGGCTACTGTTCCATTTCCCTTACACGTCCATTTCCCTGTCTTATCATGCCGTTGCCGTGGGACTCTAACCCCCGGTCTTGCTGCTGTCGTGGGACTCTAACCCCCGGTCTTATTGTTGTCGTGGGACTCTAACCCCCGGTCTTATTGTTGTCGTGGGACTCTAACTCCGGTCTTTTCATGAACGACGACGCGGTGGGACTCTAACCCCCGGTCTTACCGTGACCACATCCACTACCCATACTCAACATTTAAAACTGCACATTCTCACCATGTAATGTAACAAATAAGAAATGTAACGACTTTTGTAGCATAAACATGATGACAAAGCCCCCATAAACCAAGTATCAGGCCATGCTAACGCCTACATAAGAATTCACACATGCGAAATGCCTCTAAATGCACCAGCTTACCTAAAAAACCCAAATCGGCTCTTGGATCAACCGGGTCATGCAATTGCTCACACATCCCATCACACACAAAGCATGTCCCCAAGTGAATGCAACTCAATCCTTATGCAGCACACACATCATAATATGCACAAATTAAGGCGGAAATCTGGTAATACCAGATCTTCTGGCCCATCTAGCGCTTATCGTAACAGCCGATGACTGGCGCCCATACATCCAGCCATCAACTGCCACGACCTACGGTCGACAGTCAGTGACTTTGTATCCCATACCCTTAAGACACACATTAAACTTAGTCATTTAAACCCATTATTTCGTATACTTAATCCATGACAACTTAAATACCATTATGACATTCACGATCTCATCACTTCTCATACATAGGAAACCATCTTGATACACATGTTATCACACACTACACTTTTCCCAGTAAGACTCTTCACATATCCCAATTAAACAGTAGTTCAATCTTCTAAGAACCTAGCCCAACCGGTTCAGCATCATTCCCAAGAAAAGAAGAGCGATACGAAGCTCCGTGACAGTTGAAAGGAAAGACACCAGGACATCATTGGTGAACTCATACAATTAACAATAAACTCATTAATAAAATATAAGTCATAAGGTGGTTATTATGTGGATTATAATTATTAATGCATGGAACCGAGTCACAGTGAGGGAGGGTTTAAAATATCAAAAATAACGAAGACTCTGGCAGGAAATGAAGATCATGAGGAGAGGACTAGGAGCTTGCTTGAAATCAGCTACTTTCAGCCTCTCTTGTGCTCCCAATGCGAATTAAAACGTTTTGCTGCGTTTAATAGGACCATAGCTTAAATTAATTAAATTTGACCACATAAAATTTATAATTTAAACATATTACGCTTCTACTAATTTTTACCCATGTACCTGATCACTTTCCTTATTGAAAAATCCCAAAATTTCTTTATTTTCCCCTCATTTTCCTTCTTTTTCTTTTATTTTATTTTCTTTTATTTTCTTTTCTTTCTTTCCTTTTCTTCCTTCTTCTTCCTCTCTTCTTCTTCCTCCCTGCAACGCCCGCGCCTGCAACTCCCTCTTCTTTTTTTTTCTTCTTTCTTTTCTTTCTTTCTTCTTCTTCTTATTCTTCTCTTTTTCTTCTTCCCTTCTTCTTCCTTTCTTCCCCACGCCTTCTCCCCTGCGCGCCATGCCCAGCCGCCGCCTCGCCCAGCGCCGCCCTCGCCTTTTGCCGTTGCTCCGCCCTCGCTGGCGCTTCTGGCCGCCACCGCCACAGTCGGCTCCATTGCGGCCACCGGCACCTCACGTGGCCGCTGCTGCCGCTTTGCTCGGCTGCCATGGCCGAGCTTTACTCGGTTAGCCTCTCTCTCTCTCTCACACTGCTCTCTCTCTTTCTCTCAATCTCGATCTCTCCCTCCCTCAATTTCTCGGCTTCTTGCTCTCCTTCTCGACTAAGCTCTCTCCCTTACCCGATCTCTCGGCCCCTCCTGCTCCCATAAGCTCATTCTTCCTTCTTTCTTCTTTCTCTATTTTAACTTCAAAGAACCAAGGCCACTGTTTCAATCTTGGCCTCCAAGCTATTCACACGCACCTCACAAATTTAAACATTTTAATTATTTTAATTTAACTTAAATTAATTTGATTTATTCTTTTTTTATTATTATTATTATAATTATTATTATTATCTCTATTACTATTAACAATATATATATTCATATATTAATGCGTTAAGTTATGTTAAGTTAATATAATTTACACATTTATTATTATCATCATCATCATTATCTCTTTTATTAGCATTATTTTTATTATTATTATTTAATTACCTTAAATCCTCAAATATTCATTTCGAACCCCAAATACTGAAATATAATAATTATTATTGTCTTCAAAATTTTTGAGATATTACAGTATATTTATTAATTTTTTTTATATATAATTAATATTTCATTTACAAATATTAATTGGCATAATAATTTTTTATTTTTAATTTATATATTTTTTTAATAATTTCTCATATAAATGATCAATAATATATATAATACATAATAATATATATAAAATATATAATTATATAAACGTTAAATAAACAATAACATACATCTAATAAATATAAATAACATAGAGGGGAGGGAGAAGAAAAGGGACACGTGGCTGAAAGGGGAGGGGGTGGGGGGAAATTGAAAAGGGGGAGGGGAGGGGGGACACGTGGCTGTGGCGAGCTGGGGGGTGTGTGTGGGGGGAAATTGGCATCGGAGAGTCTTCGGGGGAAGATTTTCGCGAGTCTTCTAACTTATTTTCTGAGCATCAATAGGGTCAAATCCATGTGGCGAGATCTAGCGGTAGAGATGGAAAATGGGCAGGCCGGCCTGCATCCAGCTTAGCCGCGAGGGAGACAGGCTGGGAAAATGGAAATTGGGGCCTGGCACGACCTTGTGGCTCTTAATAAATGGGCCAAAACAGGACGAGTCGGGCCGTGGGCCTGGCTGTCTAGGTCGGCCCGTGAGTCATTTATTTTTAATTTTTTAAATATTTTTTTTATTTTTTTCTCAAATATAACTAATATTTTTTAAAATATGTTTATACAATGTTTACTTATAATTTTTATGTTTGTAAAACTATGTTTACAAATATTATAATAAACATTACAGTAAAATTATGTTTGTAAACATAATTTTATAAACATAATAAATATTATGTTTACAAACATAATTATGTTTACAAATATTACAATAAACATTATAGTAAAATTATGTTTACAAATATAATTTTACAAATATAATTTTACAAACATAATTATATTTACAAACATTACAATAAACATTACAATAAAATTATGTTTACAATAAACATAATTTTTAATTATTATGTTTAAAATATGTTTATAATTACTAATTACAAACATAGTTTTTTAAATATTTTTTTATTTTTTTGTGGGTTGGGCCGAGCCATTTTAGCGTACCAGTTGGTGGATCGGCCCACGGGCCATTTTGGTGGGCTGGGCCGGGCTGCGGGCCATATATCGCTGGCCTAACACGACCTAGATTTTGTTTGGCAGGCCATTCCGGCTTGTCTGCTACAGTACCGGGTCAAGCGGGGCGAGGCTGTGAGGCGGGTCGACCAGGTCAACCCATTTGCCATCTTTACCTAGTGACGAAGGCAAAGCCTTGCAGCGGGACCTTCCGGCGAGATCTTGTGGCGAAAGTGCTACTTGTGAAGCCTTATGGCGAAAGAGACAGTGACGAAGCCTTGTGGCAGAACCTTGTGACGAAAGAGCTAGTGGTGAAGCCTTATGACGAAAGAGCTAGTGACAAAGCCTTGTGATAGAACTTTGTGGCAAAAGAGCTAGTGGTGAAACCTTACGGTAAAACCTTATGGTGAAAGAGCTAGTGGCGAAATCCTTGCAACGAGCATCCTAGTGGCGAACTCCCTTGAGGCAACTTCTCTTATGACAACCTAACTTCACCCGACAACGAGCTCGAGTGGACCCCACATCACAAATTTTAATTGTTCTATTTTTGGCAACAACAAAAGATTTAGTGAAAAATAATTAAGGTGACAATAATTAAAGATAGTGGGTGAAATAATTGAGATATGTAGGAGACTAGGGTGTGGACAAATAATTAAAGATTATGGGTGAGATTTAGTGAAAAATAATTAACAAATGTGACAAAATAATTAAAGATAATGGATGAAATAATTGAGAAATGTGGGAGAGAAAGTAGGGTGTGAACAAATAATTAAAGATTATGGGTAAGATTTAGTGAAAAATAATTAATAAATGTGACAAAATAATTAAAGATAATGGGTGAAATAATTGAGAAATGTGGAAGACAAAGTAGGATGTGGACAAATAATCAAAAATAGTGGGTGAAATAATTGAGAAATGTGGAAGACAAATTAGGGTATGGACAAATAATTAAAAATTATGGGTGAGATTTAGTAGAAAATAATTAAGAAATGTGATAAAATAATTAAATATAGTGGGTCACTACAATTATGTTAAACTTAATTCAACATTCTATAAATAAAGAAAACTTGAAAGATTGAAGGGCTTAAATTAGAAAGAGAAATGTTGTAAGGAAGAACGATTTGAGAGTGAGAGAGGAATTTGAAAAAAGAGAAGGAAAGAAAATTTGTAGTTCGTGTGAAAATTTGTGGCAGAAGGCGTTGTTGGATACGCAAACCGAGGCTTCGTCGCAATATAGAAGAATACTGAATTGCTTACTGGAAAGGTGAATTATCTTCAAAAATTTCTTAAAAAATTCTAAAAATATGAGAATGATATTTTAGAATTTTGTTGGTGAAATTGGAAGAGAAATGCATGAGTATTTATTATGGATTTTTAAGGTAATAGATGCTTGAAAATCAAAGAGAAAATGAGAAATAAATAGAACATGAATTCTGAAAATTATGAGAAAATTTTTGGGACTTAGGAATATTGTTTTAGGAATTAATGTGAAGAGAAATTAGGAAAATTAGAGAAAATTAGAAATATGATTTTTTTAAGTAATTATGATGTTCAAGGTACGTCAAGATTTATAATTGAGTACGATTGAAGGTCCGACGCTAATTTTGAGGCTAAATTTACCCTATGGGCAAAATTATTTTTTTGCAAGCTAAGTGGTACTTCTTAACTATATTTAGTTTTATGAAAATGCTTGGTTTGTAAGTAGTTATGTCTAAAACTCAATTTTAAGTAAATAATTTTATTAAGTTGTCATGTCTTGATGAGAATATGTTCATGTAGATTGCATTTACATGTATTAATGATGAAATATGCATATGTATACGATAATATTGTTGATCATGCATTCATATAAGGGTTTGAGAGTACGAGTTGAGACTGTTGCTCTTTCAAGGGTGCACCCATACACCTTGGCTTGGTAAGGAGGCTATGAATATGAGGAGTAGCAATAAGGTACGGTCAGCTTAAACCGAAATGAAATGAAAAATGACATTTTACATTTATGCATGAAATATGTTTTGTTTCCTTACTTAGATGATTCATCATCTAACTTGCGCTTTACCCCTGGAATATTCAAACGTTCTAGATGGAGATTGTAGCAGAAGCGAAGATGAATGGGGCATGAAATGACACTTAGTAAAGTGCACGATGAATTGAATGTATGTTATGTAGTCCATGTTTTTAAGTTCTATTACTTTTGAATTTTGAACGTTTTGAGGAATGATGATGTATAAACTTATTTATAGTTAATGAGAATGTAAGAATTGATTTATGATCATAACATTAAGACGTTAGGTTCGATTCTAACTTTCGTATTTGATGTTTATGATCATTCTCTTTCGAGATAGATGTATGAAAATTTTAGGATGAATATGAGTATTAATATGGTTTAACAATAGTTTTTTAAAAACAATTATTATTTTAAAATTATCTTAAATTATAACGCGCTCGAAAAACGGGATGTTACAAGTCTTATTTCTTTATAAATTTACATTAGGTCTTCTTAAATTCTTTTTCAATTATGATAATTTTCTCAATCATCATCGAGCCCCATTTTCAAGTCTAATTTTAATATCTAAAATTTTCTAAAATTTTTAAATATTATAACCCTAACCCCAGTTGCCTCAACACACTAGTTACGGTGCGTTGAGGTTTAAGTTTAATAAAATTTCATTTTATAAAATTATAATCTTACTTTTTATAAAATAATTAAAAATTATATATTACTCATCATTCCTCACATCTATTAGTTATTTTACCATGTTAATTAATCTTAACTCAAATATTTACTAAACACTTATACATAATCAAACTCATCTCATTAAACTTAACACATTAAGCTCTATTCCTTTTGAGCTAGATCAAGCACAACCCTAAAATTTAATACATTCAAGCCTATTATAATTGTCATACTTGTCATATCCAAGTGTCAACTACATAAATTATAGAAAAAATAAGGACAAATACGATAATAACAAATTAAATTTTTATCCCAATAAATTTCATCTATTACTTGAGTTTTAATTTGTCAATCGCTATTAGATGTACTCATATATTTTATAAATCTTTTATAGCTTAAATCATTTATATATATATATATAAAGGTTTCTTATCAAAGGTTTTTTTTTTTTGATAACTTGTTATATCAATAACGATTTTGTCATGTCTAAGAGTTTCTTTGTCTTATTTAATAGCTTACCTATCATTAGTTCTATTATTCAAACTTACAAATAATTGTTAGCATAAAAAAAAAAAAAATCAATACTATAAACTAAGCCATAAGAGTGGCGTGTGTTATGATAATTCCTCTTGGCTTGTTGACGTATGTTAGTATCTTTTCATTTTCAAACAAATTTAGGGTTGAAAATTTTTATAATTTATTACTATAAAGCTGTAATACCCCGGGAGCCCAGAGGAGTTAGAATATATCGAGGATAATGTAAGAAAGGAAACAACACCAGCTGGATACCTTTTGGGCTGAATGTAGGCAAGGAACTCCCAAGTTAAGTGTGCTTGACCTGGGGCAATCCTGAGATGGGTGACTCCTCTGAGAAGTTCGTGTAGGCCCATTAGGGTAAGTTGTTCCGGTTCTTCCTATCGCTCGATGCGGGATGTTACAGGTGGTATCAGAGCCAACCCTTGGTGAAGGCGGTCTGACGAGGACTGGGAGTGACGCCGGGGCTCGAGGGCCTGTACAAGGAGCGGCTTCTGGCAGGCTTCTAGGATGGCAGCCCCCAAGGGGAGAAGGTCTGGGACCAGTTGTAAGGTCGCATGACGAGGACGTCATGTGCTCAAGGGGGGGAGAATGTAATACTCCGGGAGCCCAGAGGAGTTAGGATATATCGAGGATAGCGTAAGAAAGGAAACAACACCAGCTGGATACCTTTTGGGCTGAATGTAGGCAAAGAACTCATAAGTTAAGCGTGCTTGACCTGGGGCAATCCTGGGATGGGTGACCCCCCTGGGAAGTTCGTGTAGGCCCATCAGGGTAAGTTGTTTCGGTTCTTCCTATCGCTCGAGCGGGATGTTACAAAAGCAATGTTTTAGTGATAACTTACTTGTGTCTCAAAACTTACATAAAACTATTTATTTGTTAGAAATTATCATTAATGTATATTATCTATTTTTTCAGTGACATCGTTTTCAATCATTTTGGTAAAACATGTAATGACTAATGACGGATTCTCCATCCAAGATGGTCTTTTGACGCTCAAGTTAGAGATTATGGACAAATCAAGATTAGGATAAGGAGAAACGAAAAATTTAAAAGAAATAGTGTGATAATACATTTTAAATAGGTCATAAGTGTCCTTATTAATATAATAACGCCACATTTTACTTAGCAAAAAAACATAATAATAATAATAATAATAATAATAATAATAATAGCATTCACATTTTTGAGATATAATTATAGGACTGATGTACACTAAAACCCAAGATTAGAGAGCTCAAATAGAGCATTAGACATCACTGCTTCTTGAGTTAGGAGGGGAGGTGAAAGCCTGAAATAGATTAGTTCACTACTGATTACTAATATCAACCATTACTAAATACTAATTCAACTTGTATAGACGTATCACTGTTTGAGAAATATTTATACAGTTGATAAAGCTCAAAACGCATTTTACAATTTACAAATATAATTTTCTAAATTTCATAGTACAGATTACGGTCTCAATATTTATGAAAGAAGGGGAAAAGAAAGAAAGTTGCAGCATTGAACTCTCCAACAATCCATGCAAGTAACATGGTCTCCTCTCAAGGTATAAATTGTCCGATCAAATAACTAATATGTTAAGTTTATATTGGTGGGTCATAAATTTAATTTTTATTTTATATAATAAAATAAATTTTTATATCTATATTGATAAATTATGAGTTTAATTCTTATTTTATATAATAAAATAAATTTTTATATCTGTAATTTATCCTTCTTATTAAAATTAAAACACGTATGATAAACACCGGACAACGACGATTATTCGAAGGAATAAAGTCTATGTCGGAGCAACCATCGGACTGCCCCACACGCATCTTCCAGCTGTACACAACACAAATATAAAATATTACATCACAATACACTCCAAATTTTCCCTCTTCCTGCAAAATTTCCTCTCTCTCTCTCCCTTTCCAATTTCTATTCCTCTCCCCTCCTTTCTTCTCTACTCCCTTCTTTCTCCGCCGCTTCGTCTGCCAAATTCACGCTTCCCCCCTTTTTCACTCATTTTGCCCTACTCCGAAAACAACCCTAGTGTCGTTTCCGGCGATTTTCCCACCGTTTCTCGCTAATTTTCTCGGCAAAATGGGGAACCCCCAGCTGGGTCATCTTCTCATGCTGTCTTTGATGTGGGTTTTGGCGTCAGTCCACGGCCAGATGAGCTCGAGCGACGTGACGGCAATGCTGGAGCTGAGGGCGGTGCTGGACCCGCCGACTTCTCTCGGGTGGACTGGGTCGGACCCCTGCAGTTGGAATCACGTTCAATGCAACCGCGGCCGGGTTACCCGGGTCCAAATCGGGCACCAGGGCCTGACGGGGTCCCTCCCGGCGAGCCTTTCGAACCTCACCGCCTTGGAGAGATTCGAGGTCATGTCCAACCAACTCACCGGGTCGGTCCCCAGTCTCTCCGGGCTCAACTCGCTCCAGTATCTCCTTCTCAACAACAACAATTTCTCTTCCTTTCCCGCCGATTTCTTCTCCGGCTTGACGTCACTCCAAGCCGTTTACCTCGACTACAACCCTTTCTCGGCGTGGGAAATTCCTCTAAGTCTCCGAGAAGCCACCGCCCTGCAAGTCTTTTCCGCCACATCGGCGAACATCATGGGCAAAATCCCCGATTTCCTCGGCAGCGACGTCTTCTTCGGTCTCACAGTCCTCCATGCGGAATTCAACCGCCTGGAGGGCGGCCTTCCGGCGAGTTTTTCGGGTTCTTCGATTCAGTCCCTGTGGCTGAACGGCCAGCAAAGCAGTTCCAAGCTCAACGGCTCAATTTCCGTTTTACAGAACATGACTCAGTTAACCGAAGTTGGGTTGTCCGGCAATTTGTTCTCCGGCCCGTTGCCTGACATGTCGGGGCTTTCGTTGCAGAATTTCAGTGTGGGGAACAATCAGTTTACGGGTCCGGTGCCAGATTCTCTGGTGAGTCTTCCGTCGCTGAAAGTTCTGAACTTGACCGATAATCTGTTGCAAGGGCCGACCCCGAAGTTTGAATCTTTTGTTGCTGTTGATATGGATAATGGGTCTAATAGTTTCTGTCTGTCTGATCCTGGAGTTGAATGTGATCCATCGGTGAATACGTTGCTTTCCATTGTGGAATCTTTTGGTTATCCGACGATTTTTGCTGAGAATTGGAAGGGAAATGATGCTTGCAATTCGTGGATGGGAATTATCTGTATCGATGGTAACATTACTGTTATCAATTTGCAGAAAATGGGGCTTACGGGTACAATTTCGGCTAGTTTCTCAGCGATCACTTCGTTGCAGAGATTGATTTTGGCTAATAATAATATTACAGGCACTATTCCGAATGAGCTTACTACTTTGCCTAACCTTGAAGAATTAGACTTGTCGAATAATCGGATTAATGGGAAAATTCCACCATTTAAGAGGAATGTACTTGTGCAAACTGATGGGAATCCCGATATTGGGAAGGAGAAGGTTAGTCCCTCGTCCCCCGGGAGTCCAGAAAGTCCGTCTGGGGGTCCTAGTGCTAGTACAGGAAGTTCTGGAAGTGGTGGCAAGAAGTCCTCCACTGGTGTGGTTGTTGGTTCGATTGTTGGTGGTGTGTGTGCAGCTTTTGCTGTTGGGGTTGGGGTCTTCTGTCTTTACAGGGCTAAACGAAAGCATTCTGGTGGAGTCCAGAGTCCAAATGCAATGGTGATTCATCCTCGCCTTTCTGGATCAGACCGGGATGCCGTTAAGATTACCATCACTGGTTCAGGTGGCACTGGCGGGACAACAAGTGAAACATACATTCACGGCGGTAGTGGACCAAGTGATGTTCATGTCATTGAAGCTGGAAATATGGTAATCTCCACCCAAGTTTTAAGGAATGTTACTAATAATTTCAGCGAGGAGAATATACTGGGAAGGGGAGGATTTGGGACCGTTTACAAAGGAGAATTGCATGATGGGACAAAAATTGCAGTTAAGAGGATGGAATCAGGAGTGGTGACTGAGAAGGGTATGGATGAGTTCAAGTCAGAGATAGCTGTTCTTACTAAGGTCCGACATCGGCATTTGGTGGCTCTTCTAGGATATTGCTTAGAAGGAAATGAGAGGCTACTTGTCTATGAGTACATGCCTCAAGGAACTCTTAGCAGGCATTTGTTTAACTGGAAGGAGGAAGGTTTGAAGCCTCTTGAGTGGTCAAAAAGGCTATCCATTGCCCTTGATGTGGCCAGAGGTGTTGAGTATCTACATGGTTTAGCCCACCAAAGCTTTATTCACAGGGATCTTAAACCATCCAACATTCTTTTGGGAGATAACATCCGTGCTAAAGTTGCTGACTTTGCACTTGTTCGTCTTGCACCAGATGGAAAAGCTTCAGTCGTCACAAGGCTTGCAGGAACTTTTGGGTATCTTGCTCCTGAATATGCAGGTACTCTTTTGAACATATCATGCTTTTAGATTTTATTTTTCAGAAATATTTTGCTATTCTCCAGTTTCTTATGGAAAGAATTAATTTTGTTAAGAAAAATAGAAAAAAATGCTTCTCTTCAATCTTATTAATCTCTTACGCGAGAAACACAATTTATACAGACTTCCTTACAAGATTAGGAAGTTGCTAAAAACTAGTTAAGGAAAGATTTCTAAACCTAGATTAGGAAACTATACAAATTTAGGATACAACAAATCAATAAGAGATATACTAATCTAGATCTACAAGATACAATTATAATTTTAGAAAATATATACAGCCAATCAATTACCCATCAATTAATCAATCAATCAATACTGATTGAGTCTTGTTCGAGATTGGAAACAAGACCAGAACCCTTAATTGCTGACACTCCCTCTCAAGATTGGTTATGGATATCATGCATACCAATCTTGCTTGTCATCCTTCTAAACACAGCTGCAAGCAGGCCCTTGGTTAGCACATTTGCTAACTAATTGTGTGATGAAATGTACGGTATGCATATCAAACCACTATCCAATTTTTCTTTTATGAAATGTCTGTCCACTTCAACATGCTTCGCTCGGTCGTGTTGAACTAGGTTATGAGTGATACTAATTACCGACTTGTTATCACAATAGAGCTTCATAGGTGCAGTCTATTCAACCCTGAGATCATTTAGTAAAATTTTTAGTCACAATAATTCACACATACCTAGAGTCATGGATCAGAATTTTGCTTTAGCACTTGACTTAGCAGCCATATTTTGTTTCTTGCTTCTCCATGTCACCAAATTACCTTCCAACATGGTACAATAGCTAGAAGTTGATCTTCTATCTACAATAGATCTTGCATAGTCAGTATCTGTGTATGCCTTTAATGTCATGACTTCTCCTTTCTTGAATATAATTTTTTTCCTAGGTGCTCCCTTTAAATAATGAAGTATCCTGTACACAGTTTTAAGATGGCTTTCTTTCAAATTGTGCATAAACTGACTTACCACCCCCACCGCATAGGCTATGTTAGGCTGAGTATGGGCTAGATATATCAACTTTCCAACTAACCTCTGATAAGCTCATTTGTCAACCATATTGTCTTCTAAAGCTTCTCTTAGTTTATGATTCGAGTCAATAGGGGTTTCAGCTGCCTTGCAGCCAAGCAATCTAGTTTCATTCAGGAGATCCACCATATATTTTTGCTAGGAAATGAATATGCCATCCTTTGAATGAGCCACTTTTATTCCCAAAAAATATTTTAATCTCCCCAAATCTTTAATCTTGAATTCCTTCACTAGACACTCTTTTAATTTTGTCATATCTTCCTCATTATTTCCAGTAACAATAATATCATTTACATACACAATAGGCACTGTTACTCCCCCTGTAGCTGAATGGTGCATAAAAAGTGTATGGTCTCCTTGGCTTTGCCTATACCCCATGTTAAGCATGACACCTTCAAATCTACCAAACCAAGCCCGTGGGGACTGTTTCAACCCATATAGGGCCTTTTTAAGTTTGCATACAACTGGTTCTTTTGTCCCATAACTTGGTGGTAATTCCATATACACCTCCGCTTCTAGATTTTCATGTAAAAATGTGTTTTTAACATCATATTGATGCAGAGGCCAGTCTAGGTTAGCAGCCAAGGAAAGAAGAACCCTAACTGTATTTGGCTTTGCCACATGTGCAAATATGTCCAAATAATTCACCCCATACACTTGTGTGTATCCCTTGGCAATTAATCTTGCCTTGTACCGATCTATAGATCCATCAGATTTATATTTCACAGTATAGACCCATTTACAACCTACTGGATGTTTTCCTTTGGGTAATTTCACCAAATCTCAGGTCTGATTTTTTTCTAGGGCTGCTATCTCAGCCTCCATGGCATCCTTCCAATGCTTATTCCTTATAGCTTCAGAAAAATTTGTGTGGGATAGGAGTAGTGTGTAGTAGGTTGGTAAGAAAGGCTCTGTGGGCAGATGGCATCTTAGAAAAGGAAAGAAATAGATGCAAAGGATGTTTAATACAGGCTCTAGTTCCTTTTCTTAGTGTAAGCAATAGGCCAATTTAGATCATGTGTATCTGTTTGGGGTGTGGATTCAGTATCTGTCACAAGGCTATTATCAAGAGTATCAGTTGCAGAGATACCTGGAGATGGCTCTAAAATAGTGATAGAATTGTTAGTGTCACTTCTGCCTGTGGAGATTTCAGGACTTGTAGGGGATGCTGGAGCTTGCATAGGGTTAGATTTAGGGTTCTTTCTCCTTGAATAGACCTGTAATGGACGAAGAGTAGATGATGGAGCCTCCTCTGATGGCAAGATGGGTTCAAGGAGGGTGACAGATCATGGTCAGAAACAAATAAAGGAGAAATCCCACTAGTTACGGTTAGATTTTGTTTTGGAGTATGAGAGGCTTTGAAGTAAGATTCATTCTTAGCAAAGGTCACATCTGCAGATACAAAAAATTTCTTTGAAGGAGGGTGATAGCATCTATAACCTTTTTGTGTAGAGGAATATCTAGTGAACACACATTTTAATGCACAAAGATCTGGCTTCCCTCTATTGACTGTAGGAACATGAACATAGGCCGTGCACCCAAATATCTTGGGCTGTCAGTTGCTAGCCACATGAAAATCAGGAAAATGGTTAGTCAACAATTGAATTGGGCTATGAGATTCTAAGGTTTTTGATGAAAGTCTATTGATGAGGGAAGTGGCTATTAGAGCTACTTCCCCTTAATAATGTTTTGGTACATTATGGTGAAAGAGAAGGGCTCGAATAATAGCTAAAAGATGGCCATTTTCCCTTTCAGTCACTCCATTCTGTTAAGGAGTGTAGGGACAAGAGGACTCATGAATAATCCCTTTTTGCTAAAAGAAGTCAGATAAAGATAGGTTGAAAAAATCTCTAGCATTGTCAAATCTAAACCATTTTATTCCTACTCTAAACTGAGTTTTGATCATGGTTAAAAATGTAGGAAACACACGGCTTACTTTTGATTTTGATTTCAACAAATACAACCAAACGACCTTAGTACAATCATCCACAAATATAACAAATAATCTTGCCCCAGAAATATCGAGAACATTTGATGGACACCAAATGTCACTATGAATTAGAGAAAACGGAGAATCGGTCCTTTTATTGGATAGAGGAAAAGACACTCGTTTATGTTTTGTAAGTTCACACATAACACAACTAAATTGTTTAAAGTCAAGACCTTTGGCTAAATCAAGAAACATTAATTTGAGGGTGAGAAAAGGGGGGTGAACAAGCCTATAGTGTTCTAACCACATCTTATCTTCATTGGATTGAGCTAGGCATGACATAAGAGGAAGAGATTGCTTCTTATCTTGTCCACTTGGTTTCTCAAGGTAGTGAAGTCCTTCCCTAGCTTTAACAAGCCTAATTATCCTCTTCTTGCCCTGTTTCTGTATTTCATAGACATTAGAATTGAAAAATACATTGCAATTAGTGTCTTCAATGAGTTTTTTGATAGATATGAGATTAGCAAACAACTTAGGGACATGAAGAACATTTTTTACGGTTAGATGCTCATTGAGGAGAACATCTTCTTGGCCGGCAACAGTGGTAAGAAAGCCATTTGCCATTGTGATTTTTCTTGAGCTAGAACATAGGTTATAAGAGATGAACAAGTGTGGATAGGAAGTTATATGGTCTGAAGCACCCGAGTCTAGGATCCAGTAATTTTGGTGCAAAGTTTCTGAAGCATGTAGGGAAAAAGACAAGGAAGAAGTACCTGTGAGGGCAGGAGAGCAGGTACCTTTTTCTGCCTTCTTGTCTAGGGAACCCAACAAACTCCTCAGATTTTTGTCTTGCTGAGTTCAAAAATCTCCCCTCCTTGTTCTGAATCCCTTGGGTCAGATTGCTGACTGCTGCTTGCCATATAGGCTTGTCCCTGCACTTGGCTTCTTGTCGGTTGGTCCTCTTTTGGGTGGCCTTCCATGAAGTTTTCAACACTTCTCTATGGTGTGCCTAAGCTTTGTACAACAAGTACACCATAGAGAATCCCTATTTGTAGGTTTCTTCTCATCTCTAGGTCCTTTGCTCTGATAGTGAGCTTTTAAGGACACTAGGGTCGAGCTCTCATTTGAAATAGGTTCCAGCATTCCACCCCTTCGCCCTTCTTTTGCTCATATTAGAGAGATTACCTCATTCAAGGAAGGGATGTCTTCCTTGCCAAGAATCTACACTCTGACTACATCAAATTCTATGTTGAGACCGGTTAAAAAATTATATGTTCGCTCTTTTTCAACAAATCTCTTATGTAATGCAGCGTCCTCACTGCACTTCATCTCTAGACACTGGTAGTGGTCAAGCTCTTGCCATAGAGTCTGCAACAAATTCGCATACTCAATAACGATCTTTGTACCTTGCTTGGTTGCTGCCACCCTTACCCGTATTTTATAGATTTGGGCCGCATCCTTGACCTTTGAATAAGTCAGTTTTATGGCCTCCCATAAATCCTTGGCTGTTGTTAAGAACAAGACAGTGTCACTGATTTCTGGAATCATGGAATTCTAGAGTCAGGACATCACCAAGGAGTCTTCTTCATCCCATGCTCCAAACACTGGATCATTCTCCTTTGGGCTAGTTCCCAATAGCTGGCCGAGCTTCCCCTTTCCATTAAGGAAGGTTCTGATCAGTTGTGACCATTTCAGATAGTTCTTATCATTCAAGCGGTAAGCTATCTGAAGACTGCAATTCCCCCCTGAAGTCTCCATTTTGAGTTCCAGCAATTGGAATCTCTTAGGCATAGCTAGATGCTGAATCGGGTGAAGGATCTTGAATGGTAGACTTGCTCAACAAAGGTTGGGTGGAAGAAGGAAAAATATACTAATGGAGAGAAGATTGAAAGAGATAAGCAACGATGTCCCAAGGAATCTGTTGAGGAATCCTAGGCTCTGATACCATGTTAAGAAAAATAGGAAAAATGCTTCTCTTCAATCTTATTCATCTCTTACCCAAGGAACACAATTTATACAGACTTCCTTACAAGATTAGGAAGTTGCTATAAACTAGTTTAGGAAAGATTTCTAAACCTAGATTAGGAAACTATACAAATTTAGGATACAACAAATCAATAAGAGATATACTAATCTAGATCTAGAAGATACAATTCTAATTTTAGAAAATATATGCAGCCAATCAATCACCCATCAATTAATCAATCAATCAATACTGATTGAGTCTTGTCCGAGATTGGAAACAAGACCAGAACCCTTAATTGCTGACAAATTTGTTGTATTGGGATAGCCAAAACATGTAAAACTTTTGTAGTTGAATCAGTACAGTTCCAATTGGTGGGAAACACCAAAGGAACATGACGAAAGCTAGATTGTAGCAAATCCCGCCTACTTGTATTGGTTAAGGCTTTGTGATGATGATGATGATTTTGAAAGCAACTCCAGTTTGTGAAGGATGACTTTCTACGTGGTGCATCTATTTGATCTTGTTATGTGAAGGATTTGTTCCAGGGGACTGATCCTATTGGCTTTCAGTGTTATATAAAGAATTACATGGTGACATGAATTGTGTATATGATTGGACATGTTTGTATCTCACAATTGGGGCTTAAGTTACGTTCAGTCTGATTTGATAGCCTCCCTCGTTTTCTTCATGTGTGAGGTTATTTGCCATTGGAAAAACATGAAAGCATTTTTGTCTTTTACTTTTTATTGGCCCATTATTGTTTATCGACGTCAGGTGTGTATAGTATTTTGACTTGCAAATGGTTGTACTTGCACCCTAAAAAAGCACTTAATCCAAGTGGTCTTCCTTTTCCTTTCCTGTTTCTTTTTCTTTTCCTCCAAACGACATTGCAACACATGCTTGCTTGACCTGGCTGCGCTTGGTCTATACTATAGTGCTTTGTGCTATATGACGTCAAGTTGAGGCAACATGTTTATGTATGTCTGTACTAAAATGTTTTAGTTTGGTATTTTTGTTATATTCTTTCATTCTCAACAAACTGAATACTGTTGGGAGGATGATTGTATTTTGGTATCATGATCACATTGGTCTAGTATTGCATCATGTTCATGTTTCTTCAAAGAATCTGTGCTAAAGGTGGAAATATCTCTTCCTCGGTGTGAATTGATAATGAGATGATTTCTAGAATTCATAAATTTTCCCGGGTTCATTATTTGGCCCATGAAAAATCATCCTAATCCTATCATATACTCTTGTATTCATTTCTATTCATCTATCTCTATGAATGAATGAAAGCGAATGGTTTTTTGCCATCTTTTGTTGCAGTCAAGTCTAGATCCTTTCTTGGCTATCATACTGACATGTTTTGTATGAATGAACAGTGACAGGAAGAGTTACAACGAAGGTTGATGTGTTCAGTTTCGGGGTCATTTTAATGGAGCTGATTACGGGAAGAAAAGCGCTAGATGAGACTCAGGAGGAGGAAAGTGTTCATCTTGTGACCTGGTTCCGAAGAGTGTACGCCAACAAGGACTCATTCCGCAAGGCCATTGACCCAGCAATTGAGCTTGACGAAGAAACACTTGCGAGTGTCAGCACTGTGGCGGAGTTGGCAGGCCACTGCTGTGCAAGGGAGCCCTCCCAGAGGCCCAACATGGGTCATGTAGTCAACGTGCTATCCTCTCTTGCCGAGCTCTGGAAACCGAGCCGAGATTTGCTATCTCAAAATGCTGTCCCCTTATCTGTCCCTCCAATTAGAAATGGCCACGTCACCATATAATTAAACATCACCAAAATGCTGTATTTTCAAGTTAACGGCAGCCAAGTTAACGTCATCTTTCAAATTGCCAAAGAAGATATTGACCTTCTTCTTGCCCAGATCTTCCACCTCAGGGTCCAGCTTCACAATCACCGGCGCCGACCACAACACTGCCTTTACCTTCTTCCCGAAGGATGACCGTCGCCACACCAGCACTAGAAGGAAGTCAATCAGCACTGCCACTGCTGTCATTGGCCCAGATTTGGTTGGGAACCAGCACCAGAGCCCGCAACCGCTGTCGTTAGCCCAGATTTGGTTGGAACCGGTGCCAGAGCCCACAATGGGACATCTTGGCGGCGTTCCAATGGTCATCCTCCATCATCTCAGTGATCTCACAGAAATTCCTTCCTCGTAGAGTCACATCAACGAATTTTCCTTTCTCACTTGAAGCTGTTTGTTTGGGAAAGTAATGCACACTAGGTATTTGAGAAAATGTCGTAATTAGTCTTTAGTTAGACTTGAACACGAGAGATGGAAATGAAGAAATGGAAGAGAGCTGGATTTTAATGGTGCTATATAGCTCGTGCATCATCAAGAATTATGAGATTTAAACTTCTTGTAGGCTGAAAATATGTACATTAACAAAAAGCCTCTTGAGTTTATATTTTTTAATGACATCTCTTTTAAATCATAATCTTGCGTTGAAATCAATTATAGTCATTTGAATTTTTAGCCATATGTTTGTTGGCTGATATAGCTTTCAGATCTAGCCTCAACCAGAATAATCCAGATCAGTGGTCATAGCTGCCTTTTCTGATATATGATTCTGTTAAGAATCCCACAAAACACCTTCCTGATATATGATTCTGTTAAGAATCCCACAAAACATCTTCATGCTTTGGTGAATCAACACTTGAACAAGAAGAATATAAAAGAAGTTATTCACAGTGAACCGCTCACAATTGGGCATTAGTTGTTTCTTAGCTGAAATAGTGAAATTAGTTGTAAGTTGATATTTCTAGAGTTCACAAATGACCAAATTTACAAAGACAAAAAAAAAAAAAAAGCACCAGAAGAAGAAGAGATTGGAAGTAAAAAAAAATAGGAAAACTGCTCAACTAGCAACAATTACTGTAACTAGCAACCTTAAGTCTTTTTTATTGCAACCAGATCTGGGTTGACGATGGCGGTGGCGGTACTGATCGGCTTTCTTCTAGTGTTGGTGTGGCGACGATCATCCTTCGGGAAGAAGGTAAAGGTGGTGTCGTGGTCAGTGCCAATGATTGTGAACTCAGACCCTGAGGTGGAAGAAGATCTGGGCAAGAAGGTCAATATTTCTTTGGAAGATGATGTTAACTTGAAGATACAACATTTTGGTGATGTTTAATTATGTGGTGATGTGGCCATTTCTAATTGGAGGGACAGGCAAGGAGACAACATTTTGAGACAGCAAATCTCGATTCCATTAGATATGATTCTAAGAACTTGTATGAGATTGACTTCGATATCACATTGCCCCATGCGCTCAAGAAATGGCAGGCACTCGAGGGTATGAGTGGCATTGATGGTTCTTCATCGTCTTTCCTTGGCAGCGGTGACAACACTTAGGGGTAAAGCCATAATTAGAATTTTAATCTAATGGAGGGAATTTAAATAAAAAAAAAATATTTTTAAAAAAATAATAATAAAATATATATTTTTTTATAATTATTCCTTATAACTTTTTATATTTTGATAACGTCGCATAATGATCTCATTATTAATTTTATTAAATATATTCTTTGTAACATATACAATTAAATTATTGTTTATTCATTGGTTTTCAATCTTATTATATAATTAATTTTTTACAATATTTATTATAAAAAATACTCTTTCAACTATATCAGTAGTAATAAAAAAAGTTAATGCTAAGGTCAAAAGTTTGTAAATTAATGGGTACACTATATTTTTTTTTTATCACAATTAATTTTTGTGTTAGTTCATTAAGTCCTTGTAATATTTTAAACTCTTTGTTGGAGCGCATATTAAAAATATAAGTTTGAAATTGATCATCAAGTTTCATGAGCTCTACTTTTGAAATTTTTTTAAAATAATATTCAGTAAGAAAAATTAATTTTTCGAGTAATTCACACTAAAAGTCACAAAACTTTTGTGTCTTTTGCAATTTGGTTACTAAACTTTAACTAATTGTAAAATGATCACAAAACTTTCAAATTGTTTGCAATGTGATCACATTTGAGACTTTTCGACATGCTCTCGCCAGAGTTACTACCGTTCCAATGACGTGGCGCTGATGGTTGATGACATGGCAATATAGTCATAAAAGTGCTGACTGTGCAAAAAAACAACAAATAACATTGTGCCACTTGTTAAAACCCATTTCCCCATAAAACCCATTTCCTCCCCCCTATCTCTCTCTCTCTCTCTCTCTCTCTCTCTCTTTCTCTCTCTCGTTCTTTCTTTCTTCTCGAGTGAGACTGCTACCATCCCTTGCTCCAAACGATTCCCGCCATTGCTCTAGCCACCGTTCTCCTCTAATGCTGCTGCCGCCTCCATCGCCGTGAGCTGCCTCCGTCTCCGTGTGACCCCTCTTCTCTTTTTCTTTGTCTTTCTTTCTTCTCGCCTGAGATTGTTGGCCTCCCTTTCTAGTCGCCGATCGCCGTCATTACTCCAGCCGCCATTCGCCTTAGACGCTGCCGCCGCTTCCACCTTCGGTCACTATTGCTTCACCCGCCGATCATCGTTTCACTGCCGCCTCCATCTTCAGTCACTCGCTACTTCGCCTCTGGTCACCGCTGCTGCAAACAGGGAGGTAAAATGGTAAGCTTAAATGGGTTCATTTTATGGTTATGTTAATTTGTTTAGCTTTGTTAATTTTTTGGTTAATTTATGTTAATGGTAAGCTTACGATTAACTGTTAATTTTTTGTTATGTAAAATATGATTGTTGGCATCATTTTTTGGTTTAAGCTAATCAAAGCCAAAAGTTTCGGTTCACCTTGAAACAAATTGCAAGTCAAAATAGCATTTAGAAGAAAGGGACTACTACAACATTAGGGGTTGATTGGGTACGCAGAGATTTAGATGGAGTGGAACCAAAATATGGTAAGCTTAATGTTTTGTTTCCTTTTTCATGATTTGAAGCTGTTTTATATACATGCAATTGTTTGTTTACTATTTGGTGTAGTTAGATACACAGGATAAATGAGGGCACTAATTAGAAAGTGTGAATATGTTATTTAATCAACCTAATTAATGGCCAATTTATAGTTAATACTTGTATGAAATTTGACCTATTTAATTGTTTTACATTATAGATACATATTTAGAGTACTTCACAATTGTCTTGCATCATGGGGGAAAGCATTGCAACATGGGGTATAGAGGGGGAAAGTTTAGTTTTTTGATTTCTGTTGCGCTGATAAACTGTCAATATTAGAAATTGAAAGAATGGTTAAGGAGAGTGGTATCACTGGGGAAGTAGAGATCTCTTGGCAAAAGCCAAACAACATATACAGTGAGGGTTTGTATAAATTAGAATCTGACAGTGACTATTTGGATATGGGATTTAGTGTGGATAGTTTGAAAAAGATGCATGTGTATGTCAGAAGCATTGATGACATGGTTGAGGCTTGCCATAGTAGTAGTACTAGGAATGTTAATATGAGGGAATTGAAAGGAAAAAAAATATAATTTATGAAGAAGAAGCAGAACATGGAAATGAGGGAGATGATGGCAGTGATCGAAATGAGGAGGATGGGGATTATATTAATCTAGAAACAATGTTGAATGATCGTGATTATGATGTAGAAGATGGGGATGATAATCTCTTTGATGTCCATGTGGATGAAGGAATAGAGAAGGATGTTTTGAGGAGAGAGCACAGAGTGCAAGTTACTGTTGGTAAGGGTATTAGAAATGTTAAGTGTGATTCCAATGACTCTAATTTGGCTCCATTTGATGAATTGCATAATATGACTGAGAGTGATAATGAGGGTGAGGATGTGATGGAGCCTGGGGTTAAATACCTTGAACTTGTTGCTTTTAGGGATATGACAGATCCTACATTAAAGGTTGGGATGATGTTTAAATCATTAGATGAATTCAAATAAGCTTGTAGGAGTTGGGTTATTAAGAACAAGTGACAAATCAAGTTCAAACCAGATGACAAGAAAAGATGTAAGGCATTGTGTGGCAAGGGTTGTGGATGGTATATTTGGTGTGATGCAATGGTAAGAGACCCTCACACATTTCAAATTAAATCAGGTCAATTTGAGCATAGTTGCACAAAAGAGCACAACATTAGACAAGTTACATCTAAATAGTTGGCAAAGACATACCTAGAGATGTTTAGAGCTAATCCTGGTTGAAACTTAAATGGGTTCATGAAATGTGTAGCATAACAACACAACATTGAAGTAACCATAAGTAAGGCATGGAGAGCATAAAAAATAGCTGTGAAATTAATAGATGGGGATGAAAATGAGCCGTTTGCAAATTTGCAAAAGTACAAAGAACAGATTTTGAGAACCAATCCTAGTAGTAGTGTTGTGTTTTTGTCAGATGAAGATGATGAAACGATTTTTGTTGGAGTGTACATATGCCTTAGGCCTTTGATTAATGCATTTAAAGTTGGATGTAGAAGACTAATTGGGGTAGATGGATGTTCCCTTAAAGGCATGTATGGGGGTCAGTTACTAGTAGCTGTTGGCATTGATGCTAATGATTGCATATTTCCCCTAGCGTGGGTAGTTGTGAGGAAGGAGAATAAGAAAAATTGGGTGTGATTTTTGACAAATATTAGGGTAGATTTTGAAATCTTTAAGAATCTAGTGAAATAGACTTTTATATCTAATAGGCAAAAGGTAAATTCTTACACTTATTTCAAGTACAATTAATATTATTTGCATATTGTTAAATGTGAGAATATTTTAAATTGCTGGTTCCATTGGCTTGCAGGGGTTGATTCTAGCCTTTAATCAAGTATTCCCTGTATTAGAGAAGAGGTATTGTGTGAGGCACATTTATACAAATTTCAGAAAGAATTGGAAAGGAAAAGAGTTGAAGGGCATGTTATGAAATTGTGCAAGGTCAAGCTATGTCCAGAAGTTCACCAAATGTGTGGAACAAGTGTATAAGAAGTCACATGAGGCATATGAATATCTAAATGAAATTCCACCTCAGCATTGGACAAGGTCACATTTCCAAACTCATTGTAAGTGTGACTTGCTCTTGAATAATATTTGTGAATGCTTTAACAGCTACATCTTAGAAGCTAGGGATAAGGGCATCATCACATGCTTAGAAATCATAAGGTGTGAGTTGATGAAAAGGCTTTGGCAAAAAAGAGATGCTATGAAAAAAATGTTTTTTTCCATTATGTCCCAAAATAAAAAAAAATAGATAAAATTAAGGTCTCAGCTTCAACTACATGTCCACTTGGTCTAGGAGGAGTAAATGTTAGGTTGTCGGACCAGAAGGCCAATTTGTAGTTGATACGAATGAGAGGAGTTGTGGCTGTAGCAAATGGGATCTCATAGGGATTCCATGTGAGCATGCAGTCACTGCATTGTTCATGAATAGAAATAAGCCAGAAGATTTTGTGGATACGTGCTACACTGTTGAGTCTTATTTGAAGATCTAAAACAATTGTATCAACCCAATAAATGGATATGAAATGTGGCCTATGAGTAAGGAAGTTGTTCTTTTACCCCCACTAAACCCAAATCCAAAGAAAGGAAGGAGGGCAAAATTAAGGAGATTAGAAGTAGAAGAGTTGGAGAAATTGGCAGTTATTGGAAGGGTTTCAAGGAGAGGATCAGTTATGACATGCAGAGTGTGTGGTGTGAAGGGTCATAATAAAAGATATCATGGCAAGCAGCCAACTGATGGTGATGCTGTACAACAAGATAATATCCTTAATGATGTAAGTCAAACAAAGTCCATTGCATCTTTTTCAGTTCCACCAGTGAACCCAACTCTTTAAAATTGCACCTTGCCTGATGTAAGTCAATTATTATTTTTTTCCATAATATTATTATGCAACTAATAATGGTTAATATTTATGGGTTTTCTTGTATTGTCTAAAACATATAGTGAGTTTTTTGTTACTCTTATATACATGTTGATTGTATAGGTGAATCATCTAGAAAATGAGGTATTTACTCACAAATTGCCACCATGGTCAGAGGTATTTTTTAATTGTTCAGAGACTTTTCTTTTTGACATCCAATGAGGATGTGGATGGGAAATTTGTTTTAGTTGGACATACTTGTGAGTTCTTCATTAAAATAGTTTATAAATTTAATTAATGGGATGCAACCTATACCCCCAAACTACAAAGACCCAAATTTGGACCAAATAATTGATGAGTTAATGTCGAGGGTAGATGAGGTATGTTTTGAACTAATGATGTAGATAAAAATATGATGAACTGGTTTTGGTGAAGGAAAATGATTTCATAATTGTAGGATGAAAGTCCTAGTTGACATATGTAGAGTAAAAGAAGTTACCAACCTATAAAATTTGCAAAGCTAGATGAAGTAAGATCCAAACCAAAGTGAAGGTGCAGGGCATTTTTTCCTTCAAACTTCAATTTGAGTAGATATTTTTTGAGTGTTTATGACAGGTAAAGTATGTTCTTTGACAACTAGAATCACAAATAAGAATTATAGTTATTAAGCATGACATATTATTATTTGACACATGTATGCACTTGATGTTATACTGTTGGATGCAGTGTACAATGTAGTGCAAATGCCATTTACTTCGACGTAGGCACCAGCTATACAACAATCTTGCCCTCAAGCTCAAGGAGAGAGTTGTGCCACATCTTACAGATTTATTTTTTGTATTTGTCATCCAATATGTTGCAATCAGTTACAATCATTTGTTACATTTGTATTGAACTTAACTTTTTTTTTTTTTATGAGTTTTAGGGTTCATCTCCCATAGTAAAATAGCTTCCTATTCATATAATTGGACAATTGTATCTTGGCTATCCAACACTCCACCTTCTCTTGTTTAGAGTTGGTTGTCCTAGGTTATTTTTTTTTTGTATTAATTTTTTGCTTATATGGCTACATGTGTCTCTTAATATTAAGTTATGTTAGGATTTTGTTTTTCAGATTAAAAGAGAATTATGAATTTAATTTCAAATCAAATATAATTTTGGTGGTGGTAGGGTTATTGATAAGGCTAGCAATTATTTATAATTTTTTATTTAAATAAAAAATCAAATCTTACAGGAAGACTTAATTTTACTGATTTTGATTTTAATATGCATTTGTTTATGAATTTAAAAAGGACTTAATATTTAAGAATTTTTTAAAATAATTTTAGTAGTATTTTTTTTAATTAGTTAAGGTAAAAATGAGATAAAGTTGTAAAATTAGAAGATTTTTTTTATATTTTTTAAATATTAAATATGTATTTATCTATTTATGAAATTTAAAATAAATTTGAATAAAGTTTCAAATTTGAAATAAATTTGAAGAAGGAAGCCTGTAGTCTGGGCGAGAAGAGAGAGAGAGAGAGAGAGAGAGGGGAGGAAATGGGTTTTGACAAGCGACACAATGTTATTGGTTGTTTTTTTGGCATAATCAGCACTTTTGTGACTGTATTGCCATGTCATCGACACATCAGCGCACATCATCGGAATGGCAGTAACTCCGACGAGAGCATGTCGGAAAGTCTCAAATGTGATCACATTGCAAACAATTTGAAAGTTTTGTGATCACTTTACATTTCATTGAAGTTTAGCGACCAAATTGCAAAAGATACAAAAGTTTTGTGACTTTTAGTGTTAATTACCCTTAATTTTTCTTTGTCAAAAGCAGAGAATGAATCATTTGGGTATAAACATACAATACAAAGAAGTAACTCTGTACTAATATTAGAAAAAAAGTCATTCAATTCTTGAAGTTGTACATCAATGATAGCATAGAACAAATTCACATGAAAGTGATGCAAATTTATCATTTCTTCAGTGTTACATTGTGAGCGATCTCAACGTATAAAAATATCATTCATGTTGGGAACATCAATATTCTACTTTTAACAAAAAGAAACTTCTTTCAAAAACAAATCCCATGTATTATCTCTTATCAGTTGGAGTCTTTGTTTGCATATTTTCACTAAAGTAATGGTATTTACAATATCTTGATCTTTCATTTGTAATGCCTTAGACAATTCGTTTGAAATTGCAAAGATGGTTGTAACAACCTGTTAGTGGGCCTTGGAGTTTTCTAATATTTTATTTATGAAAATTGAAAAATTTTGCCCTATCAATTTAAATGTTATGAAATATTTCTTTTTTTTTTGGTGGCAAAATTATGTAATTAAATGATGTATTAAATTAATGGATTTGTATTTGGAAACTTGGGTTGAGCCCAAGGGGAGATTTTTTATATTGCAATTGTTGTATGGTTGTGAAACCCATTGGGCTTAATGTTATGTTGAGCCCCTTTGAGTGGGCTAATGGAAATGGGCCATCATATTTAATTGGGTCAATGAGTTGGGCTTGGGCCCATGTAATTGTATGAGAGGATTTTTGAATTGGGCTTAGGCCCATGTGTAAAATATGAGTGATGGAATTTAATAAATAGAAATATATATATTTGTATTTTATGGATTAAAAGAAAAGAAAAAAGGAAATGCAAAATAAAAAATGACCAAATGGTCCTTGCTTTATTGAAAAAGGTGAGGGCAATGTTGTAAATTACATAAGGGGTTAAATAAAGGAAATGAGAAAGAAATAAGAAAAATGAGAAATGTCCAAATAGGCATAAGGATATTTTCATTTGTGTGAGGGGAGGGGCCTAATGGTCAATTGTGGGGGGTAGTAGTTGGGAGACCATCCCCTTTGTCTTCTCATGTTTCTCCCAATTTGTAACACCCCAAATTTCTTGAGCGTGTTATAACTTAGGATTTCGGGAATATAATTTTTTTTTATATCACAATACCTGTCACACATCACACAATATCCCAAAAACCCTAATTTTCACCTTCTCATCTTAACAAACCCAATAATCGAATAGCTAAGACAGATGTTAAAATTTCAAATGCGGAAGCTAGATCGAACCTGATATGATTCATAACAATAATGCTTTATTTATCATAAAATTATTCAAGACGTCTACAAAATGTATTACATGGATATTATTTCTAGCAAGTGATAACTGAACATCTTAAACATATCCAAATCATACATAGATATAATAAACATGCTACATACAACAAATTAAACTTATTTTTCAGCTACCTCATTTCCCTTCGAGCCGCTTGTCGAACTTGGAACGTTTGAATATTCCAGAGATATAGTCCAATTAGAAGATGAATCTTCTAGTGAGAAACTAAAAAAAAAAAAAAAACAGTTTATATCGATGCATGATCAGGTATAAAATGTATGAGAAGACAAGGAGAACTACTCCGAAATGTCTCGTGAACACGTCAGCCTCCTCCAACGAGAGCTTTCTCAATGACGCACGCATAGCGCTTCTCGGGAGGTCCCTAATCATGTCACTTTGGCCTGATCTCATAGAACTCATGCAAGCACCACATCTGTTGTGCCTTAGACTCACGGTCTTCCCCACGAGAGCTTTCTCGATGGCGCATGCAAAGGGCCTCTCGAGGGATATCCGACTTTTACCCTCGGCCAACAACAAATAGGTATAACAGTATGGCCACACGAATTTTATAAATGCAACAGTTAAAAAACCAATAACATATATTTTTCAGGAAAATATATTTCATATATGCAATATGATTTCACGTAAGAGAATAACAAAAGTTTACGTATAAGAACTTCATGAAACACGTCTCATGCAATAGAAGTCTCTCAAAAGAGAATAAAAATAGGATTTGGAGTATAGGAGTCTCACCTTGCAGGTTTATCTCTTAAACGGTACGGTTTCACTGCAAATGGCCTAATTTTCTATAGAAAACACACGTTTTGGTAAATTTAACCTCAAATATTTTTACATATGCCCCCAGAAGGTGGCTCACGTGCCTTCAAGCTGTAATAGGGAAACGTGGGCCCCATGACAGTAATCATGCTCTGTAATAGGGAAACGTGCACATTAAATGCGCCTCATACAAGACATGCAGCATGAAACGACGTGAATTGAAGAGATTGAGTAGAAGTCTTAGAGGTGGATTAATAGTTGGAATGGCTGGCACGCGTCAGCTCTTAGTTCGAAGATCGCACTGCGAGTTGGGGGGCTTGTGTTATGGGTATGTCCCGCACTACTTCTTATGGGCTAGGCTTAACCCAGCAGGCCGACCCAATTGCCTGAAACCCAATAAGCCCAAGGTTGAGCTCGTAAGCACAGGGTCACACGTCGCCAAGACCCAAGCTCAGGCTGCAGAATCAAGCGATCTCCCAGCAATGCTTCCACCTCGTTGGCCTAACCGAGCGAGCTCCCAGTGATGTTTCCATCTCCCTAGCTTGACTGCTCAACTGACGTAACAAGAAGACTGTGGAACAACTGGAGGCAGGGACCCACCTACTTTATCTGAGGCAAACAGATCCCTGGTAATGCGAAATCCACTCCTAGTTTTATGGAATTGACAATGACATCTTGTCTCCATGATATTATCCTATTATTTTGGATTTTATGTAAATTGTAAACAACCCACTATAAAAGGGGGAGGTGAAAACACCATTATAAGAAGAAGAACAAGAATGATATACTGTTACTCTGTCAGGATAACCAAAGAACAGGCGTGGAGTAGGCATCGTTCTGGCCGAACCAAGTAAAAATTGCCCTGCGTATTGTTAATTGTTCCTTCAATCTCGTTCCTCCTTTCTACATTTGGGCTAAGATTCTCATTGCGGGCCTACGAATCACGGTCGACCAATTCCAAACGTCGACACAAAGTAACAGTCTTAATCTCCTTATTATGATAGACTACAAATTGCAATTGTTCAAAAAAGTTATCTTGATTATTTGAATCTTTAGACTCGTCTGACCACGAAAGGCTAGTCCTTGCCGTAGAAGAAATAGAACACAATCAATTGATGCATTCAGACGAATTCGATAATCACACCGTATTTGTTTTAACTGCCTAAAGAAAATTGTTTCAATATTTTGTTCTTGATTGATTAAGGTTTCACAATTACTTCGAGTTTGATTGCGTGCACTATTGACATCTCCAACATGAACTTGAAGTCTATATTTCTTTTTAAAATTACTGAACTTTTTTTTCATGAAAGAATCACCACCTCTTTGTTCCCCATTATTTGTTTTAAAAAGATAACAATATAAGAAAAATGCAACATCTTTGCCAATGCAATATTTTAACCAATCACCAAATTTCATTGAATCAAGCTGGAATGAACAATCTTGCTTTTTTATATGGAAATGTATGATTTCGAGGATGACATGGACCTCTTTGCAAGTAGACTTTTTTAATTTGATCTCGAAGATTAACATTGTAATCCATTATTGGAGTTTTTAACCCGGGATCCATAGGAAGTTGTGTAACATCAATTTACTCAATACTTGCTTTGTTAACTTGTTCATTTTCTTCAATATCAATTTCCTCCATATTTGTTTTATGTGCTTCTCAATATTTTTTCAATACTTGCTTTCTTTGCATCATCTTTCTCTTCAATATCAATTACCTCAACACTTATTTTTTTTACCCCACCATTTTCTTCAATTGAAATAGAGACTTTCTTTTAAAATATTTCTCCATATATTCCTACAAATTAAACAAGATTTGCATAAATAATTAATAATTAATATTTTATATCAAAGAAAAATAGCCAATACCAACCAAATCAGCTGCCACTGCCAGTCAACTATTTCCACGATCAAATCCTACCGTTTGAAACACCAAGCCAAGAGGGGTTAATATATCCAAAAATGGGCTAGATCTAACGGTTGGATTGCCGTAGATATGATTTGTAATTTTTGATCAAAATAGAAAAATGTTGTCAGTCAGCACTAGCCACCACGACCAGTTGTTTTCTGGCGATCAGTGGCAACCATTGGACACCCTTACCCCGATCGACCAACATACCCCAAAACTAGCAAGATCCAATGGTTGAATCTCCATAAATCTGAGGTTAAACTTTCAGCCAAACCCAATCGCGCATATATACATATATATATCACGAATCTATGCTAAAAATAAGGCAAATGAAACTAAAAATCTTACCTTTTTGTTGATCGAGGTTGTTTTCACAGTGAAAATGCGGTTGGATCTAAGATCGAATGGTTGGATTTTACAAAATCGTTGATTTACATAAATATTCTTAAAAAAAAGAGATTGTAAAAGAAAGAAGAAGAGAAAGAAGTTGAGCATGGGAGCCCTAATGGGGTGGGGTTGGCTCCCTTGGACCTTTGTAAAACATAAAATAATAAAACATTTATGGCCTAATGGAAGCAATTGGGGTGGGGTTGGCTCTCTTGGGCCTTAATAAAAAAAAAAAAAATTATGGCCTAATGGGGCCAGTTACCCTACCCCTACTAAGCCTTATGTGGCTATGCCCTTGAGTTAAATCCAAACAACTCAGTTCATAAGCAAAAGAAAAGATTGGTTAAAGACTATGCTCACCAGCCTAGGATTCATTTCAATGATTCTTTTGCACCCGTTGCAAGACATCATACCATCAGATTTTTAATTTCTCATGTAACTCAAAAAGGTTGGCAAATTTTTCAGATGGATGTAACTCAAAAAGACCAAGTTTATAAACTGAAGAAAGCTTTGTATGGGTTAAAACATGCTCCAAGAGGCTAATACAATTGTATTGATGAATATTTCATCAATCAAGGTTTCAGGAAGAGTCCAAACGAGACAACTTTGTATGTAAAGGGCAACAAAGATTTTGGTTTGGTAATTGTATCTTTTTATGTTGATGATTTATTGGTAATTAGAGATAATTTGTAGGAAATTCAAAAGTTCAAACAAGAGATGTTGAAGCAATTTGACACGACAGATTTGGGTGCCATGAGTTATTTTCTTGGCATGAAGATTCAATAATCAAGTGAAAAGATTTTTATTTCTCAAAACAAATATGCAAAAATTGTTTTGAAAAAAATGCAAGTCTGCTCCTACACCACTAGTTCAAGATGGGAAACTTTTTAAAAATGATGATGAAAAACCAGAAGATGGAAGGATGGTTAGAAGCTTTGTTGGTAGTCTCATGTATTTGAAGATGGAAGGATGTTATCTAGGTTTATGGAAGCTCCAAGTCAAGCTCATTGGGGTGCTGCAAAAAAGAGTATTAAGATAGCTTAAAGGTACATCTCATTTTGGGAAAAAGGGTATTGCATTAAAGGTTATAAATTAGAAAATTGTATTTGAATAAAAAATTCATGTATCATATATATAAATACTCTTCTAAATGAATGAAAAAGAAGAAAAATTTCATCAAAAAATTCCTTTCTCCATGAGAAAAATCCCAACAGGTTTGATCTTAATAAAACTCTCACTTTCTATATATATATATATATATATCCAACTGTTAGGATTTGTGATTCAAAATGATTTGGATTGGGCTTGCTTATTTAAAGCCCAACAAGCCCAAGCCTGTGTCTTACTCACTTTCTTATTATTCCCATCTGTGCCCCTTGGCCCATGTATATAAAGCAATGAGATTTGAGAGAAATTTTAAGAACCCGTCACTTTAACACACACACACACACACTCTAGAAACCCTAATCGTTCAAGCGAGAGAAAGGAGCAAGAACTGAACGAAGAAGTAAGATCAAAGAATGGGAAAGGCAAACTCGGCAATCAAAAGGAATGAAGAAGCATGCGACTCCCATCTTGTCTCATGGTAAGTGTGTATCACTTGGGGTTTTTTCTTTGTGAGAGATTGGTGAGGTATGAGTGTTGGGTTGCTCAGGTATCTTGAGCATTGTACTATGTTGCTTTATTTGTTGTTATAGTTTTTTATTTGCGAAGGCCGTGAGGATATTGTATATGTATTATGTAAATCCCTTGATTATTTTAGTGGATTGACAACCCCTTCCATGAGTAGGATTCAATTTGGATCTGAACACGTATATCTCTTGTTTTTATGTGCGTTGTGATGTTGGATGTTCTTTATTTTCTGTTTTGACTTGTGGATCTTAGTACTTCTCTTGGTCTTGGCCGTGTGGCTGTGTGATTGGGTCATAGGTTTATCAACAAGTGATATTAGAGCCGGAGTTGGCTTTGAGATCAGAGGAGCCGAGATCGGAGAGTCAAGAACGGTCAAGAACGCGTGAAAGTGGATCGAAGCTGATCTGTAAGATCTAAAAGGTCGCATCGTTTAGGGAAGATTAGAGGTTGCAATCGGCCTCTGATTCTGTAAGTATTTGGTATCCTTTGATTTCTTTGCCCTAATTCTTTCTATTCGGCAAGATATCTTGGATTGATTTTGATATCCTGTTCTGCTTGTTGTTCTTGCTATTTTTTGTTTATGGTATTTGCGGTGGCTGTAATTTCTTGCTTTTGATTTCGTGTTGATTCTTGAACTTGAGTTAGGATTTCAGTAAGTATGTTTGTTTTTCTCCTGATCCTCATTGTGTTCTTGAGTTGTTTTAAATCGAAATCAAGATAGGTTCGAAGAGATAGTAATTGATCTATAGTGTACTAGATTGGATTATTTCTCTCATTTGTTCACTATTGCTGTTGATTTCTTGTTGTTATCGTTTCTTTATTGCAAGATTCATTGCTGATAGGAGTGTGTTTTACATCTTGTTATAAGTGTATATCACTTGATTGTTTCTAAGAAATTGGATCTATTGAGGTTGATTGTGTGTAATTGCTAGATGTATTTGAAGTATTGCAATCTAGTCTCTGTACTGTTTTAATCTTGGTCCATTTTCTTGATTTGATTGGAATTTTGTCTCTGTTCGATTTCTCTTGTTGTGAATATTGGTACTGGCGAGCTTTTGTGTATTTCAAATTCTTGTTGTTGGCATATGTCTGTTGGTCTGAGTTCTCCTTGCTTGTTGTAGTTTCTATTTGGATATCTTGTTGTTTATCCCATGTCATTCTGGTTCCATTCTTAAATTCTATGTTATTGGCATTTGGTTTTGGATTTTGTATGCTAATGGGTATTTGTTTTTCCTTTGCAAGATATTAAAAGACCAAATAGGATATGACACCAATCAAGGTGAGACTCGAGAAATTTGACGACCATGGCGACTTCGGTATGTGGCAAAAGAATATGAAGGTGATCTTAGTCCAAAACCATTATTCAAAGGCCTTGATAGAAATAAAAGCGGAAAAGGATATGCAACTCTCCATGACCACCCAAGAAAGGCAGGACATGGATGAGATGGCTTATTCCTTGATAATCCTCAATTTGGCAAACAATGTTTTACATCAGGTAAATGCGAAGATCTCAACATTGCAGGTATGGAATAAATTAAAGTATTGGTTAAGTCTCTGTCTATTAGTAGGGCTGTCCATTTTTAGAGTCTAGGCATGTAAAAAGGCTAGGGCACATTGGTCATAAGAGGGCTGTTAGAGTTAAGCATGTTAGGCATGATTGGATTCGATTAGGTTGGTAACCTAGAGTGTTTTATGAATCTTGTGTTATGTTATGGGTTGGAGGTTTCCCATAGATGCCTATGTTACAAATGATTCCCATGGGTTGTAGGTTGCTTTCTCTGTCTTTGGGGGTTTGTGCCCATGTCCTTGTTTTTTGTCTAGGACCTGATATTTCTTTCTTTGTTGATAAATATTCTGGAGAGATTTTGAGTATTCTTTCTTAGGCGTAAAAGTGAATCTTTTGAGAAGTTTAAGGAGTGGAAAGTCTTTGAATATTGAACATGAAAGAGAATTAAGTTTGAAGAACTGATGTTTGTCTAGAAGTTGATGTGTGCGTAGTCTTGTAGAATTAGAAGAACCTGAACAAACTGATAATGTAGAGTTTGAGGTTGAAATTTGTCAGTCTTAAGGTGGAACCTTAGGAAATTTCTGTGTCTAATGAAAGTTCTAGAGTTAGCCCTGATGTCTTGTTCATAGAAGTCTTGATAGAGGTTTCTGTTGTCCATAGTGAGGCATGTATTAGTCGAGTCTATCTTGAGGCAAAAGTTTGAGCAAGTTTTGTCGTTGCTCAATGTGCTCTCGTTGTAGTTGGAAGAGTTGCAAGGATCTCTGGTCAAGTCCATTATCAATCAATTCTTGAATCAAGGTGGAATTTGTTAGGATTTGTGATTCAAAATGATTTGGATTGAGCTTGCTTATTTAAAGCCCAACAAGCCCAAGCTTGTGTCTTACTCACTTTCTTGTTATTTCCATCTGTGTCCCTTGGCCTATGTATATAAAGCAATGAGATTTGGGAGAAATCTGAAGAACCCGTCACTTTAACACACACACACACACACACACACACACTCTAGAAACCCTAATCGTTCAAGCGAGTGAGAGGAGCAAGAACATAGCGAAGAAGCAAGATCGAAGAATGGGAAAGGCGAACTCGGCAATCATAAGGAACGAAGAAGCGTGTGACTCCAATCTTGTCTCATGGTAAGTGTGTATCACTTGGGGTTTTCTCTTTGTGAGAGATTGGTGAGGTATGAGTGCTAGGTTGCTCGGGTATCTTGAACATTGTACTCTGTTGCTTTATTCGTTGTTATAGTTTCTGATTTGTGAAGGCCGTGAGGATCTTGTATATGTATTTTGAAAATCCCTTGATTATTCTAGTGGATTGACTAAGGTCGAAACCCCTGCCATGAGTAGGATTCAATTTGGATCCGAACATGTATATCTCTTGTTCTTACATGCGTTGTGATGTTGGATGTTCTTTATTTTCTGTTTCGACTTGAGGCTCACAATAACATTTGCCATTGAGGGCCTATCTTCTGGGTCCTCCTGGATGCACAACAAAGCAATGTGGATGCATCTAAGGACTTCAATTTTTGAGTAAGACCCTTCAAGACTTGGATCCATCAAACCAAGAGGGGTTTCATCTCGCCAGAGCTTCCAAGCCTACAAGAATATATTTGTCATACATGGCTTGCAGAGACAATGAAATTGGCACAGAGAAGAAAAATGATTGGAACAATTTGTTCAAACTCACATAGCTCAGAAGGTCCTCGGCATAGCCTGATTCGTAAAAGTTGTTCATCTTGCCGCTTATGATTTCAAGAACTAATACCTCGAAACTATACACATTTGACTTCACAGAGAATTGTTCGTGCATTGCATACTCTGGAGACATATAACCGCTGAAAGCCATGTGCCATTAGCATCTTAACAAAAGCCCTGATAATTAAGAAACCTTCAAAATTATTTGGGTAGTTAAACCATTGATGATTTAAAGAGACAAAAAAAGAAAAAGAAAAAAAAAGATCCCCATTGCATGGGATTCCTTTCTGATTGTATTTATAAGGATATCTCCTTTTATTAATTTCCATTTGTATCTTAAAGGTCTACTTATTGTTGGAGAAATGATGCATGAGTCAAGTAATGGAAACAAAGAAAAAATAGATGTACAAAATATGAGAACTGAATACTTACTATGTTCCAACAACTCTGCTCGTATTTCCATGAGTTTGATCCATGCCAAATATCCTTGCCATCCCAAAATCTGAAATTTTTGCTTTCATATCCCCATCTAACAGAACATTGCTTTTTTTGAGGTCACGATGGATGATTTTAAGTTGGGAATCTTGATGAAGGTAAAGAATCCCCCTAGCTATCCCTCCTATAATCTTGAAATGCCTGGACCAATCCAATTTTTCTTGCTTTTCTGAGTCTGTTCATTAGGTGTGTTAATTTGAGGGAAAAGAACACCATCAATGTCAACATGGTTGAACTTGTGCTCGCAGCAATCATGTTCATTCTCAAATCAAATAGGAAGGCTAAAACTTAACAGATATGCCTTACCGAAAAGAAAGTAGTCGAGGCTTTTGTTGGGCACGAATTCGTAGACAAGTATCTTTTCTTCTCCCTCCAAGCAGAATCCAATTAGCCTCACTAGATTTCTGTGTTGAAGCTTGGCCACCAAGACGACCTCATTCTTGAACTCTACTGCACCTTGCCCTGAGTTTCTAGATAGCCTCTTCACTGCCACCTCTTGGCCGTTGGGAAGTATTCCCTGATGA
Organism: Diospyros kaki; assembly: GCA_036245055.1. Classification (NCBI taxonomy): domain Eukaryota; kingdom Viridiplantae; phylum Streptophyta; class Magnoliopsida; order Ericales; family Ebenaceae; genus Diospyros; species Diospyros kaki. The sequence goes on from BSEG01000003.1 coordinate 8,137,696, forward strand.
AAATCATGTCCCCAACTCAGATTTGGGCTCAAACATTTGGAACCTGGCTAATAATAACAGTCTATTTAACGGTTCTTACTTTGTAGACATCACCAAATCCACCTTCACCAACTTTATTATCATCGGAAAAGTTGTTTGTGGATGCTTGAATTGAGGCCACGCTCTACTGCAAGGACTGCACTTCACTCATCGCATTCACAACTGAACAAATTCAAAGCATATATACATGTCATGCGCTTGGATTTGGAGATGTTTTTTCCACTACCCAGAGAGTAGACATAGTTAATTAGAGCGCAAGAGCAGACTAGAAAAAGTATATCTTGTTCATTGTTTTGTATTGCTTTTCTTTTGGCCTTACCACTGCTTTCTCTAACCGTTTCATATTCCTTCTTTCCTTTCCTTCTTATGAAACAGAATTCTACAATGAAAAGCAAGGCCGAGACTCCCACGGGAACGATTATGGCAATGAGTAGCTGCGATGAGAATCCCCCCCTCCCCCCTTTCCCTGCATCAATGAAGATGGGTTTGAATCAAGTTCTTGACCTGCAAAGGGAACCTTCGATTGGGCAATCACCACAGTTTTCGAACTGTCAGTAGAACTCAGAAGGATCACTAGAACTTGAAAGTGCAATCCCAAGTTCCAAACACTATTTGTTCTACATTTTAATTATGCAGGGACAAGTTGCTACTTGGCTTTAACAGTGAGACAACTCCTGATGTTCCAATATGCTAATAGCTATTGTGTCTGACATTTCTGATTATGGATTTTAGATTAAAGTTATCTCTTCGTCTGTATCAAGTTTATCTCCTTTTGATTGGTTTATTATTCTTATATTGGTTAGACTCTATTTAGAAATACTCTTGTAGGATTAATTAGCTTATTCATTTAATTAACCATTTTTCTAAAAAAAAATTAACATGCTGTAAAGGTGTATAAATAATTATAAGTACGTTACAAAACATAAAAATATAAATAAAAATTTATTATTAAGCTAAAAATTTAGGGTAAATTTATTATTTTACGTTTTGTAACAAATTTTTCACTATTTTAGTTTTTGTCACCATAATTATTAAATTTTAATTTTTATTACAATTCAGACTTTCTTTTGATTTTTAGTCAAATTATTTTAAAGAAAATTGATTTTTTGGCTAAGGTGTACTAATTCACTTTTCTGATAGATTAAAGAAACCTGTTCTATATCCATGATCTAACCATCTTCTAGTCATAATCTAATGAACCTGACCCGTCTGCTCCTTTGTAAAGTTCAAAAAAAAAAAAAACATTATTTTCAGTCTAAGGAATCAAAAGCTCCCCCCACTTTTTAATTCGTTTATTACTTATGGAAAATGATAGACCTTCAATTTAAATTAAATTAAATTTGCTGCTTATTGTACCACTGAGATTCTATTTTATTACTCTGTAAATAATATTGACGTCGTTGTGTTGGAGTTTACCTGGATTGTTCGCTGGAGCCAGTGGAGGAAGAATGCCCAGTGCAGGCACCGATGCGGTATCGCTGAGGTAGTAGAAGGAGTAAATCTCATACCTGACGTTGCAACTGTGTAAGGCCTGCTTTCGAATATTCGAAAGAAGGTCATTATAGTGATGATATAGAACAAAATTGAATTTAAATAACAACTCATTTCATTTCTAATAGCAAAAATTTAAATAAAATTTAATTACATTTTCAATATCTCATGACTCTAAACTTGATGGCCATATAAAATAATAAGAGACTCAAATGCCAATAACATAACAAATCTTTATCATTATAATCTTCACCAAATCACTAACTAAGATCTTTGAAGTTAGGACGCGTCTCCGTACACCACTATCCCTGGTTGTAGTCCTACTGGACTCGCCCCCAATAATAGTCCTACATTTACCTAGAATGATAAAGAAAATCAAGTGAGCCATAAGGCTCAGTAAGTTTGAGAATAAAGAGTAATATATAGGATCCAAAAACATGATGATACTAAAAAGAGTAATCAATGACACCACAATTATATACAAAATTCATAATTCATGAACTTATCAATTCAACTTAATACATCATGTCACCATGTATCAATATGCAAATGTGCATAAAATTTCAATGTCATTATCAATTCTCATAGGCTCGTAAGCCATCAATCAATACATGCAAGAGTGTTATTTCATTATCAATATCAATTTTTTCGGCTCTCAAGCCATAATTCGATGCATGCAAAAGTGCATAAGTTCCATAAAACCTCACAAATAAATATGGAGCCAACCTGCCGAGCTATGGTCACCTCGTCCCGTACCAAGTGCTCTAGGATACCCTTTCTCTCTCCGCACAAAATAATAGGCACGCAAAACATATATATATGTAACATGTACATGAATGCATCATGTATGCATTTGTCAACCACATGTATTTAAATTCTTGTTTCCGTGATATTCATACTTTCAACATCACTTACCCATACCAAGTATTTTTCCATCATCAGATAAATTTAACATATCTTACTTCATAACGTTTACCACATTCAAAATATAATTTATGACATAGAAATGCTTGATGTAATTTATAACACATGAATAGTTTTGAGAGATGCTATTTAATATCAAATCTCGATTCACCAACTGAGGAGTATTATAATTTTAATAACTATTTTTCCCATTATATGATTGTTGTGATTTCATTTAACTAGTGATAATATGCATTTACTTACATTCGTGCTCATAGCTCAAATTCATGATTAGTCCACATGCAATCAAAATGACCACTCCATTTACTTGACTTCGGTCCCATGTTTATAGTTCTAAAAAGTACTGCATATGAGCATGGATGCATGTATCATCATTTTATTATGTGAAAGTACCATAAATGGAATTCATGTCTCTTTTGCTTCTTGATATGCATGACTCTTATTCTTGCTTTCTTCCAGTTATACTTGCTGGACTTTGTGGCTCATGTTTGCTTGCATCATTCTAGGTAAGGGTAAGGCTAAAGTAGAGGGCGAGCTAAGTGAATCAGGATCCATGGGGTAGCAGTGTATATAAAGCCATCTCAATCAAAGGTCTTTGGGGGGTGTTTGGTGGTGTATAATATTAAGTTATGCTTGGTTATGTTTTAGGTTGTACCTTTGAAGGGATATGTTGGGTTTATGGACCCTGATATGTTGTGTAATATTGAGTTACTTCTATTTATGTGAGCATGTGAACACTATTGTGTTTGTCTATGAGTAAGAATGTATGAATGTGGCTTCCGTTGTTAGGGAGGATGTGTAATGTTTTAATGGGTTTTAGCAATTATGTCATCTTGTTGTGGGTCCCTAGTCAGGGGTCCTATAATTGGTGGTATCAGAGCGAGGTTGAGTTATGTCTCTATGCACATAGGAATGGTGGGTAGAGTTAAGGGTATTTCTACCAAATAGATGCGAGTTTAAGTAAGAATTAGACTCTAAAAAATGTTAGTTGTGTAGGAAAATGAGTGCTTGTCGAGAAAGGCCACCGACCCGGAGCCTAGGCCATGGCCAACCTGTACCCACACCTGCACCTATGCCTGATACTTCAGGGGAGTCCAATGGTGGACTGCAAAATTTGATGGATGAGGTGCATGAAACCTTAGCAGAGATATGGAGACGATTGAGATGTTTGCTGCCAATCAAGTGAGGACTGATCAGGGGCAGGAACAAGTACGGCAGGAGGTCGAGAATAATCATGGTCAAGTCTCCAATCAAGAGGTTCAAGGGATGGAGAGTAATGCAAGAGGCCAACTACTGAATAATTTTATGGTGCTTTGACCTCCTGAATTCTACAGAGCTAAAGATGTCTTGGTAGTAGAGAATTGGATGTTGTCCGTAGAGAAGCACCTTCGGACCATGGGTGTAGCGATGCACGGGTGCAATTTGCCACCTTCCTTTTAAGAGGGGATGCTGAAAGATGGTGGGAGACCGCTTGTCAGAGGTTCACAAGCAGGGAACCCTCATGGGCCGAATTTCAAGAAGCATTTAATGGGCAAGTCTTCCCTGACTGGATTCAAGAGTAGAAGACATACGAGTTTATTGTGTTAGTGCAAGGAAGAAAGTTAGTGACTCAGTATGAGACTGAGTTCATTTTCTTAGCTAGATTTTTCCAGAATTGGTGTAGACTGAGGTGAAGAAAGATGCAAAATTCCAGAGGGGTCTACGAGTTGACATTCGACATGCATTAGCTGGAGCAAGGATTTTGGATTACTCGACTGTGGTATAGAGAGCTTACTCCATTGAACGAGATAAGACTGAACTAGGGAAGGGACAAGGGATACATAAAGGAATGGGTAATAAGAAGAGAAAGTGGGAAGCACGTCTATCAAGCGAGATGATAAAATTTTCGTCATGTAGTAATTGTGGCAAAAGACATAAGGAACCCTGTTGTTTAGGTAGTGAAGTTTGCTATTTATGCGAACAAGAAGGGCATATGAGAAGGGAATGTCCTCATAATCAAGATAAGGTAATGGCTATCATGGAGATGAAGTGCTTCTGATGCGGGTAGACAGGGCACCTAGCAAATAATTGTCTGCAACCGAACTAGCTCCAGTATGAAAGACAAAGACTTAGGGGACAGGGACCCCAGCTTAACCAGCGGCCAACAACACCTAGGGTAAAAGGAGTAGTCTCATAGATGATGATGCCACAGTGCCTTGCTACTGCAGATAAACCTCGTATGTAAGGAAAGGTGTTCGTCGTGATGGAAGCAGATGTAGAGTAAAGGAATGAGATAATTCAAGGTATTCTCTCTTTATATGGTGTAGATGTGCGTGTGCTTTTTGATACCAGCTCTACGCATTCTTTTATTGCACCGCATGTGATATGTCATGCTTCCATCCCTAGAACTATTTTACCATATTACCTGGTTGTGTCTACACCTGGATGTGGTGTTAGTAGGGAGTGAGATACTCCAGAATTGTGAGATTAAGATGTATGATAAGAAATGTCCTAGTGACTTAGTGGTGTTGGGTATCAAGGATTTTAATCTTCTTCTAGGCATGGATTGGTTATCCCGACACTATGCTAAGGTGGATTGTCGAAGAAAGGTGATTCATTTTATGTTGCCCCCGCAACCAGTTATTGTGTATAGGGGTATTAAGCCGATAAGTTCAACCCCAATAGTCTCAATAATGAAGGTAGAAAGATTGGTACGACATGGTTGTGAGGCGTACCTTGCCTTTGTAACCACCAATAGGAACAATAAGGCAAAGTTATCGGAGCTTCTGGTGGTTTGTAAGTTCCTTGATGTGTTCCCAAATGAATTATCAAGATTGCCACCTCAAAAAGAGGTGGAATTCTCTATTGACTTGGTGTTAGGCACCCAACCCATTTTAAAAGCTCCCTATAGAATGGCCCCGAATGAATTGAAAGAGTTAAAGACTCGGCTACAAGAGTTGATTGATAAAGGGTTCGTCCTAGTGCATCACCATGGGATGCTCCAGTATTGTTTGTACGTAAAAAAGATGGATCCCTGAGACTGTGTATCGATTATCGCTAGTTGAATCAAGTGACAGTAAAGAACAAATACCATTACCACGTGTGGATGATTTGCTAGATTAACTTCGAGGGGAATCAATATTCTCAAAAATTGATTTGAAGTCTGGTTATCACCAAGTGTGCGTTAGAGAGGAAGATGTGCAGAAAACAGCTTTCAGAACTCGCTACGGGCATTATGAGTTCGTGGTGATGCCATTCGGATTAACTAATACCCTGACAATTTTCACGAATCTTATGAATTGGGTCTTTAAGGAATATTTAGACTGTTTCGTAATTGTCTTTATCGATGATATTTTGATTTACTCATCGAGTCTAGAGGAGCATGAGATCCATCTCAGAATAGTCTTGCAAAGACTTAGGGAGAAACAATTGTATGCCAAACTTAGCAAGTGTGACTTTTGGCAACGACAAGTGGGATTTCTGGGCCATGTAGTCTCTAGAAAGAGTATTTCAGTTGACCCCGAAAAGATTAAGGCTGTAATGGATTGGCCAAGGCCTACGACAGTGACTAGAATTCGTAGTTTCCTTAGCTTGGCTAGCTATTACTGAAGATTTATAGAAGGCTTTGCTCGTTTAGCTGCTCCCATGACTAAATTGACTCAGAAGGGGGTGAAGTTTGAGTGGGGTGAGGCATGTGATTCCAGCTTCCAAGAATTGAAGCAAAGATTGACTACCACTCCGGTGTTAGCTATCGCTAGGAGTAGGGAGAAATTTACCATATATCATCACATTCAGGATTAGGATGTGTGCTGATGCAAGATAGTCGTGTAATTGCCTATGCCTCGAGACAATTGAAAAAGCATGAAACAAACTACCCAACACACCACTTGAAATTGACGGCTATGGTATTCACACTAAAAAATTTGGAGGCACTACCTATATGGTGAGAAGGTGGAGATTTATACGGACCAAAAAAGCTTAAAGTATCTTTTCTCCCATAAGGAATTGAATATGAGACAATGTCAGTGGGAAGAGTTATTTAAGGACTACGATTGTGACATTTTATATCACCCAAGAAAGGCCAATGTAGTGGCTGATGTTTTGAGTCGACGTGAACCATCCATTGCAACTATGATGGTGCAAGAATGGTTATTGTTGGAGCAACTGAATGGTTTATCTATCTCTCCATCTGAGGAAAGACCAATCATGTGTTGCGGTTATATGAAGGTGCAATCGGAACTAATTGAACAGATTCAGGTCCAACAATTTACTGATGAGAAGCTAGCCAAAGTTTTAGCCAACAAGAAGAAATTCGAGGCTATGGGTTACAACCAGATAGGCGAAAGACTATTACTGTTTCGAGGTCGGATTTGTGTACTGGAGAACAAAGAATTGAGACAAGAAATTCTGACTAAAGCTCATAAAGTCTGTTATACCATTCACCCGGGCATGACAAAAATATATTAGAATCTGCGGCGACAGTTTTGGTGAGATGGTATGAAGAGGGACGTGGCCAAGTTTGTCTCAAAATGCCTGGTGTGTCAGTAAGGGAAAGCATAACATTAGAAGCCTGCCAGTTTGTACACTCACTGTCGATCCCATAATGGAAGTGGGATCACGTTGCTATGAATTTTATCATAGGCTTGTCGTTGGCATCAAAGCAGAGGGTGGGATAAGTTCCTGTACACGTATGGCGTATTAGGTAATGACTCAAGAACGTCTAGCAATTTGATGATAGTTTGGCTAAGAACCCTATAGTCAAGGGGTAACGATGGGTATCAAGTTTCGAATGTAAGGTATGAGTAGTGTAAGAAGATTGAATTTGGTAGTTAGCTTGGTAAGACCTAGGGAATGATCCTGGGGTATAAGACGCCCTATGAGATACTAAAAAATGATGATATGGAATATATTGAAGGTGATGTTGAGTAATATAGTGGGAGCAGTCAATGTGTTTCAAGGAAACAGATCGAGTAAGAATTTCTAGGACGAAATTCAATTAAGAGAAGGAGAATTATAACATTTCAAAATTTGAGATAATTGATAATTTTTAATTTCAGCATTTAAAGTGATTTAAGGATTTAAGTAAAATAATTAATTTATGGGTTTTAGGGTAATTTATCGAGTCATGTGGGGTTTTATAGAGATTAATGGAAAATATTAAATTTGGTATGTTTTTGGGATTAAAAATAATTATTTGAGGATATTATTGAATATTTGAAAATTTCAGAGAAAATAATTATTTTATGGTGTTTTGAAAAAAAAAAAAAAATTCCGAGTAACCTAAGCCCAAGCGCACACGCGCATGCCACGCGGGTGGTCGTGTGGCCAGGCACGGCCAAGCGGGTCACGTAGGGCCCTGTGCGGCCCTACTGTGCGCCCACGTGGCTGCCTCCTGCAGCCACGCGTCCAGCATCCCTATTTGTTCAAAAAAAAAAAATGAAAATTTTCTCCCATAAGCCCTGCCACCTCCCCTACCCCTTAGCCTATAAATAGGCTATGTCTTTGAGTGAATGGGGGGATTTTGGGGGAAGGTTTTGGGGAAAGTTTTGGAGAATTTTGAGAAAATTAAGGGAAATTTTGCACGTGAGAGTTTGTGCTGTGGCGTAAGCAACCTTGATTCGTAGTAGAGGTTAAAGAAGAATATCTAAGGCAAGTTGTAATACCTGAAGTTTTTCTAAGCATTGTTGTTCAAGAAATAAAACGTTTCCTTGGAAAGTGAAGGATACATGTGAAGTTCTGAGATAATCGTCGAGGAACGAATGAAGGGTTTTCTAAAAAATCATGGAAACTACCACGAGGGGGCATCATCTTAAGGTACTTTGGAGAATTTTAAGGAGTTATAGGGCTTAAATGATATAAGTACAAATAAGTTTTGGGCTAAAGAGTTATTTGTAAGAAGTTAAAAATATCTTGTGACTAGTTAGTTAAAGGAACCAAATAAGCTAATTTAGTTAGGAGACATAATCATGAGTAATTATGAGGAATCTTGAAAAACCTAATTAACATGTGATGGCACATGTTTCAATGACACATGTCACAACGGGGTGAAATGGCTCAAATCACAAGGGACACTTGGCACGATTCTACGAAAGCAATGATTACAACCTTATCTATGTGACACATGGCACTCTTGGATTGGCCATAAATGCCTACAAATACCAAGCTCTTAGAAGAGAAAATCTCACCATTAATCAAGAGCAAAAAGAAAGTGAGTTTGAGAGGAAAATTTTTGCCCGAAAATAGAGTGGTAAACTACTTCGTCGAAAAAGTTGGACTGCCACCGTAAAAAGAGTTAAACAGCGTCAAAACAGCAAGATAATTCTACTTTCTTCCCATATTCGATAGATAATTGAACAAGGGTCGTGTGGGTTTGATCAAACGGAATTTAAATCGGAGTCCAGACAAGGGAGAACGGGCCAAAAAATCACAAGAGGTCAAAGTTGGAGGGGCGGTGCGTGTAGCTCACGCGCCACCTGGCTGCTGCAAGTGCAGCGCGTGGGGCTCCTTCCCCCAGCATGTGAGGGTGCATGAGAGGCCCCCTTGGCCCCAACTTTTGTAGTCATGGTCCTTAAATTTATCCCTAGGACCCTATTTAAAAATATTTTAGGTTTGAGTTTCGAAGTTATGTTATTTTTGCAGAAAAGCTTTCCTGAACACTATGAACAGTACCTTAACACTTCCAAACTAGCAAGGTGAGTGTTTCTTGCATACTTTTGTTGCATCCTGATCATTTTGGCTTCATTGGGTAAGGGTGTTAGTTTACATATCATGCCTTTGTGGTTTATATGTCATATTTTCCCTTGATTATGTATATTCCTTCTGCTTTGTCATATACCATGTTTGTGTTGGTGACTGTGGCTAGTTGTTGGGCCATCATGGAAGAACTCATTCTCTTACGGTGAGCTGAGGGTGACTATGATGACCGTGGGAGTGATTGCAACACCCTGGCATTGCTACCATAGGGGTGGATTTCATAATGACCTTATTGCATCTGCACACATGTACTTCATTATTTGATTCACTCACTTAAATGTAATATCTAACTTAGGTTGATGCCCCTGGAACGTTCAACGATCCAGGTATGTTGGATATTGGAAATCAGAATTAGAAAAGTATCGTGATTAAGGATATCGATTGGATAACTTAGTGAAAAGCAAATTGAAAATTGATGATGTGGATATGAGAGTCGCAGGCTCATTATGATGATATGTGTACCGACTTGGATAGGAGTTCAGGTTAAGACTTGTGGCCCAAGGACCGAGTTATGTGGTTAGTAGCTTTGAAAGAGAAATCCAAAAAGAATGTGGTTGACAAATGGATTGTCTAGGGATTGATAAGTGTGGTCAGCCCAAGAGTTCTAATTTTGAGATTTAAGACATAAGGCAAATTTTGAGGACGAAATTTTTGTAAGAAGGGAAAAATGTAATACTCCATGTTCGTATGAGGTTACCACGTCATTTCGATGAGTTTAGAATACCGAAAAATTGGCTTGATAGCAGTTATAAGTATCAAATCTACTGCAGGGAATGCCTTGGAGTGAAATTGTCTAAGGAAAATGATATGGTTTCGGTGAGCGTTCCTAGATAGGATTTATGATACCAAAAGAAATCGGATCGAGAACAGTTTTCGGTACAGCTAAATTACAACTACCGTTTAGGTTGAAAAATCGAATCATTGTAGGAGGCTCCCAAAAAATTAATAGAACCCTAAGGGGGCTTCGATTTTGCATAATGAACAACCCTTCAGTGGTTTTAGGATGAAACGACAGCCCGATAAGGACACTGGGACAAAATCGTCTAAATCGAGTAACTTTGAAGTTATTAATTTTGTATTTTCGGTATTGTAATACAAATTAATTTGAGGTTTAAGGGCACAATTGTAATAAAAGAATTTCCCTAGTGATATTATGAGAAAATTGAGGATTAATATGCAATTTTTTATATCTATTATTGTGATATATAGTATATATATATATATAAATACAGATGTGTTGTGTGTGCGTGGATGGTAGCAACCCATTCCTCTGCAACTCCATATCTCTAACACGCCATACCCTGCTGCAATCGGCCACGATTTATGGAGTAATTCTCATGCAAAAATCACCATATCCTGCAAGATTTATGGAAGGTTTCCCATGCCAAGAGGTATGGGCAAGGCAGCGAGGAGAGGGGCAGGATGCCTATAAATAGAGGGGAAGAATGAGAGTGAAGGGGCAGGGGACTCGAGCTTAGCTGAGAGAGAGAAGGAGAAAGAGGGAGATCGAGAGGGAGTTGGAAGCTCGCAACGATGGCCGGAGGCAGCTGCGAAGAAAGCCACAACAAAGCAATTGCAACGGAGGTGGCCGGCCCAGCCATGGGCGGGCGGACACGAACTGTTGTGCGCAGCCATGGCCGACGCACAGCGAGCATCATCAACAACAGTGAGCGACTGGTTCGCGGTAATGGCTGAGTTGGTTGTGCGTGGAGGAGACGGTGGCAGCCATGATGATGACCGGTAATGCTGGTGGTAGCGGGAGGAGGCCCAAGCGTTGGTTACAGTTGGGCATGGCCGTGCCCAGCCTATGTTTGGGCGTTGCAGAGAAGAAACAGAGGAAGGAAGAAAAGAAGAAGAAGAAGAAGAAGAAGAAGAAGAAGAAGAAGAAGAAGAAAAGAAGAAAGAAAGAAAGGAAAAAGAAAGAAAAAAAGAAGAAAGAAAGAATGGAGAAGAAAGAAAAGAAGGAGTTGCAGGTGCTGGAAGAGAAGCTGGAGGTAGAAGATGGAGTGAAAAAAGAAATAGAAAAAGAAAAAGAAAAGAAAGAAAAAGAATTGAAAAAAATAAAAGATAGAAAAATAGGAAAAGGTCTCAAAAAAATTCCAAAAATATAGGATTTGGTGATTTATTATTATTTCGAAGATTTTGGGAGAGAAAACAGTCTGGGCACGCGTTTCAAAGATATGACACGCATATCGAGAAAGTTGGAGATGCTAAGTTAAGGTGAGTAAAATTTTCTAGAAAATTTCAAAAATTCAAGAATATTATTGTATGAATTTTCGTAGTAAAATATTTGAGAAATATTTAGTTTGGATTTATTAAGGAAAAATAGGAAGAAATAGAGAGAAAATTATAGAAAATGCCAAAAATTATGGAAAAATAGGTTTTAATACTTATTTAAATAATTGTGGTGATTAGGATATTTTGAGGCTTAAGTTGAAGTGATTGGTAAGAATTTTGAGGAAGGCACACAAATTGAGGCGATGCACGAATTTCGAGACAGACGTGAATATCGAGGTAGCTTGATAAGCTTGAGAAGGTAAGTGGTACTTCCCAACTGGATTTAGTTTTATGGAAAATGGTTGGTTTGTAAGTGATTTATGTTTCTCAAAAATATTTTCATCATATTGACATATTCTGATATGTACCCATCACGTAGACTGCATACATGACATGACTATGAAATGCATAAATACACATTGATACCATTGATCACTCGCATTAAGGCCGTAGGGAGTACAAACTGGCACCGCTGCTTTACCAAGGGCGCACCCATACACCCCGGCTTCGAAAGAGGTGGTCGCAAAAATGATAGGCAGCATGAGGGGTGCAATCGACACCTACGAGGTAAGACATTACATATACACATGATATAACATTATGTACCCTTACTTAGATGATTCATCATCTAACTTGAGCTTTGCCCCTAGAATATTCAAACGTTCCAGGTGGAGATTGTAGCTGATATAAGGATAAATGAGGCATGAAATGGCACTTAATAGAGTGCATGAAGAATCAAATGTATGTTATGTAGCCCATGTATTTAAGTTCTGCTACTTTTAATTTTGAATGTTTTGAGGAATGTTAAGGATGTAAGAATTTAATAATGATCAATATTAAGATATCAGGTTTCAATCTTTGCTTCCACATTTGATGTGTATAGTGATTCTCTTTCAAGATTAATGTATGTGAATTCTGGGACGGATTCAAGGAATGATGTGGTTTAGCTTTAGTGTTTGAAAGAAAAAAAAATTATCATCCCAGAATTGTCCCAAGTTTATGATGCGCCCGGGAAATCGGGGCGTTACAGTTGGTATCAAAGCTTAAGATTATTAGAAGCCCTAAGTGACTCGGATGTGGTTGTTATCGAAGTTAAATCCTATTTGGAGATTAGGGAATAACAATTTGGAGACTTAAGAGAATTCAATATTGATAGAACCAGTTAGTAGGAACCCTAAGTGGAGGTTTAGGGGAAAGAGAGTAATAGTGTATAAGGTGAAATCCCTATTTAGGAGAGTCGGGAATTGTCAGTTGAAGGCTTAAAGGTTATTGGATTTAAGTGTTGTGTAGTAGAAGTGCATGTCTAGGCAAGTTCTGGCTAAGGAAAGACTTGGTATTTAAGTGTGTCCATTTGTGACCCACCTCTTTTTCTTGGGAACTTACCTGGTGTACTATTCATGTACATACACTATTCTAGTATACGATTACTATTCTCGGTGAATAGTCAAAGCTTGATGGGAGCTAGTACAAGCCGAATGATCTAGCTATTAAAGTTTGATTTGGGTCTAAGGTTGACTTGGTGACCGTGATTCAGAGACAGCTAATTTGAGGTCATTAGTTGAAATCCTTAAAATGAAAGATAAGGCAACCGTAGTTATCAAGGATGATCAAATCATAGATGATTAGTCTGATGTGACATGGCCTAGTTAAAGAGTTAGGAACAAATGATAAGTATTTTCGAGTATCATTTAGTGTCTCAGCAATGAGATATAAAGATCAAGGATCCAACGGATTGGGTCAAGCAAGAGGCCGAGGATGGCCAATTGATGAGGTGACAATCGTTGTGACTCGCAGAGACAAGATAAGGAACCCTAACAGCGTGACGACACTACTAGTTCGATGTTCGTAATAACAGATCTGGATCTAGGGACCCACGTGTAGATGGTTGATGGATGGCTTGCGATAAGGTATGGGAAGCTTGTCAATCATCATAGCAGACTGCCTGGAAGACGATTAGATGATGAAGATTTGGGACAACTTAGTAGGGTCTGTACCTTGTATGGGTCTAAGTCCCAATGATCTAGGGTGCAAGATGTGCCACTAGCTAAGGTTGAAAGAGGCCGGAAGCCTAGAGAATCAACCCGAAATGAAATGGATTGAGTATGGACTTAGTGTCCTATTTAAAAAGTTGTATCAGGATTCACAGTTATCTTGGGAGTAGGTGTCACAATGAACAGTGTGAAACTCGAGTAATAAAATACTGCAATATTTAGTAGGGCAATAGGATCATAAGATGGTAGCCTCGATTCAAAGTAGAGTTCGAGTACCAGATGGGTCAAATCGACCCTGAAGGAATGATAAAAAGACCTAGTCAACGGAGGTTGTGACTACGGTCCAGTATGCCAAATAGACTTGCGAATTCAGGTAAAGCTGTTAGTGGTCGACCCGACGAAGAGAACTCGAAAGCGCCATGATAAATAGTGGATTGAGAATCATAATTTCAAGGAAATAGAGTTCACGGAAGATGATTGAAACCAAATATCATGATTTGATTCGAGATTTTTAGAGATAAATCGGTTTGAGGCTCTTGAGGAATATCTTGAAAAAAAAATTGATTAAGGATTTAAGGATTCATGAGGAAACTATAGAGTTTTCAGGAAAAAATATATATATATATATCCAGTAAGGATTGAAGTGCCGTAGGTGAAGATTTGATTCGAAAAACCTGCCTGCTCTAGCTGGCAGTATAATTATGGATTGTTATCTAGAAGATTGTGCGAATCTTAGACGTGATTGAGAGAATCAAGTGACGTCAAATGTGCCAGGATAATGGGTCGTAGTAGAAAAAGCTACAGACCTAAATCGATTTGAAATCCAAGATTTCGATTTTGGAGAATGAAACCCTCGTGTGACTAGACGGTTAGTCTAGATAGCCCTAGTAGGCAAATTTGGAGATATATAGCTAAGTGATGTCAGCAAGTTATGGTTATAAAGAGCTTGTTGATTTGTGGTACCGGCATTTGCGGTCAGTGAAAAGCCGTAAGACAAAATAGAAAATACCAGGAGATATTCTCAAAAGGTTTTTCGAATTTATTTTTCAATGATGAAATTACCAATAATAGATTGAGGATTATTAGATGCTTAACTATAAATAGCTTGATTGAGGATGTAAATTATTAGGATTTGGAAGAGGTGATAATTAAAGAGTCGATATCTTTTGCCTTGAACCTAATGAATTATTAAACAGTTACAAGTGCTATGATATTTTCTAGGATTGATGCGCGATCGAGGAGTAAAGTAACCCCTTGCAATATTAAGGATACGTGTGATGCTCTTCATTGTGATGCTTGAGGGTAAATGGTCCTGAGATTTTGAATAGATGATAACGATGTCACAGATTGTGTGAATTAAGAGGCTAGAATAAAGTTGATAGCACTATTGTCAAGACGATTAGACATTAGAGTTAGGGAGCAAGTCTAGAGATTGTGAGTTGGCAAGTAAACTTGTGTTACGGTTGACTGGGAGTCAAAAGAGTCGGTGGTCAGATACGAGAAAAGTAATCAGATGATTTATTTATGGTAAAGTATGATTGGATCGAGCACGATTAAAGTTAGTTGGCATGAAATGTTATTACTCAAGGATTAATTCAAGCAAATTTGAGGATTAAATGGTTAATCTGATGATATAAAATGCTATTTGAGGATTACTTTGAAAAGGTACGAAAACTTATTCGAGTTATGGGTATGGATAAATAGATATTAGTATTGCTAGATTGGAAGATAACGTTATGTTTCAAATTGATATTAAAAGTTAGATTACGAAAGGAAGATTTGGAGATAAATAGAATCGATTAATTGTAAAAATTTCTTGATGAGATAGTTATACGACATGATTAGAAAATGATTGTGGTTAATTGTCAGAAACTTGAGGTTATAGCAGGTGATGAATACTTACAAGAATGAGGAAACAACGGAAATCTCGAATAGATTAGCAAGTAAAGATTAAACAATGACTAAGTTTGAGATGACCTAAGGAGAGGCATATCTAGTTTCGAGGATATGTGATGACGTATACTTGTGATAGGATCCAAGAGTACGTGAAATAGTTTGATGACATAAAAATATTTCTTTGAGGATTGATTTGATTAAAGTTAAGATATATCGAGATCAAGGGCTTTTGTGTTAAGGTTGGAAGATTATCAAAACATGATTGATTAGTTCAAATGACATCATCGGAAATCGGAATTAGAAAAGTATCGTGATTAAGGATATTGATTGGATAACTTAGTGAAAAGCAAATTGAAAATTGATGATGTAGATATGAGAGTTGCAGGCTCATTATGATGATATGTGTACCGACTTGGATAAGAGTTCAGGTTAAGACTTGTGGCCCAAGGACGGAGTTATGTGGTTAGTAGCTTTGAAAGAGAAATCCAAAAAGAATGTGTGGTTGACAAATAGATTGTCTAGGGATTGATAAGTGTGGTTAGCCCAAGAGTTCAAATTTTGAGATTTAGGACATAGGGCAAATTTCGAGGACAAAATTTTGTAAGGAGGGGAGAATGTAATACCCCATGTTCGTATGAGGTTGCCACGTCATTTCGATGATTTTTGAATACCCAAAAATTGGCTTGATAGCAGTTATAAGTACCAAATCGACTGCAGGGAATGTCTCGGAGTGAAATTGTCTAAGGAAAATAATATGCTTTCGATGAGCATTTCGAGATAGAATTTATGGTACCAAAAGAAATCAGATCGAGAAAAGTTTTCGGTACATCTAAATTACAACTGCTATTTAGGCTGAAAAATCAAATCATTGTAGGAGGCTCCCGAAAAATCAACGGAACCCTAGGGGGGCTCCGGTTTTGTGTAATGAACAACCCTTTAGTGGTTTCAGGATGAAATGACAGCCCGATGAGGACACTGGGACAAAATCGTTTAAATCGAGTAACTTTGAAGTTATTAATTTTGTATTTTCGGTATTGTAATACAAATTAATTTGAGGTTTAAGGGCACAATTGTAATAAAAGAATTTCCCTAGTGATATTATGAGAAAATTGAGGATTAATATGTAATTTTCTATATCTATTATTGTGATATATAGTATATATATATATATATGTATGAATATGGATGTGTTGTGTGTGCGTGGATGGCAGCAACCCATTCCTCTGCAACTCTATATCTCTAACACGCCATACCCTGCTACAATTGGCCACGATTTATGGAGTAATTCTCACACAAAAATCACCATGTCCTGCAAGATTTATGGAAGATTTCCCACGGCAAGAGGTATGGGCAAGGTAGCGAGGAGAGTGGCGGGATGCCTATAAATAAAGGAGAAGAATGAGAGTGAAGGGGCATGGGACTCGGACTTGGCCGAGAAAGAGAAGAAGAAGGAGGGAGATCGAGAGGAAGCTGGATGCTCGCAACGATGGCTGGAGGCAGTCGCGAAGAAAGCCGCAACAGAGCAGCTACAGCGGAGGTGGCTAGTCCAGCCATGGGCGGGCAGACGCGAGCTGCTATGCGCAACCATGGCTGATGCACAACAAGCATCATCAATAGTAGTGAGCGGCTGGTTCGCGGTAATGGCGGAGCTAGTTGCGCGCGGAGGAGACGATGGCAGCCATGGTGATGACCGATGATGCCAGTGGTAGCGAGAGGAGGCCCAAGCACTGGCGGTGGTTGGGCATAGCTGTGCCCAGCCTATGTTTGGGCGTTGTAGAGAAGAAATAGAGGAATGAAGAGAAGGAAAAGAAGAAGAAGAAGAAGAAGAAGAAGAAGAAGAAGAAGAAGAAGAAGAAGAAGAAAGAAAGAAAAAAAGGAAAAAGAAAGAAAAAATGAAGAAAGAAAGAATGGAGAAGAAAGAAAAGAAGGAGTTGCAGGCGCTGGAAGAAAAGCTGGAGGTAGAAGATGGAATGGAAAAAGAAAAAGAAAAAGAAAGAAAAGAAAGAAAAAGAAGAAAAATAGGAAAAGGTCTAAAAAAAA
The DNA here is from genome assembly GCA_036245055.1 of Diospyros kaki. Lineage (NCBI taxonomy): Eukaryota > Viridiplantae > Streptophyta > Magnoliopsida > Ericales > Ebenaceae > Diospyros > Diospyros kaki. The sequence continues at coordinate 8,155,086 of BSEG01000003.1, forward strand.
TTCAAAAAAAAAAGGATTTGGTGATTTATTATTATTTCGAAGATTTTGAGAGAGAAAACGGCCCGGGCACGCGTTTCAAGGATATGACACGCATATCGAGAAAGTCAGAGATGTTAAGTTAAGATGAGTAAAATTTTTTAGAAAATTTCAAAAATTCAAGAATATTATCTTATGAATTGTCGTAGTAAAATATTTGAGAAGATATTTTAAAAATATTTAGTTTGGATTTATTAAGGAAAAATAGGAAGAAATAGAGAGAAAATTATAAAAAAATGTCAGAAATTATGAAAAAATAGGTTTTAATACTTATTTAAATAATTTTGGTGATTAGGATGTTTTGAGGCTTAAGTTGAAGTGATTGGTGTGAATTTTGAGGATGACACGCAAATCGAGGTGATGCACGAATTTCGAGACATGCATGAATATCGAGATTTATGTTCCCAACTGGATTTAGTGATTGGTGTGAATATCTAAGTGATTGGTGTGAATTTCCCAACTGGATTTAGTTTTATGAAAAATGGTTGGTTTGTAAGTGATTTATGTTCCTCGAAAATATTTTCATCATATTGACATATTTTGATATGTACCCATCACGTAGACTGCATACATGACATGATTATGAACTGCATAAATACACGTTGATACCATTGATCACTCGTATTGAAGTCGTAGGGAATACGAACTGGTACCGCTACTTTACCAAGGGTGCACCCATACACCCTGGCTTCGAAAGAGGTGGTCGCAAAAATGGTAGGCAGCATGAGGGGTACAGTTAACCCCTACGAGGTAAGACATTATATACACACATGATATAGCATTATGTACCCTTACTTAGATGATTCATCATCTAACTTGGACTTTGTCCTTGGAATATTCAAACGCTCCAGGTGGAGATTGTAACAGATATAAGGATAAATGAGGCATGAAATGGCACTTAGCAGAATGCATGAAGAATCAAATGTATGTTATGTAGCCCATGTATTTAAGTTCTGCTACTTTGAATTTTGAATATTTTGAGGAATGTTAAAGATGTAAGAATTTAATTATGATCAATATTAAGATATCAGGTTTCGATCTTTACTTCTGCATTTGATGTGTATAGTGATTTTCTTTTAAGATTAATATATGGGAATTCTGAGACAGATTCAAGGAATAATGTGGTTTAGCTTTAGTGTTTGAAAGAAAAAACAAATTATTATCCCGTAATTGTCCCAAGTTTATAACGCGCCCGAGAAAGCAGGGCGTTACAATTTTGGCCCCAATTTGAAGCTCCTGAGCTTTCCAACTATTCCACTAAGCCTCATAAGCTCTAAATCCTTCATCTCACCCCCGAAGATTAAAAAAAATCATCATTTCGACCACTCTCGGCCAAAATTAATAAATTACACTTGGGTTCGAATATACGTAAGATTGTGTTTCAATCGAAATTACTTTTGTTTCTTCCCGAAACCACTTAAGGGTTGTTTTTTATGCTAAATATGAAACCTATTCCGTTCACTTTCTGGAAGTCTCTTATGATCATTCGGTTTTTGAGCCTGAATCATAACTATACCGAAAGCCATCTCCGATTTGATTTCTTTTGGCGCCACAAATCTTGTCTCAAGACGCTTGTCGATTTTGTACCCTTATTTTTAGACATATAAGTTCCGAGGCATTCCCTTACGTTGATTCGACGACTTATTTTACTATCAAACTAATTTTTCAGTATTTTAAACTCATACCAATTAAGTGAAAACCTTATGCCACCATGGGGTATTACAACACAAACTTAGCGGTGCAATTTGGAGGTCTACTAGATTTCCCACTCATCAGGATGTTTAGCAATGATGTTTATTAGCTAGAGAACTACTCAAGTCTGCGTTCTACTTCATTTTTATTTTTTTCTTCTAATTTATTTTGTAATTTAAAAGAAGCTAACTATGTGCTAAAATTGATTTTTGTTGTATGTTCTACTCTATTTTTTTTCTTTCTTCTAATTATAGTTGCAATTTAGAAGAAACAAATATTTTCATTATATGATCTAGTCATTTTTTTTTTCTCTCTTCTAATTTCTTTAGCAATAGAAAGGAAATAATTTTTTTTCTATAACTTTTTTGTGTTGTTTGTTCTGCTGTATTTCTTTTTCTTTATTCAAATTGGAAAAAAAATTAGAAGAAACTAATTTCATTTTTTGTTATAATTTTTTATTTCCTCTAATCTTTTTTGCAGAAGAAATTAATTTTTTTTTGCAATAATATTAGTTGTTATTATATGGTTTATTAGTTGTCATTTATGAGTTTATGCATTTGCATCTACATCCTTACAGGTACATATCGAAAAGAATATTATATAGTATTTTATATGTGTAACACCCCATCTTCCCAGGGCATTAGGTAACGTAAGATTCTGGGGATTTTTTTTTTTCCAAACAGAAACCCATCACATAAATCGATCCCCGAAAATCTCATTACACCTTCTCAGTATATCAACATAAAATAATTAATAAACTAAGACAGGTAAATCACCTCAAATGCGGAAGTTAGATCGAAACCTCAATAAATCATAACCGAACCCACTTTATTTATAACATAAAGTCAAACCAATATTTTACATGACATTCTCAAAATAAACAACATAATTGAAACGACATAATATAAAACATCCACTAATTGCTGTCACTCCTCGGCAATTGCCTTTCCCTTCGCACTGCTGCCTTTACTTAGAACGTTTGAATATTCTAGGAACATAGTCTATATTAGACGATGAATCATCGAAGTGAGAGTTCAAAACACATTTTCATGAATGAATGGAAGATATGAAATAAACCAACACAACCAGATAAGCCCTAGTCCAAGAGAATCCCACAGCGCTTAACCCTACCACGGGGAAAGATCAATCTTTCTAAAAGTCATGCCACCATTCCGACATACCGACATGACGTGGTTCTAGCTTAAGAAGGGCAAGTCAACACATCTCTCCAACATTTCGGGGACAATCATTACCAACTCCCAGCCCAGGAGGGTCACATCAACGCAGGAACCCAACTCACCACATTTACGTCGGAGATTACGTTCTCACTCTAAGCATCTAGGAACTACCACACAATCTCAATTCAAAATTTCACATGGACCACCTAGTTATCCTAGTGCAACTTCCCTGACCAAACGGCCTGACACAAAAATCAAGACGGCTATCCTGGCATACACACCAGCACAGGATATCCTTATTATTCGGTCACGCCCTTGGAGAATTATGGCTACACTATCCAGACAACATTTTAGGCTGACATTCTTTATGAACAACACAAAACGCATGGTAACGCCACCTTTCACAATTCAATGCATCATATAAATAACAAGTTTATAAAATGCAATGTACAAGTACAAAACGTTTAGGGACGAACCTCCCTCATAAAATCAACCGTTACCCGTTACCGTTTGCATGCAACAAACCCATTTTGCATGAAATCTCAATATGTTTTAGTGACACAAACACCAAGTTTTTAAGATAAAAACACCCATAGTAAATCAACTTTTGGGCGGCAAACACTCACAACAAGTTAAGTTTTGGTAGTGAACAACTCAACTTGAACGTATTCAGTATGCCTTGATCTTCGTGTAATGCCTCGATTTGAGTGCCAAATCTCAAACACCTAAACTTGTACTCAATCTCAAGCCACGATACTCCCTAAACACCATATTTAATTAAGGAAGCATTAAAAACTATTTCCCCTTAATTTTCCTTAATTTTCTCCTATTTTTTACCTCGATAATTAAAAAATAATTATCTCCTCAAACTTTTTCCCAAACTTTTCAACACAATAAATCCTAAAATAATGCAAGGAAAATATTGAAGAAAAATATCGGAAAAACCCTTGTGTCAAGTGCCCTGTGAGTGGAGTGTGGCACATGCAACTCACGCACTGCCATTTTCTTCAATTTTCGGCTACCGCCGACTACTCCGATGGAAGATCTAAGGGTACCCCCTTCAAGCTCTCGTCTAGTCGATCACTTTGGCATCGGTTGCCAGCCAAAAGGCCATCGAAAAACCCTCCAAATCAATAGTTGCAAGTGTGGCAGAGGCGTCCGCCTCAAGCTTTCCAGCCAAGCTGGAACAACCACCAAACGTGCTCTAATGCGCACCAAATTCTCCAGAACTCATCTACTTGATGCAAGGATCAAAAGCCCCTTAACCACTCTCTCAAAAACATCCAAAATCACGGCCGATTTGTGTTTTAAATTTCGGCTGAACCCTTCCCCTTTTTAAAACCAAAATCTGGCCATTTCTCGACCAATTGCTGGCCAAGGCTTGGCCTCCAAGCAAGCTCCCGCCGTATATGACCTCTCTCAAGTCTCCTTTGGTAGTCCCATCAGCGGAAACGGACTCCACGTGTGGTGGAAAGTGACGACCGACTTTTGGCTTGCGTTCACACTACCAATATTTGATTTATTGCACTATCACCCTCTTATTTCTTCAAATCTCATTTTTGCCCTTTCCATAGCACCCCTAATCTTTCCAACAATACCACTAAGGCCCATAAGTTTAAACTTCTTCATTTCATCCTCAAAATTCTCGAAAAACTATCATTTTAACCTCTTTCGGGTAAAATTTGAAAATTACACTTAGGCCTAGCTGATCGTTTTGACCTTAAATCCATTTGTTTCAACCCGAAATCACTCAAGGGTTGTTTTATATATAAAATCTAAGTCCTCAAGACACCTCGTTGACTTTTCAGATATTCCCTACATTGATTTGGTTTTCTAAGACTGGTCGACGGGTGTACCGTAAACTATTCCTGATCTAATTTCTTTTATCACCTAAAACCATGTCTCAAATAATCACTCATCAGTACTATCTCATTTGCTTAGCTATCTATGGTCCGGGGTACTCCCTCTAGTTGATTCGATTGCTTAAAACTGTGTTAGTGTACCCTAAATCCCTATTATTTTGAATATTCTATTTATTCCATTCGTCATATGTCATTTATAAACTCAAGAATTTCCCGGGTATTACAATATGCATTTTGAATAAATGTGCACCTCATGTACTTGAGGCTCGCGCTTCGCCTTGCGCCTTGCGCAAAGGCCCAAGCACTAATTTGCACCTCGGTACACCTTGTGCCATTGACAACTATGTACTAGACTGGTGCATTGCATAGAAAAGAAATGAAAGAAATAGGGAAAATAAAATGTTTGAGTATGTATATCAGTTGCCTGATAGTCTATGGGGGTGTTTGGCTTCCCTTTTTTTTTTTTAGCAGCTTTTAAACTATTTAGTTTAAGTTGTGTAAAGATGAAAAGTTGGATAACGTTTAACTTGATAATGTGTTTAGATAAATGTGATTTGACCTGTTAGTTATATAGTTATGTGTTTGGTTTGAAAAAATTGATAAACTATCAAAGATTGTAAAAAAGAATAAAATAGACATATTGTTGAATAATACAAATAAAATATATAAAAATATTAATTTTTAATAAAAATAAATTATAAATTGATGTCCAACTAATAAAATTTTATCATTAGATATTAATAAATTATATATAATTGTTAAAAAATATATTAATACAATATATATATCTATGTTAAATATAAAAGTGGTTGTTAAAATAAGTTATACGCAGGTTATAAGCTATTTCAATAGCTTATAAGAGGTCAAATCGGTAAGCCAAACACGCTCGATGTATATCAGTTGTCTAAAGTGAAATGTCTGAGTATTTATTTGCATAAATATTTAATTTGAACATCTAGCTATTTATTTTATTTTGTTAATTCACCATTTTTTTTCTTTTTTTTTTCTTGATTCAAACAAGCGAGCAGCATAAGTGTACAAGTTGTCTTCTTTTACATCAACACTTTAACTTGAATACCATGAATTAAGCTAACAATAAGAAAGGCGAAGAGATGATCTGTAATTTAATAATAATTAAGACACAAAAAAAGAGGAAGAGATTATCTAAACCCTAATTAATACACTCAAGTATGAAACATGAAACATGCCTTCCATTCTTTTCACTTTTTACAATTTGGGGTTATTTAGCTTTTAGCGGATAAGAGAGTGGCGCCCTGTGGACGGCTGCCAGATTGTAGACATCTGAAAGGGGCAAGGCCGAAGTTGGCGCGAGCAAGTAACCACCGAGAAGGAATCTTGAAGTCAAAGATTAGAAAAGAAATAAATTAACGCACATTTACAATGCGATTCTGCACATTCACAAAGTGCTTCAGCTTCAGCTTAATCAATGAACCTTCCTGCTTTGAATTTTCATTCTATAACATATTCAGTACATTTGTCGTATAAAATTAGTTCCAGAAAAGGAAGCTCGCCACGTGCCTCCAAAATTAAGGTTGACGAGAAATAAAACGTATATATATGAAGACGTTGGAATTTGGAAACGACAACAATACCCACTGAATAAGGCTGGTGTCTTTGCTCTCTCTCTCTCTCTCTCTCTCCACTTAAGAACAAAAAGGGGAACTGTCACTCTCTCTGCAACAGAAACATGTCTGAAATTGAACCCACCATGAATATGAATTTGATCTCCAGTTCAAGCTCCAGTTTCTTTGACGAGCAAAGATGGGTGATTCAGATTCGGAAAACCCTAGACGAACAAGTACTGGAAGAAGAGATCGATATCCCAGCCTGCATCTTCAATGTCCCCAAGAAGCTCTTGGCCACGGACACTTATTCCTATATCCCTCAACACGTTGCCTTAGGCCCTTACCATTACTGGCGGCCCGAGCTCTACGAGATGCAGCGCCACAAACTCGCCGCCGCCAAACGAACCCAGAAACAGCTTCCTCGGGATTTCAAATTCCAGTATTTTGTAGACGAGTTGGCCAAGCTCGAGCCCCGAATCCGAGGTTGCTACCACAAGTACTTGGATTTTAACGGCGAGACCTTGGCCTGGATGATGGCCGTCGACGCCGCCTTCTTGCTGGAATTCATTCAAACTCCTGTCGGAAGAAAGTCGGCGCACGAGGCCATTCTCCGGGATTTGGTGATGCTCGAGAATCAAATTCCCATGTTTTTACTCACAAAGTTGTTGGAGTTTTTGCCGTTTTCGCCGGCCCCGGAATCGGCCGACAAGATGCTTTTTTCCAAGTTGATGGGATTTTGTAAAGAGATTTCGCCGTTTAGGACGGTGGAAAAATTCCCAAATTCCAAACTTGGGCAATGCCCGCACTTCCTGGACATTTTGTACCACGCTATCGTGCCCAAATTACACGAGCCGCCGTCTGAGATCTGTATTGAAGTTGATGATCAACAAAGTGAAGCCAAAGAGAGCAAAGAAGAAGAAGAAGGCAGCCAATCTTTCGGGAATTCAAATCAGGTTAAAGAACTGCTTGTTGAACTCTGGAAAATGATCCAGGAATCAAGTAAAGGCCCGCTACATGGCATCAAAATAATACTTCTTTCCGGGCCAGTTCAGGTTATATTGAAACTTCCATGGACGATGATCTCAAATCTTCCCGGACTCAGGCTCTTGAAACCGCCATTGGAGTACTTAGTGTTGAGATGTGATTCAAAGGTTGACTGGGTTTGTTGCTTGGACCAAGTCTTGAGGTACTTGTTAGCAGGTTGGTTGTTTTAAGTAGTAGGAGTTGTTGCTAATAATAAGCTAGTGGCTGTACTGGACCTTCGTTAGTAACGAAGTGATCCGAAATTATTGGTTTGTTTGTTTTAATATTCCTGTATATATAGAAGCACTTCACGTTATTGACTGTGTGCTATAAAGTAATAAAAAGCATCTTCAAAAGCTTTCTCCCTATCTGTCAGTGCTAGTTACCTTTTTTCTCAACAAAATTGGTATCAGAGCCACAATACGTGAGGCTTGGGTCCTTCTAAGTTTGAAGAGTGATCCACGAGAGAACAATGGCAGCTGCTGGGTTTTCTTCCTCTCAACCACTTATACCGATTTTCAACGGTGAAAAGTACGAGTGGTGGAGCATCAAGATGAAGACATTGCTCAGATCGCAAGAGCTATGGGACTTGGTGGAGTATGGGTTCGTTGATATAGAACCCAGTAAAGAAAAGGAGAAAAGCCCAAAAGTAACCAAGGAAGAGGACCAAAGCCTGAAAGACATCAAGAAGAGGGATGCCAAAGCATTGTTCATTCTCCAGCAAGCAGTCCATGAGACTATTTTCTCACGGATTGCAGCAGCAACCACATCAAAGCAAGCATGGTCAATTCTACAAAACGAGTTCCATGGTGGTTCAAAGGTCATAGTAGTGAGATTACAATCACTAAGACGTGACTTTGAAACCTTAGTTATGAAGAATGGGGAATCTATTGCTGAGTTTTTGTCAAGAGCAATGACAATAGTCAGTCAAATGCGTTCCTACGGTGAGCAAATTCCAGATGAGACGATCGTTGGAAAAGTATTGAGAAGCTTGACTCCAAAATTTGACCATGTGGTAGCTGCTATAGAAGAAGCTAAGGATTTGTCAGTTCTTTCGGTTGATGAACTAATGGGATCTCTTCAAGCTCATGAGTCAAGAATCAATAGATCACTTGAAAAGAAAGAAGATAAGGCATTTCAAGTGAAGGAGATAGCCACCAAACATGGAGACAATGACCGTTCAACAAGCAGAGGTCGAGGAAGAAGAGGATCTCGCGGTCGTGGTCGAGGTAACGGCAGAGGCAGAGGAAGGAATGAAGGACAAAGGCAGTCCAATGAGCATGGAAACATGAAGAATGGCATTCAATGTTATCACTGCAAGAGATATGGGCATATAAAAGCTGATTGTTGGTACAAAGATCAGAACATGAATTTTGCAGAACAGAACATGAATTTTGCAGCAGAAAATGAAGAAGAAAACAAGCTTTTTATGGCTTGTATTGATACTAACTGTAAACCAAGTGATTTGTGGTTTGTAGACAGCGGGTGTTCGAACCATATGACGGGCACCAAATCCTTATTCCAGGATCTTGATGAGACGCAAAGGATAAAAGTACAGCTTGGCAATAAAAAGGAAATGCAAGTTGAAGGAAAAGGCACGGTCGGAGTCGGCACTAGCGATGGCAAGGTAAAAGAGCTGAACAATGTTCAATTTGTACCTGATCTAAGATACAATTTATTGAGTGTTGGACAATTGATGGCTGGTGGATATTCTGTTTTATTTGATGACAATGCATGTGTTATTAAAAACAAGAAATCAGGCCAAATGGTTAATATCAGCATGACTTCAAACAAGATGTTCCCACTGGATGTTTCTAAAGGCCTGAATTTTGCTCTTACTGCAAGTGCAAAGGAAGACTCAAAGCTATGGCATTTGAGGTACGGGCATCTCAACATTAAGGGCCTGAAGTTGCTAAGTGATAAAGGTATGGTTTGCGGGCTACCAAAAATTGGTTCTATTGATTTATGTGAAGGGTGCATTTATGGAAAACAAACTAGAAAGTCATTTCCTGTTGGAAAAGCTTGGAGAGCTACAAACTGTCTAGAATTAATTCATGCTGATTTATGTGGGCCTATGCAAACAGAGTCCTTGGGTGGGAGTCGTTATTTCTTGCTATTCACAGATGATTATAGTCGCATGAGTTGGGTTTATTTTCTGGAAAACAAGTCAGAAACTTTTGAGAAGTTTCAGAAATTTAAAGTTATGGTGGAAAAGCAAAGTGACTGCCATATCAAAGTTCTTCGCACAGATAGAGGTGGAGAATTCGTGTCCAAAGAATTTAATTTGTTTTGCGAAGAAAGTGGCATTCATAGGGAGTTAACAACCCCTTACACTCCGGAGCAAAATGGCGTCGCTGAGCGCAAAAATCGAACTGTTGTGGAGATGGCAAGAAGTATGTTACAAGCAAAGAGACTTTCAAATCAATTTTGGGCGGAAGCTGTAGCAACATCTGTCTATTTGCTGAATCTCTCACCAACAAGGGCTGTCATGAATCAAACTCCATATGAAGCTTGGCATGGAAGGAGACCATCTGTAAGTCATTTACGAGTCTTTGGGTGCGTTGCTTATGCTTTGATAAATTCACAAGTTCGTCAAAAGCTTGATGAAAAATCTGAAAAATGCATTTTTATTGGTTATTGTACTCAATCCAAAGGATATAGACTGTATAATCCTCTTAGTGGAAAGATTTTAATTAGAAGGGATATAGTATTTGATGAAAATGCAAGCTGGGATTGGGGTGAAGAACAGATACAACAAGAGATGCCTATGCCTGTTGAAATCTCTTCAGAGGAAAGACAAGAGCCAACCCCTACAAGTTCACCTGCTATGGCGTCAGCAAAGTCATCAACTTCAGCAACACCAAGCAGAAACTCTTCATCCACAGCACTTCAAGAGTCTTCAGATGAGAGATCACCAAGGAAGTATAGATCTTTGACTGATATATATGCATCTTGTCAATTTGCTCTTACTGTTTCAGACCCTATAAATTATGGAGAAGCAGCTGAAAAAGAAGAATGGCAGAAAGCAATGGTGGAAGAGATGAAAGCTATCGAAAAGAATGAAACATGGGAGATGGTTGACTTACCGGAATGTAAAAATGCAATTGGTTTGAAGTGGGTGTTCAAGACCAAATTTGCTGTAGATGGAAGCATACAAAAGCACAAAGCTCGTCTTGTGGCAAAGGGATATGCGCAACAATATGGTGTTGATTTCGAAGAAACTTTTTCTCCGGTAGCTCGATTTGAAACGGTAAGACTTGTTCTAGCATTGGCTGCACAATTGCAATGGTTTGTTTATCAATTTGATGTCAAGTCGGCATTTCTCAATGGAGATTTACAAGAAGAGGTCTATGTAACACAGCCAGAAGGTTTCATAAAGGAAGGTGATGAAACAAAAGTGTACAAGTTGAAAAAGGCGTTGTATGGATTGAAGCAAGCTCCACGAGCTTGGTATAGCAAGATCGATGGGTATTTTCAGAAAGAAGGGTACATGAGAAGTATGAACGAGCCCACTTTGTATGTGAAAAAGGAAGGTAAAAATGATCTCATCATTGTTTGTCTTTATGTTGATGATATCATTTACACTAGTTCCTCTAGTTCTCTTGTGGATCAGTTTAAGTCTCAAATGATGAATGAGTTTGAGATGTCGGATATGGGTTTATTGCATTATTTCCTTGGCCTTGAAGTCCATCAAGCTGAAGATGGAATTTTTCTTTCACAAAGGAAATATGTCAGGGATCTTCTCAGTAAATTTGGCATGGTTAATTGCAAGCCTGCAGCTACACCCATGAATATAAATGAAAAATTGCAGCATGAAGATGGAGCAGAAATGGCTGATGCTAAGAAGTTTAGGAGCTTGGTTGGAGGCTTGATTTATTTAACGCACACTCGACCCGATCTTGCATTTCCTGTTGGTGTTATTTCCAGGTTTATGCAACAGCCTTCAAAAGTTCATTATGGAGCAGCAAAGCGGGTATTGCGTTATATGGCTGGAACTATGGAGTATGGAATTTGGTACTCTAAAGCTTTCAATTACAGATTATGTGGGTTCACGGACAGCGATTGGGCAAGTTCGTTAGATGATAGACGAAGCATTTCGGCTAATGTTTTCACTCTAGGATCAGGAGTGATCACTTGGAGCTCAAAAAAGCAAGCAACAGTAGCATTGTCGACCTCGAAAGCAGAGTACGTGGCAGCAACTTCAGCAGCTTGTCAAGCCATTTGGCTAAGGAGAGTGTTGGTTGAACTTCAACAGGAACAAGAAGGACCAACAGAGATATTTTGTGACAATAAAGCAACGATCTCCATGACGAAGAATCCAACATTTCACAGCAGAACGAAGCATATCGAGTTACGTCACCATTTCATTCGTGACCTTGTTGCAAAGGAGGAAATAGCCTTGAAGTATTGCAGCACAGACGTGCAGTTGGCAGACATACTTACAAAGGCTTTACCAAAGGAAAAGTTCTGCTATTTCAGAGGATTGCTTGGTGTGTGCAACTTTGAATCAAGGGGGAGTGTTGAGATGTGATTCAAAGGTTGACTGGGTTTGTTGCTTGGACCAAGTCTTGAGGTACTTGTTAGCAGGTTGGTTGTTTTAAGTAGTAGGAGTTGTTGCTAATAATAAGCTAGTGGCTGTACTGGACCTTCGTTAGTAACGAAGTGATCCGAAATTATTGGTTTGTTTGTTTTAATATTCCTGTATATATAGAAGCACTTCACGTTATTGACTGTGTGCTATAAAGTAATAAAAAGCATCTTCAAAAGCTTTCTCCCTATCTGTCAGTGCTAGTTACCTTTTTTCTCAACACTTAGTCTTCTCCCGGAACACCAAACAAACCAATCAAGAAACCCAGACCTCAATCCCCGATGACAACGTCGGCAAGCCGTCGTTGGTGGAGGAGATCGCCATCCCTTCCGTCACAGAGCTGTCCAGCGCCAGCATCCGGTTCTCCCCCACGAACGGCTCCGTCATGTCCATCGCCTTCAACGCCGCCTCGGCCACTCTCTTCCTCCCCGCCGTCCGACTGGAGGCCAACACGGAGGCCACTTTCCGAAACCTAGTGGCCTACGAAGCATGCAACGAATCGGGGCCGTTGGTTTTCACCCGATACACCGAACTAATGAACGGGATCATCGACACGGCCGAAGATGCCAGATTACTCAGAGAAAGGGGGATCATTCTAAACCATTTGAAGAGCGACGAAGAGGCTGCCGATCTCTGGAACGGTATGTGCAAATCTGTGAGGTTGACGAGAGTGCCGTTTCTGGACAAAGTGATCGAAGATGTGAACAAGTATCACAACGGCAGGTGGAAGGTGAAGCTTCGGGGCTTGCTGAAGCTGTATGTGTTTGAGTCATGGAAGTTTCTGGCGCTGCTGGGGGCGGTGTTGCTGCTGCTGTTCATGAGCTTACAGGCGTTTTGCTCGGTGTATAGCTGTGCTCGAATATTTCATATCAAAAGCAATTGATTATGTGGTGGTGATCTCTTTATTTAATCCGTTCGGAAGACATACATACTTGTTTTTGTTTAATTAATTTCTTGAATTAATTTGTTTTTCATTCACCAATTGTATGTTGTAGGTTTGATTATAAACTTAGTTCGTATAACAAATTTAACATGTTTAATATATTTGATATTACTAAAATAAAACGTATACATACTTTTAGTGTATCATATAAAAACACATATAACAACTACAAAACATGACATGCCTAAAAAAAAGTATAGTGAAACTTTCAAAATCTATGTTTCAAGGACTTTCTTCCCTTTCCAATCACTAGCGTTGCCTTATAATGTTTGAATATTTTAGGAGATAAACCCCTCTTTCCAGAATAAAGTGCATAAAAAATGTGTATATATAATATATATATATATAAGAAAGAAATGCAAGTTTTCACTTGCCAATGCCACTAGTGACCATGTCAATATGTCTCCAAGAGCTTTCTCAACTTGCGCTCTAAGAGCCTCTTGGAATCATGTCACCTTGATCCTAAACGACATATATAAAACAAAATAATATGATCATAGATACAAATAAAAAGTCAAATAAAGTATATTTTTAAAATTAATTTATCATGCAACACAAAAAAAACCACCAAGTAAGAGTTTGTGGATCGAAGAAAATCACCTTGGGGTCTTTTTAGAGAAAATCTTGCTTAGTTCTCCTAGCTTCCCAATCTCTATTAGGTCATCTTGATGAAAGATTCTTCTTCTCTTTACTAGTTGTCTCCCTTTTTTTTTCTTTTATTCTTTATTTTTCTTTATTTTCTCTCATCTCTTACACTTATTTCAACTCTTTCCTCTCTATATGCACACATGAGAAAAAGAGAAAGGGGAAGAGACTTAAAAGGAATCCATCCCCAATGGTGCCGCCCCGGAGGGGGGGGGGGGGGGAGGCGCACGAGGCTGTCCAAGCTAGTCCCTTCCCGCAAGCAAATAGCTGTTGTTGCTCCTACTTACTGGCCTAGGAAGGCCCCCTGCAGGGGTCCCTTTCACCTGGCTAAATATATATATATATATATTATATTGTACATATATATACATATATTTAAATTATTTGATTCACTTGACTGAATAAAGTTTCTCCAAATTAAGTTCAAATTTAATTTTTTAAATCTCTAAATATTCTAAAAATATTTTGGGACATTACAATCACCCTTGTGAAGGCTAGATCTGACTCCATCACCATCGCTGAACATACCTCACCATTGACCTCTTAGAGAATGTATACAATAACCTTTTTAGGGACGTGAGAGTTGTTTATAGCGCCCCCTCATGAATGCTTGTCCAGATTCCTTATACTTCGTATTGGAATAAATAGGTTGTGGCTGTCAGTTTGTTGCGTGTATGTGGAACTATTTCTCAATGAATGAATTGCAAATGACGGAGTCGAGCTACAATGTTAACATTAATCCATCTAATCCTTAGTTGTCTATGATGTTAGACTCGCCCTCTTTTTGTTTGCTCATTGTATTGGTTGTAGACTGATATGAACTATATACATATATATATATATGTATTTTTTTTTTTATTTCCTTTGATGGATCCTAGTGGCTCCATACGATGGATTAAGTTTTGTAATGAGTTGAATTGGAATTAAGTTTTCTATCTTTGTCCGTCTTATTGCTATAGGATGTGGGATTAAGTTTTCTTTAGGTTTTTTAAAGCTCATGTGCTGTAACGGAAGGGGTTCACATGGTAATGTATTATTCGATTTAGGTTGCAACAAATCCTCGATTTTGTCACTTTGAGATTTAATTCTAAAACGAGCGTCATTACGTGGAACACCCTCCAGACTTATATGCATAATTTCCCTCTTTTGCATGGTTGATGTGAAATTCGTCTAAGGTGTTTACATCTACCCTTTTAGGAACTAAACGTTCTCGTTGAAATTTTCCCCATCATCAAGCTCAGAGACTCGAGATTCATCTTTGATACCATTTATAATAATTGAGATCTACATAGTAATGTATTATTTGATTTAAATAGCAATCAATCCCCGATTTTATTACTTTAAAATTTAATCTCAAAATGCGTGTCAGTGTATATAACACCTTCCATACTTAATTCCTCCCCCTGCATGACCGATGTACAATTCGTGCCTACATGTGCCGTGTTAGTTTGGATTTCTTCCTTGCTCGGAGGTCAGTAATTAGTTAAAAAGTCAGCATCTAGTTAGGCAATAAATTCACTCGATTATGACTGACAGCTTGTGCCAAATCTATCCTTTCTTATGATTTAATTAAATATTATCACCAAATGAATTTTAACAGACGTGTTGACAAGACTTTTATATATATATATATATAACCATATTATATAAACAATAACTAAGTAAATGAAATCTAAGCACTACTTATACGCGAAGAACATTAAAACTGTGTTTGATTGTACAAGATGGAAAAGGAAAAGTTTTTCAACTTTTTTGAAAAATCAAAACTAATCCCTCCTTGGGAATTGATTTTCCTTGTTTTTTTGTGAAAAATATGGTATTTTTGTATTTGAGTGAAAAATAAATTTTATAAAAAAAATTATCAATCAAACATTCAAAGTTAAAATTTGATTGAATTTTTTTTCCATATTTTTCATGCTAATCAAATACACGTTAATTGCAATCAATCAAAGGTGAGTCAAATCCTAAAATTTTGATGACCGTGCTACATATACTGATGAGATGTACAAATTCGATGATCAAATTAGACTTCATTATCAATTATCGAGTTTCATCAATCATGAAGTCTGATCGGGCTTCATCTAGAGGCGACAGCAGCAAATTAGATGAGGATATTGTTGAATTTTGACACATTCAATTTTCTTCTCGGTAACCCAGTTATTTATACAAATAACATTTTTTATATTTTAATATCAAGGGATAATTTCTTAGCGTCTAGCATATTATTACTATTAATTTATTGAAATTTAATTAGCTATTAATTATATTAAGGTCTCAATCTCTCTAATTAATTTACTCAAATATGGTACAACTATATGCTTCTCATTTTACACATGAAAGTTTAAGTTTAAGCATGGGATTGCATCAACGATGTGATGCCAAGACTTCTTTTACAACAAAATAGAGATCTTCAAGGATTGCTAGCTAAATTAAATTAAAGAAGTCGCAAAATATTGCAAGAATGTCTAATAACAAAAATCTAAAACATACGGATAACTCAATGACAACATATGGACAACTAAAAACTCAGATCCAATGAATGAACCAGTTTTGATCATCAAAGTTCACTATGGTGCAGTCAACCTTGAGATATTCACTGATACAAAATATGCAGATCCAAGTTCGTCAACTCATAACTTACTGAGGGGCCATTTACCATTTGACTATAGAGATGCACATGGACTCTTTTCACTCCAAATTACTAAGTAGACGATCACTCACTTAAACAAGATAAGCTGGTCTAGAAACCACTAGAAATGTCGCAATGCACAACTTTAAAGAAATGGAGGAATGGGAATGGTGACCAACCATGCCCACATAATACAGTGTTGTACCAATTTCGAACCATAATCTCTTTAATGGAGTTGATTTAATCTCAATTCCCCCAGAATATGGGTAAACTTGGATATTCATAATTTTTATAAATTAGAATAAATACAATAGCTCTGGGTATTATTTATTAAAAACAACTTTAAATAATCTAATTACTAACTCTCTTGCGTAACATTTGGCATTGAAGGGGTTCAATTTGATTTCAAAGAGCATATCTTCCTTTCTCTGGGCCCCACATAGTAGGATGTTTTTGTACAGCCACTGCCAATGGCCAACAGATCATTGTCACGACAATACCATTGTCAAGCATCTTCTACTACCCAAATCGATCCCACTCATCTCTCGCTCCCTTGCGACAAGAAAACCCTAGAAACCCTTTCCCATTGCAGCTCACTACGTACTGTCGCTCTCCTCTATTACTAGTCAGCACATTGTACGTACCACCTAATGCCACCATCAACACCATAACCCACTGGGGACACATGTCCTCTTGGTATGACCTCCTCAATGGCACATCCACCATTTTTTTAAGGTACATTTTTTCGCATTATAATTTGGAGATTTTGTTTTTATGACATTTTTTCGTAAAAATTTTCATTGGCTTGATCTTCTATTTTTGTTATTTATTATTTTTAAATTTATTAGAGATTATTCACTTAAGTAACATCGTATGCTTAGAAAGATTTATTTCTAGTGTGCCTTGCCAGACTTTTGTATTCGATTTAGTTTATCACGTCGAGATATTAGTGTGCAAGCTCAATTTCACAAATTGAATATAGTTTAATTCATAACTCATATTAAATAGTCTAAATTTTTAATTCATTTTGAAATATCGAGTTTAAAAAGGAGAAAAAGACTTTTTAGGCATTTCATCCAAAAACTTTTAGGAATTCTTAAAATAATTTTATAGTCACTATAACCCAATATATGAATGTATAAGTCGATCTTCACCAAAATAAAATGACATTCTTTAAATATAAACTTAGTTCGTATAAAAAGTTTAACATGTTTAATATATTCGATATCACTAAAATAAAATCTAAACATACTTTTAGTGCATCATATAAAAACACATATAACATCTACAAAACATGACATGCCTAAAAAAAGTATAGTGAAACTTTCAAAACTTATGTTTCAAGGACTTTCTTCCCTTTCCAATCACTAGCTTCGCCTTAGAATGTTTGAATATTTTAAGAGATAACCCCCCTTCCCAAAATAAAGTGCATAAAAAATATGTATGTATATGAAAGAAATGCAAGTTTTCACTTGCCAATGCCACTAGTGACCATGTCAATATGTCTCCAAGAGCTTTCTCAACTTGCACTCTAAGAGCCTCTTAGAAGTCCCCGACCATGTCAACTTGATCCTAAACGACATATATAGAACAGAATAATATGGCCATATATGACCATAGATACAAATAAAAAGTCAAACAAAGTATATTTTTAAAATTGATTTATCATGCAACACATAAAAAAACCACCAAGTAATTAAGAGTTTGTGGGTCAAAAAAAATCACCTTGGGGTCTTTTTAGAGAAAATCTTGCTTAGTTCTCCTAACTTCCCAATCTCTATTAGGTCACCTTGATGAAAGATTCTTCTCCCCTTTACTAGTTTTCTCCCTTTTTCTTTCATTCTCTATTCTTCTTTATTTTTTCTCGTCTCTTACACTTGTTTCAAACTCTTTCCTCTCTATATGCAGACTTGTTTCAACTCTATCCTCTCTATATACACACATGAGAAAAAGAGAAAGGGGAAGAGACTTAAAAGGAATCCATCCCCAATCGTGCCGGAGGAGGGGGAGGGGGAGGCGCACGGGGCTGCCCAGGGCTGTCCCTTGCCACAAGCAAATAGCTGCTGCTGCTCCTACTTACTGCCCCAGGAAGGCCCCCTGCAGGGGTCCCTTTCACTTGGCTAAATACATATATATACATAAATTTAAATTATTTGACTCACTCACTTGACTAAATAATTTTTCTCAAAATTAAGTTCAAATTTAATTCTTTAAATCTCTAAATATTCTAAAAATATTTTGGAACATTACAATCACCCTTGTGCAGGCTAGATCTAACTCCATCACCATTGGTGAACATACCTCACCATCGACCTCTCAGAGATTGTATACATTGACCTTTTTAGGGACATTAGAGTTGTTTATACCGCCCCCTCATGAATGCTTGTCCAAATTCCTTATACTTTGTATTGGAATAAATAAGTTGTGGCTGTCAGTTTGTTGCGTGTATGTGGAACTATTTCTCATTGAAAGAGCTACAAATGATAGAGTCGAGCCACAATGTTAACATTAATCCGTCTAATCGTTAGTTGTCTATGATGTTAAGACTCACCCTCTTTTTGTTTGCTCATTGTATTGGTTGTAGATTATATGAACTATATATGTATGTATTTTTTTTTACTTCCTTTGATGGATCCTGGTGGCTCCATACGATGGATTAAGTTTTGTAATGCCTCCGATTAAGAGTTGAATTGGAATTAAGTTTTCTATCTTTATTCGTAGGATGTGGGATTAAGTTCTCTTTAGGATTTTTAAAGCTCATGTCCCGTGTTAGTTGGGACTTCTTCCTTGCTGCAAAAGTCTATTTGAAGGTCAGTAAATATTAAAAAATGTCAGCATCTGGTTAGGCAATAAATTCACTCGATTATGACTGACAGCTTGTGCCAAATCTATCCTTTCTTATGATTTAATTAAATATTATCACCAAATGAATTTTAACAGACTTGTTGACAAGACTTTTATATATATATATATATATAACCATATTATATAAATAATAACTAAGTAAATGAAATCTAAGCCCTACTTATACGCGAAGAACATTAAAACTGTGTTTGATTGTACAAGATGGAAAAGGAAAAGTTTTTCAACTTTTTTGAAAAATCAAAACTATCCCCTCCTTGTGAATTGATTTTCCTTGTTTTTGTGGAAAATATGGCATTTTTGTATTTGAGTGAAAAATAAATTTTATGAAAAAAATTGTCAATCAAACATTGAAAGTTATAATTTGACTGAATGTTTTTTTGCATATTTTTCATACAAATCAAGTACACGCTAATTGTAATCAGCCAAAGGCGAGTCAAATCCCAAAATCTTAATGACCGTACTACATGTACTGATGAGATATACAAATTCGATGACTGAATCGGACTTCATCATCAATCATCAGGTTTCATCAATCATAAAGTCCGATGGGACTTTATCCAGAGGCGATAGCGACAAATTAGATGAGAATATTTTTGAATTTTAACGCATTTGGTCTTCTTTTCGATAACCCAATTATTTATATAAATAATATTTTTCATATTTTAATATGAAGGGATAATTTCTTAGCGTCTAGCATATTATTACTATTAATTTATTGAAATTTAATTAGCTATTAATTATATTAAGGTCTCAATCTCTCTAATTAATTTACTCAAATATGGTACAACTATATGCTTCTCATTTTACACATGAAAGTTTAAGTTTAAGCATGCGATTGCATCAACGATGTGATGCCAAGACTTCTTTTACAACAAAATTGAGATCTTCAAGGATTGCTAGCTAAATTAAATTAAAGAAGTCGCAAAATATTGCAAGAATGTCTAATAACAAAAATCTAAAACATACAGATAACTCAATGACAAATATATATAATAAATATTTATATTCCCACTCCAATAAATTAGATCTATTAGTGGTTTGTTGACACATTGTGCTACCACTTAATATAGTTTACTAATAACATAGATTAGAAATATTATTATTTTAATTTAAGATTGTGAGTTGAATTTATAATTTTATTAATATACGAATGATCTCATATTATTATAAAAATATAAGGTTGGCAAAACGTCAATATTTGAGACTGGAGTTGTCTGGGCAACGTGATTTTTAAGTTTAACCTTTTAGTATTTTGAATTATTAAAAGAAAAAAAAGACAGAAAAAGCATTGGAGCTTGAGGTTGAGCATTGGAGATGTCCCACTCTTTCCCACTCTCTCACCAAGTTATTAGACAGTCTTTATACGGCACTGGTGGCTACCTAGCCATATAGCAATTAGTTTATTCTCACGCCTTTTAATTAAACTTCAAGATTATGACCATATAATTAGAGAGTTCCTTCTTGTTTGATATTGTACAATGTAATTATTTATACATAAATACATTGCTAGTTTTTGAACGTTCCTTTTTGTGATGAACTAATTATTGTATTTTAATTTTTATTATTACAATTATTAAATTTAATTTTTATTAAAATTGAGTTTCTCCTTTAATTTTTAATTAAATTTTAATTAATGAAGTGTAATGCCAATACCCATCTGACGATACTCATGAATCAGCTCGTGGGCTAGGCCTTGCTTAGCCTCAACCCATATGCCAAGCTTCGTTCAACATTGACCCATGAATAAGCCTCGATCGTCCTCTATACTTTGCAAAGGGGTTTCATAGTCCTAATTAGGGAAGGTTGCAAATACTTACAAACAAGTATATCTTACTTAAAATTGAATTTCTAAAATTTAGTGATCAGTTGATATATCGATAAATTCAAAATAGACCTTTTCACCTAAATCTTAGGAGAATGTTTTGTAAGAATAATACTAATCCTCATAATTTGTCTAGGTAACAATTCCTAGATAGGATGGAATGATGAGACCTAATCCTAAGTTAAGGATTGTCTTTACTTAACTATAAAAGAATAGGATCTCTCCTCCAAGGTAAAGATGCAACTCACTCTAATTCTTAAATTTTCTCTAGTTGCTTATCACTTCCGCTTATTTTTCATCTAATTTAAGTATCAGAATGGCTTTCATAACCAACCTTAAGATAGTCTCACCATTTATTTCTTGTAGTTTGCCAACATCTTACCAGTCTAATTGAGATTTTAGTCATCTGTTATGCTTCCTCTTTCTAAATATATTGGTGGTTAGTTTTTGACATCACTAATAGACATCAGTTGTAGAAACAAAGGTCATTCACATTACTAGACAAAATATAATAACAAATAGAATCTCAGATTTTCACAAGATTCGACTAATTTTGTTTACTAATTTTGTTTACGTTCTCAACACCATCAAAACTATTTTACTAATTTTTAAAGAAAGATATACAAATAAGATAGGAGAATACAATTTTTGAGATGATGTACATAAGAGGGGCGATGGTTCTTTCTATAGAGAAAAGAAATCTTTTCTAAACAATTTAAAAAAGACCTACCCAAGTTTTAAACGAAATGGGATTAGAAATGAGCCACCCATGTTTTAAACGATGTGACATTAGAAAGAAGCCACCCAAGTCAACATATATATATATATATATATATATGTTTGTATTTTTTTTACTTCCTTTGATGGATCCTAGTGGCTCCATACGATGGATTAAGTTTTGTAATGCCTCTGATTAAGAGTTGAATTGGAATTAAGTTTTCTATGTTTATCCGTATTATTCCTATAGGATGTGGGATTAAGTTTTCTTTAGGCTTTTTAAAGCTCATGTGCCGTGTCAGTTGGGACTTCTTCCTTGCTGCAAAAGTCTATTTGAAGGTCAGTAATTAGTTAAAAAGTTAGCATTTAGTTAGGCAATAAATTGACTAGATTATGACCGACAGCATGTGCCAAATCGATCCTTTCTTATGATTTAATTAAATATTATCATCACCAAATGATTTTAAAAGACTTTTGACAAGACTTATATATATGTATATATAAACAATAACTATGTAAGTGAAATCTAACCACCACTTATACGTGAAAAACATTAATTGCAGTCAAAGCCCAAACTCTTGACTATATATTTTAGTATTAAGGGATAATTTCTTAGCGTCTAGCATAATATATATATATATATATTTTTTTTTCAAATAGTAAATTACTATTAGTTTATAGAAACCTACTTAGATATTAAGTTCTATTAATTACATTAAGGTCTCAATCTCTCTAATTAATTTACTTAAATATGGTACAACTATGTACTTTTCATTTTACAAGTGAAAGTTTAAGTTTAGGCATGCGATTGCACCAACGATGTGATGCCAAGACTTCTATTACAACAAAATTGAGATTTTGAAGGATTTCTACCTATTAAAGTTCCTTCTTAATTGATATTGTGTAATGTAATTATTTCTACATAAATACATTGCTAGTTCTTGAACATTCCATTTTATAATGAACTAATTATGGTATCTTAATTTTATTATTACAAATATTAAATTTTAATTTTTATTAAGATTGAGTTCATCCTTTAATTTTTAATTAAATTATATTAACAAAATGTGAGGCCAATAACCATATGATGATACTCAATAATTAGCTCATGGGCTTAACCCTACTCAAGATCGAATTCTTAAAATTTAGTGATCAATTCAAATCTCGATAAACTCGAGATAGACATTTTCACCTAAATTTTAGGAGAATGTTTTGCAAGAATAATAGTAATTCTCGTAATTTGTCTAGGTAATGGCTCCTAGATGCTATGGAACAAGGAGACATAATGCTAAATTAAGGATTATCGTTACATAACTATAAAAGAAGGATTATCGTTACATAACTATAAAAGAATAGAATCTTTCCTCCAAGATAAACATGCAACTCATTCTTAATCTTAAATTATCTCTAGTTGCTTAGCCCCTCTGCTTACACATCTAATTTAAGCATCAGAGTGGCTTTCCTGACCAACCCCAAGGTAGTCTCACCATTTATTTCTAACAGTTTGCCAACATCTTACCAATCTAATTGAGGTCTTTGTGATTTGTTAGCTTCCTTACTAAATATAGTGGTGTTTAATTTTTGTCATCACCAATAGGCGTTGTTTGTGAGAACAAAGGTCATTCACATCACTGACCTAATGGATGAAACATAATATCTTGCTAATCAAAATCATGAAACTAGTTCATATTGCTTGCTACTGAGTTCAAGCAATTTAACTTGAACTCATTGACATTAGCGAAGGGAGAAAAAGCAAAGAGAGTAGTGGAAAACTAATCCAAATAGCACAAGCAAATGCCACAAAAAAAAAATTTAAGTATCAATATTATTTTTTGTAAGTAAAATTACATTAAAAGAAAAAAACGAATCCAATCAGCCACAAGCGAGGCAACCCCTGCACCAAACAATCAAAAAGGAAAACACACCCTCAAGCCGGACAAAGGAACAAAACACAAAAAAGCTAAATCAGACTCAAGCCTGATTCATAATCACAGGTTGACTCGCACTAGGAATTTGCTTAGTTTTGAGAGACACATTAAGTTTCTTCCTCTCACGCTTCTTCTGAGTCTTGGTCTTAATCGGAACATACTCAAATCTCGAGCTTCCTGCTCTGTCGAACGAACTGTTTTCTACCTCAATACGATCTTGCTTACCCCTGTCATCAATTTCTATACTTAGCTCCTCCAATACCTCTTTTTCTCTCAAGACCAACACTTCCCCAGAAGAATGAATATCCATATCCGCCTTTGAAAGTGTACAGAATCGATTAGCCATAACCACCTCAGCATGAGTAATCGAATGGGAGTGAGAAGTTAAACGATCCACCTTTCCATTTAAATACTTGCAATGAGCTTTCTTTACTACCTTAGCTTTCTATCTCTTATCATGTGATTGCTCTCGCACCATGCTAGCTTGCCCCTGCGCCATATGAGAAAGCTGGGAAGGTTGGTTGGGACATTTAGCTAGATTATGCCTAAACACATGACAGTGAGAACAAATGGATGGAAACCCCCGATACTCCATAGGCATTCATAGCAACTTGGGCTCCCATGCTCTCATCAATTCCCCAATACAAATTAATATGTCTAGAAAAATCAGATTAAGCATCCATCTCTACACATACCTAAGCAAATTCGACCCCAGTCCTATATTTCGTCGTGAAATTCGCATGTCTAGGCCGACCTAGGGCACTAAAAGCCATAACAATACCTTTCTCGTACCATCTTTCCAGTGAAATATTAAAAATTTTCACCCAAATTGACACTGACAAGTGAATCACCTTTGAAATATCTATACCCACCTCCCAAATTTTCAAAATTAAAGGATGTTACACAAAATGCTAGAGCCCCCAATGAAACACTTTAATCATGTTCTCCTTACTACTAAAATAAAATAAGAAGCAACAAGAGTTATTTGAAATTACCTCAATAAAACCGAAGCACCACCACAACTGCCAAGCAGTAAATTGCACAACTTGGAAAGGAAGCTACTTATCAATAAAATAACCAATTTGGGTATTTTTTCGATACTTCATGCCTTCACCAATAACGTCAATCGAAAAGTACACTGTGAGGCCACTCACTGGAAAATTAATTGGTGGATAAACCACCAATTTTTTAAGAACACGGATACTTTCCGAATCCATCAAACCGGCCCATGAAAAATTATTATTTTCCTTGGGTCAAAATTGATCCTGCTCGGCCTTCCCAATATTGCCCTCTCGGCCCAATCTTCCAGTAAAAGATCCACCATGTAGTGGACCATTATGGGCCTCCAGCCACATCCTTCATATTTAAGCGGCCCTGACCCGCATGCTCACGGCTCTAACCCACATCAAACCCAGCAGGCCTGCCCAAGCCATTATGCCACATGCCATCTGCACGGCCCGCATCTTGCAGCCCACTCCTATCATCACCTGGCCCGTTAGACCCCATAGCCCATTGAGAGTGCCCTCGGCCCAAACCTGAAATAGCCACATCCTCCATGTGACTGGGGGCCCACCTTTGATTTCATGCAGAAGATTTGGATGCGCTAGCCCCGATACCCCTATGTCATGGCTATCACTTAATGGATTTCCTTTAATCAAATCTGCCAAGAAAAGTGAGATTTGCGACTGAGATGGACATTATTGCCATTTCACTCATCGACTTCCGAACATGTCAGAACCTACCCTCGCCACCCTCACCGTCGGTTTCATGATCATCCCTACATTGCTTTGGCACCTTGCTTCAACCATGTTAGCCCATCTCGTTGAGCCAAGATCTGCTGTCCCATTTTGCTGTCTCTTTCTTTATCTAGTCAATGAAAAACAATCACATCATTTATTTTTAAATAGTAATTTTTACAAAAAAATTATAAAATCAAACTAAAAAAATTATAAATAAAATATATGTTGATTATACATATGTTATTATTTGATTTTATATTTTTTTGTTTGATTTTATAACTTTTTTGCAAAAATTATTATTTAAAAATGGGTGATGTGACTGCTTCTCATTGGCTAGACAAGAAAGGAGACAATAAAATAGGACAACAAATCTCGACTCCCGCCCTTCTTGTAATCGGTGATTGGTTCTAGTGGACTGAGCTTAATTTCTATTCGATCGCCACCCCAACCCCCATTCGACGTGATCCCTGCTACGAAATTCGACGACCTAAAATCCTCCTTTATGCCTCCAGACCGTTTTAAACCCTCCTACGTCTTCCCCATCTCCTCTTCACTCCCACATGCAAGGCTTCCATCCCCTTCAATAATTCAATCAGAATTTTCGAAGATGGGTTTGACCACTTGCAAAGCCTCCTTACAACCACCAACTGAAATATCATCACCACTAACATCCGAAACATTCTCACTACCTTTAGAAGAGGTAGTGCATAATTGGCAATGGTTCAACATGACACCCATCACCCGATCTCATCTCTTCGTCCCTAGAACTAGAGCAAAAACCATTCTCTACAATCAGACCATCCCTCTTCCGTCCATCAAACCATGGAAAGGACCCATCAGACGCCTCGTTAATCCTATCCTACCCTCCAATATCCTCAGGAAGCCCACTTGAACAAGAGCTATCAACCCCTCGATCTCGCGACACCATGTTCTGCGCAACTGTCGATCCTTCTTTATCTAATACCGAAAATATCGCTAAAGAATTGGGCTTGACCATATCCGCAATCAATTTCGAAAAATCGATTAGATTAACCAACCCCTTACCATCACCCTTTCAATAACCTACCGATTCTCCTAGTACCAAGTCGACAACCCCACCCTTAAACTTAGCGAAAACCCCAACAACTCCATCCCCCTCATCACCATCGGAATAGGCAATGAACACTCCAACATTGCCATGACGATCACTATGAGTAACTGAACCCCCGAGAACACCATCACTGCCATTTCCTTGAGCCTGACCATAATCCACAGAACTCACCGAGTCTCCCGTCTCTTTCTGAACGTCATGCCTTCTAACACCACACCCAACAGAGCCACCCCATGACACCGCCCTAGATCCCTTCGGGCCTTCTGTGCGTGTTGATCTTGCCACTGTGCCTTCTCCTTCCTGGAGAAAGGAGCCCCAAAAAGTTGTATTACCTTAACTTTTGGGTAAATCACATAAAAAAAACACTAAATTTTGGTGTATTTTTATTTTGACCACTAAACTTTAATTCTTTATAATATGATTATAGAAGTTTAAAAAATTTTGTAATATGATTACATATAAAATTTTTCGATTACTCTATAACCGGAGTGGTTGAGGTGGTGCTGATGTGGCAAATAATAAAAATATTCTTTAATACGTAGTATGTTTTGATTGGTTATTATTATACAATAATTTTTATTGTTTATCACATCAGTACCATGTCACCTACTCCGACTATAGAGTGATCGAAAAATCTTATATGTGATCATATTACAAAATTTTTTAAAATTCTATGATCACATTGTAAAAAATTAAAATTTAATAACTAAAATAAAAAAATACATCAAAATTTAGTGATTTTTGATGTGATTTACCCCTAAACTGCCAGCATCAATCGTCACTATGTACTCACACCCTTAAGGAAACTAGATTTGACTTATCCTTAAATAAGAATAAGCTAGAAACCCTAAGTAAGTTATATACTTGGACCAAAGATACATGTATGTTGAAGTGTAGGCATGATAAACTTCTAAATTAGCTATGCGAAGGGAAGAACCTTGTCCTAAACTATAGAAGAATGGACAAAGCAAATAGCCAATGGAGAATTGAACCCCAAAGTTGAGAGATCGAAGACTAACAATATTCACGCCTAGACCATCTTGGCCCAATTTCGGTCCATTCTTCATAATTCAATCTCGATCCATCCCTCATGACCTAATCTTGGGCCGACCATAGTCTTGTGCCAGTCCATAACAGAATCATTGCAGTCCCATATTTGGTATCTGCGTACCCGTTCAAATTATATCTTCATTTATGGCAAATCTCATCCTCATTAATGGCAGATCTCATCCACATTAATGAGGGTCTCGTTGACACCATACTACCATTTGGGAACCTTTACCGGCATCGGATACTCAATCCCATTACCTGCAAATGCGCACGTGGGATGACCTCTCATCCTCCTATATGAATCAACTTTCTTCAGAGTTAAGGTATGTTATTCTCTTTGACCCATTGATACTCTATCATTTATCTATTCCCTTACTCATTCGAGCGTCGAAGTGCTTGCATGTGCTAGCCCTCCTCCCGACGAATCGATCGTCAGGGCCTGTCACTCGTAATTGTAGGCTCGTCTCTGACCATCATTTTGTCAAGAAGGAATATTTGGCACCCACTATGGAGCTCGATAAAACTTGCCTACCCCATAACTTCACTAGAGTCTTTCAAGCCAACCCTACCACCTTACCATGGTGCGACGAGAAGTGCCCCCGTCCAAGAGCCAAACACCGCCGACCATCTTCCACAAAACCCATCCGTCATGGAGGTCCTCCTTCAGACTGTCCAACAGCTTCAAAACTAGGTCACTAAGCTAACCCAAAATCAATAGCGGGACCAACACAGTGAACGGTTTGACTATGACACAGAAGGTAGCTGCCACCAATACCATCGGGTTACCCATACTTCTGTTTCCCTGCTTTCCACCACCTTGTACTCTTCAAGTCATCCCTTCTTAGAGTTCATCATGACCATCCCCTTGCTGGATGGCTTCCGCCTCCCCAGCGCCATAGAACTATACGATGGTAGCACTTATCCCCAGGAGCACCTTACCATGTTCAATGTCGCGATGCTATTAAGTGGGGGCACGGATTCGATCATGTGTTGATCTTTCGCCAACAAGTTGAAAAAGTCATCCATGTTATGGTTCTCCCCTCTCGAGCCAAACTCCATCCGTGATTTTTTCAAGTTGGCCACTCACTTACTCACCCATTTCTTCACAAACCGAGTTCACTGCAAGACCTCGTCTAGCCTCATCAACTTAATGGAAGACGAGCATGAGCCACTCCAGACGTTTCTAAATAGATTCAACCAAGAATCCATCCAGATCAAAGACCTCAGCTCGACAGTCTCCTTGCACGCCTTTATGGATGCGCTGAGGGCAAGTTTTTTTGTAGACTCACTGGCTCGAAAACCTTCATCCAACTTGGACAATCTTAGGATATGGGCTACAAGATATATAAACATGGAGGAAACATCAGCGGCCAGACGCGAAAACACCCAACCGACAGCCTACCAACCAAAGCCTCATGACGAGTACTAGCATAACCCCGAAAGAGGGCAAGACAACAAAGACTATGGCAGGGGAAGAGGTGAGCTAGTTCGGCTCCTTGTTCCACTCCTGTAGTACCCCATATCTGTGGGAGGTCACCGTGTAATTTAAGTAAATTTAAAATACCAGAAAAAAAGTCTGATAGCATAATAAATCACCGAATCAACTGGAGGGAGTACCCCGGGACTTAGATGTCTAAAGAAAATGGTACATCAATAACAAGCGTCTCGAGAAAAGAATTATGGCATTGAAAGAAATGAGATCAGAAAAAATTTTCGGTACAACAAAAATACAACTACCGATTAGGTTGTAATACTGAATTGTTATAGATGACGTCCAAAAAGTCAACGGAACATGTCAAGGACTAGTATTTGATGTATAGAACAACCCTTAAGTGATTTCAGATTTAATCGAGTGGATTTAAGATCAAAACGATTAATCAGGCCTAAGTGTAATTTTTTAAATTTGCCAAAGGGAGGTCAAAACGGTAATTTTTTGACAATTTCAAGGGAGAAATGAGAAGTAATAATCTTGAGGGTCTTAGTGATGGTGCTGGAAAGGTCAGGAGCTTGAGGATCAGGGCCAAAATGCAAAAAAAAAAATTTCTAGAGGGCCAAATTGTAATTTCTGAAAATCTGCTTAGAAATGGTAGATCTGGCCGCGATTTGTGGCCAAAAAATCTGGAGATTTGGGCAGAAAATCTCGTCAAGGCATGGCCAAGGACGGTCCTGGTGGCGTGTAGGAGAAGACATGGCTGGAAATCAGCCACGTGGGGGTCATTTTTTGCCTATAAATACCAAGGGTTTTTGGTATAATTTGGAGTATCAAATTGCTCAATTTTGAGGGTGAATCGAAGGAAGCCGATAAGGGGCTTTTGATCTTTGAGGTGAGAGGAGCATTTCTGGTAAGTTTTGGGAATTTTTGAGGTGTTTTGAGGGTGATTCGAGGGTTGATCGGAAAGCTGGGCAGATCGTCGTGCCGCACCTGTAAACGCCCGATCGGGGGCTTTTTCGATGATCTTTCAGCTTGAAACCGGTGGCATCGTGATCGACTAGGGGTGGGCTTTTGATCAGTGTAGGAAAATCAGGCATCGGAGCATCGCCGACAACCGAAAAAACGAAGAAGACGATCGGCGTGTGACTGTCACGCGCCAGCCGAATCCTCCAGCCCATTCGCCCGCGCATGGAGGTGCGTGCCAGGTCCATTTATTTTGGATTTTTTTTATTATTTTCATAAAATTATTTTATGAATTATTATGTAAAAATATTTGAGAAAATAGTTGTGTAGATAGTTATTTTTGATTATTAGTAATAAAAAAATAGGAGAAAAATGAGAAAATATGAGAAAATTAAGAATAAAATTATATTTTGATGGTTATTGGATGGTTAGGGTGCCTTACGGCTTGAAGTGAAGAGACCTGTGTGGAATTCGAGGTGGGCACTCAAATTGAGGAGGCCACGCAAATCGAGGCGTATCGCGCTTTTCGAAAAAAGTTTGAGTTGTGTCTAAAGGTGAGTGGTTCTACCCGAAAAAACTTATAGTAGCTTGTGAATGGTTTACTATGAGTGTTCATCCCTATGGCTTGGTTTATTGTGATGATTTGTCCAAACGATTATTTACACATGCATTAAATTTCATACGATAAATTGCATATATCGAAATGTTGATTTTAATTTATGCATGTTATGATTTTCGGCATTGGCATGTTGTGTGTTGTTCATAAGGGACGTGGGTTGTTAACTTGTGACGTAGCCTTGAGTGACAACACTCAGGATGCGTACCAAGGATTAATGCTAGGTGACCCACTTGGGACGGGATTGAGACGGAGTTTACCCTACAGTACCCGAGTAGCGGTGCTGAAAGTGGACACCACCCCGATTGTTGGCTCAAGTGGCGGGGCTGTGAGTGAACACCACCACAGGTTCCTTTGAGCAATAACATTAATACCGAGGTGACGTCGATTCCAAGGATAGTGCTGATGTGATACTCTTGGAGCTAGGGTTGCGTTGGGTTTGGAATGCTTGTGAGTAGAAGTGTAATGCCTAACAATGACAATGGGGTGATTTTCGGGTTCATATGTCGAGGTTGTCCATCTTAAACAAGATTGAGTTTGCCAATGAGTCGGTGTGGTCGTGTCGCTGTTAGAGAGATTGCATTTTTCCCGGTTAGGGCTAAGTGCTACGTGGGATTCTCTTAGGCTGGTGCATGTCAGGATTTGTCGGTTTTATATATGATTTTTCATATATTCATGAAAATGTTTTTGAACTCTCACTTAAATGATTCAGTATCTAATTTGGACTTTATCCCTAGAATATTCAAACATTCCAGGTGAAAGTAGTGGTGCCAAGGGAAAGAATGTCATCGAGATGTAGCTGCTATGTTTAGTTTTCGTATCGATGTTCAGAGGTTATGTAATATTTTGATATTTTCATGTGAAACATCGATTTGGTTATTATTTGTAAAAGAAAATTGTCAGTTATATATCATTGAGGTTTCGATCTTGCTTCCGCTGATTTGTTTGATAAATACCTGTCTTAGTCTATTAATTGTTTTAAATTTTGATATGTTAAGAAGGTATAATCGGGATTGTCAGGAAATTATTATGATGAGAGTATGTATATTGAGAGACGTATGTTGTGTGTTTGATGTTGAAAAAAAAAATATATGTATATTCCCGAAATCTCGAGTTAACGCACTATTGGGAAAAGTGGGGTGTTACAACCCTGATTGTGGTATGATACTTACACCCTCTCACGACTAGGAGGGAGGGAATCCTCCAAGAAGTTTACAACTTAAGAATAATCCCACTTCTGGACACTTCGGGCCAGTAGCCCTTCTCTATGGCAATGTCGATACTAGCAAATGGTGTGACTACTATCACATGTTTGATCACACAACCAAAGAATGTGCCGCCCTAAAAGACCAGATCGAGCGCTTGGTTAGGGGGGCTTTCCTTCACCAGTATACTTATGGAGCAGACTAAGGGCAATCCCCGCAGGCTAACCCAGGCAAGCGGAGGAGCCGTAGCCCCCAAAGACGACCTCGGGAAGACGCCAGACAGAATGCCAGATCCCCCCGGCCAATCAGATAGTTGGGGTCATCGACAATCTCTGGAGGCTTCACGAGAAGAGGCGATTCAAGCTTGACAAGAAGGCGACATCTCCGAGCGACAATGTCGATAAACAATGTCGAAAAAAGGCCAAGAAAAATGACCCAACACCCTGTAATTTCTTTCACTGATAAAGACTTTTAAGAAATCGACCAGAACCTTGATGATCCCATGGTGGTCTCGGTCGTCACAACCAACTTCTTGGTGAAAAAATTCCTCATCGATCAAGGGAGTTCAGTCGATTTGCTGTATCTATCAACCTTAGGGAGAATGGGAATTTTAGAAAAAGATCTAAAACCATTACCTGGGAACTTTTATTGAAAAAGAAAGAAGGTACACTAAGAGTTGAAAAAACAAGATACAAAGTTAGATTCATAGCGAAGGGATACAGTCAGGCTCTAGGTGTAGACTTCGTAGACGTATTTTCCCCAGTTGTGAAACACAGTTCCATTTAGGCACTATTGGCTGCACTCTCACCCTACAATTAAAACACAAAACAAAACACAATAAAAATTTTATGTTTTTTTCTTATTTAGGTGAGAGGTTTATACTCGTCAGTGTACGAGTGCAGTTGTAGTCCAAATTTAAATTTATATTTTCTGGATGAGTTCAGGTCGTCCACTGAGAGATTTATTTTATGGCAAAAGCAAAAGAATGTCACAAACACACGCACACATTTGGATGAATTGGAAACATGATTTTTTTATGGATTTTTTCAAATAACAGATGCTAGGAAATAAAGCAAGACAAAAGTTAAAATAAATACTGAATGTGAGAATATGAAATTTTGACAGCACTTGAGTTAAGACAGTTTCAGTGCCAACCTATTGATTCCCAAGTTTTAGCAAACAAGGTTTAGAAACATTAATTTAATTTCAGATATGAGGGTTTGTTACTAAATGCAATTAGAGATGATGATAGTTCTAGTTTAAGTAATCCCCATACATGATATGTGGGATTCTAATTTAAGCAACTACCATAAATTCAATTACAATTAATATACAAAACAACTAAATTAATCATCCGGGTTTGGGTATGATAGCATTTCCAATTCTAGTAACTCTCATGCGTGACATGAAAGCTCTAAGTTAGGCTTACGCTCCAATTCAAACCTAGTGATTTTCCAATAATTAAAACTCACTCATATTGAAATTTAAATTAATGTTACTCATTTAAAGCGCAGCTTCCTTTGGGAATCATTGGCGTTGGACACCGTCCTTGCCTTAACCCAAGATTAGGTTTAGCTATTCATTTCCATTTAAAAGTTAATCAACAAGAATTTAAATGGCGTAATTTAAATAACATAATTTAAATGACAAGAATTAAAGGCATAAACTAACCGTCTATTTAGGCAGTGGATAATTAAAAGACAAGAATTAAAATTGCAGAAATTTAAAGGCATAAACTAACCGGCCATTTACGCGGTGGATAATGAAGTAATAATAAATGACATAAGAATTTAAAAGAAGAAAGAAAAGAAGTAAGATTGCAAGAGAGAATAAGAGAGAAAATAAGAGAGAATAAAAACAATTGAAACAACTAAAATTCATTCAAGAATAATCATCCCTTACAAGTGCATCTAAGTGCTCTATTTATAGGCTAAAAGATGTAATGGAAACCACTTAATTATATAATTTAATAATATAAAATATCTAATTGATGATGTAAGCAATGATGTCATTCCAACCCATGACGTACGCGATGATGTCATCTCAATTATGATGTAAGTGATGATGTCATCTCAACCATAATGTAAGCGATGATGTCATCTCAACCATGATGTAAGGGATGATGTCATCTCAACCATGATGTAAGCGATGATGTCATCTCAACCATGATGTAAGCGATGATGTCATCCTATTTGTGGGACTTGGGTTTTTTTCATAATTTTGGGCTTGGGTCTTCTTTGTGTTGGGCTTGAGCTTGGGCTTGGGCCTTCTTTGTGTTGGGCTTGAGCTTGGGCTTGGGCCTTTCTTATGTTGGATTCTATTTGATTGTTAGGCCAAGTGCACATGAAACATCCTCTAGACTCCATAGTTGGCCCATGATTTTTAACAATAATAACTGGTAATCCAATGTCTTCGATTATGCCCCAAATTAATTGTAGAAGTCAACTTCCTTACTTCATCCTGAAATAATATGTAATACGAATAATTATTTATTTTAAGCATAATTATAAAGTCAAAATAGGAATATAATTCATTAAGATTTAAGAAATATTAACTCCTAATCAACTATTTGGTATTGTGGCTATTCAAGATCTTGAATTGGAACAGTTGGATTTTAAGACAACGTTCTTATATGGGGAACTTGATGAAGATATTTATATGCAGCAACCAAAAAGTTTTGAAGTTCCAGGCAAAAAATATTATGTGCGCTTGTTAAAGAAGTCTCTATATGGCCTAAAACAGTCTCTTTAGCAATGGTATAAAAGGTTTGATTCCTTTATGATTAAACACAATTTTAATAAATACAATTATGACAATTGTGTCTATTTTAAATAGAACAAGAACGAGTCATTTATACATATGCTTTTATATGTTGTCGATATGCTACTAGCATCGAAAAATAAGAATGAGATAAGGAGATTGAAAACTCAGCTCAATAAAAAATTTGACATGAAAGATTTGGATGCAGTGAAGAAGATACTTGGAATACAAATTTCAAGAGTTAGAAAGGTAAGTAAATTGTATATAAGTCAAGGTGGATATTTGTGATAATTATAACTCAAAGTCCTTGTTTATCTGTGATTAAGTTTTTTAATTTGACCATAACTATAACTTCGAATTTGACAACATTATCGAATTTGACTGTGATTATAATGTTGTCAAATTCGATTTTATGTGAGATTTATCTCATTTAAAGTAATATCTCTATGCACCATCTTCTAATTAAAATATAATTTTTTATATTCATCTATAAAATAAAACACAAAATATATGTACTAATATCACTTTTATAATATCAATATTTGGTTAAAAAGAGCTTACAGTGTTCTCTTTTCAGTTAGATATATGTTATTCGACTCACATGATTCTTTATTCGAGTGCTTTTTACTATTAAGGACTCTTTTATAGTGCAAAGGTGATTCCCAATTTAAGACTTGGACAAGATTAATTTTCTAATTCTTGCTCACCGTTTTCTTATTTTTCTGACACTGTTGCAATATTCACCCTTTCACCAAGGGGCCACACAATATGCCCTCCTCTTTATCTTCTCAATAAATGCACTGTAAAAGTATGCGGATAAATACACTGATCTCGACCCTCACGAGTGAACGCTCACTTTTGTCTTCTGTTTAATGGTATAGGGATATTAACATTTTTTACTTTCCTAAGTCTAAGTCCTATTATATGTAGACTTTTTTTTTTTTTTGATTTTTTAGTTTAGACTGTATATTATCGTCTTTTCTAGAAAACTCGGACTGAAGATTGGAGAGTTTCGGGTCAAGATTGGATTAGACTAGATTGGTAGCAGGACATGAAACCAACCACCGACCGATAGCGACACATTAGTAGCCACACACGAAGGTAGCGGGGAGAAAACTCACGAGACGAGCCACAATAGTTGACTTGGTGTGGCAGGGAAGGGAGGCAACACCTCACTTCAGGCCAAGCACGGGGAGACGACTGACCTAGTTGTATTTTACTATAATTTTTTTACCTAGTTTTAACGAGGACAAAACTAGCTTTCTACCCAATCGACTGAGAAAACTAGCTTTTGGTCCATTGGACGGGAGGATAGAAACATGGTGGGAAAGGTTTAATGGATTTTCGTCCTCACAATCCACTCCAAATGCACTGCTTAAGGGAGTCCTTAATTATGTCTCATTCGGGGTTACATAAAAGTATTTGATAACCACTTAAATTGAGGTGGTTGAAATAGTAAAATGACCAAAAAAGATATGAATTAGAACAAAGGGGTTGGGATTTTCAATGAAAAATCTTAATTAATCTCAAAAATGATTTCTTATTTTTAATATTGGTTTCATGTTTAGTGTGTAATCCTATTTACTAGTCAGTTGTAAATTATTGTTAGGTAACGAAACTTTAGTCTTGATAAATACGAAAATTAGTCTATAAATAAGATGATTGACTTGTTATTCAAGGTGTGCAAATCACTTGTAAGAGACTAGTAAGAACTATAGGAATTATGTGTAATTGAGACTTGAATTTAGATAGAGAATGTTGAGATTTGTTGTTATGAAATTTACTACATATAGTGATATTTTTCTTTGTCATCCTCACAGTCGTGATTTTTTCATATTAGGGTTTTTCACATAAAAATTTCTTGTATTTGAGTGTGATTGGATCTTTTATTTTTCATGTTATTTTTTTTTCTAACATAAAACTTATATTAATTAATAAAGATCACAATTGAAAATATATAAAAAAAATCCACGCACACTCTCAACTCAACAATTTTTAATATTCTTATTTTGCTCCTCGTGAGTTTGATTTAAGTATTGATTTTAATTTTTTATTTCACTTTTTAAAAAAAAATGAATATAAGTTTTGTTTTTGCAAAAAAAAGAAAGAAATGACATTGATTTTCTATATCAATTCAATCTCTATTAATATAATATAATATAATCACACCTCAATAATTAACTCAACATATAGCGTTTCTAAAGTGCATGGTATGTGTGCATATTTATCCGGATGAATATTTAATTCAAACACCTAACCATTTAATTTTATTTTGTTACTTCGCCAAGTGACATTGCACTACTCTTTTTACAATTCTTCTCGGTAGGGGTACCTTGTATTAATCTCAATGTTTCTTCCCGTCCATTTCTGTTATTTACTATTTAATATCTCAATCGATGTCACCCAAACAAAGCCTAAAAATAGTGACCCCAGAACACAAGTCAAGTAATTAGACTATGTTAAGTTGAGATTCGTAGCACTAGATCGTGAATTTTGATTACTTACCTTGCGTAGTGAGACAAAATTTTCACCTACGATTTACCTTTTCTGTCGAAATTGAGGGCACGAACGATGAGAAACCGCACAAGAATGATAATTCCAAAATCTAAAAATAATGACACTTAAAAGAGATGGTCTTTTTACTTTTTACAAAGCCAGCTGGCAGATATAAAAGGGCAAGTAACCATCGAGAAAACTTAAAAGTCGAATATTAAAAAAGTATGTCAAAGTTGTGTGTTTGAATTTCGAGACTAGTGCGATAGGTATTGTTGTAGGTACAAGAAGGGTTACGAGAATGGGTCTTTGACCCCGCCTTACCCGACCCAGCTAGATTGCCTGATTTGGTTGGTGCCTATAGATTATAGGGGAAGGGATCAGTCTTTGTCAAAATCTCATGTATCGAGTTTTCTTCAATTCTTACATTACAAAAAAAATATTAAAAAAGTAAAAAATTTAATTAATGCACAGTAACAACTTACTGTGCATAATATTATGGAATCATAGTTCAACTTACTCAAAAACTTCATGCTTTGAATTTTCATTCCATAGTATTATGAATAATCATTTAATTATGGAATCCAAAGAGGATGGTTGGATGAATGATGTATATTAATATAAACTCATATATTGTGATATAATGTGGTCTCTATGGATATAACAATAAATTTAGTTGACTGAAAACGTCGTTGTCAAATTGTCTGTGTAACACCTCAAATTTTCTTGAGCATGTTACAACTTAGGATTTCAGGAATATAAAAATTTTTCATACACAATCGCTGTCATACATCACACAAATTCTTAAAAACCCTAATTTTCACCTTCTTAGCTTAACAAACGCAATATTAAATAGCTAAGACAAGTGTTAAAATTTCAAATGCGGAAGCTAGATCGAACCTGATATGATTCACAACCATAATGCTTTATTTATCATAAATAAAATCTTTCAAGACGTTTACAAAATCTATTACATGGACATCATCTCTAACAAGTGATAACTGCACATCTTAAACATATTCAAAATTACATAGATTTGCACATAAACAATAATACACTAAACATGCTACAAGCAGCAATTTAAGCTTATTCTTCAGCTACCTCATTTCCCTTAGAGCCGCTCGTCGAATCTAGAACGTTTGAATATTTTAGGGACATAGTCCAGATAGAAGATGAATCTTCTAGTGAGAAACTGCAAAAAAACAGTTTATATCGATGCATGATCAGGTGTAAAATGTATAAGAAGACAACGAAAGCTACTTTGAAGTGCCTCGTGAACACGTTAGCCTCCTCCAAAGAGAGCTTTCTCAATGGCGCATGCATAGCGCCTCTCGAGAGGTCCCTAACCATGTCACTTTAGCCCGACCTCATAGCACTCATGCAAGCACCACATCCGTTATTCCTTAGACTCACAGTCTTCCCCACGAGAGCTTTCTCGATGGGGCACGCATAGCGCCTCTCGGGGGATATCTGACTTTTGCCCTTGGCCAACAACAAATAGATGAAACAGTATGGCCACACGAATTTTTATAGATGCAACAATTAAAAAGCCAACAACATATATTTTTCAGAAAAATACATTTCATATATGCAACATGATTTCACGTAAGAGAACAACAAGAGTTTACGTACAAGAACTTCACAAAAAATGTCTCATACAATAGAAGTCTCTCATAAGAGATTAAAAAATAGGATTTGGAGTATAGGAGTCTCACCTCGTTAGTTTATTTCTTTAACGGTATAATTTCATAACAAACGGCCTACGTTTCTGCAAAATACACATGTTTTGGTAAATCTAACCTCAAATATTTTTACATAGGGTTGAAGGGTATTAAAGTAGGGATAAAATTAAAAATTTTCATGGAAAAAAGAGGTGTCACGCGCCCCAGGAAGTTGTCCCACACACCTTCAGCGCAGCCACTTCCGGCGCATGTATCTCATGCGCTGCATGACAGAATTCGGACAGTTTTGCGTCGTTTTCGTATTCCGGCCATATCTCCCTCGTTGTAACTCTGATTCGACCCCTGTTTGAACCTACGCGACCCTTTCTTCCCCCTCTACAGGATTATCAAAAAAAGAAACTTACCTCACTTTTTTTCTAACTGATTTTGGCGAACTCCGGCAAAGGCTCATAACTTCGACGAGGCTCGTTCTCCCCGGCTTCTCCTTCGATTTCTTCCCATTTTCCTGTCGAATTTTCTCCTCTCTCTAGAGAAAACTCCTCCTCTTAGAGTGCCTCAACTCTCAAACTTGCTTGGAATGATTTGAGAACAACCCATGGTGCCTATTTATAGAATTCTTCAATCAATCACATTATGTCACTTGTCACAACCTTAGCCATAGACTCCAAAGACTCAAACCTATAATTAAATGGCCTTTGAAATCCAAAGCTAGAATGGATTTGATTTTTGGAATCTAAGCTAATTCCCCAAACTTCTTTCAAATGACACTTTGGCCCTTATTTCAAGTTCTCAAACTTTAATAGTTTACCACATGAGCTTATAATTTTATCCTTATTTCAT
Organism: Diospyros kaki; assembly: GCA_036245055.1. Classification (NCBI taxonomy): domain Eukaryota; kingdom Viridiplantae; phylum Streptophyta; class Magnoliopsida; order Ericales; family Ebenaceae; genus Diospyros; species Diospyros kaki. The sequence continues at coordinate 8,194,470 of BSEG01000003.1, forward strand.
TTGAATAATTCTCTAATTACAATTATACCCTCAAATATCAAATTTATCGAGATACTTAAAATCTTAAAATTACTCGATATGTATGATTTTCGGGAAGCCCTTACCATTATTTGGTCTTTTTAGGCTATAACTTAGTTTAACTGAAAATCGTCTTTTATTTTATTTCTTTTAGCGTCATAAATCTGGCCACGAGATGCTCGTTAAAGATGTACCTTTGTTCTTAGGTATCTAAGCTCCAGGGCATACCCTACAATCGATTTGGCGACTTACTGCCCTTTCAAACCCATATTTCGATATTTTAAACTTACTTAAAATACGTGACAACCTTCCTAAAATATGGGATATTATAGTCTGAATCTGTAAAAATAAGAAAATAATCAGAGGGCGTGGATAAGTTCCTACGCAAACACTCCGATGCATAAATCAGACACTGAATATAATGAAAAAAAAATTGTATTGAAATTAGGATAAAAAACGTTATACCTTTTCAGGAATGAATGTTTGTTTATTTATAGAGAAATATGTACTGATTTAAAGTGTAACTATAATACCCGGGAAATCCTTAAGGGTATAAATGGTATTTTACGAAGGGTACAAATGATATTTATGAAAAAAATGAAGCTATAGGGTACATTATCGCAGCTTTAAGCGACTGAATCGACTGAAATGAGTACCTCAGACCCTAGATGGTTAAGGAAAATATAATGGTATTAACGAGTAATACGAGTTATGATTTTAGGCATCAAAAGAAGTGGGATCGGGAATAATTTTTGGTACAATGGTCGATCGGGTTGAGAAAATCGAATCGATGTAGAAAACCTCTGAAAAGTCAACAGACTATCTTGAAGACTAAGATTTTGTATATGAAACAACCCTTGAACAATTTCAGGTTAAAATGAAGGGATTTAGGGTCAAAACGATCAATAGAGCCAAAGTGTAGTTTTTTAAATTTGCCTGATAGAGGTCAAAAGGATAATTTTTTCGAAAGTTTCGAGAATTAAATGAAGAGTACAAGATTTGTGGGCCTTAGTGGTATAGTTGGATAGTTCAGGGGTGTTTTGGAAAGGGCAGAAGTGACATTGGAGGAGGTTAGGGGGGTTAAAGTGTTATAAACCAAATTTAACAGTGTGAACACAAAGGAGAAATCGGTCGCCTCAAATCCGCTGCACGTGGAACTGTCTCTAGCGATGGGATGTCGCGGTAAAGCTTGGGAGAGGTCGTATATGGCTTGGGATTTCTTGTAAGCCAATCGTTGGCCAGTGATTAGATAAAAGGTGGCCGGTTTTTGGGAATAAAAATGGGCCAAAATTTCAAGGTTTTTGGCATCAAATTGGTCGATTTTGGGAGAGAATCGAAGACAAGAGATAAAGGGCTTTTGCTCCTTGGTGTGTGGGCATCGTTTCTGGAGTATTTGGGAAGCAAAGGAGTACGTTTGATGGCCGTTTGAAGCTCGGCCGGAAAACCCTAGACAGACCGCCTCCGCGACCTGTAACTCAACTTTTGGGGCACTTTCTGGTGTCCTTTCTACCGGAAAAGGGTGCCAATAGGATTGATTAAGTGAGGGCTTCAAGGGGGTACCCTTAGATCGGCCATCGGAGACGTTGTCGATAGCCAAAAAATTGAGGAAGAAGGTGGTGCGTGGCTGCACGCGCCACACTCCACACGTAGCCATGCGCTGAGCGCTTGAGGGAGCGTAAACAGGGGTAATTTTGGGATTTCTCTCTCAGTATTTTTCTATATTTATTTTAGGATTTATTGTGTGAAAAAATTGAAAAAAAATGTTTGATAAATTCATTATTTTGGAATTATCGAGGTGAAAAATAGGAGAAAAATAAAGGAAATTAAGAAAAATTGAGAAAAAATGGATTTTAATACTTCCTTAATTAAATATGGTGTTTAGGGAGTGTCGTGACTTGAGGTTGAGTATAAGTACGAATATTTGTGATTTGGCACACAAATCGAGGTAGTGCACGAGGATCGAGGTAATCCGAATATATTCATGGTGAGTGTTCGCCCCCAAAACTTGTTTACTGTGAGTTGTTCACTACCAAACTTGGCTTGTTCATGCAAATGGTTTGATCTGTAAGTGTTCTACTTAGAAACTTGGTTTGAAGTTGTGAGTTTTCGCCCCCAAAACTTGACTCATTGTGAGTTCTTCAATACCAAACTTGACTTGTTCATGCAAAATGGTTTTGTTGCATGCAAACGGTAACCAGTGACGGTTGGTTTTATAAGGGAGGTTCGTCTCTAAATGTTTTGAACTTGTGCATTGCATTTTATAAAATGTTGTTTATATGATGCATTGAATTGTGAAATGTGGCATTGTCTTGCATTTTGTGTGTTCTTCTAGAATGTCAGCTTAAGATGTTGTTTGGATAGTGTAGCCATAATTCTCCAAGGGCGTGACGGAATAATAGGGGTATCTTATGCTGATGTGCATGCCGGGATAGCTGCCTTGGTTTCCTTGTCGGGCCATTTGGTCAGGGAATTTTCACTAGGATGACTCGGTAGTTCATATTGTGTTGTTCATGTGGGATGTCAACATAAGATGTTATTTGGATAATGTAGCCATAACTCTCCAAGGGCGTGACAGAATAATAGGGGTATTTTGTGCTGGTGAGTATGTCGAGATAGCCGCCTTGGTTTCTGTGCTAGGCCGTTTGGTCAGAAAAGTTGCACTAGGATGACTAGGTGGTCCATGTGAAATTTTGGAGTTGGGATTGTGTGTTGGTTCTTGGATGCTTAGAGTGGGAACGTAATCTCCGACGTAAATGTGGTAAGCCGGGTTCCTGCATTGAGGATCTTCCTAGGCCAGGAGTAGGTAACGATTGTTCCCAAGATGTTGGAGAGATGCGTTGACTTGCCCCTTTTAAGCTAGAATCACGTCATGTTGATGTGTCAGTATGGTGGCATAGCTTTTAGAGAGATTGCTCTTTTTCCATGGTGGGTCAAGCGCTGTGGGATTCTCTTGGGCTAGGGCTTGCCGGGTTGTGTTGGTTTATTTCACGTCCTGCATTCATTCATGAAAAATATGTTTTTGAACTCTCACTTATATGAATCATCATCTAATATGAACTTTGTCCCTAAAATATTCAAACGTTCTAGGTGAAGGCAGCAGTGCGAAAGGAAAGGGAATGCCGAGGAGTGACAGCTATTAGTAGATAGTTTACTTTATGTCATTTTCAATTATGTTGTTAATTTTGATGACGTTATGTAAACGTTGGTTCGACTTTATACTATGAATAAAGTGGGTTCGATTATGGTTTATTAAGGTTTCAATCTAGCTTCCGCATTTGAGATGATTTACCTGTCTTAGTTTATCGATGGTTCATAGTTGATATACTGAGAAGGTGTAACGGAGTATTCGGGGAACGGTTTTGGTGTTGAGTTTCTGTTGTTTAAAAAAAAATATTCCCAGAATCTTACGTTACCTAACGCCTTGGAAATGTGGGATGTTACAATTGGTATCAGAGCGAAGGTTTGAAATTTAAGGGACTTTGATTAGAGTGAAGACTACTTGAGGATTATAGATTTCGTTGGAAATTTAGAACTATCGATTTGAGGTCAATAGTTGAAATCCTTACGTGGAATAATGGGATAACCAGTAGTTATCGGGAATGATCGAGTTAGGAATAATTCGGTATCAATCGAGGATCCTTGGGATATTGAACTTAGGATGATTCAATAAGTGCTGTAGAGAATCAAGTTTAAGGATTTTGAGGATTGATTTCGAGAATAGGAATCTCGAAATGGATGTGGTGAGAATCGAGGTAACGTTACCTCTAGGAAATGACTCATGGGAACGAGTCGAGAGCGTGTAGTTCAAATATTGATCTAGAGAATGAAATGGCCGGGATACACGATTGAATCCCGTAAAGGTTATTGGAGACTAGGAATTTCGGCTATTCTTGATTTTCAATTTGGGGCAGGGTATCCCTAATGGTTGTGGGACCCAAAAGAACGGTTAGCAAGATAGAGATTATCTTTACGTGAGATTTGCATTGATTAAGAAAGTGTTTTTCTTTTTCAGACGGTGAAAACTCGGAGAGTCACGGATCTTAGTGAGCGAGACGAGAGTGGCAGTAATAGCAGTCATCGCAGTTGTTCCGTGAATCATGTCGCGAGTGATGGACGATAAGAAGAGCGATCAGGACCTAGTGAGAATAGACTTGATCGAATGGAAAGAATCTTAGAGGGCATGTTGACACATGTAACGAGGAACGAGTCGCCGAGGCATACAACTCATGTGTTGGATCAGTATCGCCGACAAAGACCCCTGGTGTTGTGTTCAAGGGAAAAGCAAAAGATGACCCTTACATGGCTGAATTCTGGATAGAGTAAATTGAAAAGTTCCTCCAACATTTGCAGTGCAGTGACGAAGAGAAAGTGAACTATGCTACGTTCATACTAGAAGAAGATATTGGACGATGGTGGCAATCAGCCCAGCGAGCTTTGCAAAGGACACCCAGGCAAGTAGAGCAGGATCCAAGGCCGAGGTAAGCTCAACCTGTGACTTAGGCTAGATTCAAGGAAGCGTTTAATGCAAAATATTTTCCTCGGAGCGGGAAAGAAGAAAAGACTTGGGAGTTCATGAAGTTAAAGCAAACTGACGAGATGTCGGTAACTCAATATGATGTTAAGTTTACTCAACTGATTAGGTACGTGCCTATGTGCGAAATCGATGAGTGGCAGAAGGTACAAAAATTTGTGGGTGGATTAAAAGTGGGACTGCAGCAGGCTTTTAGCTCATGGATGATGGACATTTATAATGAGGGGCTTGATAGAGCTTTTGCCACTGAGACTAATCCACTGCGAGTTGAATTGATTCGATCGGACGATAAGAATAAGGATTCGAAAGGTGGGAAACATAAATTAGATGGAATGAACTCCAAAAATAGTGAGTCGTGTCCCCGATGTAACAAGATGCAGTCAGGGAGACAATGTTTCCAAGGACATGTCCACTGTTTTACGTGCGGCAAAGAAGGACACAAAGAAAATGACTGTCCTAAGAATAAAGAGGCACCTCTGACCGAGAATCGAATAAGAATCACATGTTTTACATGCTAGCAACCTGGTCATTACTCGAGTGAATGTCCAAAAAGACAAAAGGTGGAGTAATTAGGAAAAGCAAATAAGGCACAAAAACCTCGCCTTGGACGAGTTTTCTACCTGTTAAAAGATGACGAGGATATCTACCCGATAATGGAGAAAGGTACGTCGAGTTAGTTCAATGTTATCAATTTTTGTGTGATCATGGCATGTGCATTAGCATCAAAATGGGTTGGGAGAATTAAGAGTAAAATAAAATGGGCTTTAAGGACACTATTGGAAATGATATTAATGTGTTATAAATTATTTTGGGTACGTGTAACTGCTTGTTTAGAGCTACAACGGGATATTTTGAAAAATAAAAAAAGATGCCTGGTAAGCATGGATCGTGTTAGGATGTAAGTTAAGACTGATTGCTAAGAATTAGGAATGATATATTTAAGACATCTCAATTGGGAGTCATTAGCAATAGCAGTGATTCAATTATCACGGGTCAAATTTGAAGGACGAAATTTATTAAGGGGGGGGAGAATGTAATACCCGGGAAATCCTTAAAGGTATAAATGGTATTTTATGAAGGGTATAAATGGTATTTTTAAAAAAATGAGGCTATAGGGTACATTATCGCAGCTTTAAGCGATCAAATCGATCGAATGGAGTACCCCAGACCCTAGATGGTTAAGGAAAATGTAATGGTATTTACTAGTAATACGAGTTATGATTTTAGGCATCAAAAGAAGTAGGATCGGGAATAATTTTTAATACAACTATCGATCGGGCTGAGAAAATCGAATCAATGTAGGAAACCTCTGAAAATTCAACAGAGTGTCTTGAAGACTAAGATTTTGTATATGAAACAACCCTTGAACGATTTCAGGTTGAAACGAAGGGATTTAGGGTCAAAACGATCAACCGGGCCAAAGTGTAATTTCTAAATTTGCCCGATGGAGGTCAACAGGATAAGTTTTTCAAACGTTTTGAGGGTTAAATGAAGAGTACAAGACTTGTGAGCCTTAGTGGTATAGTTGGATAGTTCAGGGGTGTTTTGGAAAGGGCAGAAGTGACATTTGAAGAAGTTAGGGGGGTTAAAGTGTAATAAACCAAACTTGGCAGTGTGAACACAAAGGAGAAATCGGCCTCCGCAAATCTGCTGCACTTGGAGTTGTCTCATGCGATGGGATGGCCGTGGTAGGGCTCGAGGGAGGTCGTATATGGCTTAGGGTTTCTTGTAGGCCAATCCTTGGCTGGTAATTGGCTGAGAGGTGGCTGATTTTTGGGTATACAAAGAGGCCAAAACTTCAAGATTTTTGGCATCAAATTGGTCGATTTTGGGAGAGAATCGAAGGCAAGGGATAGAGGGTTTTTGCTCCTTAGTGTGTAGGCATCGTTTCTGGAGCATTTGGGAAGCAAATGAATGCGTTTGATGGCCATTTGAAGCTCGGCCAGAAAACCCTAGGTAGATCAACTCCGTCACTTACAACTCGACTTTTGGGGCACTTTTCGATGTCCTTTCAACCGGAAAAGGGTGCCAATAGGATCAATTAAGTGAGGGCTTCAAGGGGGTACCCTTAGATTGGCCATCGGAGATGTCGGCGACAGCCAAAAAATTATGGAAGACGGTGGCGCATGGCTGCACTTGCCACACTCCACACGCAGCCACGCGCTTAACGTGTGAGGGCGCATGAACAGGGATAATTTCGAGTTTCTCTCTCAGCATTTTTCTATATTTATTTTAGGATTTATTGTATGGAAAAATTGGGAAAAATGTTTGTGAAAAATATTATTTTGGATTTATCGAGGTGAAAAATAGAGGAAATTAAGGAAAGTTGAGGGAAAATGGATTTTAATGCTTCCTTAATTAAATATGGTATTTAGGAAGTGTCGTGACTCGAGATTGAGTGTAAGTACGAGTATTTGTGATTTAGCACACAAATCGAGGCAGTGCATGAGGATCAAGACAATCCGAATACGTTCGAGGTGAGTGTTCGCCCCCGAAACTTGTTTACTGTGAGTTGTTCACTACCAAAACTTGTTTACTATGAGTTGTTCACTACCAAACCTTGTTTACTATGAGTTGTTCACTACCAAACTTGGCTTGTTCATGCAAATGGTTTGATCGTGAGTGTTCTACCCAGAAATTTGGTTTCAAGTTGTGAGTGTTCGCCCCAAAAACTTGACTTATTCACTATAAAACTTGGCTTGTTCATGCAAAATGGTTTTGTTGCATGCAAACGATAATCAGTAACGGTTGGTTTTATGAGGGAGGTTTATCCCTACATGTTTTGAACTTGTGCATTGCATTTTATAAAATGTTGTTTATATGATGCTTGAATTGTGAAATGTGGCATTATCTTGCGTTTTGTGTGTTCGTCTGGAATGTCAGCTTAAGATGTTGTTTGGATAATGTAGCCATAATTCTCCAAGGGCGTGACGGAATAATAAGGGTATCTTGTGTTAATGTGCATGCCGAGATAGCCGCCTTGGTTTCTATGCCAGGCCGTTTGGTCAGGGAAGTTTCACTAGAATGACTAGGTAGTCTATATTGTGTTGTTCATATGGAATGTCAGCCTAGGATATTGTCTGGATAGTGTAGCCATAATTTTCCAAGGGCGTGACGGAACACTAGGGGTATCTTGTACTAGTGAGTATGTCGAGATAGTCACCTTGGTTTTCGTGCCAGGCCGTTTGATCAGGGAAGTTGCATTAGGATGATTAGGTGGTCCATGTCAAATTTTGGAGTTGGGATTGCGTGGTTGTTTTTGGATGCTTAGAGTGGGAACGTAATCTCCGACGTAAATATGGTGAGTCGGGTTCTTGTGTTGATGTGACCCTCCTAGACCAAGAGTTGGTAATGATTGCTCCCGAGATGTTGGAAAGATGCGTTGACTTGCCCATCTTAAGCTAGAATCGCGTCGTGTCGATGTGTTGGTATGGTGGCATAGCTTTTAGAGAGATTACTCTTTTCCCGTGGTAAGATCAAGCACTGTGGGATTCTCTTGGGTTAGGGCTTGTCGGGTTGTGTTGGTTTATATCATGTCCTGCATTCATTCATGAAAAATGTATTTTTGAACTCTCACTTAGATGATTCATTATCTAATATGGACTTTGTCCCTGAAATATTCAAACGTTCCAGATGAAGTGAAGGCGATTAGTGGATAGTTTATTTTATGTCATTTTGAATTATGTTGTTAATTTTGATGACGTCATATAACGTTGGTTCAACTTTATATTATGAATAAAGTGAGTTCGATTATGGTTTATTGAGGTTTCGATCTACCTTCCACATTTAAGGTGATTTACCTGTCTTAGTTTATCGATGGTTCATAGTTGATATACTGAGAAGGTGTAACAAGGTCTTCGGGGAACAATTTTTGTGTTGAATTTCTGTTGTTTGGAAAAAAATATGTCTGGAATCTTACGTTACCTAACGCCTTGAGAAGGCGAGGTGTTATAGTAACAGAATTAGGATTCTTGTAAATAATGCTTATCTTGATTAATCCTAATTTAGATGAGTATAAAATTATTATAAATGGCGTCTATCTCTTATAGATAATACTTATCTTACCTTTTTTGAAAATAAAATTTTTAAAAATGACATTTATCTCAATATTTTGAAATTATTTTAAAATTAAAATTTTGTATAGATAATTATTTTAAAAAAAAATTCAAATGTCAGAGCTAGCTTACTTGCGTGTTTGTGCGGATCCTCAGAATTTATGTCTTTTAGCTTAAAAAAATATTTTAGACTTATGAATTTTTTTCTTTTTTTTTGGTTCTTTTAATGACTTTTGCGTAATACACAACAGAATGTAAACTTGAAAACGCAGTGAGATTGAAGTCAGTCACCGTCCTTTTATCGCACAGAATTATTTGCAGAAAAGTAGTCATTTTGGAATCCGCGTTCCTCCAATATTTACGTTGATGACAAATAAAACGTATATATACGAAGACGATGGAATTTGGAAACAACAATTCCCACGGAATAGGCTCTCTCTCTCTCTCTTCATTTGAGAACCAAAAGGGAAACTGTCACTCTCCCGGCAACTCTCTCTCTCTCTCTCTCTCTCTCTTCATTTGAGAACCAAAAGGGAAACCGCCACTCTCTCGGCAACAGACACATGTCTGAAATTGAACCCACCATCAGTATGAATTTGGCCTCCACTTCAAGCTCCTGTTTCATTGACGAGCAAAGATGGGTGATTCAGATTCGGAAAACCCTAGACGAACAAGTACTGGAAGAAGAGATCGATATCCCGGTCTGCATCTTCAATGTCCCCAAGAAGCTCTTGGCCACGGACCCTTATTCCTATATCCCTCAACACGTCGCCTTAGGCCCCTACCATTACTGGAGGCCTGACCTCTACGAGAAGCAGCGCCATAAACTCGCCGCCGCCAAACGAACCCAGAAACAGCTTCCTCAGGATTTCAAATTCCAGCATTTTGTAGACGAGGTGGCCAAGCTCGAGCCCCGAATCCGAGGTTGCTACCACAAGTACTTGGATTTTAACGGCGAGACCTTGGCCTGGATGATGGCCGTCGATGCCGCCTTCTTTCTGGAATTCATTCAAGCTCCTGTCGGAAGAAAGTCGGCACACGGTGCCATTCTCCGGGATTTGGTGATGCTCGAGAATCAAATTCCCATGTTTTTGCTCACAAAGTTGTTGGAGTTTTTGCCGGCGCCGGAATCGGCCGACAAGATGCTTTTTTCAAAGTTGATGGGATTTTATAAAGAGATTTCGCCGTTTAAGACGGTGGAAAAATTCCCAAATTCCAAACTTGGGCAATGCCCCCACTTACTGGACTTTTTGTACCACGCTATCGTGCCCAAATTACACGAGCCGCCATCTGAGATCTGTATAGAAGTTGATGATCAACAAAGTGAAGCCAAAGAGAGCAAAGAAGAAGAAGAAGGCAGCCAATCTTTCGGGAATTCAAATCAGGTTAAACAACTGCTTTATGAACTCTTGAAAATGATCCAGGAATCAAGTCAAGGCCCACTATTTGGTATCAAAAGACTACTTCTTTCCGAGCCGGTTCGCGTTATATTGAAACTTCCATGGACGATAATCTCAAATCTTCCCGGATTCAGCCTCTTGAAACCGCCATTGGAGTGCTTATTCTTCTCCCAAAACACCCAACAAACCAGCCAAGAAACCCAGACCTCAGTCTCCGATGCCAACGTCAACAAGCCACCGTTGGTGGAGGAGATCGCCATCCCTTCCGTCACAGAGCTGTCGAGCGCCGGCGTCCGGTTCTCCCCCACGAACGGCTCCGTCATGTCCATCGCCTTCAACGCCGCCTCGGCTACGCTCTACCTCCCCGCCGTCCGGCTGGAGACCAACACGGAGGCCACTCTCCGAAACCTAGTGGCCTACGAAGCATGCAACGAATCGGGGCCGTTGGTTTTCACCCGATACACCGAACTAATGAACGGGATCATCGACACGGCCGAAGATGCCAGATTACTCAGAGAAAGGGGGATCATTCTAAACCATTTGAAGAGCGACGAAGAGGCTGCCGATCTCTGGAACGGTATGTGCAAATCTGTGAGGTTGACGAGAGTGCCGTTTCTGGACAAAGTGATCGAAGAAGTGAACAAGTATTACAAAGGCAGGCGGAAGGTGAAGCTTCGCGGCTTCCTGAAGCTGTATGTGTTTAAGTCATGGAAGTTTCTGACGCTGCTAGGGGCTGTGTTGCTGCTGCTGTTCATGAGCTTACAGGCGTTTTGCTCGGTGTATAGCTGTGCTCGACTACTTCATATCAAAAGCATCTGATGATGTGGTTGTAATCTCTTGATTTAATCCGTTCGGAAAACACTTATACTTGTTTTGTTTAATTAATTACTTGAATGAAACTTTTTTCATTCACCAATTGTAGGTTGTAAGTTTGATTATGTTAGAATTAGTGAGGCTGCAGAAGAAAAAAAACAGGGCAGAAAACAAAGCTAAAAGAAGGAACTTCTCTTAGAGATATTTAATCAAATAGGTGGTGGACATAAAACCAGTTAATCTGGAGAAATCTGCTCAATGATTTCAACAACCCAAATTACCTGTAAATAGGCATTACAATACGTGAAGACCGGATATTGTGGCACAACTACAACTACGTGAAGACCGGATATTGTGGCACAACTACAACTGCATTTTGATTGATCTAAAAAACAGAAAAATACGAAACCACCTACTTCAACTAAACAGAAAACATGGAAAATAAATAAATAAATACCAACTCAGCAAATGTTGAATCAGTCTTCAACACTCCCCCTTGATTCAAAGTTGCAAACTCCAAGTTGTTCTCTGAAGAACTCATGCTTTGCTTGCGGAAGCGACTTTGTGAAAATATCTGCAACTTGCTCATTTGTATCACAAGCTTTCAATGTAATTTCTCCAATAGATACGAGACTTCGAATATAGTGATAACGGATGTCAATGTGCTTGGTCCTTCTGTGAAATACTGGGTTCCTTGTCATTGCAATAGTTGATCTATTGTCACAAAAGATCTCCGTTGCACCAATTTGTTTCTGATTGAAATCTACAAGAAGTCTCCTTAGCCAAACTGCTTGACAAGCTGAAGAAGTTGCTGCAATATACTCAGCTTCTGAAGTTGATAAGGCCACCACTTCCTGCTTCTTTGAACACCATGAAATAGCTCCAGAACCAAGATTAAACAAGAAACCTGATGTGCTTTTTCTGTCATCAATGCTACCTGCCCAATCACTATCCGTAAAGCCAATTAATTTGAAACTTGATACTTTACAATACCAGATTCCATGTTCCACTGTTCCTGCAATATATCTCAATATTCTCTTTGCAGCCCCAAGGTGAAGCTTGCTTGGATTAAGCATAAATCTAGACACAACTCCAACAGAGAAAGTAATATCTGGCCTTGTATGAGACAAATAGTTTAAACCACCAACAAGACTTCTAAAATATGTTGCACTTGCCATTTCAGCACTATCATCACGACACAACTTCTCATTAACATTCATGGGTGTGGCAGCAACTTTACAATTCACCATATTAAACCTTTTCAAAAGATCCATTGCATATTTTCTTTGTGAAATAAATATCCCATCAACTCCTTGTTTCACCTCAAGACCAAGAAAATAATGCAATAACCCCAAATCAGACATCTCAAACTTCTTAATCATGCAATCTTTAAATCCAGCAACAATATACTCATTTGAACCCATATAAATCATATCATCAACGTAAAGGCATACCACTAAAAAATCATTTTTACCTTCTCTCTTTAGATAAAGAGTGGGCTCATTATTACTTCTTTTAAAACCATTCTCCTGGAAATAAGAATCGATTTTGAAGTACCATGCCCGCGGTGCTTGCTTTAAGCCATAGAGCGCCTTTTTTAACTTGTAAACTTTTCCTTCTTTGCCATTAACTACAAAACCTTCAGGCTGTGAAACATAAACTTCCTCTTCCAAGTCACCATTCAAAAAAGCAGATTTAACATCAAATTGGTATACTGGCCAATTTAATTGAGCAGCTAAGGCCAAAAAGGTTCTCACCGTTTCAAAGCGGGCAACAGGAGAAAATGTTTCATCAAAATCGATACCTTGCTGTTGAGAATAACCCTTTACTACCAGCCTTGCCTTGTGTTTTTGGATGCTCCCATCTGCATGATACTTGGTTCTGAACACCCATTTGAGCCCAATAGCTTTCTTTCCTTCCGGCAAGTCCACCAAATCCCAGGTCAGATTTTTCTGAATAGCTAACAGCTCCTCTTCCATAGCTTTGCACCATTGGTTTTCTTTTGTAGCTTCTTCAAAACAAATAGGATCAGAAACAAGCAAAGCAAAGGTACAAGAATCATAAACTTCCTGTAAGGATCTAAATTTCCTTGGAGGAGTATCATTTGACAAGATTGAAGATGAATCATTGCTTGTAGGTGCTGATAGAGTGCTACTTCCAGGAGTAGAGAAACCAGAAATTGTTGTTGGATCCTGCGATGATGCAACATTGTCTTCCAACACTTGAATTTGTTGCTGCTCATTTTTTTCACTCCAAACCCATCTTGCATCTTCATTAAATACTACGTCCCTGCTGATGGTAATTTTACCACTGATTGGATTATATAGCTTATATGCTTTGGATTGAGAACAATAACCAACAAAGATATATTTCTCAGATTTTTCATCAAATTTTCGAGAATGAGTTTTAACCAAAGCATAAGCTATACAACCAAAAACTCTTAAGTGGCTTACTGTTGGCCTTCTACCTGTCCAAGCCTCAAATGGTGTTTGATTTCGAACAGCTCTTGTTGGAGACAAATTGAGAAGGTACACCGCTGTTGCAACAGCTTCTGCCCAAAAATAAATAGGAAGACCTTTTGCTTGCATCATGCTTCTGGCCAGCTCCACTACCGTTCGATTTTTTCTTTCAGCTACACCGTTTTGTTCTGGTGTATATGGTGCTGTAAGCTCCCTGCAGATTCCGTTTTCCTCACAAAAAACATTAAAATCAGTTGAAACAAATTCACCTCCTCTATCTGTTCGTAGTGTCTTTATTAAAAGACCACTTCTTCTTTCCACAAATGCTTTGAACTTCCTGAACCTGTCAAAAGCTTCAGACTTGATTTCAAGAAAGTAAACCCAACTCATGCGGCTGTAATCATCTGTGAACAACAAAAAATATCGACTACCACCAAGAGATTCAATGTTTATAGGCCCACACAAATCTGCATGCACTAACTCAAGACATTTAGAGGCTCTCCAAGCTTTTCCTACAGGAAAAGGCCTTTTACTTTGCTTTCCATAAACACATCCTTCACAAAAGCCAAGACTCTCAAGTTTCGGTAATCCAAAAACCATTTCCTTTTGACTCAACAACTTCAACCCATTAATATTCAAGTGCCCATAACGTAGATGCCACAATCTAGTCTCACTGTCACCATTAGCAACCATAGCACAGTTCTCAATCATTGAAACTTCTAATGGAAACATTTTATTGTTAGCCATTGGAACTTTAGTAATGATTTGCCCAGTTTTTTTATCTCTAATATCACAACACCCATCATCAAACAAAATTGAATATCCACTAGTCATTAATTGCCCAATGCTAAGTAAATTATGAGATAAACTAGGGACAAGCAACACATCTTGTAAAATCTTGGCATTACCTTGACTGGTTGAGATGCTAACGGTACCTTTGCCTTCAACCTGAATCTTCTTGTTGTCTCCTAGTGTCACCTCTGATTTTCTGGATTCATCAAGCTCCTTAAATAATGACCTTGTCCCAGACATATGATTGGAACAACCACTGTCCAAAAACCAAACATCGTTAGACTTCTCTTTTTCACAAAAAAAAGGCCATAAATAGCTTACTTTCTTCCTCTGCTTTCTCTGCAAAACTAGCTTGATTATTCTCATCCTTCTGCTTTTGCCAGCAATAAGCTTCTTTGTGACCAGGTTTCTTGCAGTAGTGACATTGAAAGGTCCTATTCTGCCTTTCTTCATTGGAAGCTTCTCTTCCTCGACCTCTTCCTTGGCCCCTACCATTACCTCTTCCACGAAAACCACCTCTGCCACGACCACGACTTGAAGTTTTTTTCATCTTTTCCTTCTGAATAGACTCCCCCTTCACTTGAAATGCTTTTTCCTCACTTTTTTCTGTTGACCTATTAATCCTTGCTTCATGAGCTTGTAAAGATCCCATCAATTCATCAATAGAGAAAGTAGACAAATCTTTTGACTCTTCAATGGCAGCGACAACATGATCAAATTTTGGAGTTAAACTCCTCAATACTTTTGCAACTACAGTTGCATCAGTAATTTCCTCTCCATAGGTTCTCATTTGGTTGATAATAGCAGATACTCTAAAAAGGAAATCTTGCACTGATTCCCCACTTTTCATATTTAAAGTCTCAAAATCACGGCGAAGTGATTGAAGTTTCACAGTAAGTACCTTTTTGGAGCCTTGAAAGGACTGCTGCAATATAGTCCAAGCCTCCCTTGCCGTAGTTGCTGCTGCAATTTTTGAGAAGACAGTCTCATGAACTGCTTGTTGAATGAAAAATAACGCCTTGGAATCCTTTTTCTTGTTTTCTTTCAGCCGACCTTCATCTTTGTCCTTGTCATTGTACCCACTCTCTACGAAATCCCAAAGGTCTTGAGATATGAAGAGAGTCTTCATTTTGATGCTCCAAAATTCATAACTTCCACCCTTGAAGACTGGAATCAACGGCTGAGAAAAGCTCACAGCACTGCCGTTTGCTGCCATGCGTGCTACTACGCCCAGTTCTTGAAGGAACGTGGCTCTGATACCACAATGTTAGAATTAGTGAGGCTGCAGAAGAAAAAAAACAGGGCAGAAAACAAAGCTAAAAGAAGGAACTTCTCTTAGAGATATTTAATCAAATAGGTGGTGGACATAAAACCAGTTAATCTGGAGAAATCTGCTCAATGATTTCAGCAACCCAAATTACCTGTAAATAGGCATTACAATACGTGAAGACCGGATATTGTGGCACAACTACAACTACGTGAAGACCGGATATTGTGGCACAACTACAACTGCATTTTGATTGATCTAAAAAACAGAAAAATACGAAACCACCTACTTCAACTAAACAGAAAACATGGAAAATAAATAAATAAATACCAACTCAGCAAATGTTGAATCAGTCTTCAACAGATTATAAATACACATATACCAGTGTTTTTAACCCCGTTGGTTATTTGGTTTACGTCTCTGCTCAGGGCCACCTCATGGAAGGCAACCAACGGCCCATTGCTCTTGCCAGCCAATGATGTCTTTTGCTGACTGCCTCTCCCTTCTCGTCTAGGTTACACGAAAACAGAAATGAGAGACGTTTCTGATAAGAAACGAAAACGTAGAAATGACATTTTTTTAAAAAGGTAGGAAACGGAAACGCGGGGTAAACTGTAAATTTAAAAAATATAGGGGTTTTTTATAAATATAATTTTTAATAAAAAAAATCAAATATAAACAATAAACATACAATACTGTAATTGCATACAACACGTTTATTGTATACAAAATTCACTTAAATTAAATACATACAACTATACAAGCCAACACTGTAATTGCATTTGCACATACAAACCACAAAGAGGGAAGTAGCCAGGGAGATTACTTACAAGAGGGAAGCAAACGCCAAGCAGATGGCGATGAGGGCGACGAAGCAGAAGATGACACGACGGCACGACGACGAGGGCACGAAGCAAGGTGCTGGAAGCAGACGGGGAGGCGTTGGAAGTAGACGACGAGGAGCACCGAAACGAAGCTAACGGCGAGTGCTACGAAGCTGATGGCGAGTGCGACGAACCAGACGGCGACGAGTACGACGAACTAGACGGCGACGAGAGCGACGAAGCAACCGGACCGGAAGCAGATGGCGGCGAAGGCGAGGGCGATCGAACTCGAACTGGAAGAAGAGTCAGAGGAGGAGGAGAGGAAAAAATTAGGGGGTTAGGGCTTTTTTTCAAGCCATTGGAAGCGGTTGAAATGTCTGGAAACGCGTTTCCAGCAAAACTCATTAATTGCTGAGACGGCCGAGAAGTTTCTGAAAATTACACAAACCGCCCGAAAACGTTTCAGGCCATTTTTTCCCGTTTCCGAAACAGGAAACGGTTCGGAAACGCCGAAACGACGCCTTTGAGTCGTTTCCGTGCATCATAGCTTCTCGTTAGTCGCTTAAGTTGGCCCTATTGACCTCAATAATTGACCATCAAGCTTTCAGACTTAGCTTTCTTTAATATCGGCCTCCATTACCACATCCAGCCCAGCATTATTGTCGTCTTTCATCGTCGTCGTCCTCCACCTGCCTTCCTTCGTAAATATATCTATGACACACACACAGCTATATATATATAACATATATATTTAACATTATTTTATTTTTTTATTTTTTCTACACATGTAGATGTGGGGTCCACTTAAAATATTTTAAAATGTCAGGTGCCATGCCACATTAGCAGGTCTTGGACTCTTACGATTTGGATCCGAGTTGTGGATAAAATTACAATCAATTAATCAAATCGGGACCTTATAATTGCCAAAATTGAAACTTTTGAATAAAATCACAAAAATGTGAAAATTTTTGAATTTTTCGTACTAATAGTCTTTTTTTACACATGTACATATGGGATCCACTTAAAATGTTTTAAAATACCAGGTGACATGCCATGTTAGCAGGTCTTGGACAGTGACGAATCAAATCTGGATTGTGGATAAAATTGCAATCAATTGATCAAATAGGAACATTATTACCAAAATTGAAACTTTTGAATAAAATCGTAAAAATGCAAAAATATTTGAATTTTTCTTGCTAATAGCCCATTTTTTTAGGATACATTTTCACGTTATAATTTGGAGATTTTGTTTTTAAGGCATTTTTTGTAAAAAAAAAAAAAAACCTTCGTTTTCAAAATTTTCATTCACTTGATCTTCTATTTTTGTTAGTTATTTTTTTCAAATTTATTAGAGATTGTTCTCTCAAAGTTATATACTTAGGGAGGTTTACTTGTAGTGGTCTCGCCTTTTTACCTAAATTTTTTGTATTCAATTTAGTTTATCAAATCAAGATATTTGAGTATGAGCACAACTACATAAATTAAAATTAGTTTAATTCATAACTCGTGTTAAGGTGTTCAAATTTTTGATTCATTCTAAAATATCAAGTTTAAAAGGAAAAAAAAAATACTTTTCGATCATCTCATCCAAAAATCTTTAAGAATGCTTAAAATAAATTTTTAACTCACAATAACCCAATATGTGAACATATAAGTTATTTGTCTCCACTAAAATAAAATAAAATGACATTTCTTAAATATAAACTTAGTTCATAAAATAAATTTGACATGTTTAATATATTTGATATCACCAAAATAAAACTTATACATACTTTTAATGCATAGCATAAAAACACGTATAATGTATACAAAACATGATATGTGTCAAAAAAATATAGTGAAGCTTCCAAAACATACATTTCAAGGACTTATTTCTCTTTCGAATCACTTACCTCGGCTAAAATATTTGAATATTTTAAAGGATGAACCCAAGTTAGAAGTTAAACTTTCTAAGTGAGGAACCTCCCCTCCAAAAAAAAAGAAAGTGCTTATAAAAATGTTTACATGAAAAAAATTACAAGTTTCGACTTGGTGATGTCAGTTGTGACCATGTCAACATGTTTCAAAGAGCTTTCTCAAATAAAGTTATAAGCGTCTTTTGGAAGATCTCCCACCACGTCACCCGCTACAAGAAAAATGACATTTAGTGATTGAAATATATTCGTTGCTAAAATATCAAAATCGATAACTAAAAAATTTAACGACAGATTTAGCAACAGGCAGCTTCCTGTTGCTAAATTTTAGCAACGACACAAATCAACAACGGAATCAGTGACGAAAATTTTCGTCGTTGATTTAAAAAAAACAAAAATTATTTAAAAAATTAAAAATTATTTTAGTGACGGAAAACTTTCAATCGCTAATACACAATAAAAAATTTAAATATAAAAAGTTAAAATAAATTAGAATTAGCAAAGTAAATAGTTCGGTCGCTAATCAATGACGTTCGTTTTCGTTGTTGACTTTTATTTTAAAAAAATTAAAAAGATCATGGCACGCGTCGGGCGAACACGTGCATATGCCTCTGCCTTGCGAGCAGCACATGGCTTCACCTCTACGTACCAAGCGACTCCCCCTTAAGATGCCACGTGTAGCGTTGAGAAATTAATCTCAACACACTCCTCTTCCCCCTCCTCAATTTTGATCCATGGGCCTCTATGTGCGTGCACGCGCACGACCGTCCGAGATGCGAGCCTCCTTAATACATACACTACACATATTAATTATATACTACATTTAGCTGCAAGTAGTTTTTATTTTATTTTACATTAAGATTTTAAATTTTAAATCTTTTAAATTTATAAATTAATACTTTAAAAAATAAATGTTTTAAAATTCTTAACTCAATAATGTACCACTTAAATGTTGTAATTAATTAATCTCTTAAATATTTAAGTTTTATTTGATTAAAAATTAGTTTAATACATATTTATTATTATAAATTTTACAATATCATATCAATTTACATATTTTGGTTTGTGAATAAAATACATAAAATATGCATTTAATACTAACCAAATTTAATTTTTATTTAATTTTTTTAAATTTTTAGCGACGAGTACCTCTTGTCACAAATAAATTATAATATTTATTTAATCTTTATTTAATACATAATTAATAAATTTTAGTTTTTTAATTTGTTTTCTTTTAGCGACAGATTAGTACTATCGCTAAAGTTTATAATTATTAATTTAATGTTTTTAATTATTAAGCTATGGAATATTCCATCGCTAAATATAATTAATTTTTTATTATTTATTTAATTTTTTTATTATTTAGCGATGGAATATTCCATAGCTAAATAATTTTAATTTAATTAAAAAAAATATAAAATTTAGCAACCATTCCCGTAGCTAAAAAATAAAAATAAATTAAATAAAAATTAAAATTTAGTGATGGGATCGCACCCATCACTAAAAAATAAAAATAAATTAAATAAAAAATATAAAATTTAGCTACGGGATCATTCCATCGCTAAAAAATAAAAATAAATTAAATAAAAAATTAAAATTTAGCGACGGGTCACATCCGCTTCTAAAAAATAAAAATAAATTAATTTTTTTAATTATTTAGCGACAGAATATTTTGTCACTAAATAATTAAAAAAATTAAATTAAAATTATTTAACGACTGAATATTCTGTTACTAAATAATTTTAATTTAATTTAAATTTTTTAATAATTTAGCAACGGAGTATTATGTAGCTAAATAATTTTAATTTTAATTTAATGTTTTTCATTATTTAGCAACTAAATATTCCATCACTAAATTTAAAATTTAATAAAAAATATTAAAAATTATTTACTGATGAAATATTTCATGGCTAATTCCTTCGCTAAGTTTAAAAAAATTAAAAAATTTGACGACGGAATATCTATCACTAAATTACGAATTTTTTGTAGTGACCTTGGTCCGGAGAGGTGTATAGCAAAATAGCATAGCCAGATATAATTATAGATATAAATGAAATGTCAAACAAAGTATATATTTCTAAAATTAATTTATGGTGCAACACAAAAAAAATTACGAAGTAAAAGTTTGTGGGCTATAGAAATTCACTTTGGGGTCTCTCCTATAGGTTACCTTGATGGAAGATTCTTCTTCCCTTGACTAGTTTTCTCCTTTCTTTTTTTTTCTAACCTTCCTTGTCCGTTTTCCCTCATTTCTTGCACTTATTCAACTCCATCCTCTCTATATGAACGTGAGAAAAAAGAGAAAGGTGAAGTGAGCCAAAGGAATCCATCCCCATTGTTTTTTTTTTTTTTTTTTGGGGGGAGGGGGGGGTTGGCGTACGGAGCTGCCAAAGGCAGTCCATTGGCGCAAGCAAGGAGCTGCTGCTGCTCCTCCTACTTGCTGCCCTAGGAAGCCCTCTTACATGGGTCCCTTTCACTTGGCTAAATACATACATACATACATACATACATACATATATATATATATATACAATTTCTTAATCTTACTGTTTTTGTTCGATTTGAATTTTATGATCTGTGTAATTGCTCTACCCAGAAGAGAGTTTTTTAATCTTCCTCCAAACTTCTCCAAACGCTTTTTTAAAGATAAATGGAAGACTAATTATAGTCGTAGCAAAGAGCTAGATGGGATTTTCTTCTACCTGAATGATACTGGCCTCTTCTTCTTCTTCTTTGGTCATTTTCTTTTCTTCTTCAATCTCTGTTACATAATTCTTCTAACTTTTCGTGGGTTTGGTTCTTCCAAATCGATCCCTCCTTGTAAGTTTCTAAGCAATCTAAGGATGCAATTAATTGTACAATTTTCGTTGCTAAAACATTGTTTGAAAGAGCTTATAGTTTTCTCCTTTCAGTTCCATTCGTTGCTTGCTCACATAATTTTTTATTCGAGTACCTTTTACTATTAAGGACTCATGTATACTGCAAAAGTGATTGCCATTGAGGAATCTTTCGATTTCTTCTTGGCTTAGCTTGTTTGACAAAACCAAGATTTTAACATGAAAAATCTTAGAAATAAGGCAAAAAATCACATAATGCTAATTTATATATATGGAAAAATATTTTTTTTAAATTAAAATCATCTTTAAAAAAATTTCCAATTTTCCGACTCACCATTTTAATGAATTAATTAATTCATTAACATTGGAATTTTTTTTTAAAAAAAAAATTCCAATGTTAACGAATTAATTTTCTAATTCATACTCATCGTTTTCTTATTTTTCCGATACTGTTGCATTCACCGGCCGTTGCACAAGGGGCCGCACAATTTGACCTTATGTTATCGTATCTCCTAGAAAACTTGGATTGAAGATTAGAAAGATTAGGGTCAAAATTGGATTAGACCAGATTGGTAGCACAACGTGAAACCAACCACTGAGAGCAACACATTAATATATAGCCACAGACGAAGGTACGTATGGGGAGAAAACTCACAAGCCATATAATATAGTTGACTTGGTGGGGCAGGGAAGCAACAACGCACTGAGACCAAGCAGGGGGAAATGACAATGACCAGCAAATAGGCATCGAGTATAAGTCATTGGAGGCAACGAGTAGGTGAGGTGAAGGCATAGTTGACGACATCAGTTTGAACAGGCAGTAAAGGAACAAGAATAGAATGGATGAGAGAAGCTCATTGGTTAGGGTTTCTTTGGGGATGGGGGTGCTGAAGGACGAGAAGAGGATTCAAAGAGAAGCTATTATTAAGATTTAATATTTACTATTATTACATTATTATCAATAAAATTATAAATATAGAATAATTTAAACAACTAATTTCCAGACTAGATTGTACCCAATCGAAAATCAATTAATCCCAATTCTAGGGTTGAGTATCTCACTTCAATCTGGTCAAATTTTTGAAGCTCAGATCAAAGTTTGAATATTCTTTTTTATCATTATGTAATTACTATTTTTCGTTGAGTTGTATTTGTCCACTCTAATTTTTTGTTGTACTTTGAACAGATAAGTTGAACTTAATAATTTTAAATTATCTGTCTTGTCAATGGACAAGTCTTCATTAGTAATTTACCCCTAGTTTTGACAAGGACAAAACTACTTTTTTTATGTGTTGGTACCTTAACTTAGCTTTACCTCAAGCCCAAACGCATCTTTACTCTTATTTCTATGGTGAGTTTGATTTAAATATTAATTTTAATTTTTTATTTTAATCATTTTAAAAATTAACATAAATTTTGGTTTTGCAAAAAAGAAATGACAAGTTGAAAACACCACTTGATATTATCTTGTAATCATGTCAACTATATATTTACTTTATTAATTCAATCTCTATTAATATATAATCACACCTCAATATATAATTAACCCAACATATACCATTTCTAATCTACCTTTATTTTTATTTTTGCTACTCAAAAAGGGGTGAAACCTTAGGAGCATGGGTAACTCAATAAGGCACTTAATTTTATTGTTGCTCGACAAACTATGTATATTAGTTGTCTAAAGTGATATGTCTACCTATTTAATTCAAATATCTACTCATTTGGACCGTATTGATCTATTGGGCCGTGCCTAGAGATCAGACCCACAACTTGACACCTATCCTAGCCCCCAAGCAAGATCCTGACCCAAGAACTTAGATAATATTTCTATCTAAGTCGAGATTCTTGCGTTAGTAAAAGATTCTATCAACCCTAAACAACTCACCCATTGATCCTCATCAACCCATAATTCTTGTCAAATCCAATCTTGGAGGATGATCCCTATCATTATCGTAGATCTCGGCCCTCTATCCTCCACGACGGCTGGCGACACATAATGCATCTTCATCTCCACATAAACTAACTTAATTGCAAACTAATGCATGTTCTTTCCAACCCTTACCAATACTCTAACATTTTTGAATACCTACTGACTTGAGTATCAGAGCGCTTGTAGGTGTCATCCACTCTCCACTGTGTAGATCACCAAATCATAGCACTGTCGCCTTTGTTACCAATCCGATCAACCTCGTTGGGCAGGAAGGAATGCCATTTAGTTTATTTTGTTCACCATTTTTTTTTTTTTATTCTTTATTCAAACAAAAGTGACATTGCACCACTGTTTTTACATTCTCGTCCTCAACAAGCTCGGGGTGACTATTTATCATTAAGTATACAAGTTGTCTTCCTTCACACCAATACTTTGACTTGAATAACATGAAACAAGTCTTTCTTTCTTTTCACTTTTTACAGTTTACGGTTATTTATTTTTTAACGGCTATGAGAGCGAGGCCCTGTGGACGGCTGCCAGATTGCAGACATCAGAAAGGTACAAGGTCGAAGTTGGCGCAGGTAAGTAACCACCAAGAAAGAGGAATCTTGAAGTCAAAAGATTAGAAAAAAAAGTAAATTAACGCGCATTTACAATGCGATTCTGCACATTCACACAGTGCTTCAGCTTCACCTTAATCAACGAACCTTCCTGCTTTGAATTTTCATTCCATAATAATATATTCAGTACATTTGTTGCGATCACGGCCTTTGATTCCTTGAATGTCGGGACCTTTCGTTCTTCTCTCTTCCAGCGTTCTGTTCAATGATGATTGATCCGCCATCACACGTTCTTCCAATTGTCTTCGTCCTCCCATTATTCCACTTTTTGACCTTCTCTGTTCTTGGATCTTGATTGTCCCCGATTGGTTTTGATACCGCTAGTTAATATTCTGTGAAATAAATCATACAATCAAAACTTTGCAATACTAAGATTTATATCGGAACAAAATTAAAGAAATGAAAATACGAACATAACACACACAACACAAACAAAAAAATAAACATAGCGTTTACATATTTGGATAAAAAACGATTCTACTCACGGCATGCTTTTACCCTAGTCAATTCACTAAAAATATACTATAGATTTATAGAATCGATTACAACGAAAGATACAAGGACAGAAACTAACCACTTATAATATCAAACATAACAAAGAAATCGAGTACACAACTCCAATATCCCGAGCTATTCCCTGCACTCACAATAATCTTTTACCTCTCTCACACAACCCCGTGATTTTCCCAAAGAAAAGGATCGATACAAGAAACTAGGATTAGGGGTCTATTTAATCTTACTTTCGTGCATATGTTCGTTTGCAAAAAGTGCCAATTGAAATTTCAAGGAAGCCTTATATACAAAAGTAAAAACAATGGCAACCATCCGATTGATTAAGGGTTTCCAAAAGAGATCAATGGCCCACAAGCAACCGATCGATTACAACGAAAGATACAAGGACAGAAACTAACCACTTACAATATCGAACATAACAAAGAAATCGAGTACACAACTCCAATATCCCGAGCTATTCCCTGCACTCACAATAATCTTTTACCTCTCTCACACAACCCCGTGATTTTCCCAAAGAAAAGGATCGATACAAGAAACTAGGATTAGGGGTCTATTTAATCTTACTTTCGTGCATATGTTCGTTTGCAAAAAGTGCCAATTGAAATTTCAATGAAGCCTTATATACAAAAGTAAAAACAATGGCAACCATCCGATTGATTAAGGGTTTCCAAAAGAGATCAATGGCCCACAAGCAACCGATCGATTACAACGAAAGATACAAGGACAAAAACTAACCACTTACAATATCGAACATAACAAAGAAATCGAGTACACAACTCCAATATCCTGAGCTATTCCCTGCACTCACAATAATCTTTTACCTCTCTCACACAACCCCGTGATTTTCCCAAAGAAAAGGATCGATACAAGAAACTAGGATTTGGGGTATGTTTAATCTCACTTTCGTGCATATGTTCGTTTGCAAAAAGTGCCAATTGAAATTTCAAGGAAGTCTTATATACAAAAGTAAAAACAATGGCAACCATCCGATTGATTAAGGGTTTCCAGAAGATATCAATGGCCCACAAGCAACCGGTCATTATACACATATAATCTCACATGAAACCCAAATGCAACTGAAATTAAATTCAAATGTACTATTAAAAATATAATATCATATGCTATATGTCACTTACATGAATTAATCAAAAAGAATATAACATATCAATTTATTTTGAGTCATATATCAACAATAATATATTGACTAATCATTTATAATTAATTAAAATAAGGATTGAATAGTAATAAAAATCAAAATTTAATAATTATGATGATAAAAGTTAAAATATAAACCCATTTATTATTATGGAGTGTAAAGTTGAAAATGCAGCGAGCTTCCAGTCACGTTCCTTTTATCGTACAAAATTAATTGCACAAAAGTAGGCAAATTTTGGAAGCCCGCGGCCATGTCCCTTCAAAATTTAAGTTGATGACAAATAAAACGTATATATATGAAGACGATGGAATTTGGAAACAACAACAATACCCACGGACAGAGCCGGCCCTGGGCCCCCACAACTGAGGGAGGCCTAATTTTTTTTTTTTAAATCTATGTATATATGTGTATAAAAAATTAAAAAAAAATAACAAAAGAAGTTATCGCTTGTATCCTGTTAAAAGAAGATTTCATTGCTATTTTTATTTTGTTAGTACATATGATGATTGTTTTTTATTTGATTAATTATGGAGGGTGAAAGTAGGAGTGTCAAGAGTTTGGATTGGTCCGATTCTATAAGAATCTAGTAACCAAACCATTTTTAATGATTCCGCAAAAAAAAGAATCGTAACCAAACCATTACATATATAAAACCAAATCATGACCAATCCATCACACCAAACCGGTTTCGATTCGGATTCGGTTCTATCCAATTAACATTTAGCTTCTAAACATTTTTGCAAAATATAAAATTATAAACAAATTTTTTAATTAAAATAAACCCATAATTTTATTAATGTTTTAAGTCTTGAAGTAAAAGTAGAACAAAATAATTCATAGACTATCTCATCAAATGAAATTACATCGACCATTTAGTATAACAATAGCGCATAAAAGTCTAAAAATAAAAGAGTTCATGAATCTTGCTACTTTCCTAAGAAGTGATACTATTTATGCATATGTATATATATATATACCCACAAAATTATAATATATATAAGTATAATATCGGTTCCGGTTCGGTTCGAACCATGGTTTGAAAAAAAAAATCAGTAACCAAATTGTTGACGTTCAGAATTGGTCGACCGTGATTCATTGGCCCGCACTAGTGTAACGGATCTCAAGAAAAAGAGATGGATGGTCTGGTTTGGTTTCTTGAATCGCCGGCCCATCCCTGCAAGGTACTTTGACGCTTCAGTAAGTAAATGAGTAAGTAAAAAATGTAGAGTATTAGCAAGTTGACAGAGAAAAGCACATACCATGCCTCTGAAAGGAGCTGGCTGATATATAAGAGGGGATGAGATTTCCTCCAACCTGTGTTGTACGTCTATTAGTGGTGGGACAGAATATCTAGCACCGGTAGAAATGCCCATGCAACAGCAAGGTACCGACAAAACCCTCATTAAAGTGGATGGGATCCGTTATTAATAAGGATGAGATCTAAGGTGAACGCACGAAAATCCAGGTATGGCTGTAATGATGTTGCTGCAAGAGGCTAGGATGGGACTGACATGGGCCGATTGAATGGGCCGAGAGAATGGGGCCAGATTGGGCCTGAATAATCCAACTGGGGCGACCCTTAGTTCGTTTATATTCTATGGCATATGACTCTCTCGTCGTGCGAGCTGATCTGCTAGGCTGACGAAACTTGCGAGAGTGGCTGGGAGCTTACTCAGAATGTAGTCGGGAGCTCGCTCAAGATGTAGTTGCGAGCTCTCTCGTATAGGCTGGTGAACTAGGGGTATTTCTGGTGTAATACCCCATATACCTATGTGAGGTCACCGTGTATTTTAAATGAATTTAAAATATCGAAAAATGAGTCTGATAGTAAAATAAATTGCTGAATCGATTGGAGGGAGTGCCCCGGGACTTAGATGACTAAAGAAAATGGTACATTAGTATCGAGCGTCCCGAGAAAAGAATTATGGCATTGAAAGAAGTGAGATCAGGAACAGTTTTTGGTACAGTTAAAATACAGCTGCCAATTAGGTTAAAATACCGAATTATTATAGATGACTTTCGGGAAGTCAACGGAAGCTTGAGGGGGCTTTCATTTTTCACAAGGAACAACCATTCCGTAATTTCGGGAAAAAACGAAGAGGTTTATGGTCAAAACGAAGATTCGGGTATAAGTGTAATTTATTGATTTTAACCGAAGGAGGGCGAAACGATGGTTTTTCTTTGTTTTTGGGGGGTGGAATGAAGAGTTTAGATCTTATGGGGCTTAGTGGGATAGTTGGATAATTCAGGGGCTTGAGGATAAGGGCCAAAATGCAAAAGAAAGTTTCAAGGGGGCTAAAATGCAATTTTCAAAAATCTGCTCAGAAATGACAGATTTGGCCGCGATTTGTGGCCCAAAAATCTGAGGATTTGATAGCCTAGTTTCATCAGGGCATGGCCAAGGGTGGTCTAGAAGGCGTGTAGAAGAAGATATGGCAGGAGATTGGCTACGTGGGGGTCGGTTTTGGCCTATAAATAATAAAGGGTTTTGCCCGATTTTGAAGCATCAAATTGCTCAAGTTTGAAGGCGAATCGAGGGAAGCTAATAAGGGGCTTTTGATCCTTGAGGCAAGAGAAGCGTTTCTAGAAAGTTTCATGAGTTTTCAAGGTGGTTTGAAGGTGTTTCAAGGGTGGCCGGAAAAGCGAGGCAGTCCGCCTACCGTGACCTGCAACTCGCCTTTCGGTGGGTTTTTCGGTGGCCTTTCGGCCTAAAATCGGTGGCATCGTGATCGATTCTTCATCGACTTCAAGGGGGTACCACTTTTGCGGCCATCGGAGCAACCGCCGGTAGCTGGTTCATCGGAGAAGACGGTGGTGCGTGCAGCCACGCGCCAGCTTCCGCTTGCAGCACCTTTCGCCAGTGCGTGGGGGTGCGTGCCACATATGTATTTTCTGATTTTTTTTCCAAAACTCTTGAAAAATTATTTTATGTATAGTTATGTAAAAATATTTGAGAAAATAGTTGTGTAGATAATTATTTTGGTTTATTAGTGATAAAAAATATAAGAAAAATGAGAAAATGTGAGAAAATTAAGGAGAAAATTATATTTTGATGGTTATTGGATAATTAGGGTGCCTTGCGACTTGAGGTGAAGTGACTCGTGCGAAGTTCGAGGTGGGCACACAAATCAAGGTGTATCGCGTTTTTTGAGATAATTTGAGTTACATCTAAAAGTGAGTGGTTCTACCGAAAAAAACTTGTTTGTGGCATGTGAATGGTTTACTGTAAGTGTTCATCCCTATGGCTTGGTATATTGTGATGGTTTGACCAAACAGTTATTTACACATGTATTGAATTTCGTACAATAAATTGCATACATTGAAATGTTGACTTTATGTTATGCATGTTATGATTTCCAGCATTAGCATGTTATGTGTTGTCCATATGGGACGTGGGTTGTTAACCTGTGACGTGGCCCTGAGTAACAGCACTCGGGATGCGTACCAAGGATTAATGCTAAGTGACCCACTTGGGACGGGGCTGAGACGGACTTCACCCTACTGTACTCAAGTGGTGGGGCTGAGAGTGGACACTACCCTGGTTGTTGGCTCAAGTGGCAAGGCTAAGAGTAGACACCACCCCAGGTTTCTTTGAGCAATAGTATTAATACCGAGGTGTCGTTGATTTCGAGGATAGTGCTGATGTGATACTCTTGGGGTTAGGGTTGCGTTAGGTTTTGGAATACTTTTGAGTAGAAGCATAATGCCTAACAATGACAATGGGGTGATTCTCGGGTTCATATGTCGAGGTTGTCCCTCTTAAATAGGATTGTGTTTGCCAATGGGTCGGTGTGGTCGTGTCGCTTTTAGAGAGATTGCATTTTTCCTGATTAGGGCTAAGTGCTATGTGGGATTCTCTTAGGCTGGGGCATATTAGGATTTATCGATTTTGTACATGATTTTGCATACATTTATGAAAATATTTTTAAACTCTCACTTAGATGATTCAGTATCTAATTTTGGCCTATGTCCCTAGAATATTCAAACGTTTCAGGTGAAAGCAGTGGCGCCAAGGGAAAGGATGTCGTCGAGATGTAGCTGCTATGTTTAGTTCTCCTAGGCTTTATCTATAATTATGATGTTCAAAGGTTATGTAATATTTTGATATTTTCATGTGAAACATCGATTTGGTTATTTAATAATAAAAGGAGTTTGTCGATTATATATCATTAAGGTTTCGATCTTGCTTCTGCTGATGTGATTGATAATACCTATCTTAGTCTATTATTTTTTAAATTCTGAGAATGTATAGTTGGGATTGTCGAGAAATGAGTATGATGAGGGTATGTATATTAAGAGACTTATGTTATATGTTTGATGTTAAAAATATATATATATATATTCCCGAAATCTCGAGTTAATGCATGCTTGTTATAAGTGGGGTGTAACACCTCAAATTTTTCGGGCGTGTTATAATTAGGATCTCGGGAATAGAAAAATTTTTCATACCAGAATTGCTACCATACATCACACAAATTCTCAAAAACCCTAATTTTCACCTTCTCAGCTTAACAAACCCAATATTAAGTAGCTAAGACAGGTGTTAAAATTTCAAATGCGGAAACTAGATCGAACCTGATATGGTTCACAACCATAATGCTTTATTTATCATAAAATTATTCAAACATATCTCCGTCTACAAATGTATTACAAGGAAATCATCTCTCGTAAGTGATAACTGAACGTCTTAAATATATCCAAATCATACATAGATATGATAAACATGCTACATACATCAAATTAAACTTATACTTCAGCTACCTCATTTCCCTTCGAGCCGCTTGTCGAACCTGGAACGTTTGAATATTCCAGGGACATAGTCCAATTAGAAGATGAACCTTCTAGTGAGAAACTCCAAAAGCAGTTTATATTAATGCATGAACAAGTATAAAACGTATGAGAAAAATAATTGAGAACTACTCCGAAGTGCCTCATGAACATGTCAGCCTCCTCCAACGAGAGCTTTCTCAATGGCGCACGCATAACGACTCTCAGGAGGTCCCTAACCATGTCACTTTGGTTCGACTTCATAGCACTCATGCAAGCACCACATCCGTTGTTCCTTAGACTCACAGTCTTTCTCATGAGAGCTTTCTCGATGGCGCATGCATAGCGCCTCTCGGGGGATATTCGACTTTTGTCCTCGGCCAACAACAAATAGGTACAACAGTATGGCCATATGAATTTTATAAATGCAACACTTAAAAAGCCAACAGCATATATTTTCAGGAAAATTCAGTTCATAGATGTAACATGATTTCACGTAAGCGAATAATAAGAGCTTACATATAAGAACTTCACGAAACACGTGTCATGCAATAGAAGTCTCTCATAAGAGAAATAAAAATAGGATTTAGAGTATAGGAGTCTTACCTTGTTAGTTTATCTCTTCAATGGTATAATTTCACAACAAATGGTCTAGGTTTCTGCAGAAAACATGCGTTTTGGTAAACCTAACCTTAAATATTTTTAAATAGAGTTGAGGGACATTAAAGTAGGGGTATAACTGAAAAATTTCATAGAAAAAGGACCCCTAACTCGTCCTCACACCTCCCAAGAAGGATGGCCACACGCCTTCACGCGCAGCTATTATCCGGCGCATGTAACTCATGTGCTGCCTAGCAGAATTCGGACAGCTTCGTCCCGTTTTCGTATTTCAGCCATATCTCCCTCATTTTAACTCCGATTCAACCCCCGTTTGAACTTACGTGACCCTCTTTTCCCCCTCTATAGGATTATCAAAAAAAAATTGGACTTAACTCGCTTTTTTTCTGACTCATTTTGGCGAATTCCGACAAATGATCGTAACTCTGACGAGGCTTGTTCTTCCTCGGCTTCTCCTTCGATTTCTTCCTGCCTTCTTGCAGAACTCCTCCTCTCTCTCCAGAGCAAGCTCCTACTCTCTCTCTAGAGAAAGCTCCTCCTCTTAGAGTGCTTCACTCCTCAAACCTCTCTTGAATGGTTTGAGAACAATCCATGGTGCGTATTTATAGAATTCTTCAACCAATGATATTATGCCACTTGTCACAATCTTAACCATGGAATCCAAAGACTCAAAGCCATAGTTGAGTGGCTTTTGAAATCCAAAACTATAATGGATTTAACTTTTGAAATCCAAGCTAATTCCCCAACTTCTTTCAAATGACACTTTGACCCATATTTCAAGTTTTCAACTTTAACATTTTACCACCTAAGCTCATAATTTCATCATTCATTCATTTGGATAATTTCTCTAATTAGAATTATGCTCTCAAATATCAAATTTATCGAGATACTTAAAATTTCAAAATTAATAACTCAAAATTACTCAATATATACGATTTTTTGAAGCCCCTTACCATTATTCAGCTATTTTAGGCTACAACTTAGCTTAACCGAAAAACCATCTCTGATTTTATTTCTTTCAGCGTCATAAATCTCGCCTCGAGACGCTCATCAAAAGTATACCTTTGTTCTCAAGTATCTAAGCTCCAAGACACTCCCTGTAGTCGATTCGGCGACTTACTGCCCTCGCAAACCCATTTTTTTGGTATTTTAAATTCACTTAAAATACGTGGTAACCTTACGAAAATATGAGGTGTTACATGGGGCGTTACATCTGGGAGCTCGATTTGACCTGCGATTTGAGCTTGGGCTCAGGCAATTTGTGAGCTCGCTTTGACGAACTCAGTTCAGGTTCTATAGAGGCTTATGTGATTAGATCGGCCTGCGAGGTTGAGCCCATCCCATAAGGAGTAGAGTGGGAAATACCCACAACACAAATCAAATATATCGGTTCTTAATTTTTTAGAACTAAAACCTAACCATTGAACTATAGTGTAATACCCCATATCAGTGTGAGGTCATCGCGTAATTTGGGCAAGTTTAAAATACCGAAAAGTAGGTTTGATAGTAAAATAGATCATAGGATCGACCGAAGGGAGTGATTCAGACCCTAGATGATTAAGAAAAATGGTATAGTATCATCGAGTAAAATAAATTATTATTTTTGGTGATGAAATAAATTGGATTAGGAACAATTTTCGATACAACTGTCGACCGGACTGAGAAAATCGAATTGACTTAAGAGACATCCAAAAAGTCAACAGAACATGTCAAGGACTAGTATTTTATGTATAAAACAACCCTTAAGTGATTTTGGGTTGAATCGAATGGATTTACAGTCAAAACGATCAGTCGGGCCTAAGTGTAATTTTCTAAATTTGCCCGAGGGAGGTCAAAACGATAATTTTTTAAAAATTTCAAAGGTGAAATAAGAATTATTAATCTTTTGGGCCTTGGTGATGGTGTTGGGAAGATCAGAAACTTGAGAATAAGGGCCAAAATGCAAAAGAAAGTTTCAAAGGGGCTAAAGTGCAATTTTTGAAAATCTGCCAAAGCATGGCAGATCTAGCCGCGATTTTTTACCAGAAAATTCAGAGATTTTAGAGTCTAGCTTCGTTAGGGCATGGCCAAGGATGGTCTAGGAAGCATAGGGAAGAAGCTAAGGCAAGAGATTGGCCACGTGAGGGTCGTTTTTGGCCTATAAATAGCGAAGGTTCTTGACTGAATTTGGAGCATCAAATTGCTCGAGTTTGAAGGCGAATTGAGGGAAGAAAATAAGGGGCTTTTTGATCCTTGAGGCAAGAGAAGCATTTCTGGTAAGTTTCGTGAGTTTTTAAGGTGTTTTGAGGGTGTTTCGAGGGCTGATTGGAAAAATGAGGCGGACCGCCGCGCCGCGCTTGAAACTGCCCTATTGGGGGCTTTTTCGGTGGCCTTTCAGCCTAAAACCAATGGCATCGTAATCGACTCTTCTTGGGCTTCAAGGGTGTAATACCCCATATCGATGTGAGGTCATCGTTTAAATTGGGCGAGTTTAAAATACCAAAAGGTTTAATAGTAAGACAAATCGTCGAATCGACTAGATGGAGTACCCTAGGACTTAGATGTCTAAAGAAAATTGTACATCAGTAACGATATTCTTGAGAAAAGAATTATGGCATCAAAAGAAATGAGATCGGGAACAGTTTTCGATACAGCTAAAATGCAGCTGCCAATTAGGCTGTGATATCGAATTGTTATAGATGACTTCCAGGAAGTCAACGGAAGCTTGAGAAGACTTTGGTTTTTCATAAGGAACAACCCTTTGGTAGTTTCAGGAAGAAACGAAGAGGTTTAGGGTCAAAACGAAGATTCAGGCATAAGTGTAATTTATTAATTTTGGTCGAGGGAGGTCGAAACAATGGTTTTTCTTTATTTTTCAGGGGTGGAATGAAGAGTTTGAAACTTAAGGGACTTGATAGAATTATTGGATAATTCAGGGGCTTGAGAATGAGGATCAAAATGTAATAGAAAGTTTTAAGGGGGCCAAAGTATAAATAGTAGAAAATGAAGAAGAAAGCTTAGCCATGGCCGTCACTACCCACTGCCATCACCGGCCAGCCTTCGGGTGACGTCGTTGAGGCCGTTTGGGGGTACAAAAATGGGCCCCACCATGTGGGGGTTTGATTAAGATCGGATATGGGTCGAGATCAGCCAAGTATGACTGTGATTTGACAGAAAATGACGAGGCATGGCCGCAGTCGCTGGATTTTTTGGGGAAGGACGATTCATATTGAATGATCACGATTTGAGGCCATTAAATGGTTATAAGGATGATAGAGGCGTTGATTTGACCAGGTATGACTCGATTGGGCTTCGAAAACGGGTATAAATAGAGGTTCGAATGTGGCCGAATGCATCAAAAATTTTACTTCGAATTTCTCACGTTTGGGAGCGAATCAGAGGTCTGGAATAAGGGGATTTTATTCTCCATGTATTAAGGATCATTTCTGGAGAATTTCGTGAAATTTTGTTAAGGTTTGAAGGTGTTTCGAAGCTCGCCGGAAAACGCGAAGCTTCGCCAGAGCTGGACTATAAATCGACCATTTGGACTGTTTTCGGTGGGTTTTTCGACCATGTGATGGTACCATTGTGATCGTCTTGAGGAGAGCTTCAAGATGTTGTCATCAGATCAATCATCGGAGCAGGTCACTAGTTACTATTGCCGGAGAAGATGATCAAAGGTATTTTTTGTATTTTTTTAAATGCTAAAAAATATAAAAAATTTGAGAAAAAACAGAATTAAATGAAATAAAATTCTGGAAAAATGTCTATAAATTAAAAAAAATGAATATTTTATTTTGGTGAATTTTTATCTTGAAAATTTCTTGAGGAGATAATTATTTTTGATTTTTGAAAGGAAAGGTAAATAGAAAATAAATATGAGAGATTTTGATAAAATTCTGAGAAAATTCCAGAAGGATGAGGAATTTATTTTATGAGTTTTGGTGATTTTTCATGAAGGATATTCGAAGGAAATAAAGGATAAATAAATTTTCTCAAGGAAAAGTAATTATGGAAATTTAAGAAAATAGGAGAAAATCTGAAAATTTCCAGAAAATTTCAGAGGTTTATAAATATTTTTTTATTAATTTTTTTGGAGAAAAATTTAGAAAAATGCTTGAATAAGCATTTATTTGGAATTATCGACAGAAAAATAGGAAGAAATTAGAAAAAAATTATGAGAAAATTGAGAAAATAGATATTGATTTTCCTTTGAATGTATATGATGTCTAGGGTATCACTGAGGCTCGAGATTGAACTATAGTACTTCTGGCACGAGAAACGAGGTCAGGCACGCTTTTCGAAAAAATCTGAGTTGCGTCTAAAAGTGAGTGGTTCTACCCGAAAAGACTTATAATAGCATGTGAATGGTTTACTATGAGTGTTCATCTCTACGGCTTGGTTTATTGTGATGGTTTGTCTAAACGGTTATTTACACATGCATTAAATTTCGTATGATAAATTGCATACATCAAAATGTTGATTTTAGGTTATGCATGTTATGATTTTTGGCATTGGAATGTTATGTGTTGTCCATGTGGGACGTGGGTTGGTAACTTGTGGCGTAGCCCTAAGTGACAACACTCGGGATGCGTGCCGAAGATTAATGCTAGGTGAACTACTTGGGACGGGGCTGAGACGGACTTCACCCTACGATACTCAAGTGGCGAGGCTGAGAGTGGACACCACCCCGGTTGTTGGCTCAAGTGACGGGACTGAGAGTGGACACCACCCTAGGATCTTTTGATCGATAGAAATAATACCAAGGCGTCGTTGATTCCAGGGATAGTGTTGATGTGATACTCTTGGGGCTAGGGTTGTGTTAGGTTTGGAATGATTTTAAGTAGGAGCGGAATGCCTAATAATGACAATGGGGTGATTCCTGGGTTCATATGTCAAGGTTGTCCTTCTTAAGCATGATTGTGTTTGTCAATGGGTCGATGTGGTTGTGTCGCCTTTAGAAAGATTGCATTTTCCCTAGTTAGGGCTAAGTGTTATGTGGGATTCTCTTAGGTTGGGGCATGTCAGGATTTGTCGGTTTCATATATGATTTTATGTGTATTTATGAAAATGTTTTTGAACTCTTACTTAGATGATTTAGTATCTAATTTGGACTATGTCCCTGAAATATTCAAACATTCCAGGTGAAAGTAGTGGCGCCAAGGAAAAAGACATCGTCGAGATGTAGCGGCTATGTTTAGTTTTCGAAGGTCTTTATCTGTGATCATGATGTTTAGAGGTTATGTAATATTTTGATATTTTCATATGAAACGTCGATTTGGTATTAAAAAAAATTTGTCAGTTATATATCATTAAGGTTTCAATTCTGTTTCAGCTGATGTGATTGATATTACCTGTTTTAGTTTATTAATTTTAATATGCTGAGAAGGTATAATCGGGATTATCGGATGATGATTATGTTGAGGGTATGTATATCGAGAAATTCATGCTCTGTGTATGATGTTAAAAAAGAAATATTCCTGAAATCTCGAGGTAATGCGTTTTCTGGAAAACGGGGCGTTACAAAGGGGTACCACTTTTGCAGCCATTGGAGCAACTGTTGGCAGCTAGTTCATCGAAGAAGACGGTGGCGCGTGTAGCCACGCGCCAACTTCCACCGGTACCCACTCGCCCGCGTGTGAGGGCGCGTGAAAGCTCAGGTATTTTTAGATTTTTTTTTATTATTTTGAGAAAAACAAACTAGAGATTATGGTAGAGAAAAATTTTGAAAAATGTTGAGGAATTAGTTATTTTGTAATTTTCAAGGAAAATAAAGCTTATGAAAAATAGGAAGAAGTAAGGAAAAATTTTCAGAAAATTCTTAAAGACAGAGAATGTTGATTTATGAATTATTGTAAAGAAAAATAGAGGAAAAACCTTGAGTAGGCATTTATTAGAATTTTGGAGGAGAAATATAGAGAAAATAAGAAGAAAATTACGAAAAATTGGAGAAAATAGATATTGATATGTTTTTGAACAAACATGATATCTAGGGTATCGTTGAAGCTCGAGATTGAACTATAGAATGCCTAACAAGAGAATCGAGGTCGGGCACACAAATTGAGACATATCACATTTTTCGAGAAAATTTGATTTGCGTCTAAAAGTGAGTAGTTCTACCCGAAAAGACTTATAGTAGTATGTGAATGGTTTACTGTGAGTGTTCATCCCTATGGCTTGGTTTATTATGATTGTTTGTCCAAATAGTTATTTACACATGCTTTGAATTTCGTACGATAAATTGCATACATCGAAATGTTGATTTTAAGTAATGCATGTTATGATTTCCGGCATTCGCATGTTATGTGTTGTCCATGTGGGACGTGGGTTGTTAACTTGTGACGTAGTCCAGAGTGACAGCACTTGGGATGCGTACCAAGGATTAATGCTAGGTGACCCACTTGGGATGGGGCTGAGACGGACTTCACCCTACCGTACTCAAGTGGCGAGGCTGAGAGTGGCGACACCACTCTAGTTGTTGGCTCAAGTGGCGGGGCTGAGAGAGGACACCACCCTAGGTTCCTTTGAGCAATAGCATTAATACCGAGGTGTCGTTGATTTCAAGGATAGTGCTGATGTGATACTCTTGGAGTTAGGGTTGCGTTGGGTTTTGGAATGCTTTTGAGTAGGAGCGTAATGCCTAATAATGACAATGGGGTGATTCTCGGTTTCATATGTCGAGATTGTCTCTCTTAAGTAGGATTGTGTTTGCCAATGGGTTGGTGTGGTCATGTCGCCTTTAGAGAGATTGCATTTTCCCCGGTTAGGGCTAAGTGCTATGTGGGATTCTCTTAAACTGGGGCATATCAGGATTTATCGATTTTGTACATGATTTTGCATACATTCATGAAAATATTTTTGAACTCTCACTTAGATGATTCAACATCTAATTTGAATTATGTCTCTGGAATATTCAAACGTTCCAAGCGAAAGTAATGGCGCTAAGGGAAAGAATGTCATCGAGATATAGCTGCTATGCTTAGTTTTTGTAGCGATATTCAGAGGTTATGTAATATTTTGATATTTTCATGTGAAATATCAATTTGGTTATTTAATTGTAAAAGGAATTTGTCAGTTATATATATCATTGAGGTTTCGATCTTGCTTCCGCTGATGTGATTGATAATATTTGTCTTAATCTATTATTTTTAAATGCTGAGAAGGTATAGTTGGGATTGTCAGGAAATGAGTATGATGAGGGTATATATATCGAGAGACTTATGTTGTGTGTTTGATTTTGAAAAAAAAAAAATATTGCCAAAATCTCAAATTAACGCACGCTAGGGAAAAGTGGGGCG
Source organism: Diospyros kaki (assembly GCA_036245055.1). Taxonomy (NCBI): domain Eukaryota; kingdom Viridiplantae; phylum Streptophyta; class Magnoliopsida; order Ericales; family Ebenaceae; genus Diospyros; species Diospyros kaki. Next base: position 8,232,263 of record BSEG01000003.1, read on the forward strand.
TTACATATAGAATTAATTCAAAAGGCACGATTTGGTCCAATTCAGAGGTTTTTAGATATTTTTTGACAACCCTAGATGAAAGGAAGATTGATCAAATTAAGAAATATTTACGGAGATTTGGGAGGAAATATGTAGACTCAAATATATAGTTTTTATTTTTTAATGAAATATTTACAATGTAAGGTACTCTTTTTCTTTCATTTGGGATTTTGTCTCATTGGATTTTTCGCAAACAAGATTTTAATGAGACCACAAATTATTCTTCCTTATCTTTTATAAATTCTTATAATTTCAATAAAATTAATTAGTTAATAACTTTTATTTTTTTATTTAATTTATATAAAAGGATACACTTGAAAAAATTTAGCCTTAACCTTAAAAAAACTTAGACCGGCTCTGCCCACGGAACAGGCGCTCTCTCTCTCTCTCTCTTCATTTGAGAACCAAAAGGGAAAACGTCACTCTCTCTGCAACAGAAACATGTCTGAAATTGAACCCCCCATGAATATGAATTTGATCTCCAGTTCAAGCTCCTGTTTCTTTGACAAGCAAAGATGGGTGATTCAAATTCGGAAAACCCTAGACGAACAAGTACTGGAAGAAGAGATCGATATCCCAGCCTGCATCTTCAATATGTCTCCAAGAAGCTCTTGGCCACGGACCCTTATTCCTATATCCCTCAACCCGTCGCCTTAGGCCCTTACCATTACTGGCGACCCGAGCTCTACGAGATGCAGCGCCACAAACTCGCCGCCGCCAAACGAACCCAGAAACAGCTTCCTCAGGATTTCAAATTCCAGTATTTTGTAGACGAGTTGGCCAAACTCGAGCCCCCAATCCGAGGTTGCTACCACAAGTACTTGGATTTTAACGGCGAGACCTTGGCCTGGATGATGGCCGTCGACGCCGCCTTCTTGCTGGAATTCATTCAAACTCCTGTCGGAAGAAAGTCGGCGCACGGGGCCATTCTCTGGGATTTGGTGATGCTCGAGAATCAAATTTTCGTGTTTTTACTCACAAAGTTGTTGAAATTTTTGCAGCTTTCGCCGGCGCCTGAATCGGCCGACAAGAAGCTTTTTTCCATGTTGATGGGATTATGTAAAGAGATTTCGCCGTTTAAGACGGTTGAAAAATTCCCAAATTCCAAACTTGGGCAATGCCCGCACTTACTGGACTTTTTGTACCACGCTATCGTGCCCAAATTACACGAGCCGCCATCTGAGATCTGTATTGAAGTTGATGATCAACAAAGTGAAGCCAAAGAGAGCAAAAAAGGGGAAGAAGGCAGCCAATCTTTCGGGAATTCAAATCAGGTTAAACAACTGCTTGATGAACTCTGGAAAATGATCCAGGAATCAAGTCCAGGCCCACTATATGGAATCAAAAGACTACTTCTTTCCGAGCCGGTTCAGGTTATATTGAAACTTCCATGGACGATAATCTCTAATCTTCCCGGATTCAGGCTCTTGAAACTGGCATTGGAGTACTTATTCTTCTCCCAGAACACCAAACAAACCAACCAAGAAACCCAGACCTCAATCTCTGATGCCAACGTCAGCAAGCCGCCGTTGTTAGAGGAGATCGCCATCCCTTCTGTCACAGAGCTGTCCAGCGCCGGCGTCCGATTCTCCCCCACGAACGGCTCTGTCATGTCCATCGCCTTCAACGCGCCGCTTCGGCCACGCTCTACCTCCCCGCCGTTCGGTTGGAGGCCAACACGGGGGCCACTCCCAGAAACCTAGTGACGATCTCTTGATTTAATTGTATGTTATTTGGTTTGCTGCTTAATTACCAAGAGAGAGGGGGTTGGACCCATTGTTTTTCATGAAACAAGATTAATGTTCCATTTTTGTGCTCAGATTATTGTTTTTTTTTTTTGTTTTTGTTTTTGTGTTTGAGTGTTGTGCTATTGTCGAACAATAATCACTTTGATAGAATTGATTTAATCTGAATTCCACGGGAATTTGGGTAAACTTGGAAGTTCATAATTTTAAAAACTAGAATAAATGTATTACTTATTACAATTAAATTTTATAGATAATATTTAAGAATTAAAAAGAAAAAGATGATACAAAAAGCTCCATGAAAAAAAAATATAAACTTTAGTTTAGTAATAAAGTCATTTAAAAAATTAATTACCATTGAAAGATTATGAGTTCAAAAATGGGGAATCACCTATAATTCAATTTAAAAATATATGAACTCGAAAATTAAGGCCTTTGCAATGATGGAATTTTAAACCTTAACAATTCAAACAACATTAAATAATCTAATTACTAACTCTCTTGTATAACATTTGGCATTGGGGGGGTTCAATTTTATCTCGAAGAGCATCTCTTCCTCTCTCTAGGAAACCCCACATAGTAGGATGTTTTGTACCACCGCTGCCACTCTCAATGGCCAACGAATCATTGTCGCGAGATAGTGGTGCTCCAATGCCATTGTCAAGCATCTCCTATTACCCAGATCGATGCCAATCATCCCTTACTTCCTTGCAAGAAGAAAACCCTAGAAACCCTTACCCATTGCAGCTCACTACTGCCTCTCTCCTCTATTACCAGTGAGCACATTGCAGGTACCATCTAAAGCCACCATCAACACCCTAAGCCACTGTTGACACATGTCCTCTTGGTATGACCTTCTCACTGACACATCCAATTGTCAATGAAACACCATTTTTTTAGGGTATATTTTCACTTTATAATTTGAGAATTTTGTTTTTAAGACAATTTTCATAAAAACCTTTATTCAACTGATTTTCTATTTTTATTATTTATTTTTTAAAATTTATTAGAGATTATTCTCTTTAGTGACGCTTAGGGAGGTTTATTTTTAGTGTGCCTTGCTTTTTCACCTAAACGTATTTTTTTTTTTTGTAAATGAAAATATATTATAAAAAATTGAATGAAAAACCAAACAAAAGATTACAAGAAGGCCAATGGGCATACCCCACTAAGCCACTCAGAAACAAACCAAACATTAGACTAGCAAATGAACCAAATCTGCAGCTTCCTCACACAAGCAATGCGTAGAAGCTTCCTCACACAAGCAATGCGAAGAGACCTAAAACTATAAATAATATAAAATGAGAGGACAACAACAAGAAGTATCCCATAAAGATAAAAAAAACAAAAGAGAACATGGGAGGACTCAGAAGAATAACCCCTGAATAGGAGCCAATTGAGTAAGGAAACGAAAACAGGCCCACCCGAGACCTCCAGAAAGCCGCAAGGCTAAAAAGTAGGGTACACCACCATATCCAATGCCACCAAGCTTCTAGAATGAACTCCTCCCATAATGGCATATGAAACAGGATGAATCTGCTCCAGATGATGACAACAACATAGGTAGATTGCCAGAAAGTAAGGCAGAACAAGGAACAACATTTCCAGAAGCCCTGCAAAACAAATACACTTCCAAACAAGATAATTAGAAGGATTTGAAACAATATCCGGACACAATGACAACAAAGAAAAAATGATCTAGATAATACATGAGGACAGAAGACGTCAGCAATAAACAAAAGCCAAACCTTGTAATGATTGAGGGAAGCGCATCAAGAACAAATAAGTCCAAACAAAAGTTTGAATCAAGTAAGCAATTTGAGCAGGGGTCCAAATTTATGTGTTCAATTTAGTTTATCAAGTTGAGATATTTGTGTGTGAGCTCAATTTTACAAATCGAATCTAGTTAATTCATAACTAGTATTATATAAGGAGGCCAAATTTTCTATTCATTATAAAATATCAAGTTTAAAAGGAGAAAAAAACTTTTCAAGCGTCTTGTCCAAAAATCGTTAGGAATCCTTAAAATAAATTTCTAAGTCGCTATAACCCAATATATATGAATGTATAAATCGTCTATCTCCACCAAAATAAAATGACATTTCTTAAATATAAACTCATACAATGGGTTTAGCCTCTTTCATATATTTCATACCACCAAAATAAAACACATACATACTTCTAGTGCATCATATAAAAACACATATAACATCTACAAAACATTACTTGCCTCAAAAAACTATTGTAAAGTTTTCAAAACCTAAGTTTCAAGGACTCTCTTCCCTTTCGAATCACTTGCCTCGCCTTAGAATGTTTGAATATTTTAGGAGATGAACGCGAGTTAGAAAATAAACCTTCTAAGTGAGGAACCTTCCAAAAATAAAGTATATAAAAAATGTGTATATGAAATAAAATGCAAGTTTTTACTTGCCACACTACAAAAAAATCAGCATTTAGCGGCGGTTTTCAAAACTACCACTAAGTCAGTCGTCGCGAAGCGTTTAGTGGCAGTTTTCAGCAACTGCTGGAATAATCGCCGCTAATTATATTTTTTGCGGCGGTTTAAAAAACTGTCATAAAATAAGTGATTTAGCAGCAGTTTTGAAACCGCCGCAAAAAATTAAAATAAAAAATTAAATTCTTAATTTTAGCGACGGGATAAATTTTTAATTTTTAACTTTGCCTCCACGCCCAGCGCGCGCTCGCACGGCCCAACAGTTGCTGCTGCTACCTACTGCTCCTTCACTTCTTTTTCTTTTTTTTCCTTGGGCTTTAAAACCCATATTTTCCAGAAATTAATATTAATAAATATGCTTCACATTCTCCATTTTTGCCTCTATTTTTTCAAAATTAAGGCTTAAACCACCTCTTTGAATATTACACAACATACATCAAAATTTCCTTCCATTTCACACATGAGCCTTACACAACATATTGTTGCTCACATAACAACCTCCAAGTATAAATACCACACATGATCAAATACAACAAATGGGTTTTCCTAACCATAAGGTCACAAATAAAATAAGCACATGCCTAGGCTTCTTTAAGCCATAATTTACAACAAACAAAGAAATATACACCAAGAGTTTCCCACCACAAGCTTGCAACTTTCATTTTTCTCTTTGACATAAAACAACCTACAAGGGGAGAGTAAAACCTCATGAGCCAGAAAGCTTAGTAAGGGTACATATGCAAAGTAAATACAAGTATAACAAGTCTATGTAATTGCAAATGTATGCAAGCATGGTTAGGTTATTCCATCCTCAACCCAACATGGTTTGAGGCATCAACCCACCATTTCTTTCCCACCCCATGGCCATAGGTCTCATGAACAAATAAAGCATGCAAAAAGATACATAAAAGTTTATGCAACATACTTACAATGCAATACAAGACCTTCTCCACATAGGGCCATCCCTTACCTCATTATCTTTTCTTGAAGCTTCAAGCCTTAACCTTCAAGACTGAAAGAACTTGCATCCTCCATTTCCTTCTTCTTTTCATCTCCATTCTTTCCTTCCTTCTTTATTTCTTTCTCTAAATGGCCAAAGGAAGAGAAGACTTCCTTACATGCCATTTTATACTAGTTCTCTATGTTTCAAGAATGCATCATAGCTATTGGATTTATTTGGTGAGAATAAATCCTCACCCTCTAAACTAATACAATCCATGGCATTAAGTCTTGCTTAAAATCCACCATTGGATCTTTTCTCATTTTACAAGACAAAATCTTAGCCATCCCAAGGAAGCACAATCCAAGTGCTTTGCTAGGTTTTAATCCTAGCATTTGATTTAATTTGGAGATTAAATCTCCACCTTCCAAGCATATCTCTTTAAAATATCTCCACCCATTTGGCAATCCATGCCAACTTCTAAGACTTAGTGGTAGCCCTTAGATCACTTTCCAAATCCAAGAATTAATCTCATCCCTTGAATTATCATTTCTTTGCCATTTAAATTAATAGAACTATTTTCACCCCATCACATGAGAGACCATTTTGAAAGACATAATACTTTCTTTCCCATTTAAATAAATCCCACAATTTTTCAAAACATTAATGGGTGACCATTTTTCTATTTTCATTAGATTTATTTAATTCACCATAATTATCAAGCATTAATGGTGACTAATTTCTCATTTTCTTTTTAGATTTTCCTTAATCCATATAATCATGTCTCTCATTAATGTAAGAATGACCAAAATCATTTCTTTTTGTATTTAATTAAATCACTCCATTTATACTTGAACAAGACTTTGCCAAGTGTCACCTTTAAAACCCATATTTGGCTCACAAGTTCTCATCTCATCCATCCATGTGGCATTTCCACATTTATTCACCAATTTAGGGAAAACATAATTATTTTCTCAAATAATTCAATATCCACTATTTTTCCTATTTTTCATAATTAAATTCTTTTATGAAAATAAATTCCAAAATTCTCAAATACCTTTTGTGAATTTATTAATCCCATATATCTCCATATAAATACCAAATTGGGATTTTATTCACTTACACACCTAATTCCACATAGGAATTATTTTCAATTTACCAAAATACCCTTTATTAGACTTCATTATCTAAATTACCAAAATGCCCCTTTCATAGGGCACCAATAATTTTAAGGATCTAACACCTTTATAAGGGCATTTTTGAAAGTTTTCTTACTTTCTTTCTCATCCTCTTAACACTGGTAACACTGGGTGTTACAAAATAGTCCCTACTTTTCTGAAGTCACCATCCACATCTACTACAAGAATTTGAGGGATTTACCCACATGTAAATGTGGGTAAAAAATACCTTGTGTCAACTATAATTTTTTTTCACACATAATGTAGATGTTAATATGTGTAGATAAAGATGGGTTAGAAAATAATTTGTGTGGGTAAACCTTAATATGTTACCCACACATATATGTGTAGGTAAATATTTTTGTATGTGTAGGTATTTTTATGTTAAGAAATTGTAATAGTGACGTGGCTGATGACATAGCTTTAATTCGATGATGATGTGGCATGACACATGTATTTGTTTATGCATAGGTAAAGTTAAGATTATGTATGGGTAATAATATAAAAAATAATTTTAATATGTGTGGGCAAAAAAAATATTATGTGGATAATAATATGAAAGAAAATTTAATATGCGTGAATAAAGAAAATATAATGTGGGTAACAAATATATTATGTGTGGACAATAATATTAAAAATAATTTCCATATGTGAGGATAATTTCTGTATGTGTGGCTAAAAAACATATTATGTGTGGGCAAAGTTAAAATTTTGTATTTAAAATTTCAATTTTTGCAACATCTATATTACAATATAGTTCAAACATATACGCGCCTAAAAAATCATAAAGTCACAAAATAAGCATAGTCATAAAGTCACCTAAAAAGTTTAAACATATATGAAAAAAAACACAAAACAAATTATTAAATCTCGTCATCAAACTCCTGTTTAGCAGAATGAAAGTCGAGGTAGGATGGGCCAAGATGGGATCGTCCTGAATTATGATTCAATGGTACATGTAGAATAGATGAATGAGGTATAATATTCTTCTCAATCAACACATTATAAAAAATTAATTTTTTGCAATAGTTTTAAAAATCGCTGCAAAACATGGTATTTGGGACGGTTTGTAAACGGCCGCAAAATACATTTTTTATAGCAATTTTTTTAACATTTTGCAGCGGTTTTTTAAAAACAACTGCAAAATTCATAAAAACATTTAATTTTGCGGCTTTTTTCAAAAAAACGTCATTAAATTTAGAAAATAATTAAATAATTAAAAATAAAATCAAATTTAAACTGTCACTAAGTTAAAAAATAATTAAATAATTTAAAATTAAAATTAAATTAATATTTGCTGCAAAATTCATTAAAAAATTGAATTTAACAGGAGTTTTTGAGAAACAACTGCTAAATTAAAAAATAATTAAATAATTTAAAATTAAAATAAAATTAATATTTGCGACAGTTTTGAAAAACCGCTACAAAATTCACTAAAAATTGAATTTAGCAACTGTTGATAAATTAAAAAATAATTAAATAATTTAAAATTAAAATTAAATTAACATTTTCAGTGATTTTGAAAAATCGTCAAAAAATTCGTTAAAAATTTTAATTTTACTTCAAAAATAAATAAAAAATAAATTAATAAAAAGAAATTTAAAATTTAATTTAAATTAATCACAAAATTAATTAAAAATTTTAATTTAAAAATATAAATAAAAAGAAATTTTAAAAAATTTAAATATATAAAATTTTAATAATTTTAAAAAATATATAAAATCTTTTTTATTTTTTAATCAATTTATTTATTTAATTTAATTCAATTAATTTATTTTTAATTTATTCCTTTACTTTTTAAAAAATAATAAATTAATTAATATTTTTAATTTATATTAAAAATTATAAATATAATTGTGGAGAATAGTTGTTGGATTAGTATATAATTTATATGCGTAGATATATAACAAGAAGACTTGGTAGATCAAATGATTTTGTGCATGCACACGCATAGGGGAGGTCTCGAGTTCGAAACCAAGGAAGGTAAATGCTGAAAATTTAATTTCTAGCATCGCCACGTGCCGCATAGGTCCATGCGTGCGCCGGCGGCTAGGCGCACTCATGAGCTTGCGCGTAGGTCTGGGTGTTGGCTGGCCTGGGCGCTCACGCTTGCAAGAAATTAAAATTTTAATTTTTTTAAAATTTTTGTGGCGGTTCTAGAAACTGCCGCTAAAATTAAAAATTTTCATTTTTTTTTAATTTTTATGGCGGTTCAAAAACTGCCGCTAAATATTTTAAAAATCGCGACGGTTTAAAAACTGCTGCAAAAAGTATAATTTGCGGCAGTTGCTGAAAACCGCCACCGCCACTAAATGCTCTGTGACGGCTGATTTAGAAGAGGTTTTCAAAACCACCACTAAATGCAAAAAAAATCATTGCTAAATGCCATTTTTTTTTGTAGTGAGACTCATCGTAGCATGTTTACGTCTCCTTTGAGCTTTTGAAAAAAAGACTTGTAATAGTTCAAATCTTCAACCAATTAATTGTAAATTGGATGACTGGACTCCACACTAGTGTATGTTGCCATGGAAGTACTAGGAGATCACCCTCAATTAACCAAACAAGCAGACAGATTGTCGTCCAAAGACTTTCTCTAAGATATCCTTATCAGTCATTTTATCTAGAGAATTATCTTGTCTCGGCTACATCATTTGTTCTTATAAAAAAAATGCAGCATATTCTTAATCCAATGTTTTGCTGAATAGCAAATGCAAAATATTATTTGAAAATTTCAATTCATTATAACCAACAATAATGGATGACCCAAAATAATACAAAATTATTCAACATGTTGCTTTTAAATGTAACTTGTTACATGTGTCTAAAACAAAGTGAAATGAATCAAGGACAAAAGCTTGCCAACCAACCCTTATATCAGAAGCTTTAACTTAGAAAAAAAATAAAATACTTACATATTTAGCCTTTAGCTCTCTAGAGACAACCAATCGTGTTTGGAATGCTAATGTCAAAGATGCCAAATCTCAATATATCATGTCGGAGCATCCAAGTCAACTCTATGAACAACGTGATGATGCACTATACTCCTCGAACCATTTCTAGATTATTACTTTCGTTTTACACAAGTGTTGGCATTCTTTTATGCTCGTTCCTTTAAAAATTAACAATTTACTTATAAATATATATTTTCATTAATAATAAAGAGAAATCCTGAAAAATAGTTATAAGCATTACCATAAAAACAAGACTTGTCCAAAGATCACAAAGGTAATCCCAATTCTCTTGGCTCACTTCCTTATAGCACTTACTCTTGGCCTTGATTGGATCTTTCTCTCCTTCAATTTCTTTGAAGTAAGCATGTAACCTATATTTGTGGCCTCTCCAACCTTGTTGCACTTGTTTATCGATAACCTTTTGGACATTCTTATCCTCAATGTTGATATCAAAACTAGTCTACAAAATAAAAGAAATCATATAATGTTAGGAATAAGAAAACATATAAATATACAAAGTAAAAGTAATAAAATTATGATTTACTTATAAGAAGTTTGTGACGAAGCGGTGCCCTAACTGTTAAAGGTACACGCCTCCACTTCTTATACCGAAAGCTACAATTCTTATGTAAAATGTACCCAATTTCATTATTAAACATCTCTGCATTGTCACAAATAGCTTGTGTAAGAGTAAAATTGAACTTCATAGTCAATCTTACCTTAACATGTTTCTTCACCTTCCCTTGGCATTGATACAAAGGTTGACTTGTGACTGGTTGACTAAGCAAAGGATATTTCTATTGTTATCAGACTATCGTTAATAGGGATTTCAGTTTTGTAATTGATTGCTGTTATAAATGAAAATCCTTTTTTTATTGAAGATCAAAAGATCCTTTGCATTAGCAATTACATGTATTTAACCATCTAAAATTTATAACTATAGAACTAGCCTAATTTTAAAGATCCTCATCGTATTACCGATTGATAACATACCAAAAAAAAATACCATAAAACTAAAGTTCAATAGTTGCAAATTCCCTTAATAGTAACATAACAAAACATATCTAAAATTGATCCTAAAATTAGCTCAAATTAACCAACAAGACAAGAAGAGGTCTAGAGCTTCACCACTTTGTCTTTGTTCCTATAGGAACTTTTTATGAGGTTAATGGTACTATGTATTTTTTAAGGTTTGGTTTTAGAGATTTTAGAAATTAGCATATGAGCAGGCAGATGAAGCTTCTATATTCAAATCAAAGGCAAGAAGAATCAAGGCATTTGAAGCTTCATGTCAAACAAGCTAACTCAATATATTTCCAGCATCTGACATTGATTATAATTCTTCTCTCCAATTTGTTTACTGCATAACAATGTCTTTTGGAACCAGGAAAACATTTTTTATTATTTTCCTAAGACTTGAAGTTAAAAATAGTTTTTGTTAACAGTTTAGCAAAATAGTAGTCCTGAGATTATTTAGTTTTGGAACTGGGAAATAGTTACCAAAAACATAACCAAACAAGTACATAGTTTTCTCTACATACATACAAGTGCAGAAGTATCCACAATAACTGTAAGCACCCCCTCCCGGATATCCCAACCACCCGATCTATCCAAATGGAAGCGCTTACTTAAGGAAAGAAAAATAAACACAAGACGAAAATACCATGACATGCATACATATTAAGAAATGCCACAGCGAAAGCAAAATGATATACATGCATGTCCACAGGTACCCCGCTGGAACAGCAGTCGAGGAGTATATATAAAAATATACAGACACTTGTGCCAACAACAAAAGATACAGAGAATGATCTGGCATAGTCAAAAATGAAAGACAAAAGTACTGACAGGATATCAGAGATAACGGGGGCGACTAACTGTACACCGAACCAACATGGTCGGCTGCTAAGTGGAACGACCCTCGTCCTTAGCCTTTGCTTTACCCTTACCTGGAATGATGGAAAGCAAGGTGAGTCACAAGACTCAGCAAGTTTATAAGAAATGAAATGCTATAAATAGAGAAGAGACCATCCCAAACACAGCCCCACAAGTATACACAAGCCATGAGATGCTATAACACAATAGTGCAGCATAATAAAAGTACATACCGGTCCTTGGGGCCCACACAAGACACCTGGCACCCAAGTCCCATACCAACCTGTCGCTGCCCTGAAGGGCAACAATATCCTCAACAAATCTGTGCGCACTGTCTCGGGGCGGTACTCCCGTCACCCGTATCCACGTCAGTACTCCCGACAACCAAGCCAGAGGCTCCCTCGAAACGGTACTCCCGTCTGAGAACTAAAAACTATCAGTAGCCATGCAATGCACATAAAATACAATGGCGTAGTGAGCATCAACGTGATACAAGGCGCCCATACATCCAGACATCAGGCCATGCTCCGCCCATATAGTAAGCCACACGCAATGCATATGCCCGTGCTAGATGCATCCTAGTCAAGCTAAAATGCCCATAACCAAGCATAACCAAATCATGTTAATCCCAACATGCAGCCCGTTCCCATATGCACATCAAAACATGCAACGAGAATAAAATATAGGTAGGCATGCTATAATCACATAACGGCTAAGCTAGTTAGCAGTGCCTGGCACCGGTCAACGGTCAGTGGGTAGGAGAGACCTGTCGGCAGCCTAAGGTAGATCGTACGACAGTTACTCCATCACTGAACCGCTGATCCTAGCCCCCACCGCACAACTGCTCCAACTAGAAAATAACTAAAAATCCAATTATAATACCCGAACCGCTAAGAACCTAGCCCCGGGTGAGTACGACATCATTCCCAACAGGCAGGGGGTGGTACAAACCCCCGTAGGCAACCAACGAATGAAACCCACGAGACCAATTTAATAAATTAAATTTTAAACTAACTATTTAAAATTCCATAGTTAATTAATAGCCGAAATAAACGAAGGGAGGTCAAATAAATTGGCAATGAAAGAACCGACGAGATAGGTAGGAAGAACTTGCCTTATCAGAGATATCCTTAGGCTCGTTTGGTCCAAAAGCAATAAAAATTATACAAACTGCAATATCCCAATTAATTGCCAAAATTAATAAAATTGGACGCAAAACGAAATTCTGACCGTACAGAATATTAATTACTAGCTGCTCTACATACCTGGATAATTAAAACTTGAATTAAACTTGATTAAATGCTAATTTTTCCACCAAAAACTCCCAAATTTTGAGTTCGCGCCCGCTGGTTTTTTTCCCAAATTTTTGCTACTGTTCATGTGCAAAAAGAGCGCCCGAAATTGGGCTTAAATTGGGGCAAAATGGCTGCCAGAACGCGGCCACGTGGCTGCCGCTGGGAGGCCACTGCCTCTAACCCGAAACGACGTCGTTTTGACGTCTAGGGGCTGAATTAAATCAGTTAAAAATCCCCAGCCTCGCGCGCCTGCCCGCTGATTCGATCCCGCGTCCGCAGCCTGGTCGCCCTCGCGCGCAACCTCTCAGGCCCGCATGCATCTTCAACTTATATATGTTTTAAGTTATATTTAAAGTGACTTTTGGCCTCTTCCGCGATTCACGCCAGCACCCCTAACTTTCCATTAATTACACTCTCACCCCCTATATTAATTACAGTTATGCCCGAAACTTCTAAAAATCACACAATTCGATTTATTTTAATTTTTCTGTAATTCCAGAAATTTCTAAACATAACAAAATTAATTATCCAAATTTCTTATTTCCATAAAATCATATAATTAAATTTTTATTTAATCCCAACAACTTATTTTAATATTTCTTTTAAATCTAATTATCCCAAAATTAAATTAAATTGGTATTTATGGGGCGTTACAAATCCTCCCCCCTTAAAAGAATTTCATCCTCGAAATTCGTACTTGGCTAGGCAAACAACTGAGGGTGAAGTCGCCTCATGTCCTCCTCTAGCTCCCAAGTAGCCTCCTCAAGAGTATGTCGCTGCCACTAAACCTTCACATAGGGAATCGTGTGGCTACGGAGCACTTTTTCTTTCCGATCCACAATGCTAGTAGGCAACTCAATGTATGACGCATCCTCTTGCACCACGAGTGGATGATAATCAATCATGTGCCCGGGATCTGCCACGTACTTGCGAAGCATAGAAACATGAAAGACATTATGTACATGGGCTAACTGAGGGGGTAAAGCTAACCGGTATGTCAACGGTCCAACTCGCTCCAATACCTCGAACGGTCCCACATAATGAGGACTCAACTTGCATGATACCCCAAAACGTCGGACACCCCTCATCGGCATGACACGAAGAAAAACATGGTCGCCCACAGCAAACTCTAAATCCCGACGTCGTCTATCCGCGTAGCTCTTCTGACAGTCCTGAGCTGCCTTCATCCTAGTCCGAATCAACTGGATCTTCTTTGTCGTCTGCTCTACCAACTCCGGTCCAAGTAACGCTCGCTCCCCAGTCTCAGTCCAGCATAGTGGTGATCTACACGGCCGCCCATACAACGCCTCAAAAGGTGCCATCCCAATACTGGCCTGGAAGCTGTTATTATAAGCAAACTCCACTAGCGATAAATGATCATCCCAGCTCCCATGGAAGTCTAGTACACAAGCACAGAGCATATCTTCCAAAATCCGTATGGTCTGCTCCGACTGCCCGTCTGTCTGAGGGTGGAAGGCTGTACTGAAAGTCAACTGGATCCCCATAGCACTCTGCAACGCCTCCAAAAAACGTGAGGTAAATCGAGGGTCCATGTCTGACACAATACTGGCTGGTACTCCGTGCAGTCTCACGACCTCATCAATGTATAACTTGGCCAGTCGATGGATAGGATAGGTCTTCTTAACATGTAGGAAATGTGCTGATTTAGTCAATCGGTCAATAATCACCCATATCGAATCGAATCCCCGAAATGATCGCGGCAATCCTGAGACGAAATCCATGGCTACATGCTCCCACTTCCACTCTGGCACGGACAAAGGTCGTAATAATCCTACGGGCCTCTGGTGCTCAGCTTTGACCTGCTGGCACACCAAACATCGTGATTCAAAATCTGCTACGCTCCTCTTCATGCCACTCCACCAGTATTGACGTCATAAGCCCTGATACATCTTTGTCGCTCCTGGATGGATAGTATAGGGAGAACGATGAGCCTCCTCTAGGATCCTCTGCCTGATATCACTATCACTCGGCACACAGATCTGTCCACGGAACAATAGCAAACCGTCGTCCCTCTGGCTGTACCCCAATGGCCCAAATCTCTCCATATCAGCTATGATCTCGCCAAGCTCTATATCCTATTGCTGTCGATCACGAATCTGACCCTCTAAATCTGAATGGATACTCATAGTAGCACAATAGAGGGTAGGATTGTCTGGTGCTACTGAGATAGTAAGATCACTCATCTGCTCCAGTAAAAACCACTCCTGCACCATCATAGTTGCAACTGATGCTCCACGGCGACTCAGTGCATCTGCAACCACATTGGCTTTACCTGGGTGATAGAGGATCTCGCAATCACAATCCTTGAGGAGCTCTAACCAATGGCGCTGTCTCATATTAAGTTCCTTCTGTGAAAAGAGATACTTGAGACTTTTGTGATCGGTATATATCTGGACTCTCTCACCAAAAAGATAATGCCTCCAGATCTTCAAAGCAAATACTACAGCCGCTAACTCCAGATCGTGGGTAGGATAATTCTCTTCATGCTTCTTCAACTGTCTGGACGCATAAGCGTTCACTCGGCCATCCTGCATCAAAACATATCCTAACCCTGCATATGAGGCATCATTGTATACAATAAATAACTCACCACTCCTAGGTATCGTCAGTACTGGCGCCGAAGTCAAACGCCACTTCAACTCCTGGAAGGATCTCTCACAAGATTCGTCCCAAATGAACCTGACGCATTTCCTTGTCAACTTGGTCATAGGTGATGCTAGCCGCGCAAAGCCCTCTATGAACCGTCGATAATATCCGGCAAGACCAAGAAAACTCCGGATCTCTGTCACTGTCATCGGTCTCGGCCAATCCATCACGGCTCTGGTTTTCTCCGGATCTACTGAGATACCCTCACCTGAGACCACGTGTCCCAAGAATACCACTTGGGTCTGCCAAAACTCACATTTCGAAAACTTGGCATACAACCGCTCCTCTCTGAGCTTCTGCAAAACCATCCTCAGATGCACCTCGTGTGTCTCAAGGCTCGATGAGTAGACTAAGATGTCATCAATAAAAACTATCACAAAAGAGTCCAGATACTCCTTGAACACCCTATTCATCAAATCCATAAACACTGTAGGGGCATTGGTCAGCCCAAATGGCATGACCACAAACTCATAATGCCCGTAACGTGTGCGAAATGCGGTCTTCACAATATCCTCATCTCTGACTCGCACCTGATGATAACCTGATCGCAAATCTATCTTGGAAAACATCGATGCACCATGCAACTGATCCAGTAAATCATCCACACGGGGTAGGGGGTACTTATTCTTAACTGTCACTTGATTGAGCTGTCTGTAGTCAATGCACAGTCGCATAGACCCGTCTTTCTTACGCACAAATAATACTGGAGCCCCCCATGGCGAGGTGCTCGGTCGAATGAAACCCCTCTCCAAAAGATCTTGCAACTGTACCTTGAGTTCCTTTAATTCATTAGCAGCCATACGACAAGGAGCCTTGGAAATAGGCTGCATACCTGGTATCAGATCAACTGCAAAATCAATCTCCCTGTGCGGTGGTAGTCTCGGCAGCTCATCTAGGAATACATCTGGGAAGTCTCGCACCACAGGATAGGCAGCCAACTCCTTCTTCTCCCCAGCTAACACGGTCACAAATGCAAAATAAGCTTCACACCCACGTCGTATAAGCCTCTCAGCGTGCATAACTGATATCATCGGTGTAGTCACAACTGGCTTCACACCCCGGTATGTAACAACTGGTCTCCCTGAATGCTCAAATGAAATCATCTTCCGACGACAATCAACCTGAGCATAGTGCTGTGAGAGCCAATCCATACCCAACAGTAAGTCAAAATTCTGGATCGCTAAAACAACAAGATCCCCCACAAACACCTGGTCGTGAATCCCTATCTCGCAATCTCTGACCATCTCACTCCCCAACAATACCGTCCCTCCCGGCGTCGAAACAGATAAATCATATGGTAAGGGGTTATATGAGATTGGGATCTTATGCAACAAATGGGGTGCTATGAAAGAGTGGGTGGAACCTGTATCAAATAGGGCACGTACGTCACGACCATAGAGAGAAAGTATACCTTTCACTATATCACTACTCTCAGCTGCCTCGGCCGCTGACACTGCAAATGCCTGTCCCTGCATCTGAACTCTCTCTGTAAGCCCTGGGCACTGTGCTGCTGGAAGAGGTAATGGTGCTCCTGAAACCTGCACCCTAGGTGCAGACTGTCTCTAAACTGGTTTAGGCCCCACACCTCCAGTCTGTGGCCCTCCACTCTATGCTGGCTGGGTGCACCTGTTCGCTCGGTGACCCCTCTATCCACAGCGAAAACATATAATCTCTTGCCCTGTGGCCAGTGTAGCTGGTGAGGCTGGTGTAGTCGATCTAGGCGCTTGTGGACAGTCTTTCTTCAAATGCCCCGGCTGACCACAGCGATAACATACATCCCGACGCTGCCCTTGGTGTCTTTACCCGCACTGCCGGCACTGTGGAAGCCCTGAACTCTGACTGCTTGCATCCCACTTCCTCTTCTTACTGCTACTCCCTGCGCCCTTCATGACTGACTGGTCTGATCGAGCCTCCAATCAGTCCCTCTCCACTGCGTGAGCCCGCTGAACAGCCGTGGGAAAATCGGGTGCCTCAATACCTGCCATGGCGTAACGAATCTCTGGTCGCAACCCCTTCTGAAATTTTCTGACTCTGCGAGACTCAGGGATCACTAACTCCGGAGCATAACGGGATAGCGCCACGAACTCAGTCTCGTACTGCGTGACTGTCTTGCTCCCCTGTTGTAACTCGATAAACTCAAACACCTTCTGCTCTCTAACCCAAGCCGGTACATAGGTCTCGTTGAATACCGCAACAAATTGTGCCCAGGTCGGGCCCTCATCTCCATATCGCTGTCTGGTGGTCTCCCACCACCGCTCGGCGTCACCTCGTAACAAGAAAGTCCCCAGCCGAACTCTGTGGGCCTTTACACAGTCTATGGATCTCAAATGCTTCTCCACCGCTAGTAACCAATCCTCAGCCACCGTCGCATCAGCGCCTCCACTAAACTCTGGTGGACGTAAGGCCATAAAATCTCTAAGTACTGTAGCACCTGAACCGTCCCCTGTTCCCGATGTACCTGAATGCGATGCCTGGGCCGTAGCAGTCCTATCGTCATGACCGCGCTCCTATCGTAGCTGTGATGCTGCTAACACATCTACGGCCCATAGAATACCCGTCAAGGTCTTCTGCATGTCTGGAGGTCCTGGCTGTCTCTCCTCTCTAGTATCTGTTGCCTGGACCTCAGGAGTAAGGACAAGGTGTCCTCTACCTCGCACTAGCAGTCTACTGCGACCCCGCCCACGTCGTGCATCCATGATACCTACACGACCGAGATTAATTAGAACGCAATTCGAAATTAAGGACATGACCTAACACTCTAACTCTACCTAGCAACCTTGGTGTACAGTTACTTGTCCCCCAATTTGACTCAATGACGCTTTGATACCAACATTGTAAGCACTCTCGCCCGAATATCCCAACCACCCGATCTATCCAAACGGAAGCGCTTACTTAAGGGAAGAAAAATAAACATAAGACGAAAATACCATGACATGCATACATAAAAAGAAATGCCACAGCGAAAGCAAAATGATATACATGCATGTCCACAGGTACCCCGCTGGAACAGCGGTCGATGAGTATATATAAAAATATACAGACACTTGTGCCAACAACAAAAGATACAGAGAATGATCCGGCACAGTCAAAAATGAAAGACAAAAGTACTGATAGGATATCAGAGATAACGGGGGCGACTAACTGTACACCGAACCAACATGGTCGGCTGCTAAGTAGAACGACCCTCACTCTCGGCCTTTGCTTTACCCTTACCTAGAATGATGGAAAGCAAGGTGAATCACAAGACTCAGCAAGTTTATAAGAAATGAAATGCTATAAATAGAGAAGAGACCATCCCAAACACAGCCCCACAAGTACACACAAGCCATAAGATGCTACAACACAATAGTGTAGCATAATAAAAGTACATACCAGTCATTGGGGCCCACACAAGACACCTAGCACCCAAGTCCCATACCAACCTGTCGCTGCCCTAAAGGGTAACAATATCCTCAACAAACCTATGCGCACTGTCCCGGGGCAGTACTCCCGTCACCCGTATCTACGTCGGTACTCCCGACAACCGAGCCAGAGGCTCCCTCGGAACGGTACTCCCATCCGAGAACTAAAAACTATCAATAGCCATGCAATGCACATAAAATGCAATGGCGTAGTGAGCATCAACGTGATACAAGGCGCCCATACATCCAGGCATCAGGCCATGCTCCGCCCATATAGTAAGCCACACGCAATGCATATGCCCGTGCTGGATGCATCCTAGTCAAGCTAAAATGCCCCTGACCAAACATAACCAAATCATGTTAATCCCAACATGCAGCCCGTTCCCATGTGCACATCAAAACATGCAACAAGAATAAAATATAGGCAGGCATGCTATAATCACATCACGGCTAAGCTAGTTAGCAGTGCCTGGCACCGGTCAACGATCAGTGGGTAGGAGAGACCTGTCGGCAGCCTAAGGTAGACTGTACGACAATTACTCCGTCACCGAACCGCTGATCCTAGCCTCCACCGCACAACCGCTCCAGCCAGAAAACAACTAAAAATCCAATTATAATACCCGAACCGCTAAGAACCTAGCCCCGGGTGAGTACAACATCATTCGCAACAGGCAGGGGGTGGCACAAACCCCCGTAGGCAACCAACGAATGAAACCCACGAGACCAATTTAATAAATTAAATTTTAAACTAACTATTTAAAATTCCATAGTTAATTAATAACCGAAATAAACGCAGGGAGGTCAAATAAATTGGCAATGAAAGAACCAACGAGATAGGTAGGAAGAACTTGCCTTATCAGAGATATCCTTAGGCTCGTTTGGTCCAAAAGCAGTAAAAATTATACGAACTGCAATATCCCAATTAATTGCCAAAATTAATAAAATTGGACGCAAAACGAAATTCTGACCGTACAGAATATTAATTACTAGCTGCTCTACATACCTGGATAATTAAAACTTGAATTAAACTTGATTAAATGCTGATTTTTCCACCAAAAACTTCCAAATTTTGAGTTTGCGCCTGCTTGTTTTTTTCCCAAATTTTGCTGCTGTTCATGTGCAAAAAAAGCGCCCGAAATCGGGCTTAAATTGGGGCAAAAAGGCTGCCAGAACGCGGCCACGTGGCTGCCGCTGGAGGCCACTGCCTCTAACCCGAAACGACGTCGTTTTGACGTCTTGGGGCTGAATTAAATCAGTTAAAAATACCCAGCGTCGCGCGACTGCCCGCGGATTCGATCCCGCGTCCGCAGCCTGGTCGCCCTTGCGCGCAACCTCTCACGCTCGCATGCATTTTTAACTTATATATGTTTTAAGTTATATTTAAAGTGACATTTGGCCTCTTCCGCTATTCACGCCAGCACCCCTAACTTTTTATTAATTACACTCTCACCCCCTATATTAATTACAGTTATGCCCGAAACTTCTAAAAATCACACAATTCGATTTATTTTAATTTTTTTGTAATTTCAGAAATTTATAAAATAACAAAATTAATTATCCAAATTTCTTATTTCCATAAAATCATATAATTAAATTTTTATTTAATCCCAACAACTTATTTTAATATTTCTTTTAAATCTAATTATCCCAAAATTAAATTAAATTGGTATTTATGGGGCGTTACAATAACAATGATACTTCATTTTGACTAATAGTGTTAAATTCCCAATGGAAAGGCAAGACACACAAGAACACCATTTCAAACTAGATGGTTTAACAAAAATGATGCAATTAATGGAAAAATAAAACATTATTTCCACAAATTCTTGTATTTTTATATTAGGTAGAAGTCAATGCTTTTATCAAATCAAATCCCACAAGAAATTAAAAAGGTATATGATACTGTGATACTTAAAAACTTCAAGATCAAAAGGTTGTTTACAAACATAAAAGTGAAGGATTTGCATAAGAGATAACAGCGTGATGAATGAAACATTACTGATATAATAATAATAATAATAATAATAATAATAATAATAATAATAATACAAACATAAAAGTGAAGGATTTGCATAAGAGATAACAGCGTGATGAATGAAACATTACTGATATAATAATAATAATAATAATAATAATAATAATAATATAACAAAAGCAAGCTAGTCCAGTGCTCCCATAATTACACAAAAATCCACAAATTTCTCTAAATTAAATGGCGCAGATATCAGGAGAAGAAGAAGAGTACCTGAAAGAGAGGAAATGTTGTGGGAAGAGTGGGAAAGGGGAGAGGAGAAAGCCAGAGACTAGACAAAATAGACAGACGGTTGGCGAAGGAACTGCGAATCTAGAGGAACACAAACAAAAAAATCCAATCAATCTATAATTGAAAATGAACACAAGAAGAAAAATAGACATTTTAGTGAAGAAATGCACATACTTGGACTCAATAGGCGACGAAGGAACTGCGACGATGATGGATCTGCAACTCATGGAGACGAACGGTTGGTGGCAACGGGTCTATGAAGCTAGAGGAAGAGGAAAGGAGGCAATGGGTCAAGAAGAGAGAGAGAGAGAGAGAAAAAGAGAGAGAGAGAGAGAGAGAGAACCAGACCCTATGGCAGCAGTGACGATGACCGGAGGCTAATATGTGGAGGCAACAATGACGACTGGTGACAGATCTTGAGGCGACAATGACAACTAAAGGCGGAGGCAGAGACAGATAGGTCGATGACAGGAATGAGTTCATAGAAAGAGAGGAGGGAGCGAGAAGCAGTGAGTTAATTAGGGTTTAGGTGGAGAGGAAGAGGGAAATGGGAATTTGGGGAGGGAATTGGGGAATTTTAATGTAGAGATTTACTTTTAGGTTTATTATTTGTATTTGTAAATAAAATAAAAATAAATAAACTATTTTAACTTATAAAAATTAAAACAACGTAGTTTTGTAATTTAAATATAAAATTATATATATGTGAATACCCACACATATATAATATTTAATTATATGTGGGTAAGTTTATAGTATATAACATTTAATTACCCATACATGCGTAATATTTATTAATATGCGTGGACAATATATTCCAAAAAAATGCCACATTAGCTAAAATTTTACCGAAAAAAATTTCACCAACCTCTAAAAGTGGAGGGAATATTTTTTGCCAAAATAAGTGTGGGTATATCAATTTACCCACATAATAAATGTGGATAATTTAACAAGTTTGTTTAATTTAATTACTCATACACATCTTATGATTGTGTGTGGATAAATACCTACGTATAATATGTGTGAGTAAATCCCTCAAATTCTTGTAGTGATCACCTCATAACCTATTCTGCACCATGACTATATCTAACTTAAGTATCAGAGGGACCGTGTAGGAGAAACTCCTGCGTGCCTTCTAATTATCTTCTACCTTGCATATTGGAGGATTGGAAGACTCGAAGCACTTGAAGCCCCCTTCAAAAGACCATTCAGTAGCTCCCTTGGAGGACCCTTCCGTGGCTTCAAGTGCTTGAAGATCCTTCCAAAGCCATCTTTTGTAGGACCTCTTCAAATGACTTTTTTCGAGCAAACTTTGTTCTTCTGTTTAGCCTTGTCGACTTTTTGCTAAGTTTCCCTGATATAGACAAGTTTCGATTGTTGTATTACAACAACAACAACACAACCTAACGGTGCAATTTAGAGGTCTACTAGATCTCCCACTTGTTAGGACTTTTTAGCAATGATATTCACTACTTAGAGAACTACTCATGTATGCATTTTACTTCATTTTTGTTTCTTTCTTCTAATTTGTTTTGTGATTTAGAAGAAGTTAATTATGTGCAGAAATTATTTTTTGTTGTGTGTTCTACTCTATTTTTTTTCTTTCTTCTAATTTTGGTTGCAATTTAGAAAAAAACAAATGTTTTCATTATATGATCTAGTGATTTTTTCTCTCTTCTACTTTCTTTAGCAATAAAAAGGAAATAATTATTTTTTTGTAACTTTTTGTACTGTTGTAATTCTTTTTCTTTATTGAAATTTCAAAAGAATTAGCAGAAACTAATTATTTTTCTTTAATTATTTTTTGCAGCATATTATGCTATAATTTTTTCTTTCCTTTAATCTCTTTTACAGTTAAAAGAAACTAATTTTTTTTACAATAATATTAGTTTTTGTATATTATAGGGTTGGTTAGTTGTCATTTATAATTTCATGCATCTGTATCTACATCTTTCTAAGTACATATAAAAAAAATAGTATATAATATTTTATAAGCATTTTGAATAAATATGCATCTTATGTGCTTGAGGCTCATGCTTCACCTTGCGCAGAGGTCCCAAGCACTAATTTGCACCTCAATGTCCCTTGTGCCTTTGACAACTATGTATTAGACTAGTGCATTGCATCGAAAAGAAATAAAAGAAATAGGAAAAATAGAATGTCTAACTATGTATATCAATTGCCCGAGAGACTATGTATATTAGTTGTCTAAAGTGATATGTGTGACTATTTATCCACATAAATATTTAATTTGAACATCTAAGTATTTTTTTTATTTTGTTAGTTCGATCACCATTTTTTTTCTTTTTTATTCTCTATTCAAACAAGCGAGCATAAGTGTACAAGTTGTGTTCTTTTACATCAACACTTTTAACTTGAATACCATGAAGCTAACAATAAAAAAGGGGAAGAGACGATCTGTAATTTAATAATAATTAAGACAAATACGACCTTTCTAAAGCCTCATTAATACACTCAAGCATGAAACATGCCTTTCTCTCTTTTGGCTTTTTACTTCTTACAATATTTTAGGGTTATCTAGTTGTTAACGGATAAGAGAGTGGCGCCGGCTGCCAGATTGTAGACATCTGAAAGGGGCATGGCCGAAGTTGGCGCAAATAAGTAAGCACCGAGAAAGCGGCACCTTCAAGTCAAAAGATTAGAAAAGATAATAAATTAACGCACATTTACAATGCCATTCTGCACATTCACAGACTCCTTCAGCTTCATCATATATATAATCAATGTATCGCGTAATCATTTGATTAATTAAAACACAAGTGGCCCATATTAAAACACAAGTCTTCAGCTTCACGACAATTAATGTGATGGTTTACTGATAAAAATATTTTAAGATTGTGAGTTCGCCCATATTTATGTTCTTAAATTTTTGTTTTTTTTTTTTAGAATTCTAAATTTTGTGTGGTTACAAATTTGCCTCAAAAGTTTGGTGAAAAGTATATTTATGTTTTTGATTTTTTTTATTTTTTTAAAAAATTTTAAATTTTTCTTAATTACAAACATGTTTTAAACTATACAAAATCATTCATTCAAACATCTAGTTTGCAAGTGATATACACGTATACTGACTTGATAGTTTTTCTTTACTAATATGATGTGATGCGATACTTCATTTATGTCAAGATATAAAGATTAAAATTAATTGAAAATTATAGATATAGAAATATAATTGAAATAAAAAAATTGATTAGCATAAAAAATAATTAAAGTATAAAATTTAAATTGATTTAAAAATTAAATTTAGAAATATAATAAAAACAACAAAAAAAAAATTTGAATTCGAGAAATAAAACGTATATATATGAAGACGTGGGAATTTGGAACAACAAAAAAAATTAAGAACAAAAAGGAGGGATACCTAGGAAGCCGGCCACGTGCCTCCAAAATTAAGGTAGACGAGAAATAAAACGTATATATATGAAGACGTTGGCATTTGTAAACAACAATACCCCCTCTCTCTCTCTCTCTCTCTCTCTCTCTCTCTCTCTCTCTCTCTCTCTCTCTCTCTCTCTACTTTCATTTAAGAACAAAAAGGCAAACTGCCGCTCTCTCTGCAACAGAAACATGTCTGAAATTGAACCCACCATGAATATGAATTTGATCTCTACTTCAAGCTCCTGTTTATTTGACGAGCAAAGATGGCTGATTCAGATTCGGGGAACCCTAGACGAACAAGTACTGGAAGAAGAGATCGATATCCCAGCCTGCATCTTCAATGTCCCCAAGAAGCTTTTGGCCACGGACCCTTATTCCTATATCCCTCAACACGTCGCCTTAGGCCCTTACCATTACTGGCGGCCCGAGCTCTACGAGATGCAGCGCCACAAACTCGCCGCCGCCAAACGAACCCAGAAACAGCTTCCTCAGGATTTCAAATTCCAGCATTTTGTAGACCAGTTGGCCAAGCTCGAGCCCCGAATCCGACGTTGCTACCACAAGTACTTGGATTATAACGGCGAGACCTTGGCCTGGATGATGGCCGTCGACGCCGCCTTCTTGCTGGAATTCATTCAAACTCCTGTCGGAAGCAAGTCGGCGCACGAGGCCATTCTCCGGGATTTGGTGATGCTGGAGAATCAAATTCCCATGTTTTTACTCTCAAAATTGATGGAGTTTTTGCAGTTTTCGCCGGCGCCGGAATCGGCCGACAAGAAGCTTTTTTCCATGCTGATGGGACTATGTAAAGAGATTTCGCCGTTTAAGACGGTGGAAAAATTCCCAAATTCCAAACTTGGCCAATGCACGCACTTACTGGACTTTTTGTACCACGCTATCGTGCCCAAATTACACGAGCCGCGAGAGATCTGGATTGAAGTTGATGATCAACAAAGTGAAGCCAAAGAGAGCAAAGAAGAAGAAGAAGGCAGCCAATCTTTCGGGAATTCAAATCGGGTTAAACAACTGCTTGTTGAACTCTGCAAAATGATCCAGAAATCAAGTCGAGGCCCGCTTCATGGCATCAAAAGAATACTTCTTTCCGGGCCGGTTCAGGTTATATTGAAACTTCCATGGAGGATAATCTCAAATCTTCCCGGACTCAGGCTCTTGAAACTGCCATTGGAGTACTTATTCTTCTCCCAGAACACAGAACAAACCAACCAAGAAACCCAGACCTCAATCTCCGATGCCAACGTCGGCAAGCCGCCGTTGGTGGAGGAGATCGACATCCCTTCCGTCACAGAGCTGTCAAGCGCCGGCGTCCGATTCTCCCCCACGAACGGCTCCGTCATGTCCATCGCCTTCAACGCCGCCTCGGCCACGCTCTACCTCCCCGCCGTCCGGCTAGAGGCCAACACGGAGGCCACTCTCCGAAACCTAGTGGCCTGCGAAGCATGCAACGAATCGGGGCCGTTGGTTTTCACCCGATACACCGAACTAATGAACGGGATCATCGACACGGCCGAAGATGCCAGATTACTCAGAGAAAGGGGGATCATTCTAAACCATTTGAAGAGCGACGAAGAGGCTGCCGATCTCTGGAACGGTATGTGCAAATCTGTGAGGTTGACGAGAGTGCCGTTTCTGGACAAAGTGATCGAAGATGTGAACAAGTATTACAAAGGAAGGTGGAAGGTGAAGCTTCGGGGCTTCCTGAAGCTATATGTGTTTGAGTCATGGAAGTTTCTGACGCTGCTGGGGGCGGTGTTGCTGCTGCTGTTCATGAGCTTACAGGCGTTTTGCTCGGTGTATAGCTGTGCTCGAATATTTCATATCGAAAGCATTTGATGATGTGGTTGTGATCTCTTGATTTAATCCGTTCGGAAAACACATATACTTGTTTTGTTTAATTAATTACTTGAATTAATTTGTTTTTCATTCACCAATTGTATGTTGTAATGTAACGCCTCGCTTTCCGAGCGCGTTATAAACTTCGGACAATTTCAGGATAATAATTTTTTTTTCAAACACTAAAACTGAACCACATCATTTCTCGAAATCGTCCAAGAATTCCCATATATTAATCTCGAAAGAGAATCATTATACATATCAAATACGGAAGCAATAATCGAAACCTGATATCTTAACATTAATCATAAATAAATTATTACATCTTCAACATTCCTCAAAACGTTCAAAATCTAAAGTAGCATAACTTAAATACAGGGGCTACGTTACATACATTTCATTTCTCATGCACTCTACTAAGTGCTATTTCATGCTTCATTTATTTTCGTATATGCTACAATCTCCATCTGGAACGTTTGAATATTCCAAGAACAAAGTCCAAGTTAGATAATGAATCATCTAAGTAAAGGTACAAAAAACATATTTCATGCATGAATGCAATATCTTTCATCGTAGGTGTCAACTACACCCCTCATGCTACCTACCATTTTTGCAGCCCCCTCTTTCGAAGCCGAGGTGTATGGGTGCACTTTTAGTAAAGCAACAGTGTTAGTTCGTACTCTCTACGGCCTCAAATGCGAGTGATCAATGATATCAACGTGTGTTTATGTATTTCATAGTCATGTCATATATGCAGTCTACGTGATGGATTCATATCAAGGCATGTCAATATGATGAAAACATTTTCGAGGAACATAAACCACTTACTAACCAAGCATTTTCCATAAAACTAACTTTAATTGGGAAGCATCACTTACCTTCTCAAACTTATCGGGTTACCTCGATATCCGTGCCTTGCCTTGTGTATCGCCTTGATTTGCCTGTCAACCTCAAAATTTGTACATGTCACTTCAACTTATCCCTCAAAGCATCCTAATCACCACAATTATTTAAATAAACATTAAAACCTATTTTTCCATAATTTCTGGCATTTTCTATAATTTTCTTTCTATTTCTTCCTATTTTTCTTTAATAAATCCAGATTAAATATTTGTAAAATATTTTCTCAAATATTTCACTATAAAAATTCATAAAATAATATTCTTGAATTTTTAAAATTTTCTAAGAAATTTTACTTACCTTGACTTAGCCTCCCCGACTTCCTCGGTATGCGTGTCATATCTTCGAAATGCGTGATCAAACTATTTTCTCACCCAAAATCTCCAAAATATTATCAAATAACTAAATCCTATTTTTCGGGATTTTTTCGAAGACTTTTCAACAATTTTTTTTCATTTTCTTCCCATTTTTTTTTCTTTTCTTCTTTTCTTTTTCCTCTTCTACTGTTCATCTTCTTCTTCCCTGCTTCCACGAACCAGCTTCTTCTTCCTCTCTTTTTTTTCTTTTTCTTTCTTCTTTTTCTTTTCTTCTTCCTCCAGCCTGTTCTTCCCACCTGCGCGTGGACTGCCTTCCGCCATGCTCGCACTAACCACTGCACCGCCTCGCTGCCGCCGCTTTCTCTAGCCACAGCCACCCTTGCCGACCTTTCCCGGCCGCACCGTGCTCACTGTCGTGAGCTGCCATCGCTGCAGCTTTGCTGCCTTGTGTTCTGTCACGGAGCTCGCGGCCATGGCCGTTTGCAACTGTGCGGCCAGCTTTGGCTGCATTCAACCTCGTCGCTGCTTGCCAGCGCCACCGTGTGCCTCTGCTCGCGCAGCCCAGCATCATCGCTATCCCTTGCGATTGTCACCCAGCTCCCTTAGTTTCCGTTTGCAGCCACCACGCAGCTTGATGCTCGCGGCCATGGCTGCTGCGAGCTGGTTGCTTCCAGCTCTCTCTCTCTCTCGATCTGTCCATCTCAGTCGCTCTCCCTCTCCCTCCTAATCTCTTGGAGCTCTGCTTCTTTCAGCCAAGACTGCTACCGATGCATAGGCAGCCATTACGTATATATATATATCTATATTGTACATCATTAATTACATAATCCCTCAAATCTTGCTGCCAATCTTCTTAAATCCCGCTGTAACTATTTTTCTCAAATCCTACTACAATTATCATCCAATTTGCAGCCCAAAATTGCGGCCATTGAAGCTTCTCAGAAGCTGGCCACGCACTCACGCGCACATGCATATGTATGTATATATAAATTATATATTACCCTTTAATTTAAGAAAATTACACATTAAATCCCAAATTTCAACCTTATTACATTTGTGTAATTCCCTAATTGCAATTACGACCCTAAACCTCAATTTAATTTGTATTATAATACTGAAAATCCATAATTAATAACTTAAATTTTACTTGAAATAGACGATTTTGCCTTTGCGTCCTCTCGGGACTTTTGTTTCATCTCGAAACCATTGAAGGGTTGCTCATTATGTAAAATCGGAGCCCCCTTAGGGTTCCGTTGATTTTTCGGGAGTCTTCTACGTCAATTCGGTTTTACAGCCTAAATGACAGTTATATTTTAGCTGTATCGAAAATCGTTCCTGATCTGATTTCTTTCGATACCATAAATCCTATCTCGATACACTCGTCGAGACCATATAATTTTCTTTAGACAATTTCACTCCGAGATGCTCCCTGTAGTCGTTCGGTACTTATAACTGCTATCAAGCAAATTTTTCGGTATTTTAAACTCATCGAAATTACGTGGCAACTTTATACGAACATGGGGTATTACATGTAAGTTTGATTATAAATACATATATACCAGTGTTTTTAACCCCTTGGTTTACGGTTATGCTCAGGGTCACCTCATAGTAGGCAACAAACGACCCTATGCTCTTGCCAATTGATGATGTCTTTTGCCGACTGCCTCGCCCTTGCAGTCAGTGGCTTAAGCCAACCTCATCAACGTTAATGATCGACCATCAAACTTTTAGATTCAGCTTTTTTCCATATCGGCCTCCATCGCCACCTCCAGCCCAGCATTGTCGCCGTCTACCATCGTTGTCCTTTGCCTGTCTTCCTTTGTAAATATATCTATAACAAACAGATATATATATATATATAAAATATATATTTAACATTATTTTAGTTTTTTATTTTTTTTACATATATGCATGTGGAGTCCACTTAAAATATTTTAAAATGTCAGGTGGCATGCCACATCAGTAGGTCTTGGACTCTAACAAATTGGATCCGAGTTGTGAATAAAATTGCAACTTAATAATCAAATCAGGACCTTATAATTGTCAAAATTGAAACTTTTGAATAAAATCACAAAAACGCGAAAAGATTTGGATTTTTTGTGCTAATAGCCTTGTTTTACACATGTACATGTGGGATATATTTAAAATATTTTAAAATACCAGGTGGCATGCCACGTCAGTAGGTCTTGGACGGTGACGAATCGGATCTGGGTCGTGGATAAAATTGTAATCAATTGATCAAATCGAGACATTATAGCCAAAATTGAAACTTTTGGATAAAATCGCAAAAATGCGAAAATATTTGGATTTTTCGTGCTAATAGCCCATTTTTTAGGATATATTTTCACATTATAATTTGGGGGGGTTTTTTTTTTAAAGGAATTTTTCGTAAAAAAAACCTTCATTTTCAAAATTTTCATTCGTTTGATCTTTTATTTTTGTTAGTTATTTTTTCCAAATTTATTAGAGATTATTCTCTTTAAGTTATATACTTAGGGAGGTTTACTTCTATTGATCTCGCATTTTTACCTAAATTTTTTGTATTCAATTTAGTTTATCAAATCAAGATATTTGAGTATGAGCTCAACTTGACCAATTAAAATTAGTTTAATTCATAACTCGTGTTAAGGTGTTCAAATTTTTTATTCATTCTGAAATATATATCAAGTTTAAATGGAAAAAAAATACTTTTCAATCGTCTCATCCAAAAATCTTTAGGAATGCTTAAAATAAAATTTTAACTCACTATAACACAATATGTGAACGTATAAATCATTTGTCTTCACTAAAATAAAATGACATTTCTTAAATATAAACTTAGTTCGGACAATAAGTTTAGCATATTTAATATGTTTGATATGATCAAAATAAAACTCATACTTCTAATGTGTAACATAAAATCACGTCTAATATATACAAAAACATGATATGTGTCAAAAAAATATAGTGAAGCTTCCAAAACATACGTTTCAAGGACTTCTTTCCCTTTCAAATCACTTACCTAGCCTAAAATGTTTGAATATTTCAAAGGATGAACTCAAGTTATAAGATAAACTTTCTAAGTGAGGAACCCCCTCCAAGAAAAAAAAAATGTTTATAAAAATGTGTACATGAAAAAAAAAATACAAGTTTCTACTTGATGTTTTAAAGTGTTTTCTCAAATAAAGTTATAAGCACCTCTTGGAAGATCCCCCACCACGTCACCTTGGTCCTGAGAGGTGTAAGGCAAAGTAGCAAAGCCAGATATAATTATAGATACAAAGTATATATTTCTAAAATTAATTAATCATGCAACACAAAAAAAATTATGAAGTGAGAGTTTGTGGGTGAGAGAAATTCATTTTGGGGTCTCTCCTATACGTTACCTTGATGGAAGATTCTTCTTCCCTTGACTAGTTTTCTTTTTTTTTTTTAGCCTTTCTTGTATGTTTTCGCTTGTTTCTTACACTTAAGATGCGTTTGATTGCAAGCATGGAATTTACATGGAAAGAAAATATTTTCTAGGTAATTCAATTGCCTAGAATTATATTCTAAGAAAAATATAAATTGAAGGTGTTTGATTGACTTAATTTTTTACTTAGAAATTGTTATAATTTTCTAACTTTTGGTATTTGATTGTGATTATTTTTCATAAAAATAATCATATATACACTAATCAATAATATACAAATTAATAATTAATTATAAAAATAAATTAAATATACATATATAAAATATTCAAAAAAATAAATCAAACACAAATATACATCCCTCAATTCATCCATCTTCCTTGCTACAATATATATATATATATATATACACATAAAAATATCAGCAGAGACATTGCAGGAGAGTCCCCATCTGGGTCTCTTCCTTGTTGCAGCAGAGACCCTATCTGGGTCTCTTCCTTGCTGTAATGTATATATATATTGCAGCAGAGACCCAGAGCAGAGACCCATTTGGGTCTCTTCCTCGCTGCAATGTATATATATATATATACATTGCAGCAGAGACCCATCTTCCTCACTGCAATATATATATATATATATATATTTATATTTCTGCGTGTAATTTGCTCTTTACCTCCTTCCGCCTCCACCCGATGCAGCGCCTCTTCCGCTCTTACAAGGAGGCCGCCGCCCCACCTCCACCTCCCGTCGCCGGCCAGCCCCTTAAAGCCAAGGGAAAGACCAAGTTTTGGTCCATCCTCTCTCCAAGACATACTTTGACGCTTGCCTGGAAAATGATTTCTTTGCTCTCCTATGGGAATTCATTTTCCATCAAAAGTGGGAAAAGAGGGTCACCTGACCCCAAATGGGAAAATATTTTTCATAGAAAATTTGGCTAATCAAACACTCAAAAAGTTAGAATTTAGGTGAAAATTATCCATTTTTCATGGAAAAAAAGGCCAATCAAAGAGGCCCTTATTTCAACTCCATCCTCTCTACATGAACGTGAGAAAAAAGAGAAAGGGGAAGAGAGTCAAAGGAATCCATCCCCATTGATTGGGGGGGGGGGGGTGGCGGGTACGGAGCCGCCCAAGGCAGTCCATTGGCGCAAGCAAGCAGCTGCTGCTGCTCGTACTTGCTGCCCTAGGAAGCCCTCTTACATGGGTCCCTTTCACTTGGCTAAATACATACATACATACATACATACATACATATATATATATATATATATATACAATTTCTTAATCTTACTGCTTTTGTTCGATTTGAATTTTGTGATCTGTGTAATTGCTCTACCCAGAAGAGAGTTTTGTAATCTTCCTCCAAACTTCTCCAAACGCTCTTTTAAAGATAAATGGCAGACTAATTATAGCCGTAGCAAAGAGCTAGATGGGATTTTCTTCTACCTGAACAATACTAGCCTCTTCTTCTTCTTCTTCTTCTTCTTCTTCTTCTTCTTCTTCTTCATTTTTGGTCATTTTCTTTTCTTCTTCAATCTCTGTTACATAATTCTTCTAACTTTTCGTTGGTTTGGTTCTTCCAAATCCCTCTTTGTAAGTTTCTAAACGATCAAATGATGCAATTAATTGTACAATTTTCGTTGCTAAAACGTTGTTTGAAAGAGCTTATAGTTTTCTCCTTTCAGTTCCATTCATTAATTGCTTGCTCACATGATTTTTTATTCGAGTACCTTTTACTATTAAGGACTCATGTATGCTCCAAAAGTGATTGCCATTGAGGAGTCTTTCGATTTCTTCTTGGCTTAGCTTGTTTGACAAAACCAAAATTTTAACATGAAAAATCTTATAAATAAGGCAAAAAATCACATAATGCTAATTTATATATATGGAAAAATAGTTTTTTTTTAAATTAAAATCATCTTTAAAAAAATTTCCAATTTTCCGACTCACCGTTTTAATGAATTAATTAATTCATTAATTCCAATTTTTTTTTAAAAAAAAATTCCATTGTTAATGAATTAATTTTCTAATTCATACTCATCGTTTTCTTATTTTTCCGACACTGTTGCATTCACCGGCCGTTGCACAACCGGCCGCACAATTTGACCTTATGTTATCGTATCTCCTAGAAAACTTGGATTGAAGATTAGAAAGATTAGGGTCAAAATTGTATTAGACCAGATTGGTAGCACAACGTGAAACCAACCACTGATAGCAACACATTAATATATAGCCACAGACGAAGGTACGTAAGGGGAGAAAACTCACAAGCCATATAATATAGTTGACTTGGTGGGGCAGGGAAGCAACAACGCACTGAGACCAAGCAGGGGGAAATGACAATGACCAGCAAATAGGCATCGAGTATAACTCATTGGAGGCAACGAGTAGGTGAGGTGAAGGCATAGTTGACGACATCAGTCTGAATTGAAGATGTGAATACAATAACAAGCAGTAAAGAAACAAGAATAGAATTGATGAGAGAAGCTCAATGGTTAGGGTTTAATTTCTTTAGGGATGGGGGTGCTGAAGGACGAGAAGAGGATTCAAAGAGAAGCTATTATTAAGATTTAATATTTACTATTATTACATTATTATCAATAAAATTATAAATATAGAATAATTTAAACAACTAATTTCCAATATGGACCAATACTAGATTGTACCCAATCGAAAATCAATTAATCCCAATTCTAGGGTTGAGTATCTCACTTCAATCTGGTCAAATTTTTGAAGTTCAGATCAAAGTTTGAATATTTTTTTTTATCATTATGTAATTATTATTTCTCGTTTTTTTGTTGTACTTTGAACAGAGAAGTTGAACTTAATAATTTTAAATTATCTGTCTTGTCAATGGACAAGTCTTCATTAGTAATTTACCCCTAATTTTGACAAGGACAAAACTAGGTTTTTAATGTGTTGGTACCTTAACTTAGCTTTACCTCAAGCCCAAACACATCTTTACTCTTATTTCTATGGTGAGTTTGATTTAAATATTAATTTTAATTTTTTATTTTAATCATTTTAAAAATTAACATAAATTTTGGTTTTGCAAAAAAGAAATGACAAGTTGAAAACACCACTTGATATTATCTTGTAATCATGTCAACTATATATTTACTTTATTAATTCAATCTCTATTAATTAATATATAATCACACCTCAATATATAATTAACCCAACATATACCATTCCTAATCTACCTTTATTTTATTTTTGCTACTCAAAAAGGGGTGAAACCTTAGGAGCATGGGTAACTCAATAAGGCGCTTAATTTTATTGTTGCTCGACAAACTATGTATATTAATTGTCTAAAGTGATATGTCTACTTATTTAATTCAAATATCTACTCATTTGGACCGTATTGATCTATTGGGCCGTGCCCAGAGATCACACCCACACCTATCCTAGCCGCCAAGCAAGATCCTGACCCAAGAACATAGATAATATTTCTATCTAAGTCGAGATTCTTGCGTCAGTAACAAATTATATCTGTAATACCCGAGAACGTTGGGTTATTTAAGAAATAGTATTTTATTAAAAAAATCAAATTTTGAGGAAAATAAGTATCAGAATAGCCCGATAAATTGACCAAATCGACTTTCGGGAGTACTCTGGAGCCGAGATGCCTAAAGAAAATGATATGGAAGTGTCGAGTAATTTAAGATATGATTTATGGCATCGAAAGAATTTGAGTCGGGAATAGTTTTCGGTACAGCTAAAAATGCAGCTTTAGGATAGGCTGTAAAATCGAATTATTGTAGGGGGCCTCCGGAAAGACAACGAAACCCCGAGGGTATTCATATTTGAGATTTAAAACAACCCTTCAATGGTTTCAGGAAGAAACTAATGGGTTTGTGACCAAAACAAAGATTCGGGCCTAAGTGCAGTTTTTAGAAATTGCTAGAGGGAGGCCGAAACAAAGTTGTTTTGGAATCTTCAAGGGTCAAAATGATGTTTTAGGTCTTGAGGGGCCTAAATGCAATTATGAAAAGTTGAGGGGTTTAGTGAAAAGGACTAAAATGACATAACCCAAAAGTTGAGGGGCTAAAGTGCAAATAAGCAAAACTTAGCCAAAATTCGACCAGCCACTTTCCGGTCGCCAAACGTCGCTTTCAAGAACGGGGATCGCACGGGCAATGGTCGGGGAAGGCCAAGGTATCATCATGAGTCATCGTTGGGCGTTGGAATGGCCGGATTTCGAGGATTTTCTGACCAGAAAGCTTGGTCGCGCGGTCGGCCCTGTAAATCAATTTCTTGGTCAGCAAAGGCTCATTTCAGGGCCATCTAAGGGCGGTAGAGCCTCTAGGGGTCGTGGGATGCTCCAAAATGCCTATAAATAGGCGTTCATAAGTGGCCGAAAATTAGGGTTCTTGAAGCTTCAAATTGAAGGCTTTAATGAACGAATTGGCCGTCGAAATTAAGGGGCTTTTGAAGCCCATGAGAGATAGAAGATATCTGGAAATTTTGAAGCATTTTGGTTGAGTTTTGAGGGCCATTTGAAGCTTCGCCAGAATCTGGAATGGACCGCCTGGCCGAGGCTTCGAGCCTCCGTTTGAGGCTTTTCCGATCATCTTTTCGGGCCAAAAGTGGTACCATGCTGATCAACTGAACCTGAGCTTCATCGAGGTGCAAAAATCCAGCATCGCCGGCGAACTTCTCACCGGAGAAGACGACCGGCACGTGAAGCTCACGCGTCAGTCCCACTCTCTCACCCACTCGCGGAGCGTAGAGGCACGTGCAAGGTTGTAAAATTTTGAAAAAAATTCTAAAATTCCTAGAAAATCGTGTTCTAGGTCCCTGTGCAATTAGTTTTGGATTTGGAGCATCTGTCGTCTCGATTCTAGCATCAAAGTGCATCGTTTTGCGTGCAAACGCATTATCCGGGTAAGATCAGTATTTTTATCTTGAAGTTCATAGGTTATAATGATTTGTTGTGAAGAAACATTGGAGAAAATAGTTTGATAGCTATTTATTTGGAATTTCTAGAGAGAAAAATGGGAGAAAATAGAGAAAATAAGGAAATTATGAGAAAAATAAGATTTATGATATTTAAATGATGTTTAGGGTACTTTGAGGCATCGAGTTGAGTGCTGGTGCAACTTTTGAGGTTGGCACGAAAAACGAGGTCGGGCACGCAAATCGAGGTAGTGCGCGCTTTTTGAGGTACTTTGGATTTTGTCAAAAGGTGAGTGTTCTTCTTGCATAAAACTTGGTTGTGAGCTGTTCTGACCCTAAAAATTGTTTATTCAAAGTCATTCTCTTAAACTTGATTTAATCCATGCAAATGTTTTGCTGCATGTGAATGTTTTGTACCTGTTATGGTTGGTTTCATAGGGATTTGTCTCGAAATGGTTTATGCATGTGCATTGAATTTTTGTGATAAAATTATGTACATGAAATGTTGTTTCACATGATCATTGGCTTGTTTTTGGGTTGGGATGTCAACTTATGAGGTGGCACTTGAAGTGGTAGCACTAGGGAAACGTGCCAAGGGAAAATACCCACTTGTGACGGGGGCTGAGAGTGGATACCACCCTTGCGAGTCGACAAGTGGCGGGGCTGCGAGTGTACACCACCTCGGACCGGCAAGAGGGGGCTGCGAGTGGACACTACCCCAGATTCCTTGCGCTGTAGTATTGTTTCCAAGGTGGACGTGGATAGTGTTGATCATCATTTGGCCAGGATTAAGTTTGACGTGTGCTCCGTAAGCTTCTGAGTGGGAATGTAATGATGACGGGGTGATTCCCGGGTTCATGCATTAACGTTGCTTCCTCTTAAGCCAGGACTGTGTTGTGCCAATGTATCGATGTTGTTGTGTTGCCTTTAGAGAGATTGCATTTTCCCCGGTTAGGGTTAAGTGTTGTGTGGGATTCTCTTGGGCTGGGATTTATCATGATATTATGTTATTTCCTATCTTGCATACATTCATGAAAACGTTTTGGACTCTCACTTTGATGATTCATCATCTTATGTTGGACTTTGGTCCCTGGAATATTCTAACGTTCCAAGTGGTAGCAGCTATTCTAAAGGGAAAGGAATTGCCGAGGACTGACGGCAACTAGTAGATGATATAGCATATGTTTTAGATTATATGTACATCATTTTGATGATGTTAGACGATGATACAGTTTTGATGTTATATATAAAATGATTTCGGTTATGTATCATATCAGGTTTCGATCTAGCTTCCACATTTGTTTATTGATGATATTACCTGTCTTAGCTTGATGTTTTTAAGTTTGATATGTTGAGAAGGTAATTGGAATTGTCGGGGAAGTTATGGATTTAAGTGTTATGTAATGGAATGTGCATGTCTAGGCTAGTTCTGGCTAAGGAAAGATTTGGTACTTAAGTGTGTCCCATGTGACCCACCTCTCTTTCTTGGGAACTTACCTGGTGCACTATTCACGATCAGACGCTTTTATTACATATTTATGAAAAAAAAAATTCCCAAAATTCATGATGGTTTATTCCGCATATATTAACGCCCCTCGGTTTGGAGTGGGGTGTTACACTATCAACCCTGAACAACTCACCCATTGATCCTCATCAACCCATAATTCTCGTCAAATCCAATCTTGGAGGATGATTTCTATTATTATCGTAGATCTCAGCCCTCTATCCTCCACGACGGCTGGCGACACATAATGCATCTTCATCTCCATATATATAAACTAGTCTAAACGCAGACTAATGTATGTTCTGTCCAACCCTTACCAATACTTTAACATTTTTGAATACCTACTGACTTGAGTATCGGAGTGCTTGTAAGTGTCATCCACCCCCACTGTGTAGATCGCCAAATCACGACACTGTTGCCTTTGTTACCAATTCGATCAACCTCGTTGGGCCGGAAGGAACGCCATTTAGTTTATTTTGTTCACCATTTTTTTCTTTTTAATTCTTTATTCAAACAAAAGTGACATTGCACCACTGTTTTTACATTCTCGTCCTCATCAAGCTCGGGGTGACTATTTATCATTAAGTATACAAGTTGTCTTCCTTCACACCAATACTTTGACTTGAATAACATGAAACAAGTCTTTCTTTCTTTGCACTTTTTACAGTTTACGGTTATTTATGTTTTAACGGCTATGAGAGTAAGTAACCACCGAGATAGAGGAATCTTGAAGTCAAAAGATTAGAAAAAAAGGAAAATTAAGGCACATTTACAATGCGATTCTGCACATTCACAAAGTGCTTCAGCTTCACCTTAATCAATGAACCTTCCTGCTTTGAATTTTCATTCCATAATAATATATTCAGTACATTTGTCGCGATCACGGCCTTTGATTCCTTGAATGTCGGGTGCTTTCGTTCTTCTCTCTTCCAGCGTTCTGTTCAATGATGATTGATCCGCCTTCACACGTTCTTCCAATTGTCTTCGTCCTCCCATTATTCCGATCACTTTTTGATCTTCTCTGTTCTTGGATCTTGATTGCTCCCGATTGGTTTTGGTACCACTTGTTAATATTATGTGAAATAAATCATAAAATCAAAACTACAGCAATACCAAGATTTATATCAGAATAAAATTAAAGAAAAAAAAATACAAACATAACACACACAACGCAAATAGAAAAATAAACACAACATTCACGTATTTGGATAAAAAACGATCCTACTCATGGCATGCTTTCACCCTAGACAATTCACTAAGAATATACCATGGATTTATAAAATCGATTACAACGAAAGATACAAGAACATAAACTAACCACTTACAGTATTGAACATAACAAAGAAATCGAGTACACAACTCCAATATCTCGAGCTATTCCCTGCACTCACAACAATCTTTTACCTCTCTCACACAACCCTGTGATTTTTCCAAAGAAAAGGATCGATACGAGAAACTAGGATTAGGGTTCTGTTTAATCTCACTTTTGTGGATATGTTCATTTGCAAAAAATGCAGATTGAAATTCCAAGGAAAGCTTATATACAAAAGTAAAAATAATGGCAGCCATTTGATTGATTAAGGATTTTTAGAAGAGATCAATGGCCCACAAGCAACTCGTCATTATACATATATATAATCTCACATGAAACCCAAATGCAACTGAAATTAAATTCAAATGTACTATTAAAAATATAATACCATATACCATATGTCACTTGCAAAAATTAATCAAAAAAAATATAACATATCAATTTATTTTGAGTCATATTTCAGCAATAATATATTGACTAATCATTTAATTAATTAAAATAAGGATTGAATTGTAATTGTGGTGCCATGGAAAATTGATAGGAAAGATTAAGGGATTTTTAAAATAAAATAAAACATCCCTTATGAAGAGAGACTGGACGCAAAGGCCAAGCTCGTAGCAAGGTTGGCTGCGAGCTACCCTAGTAGCAAGACAAGCCTTGGGTCAACAAGTGCTGGCCCTCGTGGCAAGGCTAGCCGAGAGCTAGCCGCAAGGGCTAGCCTCACGGCAGCCTACCGCGAGCTGTTGGCCACAAAGGCCAGCCTCCTGACAGCCTGCTGTGAGCTACTACCCACAAAGAGCCAGCCTCGTAGCCAGAGCTAGCCTCGCGGCCAGGCTAGTCGAGAGTTGGCCGCAAGGGCCAGCCCCACGGCAGCCTACGACTAGCTAGGTTGGCAGGGAGGACTAGCCTCGCGGCAGCTTGCTACTAGCGGCCTTGCGACAGCTTCGTGGCTATTTCCCCCGATTTTTGTTAAATCTGACCCATTCAGTAATCGACACGTGTCATCTCCAGCCATCCTTGAGAATCGTGTCCTATAAATACCCAACTATAAGACATTAATGGGGACTTCCAATTTCGATAAGATCTAAACACTTTGAATGCATCTTTATTGTTTTCGTGAATAGCGATTGAGAATCGAGATTGACTTTGGCATCAAAAAGTCTTCATGGGGAAAGATTCCCGTGAGCCTTCTAACCCATTTTTTGAGCATCAATAAAGGCAAAACCTTATGACGGACCTAGCGGCGAAGGCAAAACCTTGTGGCTAGACCAAGCAGCGAAGGCAAAATCTTGTGGTGAAAGAGCTAGTGGCAAAGTCTTGTAGCAAAACCTTGTGGCAAGAGCTAGTGGCGAAGCCTTATGGCGAGAGCTAGTGGTGAAGCCTTGTGACGAAAGAGCTAGTGACGAAGTCTTGTGGTAGAACCTTGTGGCGAAATAACTAGTAACGAAGTCTTGTGGCAGAACCTTGTAGCGAAAGAGCTAGTGGCGAAGTCCTTGAGGCGAGCATCTTAGCGGCAAACTCCCTTGAGGAAACTTCTCTTACGATAACCTATCCTCACCCGACAACAAGCTCGAGTGGACCCCACATCATAAATTTTAATTGTTGTATTTTGGCAACAATAATTTGGCGCCGTTTGTGGGAGACGCAACAAAAAGTCAATCTTAACATAAGATGCTGAGAGGAACAAGATCATCTGGTTGGGCAATCTCGTCTGACCCCACTTGAAGAAGTGCTCGTACTAGGACGGGAGCCACGAAAGGCCCTATCAGGTGCACTTTACAGCACCAGAATTTTTAGCAGATCACCCTAACAACGAATTGCGTTCAGGGAACTTTCCTGTGCTTGAATGCAATCATACCACTGGACTGGGAGGCATGGAAGGTTCAGAATAAGAAGAAGCACACGTAGTTGGATTGAGGAGATATGCGACAAGGCGAGAGAAGCAAGTCCCACATGCAACATGTAACACCCTGTGTTACCAGTGTTAGAAAATAAGAAAACATTTTCAAGAATACTCTTTGAGAGAGAAGCGTGAAATGAAATGATGGTGCCCTAGGGGAGGGGCATTTTGGTAATTTGGTTAGTAAGCGATCTGGCAGGCCCTAAAGTCAGTTTCAAGAAATAAATTAACAAATTGTCGAATCAATGGCAGGAAATGGCCTAAGACTTGGATGTCCAGGAAATGGAGTAAGGGATTGTCGAGCATTTCGAGATGAGACTAATTACGCTGAAAGAAGTCAGATCGAGAATAGTTTTCAATACAACTGCTGTATGAGATTAAATTATTGGCTGAACCGAACGTTCGTGAGGGCCAACAAGGAAATCACCGGTAAGTCAGAGGGGCCCAAATGGTGGCTTGATTTTATGAATAAATCAACCTAAAGTGTTTTTAGGTTGAGATAAGATCTTGTGAAAATATAGGGACGAGATCGATTTTATCGAATTATGACTAATTATTAATTGTGGGAAATTAAGATTTTTAGTGTCTTGAGGGCAATTATTTAAAACCTTAGAGGGTCTAAGTACGATTATTAAAAATTTCGAAGTGGGATTAATGAGATTAAAGTGAGGATTTATGTGTAATTCTCAAATAATTATGTGTAATATATGTAATATATATATACATATATATATATATGTGTAAGTGGCCGTGCGTGAGCTGGAGGCCAAGTGTTTAGCACTGGCCTTTGCTTTGATTCGCTTTGGATTCGAAACAGAGAAGAGAAGGGAGAGTGAGATGAGAGACCGAGAGAGAGATCGCGAGAATGGGATTAAGAGAGAGGGATCGTCAGAGGTCGACGATGAGCCGATGGTTGCCCGAGGAAACCGCGACCAGAGTGTTTGCAGCGGCGAAGGCAGGGAGATCAGCGATGGTTGCTCGGGCATTGAAGGGCGGTCGACGGTGGTCGCGGTGGCTGCCGATGGTCGATCAGTAAGCAGAGGCCGAGGAGTAGCGGCGGTGGAGGCACCCGGGCGACTGAAGCTGAGGTGATCAGCAGCCATGGCTGCGGTGGCCGACGACAATGCTGCGTGGAGCAGCAGCTCGCGATGGTGGCTGCGGCAGCGCTGGAGACTGGATTGGCCAGCGGCGGTAGCTGAAAGTGGCAGTGGCGAGCTGCGGCCCAGGATGCGTTGGTGGCCAGGCTACGGTGGCAGGGCTGTGCGCGTAGGGGAGGCCGGTGATGGCTGGAGGTGAGGGCTGTTCGTGATGATGGCGGTCAGCAGGTGGCCGCGCGGCGGTTGGAGGCGACCTGCCAGAGGTGGTGATGCTGACGAAGACCAGGAGGTGGCCGGCGGCTGGTGCCCAGGTTAGCCAGGCGAAGAAGAAGAAGAGTGGAGGAAGATGATGAATAGTGGAGAAGAAAAAAAAGAAAATAATAGAATAGAAAAGAAAATAAAATAAAAATAAAAGAAATTAAAAAAAAAAGAGAAAAATTGGGGAATAATGTTAGAAAATTACAAAAAATGGGAGAAAATTTTGAAAATTATTTTGGGGCTTGAGGACCCTGTCAGAAGCTCGAAAATGGGGTTTTGAGCTCAAGGTGGCATCCCATGAGACAACGCCGGTACAGGCGTTTTTCGAATTTCTCCTTCAGATGGCTAAGGTAAATTAATTTAATTATATTCTAATTATTTGCATTAAGAGGGATAATGTAGAATAATTATTGGTTGGATTAAACCCTTGGTTAGGGTTTATTGGAAGTTGTTGATGGGTGATTTTGCAGTGTATAGAAAAAAAAAATATAGACCCTAGTTTAATTTTGTTGTTGGGTTTGTGATTATATCTAGGGTCGACCGAGGAGGCAGTGATCCTAGAAGAGTTAGAAGTTAGGGCTAGCATTCTCACCCGTGATAGAGATTAGACTTCGAGCCAGGTAAGGGACGGCCCCAATGGTGGCGGTCATGTGAATGTTTGGTAATATGGTTAATATATGTTGTGTGCAGTTGTGCGTTATGCATGTTCTATAGGTGGTCTAGTGGAGTCCTATGGCCATGGGAGAGACTAGATGCATGCTAGGATAATGTGGAAGGTAAGTGTCTCAAACAAGTAGGTTCGGAGAGTAGTGATGCCTCGTCATTCATGCATATTTATTTATCATTGCATTACATATATTATCTTATTTAGATTCATTTGCAACCTTATTGAGTCATTGTGATTCATGAGGTTTTACCTTATGTTATAAATGTTGCGAGTCCAAATGCAAGCAGGGATTATATCAGGAGATTGAAATGGCAACTAGCGTTGTTGCCGCATTGTAAATTGTATTATCTCATGTATGTATTCATATGGTTATATATATATATATATCATTGTGGCTGAATGTGTATGTTGTTGGGCGCTGGATGGTATCCAGTTTGTTGTAATCGGTATAATGTAGTATATGATTATGTAGACTTCTGGTTGTTAGTGGCTTGTTTGGTGGAGCCAAGTTTTAGGATTAGGTAAGAATCAAAGAGGTACTTCCCATAAATCTCTAGTACTCAGTAGATATTTGATGTGCTAGTTTTGTGCCTGGGTCACCTTTGGCTTGTGGTGAGACGAGCTGAATAAAGGTGAAGCTCACTCGAGTTCCAGGTCCCATCCGTTGTGTTTCTTTTTATGTTGTGTTTCTTTTTATGTTTTGGGACCTACTCCTTGAGTGAAGCGAAGGGAAAGACGAAACTTAGTCCCCACCTAGAACGTTTCCCGATGAAACATAGTCCATCTCTTCATTAGTTTTGTGTTGTGTGTGAGTAATACGGCAGATTATTCACCAGTAGCACCCGTATGTGGGAGCGGGCTGTTACATAGCGCCCGCTAGTCAAGAATAACACTCCTTTAGGCAGTCTTCAATTCCAAATGGAAATCTCATGTAGACTTCAAGAATAGCTCCACACACAGTCTTACTCTCAAAATATGAACTATTGCGGAACAATTTTGAGGAACTGAAACAACAGAATGATGAAATCAGGATGAACAATGAGGAGAATATGAGAAGACTACAGGGAGTTACTGCTTTGTTACGTGAACTAATGCCAGACATTCACATTCCCCACATGGGACAAATCAATATGAGGGGAGAATACTGGAGATCCCAAGACAACCCTCCAAAGGCCTCTCGACAAGGGATAAGAATCAGAACTCCAAGATTGAATAGCCAAGTCCCGGAAGTAACAGATTCGAGAAAGAAATATAGTAGGAGGGTAAGAAAAGCTCCCACGTATAAAGAGACAGTAGAAAGCACTTACTCAAGAATCCCTTATGACCCATCTATTTGCCAAAATGAAGCAGAATATGAAACACTCAACGCGTCTGACATCAAACACCTCATAGAATTAAGAGGTGTTAGAACAGAAACAGGTAATGATGGTGCCATAGGTAACTCCCCTGAAAGGGTTCCCT
Source organism: Diospyros kaki (assembly GCA_036245055.1). Taxonomy (NCBI): domain Eukaryota; kingdom Viridiplantae; phylum Streptophyta; class Magnoliopsida; order Ericales; family Ebenaceae; genus Diospyros; species Diospyros kaki. The sequence goes on from BSEG01000003.1 coordinate 8,276,022, forward strand.
CTATCGAAGGAACTCAAAGGCAACCAGTGCAACCAAGGTTCGAACTACCACAGCTTTCGATATACTTAGGAAAGAAGGACCCCGAGAAGCACTTACAACGTTTTGTCGCAGTGGTTGTGTTATATGGATGGAATGAGGTCACTAGGTGAAGGGTTTTCCCACTCTCCCTGGCAAGACAAGCTCAGCAGTAGTTCACTGAATTACCAGCAGGACATATACGATAATTCGAATAGTTGAAGAAAGAATTCTTAAATGCATTCTCCGTTTATCTCCCAAAGAAGAAGAGTGCAATCTATCTAATGACCTTACAGCAAAAGCCGAATGAATCCCTAAAGCAATACATCAATCGGTTCAGAGCCACGATGCAAGAAGTAAGGGATCTCCCAATCGAATTGGCAGCATCAGCTCTGCTAAACGGAACTACTTACGCCCCGCTTAGAAGATCCTTAACCTTTTTCGAGCCAAATTCTGTGACTGAATTGTTCGATTGAGCAGAGAAGTTTATTATCCAAATAGAAATTTTGGACGCAGGGAAAGGTAATAGAAGAGGAAGGGAAACCCAACCTGAAGTGCGAAGGACCTTACAAAATTAAAAAGATGTTAGGCCCCTAACATGTGCATACTACCGACACTACAAGGTGAGGCGATAGGGAAAGCTTGGAACACCGTGCACCTTGAGAGGTACTTCCCAGCTTTAACCCCAAGAGAAGGGACGAAGCGCGAGATGTAGAGTCAACCCTATCACCTGAAGCGTTACTCGACTCGGCTAGAGGCCGAAATTGTCTTTAATTTTTCATTGTAATAATATCCCCTGATAAATAAAAAAATATACCCCCTATATTCTTGTGGAGTATGCAAAACTATAAGTTAAACCACGTAAAATCACCCTGGGACCAAATTATTTTTATGTGTCATAGAATGTGATGCAGGTATGGCGGCTTAAGCACAACTCGCTCTAGAAGATCAAGTCGCCTAGTGGCAATCTAGTGCCAATGACCACGAGCTGGCCTGGGATCACCAAAGGATCCGATGCCTATACCCGTAGACTCACTCGGATCCCTCCTTTGAGTTTGGTGCTATGTCTTTTTGGCTAGACTCAACTCCTTAGTTGATTTGGCGCTTGAGTCTCTCGACAAACTTGGATGTCTGGTAGGAATCCTGTGCCGGACCACTGGCCAAACTCAGATTCCCTGAGGAAGACTTGCCCTAGGAAGGTGGAAAAGAAGTTAAGATTGGCTCTAGAATAAGCCTGCTTCCGAAGGACAAGTCGCTTAGTGGTAATCTGGTGTCGATGACCACAAGTTGGCCTAGGATCACCAGAGGATTCGATGCCTATGCTCACAGACTTATCTGGATACCTCGTTTGAGTTTGGTGCTATGCTTTTTTTGGCTAGACCCAACTCCTTAGTTGATCTGGCGCCTAGGTCTCCCGACAAACTTAGACGTCTAGTAGGAATCCCACACCGGACCACTGGCCAAACCCAAATCCCCTGAGGTAGATTGATCCAAGGAAGGCATGAAGAGATAACAACCCTATGACAGTTTTGCCATGATCCCGCTCATCGGAGTTGAGTCGCCCAATTGCAATCTGGTGCCTATGACCACGAGTTGGATTGGGATCACCAAAACATCTGATGCCTATACCCCGCAAACTCACCCAGATCCCTCGCTTGAGTTAAGTGCTATGCCTTTTTGTAAACCCAACTCCTTGGTCGATTTGACACCTAGGTCTCTCAGCAAAGTCGGATGTCTGGTAGGAATCTCGTCTCGGACCACTGGCTAAACCCTAATTCTCTGAGGTAAACTAACCCCAAAAGACAAACATGGAGAACACAATAGCTAATGTGCTATGATCCATCCTAGGATCACCGGATGCTCCGAAGACTGTGCCCACAGGCCCATCGGGATCCCTTGACTCAGTCCAGTGCTATGCTCCCAAGCTAGACCCGACTTCTTGGCTAATCTAGTGCCTAAGTCTCCCGGCAAGCTTGGACGCCCTGCAAGAATCTTACAACGGAACCTATCCTCGAGGCTTAGTTGCTTGGAGATAGTCTGGTACCAAAGCCCTCGACTGGCGCAAGATCTTCGGGTATTTTAGAGCCCTTGATTGAGTCTAGGTGTAAGACCCGACTCTTCGGCTGATATTCTACTCTTCAATTTTATCTAAAGACAAAACATAAGAGTGGGGGGCAATTGTGGTGCCATGGAAAATTGATAGGAAAAAGTGAGGGATTTTTAAAATAAAATAAAAAATCCCTTCTGATGAGAGGCTGGCCGCATAGGCCAAGCTCGCGGCAAGGTTAGCCACGAGTTAGCCTCCCGGCAAGACAAGCCTTGTGGCCAACAGGTGCTAGCTGCGAGGTCTAGCCTTGCGCGACTTCGTTGCTATTTTCCCCTTTTTTTGTTAAATCTAACCTATTCACTAATTGACATGTGTCAGCTTTAGCCATCCTTGAGAATCGTGCCCTATAAATACCCATCTACAGGATATTAATGGAGACTTCCAATTTCGGTAAGATCTAGACACTTTGAATGCATCTTTACTGTTTTTGTGAATAGAGATTGGGATTCGAGACTGACTTTCGCATCGGAGGGTCTTTGCGGGGAAAGATTCCCACGACCCTTCTAACCCATTTTCTGAGCATCAACAGAGACAAAACCTCGTGGCGAAAGAGCTAGTGGCAAAGCCTTGTAGTATAACCTTGTGGCTAGAGCTAGTGGTGAAGCCTTGTGGCGAAAGAGCTAGTGGCGAAGTCTTGTGGTAGAACCTTGTGGTGAGAGCTAGTGGCAAAGTCTTGTGGCAGAACCTTGTGGTGAAAGAACTAGTGGCGAAGTCTTGTAGCAGAACCTTGTGTCAAAAGAGCTAGTGGCGAAGTCTTTACAGCGAGTATCCTAGCGGTGAACTCCCTTGAAACAATTTCTCTTACGGTAACCTATCCTCACCCGATAACAAGTTCAAGTGGACCCCACATTATAAATTTTAATTATTGTATTTTGATAACAACAATAATAAAATTCAAAATTTAATAATTATGATGATAAAAGTTAAAATATAAACCCATTTATTGTTATGGAGTGTAAAGTTGAAAATGCAGCGAGCTTGCAGTCACGTTCCTTTTTTCGTACAAAATTAATTGCACAAAAGTGGGCAAATTTTGGATGCCGGCGGCCATGTTCCTTCAAAATTTAGGTTGATGACGAATAAAACGTATATATATAAAGACGATGGAATTTGGAAACAAGAACAATACCCACGGAATAGGCTCTCTCTCTCTCTCTCTCTCTCTCTCTCTCTCTCTCTCTCTCTCTCTTCATTTGAGAACCAAAAGGGAAACTGCCACTCTCGCGGCAACAGAAACATGTCTGAAATTGAACCCACCATGAATATGAATTTGGTCTCCAGTTCAAGCTCCTGTTTAATTCATTGACGAGCAAAGATGGGTGATTCAGATTCGGAAAACCCTAGACGAACAAGTATTGGAAGAAGAGATCGATATCCCAGCCTGCATCTTCAATGTCCCCAAGAAGCTCTTGGCTGCGGACCCTTATTCTTGTATCCCTCAACACGTCGCCTTAGGCCTACCATTACTGGCGGCCTGACCTCTACGAGATGAAGCGCCACAAACTCGCCGCCGCCAAACGAACCCAGAAACAGCATCCTCAGGATTTCAAATTCCAGCATTTTGTAGATGAGTTGGCCCCGACTTAGACGTTGCTACCACAAGTACTTGGATTTTAACGGCGAGACCTTGCCCTGGATGATGGCCGTCGACGCCGCCTTCTCGCTGGAATTCATTCAAACTCCTGTCGGAAGAAAGTCGGCGCACAAGGCCATTCTCGGGGATTTGGTGATGCTCGAGAATCAAATTCCCATGTTTTGACTCACAAAGTTGTTGAAGTTTTTACAGCTTTCGCCGGCGCCTGAATCGGCCGACACGAAGCTTTTTTCCATGTTGATGGGATTATGTAAAGAGATTTCGCTGTTTAAGACGGTTGAAAAATTCCCAAATTCCAAACTTGGGCAATGCCCGCACTTACTGGACTTTTTGTACCACGCTATCGTGCCCAAATTACACAAGCCGCCATCTGAGATCTGTATTGAAGTTGATGATCAACAACGTGAAGCCAAAGAGAGCAAAAAAGAGGAAGAAGGCAGCCAATCTTTCGGGAATTCAAATCAGGTTAAACAACTGCTTGATGAACTCTGGAAAATGATCCAGGAATCAAGTCCAGGCCCACTATATGGAATCAAAAGACTACTTCTTTCTGAGCCGGTTTAGGTTATATTGAAACTTCCATGGACAATAATCTCAAATCTTCCCGGATTCAGGTTCTTGAAACCGCCATTGGAGTACTTATTCTTCTCCCAGAACACCAAACAAACCAACCAAGAAACCCAGACCTCAATCTCCGATGCCAACGTCGGCAAGCCGCCGTTGTTAGAGGAGATCGCCATCCCTTCTGTCACAGAGCTGTCCAGCGCCGGCGTCTGATTCTCCCCCACGAACGGCTCCGTCATGTCCATCGCCTTCAACGCGCCGCTTCGGCCACGCTCTACCTCCCGGCCGACAGCCTGGAGGCCAACATGGAGGCCGCTCTCAGAAACCTAGTGGCGATCTCTTGATTTAATTGTATGTTATTTGGTTTGCTGCTTAATTACCAAGAGAGAGGGGGATGGACCTATTGTTTTTCATGAACCGAGATTAATGTTCCATTTTTGTGCTCAGATTATTGTTTTTTTTTTGTTTTTGTTTTTGTGTTTGAGTGTTGTGTTATTGTCGAACAATAAGTACTTTGATAGAATTGATTTAATCTGAATTCCACGGGAATCTGGGTAAACTTGGAAGTTCATAATTTTAAAAACTAGAATAAATGTATTACTTATTACAATTAAATTTTATAGATAATATTTAAAAATTAAAAAGAAAAAGATGATACAAAAAGCTCCATGAAAAAAAAAATATAAACTTTAGTTTAGTAATTAAGTCATTTAAAAAATTAATTACCATTCAAAGATTATGAGTTCAAAAATGGGGAATCACCTATAATTCAATTTAAAAATATATGAACTCGAAAATTAAGGCCTTTGCAATGATGGAATTTTAAACCTTAACAATTCAAACAACATTAAATAATCTAATTACTAACTCTCTTGTGTAACATTTGGCATTGAGGGGGGTTCAATTTTATCTCAAAGAGCATCTCTTCTTCTCTCTAGGAAACCCCACATAGTAGGATGTTTTGTACCGCCGCTGCCACTCCTAATGGCCAACGAATCATTGTCGCGAGATAGTGGTGCTCCAATGCCATTGTCAAGCATCTCCTATTACCCAGATCGATGCCAATCATCCCTTACTTCCTTGCAAGAAGAAAACCCTAGAAACCCTTACCCATTGCAGCTCACTACTGCCTCTCTCCTCTATTACCAGTGAGCACATTGCAGGTACCATCTAAAGCCACCATCAACACCCTAAGCCACTGTTGGCACATGTCCTTTTGGTATGACCTTCTCACTGACACATCCAATTGTCAATGAAAAACCATTTTTTTAGGGTATATTTTCACTTTATAATTTGAGAATTTTGTTTTTAAGACAATTTTCGTAAAAACCTTTATTCAACTGATTTTCTATTTTTATTATTTATTTTCTTTTAAATTTATTAGAGATTATTCTCTTTAGTGACGCTTAGGGAGGTTTATTTTTAGTGTGCCTTGCTTTTTCACCTAAACGTTTTTTTTTTTTTTTTTTTTTGTAAATGAAAATATATGATAAAAAATTGAATGAAAAACCAAACAAAAGATTACAAGAAGGCCAATGGGCATACCCCCACTAAGCCACTCAGAAACAAACCAAACATTAGACTAGCAAATGAACCAAATCTGCAGCTTCCTCAGACAAGCAATGCGGAGAAGCTTCCTCACACAAGCAATGCGAAGAGAGCTAAAACTATAAATTATATAAAATGAGAGGACAACAACAAGAAGTATCCCATAAAGATAAAAAAAACAAAAGAGAACATGGGAGGACTCAGAAGAATAACCCCTGAATAGGAGCCAATTGAGTAGGGAAACGAAAGCAGACCCACCCGAGACCTCCAGAAAGCCCCAAGGCTGAAAAGCAGGGTACACCACCATATCCAATGCCACCAAGCTTCTAGAATGAACTCCTCCCATAATGACAAATGAAACAGGATGAACCTGCTCCAGATGATGACAACAACATAGGTAGATTGCAAGAAAGTAAGGCAGAACAAGGAACAACATTTCCAGAAGCCCTGCAAAACAAATACACTTCCAAACAAGATAATTCGAAGGATTTGAAACAATATCCGGACACAATGACAATACAGAAAAAATGATCTAGATAATACATGAGGACAGAAGACGTCGGCAATAAGCAAAAGCCAAACCTTGTAATGATTGAGGGAAGCGAAGTGCATCAAGAACAAGTGACTCCAAACAAAAGTTTGAATCAAGTAAGCAATTTGAGCAGTGGTCTAAATTTATGTATTCAATTTAGTTTATCAAGTTGAGATATTTGTGTGTGAGCTCAATTTTACAAATCGAATCTAGTTAATTCATAACTAGTATTATATAAGGAGGCCAAATTTTCTATTCATTATAAAATATTAAGTTTAAAAGTAGAAAAAAACTTTTCAAGCGTCTTGTCCAAAAATCGTTAGGAATCCTTAAAATAAATTTCTAAGTCGCTATAACCCAATATATATGAATGTATAAATTGTCTATCTCCACCAAAATAAAATGACATTTCTTAAAGATAAACTCATACAATGGGTTTAGCATGTTTCATATATTTCATACCACCAAAATAAAACACATACATACTTCTAGTGCATCATATAAAAACACATACAACATCTACAAAACATTACTTACCTCAAAAAACTATTGTAAAGTTTTCAAAACCTAAGTTTCAAGGACTCCCTTCCCCTTCGAATCACTTGCCTCACCTTAGAATGTTTGAATATTTTAGGAGATGAACGCGAGTTAGAAAATAAACCTTCTAAGTGAGGAACCTTCCAAAAATAAAGTATATAAAAAATGTGTATATGAAATAAAATGCAAGTTTTTACTTGCCACACTACAAAAATATCAGCATTTAGCGGCGGTTTTCAAAACTGCCACTAAGTCAGTCGTCGCGGAGCGTTTAGTGGCAGTTTTCAACAACCGCTGGAATAATCGTCGCTAATTATATTTTTTGCGACGGTTTAAAAAACTGTCGTAAAATAAGTGATTTAACGGCAGTTTTGAAACCGCTGCAAAAAATTAAAAAAAAATTAAATTTTTAATTTTAGCGACGGGATAAATTTTTAATTTTTAACTTTGTCTTCGCGCCTAGCGCGCGCTCGCGTGGCCCAACAGCTGCTGCTGCTACCTACTGCTCTTTCACTTCTTTTTTTTTTTCCTTGGGCTTTAAAACCCATATTTTTCAGAAATTAAAATTAATAAATATGCTTAACATTCTCCATTTTTGCCTATATTTTTCCAAAATTAAGACTTAAACCACCTCTTTGAATATTACACAACATACATCAAAATTTCCTTCCATTTCACACATGAGCCTTACACAACCTATTGTTGCTCACATAACAACCTCCAAGTATAAATACCACACATGATCAAATACAACAAATGGGCTTTCCTAACCATAAGGTCACAAATAAAATAAGCACATGCCTAGGCTTCTTTAAGCCATAATTTACAACAAACAAAGAAATATACACCAAGAGTTTCCCACCACAAGTTTGCAACTTTCCCTTTTCTCTTTGACATAAAACAACCTACAAGGGGAGGGTAAAACCTCATGAGCCACAAAGCTCAGTAAGGGTGCATATGCAGAGTAAATACAAGCATAACAAGTCTATGTAATTTCATATGTATGCAACCATGGTTAGGTTATTCCATCCTCAACCCAACATGGTTTGAGGCATCAACCCACCATTTCTTTCCCACCCCATGGCCATAGGTCTCATGAGAAAATAAAGCATGCAAAGAGATACATAAAAGTTTATGCAACCTACTTAATATGCAATACAAGGCCTCCTCCACATGGGGCCATCCCTTACCTCATTATCTTTCCTTGAAGCTTCAAGCCTTAACCTTTAAGACTGAAAGAACTTGCATCCTCCATTTCCTTCTTCTTTTCATCTCCATTCTTTCCTTCTTTCTTTATTTCTTTCTCTAAATGGCCAAAGGAATAGAAGACTTCCTTACATGCCATTTTATACTAGTTCTCCATGTTTCAAGAATGCATCATAGCTATTGGATTTATTTGGTGAGAATAAATCCTCACCCTCCAAACTAATACAATCCATGGCATTAAGTCTTGCTTAAAATCCACCATTTGATCTTTTCTCATTTTACAAGACAAAATCTTAACCATCCCAAGGAAGCACAATCCAAGTGCTTTGCTAGGTTTTAATCCTAGCCTTTGATTTAATTTGGAGATTAAATCTCCACCTTTCAAGCATCTCTCTTTAAAATATCTCCACCCATTTGGCAATCCATGCCAACTTCTAAGACTTAGTGGTAGCCCTTAGATCACTTTCCAAATCCAAGAATTAATCTCATCCCTTGAATTATCATTTCTTTCCTATTTAAATTAATGGGACTATTTTCACCCCATCACATGAGAGATCACTTTGAAAGACAATACTTTCTTTCCCATTTAAATAAATCCCATAATTTTTCAAAGCATTAATAGGTGACCATTTTTCCATTTTCATTAGATTTATTTAATTCACCATAATTATCAAGCATTAATGGTGACTAATTTCCCATTTTCTTTCTAGATTTTCCTTAATCCATATAATCATGTCTCTCATTAATGTAAGAATGACCAAAATCATTTCTTTTTGCATTTAATTAAATCACTCCATTTATACTTGAACAAGACTTTGCCAAGTGTCACCTTTAAAACCCATATTTGGCTCTCAAGTTCTCATCTCATCCATCCATATGGCATTTCCACATTTACTCACCAATTTAGGGAAAACATAATTATTTTCTCAAATAATTCAATATCCACTATTTTTTCTATTTTCCATAATTAAATTCCTTTATGGAAATAAATTCCAAAATTTCCAAATACCCTTTGTGAATTTATTAATCCCATATATCTCCACATAAATACCAAATTGAGATTTTATTCACTTACACACCTAATTCCACATAGGAATTATTTTCAATTTACCAAAATACCCTTTATTGGACTTCACTATCCAAATTACCAAAATGCCTCTTTCATAGGGCACCAATAATTTCAAGGATCTAACACCTTTACAAGGGCATTTTTGAAAGTTTTCTTACTTCCTTTCTCATCCTCTTAACACCGATAACACTGGGTGTTACAAAATAATCCCTACTTTTCTGAAGTCACCATTCGCATCTACTACAAGAATTTGAGGGATTTAGCCACATGTAAATGTGGGTAAAAAATACCTTATGTGTCAACTATAATTTTTTCTCACACATAATATAGATGTTAATATGTGTAGATAAAGATGGGTTAGAAAATAATTTTTACCCACACATATTTATGTGTGGGTAAAGCTTAATATGTTACCCACACATATATGTGTAGGTAAATATTTTTGTATGTGTAGGTATTTTTATGTTAAGAAATTGTAATAGTGACGTGGTTGATGATATAGCTTTAATTCCATGATGATGTGGCATGACATATGTATTTGTTTATGCATAGGTAAAGTTAACATTATGTGTGTGTAATAATATAAAAAATAATTTTAATATGTGAGTAAAAAAAATATTATGTGGGTAATAATATGAAAGAAAATTTAATATGTGTGGATAAAAAAAATATAATGTGGGTAAAAAATATATTATGTGTGGACAATAATATTAAAAATAATTTCCATATGTGAGGATAGTTTCCGTATGTGTGGCTAAAAAACATATTATGTGTGGGCAAAGCTAAAATTTTATATTTAAAATTTCAATTTTTGCAACATCTATATTACAATATAGTTCAAACATATACGCGCCTAAAAAATCATTAAGTCACAAAATAACCATAGTCATAAAGTCACCTAAAAAGTTTAAACATATATGAAAAAAAAACACAAAACAAATTATTAAATCTCGTCACCAAACTCCTGTTTAGCAGAATGAAGGTCGAGGTAGGATGGGCCAAGATGGGATCGTCCTGAATTATGATTCAATGGTACATGTGGAATAGATGAATGAGGTATAATATTCTTTTGCAGCGATGGTTTTAAAAATCGCTGCAAAACATGGTATTTGGGACGGTTTGTAAACGGCCGCAAAATACATTTTTTGCAGCAATTTTTTTAACATTTTGCAGCGGTTTTTTAAAAACAACTGCAAAATTCATAAAAACATTTAATTTTGTGGCTTTTTTCAAAAAAATGTCGTTAAATTAAAAAATAATTAAATAATTAAAAAATAAAATCGAATTTAAACTGTCGCTAAGTTAAAAAATAATTAAATAATTTAAAATTAAAATTAAATTAACATTTGCTACAAAATTCATTACAAAATTGAATTTAGCAGGGGTTTTTGAGAAACTGCTGCTAAATTAAAAAATAATTAAATAATTTAAAATTAAAATTAAATTAACATTTGCAGCAGTTTTGAGAAACCGCTATAAAATTCACTAAAAATTGAATTTAACAACTGTCGATAAATTAAAAAATAATTAAATAATTTAAAATTAAAATTAAATTAACATTTGCGGTGATTTTGAAAAATCGCCACAAAATTCGTTAAAAATTTTAATTTTACTTAAAAAATAAATAAAAAATAAATTAATAAAAAGAAATATAAAACCATAAAAAGAAATTTAAAATTTAATTTACATTAATCACAAAATTAATTAAAAATTTTAATTTAAAAATATAAATAAAAAGAAATTTAAAAAAATTTAAATATATAAAATTTTAATAATTTTAAAAAATATATAAAATCTTTTTTATTTTTTAATCAATTAATTTATTTAATTTAATTCAATTAATTTATTTTTAATTTATTTCTTTATTTTTTTAAAAAATAATAAATTAATTAATATTAAAAATTATAAATATAATTGTGGAAAATAGTTGTTGGATTAGTATATAATTTATATGCGTGGATATATAACAAGGAGGCTTGGTAGATCAAATGACTTTGTGCACGCACGCGCATAGGGGAGGTCTTGAGTTCGAAACCAAGGAAGGGAAATGCTGAAAATTTAATTTTTGGCATCGCCACGTGCCGCACAAGTCTAGGCGTGCGCGGGCGGCTGGGCGTACTCACAAGCTTACGCGCAGGTCTGGGTGTTGGCTGGCCTGGGCGCTCACGATTGCAAGAAATTAAAATTTTATTTTTTTAAAAATTTTTGTGGCGGTTCTAAAAACCGCCGCTAAAATTAAAAATTTTTATTTTTTTTTTAATTTTTATGGAGGTTCAAAAACTGCCGTTAAATATTTTAAAAACTGCGACGGTTTAAAAACCGTTGCAAAATGTATAATTTGCGGCAGTTGCTGAAAACCGCCACTAAATGCTCCGTGACGGTTGATTTAGAGGGGGTTTTCAAAACCACCACTAAATGCAAAAAAAATCATTGCTAAATGCCATTTTTTTTTGTAGTGAAACTCATCGTAGCATGTTTACGTCTCCTTGGAGCTTTTGAAAAAGAGACTTGTAATGGTTCAAATCTTCAACCAATTGATTGTAAATTGGATGACTGGACTCCGCACTAGTGTATGTTGCCATGGAAGTACTAGGAGATCGCCCTCAATTAACCAAACAAGCAGATAGATTGTCGTCCAAGGACTTTCTCTTAGATATCCTTACCAGTCATTTTATCTAGAGGATTATCTTGTCTCAGCTACATCATTTGTTCTTATAAAAAAAATGCAGCATATTCTTAATCCAATGTTTTGCTGAATAGCAAATGCAAAATATTATTTGAAAATTTCAATTCATTATAACCAACAATAATGGATGACCCAAAATAATACAAAATTATTCAACATGTTGCTTTTAAATGTAACTTGTTACACGTGTCTAAAACAAAGTGAAATGAATCAAGGACAAAAACTTGCCAACCAACCCTTATATCAGAAGCTTTAACTTAGAAAAAAAATAAAATACTTACATATTTAGCCTCTAGCTCTCTAGAGACAACCAATCGTGTTTGGAATGCTAATGTCAAAGATGCCAAATCTCAATATATCATGTCGGCGCATCCAAGTCAACTCTATGAACAACGTGATGATGCACTGTACTCCTCGAACCATTTCTAGATTACTACTTTCGTTTTACACAAGTGTTGGCATTCTTTTATGCTCGTTCCTTTAAAAATTAACAATTTACTAATAAATATATATTTTTATTAATAAGAAAGAGAAATCCTAAAAAATAGTTATAAACATTACCATAAAAACAAGACTTGTCCAAAGATCACAAAGGTAATCCCAATTCTCTTGGCTCACTTTCTTATAGCGCTTACTCTTGGCCTTGATTGGATCTTTCTCTCCTTCAATTTCTTTGAAGTAAGCATGTAACCTATATTTGTGGCATGTCCAACCTTGTTACACTTGTTTATCGATAACCTTTTGGACATTCTTATCCTCAATGTTGATATCAAAACTAGTCTACAAAATAAAAGAAATCATATAATGTTAGGAACAAGAAAACATATAAATATACAAAGTAAAAGTAATAAAATTATGATTTACTTATAAGAAGTTTGTGACGAAGCGGTGCCCTAACTATCAAAAGTACACGCCTCCACTCCTTATATCGAAAGCTGCAATTCTTATGTAAAATGTACCCAATTTCATTATTAAACATCTCTGCATTATCACAAATAGCTTGTGTAAGAGTAAAATTGAACTTCACAGTCAATCTTACCTTAACATGTTTCTTCACCTTCCCTTGGCATTGATACAAAGGTTGACTTGTGACTGGTTGACTAAGCAAAGGATATTTCTATTGTTATCAGACTATCGTTAATAGGGATTTCAGTTTTGTAATTGATTGCTGTTATAAATGAAAATCCTTTTTTTATTGAAGATCAAAAGATCCTTTGCATTAGCAATTACATGTATTTAACCATCTAAAATTTATAACTATAGAACTAGCCTAATTTTAAAGATCCTCATCGTATTACTGATTGATAACATAAACCAAAAAAAAATACCATAAAACTAAAGTTCAATAGTTGCAAATTCCCTAAATAGTAACATAACAAAACATATCTAAAATTTATCCTAAAATTAGCTCAAATTAACCAACAAGACAAGAAGAGGTCTAGAGCTTCACCGCTTTGTCTTTGTTCCTATAGGAACTTTTTATGAGGTTAATGGTACTATTTATTTTTTAAGGTTTGGTTTTAGAGATTTTAGAAATTAGCATATGAGCAGGCAGTTGAAGCTTCTATATTCAAATCAAAGGCAAGAAGAATCAAGGCATTTGAAGCTTCATGTCAAACAAGCTAACTCAATATATTTCCAGCATCTGACATTGATTATAATTCTTCTCTCCAATTTGTTTACTGCATAACAATGTCTTTTGGAACCAGGAAAACATTTTTTATTATTTTCCTAAGACTTAAAGTTAAAAATAGTTTTTGTTAACAGTTTAGCAAAATAGTAGTCCTGAGATTATTTAGTTTTGGAACTGGGAAATAGTTACCAAAAACATAACCAAACAAGTACATAGTTTTCTCTACATACATACAAGTGCAGAAGTATCCACAATAACAATGATACTTCATTTTGACTAATAGTGTTAAATTCCCAATGGAAAGGCAAGACACACAAGAACACCATTTCAAACTAGATGGTTTAACAAAAATGATGCAATTAATGGAAAAATAAAACATTATTTCCACAAATTCTTGCATTTTTATATTAGGTAGAAGTCAATGCTTTTATCAAATCAAATCCCACAAGAAATTAAAAAGGTATATTATACTGTGATACTTAAAAACTTCAAGATCAAAAGGTTGTTTACAAACATAAAAGTGAAGGATTTGCATAAGAGATAACAGCGTGATGAATGACACATTACTGATATAATAATAATAATAATAATAACATAACAAAAGCAAGCTAGTCTCGTGCTCCCATAATTACAAAAAAATCTCTAAATTAAATGGCGCAGATATCAGGAGAAGAAGAAGAGTACCTGAAAGAGAGGAAATGTTGTGGGATGAGCGGGAGATGGGAGAGGAGAAAGCCAGAGACTAGAGAAAAATAGACGGACGGTCGACGAAGGAACTGCGAAGCTGGAGGAACACAAACAAACAAATCCAATCAGTCTATAATTGAAAATGAACACAAGAAGAAAAATAGACATTTTAGTGAAGAAATGCACATACTTGGACTCAATAGGCGATGAAGGAACTGCGACGATGATGGATCTACAATTCATGGAGACGAACGATTAGTGGCAACGGGTCTACGAAACTAGAGGAAGAGGAAAGGAGGCAACAGGTTAAGAAGAGAGAGAGAGAGAGAGAGAAAAAACCAAACCCTGTGGCAGCAACGACGACGACCGGAAGCTAATCTGGAGGCAACAATGACGACTAGCAATAGATCTTGAGGTGGCAATGACAACCAAAGGCGGAGGCAGAGACAGATGGGTCGATGACGGGAATGAGTTCAGAGAAAGAGAGGGGAGAGGGAGAAGGGGTTAGTTAATTAGGGTTTAGGTGGAGAGGAAGAGGGAAATGGGAATTTGGGGAGGGAATTGGGGAATTTTATTGTAGAGATTTAGTTTTAGGTTTATTATTTGTATTTGTAAATAAAATAAAAATAAATAAATTATTTTAAATTATAAAAATTAAAACGATGTAGTTTTGTAATTTAAATATAAAATTATATATATGTGGATACCCACACATATATAACATTTAATTATGTGTGGATAAGTTTATAATATATAACATTTATTAATATGTGTGGACAATATATTCCAAAAAAATGCCACATTAGCTAAAATTTTACTAAAAAAATTTTCACCAACCTCTAAAAGTGGAGGGAATATTTTTTGCCACATTAAGTGTATGTATATCAACTTACCCACACATAATAAATGTGGATAATTTAACAAGTTTGTTTAATTTAATTATCCACACATCTTACGATTATGTGTGATTAAATACCCACGTATAATATGTGTTGGTAAATCCCTCAAATTATTGTAGTGATCACCTCATAACCTCTTCTACACCATAACTATATCTGACTTTAGCATTGGAGGACCCGCACAAGAGAAACTCCTACGTGCCTTCTAATTAGCTTCTATCTTGCATATCAAAGGACTGGAAGACTCGAAGCCCCCTTCAAAAGACCATTCAGTAGCTCCCTTGGAAGACCCTTTTCGTGGCTTCAAGCGCTTGAAGACCCTTCCAAAGCCATCTTTCGTAGGACCCCTTCAAATGACTTTTTCCGAGCAGACTTTGTTCTTCTATCTAGCCTTGTCACTTTTTGTTGAGTTTCCCCTATATAAACAAGTTTCGATTGTTGTATTACAACAACAACACAAACCTAACGGTGTAATTTTGAGGTCTACTACATCTCTCACTTGCCAGGACTTTTAGCAATGATATTCACTGTCTAGAGAACTACTCATATCTACATTCTACTTCATTTTTATTTCTTTCTTCTAATTTATTTTATAATTTAGAAGAAGTTAATTATGTGCTGAAATTATTTTTTGTTGTGTTCTACTCTATTTTTTTTTCTTTCTTCTAATTTTGGTTGCAATTTAGAAAAAAAACAAATGTTTTCATTATATGATCTAGTGATTTTTTCTCTCTTCTAATTTCTTTAGCAATAAAAAGGAAATAATTATTTTTTTTGTAACTTTTTGTGCTGTTTGTTCTATTGTAATTCTTTTTCTTTATTGAAATTTCAAAAAAAATTAGCAGAAACTAATTATTTTTCTTTAATTATTTTTTGCAGCATATTATGTTATAATTTTTTCTTCCATCTAATCTCTTTCACAATTAGAAGAAGCTATTTTTTTTTTTTGCGATAATATTAGTTATATATTATAGGGTTGGTTAGTTGTCATTTATGATTTTATGTATCTACATCTACATCTTTATAGGTACTTATAAAAAAGAATAGTATATAATATTTTATAAGCATTTTGAATAAATGTGCACCTAGTGTGCTTGAGGCTCATGCGTTGCTTTGCGCAAAGGTCCCAAGCATTTTTTTGCATCTCGATGGGCCTTGTGCCTTTGACAATTATGTACTAACCTAGTGCATTGCATAGAAAAGAAATGAAAGACATAGGAAAAATAGAATGTCTAACTATGTATATCAATCGCCCGAGAGACTATGTATATTAGTTGTCTAAAGTGATATGTGTGAGTATTTATCTGCATAAATATTTAATTTGAACATCTAACTATTTATTTTATTTTGTTAGTTCGATCACCATTTTTTTTCTTTTTTATTCTCTATTCAAACAAGCGAGCATAAGTGTACAAGTTGTCTTCTTTTACATCAACACTTTTTAACTTGAATACCATGAAGCTAACAATAAAAAAGGGGAAGAGATGATGATCTGTAATTTAATAATAATTAAGACAAATACGACCTTTCTAAACCCTCACTAATACACTCAAGCATGAAACATGCCTTTCTCTCTTTTGGCTTTTTACTTCTTACAATATTTTAGGGTTATCTAGTTGTTAACGGATAAGAGAGTGGCGCCGGCTGCCAGATTGTAGACATCTGAACGGGGCATGGCCGCATGGCCGAAGTTGGCGCAAGTAAGTAAGCACCGAGAAAGCGGCACCTTCAAGTCAAAAGATTAGAAAAGATAATAAATTAACGCACATTTACAATGCCATTCTGCATATTCACCGACTCCTTCAGCTTCACCATATATATAATCAATGTATCGTGTAATCATTTAATTAATTAAAACACAAGTGGCCCATATTAAAACACAAGTCTTCAGCTTCACGACAATTAATGTGATGGTTTAGTGATAAAAATATTTTAAGATTGTGAGTTCGCCCATATTTATGTTCTTAAATTTTTGTTTTTTGTTTTTTGTTTTTTAGAATTCTAAATTTTGTCGGTTACAAATTTGCCTTAAAAATTTGGTGAAAAGTATATTTATGTTTTTGAATTTTTTTATTTTTTGGGGTAAAATTTAAAATTTTTCTTAATTACAAACATGTTTTAAAACTATACAAAATTATTCATTTAAACATTTAATTAACAAGTGATAAACACGTATATTGACGTGATAGTTTTTCTTTACTAATATGATTTGATGCGATACTTTATTTATGTCAAGATATAAAGATTAAAATTAATTAAAAAATATAAATATAAAAATGTAATTGAAATAAAAAAGTTTGATTAGCACAAAAAATAATTAAAGTATAAAATTTGAATTGATTTAAAAATTAAATTTAGAAATATAATAAAAACAACCAAAAAAAAATTGAATTCGAGAAATAAAACGTATATATATGAAGACGTTGGAATTTGGAACAACAAAAAAAAATTAAGAACAAAAAGGAGGCATATCTAGGAAGCCGGCCACGTGCCTCCAAAATTAAGGTAGACGAGAAATAAAACGTATATATATATATGAAGACGTTGGAATTTGTGAACAACAACAATACCAGCATAACAAGGCTGGTGTCCACCCCCGCCCCCCCCCCCCCCCCCCCCTCTCTCTCTCTCTCTTCATTTAAGAACAAAAAGGCAAACTACCGCTCTCTCGGCAACAGACACATGTCTGAAATTGAACCCACCATGAATATGAATTTTATCTCTACTTCAAGCTCCTGTTTATTTGACGAGCAAAGATGGCTGATTCAAATTCGGAAAACCCTAGACGAACAAGTACTGGAAGAAGAGATCGATATCCCAGCCTGCATCTTCAATGTCCCCAAGAAGCTCTTGGCCACGGACCCTCACTCCTATATCCCTCAACACGTCGCCTTAGGCCCTTACCATTACTGGCGCCCCGAGCTCTACGAGATGCAGCGCCACAAACTCGCAGCCGCCAAACGAACCCAGAAACAGCTTCCTCAGGATTTCAAATTCCAGCATTTTGTAGACGAGTTGGCCAAGCTCGAGCCCCGAATCCGACGTTGCTACCACAAGTACTTGGATTATAACGGTGAGACCTTGGCCTGGATGATGGCCGTCGACGCCGCCTTCCTGCTGGAATTCATTCAAACTCCTGTCGGAAGAAAGTCGGCGCACGAGGCCATTCTCCGGGATTTGGTGATGCTTGAGAATCAAATTCCCATGTTTTTACTCTCAAAATTGATGGAGTTTTTGCAGTTTTCGCCGGCGCCGGAATCGGCAGACAAGAAGCTTTTTTCCATGCTGATGGGACTATGTAAAGAGATTTCGCCGTTTAAGACGGTGGAAAAATTCCCAAATTCCAAACTTGGCCAATGCACGCACTTACTGGACTTTTTGTACCACGCTATCGTGCCCAAATTACACGAGCCGCGAGAGATCTGGATTGAAGTTGATGATCAACAAAGTGAAGCCTAAGAGAGCAAAGAAGAAGAAGAAGGCAGCCAATCTTTTGGGAATTCAAATCGGGTTAAACAACTGCTTGATGAACTCTGTAAAATGATCCAGAAATCAAGTCGAGGCCCGCTTCATGGCATCAAACGAATACTTCTTTCCGGGCCGGTTCAGGTTATATTGAAACTTCCATGGACGATAATCTCAAATCTTCCCGGACTCAGGCTCTTGAAACTGCCATTGGAGTACTTATTCTTCTCCCAGAACACAGAACAAACCAACCAAGAAACCCAGACCTCAATCTCCGATGCCAACGTCGGCAAGCCGCCGTTGGTGGAGGAGATCGACATCCCTTCCGTCACAGAGCTGTCCAGCGCCGGCGTCCGGTTCTCCCCCACGAACGGCTCCGTCATGTCCATCGCCTTCAACGCCGCCTCGGCCACGCTCTACCTCCCCGCCGTCCGCCTGGAGGCCAACACGGAGGCCACTCTCCGAAACCTAGTGGCCTGCGAAGCATGCAACGAATCGGGGCCGTTGGTTTTCACCCGATACACCGAACTAATGAACGGGATCATCGACACGGCTGAAGATGCCAGATTACTCAGAGAAAGGGGGATCATTCTAAACCATTTGAAGAGCGACGAAGAGGCTGCCGATCTCTGGAACGGTATGTGCAAATCTGTGAGGTTGACGAGAGTGCCGTTTCTGGACAAAGTGATCGAAGATGTGAACAAGTATTACAAAGGAAGGTGGAAGGTGAAGCTTCGGGGCTTCCTGAAGCTATATGTGTTCGAGTCATGGAAGTTTCTGACGCTGCTGGGGGCGGTGTTGCTGCTGCTGTTCATGAGCTTACAGGCGTTTTGCTCGGTGTATAGCTGTGCTCGAATATTCCATATCGAAAGCATTTGATGATGTGGTGGCGATCTCTTGATTTAATTTAATCCGTTCGGAAGACATATATACTTGTTTTGTTTAATTAATTACTTGAATTAATTTGTTTTTCATTCATCAATTGTATGTTGTAAATTTGATTATATATACAAATATATCAGTGTTTTTAATCACGCTAGTTATTTGGATTGCGCTCTGCGCTTAATTACCAAGAGAGAGGGGGCCGGTTGGAGCCTTTGTTTTTCATGAAACCAGATTAATGTTACATATTTGTGCTCAGATTGTTCTTTTTTTTTTTCGCTTTTGTTCTTCGGAGTTGTGTTGGTGTCGAACCATGATCACTTTGAATGGAGCTGATTTAATATGAACTCTCAAATGGGTAGACTTGGAAGCTCATAATTTTTATATATTAGAATAAATACAATAGACACAACTTTAAATAATTTAATTACTAAATCTCTCGTATAACATTTGGCATTGAGGGGGTTCAATTTGATTTCAAAGAGCATTTCTTCTTCTTATAGGAAACCCTATAGATAGTAGGACGTTTTGCACTGCCACCGCTACCGCCACCATCGAATCATTGTCACAACATAGTGGTGCCCCACTGCCATTGTCAAGCATCTCCTACTACCCAATTCGATCCCAATCATCCCTTACTCCCTTGCAACAAGAAAACCCTAGAAACCCTTACCCATCTTAGTTCGCTAGTGCCTCTCTCCTCTATTACTACTGAGCACATTGTACGAACCATCTATAGCTCTTGACACATGTTATTTTGGTATGACCTCCTCAATAACACATCCAACTGAAACAACTTTGTTTTTAGAATATATTTTCACGTTATAATTTAAAAATTTTGTTCTTAAGATATTTTTCATAATAAAAAAATTTAGAATAATATAATATTAAAAAATATATCAATAAATTATACAATTGACGCATTTACATATTTTAATCACGTCACAAAATAATATTATTATCAATTTTATTAAATATCTATTTTTCTATATGTACAACTAAATTATCGTTCAATCATTAATCTCCAATTTGATTATGCAACCGAGTCTTGATAAGTTTCATGACAGACTGTTGTTCAATCTTTGATCTCCAATTCAATTGCATAACCAAATCTTGACAAGCTTTATGACATAAAATATATGTTTTGCCATAGTTTCAGATATGTAATTGACAAATTTGTAACAAAAAATGAAAAAAATTAATCTGTTTAATTAAAACATAGTTAAAGAAACAGTCAAGAGAGGTTAATATACATAAAAGAAAAGTGGGCCAAATTTTCATATATCTTATTTTTAATTTTTTATCAATACTGAAAAACGCATTGGTAGTCGCCACTAGATATCGTGGTCGGTGATTTTCGGCAATCAGAGGCAACCACCCGACAACCTTATTCCCATCGAGCAACATACCCAAAAATCAATGAAATTTAACGGCCAAATTTCATAAATCTAAGCTTAAATTTTCAGCCAAATCTAACATGCGTAAATGCACTGAAAGTCACCACCGGCCACCATGGCTGATGGTTTCTGGCAATCAGAGGGAACCGCCTGACACTCTTATCTCCATCAACCAATATACCCAAAATCTAGAATTTCTTAAAAATTCAGGATAGGCATTCAAAAAAAAAATAAAAAATATATTAAATTATTATATATAATAATTTTTTTAAAAAAAACCAAGGTGGGCAACTGCCCACTTGCCCACCCTTGGCTGTACATGGCTTCAGCCTTGTATTAGGGGTGTTCAAAAAAATCGATACACCGCAAAAATCGGCCAAACCAAACCAGATCGAACCATTCAATTTTTTTTTTTTTTTTGTGGTCCAAAACGATTTGATGGTTATACAAATAGCATGGTTTGCAGTTTGTATAGTTGGCGGTTCGGTTTTAAACCGAACTGTCTAAGAAAATATAAAAAATATATATATAAAATATATTATTATAAAAATCACCCCAACAGCCCCTGCAACCCTTATTATATAAAAAACACCCTATATTTTTATAATAATATATAACAAGTTTATAATAATATATAATTATTCTATCTAATATTTTTATAATATATTATAATTGTCAATAGTTATTTTCAAACCATGATAAATCACATCAAATCAAACCGCGGTCTGGTATGATCGAAAAACTGCACTAGTAATTTAGCTTCTTGAAAATGGTTCAGACCGGTCAAACTATACCGTGCACATCCCTACCTTGTATATATATATCTCTATATATATATATATGTATTTTTTTACTTCCATTGATCGATCCTAGTGGCTCCATACGATGGATTAAGTTTTGTAATGCCTCCGACTAAGAGTTGAATTGGAATTAAGTTTTCTATCTTTATCCGTCTTATTGCTATAGGATGTGGGATTAAGTTTTCTATAGGATTTTTAAAGCTCACGTGCCGTGTTAGTTGGGTTGAACCCTTGAAGGTCGGTAAATAGTAAAAAAGGTCAGCATCTGGTTAGGCAATAAATTCACTCGATTATGACTCACAGCTTGTGCCAAATCTATCCTTTCTTATGATTGAATTAAATATTATCACCAAATGAATTTTAACAGACTTGTTGACAAGCCTTTTATATATATATATATATATAACCATATTATATAACAATAACTAAGCAAATGAAATCTAAGCACCACCTATACGTGAAGAACGTTAATTGCAATCAGCCAAAACAAGTCAAAGTCCAAACTCTTCACTATATATTTTAGTATTAAGGGATAATTGTCTATAGGATATAGATTGATTTGTCATAAAAGTAATACGTCGGTGTTAATTTAAGTAGATTGTGAGTTTGATCCTCGTTTTGTGTAAAAGTCAAATATTCAATTTATGATTTATCTCCCCTAATGTAATCGAGGACATGAATATCGAGAATCGCGTAAGAACAGTTATGTCAAATATTAAGAGATAATTTCTTAGTGTCTAGCATAATATTTATTTTTTCAAATAGTAAATTACTATTAATTTATAGAAGCCCACTTAGATGTTAAGTTCTATTAATTGCATTAAGGTCTCATTCTCTCCAATTAATTTACTTAAATGTGGTACCACTATATGCTTTTCATTTACACGTGAAAATTTAAGTTCAGGCATGCGATTGCATCAAGATGTGATTCCAAGACTTCTATTACAACAAAATTGAGATCTTGAAGGATTTGTATCTATGGATGATTCTATCACCATTTGCATCAATTAATGTAACTAATTGATCAAGTCGTCCTCACGTAAGATATATAATTATTTATGGAGAATATCGTGAGGATGAGGTCACAACATTCTTAAATTAAAGAAGTCGCAAAATACTGCAAGAATGTCTAATAACAAAAATCTAAAACATACAGATAACTCAATGACAAATATATATAATAAATATTTATATTCCCACTCCAATAAATTAGATCTATTAGTGGTTTGTCGTTGACACATTGTGCTACCACTTAATATAGTTTACTAATAATATAGATTAGAAATATTATTATTTTAATTTAAGATTATGAGTTGAATTTATAATTTTATTAATATATGAATGATCTCATATTATAAATAAGGTGGTGTTCTCTTCGTATATTAGTTTTGACTTTTGAGTTTTGAATTCATTTTTAATTTTTTGTTTTGAGTGTCTGTTTTGATATTACTAAAAATGTATTCTTTTTGTCATTCGGATAAACTATTTTATAAAACTGAAAACTAAAAAACGCGTTCACTTTGAATTTTGAGAAAAATTATTTTATAATATTTTATTTAATAAATTTTATTATTTATTAAATTAAAACAGTTAAATACTAGTATACTACTAAATAATATATATTTTGAAGTTGGTAAATTTATAATATTTTTTTCTCGTTATAAAAAGATAAAAACAAGAAATAAATTAACTTTTATAAAAAATAAAAAAATATAAAAATAAAAATTAAAGATAAACTCGAACAAAACTAATAGCAAAATATGCAACACTAATGGGGCATGGGATACTGGCCCAATTCAAAGGCAAACATAGTTCTTTTCATTCAATTGGATTGGCTCTCACTGCTCTTAAAATTTATCCTATTTATTTCCTTTCAAATGCATCACATAATACAATGAGGATTAATCCCCAAGCTTGTATTACAACAACCCAAGGACACAAACTCAAAAGGATAGCTAGTAGCATCAAATGAAGAATTGAGTAAAGAGTACTCTCTCAAAAACTATTGAGTGAAGAGTATCGTAACTTGAAAGGGAACATGAATATTTCCTTCAAATAATAAGAACACTGAATTATACTCAAAAAGATCACCTAACCACCAATAAAAATCTCATCCATCATACTAACAATCACCAAATTAGAAATAAAAATACAAAATCGTACATATTTCCTCACAAAATAGATTTACAGATCCAGATCTAGATTTAATCATACAAAAATACAAAATCATACATAATCCTCCAAACAAGTACAAATACTTCAACCTAAAGAGGAAGAGCCATAGAAGGAATCACATATTCAAGAATATTATTTTATGAATTCTAATAGTGAAATATTTGAGAAATATTTAATTTAAATTTATTAAGGAAAAATAGGAAGAAATAGAGAAAAAAATAAAGAAAATGTTAGAAATTATGGAAAAATAAGTTTGAATATTATTTAAATAAATGTGGTAATTAGGATACTTTGAGGTTTAAAGTCGAAGTGACTTGTATGAATTTTGAGGTTGGCATGCAAATCGGGGCAAAATACGTATTTCGAGGCAAGACACGAATATTGAAGTAACTCGAAAAGCTTGAGAATGTAAGTGGTTATTCCCAACTGGATTTAGTTTTATGAAAAATGTTTGGTTTGTAAGTGGTTCAACCCAAAACTCGATTTTAAATAAATGATTTTATCATGTTGTCATACCTTGATGTGAATATATCATGTAGGTTGCATTTACATGTATTGATGATAAAATATGCATATGTTCACGAAGATATTATTGATCATACATCACATAAGGGTTTGGGATTATGGGCTGGCACCGTTGCTCTACCAAGGGTGTACCTATACACTTCAGCTTGGTAAGGATGATGTAAAAATAAGGAGTAACAATTGGGTGCGGTCGACTCAAACCGAAATGATATAAAAATGATATTTTGTAATTTGCATTCATGCACGAAATATATTTATTGTTCCTTTATCATCTAACTTGGGCTTTGTTCCTAGAATATTCAAATATTTCAGACGGAGATTATAGCAAAAACGAGGATGAATAAGGCATATATGAAATGACACTTAGCAAAGTACATGATGAATTAAATGATGGATTGTATGTATGTTATCTAGCCCATGTATTTAAGTTTTGCTACTTTGAATTCTGAACGTTTTGAGAAACGATAATGTATTACATTATCTATGGTTAATGAGAATTTAAAAACTAATTTATGATTAATGTTAAGGTATCAGGTTCGATCTTTACTTCCGCATTTGATGTTTATAATAATTCTTTTTTGAGAAAAAATGACTAAAAATTTTGGGATAGATATGAGGAATGATGTGATTTGGCATTAATTTTGAAGAAAAAAATTTATTGTCCCAAATTATAACGCGCCTGAGAAAGTTGGGGCGTTACACAACCACTTGGATTCATCACTCTTGAATTTGCCACCTACATTTATCATTTAAAGAAATCAATTTATGAGCTCAAGCAAGCCCTCAGCCCTAGTTCACTACTTTACACTCATTTCTATGTTCATATGGCTTTTATGCCTCAAAATTAGACTCGTCTATTTTCATTCTCAATTGAGGTAATTACATGTTACTTTATGCTTTTGTATATATGGATGACATTTTAATTACTCACTCCTCCATTTCTGCCATCAATCACTGCATCTCTTCTTTGGCCACACAATTTTTCATTAAAGATTTGGACTCTTTTCATTATTTTCTAGGCATCGAGGCAATTCCTACCAAGACTGGTCTTTTTCTCAATCAACATAAATACATTTGTGATCTTCTTGAACGAAAAAAAAAAAATGGTAGAGGTGAAAGAGGTTCAAACTCCACTCTCAACTAGTACCTTTCTCATATTGCATGATGGTAATATAGCTGTGAACTACTCGGAATACATAAGTATTATTAATGTTTTTCAGCATTCATCCATGACAAGGCCAAACATTGATATTTTGCATTTGATATGATGAAAAATAATTGTATTTTGACGATGAAATTATTTTGTTAATGGTTATTAATTTGGTGCTCCAAATTACATTTATATGTTCTATTAAGCACCAAAATGAAAATCAATTTTATCTTGCAATCTATTGCCAAAACTTTTGTAATAAATTTTTTATTACATTTGAAATATTATGTTTTATTTTATTCAAATATGTAAAAATTTATTTAAAACTTTTTTTATCGTTTGCTACAATGAATAGTGAACAATTAATAATAATCAGACCATTATGAACAGTAATCTGCCCATTGTGAACAGTAATCCGACTGTTGTGAATAGTAAGGACTATAAAAATGACTAGCTTCTTTTGAATCTCTTAGGATGCCTATAAATACTATTTAATGATGCACTACAAAAAAATTAATTTTTTGCAACGATTTTAAAAACTACGCAAAACATGGTATTTTGCAGCAGTTTACAAGCCATGGCTAAATACATTTTTTGCGGTGATTTTAAAAAATCATCGCAAAATTTAAAAAATTTAAATTTTAAAATTAAATTTTGCAACAATTTTCTAAAAATTGTTGTTAAATTTAGAAAATAATTTAATAATTAAAAAATAAAAATTAAATTAATATTTGTGGCGATTTTGAATAACTGCCGCAAAAATTCATTAAAAAAATGAAATTTTGTGGCAATTTTTGAAAAATCATCGTAAAATTTTAAAAATAATTTAATAATTAAAAAATAAAAATTAATTTTTTCTGCGATTTTTGAAAATCATTGCTAAATTCATTTAAAAATTAATTTTTGTGACGATTTTTGTAAAATCATCACAAAATTCAAGGTTTTTGGAATTTTTTGCGACGGTTTTGAAACTGCCACTAAATCTATTATTTTGTAGCGGTTAAAATGTAATTTGCAACGGTTATTGAAAACCCCCGCTAAATGCTCCGCAATGGCTATTTTAATAGTGGTTTGAAAATCACCGCTAAATTACTTTACAACGGTTAAAACTGTTGCTATAAGTAGGAGGTTTGTATTTCCTAGAGGTTTTATGCTAGAGGGCCTACCGGGTTTGGTAGAAAGTTTAGTAGATTGATTTAAAAATTCTTAGTAAGGAGGTAAGATAGTGGATTAGACTTAGTTTAGCCAAACCACTATATATTGATGTGTGATTTATGCACAATTAATTCGGGCAAGTGTACCCTAGTCAAATCTGCATATAATGATGAAAAGATGTCGATCCCACGAGAACTAGATCACAATACCAAAATGATTCTAAATTAACCTAAGTTGAGCTAATTAATTAATTGGATAAATAAAAATAAATGAAAAACTAGATTTTTTGTGAGAAAAATTAATTAGTGAATACACTAGGGTTTAGATTTCATTTAATCTAGGTTATGAAATCATCTACTCAATCCGATTCAAAATCAAAAATACCCTTACAATATTTTATAATTATTTGCATGTGATGGTGGATTTCTCTTAATTAATTAATAAGTTTTTCAAGTCATATTAATCATTTATTAATTCAATTTCACTGTCAGATTTCTCAGCATATATCAACGAAATAAGTAAGTATTAAGTTCTTTGAAAACTTCTAATCTCGGAAAGAAATTTGACTCACTAAGGTTCCTCAATTCTCACACATGAGCTAATCATCTTTCAATCTCATAGTCAAACACGTGATTTATATTGCCTATAGATCTAATTTATATCAATCCTTTAATTAGTTATACATAATTCATTAAATCCTTAAAAGGTGGTTAATTTTTTAAAACATTAAACGTAACAATATAAATTCCTTATGCAAATAATAATCGGGTTTTGAATCGAACCAAACAAATACTCACATAATTTCATAATTAAAATCCATCTAAACCCTAGTTAAAATAAATTAATTAGACATTATTAACATAAAAATAAAAAATTAAAGAAAGAGAAAAAAATATTTCCTGCCCAGATCTAAAACAGATCTGAGTCACAATTGATGCTAGGTGCTATGCGGCTGCCCGCTCCAATCCCTGTGTTGTTCACGACTTCAATTTCCGTTTTTGTGTCCGCTGCTTCTCTTCTTCAATATTTTCCTCTCTGTGCCGTCCAGAAGCTTTCTTTTCACTGGCAGCTCCCACCCTCTTTCTTTTCTATTATATATATATATATACATGAGGCGCTAGGCCATGCCCTAGCCTTCCAATTCCATCCCTTTTATTTTCTATTTAATAATAATATAAATGTGCGCCCCAGCCCAAGTCTTGAGTCCCTCAATTCACGCCACTACCACCATTTATTATATATATTGATATATTATTTATTTTTTTATAATAATATATTTGATATAATACATATATATAAATATTACAATATAATATATAATATAATATAAAATATTTAATATACTATTAACTATAATAACTTTAATTATATTATAATATTAATTATTTAAAATATTTATTTATTTATTTATTTTAAAAATAATTTTATAATATATATTTTTTTCTTTTTACGCCAAAATTTTCAAATTAATTTCCTTTGCCGAGTTCCTACAAAAAGAGATTAAAATAATATAAAATCTATATAAACACACATTTATGTAGAAAAATTAACACAAACTTAAAATAAAAAATAGATAAAAATATATATACAATTAAGCCCTATCATATATCGTTTGTCTCCCTCTTGTATTTTATTTTAGTTGTGCTTCATTGTTTTCTTATTTAGTTTTCAAAATCTCCCAAAAAATTTTAAATTTCTCAATTAACCAATTCACCCCCTTCTTAGTGTGCGGTGTCATTACTATATGATTATAACAGACATTGCCTTCTCAATAAATCGCCTAGCACAATTCATGCACAAACCCACTACTATACACATGAGAGCTCTTAAATGCCTACTACGCTACCTTAAAGCTACGACCATCTTTCATGACATTCATCTTCATAAAGGGCATCCACCTTCTCTCTATGCCTTTAGCGATGCAAATTGGGCTAGGAACAAGGAAGATTACACTTCAACATCCACTCATCTTGTTTTCTATGGTGGGAATCTCATCTCTTGGAAATTTTTCAAACAACGTGCAATGGCTCGTTCATCTACCGAGGCCGAATTTGGTCCTTAGCAACAACCTTCGCTGAACTCACATGAATTCGCTCTTTACTCTTTGAACCTTGCATCCAAGTTCAATATATCCTAGCCATCTATTATGAGAATCTCAATGCCACCTATCTTTTCCTTAATTCGATAATGCACAGTCAGATGAAGCACATAGCAATTGATATGCACTTTGTTCGTGATCTTGTCAAATAAGGTATTCTCCAAGTGCAACATATCTCCACCACAGATCAACTTGTTGACTGCCTCACGAAGCCCTATCTAGGCAGCAGCATCACCATCTCAAAATCAAGATTGGTGTCCTCAATGGCACACCACTCTTGTGGGGACATGTTAGGGAAATATCTCAACCCTTAGATTCAGCTCATTCAAATTCAAGGTCTTCAATGATAACTCAGCCCATAGATTCCGCTCATTCAAATTCCAATTCTTAATTAGGCGTTAGATGATGCTGAATTGTAGGAGCTAACTCAGCTCATTCAAATTCAAATTCAAATTTATATTCAAGTGTCTATATATATCAACTCTATGAATCCTGCACTATAACTAAGAAAATACAAAAAATATTTTTTCACACTTATTTTCTATAATAAACCAAGTGCTCATTCAATCTTCTCTAATTTGTTTTATCTTTGGTTACGTTTGCCATGATTGCATGTCTCAGCCTTGGCATCAAATGCACCATAGTTGGACCTTCCTCCTCATCCTCCTCCCCTGGTCTCTTCCTCATTTTCCTTTTCCCTTTTTTTCCATATTTCCAATTATCCAACGGCTTTCTAGTTTTCTTGTAGTCATTCACCCCACGACCTATCTTGCACACCTATATATGCAACTCAGATCGGAGTCTTTCCTTTAAGAGATATAGTGATTTTGTTGTAGAATCTCGACCCATCACCTCCAAATTCATGAGATTAGGGTACCCTGAAGCTCTATTTCAATCATGGACTCTTTTTTATGTGTTTTGTGTATTATAGGCAGAGTTGAATGGAGACTTCGTGGTTCCTAGTGGCTGATGATAGCGGCGAGGATTAGGTTGCTTGGGCATGTTGTCATTCGCACTAGATGGATTTTGTTGCCTTTTCATTAGGGTGAAACCCATGATTTTGCTATTTGTTGTGTTTTCTTTGTGTATTTTCGAGTGATTGTTTCAGTTGTTGGGTTAAGAGTGATCTCTCTTTGTGCAGGTTCTGTTAGCCCCCATGTTAATGCATTCAGATATTGTCCCATGCTATCGTTTTTTTTATTTTTTGTTTTAGTTTAATCTCAGTTTTAGGTTGTTTATTGGAAAAAGAATCAATTTGACCCCTAAATTTTTTTTATTTTGGTTATTTTAGCCCCTAAACTTCTGTTAGGTTCAAATTCACCTTTAAACTTTTCAAATGGTTTAATTCAAGGGTAAAATTTGAGTCAAAAAACTAGGGGTTTAGCAGTAAAATAAATCAAAAACCAGCATTTTAGGGATAAAATGAACCATTTTGAAAAGCTTCGGATAAATTTGAGCTCAAAAAGGATCAAGTGCTAAACTAACCAAAATTAGAAAGTTGAGGGGCTAAGTTAGCCTGGGTTTTTTTTTTTTTTTAATTTCTCTTTGTTTTTAAGCAAGATAATATCTTAGTTTAGTATAGTCACTCATAAGTTCTTTGGAATTTCCCTAGCCTAACCTTTGGTTAAATGTATTGCTCTTGTGCGGGGTGACCTTGTGTCACTCTTCAAAAGGTAAAATCCTTCATTTTAAGGATGCCTCCCCATCGACCTCACATATGGAGAGAGGAGATTAATCATAGAACCCAACAGTCAAGAATCGAACACGAGACTTTTTACCAGTTATATAGTGGCTACAGTCCAAACATCCTCATGACGTGCTCACCCCCAATCGTTGGGCTATGCCTGCGGAGGCGACCTTGTGCTATTCTTGGTCCTTTGTATGGTTAATCAAGCCAAAAAAAAAAGGTCTACTTAATCTAATTATTGTAATAGTTATGTAAACTTAGTATGTAGAACATATAAAATTGAAATTATTATTATATAAAATTAGTTTATTTCAATATGGGTAGTGATATAAAGATACTGCAGTGGTGCACCAAATTCAGGTGGAGAGGGAAAATTAATTATTTTTTTACCCTCTGTCTATGTTTATTGGTATTAAAAAATAATGAATATTTCATTAATTGTTACTGTTACATTGTATATATGCAAAATGACAAAGGAACAATAGTGTGTTAAATAAATACTTTAAACAAATATCTTGTACTAAATCATTCATAATATTTAAAGCCTCATTATAAAACTATAAATTTAATGTATTTGTTCAAAAATATCTTGCACTAAAATCCTAAATGCTTTCAAGCTATTCTAGAACATTCTAAAAGTATCCAGAGCGTTCTAGATAGTACTAGAATGTTCAAGAAATTCTTGAGATCATTAAAATTCTCTAACAGGTGCTAAGGTTTTCAAGAAGATTTTTTAAAAATATAAGGTATTGAGATGATTCTATTAGGTTGTGTGTAAATATCTTTATTAGTGTACTATTAGATAATTGGCATGTGGTATAATTCAAGCCACATATTCTTTTAATGGATGTTTATAAATGGAGGGATGTCTCATTTGTAAAATCGTCTAAGAAAAGTGTAATATTTTGAAGTGTAATTCAACAGCCCATTTCAAAACATTCATGAGTATTTCCTTCCTCATTCTTTTCTATACTCTTTTGAGATACATTGTATTTTGGAGAAGTAAGATTGAACTTAAACTCTCTCTTTTAGAAAGTCAAGAAACGTAAGTGTTGCATGTGTTAAAAGATTAAGCTTGTAACACCTTGCTTGATTTTAACATTTGTCGATGTTATAATCTTTTTAGTATTTGTTATTGTTAAGATATAACGTTAAATTTATAATTATTAGAGAATATTCGTCTTAAACCTTTAGTCTTAGAAAAATCTTGCAAAACAAAGATAGTTAAGGACATGTGGTATATCTTGTGAAAATCTTCTGATATTTAAATCAATTTTAACTGAAAAACAAAAAATATTCAGGTAATTTGCATAAGAATTCTTGCATACTTCAATCATAAAGGTTAAAATTAATAAGTGGATAAACATTTACATTTATTGAAATTTTCTCTTCTTCATCTTTAGACAAAAATCTCATAGGTGAGTTAACACACTTTGGATGGCTCATAATTTAAAAGGGACCCCAAATACATACTTTTGGGACCTTAAAAAAGACTCCCGAGAGGGTCTCTTGGAGTTGGAAGTACTCATAAAAAATCTCTAAAAAATCTTTTGAGAACTATTATGTCAAAGAAAGTCTCTAGGACCTTCTTCTTCATGCATTTTCCTTTTGAAGTTGTCTTGGGGTTGGGCGAATTTTTCAGGCCCAAGGATATAATTGTATTTTAAGATACAAAAGCTTTTCAACAAAAGTTTTAAATAGCACTATTTGGCTGAGTGCATTTTGTTTTTAAAGCACATTTATTTTTTTTTTAAATTCAAGTTATTTTTTGGTAAAACGTAAGAGACCCCTTGCCTTGTATTAAAAGTAAAATAATTTTTAATGAGACTCGTAATTATTAAATTAATATTTATTCTTATAATCATACCACTTTACTTAATAACTCTTTAATTTATTAAATATCTTTTTAAATCACTTTACACACTCACAGCACAATACTAAGATATTAATCAAATATTTATTATTTATTTTTAATATTATTAACACAACATAATTTTCAACTATCAAATCAAATGCTACTTTTATTAATATTACTTTCACAATATAAGATAATAAAATATAATACAACGCGTTCTAGCTTCATTGTTCTACTTTAAAAACGACGCAAAACCAAACGGACCACGATTTTTGGTCCGAGGCTGTGAGCCGACCAGGCAGAGAAAATGGTTGAAATATCCATTCTACCCCTTGCTTCACCCGGTCACCACCACAGCATTTGATTAAGACTTGCAGCTTAATTAAAGAAATTATAACTTATAAATTTTTAGATTATAACTTCTAAAATTTAGAATAAGTTGTGAACTTATTTACTACACCTTCTTAAAAGTTGTAGTTAAATAATTGTGGTGTTTGATACCATAAGCTGTAAAATAACTTATTTTTGTATAATTATCCATAATATCTTTAATAGTTATAGAATGATAATTTAAAAATTAATTAGTGTATATGTATAAGTTTCAAATGTTATAAAAAAAATTAATTAGAGTATAGAGAGAGGGAGATGGCAGAGAAAGGAAGAGATCTGAAAATAGAGATGACGGTAGAGAAGAGAGATATTTGATTGCGTGGATAAGAGGATAATTTTTTGTTAAAAATAAGGGTAAAATTATCACAAAAATATAATCATTTAAGCAAAAGTTGTAGAAGTTAGAATACCCCAACTTTGAAAAAGTCAACTTCTATCCCTTTTAAAAATTAGTAAAAGTTATATGTTTGAATTTTATAAATTAAAACAAATACTATATTTCTATTTTTTTTTTAACTAAAAACTAAAAATTACAGCTGCAATAAACAGGTACTAAAAATCATTGTTGGGCCATAGCATTGTCATCGAGGGTAATTGAGTACTTTAACCAGGGGGTTGGATGGATGGATGGTTTCAGGCTTCAGCCACGACCGGTGATAACCATTGGAGGCCCAGGGAAACTGATCGGTCAGAGAGTCGTTCACCCTCCCCGAAACGAAGGCCGAATCTCCGGCGACCGACATGACAATGGCGGTTTTGAATATCTTCTCGCCGGCAAAGGTCGCCACCAGCACCACCTCGTCCTCATCCTTTTTCTCATGTTACAGTAGCTGCAATCGCTTCTCTACCAGGCCAGTCCCAACAACGGCGTGTTCTTCTTCCTCTTCTTCTTCCAGTATGCAGTCCCAAATGCTACCCCGATCCCCGAAATCAGGTACAATTGCTCTTGCCTGAATTCGGCTTGGTTTGCACTTGGCTCCTTGCCCAATTTTTTAATTTACTGTTCTTTGTTGCATATAAGCAACCTATTATTGAGAAAGGGGATAGGTTTTCTCTGGGTTTACGGCGACTGACAAATCCAATTGGGATTTTCCTTTTGTCATTTTGGATGACCAGAAGTGGAAATTTGAATTGGGTTTCTGAGATTTTACTTCACTCGCTTTTCTTGCCAACCAAACGCTGGGTCGTGATAATGTGTTAGGGCACTAGTATTGAGCACGCGCATAAATTGTCAAATTTTTGTTTGTGCATTTAAGGAAGGTGTACTTACTGGGTCAGTGATTTTGCCTTGGTTTTGGTTTTTATGGGCAACCTCCCTCTAGTTACATGCAATTTTACTATGATAGCAAACTAACTGGAAAAGAGGAAAATTTTGAGTAGCCACTTTATTGGTTGGGGAAATTTTTTTTGGCTTTTGGCAGTCCTTTCTGCCACTGCTACAATCTGCTTTACTAATGCTGAGAGAAGGAACTGAATTGAGCTTTCTACTATTCATTTTCAAAGCGCTTTTAAGAAGAAGTGGCTTGATGTATGTTATTTGCAAATGACATTGTTTAAAATAGAAGGTGTGAAAAATAGACTCCTCAATTATGGAGAACACTTTAAAAACTGCAGGTTTTAAATTGAGTAGATCGAAAGCTGAACATGTAAGGTTTGAAAAAATAGAAGTGTGGATGATGTCATTATGAGACTTAACCTCTGTTTGGCCATGCAGTGGGAATCGAGAAAAGTGCTTTCTTTTTTCAATAAAAGCAATTTTGCAAGTTTTTTTTTTTTTTTTTAATGGTATTTGGCCAGAACTGAAAAGTGCTTCTACTGATAGAAAAAGTTAATTTTATTTTTTTTGTTATGGAGTAGAAGTAGAAATTTGGAAACTTCTATTGTGAGGCAAAGCAAAAGCAAAAGCAAAAATAAAATTATTTTTTGTCAAAATTATGCCCATCCATCCTTGGTAATTAAATAAACTAAGATTTTACCACGACTGCAATTTTAGAGAGATGTGAAAGCAAAAGCCTAATATTTAAAATGACAAATATTACACTTATCATATCAATCATATCTAATTTATTTTCCATCTATTCATATAGTCAACACAAAAATTTATATTCTCACAAACTACTCAACAGAAAATCCCATTTTGTGCTCCTTTCGTCGACTTTCAATGTAGTTTTTCATAATTTTTGCAAATCTTAAATTAACTTTATAGAAGAAAAAAAGGCTCCAATCTCAAATGAGTTCTCATTAACGCTCTCAGATGTACACGTCCTTAAAATCCTTAATTGGGATTTCTCTGATTGTTCATGATTTTATGATAATTCTTAGAGCTTGTACATTTTCCTCGAACAATCATCAATCTGTATGACAACAACAATCACATGGGTTGATCCCACTAGGTGGGGTTGGCTACATAAATTTTGTATCTCCAACATCTACTACTAGTAGTATATAACATTAATAAAATAGATGCAATAGAAATATATGTGTAGAATGAGGAACAAAATATCATTTTTCTTTTAGCCAAAATAGTTAAAAATTTTCAAAATATTTAATTATAAAAATTAAAAAATTAAAAGTAACTGAGATGCCTTTATATTTTTTCCTAATCACTAGCCAAACACATATAACAATGTGAAAAATGTTTCTTAGGTAATCTGATCAAATGCTAAAAATTTCACAGGAATACTAAGCATGCACTTATTAATCAAATTATTTTAAGAAAAGGGCAGTCTAGATATTTTAGATCAATTTTTCAAAAGGAAAGACAGACTATGGAATATGGATGATGTTACTTATAGAATAAAGACAAGATAAATAAAGTGGAGAAATGCGTTCAATATTTTATGTGATCATCCCTTTAATGATAATAGGGAAGTTTTATCAGGTAGGTGTAAAACTGTTTTTGTTGTATAAACTGGAATGTTGGCATTTAAATATCAACATGTTTAAAATTTGAGTGTAACTAAGATGAGAATGCTATGATAGATGTGCAACCCTGTAAAAATATACAGGAATATTCATAATAAGGTTAGAGTGGTGGCTATTGAAGATAAGATGTGCAAGATGTGATTAAGACGGTTTGAACATATAAGAAGACAGCCATGATGTACCAGTGACTCAATAAGGTGAACAGATGAAATGGAGGAAGTTTGTAGCAAAAAAAGGGAGAGGAAGACCAAAGAAAACAAGATGAAAAACCTTTAAATG
Organism: Diospyros kaki; assembly: GCA_036245055.1. Taxonomy (NCBI): domain Eukaryota; kingdom Viridiplantae; phylum Streptophyta; class Magnoliopsida; order Ericales; family Ebenaceae; genus Diospyros; species Diospyros kaki. The sequence continues at coordinate 8,311,882 of BSEG01000003.1, forward strand.
TGACATAGGATATAACAGCCTTACAAATGATATGACCATGGATGGAGATGAAAAGAGGTCTAGAATTCATATCGTCACCCCACCTGGGGGGATTAAGGTTTGTGATTGCTCAATCCTGGCTTTCCACACCATGCCATTATCAGAGGAAAGAATCGATGTATGCCATTGTTGAATTGCTTTTGTAATCCTGAGGTTTTCTAAGCCCCTTATTACATCTGAAGGAATTTTCAAGAGCAAAGAAAATAAAAGAAAAGAAAATTAACAAGGGAAAAGTTAATTAGTGGAAACCGTTAATTTCATGCATGACACTATCTGTTTACAGTCTGAGAATGATAGAGATACTTTTTACCCTTTGTTTTGAATTTGGCATATATATATATATATATATATTTATAAGCTGCAATGACATACCATAGAACATTCTAGTTTGGAAATCCATCATCTTGGAGCCATTGGAACATTGGCAGCTAATAGAAAAATTACGCTTGAAAGTTTTCTGAGGTTTGTCATTCATGGAAACTAGTCCTGTCATAAGGTGTGTTGCATCATACCTTATCTTAAAGTCACATAGTCACACTTCTAAATTACTCATGCAGGCCATGGAGGTTCATGGATGCAAGGGAATTCCATATGTGATGACCTTTTAGCCAAAAGTGGGAGGAAGAACTGCCGGTTGTATTCTGTCTTTCCAGCAAAACCTGCAGAAGTTTCTTCTGTGGAGGACCTTTTTGAATTTATATGTTCAGGTCCCCTTATAAGCAAATTGGGCCTGACCTCAGAGATGGTGGCCGAGTCTATTGATAAATGGTTGTCATATGGATTATACTTGTGCAGATTATTTCAACTCAATGAACTGTCTCTGACAATACCTCAGAAAGCTCGACTTTATCACTACTATGTACCAGTCTTCTTATGGTGTGAAAAACAGATTTCTCTTCACAGTTCCACATTTAAAGAGGATGAAGAAGTCACTCCTTTAGTGGTATATATAATTCATTGCAACCTCTCCATTGTGACCTTCCTTTCTTGTTTTTCTCTTCTCCTCTCCCTGACATGGCTCACTGTGAAATTCTCTATTTTGTTGTCTTGATGTGTTTGGAACCAGTGGACTGCGTGATAAATAATTGTGCAAACTGCTAAGCTAGTATCTGTTTTGTGTATGATGCAGATTGGTTTTAGTGCTCCACAAGGATGTGGAAAGACTACACTTGTCTTTGCTTTAGATTATCTTTTCCGAGTCACTGGGAGGTAGACTGCAGAATGGTGATATTTACTGTCTAGAAGAAATCTTCTGTATGACTGAAAATATAATACAAATAAAAGAGATATGTTACTATTGATTCATGTTAAATCTCAGGAAGTCTGCCACCATATCCATTGATGATTTCTACTTGACCGCAGAGGATCAGGTATAGGAATTCAGGGGGCTCTTCTTTGTTATTGCTTGCTTGTCTCTTTGGGTTTTCACATTCTAATGGAGTTTGATTTTGATTTTAGGCTAAACTGAGAGAAAGTAATCCAGGAAATGCACTTCTAGAGGTATCAATTAACTTGTTTGTTTTATAATTTCTTGGCTTAGGAGATTAGGCAGCAGTTTTGAAAATTTATATAATGGCAATTATTTACTCAAAACAGCTTCGTGGAAATGCGGGAAGCCATGATCTGTTATTGTCTGTTGAAACATTGACAGCTTTAAGTAAACTGACCAAAGAAGGTAGGGGGATTTCCTTCATTTTCTCTTCCTTGTTTATTATTGTCTGACTTTGATAGGTTCTGTGCAAACTGGAGAATGAAAATTGTGTGTGTGTGTTTGTCAGGGATGAAGATGAAGCTACCCCGATATAACAAAGTAAGTTACCAGAAATATGAATATACTTGTTGCCTGTCATCCTTTTAGGTTCAAGGTTGCTTATTATAGTTGTTTTGTTATGTAGTCGGCAAACAGTGGTAGGGGTGACAGAGCTGATCCCTCGACATGGCCAGAAGTTGAAGGGCCACTGACGGTAAGGACTAAGCAAGATATTCAATTTATATTCTGCAAAAGGTGGGGATAGGGTTGACTTTGGATGGATCCAAAACTCACCTCTGAAACGATCTGCTGGCAAAAAAAAAAAAAACTACCTACTCATTTTAAATGTAATCTTTGACTTTCTAATGCATTTTCAATCTTCAACCTGTTGGCCTGTGGGCTGAATGAAGAAGGGATTGTTAGGCGGGATGGTTTGCTTGTTGGCTAAGGGTTACATTTTCAGCTCTGCTAATTTTCTGGCCGATGCTTTATGGACCAAGTTTCGTGAATCTTATGGTTTTTTTTTTTTTTTTTGGTGTTTGGTTTTCTTTTAGGTAATTCTGTTTGAGGGTTGGATGCTTGGCTTTAAACCCCTTGCAGTTGATGCTGTCAAAACTGTTGATCCACAGGTCTGAATCTCCCTTGGAAATTATAGCTGGGGGGAACATTGTTTTCCACCTTTTAAAGATTCATTGTGTCTTAAGTTGCTTACTCCAATAGGCTCCATTTGAACTCAAGTTGAGCCTCAATTTTACAGTTGGAGACGGTGAACAAAAATTTAGAGGCTTATTACGATGCGTGGGACAAGTTCATAAAAGCATGGATTGTTATCAAAATTAAAGACCCGAGTTGTGTATACCAGTGGCGATTGCAGGTTGGCCAAGTTATGTTCAGTTTTTTTGCAATTTTTGTTCATAAAACTCTTGTTCAAGTGATGGATGGTGTGGGAAATTTGCAGGCCGAGATTGCCATGAGGGCAGATGGAAAGACTGGGATGTCCGATGAGGAGGTGGGGTTTGCCTATCCAACTAACTAGTTGCCATTCCATGTGTTTGGTGTTTGGTTTTGGATGTGAAAGTTTCTAGGATGCTTGCTCTGTATTTCAGGTTATGGACTTCGTTTCGCGGTATCTACCGGCTTACCATGCTTATCTCCCTACACTCTACTCTCAAGGACCCAGTGGCTGTGATCCACAGCGTCTTCTAGTGGTTGAAATTGACGAAGGAAGGAACCCCATCCTCGGCAAGTAGGGTTATCAGTAGAGATGAGATTGTTTGCTTCATATCTATATCTATATCAGTCAGTCATTTTGCTTCTTGCTGTCAGATAAATAGATAGATAGATTTTTTTTATATTTATGGGGTAAGGCAGGCACTCACTGCTGATTCTGTTTGAATGTAAATGAAATGAGCAAATAATACTAAATAAAGCAACGATTTTGTCTCTATCTGTATCAGCAAAAAAGATGATATCCTTTCTGTTTTATTTGTAATATTTGCAAATTAATAACTTTTCATTTCTCAACATTTTCATATGATGAAAATAATTTGAGATATTATTGAATACAAAAAAAAAAATGCATTATCTAATCTTACATATGATTTTTCAACAAAAAACTATTCAATACAATATTTTTTAGTATTATTCAATAAAAATAATTTTAATTTTTCAAAAATAGAAAAAAGAAAAGCTCGTGAGTGAGCCCTATATAGTTTATATGGTGGGTCATGCCTGCTAAGCTCGACTTCGTTTTATATGCTGAATGAGTTCACCTAATTAAACAAGTTGTATCACATGTGCTTATTAAGAGTTGGCTCACCTCATCTACCGAACAGTCAACACACTCTCCTTTTCCTATACCATTCAAGGTCAGGCTTTGATTCCTATTGGTTTCTCTTTGATCAGTGTCTCAAATGATTTTATTTCCTCCCGGCTATGTTTTATAGTTACCCGGGTTTTTTTTTTTTTTTTTGATGATTCAAGTGTTTGGGTTTTACCTACTTAATTCTAGAGAAGACCGTTATTCTCTCTTGGTTCAGTTTTTAGGTAAATCGAATACGGTGACAAGTTTATATACTCTTAAACAGACATGTGGTTAGTCCCCACCAAATAGAGTATTTCTTTCTCTATCAAAAGTTGATCTCCCACCACTCTTAAAAAAAATTGAAAATTTTATCACTTATGTCATGGCTGAGGGCTACTTGGGCCTTTTTGTTTTGTGGTATACTTGTTCATACATGCCTTAGTGGCTCATTGTTCTAGCCATTTTGCTTCTGCCTAATTTGGTGCCTGTGTAGTGATCTTTATGCTTGTCCCTTGGGTGTTGGCTGTTCTTGTTAGCTGAGTCCCATGGGCGTTAGTTGTTTTTATTCAAGCTTTGGTTTAACTTCTATATAGTCTTTGAGATCTTGGTTGGTTTGTTATGACTAGTTTTGGCTCCAAAAGAAAAACAAAAATTTAAAGAAATGCATTAAAGGATAAGATAAACATGGAACTCCTTACTCTCTATGCATTTTCAGGGTTAAAAGGGTTCTGTGAAGGAGTTGTATATTGAATGATAAGACGAACAAGGTACTTCTTGGGCTCCATGCACTGAAGGATAAGATAAATATGCCAATTCTTGGTCCCCATGCATTAAATGATAAGACAAAGACGAATGCACAAGGGCACGCTAGACTTGGTGACTGGCAAAGCCTTTCATGGTCATTCATTCTAGCATTTTCTTCAATGATATAATTGTTATCAGTTACAAGGATGTCTCAATAATGCTAGGTGTACAACTAAAAAATAAAAGCTCATCTCCACCTACCATTTTCCTGGTAATTATAGATTGAGCAAGTTAGCCTAGGTAGCATAATTAATCTCTTCTAATTATAAATTTTAACCCTAATACATATCAAGCATTAATGGCTACAAGAAACTTATAATAATATTTTGTTGATCTTAACTTTTTCATTGCACTGATATCAGTTTCTTTTGTTATCAAATTAATCTGAAGTTATTTAAATTATGAATATAAATATATTAAAATAATATATATAAGGTATATGCCGAGCACCCATTAGCCTATGAGTATAAGGAAGACAAATTGCTCCTAAAACACAAATCAAGTGGTTGGGACATAATAAACTAATATTCGTACTAATAGATTGTCAATTCAATTTTTTGTCTTACATAGTGAAGTTAAGCTTTCACATACAATTTATTTTTTTTTTGTCAAAATCGAGAGTACGAGCAACGAAAAACTGCATAAAAGCGGTAATCTCAAGGAAGGAAGACAAATTAAATAAAAGATTTTGAAAATATGAATATAAAGATGAAACAAAAGATGTAAGTAGGAAAATAAATAGAAGGGTGCCTGTCCATATTGCACCATTACCATTCCCAAAGAGGAACTGTTGGTTGATTTTTGAATGACAAGGATAATTTGCTCTTTATGCAAACTGTATATGAGGTTAAGAGACTTAAAAAAACTTGGAAGGAAATTAAAGGAGATTCGTTGAATATAAGAGACTTAAAAAAACTTTTGAATGATTCAAATTAATCATAGAGGTAACAGTCATTCACCTCCTCAATAAAGTGTTTGGATCAATGAAAACCATACGCTTACAACTTGTAATACATTCAAAATTACTCTGTTAAGTGGTTGTTCATTTAGCTACTTCACATCACTTTGATCAATTTGTTGGTAAATAAAGTTGTTGCAAGATCAAAGAAGATTACATATGCTAAGCACAGAGACAGGAACATATCAAATTGGAGAAAAGAGCAAGGTCTAATGACATCATTTCAATGGTTTATTTCTCAGTTCTCACCGAACACAGATTATGCCTGTGGAGAAAGAGCAAGGATTAACACATAGAGACGAACACTGATTGATTATTTTTACAAACAAACAATCCCAATCATAGCGCAGCAGAGTCGCGAGGGGGAAGGAATAGAACCGTAAGATATATAGATAGGAGTGCAGCAATCAATCGCCTCGATTCAACCAAATGATCAAGTTAGTCGCAATTACAGCAGAGAATGTCCAAACAACACTCGCAAGTCTCGAAGCAACAAAAGCAGCAGCACAACGCGAATAAACTGCAATCCGAATTGCAATATTGGGGCAGGAATTTTAAGAATTCGTCAGCGCATCACCCCGCGAGCGAATTGAAAATTTGAAATCGAAAATCAGAAAGAAGATGGAGACAAGAAGAGAAGAGCATGAAATAAAAAAAGAAGTACAGGTACTGACCAGGCGTAGAGGCATCCTTTATCCTCGTTCCGGCGTTGGATGTGATCCAAGTAGCTCATCTCTTGAGCCATCGGAGCATCCATCTGTGTCTCCATGTCTGTATATATCTCTCTTGAGAAGGAAATCGAACAAAAAAGTGAAAATCAGAGGGACAGTACTTGTGGTATTGGGTTTCGATCTCTGGCAAATGTTGTTGGAAAAATGCGAGGCGTATATAAAGAATATTCCTTGCAGTTGAAGATGAAGATGAAGATAAAAGATCTTTCAACTACTTTCAATTAATGAAATGACTGTAACGTCTGCGTCGCCATTTTCTCTCTCTCTGTGCTTATTGCTGAGACGAATTTTCTGACTTTCTTCTGTTCATCTGCTTGTTGCTTACTCAGCCAGCCGTAAAGTCAGAGGTCATTCATTCAAAACAATACGTCTAACTTCTACTAAATTACCAGATTTAACACGACACTGTTACCAAATTGAATGGAATAGAGACCACACCCACACTAATCAACCGCATGAAAATAGAATTTAACGTAAAAAATGTAAATTTAAAAAAGAATACAAGTAAAAAAAAATAAAATATCTAACTAAATATTAATAATACAAAAATAATATAGTTGTACACATACTCTGTGTCCTATTTTATGTAACTTGAACACCTATTTATAGATCTAAAATTAGAAGATGACGCATGAGAATTCAACAGTGTTATGTTGCCCACTGGCGAGCAAATGCTATGTTGCTCGCCAGTAAGGGGGGAGCAGGCCTCATGCACGTGGGGCCCGTCTCTGCACATGGGTCCCACGTGCATGGGGCTCGTGCCTTCCTCATTGGCGGGCAAATGCTATTTTGTCCGCCAGTGGTTTGCCGCTAGTGGGCAACATAGCAACATTGTTTTCTAGAAAAGATAAATCACATATAAAATCGAATTTGACAATATTATATTCACAGTCAAATTCGAAATTATAGTCACAGTCAAATTATGAAACTCAATCAAAGATAAACAAAGATTTTGAATCATAATTATTACAAATCTCCACCTTCACTCTAAATCCGCAAGTGAAATTATTCAGAATTCTTTCTTCAAACGAAATCACAGTCAAATTTTGTATATATGCCACCTACACAATAAGGTGCTTGTGGTTGGAAATATTTTTTGTATTGCATTCATCAATCACAATTCTCTGTCGATTACAATTACTCCTAAAAACGTATTATAAGTTATTAGACTCTTTAATTTCTTCATTGTTTATGTGTAGTTATCCTCATATTCGTGATCCATAAATGCGAAAGTAATAGAAAAAGTTAGCTCAGCTGACGTCACACCAACGATCTCTGGTAGTGGATACTTATATCTATTAGTTTTGTATGTATAATCCATTATTAACACATAGAGAAATGTTTTAAATAACTCTATAGCCATCGGATGAGCCCAAAATAAGTCTGTGATACAATCTGATAATCTATCACTTCTATGTCACTCCACATAATTACAATTTTTCAATTTTTTCAATTGTTATATTTGTGATCACCTTTATTCATGACTCTATATCTTTGTCGAGCATTATATATAGTTTTGATGGTACTCACATTTTTTTCATCTTCTACCTTTAAAGTCATCAAATATTTCTAGGCTTTACAAGATTGTTAGATATTATTATCATAATGTCTTTATCTTCCTTTGTAAATCGACTAGCATATGAATGACCCTCAAGTTGAGCTGTTAGTAAATAATTGTGCAACCACATACAACTTTCAATATCCAATGTTCATTTGAAAATTGAACACCAAGTAACTCAAATGGATAACCACACTTTTTAGAACCTGTCGTCCTACGTTTTGTTTCTCCTATTACCTTATCTCTTTTTTTTGATGATTTATACTTTCCACTATGTTCACAAGCAAAACGAACTCTAGATTTTCTTGTATCCCCTAGATTCAAAACTCTTTATAACAATAACCATTCCATTTCTTTTTCCAACTGTCTTAACCCATTCAATAAGTGTTTCCTTGTTACTAAAAATCTCATTACTAACAAAAGTCTCACTAGCATCAAACGACACAACATTCTCATTCTCTAAATTTTGATGATCAAATCCCTATTATCAAAACATAAATAAGATATATAAATTAAAAAATTAAAAATAACAAGATATAAATAAACAGAATGAAAAATATAAATTTAAAAAAATACGGGACAGAATGGAATCGCGGGTCGGGAACCCAAAACCACCGACTCGACCCTCACAATCAGGGAACCCTCGGTTCCCCCGACCGCTTCTAGTCGAGAACCTGAGGGTTCCCCGACTGGCAGAGGTCGGAGAACCTAGGTTCCCTGACTGGAAGTGGTCGGGGAACCCAAGCTTCCCAAACCCCTACCAATCGAGGAAACTGGGGTTTCCCGACTGGGAAGGGTCGAGGACCTTCGGGTTCTCCGATTGCAAGTGGTCGGGGTTGGGTTCCCCTACTCCAAATCCACTGTGTAATCCATTCCGGTGAGAGTCTGATCATTCTGATTCCTAGCATTTTTTAGCGAAGTAGTTAATGGCATGGAGAAATGTAAAATTACAAATAAAATGACTTATCAGAACATTGACGTGTTGTTGTTGCCGTTCATTGTCATCAACGAGCTACTGCTCATTGTCATCTTCTCCATAAAACTCTTCCCATCTCATCAATTTTTGGATATAATCATCCATTGTATATAGAGAAAAACAGAGAAATAGAACAAAAACTAACAGAAACAAAAAATAATGGTTATAAGTGATCGAAAAAGTTTGCAAAAATTCAACATAAGTGATCGGAGATTGGGCTGTGAAGAGTAAATAAGAAGAAAAAATGTTTGCGAGAAAAAGTAGTTGGGTAAGGATAATAAAGACTTTTTAATAGAAGGTAGCTGAGAAATTAATACATGGGCTGTGAAGAGTAATTCTTTGGGCTGTCGATAGAATTTCCCAAAGAGCAAAAGTGAAAATTTACTTTGAGTAGGCTATGAAGAATAATTTGGTGGGTTGCGGATAGAATTTTCTGAAAAATAATTCTCAAGACTGTCGATAGAATTTATCAAAAGTTTGGGACCTCACCCCAATCCAAGTCTCACTCTGGTCATTCAATTTTCAAACACGTCAACAACAACAAAAATATCTCGTCCGTTAGATTGTATGAAAATAAAAATAAAATATTAAAAAATATTATTTTTTAAAAAATAAAAATGTGTAATTAAAAAATATAGAGATTTGTTTTTAAATATAATTTTAATATAAAAAATAATTGTTTAATCTAAAAATAAACCTAAATTGGCCTGATGTTGCAGCAGATGCGCAAAAATGTATGGTAACAATTGCATTTGGGAACCATCCCGAGGGCGTGAGGCAGCCAAATACATCTTTATCACAAACAATTATAGCTAATTGAAGTGGCACAAGCAGTGGCGTGGTGCTAAACTCCTTCTAACTCACCATAATAAATTAGTTCGACTAAACCCATTTAGGCTTTCGGTTTTGGTTGCATGTCAACGTCATTCTAACTTTCAATTATGCACTTTTTTTTTTAAATTTTAGTCACTTAAAATTATATATCCCAAGGGGTTATCGAAAAACGTCAAAAAGACAAAAATGTCTTTACCCAATTTGCAAATCCTAACATTGTCTTGTCCGCCTGCTCTCATTTCTCTCCTTTCCATGACCATCGATGCAATTGTCGACCGTCGTTGCCTTCACTTTGTTGTATCATCGCCTCACCAATTACCGTTGCATCATTTCTCCATCGAAGATGCAGTGACGGTCGATGAGATGATGACAACGAGGCGATAGTGATGAGACAAAGGTAGTGACAGTCGATGGTTATAATAGTAAGGTTTACAAATTTATAATTTAGATGAGAGTATTTCTATCTTTTTGACACTTTTGATAACCCCCTTGATAAAATCTATCGAGCCATGTAGAAGAGCTCTTGAATACCTAGTCTGAACAGCTCTTAGACTTTATTTTTTATCAAATGGATCTCTAAACTTACCTAAAACAGTCAAAACATCTCATTTGAATAGGACAATGTTAATTAAATTAAATAGAGATTAGGAAAATTTTAAATTAAATTAATTTAATTAACCTTGTTTCTTTCGGGAGGTGTTCACACCATTTTAAAAGAATTTAGAAATTAATTTAATAAAAAATAAAATTAAGAGGTTGAATGTTTAAAATTTAAGGGATATGTGGTCAATTTAATTAATATACTAATAAGGACAAGAATATTGCGGTTAATTTTTTTAAAAAAAATTAAAATATTCAATAAAATAAAAATTTGAAAAAATATTTGAACTAATTTAAAAAATATACAAACAATTTAGCCTATAAAGCTGATTATATATCAACCTTATCCGGATGGACTCCTAAAGTCAATTTAATCAAATATAATAACGTGACATCAGCTGTTTAGATATATTATTTATTATTAGATTATTATTATATTAATGTATAAATAAACTGTTTTTAATTGTAAAACAATCTTAATTAATATAATTGATGGATTTTAAATTTTAATTTTTTAAATTATAATTTTAATTAATATTATATTTATTAAAAAGGCATATATATAGTTTAAACTTGGGACACATCTCTTCTCCAATATAGATGAAGTGTCAACAAAGTTTAATTTTTTTATTGATCATACCATTAATAATTTATGAGATATTGATGTGGTCAAATTATTATTATGAATGCGTGTCCATTGCTAAGATCAACATAAACCCATAATTGTTTGAAGTGGTCAAGATTTGAATGATTTTAATTTTGTTGGTGGAAAATTGTGAGGTGGGAGGGTTTATATATTTTTTATATAAAATTATATTTAATGAATTATTTTATTCTTATTGATATTAACGTAATTTAGGGTTAACTTAAGACATAAGTTATAATGAGCTATGCCTGGGGCTTCCAAAGAGTGCTGGGCGCCAAAAAAATGGTACATCGAAAGAAGTACAAGAGATATCGGAGAAGATGCTAGAGAGATGAGACAATAGAGAATGAGAGAGACGTAGGAGGAAGGAGACCGCGAACGCTAACAAGAGTCGAGACGCTAAGAGACGCGATTGCTTGCAGGAGAAAGAAGACCAAAGCAAGAGACAATAGACGTCAATCAGGCGACGATGACGGTACTCAATGCTCGGGCAAGACGAGAGAGAGAGATTGTCAGCTATACCACTATTGCTTATTGCCTTAGGCCCTACCAATTGTTAAATTACCAATTGTTAGGCTAATTTTTACGTTGTCAAATTATGTTTTTTTTTTTTTCTTTATGTTTTTATTTCTCTTAATGGACTCTGTTCCCACCAATAAAACCTCCACGAGACGTTTGAGGGGATACAAACATAATTACCTCCCCAACATTTATTCCTTCATTTGATACCAATTCTAAGATTAGACTTAACTAATGTTAATGTTAGGACAAATTAATCCCCACCCCCCTTCTAGATGTCGCTCCGACAAAACAAGATTGTGCGGGCGTTCGACAAAAGGTTGGAAAATTCCATAAATACCCTGGTGAGAGTTCACCTGCTCCAACGCCAATCTTAACCTCTTCTCCTTTGTTGCCGTTTCTTACTCCAAAGGAATAATAATAATAATAATATATTATATATTATTAGTAGAAAACCAACTCCACATATAAAATATAATCATAATTATATATTACTATTACTACTACTACTACAAAACCTCAGCTCGTTGAAAGTTTCAAAGTTTTAAAAAAAGAGCAATTTAGTACATGTTCGCTTTATTGTTTTTAAGTTATTTTTAATTTTTAAAATTTTAAAATAATAAAAATATATTTATTTTATTATTTTTTAAAAAATAAAAAAATTATAAAAAAATTCAAAATAACAAAAAAATATTTTGACTATTTTAAACCAAAACAAGTGCAACATTTAAAAATGTGAAAAACGGTTGTTTTGAGCGCGCCAATCTCGCACAACAATAACCGTTATCTTTCTTTCTTTTTCTTTTTTCTTCTCTTTTCTCTTCCTTTTCTCTTCTTGCTCAAGGCTCGATCGTCGATCACGCCTGTCACCACCATTACTGTCGCGAGCCGCCATCGACCACCACCACCTATATAAATCATTGATTTTGTGTTTAGGTGAAAGTTTAAATTTAGATCTATGGAGATTCGGCCATTACATGTTATTAGTTTTTGGGTATATTGGTCAATAAGGATGAGGGTGTCGAGTGGGTTGCATCTAATCGTAGAAAACCACCGACCACGGTGGCTGGTAGCGACTAATAGTGCGTTTTTCAGTTTTGACCGAAAATTAAAAAACAGATATATGAAAATTCAATCGTTAAATCTGACTCATTTTTGTATATGTTAACCCCTTTGTCTTGGCGTTTCTAATTGTAGGCTTTGATCGTGAGAATCTCCGACCTGCAATGGTGGTCGACGATCACTGGCGAGGGCGATTATGACTAGTTTAGACTATTTATTAAATAAAATATTTTTTTTAAATTCTAAAGTAAACGCGTTTTTTAGTTTTTTATATTTATAAATAATTTTTCAAAAGGATAAAAAGAATGCATCTTCAAAAATTTTAAAATTGACACTCAAAATATAAAATTAAAAATAAATTTAAAACTAAAACAGAAAAAAAACACCACCTCAGCGTTTAAGATTTAATAAAAAGATAAAGAAGAAAATACAATGAAAATACTCTTTTCCTTTCGTATAGTGAATTAGCCAAAATTGACTCTTCGTTAATATCTCTCTCTAGCCATTGACGAACCAAAAAGGAAAAAAATATCAATAAACTGTCAGATTCCATTCACTGGACAGACAAAGAGGATAAAGAGAGGAGGGAGGGAGTAAAAAGACAAAGATATGTTTGTCATATTAACAATTTTGACAATGATAAAAGGAAGAAAAGTATAGCTAAAGTTATAAAATCAGGAGAAATTAATCACCATGCTTTGTAGAATGTCAAGCATGCTTAAGTGTAACTTAGTCGGTAAATTAATAACACATTTATAAATTTCTTAGAGTAAACAAGGGGGGATATATAGTTTTACCTCCAATAATATATAATACTTGATTGATAAATCAAACACCATCCAACATTTAACTATAACTAAATCATCCTATATATCACAAAAAATAATCCATGTACTAATTAGACTTATTAGTGTGCCCTCTCATGAAAAATTAGTAGTATCGATGTTAAATCAATCTCCACCACAAAATCTTAAAACTCTCAAATCAATCCCACCACAAACCGTAATAAACGGACAACATGGATAGTAAAATAAACGTCGGCTAGCTATTTTTTTTTTTTCTTTCTTGTTCCACCTAAAAGTACACATGAGCAACTAGGGTGGTGATTTGATTGCTTATAAGCTATCAATAAAACTTAGACGTTGTATAGATTATTTAGTTTTATATTTATTAAAAATTATAGAATTTAAACTCTAGCGTGTTTAAACGTTATTTGATAGCATTTTAGAAAATCTCCCCCTCTTCAACTTTTCTCAAAACGTTGTATATAATTTATTTAGGTAGCATTTGTTAAATAAAATATAGAACGAAAAAAGTAAAATATGAAAAGTATTATAGACAAAAGTATTTTTTATTGTGTTTGTTAAATTTATCTGAAAATAAATCATGTAACTTCTTATTTTGGACTTTTCAGATAAATTTATCTCTCTCCATTCGGATAAGTTATCTTAAATCTTACGGATAAGTTATCTTGATATAACATTATCCTACTCATTTTAACAAACACTACCTTAATTAACCAAATATTTTACAATTTTTTTGTCCAACAGCAAATCAATTTTCAACTTTGTCTCTATATATGCCATTTATTCCTCTCCCTCTGTCATTCTCTCTTTCGCCACCTTCCTCCATCATCGTCGTTTCCAACTCCTCCATTGCGGCCATCTCTAGCCTTTGTCACTTTCGCCGTTCCTGTTGTTGTTTCCAGCATCCTTCTCCGTCGCGACCCTTCTTTGTTATTGATTCACTTCATCTTCATGTTATCATTTAACATTTAATTTTAAATATTATTTAATAATTATATTAATATATTTATTAATAATTATATATAATTTATCAACATATAATGGTAATAATTTTATCAGTTGGACATCAATTTATAATTTATTTTTATTAAAAATTATTTATATTATTCAGCAACATGTCCATTTTAATTTTTTTGTTAAGTTCATATTACTTATTAGGTTTTTCAAACCAAACATATGTATAACATTCCGATAATTTGAGAACAACTAATAACTATTAATTTAAATCGAGAATGATTAATAATTATTAATTATTGTATTTGTGGTGATTATTGAATATTTGTGGATTTAAAAGAAATATTAATTTATTTTGTATTAAAGAGATGTGCAAGTAATTGTTGAAAATTCGAGGTATAAGAGTTATTATTAAGTGAGGTGTATGTGGTAATTTCTAAAAGTTGTGGGGTCTAAATGTAATTTTCAGAAACTGTAGTGAAGTTAAAATGAAGTTGGTGCGTTTATAGGTTAAAGACGTGGTTGGCACGAGCGGTCATGTGAGGGTGGCCTAGGTGAGGCTGCGGGTTCGAACGTGAGGGTGGCTTGGGTGTGGCTGGAATTTTCCTGCCACACCTAGCCCAAAACAACATCGTTTTGGGCAAGACAGTGGGCAGCAATTAGGCTACCACGCGGCATGCACTGAGCTGCCTTCTTTTTCCATTTTTAAACCCCGATTTTAGCAAGCTTCGGGGTTCATTTTGGATAGCAGCAGTGAAGGGAAATTGGAAGAAGAAGGAAGGCACACGGAGGTAAGAAAATGGGAGAAATTCAAGGGAAATCAAGAAAAAATTCAGTGTAATCAAGGTTTAAATAATCAGGTAAGTGGAAAAAATTATGCTACTAAATTCCTAATTTTACTAATTTTGTTGAATTATATTATCTTATAGCATGTATTAATTTAACTGCGTGTGGGCATAAAAATGCTAAAATCTGCTAAATAAAGGCAAGCTCCTTACTTCCTTTGCGAGTCTCCTATGATTTACGGATTTCATTTCCTTCCTTAACCTGATTCGGTTCTGGGAATTATTTATATGCATTATGGATATTCGTTGTGTAAATTAATTTAAATAGGAGACTTCTGAGGTTTTATTCAGCAAGTGCTCACGAGGTGTTATACCGCTCCTATATCATTGAGAATCATGCCGAACCTGTTTGGGACTAGGTTTCTAGAGGGTTGGCCAGATGGTTTTTCGTGAATGTGAGTCTTGATAACGGGAGGCATGAGATGTTGACCGGTGAGGTGACGTGTTAACCATTTGGTGACACTAGAATGAATAGTCAACCGGGCCAAGGACGACTGTCGACTGGTTGTCCCTAGTCGTAGATTGTTAGCCAGTGCCTGATCACTGTCGATCGATTATGTCATTATGTGGCAGACATTGCATGAGATGGGGTTTACATCACTGGGGGGGATACATAAGCTGGATATGCCTAGACACGAACATATTAGTTTGCTTAGGTGCACAAACACTACACTGTATGTGTATTCTTATGTGGGTGAAGTATGGCTTGATGTTTGTAACAGCCCATTTCTTCAGGGCGTGTTATACCTTAGGAAAATTGGTCTATTTTTTTTTTTTATCATTATATTATCTCGAAATTTCCTAAGACCTTATTTATTTATTTTTTTTTCTAAATTACAATACATCCGAAATTTCCTAAGGCCTATCTAGTGTTTAATTTACACACCAGAGATAAATACAATTTACAAAGCGGAAGCTGAATCGAACCTTCTCACGGTAATGCATATAATAATAACTGGACATGACATTTATTATAAACTTAATTCATAAGCGTCTGACAATAAATACAATGTACATAATTCTTAAACTATTCATATCACAACATAACATGGTACATTTTCTCGTTTCCTGACGTCTCGTGTCACCACATATCATCAATCTCGAAATCATCTCTGCAAGTCCCGACTGGAACGTTGAATGTTCTAGGGGCGAACCCAAGTTAGATGATGAACCATCTAAGTAAGGGTACGTAATGCTATGTCATGAGTGTATGCAATGTCTTTCCTCGTAGGTGTCAACTGCACCCCTCATGCTACCTACCATTTTAGCGGCCACCTCTTTCGAAGCCGGGGTGTATCGGTGCACCCTTAGTAAGGCAGCGGTGCCAGTTCGTACTCCCTACGGCCTCATATGCGTGTGATCAATGATATCAACGTGTAATCATGTATGCATTCTACGTGATAGATACATATCAGGGCATGTCAATATGATGAAAATATTTTCGAGGAAGTACCACTTACCTTCTAGAGCTTATCAAGTTATCTCGAAATCTGTGCCTTACCTCGATTTGCGTGCCAACCTCAAAATTCGCACAAGACACCTCAACTTTGACCTCAAAGCATCCTAATCACCATAGGCATTTGAATAAATATTAAATCCTATTTTTTCATAATTTCTGGCATTTTCTTTAATTTCTCTCTATTTCTTCCTATTTTTCCTCAATAATTGCAAATTAAATATTTCTAGAAATATTTTCTCAAATATTTTACTACGAAAATTCATAAAATAATATTCTATAATTTCTGAAATTTTCTAGAGAATTTTACTCATCTTGATTTAGCATCTTCGACTTTCTCGGTATGCGTGCCATATTCCTGAAACACGTGCTTGGACAATTTTTCTCTGCCAAATCTCCAGAATATCATTACAACACCATTTCCTATTTTTCCAGAATTTTTTCGGAAGCTTCCTCAAATTTTTCCTTATTTTTCTTATTTCCTTCCTTTTCTTTTCTTTTTTTCCCTTTTTTTCTTTTTCTTTCCATTTTCTTTTTCCTCTCCCACTATTCACTCATCTTCTTCACCTTCTCTGCTCCAACGAACCAGCGCCTGCATCTTCTTCTTCTTCTTCTTTCTTCCTTTTCTTTTTCCTTTCTCTTCTTCTTCTTCTTCTTCTTCTTCTTCTTCTTCTTCTTCTTCTTCTTCTTCTTCTTCTTCTTCTTCACCATGGCAGCCCCTGTAACTCGCGGCTTCTTTACCGAGCACGCACGCACAGCGCGCATGGATGCCTCGCGCGCGCCTGCTCCGCCCGACGCCTCCTTCGCGCACGCTCGTGCGCTGCCTCACTGCCTTGCGGCCCATCGCGCGATCAGCCAAGCCCGCAACGTTGCCTGCCCTGCTTCTTCTTCCCGAGCTTGCTGGTGCTCGCGTCGACTTGCTCTTCGTCCGCCATGGCCGATTGACGAAGCTTCTGGCCGCCTCTTCGTGGCTGCTCGTATGCTTTGCGAGTGCCTTCTAGTCGTCGCTCACTGCCCAGCTCCATCGCGGCTGCCTCTGCTGCGATCGCTTGCTCGCTGCCCACTACCTCTGGCCGCGGCTGCCATGGCCGAAACTCGGCCTTGCTTTAATGCTCTCTCTCTCTCTCTCTCTTTCTCTCTCTCTTTCTCGCCTTCCTTCTCGAGCTCCTTGGTGCTTCTCCATCGCTCAAATCACTGCCTATTTATAGCCAAGAAAACTTGGCCACTACTCAGCCAACTTTGGCGTGTGAAGCACTTAAATTTCCTTCTGCAACTTGGCCGTTACTCCACATTAATTGCACATTAATTGCTTCAAATTTCATACGCCACCTATCCAGAATTCACGTGGCCATAATCCTCCATTTGCAGCCCCAAATTTCGGTCATTAATGCTTCACAGAAGCTTCACGAAGCCATTACAGGCCAGCCTCACACCACGCACAGCACATTTAATACATATATATATATAACTACATTAATATATATATATATACATGAAAAATTAATTTAAAAATTATACATTAAACCCTCAATTTCATCGTTATTTCACTAGTGCATATCCCTAATTGAAGCTTCGACCTTGAACCTCAAATTAATTTGCATTATAATACTGAAATTTCATAATTAATAATTCAAATCTTAGCTGAAAATGACAATTTCGCCCCGGTGTGCTCATCGGGCTATCGTTTAATCCCGAAATC
Organism: Diospyros kaki; assembly: GCA_036245055.1. Classification (NCBI taxonomy): domain Eukaryota; kingdom Viridiplantae; phylum Streptophyta; class Magnoliopsida; order Ericales; family Ebenaceae; genus Diospyros; species Diospyros kaki. The sequence goes on from BSEG01000003.1 coordinate 8,329,923, forward strand.
ACTGAAGGGTTGTTCATTACGCAAAACTGGAGCCCCCCTAGGGTTCCGTTGATTTTTCGAGAGCCTCCTACAACGATTTGGTTTTACAGCCTAAACGATAGCTGTATTTTTGCTGTACCGAAAACTGTTCCGAATTCGATTTCTTTCGATACCATAAATCCTATCTCGATACACTCGTTGAGACCATATAATTTTCCTTGGACAATTTCACTCTGAGGCATTCCCTTCAGTTGATTCGGTACATGTAATTGCTATAAAATTAACTTTTCGGTATTCAAAACTCATCGGAATTACGTGGCGACTTCATATGAATATGGGGTATTACAATGTTTGGCTTATGGGAGTTAATGTATCATGTTAATGCTTTCTACACCATTGCATCTGCTATTTGTTGCATTGCATGGTTACGTTACCATATAATTTATGCTAGCCAGCGCATCGAGCTCATATATTTTTGCTAGACAGGGCCTCGGGCTCATATATTTATGCTAGTCAGGGCCTTAAGCTCATATGATCTATGCTAGCCAAGGCCTCAGGCTCATATGATTTATGCTAAGGCCTCATGCTCATATGATTTATGCTAGTCAATTTATGGCGACAGCAGATTTGTATGTCGGACTTGGGTGCCAGGGTGTGCATTTCTTGTGTGGGTCCCAAAGACTACTATTATGTGCATTGGTCTATTTATTTATGTTAATGGCTGAATATCATAATGCATGGCATGACACTTTGATTTCCATCACGACATTTGATGAGTGGTATTCAGTGTAAGAAATTTATTCCCAGTTTTATCATATTTCTTCTATTATGCTTGTTGAGTCTTGTGCCTTACTTTATTTTTAACATCATTCCAAGTGTAAGAGTTAATGTCGATATCAGATCATTTACCGTGTTGGTCTTAGATAACTATGTGTACAAGGCAATCTCAACTGACAAGATCTTTGGAGTGTGAGTCGTGATTAGTGGTTCAGATAATGTATTTGTTGTATATGGATTGATTGATGCTTTATTATGTAAGGAAATGCCCCTGAAGTATGTATCTATAATTAATTTACTTCCGTTGTTGCATAGTAATAGGGCAAAATTCATGTCCATGTGTTTGACTTATTAGTTGGTTGTGAATAGAAATTCAGGAAATTTTGGATTGTCACAATATAACTATATAAATGACAATTTAAAAGTATATTTATCTAAACACGTTATTAATTTTTATGTAGAAAAACTTAAAAGTCATATTAAAAAAATGATAAACCAAACATTCTCTAAATTAGATATGACACTCCACGAATAACAGCACGCATGATAGCTTATATGCCCATTTTACCTACCAGTGTGGCTTATTAGATGCGACACTTCGGTACTTGGAACACGCGTGAATGAAAGAAACAACAAACGGATCGCATACAGGTAGCTTGAAACCGATTTAGGTACCAGTACGCATCTGTCTAACAAGAGAACACTAACAGATCCAAAAACGAGACAAGTACACAAATCTACAGTACTGCAAGAAGCCAACTGCCATTAATTACCTCATTTCGAAGCTCAGTGCTTAACCGTCGTCTTCTCATAGTACTCCTCCATTTCCCGAATCCAGAGATCGCCGAATTCGCACTCTTTCCATGCCTCAAACCAGGGCCCTCCCAGAGTGTAATGGATAGCCTTGGGGAAAGTACTGGCGTCGCCTTCCACCACCTGGTTATGCCCCACTAGGAAGTTCCAAACGAATGGGATGGAGCCAATCTCATCGTCATCCAGCCACTGGAATCGGTGGAGGAACGCTCCCGACTCAGAATTCACAACCTCCGGCGTCAACACTCGGTTCTTCGGATGGCCGCAATTGTACAGCACCATCGACGACCAGTTCTTCCTCGGATAATTTGTCTGAATGGCGCCGTCCATCTTCGTGGCCTCTTTCGGCCCGTAATCGTGTTGAACGCACATTACGGCGTATTTATCGTCGAGCAATTCCACCAGTTCCTTAACGTCCGCCAAGTAGAGAAAATCGCAATCCGCGAACAGCGCCCAGCCTTGATAACCGGCCAGGTAGGGCGTCAAGAACCGCGTGAAGGAAAACTCGGTGCTCTCGAGCTTGCCCCTCTCTCGCCAGTACACGCCACGTTCCCTCACATCGGACTGCTTGATCGGCGAGATCTCGACCGGAATGGAGGATCGCTTGAGGATGGAGTAGCGGCAGACCTCGTAGGCGATGTCTTCGCGCGCATCGTAGCCAATGAAGATCCTGAACGGCGGCGGCGGCGTATCGGCGTCGCCACTGCCGAAATCCTTCGGAACTGGATCTGATTTGGCGCCTGCAGGGCTCGCGAACCGAACCTCGTGGCCGTTCGAATATTTAGCACTTGCTATCAATGTCGACATTGCAATGCGAGGATTTACTACTGCAAGATCAGTTCAGTTTCGAGTATGTGAACATGTAAGCATATGAAGGAGAGAAGATTGAGAGAGAAGCGATCGAACTCACCTCTTCAAGCAGTAGCAGATCTAAGCATGAACAGGGGAGAAGAGGAGTGAATTGGTGTCATTAATTAAAGGCATCAGATTCAGCGCTGTGACGATAGATTTGGAATTGACGATTGTTGATTTCAGAATCTGCCGCGGGACCCTGGATTTTTGGGAGCACCGACACCTGGTTGATTGGGAAGTTTGTGTTGACATGTGCCGCCAGGGAGAGAGAGAGAGAGAGAGAGAGAGAGAGAGAGAGAAGATGATCCTGATGGATGGGATGGGGCACGGCAAGACTGGTCCCGGTCCGCAAGTGGTCACTGATGTTGCAGGGAAACTTCACAGGTTCAGAGATTCTCTTTTTCCTTTTTTTCTTCTTCTTTTACTGAATCATTGAACACTTCCTAATTTAGTATGTTCTGGTCGTTTCTAATTTCCATCCAACACTAACGTTACATGTGATGCGGCATCATAAGCTCAAACATATTGACTAACACGCCACAACTAAGCCTCCAAAGCCAACCTGACCTGAAACAAAAAGACCGATTATAACAACCACCAAAAGATATCCACTAGACTAAAGATTGAAATTGCCAAAATTGCCAAAAGCGCCAATCACCATATGGACAACCCTTGGCTAAAAACGAAGTAGCCAAAAACAAACAACCACCAAGCCACAAGACTACCATAAATCACAAAGTAGACCTCCCAAGCATGGTTGTCAAAATCTCGATTCAACTCCTGCAATTTTACGTGCTAAGAACCTCTAAACGACGACTTAATGCCCATATAAAATCTAAATTGTAGTAAAATCAGGGTGAATCCAATTCAACTTGGTAAAATCAATAGAATCTCAAATTGGACAACGGTTTTACTGATTTCAGCTTTTCATGCACAGAAAGGCTAGAGATGAAATTTTTTCCGTCTCTAACCAGTATAATATTAATTCTAATTCAAGAGATGTCCTCTGCCTCTACGAACCCTTCTCTTTCAAGCACCTTCGTCATAGCCTTCTGTCATTTCTCCTTGTCACACAAGGTTACTTGGTGCTCAATGTTACTGTCGATTCACAACTTCGATTGCTCGGTGCCACTATCGATTCAAAAACACAAACTGCCAATTGAGTCGTTGTCGATTCACAAACACGAATCGATGTTTCTGTGCTCGCTTGCTTAGTGTCATTATTTTTGTGCAACACGAATTGATTCATAACTCCGATTGCTCAGTACCACTATCATTTATCTTAAAGAGGTATACAACTTCGTCTATTTCTTCTTTGGCAATTTCTTAATTTGTTTCTTCTTTTGCAATTTCTTGATTGGATTCTTCTTTTGCAATTTTTTGGTCTAATTCTGTGATTCTTATCCACCGCAACTTCATCTATTTCTTCTTCGTTTGCCTTCATTAATTTGATTATTGTTGGTTTTTTTAATTTGAAAGTGAAATTTGGAAGTGAATTATTGTTGGTTTTCTTAAAGAATTGAATGTTTGTTGGAAATTTTATTATAATTATTATTTGTAATGTAAAAGTTTATCAATATATGTTGTTTTTATTTATATTAAGTTATAACTCATATGATTTATGAGAAATTACATTATATAAACTAATATTTGCAATTTTCATTATAGATGCATGAATGATGATAAATGGACTTAATATTTAGAAATTTCATGTTATTTATTATTTTTGAAATTGATGGATGAAATTATTTTGAAATAGGTAATATGTATTTCATTCATAATAAGAAATAAGGTTGAAATAATCATGTTATTAAGTATTATTAATTTATTTTTTTTATAAAATTATGTCATTATAAACTTATATTTACATAAATTTTAAAGAATATTTTTAATTATCTCTAAAATTTTATAATCTTACTATTCAAGTTTATGATTCAATTTTATAAATACTCTTTCAATCTCATTTAAAATCTCAATTTTAACATAGGAGCAAGATACAACATACTCAAATGGAGACAACATCATCCGGGACACTAAAGAGAGAAGTGCCAACAGTGAACCAAAGTTTGCTCTTGAAAAGAGCGAATGAAAGATAAGGTTATGTTCTCTTTACTATTTTTAAGTCATTTTTAGTTTTAAATTTTCTAAAATAATGAAAACGCATTCTTTTTTTTGTTTTTAAAAATGAATTTTTGAAAATAAATAAAAAAATTTAAAGAAAACTCAGAACAACAAAAAGTTGTTTTGAATGTTTTCATCCAAAATAAACTCTAAACTCAAAACACATTTATTTATTTATTTATTTATATTTTTATTATTATAACGAGAAAAAATATTACAAAATTCATTAACTGTAAAATGTATATATTTTTTAATAATATATTAACATTAAATATTTATAATTTACTAAATAATCAAATTTATTGAATAAAATATTATTAAAAAATTATTTTCAAAATTTCAAAGAGAACATGTTTTCTAATTTTCTATTTTGAAAAATAATTTTTTAAAATGACAAAGAGAACATGTTTTCAATTTTCTAAAAACAAACTATCAAAACAAAAAATTGAAAATGAATTCAAAAATCAAAACTAAAAATTAAAAAGTAAAGAGAACGCAGCCTAAGATTTCAAGTCAAGTCCAGATTGCATGACAGATGAGAGGAGCGACCTAGTCTTTTATGCATGCAACATTTGGAAAACACCTGGAGTTCCTGACCTCCAAAGGAAATAAACAAGGGTAAGAAGAACAAGCCGATGGGGAAGTCTACCCAGGCTTTTTACTACTCCATCTAGTTGTTGCCTTAACAAACCCTTCTCTCCAACTCCTCCAAAGGAAAAAGAGCTTACAATTTTGACGGAAGATGGGGAAAAAAAAAATCCCTTCTAGAATTTGGTTAATCAAAGAAAAAGTGTCCATGGTGTTCTGTTTCTATTTGACAAAGAAAACATTTATTCAAAAAAGAGAGAAATTTGATATGGTCCAGTATAGATAGTCTCTCTTTTTTTTTCGTTAATGCATTATCATGAGCGCCTCCTACTATTCGATCCCACAATTTCAACAAGAGAGATAAATCAAGAAACTCAGCAGGCAAGTTTTGATCTCTAGTACAACTGCAAACGTAAGGGCGGCAAGTATTTTTCATTTTTCAAAGTCGCTCCTTAGGTATTGAACTATCCCTTGATCAAAACTCGAACGAAATTTGAAGACAAAAAAAATAATACCTTAACAATTCTTTCTTTGTCAGTTCATCTACTTGGGGGGGTAGTCTCTCCTTAGGCACGCCACAAACACGCATACGAGCAGGGATAGATGTGGAGCACTAAACTAACTTCACTCATGGAACAAAAGGTTGGACAACACAACAAACATAGAAGGCATACTGATGGAGCTTATAATTTTACATATATTTTTATTTAATTTTTATTTTAATATTATATTATTTTTTTTACTTAAAATATATATTATATGAATTTTACATAATTTGAATATCTTTTTGTAGGAATCAGACAAGGAAAGTAAATTGGAGAAATGGATTTTAAGGAAGATATTTTTAATTAATTTATAATATTAATTTTGATATTATAAATTAATTAAAAATTAGAAATAAAGAATTATTAGTGAAGGAATTGGTGCATTGGAATTGGATACTCGCATGTATATTATATATTTTATTATTATTAGAGAAAGAAGAAAGACCGTTTGGTATTATAATATTAATTCATAGAAGATGAAATTAAGGATTTATAGAATATTATTATAATATGAGGACACAAACAAAAAGAGTGGAATATAAAGGAGAAATGAGCTGGCAATTGAATTGAAATTGAATAGCTCGCATTGAATTGATTATATATATATATATTTTATTAAAAGTAGACATTGGGGCATGGTTTGAATTATGTATATATATTTATAAATATATATATAAATAATTTGAAGAAAAGAAGAGAAATTGCATGCGCGTGTATCTATAAAATATTATAAAGAAAGAATTGAGAATTGCCAGTCGTAATTAAAAATAAATAAATTGAAACGGCACAAATCAAGGAGTTAATATATTATAAAAGAGAGATGAATGGGGAGTAAAAAAGGAGGGAGGAGGAGAATGAAGGAAGAGCCACCGTACAATTGCAGCAGCGACGTCGCATGTAGTATTCTCACCGATTCTCTATTCAACTTTTATTTGTATTTTTATTTTAATGTCTAACTAAGTCATTTTAGCTATGATTTAGATGAATTTTAATTTTAGAATTATGTTATTATTTGTTTAATTTAAGTCAAAACCCATTATTATTTACATAAAGAATTTATATTGTTGTGCATGTTTTAAAAGATTGACTATCATTTAATGAATTAATGATTTATGCATAACTAATTAAAAAATTACTATAAATTAGATTCATAGACAATATAAATTACATGTTTGGCTATGATGTCAAGAGATGATTAACTTATGTGTAAAAATCGAGAAAGTTTAGTGAGTCAAATTTCCTTCTAAAATTAGAGGTTTTCAAAAAAATTAATACTTATTTATTCTTTTGACATCTACTCAGAAATTTGATGGTGAAATTGAATTAATAAAAGATTAATATGACTTAAAAAAATTTATTAATTAATTAAGAAAAATTCACCATCACATGTAAATAATTTTAAAATACTGTAAGGGTATTTTTTGGTTTGAATCAGATTGAAAAGATAATTATATAACTTAGATTAAATAAAATCTAAACCGCATTCACTTATTAATTTTTCTCATAAAACAATTTAGTTTTGCATTAATTTCTTTTTGTTAGTTTTTATTCTCCGTTTTACTCATCCAATTAATTAATTAAATTTAACTTAGACTAAATTAATTTTTCTTTTTTGATATTATAATATAGTTCCGTGAGATCGACACTTCTTTCATCATTATATGCATATTTGATTAGGGTACACTTGCTTGAATTAATTATACATAAATTACATATCAAATACTGAATAAAGAAAAAAAATCAGATGAAGTAGGGCTCCATTACATAGGGTCATGAACAACCCTCAAGGAATAAGGAATAGATAAGCATGGAAGACTAAATCTCCATCATGAGATGAAAACCACCATCAAGCCAAAACCACAAAGACTCATTGTATAATATCAGTAACATGAGCCTCAATAGAAAGACCCATCTCTAGAGCTAACTAAAAAGGATAAGTCTCGACCAAGATGCCTCTATGGTGTCAGGGATCCAATGATAGGAAAAGAGACCGTCCATCACTAATGCTCTATCTCACATGAGGCTTCACATAATCCCGGATCTAAATGATCTTCCTCTAATGCCATGGGGTAGCCACAGGGCAAATGGAGGAACCGAAAGCACTTATCCCAGAGATGATATGCATGAACCCATTGATGTCAAATAAGCTTCTTATCCTTCTAAAGGATACGTCCAATACCAAGGCTATCCTAGTCTTTGGGACAACACATATCTTGCAAAGAAACTTTCACTTTTCAGGAATTAAGCTCCATATACCACCCCAAAGAAAGGCCAGCAAAATATACTCAATCTCCAAAGGCACTTTCTTGGGTAGAATAAATAGAGAAGCCTTTAGAGATGAATAATGAAGAGCACATATTTAACGAGCTATATATAAAGGATCACCAAAAGACAACAATCTACTCCTCCAACAAGTGACATGCTGTAAAATGCTATCAAAAATAGGCATGTAATCTCCATAGGTAAGTGATGATGAGATCCGAGAAGTGGTGGCCGAACGCCCCCTTTCTGCCTCCTCGGCCATACCTGCAATGGAGACGGGGACTTGCTCCCCCGATCGATCTCCGACGATCAAGTCAGTTCACTTGCTTGATAGGAATCTAATTGTAATGGAAAAATCCTCCCTATTCTTACCTCGTCCTCTTCTTTTTATCCTCTCCTCCAGATTAGGATCCTGGAGGGAACTTCGGGATCTTCTTGATAAGGATTCCATAGTGGCGTCCGCTCCCGAGATCTTCAGGATAGACCCTATCCCCACGACCTTCGGCAAGGTGATCGATCCCTAAGAACTCAGGGTTTCTTTACCGTGTGCCCCGCCACCTATCATGGCGATGATCTTCTGCCACGCGTCCTTTAGTCCTCAGCGAGATAATCATAGGCGAAGTTCTTTATCAAGCAACACGTGTTCTACCCGCATTTGGTTGTTCGTCTTAGGTATCGGCGTAATTTGGGACCCGAGGTCCTTTTCCTCATCACTTGCCCCCTCACTCTTTGAGCTCTTCGGTTCGAAGGACTAAAAGAGTGGTAAAGCTCCCGAGGCTCTTCCTCATGACTCCTTGCCGGTTGTCATCTTATGCGATCCGAGGGGTTAACCGTATTTTCCCCTTGCGCGTGTTTGGAGGGCACATGAATCGATTTGTTTCTACGGCGATATCCCTTCCCCATACGTTGTCCAAAACCTTTTCGTCTTTCGAGTAATGCCAGCCTGCGATAATTAATGCTCATCATTGCTCGTCCTTTGGCCTCTTTTCACCCACAGTTTAAATAGGAACTTTCTACTCCTTCATTCGCTTTTTCACCCGACTTTCCTTCAGCCTTTAGCTCTTCTTGCGTCGATAAACATTTCCTCCTCTTTCCTCATTTCCTTCTTCCAATCTTCTGCCATGGCGATCACCGGTTCTGGGAAGTTTAACTCCACCGGCGCAGAGCTCATTGAATGCGAAAACCATCCGGCCGCGTCCATTTCATGCCAGTGGATGAGCCAACCGGAATGTCAACAGTTCAGAGAAAAATACCATATCCCCGAAGAGTGGGAGGTCGAGTTCAACAGCCACCTGCGAGCGTGTCACCCTGTCGCTGGTCGGCCTTGCGTCTACAAATGTGCTTTCGATAGGGGTTTTCGACTTCCCCCCCGAAGAAGAGTGATGTCACTGCTTCAACACCTTACCATCGCCCCTGCCCAGCTATCCCCCTTCGGATGGCGGTATCTGATGGGCTTTCTTCTCATCTGCCATACTGGCAAAATTGAACCATCTGGAGATCTCTTCGACTTCTTCTTTACCACCAACCGCGATCCTGGAGGTTGGATCTCCATCTCCCCCCGGATCGTGAAAGATGGTCGTCTTCTTGCTTGGAAAGAGCGCCCTGAACTCGAGATTGGCGCTTCAACCCTCATGCAATCTGGTGGGTCGAAAGATTCTGATGATTGGAAGGAGCGCTTCGTTTTTATCCGCCCCAAGCCCTCTGGCTCTTCTCATGAGCTTTGGTCCGTTTGCAACGAATGGACCCTAGATACGAAGCACAAACGTCCGAGCGTCGAGGCTATCGAAGAGTCCGCCGACCGATTTATGAAAAACAGCCGGAATTGGGAAGAGGGGTGGCTTTCCAACCCTAGCCTCACCAAGGCGGGTTTGGACGGCGAGAACTGTGAGCTCTTTTTCTTTCATCTTCTTTCTTACTCTCCCTTCTTCTTCTTTTTCGGCGTTTGATTTTTATTGTTTCCCCTTCTCAGTTGAAGATCTCTGGGAGATATCCTACTCCCCCATCGCCGAGGGAATGATCTTGGACTTCCCCGGGTGTAAGGGCCCCTCGGCCCCTCCCAGCGTCCAGAAGGTGTTGGAGATGGTGACCCCTTCCGAGCGAGCCCCGAGGAGCAGAAAAAATAAGAAAGCTCCGACATCCTCAAGATCCCGAATAACAGCGGAAGGGGATCCCCGAACCTTCCGAGAAGCTCCTAGGGACGGTGCTGATGAAGGCTCAAAGGCCTCCCCCCAACAAAAGTCTTCTACCTTGCCTGCCCCTTTGCCGATCCCCTCCGAAGATGACTCGGCAACCATTACTCAAGTGGTTGCTGTAGCTCGCACAGAGGCACAAGAGAAGCCAACTTCGGCAGGTACGAAGCCCCCTGCTACGTCTCCCAGCATTCTTGTCGGTTCTGTTTTTAAGCGAATATTAACGCCTTTAGCTCCAACGAGGCGCTCAGACCTAACAGGGGAAGCTTCACTGGAAGAGGCTTCTACATTGTCCACCAAGGAAATCCTTGAGCCCCGAACCAAACACCGCAGGACAGAAGCTACCCCTTCGGCTACCACTCCTTCCGAACCCCCAACTTTTGAAGTCGCCACGACTCATTCGGCAGCTCTGGCTCTTCCCGACATCCCTCAAACGCCGAACGAACCGGACTACTGTGCCAAGATCCTGAGGGTATGATCCTAATCTTTCTTCTTTTTTATTTCCTTTATACCAGTAAGTCTTAATCTCTGTTCTGTTTCTATTTCTCCAGAGCCTCGCAGGGTTCCAAGGTTCAGTATCCCGGCGAGAATCTGAACTGCGCGCCCGGATCTCCTCCCTGGCATTCGAGGTCAAAAGGCTCCGAGGGCTTGAGTCCTTTTTTTCCCAGCTGTCGGATTTGGAACATCGTGTCCATATCTTGACCAAGTCTGTTGAGCTGGCCCAAGAAGACGCCCGACTCGCAAATGAAGCTGAAGCTCAAATGCGCGAGGATCTGGAGTTAGTCCAGAAAAACATACTCGAGGCCAACCAGGCTAATTCTCGACTTGGGGAGGAGTTGGACGCCGCGCAGAGTGCCAATAATCAACTTCAGGAAGACAATAATCAGCTTGAAGAGGACCTACAAAGGCTCACTCTAGAGCTGAAGGAGGCCAAGAAAGGACAGGTCGAGGCGCTGGAGTCTTACTCCCGGTGCAAGGAAGATCTTCGCACTGCTCATGCCCAGCTCCAGTCTGCCCTTAAGGATGCCCAAGTGGCTATCCAGAATGGTCGTGAGGATTTCCGAGGCTCCGAAGCTTACACCGCGGAGCTAGAAGAAGTTCTTCGGGGTGGCTTTGAGCATATGAAGAAACTTGTTAAAGAGCGCTTCCCCAACCTAGATGTAGACTCCATCCCTTTTGATATTGTCGCAACCTTATCTTCTTTAGAGTAGATATCTTTGTATTTAAACTTGTTGCTGTAATAGAAAAAAATTGGTTTTTCTGCCACTTTCCTTTTGTTATTTCCTCTACATTCTATTAAGATACAGAAAAGATCATCAGGGATCGGGCTTGATCCTTCGTTTTTTTATTTCAAACTTGTTGATATCGTGCATGTTTCGTATTTTAGGGGATCATGATCCCTGTCTCCTCTCCAAAGGATTTAGCTTTGGCAGGATCACGTTTGATCCTTTGTCGTGGGTTGAAATCCGTCGAGGATCATATTTGATCCTTTGTTTCGGTAGAGGGTTCGGACCCCCCGAGGATCATATTTGACCCTTTGTTTCGGTCGAGGGTTCGAACCCCCCGAGGATCATATTTGACCCTTTGTTTCGGTCGAGGGTTCGGACCCCCCGAGGACCAAATCTGATCCTTTGTTTCGGTCGAGGGTTCGGACCCCCCGAGGACCAAATCTGATCCTTTGTTTTGCTGAGGAGTTCTTGGGAATGACGAGTTCTTACGCATAGGAGGAAGAGTAGATTTATTCCCGAATTGTATATGAAAAGAACAAAGAGAATACTACTGACAAGATATGTAATAATGAATTTGGACCAACAGATCCTGTAAAAAAAATAAAGGATAATTACTGATAGAATTTCCTCAAGTTCTACATGTTCCACGCGTTTTTTACTGGTGCCCCTTCGAGGGTTTGCAGTTTGTAGGCACCAGGGCTGAGGACTTCTGTTACTTTGTAAGGACCTTCCCAATTTGGTGTTAGCTTGTTGGCCTCTCAAGCCCCCCGAACGTCTGTTCGCCTTAATACCAAGTCTCCTGGTAGAAAATTTCGTGCCCTCACCCTTCGATTGTAGTACCTCTCTATATGTTGGTTGTAGGCAGCCTGACGAATCTTCACCTGATCACGAAATTCATCCAAGAGATCGAGGTTGTCCCTTAGATTTTGTTCATTAGATTCAGGGCTGAAAAACTCCACTCTCAACGTAGGTACCCCGATCTCGACTGGGATCAATGCTTCCGAACCGTAGCATAAACTGAAAGGGGTTTCTCCTATGGAAACTTTCACCGTGGTTCAATAAGACCACAAAATGCTCGGCAATTCTTCTACCCAGCTACCATTCGCCTTATCCACTCTCGCTTTTAAGCCTCGCAACAAAGTCCTATTAGCGAGCTCAATTTGACCATTAGCTTGAGGATGGGCCACCGAGGTAAATTGCTGCCTAATTCCCAATTCCTAGTACCATTCCTGAACAGATCGATCAGAGAATTGAGTGCCATTGTCCGAGATCAGTACCCGAGGAATTCCAAAATGACAGACCACGTTCTTCCATAAAAATTGTTTTACCCGCCGGGCGGTGATTGAGGCCACTACCTCAGCTTCGACCCATTTTGTGAAATAATCTATAGCAGCCATGATGTATCTAATTTGTCCTGTTATCAGGGGAAAAGGTCCTAGGATGTCAATACCCCATTGAGCGAAGGGGCAAGGCATGGCCAGATGGGCTAGCGCGACTGCCGACACATGGACCAGGTTAGACGTTCGCTGGCATCGGTCACAGGTCCTGACCAGCTGTTCCGAATCTTGTACCATTGTTGGCCAATAATACCCCTGTCGTAGAGCCTTTTGACTAAGAGCCCGAGCTCCGATATGACTTCCACATATACCTTCATGTATCTCACGTAGGACATAATCTGCTTCGTGAGGTCGGATGCATTTGAGCAATGGTTGTGAAAAAGACCTTCTGTACAATTCTCCCCCAATTAACACGAAGCTTCAGGCTTTTCGCTTGACCTCCCGAGATTCCAAATTGCCTTCGGGGAGTTTCTCTTCTCTCAAGTATAACAGCAACGGATCCATCCAGCTGGGCTCGTCCTCCACACATAACTGATCAGCAACCTCTTCGACACTTTTTTGCAGAAGAGACTCAATCTGAATTTCCCGAGAGCTCGTAGGGAAAGAGGAAGAGGCGATTCGGGACAACAGGTCCACCTCCGTGTTCATTGCCCGAGGGACATACTCAACTTTCACGCGTTGGAAGAGCGCCATCAGCTTTCTGACCATGGTCAAATACCTCGCCATGTGGTTTTCTCGAGCTTCATACTCTCCATTCACCTGTTGTACCACCAAGTTAGAGTCCGAGCTCACCTCAACGCTCTGAGCTCCCAACTGTTCAGCTAATCTCAATCCAGCCAGCAAGGCCTCATATTCTGCTTCGTTATTGGATGCTCGGAATTCGAAGTGTAAAGCATAAGGCCATATCTGTCCTTCGGGACTCTTAATCATCAATCCTGCTCCTCCACCACCCGAGGTCGAGCTTCCATCTACTGCCACCATCCATGGCCTTTGATCCTCCTTCGAACCCTCGGGAGCCCTAATTCCTTCGGCAATAAAGTCTGCTAACGATTGAGCTTTAATAGCCGGCCGCGGCCTATACTTAATGTCGAAAGCAGTGAGCTTCACCGCCCACTTCAACATCCGCCTCGAAAGTTCTGGTTTGCTAAGGACCTGCCGCAAAGGCTGATTAGTAAGCACAATAATCGTGTAAGCTTGAAAGTAAGGTCGGAGTTTTCTGGCCGATATTATTAAGGCGAAGGCCAATTTTTCCATAGGAGGATACCGAACCTCGGCCCCCGTCAACCGCTTGCTTGCATAATAGATAGGCCTCTGGATCTTGTCTTCTTCTCGTATCAGTACCAAACTCACGGCTTCATTGGCTATTGCCAAATATATATATAATGGCTCTCCTGGCTTCGGCTTGGTGAGAACTAGGGGCGTGGCCAAGTGTTCCTTTAGCTTTTCAAAAGCTTTCTGGCATTCAGAATTCCACTCGAAGTTGTTTACCTTTGACAAAACCTTGTAAAAAGAAAGGCCTTTTTCCGCCAGGCGAGAGAGGAATCTACCTAGGGCGGTCATTCTGCCCGTGAGGCTCTGTACTTCTTTCACACTCCTCGGTGCGGGCATATCCATGATAGCTTTGATCTTCACTGGATTTACTTCAATCCCTCGGTGATGTACTATGTAGCCTAAGAATTTTCCTGCAGAAACGCCAAAAGCACATTTGACAGGATTAAGCTTTACGTGGAACTTACGAAGGGTTTTGAAGCATTTCTCCAAATCCTCCGGATGACTTCCTGCCTCCAGGCTTTTTACCAACATGTCATCAACTTATGCCTCCATATTCCTCCCGAGCTGATGCTGGAAAAGCTTATTCACCAAACGTTGATAAGTAGCTCCTGCATTTTTCAAACCGAAAGGCATTACAGTGTAGCAGTAGGTTGCCTGGCTGGTAATGAATACGGTCTTCTCCTGGTCCTCCGGGTGTAATGGAATCTGGTGATATTCCTGAAAAGCATCTAAGAAACTCATGAGTGAACAACCAGTCGTCCCATCAATTAAGGCATCGATCCTCGGGAGTGGGTAGCTATCCTTTGGACAAGCCTTGTTAAGATCGGTAAAATCGATGCAAAGTCTCCACTTGCCTTCCCCTTTAGGGACCAGTACAACATTTGCTAACCAATCCGGATAATCTACCTCCCGAATGTATCCAGCTTTGATCAATTTTGCAATTTCCTCCTCGATTGCCCGAGCTCTATCCGGGGCAAAACTTCGTTTCTTCTGTTTGACCGGATGGAAACCTGGCCGGATCCCCAGCCTATGCGTCATGACTGCTGGATCTACTCCTGACATGTCCTAAGCAGTCCATGCGAAGACGTCCGCGTATTGCCTAAGGAGCGCTACTATCTGACTCCTTAGTGGATCTTTTAATTCCACACTCACCCTCACACAACGATCTGGGCAATCTACCTTCAAAGGTACCTCCTCCAATTTTTCCACTGGCTCTGCTGTTTTTGGATCTTCGTGTCCTTCTAATAGGAAGCTGACCTCCTTCGGGAGGTCTGCTCGGGGGCTCGGAACGTCACTTTGCAACCCTGCCCCCTTGTCCCTTGCTATGACTATAGAGGCCATGTAACATTCGCGAGCAGAACGCAAATCTTCCCGCACTTCTCCCGTCCCCCTATCGGTGGGGAACTTCAACATCATATGATATGTGCTTGGAATGGCCCGAAGGGCATTGAGACCAGATCTGCTAAGAATCATGTTGTACGCCGAGGGTACGTCTGCCACCAGGATGTCTAGCATAACTCGAGAAGTTCGAGAGCCTCTCCCTACCGTTAGTGGGAGCTGAATGATGCCTTCTGAATACACAGCCTCCCCATCAAATCCCACTAAAGGGACCCTTGCTGGCCTTAACTGTGCCATTTCGTATCCCATGCCGAGGAAAGCCTGCCGATACAAGATTTTCGAAGAACTCCCCGGATCTACGAGGATCCGCCGAAGCTCCCACTTTTCAAGCTCGGCTGTTATCACCAACGGATCATTCCGATTCTGTTATCCCGAGAGGTCATTGTCGGAGAAAGAGATTGGCTCCACGTTACGTGACCTCTTTAGCCGTGTGGGGCCACCCCCTTCCTCCTTCATAACTAGGACTTCTCCTGCCGCAAGCGTATGAAATACTGGAGGCTGAGGATGATCGTCTCTTCCCCGGTGTAATCTCTCCCGCTGGGCTTGATCTCGATCGTCTACGCGGTCCCTCTTGGGGGGGCTTTGCGATCGCGACCGTTGGTCTTTGCTTCTCCGAGAATCGCTTGCCTTTGCCACATAACTCCTCAGGAAACCCCGATTGATGAGCTCCTGGATCTCCTCTTTTAGTTGGTGACATTCCTCCGTATCATGGCCATGATCCCGATGGAAGCGACAATATTTGTTCTGGTTCCTTTTGTCAGACGGAGCCTTCATTGGCCTCGGCTTCTTCAGATAGTCTTTACCTTCAATAGTGGCAAGGATCTCTACCCTCGGGGAATTCAAGGGGGTATATCCACCCGACTCCCACCGAGGACGATGCTTTTTCCTTCGGTCCTCCCCTTTCCTTTCCTCGGGAGGCTTCTTTTTATCTTTCTTCTCCACATATTCCGCCCTTTTATCTTGCATGACCTCTTCGGCGTTTATGTACTTCGTAGCCTGGCCCAGTATGTCCGTGAACGTAATCGGGGGTGTCTTGGCTAATGACTGTGCGAAAGGACCAGGCCTTAAGGCATTCTGGAACGCCACCATAGCCACGCTGTGGTCAAAATTCTCTATGCTTAAGGCCTCCATGTTGAAGCGTGAGACGAAGTCCTTCAAAGGCTCTCTCTGGTTCTGCTTCATACTTACCAAGGCCATGGTAGACCTTCGATGCCTCCGGAGGAGTGCAAAGTGCGCCAGAAAACTGCTTCGAAGCTGTGTAAAACTCACGATAGAATGATGAGTCAGGTTTGAATACCAAGCTCGTGCGTTCCCTTCCAGGGTGGCCAAGAAAACTCTACACCACATTGCGTCCGAAGCATCCTGCACCATCATATGTGAGGTAAAGAGGTCAAGGTGATCCATCGGATCGGAGGTCCCAGCATAAGGCTTAATGGCCAGAATGCGAAGACGTTCCGATGGTATAGCTGTCATGATCTCCGGGCTAAGAGGCTGAGCTATCATTGCCCCCTACCTCTCCCCAACTTTGGGCTTCAGGGCAGCAATCTCCTCCTCGAGCTGCCGTAGCCTTTCTTCCTGCCGCTGCTATAGGAACGATAAGTCCGAAGATTCCGCCGCTTCACCTTGGCCATCATCTCGTCCCGGCCTCCGCGGGTTCACCTCCGGCAAAGAGGACTCCTCCTCCCGTAGGGGTTCTTGCCTTCCTTCCGTCCGGGAGTGTTGGGCTTGCTGCTGCTGTCAATCCAAGAAACCTGTGAGTAATTCCGTTAATCGTTGCACCTGACCTTCTAGGAGCGCTATCCGATTAGGAGGTGGCGGTCCCTCCTTGCCTTCTGGTCTCTGGTCCCTCCCCGCCGGACTTCTAGGTGGGTTCTGCTGACTAGGTTATGGGATAGGGTTGTCCCCTACTGCTCGAGATTGTTGTCTTCTGGTTGCCATTCCAAGCAAAGGAAAGATTATCAAAAATCGTCACAACCTGTTGCGCTGGAGAGACAGAAAAAAAGAGTGCCTCGGCCCCACGGTGAGCGCCAATTGATGATGAGATCTGAGAAGTGGTGGCCGAACGCTCCCTTTCTGCCTCTTCGGCCGTACCTGGAATGGAGACGGGGACTTGCTCCCCCGATCGATCTCCGACGATCAAGTCAGTTCACTTGCTTGATAGGAATCTAATTGTAATGGAAAAATCCTCCCTATTCTTACCTCATCCTCTTCTTTTTATCCTCCCCTTCAGATTAGGATCCTGGAAGGAACTTCAGGATCTTCTTGATAAGGATTCTATAGTGGCGTCCGCTCCCGAGATCTTCGGGATAGACCCTATCCCCGCGACCTTCGGCAAGGTGATCGATCCCTAAGAACTCGGGGTTTCTTTACCGTGTGCCCCGCCACCTATCATGGCGATGATCTTCTGCCACGCGTCCTTTAGTCCTCAGCGAGATAATCATAGGTGAAGTTCTTTATCAAGCAACACGTGTTCTACCCGTATTTGGCTGTTCGTCCTAGGTATCAGCATAATTTGGGACCCGAGATCTTTTTCCTCATCAGTAAGCTTTTTGGATTGAGGGGAATACCAAGATAACAAGTAGGGAGTTGACCCCTTCGAAAACCAAAAAACTACAGCAACTCCTCAAGAAAAGCCGCATTAGAATAAGACACAAAGAAGTCGTTCACCCCTAGGAAATAACTATGAAGCTCCCTATTAATCTTTACAGGGTACCTAGGGAAAGAAGATGCAAATGTTGATCCATTAAAAAATTGAGGGAACCCATAACTCTCATGGCTATCAACAAAAAGTCCTAATCCACAAAGTCATGAGAAGCCTTACCCAATTCCACTTTTATAGCACAGCGATGCATACCTTTGTGTAGGTGGTATTGAAGAAGTAACTTTTAGGCCAAAAGAATATTATCACCAATCGATTTGCTAGACACAAAAGTTGTTTGCACCACATCCACCAAATTAGGAGCACCAAATCATAAGGAATGTTACACATGCACGCGCGGGCACGTACACACACATATATAGTAAAATTTTTATTTGGTCTTTGGTCCAAAATCAAGACCACATTAGGCTGGACTAAAGATCAATTTTAAAATTTTTCAAACCAAAGACTAGACTGAACTTATTCAATCTTAGGTTGCACTGAGTTTTTCAGTTTGGTTTTTCCACCCAACTAAAATTTGAACAGTACCCCTAAATGCAACTACATTGAAATAACAAAATCAACCTTCCCAGCACCCCCCTGGCACAGCCCTCATTCTTTTAACCAAAGTATATATTTTCTCTCTACTCTTTCTTAATCAAAATATGCATTTTAATTATAAATAATTTTAATTAACAAATATGTTCTAATTGCAAAAAATATCTTCTTCTTTTGTCTCTCCCACCAACTCAAAATCGAAAGATAGAGAATTGTTTCCCATCCACTGATTGGAACCATTAATGTCAAAAAAAAAAAAAAAAAACACTTAGGCAACATTGATGGCTTCGGATTGGGTTGGGATGTCATAAGTGGAAGTTGAAGGGATCGACAACATCAAACAGCTGATGACATTTAAATCTGGAATAGCCTAAGTATTTCAGAGATCCATAGATCCTTTAATATTTCTCTATTTCTCTCTTTTTACCTCTTTTTGGTCTAAAAGGTGAAATCGTTCATCCCGGACGCCCCCCACTCCTGGCCCGACGAGACGTGGGAGGGTTAACCATGATAACCCAGCTAGACGCAGTGGCTAGATCCGGACTCATTGCGCATAAGGAGCCCCCCTCACTTTGGAGAGAGGTTTACTCCCACACTGCCGCTTGCGACTCTTTGCCTCTTTTTCTTCCTCCTTAAGGTTGCTATTGAGGGGAATCGAAAAGAAGATATGAGAAATAGGACAAGAAGATGAAGAACCGACGACCATCGCAGGCGACAAAGAAAAAGGCCAACAATACCAACAACGAAGAAGAAGATGCAAGAGTGGCCAGTTTTCTCTCTCCAGTTTTCTCTACCTCCCTACCTAACTAGCTGAATAAAAAGTTCTTCGGCATTTTTTATGTTTAATTATTTGGTTTTTTTAAATTTATTTTTAATTTTAATTAATAATAATTTAATTTAGGTTGCTTACCTTAGGTTTAAGTGACGGAGTTAGTAATAGAGGGGTCTGAGTATAATTTATTATTATTTTTAATTTTCTTATTTTTCTATTTTTTTGATGAATTTTTGTAAAAATAAAAAATTTAACTTTTATATGGAAAGTTGCTCCTTTAATTTAAATTTGACAGTGTTATATAATTATTAATTATAATTATGAAAGTTCAACTATGTATTTGATAAATATAAAGTTTATTATATAATTGATATTATATTTTTTTTTAGTCTATTATCAATTCTAATATTTGAACTCTAATTATTTAATCAAGATGTTCTTATTGACTAGTCTTGTTACTAAATTAAATTAATCTTTGGAATCTAGCTATATATATAGGACCCGATCTTATTAATTAATTATTATTAGGAACAGAGATATTCTTTTCATACATGCATGTTGTAATTAAACAGCTTCAAATTGATAGTATTGAACATACAAGTAAGGAAGAAGACAAATTATTATTAGTGTACGTAGTTGCATAACTTGCATGTGCATGCATCAATATTTATATATCAAGATAATTATATCCATATCCATCTTTGGAGGCTCCCTTAGCAAAGGCTAAGGCTTTGCCCTTGGCCTCCGATCTCTTCATGATCCTCAACCTCCTGCATGATTCACTGAACATCCTGCACAATACATACATGCATTAATATTATTAGATTTTTCGCCCACAAAATATTTCTTTCATCAAATATTAATTGTCTAGAGAATAAAATAACTTATATAAAAGGAAGGAGAGAAAATAAACAATCTGATTAACTCACGACACAAATGATCGAATATTTGGTTTCTTACTTAATTAGTTAAATAACCATTTAAACCCATAATTAATACCAGTTTAGGGCACGAACTAACATATGTGTGAGAAAAATAGAACCCACCAATATGTCATCTTCAGGTAATTAATTGCTGAATAAAAATGAATTGAATCATTTAGCCATCCTCTTTTGCTGCATTCACTGTGCGCTTGCTTTCATGGCGTACTTGTAATAATTGAGAGAGAGAGAGAGAGAGAGAGATAAGCTTACTGCCATGGAACGTCGTCTTCTACAAGCATCCAGTCTCCATCTTTGTCTTCATAGATGGCTACGTATTCGGAGCTGTCTCCTTCATCCCTCAACGCCTTCTCTGTCGACCCACGAGTTAATTACTTAATTACAAATAACCAGAAATAAACAAATTTGAATAGTAGGAAGAAGGCATGACTCACCAATGCCATGGCAACCGAAGAGCCTATCAAGAGCCATTGCGAGATTACCGTACCCTTTGTGGTTGCTCAGATCGATCTTCCGAAGAAAAGGAGCGCCGTCCGCGCTCACTTTTACGTAACGATGATTAGCCTTAGCCTTTCTGGTTTCGCGGCCGCCGCCGCCGCCGTTAAAACACTTCTTCCTCCTGTACGAGCGCACCGGCGGCCACCCAACAGCTACTTCATCATTCTTCCTCTCGCCGCCGGACATCCTCCTCTTCTTCTCGTTTTTCTCCACTTGGTCGCCGCCCGGCGGGCCAAGCCTGAGCTCTGTGAGATCCAGTCCAAGGCCTTGCTTCGCCATTTCTACTTGATATATGATATATGATCAGTGCTCGATCTTCTGTTCGATAAATATACATATACATACACACACACACACACACACACACACACACACACACACACATATATATAAGTGATGAAAAGGCAAGGTTTTGTTTTGTGCATGCAATTGTGGGAAGCTCCGAGAAGATGGTGGAACAATGGCAGGTTAACTAGGGCTAAGTGGTCGGCCACATGAGATTGAGGTTCACAAACTTGGATCAGGTCCATTTCTAATTTTATTAATTTAATTACAAGAATACATATATATATATATAGTAGTTAGTATACAATTGGAAATATAAATTATATATTTCCATGGCTTGCTTATCCCAAAAATACCCACTAAAGAAATATATATGTAACTATAATTTTTTTTTTTATGACTTGGGTTTCTAGCCTTGCCTGAATCGTAGGAGAGAGTGGTCTTCTCCTCTGATTCATTTTCTAAATAAATTTAGATACAATAACAACTTATATACATTTAGAATAGACATTCGAGAAGTGGTTGCTCTCTTTGTGGACTCTCCTTTACATTATGTGGATGAAACTCCTAGAGGGGTGACAAGACATATCAAGATCTCGCCCTTCATAAGAATTCGAATTTCTGATACTCATTTTAATCTTTTAATACTTTACTGCTTCCGATAGGGCATATGTAACTATAATTTACAAAGATGTTGGTTGGTTTACATATACCCAGCAGTCATTCTCTAGTACTGATATTAGTTGTATAAAATTAATTAGATTTTAATATGAAATAATTTACTTGGTAATTAATTAAGAACTTAGTTAATTTAACATGAGTAACCCAACTAATTAATTATTATTCATTCTTCATATCTTCTTACTACAATTAAACCTATAATTAATAGATTTAAGCATTGGGATTGTATGGCAATGTGATCTCCCAAATTAATTAATCAGGGAATATTAATTTACACAGTATAAATAGCTAGGGAACTGATTTAATAACATTTTATTGAGAAATTTAGGGAATAATTAAGACATTTTGTATTTTGTCTTTTTAATTAGACATAATTTAGTCAGTTTAATTAATTCATAGTTTATTATTAAAATTAAAAAAAATAACGTTTAAGTATTCATGAAATGATATGTTTTTTGAACTCTTCTCACCACCAAACTTGTCACCTTTCACTTGTCCTCTTAATTAATTAGTTTCTCTTAACAAAAATAAATTACCATGCATGATATATGAATTCATATAATTAATTAATGTGGTGAATGCTATATATATATGATATATTTTAACCTTTAATTAGGAGAATTTTATTATTTGTAAAATTATATTGTGCTGAAAATACTTTATGTTAAATCAAATAATGAAATTGCACTATATATTTTTATAATTTTGATCTATTTTACTATATATTTTTCTAATTTTTCTTCCACTGCACAAATATAAATAACTTATTTTATTTTTAAGAAACATTATTGCAATAACTACTCTTGAGGTTTTAAGAAACACCTTTCCATATTTTAGAAATGGCAATAACCTCTTATATATGTTGTCAAATAAAATATTAAAATAATTATTTTATCTTTTTTTTTCTCTTTTTGATTTTAGAAAAAAAAAATAACAACCATGGCTTATCGACAAGATACTATGAGTGAGTTATTCGCAAAGAGAGAGATAGAGAGAGATGACAAACCAATTTTGGTTCATTATTGTCGTTTCTATTACAAACAACCACGACTACTATTACCATCATTGTCGTTATAAATCCATGTATACTCCTAGTAGAAAGAAAAAAGAGCCAAATAAGAGAGGGGAAAAAGTGAAAATAGAAAATAAAAAATTGTAATATAACATTAATTTCAGAAATACTCTATATATGTTTTAAATATAAAAAATAATTTTTAATGAAATAATTTATTTTTAATAAAAATAATTATTTATAAAAAGTAGTGGCTGAGCAAGATTTGAGGCATTGTGGGTGTCAAAAAGGCATTCACCGTAGAGAATAGGCTGAAGGAGGAGACCAGAATTCAATAATAAATAAGCAGCCAAGGAAGTGGGCCGCCCCGAGCCTTCCAGAGGAGATCCTGGGTTGGGCCCCACCTTCTGTAAAAGGCCCTTCATTTTTTTAAATTAATATTTTATTTTAAGAAAATAAATATTTCCCCTGAAATTATTATTATTTACTATAGTAAATAAAATATAGGCAAATTAATCACTTAGTTTTTATTTTTTTAAAAAAAAATAAAGAACCCAACGGGTCAAGTTGAACGCAAATGCCCTAACCCGGTCACTAGCCATAAACAATAATTCTATAAAATATATAACATTAATTTTGTTAGTAAGTGAGTTATTAGAAGATAGAACACGAGTAGCTAGTT
Source organism: Diospyros kaki (assembly GCA_036245055.1). NCBI lineage: Eukaryota > Viridiplantae > Streptophyta > Magnoliopsida > Ericales > Ebenaceae > Diospyros > Diospyros kaki. The sequence goes on from BSEG01000003.1 coordinate 8,353,352, forward strand.
TACAACTATTTTATAGTCATTATGTGGCTAAAAAATAAATTAATTTAAGTGTACAAAAGATATTATTTTAATTTTAAGATAAAATTTATTTTGACGTTATAAAATATATATTGATTTAATAATATTAAATTAAAAATATAAGATTGCGTTCTCTTTACTTTTTTCAAATCATTTTTAATTTTCAATTTTCTAAAATAATGAAAATGCGTTCTCTTTGTTATTTTTAAAAATATATTTTAAAAAAAAATTGTAAAGAAAACTCAACAACAAAAAGTTATTTTGAGTATTTTTATCCAAAACAAACTCTAAACTCAAAACACATTTATTTATTTATTTATTTATATTTTGTTATTATAATGAAAAAAATATTACAAAATTTATTAACTTTAACATGTATATATTTTTTTAATAATATATTAACATTAATGTTGTGCCCTGAAAAATCGAAAACGAGAAGTCCAACCACGGTGAGAAAGCCATCTTCGAAAGCTGTAGGGGAGCTTCGAAAGCTACTTAGGAAGGGGCTTCGGAAGCTTTTGGAGAAGGAGCTTTGGAAGCTACTGGGGAGGTTTCCTTCGAAAACTCCATTCGAAAACTGCTAGGGAAGGAGCTTCGGAAGTTGTTGGGGAGGTTTCCTTCAGAAGCTCCCTTCAGAAGTCCCATTCGGAAGCTGCTAGGAAAGGAGCTTCGGAACCTGCTGAAGAAGTTTCATTCGGAAACTGCTAGAGAAGTTTCCTTCGGAAGCGCTGGGGAAGGATCCTTCGGAAGGCCCACGTGTGCTCCCTGCTCGATCTCTATAAAATGACAAGTTCAACCCTCAGAAAAGGAGCTAGACATCGGTATTTCTGTCTCACTTTCCTTCCGAAATTGAGTCTTCTTTTCCATTCCTCGCGATTATTTTCCTTCCGTTACTGACTTGAGCATCGGAAGGTCTTCGCAGGAGGAAAATCCCACGAGCCTTTTAATCCTTATTTGTTCACTACAGTTCCTTTGGAAGCATCACTCATGTTCCTTCGGAAGGACCAAAAACCCTTCGAAAGCCTATCGCGGGCCACCCTTCGCAAGCTTATTGCGAGCCACCCTTCGAAAACAGCCTACGGAAGCGACCTTCGGAAGCTGCTGGAGAAAAGCTTCAGAAGCTGCTGGAGAAGGACCTTCGGAAGCCTATATAGAGCCAGCCTTCGAAAGCCTATTGCGAGCCAGCCTTCGGAAAGAACCTTTCAGAAGCCCCCCTAGTTTTGCAGCCAAATCTTCGATCAAGTCCCGAGGCTGACAGCATCCTTGTGCATCCCACTCCTAAAAATTCTAATTATTGTATTTTGGTAATAACAATTTGGCGTCGTCTATGGGAAGCACAACAAAAAGCTAATTTCAACACAAGATACTAAGAGGGACAAAATCACCTGGCTTGGAAAACCCGCCTAACCCTACTCGAATGAGCGCTTATGCCAGGACAAGAGACCCTAGCCATGGACACCCTACAGTACCCAAACCTTTAGAAGATCACCTCGACCATGAGGTGCGCCCGGGAAATATTCCAATGCTTGAAAGCTACAAGGCTACTGGATTGGGAGGTATGGAGCATTCAGAACAAGGAGAAGTACACGCCATCAGGTTGAAGAGATGTGAGGGCAAGCAAAGAAGGCAAGCCCCTTCCCCAATACCAACGAACCAAGAACAACACTCCCTGGGACAGTCCTAAATTCCAGGAAGGAATCCTATGACAACTTTAGTACCTCCAGTGCCCTCCGTGATAGCTCCACGCACGGTTCCACTATCAGATTATGAACAGTTACAGAAGAATTTTGAAATGCTAAAGAACTAGAATGATAAGCTCAAAACAAGCAACGAAGAGAGCATGAGAAAACTGCAGGGAATCACTGCTTTGCTACGTGAACTAATTCCCTGCCTGGGACAAGCTGATACGGGAGGAGAACACCAGAACTCCCTAGAAACCCTTCCAAGGACCACACGACAGGGGGTAAGAGTTATAACTCCATGGCCGAATAACTAAGTCCCAGAAATGACAGACTTGGGAAGGAACGTGATAGGAGGATAGGGAAAGCTCTCATGTATAAAGAGACAGCAAGAAGCACCTACTCACAAACTCCTTATGTCCCACCTCCTCACAAAAACAAAGTAGAACGGGAAGCACTCAAGGCGTCTAACATTGAGAGCCTCATAGAAGAAGTGTTAGAGCAGAAGTAGGAAATGATGACACCAAAGAAAACGCCCCCAAAGGGGTTTCCTTTATCTGAAGAACTCCAAAGGTAACCAGTGCAACAAGGGTTCGAGCTACCACAACTTTCTGTATACTCGAGAAAGGAAGACCCAGAGAAGCACCTACAACACTTTGTCGCAGTGGTCGCGTTACATGGATGGAATGAGGTCACTAAGTGCAGAGCCTTCCCGCTTTCCTTGGTAGGACAGGCTCAATAGTGGTTCGTTGAGTTACCATCCAGACATGTCTGATCATTTGAACAACTGAAGAAAGAGTTTTTGGAGGCATTCGTTGCCTATGTCCTAAAGAAGAAGAGTATCATGTATCTGATGAGCTTGCAACAAAGGCTAAATGAATCCCTAAAGCGATACATTGAGCGGTTTAGGGCTGCAACGCAAGAGGTAAGGGACCTCCCGATTAGTTTGGCAGCCTCAACCTTGCTTAATGGAACCGCCTACACCCCGCTTAGAAGATCCCTAGCATTTTCTGAGCCAGACTCAATAGCCGAATTGTTTGCCCAAGCCGAACAGTTCATCGTTCAAGTGAAAATTTTAGAAGCATGGGAAGGGAAAAGAAGAGGAAGGTCAAACGACGTTGGATCGGACACATCAGTGAAGTTGCCAAGAAAAGAAAAACCCCCAAAGATGCAATTCTAGAGCTTTGCTCCCCTCACTAAACCAAGAGTCGCTATCCTTTCCTCCATTGCACATGGGCAGGGACATGGACTCTTTCTGCAAAATTTCACGAGTCCTCAAGGCATACTATAGAATAGTGTCAGGAGCTATGAAACTAGATTGAACAGCTAATCAAAGAAGGGAAACTCAATCGATTCATACTAGATAAACCAAGAAACCATCAAGGTCAAAGGGAAAGGTCCGGGAGAAACAATCAGAGAAGATGTGAAGAGCAAGACCTAGAACATTATGCACCATCAAAGGTATTCCCCTGTTCTATCGGTCGGGGCCAGCTAAGAAAGATTTAAAGCACAAGACATGGAGATGCGTTCATTGCAAGAGGCACTACTCGACTTCATTATGACCCGAAATTATTTTTAAATTTTCTGTTGTAATAATATTCTCCAATACGTAAAAAAATATACCCCCTGTATTCCCGTAGAGTAGGCAAAACTATAAGCCGAATCACGTAACCTATGCCTTGAGCATTTGTATGTGTGATGAAATGTAGTGTAGGTGAAATAGCTCGACGATGACCCCGATGAGATCAGGGTGACTCGGTAGAAATTAGGCACACATGACCCCAGGCTGGGTCGAGATCATTAGATGCTCTGATGCCTGTGCTTGCAGACTCATCTAGATCCCTCGATTGAGTCCGGTGCTATGCCCTTGAGCTAGACTCAACTCCTCTATTGACCTAGCACCTAGGTCTCCTGGCAAGCTCGGACACTCGGAAAGAATCCAGAACCGAAATGGCTACTGAACCCGAATACACCAAGGACAGACTGACTCTCATGAGGGACAGAAGGCGGTGAAGCCGCCACATGCTAAGTCGAAAGACGCCCTCACTATGCGAGGTTTATGTCACCCTCACCATGCTAAGTCGATTGACCTGGCACCTAGGTCTCCTGGCAAGCTCGGACACTCGGAAAGAATCCAGAACCGAAATAGCTATTGAACCTGGACACACCAAGGACAAACTGACTCTCATGAGGGATAGAATTCGGTGAAACCGCCACATGCTAAGTTGAAAGACACCCTCACCATGCGAGGTTTATGTCGCCCAGGTGCGATCTAATGCTTATGACCTAAGACTAACTTGGGATCGTCAGATGCTCTGATGCCTGTGCCCGCAGACTCACCTAGATCCCTCGATTGAGTCCGATATTATGCTCTTGAGCTAAACCCGACTCCTCGATTGATCTGGCACCTAGGTCTCCTGGAAACTTGGATACCCAGAAGGAATCTCGGATTGGATCTTTGGTCAAAGCCAGATCCCTTTGGATAGACAGGACCTCAAAGCGACAGACGAAGAAAGTAAGAGACAAGATGCAACCCTCGAAGACCCAACCACCAGGGCTCAATTTAACGCCTATGACGATAGACCAACTCGGGATCATCGAATGCTCCGACGCTTATGCCCACTGGCTCACCTAGATCACTCAACTGAGTCCGGTGCTACGCTCCTAAGTTAGACCTGACTCCTTGGTCGATCTGGCACCTAGGTCTCTTGGCAAAACTAAAACGCTCGAGATGAATCTCGTGTTGGATCCTTAGCCCAATCCAACTTTCCCCTGGCGAGCGAAACTGATGGAAAACAATAGGCACCATCGAGAAGTGTCCCCCTTCTAAAAAAAAAAGAGATAAAACCACCCATGATAATAGACCAACTCGGGATCATCGGATGCTCCAACACCTATACCCGCAGACTCACCTAGATCACTCGATTGAGTCTGGTGCTACACTCTTAAGCTAGACTCGACTCCTCGGTCGATCTGGCGTTTAGGTCTCCCGGTAAATTTGGACACTCGTGGCGAATCCCACATTGGATCCTTAGCCCAATTCAGCTTCCCTATGGCAAACGAAGGCTCTTCTCGGAAACGTTCGCGAAGGCCCGACTGTGAGATAACCCCCCAATCTTAACAAAAGCCGAGGGCTTGATGAATGTTACATGAGTCTATCAGGGGTCGCAAGGCCTATCCCGAGTTTCCTGGGGCCAAAGAGCCTTGAAAAGAAGGTGTAGACAGGAACAGACAAAAACTGAACTGTTGTGACTAATAAATCAAAGCCTAAAGAGGTATGAATGCAAGTCGCATGACCAACAAGCAAATGATGGAAACATAATAGAATTACGTAGTGATTCAAATAAGGCAATTACATGAGGCACGTTGAAACGACCATCAAGAAACTACATTCATCCAAAGATGACAAAATGAAACGCGATAGCCAAAGAAAGACGTCAAAAATTCAAAGAAGAATGCTTGGAGATGAAACTAGCAAAATGATCATTCCTCACAGCCAGTTAAAAAACAATGTAAATTATAAAGTCAGCACTAATCTTCGACTAAGGGACAATCCACGTGACCTGAACCGACACCAGGGAGCAAATTCTGAGAAGCATCAGTGCTAAGGTCCGTTTCTAAGCCCTTCTCGATCATCTGAGCGGTGCTAGATGTAACGCCCCATTTTCTAAGCGCGTTAAAACTCAGGACAATTCTAGGATAATATTTTTTTAAAAAAACTATGACTAAACTATATCATTGCTCTTATCCATGCCAAAATTTCCATACAATTATCTTGAAAGAGAATCAACATAAACATTTAATGCGGAAGCTAGAATCGAACCTCAACATACCTTAAACGCTAATAATATTACATGATTGTCTCAACATAATTAATAATACAAGATTATCATAACAAAAGTCTTCCAAACATAACTTGTAACATGATATAAGTTTTTCAACATGACTTTAAACAAAACATAACATAACTGGTACATAATAGGATCCTCATATGGAAACTAAATGCAGAAAGTAACTTCATAATGCCTTGTGTTTTTACATTTCGTCCATTTCTATGTCTTTGCTGCAAACCTCATCTGGAACGTTTGAATGTTCCAGGGGCAACATCCACATTAGATGATCAATCATCTAAGTAAGAGTACATCATTTAATGCATATGTAAGAATGCAATGCACATAACATCATAACTCTTATGTTTGGGTCGACTGCACCTTAAGATTACCTGTCATTTTTACAGTCTCCTTGCCAGACCGGGGTGTATAGGTGCACCCTTGGCAAAGTAACGATGCCAATACCTAATCTCAAACTCATGCAACGTATGACCATAAATCTCATCGTGCTCATATGCATATATCATCATCAGAAAATGTAAATGCAACCTACGTGATGCATAGCATATCATGACATGTCAACATGATAACTTAAAACTTTCATAAACCGGATTTTGTATTGAAAAACCCTTGCAAGTCCATTTCATAATTTAAGTCAAATTGAGTAGTACCACTTACCTTGTAAAAAGATAATTTTGCCCCTAGCGTAATTTTGCCTCAAAATTCGTGTCAGACTTCTAATTGTACTCAATTATGAACCTTAACGTACCCTGGCATCATAATTACTTAAGAAAATCAGATTTCTAATTTTTCTCTAATTTTTCTAATTTCTCCAATTTCCCTCTTTTATTTCCTCAAGATCATAAAATAAATACTTTCTCATAAAATTTTCTCAAATTCTCTTCACAATAATTCTTAAAACAATATTCCCAAGCCCTAGAAATTTTCTCATAATTTTTAAAATCCATATTCTATTTATTTCTCATTTTCTCTTTGATTTTCAAGCATCTATTACCTCAAAAATCCATAATAAATACTTATCATGCATTTCTATTCCAATTTCACTATTAAAAATTCTAAAATATCATTCTCATATTTCTGAAATTTTTAAAGAAATTTTTGAAGATAACTTACCTTCCCGTGGAGTGATTCGTTATTCTTCTATATTGTGATGAAGGCTTAGTTTGCGTATCCAGCAACGCCTTTTGTCACAAATTTTTACACGAACTACTAAACCCAACCTATGGCATTTTTCTAGAAATTTTTGATATTTTTCTCTATATTATTTCTTTCTCTTTCTCAAATCTCTCTTTCTCAAATCTTTCTTTCAATCTTTCCCTTTCTAATTCAAGTCCTCCAACCTTTCAAGTTTTCTTTATTTATAGAGATTGAATTAAGTTTAGTATAATTGTAGTGATCTACTATCTTTTATTATTTTATTATTTTTTTAATTATTTTTCACTAAATCTCACTTATAATCTTTAATTATTTGTTCATACTCTACTTTATCTTTCACATTTTTCCATTAATTCACCCATTATCTTTGATTATTTGGCCACACTTTACTTTGTCTCCCACATTTCTTCATTAATTCATCCATTATCTTTGATTATTTATCCACACCATATTTTGTCTCCCGTATTTCTCCATTAATTCACCCATTATCTTTGCCTATTTGTCCACACCATATTGTGTCTCCCATATTTCTCCACTAATTCACCCATTATCTTTGATTATTTGTCCACACTTTACTTTGTCTCCACATTTCTCCATTATTTCACCCACTATCTTTAATTATTTTTTACTTTAATTATTTTCAATTAAATCTTATTTTGAATAGACTATTCTTTCATTTAATCCATAAATTTAAGCCCACTTTCTTAGTCTACTAACTCTAAGCCCATTTACTTAGCATTTATTTTTCAACTTAGCCCACTAACTATAAGCCCATTTACTTAGCTTTTTCTTTTTTCAATTTAACCCACTAATTCTAAGCCCATTAGTTTTCTCAATTATAATCTCTAATGGATATCAAAAAAATATTTTAAATACAAAAATTAATTACTATTATTTTCAAAATACTAGGATATTACACTAGATGTGCGGACACTTACTTCACCCTCCTCGAGCTCAAGAGCATAAGAGCTCCACGAACATAACTTTGTCAAAAGTTACATCCGAGAAAGAGCCTGGGGAAGCAAGGTTTTTAAGGAAAATTCATGGGGAAGAACCGTTTCCGATTGATGGTGCCCTATGCTTAAAAAATACTCTTCATTTTGTATTTAAGAAGAATAAAACAAAGAGTAGGGGACAATTGTTGTACCCCGAAAAATCGAAAACGAGAAGTCCAAGTGTAAGCACCCCTGCCCGAATATCCCAACCATCCAGTCTATCCGAACGAAAGCGCTTATATAAGGGAAGGGAAATAGACATAAGACAAAAATACCCTGGCATGCATACATACGAAAAATACAACAGCGGAAACAAAACAATATACATGCACGCCCACAAGCACCCTGTTGGAACAGCAGTCAAGGAGTATATAAAAATATACAGACACCTATGCCAACAAATAAAAGATACAAGGAACCACCGGGCACAGTAAAAAATGAGAGTCAGAACTCCTAACAAAACATCAGAGAAGACGGGGGCAGCTAACTGTTACACAGCTATGAGAGTCAAAACTCCCTACTGACACGGCTGGCTGCTAGGTGGTGCGGTCCTCGCCCTCGACTTTTGCTTTACCCTTACCTGGAATGATGGAAAGCAAGGTGAGTCGCAAAACTTAGCAAATTTATATGAAAAGGAAGGTTGTAAATGAAACAGAAGAGGAGATCACCCCAGATATAAACCCACAAGTACACACAAGCCATGTGACGCAACAATGCAACAGTGCCACATAATAAAACATATATCAGTCCTCGAGGCCCACATAAAACACCTGGCACTCAAGTCCCATACCAACCTGTCGCTGCCCTGAAGGGCAACATAGATCTCCAACAAACCTGTGCACACTGTCCCGGGTCGGTACTCCCGTCACTCGTGTCCCTACCAGTACTCCTGACAGTCGAGCCATGTGCTCCCTCGGAACGGTACTCCCGTCTGAGAACTAAATACTACTAGTAACCATGCAATGCATATAAAATGCAATGGCGTAATGAGCATCAACTTGATACAAGGCGCCCATACATCCAGACATCAGGTCATGCTCCGCCCATATAGTAAATCACACGGAATGCATATGCCCATGCTGGATGCAACCTGACCAAGCTAAAATGTCTGTGATCAAACATAACCAAATCATGATAATCCCAACATGCAACCCGTACCCATGTGCATACCAAACCATGCAACAAGAATAAAATATAATCAGGCATGCTATAATCACATAACGGCAGAGCAAGTCAACAGTGTCTGACACCGGTCAGCGGTCCGTGATCAAGGGAGACCAGCCGACGGCCTAAGATAGATCGTACAACAGTCACACTGTCTCCGAACAACCGATCCTTGCCCCCACTGCAGAATCGCTCCAGCCAATAAACAACCAAAGATCCATAATAATACCCGAACAGTTAAGAACCTAGCCCCGGGTGAGTACGGCATCATTCCCATAGGCTTGGGGGTGGCACAAACCCCCGTAGGCAACCAACGAATAAAAGCCTCGAGACCAGTTTAATAAATTAAATTTTAAACTAACTATTTAAAAATTCTATAATTAATTAATAGCCGAAACAAACGAAGGGAGGTCCAATAAATTAACAATGAAATAACCGACAAGGTAGGTAGGAAGAACTTGCCTTAACAGAGATATCCTTAGATTCGTTTGGTCCAAAAGCGACAAAAATTATACAAACTGCAATATCCCAATTATTTGCCAAAATTAATAAAATTGGACTCAAAACGAAATTCTAACCGTACAGAATATTAATTACTTGCTGCTCTACATACCTGAAAATTTAAATCTTCAATTAAACTTGAATTAATCTGAATTTTAAGCCCCAAAATCTCACTAATTTCCCTGGTGCGCACGCTGCTGTTCTTCCAAAATTTATTGCTGTTTAAATGCAAAAAGGAACGCCCGAATTGGGCTTAAATTGGCCAAAAAATGAGCGAAGGAGGCGCGACCACGTGGCAGTGCTGGAGTAGTCACTGGAAAGGCCACCGCCTCACCGAAACAACGTCGTTTTGACGTCTATGGCTGAATTAAATCAGCCAAAAATCCCCCCCTCGCGCGCGCAGCCCCCGCGATTCGAACCCGAGACCTCCTCGCACGCACGCACGCCTGCAACCACCCACGCCACACACGCCTCTTAAGCTATATATGCAACCATTAAATTTAAAGGATACTTTGGACCCCTTTTTAAATTGTGCCAACCACCCCTAACTTCCATTATTCACACTCTCACCCCCTATTTAAATTACAGTAACGTCTGAAACTTCTAAAAATCACACAATTGATTTTATTTCAATTTTTTTTGTAATTCCAGAAATTCCTAAAATAAGTAAATTAATTATTTTAATTTCTTATTTCCTTGAAATCACATAATTTAATTTTATTTAATCACAACAAATTATTTTACTATTTCTTTTAAATCAAATTATCCCAAAATTAGATTAATTACCAATTACGGGGCATTACACCAAGCATGGCGAGAAAGCCACATTCGAAATCTGCAGGGGAAAGAGCTTCGGAAGCTACTGTGGAAGGAGCTTCGAAAGCTGCAAGGGAAAGAGCTTCGCAAGCTGCTGGGGAAGGAGCTTCAAAAGCTGCTAGAGAGGTTTCCTTCGGAAGCCCCATTCGGAAGCTGCTAGGGAAAGAGCTTTGGAAGTTTCTGGGAAGGTTTCCTTCGGATGCTCTCTTCGGAAGCCCCATTCGGAAGCTGCTAGGGAAGGAGGTTCAGAAGTTGCTAGAGAAGTTTCCTTCGGAAGCCCCATTCGAAAGCACTGGGGAAGGATCCCTCGGAAGGGCGACGTGTGCTCCCTGCTCGATCTCTATAAAAGGTCAAGTTCAACCCTCAGAAAAAGAGCCAGACATCGGTATTTCTTTCCCACTTTCCTTCCAAAATTGAGTATTCTTTTCCATTCCTTGCGATTATTTTCTTTCCATTACTGACTTGAGCATCGAAGGGTCTTCGTGGGAAGAAAATCCTACGAGCCTTTTAATCCTTGTTTGTCCATTACAGTTCCTTTGGAAGCATCACTCATGTTCCTTCGAAAAGACCAAAAACCCTTCGAAAGCCTATCGCAGGCCGCCCTTCGCAAGCCTATTACGAGCCACCATTCAGAAGCAGTCTACGGAAGCGACCTTCAGAAGCTGCTAGAGAAGAGCTTCAAAAGTTGCTGGAGAAGGACCTTCGGAAGCTGCTGGAGAAAGACCTTCGGAAGCTGTTGGAGAAGACCTTCGGAAGCCTATTGCGAGCCAACCTTCAGAAGGAACCCATTGGAAGCGTCCTTCGAAAGGAACCCTTCGAAAGCCCCCTTAGTTTTACAGCCAAATCTTCGATCGAGTCCCAAGGCTGGCAGCATCCACGTGCATCCTACTCCTAAAAATTCTAATTGTTGTATTTTGACAACAACAATTAAATATTTATAATTTACTGAATAATCAAATTTATTAAATAAAATATTATTAAAAATTATTTTCAAAATTTCAAAAAGAACTCGTTTTCTAATTTTCTGTTTTGAGAAATAGTTTTTTAGAATGACAAAGAGAACGCGTTTTCAATTTTCTAAAAATAGATTATTAAAATAGAAAATTAAAAATGAATTTAAAACTCAAAACTAAAAATTGAAAAGTAAAGAGAATGCAACCTAAACAGTTGAGTTCGCTTAGCTTGTCAAAGCTCATGGGTTGGTTCGAGTCAAGTTAAGCCATCTTAAATTGTATTTCATTATTGTCAATACCATATCATACTAGCTAAGATTGGACAATGTGTGTTGTATTAATTACAAAATAGTACTCTATATGTTTGGTACTATTTTAGTCTACGCGTACCATCAATCCTGTTGGTGTAATACCCCAAAACTTTAATAAATTTTGGGAGAAAAAATTAAGGTAAAAATGTATATATTCTTATGGATAAATTAAAGGAATGAATCCCTTAAAACAATTATGAGAACTGATGTTAGAAAAAAATATATATATATATAATATGGAATATTGGAAAATTGAAATATATATGAAATGTTAGAAATATGTATATTTATAATGTTAAATAATACAATTATTAAATATGTAGATAATGTTAAATTAATAAAATAAATTAAAATTTAAGGATAAAGTTTTGGATAACTATTAAGATTGGATAAGGTTGGCTGATTATTAGAAGTATCAAAGTGTGATTAATAGAAGTACCAAAGTGTGATTATTAGAAGTACCAAAGTGCAATTAATTTAGAAAGATCTTTATGATTTGGGGAGCAAACTTTGATAAGTTTGAAATGTTATGGCAAACACTCAAGGGGTGAATTGAGTTATTTAAAAATATAATAAAATTTAAAATCTTTTTAATTGAATTTAAAAAATTCTTGATACAAAAATAAATTAATGATTTAAATATAGGTTAAATAAAATACCAACTTGTAATGCTTGAAGAAAGAAAAATGAAACAAGGAAACACAAAAATTTGTAGTGGTTCGTCTTACCAAACTTAATCCATTACTTTAGTTACTCATTAAGGATTTTAAAACAAATCCACTAAAAACCTCTTACTTGAATCAAGTAGAATCTTCAAATTCAATGACTAGGAAAAATACAATTCCTCCTACACAATATAGGTCCTATAGCTCTTGTTAGGAAGATATAATATAAATTGAAAGAGAAGATCTAAGAGTTAACACTTTTAGTTATAAGTTGTTTGAACAATGAATAAAAGTCTTGAATGAATATAAACACTTGAATACAAAGCTTTTGCAAAGAAACAATAGAGAACAAAGAAAAATTTGAAGTATGTTGAAGCTTGGAGCACTTGATAAGAGTAATAAATGTTCTCAGCCTTTTAAATAAGCCACCATCCATGTATTTATAGTTATGGGTGAATGCATCCAAAAATCAGACTGCTGGTGGTGGTTAAAATGCATTTAATGCGTCCAAAAACTAACCGTTATGAGATCCTTCAAAATAAACTGTCGACAAATGAAATATGTTAGTTAACATATTCAGACAATTTTCAAAACTTAGTTGATAGATGACTAAACATCTGTCGATAGAAGCATAAAGACATTTTATATGCATTCTGTTAGTCGACAAATCCAAGGAGTTAGTCGACAGATCAAGAAAAATTTTCAAAAGTTTAGAAACTACCATTCTGTTAATTAGTCGATAAATGGCTTGAGCTTAATTAGTCGGCAAATCATAGGAAAAATATTTAATGTAGTCGATAGAAACTTGGTTTTGCTTTAAGAAAAATATTTCATATTGCTTTCAAGAGATTTGATTTAAGATATGTTTCACTTTGTTTCAAGAGATTTGATTTTTTATTATGAGGTATGAACGTAATAAAAACATACTTGAAATATTTTCATCATCAAAACTTTAATATCAAGAGTAAAATATCAAATTTTAATATTTTTGAGAGGTTTAAATATAATGTTTTAAGTAAAAAAGTCAAATTATAATAAACTAAAACATTGTCAAGCCTAAGTGTAATAAAGAAAGGGTCAAAGTGAAATTATTAAAAATATAAATTGCTGAGAAGGTCATAGATGTACATGGTTATTCAACCACCATGGCATCTTTATGGTGACTTGGATAAGGTACAATGGCTCCGTTTGTTGTAACTTAATTAGAGAAATTATAGTTGTTACCTTATCAGATTATAGTTTCTAGAACTTAGAATAAGTTGTGAACCTGTTTGGTGCAGCTTCTCAGAAGTTGTAATTAAATAGTTGTGGTGTTTGATACCATAAGCTGTAAAATAGCTTATTTTTGTATAATTGTCCATAATACCCTTAGTAGTTATAGAATGATAATTTAAAAATTAATTAATGTATATATATAAGTTTCAAGTGTTATAACTAGATGAGAGAGGGAGATGGCGAGAGAGAAAGGGAGAGATGATGAGAGAGAGGAAGAAATCTGAAAATGGAGATGGGGTTGGAGAAGAGAGACGTTTGATTGTGTGGACAGAAGGGTAATTCTTTGTTAAAAACAGAGGCAAAATTGTCACAAAAATATCATTAAAATGTAACTGTTTAATCAAAAGTTGTAGAAAGTTGGGTACCACAAATTTAAAAAAGCCAGTTTCTACCCCTTCTAAAAGATAGTAGAAGCTATAAACTAGAATTCTACAAGCTAGAACAAACACTACGTTCCTACTTTTTTAAAGTTAGAAGCTAAAAGTTGCAGTTTTAAGTTGTAACAAACAGGCCCAATAATGTCCTTGTGGTCGATTATGGCTTCTGGTTGGTGGATTAGGGCTTGATTTTGGCTATAGATTGGAGGATTGAAAGGGTTTGAGGCTTAAAAATTCAAAGCTTTAAGACTTGAATGGGAGAGAGTTGGGGTGTTTTGAGAGCTTTGGATAAGGGATTTTTGTTCATAAGTTCAAATGGGCTGTTTAGGGACTAATTTGAAGGAGTTTTGGTTTTGATTTCGGAAGGTTTTGGGTTTGGCTAAAAATTTGGTTTTCACCAAAACTAGTATTAGTTTTTTGGGTTTGGGCAATCGATGTGTCAGGTGAGGCACGCATGAAAGCACATGGGAACTCACTTGCGTATCCCAAGTGCTAAAGGAAAAAAATAAAAATAAAAAGAAAAGAAAGAAAAATACAAAAAAAATAAAAAAATAAAAAGATTCTAGAAAAATATAAAAAATCTTAAATAAATAGTGGTGAATCACACCACAAAGCATGAGATGCTTATAGTGATGTAAGTGATTGTTGGTTGAACAACACACTAAACATAACATTGATACAAATTAATGGGTAAGAGAATTAATGATTTGTTAACAATTACAATTATGTAGATGATTATCTAACTTAAAGCAACACATTTGTCTTGTGTATTAGTGTGTAAAATTTGCTAGTGATGCAGACTCATCCAATTGCAAAGTAGGAATGTTCATTGTTTGTGTTGGTCCCTTAGGGTACGGCTACTCAAGAGAGAGGGTGAATTAAGTAATTAATATTTTTCTCCTTCTTAAATATTATTGATTAATAATTATTTAAGAATATATATTTGATAAATATAATAAATTATATTTGAGATTAATAATTAATGCAAGCCACGAAATATAATAAGAATAAATAATATGATGCACAATACAATTTATAATGGTTCGGTATTTCCACACACTCCTAATCCACTCTCCTAAAGTCTAACCACCATTGGGGTTTTACTAAATCAAAATCACCAAGGTTTCCACACTAACTCACCTCAAAAACTAGATACACACTTAGATTACAATGGGTTCTAAACAATTACTTCACTAAGGTTTTCTTCTTAATTTACTTTAGAAATTAGATTTATCTAGATTTTAATGGTTCTAGGAAACCTATAGAATTCACAATAGTAATTTAAATGTTATAAATAATTTGTCTACATTTCGACACAAATAAGTAATTAAGAGCAAATTATACAAGATAATAATATTTAAATAAATAAATAAATTTGTAACCTCAAATGGCGAAAGTTCAGATTTGTCGTAGAAGATTTGAAAAACTTTTTTCCTCTTGCCTTATGACTCTTCGATGGATGTGCAATAATGCTTCGAGAGCCTTGAATTGTTTGGATGTTTTGCTTGAGAGCGTTTGAGAGCTTTCGAGTACTTTGGATATGCAATGCAAGCACTTGGATACTCAAAAAATAAGTTGGGAGGTATTTATAGGCATTTTAGTCATTTTTTCAACGATCAAAAATCTGACCATTATAGTAAAAAAAGTTTAGTATAACTTAAATTTAATATATGCACTTAAATAATCAATGGAGCTTGTAGATTAGTTGATAAATGAAAGCTTTAGTTAGCTTGAGATTGTGGGATCAAACCAATGTGTGTTAAAATCATTTTTAAGATACTTATGCTATAAAAATATTATATAAATTAATTTAAAATATATTTAAAACAATAATTTTAATAGAAAACAATATTTTTGATAATGCATATGCTATGAAAATATTTTATAGATTAATTTAAAAATATTTTTAACAAAAAAATAATATTTTTGGTAATACATATGCTATGAAAAAAATATTTTATAAATTAATAAAAAATAATTCAATACTACAATTAATATATTTAAGAAAAATACTATTTTTGTTAATCACTAAAAATACTATAATTTGTATATTAAAAATTCTCGTTTTATCATTCATCAAAACTTAATTAATATGAAAAAGTTAACTCAAAGTTTGGTCTCATTTGACTAGTATATAGAGGTAGATGTTTACTAAACAAGACCCATTACATCCGATTTAAGGCAAACGTCCAATGGATCTTCTCTTGATATGTGATAAGAAAAGTCTTTGGCCAAGACATGAAATGATTGAAAAGGAATGTTCAATATGTCATCTCATTACATCGACTAAGATCTATTGCATAGCACTAAGTTAGTGGGTTTCAGTCTGTGTTTCTCATTCGATCGAGACATTAGTAATGGATTGATTGAATTGCATGGTAATCATTAACAAAATAGGTTCAGTCTGAATTGATTTTATTCTCGTTTAAATTATCTTGATATTGTTAAACGTCGCTTAAGATTGTCCAAATGATTTGAGAAAATGGAAAAATTCTCATAATAGATGAAAATTTTCGATGGACATTAAAAGAGTTTGATGTTTCTTGATTGCTACTTAAGGATTAATCTAGAAAGTTATACACCCAAAAGCAAAATGACCGAAATAAGAATTGTGAAGCTTGTATTATGTTTTTGATGTTATTAAAAGTTAATAGAGAGTTCAATTATCATTGAGAATTAATGACATATTTGTATGCAATTAAGTAAAGGCCTTGTAGAAACATACACTATATTGTAGACTCCTTTTATGAATTGTCGATAATTTTTCAAAAGTTATTATTTGAATTTTTGTTTGGTAAATTGTGCGTGGAAGGTTCAAGAGTCAGTAAAATGTCCATCAAGTCCCATGCCACTTGTCCGTCCTTGAGACTACATGGTTTTGGGGTGCATTATCCTAGAATCCACCACCACTTAAGCTTCCATTTATCATATCAAATGGGAGATTAGAAAGAATAAGAGAGTTATGGAAAAACCTATTTTTGCTCGAATTTATTGATCGTAAAGTTCCTGTTTCTCGATTGCTTCTTCTTTTGATTCTCCTTCTTTTTATCTCAAATTGCTCAAGGGTTGAGTTTTGATTATTGAAGACAAGAAGAACAATAAGCCTGCACATATTCTTGTAACTTTTAGTTACCACAAAAGAGAGTTGCAAGGGGTTTTAGAAGCTAATTTGGTGTGAAGCAACTAGGTCATTTACACTTGCGGAGTAAGGTCAACTTCTGAAGCTTCTCTTACATGTAACTTTGATTTCCTTGCAATTTCAAGTTATCTCTGACTCTATTATCTTTTTATTAATGCTTCTCATTTGATTTAAGTATTGGAATAATTTTCTCGACTAATGTTTAATTCTTAAAGAGACGTAAAAATTGTTAATAACATTTCATTAGTATTATCATATCATAAAATATTATTGATATTAATTATGTAACATTTATCAATATAAGTATTCATATTTTGAAAATGATAATAGCATTGTAATCAGTTGTTACCATGATATAATATCATGAATATTTTATTAAAGAATATTAATTTACAAAATTAATAATATAGCTAATGTTTTCATAAAATTATAAAAATTATGGATTAGTGGAGGGACACCACGTGGACAATAGACACGTGCAATAAATCTAGTCATGACATGACACCTCTGGTAGCTTCTCGCGGAGATGGAGCCCACCCTTCGACGTGTCACACGAAATTCAATCGGCCGTAGGAACCGAACAGAACAGCTGCCGTCTTTGCCAGCATGATGCATCTGAGACCGTTGGCTCGGGATATTACAACGAGTGGCCTGTGATGCGACACGTGGGATTATTGCTGCCCCACGCACGTGGGCAGCACGTGAAATGAAAATGAAAAACACTGCCATGTCTCTGTCTCTGTCTCTCTCTCACTTTCAAGTGCTTCAATAAGTGTACGGTTAATTTATTTTAAAAAATATTAAAAAAAAAAGAAAACAATACTAATATTGATAAGCTCCTTTGCAGCCTTTTATGGTTGTAATTGGTAAGCGTGGGCCTAGTCCTGGGCCTGGGCCCATTGGTACCATTTAAGATCAAATGCTTCCAAGTTCACACTTGGCAAACACCTCGTGGAGTTAGAGTGGGAGTAGAAGTGGAAACCAGCTAGGAGGGCTAAGTCACGTGTCTCAAAAGGGTCCGTCCATCCTGATATTAATTCATTGGCGGGCCCATTTGAAGACACCTGCCCAACTTACTGTGGGCCCCTTCTTCAGCCAAGCCCAACCACGACTTCATGATGGGCCTACTTCCAACTACTGCTGCTTAAGTTAAGTCAGCTTTCATGAAATTACATTTACATATGTGTTATTTTTGTCTTTAACAAACACTTATAATCTCTTTCTCACTTTATAAACCACATTATATTCAATTACAAGCCTTACTTAATTTAATAATTACGTTTATTCTTCTGTTTATTAATATTAATATATAAGTAATGAATATTTAATTATTTTAGTATTGTGCAGTGTTAGTCTCAAGGGTAAAAAATCTTATAAAATTATTTGATGATAATAAAAAAAACGTATTTTTCAAAAATAAGGAAGCATAAAATACTTAAAATTTTATAACAAGTTAGAACCTCTCAAATAACTAAATAAATTGTATTTATATGTTTGAAAATTTAGAAATTAGTTTTAGATATTTGAACTTAACCAGAATATCTAGACAGTTCTAAGCACTTATCCAAATAGATAAAGGTTTTTCCTTAAACATCCAAAACCCTTCTTAAATCTTAAAAATATGTATTACTCTTAAACAACTGAACAAGATTAAAATGTTACGAGCCATCTTCTTTTATAATTCAGACATTCAAAATAAGCAGAAATCATATTTATATTTTATTTAGAGATTTGGACTATAGTGTTTAAATATTTGAATAAATACATTATATTATACAATTTTCAGGTCACCAGGCCTTCAGAAGTGTGTAAAACTAAGTGGAATTAATTTTGTATTCTTATATATATTTTACTTCTAGAAAAGATCAAATTTTTTTATTGACTCCTGTTTAAATTAAGTTAAAAAATCCTATTATTTCTCAATACAATTAAACAGTCCTTTTGTTCTATAATTGAGTGCACTTTGATATATTTCCTCCTCCATCAATAATTGACCTAATTCTATCATTTTCAATCACTGTCAATGCAATATCCCGATAATTGGGGAATAATTAATAATTATTAATTTAATTAGAAACAGTTGAAAATTATTAATTTAAATTGAGGATGGTTAATAATTATTAATTATTGTAATTATAGTGATTATCGAATAATTATGGACTTAAAGAAAATATTAATTTATTTTTTGTTAGAGTGATGAGTAATTAATTATTAAAAATTTGAGGTATAAGAATTATTAATAAGTGGGAGGTATGTGACAATTTTCGGAAGTAGTGGGGTTTAAATATAATTTCCAAAAACTGTGGTGAGATTGCTTTAAAATTAACTTGGTGCATTTATATATTGAACAAGTGGCTAGTTGGGATAGTACACGGGTGCAGGAGGGAATGACATGTTGCAAGATCAAGCCCCGCGGTGTGCGTGTGTGAGGGAAGGTTTTGGCTGGAATTTTCCAGCTATTCCTTGTTCAAAACGACGTCGTTTTGGGCAAGGCAGTGGGCAGCGTCTGGCTGCCATGCAGTGTGCGCTGATGACCTCTTTCTTTAACCTTCTTAACTCCCGATTTTGGGAGTATTCAGGGGTTAGTTGAGCAGTAAACAACAAGGAAAATTTAGAGAAGAAGGGCATGCATAGAGGTGAAGAAAATGAAAAAAAATTGAAAAAAATTCAAGATTTAACGCAGTTTAATTAATATTTAATTAGTCAGGTGAGTAGGAAAAAGTGTATTAATAATTTCTTATGGTTGAAATTTAATTTTGGATTTGGTTTTATTAATTTTGGGAGATTGTATTTTATTTTGCAGCGAGTAGCAATTTATCGATGTTTGGGTGTAAAAATACTAAAATTTGCTAGTTAAAGGCAAGTTCTTTACTTCCTTCGTGATTCTCATTCGATTTATGAATTCTATATCCTTCTTCAACTCAATTTCATTCTAAAAATTAATTGTGTACGTTATAGTTAATTATTGTGCGAATTTTATTAAATTAAATTAAGTAGAAGACTTCTGGGGTTTAATTCTGTAAATGTTTATGGGATATTGTATCGCCCCTACTTCCTTGAGAATGATGCCGAACCTGATTTGGGTTAAGTTCTTAGTGAGTCAGTTGTGGTTGTGGGTGCCATCTGGGGAGAGTTGTTGTAACCGAAAGTCTCGAGATTTACTTGTGTGAGTCTTAAGATGTAAGATACAGAGCTACTGACTGTCAATTGTTGGGTCGTGGCAGTTGATGGCTGGATGTATGGGTGTTAGTTATCAACTGTTACGATAGACAATAGACAGGTCGAGCAAGCTGGTATCCCCAGATACCCACCCTTGGTGTTATGCCTATTATGATGTGGTTATGGTTTTATTTTGTGGGTGTGGGCGGTAATAACAGGCGGCGTGAGCTATCGTCCGATGAGATAACGTGTTGGCTGTTTGGTGACATTGGGATGAACTGTTGTTGAGCCGGGGGTGACAGTTGACTGGTTGTTCCTAGTTATGGATTGTCGACCAGTACTTGGTCATTGTCGGCTAGCTTCGCCATTATGTGGCATATTGCATGACATTACAGTGCATGAGTTTGGGCTTATATTCATTGGGGATCATGTTTTGTATGTACGGGGAAGTGTGCACATTGGCATAACCCTATTGGCCTGTTGAGTGCTGACTTGGGTATGACAGATGAGCACATGCATTTAGAGCATTTCGCTTGTGTGGGTTCCTATGTAGGCATAGCATAGCCTGATGTTTAGCTTATGGGGGCTTTGTCATCACGTTAATGCTGTAAGAGCCATTGCATTTATTATTTGTTACATTGCATGGTTCCCTTTTGATATAGTATGTGATTATGGATTATGGTATGGAGTTGACCCTTAATAGCTATGAGTGTGAGTTGGGCTCTAAATAGTTATGATTCAAGAACTCTGGTATTTGATTATGATGGGAGCCTCGGGCTCGTGTGGATTGTGTTGTGAGAGCCTCGGGCTCATGGGCTTTATGCCAGCCAGATCATGACTGTGACAGGTTTGTATGTCGGGACTTGGGTGCTAGGATGTACATTTCCTATGTGGGCCCCAAGGACTATTATGTGCGTCGTTATATTTATGCAGAGTACTCGATTCTCTATTGCACGGTATGGCATGGCATGTTCATATGCTGCATTGCACTTTGTGAGGGTGTAACCTAGGTGAGAGATGTATTCCCAACATTGTCATTGTTGTGTTGTGAGGTGTACTTTAATTGAGAATTATTTTTTATTTATCTTTGTCTAACGAGGTATATGTCGGGTATGACTATTTCTAGTTTTGGTCTATTTTACCTGTTTTTAGTGGGATGCATTCCAGTGTGGGAAATCTATACCCAGCCTTACCTATATCCATTTGTTATGCTTGTTGAGCCTTGTGGCTTATCTTGTTTTTACCATCATTCTAGGTATGGAAACCAATACCGTGGCTAGCTTATTTGGCACGTCAATTGTAAATAGCTGTGTGTATAGGATAATCCCGACTAAAAAGATCCTTGAGGTGTAAGTTGTGATAAGAGGCTCAGATATTGAGACTTGTTTTATTTGACTGGTTATTGTGCTATTATGTATGATTAAACCCCTGAGTGATGTATTCCATATTCATTTAGCTTTCGCTGTTATAATATTTTGGGACAATACCTCAATTCATGTATTTGGATTCTTAGTGAGTTGTAATTAAAATTTGAGAAAATTTTCGGGGTCATCACAATCAAACTTTATTTGCAACACCTAGTCTGTTATGGTTATTTTGAGGATATTGTATTAGAAGATTAAATTTGCACTTCTATAGTTGTTTCTAAATTATAAGAAACTAATTTAATTAATTGAATTGATTGAAAATAATCAAGTCATCCTAAAAAATTATAAGAATTTTTATAATAAGTCTGATTAACACTTGGGATTTATAAATGTTTTATAACAAATATGAGGGTATATTGAAGTTGAAAAACAATATAAGTGGGCAATCACTGAAAATTTTGATAATAAAGCCATATTTTATGGGTCGCGCTATTCGTACAGAAGGGGTTCACAGAACCCCTTCACAGACGTGATAACTCGCGAGATTTTGACATCAAAAAATCACGATATATCGCGATTTGTTCACCCCTTCTCTCTCTCTCTCTCTCTCTCTCCCTCTCTCGCCACCCGCCTCGCCCTCGCCTGCGCCTCGCCCTCGCCTGCAACCTCACTGCCTCCCGCCTCCTCTCACCTGCTCGCCGCCTCGCCTCTGCGCCTTGCCGCCTCACCGCTGCAACCTCCTGCAACCGACGATGATCGGCAAGCGGCGAGGGCGATGGCGAAGTGCAGAGGCGAGCGCGGGAGAAAGACAGAGGCGAGGCAAGGCCCAGAGGCGAGCGCGAGAGAGAGACAGAGGTGAGGCGAGGCGAGAGAGACAGAAGAGAGAGAGAGAGAGCAGCGGCGAGGGCGATGGCGAGGCGCAGAGGTGAGCGCGAGAGAGAGAGACAGAGGAGAGTAGAGCAGAGCAGAGGCGAGGCGAGTGGAGTGTGTGTTGGGTTAAATTTAGGGGTAATTTGCTCATTTAATAATTCTGTAAAGCTATTTGTACATCCCCATCTGTACAAATAGCTTTATCCATATTTTATCCCTATTCTTGTGAAGTGTTGTCTTTTTTGAATGGCTTTGGCGTCAATGGGAGATTATGGGTAGCAATAAGATGGAATGGTAAGGGTTAACAAGTTGCTAATCGCTTGGTCTTATAAGTTATGGTTTATTTTTGTGATAAGAGCACAATAATAGATATCTCAGCAAGAGTGATGTGTTCCAATTGATACATTAGATTCAATGTGCTGTTTAGACGGGGATAGCTACTATCTCTTTCTCTTTTACTTTACAAAGTCGAGCTCTGGGACATTTTTGGTAACTTTTGTCTATCGTTGATTTGAATAATTTATGGTGGTTTAAATTACGAGTATACTTATACATCTTAAGTGATTATTTTGATAAGTATCTTGAAATTGTCAGTATAATTGTTAATTTTAAACAATTAAAACCAACATAATCTTTAAGGAAACTCATGAATTGATGGTTCACTTTAGTAATTGTTGTCTACTCCACTAATTTGGGCTTAGTAACCAAGAGTTGACGTCACAAATGCCTACTCTCACATTAAACAATGGCTCGAGATATGAATATATTTATACAACGTAAGTGATTATTTTAGTGAGTGTTCTAGAGTTGACAACACAATTCTTAACATTAAATGACCAAAATCAATATGATCCGTAAAAAAAGTTGACGTTAAAATTTTTTCCTAACAGTTGTACATTTCTTTTGATGCCAGGAGACTTGTTCATATATATATTTATACATTTTATTACTTATTTATATCTCCTAGTGTGATTTTTAGTTGGTCTCTGAGGAATGTCTTAGTTTAAACTTATTTTACTTAAAAGAAAAAAATTAATATAGCATCAAAATATAAACAACTTGTAAAATGAACTTGTGAATTGTCAAAACTTATCAAGTGAGATACAAAGGATCAATTATTTGGGTTACCCTTTAACATCTCATCATTATCCAAGGAAGATCAAGTTATGATGCTAAGAATTGAGTTGTGGCCAGGATTTAGGATTTAATTGAGAATTAGAGATGTGTGCGGCAGCTGGTAGGTATGTGGTCACTAAATATGCAATTCGAGTCTTAGGTGGCAGTTAAAGGAAGTGGAAAGGTTTTATAATAATACTGATGATGATGGTGATGATGAAAATAAAAGCCAAACGTGTTAGGCTTGAAATGAATTATTATAAGAGAGAGATTTGGGCACTTTAAAGGGGAGTGAGGTGTCAATTGCTTGGTTTAGAATTTCTTATTGCATGTGTAAATCATCTTCCCTATTACTTTCACTTTTGCATCTTATTTTCAAAATAGACACTACTCCAATCCTATTACATAATTCGTTTTTTATTTTATTTTTTCTTAACCAGAATAAACAATTTATATAATTTTTATTTAAAAAAAAAAGAAGAGATTCTTAAGCTGCAAACACTATTATTCATTCCATAAAATTCAATTATATTTACAAGCACCAATTTCAAAGTGCCCTTGGCATACAGATGGATACACTTCAATATGAAAGTCTATCCCAATAAGCAGATGCTACGGATTTAAAAGGTGGAAAAATAGGAAAGAACGTGAAAAAAGAAAATTGTTTCGACATGATCCAAAAAACTTACCTCTCCAATAGCAACACAAGGCATGACCTTTGTGATACCCTTTTCCATAGAAGCAAAATGGAACAGATGCCAGCAGCAATGTGCCAATGAATTTATGTTTGTTCCAAGCCTAAACCTAAGCCTAAGCCTGTGAAATTCAACAACTAGAGGTTGTCTTTGAACCATTTTAGAGCTCCGTTTGCAACAGACCTGAAATATTTGCAGGGTTTGTGGTCAACCAGGGACAATAGAATAATAGGTAAAGATGGAATCAGAAAAGGAACAAAGGATGACACAAAGTTCTAGGAAGAATCAACTTTGATCACTCATTCATCATTTACCCCAAATGACTATCCAAGCACAAGATTATGCATGAATTTGCCACAAAATATGACTACTTTTTCAGATACAAAATGATTTCCAAGCAATATTCACTTACAGAAGGAAACCACCTAGATCACCTGTTGTTATGGCCGCATGATAGAGGAGGTAGTGTTGACAAGCAGGAAATTGGCCCAGAAAATCTCATTACAATTCCACCAATACCATCGGATTTAGTTTTGTAAGTGATATTTGCACAAGGTCATATGGACAGAGTATGGTACCTCCCAAAGACGGAAACTTCCAAAACAATTAGCAGGAGACATCAATGAGATAGAGGCCAACGCCTGGTAGTTGTATATTCCAACTTCTGCCATATGAAGGTCTCTAAGGAATATCTAAAGAAAGCATATCTCAGATGTCCAAAGTTGTTGTATAACTTGGTAAGATAAGAATTAAGAGTTTGTTCTTAATTGGAACAAATAATCTCCCTACAACACAGGATAATGGAACAGAAGATTATCAGGAAAGGAACATCAGTGATTTACCATGTTACAAGCAGTAGAAATTACTTCAAAAGGTGTCCGCTTTTTTTTAAAAAAAAAAAAATTTGGGGGGTTGGGGGGGGGGGGGGTCCAAAAACACGGAGGGTGTAGTATTCTCTTCAAATAGAACAAGATCCAAAATGTTACAGTGTCTTAACTTATAGAGTTCTTAAAGTCCATGTTCGAGGCTAAAGGCTTAAAAAGGGGAAAAAGTTCCTCAATAATTATACATTTAACATAGAAATGCATTCTTTCATATCAAACTCAAGATCACGAATGAAGCAATTAAATATAACATTGTATGTGTCCAAGCTTAAGTTTCCCTAACAGTCCTTTCACGCACGGACATCTAATAGGGTGATATAGGCCAAAATCAAATAAGTCTAATAATCTATGCCAATTTGCAGTCAAGTTGTAGAACTTGATAAATAGAAAACTTAATATATCTAATACTAGGTATATCAAAAGAATAGAGTATTACCCAGCAAAATCTTTTAACTTCTTCCAAATGTCATTCTGATCTCCCACATCATCAGCTTCCTCTGTAACAGAACCATTTTCACTTTCTATACTTCTACCTGCAAAATAAGGAACAAGGAGTTGATAAGAAATTTGATTTTACTTATTCTGTTCATTTGTAACTAGTCCATTGGAATTCTCTTATAGTATTTTTATGAACTATATTTTCCAACTAACCATATAAATCTTCACTTCTCAAAACTAATCAAAATTTGGTAAAGTGCCTGTTAAATAAGATAAGTAAAGGGTATTAGTGTAATTAGCTTAAAATACTTATATATATATATTCTTTTGTATTATACACTTTTAGTAGAATACATATATTATTTTATTTACATGGTATCAAAGCTATCATACAAACCCTACTGCTTGCTTTACTAAGTCCTTGACCTATGGCCCAACCAGCAACATTTGTTGTTGCTAGCAAGGGAGCCGTCCACTTATCCTTTGTGCCCGTTAGTTCTTCCACCTTTGGTCTATCATCCTCGATTTCTAATCTTGACTTACCTATTGCTCTTCATAAAGGTACTTGTCGTTGCACCACTCTTCATCCCATTTCACATTTTGTTAGTTATAATTCTTTGTCCCCTGGATATTCTTCTTTTGTTTCTTCTTTATCTTCCTAAATCTGTTCTTGAAGCTCTCTCCCATCTAGGGTGGTGGGCTGCTATGGTTGAAGAAATGTTCGCCTTACATTTCATTGAGACTTGGGACTTGGTAACTCTTCTCAAAGGTAAGTCTACCATTGGTTATCGTTGGGTTTACACTGTTAAGGTTGGTCTTGACAACTGAATTGATCACCTTAAGGCTCATCTTGTTGCCAAAGGATACACTCAGGTTTTTAGTCTTGATTATGGTGATACATTTTTCTTGTTGCTAAGATCTCCTCTGTTTGCCTTTTCTTGTCCCTTACTACTATGTTTCACTGGTTTCTTCATTAACTAGACATAAAAAATGCCTTCCTTCACGACGATTAACGAGAAAAGGTGTATATGGAGCAACATCTTGGCTTTGTTGCTCAGGGGGAGTCTAGGCTGGTGTGTCGCCTTCAAAAATCCTTATACGGCTTAAAATACTCTCCTCGAGCTTGATTTTGTTGATTCAGTTCAACTGTTCTTGAGTTTGGCTTAACTCTAGTGAAGCTGATCATTTTGTTTTTTATCGCTCTCAGGCTGGCCGCCACATTCTTCTAGTAGTATATGATAATGATATAGTACTTACAGGGGATGATGATGTTGGTATCACTGAATTGAAGACACATCTTCACCAACAGTTTCAGACTAAGGATCTGGATTCCTTGTAATAGTTTTTAGGTATTAAGGTAGCACGGTTAAAGCAAGGCATTTATATTTCTCAAAGAAAGTATGCCTTGGATATGCTAGAGGAGACAGGGTTGCTTGGATGTAAGCCGCCCCTATGGATCCGAATATCAGACTATTACTGAGACAAATGGAGCCTCTTTCTGACCCTGGACTCTACTGTCGACTAGTTGGGAAACTTAATTACCTCACAGTCACACGTTCTGATATTTCATTTGCTATGAATGTAGTAAGTCAGTTCTTGGATTCACCTTGTGACAGTCACTAGGATGTAGTGATCCATATTCTTCGGTATATTAAAGTTGCCTTTGGTTGGAGGTGTATTGTATCAAAATCATGGACACAGTCAAATTGTGGGATATATGGATGCTGATTGGGCAGGATCACCTAGTAACAGGCGATCTACGTCTGGATACTGTTTATTTGTGAGTGGAAACCTAGTCTCTTGGAAAAGTAAGAAATAGTTGTTGTCACCAGATCCAGTGCAGAAGGTGAATATAGGGTAATGGCCATAACAACATGTGAGCTAATGTGATTGAAACAATTAATTGAGGAGTTAGGAGTTACGCATGCCAAGTCTATGCAATTGAGTTATGACAATCAGGCTGTAATGCATGTTGCTTCTAATCCTATGTTTCATAAGAGAACCAAGCATATTGAAATTGATTGTTACTTTGTTAGAGAAAAGGTGCTTTCTAGAGATGTAGTTACAACATATGTGGGTTCCAACGATTAATTGGCTGATTTGCTTACCAAGTCACCTAAAGATTCTCGTGTGAATTACATTTGTATCAAACTGGACATGATGAATATTTATGCTTCAGTTTGAGAGAGAGTGTTAAATAAGATAAGTAAGGGATATTAGTGTAATTAGCTTAAAATATTTGTATATATATTCCCTTGTATTATACACTTTTGGTATAATATACATTATTTTATTTACAGTGCCAACAAAGGGGGTTGCACCATGTGAAATGGAAGTACGCATCAAGCAAAAGCTAAAAAGCCCCTTACTATCCCTAGGGCTAAAAAGCCCCTTACTATCCCTAGGAATTTTCAATCAGAGGAAATTAAAAATAATTATAAATAGAAAAAAAGGAAAAATCCTTCCTCAGCAAGAATATGAAAAAGTGAGACCAAAACCTCTCCCCTCAATCTAAGGGCTACCATCCCCGCCCCCCCTATGTGGCACACCATGTTAAGTCAATAAGTGCCAAAATACCCCCAAGTATCTCCACAAATATACAATTCCCTCAAGAAATCAAAAAAGGAACATAAACAAACAGGAAAACAGAAAATCAAGACTCAAATGGCCCCTTTGTCATATTATTAATTGTCAGTAGAGCCTCCCTTGCCATCATCCAAGCCAAAAAATAGTCCACTCTAACCAGTCCACAAGACACCCAAGTTACAACAGGAGACAAGATGTCACTATTCGTTTACCAAAGACCTGCAGAAGAGCCATTATAGAACTCCTCTGGAAACAGAGAAACCCACACAACATTAACACAAAACAGTCCAATGATTGTACCTCTTAATCCTGCAAAGGTCTTTTAAAAGAGTAGACAAACCCCCCTTGCCAAGCAGATTGAAATCAGCAGCATGCCACTGAAGCTGATGGGTAAGTACAGCACCAATACAATTCTGGAAAATATCCCCAAGAGGAGTTCTCCTACTCTTAAGAATCATCCAAACAATCAGTATCCTCCTATTCCCTACCCTTAAGGATTAGAAAAAGATTTACAGCAGCCTACACGCTAAAGATGACAGATAAGTAGAACTACCAAATTAATGCTGGAAGCACGGAACACATGCCTAAGAGGAGTTAGCCAACACCAGGAATCATCCAAATGATTGAAATCTGAGCAGACCTCTGTCCTCCCATTTCATACTCAGAAGGAGATTAAATAAAAATAAAAAATAAAAGCAGGCCTCACAAACATAATACTCATCCATAGCTCCACAATATGTGGCTCTATAATTGGATAGGATCAAACACCAACCAACCTCTCCTAGAACATATGTCCTGATAACAATAATTTTCATGAGCTCAAGAGACCTTTGCAAAACAACAGAAGATCTCCAATCTGCAAATCTCCCACCACAAAAGTGCAAACCTTTTTCCACTCAAACAATAAAACTTAATTCATAACACAGGCCACCCCCATAAAAAATTTGTGGAACATAAGCTTTCCAATAGGCAAACTTGCCTCCGCAAAGAGAATGCATATCTTTTCTCTACTCAAACAAATGAAACTTAATTTCATCATCTGGCCAGCTGATTAAAAATATGAGTAGTAGCCACCAATGCCAAAATGGTGAAGGGAGAAAGAAATTAGTTAAAAAGTCTTGATAATGGTCAACTTGCCTACCATGGACAGGTTCTTCCAAGTTACCAACTCCACAAACTACTTTGGATTTAGAAGAAAGAGCCTAAAGGAAGTTTAAATACAAGAGAAGGTCCCAAGACTACAGCCTAGGTTAGCTGCTAATCCTGCCATATCAATCACCAACTCGAAGGGAATATGCTTGCTCACCAAATTAATCGGGGACCAATAGATAAA
Source organism: Diospyros kaki (assembly GCA_036245055.1). Lineage (NCBI taxonomy): Eukaryota > Viridiplantae > Streptophyta > Magnoliopsida > Ericales > Ebenaceae > Diospyros > Diospyros kaki. The sequence goes on from BSEG01000003.1 coordinate 8,382,699, forward strand.
ACTGTCCTCACAACCATTGGTCCCTCCTTATCGGCCCATAAAAACATACAGTATTAGTACCGTCAGCAGTTGGCTATCGGATTGCCTCCTCTATAGCCTCACAAGAGAACTACTCAGCCTGGCCCCTGGACTTACCACATCGCTGTTTCATCACACAAATGAACATTAATAGCACATTTACCTTTGACTGAAACCCCTTGGAAAAAAATAAAATAAAATAAACCCTGAGTATCACCATTCACCAAGCCTGGAATCTAACAGAGGAAATACTAAAAAAAAAAAAAGAAAAAAGACAGGCCGGCATCACCAGTCTCTAAACCCAATATCTCAAGACATGCATCAAGAAATCAAAATACCTGATCATATAGGACTCTTTTACGACTAAACTTACAGATTAAGCTCACAATACCACTTGAACTCTAGTCCATGAATTCATTGGCTGCCAAAGCTGTAATGTGAGCCAAAAATGGATTCAGTGACCTATAAATAATCTTCCCAATCACTCTTTTCAACCTCAAAGAAAGAAGCTATGCCAAAACTTTTTACATGCTATACCAAATAACCTAAAGCCCATATAATGTTTAACATCTACATCTCCAATTTGCTTATCAGGTAAATGAAAGATGCATATTAGCCACACATCAAATTGCACTGAGTCATATATTAATCATTATAGTCATCATAACATGCTTAACCAAAGCCCCGTAGTGCTGGCAACAAAGCCCAAAGAAAGTCTATCTGGCCTTGGTTCCTCGCCAGATAAGACTGATAAACTCTCCCAAGCCTGGTAAAAGGAAGTTCAAGTCATTTTCTATCCAATACCTGAATGGATCTGAAAGCAACCTCATCTAATTACATTTTCCCCACTAACTCAAATAATTTGGCATAGAGCTCCATAATGCCCAAGGAAATGGCCTTCTCTGGCTATTCGATTATAAAACAAGGTGTTGTACTTCCCTTGTCAAGCAATAGTGTTCTATATTTTCCTCACATGCTAAGCGGTTGAGACAATATTGTGACCCTTTTCCCTTCCTATTCATTCTGAAACCATTGACTATTCATCCTATTATACATCACACTTTTCTTATCTTCATAACTTTGTAAAGTTGATTTGTTTGGAACCTTGTACAAGTTTCAATCTGTATATACTTTGTTGAGAATGATATGTATGTAGACAGTAACATACAAACATAACATGAAATATACATACACAGTTCATATTGTGATTTTGTAAACTTGATTTGCTTGGAGCCTTGTACAAGTTTCAACTTGTTACTTTGTTGAGAATAATATATATATTAACATACAAACATAACATGATATATACATACGCTATTCATCTCCCTCCCTCTCTTCATGGTATTAGAGCCACGTGACTTTAGAGAGAAAATCATCTGACAGTTTGTTTTCATCAATTGCAATCATCGATCATTCTCAGTTCACAATCGACATCAATCTCAGTTCTATTCTTCAATCCGATTGCAGTTTGCTATTATTGCACTTGTTGCAAAACTTCTATCGCAGTGTGACTTCTTCTTTGATCATCTCCACCATATCACATCTCAGTTCAATTTCTCATTGATTGCATCTCCCCTTTGTTGCAATTTCAATTATCTTCAATCGATTTCATTATTGTTTCCAGTCAGGATCTTTTGCCAATTCCAGCTCGATAGATTTCTGTCAATGTCAATTCAATCTTCAGTTTGATTGTTCTTGTCTTGTCAATTGAGCTCGTCAATTTTCAGTAGCTGATAATCTTGTTCAGCGGAATCAATTTCAGTTTGATTTCAGAAGAACTGTATTTATCTTGCAGCTCCTGTCACAGAGCTCTATTCAATCCAAGGGTGATGTCAAGTTCTGAAGTTACTTTTTCTGCTCCTGCCATCACTGTTCCTTCTTTTTCTGGAACACCTATCATCACAATTAATAAATTGAATGGCAAGAATTATCTCTCACGGTCTTCATTTGTCAAAATGTGGTTTCAGGATCAATTAGCGAGTGATCATCTCAGGAAATGCTTGGCTTGACATACTAGAATCTGATCAAGCAGTGTGGGAGAAGGCTGATCCACAGTTAGGTTCTCTTTTGTGGCAACCTATTGATCTAGATCTTGTTTCAATCTTTCATGTCCATGAGAGGTGTGTAGATATATGGTCCCATGCTCAGAAGTAGCACAGAAATGATGTTAATCTTTTGTACAACATATTCAGTCTACAATCACAGATTTAAATGCCATTCTTTCCAGACCACTTTTTCTGATCTCTAATTCTTGAGAGATCCATTCTAGCTTCTCAGACCACTTTTTCTTCCACAACCAACAGCCAGTACAAAGGTGGTTCAGTTACTCATTCTCAAAGAGGTGGAGGTCATGGTAGAGGTGGTTGTAGGCCCTATTGTACTTGCTGTAGTTGCCCTGGACATGTTAGGGAGACTTGCTATACTCTTCACTGCTGTCCTCGTGCTAATATTGCAGCTTCTAAGTGCTCAAGAAAGTGAGCATTAATATCCAAATCTACTTCCACTCTTCCAGATAAGCCAGTTACTATTTCTGATGAGGAGTTTGTGGAGTTTCATCAGTTCCAGGCTGCTAGGCAGGCATCATCACCCATAGCTTCTGTTGCTCACTACATCTTCAATTGCTGATTCTATTGCATGCATTTCAGTCTTCACCTTCACTCTGCTGCATCTGAACATGTTTTCTGGTAACAAATCCTTATTCTCTCATATTGAATCTCCTATTTCTCTCCCTCCTATTACTATGGCCAAGGGATTCAAAACCACTCCCACAGGGAATAGGTAAAGCAAGTCCACTTCCATCATTTTCTATTGACTGTCTTACATATTCTTGGTTGTTCTTATAATCTCATCTCTGTTAGTCATCTGACCCAATCTCTTAACTGTCATGTTATTTTTTATTCTGGTCTGGCACTGTGCAGGAGTAGGGTATTGGGTGGACAATTGGCACCTGTCTGTGTTACTACAGCAGCGGCATCTGTTCTTATCCGTTCATGCCTTCATCATCCCCATTTGTCTTTACTATAAAAATGATTCCTACCTTGTCAGCCTTAGCCTCTTTAGAATGTGAGTTATGTCAGTTGGGTAAACAAGTTTGTATATCAATTTCAAGTTGTGTCAATAAACAAGCCAATGCCCCTTTTTCTCTTGTTCATTTTGATACCTGGGGTCCCAATTGAGTCAAGTCTAAACATGGGTTTTCTTATTTTATTACTTTCATTGATGACTACTCTCATTGTACCTGGCTCTACTTAATGAAAGATCGAAACAAACTATTGTATCTTTTCACTACCTTTCGCAATGAGATCACTACTCAGTTTAATTGTTCTGTGCATGTTCTTCATAGTGATGATGCTAAAGAATACTTTTCTATTGGTCCTAATTCCTTTCTCTCTTCTCAGGTATTATTCACCAGTCATCCTGTCCTTATAACCCCATAGCAAAATGGGGTAGCTAAAATTTAGAATCACCAGCTCATTGGAACTGCTCATACTCTTTTGTTACATATGTGTGTTCCTTTTTCCTTTTGGGATGCCACAGTTATCACATCATGTTATTTGATCAATTCATGCCCTCTATTGTTACTAATGGCATCATCCCTCATACTCTTTTTTTCCCTCATGATCCTTAGTATCTTATTCCACCATGTATTTTTGGATCTACCTCCATTGTCCATCTTCTCAATCCCAGTTGTGATAAATTGTCCCCTCAGTCAATCAAATGTATGTTACTGGGTTATTCTTGTCTGCAAATGGGGTACAAGTGCTATTCTCCAGATCTTAATTGATACTGTATTTCCTCTTATGCTACATTCTTTGAATCTATGCCCTTTTCTCATCCTATTCTATCTCCACTTCTAGTCTTGATGATGTTCTCCCAGTTCCATCTTTCTCGCCTCTTGTGTAGGATTCTTCAACTATTCCCAGGCGTCCTCCACACACTTATCACCACCAATACCGACCACTCTGACAATATTGTACTGACTCCAGCTCCTCCTAAGCCTCTTTTCCTTCTCCACTCATTCAATTCCTGGCTCAGTTTGCTAAGGTACTCATTTCACTTTAAACCCTCATTCCATCTATGCTATTTTGAGTTACAGCCAATCCCAAGCTCGGATGAAGGATTACAGTAGGTAGATGACAGCAAAGTAAAAGTTGTATCAAACATCATGAATTCTAGACAAGTCCGAAAATTGTTAGGGCATAACCTCTTAGTCATGATTTGCAAGCAAGAATGCACATACCCGACCCCATCTAGTGGAATTAAGGCTTGATATGTTCTTGAATTTAGTCACTGGCATACTCAACATTATAAACTGTAACTTAAACATTGCAACTCAAGTTAACGTTAAGTTCCTATGATCATGCAATATAGCAAATACCAATCCAGGGAAAAATAGATGTGCAATTACGTTATGACACAAGGGTCCTTGGTAATTTTCACAAGCACTAGAGCAACAAACTTTTCATATATTATTGGATTGTGTCACGACCCCAAGGGTAACCTAGTCATTACACTTGTAATACCTAAGCTGTGTTGTTCCTTTCAGTTAGTGCTGGAAACGATTGTACCTTTTATTTAAACATTATAATTGAAAAGAAGCCTATAAAGAGGCTAAGCAGAGAGGATGAGGGGCATGTTTTAAAGAAATACAAAGTTTCTTTTTCCCTCTAAATTTCTCTTTCCCTCTCTTTTCTCTCTCTCAATTCTCCCTCCTCCTTTCAAATCCTCCCTCCATTTCTATTGTACCTCTCAATTCTTCTTCAATTCCATAAACTATCTAAGTCTTAGCCCTGAGGCTTGACATTTTGGTACCAGAGCCTACGCTTCTTGGCTATGAGTCTAGCAATTTTGGCAGAAACTCAGGCGAGTTGGCAGCAACGCAAGGCCAGGTGAATTCCAACAATCATCGATGGTGATTCCAACAATCCTCGACAGTTAGGTATGGGATCTGAAGCAGCGATTCCAGTGATCCAGGCAAACTCAACGAGCAATATCAGAGTCGGTGGTCCTTCGACCATTGGATGGTGATTGGGTGAGAAAAAGGCGTCAGCTAGGAGGCGATCATTGAATCAAGGCGATTGCAACTTGATTCCGACAAAGAAAGGAAGGCGCAAAGGGAAGTAGGTTAGGGGGCGACTGTTGAATCCACAGTGATTGCGAGCAGATTCAAAGGTTACTAGTCCATCACAATTGTTAGCTCTGGTCAACAATTCAATTGCATATCAGAGATACTGAATTTAGGAGAATTGAAGTAGAGCCAACCAATCCTCAGTTGTCACAACTCTGAAAGGTGGAACATGCTAATGATTCCCGACTGAGAATTTTGGTAATTCCTGTTCGAAGTGTGAAGGTGAAGTGGAGCTAAGCGACTTTTGACTGTGATTGAAGGTGATACCTATAGGTAGACTAGAATCAAAACTATGGCAGAAGGAACAAGGTTGAGGCAATTGGAATCGAGGATGGAGGTGTTGGAGTTTGGAATGACTTAGACGCATGAGGCAGTCACTCAAAGTAGGGAGGATGTGACTGCGATCAGAGAGACCATGCATGAGGATTTGACCGGCCACACGGCAGAGTATGTAGTAAGAATTAGAGAGGCATCAGGAGACAATGAAGTAGTATGGCCAAAGGATTAACAACATGTTCAATATGCTATCAGCCCTCCCTCAGTTCCAGTTACCACTAAAATTTACTCCCCGGGCAATCTCCGAACTGGGCTTGTCTGGTCAGGGCATCCTCCCTAGGCCACAAGGAGTGACAGGGACGGAGGAGATGCCAAACATGGAGCAAGAAGTTCAAGTAAGGAAATTAACCCCTCATACTTCCAATTACACTCCTATGCTAAGGTTGGAGATAATATTATTTGACAGATCAAAGCTAAGGTGGTGGATCTGCCGATGTAAGCGTTTTTTCCAATTTTACAATGTGGCTAAAAACTAGAGGATTAACTTGGCAACAACATATCTGAATGATACGACTGATTCATGGTACCAAGGGTGGACTAAGTCTAGAGGGATTGAAACTAAGTGGATTGATTTTGTTAAGGAACTGTGCAAACGTTTTGGAGAGAGAAATATGGCAGATGTAATTTAGGAATTTAACAAGCTAAAGCAAGAGGGATCGGTGGATGACTATCAGGAGAAGTTTGAGGAGCTAGGGGCTCTAATGTGGAGCTCCCAACCATCCCTCACGGAGCAATATTTTGTGTCAAGCTTTATCAACAACCTCAAGGATGAACTAAGGTCCATGGTCAAGATGATGATGCCTACTATGGTGAGAGAGGCGGCAAAGAAGGCAAGGTTACGGGATGACCCAATGTGTAGCACGTGTGTAGAGAAAACACATGAAAAAAACCTTAAAAGAAACAAGTTTCAACACCGAAACGTGCCCCTCAAATAGGTGCAAAGCTGAATCTAGCTTGCAGATAAAACCAAATAGACTTGTAGAAAGTTTAATTAAAAAACTGTTTACAAACCCTAACTAATAAGTATATATAGTGTTCGGCTAATCCATCTAATATTGTAAATAAAATCTAACTACAATCCTAATAGAAATAAAACCCTAACAAGTATGAAGTAAAATTAAAATCCTAAAACATATGAAGTAAAAATCCTAAAAGAATATGAAGATATAAAGTTTTGGCCCTTGTTTGGTCTGGTTCTTGACTGGCCGAGTTGGGCTAGGCTGGCCACTTTTGGGCCGGTTTGGACTAGCTCTTGAATTGCCTTCCATCTTGTCTCTTGAACTGGTCTTAGGAATGGTTAGTAACCGCATCATTCACCTCTACTTGAAAAGAATTCGTCCTTGAATTATGATCCGGGTATGATAACTCCACATCCATCAAATACAAAGAAAGATCAACAACATTAAAGGTTTTGGAAATACCCATATGATTAGGCAAATCCACAACATAAGCATTGTCATTGATCTTCTTTGTGATCTTATAAGGACTATACTTCTTTGTCTTGAGCTTGTTTTGCTTTCAAACTAGAATTCGTTCCTTCCTTAAGAACACCATAACTTCATCTCCAACCTCAAATACCTTGTACTTCCTATGACTGTCAGTTGTTGCCTTGTACTTCTCATTAGCTTTGTGCAACTTTTGCTTGACATCTTCCTAAACTACTTGAACTTGCTCAGCTAAGTCGCTAGCGGCAACACTAAAACCTGGTATCTTTGGCAACTTCACCAAATCCAATGCATGATTAAGAACTTTCATGTATACGATGGAAAATGGTGACCTTCCTGTTGAACTATGCATTGCGTTGTTGTAGGCAAACTCCTCAGGAACCACATCGTGAAATTCCTCCAACAATTCATGCACCTCCACTGGAATTTGATTCACTTTCAGTGGCTCACTCACGCTCTCCACCTTTACAACCAATAAGTGAACCTCTTGGGTATCTCCCTCACAAACTCAGTGTGTTTGTGTGTGATGGTAAGAAAATTCCTCCCCTCCACTTTAGAAGATTTGGTTTGGTTCTTTTCCACCATAGGTAACAAGGTAGAACACGCACCCTCTTTCTCAACCTGATATGTGTTCTTCCTATCCGAGCGCTTAGCATCCACATCAAATTGCCAAGGCCTCCCAAATAAAATATGGCAAGCGTCCATATCAACAATATCACAATAAACTTCATCAAACTACTTACCAATAAAGAAAGGCACTGTGCAACGTTTATCCACACGTATGTCACCAACTTCTTTGATCCATCCAATTGTGTAAGAGTTTGATATTTCTTAGGAGTTAGTTGCAACTTCTCCACTAGATCTCTTCCTATGATGTTCTCGACTTCTACTATCAATAATTAACTCAAAGATCTTCCCCTTCACTATACATCTCGTGTGAAAAAGCTTATGCCACTGAGTAGTATCTTCGTTCTTTTGAGACAACATTAACTTCCTCACTACACATGTATACTCTTAATGCCCATACTCTCTTTCATCATCCTCCCCATCAGCCCCACAATATACCTCCTCTTCAACAACATCTTCCTCCTCCCTTTCTACAATATTAATAGTCTTTCTCCTTGGACAATCACTAAACCTATGCCCAACCTCATTGCACTCAAAACACTTTAAAAGAACATGCTTTGCATAATGATTAGTGGATTTTGGAAGATTAGAAGTAGTACCTCGAGTGTTTCCTCTTGTTGTAGCCCTATTAGGGTTGACTACATTAGGTGGAATGGAAGGTTGCACTCCTTGAACCAACTTGTCTCTATCAAAAGCTGCTTGTTTATTGTCATTCCCACTATACCGGCGATAGTTGTCATTGCAGGTTTTCTCACTCAACATTAACTCAGCCTTTAAAGTCAAGTTCCTTGCTTCCACCACACTCATAACCATCTAAACCCCAATTTTATCATGAATAGCAGGCTTCAACCCATTCAAATAACGAGTTGCTTGTTGATTGTCACTTTCTGACAATTGGTTTCTCTCCGCCAATCTCAGAAACTTAGAGGTATACTCATTCACACTCTTCATTCCTTGTGCACATCTTTGATAAGTTTCAAACATGTATTGTTCATAGTCATGGGATAAAAATATACCTTTTAATAGCTGATTCATTCGTCTCCATGTCTGAACTAGATGTCTATCTTCCCTCAATCGAGTCTCAATTGTTCCCACCAAACAGATACGCCTCCCTTCAATCGATAGGCCACTAGCTTGACTTGTCTTTCTTCTAGGATCTCCATGTATTCGAAAAAACGATCAACTTTAGTGATCTAATCCAGGAACCCATCAATATCAAGATCTCCACTAAAGGTAGGAATATCAACTTTTAGTTTGTACTTATCGTTTCCCTAATGGTTATGTTGATGCCTGATGCGCATTCCTTCTAACCCCTCTACCACCAAGGTTAGTTATTACACGACCAAGATCATCTTCATCATCGCTATCCTCCATCACTGGTCTTTTAGGATTAATGGGTGGTCTTCTCAGGTTATCGTTGCCGGCTTGATTCACACCATTATTCCGATTTCGGTTATCATCAACACGTAATAAAATACCCAATTGGTTGTTGATCTGCTCCAATTGCTACTGCATATTACGAGTTATTTCCCATTGTTCTTTGATTGCTCTCCAAACTGCCAGCAACCCCTGATCATCGTCGTGAGGCTGGTTGCTACTTTTATTGTCCAGATCAACCATCTGATTGGTTGATTAATGGCTCTGATACCACCTGACGCAGCGTGTAGCGCGTGTGTAGAGAAAACACACGAAAGAAACCTTGAAAGAAACACGTTTCAACATCGAAACATGCCCCTCAAGTAGGCGCAAAGCTGAATCTAGCTTGCTAATAAAACCAAATAGGCTTGCAGAAAGTTCAATTAAAAAACTATTTACAAACCCTAACTAATAATTATATATAGTGTTCGACTAATCCATCTAATATTGTAAATAAAATCCAACTATGATCCTAATAGAAATAAAACCCTAATAAATATGAAGTAAAATTAAAATCCTAAAAGAATATGAAGATATGAAGTTTCAGCCCTTGTTTGGGCCAATTCTTGACTAGTCAGGCTGGGCCGAGTTGGCTGCTTTTGAGTCGGTTTGGATTATCTCTTGAACTGCCTTCCATCTTGTCTCTTGAACCGGTTAGTGATCGCATCACAGGAGCTTGCTCTAGAAGCAATCTTTAAAAAACATGAAATCCCACTGAGTAATAATCCTCCCACCAGCCAGCAGTTGGAAGGAAATCCTGAGGTTTACTCTAACCTTAATACAATAAAAAAATTCTATGCTGAAATAGAGGAGGCAGCTAGGATTGTGCTCTGAATACGGAGACAAATTTTGTCCAGGCTAACAATACAGAAGACTGTTACTGAACATGGAAGGACTAGATGAAAAAGAAGAAGAAGACGAAGAGGTTGTTCTCTAAGAAGAAACCGGTGAGTTTAAGGTGATCACCGGGAAGAAGTTGCAGAAATTATTACAGAAAGCGTCTCAAGAGTCATCGTTGCATTCTATACAGGCTATTGAATTCGAAGAAAGGACTGAAGTGGAGGAAGAACATTCAAAGGCTATGAACACTGCTACACTTCAACTCCTCAATGAGGAAAAGCATGGGAGAAAGAAAGAGAGAAGGATACAACACTCAGTAAAAGCAAGGATTGGTTGAGTCGTAACCTGTTGCTGCAAATTTTTGGGGAGAACTCTCTTAAGGCGGGGGGATTGTCACGACCCTAGGGGTAACCTAGTCAATACATTTGTAATACCTAAGTTGTGTTGTTCCTTTCAATTAGTGCCGGAAACGATTGTACCTTTTAGTTAGACATTATAATTGAAAAGAAGCCTATAAAGAGGCTAAGCAAAGAGAATGAGGGGCATGTTTGAAAGTAATACAAAGTATCTTTTTCCCTCTAAATTTCTCTTTCCCTCTCTCAATTCTCCCTCGAACTTTCAAATCCTCCCTCCATTTCTATTCTTCCTCTCGATTCTTCTTTAATTCCAGGAACTATCCAAGTCTCAGCCCTAAGGCTTGACAGATTGTTAAGACACTTCTATCAAATTTAGCTCAAAGCAATATCCCTAGTAGCTGGTCTATTGTAACCAGCAAAAGACAGATCAAGTGTGACTGTATTTTATATACAAGCTTCATATAGGGCTTTTTATATGGGTGCTTCTTAGAGTCATTTGGCTGCTTCTAAGCTTGATCAGAGCAGTCTAGCCACTTGTTTCTGGCTCTTCCCCCCTTCAGTCTGGAGTATGCCACTGGTAGATTATAGTTTGTTCAATATTATAACTCATCCCACCACTTGGTGAAAAAAAGACCCCCCCACCCCCCCCCAAACCAAAATCCTCGCCAAATATTTGTGATACATTTGATACATTTTGTTTCTTTTGTGATACATTCATTTCTTAAACTTTCACCAGCATTTCTACCACATATAACTGTCTGGGGAACAAAATTTTCACTATTTTTGCACATAACCACATATACAAATCGAACATATTTCATTCAAGATGTATATAGTAAAAAGTTTCAGGTCCTTCATATTCAATTCAATAAAAAATTATTCATAAACAATAAGGCAACTTACTAGCTTCCTGAGCTCCAGGCCGAGTCCGTGGACGGTTGCTGGAACCATCCTTCAGAAAAGAAAGTTCTTCAAGCAGTTCACGCTCCTTGGCACTGTAAATGTTTGTATAGAAATAGAATTAGATTCTTTTATATTATTCATATTTTCATGAGCAGTATAGAATTAAAAATGATAAATACAAGCTTCGTATTTATAATTTTGAACAAACTATTTGGGTAAGCAATCACTTAAATACAATGCTCAGATAGGACATAACACCAGAATTATCTTAGCCTTTGAGAAAAGAGGAAGGAAACTGATATGAAAGAAATCACTGTAAGCCAGTGATCAGCTCCGAGACTACAAAGAATAGAGAGTCGAGAGAGAATAGAGAGGAGAAGAACAATCTTGAGATGGGAATGAGAGAATTTCACAACTTTTCTTATTCCTCTCCGTCATTAATCCCTTTATTTATAGCAGTCTATTACAACAACCAACTACTCCAGCCATCATGTAACTAACTATTTCCAGCAGAACTCCCCTTCAATCTAACAACATTACAGCTATGCAATGGGCTGGGATCCTCTGCTTCACTCACACCCTCTTTGGGACTAACTAGGTCACACCATGGTTACCCTGCATACCATTACTCGCCCCTTCAGCAAAAATTGAGAGATAGTGTGTGCAAAATTCAGTAAAATATATTGTATTTATGTCACCTGTGCATAGAATCCACAAACTAACTGATAAACATATATGCTGCAACACACAAAAAAAGTCAACTGAGAGGCTTAAGCACCAAAACAATGTTAACTGAGAGGCTTAAATTGAACACATTAGGTCAAAAAGAAATCATCCTACAAGTAATGCTAAATCCAGATTATTCAATCAAGATTAAGGAAGTACAATGGATAATCCACTGATCCGCAATCAAGAAAAAATAAAAAAAGGTTGAAATAGTTTAGTTTAGCATATTTTAAAATTTACAATTTGTTGTTAAGTCTAGAATTAGGTTGACTAAGATTTAGTCTTCATCGAGGGTTTTGGTTTGATTTAGGGTTACTTTGATGTGCTCTTCACTTGATTATATCTGATACCTTTGATGTCAAGGAATAAGGTTTTGTTGACAGCCATAATCTTGCTATTTAACTTTTAACTTTGATGAGCTAGGAATAACATAAGTGTAAGGTGGGAGACAAATAATACAACTATTTGGTATTAGAGCATTGATCTTCTCCTCTGTTTTGCAATACAGCTCGCATCGAAAATAACTGCAGACAACCAGGGTGCCACTTCCTGACAATAAAGAACCCTCAATTTTGTCTTGATCCAAAATTGATTGGCCTTTCAACGAAAAATATATACTAACTTCTTTTCATGGCAGTTGAAACTCTGCAAGTTTTGCCCAGATCTGACACTTATTGACCACATCCAGGGGTGTCAATTGCTCCCCTTAATAAGAGTACAAAGTGAATTATCACCTTTTTATGGATACCTCATGAGCAGGGTCCATGCACTCTAGGCACATTGTTTATATCTACACTTACAAAAAAGGATTATTATCTTTTTATAACATATACCACTACATTACAGTCAACAATACTCAGTAGCATTTGAAATTAACACTATACACAGGAACAAGGACAACATGTACTAAACATATATATAATAGATGACTGATGCACACTATGATATTGGTAATTCTTCCAAAGTTCGCATGCATTTTCTCAAAATCTCAATATTTTCCAAACTTCAATTACTTTTTCCCTTTTCCAATCCCTCCAGACCAAGCTCCAATTGTCCTTAAAATTTACCAATGAGGATAAAATGGTTGGATAAATTTGTGTAATGGCATACCTAATACGTTTGGGTATGGTAACTTTAATTGTAAATAGGTGATCACCACGTATTGATGGTCTGTTGAGCTTTGGTGCTCCTTTCTTTGCCAAAACAAGCACATCTCCAGGTTGAGTACCTGGAGGAATCTGCAGTTCGGTAGGTCCTTCAACTGTCTTAACCTGTTCAAATGCCAAGAATCAACAAACAGTTATTGCACAGCACTTTCCAGTGAAGTTAGCAACTACTCTAGACTCATCTCTCCGTTGTCCAATCAGTGATCAAAATATGCACAGAAGCTATTGATTAAAGTGAGAAAAAAGTGAAAAGAATGATTAAGAAAAGCTTCTATCCCCTGTTACAAGGTTTGTATGTTCAGGTCCTGGGGGGGCTTGACAAAGGAGAAAGCCCCTAAACTTTCGATTAGTCTTGGGCACTTATCTTGATATATGCATATATATTTTGGCCCTTGTCTCTAAAGTAAGAAAATTAGAAGAATGAGAAATGAAACAGGAACCAATATGGCACCTCAATGTGCCTCCATCTCCCTGAATTATGCACCTTCAATTTAGTCATTGTATTTTAATAATAATAAAAAGATCATAGCTCTACCTTAACAATACTACCCAATATGGCATCAAGATAACTAATTGAAACAGTTGAAACTAGATTTATGCCATCTCGTTGTATCTCTGGTATTTCTGCAACATCAAGATAGACATAAAGATCTCCTGGAGGACCCCTGCTAAAAAGAGAATGAAAGTAATTAATGTTCTGAACCATGCCTATAAGTTTGACATCTTCATTGCAATAATTGAACTTTTAAACAGAAAGTACAAATCTACATGAAAAGAGAAAAAAGATGCTTTGCTTAATCCATGGTTCTAAAGATTGAACCATCACTCATGTAGATCATTCACAAGGGAAGTACTCATCAACCACAAACTGAGAAGAAAGGTGCTGGCCTCCAGCTTAGTCTGGAATCTAAAAAAGCTACATCCACAGAGACCAAGGGGCACTTAATATTTGTAGAACGAGGTGGAGGTTGTCGTAGGGATTTCCGGCTAAGAAGCACAATTTCAAGAGGCAACATGATAGTGTCTGACACTCCATGAACATATTGGATGATCATCCAAACCTTTTCTAGCATTTTTAGATTTGTTAGGATTTTGGAAGTAGACACCTAGAGGACAACTCTGCTTTGTAGAATACACATGTCCATTACTTGATACAACAGATGTGCCAAGGTCTGTTCTTATTGGATCACACATGTTATATTTATTTATTTTATTTTTTTCTTTTTCATTAAAAAGATGATGGCTTATAGTTGAAAGGTGGTAATTCAAATATAATGAAGTTAGTTGCAGAAAATGAGAAAGCATACCAGACCCTTTTGTCTTCATCCAGTAAGAAGTTGATAAAATAACTTTTAAAAAATAAATAATTCAGATAAATATCACAGTTATGTCAATGTCAATAAAGTATACCGTTAAATAAAATCTTCCACTAGTAAGTTTGCATCATTTGTACAATGGAACTTTGTTTCTATGCGAAACATGCACTGTACAAAATATAGTTGTCTAGATTAGTGAAGTATGCCATCATGCAAAAATACTCAATCAGGTGAAGTTTAGAACATATGCAGTCACACAAACAATATTATTTAGGTAACGAATTTTCGAAACACTACCACAAAACCCATGGCTGAAGGATAAAAGAGAGTACAAATCATAACCATACCCCTTTGGCCCAGCATCACCCTCCCCAGCAACTCTAAGAATACTGCCCTTGCTGACCCCAGGTGGAATTTTAACTTTGATATCTTTCTTAGCACGAACACGCCCCTCACCAGAGCACTTCCTACAGTATTCAGAAACCACTTCACCATCTCCTCCACAATTTGGACATACAGAAACCTGAAGTCATAAGAATAATAAGTATAAAGAGAATGCAGAATAAATTTGCTTACATGTTTGGCTGAAGAATATAAGATATGGCAAACCATACAATGCCAGTGACAAATCAGTCCAAAAGAATGAAAGCACGTATAACCATGAAAACTTGGAACCTAACCATTAGCAATGTAATATACCAAAACAACTTTCTTAGTTACATGGTCTATTTCCACCCATGTTACCAGTCTTCCTCTCTTTGTAGCAGTATTATCAAAGTGAATTATATCACACCTCACGGGGGCATTGATCCTTCACTATTGGATGTGTGATTAACCACCTCAACAAACATTCCCCATCTTCTCTGATGATACTGGACCGATCACCAAGGTCTGTCTCGAACCAAGTACCTGCAAGGGTGGGGCTTTAATCCCCCGAGAAAACTCCGACGCTTAAGTCAGTAGAAGAATATGCCCAAAATGGAAAGTGAACCAGTAGTCAGATGATCCATACCTGTACAAGTTGACCTCTATTTAAAGATGACGTAGAGCATACACTGAAGAGATAAGATAACCTCTGAACCAGACGTTGGACAGAATCTCGGTTGGCCGAGTCAACCTCGTTCAAAATCAAATATGAGATGAAGGATGAAGATCTTAATGACACGTGGCGCTTCCTGAGACAGGCACATGGCGGCACCATACTGGTAGTCTTTGAGGGTAGTATAGTAATTTTGCCTTTAGTAAAAAATATCCCCTCACCACTTGCCCCCCCAACTCCTTGAGCTGTGAGGGTGAGAAGCTCAGGCAGCTGAAGGAGTAGTCTTCTAAGCTTTTTTGCTTTTTTGTAGAAAGGAGTTTTGCAAAAAATAAATAAGATTAATGAGCTCTATTATTAGCTCTTATTGGCTCGCTTCCCAACTCAAAATCCCATCACCCTCCGGTCCCTCCCCATGGCCCTCCAAGGATTCTATAAAAAGGGAGGTGGGCATGGTCCCCTCCTCACAAGCATTATTGGAGTAAAAGCATACTTGGAGTGTAGTAAAAAATTTAAGAGATCTCTCCTCTCTTCTTCTTTTTTTTTTTCATTTTATTTTATTTATTTACTTTTTTATTTCAGTTTTTTTTTTTTAATTATATTTTTTTTTTATTTGCGTCGCCGAGACCAGCAGTCTCGGCCTCACTGGAGCAGGCCGCGGCCTCAGGGCCGCAGTGGCCGAGGCCGCACGCGCTGGCCGAGCGGCCAGTCCTCGCACGCTAGTCGCGCGGGCCGAGGCCGCACGCGCACTGGCAGCACGGGCCGAAGCCGCGCGCCTCGCCCGCGCGGGCCGAGACCCCACGCCTCGGCCACGCGCGCTGGCCTACTGGCCCCCTTTAATTAATCCTTTTTCTTTTTTTTCCAAAGACCATTGGTCTCGGTCTTGAGGTTGTTTTTGTTTTTTTTTTTTTTTTTGGAGAGACCATTGGTCTCAGCCTTAAGACCCCTTTTCCCCTTGTCTCTAATTGCGTATTTCTTGGCTAATTTTTTTGTGCAGGATTTTCACGGGGTGCAAGAGACTCTAAGCAGTGCCTTCAAGTTCACCAAGGGACGGACCGGCTCCCTCTTAAGGGTTCTCTCATGCGTTTCTCTTTCATCCTTGGAATTCTTCTCATCACCCGGTATTCCTTTGCCTCCCTTCTCTTATTTTTTGTGGTTTTTTCTTGTCTCTCTTCCCCATGTCACGTTGCTTTAGTACGTCGATCTCCATGGCCTCCTCTAGCAACTCGGATGGGAATAGCTCGGACTCTTCTAGCTCATCTTCCCAGTCTGGTATGCAAATAGGAGATGCTGGGACCTCTCGACCCCATCCTCATGCCCTTTCTTTCGATAACGATACCGACACAGAGTTAGAGCTCCATCGTAACGGTCTCCCAAATGACCTAACCCCTGCCTATTCTTCCTTGTCCGAGGATGAGGTCTCCGGACTCGCCCGAAAATATCATCTCCCCATTAAGGGCTACTAGTATTCTGCACCCTCCAACCTTAGAGCCCATCAGTCCCCTCCTAGGGGTTTAACCATCTATGAAGCCTCTCTTGAGGCAGGGTGTCGGTTCCTTTTCGAGAGCACCTTAGCTGAGATCTTTCGACTCGTAGGGTATCTCCTTCTCAGCAAGTGCCCAACGGGTGGAGGAACTTAGTCTCTTTCATTATATGTTGTCGGGGAAGAGGTATCATCCCCAAAGCTGAACTCTTTTTAAAATTATTTCGCCTCGTATGTGTTGATAAGTCCGAGTTTCGCTACTCCTTCATGGCATACCCTGGCTGCAAGTTCCTTGTAGACACTCCGTCCTCTCTAAAAGGTTGGAAAAATCGGTATTTTTTTATGGGATCCTCCTCCGTTACTATGGGTATGCCCTCCGCCTGGCGTCGCCTCCCAGTGTGAATTTCCCACGTGAAATGTTCCCTTTAGAAAGGAGGGACGCCGAGCTTCTAATGGGTTTGGAGCACCTCAGTACCGCCAGATTGATTAGCGAGCAAACTCTGTTTCTCGGGGGTCTATGTCGATATCCCTGCCTAGCAGCCGACATTCCCTTAGGTTGATTTTTCCCATCCTCTCGTTCCGCTTCTTGTTTCTAATTTATGCGTGCTTTTTTATCCTGACGTTTGATCTTATTTTGTAATGCCTTGCAGCCAAGATGATCGATGATGCGGAGCTGTGGGGGACCGATAAACAGGCTGCTAAAGAGGCCAAACAGGCCCGGAAGAATGCCAAGAGGCATACCCGAGACTCCAGGCTCCCACCTCGGCACAAGAAATCGAAAGCCTCCGGGTCCCGCTCTTCTCTGCCCCACACCGAGGCAGGAGGCTCTCAGGGCACCGAGCCCCTTTCTGACATGATCGAGGAAGAGGCGTCCATTCTCGCCCGGGCTCTTCACCGACCCAACTGGAATGTCCATGAGTCAGACCATCATAGCGAGGCTTGGGTGGCGACTCAACTTATTCAAGGCCTTCCCACTCGAGCAAACATGGAGGGGGTCGCCGACCTGACTTCGGAGACCTTGGAGTCTTGCTACGGCCAGGGCTTGGTTCAGGTTAGCCTTTTCGGACTTTTATTATGGAGAACTCTTGGCCCCTATATTCTAATTTTGTGCTATTTGAATACAGAGTATTGTAGCTCATAACGAGCTCCAAAGGCGAATGGCGAGAAACTCACAAAGAATGTTGGAGATGGATAATGCCCTTGCCGACTGCCATAGGACCATCAAGCAGCGGAACGAGGATCTGAGGGCTCAACATCAACGAAACAAGGAGCTTGAGGGACGCCTCCAAGGGCTCGAGATTAGCCACCATGCCATGGAGGAAGAGTTGAGACGGACTCAAGAACGCAACCGGGTGCTTGAAGAGAAGTATGCAAATCTCACCCAACTCCCTGAGGTGAGAGGATATATTAGACATGAGCTGCAAGGGGTATGGAGGAGAGGTTTCACTCGCTGCACGGAGAAAGTGCAAAGAGCCTATCCTGACCTCAATTTTGCTCCCGTCAAGTACATGGAATAAGTGATCGCCGAGCTCAGCCGAGCATCATTCTCCCAAGCCCCAGCAATTGAATCCGAGGAGTCCGAAGAAGAAGAAATCTAGTTGTTAGTTGCATGTATCTTCTTGCCACGAGTTTGGGTTGTACTAGACCTTTGATCTTTTATTGAATAAAATGCCTCGTAGTTATGCTTTTTTGTAATAGTCTGAGCCGAGTGATCTCTGTTACCTGATTTCTCACCCCTCCACCGTCGCTCGCATGTTGACGCAGTGGCGAATGCTTGTTCTACTTGGTTCCTTTTTATTAGGGGTGGTCCCCTAGGGTCACCTCTACCCCTATTATTTTTAGCCATCTGTAACTCCGGTATGAAGGTGAGACCTTAGGAGTCTCCTCCGGGACCCTTTAAGTCGGCTTCTTCGAGGGCCATTTCTACCCCCCATCTGCCTTTCTTTTTTATTTTAGGGGTGGACCCCTAGGGCCATATCTGGCCTTTTGCTCTTCCTTTTTATTTTAGGGGTAGTCCCCCAAGACCATATCTGACCCTTGACTCTTCCTTTTTATTTTAGGGGTGATCCCCCGAGGCCATATCTGACCCGTGACTCTTCCTTTTTATTTTAGGGGTGGTCCCTCGAAGCCATATCTGACCCGTGAGTCTTCCTTTTTATTTTAGGGGTGGTCCCCCGAGGCCATATCTGACCCTTTGCTCCTCTGGCAGCAGGCTCTTCACTAAAAAAGAAGAGCAAAGGGCCAGATATGGCCTCGGGGGACCACCCCTAAAATAAAAAGGAAGAGTCACGGGTCAGATATGGCCTCGTGAGACCACCCCTAAAATAAAAAGGAAGAGTCACGGGTCAGATATGGCCTCGGGGGACCACCCCTAAAATAAAAAGGAAGAGTCACAGGTCAGATATGGCCTCGGGGGATCACCCCTAAAATAAAAAGGAAGAGTCAAGAGTCAGATATGGCCTAAGGGGACCACCCCTAAAATAAAAAGGAAGAGCAAAAGGCCAGATATGGCCCCAGAGGTCCACCCCTAAAATAAAAAAGAAAGGCAAATGGGGGGTAGAAATGGCCCTCGAAGAAGCCGACCTAAAGGGTCCTGGAGGAGACTCTTAAGGTCTCACCTCCATACCGGAGTTACAGATGACTAAAAATAATAGGGGCAGAGGTGACCCTAGGGGACCACCCCTAATAAAAATGAACCAGGTAGAACTTAAAGGGTCCTGGAGGAGACTCTTAAGGTCTCACCTCCATATCGGAGTTACAGATGACTAAAAATAATAGGGGCAGAGGTGACCCTAGGGGACCACCCCTAATAAAAATGAACCAGGTAGAACAAGCATTCGCCACCGCGTCAACATGCGAGCGATGGTGGAGGGGCGAGAAATCAGGTAACAGAGATCACTCGGCTCAGACTATTACAAAAAATCATAACTACGAGGCATTTTATTCAATAAAAGATCAAAGGTCTAGTATAACCCAAACTCGTGGCAAGAAGATACATGCAACTAACAACTAGGTTTCTTCTTCTTCGAACTCCTCAGATTCAATTGTTGGGGCTTGGGAGGATGATGCTCGGCTGAGCTCGGCGATCTCTTATTCCATGGACTTGACGGGAGCAAAACTGAGGTCAGGATAGGCTCTTTGCACTTCCACCGTGCAGCGAGTGAAACCTCTCCTCCATGCCCCTTGCAGCTCATGTCTAATATATCCTCTCACCTCAGGGAGTTTAGTGGGATTTGCATACTTCTCTTCAAGCTCCCGGTTGTGTTCCCGAGTCCGTCCCAACTCTTCCTCCATAGCATGGTGGCTAATCTCGAGCCCTTGGAGGCGTCTCTCAAGCTCCTCGTTTTGTTGATGTTGAGCCCTCAGATCCTCGTCCCGCTGCTCGATGGTCCTATGGCAGTCGGCAAGGGCATTATCCATCTCCAACATTCTTTGTGAGTTTCTCGCTATTCGCCTTTGGAGCTCGTTATGAGCTACAATACTCTGTATTCAAATAGCACAAAATTAGAATATAGGGGCCGAGAGTTCTCCATAATAAAAGTCCGAAAAGGCTAACCTGAACCAAGCCCTGGCCGTAGCAAGACTCCAAGGTCTCCGAAGTCAGATCGGCGACCCCCTCCATGTCTGCTCGAGTGGGAAGGCCCTAAATAAGCTGAGTCGCCACCCAAGCCTCGCTACTGTGGTCTGACTCATGGACATTCTAGTTGGGTCAGTGAAGAGCCCGGGCGGGAATGGACGCCTCTTCCTCGATCATGTCAGAAAGGGGCTCGGTGCCCTGAGAGCCTCCTGCCTCGATGTGGGGCAGAGAAGAGCGGGACCCAGAGGCTTTCGATTTCTTGTGCCGAGGTGGGAGCCTGGAGTCTCGAGTATGCCTCTTAGCATTCTTCCGAGCCCGTTTGGCCTCTTTAGCAACCTGTTTATCGATCCCCCACAGCTCCGCATCATCGATCATCTTGGCTGCAAGACATTACAAAATAAGATCAAACATCAGGATAAAGAAGCACGCATAAATTAGAAACAAGAAGCGGAACGAGAGAATGGGAAAAATCAACCTAAGGGAATGTCGGCTGCTGGGCAGGGATATCGACATAGACCCCCGAGAAACAGAGTTTGCTAGCTAATCAATCTGGCGGTACTGACATACTCCAAACCCATCAGAAGCTCGACGTCCCTCCTTTCTAAAAGGGACATTTCACGTGGAAAATTCACACTGGGAGGCCGACGCCAGGCGGAGGGCACACCCATAGTAACAGAGGAGGATCCCATAAAAAAATATCGATTTTTTCAAGCTTTTAGAGAGGACGGGGTGTCTACGAGGAACTTGCAGCCAGGGTATGCCATGAAGGAGTAGCGAAACTCGGACTTATCAACACATACGAGGCGAAATAATTTTAAAAAGAGTTCAGCTTTGGGGACGATACCTCTCCCCCGACAACATATAACAAAAGAGACTAAGTTCCTCCACCCGTTGGGCACTAGCTGGGAAGGAGATAACCCTACGAGTCGAAAGATCTCAGCTAAGGTGCTCTCGAAAGGGAACCGACACCCTGCCTCAAGAGAGGCTTCATAGATGGTTAAACCCCTAGGAGGGGACTGATGGGCTCTAAGGTTGGAAGGTGCAGAATACCAGTAGTCCTTAATAGAGAGACGATATTTTCGAGCGAGTCCGGAGACCTCATCTTCGGACAAGGAAGAATAGGCAGGGGTTAGGTCATCTGGGAGACCACTACGATGGAGCTCTAACTCTGTGTCGGTATCGTTATCGAAAGAAAGGGCATGAGGATGGGGCCGAGAGGTCCCGACATCTCCTATTTGCATACCAGACTGGGAAGAGGAGCTAGAAGAGTCCGAGCTATTCCCATCCGAGTTGCTAGAGGAGGCCATAGAGGCCACTGCGGCCCTGAGGCCGAGACCGCTGGTCTCGGCCACGCAAATAAAAAATATATATAATTAAAAAAAAAAACTGAAATAAAAAAGTAAATAAATAAAATAAAATGAAAAAAAAGGAAGAAGAGATGAGAGATCTCTTACCTTTTTTACTCCACTCCAAGTATGCTTTTACTCCAATAATGCTTGTGAGGAGGGGACCATGCCCACCTCTCTTTTTATAAAATCCTTGGAGGGCCATGGAGAGGGTGATGGGATTTTGAGTTGGGAAGCAAGCCAATAAGAGCCAATAATAGAGCTCATTAATCTTATTTATTTTTTGCAAAACTCCTTTCTACAGAAAAGCAGAAAAGCTTAGAAGACTACTCCTTCAGCTGCCCGAGCTCCTCACCCTCACAGCTCAAGGAGTTGGAGGGGCAAGTGGTGAGGGGATATTTTACTAAGGACAAAATTACTATACTACCCTTGGAGACTACCAGTATGGTGCCGCCACGTGCCTATCTCAGGAAGCGTCGCGTGTCATTAAGATCTTCATCCTTCATCTGATATTTGATTTTGAACGAGGTTGACTCGGCCAACCGAGATTCTCTCCAACGTCTGGTTCGAGGTTATCTTATCTCTTCAGAGTGTGCTCTACGTCATCTTTAAATAGAGGTCAACTTGTACAGGTATGGATCATCTGACTACTGGTTCACTTTCCATTTTGGGCATATTCTTCTACTAACTTGAGCGTCAGAGTTCTCCCGGGGGATTAAAGCCCCGCCCTTGCAGGTACTTGGTTCTAGGCATACCTCGGTGATCGATGATGGGTCCCAAACTCCTCGCTCGATCAGCTCAAGGAGTGGGGGGCAAGTGATGAGGGAATATTTACAGGAGGCAATTTTACTGTACTACCCTTGGGAGGTTACCATTAACTTAGAGCCACATGTACCAGTAGAGGCCAGTATGTAATCGCCACATGTCCATTCCTGGGAGCTCTATATGTCCTTATAATCTCCATTGTGATTTTGAACTGGAAGAGATAGAGATGAAGACTTAGTCAAACAAGAATCTCTCCAACACCTCAAGATTTTTCTCCATTCGAATGTTATCTTATCTCTATCTGAAAGTTATCTGATCTTCTCAGGGTAGGCTGAACGTCATCTATAAATAGAGAATAACCTCTACAGGTAGGGGGATCTGACTCCTAAGGGACTCTTTTATTACCTTCCATTATTATTATACTCCTAGAAAATCCGTGAACTGACTTAAGCGTCGGAGGGATCACGGGGAGCAAGTCCCCCCCCCCTTTTTGCAAGTACTTGATTCGAGACAGAAGAAGGTGATCGGCTCTGCATCATCATTCCCCCTTTTGACTAGCATTTAATCTTCTTAATTTATTTCAATGTTTAATTAAAGTTCCTGTCTTAGCACTCATCTTGATATTGTCATTCACCTGTGTTCATTTTCCACAAAAATTATTTCAAGGAAAATAAAAATTAAATAAATAAATATCAAATTGTAGTCTATTAGGTCTATTAAATTGTTAACAACTAGCTCATCTAAAAGCTTAAACTGCTAGATGGAGGGTTAACTTCATCTTCTAGATTATTATTTTTACTCTCAACAAATTAGTAGATTCTTTTATTGATAACTTCTCAGGGGCCAGGTGTGGCATACAAGATCAGGTAGTTAAGGCATGGCAGAAAACTTTGTCTATATTCTTCTGTTCAAAGTCTGGTAATGCAGTTAGCAGAACATCATCAAATGTGAAATGTACCTCAAAACTTGACTAGATTAGACTGTGAACTACAATATTTCATAAGTATTTTGAAACTGCCTGAAGTATGATCACAAAGTTGAGATTAAGAGTGAAGACATAGTTCGCAATAACTTCACATTGGGCATCCATACATATACTTGATATGTGCTAATGGTTTAGTAAGTTTTAACATTTTGAAATACAATATCACTGTTGCTAGAGTAGGTATCAAAAATATAATTCACCCTTCCTGTTTTAGATATTACACAGAAGCAAGTTCTGTGTTTAAAAGTAACAGCATGATAAAGATGAATAGTTGATGTGCATCCCATCAAGATCATGTTACATGCATGACCAGGTAACTGCTTCCAAACCATAAGTTCGATTGTCTTTCCTAGTTTATGAGCAGTCTACTTTGGAAACACCAGAAGAAAATTTTGCAAGCTTCATCCCCATATTATAAAACAAAATCAGTATTTTACAATATTAAATTCTCCAACATGGTGATCACCATCTTAGAAGCAAGACATCAAAAGTCCATATAAAAAGGGAAAACCAGTGCCATTTCAAGGGAAGAGGTCCAAACACAAAATTACCTGTGAAAACATGCCAAATGGCGTTTGTTCAGTCCGCATAACCTGGCCCCTCCCACCACAAGTTGAACATATCCTCATTTTGGACCCTATCTTTGCTCCGGTGCCAGTGCAAACTTCACATGTTTCAAGATGTGAAAGCTCAAATTCTTTTTCTGCTCCAAATATAGCCGCCGAAAATTCCAATGTCATATCATAGCTGAAACGCATTCATACCATGAGCTACCTCTATCAGTCTCCATGAAAAACTCATGAAAAAATTGCAATGAGCAACTTAACACTGGTAGGTCAATGTACAAAAAGAAAAAAAAAAATGGAAGTACATAATAAACCATGAAGTGAAGCCCAAATGAGTAAGAGGAAAATGCAGGCTGTAACTCAAACTAAATGCTAACATGTGAACATAAACTGTATTTTATTGGTCAACATGAAATCAAAAGCATGATTTTAGCATCCACAGCTGGTAAATGACACCTCCTCCTTCATTCTTAAATTTGAATGATGCATCATAGAGGAGGTACATATTCCCACATGGTTATGGAAGATCAGTCCAACAAGGGCCCCGAAGCCTCACTCTTGACCTTTCCACACATTTCCAGCCAAGAGGGGTCACTCGTATGGCAATGAACCTTCAAATTCCTGCATGATTTACTCATATTATGCACCATGCTCACAATGCCTACACATATCATGCATATAATCATGCCTTAATTCATAACAAGCTATCATTAAATTATTTCACGCATAATGCCAATATAATGAACCATACCCATGCACTTACCTCACTTAGAATTTCAGCCCCTTGGCTTTCTAGTAGAATTACCCTTTTCCCCAGCGTTTCTTTTAATTTCCCAGCACTTGCTCACTCTTAACCTCTTTCCTTTGGAGAGCCTCTCACTCTACAAGTCCTTGGGCTGGGAAATGAAGGGTAGGCCTATTTATAGGCACTGGAAGCAATGGACAGATTTCAACCTCTTTAAGTGACACCTGCCCTTATAGCATGCTTCTCTTGCACAAAGACACTTGTGCGCTTCAGCAATTTTGCCACCTCATGGTGCTGCTAGAGGTTTCTCTAAGGCTCCACACAACTCGCCCTTTGCTAATTCAAGTTTGATTAACCTTAGTTACCTTAATTAAGCTAATCCAACTCCATCAATTCTTCTTAACCAAAATTAATAATTTTTAAAAGCATTACAATCCTCTCAAATAATATATTAAAATGCAGCTATTTCTCTCTTTATTTAGTGCCCTAAATTGAGTTCAAGTCATCTGCTTACCTGGGTTTTTTTCTTGTCCGACTTTGGCAAATCTAGCTAATACCTTACACATTTTAGCTTCAGCAATTTTAGGGAACTTTCACCTTTTAGAAGTCTCTCATCGGAATTTGCAAAACAGAGAAGTCTCTCACTGGGACCCTCTTACCATGCCTAATAATTAATCATGGGATGTCACAGCTCTATTATTCTTGCATTTCAAACTTCACATTTTATTATTTCAAATATAACTTATGAATAGATAAAAAAGCATTTTTATTAAGCTTAAGTTTTCAATTTTAAGTAAAGAACGATTTTCAAGGAAAACACAACATATAGCATGAAATATTACAAATTTGTTTTTTGCAAAGAACCTTCAAAGATTGATTAGCAAACATTTGTATTCATTCCATCAGAATTCATTCTATTCATTCAAAAGAAAATTTTAAAGATAGAGAAGTCAATTAGGCTCAACTTGAATCTTGGATTTCAAACAAGCAGCTATAGTGTGACCACTGTAATAGACCATTTCACACTAGAGACACATGCTGGGAGATTCATGGCAAACCAGCTAATTGGAAGCCACAAAGCCAAAGAAAGCCTAACTGGTCAGCCTATGTGACTGAGTCTGTTACAACCACTAAGAAGCCCAGCCAACTTTCCTTCACTACTGAATAGGTTGAACTCCTGAGGAACCTCCTGACAACATCCAAAGCCAGTAAAGAATCAGAGTCCACCCCACCTTCTACTGCAGCCACTGCAGGTCAGTGAGGTAACTCAAGACCTGCCTCATCTTTTTTATCCCACACGGTTCAAGTGAAGGCTGGATTATTGATACTGGTGCATCTGACCACCTTATCGGTTCATCAGCTTTTTTTTCCACCTATGAATCATGTGACGACGACATAAAAATTGTCGTTGCTGATGGTACATTTTCTAAAGCTGTTGGTCAATGGAATATTGAGCTTCCTGGCATTCAATTGAATCCATTCTTCATGTCCCTAATCTCAAGTGTAATCTCCTTTCTATTAGTAAAATAACTAGGGATCTAAATTGTGCAGTAACCTTTTTTCCTTCACACTATGAATTTCAGAATTTGTCTTCGAGAAGGATGATTGGCAATGCTGAGGAGAGCAATGGTCTCTACTACCTCATGAGTGTTGATTCTTCTCCAAGACGAAGATCACTTACTTCCTTATCTAATATGTCAAATTCAGATGTTATACTTTGACACAAATGCCTAGGCATTGGTTATTAAAGGCACAAGGCACACTAAGGTGCAAAGGGGTCCTAGAGCCTAAGATGTGAGGTGCGCGCTTGGCAAAGGCGAGGCGCACCAAGGACAAAAATATAATTTAATAAAATATAGGCAAATTAAAAGGATAAAAACAAAATAAAATAAAGTAACAAGTATTCATCATCAAATTCAAACATAAACAATTCATAATCAAACAAAAAAATTCAAGAAAATAAACACAACAATAATAATATCCAACATCAATCATAAGATGATCATAATAATCATCATATAAATTATATTGGTCACTTCCAAAGTCTTCCTCTTTTTCCTTTTCTTCATATTCTTCTCCAAAATCAATATCTTCCTCCTCATCTCTAAGTGTAGGAGTACTAATCTTTGACTGAGAAGAAGATACTTTTGCCTTTCCCTTTCCCTTCGCTGTAACACTTGTTCCTTTGGCTAATCTAGTGTGATGGACACTCTCCTCAACTCCCGCAACTCTAACAACAATACCCAATGTTAAAGAATCATCTTCAAACACAAAGTCTTCTTCCTCATCTGATGATCCATCCACCTTCTCCTCTACTCCTTCCCCTTAACCGCCTTCCTCCTCTACGTCTTCTTTAGTGCCATCCAACAGCAACAACTGTCGTTTACATTGATGGCTTAGTATATACTTATCCCCACATCTAAAACAAAGTCCTGCCAACCTCCTTTGTTCTCTCAAATTTCCCATGAATGACTGGGATGGAGTTAGAAGAGCCAACCCCTTACTGCTTTGTCCCCATGTTCCTCCCTCCTTAGTCCACCCACGGTTACTTTGTTGTTGGGGCACCACCTGCCACCCCTTATTCACCCCATTCTGCTTCTTTGCCATTGCTTCCGCAGTCATTTCTTGCAACCTGGCACACTCAGTGGCCTGTTGAACTGTCATTAGCCAGAACATCTTAACGGTGGGACGGATCTCTTCGTTCAAGCCACTAATGAAACTTGACACGAAGTATCCCTCGGTGAGAGTGGGTTGGAAATCAGCATGAGGGCCTTCAACTCCTCAAACCTCTACTGATAAGCTTGTATAGTTCCCCTTTGTCAAAGCTTATTGAATTCCTCCACAACGTCCGGCATCCCCTTCTCCCCAAATCTTCCACACAAACCTTCCACGAATTCCTCCCACGTGCACTCCTTCACACCCATCCAACCTTGGTACCATGCATTGCTCATGTCGTTCAGGTAGGTTGCTACCAC
Organism: Diospyros kaki; assembly: GCA_036245055.1. Lineage (NCBI taxonomy): Eukaryota > Viridiplantae > Streptophyta > Magnoliopsida > Ericales > Ebenaceae > Diospyros > Diospyros kaki. The sequence continues at coordinate 8,410,454 of BSEG01000003.1, forward strand.
TAACACCCTCTACTATTCAGCCACATTGTAAAGGTTGAACACCCTCTCACAGCGCCTCACCCACCACCTGGGATTATGGCCATCGAATAGAGGGATCTCCATCTTGGGCATTAGCGAACCGATCGGATTTGATCCGGTTATGATGCCTCGTTTCCTTACCCCCACATTCTCCTCAATCTCCAATTCTGCCAATTCCTCCGATCTAAGATTTCCTCCCTGGCCAATTAGAATTTGTTCAATCACTCCCTAGGAAGGAACTTAGTTGAGATTCTTACCTGAGTTTGGCGCGAAAGCATCAGCATGAATTGATGCATGTGATCCTTGAGAGTGTGACCTTGCTCTCTCATTTGATCCTCCAATCAAGTGGTCTACGCTCTACTCTCCTCGTGCCACACACTCACCGCCCCGTCAATCCCCCTTTCAACCGAATTCTCAAACATCTCCATGCAATTCTGCATCTCAGACACCATGGATGTAACTTGCTGGAACTGCACCTCCATCTGCTTCATCCTCGTTCCGTCAGCCATGGCCCAATCCAATAGCCTAGATTCTTGCTCTAATACCAAATTGTCAAAACTCAATTCTGACAAGGGAAATTCTCTCGCAATTCAGTGGGAATTGCACGGGAATTGAGGGTTCAAATGAGAGAATAGAAGAATAGAGGGAGAGAATTAAGGGAGGGGGACAAATTGAGAGAAGTTTAAAGGGAAAACAAAATCAATGATTTTCCATTCATGCCTCATATGGGTCGCGGGACTTGGCTTATATACCAAGCCTTGGTGCCACATTTGAATTACAATCACAATTTGAATTATTCTCTACCTACCTCCTGATCTTATTACAATAATACCCAGCCTCCCTTGTACAATAATGCCCTCTTCTACTCCTACCTTCATGTTCCTAACTACGGAACCATGATAGGAATGTTACTGTGTTGTTGTATTTCTGTCATTTGAAAACATGTTGCAAGGAATGTAAATGATAAATATAAAGTTTCAATTCCAAACAATTAGTGGTAGGAAAATATTTGAGTGCAATAAGCATGCTGCATCACTGCATAATACAAACACAACTTATGTTGTGCATGCATTGCATTTCTGTTTTCCTCAATGAAGCATGCTTAAGTTGTTTCCAGAATAACCTCACTCATTTAGCAAATTAATAGGGGATCATGATCCAAATATTCTAAAGCACATTAGGCAAAGTCATGGAAAGCATTTAGAGTGGTGAAAAATGAAATATGATCGACCAAACTATAACTTCCCACATGAACGAACAGCATAAAATCCATATACATAAATAAGATAACCTAAGTCAGATCAGCAGTTAACTTTTTTTTGTACCGTATGAAATATATTCCTTCCTACTGATTAATATTTCCAGTCCAGACAGGGAATCTCCATGTCAACAACTGACAGGTTCCCAAAAAAAAAAATAGACAGTAGTTTTAAGGCATGATATATACATCATTTGATAATAGCAGTCAAATTTGGGCTCACCGTAGATCATCACCCTTCGTAACAGTACTACGTCGACGTGTTCCAAATCCAGCTTGGTCCATGCCAGGGAAACCACCCATGCTAGGCCCAAAGAATGTCTCAAACAGATCAAAAGGATTCGTCTGTGATTTAAGAAAAAAAAATATTAGTATTACTTAAAATTAGAATAAGCTGTAATTGAAATCCAGCTATACTGAAAATTTTAACCAGAAATACAGTAATATTGAGAAAATTGCAATGTCCATAACAGAGGCCAGCAGTCCTATATCAATCTTAATTGGCATCCACTTAGCTGTAACCTGCTGAAAGCCAGTTCAATCTACTTATAGTTGTCAACCTGGATCTAGTATTGAACCACATTGCCATGTCCACCATCTCCCTGTTCTTTTTCTCTTTGTTAGAGTAGCACCAGATTGGCTATTGTGCCAAAAGGAAGCCTGTTTTACATGTCAGCTAGCGACATCATTGATAGAAAAGTTTGTCACTGATTCACACATACATACCCACTTCTATGCCTTAGTTAAAGGAAAAATACATAGAAGGGAATTTTCCATCCCTTTGTTTAAGGAAAAATAAATAAAAGGGAAATTTAGCTGCAAGTCGTACCGTATAAGGGCCAGCTTGTCCTCCTCCTACTGTACTTCTAACTCCAGCTTCACCATACTGGTCATACAAAGCCCGCTTTTTGTCATCTGATAGCACCTGAAATATTGCACTTCAGAATTCAAAAGAACAATTTGATTAATATGAACAATTATTAAGCTGACATACTATAAGCAAAACATTGATAGAACAATTCTCTCATCATTTAAAATTCTGCAATACACAACATAGTTATACTTCATGAGACTAAACATGAAAGACTTTTTTTCTTTGAAAGAGCATTTCTTCCAAAGCACCTGAAGGGGCACAACCTGTAGACTTGCATTATACTTGGAAAATAAGAACAAAAAACCAAGTTTCCCAAAAAATCGAGAGAGAGAAGGAAACATCCTATGTTAGCAAAAAGAACAAAATTACGAGCACTGCCCCCTCCGAGACAAAATATAGAAAAACACATTCAAGTTACCAAATTAAATTAAGAAAAAATGCCAATACACATTAGGATAAATAAAGGAGGGGTTATGGTTGATACAATGAGCAGATATGATGCAGCAACCAATTATGGCAGAGTCAGCAGTTCCAGACATGACATTTGAAAATTTTACCACAAGAATTCAGCCTAAAGTGGAGGCAAACATCTTGGTGGTTATGAAACAATCCAACTCCAAAGAATCCTGGTTTTGGGGAGGCCTAAGCATGGTGGTTATCTAACCATGCAACTCTAATGTATATGAAACACCATCCCACCCCCCAAATAAAAAAAAAATAAAAGTGAGAGAAAAACAAAATAAGATTAAAAAAAGAAAAATAATAATAATAATAATAAATAGGTGAAAATAAATAGCTCAACTCAAGCAAGCATTTAGGTCTCAATTTAGGCCTAATTTAGATAGTTATTAACATACGAACAATGAAATCAAGCTGAGAAAAAGAGAAAAAAGCACATGTTGAGCATGCTGAAAAATATAACAGGGGATTATGTTTCCCTTGCTATATGTATGCTTGTGAGAAATAAATTTCATGCATGATTTTTTTTTCTCATGTTTCATATACATTCTGGCACTTCATGGAATGTGAACTTTATTATATAATATACGAAGAAATTTTTAGTTTTTTACCATTCAAATGTTATTATTTGAGAAAGAAAATAACAATAGCTTTGTCAAAGATTGACAAAGTATATTTCTGAAGAGTGAAAATGTATATTGAGAAACATTTTACTTAATTGTGTAAGTATCAAGTGAGCGGGACAATATTAGATGAAGTCCAAGGGAAAGACCCATCAGCTGCAATAGAGTCAGGGTGACTTTGGCAACTAGAGGTATTACCCAAGTTTCTTAACAGTTTTGAGGAAGACCCCAAACTGGATAAAGATATATTAGCTGCTGCAGTGAGAAGAAGTTCAGGGATAAATTCATCTGCTATGAAAGAGTTATGATGACTCTGGTAATTAGAGGACTGACCCTAGCTCTCAACAGTTATGAGATTCCTATCGCTGCAGTGGTATTGTAATCCTAATCAAATTGGCTTAAGGAATACCCAGGCACCATCCAAAGAAAACCCAAAGTATGATGTGGATCCACTAGGCCTACAGCTTTTGTTATTACTTGCTATACCATTACTTAAAGAAGGTATTACATAAGAAAGAATTTCTTAGTTGCTCAGGAAAGTATTACTTGAGAAAGAATTTCCTGAAGAAGAGTTATTAGAGAGAATTCCTGAAAAAGAGTTACTTCGGAAAGAATTTATTGAAAAAAAAAAAAAAGTTACTTGAGAAAATTTTATTTGAGTAACTTTGAAATGAGCATGAATGCAATTGAAAAACTTGTTGAGAATGAAAATTTGTTGATTTAATTATTATGAAAGTTCTTATATTTTCACTTTTTACATTACTGCAAGGCTTGCCATTCATTGGACTGTGAGCTCACTCTATAACATACTATTTCAGGTCAATAATGGAAGTGTTAGTGCAGACTTCTGGAGTTTTTTTTTTCTGTAAGTCAGACTTCTGGAGTTAGGGATCGACTAGCATGACCTCCTAGAAATGTTTTCAGTGTAGAATGTATATTTGGTGGCTAGTAACTTGGCCTACATTGGAATATTCTGTATTGTGTTGAATCAGAGAACTTAGTGAGGTCTTACCTCTTTCCATTGAGATTTATAGTAGGAATGTACAATAATTAAGGCTAAAATTACTCCTAAAATTAAGGCCTAGTTGTCTACTTGTCTACTAATCATAGCTAGTCTAATAGCTAATTGACAGCTAATCCAACAGTGCAGCTGAGATTACATTCTAAATTTTTTGTAATGTTAAATACATGTTTGTAAACGGGAAAGAATAGGTATGGAGAAGGAAATCTATCTCACTACATTAGAAAAACAATGGTTCCTCTCTTCTTATAGAGGAATGATACAACATATTAGGAAAGATTCACAGAATATACAAAATATTCCTACACCTAAAAAATAAAAAAACAATCAACCAAGGGATTTGGGGCATCAATCAAGAGATTGGAGTTGATTCCCATTGATCAAGGGAATTCACTTCTTTCCATTTCCATACTCCCTCTCAAGCTAGTTTGAAGATATCTTTCATGGCAAGCTTGCTCACTAGATTTCCAAACTGTCTCTTGTGTAATCCCTCTGTGAGAATATCGACAACTTGATCAACTGCTGGAATGTAAGGCATACAAATTACCCCCTTGTCAAGTTTTTCCTTGATAAAACGTTTATCCACCTCTACATGTTTTGTTCGGTCATGGAGAACCAGATTGTGGGCAATGGAAATTGCAACTTTATTATCACAATAGACCATTGCTGGTAAGACAGTGAAAACCTCCAAGTCCTCTAGTGATCTTTTTATCCACATAACTTCACAAATCCTGTGGGCTACTAAATAGAATTCAGCTTCAGCACTACTTTTAACTATCATGTTCTGTTTCTTACTCCTCAAAGTGACAAGATTACCACCCATAAAAGTGCAGTAACCTAATGTAGATCTTCTATCTATAACGTTGTTTGCCCAATCTGTGTCAGTATAGGCTTTTATGTGAAGATGTCCTCAATTGAAGAGCAAACCCTTTTCAGGTCTTCCCTTTAGGTATCTTAGGATTCTGTAGGCAGCCTCAAAATGCTTTGAACCTAGCGAGTGCATAAATTAACTTACCACTCTTACTGCAAAGGCTATATCAAGTCAGGTGTGGGATAGATAGATGAGTGTTGAGAATAGACAACAAGACCTTAGGGAATTCACTGAATACGTTTCAATCGCAGATTAAAGATAGCAACGACAGAAAGCTTGATATCAAAACATACACAAATTGAAACAAAAACATAAACGAAAAACAGTAAAGGGAGACGAGGATTTTTACCGTGGTTCACCTCAAAAGAGGCTACGTCCACGTTGAGCTCTGGTGAGAAGAGCTCACTACACTAAGTAAAGAATCAGAGATTGCACCCTCATAAACCCTCACAATCTCTCTGTACAAACAATGGTTCGAGAAACAAAAATGTCTAATAATCACAAAATACAGATTAAAAGCAAACCTATCGAACCATAGAACCAAAAGAATCTATATAGAGCTTTTACAGAGAATGAAGAAACCCACCAGAAACCCTAGCCCGAAGCCAGTGAGAAAAAACCCTTCTGGATGCCTCTCTCTTATTTTCCCTTTTTCTTTCTTTTGATTTCGTCTCTTTCGTCTGACTGTTCACATCCCGAGGAGCAAGATTAAAAGCGATGATGGATGGCTGGGATCACCCCTCGTAAAGCATGGATGAAGGGTTGTGATCCAATCGTGCAAGCACGATGATTATTCCAACAAAAATGGCAGACGGGCAGGGAATTCAATCGAGCAAGAAAGGCAATTGAGCGCCATCAGGGAGCAGCAAATGGTTGTCGCGTGTTGCCATCCAGTAGGCGGCACTTGGCAGCTTGCAGTTGCTACATGTGGCCCTCCATTCAGCTAATTCCAACGACGTCGTTTGATGCTTCACAACCATCAATAAGTCTACCCACAAGTCTTTGGTATTTCTCTCTATCTACCACATCCTTTATTTTGGCATGTTAAAGCTATAAGTTGGGTTCTATGGGAGTCTCGACTACCTTGCATCCAAGCATTCCTATTTCACTGAATAAATCCAAAACATACTTACGTTGATTGACAAAGATTCCTTCCTTTGATCTTGCAAATTCCATTACAAGGAAGCACTTTAGGGCTCCCAAATCCTTTATCTCAAATTCATGTGTTAGCTTTATCTTAAGCTCTCCAATTTCTGCACGTTCATCACCAGTCATTATCGTATCATCCATATATACAATAAAAATAGCCTTTTTACCATCCCTTGAGTGCTAGTAGAACATTGTGTGATCAACTTGACTCTAAGTGTAACCATAGCTCTTCACCACTATTCCAAACCTTTCAAACCATGTGTCATGTACCTAGGCCATGAGGAGTTGTACCATAATGTGTTTTGAGGGAGGGTTGTACCTAGGTCGTTGTAACCAATTGTTCTAGAAGGTAGAAAAGGTGGCCAGGTAAGTGTACGGAGAATCCCTTGCTGTACTCAGTATAAAGGCCTATTAAGCCTTAACCGAATTATCAATTATTATCAACACGATTCTAGAATTCTCTCTCTCTCTCTCTCTCTCTCTCTCTCTCTCTCTCTCTCTCTCGTTCACGCTCTTTGTTCTTCTAATTCTTCCCCAAAATTCTTCTAAATTTCCCTCAAATTTGATCTAGACCTAACCAAAGACAGTGAGATACTCATTGCCAAACTCGAAGGACTGATAATATTGGTATCAAAGCACCTCCTTGGCCAGCAAGCTCCCGGTGACTTCAACCATGGTGGACGAAACAAGGATGAGGAACTTTGAGACCCAATTACAGCAATTCGACACCATTGTCTCCAGCTTGCAAAGCAGAGTAGACCAGTTAGAAGTTGGGTCCAACCAAAATCATGAGGCAATCACTTCGTTAGACAAGAAGATGGAGAACTCGATCGGAGGATTGGAGAGGAAGCAGGATGTGGTGATCACCCAGATGCGAATTGAAATTGGTGGTCAAATAGATGGCTTGCGAGAGGAGGTTGGGAGTCAAATTCGGGAGTAGCAACAAAGTTTCATGGTGATGTTTGTTAGACAAAACTTGATAAGATTCTTGCTTGACTTTCCTCCTATGGAGAGATCAAAACCAATATTACTAGGAGTTGGGGAGACCCATCAGGCTGCAGAATGTCGGAGTAAGGGGAAGAACCGGTTGTGAACAGGGAGGATATGTTTGAAAGGGAGCAAGAAATTCGAGCTGCCCAAAATTAGTCATGTTTTCCTCTACCAAAAATGGAGATTCCCCTGTTTGATGGTATTAGTTTGAGATGGTGGGTAAGGAGGTGTGAAAGAATGTTTAGTCTATACAATATACAAGAGCAATAGAAGGTGATTATGGCTACCGCATACCTCAATGATGTATGCTTGGTTTCAAGGTTGGTCAAGGCCCTGATGAAAAAACAGAGGCTGCAGGCTGAGGGGATGAATTCTGGGGGCTAACAGCAAGTAGGGAAAGGATTTGGCAAGGAGGTCACTAGATTCAACCAAGGTGCGAGAGGTTGGACAGCCCCTACAATTGTCACCCCATGTAGTCACACTGGGGGAAACTAATGGAGCAGAGGAGGATAGATGGATTATGTTTTCGATGTGGAGAAAAATATTCCCTAGGTCACCAATGCAAGAAACAATTGCTTTTGTTGGAAAGAAAGGAAGAAGAAATGGAATTTAAGGAGGAGATACTTGTATTTCAGAGTGAATCTGAAGTTGAGGATAATGGAAAGATTTCTCTTCATGCGCTAAAAGGGCTGACTAACAGTAAGATAATTAAGGTAGAAGGGAGGATACCTAATTGCAAATTGATGGTCTTAATCGATAGTGGGAGTACCCATAGTTTTTTGAATGAAGGCACCGCAAGGAGAGTAGGTTGTAGATTGACCAACACTAATCCCCTTTCAGTAACCGTAGCTAATGGCAACAGGGTAGTGAGCAAATCGGCCTGCGTGGGGTTTTATTGGGAGATGCAAGGAGAAGAGTTCGATGCTAATTTGAGGTTGTTAAAGCTAGGGGGCTGTAACATAATGATGGGAGTGGTCTGGATGATGAATGTAGCCCCATAATTTTTTATTTCAACAAGATGGAGGTGACTTCCGAAAAAGACAGCAAGAAGATGACTCTGACGAGCAGCTTGGAAATAGGGGCATGCAAGATGATCATAGGAAGGAGATTACAGAAAATGCTCAAGAACAAGCTGTCCCGAGTGGCAGAGTTGTTCTCAATTCAAACCATGGAGCATTTGGAAGAAGATGAGCAAGGGGGGGAGCTCATGTTGACGGTCAAAAGTCCATTTCAACCCAACTTAAAGGTACAAGAGCTTGATTCTCTTAACATATTGTTGGTTAAGTTTGAGGACTTATTTGTAGAGCCCAACTCCCTACTGCCTACAAGATCCCTTGACCATACCATTCCACTTAAACTCAACTCCGAACCAGTCAACATATGATCTTACCAATATCCCCCAATTCAAAAGACTGAAATTGAGAAAATGGTCAAGGAAATGCTTCAAAAATCCCTTATCAAACCAAGCCTCAACCTTTTTTGCCTCACCCACACTGCTTGCTAAAAAAAAGGATGGGTCTTGGCGGTTTTGTGTTGACTATCGTCAACTCAACGCCATGACAGTCAAGAATAAGTTCCCAATTCCCATCATCAATGACCTGCTGGATGAATTAAAGAATGCCACGATGTTCTCCAAATTAGACCTTCGATCGAGTTGCCATCAGATTAGGATGAGACCAGAAGACATACCCAAGACTGCATTTAGAACACACCACGGGCATTTTGAATTCATTGTGATGCCCTTCAGCCTTACTAACGGGCCAGCCATGTTTCAAGCCCTAATGAACCAAATCTTTCCCCTTATATTTGAGATTTCATCCTAATGTTTTTTTATGACATCCTAGTGTACAATCCATCTTTTTCCAATCAGATTAAACACCTAAGAATTACGTTTGAAGTCCTTAGGCTCAACCGATTATATGTTAAAAGGTCAAAATGTGCATTCGCTCAAAGGTCAGTTAAGTATCTAGGGCATATCATTTCCAGCTCAGGGGTTAGCACGGATCTGAAGAAGGTGGCTGCCATGACTTCTTGGCCAAGGCCTACCTCTATAAAGGCCTTGAGAGGATTCCTTGGGCTCACCAGCTACTATAGAAAGTTTGTGAAAGATTATGGGATAATTAGTAAACCACTCACAGAGCTGTTAAAGAAGGAGAATTTTCAATGGAATCCCAAGGCTGAGGTAGCTTTTATACGATTGAAAGGAGCAATGGAGGACATTCCTGAGTTGGCCCTACCAGATTTTAGCAAGCTGTTTGTGCTGGAAACTGATGCGAGTGACATTGAAATAGGGGCAGTATTAATGCAAGGGGTAGACCCTTGGCTTTCATTAGTTAACCATTAGCTCCCAAGCACCAAGGACTAAGCATGTATGATAAAGAGTTGTTGACGGTGTGGACGACGGTGGAAAAATGGCGGTATTACTTAAAAGGAAATTAGTTTGTCATAAAAACCGATCACGAGAGTCTAAAATTTCTGCTACAGCAAAAGCTACACACGCAATTATGTCATACAATACATTGTCTAAAATTGCAGCTGATGCATTGTCTTCTTGTTTTGAACAAGGAGAATCTGCAGCCATTAATTCAATAATTCCTTATTAGTGTTAGAATTATTAGTATAATTGTAATTATTATATATGTGTGTTTTATTTGTAATTAGGTTAAGCCCGTAGATGTTTAAGGCCCGTTATGCCTATTATAAATAACAAGTTAAGAAAGGCTAATCTATTAACTTTTTCTCTCATAATTATTTTCTCACATGGTATCAGAGCCACTGGTGAGAAAAACCCTAACCATCGCTATGTATCTTTTTCCAGTGACCGTCAAACACTAGCCATCATCGTCACCATCACTATCCATACCAGAACCCCATTGTTCGGCCACCACTTGATAACACCGCCACCACCCTAGGGTTCGCTGCCGCCAGATCGGTCAACCGCCAAAGAATCTCTGCCATCGGACCACCCACACCTTGCCATGCGCCGACGCGTGACAGCACGTCCGTTGGTCGTTTTTCTCTGACTTCTCCAGATCTGACCTCCGACGACCCCTAAAGTTACTTCCAATGTTAAAGTCCTCGCCATGTCTGATCTCAGTGACGCGATTTCTACCAGTGCTACTCCCACTCCGGTTTCTACCATTGCCCCTACTGCCTCTCAATCCTTTACTGTCTCAAATCTTGGGACGGCCAATATTACCACTGTCAAGTTGATAGGGTCTGCCAATTATCTCTCATGGGCAACCTCTGTTAGAATGTGGTTCAAAGGGCAAGGCTAAGCGGATCATCTTACCACAAAGGCTGAAAGTGTACCAGAAGTTAATCGGGCTAGATGGGAACAAGTTGATGCCCAATTATGTAGTCTCTTATGGCAGTCTATTGATCTATCCATCATGTAGCTCTTTCGCCCCTTTGAAACTTGTGTTTATGTGTGGAAGGAAGCTGAAAAGTGTTATACAAATGACATCCAACGTTTGTACACTATGGTCTCTAATATCAAGAATCTCAAACAGGAGTCATCCATGGAATCTTATCTAGGGCAAGTTCGAGCTTTCATGCAAGAATTTGATGCTCTTCTTCCTCTTACTATGACCTACATCGAATAGATTGCTCAAGGAGAGAAGTTTTTTATGGTTATTGCTCTCTCTGGCCTAAAACCAGAGTTTAACGCTATCAGGCATCAAATCTTGACCAGTTTCGCTAGTCCTACCATGAAGGACTCTTTTAAACGATTGTTGAATATGACAGATGCGCATGGTATGTCCTCTTCTTCCCATGTTGGTCTTCCAGCCGAATCTTCAGCTCTTGTGTCTCAAACTTCCACCGTAGGAGGAACTAGAGGACGCAATAATGGTCACCCACGTCCACAGTGTACCTTTTGTAAGAAACTGGGTCATCTTGAGGACAAATGCTGGAAGAAACATGGTTAGCTAGCTGTTCCACCTGCATCATCTACCACTGCAGCTCATGTAATTTAGAGCGACTCCAATCCTACTCAATCTCCACCAGGTTTGCAATTGGTACTTATGTCTGCAACTGAACATGATGCCTTCTGAAAGTTCCAGGCCACCCAGCAGTCTCATCCTGGTAATCCCGTTGCTTGTGTTGCTCAAGTCTCATATATTAGTTCTTGGATTATAGATTCTGGCGCTACTGACCATATGTGTGGTAATGAACTTTTTTTCTCCTCACTTACCTATTTTGATACCTTACCTACTGTTACCCTAACTGATGGTACCAAAACTGCAGTTAAAGGAATCGGTCAAATCACACCCACCTCGTTTTTCTCATTAAATTCTATTTTATATGTTCTTGATAGTCCTTTTAATTTGATTTCAGTTAGCCAACTCACCAAAACCCTTAACTGTTCTGTTATCTTTACTCCTACCTCTATTTGTGTTCAAGATCAGGGTACAGGACGAACGATTGGCATCGGGCGTAAGTCATAGGGTCACTATCATCTTGTTGTGCCTAGTTCGCTGGTAGCTTGCACCAATGCCGCTTCTCCAGATCTTCTCCACTATCGTCTTGGTCATCCCAGCCTCTCCAAACTGAAGAAATTAGTTCCTAGTTTTTCGTTATTGACCATATTTAATTGTGAGTCATGTCAGCGTGGTAAACACGCTCATAATTCTTTTTCTCATCGAGTCCATAATAGGGTTGAGGCTCCATTTTCCCTTGTGCACTCTCATGTATGGGGGCCTAGTCGCGTCAATTCTACTCTTGGTCTTTCATATTTCGTTATTTTCATTGATGACTTTTCTTGTTACACTTGGTTGTTTCTTATGAAGAGTCAATCCGAGTTGTTTTCTATCTTTCAGACATTCACTGCTAAAATAAAAACACAGTCTGGAGTTTTTATACGCGCCTTACGCAGTGATAATGCCCCTGACTATTTTTCTTCTCAATTTGCTACCTTTATGATTGCTAATGGCATCCTGCATCAATCCTCTTTTCCTTACACACCTCAACAAAATGGTGGTGTTGAACGTAAGAATCGTCGTCTTATTGAGACTACACGGACGCTCCTTTTACATGCTAATCTTTCCACCAAATTTTGAGGCGATGCTATTCTAACTGTATGTTATCTAATCAATCACATGTCATCTTCAGCGGTACAAGACCAAATTCCTTATTCCCTTTTGTTCCCTACACAGCCACTTTATTATGTTCCTCTTCGTGTTTTTTGCTGTATCTATTTTGTGCATTCTTTTTGGATAAGCATGCCGCAAAATCTCTCAAGTGTATCTTCCTCGACTATTCCCGATTGCAGATAGGCTATAAGTGTTACTCTCTTGAGCTGAACCACTATCTTTTGTTTGCTGATGTCACATTCTTTGAACAACAGTCTTTCTTTTGGTTGCTCAGACTAATTCACAGAGTCTTCACCAAGTTTTACCTGTTCTTTTTTCTTTTCTTCCGCTATCCTCATCAGGTTCGTCTGTCTCCTCTGTGGCGCCCACCGTGGCGTCAACCCTACCATTTTCCAGTCCACCTTCCACAGCTCCTCCACTTCTTACATATCACTATCGTCCTCATCCCGCTACCAACACTAGCATTCCTCCAACCCAGGACTCTCCTGACTCGCTCTCTCCATCTATGGTCCATCCTGCTCCAGATCCTGAGCCCGACAATCTCCCTATTGCTCTTCGCAAAGGTACAAGGTCTACTCATAATCCCCATCCTATTTATAACTTTTTATACCATGATCGTTTGTCTCCTTCTTATAGTGCATTTGTTTTGAGTATTTCCTCTGTCTCTATTCCAAAAACCACAGGTGAAGCTCTGTCCCATCTTGGTTGGCGCCAAGCTATGTTAGATGAGATTGAGGCCTTACATTACAATGGTACTTGGGATTTGGTGCCTTTGCTACCAAGAAAGACTCTCGTTGGTTGCCGGTGGGTATTCACTCCCAAAGTGGATCCTGATGGCTAGATGGAACATCTTAAGGCCCGCTTGGTTGCCATAGACTTTACACAGATCTATGGGTTAGATTATAGTGATACCTTCTCTCCTGTTGCGAAAATAGCCTATGTTTGTCTCCCCTCTCTCTAGCTGCCATGCGTTATTGGCCACTCTATCAACTCGATATTAAAAATGCCTTTCTTCATGGTGATTTACAAGAAGAGGAATATATGGAGCAAGCAACCACCTGGTTTTGTTGCTGAGGGGGAGTCCAATGCAGTCTACAAACTCAAGAAATCTCTCTATGGTCTGAAACAATCTTCACGGGCGTGGTTTGGCAGGTTCAGCACTATGGTTCAAGCCTTTGGTCTACCTCGAAATGAAGCTAATCAGTTTTCTATCGTCATTCTTCTTCCTTATGTATCTACCTTGTTGTTTATGTAGATAACATTGTTATCACAGGGAATGATACAGAAGCTTAAGGAACATCTACATAAGCACTTTCAGACCAAGACCTAGACCGACTTCGATATTTCTTGGATATTGAAGTTGCTCAATCAAGAGATAGTATCTCAATTTCTCGGAGGAAGTATGCCCTTGACATCTTAGAAGAAACTGGTATGGTGAACTGCAAACCAGTTGACACCCCAATGGATCCGAATATCCAACTCTTGTTGGGACAGGGGAGCTTTATTGAGATCCTGGAAGGTATAGGAGACTAATAAGCAAGTTGAACTATCTCACAGTCACTTGTCCTGACATTGCTTTTGTTGTGAGTGTAGTTAATCAGTTCCTCAGTTCTCTATGTGATTCTCACTGGAATGTTGTTATCCAGATTCTGAGATATATCAAAAGAGCGCCAGGTAAAGGGCTACTCTATGAGGATAAGGGACACAGATATTTGTTGTTATGCAGATGCAGATTGGGCAGGATCTCATTCTGATCGTCGGTCAACCTCTGGGCATTGTGTTCTTGTGGGAAGAAATCTGGTTTATTCAAAAAGTAAGAAATATAATGTAGTTAGTAGTTGGATCTAGGGCTGAGGCAGAGTATTGAGCTATGGCTAATGCAACTTGTGAGCTCATCTGGCTTAAACAACTTCTACAAGAACTCAATTTTTGTGAAGTGTCCCCTATGAAACTTGTTTGTGATAATTAGGCTGCCTTACACATTGCTTCCAATCCAGTGTTCCATGAGCGGACTAAGCATATTGAAATCGACTGTCACTTTATTAGAGAAAAGCTGGTTGAAGGTGATATTGTTACAAAGCTTGTTAACTCCAATGATAAACTTGCAGATGTCTTCACCAAGTCTCTAAAGAGTCCTCAAGTGGAATATATTTGTAACAAACTTGGTGCATATGATATCTATGCTCCAGTTTGAGGGAGAGTGTTAGAATTATTACTATAATTGTAATTATTATATGTGTGTGTTTTATTTGTAATTAGCTTAAGCCCATAGGTTAAGTCCATAGATGTTTAAGACCCATTATGCCTATTATAAATAACAAGTTAAGAGAGGTTAATTTCTTAAGTTTTTCTCTCATAATTATTTTCTCACAATTAGTATCAGGAATTACCAACAAGGTACGAAGGGGATGAGTGAACTAAAGAACTGTTGGAACAATAGGTTATTAACCCTTCCAGCCAATAAGGGTTCACACTAACTAATGGACTCCTAAGGTACCGAGGCAGATTGTCGGGGATTGTGATCAACTGAAAAGTATGATTCTGCAATCCTTGCATGGATCCCCTTTTGGAGGACATTCAGGGATACATAACACCTGCCACAAGCTGAAACAAACTTTCTATTGGCCAAGGATAAAGATTTTGTGATGAAGTGTGACATGCGTAAGCAGTGCAAGCATGAGATGGTCGCACCCCCGAGGCTATTGTGGCCATTGGCAACCCCTAAACAAGTGTAGAGTAGAATCTCAATGGATTTTATCGAGGGCTAGATCTAAAAGAAAGGACTGCATACTCGTGATAGTTGATCGATTCACAAAGTTCGCCCATTTCCTTGGGCTCCCCCCCCCCCCCTTCACAACTCAAGAGGTGGCCTGAATTTTTCCTGACCAAGTGGTGAAGTTGCAAGGGGTACCACAGAATATAGTTTATGATAGGGACAAGTTATTCATCAGCCTAATGTGGAAAGAATTGCTGAAATCTTTGGGAATTAAGCTACACATATCCACTGTATATCACCCTCAAATTGATGGACAAACAAAGAGAGTTAACCAATACCTCAAAACCTAAGGGCTGGCACAAATGGCTCTCATTGGCCAAGTGGTGGTACAATTCCTGCCACTACAGCTTGATAAAAATGCTCCCCTTCAAGGCCATGTATGGGTACAAACCTCCACTCCTACCAGCCACTGTTGGGCCAACCAAGGTAGCAACTGTAGATACTTACCTACAACAGAGACAGCAAGTCCTTCAATCCCTAAAGAAGGAGTTGGCAACTACTAAGAATCGCATGAAGTAGTTTGCAGATAAAAGGCGGAGTGAAAGGGAGTTCAATG
Organism: Diospyros kaki; assembly: GCA_036245055.1. Lineage (NCBI taxonomy): Eukaryota > Viridiplantae > Streptophyta > Magnoliopsida > Ericales > Ebenaceae > Diospyros > Diospyros kaki. The sequence continues at coordinate 8,426,142 of BSEG01000003.1, forward strand.
TGGGGGATCTAGTCTACCTAAGGCTAAAGCACGCCCATCAGAAGACTCTTTCAAAGGGGCAGGTCACTAAACTCAGTCCCAAGTTTTATGGACCCTTCCCTGTTACGGCCAAATTTGGACAGATTGCCTATCAACTCCAACTACCAAATCACTGCCAAATTCATCCCGTGTTTCATGTGTCCATGCTCAAGGGGTCAAGAGGCACACAATCAGCTAGTCCATCCTTACCTTCTTTCTTAAAGGATACTGAGGAACTAGTAGCTATAATCGATCGAAGGGTCATATACAAGCAAGGGCCCCCCCCTAACCCAAGTTTGGTGAAGTGGTCCGCCTCCACCCGGATAACAACACTTGAGAGTACTTACCAAACCTTCTCAAGCAGTTCACGCATGCTGCCCAACTTCTCAACATTTCTTGAGGCCAAGAAAGCCCTTAAAAGAGGGGGGATTCTCATGTACCTAGGCTATGAGGAGTTGTACCATAGTTGTAGGCTGAGGGAGGGTTGTACCTAGGTGGCTGTAACCAATTGTTCTAGAAGGTAGAAAAGGTAGCCAAGTAAGTGTACAAGAGATTCCCTTGTTGTACTCGGTATAAAAGCCTATTGAGCCTTAACTAAATTATCAATTATTAGCAATAGGATTCCAGAATTCTCTCTCTCTCTCTCTCTCTCTCTCGTTCAGGCTCTCTCTCTCTCTACCGGAGCAAAGGTCTCTTGGCAGTCAATGCCGTAAGTTTGGGTAAACCCCTTGGCAACAAGTCTCGCCTTGTACCTCTATATGCTTCCATCTACTTTACATTTTATGGTGAAGACCCACTTACAACCTAAAGTCTTCTCAAATCTAGGTGGAAAGTCCATGAACATTTTTTCCTACAAACTACCATTCAAAAAGGTATGCTTTACATCAAGCTGGTGTAGAGGCCAATTGAAATTCACCGCTAGGAAGCGATTGGAACCAATCCTTCCCAGTGTGGGAATGGGACACCAACCAGTAGGGTCATCAAAGTTTGGGATAGAACCGGAGATTATGGGGAAGAACACTTTAGAGAGGAGACAAGAGACTCAGGCTAATCGCAATCAGCTGAGTTTACCTGCACTGAAGTTGGAGATACCACTATTTAATGGGGAGAACCCACGGTAGTGGGTGAGACATCGTGAATAGATATTCACTATGTACAATGTGGCCGATTAGCAAAAGATTACATTAGCTTTTTCCTACCTCAATGACATAGGAGACACCTAGTTCCAAGGGTGGATCCAAGTGAAGGAGGATTGTCCATGGAATGAGTTTGCAGATGACTTGTGTGAGAGATTTGGGGATAGAAGTATGATGGATGTGGTCGAAGAATTCAATAAACTCAAACAAGAAGGAACTGTACAAGCCTACCAACTCAAGTTTAAGGAGCTAAGATCATTGATGATGATCCATTACCCCCACCTAATAGAAGAATATTTTGTATCAAGTTTTGTTAGTAGTTTAAGTGATGAGGTGAGGCCAATGGTGAAGATGCTACAACCTCGAACCATTAAACAAGTGGTTGAAAGTGCCTGGTTGCAAGAGCTAACTATAGAGGCCTTGATGAAAAAGTAAAGGGCAAAGATGAAAGGGGTAAACTCTAGTGTTTGGCAAGTAGGAAACAGAGGAGCTGGTAAGGAGGCAGGTTAGGTGGGTCAAGGTCACAAAGGGATACTTGCCTTACTGACGGCTAACCCTGTGTAAGAACAAGGAGGAAAGCTAATGGAGCAGAGATGACAAGTAAGATTGTGCTACCATTGCAAGGATAAATATTTCCCAAGACATAGATGTAAGAGGCAATTACTTTTGTTGGAAGGAGAAGAGGATAAAGAGGTGAAAGGAGGAGAACCAAGTAGACCATCAAAGGCTGGAGGAGAGGACAAGGGAGGGATTTCTCTGGATACCCTAAAAGGGTTAGCAAATAGCAAGATTATCAAGGTGGAAGGAAAGGTACAAAACTGTCAATTGATGGTGCTTATTGACAATGGAAGTACCCATAACTTTTTGGATGGGACCATGGCCAGAAAGCTCACTAACCCTGATCCCCTTTCAGTAACAGTTGCAAACGACAACAAAGTCCTCAGTTAGTCAATTTGGATGGGATTTTGTTGGGAGATGCATGGGGAACAATCTGTGGCTGATTTGAGATTGTTGAAATTGGGAGGGTGTGATAATGTTCTTGGGGTGGTCTGGATGAAGGAGGTAAGCCTCATCAGTTTCGATTTCAAAAAGATTGAGGTAACTTTTGAGGAGGGACGCAGAAGGAACCTCATAGGTATCTCCGAGTCAGGGGTTTGCAAAATGATCTCGGGAAGGAAGTTGCAAAGGCTATTCAAGAACAACTCTCTCTAATAGCCCAATAGTTTTCCATTCATGCCATAATAGAGCAATCAAGGGAGGCTCAGGAACAGGAAAGGAAACTAAGGGTGACTGTGAGCAGCCAATCGCAAGACCAATGAAAGGTACATGAGATTGACTCACTTAACATACTTTTATTTGAATTTAGGGACCTCTTTGTTGAACCAAATTCTTTACCACTCGAAAGACCTTACGATCATGCCATTAACCTTAAACCTAACGTTAATGTGAGATCCTACCGTTACCCACGTAGACAAAAAACATAAATTGAAAAATTAATCAAAGACATGTTACAAAGAGTTATCATCCAACCAAGCCATAATCCTTGTCTCCCTCATGCTACTTATCAAAAAGAAGGATGGGACATGGCAGTTTTGTGTTGGCTATCATCAACTAAATGCTATCACCATCAAATACAAGTTTCCCATACCCATCGTGGAAGATTTACTTGATGAACTCAAGCATGTTATAGTTTTCACCAAGTTAGACCTTAGGGTTGGCTATCGCCAAATAAGAATAAGGCCTGAAGACATACCTAAAACAATTTTCAAAACTCACCAAGGGCACTATGAGTTCAGAGTGATACCCTTTGGACTCACCAATGCCCCAGCTACCTTTCAAGCATTGATGAACCAAATTTTTTAACCTTATTTGCGTAAATTCATCCTAGTATTTTTTTATGACATTCTTGGCTACAATCCCTCTTTTGCCAAGCATCTAGACCACCTGAGAACCACTTTTGAGGTCCTTAGATTCAACAAATTGTATGTTAAGGAGTCAAAGTGTGCTTTTGCCCAAAGCTAGGTGGAATATTTAGGGCACATCATCTCAGGTGCTGGGGTAAGCACTGATCCAAGCAAGGTGGCAAACATGGTTGCTTAACCTAGGCCTATCAATGTTAAGGGCCTTGGGGGTTTCTTGGGGTTGACTGGCTACTATTGAAGGTTTGTAAAGGATTATGGGGTAATTAGCTGTCCCCTCACTAAGTTGTTGAGAAAGGACAGATTCAAATGGGGTTCTAAGGCTAAGGAAGCATTTGATAAACTCAAGAAGGCAATGAGTGAAGTGTCAACCCTTGGGTTACCGGATTTCAGTAAACCTTTCATTTTGGAAACAGATCTAGTGCCAATGGAATTGGGGTTGTCTTGGTGCAAGAAGGCAAACCTTTAGCATTCCTCAATCAGGCTTTAACCCCCTAGCATCTTGGTTTGAGTATATATGAGAGAGTTGTTGGCAATGTTGATGGCAATGGACAAATGGAAATAAAGGGAACAAATTCATGATTAAAACAGATCATGAGACACTGAAATTTTTGTTACAACAAAAGTTACATACTCAGTTGCAAAAGAAGAGAATGACAAAGCTGATGGACCTAGATTATGTTATACAATATAGAAAAAGGAGGGAGAATATAGCTGTCGATGCACTGTCAAGGTGCTATGAAGAAGGAAGCTCTGCAACTATCACATCTGTTGTTCCAGACTGGTATAAGGATGTAACTTCCAGCTATGAAGCTGATAGGAACACTAAGGAATTACTTGAGCAGTTAGTGGTGGATCCCTCAGGTAAGCTTGGGTATACCCTTAGTCCCTTACAAATGGCTTAATTAGATATCAAGGAAGATTGGTAATAGGGGGTGATGATCAACTAAAGAGGAGGATATTGGAGGCCTTACACCAGTCTCCCATAGGAGAGCATTAGGGTATAGTGAATACCTACCACAAGGTCAAACAACATTTTTATTGGCGGGGACTAAAGAAGTTTGTGATGGGGTTTGTGTTAAACTGTGATGTTTGTAAAAGGTGCAAGTCTAAAACAGTAGCCACCTTGGGCCTGTTATAGCCTTTGGCTATTCCAAGGCAGCCATGGAAAAGCATTTCCATGGACTTTATTGAAGGACTTTCCAAGTCAGAAGGAAGGGATTGTATAATGGTGGTGGTAGACCGATTCACAAAGTATGCCCATTTCCTTAGTCTAACCCATCCCTACACTGCTCAAGAAGTAACTACTCTTCTTAGACCAAGTAGAGAAATTTCATGGTGCTCCCCAAACAATAGTGTCTAACAGAGATAAAATTTTTACAAGTTTGTTATGAAAGGAGCTGATGAAGTTATTGGGGGTCAAATTACACATGTCCATCACTTACCATCCAGAATTTGATGGCCAAACGAAAAGAGTAAACCAATGTTTGGAGACCTACTTACGTTGCACCTATTTCCTACGACCTAAGACTCGGCACAAATGGCTAGCCCTGGCTCAGTGGGGGTACAACTCCAACCACCACAGTTCTATAAAGATGTCTCCATTTGAGGCTATTTACAGGTACAAGCCACCCCTATTACCCGCCCTAAGCAATTCATCTACAGTGGCAACCTTAGACACTTATTTGCAACAGAGGCAGAAAGCCTTCCAACTATTGAAAACTAAATTGGCTACATCTAAGAATCGAATGAAGCAATTTGTAGACAAAAGGAGGAGTGAAAGGGAGTTTCGAGTTGGGGATGCAGTGTACTTGAAGCTCAAACAGGCCACCTAAAGGCCTTACTACAGAGGCCTAGTTCAAAATCGAACCCTAAATTCTATGGTCCTTTCCCAATTACTGCCATAATTGGAAATGTTGCTTACTGGCTACAACTACCAAAAGACTCCAACATTCATCCGGTATTTCATGTCTCTCTCTTAAGAAATGAATGGGAACACAACCAATGAGTTCTTCCTTGCCTACTCTCCCTAACACAGACAACGATGCCATGAAACCAATAGCCATTGTGGACCAACGAGTCATCTATAAACAAGGCGCCCCTATCACTCAAGTACTTATTCGATGCTCCAACCTTCATCTAGACAATAACACTTGGGAATACTTTCCAGATTTACTCAATCAACAACCTTCTTTGCATTTCTTGAGGATAATAAATTTTTGAAGAGGGGGTAATTGTCATGTACCAACTATGTAAAGGGGTACCTTATTTGGAGAAGGCTATGGATGATGAGTAGTTGTGCACAGGAATTACAACATTGTGGGGTTGTACCTAGTTAGTTACTGTTGTAAGAGCTTTGACCTAGTGAAATAGCTTAATTGCTTGTAATTCCAAGAACGTAGAGGTGGTTAGCCGCACATGAGTGGTTGGATCAACTTATATATATAAGTTGTCCACACCTAAGGAATATATCTAATATCAAAATTTTGACATTCTCTAAATTTCTCTCTATTCTCTTCTCCCTCCATTCTCTATTCTTCTAATTCCTTCTAAACTTCTTTAATTCTTCCTCCTTCTCCAACCACAGTAGCCTTTGGGGGTCCCCAAACATCACTATGAATCAAATAAAATGGCTTTAAAGGGTAGTAGGGTTTTAAAATAAATGTAACACGATGATCTTTAGACAAATGACAATTTTCGCATTCAAACATAGAATGATCCACTCATTTAAACAACTTAGGAAATAAATGTCTCAAATAAGGAAAACTAGGATGGCCTAGCCTAAGATGCCATTGCATAATTTGCTCAGAAACAAAAATCAAACGTGTACCACTTAATCCGTGAGCTTTTTTATGATCGAAGACATCCTCATTAAAATAGTAGAGTCTGTTAATCTTTCTAGCACTGCCAATCGTCTTCCCCGAATTCTGGTATTGAAATGTATGGTATGAATCAAAGAAGATAACACGACAGTTGAAGTCTTTTGAGAGTTTAATGACATACAGAAGATTGCAGGCAAGCTTAGGAACATGAAGTACTGATTTAAGACCAATACTATCAGAGAGTTTAATAAGACCTTTACCTGCAATAGGTGAAACACTATCATCGGCTATCCTTATTTTTTCACTACCAAAACAAGGAATGTATGAATCGAATAGATGTGATAAACCAATCATATGATCAGATACTCCAAAATCAATGATCCAGGGAGCAAATTTAAAAACTAGATAGGGCTAAAGGATTTCCACTTGAATGGGCCAATGAACAATTGGGTGTACCAAGTAACAGATTAGACTTTAGCAATTTTAGGATTTGATCAAGCTATTCTTTACTGAAGGGTCTTGCTTAGGTGTACCAAGTATCGGCTTTGACATCTCTCAACAACCTGTGCACCATAGTGTGGCTCTTACAAAATGAAGCAACAAAGTCGCAGAAAGATGCTATAGGCTGGTATCAGTGGCAATGACAAAGAGGGCACCTGACGATGCACCAGTGGCCGGCGAAAAGACGAGATGGTCACAAAGGTCATCCGGTGTCATAGTGGTGGCTAGAGGTGAGGACAGAGGGCTTCACGAGGTTGTCTGATAACGACAATGGTGGCTACAAGGAGAAACTCAATTTGTCGCAGCTAGGGTTTTAACAAGCGCAAAGGCTGCCTGAGGTTGAAACAGTAGGGATCTAGAGCGTTGACTAGGGTTTAACAGGGACTCCATTGCGACTAGGGTTTCATTGGTCACAGAGAGTGTCCAAATCTGGGCGACAGCCTAAGACTAGACGACAATTGAATTTGGATGGTGATAGCAGTCGAGGATTAGGCGACAACTGGTGTTGGGCAACAGCGACCTAAGACTGGACAACAATCAGATCTAGATGGTGACAGTGGTCGAGGATCAGGCAGCGTCCAGTGTTGGGCGATGGTGGCCTAAGGCTGGATGAATGGCTGCCTAGGGTTTCACAATGAACGATTGTGATTAAATGAATGGTTGCCTAGGGTTTCACAATGAATGACTATGATTTTTTCCCTACTCTGATACCATGTAAACTAGAAAGAATAGGTACGGAGAAGGAAATCTATCTCACTATATTAGAAAAACAATGGTTCCTCTCTTCTTATAAAGGAATGATACAACATATTAGAAAATATTCACAAAATATACAAAATATTCCTACACCTAAAAATAAAAACAATCAATCAAGGGATTTGGGGCATCAATCAAGAGATTGGAGTTGATTCCCATTGATCAGGAATTGACTCCTTTCCATTTCCACAATGTTGATGAGAAAATATTTCTTAATTTATTCTAGATATTGAGTAACGGTTTGCGTAACGACTCATCCTGCTCTCATATGGGTGACAGTAACAAATTTATTCATTTAAACATACCTATACTCCAACAAAATAAATACAATGTTAATGTGAAAGGACACATGTCTAAGTATTTGAGAGTACAAGCTGTTTGATTTCATTTTCATTCCCAAAAAAATGAGAAGGGAATGGAAAGAAATGGAGAAAAGGAAGCTTTAAAAACCATTTTCCCTCCCTTCCCCCTCCCACTCTACACAGTCAAACAATGAATGAGGCACTACTCTCAATGATTTTTATATTTCAAATTTTTTAAATATTTTCTGAATTTATTTTTTTGGATTTCTGAATTTTTGTTGAATTTTCTGATTTACTTGAATTTATGTAACTCTAACAAAATAAAATAAATTTTGTTGATTTTATTATTCTGCATTTCTGAATCTTTGCTGAAATTATTTTTTCAAAATTTTTTATGCATTTTTGTAGGTCTAATAAAATAAAAATTAATTCTATCATGTGTTTTGGAAAAAAAAATTGGACAGACTAGAAAAATCGAACACCATTTTCAGTTTTTCTTTCCTTTGTTTTTTTGGCAACTGACAGCAAAATCAAACATGTTCAGCTTCCATTTTTCCTAACTCAGATGGAAACAACACAAATGAAATCGAAAGGAAGGCCTGAAACGGAATGAAATTTCCGACAGCAGTTTCAAACAGCCTGCCATTAAGGATGCACTATGGATATGGTTACATGCAGAGAGCTAGAAAGTACCAGAATCCATTCAAACTTTTGAGAAGGTATCTTGTAAACATTGAGATGAAAAGTTAAAGGCATCTTCAATACACAAAACTCACCACTTTGTGAGGATAGTCAATTTTGTACATAACTTACACTTGCTTTGCAACGAGAGATTGTTTTTACAACATGAACCCCTGACTTGCTAGTCATAAAACAAGTAATGTCATCATTGCTATCAGGGCTCACCCTCATTGAGATGATAATGTTAATGAAAAAAGAAAAAACTGTCTATAGGGTTCTCGAGCTTGCATGTTTATTTTTATCATCTTACATTTTCTTTTTCTGTTCTGAAAGAAGGTTAGATTATATTATATTAATGCATAAAAGCAAGGCCACAAGAAGCAGGGATGCAACAACCCCACCTAATATGAACAACCCCAAGAAAGCCCGAACAAGAACAAAAAATGAGATACTGAAATCAAAACCCCCGCAACAATAGAAATGCTACCAAGATATGTTCATAAATCATCACCCCTAGATATTAATACACTTTCTTACTCATACTAAATACAACTTTTAGGACCTATTAACATGGTTATCCACAGTTGGCACCAAAATAGATAAATGAACATCCTTAAACACCATGCATACAAAGAGAACAGTGAAGTTCTTCACTTAGTTAATACTTCAACAAACTCAAAATCATCCTATCCATGGCAGACAAGTAATCAAGGGAAAAAGATAAACCATGAATTCAACAATCAAAAAAATTCCAGTGTTAGCTCCCTTGCGTACCTCATATGCAGCACTGATCTCCTTAAACTTTTCTGTTGCTCCAGGTTGTTTGTTGACATCAGGGTGGTACTAAGAGAACAACAAGAACCAATATGTCAGAAATCATTGGTAGCAAAAGTAAACAGTTTATGCACAGTAAAGGTGCTCTCAAGTAAATTGCTGAAAACAATCACATGAGTTCACCATAGCTTATCTTAAATAGGCACATTTCATCAGTTTATTTGCAGATACAGAAGTTACCGACACCAACACTAGCAAGTTTTAGAATTGAAGCAAATCAAAGTAACAGGGCTTGAAAGTAACATGTTTCTCAATGAAAAAACCAAGCCAAGCAAGGTAGTCAAAGGTGAAAGGCACTATGATATTATATTGCCTACGGCACTACGCACCCAAAAAAGCATTCGCCTGACCGAAGCAAGGAGCTAAAAATTAAAAAACATATTTAACATTAAAAAGATACTTAGATAATATATTTAAGACTTCGAAAATACTCCCAAAAAGAAATTCTTTTAATAATGTTCAAACAAACAACTTTCTGATCTTGCAAAAATTGCATAATGTGCAAATAAACATTGTTGACTATAGGACCGATTATCACATAAGAAACCTCACTTCTCACAGCCAATTCACAATCTCTAGAAACCGAAACAAATATTAGAGTAAATCAAATCATTAACAAAAAGTAAAGAGGCAAGAACACTTATCCTAATTCAGGCATAAAATGCCCTATATCCAGACTGTCGAAACTTGACAGAATTCACTAGGAAGCAATAGGATACAACACTCCCTCTCGCACACACTTGGCTATCAACAATAGCCTTCTCTCATGAGAATACAAGGACTAAGCCTTCGCTCTCTCTCTATTCTCTCTAGAGCCCGTGCAAGAAGAACAGAATGAATGAATGCTTAATTGCATAACAGAGAAGGAAATCCGTCTCTATTTATAAGAGATAAAGGCGATTACAATAAGTACTTAAATGAAAACAAAAAAAATAAAAGGACTATCAGTACTAACTTATAAGAGTTATTTACTGTTACATTTTAAACTCATAAAATATAAAAGGCAAGATTATTTCTAACTACATTTAAGAAACCCTCTACCAAGAATTGAATGCTTAACTAATGCAAATCCTAACAAACATCTTTGGGATTTTGCAAAAAACTATATTTCTAGGCTTGATCTTTTTTTCCCCCACTTCCACTTAATGAAACAAATTCAAAAGTAATAACAATACTAAAAAATTAAAAAAAAGTAATTTACTAACGAATAAAGAACGAACATAAACTAAACTAATCGCATAATAAAGTATCATCAATAGCCCAATTATAAACTTAAATAAAGAAAACAAACTAGAATTCCAAAGAGAATAAACATAGAGATTGGATGCCAAATGCATCAAGACACAAATACTAGGCTAGAGAGAGAATCAAAGAGAGGGATGGCCATCAGAGGCATCGCCTATCACTATCTTGTGTGCCAGTGAAGATCAGCAACTTGGAAAGTTAACCGTGTGTCACCACACACTATGGGTTAATCGGTGAGTGACTTTACTTGCCATAACTCTTGGGCACATGACGCTATAGTCAAACCCCAATGGCTCTTTTCCAATTCACCTTCTTGTGATCTATGTCATGGTGACCTTTGCTACAATAGATCAAAGAAGAGGGAATAAATTGGAAGGCAACTTACTGTGATCACATGAACAATAGCAACAACTCGGTAGTTATCTTCTTTCCCATTTTGTTTCTATTTTATTCTTTGTTTTCTGTTTTGTAAGTGCCTCTTTGTATGCCTCTTTTGATTTTTAGGGCCAATTCGTACCTTTTTTTTATATTCAGGCGAGCACCTTCAACACCTTAGCCTCATCTAAGGTGCTTGCCTAGGAGTCACATCATTGAAGCCACCTTGCATAGAGGTAGACAAGGAACTTCCATGGAGCCTTGAGGAGCCCAAGCGCCTGGGAAAGCAAGGTGATTTCCTTTGACTACACTGAAGACAAGTTTACACAGGCTAGGCTTCTAAACCAGGTTGCCACCTTCATTACTTACAGAGAAAGGAAAACAACCCTTAATTTCAAGATTTAGAATAGTATTAAAATTGGTGAGATATTCAAAATCTCAGTGTTCAGTTTTAATAGAGGTGCACATTCCAGCTTTACTAATTGCAGAGACCACTGACTTATTACAGGTTCAATGAAATTATTCCAAACTACACCAAGTCAAGAGCGAGTATAATTGGTGTTGCCTATATCTATAGTGTGCTATCTTTTTAGTACATATTGTTGAGAATTGGTGTTGAGTTCAAAAAATTGCTGCACTTTGAGTTTGTTACACACATGGCTTTCTTTGTATTCGTCAACTTGTGTTGACTGCTAGATTCTGTTGTAGTTTGTTATTCAGTTAGGGTTTAGTTTCAGTACAGATCACCTGTATATAAGGTTCAGCTGTATTCAGTTTTCATTTTTTTGAGCTCTTTTTCATTAAGAGAAAACTAGTTCTCTGAAATTCTCTCTCTAGCACTTCTGTGCTTAGAGTTTTTCTTTGTTTTCTCTTGCTCTTTCATGGTATCAGAGCAAGTGATCAACATCATGTCAACAGATCCTGAGAATTCCTCAAGCTCAACTTCTCTGCATAATTTTCTAGTTTCTTTGAATCATCAGTCGAACACAGATTTCTCTTCAAATGCAAAAGCTCTCAATTTTAGCCTATCAAACTAGAATCAGATAAGTATCTGTTCTGGAAAGCACAGATCCAAGCCACTGTTTGAGCATTTGATCTAGTTCAGTTTTTGTCTTCATTGGAGAAACCTCCAGTTAAGTATCTTCCTGATTCAGATAGACCCTGTGAATCCTGATGGAAAGAAGATAAATGAGGGTCATCTCACCTGGCTCAAGTCTGATGAACTGCTATTAGGTTGGTTATTTTCAACAATTACTAAAGAGGTACTTGCTCAAGTTACATTGTGAATCTTCTGCTGAACTTTGGACAGTTCTTGAAATCTTCTATTCTCAACAAACTATACTGAAGTCTTCTCAACTTAAGCAGCAACTTAGATCTACCAAGAAAGGAAGTTTGACTATTAATGATTATATCTTGAAAATCAAGACTATTGGACATGCCCTAGCAGCTATTGGTGAACCTTTATTATCAGATAAAGAATTACTCCTTGCTATAATGAGTGGACTAGGATCTGATTATGAGACAATTGTTTCTCTTATTACTTATCAGATGGATTAAATAAATCTTCAAAAGGTTCAGTATCTGTTATTAATGCATGAACAAAGATTAAATGATCAGAATTCATTTTCAGTCCAAAGGATCTGGTTCCTCTACAGACTACTCTAGAGGCTCTACTAATGTTAGAGGGGGTTTAACCAATACAGGAGGCAGACGAATAGGCAAAACTGGTACTAAGAAAACATATTGTCAACTCAGTGGCAGGCCTGGAAACTTCGCTCGTAGGTGTTATCATCAGTGTTCTAAAAATTGGCCTAGGCGGCCGCTGAGGCGTTAAGCGGCCCCTGGCCACCGCAAATATAGGCTCATCGACCTCCTAGGCGCCGATCTGATTAATCGGTTGGCGGCGACGCATTGCCGCCTGGGTCATCTAATTTTCAAAGGTTTTAAGTTAGGGTTTTTAAGTTCTAAGTTAGGGTTTCTCATTGTCGTTGCCGCCAGTCATCTCTCTTCACCCCTGATTTCCCGATTTCTCTTGGCCCCTTGGCTGTTGCCGCCAGTTGTCTCTCTTGGCCCCTAATTTCCCGATTTCCTTATTTGCCTTGGACGCTGCCGCCAATCGTCTCTCTTGTTGTCGGCTATTCTTCCTCCGCCCTCCGATACATATAGCCATCACCCATCATCAGTTTATATATATACATAAGTTTATGTCGCATCAAAAACTTAAAGGCGGTAGGCCCTAATCTAGCACCCGACTAGCGCCTGATAAGTTTTAGAACAATGGTTATCATAGATTTGATCGTAATTTTCAGTGATCAAATTTTAGTTCGGGTAGACCTGTTATTCAGCCAAATCAGATAGTGTACTATGCTACTCTTAGTGATTCTAATTTGGCATCTCTACCTGAAACAAGTTCTTATCAATACTCACACCATTCAACCTCGCCAGAATCCTTTTATGCCTCTCCTGAATCACTTACTGATCCAGCCTCATTTGTTGATTCTAACACAACAAACCATATAACCTCAAATCTCAACGGCACTCTCAATATTGAGGTCCAGAGGGGGTTGCTGTTGGTAATGGTAAGAAACTTTCTGTTTCTCAAATTGATCTTGGTTATTTAATACACATACTAAACCATCTTCTCTATTTCCATTACCTAATGTTCTCCATGTTTCTGCTATGACTAAAAATCTGATTAGTGTGTCTAACTTTACCAAAGAAAATAGTGCTATAGCTGAGTTTCAAGATGATTTTTGTCTGATTAAGGACAAGACAACAGGAGTTGTGCTACTCAAAGCCAAGTTTAAAAATGTACTTTCTCAACTTGTTCTACCTTGCTGTCAGACAAGTTCATCAAATTCAAGTCCTATTCCAGCTTCTAAGGCTGCTTCCTCTTCCGTTTCAGGATCTCCTGGGAAGTTACTACATCAAGACTCCCAGACCTTTGTATCTGAATTTTCTACTGTTAATGTTCTAGCAGTACAAAATAAAGCTGATTTTAATCTTTGGCAAACAAAGTTAGGCCATCCTTGATTTGTTCTACTTCAAAAAGTACTGAACAAGAAGAATCTTCCTTGTTCTGGTTCATCTCTTTCATCTTGTGACACTTGTAAATTTGGCAAGTTACATCAATTGCCTTGAACTTGAACTTGTCTGTTCTGACATTTGGGGTCCAGCTCCCCATTTATCTACTGAAGGATATCGCTATTATATTATTTTTGTTGATGCTTACACAGGTATACTTGGCTATATCCTCTGAAACTAAAATCAGAAGCCTTTCCTACCTTTGTTCAATTTCATAGATTTGCTGAACTACAATACTATACTAAGTTGAAATCTTTTCATGCTGATAACAACAACAACAACAACATATCCAGCCTTTTCATGGTGATAATGGTGGAGAATTCATGGTGTTTATTCCTTATCTTAAGCAACATGGGATTTACCTAGATTCTCTTGCCCATATACCCATCAACAAAATGGAGTTGCTGAAAAGGAAACATCCACATATTGTTGAAATGGATTTAACCATGCTTGCTCATGCTCACATGTCTCTCAAATTTTGGGTAGAAGCCTTTCAAACTGCAGTATTTCTTATCAATATTCTGCAATCTTCAGCTCTTAAGTTTTCTTCTTCATTTGGGCTGTTGTTCAAGAAACAGACAGATTATTCTTCTCATAAACCTTTTGGTTGTTCATGTTTTCCTTACCTCAGACCCTATAATAGACACAAATTTAATTTCCATTCAGCCAAATATGTTTTCAATGGATATAGTCAAGTGCATGCTGGTTATAAGTATTTACGTCCTTCAAGTAGAATCTACATTTCTAGACAAGTTCTTTTAATGAATTAGAGTTTCCTTTCAAGACACTTTTCACTCTTCTCTTCTTCATCTACCTTTCAATCCTAGCTTGCCTATTACCTATTTGCAGTCTTTCTTTCCTTCTTCTTCTCCTTCCTTTTTTTCTGCGACGTACTCACCCGTTTCTTCATCAACTCAGTCAGTACAGTCATCTGATTCCCAAACAACACTACTTATTTCAGAAAGCAACAATTTGGGGTCTGTTCCTATCTCAGATGCTTCTGAATTATCTGCTCCTCCTGTTCCTAATCTTACATGTCAACCTGCTTCTTTTCATCCTATGCAAACCAGATCCAAAACTAAGTTGTGTTTTCCAAGTCTTCTCATTCTATGGTCACTAGATATCAAAGAGGTACTTTTAAATCTAAAATTTATACCTCTTCTCATTGTTTGTCTGATGCTTTAGTACAAGATCTAGAACCCTGTTCAGTTAAAGATGCCTTGTTAGATCCTAAGTGGTTAGCAGCTATGCAAGACGAGTTTGCAGCCTTAGCCAACAGTGACAATTGGGATCTTGTTCCCAATTCTTCTGATATGAATTTGATTGTATGGCCGTTTTGAGTCAAATACAAATCTGATGGTTCAGTTCTCAAATACAAGGCCCGTTTGGTGGCTAAGGGATTTAATCAAACTCCTGGAATTGACTTTTCTGAAACATTCAGTCCAGTTGTTAAGGCTCCTACCATCAAAGTTATTTTTTCTCTGCCTGTTTTTCTTGACTGGGATATTCAACAAATCAATGTTAATAATACTTTCCTAAATGATGATCTAAAAAAAGAGATTTATATGCATCAGCCAAAAGGGTTTGTGGATTCTCAGTTTCCTTCCTATATTTGTAAACTTAAAATGTCTCTCTATGGTCTTAAACAAGCTCCTAGGGCCCAGTACTCTAAACTTAAACAAGCTCTCAAATCTTGGGGATTTAGGAATGCAGTTCAGATTTGATGCACTCCTTTATTAAAGATTCAGATCCACATTTTCTCTCAAAACTCTTGGATTTATAGGACAATTATTGGGTCACTTCAGTATCTTACATATACCAGGCCAGATATTGCTTTAATAGTCAATAAGCTGAGTCAGTTTCTAGTTTCTCCTAAGCAACAACACTGGCTTGCTTGCAAAGAGACTGTTATGATATCTTAAAGGGACTCTTGAAATGGGACTGCATTTTACTTCCTCTTCTGATGTATCCATTCAAGTGTTTTCAGATGCTGATCATGCTGAGTGTAGAGTCACCAGAAAATGAACAAGTGGTTTGTGTGTTTATTTGGGCAGTAATCTCATTGTTTGGAGTTCTAAAAAGCAATCAGCTGTGGCAAGATCAGTTGGAGAAGCAGATTATCGAGCATTAGCTCAAGGAGTTACAGAAGTGCTATGGTTAAAGTCACTGTTTTCTGAACTTGGATATCCTTTTTCCAGTTCACCTATTATTTGGTGTGATAATACAGCTGCTAAGAGTATGGCTGAGAATCCTTTTTTTTCATTCTTGGACTAAACATACCAATATAGATGTTCATTTTATTCAAGAGAAGGTTGAAAGTGGACAGGTTGATATTAGATGCGTTCCGTCTGAACATCAAACAACAGATGTTCTCACTAAAGGGCTGTCCAAAAATAAGTTTCTTCTTATGTGTCACAAGTTAAAGTTGAAGATTTCTTCTCAGTATCTTTTGAAGGGAAATGTTAATAAGATTGAAGTGGCACCCAATTTGGATAGTCAAGATACCAGGTCTCTTTTGAAAGGGAATATTGAGAAGAAGTGTTAAGTTTGATAAAGTGCTGCAGTTTGAGCTAGTTGTTTTTAGTTTGTTATACATGCAGATTTCTTTGTATTTGCCAAGTTGTGTGATACGTGCACAAAAATAAAATAAAAACAGTTAACAAGGAAATGGAGATGGCAATATGGATATGGCTACTTGGGTCAAGACTTGGTCATTTTATTTGATTTAAGTTTATTTATTTTGTTTAGATAATATTAGTGGATATTAATGGGTTAGTTTGTTGTTAGTGCTTTCCTATTTTTTAGCTTAGTGGATTTGTTAAAGTCTATTTAATAGGCACTTGAATTGTATTAGTTATTGTGAAGAATTAAGAAAATCAAATCTCTCTCTTGAATCTTTCTCCTACGCTTCTCTGTTCTTCTTTTCACTGCAATTTACGGCAGTTTTCCTTCCCCCTAAATTCTATCTCTATCAGTGGTATCAGAGCTAGTTCCGACCATGGATGTGGTCTTAACTCAAATCGAGTCTAGGTTATTTCAAGTTCAGTCAACTCTCGAAAGGATGTGTACTGAACTTCGATCCATCCCCAAGCTCTTGAATCTACCGTCTTCCCCAGCCAAGACCAACAGCAGTAACGCGGCCAGCGCTCACTGCAAGATGGCAGCAGCTCCTGCGAAGGCGGCCATGATAGCGCCAGTCTTAGCGCTGACAATCCAACAAAGGCCTTTCCGATAGCTTAGTAGTGGCATCCACAATAGCCTTTGCAACAACACCGTCTACTGGTGTGCCTTCTTAGGCGCTTTCTTCCATTCCTTCATCGGAAAGATTAACTCACCGTATGGTTCTGGTGTATGGACCAAAAAGGAAAGTATTTTCCGGCCAAAAGATTTTCCTTTGTCCTTGAGGACAAGGACAATTTTTAAGGGGAGAGGAATGATACGTGCACAAAAATAAAATAAAAACAGTTAACAAGGAAATGGAGATGGCAATATGGATATGGCTACTTGGGTCAAGACTTGGTCATTTTATTTGATTTAAGTTTATTTATTTTGTTTAGATAATATTAGTGGATATTAATGGGTTAGTTTGTTGTTAGTGCTTTCCTATTTTTTAGCTTAGTGGATTTGTTAAAGTCTATTTAATAGGCACTTGAATTGTATTAGTTATTGTGAAGAATTAAGAAAATCAAATCTCTCTCTTGAATCTTTCTCCTACGCTTCTCTGTTCTTCTTTTCACGCAATTTACGGCAGGTTTCCTTCCCCCTAAATTCTATCTCTATCATTGTGTTGACAGCTAGATTCTGTTGTAGTTTGTTATTCAGATAGGGTTTAGTTTCAGTTCAGATCACCTGTATATAAGGTTCGGTTGTATTCAGTTTTCATTTTTTTTTTTTTTAGCTCATTTTTCATTAAGAGATAACTAAAGGTCTAAAATTCTCTCTCCAGCACATCTGTGCTAAAGAGTTTTTCTTTGTTTTCTCTTGCTCTTTTACATATGATGAAAATACTACAAATAACTGATGAATATAGCTGGGAAGGGGCAAAAGCATGGCATGGGTGCCCAGATTAATGTCAGACTACTAAAGAGCAACTCTGAACCTCTACACAAACAATTTGACAAGAAAAACATCCAAAGTCCACTTTCTTGGTATGTATTATAAGATCACCATATATAATTCATCGAAAAACTGATGATGAACAGAGTTCACAAGGGAGATTTGAAAACCCTATCCAGACTAAACCCAAATTCTTAGGAAGCAAGCTTGATCCACCACCATTCAAATAACTTGACAAGTAAAACTGTTGAATTGTTGATCACCACCTCATCTAGAAGCTTAAGCTGTTAGGTAGAGATTAACTTTATCTTTATATTATCATTTTTACTCTCAACATGCCCCCCTCAAGTGTGGCTAGGTTTTAGTACATAACTAGTCCAACCATGCGCAACAATTTAAATATTCGGTTAGCAATGAGGTTTGAACTCAAGACTTTTGTCTCCTCTGATACCAAGCTGAATTGTTAATAGTCATTTCATCTAAAAGCTTTAGTTGTTAGACACAGGGCTAACTTTATATTTTATATTATCATTTTTACTATCCACAAAACCAATTGGAACTATTAGAAATTTAGGAACTTTCACTTATAGATGATGATCATAATAATAATAATAATGATCTTTTTAAGAAACTGAAACTGACAGTTTCTGCTGATTTTGAAGTATGATTATGTACCATGCCTCATTTTTCAGAAGCAGAAATTCCAACTGCTGTATACTGAGACAAGACAAATAATTCATCATCCTTTCTCCTACCACTAAGTAGGCTTTACTCACCTAAATAACATTCGATAGCTCCTCACTTTGTTAGATTCCTAGTCATGCATGGGAAGCATAAATGGCTCGTGCTTAGAAGCACTTAGACTGGATTCTTATATTTTTCATATTTGAAAGAAGACATAAAAGAAGTTTTCTACCATAAGTAGAATAATGCAGTTTGGAGAGGGGAATACCTTTGGCATAGCTTCCCTTTTGGATACCAGAATTTGATATTACTCGAGGATTTCCATCTTCTTTATTATTATTTTTTTTTCCTTTCTTTTTTTGGTATGGGAGTGTTCATGTTTAGGAGATTTACCAAACAGTTGTTTTTCTGCCATTCCAAGGATTAAAGAAGCATACACCCTAGGAGAAACCTCGGATTTATAGAGTATCCACTATCTAGTGATCCAATATTTCGTTCTCAACAACAACATTACAAGCCTCGTACGGTATGAAAGAACGCACAAGGCCTGGCATACTACAATGGAATTCAATAGCTCAAATAGATAAAATGTAATCGCACACAGCGACGGAGAAATACAGTTTTCATCCAGTGCCAAATTCGAATTCCCAACCCAGAAAAACAAGGGCGTGAAAACAGAAAAGAGATGAAAGAAGAAGAACATGCGATGAGAAGAAACCCTAAAACAAAAAAGGATTCCAATTCAGGTTAGCTTCGTGCTCACCTGACGAGCTAACTTCCGGTAAGCGGACTTGATTTCCTGAGTGGTGGCGCTTCTAGGAACCCCAAGAGTGGAGTAATAGTCAGCTCCAGCAGCAGCAGACTTGACCACTAAGCCCCTCCTGACGAAGGGCTTTGCAGATATCCTTTTCCTGAAATGATGAGATGAAGAAAAAACGCCGTCGGCTTCGAGGAACTTCTTCTTGCGGCTGTGGTTGTTGTGAGGGTAGTAATGATGAATGCCGCTGCCGCCATTAAAGCTCAGTGAAGACAAAGAAGAGGAGGCGGAAGAAGAAGCAGATGCAGAAGAAGAAGAGCAGGGGATGAGGGGAACAGAGAGCGACGCCATTGCCGTTTAACACCCTTTAGGAAATATTTATTATTATTATTACGATTGTGAGAGTGAGGAAAATTGAGAGAGAGAGAGAGAGAGAGAGAGAGAGAGACAGCGGTGCCATACGCTACACGTTTATTCTATGACTTTTATTTTTTCAATATAATGCTATTTAGTATTTATAAAAAATATCAAAAACCATTTTATTTTTAACTCATTTTTAATAGGGTTAATTAGCACCCCCTGATACGTTTGATGTTGTGTTGTGTCGATTTGTTTAGTGTATTTTATTTTTTAAAAATATTAATTCATATGTCATATAAGATGATGTGTCAATAAAATAAATTTAAAAAATATTATTGATACATCATTATGTACATCTTAGGTTACACAATGATGTTAAAATATTTAAAATATCTCTCATTCAAGACGGTGAAGTGAGACAATGAGGTATCGTGAAACAGTGAGGCATATAAATAAAATATCTCTCACTAAAGGCAGTAAGGCGTAGTGAGGCGAGGCGACGAGACGTGAGAGGTATTTTTGTCATTTATATATATTATGTAATTCAAAGTATACATAAATGATGTACTAATAACATAACTCAATAAATTTAATGTGTGTCAACACAAATTTGTTGAACCATCTAACAAGTAAATTTGTTGAACCATCTAACAAGTAAATTTTTTAATTTAAGCAAATTATTATTAAGATGGTAACTAATGAGCACCAATTAGCCCAAAGATTATAAGAGTTTAAATATCAAATGCTCCTTGAGTCTTATGTAGTCTTTCCCTATTACCTACTAGGTTTAAGTGGTGAAAGGACTATTGATGGTGGATGGGATTTATCTAATCAATATTATAAATTATAAATGGTCCTCTAACGACCTCTTAAGTTACTTATTATATGTCATTTATCCCTTATATTATTGAGTTTATATTATTTATATAAAAAATTATTAAACAAATAATTAGTGAATTTATAGAGAATTCTTAACCATAGATAACCTATGAAAAATAATATCGTAAAGGTTAAGTACATTAAATAACTTTTATTGGTTTCATGAAAAGAGAACATCAGAAGAATTTGAGCCATCTAAATAAGAAAGGGATTCATAGGAGTTAGATGGTTCAAATTTTATATCCACTTAGATCCAACTTAATTTTTAAATTTATGAATGAAAAATTCTATTCGCAACCACATTTTTTCTCTTTGTAACCATATTTTAATATATCTAAAATACTCTCTTTTAAAAACTCATTTTTACCCTCACAACCACTTTCTCCCTCAATCAATTACCTGCCACTCACATATTCATAACGAATACAACACAACAAAAAGTATTAGATGCGATGCAGTTGAAAATGAAAAAATAAATGAAAATATAATAGTAGAACAACACACATACATACACGAACACACACATATATACATATATACATTAACAATCACATATACACCACATACACAAATATAAATATATGTATACACACACATATATATATACGCACACATACATATATATATATATACAGAAGCGACGGCCATGGCCGCCGAGCTTCACGGCCCCCCAAACCCTGGGGTTCGAAGAGTTTGAAGGTTCCCGAACTCTAAGGTTCAAGAGTCTTAATGGCCCCCGAACCCCAGGGCTCGAGAGGCCCCCATTTCTTATTATTTCACCAGTCAAACTCTGTAATTCATTTCTTATTATTTCATACTCACCATTGCAAAGCTATTTTCTCCTTGTCATAGCAGAAAAGTCACTCATTTCTATTATTTTATATATACCATTATTTAATTATTTTCATTCAGTAAATCGGAGTTAGCCATAGATTACTACAGTCAAATGTTGATGACGATATGAGCAGAGTTTGACGAGGAAGATAATAACTACTCAAAAAACACCACAAATCATTCTACGGATAAGTAAACGAGTTTTGAAAATTATAATAATATCTATATGTATGTATTAATGTTTGTGTTGTAGAAGGTGTAACAGCCCACTTCTTCAGGGCGTGTTATGCTTTAGAAAAATTGGGTCTTATATTTTTTTTTTATTCATTACATTATCCCGAAATTCCCTAAGGCCTATCTAGTGTTTAATTTACACACTAGAGATAAATATAATTTACAAAGCAGAAGCTGAATCGAACCTGCTCATGGCAATATATACATGAATAACTAGACAAGTACTTATTACAAACGTTGTTACATAACCTTCGAAAAGTAAAACAAATGTACATAATCCTTAACTATTCATATCACAACATAACATGGCACATTTCCTCGTTTCCTGACGTCTCGCGTCACCACACATCATCAATCTCGAAATCTTCTCTGCAAGTCCCGACTGGAACGTTGAATGTTCCAGGGGCGAACCCAAATTAGATGATGAACCATCTTAAGTAAGGGTACGTAATGCTATGTCATGAGTGTATGCAATGTCTTTCCTCGTAGATGTCAACTGCACCCCTCATGCTACCTACCATTTTAGCGGCCACCTCTTTCGAAGTCGGGGTGTATGGGTGCACCCTTGGTAAGGCAACGGTGCCAGTTCGTACTCCATACGACCTCATATGCGTGTGATCAATGATATCAACGTGTAATCATGCATTTCATAATCATGTATGCATTCTACGTGATAGATACATATCAGGGCATGTCAATATGATGAAAATATTTTCGAAGAAGTACCACTTACTTTCTTGAGCTTATCGGGCTACCTCGAAATCCGTGTCTTGCCTCGATTTGCGTGTCAATCTCAAAATTCGCACCAGACACCTCAACTTTGATCTCAAAGCATCCTAATCACCATAAGTATTTGAATAAATATTAAATCCTATTTTTCCATAATTTCTGGCATTTTCTTTAATTTTCTCTCTATTTCTTCCTATTTTTCCTCAATAATTTCAAATTAAATATTTCTAAAAATATTTTCTCAAATATTTCACTACGAAAATTCATAAAATAATATTTTAGAATTTTTAAAATTTTCTAGAGAATTTTACCCACCTTGACTTAGCATATCCGATTTCCTTGATTTGCGTGCAATATTCTCGAAAAGCGTGCCCAGGCCGTTTTTCTCACCAAAATCTCCGGGATATCACCAAAACATAATTTCCGATTTTTTCAAGATTTTTCTAGAAATTTTTCCATCATTTCCTCTATTTTTTCTTCTTTTTTCTTTCTTTTCTTTCTTTTCTTTCTTTTCTTTTTCTTTTCTTTTTTCTTTTTTCTTTCTCCTTCCTCTCTTCTTCTTCCTCCTTCTCTCCCCTACTTCCCGCGCAACCCCTGCAACTTCTTCTTCTTCTTCTTCCTTCTTTTCCTTCTTTTTTCTTTTCTTCCTTCTCTTCTTCTTCTTCTTCTTCTTCTTCTTCTTCTTCTTCTTCTTCTTCTTCTTCTTCTTCTCCTCCTCCTTCTTCTTCTTCTTCCTCATTCCCGCGCACGAACCAGCCTCTACCGCTGCTGCCCACGCACCAGCTGTCGACGCCACGAGCCGCTGCCGACACCGCCGGCGCCATGCCCTCCGTCGTGAGCCACCGCCAGTGCGACAACCGCCATTGCGGCCAGCCACAGCTGCTGCCCGCGGACATGGCCGCACCTGCTTCGCGACCAGCAGCTTTGCGTCGGCCATGGCTGACCGGTGCTGCTGCTCTCCTCAGCCTTTTCCAGATGCCGCACCCATAGTCGCTGCCTCAAGCACCAACGAACCTTGGTGCAATTGCTTTGAGTGCTGGTTGTCTTCCTTTTGCCGACCCATGGCTTGAAAGCTTCGAGCTCGAGCTGCCATGGCCGCGGCTTGCGGCCATGGTTGCTGCCCACCTCTTGCGGCTAACTTTGGCCGCTTCCGTTGCTTCCTTGCGCCTCCCTGATCCCTCTTCCATCTCTCTCATCTCTCTCAAGCTCAAGCTCGAGCTTCCTCTGCCTTTCTCTCGGCCGAAAGCACTCTATTTATACACGTCCCTGCCTTGGCCGCTACTCCACATTAATTGCGCCATTACTCCACATTAATTGCTCCAGCTCTTCATACGCTACCTATTCACATTTTCCTTAAATCACGCTGCCACCATCTCCCAATTTTCAGCCAGAAATCTCAACATTAAAGCTTCACATGGCCATAGTTACTCAAGCGCTCACACTATGTTCTGTGTATACATATATATAAATTTATATATTACATTATCCTAATATAAAAATTACATATTAAACCTCTACTTTACCATAATATCCCTTAGACAATTCCATAATTTCAATTATTCCCTCAAACACTGGATTAAATTTCATTTTAATACTGAAAACGCAAAATTAATAATTCGAAGTTTAGTTAAAAAGATGATTTTGCCCCCAGTGTCCTTACCGGCTGTTGTTTCATCCCAAAACCACTCTCATTATGCGAAACCGGAGCCCCCCTAGGGTTCTGTTAATTTTTTGGGAGTCTCCTACAACGATTCGGTTTTACAGTCTAAATGATAGGTGTATTTTAGCTGTACCAAAAATTGTTTCAAATTCGATTTCTTTTAATACTATAAATCCTATTTTGGAACGCTCGTCGAGACCATATAATTTTTCTTAGACAATTTCACTTCGAGGCATTCCCTGCAGTTGATTCGATACCTAAAATTGCTATAAAATCACTTTTTCGGTATTCTAAACTCATCAGAATTACGTGAACATGGGGTATTACAGAAGGTCAGGAAGTTGGATTCAAACAACTCTAGGAAATCCATGTTTCTCGAACCCCAAAATTAGGGAAAGTCTTTCCCGAACCTTAGGATTCGTGGAATTGGGCTTTCCCGAATCCTAAGGTTTAGAGAAAGTCATGATTTCTGAACCCTAGGGTTTTGGGAAACATGGTGTTTCCCGAACCCCAAGATTCGGGGATTTGGGCTTCCCCAAATCCTAGGGTTCGGGGAAAGCCATGTTTTCGAAATCTTAGGATTCGAGAAACATTACAAATATTTTTTGTTTTAATTTATAAATAATTAGATAAAATATAAAATAATAAAACATGTAAAATCATCACTATAAAAAAATTAAAATATTAAAAAAAAATCATCACTATCAATTTTCCCGTATATTAAATAAAATTTATGAAAAAATATGTATTTATTTTTTTAAAAATTAAATTATTCAAGTCCAATACTTAGAAAAAAAATTAAGCATAAAAAACATGTTAATCAGAAATTTTTAATTAAAAAATAGGTTTGAAAAATAATTACATAAAATATAAAAAATAATGATGTGTTCCCCGAACCCTTGAGTTCGGGAACAACAGATTTCCGGAACCCATGTCCATATATAAAATATTATTTTTTTATGTATATATTTTTTTGAAAAATATATATAAAAAAATATGTATTTGTTTACATAAAATCAAGTGCAATTATTCAAGTGCAATGTGACGCCCCGACCCCACTACGGGTGTCACCATGACACGCATTATAATCTGGGCCTGCACCAAAGGACGACTATGCCCCTGTCAATATAAAACTTTAAAATAATATGGGCGCCTTGGGTGGGGTCCAGGCTTCGCCGCCTTCGACCGGACGAGAACTCGGGAGTTAATTACAATGACAACGGAAACTCACCCAAGCCTCGTACCTGATTGGGCCCTTAGAGCATAAATCTAATTCCAAATAAATATCATCAAATTTCATAAATTACTTCAATCACCAAACATAATTAAATATATCTCAGTTTTCGGTCATAGCCGACAGATACAAGTTCCCTACCCTACTGGGTTTACTCATAGAGGGAACCATAACTTGGTTCCGGTTTACTTCAAGTTAAACCATAACCGACACTCCTATTTATCACACAATAGTTATATTACATTATTAACATTTGGGGTTAACCCACACCCCCATAGTTAATGGTCGTCGCCAACTGGCGGCTCATCCATCAGCACTGCCTTTCCTTTCTCGGATCCTGAGCCACCTGCTGGGTTAGTGGAAAAATACAGGGCTGAGTCTCGGGGACTCAATAAGGGTAATATGAGTAGCAGTAAATTAAAGTGCATGGCAATTATAGAATAATGTGAAGTGCATCATGCATGTAGGCCTGTCCACCTCACCCTACTCCGGATTTTGGTGGCCCCACTGATTTCATTAAGGACCCCATCTCGAGACTCACACGGCCCAAATCTACAACCCCATGCCTAGACACTTCTCCCACAATCTAATACAAGTCATGCCATAATAAATTTACACACAAAACATATTAAACCCTTACCACGAGTTAGTCTCGAACTACGTGTCGGTTACATGTTCCAATTTCCTATACAATTGTAAAATAATTTAATTAAACGGGCATTCAATTTTAATTAACACCGACACATCGCTAATTAATTTAGCTAAACATGCGACTGATTCATAAACAACATTATTAAATAAATTTAAAACATTTTTATACTTCGCGTACACTCACGGGCAGAGTTTCGGCGCGTTAAAATTTCCAGGGTGTTAACAGCGGTGAAACACCGCTATTTATAGGCGTTGAAAGGCTCGGGCAGAAGAGGGTGAGGCAATTTAGGGCTGAAGAATGCCCCTCCAGGCGCTGCCATGTGGCAGCATGAGAGAGGGGGTGGGTGGCACATGGCCACCCACGTGGGGCAGCTTGGGGCGCACAGCTGGCGCCCCTGGCTGCGTGGCCGCGCGCGGCAAGGCCACGCGCTCGACCACACGCATGGGCGCCAGGGGGCGCCCAACTGTTACAATCTTCCCTCCTTATGAAATTTCGCCCTCGAAATTTTATACACTTTATTTCACTGAACACAAATCCTTAACATTAATTGTGACTATCAAACATGTAAGGATATTTCTCTCGCATCTCCTCTTCCATTTCCCAAGTCGCCTCCCGTTCTGAGTGCTGACTCCACTGCACTTTTACCATAGGTAGAGTTCTTCGTCTTAATTGGCGGTCCTGACGTTCCAGCACTCGTACAGGTTGCACCTCGAATGTCATATCAGGTTGAAGTTCAACATCCTCAACACGCACTTCCATGTCTGGTTTGTATATATGCTTTCGTAACTGGGAAACATGAAATACATCATGCAATCCAGTCAACGCCTTTGACAACTCTTGACGGTAAGCAAGCGGTCCAACTCGACCTTTGATTCGAAATGGTCCCAAATACCGAGGTCCCAATTTTCCCCTTCGTTGATGTCTAAATGCTGGACGTATTGGGGTAGCTCGAAGGTACACCAGATCTCCTTCCTCAAACTCTAAAGGTCGGGTCCGGCGATCTACGTACTTTTTCTGTCGGTCTTGAGCCGTTTTCATGTTCTTACGGACTATCTCGATCTGTTGTGTCGCTTTCTCCACAAGATCTGTTCGGGCAAGTTGCTTTTCTCCTACCTCAAGCCAGCACACCGGTGATCGACACCGTCATCCATACAACGCTTCGTATGGGGCCATCCCTATACTTGCTTGATAGCTGTTATTATAAGCAAATTCCGCCAAACTTAGATATTCATCCGAACTGCCTCCGAAATCTTGCACACAAGCCCGAAGCATGCCTTCCAAAATTTGATTGACCCGTTCAGTTTGACCGTCTGTCTGAGGGTGATAGGCTGTACTAAAATTCAACTGGGTCCCAAGTTCTTTTTGCACAGCCTTCCAAAAGTTTGACATGAATCGACTATCTCTATCAGATACGATGCTCACAGGAACTCCATGCAAGCGAACAATTTCCTGGATATAGAGTTGGGCAAGTTGCTCAGTACTCATAGTGCTCCTTATAGGTAAGAAATGCGCTGACTTTATTAGTCGGTC
Organism: Diospyros kaki; assembly: GCA_036245055.1. Lineage (NCBI taxonomy): Eukaryota > Viridiplantae > Streptophyta > Magnoliopsida > Ericales > Ebenaceae > Diospyros > Diospyros kaki. The sequence continues at coordinate 8,453,424 of BSEG01000003.1, forward strand.
CACAACAACCCATATAGCATCCGCCTTTCTCAACGTCCGGGGTAAACCCATGATGAAATCGGTTGTTACATGTTCCTACTTCCATTCCGGGATCTCTAAAGGTTGCAGGCTTCCAGATGGTTTTTGATGTTCACCTTTTATCCGTTGACAGGTGTCACATGCTCTTACGAACTCTGCCACGTCTTTCTTCATTCCTGGCCACCAGTACACTTCCCGAAGGTCACGATACATCTTGGTAGCTCCAGGGTGTACTGTATAGGGTGTTCGATGTGCCTCATTTAAAATCTCCTGTTGTAGCTTTCCCAAGGCTGGCACGTATACCCGCCCATTCATTTGGAGTATTCCATTACGATACTCAAATTCTGGTTGCTTAGGTAGCTCATTCTCATTTATCCACTGTTCTAGATTCCCTTCCTGAGCTGTAGCCAATTTAATCTCATCCCACAAATTAACTTGTAAGCTCATTTGCGCTACAATTGCTGTGCCACCTTGTGGTTTCGCCTTGAGAGTCAAGTTTGCAAACTCTTCAGTTCGAGCATGTAAATGGATAGCCAGACACACTCCTGACACAACGCCTTTCCGGCTTAATGCATCTGCTACCACATTTACTTGTCCTGGACAATACTAGATGGTACAGTCGTAATCTTTTAGGAGCTCCATCCACCGACGTTGTCGAAGATTCAAATCTCGTTGAGAGAAGATATACTTTAAACTTTGATGGTCCACATATATAACGAACCTTTCTCCATACAAGTAATGTCGCCACAACTTTAAGGCATGTACCACAGCTGCCAACTCCAAGTCATGTACCGGGTAATTCTTTTCATGGAGGCGCAGTTGTCTAGATCCATATGCAATCACCTTACCATGCTGCATCAACACGCACCCCAACCCTATTCCCGAGGCATCAGTGTACACCTCGTATCCTTCAGACCCTTCAGGTATAGCCAATATTGGTGCTTCGGTCAACCTACATTTGAGCTCTTGGAAAGCTTTTTCACAAGTTTCATCCCAAACAAACTTGGTTCCTTTTCGAGTCAATTGGGTTAGCGGGGCAGCGATACTCGAGAATTTCTCAACAAATTTACGGTAGTACCCCGCCAGACCAAGAAAACTTCTAATTTCAGAGACAGTAGTAGGTTGTGGCCACTCTTTTACCGCTTCCACTTTGGTAGGGTCCACAGATATACCTTGTCCTGAAATTACGTGCCCCAAGAAAGCAACTTCCTTTAACCAGAGATCACATTTGCTAAACTTGGCGTAGAGCTTATGCTCCCTTAATGTTGACAAGGTAATCCTCAAGTGCTCCCGATGAGCCTCCTCATCGGACGAGTATACCAATATATCGTCAATAAATACGATTATAAATTTATCCAAATAAGATTGGAACGTCCGATTCATAAGATCCATAAAAGCTGCTGGTGCATTGGTCAAACCAAATGGCATCACCAGATATTCGTAATGACCATACCGTGATCAAAACGCAGTTTTAGGAATATCCTCTTCTTTTATCCTCAATTGATAATACCCTGATCGTAAATCAATTTTAGAGAAAATCCGAGCTCCTTGTAACTGATCAAATAGATCATCAATCCGGGGCAAAGGGTATTTATTCTTTATTGTAACTTTCTTTAGAGCACGATAATCAATGCACATTCTCAGACTACCGTCTTTCTTTCTTACAAACAACACAGGTGCACCCCAGGGCGATATACTGGGGCGAATAAAACCCTTGTCCAACAAATCTTGCAATTGAACCTTAAGCTCACGCAACTCCGCTGGGGCCAACCTATATGGAGGGATAGATATTGGTCAAGACTGAGCTTCAGGAGGTAAATCAATGGCAAACTCAATTTCTCGATTAGGTGGTAAACTTGGTAAATCCTCTGGGAATACATCCGGGTACTCCCTTACAATTTCAACATCCTCACATTTTCTCTGTACCTTTTTATCAGTCACCACCTGCACCGCGTACCCCAAAGCCCCATTTTCTAGACATTTTTGAACTTTTAATGCAGATACAATCTTCAAGGGCTTCCCCACTTGAGTACCGACAAATCTTATGGTCTGTTTATTAGGTCCAATTAGTCTGACTGCTCGTTTCCCACAGTCCAGTTGGGCTTGGTTTTGGGACAGAAAATCCATCCCAAGTATAATATCAAAATCTTGGATCTCCAACAAGTTCAAGTCCAGTAGAAATATGGTTTCACCTATTGTAATGGGACACTCCGACACCATCCGTTGCGAGCAAAACCAAGTTCCTATTGGGGTTTGCACACTCATAGGTACAATGGACTCTTTAGTGCTTAGTCCCGCACATTCTACCGCGGCCTAAGATATGAATGAGTGGGTGGCTCCTGAGTCTATCAATGCATGCATGCATATATCTTGAACAAGGAGCGTACCTTCAATCACTTGTGGGTTTGCTGCCGCGTCCACTTTGGTCAGATTGAACACTCTCCCAGTTGTTGCTCGTGCCCCTTCCCCGGTTGATCTCGGCGGTCCAGTCTTTCCACGTTGGGGACACCAAGAAGCTATGTGCCCTGGTGTATTGCAATTAAAGCATACTATTGGTTTCTTTTGGACCCCTGTAGCTGGTGGGTCCTCTTTAACAGTGTTCATCTCCAATCATTTCGGACAATTTCTGGCTATATGTCCCACCTCTCCACAGTTATAACACTCCTTGGCGGCTCTGGGAATTCCACAAGGAAGACTCCATCGATGAGGTTTATGACATTTGGGGCATGCTTTTAATTCCTTCTTAAATTTATCTGCCTCTGGACGAGTAAACTGATGTCCCTGTTTTGGTACAGTTTTCTTTAGCCCCTTATTGGACAGCTCCTTTGCTCGAGTGATCTCCCCATAATTCATTAATCTCTTTTCAATATTCACAGCCTTGGCCACAGCTTCACGAAAAGTATGAGCTTCAACATAGCTCATCCCTCGTCGTACCTCCGGACGTAACCCTTGGATAAATCGCTCCATCTTGTCAACCTCTGACAACATATAAGTTGGGATATATTTTAACAGCTTCACAAATTCGTCTTCATACTGTGATACTGTTAGGTGAGACTGTTACTTGAGTTCCATGAAATCTTGCTTTTTCCGAATCTGCCAGTCGTGTGGATAATACTTCTCATTAAATGCTTCCCTAAACTGTTCCCAACTTATCGGTTGTACTTGTTCCCCGGTCGTCACCAACTGAGCATTCTGCTCTCTTAGCATCTCAGCTGTCGATCGCCACCACACCCTGGCTTGTTCGATGAGTACAAAAGTGGCGCATCTCACCCATTGGTCCTTAGGACAATCCATGTACTCTAACAACTGATAAATATCTTCCACCCAATACTCCGTTATGCTCGGATCAACCTCCAGCTGTCCCTTGAATGTCGGAGGGTGCAAATCCACAAATGCTTTTAGCCAATTGGCCGCTTCGGTGTCCACTTGGCGACCACCAATTGGCCCTCGCCCCATAAATTGACTTTGGACCTCTTCTGAACACTCAGGTCCCCTCCCTACAGACTCTTAGCCAGCATTTCCTGACCTGGAATTACGAACGGTTGCTCTTGTCACTGGTGCCATCTGCACACCATAACCATTTCCCATTAAACATATGTCATCAAAGCATAACAACGAAGGTTTATTAACCATAAGAAATTACAGTCAATTTCTTACAAACATGCAAATTTACAATCTATTAACATACTCTTAGTTAAGCTAATACATCGCTAACCAAGCCAATTTCCCGTATTTTACATTAACACCCCATCCGCATTTTTAATATCATACAAAAAATTGATGGTATCCCAACCATCTATTCCCCAAAATTCTAATTTGACGTTGCTAGCTAAGTAGTGATCGCAGCATCTCCCACAGCCCGGGAGGTCGCCTCATCAGCCAGCTGTGTTAAATCTTCATTGCTTGCTACGCTGGAAAGAGGATTCGAGGGCAACGTCTCCACGATCTCCGTGGCTCCCCACAGCTCAGCCTCCATCGGGAGTGCGGTGGGAAATACCCCGATCCCCGCCGGATCGTCAGCCCTTACGCACGGCTCCCAATCCACAGCTTGGCGCTTGATCGCGCAGATGAAATTACCATAATTGAACCGTAAAGTCATGTCCCACATCAGGACATCCGTGCGTTCTTTCCAGATGTCGTTCATGTGTTTCCTTGCAAATAATATTTGCTTCTCTGGTAACCCCCATAGCGGCACACATATAGTGTTCCGGTACACTTGGTTCACACGACACAGAAAACTCAAGATCCCTTCATTATCTTGCTGACCACCTCCCATCGTTTCAGACAACTCTTGCTCCCACTGCCACCATAACAGATCCACAAGTGGGAGGTTCGGGTCTGGTCCCGGCACGCTAGGGCCTGCCCCACCAAAATCCATGATGGTATTTTATTATCTGCACATAAAATCAAGGGTTAGATCAATAACCAGCATAAATTTTTCCTTCCCCACAAGGCCTAGATTCAGGGATTTACACATCCCTCTGCTCGCTATCCTGGGAAACACAATTCCTAAGCAAGCCCACAATACAAATCATGCCTACTCGGGGAGTACCTCAATTCCAGTTACGACCTACCCCGTCCCACGTGTGCATTCTCAATCCCACCATCCACATTTCGGTGTCTCCATTTCTTTCCTTTTTTTCTAATATTTGGCCCTAATCAACACATCGTGCCGACCACAAACCTCGCTCTGATACAACCTTGTGACGCCCCGGCCCCACTACGGGTGTCACCATGACACGCATTATAATCTGGGCCTGCACCAAAGGACGACTATGCCCCTGTCAATATAAAATTTTAAAATAATATGGGCGCCCTAGGTGGGGTCCAGGCTTCGCCGCCTTCGACCGAACGAGAACTCAAGAGTTAATTACAATGACAGTGGAAACTCACCCAAGCCTCGTACCTGATTGGGCCCTTAGAGCATAAATCCAATTCCAAATAAATATCATCAAACTTCATAAATTACTTCAACCACCAAACATAATTAAACATATCTCAGTTTTCGGCCATAGCCGACAGATACAAGTTCCCTACCCTACTGGGTTTACTCATAGAGGGAACCATAACTTGGTTCCGATTTACTTCAAGTTAAACCATAACCGACACTCCTATTTATCACACAGTAGTTATATTACATTATTAACATTTGGGGTTAACCCACACCCCCACGGTTAATGGTCGCCGCCAACTGGCGGCTCATCCATCAGCACCGCCTTTCCTTTCTCGGATCCTGAGCCACCTGCTGGGTTAGTGGAAAAATACAGGGGTGAGTCCCGGGGACTCAGTAAGGGTAATATGAGTAGCAGTAAATTAAAGTGCATGGCAATTATAGAATAATGTGAAGTGCATCATGCATGTAGGCCTGTTCACCTCACCCTACTCCGAATTTTGGTGGCCCCACTGATTTCATTAAGGACCCCATCTCGAGACTCACACGGCCCAAATCTACAGCCCCATGCCTAGACACTTCTCCCACAATCTAATACAAGTCATGCCATAATAAATTTACACACAAAACATATTAAACCCTTACCACGAGTTAGTCTCGAACTGCGTGTCGGTTACACGTTCCAATTTCCTATACAATTGTAAACTAATTTAATTAAACGGGTATTCAATTTTAATTAACACCGACACATCGCTAATTAATTTAGCTAAACATGCGACTGATTCATAAACAACATTATTAAATAAATTTAAAACATTTTTATACCTCGCGTACACTCACGGGCAAAGTTTCGACGCGTTAAAATTTTCAAGGTGTTAACAGCGGTGAAACACCGCTATTTATAGGCGTTGAAGGGTTCGGGCAAAAGAGGGTGAGGCAATTTAGGGCTGAAGAATGCCCCTCCAGGCGCTGCCATGTGGCAGCATGAGAGAGGGGGTGGGTGGCACATGGCCACCCACGTGGGGCAGCCTGGGGCGCACAGCTGGCGCCCTTGGCTGCGTGGCTGCGCGCGGCAAGGCCGCGCACGCGACCACACGCATGGGCGCCAGGCGGCGCCCAGTTGTTACATGCAATACTTAGATAAAAAACATATTTTATGTAAAAAAAATATGTTTTCTTTTACATAAAATCAAGTATAAAAAAATTTGCATTTGTTTTTTTTTAAATTAAATTATTCAAGTGCAATACTTAAATAAAAAAATTAAGAATAAAAAAAATATGTTAATTAGCACTATTTAATTAAAAATTAGGTTTGTTGAATACTTTTTTAAAAAATAAAAAATAAAAAAATTAAAGATATAAGATTCGAGGAATCATGAATTTCTCAACCATCGCACTGAAACCTCCAAACTTAAACCAGTTGCAAAGTCGAAAATCCAAATTCATTACCTGAAAATTTCGGTGAGACGAGATAACTCTGACGACAAATAAACAGTAGGTGACAGAGTAGAGAAGACGAGGGCGAGTAGAGAAGGCGATGTGTTGGTTGTAGTTGTATGCAAGGTATGAGATAGTGAGAGAGTAATTTTATAATATAAGTGGTTACAAAAAATAATAAAAGTGGTTACTAAGAGTAATTATAATTTTCTTTTACTTATAACTACAGAGAGCAAAAATTTGACTGCGAATAAAATTTTCCTTTATGAGTTTATAGTTGGCATATTATGGACAGATAAGCCCCCACATCTCTTTAAGAATGGCACATGCAAAAAAGACATCTTAATATTTGTCACCATCCAAAAAAATAGAAATTTGTAATTAGCATTCAGGTAGACCCAACCATAAAGTCATATATGTCATGGCATAAGACCCCCAAAATTGGAAAGTCTAAAATTTTAAAAATTTATAATATATATTTTATTTTTTAATAATAAATATTTTATTAAAAAATTAAATACAAAACATTATAAATTTTTTTAACTTCCTTTCACCATTTTTCAATTTTTAACCGTTGCTCATCTAACGTTGCTCATTATTAGTGAATTTTATCTTTTTAATGTTATCAGTTTAATATTTTATTTTGTTTCCTTCTAAAAGAAAATCATGAATATATAGTTTTTTGTCTACACTGAGTTTTTTAGAGTTTCAAGAAAAATTAGTTTTATTTTTTTTTTGTTTATTGTAGTAAGTTGTTTAGCTTTTTTTTTTTTTAATCTTTGAGATATTATATTTTAATTTAAAATTTATTGTTGTTAATTATTATATTTTGTAGTTGATTAAATTTTAACTTCTTCTTTTTTTTAATAAAATAATGAAATTTTTGTATAAGAAAGTGTATTATTTATTTTTAAAAAAAATTAATACTCAAAGGCCTTAACAAATCTTTTCGTCTAGAACCCCTACTTTCATTAGGCTAGCTCTATTAGTATTAACCCTAATGTGTCATTAGATCCCACCCCCCTAATTTCATTGGATCAGCTCTGTTAGTATTAACCCTAATGTGTCATTAGATCCCACCATTAGGAGTCAGTAGCCTAGTGAAGTAATTTAATGCATAGAAATGTGAGACACATGCAGTTATTTTAAAGCATGTGGCAAGCAAACCAGTAACTCACAGCATGTTGCTTGTAAACATCATACATTATCATAATACACAACGCGAAACATAATATGGTACCATACAAAAATGGGCAAAGCACATCTCCAAATCTAAATACATCACAATATGCCTAAACTAAAAACAAAGGATTTGAGAATGTGTTGTATTACAATAATATAATTAAATAATAAGATCATATGAATTGAATAAAACACACAAAATAAACAAAAGATGACATACTTTGTGTTCACCATAAAATAAGATTATGAATGATTTGATTTTACATTAACACGAACACGAATGTCAGATCAAAATAGATCTTTGGGTGATCAGATCTTCCTCTTATTACGTTTTAGATAGGTAGCTTTTCAATGGAACAAGCGTACAAAAATTAGACATAGAAAATCCTAACGCAAATTACTATTTAAAATAGTAAAGAGGAGATCTAACAACAAATAAAATATTTATCAAATAACCCTTTCATTGCGAGTTAATTAGATAATGGTCTATACTCTACCTTAAACCATGCTTAAATTCAAAATTGATGTGCACACCCCATTAACAACTAGATAGACCACTATCAATAATGAGAATGTCGTGCGCATTTCTTAAAAAATAATCAATCATATTATCTACTTGACTTTAACAAAATAAAATAATTTTCAATTAATGCACCTCAATGCAAAAATAGAGTGAGAAATTTTGCTCCACCAAAAGCAAATTTGGTTAAAGCGTATGACATTATTGTTGTGGTTAATTCTCAAGCAAATGCACAACCAATGTAAAAGATTGGGTGACAGACTTTGGGGCTACTAGGCATATTTGTGCTAACAAAAGTGTTTTTTTCCCTCTCATATTCTAGTAAGAGATGTAGAAAAAATAATTTATCTTAGTGATTCAAGATCTACACCAATTCTTAGAAAAGGAAAATTCTTCTCAAACTCATACCTAGTAATATTTTGGCTCTAATTGATGTACTTAATGTTTCTAATATTAGAGCTAACCTAGTTTTCGTTTCTTTGTTAAGCAATGTTAGGGTTAAAATGTCATTTGACATGACATGATTTTAATGATAAAAAATAATACTTTTGTGGGTAATGATTGTAATTGGAGTCTTTTGTACTTAATGTTTTTGAAATAATTAATGAGAATGCAACTTTTTCTACTTACACGTTTGATTCTATTAATATGTGAGATGTTAGTGTTTCACATATTAATAAAATGTAATCACATGGACTTATTATCGAAATAAATAATGAATGCTTGAATAAATGTGATCTATGTGCTAAAGCTAAATTAACTAAGAAAATTTATATTTCTATTTAAAAAGAATCTAAGCTCGAGTTTAATCCATAATGATTTAGAGGATTTAAAGCAAACTATGACTAGAAGAGGTAAGAAATATTATATTACATTTATAGATAATTGTTCTAAATATACAAAAATGTATTTAAGAATATATAAAGGTGAGGTGTTTTAACATGTTTCTTTTACATAAAACAAAAGTAGAAAATCAATTGAATAAAAAGATAAAAAGAATTAAATCAAATAAAGAGGTAAGTATGTTTTATTTAATGACTTTTGTGGGAAAGAGGGAATGAAATTACTCCTCCTTACTCTTTTTAATCAAATGGTATAGAAGAAAGGAAAAATAAGACTTTAAAATAAATGATGAATTACATGCTTGTTGGATCTAATTTACATGATAATCTTTGGGGATGAAGCAAATTTATCTATTTGTCATTTATAAAATAGAACTCTTTATAAGGAAAATTAGTAAAACTAGTTTATGACTGATGCCCTTAATTTGAAAGATTTGAAAATGTAAGGGTGTCTTGCAATAATTATGCTTCTTGATTCCAAGAAAAGGAAAATATGATTAAAAACATCTAATTACATGTTTATTTGTTATGCTAAACATAGTGTTACATATAGGTTTTCGTATAGAAGAGTTATGTACTTGATTGTAATACTATAGTTGAAATAAAGACTGAAGAATTTTTTAAAAATATTTTTCCTTTAAAATCTGAAAGGTTTTCTCATGCATCTTTTCTTAAGAACATCTTTGAAAATATAAATAAAGATTTGAAAATGCATAAAAGACCAAGAAAAGGAATTTCTTTTGAAAATGATTTTCACATTTATCTTATCGATATAGATCTTTATTTCAAGGATATATCCTCTTCTATAAATTGTTTTGGGCAAAAGCCATTGGTGTGTCATGAGAAAAAATAAATTCATAAATGGATCAATCTAACTTAATTGGGATGACTTGGCGGCAAAAGGCCGCAGGTGACGACTGCGGAAGGCGATGCCAAACGGTTGTGGAAGGCAACATCAAACGGTTGCAGAAAGCGACAGCTACGGAAGGCGACACAAAATGACTGCAAAAGGCGACACAAAGAGAAGATAGCCATAGGCCGCGAGAAGACCTCAGGCAAGAAATGCTAGACGATCGCAAGCCGTGAGGAGTACGACGGTTGCGACCCATGAGATGGGCAACAATTGTAAGCCATGAGGTGTGCCATGGTCGTGAGATGTGCAATGGTTACACCAAGGCTAAAGTAATCTCCCTAAAGATGCATAAGAGTCCCACACTAAGTGTAAACATGATAACTCTGACAGTTGAAAATCCTTCAAGGAAAGATAGATAATTATCTACAAGAAATTATATCTGCAAAAGGACAAGATGAATATCATTTACAAAAGATAGATGTTATCCACAATAATCCTAATCTTAGTTAGAATAGAATTAATCAAGATAAACATTATCTATAAAAATCTTAATCCTGTGACACTTTTGATCACTCTATGTTTCTCTATAAATGGACAAGCACTTATTCCAGAAAATGTACGTCTTTGATATTAGTGCAAATACTATTATCAGGCTTTTATCATTCTCAGTGTCTAATTTAAACAATAGAGTATTTGCGCGAGGACCCTCCCACGCCATCTGACTGTTTTATTCCTTGCAAACTCAAGTGGCTTGATAATGACATTTTTCAACAACTAAATTCATTGTTATATCTTGACAACAACAACCATAAAAGATGAAATTGATTCCATTTTACAAAATAAAACTTGGAAATTGGTTAATTTACCTTTGGGAGCTAAATGTAAAAGATTTTTAAAAGAAAACTCAATCCCAATGGTTAGATTGACAAGTGTAAAGTTAGATTAGTAGGCAAAAATTTTATTCAAAAACAAAATATTGATTATATTGATACATTTGCTTCTATGACTAAAATTTCATCAATTAGTGTTTTCATTGCCTTAACTTCAATTCACAAACTTACTTTTTTCAAATGGATGTCAAAACTATATTTTTAAATAAAGATTTAGAAATAGAGATTTACATGGTGCAACTTAAAAGTTGTCATCCCTGGTCAAGGAAATAGAGTTTATAAGTTGCTTAAATATTTATATGGAGTAAAGCAAGCAACGAAGTAGTGACATTAAAATTTTGATCAAGTTTGCTAAGTAATGATTTTTCTTCTATTGAAATAGATAAATGTATATATAACAAAAATCATTGATAAAAAATGTGTGATTATAAGTTTATATGTGGATGATATGCTTTTTTTGGGTACATGTCTTGAAATAGTGTATGAAACTAAAAGTTTTTTAGCATCTAAATTTGATATGAAAAACATGGACGAAACTAATATCATTTTGGGTGGGTGTTAAGATTAAAAGGAGAAATGATAGTATTATGTTATCACAAGAACATTATGTTAAGAAACTTCTTAAGAAGTTTGGGAATTTTCATGTGACATCAATAAGTACTCCTTATGATGCTAACACTCAACTGGAAAAAAAAATTGTGGTGTTCATGTTGCATAGTCTGAATATGGATAAAATATTGGGAGTTTGATACATTTAATGAATTTTTTTCGGCCTAATATAGTTTATGCTATATGTAGACTAAGTAATTATACACAAAATTTCAGTGGAGATCATTGGACTGCATTAGTCAGGATTATAAAATATTTAAAGGGTACCAAGAATTATGGTATTTTGTTTCCCATTGTACTAGAAAGATACAGTGATGCTAACTAAATTTCATATTCAGATCCACTAGTGGTTATGTGTTTACCCTTGATAGAGATGTAGTGTCTTGAAAATCAACAAAACAAACTATTTTTATTAGATCCACTATGGAATCAAAGTTATTACCTCTAGAGTTGGCTAATGATAAGATTAAGTGGTTAAGAAACTTCTTAACAGATATTATATTAGGAATAAAACCAACACCTTCAATGTTAATGCATTGTGATTGCCAAGCGATAATAGCCATTGCCAAGGATAAGACATTTAATAGTAAAAATCAACATATTCGATTTGAGACGTGATGTGATAAATCAGTTTTTAAATATTGAATTATATCTAATAATTATGTAAAGTCAGAAGCAAATTTGATCGGTCCTCTAACTAAACCTCTTGGTAGAAAACTAATATTAGAAACATCAAGGGGAATGGAATTAAAACTAACTTGAAATATTGGCAATGATGGGAACCCAACCTATGTGATTAGAGATCCCATGAATTAGGTTAATATATATAAAAACAAGTCATTTGTCAATTTTGTATAACACTATATCTTTAAAATTTAAATCCCTCTTATGGTGTGTGAACAATGCTAAAACTACATATATAGTGAGGATGAACATAACTCTTAAATGAATTATGTTTGTTTGATTTTGACGATGTTTTGATGATTTGTATTTTCATACAAACCTTTAATAAAGTACTTAAGATATTTTAAACTTGCTTCTCAATGGATGAAAACAGCTAACTTTTTAACGTGTTTTTAAATGCAAAGAAAATATATTTAAAAGAAAGAAAAATGCAAAAGTGTTTTTTCAACATCGAAAACTAATTTCTAAACAATTTAGAAGAAATTGTCGACTGCTTTTCTGGACTTTATCGACCGTTCGAGAAAACAATTGACAAATTCTTTTAAATTGTTGATTAATCAAATTGTATACGTTTTGTATTTAGTCTTCAAGTCTAATTCTATCAATAGGGACTATATATAGTCGACAGTCTTAGTAAAATTGTTGACTGATTCCTTCAATTTGTCAACTATTTTTGACAGAATTTGGGAAAACTATTGATTGATTTCCTATGGAAACTACCAACATACTCTTTTCCGAAAATCTTAAAGTTTTTTTTTCCTACTCTATAGATAGGATTTTGCCATGATTTGAATTCCAATGGCCAGAAGTCTTTAAAGGGATGTCAAAGGCTATAAATAAAAGATATTTTAAATATCAAACAAGTTGATTGAGATATTAGGTTATATACATTTTAAAAGATCATATTTTCAAATTTCTTTGTTTGATTTTCATTGTTTTCATTATTTTTCCCCTCAAGACCTGTTTTTCGTTTCGTAATATATATTTAGTCTTATTGCAACAAGATCTGGTTTTGAGATTCTTGTATATTGAGAGTTGTATCTCTCATATTTCATTGTAACTTTTGAGAGTTTTCTAGTTGAGTAGTTAGTAATTGTATTGGGTTGTGGTTTATAGCCTTAGATTTGTTCATCGAATTTAAAATCTCTAACTGGGTGCTAGAGTAGTAGATGTTGACTCGGAATGACCAAATTACTATAAATCTTTTATATCTCTTGTACTTTTATTTTCTTTCAAATACTGCATTCCATTTTCACTAAAAAACTTCTATTATATTATTCAAACCTTGTTCATTTTCTATTTTTTTTTAAACACAAAAATTTTTAATCACCCAATTTACCCCTCCCCTTGAGTGCATTGTGTCATCTCTTATTATATTTTAACAAATTATATATCTTTCATCGGTGGTGTATTGAATTGTAGTATAGACTTGATATAATCACTTATATGAGCGTAGAATAGGGCTATTTTTATGAGATTTGTGACAAAATCTCTAGAGCACTTGAAGTAACCAAGCAAGCACATGACCTATTAATGCAAAACTGCAATGAGCAGCAAGAGCTGCGGGAGTGTAATATGATCAGTAAGAATCATAATTGACAAAAAAGATTATTGGTTCACAAAAATTACAAGTTTCACCAATAATTTTACTAATTGTATCTCATTCTCTCTAGACTTAATGCATAGTCCAAAAGACATCAGGTTTGAGGTATTACACTTGAGTTTGTTAACCCCGCAAGGCTGTTCTTCTCTTAGTTCAAACCATTTGAAATATGTGAAGGATTATTACAAAAATAAGTGGCATTTCAAATGGTTTTTAAATGTCTCCAATTCCCCATTGCTAGTTTACAAACCGTTGCTTTTGCTTTTACATTGACTATGGCTTTATGCACTTAGTAATAAACTAGTGAGGGGCACTATTGGACTGGTGCACATGAAGTTGGGCCTACACAAGGGAAAATGAAATCAGTGTTCCCTTAGTACAGTGGGAGATCAACACATTCCTTTTACTTGTTAACATTGGAATACATATAATAGGACACCCAGGATTAACAAACAAGTGCAGTAAGATGGAGAACTAAAATAATACATATGCCTAGGTATTAGGCTAGGCTAGGCATCTGGTTACTTTAAACCAACCATACTAATAACATGAACACCTAACTCCTCCAAATTTCTATGACGCCCCAATGGAATTTGAAAGATAGCCCTAAATATGAATGGGGCTATAATTTTAATACACTTGGATTTAAACTTTTATTTATTTATTTATTTGAGATGTCCGAGTTTTGCCCGACTAATTCTCAAGAACAGCCTTCCTCTCATAAGAATTATAATTAACTTGAGCTTAAATTAATCTAATAAGGTGACGTAATAAATTCTTAAAAATTCAAGATTGGGTATAGCCCATTAGCTCAAAATTAATCAAATTTGGGGTTGCTTAATTGGACAACTATGGGCTTTTATTAAATACCCATAGAATGGGCTTTTGAGCCCAACTAATTTAATTAAAACCTGCTTGGCCCATACCTCCCAAAATGAAAATATCATTTCAAGAAAAGCCCAAGAAATTATAGCCATTTATTTGATTTCCTCCATACCAAATAATTAATAAAAATAAATTCATAAAATAACAGATTTTTCTATCTTGGACTAACCAAAATTATAATTATTCTAGCTTTAATTATGTAATGGCGATGCTAATCATTGCTTTAAATACAATGCATTTAACATTAAATACTAAAATTCTTTTGATAAAAAATAAGGTATAATAAATTTATTTTAGTTAAAAATAAATTATATAAATTATATTTTAATCATTATCTTTAAAATATCTTAAATTGTTCGAAAACAAAAGCAGATGTAATATGTAATGAAAATAAAAAAATAATATTTTTAATAAAAAATACAGAGAAACGTGTAAATAAAAAATTATATGAGTTTTTTTAAATATAATTTTTAATATAAAAATTATAAAAAATAATTATTTAATTTAAAAATAAATATAAATTTTGAATTAAGAGACGGAACCAAATTTTTTCTGGTTCTAATCTATTCATGAACGGAAATGCCTTTCAAATCAGAAAGTGATTATGATGTTTTTTTAATATTACAAAATTGTTTTAAAATATTCTTAAAATTTCAGAAATAGCCTTGTAATTAATTCACTTGTGATAAATAGCCTTTTCCATTACTCAACTGTACAATGAAAGCTTCGCATGCTCTCTGTTCGTTTCCTCCTGCTACCATAAACAAAGCAAAAACAACGTCGTTGCCAGCCGAAGCAACCTACGAATTAACACTGAAACTTCACATATTGCGGCTGATGATTTGTCCAATGATGATCTTTCACTGTCTTTATGCTCGGTGAGATGGCCTACTGTTCTAGCTGACCCCGCTTTCGGCCCTTCACAGAAGCCGACGCCGGAATCGTAGGACGAATCGAAGCCATGTTTCGCATCAAAACACAGACCCGTATTGTTGTAAAGCCTCAGTTTCCTTCCCATACTCCAAACCATCTCCCTCCCAAACGGAACTCGCCCCGTTAGCAGATTGTTATTCAGTCGAAGCTCGCTCAGATTCACCAGGTCCAAGAAACTCTCCGGAATCGAACCGTTCAGGCGGTTTCCGTCAAGATGAAGAACGCGGAGACTGGTCAAGCGGCCGAGTGAGTCCGGGATCGGCCCTTCCAAATTCATCTCCGAGAGGTCCAAAATCATCAGCCCTTTCAATGAATCAAACCCGTCGTTTCCAATTATCACAGAGTCTACAGGATTGCCTTTGAGAATCAAAGCTTGGAGAGAATTCAAGCTTTTGAGAGATATCTGCAACCGACCCGAGAGTCGATTGAAGCTTAAATCCAGAAGAATAAGGTCTTTCAGGCCGGAAATGGACTGGGGAACCAGACCCGAGAGCCGGTTCCGGCTGAAGTCCACCTTTATGAGATTCTGGCAATTTCCGAGAGTCGGGGGTATCGGACCCATGAGATGGTTTTGATTGAGGTCCAGAGCGTTCAAGACCGGAAAAGCCAGTGCGGGAATAGGACCCGTTAGCTTGTTGACGCTCAAATCTAACGATCTCAGACCGGCGAGCCGGGACAACGAAACCGGAATTGAATCGTTGAGATTGTTTTTATGAAGATCCAGGACCTTTAACCGGGTCAGGCTACCCAGCTCATCGGGTATGGAGCCAACGTGCCCGTTCTCCCTGAGAACCAGGTTTTGCAGAGTGGATCGGAGTTGGGCCAGGAAGGGCGGGATTGGCTGGGGATTGCGGGTGAAGCAACGGTAAAAAAACAGGGTCCGAATGTGGGGGAGCTTGGTAACGGAGGGGGAGATGAAGGACCGGGTCGGGTCGCAGGTAGGGAAGGCGGTATCGTCGGAGAGAGCGCCGAACGAGAGGGAGACAACATGGTAGACGTTGTCCTTGTCGGGCATGCACTCAATGCCGTGCCAGCGGCCGCGGCATACGTCGGGGATGTCGGTGGCCCAGGAGTTTCCCGTGGCTTTCATGACATCGTAGACGGCCGCTTGTTCCCCGGGATCCGTCCAGGCGGCGTTGCTGTTTCCCGGCACAGCCGGCTGACGGGCGTCATCGACAGTGGGCGATACAAGGCCGGAATCAGGTATTACGACTGTGAAGGCGGTTGTGATTGCAAGAGAGGCGAAGCAGCCCAGTAGCAGAATTGTAATAGGGAAGTGGAGAATCTGGTCCATCTTGAGTGGAAGTTGACGGAGATGCACGGAAGTGTACTACTTATAAAGAGGAGAAGCCTGGTGGAAGAGAAGGGATTTTAATGGCAGAAGATAATAAAGGGTTTCACGGGGATTGGGCGGAGAGAGAGAGAGAGAGAGAGAGAGAGAGAGGGAATAAATGCATGGTGTCTGGTGGTGCATTAATGTATTTCACGGGAAATTCTCGGCTTCGGACCGGCTTCCGTCTGCTGGGGCCGGCAGGATACAGCTCCAGCCTACAGCAGCTAGGCCTTGGCCCTGTTACCTTTATGAACTTCATTCTCACATAACAGACCAAGGCTGAATTTTTTGAACCGTCCGATGAATAATATCTAAGTGTAAATTTTGTGAGTTGAGTTTAATTTTCATCGTGTGTAAAAATTAAAGGTTTAATCTATAATTTATCTCTCATGATATAATTGAAGGCACGAACACTGAAAATTGCACAAAAACTATATCCCAAAAAGAGTGAATGTGTACAAAAAAAAAAATTAAGTGATAAACGATAACGCATTGGGGTTTAAAGTTTGAATCAAATGATCAGTTCATAAGAGGAGACTCAAAGATAACCTTTTCTTAATTGGTTTTGAGTCTTCTGAGATGGGTAGGCAAAATGGGCTAGCTTCTCTCTTTTAATTATTTATCTCTATTATTATTATTATTGTTTTTGTTTTTGTTTTTGTTTTGTGTAGTATATGTTTATACAGTATAATATATTGTATATTTAATTTTAAAAATATTTGTATATACCCTAATATAATCAAGACTAATAAATCCATAGTCAGACCAAATTTATTATATATATTTGTATAATTGAATCCAAACTCGAGTTTGAGTAATCAAATATATATATATATATATATCTAGTACTAGACTTTAAGGATCCAAAGCAAATCGGTTGCTAGATAGACTTAATCCATTAATAAGGACTTGCAGTGGCTTTGGATTCGCCAAGCCAACTGTGCCTACTTAAATCATAGTCACCCTCTTAGTGATGTCTAACTTTTTAGATAATCTTTGTTTGTATGACATCATACATTCAAAAAGGGGAGTGAATTGCGTGTTTTATAAATTATGTTTTGAAGAGTGTTTTTCTCAAAACAGTGGACAAAAGGAATTAATGCTGGAAATTTTGTAAATAAAATGCAATATAATGAAAATCTTTGAGAAAATATAAAACTGTAAGAGACAAAAAAAATTTAGAGTGATTTGGCTATCCCGGCCTAAATTCACTGCTTTAGTTCCCTATTAGAATTCACTAAATAAAAAGAGGATCAGAAATCACAGTATGATACAACATGCTAATAATCTCGTGATCTTTTAACTCTTTTCGCTAAGAAAACTTCTTACAAAGAAGAATTAGAAATATACATATGAACACAAGAATCTCAACATAATATCTTGTTATAATAAAATTGAAATATAATTTACAAAATAAGAACAATGAGAAAATATTGAAACAAAACAATTAAGCTAAATTTTTTTTTAAAGATTTGATCTCTTAGATGAGAAAGCCCATTCTTTCAACAGCTGTTATGATATTCAAAATGACTAGTGTTTAAAGACTAGAATGTCTTTTGTAAAATTATAGCCATTGGAGATTGTAACGGTAAATAAATTTTCAATAGAAACAGTTAACAGTTTCAAAATGCAGTTGACACAGTATATTTCAAAAATATTGAAAAACCAGTCAACAATTTTTTTAAGAATAAAAATCATTCGACTATTTAAACCTAAAACATTGATCCAAAATATATGCATTAAATCGGTTAACTCGTTTTAAGTATCAGTCGATAGTTTCAAAGAAAAAGTCGACACTTTAGAAAACTAGTTGATAGATGTGAAGAATAAGTCAACAGTTTTTCACTAGATTTAATGTTTAATTGATTTTCTTGCTTTGTCTTTTTAAAATTTTAATAATATTTTTAGGATTTATAAGATTACGATTAATTTAAAAGATAAGTTTTAAACCATTTCAATAGATGTTTAAGATCCATTACTTAAGATCAAAACCAATACCACTAACACTTTATTAAAATTTTGTGTTTAAGATATATATTATCAAAACATCACCAAAATCAAATCACCCTTTCTCCAAAACTACTCTTGCCTCAGGATCTTTACGCTCTAGAAGAACTACCATCATAAGGGAACTCAAGAGAGCACAAAGAGAGAACAAGAGCGCTTGTAGAAAACACTTTGGAAAACTCTATTGAAGATGGAATGAATACAACACCTCATTTATAGTCTTCAAGATGGTGCACAAAAGACCATAGTAACCCCAATGATTTTTATCTACATCTGCACAATTACAAATTCAAACTCATCTACCCCAAAATCCTCCATGTGGTACCTATGTCAAAACCCTAACATATCACCTTGTGTGGTGTATATTCAAATCGGTCCTCTCATATTGCTCTATATATTTCACCCAATTACCTCCATGTGGTTAGATATTTGCATCCTCATATTATGTCCAGTCACATCTTGACTTATCCTAATCATGACCCCATAGTGTCCTAGTTATTTGGATCATCCACAAAACTCCCTATTATCGCCACATGTTGCTATATGGCAAAGCATCTATTTCTTGGTCAAATGGTAGTCTTCGATTCGATCAGTAGGAACATTCATCCCCACTTAATATGACAATGCCCTTATTATTTGTTGATAGTGTTCGATCAGCTCTTAACTACCATAAGTGGTACTCAATGTTCTAGTTAGCCTTGCTCTCAAACAACCCCTTCTAATGGATTAAGTATTCTGTGTTGCTCTGTACATTGTTCTAGTATTAGACTTTCTTGAAGTTGTTATTAATGCTAATGCCACTCTTTTAGTATGAGAATATCGTGTTTTGACCCCTTGAAAAACTTTGCTAATGCAATACATAGGTTGATCTTTCTAGTCATTCTTTTGTAATAAAACAACATTGATAGCGGTGTCACTCACTCCTAGGTACATAAACAAAGGCTTCTTATTTTGTAGGTCTTGTCAATTGTTGTGCCAAGAAAAATGTGAAAAAGGAAAATCTTTTTTCAAAAAAATGAAGGCTGGTCGCAAAGGCCAGCCCCATCAGCAAGTGCTCGCGGCAAGCTAGTCGCGAGGTGCATGCAAGAGGCAGCCTAGCAACAGCTAGCCTCGAGCTGCCTCGCGGTCGTGTGGCCCCGAGAAGCAGGCTCGCGGCTGTTTGCTGCAAGCTGCCTCACGGATGCATGCCGCAAGGCTCACGACAGTTTGTCGCGAGGCCCAACTGCCTCGCGATAGCTTCATAATAACCTCCCCATTTTTTGGCTTTGATCCATTCAATAACCACCATGTGTCGACAACCACCCTTGAGAATCATACCTATAAATACCCAACTACAGAGCATTGATGGGGATTTCCAAGTTCAGTAAAATCTAAACACTTTTAATGCACTCTTACTATTTTGGTGAATAGTAATTGGGATCCGTGACTAACTTTGGCATCGGAGGGTCTTTGTGGGGGAAGATTTTCGCGAACCTTCTAACCCATTTTTTTGGAGCATCAACATGGCCAAATCCTTGCGGCGAACCTAGCGGCGATGGCAAAAAGCTTGCGACGAACCTAGTGGCGAAGACAAAAGCTTGTTGTAAGCGCTAGTGGCGAAACCTTGTGACAAAAACTAGTGACAAGAGCTAGTGGCGAGAGCTAGTGGCAAGAGCTTGTGGCGAGAGCTAGTGGCGAGAGGTAGTGGCAAGAGCTTGTGGCGAGAACTAGTGGCAAGAGTTTGTGGCAAGAGCTAGTGGCGAAACCTTGTGACAAGAGCTTGTGGGAAGAGTTAGTGGTGATAGCTTGTGGCAAGAGCTAGTGGCAAGAGGTAGTGGCGATACCTTGTGGCAAGAGCTTGTGGGAAGAGTTAGTGGTGATAGCTTGTGGCAAGAGCTAGTGGCGAGAGGTAGTGGCGAGACCTTATGGCAAGAGTTAATGGCGAATCCTTACGGCAAGCATCCTAGTTGCAAACTCCCTTGAGGTGACATCTCTAATGGCAACCTAACTTCACCCGACCCCAAGCTCGAGTGGACCCCACATCACAAATTTTAATTGTTGTATTTTGACAACAACATCAATAAAGAGACTTCTTTTAAATATTCTTTCAAACCTTCAAAGGCTTTTTAATAATCATCTATCCACTTAAAACTCTTGTTTGCTCACAAAGTTTTTGAAGAATGACAAACTTCTTTATGTTGATTTTGATAGGAATATATTTAGAGCAATTATTCTCCCCATTAACAATTGAACTTCTTTGATAGAGGTTGGACGTTTCATATCTAGTATTGCTTGTTTTTTCTTTAGATTGGCTTCAATGCCTCCATTGTGTTATATATCTCAAGAATTTTTCAGATTGTACAATGAATGAACACTATTTAGTTTGAGTTGCATGTTATATTTTTGAAGTACCTAAAAAACTCGCATTAATTTTTTTCTCACGTGACTCATTATTTTTACTTTTAACAATCATATCATCCACATATGTTTCCATTGTGTTTCTTAGTAAGTCTTTAAAAACTTTGTTAACTATTCTCTGATACATAGCTCTTGCATTTTTCATCCAAAGGACATAACTTTGTAGCAATATGTTCCTTTTTTTGTGATAAAGGGAATTTTTTTTGCATCTGGTGGATGCATCATGACTTCGTGATATCTCAGAAAAGCATCTTGAAAGCTTAACAGTTCATATCCAAAAGTTTTATCAACCAACCTATTAATCCTGGGAAGTGGGTATGAATAGTTTGGGCATGCTTTATTGAGATATGTGAAATCCACACAAACTAGTTATTTTCCATTTATTTTTTTTTTCATCATAGTCATGTTAGTCAAGATAATAAACTTCTTTGATAAATCCATCTAATAATTTAATGATCTCTTCATTGAGAACTTGTTATATATCTGGGGTGATATTTCTTTTCTTTTGTTTGATGGGCTTGATATTGGGATTTACATTTAAATGATGAGCAATTATTTTTGGTCTTATTCCAGGCATATCTACTACAGCCCAAGCGAATACATCAGCATGCTCCTATAGATATTTCATGATTTATTTTTTAATTTCTTCTCTTAATTCACTCCCCACATATACCAATTTTTCTATATCCTTTTTCTTTAATTGCATCGCTTCTAGCATCTCCATAGGCTATTTTGTAATGGTGAGAGTTTCTTCTTTATCCTCATTTGTAGAGAAGATGTAGCAATTTCTTGTTTTTCTTTGATCTCCTTGGACTTGTCCTACTTCTTTAGATGTTAGAAATTTCATTAAAAGATACCACGAATATATTATAGCTCTCATATTATTCAAGAGTGGACGTCCTAATATAACACTGTATGTTATTGAGAATGTTATGACCATCATAAAATTAGCTTGTCTGGTGCTACTTTGAAGTTCTGTTCCTAATGTAATTACTAGTTGTAAAGCCCTAGTTACAAAACCAATTCCCCTGAAAAACTGAAGAAAGGTGAGTAGATAGGTTTTAGACAATCTAAAGAGATATTCATATTTTCAAAACAATTCTCGTATATTAAATTTACTGAACTATTGACTTTTCATTTTGGATTGTAGCCACCCGAGATCGATCTAGATATTCTTGTGGTATAATCTCTGGAAGACCTTCATGGCGAATAGTCTCTCGTAAAAGCTCTTAGGGAAGGTTTTCCTGGAGATGGTTTTCCAAAAGGTTCTCTTTGAGACCTCTTTCCAAGATAGTCTATTGATTTTCTTCTCGTGGAATACTTTGATGAACAGTTTCCTACAACCCACTTTTAATCTCATGGAGATGTGTTTGTACTTAATTTTCTTAAGGTTGCAATACATAGTAGTTTTATAAGATAGGAGGTAATGGAGTATGTGGGAGAGCATTTTGAAGCAATGTAACCATCTCTTGGAGAGGTTTAGTGCTCTCTTCATGATGATGCTCTAAAGCTTCATACTCACTTAGTGGGACAGTTAGAGGAACCATTCCAAAGGCTCTAGAAACTTCAGATGGAGAAATCTTCCATAGTCTAAGATTAAGAACGTTATCAACATTAGGACCCCATTCGCTTGCAACTTGAGATCTTATGTGAACCATTTTAGTTTCCTTAGGCTTTTTGACCATTTCTTGCAAACAATGCCAATTGTTATATAGGATTAGGAAGGTTATCAACATTAAGACCCTCTTCGTCATGTCGGTTACCCACGATTTGAGATCTTGTGCAAACCATTTTAGTTTCCGTAGTTTTTTTGCGAGTTTCTCATAGATGACGCCAATTGTTGTATAGGTTTAGGAGGGCCATCAACATTAGGATCTTTTTCGTCATGTCTATTACCCGTGAATTGAGATCTTGTGCGAACCATTTTAGTTTTTCTTAGGCTTTTTGAACATTTCCCACAAATGACACCAATTATTGTTACTTGAACACAACAATGAATTTTTTTACTAGAAATGTCATCATCAAGCTGCTTAGACTTTGCAAGAAAATGAACGATTAAAAGGAGTAGGCCAGTTTTGCACAAATACTCCGATACTTAAGTTAAACAATCAACTTCACTGAAAACTTGAATATAATATTGAAATCAGTATTAGTGGCGTACTTTTTTTGGAATGAGAGCTCATCTATTTGTAAAAGAGTATGACCTTTTTATGATAAGTATTCTTGGTATTTTGAGATCCACTAGAATTAGAATTTTTAGAGGGAAACTTTATAGGACAAGCTCTGGGACCTATCTTTAGTGGGAAACTATTTTGTGTTTTATTTAGGACTTTCGCCCCCCCCCCACCCCCCCAACCCAAAAAAAAATGAAAACTTTATAGGACAAGCTCTGAGATGTTATTGTCCCCTAAAGCTTGGTTATAATCTCTAAAAGACTATAAGAGTCTCTAGGGACCTATCTCTAGAGGTTGAAATGATCTCTTGGTTTCTTTCGATCTCTGGTAAACCATAAGGGTGTTAAAAAAAAATTGCTAAACCGTGAAAATTGATCACACTACATTGCACCACGTAATTTTTTTAGGGGAACGATTTGAAATGGTTTGAGAAATCCATAAACCACACAATTTACGGTTTGATAAAAATACTTTCGATTTTTACCCCAACCAATTTAACAATATAAAAATTAAAAAAATAAAACCAAAAAAGTCTAAACAAATTTTAGATTGTAACTTATTTTACTTTGAACTCTATGATTTTAATTGATTATACTTGGTGTTTGAACTTTAGTAATTAGTAATAAATTAATTATGCTTGGTGTTTAGACTTTAATAGTTATGACATGTTTCGAAAATATATTTAAATTTGCATTTTGATTTTTTATTAAGTTATAGTTTGTTTAAACTTTTTGCTAGTATAGTTTCTCTTCTTTTGTTTTAACTTGTAAAAAAGTTAATTTTGAGATAAAAAACTCAAAATATGTTAAAATGATTAACAAAAAAATCTTTAGGCCCAATTTGTTAATCTACCAAGTCTAATAAAAAGCCCACTTGGACAAACCGTATACGTAGAAACTACACCGTATTTTGTCATGCAATTTATGGAGACCAAATCAAATTTTAGGATTTGGAATAATAAAAAAATTATACATATGATTTGACATATTAAAAAGGATTTAGATCGACCAAATTGTACCATGAACACCTCTAATAAACTATGTCCTCGACTTTTTCCGATCTCCTGTAAACATTTTGCATATTCAAGAGACATTTAGTCTACTAGATATCATTTTTAGCCCAAAATAATACTTTTAAACTTTTTTTTTATCTTTAAATAAACTTTTACCATGTGACGCATAAGTATAAATTATAGCTTATAATAGTTTATCTTTTGGTACATGAATAGGCATGTTTGGAACAATTTTTCTTTATGGTAAATTAAATGCATGGTACTTATAATTTTAGATAAAATATCATAATTTAAAAATATGTCTGAAAGGGTAGTATATAATTCATCCTTCCTATGCTCCAACACCCTTTTAACATACAGCCGGCTTTAGATCTCCCTAGGGTTTATGCAAAAAGAATGACCTGTGGTTGGCTAAGGTTTCACAATTACATGGAATATATATGTTGTCCATTTTCGGACTCATCAAGAAGATGTACAGTATAGTACAGTACAGTATAACTAATAATTTTTGGACCCTTCTACAGTATAGTAGAGTACAGGATGACAAACCCGATCAAATTTTATAAATCAAATTTCATCATTAATCATCAAGACGTCACAGACGAAAAAATCCCACACTTCATGAAATCCGCTTCATCCTTCATCCAAGATGAAACTCGAGACTTTCTCCAGAGATAATAGACAAATTAAGTGGGAGTATTTTTTTCATTCGGTGCATTTGATTCTTTATGTAATTCAATTATTTGTATAAATAATATTTTTTTATAATTTTTTATAAAACTCTTAAAAGAAAAAAAAAAAAAAGGGAAGAGAGAGAGTGCATTTCGTGACTTTTATCAACAAAAGAAGTATCGAAATTCTTCAAGGCAAGACACAAAGCCACACAAATTAATAAATTCTAGGATTCTGAAAGAAGATGGATCCTGCAGGCCCTAATCACGTCTGTGAGGGAAACGACGCCGTCCAGCGAGCCCCCCTCTTCCACCACCCACACGCGGTGCACGTGCTTGCTCAACGCCTTCTCCACCACCTCCTCCACCGCCGACTCTGCCCGGCACGTCACCATCTCCCTTGGCGTCGCCCCCTCCCCCGTTTCCGAACTCCTATTTAGCATCTCCGTGAACTCCAGTACGTTCCCATGCAACCACGCCCCCAACTGACCCATCGGACATCCTCTCAAATCCGTCGCCGAGAATGTCCCCATCAGCTTCCTCCCTTTCCCCTGCATCATCATCAATTTCCTTAAAATTAATCCAACCTCTCTCTCTCTCTCTCTCGCTCGCGCGCATATATACACACACACATGCATCTTCATCTATGAATTAAGAAAGGGGAAGAGAGCTGACATTTATAAGCTGGCGGTGATCTTCTTCGGAGTCATCGGACGCTTCAACGATTGGGACGGCGTAGAAAGAAGTCTGCTTCATGCACTTGATGGTGTCGATGACTGTGGCACTGTTTGTGACGGCGAATATGGGATCGGTGACTCCGCCAAGCTGAGCCACGCTGCTCGACATCACGGGTTTGAGCTCCGAATCGTGCGCCGTCAAGAACCTTAATAAGTCCATTTGGGTGAGCATCCGATAGGTCGACGCCGACTCCGCCAGCTCCACTCCGGCCACGTTTTCCATGAGGCTGTGCAGAGGCACCAGCGCCCGGTGGATTCCTTTGCTGAACACTTCCATACAGTCCCCAACGCTACATCAACAAACCCATCTTTCATTTTAACTCAGAATAACTATATTTTTATTGACGTGAAATTAATTAATACTTACCTAGTATTAGGGTTGAGTGTCCACAAGCTAAGGCTTTCCAGAGAATGCCCGATGATGGAAGAAACCGGAACCATCATCCTCGGGTCAAGATCGGAAAGGATTCTGCCGCCGACGTCCTCGCTAGGGATATGGGCCAGAATGTCAAGCATGGTGACCATCCCTATGTAGTGCTTCCTGACGGCGCCCGTCTGCTTGTCGCACTCCAAGATCATGGACCCCCCGGCCCCGATCCAGTGGCCCGGCAGGGCCGCCACTGGCACTGCCCCCACCCGGTTGGCCACAAGGGCGTTCATGGTGTCAGCAAGGGATGCGGTGTACGGCACCTCCACCAGCCGCCGCTTGTCCGGCGCCAGAACGTCAATCACCTTCTTGTCCCTAACCCTCCTCCGATGACTTTCACTACTGTCCTTAAACTCCATTGTTTCCTGCATTTTGATTGATAGTTTCTGGCTTTGATTCAAGATTGAGATGCAAGTATGGCTTGAATGCTTGACCATCAGAGATGGTAACGTCATGCGTGTATACCATGTGGCGATCTTTCACGCACGTGTCAAGCCCAGAATCTGTATGCCTGGTTTTTGTTTGCCACGTGTCCGTGCTGGCAACACGTGTCATCATTCCTACTGCTTGGCCATGTCAAACCAAAATCGATTTGCACGCACTTGTGGTTGCTTACATCTGGGTGGGTGGGTCTTCAGAATATATATAGAAAGTTGGACATGTTCCATGTTAATATAATGATCGATCTAGCAGTAGCAGTGGAAGTACAGTACCTTCTCTGAAAATGATATTTGCCAAATGGAGGTGGAAGCCAGACTGAATTGCCACCACTACTACCACCACCACCTTGGCCTTCTTGAGAATAGTCATCACTCTGCGTCTGATTTTTCAGATTCTTCTTCAGTTCTCTTTCTCTTACATTTACCACCCCCCCCCCCTTTGATAGCATTTAGTTAAAAAAAAAATTAATATTTTAATGTTTATATCATAAAATTAATTTCATAAAAAAATATAGTATGTCAAATAGTAAAAATAAAATTTAATTTTTTAGATGAGACATTTTTTTATACCTTACTATGTTGAACTCAAACCAAAAAAAAAAAAAAGTAATCATATTTACTCAAAACTAATATCAATATTTAATATTATTTGATTTGTTTTTTAATAATTTTTAAAATAATTATTTATTAATAATTAATAGATACAAATCTATTCTAACAAAAATTCCTTTCTAACTAAGATTTCATAGTATTTAACCTAATAAAGGCAATCCTGATCTAATAATTTTGGGTACTCTTAATTACTCAAAATTAATATTAATATTTAATATTATTTATCAAAATCTATTTTTCAATACTTTTTTGAAAAATTATTTATAGACAATTAATAGTGTTACAAATTTGAATTGAAAATAAATTATGAACAAACCATTAGCCACACAAAAAACAAACACAAAATTTAACGTAAAAAACTCTAATAGAAAAATACTACGGACAAAAAGAATAAAATATCATTAATCGGATACTAGTACTATAAAATTGAATAACTACACTAATTTCATGGCATTGAACACCTATTTTTAGACTTAAAATCACTTATAAATGTACAAAAAAAATTTTATTCTAATTAGAAGATTCATGAGAATATTTCTCCAAATGAGATAAGTCAAGAAGATATTTTTTCAAATAAAATAAATTCCAATCAAAATCTAATTTGACAATATCATATGATATAATCGTATAGCAATGGCACCACAATCCAAGAAATGGATGAATTAGGTACTTTAAAAAATATTGATTGAACTTGAAAAACTCTTTACTTGGAAATGAGATTTTAAAACCAATGTTTGAGAAATGCTCGGCACAATAAATGAATCTAAGAATAAAACTAATAGAGAGACACAAACGATTTATAGTAATTCGGTTTAAATCAAGCTTAATTCACTCTCTTAGCTCCTTATTAAGGATTTTCAAGTAATCCACAAAAAACCTCCAATCACACCGAATAAACCCTTTAGTATAAACTGCTAGGAACTACGAGCCTCCTACTATGACAAATAGGTCATCTAGTAACAAGCTAGATAATACAACTTCTTTCTTAGACAAGCAAACCCTTTAGTAACGAGCTAGGCAATACAACTTCCTACAATTCATGTAGGTCCTCTAACAACAAGTTAAGGAATGGAAAAGATTTTATAGATAATAGATTCTAAGAGATGAATCTCTTAGATATGAAAACTCTCTCAAAAATAGATGCAAGGCTTGAAATCAAATTATACAAATAGAATGTAAAGCCTTTTCTAGAAAAATAAATGAAACAATTGAGCACTTGAGAGAAAAAAACACTTGAGAGCTTGTAATGGATGCACTTGGATGTCTTGAATGATCCACAAGACCTCTAGTTATAGTGGTTGTTGAGGGATTTCAAAAATATTATCGTTGATGGTAAATATATAGCTGCAATTGAAGACTTGACTAAACTAGCTATTAGAAGTCTCTGTAATAGAAAAGGTCAAAAGATCAAAAGCATCGGTCGACAAGTTAATGCAAATTTGAAAATCGATTGGTCAATAGCCTATGAAGAACTATCGGCAGCCTCTTGAGTAAAGCCTTTACCGATCGATAGTTCAAGGCTGAATAGTCGAAAGATGCAAGGGAAATTTCAAACTAAAAGAAACAAGCATTCTGTCGATCGACAAATCCAAAAATATCGATCAATATATAGATGTAAGGAAAATATCACACTTTCATGAGTAAGCCTACTGCCGATCAATAGCCCTAAGGCTAATGGTCAACAATTACAAGAAATATGTCGACAATTTGGTCCAAAATGCCAAATCGGTCAACAGGTTCCTAAAATCATTTGACAGATGGTCTCTTGCCTTCGAAAACTTTTAGTTTCATTTTAACAATCAGTTCAAAACTAATTTTTTAGAAAAACATTTAGGAGATTTATGCAAGATCTTGCTAATTTCCATTTAATATATATGTATATAGAAAATCATAGTTCATTTGATTTAATTCTAATCAACAACGTATTTGAAATTAATTTTTGTTAGAAAAACATAAACTTGACTTAGTATATAACTATTTTTCATCATCAAAACCTAAACACAAAAGTAAAATATCATCATAATCATAATCAAATTCGAAATCCTAATTACGGTCAAATTAGGAAACCCAATCATGGATGAATTAAGATTTTGAGTCATAATTATCACAAATAAATATAAACCTAGCGTAACAAAAATTTCCTGGTATTTAACCTAATAAAGGCAATCCTAATCTAATTAGAATTCTATGTTAAGCTAAATTGCTCCAATCAACCTATTATGTGTTTTGATAATTAACAAAATATAATTTTAGTAAAACTATTTTTGGTATATTTAAAACCCCTAATGGATTTTTTTATATGTCTTAAGTATTATATTATTTTGTGTATCAAAATGAACCAAGAAACGTTATTTCTCTAAGTCTGGAAGATTAGCGCGCTATAAGGGAACATATTAGAAAATCTTTTTGTTTTGGAAAACTATTTCCCACTATTTCAATAGCTAATATTCAATATTATTAAAATAATTTTTAATAATTTTTTCAAGAAATAGAAGATATGTATTTTGGGGGTGGAAAAATTGCTAAATTCTGATGTTGTTTTAAAACCAAAATTCTACTTTCTTATTGTTATGGATTTTAATTTTTTAGATATTTTTATTGAATCCAAATAGAGGGTACTTTCTTATTTACATTTATGTATTAAAGTAAATGAAAGGTAAAATGTAAATATCTTATAATGTATACATGCTATATGGATTATGTCTTCAAACAATTGTTATATGTATAAAATCTATTTTCTATAAAATCTGACATCGGAAGTCGATTCTTGTATATCTAGAGTCAACTTCCCTTAAGCTAGAGTTGACTCTTGCAAAATTAGAGGCGACCTAGCCGAGAGCAATTTTATGCAAAGTCGACCTGGCAACATTGATATTTTTCGAAGAGTCGACTCTAACATTAGAGAAGTCTACTCTTATATAACTAGAGTCGGCTCCCACTTAAAATAGGAGTCGACTCTCGAGTCCAACGGTCAAATTTTTTCTAATCGTTACAGATATGTTGGAAGCTC
The DNA here is from genome assembly GCA_036245055.1 of Diospyros kaki. Lineage (NCBI taxonomy): Eukaryota > Viridiplantae > Streptophyta > Magnoliopsida > Ericales > Ebenaceae > Diospyros > Diospyros kaki. Next base: position 8,483,591 of record BSEG01000003.1, read on the forward strand.
CACTATATATATCAAGAAGAAATTTTTGGAGAAGGCTAATATTCTATCAAGATCTATCTTCCTAAAGCACATCCAAGCTCTCAAACAACTCAAATAAAGCAATCCAAGACTCAAGTTTAAAGATATATCATTTGGAGCTCAAGGCAAAGGAGAAGAAGATATTTTCTCTAAGTGTAGTAAATTGTATTTGTATTCATATTTGCCTTGTATAATTGTTTTTGTTTTCATATCCATATTTTTTCAAAATTGTTGAACTTGGAATTATATTGTAACTTCTTTAATTGTGGATTGTGAGTGGCCTCCTAGAGCCTAAGTAATCTAGGTGTGTAATTTTGTATTAGTTTATCGGGTGACCTAAGGAAAAAACTTCGGTGTTGTGTAAAAGTTCTCTAGGTGAGCTTGTTGAAAACCTAGGTGTGGTTATAGTAGAACCTCAAGTGTCGGTTGATTTTGAGAGAGTGAAGTAAGTGTTGGAGATACCGAACCACTATATATTCTTGTGTTGATTATTATTGTTTGTGTATTTATATTGCTATTATAATAAGTATTTTTTTTTGTATAAGAAAAGTTCAAGAGTTTTTAAAAGGGAAGAATTTAGTTTAATAAGTTTTAGTCACTCAATTCACCCTCATATTGAGTGACCATTGTATGTTAAGAGATCAACATTCTAGGATATAAAAGAAATTAAAATAAACTAAGAAACAAATTAAAATAAAGAAATTAATAAAATAATATTAATTTCTACTTTTACATTTAAAGCATTATTTTCCAAAATATGTGTCTATGATATCTTCATCTTTCTCTCTTTGTTGAAAATAACTCAGCTCTAACAAGTTGGACTATAAATAGCATTCTAAGAGCTTCTAGGACTAGAAATCCCTTTTAATAATCCAAGTGTTATTGGAATCTGGTTGATCTTTTCATTTGATAAGAAAATGGCGATAACCACCACGACGATAAAAAACCACAATCTCATCATCAAGCACAACATCAATCACATCCCTTTGTTGTTGTATGTGTGGAATACAAGAAACTTGATGACCTGTAGGAACACTAGTAGGTAAGTAAGAAGGCTCAAATGTACCTCGGTAAGAATTATTAAACCTTCCACATTAAAAACATGACTAATATTCATATTATTAGGTAAGTCGAGTCAATAAGCACTAGGTCCAAGTTTTTGAATGTTAAGAAAGAGGTCACTAGCTCAAACATGTAGTTTTTTGAAAGAATGTTTTAAGGAAGTGCTTGGGGCAAATACAAATCATGACATAGTCATATTCGTCAAATTCTTAAGCCCTATGATGTACAGTAGCAAGTTTATAGTCAACATTGCTCATTGCAATTTTTATTCTAGTCTTAACATGCAAGTCATGGATATGTTAGGCAAAGTTTTTAGCAGACTCGAAAATTTAGGTTTCTAGGGGTAAGGGTACAAGACAAATAAGACTGCGAAGGGAATAATCACAAACAATCTTAAAATGACTTTTCCAAGTGGATCTATTAATAGAGTTGTTACAGGAAAACTCCAAACTCGTAGAAGAACTTAAAGAGGACTTCTTGGCTATGATAGCTAACTCATATCCATTTTCTTGACAGTCTTTTTTGAATACCTAAAAAGCTATCAAATGAATGTGTTTTTACTAGGAACATGTGTGGTATTTTCTTGGGCTTGATCTTGGTGCCTCTACTAAGAGGTTTAGTAGGGATCAATGTGATTTTTTTAACCTTATAGTTGAAGGCATAGGTATTTTCTCACCAATAATAGACTACACTTATGTCATAAAACCAATGATGACTTAAAAGAATATGAGTAACATCCATAGGTAAAACATCACCAAAAAAATCTCATTTTTGTAATCACCCAATTGAATAGGAACAAGACATCTCTCAGTGATTGGTAAGGTTGTGTTATTCATCCATGTAATTTTAAATGGTTTTAGATATGATTATACCTTAAAATTAAGTCAAGTAACTGCAAACTTAGAAACCATGTTCATAGTATTAAACTCATCAATAACTAGTATGCAAGTTATCTCACCACTCCAAATGCATGTCTAAAAAATACTAGTGTGCTTCCATTCATCATCATGGACGCTCTTTGTCAATACACACCTCACAATGTTAACCTTTTCAACCAAATTAAGATCGTCATCAACCTTTTCTTCTCTTCCAAAAAAATCTAATGGATTAACTATTTCATCTTCATCCTCAAGTTAATTAGTAAGTTTGTACTCATGCTTTAAAGATGAGGCACACTAAGGACAAAAAATAGCTATGTGTCATTTCTTATGAATTTGGTGGCATTGAATGGAAGCGCTATAAGGACGGGAAGTACTGGGTTGGGAATTATTGTAGGGAAAATTTCTATTCCTAGCAAAGCTATCCCTAGAGGCTGAGTGTGATGCCTCGGCCCCACTAACGGGTGCCACTGTAACATACATTACAACCCCGGCCTGCCCGAAGGACGGTTATGCCCTTGCCAATATAAATTTTTAAAATAATATAGGCGTCCTGGGTGGGGTCCAGGCTTCACCGCCTTCAATCGGACGAGAGCTCGGGAGTTAATTGCGAGGACAACGGAAACTCACCCGAACCTCGTACCTAATTTAGCCCTTGGAGCATAAATCTAATTTCAAACAAATTATATCAACAAGCCCAATGAATTACTTCAACCACCAAACATAATTAAACATATCTCAATTTTCGACCGTAGCCGACAGATACAAGTTCCCTACCCTATTGGGTTTACTCATAGTGCATGGGAACCTTAACTTGGTTCCGGTTTACTTCAGGTTAAGCCATATCCGACACTCATAGTTATCATACAGCAGTTATATTACATTATTAACATTTGGGGTTAATCTACAGCCCCACGGTTAACGGTCGCTGCCAACTAGTGGCTCATCTATCAGCACCGCCTTTCCTTTCTCGAATCTCGATCCGCCTGTTGGGTTAGTGGAAAAATATAGAGGTGAGTCTCGGAGACTCAGTAAGGGTAATATGAGTTGTAGTAAATTAAAATGCATGACAATTATAGAATAATGTGAAGTGCATCATGCATGCAAGCCTGTCCACCTCACCCTATTCTAGATTTTGGTGGCCCCATTGATTTCATTAAGGACCCCATCTCGAGACTCACACGGCCCAAATCCACAGCCCCATGCCTAGACACTTCTCCTATAGTCTAATACAAGCCATGCCAAATTAAATTTATCCGCAAATCATAATAAACCTTACCAAGCATTAATCTTGTGTTGCACGTTGGTTTCACGCTCCGCTTTCCTATAAAAATAATTTAATTAAACACGCAGTCAATTTTAATTGTCGCCGACACATCACTAATTAATTTAGATAAACATGCAATTGATTCATAAATAGCATTATTAAATAAATTTAAAATATTTTTATACCTCGCGTACACACACAGGCAGAGTTTCGACGCGTTAAAAATTACAGAGCGTTACAACAGTGAAATCACTGCTATTTATAGGCGCCAAGAGATAGTAATTCGGTCGGGGGAGAAAAATTGGGCAGCCAAGGGGTCTCCCGCATGCTGCCACGTGGCAGCAAGGGAAAAGGGGTGGGTGGCGCATGGCCACCCAGGCGGCGCGGCCTGGGGAGCGCAGCTGGTGCGCCTAGCAGCGTGGTTGTGCGCGGCAAGGCCGCGAGCATGGGCGCTGCCTAGCGCCCAACAGTTACACTAAGTAAAGGACTACCTTATTGACATTAATATATCTAGGGAAATATGGAGAAAAGGATCTTAATGGTTAAGAGTTAGATAATTATGTGGACATTTGATGAACAAGAGGGGCTTTAAGGTATTTTTCTATCTACAAAGCTTTATGATAAGCTTTCTCAACAATTTTAGGGAAGTATTGTTAGAACAGGAGATGCTATGATACACACCACGAGGGGGGTGAATTGGTTATTTTAAAAATACTTGATAGAATTTTGAAATCTTTTTGATTGAAAATAAAAACTCAATGCAAGTGAGGATAATGAAATGCTAGCAGTGATAAACAAATCAAAAAACATAAGAAAGAGAGAATAGAGGTGTTAAAAAATATCCGAAAATCGGTGAACCGGACCGAACCGAACCGAACCGTACCTTTTGGATTGGTTCTATGGTTCAACGGTTAGGTTTTAGTTCTAAAAAATTAAGAATCGATATATTTGGTTTAGTTACTGGTTTTTATTTTCAAACCGTGGTTCGAACCGAACCAGAACCGATATTATACTTGTATATATATTATAATTTTTTGGGTATATATATACATACGCATAAATATATTATTACTTGTAATTTTAATCTGCTAGTTTTTGTTTTTGTTTTTTTGTTTGTTGTTGGTTATTGTTATTCATGAACTCTTTTATTTCTAGACTTTTATACGCTATTGCTATACTAAATGATCGATGTAATCTCATTTGATGAGGACGTAGTTTATGAATTATTTTGTTATATTTTTACTTCAAGATTTGAGCATTAATGAAGTTATAGGTTTATTTTAATTATAGATTTATTTTAATTAACAGAAGGGTTCCGAGCATTAATGAGGAGGTAGTAACATGTGCACGAGCAGATTGGATGAGGACGATTCAACGTCGTTCACTACTGTCACGAGGTCTATTACAGTGAATCCTTCACCATCAACTCGATCCCATTCCGTTCGCTGGCTTGCTGTGAACATGTTAAAGAAGGGTTCCGAGGGTTCCGACTTCACAGGTTATGGTTTAGACAACACAGTTTTCGGTAAGACTGTCGCAGCTTCCGGTGAGAATAAGCAAAGGATCCCGATGGTGATGGCTTATGCGACTAGGGTTTACACTGATTCTTCAATGGCGTGTAAGGGCTTGGAAACACTGTTGAGTTTTCTAAAATTTTCTAAAAAAATTTAGAAAATCCCCAAAAACAATTTATGAATTCATACCAATTAATGCATAAGTCAAACCAAAAGAAACAAGAATAATCTTGATTACTCAAAATTAATATCAATATTTAATATTATTTATTAAAATATGTCCTTCAATTTTTTTTAATGATTATTTATAAAAAATTAATTGATATAAAACTTATTTTAAGGTGTTTTGAATGTGACATCCTTAATTAGTGAGAGCTCCACCGTAGCATGGACTTGTTCGACCATTATAGGGAAATGACAAAATCGTTCTTTTTTTGTCAGTTCGTGTGACCCTATTCACATATGTGTTCTGACTTAAAATTGTTTTCTGAAATTGAAGTCCAATTACACTACTTTAACATGTCACCTAATTGGTCAACAAGAAAGCAGTTAGACGGACCATGACTGGGCAAGTGGTTGAATCAAAAGATTGATTGATTCGAATTTTAGGAAAGAAAATTTATACCACATCATGTAAATTTTGCAACTTATAGTCCGAACGATTATTTATGTAATGGTCATGAGTGCAAAAACTTCGATTAATGATCAAATGTTGTTCAGAGTTACTCTCAAGATATTGGAAACATTTGATTGATGTGTTGTGTATTATCTAAGCTATAGATGTCATTGCCCTCATTTATTTCCTTTTGCAACAGTACTATATTGGCATTCGTAATTGTTTAATAGTCTTTTTATTATTATCATTAAAGTCGCACCCTTTGACATCCTATATGAAGAGATGAGTTGAGTATTATCTCATATACTTGAGTGAAAGATTCTTAGAATTGTAGCTACGCTGGGATAAGTTTCTTAATGACTAGATAAGTATTTAGAATTTAAATTTGTTTTAAATTCATTCGTATCTGAATTTTAATAATACGATGAGATAAATAATTGAAATTTAAATTCCTATAGAGAATGCATATCTATATATATCTGATATCTATAAATAGGCATAGAAGATAATGAAAAATACACAATAATCAGAATCAATTTCTGATTACTTATATACCATCTTCAACATCACTATTCGAGTCTTGAATAGATAAAGGATCGACAAGTAAGAAAATTTTTATAGTTTTTTTTTACAAAGATCGTTAGACAAATCAGTTTCGATTATTTCGCAGCGATCTAAGTATTCTTACATATTGCATGCAATTTTTTATTAAAATTCTACATAAAATAATAAAGGTAATCATAATCTAATTAGTATTCTAGAACATAAAAGAAATTGGGAAACAAAATAAAATAAAAAAATTAATAAAATAATATGAATTTCTACTTTTACACTTATTTCTCGAAATATTTGTCTTCGTTACCCAAACTCAAAGCTCACTATCCCAGGACAACTATCGAAAGACACCAGTCCCACTTGAGCTGGACCGGCCAAGAAGCTATCATATTCATCTCCAAACACAAACCTCCCTGGAAATCTTACAACGAGACACCCATAACAAAGTACCAACATCTTGAGTGAAGACATTTTCACTTAACCTCACAAACTGTCCCACAGAATTAAGGTTCTGCCACCTCAAGTTTAGAACAATGCCCTCTCCAGATAGTCTCTAGCCCAAGAAAACCAATAGATCCAGTTCCATCTTGTCGTACGGAGTGTAGAACTCCAACAGGGGAGTGCTGGTCATTTTCTTCCATCAAGCGCACCCAATCTCCGGCAGCAAAGCTAGATGTAACTCTCTCTAGAGTTGACATATTTACCCTTTGCGGGTTGTTCGCTCCATGGATACGCACGAGCACAAATCCAACTCGATCAGTGTCCTTCTCCAAACCAACTACGGTACCTTCAGGCACATCCGTGGATTTCAGTTTGCCGTAGTTCAATTCCGTGCAGCCATGAGTTGCTTCGTTGTTCGTTGTTAAATGTTACAACTAGTAAACATTCAAATTATCAGACCATACTAATGCCAAGAACTTTCAAGGCGTTCCTTTCATCCTTCACTCTCCTAACCTTCTCAACATCTTCAAATTTACCAGAGCCAGCAACTATGTTCGAGAAAAGCACATAGTCTCCACCATATCTCATCTCCATCTCCATTATCTTCCCCACAACTCTCTCTGCCATCTGAACATCACCATACAACTGACACGCTCCCAATAACGTCCTCCATATCACAACATTGGAAATCTGGTCAGGAATCTGCAGAGATATCTTCTCGGCTTCCTCCAACCAACCGGCCCTGCCCAGCATGTCGATCAAGCACCCATAATGCTTGATATCCGGCAGAATTTGACACTCATCAACCATCTTTCTGAAGAATTCAATCCCCTCTTTGACCAATCCTCCATGGCTGCAAGCATTTAAGATGCTTAAGAAGGTTACCTGGTTTGGCTTTAAACACTTTTCTTTCATTTGCTTGAAGCTATCTGCTGCTTGCTTTCCCATTCCGTGCATTGCAAACCCAGAGATTAAGGATGTCCATGACACCAAAGTCCTCTTCTCATGAGATATAGCCTCGAAGACTTTGAATGCACTATTAATGCATCCACACTTTGCGTAAGTGTCTATAAGGGAATTAGCAACTTGAATATCACACGCGGTGAAACCACTCTTCTCTATGTAAGCATGAATCGATTGGCAAGATTCAAGGCGCCCAAGATTACATATGGCCGGGAGAACAGCCAAGACTGTTACTTCATTTGGCTTGACAACACCATTGTCCATAACCATTCTCCGTAACAAGGCCAGGGCTTCCCTGGGATTGTTTGCGCGGGTGTAGCCGGCAATGAGCACAGTCCAGGAGACAACATTGGCAGCCGGCATCTCCTCAAACATAGAACGTGCCAACCGAAGATCACCTCACTTGGCAAAGCCAGTGATCATGGCATTCCAGGTAACTAAGTTTCTCTGAGGCATTTCGTCGAACACCTGCTTGGCGTAAACCAACGACCCACAATCCGCGTACATGTTGAGCAGAGCAGTTTGCACGTAGACATGGAACTGGAATCCGGCCCTGAACGTGAGCGCGTGAAGCTGATTACCGGAAACGGTGTCCTGCAAGTTGGCGGCGGCCTTGATAAGGAAGGAGTAGGCGAAGCTGTCGAAGAAGCAGATGGATAAGGGGTGAAGTTGGAGGTGTTTGAAGAGGAGGATGGCTTCTTGGGGGAAGGATCCGAGCGAGTAATGGCGGAGCAAAGGATTGCATAACGTTGGGTTGATGGAGTGGAAGGCTCCAGTCAGGGCCGGCCCAAGGCCCAATGAGGCCCTAGGCGATAAAAAAAAATTTAAAAAAGAGGGTGGTGTAATGTATTTTTTGGGACTCTCAAAATTACAATTTTTTTGAGGGCATTCTGTGTTCTCTGCTGTTTGGGGGGCCCCAAATTTTTTTTTGGGGGGGGGAGGTGGTGGAGGCCCAATTTTTTTGGGGTGTTTGTTTCTCTGCTGTGGGGGGTTGTTTGGGGGGCCCCAATTTTGGGGGGGGGGTTGGAGGCCCAATTTTTTTGGGGTGTTTGTTTCTCTGGTGTTAGGGGGGGGGGTTTTGTTTGGGGGGCTCCAAATTTTTGGGGGCCTTAGGCATAGGCCTTACTGGCCTATGCCTTGGGCCGGCCTTGGCTCCAGTGAGGAGTAGTTGAGCGTGGATCTGCTGAATGGCTTGCCGTCTTGCTATATGTTGGGATAATAGCGACAGCAAATTGTGGGGCGCCGGCAAGTGCTTGCGCATCGTCAAACTCGCGCACGATCACAATTGAAGCATGAAAAATCTCTTTTAAAATACAAAATAATGAACTGAGAATTAGTTAATTAGCATGACATTTGCCTACATATTTTTATAATTGGAAATTGCAACCAAATTTGAATTTGGAAACTCTATTTTGACACTTAATTGCTTCAATTCATATATTATAGATGTGACGCATAATATAACCAACAATTATATCTATATAGAAAAATAACATTTTCCCCAAAATTTATAAAAGGTATTAGCTTATATTTTTGTAATCATAACTTTCTTCGGTGAATATTTATACTCAAACGGAACTTTGAAATATATGCAAACTAAAAGGGTGAATTACATTCAAAACCCTTAATAATTAAGCTATTTTTGAAAAAAAAAAAAACTCATTATACTTTTGGCATGCAGATAAACGCCGTTGCTGGAGAGGATACAGAAAGAGTGACACCGCTATTGGTGGAGATCGATGACAGTAATAGAAAATGACATCAAATATAGAGACGGACAACACGTCAAAAATCGAGGATCACAATTGGAGAAAGAGAGAGAGAGAGAGAAAGAAGTTGTTGGATGGGCAAACAAAATATTGAGCTACGTAACAAATTTTAAAATAAAATTTTCTTTTATTTGAAAATTGAGAAAATATGTGTTCATCCCCTTTAAATTGATGAAGATTACGTGCACTCCCGCTTAAGGGGGTGGGGTGCACAAAATCATACTTGATTAGGTTGGTTAGCTACTTAGCCCATTTGACTTCGTTCATGATGAGCTAATCCGTTCATTATTTATATAATTATTTAGACAATCTTAATATGTCAAGTTTTAAATTAAATATTAAAATAAGTAAAAATATTTTTCATAACCATATAAGTTATATTATCATAAAATTTTATGATAAATTTTTAAATTATAACCATATAGTTTTAATAACAATTATGTTGTTATACTTTTATAACAATATGCCGTACCTTTATAAATATGTGGTTAATCTCTACTTTTACTTTCTTGTACTTACTTTTCTAAACATTAAGTTAGTAACAGTTATAAAATAAAAATTTAAAAATTATATCTCACAATCAATAATCTAAAATATTTATATCTTATACACAATTATACATATATATATATATATTGATACATAAAAAAATGTAATGATCCTAAATAAATACAAAATATGTACTTCTTGAATGAGCAACTTTTTATAACTTTTAAATATTTATAAAATTTTAAATAATTTTTAAAAGTGTAATTGAATCATTAACAATTATAAAGTGAAAACTATTAAAAGATAAAAAAAAATTTATTTTCAAACTTTTAACTACAAGCTTCTAAATGGAATTTGTATTTTTTAAAATATTTTTTGTCATATTTATTAAATAAATAAATATAATTTTTAATTAATTAATTCTAAAATTACTTTAAAATAGATCTGACTGACGGGCTCTTGCTGGGCTCGACCCACCTTGCAAACCCATGGGTTGATCCATGCTTTGCTGTTTTCTAACAAAGCCTGGCTGTCTCTTGGGCTTAGAACAACTTGACCCAACCTTTTTAACAACATTACCACTTGCGAATTGTCAATTGGTTAACGTGATTTCTTATTTGATATTTTTTAAATATATTTATCTCTCATCTTTTTAGATAAGCATATCTTAAATTTTATAAATAAGAAAAAATAATATATATATTCTTAAGTGTATTTTAAAAAATTTAATAAAAATATTAAAATACTTCATAATCTTGTGTTGACCATTCCACATCTTAATACAGAAAAAATTCTAACCTTATCTTGATAAAAAATTATCTTACTCGTTTTAACAAATGCTATCTAAATAATTAGATAGTCTTTGAGTTTTGAGTTTTTGAAAGCTACCTCTTTGCAAAACAAAGATAAAGACAATATATTAAAAGTGAAAATTGTAAAAACTAACCATGTCTAAAAAAAAAAATTCATTTTTAGCCACTTTTCTAAAAAAAAAAACGTTTTTAGCCACTCAAACAAACTAATTGCTAAAAACAGCCACTTTCCAATTTTGACTCTGTCAATTATTTTTGTAAGTTTGTCATTTTTTATAAATTTTAATCCATCCAATTTTGACCCTATCACACTTTTAGTTAAATACAGTTTTGAAAAAAAAAAAATGACTATAGAGTATAATTAATTTGTTTGAATGGCTGAAAACGATTTTTTTCTGAAAAATAGCTAAAACCAATTATGTACATTTTTTTGAGGCTAGTTATGAATTCTTCATGAAATATAAATGATCATCTCTCAAAACCTAGCAAAGCAAGTAATATTTGTATAATGGAAATGCCCTTTGAAGACAACCACAGCGGAGATGACAAAGTCTTAATTCCACCAAAAGAATTATCAAAGAATGGCATTCCAATTGCAGGGGAAACTGGAAGAAAACTCTCAGCACCATATGCTTGCACTCAATATGTTTTATCTCAAGTTACAAGGCAAAAAACGGAAGTTTGCTCCCAACGGGACTTGCAGCAACTACTCCTTATGGATAAAGAGAAGCATCAAACACAAATGTAAAGAAAAGGAAGTGAAAAAATAAAAAAAGAGAGAGATTGAATTTGGAAAATTCACATATTCTTGTTGAGTAGTAATGTACTAAAACCAACCCTACATGAAGATCTTCCTCCATCAATCATTTGGCTGAAGACGAAACAGAAGAAAGTCTTTCACTCCGCGCTTTGTCAGCTCTTTCCAAGTAATCTTGATGGGATTGGTGTTTTGCTCCTTCCAAGTAACATAAAATTCTCAGGTAAGTATACTCAGAGATCATCAATACAAAATAAAAATCCACTAAGACAGAACCTCATGTTTTTCTACTTCCCCTCTTAAGACATTTCCAGAACACAACGCTATCGATCCGGTTGACTATACTAAGATTTCGTAAATAGAAGACAACTCAGCTTCAAAGATACCAAACATAACTAGCATGTTGTTTGTGAGTTTCATATAAAGTAGCGTATTTTTTTCCTAGCATATTATTGTATTGGCTTTTCCCCACTTAATTGGGCTAAGGCTTGACATGTTGTTGTTGTTGCTGTTGTTTACATTAATAAACCAGCATATTTTTTCCCTAGCATACTTTTTTTATTTGTTTGTTTGTTAACGTAGTTATGTATTTATGAATCTGGTACAAAGTGTCACCTGTAAACATTCAGCAATAATATGAGCACAAGCAGAGATGAACTTAGTAGCCTGCGTGGTCTTTTCTTGCACTAAAGTAAAGGCCTAGTTAAGAACTTGGAAATGCTATGTAACAGGTTAAAAGATATAAGTTCTTGTTAATTTCAAACTTGTAACATGTTCCTAAGTTCCATAAAAACTATAGCAAGCCTAACATATTTTGATGTCAAAAATGAAATCACGGTCCAATTTCAGTTGACCTAACAGTACCATTTTTTTTTTTTGCCGTCTTCTGTTCTTGATTTTATTTTATTTTTTGATGTTCTGTTTGTTTGTTTGTGATAAGCATTTGACCAAATAGTTGAAGACTTAAAACTTTGGCACCAGTACACATTTTTCCTTCTGGACACTACCAAAATCTACCAGCAAAAATGCCAACAGGGGATGTGCTTGTCTAAAGAAAATGACAATATCAGTTATTTATACAGCATCCTGTAGGGACTGGATTCACATCTTCCCTCTGCCTCAATGAAAGAAAGAGTCTTTGACCTGTATATTGGCATCACAAAACCTCCTAAAACCTTCCACTTAGACCACCAAGTACGCACTGAATAAACAATAATAGGATCCACACATTAAACCTACTGGCTTATAAATCGTTGACCACCTCCAACTGCCAAACAAATTGCAGAAAGGCCAAGCAGTAAGATCATGAAATAACAGGAGAATGCATGATCACCCAGCTTTCTACTTAACATAAGTGATTCATCAATTTTCCTGACTGCTTACATATAGGGATAACCTTATCTAGTTTACTCAAGTTACCAACCATCAAAATAATCACAAAAGCTGCCATCCAAGCAAATAAAACCATCATAGAGCCCTTTTGATGGAAAAAACTCTTTCCAAGGAAACCCAATTTAACCCATCTCTTTTTCAATCTATTGATTGTCTGCCTTTGAAAACATTGCCTCCAGACGATACAACTAGCAAAGATCATCAAACACTCAGAGCAGTTTTACGCATGATATTTTTCACGGATAAACTTTGCCTCCAGATACAGGAAAGAGCTCAATGTGGATCGAGGCTGTGAAATGATATACAAAACTGAGAGAAAAGATGAGAGGGGAAAGAGAGAGTGGAGGAAAAAAACTAATTCAATTCTGTTATGCTAGGGTTACAAATATTTATACTGAAACACTGTAATAGCTATATACAAGTTACCTAAGCTAGGTACAAGGTACAACTAATATATACATCACTTAATATAATCAAACTAATATGAATTCTCTAACGCTCCCCCTCAAGCAGGTGCATGCATATCACATGTGCCTAGCTTGGAACAAATGTACTCAATCCTTGGATATTGAAGAGCTTTAGTAAACAGGTCAGCCAGGACCCTACGGTTGTTCTAGGGATGATTTTGTCTTTTGGTTACAAGATGTTAAGTATTTAGTAGCTGTTGTACTTAACCAGCAACAATAGTTGTACTTTGGCAATTAATTTGGCGCCAAGGATTAGCTGTAAAAAGATAATTTAATTGAATGAGTAGCACAAATGCATATTCATAGAAATTGAATTTCCCTCAATTTCTCTCCCTCTCAATCCTTCTTCTCTCCCACCTCCCTCTCTTCTTTCTCCCCCTCTCTGCATCCTTCTCTCAATTCCCTCTCAACTCTGCGCTAATTACCTTGAAAGTCCTAAGGACCTAACAATTTGGTATCAGGCAACACTCCTTGGCCTTAGATCTAGACTTGATCAGAGACAACAATGGCGGACTGAACCAGGATGAAGCAGATGGAGTTGCAGCTGCTGCAGATGACCACTTCTGTGTCGGAATTGCAGAATCGAGTAGGAATGATGGAAGAGACGATGAAGAAGAAGCTTGATAACGCGATCAATCAGATGCGTGCGGAAGTAGGCAGTGTGCACACAGAAATAGGCGGTCTACATGAGGAGTTTGGCAGCCAAATTCGTGAACAGATGCAGAATTTCATGATGATGTTGGCAAGGCAGAATCAGGTAAGGACATCGCCTGACTTTCCTCCTAGGGAAAGGACTGATCCAATCCTTTCTGGACTTGGACCAGCCCTTAGGGCAGCAGATTCTTTGGATTTTGAAGTAGAGCCTGCTGCTAATGGAGAGATCTTTGAGGAGAGAGCTATGGGAAGAAGGCAAGCGATACGGGCTACATCAAGCCAGCCTCAATTTCCTATGCCTAAGCTTGATCTTCCAATGTTCAAAGGCCAGAATCCTCGGTGGTGGATAAGGCGCTGTGAGAAGCTATTTTTGTTGTATCAAGTACTGGAGCAACAGAAGGTGGATCTAGCTTTGGCATATTTGAATGATGTGGCAGAGTCTTGGTTCCAAGTCTGGAATAGATTACAAACTGACAGCAATTGGACAGATTTCGTGGAAGGATTTTGTGCCAGATTTGGTGATCAAAACTTAGTTGATGTAGTGGAAGAATTTAATAAGCGGAGACAAGAAGGCGCTGTCCAGCAATATTAGGCAAAATTTGAGGAACTCGAGTCCTTAATGATCAATCTAAATCCCAAATTAAGCAAGGCCTACTTTGTTTCGAGCTTTATCAGCGGCTTGAACGAAGAGTTGAGGCCAACAGTCAAAATGATACAGCCAAAGTCAGTACAACAGGCTGCAGAAAGTGTGAGGTTGCAGGAGATGACCGTGGAAGCCATTATGAAGAAGCAGAAGTTTCCTTTTGGAGGAAATCAGACGGTGATAAATCAAGGAGTTGAGACCAGCCAAACATATAGGTGCCTGCTGTGCAGCCTACTGCAATGGAGAATTAGCCAGTAGGAGTAAGATCTGGAACCGTGGAGCAGAGGAGACAGGCTGGTCAATGCTACAAATGTGGAGAAAGATATGCACCTGGTCATCAGTGTCGGAAGCAATTGTTAATGCTGGAAGGAGACGAAGAAACAGAGGAAATAGAAGAAATTCCAGTAGAAGAGGAAGAAGTTGATGGATCAGGTGATGGTGCAATCTCATTGCATGCCTTGCGAGGCTAGGTTAACAGTAAAACTATTAAAGTGGAAGGGAGGGTTCAGAATCATAGACTTATGGTGCTAATTGACAGTGGAAGCGCACACAACTTCTTGCATGAAAAGACGGCCGAGAAGCTAAGCTGCAAGCTAACTAGCAAACAGCCACAGACTGCAATTGTGGCAAATGGAGAAAAGATAATTAGCAGGTCTGCTCGTGTAAACTTCCACTGGGAGATGCAAGGAGAATTGTTTGAGACTGACCTAAGATTGCTGAAGTTAGGAGGATGTGATGTGGTGCTGGGAGTTGATTGGCCACAGAATATTAGTCCAAACAGCTTTAATTTCAACAAGCTTGAAGTCACCATTTCAAAGGATGGGAGGTCAATAACTTTGTTTGGAAGCCTAGATACAGGCTGTGGGGATGGTAATTGTCAGGACCCTACGGTTGTTCTAGGGGTGATTTTGTCTTTTGCTTACAAGATGTTAATTAGTTGGTAGCTGTTGTACTTAACCAGCTACTCGAGTTGTACTTTGGCAGTTATTTGGCGTCAAGGAATAGCTACAAAAAGCTAATCTAATTGAATGAGAAGCATGAATGCATATTCATAGAATTCATAGAATTTGAATTTCCCTGACAGCCAGATCCCTAGTCCCAAGAAATGCTATAGAAATCTCACTAGAAACTAGTTGTTGGCATAAAGTGACAATCTATTTCAATATACTCGGTCCTTTCATGAAAAACAAGATTAGAGGCAATATGAAGAGCAGCCTGATTGCCATACATAAACTGCCTGAACTTAAATCACCAAGCTGCAACTCCTTAAGAAGTTGTTTCAACCA
This sequence comes from Diospyros kaki, assembly GCA_036245055.1. Taxonomy (NCBI): domain Eukaryota; kingdom Viridiplantae; phylum Streptophyta; class Magnoliopsida; order Ericales; family Ebenaceae; genus Diospyros; species Diospyros kaki. The sequence continues at coordinate 8,499,174 of BSEG01000003.1, forward strand.
GATCAGCTCACAAGTAGCTAATGCCATGACTCTATACTCAGTTTCAGAACTAGATCTAGAAACAACATGTTGCTTTCTACTCTTCCAAGAAACTAGTTGGCTCCAACCAAAACACAATAGCCAGAAGTGGATTGTCTATCAAATGGACAGCCTGCCTAATCAGCATCTGCACAACCAATCACCTGAATATATGACCTTCATTCTCAAACAATAAACCTTTAAGAGATGAACTCATAATATGTTGCAAAATACACACCTAAGCCTGCCAATAGTCATCACAAGTAGAATCCAAAAATTGGCTAACCACACTAACAGTAAATGCAGTATTTGGTTGAGTCACTATAAGATAATTCAGCTTCCCAACTAGTATCCTCTAACACCCCGGAACATGAATAGGCTCCCCTTGTCTAAGAACAAGCTTAGAGTTAGGATCCATAAGTGTATCAATGCACCTAGAATCCAACCTCCCTTTCTCCTCCAAATTATCAAAAGCATACTTCCTTTGAGAGATACAAATGCCATGCGCAAATCTAGCAACCTCAACACCCAAGAAACACCTTAGTAGAGCAAAATCTCCAGTTTGAAAATGAGAATGCAAATGGGCCTTCAATTGAGAAATCCCCTACTCATCATTGTCAAAAATGACAATATCATCCACATAGAGATCAAATAGATGACACCACTAGGAGCATGGTGATAGAAAACAAAAGCATCAGCTTCACTCCTAGTCAATCCAAAAGATAGAACTGCAGAGCACAGTGTTATTAAAGGCGCGCCTAGGCACAAGGCGCCGCACATAGGCGCACCTTTGGCACTTGGAATGCTCCTAGGTGGGCACAAACCAGCCTCAGGCATAGCCTCTTTGGCACGCCTGGCTTTTTTTAACTATTTTTACTATTTAAGTGTTTATTGCTATAATTTTTAATAGGAATTGGAAACTTTTCAGATTCCAATTCCAATTATAACTAAATACTAAATAAGTCAGTCAATAAAAAAAAGAAAAAAATCTGAAGAGCCTGTCAAACCAAAGAAACTCTTGGCTCTCCCTTCTTCAAACGACACATCTCCTCCTTCAAACTCACTGCATCATCTCCCTAATTAGTTAATCTTAATTAGGATTTTAAAACCTATAAATTGTTTAAGATTTAATTTAAGTTGACTTTAAATTTTTCTTACAAAGTTTTTTGAACTTTTGTGATGCTTATATGTTAATTGCTGAAATATGATGGGAAGTGTTTTGTTGAAATTTACAAGTATGTAACTTGTTTTAATATTTTTTTTATTTAGTTGTTGAATTCTTTAATTTTCTTGATAACATGCTGTCAAGCCTTTGATATGAGGCTTAGGCTAGTTCTGAAATTATAAAGGACCAAGAGAAAAAATAGAAAAGTAGTGTTCTAAAATGCGCTAAGAGCTAGTCGGCCGCCAGGTTGGGGCCTAGCGCCTAGGCGGGGTGTAACATCCCGTATCGAGCGATAAGAAGGACCAGAACAACTTATCCTATTGAGTCTATGCGAACTTCCCAAGGGTCACCCATCCTTAAGCTTCCCCAACTCAAACACGCTTAACTTAGGAGTTCTTTACCTACATTCAGCCTAAAAGGTATCTAGCTGGTGTTATTTCATTCCTTACTTATCCTCGATATATACTATCCTTCTCTAGACTCTTGAGGTATTACATTCTCTCCTTCTTGAGCACATGACGTTCTCGTCATGTGATCTTACAACTAGTCCCAAATCTTCTCCCCTTTGGAGGTTGTCATCCTTGAAGCCTGCTATAAGTCGCTCCTTGTATAGACCCTTGAGCCCCGGTGCCATTCCCTGCCCTTATCAGACCATTTTCACCAAAGGTCGGCTCTAATACCACCTGTAATATCCCGCATCGAGCGATAGGCACATGTGGGTTCAAATCATGAAGGGTTTTATTGTTTGGCTTATGGTGTTTCTCCTGGGTTCGGTAGGAACATGTGCAATTCCCGAATAATTTTCGATGAACAAATTAAGGATTTTCGAAAGATCTTGGAGGCTAATGCAAGAGATCATCATCTTAAGAGATTTTGGAAGGTTTAAGCAATTTTAGGGCTCACGTGTTATAAAGGCAAAGAACTTTTGGGCTAAGGACTAGGTACTTAAGAAAACCAAATGGAGTTAACTAATTGTTGAAAGTGCAATGATTGACAATGATTAAATCTAAATAACCATATGAAAGCGCACATCTCAAGGGGACACTTGTCACAAGGACTTGCAAAGGCACAAATCCCAAAGGACACATGGCGCGATCCTACGAAACTCATGATGAGCTGTCTTATTCAAGCGACACGTGGCGCGCCCGGATTTGCCAAGGTTGTCTATAAATACTAGGCCTTTGGATGGAACATTTTTGTCATTAGACAAGAGGGCAAGGAGGTGAATTTGAGAGGAGAAACTCTAACTAAAAATGAGGTGAAAAACGCTTCGTCGGAAAAGTCAGACCGCTACCGTAAAGCGCGCCAAACAGTGTCGAAACAGCGAGGTAAGTCCATTTTCTTTTTGTAGTCTAGTAGAAGATTGAATAAGGGTCGCGTGGATTCGAACGGGGGTCAAAACGGAGTCCAGATGAAGGAGAACGAGCCAAAAAAAGCAAGCGAGCAAAACTCCTCGGGGGGAGGGGGGCGGCGCGTGCAACCCACGCGCCACTGCCTGCTGTGTGTGCAGGCGAGTGGGGGGCCTTCCCTCAGCGTGTGTGGGGTCCCCCTGCCCCACGATTTTTCAGTTTTGATCTTTGATTTTATTCCTAAGACCCTATGTAAAAATATTCTAAGTTTGAGCTACAGAAACGTGTGATTTTTGTAGAAAAACTATTTCCAAACCCTGTGAATAGTGTCCAACCACATCCAAAACAACAAGGTGAGTGTTTCTTGCAACCTATTGCTATATACCAAACATTTGTCTTCATATAGCAAAGGGTGATTACACTGTAACACCTCGCTTTTCTTTTCTCCAAAGTACACGCAGTGATGCATGATGATGCTAACAACCATATGATAATCTATGGGGCGTTTATGGAAGCCTTTGCCAATGGAAGCAAAGGATCGAACCTAAAAGCTTTTAAAACCATAAGCTAGACAATTAAGGCTCTCACTATATGCTTTAACACAAATACAATCTGACATGCTTTGATATAAAATGGGAAACTAAGGATCATTTAGACTCTCTTTTTACAAGAATTAAAAACTCACACTTAAAACTACACTACAATGCTTTTACAACAAAAACATAAAGAAACTAGCTCTCCGAGAACTACTTCCTTCCCTTTCCTTTGGCTCGATTCTGGGGCACATGTCACGACTGACCCACCTGGAACGTTGAATGTTTCAAAGGTATGAAACATTGGATTAGACAATTTTATCTAAGTGAGTGTATTAAAGAAAGAAAGCATGCATGTAAATGAGTTATGCAAAATGACGTAAAACCACTCGTGTGGAAAAGACGCCGAGGTGTTGCAATCACCCCTGCTGATCCATCATGTTCTCACATCTCCATGACTTTTCACCAGTCTAACATGAGACCCTAATTTCATCTAGCCACACGCACCAAGTGATGCATGACAAAGAGAGAGGAAAATGTTCGGTTTAAAAGAAAACTATGCTATGCAAGTAATCACCCTTACCCGTATGAAGACAAATGTTCGGTATGTAGCAAAAGGATGCAAGAAACACTCACCTTGCTGTTTTGGATGCGGTTGGATACTGTTCATAGGGTTCGGGAATAGTTTTCTGCAAAAATCACACGTTCTCAAAGTTAGAATATTTTTACATAGGGTCTTAGGAATAAAATCAAAGACCAAAACTGAAAAATCGTGGGGCAAGGGGAACCCACACGCACTGGGGGAAGCCCCCCTATGCGCCTGCACTCGCAGCATGCAGTGGCGCGTGGGCTGCACGCGTCGCCCTCCCGGGTAGTTTTGCCCGCTTGCTATGTTTTTGCCCGTTCTCCTTCATCCAGACTCCGTTTTGACCTCCGTTCGAACCCACACGACCCTTATTCAATCCTCTACTGGACTACGGAAAGAAAATAGACTTACCTTACTGTTTCGACATTGTTTGGTGCGCTTTACGGTAGCGGCCCGACTTTTCTGACGAAGCGTTTTTCACCTCGTTTTTGGGTAGAGCTTCTCCTCTCAAATTCACCTCCTAATCCTCTTGTCTAATAGCAAAATGATTCATCCTAAGGTCTAGTATTTATAAACAACCCTGGCAAATCCGAGCGCGCCACGTGGATAAAAAAGCTCATCATGAGTTTCGTAAGATTGCGCCATGTGTCCTTTGGGATTTTTGCCTTTGCAAGCCCTTGTGACAAGTGTCCCCTTGAGATGTGTGCTTCCACATGGTTATTTAGATTTAATCATTGCCCATCATTGCACTTTCAACAATTAGTTAGCTCCATTTGGTTTTCTTAAATACTTAGTCACTAGATATTTCAAGTTTTCCACAAATGACTCATCAACCCAAAAATTATTTGCCCTTATAACACTTGAGCCATAGAATTTCTTAAACCTTCCAAAACACCTTAAGATGATGATCTCTTGCATTAGCCTCCATGATCTTTCAGAAATCCTTCATTTGTTTCTCGAAAATTACCTGAGAATTACACATGTGCCTACCAAAACTTTCAACTTCAAAGGAAATGTTTTATTTATTGAACAACAACGCCTAAAAAAACTTTGGGTATTACATTCTGCCCCCTTAAAAAAAGATTTCGTCCTCGAAATATACTCCTAGGTCTCCATATGGTTGAAGAGGTGTGAGAACTTCTACTGCATTTCTTCTTCTCTCTCCCACTTCTGTTTTGCCCTCGAAACTTCTCCCAAGTCCCATCATCTTCTTGTAACTCAACTGTCTTTGCTTGCAGTTAATTTTTGCATTGTATTTAGTCAAGAAATCCATTCCCAAGATTATGTCAAAATACCCAATATTTAGGGACATAAGTTCGACTGGAAACTCACTATTCCCCAATACGATCCATCCATCCCCATAGCCCGTATATGTTTCTACTTGTCTTCCGAAAGGGGTAGACACTATCATGGGATACCCTAGTTCTCCAAATTCCAACTCTAAACGGTGTGCCAATGCATGCGATACAAATGAATGAGTAGACCCTAGGTCTATCAATAATTGCACTCGTGTATCAAGAAAGATCATTGTACCTTGTATTATCGATGGGTTGGCACTAGCGTATTCTCTCGTCAAACTGAACACACGTCCCTGCTGCGGCCCCATGCTTCCTTTATTTGCACCAACTTGAACAATACCTTTCTTCTATGGGCAGTCGCGAGAGATATGACCAGGCTTCTGACAAGTGAAACACACATGCCCCTTTGGGCAGTCCCGAGCCACGTGGCTAGTTTCTCCACAAGCATAGCATCCTTGGATTCCGGTCCTACAAGATTTTCCTGGATGATATTTTTGATGTAATTCCTGAAGTTTTTTAGGTGTTGTTGTTCAAGAAATAAAGCATTTCATTTCAAGTTGAAAGTTTTGGTAGGCACATGTGTAATTCCCGGGTAATTGTCGAGGAACAAATGAAGGATTTCCAAAAGATCATGGAGGCTAATGCAAGAGATTATCATCTTAAGGGATTTTGGAAGGTTTAAGAAATTCTAGAGTTCAGGTGTTATAAGGGCAAAGAACTTTTGGGCTAAGGAGTCATTTGTGAAAATCTTGAAATATCTAGTGACTAGGTACTTAAGAAAACCAAATGGAGCTAACTAATTGTTGAAAGTGCAATGATGGGCAATGATTAAATCTAAATAACCATGTGGAAGCACACATCTCAAGGGGATACTTGTCATAAGGGCTTGCAAAGGCACAAATCCCAAAAGACACATGACTTGATCCTACGAAACTTATGATGAGCTCTCTTATCAAAGCGACACGTGGCGCGCGTGGATTTGTCGGGGTTGTGTATAAATACTAAGCCTTTGGATGGATCATTTTTGTCATTAGACAAGAAGGTAAGGAGGTGAATTTGAGAGGAGACGCTCTACCCAAAAACGAGGTGAAAAACGCTTCGTCGGAAAAGTCAAGCTGCTACCGTAAAGCATGTCAAACAGTGTGGAAGCAGCGAGGTAAGTCTATTTTCTTTCCGTAGTTCGGCAGAGGATTGAATAAGGGTCGCGTGGGTTCAAACGGGGGTCAAAACGGAGTCCGGACGAAAGAGAACGGGTAAAAAAATAGCAAACGGGCAAAACTGCCCAAGGGAAGGGGGCCAGCACGTGCAGCCCACACGCCACTACCAGCTGTGCATGTAGGCGCGTGGGGGGCTTCCCCTGGCACATGTGAGTGCATGTGGGGTCCCCCTGCCCCACAATTTTTCAATTTTGATCTTTGATCTTATTCCAAAGACCTTATGTAAAAATATTCTAAGTTCGAGCTACGGAAACGTGTGATTTTTGCAAAAAACTATTCCTAAACCCTATGAACAATGTCCAACCGCATCCAAAACAACAAGGTGAGTGTTTCTTGCATCCTATTGCTACATACCGAACATTTGTCTTCATACGGGTAAAGGTGATTACTTGCATAGCATGGCTTTCCTTTGAACCGAACATTTTCCTCTCTCTTTGTCATGCATCACTTGGTGCGTGTGGTTAGATAAAGTCAGGGCCTCATGTTAGACTGGTGAAAAGTCATGGAGATGTGAAAACATGATGGATCAGCGGAGGTGATTGCAACACCTCGGCGTTTTTTCCACACGAGTGGTTTCATGTCATTTTGCATAACTCATTTACATGCATGTTTTTTTTCTTTGGTGCACTCACTTAGATAAAATTGTCTAACTCGATGTTTCATACCCCTGGAACATTTAACATTCCAGGTGAGTTAGTCGTGATAGGTGCCCTAGAATCAAGCCAAAGGAAAGGGAAAGAAGTAGTCATCGGATAGCTAATTTCTTTATGTTTGGGTTGAAAAAGCATTGTACTGTAGTTTTAAGTGTGAGTTTTTAATTGTTGTAAAAAGGGAGTCTAAATGATCCCTAGTTCCCCCTTTTGTATCAAGGCATGCCAGGTTGTATTTGTGTTAAAGCATATAGTGGGAGCCTTAATTGTCTAGCTTATGATTTTAAAAGCTTTCAGATTCGATCCTTTGCTTCCGTTGGCAAAGGCTTTCATAAACGCCCCATAGATTATCATATGGTTGTTAGCATCATCATGCATCACTGCGTGTGTTTTAGAGAAAAGAAAAGCGGGGTGTTACACGGGGCATAGGCGATGCATAAAAAAATTATTTAAATAAAATTTATATTATCTCAAACAGTGATCTAAAAATCGGCCTAGGTGTCCGCTTAGGTGCTGACGAGGTGCTAGGCGAGCCCTGGCCACCATGATTATGGCCTAATCGGCCCCTTTAGGTGTCGGCCCAACTAATCGATGCCAAGCAGCGCGTAGTCGGACAAGGCAGCTGCCCAGCCCCATGAACTGCCAGGGCCTTCTCTCTCTCTAGCACCACCACCGACCGTCTCTTGTGGAGTCACTGTCATCGCTTGCTCTCTTTGGTTGCCATTGCCGCAGACCGTCGTTCCTCTCTCTCCGTCTCTCGTCACTTTCCCTTTTTGTCTCAGCTTCTCTCGTCGCACACTACCGTCATCTCTTGTAGACAGTGGACTCGTCGACGCCGCCGATCGTCGTTCCTTTCTCTCTGGTTTCTGCGGTTGACCCCAGTTGTCTCCCTACCACCAAACTCTTATACCTCGTCTTGCTCCGCCTCCAGCCCTCTGGTAAGCAATAAGCAAGCAACAAGCGTTGCTCGCAGCAAACGTTGCTAATGCCTTTGTTATTTAACTTATTTTAATATTTGTGAATGCGTTGCACAACAAGCCTTTTTATGCCTTTGTTAATATTTGTTATTTGAATATTTGTTAATGTTTCAAATATTTTAATATTTGCAAGCAACAAGTGTTGCTACATCATTTATTTTAATATTTATTAATGTATTAATAAAAAATTAAAAAAAAATCTAGGCAATGTCTAAGCGGTGCCTAGGGGCTAGGCGCTAGCCTGCCGCCCAACTAGCGCCTAGCACCTTTTAGAACACTGATCTCAAATACACATATATACATATATATTCATATATATATAAACAAATCATATATATAGAGAGACTATATATATAAATCTATCTCTATTTATATATATAAGGTTATAAACAAATATTATATGTATAATATTATGCAAATATATATACAACAACATATCTAGCTTTTATCCCACTATGTTGGGTTGGCTACATGAATTCTAGACTTCCATGTATTTCTATCTTTTGTCACATCTTCATTTAGGTCCATACACTTCATATCAAACTTTAATGTCTCTCCCAAAGTCTTCTTGGGTTTGCCTCTACCTTTTTTTTTGACTAATTGTTCTATTTTATCAACTCTCCTTACAGGAGTGTCTCTTGATCTCCTTCTACATGACCAAACCATCTTAGTCTAGTCTCTCTCATCTTCTCCTCGATTGACACTACTCTTATCTTATTACGAATAACTTCATTTCTAATTTTATCTTTTCTTGTATGGCCACACATCCATCTTAACATCTTCATCTCCGCTACACTCGTCTTTTGCTCATGCTGGTATTTAATTGCCCAACATTCTGAGCCATACAACAAAACTAGTCTTATAACTATCCTATAAAATTTTCCTTTCAGTTTTAATAGGATTTTACAATCACATAACATTCCCGATGCATTTCTCCATTTTAGCTAACCTGCCTTAATTCTATGTGTGACATCCTCGTGAATTTCTCCATCTTTTTGAATCACTGATCCCAAATATCGAAAATGGTCTTTTCTTTGTAAGATTTGGTCTTCCAATTTTATTATAACATCCTCCACTCTTGCATTCTTACTAAATTTACATTCCATATATTCTGTTTTTTTCTACTTAATTTAAATATCTTAGATTCTAAATTATTTCTCCACAATTCAAGCTTAGTGTTCACTCCTTTTGTTTCATCCACCAACACTATGTCGTCTGCAAATAGCATACACCATGGCACCTCTGTCTGAATATCTTTAGTGAGTTCATCAATTACTAGAGCAAATAAGTATGGACTTAGTGTAGAACCTTGATGCAATCCTATTGTAATTTTAAACGGTTCAGTATCCCCTCCGCATGTTTTAACCATTGTTTTTGCACCGTGATACATGTCCTTAAGGGCTTGTATATAGGCTATTCAGACTCCTTTCTTCTCTAAAACCCTCTATAATACTTCTCTAGAGACCCTATCATAGGCCTTTTCTAGATCTATAAACACCATATGTAGGTCCTTCTGATGATCCCGATACCTTTCCATTAGGTGCCTCAGTAGGTATATAGCTTCCATTATTGACCTACCAAGCATGAAACCAAACTGATTTTCTGAGACCTCTGTTTCTTTTCTGAGCCTCTACTCTATTACTCTCTCCCAGAGTTTCATGGTATGGCTCATTAACTTAATTCCTCTGTAATCACTCGAAGTTACTAAGATATATATATATATACTTATAAGAATCCAAGATGTCCCAACCTAACTCTTGTGTCGCCACCATCATTGAATAATTTTGTGAAATACTCATTCCATCTCTCCTTAATCGCTCCCTCATTCACTAATACATATATATATAAAGTTATTAGCAAATCCTCGGCTCTCATTAGAGCCTAGCAGGGTGATCACTACCATCGTCCACTACAGTGCGACCACAGCCCAAGCCGACCCATGCCAATTGGCTATCGTCGCCACTGTTCCATCATCGTCTCCTTCTTGTAGCATCACCAGATCCGATTGTTCCATCATCGTCGCTTAGATCCAGCTGTCGGATGTTAGATCCATCTGATCTGGGATAGAGATGGAGTCGAGCGATAGACGAGCCCAAACCACGGTCACGAGAGGAGAGGATATAAGAGGGAGGGGAAAATCGGGCACAAAAAACACGTCTGGGAGGCGTCGCCTTGGTCGCATCAGTCGCTTTGGCGCCGCCCGAGCCCGATTAATTAGGCCCAGCGCCTAAGGGGGCGATTTGAAGGTATACGTGGCAGCCAGGGGCTACCTAGCGCCTAGGCGGCCGCCTTTTAGAATACTATAGAAAAGGGAGGGAGAGTTTGAAAGGAGGAGGGAGAATTAAGAGAGAGAGAAAAGAGAGGGAAAGAGAAATCTAAAGGGAAAGAATTTGAATTATCTCAACATAATTCCCATCCTCTACACACAGCCCTTTTATAGGCTCTTCCCATCCTATACACATAGCCCTTTTATAGGCTCTTCCTTTCAGTTGTAGTGTCTTAACCGAAGGGTACAAGTAGTTAAACCAGTAATTGATTGGTACAACTAGCTTATTCAATGGCAGCCTAATTACAAGTATACCCCTAAGGTCGTGACACTTGCTTGTGAATATGTTATTAAAAGTTAGGACCTATTTTGTACTTATTCTTCAACTAAGACATATTTTTCTTTTTTTTTTTAAGTTAGCATGCACTTAGTTCTACCAAGTGTGCACCTTGCCTTGCACCTTGTGCCTCAAGGTCCAACACCCTTGTATGCGCCTTAGTGCTTCTTGGGCATTTAATAACACTAATATATTGATTTTATTAATTTTCTTAATAACATGTTTGTGAATATGTTATTAGGAGTTAGGTCTATTTTATACCTTATTCTTTAACTAAGACATATATTTTTTTTATTTTTTTAGTTAGCATGCGCCTCGCCTTATGCCTTGCGCCTCAAGCTCCAACACTCTTGTGCACTTTGGGCCTTTAATAATACTGTACTAAGCTTAAACATCCCTTAAAAAATGTATGCATATGCACAAATAAACATTAAATTTTATTTTAATTTTGTGGCAGGAACAGATGCAAGAGAAATTAAAAAAGCAAATCTCTTCTGAAGGGGCCACACATCTTTCATCCTTTCATGTTTGCAATAATTTGAGGATATTTTTCCCAATACAACAGATAACCAATATGCATACATATCATTCACTCAACCTTCTAATAAATTGTGTTTCCTAGCTCATTTACCATTCAAAAAGGCTATATCTAACCTACATAGTTCAGATCACCAAGAGTAACACGTGGAATCAAACAATACTAAGAAGGGCAAATTGAGTAATGGAACAGCAATGGCACCAACCAGTTACCATAATGTGGCCAAGAAAGTAGAAACCACATTCAATTCCTTTACATTTTTAATTAAGTATTGTGAATGCAATACCCAAGAGTATTGGTAAGTGGGGATGGAACTTGGAATGAATAGAGAATAAGAGGATAAAAGTTCAGAAAGAAACATTGCCACCCTAGAAAACGACTCAAGATTTCTCATTTCATGTATCCTTATTAATCTACACTTATCTACTAACTCATCTAGTGAAATCATATCCATATGAGGGATTCCATGAGCTTACCATCCAGTGGGGCAAGCTACTGACAACTATTTTTTTAATACTTGAGGCATGAATTTTGTATCACTAATATAGCTGGAGTGAATATCCAATTGTATATTCTAATTTGCAGTCTGTTTGATTGCACAAAGAGTGTAATTGTAGTAATATAGGAACCATATAAGAAGAACAAACTGCATGACAATATATCATAGGCAGTGGTAGCTCAAAGGTCTCCACTGTGGACTTGATTTATCAACAAGTCTTTGAAAGTCATCCTCGTCTACCATTCTAATTCACTTTTATCTTTCAAGTGTTGCAAGTCTAGAATCAGTGAATTATTCTATAAAATTGACATAATTCTGACCTTCCCATGCAAAACCCCCAATCTCAAACAAATTAATGACAAACCCGAAACCCAAAAAGATCTTGATGTCCCATACTGCTCATATGTTGGTCCAGTAGTTACCAACGACAGCTCATGTGTTCAAATCTCACCAGCTCATCTCTTTCCCAGTATCTAAAGCTTGCTACATATCAAGAACAATCCCTTTCTCATTAGTCTTTTCAGACCCCGCTTCGAAATCACTTGCGCTTCTTTAAAATTTTTTGAGCAACCATACAGATACTAATTGGATATGGTATGATTACTATTCGCATATATATCTGTCCATTATATATATACAGAGAGAGAGAGAGAGAGAGAGAGAGAGAGAGAGAGAGGAGCCTAACCTCGGCTCATGAGGTACCAGGGGACAGCAAAGATGGCGCTGATGATAGCGATGCCGGCCCAGACGTGTTTCTTATCCCCACTGTACAGGTAATGCTCCATGCTTCCCCTAAACCCTCCTCCCTTTCCTCCATTCCCGCTCTTCGTCGTCTCGCTTCCCATTTCTCGCCCTGCTACTCCCCCTGCACTTCGGAACTAACATAAGCCCTAATTAATCCTTGTTTATTAATATTATTTTTTAAATGATTTTCATCTTAATTATTTTACAAAAATTGAGATAAACTTTTAAAAATATTATAATTTTAAAATAAATTAAAAAAATAATATATGTTTTAAATAATTTAATAAATTATTGTAATCTATCCATTTATGCAAGTCTATACTAAAAGCATGACCAACACGATTATCTTGTACAAATAAGACTCATCCTTGTAGAATTTAAAATTGGTTATTGGAAGAAGCCAGTTAACTCCCACTGTTAATAGCAACATATTTTGGTATGTATTAACATTGACGTGCTTTGACGTGTATTAACATTAAATAGTAAGCACATAACAAGAATATGTATGAACATAATATACACAATTAACAACCAATAAAAAAAGGCCAAGATCCAATATGTCACTAAAAACATCATATGAAAATATACACAAATATTAAATAAATTCAAAATATCAAATGTATAAAATCATTAGGTATCTCTATACACATCCAATGTGTTATATATATACTTGATAAAAAAAAATCTAAGTGTTTAACTATATTTCCAATATATATACGATAAAAATATCAACATTTGTACGAGTAAAAATGGAGACGTGCAAGTAAATGTTGAAACAAGAATATAAAATTTGTATATTAACTAAAATAAATATAGCAACACCACATAACAACGAACAACAACAATATATTGCAACTATAAGTGTAGGCAAGCAAAATAACAAGAATCGCAAATCCAGATTCCAACGAGATAATTGGAGAACACGGGTTCGATGGAAACACCATCAAAACGGAAACATGGCGAGAAACAGAGAGAAATCGACGAATGAGGCACACTGGATGCGTTGTCCTGAATACAGAAACACCCTACTTCGATCACTGATAGACTCTGGCAACTATCAACGCAAGATACAACGGTTAGCTTTGGCGAACGGTGACCACGAACGACCGAATCTGGCAAAACTTTTGAAATGCACTTGTTCTTCGATGGCAAACAAAACTTAAGGGATACCAAACACAAAAAGGAACTTGAAAAATGGGTGATGAAAATGGCGAGGCTCAACTAGCCTTATATATCTAAGTTGAAGGCATCGAACAATCGCGCATTCAAGCTTGCATTGAACGCCAGCTTAAATTTTGACACTTGAAGCATTTGAAGTGGCAGAAAAGTTAATGGAAGGCTTGCTCGGAATCCTGCTCGAAAAACAGACCCAACGCTGGAGGGAAGAAAGGGAAAAGAAAATAATAATTAAAAATTAATTTTAATTTTCTTTATATAGAAAATATATATATATAAATATACATCCGACCCGCCCATCGAAGGGGTGGGCGCGGTGGCATGCACAAGGGCCTAGGGGTTTGCCTGCTCACAAAATCTAGGTTCCTATTAAGGCCCAAACCCAAGTGGGAGGGAGAAGTATAAATACTTATTCCCATTTCTTTGCACAACTAATGTGGGACATTGGAACACACGCTCATACTTACACTCACACACAAACCCACAACAATCCCCTACATGAGTGTAAGCGTGCTAAAACAAATAAACTAACACGATATCATGAAAAACAAACATACAAGTTATGCACCAGGTAAAGTGTCTTTTGGAATTAAACCTTCCATAGTGAGAATCTATTGAACTTACCACAGAAATAGTGGAGCCAGCTCTTGAACTATCATTCTTATGGTAAATCGAGACAATAGATATTACACACAACTCATTTTATACCTTTGAGTTCTATATGACTGTGTCTATTTTGGTCCTGGACAGCATTCTGAATTCATGAGAGCTTTAAAGAATCCAAGCCCTTTGAACAGTTCTCACAAAAGCAACCCATTTCTACTCTCACATAGGTAATCATTGATTAAAAGTACTCTGTCATTACTCTTTTAACAAGATATTAATATTTACTTGTATCACCAATAGATCACACACTTTATTTGCTACCGGGAACTAGGGAAGAAACTATAAGAGTGTGTTTGATTGCACATATTTTCCATAGAAAATATATAATTATTACACATTTTCTATGGAAAGCAATCAAACACTATTAATTTTTCTATGGAAAAATGTATAAGGTACAAGCATTTAAAGCTTTTTTCCATGGAATTCATTTTCCTAGGAGGTGAGATGGTTTTTGTTTTCTAGCTAATATTACCTAGAATTAAATTCTAGGTAATGTAATCAAACACACCCTAAGTTCTTTAATGTATAGACTATGAATTATTCTAACCAGTTTGTCTATTTAACTCAGATCTTGGGATCTCCAGTCAACTGGGTAGGTTACCGTTGAAAAATTCATTTCATAGGCTTTAGCCTTATTCCCTTAGACATATAGGCGACTTGCTTCCTTGTCACTTCTTTAGTCAAAGGATCAACCAAGTTTTCTTTGGACTTTACATAGTCAATGAAAATTATTCCATTAGTAAGCAACTGCCTTATAGTATTATGCTTACGCCTTATTTGTCTTGACTTCCCATTGTAAACATTATTTTTAATTCGCATTGAGGCAGGTAAGTTGTCATAATAGATACAAATGGCATTTACAGGCTTTGGCCATAATGGATGTCTTCAAGGAAATTTCAAAACCATTCTGCTTCTTTATCTGCTTTATCTAGAGCGATAAACTTTAACTCTATAGTAGACCGTGCTATGCATGTCTATTTTGAAGACTTCCATGACACAACAGCTCCACCTAAGGTAAACACATATCCATTAGTTGATTTAGTCTCTAAGCTATCAGTGATCCAATTAGCGTCACTAAATCCTTCCAGTACATGTGGATATTTCATGTAGTGCAATACATACTCAAACGTGTACTTCAAATACCTAAGTACCCTGACAAGGGTATCCCAATGGTTGTACCCAGGATTGCTCGTGTATCTCACTAATCTACTTACTGAGTAGGTAATATAGAGTCTTGTACAATTCATAATGTACATTAAACTCCCGACAACCTTAGAATATTCTAGATGAGAGACACATTTACCATTATTTTTCTTTAATTTAGAATTTGGATCAAATGAAGTAATTGCTGGCTTTCTCTCATAATAACCAAATTTGCGCAACACTTTCTCGATATAGTGTGATTGAGAAAGTATATACCCTTCGACATTCTTTGTTATCTGAATTCCAAGAATGGCATAAGCAAAATCGAGGCCTTTCATATCAAAGTTGGAATTCAACATCTTCTTTGTGGACTCTATGACACTTTTATTAGTGCCCATTATCAGTATATCATCCACATACAAGCACACAATGACACACTCGTGATTTATGATTTTAACATAAACACATTTATCACACTTATTTATCTTCAACCCAATTGATAGCATAGTGTGATCAATTTTCTCATGCCACTGTTTTGGTGCTTGTTTCAGTCCATAAAGAGACTATAAGTTTACACACTTTCTTTTCATGTCCCTTTACGACAAACCCTTCAAGCTGTTCCATGTAAATTTCTTCCTCTAAATCTCCATTCAACAATGCAGTCTCTATATCTATTTGGTGAACTTCCAAATTGTGTAATGCTGCAATCACAATCAACATCCTTATAGATGTGATTCTCATCACTAGAGAATAGGTATCAAAAAAGCCTTGCCCTTATTTTTTATGATAGCCTTTAGCTACTAAATGAGCTTTATATTTATCATTAGTGTTGTTAGCCTTTAATTTTTTTTTTTAAATATCCATTTGCATCTAATGGACTTACTTTAAGGAGGTAAGTTAACCAATACCCACGTCTGATTTTGCATAATGGACTCCATTTCACTATTGACAGCTTCCTTCCAATATGGAGCATTAGAAGATGCCATAGCCTCGTTAAAAGTTTGAGACTCATCTTCTACTATATATGTTAGAAAATTTGGTCCAAAGGAAATGACTTTCTTTGCTCTTTTACTTCTTCTAGGTTCAACCTTAGTTTCTTGACCAACTTGACCTTCAGAATAACTCGCTTCATACTTCCTCTTGGAACCACCAACATTGTGTCTCTCTTCCTTAAAAAGGAATATGTTCTCAAAAAACTCAACTTCAATAGATTCCATTATGGTGTTGTTAATATCAGGAATTTTTTATTTTACCATTAGAAACCTGTTGACTGCACTATGCAACGCATAGCTAATAAAGACACAATTTATCTTCTTTGGTCCAAGTTTAGTCCTTTTTGGTAAAGGAACTTGCACCTTAGCCAAACACTCCCATACTTTTAGGATTTGTACAAGGGTTGCTTCCCATTCCATACTTCATAAGGAAACATGTCAGTCTTTTTACGTGGAATTCTATTTAATATTAAGTTTGTTGTAAGCTAAGCTTTCCCCCATAAGCTGTGGAGCAAATCAGAACTATTAAGCATGCAATTAACCATGTTCTTCAAAGTTTGGTTCTTCCTTTTAACTACACCATTTTGTTGTGGAGTATAAGGTGTTGTGGTTTGATGGATTATACCATGAACCTCACAGAACTCAGAGAGAGATGACGATTCATATTCACCACCTCTATCTTATCTCAACACCTTTACCTTCTTCCCAAGTTGATTTTCAATTTCCGCCTTATACGCCTTAAAGACATCTAAAGTCTCATCTTTACTATGTAGTAAATATACATAACAATATTTGCTACAATCATCTATAAATGTGACGAAGAATTTTTTCTCACCCCAAATAGGAGTACTTTTCATGTCACAAATATCAATGTGAATTAGATCAAGTAGTTCACTATTTCTTTCCATAGACGAAAACGACTTCCTTACGAACTTTGACTCGATACAAACTTCACATTTGTGCCATTTGTCTATGCTAAAGTTAGGTAACAATCCTAATTAATTTACCATTCTTTAGAGAAAATGATAATTGACATGCTCTAACAGAGAGTGCCACACATCACACAACTCAACAGTATAAGCGGGAGCCTTGTTCTTATTATCATTACTTTTGGGAACATGGGCTAGTACATTTAGTTTAAACATGTCATTATGCAGATAACCCCTTCCCACATACAAACCCTCCTTAGTCAGAGTGAATTTATCTGACTCAAATGCAAACTTGAACCCATTTTTATTTAACAGGGTTTTAAACACTAAATTATTTTGAATTTTTGGCACATGGCACCCATCATTGAGGGTAAATATCTTTCCCCATGTCCACTTCAGCAGGACCTTGTCTTTTCCTTCCATTAAAAAAGCTGAAGCATTCCTCATATATAGCTTCTCAGAGCTGTTAGACTTCTCATATGTGGAGAACAGAGCCCTATCCCCACAGATGTGCCCCGTAGCCCCAGTGTCTAATCCACCAACCCTTGGTGTTAGATACCATGCAGACATCAGTGACAACTGTAATCAGGTCAACATCCTCCTCCATCATATTGGCCTGACTAGGCCTGTTCTTACGCTAGTTGTTGCTAGAACTCTGTCATTTCTTGTAACGACAATCAATAGCTCTATGACCCATTTTGCCACACACCCAATAGCTTCCCTAGATGCGCTTGTTGATGGTCTTATTCTTGGGACTCATGTTCCCGTTCTTCTTTTTACTTTGTTGTTTCTTGGATTAAGGCTTTGAAACTTCAGCCACTTTAACCCTAACTTCAAGCTTAAGAGGGACTTTATCTCCCTTCCTATTGTCCTCTTCAATGTGTAGTCTGATAACCAGATCCTCCATGGATAGTTCTTTTTGTTTGTGCTTGAGATAGTTTTTGAAGTCTTTCCACGAAGGTGGTAACTTCTCTATCACATTGACAACCTAAAATTCTCATTAATAACCAATCCCTCACTCAACAAATTATTGAAGATGACTTGCAGTTCTTCCAATTAGTTGACCACCAGTTTCGTATCAACCATCTTGTAGTCGAGAAACTTCCCCACCAGGAACTTCTTGGTGCCAACATGTTCCAACATGTACTTCTTGTCCAGTGCCTCCCAGAGCTGCTTGAATGTTTGATAAGCCGTGCAGTAAACATTGTGTAGCGAATCCACCAACCCACTCAGTATGTAGTTCTGACAAAGGAAATCTGAATGTTGCCATGCCTCCTTAGTAGCCTGTGTCTCCACCATGACATCTTCTTCGAGAGTGACTGGACAATCCTTATTGGGGTATGGGCCAAATTAAGGGTGGTGAAATAAAATATCATCTTCTATTGCTACTGCTTAAAGTACTCGTCATTAAATTGTTGTGACACCTCGACATGTGATGTCGCTTTGGTGACAGTCGGTCTAACTACAGTGGCCGTGACAGTGGTCGGAATAGTGGCCAGAATACTGGTAGCAACAGAGGTTGATGTGGTGGCAGCAGTAACATTGATCAAGGTGGACGATATATTTTCGTTTTGGATTATTTCCTTGTTATATGTTTTTCGTTTTCTGTCTTCAGATTATTAAAATAGGAATACAAAATTCATATACTAACTACAGTAAATACAACAACACCATGGAACAACGAACAACAACAATATATTGCAACTATAAGTGTAGGCAAGCAAAACAACAAGTAAAGAATCGCAAATCTAGATTCCAGCGAGGCAATCGGAGAACACGGGTTCAACGAAAACACCATTAGAACGGAAAAATGTCGAGAGGCAAAGAGAAATCGATGACCAAGGCACGCTGAAAGTATTTTCCTAAAGACAAAAATGCCCTGCTTCGGTCACTGGCAGGCTCCAACGACTGTTAACGCATGATATAACGGTCGGCTCATGCGAACGGTGACCATGAACGATCAGATCTGGCAGAACTTCTAGAAGGCACTTGCTCTCCGGCGGCAAACAAAACTCAGGGGATATTGAACACAAGAAGGAACTCAAAAAATAGGCAATGGAAATGGCGAGGCTCGACTAGCCTTATATAGGTGAGTCGAAGGCATCAAACAGCCGCATATTCAAGCTTGCATTAAACACTGGCTTAAATTTTGACATTTGAAGCAGTCGAAGCAGCATAAAAGTTAATGGGAGGCTCGCTCGGAATCCTGCTCTAAAAACAGACCAACATTAGAGGGAAAAAAGGGAACTAATTTTAATTTTCTTTATATAAAAAAATATATATAAATTGGCATCCGACCCCTCCATCTGGATGGATTACGGCAGCGGTGGCGCCTGTGAGGTCCTAGGGGTTTGCCCACTCACAAAATATGGGTGCCCCTAGGGCCTAAACTCAAGTGGGAGGGAGGAGTATAAATAGCCACTCCCATCTCTTTGCATAACCAATGTGGAACACTGGAACATAGACTCACACTTACACTCACACACAAACCCACAATAGTATCTTTTTCCGTCTTTGTTGAGTATGAGCAACTAAAAGCCTTTGCCCCACAACTCAAGCCTTTTGTTGTGTAGCCCATGGCATACATTGATCCACATTGAGCGATACTCTTAACAGTGACTTTTGCGATGGCATGGGCAAAATAAGTTGGGGATGATTGCCTGTATGGTACAAAAGTTCTCAATACCTCTATCTCATTATCATCGTAGAGCAATGGCTCTATCTCTATTTGATGCAAGCCTAGGAAATCCTTGTGGGCATTTGTGTGCATGTACAAGGTGGCGAGTTGTAATGCATCTTCATGGGTTGATGCAATGACATTCTTGTGGTGTTATCCTTCAACCACGTCACCTTCATCTATGGTTACATTTAACACACCAAAATATTTTTAGAATATTGGGAGATTAACAAAATAAATTCAACATTAATTTTGAGAAAACTTTATATGGCTAATTGAGAGGGTAAAAATGATTTAAATATATGTATATATGTGCCTAACATATATAGAGAGTATATTATATATAATTGTATACATATTATATATTTATATATATAAAAAGAGGAAGCCTAGCCCGTTTAGCCCAATTGCTCACCTTCGCACCCAAACAATCCCTTTATACCATTGGTGTAATACCCGAGAACATTGGGTTATTTAAGAAATAGTATTTTATTAGAAAAATCGAATTTTGAGGAAAATAGGTATCAGAATAGCCCGAGAATCAGACCTAATCGACTGCCGGGAGTACCCTGGAGCCGAGATGCCTAAAAAAAACGATATGACAGTGTCGAGTATTTTAAGGAATGATTTATGGCATCAAAATAATTTGAATCGGAAATAGTTTTCGGTACAGCTAAAAATACAACTATGGAATAGGCTGTAAAACCGAATGATCGTAGGAGGCTCCCGAAATGAAAACGGAAGCCTAGGGAAGCTTCGATTCATCGAGTAGAACAACCCTTCGGTGAGTTTTAGAAGAAACAAATGGATTTGGGGCCAAAACGGAAATTCGGGCCTAAGTGTAATTTTTCTAAGTTGTTCTAAGAGGTTCAAAATGGCATTTCTCTGAAAGTTTCAAGGGAGAAATGGAAATATTAGAACTTGAGGGACTCATTGGAAGTTATCAAAAGTCTAGGGGTTAAGTGGAAAAGGGCTAAAGTGAGAATTCAAAAATCTGTGGGGCAAAACTGCAAAATCGCGAAAATGGCAGCCATGGAAGCCGACCAATGCACGGACGGTCGCCGACCGGCCGTTTCAGGCACGAGGGTGCACGAGGGATGGTTGGGGTTGCTTTAGGGATGCTTGGGGATCACTTTTGGGCCGATAACAGCCTCTGATATGGCCGGATCTCGAGCAAGAACCGACCAGAAAGTTTGGTCGTTTGGCCGACACCTGCAAGTGATGATGGCGGTCGAAGGAGGCACGTTTTAGGTCGATTCGGGGAAGGGCTATGCTCTAAAGGCCATGGACTATCCGATCTCGTGCATTTGGAGCGTCGAAGTTGCCTATAAATAGGTAACCATGGAGGCCGAAAGTTGTAAAGTTTAAAGCTTCAAATCGGCCGCTATAACGAACAAATTGGGAGTTCAAATCATGGGGCTTTTGTTGCCCATAGCTTGAAGATCAGTTCTGGAGAGTTGGAAACATTTTCGTTGAGTTTTGAAGGAGAAATCGAGGTTCGCCGGAAACCTAGGCGGTTCGCCTAGCCGAGGCTTCGAGCCTCCGGTTGAGGCCCTTTCGGCCGTCCTTTCGAGCATCAAGATAGCCCATTAGGATCGATTCATCAAGAGGAAGAAGAAGGTGGAGGAAACCAGCATCGCCGGCGAACTTCTCGCCGGAGAAGATGACCGGCGCGTGAAGCTCACGCGCCAGTCCCACTCTCTCACCCACTTGCGACGCGTGGAGGCGCGTGCAAGGTCAGAAAATTTTGGAAAAATTTCTAAAATTCCTAGAAAATCGTGTTCTAGGTCCCTGTGTAATTAGTTTTGGATTTGGAGCTTCTGTCGTCTTGATTTTAGCATCAAAGTGCCTCATTTTGCGTGAAAACGCACCATCCGGGTGAGTCCAGTATTTTTATCTTGAAGTTCATAGGTTATAATGATTTTTTGTGAAGAAACATTAAAGAAAATAGTTTGATAGCTATTTATTTGGAATTTCTAGAGAGAAATGGGAGAAAATAGAGAAAATAAGGAAATTATGAGATAAATCAGATTTATGATATTTAAATGATGTTTAGGGTACTTTGAGGCATAGAGTTGAGTGTTGGTGCAACTTTTGAGGTTGGCACGAAAAACGAAGTCGGGCACACAAATCGAGGCAGTGCACGCTTTTCGAGGTACTTTGGATTTTGTCAAGAGGTGAGTTTTCTTCTTGCATAAAGTTGGTTTTGACTTGTGAGTTGTTCTACCCCAAAAAAATTGTTTATTAAAATTTGTTCTCTTAAACATTGATTTGATCCGTGTAAATGTTTTGCTACATGTGAATGGTTTTTACCTGTTATGGTTTGTTTCGTAGGGATTTGTCCCGAAATGTTTTAAGCATGTGCATTGAATTTTGTGATAAATTATGTACATGAAATGTTGTTTCATATGATGCATTGAGTCATGGTATGTGGCATTGGCGTGTCGTTTTTGTGGGTTGGGATTGGGACGTCAAACTGTGATACGGCACTTGAGTGATAGCACTAGGGAAGCGTACCAAGGGAAAATACCCAGTTTGTCGACTTGGGTTGAGTGTGGACACTGCCCATGTGAATCGACGAATGGCGGGGCTAAGAGTGGACACCACCTCGGACCCGTAGTATGGCGGGGCTGCGAGTAGGTAGGACCCCATGAGGCCCTTACGTGGTAGTATTGTTTCCTATGTGGACGTGGATTCCCAGGATGGTGTTGATCATCATTTGGCCGGGACTTGTGTTGACGTGTGCTCCGTAAGCTTCTGAGTGGGGACGTAATGATGACGGG
Source organism: Diospyros kaki (assembly GCA_036245055.1). Lineage (NCBI taxonomy): Eukaryota > Viridiplantae > Streptophyta > Magnoliopsida > Ericales > Ebenaceae > Diospyros > Diospyros kaki. The sequence continues at coordinate 8,521,717 of BSEG01000003.1, forward strand.
GTGATTCCCGATGTTCATGCATTGACGTTGCTCCCTCTTAAGCCAGGACTGTGTTGTGCCAATGTGTCGTTGTTGTTGTGATGCCTTTAGAGAGATTGCATTTTCCCCGGTTAGGGTTAAGTGCTTGGTGGGTTTCTCTTGGGTCGGGTTTTTGTCATGATATTATGTTGTTTCATATCTTGCATACATTCATGAAAACGTTTTGAACTCTCACTTTGATGATTCATCATCTTATGTTGGACTTTGGTCCCTGGAATATTCTAACGTTCCAGGTGGTAGCAGCTGTTCCAAAGGGAAAAGAATTGCCGAGGACTGACGGCAACTAGTAGGTGGAACGTAGGATATGTATTCAAATTTTATGTACTTCATTTGGATGATGTTAGACGATGATACAGTTTTGATGTTATATATAAAATGGTTTCGGTTATGTATTACATCAGGTTTCGATCTAGCTTCCGCAATTGTTTGTTGATGATATTACCTGTCTTAGCTTGACGTATTTAAGTTTGATATGCTGAGAAGGTAATTGGAATTGTCGGGGAAGTTATGAATTTAAGTGTTATGTAGTGGAAGTGCATGTCTAGGCTAGTTCTAGCTAAGGAAAGATTTGGTACTTAAGTGTGTCCCATGTGACCCACCTCTCTTTCCTGGGAACTTACCTGGTGCACTATTCACGAACAGACGCTTTTATTACATGTTTATGGAAAAAAAATATTTCCCCGAAATTCATGATGGTTTATTCCGCATATATTAACGCCCCTCGGTTGGAGCGGGGTGTTACAATTGGGGATGGCCTTCCTAGCTACTCCTTGACCCCAATCCCCTTTCTCATTCCTTACATGTATACATAGATATATTGTACATGAAATGAAGGTTGCAAAAACAAAAATAAAACACAAATTTCTCATATTAATTGTCTTTTTTATGGAGAAGATAAGGGATTCTATAAATTGAGGGAATGTCCCTTATTTAGGGATTTGAAGTAAATGTAAGAGAATAGTGAAAATAGAGAAGAATAGATAAGGGAGAAAGGAAAAGAGAAAACTATTGAAGGAAAGAAATAGCTTACCATCAAGGTGAAATTCTCCCACCCACAAGCTCTTATCTCATAGCTTTTCATATTACATGGGAAATCGATTTTAGAAATGTACTTTGTTTTAGCTTCTCTTTTGCATTCATGATCATGTATGGCTATGTTATTTTGCTCTATACTACTTAGACCCAATATGATGTAGTCAAGGACCTTCTAAGAGACACATATGGTGTCGGTTGAGAAAGTTCTTAAAATAATGTTGAGACAGTCACAAGTGGCACTATAGAGTAGAAACTTGCATTTTCTTTGCCACTTAGGCCCAAGGTGACATGGTCAAGGGATGTCAACACAATCGTTGCGAGTGTATAGAAACTTGCAATTTCTTTCATGCACACATTTTATATAAATTTTTATTTTTGGGGAGTTCATCACTTGGAAGTTTCATCTTAAAACTTAGGCACATCCCCTTAAAATATTCAAACAATATTCCAAGTAAGGCAAATAACTTGAAAGGGAAAGAAGTTTTTGAAATATAGGTTTTGGGAAACTTCTTTATTTTTTTGTAGCATGTTTTGTTGATGCTATACTATTTTTATGTGATGCACTACAAGCATGTATAGATAGGTTTTCATTTAAACAAGTGTATTAAGCATGTCAAACCTATTGTATGAATATGATTTTTATTTAAAGTTTGTTATTTTATTTTAGTAGAAATAGACGACTTTTATATTCATATATTGGGTTATAATGACTTAAAAATTTACTTTGGGAATTTCTACAGATTTTTGTCGGGGTACTCAAAAAGTCATTCTTTTTCCTTTAAACTCGATATTTCAGAATGATTCAAAATTCAAACTTCTTAATACAATTCATTACATAAACTAGATTTGATCCATTAAAGATAAATGCACTCACAAAGACCTTGTCTTAATGAATTAAATCGAGTACAAGAGTTTTGGTGTAAAAGTGAGGCCATTACAAGTAAACCTCTTTAACTATCACTTAAGAGAATAATCTCTAGTGAATTTGGGGAAAACAAATAATGAATATGAAAGGTTAAGCAAATGAAGGTTTTGAAAATCAAATGTAAATCGTAAGGGTTGGCAAAGGGTCTTGACAAAAAATGTTCAAAAAAACCCCCAAATTATGATATGGAAAAGCACTCTAAAGAAAGGGGTGTTTCACTACATGCTATGGATTAAATGTATCATCACCACACACTTGTTCCTCTAGTAAAAATAGGATATCCTTTAACCAATGCAATGACAAAATGACGTTGAGAAGGACTGTATGCAAATTAGTGTTGGGCATGACCAAACCATTCACCTTTACTTGAGAGATTACTTGGATGGGAAATGCTTATGTTGGATATGATAAATTAAAGTTAGCAAATATGAGTAAAGCATTATGAGATAAATAAATAAGAAATAATGTCTAAATCATACCAGATCATATCTACTCTGGATTGATGGAGATTAAGGAGATATAGTCTAATGTTATCAAGTCATGTAATTATTATAGGAGAGTAGGACTAGCGCCCCAAAACCATGAATGAACGGTGCTTCTTCCCCAACTTGATGTATCTTAGGTAATAAGTACTCTAGTCATAATTGTGACACCTCGGCCCCACTCTTGGGTGACACCGTAACCCAAGGTTACAACTACAGCCTATCTCGAAAGTCGGTTATGCCTTACTAACAAAATAAATAATATATTATGGGTGCCCTGGGTGGGGACCAGGTTTCACCCCCTTCATGTGTCGAGAACTCAAGTCCAAAAATACACAGGCAGCGAGTAGGCACTCGAGTCTCACACTCGACCAGGCTTTGGAATAAAATTCAATTTGTGGCAATTAAAAGTAGTTTCTAACAAACACACATAAAATTCCACTGATATGGGCCTCAATTGTCTCCCACAAGTTTAATACAAACAAATAAATTACATAAATAAAACATGAACTCGATCCAAATTTTCTCACAGCCTGCAATCCTCATCAACCGGCAGTTCATCCACTAGTACCGCTTTCCCCTTCCTAGACCCTGAGCCCTTTGCACGGTTAGTGGGAAAAATGGAGTGACTCTTAAGACTTAGTAAAGGCAATATATAATGCAGTAAATTTGAGCTCATGCCAAACATAGAAGAAAATGTGATGTAAATCATACATGCAGGCCTGTCCACCACACCCTAAAGGATTTTGGTGGCCCCAAATGGTTTCTTCTAAAAGCCTATCTCGAGAATCACACAGTTAGAAATCCATAGCCTTGTGCCCAAGCACTCATTTGTCCTTATATGCAAGTCATGACAAAATAATTTACACACAAAACATATTAAACCCTTACCAAAACAATGCTAACCGTCTACTGATTTTTGTTAAATCGCTAAGCAAATCGATGTTACGCACCAAATTCCTTCAGCAAAAATTAAACTACATAAGACTAAAGAATTAATTAAATATAAATACTAACACCAATTCCAGCCAATTTCTAGAATACGTTCCATGCACCTTATCCCTTAGCCTTCACTATCGTTTTTCTTCTACCTTTTGGTCCTCATTTCCTTTATTTTCTTCTTGAATTTCACGACTTCCCTTCAATCTCTTATGCCTTTGTTGTCGCTGGGCCTTTTTATTTTTCCTTCTCTTTCTTCCAGTTTCACTAACTTCCTTTTTCCAATTTTTCCCTTATTTATACTACCTCTTATAATCATTCACCTACCATCCCAATCAATTGCAAAATTGGAGAAGAAATGAAACTTGGCAGACAAGGCTTTCTCAAGCCCTCAGGAGGTGACAGGTGGTTGCTGCATGGCAACCACTTGGCTTCAATTTGGTGTCATTTTGATGCCTCATTCCCACTAGAAAATTCTAGCATTTCCTCCACCATTCTTCTTTGCATGCCTACTCCCCCCTTGGATCGAACCCGTGCCCAATTGGCCCTTAGCACCTATCCTTGCATGCGCGTGCCACTCCACTTGCAAGTTCCCCTAACTATATGTGTGCAAATATTAATTTTAAGCTATACTTCTAGGCTATTTTGCTTAAACTTCCAGCACTTGTATGCCCCATGGCTCGATCCCTTAACCTCCCATCTTTCTCGTCTTCACGCGACTACTAGTATGCCACCCTCCTTGTTACATGTTAGCACAAAATTTCATTTTATACTAAATCAATGCCCAATTCTCTAGCTTACATTTTAAACCTAATAAATTCCACAAATTCTCATTCATTTTCCTCATTCACAAACATGATAAATTTAATATCCTCAATTAAATTCCTTAAAACTACAAATCTTCAATAAATCATTTCCAATACTCAAAATTACTTATTATTAATTCATTCAAAATACCAGGATGTTACAATAAATACTCTAGGTAATAAGTACTCTAATCATAATTGGTTCTTCTCCCCCAACTTGTTGCTTATCAAGTGCATGCAACTTGATTTTTGAGTCCCTATACAGCAATATGCGTTACACCATACTGAATTGTCACTCCATTTTGCTATGATGTACATGGAATTGTGTGGTGCCTAATAACTTCTTAATCTTTGCAAAATTTATAAAGTTCACCTCTACAGAACTTTAGGTCATTGTCTATCTTCAAGTAATTAGCATATTAATCCATCTATCTCTTAACCACAGTCTTTCAATACTTAAAGTGTTGTAAATAAAAATATTTCAAAAGACATTTATCCAATATTTTGCATATTTTATGTTAATTGTTTACACATGGCCAAAGAACCTTTTGATGATGAAGTTATGAAGTGGTAGCCGTTCGCTCCATTCCTGCCTCTTCAAGCACACCTGCAATGGAGACGAGGACTTGCTCCCCCGGTCAATCTCCGACGATCAAGTCAGATGTCTCTTACCCGAAAATTCAGTATAATTACTTAAGTTGTATCTCAAAAGCAGAAAGAGACCCCCTTTTTCTTACCTCGCCCTCTCTTCTTATTCTTCTCTCGAGATAGGGATCCTAGTGAGATCTTCGGGATCTCCCCTCCGCTCTTCTTGGAATCTTCCTGATAAGGATTCCATAGTAGCCTCCGTCCCCGAAGGATTCGGGATAGCTCCTGCCCCCGTGCCCTCCGGCGAGATGGTCGGTCCCTACAAACTAGGAGATTTCCTTACTGAGTGCCTAGTCAATTGGTGTGGTGATGCTTATCCGCCACATGTCTTTTAGACCCAAGCGAGATAATCGTAGGCGAAGCTCCCTATTAGGAAACATATGTTCCGGCCGCCATTAGATGCCTGTCCGAGGTATTGGCGTAATTATGGACCTGAGGGCATTCTCCTTATCACCTTTCAAAACTTTTTCAAACTTATCATTCCAACCCTCTTCTCTCTCTCTCTCTCTCTCACTCTTGCTCTTTTTCTTTGGGTCTCTGGTTCTTGAAATAGAGAGGATTTTAATTTGCTTGGAGTCCGGATGAGAGAGAAAGAGACCCAGTGAAAAAGAGACCCATTAGCTACCATATTTGGCTCCTCTACTTTGTTGTCCACCACCCCTCTCGCATCGTCATCGACCTCAATGCCCCATCATTTGCTTTTGGGTCACCGCCATGATGGAGCCCCATTTTATTTAGGCAGCCTTATCCACGTTTGTTCAGATTAGGCCTAGTTGTCCTCTGGTTGTTGAAGATTTCATCACATGGTGGATAATATCCAAATTAAATCCTACTTATTTTTCTTTAACGAACCAAATTATTTTTCGATTATCCACTAACGTTCACATGGTTTGGCAACTATAAATACCATCATTGGCTTTTGCTTCAGATACAATGAGAACACACGAGTCTCTCCATCCTCTAAACATATTTTGTTCTCTACTTGTTGGGTTTTCTCCTATAAAATTTTCTTATTGTTCCTACTCGAGAATCTCTCCCTCCTCTAAAACATCTTTTGTTCTCCGTTTGCTAGGTTTTCTCCTATTAAATTTTCTTCTTGTTCCTGCTTCTGGTTTCAAATAAAAAAACCCTGTTCAATCTTAGGGGATACACTGCACCGGTGAAATATCCTTGAGGATAATATCTAACATGCCTTAGGCTTTTGGTTTTGTTCTTCTTGTTTTCTCCAACAATATTTACAACACCAAAGGCCATTCCTAACACTGTGGTCATGTTATTTCCAGGTTTAGTTTAGTTTATTTTTGTTTAATTCATTCCCAACAATCTCAAGGATAGTTCTTGTGCAATCGAGTATACACATGTTTCCAATGATTTCTCTACCACTGATGCTACCAATACTAATGCTACTGCCAATCCCAATGGCAGCTCTATTACTACCAACACCAATATCACTGCCACTAATGCTATTTCGATTGTCGTTTCTTCCTATGATGCCGTATGCAAAACCATTCCCTGATATCTCAAAAATTGAGATGTTTGGTGGCCAAAATTTCAAGTGCTAGCAAGAGCGAATTTCCTCAATCCTTGATATGCATGGTGTTAAAAAACAAATGGAGTCATGTCTTTATGGCAACAAGGTATGTAGACATATTATTATCAATACCTTATCTAACAAACTTTTTGATGTTTATTATTCCTATAAGGAAACCAAGCAAATTTGGGACTCTATGATCGCTAAGTACACTGCGAATGATGCAGGCAAACAAAAGTTCATTATCGTCCACTATTATTGTTGGGAGATGAATGACGAAAGGGACATCAAGGCTCAAATCAATGAGTACCACAAGCTCTTAGAAAATCTAAAGGCAGAAAAAATCACCTCGCGAGAAGAGTTTATAGCTAGATTGTTGATTGAGAAGTTGCTAAAATCTTAGAGCCACTATAAGCAACAACTAAAACATAAGCATAAGCAATTGTCCTTAGTTGACCTAATCACCCATATCATTATAGAAGATACCAACCAAAAGGAGGCCAAAGCTACTAAGGGAAAAGAGATTGCAACAAAGGCTAATCTGGTCCAGAGTAAATTTCAATGGCACAACAACAACAAGAGGTATGATTCTAAGAAATCTAATTATGTGCATAAGCCTAATATCCCTACCTTCAAGAAAAAGGGTACTTGCTTTGTTTGTGGAAAGCTAGGCCATCATGTGCCTCAATGCAGGAACAAAATGAGAAACAACAATCCTCTTAGGCCAAAGGAAAATTTGGTTGAAGAAGATGATATTATTATTGCGGTTATTTCTCAAATATATCTTATGGCTAATGTGAAGGATTGGGTGGTAGACTCTGGGGCTACCAGGCACATTTGTGCCAATCGAGATGCTTTTTCCTCATATACTTTGGTTAAAGATAGAGAAGAACAAGTGTATCTTGGAGATTCCTGAACAACGAATGTTCTTGGGAAAAGGAAAGTTCTTCTCAAACTCATATATGGCAAGACTTTAGCTTTAAAAAAAGTTCATGTACCCGATATTAGAGCAAATCTAATTTTTGTGTCTCTACTGGGAAAGGTTGGGATAAGATTGTTATGATATTAGAGCAAATCTTTTGAATTTGATCATATCGTTATGACCAAGAATAATGTATTTGTGAGGAAGGGTTATTGTAATGAGGGACTGTTTATTTTGAATGTTGCTCAAATTATGAATGAGAATGATGCTTATTTTTTTGCTTACTTGATTGACTCGTATGATATTTGGCATGCTAGACTAGGACATGTTAGTATTTCTTACATCAAGAAAATGAAAACACTTGTCTTGATTAGTGGTATAAATAGTTCATGCATGGATAAATGTGAAATTTGTGCTGAGACTAAATTGATTAAGAAACATGTTTATTTGTTCATAGATAAACTAAATTATTGAGTTTGATTCATACAGACTTATGAGATTTAAAATAGACTATGACTAAAGGTGGTAAAAAATATTATGCGACTTTTATCGATAATTTTTTTAGATATACTAAAGTGTATTTACTTAGAAATAAAGATGAGGGATTTGATGTGTTTCTTACGTACAAATAGAAAGATTAAAAAAATAAGATCAGATAAAGGTGGTGAATATGTGCTTTTGAATGAATTTTCTGAAAAATAAGGAATTATTCATGAAGTTACATCACCTTATTCACTTGAATCTAATGGTGTAACAGAAACGAAAAATAGGACACTTAAAGAAATGATGAATGCTATGCTTGTTAGTTCTTCTACACCTGATAATTTGTGGGAGGAAGCTATCTTATTTGCATGTCACTTACAAAACAAAATTTCCTATAAGAAAATTGGTAAGACACCTTATGAACTTTGGAAAGGTTATCCACCTAACTTAAAATATCTAAAAGTTTGGGGTTGTCTTGCTAAAGTTATTTTGATTTATCCCAAGAAAAGGAAAATTGGGTCAACAACTTCTAATTGCATGTTTGCTAGTTATGCTGATCATAGTATTGTATATAGATTTCTTGTGTTAAAAAGTGATGTGCTTGATTGCAATACTATTATTGAGACAAAAAAATTGGAGGTTTTTGAAAATATTTCTCCTTTGAAAATTGAGAGAATTTCTTCTTCGCCTGATGGAAATTCTACTTCACCTACTGTTCAAAATGATTTTGAAAATTCGAATGAGGATTTGAGAAGAAGTAAAAGGCAAAGGAAAGAAACTTTTTTGGAAATGATTTTTATACTTATCTTGTTGAAAATGACCCTTCAACTCTTACAGAAGTTATTTTTTCTCCTGATGTTTTTTGGAAAGAAGCTATTAAAAATGAGATTGATTCTATTTTGCAAAATGATACTTGAGATTTCATTGATTTACCTCCTGAGGCTAAATCAGTTGGTTGCAAATGGATTTTCAAAAGAAAATATAATTCTGATGGTTTGGTTGAAAAATTTAAAGCTAGACATATTGCAAAAGGTTTTACTCAAAAACAAAATATTGATTATTTTGATACTTATGCCCCTCTGACTAGGATTGCTTCCATTTGTATTTTGTTTGCTTTAGGTTCGATTTACAAACTGTATATATATCAAATGGATGTCAAAACTATTTTTTCTAAATGGTAATTTAGAAGAAGAAATTTATATGTTGCAACTTAAAAGTTGTGTTGTTTCTGGTCAAGAAAGTAAGTTTGTAAATTACGTAAATCTTTATATGGTTTAAAGCAAACACCTAAACAGTGGCACAAAAAATTTGATCAAGTCTTGTTGTGTGATGGATTTTCATCTGTTAAGGTAAATAAATGTGTTTATACAAAATTAATTGATGGTGATTATGTGATTATCTACTTGTATGTGGATGACATACTCATTTTTGGTATTACTCTTAATTTAGTACATAAAACTAAATATTTTCTTGAACCTAAATTTGACATGAAATATATGGGTAAAGATGTCATCTTGGGAGTTAAAATCATAAAGAATGATAATGGTATTATGTTGTCACAGGAGCATTATGTTGAGAAATTACTAAAGAAATTTGATAATTTTGATATTGTTGGGTTTACATAAGTCTCATCATATGCATAGCAGAATAAAATTTAATTTGTAGGTATTACGTTTTTCAGAAATTATGGTTTACAAAAATGAAGACAAAAACGAAAGAATACCTCTTGATGAAAACCAATTTCAACGTTAGGTTCCTTGTCATATAATCCTCCAAGTATAGGATGCTGAGTCGGTCTACCCGAAATTACTAAGATTCAAGAATTTCAAGAGAAGAGGAAGAAGAAATTTTTCTTTAAAATTTCTAACTCACTTTTAAATTCACACACACTTCTCCAGGAATTCTCCCAATTCTCAAGTTTTCAAGAAGGTGCAAATGAAGGGTTAATAGAGCTATTTATATAGTTCCAACATAACCCTATTCCTTTAATGGGTTGGGCTTCTTAAGCTCATTCCATTTAATGTTATTGGGCTAAGCCGAATTCAATGGAGTTTAATTGTGTCAAGTCCAATCCAATAGTGCCATTGGCTAACCTTAATGTATTAGCAAATAGCCCAACCCAATTAATAATTAAATAATTATATTCACAATATAATCATTTAATTATTCTTATTTATCCAATAAATAAATACACTATTATTAGTAATTCTAAAACTACTAATTTATCCTTCTTCTCTTTGAAAGTAATTTTTTTTTGTGAGACTTTCAGGGTTCACAAATAAATTGGCAATGAGAATATTCAATTATTAATTCTCGTAAATCATGAGTGACATCCAACAATATATCATGATTACCCAGTTTATTGTGAAGTAGATATTGTGAACCTTTTATTACGTTACAAAGAAATACAATCCTTCTATCATCTTATATCCTGACAAGATATGAGTTCATGGTTAACAGGTGAAATCTCTCAATCTTGTCATATCACCAAATCCAAAATCAATCTTGATAAATGTGACATAATTTTATAAAACACATTCCATCGTCATATTACCTTGGCCAATGATTTATTGTCAAGTGATTATTAGATCGCATAAAATATCATCCTTATATATCTCGAGGTGGTAGATTCCATGTCTGATGCACACATACCTCATGCATCACTAAACTAGGCACATAAATACACATGATCATTCGTGACTAGAACAACCATATAATATCGTTAATATCATAATTCACCAATACATAGATATCCATGTCATCTTAGGTCTAAGAACTAGTTGCACATTTGTAGCTAATATTGAATCATTGACCCATGAGACAAAACCCATGTGATTCAATGTTAATAGTCCCATTCAGTGAACTCGTTCTTGTAACAAGCACCCACTCATCTTCTTTGCATATCTCATATAAAATGGCATGAAATTCACCAACCTTATCTTTTAGTATCTCATACTAAACAAGGAGGAAGATGATGCTCTGGCCTTTACAAGTTGCTATTATCCATATTAGGAACTCTACTGCTAGGAATATGTTTATAGTATAACAACTTGTGGATTATCCGTAACTTGTATTCTTAACTCTTAAGAATGGTATCCACTCCTTATTATACTAATGGTTATATGTTTTTAATTTAAACCATATTGTAATTTAAATAAAAACATAAACTTGTCATTTAAATAATATTTAAAAAATTACAAGATCGAGTCTCTTTATGCCACTAGAACTAGTTTTTAGGGCTTATATCTAACAGATGTGACACCTGTGAGTACTCATTATGATGCTAATACTCAATTAAAGAAAAATTGAGGTGATCCAGTATCACAATCTAAGTATACATAGATTATTGGGAGTTTGATGGATTTGATGAATTTTTCGAGACCTGACATAGCTTATGTTGTGTGTAGATTGAATAGATATACTCAAAATCCTGTTAGTCCCTTGACACACACAATGGCCACTCAAGAGGGGGGTGAATTTAGTGATTAAAATTAATTGAATCAAATTATTCCCTTTTAAAAACTCTTGAGATTTTCTTATAAACGAAATACCCTTGTTATAAATATATATGTTATTTGAAAATGATAGCAATATAAATACACAAATAACCACAATAATCGACATAAGAAATATAGTGGTTCGGAGTCTCCAACACCTATTCCACTCTCTCAAGGTTAACCCGACACTTGAGGTTCCACTAAAACCACACCTAGGTTTTCAACAAGCTCACCTAGGGAACTTTTACACAACACCGAGGTTTTCCCCCTAGCTCACCCCAGAAACTAATACAACAAAATACACCTAGATTACTTGGGCTCTAGGAGGCCACTCACAATCCACAATAAATACAAATAATCAATCATATGTCCAACACACTTGGACTAAAATGGATATCAATATAAGAACAATATACAAGGCAAATATGCAAATACAATGATACAATTTTTACCAACTTGAAGAGAATATCTTCTTCTCCTTTGCCTTGGGCTCCAATGGATGTATCTTTGAGCTTGAGCCTTGGATTTCTTTGAAATAAATGCTTGAGAGCTTGGAAGTGCTTTAGGATGATAGATCTTGATTGTGCATTAGCCTTCTCCAAAAATTTCACCTTGATATTTATACTAGAGCTTCCAACAGATCTGTAACAGTTAGGAAAAATTCGACCGTTGGAGCCGAGAGTCGACTTCTCTAAAACAGGAGTCGACTCTAGTTATACAAGAGTCGACTTCTCTAATGCTAGAGTCGACTCTTCGAAAAACACCATGTTGCTAGGTCGACTCTGCATCAACTGCTCTCGGCTGGGTCGCCTCTCACTTTGCAAGAGTCGACTCTAGCTGAAGGGAAGTCGACTCTAGATATATAAGAGTCGACTTTTGGGCCAGATTTTATAGAAAATGGATTTTAAACATATAGCAAATGTTTGAAGGCATAATACATATAGCATGAATACACTATAACAAAGTACCCCCCATTTGGATTCAATAAAAATATCTAAAAAATCAAAATCCAAATAGATAAGAAAGTAGATTTTGGGTTTTAGTACAAAATCAGAATTTAGCGATTTTACCACCCCTAAAATAGATACCTTCTATTTCTTAAAAAATTCATTAAAAATCATTTTAACACTATTGAATATTAGATATGAAAATACCGGGAGTTAGTTTTTCAAAATGAAAACATTTTCTAATATGTTCTCTTATAGTTTGCTAATATTCCAGACTTAGAAAAATATCATTACTTGGTTCATTTTGATGCACAAAATAGTATAATACTTAAGACATATCAAAAATATATTAGAGGATTTAAATATACCAAAAATAGTTTTACTAAAATTATATTTTGTTAATCATCAAAACACACAATAGGTTGATTGGAGCAATTTGGCTCAACAAATCCCAATAGTCATTAGGCTGCGTTAGTTAAACTAATGAAATATTTGAGAGGTACCATGAATTATGGTATTTTGCATAGTGAATTTCCTGTTGTGTTAAAGGGATACAATGATGCTAACTGGATCTCAGATTCGAATGAGACAAGATCCACTAATGGATATATATTCACTTTTGGTGATGGTGATATTACTTGGAAGTCAGCTAAACAAACTATCATTGCTAGATCCGCCATGGAATCATTGTTTATAGCTTTAGAGTTGGCTGGTAATGAAGATGATTGGTTAAGAAATTTCTTGACAGATATTCCATTGGAAATGAAACCAACGCCTTTAATGTGTATTCACTGTGATTGTCAAGCAACAATAGCCATTGCAAAGAACAAGACTTTCAATGGAAAGAATAAACATACTCGATTGAGACATAAAGTGATAAAGTAGTTGTTGAAAAATGGAGTTATATCGATTGATTATATGAAGTCAAAAGTGAATTTGGCCGATCCTTTAACTAAACCTTTGGGAAGAAAATTAATAATTGAAATATCGAAGGGAATGGGACTTCAACCAATTTGAGCTATTAATAGTGATGTCAACCTAACTTATGTGAATGGAGATCCCAAGAATTAGGTTCATATGAGTAATAACAAGTCACTATTAATCCTATAAGTATTATTTATTTGTTTATCCATTCCTATGGTGTGATAGTGTAAGATTGCAATAAATGAGAGAATGAGCTAAAAGCTCTTAATGATTTTCATATCCCTTATGGGTGGTGTATTTAGTTGCAGGATACATTTGATGAAATCACCTATATTAGTGTGGAGTGGGGTTGCTCCTATGAGATTGTGGTGAAATCTCTAAAGCACTAATGAATAGCTAGGCGTGCGTACAGCTTATTTGTGCAAAATCACGTTAAACAACAAATTATATGAGAACTATAATGTGATTAGTGAGATTGTAATTTACACTAAGAATTTATGGTTCATAAAAGATTTAATGTTCACCATTTATTTTGTAAGTTATATCTCATTCAATCTAGGTCTGATTCATAGTCCAAAAGATACCATATTCGATGTATTATATTATTATGAGTAAACCCAACAAAATTCATTTCCTTTGAAGCCTTTTGAAATAAGTGGAGGATTGTTGTAAATAAAAATATTTCAAAAGGAATTTATCCAATATTCTGCATATTTTATGTCAATTGTTTACATGTGGCCAAAAAACCTTTCAAAATTCTTTCAAATCTTATCATTTCAACCCCCTCTCTCTCTCTGGGCTTCTGGTTCTTGAAATAGAGAGGATTTAAGTTTGCTTGGAGTCCAGATGAGAGAAAGACCTAACAACTACCATATTTGGCTTATCTACCAGGTCGTCCACCACCTCTCTCACACCGTTATCGGCCTCAATACCCTAACAGTCGCTTTTGGCTTGTCGCCATGATGGAGCCCCATTTTATTTGGGCAGCCTTATCCACTTTTGTTCGGATTAGGCCTAGTCGTCCTCTGGCTGTTGAAGATTTTATCATTTGTTGGATAATATCCAAATTAAATTCTACTTATTTTTCTCCAATGCACCAAATCATTTTTCGATTATCCGCCAACATTCACATGGTTTGACAACTATAAATACCACCATTGGCTTTTACTTTAGATACAACGAGAACACACGAGTCTCCATCTTCTAAACATCTTTTGTTCTTTGTTTGTTGGGTTTTCTCTTATTGAATTTTCTTATTGTTCTTGCTCTTGGTTTCAAATCAAAAGAGCCTGTTGAATCTTGAGGGATACGCTACACCGATGAAATATCCTTGAGGACAATGTCTAACACGTCTCATACTTTTGGTCTTACTCTTTCTGTTTTCTCCAACAATACTTGCGGCACCAGAGGCCATTCCTGCGAATGTGGTCGTGTCTTTTCCAAGTTTAGTTTAGTTTTGTTTTGTTTAATTTATTCCCAATAGAAAGTCATGAAAATTATACCCTTTTGCTTCAAGCAATAGATGTAAATCTTCATTGAGTAATCATCAATAAATGTTGGGAGTTATCTGACACCATCCTTGGAAAAAACTTGAGATACCCCCAAAGGTCTGAGAGAACATTGTTTAAAGGTAAAACAACCCCAAGATTTATTAGAATTATGAAAATTTGTAGTCAATAATTTTTAAAGATTCTCCACAACTTGATATGAAAGGAAATGATTTGAAATCAAATAGAATATAAGTTAACCATCTATTTTTATAGATGATATGAATAGTCACTTTTATGAGAGACATAGATTTGTAGTTTATGAATGACTTCTCAATCTTTAAATGGTTGTATTTATTCATTAGTATCAATTAGACTAAGAACAAACTTGTGTCACTTCAAAAAAGTGTTTGAAATAATTGATTTCCTTTATTTTTTTATCATTTAATAATACAAATTATCTAATAATCTCTCACTTAATTTGTCTACTTTAGCTTTGAGGTGGTTGCATCTAAGCATAGTAGCATGATTTGTCTTAAAAATGACCTTCATAGGAAAATGGTGTAACCTCTTACATATAAGCCATAATTCTTCCTAACTTACGGATGATGTGAGATTATCTTTCTTCAACACAAGCCCAGGGCCAGCCTTGGGCATAGATTTTCTAAGCAGTCGCCTAGGACTCTCCTTTTAGATTCAATGCCTAAGAGCCTTTTCAGCTTAAGACCTTTTTAAATCCAACGGTTAGACCAGATCAAACTATATTAAAATATATGTATATAAACTACACATGGGATAGTGGGCTATAGGTGTGCTTGGAAGAAGAAGAAATATATTAAAATTAAAAAGGAAATGGGCTGCTTATGTACATATATATATATATAATATTCTATAATAATATTTATAATAAAATTATAAGAGAATTCATATAGATAATGTTTTATAATATTTTTAAATGTAGAGGATTTCATATAAAATTTTGCTTAAGACCCCTAAGATCTCAAAACTAGCCTTGCACAAGCCCCCTAATTGAGGATGAGTTATGTGTATAGGGGACTCAGTCTGAATTTTTCACAAGCAACAAAAACTACCCGAGGTTAAACCAATGGGTTAGCATTTTAGGTGCTAATTAGTTGACTTTTTGGTTGAATATTTGTAGATTGAGTGAATCTTTAATCAGGTGACATGTAATTATAACAAAAGACTATCCCTGTACTGTAGTGATGGGAAATAGGCAGGCTGAACCGGCCCGGCCCGCATCCCGCTTGACCTGCCCATTTGGTGGGTCGGGCCGAATTTGGCCCACGAAAGAAACGAGTCGGGCCAAGGAAATGGAAACTTAGGTCCGGCACGGCCCTGTGGCCCTTAATAAATGGATCAAAGTGGGCCGGGCCGGGCCGACCCGTGGGCCTGTTGGGCAGGGCCGGCCCGTGGGCTTGGCTATTTGGGCTGGCCCATGAGCCATTTATTTTTAATTTTTTTATATATAATTTTTTAAATATATTTTTTTTATTTTTTCCAAATGTAACTAATATTTTTTAAAATATGTTTAATAAACATATTAATGTTTAAAATATGTTTAGTAAACATTAATAAACATTGTTTACTTATATTAATAAACATATTATGTTTACTTACATTAATAAACATATTAATGTTTACTTATAATTTTGATGTTTGTAAAATTATGATGTTTATAGTAAACATTATGTTTACAAAAATTACACTAAAATTATGTTTACAAACATAATAAACATTATGTTTACAAACATAATTATGTTTACAAACATTACAATAAAATTATATTTACAAGAAACATAATTTTTAATTATTATGTTTATAATTATTAAATACAAACATAATTTTTTAAATATTTTTTTATTTTTTAGTGGGCCGGGCCGGGCCGCGGGCCACGTATTGCTGGCCTGACACTGCTCTTATTTTTTAATTGGGCCGGCCCAGCCCGTTTGCTACAGTAACGGGCTGGGCCGGCCCATGGGCCGCCCGACCCAGTTCCCATCTCTACTGTACTGTCTTGGGAGAGCTCTTAACTACCTAAATTACCCAAAACAATATATGAGTGATGGAACTAATAGTAGAATTATAGAAAACTTAAAAGTTTTCAAATGAATCAAGTTGTGACTAGGATGGCTATTTTGGCTATCATTAACCACATTAATTAGGGCAAGCATGCCCCCTTAGTTGTAAAGATTGTGTTGTTTGTATGGTTGTTCAATTAGATATGTCTCTTTTGTCATGATTATGTAAATATAAATTAAAAAATATCACGTATCATTATATTATGAGACAATGAATATACGCAGTATGATAATATTACTATATACATCATATTAGAGAAATTTTATAAAATCAAACTACCAAGACCTTGATAAAATACCTATATGCCTCGAGGCTTAAGCTGAAGGCGATTTTGAAACCACGCTTAAAGGATATATTCCAACATCATATATCTATGTCCGAATGTTCCCTTATTTAAGTTTTAGAGTGATTTTTTACCATGCCTATAAATGAAAAATAAAAAAATTATATACCTAATGGACCATACCGGCTTGATCTCGACCCTCGACCCATGGCCCAATCTCGACTCCTCGGCCCACGGCCCGATCTTGGCCCAGCCTTGACTCTATCCTGGCCCTGCATTAGTCTACAAGAGCATCATTACCACTGCATGCTAGGTACTCTCACGCTCGTTTCAAATTCCATCCTCATTAATGAGGATTTCATCCCATCCTTATTAATAACATATTTCATTTGCATTTAATGAAGGTCTTGTCGGCACCATGCCACCTTCAGGGAGCCTCGTTGGCGTCGGATATCCAGTCCCATCACCCTACAACGCACAATGCACGCAGGAGAACCTCTCATCCTTCTATATAAACTATCTCTCTCCAAAGTCAAGGTATATTCTTTTCTAATTTACTGATATTCTATTAATTTACTTTCTTATTTACTTGGGCGTCGGAGTGCTTACAGGTGCCAGTCATCTCCTAACAAACCGATCGCCGGAATCCATTCTTTACCATTGTAAGCCCACCTCCGACCACC
Organism: Diospyros kaki; assembly: GCA_036245055.1. Taxonomy (NCBI): domain Eukaryota; kingdom Viridiplantae; phylum Streptophyta; class Magnoliopsida; order Ericales; family Ebenaceae; genus Diospyros; species Diospyros kaki. The sequence continues at coordinate 8,539,448 of BSEG01000003.1, forward strand.
ATTTTCGGGCCAGAAGAAACACCTAACATTAATTAAAAAAAAGACTTCGCTTATATAACTCATATTTTGGTGTTGTGAAACCTTTTAATTTTCTAAAATACCCTTTATATATCTTGCTTAAAAACCAAAATTAACTATGTTAACAAAATTTGAACTGATAATCTCCATATAATAATAACTGATGTGGCATTGCCTAAAATTACTAGAATACCCCTACGCGCTAATAGTCTCACCTGCCACGTAGATCACCTGAGAGACCGACACATGGCAAGTCAACAATTCAGAGCGGAGCTCGAAAAATTCGAGCCGGACTGCAAGACCCGTTCTAACTTGACCAGGATCCTCGGGAGTCGTACCCGCTCATCTCGGGTACCCCAAAACGGGTCTGCCTATAAAAGACAAGGATTCTCGCAAGATATCTCCAAACTCTACAACTCTTATATTTATTTCGACTTGCATTTATTCTATTAATTTGAGCGTCGGAATCTACCCCAGGGGATCCTAGCCCCGACCCTCCATTATCTTGCAGGTTCTATACCCGAGGTCTGACATCGCCAAGTCCGAGGTACTATTCCCGAGGTCTAATCACAGAGGTGGCACGTGGTGCTCGGTCCCAAAAACCATCATCAATAACTAATTTATCAGACAATTTTACCATTACACCAAAACATATTTTATTAATTTTGTTTAAAAAAATTTAAAAGTAAACTGTAACTATCAAACATTACTGAATAAACTGTTATATAACTTTTTTTCTTACATGTCTGTAGTGTGGGCCACTCCTTCAATTGGCAGGAAGAAAATGAGTAAAAAAGTTTATTTTTTAATTATAAATCCATCATATATTATTAAAAATAAAGAGAATTCTATTTGTTCTGCCTATTCTTTTGTCTTGAATTTTAGACTCAAAATTAACAAAATTCAATAGAATAAATTTCACATAGCATATTTGATATTTGGTTAAAAACCATTGACTACCCTTATATTTTTTGAAATGTCGCCGACGTCTCTTGTCGTTTACTAACTATGCAAATTAACTATTTTCCCCACTTTTTAAAAAATTTCCCCTCGTAAAAGTATAAAACAAATTTTATACATAATATACTCCAATTAAGCCGCACTAATTAGATTAATAGAAAAATGACTTCTTAATAATAATAATAATATGATTTATAAAGACTCTCTTACTATAAGATTGATAAATCACTCATTGGATATTAATAAATCTCTATGTTTAATTCATACAGTCCACTCTATACATAGCTCAATGCTATTAAGCACCAACATATGACTAAAGCAATTACTATAAACACTAAACACAAGATCTTAACAATAACCTCAGGCTCTAAGGAACAATTTGTAAGCTACTGTAATACAACTTTTGTAATAATAATTAATCTAAATAATTTATTGTCTCCATTCATTCTATTGTCTCTCTACCTCCCATAATAAAACTCACAATAATAGTTTCAAATTGACGAAACTCACTTGGTGTGGGATTCAATTAGGGGTGAACAAGAATTCGGGTAAATCGAACTAATCGAACCGAGATTTTTCACCAGTAGCAGTTCAGTTCAGTTATTTCTCTTTAGATTTTTGGTTATTCAATTTAGTTCGATTATTAGCTTCAGTTCGATTTGATTATTTCTCTCAAGAATTTAAGTTATTTGGTTCAGTTTTTTTAATATTATTAACTAAAAAATCGAACCAAACTGATAACCCAATACTCTTTTATTAGGTTTGGTTTGATTTTTTTGGTAAGAATTTCGATTTGACTTTTAGTTTAATTATAATGGCTCAAAATTTGATTAGTTTAATTTCGGTCAGTTCGATTTGATTATATATCTCGGTTCAGTTCGATTCGATTAGTAATTTTTAATCAATTCGATTCAATTATAACCGATTACACACTCTTAACACATAATGGATTTGCTAAAACCCACACTAATAGGTTTCAATTGAAACCCATATGCTGTGGGGTTTTTTTGGGAGCTCACAACAGTGTGACAAACCCATTTCAATATGAAGCGCATATTGCTCATAAGGTGAATTTACTCATTTTCACTAAAAATGAAGCGCATAGGCATAGCTAACTTTTCTTCCCCATTTTCCTACTAAATGTGGTAGCTTGTGAGGATTTGCCAGTTGCCGGCCATGCCACGGTCGTGGGAGACGAAGGATGGCATTCTTCGCAATTGCTAGGCGGCTTCACAAGCCACATCGCAAACAATTCTTCCCTTTTGTCCCCCACTCAGTAACTCAACCTCCGCCCCCATGCCCGTGCCATCCGCCTCTGGTGCGCCACTTCCTTGGGACATTTCATCGAGCAGGTTTACTTCTCTCGCGCCCCCTCCCACAAACCCCCCGACGTTTCTCTTCGTTCCAACCCTCCTATGGTCAATCTCTCCGCGAAACAATCGATTTCAGTGCGTGCGTCAATGAGAACCATCAAAGCCACCAAAACCCAAATCTTCGTGTTGATGACTTGCTGGCAGCAGTCAGAAAGGCCGACCAGTTTTCTTCTGTAGGGGAAGCAATTGAGTTTCTTGACGAGGCGGGCTTGGAGGCCAACGAGGATTTGGTTTTTTTGGCGGTCTGGGCGTTGAGAGACGAATGGAAATTGGCGTTCCTGGTTTTCAAGTGGGGCCAGAAATGGGATCGTTTGGGGGAAAATAATTGCAGCCTGATGATATGGGTTTTGGGTAACCATAAAAAGTTCAACACTGCTTGGTGCTTAATTCGAGACATGCATCGTTCTTCCTTGGATACTGGACGAGCAATGCTTATCATGATGGATAGGTAATTCCGTAATACTTTCTTTTTCTGCAAGGATTTCGAGATGGCTATACAATTTGACATGTGAGGCTTATAGCAGCGCTGAATCTACGTACATAACGTATGAAATTCAGTACATTTTCCTGCTTTTCTGATCCTTGCATTTGATATCTTCTAAGCAATGTTCGGATCTAGAATGATGATTGTAGAAGGAAAAGAAATTTGAAGTAAAAACAAAAGTTTTGGGGGTGTATGTAAAAATGTTTGGTCATAAGAAATTTTATTCTTTATACTGTTGAAAAATCATAGTTGCAGACGTGCCTTGGTGTCTTTGTTCAACAGTGGGCAATGCTGGTTATTGCTTTAATCGAGTCATTCTTATGAGGTCACCTGTGGCTGGACAAAGATGGTTACTCTTTTTAAGGTTTTTACGTTTATGGCTAATCCCCACATGGTGGGATTAAGGCTTAACATTATGTTGTTTTTGTTCCAACATGTTCACTTGTAGGTATCGGCATGCAACTCTGAGTTATCCCATGACACATACATTCAGCTACTGAGCTTGTATGATGAGATTGAACAATATTTAAACACCAACCAGCCCTTGTGATTCCATTGCAACAGAATGTACTTTATTTCTAATCAGAAAGTGATTGAACAGTCTTTTGTATCCATACTAGCTTAACTATTACTTATTACATTCTTCTTTTCTTTCGTGTTTTCAATTTTCCAAGTATCTATAACTTGACTATCTGTTTTTCTCTCATGGGTAAATTATTTCCGGATTGAAAAACACCTCTTATTTTCCATGCCTATCTGACCATGGTTCTTTGATTTCATATTGAACCCTTTTTTTCCCCTTTCTTTTTGGCTACTAGTTCTTGCTTTATCATTTCTGAATTTTATAGTTGCTTTTCTTCTTTAAAAATAAGAGGTGCTTTCACCTGCCTCGTTGTTCATTCTTGTAGTCCTTGTTATAGAATTTAAGCATGGATGCTTGTGGCACATTTTTCCTCTGAGGATTGGGGACAATGGTTCTTTCTGCTTTATTAGTACTTGTTACATGGGATTTTAACCCAAAAGAATAAGAAAAAGAAAATACACAAATTTGCAATGGTTTTGTATGTTTTCATTTCTGAAAATTGTTTGCTAGTTCGGTGATCTGGTAAATGTGTTTACAAACTTGTCCAGCAAAGTGTTTTTGAGGAAATTTGTCTCTGAACACCCTGGTTTTAGGAAACTTAAAATATCTATACGTGCATGTGTGTATCTTGCTGGTCTCAAGATTTGCTTTCATGGAAGGCATGAAAATTATACAGAACAATGATGTTTTCGAAGCTTTTATTATTTTTGGTTAAAAGAACAAAGCAAACAATAATATAAACACTGTAACCCAATGGGCCATATTGTTTACATTGCTTTCTATCTGTGACAGTGCTGAGCCGTTGGGAATTGGATAGCCTGCTTTATATCTAGGTTTCAAATAACTTCTGAACTGATTGCTCTATAAGTCTCATTTCATTTTCACGAATCAGTATAAGCATTAAAATACAGATCTATTCTGTTACCGTTTCTTGTTTTATTAGATATGCAACCGCAAATGACCCAGGCAAAGCCATTCAGACATTTCAGATAATGGAGAAGTTCAAAATGATTCCTGATTTGAAAGCATTCCACATGCTTTTGAGTACTCTATGTGAATATGGAAATATTGAAGAAGCTGAAGAGTTCATGCTCCTTAATAAGAAGTTCTTCCCGCTGGAAACCAAGAGCTTCAACATAATTCTGAACGGATGGTGTAACATATCTGTTGATGTCTGTGAAGCAAAGAGAATATGGAGAGAAATGGCCAAATGCTGCATCATTCCAGATGCCACTTCCTACTTGCACATGATTTCTTGCTTCTCAAAGGTTAGGAATCTTTTCGACTCACTGAGACTGTACGATGAAATGAAGAAAAGGGGCTGGGCTCCAGGAGTTGAGGTATACAACTCTTTGATTTATGTACTTACTCACGAGAATTGCCTGAAAGAAGCTCTTAAAATTCTGGACAAAATGAAAGAAGCCGGCGTGCAGCCAAATTCTGCCACTTACAACTCCATGATATGCCCTCTATGTGAAGTGGCAAAGCTAGAAGAGGCAAGGACTGTGTTGGCTGACATGATAGCAGGGAATATCAGGCCGACCATTGACACATATCATGCATTTCTTGAAGGTGCAAATGTGGATGGAGCTTTGGAAGTTCTTGTCCATATGAAGAAAGCTGGCCTTGGTCCAACCAGGGATACCTTTCTTCTGATTCTTGGCAAGTTCTTCAAATTGAAGCAACCTTAGGATGCCTTGAAGGTCTGGGCGGAAATGAAGCAGTTCGAGATGGTGCCCGATTCTGCACATTACAACTTACTGGTGGAAGGACTGGCAAATTGCGGGTTGTTGATTAAGGCTCGAGAATATTATGCTGAGATGAGATCGAATGGGATTTTTGATGACCCGAAGCTGAAGAAGTTCTTGCAGGAACCGGTGCAACACTGTAGCCTCCAAAGTAAAAAAGATCCGTTCGGGGCCATGAGAAACGTTAAGAGAAGTCGCCGGAGAAGCGGCGCCAGGCGAAGAAACAGAGGCGGTAAGCATCCATACCGGCCAAGAAAGACGGAAAAGTGTCAACTTAAAACTTAAATCAACACTACTTTAACGGCACAACAATCCCAGAGAGCCCGTTCTGAAGATGGAAAGCATTGTTCTATCTGGAATTGTATTTATGCTTCTGTTATATTACCATCTCCAGTCTGCAAGTGAAAATGTCTTAAAAGAGTTATTTTGCATCTGTAAGACACGGAATTGATTAATACAACCAGCAATGGCTGTACTGATATAAGCCACTGGAACAGTGGTTTTTGTCATTCAACTTACACTAATTAAAACTCAAATGTCACCACGACGAAGGTGATAGCCCTAATGGTAGATTCTAAGTGTTGATGAGTTTGATATCTCGTGAAATATAAACATTGATTTTTGCAAGTTTAAGAGATGAAGAGGTTAATGATGTTAACACACATGTCTAATGAGAGATTTTTTTTTTTTTTTTTTATAATTTATTAGATGACCTCTCTATAGTATAAAAAAGTTGAGTTAAAGTTAGGGACATTGCGCAATTCATAAGTTATCCTCTAAATATTAGCTTGAAATTATCTCATGTTATTGTGAAAAATTACATTTTTTAAATCTCTAAATTAGTTAAAAAATTGAAAAACTCTAAAAGCTTTCCAAGTTGAATTTAAATCATGTTTTCTAAATCTTTATTTTTCATTCAAAATTTTATAATTAAACATATTTTAATTTTTTTATAAAATAATTTATCAAAATACGACTTATTTTTCACAACTTAAACACCCACCAACATTTTCTGTGAATGTTCCAACTTAATTTTTAATTGTTTTGATTTGCACATACATAAAAAGAGTTACGAAGTTGATCAATTGCACTTAAAAACAATGCAATTCTATATAAATTCTCATATATTTACAAGGTTAATAACAAGAAGTCATATTTTAGTCTCACTAAAACCTAATAAGAAATATTATTGGTTATATGAATGAGATCTAGACATAATAGGAGAAAATTAACATGAAATTAACTCCATCAAGCCCAACTCAATAGATGAGATTAGAGACTAAGAATATGCTTGCACACGTATCTCTTTAGGTTCAAACATACCCATTTTAAAAGGAGAAGAAACAAAAGATATCACAATGATTTGAGGAGGAGAAAGAAACAAACGAACACAGCCAATAATTTGGAGAAGGGGGGGAAGGAAGAAACAAAGGTATCACAAAATTGTCAAACTGATCCAAATAACAGAACATTTTGAGATTTCACAACTTATTTCTAATAGAATTGCCTATCAACTGAATATAATGTAGAGATTTCCTTCCTGTCCATGATGCTTTGGACAACCAATGAAGGCCCTATAAATGCTGCCGTCTCTACCTAAAGAACAAGGATAGATCAATAAGTAGAAGAAGAGACATAGGATTAGAAAACAAGAAATCATAAATCACAAGTAGTGAATAAGTAAGGTATGCTTAAGCGCTATTGGTTTTCAATTCTGTATTCGTTTTTATTATTTTGAAACTAAGAACAGAAAAGGAAGATCTTTCAACTGTTCATTTCGTATTGAAAAACAAAAACAAAAAAATGAAAACAAAAAATGTGTGAAAATATATTTTCCATTTCATTTTTTCCCTCTTCCCTACCCTCTTTGTAGCCAGTGAGACTAGTCACCGGGCTCCTAGTGAGTCACCGGTGACCAAGGTGTGGCGGGGAGGGTGGGTAGAGTAAAATAAAAAAATAAAAAAAAAAATTGAAAGTTATCAAACAATATGTTAGATTTTATTTTTTTAAATGGATGCAGAAGAATAAAAGCTTTGTCAAATGCCCTCTAAGCCTCTGCAATCATTCTGGGTCTCTTGATTCCTTACTCTTAACAATGCCCCTCTTGATGTTTCTACTGCTGCTGCTTAGCTCCGCCATGCAGAAGATGACTCCAAATCGATGCCTTCTTCCCACCAAGTGGTAGTCTGCAGCAACACACGAACTTGTTAATGCTGTAGCTTTTGAACTGGGCCATTTTCAATTAAAGAATGTACACAAGCACAAATTTGAAATGATGCTAATTGCTAAGGTTATTTCAGTTCGTAAAAGCCACAGAAAATAAGTATGCGATTGGGAAAGTCAAGAGGTGGGAGACGGGGAGAGAACCTTGTAACCTCTTCGGAGAAACTCAAGCGAGCTTCCTTCTTCCTCCTGCAGTCCCAATACCCTCAGCAGTTCTTCCTTAGTCTGCAGCATATCAAATTATTCATCTAAACCCAACTAGTAAACCGAACGGAGTATGCAAAAGGAGTTGCGAGCAAAGATGCATACTTCACCCAGTGCGAAACGACTTGCACTCTCTGCCACGCAGGCATAAGAAGCATCTGCTTGTCTCAGCATCACTTGCCAAGGCCCTGCAAAAAGCCAAGTACGGCAAATAAGTGTAATTTCCAAGTTGGCCATTCCATATTTATAACTAGCCATGTATTGGTGTCACTAAAAACTGTTTTGAATTTCCTGGAAAATGAAAAAGAAAAATGATCTTGGAGGAAACAGAAAACAATTGCACTGACCAAAAAATAACGTGTCATTTACTGAAGGCTTGTTACAGGTCACCAATTCATAAACTTTACTTGAAAGGTTCAGCTAATTCACCATCTCCACATGTCAAATTTATGAAGAGGCCTTCTAACCATGGATTCACCAATTCCACCATGCCTCAGTACCAAGGTAGACTCCAGACATGACATACATTATCATTTTGTGAATTGTGAACCATGCACAGGTCTATATATTTATCATGAGATAAAAAACTGAATCAGCTAATCTTATAAAACTAGGACAAACAAAAAGAAAAAGATTTCCTAAGGTATCAAGATTCTTCTTCTTCTTTCATTAGTAATTGTTTCGTTGGATTCATAAAACAAGCAGTTTCAGTTACATCTTCAGATTGATGTATATGTGAGCATCATTTTTTGGCCATGGAGTAGAAATTACATGAAGCCCTTGGCACCCCCCAAAAAATGAAGATTGTGAAAAATAGAATAACAAATAGTTGTACATCTAAAATAGATTGTTCCTCACCAGGATATTGGCGGAACAGTGCTCCGCTATAATTCACAACAAAAGGTGCCACTGCAATTGTCTTCCATGTTGAATAACAAAACTTATTCCAAACAGGTAGGTAAAAGGCAACATCATGATCAAGAAAACTGAGAGCAGTAAATGGATACCTTGGAGTACTCTCTTGTTCGAATATAGAATACTGGGGTAAACTGAGAGAGGAATCGATAGTGTAAATCTTTGGGCGGAAATCCCAGAATGCCCAAATCAGAACTGCAATTTTTGTGCTCTTATAGTCCAAGAAAATTATCTCAATGAAAATACAAGTTCCAACCAGAAATTATAATTCATCAAGCATACCGCAATGTATCAAGCTCGAGATTAAAAAGAAGGGCTGGGGTTGATGTAGCAAACTTTTCCTGAACATTCGAAGTACAGGTCATGGCAGATAATAGCAACAGTGTCTATAGAAGGACGAAATTAGCTGCTAGCTGGAGATTAAACTTTATCATGCATCTTACCAAACAACAAATTGACAGCCTGGGATGCAAAAGGGTATGCATATAAAGGTGAACCTAATGCATGCAGCTCTTGCATTGCGGGCACTGTGGGTGAAGGTCAATGCAGCCTTACCCTTGCTTAGCAAAGAGGCTGTTTCTTGACTTGAACCTGTGACTTGGAGTTTACAATGGAGTAACCTCACTGTCACGCCAAGGCTCACCTTCACAAAAGCACATGCATATATGTTCTTAAATAGATACTGACATGCCTTTTAGCACAATCTCAAAATCAGGTAATTACACGTCTTAGTGAAAAAAACGCAACAATTGTGCTATTTTAATAGTCATATATAAGGCACATGTTGAAAATAAAGGAAATTGAAGAAGGATACATCATTCTAACTTCTGGGGTCACTCTGCAGGATGTCTCTAAACATTCAAGACCTAGGCATAAACTTCAAGAAGACTATAATTCAACAGCCCAGAGATTCAAAGACTCCCATTGCTCACATGGGCACAAGGAGGGGACAAGAATAAAACAGATCAAGTTGAACATGATATAATATACAACTATATATATGTATGTATCTTGCATTTTCAAGATACATTAAATTGCATGTAGTTGGTAACAAGAATCCAATTTATAAACCTCATAAAAGAATGCATCAAAGATAAACTTTATTTCCCATCAAATTGATGCAAAATTGGAAATACAGTGAAAATACCCACATGAAATAAAACTGCCATACACCACAGCATGGTTAGTAAAGTCAGCATTTGTCAAGCAACAACCACACAAGTCAGTCGATACTGGGACAGAAAAAGGTGAATAATGGGAAGATTCAATTAGGAAGATCAAACTAGATATTAATTCATGACAAAAATTAAAAATAAGTTCAGAGAAATTCTCAAAGAAAGGGTGGCATACCACATATTTCTCTATAGCTGCAAGTTCACGTGTGCTGCAATTAATGAATACATAAAGTGATGGTGGCTCGTTGGACTGCCAGCGGCCTGCAACCACAACAAAATGTTTAAATCAAAAACATAAGTGGCCCAAACTCATCAAAATCTTCCATGGCACAGGTATGGGCTGGAAGCAATTATCTATCAACTATTCTAAGCCATTAACTTGAAGAGAGGATACTCTTATTTTTTCTGACAAAATTCTGAAAGCTTGATATTTCCAGAAGTAACCTGCTCTTCAGGTATCTGACATTATCTTCGCCTTCACCCTTGCTTTTGTTACCTATGACCTAACAGCTCCTTTCATACAATTGAGAAGGAATATTTGACAATCTATTCGGGAGCATTTTGACTAGGAGTGGATTCCACATTAGTGTTGTTTTATTTTCTTTATGCTATCATTCTGTTTGCAAACTTGTTAACTCAGGGAACTGAAAACAGTCTCTGTTCTTCATTTTATATGTGACAAATGTAGATTGATTTTCACTTGGAAATTTTATGGATGCCAAAAACCCCTTCCCAGGTGGTCTTTTTCTGTTTGGATGCCAAAAACTCTTTTATGATTAACTGGTTCTGAAAGGGGATGGGGAATCAGTTGATCATCTACTTGTCTACTATTCAATGATTCATGATGTTTTCCACTTTTTTTTATTCCTTTTGGTATTCAGTAGGTAATGCCGTATTTGGTATTGAATGTCATACATTATTAGCGAAGGCTAGTGCTAGTGAGAGAGCCACAGTGGTTTAGAAAATATCATTCTGTCTAGTATCATGTGGAACTGTATGAAAGAAATAGGAGAGTTCTTAAAATTTTGAACGATGTATTTATTGTCTTAAGAGGAAAAATCACATTTCTCTTTTTTGTGATTAGAGAGGATTTTTCTTTCTTTTTTGACTCTTTTGTGAGAGTGTTTTTTTTTTTTTTTTAATGATTTTGCTCTGTAAGAAGTTTTTTTTTTTTTTTTTGACTCTGTAAGAAGTTAGGGTCCTTTTTTTTCTAAAGGATTCAGCCCCTTAAAGTGGTTCTCTCTCAAATATATATATATCTTTGAAAAGGTAAAACAAAAAGATGTAGTCCAATCTACTGAATTTTGAAATATCTTAAATTTACACCATGAATGTGAATTTTGTCTCCAATCATGGCTAGTTGTGTTTTGAAGGCATAAGTTGGTGCCTTGATAGGCACCTTGATGATGAATGTATTGATGTAGATTAGGCATGTTCAATTAGAAAATATCTGGTCCAATTGGCAGTTCTTCTTCTACAACCAAGTTGGGTTACTTAGTGAAGCATAGAGGAAGGTCTAGTGCTGAAGCAATCATATCCTATATCAGGATTTCTCTCATTGGTCACCTTGCTCTATCATCATCTTCTTTCTTCTTCTTTTTTTTTCCTCCTTCAATTAGTGAAGCATAGAGGATGGTCTAGTGCTGAAGCAATCATATCCTATATCAGGATTTCTCTCATTGGTCACCTTGCTCTATCATTATCTTCTTTCTTCTTCTTCTTTTTTCCTCCTTCAATTACTGTTAGTATCAAAACCACATAAATGCACAGGATTTGCTTTTATTTATTTACCTATTGTTTGTTTGTTTGATGTCTTAGACAATAGTGGGACAAAGGCTTGCTCTGTTGTTGTTTTGTCTTAGACAAATTACTAAACAAAGTATATTCTCTCTAGTTATTAATATCATTTAACTATGTAACTATTTATCTATAATGCTAGGTTATGTTTGATTTAAATTGAGTAAAGAAAAACTTATTGGTATGTCATATAGATTTATGTTGTTCATCTGTAGATGTAATGATCTCTTAAATATTTAAATGGAATTAACTGATCATCCAAACAACAAATCAATTATTGGCCAAAAAAAATAGAGGATGAGGCTACTTAATAGTTGGTTTTACTAAAAGGGCAATGGCGAAATGTTATTAGATGGCCTTTAATAATGTTGTATTTACATTATACACTTGTATGTTAAATTAGTAGTTAAAGAGATTGAGGATATGATGAAGGCATATGCCACCAAAATTTAGTAAATAATGTGAAATAGAAAAAGTATTCTAAGTCTGTATAAACAATTATGCAGGAAGAGTATTCTAAGCATGAAAACTACAGGAATGTACTTGAATTAATGGGTTAAGAAGTTAACAAACTAGCACATCCGAGAATTTTCTTTAACTTGATAGCGATTAATATTTACAGTAATAGAGTTTTACTAAGTCCATACATATGAAGTAGTATCAATATGAAAATTATATGTACTTAATTAGCAGTTGAGTAAATAAAAAAATATATATTGAGGTGGCCTTTTATTTATCCAGGAACAGAACTTTTATGTTGCTTTTGGAGTTCTCTCAATTAGATGCATTGTGCCTACAGTGAATTGTAAAAATTTCGACACTATTTCAGATTGTCTGTGGTACTATTTGGATGAAGAGTCAAAAGAGGTAAAAAATAAATAAACAAAGGAGAGTTGGCCATTTGTCATATCCTTAGGGACAAATAGCCCTACTTCTATATATAAATGTATGGGTTTTGTTTTTCTAATAATATAACTTAAGGATGATGTCAATAATGCTAACCAACAAACATCAAGTTACTTCCAAAGTAGAACTTTATTTGTAACCTACAATCAAATCAACACAGACATGCAGACACAAAAGCACACAGTGGTTCACCTTTACATCCTACAAGTGCCATAACAGACAAACCCAAAAAAGTTTTTAGCAGTTTTAAGCACAGGAAAGACAATTAGAACTACAACCAATATCCAGAAACTACTGTGCCTGAATTTGTAATAGCAACCTTCATTTTCATCCTCAAAATCAAAATCCAAGGTGTTCCTTATGGATCTGAAGAATGTGGTAACAGGACCACCAGGGACATCATCCAAAGAACCTATGGTTGTGCCATCAATCTGAAGAATCATCAAAAGTAGAAAACAAATTACCCTTCAGAAAGTGTGACAGTAAATTTTTGCCAAATTTAAGTATCAATGCCAGGAATGAATGAGAAAATGCTAAAACAAAAATAAAAGAGATCAAAACCAATCTTACTAACAGCAAAAACGAGTTCAAAATGAAACTTAAATTATGCCATAAACATAAATACCCAGGAGCACAGTGGCATCACATTTAAATCCAACTAATCCTGTCTCTTACCTGTCACAGGCTGATTTAGAGACAGAGGCAATTGCCACTGGAATCTGTTTGTGGAAATTAAAATGCTACCACATCATGGTGAAAGCTTCTCCTATTGACTGAAGCCCCGTAATTACTAAATCAATTTAGTATGAAGTCAAATAAAAGTAGTTTGTTACCGAATCAATAGCAGTTTTGAAAAGCTCTGAGGCCCTGCGCTTTTCTGGCTTATCAGGAAAGACCTACAAATAAATAAAACGTTTTTAGGGTATTCCATTCTTTCTGCAAGTGAAAAGTATAAATAAACACAAAAGAAATTCTTCTTACAATGCAAGCCCTTGTTTCCTTCCTTTCCTTAAGCTTCCTAACAACAGCCAAGGCAAATTGAATGTTGGCATCGATAAATTCATCTGAAGATCCCTTCATGTATTAGGAATTTGGAAAATCATGCATCTGGTTAACAAAATCGTAGTCAACAAGCCAATGCAACATGAATGGTCTTTGCCAAACAAGTTAATTCTCAAAGGAAAAAAAAAAAGAGGTTGCAGAAAGAAATAATAATAACAGATACTTGGCGAAAGGAAACAAGGAATAACAACTGCAAGAGTGTTTAAATGATTGCAGTTGTGGTCAATCATGAGCAGGACAATCCGTAAACTGCAATATCATAAGAAAACTAGAGCATAGATGTATGTACCTTATAAGAAGAAATGTTGCTGGGCAAGGGCCTGATGAAGCAATCAGGTGAAAAATAAAACAGTAAAAGGAAAAAGGCATCAGAACACAATCAACTTGCTAAGCTCCATAGTATCAAATCAAAAGCCAAACAAGGGACATTGTAAACCAGTGATATCAATATAACATGTAAGTATTCATCTTTTGTTAGATAACTCTTAAGTCCTAACACATCATCTTTTCCAGTTAAGTACTCTTGCATTAATTAACAAACATTAATTCTTGCCGCAACAACATAACGTCTTCGAGATTATCTTATGAAAAACGTTAAATGCCAATGATTAACCAGCCCAACCAAATATTTGACAATATTTACATTCACAGTAAGGAAAAAGGTACCAGGTATTTAGAACCCAAAATCAAGTTAGAAGTATCAAGAATTAGCGGGTGGCAGAAACACGATAATGAAAACGGACAAAACTGAAAAATGACCAAAAATAAAACCCTCAATGTGTAATTGGGTGGAAGCCATTTCCATCCAATCTTATTCAAAAAAACATTTTTGGCCTCTCAGATTTAAGAGATGAAATGGGTGAAAAATTGTTCTAATATATATTCTACATATCTACATGGCGGCTCAAGGGGTAGGCTGGTGAGGCAATTGCCTAGGGCCAACCCCTTGAGCTTAATAAATAATTATTTTAATTTTTCATTAAGGGGTTGGGGGCCTAAATTAATGATGGCTTAGGGCCTAAATCTCTCCCCAAAAATAAGGCGACTGCGTAAAATTTAGAACGAAAACTTGAGAAGACGAAAGGGAATGTACGGGAATTCGATTTCGAGTCGGGTCTTGCCGTCATTGAGGGCGCAAGCAAGGGCATTTGCGGCGTCGGTGACGAGAACTTCGTAAGATTTGGGCTTGTAAACTGAAACTCCGGCCTTGGGATCGATCTGCGGCGGTGCTTCCTTCTTGGTGCAGCGAATTCGGGCGTCTTTGAATCTCACGGCATCTCGAGAGACGGAGCAGAGGGAGAACAGAGGGGCAGCTCTGAGGAAAGAGAGTTGAGGGTGGTGGGAAGGGTTAGATTTGCAGAGAGCGGAAAGAGAAGAAGAAGAAGAAGAAGAAGAAGAAGAAAGGTAGTAGACTGAGGAGAAGGCCATGGGCAAGATGGGTCACAGTGGTCAGTGGCTAAGAGAGGGCAAAATAACGGTAGGGAAGAAGACGACGAGCGCGAAGTGATAATGGCAGGAAGAAATATTTCTGTCCAAACATTATCTTATGGGAAATTCTATTTGCAACTTGATGATTTGCTCTTCACAGCCAATTTCTAATAAAATTCATCAATCTTAAATGAAAATCCCATTTTACCCTCCACGCCTTGCCGCCTCAACCTCGTCGACCATTGACCGTTGACCACCTCGCCTTGCCTTGACCGGGGACAATGGCAGTCGCATTCGTTGCGGCTATCCATCGAGCTCGACTACCCTGAACCTTGGGGTTCGGGGTGCCTCGACCCCACTTCAAGTTGTTTTCTTCGACCGGAGAAAACTGTGAGAGAAGACAAGTCGTCGTCTTCTCCAACCATCGAGGCAAATTGGGGTGCCTTGAGGCAGCCCTAAACCTCACTTGGTCAGGGTCAATGGGCGGCCACTATAGTCATAGTTGCCATCATCTCCAGTTGAGGCGAGGTGAGACGGTGAGGCATGGAGGGTAAAATAGGGTTTTCACTTGAGGTTGGTAAGGGTGTTCAAAAAAATTGGCTCACCATAAAAATTGGCCAAATTGCATCGCACCGCGCAATTTTTTGCGTCAATGGTTCAGCACGGTTTGAGAAAACTGCAAACCGCGCAGTTTGTGGTTTAGGAATTTCGCTAATCGGTTCAAAACTGAACTACCCGAGTAATATTTTAATAATAAAAATTTTAAAAATAAATGATAAAATATAAAAAAAAGTGTGCCCGTGTATATATTGTTTCATTTGATATAAATCTCATCTATTAAATTTCTGAGTTCAATTCTTAAAGTATCTTGGTTTAATAGAAAATAACAGATTCATTTGATTTCTAAGGTACTCCAAAAGGTAATTTGGTGCATTTTGCTGAGTACAGGCCGAATCGCGCCAAACTGAGAAATCAAACCAAGCCAAACAGTAAAAACTAAGCATTCAACAAACCAAGGAAATTGCACTGCGAAATGCGATGCTGTTTCCCCTCACCAAACCAGACCATGCGTTTTGATTTTATAAGAAAACTACATATATAGTTTAGTGTATTGAAAATGTCAAAAATTGGCCAAATCGAACCATGCACACCCTTAGAGGTTGGTGAATTTTATTAGAAATTGACTATGAAGAGCAAAACATGGGGTTACAAATAGAAAATAAGACGTTGTTTGGCTTATCTTTTTTTATTTAGCTTATAAGTCTTTCTACTTATAAGTTGTGTAAAACTTAAAAGTTGGCTAGCGTTTAATATGATAACGTGTTTGGATAAGTGTGATCTAAGCTGTCATTTATATAGTTATGTGTTTGGTTTGAAAAATCTGATAAGCTATCAAAGTTTAACAAAAAAACTAAAATGAACAAATTATTGAATAATACAAATAAAATTTATAAAAATACTAATTTTTAATAAAAATAAATTATAAATTGATGTGTAACTAATAAAATTATTACAATTACATGTTGATAAATTATACACAATTCTTAAAAAATATATTAATATAATGCTTTATGTTTAAATTTAGGTTTAATTTATAAAAATATTAAATTTATTAATACACTAGACATTATAATATATATATAGAGAGGGAGAGAGATAGAGAAGGCGACGGGCGGTAGACAATGGAGAAGAAGGCAACTATGGAAATGACGACTGGAGATAGAAGCTACGATGATGAAGGGTAGAGAGTTAGAAATAGTTGAGTTTTTTTAGGACAAAATTGTAATTAACTTAGTCGACGAAATAAGCTTTCAACAGCATTTAAGCTCGGCAGCACTTACATTATTTAATTTTTAATTAATGTGCAACTAAATAAACCACACGTCTTAAAAGTTGAAAGAACAGCTTATAAGCGATCAAACTGCTAAGGTAAACACCCTCTAAGTAAAATTTGTCAATGTATCCAAAAAAGAGTGTAATAAATAATAACAGGCAAACCCTCACTCTTTACGATCAATGAGAACTATTGATGAAAATTTGAAGTACTCAAGCATTGCAAATAGGTTCTTAAAGTAAGTGTTGGCCATCAACCCTAAGCATTATGGCCCTTTCTAGAGCCCTCGAAAAATCCTGTACAAGTTAAAAAAGGAAAATTTCATGCAAGTTTGGGGGGTAGAAGATGACTTAAATGTTCCCCCTTTACTTACGGTTTTCCTATACGACCTCTACTAGTATTTCCAAGTCATCATTTGTGTTTCTTGTTTGAACCTGCAACATTGTTATCTATATATGCTGCAGTGGCTTCCAATTCCATCAACCACTCATAATCTATCTCACTTGATCTGTATTTCAACTTCATCTTGCCTTGAATCCACAACTTTATACAGAGAAGGGATTGCGTGTTGTTATGTGGAATAGAGATTCGCTATCTGTCGATCTATTCTCCTTTGCTATGAAACAACTCCTTGGGAGCCACTGAAATTGTTACGAGTTTGAATTTAACAAGCTCTTGCTCAACCTCTGCCATGGCAGGGTATGGTTCATGTCATGAATTATAGGGGAAAATTCACTACTCGAAGCTTCATTCATCTTCCCTTTTAAATTATAGTGTTAACTAACCCACTAGTGTGCAACCAACACATCACCTAAGAAAATGGAAAGCATGCGAGAGTAAAGCCTAGAGCAATCGAAAACTATCAACAACTAAGCAATCAAAAAAACTAAACAATAAATGAAATAATAAAAATAAAATATTGGAATACATCACATCCTAAAAATATAGCATGGCGGTTGTAGCACAATGCACGTAATAGAAGTGGCCTGCACTATAACGACTCGCCTTCCCAAGGAGTGTCACTATTTCGGGATTTTTTTTTTCTATAACTGCTTTAAAACCCTTAACATACCTTATTTAAAATCCCCTAAAACGTATATATTTAGTATTTCAAATGATAAACTAAGGAATGATAAATTAAATATTTGTGGAAACAAAATCAAAACTTGATGAGATATTATAATCGCAAATGAATTCAAACTGTACAATATTGTTCTCAATAACCATAAAAATTACAATATCCAACAGACAAATTAACATATAATAATATGCCTAATATCATCATAAATCTCACTACTCATCCTATTATGGGTGTAGGACAGAAATACAATTGAAATCATGTCTCGGCAACCTCTTTTTCCTTTTTACTATTTGTTTCACCTGGAACGTTGAATATTCCAAGGACAAAGTCAAAATTAGAAGATGAATCTTCTAAGTGAGGGTTTAAAGTAATTTTTATAAATGTATGATGCATGGACATGAATGAATTGACACCTTAGAGCAGCTTTTGTTAGCATTCTAGTCTAGGTACAGAACCCTTGATAGTCACCCCAGCAAACACACACGACACGAGATACTTCTATGCTCATTCTAGCAACACTCACTTGAAAAAATACAGGTCACGCTACTAGGGCAAACTCCCATCCCACTATGATCAAATATGGATGACACAATTATTGATATGCCAATAATTTCATGTTCAATGCAATACCACAAATACTAAGACAACATATAATAAACATGCATATGTATGGCAAAATGCACATAGATCACATAGATTTTAGCGAATCCCTTACGAAAATCATGCTCAATAGGCAAGTCATCTCACATACATTTTTCGGAATAACCACTCACCTTGTTCTATCTATTTAGTTTCCTCTAAACACGTGCCATGCCTTGAGACTCATGCCTTGATATTTTTCCTGACCAAAATTCAGGAAAAATTAATAAAATTAAATTCCCTAATTTTTTGGAATTTTTTCCATTTTTTTTCAATTTTCTATATTTTTTTTTCAATTTTTCCTTACCTCATGTGTCCACACCCATGCACCTTGTGCGTGTTTCCCACGTGTCTTCTCAGATTGGCTTCTCGCTGTTAGCCACTAATTTTGGTTCGATTTCTTGGTTTTTCTTCTTCTTTCTTGCTCTGTCCTTCCTTCTGAATATGATGGGTTCATTGGTGGCTCGAGAATCCATCCAAAACACCTTCAATTTGGTCGATTTCCTCTTGTCTCCTACGATGCTTGACTTTTTAGCGAAGCTTAGAAACCACTTCAAACTAACACCAAAATCTCTCAAATTCTCCATAAATCTTTCCCTTCCCTTGGAGATCAAAACCAATATCCCTCAATTTCTTCCCAAATGCTTGGATTTTTTTAACTAAAAATCGATGAAACCCTCGGCTAAAAAGCTAACTATTTATAGGAATTTCTAACTAATTTTTTGGCCAATTCGGTTGCTTCCTTGCACCGATCATCTTCCCTTTGGCCTTGATGGCCTAGATCTCTTCCTGGACGTCGATTTGACGTCTGTTGCCGGTGGCCATAGTGCGGCCGTCGGCTATTTGAAGTGTTCACATTGCATTTTGCATTTTAGCCCCTCAACTCTTACCCTCTTTCACTTTGGCCCCTTACTCCCAAGTCCTTAGGTTTCAAAAATTATACTTTAGCCCCATAACTTTGAAAATTTACACTTTTTTTCAATAAAAATTACACTTAAGCCCTCAAAAATTTCACTCAAGTACACAAAAATTTTCGGGTATTACATGCACGACCAAGAAGGCCCCAACCATAAAACAAAGTCGAAATAAAGGGTTCTATAAACGTGTTCAAAATGTTTATGGAATTCTTCTCTGTTGAATTTAACAACATTCTACTACCTAGTGTCTCCTCATATTTTATGAATTCCTCGAATTAATTGAAAGGTCATTCTAGTTTAAAAATACTTATAACTCAAATGCAGTTTGATTTATGGCTAGTCATCAATAAATAAAAGATGCCTAAGTGTATAGGATAGAGTGAAATAAAAAAAAAGAAAGAAAAGAAATAGCACAAAAGCCCTACTCTCTTTATGGTAACATGTAGTAACTACTAAATTTTGACCATTGTAATTAGGTTGGTGGAAAATATGTTGGAGGTCACCCCTAAGCATCATGGCCTTTTGCGGAGCCCTTGGAAAATGTCCCTAGTTATATTCAATTTACGAACAACATTGCTTATTTCCAACCTATCTTAAGGTGACTCCATGGAACATGCCACTCCAATCTCAATCATATGAATCAAGCAATCATTTTTGTTACTGCTATTTCTTGGGCAAGTGGTTGCCCTCCTCTTTTTATTTCTGGTCGAGGTAGCCACTTCTTCATCATCACACACGAGTTTTTGATCCATAATGTCTTTGACTTGAACTGACATGGTTGTCTTGTGTATTAGTGTATGGGATTTGCTAATACGCCAAACCATCCAATTGTGAGGTGAGAATGTTAATTTATATGGCTCTGTATTGCTAGTATATGATGATAGGTGTTTGGGTATATGATCTATCACCCTTGCCATTATTAATAAGGTGAAAGTCCTATGTAGTTTATTGTTAGTGTGTTAGGATAATCCCTAGCCAAGGCAGTTTGAGTATCAGGAAAGGTGTTTCTTACGGTGTCATCTAGTCACGTTGATATAATCTGACACATAGTTACTTAATTTGTCAGTTTATCAGTTCCATAACTCTTGTTCAGTCAAGATGTTTGGTGATGGAAAAATTGTAGCACACGATAATCATCAACTGTAATAAGTTTACTTGAAGTTAGACTTTATTATCTTCTATATTATTCTAGACTGTTGCTAGGCGCTTCCCAAGACCTCTCGGATCATCACCAAAACATGAAGAGATTATTGTGAAAGGTCAAAGAGTATTACCCGGTGCCAAATAGGTTTTGGAACCATTTGTTTGCAAGCGAGTAATGAACCTAGAAAGTCACACACCATATTGTGTTGCGTTTGGTATCGGCATTATACACCCATTGTGTCTTAGATATGTCATTAAGTGTTAACTGCCTCAGTACTAGTAGTCGACTGCTTCGACAATTGACTTGCTAGTGGACAAGAGTCAACTCCTGGTGTAGCATTTTACCTCCTTGGTGCGGTCCACATGGTAGCCAATTGGAGGAGATGGTAGGGTGGTCATGCATGAGTGAAATTGGATGGAATTTGGCAGAGAAATGTACACTACATATCTTGGCTTCTACTTCCTTTTGTTCTTTTATGCTTTTGTTTCAGGAAATTAATTAGACGTGAGAGTCACATGTTGTTAGACACTAGGATGCATGTGATTCGAAATCCTTTGCCTAGAAAGGGAAGATGTGCACATTGTGGTATCGGATTACAGACTAGATATGGATAGACTAGGCCCTCCACACAGTGAGGAGGAATCGTTCTCAATACAGAAATAGTTTTTGTGTTCCACTTGACATCAGACATTGGTATGTCACTTCTTGTATTGCATATGATGAAATAATGTGTTGCTTAAATATCTAAACTATATATGGTTCGTGTATTTATTACTTTTACTATGTATGTCTGATGCATATAAAATTTTTAATTTTACCTGCACCACCATACGTGAATTCCATCAATACTATAGGGAAACTTTCCCTTGAATTCATTCCCACCCAGGTCTAGCACAATTCGTCCTGCTAGATGGCTTATTTCTGAAAGGATCTCTCCATATATATTGTTTAGTTGAAAGGCTTAGACATATATTGTGGCGAAGAGGTTCTCAATGCTCTTTGGCAAGGATCCTTTTAGTTGGTTGACTACAATGCCCAATAATCGCAAATTTGTGCAATTAACCAAAGATGGAATAAAATCCATTTTGTCAGGTTCTCCAATCCCTAAATTATTTTTAGCCAAGTCTAAAAAATTGAGGCGAAGTAGGAGTCTGAAATCAATTTATATTTTCCAACAAAAATAGTTAGTTTTTAGTTCAAGATACTTTATATTTGAAATATTGGGCAGTGATATAGTTAGGGGTCCTACGAGATGGTTATCACTGACATGTAGATATTGAAGCTAGGGAAACATAGAACCAAGTTCGGATGGGATGTTATAAGAGAGTTGTTTTTTTGCTAGGGAGAGTACAATTAATGATGAAAGGTTGTAGATAGATGAAGGTATCTTATCGAGAGTTTATTGGCACCCAATGCAAGGTAAGTTAAATTTTGGAGCTGGCCTAAGGCCTCTAGGATGGTTCCTGTGAAAGCGTTGAAAGCGACACTTATAACCTCAAGAGACGTAAAATTTCCAATGAAAGAGGGAATCTCTTTGCTAAAATTGTTTCTTACCACTATAAGTCGAATGAGCTTTGACAATGAACTAAGTTTTGTTGGTAGTTTATCGACCAACTTGTTCGTAGCAATTTGAAAATGCAAAGATTAGAGCAGTGAGATAAGTTGGTTGGGATTTCACCCATTAGTGAATTATTATGCAAACATAGTTCCAACAGCCTAAATAGATTGCAACTTGTGGTGGGATTTTTCCTTGAAAGTTGTTGTTATTGAGTCTCAAAACTTGAAGGAAGGTAAAGTTTCCTACATAAGGAGATATGAATCCCGATAACCTTCTCGCCCATAAGTCTAAGATGGTGACTTCTCGATGCTAGTTGCCACATGTAACCCCTTTCTAGTTACAGAAGTGGACATAATCATTTCATGAATCCGCAACTCCTTTCAGGTCATGAACAATCTTGAACTTGAAGGCCAACAGTGCTAGATGATGTCTCTCGTTATCAGTCCAAGTAGCAACGGTAGAGAGAAGAATTATAAATTGCAACAAAATTGGTATGACTAAGACAAATATGGTTTGGAGGTAAAGCAAATGGCAACGCATTGAACTCATTTTTGAAAATGGATAGATATGCCAAAGACTTGCATTATTGGTGTCCTTATATAAGTGTTTTTGATTTGGGGTTCTCCCATGCTCAATGGGATTGATAAGTCCAATTGATAAAACAAAGAGAAAGGCTTTATTTTGTATAGTTACTGTCAACATTAAGAGAATGGCTTTATTTTGAAAAGTTGGGTAGTGATATAGGTAGGGGTCCTATGAGATGGTTATCAACGCACCCTAGATGTTGAACTTGGGGAAACGTAGAACCAAATTTTAATGGGATGCTATTGGAGAGTTAGTTTTTTATTAGAGAGAGTCCAGTTAAGGATGAAAGGTTGAAAATAGATGAAGGTATCTTATCGGAGAGTTTATTAGCACCCAATACAAGGATAGTTAAATTTTGGAGCTAGCCCAAGGCCTCTGGGATGTTTCCTATGAAAACATTTTTAGTCGCACTTATAAGCTCAAGAGAGGTAAAATTTCCAATGAAAGAGGGAATCTCTTTGTTAAATTTGTTTCTTCTCACTATAAGACGAAAAAGCTTTGACAATGAACTAAGCTTTGTTGGTAGTTTACAGACCAATTTGTTCATACCAATTCGAAAATACAAAAGATTGGAACAATGAGATAAGTTGGTTGGGATTTCACCTGTTAGTGAATTATTATACAAGGATAGTTCCTGTAGCCATAATAGATTGCCAACTTGTGGTGGGATTTTGCCTTGAAAGGTGTTGTTATTGAGCCTCAAACTCAAAGGAAGCTCAAGTTTCTTATGTAAGGAGAAATGAATCCCGCTAACCTTCTCGCATGCAAGTCCAAGATGGTGACTCGCCGATGCCATTTGCCACATGTAACCCTTTGCTAGTTGCAAAAGTGGACATAATCATTCCATGAATCCATAACTCCTTTCGGGTCATGAACAAACTTGAACTTGAAGGCTAGCAGTACCAGATGATGTGTCTCGTTACCATTCCAAGTAGCAGCGATCCTGAGAAGAATTCTAAATTGCAACAAAATTGGTATTACCAAGACAAATATGGTTTGGAGGTAAAGCAAATGGAAATGCATTAAACTCATTTTTGAAAATGGATAGATATGCCAAAGACTTACATTATTGGTGTCCTTTTATAAGCTTTTCTGATTTGGGGTTCTGTTGCTCAATGGGATTGATAAGTCCAGTTGATAAAACAAAGAGAAAAGCTTTATTTTTTACAGTTACTATCAACATTAAGAGAGTGGCTTTATTTTGAAAAGTTGGGCAGTGATACAGGTAGGGGTCTTGCGAGATGGTCATCATTGAGCCTTAGATGTTGAAGCTGGGGAAATGTAGAATCAAGTTTTGATGGGATGTTGACAGAGAGTTGGTTTTTTATTAGAGAGAGTCCAATTAAGGATGAAAGGTTGAAAATATATGAATGTATCTTATTAGAGAGTTTATTGGCACCCAATGCAAGAAAAGTTAAATTTTGGAGTTGGCCCAAGGATATGGGATGTTTCATGTGAAAGCATTTTTAGTTGCACTTATAAGCTCAAGAGACTTAAATTTCCAATGAAAGAGGAAATATCTCTATTAAATTTGTTTCTTCCCACTATAAGATGAATGATCTTTGACAATGAACTAAGCTTTGTTGGTAGTATACCGACCAACTTGTTTGTACCAATTCAAAAATACAAAAGATTATAGCAGTGAAATAAGTTGGGTGGGATTTCACCTGCCAGTGAATTATTATACAAGGATATTTCATGTAGCTTGAATAGATTGCCAACTTGTGGAGGGATTTCACCTTGAAAGGTGTTGTTATTAATTCTCGAGACTCAAATAAAGCTCAAGTTTCCTATGTAAGGAGATATGAATTCCACCAGTCTTCTTACCCATTGTTGTTAAAATCGCGAGTTAAGTCATCCGATTTTACAAGTTTATGAGTCATCATGCATAAAACGAGTCAACTCGCATGTAATATTTGTTTTTGGAAAAATTAGAGCAAAATCACTAGTTAAATTGATAAACTCAGTAAACTCTATTGAGTTAACTTTTGCCCATTGATGAGTGCATAATTTCATATATTTATTTCCCTTACATACAATCTTTTGGGTGAGATTTATGCCTTATTGTGTTGATTTATGCTTATTTTTAAGGTTAAAGCAATTTTGGATAGGTTAGAATAAATTGGACTTTTACTTAAAAAATTTCAGTTTTTTAATATTTTGACTTTTTGGGCTTCTTGTAGATTTTTAACCATGTTAGAGTTCAAGAATATGAATGAGGTCTTCAGAGATTTTGTATAGTACTTCTTGGGCTTTCCAGAATGGTATTATTTATCCAAATCTGAGTTCATTTGGGCCTCCAAACATTGCTTCAATGTTAGGGGTGAAAAGCCGGGCCAAATCCTAATCGGATTAGAATTATGCACGAATATTGAATCTTTAAAAGGCTATAACTTTACCTTCTGATATCCAAATCAAGTGATTCAAAATCCTAAATTTATCTACACATTCTGAACAAAAATTCTTAAGAAGGGGCCGAAGCCCAAAAATCTTTTTATCTGACCCAAAATGGGCTCATAAGTTATGGGAGTCTAGGAAGCCTTAATTCTTTAGCTAATTTTGATTCTTTGTCAGGGACTATTTAAGGTCTTGATCCAAGCTTGAGAAAGAGAATGTCCAGGAAGAAAAATAGGCAAAGAAACATATCCAAGAGAAAAAAGAAACATTCTTTTCATATTTTCTCTCATTATGTGTGGCTAAACTTTGGTTTTTTGGTAGAAGGATATTTTGAAGCCATGGTGAAGAACATTGTGAGATCTTTTTGATTTTATTTCCAATCTGATTTTCTCTTGAATATTCATGTATCTTCTTATTTTAATGTTTATGATTTTGTGTTTTGATTGCGTGGACGGTCGCTATTCAATTCTTGATACATGATCAATTGCTAGCTTGAATACCAAATCCGTAATTGTTTGGTCTTTCTTGCATAAGTAGCAACTAGGGTTGATGATTATGGACAAGTTTTCGTTCAATTCCTAGGAAGTACATGTGCTAAATTAAATAAATTGAGCTTATGTGTTTATTGTTCAGTTTGGTCTTGTTTCCACAAAGTTTAATGTTGCATTTGAATTAAATTCTAGAGAGCTTATTCTAGAGTTGTTTGAAGGTAAGTGTTAATTGAAGAGATTGTTTTAATTAACTAAGAAGTAAAAGAAACATTGAATGAACAGAGTTTGTTATTCTTTCTAAGGCTAAGTATTTAAGGAAAATTAGTGATTTCAGCATCAATGATCTATGTCATAACCATTGGTGGATAAATCCTTTTTACTGGAAACGTTTCTATTGCTTACTTTAATCTTTTTACATTTTGATTTGCCTTATTAATTTAGAATAATATTCTATTTTTAATTATTTAAATTTCAAAATTCAAAACCCCTAAATTGTTTCTTCTATTTATTTTAATTTTTCAAATGAATAGATCTAATCAATCCTTGTGGATACGACTTTACTCATCACTATCACAATTTACATTTTTAAGAGTAAGAATTTATTATTTGTTGGATTCAACACCCATCACCCATATACATATACATATATATGTATAACACTGTTGTGGCTGATCCGTAAGTTTTCTCCCTTTTTAAACCCTAATCGACCGCTAAACCCTTGTAATCGGCATTTCCCCTTGTTGTGACATGGTTGATCGGCGCTCTCCCTTACTGTGAATCTACGACGTTGTTGATTGGTGCAACCACGCCAATACTTACTGAGTTCGATTTCTATTTGTCATTGCTCTATTTCGATGTGTTTATTCTTTGTTCGTTCACCAAGTATGTAAGTGAGTCGTGCCATGAGTGAGTTTGATTTCTGTGTGTGTGTTGTGTTGAGCTCTATGTTGCGTTTGATTGTTTTGTTGAGTGAGTAAGTGTATGTGTGTGTGTGTGTCGTGTATTGTCAAGTGTCAAACTGTCAATGATATTATGATATTTGAACTTATACAAAATATGATTAATATCGTAACAGTTATTTTTGCTAGCATCAGTAAATGTTAATTTTGGGCTGATTTTGTGTCGAACTTTCATGAAATGTTTTAGAGTGGAACTAGTTATTGCAGCTCTTCAAGTGATGGTATGTTTTAGCTATGTTTTTTTGAAGGTGGCCATTGCACAGACCTTTATGAGGGAACAATTGTTTGATATATATATATGTGTGTGTGTGTGTGTGTGTGTGTGTGTGTTGCTTGAACTATGTTCAATTGGGAGTCTGTAATTTAGTTGGTTTTTGATTAATTGATTAAAACAATTACTGCCATTTGCAACATGCTTTGATTTATGGATGCATTGTGTGGGATTTATTGCATGTTTCATGATATTATCAGCTTAGGAACCATTTTATTGTCTTTATTGAAAAATTACAATATTGACAATAAAATAGGTTTAATTATCAATATGTTACCACAAAATTCAAACTCAAACTTGTTTTATATAAAAAAGCTGTTAGAATAATATTTTTCTTTTTATATTTACACCCTAATATGATTCTTTTTGATAAATAAATAAATAAATAATATCATTGCTAATTATATTTCCTATACAAATTTTTGTACCAACTTTTCACTCTTTACTTATCAAGCCCCCTGCAGAGCTAGATTGAAGATTTAAATCTGGTTCTCTATCCAACTCTATTTCTCAACATATTTAATGATATTTTTTTTTTTCATTTTCTCTATCAATTGTTCTACAAATGTTAAGAGGCCACTCCAATACTTTGCTTTTCGAGAGAAAAAAAAAAGTGACTCCATGCTGATGTTGACCCAATGCATTGCAGTCGGTGAGTAACCTTGGCGAATCCTACATCGGTTGGCTAGGAAGAGGTGCTAGCCTATTTAAGTCCGAACTAGACATCAACCTTTAATGAAAGTGGTGCCTAGAACATGACAAGTGGTATTAGAACCGACCAACTATTATTAGATGATGGGGCCAACACGTGCAGGGTTGCACATGTCCAAAGGGGGGCGGACTTGATGTATTGTAGTCGGTGAGTGACTTTGACGAATCCCACATTGATTAGCCAGGAGAGAGTGGTGGGCTATTTAAGTTTGAGTTATACATCAATCTTTAATGAATGTGGGGTTTAGGTTGTGACAAGGACAAACTTGGGGAAATTCATTAAGTTCTTTAAATTCACTTAGATGTCGGTATTTAACTAGTTATCACATAAATATTATCAAATTATGAAGGAAATGAGATAAAAGAAATAGAACACAAGCCTCTCTCTCTCTCTCTCTCTCGTGTCATGCATGAAGGTGACCCTTTTCTTTTGAGACATTTTTTCTCTCTTCATCCTTTTACGATTTTAAGATCTAAGGAAGTAAATGGGGTCAACTCATCTTTTTTTCTCCTTCTTTTTCCTACCATTATAAAATAAAAACCAACCAATTGGTATATCCACTTGATAGAAAAGGTTCCAACAAAGTTAAGAAGGGACACTAGCCATTGGTTAAACAATTTTAAAGACCGATTTGAAGAAAAATAAGATTCATAGGGTGTCAAAGGCAATCAAGTCAGCATGGCCACGGAAGCATCTCCAATCTCCTGCCATCTTTTGGACGGGCCCATAAATAATTTGAAGAATAGAGCAAGTAGTATTGCTCCAATGACTTTTTATTAAAATAATATTATTCTATAGAAAAACTCCAATTCCACAGCAAAAGTCCAAAGTCTAATGACTTTTTATTAAAATAATATTATTCTATAAAAAAGCTCCAATTTCATAGACTTTTTATTAAAATAAAAAGTCAGTAGTATTGTTACAATGATTTTTTATTAAAATAATATTATTCTATAAAAAAAACTCCAATTCCATACACTTTTTATTAAAATAAAAAGTCAGTAGTATTGTTCCCATGAATTTTTATTAAAATAATATTATTCTATAAAAAAACTCCAATTCCATAGACTTTTTATTAAAATAAAAAGTCAATAGTATTGTTCCAATGACCTTTTTATTAAAATAATATTATTCTATAAAAAAAACTCCAATTCCATAGACTTTTAATTAAAATAAAAAGTCTGTAGTATTGTTCCAATGACTTTTTATTAAAATAATATTATTATTCTATATATAAAAAAACTCCAATTCCATAGCAAAAGTCTAAAGTCTAAATTGAGTATATTATCCGGAGGAAGCTAGTGCTTCTTCGGCCACACCACGTCCATTTTCATTGCCTTTCCCTGTGCTGTCTGTGCAAGCCCACTTTAAAAATAATTTATAAAGTGGCCATGATGAAGTGGAAAATGCCCAGAAGTGGCACTTCCAAATCAAATTCACACCAAGAGATTAAGACTAGCAAAATCCCGTTGAGCACGGCATTCAGTCAACTGGACTTACCAAACTTTTGTATTTTCGAATTTCTAAGAACAAGTTGGTCATTAAACTACCAACGGAGCTTAGCCAATTTTTTATTGTGAGAAAACAATTACTACAGTGGTCCTAACAAGCTAACAACCACAGAACAATTGATAAAAAATTGTAAAAATCAACTCAATAACACATTGAGAATTAGAGTCAAATGCACAATATCGCTAATGGAGATCCGAATCTGAATCTTCAAACAACATGGTAGATCACTTCCAAAATTAAAGAGCTAAGAATTCGATTTGGTCTATACTTTTATACTATTATACAAGTGTACATAGTGTAATAAAACTATGTTAATAAAATATTTTATTAAAAATATATTTCACGTATATTGTTTAAAAAATGAGACTTAAGTATCGATAAAAAAATCTAAACTCATATTCTTTAAATAATAATTAGTTTTTGAAACAACTTTATCACTGCACTAAATCTCATTTCGTTTAAAATTTTATTTAAAAAATTAAAAAGTAAATTGTTATTGTCAATGCTATTGGATAACTTTATTTAAAATTTTTAATTATTCAAAGAAAATCCATTAAATATTTTGATAACTCTCAAAATCGAAAAAAATATAAATATTTTGTCCAAATAATATGGGATATGTGATGTAAAATATTTTTTTTTAAAAAGTAACAGAATAGAAGGATATTAATAATTAGTTTTCGATTAATTTTATAATTTATCATTCTTTTATCT
Organism: Diospyros kaki; assembly: GCA_036245055.1. Lineage (NCBI taxonomy): Eukaryota > Viridiplantae > Streptophyta > Magnoliopsida > Ericales > Ebenaceae > Diospyros > Diospyros kaki. The sequence goes on from BSEG01000003.1 coordinate 8,569,138, forward strand.
ATTCTATCATTTAAGGGACTGAGAACCCCAACTTTTTAAGTTTTTTTCTCTTTTATTCTTTTTATTTTAAAAACATCTCTATCTGTTATTTTATTTAGATATAATAATAAATTTAAATTCAAATAAACTAACATTTGTATATTAAAATACATGGCTCTTGATATTTAATTCATGGCTCCAAACTTGAATGCTGAATTTGTGGTCTCAAACTTGGGTTAATTCAATCCATCTTGTGATTTTGCTAAGCTATTGTGGGAGAAGAGTCATCTTTCAAAATAAATTTTAATGAACAAGTCAATATTCAGTATTAAGAGAGTAAATAATAGAATAATAAATAAATTTAATAGTGTATTTATGTTTATTTTTTAAGAATTATAGTGTTTATATATATAGTCTCACTCTTAAGAGGTGAGTATAATCTTTAATAAGATTTATTTTTTATAAATACCGAATGAATCCTCAATAATAAAGAATAGACAACTTATTCAATGAAATGAAAAGTAAGAGAGAGATGCCATACCTTTAATAAAGGAATATTATAACTTTATAGATCATTATCACATATTCTTAATAAGTTAAAGAATAAGATTATTAGAATATACAAGGACTCATTTATATATAAGTGGAGAAATATGAATGAATATATAATTATTTAAATAACAAGCAAAATTATATCTTTACCCCCAATATTCATATTAAATGTCATCTAAATTTAGTATTATGACACTAAAATCAGTAGTATTTTTATTTTAAAATTATTTTTTAATATAAAATATTTTATCTTGAATCAAAAGAAGGGTTAAAGTGATTCAAAGTTTAAAATATCTTTGGACTTTGACCCATTTGAACAAGTCCGTGTGGATGAAGAAATTTTAAATGTTAATATTTAAAATTTATAATTTAAAATATTCACATTTCATGTACTATTATTTAAATGGACTTTTATCTCATCTCAATTTAGACGAGTAAATTAAATCAAAGATCACTAAATTCTAGTGTGTTTTTATCTTGGTAATTAAATTTTAATTCTTTGTAATATGATAAAAAAAGTTTGAAATATTTTACAATGTGGTCACATATAAGATTTTTCAGTCAATCTATAGTCGGAGTGGGTGATGTGGTGCTCATGTGTCACTGATGTGGCAAACAACGAAAATTGCATGCTGATTGTGCAATAACAACTAATCAGAACTTATCACGTGCCAAACCTATTCTCCCCCCCTCTCTTTCTTTCTCTCTCCCTGTTCACGCTGCGTGCCACGTCTGCTACCCTCGCCGTTAGCTGCCTTTGCACCCGTCGCCATTGTAGTGACCGCTGATCACCTTCGACATAGATGCTGCCACCTCAGTCGCCGTTCGCCTGTGCCACCATCAACTCCTCCGATTACTTCGCGGCCATCTCCGCCTTCGATTGCTTCGTTGCTTCACCTTCGTCGCCTCTGACTGCTTCACATTCGATCACATTCGATGCAGTTGCTGCCACTTTCGTCGCTGTTTGTTGTCGATGAAGTCATCGCTAGCAATGCTTCTGGTCGTCGTTAGCTTGCACTGCCATCAACGATTCTAACTACTTTGCGGCCACTTTGCCTTCGATCGCCTGTTGCTTCACCTCTGCCGCCTTTGACTGCATCACCTCCAATCATCGTTGACGTCTTTTTCATAGTGAGATATCTTAAGCATGTATCAATTGGCTAAACACAGAAAGAGAGCAGAGGGAGAATGGGTTTGACACGTGGTGCGTTCTGATTGACTGTTAATGCACAATTAGTATTTAATTTTTATTATTTGTCACATCAGCTCCACGTCACCCACTTTAGCTATAGGCTGGTTAAAAAATCTTATATGTGTCCAGATTGCAAAATATTTTAAACTTCTGTGATCATATTATAAAAAATTAAAGTTTTATGACTAAAATAAAATACACTAAATTTTAGTGATATTTAGTGTGACATATATACCCTAATTGATCTCTACTTCTTCTGCTTCTTTCTAACTATATACAAGTTTCAGAAAAACAAGCTCCAATCAAACAATATTATTTAAACAATTGATGCCCCCTATTTATGTGTATGTAAACCCGTTTTCATTTCATAGACAGCTGTGTTGCTTCCCTCCTTGCGCGTGATCCAATTCCTGATCTTTTCATATATAATAATCCATCCCCCTGATTCCGCAACCCTAGAAAGAGAGAGAGAGAGAGGTATCCTAGTTGGTAGTGGTGATGGTGGATGGGTGGCGGCGGTGGTGGTGTGGCGGCAGGAACAGCTAGCCGGCGATGATTTCTATGTATTCCTTCCTTAATTTGGCCCCATTTCTTTATCTTACTTTTGTCTGCAATCTCGTCTCTTTCTCAGCTTTCTTAATTGCAAGAAAAAATTGAGTCCAAAGCAAGCGAACCCAGAACCAAGTTAGAAACCGCAGCAAAACCCATACGCATGATGCAAACCCGAGAAGACAGTTTTGGAAATTGAGGCAAATGTCGATGCTCAGTTCGAGGCAACAATCCTACCACTCCTACTACTTCTTCCCCATTTCCAACCACTTCCTCCTCATCTCCTTCACCGCAGCCCTCCTCTCTACCCTTTTCCTTGCCGCCGCCGCCAACCACCAGGAAGCTTCCGCGCTCCTCTCATGGCTCCACGCCTCGCCTTCTTTGTCTTCTTTCCCGGACTGGAACGTTCTCGACCCCAACCCATGCAACTGGACATGCATCACGTGCAATGACCAAGGCTTCGTCTCTGAAATCAACATCCATTCCGTTCCCCTTCAGCTTCCATTGCCGTCGAATCTCTCTGCTTCGTTTCCACATCTCCGGAAGCTCGTCATTTCCGACGCCAATCTCACCGGAACCATCCCCGACGACATCGGCGGATGTAGCGAACTAACCGTCATTGACCTCAGCTCAAACGGCCTCGTTGGCACCATTCCGCCCAACATCGGCGAGCTGAAAAAGATTGAAAACTTGATCTTGAATTCAAACCAGGTAACGGGGAAAATACCGGCCGAGCTTGGCCAATGCAGGAGCCTCAAGAATCTTCTCCTCTTCGACAACCGGCTCAGCGGCGCCATTCCGCCGGACTTGGGCTATTTATCGAGATTGGAAGTCCTCCGCGTCGGAGGCAACAATGAAATCGTCGGGACACTCCCCGATGATCTCGGAAACTGTGGCAACTTGACGGTTCTTGGCCTAGCGTACACTAAGATTTCTGGCTCGATTCCAACGTCATTTGGTCGACTCGACAAGCTTCAGACTTTGTTCATTTACACCTCCATGTTGTCCGGTGAGATTCCGGCTGAATTAGGTAATTGTTCAGAGCTTGTGAACTTGTCTTTATACCAAAATAGCCTTTCTGGTTCGATTCCAAGGGAGCTCGGAAAGCTCCGGAAGCTCAAAAAATTGATGCTATGGCAGAACAATCTTGTTGGGATCATTCCAGATGAGATTGGCAACTGCACTAGCTTGACAATGATTGATCTTTCTTTGAATTCATTATCTGGGTTGATTCCTGAATCTTTAGGTGGGCTTATAGAGCTTGAAGGGCTTATGCTTAGTAACAACAATGTCTCTGGTTCAATCCCTTGGGTTCTCGCAAATGCCACAAATCTATTGAAGCTTATGCTCGATGCCAACCAACTCTCGGGCTTGATCCCGCTCGAAATCGGGATGTTGTCAAATCTTCTAGTGTTCTTTGCCTGGCAAAACCAGCTTGAAGGAAGCATACCTTCAAGTTTGGCCAGTTGTAGCAGCCTTCAAGCTCTAGATTTGTCGTACAATACACTTACAGGAAGCATCCCTCCTGGATTGTTTCAGCTACGAAACCTCACTATGCTTCTGCTGATTAACAATGATATTTCTGGAACAATACCAGAAGAGATTGAGAACTGTAGCTCTCTTGTGAGGCTCAGGATTGGAAACAACCATATTACGGGTCAGATTCCGAAAGAAATTGGGGGCTTAAAGAGCTTAAACTTCCTTGATTTATCTGGAAATCGACTTTCGGGGCTAGTGCCGGATGAGATTGGGAGTTGCACAAAGTTGCAAATGGTAGACCTGAGCAATAATACACTAAAAGGTCCCCTACCTAGTTCGTTGTCATCACTGTCTAACCTCCAAGTTTTGGATGTTTCGAGCAACCAATTCTCGGGTCCAATTCCTACAAGTTTTGGCCATCTTGTTTCATTGATCAAGCTGATTCTGGGCAAGAATTCGTTCACTGGATCGATACCTCCATCGATTGGACATTGTTCAAGCCTCCTATTGCTTGATCTTAGTAGCAATGGACTCACTGGCAATATCCCGACTGAGCTATGTAGGATAGAGGCCCTTGAAATTTCTTTAAACCTCAGCTACAATGGACTTACTGGGCCAATCCCTATTCAGATATCTGCACTTGAGAAGCTTTCCATATTAGATCTTTCACACAATAAGCTTGAGGGAAATTTGAGTGCTCTGGTTGGGCTAGTTAATCTTGTATCGCTCAACATCTCTAACAATAATTTCACCGGTTATCTACCTGACAATAAGCTCTTCCGCCAATTACCAAGTAGTGATTTGGCTGGAAACCAAGGTTTATGCTCTGTTGGTGGGGATTCATGCTCCATAAGCGATGTTGCAGGCATAGGAGTCGGAAAAGGTGGAAATGGCATTAAGAGATCGAGGAGGGTTAAGCTAGCACTTTCATTATCGATCACTTTGACAATTGCAATGGTGGTTATGGGATTAGTTGCAGTGATTCAAGCACGAAGGACTATTAGAAGGGACGATGAGTCGAAGATGGAGGAGCCATGGTCCTGGCACGTCACCCCATTCCAGAAGATGAATTTCTCTATAGAGCAAGTGTTGAGATGTCTAGTTGATTCTAATGTAATTGGGAAAGGCTGTTCTGGGGTTGTTTATCGCGCTGACATGGACAACGGCGAGGTTATTGCAGTCAAGAAACTTTGGCCACTGACCATGGCTATTACCAACGGTTGCAACAATGAAAGGTGTGCAGTTCGCGATTCATTCTCGACAGAAGTGAAAACTTTTGCTTTGATTCGCCACAAGAACATTGTTAGATTCTTAGGCTGTTGTTGGAATCGAAACATGAGACTTCTCATGTATGATTACATACCTAATGGCAGCTTAAGTAGTCTCCTACATGAGAGAAATGGAAGCCCTCTAGAGTGGGAACTGAGATACCAAATTTTGCTCGGGGCAGCGCAAGGCCTTGCATATCTACACCATGATTGTGTCCCTCCCATTGTTCATAGGGACATTAAGGCCAACAATATCCTCATTGGTCTAGAATTCGAGCCTTACATTGCAGACTTTGGCCTAGCTAAGCTCATCGATGATGCTGATATTACTCGCTCCTCCAACATAGTTGCAGGCTCCTACGGGTATATTGCTCCTGGTAAATTTTCCATCTCCCTATTTTTACACCCATGTTGTATAACTTGAGTTAAATATCTTCCATTTTAACTAACCTGAATGTGAATTTGAACATCAACTATTGTTGAAATGTTTGCATGAACAGAATGTTTTTAAGATTTGGTTGAAACAATGTCCTTACACCTTTCACTCTATTTACACAACCTTGGCAAGTGATTTCTAATGATATTATTCAAATTGTTGTCCTAAGAAGGATCTTAGGAACACAAATTATACCCAACCTAGCAATCTAGTTACTAATTTTGGCTACTATGTCCTTCAGAGTATGGCTACATGATGAAGATCACAGAAAAGAGCGATGTGTATAGCTACGGCGTAGTTATATTAGAGGTGTTAACGGGAAAGCAGCCGATTGATCCAACAATACCAGATGGCCTCCATGTGGCGGATTGGGTGAGGCAGAAGAGGAGGAGAATAGAAGTTCTTGATCCAAGCTTACTGTCCCAACCAGAGCTAGAGATTGAGAAGATGATGCATGCCCTAGGCATTGCCCTACTGTGTGTGAATTTGTGCCCGAATGAAAGACCCACGATGAAAGATGTGGCGGCGATGCTGAAAGAAATCAAACACTGTAGAACTTTTAATAAAATTGCAAATAGTATGTAAAATAATTGGATCGCAATGGAATAAATGAAATTAATTTGTCTAACAACCTCCGTGAAAGAAAATTATAAAATCTTTTTTATACGTCCACCCCTTGTCCGTCCAAGGCTTGAATGGTGATGCCGAAGACAATATAAGAGCGATCAGAAACTGATTCTGATTGTTGTATTTTTCATTGGGTTCTATGCCTATTTGTAAGTATCATACAAATATAAATATGTATAGGCATCTCTTTAAAATTCAAACGAGTAAGAATTTGAATCTAATTCAAATTCCAATCGCTTATCCCATTATCTTGTTAAAATTCAAATGTGAACGAATTTGAAACAAATTCAAATTCTAAACATTTATCTTATCGATAGGGAACTTATCCCAATGTAACCACAATTCTAACAATCTCTCACTTGGGTACATGGGATAATGCTCAACTCATCTTTTCATACAGGATGTCAAGAGGTGCGACCTTAATGACAATGATAAGAGTACTATATCAAACAATCACTAATGCCGACATAATACTGCTGCAAAAAGAAATAAACGAGGATAATGTCATTTATGTCTTAGATAATAAATAACAGATCAATCAAATGCTTCCGATCTCTCGAGAGTAACTTTGAATAGTATTTGATCATTAATCGAAGTTCTTGCACTCATGACCATCACACAGATGATTGTCCGGACTATGAGTTGCAAAAATTGTAAGATGTGGTATAAATTATCTTTCGTAAAATTCGAATCAATCTATCTCTTGGTTCAACTACTTACCTAGTCATGGCTTGCCTAGTTGCTTTCTTGCTGGCCAATTGGGTGACATGCTAAAGTAGTGTAATTGAACCTCAATTTCTTGAAACAATTTTAGGCTATAAGGCATATGGGAATAAGGTCCTATGTAGTGACAAGGAGAGAACAATCTTGTCACTTCCTTATAGTTATCGAACAAGCGCATGCTGTATGATGTGCATGCTACAGGGAAGCTCCTCCCACTTATTAGGGATGTCACACTCAAAACACTGTACAAATGTTGGCCTAATCACCACATAGGCACCAGCTTGAGTCACTTAACTCACTAATGCTCACATTCTTCTATTCTCAAGCTTAATATGGAATTCGAAATATATCCATATTTGACTTTTTCAAATAAGCCACATCTTAGCCGTACTAAGGCAAGAATAACGACCTTGAATACCTCTCATGTATCAAAGCACTTACACTGACCACATAAGTTCAAGAGTAAGCTGTCTCATCCTGCACACCACACAAGTGTCAGGGCGATCGTCCGCATGAGAGGACCGATCCAAGCCTAGTGACATTCATGAACATGTGCAACTATTTCAATGTTTTCCATATCAACAACACAATGTCATATAATGAACATAGAAAAAAGATAACAAATATCTATCAAAGAAGATAACAAATATCCATCAGCATAAATCAATATGAATGTCATAAACAATGATCAAATGTAGAATTCAAATTCTATGTAATCCCATACGTCTCACATGGGATTCAAATACATTTATGCTAAGTGGCTTTGTCAATGGGTTAACCAATATTTCAACGCTAGGAATATAACTCAAGATCACTTCCTTTTCCTTGATTAATCCTCTAATGTAGTGATATTTTCTTCTTATGTGCTTTCTTCTATCATGGAATTTAGGATCGTGTGCGAACTGCATCACAACCATGTTGTCGATACGGATCTCGATAGGTTTATTAGCCCGATTTGTTACCTCGAGCTCTCAATGGAAAAAGACTAAGCCAGGATGTACGTCTTCTAGCTTTTGAGTTAGCCACATACTTTGCCTTCATGGTCGACTAAGCAATGCAATCTTTCTTTTTGCTTCACCAAGAAATAGAGCCTCCACCAAGAGTGAAAACATGCTGATGTGGAGACATTATCATCTATATCTCAGCCAAAATCAGCATCAGTGTAACCACATACTTTTATATCTCCACCTTTGAAAGCCAGGACATAATCATAAGTACCACATAGATACCTCATGATTCTCTTGACCACTTTTAAGTGTTTCTCACCTAGATTACTTTGGTATCTGCTTACTGGCCCAATGATGGAGTAGATATCAGGATGAGTACACTTCATTAGGTATATGAGACTCCCAACAACACTGGCATATGGTTTCTTTTCCATTAGTTTCTTTTCTTCCTCTGTTTTAGGGCATTGACTAGTACTCAAGGTGCAACCCTTATCAACTGGAGTATCTACAAGTTTTGAGTTATCCATATTAAACTGTTCAAGGATCTTACGAAGGTAAGTCTCTTGAGACAAGCTCAAAAGCCTCCTTGAGTGATCCCTCGAGATCTTAACTACGAGGATATAATTCGCTTCCCCTAAATCCTTCATCTCAAAGACAAAGGATAGCTATTCCTTAATGGCGTTCATGGTCAAACCTATGGAGGTAACAACTTCATGAAACAGTAGATACCATTGTCTAGATGACTACTTGAGATCATATATGGATCGTTTGAGATGACACACTTTGCCCTCCTACCCTTCAGTAACAAAATCAATGGCTTGATCCATGTATATCTCCTCGTCTAGTTCTCCATTGAGAAATGGTGTCTTGACGTCCATCTAGTATAGCTCAAGATCTAAATGAGTGATGATGGCTAGAATCACCCGAGTAGAGTCAAATCTCACCACAAGAGAAAATATCTTTAAGAAATCCACACCCTCCATTTGGGTGTAGCCTTTCATGGCCAACCGAGCCTTATACTTGTCGATCAATCCATCTGCTCAATGCTTGATTTTCAAAACCCACTTGTTGCCAATTGCCTTCTATTTGGCAGAAGTTCGACAAGTTCCCACACCTTATTCTTATCCATCGAGTCCATTTCCTCTTTTATAGCAATCAAACATTGATCTCGGTTTGGGGAGGTTAAGACTTCTTCATAAGAAGTCGGCTCAGTGTCATCCAACATGACACACATAAGTACCATTCCTTCAATATCATCAAAATGATGATGAGTGATAAGCCCATATTGGTGGCGTCGAATTACTTAAGTCTCCAAAGTACTATCTATGGGTTCACTCCCACTAACTATGGGAATTCTCCCACTGACTAAACGCACTTCCTCTTGTAACTCATACAATTAGGAGTCCTTATCAACCTCACCAATTCTTGGGAACTCATCTTCAAGAAACTTTACATCCTGAGATTCTATCTTAGTCAAACCTCCACTAGGATATTCACCACATGACGTATCCTTCTAAACCCATTGGATATTGAATAAACACCTTCTTGCTAGCTCTCGGTCTAAGCTTGCTGTACTTATGGGACATCTTATGAACATATCCAACTGACCCCCAAGGTTGCAAGTGATCCAAGTTTGGGCTTCTACCAGTCCATAACTCATAAGCGGTAGAAAGCACGAACTTGCTTGGAACATAGTTAAGAATGTAGGCTGTAGTCAACAATGCATCTCCCCAGAAACTAATCGGGAGATTCACCTATGCCAACATTGATCTAACCATTTCCAACAAAGTCCTATTCCAACGTTCTGCAATACCATTTTGTTACAGAGTGCCAGGAATTGTCAGGTGTTGAACTATACCTTTTTCCTCACATAGACTTCTAAACTGATCAGAATATCGGTTTGAATAGTTTTTAAGATATTCTCTATCTGATTTTTAACCTCATGCATAAAATGTTTAAAGTAATCTAAAGCTTCTGACATGTGAAAAATCAGATACACATAACCAAAATGTGAATAATCATCTATGAAGGTAAAAAAGTATAATGCACCATGACATACCCTCACATTGATAGGACTACCTATATCGGAGTATACTAACTCCAAATGATAAGATGCACAGGAAGCCTTACTAAAAGGTTTCCTCTTGGCCTTACTAGCTAAACAAGGCTCACACACAGTGAGTCTCACTTTACTGAGAGATCCTGTAATACCCAAGAAAATTCTTGAGGTTATAAATGGCATTTTACGAATGGTATAGTGGAATTATCGAAAGAATGAGGTTATAGGGTGCACTATCACAGTTTTAAGTGACTGAATCGACCACAGGGTGCCCAGACCCTAGATGTTTAAGGAAAATGGAATAGTATCGACGAGTGATTCGAGGCATGATTTTATGTGTTAAAAGAAATTGGATCGAGAACGATTTTCAGTACAGCTGTAGATCAGGCTAAAAAATTGAATCGACGTAGGAAACTTCTTAAAAGTCAACGAAGTATTTTGAGAACCTAGATTTTATATATGAAACAACCCTCAAGCGATTTCGGGTTGAAACAGAGGGATTTAATGTCAAAACAATCAATTGGGCCAACGTGTAATTTACCAATTTTGCTCGAGAGAGGTCAAAAGAATAGTTTTTTAGAAATTTTGAGGATGAAATGTAGAATACAAAACTTGTGAGCCTTAATGGTAGTATTGAAAAGATTAGGGGTTTTATGGAAAGGGGCCGAAATGGTATTTGGAAAAAACAAGGGGGCCAAAGTGTAAATAATCAAAAAGTAGTGTGAACACAACAAAAAACAACCGCCGCACTGCCACCGTATGTGGAGCCATTTTCGGTGATGGGACGACTGAGGTAGGGCTTGAGGGGTGTTGTATACGACGTGGGGATGCTTAGGGGCCAAGCCTAGCTTGGCCTCTAATTGGTTGAAAAATGGCTAGATTTAGCCTATAAATAGCTAGGTTTTTGGCCAAAAATTAGCACATAAATTACTCATGATTGAGAGTGATTCAAAGGGAGTGGATAAAGGGCTTTTAATCCTTGCATCAAGGGGAGAAATTCTGGAAAATTTGGTGCGATTTGGAGTTGGATTGAAGCTGGTTCGAAGCTCGGCCGGAAAGCATGAGGCGGTCGTTGGGGGCCGATCTGCAACTGCCCATTTGGGGCATTTTTCAATGAGTTTTCGAGCAGAAAGTGGTGCCATCTGGATTGACTTGGAGAGAGCTTGAAGGGGGTGTGCTTGGATTGGGCATCCAAGTAGTCATCGGCGACTGAAATCGAGAAAGAAGATTTGACGTGTGAGCTGCACGCACCACCTTTCACGCGTAGACACTCGCTAGGAGCGTGAGGGCACGTGGGCAAGGGGTATTTTCTGAATTTTGTTTTAATATTTTTCTAAAATTATTTTTGGAATTATTGTGTTGAAAAATTGAAAAAATGTTTAAGGAGATAATTATTTTGGAATTATCGAGGTGAAAACTAGGAGAAAATAGAGAAAATTATGAAAAATTAAGGAAAAATAGATTTTGATGCTCCTTTAAATAAATATGATGTCTAGGGAGTATCGTGGCTTGAGGTTGAGTATAAGTATGGGTGTTTGAGGTATGGCATGCAAATCAAGGCTGTGCACGAGGATCGAGACATTTCAAATACGTTCTAGGTGAGTGTTTGCCCCAAAACTTGATTTATTGTAGGTGTTTTTACCCTTAAAACTTGGTATTTGTGCTACCTAAATGTGTTGTGAATTTCTGCAAAATGGTTTTGTTGCATGTGATCGATAACCGGTGACGGTTGGGTTCATAAGGGAGGTTCGTCCCTAAATGTTTTATACATGTGCATTGTATTTTATAAAATGTTGTTTATATGATGCATTGAGTTGTGATATGTGGCATTGTCATGCGTTTTGTGTTATTCATATGGAATGTCAGCCTAGAATGTTGTTTGGATAGTGCAACCATAATTCCTTAAGGGTGTTGTCGGAATAATGTATATGGGTATCTTGTGCTAGTGTGCATGCCAGGACAACTACCTAGGTTTCCGTGCCGGGTCGTATGGCTAGGAAAGTTGCACTAGGACGACTGGTGGTCTTTATGAGATTTGAGTTGGGATTGGGTAGTGGTTCCTGGATGCTTTTGAGTGAGAACGTAATCTCTGACGTAATTGTAGTGAGCCGGGTTCCTACGTTGATATGACCCTCCTGGGTCGGGAGTGGTAACGATTGTTCCCGAGGTGTTGCGGAGATGCATTGACCTTGTTTCTCTTAAGCTAGGATCGTGTTGTGTTAATGTGTCGGTGTAGAGATGTTGCCTTTAGAGAGGTTGTTCTTTCCCTGTGGTAGGGTTAAGCGTTGCGAGAGATTCTCTTGGGCTAGGGCTTGTTGAATTGTGTCGGTTTGTTCATGTCTTGCATACATTCATGAAAATATGCTTTGAATTCTCACTTTTATGATTCATCATCTAATATGGACTTTGTTCCTAGAATATTCAAACGTTCCAAGTGAAAGTAGCAGTGCAAAAGGGAAAGGGATTGCCAGGGAGTGACGACGATTAGTGGATAGTTTATAGTATATCGTTTTCAATTATGTTGCTTATTTTGATGACGTCATGTAAACTATGGTTTGACTTTAAAGTTATGAAAAAAATGGTTTTGGTTATATACCATTTGAGGTTTCGATTTAGCTTCCGTATTTGAGATGATTTACCTGTCTTAGTTTATTAATGACTATGACTTGATATACTGAGACGGTGTAACGGGATATTCGAGGAACGATTTATGTGTGGAGTTTCTGTTAAAAAAATATATATATTCTCGAAATCTTATGTTATCTAACGTCTTGGGAAAGCAAGGTGTTATAGATCCCAATAGACCTTCTTGCCCTAGCCTTGCCATCCCTTCTTGGCCCACATGGCCAAGTCTTTTGTGCCATAAATCACAATCAACATTTACGATACAAGAAGTAGAAGAAACTAAAGCAATAGAATGATTATTATAAACATAATCCACTAAGAAACCACTACCAAATAATGTATTATCCAAATAAACATGCTATAGATAATAGATTACACCAGACTCCAGGAGCATACATAACGTCCTTCAAGAGTAAACTCTTGTCATTCTTTATCTCGAGTTGGAACAAACCAACTCCAAGAACTTCTTGTGTGCCATTCCTAAGCATTACATACTGAGTCCTCACTCGCACCCGATGGTAATCCTAAACCATTATTTCTCACCACTTATATGTCATGTTGCTCTTGTATCCACAATCCACTCAGGACGTGAGTATGCGTCAAATGCATGCAAGCAAACATGAATCAAAGGGGAATAAGAAGAGGAATGTACCTTCTTCGGCTCTGGACAATCTTGAGTAAAGTAACCATTTTCTCACGATTGTAGCATTTCATTTTGGACAAATCTTTCTTTCCACGTGCCCCTCTCTTGGCCTTCTTGCCCTGGCTAATCTTAGGTATAGGGCCTGATGCCCTCGATCCTTGTTTTTTGTGTTTGGGCCTGAAGCCCTCACCCCTGTCGACCTTGGCTACAAAAGTTGCCGCACAGTTCGCTTCAATGAGCTCTGCCTTAAGCTCCAAGTGACTTGAAATATCATCAAAAGTTTTGATATTTTTGCTATATATCTTAAGGAACTTCATTTGAGATCACTTAGGGTCAGACAAGGATTTGATCACCCCTAGGAGGATTTGATCACCCCTAGGAGTTGCTGCTCATCAGTAAGCACTACTCCAACACTCTGAAAATCTCTGATGAGTGAACCCATCACTCTCAGATGCTCAGCCATGTTGTGCCTCGAGTCCTTGACATACTGTTAGAATTTTAATTGTAAAGCATGAAGCTTTGTTGCAGATATCTAACTAGAAGTGATCTTTAGCTTTTGCCACATTTCCATGGCAATCTGGCAAGGCTTAAACTAGCCCATGAGGTCAGGTTGGATGCTAAGTAGCATTGCATGGTAAGCCTAACGGTCATTTTCAAGCCATTTATCATAGGCCCGCTATTTTGTCAAGGAAGCATTTTCCCCTTGTAGCATGAGTTTTGAAGTCTCCAAAATGTCCCATACTTTCTCTGTTTGAAGTAGATATTGATGAATCTGCTTCTCCCATATGGAGTAGTTAGATCCATCCAACTTTTCTATCCTAGTCATGCTTCCAACAACTAAACTAGTGGCCATTTATCATTGAATCAGGGACAATAAAAGACATTCAATACGCATGTTCAAGGCAAATAATTAAATCAAACATTTAGTTATGCATTTCGGGATCACCAGATCGCTAAGCTTCAATGTCATCACCCATGATGCATAACTAAAAATTGTATAACTCAATTGTTTATGTGGAACTTATCCATAAAATCCAACAATACACTAGACTCAAAATCCACACAAGGCCCAAGATCAGTACTAAATCGAAATTAATTATCAATAAGCAAATAAAACTAAATATTTGCAGACAACAGATAATTAATTAAGTTAATTTCTATTGAGCAAAAATATGCCACATCACATCTATTCATAATTTTAGACTCAAAATTAAATTTATTAATTTATGGTCTAAGAGAATAATCCAAACAACTATCATGACAAAATTAAAACTCATAATAAATGTCATGAAAACAATATTATTAATTACAAAAATTAATATTCCAAAATTGGATATTCTAAAAAATAATTGTAGTTTTTTTTAATCTCAAAATGATTTTATTATTTAATTTATAATTTTAGGTTCAAAATTAAACTAATTAATTCATAGCCCAAAAGCATAATCCAAATAATTAAGAAAAAAAAAACCACAATATGGCCCAATATAAAATTAAGGCCCAAATAATTTTAAATTAAATTTGGTCTAATTTATTAACAAAATAAACGGCCTAAGTCCAAACCCAACCCAGTCCATTTAGAACAAATCCATTGGCTAGATCTCCTACTCTAGATTTGTTCATGGATCTTCGATGGATTGGGTCAATCCAATCTAGATCTAACCCAGTGGGTCGACCCAACACATAATGGGTCAAGACCCATCATCTTCCCCAAACCTCAGTTAGGGTTTCTGAGCATCCTAGCACCGTCATTGCCTTTCTTCTCCGTCGGTTGCCCCATCATCTTCTCCATTTGCCAACGACCACTCCTTCTTTCTCACCATCATCGTCGGTCACGAAGTTCGACAATCAATTGGTGGCTTGTAACGACCACTATCGGTCATCGACCATATACCCGAAGACAAAGAGGTGGAAGCCATGGTGAACATATCAAGCCATGGCCACCGGTGAACGTCCCGACAAAGGCGAACAACCTCGATACCCATGACCCCTTCATGGAGCACTCACAACCCATGGGTACGATGAATATGGAGATGGCGGGCAGTAGGGACCTCAAGATTTCTCATCCAAACTAGTAAAAATTGAAACTCGATCGACAACCACTGTGAACCCATAAGGAGAAGGCACGAAGGCCCATGATCGTCGACGACACCGATCAACCTCCCACTGGCTGCGATGAATGCAGTTGCTGATGATTCGAATTGACGACCATGTCAAGCATCAAACTTGAATCGATGGCCTTAGTAGAGGGCATCGACCATGGTGGTTGCCAGCGACGAGCAAAAATGGCCGACAATCGGCCATGGCAGTGACCGTCGGACACAATGGTCACTACTACCCCACGCATAACAAGCCCACTGGTCGCGAAGAACACAACTGTTAGCGACTGCCACAACCATGGCTGGATTGGAGCAAACAAACAGTCCGAGAAAATATTTCACACAAAAAAATATCACAAGTTACTTAAACCATAACTACGAATGGTCAATCACAACGATGTAGGCAAATAAACAAAACTCTGATACCACTGTAAAACTTTTAATAAAATTGCAAATGGTATGTAAAGTACTTGGATTGCAGTGGAATAATCGAAATTGATTTGTCTAACGACCTTCGTGGAAGAAAACTATAAAATCTTTCTTATACATCCACCCCTTGTTTGTCCAAGACTCGAATGGTGATGTTGGAGATAATATATGAGTGATCAGAAATTGATTCTGATTGTTGTATTTTTTCATTGAGCTCTATACCTATTTATATGTAACATGTAATACCATGAAGCTTGATGTGAAGCTTGGATGTTATAATGAAAATTTAAGTGACGAAATGAATGGTATTTTGATTCGGGAAAACAATAGAGAAACCTTTGATTTTATTGTCTTGTGAATGTAAAAGGGGGTAGAAGTAACCTAGGGGAAAGAGTTAGCAAGGTTGGATTCTATGTTTAAGGGGGTAAAAGTGTTTCCAATAGAGGTTGAGGGTTAAAATGTAAACAGAAGTGGTTTACGGGGGTTAACGTAATATGATAAAGAAGGGAATCGGGCCTAAGTGTAAATGTTTCAACTTGTTAAAGGTTAGTTTGTTTTTAATAGAAGGTAATGATGGTAATAACGAGTTCTTATCTTAAGGACACATAGGGCATGATTTGGAAGCTTAGGATTGGATGAAAAATAGAAATTTAGAGTTAAGAGATATTCTAGAGATAATGAAAGATCATGTCATAATTACTTAAGGAGATATGGATATCTTGAAAGCCTATAAAAGGGGGAGACTTGCTGTGGAAGTGGAGTGTGGAAAGTATAGAGGTTTTCCAAGTGAAACAAATTAAGAGGAAGAATTAAGAGAAGCAAAAAAGGAAGCAAGTAACCGATGTCTCACCGAAAATTAGTCAATACAGCAGGAAAATCAAAGAGGTAAGTCAGTTTTCTTTCTGTGGGGTTGTAGAGTAAGAAAAGAGGAGTCCGTAGGTTCAAACGAGGGGTGAAATGGAGCTAAAATAAGCAAGATATGGCATTTTTAAACTTCAGTAGTAGGATCCATCGTGAGGAAACAGGCGATGCGTGCATCGCACGCATCAGCTGCTGCTGCGCGTGACCCACGTGGCCACCATTCTAGTGGAGCGTGGCCGCTCGTGAGAGGGCCTTTCCCTCTAAAATTTTCTAGAATTCTTCCTTAATTTATTTCCTATCATTCTATGTAAAAATATTTTAGATTGGTAACTCGAACTTTGTGAAACTACACCAAAACCGAACTGAAACCGCTATGAACAGTAACCTGACAAGGCCAAAAACTAAGGTGAATGGTTTCTTGCATATTCCTTGCTACATGTTGATCATTTATTAAGTCATTTGTGCTGGATGTGAACCTACTCACTTGATTTCCTTGTGTAGCATGTTTCTTTACTTATTTCTTCACTACATAGCATGAGGCGTTGTGGCAAGCTAGTGGCCGTCATGGGTGGCTCTATGGAGTCACATATCTATGTTTGATGTGAGCATGACGTGCGTAGAGGTGATTGCTACACCTTGGCATGGCTTCCACAAAAGGGGATTTCACCTTGCATATGTGCATTACATACATGTTTTACTTCTTTCATAAAGCCACTTCACTTAGATACTTGTTATCTAACTTGGGTTAATGCCCCTGGAACATCTCACGTTCTAGTTATGTTTGACATGTTAGGAATCAAGAAAGCAAGCAAGGTGAGTGGCAAGGAAACTATGGATGTTTAATGTTTTTTTTTTTTTTATCTTGTGGCCTAACGTGTAGTCTCGTTCGAGTTGTAAATAAAGCGTTGTATCAGTTTGATAGTTGTACTACTTACTGTTAAACTTAAACTTCACCTAAAAGAAATGCTTGTATGTGTTTATATTAGCCTAGGAAACCCTTTCAACTCTCTTGGTAGGTTCGATCCATAGCTTTTGTTGTTTGGGGTTTCCTAATACCCCTTAGGCTGTTATGTGTGTGCCTTCCTATGATATTTGAGCTGAGAGGGGTGTTACAATGGTATCAGGGCGAGATTACTGTGACTTTGGATAAGTTATGATTTGACTAACATTAAGGTTTTTGATGTGTGACAGGATATGGACCCCAATGAGTTAGAGAACCAACGCCAAAGGGCTATTATGGGCTGGTGGATTGTAGTGCTCGAAGGACGCTACATGCATCCTGTAGATGCCCTGGGGAATTTTCTTGATATGCTTGTTCCCGTTATATGACAAGTTCCACAAGGCCCAATGATCCCATACATAGTAGAACTTAAGTTGGACTATTTAGTGTCTATACTAACCCCGAAAATGCAAGAATTAGCTCATTAACTTTTGGGACAAGCCCTTTACCTTGATATTGAGACATTTTCCAATCACTTGAGCGAGGCAAAACTAAATCAAGGAATTGGAGACATGTCGATAGGCGAGAATGACCTTGTAGACTTTCCTGAGGAAAGGGAACTCATGCCCCCAACTGCATCAAAGTTAGAAAAAGAATAGTTCTACTTTGGATTAGGAAATTTTGTTGGTTGTAAATATGTATGACAGATACCAAATCGGATGTGTTGTACTATACTAGTGATGCTAGAATAGGTATAGCAACTACCCCTTACTCGCGAGAATATTGGATTGTACGACAAAATGAAATAGTAAACTCGGATGGCGTAGATGATACTTTAGCAATTATGTATAAAGAGGATGTAATGAAATAGTGGTAGTATAAAGTGTGATGGTTTGATGCATAGTGTAGTAGTTATGTACAGTTAGACATGTACCTATGTAGTAAAAGTAGAAATGGTAAACTGAAATATATACTATGTAAAACCCTTTTGAATTTTAGATAAGGTTAGAAGGAAAATGTAGTAGGATGAGGAAAATTAGATGTGAGGTTCAAGTAAATTTGACCAAATTAAGAAACAATGTATAAATTTCACTTAAAGTATTTAAGGAAGGATAGAGTTTGTGGAGACTAGTGGAATTTGAGAAAGACCTCGCAAGCACTTGGGCGATACGAGTATTTTGAGAACCTAAGGGCATTAGAAAAGTATTTTGTTGGATAGTGGTAGGTTTGATCATAAGGATTGACATTATTTTCTCTAAAGATTGTAGAAAATCCAATCATGATTTCTTTAAGTCAAGTCTGGCTAACTTGTTGGTAACCTTAGAACATGTGATCATTAACTATTGTTCTCATAAACTTTGTGGTTGTTTCAGATGGTGAACACTCGACGATCCCAAACCCTCAGACAAAGGGGTGGCACCTGGGAAGAGGAGGCTTGACGCCCCTAGGAGAAGAGTAGAGTTATCTCAAGGAAATTCATCACAAAGTGAAGGTCAGGAAAGCAAGGCCTGCATAGATCGGGTGGAGCGAGCCTTAGAGCATATAGTCACATATATGCAAGGGACTCAGCCACCAGGTTAAAATACTCCTCGAATGCCAGATACCATCGATAGGTTTCAAGGATTAAATCCTCCAATTTTTCGAGGAAAAGAAAACGCTGACCCAAGAGAAAATGAATATTGGATAGAACAGCTCCAGAAGATTTTTAACTCCATTGGATGTGGGGAAGGAGAGAAAATAATTTGTGCCACTTTCATGCTCCGAGATGAGGAGGACCATTAGTGGTGGACGATGCAAAGAACTTTGCCCAGCCTTACAAGACAAGGTATGCTAGTTGTCACATGGGACATGGGTTCAGTTTAAGGAATTATTTTACCCTAAGTATTTCCCTTTATGCAAAAAGTTGGAAAAGAACCGAGAATTTATGAACCTAAAACAAACTAGGGATATGTTAGTCGCCTAGTATGAAGATAGCTTTTCTCGGTTAATTAAATTCATGCCAGTTTATAATTTGGACGAGGAGGTAAAATCTCATAAATTTCTTGGTGGGCTAAAAGTTGAGATACAACTGGCATTAAGTTCCTTAGGGGGTTCATACCTATGTGGAGGTGGTTATGCAAGCTTTAATGGTGGAAAGTAACCTTGTTCGAATGAATGCCTTAAGGGTGGAGGTGCAAGAACCTGAGGGCAGGAACGTAGGGGAAAAAACATCACTTGGGGGGTCCAAGGAGGAAATTTTAAGCCTAAGAGTAAATGTCCCAAGTGTCAGAAGTTCCATCATGGAAGGACATGTTAGAGCCGGACTCAAGGATGTTACTCGTGCGGGAGGAGTGACCACTTAGCTCGTGATTGTCCCAAAGGACCTAAATGCTTCAATTGTCAAAAAGTCGGTCACCTCTAAAAAGACTGCTCACAAGGGAAGCAAGTCAATCAAGTGAGAGTAGGTAGGGGAGTCCAAGAACCGTGACGAGGCCGGGTGTATCATCTGACGAGGGAAGATGCCAATGCAAACCCATTAGTCATACAAGGTACAATGATCTTTCTCAATACACCAGTTCAAGTGTTAGTTGATCTTGGATCTACACATTCATTCATTTCACATGCATTGTTACAATGTTTAAATTTGGTACTGGCAGATTTAGGGTGTCCCATGCTTGTGGCTACACCATTAGGAAAATAAGTGAAAACTAGCACAGGGTATGAGAAAGGAAAGGTTGAGTTAGGAGACATCAAATTTGCCCTTGAACTTACATCATTAGAAATCCAAGATTTTGACATAATTCTTGGAATGGATTTCCTGTCCACATACAAGCCCCGAATTGATTGTTAGACAAAGACAGTAGAACTTCAAAATAACCAAGGAATTTGGGAAAATTTTTGGGGACATGAGAGTGATAAAAGGATTAAATGGATAACAGCTCTCAAAGCTATTAAAATGCTAGAAAATGGAGCCTATGGGTACTTGGCTTGTGTGCAGCTAGAGAATAAGAAAGTCAAACTTGGGGAAGCGCTAGTGGTAAATGAATTTTCTGATGTATTTCTCGAAGACTTACCTGGGTTACCCCCTCACCAGGAAATTGAATTTTCTATAGAAGTTGTACCAGGAACATATCCCATTTCCATACCCCCATATAGAATGACCCCTGCAAAACTAAAAGAGCTTAAAAGTCAGTTGCAGGACCTTTTAGACAAAGGATTCATTCAACCCAGTACCTCACCCTGGGGAGCACCTGTGTTGTTTGTTAAAAAGAAAGATGGATTACTGAGGATGTGCATTAATTATAGGCAGCTAAACAAGGTGACTATCAAAAATAAGTATCCCCTCCCTAGGATTGATGAATTGTTTGATCAATTGCAGGATGCTAAGATATTTTCCAAAATTGATTTGAGGTTTGGTTATTATCAGTTAAGGATTAAGAAGGAAGATGTTCTGAAAACTGCCTTTAGATCCTGATTTGGACACTATGAGTACCTGGTGATGCCTTTTGGGTTAACTAATGCACCTGTTACCTTTATGGACTTAATGAACCGAGTGTTCAGACCATATTTGGACTAGTTTGTAATTGTGTTTATTGATGATATTCTAATTTATTCTGCTAGCAGGGAGGAACATGAACAACATTTGAGGATTATCTTGGAAACATTACGGAAGCACCAACTGTATGCTAAGTTTTCCAAATGTGAGTTTTAGCTAACCCAAGTTTCTTTCCTTGGGCATGTCATATTTGGAAAAGGAATAACTGTGGATCCCTCGAAGGTTGAAGTAATCAGAAACTGGCTACAACCCAAAATAGTAAACGAGGTACGAAGTTTTCTAGGTTTAGTTGGCTACTATAGAAAATTTGTTGAAGGATTTTCTCGTCTTGCTTTACCCTTAACTCAACTAACACAAAAGGGAATCGAGTTTGAATGGAATGAGGTGTGTGAACATAGCTTCAAGGAACTTAAAGAGAGACTAACCTCTACTCCTATTTTAGCAATGCCTTGTGAAACAAGAGGTTTTACAGTCTATACTGATGCCTCAAAGACTGGGCTAGGATGCGTTCTCATGTAAAATGGAAGAGTGATAGCTTATGGGTCTCGACAATTGAAAAAGCACGAGCAGCATTACCCCACCCATGATTTGGAGCTAGCGGCGGTTGTGTTTGCTTTAAAGCTCTGGCGGCATTATTTGTATGGAGAGAAATTCGAGATCTTCATGGATCATAAAAGCTTGAAGTATCTGTTTTCCCAGAAAGACCTGAACTTGAGGCAGCGGCGGTGGATGGAGTTTCTGAAGGATTATGATTGTTCGCTTCAATACCATCCCAGGAAGGCAAACGTTGTGGCCGATGCATTGAGCAGAAAAGAGCCTTCCTTGATGGCCAATCTGATGACTCGGGAGTGGGAATTGGTGGAGGCTTTTAGCCAATTAGCGATGAACGCAATTCCTAAAGAAAATTCTATTTACGTCGCTGGCCTAATGGTTCATTATCAGCTATTAGAATAGATTCGACAAGCCACAAAGGAAGACCCGAGACTGAAACTATGGGTCAACGACCAAGGGTAAGTCAAGAATCCAAGTTTTAGTTTCTCAGATGGCATTCTGCGATTCGCCAATAGAGTTTATGTACCTAGAGTCAGGGAATTAAGGCAAACTATATTGGACGAAGCTCATCAAGCCAAATATATGATTCATCCTGGAGCTACGAAAATGTACAGGGAATTGAGAAATGCATACTGGTGGCTGGGAATGAAGAAGGATGTGGCGCGATGAGTGGCTCGATGTGATACCTGTCAAAGAATCAAAATTGAGCATCAAAGACCAACTGGGAATTTACAACCTTTGGAAATTCTTGAATGGAAATGGGAGCATATCACTATGGATTTCGTAATAGGATTTCCAAAAGGACCCATGGGGAATGATGCAATTTGGGTGATTGTAGATAGATTGACAAAATCTGCTCACTTATTATTAATGAAGACAGGACAACTTGTTAGCAAGCTGGCTCAACTGTACATAAAAGAAATCATCAGACTACATGGAGTACCGGTCAACATTGTCTCTGATAGAGATCCAAGGTTCACTTCTCGGTTTTGGGGAAGCTTGCAAGAACATCTGGGAACGTGCTTACAAATGAGTACTGCATACCACCCATAGATGGATGGCCAGTTAGAATGAACCATCCAAACCTTGGAGGACATGCTGAGAGTGTGTGTAATTGATTTCTCAAAGGGATGGGAGGAGAATCTGCCTCTAATTGAGTTTGCATATAATAACAGTTTCCATAGCAGTATCGGTATGGCCCCCTATGAAGCTCTCTACGGTCAGAAATGTAGAACTCCTCCATGCTGGACGAAAGTAGGAGAAGGGCAAATAACAGGACCTGAAATAGTGCAACAAATGAATAAGAAAATCAAAATAATCTGAGAACGGATCAAAATGGCCCAGAATAGACAAAAGTCTTATGCAGACAACCAAAGAAGGGATTTGGAATTTCAACCAGGCGATAAAGTGTATTTGAAGGTCATACCTTCTTAGGTAATATCCCAGGGAAATAAAAGAGGAAAGTTAAGCCCTCGATACATCGGACCATATGAGATCTTAGAACGAGTCGGGGTAGTCGCTTATCGATAGGCATTACCTCCGACGATATCCAACATACATAATGTTTTCCATATCTCTCGACTCCAGAAACATGAGCTTGATCCCACCCAAAGGATTCCTATAGAAACTATTGAGCTGCGAGAAGACTTGACCTATCCCAAAGAACCAGTCAAAATTTTGGATACAAAGGAGCAAGTACTAAGGAACAAGACGATACCACTAGTAAAGGTCCTATGGAAACATCACAACATTGAAGAAGAAATTCGGCAAAAATATTCACACCTCTTTAACCTTATGGAAACTTGAGAGGAAATTTTGAGGACAAAATTTATTCTAAGGGGGGGGGAGGATGTAATACCCTGAAGCTTGATGTGAAGCTTGGATGTTGTAATGAAAATTTAACTGACGAAATGAATGGTATTTTGATTCGGGAAAAAAACAGAGAAACCTTTCATTTTATTATCTTGTGAATGTAAAAGAGGGTAGAAATAACCTAGGGGAAAGAGTTAGCAAGGTAGGAGTCTGTGTTTAAGGGGGGCAAAAGTGTTTCCAATGGAGGTTGAGGGTTAAAATGTAAACAGAAGTGGTTTCTAGGCGTTAACGTAATAAGAGAAAGAAGGGAATCGGGCCTAAGTGTAACTGTTTCAACTTGTTAAAGGTTAGTTTATTTTTAATATAAGGTAATGATGATAATAATGAGTTCTTATCTTAAGGACACATGGGGCATGATTTTGAAGCTTAGGATTGGATGAAAAATAGAAATTTAGAGTTAAGAGATATTCTAGAGAAAATGAAAGATTATGTCATAATTACTTAAGGAGATATGGATATCTTGAAAGCCTATAAAAGGGGGAGACTTTCCATAGAAGTGGAGTGTGGAAATTATAGAGATTTTCCAAGTGAAACAAAGATGAAGAATCAAGAGAAGCAAAGAAGGAAGAAGGTGGTGACGAGCAACCGACGTCTCACCAGAAATCAATTAATACAACGGGAAAATCAAATAGGTAAGTTGATTTTCTTTCCGTGGGGTTGTAGAGCAAGAAAAAGGAGTATGTAGGTTCAAACGGGGGTGAAACAGAGCTAAAATAAGCAAGATATGCATTTCTAAACTTCAGTAGCAGGATTCGTTGCAAGGAAGAAGGTGACGCGTGCTTTGCACGCGCCAGCTGCTGCTGCACATGGCCGTGCGTGGCCACCCTTCTGGTGGCGCGTGGCGGCACTTGAGAGGGCCTTTCCCTCTAAAATTTTCTAGAATTCTTCCTTAATTTATTTCCTATCATTCTATATAAAAATATTTTAAATTGGTAACTCAAACTTTGTGAAACTACAGCAAAACCGAATTGAAACCCTTGTGAACAGTAACCCGACAAGGCCAACAAGCAAGGTGAATGGTTTCTTGCATATTCCTTGCTACATGTTGATCATTTATTGAGTTATTTGTGCTAGATGTGAACCTACTCACTTGATTTTCTTGTATAACATGTTTCTTTACTTATTTCTTCACTACATAGCATGAGGCGTTATGGCAAGCTAGTAGCCATTATGGGTGGCTCTGTGGAGTCACATATCTGTGTTTGATGTGAGCATGACATGCACGGGGGTGATTGCAACACCTTGGTATGGCTTCCACAAAAAGAGATTTCACTTTGCATATGTGCATTACATACATGTTTTACTTCTTTCATAAAACCACTTCAGTTAGATACTTATTATCTAACTTGGGTTGATGCCCCTGGAATGTCCCACGTTCCAAGTATGTTTGACATGTCAAGAATTGAGGAAGCAAGCAAGGCAAGTAGCAAGGAAACTATGGACACTTAATGTTTTTTTTTTTTTTATCTTGTGGCCTAACGTGTAGTTTTGTTCGAGTTGTAAATAAAACATTATATCAGTTTGATGGTTGTACTAGTTAATGTTAAACTTAAACTTCACCTAAAAGAAAGGCTTGTATGTGTTTATATTAGCCTAGGAAACCCTTTCAATTCTCTTGGCAGGTTCAATCCATAGCTTTCGTTGTTTAGGGTTTCCTAACACCTCTTAGGTAGTTATGTGTGTGCCTTCCATTGATATTTGAGCTAATGGGGGTGCTACATAACACACAGATATAGATATGTATAGGTATATCTCTTTTAAAATTTAAACAAGCAAGAATTTTAATCTAATTAAAATTCCAATCACTTATCCCATTATCTTGTTAAAATTCAAATGCGAATGAATTTGAAACAAATTCAAATTCTAAACATTTATCTTATCATGAGGGAACTTTTCCCAATGTAACTGCAATTCTAGCAAACACGAAAGAGAGGAGTATGCAAATGTTGACATGCTCCTAAAGGGCTCCCCAGTTACCACTTTGGTCGCCCAAGAAAGTAATAAGAGTAGCTCCAACATTGGGGTTCTAGCAACATCATCCTTCTCATCAGTAGCACAGACAATCATGCATAATATGTACCCAAAGAGAAACAACACAAGCTTCTCTGCCTCCGCATTACTCTACTCATCATCATCCTCCAATGCCAAGGTGGAAGGGTTCAAGTAGTGATGCAATATTGGTGTGGCTATATAGCAGCTAAAAGGGCTTTAATTTGAAGGAGTTTGCAATTTTATTAGTCTATTCAGTTGGAGATTTCTTCATTTTGAGTTTGATCATCATGTAAAGAATGAGACAGTTGATATTTGTTGCCACGAATGTGGAGAAATGCAAATGAAAGCCAGCATATACAACTATGACTTTTGCACTACTTATCTGTCTGTCTATCTATCTATCTGCCTGCCAGACACCAAACAATGTTTCTAATATGTAAGAATGTTCAATATATAACTTTGTATTAGTTTTACCTATCAGCAGTTCTTTACAAGAATGTATCATACGTTTCATAGAATAAAGTTTGAAAAACTCAACTGATTCTCAAACCCATTAAATTATTTAGTAATAAGTCTTACATTTACACGTCACTTAGGTTAAAAAGCCACTAAATTTCACAATTACTGTACTGTGTCCATAGTATCTATCCACATCGAATCAAAAGAAGGAAAAAGGAAAGGCAAGACAAACTATATCATTAATCCTTTTTGTGGAAAATAGCAACATTCATTCAACGGAGAGAGCAAACTTGTGGGTGGGGATAGACAAGAATCTCTGATTAGGTGTTCTCACAAAAAAAACAAGTTCATGCATCATATGGCTAAGTCTGAAAGATCATGTGATGATTTTGTTGTGTTTTGTGGTGCGTGAGTGTAAGTGTGAGCATGGGTTTTTGTCTCACATTGGATGTGTAAAGAGATGGGAGTGAGTATTTATACTCCTTTCTCTCACTTGGAGTTGGGCTCTGAGGGGCACCCAGATTTTGTGAGCGGGCGAACCCCTTGGCCCTTGCCCGCACCGCCATCACTGTCCATCCAGTCGATCGGACGAGCGAGCGGGCCGAGTCATATAGATATATTTTTATATAAAGGAAATAAAATAAAAAAAATCTTTTTTATTTATTTCCTCTCCTTCTAGTGATTGTCTATAAGCAGCCTTTATTTATCTTGTTGATCTTCATCTTCCCCAAGCGACAGGAATTGATGCCAGCATTCAGAGTCTCTTCAGTGTCCTAACCCAACCTATAAAAGGCTTGTTGCACCTCGTTCTTGGATCATTCGAGTTCAGAGTATTCCTTTTTTTCCCCAAGTTTCGTCTGTTACTGAGAGCAAGTTCCTCGAGTTTTGCCAAATTCGATTGGTCGTTGTCGCCGTCCGTCGGAGTAAACCGTTGTATCCCGTTGATAGTCGTTAGAGCTTACAAGTGACTAGAGCAGGGCGTTACTGTCTTCAATTCAACACCTTGCGCTTGCCTTAGTCTTCCTACGTCCTGGTTGTCGTTGTTGTCATCAGAACCTGGGTTTGTGTCTCTGTCTTTACATGCTTGCTGTTGTTAATTTGTCATATATATTGTTGCTGGTCTTCTATATACTGTTGTGGTTGTTTGCTAAAGTTCATTGCAACCGATTGAAATTATTTCACGTTCTGTTACTATTCTTGTTGAGTATCTTGGGGCTAATTTATCTGTGTAGTTTGCTACACTATTGTATTGTTGTTACAAGAATCTAAAGACTGTAATTGAAAGGAAAATAATCTGAATTTTTTTTCCCTAAGTTGAATGTGGCTGCCCCTAACACCAACGTCATTGCGGCCACTACAACGGCCTCTGTTGTTGCTACTATTCCGGCCGCTGCCGTTGGATCGACTATTACCAAAGCAACACCACATGTGGAAAAGCCACAACAATTCAATGGGGAGGACTTTAAAAGATGGCAACAGAAGATGATCTTCTATTTGACCACTCTAAACCTGGCACATATTCTGAAAGAAGCATGCCTAGTAACCTCGGAGGAGAATGCAACTACGGAGGAAGTCGCTGCCAAGGAAGCATGGATGCATACAGACTTCCTGTGTCGGAATTATATACTAAGTGCCTTAGCAGACTCTCTTTACAATGTATACTGTATTGCCTACCCGATTGTAACGCCCCGCTCCCACTTACGGGTGTTACTCGTGAACAATTACCCAAATTGTCTACCTGCCCGGCCTTTGGTGAAGGGTAGACCGTGTTTCAAAATGAAACGCCCTAGGTGGGAACTAGGCTCGTCCTTCCCTTCCCTCATCCCCAGGATTCACCAGCAGAATTGGGCTTTAACCATACCGCATTGGCTAAAAGGAAAATCTCATTCAGATGTGAAGATTTGGTATTCCAAAGCCTCATTTCACAAACAAAACCCATCTTATTTTTATTTATTACAACATACCTCAACATATCAAAATTTTCCCTCTCTTAGCTACCATACACAACATGGAAGCTTCATACACATGAAATCAAAATAAAATACAATTTATTTACATTACCAACTAAAATACATAGGTTACACAACTTTAGCCTTCTCCATTCATAGCCATTTCTCTCCCATTTTCACCCTATCCATGAGACTTTCAACACCTACAAAGAGGTCCAACAGACCTCATGAGCTCAAAAGCTCAGTAAGGGTGCATATGCAAAGTAAATATAAGCATAACAAGTCTATGTAATGGCAAATGCATGCAAGCATGGTTAGGTCATTCCATCCTCACAACCCAACATGGTTTGAGGCATCAACCTACCATTTCATTCCCACCCCTATGGCCATAGGTCTCATGTACAAGTAAAGCATGCAAAGAGATGCATAAAAATTTATGCAACCTACTTACAATGCAATGCAAGGCCTCCTCTACATGGGGCTATCCCTTACCTCATTCTTGAACCTTCCAATCTTTATTTCAAGAGAGCTTCCAACATCATTTCTCCCACCTAGAATGGCATTTCAACAAGCCACTTAATTTTTTGCATACAAGCACACCAAAAGAATAAAGAGAAGAAAGTATACTTGCCTTGATTTCTTCATCATCTTCTCTCTTCTTCCTTTCCTCTCATCTCTTCTTTCTTTCATTCAAATGGCCAAAGGGAAAACAAGTCTTCCATATTTGCCCTTATATACTACCATTTTCCAATTTCAAGAATGGATCTCCACCATTCATTAAAAGCACAATCCATGTGCTTAAGGGAGACTCAATCTCAACCATTCATTAAAACAACCAAGTCTCCTCTCTAGGAGAAAACACACTTTTAAATAGGTTGGCAATCCATGCCATTTACTCTCTTTAAATCTCCACCATTGGATTTATTCTCTTTCTCAAGAATGCATCTCACCCATTAGATCTCTTGCATTTTTCATTCATTTCTCATTTACTTAATGAGACTATTTTCATATCCATTTTCAAAACTTAATATAAGCCATTGGATATCTTTCACTTTTTCAAGACTTGATCTTAACCCTTGGATCATTTAGTCTTCCTATACAAAAATTAGCCATTTTCTCAAATATTTATTTTGACTAATTTCAACAAATCAACTTGAGTGACTAATTTCACTCTTTCTCATTTAAATAAATTCTCCCATTTTCACTCATAAATGAGTGACTAATTTCCATTTCTTTTGCATTTTCTTTTTTTTAAGCAACAACATCATGGCTTGCATTTAACACTTGAAAGACCATTTACTCTCCAATTTTGAATTTCATTTAAATGCCTATTTTTGATTCACAAGATTGTGCCATGTGTCACTAACCACCATCTCTCATTTCTCATTTCTTTCCCATTTAAATTAATGGGGACCAATTTCCACCATCACATGAGAGACATAATTTAATTTCCTTCCCATTTAATTTAATGGGACCATTTTCATAACCATCACACTTGAGAGACATAATCTTTCATTTTCCATTTAAATAAATCCCACCATTTTCAATAGCATTAATGGGTGACCATTTTCCCATTTTCCATTAGATTTATTTAATTCACCATAATTTCAAACATTAATGGTGACTAATTACACATTTTCTTTTTGGATTTTCCTTAATCCATATAATAATGTCTCTCATTAATACAAGAATGACCAATATCATTTCTTTTTGCATTTCTTTAACTCCCTCCACGTGGCATTACCACATTAATTCACCATTTAGGGAAAATTAATTATTTCTCCTCAAATAATTTAATATCCACCATTTTCCCTACTTTTCATAATTGAATTTCTTTATGGAATCACTCCAAATTACCAAAATACATTTTGTGAATTTATTAATCCCATATATCTCCACATAAATACCAATTTGGGATTTTTATTCACTTGCTCACCTAATTCCACATAGGAATTATCTCCAATTTATCAAAATACCCTTTTATTGGATTTCACTATCCAAATTACCAAAATACCCTTTTATTGGATTCCACTATCCATATTACCAAAATACCCCTCTCATAGGGCACCCTCAATCTCAAGGATCGAGCACATTCTCAAGGGCATTTTTGAAAGTTTTCTTACTCCCTTTCTCATCCTCTTAACACCGGTTACATCAGGTGTTACACCGACAGCCAAGGAACTGTAGGATGCTCTGGATAAGAAGTACAAACTGGAGGATGCTGGGGCTAAGAAATTTCTTGTAGGGAAATTTTTTTACTATAAGATGCTTGATTCCAAGTTGGTGGTCAACCAGTTGGAAGAACTGCAGGTCATTTTCAGTGACTTACACAGTGAGCGATTGGTCATAAATGAACCATTCCAAGTTATCGCTGTGATTGAGAAGTTACCTCCTTTGTGGAAAGACTTCAAGAACTACATCAAGCACAAGCGAAAAGAGTTTTCCATAGAGGATTTGACAGTCAGACTCTGCATCTAAGAGGATAATCGAAAGCGAGATAAAGTCCCTCTTAGGCTGGAAACAAAGGCCAACGTGGTTGAAGCTATAAAGCCTCAATCCAAGAAACAACAAAGCAATAAGAAGAACGAGAACATGGG
The DNA here is from genome assembly GCA_036245055.1 of Diospyros kaki. Classification (NCBI taxonomy): domain Eukaryota; kingdom Viridiplantae; phylum Streptophyta; class Magnoliopsida; order Ericales; family Ebenaceae; genus Diospyros; species Diospyros kaki. Next base: position 8,599,499 of record BSEG01000003.1, read on the forward strand.
TCCCAAGAATAAAAGCCCCACCAAGCGCATCCAAGGGAGATGCTGGGTGTGTGGTAAGACGGGCCATAAGGCTGTTGACTGTCGTCACAAGAAGGGATAGAGCTCTGGCAATAATTGTAACGACCCGATCGAGCGATAGGAAGAACCGGAACAACTTACCCTGATGGGCCTATACGAACTTCCCAGGGGGGTTACCCATCCCTGGATTACCCCAGGTCAAGCACGCTTAACTTGGGAGTTCTTTGCCAACATTCAGCCCAAAAGATATCCAGCTGGTGTTGTTTCCTTTCTTACACTATCCTCAATATATTCTAACTTCTCTGGACCCTCAGGGTATTACATTGAAATTTTGAAAAATTTGAAATTGATGAGTTTTTCCTCCAAAATTAGTAATCAATCAATGGATTGTTTTAAATGGTGATTTATGGAGCCCGGTAAAATTCTTGGTTGGAAAAGAATTAAATAAAATTGAGAAAATGGCGATTGGGCTTCGGAATGAGATTTTCTTTATAGCCAAATGCGGTGTGGTTTAAGCCCGATTTTACTAGTAAATCCTGGGATTCAACGAAGGGAAGGATGAGCCGAGTTCCCACCTAGGGCGTTTCTTCTTGAAACATGGTCCGCCCTTCGCCACAGGCCGGGCAGGTGGATAATTCGGGCGATTGTTCACGAGTAACACCCGTAAGTGGGAGCGGGGCGTTACAATAATCAATGCAAGAACAATCAGGCCAACATGATGAAGGAGGATGTCGACTTGATTGCAGTTGTCACAGATGTTTGCATGGTGTCGAATGCCAAGGGTTGGTGGGTAGACATTGGGGCCACGAAGCACATCTGTGGTGACAGGTCTCTACTCACCACATATGAGAAGATTGACGACTCTGAGAAGCTGTACATGGGAAATGCCTCTGCGTCTCCTATGGTTGGAAAAGGAAAGGTTCAGCTGAAGTGGACTTCTGGAAAGATACTCACCCTCAACGATGTTTGCCACGTGCCGAAAATCGAGAAGAACTTGGTATTTGGAACCCTTATGAATAAAAATAGGTTCAAACTGGTGTTTGAGTCAAACAAGTTCACTCTTACTAAGGGGGGTATGTATGTGGGACGGGGTTATTTGCTTGATGGCAAGTTCAAACTTAATGTACTAACCCAGGTTCCCAAAAATAATGAGAATAAGAACAAGGCTTCCGCTTATTCTGTTGAGTTGTGTGATGTGTGACACTCTCGGTTAGGGCATGTCAATTATCGTTCTCTCTAAAGAATGGTAAATTTAGGACTGTTGCCTAACTTCAACATTGACGAAGGGCACAAAAGTGAAGTTTGTGTCAAGTCAAAATTCACTAGGAAACCGTTTCCATTTGTGGAAAGAAACAATGAGTTACTTGATTTAATTCACAGTGATTTATGTGACATGAAAAGTACTTATACTAGAGGTGGAAAGAAGTACTTTGTCACATTCATAGATGATTGTAGCAAATACTACTATGTGTATTTGTTACACAATAAAGATGAGACCTAAGATGTCTTCAAGATATATAAGGCAAAAATTGAAAATCAACTTGGGAAGAAGGTAAAGGTGCTAAGATCAGATAGAGGTGGTGAGTATGAATCATCGTGTCTCTCTGAGTTCTGTGAGGTTAATGGAATAATCCATCAAACCACGACACCTTATACACCACAGCAAAATGATGTAGCCGAAAGGAAAAATCAAACTTTGAAGGACATGGTTAATTGCATGCTCAATAGTTCCAGCTTACCCCACAACTTGTGGGGGGAGGCTTTGCTTACAACAAACTTAATATTGAATAGAATACCACATAAGCAGACTGACAAGTCTCCTTACGAAGTATGAAATGGGAACCAACCCTCGTACAAAATTATGAAAGTGCGGGGGTGTTTGGCTAAGGTGCAAGTTTCTTTACCGAAGAGGGTCAAACATAGACCAAAGACAATAGATTGTGTCTTTATTGGCTATGCACTGCATAGTGCGGCCTATAGGTTCCTGGTGATAAAATAAAAAATTCCTTATATTAATAATAACACCATAATGGAACCTATAGAAGTGAAATTCTTTGATAACATATTCTCTTTTAAGGACGAAAGACACAGTGATGGTGGTTCCAAGAGGAAGTATGAGGCAAGCTCTTCTGAGGGTCAAGTTCGTCAGGAGATTGAGGTTGAACCTAGAATGAGCAAAAGAGCTAAGAAAGTTACTTCCTTCTGACCAGATTTCCTAACCCATATGGTAGAAGATGAGCCTCAAACGTTTAATGAGGCTATGACATCTTCTAATGCTCCATATTGGAAGGAAGCTATCAATAGTGAGATAGAGTCCATTATGCAGAATCAAATGTGGGTATTGGTCAACTTACCTCTGGGAAGTAAGCCAATCGAATGCAAATGGATATTTAAGAAAAAACTAAAGGCTGATGGTACTGTTAATAAGAACAAGACCTTTCTGGTATCTAAAGGCTATCACCAAAAGGAATGGCAAGACTTCTTCGAAACCTATTCCCCAGTAACAAGAATCACATCTATAAGAGTGTTGATTGCGATTGCAGTGTTATATAATTTGGAAATTCACCAAATGGATGTAAAGACTACATTTTTGAATGGAGATTTAGAGGAAGAAATTTATATGGAACAACCCAAAGGGTTTGTCATAAAGGGACATAAAAAGAAAGTGTGCAAGCTTATAAAGTCTCTTTATGGACTGAGACAAGCACCGAAGCAGTGGCATGAGAAGTTTGATCACATTATGCTTGCAAATGGAGTCAAGATAAATGAGTGTGATAAATGTGTTTATGTTAAAACTATAAATCACAAGTGTATTATTGTATGCTTGTATGTGGATGATATGTTGATAATGGGCACTGATAGAAGTGTCATAGAGTCCACAAAAAGGATGCTGAACTCCAACTTTGATATGAATGACCTTGGTTTTTCTAATGTCATTCTTGGAATTCGGATAACAAAGAATGTCAAAGGGTATATCCTTTCTGAATCACACAATATTGAGAAAGTGTTGTGCAGATTTGGTCATTTCGAGAGTAAGCCCGCGGTTACTCCGTTTGATCCAAATTCTAAACTAAAGAAGAACAATGGTGAAGGTGTATCTCCCTTGGAGTATGTAAGGGTCATCGAAAGTTTGATATACATCATGAATTGTACAAGACCCGATATTGCCTACTCATTAGATAGATTAGAGAGATACATGAGCAATCCTAGACGTGACCATTGGGATGCTCTGGTTAGGATACTCAAGTATTTGAAGTACACGTTAAAGTATGGGTTGCATTTCATGAGATATCCACCTGTACTGGAAGGATTTAGTGATGCTAATTAGATTTCTGATAGCATGGACACTAAATCGACTAATGGGTATGTGTTTACCATAAGTGGAGCCACTGTATCATGGAAGTCTTCGAAGCAGACGTGCATTGCACAGTCTACTTTGGAGTCCGAGTTTATTGCTCTGGATAAAGCAGGTGAAGAAGCTGAATGGATTTGAAATTTTCTTGAAGACGTTCCACTGTGGCCTAAGCCTATAAATTCCATATGTGTCTATTGTGACAACTTAGCTGCTTCAATGCAAGCTAAAAATAGTGTTTACAATGGAAAATCGAGACATATTAGGCGCAAGCATAATTCAGTAAGACAACTGCTTACCAATGGGATAATCTCTATTGATTATGTCAAGTCTAAGGAAAACTTAGCCGATCCTTTAACTGAAGGAGTGACGAAGAAGCAAGTCTCCTATACATCCAAAGGAATGGGGTTAAAGCCTGTGAAATGAATTTTTCGATAGTAACCTAACCCAGTTGACTAGAGATCCCAAGATCTGAGTTAAATATGCAAACTGGCTAGGATAATTCATATTCTACACATTGAGGAACTTAAAGTTCCTTCCCCATTACCTTGGAGAGAAGGAAAGTGTGTTCTATCGATGATAAAGGTAATAGTGATATCTTGTTTCAAAAGGAGTAGTGACAAAGTACTCTTAATCAATGATTACCTATGTGAGATTAGAAGTGGGTCGCTTCTATAAGAACTGTTCTAATGGCTTGGGTTTTCTAGAGCTCTCAGGAATTCAGGATACTGTTCAGGACTAAAATGGACACAATCGTATAGAACTCAAAGGTGTAAGACGAGTTGTGTGTGATATCTGTTGTCTTGATTTGCCACCAGGAGGGTAGTTCAAGAGCTGGGCTCACTACTTCTTCGGTAAGTTCAATAGATACTCCCTAAGGAAGGTTCAAGTGCAAAAGACACCTTGCCTGATGCATAACTTGTTGTTTGCTCTCTGTGGGGTCGTGTGGTTTGTCTAGTTTGGCACACTTACACTCATGTGAGGGATTATTGTGTTTTGTGGTGTGTGAGTGTAAGTGTTAGTGTGGGTGTTTGTCCCACATTGGTTGTGTAAAGATATGGAAGCGAGTATTTATACTCCTCTCTCTCACTTGGGGTTAGGCTCTAAGGGGCACCCAGATTTTGTGAGCGGGTGAACCCCTTGGCCTTAGCTCGCACCGCCGCCACCGTCCGTTTGGTCGGTCGGACGGGCGGGTAGGCCGAGTCATATAGATATATTTTTATATAAAGGAAATAAAATAAAATAAAAATTTCTTTTTTATTTATTTCCTCTCCTTCCAGCAATTGTCTGGTTCTCGAAGCGGCCTTTATTTATCTTGTTGCTGCTTCATCTTCCCCAAGCGACGGACATTGATGCTAGCGTTCAATGCAAGCTTAAATTTGGAGTCTCTTTGGTGTCCTGACCTAGCCTATAAAAGGCTTGTTGCGCCTCGTTCTTGGATCATCCGAGTTCAGAGTATTCCTTTCTCCCCCAAGTTTTGTCTGTCACTAAGAGCGAGTTCCTCAAGTTCTGCTAGATTCGATTGGTCGTGGTCACCGTCTATCAGAGTAAACAGTTGTATCCTATTGACAATTGTCGGAGCCTGCGAGTGACCGGAGTAGGGCATTACTGTCTTTAAGTCAGCGCCTCCCACATGCCTCGGTCTTTCTGCCTCCTGGTTGTCGTTGTTGTCATCAAAACCTGGGTTTGAGTCTCTTTCTTTACATGCTTGCTGCCGTTAATTTGTGATATATATTGTTGTTAGTCTTCTATATATTGTTGTGGTTGTTTGCTGAAGTTCACTACAACTGGTTAAAATTATTTCACGTTCTATTATTGTTGTTGTTATCTTGGGGCTAATTTATCTGTGTAGTTTACTACAATATTGTACTGCTGTTACAACAGATTTAACCTCTGCACCTCAATGGATAATGGCACTTCACACTGCTGGCCCCTCCCCCTATTTGGGTAAAAAAAAATGAAGTAAACCCATTACATTTATACCCTTAAATTTATTATTTATATTTTAACTTATATTTTGAGTATTGAAATATGAGCACCCAAGTGAATAGAGTCAAAAGAATTGATTCTCTCATTTAAAAGGTGCAACGTTCCTTTCCAAGACATATCAGACTGCTCTACTAGCTACTTTTTTCAGGGCCAGAGCTTTGAGCTTTTCTTGGTGGAAAGGGACAGTGAAAAGGGTGCCATTATTGTGCTTTGGTGACCTCAAGTGTTATATTATCAAGCATTAATGTCGGTCTGTACATGCAAAGCAACAGAGGCCTATTGCCCTTGCTTTTAACTTTGTGTAGCGTCAAATAGTTCAAAAAGGACTCTTCATTGGATGGTAATGATGAAACCATGTAGCTCTCCAAAATGCTATCCAATCATTTAGTTTTGAGGCTTTTAGTTAGTGAAAAATATCATTAAAAACATTGTATTTTGTTGGCTTGTGCCTTGTTGCTATGATGCATTAATTGGTGATAAATGAATTTAGGAGAAAGATTAACAAATTCAGTCTGTTTCTTCCCTTGGCCACAGACTGATTAAGAAGCTTTTATCCCCCTCTTGCAATTCATCGGAGAACGAAAAATGGGTGCATATCCTTATCAGGGTAAAGGTGTCAAATTTAAATCTAAGTACATGAGTGGCTTGTTAGCACTCTTGGAGACTAACCATTCATTTGTAATGAGCCACATGCATGTGTCATACTTACTCTCAGTTACATGCCACCCACGGAGTCCTTAATCTTTTTAGAAACCTTCTTAACCAAACCCACTGTTGAATCTGGGATGTTTTCTATGGTCTCGGATGCCTTCTCTCTCACCTCTTTCGTCATCTTAATCACGTGATCAACTCCGTTTATCATTCCATTAGTCACTATTACTTACTACTTAACAAGAACGAACTAAATTAAGCTGCATTACTCTCGGATAAATCACACCAAGATCACTAAACTTTAGTGTGTTTTTCATTTTGGTCACTAAATTTTAATGCTTTGCAATGTGATCATGGAAGTTTAAAATGTTTTGCAATGTGGTCATATATAAGATTTTTTGGCTAGCTTATAGTTGGAGTAGGTGACGTGGCGCTGATGTGGCAAACAATAAAAATTACATACTGATTGTGCAATAATAGTTAATCAAAATATGCCACATGTCAAACCCATTCTCCCTCCCCTCTCTCCCCGTTTAGCCAATAGATACATGCTTAAGATATCTCACTATGATGGAGACGTCGGCGATGACTGGAGGTGAAGCAACAGGAGACCGGAGGTAGAGGCAGCTGCGAACTAGTCAGGCTGTTGATAGCGGTGTGGGCAAACAATGACAAGAAGCATTACTGGTGGCGGCTTCATCGGCTGCGAATGGCGACGAAGGTGATGACAGCTGCATCGAAGGCAACAGAAGGTGAAGCAGCAGGTGACTGCAAAGCAGTGGGAGGCATTAATGGCGACATAGGCGAATGGTGATGGAGGCGGCAACATCTGCATCGGAGGTGATTGATGGCGACTATAATGGCAACGAGTGCAAAGGTAGCAAATGATGAGGGTAGCAGATGCGGCACACGATGAGAATAAGGAGAAAGGGAGAGAGAGAGAGAGGGGGAGAATAGGTTTGATGGGTTTGACACGTGGCAGGTTTTGATTGGTTGTTATTGCATAATCAACATGCAATTTTTATTGTTTGCCATGTCAGCGTCACATCACCTATTCTGGCTATAGGCTGGCTGAAAAATTTTATATGTGACCACATTGCAAAACATTTCAAACTTCTTTAATCACATTGTAAATAATTAAAGTTTAGTGATCAAAATAAAAAGACACCAAAGTTTAGTGATTTACCCCAATTTAGACTTTAGACTTTTGTTATGGAATTAGAGTTTTTCTATAGAATAATATTATTTTAATAAAAAGTTGTTGGAACAGTACTTGGTGTATTCTTCAAATTATTTATGGGTACAAGCCAAAGTTACCAGGAACACAGTACGCTTTGGTTTGTGGTACAGGTTCGAGTGCGTGGTACATCACCTAGCTAGATATGTGGTACGTAGGGGGTAGGCTTAGTTGGTGCGCTATTTTGGGACATGGTACGTTTGAAAATTTTAATCGATTTATTCTTTACATTATCAAATTCATATATTCAATAAGTTCAATATAATTTCATAATTTTTCTTTTTAAGTTATATAAAGCTTAAACAATGTTAATTAGAAAGAAAACTGCACTATATATATACATACACTGTAAAAAATTAAAAATTTGCGTAAAATAAATGTTATAAAAACAAGATAAATGTCAAGGTAAGATTCACCAAAAGACTATCCAACTATAGGCACAAAATGGATATTTAGAAATAAAATGGATGAAAGTCGTATAGTCATAAGAGAAAAAGCTAGGCTAGTAGCTCAACGATATAGTCAAGAAGAGGGTATTAACTATGATGAAACTTATGCCCCGTTGCTAGACTAGAAGCCATAAGGACGCTATTAGCATTAATTTGGCTACTACAAAAACTTTAAATTATATCAAATGGATGTCAAGAGTGTATTCTTAAATAGATACATTAATGAAGAAGTTTATGTAGAACAACCCCCTAGCTTTGAAAATCATAAGTATGAAGACCATGTGTTCAAAGTTTTCAAAGCTCTATATGGTCTAAAACAAGCCCCTAAGGCATGGTATGAAAGGCTTAGTAAATTTCTCTTAGCGAAATGATTCAAAAGAGGACAAATAGATACAACCCTATTTATAAGAAATCATGACAAGGATATATTGTTAGTTCAAATCTATGTAGATGATATCACATTTGGATCCACAAACAAATCTCTATGTGATCAATTTGCAAATCTTATGCAACGGGAATTTGAAATGAGCATGATGGGAGAACTAAAATATATTTTAGGATTTCAAATAAAATAAGAACATGAAGGTATTTATATTTCTCAACAAAAATACATAAGAGATCTTCTTAAGAATTTTGATGCTCAAGATTGCAAACCTATGGCTACACTTATGAGTGGTTCTCTAATCCTAGATAAAGATGAGTTAAACAAGGCTATAGATAACAAGCTTTATAGAAGTATTATTGGTTCTTGACTCTATTTAACAACTAGTAGGCTTGATATCATATTTAGTGTTTGTTTGTGTGCTAGATTCCAATCTAATATCAAAGGATCTCATTTCAAAGCTGTGAAAAGAATCTTGAGATATCTAAAAGGATCTTCAACCTTAGAACTATTTTATCCTAAATCAAACAAGTTTGATCTCATAGCTTATACTGATGTTGATTATGATGGCTATAAGAAAGATAGAAAAAGCATAAGTGGGTCATGTTAATTTTTAAGACATTGTTTAATGTCTTGGTCACGTAAGAAGCAAAATACTATTGCACTATCATTTACTGATGCTAATGCTAAATATGTTGCAACAAGTAGTTATTGTGCTCAAATATTCTAGATGAAGTATCAACTAGAAGATTATGGTATAAGGCTTCAAAACATCCCAATAAAATGTGATAACACAAGGGCTATATATAGCTCTAACAAAAAATCCTATATTTCATGGAAAAACTAAGCACATTAAAGTAAATTAAACATCATTTCATAAGAGACCATGTTCAAAAGGGAGAGATTAGTTTGGAATTCATAGATACAAACCATCAAATAGCCGACATATTCACAAAACCTCTTGACAAAGAAAAATTCGAATACTTTAGAAGTGAATTAGGCTTAATTATAACCTGATGAATAATTTACTTTTATTCAATGACTATTTTCTAGAAGTTGTCTCTTAATGTATTTTGGTTGAAATTAAATTTGTCTGAATACTTTGAAAGGCCAAGCATCTAGTTTTTCGATTTAATCAAATGAATTGTTGACATAATGTATCTAGGCCAAAATTTATGAGTGATATTGGGCACATCTTTGTCAACAAAAAGTCCCCTCTTTGTCGACTAAATCCTTATTGTTCTTCAAATTGCTCAACAAAATCCCTTCCTCTATCAACTAAGTTGTCATTTCTTCTCTAAGATAGTTAATAGAATCAAGTCTCTGTTGATAGTAAAACCATCCTTTGTCGACTAAGTTACTTTTTTAAATTCAATCGGTCGACAGAAACAAAGCATCTGTCGACTAAGCCTATTTTATTATTCTGGTAGTCAACAGAACCCATCCCTTTGTCGACTAAGTTACTTCTTTAAATTCAATAGGTCAACAGAAACAAAGCATCTATTGACGAAGCCTATTTTATTATTCTGGTAGTCGACATAACCCATCCCTTTGTCGACTAACTAAGTCGATCTATATATAGAATGGGCGACTATCCAAATTCCAAGCCCTAGAATTCTTTTTATTTCATCTCTCTTCTTGTTTTCTCTCGTGCTCTAGGCTCTCTCTCTCTCAATTGAGTGTTAAATCAAAACTGAGCCTCACGCTATCTATATCGAAGATAATCCTATGGCTAAAATGAAGAACTCCAGCAAAGACAAGGGAAAAGGGAAGGAACCGGCTTCTTCAAGCGAACCACTGCCTCAACCTAGGCCTCAAATCCAACTATTCAACACTAAGAATCAAGGAGAAAGGTATTCCATCTACACTGACTCTCAAGAAGTCTTGAAAGGCCGCTATTTGGATTTAACATTCTTAAAATCCATCAATTTTCCATACATTCACACATTTAAGGATTTTGGTTGGTGGGATTTCTTTACTATCCATAGAAGTATATATGAAGATGTCGTTAAGGATTTTAATTCAAATTCTGACAATACATATCACAAGCGAAAATCGGATAAGAAATTGAAAACAAACATTGGACCGACTCATTTTGAAGTTACTGTGTTATTGATCCATAATTAATTTGGAATTCCATTGGATGGTGAGGATTATGCTTCTTGGACACAAGATTTTGTCCAGGCTAGTAAGGAAGTCATTGGCAATGACACCATTTCCACTCACATCATTGATACAAATAGGATGGATCTAAACACTAAGCTTCTTCATCTTATCTGTTGTCAAATGATTTACCCCATAAGTGGTAGTTTCTCTCTTGTCACTAGATTTGATCTATGGCTTCTACAATGTGTTAAGACTAAGAGAAGACCAAATCTTTGCCTATTAATGATAAACTTGATGAAATAATCATTTTCTGGGAAGAATAGGTCTCTTCCTTATGGAATGGCCATAAGTGAGTTATTGGATAAAGCGGTGGGTCAGTTGGAAAATGCAAGAAAAAATTACCTAAATCCATCTCAGCACATCACTAGAATCACGACCATTAGAATTGGGTATGTGAATAAAGATGGAGAATGGGTCAACTCTAAAATGCAGGAAAAACCTCAAAAGAAAAGGAAGTTAGAAAGACCATCATCAGCATCTCCACCTGACTCTCAAGATGAGTTAGTGGTTCAAGGTTTAGTCAATCTAAAGTTAGCTCTCTCTAGGGTGGAAACAAAGTTTTCTGATTTTAGAGAAGAGATTCAAGCAGATTTGTAGTCTTCGCCAGCAACAAAAGGAGATTTCACCACAGTTGGGACGCTTCATGCAGATGATGACCTCTCGGTTCCCTCGCTTCATACAGATGATGTCCTCTCGGTTCACTTCCCTAAGCTACTTTTCCTACAACAGCTTAGTCTTCTCCATCATCCATTTCTCCTTATCTTTAGTTGATTGCCCTTATCATACATTTTCCACATGTATGGTTCTATATTTATTTATTTTTGAACAAATGGATGTACGAGTTTTGCTTTAACTTTTTGGCATATGGTTGTCTTTGGTGTAATGGATCCTTTGTTATTTCATGGATGAATGGTTATAATTTATCTTAATGGTTTCCTATGAATTACTATTTTACTCTTGCTCTATGAATGTTTTTCAAATGTATCCTATGCATTTTTGCATGTGTTTCACTCAAAATAAATTTGTGCATCTGCTTCAAAATATATTTGTTAGATTAAGGGGGAGATAAAACTAAAATTGTTTTTGTGAAATTTGATTTTTCGGACATGTTTTGTTATCATCAAAAGGGGGGAGATTGATATTTTATTCTTATGATTGAAGAGTTTTGATAATGACAAATCTTTCAAACAATATGAAAATCAACGATTTAATGCATAGTGGCATTTAAAATCAAATTTACTTTAGCTCGACTTGAATTCAAAAGAAATAAAGTTAAGTGATTTCAAAATGAAATGATTCTATGGGATGAAATCTTAGGGAAATCTTAGGGAAATCAAATTTGACATGATTATATTAATTAACTTTAAGATATGAATTCTTATGTGTATGGCACATGAATATAATGATTATATTAATTGACTTTATGATATAAGTAGGATCGTAGAAAAGTCCTTATTAAATCAATGATTAATAATCATATTCTAACTTGGTATGACTATATCCATTGACTATTTTATTATGATACATATGTTGCTCACTTGAGATTATATTTTTTAAATTGTGTCTAATTGATATGAATAATTAGATTCCCCATGGGTATGAAGAGTTCTAACTTATGTATATTCTTTATATTAATGAGTCATATTTTCCTCATGGGGGTTCAATGCCTTTCATCAACTATAGATGGACAAATATGATAATTAGTGAATATGAAGTCTATTCTTAGACTTATTTATTTACAAGGATTTTAGAATTTTAGTAAGTTTGAAAATATTCAATTATCATTCTTTTTTGTATGACACACTACCCAAACTTAAAAGAAGAAACAAGTGAAAATAATAAATCAATTAAAATATGTGAAATTTATTTTTTTAAAAAGAATAACAAATAAGTTACTTGGAAGAACTAAACTTAGCAACAAATTACTCTCTCTAATGAAACTATTTTACAGATTCTAAATGAATTTATCATATATGAAAACTAAACAAAATTTTGAAGAATTAAAATTGAATTCATTAAATTTTATTATAGTACATAATGGTACTAAAATTATACATACTATAGAACTATTTTGTTAATATCTAAAAAATAATAATAATTACATCATTGTAACAATAATAATAATAATTTGAATAGAATTAAAAGTGAGTAAGGGTAATATTAGATGAAGATGATCAGATATATGCAAAAATTTATAAATATTTGTTTTGCCATTGATATAAATTTATAAATTGATAACAACGTTCTATGTTGTATTGTTATTTGTGTTATTTAAGAACATTATTTATTTTATTTTATTCATTGGTGAACATTATTTATTGACTTATATTTAATTAAGTCAGAATTTTGAAAAAGAAAAAATGTTGCATTGGAACTCTACTTATAGAGAAGAGAAGTTGTGTCAAATATTTAGTGGTTAGTAATGAACGTATTTAGTGGTTTTGTTTGCCACTGTCTCATGGTTGTTAGAGTTATTGACCCCTCATCTTCAACTCTTAATTACTTATTTGGAGCAAAAATTCTATTTCCAGGGGCAGATTTACGGCCTACAATCAAATTTACATTTATAGGGTAAAAAAATATTTTTTTACCAATAGCCCAACCCCCAATTTGCGCCCACCGACCCACCCTCTTTTCTCGCTCTCGTCTCACCCCTGCCTTTCTGCTGCTTTTCAAACCTTTCTCCCTTTCTCGTTCTCGCCTCTACCCCTCTCACTCGCTTGATCCATGGCTCGATCTCGCTCGCCCTCAGTTGTTGCTTCTCTCTCTCTCTCTCTCTCTCTCTCTCTCTCTCTCTCGCAGCCTCGCTCACTCTTTTATTTCTGGATTCCGTCCTGGAGGAGTTTTTGGCAATTTGAGATGCTGATTTTCCTGGAAACGTGTCGCTAGGCATTGTGATTAACCAGATGAGGAATCGGTTGTTGGTGACGATCGCTAACTTAATTGGCAGCTGGTATGTTTTCTCTTTTCTTATGTGATTCTATTCTATGCTGGTGGCAGTCGTTGGTATGTTTGGTAGCTCATATATTTTAATCTCCAGTTTGTTGATTGTAGCATCCTAGTATGCGCATCGCTACAAACCAGTTCGAAAATGCACCACGAACTGGGACGCACGAACCAATTCGTGATTATTAAGGGAGAAGAATGAACCATGTAACTAGGGTACAAGCATCTAGGAAGTGAGGGAAGGTGACAGAGATGCTTGAGTGACAACTCAAAATTTCTGTGGCCACTAGCATTTATGTGTCAATGTCATCACTCACCAAAAAAAATTATTTATGGCCATAATGAAGTAGAAAATGCCTAGAATGTGCCCTTCCCAATCATTCTCACCTAGAAATTATGGAAAGACGAGCAAAATCCCGTTGAGCATGGCAGTGAACAATATAAATAAATAAAGCCTTTCTCTTTCTTTGTGGACTGGACTTATCAATCCCACAACAGAACCCCAAATAGAAACGCTTATAAAAGGACACCAATGATGCAAGTCTTTGGCATATCTATCTATTTTCAAAAATGAGTTCAATGCATTGCCATTTGTTTTACCTTGGAACCATATTTGTTCTAGCTGTACCACTTTTATTGCAATTTAGAATTTTTCTCACGACTACCGCAACTTGGAGTGGTAATGAGACAGATCATTTGGCACTATTGGCATTCAAGTTCAAGATTGTTCACAACCCGAAAGGAGTTATGGATTCATTGAATGATTATGTCCACTTTTGCAATTGGCAAGGGGTTACATGTGGAAAGCAGCATCACCGAGTCACCATCCTGGGCTTGTAGGAGAGAAGTTAGTGGGATTCATATCTCCTTACATAAGAAACTTAAGCTTCCTTCCAGTTTTGAGGCTCAATAGCAACACCTTTCAAGGCGAAATCCCTCTACAAGTTGGCAATCTATACTAATTTACTGACGAGTGAAATCCTAACCAATTTATTTCACTACTCCAATCTTTTTTATTTCCAAATTAGTATGAACAAGTTGGTTGGTAAACTACCAACAGAGCTTAGTTCATTGTCAAATCTCATTCGACTTACAATGGCATGAAACAATTTTAGCAGAGAGATTCCCTCTTTCATTGGAAATTTTACATCCTTTGAGGTTATAAGTGTCGATTCCAATGCTTTCACAGGAACCATCCTAGAGGCCTTGTGCTAGCTCCAAAATTTAACTTCCTTTTGGTTGGGTTCCAATAAACTTTCTGTTAAGATACCTTCATCTATCTTCAACCTTTCATCCTTAACTGTACTCTCTTTAGGAGGAAGCTAACTCTTCGGCAGCATCCCATCCGAACTTGGTTCTATGTTTCCCTAACTTCAATATCTACAATTTAATGATAACCATTTCGTAGGACCCTTACCTTTACCACTACCCAATATTTCAAATATAGAGTATCTTGACCTACAAACTAAGTATTTTAGTGGGAAAATATCAATTGATTTCATACTCCTGCCTCATCTCAAATTTTTAAACTAATTTGAAAATAATTTGGGGACTAGCAAACCAGACTAAATGGATTTTCTTTGATCATTGGTCAACTGCACAAATTTTCAGTCATTGGACTTTTCTTGTAACGACCTATTAGAGAGCCCAATATTTATTAAGGAATTATTGAAATATTTGATTAAGAAATTTTTGCCAATTTATTATTTAATGTGGAAATTTAGAGATTTTGAAGGAAAAGAATAACATTTAATTCTATTTAATTTTAGAGTTAAAAGAATTTGCCAATGTGGTAATTTAGATTTTTTTTTAATTGAGATGATAGTATTTAAATAGCATTTAATGGCATTTATTTTGTGGAAATTAAATGCAAGGACATGTTGGTCATTTAAGAAGTTGTTATTAGAATTTAAATAATTAATTATAATTATTTTGATTAAGAATTAGAATTATTATGATTAAGGGATTGAGATATCCATATGTGAGATGGTTTTGATTTAAAGTCTCCTAGTTATATTAGGAGAATGAATTCATGTTAGAAAGAGAGTGGGATCTAGAGTTTTTATACCTATATATAGCCCATTAGCTTAGTTCTTCTTCACACCGTGAAGGAGCAGGCCGCCAAGAACAGAGAGCCATAAGAGGTTGCAGTAGAAGGTTCAAGATTCGCATAGGAGGCTCTCGTGAGATCTCTAAATTGACCAAGAAAATCCTAAGGCAAGTATTTTCCCTGTCAATCCTTTCTTTACAAGTTCATATCAGTGTTATTAGATTTATCAAGAACTCTTATTGAGGTTCAGTTTTACAGATGCGTATATATATATATAACTATATACATTACAGTGAGTTTTCTAGGCAATTGATGCATGTTTATTACAGTGATTCAATTAACTATCATCGTTGAATAATCCCTAAAGATGTTTCATATCAGTTGGGACTTATTGCCCAAGTTTTAATTCAGATTGGTATAGTTTTGTTAAGATTCGTTCAAGATCAAAGTGTCTGTGAGCGTTCGTTCTGAATTTAAGAGTTACAGATATCTGGATATGAGCCTTCATATCCGGATGAGTTTTTCCAAGTATGTTAGTGGTATCCGGATAAGCCAGAGGCTATCCAGATGTATCAAAAAGATTTAGGTGAGTGACATCCGAACGGGTTGTTGAGATATCCAGATGTCTCAGTTGTTCTTTGTAAGTGGTATTCAGATAGCTCTTGTTCAAATCTTAATGGCCAGTGATATTCGAATTCTTCGTTTTCATATCCGAATGTGTCCAACGGTGATTGTGAGTAGTATCTGGATGCCTTGAGTCGTATCCGGATGTGCCTAGTTGTTGTGAGTAATATCCGGATGCTTCGTGATGTATCCGGATGAGTCTAAGACTTTCCGTGAGTAATATCCAGATACCTTGTATCGTATCTGGATGTGTCTAAAGTTCTTCGAGATTATATCCAGATGGTTTGTTTATACATCTAGATAGGTCAAGATGATATCCGGATGTCTCGCCTGCTATTCAGATGCCTCCCTCAAAAGTTGAAATTCGTATTCAAATAGTCTCTTGCAGCATCCGAATGTCTCAGCATCCGAATCTCAAGATGTGAAGCTTATCTACCTTTTGTTACCTTAGATGAGGGAACCAAGAGGAAGTTGTTTGAGGTGCCAGTTGTATGAGATTTCTCAGATGTTTTACTTGATGAATTACTAGGATTACTTTATCGGAGAAAAGCAGAGTTTACTATTGAGTTATTGCTTGGTACACAACCTATCTCTAAAGCTCCATATCGAATGGCACCTAATGAGTTAAATGAGTTGACGGCCTAGTTAGAAGAATTAATAAAGATGGGTTTCATCTGACCCAGTTCATCCGCGTGGGGTGTACCAGTATTATTTGTGAGGAAGAAAGATGGATCTTTAAGATTATGCATAGATTATTGTCAGTTGAATCAGGTGACAGTGAAGAACAAGTATCCTTTACTTCGAATGGATGATTTATTAGACCAGTTGTGAGGAGCTAAAGTGTTATCAAAGATAGATTTGAGATAGAGATACCACCAGGTGCGAGTTAGAGATGATGATATTCAAAAAGACTGCTTTCAGGACTCGTTATGGACACTATGAGTTTGTGGTGATGCCATTTGGGTTGACTAATGCCCTAGCTGTTTTCCTGGATTGAATTAATCGAGTTTTGCGTGAGTACTTAAATTGTTTCGTTATTGTCTTCGTAGATAATATTCTAGTTACTCACCTAATGTAGAGGAGTATACAGAGCATCTTACTTTGGTACTATAGAGACTCAGAGAAGAGCAACTATATGCCAAGTTCAGTAAGTGTGAGTTTGGCTCACTCAGATTGGATTTCTAGGCCATGTGGTGTCTGGAGATAGTGTTTCAGTGGATCTAGACAAGACTAAAGCAGTTATGGATTGGCCGAGGCCGACGACAGTGACAGAGATACGTAGTTTTCTAGGTCTTGCAGGCTATTATAAGCGATTCATTGAAGGATTTGCTCATCTATCTTCTCCAATGACTAAGCTAACAAGAAAATGAGAGAAGTTAGAATGGAATGTTGCGTGTGAACGTGTTTTCCAAGAATTGAAGCAGAAGATGACTATCGCACAAGTCTCAACAATACCAAGAAGTGGAGAGAAATATTCTATTTACAGTTATGCCTCCCACTTAGGATTGGGATGCGTATTGATGTAAGAGGGTCGAGTTAATGCCTATGCCTCAAGACAAATGAAGAAACACGAGATGAATTACCTTACTAATGATTTAGAGTTGACAATGGTAGTATTTGCATTGAAGATATGGTGACCCTATTTATATGATGAGAAAGTTGAGATTTATACAGATCATAAGAGTTTACATTATCTTCTATCCTAGAAAGAATTGAACATGAGGCAGAGACGTTGGGTCGAGTTATTTAAAGACTTCGACTGTGATATTCTATATCATCGAAGAAAGGCTAACGTAGTAGCCGATGCTTTGAGTCGGCAAGGAGCTTCTATAGCTACGATGATGGTTCAAAAATGGAAGTTATTGGAGAAATTAAGTGCTTTATTTATTTCAGCCCTAGAGGATAGATCAGTGATGAGTTGTGCTTGTATGAGGGTGTAACCTAAGTTATTTGATTTAATCAAGAACTAGCAATCAAAAGATAAAAAGTTGGCATGAATTTTAGCAAATATTGAGAAGTTTTCTCCTTTGGAATATACTATATGGAGTGATGGTGTAATACCCAAGAACTTTGGGTTATTATTTTAAAGGAAAATTGAAAATTCGGGAAAATTAAGTATCTGAAAAGCCCGAAAAATTTATCGAATCAGCCGAAGAGAGTACCCTAAGGCTTAAATGTCTAAGAAAATAGAAATGCCTCTAGCAAGCATCTCGAGGCATGATTTTTAGGACCGAAAGAAATGCAATCGAGAATAATTTTTGGTATAGTAAAAATGCAGCTACCATTTAAGCTATAAAATCGAATTCTCACAGGAGACTCCCGAAATGATGACAGAAGCTATGGGAAGCTTCGGTTTATCGAGTAGAACAACCCTTCAAAAGTTTCAGAAAGAAAACGAGTAGGTTTAAAGCCAACACGAAGAAACGGGCCTAAGTGTAATTTTTCAAAGTCGCCCAAGGAGGGTCAAAATGACATTTTTGCAAAAGTTTCAAAGAGGAAATGGAAAGATTGGAACTTAAGGGGCTCAATTGCAATTAAGGAAAAAGTAAGGGTTGTGAGGAAATGAATAAAAATGGGAAAAACTGAAACTGAAGGGCCAAAGTGCAAAAAAAAAAAAAGAAAAATTCGGCCATGGTTTCCAATAGTGGCGCACAATCTCTGGTCGACCGTTTCAGGCAATGGGCTAGAACGATGGATGGTCGAGGATCTCGTAGGAGTCATCATGAGCCG
Source organism: Diospyros kaki (assembly GCA_036245055.1). Lineage (NCBI taxonomy): Eukaryota > Viridiplantae > Streptophyta > Magnoliopsida > Ericales > Ebenaceae > Diospyros > Diospyros kaki. The sequence continues at coordinate 8,618,093 of BSEG01000003.1, forward strand.
ACAACGGCCACCAGAGTGGCCGAAATTTTAAGAAAATCGGCCAAGAAAACTGTCCAAAAATGTGAGACCTACAACTCGCTTTTGCAGGTGAATATCAATGCTTTTAGGTCGATCTAGGGATGGTGGAGACTCCTAAGGCAATGGGCAAGGCATCCAAGGCCGTTTGAAGCTTCAAAATCGCCTATAAATAGAGCTCGAAGATGGCTGAAATTTTTAAGAAATGAGGCTTCAAATCAAGGGCTATTTCGGATGAACTGAGAGGCAAGGATAAGGGGATTTTGTTGCCCATAGCTTGAGGGTCATATCTGGAGCATTGTGGTGAGAACCGAAGCAGAAACGAAGCCAAATCAAAGCCTCGCCGGAACCCTAGGCGGACCGCCTGGCCGAGACTTCAAGGCCTTCGTTGACCGGCTTCCAGACCTCTTTTTGAGCCCATTCAGGTACCCCTAGGATCGAATTTTCCTAAGCTTTCATTTGGTATAACTTTTAAAATTTTTCGGCAAGTCGTGGCCAGAGAAGATGACAGGCACGTGCGCCCCACGCGCTAGTTTCACTCACCCTAGCACGTGCCAACGCGTGTGGGCTTGGTTTTTGTGCAATTTTTTTTAAACAGTTTAGAAAAATAATTTAGAATTTCCTATGTAAAAATATTTGGAGAAAAATAAGTGTAGATATTTATTTTGGAATATTAGTAAGGAAAAATTGAGGAAAAATAGAGAAAAAGGCAAGAAAATTGAAGAAAAACAGTTTTTATTGATTATCTAAACAAATATCTTACCTACGGTGCTTTGGGAAGTGAGGTGAAACATTTGGTATGAATTTTAAGGTTGGTACGCAAATCGAGGCAGTTTGCACACTTTTTGAGGTATCCCGATAACTATGAAAGGTGAGTGGTTTTGTCTCTATAACCCATATATGATATGATTTCCTTTCTATGCATGATACTTTCATATGTTATGATCATTTTCATTCATATATTGTTGCATGGGAAAACGTGAAATATGCACGACACGATATTTTTGTCATATTGAAACTCGTGCATGGGGTTGGGATATTACCCTAAGAGTGTAGCCGAAATTCTCCTAGGGCAATTAATCAAACAATGTTAGGATTATCCTGAAGAGGTTCGGGATTCTGCCTAGGGTTTCGTGCTAGGCTGGTGGGCCTGAGAAGTTACATTATGGGTATATGTTTATAAATGTCCATGCATCATGCATCATTCATTCATGCTTATCTAACCCTCACTTAGAAGATTTCATCTTCTAATATTGGATTATGTCCCTGGAATATTCCACGTTCCAGGCGAGGCAAACAGCCGGAAGAGCAAGGAAGTGGTTGAGGCATGATTGCAGTGGAAATTTTGTGGGTCCCATGTGGGACTAAGACTATCTGTTTTATTCGGATGTATTGTTTAGATTTTAATATTGTCTATAATGTTATGTTGGGTGAACGATATGTATGTACCCGCATATGTTATGTATTCTAGGTTTCTTACAGTTTCTGATCTTACTTCCGCTATGTTTGAAGTATATCATTCCTTTACTATGTTTGGGAGTGTTATTAAATAAAAGTTATGTTGAGGATTTATTGCCGATTTATGTTTGATGTAAAAAAAAAAAATCTAGCATATATTAATGCCCTGAGAGGTGGGGTGTTACAGTTGATATCAGAGCCAAAGTTCTATTTGGAGAATTAGGATAGATCTTTAGGGATCTATGAACTCGATGTTTAGAAAACTTAGATTAAGAAATCCTTATCTATAGAGTAGGAGATTGGTGATCAAAGTTTTAAAGGTTACGAACTTAAGTGTGTTGTACTGAAATGTGCATGTCTAGGAAAGTTCTGGTTAAGGCAAGATTTGGTACTTAAGTGTGTCCATTGTGACCCACCTCTCTTACCTGGGAACTTATCTGGTGTACTATTCATGTACAAAACACTAAATGGCTACTGTTCCCAGAGAATAGTAGAAAATCTAACTGGTTTTTCAATGGCAGCATGGAAAATGATTATCTCGAGCAATTCTGGGTGACCCACTGGAACAGCCGATAGGCAGATAATAAGCCAATTATAGTGGACGTCTTCGGTCTCCTTGATCTTCTCGAAGGTATACTAAGAGATGTGCCGCTGAGCAGTTTCATGCGGCCAACCTTGATGCTCGCTCAGGTGGATTTTTTGATAAATCACATGGAAGGGGTTTGAAGAGACCTAGCTGAAGGACTTCACCTCCAAAGCAACTATGCATCCTTGTTCTTCTATTGCCAGCAGTTCCATGACCACGCCGCCAACATGTATGAGGGGATTGAAGTGGAAGGAGACGAAATGTTGGACTCAGATGGAGATTGGGATGACAATGAGACAGTCGAAGCCAATATGATGGGCGCTGGCTACCTTTACTTGGACAACGACGACGAAAAAGAAGAAGCAACTGTGCACGATGACCTTGAGGGACTCGAGGTCGAGTCTGAGGATGACACGATAAGCGATGATGCTTGGGTCTGGAAGTTTTCCAGCCCATAGAAAAGAATCGTGGACAATCTTATTTCGATTACTAGTGTTTTAGATGTGTGCCTTATGTTTCTCGTAATCGATGTTATATACAATGTTATGAAATGAAATTTCCTTTTGATGAAATTCTCGTGGAATGAGATTTTGTCTTGTCTTTCAGATGGTAACCACAAGATAGCAAAGGAATATGACTCCTGTCATCCCCAATCGGGGAATAAAGGATGTAAGAAGCAGTAGGAATCATCACTATAGTAGTGGCATCCAAATGGAAGAACCAGAGACGGAGTCATCAGTTCCTGAAGGACGCTTGGATTGCATCGAGAGGGTTATAGAGAATCTTTTGACCCACACAACCAGAGAAGGACCAACCAGGCACACTGAAAACGTGCTGGAATAGTACCGACGGCAGCGAGCACCAACATTTAAGGGGAAGCCCCCATGATGACCCAGCATGGCTAAGTACTGGTTAGAGCAATCAGAAAAGTTACTTCGACATCTCCAGTACAACAACGAGGACAAATTAAATTATGTCACTTTCATGTTGGAGGAAGAAGCTGGGAAGTGGTGGCAGACTGCAGAGCGAGCTTTGTAAAGATCTCGCGTGAGTAAAGGATCTGAAACTGATGAGACCCCAGTATCAGTTTGGGAGGCATTCAAGAAGGCCTTCAATGATAAGTACTTACCGCTTAGCTAGAGGTAAGAGAAGAGCTGGGAGTTTCCAAACCTGAAGCAAACCAAAGAAATGTCGGTGGCTCAATACAACACGAAATTCAATCAACTCATCAAGTACGTGCCAATGTATGATGCCGATGAATGGCAGAAGGCACAGAAATTTTTGTCAGGACTTCAAGTGGATCTATTCCAGGCCTTGAGCACATGGTCGATTGAATCATATGAAGAAGCTTTAAGCAAAGCTTTAACGATAGACAGGAACCTTCTGTAAGTGAAGTAGATTAGGTCTGGGGGAAACAAAAGGGGACTCGGAGCAGAAATCGGGGAATAAAAATCCCTAGGGCACCAAGCAATGCTTCAAATGTAAAAAGAGCTATCCGGGGAAGAAATGCTTAGTAGGAACGTCTGCTTGTTACTCCTGCGAAAAGTAAGGGCATATAAGTAGAAATTGTCGCAAGTGAAAGGAAACACCTCCAGTAAAAGACCTGTCGAAAGTGGTGTGTTTCCAGTGCAATCAACCAAGGCACTATTCAAGTAACTGCCCGAAGAAGCCAAGACTCGAACAAGCAGATGGGTTAACTGAGAAAGCAGAAGAGGCTCATGGGACTCGTCAGGGACGTGTCTACAACCTCACTAAGGAAGATGTGGGGACAAATTTGACAGTCGTGCAAGGTACGCTCTTCATATCAAATACCCCTGTTCATGCATTGATAAACCCTAGGTCAACACATTCATTTATGTCATATGTTGTGGCTACAAGTTTAGGGGTAGAGACTAAACTTATGGAATCTCCAATAATAATTTCGATGCCCATGGGTAAAAGTACAAGGTCCTCAAAGGTGATAGAAGAATGCGAAATTAGTTTAAGTGATGCTCGATTTTAAGTTGATCTAATTTTGCTATAAGTGTATGACTTCGACATAATCTTAGGAATGGATTTCTTGTCCAGATATGACGCTAGTATAGATTGTCGAAGAAAGGTAATGACCATAAAGAAACTCGAAGGGAAATGGGTCAAATTTCGGGGACAGGGTGACCCTAGGAATGGAAAAATGATTTCGGCCAGGAAGGTAGAAAAGTTGATAAGCCAGGGATCTCATGGATGTATAGCCTATGCTCGTTTGGAAGAGAAAGTGGTACCAAAGCTCAAGGAGGTGCGGATAGTACGAGAGTATGAGGATGTATTTCTAGAAGATCTACCAAGACTGTCTCCACCTCGAGAGATTGAGTTCTCAATCGAGCTAGAACCAGGAACTAAACCGATATCTATTCCTCCATATCGAATGGCCCCAGCAGAAATGAGGGAATTACGGAGCCAGCTACAGGAATTGACCAATAAGGGATTCATTAGGCCGAGCACATCACCGTGGGGTGCGCCAGTGCTATTTGTAAAGAAGAAGGATGGAAGCTTGAGGATGTGTATTGACTACTGTTAGTTGAATAAAGCTACGGTAAAGAATAAGTATCCACTTTCGAGAATCGATGAGTTGTTCGATCAAGTGCATGGAGCAAAGATATTTTCAAAGATTGACTTAAGGTCAGGATACTACCAATTAAGGATTAAGCCTGAAGATATTCCGAAAATAGTTTTTCGATCAAGGTACGGCCATTTTGAGTATTTCGTGATGCCATTTAGGTTGACGAATGCTCCAGTGGCTTTTATGGATCTCATGAATAGAGTGTTCAGACCCTATCTAGATCAATTCGTGATCGTGTTTATAGATGATATATTGATATATTCCTCAAATGAGAATGATCATCAAGAGCACTTAAGGGTGGTGCTAGGAACTCTCAGGAAACACCAGTTGTATGCCAAGTTCTCAAAGTGCGAATTCTGGCTACCCCAAGTCGCGTTTCTCGGACACGTAATCTCTACCAAAGGAATCTCGATAGATTCGGCAAAAATTGAGGCTGTCAAAGGATGGAAGCAGCCAACGAATGTGACAGAGGTGCGAAGCTTTTTAGGATTGGCAGGCTACAATCGAAGATTCGTGAAGGGATTTTCAAAAATAGCCTTGTTAATAACGAAGCTCATTCGCAAAGATATCACGTTTGAATGGACTACCAAGTGTGAGGAAAGTTTCCAAGAGCTTAAAGACAGATTGACCTCAGCACTTGTTTTGGTAATGCCAGATGGGCGCAGGTGATTCGTTGTGTATACGGATGCCTCTAAGATAGGTCTGGGTTGCATGTTAATGCAACACGACCAAGTGATCGCATATGGGTCGCAATAGTTAAAAAGGCACGAAGTAAACTACCCGACACATAATCTGGAATTGGAGGCCGTGATATATGCTCTGAAGCTATGGAGACATTACCTGTATGGTGAAACCTTTGAGGTGTTCACAGACCACAAGAGCCTAAAGTACGTGTTCTCGCAAAAGGAGCTGAACCTTAGACAACGATGGTGGGTGGAATTTCTAAAGGATTATAACTGCACAATACGATATCACCCAGGGCATGCCAATGTGATGGCTGACGCACTGAGTAGGAATGTGCCTATCTCTATAGCCGGAATGATGGCCCGTGAGTGGCAAATGTTGCAGGCTTTTAGCCATCTGACGGTGAGTGTAATGCCGAAGGAATCATCCGTCCTTATCGCTGGCATTGTAATTCAACTAGATTTGGTGAACGAAATACGGGAGGCATATGTGGATGATAAACGGATACATCTATGGGTGTACGAGCATGGCCAGCCTAAGAGATCTAATTTTGAAATTCATGATGGCATACTGAGGTTTCGAGGAAGGATTTTTGTGCCAAATTTAAAAGATTTGAGACAAAGAGTTTCGAATGAAGCCCACAGAACTCGTTATACAGTACACTCGGGAGCCACAAAAATGTATAGAGATCTCTGAGAGGTCTATTGGTGGCCAGGAATGAAGACAAGTGTGGCAAGGAAAGTAGCGCAGTGCGATACGTGCCAGAGGGTAAAAACCAAGCACTAGAGACCAGTTAAACTCATGAGACCCTTAGATATCCCAGAGTGGAAATGGGAACATGTCACGATGGATTTTGTGACAGGGTTTCCCAGGGGTCAAAAAGGCAATGATGCAATTTGGGTCATCGTAGATAGGCTAACGAAGTCAGCACACTTCTTGCCTACGCGGATGGATAGGCCAGTACTAAAATTTGCGGAGCAGTATATTGGAGAGATAATTAGACTTCATAGCACACCAGTAAGCATAGTCTCCGATTGAGATCTGAGGTTTACCTCAAGATTTTGGGGAAGCTTGCAAGAGTGCATGGGGATGCAATTGAACCTTAGTACGGCTTATCACCTACAGACCGATAGACAATTTGAAAGGACCATTCAAACATTAGAGGATATGCTAAGGTCATGTGCCTTGGATTTTGAGGGTAATTGGGAAGAGCATCTGCCCTTAGTGGAGTTCACTTATAACAACAATTACCATAGTAGTATAGGAATGGCACCCTATGAGGCTCTATATGGGAGAAAATTTCAATTGCCTATCTGTTGGACTGAGGTAGGAGAGAGAAAAATATTGGGACCTGAGATGGTTCAGCAAACTACAGAAAAGATTCAGAAGATCCAAGAGAGAATTTGAGCCGCACAAAGTCGTCAAAAGTCCTATGCGGATAAAAGAAGGCAAGATTTGGAATTCGAGGTAGGAGATCACGTATACTTGAAGGTATTGCCTCAGCATTTGGCAACGCGGGGAAAGAAGAAAGGTAAGCTAAGACCCTGATTTATTGGGCCGTATCCAATCAAAGGACGAGTTGGACCGTTGGCTTATTGCCTAGAACTTCCTATTAGCCTGTCCAACATCCATGATGTCTTTCATGTGTCTCAGCTTCGAAGGCATATACAGGATCCAACCCAGGGAATTTGAGTGGAAGTAATCGAGCTATGAGATGATCTGACTTATCCAAAGTCGCCCAAGCGAATCTTAGATCAACGCGACCAAGCCCTGAGGAATAAAGTCATCCCACTAGTAAAGATTCAGTGGAGAAATCATACTGAGGAGGAAGCTACGTGGGAGCTCGAGGACACGATTAAGGAAAAATATCCCTTGTTGTTCGAGAAAGTAGGATGAAAGCAATAAATTTTGAGATTTTCTATGTAATGTTATCAAAGATGTTGTGAAATAAAGGGATGTTTATGAATAGTAAATTTATATTGGTGACGCTATCAACCATTTGTTGATGTATGTGGCCGACGGTAGAGAACTACAACAGGATATTCTATACAAAAACCCAATATACCCGATAGGCATTATTTGTGTAAGTAATGAAATTGATGTGTTTACGAAATAATCAATGATAATGCTCGACTAAGAGATAAAAGTTGTTGCTTTTATGAGTTGTAAGCCTGATATTGATGTCTTAGTAGATAAGAATACAAAAATTTCGAGGACAAAATTTCTTTAAGGCGTGGAGAATGTAATACCCAAGAACTTTAGGTTATTATTTTAAAAGAAAATTAGAAATTCGAGAAAATTAAGTATATGAAAAGCCCAAAAAATTTATCAAATCAGCCGAAAGGAGTACCCTAAGGCTTAAATGTCTAAGGAAATAGGAACGCCTCTAGCAAGCATCTCGAGGCATGATTTTTAGGACCGAAAGAAATACAATCTGGAACAATTTTCGGTACAGTAAAAATGTAGCTACCATTTAAGCTACAAAATCGAATTCTCGCAAGAGACTCCCGAAATGATGACAGAAGCTATGGGAAGCTTCAGTTTATCGAGTAGAACAACCCTTTAGAAATTTTAGGAAGAAAACGAGTAGGTTTAAAGACAACACAGAGAAACAAGCCTAAGTGCAATTTTTCAAAGTTACCTAAGGAAGGTCAAAATGACATTTTTGCAAAAGTTTCAAAGAGGAAATGGAAAGATTGGAACTTAAGGGGCTCAATTGCAATTAAGGAAAAAGTAGGGGTTGTGAGGAAATGGGTAAAAATGGGAAAAACCGAAACTGAAAGGCTAAAGTGCAAAAAAAAGAAGAAAAATTCGGCCATGGTTTCTGACAATGGTGCACAATCTCTGGCCATCCATTTCAGGCAATGGGCTAGAACGGTGGATGGTCGGGGATCTCGTAGGAGTCATCATGAGCCGACAACGGCCACCGGAGTGGTTGGAATTTTGAGAAAATCGGCCAAGAAATCTGGCCAAAAATGCGAGACCTACAACTCACTTTTGTAGGAGAATATCAGTGCGTTTAGGTCGATCTAGGGACGGTGGAGACTCCTAAGGCAATGGGCAAGACATCCAAGGCCGTTTGAAGCTTCAAAATCGCCTATAAATAAAGCTCAAAGATGGCCAAAATTTTCAAGAAATGAGGCTTCAAATTGAGGGCTATTTTGGACGAACTGAGAGGCAAGGATAAGGGGCTTTTGTTGCCCATAGCTTGAGGGTCATATCTGGAGCATTTGGTGAGCAATGGAGTAGAAACAAAGCCAAATCGAAGCCTCGCTGGAACCCTAGGCGGATCGCCTGGTTGAGACTTCAAGGCCTTCGTTGATCGGCTTCTGGACCTCTTTTCGAGCCCATTCAGGTACCCCTAGGATCAACTTTGCCTAAGCTTTCATTTGGTATAATTTTTAAAATTTTCTGGCAAGCCGTGGCCGGAGAAGATGACCGGCGCGTGGGCCCTACGCACCAGTCTCACTCGCCCTAGCATGCGCCAGCACGTGTGGGTGCTTGCGGGCTTGGTTTTTCGTGTAATTTTTTTTAAATAGTTTAGAAAAATAATTTAGAATTTCCTATGTAAAAATATTTGGAGAAAAATAGGTGTAGGTATTTATTTTGGAATATTAGTAGGAAAAATTGAGGAAAAATAGAGAAAAAGGCAAGAAAATTGAAGAAAAATAGGTTTTATTGATTATTTAAACAAATATCTTGCCTAGGGTGCTTTCGAAAGTAAGGTGAAACATTTGGTGCGAATTTCAAGGTTGGCATGCAAATCGAGGCAGTTTGCACACTTTTTGAGGTATCCTGATAACTATGAAAGGTGAGTGGTTTTGTCCCTATAACCCATATATGATATGATTTCCTTTCTATGCATGATACTTTCATATGTTATGATCATTTTCGTTCATATACTGTTGCATGGGAAAACGTGATATATGCACGACACTATATTTTTGTCATATTGAAACTCATGCATAGGGTTGGGATATTACCCTAAGAGCGTAGTCAAAATTCCCCTAGGGCAATTAATGGAACAACGTTAGGATTATCCTGCAAAGGTTCGGGATTCTGCCTAGAGTTTCGTGCCAGGATGGTGGGCCTAGAAGTTACATTATGGGTATATGTTTATAAATATCCATACATCATGCATCATTCATTCATGCTTATCTAACCCTCACTTAGAAGATTTCATCTTCTAATATTGGATTATGTCCCTAGAATATTCCACGTTACAGGCGAGGCAAGCAGCTGGAAGGGCAAGGAAGTGGTAGCGGCATGATCGCGGTGGAAATTTTGTGGGTCCCATGTGGGACTAAGACTATCTGTTTTATTCGGATGTGTTGTTTAGATTTTAATATTGTCTGTAATGTTATGTTGGGTGAACGATATGTATGTACCCACATATGTTATGTCTTCGAGGTTTCTTACAGGTTCTAATCTTGCTTCTGCTATGTTTGAAATGTATCATTCCTTTACTATGTTTGAGAGTGTTATTAAATAAAAGTTATGTTGAGGATTTATTGTCGATTTATGTTTGATGTAAAAAAAAAAATCCTAACATATATTAATGCCCTGGAAAACGAGGTGTTACAGATGGAATACCCTTATTTTGGGGACGGATTTGTATACCCAATGATAGAAATTTTAAAGTAAGAGATTTTGAATGAAGAAAGATGTAGCCAAATATATTTCATAGGGTTTAGTATGCCAACAAGTTAAAGAGAACATCAGAAACCCGTAGGTTTATTAGTTCCATTACCTATTCTAGAGTGGAAATACGATAATGTTGCTATGAATTTTTGTGATGGATTACCCAGGATGACTAGAGGCTATGATGTTATATGGGTGATTGTCGATCCTTTTACTAGATCAGCCCATTTTCTTCCTATTAAGAAGACTTACCCATTAAATAGGTTTGCAAGAATTTATATTGAGAAGATCGTGAAATTACACGGTGTTCCATCCAGCATTGTATCAAATCAAGATCCTTGTTTCACTTCTCATTTTCAGGGAGCTTTGCATGATGCATTAGGATCTCAGCTGAAGTTTAGTACAACATTTCATCAGCAGACAAATGGTCAATCAGAAAGGACTATCAGGAATCTTGAGGACATGTTGAGAGCTTGTGTTCTTGATTTCCAAGGTAATTGGGATGAACATTTACCTTTGGTGGAATTTGCTTAGAATAATAGTTTCCATTCAAGTATTGGAATGTCACTGTATGAGACTTTGTATGGGCAACCGTGTCGATTGCCAATATGTTGGGAAGAGATTGGAGATAGGGCTAGGTCCTGAAATTGTCGAGCAGACGCCAGAAAAGATTCGAGTTATCAAAACAAGAATGAAAAATAGCCCTAGATAGACAGAAAAGTTATGCAGATAAGCGATGACGAGACCTCGAGTTTGAGGTAGGTGACCATGTTCTGTTTAGAATCATGCATATTAAAGGTGTGCGAAGATTTGGCGTAACAAGGAAGCTTAGTCCCCTTTATATTGGTCCATTTGAGATTTTGAGATGGATAGGGACTTAAGCATATGAGTTAGCTTTGCCACCTTAGTTGTCCCATGTCTGTAACGTGTTTCACGTTTCGATGTTGAGAAAGTATGTGCCAGATCCTTAGCACGTAATTGATTTTCAGACTCTTGAAGTTAGAGAAGATGTGTCTTATGAAAAGACGCCTACCAGTATTCTAGAGCGAAAAGAAAAGATTTTGAGGAACTGATCAATTCCTCTTGTAAAAGTCCAATGGCAACGACACTCGTCAGAAGAGACGACATGAGAATAAGAAGAAGAGATGAGACATCTTTACCCCTCATTATTCGAGTAATCAGGTACGAATTTGGAGGACCAAATTCTTTGAAGGAGGGGACAAATTGTAATGACCTGTTAGAGGGCCCAGTATTTATTCAGGAATTATTGAAATATTTGATTAAGAGATTTTTGTCAATTTATTATTTAATGTGGCAATTTCGAAATTTTGAAGGAAAAGAATAGCATTTAATTCTATTTAATTTTGGAGTTAAAAGAATTTGCCAATGTGGTAATTTAGATTTTTTTTTTAATTGAGATGATAGTATTTAAATAGCATTTAATGGAATTTATTTTGTGGAAATTAAATGCAAGGACATGTTGGTCATTTAAGAAGTATTATTAGAATTTAAATAATTAATTATAATTATCTTGATTAAGATTTAGAATTATTATGATTAAGGGATTGAGATATCCATATGTGAGATTGTTTTGGTTTAAAGTCTCCTAGTTATATTAGGAGAAGGAATCCATGTTAGAAAGGGAGTGAGATCTAGGGTTTTTATACCTATATATATAGCCCATTAGCTTAGTTCTTCTTCACGCTGTGAAGGAGTAGGCAACCAAGAATAGAAAGCCATAAGAGGTTGCAGTAGAAGGTTCAAGGGTCGCATAAGAGACTCTCGTGAGATCTTTAAATCGACCAAGAAGATCCTAAGGCAAGTATTTTCCCTATAAATCCTTTATTTGCAAGTTCATATCAGTATTATCAGATTTATCAAGAACTCTTATTGAGGTTCAATTTTACAGATGCGTATATATATAACTATATAACTATATACGTTACAGTGAGCTTTCCAGGCAATTGATGCATGTTTATTATAGTGATTCAATTAACTATCATCATTGAATAATCCCTAAAGATGTTTCATATGAGTTGGGACTTGTTGGCCAAGTTTTAATTCAACTTGGTATAGTTTTGTTAAGATTCGTTCAAGATCAGAGTCTCTGTGAGCGTTCGTTCCGAGTTTAAGAGTTACAGATATCCAGATGTGAGCCTTCATATCTGGATGAGTTTTTCCAAGTATGTGAGTGATATCCAGATAAGTCAGAGGCTATCCGGATGTATCAAAAAGATTTATGTGAGTGACATCCAGACGAGTTGTTGAGATATCCGTATGTCTGAGTTGTTTTTTGTAAGTGGTATTCGGATAGCTCTTGTTCAAATTTGGATGGCCAGTGATATTCGAGTGCTTCATTTTCGTATCCGAATTTGTCCAGCAGTGATTGTGAGTAGTATCTGAATGCCTTGAGTCATATCCAGATGTGCTTAGTTGTTATGAGTGATATCTGGATGCTTTGTGATGTATCTGAATGAGTCTAAGACTTTCCGTGAGTTATATCCAGATACCTTGTATCATATCCGGATGTGTCTAAAGTTCTTTGAGATGATATCCGGATGGTTTGTTTATACATCAAAATAGGTCAAGATAATATCCATATCAATGCTAAATTGATGAGCCCCAATAGTTGATGATTTATTTTGAAAACCTACAAAATATGGGCTTGAGAGTGAGGTCTCAAGAGATGGAGATGTCTACAGCTTTGGGATCTTGCTATTGGAGATGATAATAGGTAATAGGCCAACTGAGTTGATGTTTGAGGCAGGTCTCAATCTCTACACCTTTGCAAGGATAGCCATACCTAACCATGTGATAGACATTATGGATCCAAAGCCCATTTTCAATGATGAAGAAGAAGTGGCTGCCTCAACCAGCAACAAGAAGAGAAGGGCAAACACTTGCCCAAGAAATGGCAGTAACGAAAATGATTACCTGATTCGTATGGTCAAGATTGGAGTGGCATGTTCCATGGAGTTACCCCAAGATAGGTTGGATGTAAGCAATGTTGTTTGTAAATTGAATATAACTAGGGACATTTTCCAAGGGCTTCAGAAAGGGTTGTAATGCTTAGGGATGACCTCCAACACATTTTCTGTTGAGTTCTAACCTAGTCAACAGGGGGGGTGAATTGACACATTTTTAAAATTCTAATGCAAAACTTATGCACGTATATATATGAGAAAACAAATTTAATGTAAACCAAAATTGTAATTGAGAGTACGACAGCACTTAAATACTAGATGGATAATATGATATCTATCAGCTGTGCTAGTATGTGCTTTGGTCCAATATACTCTACAAATTACAACTTTGTGAAAATAAGTGATTTGAATGCACACAATAACAAGTCTTTAAATAAACCAAATGGAATATTGAATGAGTACAAAGAATGATCAATTAAAGCAAATCAAAATAACCACCAAGAATGTAAGCCTTAGGATTCAGCCACTTTAGATAGCATAAGATCAAAACAAACAAGTATAATCAAGTAAGAATAAATAAGAGTGAAGAGAAGAAGAACACAATAATTTATAGTGGTTTGGCCCTTATGGCTTACATCCATTACCTAAGGATTTCCTTCCTTAGGATTTTCAACCAAATCCACTATATGAAACTTTTGTTACAACCACCGAAGCCTTCACTTGGCTTCACCACCACCAAACTACTTCTGGAGTCTCACACTCACTAGTTTGGATTTTATATGCTCTTTACAAGATACAAGAACAGTAGTGATAGAGAAATAAGGTTCTCTCAAAATAATACAATGAAGTGTAGAGAACTCTCTTAGTTTTATCTCAAGAAGATAGAGGAACATAAAGATTTAGAGAGAATGAAAATCTCAGCCAATAATGTAGAAAATAATAGGGCTTTCAAAAGTTGTTACAAAGCCTTCAAGATACCCTTTTATATAATGTTAGAGTAGGTTTCTCTTGATCAATCTCAGCCTTCCATGTGTCAAGTCTTCAAGACAATCTCAACCCTTCATTTGAATTCTTGATTTACCTTCCATAATCAGCTAACTTGATTGATCATCAAGACCTTTGACTTTTGTTGATCTCCAATCAGCCTTGAATGAGCTAATCAATTCCAATAATGCATGGATGATTTTAAGGATTAAAATATCATCAAAATCCTTCATAATTCTTGAAAAATCGACCATAAATAAGAAATGATCTATTCTAACTTCTAGTTGATCTTCAATCACCTTTAATTGTGCAATTTGCCCCTTAGCTTCCATAACAAGCATAGCTAATTTAAAATTTGAATTTAGACCTCCAAATGGTGTAAAATCGATCCAAATATTCTCAAATAATGAAGTAAATTTATCCAATAATGAAGATATCAATCATAACTTCAAAAGCCCTTAATTGATCAAGTTTCCATACTAAAAATGTTGACAACAAGAAGATAATCAATTTGTGTAGCTGAATATATGCAAGATATCTTTTGAATATTCTCCCATAATGAAGACATCAATTAGCCTTAATGAGTAGGATACTTGATTCCATGATTTGAGTCCCCATATCCTTTTAATGAGAGAGAATAAGCAATAAAGGAAAGGAATATCTATCAAGGTTTAATTTTCAAACCTTAATTTCCTTCATTAATGTTGAACAATAATACTGAATCTTTAACTTCTCCATTTGAATGCAATTCAAAAAATTCTTCCATATTTAACTGAGTAAAGGAGATTCTAAGAACCTTTAAATTTACTCCATGATTCTCTTACCATATTTAGACCAACGAGATGATGTAGCCTTGATGAGTGTGCTCCACGTTGCTGCCATGTCATCAAAATGCCAAGTTAACAATGTCATGTCGCCAAGTTACATATATGGCAACTCCATATAGTGGACTACTCCAATCTCCTAAAAGACTTGCATATAGATCTTTTGAAATTTTCATATATGAACAAGAATTCCATATATATATCTTCTATACTTTCCATTCTAAGAAGAACTTTCCATACATAGCTCAAATACTAAAATTTCTATGAAGCTCTCTAAAAACTTGTTACCACATATAGTGAAATCTCTATATAAATATAAGATGTTTCCATATATAACCTGTGTCATGAAATCACTAAAGAATACCTTTGTAAGCCTTATGAAGGTTTTATGTTTTGTTAGTACATAAATTATACATGTACATTCACATTCACACATCCCAATCATCAATCATCAAAATCTACACTCGACAATCTCCCCCTTTTTGATGATTGCAAAAATGTGAAAGAAGCTACACTTAAATGATTTAACAAAAATATGATTTCCCCTTAAGCTTGCTCTTGCTCCCCCTTAATTTAGACTCCCCCTTAACTTGCTCTCTCTCCCCTTTAATTTAGTCTCCCTCTAATCCTTTTAAATCACTATTTAGCTACATATTTTCTCTCCCCCTTTTTTGTAATCTATCAAAAAATACATGGGGAAAAAAAACACACAATTAGGGAATAGGAATCATCCCAAGTGAGTTTTGAAGAAAAATAAATTTTTCATTTGAAAGAGGTTTAGTAAAAATATCAGCAAATTGATTCTTGGTATCCACATATTTAATCACAATATCACCTTATAACATATGCTCTCTAATAAAATGATGTCTAACTTCTATGTGCTTAGCTTTGCTATGATACACTGGATTCTTAGATAAATGGATAGCACTTGTGTTATCACAATAAATGGAAATATTCTTGAACTCTAAACCAAAATCCTCTAATTGTTGTTTAATCCAAAGCAATTGTGAAGTACAACTACTTATGGCCATATACTCAGCTTCAGTAGTGGAGAGTGCTGCACTTGATTGTTTCTTAAAAAACCATGAAATGAGCTTATTTCCTAGAAATTGACAAGTACCCGTAGTACTTTTTCTATCCAATCTACAACCAGCATAATCCGAGTCACTATAAGCATACAAATCAAATAAAGAACTCTTATCAAACCAAAGACCAAGAGTATAGGTATCTTTTAAGTATCTAAAAATCCGTTTCACCGCAATTAAGTGTGATTGTCTAGGATTAGATTGAAATCTAGCACACAAACACACAACATGCATAATATCGGGTTTAGATGCAGTAAGATATAACAATGAGCCAATCATAGATCTATATAGCTTTTGGTCTACTTCATTATCATTTATGTCACTATCAAGCTTTGTATTTGCAGCCATGGGGGTAGTACAAGGTTTAGCTAAATCCATGCCAAATCTAAATAGCAAATCTTTAGTATATTTAGCTTGACTAATGTGAATGCCATTCTCACTTTGTTTTATTTGCAAACTTAAAAAGAATGTTAGTTCACCCATCATGCTCATTTGGAATTCACCACTCATAGAATCAGCAAAGTCTTTACACAAAGAATCACTAGTTGATCCAAAAATAATATCATCCACATACACTTGTACAATAAGCAAATCATCATTTTTATGCTTCACAAACAAAGTACTATCAATTTCCCACAATTAAAATCATTTTCAAGCAAGAACTTTTATAAACGATCATACCACGCTCTAGGAGCTTGTTTTAAGCCATAAAGAGATTTAAAAAGCTTGTAAACATGATTTGGGAACTTTTGATTTTCAACACCAGGGGGTTGCGTCACATAAACGTCTTCTTGAATAAAGTCATTTAAAAACACACTCTTAACATCCATTTGATACAATTTAAAACCTTTAAAGAATTTGATAGCTTCTATTCTAGCTACCGGTGCAAACAACTCATCATAATCTACAAAAACATGCAATGCCTCACTTTTATGAGAAATAAACAAGCACCAAGTAAAATGAGAAAAGTCATCCACAATCAGAAATGCATATGATTTACCACCTAAACTTTTAACCCTCCTAGGACCAAACAAATCTAAATGAAGTAATTCTAATGGCTTAGTTGTGGTAACATCTTGTTTTGATTTAAATGACTCTCTAACTTGTTTCCCTCTAATGCATGTATCACACATATGTAGATCATTCAAATTCAATTTAGGCACTCCTCTAATCAGATTTTTCTTTATTAGTTTAGAAAGAGTAGATGTGCTAATGTGACCTAATCTTCTATGCCATAGATCCATAGAGTTATCATTCACCATAAGACAAGTAGCATCATTAACACATAAAGAATTCAGATTTAGCACATAAATGTTTCCTTCTCTAATGCCTTTTAAAACAATCTTATTTAAAGAATCTTTAATCAAGCACTCATTACCTTCAAATGCAACCATGTAGCCTTTGTCAATTAATTAACTTATGCTAAGCAAGTTATAGGATAAGCCACTCACAAATAAGACCTCTTCAAACATGAGTTTAGAAGAATTACCCACATTTCCAATGCCTACAATTTTCCCTTTTGAGCCATCGCTAAAAGTGACATTACCTCCATGCTTTTTAGCTTTAAGAGATGAAAATAAGGTGGCATCTCCAATCATATGCCTTGAACATCCATTGTCCAAGAACCATTGGCTTGAACATCCGATGTCCATGCTTTTCGGTTGCTTCCTCAATGTTCTTCTTAGCTTGTAGATCATCCGATAAAGGAGCTTGGTCAGAACCAAGTGGAAAGGAACAAGGTGCTCGGCTGATCATTGCTCTTCTTCTACATGACCGTTTACAAAAGAATCTTGGAATTTGGAAATCTTTAAGGTGGCAAGCTAGAGCTGTGAATCCTTGATTTATTTCCTTTCTCGGCATATCTAACAAGGAATGTTAGCTTGTAGTTGCTATAAGTTTATACATATACGGCTATATATATATATGTAATGGCATATAAGCGAGTATCTTGCCCATAAATTCAAGTTCCTTCTCCTCTACTCTATTTTACAATTCAAATGCTCTGGTGTATTCCTTAAAAGAATAGAATAATCTACCTAAATCCTAGAACCTAGCTACTACTCTCGCTGGGAAGGAAATTTGGCTTATAAGCACATAGTTATACACCTATTTATATAACTATTTTCAGTTAACTATTGTATCAAGGGCATTTGGGATGATATTTAAAAGCTTTCTGTGACTCCCCACGTGAGAAGAACAAGTTGAGTAATATACTAAGTATATTCATTATAATATAAAAGTATAACTTTATTAGGCTTTAGAAGCTGGATATATATATATATATATGTTTATGAATAATATGTTATTAATAGATATGTATTATAGGTAATAACTCATTGAGTTATTATAATATAAAGGTATATTTTAATAAGATCCTAGAGGTTGTAAGGGTATTCAACGTATTTTGGCTGTGCTTCCAGGGAGTTTGTTTACTCTCTACTTTCTAAATGGCAATAAGTACATTTGGGTTAGACGCTAGCTAGTGTCCATAGGGAACGAGTGCATGTCTTATAACACTGCCTTCCCTCTTCCAACTAGTTAAACACATACAGTACGTCCAAGTGCTTGAAGTACACTTGAGACGAGTTAATGCATTTTGTGTGATTCAGTTAATCTTGAATGCTTGTCGCACGATCATGGTATGTTTATCTGTTGCTAGTAAACACAAGCAATTGCATTTGACGTGTGTTTTACTACTTGGGCGAGGCTTAGCGGGATGCTCGGCTTATGGGGGCTCTGCATCTTCTCCGGTCTGCTATGCCACCCCCTATATGTTGAATTTACATTGTCTTGGTGCCAGTTTTTGTTGGTTCCTAATGATGGAAAATATATCCTAATAAGGAGGGTGAATTGGGATTTGTATAAATTTTTGAAAATTTTAAACTTTGTTTGATGGCAGAATACTAGGTTTCGAAATATAGAGGTTATGTTTTGAAATAAGACTTTTTGTTAAGTAAGTTTTGAAACCTACTATATGTTTCGAAATATACCTCACTATTTTGCAAGTTTCGACCTATGAAATGTATGTATCGAAATCTACTTCACTGTTTTGCTTGATTCGAAATTGTTGTGCCATTGAAAATTGAGAAAGAAGTCAAAAATTAAATAAAAAAAGCAAAAGAAGATGGGAGGCTGGTGGAAACAATTGCACCAGCTGGCAGCCTTGCAGTTGTCTCGCAGCCGCAAGAAGCCGCAAGGCTCGTGGCTCACGGTTGCATGCCGCGAGCTGCAGCCTTGCGGCAGTGTTTGCGGCGAGACACAGTTACCTCGCGGTAGTCTTTGCCGCGAGGCGCAACTGCCTCGTGACAGCATCAAAGCAACCTCTCCATTCTTTTTGGCTTTGATCCATTCGGCAACTGCCACGTGTCGACACTAGTCACCCTTGAGAATCGTGCCTTATAAATACCTAGCTACAGGACATTAATGGGGACCTCCAACTTCGGTAAATCTTGTCACTTTGAATACGCTTTTACTATTTTTCGTGAATAGTCATTGGGATCTGGGACTGACTTTGGCATCGGAGGGTCTTCGCGGGGGAAGATTCTCGCGAGCCCTCTAACCCATTTTTTGAGCATCAACAGGGTCAAAGTCCTGCAGCGGACCTAGCGGCGAAGGCAAAGTCTTGTGGCAAACCGAGCGGCGAAGGCAAAATCTTGCAGTAAACCTAGTGGTGAAGGCAAAGTCTCGCGGCAAACCTAGTGGCGAAGGAAAAGTCTTGCGGCAGACCTAGCGGCGAAGGCAAAGTCTTGCGGCAAACCTAGCGGCAAAGGAAAAGTCTTGCGGAGAACCTAGTGGCGAAGGCAAAGTCTCACGGCGAAACTAGCGGCGAAGGCAAAGTCTCGCGGCGAACCTAGCGGCGAAGGCAAAGTCTTGCGACGAACCTCGCGGTGAAGGCGAAGCCATGAGGCGAAGCTAGTGGCGAAACTTGTGGCGAAGCTAGTAGCAAAGCCTTGTGGCAAATCTAGTGGTGAAGCCTTGAGATGAAGCTAGTGGCGAAGACTTGTGGCGAAGCTTGTGGCGAAGCTAGTGGCAAAGCTTGTGGCGAAGCTAGTGGCGAAGCTTGTGGCAAAGCTAGTGGAAAAGCTAGTGGCGAAGCTTGTGGCGAAGCTAGTGGCGAAGCTTGTGGCAAAGCTAGTGGCGAAGCTTGTGGTGAAGCTAGTGGCGAAAGCTTGTGGTGAAGCCTTAAGGCAAAGCTAATGGCGAAGTTTGTGGCGAACCTTGTGGGGAAGCTAGTGGCAAAGCCTTGAGGCGAAGCTAGTGGCGAATCCTTGTGACGAGCATCCTAGCGGCAAACTCCTTTGAGGCGACATCTTTTACGGTAACCTAACCTCACCCAACAACAAGCTCGAGTGGACCCTACATCACAAATTTTAATTGTTGTATTTTGGCAACAACAATTTAGCGTCGTTTGTGGGAAACGCAACAAAAAGCCAATTTGAACACAAGATGCTGAGAGGGACAAGATCAGCTGGTTGGGCAAACCCACCTGACCCCACCCGAAGGAGTGCTCGTACCAGAACGAGAGCCACGAAAGGCCCTCATCAAACGCACTCTACAACGCCGAAATGTTCAGTAGAACACCCCAACAATGAAATGCATTCAAGGAACTTCCCAATGCTCGAATACAACCACACCACTGTACCAGGGGACATGGAGCGTTCAGAGCAAGGAGAAGCACATGCGGTTGGAATGAGGAGATATGCGACGGGGCGAGAAAAGCAAGTCCCACATGCAGCGCCTGCTAGTCAGGAACAACACTCTTTTGGACAGACTTCAATTACAAATGGAAACCTCGTAGGGACTTCAAGAATAGCTCCACCCATAGTCTTACTCTCAGATTATGAACTATTGCGGAAGAATTTTGAGGAGTTGAAGCAACAAAATGATGAGCTCAGGATGAACAATGAGGAGAATATGTTACGTGAATTAATACCGGACATTCACATTCCCCACATGGGATAAATCGGTACGAGGAAGGAACATCGGAGATCCCAAGACAACCCTCCAAGGGACCCCTGGCAAGGGATAAGAATCAGAACTCCAGGGATGAATAGCCAAGTCCCGGAACTAACGAACTCGAGAAGGAAAAATAGCATGAGGCCAAGAAAAGCTCCCACGTATAGAGAGACAGTAGAAAACACCTACTCAGGAGTCCCTTATGACCCATCTCTTTGCCAAAATGAAGCGAAACAAGAAACACTCAGCACGTCTGACATCAAACGCCTCATAAAAGATGTGCTAGAATAGAAGCAGGTAATGATGGTGCCAAAGGGAACCCTAAGGGTTCCCTTTATCCGAGGAACTCCTAGGGCAACCAGTCCAACAAGGGATTGAACTGCCACAACTTTCGGTATACTCAGCAAGGGAGGACCCCGAGAAACACTTACAACGTTTTATCGCAGTGGCCGTATTACATGGATGGAATGAGGTCACTAGATGCAGGGCCTTCCCACTCTCCCTGGCAGGACAAGCTCAGCAGTGGTTCACTAAATTACCAGCAAGACATATACGATCATTTGAGCAATTGAAGAAAGAATTCCTATATGCATTCTCCGTCTATCTCCCAAAAAAAAAAAAGAGCGCAATATATCTAATGAGGTTACAGTAGAGGTTGAATGAATCCTTAAAGCAATATATCGAGCGATTTAAAGCCGTAACGCAAGAAGTAAGGGATCTCCCAGTCGGATTGGCGGCGTCAGTCCTACTAAACAGAACTACATACACCCCGCTTAAAAGATCCTTAGCCTTCTCCGAGCCAAATTCTATGATGGAGTTGTTTGACCGAGCAAAACAGTTTATCATCCAAATGAAAATTTTGGATGCAGGGGAAAGTAATAGAAGAGGAAGGGAAACCCAGCACGAAGTGCAAAGGACCCAACAGGTACACACCACCAACACGGTAAGGTGAGGAGATAGGGAAAGCTTGGAACACCGTGCACCTTAAGAATTACTTCCTAACTTTAGTCCCAGGGGAAGGGACGAAGTGCGAGACGTAGGGTCGAGCCTGTCACCTGAAGCGTTACTCGACCCGACTGGAGGTCGAAATTGTTCTTAATTTTCTATTGTAATAACATCTCTTGATAAATAAAAGAATATACCTCCTGTATTCTCGTAGAAGTAGGCAAAACTATAAGCCTAACCACGAAAAATTTCCATGGGCCCAGATTATTTGTGTGTGTCATGCAAGTACAGCGACTCAAGCACAGCTCGATTCTGAAGGTCAAGTCGCCTACTGGCAACCTGGTGCCGATGACCACGGGTTGGCTCGGGATTACCAGAGCATCCAACGCCTATGCCTACAGACTCACCTAGATCCCTCTTTTGAGTTCGGAGCTATACCTTTTTGGCTAGACCCGACTCCTTGGTTGATCTGGTGCCTAGGTCTCCTGGAAACTCGGATGTCTGGTAGGAATCCCGTGCTAGAACACTGGCAAAGCCCAGATTCCCTGAGGTAGACTGGCCCTAGGAAGGAGAAAAAGAAGTGAAGCGCTCACCTGATAGCTCTAGCATAAGACTGCTCCCGAAGGTCAAGTCGCTTAGTGACAATCTAGTGCCGATGACCACGAGCTAGCCCGGGATCACCAGAGGATCCAATGCCTATGCCCGCAGACTCACCCGGATCCCTCGTTTGAGTTCGGTGCTATGCCTTTTTGGCAAGTCCCGACTCCTTAGTTGATCTGGCGCCTAGGTCTCTCAGCAAACTTGGATGCCTGGTAGGAATCTCGCGCCGGGCCACTGGCCAAACCCAGATTCCTTGAGGCAGACTGGCCTAAGGAAACCATGAAAAACAACAAGCCTATGACAACTCTACCATGACCCCGCTTATCGGAGTTGAGTCATCCAGTTGTAATTTGGTCCTTATGACCACGAGTTGGCTCGGGATTACCAGAACATCCGATGCTTATGCCCACAAACTCACCTGGATCCCTCGTTTGAGTTTGGTGCTATGCCTTTTTGGTTAGACCCGACTCCTTGGTTGATCCAGTGCCTAGGTCTCTCGGCAAACTCGGATGTTTGGTAGGAATCCCATGCTGGACCACTGGCCAAACCCAGATTCCCTGAAATAGGCTAACCCTGAAAGACAGACATGGAGAACACAATAGCTCAAGCATTATGACCCATCATAGGATCACCGGATGCTCCGGAGACTGTGCCCGCAGGCTCGCTAGGACCCCTTGACTGAGTCCGGTGCTATGCTCCAAGCTAGACCCAACTCCTTGGCTGATCCAGCGCCTAGGCCTCACGGAAAGCTCAGACCACAGCGAGAACCCCACAGTGGAAATTATCTCCTAAGGGCATGGTTGCACAGAAGATAATTTGGTACCTAAAGCGCTTGGCTAGCGTAAGATCTTCGGGCATCCGGGAACCTTTGATTGAATTCAGGTGCTAGACCCGACTACCTAGCTGATATTCTATTCTCCAAATTTTGTCCAAAGACAAAATAGAAGAGTGGGGGGCAATTGTTGTGCCATTGAAAATTGAGAAAGAAGTCAAAAATGAAATAAAAAAAGCAAAAGAAGATGGGAGGCTGGCGGCAACAATTGCTGCCAGCTGGCAGCCTTGCAGCTGTCTCATAGCCGCAAGAAGCCGTAAGGGTCACAGCTCACGGCTGCATGCCGCGAGCTGCAGCCTCGCGGCAATGTTTGCCGCGAGCCTAGCGGCAGTCTTTGCTGCGAGGCGCAGCTACCGCGCGATAGTGTTGCCTCGTGGCAGACTTTGTCACAAGGCACGCTGCCTCACGGCAACATCGAAGCAACCTCACCATTCTTTTTGGCTTTGATCCATTCAGCAACCACCACATGTCGACACTAGTCACCCTTGAGAATCGTGCCCTATAAATACCTAGCTATAGGACATTAATGGGGACCTCCAACTTCAGTAAATCTTGTCACTTTGAATACCCTTTTACTATTTTTCATGAATAGTCATTAGGATCCAGGACTGACTTTGGCATCAGAGGGTCTTCACGGGGGAAGATTCTCGTGAGCCCTCTAACCCATTTTTTGAGCATTAACAGGGTCAAAGCCTTGCGGCGGACCTAGCGGTGAAGGAAAAGTCTTGTGACCAACCTAACGACGAAGGCAAAGTCTTGCGGCGAACCTAGTGGCGAAGGCAAAGTCTCACTGCAAACCTAGCGACGAAGGCAAAGTCTTGCGGCGGACCTAGCGGTGAAGAGAAAGTCTTGCGGCAAACCTAGCGGCGAAGGCAAAGTCTTGCGACAAACCTAGCGGCGAAGGCAAAGTCTCGCGGTGAAGGCAAAGTTTTTCGACGAACCTAGCGGCGAAGGCAAAGTCTCGCGGTGAACCTAGCGGCAAAGGAGAGGCCTTGAGGCGAAGCTAGTGGCAAAGCCTTGTGGCGAAGCTAGTGGCGAAGCCTTGAGGCAAAGCTAGTGGTGAAGCTAGTGGCAGAAGCTTGTGGCGAAGCCTTGAGGCGAAGCTAGTGGCGAAGCCTGTGGCGAAGCTAGTGGTAAAGCCTTGAGGCGAAGCTAGTGGCAAATCCTTGCGACGAGCATCCTAGCAGCAAACTCCCTTGAGGCGACATCTTTTATGGTAACCTAACCTCACCCAACAATAAGCTCGAGTGGACCCCACATCACAAATTTTAATTGTTGTATTTTGGCAACAACAGAAATCTTTTACCTTGTAGTTCAAAATAACGATCTTTGGAAAATATGATTTATGTAACTAAGAGTATACCAAATATGTTTGTATATCAAAAATATGTTTTCTATGTATATGTATAAACTTGTTCTCAAGAAAACTATTTTAGTCTTTGATAACAAAACTTATGCAAGTATGTGCAATAGGCAATAATGATACATGAAAGCTAAAGAACACTTGCACACGAGATATATAGTGGTTTGGCACCCGCCTACTCCACTACCTTCAAGCTTACCCACTTGAAGGATTTTGCAATCCCAATCACTTTTACTAGTGATTACTGGTCGAACAGTTGTCGAACCACTCCAGAATTGTTTTATCCTTCTCTAGTTTGCAGCAAAGTGCACCCTAGGTCGTCTCTCACAAGGAGCCTTATCTTCTTCTACCAAAAATGAGAACCAATATAAGCAACACAACAGTTTAGGGGGGGGTTTTGACAGAAATCTAAATAACAAAACAGAAACACAAATATAGATGAAAATCAGTAAATGGAGAGCAACCAGTTGTGTATTTATCCCCTATATGAAATCTTCCTTGTCCAACCTATAGATCTTGGTTGGTTAGATGTTATAATCTCTGGATATCTAACTCAAAGCATCCCCAACAACCGTCCAAGGATTAGAATGATTGGAAAAGCAAAATGAATAAAGAAATCTCTTATAAACAAAATGCAACCATTCACTCTCTATTCAACCCATCCGGAGCTATGCAAGAACAACCATTCAAGCATATCATATTCATTTCCACGATGTTATACCAATCGATTACAACACTGTATTCTCTTAAGCATTTAACAGAAAATGAATCCATGTAAATTCACACAAACCTGCCATGAACTTCATGCATTCCAAAATCTGTTCAAACTAAACCAAATGGAAATGAATAAGATTAAAACAACAAACCAGGTTCTTGTAGTTCATCCGGGACTCAGATTCCACATGGGTTCAAGATTACACAACCGGTTATAATAGCCTTAGCCTTTCATTGCAACAAGGAAGACAAAATGGAAACAAAATGGAGAAAACAGAAAAATGCTACAAAATGAAAAACGGCCAGAATTCTCCTCTCTATCTCCTCTCTCTATCTCCTCTCTCTATCTCCAGGAAAATAAGTGCTAAGAAGTCTTAAATACATGGCTAAGAGATGAAGACCTAGGAAGGCTAGGGTTGGGCCTAGCCTAGCCCAACATATATGAGCCCAAGACAACAAAAACGAGCAGCCCAAATGCAGCCCAAAACAGTATAATTGAGCAGCCCAAATGCTCCTTGGATGCTAGCCTCCAACAATTTCTCTAAATGCATGGCCCGCTGTTTCCAGTATACAACAGTATCATACTCGGCATTTATCTTTAGTCCTTTGTTTTGAACAGCCACATCATTTCTATATTGAATTGTTTCCCAGCTTCATTCATATCTTCAGGCCACATTGAAGAGACAACTTCAATGTCCATTTCTTCTACATTTTCAGTTTCCATTTCGCAAACCATTGATGCAATAATGTAGGTTGATACCAGAATGTCATTAAAGTACGCTTGCTTGCCTGTATAAATGCATAAACAGCAAGATAGAAAATAGTGTAAGGACAATTTGAAGTATCATAAAATAGAAACAATGAAAGATCAGCAAAATTACTTCAAATTGTGTAATAAGAATGAGGTGAAATGCCAAAATATAGCATAAATATGCATGCTATCAACTCCCCCATACTTATACTTTTGCACTCCTGGGCAAAACACTAGACTCTATGACTCAAAAATAAAAACGTGGAAAAACACAAATCAGATGCAAGGTAAGTCTTCAAGAATTCATCATTCAAAGATCATCTTTCCTCTACTTCCAAGAAAACAAGTGATATGGCAATTCATTCAATAAGACAAATCAAAAGTAGAAGTCTCTCACAGGACAAGTGTATGCTCAAAAATCTCTCAAGAGGTGGTGGTGACTGTTTCGCTCAAATTCACCTAATCACAATTCCACTACCATAAGCTTGTTTATCTTCTCAATCTCCACTATCCATGTTACATGCATGCCACAAATCAAAAGGACTTATTCAGGGTTGTAATGTGGGGAAGAAAGAAATGGAAAGACCACAATGAAGGAAAACATGCCTTAGGTCGAGAAAACATTTCATGCAACTCTAAGATCGAGAGATAGAATTCCCAAGCATTAAGAAAAACATTGCATCTTTATTTGGTTGCTTTCTTCTTTTTCTCATCAATTTTTTTTTTTTTTTTTTTTTTTTTTTTTTTTTTGGAAAGAGAAGGTGAGTGCGTTTTACGCTCTTTCTCACCATTCTATCCTTTGTTTACTTTTCTTTTTCTTTTTCTCTTTTTTTTTTTTTTTTTTTTTTTTTTTTTTTTTTTTTCATGGATGCAAATGGCCTTTGGCCTTATGTCTTGCTTGATGAATTCAATCTCTCTCTCTAGAATGCACTTAATATTCCTCTTCCTAAGGTTGGAAGGTCCAAAAGGGTGTATGAAAATGAAGGGTAAGAATGATGGCTCTAAGTGGCGAGCGAAAGGTATTCATCAATATTTTTTTTTTTTTTTTTTTTTTTTTTTTTTTTTTAAATTATAATAACAAAATGGCCAAATGGGGACAAGAAAGAATGCCTTAATCATATTTGAGTCATGCATGAACAAATATAGCCTCAACCAAGAATCAAAACAAGTTCTAGAGTGGAGATCATGATAGGTGAATGCACACACAAGAAAGACAATAGGCTCAAAATCCTCACGGCTGTAGACTACCCAATCAATCTATCAAATCAAACTCATTGCCAAGTCACTCGAAATCAAGGAAGATAAGATTGAAGTTCTAATCATGCTGGGTTCTTTTAGACTTAATTGCTTAACTTGCATTTCCACACAAAACTGACTCAACTAGACCCAAGGAAAAATAAATATGAAAAGATAAAGAAAAATGCTGCAAAAATAAGAATGCTACCCCCCCATACTTAGACTTTACATTGCCCTCAATGTAAACATGCAATTCCAATTAAGAATAGGACAAGTAAATGTAAAATATTAGGGAGAGAGAAACAGCCTGATGTATCAAATGGAGGTGGCGTTGAGGAGATGCAGCTCCTCCACAACATGCTCCTGAAAGCTCTCGTAGAATGGCTTAAGTCGCTGCCCGTTCACTGTGAATTGCTTTGCATTGGACTCGTCCTTGATTGCAACTGCACCAAAGGGAAAAACATGAATAACTATGAAAGGACCAGTCCAACGGGAACGTAACTTACCGGGCATCAACTTGAGACGGGAATTGTATAGCAGGACTTTCTGGCCAACTTCGAATGTCTTCCTCACAATATGCTTGTCATGCACAGCCTTGGTCTTCTCCTTGTAGATGCGTGAGTTCTCATATGCTTCCATCCTAATCTCCTCAAGCTCTTGAAGTTGGAGCTTTCTTTGGGACCCCGCTTGACTGATGTCCATATTGCATTGCTTCACCGCCCAATATGCCTTATGCTCCACTTCCACCGGCAAGTGACATGCTTTTCCAAAAACTAACCTGTAGGGGGACATGCCAATGGGGGTTTTGTAGGCGGTGCGGTAGGCCCATAGTGCATCTTCTAATCTCATGCTCCAGTCTTTCCTATTGGGCTGGACAGTCTTCTCCAAAATCTGCTTGATCTCCCTATTTGATACTTCAGCTTGCCCATTAGTCTGTGGATGATAAGGAGTCGCCACTTTGTGTATTACCCCATACTTACGAAATAGGGTGTCTATCTTTCTATTGCAAAAGTGGGATCCTTGGTCGCTGATGATGGCCCTGGGCATGCCAAACCTGCAAAAGATGTGAGAACGAACAAAATCTGCAACCACAGAAGCATCATCAGTCCTGGTGGCTTTAGCTTCCACCCACTTAGAAACATAATCCACAGCTAACAGAATGTACACATAACCAAATGACACAGGAAATGGACCCATGAAGTCAATGCCCCAAACATCAAAGATTTCACAAAACAATAGGGGTTTTTGAGGCATTTCATTCCTACGTGATATAGTGCCTGTGTGTTGGCAACGTGTGCAATTCTTACAGAACTCATATGAATCCTTAAAGAGTGAAGGCCAATATAATCCAGAATCTAGGACTTTCCTAGCTGTACGTTGGGGACCAAAGTGACCACCACATGCAAGTGTGTGACAAAAATTTAAGACAGATGCAAACTCATGGTCAGGCACACATCTCCTGATGACCTGGTCACTACACATGCGCCACAGATAGGGATCATCCCACACATAATAACGAGCCTGACTCTTAAATTTATTTAGCTGTTCCTTCTTAAAATATGCAGGTAATTCAGAAGCAACTAAATAATTTACCAAATCAGCATACCAGGGCTCAACACCATGAATGTGGTATAATAACTCATCTGGGAAATCATCCCTGATAGGCTGGGAGTCCATGACAGATGGATCTGAGGTGGAAGGAATGCGACTGAGGTGGTCAGCTACCAAGTTCTCTACTCCACTTTTATCCTTGATCTCAATGTCAAATTCTTGGAGCAAGAGCATCCACCTTATCAAACGAGGTTTGGCATCAGGTTTCTTCAAGAGGTACCTAAGAGCTGCATGGTCAGAAAAGACAATAACTTTAGAACCAAGTAAATAGGATCTAAATTTATCCAATGCAAAAACAATAGACAAGAGCTCTTTTTCCGTAGTGGTATAATTAGACTGTGCCGCATCCAATGTACGCGAAGCGTAGGCTATGACATGAGATTTCTTCTCCACACGCTGGGAAAGGACGGCGCCCACTGCAAAGTTGGAGGCGTCGCACATCAACTCGAAGGGCAACTCCCAGTCAGGCGGCTGTATGATGGGTGGAGAAATCAATCGACTCTTCAGTTCCTCAAATGCCTGCTTGCACTGCTCATCAAAGTGGAAGGTTACTTCTTTCTGGAGAAGGTGGGAAAGTGGAAGTGCAATCTTGCTGAAGTCCTTGATGAACCTCCTGTAAAATCCTGCATGGCCAAGGAAAGAACGCACCTCCTTCACAGAGGTAGGGTAAGGCAATGAAGCAATAATTTCAACCTTAGACCGATCCACTTCTATACCCTTCTTAGACAGAACATGCCCTAAAACAATTCCTTGTTCTACCATGAAATGACATTTTTCAAAATTTAAAACAAGGTTCTTTTCAATGCATCTCTCTAAGACTCTTCCCAAGCTAACCAAGCAATCATCAAAAGAAGTGCCATAAACTGAAAAATCATCCATAAACACTTCCATGCAATGCTCTAGAAAATCTGAAAATATACTTACCATGCATCGCTGAAAGGTACCTGGAGCATTACATAGACCGAAAGGCATTCTTCTATAAGCGAATGTGCCAAAGGGGCAGGTGAAGGTGGTCTTCTCTTGATCCTCTGGGGCTATGCAAATCTGAAAGTATCCAGAAAAACCGTCAAGGAAACAATAGTGTGACTTACCAGCCAATCTCTCCAACATCTGATCAATGAATGGGAGGGGAAAATGATCCTTTCTGGTTGCTTGGTTCAACTTTCTATAATCAATGCAAACTCTCCAGCTGTTCTGCACTCTCATGGGGATAAGCTCATTCTGCTCATTTGGAACCACCGTGATGCCCGTCTTTTTTGGAACAACCTGCACAGGACTCACCCACTTGCTGTCAGAAATAGGGTAAATAATACCAGCTGCAAGTAATTTACTTACCTCCTGTTTTACCACATCAAGGATGGTTGGGTTAAGTCTTCTTTGAGGCTGCCTTGCTGGTTTTGCTCCTTCCTCTAATAAGATACGGTGCATGCAAACAGATGGGCTGATTCCAGTTATGTCCGCTAAAGTCCACCCAATTGCTTTCTTATTCTTTTTCAGCACGTCCAACAACTTTCTCTCTTGGTCAGGCTGCAAGTTGTTTGCAATGATGACTGGCAGCTTCTCATCTTTCTCCAAGAATGCATACTTGAGGTGCTGAGGCAAAGGCTTGCACTGAATGGTGGGTGGCTGCTGCAAGGAGGGGGCTGATCTATTTGACTGCAAATCTAACTCCAAAGCACTATCAACCTGCTCAACAAGGTCAGCAACACTATCTTCCACTTGGGAAATGTTATCATCAAAATCAAACTCATGCCTATGCAAAAATTCAGCAATCTCTAAGCATGCAGCACATTGACTCTCTCCATCACTACAATCAGTGCAAATAATCGTATCTGGGAACTCATGCACAGTGGGGAGTTTATCAATTAAATCAGAAGACTCAAAACATGCTTCATTCACTAACAGGTCAACTCTATTTACTTGAAAAGTGGAATGATCCTCAGTAGGGAATTTCATGGCATCAAGTATCTTGAAGTTAATTGTGTTACCAGCAAATTCCATGGAAAGTGTACCCTCATGCACATTGATTATAGTTCTAGCAGTTTTTAAGAATGGTCTCCCTAGTATCAAGGGTGCATGCTCAAGTGTGCTATCATCTTCCATATTCAAAACATAAAAATCAGCTGGAAAGATTAAGTCCTTAACCTTAACCAGCACATCTTCTAGGACTCCAGTGGGGTGTGCAGTACTTCTATTGGCCAATTGGACAACCACTCCTGTTGGCTTCAAAGGACCACACTGCAATGAAGCATAAATAGAGTTAGGCATAACATTAATGGATGCACCTAAATCTAGTAAAGCATTGCTAAATTGCATGTCTCCTATAGTACAAGGAATGGAGAACGTCCCTGGATCTTTACACTTTGCTGGCATGACAGGTTGGATAAGAGCTGAAACATTCCTCCCAAGGTTGACCTTCTCATTCCCCTTAAGCTTCCTCTTGTGAGTACACAAATCTTTGAGAAATTTTGCATACTTTGGAATCTGTCTGATGGCTTCAAGGAGGGGTATATTGATTTCCACTTTCTGGAATGTCTCCAAGATCTCTTTATCTAATTCAACTTCTGCTCTTTTCTTATTTTGAGTTGCTCGATGTGGGAATGGCAGGGGCGGTTTGTTGGAAGACTCTCCTTCTCCTTGTTCTTGATAGCTAGAGTTTGGCTGCTTGGCTTCTTGGATTGAGGAGGGTTGCTGCTCTTTGCTAGTCTCTACATGCTGCTCCTCTACATGCTGCTCCATGTTTGATGATGGTGGAAGGGTTGGAATGATTACTTCTTTCCCACTTCGAAGCATGATGGCACTGACATTACCCCTCGGATTGGCAACTGGTTGTGAAGGAAGCTGTCCCGAACCTTGACTCCTTAACTCATTGATGTTTGTGGCTAGCTGGCCTATTTGGGTCTCCAAATTTTGAATTGTGGTTTCTGTTTTTTGCTGGAATTGGAGTGTATTGGCTGCTAGTTGTTTAACAAGATCATCCAAGCTAGGTTCTGACTTGGGTAATGGTGGTGCTTGTTGCATGGCTTGATTCTGTCTTGGTGGTGGAGCATGGTTGCTGGAATTTGAAGGGTGGAACCTCTGCTGAAATGGTTGATTCTGGTATGGCTGCTGCTGCACATGTTGATTGGAAGGGTTGCCATATCTGAGGTTCGGATGGTCTCTCCAACCTGGATTGTAGGTGGAGGAAAATGGATCATATCTGTTTGGAGGTAGTGGTTGGTTGTGCTGCTGGTGCTGGAATGGTCTACCAGGAAAGATGCCTGCACATGTCTCATTATTCTCTTGCAACTGTGGGCATTGGTCTGTTATATGGGATGGCAAGGAGCAAATGCCACAAAGCTGCTGTTGGGGTTGCTTTCTCTCTAATGCCAACTGCCTGACCATGGAAGCTAATTCCTCAAGCTTGTTTTCTATCCTCTGCTGGTCCATAGTGGCAGCCACACTGACTTCATTGATGGCTTTTGCAGGAGTGTTAATTCTGGTGCCAAATTGCTGGGCATTTTGTGCCATCTTTGATATCAGTTCTTGTGCAGCTGCTGGGGTTTTCTCTGCCAATGCTCCTCCACTTGCAGCATCTACCAAGTATCTGTCCATGGGGATTAGACCTTCATAGAAATATTGAATTAGGAGTTGGTCACTTATCTGATGGTGAGGACAGCTGGAACACAACTTCTTGAATCTCTCCCAATACTCATGTAAAGTCTCACCACTTATCTGCCTTATACCACAAATTTCTTTCCTTATTGATGCTGTTCTGGAGGCTGGGAAGAATTTTTCCAAGAAGATCCTTTTCAATCCATCCCAACTGGTAATGGCAGCTGGTGGCAGGTAATACAACCAATCCTTAGCTGATCCATCAAGTGAGAATGGGAAGGCTCTCAGCTTGATTTGCTCTTCATCTACTCCTTGTGGCCGCATGGTTGAGCAAACAACATGGAACTCTTTCATATGCTTGTGCGGATCCTCTCCTGCAAGACCATGAAACTTTGGCAACAAATGGATCAGTCCAGATTTTAGTTCAAAGTTAGCATCCAATTGTGGGTATTGAATACATAGGGGCTGATAATGCACATCAGGTGCAGCCAGCTCTCTAATGGTTCTACCATCCAAATGACCATGATTTCCATTATTGCCATTACCATTGTTTCCATTTCCATTACCATTTCCATTACCATTATTTCCATTAACATTATCTGCCATATTGATGAATTCTGGAACAGGTTCGGATGAAGTATTAGAAACACTATTAGGGTCAATCCTATTCCGAGACCTAAGCTCTCTAGCTTGCCTTCTAAGAGTGTTCTCTAATTCAAGATCCAAATCAAGTAATTTTTCTTTAGAGGATCTGGTCATGCACTAGAGATTAGCACAAAAACAGAACACAAAATGGCCTATGCAAAACAAGAACTCAAAAACACAAAAACTCAAAAACAGAAACACAAGAACATAAAAACACAAAACATATCAAACAAAAAGCCCTTAGATGATTTTTTTTTTATGCAATTTTTTTCACAAAATTTCAACACAAAAACACTGAGGAACCTAAAAACACTAAAAACCACACAAAATTAGCCACTGAAAAACACAAAATGGCCCAAAAAGTGGTCTAAACGTTCGAATTTGGCCAAAAAAGGCCACATGTCACGGCGAAGCTGTGAGTCTTGCTCACCACACCCCCATTTCTTTGGACACCAAAAATCAGCTCAATCGGAGCAAGTTGGAAGCTGTGAACAGTAACCAGCAAAACTGATTTTTTTTTTTTTCAAACCGCCTCCTATTTTGCTTCAAAAACCACTCTATATGCAAGAAAACATCAAGGGAAGCATATGAGATTGAAAGAATATCAAGTAAGGATGAGAAAGCAAGAGGGTAGAACCGGTATCTCGAGCTCAATCCTTAAATCTTGCTATCTGTCATGGAAGAGGTCAAAGCTGCTGTCAAATGGGAGGCTGCCAAATCTGATCCTCTCTTGGTTGCAGCAGCTGGTGCCTTTCTCTGCCAAACGAAAAGGAGGGTTAGTGGAGAAGGGAAAGACTTAAAAGGAATGTTAAAAGAGAGAGAATAAAATGAAAAAGTGAAAAGGAAAAACAGAATATGCTCTTGGTCAAGTGATTTTGCTGTAAAAGGCAGAAAAGTGGAGCCCTGATCTGATCTGCTGCAGCCCCTTTTCGATTTTTTTTGTTGGATGGTCTACTTGCTTGCTGTGAGCTTGCTGTGAAGACAATACAAGAACAAGAGGTAGTGATTCTGAAAAGAACACAAGGACACAAGGTAGTGATACTGAAAAGAAAAGTAGTGATACTGAAAAGAGAAAGACTGAAAGTATTTTGTTTTTTTTTTTTTTTTTTTTGTTTTTTTTTTTTTTTTTTTTTCAGTTGCTGCAGGGTTTCTTTTCAAATTGCAGGTCGTGCAGCCCTCTCCAACAGCCACTTCTTTGTTCAAAAATGGATCTAGAGATGAGAAAACAGAAAAGAAAAATACACACACAAAAAGAAAATCGAAAAGACAAATAAGGCTTTTCTGTTGCTGCTTGCTATCAGTTTATCTCAAGAACAGAACAGAATGGTTCTTCAAGTTTGTGAGCAACAACTGATAACCTTATCACCAAAATCACAACACAAACGAAACACTCAAACAAGAGAACAAAACAAACAGAAAATAGGGTCGGTCCTCTATGTTTTTAGAAGAAAAACTTGGCTCCCCGGCAACGGCGCCAAAATTCTGGTCGAACAGTTGTCGAACCACTCCAGAATTGTTTTATCCTTCTCTAGTTTGCAGCAAAGTGCACCCTAGGTCGTCTCTCACAAGGAGCCTTATCTTCTTCTACCAAAAATGAGAACCAATATAAGCAACACAACAGTTTAGGGGGGGGTTTTGACAGAAATCTAAATAACAAAACAGAAACACAAATATAGATGAAAATCAGTAAATGGAGAGCAACCAGTTGTGTATTTATCCCCTATATGAAATCTTCCTTGTCCAACCTATAGATCTTGGTTGGTTAGATGTTATAATCTCTGGATATCTAACTCAAAGCATCCCCAACAACCGTCCAAGGATTAGAATGATTGGAAAAGCAAAATGAATAAAGAAATCTCTTATAAACAAAATGCAACCATTCACTCTCTATTCAACCCATCCGGAGCTATGCAAGAACAACCATTCAAGCATATCATATTCATTTCCACGATGTTATACCAATCGATTACAACACTGTATTCTCTTAAGCATTTAACAGAAAATGAATCCATGTAAATTCACACAAACCTGCCATGAACTTCATGCATTCCAAAATCTGTTCAAACTAAACCAAATGGAAATGAATAAGATTAAAACAACAAACCAGGTTCTTGTAGTTCATCCGGGACTCAGATTCCACATGGGTTCAAGATTACACAACCGGTTATAATAGCCTTAGCCTTTCATTGCAACAAGGAAGACAAAATGGAAACAAAATGGAGAAAACAGAAAAATGCTACAAAATGAAAAACGGCCAGAATTCTCCTCTCTATCTCCTCTCTCTATCTCCTCTCTCTATCTCCAGGAAAATAAGTGCTAAGAAGTCTTAAATACATGGCTAAGAGATGAAGACCTAGGAAGGCTAGGGTTGGGCCTAGCCTAGCCCAACATATATGAGCCCAAGACAACAAAAACGAGCAGCCCAAATGCAGCCCAAAACAGTATAATTGAGCAGCCCAAATGCTCCTTGGATGCTAGCCTCCAACAATTTCTCTAAATGCATGGCCCGCTGTTTCCAGTATACAACAGTATCATACTCGGCATTTATCTTTAGTCCTTTGTTTTGAACAGCCACATCATTTCTATATTGAATTGTTTCCCAGCTTCATTCATATCTTCAGGCCACATTGAAGAGACAACTTCAATGTCCATTTCTTCTACATTTTCAGTTTCCATTTCGCAAACCATTGATGCAATAATGTAGGTTGATACCAGAATGTCATTAAAGTACGCTTGCTTGCCTGTATAAATGCATAAACAGCAAGATAGAAAATAGTGTAAGGACAATTTGAAGTATCATAAAATAGAAACAATGAAAGATCAGCAAAATTACTTCAAATTGTGTAATAAGAATGAGGTGAAATGCCAAAATATAGCATAAATATGCATGCTATCAATTACCACAATAAGGGTTTTACCACAGTTCACCCTAAAACCTTACAAAGTGAGTTTTTATGGGCTCAACTCAAACCTAGCACCAAGTGAGTTTTTATGGGCTTAACTCAAACCTTACACCAAGTGAGTTTTAAGGCTAAACTCGAACCTTTGACACAATGAGTTTTAGGCTCAACTCAAACCTTTACACCACAATGAGTTTTAGGCTAAACTCAAACCTTACAACATTAACAAGATAATAAAGTTTATCTTTACAACACATGGTTGTACATACCTCTTAACTTGAGGAGATGAGAGCTAGAGGGATGATACTTTGGATTTTAGCTTGCTTCTCCTTTTCACACTTGCAATGCACAAGAATAGGATATGTGTAGATCTTCTTTGAAAGCTCAATCAAACATTTTAATCACCTCTTATGCTTGAGTCTGTGTCTCTAGTGTGTGCTCACTTGTTCTTGCTTGTTGTCTCTCAATCAATCTCTTCTTATCTTCAAATACCTGTTATTTATACCAAGAGATAGAAATCTGGTCGTTTATAGTCGTTGGAGACTAGACAGAAAAGTAGGTTTCAAAACATAAATAATAGGTTTCGAAACATACTCCTCATGTTTCAAAACATACAGCCTTCCCAATTGTACTTGCACTTAGAGACAACATTGAGTGGGAGACATAATCTATTCCCCACTAACATATAATAATGATCTCCACTTCAAATTTGAATTTGAATTTTGCAAATCATGGAGAATGCATTAAAAAATGATTGAGAAGCTTTTAGATAGATAAAGAAATGTAAAGCAAAAGCATCTCGATTTTCAAATGATCTACTAACAGAATGTCAGAGGTTTCAAAACATGATGCATATAGGTTTCGAAACATACCTCTCTGGAAATGAGGTTTCGAAACATAATATACAAGTTTCGAAACATAGTCGAAAACCTAGAATAAATGCTAATACATAGATGTTTCGAAATAACATATACACTTGAAAACATTGAAAACCTTTTCAAATGGGTTTCTAAACATGCATAGAAACATGACAGATTTTAGAATGATTTACTTGAAAGCACAATCCACAGCATGTATACATCACAACATATTTACATTTCTTTAGTTTAAGTAAATGTCCACATTTTCTTTTATTTATATTTTAGCTTCCATTTGCTTTAATACATAAATGTAAATAAGAAGTACCCCCTATTTGGATTCAATAAAAATATCTTGAAAATCAAAATCCAAAACAATAAGAAAGTAGATTTTGGGTTTTAGTACAAACTCAAGTTTTAGCAATAATGAATGTTAGATATCAAAATACCGGAAGATAGTTTTCTAAAAGGAAAACTTTTTCTTATATGTCTCCTTATAAGGTACTAATCTTTCAGACTTAGTCAAAACAAGATTTTGCAAAACTCGATACTTAGAGCTCATTTGGTTTTCATTTTCACAAAATAATACTTGATATTGAAATTGATATATGTTAAAAACCACATACTTGACTCATGACTTAGGGATTAAACCAATAGATGTTTTTCATCATTAATACTGATGTACAAAAAGTACAACAACAGTTTTGAGATACAGTTGTACAGTGTCGAATTTTCCTTAAATCGAGTTATTTAGGGACGCCTTGACGTGTCCAATTTTATCTTGAAAGCTTATACGTGCCAGCAGGTGTGGTAGCTCCCACCCGAGCGAGCTTCAGCTCATAGTACAGGTACAGTCTGCCTTAGGGCACTAACAGGTTTGTTATAGGGACTTGGGTGGTAGTGCATTTCTTATTTGGGCCCCAAGATCCTGTATGTGAGCATTATTACTTCTATAGTTGGTACTTGTATCAGTTTATGAGATTGCATGGCATATTATGCATGAGTTTCGATTTGTTATGCACTTGCGATGCAGGTTTACTCTTAACACCTACTCTATCTGTCTTTCCTTTCTTTATGAGCTTGCTGAGTCATTTGGACGCACTTTATTTTCTCTTCATTCCAGATAAAGGCAAGGACCCAGTTGGGGGTGAGTCTAATAGTTCCCGACTTTTTGCTTAGGCAGTGTACAGGGCCATGCAAACCTAGCAGTTGTCAGCCTAAGGGTTTCTTTTTGTGTATTTTGTCGCTTCTAGATTGTATCTTTCTTTAGTTTATTCGTGTCTGTATGGATTATGTTGTATTTTGTGGCCGGGGTACCAGTGAAGTATGTTATGCATGCCTAAGCTATGTAAACCTAGAGATCAGTTGTTGTACAATAGGTTGTGGTTTAGATACTTATGCCGAGATGACAAGTTTCCTTTATCAATTGCTTGCATTGCAGGTTCTTTCAGGCTCAAGTGTCTCTATTTTAGTAGAGCACCTGCTCTGCTTCTTTGGGGACCTGGGAAGAGGCCTTACAAAATGTCTTTCTAGAGTTTAGGTGATTTTTATGGTCAATTCTAATTTTCTCTTTGAAATTTTCTTATTTTTTGTGTTTGACTTGACTTAATCATTACTCAATCAATTTATTTTTTCAACTTAGCTACTAACCATATAAGTTTTCTTAAACAAAGTAAAATTTCTCGATTATCTTTTTAACATATCATGTTTGCTCGTGTCCAATCCAATGCAAATTTAATTTCTAATAAGTTCACTTCGATACAAAGTGTAAGGTCCCTCTCTATATAATTTAGTTATAAAAACATGCAACTTGAAATAGTGATATTTTTAATCTTAAATTAATCATTAAATTTTTTCATATAAATTTATTTACTATTTTAAAAAAAAAAATTCAAAATTTTTTTGTTCATATAGTTAGTTTTTAAATTTGAAATGCATATTAGTTGATTGCATAGTTATTCTCATTCTTTGGTTTGTTATTATTTTACTTACCTAATTATTTTAATAGTATTTTCTTTGTTGAGCATTCATTGTATTCTTGAGAAGAATTCATGATAATTCTTGAAATAACAAAATGTATAATTCACTTGTTAGAAGACAAAAAACCTTATGATAATAATTCATAATTTTAAGCATAAATTATATCTTAGTCCCATGTGCTTTGTGCCATTTTTATGGAAACCCCTTATAATTTATTTTTATATAGTATTTCGAGTACTTAATTTTATCCTAACTTTAACTAGACTAATATCATGTCATTTTGATAATAGTTTTATATAAAGATATTCTATATATCTATTTTTGTTTATAATGTCTTGCTTATGCCTTTTAATTGAAACGAGCTTTTAACAACTTGTCATTGATATTGTTGTGTCATAAACAAAAATTCATTAAAAGATTAAAAAATTCAAAAACTAAATATAATTTTTTAGATTAAAATGTGTAAATTTAAAGCAATTTTAATAATATCTTTGACATTTTAAAAATTGCAGTGACTTTCTTCAATCTATATTATTATATTATAATTTATCCTCTATATTTAATAAGTTAACTTTAATAAAAAAATTTAAATAATTAAAATTGTGACGGCCCCACTCCCAAAGATCCCAAGGGAAATCGAAGAGGGGGTCACCAAAAGTATTGGCACAAATATAACTCAATTAAAACCATACACAACTTTCCTCATTAAATAGTGGAAGTCAAAACAATTACTTACAACACCATAAATTTAACGTACCCTTTAGGGCTTAACCATCCATACATCTCAAAAAGAGCAATTAAAGTTTGAATACAAAATTAAACTATTTCTTCTACACACAAACATCCCCCCAAAGATCTTTGTGTCAGGAGAACTTTATACGCAAATCTATCCAAAGGATCAAGCTTTATTGGGCTCGCCCTCATTCCTAGCATTTCCTTTACCTAGAATGACGCAAAAGCAAATATAGGCCATAATACTTAGCAAGTATAATTTAAAATGAACATAAAGCTTTAAGAATTAAAGCAAGATAGAGTCGCTTATAATATTAAATGAGTAATGCTATTCATCTCCAATAGAGATGAACAACAGTCCATGTGGCAGCCACATGGTAGTGTTTGGTTGGGAAAGATGAAAAGATACTCAATAGATTTTATTGTAATGCCAACCAAATATTGTCATATCACTATCACATGGACTGTTGTTCATCTCTACTAGAGATGAATAGCATTACTCATGTTAAATGCACCCATGCCATGCTTTATCATATCATATAAACTTGAACCTTGAATACATGTATACATGCCCACATAAACATGACCATAACCTTTGGATAGAAATCCTTCCATACACTAGTTTTCACCAAGCGAGCATAATAAGCCGAATCTCCCACGCATTAATTTTCATTAGGTGACCATAATGAGTCAAAACTCCATCGCGTCAGGCCAATGCCTACCAAGCTTGAGGGTACCCTTGCGAACATAGTCCGTTGTGCAAAATAATAGTCGTACAAAGTAATTATTATGCACAAACACATAGGCACTTTGTAAACATATATAAGTTCATGCATGATCACATGCTACCCACGTCACTATGCTCATGAGTGTTTACCCTACATGAATACACATTAAACTCATCATCATGCACACATAGACAATTTCAACTCATTTATAAATTCAGGCAAGATTGTGAGTAATTCACATTTCATGCTCATGGTTGTACAACTTAATAATAACGAGTATGGTGTTTGAGAGCAATATATAGGGCAGAACGGGTGATAGTCCGAGCACCAACAGTCAACCACTAGTGTCTTATACATCAAACGGTTGACAGCCATGCCATAACGGTCGACCGCTAGAGCACATTCCTCAAACAATTGACAACTCTGGCATTGTCGGTCGACCACCAGAGCTCGATAAAACAAACGACAAACACACAAGTGACAAAAGTTCACGCAAGATACATCAACATCTTGATTGAAACTAGGCCCTAATCAAAGAAAGCACCATTCCTTATAAATTTTAGGGTAAAACAAGACTTTATTGAAGTTTTCAACAAGATTCAACAGGCATTTCAAGAATAACGACAAGATTAATGAAAGACCCATTTATCTGAAATTAGAGTTTTAAAGAATGGAATCCAATGATGGAAGGAACAGTAATCAGGACTAAAAGGAAAGATAAAGGACTTGCATCTGAATGCTTGTGAAAGGAAAAAGGAATGAGAAATTGCCTTGAAGGATTTTACCCCTTGATTCTTGTTTGGAGAGCTACCACGAGAAAGAGAAGCACAACCCACGAACTGAATAGAAGAACCGAGTAGCAGGACCAAACAAAGAAATGAAGAAGACAGAATCAAGGCCGCTGGAGCGCTAAAGCTTTGAATACCAAAAGAAAAATAAAGAAAAAGAGGAAGAAAGGAGAGAGGAGGCTTGTAGTACTCCAAGCTACCGGCTACTTCCCTCTACTTTTCTTTTATACCCCTATTCTTATATACATACAAATATAATATAATAGGCCACATATATATATATATCTAACTATGCATACATGACAGCCACTTACCTCACCATTCCAATTTTGACTATTCCACATTACTTTGATTTTTCAACATTACCTACATCAAGTATAATTTCTCAAAATCATTACTCTAAGTAAAAACAAAATTCAACACATATAAAAATATTGACCAAACAATCTAAACCCGATAACAGGTACTTTTGAGAGAGTTGAAACT
Source organism: Diospyros kaki (assembly GCA_036245055.1). Taxonomy (NCBI): domain Eukaryota; kingdom Viridiplantae; phylum Streptophyta; class Magnoliopsida; order Ericales; family Ebenaceae; genus Diospyros; species Diospyros kaki. The sequence goes on from BSEG01000003.1 coordinate 8,659,608, forward strand.
ATTATGTTACGAATAAACAGAGATAGCAAATCTCTGCGCACACAGTCAAAATCAAGCACTGATGATATCAACTAATCTGGCCGAGAGTATAAACACAACATAGCAGATTTAGAAACATAAATGAAACAAGAGGCACACGATTTATAGTGGTTCATCCCAAATGGGGCTACGTCCACTTGAGCTCCGGTGAGAAGAGTTCACTCCACTATATATACTCAATCTGATTACAATGAAATTGAAAACAAAAACAACCCTGGCTCTCTATACAAAATGCTCAGAATCACAAACAAATTAAGAGCTTACCTCAGATCAAAGGAAAAAACCAGAGAACACATATGGACAAGAGGAAGACGAACTGTACAAAAATTTACAGAGAGAGAAAGAGAAAGTAAAACCCTAAAAATGACAACTCTCTCAGCCAACCCCTCTTTTCTTTCGTCTTCCACCTAATCAGATCATCAATCTCGAGGCGAGTGATAAATAAGGCAACTGGATGGCTGAGATTTCACAAGATAAAGGAACCTGCAACGACTTGGATCAATTCGTGCAAGAGGAACAGCTGTAGGCTACACATAAAAGCCAAAGGGCTTGGGCTGGGCCAATGGTGGCTACCAAATGGCCCTCTAGTGGGCGCCCAAATGGGCAGCCCACGGTTTCCAAAATGGCCCTCCCAACCTTTGGGCCTCATTTGAAGTTTCACAAAATATATAACAAACTCCACCTTGAAACATCAAATGACTAAGTAATCAGATATGGAATATAAGTGTAGCATGCTACAATTCTCACCATCACTACTATAGATGACTAAAGTAATTTAGCCATCATCAATATGCAACAGATTCAAGTAATGCTTGAATTTAGTTGCAGTTAATACCTTGGTGCCCATGTTAGCAGGATTGTTGGCTATCGAGATTTTCTGGATGCCCACAGTTCTGTTAGCTATCATCTCCCTTACATAATGATATTTCACATCCACATGTTTGGTTCGATCATGATACATAGGATTTTTTGACAGGTGGATGGCACTTTGGCTATCCGAGAAAACCACCACTTTGCTTTGAAGCAAGTGGATTTCCTTGAGAATATCTTGAAGCCATATGGCTTCTTTGAAGGCATTAGTTATAGCCACGTACTCTGCCTTAGCAGAGGACAGAGCTACAAGTGGCTGCAGTTGAGACTTCTAGCTAATGCAATTTCCACCCAAGGTGAAATAAAAGGCAGTGGTGGATTTTCTGGAGTCTCTATCCCCTGCAAAATCAGAGTCAACATACCCAACAAAATCAAGTATATCAAACCTTTTCTTAAAATTTAAACCAATGCATACAGAACCATTTATGTACCTAAGCAAATGTTTTAAAGCATCCCAATGAATTTTCCCAGGGTTTGACATATATCGACTGAGTAATGAAATTGAATATGCAAGATCTGACATAGTACTTATCATTGAATACATAATCGTTCCAATTACATTTGCATAAGGGGCATTATCCATTTCTACAATTTCAGAATTGGATGTGGGACACTATAATTTAGATAAAATAAAATGTCCAGCCAAGGGAACTATAACAGTTTTACAGTTTTGCATTCCAAATTTATGAACAGCTTTTACCAAATAATCATGCTAATGTATTTTGAGGCTATTGCTACTTCTATTTCTCTCAATTTTCATTCCTAATATTTTCTTAGCAGAGCCTAAGTCTTTCATATCAAAGGTTGCATTTAAAATTGATTTTAGCTCTTTAATCTTTGACTTAGACTTGTTAATAAGTAGGATATCATCTACATACAACAATAGATAAACAGGAATATCAGTGAGCATAAAATAGAAGGAATTTTCATATTGAGTTCTAAGAAAACTAGCCCTTAGAACAAAATTATCAAATTTTTTGTACCATTGTCTTGGGACCTGTTTTAAGCCATACAAAGAAAAACAAACAGACATGATCAGATTTTTTAGAAATAACATAACCAGTAAGCTAAACCATGTAAATGTGTTCATCAAGGTCTCCATGCAGAAATGCAGTTTTAACATGTAACTGTTCAAGTTCTAAATCAAATTGAACTACAACTACAAGCATCATGCGGATTGTCTTAAATTTAATCACAGGAGAGAAAATTCTAGTATAGTCTATCCCTTCCCTTTATGTAAACCCCTTAGCTACTAGTCTTGCTTTATATCTAATAGGGTCATTAGAAGACATACCTTCTTTTAATTTGAACAACCACTTACACTGGATCAACTTCTGATTTTTTGGACGAGGGACAAAAACCCAAGTTCTGTTAGCCATTAGAGAGGTCATTTCTTCGTCCATGGCTTGCTGCCATTTTTTATATTCCTTTGAGCTGACAGTCTCCTCATAAGAGGAAGACTCACTGCTCCTCATTTCAACACATGCCACCAAGGCACAAAATACTAGATCTGAAAAAGCATACCTAGCAGGTGGTCTTACAATCCTCCTACTTCTATCTCGGGCAAGTTGGTAATCTCCTAGGTCTTGTTGAGGGGAGTCATGCTACTCCACCTCAATCTCAGTTTCAACATTTTGTTCCTCATGGTCAGATTCAAGATCACAGGTTTGGTTTAAGTTTGATATGGGTGAGAGATCACCTTCTGGTTGAGGAACGTATAACTGAAGCACCAAGAGGGTTATTATTTATAACTTGGTGCTCCACCTCTATTTGGGTTGCTCCTAAGCTGATAAAATTATCTGTGTTGCTATGTTGGTTTGATTTTTCAGTGTTAGATAATTTACAAGGGAAGACATCTTCATTAAATATAACATCTCAGCTAATGATAATTTTTACACCCTTAGATTGTCTTTCCCATAGCCTATATCCCTTAGTTCCTTCCTGATACCCAACAAAAACACACTTTGTGGATCTAGGTTCTAGTTTACCTTTTGACTGGTGAGCATAGGCTTCACAGCCAAAGGTTCTTAAATATTTTCAGTTTAATTTCCTTCTAGTCCACTTCTCTTCAGGGCATTTAAAATTAAGGGCAGTAGAAGGACTTCTATTTACTAGGTGTGAAGCTGTAGCAAAAGCCTCTCCCCATAAGGATTTAAGTAAACTAGATGTGAACAAACGGCACCTCACTTTTTCAAGGAGGGTTCGGTTCATTCTTTCAGCCACCCCATTTTGTTGGGGTGTGTTTCTAACAGTTTTATACCTAATTATACCTTGGGAGTTACAATATTCATCGAACTCTTTGTTATAGAATTCTAACCCATTATTTGTTCTAAGAGTTTTGATTTTTCTGTCAGCTTGGTTTTCTATTAAGATCTTCCATGTTTTGAATTTCTCTAATGTTTGATCTTTAGTTTTTAATAGAAAAACCCATACCGTCCTAGTAAAATCATCTATGATAGAGAGAAAATACCTGTTGCCGCCATGGGTGGGGACTTGGGAAGGCCCCCAGAGATCTGCATGTAAGTACTCAAGGCATGCTTTCGCCAGGTGAGTTCCCTTATGGAAACTTATCCTGTGTTGCTTGCCTAGCACACATGGTTCACAAAAATCGAGGGTCTCAGAAGAGATTGAACCAAGGTATCCTTGGTTTGACAGTGCCTGCAAACCTTTCAGGCTCATGTGACCAAGCCTCAAGTGCCATAGTTCTGTCTTATCAGTGTTAACATAGCATGTAGAGTTTGATATAATAGAGGAGTGAAAATAACCATTTAAAACATATAAGCCATTTTTCTTTGAACCAGTTAGGATTAACTCTTCTTCTTTAAAAACATTCATAGAACCATTTTTAGCTTTGTATGAAAATCCTAACTCATTAAGAATGCCGAGAGAAATCAAATTTCTTTTAAGACCAGGTACATATCTTACATCAATGAGTGTTCTCACTTTGTTGTCATGCAACTTAAGAGTTATGTCACCTTTACCCCGAACACTACATGAATGGTTATTTCCCATATACACTATTCCACTTTCTTTGTTATTAAAGTTATGAAACCAGTCAATATTAGGGCACATATGAAAAGAGCAGTCAGAGTCCATGATCCATTCATTTTTAACAGAACTAGCAGATACATTAAGTATCTCAACTAAACAATTAGAACTACTACAATTAGAACTACTAGCTGCTATAGTTACATTACCCTCTTGTTTTTGTTTTCTCAAGTAATCATAACAGTATTTCTTTATATGTCCCTCTTTCCCACCATGGTAACACTTCCATTTTTGTCTTTGTTTTCCCTTCTTATCTTTCTTTTTCCCCTTCTGCCCTAACCCATTAAGTTGTTCAGAATTCACAGCATAATTTCTTTTATCAGCATTTCCTTTTACAAACAAATTATTGCCTGATTTCTTAGATGTACTAAGTTCTAGTTCTCTAGTCTTAATACCAGAAATAACAAGTTCCATACTAGGGACTGTACTAGTATAGCGTAAAGCATGCTTCACTACATCATAATCATTAGGTAGAGAGTTTAACAAAATCATGGCTTCACTAGTATCACCTAAAGCTTGATCAATACCTCTTAATAACAAAGTGAGTCTAGTAAATTCATCTATGTTTTCATCCATAGACTTAGAGGTATTCATCTTAAAGTTAAACAACATGCCTTTTAAATAAACTAAATTTGGAGCAGACATTACAAAATATAATGATTCTAGTCTATTCCAAAGATCAAGGGGTAGAGATATACCGTCAACCTTATGGATTACAGAATCACCGAGATGGAGAAATATCATATTAAAAGCCTCTTCTCTGATTTCATCAGTTCGAGCTAGCTGCTCAGGTGACCATTTTCGGTCATCTGACTCGAGTGCTATAAGCACTTTGTGATGAGAGAGAAGAACCCTCATCTTCTTTTTCCAACTTCCGAAATCCCCATTTCCATCGAATGTACCGACTTCAAATCAGGTTGTTGTCATTTTCGTGATGGACGAAAAATGCCCCAAAAATAAACCCTAGATTACTGACTGAGACCTGTACAGCAAACTCTCGCTGACAGAGTCTCTTCAAAAAACCCTAGGATTTTTAAAACAACACCGACACAGAGAAAGAAAGGAAACCCTAGATTTTTGGAAAAAGAATCAAACACAATTTTGACTCAAAAGTTTTGGATACACAAACCAGAGGCTCTGATACCACTGTTACGAATAAATAGAGATAGCAAATCTTTACACACACAGTCAAAATCAAGCACTGATGATATTAACTAATCTGGCTGAGAGTATAAACACAACACAACAGATTTAGAAACATAAATGAAACAAGAGGCACACGATTTATAGTGGTTCACCCCAAATAGGGTTACGTCCACTTGAGCTCTGGTGAGAAGAGCTCACTCCACTATATATACTCAATCTGATTACAATGAAATCGAAAACAAAAACAACCCTGGTTCTTTATACAAAATGCTTAGAATCACAAACAGATTAAGAGCTTACCTCAGATCAAAGGAAAAAACCAGAGATGGACAAGAGAAAGACGAACTGAACAGAAATTTACAGAGAGAGAAAGAGAAAGTAAAACCCTAAAAATGACAACTCTCTCAGCCAACCCCTCTTTTCTTTCATCTTCCACCTAGTCAGATCATTAATCTCGAGGCGAGTGATAAATAAGGCAACTGGATGGCTGAGATTTCACAAGATAAAGGAAGCTGCAACGACTTGATCAATTCGTGCAAGAGGAACAGCTGCAAGCTACACGACAAAAGCCAAAAGCCAAAGGGCTTGGGCTAGGCCAATGGTGGCTGTCAAATGGTCCTTCAGTGGGCGCCCAAATGGGCAGTCCACGGTTGCCAAAATGGCCCCCCAACCTTTGGGCCTCATTTGAAGTTTCACAAAATATATAACATATTACTTGATGGAATCATCAAAGAAGTTTTTCAACAACCTCCTCTTTGCTTTCTCTTTCCTTTTCGACAATGGGCACCGTGAAGATGATGGAATAAAAATGGGTTGGGGTCACATAAACCCAAATGAAGAACATTTTTGGAGTTGTAAAGACCTATAGAGGTACCAAGGTATCATTGAATTCATCTTTCTCTTTCTTTAAGTGGCCAAAGTTGCTTCTCCAATGTTGGTAAGAAGGGTAGGGTTTTCTAGTTGTTTCGATATTTGTAATAAAGATGTATTTTGGTTTCTTCCTCACAAGATGGCTATATTTTTCTTGGAGGCTAAAAAGTTTTAGCTCAAAAACCTTTCAAGCGACAGGATTTTTGAGTGCTAAAACCCCATTAATTATTTAATATGTTTTTAGTTGTACATTTTAACTTTCTAGTTTTTATTTTTACAACAACAACAACAACATATCCAGCCTTTATCCCACTATGTGGGGTCGGCTACATGAATTCTAAACTTCCAGGTATTTCTGTTTTTTGTCATATCCTCATTGAGGTCCATACACTTCATATCAAACTTTAATGTCTCCCTCAAAGTCTTCTTAGGTCTGCCTCTACCTCTTTTTTTGATTAATTGTTTCATTTCATCAACTCTCCTCATAGGAGCGTCTCTTGGTCTCCTTCTCACATGACTAAACCATCTTAGTTTAGTCTCTTTCATCTTCTTCTCTATTGGCACTACTCCTATCTTATTACGAATAACTTCATTTCTAATTTTATCTTTTCTTGTATGGCCGCACATCCATCTTAACATCCTCATCTCCGCTACCCTCGTCTTTTGCTCATGTTGGTATTTGACTGCCCAACATTCTGAGCCGTACAACAAAACTGGTCTTATAGCTGTCCTATAGAATTTTTCTTTCAATTTTAATGGGATTTTATTATCACATAACACCCCTGATGCATTTCTCCATTTTAGCCAACCTGTCTTAATTCTATGTGTGACATCCTCGTGAATTTCTCTGTCTTTTTGAATCACTGATCCCAAATATCGAAAATGGTCTTTTCTTTGTAAGATTTGGTCTTCTAATTTTATTATAACATCCTCCACTCTTGCATTCTTACTAAATTTACATTCCATATATTCTGTTTTCTTTCTGCTTAATTTAAATCCCTGAGATTCTAAATTGTTTCTCCATAACTCAAGCTTAGCGTTCACTCCTTCTTTCGTTTCATCGACCAACACTATGTTGTCTGCAAATAGCATACACCATGGCACCTCTGTCTGAATATCTTTAGTGAGTTCATCCATTATTAAAGCAAATAAGTATGGACTTAGTGCAGAACCTTGATTGAATCCTATTGTAATTTTAAACGGTTCAGTATCCCCTCCGCAAGTTCTGACCCTTGTCTCTGCACCATGATACATGTCCTTAAGTGCTTGTATATAGGTTATTCGGACTCATTTCTTCTCTAAAACCCTTCATAATACTTCTCTAGGGACCCTATCATAAGCTTTTTCTAGATCTATAAACACCATATGTAGGTCCTTCTGATAATCCCGATACCTTTCCATTAGGCGCCTCAGTAGGTATATAGCTTCCATTATTGATCTATCAGGCATGAAACCAAACTGATTTTCTGAGATCTCTGTTTCTTTTCTGAGTCTCTGCTCTATTACTCTCTCCCAGAGTTTCATGGTATGGCTCATTAACTTAATTCCTCTATAATTTTCACAGTTTTGGACATCTCCTTTGTTCTTATATATAGGGACCAAAGTACTCATCCTCCACTCATCTGGCATCCTTTTTTATTTAAGAATTGCGTTAAATAATTTCGTTAGCCAGGAGATGCCCTCTTCTCCCATGCATTTCCATGCTTCTATTGGTATATTATCCGGTCCCACCGCCTTATGATTTTTCATCTTTTTTTAATGCTTGCCTTATTTCATTTGGACTTATGCGTCGATAAAATATATAGCTCACGTTTCCTTCGGAGTTACTAAGATGTCCCAACCTAACTCTTGTGTCTCCATTATCATTGAATAATTTTGTGAAATACTTCTTCCATCTCTCCTTAATCGCTCCCTCATTCACTAATACATTTTAATTTTCATCTTTTATGCATTTCACTTGATTTAAATCCCTTGTTTTTCTTTCTCTTGCTTTAGCTAATTTATATATATCCCTTTCTCCATCTTTTGTATCAAGTCGTTTATATAGATTCTCGTATGCTTTTGACCTTGCTTCACTAATAGCTTTTTTTGCTACCTTTTTTTATTCTTTATAATTTTTTTGATTTTCTTCATTGTTGGATTGATATACCGCCTTATAGCAATTTTTCTTATTTTTAATTTTCAATTGTACTTCTTCATTCCACCACCAAGACTCCTTAAGGTTAGGGGCTCTACCATTTGTCTCTCCAAGCACTACCTTTGCTGTGTTTCTCAAGGCATTAGCCATTTCTCTCTACATTTGGTTTGTCTGTCCTTCTCCATTCCATTCTCTTCTACCCCTTAATTTTTCTTTGAAGATTATTTGTTTCTCCCCTTTTAAATCCCACCACCTGATTCTTGAATTTTGTTTTATGTGATTTTTTCTCTTCCAATTTCTTGCTTGGACGTTAAGTACTAGAAGTCTATGTTGAGTAGTCAAACACTCTCCCGATATCACCTTACAATCCATACAACATACCCGATCCTCTTGTCTCATGAGGAAGTAATCTATTTGGTTGCTTGATGTGACATTTTTATATGTGATTAAGTGTTCGTCTCGTTTTTTAAACCTAGTATTGGTTATGATGAGCCCATATGCCATTGCAAAATCTAGAATAGACTTACCCTCATTATTAATTTCTCCTAATCCATACCCTCCATGTACCTCTCTATAGTCGTTTCCGTCTCTACCCACGTGACCATTTAAATCCCCTCCTATAATCACTTTCTCTCCTCTTGGTATCATTTGTATGAGTCCCTCTAGATCCTCCCAGAATTTTGCTTTTATCTCCTCACTTAACCCTGCTTGTGGTGCATATGTACTAAAGATATTCATAATCATTCTTCCTAGAATAACCTTCACCATAATAATCCTATCTCCTATTCTCTTTACATCCACTACCTCATCTACTAAACTTTTATCCATAATGATTCTCACTCCATTTTTTGCTCGATCATTTCCTGTGTACCATATTTTATATCCATTTTCTGACAAAGTTTTTGTTTTTTTCCCTACCCATCTCGTCTTTTGAAGGCACATAATATTAATCTTTCTCCTAATCATCACATCTACCACTTTCATAGCTTTGCCTGTTAATGTTCCTATGTTCCATGACCCAATCCTTAATCTATGATTTTGTTTTTGGTTTTGACTTTGAATTTGATTCTGTTTTTTATTTTGATTTTGTTTTAGTTTTGGTTTTGATTTTGATTTTGTTTTTGGTTTTGATTTTGATTTTGATTTTGGACTAACTTCTTTACCCACATTCGTCCAAACAAATGCGAGAACCCTTGCTCATTTGTCACTACACCCGGGCCCCGATGCAGTGGCCCTAGCTCACTTGACACTACACGCGGGCAGTGTAGCGCGTCGCTATGAAGGGTTACGCCCACGCCCAAATATTTTTTCATAATTTGTCTAGAGTTCATGTTTTGGATCCGATTGAGTTTTACGTTGGCTGTCGGCTACCTAACACAACTCTCCTCCTTTATCCGAGTTTGGGACCGACAGTAGATAACATCCCCAGGCGAAGTTTTTCTAGTTTTTATTTTTAATTGAAATAAATGAGGGGTTAGCTTTGAGATTTAATGGAGTTGCAATGACTATCTCTCTGTTAGTTTGTCGTTGTATAAGATGGTGAAATGAAAATTTTACCCTTGTAATTAAAAGGAAATTTTTAATTTAAAAACATAAAACATAAAAGAAAAAAGAAAAAAGAAAAAAGAAAAAAGAAAAAAGAAAAGAAAAAGAAAAAGTGAGTAATCAGTCCGTAGCCACTAACCACCAACGACCAATAATGCATTGATTCTTAGCCTGGGTTCCATCGCTGAAAACAAAAAGGAGAAAAAGAAAACAAAGAAGTAGAAAAAGAAGAAAAACAGTGTTGACATAGACCAAAGGAGGATAGTTTGTCATCACGTCAAAGAAGACCCACAAAGAACAGTGTTGTCTCTGAAATTGTTGGAGTGTTGCCCAGGTGGGCCATTGTGAATAACTTCCATCTTTTATTTTTTTTCCTTCTCTGTTCTTTCATTAACAAGTAAATTTTTTCTGAGAAACAGAGGATTCTAATAGTAAGAAACCACTTAAGTTTGATAGTTCTTTTGCCTTATTCTGTTTCATAAAAAAACAAAAAAAAAGGAGAGAACACTGCTGACTTGCTGCACTCAACACCACTCGTTGTCTCCAATTTCAATTACTCTGTCCTGTTGATACCATTTAGATTATACTTTGGAAGTCCTTAATTTGCATTTTAGAGCAAGCAGTACTTAAGACTTTTTGTGAAAAACAACAAACTACGCCTAAAATGTGAATTCAACTTACTTGGATTTGTGTGTAATCTTTTTAGTTAAAATATTACAGGGATGTATAACAAGTCTGTGAAGTTTCTGGTGTTTCCTACTTTTATACAAATGTAGAACGAGGACTGCTGGGTTCAATCAAGGTTTCTCTTTCTCAACCCCATGGGCCGTGAAGTGTTGGTTGTAATCTTTGAATCTCCCATTTTCTTGTATGAAATGTACAACTGAAAATTTATGTGAGAATGAGGGAAAGAAAAAGAGGAGTGGAGGTGAGACATTGTAGCGAGAACAAATAGAGAAGATATGGAGTTCCTCTTTCTGTTTTTATATATTTGGCATGTGATATTTGACATACTTGAAATATCCTTTTCAATGCAACATATTCTAGTTAAATGATTTGTTGTTATAAGTTATAATCAGAGAACGACCAAGCTTATCGTTTGTTTGCCTTTGTTTCATTTTCTCGCTGATCTTTTCCTGCGCTTCCTAGCAGCCTTTGTATGTTTCTGCTATGGCTTTGTTTTCATTGGAGCCAGAAATTTCTGTTTCATGTGCCTATTCTTTGTTCTTTTTCGCTTACCGCAGTTGAATATTAGCATCACAAGGCTTTATTCATTTTTTGAATGACAAATTTTGTTCTATGACTTACTGTTGACTAAAAGTATGCAGATATACCTTTCACACAAAGTTTCTCTGCGTCTTTTGCCTGCTATTGGAGCAAGCATGGCTTTTTATGAACTAGCTATGCTTTTGAGGGAATAACTGAATGGTTACAGTGCTCTGTATCATGAGTGGCTGTTTAGAGGTTCTCAATTTTTGATGTGGGTAAGGTCTCAAAAGTAGCTACCATAACATAAAGTTTGAATACCACTGCTTCTTTTTTTCTTTTCTAAGATGTTTGTTCTGATTTCTTTTGTGTCACCTATTGAAGGCAAGCATTCTGCTGATCTCAAATTCAGCCCGCTCTAGCTTAGCTATTCCTTGAATGATTTTCTTAAACTGGAGCAGGACCCAAATTCAGGCTTGTCTCTGCTGCTCGCTGCGCCCTCTTCTTCTTTTCTGCGCAGCTCCTCAGGCTAGTGCTTTATTCACCCGTGCCTATTGCCCAAGAGCGCAGAGTTTTATCCTCATTTGGATTGCCGCTAAGGCTTTGCTACGAAATATCAACTCAGGGAGCAAGTCCCCGAGACGCCTTTAATTCGCATTTTTTGTGACCCATCGCATACCTTGTTTCAGCTTAAAGCAACTCCTTAAGGGGACCACCTTTCTAAATGTCCCCTCAGTATATCTCATTCACCTTCGTTGACTCTGGCTCGACGTCCTTTGTCATTGCTTAAAAGCACCCGAGCTATTTGTGGGCCTGCCCCATCTTATTGTTCAAGGTGCTCCTCCTACATTGACGTGGAATTCAATCTCCAGTTCACCCCGCGGCTTGCCACATTTCCTTCTCTTTTCTGCATATCTCTACAAGCTTGCGCTTCAGTGCGACGCCTCGTCTCCATGAGATTTTATCGCACCTCCTCAGACTCTCTTTTTCAATCCTTGCCAACCTTGCACTAAAGCACGCGTCAACAACTGCTTGTCGTGAAGCAATCTATAACCATAAGCAATGTAGCATTTGGGTCAAGTGAATCCTAACCTCTGACCCTAGCAATTAAAATCTGTGAGCACCCTAATCAGACCCCGCTCACTAGTATAAAGGCTTCCAAAAATCCTTCTCATGGATTCCTTTGGCTCAATCAATATCCTTCCTAATTGAGTTGCTCATTCGGAGTAAGTTCCGACTTCTCCGAGGGCAACTCCTTTGCATTCTATATGCTCTTCTCTTTGCCTTGCAGCTGAAGGCAAAAGTAGGGAGATATTGTTGTGGAGTGCTTTAGAAAAATTCCAAAATCCCAAAAAATCATAGAAGTATCCTGATAAATTCGAATGACCTCAAAAAGTCTCCTAGGACCTCTAGAGAGTCTTCGGGACGATCAACCCTCAGCATTGAATAACCAGAAGACTCACTCAAAGTATCCAAGGCCCAAGTCACCTAGTGGTTCCGAAGAGTCAACCACTCGAAGTGTTAAACCTGTGATCAATCCATAAAAACATCCAGGGCAATACCAAGACTTGAGAAAATGAAATAGAACATAAATGAAATAAATTGCAAAAACACAACACACACACACACACAGAATACGCGAGACAACAAATACGTGTTCAAATCCAAAACAAATCCTATTCACGACAGGGTTTCTCCTAGTCAATCCACTAAAATGGTAGATAATAGATTTATGGAAATTTACAACAATTACAATGAAATCAAAACTAAAAACAAACCTAGAGATTACAACGCTAAAAGAACCAATGATTACAACACTCTCAAATACAATCATCTTCTCATCTTACACTAATCAATCCCATGAAAAATATGCAAGAACATTACTTGATTGTCGTGTTCGATCTCTAATTTCGTCCGCTACAACATATCTCTCTCGCGCATGGAGCTTTTGATTGTGTGGCATATTCGATTGGAATGCCAAGAAACCTTATATATAAAGGGGCTTTTGATGGCAACCCTTGGATCAAGGGTTAAAATGATGATCAATTGCCCACAATTTATCCAGCCAATCAACATAATAATAAAGCTAAATGTCACATGAAACCCACATGGAAATGAAATAACATCCAAAGGAACATTTATCAATTTATTTTGAATCACAAATCAACATGAAGGATACTCATCGGGGAACTTTCACCCCAAGGACACCTCCAGGCCCTCTAGCCTCACCCAATGCATTTTCCTGGAAAGTTAAAAGACTCTCATACCACGTGTTGTGGACCCTACCATCAAGTGTCTATAAATTCACGCCTATTCCATGACAAATGAATTTTTTTGAGACCTTTCATCGCTCTCTCTCTCTCTCTCTCTTTGAGATAATAATCCCCAAAACTTAAGGCTCTGAACCATACACAACCCATTGGGACCCTACTCCCCTAAATACCCATATTGGATACACCACGCATACATTCACCTGCATGCATCTATATTATATTTTCAGACATCAGTGTCTGACTTAGGCATTAGAAGGCCCATGTGGGGAAGATCCTTACGTGCCTTTTAATTATCTCTGTGTTGTAGACTATGCTGGTGTCGTGTCCTTGAAGGCTTTCTCAATCCATCCGGAACTAGTCCCTCGAAGACTCCTCGGAACGTCCTTGAGCATATCCTTTCGAAAAACTTCCTGAGCATCTTTCTTAAAGATTCTGATGGTCCATCTAGGGACCCTTAAAGTCTCGGTACTCCCCAACCTTTATTCATGATCTGGTGGTATCTACCCTCCGCCCTTTCACTTAGAGTCTATTTTAATTATATTTTTAAGATAAACAAATTTAATTATTGTAGTCTTGCAACCACATAATTTTTAAATTTAAAATGCATATTAGTTGATTGCATAGTTATTCTCATTCTTTGATTTGTTATTATTTTACTTACCTAATTATTTTTATAGTATTTTCTTTGTTGAGTAATAATTGTATTTTTTTGAAGAATTCTTGATAATTCTTGAAATAACAAAATGTATAATTCACTTGTTGGAATACCAAAGAACTTATGATAATAATTCGTAATTTTATGCATAAGTTCTATCTTAATCCCATGTGCTTTGTGCCGGTACACCCCTTATAATTTATTTTTAGTATTTCAAGTCCTTAAACTTATCCTAATTCAAAATTCACCAAATTTGTCTTTAATTTAATCAATTTTCAAATAAGTACAATTGAGGATAAGGTTAACCTGTGTGGAAGGATGTTCATCGCAGATGAGTGGCGATTAGGACTTGGCAACGACTTTTATGAGGATCTAAAACAAGTGAAAACGCCTCTGCACCACCGCCTGCAGCCATCGCTATCGTTGCCGGAAAACCTGGCGCAGAAGATCGGTAAATCCATCTGCCCCTTCGAAGGCCAGGGTTTACACCGACGTCAATGTGATTCGTCCCAAGGACTACCGGAATTACTAGTCTCACACCGTCCAATGGAGGGAGCAGGATGACTATGAAGTTGTGAGGAAGGTCGGCAGGGGAAAATACAGCGAGGTTTTCGAAGGCGTTCATGGCTCCCGTAACGATAAAATGTATTTTCAAGATCCTTAAACCCGTCACATGGAAGAAGATGGAGAGGGAAATACGAATTCTACGGAATCTTTGTGGTGGGCCAAATATTATTAAATAAATTGCGTGATATTGTTAGAGATCAGCAATCAAAGACCCGAAGTCTAACATTTGAATATGTGAATAATGCAGACTTTGAAGTGCCATACCCCACATTTTCTAATTTCGATATTCAATATTACATATATGAACTTTTAAAGGCTTTAGATTACTGCCACTCTCAAGGTATCATGCGTCGTGACGTGAAGCCCTACAAAGTTATGATTGATCACGCGCAGCGTAAGCTGCGTCTTATAGATTCGGGCCTTGAGTGAGTATAATGTTATCTTTCTTTGGGATGATTATTTTTGTGCGATCTTTCGATATATTCAATTACGTTGAGGGAAGTAAATAGCAGGTTAGATATTTTACCTACATAGGGCAAAAATCAAACTCGGAACCTATAAAATTGATATTGATATATTGCTCATCGACCACTCGACCTATGTCTTGAGAGCAAAAATCATTTTCAAAAACTTCAAAGTGTAATGTTATCTTTTCTTGAAGATACTTTAAAAGCCCTAAATTTCTTGTTGAGGTACTATTTGTTATTTAAGATATAAATAAAAAAAGTAAAATATAAAAAATATTCTGAATAAAAATATTTTTTATTATATTTGTTAAATTTATTTGTAAAGAAATTATGTAACTTTTTATTTTGAATTTTTCAGATAAATTTATCTCTCCTCCTTTTTAATAAGTTATCTTAATATAACCTTATTTTATTTTAACAAACACTACCTAATTTGCAAAATTTGGTTACTCCTTGAACTTGTGGAGTCTTGGGTGTACATTTGCAAATTTTAAACCATAAAGGATCTAGGTGAAAATGATCAAAACATAGAAGATGAGAATGCAATTTATCATATTCTTAATTCTTTATGTATTTTAAATTATATATTATATTTAGTGTATTAGAAAATAGGGCAAATTATCCTCAGTACCCCTAAGTTCAACAAAAAGATAAAGATACCCCTGATATTTGAGAAATAATAGAAATATTTTATAATTTTACAATTCTAACTATATTTTTTCTTTATTGTTGTTAAAATTGTTAATACGATAAAAATACAAGTTAAATGGTTAGGTTATGATAAGTTGTGATTCATATCAGTAGGTTATGAGTTCAATTTCTTGCCACATAGTAAGATAAAATGTCTATCTGTAATTTACTTCCTCTGCTAAAATTAAGAATACGAGCGACGAAAAATCGCATAAGAGCGATAATTCTAAGAAGACTTTTGGAGTTGTAAAGACTCAAAGAGGCATGAGAAATAATTATTTAATATAATTTTAGTTGTACCATTTTAACTTTATAGTTTTTATCTTTAATTTAAGTAAATTACGGATTATTGTTGAGATTTAATGGAGTTATAATAACTATCTTATTTTGAAAATAATAGAAAGTATCCTTCTTAACTTGAGTTGAAGAAAAAGGAAGTTGTCAGTAACCATTAACCGCCAACCACCAATAATGTGTTGATTCTAGGATTTAAAAAAAAAAAAATGTGTTGATTCTTAACTTAGGTTTCATTGCTTAAAAAAAAAAAAAAAAAGGTAAATAAATGAAAAAAGAAGATGAACGGTGCTAACATAGACCAAGGAGAATAGTTTGTCATCACATCAAATAAAATAAGCCACTGGAGATTAGTCATTCCATTGTCTTTTGGACTGTATTGGCCCAATTCGATTCGCCCAATAAAGGCCCAAGATCCCCATCAGCCTATGGTCTAATCTCGGCTCAATTTCAGCCTATAATGACCATCGTGACCATTGCATACTAGCACTCTTGCACTCATTTACATTTATTGCAAGTTTCATCCCCATTTATTGTCGGTTCTGTCGGCACTATACCTCCATGAGGGAGTCTTACCACTGCCAAATATCACAGTCCTATCACCCTATGACACCCAAAGTAAGCATGCATACAAGGGCACTCCTTTATTCTCTCCTTGATATAAACTAGCCTGATCACAAGTCAATATATGTTATTTTCTGGCCCTTCTGATATATTGTCAATTCTCATTTTTATTTAAGTGTCGAAGTGCTTGCAGGTGCTAGCCACCCCTTACTGTTCAGATTACGAGAGTCCACTCAGTTGCCTTAAGCCTATTGCTTGATCGCCTCAAGCTCGGGTCTGACCTCTCCATTTTGGGCCGAAAGAAACATTTGGCGTGCACCGTAACGCTCGGTAAAACTTACATACCCCATAATCTTACTAGAGCATTTCAAACCAATCTCACCACCGTGGTGCGAACCAGAAGCATCCTTAACCAAGAACCAAACGCCAACAACCACTAACTAGAAAATCCTACCACCATGGAGGTCCTCCTCTAGACTGTCCAACAACTCCAAAACCAAGTTGTCGAGTTAACCTAAAATCTGCAACGTGACCAACACAGCAAACGGGTCGACGATGACCAAGGTAGTTAAAATCGAGATTTTAAGTGGGATCGAAAAAGGGTTCATAAAATTGGATCGTAAAATCGTAAAATTTTAGAGATAATTAAAAATTCCCTTTAATTTTTATAAATATATGTTTATAATAATATAATTTTATAAAAAATAAATTAATATCATTTAATAACCTGATAATTCCTTATTATAACTCAAAAGATGATATTTCCAAAATATAACTCAAAACTAATATAATGGTATAGGCAATTTATAGAAAAAATATAACTTAAAATTCTTTAAAGGATGATTTCAATATTCTCTATTAGATTTAAGTTGCAATTTATACTTAAACCGTAAAATCGTTTGAGGCCAGCCTGATCACAGGTCAAGATATTTTCTTCTCTGACTCTACTGATATATTGCCAATTCTCATTCTTACTTAATCGTCAGAGTTCTTGCAGGTGCTAGCCACCCCTCATTGTTTAAACTACCAGAGTCCATTCAGTTGCCTTAAGGCTATCGCCCGATCGCCTCAAGCTCGCATCCAATTTCTCCCTTTTAGGCTAGAAGGAACATCTTTGAAATTGTCGGAATCAAGACTTAAAAAGTTGTTGCTAGTAAAGAAGACCCCTTAATGATCGAAGAGAAGTGATCCTAAACTTTATACTTTGGTTGAAAATGAAGTCGTCCAATGTATTTAGAGGCGCCATTGGTGGAATGAGAAAGAGAAGCAATTGAGACACAATTCATTGCCGTACTCTTGTTATCATTGTGATCTTTTTATCAAAAATAGCGAAACTAACATTCAATTTTGATACTCAAAATTATTAACAAAACTTCGATTAGAAATTAGCAACGCATCTTATTTTATTTTTTTTAAAAATAAAAAATTTAAAGTGTAATTAATAAATTATAAAAATATTATTAATTAAATATTAAGTATAATATTATTATTATATAAATAACATAACCCAATACAAGACATGAAAACAATGCGGACAGGCGGCCGGTGTGATATTGCATACAAAATATAAAGTCAAGGGGGGCCTCGGTGCGTTTTCTTTTTAATAAAGCGCATGCAGTGCAGAATCTGCAGATGCACTTCCTCTAAGCTGCACTCACTGCTCCAATAAAATCGTCTCTCTCTCTCTTTTTCTCTTTCAGTTGCAGGGTCCAGTTCAGCGAGAAAGAGATGGGTTTCTTGAGCCTCATTTGCCCTAACTCTCCATACGTATGCAATTTTTCTCTCTTTTCTCATTCTTCCGGCTGTTTCCTTACCGTAATCATGGTTCGTCGATGATAGGCCTTTGAATCTTTTTCCTCGCTGCGACGAAACGAAGCCTGCACTGACACTTCCTTATTTTTACTTTCCTTTCAATGTTTTCTTGCAACCAAACAGAGGGTAGTGGTTCGACTTGGGACGAAGGAACTGTAATTATTGGGGCTGGGGTTTTTGTTATTCCGGACTCGATGATCAAACTTGGTGTCCGCCGTTCTGAGCCTTTGAAATAGGACGGCGGTAATTGCAGCAGTACAATCTAACGCTGCGGCACGACTCTTACTATTCTCTTTGAAGCCAAGAGGATCAAAATTTTATATGGTGGTTTATTGAGAAACCGTGCGCGGAAATCAAATAAAATAAAAGGACTAAACGCACGACGATTTTGATTTGTAATTTCGTATAATTTGGGATGAACAGGGTAGCCAACTTCACTGAAGTGAGCCCAGTCTCATTACTAGAATTTAGAGCTAAATGACCCTGTGGTTCCGTTCGATAACATGAGATCCAGAAACCAATTCTTTGGTTTGGTATGTTCTGTAGGTGACCTTTCCGGGTTTCGCTATGGAAAAATATGTTAATGGGTTGGTGGAGGAGGGGAAGGAGTTTTAAGCGAATCCTGAACAATGTGTTTACTTTTAATTTTTGAAAAAACACGATCCTGTTATCTTATTGAAACTTTTATCACTTTTCTTTCTGGGGTGCAGGTTTGGGATGGAAACGGATTCTCAGAGTGCTTCAGCAACATATATCCTTTATTTCGTGTTCTCATGTTTCCTTCTTAAACACTAAATTGTTTGTTGTTGTAATATGCTAAATTATATGTTGTAATGTGCTTTCCTTTAACAGTATTTACCATGCTAGGTTTTGGATCCAGCATGCTGACTCTGATCATCATCATCGGACTAGGAATTACTAACAGGACCGCAAAAGGAATTGCCCAGGTGGGCCATTGTGAATAACGTCCATCTTTTCTTTTTTTCCTTCTCTCTTCTTTTATTAACAAGTAAATTTTTTCTGAGAAACAGAGGATTCTAATAGTAAGAAACCACTTAAGTTTGATAGTTCTTTTGCCTTATTCTGGTTTAATAAGAAAACAAGAAAAAGGAGAGAACACTGCTGACTTGCTGCACTCAACACCACTCGTTGTCTCCAATTTCAATTACTCTGTCCTGTTGATACCATTTAGATTATACTTTGGAAGTCCTTAATTTGCATTTTAGAGCAAGCAGTACTTAAAACTTTTTGTGAAAAACAACAAACTACGCCTAAAATTTGAATTCAACTTACTTGGATTTGTGTGTAAATCTTTTTAGTTAAAATATTACAGGGATGTATAACAAGTCTATGAAGTTTCTGGTGTTTCCTACTTTTATACAAATGTAGAACGAGGACTGCTAGGTTCAATCAAGATTTCTCTTTCTCAACCCTATGGGCCATGAAGTGTTGGTTGTAATCTTTGAATCTCCCATTTTCTTGTATGAAATGTACAAATGAAAATTTATGTGAGAATGAGGGAAAGAAAAAGAGGAGTGGAGGTGAGACATTGTAGTGAGAACAAATAGAGAAGATATGGAGTTCCTCTTTCTATTTTTATGTATTTGGCATGTGATATTTGACATACTTGAAATATCTTTTTCAATTCAACATATTCTAGTTAAATGATTTGTTATAGGTTATAATCAGAGAATGACCAAGCTCATCGTTTTGGCCTTTGTTTCATTTTCTCGCTGATCTTTTCCTGCCCTTCCTAGTAGCCTTTGTATGTTTCTGCTATGGCTTTGTTTTCATTGGAGCCAGAAATTTCTGTTTCATGTGCCTGTTCTTTGTTCTTTTTGGCTTACCGCAGTTGAATATTAGCATCACAAGGCTTTATTTATTTTTTGAGTGACAAATTTTGTTCTATGACTTACTGTTGACTAAAAGTATGCAGATATACCTTTCAGAGAAAGTTTCTCTGCGTCTTTTGCCTGCTATTGGAGCAAGCATGGCTTTTTATGAGCTAGCTATGCTTTTGAAGGAAGAACTGTATGGTTACAGTACTCTGTATCATGAGTGGCTGTTTAGAGGTTCTCAATTTTTGATGTGGGTAAGGTCTCAAAAGTAGCTACCATAACATAAAGTTTGAATACCACTGCTTCTTTTTTCTTTTCTAAGATGTTTGTTCTGATTTCTTCTGTGCCACGTATTGAAGGCTAGCATTCTGCTGATATCAAATTGTGACAACTGGTTTCTTATTTTGTGTAACTGGATCTTGTGCTTTTGGTGGGTCATGAAGCCATTATTGGGAGTTCCTGATCTGAAAACAGCTTTTTCTTCACAGGAGGTACCTTTTATTTTATTTTATTTTGTTTCCTAAGTTACTTCAAGCTGCGTTTTCCCTTTCTTGTAGTGGTTATCTGATTAGTAGAGATCAATAAATCTTATATATATATATATATATATAAAGAGCAGTATGCCTTGTCATGTTAAGGTACCCTTCTTTTTGCTTGTTCACTTGAGTGTCATGAAGTCCACCTACAAAAACAAAGGAAAATAAAATAACGTAATATGAAGGATAGAGAAGATGAATAAGATAGTTTTCTACTGAAGGTGATCAAATTGGCACTGTCTTCATGAATACTTAAGCAGCAGATCTATACCTCTGACCTTGAAGGATTTTGTGAGTAGTTCCCTTGTATTGAAACTGAACGAAAAATAAATGTTGTACAGTTTAAATTTACAGTGCTTTTCTAGTTATTACATGATAAGTGCCTGACAAATCAATGGGAAAATTTTGTTTAGTTGAGTTGAGGTTATCATACTGAATGTTATGAATCCTTCTAAAATGCTTGAATCAAGTTTAGAACAAATCTTAAGAAGTTTAACAAGGCTATGATTTACAATCAATTGCATATTTCCTCGTTGTTATGGTAATGCAATGCAGGGGTTGGAAATTCAGGTTGTTTATAGTGATTGACTTCTAAGTTATGTGAAACTAAAACTCACTTAAATCTCATTCTCATTTGGGAAGATGGTCTTCTAGGTCTTGATTGGAAATGATTGTCTGGAAAATTCTTAAACTCCTATTCTTTCTTATCTGTGGTTAATTCCTATGATTTTTCTGCCTTAGATACAACTATTTGAGCTTTGAGTTGTCTTGTAGATGTAGTCATTTGAATTTGTTATATTTGCCAGGTTGTAAGATGTCTCAAAGAGAGTTGTTTTATTTTGGTGGATGTCATGTTTGGAATCTGTATTAACGTAATCAGAATAAAGAGGACATCTCCCAGAAGCAGGTAGTATCATTTGGTTAACTAGTCTTATTATCTCTTGCTATTAAGGAAGTGCTTACAGCATCTGATGCTAAAACTGCAAGGATTGAAGTGGGCATGAAACTGTGATCAGGTGGTAATCTTGGCATTTCACATTATAATGTGGTGATATACTGTCACTAGAAACCACTCATAAGAAATAACAATTCAAGATCAGAAGAATAAATGGTAATACAAGAAGGAACTGTGGGACCTGAAAAATTGGCCAGTGTCTCATAGGCTGACAAGTCAAGTTAGGCCACAATAACTAACTGTTTTCCTGGACACATGGAAAAAACTTTGTAGACTAAAGAGTGGTTGACAGTTGAGTTGAAAATCGAGATGCAAAGAGCTGGGTTTCAAGTTGTCGACAGATCATGTAACACAATCGATAGTCTATAGTCTATACAGAATATGCAGGAAACTAAGAGCGGATAGAATGCTGACTAAGCCAGGTAAACTGTCAGCAGATAGCAACTAACTGTTGAGTGTGTGCTGTGTTGTCCATTCGATTTTTAGTGCCTATTGCCAAGGATACGAGGATAAGTTATGTTAACTTAGTTTAATAAAGAAACCTTTGCATTATAATAGATCCTAGGAACAAGTACTGGAAATTTACACATCATGTTCAGTTATAATTGAATTTCTAGGCATTAGCTTGGAAATCTCTTGCAGTTTCTTATAGGAGGGCTGTGAGACTGATCCTCAGGACTCCAGGGTACAGCACAAGGAAAGTAGAAAGCCAAGTGAATCTCGACAAACATCAATTTCAAGGTTAGGTACCTTTTTGAGACTGCCATTCTGAATAGCAAAGTATCTAACATTCGTAACATTGGCTTATATAAGGAACATTTATAAGCAAGCAAGCATGTTACATAGCACACTAGTGCTAGCCAAGCTACCTGACTTTTGAAAAAGGATGGAATTAAGCAAAGGTTTTAACATGGCACATGACATGCGAGATCTCACATTGATAACCCATTATGCCCCTAGAATGTGTTTTCTTGATGGCATAACGACATAACATGATGGAATCTCTAGTTATAAGGCAATACCAGATAACACCCCTAAGCCATCTGTGCTATTATTCATTAGGCATGGTGCCCACGTAGGAATTATAGCAATCCCATGGTAAGCTATTTCTGGCCCTAAGTTGTTGCTCGTATTTGGCAACTCACTCAAGACCAAGGGAGGTAGAGTTAACATCTAGGGCCTCCTTATATAAACATTTTGAGCCATCTAAAAGATTTCCTTGCTTGAGGAGTCATATGGTATTTGCACTAACCTCGAATTTCAAATTGGTCAATTGCTTTAGACTCCTAAAGTCTATCAACTTAATTATTAAATCAAATGTGTAAACGGGAAAGAAGAGACATGGAGAAGGAAATCTTTTTCATCGTGTATTGGGAAAACAATGGTTCCTTTCCTCTTATAGAGGAATGATACAACATATTAGGAAAGATTTCCAGAAGATATTCCTACACCTAAAAAAAAAAAAAAAAAACAATCAATCAAAGAAAGGGATTTGGGGCATCAATCAAGTGATTAGAGTTGATTCCGCTAATCAAGGGAATTGACTCCTTTCCATTTCCACACTCTTTCTGAAGCTGGCTTGAAGATATTTTCTATAGCAAGCTTGCTCATTAGATTTTC
Organism: Diospyros kaki; assembly: GCA_036245055.1. Lineage (NCBI taxonomy): Eukaryota > Viridiplantae > Streptophyta > Magnoliopsida > Ericales > Ebenaceae > Diospyros > Diospyros kaki. Next base: position 8,682,740 of record BSEG01000003.1, read on the forward strand.
AAACTGTCTTTTGTGTAATCCCTTTGTGAGAACATTAGTAATTTGATCAATTGTTGGAATGTAAAGTATACAGATTACCCCATTGTTGAGTTTCTCCTTGATAAAATGTTTGTTCACCTCTACATGCTTTGTTCTATCATGGAGAACCAGATTGTGGGTAATGGAAATTGTAGCTTTGTTGTCACAATAGACCTTTGCTAGTAAGAAAGTGGAAATCTCCAAGTCCTCTAGTAATCTTTCTATCCACATAACCTCACAAATCTCGTGGCTACTGAACGAAATTCAGCTTCAGCACTACCTTGTTTTGTTTCTTGCTCCTCCAAGTGACAAGATTACTGCCCACATCCGATGTAGATATTCTATCTGTAACGCTGCTTGCCTAATCTGCATTAGTATATGCCTCTGTGAAGATGTCCTTGGTTTTCGAAGAGCAAACTATAAGAATGAACGGAAAACCTTATAGTAATTCATTAACATACAACCCTAGTCATAGGGCTGAATATTTACAACTTGGGAAAGATTACAAGAAGGAAAGATTACAACAAGACACTTTAGGAAAGTATCCTAATTTGAAATTATGAAACTATCGAAAAGAAAATTAGGAAACTACCTAAAATAGAATTTAGAAACTTTTAAAAACCCTAACATTCTAGAAATAGTCGTGGATGGCTACTTCATTCGTTCTCTTGAATTTCACACAGCAACACTCCCCCTCAAGGTGGTGAATGAATATTAATCATTTCTAGCTTGCATACTAAGTCTTCAAATCTTCTACTAGTCAATCATTTTTTTAGAAGATTAGCCATCTATTTCTCAGATGGAACATAGGGTATTTGAATTATACCTTTCCCAAGCTTCTGCTTTATAAAATGCCGATCAATCTCAATGCTTAGTCCTGTCATACTGCATAGGATTATGAGCAATGCTTATAACTGATTGGTTATCACAAAATAACCTAATTGGCTCATTAACAACAATCTTCAGATCTTCTAAAACAATCCTTAGCAATAGTAATTCACATAGACCGAGAGTCATAGCTCTGAATTCAGCTTTAGCACTTGACCTTGCCACTATACTTTACTTCTTACTTCGCCAAGAGACCAAGTTCCCACCTAGAAACACACAATATCCAGTAGTAAACTTTTTATCCATTAGAGATCCAGCATAATTTGCATCTATATAGCCTTGTATGTCCAAAGTACCACCTGATTTGAACAAAATTCCTTTGCTTGGGGTTGTTTTTAAGTAGCACAATATTCTTCTCATAACCTGCATATGATCCTTAGTAGGACTATGCATAAATTAGCTTACCAAGCTCACTACATAGGCAATAACCGGCTTGGTGTGTAACAAGTAAATTAATTGACCTACTAGCCTTTGATACCTCCCTTTGTCCACAGGTTGAATGCTGGCATCCCCTCCCAATTTAGTATTAGGTTCCACTGGAGTGCAAACTCATTTTCCTCCCAACAAACCTGTTTCTTTTAGAAGGTCTAGTATATACTTGTGTTGGGATAGGAAAATACTTGCTTTGGAGTAGGCCATTTCTATTCCCAAGAAGTATTTAAGTGATCCTAGGTCTTTGATTTCAAAATTCCGAGCTAGCTTGCTTCTTAGAACTTTATGTTCTTCCATGTCATCTCTTGTTACAATAATGTCATTCATGTAGACTAGTAATGTAATCACCTTCCCCTCTAATGAGTGCTTGAAAAAGAGAGTGTGGTCTCCCCTACTTTGTTGGTATCCCATGTGCTTCATGGCTTTGGAGAACCTATCAAACTAGGCTCTAGGTGACTGCTTGAGGCCATAAAGAGCCTTTTTCAGCTTACACACTTCATTCATCGGCTTTTCCTTTCTTGAAACCCAGTGGCAATTTCATGAACACCTCTTCTTCTAAATCACCATGAAGAAATGTATTCTTCACATCTAGTTGCTGTAGATGCCATCCATAGTGAGTTGCTAGGGATAAGAGGATCCTCACAGTTGTCATCTTGGCTACTGGAGCAAAAGTCTCGAAGTAGTCAATTCCATACATTTGTGTATAGCCCTTAGCCATTAATTGGGTCTTGTACCTTTCCAAAGATACATCTACAGCCTACTGGAACCACCTGCTTTGGTCCAGGCACTAGATCCTATGTGTTATTCTTTTCCAATGCTCTCATTTCCTCCTGCATGGCTAGCTTCTATTTTTTATCCTTTAAAGCCTTATCCATCGGTTTAGGGATGACAATGGTATCTAGGGCAGTCAGGAAGTTTTTATGCCTTTGGGACAGTTTGTGATAGGAGATATAGTTGGCTAGAGGATGCTGAGTGCAACTTCTAACCCCTTTTCTGATGGTAATAGGGATATCCAAATCATTAAGGTTAGAATTAAAAGGATTTGAGGGTTGAATCATTTCAGTACCTGACTGGGAATCAGACACTGATCCTTACTGAGGTTGAAGAATAGGTTGCTATCTTCTGTGGTACACAAAAGGAGATCCTTTGAACTTTACTGGGGATGAAACCTCAGTTTTACCTACTTGGTCAAGAAAGTTTTGATCACTAGGAAAAGGAGGTGAGTGATGATTAGAGATAGGCTTAGATCCAGTAGGTCTTGATTCATTAGGTTCTGATGTTTCAGGAGGGACTAAATTTAGACTAGGAAGGGAACTCTCTTGGTCACCCATCTATTGATTCTCCCCCTGGAGACCAAGGTGAAAAGAGCCAAAAAATGGTTGGGACTCAACAAATGTCACATCTTTAGAAACAAAGAATTTTCTAGTAGAAGGATGATAACATTTGTAGCCTTTTTGAGTAGGTGAATAATCAAGGAAGATACAACGAAGAGCCCTAGGATCTAGCTTGTCCCTACTTTGCTTAGGAATGTGAACAAAGGCTACACAGTTAAAGACTTTAAGAGGAAGAGAATTGTGTAGACTGATGATAGGAAAATGGGATGAAAAACATTGGATGACTTTGATGATCAAGGAGTTTAGAAGGCACTCTATTGATTAGGTGGGCTGCTATGAGGAATGCCTCTCCTCAGAAATTCTTAGGGACATAATGATGGTGGAGGAGAGTTCTAGTGACATTAGGAGGTCTCTCATTTTCCTCTCAACCACTCCATTTTATTATAGTGTTGATGTAGGAAGACTCATGGATAATCCCTTTTTGTGAAAAAATTGATGCAAGTGTTGGTTAAAATAATTCCTTGTATTATCTATCCTAAATTTTTGAGTAGGAGAGCCAAATTGAGTCAAGATCATTGTTTAAAGTGAGGCAAAACAGTACTAATAGCATCTTCGTCCTTTAGAAGAAATACCCAAGTCATTCTAGTGCAATCATCTATAAAAGAGATGAACCATCTAGGTTTAGAACAATTGGGAATCCTAGATGGCCCCTAAACATCATAATGAATTAATGCAAAAGGCTAAGAAGACAGTTTATTGCTAAATAGAATAGGAGACTTGACGATGCTTTGAAATTTCACATACATCACAATGCAAAGTACTATGATCTAAATGTTTGAATATGTAGAGATATATGGAGGAACAAGGAGAGGAGAAGAAACACTCTCATTCTTCTCTTTTCATTCTTACTAAAATAATGTTACAGAGTCCACATAAATAGGAAGAGGAGAACAAAAAAGTCCAATCCTAAAATCACAAAATCAGGGATTGATTTATTCTCCCTTTAATCCAAGGAAATTTGACTTCCTAAATTATTCAGAATTCTAACACCCAAATCTTAGCTTTCCTGATTTATCGACACTCCCCCTCAAGTTGGTGCAAAGATATCTATCATGCCCAACTTGCTAACTTGAAGTTCAAATGGCTGTCTCAATAGTCCCTTAGTTAAAATATCTGCTACTTGTTGTGTAGTTGGTACAAACGGAGTGCAAATTATTCTCTCTTCAAGTTTTTCCTTTATGAAATGTCTGTCAATCTCAACATGTTTCGTCCTATCATGTAAAACTGGGTTATGAGTAATGCTAATAGCTGTCTTGTTATCGTAGTACAACTTCATAGGAAAACTCATTGGCCTCTTAAGCTCTTCTAGAACTCTTTTTAGCCAAAGAACTTCGCAAACTCCTTGAGCCATTGATCTGAATTCAACCTCAACACTATTTCTAGCAACAACACTTTGCTTCTTGCTCCTCCAAGTGACCAAATTACCCCATGGAAACGTGCAGTACCTGGAAGTTGACCTTCTGCCAGTAACTGATCCTGCCCAATTAGCGTCGGTATACACCTCAACCCTTATTTTCTCGTTTTTCTTAAAGAAGAGTCCCTTTCCTAGTGTGCCTTTTAGATATCGAAGAATTTGATACACAACTTCAAGATGTACTTCATATGGGGAATGCATAAATTAACTCACCATGTTCACAGCGAAAGCAATGTCAGGATGAGTGTGTGATAGGTAAATCAATCTCCCAACCAGCCTTTGATATCTACCCATGTCAACAAGCACACCATCTTTGACTTCTCTGAGCTTAGTATTGACTTCTATTGGAGTATTTGAAGGTTTGCAACTACTCATCCCAATTTCTTTCAAAAGATCAAGAATGTACTTCCATTGTGACACCACGATGCCCTTTTTTGATCTTGCTACTTCCATTCTGAGGAAGTACCTTAGTTGGCCTAAGTCTTTAATCTCGAATTCCTTGGCTAGGCTCTGCTTCAGTTTTCTCATCTCTTTTATATCATCACCAGTCAAGATTGTCATCCACATAGACAATCAAAACCGAAACTTTGTCCTTGGTGGATCTCCTTGTGAAAAGAGTATGATCAGATTGTCCTTGACTACATCCTTGGCCTTTAACAAATCTTGTGAATCTTTCAAACCATGATTTGAGAGACTGTTTGAGACTGTATAGATATCTTTTTAGCTTACATACCTTACTTCCAAACTTCTCAGAGAAACCAGGTGGAGGCTCCATATATACTTCTTCCTCCAAATCTCCATTCAAAAAAATGTTCTTCACATCTAACTGATTCAGAGGCCAATCAAGACTAGCTACAACTGATAAGAGCACCCGAACTGTATTTAGCTTTGGCACTGGGAAAAACGTCTCAAAGTAATCCACTCCATATGTTTGAGTAAAGCCTTTAGTTACTAAGCGAGCCTTGTATCTTTTCAAGAATCCATCTGAGTTGTACTTTACGATGAATACCCTTTTACAACCAACAGCTGTTTTACTAATCGGTAGATCTGCTTTCTCCCAAGTAGGCATCTTCTCTAGAGCTATCATCTCCTCAAAAACAACTTCTCTCCACTCAGAAACATTTATAGCCTCATGGATACTGTTAGGAATAGCTACACTAGACACTTGTGAGATAAAGGCACAATATGAAGATGAAAGATTATTGTAAGATATAAAATTTGACAAAGGATGTTTTGTACAAGACTTAACACCTTTCCTAAGAGCGATGGGAAGATCAATTTGACTTGAAGAACTTGACTCAGAAATACTCGGAGCATTATTTTCAGGAGTCTTTGAAGAATTATTATGAATTTCATGATCCAACCTCTGATTATATTCTTGGTGATGTTGCAGAATGGTGCCTCTTCTTCTCTGTGCTTGATACTCCTTTGATTAAACAAGACCTTTATACCGTTTCGCACGCATCTATGTAGTTTCAACATTTCCATTTTGAGATGGCATTTGTTTATTGGAAGATTCATCATTTCCAACATTTAATTCATTTGTTTCCATTAATTCCGGTGACCCTTTGTGAGGAGCATCATTATAAAACTCGAAAGTTAAATCAGAACCATCTAGACAACCATCTTCACTAGTGCTGCTCTCCCCCTAAAGATGGGAGTTGTTGTAGTATGAGGTTCTTTCAAAGAAAGTATAACAAACCAAAACTATATGGAATACAATGATTTCTCCACACGCCATCTAATCTACATACAACATCATATATACACACAAAAAGATAGAAAAGTAAAACTCATAAAACATGGAAATATGTAACCCATGAAACATGGATACATGTTTTCTCAATTTGTGAGATCCCATAAACAATGGATTCATTGTCCCCATTTCTACACTCTTCCTCAAGCTGGCTTGAAGATATCGTGTCCATAGCAAGCTTGCTCACTAATATTTCAAATTGATTTTTGTGTAACCCGTTTGTAATCAACTGTTGGAATGGAGGGCATACAAATTACACCACTATCAATTTTTTCCTTAATAAAGTGCTTATCCACCTCTATGTACTTTGTCTTGTCATGAAGTACTGGATTATGAGCAATGGAAATTGCAGCTTTATTATCACAGTAAACCTTAATTGGTAAATGTCAGACTCGGATCTGACTGAGAGTGTTCTCCCGAATTTGGGAGTAGTTTTGGACGGTTTAGGGTGAGAAGTAAGAGGCGGAGAACGTATTGCAGATCGAGAGAGAGAGAGAGAGAGAGAGTTAAGAAGAGAGAAGTAAACGTGAGCAATGAGAGAAAGGGAGGGAAAGGAATTTGTGGAATAATCCTCACATAATTCCCCATCCTCAACCAGCTTCTTATTTAAATGGAATTGTAAGGCGTGCGACAGTAACTAATTGCCAGGCGCGCCAACAGTGAGCCGAAATTGAAATATACCACACCACATTTACAATATTACCCAGTTATGTAGTTATGTAACGACTCCTATACCTTCAGCCTATGACAATTCCCTCCCCCTTAAGATATTTCTTGTCCGCAAGAAATTAGAGAAGGCTGGAACTTCTGGGAAAGCGCTGTAGGAGGTCGGGGAGGTATTCCCACGTCGTGTTGTCCGGGTGGAGGTGTGACCACCGGATTAGAACTTGAGTCACTGGTGCGGTATCCTTGTAGATGATGCGTTTGTCCAGCACTGCCACCGGTTCTCCCGTGTCTTGTAAGGTCTCCAATGGTGCTGGAAGTGTTTGGCTAGTGACTTCCGTAGGTTTGACAGATTTCTTTAGGAGTGAGACGTGAAAGACAGGATGCAGCCCCACTCCATCCGGCAGCTGGAGACGATAGGCCACCGGTCCCACTTTAGCTAAAATCTTGAATGGCCCGTAGAACTTGGGATTGAGTTTAGAGGTTGGTCCTCTGCAAAAGAGATGCTGTTGGAATCGTCTGACCTTGAGATAGACTTATTCACCTTCTTCAAAGTGTCTCTCTGTCCTGTGCTTATCGGCTAGTTGTTTCATGCGTTAGCTAGCGAGGGTCAGTTCATGCTTGATCGTGCGGAGAGCTTCCTGCCTTTCTTTCAGATAAAGATCTGCTACGATTTCAGTGGGAGAGTACTGCATTACGGCCGGAATAAGAGGAGGTAGATAGCCGAACAAGGCTTCAAAAGGTGTTCTTTTGTGGGCAGTGTGGTAGTTGGTATTATACCACCACTGGGCTAAGGATACCCAACGACTCCAGCTCCGAGGTTTGGAGATGCAGATGCATCTGAGGTAGGTTTCCAAACATTGGTTAATTCTTTCTGTTTGGCCATCCGTTTCAGGATGGTAAGCTGAGGATAGGTGTAGTTTGATGCCCAAACCTTGGACTAAAGTCTTCCAAAATTGGCTGGTGAAGATCTTGTCACGATCAGACACCACTGCCTTGGGTAAACCGTGAATCTTGAACACTGTATCCATCAACTTCCTGGCCACTTCAGTTGCTGTGAATGGATGGGCCAAGGTAAGGAAGTGACTGAATTTAGTCAGTTTATCGACGACCACTAATAGGGTGTCAGCCCCCTCAGACTTTGGTAGCCCTTCCACAAAATCCATTGAAATTATTTCCCAAGCTTGTGAAGGAATCTCTAGAGGTTGAAGAAGGTCAGGATACGGTATTTGTTCATGTTTGCACCTCTAGCATGTGCTGCATGTTATCACAAACTTGTTCACATCTCTTTTGAGCCCCTTCCAGTAGAAAAGCTGTCTGACCCGTTGGTAAGTAACATTGAGCCCAGAGTGACCCCCGATGGGAGAGTCATGGAGGCTCTGTAAATTTTTTTGTTTCAATTGAGGGTCATCTCCTATAACGACTCTGTTTTGGAACCTTAGAAGTCCCCCTTTTAGCTGATAGTTTGGATCAGGCGTGGCATTGACTGCCAACTTAGTGATTAGATCCTTAATCCAGGGAGTTTGATCGTAGCTGTGGGAAATCTCCTACACCCAATCCGGAACCAAGGCAGAAATGGCCCAGCAAGAGGCTACACTCTCCTTCCTAGACAGAGCATCTGCTGCTCTATTCTCCTTTCCTTGGCGATACAAGATGACGAAGTCAAAACCCATGAGCTTTGTAATTCCCTTCCGTTGTAACTGGTTATGTACTCGTTGGTGAGTTAGGAACTTGAGGCTCTCGTGATCGGTTTTAATGGTAAACCTCTTGCCCTCCAAATAGTACCTCCATTTCTCCACAGCCATGAGAACTGCCAGTAGCTCCTTATCATAAATGCTGAGACCGAGGTGGCGTGGTGCTAGTGATTAGCTTAGATACGCCACCGGTCGTCCTTCTTGGCTGAGTACAACCCCAACTCCAGTGTCACAAGCATCCGTTTCCAGGACGAATTCCTTGGAGAAATCCGGCAGGGCTAATGTTGGAGCCTGAGTCATGGCTGATTTAAGAGATTCGAATGATTCCTCAGCTTCCTCCCCCTAATGAAAACTGTTCTTCTTCAAGAGATTAGTCAGTGCTTTGCTCATCACCCCATAGCCTTTTATAAATCTCCTATAATATCCGGTTAGGCCTAAAAATCCCCTCAGCTCCTTCAATGTCTTAGGTCTTGGCCAGCTCTTCATAGCTTCAATTTTGTGTGGATCGGTGCTTACCCCTTGTCCGGATATAATATGGCCTAGGTACTCCACTTTTTCTTCTGCAAATGAGCATTTAGTCCTCTTCACAAAAAGTTTATGGAATCTAAGGATCTGAAATGCCAGCCTTAGGTGGGTGAGGTGTTGGGCTAAGGTGGTGCTATATATGAGGATATCATCAAAAAATACCAATACAAATTTACGCAAATATGGGGCGAAGATGTGGTTCATCAAGGCTTGAAATGTGGCTGGAGCATTGGTTAAACCAAAGGGCATTACCAAGAATTCGTAATGGCCTTGGTGGGTTCTAAAAGCTGTCTTAGGACAGTCAAGAGGGTTCATGCGGATTTGGTGATACCCGGAAGTTAAATCTAGTTTAGAAAAAATGGATGCTCCGGTTAATTCATCCAGCAAGTCTTCGATGATGGGGATAGGGAATTGGTTCTTGATAGTTAGGGAGTTAAGTTGTCTATAATCCACACAAAATCTCCATGATCCATCCTTTTTCTTTACTAAGAGAACGGGTGAGGCATAGGGGCTTTGGCTAGGTTGAACAAGGTTTTTGGCTAGCATCTCGCAGATCAATTTCTCTATTTCTGCTTTCTGTATGGGGGAATAACGATAGGCCTTCAAATTTACTGGTTCGCTGTTGGGCCTTAGGTGAATGGAATGTTCAATAGTTCGGTGGGGTGGTAGGGTATGGGGAGTGGCAAACAGATCCTCGAATTCCATTAATAAATTGTGAATGGGACTAAGGGAATGCACCTGGTCATTAGGAGATAGCCGCAACATGTCACTGTGAGGATCGTGTGGGGAACCTCCAGTCAGCTTGTTTCCAACCTCCATGGCATAAATGGAATGTAGTTGCCCCACGAGAGTACTCCCTTGATTCAACAGTTTTTGGATCCTCTTCCCAGACACCTCCCTGCATTCTCCCATTTCTTGGCTACTGTGGAGGGTTACCTGATGTCCCTCCCAGTTGAAAGTGACCATCAAAGTGTTGAAATCAAATACCAACGGGCTCACGGTTTTCATCCAATCTACCCCCAATACCATATGACACCCTCCCAGTTTGAGTATTCGTAGGTCAGCTGAAAATTCTTGCCCACTCATTATCCATTTGAAGTCCCTGCACCTTAGTTGACTGACCATCTTGGTTCCATTGGCTATGAGGACTGAGAGAGGGGGAGTTTCCTGAAGATTACACTGCAAACTATGGGCAGTGGTTTCATCTAGGAAACTATGAGTGCTGCCGCTGTCGATCAGCACTACTAAGTTACGTTTGCGGACCGTTCCCTTCACCTTGATAACTCTACCCGCTGCCTGACCTTGTAGAGCATGCATAGAGATCTCACCTCCTTCATTTTCCTCCAACTGATCCGCCTCTTCCTCTGGTCCTTCTTCCTCATTCCCTCCTTCTACCAGCCCTTCCATAGTAAGAAGGAGTTTCTTGCATTGGTGGCCTGGCCCATATTTATCTCTGCAACGGAAGCATAATCCCAATTGTCTCTTCTGATCTACCGATAGAGATTTAGGCACTACAGGAGTCTGACTAGGACTCCCCATGGATCCTCCTCTCTGTCCATAGAATGTATTACCCCTAGCATACGTTCCTGTGTTTGAATCCTCTCGATGAGTTTTTGATGACAGCCTATGCCTTCTGGCAAAGGTTTCCATGGACAACTCATGCAAACGAGCTTGCTCAACTGCTTGGGCCACTGTGGTGGGATACAACATCTTAACCGTAGGCCTAATTAGTTCCTCCAAGCCACTAATAAAGCTGGAAACGAAATATTCCTCCTCTAAATATGGATGCGACAATGACAGTAAGGCCCTCAATTCCTCGAATCTGATTTGATAATCTTCCACCGTGCCGATCTGTTTTAATTTGTTGAACTCCTCAATGACATCCGATCTGGTTTTTTCCCCGAACCTCCGGCACAACTGACTAACAAAATCTGGCCAACTCAAATCTTCCCTCCCATGGCTCCACGTTTGGAACCACGCATCTGCCACATCATCTAAGAAGGAGGCAGCCATCCATACCTTATCCCCTTCAGGTACGCGATACTGGTAAAAAACTCGTTCACACCTGCGTATCCACCATCTCGGCCTATCACGAGCAAAAACAGGAATCTCCATCCGTGGACTAAGATGAGATGAATTGTTCCCACCCTGGCCTCGGTAATTCATACCTTCGCCTAATTCGACTGGATCTCCACCACCTCTTGGATCCGGTTGTCTTGGACGGAACGTTGGAGAAGTCAGGATTGGCGCGGAAGGCGGTCTGGGAGGAAAATTCGTTGACAAACTAACATTCGGTTGCCTCGCAAACATGTTTAAGGCTGCCGTGAGTTGCTGGCTGAGCCCCGCGAATTCTTCTCGGATGCCAGTCACCGCTCGGTCCAGCGATTCCGTATACTCCGACCTGTTCTTGTGGATCTCCTCATGTGCGTTCCTAATTCCAAGTTCCATGGTCTCCAATCTCTCGTCCATCTGTTCCTGGTGGTGGCGCAATCCAATCTCGATTGCATCCAACCGGCTCTCAAATTGCTTAGCGCGCGTTCCGTCATCCATTACCTCTTCCAGGTCTTGGCTCTGATACCAAATGTCAGACTCGGATCTGACTGAGAGCGTTCTCCCGAATTTGGGAGTAGTTTTGGACGGTTTAGGGTGAGAAGTAAGAGGCGGAGAACGTATTGCAGATCGAGAGAGAGAGAGGGGGAGAGTTAAGAAGAGAGAAGTAAACGTGAGCAATGAGAGAAAGGGAGGGAAAGGAATTTGTGGAATAATCCTCACATAATTCCCCATCCTCAACCAGCTTCTTATTTAAATGGAATTGTAAGGCGCGCGACAGTAACTAACTGCCAGGCGCGCCAACAGTGAGCCAAAATTGAAATATACCACACCACATTTACAATATTACCCAGCTATGTAGTTATGTAAAGACTCCTATACCCTCAGCCTATGACAGTAAAGGAGTGAAGACCCTTAAGTCTTTTAGAAGTCTCTTTATCCACATGACCTCACAAATCTCATGGATAATTGAACGAAATTCTACTTCAACATTATTTCTGGCCACCACGTTTTGTTTCTTGCTCCTTCAAGCGATGAGATTACCTCTCACAAAGGTGCAATATCCCGATATAGATCTTCTATTAGTAATACTACCTGCTCAGTTTGCATCTATATAAGTCTCTACGTGAAGATGTCCATGTTTTCTAAAGAGCAAACCTTTTCTAGGAGTTCTCTTTAGATACCTTAGAATTCTGTTGATAGCTTCAAAATGTTGTGAATTTGGTGAGTGCATAAATTAACTTACTACACTTACTGCAAATGATATATCGAGTCAAGTGTGGGATAGATAGATGAGTCTGCCTACAAGCTTTTGATATTTCTCCCTTTCTACTACATCTTTGGCTTCGACAGGTTGAAGCTTCAAATTAGGTTCGATAAGAGTTCTAACTATCTTACACCCGAGCATTCCTGTTTCAGTGAGTAAATCCAGGATATAGTTATGTTGGTTAATAAAGATTCCCTCCTTAGATCTTGCAAACTCCATCCTAAGGAAGTACTTTAGGGGTCCCAAGTCCTTGGTCTCAAACTCATATGCTAGTTTCCTTTTAAGTTTTTTAATCTCTCCCCTGCCATCACTAGTTATTATTATATCATCCACATAGACAATTAAGATAGTTTTCTTACCGTCACCAAAGTGCTTGAAGAATATTGTGTGGTCTGCTTGGCTCTGAGTATAACCATAGCCTTTTACCACATTTCCAAACCTTTCAAACCATACTCTTGGAGACTATTTCAGACAATACAAGGATTTTTTTAAACTGCTTACTTTGTTAGTACTAAAGCTATTCTCAAATCTAGGTGGGAGCTCTATATACACTTCTTCCTCTAAATCGGCATTTAGGAAGACATTCTTTACATCGAGTTGGTGTAGAGGCCAATTTTGGGCCACCGTGAGAGAGAGGAGGACTCGAATAGAGTTTATCTTTGCCACTGGAGCAAAAGTCTCTTGATAGTCAATGCCATATGTTTGGTTGAACCCTTGGCAACAAGTCTTGCCTTATACCTCTTTACGCTTCCATCTGCTTTACATTTTATAGTGAAGACCCATTTATAGCCTACAGTTGTTTTGCTTCCTGGTAACTCCACAATCTCACAAGTCCTGTTCTTTTTAAGAGCATTCATCTCCTCTTTTATGCTAGCTTCCAATTTGGATCACCTAGAGCATCGTGAATTATTCTTGGTATATGCAAGTTAGAAATATTTAACAGAAATGCCTTGTGGCTATTGGATAGTTTTTGATAGGACAAATATTTAGCAATAGAATGTTTAATACAAGATCTTACTCCTTTTCTAGTGGTAATGAGGACATCAAGATCAGACAACTCAATTGAGAAAGAATCTAAAAGAGTAAGTTTAGAATTATCCTGAGTGGAAGAAGGACCATCATTCGAAGATGCCAATTGCTTAGTTATTGGAAAGATATTCGGATCAATAACATTTCTCTAAGATTTTCTTCTGATATAAAACTGAAGCTCATGTTTCGGATTACTTTGATCAATTTCTAGTAATTCTCTCCCTAGTTTCGATTCCATTATATTTGGCACCTGTGAACTAGACACATCTTGTTCTCTATTGTTTTGAACACCAGTTTCCTTGGATCGTTCATTAGAGTGGAGTGGAGTGTCAATCATATCAAACATATTTGGAAAATATTAAGAAATTTTCAAAAAATTATATTCTTTTACAGGTTTAGAAAAATTATCTTTCTCTACAATATTCTCCCCCTGAAGATGATTTTTGGTAAATATGGTTGATTCTCCGTGAAAGACACATCCATACTTATGTAAGTTTTTTTTGTCAAAGGATTAAAGCATTTGTACCCTTTTTTTCTGGGAGCATTACTAATAAAAACACATTTTTCAGCCGTTGGATCTAATTTGGATCGAAAAATTTGTGGAATGTAAACAAAACGAGTGCATCAAAAAATTTTTAAAGGTAGGTTAGAGGACAACCGACACATGGAAAAAGTCTTCTTTAAGGAATTTAAAGGTGTCTTAACGTTTAAGACTCGAGTAGGAATCCTATTGATTAGATAGCAAGCAGCTAAAACAGTATATTCCTAGAGATATTTTGGGACATTAATAGAAAATATAATAACCTTAGTTACTTCAAGTAAATGTCTATTTTTTCGTTTAACTATGCCATTATGTTGAGGAGTTTCACGGCATGTTGATTGATGTAAAATATCTTTTTCTTTCAAAAAACCCCCCTAAACATTCATTGAAGTATTCTGTTCCATTAGCAAACCGAAGAATACAAATTTTTGTTTAAAATTGGGTTTCGATCATGTAAAAGAAATCTTTAAAAACACTTGCTATGTCGGATTTCTTATTAAGCAAGTAAACTCAACATAGTCTAGTATGATCATCGATAAAAGTTATAAATCATCTTTTATCAGATAAAGTTGTAATTTTTGAGGGTCCCCAAACATCGCTGTCAATCAAATAAAATGGTTTTGAAGGACGATAAGGTTTGAGAACAAAATTAACACGATGATCTTTTGACAAATGATAATTTTCATATTAAAACTTAGAACAATCCACTCCTTTAAACAATTTAGGAAATAAGTGTTTTAAATAAGGAAAATTAGGATGGCCTAGCCTGAGATGCCATTACATTATTAGATCAAAAACAGAGATTGAACTATTACCACTTAATCCGTGAGCTTTTCTATTATCGAAGAATTCCTTATTGAAGTAGTAAAGTCCATTTATCTCTCTAGCACTGCCAATTGTCTTCCCCAAGTTCTTGTGTTGAAATAGGCAATAAGAATTAAAGAAGGTAATGTGGCAGTTAGAATTTTTTGAGAGTTTATTGACAGACAAAAGATTACAAGTAAGTTTAGGAATATAAAGTACTGATTGAAGATTAATATTTTCAGAGATTTTAATAAAGCCTTTGCCAACAATAGAAGAAAAATTGTCGTTTGCTATCATTACTTTCTCACTATCTGAACAAGGAGTATATGAATTGAAAAGATTGGGTAAGTTGGTCATGTGATCAGATGCCCCTGAATCAATGATTCATGAAACAGATTTAAATGAACTTGACAAGGCTAAAGCAGTTCTACCTGAATGTACCAAAGAACCATTAAGTGTACTAGGTAATGAATTGGACAATAATAATGTCGAGAGTTGATTGAACCGCTCTTTATTGAAGGAACCAGATGTGGAGGGAATGTTTGACATGGTGGCAGTAGGGACCGATGATCTGTTGACTTGTAAGTTGCACATTGTAGTTCTAGTCATCCTTCGCCTTTTAATCTGAGTTGGCTGGGTTTGCTGGATCTATCTGACAGATCTAGTAGTTGGATCTGGCCTCCAAATTTAAAGCGGGTCGTAACTGGGTGGGTCAGGTCTGACCCAGAAGCACCAAATCTGGGTTAAATCTGGGCAATAAATAGATTTGAAATAGGCTGGCAGTCTGTAACGGGTCTGGAGTAGCCCAACGGATTAAACCAGATCTGGATCAGATCTGGGTTGGCTGGTTAGCCAACAATGGCAGACTTAAGACCTGGGCTAGATCTGGACGTTAGTAGCCAACAGGAAGGCGGCGCAGCTGATGATGGATGACGACAACAGCCGATGATGGATGGCGGTTGTGGTGGCTGAGGGATTGGAGAAAACGCGGCCGACGGTGGCTGGGTCTTGACTCAAGCTGGTCGGATCTGATGACAGCGATCGAAGATAGATCTGGTCAGCGGCCTTAGGACGAGGGTGGCCGGATCCAACTCCCCCTTCCCTCACGCCTCCGGCGAAGTCAAGGACGAAGTGGTTTAGTGGTCGGATTTGGGCGATAACAGCGGTGGTGGCGATGGTAGCCAGTGATGACGCGGATCGTGGCGGCGGCGTTCGGATCTGCGTGGGCAAGGAGCAGATCTGGTCGGCGATGGCAGCGACAGTGTCGTGGCCGGAGAAAGGAGACGGATCTGCTGGCGGCGATACAGTCCGATGCAGCAGCAAGCAAGCCCGTGGTCTTCTTCGTCGACAATGGAGGTCGTTCCAGCAACTGTCTCCGACGGCTGTTCGTCTTGCAACTTCTGCAGTGATCTCTGGCTGCTTCTTAACTTCCGACTTCTGGATGGTGGAGACCGATGCTTGGGGTATGGCAGAGGGATTAAGGGCGGCCGGATTTCACAGACGACGGCTGTGATTGATGGTCTGCTAGGGTTTCACAGTCAACAGCTGTGATTTAATTCCTAATTCCTGCTGATACCATATAACAAACCAAAACTATATGGAATACAATGATTTCTCCACACACCATCTAATCTACATACAACATCATATATACACACAAAAGATAGAAAAGTAAAACTCATAAAACATGGAATGTGACCCATGAAACATGGATACATGTTTTCTCAATTTGTGGGATCCCATAAACAATGGATTCATCGTCCCCATTTCTACAAAAAGTGACATCCATAGAGGCAAAAATCTTTTTCAAAACTGGATCAAAGCATTTGTAACCTCTCTGATTAGTGGGATAACCTACAAAAATACATTTATGTGCCTTTGGATCAAGTTTTGAGTGTTTTGGGTCATGATTATGAACAAAGGCCACACTGCCAAAAACTTTTAAGGGAATGTTTGTTGTTAGCCGAGTGTTTGGAAAACAGTTAGTGAAAACCTGTAAAGGGGTTTTAAAGCCCAAAATTTGTGTAGGAAGTCTATTAATCAAGTAAGTGGCTGCTAAAACAGCTTCTCCCCATAGATACTTAGGAACCTTAGTTTTAAAACTTAGAGCTCTAGTGACTTCTAGTAGATGTTTGTTTTTTCTTTCAGTCATCCCGTTTTGTTGAGGTGTATTATTACACGAACTTTGGTGAACAAATTCCTTTACAACAACAACAACATATCCAGCCGTTATCCCACTATGTGGGGTTGGCTACATGAATTCTAGACTTCTATGTGGGTTACATCCCAACAGATAGTTTGTCTAGAATTCATATTTGGATCCGACTAGGTTTTACGCTGGCTGTCGGCTACCTAACGCAACCTTCCTCCTTTATCCAGACTTGGGACCGGCAGTGGATAATATCCCCTGGCGGAGTAATGATGAAATAAAGTTTGAACACCATCTTCACATGGAGAAATTTCATGAGATGGTGGTGAATAAGGATAATTGATATAGTTGTGTTCCATAACTTAGTTGACATGGTGAAACCAATAAGTACAATATGGAAATACAACATTGGTGAACAAATTCCTTTCTTAGCAAAAAAATTCTCTAACACATTGTTAAAAAATTCTTTTCCATTATCACTTTGAAAAATTTTATTTTGAGTCTAAAATTGTGTTTGAACCATATTGTAAAAATTTTAGAACACATTCTCAACATCAGATTTATCTTTCAAAAGAAAAACCCAAGTGACCCTAGTATGATCATCAATAAAAGTAATGAACCAACATTTTCCAGAAAAGGTTGCCACTCTAGAAGGACCCCAAACATCACTGTGAATCATGGTAAATGGTTTTGATTTTTTATATGGTTGAGATGGAAAAACAGCACGATGGTGTTTTGCTAATTCACAAGATTCACACCGAAAAAACAAATGATTTTTATTCATGAATAACTTTGGAAACAAATGCTTTAAATATAGAAAGTTGGGATGTCCTAATCGATCATGCCATAACATAATTTTACTATCACTAGGGACATAAATAGAATTGAAACAAGTCTGCCGGTCTTACCTTTTAAAGGTTGATCCTTGATTGAGGAAATAGAGGCCACCATCTTGTTTAACACCCCCAATCATCTTCCTCGAGGTTAAATCCTGAAATTCACAATGGGAGGACCAAAAATTAAGTCGACAATTATGATCAAAGGTTAATTTACTGACAAACAATAGATTGTATGATAGATGAGGAACGTGCAGAACATCGTTAAGGATTAGAGAAGGAGAAATAGACATAGTTCCTTTTCCAGCAACAGTAGCAAAGGAACCATCTGCAATTTTAACCTTTTGATTTCCTGCACAAGGTGTATATGAAGAAAACATTTGTTAAGTGCCGGTCATATGATCAGTGGCACCTGAATCTAATATCCAGGAGCCATTAGACTTTGTACAAGCAATGGCTGCAGTGAAAAAATTACCTGACTGGGCTAGAGAACAAGATGGATTAGAGTTTCCTAAAGATTGAGATTGAAACATTTTATATAAATGCTCTATTTGTTCCTTTATGAAAGGAAGAGATTCTAAGGATGATTGCTGCCTTGGTTTCGAATTGCTCACTTGAAATGCGTGGACATCTCCCCCTGACTTGTTATCACCACTTAGTTTTTTCTTAAGATTTGCTGGTTTCCCATGTAGCTTCCAACAAGTTTCCCGGGTATGCCACGGCCTTCCACAATGATCACACCAAGGCCTCTGCTTTCCTCCTCGCCTTTCTCCTTTTGAGTCTGCACCTTGGACCACAAGAGCTGATCCCTCATTATCTATTTTTTTTTTCATTTGTATTCCTCAACATCACTTGCCTTCGTGTTTCGTCTCTACGCACCTCCGAGAAGACTTCTCTGATAGTTGGCAAAGGTTTTCGCCCTAAGATGCGACCTCTAACCTCATCGAGATCTTTATTCAATCCTGCCAAGAAGACAAATACCCGGCTTCTCTCTATCTTCTTTTTGTACTGAGCACTGTCATTCGAACTTTCCCATGCTTCGTCTTCAAATAAATCCAACTCTTGCTAAATAACCATCATCTCATTATAATATGCTGTTACTTCACGTTCTCCTTGCTGCATCTTCCACATACGGGTATTTAGTTCAAACAGTTGCGTGTATTGTCTAGATCAGAATAGGTTTCCCTTATTGCTTCCCACACGTCGCGAGCCCTTGGCAAGAACATGAAAGGTTTTCGAACCACTGGATCCATAGAGTTGATCAACCAAGTAGTAACCATTGAGTTTTCGGAACGTCACTGCCTGTATTTTGGATCTGTGGTGGCTGGTGGTTTCATTTCGCCGTTTTCGGAACGTCACTGCCTGTATTTTGGATCTGTGGTGGCTGGTGGTTTCATTTCGCCGTTCAAATAGCCAAGTTTCCCCTTGCCGTCGATCACCAAATGCACGAATTGAGACCACTCAAGGTAATTCTTTCCATTCAATTTATGAACAGTAATCTATAGAGAGTTCTCAGACATAGAAATTGCTGCTAATTGATTTCCTCCCTTCGAAGTCGTCACGCCATTGCTAGCATCTGAAGAGATCGAGCTGGAGCCAACCATGGCGGCCTTAAAGTTCATGATCGAAACCTTAAAGCTCTAATACCATGTAGAGATATATGGAGGAACAAGAAGAGGAGAAGAAACACTCGCATTCTCCTTTTTTTCATTCTTACTAAAACAATGTTACATAGCCCACATAAATAGGAAGAGAAGAACAAAAAAGTCAAATCCTAGAATCACATAAAATCAGGGATTGATTTATTCTCCCCTTGATCCTAGGAAATATGACTTCCTAAATTATTCAGAATTCCAACACTTGAATCTTAGCCAGCCCAATTCCTCCCCTCTTCTCGGTTCCAACATGTATACATTAAAACATATTTACTTTTTTTTTTTTTTGATCGAAATGTAAATATGTATATTGATCAAAATGTACACAAAATCTCCGGGCGTACCCCAGAAAAAACAAACAGTTCAGATTACTGACCCATAGCTATAGACTCATACTGAACTAAAACATAAGGATACAAAGTAAACATAGCTTTGTATACAAAGGTTTTAATTCTACAAATAATTGTCTCAACACAAGGCTTCATGCCTTCAAAAACTGCCCGGTTGCGGACGTTCCAGATTTCATAAACCGTAGCTGCCAAGGCCATTCTTTTAATTCTGCTTTGCCATGAAGATCCTTTGGCTTCACGCTTCATCCATTTAATCGCACTATTGAAGGTTGTCATGGCTCGGGATATTCCCAGCCAAGCACAAATTCTGTTCCATATAGCGGAGCTTACCGAGCATTGAAAAAGCAAATGAATCAATGTCCCACCAGCTGAACTGCAAAGCGGGTAAGCATGATCAATATCGAGATACAACAACCTATCCTAAGTTAGCAACTTTGCCTTGGCACACAGCCAAAGGATAAACGCTTGCTTTGGAATCAGATTTGATTTCCACACAACCGAGGCCCATCCAGCTCTTTGCCCCTTCGGCCGAAAATAATTATACGCTGCTTTTGTGCTGAATGCGCCATTTATAACCCAGCCAGATAAAATATTCATGGCCTCACGAGAAGACCCTTCAGACATTAGAGAATGTCTAATAGTCAGCAACTTTTTGAATATGGGAGAATCATCCTTCCTATACTCCCGCTGCCAAATCGACCTTGAATTCAAATACTCATGGTTAATCCATTTAACCCATAGAGTGTCCTTGCTGTGCACATTCCAAAGGACTTTAAAAAGCAGACTAGAGTTCCAGCTTCTTAAATCTTTGAGGCCCAAACCTCCATTTATTGGCAAACGAATATCCTTCCATGGGACTAAGGATACCTTCGAATTCCAAAGGAAAAGTCTGCACAATCGACAAATGTTATCAATAACTGAAAATGGGACATTAAGAATTGAGAGCCAAAAGCATTCCATCCCTTGCAAAACTACTTGAATAAGCTCGGTACGCCCTGCATAAGATAGGGAAGACACAGTCCATTTACTGATATTTGCTAAAATTTTATCAATCAATGGAGCATAGCAACTAGCTCTAAGCTTTTGAGCTGCTAAGGGAATTCCCAAGTACTTGAAAGGCATTTTGCCCTGCTGAAACCAGTTATATTGAGAATATCCCTCAAGTCTTGCCCTTGAATACAACAACAACAACATATCCAGCCGTTATCCCACTATGTGGGGTTGGCTACATGAATTCTAGACTTCTATGTGGGTTACATCCCAACAGATAGTTTGTCTAGAATTCATATTTGGATCCGACTAGGTTTTACGCTGGCTGTCGGCTACCTAACACAACCCTCCTCCTTTATCCGGGCTTGGGACCGGCAGTGGATAATATCTCCTGGCGGAGTAATGATGAAATGAAGTTTGAACACCATCTTCACATGGAGAAATTTCATGAGATGGTGGTGAATGAAGATAATTGATATAGTTGTGTTCCATAACTTAGTTGACATGGTGAAACCAACAAGTACAATATGGAAACACAACGAACTGATATAGTTGTGTTCCATAACTTGCCCTTGAATGCCAACAGAAAAAATATTTGACTTCCTCATATTAGATGATAGCCCCGATTTAACTCCAAAATCTGAGAGGCAATCCATGAGGATCCTAACTGATATAGGATCACCCCGAGCCATAAGCATAATATCGTCCGCAAAAACAAGATGCGAAATCCTAAGCTTGGCACACTTAGGATGGAAATTAAATTCTGAATTCCTAGTGGCACAATTCAAGGCTCTCGACAACTACTTCATGCAAATCACAAATATGAAAGGCGAGATCGGATCACCTTGCCGGAGGCCTTTAGCCCCTTTGAAGAAACCACACATGCCTCCATTCACAATAATTGAATATGATGGGGAAGAAATACACTCCATAATCCAATCAACAAACAAGGAAGGAAAACCGATACCCAAAAGCATTTGCCTAATGAAACTCCAACTCAAGGAATCATAAGCCTTACACAAATCCACCTTAATCAAGCATCGAGGTGAGATTCTTTTTCGGCCATATTTTCTCAAGAGCTCTTGCACAAGGTGGACATTTTCGGATAAACTCCTACCCTCCACAAAGGCAGCCTGAGCATGATTCACAAGAGAGCCTAAAATAGTGGCCATCCGGGCAGCCAAAATTTTAGAAATTACCTTGTAGAAGACATTACAACATGAGATGGTCCTGAAATCCACAACTGATTGAGCATGAACAGATTTCAGAATCAAAACAATAGTCGAGTGATTAGCTTACTTTAACAGAAATCTCGAAGAGAAAAACTCTTTCACAGCTTGGCAAAATAAAGGACCCACTATACTCCAAGCTCTCTTGAAGAAACATGAGGTGTAGCCATTCGGCCTTGGAGCCTTATCTTCCCCAAGATCAAAAAGGGCCTGTTTGATCTCATGATCCGAGACATCACCAATAAGCCCAGAACACTGTTGGAATGAAACAAGGGGGCCAGAATTGATAATACCCAAATCAATAGGCTCACACATAGAGGATGACCCCATGAGAGATTCATAGTATCGAACAAATTGCTCGGCAACTTGCTCGCTGGAAGAAGAGGATGACCCTAATAGGCTCACACATATTTACATTTCTTTAGTTTAGGTAAATGTCTACATTTTCTTTTATTTATATTTTACCTTCCATTTACTTTAATACATAAATGTAAATAAGAAAGTACCCCCCATTTGGATTCAATAAAAATATCTAAAAAATCAA
Organism: Diospyros kaki; assembly: GCA_036245055.1. NCBI lineage: Eukaryota > Viridiplantae > Streptophyta > Magnoliopsida > Ericales > Ebenaceae > Diospyros > Diospyros kaki. Next base: position 8,704,967 of record BSEG01000003.1, read on the forward strand.
AATCCATAATAATTAGAAAATAGAATTTTGGTTTTAGTACAAACTCGGGATTTAGCGATTAAAAAATTCTATTCACAGCCACGTTTTTGCTCTTCGCAACCTTAATTAAAATAAATTTTATAAATACTCTTCACAACCACTTTTATTACTCTTCTACAACGACTTATATTCCAAAATTACCCTCTCCCACATATCCCATACATTGCGGTGGCCGTGGCTGCTAGGTTCGAAAGAGGTGGCGGCCTCCAAGCACTAGAGTTCGGATCAGCCACCGCCACCCCTATTGCCTCTGAACCGTGGAGTTCGGAGGCAGCCTAGGCTTCTGAACTCCAGGGTTCAGAAGCGCTGGTTGCATCCGAACCCCGAAGTTCGGAGGCGCTAGGAGCCTTCGAACCGTGGAGTTTGGAGGCGGCCTGCGCTTCCGAACTCTGGAGTTCATAGGCTCTCAATTTTTACTTTATATATAATATAATATATAAAGTGGAACCCTCCCTTGTTTTTATTTGCACTTGTACGAACCCTCCCTTGTTTTATTATATTATATAATATATAATATTTACACATTTCAATTTGCACGAACCCTCCCTTGTTTTAATTTGCAATTTGAGCAAGTGAGCAATGATGCACTTGCTGCGTTAATATAATGCTACCTATAGTGCAGGTGCAATATGTATATAATATATATATTATGAGAATAATAATAATAATAATATTATTATTATTATTATTATTATTAAGATTAAAATTAATCGAGAGTCTAATATTTATTTAATAAGTTATTCTCGAACTTTTAATTAGATATGTTCGTGAGATCTTATTGAGTTAAGATGTAAGTGCATATGATTTATAAATAATTGATAATTTTATAGTTAATATTTATATTTATTGATGAAAATTTATTAAATCTATATTGCATGTCATGCTTATAATTGTTAAGAGGGACAAATTTATCATTTTGCAGTGACAAGTAATTCAAATGGATAATGACATTTTTTTGAAGCTGTGTATTTGCATTTTAATTTTCCTTTTTCTTCTTTCTTTCTTGACGGTTTATGTTTCTCACTGCGTTTACAAGCAAAACGAATTATAGGTTTTTTACTAGGACCCCCAGATTCTGAACTCTTTATCACAATAACAATTCCATTTTCTTTTCCAAATCCAATCAATGTTTCTCTAGTATCAAAGAGCTAATAGAAGAAAACATTTAGATTTATTTTTTCTCTAATTAAAATAATAATTTTAAAAAATATTATTAAAAATCTATCATACCTCATTAGCAGTGAATTGTTGAATAACATCAAATGATTGGTGAATTGCAAAATCAATTTTCTTATCGCAGAAAAAAATGAATAAAATAAAACACCAATTAAAAATCCGAAAACCCAACTTCCCAAATCCTAGGGTTCGGGAAGCACGGTGTTTCCCAAATCCTAGGATTCGGAAAACACCGTGCTTCCCGAACCCTAGGATTTAGAAATACGTGCATTTCCTGAATTCTGGAATTCGAAAAATCCACTAATACATACAATATTTACATACACACTAATTTGGAAAACCAGGGATTCTCTGAAGTTTCTAACTTCCCAAACCCTTACAAACACACACTAATACATACAAGATTTAGATTTACTTGTGTGTGATTTTATTTTTTTGAGTAGTTGTTATCTTCTTTGTCAAACTCTCCTCAGTTTGTCGTCAACATTTGAGTGCAGTAATCAATGGCTAACTTCGACTAGCTGATATTCTGAGAGAAAATGATTGAGAAATGATGGGTGTGAAACAAGAGGAATGAGTGACCTTGAGAAAATAGCTTTTCAATTTTCGTGGCGGGTATGAAATAATAAGTAATTGCGACGGATGGCGGATGAGAGGAAATTATAGAGTTTGGCCAGTGGAAGAAAGTGCGATGTCAGGTAGTTGGTTAATGTAGGTGGTTGAGCATTGAAGATGAAGGGCAAAATTGAATTTTTGCTTGAGGCTATTTTAGGTATATTGAAAAGTGGTTGTAGAGAGTAAAATCGTGACTGCGAATAGAATTTCCCTTAGCGATTTTATCACCCTCAAAATACATACTTACTATTTCTTGAAAAATTCATTAAAAATCATTTTAACAACAATGAATATTAGCTATCAAAATACTGGGAGATAGTTTTTCAAAATGAAAACATTTTCTTATATGTCTCCTTATAATACGCTAATCTTCCAGACTTAGAAAAATAGCATTTTTCAAAATGAAAGCATTTTCTTGATTGTGGACTTATAGTGTTTATATGTTTGTTTAGAATCTTGCATGATGATTGGTACTTGTTTGAGTTTGAGACTTTAAGTTTGAACTTTGATGATGTTTTTAGTTTAGAATTTGCATGATGAATGAATCAACTTTGATGTTGTTAGTTTAGAATTTGAAAATAATGAATTATTAATGATATGCATGTGTTATTATTGATAATTTGATAGTTTTTATGATTTTACAAGATTTTGAGTTTTTTTTCTAAAAGGTGTGCTTCGCTTCGCAAAGGAGCGCCTCGCCTCATGCGCCTCGCGCCTCAAACTCTAGGACCCTTTGCGCCTCGCTCCTCAAGTTTCAGGACCCTTTGCACGTTGCGCCTTTCAAAACTATGATCTTAGCTTTCCTGATTTATCAATAGAATAAATCAGGAAACATAATTTTTAGTAATGGAAAAGGAGGTCCCAGTCAATAGTGATGAAGCTAGATGTGTGTACGGATTTTAGGAGACTGAGATGTGAAGGCTAGTCTAGGTTGAATCCCTTTAGGCAACAAATTCTTCCTCTTTAGAACATACAATCCATTCCACTCCTCAGCAACACCGATCATCCTTCTTGTGTCCATTTTTTGAAATTCACAAGTATGAGGGGAAAAAATAATATGACAATTGAGATCCTTAGTAAGTTGATGGACATAAATCAAGTTGGTTGACAATTTAGGAACATGCAAAACTTGTTTGACAGGAAGAGTAGGGCTAAGAGTGACCCTGCCTTGACCCTTTATAGGAATAGATGTCCCATTGGTAATGATGATTTGTTTAAGAGTTTCAAGAGGTTTATAGGTGTCAAAAACAGTGGGATTATCGGACATAGGGTTTATAGCCCTTGAGTCTAGAATCCATATGTCATCCTTAGTGGTTTTTGAGGCAATAAGAGTATTAGAATGAAAGCTGTTACCTTGTTGGGCAAGAGAGCACGATCCATCCTGGATGGTTTTTAGGAACACCTTAAGTTTATTGATTTCATTAGCATTTAGCTGATTGAGCTTCGATCCAGCCACATATTCTGCCTTCTCTATAGCCTCTTCTTGCTTGTTGGAAAGATAGACTTGATTCCTAGAGGCTAAGTTTCTGAAACCCCCTAGTTTTTGCAGCACAACCTCCTTCCCATGCAACTTGAAGCAAGTCTCCCTAGTATGTTTAGGTTTTTTATAGCAGGAGCACCACAAACCTTCTTTCCCTTGCGACTTGGATAACCCATCAAACTTCCCTTGTTGGGGTCTGAACTTTGATCCTTCTCCTTTATTAGTTAACATGGTTGACCCTTCAGAATTGGTCTCACCTAGCATGGCTATTCTCCTCACTTTGAACAACAGAAAAGCTTCCATATCAACAGAAAAGACTTCATTGAGATATGGAAACTTTTCTCTTCCAAGGACTTGAACCCTCACCTGGCCATACTCGACATTGAGTCCGACCAAGAACTCCACAATTCTATCTTTTTCATGTATAGAATTAAGGGTGGCTGCATCTTCACCGCATACCATTTTAATATCTTGGTAGTGGTCAAGTTCCAACCAATACCCATTCATCTTGTTGTAATATTCAGTGACTATTAAGGCCCCTTGCTTAGTGTTACTCAATTTCATCTTAATTTAAAAAATAATTGAATCATCTTAGATTTTAGAGTAAGTATGCCCATCTGTCTTCCAAATGTCTTTAACAATGGACAAAAACATATAGTTTTTACTAACCTTCAGCTGCATTGCATTCCATAGCCATGACATGATCATGAAATCTTCTATATCCCCAGTTGGGAATCCGGGATCTAATGCCTTGAGGCTTGGAGCCGTTAAGTGACTTAGCTTCCCTCTTCCTTTTAGGAAGGTCTTCACCAATTGAGCCCATTGTAGGTAATTTTGTCAATCCAAACGGTAAGATTGATGCATCTCAGGTAGATCGCTAGTAGGAAGACCTCCCATTGGAGTATCAAATGAATTAGTCTCTCTTGAGGTCATAGATGGAGATATCTCGAAAATTTTAGACATATTTGGTGAGGTAGATGGAGTAGGATAGTGCAATGAAGGCAGAATAGCAAGGAGGAGTTAAGGGCACTAACAACCGAGGGATGGCAATGAAGGCCAGAAAGGAGCACAAAGTTTATTAGAGGGCTTGAAGGTTCCTATTTCCTTACCAGCAAAGGTTTACTGTGATAACAAAGTTACGATCTGCATTGCTTACAATCCGGTCCTTCATGATAGAACAAAACATTTAGAGGTGGATAAGTATTTTATCAAGGAGAAACTTGACAATGGGGTAATCTATATGTCTTACATTCCAATAGTTGATCAAGTTGCTAATGTCCTCACAAAGGGGTTACATAAGAAATAGTTTGAAAATCTAGTGAGCAAGCTTGCCATGGAAGATATCTTCAAGCCAGCTTGAGAGGGAGTGCTGAAATGGAAATGAGACAATTCCCTTGATTAGTAGGGATTGGCTCTGATCTCTTGATTGATTGATTCTAGTTTAGAATAAGAATATCTTCTATATCTTGTAAATTATTTCTTAGTTTGATCATTTCCTAATTTGTTGTATCCTCCCTTTATAAGAAGAGAGGAGTCATGTTTTTCAATTATGGTGAAATATAAATCATTCTTCTCTTAGCTTATAATATTATAACATGTATTATATGTAGAAGTTTATATATCAAAAAAATAAAATATGTATTATATGTGACCTTATTTTGGATTATCAATACTTAATAAATATCTCTTAAGAACATAAGATTTCATTTTAAGTCGTAGGATTTTAATTTGTGCTTTCCCATGCATACCAAACAAACGAATCTTACTTTCTCATGCATGTGATTCTTGAAAATGACATTCCTTGTAATCACATTCTTGGGAAAATAAAAGTTGGGAAGGCACCAAATGCCACCATAATGTTAGTTTAAGACATTAGAATATGTCACATGTAGACATTTTGGTAATCTTAGAGATGTAAATAGTTGCTGCATTTTTGTCTGAGCTATGTAGAAATTTCTGTCAGGTATTGAATTCTTTTCCATTTTTTACATGATTTTTGTCATCACTGCACCATAACTAAGTAAAATAAATAGCATGTCCATTAATTTTCTGTTCTAGTTTATTGAATGCTGTATTTCTATATAGCTAAAAGAATATTTATAGTTTTTTCTTATTCACTGCATCAAAGGTAACACTTCAATTGAATTGTGAAAAATTTTCACCTTTGAAGTACTTACCTAAGGTACTCATTTCTGATAACCTAACACTTGATGTTTCTTTACGATATATTCTCATTAAACTGACCTGTATATTTCTATAGCATTGTGGATCTAGATCATTTTGTTCAAAAATGTAGAACTGAACCTTAGAACTAGCTAGTTTCCCATATGAATTTTGTTCTATTGACCTATTTTTTAATTAGTGTTCCTCTCTTGTATGATTTATTGAGGCTGATCATTGAATTTTCATAGTTTGTCTAGAGTTCATGTTTTGGATCCGACTAGCTTTTACGTTGGCTGTCGGCTACCTAACACAACCCTCCTCCATTTTCGATATTTGGGATCAATGATTCAAAAAGAAGGAGAAATTCACGAGGATGTCACGTATAGAATTAAGGTAGGTTGGCTAAAATAGAGAAATGCATCGGGGGTGTTATGTGATGGTAAAATCCCATTAAAACTGAAAGGAAAATTCTGTGGGACAGTTATAAGACCAGTCTTGTTATATGGCTCAGAATGTTAGGCAATCAAATACCAGCATGAATAAAAGACGAGTGTAGCGGAGATGAGGATACTAAAATGAATGTGCGGCCATACAAGAAAAGATAAAATTAGAAATGAATTTATTCATAATAAGGTAGGAGTAGTGCCAATCGAGGAGAAGATAAGAGAGACTAGACTAAAATGGTTTGGTCATGTGAGAAGGAGACCAAGAGATGCTCCTGTAAGGAGAGTTGATGAAATAGAACAATTAGTCAAAAAAAGAGGTAGAAGCAGATCCAAGAAGACTTTGGGAGAGATATTAAAGTTTGATATGAAGTATATGAGCCTAAATGAAGATATGACAAAAGACAAAAATATATGAAAATCTAGAATTCATGTAGCTGACCCCACATAGTGGGATAAAGGCTGGATATGTTGTTATTGTTGATCACTAAATTTTCAGTTAGTATGATTTTATTTTATTTTTTATTATTATTTGGGGAAAGATATCTTACCATTGTAGAGAAAAAGGCAACTCAATGCTTAAAACTCTGGCCAAAATTTCAGATACTCATTATTCTTTTTTTTTTTCTGTAAATCAGATACTCATTATTCTGTGTATGCATGTTAAGTATCATGGTTATAGTTTGAAAGATTTCATGTGTTTACTTGCAGGAAACACAGTTCTGTGGATGAGCCACTCCTCTCATGTGGAGTTGACATTGAAGAAGGTTTTAAGGACTCTGTAAGTATTTTTTTGAAATCATCTTGTTTTTATTTTTCTCAAAGATGTCAATGTCTTACATTTTTGTGGTGGTAGCTTTCATGAAACTTTCTGCAAACATACAGTGGCCCAATAGATATGCTTTGGATACCTCTTTTATGTGCATGTATGTGTGGAAAAGGGAGGATAAGTGTGGGGAAAATGACATGAAGCTATAACAGGCAAAATGATTGATCAACTACTGTTGCAATTGGGAGTGCAGCCATCATTGATAGTTTTACTCACCCAAAATAAAGAAAGAAAACAAAAAGGAGAAATAATGGGGGGTAGATGGAGATGAAAAGAGAGCCAATAACAAATACAAGAAGAAAATGAGGAAGATAGGGACAACCATTATGGACTCTATTCTACTATTGATAATTTCGTAGTGGGGGTTTTGTGCTTAGTAATTGGTGTAGGCATAGTTACTAGGAACGTGGCCTCTTCTAGCACAATTCATGAAATGGGAACAGGTGTAGGGTATGTTAGTATGCTAATTTTGCGGTATAGAGATGGTAGGTGTCAAGCCTTTGGATTAGGGCTGGGCAATTATGGTAATTAGACACATAATGCAAGAAAGAGAGAGAGAGAGAGATGATTGTATTTACTTCTTCGATAATCCCTTCCATATTGCCGTAGGTCTCTTTACAGAGCCTCTAATTCGTCATCCATTCAACCTCCCATCTAACATAACAGCCAAACAACTAGTTGTTGTACAGTTCAGTTAGTTATTCCTCTTACCTGCCTAACCGCCTACCCCTTTTAGTAAGCCCCCAACGGCTCATATGAGGTAAATGCCAACTAATTACAACCATACCCCTGTCACAATCCTAGTGTTTGGCTAGGGTTGTGATAGGAATTTAGGAGAGATTTAGGGAAGATAAACCAGTAAAGAGGGAGGTTTAGAGCTGAATAGAAGAAATGGGGGAGGAAGAGAAGAGGAACCGAGAGAGAGAGAAATTAAGAGAGAGAAATAGACTTGAAATGTATTCTTCAATTCAATCATAACCTTCTCTACATGCTATAGCCTATTTATAGGCTTTACAACTAAAAGAATTATCTAGAATAGCAATCCCATGTGCTGTCACAAAATAACCAAAATAGCTTCTAACCAACTAAAAGTAACTAACTACATTATTGCCCTTCTAATTAGTCTTGGGTCATGACAACCCCTAGGGTCGTGACAATCTCCACCCCTTCAAACAATTTTTGTTCTCAAGAATTTAGAGTAGGCCCACGGCTCAGGGAAATTGCTTCAAAAGTTTTGGGAGGTATTCCCAAGTAGTATGATCTGGATGAAGATGAGACCATTGCACCAGCACTTGGGTTAGGGGTAGAGCTCCTTGATACAACACCCTCTTTTCCACAATAGCACAAGGTTCAATCACCTCTTCCACTTCTTTTGCATTAGAGGGCAGGTCTGAGCCAACAGGAATAGTAGGTCCTTTAGCCTTCTTTAACAAAGAAACATGGAATACCAGGTGGTTGGGCACCCCTTCCGGAAGCTGCAACCAGTATGCCACTGGACCAACCTTGGCCATAATAAGATAGGGTCCAAAATATTTTGGACTCAGCTTAGAAGCTGGTAGGGAGGTATAGGGATGCTGCAGAAATCACCTAACTTTGAGATAAACCATATCTCCCACTTCAAAAGTCCTCTCACTCTGCTCTCTGTCCGCTACCGGTTTCATTTGGTTACGAGCTATAGCCAACTCTCTTTTAAGCACCGTTAACATCTGCTGCCTTTGCTGGAAGTAATGTCCACTGCAACCATAGTAGGAGAAGAATCTGAAATGGCTGGCAGCATAGGAGTCTTATATCCAAACATAGCCTCAAAAGGGCTCCGTTTTATAGCACTATGATAGCTGGAATTATACCACCATTGTGCTAACGATAGCCACTTATTCCAGCTCTTGGGGTTGGTGAAACACATACACCTCAAGTATGCTTCCAAACATTAGTTGACTCGCTCCGTTTGGCCATCCGTTTGTGGGTGGTATGCAGTGGATATACATAATCCTACACCCATTTTTTTGAACAGCTCTTGCCAAAATGAACTTGTGAAGACTTTGTCCCTATCTGATACAATTGTTTTAGGTATACCATGGATTTTGGCCACTGTATCCATAAATGTTCTTGCCACTTCTTGTGCAGTAAATGGATGAGACAAACTGATGAAATGTCCAAATTTAGTAAGGCAATCAACAACCACCATTATGACATCTTTGCCTTCAGACCTTGGTAAACCTCCCGCAAAATCTATTGAAATTCCCTCCCATGCCTGCTGAGGCATTGCCAAGGGCTGCAACAACCTTGGGTAAGCCACTTGTTTGTTCTTACACTGTTGACACACTGCACATGACAACACAAATTCCACCACTTCTTTTTTCTGTTTGGGCCAAAAAAATAACTATTTTACCTTGTGATACGTAGCACGGACTCCCGAATGACCACCCAATGGAGAACAATGAAGGGGCTTGAGAATTCTCTCCTTTAAGGGTTTGTCATCACCCATCACCAACCTGCCCTGTACCTGACCAACCCATTAGAAAGTGTGTAACCTGCAGTTCTAGCAGGTTGCACTGCCAATTGTGCCAATATCTCCTTAAGCCATTCTATATGCTCATAACTTGCCTCCAACTCCTTCATCCATTCGGGAATTATAGCTGTGATGGCTTGGCAGTCTCATTTTTCTTCTCTTCTTGATAGAGTATCAGCCACTACATTCTCTTTTCCCCTTCGGTACTAAATGGTGTAATCCAACCCCATGAGCTTGGATACACCCTGCCGCTGTAATTGTGTATGCAGCTGTTGTTGGGATAAGAATTGTAGGCTTTCATGGTCTGTTTTGATAACAAATGCGCTGCCCTCCAAGTAATGGTGCCACTTGTCAATTGCCCCTAACACCGCCAACAATTCATTGTCATAAACACTTAGTCCCAAGTGTTTTTGAGACAAGGCTTGACTAATAAAAGCTAATGGCCGACCTTCCTTCACAAGAACCGCCCTAATACTTGTCTCACACGCATCTGTCTCCACAGTGAAAGGTTTAGAAAAATCAGGTAAAGCTAACACCGAGGCTATGGACATGGATTTCTTTAGGGCTAGGAAAGCTGCTTTTGCCCTAGGGTTCCATTGAAATCCCTCCTTTTTAAGCAACTTTGTGAGGGGTTTGCTGATCAAGCCATAATGTTGAATAAATTTCCGATAGTATCTAGTCAACCCCAAGAAACCCCTTAATTCTTTCATTGTTTTGGGCCTATGCCATTCCACCATTGCTTCTACTTTCTTTGGATCAGTCCTCACCCCTTCTCCGCAAATTCTATGACCCAAATACTCGACCTCTTTCTCAGCAAAGGTACATTTTGAGAGCTTGACATACATTTGATGGGACTTAAGGATCTCAAATGTGGTGTGGAGGTGTATTAGGTGTTGTTCAAAATTGGGGCTATAAATGAGGATATCATAAAAGAAAACAAGGATGAACTTGCTCAAATAAGGTAGGAAAATCTAGTTCATTAGGGCTTGGAAAGTGGTAGGTGCATTGGTTAATCCAAAGGGCATAACAATGAATTCATATAGCCCTTGGTGGGTTCTAAAAGCTGTCTTAGGAATATTAGAGGGTGTCTTGTGAATTCAATGATAACCGGACCTAAGATCCAGCTTAGAGAAGATTCTTGCACCAAATAACTCATCCAATAAGTCTTCAATCAAAGGTATAGGAAATTTATTTTTTGATAGTATTGGAGTTAAGTTGTCGGTAATCTATGCAAAACCTCCATGTTCCATCCTTCTTTTTGACAAGAAGGACTGTAGATGCATAGGGACTTTGGTTGGGTTGGATGATGGATGAGTCTTAACATCGTTTTGATTTGTTTCTCAATCTCCGTTTTTTGAATAGGAGAATACCTATAGGCTCTAACATTGACAGGAACTGAATTTGGCTTAAGATGTATAGAGTGGTCCAAGGGTTGTTGGGGTGGCAAAGAATTTGGTTCTTCAAACAGATCCTTAAACTCAACCAAAAGTGAATGCAAGTCATCTGAAAATTGTACCCTATTTGAGAATTGAGAGTCAATACAGGCAGCTGTAGGTTGGGGCACCTCTTTGGGATTTCTGTCTTCTTATACTTCCACAACATGTATGGAATAAAGTTGTGCTATTTCCCTCCCCCCCTTCTTCAACATCATCTTTTGTAGCTTTTTCCCTTTTATCAACTTGCATTCTCCTTGCTCAAGGTTACCCATTAAGGTCAACTTCTTCCCGTCAATCACTACTGTGACTTCTAACTTATTAAAGTCAAAAGTCAAATGACTCACAATCCTCATCAAGTCTACACCAGGAACCACATCACATCCACCCAATTCCAAAATCGGCAAGTTTGCCACAAGTTACTGCTCCTGCAGGACCCATTTGAATCCCATGCATTTATAGTGGTTGTACATCCCATTCCCATTAGATACAATTATCGATAAGGGAGTTGTTGTTGTCAATGAACATTTAAGATTTGTAGCTGTGGCCTCACTAAGGAAGCTGTGGGTGTTTCCACTGTCAATTAACACCATTAGCTTCCATTTACCCACATGGCCCTTAACCTCTATGATTTGCCCCATAAGGCTTCCTTTCAACGCATGGAAGGATATTTCCCCTCCTTCCTATCCTTACAATTCCTCTTGCGGCCCTTCTTCTTCTTCATTTTCCCCAATCAGAGCCCTCCATGTTCATTAGCTGCCTTTTGCATTGATGGCTAGGGCTATATTTGTCTCCACACTTAAAGCATAGGCCTAATTGGCTCCTCTACTCCATCAAATTACCCTTATTTCCATTGTTATTGGGGGGTGCTTTGGCTGCTGCTTAGTTAGGCCATGTAAGCAAAGGCCTAGAGTTTCCACCCCCCATGCTACCTTGCCAACAAACTTGGCTTGTAGAGAACTTTATGCTTCTTGAAAATGGCCTCTAGTGTTCGTTCTTGTAGTCTTAGCTTTTTTTGCCGCTTGCCTCACTGATGTAGGCATCATCATGTTCACCATGGGCCATAATTCCTCCCTTAGTCTGCTAATGAAGCTGGACACCAAGTATTGCTTAGTGAGTCTTGGCTGCACAACGCACACCATGGATCTCAATCCCTCAAACTTAGCTTGGTACTCCACTACTGTCCCTTATTGTTTCAATTTATTGAATTCCTCTATCACATCCGCCATACTCTTGTCTCTAAATTGCTCACACAACCCTTCAGCGAAATCTACCCAGCTACCTTGATTTCCTTCATCTTGAATCCACCCTTGATACCAAGAATCAGCTACATCGTTCAAGTAAGCTGCAACCAAATTGACCTTCTGCTTTTATGGAATTTTATAGAACTGGAAAAATCTCTCACATCTCCTTGTCTGCCACCTTGGTTTCTTCCCCTCAAACATTGAAATCTCCAATCTTGGCATAGGGGTGTGGACATGAGTCAAGGGCTGTGGATTCCTCACTTGGGTTTCTTGAATCGCAGGCTGATCTTCTACTTCAAGAACCCCTTGCTTTCTTGGCAGTTACCTTGATGCGACGAAATTGGATTAGAGGCATGCCTAGGTGGAAATTTCGGTGACAATTAGAATCGGGGCAGGGAGGACAGCATGCTGAGCATGCTGTTAATCCTTTGCCTTTGCTACTCCATCGTTTCCTGGCATCGCTTAATGGCTTCTTGGCGTTTCTCCGACGCTCCATGCATGGTATCCCTTAATTTTGTCATGTCCTCCCTACTTTGGAGCATTGTATCCTGAGTATGGGACATCTCAAACTCCATAGCCTCTAGCCTGATCTCCAATTGCTTCAATCTAGTACCCTTTGCTTTATCGCCTTGCTCCTCAATCGCACTACACCCTGCGATTTGTTGTTTTTCCTCGATTGCACCGGAACAATCGTTCCTGGCCTCTTCCGATGCCTTCCTTGCCGTGATGGTTCCACTGCAAATTCCCACAGCCGGATTGTTTGGCTCTGATACCTCAATTGTCAAGCCCTTGGATTAGGGCTGGGCAATTATGGTAATTAGAGACACAGAATGCAAGAAAGAGAGAGAGAGAGAGAGATGATCATATTTACTTCTTTGATAATCCTTTCCATATTGTCGTAGGTCTTTTTATAGAGCCTCTATCACAATTCATCAGCCATTCAACCTCCCAACGAACATAACAACCAAACAATTAGTTGTTGTCCAATTCAGTTAGTTATTCCTCTTACCTGCGTAACTGCCTACCCCTTTTAGTTAGCCCCCAATAGCTCATACAAGGTAAATGCCAACCAATTAGTACTATACCCCTAGGGGCGTGATAATAGGCTTAATTGGTTCACTAGTTGGGCCGTCGTATATTTAATAGTTGTACTCAGGTTGAAATTAGTTTGATTGGTTTTTTGCTCGTGTAGGAGTTGGTTTGTTTTGTTTTGAATCCTTTTCAATGTTCTTGTACAACTTATCAAATAAAGAATCCTATGCCAACGAAGTTAGGTTTGATTATAATTCAAAATGCAATAGAATATACAAGAAATGAGGTAGGCAAGCTCTTTTTTTTTTTCTAATTCTCTTTCAAAATTATCTATCTTAAAGTTTCTTTCCTAGTTTTTAATTGTTTTAACTAAACTAATGCACTGCCTGGGATCCTCGTTTTTGGGGATTTGGGTTGTATTCTCCTTGATCCCAAGATGTAAAAGACCAATCTAGAATGTGTGATCTAGGTCATGGTTCCTAGGGGCTAGGAGGGAACCTGGTAACTATGGGTGTAGGAGCATAAGGTCACTTGTGGAACATTTGCTTTTATAGAGTGATGCAATCTGAGGTCTTTGGATTGTTCGTCTCATCTAATTTTGAGTAAACTGGTCAAGCCAAGATCAACCTAGTGGTTAGATATGCGTTGGACAGGATGTGGTTGTGTGAAGGGGTAAGATGTAAATTGTGTCATTGTTGTGCCTTTTAAGGAGCATAAGGAGATAGCAGAGTTAGAACACTCATGAGGATGTTGAATCTTATGACTATTTTTGATGGGTTGCTATTAGAAAAATACTGAGATTCCCATTTATATTCAAGGATTTATTTGCTTGATTTGTATTTCTATATTTCCTTTCTATTCCTTTACCTTATCTTGACTGTATCATTGTAAATCTTTCCTATTTTCAGTAGTAGCTAGATTAGGAAACTGGCTAATGTAGATTTACCAACTGTATATAATCTTGGAACCCTATAATGAGGAATGAGATTGGTTTTCTTCCCGGCTACCTTTGACATGGTATTAGAGCCCTAGGCTCATATTCCAGGAGTCGCCATTGTGTTTTTGGTTGATTGTAGCCAATATTGATATCCAATTTGTAATGACCTGATTATCTTTGATTTAATGGGTACTTGAGGATTTGAAGAATTATGGGAAGATATTAAATCTGTTATACTCCCTTAAAATTGGGCGAGTGATTGGAATGTGCGGTATTTTTAAAGGAGGTGATTTACTGAAGGTTGGTGGCTTCAAGGAACTTAATTGGGGGAAATTGGAATTTATGGTATTTGTGTGAGGGGGTAATTGTTAATTTTCGGAAGAATTTGGGGTCTAAGCGTAATTCTTGAAACTAGTAGCCGAATCATCTTAAAAATAAAATATGCACCTTATTAGTTGAGGAAGCTAGTAGATCGGGTGGCATGCGCGCACGAGAGGCTAGCGGTGGTTGCGGGTTCAAGCCTGGGGGTGCGTTGAAGTGGATTTTTGCTAGAATTAATTCCAACCAAGCTGACGCCAAAATGACGTCGTTTCGAGGGCGCACCATGCGCGCGGTTAGTGTGGCCAAGCAGGGCCCTGTTGTGCCACGTAGGGCCCTGTGTGGACCTTGTCGCACCACGTGGCCTCTTGCGGCTGCTAGCTGTTGCCATCTGCCGCCACCAGTAGCTGCCATGTGTCCAAATCACCACCTTGCCATTTTTCCTCCCTATATAAGCCCTATGAGGCTTTAAATTGGCCTACGGAATGATTTGAAGTAATTGAGGAAGGCGAGAAGGAATAAAGGAGAGTGGAAAAAGCGTGATAGCGTGCGAAGTAAGTGACTTAAGTTGGTTTTAGTAGTGTGTAATTCAATATTTCTTTTGACTTATTATGCTTAAATTTTGCTAGAAGAGCCTTGTGTTGTGATGTCGGCAACTCGGGTTTTGTGAGAAATTTAAAGACAAATATCTAAAGCAAGTTCTACTTCCTCTTTCCTCTTAAAGAGGCAAGTTCTTTTCCTTTTCTTGCAAGTTCCTATCACCCTCCTTCCATTTGGCTAACTCTCTATCTTTTTATACAAGTTCTTTTCCTTTCCATGCGAGTTCTTATACTCCCTAATTGTTCGGTCAATTGGTTCCTAGTCGGTTTGTGATTGACGCTTAATAATCCTTAACCTTAGACACTTGCTTAATTTTATAGGGTTTGGATTATCCTATAATTCTTTTGTAGAATGATGCGTAACTATGCAGGGATAGGGTCCTAGATGTTATTTGGGGTGTTGTTTGTATGCTTTACAGTTTTATTTTATTGTTGCATGGTTATGGGTGGTTGGCATTTGGGGTTCATGTATTGAATATGCAAGGGCATGAGCATCCTAGTGTGTTGCAGGTGTGCGTTTAGAAAGTATTTGCATGACATCTGTATTCCTATGTGGGCGTAGCATGACTTGATGTGTGGCTTATGGGAGTCATGTATCATCGTCAATGCTGCAATAACCTTGCATACTTATATGTGACATTGCATGGCTACTATTGCGCGTGACGGATTTTTCTGCGAGATGTACATCCACAGGTTTGGGTGATGGGAGGACCGTACCAAGAACTCGGGTAACGAGAGGACCGTCCCGAAGGAGCTTTGGCTCGGTTGTTGTGGGAGCTTTGGGCTCAAAAGCATTTGGCTCGGGATATGCTAGCCAATTCACGGCTGTGTGCAAGTTTGCATGGAACCTTGGGCGCTAGTTTGTGTCTTATGTGTGAGCCCTCAGTTCATTATTTGTGCATTGTTGCATGTGTTGTTGTGTAGCTTGAGTTGTGATTCATGGCAAGGTTTGTGTGTGGAATATGGGTAAGGTAGTCTCTAGCCTTGTAGCCTTTTTGTTTCTTTATACTTGTTGAGTCTTGTGACTCACTCTTGCTCTCCATCATTTCAGGTAGGGGAAAATCGAAGGTCGAGGGTAGTGTCTGATCTGACAGGGTAGAATGTGTTCAGGACAATCCCAACCAAAGACCCTTGGGAGAGTGGTTGTTGTTCTTTGGTGCGAGAGGATGTTGTTTTGTTCTCTTTGTTATTGTGTATGGTAGTACCCTAACAACTGGCTAGTGGTTCTTGTTGTGTATAGTCTCCTTTGGACTTGACAGCTTATCTATGTATATTATGCTTCCGTTGTGTTTCTGTATGTCTTTTTTTCTCTTTTCTAGGGACTCCACCTCGACTTCCTTGGCTTAAGGGTTGCCGGGTTGGGGATCCCTACACAATCCATTTTCGTAGCTATCAAAACCCTAGAACCATAACAGATTCAACGGAATCTAGTGGTACAACGGAGGTACTTTTTTCTAGAAATAATGGTATTCCTTCAAGTGGAGAACTGCAGAATATTTAGACTGTTTATAGACTGAATAGCAAGAACTACTTGAAGTGGTCTCAGTTGATTTGAACGTTTTTGAAGGGTAAAGGGAAGCTTAGCCATCTACTTGAGATCGGGCCTAAGAAGGAGGATCCTACGTATGCAGCATGGGACGAAGAAGATTCATTGGACATGTCTTGGCTTTGGAATTCCATGTTGCCAGAGATCAGTGACACGGTGATGTTTCTAAACTCTGCTAAGAAGATTTGGGATGCTGTGAAGCTAACATACTCTAAAGTTCAAATGTTGCACAGATTTATGAGATAATAACACGTGGCAACCATAAAGTAGGGATCTCATCAATCACCAAGTATGCCAACCTCTTGTAGACTTTATGGCAAGAGCTAGATCATTATCAATGTATCCAAATGAAGTGCAGCGATGATGTAGCTTTATAGAAAAGTTTTGTCGAAAATGAGAGAATATATGATTTTCTTGTTGGGCTAAACTTAGAGTTGGATGTAGTTAGATTTCAGATTCTTGGAAAGGAGGATCTGTTGTCTCTAAATGAGACAATCTCAATTGTGCGGGCAGAAGAAGGACGGAGAGGAGTGATGCTGGAGACTTTGTCTATAGAAAGTTTAACACTTGTGATGGTAAAGAGTTCCAGCTTAGAAAAGTAGCCTAGGGAGGAAAGGAAGGTGTCTAGGTGTCTGATTCATCAAAGGTAATTAACAAAGACTCCTTGTGGTGCAACTATTGTAAGAAGTCTCGACATACCATAGAAAAGTGTTGGAAGCTCCATGGTAAGCCCCCTAAGGGTGGACAACTAAGGGGCCAAGGGCAAGCTGGGAATGATAGATATTCATTCACTAGTTTGAGGGAGAGTGCTGATTCTCGAAGGATTAACAAAATGAAGAAGAAGCAATGGTTGGCTCATTATCCAGAAGGGAAATTAATGTTGGTATGATCTTATGGTTTTTAGAAGTTTCTAAATCTAGATTAGGATACTTTCTTAATTCTAACTTAGGAAACTTTCCTAGAATTGTGTATATATAATCTTTCCTATGTTGTATAGTCCTCACCTCTATAAGAGGACTTGTATGTGTACATATAAATTAGGGAAGAATTTATTCGGTTTACAATTAGTTATCGTCTTTTGTCTTGTATCTATTGCTAAGATTGTTATAAAAGCCCTTTGTCATCTTGTGTTGCAAGTTACTATGGTTGAAGTAATGCTTACCTTATATTCCAAGGGGGCTTGAGACTTGGTATCTTTTCCCTTTAGGTAAGTCTATTATTGGCTGTCGCTAGGTTCATATAGTTAAGGTTGGTCTATGTAGTCAGGTTGATTAACTCAAGGCCCAACTTGTTGCCAAATGGTGCACTTAATTTTTTGGCCTTGATTATGGGGACGTATCTTCTCATGTGGTTAAGATCACCTGTATTTAATTATTCTTATCTCTTGTTGCTATGTTCCATTGGCCTCTCCATTAGTTGGAGATGAAGAACCCTTTTCTTCATGGTGACTTACATGTGGAGGTTTATATGGAGTAACGTCTTGGTTTTGTTGCTCAGGGGAAGTTTGAGATAGTGTGTTGCCTTAAGAAATCCTTATATAGCCTTAAACAGTCTTCTTGGGCTTGATATGTTAGATTTAGTTTAGTCGTCTTGGTATGTTTGATCGTGCCTCACAGTCTTTTGGTTGCGTATGTTGATATAATTTTCACAAGGGATGATGATGTTGGCATTACTACGTTAAAGGCACATCTGTAATAACAATTTGAAACCAAGGCTTTTAGTTAACTAAAATATTTTCTTGGTATTGAGGTGGCACGATCATAGTAAGACATCTATATTTCTCAAAGGAAGTATGCTATAGATATGTTAGAAGAGATAGGGATTCTTGGATGCAAGCCAGTACATACACCCTATGGGTCCGAATGTTATGGGACATTCTGACCCTAGGCACTATTGTCAATTGGATGGCAACTTAACTACCTCACAATTACTCATCCTGATATCTCATTCCCTATCAGTGTGGTGAGCCAATTTCTATTTTCCCCTTGTGACAGTGATTCGTCTCCTGCGATATATTAAAGGTGCCCCTAATCGAGGTGTTTATATTGAGATCATGGGCATAGTCAGATTGTGGTATATGTAGATGCTAATTTGGTAGTATCTCCTAGTGATAGACAATCCACATTTGGTTATTGTGTATTTGTTGGCGGCAACTTAGTCTCTTGGAAAAGTAAAGAACAAAGTGTGGTACCAAGTCCAATGCATAGGCTGAATACAGAGAGATGACCCTAATAACATGTGAGTTAATGTGGTTGAAACAATTGGTTGAGTTAGGAGCCTTTTAGATCAATTGGTTTTTAACAATCAGGCTATAATGCATATCACTTCTAATCTTGTGTTCTATGAAAGAACGAATCACATTAAGATTAACTGTCATTTTGTTAGGGAGAAATTGCTTTTTAGAGATATTGGCACAACATTTGTGAGTTCTAATGATCAATTATAAAGATTAGGCAACTATATATTTTGTATATATTTGTAGATGTTCTGTATATTTTTAGAATATATTCTGATGTTTTGAATATCTTTAGAATATATTCTTTCCTTTCATTAGAATAGGATACAAGTATATAATTCTGGTAAATTCATTGAGATATGAATAACACATTCTTTTATATTTTGTAGCTGCTTCAAAGGTAATTGTTGCATGTACAAAGTAAAGCTTAAAATATTCAATGCCATGGCTCTTTCTTTGCAGCTCTTTTTACTCTTTCTTTCTTTCTTTTTAAATTAATTTCTAGATACTAATCAATAATGATAAGTCTATTACTTGGTTGTAGAGGGCAGTTGATCATGGCATTTGGCATCTCATGACATTTAAATCTATCAATTCAACAATGGAACAAGGTGTCATAAAGCAGCTTGATTTTGAAGATTTGCTTCAGCTACCCAGTGATATGGATCCCTCTTCCTGCCTTGATACGCTTCTAAGCTGTTGGCAAACTCAGCAAAGAAATAACTGCTCTAATCCTTCCTTCTTTAAAGTGATTTTCACTGCGTATGGATGGCCATATCTACGTCTTGGTATGCTAAAGGTACACTGTTTTTAGGAGGTATTCTATAGCTTATTCACTAGATGGCCAAAACAAGAATAAAATGGAAAAAAAATAATAGAAACGTTTCACATTATTTAATGCTTTTCTAGCCTTTGCCAATTTGTTGCTAATCTCTGACCTCTCTCCATGAAGGACCATTGACAATAAAAACATAACAATGACAACCAGAATGTGCTGATATGACAATTTTGAGACATTCTATAGCATATTCACTAGATAGCCAAAACAAGAATAAAATGGAAAAAAAGTAGTAAAAATGTTTCACATTATTTAATGCTTTTCTAGTCTATGCCAATCTGTTGCTAATCTCTGATCTCTCTCCATGAAGGACCATTGACAATAAAAACATGTCAATGACAACTAGAATGTGCTGATATGACAGTTTTCTAAAGATTAGGACTCAACACAGAAGAAACATAACAATAAATTATTATGTATTTTACATGTATGATTAAAAATAAGAAAGTTTCTGTTAAAACTTAAGCAAGAGAAGATCGTGTGTTATTTCCAGCAAAAAAAGGACTTAATATATACAATTCTGAGGGTTAACAACCAACTTCCTCAAAAATAGGACACTATCTAACCACCTAATCTGAAACCAAACAAAAAGATAAAGATCAAGACTCAGCCCACTTTTGACCATAACAACCAGATAAGAATAACCAAAAATAACCAACAAATAAAGGATAAAACAATAAGATACAAAACCATTGGATAAACCTGATAAAACTAAGAAAATAAACTCCTTATCTCCTGACAGTTTCCTCTAACTTTACCACAAGAACATTTTTGATTTTTCAAAATGTTATTTTGTTTCATATTCTAGATTATGTTCTTTAAGTTCATAACGTGTTTCATTTTGGCTGAGTGACCGGTAGTTGTTACCCATCATGGTACATGCTTCCATTAATTGTCCAAAGATGGTTCTAGTAAGGGGAACTTGCAAATTTATGCACATTTGGATGCATTTCTAACATAGAGAAGACTTATACTGTTGGAGTATCAAGAAAAAGTGATAAGAGTTAGAAAATCAAAATTCTGAATTTGGATGAGACTAAGAGATAAGGTTGGTTGGAGATAAAGGAAAGTTACAAAAGATTAAATTTATAAAGAGATAAGGCTCCTAAGAGAAAGGAGGCAATTGATTACAAGTGATAATTTTAGCTTTAGCGATAAACTTTATCCTTTAAAGATATTCAATTTTTTCCTGTTTTGTAGGAGATGTTGTAGAAGAATTCTTGTGTATATATCCCATTCATAAGTTCAATAAAGTATTGAAGCAGATTTCCATTTTGTCAAGTAAACCTTTTTTTTTCTCTCTCTAATCAAGTATTCATCTTAAGTTACTTGACTATTTCTTCAATTTACTCGAGTAAGTTGCTTCAATTAGCTGTTTTACTGTTTTGTTCATATACATTGTTAAAAGTGGCCCATCAGAATCACATGTTTTGGATGTTCATTTGTTCTTTTGGGCCTTGTGATTTGGTTTCATTTCCTCAACTTGAAGAAACAACATGCTGCTTTTTACCATGAATTCTTAGGCATTGACATTTCTCTAAAGACTCGTGCATGTATGGTTATTTTTTGTACTAGCTAACTGTGTGCTTGTGAAGGACTTCCATGACTATTTCAACTTCAGCAATAATGACATTGTTTTCTTTCCCTTCGAAAAGTTTATATATTTTCCTGCTAAGCTGCTGATTGAATAGCTTATGATAAGTACAAAAAATGATTAATCAGTAACAGTTAATTTTAATTTGTGCCCTTTTTTCTTCATTAGATTGGTTAGAAGATGTCTTCCTTTTAATGAAAATACTTTAATTAATGGGTAAATTTCACAGACCAGCCTTGAGGTTTACTTAAATTGCACCTATGAGCGTTAGTAATTCTATATTCAAAAGGGAGATTTGGATATGGCTACTTACTTGGGTCAAATCCAGTCTTCTGTAATGGATTTTAATGCCATGCTTCCTATTACAGCTGATCTTGTTAGGCAGAAGGAACAGAGGATAAATTTTTTATGGTGCTTACCCTATCTGGTCTTGGGGCAGATATGGAGGGAATTCATACTCAGATTTGTTAGTAGTCTAGCTGTACCTGCCATGGAAGAGAAATTTGCCTGGAGTCTTTGTAATGCCTTTGTAAGAAGATCAACCAGCTGGTCATTAGAGCCAACGAATGAGGCATTAATCTCTCCAAAGACCAACTTTTGACTCACACAATGACAGTCAGTTTGTTTGTGTTTAGTTCATTCATGAAAAACAATAGCATAATCCAACCCCATTAATTTGGACACTCCCTTCCTTTGCAATTGGGTGTGTGACCTTTGCTGGGATAAAAATTGCAGGCTCTCGTGGTTAGTCTTGATAATGAAGGGTCTTGCTTCCAGGTAGTGCCTCCACTTCTCAATAGCTCCTAGCACGGCTAATAGCTCCTAACATGCCAATAGCTCCTAGCACGGCTAATAGCTCCTAACATAGCCAATAGCTCCTTGTCATAAACACTTAGGCTCAAGTGTCTTGGAGCCAACACTTGACTGATATAGGACAGGGGTGTTCCCTCTTGCATTAACATTGCACCTATCCCATTATTGCATGCATCTGCTTCCACCACAAATGTCTTAGAAAATGCTAGGAGAGCTAGCACCGGTGCCTCTGTCATGGCCTTCTTGAGTGTCAAGAAGGCTGCCACTCCGCCCTTGGGTTCCATTGGAAACTGTCCTTTTTGTGGAGTTCAGTTAGGGGCTTACTGATAGGACCATAATTTTGTATGAACTTCTGGTAATACCCTGTTTACCCTGTTAACATATAAGTCCCATCCTCTTACATCCGACCTTATATAGGCTCTTCCCATGGTTCATATTGTAATCGTGAGGAAAGTTCTAGTTCCTGTTATAAGCAAGTGGCTCATGTGAGCTATGGTTATTATAAGAGTTCATTCAAAAAATTACAAAATTGCCATTGGGACATAACACTCCCCTACTCAGCAAGGATATAAATGCTATAACCCTACTACCCGGAAATTTATTGTGTCTTATGATGTCTCTTTTATTGAGCACCAACCATTCTTTTAGAATCATTCTCTGCAGGAAGGCATATCTGAACAGAACATCATTGGGACCTAATGATGCCTCTTCCTATTTGCTTCTCTCCTATTTCTCCTCTTACTTCCTTACATGCACCTATACCTAATTCTAAACCATCTCACCCTATGCCTAAATGTTGTTCAACTCCTATTTCTCCTGTCCAAAGCCATCAAGGGGGAGAGAATAAGAAAACTCAAATTCAGGAGGATGATCAAGTTCAAAATAAACCACCATTGATGGTTTATTTAAGAAGGCCGTGTGATCCTCTACCAACCACATTATCTGATCTGGAGATAAGTCTAGATAAGGGAGCTACAAGAGATGCTGTGGCACTAAAGAGGTTGGAAGACAAAGGAGGGAATGAAGAGTATGATTTAGATATCCCAATTGCTCTAAGGAAAGGGGTAAGATTCTGCATAAAACACTCTATTTCAAATTTTCTAGGATACTCAAAAATTATCTCCTCATTTCAGATCATTCATAGTCAGCATTGATGATGATGTTATTTCTAGAGACATTTATCATGCACTACAGGATGAAAAGTGGAAGGCAACAGTCATGGAAGAAATGCAAGCCTTAGAGAAAAATGATACTTCGGAAGTATAAGGCTACCAGATGGAAAGAACACTGTAGGCAGCAAGTGGGTGTTTACGATAAAGTACAAATCAGATGGGAGTATTGATAGGTACAAGGCAAGACTTATAGCCCAATGATTTACTCAAACTCAAGACCTTGACTACGATTATGGAGGCCTCCAAGTAAATCCTTGACTCAAGACCTTTACTCAAACTCAGCCTCCATCAACCAATCATGATCATCTATGTAGATGATATAGCCCAAGGCTCATTGCTTACGTTAGTCCCAAAGGCTGATACCCCTCAAAGCTTAGGTGATTTCCGGCCACTTAGTATGGTGGGTTGTCTTGTTGTGTTTCCATATTGTACTTGTTGGTTTCACCATGTCAACTAAGTTATGGAACACAACTATATCAATTATCTTCATTCATCACCATCTCATGAAATTTCTCCATGTGAAGATGGTGTTCAAACTTCATTTCATCATTACTCCGTCAGGGAATATTATCCACTGCCGGTCCCAAGTCCGGATAAAGGAGGAGGGTTGCGTTAGGTAGCCGACAGCCAGCGTAAAATCTAGTCGGATCCAAATATGAATTCTAGACAAACTATCTGTTGGGATGTAACCCACATAGAAGTCTAGAATTCATGTAGCCAACCCCACATAGTGGGATAACGGCTGGATATGTTGTTGTTGTTATTTAGTATGGTGGGTTGTGTTCGGAAGGTTATATCCAACCTGCTTGCTATCAGGCTAGGTTCGGTGATTCATTTCCTGATTGGTGACTGCCAAAGTGCCTTTATTAAGGGCTGACAGATCTTAGATGGAGTGCTTATTGCTAGTGAGGTGGTGGAAGTGGCGAAGAAAGCTAAGCATAAGGCTGCTTTTCTTAAGCTAGATTTTTGTAAAGCTTTTGACAGTGTGGATTAGGGGTACCTCACGGGGGTTATGGAAGCTATGGGGTTTGGGGCTAAATGGATAGGATGGATAAGAAACAGTGTATTGAAACAACAAATATCGGTGTTAGTGAATGGATCTATAGCGGGAGAGTTTGATATGGAGCATGGTCTTCGCCAAGGGGATCCGTTGTCCCCGCTCCTGTTCTTATTGGCAGCTGAGGGTCTTAACAGGTTGTTCTCACAAGCCGTGGATCTGGATTTGTTTATGTGTATCCCGGTGGGGTCTCCTCCTATGCAAATCCCTCTTCTCCAGTTTGCAGACGACGCATTGATTTTTTGCCCAACTGAGCTTGGATGTATGCGTGCCCTCAAGCGGATTCTTAGATGCTTTGAGCTCATGTCTGGTTTGCGTATTAGTTTTAAAAAGTCCAGCCTCTCTGCAGTTAATGTTAGCCAAGATTGGTTGATGGAGGCTGCTACTCTTTTGAGGTGTAAATCTGCTCCTTTCCCAATCCCATACCTGGGTTTCCAATTGGGAATTAATCCTAAGAGGGCTGTGGCTTGGAAGGCAGTTGTGGACAGGATTAAGAGTCGGCTGGCTCATGGAAGGCTAGGATTCTATCTATGGTTGGCTGGTTATCTATGAGAAAATCGGTTATGAACCATTTGCCAATTTATTTCATGTCTCTTTTTAGAATTCCTATTGGGGTGGCGAAGCAGATTCCTAACCTGTAGAGAAAATTCCTATGGTTTGGGAATGAGGGTGTGACAAAAATGGCTCTTGCTAGATGGGATTTGCCTAAGAAGCTGGGCGGGCTAGGGGTGGGGTCCTTGTTGGCCAAAAACAAAGCCTTGCTCTTTAAATGGCTTTGGAGGATGATTAGTGGGGGGGGGGGGGATCAGTTTTGGTGTAAAGTCATTGCGGCTAGGTATAATGGTATCTTCGTTGGAATCAATGATGTGGAGGTTAAGTGAAGCTTCAGTTCTTGGTGGAGGGGCATTGTTGACTCTTATTCCAGCAGTAATGAGTTTCGGTCTGTGGCCATGGAAGGGGTTAAAATCCGGCTAGGTAAGGGCGATTTGGTTCGATTTTGGGAAGACACTTGGGTGGGTATCTCCTCCCTGTCAGGTTTGTTCCCTCGGTTGTATTCGGTGTCCCTGGATAAAGGGAAGAGAATGGTAGATTTGGGGTTTTGGGTGAATAATGAATGGTTTTGGAGCCTTAGCTGGAGAAGGCCGCTGCTTGATAGAGAAGAGTCTACCTGGGTTGAGCTGTTAAGACTTATCTCCCAAGTTCATTTGGTGAGAGGGAGGAGGGATATGGTTTTTTGGTCGCTTGAAGCGATTGGTTCCTTTTCGTCACACTCTTTCAATGAGAGGCTTTGCTCCCTAATGTTTGGTTCCAATGTTCCTCACATTAATTCAGTGACAACTCGTGTTTGGGGCAGCCTAGCTCCTCCAAAAGTGGAGTTGTTTGTGTGGTTGGTCATTTGGGGTAAAATTAACACGAAGGACAATCTGGGTAGGAAATGAATTTTGTAGGGGGATGACCTGCTTTGCGTCTTCTGTGGCTCTGCTCCGGAGTCTATGGACCACCTCTTTGTCTATTGTGAGGCTGTTTTGTGCTTGTGGTAGCAAATCTTTCATTGGTGGGACTATGTGTGGGTCTGTTCAAGAACAGTTGGGGGTCTATTTGAGCAGTGGGATTTCTTTGCTAGGGGTAAAGGTCAAAGGAAGGTTTGGAAGTCTCTCTTTTATTCAGCGCTGCGGACAATGTGGTTGGAGCAGAATAGTCTCATTTTCAAAGACCGAGGGTCAGGTGCAGTTGATATCTTTAACTTGGTGCTTGCTAGGTTAGTTGCTTGGGTGAGGGCTGTGGAGCCATCTTTCCCTTACTCAGTGGATCAAGTTATCATGTCAGCCTCTGCTCTTGGCCGCTAGGTTCTTCTCCCTCTTCTGGGCTTGTTAGCTATAATGCCAGTTTTGGGTTGTCGTTTTTCCCCTAATGGCTTGTGTTGGGGGAGGGGAGGGGGGGGTTGTTTTGGTCCGCATAGTTTTGTTTGGAACTCTCTTGTTCCGGGTCATTGATGTACATCTTCTATACTTCCATTATTATAATTGAGCTTATTTCAAAAAACAAAAAAAAGAAAACACCCAAGAGATTGGAAGAAGGGAGGCATTTGAGGTAAAAGTATTGGGAGAATTGAGATATTTCCTAGCATTGGAAGTAGCCAGGAACAAGGAAGGTATCTTCATATCCTAAAGAAAATACACCTTAGATTTGCTAAGGGAAACAAGAAAACTATGCTGTAATTTGGATAAAAAGATTGATGAAAGATCTTTGTATGCCAGTATCCTCTCTTAAACTACTCTACAGTGATAACAAATTAATTATAAGCATTGTAAACAATCCGATACAGCATGATCGGATGAAACATGTTAGAATTGATAGGCTTTTTGTCAAACAAGAGATAGAAAGATGAGACATAAGCCTCACTTATGTTCCTACTAAAGATCAAGAAGCATATATCTTGACCAAGGCAATGCAGAAAAACGGATTTGAATTTCTTGGAGGCAAACGGAAAATGATTGATATCTATTCACCAATTTGAGGGGGAGTGTTGGAAGAAGATAGAGATAAGGACGAAAAATGATCTATAGGCCGAATGGATAAGGGTCAAGGTGATATGATCATAGCAAAATCAAACTAACAGATAAAGAAGAATAAGGATAAAGCAGCCTCGGAATCAGCTAAAGATATCCAAGTCACGCTAATCCAAATTTGTAAATAATTAGCTAAAGTGATTGTTATCAGTTCTTGTAAATTAGGAGAGTTTGTAGGAGAATTTTTAGGAGTTTTCTGTATACGAGTCATCCTAGATCAATGGAATACATACAGTGGAATATTTTACAATTCCCCTAATTGAATCTTTCAGTTCCATTTGGCAAGGAAATAGAAACAGCTTGGGTAAGATTGTACAGAGAATGAAATAGTTGTTTGTTAAAACACACATGCTCTATAGCACCACTGTCCAAAATCCATGATTCTTCAATAGCAGAGCTAAAGAAACACAGGCGGATATAGTCAACATTACCAGCACAATTTGTAAGCAAGTTGTTGAGATTCAAGGATGAGCCATTGCTATTGAGATATTTGACAAAAGTACTGACCAGATTTGCTCCCAGATCATCTTCCTCAGTCTTGGTGAGATCCATAGGTGTGTCCTGAAATTCCTCCTGTTTTGTACTAACATGAGCTGCAGTTGCACGGTTAGTGAACCTTTTTTCTTTGTTAAACTTGTACCGGTCAGGTTACCCTATGAGTTTAAAGCATTGATCCTTAGTGTGACCGTCATGTTTACAATATAACACAATGGCCTTTTAAGCCTTTTGCCTTCTTCTGATCTTAACGCAAACTAGAATTTTTAGCAAGCAACGCTGAAGCATCAGCTTCTTCAACAAAGCAAGATACTATTTTCCTTTGTGATTCCATTCCCGAAATCATAGAATACGCTTTGTTTACAGTGGGCAATGGATTGAGTAAAAAGATTTGATTTCATACGTGGTCATATCCCTCGTGCAATCCCATAAGGAACTGCATCAATTCTGATTTGTTATATCTGCTATTACATGAGTTGCTCCACAAGTAAAAGGAGGAAGTGGATCTATTGCATTCAGCTCATCCCACAGCTTCTTGAGTTGAGTAAGGTATATTGAAACTGAAGAATTTTCTTGTGCGATAGAAGAAGTTTTTTTCTGGATTTGATAAACAAGTGGCCCATTACTCTCTCCATACTGTTCCGCAATTTCATCCTACAATTCCTTTACGGTAGTGGTATACAAAAATGCTTCGGCTAAGTCCTTTGAAATTGTATCGAGGATCCAAGATTGGACCAGATAATCGCACCTTTGCCAAACTTCAAAGAATTCCGATCCTTCCTTAAGAGCTTGAATTCGATCATTAACGAATCCTAGTTTATGGTTTGCATAATCACACCTTTGCCAAACTTCAAAGAATTCTGATCCTTCCTTAGGAGCTTGAATTCGACCATTAACGAATTCCCACACACACGCACCGGCCCCATCACCTAAGGTTGGTTTTCACTAGATCTCATCTGGGTTTGAATCCAGATGGTTTTCATTTGGGTTTGATTGAAACTAGATGAACACGGACCACCTAGGTTCGAACCTAAATTTTGTTCTTGTTCACCTGGGTTTGAACCTAGAAGGTTCTCATTTGGGTTTAAGTTAAACTAAGATGGTTCTCTCTGGGTTTGAAACTATCGAACCTTGAGATTATTTGGGTTCAATCCTCTTTCTCCCTCTCTCTCTCAATCGGAACCCATGGTGGTTTCCAATGAAATCATCGGTCGGAACCCACCATATCTTCTGGAGAATTGTTAGCTTTCCTTCTTTCAGTTTTTTTCTTCTAGTTTTTTCTGTAATTTTCAAAGAGAGAGTAGAGAGAGGGGAGGGCATTTTGGGAATATTTCTTTGTTGGAGAAGATAAAGGAAAAGGGAGAAAAAATTTCAAGCTAGAAACAGGTAGATAAGAAGATAAGAAGATAAGAAGATGAGATTAAGATTAGAAGAGTTTGAACTAAGAATATAAAGTAAAGGAAGGATAAAGCTATTCCAAAACCAAATAAGGAAGTCATAGTTCAAATAAATTCTAATCT
Organism: Diospyros kaki; assembly: GCA_036245055.1. NCBI lineage: Eukaryota > Viridiplantae > Streptophyta > Magnoliopsida > Ericales > Ebenaceae > Diospyros > Diospyros kaki. The sequence goes on from BSEG01000003.1 coordinate 8,733,625, forward strand.
GGAATATGTTGTTGTAATCTATTCCTGTATTTTAGGAGATTTTTCAGGGGATTGTGTGCATATGTAATGCATTTCTCGGATCAATGAAAGCATGGAAGTACATTCTTTTCATTAATTTCTACCATTCCTCTTATTTTTCATGATATCAGAGCCATGTTCTTATGGTAGCGTTCCTTTCTTCCCTACAACCTGTAGACTCCTTTAAGTACACGTCATGGCTAAAACTCAATCAGCTAGTGAAGCATCTACCACCATACCTCCTCTAATGAGGAATGCACAAATTTAAGCTACTCCAATGGCTCTTGACAGCCATTCCCTCTAGATTACTCAACATAAACTGAATGAAATCAATTTTAGAGAATGGTCCTAATCAGTTTTGCTGGTAGTTCAAGGAAAATGCAAGGTTGGTTATTTGACAGTTGCAGTTCCTAAGCCTAACACAGACTCAACAACCTATGATGTTTGGGAGGCAGAAAACTCTATTGTCATGGCTTGGTTGGTTAATTCCATGGAGCCAAAGATTGGAAGAACTTACCTATTCTACAAGATACCCTAGGAAATTTGGGAAGCTGTGCAAGAAATATATTCAAACATGGAAAACACTGCCCAATGTTTTCAGATTCGATTTACCATTCGGACAACAAGGCAAGGTACTAGTTCTGTTATTGAATATTACAACACTTTAATAGAATTATGGCAGGAAATGGACCTATTTTATGAAATCATGTGGGAGTGTTTTGAAGATAGAAAAAAGTATGACAAGATGATAGAAAAGGAGAGAGTGTTTGACTTCCTACACGGCCTTAATTGTGATCTTGATGAAGTTAATGGCTGATTACTTGGAACCAAACATTTTCCATCAATAAGGGAAGTTTTTGCAAAAGTTAGGCGAGAAGAAAGCAAGAAGAAGGTAATGCTAAATTCATCAGGAACTTCCAATTCTAATGTATACACACAAACATTAGCCCTGGTCTCTTAAAGGATGAAAACACCTAACACATCTAGAGGAGAGTCCTAGAAAGATAAACAATGGTGTGACCACTACAATAAGCCATACCACATGAGGGGAACTTGTTGGAAAATCCATGGAAAAATAACAAATTGGAAGCCTAAGAATTAGAGGAAGGCGAATCAAGTAGCCTATGGGGTAGAAGCTAAGACTGAAAAATCAACTAACCTAACTTTATCGGTATATCAGTTGGAGATGTTTGATAGTGCTGACTGCTGAGGACCTATCTTCGAGGAAGATGATTGATAGTGTTGAGGAGAAAGGAGGTCTCTATTATATCTCAGGGCTTGGTCATTCTCTTGGATCTAGGTCACATATTCGATCCTCCTTGTCTACTATTTCATATTCTAAGATTATGTTATGGGACCAACATTTAGGGTATTCTAGTTTCAATTATCTCATTAATAAAAGGAGCCATTCCTTTCATTGTGAACAGTGTATCCTTGCTAAACAAACCAAAAGTTCACATCCAACTCATATATATAAGCCTTTAAAGCCATTTTATTTGGTTTATAGTGATATTTGGGGGCTAGCAAGGACTCCTAATTTAACTAACACTTGTTAGTTCATCACATTTATAGATGACTATACAAGGGTTAGCTGAGTGTTTTAATGAAAGACAAATCTGAAGCTCATGTTGTTTTCAAAAGGTTTCATCAAATGATAAAAAATGTCTTTCAATCCTCCATCCATATTTTACGTTTAGATAATGGTCGAGAATATTTTTCCAATGACTTCAATCATTATCTAACTAAGCATGGCATTATTCACCAAAGTTCATGCCCTTACAACCCTCAATAAAATGGGGTGATAGAAAGAAAAAACTGCCAAACATGTTCACATCTAGTGCCTAATGCTTGCTGGGGAGAAGCAATTCTTACAACCTCATATCTTATTAATCGACTTCCCTCCAAGGTCATTGCGTTTAGAACTCCCCTAAGTGTCTTTCTTGGTCTATTCTCACCATACTCGAGTCCTAAATTCTCTTTCCCCGAAAGTTTTTTGGTGTATTGTTTTTGTACACAAGTACCAACCTTCTCAATCCAAACTTGAACCTAAAGTTCTCAAATACATATTTGTTGGCTATTCTCCTACTCAGGAAGGGTATAAATACTACAGTCCTTCTACATGACACTTTATTGTGTCTTGTGATGTATCCTTCTTTGAGCATCAACCATTTTTCTCCCCTATTCCCTCGCAGGAGGGCACATCTAGTGCAGAGGAATATTGGGACTCCACCATATCTCTACCTATGAGTTTACCTCCTATCTCTCCTCTTACTTCCCTACCTTCTATGATTTTTGCTCCTAAACCACTTCTTACTACTAAACCAGTTCCTCCTACCCAAACCTTAGTGCCTAATCCAGGGGGAGATCAGGAAAACCAGGTCCAAGTTGATCCAACTTCTGACAAACCATCCCTCTTGTATTCTAGAAGGCCTTGTAACCCTTAGCTAGACCTATTGTCTAATCCAAAGATATGTCCAGATATTGGTACTATGGAAGATGATGGTGATGTGGAAAGGATGACATCTAACATATTTGATGATCTAGATATCCCAATAACACTAAGGAAAGGGGTGAGATCATGTACAAAACACCCTATTTCAAATTATTTGGGGTATTCAAATCTATCTCCTCAGTTCAAGGCTTTTATTGTTAGCATTGATGATATTGTGATCCCTAGGGATATATATCATGCATTATAGGATGAGGAATGGAAGGCAGCTTTTATGGATGAGATGTAGGCTTTAGACGCTAATAGAACTTGGGATATTGTGAGGCTACCTGATGGAAAGAAAATTGTTGGCAACAAATGGGTTTTTACAATGAAGTACAAGTCAAATAGAAGCATTGACAAGTACAAGGCTAGACTAGTAGCGCAAGGGTTTACACAAACCTAAGGACGTGATTATGAGGAGACTTTTGCTCTGGTAACTAAGCTTAATTCTATCCGGGTGTTACTCTCATTAGCTGCCAATATGGATTGGAAATTGCACCAGCTTGATATCAAGAATGCTTTCTTGAATGGGGAACTAGAAGAAGAGATTTATATGAGGATACCCCCGAGTTTTGAGACAGAGAACACAAAGGGGAAGGTATGCAAATTAAAAAAGTCATTATATAGTCTTAAGCAGTCTCCTAGGGCGTGGTTCAAACAGTTTAGTGACACTCTAACCAAGTTGGGATACAAACAAGGGTAGGCAGACCATACCCTATTCATAAAACTTGAAGTAGATGGAAGGAGAACAATCCTTATTGTATATGTGAATGCCATTATCATCACAGGGGATAACATTCTGGACATTGAAAATCTCAAGGAGCAATTAAGGACTGCATTTGAAGTAAAAGACTTAGGAGAATTGAGATGTTTCCTGGGAATGGAAGTGTTTAGAAGCAAAGAAGGAATTTTCATATCCCAAAGGAAGTACACGATAGATTTGTTGAAGGAAACCAACAAAGTTGGGTGTAAACCCACTATTACTCCACTAGAACCCAATTGGAAAAATAAAGAAGACAACATAGGAGAATGCCAAGTGGATAAGGGAAGATATCAACACCTAGTAGGTAAGTTAATTTGTTTATCACTCACACGTCTTGACATTGCATATGCTATAAGCATAGTTAGTTTGTTCATGCATTCACCTATAAGAAATTGTCTTGAGGCAGCACATCACATCCTTAGGTATCTTAAGAGAAGACCTGGGAAAGGACTTTTATTTAAGAAGAGCCAAGACAGGTGAATTAGTGGATATGTAGATGCAGATTGGGCTGGTTCCATTAAGGATAATTGATCTACATCCGGATATTGCACTAAACTATGGGGCAATTTGGTTACATGGAGAAGCAAGAAGCAACTAGTAATGGCTCGTAGCAGTGCAGAAGTAGAATATAGAGCTATTGCTCAAGGCATGTGTGAGGTGATTTGGGTGGAAAAATTGGAGGACCTAAACATACCTGTGTCCTCTCCAAAGAAGCTCTATGGTGACAGTAAGCAATGATAAGTATTGTGAATACATTATTTTCATTAACTTCCAACATTCCTTTTATTTTTCATTATTAATTGTCATTAACTAATGGTAGGGGAGTATGTGTTGCGCCACTGTTAACCTCAAGGGAGTATGTATTTTGGGAATATTTATGAAGAACAGTGCACGGTAGAACTGCAATGAAGGCTGAATCATGAAACATAGCAGCAGCGATTAAGGCAGGAAAGGAAAAACCAAGAAGCCCTAGAAACAAGGCTCTAATACCATGTGAAATCTGTGATAATTTCTCATTGATTTATAGTAGGGTCAACCACCCTATATAGACGAGAAGAGATTTACAAAGTAGGAAAGAGTACAAAAGGAAACTATGAGAATAGGAAGCATAATCAAATCTGTACAAAAAGTCAAACAATAAATATGGAAATAATTCCACAATCACAGGAACCAAACGGTAGATTGATTGGTATGAATCTCGGCTGATTGATTCTCCAACAGTATATAATTTAGTTAATCCAAATTTAATATTGACCCTAATAAATATTCAAAATATACTGTGACCCCAGTTACTATACTGACCTGATAGCTAGTGTACCGCAATCCTAGCAACTATGGTTGTGATTCTTAAAGACATTCTACACCTATGTTTCCTGAAAATACTACTGCCATAACAAATTACAAATGGGTGTGTGTGTGTGTGTGTATATATATATATATATATATATTCAGGAAAATGATACACTTCCATTCCATTCCAAAATAGTGAATTTAGTAACCCAAACAAGATTAGTTTCTTTTCCTTTACATTTTGTTTTCTTAAATGTTTTTTTTTTTTTTAAGGAGGAGAAGAATGAAATATGATAATCAAAAGGTTGGATGGTTTTGGCAACACAAGTACAAATTGGTTCTCATGTTCTGAAAACTCAATTTTTTAGATAATTAATTTGTAGAAATAATATTTTAAGTTGTTCCGTTGGCTATCTATTTGTTAAAAGGGTAGTTTTAGAAGTATCCTAAATTATAATAGTTATATGTAGAAGTCTACCCCTATCATGCCATCATACAACATGTAGAACCATCTGCATTTTAGATAACATGGTTCTACACGGTAATATGGGTGTAGTTTCTAATAAAACCTGAAATTTATACCAGGATAGATGGTATCATATGGTCAACAAATTCAGTATTGGTAGGATTTTTAATCTCGCAACTTGCTCTAATGCCATTTTCATTTTCTGGTGTTTCCTTTGTTGGTTGTTTTCTTTTTCTTGTACTTGCACAAAAGTTTTTCAAACTAATGAATCAATCATAACATTCCCAAGGCAGTGTATATTGAGATAATATTCACTGTCCATGGATTATAGAACAACTTCTAATATTTCTATCTTAAATTTTATCAAATGTACTTGGAATCTAAATGTGCTTTTTCACAGTAACTTTGTTGGATTTCATTCTTTTCCTATTAGGTATTAATTTACCTTTTTGCAGGTGCTTAATGATTGTATTGGTTTTGTGGGACCACTGCTTCTCAATAAGCTGATTCAATTCCTTCAGCAAGGTTCATATATTTGATATTTTCTTCTCTTTGGTTTTTATCCATGCTAAGAAAAGAAATCCCTAAGTGTGATGAATGCCATCATTACATATTTTACACAGTGGCATGGTTCTATTTGAGAAGGCTAAAAGTCAAACATTAAGTGTGTGAGTTCTTGTCTGCTTCAAATTGGATTATAATAAAACATTAAAGTTATACATTTTTTGCTTTGAAATTTGATATGATTCCTTGAGCAACAATCTGTTTAGATGAATTTAAATTAGGTCCTTGATGGACTTGTCAAGACCTTACCCTAGAAAGAAGAATTGATTCAAGCAAGGCTGGTAAAGGAACAGACCTACATTGAATAATCTCTCCAAAAACTCACTGTTTCCCAATGCTTTCTTGGAGATATGATTGCATGCAAAAGGGCATTCCTAGTGCACAAGGCTTCCCACTTTTGCAAGGGTTAGGGGAGGGTCATTTTGCAAGGGTTAGGTTAGGCATTCCTGTCTGCCTAACTCTAATCCGTGACCTTTCCAATCCCAAAGGAGCAATTTAAATGATAATATATTCTTTTAAGTGAGCAATTTACATAAAAGCTAGCATGTGGTTGTTGTTAGCAGAGTGGTATCTTTCCAAAAGTCTTATATCTCCTTGTTGAGGGTTTCAGAGATTATTTACTTTGTGGAATTGAGATGCTTTGATGACTGCAGTGCAGTGTCGTGGATTTAGCGTCTAATGGGATCACTCACAGAAAAAAGGGAACCTTTTGAAGATGCTACTAGAGATGGCCAAAAATTTTGCTTACTGTTTCCTTGTTCTAAAATTTGTTCTTTTTTTTTTGATCAAATGTAAATATGTATAAAGATCAAAATACCCGGGACGACAGACGCAACAAAACTAAAGCCCCTGAAGAAGAGTTTTATACTGGGTCAAAACATGGGGATACAAAGAAAACATAGCTTTGTATACAAAGGTTTTAATCCTATATGAAATACTCTCACTACAAGGCTTTACATTCTCAAAAACACTCCGATTTCTAACACCCCAAATGTGGTAGACCGTGGCTGCCAAAGCCATCCTTTTAACACGGCTATGACAAGAAGACCCTCTGGCTTGCCTCTGAATACACTTTAACACCCTTGACAGTGTTGACATTGTGCGGGAAAGGCCTAGCCAAGCCCTGATCGAGCTCCAAATGTCCGAACTAATATGGCATTAAAAGAAAAGATGTCTTAAAGACTCTTCAACTGTGCCGCACATAAGGCATGACGAATCGATATTAAGAAACAAAAGCCTGTCCTTCGTGAGAATTTTTGCCTTGGCACACAGCCACAAAATGAAAGCCTGCTTGGGGATTAGGTTGGACTTCCACACCAATGAGAACCATTTGACTCTCTTCCCTTTAGGCCTGAAATAATCATACGCTGCCTTAGACCTAAAGGCCCCATTCTCAATCCAACCCGATATAATGGCCACAGTGCCATCGGGGAATCCTCCATCCTGTAATAAAGAGTCCCTGATGCACAACAATTTTTTGAATAAGGATGGATCATCATCTCTACGCTCCCTTTCCCAAATGGATGTTATCCCTAAGTACTGGTGGCCAATCCATTTAACCCATGGAGAGTCCTTTTTGGAGTGAATGTTCCATAAGATCTTGGATACCAATCCAGTGTTCCAGCTTCTGATATCTCTAAGGCCAAGGTCTCCTTTAGACTTCGGCATACACACGGACCTCCAAAAAACTAATGGAAAATTAGAGTTCCATAAGAAAAGCCTACATAAACGGACAATGTTATCAATCATCGCACCAGGGACATTAAGAATCGAAAACCAATAACATTCAGTCCCTTGTAGAACAGCCTGGATGAGCTTAGATCTCCCAGCACACGATAAAGAAGAAGCTGTCCATGAACTGATACAATCCAATATTTTATCAATAGGAGGTGCATAAAAGCTCACTTTAAGCTTCTGAGCCGCAACAGGAAGCCCGAGCCGCAACAGGAAGCCCCAAATACTGGAAGGGCATGCTGCCTCTCTGGAAACCCGTAATGCTGAGGATATCTTGCAGATCCTCCCCCTGTAACCCTGCAGTAAAAATGCTAGACTTCCCCATATTTGTAGACAAACCCGAGACAACAGCAAAATCTTTAAGGCAATCCATGAGTATTGAAACAGAGATGGGATCCCCCCTTGACAAGAGCATAATATCATCAGCAAAAATAAGGTGAGAAATACAAAGTTTGTTGCACTTGGGATGGAAATTAAAATCAGGCTACCTGGCAATATAATTCAAAGCTCTTGATAAGTATTCCATGCATAACACAAAAATAAAGGGAGATATTGGGTCTCCTTGCCTAATACCCCTTGTCCCCTTGAGAAAGCCACGCATGGCACCATTGACCACAATCGAATATGAGGGGGATGAAATGCACTCCATGACCCAACCAACGAACTGAGAATGAAATCCAAGGCCCAGTAAAATCTGCCTAATAAAACTCCAATTTATCGAATCATATGCCTTGCTCAAATCCACTTTAAGTAAGCATCTAGGAGAGATTCTCTTGCGACCATACTTTCTCAATAATTCTTGAACCAAGTGGATGTTATTTGCTATGCTCCTACCTTTAACAAAAGCGGCTTGAGCTTGGTCAATAATCGACCCAAGAACAGGAACCATCCTGGCTGCCAAAATCTTAGATATGACCTTATACAACACATTGCAGTAAGAAATAGGTCTATAATCAGTCACAACCAAGGCATGGGCATTTAAGGAATGAGCACAACAGTCGTATGATTAATCTGCTTTAAAAGCGAGCCCGATCTAAAGAATTCCTTAATCGCTTGGCAGAATTGATTTCCCACAATATTCTAGGCTTTCTTAAAAAGACATGAAGATTACCCCTCCGGCCCAGGGGCCTTGTCATCCCCAATATCAAAGAGGGCCAACTTGATTTCCTGATCCGAGGGATCATTAATTATTGGAACGAGGATAAGAAGCTATGGCAAGATAAAGATAGGTTGTTTTACTCTTTTATATTATGTATTTATTTTGTGTTTTATCTTCTTGTTGTATATTTAAATTTGATGTAATCTAGTCCTAGATATTAGATTAGGAATCTAGTCCTAAAATATAGGGATGTAATCCAGCCCTAAAATATAGGAGAATTCTTTGAAACTTCTTGTATAAATTCTAAGATTGCTATCAATAAAATTAACAAGGAATACCGCTTCCTTTTTCCACATGGTATCAGAGCAATTTGTCGAGTAGAATACAACATAACCCTAGTACCTTCATTGCCCAATTCTTGCTCCGTCAGTCCTACCTTCATTGTAGTCCGCGATCTGATCCTCAACCCTTGATTTGATTCTCCATTGGTCCTGCCTTCATTGCCCTAAGCCCGGACCATCTCTATTTACCCTTGACGTGCCTTTATTGCATCCACAAGCCTGCTGGTTTCACAAACTCACTGATAGCCGAAAGCAAAAGGTTTAATGGCGGAACTATCAGATGTCGCAAGCCCAACCAGTGATACAAATCCAGCAGAAGGACATCAACAACATCACTCTCCAGTGGTTAGTGAAGTCCCTCTGTCCTCAGAACTCCCTATAGTCCATCCATCTTATCGGTTGGATGGGAAAAATTATCTTCAATGGGCCCAACTAGTGAAGACTCTTCTCAAGGGCCGTGAGAAAGGCAACCATCTGTTTGGAAGCCCTCCCAAAGAAACAGATCCAATATACATAGCATGGGACATAGATGATTCTCGCATCATGTCTTGGCTATGGGGAACTATGCAACCAGAGATTAGTAGGAACTTTATGTTCCTAAGTACAGCCAAAGCCGTATGGGAGACAGCGCAACAAACCTACTCCAAAATCCAGGATGCTTCTGTGATTTTCGAAGTCAAGACAAAGATTACAGCCACCAAACAAAGCCAACTTACCGTCACAGATTACTACAACGTAATGAGAGGATTGTGGCTGGAACTTGATCAATATCAGCCCATTAAGATGGTATGCCAAGAAGATGCTGCAACACTCAATCGAATAATTGAACGAGACAGGATTGTTGAGTTCCTCGCTGGACTCAATCCTGACTTCGACCAAGTAAGGGTCCAAATTCTCGGTAAGGATAAACTCCCAACTCTTAATGAGGCTTTTGCAATTGTAAGAAGTGAGGAAAATCGAAGATATGCTATGCTAACTGAACACACAACTGAGGGATCTGCACTAGTGATCAGCAAACAAGAAGGAAATAAAGCTGGAAAAGTAGGGTTTCAGAACCCTAGCAAACCTAGATCCAGTTTTCAGCATCATAACCCTAGTCATAATCGAGACTCACAATGGTGTACCTTTTGCAAAAAGTCTCGCCACACTAGGGAAACATGCTTTAAACTGCATGGGAAGGAGGCAGTCTTGAGTAGGATCGGAGGATTCAAGAACATGAAATCCCAAAGCTTTCATGTAAATAAAGAGCAAGAAGAGGAAGCTGATAAAAGGGAAGTAGAAGTCGAATCTGATTCATTGAATGCTGACGAATTAGGCAAATTATAAGCCTTTCTTCGGACGCTTCAAGATGGAGGAACCTGCTCCTTAGCTCATCAAGGTAATTCTCAAGGTAATTTCCCTTCCTGTACAGTTTTTTCAGCTTCCAAAATTGATAAGAATAGCAGTTGGGTCCTTGATTCAGGGGCTACCAATCACATGACCCCTAATATTCATTGTTTTGTGACTTATGATACCCTTAAGCCTACCAAACATATCCTGATTGCCAATGGAACCACTATTCCTATCCTAGGTAAAGGCAAAGTATCATTAAACTCTCAGCTTTCCCTTGAACAAGTTCTTTATGTTCCAACATTAACTACCAGCTTGATTTCCATACAAAAACTAACCCAAAATCTTGATTGTTTGGCGGTTTTCTCTCCTTCAATGTGTAAGTTTTAGGACAAGAAAACGGGGCAGATGATTGGTGTGGCTAAAGTTCGAAATGGGCTCTTTATCTTGGATAGGGAGAATGATTGTTCTATAAGGAGACAACAGCAACTTATGGCTTATTCTTCATCAGCATCCTCCCAGCCAGTCTCATCTTTCCAGACAGCAGCATCCTCCCAGTCAGCCTCTAAACTATCTTCTATTTGGTTACATCATTTTAGACTAGGCCATCCTCCATTTAGATTGTTGAAACAAATATTTCCAGATTTGTTTAAGTCATTAGACCCTAGGAGTCTTAGGTGTGATGAGTGCATTGTTGCTAAACATCATCGAGTCTCTTTTCCAATCAGTAATACTTTATCTTCAAAACCATTTTACTTAATTCATTCTGATGTTTGGGGGCCATCTAGAATATCCAATTGTTCTGGGGCAAAATGGTTTATTACATTTATTGATGATTGCACTCGTATGTGTTGGGTATTTCTTTTAAAAGATAAGACTATTATTGGGTCCACATTGATCACATTCTACAAACTGATTCAAACTCAATTTGGAACTACTATAAAAAGGCTTAGAACAGACAATGCAAATGATTACTTTAACATTCAGCTGCAAACTTATTTCCAAAAAGAGGGAATCATACATGAGTCATCTTGCATTGATACACCCCAACAAAATGGGGTGGCAGAGAGAAAGATGCGTCATCTTCTCAATGTCACTCGAACCTTACTTCATCATCATCATGTGCCAAAATATTTTTGGGGGGAAGCTGTGTTAACAGCCACTTATGTCATTAATAGAGTCCCATCTAGGGTTCTAAATGGTCAAAGTCTGTTTCAATCTTTAAATTCTTTTTTTCCAGATTTTAATCTTCATTCTCAGCTACCCTTAAGAGTGTTTGGATGTGTATGTTTTGTTCACATACTCAAAATCCATAGAGACAAGTTGGACCCTAGGGCCCTTAAGTGCATCTTCCTTGGATACTCTCCAACACAAAAATGGTATAAGTGCTACCATCCAAGCACCCGAAAATTCTATGTTTCAAAAGATGTCACATTTAATGAATCTCAGCCCTATTTTTCCCCTTTTCCAGCTAGGCCAGCAGGTACAAATCTTGTAGATTTGGATTGGGAATTTCTAAATGCAAGTCTAGAGACTAGAGCAGCCAATCAGGATCCTCCAGAAAATTCCAGCCCTAGTATGATACCTCAACCTTCACCAACTGATTATCCTCACTCCAGCCTTGGTTCTCCTATAAGATACAAAGGTTCTCCCTATGTTTACAAGAGAAGGCAGCCTATTGAAGAACTGCAGCCAGTCCCATCATCAGCTCCAGATACCAGCCTGGAAATTATACCAAATAAAAATACAGCCACCAACTTCAATACCTCTCAAACCCAATCTGAACCCCTGGACTTAAACCTTCTCATTGCCATTCGAAAGGGTGTTAGAACTTGCACCAAACATCCATTAGCCTCCTATCTTTCATACCACCGTACATCCGATCAATACCAAGGCTTCCTAACATCATTGGATGCAATTGCTATTCCCAAATCAGTAGAGGAAGCTGTAAAAGACCCTAATTGGAAGAAGTCAATGTTAGAAGAAATGGATGCCCTAAAGAAGAATCAAACCTGGGAATTAGTTCCTAGGACAAAGGATACCAAACTCGTGGGTTGCAGGTGGATTTTTAATGTTAAATACAAAGCCAATGAAACTCTTGATAGGTATAAGGCCCGCTTAGTGGACAAAGGTTATACTCAATCTTATGGTATTGATTATCTAGAAACCTTTGCACCTGTGGCTAGAATAACTACGGTAAGAATTCTAATAGCATTGGCAGCTAAATTTGAATGGAAATTGCAACAATTCGATGTCAAAAATGCCTTCTTACACGGAGATTTAGAGGAAGAAATTTTTATGGAAATTCCACCTGGCTTTACACATGACGGAGATGAGAAGACTCAGGCTTGTAAACTCAAGAAAGCTCTATATGGACTTAAACAGTCCCCTCGAGCATGGTTTGGAAGATTTTCAAAGGCCATGATTTCTATGGGATATCACCAAAGTCGAGGAGACCACACTCTGTTCATCAAACATACAGGAGAAAAGGTAACAATTTTGCTTGTCTATGTGGATGATATTGTGGTAACAGGGAATGACACAACTGAACAAGACCGCCTCAAACAAAACTTAGCTCATGAATTTGAAATCAAGGAGCTTGGTCAATTACGCTACTTCTTAGGCATAGAAGTAGCACACTCAAAGGAAGGTATTTTCTTATCTCAGCGAAAATATATCTTGGATTTACTTGCTGAAACAGGGCTATTAGGGGGAAAAGGAGGAAAGATACCAGTTGATCCCAATACAAAATTGCAAGCCAATAATGGAGGTCAAGAGGTGGACAAAGGGAGATATCAACGCCTAGTAGGACGATTAATATATCTGTCACATACTAGACCTGACATATCATTTGCTGTCAGTCTAGTCAGTTAGTTCATGCATGATCCTAATGAAGAACGTATGGCAGCAGTAAGGAAGATTCTATGTTATCTTAAAGCTACACCTGGAAAAGGGATCCTATTCACACCAGGGACAGACTTAAAGCTTCAAGGATATACAGATGCAGATTATGGTGGCTCACTAGTTGACCGAAGATCTACAACTGGGTACTGTGTATTTCTAGGAGGAAATCTGATCTCCTGGAGGAGCAAAAAGCAAGGGGTGGTGGTTAGATCAAGTGTTGAGGCAGAATTTAGAGCTATGGCCCTAGGAGTATGCGAGCTCTTATGGGTAAAGATTATCCTAGAAGATTTGAAAATCCCAATACAAAGGCCTATTGAACTCCTGGGTGATAATCAATCAGCTATAAGTATATCCTACAATCCAGTGCAACATGAAAAAACCAAACATATTGAAATTGATAGACACTTCCTAAAGGAAAAGTTAGACAGTGGTTTATTGAAGATTTCATATATCCCTTCAAATCATCAAGTGGGTGATGTTTTTACAAAAGGTTTGCCAAATACCCAATTTGAAGTCCTAATCAACAAGCTGGGCATGATTGATATCTACTCCCCAGCTTGAGGGGGAGTGTTGGAACGAGGATAAGAAGCTATGGCAAGATAAAGATAGGTTATTTTACTCTTTTATATTTTGTATTTATTTTGTGTTTTATCTTCTTGTTATATATTTAAATTTGATGTAATCTAGTCCTAGATATTAGATTAGGAATCTAGTCCTAAAATATAGGGATGTAATCCAGCCCTAAAATATAGGAGAATTCTTTGAAACTTCTTGTATAAATTCTAAGATTGCTATCAATAAAATTAACAAGGAATACCGCTTCCTTTTTCCACATTAATCATCTTATCTGCTTGCATCTGGGTTAACATAGGACCAGCACACAGAATGTCCTTGGAAACATGCTCACACGTGGAGGAAGAACCGAACAAGCCCTTAAAGTACCTAACGAACTCCTCAACAACTTGTTCCGAGGAGGAAGTGGCCTCCCCATCAGCCTTTAAAACCATAGGAATGAAATTGCGCCTGGCATTCCTCTTCACAATATTATGAAAGAACTTAGTGCTCCTATCACTAAGCCTCAGATAATCACATTTGGCTTTCTGCCAGTAGAACATTCTTTCAGCATCCGAGAGGAGAAAAACCTTCTTACGCAGACTGACCACCTTTCTCTGAGCTTCGCTATCATGAGGCTGGTTTTGAAAAACCTGCTGAGCCTCCTCAAGATCTTTTTTAGCCATCTCAGCCCTCACAGAAATGTGACTAAAATGCTTAACATTCAGCATTTTAAGAGGACCCTTAAGCTGTTTCAGCTTCATGCAAAAAGTGAACTGGCTTGACCCATGTAATTCGCCTTCCCAGCACTCATGAACAGTGGGCAGAAACTGATTGTGCTTGGACCACATATTAAAGAACTTAAAGGAACTCCTGGGAATACTCTTCTGTTGAAAAAGAGAAACCGCAGCAGGGGAGTGGTCCTATAAGACATTATGCTAAATTCATCTTTTTGTACAGCTGAAAGATAAATTACAATGTAGTGGTCTGTTTGTGTTTATACTTAATACCATTACTTGTCTTTTGGACTCCCAAGTTTGTTTTTAGGCTTAGGATGTCATGAGTGGAATTATGAGACTTATCTCTGATTCCATATCTTTTTTCTTTGTTCTATAGTTATTGGCTCTAAGTACTGATTTGACCTTTACATTCTTTCACTGCTTGTCAAATTCAGCTGTGACTTCAGATATATTTAGTGTTGTTGCCTGATGTTTCCTTGCAGAATTTTCTATTTTAAGAGATAACTGTTGTATGACAAATATTTCTGTCCAATAAATAAATTTTGGAATTTATATTCTTTTCATCTTATATATTGATGTAACATGGTATATATGCATTCCAGAACTATGGACTTTTATTGTTATGGCATTAGGCAAATGTTGGAAACTTTCAAAACATCATGTTCCCTTGCTTGATCAGTTTGATTACTTAGTTTTATTGTGAGTAGATGCATTATTTTCTTGGATTGAAATAAGACCATCTAGCATTACTTATTACATCTTTGTGACATTGATTCAAATGGTTTTGTTTTTTCATCTAATCAGGTTCTTGGAGTTTGGATGGTTATATCTTAGCAATTTCTTTGGGTCTTACATCTATTTTAAAGTAAGTGTATTTTGCTTCCATTGCTGTCTTATTATAATTCATTCTTTTTTTGTCTTTTTCATTGAGCTCTACATCATCACATACTTCTTTTATTTTATTATCAACTGTTGAACCAGAGAAATTGAAGGAGAGAAAACCCTTTTTAGGAGAAGAGAACTTGGTGAGGCCTAGCCTCCTTCTATTGAAATTTATAGCAAGGCTATACACTAATTAAAGGCTGAAATTAAGGCCTATTTACAAGCTAATTGACAGCCTAATTACAAGCTGATTGACAACCTAATTACAAGCTAATTACATTTATTCCAACAACTCTCCCTTGAGTTGGACCATATAGGTCATATGCACCAAGATTGTTACAAATAAAACCAATACGAGGACCCCAAAGAGACTTAATGAAGACGTTTACCAGTTGATCGGTTGAATTGACAAAACTAGTGGCAATACATCCAGATAAAATCTTTTATCTTATGAAATGACAATCAATTTTTATGTGTTTGGTCATCTCATGAAAAACGGGATTTGAGGCTACATGCAAGGCGGCGCGATTATCGCGGATTAACTTTATTTGCATCACCTCGCCATATTTTAATTCTTGTAGCAATTGTTTCAACCATATAAGTTCACATGTTGCCAAGGCCATAGCATCGTATTCTGCTTCGACACTAGACCTAGCAACCACATTCTTCTTCTTACTCTTCCAATATACCAAGTTACTACCAATTAGGACACAATACCCAGAAGTAGAGCATCCATCTGATGGAGAACCTGCCTAATTGACATCAGAATACCCAATCACCTGGGTATGACCTTTATCTTCATATAACAATAATGCGAACCGCAACATCGCAATGACTATCACATAGAGACTGTAGAAACTAACAGTTGAGTTGTATAGTTAGCATGATGTCATGGCTTATGTCATGAGCAGTGTTCTAAAAATTGGCCTAGGCGGCCACCTAGACATTGCGGAGGCGTTAGACAGCCCCTGGCTACCACGAATATAGGATAATCGGCCTCCTTAGACACTGATCCGATTAACAGATAGTCGGTAATGCTTAGGCGGCCCAGGTGGCGCCTAGGTTAATTTCTCTCTCTCGTCGCCACCACCAATTGCCTCTTCGAAAGCTCTCTCTCGTCGCTGTCGATGCCGCTGCCACTAGTTGTCTCCACTGGTCGGCCATCATTTGCCTACACCATTGCCACCATAGTGCTTGCCTCCATTAGATCGACCCAATCCCGGAGATCCATCCCCGTCGCCACGTGTCGCTAGATTGATCTGCTAGTTGAGACGTTTTTGCCCTGATCTCTCTCTTCGGTGCTCCGATTGCGACGTCGTCACCACCATTGGACTTGTCTCCCTTAGTCCATCCAGATCCAGGTGGTTTCATTGCTGTCGGCCGCCGCCCATTGCACGCCTCTATCACTGCTCCTTCCATCCTGTTTTAGATCTAATTTGTAGTCCTCAACATGTCTGACCTTAGTCAAATCACTCCTACACGTGGTGAGTCCCAACCTTTTTCAACATCTTCTGGCTCCCAACCTTTTTCCCTTTCCAACATATGGACCTTTGTTATCACCTCTAACAAGTTGATAGGTTCTGCCGACTATCTCTCATGGGAAGCCTTTGTCAAGTTGTGGTTCAAGGGGCAGGGACAAATAAACCATCTCACCACGAAGGCAGAGGATGTCGATCCAGTCAACAAAGCTAGATGGGAACAGCTTGATGCTCAGTTGTGTAATATTTTGTGGAATTCCATTGATCGCTCTGTTTTGTAGCTCTTTCGGTTGTTTGAAACCTATTATGAGGTTTGGACAGAAGTCGCTGAATATTACACCAACATTCAACGTCTATACGCAGTTGTCCACACCATCAAGAACATCTAGCATGGTCACTATATGGAATCCTATCTGGGCCATATGCGTTCTCTTATGCAGGAGTTTGAAACTCTTCTTCCATACTCTGATTCCGAAGCCGCTTATGATTCTCAGCAGGGAAAACTGTTCATGGTCCTTATGTTATTTGGTCTCAAGCTTGAGTTCGAGCCTGTTCGCCATCAGATCTTAACTAGGTCCACTAACCCTACTATGAAAGATACATACAAAAGATTACTCAATATGGCTAGTAGTTCTTCCTCTATTGGTAGTTCTACAGGTACCCCTCCCGAGGCCTTTGCTCGTGTCTAAAACTTTCGGCGGTAATCAAGGTCAGGCTGGTAGTCGCTCTCGTCCTCACTGTAACTTTTGTAAAAAGAAGGGGCACGAGAAAGATAAGTGTTGGAACTGCATGGTCGACCAGCTGCCCCTCCTGCATCTCAGACATCTCGAGCAGCTCATATTGCCTAGAGTGCCCCTAGTCCAGCATTGGGCCCTCCGATGGTAACCCTACCAGCTACTGACTATGAGGCTATCTTGAAGTTCCAAGCATCTCGACCATCTACTGGTCATCCCATGGCTTGTGTTACTCAAGGCCATTCTATTGGCCCTTGGATTTTGCACTCTGGCACCACCGATCATATGTGTGGTAATAAGGATTTTTTTTCTACCCTTACACTTTCTGAACATTTACCAATCATCACTCTTGTAGATGGCACCAAAACGCCCGTTAAAGGGATACGAAAGACCTTTCCTACCTCATCTTTCCCTTTAAATTATGTCCTTTTATGTCCCATGTAGTCCTTTTAATTTGCTTTATGTTAGTCAACTTACTAGAGAACTAGACTGTTCAGTGACCTTTACCTCTACTTTTGTTTGTGTGTAGGACCGGGGTACGGGGTGGACGATTGGTGTCGGGTGTGAGTCATGGGGCCACTATCATCTTATTGTGCCTAGTTTGCAGGTAGCCTACACTAGTGCGGCTTCCCTAGATCTCCTCCACTCTCGTCTCGGTCATCCGAACATCTCCAAATGATAAAATATATTCTCTATTCTCCTTATTTATCTTGTATTTTATTTATCTTGTACTTTATCTTTATCTTATTTCTTTCTTGATTAGGTTTATTTGTATTTTTCTTTGTTATAATCTAGTCTTATAAAATAGGAATATAATCTCTAAAATCTAGGAGAATTCTTAGGAAACTCTTGTATAAATATTTTTCATTCATATCAATAAAATACATGAGAATACTGCTTCCCTTCCTCCTTTTCTACATGGTATCAAAGCCTCGTTAATAGGCTGATATAGTAAACCCTAGTGCCTTCATTGCACCATCACTGTTCACTGTCACTACCATTGTTCACGTAGAAATGCTTCTGTCCGGCCACTGCCTTCCAGCACCGCCACCACTATTAGGTTTGCTATCATCAGATCGACCGACCACCTGAGAACCACCGCCATCGGAGTCCACACGCGCCGGCGCGTGAAGGAGCGTCCGCAGCCCTTTCGCCTCCTTCTGTTCCAGATCTGATCTCCAGCGTCTCTCTAGCCCATCCCTGGTGTCAAAATCTTCCGCTGCTGAGTGCTTCCGTTGCTGTCAGTTCGCTTCTTCCGTTGCTGTCCTATTTTTCTTTCTGCTGAGTCTTTACCATGACAGACACTTATGAGACAAAGAACAATGCTTCATCTGAAATGCTAATGGGGAGTTTGTCTAACAGTGACCTTCCAGGGTTACATCAGTCTTATAGGTTTAATGGAAGGAACTACTTACAATGGGCGCAGCTTGTGCGGACTTTCTTGAAAGGAAGAGGAAAGCTGGCCCATCTGACCGAGCCTAGTCCAGATGCTAAAGACCCTAATTTTGCTACATGGGAAGGAGAGGATTCCTTGATAATGTCTTGGCTGTGGGGCTCAATGCACCCTGAGGTAAGTAAAAATTGTATGTTCTTGTCTACGGCTAAGGAGATTTGGGATACTGCAAAGCGTACTTATTCTAAAGTACAAGATGCCTTGGTTATTTTTGATATCAAGATGAAAATAAGTGGTACTAAACAGGGTTCTCTAATTGTCATCGAGTACTAGAATAAAATGAATGGATATTGGCTTGAGTTGGATCATTATCAAGATATCAAGATTAAATGTAGTGAAGATGCAACCACCATAATTGCAATATTTGAAAGAGATAGGGTAGTTGAATTTTTAGCAGGCTTTAATGTTGATTTTGATCAAGTAAGGGTGCAGGTCCTAGGGAAAGACAAAATTCCTTCTTTAAATGAAGTCTTTGCTATTGTTCGTAGTGAGGAGTATAGGAGAATAGCTATGCTAAATGAGACTTCTCTTAAGAGATCTGCAATGGTAACTAACAAGAAAGATGCTTCTCAGTTTAGGTCACAACAAGGTGGGAATGTTTTTAATCCTAAAGCTCAAAATAAAGATGGTTTATGGTGTTCTTTTTGTAAGAAACCCAAACATACTAGAGAGACCTGTTTTAGACTCCATGGGAAAGAAGCGGTACTAAATAAGGTAGGAGGAATGAAGAATCATTAGAATTTTCAACCTCGACAGCAAGTTCAAGCCTATCAAGTTGCCAAAGAGGAAGAGACTGCATTGGAGAAGACAGATTCAGTTACAACCGATTCATCTATCATGACCGAACAACTTAATGATCTTGGGCTAATATAAATAATGATCTTAGGCTGATATAAATAATGATCTTCCCATTTTGGAAACCTCTCATGATTTGCAGATTCATGCTCCATCTAACGCTTCCTTAGATGAACAGAACTAGCCGGAACCTCCAGAAGAACAGCTGCCATCCACTCCAATTCGATTCAAAGGATCCCCCTATGTCTTTAAGAGGAGAACATAACAACAACAGCCCATTCCAGAACCTCTTCTAGCTCCAGTTCCTCTCCTAATCCAGGTAATGAAACCTCACGTTGTTGTCCCTCTGATTCTCAGCCCAATTCTGCCACATCTAATTCACTACTTACATCAATTACTAATGATCTTGATCTACCAATTGTCCTTTGCAAAGGGAGCAGAAGCTGTACCCAACACCCTTTGGCCAATTATATGTCCTATCACTGCTTATCTCCAAATCATAAGGCTTTTCTGACTTCCTTAGACACAATTCTTATTCCTAAGACAGTTAATGAGGCTTTCCAAGATCATAATTGGGTTCAAACAATGCAGGAGGAGATGAGGGCCCTAGAAAAAAATCAAACACGGGACATTGTCCCTAAGCCAAAGGGAGTCAAGCCTGTAGGCTGCCGGTGGGTTTTTAACCTCAAATATAATGTAAATAGATCCCTAGAAAGATATAAGCCAAGGCTAGTTGCTAAGGGATACACACAAACTTATGGTATTGATTACCTAGAAACTTTTGCTCCGGTAGCCAAAATGTCAACTATGCGTATCCTATTAGCCCTGCCAGCACACTATGGCTGGAAGTTGCACCAATTTGATGTAAAAAATGTTTTCTTGCATGGAGATTTTGCGTATCCTATTAGCCCTACCAGCCAAAGTTTGTACTTGTTGGTTTCATCATGTCAACTAAGTTATGGAACACAACTATATCAATTATCTTCATTCACCACCATCTCATGAAATTTCTCCATGTGAAGATGGTGTTCAAACTTCATTTTATCATTACTCCGCCAGGGGATATTATCCACTGCCGGTCCCAAGCCCGGATAAAGGAGGAGGGTTGCGTTAGGTAGCCGACAGCCAGCGTAAAACCTAGTCGGATCCAAATATGAATTCTAGACAAACTATCTATTGGGATGTAACCCACATAGAAGTCTAGAATTCATGTAGCCAACCCCATATAATGGGATAACGGCTGGATATGTTGTTGTTGTTGTTGTTGTTGTATGGAGATTTAGAAGAAGAGGTGTTCGTGGAACACCCCCCCCCCTAGCTTTGATAAAGGGTTATCCGGACAGGTATGCAAATTAAAGAAAGCTCTTTATGGCCTTAAACAATCTCCTCAGGCCTGGTTTGATCGTTTTTCTAAAGCCATGAGGCATATAGGTTATTCTCAAAGTAGAGGTGATCATACTTTTTTCTTTAAGCATTCCTGTGGGGGAAGGATAATAGCTCTTTTGGTTTATGTGGATGATATTATTGTCACTAGAAATGACTGTGAGGAGTAGGTACAACTTAAGGATAATCTTTCCAAGACTTTTGAAATTAAAGATCTTGGCATTTTAAATTATTTTTTGGGTATAGAGGTAGCTTATTCTAAAGCAGGTATCTTCTTATCCCAAAGAAAATATATTCTTGATCTATTACATGAGATAGGTTTGCTAGGTGGTAAAAGTGCAAGTACTCCGGTGGAATTTAATGTTAAACTATGTGATCAAGGTCAACCGGTGGATAAAGGGAGGTATCAACGATTGGTCAACAGACTAATCTATTTATCTCACACCAGACCAAATATTGCCTTCGCAGTAAGTTTGGTTAGTCAGTTCGTGCATTATCTTACAGAAGATCATATGCAAGCTGTATGACGAATTTTGTGCTATTTAAAGACAACTCCAGGTAAAGGAATCTTATTTAAAGGTGGGACAGATTTAAATATCATAGGATACACTGATGCAGACTATGGAGGGTCTTTGGTTGATAGACGTTCTACCACAGGTTGTTGTGTCTTCTTAGGTGGAAATTTGGTTTCTTGGGGTAAAAAGCAAGGGGGAGTAGTGCGATCAAGTGCTAAAGCTGAGTTTTGGGCATTAGCAATGGGCCTATGTGAGTTGCTGTGGTTGCGAATTATTTTGGAAGATTTGAGGATTTTCAGCCATGGGTCAATCAAGTTGTGTTGTGATAATAAGTCAGCTATAAGTATAGCACATAATCCTGCGCAACATGATCGCACCAAACATGTGAAGATAGATAAACATTTTATTAAGGAAAAATTGGAAGCCGGTTTGATTTGCATTCCGTATGTGTCTTCGAAAGAACAACTGGCTAATTGTTTGACCAAAGGGCTGCCTCCTAAACGGTTTGAAGACTTGGTGTGCAAGCTAGGGATGGTTGATATCCATTCCCCAGCTTGAGGGGGAGTGATAAAATATATTCTCTATTCTCCTTATTTATCTTGTATTCTATCTATCTTGTACTTTATCTTTATCTTATTTCTTTCTTGATTAGGTTTACTTGTATTTTTCTTTGTTGTAATCTAGTCCTATAAAATAGGAATGTAATCTCTAAAATCTAGGAGAATTCTTAGGAAACTCTTGTATAAATATTTTTCATTCATATCAATAAAATACACGGGAATACCACTTCCCTTCCTCCTTTTCTACACTAAACTAAAGAAGTTAGTTCCTAGTTTGTCGTCATTATCCACTTTTAATTGTGAGTCATGTCAGCGTGGTAAACACGCTCGTAGTTCTTTTCCTAGTCGCGTCCATAATAGGACTGCGACTCCTTTTTCCCTTGTGCACTCTGATGTATGGGGGCCCAGTTGAGTCAACTCTACTCTTAAGTTTTTTCATACTTTGTTACTTTTATTAATGACTTTTCTCATTGCACTTGGTTGTTTCTCATGAAAAGTCGGTCTAAATTGTTTTTTCTCTTTCAAACATTTAATGCTGAAATAAAAACACAATTTGGTGTTTCTATACATGCTTTCCATAGTGATAATGCCCTTGAATATTTTTCCTCTCAATTTGCTACTTTCATGACTGCTAATGACATCTTACATCAATCTTCTTGTCCTTACACACCCTAACAAAATGGTGTTGCTGAGTGTAAAAATCGCCATCCCATTGAAATTGCCCGAACACTACTTTTACATGTTAATCTTCCCACCAAATTTTGGGGTGACGCTATTTTTACTGCTTGTTATCTGATCAATTGCATGCCATCTTTAGTGTTACAAGACCAAATTCCTCATTCTCTTTTGTTCCCTACATAACCACTTTATTTTGTTCCCCTTCGTGTATTTGGATGTATCTATTTTGTGTATTCTTTTTCACCTGGACAACATAAACTTGCTGCCAAATCTTTCAAGTTTATCTTTCTAGGCTACTCTTGATTGCAAAAAGACTATAAGTGTTACTCTCCTGAGTTGAACCGCTATCTTATATCTGCTGATGTCACCTTCTTTGAACAACAGCCTTTTTTCTTAGTTGCTCAGCCCAATTCACGGAGTCTCGACTAGGTATTGCCTATTCCTTTTTCTTTTCTTTCGTTGCCCTCTTTGGGTCTGTCTGTCTCCTCCTTTGTGGACCCCCCATAACACACTCTAAGGATCCTTCACTTCTTACATATCATCGTCATCCTCAGCCTACTGTCGGTGTCAGCATTCCTCCAGAATAGGACTCTCCTGACTCACACTCTCCGTTAGTGGTTCCTCTTACCACGAATCCTGCGCCAGCTAGCCTTCCTGTTGCTCCCTGCAAAGGTACATGGTCCACTCGTAATCCACGCCTTCTTTATAACTTTTTGTGCTATGAGCATTTGTCACTTGCTTTTAGTGCTTTTGTTTTGAATCTTTCCTCTTTTTCTGTTCCTAAAACCACTGGTGAAGCCCTTTCGCATCTAGGTCGGCACTAAGTTATGTTCAATGAGATTGAAGCCTTACACTCAAATGGTACTTGGGATTTGGTGCCTCTACAACTAGGAAAGACTCTCGTTGGTTGCCGGTGGGTGTTCACTCCAAAAGTAGGTCCGGATGGACAAGTTGATCATCTTGAGGCTCGCTGGTTGCCAAAGGCTATACATAGATCTATGTGTTAGATTACAGTGATACCTTTTCTTCTATTGCTAAAATGGCTTATGCTCGCCTATTTCTCTCTGTGGTTGCTATGCGTCATTGGCCGCTCTATCAGTTGGATATTAAAAACGCCTTCCTCCATGATGATCTACAAAAGGAGGTTTATATGGAGCAACCAGCTAGTTTTGTTGCTCAGGGGGAGTTCAATGTAGTCTGCAAACTCAATAAGTCTTTATATGGTTTAAAACAATCTCCACAAGCGTGGTTTGGAAGGTTTAACACTGTGGTTCAAGTCTTTGGTCTCACCTGGAGTGAAGCTGATCATTCAGTTTTCTATCGACACTCCTCTTCTTTATACATCTATCTTATTATTTATGTGGATGACATTGTTATCTTAGGGAGTGATCAAGTTGGCATACAACAACTGAAGGAACATCTACATCAACACTTTCAGACCAAAGACCTAGACAGACTCCGGTATTTCTTGGGTATTGAGGTTACACAATCAAGAGATGGTATCTCAATTTCTCAGAGGAAGTATGCCCTTAACATCTTAGAAGAAACTGGCATGATGAATTGCAAACTAGCTAATACTCCAATGGACTCGAATATCAAACTCTTGTCGGGACAGGGGGAGCCCTTTTCAGATCTTGAAAAGTATCGAAGATTGGTAGGCAAGCTAAACTATCTCACCGTCACTCGCCCTAACATTGCTTTTGCTATAAGTGTAATTAGTCAGTTCCTCACATACCTTCACTGGGATGCTGTTATCCGGATTCTAAGATACATCAAAAGAGCACTAGGTAAAGGGCTACTCTATGAGTATAAGGAACACACAAATATTTGTTGTTATGTAAATGCGGATTTGGTAGGATCTCCTTCTGATCATAGGTCGACCTCTAGGTATTGTGTTCTTATGGGAAAATCTAATTTCTTGAAAAAGTAAGAAACCAAATATAGTAGCTAGATCAAGTGTAGAGGCAAAATATCGAGCTATAGCTAATGTAACTTGTGAGCTCGTCTGGCTTAAGGAACTCCTGCAGGAACTTAAGTTTTGTGAAGTGTCTCCTATGAAGCTTATTTGTGATAATTAGCCTGCCTTGCACATTGCTTCCAATCCACTGTTCCATAAATGGGCTAAGCATATTGAAATCGACTGTCACTATATTAGAGAAAAGTTGGTTGAATGATGTCATAACTTATGTCACGAGGTAGCATGATGCCATAGCTTATGTTATGAGATAGCATGATGTCATGGCTTATACCATGAGGTAGCATGATGTCATGACTTATGTCATGATGATGTCATGATAGTTGTATATATATGTTTTCCATCTCTTAATTTGAAATGATATAGAGATATTCTTCAAACCATCTCTCTCTCTCTCTCTAAATTCTCACACTAACTAACTATACTCACAACAAAAGAGATGTCTGGTTGGGTCAGATAATAACTCCCCCTATCCTGGCAAGAGCTTGATATTCAGGTATATGAGAGAAGCAACCGGTCTATAATTAAGGATGTCGGTCTGCTCAAGAATGTCTAAGGCATATTTTCTTTCTGAAATAACTATGTTGCTTTTGGACTGGGCCACTTCTATGTCAAGAAAATATTTCAACTTATCCAAATCTTTAGTCTGAAAACAATTGAAGAGATGTGTCTTCAGTTGAAGAATACCATCCTGATCACTTCTAGTAATGACAATATCGTCCACATAAATCATTAGATAAATGCATTGACCATCTGATGAGTGGCTATAAAAAACAGAGTGGTTAGCCTCATTGCGAATCATACCAAATTCCTGAAGAACTGTACTAAATCATCTAAACCAAGCTCGTGGAGATTGTTTCATCCCATAAAGAGAGCGGCGGAGTTTGCATACTAATCCAGACTCCCCTTGAGTAACAAAGTCAAGTGGTTGCTCCATATAGACTTCCTCCTGAAGATCATCATGAAGAAAAACATTCTTAATATCCAGTTGATAGAGAGGCCAATGATTCACCGTGGCAATGGATAAAAACAAGAGCACAGAGGCAATCTTAGCCATCGGAGAAAAGGTGTCACTGTAATCCAATTCGAAAATCTAAGTGTAGCCTTTGGCAACTAAGCGTGCCTTAAGGCGATCAACCTTCCCATCAAGACTAATCTTCACAATATAGACCCAACGGAAGCCAATAGTAGATTTACCAGGAGGAAGAAAAACCAATTCCTAAGTGCCACTAGAATGTTGAGCATCCATCTCATCAACCATGTCCTGACGCCACCCTGGATCTAAAAGTGCCACACTGGTAGTTTTAGGGATAGGTATAGAAGATAAAGTGGACACAAAGGCATTGTAGGGTGAAGTCAAAGCGATGATAGTTAAGGAAAGTGTATATGGGGTGAGGGTTGCAGGCAGAGCGTATACCTTTTCGAGTGGCAATGGGCTGAGGAGAAGGATCAACAACTGGCTCAGAAGCAACTGGCGGGTCTGAGGTAGGTGAGGATGTCAGAGCACGAGATGAGTCAGCAGGTTCTTCGTCAACAACTATAAAGAGGATGTAAATGACAATAATAACCTGAAGGGGACGCTTAGGGACAGTAGGAGCAATATTTGAGGAGGGCGAACAAAGGTAAGGAGTAGGAAGAACCTTAGAAACTGTGTGACTCTCAATAGGAGAAGAGAGAAAGAAAGGAGATGTCTCAAAAATGGTAACATCCACAGAGATGAAATAACGCTTCTTATCTAGAGAGTAACATTGATAGCCTTTCTAAAGTCGAGAGTAACCAAAGAAAATGCACTTAATAGCCTTGGCGGAAAATTTGGGATGGCTAGGGGTCGTGTTATGAACAAAACATGTGCAACCAAAGACACGAAGGGGAAGGGGATAAAGATTCTGAGTAGGGAAAAGAATGGAGTGAGGGACCACATGTTGTAAGATAAAGGAAGGCATTTGGTTAATGAGGTAACATGCAATGAAAACAACATCAACCCAAAAATGGAAAGGAACATGATTATGTAGTAAAAGAGTGCGGGCGGTTTCAATCAAATAACGGTTTTTGCGCTCTACAGCTCCATTCTATTGGAGTGTATAGGCACAGGAGGATTGATATAAAATACCCTGAGAAACCATGAAAGTAAGTAGTGAAACGAGTTGAAACATATTCTCCAGCAGCGCATGGCGGACGACCATGCAGTTTGTGGCACCATTTTCGAAGATGGCCCCACCTATGACAGTAATTGCATTTAGGGCAATTACCTCGTTGTTAGTGACCGCCTTAGTTGTTCCCGTGCTCTCCTCTACCAAAAGTTTGTAACGCTAAGACAGAGGAATCAATCTAAGAACCATTGATGGCTGAAGACGGGGAAGAAACCCGAAGAAGTCTAGCAAAGGCATCTTCTAGCTTCGGAACAGTGGGACTGTATAATATTTGACCCCAGATCGGAGCAAGTTTAGATCGAATGGTAGTCAATCCCAGAATCATAAAGAACTTATCTTGCTGTTGAAATTGTTCTTCTGCAATATTACCAACTGGTAACAGAGAGTTGAACTCTTCCTTTAGGGATTCTAGGTGGCCAAGAAATTCAGACATATCAATATCTTGTTGCTTCAAATGAACAATAGTGGAAACAACAAAGTAGAGACATTGGATATCATTAGTATAAAGAGATTTGGCCTTTTTCCATACCTGAGCACAAGTCTTGTATGCCTTGTAAATGACATAGTTTTGGATCAATGGTCTGCCATAACATATTACAAAGAAGAGCATCAGTCTTCTTCTACATTGCTATCTCAACATCGGGAATTTCATTGGCTTTCTTATTCAAGTGATCTTCCATTCCTTGACCAATGAACCATAACTCAACCGAGGCAGCCCAAGACATGTAATTGGTACTTCCAACCAGCTTTTTAGAAGTAATGACAGGTGAGAAAGAAAAAGGTGAAAAAACCCCCTATAGATTTAGATCTGGAAGTGACTAAAGATGTTGGATTCTCCATATTTTGGATGGAAGGCAGCTCTGGAAAATAGATTTGACGCAAAAGAGGGCTAAATGAGATGCCGGAGGGTTACTAGAGTGTCAAACAAGGCACAACGATGGAGCGATAGAGGCTTGCCAGAGCTCCAGCGACGGCGGACGACGATGAAACCACCGAGATCCGGACGGACTGAGTAAGGGGAGTCCAACGGTGGTGATGGCGTTGCGATCAGAGCAACAGAGAGAGAGATCGGAGCAAAAGACCGCTCGCCACTTCTCAGGTGCGTGACAACGACAGGAAGTGGACGGCGCGGTAGGCGACGGTGGTCGTTGGCGACTCGAACAACGCAATAGGCAGCGACGACTGGAAGTAGGGTTTGGTTAGGGTTGGCTTTGATACTATGTTGAACTAGAGAAATAAAAAGAGAAAAAACCCTTTTTAGGAGAAGAGAACTTAGTGAGGTCTGGCATCTTTCTATTGAAATTTATAGTAAGGCTATACACTAATTAAAGGCTAAAATTAAGGCCTAATTACAAACTAATTGACAGCCTAATTACAAGCTGATTAATAGTCTAATTACAAGCTAATTAATAGCTAATTACATGTATTCCAACATCAACTTAAAGCTAGTTTTGTAGAGATGGAAGAAGATGACACTATTTTTTCTTTCCTTGTAAATTTGAAGCTTTTATATGTTAAGTCACCAATTTGAATTTAGTCAGTCGATGAGATTTTACTTTAACTTTTATGATTAGAATGTTATATCTACATTGTTATAAGAAAATGGGAAATAAACTATATTAGATTCGATAATAATATTGTTGACAGTATAGAATATTTGTAGGCAACTAAGAAGGTAAGATGTAACCATAATGACGGTAAATCTAATATAATGTTAAACTGATACGATAAGATAAGATCTGATTTGATTTTGATATGATAATTATCTTAACCACCCCCCTCCCCCCAAACTTAGTAAGCTAAGAAATTAGCTAAATTGAGTTTGAATTCTTTTCTTGAAAGCACGTGGGTTGATGAAGTAACAGCTTCACCTTGATGTAGACATCATGATAGATGAGCACTCTGGCTGGAGAAAGAAGCAACAATGTGTTCAATAAGAGGCACGATTGGAAAGATGCACAGTCGAAGAAGAGAGGCACAACCGAAAAGACGCATGGCTAGAAAACATTGGGCTGAGAGTTGCGGTTGGCAAGTGGCAAGGATCTTCTTCTTTGGGGATCTGTGCTGCAGTGGCAACAATTTATATTGAAGTAGTGGTGGGTGGTGCAACCGTTCTTTCTTGGATTTGGCTTTTGGGTGACAACTGATTGGCAATGAGACAGGCAAAGACAGATTTGGGTTTCTTTGTTCTCTCAATACTTGCAACGAAGAAGAGATGATTGGTAGTGATAAGAAGGAGCTGACGGCGGAGAATGGGCTGAGACTGGAGTGAATGATTAGGTGAGAGAAGATTTGGACTAATCTTTGTGAAATCTTTGAAATTTGGGCCAAGGCTTTGGTACTAAAATCAACAATGAGAATTGGGTCTAACCAGACCGGTTGTTCCTTTTGATTCAATGTCTACAGATAGCAATGATCAAGAGCAACACAATTAGTGTGATCCATCGATGAAGGCGAGGAGGGTGAGAACTTGATGAAGTCCTGTTATGGAGATGCACAATCTGGAGTGGCCCAAGATGACCAATGGCTGACTAAAGTGATGTTGAGATTTGGGTCAAACAACTAGCAAGACTAATCGTGAAATCTAATGAGTCAGACGAGGATGGCCCACGACAAATATAGGGCCAACGATTGACAACGATATTGGAAATTGTGATGGATTGTGGCTGAGTCAAAGCCAACGGCGACAATTGTGATGGACAATGACAAATGACAACCGTGGCTTCTGCTTCTACCTCTACTTCTAAACTAACTAGGCTTCTGCTTGTAAACTAAATAAAAATTAAGAAATAGAACCGAGGAAAAAAGGCATAACAGAGATTATGGATTGGAACTGGAAAAATCAAAAATAAACATAGACTTAAACAGAACAATTGGAGATTAGCTTAAATATAATCAGTCTCATGTTGGAGAAAACAGTAGACTCATAACACGAATGAATGAGGCTTTGATACCATCTTAAAAGAATATTTATAGACAATGAACAAGCTAAGACCTAACCAGACTAAAGATAAATCTATTCTAAAGTTAAACTTAAATTGATACGATATGATATGATCTGATTTGATTCTGATATGATGATTATCTTAACATATATGATGAAGTTGGAAGAAGAAAGAAGGAAACAAAAGATCAGTTGAGTGTTTATAGAACTGAAACTGAAATTTGCTGAAAATGATTCTTGACATTAGAAAGAGAAGATCAGTTGAGTGTTTATAGATTGTGAACTCAACTGATTCTGTTAGAGATACAACTAACCTTGACAGCTGTACAAAGACAAGTGGACAAGTAGCCAAGTCCTAACTAACAAACTTAACAATTACTACACTTAATAGAACTGCAACTAATATTCCTTTGTACAGGATGAATAGAGCTACTTGTCTCAACAGATCTGACTTAGATTGCTCGACAATTTGTGATGATTTAAACTCCTCTAGGTTGGATTTTTATAGCCTTCTTATGGCCGGTTTGGTAGAGAGATAAAAAGGTGGTATTACCACCTGACATTATTATACCATGTTTGGGTAATTATGTCAGGTGGGATAACTTAAGCTGGGGTTTATTTTATCCCGCCGACGTGGGATAAAAATTATCCCTTTCATGACCATATTACTTTTACCAATTCCCGTCACTGTGGCAATAAAAATTTCATATATTTATGCTGTGGTGCAGGTCCTTCCTTGATACACAATATACTTTTCATCTTGCCAGACTAAAATTGAAGCTAAGATCTGGTATTATGGCTGTTATTTATAGAAAGGTAAATTTTCTTTATTCATTTTTTAACTTTCTAACTTGGGTAATGTTATTAAATGCAATGATTTGTTATTACGGCTTATTTACATTTTGGAACTTAAAAGGCTAGAGTTGCTTCTTCCCTTTGTTCTGCATGCCTTCCAAACTATCACTTTTCTACATGGTTGACACTACCTAGGATATTTTTTGGTATTCAGTTCATTACCCATTCTTAGTTGGTATTGAGAGGAGGAAAAAAAATTTTATGGTAGTCAATATGTCTATTTGAATCAATTGTATCGGTTATCATGACATCGATGACCATCACTGGCATGGTTAGACTGCTTGATATCATAATTATAATGATAAGTTGATTAACTAACTGGTGCTGATTATTTAGATCTGTATCAGTAGAAGAGGATTCTCTAAGATACAAGACTTAGAATCCAAGCATGGGTAAAAGAAAGGGAGTTATACTCTCGAAAGATTAGAGATTTCATTGCAATAAACTCAGGTTTTAAACCAGCTAGAAAGCGAAGTCCACTATTTTCTATTGTCATTTTTCATCTCTAAAACCTACAACACTGGTCAAAGCATTTTTGACTCGTTGGCCTGTTGAAGGTTACTAAAATATTATGTGATAGATTGATCTTCCATGGAAACTGAAATACACACAGGCAAAGATCATACATATGGGTGAAATCAATGGACCATAATAGTTGAACATATCATACAGGTGTCAAGGTGAGTGACTGGTGATACTCTTTGGTTGTTTCAGGGACTCAACTGACAGAGACCTGTCATGACCTTATGAGTAATAAAAGGGTATTATTGTAATAGGGTGGAATAGTTTGTTAGGGATATTTTAGCAAATTGTTAGAAGCATATGGGAGCACGTGCTAGGTTGTTAGAAGGCAAATATGCCTATATAAGGTTGTGTAATAGGTTTGTTTCCTTATCCAAGAAATTAATGAATTGAAATCTGTTTTTCTCCTCTTCCAAATTCTCTCCCCTTTGTTGATCTTCATGTCCCTCTTTTCTGTTCTTCTAATCCCCCTAACACCTCTTCTAATCTCTCCCTCATTCTTCCAATTCCTCCTTAATTTCCTTCTGTTTTTAGCCGTAGCTTAATCGAATTCTTCTGATTCCCAAACTGATCCTAGGTTAAGCCCTAGGATCATGACAAATGGTATTAGAGCCAATCTTTCCTCGGTTGTGATTCCAGCAAACTCATAGCAATTTGGTTTAATGACTGCATCCCGACGGTGGTCGAAATTGGGGGTTCTCAACTCTTGATGGGTGAGTGCAAGCAACGATTCCGATTAGATTTCGAGGAATCAAAGGATGAGTCATAACCGAGAGAACAAAACAACTCTCGGTACGAAATTGAGAAGCTAAGCGCAGGACGGTTTCAGAAGTCGGGCATCATTCCAGCGAATTCAAGTAGCACCGGAGGCGACGTGAACAGAGGAGCATTTGCGATTGGAGTGGGTCAATAGGTGAGCTAACCTGAGGCGACGCAAACAAACAATGTTCGCAATTAGTGTGGGAGTCCGTTGAAGGTGGTGACATGGACAGCCAGGAGGGTCGCGACTAGAGCGAACAATTGGAGCAGTGAATTCTGCGGGTGGATTTGATCAACAATTCAGTTGCAGATCAGAGACACTCCTGTCCGAATTCTAAAGGCGAAGATGGCTATTGAATCTCGGAATTGATTCCTAGATACGAGGAGGTGAGATACGACCACGATTCTAGGCAACCCAGGCGAATTCAAGGAGCTGCCATCTACTAGTGGTCCTTGGCCCAGAAGGTCGTGATTGGAGTGGGTGACGCGGGTTGGTCGGACGACTGGAGTGGGTGACCAGAGGTGGACACAAACGTCCAGGAGGTCGCGACTAGCGCAAGAGTTCCAAGCGATCGCGGTTGTGTAGCGAGTTTCGAGCGATCGTGGTTTGGTTGGTGATTGGGCAGAACTTGAGGGTGGAAGCGTTGATGCCTCATTGGTTGGGTTATCATTGGCAAGAGGTTCGCGACTGGAAGTGACCGCAGTAGAGCGAAACCGAAGGAAGGAGACGAGAGGCTAAGCAAAATTTGCTAACTGATTGGGTGCGAAGCTTCCATTAGAGAGCACAAGTCTAACCGAACCTAAGGAACAATCGCTGAACATCAACGAGTGCAATTCAGTCCAGAGAAATTTCCAACTAAGTTAATTGAGTAGAGTCTTGGTCGCCAACTCCTTCTGCTTGATTTAATTGAGTGCAGAATTGAAGGCGAGGCAGACCCAGCTCTTGGCGGGTTTCGTTTGAGGCGGATTAAGTCTGGGCAACTTCTTAAAGCAGTGGGTGAGGTGGCGCCCATTAGCCGTAAGTCGTAGATTTCGTTTGAGAAGTGGATGCTTCCAGCTCGTTGATTGTTGGTGCTTGAGGTTGTGAGGAGAGGAAACAAGAGGTAGATTTTGGCTGTAAATTTTTGGCTTACTTGGGTCAAAGTGGAAAGGCAAAGAAGAGCGGGTGCGCCAACTCTTGAGTTGCAATTGAGGCAAATATAGGAACTACTATAATAGGCAAACCAGAAGCATGTATAGAACTCCCATTTCTTGGCCATCGAAATATGTTGTTGGTGAAAATTCGGCCATGAGTAGTAGTGCATATATGAGACCATTGGAGTCTCAATTGCAGCAAAAGAATTCTTCGTTTTCAGTTGGAATGGAGCCTCAATGGCAGCCAAAGAAGGCTGCATTTTCAGTGGGGTATCCTATTTGTGAAGCTAGGGGTGGCAGTATATACATGAAGCATAATGCTTCATTTTCAGTTGGAATGGAGCCTCTATGACAGCCAAAGAAGGCTGCATTTTCAGTTGACCAGAAGCATCAAACATGGGGAAAGGATTTTGAGAAGGAGATCAGCCATGGGGACAAGGAAAAAAGAAGTGGGATTGATGAAGAGTGTGAGGAATTTGGCCGTATGTTTTGCTAGAAGTTGCAGGAGTTTGCGATGATACTAATTAAGAAGTATCATTACAACTTTCTGGTGGAATACTTTGATGATTATCAAGGAAGTTTTAACAAAGAGGAATTCCTAAAAATGAAGCAGCCGGATGAGAAGTGCAACATCATAAATGATATTAAAGGTGAATGGCATTATTCAAAGGGAATCTGTAATGAACAGATTGATAGGGCAGCAAAGACAAAAGGAGAATTGAAGGAACACACCAATTCCTTTGGAAAAGAAGTTCTCAATGGTGATGTTTTTGGGATTCTGCAACCAGATCAGTCCAACTTTAAGGAAGAAGGAGAAGAGGAAGAAGAGGAGGTGGAAGAAGAGAGTGAGGAAATGGAATTGGAGGATGGCACTCAATCAATTGACAGCCTCTCAAACACTCTTACTAGTGCCGAGACACTTGGCAAGGTGTCAATTATTGAGCAATCGTTGTCTGGAATTGAAATTGCAGCATCTTTTAATGTTAATGCTCACAAACAGCCTTGGTATCAGCATTCAAGGCAAGTCTACAATCCCCCATTGCTGCATTTCGAGGTTGTTGTTGATATTTTTACAGCAAAGCATGGTTGTGGGTTGAATGGGGGTACAATAACAACAATTATGGTTGTAGATCTGTTCTCCTTGTATTGGATGGTAATGAAGTTTTCCCTATTGAAATTTTCGGCCAATTCATACTTGGAATTGATCTTGAAAACCTAAGAATAAAGAAGAAGAGACCTAGAAGTAGAAAGAAAGAAAGGAGGATTATCCGCATAGAGAAGGTTGGAATTGGATGAAGATCAATGGCTACTTGCGGCAAGTTCTTGGGGACAAGAACTCTCTTAAGGAGGGGGGAATTGTCATGACCCTATGAGTAATAAAAGGGTATTATTGTAATATGGTGGAATAGTTTGTTAGGGATATTTTAGCAAGTTGTTAGAAGCACATGGGAGCATGTGCTAGGCTGTTAGAAGGCAAATATGCCTATATAAGGTTGTGTAATAGGTTTGTTTCCTTATCCAAGAAATTAATGAATTGAAATCTGTTTTTCTCCTCTTCCAAATTCTCTCCCCTTTGTTGATCTTCATCTCCCTCTTTTCTGTTCTTCTAATCCCCCTAACACCTCTTCTAATCTCTCCCTCATTCTTCCAATTCCTCCTTAATTTCCTTCTGTTTTTGGCCGTAGCTTAATCGGATTCTTCCAATTCCCAAACTGATCCTAAGTTAAGCCCTAGGATCATGACAAGACCTTTACACTTCAAATCTTTTTTGGACCTTGATTTTGTGAGCATTTGACTTCCAATTATATAAAAGCATTGTTCCATTGTATTTTTTTAATTACTTTTCAGTAAGACTTGTCATGTGAGTACCGATGGAGTCCAAAGTTTCGGCACATTAGTTTAAGTTCCACAGTTTTGAGTACAAATGGAGCATGAAATCTTGGGAATTGTTTGCAAATTTGCTAACCGTTCCTTGTGTTCCATGGGGGAATAAAACCTTGGCAAATCTTGTATCATCCAAAATCATATTTAGTTAGTAGAAATTTCTATATTGGAGTTAGAAGTAATACTTTCCACGAAATTCCTAATTTTTGAATGACTTTTTTCCACTTGAAGAAAGTGGGTTTTCCCTATTTCTAAGTGTTAAGACAGAAGTGTGTAATCCTATCCTATCTTCCTATCTTATCTCCGAGTAAGAGGTTGTAGTCAAACTGACTCCTAGTTTAGTGGCTAGCTACTAATCCATTAGTGGACTTATCCTCTTATCCTTAATTCTAAGGTTTTAGTTTAGGTGGTTAAGTTAGTGTCCTATTTTTAGGGAAGTGGTTTGCCAACTCTCCAAAACTGTATATATTTAGACTTATCCTTGGAATAAAATGAAATTAAGTTTTTCGCTCAATTCTATCATAGTATTAGAGCAGTAGGCTCTTTTATGGGAACTGAGCATTCTTCTTCTTCGTGTTTTGAGTCCTGCAAATTTGTACTATTGCAAGGACAATATTCTACCCATAATCACCTGGGAGATCAAGCAATCTATACCAAGAGACCATATTCACTTCAACTGAATCTAGTGGTGCTTCTGAGGCACCAGCACTGACACCTTTTGGTGGAGATAACAAGATCACAACTCCATCCGAGGAACTGCAAAATATTCAAGTAGGCATAGGCTGAATGGTAAAAACTATTTGACATAGTCTCCGTTGGTTTGCACATTCTTGGAGGGAAGAGGTAATTGCTAGAGTTGAGTTTAAACGGAATGAAGCTAAAGGCTTTGGCTGTCACTGCAAAATCATGCTACGATGCAGATGACAGAGAAGAGGAAGATCAAGGTGATGGAGAAGAGGAGGAACTAATTGTTGGATTGGATGCCATCGAAGTAGAGCGACAGAGGCTTTGATACCATGTAATGAATTCCAGGGCATGAAAAGGAAAGGAAATGCAAGAGAGAGAACTTTCAATTATCAAATGAATCAAAGTTTACAAATGATAGCACTGCTAGTGTTTATATAGCAAGCTGAAAATAACTAATACAACATAACCGAATAACAATATAATAGCCTACACATAATATAACTCATCAGCAATTAAACATAGAGCAGGCGCTTAATCGATATATGCTTTAATAGAGGCAAGCTGAGTCATTTACTTGGTACTGGGCCTAAGAAAGGGGATCTTACATTTGAGGCTTGGGATGAAGAAGATTATGATAATGTCTTGGTTATGGAACTCTATGTTGCTGAAAATAAGTGACACGGTTATGTTTTTTAAGTACGGCTCAAGAGATTTGGGATGCCATCAAATAGACATATTCCAAAGGTCGGGATGCTAGAGCTCTCAAATGTACTAAGTTGACACATTCACGCCTCCCAACGTACTAAGTTGGATCCTAGAGCTCTCAAATGTGTCTTCCTTGGTTACTCTCCCACTCAGAAGGGTTACAAATGTTATGACCCTCTCTCACAGAAGTTATATGTTAGTCTGGATGTTACATTTTTTGAGCATACTCCCTACTACTCGCT
This sequence comes from Diospyros kaki, assembly GCA_036245055.1. Classification (NCBI taxonomy): domain Eukaryota; kingdom Viridiplantae; phylum Streptophyta; class Magnoliopsida; order Ericales; family Ebenaceae; genus Diospyros; species Diospyros kaki. The sequence goes on from BSEG01000003.1 coordinate 8,770,251, forward strand.
TCAACGGTTACAACAACTTCTTTTGTCCTTTTCTATGGCCTTAGACGTGGCCCTCCTACTCTTAATAGAATTGACAACTGGACATTAAGTACAACAATTAAAATAAAGGAAATGCAACATAGCATAACAAGGGAACAAAATAAAGATTGAACATTAAGGCAAAAATTTAAAATAGCCATAGCTGTGGCAACGTAGCAGTGCTGAGGCTGAGTATCAAGCCATTGCACAATACATTTGTGAGGTAATTTGTTTAGAAAAATTAATGAAGGATTTGGGTATGCCTGTAACATCTCCTAAAATACTTTATAGTGATGGCAGATCAGCTATAAGTATAGTAAATAATCTGGTTCAACATGACAGGATGAAACATGTTTGAATTGACATGCATTTTGTCAAAGAAGAAATAGAAATAGGAGACATAAGTTTAACTTATGTTCCTACTAAAGATCAAGAAGCATCTTGACCAAGGCAATGCAAAAACAAGGTTTTGAAATGATAGGAGGCAAACTGGGAATGATAGATATCTATTCACCAGTTTCAAGGAGAGTGTTGGAAGACAAAGAAGAAGTTGTGTACTTGTAAGGATAATCAGCGAGGTAGACTTATAGATGGAAAAGGGAGAAGCCCGAGATATTCTCAGATTAAACTAAGGAAAACCAAAATTATGTTGATATAGAGTTGTAAATTACATAAGTTTATCCATTGCTGTAAAGTAGGAGATTTTTTAGGAATGTTTTGTATATATACCTATCCCGAGCTAATAGAATTTTTAAGGGTGAAAGATTGAAATTCCCCTACATTATTCTTTCAATTAATATATTATATTAAAATATTATAATTCTTAATTATTAATAAAATCGATTATCGTTTGCCAATTTATTACATGTCTCTTTTCAAAATTCCAGTGTGGGTGGCTAAATAGATTGCTAAACTCCAGAGGAAGTTTTTTTGGTTTGGAAATGAGGGGGTGGTGAAATTGGCACTTGCTAGATGGGAATTGGTTGAGCTACCTAAGAAGTTTGGTGGGCTAGGGTGGGGTCTTTGTTGGACAAAAACAAAGCCTTGTTGTTTAAATGGCTTTGGAGGATGATTAGTTTGGGGTTGGGGGGGATGGGGGGATTAGCTTTGGTGTAGAGTTGTCGGGGGCAAAGTACAATAGCACTTTTTCTGGAATTCAAGATGTGGAGGTTAAGCAATGTTTTAGTTCTTGGTGGTGGGTCATTGTTGGTTCTTTTACTGGCAGCATTGAGGCTCAGTTGGTAGCCATGGAAGGAGTTAAAATCTGTCTTGGTAGGGGTGATTTGAATTGGTTTTGGGAAGATATTTGGGTGGGTAATTCTTCTCTTTCGGCCTCATTCTCATGACTCTATACGGTGTCTTTGGATAAAGGAAAGTGGGTGACAGAGTTGGGGTTCTGGTTGAATAATAGGTGGTTTTAGTGTCTTAACTGGAGGAGGCCGCTACTTGAAAGGGAAGAGTATGCTTGAGCTGAGTTGCAGAGGGCTATTTCTCAAGTTCATCTGGTAAGAGGAAGGGGGGATTGGGTTTTTTGGTTATTTGAGGGGGCTGGTTCTTTTTCGATCCACTCTTTTCATGAGAGGTTTTGTTCATTGTTGTTTGGATCCAATGTTCCCTCAGATAATTTTGTGGCTGCTTGTGTTTGGGGCAGTTTAGCTCCTCCAAAGGTGGAGTTGTTTGTGTGGCTGGTCATTTGGGGGAAAATTAACACCAAGGATAATCTGGGCAGGAAAGGGATTCTGCAGGGGGATGATTTGCTTTGTGTGTTTGGCAGCTCCATTCCGAAGTCTATTGACCACCTCTTCATTCACTGTGAGACAACCTTGTGTTTGTGGCGGCAGATTTAGGTGGTGGGGTTATGTGTGGGTCTATCCGAGCTCAGTTGGGGGGCTATTTGATCAGTGGGATTTTTTTGCTCGGGGTAATTGTAGAGGAAGATTTGGAAGTCTGTTTTGTATGCGGTGCTATGGATGGTGTGGAACAAGCTAGTCTTCAAGGATCGGGGGGCTGTTGCAATTGATCTCTTTAACTTGGTGCTAGCCAAGTTAGTGGCTTGGGTTAAGGTGGTGGAGCCATCTTTCCCTTTTTCGACCGACCAGGTCATCATGTCTGCTTCAGCTCCTGGCCGATATGTTCCTCTCACTCTTCTAGGCTAGTTGGTTATGAAGTCTGATTGGGTTGGCTCAGTCTTTCCTAAGGGCTAGTGTTGGGGGGGGGGGGGGGGTAGTTTTTCTGGGCTTCTGTTTTTTTCTGGTTTGTTGGTAGGTGGGACTGGTGTTTTTTTTTTTCTAATGTTTGTTGTATTGCTCTTTTGGTTTCATTAATAACATATCAATCCTCACTTATTTAAAAAAAATTATTAATTTATTATTTAAAGATTTTTGACAACTAACCGCAAAAATTGAGCAGGGGGTTCAATTATAAATTTTCTTACTCAGCAGAAACTGCACACAAAAATCTAAAAATGAATACATTAAAGCTGACAGCAAAACCAAACAGACCCTAAAGAAAGTCCAGAAGTAACATAGCCACTACTTTCGTGGTGATTCTTTTTAATAGTCAAAATACTTTTTGTCCTAATCATTGGTTTGCTTACTATTGTTTGGCATTCATTATTCCTAACTTGGATAAAACAAGTTGAACATGAACTAACATCTTTGTTCTCTTGCAACTTAATTCTATGGACACTCTTAGACATCACAATGCTGTCCTTTTGTTGTGCCATATAGGTTTCTTTATTTTTGTATCATGACTTCCTTTATTACTGCCAAATTTTACATTTACACATCCTTTCCAGTGCTTACATGTCAGCATGGCAGAACGATCAAAGTTTTCTGAAGGGGAAATTCAGACGTTCATGTCTGTAGATGCTGATCGAGTGGTCAATCTGTTCAATAGTTTTCATGATACATGGAGGTTGTATTTTACTTCAATTTTGCATTGCAAAGTTTGTATATGTATATTACTTGTAAGTTAGTTTGGCTTGTTTCTGCTTTAAGTCATTTGCTCTACTGTAGACTGGTACTTCAATTTGCAGTCTTATAGGCAAAAATGGTAGGCAACCCGACTGCTTTAAGCATGGTTGCTGAATCTATATATGATGTTGTGCTTGTTTCTGGCTTTCTCCTTTTTGTGAATGTTAACAAAATAGTCAACTATGAGATGTTAACTCCAGAGAAAAATGATTATATTTATAGAAGGCTTTCTTTTTCTTTCAAACTTGTTCATCTTCTTGTCTTGATGTCTCGAATTGTGTATCATAGACATATATAATCCTGCTAATACTTCCATGAAGCTTGTATTTACAAGGAAGACAAGGAAAGAAAACGGTAAAAAAATAAATAAATAAATAAAGGTATACTTTGAAGTATTGTTGAATAGTTCATACATGTATTTCCAACAGTCCGCTAATGTAGATGTCAGGTTCTCTCTTTCTATTTTGATTTGATAGATGCATATTCCAATTTCTTTGCTGCAGTACGTGATTGGTAAAAACTAATTTTCATTCCAGTGACTGGGAAGACCTTGATTGCATAAGAACACTTAAGTGGTTATCCTAGGGGCAAAGGGACAATGCTAGTTTCATTTACATTTGAAATAATTGTAACATTTCTATATCCTAAGTGAGCAAAACAAAATTTTACTGGGATCTAGAAAACCAAAATTCGAGAGCTTGTTCAATTGTAGAAAACATTTTTTGTTTTTCAACTCCAATTTTCTATTGAAAGATTGAATCTTCCATTAGAACTTCATATTATAAATTTGAAAACATCATTTTTTATGTTTTCTAAATTTTCTGAAAATAAATAACAACACAACAACAACAAAAAAAAAAAATTCAGAAATTTTCTGAAAATAAATGTCGTGACTTTTTGAAACATAAAATGTTAAGTGTGATGGAACAATGTGTATTTTCCCTTCATCGTTGAATGGTATGTACAACCTTTATATACATGAACTTAGACTACTAAAAAAGGAAATAACGATTCTTCTGTTCAGCAACTTCATTTCGCCGGGGGGGGGGGGGGGAGGGCAAGAAATTTGGTGAAGAATCCCTTTAGATGCTATTGGATTTCAGCAAAGAATCCCAAAACACCAGTTTCATAGAAATCCTATTAGGATAGTCCTATTTTTAGGAAGTTGCCATGTTTATGATTGTTTGCTTTTCTTTTATAATTCTCTGTCAATCAGTCCTATAATTTAGTAAACTAATTATAGTATGTACTACTATATATCTCAATCAGCCCTATAATTTAGTAAACTAACTATAGAAAGCACTACTGTATATATTTGATTGACATTGATGTATAAGATGATTTGAGAATTTTTCTTCCAACAATTCTCGGTTCACATGGCATGTAAGATTAAAAAGGGGTAAATAGGTATTTGAGTGCATTATCACTATGAGGAGTATGAATGGTCACGTTAAATTGGGTGGAAATTCCAACACAAAAAGTAGTAAAGATGGAAAATAACTCGGATTGATTTTTCATTAGCTATACTTGTGTAGTTCATGAAAAATCATCAATAAAGGTAACAAAATAATGGGCAAGTAAAAAAGGAGAGCTAACACGCCTATTGATTCGACTAGGAAAGGCACCACGATTGTGTTTCCCAAGTTGACATGACTCACTTTAATGATGAAAGATTGGATAAATATGGTACCATCTTCTTCAAATTGGCTAGAAATGGGTGCCCTAGACAACAATGAACCTATAGCGGTGAAGTAGTAGTAATGCAAATCACAAGTGGAGTAGATGGACAAGTGGAATAATCCTCGAGACTCATGCCCTGTGCCAATTGTCTATTCGGTGCTCCAATCTTGTGGGGCTATCAGATATTCAGTCCATTGGTTGCTTTTTCACGTGGACAAACAATAAGGTTTGGAGTAAGATAGATAGAGCTTTGGTGAATAATTCGTGGCAGCTTGCTGGCCTTCATGCCTATGCCAATTTTTTACCCCCTGGTTGTCTCTTTGACCTCTTTACCTTAATTGTATCGTTTTTTGATGAAGTCCTTTCCAAAGAAAGCCTTTCTGGTTCCATAATATGTGGGTGGTTCATCCTGAGTTCCAGGGGATTGTACATTCAAATTGGAAGATGAGAATTAGAGGCTCTAAGTAGTTCGCTTTATGCAAAAAATTACACGGTCTAAAGGGCACCTTAAGGAGTTAAATAGGAGACACTTTTCGAATATCTCTAAAAGGGCCAAAATAGCAGCTCTCGCCCTTGATCTGGCCTATAAGGAGTTACATATTAACCGAGGAATGTTGACTGGCAATCCAAAGTCACTGAGCTAAGGAAGAAAGCTAGGAATTTGGTTGAGGCAAAAAAGCATTTCTTCTCCCAGAAGGCTAAATGCTCCTACCTCCTTAATAGTGACAAATGTACAAAAAAAATTTATGCGATGGTCAAAAGGAATGCTAAAAGGAACTTCATTCCAGCAGTCTTCAAGGCAGATGAGTCCCCCACATCCTCCATGCAACAGGTTGAAGAGGAATTTATCAATTATTATCAGGGGTTGTTGGGTACGGAAGGCATTTGCGAGAAGATTAATGCTTCTGTGTTTGATGCTGGGTCGAAAGTCTCTAATGATCAAGCTCAGAACCTTACAGGTTTATTTCTGGACAGGAAATTAAAGATGTTTTGTTTAGCATAGGGGAGGACAGGTCCCTAAACCTAGATGGATACTCGTCCTGCTTTTTCAAGAATGCCTGGCATATTGTGGGAGATCATTTTTGTGAGGCGATTGAAGAATTTTTTAGCTCCTGCTCTCTTCTGAAACAGGTGAATCATACTGCTATTGCCTTAATCCCTTAATCCTCTCATGCGTCTATGGTGCGGGATTATAGACCAATTGCATGTTGCAATGTTACATATAAACTTATCTCCAAAATCTTGGCTGCTCGTTTGGTTCCCATCCTGGACTCTTTGGTTGATCAAGCTCAATCATCATTCATCCAAGGAAGAAGCATGGTTGATAATATTCATTTAACTCAAGAATTATTAAGGAAGTACAATCGTAAAAGAGTTTCTCCTCGTTGGAACGCTAAGGTGGATATCAGGAAGGCTTTTGATTCTTTTAGCTAGCAGTTTATTAAGGATGTTCTTACTGGTCTTGGCTTCCCCATTACTTATACCAATTGGTTGATGGGGCGTCACTACTACTTCCTTTTCTCTTTTAATCAATGGCAGCTTATGTGGGGTCTTTAAAGGGAGGAAAGGTTTAAGGCAAGGGGATCCCTTGTCCCCATTCCTATTTGTTATGTGTTTGGAATACTTCTCCAGATCGCTGAAGATTGCGACTGACAACTCTGATTTTAATTTTCATCCTCACTATGGCAGCCTTCGTATTACTCACCTTGCTTTTGCAAATGATCTCATGTTGCTAGCTAGAGGGGACATTCCATCAGTTAAAATCTACTTAGACTGCCTCTCTAATTTTAGAGCCAAATCTGGGCTTCATGTGAATGATTTCAAGTCTAATATGTATTATGCCGGTATTGATGATCATGACATAGAGGTCATCCAGAATTTATCCAAGTTCTCGAAGGGTCAAATGGCATTCCGGTATCTCGGCTTTCCGATTGTGGCTGCCAAGCTCAAAGTTAATTACCACGAGCCTCTTATAGAAATAATTGCTGGTCATATTAAAGCTTGGAAGTGTGTATCTCTATCCTATGCAGGTCGATCAGAGCTGATCAAGAGTATTCTCCAAGGGGTGGAGTGCATTTGGCTCACTGTCTTGCCTATTCCAACTGCTATCATAGACAAGATTACTCGGTTATGTAGGCAGTTTCTCTGGAATTCCCCTCACTCCCTTGCTTCTTGGAAGGATATTTTCCTTCCGAAGAAAGGAGGCTTGGGCTTTAAAGATCTGAGATGCTGGCCAAGGTTTTATGGAACTTCCATAGCAAAAAAGACACTCTTTGGGTTAGATGGGTAAACCATGTTTACCTTGGGCATTCTACGATTTGGGAGAGATCATGCAAAAAGGATGATTCTCCTCTAATGAAAAAAAATATTTGCTATCAGAGATTCATTGTGCTGCTTGGAGGGGTCGGTGGCAGCAGCTATTCAGTTACTCGAGAGTTGGAATCAAGGAGGCACTATTAAAATGTCAATTGTTTATAATCACTTTCGGCCAAAGGGTTCTAGTAAAATTTGGGCTGGGGATGTCCGGAATTCTGCAGTGCCCCCCCCTAAACAGGCATTTATCTTATGGCTCAGTACTAATTCTAGATTGTTTACGAAGGACAACTTGCATTTTCTAGACATTGAGAGAGGTTGTGGGCTTTGTGGTTCATGAGATGAATCCCACCAGCATCTATTTTTCCAATGTTCAGTGAGTTCGAGGATTTGGAGGCAGATTAAAGCTTGGATTGGCATCGATCTATGTCATCCATTGCCAGCGTTTTAAAATGGATCAAAAAAGAGGGTGGAGGATCTTCTTGGCAACCTAAGGCCAAGAGAATAGCTCTTGCCAACATAGTCTACTATTTATGGACAGCCCGCAATCGGCACATTTTTGAAGTCCAAAGACCATCTGTGGATAGCATCGTTTGTAGGGTTAAAACACAAGTATACAGGACCATTTTTTCTTTGTATCCGTGGTTGCAATGGCCAATGATTGAGACAAGGTCGACAATGGATGACAATTGAGATGGACGATTGCTGGTGCTACGTCTAACTTGCCGGTGCTGCTTCTAACTTGCCTTAACTAGGGTTAGGTTAGGTTTAGGGTTATGGCTTTGATACCATGTGATAGAATAATATATATTTTCCCTTCATCATTGAATGGTATGTACAACCTTTATATACATGAACTTAGACTACTATCAAAGGAAATAATATATCCTACATATATTCTATATATCTCAAGATAAATGGTTACTATATTGTAGAGATATTATATACAAATCATATCTTAGCAGTTAAGATGTGTAGTTGTAAAACTCAACTTGAAAACTAGAAAATGTTTTATGAAACTGAACAGAACCATAATGTTTTCAAGAAACATGCCAAAACACATTAGAGCTCATTGAAGTGTTTCAAAACATTCCTAAACAATGACTTGTTTCAGTAGGTATTGGGGGTATCTCCAAAGTTTTCTATTTCTCTTTTATTAAATAAACATATTTGCGAACAACAGAAGCCTTAGTCCCACTAGGTGGGCTAAGCTAGTTGAATTCTATACCTCTAAACATCCTTATCCGTGGTCATATCCTACTTAAAAAAAAATTGTATACATATTAAAAAGTTTGAGTCAAAGAGAGTTATAACATAAAAAGGAAATTTGGGTACGCTTGTTTTCTTTCCTTATTATTACTTATAGGTACTATTTTTAAATAAACAAAACAGCTGTGTATCATGCCTTAATCCCACAACACGGGTTGGTTGCATAAACTCTAGCTTGCCAATCATTTCTATCTATGGCCTTATCATCTATAAGGCCCCTAGATCTAATATCATACCTAAGCTTGGTCTTCTTCTACTGCTTCTGCTAAAGATTTATTCCATTCCAGCCATTCTCCTCTTAGGAGCTTCTATTGGTCATTTTCTCATATAACTAGACAATCTTAATCGTGTCTCATCTCATGCATTTTATTTCATTAGGAGCCCCTATTACGAATAAACCCCATTTCTAATTTAATCTTTTCTTGTATGTCTTGACATCCATTATAACGTTTTCATCTTTCTTACACTCATATTTTGCACATGTGGGTGCTTTATTGTGCAACATTCCGTGCCATAAAACATTTTGCTCATTTGTTCAGAATTCATGTTTTTTTTTTTTTTTCTCATCCTAGTATTCATTGTGCTTCCTTAAACTTAAATTCCTATTGTCATTATATATATATATATATATATTAAAAAGTATCTTCTGCACCATAGGAACTTTGTAGCATATCTTTAAACTTAGCATCGGCATGACATAGGATTTAATGGCTTTATAGAAGATATAATCATGAATAGGACAATTGGTGAGTTAGAATCAGTGTACTCAATTCCACATAGTGTTATGAAGATGATGTTTCTGTTGTTGTTTATTGTTATCATGTATGTTGGAACCTATGCATATTTAAATTGCAAACTTGTTCATGTTAATTTATTTGGTAATAATTTTATAGGGTTTGGCTTTACTTACAAATTTTGATACTTGCCATAGGGTGATATGCATGCCGGAGACTTCTTGTCAGTGAATCTATATATATTTTTTAAATGGCCCCATACAATATTTGAAACTATAAAAATAATAAATAAATCCTTCCAATAATAAAAAGGAGAAGAAGATCTTTTACATGCAAGCCTATTCACTCATGGGAGTAAGGGTGCTACATTTGACCCTCCCTAGACCCGAACGTAGTGTGAACATGCAGCGGACTACCCTTTTCTTAGGTTTCCTTGTTAGTGGTTGATATGCTGGTAGCTATATATACAATTATTCTAGGGGAGAAAAAGGTACTATTTTTCATGTGTGATTGATGAAAAGTTTCTGAATTATAAATTATTTTTTGTTTGATGTTTAAATCATTCTTATTCATTTGCAAAATTTCAGCTTGCCTTTTCAAATCGGAGTTGCATTGTACCTATTGTATACACAGGTCAAGTACGCTTTTCTATCTGGAATTGCAATAACCATCTTGTTAATACCAGGTAGAAATATTCTTTACTTTAACCCTTGTTCCTAAAATCCACATTGATTCTATGTAAGTGTGTGCTTGCAAGTCATTTGTTTATTTGCCTTTATGCCCTGTCCATAATATGCACACTTGATTAATGTTCTGTGCACAAGTTCATGCTTACTTCTTGATCTGCTTCAAAAGTTAGTAGCATTATTACTTGCAAATTCTTTGATATTTACCTGAGTGCATATTCGGCACCCTTAGCTAGATTATGCCCAAACACATGACAGAAGGCTAACTGGCAAGGGCAAACCAGCTTACCCAACCTTCTTAGTCGGTGCACGAGCAAACCGGCAAGGTGTGGGAACAGTCCCATGGTATGAGGCAGAAGGCTAAGGTGGTGAAGGAAGTTCCTGGCAAGCATTTGAATGGAAACATTTACCCTGTGATCACTGCTCACTCCCATCCAATTAGTGATGATGAGGTGGTTATGGCTAACCGATTCAGTACACTTTCAGGGGTGGATGTGGATACTCATGTTTTTGAGGATATGTTGGTCCAAGGGGAGAAAGGGGTATTGGAGGAGCCATGTATGGTGATTGACAATAGGGATAAGCGTGATTGCATTGAAGACGAAGACAGTTCGTCAGGCAGAGCCAGAAGCACGGGAGCTGAGTTTGTTTCGGTTAAGACCAAGTCCTAGAAAAAGTGAGAAAGAAAGAAACTTAATGCTTTTCTTAAGGCTAAACAGGTTAATAGTGTGAGTCAGCCTGTGATTACAGACTCGGCTTGAATCTGGTTTAGTTCTTTGTGTCTAGTTACTGTGTCTTTGTTGGTCATGGCTATCCTCATTTGTTGAGGGTGTTTTTTCCCTTTTGGTTGTTTGATGCGGGGTACGCCTTGCTTGTGGCTATTGGTTTCTTATTTTTTAGTTAATATATTTGTTACTTATAAAAAATAAAAAACCTTAGTGGATAATTGGCATATAATGGGGGCAGTTTCCTATGCTGTTTGAATTCTGTAGTGTCTTCTTTTTATTATTATTATTACTTTTTTTTTTTTTTTTGGGGGGGGGGGTGGGAAGGTGTGGTTGTTGACTAGGCAAGAGAACGTTATCACTAAAGAAGATAGAGTGCACAGATCTAAGAGGATCTACATGAATATCAAGACAGTTCTGGATGGAGAACATATTGAGGATAATGTAACAGTGAGACAAAAGAGTTAGATATACAAGCTCATCAATGAAAACAAACAACAGGAACTAAAGGCTGGAATCCATCAAAGTATATTTTCAGGGTCCAGTAACTCTGAACTGGGGTACCAAACCAGAATAGCCATTCATTAGACATAGAAGGACTGTGTGATCATCAAAAAACAGCATTAGAGACTCCAGGATTTGGCATTTCGAACACATCAAATTATCAGCCCCATGAATAGATCTTCTATTGACCAAAAAACTATACAACAGTGCAGTGATTGGCTGGGTACAAGTAAAAAGTTGAGTAGCCATCATGACACATTGAGTTATACAATGCTTAAATACTTGTTGTAGTTGGAGTGAACGAGAAGAGGGAAAAGAATTCAGATATTACCTCATCGATCTCAGGTTTTATGTGTATGACTAAATGAGGAACATTATATTATGTCTCCCAGAATCAATCAAGGAGATGTCTAAGTAGTGCATATTCTCATATATAAGATAAAGCACTTATAAAAGTTTCACATGGCATTATTATCTCAATGGAACCTGTTATGTCCTCTATCCTATTTTCTCTTGCTCACCAGACCGAGTCCAGCATAGTGTTGCAATTCTCATGCTTCATCCATATTCCATGAACAAAAGGTTATTCAGCTTTCTAAATCCACTTTTCTCACATCCATTTGTTGTAAGATTGAAGAGAATGTGTGATACTTCAAGTGCAGAATCTCCAGCATGCATTTGATTGTAGATACTTAAGAACGGATGGGACCAGGCTTTCTGCTTTCTTTTGCAGTTAATGTATATGAAGTTGGATCTTTTAGTATTAGGAGTTTAATTTTTTCTTCTATGCTATACCTTATCTAGAGTGATAGTCAACATGAAAACATCAGAGTTCTCCTGATATCAGTTTTTAAAAGGGACAATAATTGGTGATAATGATGATTCTTTTCTTTATTGTCTTTTTGTTATTCCTTTTTCTTTCCCTCACAAAGTAAAACTAGTGATGGAAAAAAGATGGATTATAATTATGAAAATTACACCTTCTAAAGAATTTAAAGCTACCTAGATCTTCAAGTGGGTAAACTTAAGCTTGCTAGAGGGCCATGCCATCCTAGCACCCGTCATGTAATAGGTATTCAAGATGACCAATGTGACAGGTCATCCAGTTAACTCTAAGATGACTCAAACCTAGAATGCTATAAAAGGGTAACAAACCTTGCCATAAAGCATTGATTTTCTCCAACTCGCTTTCTCGGTAATGCCAAATGTCTCCCCTTTTAGTTATCTTGTCAGCCGTTGCAATTATTGCTTGGTACTCTTTTAATTTACTTGCATTTATTTTATATGATATTTGTGTATATTTGCTGGTCAAGTGATCACTTCGTTGAATGTTTCACATACTCACTTAAAGGAAGCACAATGAAATAATTTTTGAAAGTTCCCAACTCACCCCCCCTCTTAGGTTGCTATATGGGCGACAACAAGGGAGAGTCTAAAGCTAGAAGAAACCTTCCAGCATTCATCACACAATTTAGAGAAGATAACACCTAAGACTTGCCTTGTGGCGTGTTATGGATTATTTAATTTTTCCATTAAATAGAAGAGAAATGAGATTAGTGTGCGAGGTAACTCTCCAACTACATATTTTCTACAATATGTATGTGCCGGCTTGAAGGGGAGTGTTGAGAATTCATAGTAGCTTGTATTAGATGTGCCATATAGACTAGTTGTACCTTGTACCTAGCATAGGTAGCTTGTACATAGCAGTTACAATGTTTCAGTATAAGTACTTGTAACCTAGCTTAATAGTTTTGATTTGTTCTTTCCCTCCAATTTCCCTTTTCCTCTCTCTGTTTTATCTCAATTCTGTGTATCAGTTTTTCAGGAAGTAGTATCAAGGTGCAAGGAGGTTGGTTTGTGGTATTAGAGTATAAGTCAGATTCAAAACAGCAATAACAAAAAAATCACAAGCCTTAATCCCACTAGGTTGGTTTGGCTATATCTCCAACCATCTCTTTCCATGGCCATATCGTTTGTAAATCAGATAAAAAAGAAAAAAAATTGAGGTGTCTTAACAGTTTGTACCATTATACTCTTGGAACCTTGAAAATTGTTACAATTGCCATTGAAGGTTGAAACCATCTGGCATGACATTGGAGAATACAGCAATGGGGAATTGGGACACCCTATTAACCGCCTGATGATATTGGAGTGTATAGAATGGGAAATGGTGGAAACTATATTAAGCTTGCCTTCAATTTTATATATGCCTGTCGGGAGATAAGGTTTATTTTCTTAGTTTTATCAGTTTTATCTGATGGATTTGTATTTTATTGTTTTTTCTTCTATTTTTTGGTTATTCTTATCTGATTGTTATGGTCAAACTCTGATCCAAAAGTGGGCCGAGTCTTGATCCTTATCATTTTGTTTGTTTCAGACTAGTTGATTAGATAGTGTCCTATTTTTGAGGAAGTGGGTTGTTAACCCTTAAAATTGTATGTATTAAGCCTTATTCTGCTAGAATGAATGATACGATTTCTTTAGCTTAAATTATTAACAATGCCAATAGCCAATATTTTGGCTTCACTTTTATTGTCTAGTCCTAATGTTCTGTAACTTGTTTATAATTTAAGCAGCCGTTAGTTTTAAAAATTGTCTTAGTGTGTGTTTGATTGCACACTTTTTCCATGGAAAATGGCCAATTTCCACACAAATTATAACTTTTGTAGTGTTTGATTAGCCAATTTTTCCATGGAAAACATTTTCCCACTTTGGCTCATGTGATCATCTTTTCTCACTTTTGCTGGAATTCATTTTCTTAGGAGGGGTGGTTAGATTTGATTTTCCATAGAAATGGAAAACCCATGTTGGCCACCATTGCCCACCATGCTTGCCTTCTTCTTCCACCACTAGCGGTTACAGTGGCCATCGGTGATGGCAGTGGGTAGGGGCATTGGACGCAATTCATTTTGCTATGGGCGGTGTACTCCTCCTTCTTCACTCCATTGGAGTTCAGCTTCTTCAGAGGCCTGCCAGAGAACCTCTTCCTCCTTGATGCGGCCAGCTAGATCGCCTTCCTTGTAGACATTGTGGTCCGATTCTTTGTCACCTATAGAGACTCCCACTCCTACCGACTTGTACACTCTCGCAAGCTCATCACTCTCCAGTATAAATATCTCTCTCTCTACTTCTCCTTTGCCCCCTGAAAGCTGCTTTGTCTAGCACATTTGTTGGATTCAACTTCGATTTTTGGTTTCTGGTCTTTGATATCGTTCAGGTACTTGAAGTCTCGGTTTCTGGTTGATTTTCCTGGTTGCTTGCCTTGGCTGAAGTTGTGGGCAAGTAGATTATATTGATTATTTTGTGTATATATATTTGATTATTTTGATATTTTGATTATTTTATGTAGTTAATTATTAATTTGTGTATTTGATTATTGATTATCTATATTTATATGTGATTATTTCTATGGAAAATAATGACAATCAAACATCAAAAATTAGAAAAGTGCAATAATTTCTAGGCAAAAAATTAAGGCAATCAAACACCTTCAATTAACATTTTCCCTAGAATTTAATTCTAGGCAATTCAATTGCCTAGAAAATGTTTTCTTTCCATGCAAATTCCATACTTGCAATCAAACGCACCCTTAGAGATAGCTAGGAACAGAAAGGGAACCCCAGGTTTCCTTGGTCCTATGAGTCTCTTGCTATGTGGTTTGCTACTACTGCACAGGGTCTACAGGATATCCTCAAACTTGTATTAAATATAACATGTCTTATCTGTCATATTTTCAAGTTATGGACTTTTATCTCTTTTTAGGGGATATATTTGTTTCTCTTAATCACATATTTTTTTGCAGTGAACAAATGGATTGCTAAACTCATTGCTAGTGCCACGACCAAAATGATGGAGCAAAAAGATGAGAGGTCTGTACTCTGTATACTTGAGCATTGCAAAATTCACCTGGTACTTATTTTCTTAAATTGCAGATTTTGTAATGAGCCCTTGAAGACCTATAATTAATAAGCTTTTGAATTAATTTAAGATATTATACGCAGTTGAGAAATCTAGCAGCATATAGATATTTTAACATAATTATCATCATCAACTGTACCTTATGCTAACCAAGTTAGGGTTGGTGGCCCTCCATTTATAATGTCAATTGACTTCTAAAAGTCACATTGACAATATAAATCTATGCAAAAAACAATGTGGCAAACTTTTACATTAGGTGCCTTTCCTGACGCAACCTTCTAGAGAGGGAATGAGATAAAGTTCAAAAACCATCTTCATATGAAACGTTTTCATGAGATGGTAGTGAATGAAGATAATTGATATGGTTGTGTTCCATCACATAGTTGATATTGTAAAACCAACCTGTAGAACATGGAAAGATGACACATAGATAATTTATTTTTAGAAAATCTATAATTAAAAAAAAATTAATTTTAAGGCTCTTTGAAGAAACCAATTATTGGCTCAGGCAGCAGCATACAGAGGATTCATCTGGAAATACCCCATATTTGACATATTGTCTTTGGTTTTTCTTAATAATTGTTTAGTATTTTGGAATTTTTATTAGTAGTGCTACAAAATTTTACCATTCAGACGTGGTGCCTTAGCTCATCCAGGATATTATTAGTTCCATGAAGAATTTACAAATTAGTGTTAGCTAATTAAGAAGGGTTCTTATTATTGTTAAATAATAGTTTGATCTCTTTAAATTCCATTTGTAATTGGAGGAAGCCAGAAATTTGAACCTATAATATTGAATTTGAGTTCCCTCTCTTTTGTAATTCAGAATTACTTACTAAAAATTTGGGTTAGTTTCATATGTCAATCTTAATATCAGTGATCCCAACTGGCATTCTTGTTTTTTTTTTTTTTTTTCAACTTGACAAGATTCCTCTGCCTCCTTTTGGCTTGCAACCCTGTGGTTTAACAATTCTTGTGTTTTTTTGACAGTGGCATCTTTATTTTGTTAATCTGACTGGAAATGAAATACTATGTAGCAGTAACAGGACTGTTACCAGAACAGGTTGAGACTATAATTGGCATATTTCTCCTCCTTTTGCTGAAGTTACAGTCCAGAAGTCTTGGTTCTGTTGGGAGTTAGCTTTGAACATCAGTGAAGCAGGAGAAAAGGAACCTTCTATAGTTTGGTTTTTAGTGCAAGTATCCATTAATTGTAAAGGAAGAGATTGCATGGAAATAGTGGATGGTGCTTGTCACGCACCTAGGGTTGAGCTAGGGTGTAGAAAGGAAATGAGAAGAATACGAGGGAGAGAGAACAGAAATAGAGGGAGAAACAAAATAGAAAGAGAGGGAGAACAGAGAGAATTGAGGGAGAACAGAGGAGATAGGGAGAGAGAGAAATGTAGAGAGAGATGACAGAATTTAGATTATCATTCCACAATGCAATTCTTCTACCTACTCTAGCCTATTTATATGTTGTCTAACTAAAAGGTACAATAGGTAAAGTAGCGAAATACAATACCTAACTAATACATGTAATCTACTATTACTAATATGCCCTTGGGCTCATGACAATTTGAGAGGTTTCTTATCCCCAAGAAACGATAACAACTAAGCCGTTGTTTTTTCATCCAATTCCCGTTTTCAGTATCTAGTTAATCCTTCACCTTTTCTTGTTCTTTTCTCTTTTCTTTGGCCTCTTTTTCTTTCTGCTTCTTGGCTTTATCTTATGGACGAAAGAGGAAACAACATCTCTTTGTTTAGTTAGTGTTTCAGGCTCTCTTGAAGTACCTGCTTACTTCCCTTTGCTAAAACCAGCACCAACTCTTCTGCATGAACAACTGCTATGATATCTCCAACACTATCTGAACAGATTTTCTTCTAAGGGTATAACACCCGAGAACTTCAACTAAGTTTGTGGAAATCAAACTTGTTAATTGATTCAATGAACAGAATTCTACTTATACAGTTTCTAGGCTATCTAATCCTAATATTTAGGAGATAAGATACAGCAAGATAAACTACAACAGAATTTAAGCAATGAATAATAAGAGATAATAATCACATCTACTCCTATTATTTCTCCTGATTTCTAGGAGCTTTAATCTTCAAACTTTCTGCTTATCTTTCCAACTCCTTTAGCAGTTTGGAATTCCCTTCTTTATCTCTTTAATCTCGATGACACTCCCATTTCACTTAGGACTCTCTAACACTATCATCTCCAAAGATAGAAAGGAACTCAAAGTTCGCTGCTGGCCAGTACCTGCTTTGGTGCTGCAGCTTACCAACTGAAATATGAACAAACAAAACAGCACTAGTCTTGTTCCCAACAGCAAGACTTTTACCTTCTTCAATTATTTCCCTTAGTTTTCCTCCAATTGCATGTTGTCTCCATGTTTCTTTGGAGTCCATGTAAGATTGCTCCGGTCCGAATTGCTCAATCAGAACTCCTTTAACAGCATGTGGAGCATCAAAAAACTGATCCATCCTAGGATAGATGTCACAAGCATACACGTCATCAGATACATGAACGTTCTCTTCAGCACTACTCTCATCTTCAACTTGATTCACAGTTGGCATATCTAATGAATCAATGTTTTATTCTAATTTTGATTGTTCCTCAGTTTCCTATAAGTCAAAAATCTGAGGAAGGACTAACCACTATCCGCACAGATGGAAATTGTGTAATCCAATGCTACGTCATTAGCATATTTTTCTTTCTGTTTGCCGACATATTCCAATGGTTCACTTTCAACAGTTTTCTCCTCCAAAAATTCTTCGTTAAGATAGTCATCTAGAACATCTCCTTTGACCTTTTTTTTAAGGAATCAAAATACTCCTTAGAAAATAATTCAGCTAGAATACTGACCTAAAACTTTTTGACAATCATATTCATTAAATCGTCCAGCTTTTGGCTAACACTATCAAGACTTTCTTTGTATTTATCAAGTTCTCTCTGCATCCTGTGGTTGCCTTCTGCTATTTCCTCAATTTACTTACCTAAAAAACAATCATTGCCAATCTACTTCAAAGGACTGCCTAAGATCAACAATCACCCATATTTCGGCACTAAAATCGCCTCTAATGCTTATTCTAATCCTCACATAGATCTAAAGTCACCTGAATTCGCCTTGGAAACTCTTTCTTGATAATCGCCTCTTGAAATTGCCAAGAAACAATCTCCTGAAATTGATTGCACCTCCTAAAATTGATTGGCTCTATTGCAACTTCTTGAAAATCGCTCGCGCTCAGCTTCTGAGGATAGCCTTACTCTGACCAACTCTGTTACGGCTTCTCGAAAAGCGCTTGCGATCAGCTTCTGAGGATAGCCTTGCTCAGTACCAAATGTCACGCACCTAGGATTGAGCTAGGGTGCAGAAAATAAATGAGAAGAATACAAGGGAGAGAGAGAGAGAGAGCAGAAATGGAGCGAGAAACAGAACAGAAAGAGAGGGAGAACAGAGAGAATTGAGGAGAATAGTTCAAGAGAGATGACGAAATTCAAATTATCATTACAAAATGCAATTCTTCTACCTACTCTAGCCTATTTATAGGTTGTTTAACTGAAAGGTACAACATGTAAAGCTACAAAGTACAACACCTAAGTAATATATTTAATCTACTATTGCTAATATGCTCTTGGGGTCGTGACAGTGCTATAATGCAAGCTGAGCCAAGTCAAAGTAAGTTTTTGTAACACCCAATTTTTTAGAAAGAGACAAATAAGAGGGAAAACAAAATCCAAGAGGGAATTGGCTTTCTAAAGCCATTATAGATTAGGATAATTTAAAGTTTCCAAGAAATTGGGATTGGGTTCAAATTATTAATAGAGATTATGATGAGGGGTTATAATAGTTCTGGAGAGATTTAGAATGGGATGGAAGTTTGAATTGAGGATAAACTTGATTTCTTTTTCTTTTTCTTATTTTGTAAATAAGAATTGTATTAAAATGAAAATAGCGCAAAGTATCTACAGCTTTAAACTAGAGCATACGGTGAACCTCATAATGATATCAAAAAAGATAAAGCTACCAAACATCTAAAGAAACCCTCTGATCTGAGGAAAATAAAAGAGTCTATATATAATAATATACAACAGTCAAAGAAAGTCTTCAAGAGATAACCATCGAGGAAACAATGACCCTTTTGCCTAATAAAGAGCATGAGCAGGCAAAAACACATCAAGAGAAGCCTTGAGGATTATACTAGCTTTGGCTGTCTAAAGTTAACTGTGGCGCAGAGAATCCTAGGATGCTCACAAGCATAATCTCTTAGGGTGCTCAAGTATACTCATAGCTCAGGCCAACTAAGCAACCTGAACCAAGGGAGTAAACAACCAACAAACCGAGAAAACCGTCAATTTATAAGTCCTCCCTCAGCATTAGATCAGCATCTTCGCATAAGATGTTGATGTAGGAACAAACTGTCAACCCCCGACCACTCCCCGAATAATGACCGAGGGTGCAAAAGCATACTCATGAGTTATCTACTGTTCTACTTAAAAGGTTGAAGCAAGGGCTTTGTCAACTCTAGGTTACTAAGCGAAACGACTCAGCGGAGTAAGGAAGACTAGTCGATCGAGAGCTACTAGAAATGTCTCTTAGCATGGCTCTAAAGGGAATGAGGGAAAGGGATAGTGACCAACCGTGCCCAAATGACACACTGTACCAGATGTGCTAACTGGGATGTGAACCGCTTCTCCTTGAACCTTGTATTGGTTATAATGAGCCCATATGCCATAGCAAAATCTAGGATAGATTTACCCTCATTATTAATTTCCCCGAATCCATACCCTCCATGTACCTCTCTATATCCATTTCCGTCTCTACCCACGTGCCAATTTAAGTTACCTCCTATAATCACTTTATCTCCTCTTGGAATCATTTATATGAGTCCCTCTAGGTCCTCCCAGAATTTTGCTTTTATCTCATCACCTAACCCCGCTTGTGATGCATATGTACTAAAGATATTCATAGTCATTCTTCCTAGACTAATCTTCACCATAATAATCCTATCCCCTATTCTCTTTACATCCACTACCTCATCTATTAAGCTTTTATCCATAATAATCCCCACTCCATTTTTCGCTCGATCAGTTCCTGTGTACCATATTTTAAATTGAGAATGAGGAATGGTAAATTTGTTTTGAGAAACATGAAAAGGTTTTTATGATGGTTTTGAGAAACATGATACAAAGATTTTGTGAATAGTTATACAATGTTGTGAACTTGCACATTGCTAGACTCCAGGAGCTAGGTGTATTGGCTAGATCCAAGAAAAGTACTAGATTGCCCTATGCATTGGTGAATCCAAGAGCTAGGGGTACTAGCTAGATCAGGGAAGAGTACTAGGTCACCTTGTACAAATGTTGAACTTTAGGAACTAGGGTACCAGCTAGTTATTAGCTAGAATTGGGAGGAGTACTGGGTCCCTTCTTGCATCAATGAATCTGGGTTATATTGCCATTGAAATATTTGTGCAGATGTTGATTTATTTATACTGTGAAAAATTGATAGCTACATGTGTTGTGGCATGTTTATTGTTTTTGATCAGTACTGGGTCCCTTGTGGCATGTTTATTGTTGGTGATACTTGTTATTGCTTGGCATATATTTGTGAAACTTTGAAACTAAATTCTGTTTTAATATATATGTAAGAAATCTTTGATTATGAGTATTGATCTATTATGTGAGGTAACCTTCACTAGGTTATAAGCTCACCACTCTCTTTAACATGTTTTTCATAGAGAATTAGTAGGGCTAAACGTCGACTAGGATTGGGGGATTATCAGTGATTCAGTTTAGGATACTCTATTTTCATTTAATTCAATTTTGTAAATCATGTAGATTTTAGTGGATTATTGTTTTAGTTTTTTCTGTAACAAATACTATTTATTTCATTGGAGTAAGGTGGACAAGTTTTTAGGTTTCATGAACTTTAATTCTTGGCTTAGGGGTCATGGCCGGTCTCACAACCTGTACAGTGGGGTGTGACAGTTTTTGTTATCAATTATTATCAGTGAAGATATGTGATGAGGGTATCAATGGCCAGTCTCAATATGAAATGTCAAATTATTACAATTAAGGACTGCTGATTGGTTTTAAACTAAAACCTACAACCTATAGCTAGGAATATGGAAATTTGAAATGCTATATTAATTGGTATGTACGGGAATAATAGGAATTTGTATAAATGTTTGTAAAAGGCCGAAAGCAAACAAAGTCACCTAGAATACTCTGTATTACTGAATTTCTTCAGTTTCAAGAAAGTTTTGAATGTTTCTTGTTGGTTTTGATCTCTATCTTAAAGCTAAAATGTTTGGGCTGGAAGAGGACCAAAATAAGCCATAGCTCTTCATCATCAACTACCAAGAAATAGCCTAGAAGCAGTAAGTCTATTGTGAGCTTTATGTTTTACATCTAGTTCTTGTAGTTAACATTGAGAATAAAAATAGTAGTATTAAATAAATAATTACCTCTCTCTCAACGAGCTTAAGCTTTTAGATGACTTGGTCATGAATAAATCAACATGGTACTAGAGCAAGCAAGGGTTGATTCAAGTCTCATTATTTGTATAATGTTTAAATAGTTGCATGTGTTTGGCCTAGTTATATGATGAAATTAATCCAGACCTGAGAGACCATGTTGAAAGTAAAAATCACCATCAACTGCACATTATCCTAAACAAGTTACAGTGAGTAGCACGGCATTCATAATGGTCTATATCATTTATTTTGTAACTCTGCATCTAATTTACTTGCCACTTGACAGGA
The DNA here is from genome assembly GCA_036245055.1 of Diospyros kaki. Taxonomy (NCBI): domain Eukaryota; kingdom Viridiplantae; phylum Streptophyta; class Magnoliopsida; order Ericales; family Ebenaceae; genus Diospyros; species Diospyros kaki. Next base: position 8,791,844 of record BSEG01000003.1, read on the forward strand.
TTAGAAGGACAGGAGAAATTCTTACGCATATTCGCACTCTAAAAATGTATGCATGGGAGTTTCTTTTTGTTAATTGGTTGATGGAGACACGATCATTGGAAGTCAAATATCTATCGGTAGAAATCATACTTTTATTCTTGTTGTAGTGGTAGTTACAAGACATTTTGGACGTTTTTTTCTCCTTAAGGATTTCAAATTTATTTATGTGATTATTATTTTATCAGACACGCAAATACCTGGATGCTTGGTGTGTATTCTTTTGGGCAACAACACCAACACTTTTTTCTTTGTTCACATTTGGTCTCTATTCATTGACATCTCATCAACTTGATGCTGCAACGGTAATGTACCTGTTTCATATGCATTCATTTTCTTAATTAAAAAATTATATTTCAACTAAAAAATAGTCTTATCTGCAGGTTTTCACTTGTCTTGCTCTATTTAATAGTTTGATCTCTCCACTTAATTCATTCCCTTGGGTCATTAACGGATTAATTGATGTGAGTTGCCCACATGGCTCTACTTTAAACCAATGCCTTTCCTAAATGAATGCTAATTGGTTCAAATATGTATAATTTGTCCCAGGGCATTATATCTACCAAGCGGTTGAACAGGTTTCTCTCCTGCTCTGAGCATGAATCTCAACTAGAACAGACAAGCATATCTTCATCATCCTCTTGCTCTGGAGGCCACTCTGATATGGTTGTTTCCATTCACGATGTGTGTTGTACATGGTCAAGTAGTGATAAGCTTGAACAGAATCTGATACTAGATCATGTGACTCTAAATCTCCCAAGAGGCTCTCTGGTTGCTGTTATTGGAGAGGTTAGACACGTGCCCGAATGTGACCTGTAGTCCTTTTACTCAGTAAATCATGTTCATGTCTACTAACCCAGCACTCAAATCTTGCCTTTTCTTTAATAGGGATATAGTAGGCTCAACTTGGAAACTAGTAGGGGCTGTTGTGGAGAACAACCCTAGTTTTCTATAAAATTACTCCTAAAAAATGAAAAATTAGAAAACTTGTTCAAATACCAAAAAATTCTAAACAGAAATTGGAGATTTAAGAAACGCAGTTTTTGAAAATCGAATGGACTTGAAAAATTATTTTTTCAAAATTTCCTTGCTAATTTGGAGATTTGGAAAAAGTGGTTTCCCACAAAATTTTTCCCAAGGAATCTCTATCTAACTCTAACACAAGTTACAATTACACAAAAGAAAAACCTCTATTTCTCTCTCTTTGGGAAAATATGTTATAATTTTTGTAGAAAGTACGCTGATGATTGTAGAATAAACGAGAATGAGCCACTAACTTTCATAACTACACACGGTATTACACTCCCTATTAATAGGGATGAGAATTACACTTTTAGGAAAGCAACAAAGAATGGAAAGATACATTGTACAATGAAACAAAAGATACAACACAAAATTAGGAAATCTCTAAAACTGAACAACTTTCTAAATATGGAGAATAGGATCAGGGCTAATTTTAGAAGGCTGATTTATCTCATTCCATACTTCTGTGAATTATTGAACAATTTTTCATATTGCAAATTGTAGAGAAAAAGAATAATGATCTTTCTTACTTAATTCCAATGTACACGGTTGTGTTCCTCTTATAGAGGAACGAAGAGACAAAATAGAAACTATAAACTATACAAACTTACCATTTACAAGAACTACCATATATGAGAGAGATACATATTTACACTATTAGGCCTTTACCTTGTTGCACAAGAGAGCAGGATGCTCCATCTTGGAATGTACATACGAAAGTCTTCAGCTTAATAAGCTCCTTTGAATTCAACTAAGTGTGATCAGTCTCAGTTGACTCTTCCTTATCAATTCCCTCCTCTTATTCCTTGCTTGAGAGATAGCTTTGGTGTTTCATGTTCTTAAAGCCACCAACCTTATCCAGGACTACTTCTTTCCCATATAATTTGAAACATGTCTCCCTAGTGTGCCGTGGTTTCTTGCAACAGATACACCACTGCCCCTCACAACTTGAACTCCTACTTTGAACTGTTGGCTTCCCAAATTTAACTACTCCTTTTTTGTTGTTGGTCATTAGGGCTAAAAAGGAGGGTTATGCTCATTGAGCATGGAACCTCTTCGGTTTTTGTCACTCTTAATAATAGCAAACACCTCATTTAAAGTAGGAAGTTTGTCCCTACCAAGAACCTGAATTCTTACTTGATCAAATTTAGGATTTAGCCTGCCAGAAACTCTACAATCCGATCTCTCTCAAAAATTCGATTGAGGGTAGCAGCATCTTCACTGCACACCATCTTTATGGCTTGGTAATGGTCAAGGTCCAACCACAACCCCTTCATCCTATTATAGTACTCTGTAACCATTAACTGACCTTGCTTAGTAGTGTTGATCTTAGTTTTGACCTCAAAAATCATGGATGCATCCTCGACCTTAGAGTATGTATGTCGCACCATCTCCCATATCTCTTTTGTTGTGTTCAAGAACACGAACAAAACAAAAGAGGGTGTCCGAAGGTCCGATCTGGAGTGGCTAGAGGTGACACAGCAACAGGCGCACCTACACGTGCCAGCGTGTGGAGGCGGAGGTGGTCTGCGTGCAGTGGCACATGGGGGCGCGTGGCTTTTCCGAGGCTGCGTGGCAATAGGGGTCAGCCAATCTAGAGATTTCGAGTATGATGGTATGGTTGGTTTTTCGAAAATACCACTGGATAACGTGCCAATAGGATCGACCAATTGCTGGTAGAAGAAAAAACTAGGGTTTGGGTTCCGTTGGAAATAGAGACACTACAACAACATATCCAGCCGTTATCCCACTATGTGGGGTTGGCTAGAAATAGAGACACTGCGAGGGATTTTTTTAGTGTTTTATGAACACGGGCTCTGATACCATGTGAGAGTGATTGGGAGAGAAAACTTGAGAGATTAGCCTCTCAATTCTATTATTTATAAGATAATTGCAATCAATGATGGAGCTAATCATAGAGATAATTACAAATATGGGGATAATTACAGCCGAGCTAATTACCCTAATTATCATCTAATCATCAATTACACATTCTATACATGGAAGAGAATAAATCTCATAAATCTCACATGACTTTATATGATTGCTTATCTATTTTGATAAGTGACTTGAAAGAAATCTTGTCTCATGGGTGAATACTCGAACTCAATAGTTGTACTATTGATGTCATATTTAGAGTGAGGTACTATTTCTACAGTTATTCATCCCACCCTTTTGTGTGCATTCAGGTTGGTTCGGGTAAATCATCCCTTCTAAATTTGATTCTTGGAGAAATGAGGCTCATCAGTGGATCAATAAATTCAAGTGGATCCATTGCATATGTACCACAGGTTTATCCACCCCAATGACAGGACCTTTTACACTTATGGTATACTGTCTTCTTATGCTTTCCTTTGCCTGGCAAAATTGTAGGTCCCATGGATTCTTTCAGGAACACTCCGTGATAATATTTTGTTTGGGAAGGATTACAATCCAAGAAGGTCATTAAATTCCCTGAAGCTTGATATGTAATATGTTTCTGTTTTTTGGCCTTTTGGTAAATTTAATTGCAATACCTCTATGTCCTGTTCTACTTAAAGTAATCATAGCACTTACTGCAATTATTTTTATTAACTTTTTTAAGACAAATTCTTAATAGAAGTGGAGATAAATACCTTTGGTAAATCTAAGTGCCATACCTATGTCTCATTCTCCATAATGTAACCATACTCTATAGTCTAGCGCAATTAACACAATCATCTTTGTTAACTGTTTTCTTAGCATAAGTGAGATTTCTAGACAAATTTTTAATAGAAATTCGTTTCATTTTTTCAATGTTAACTACTTTGAACAGATACTCAGATGTATTACAAGCATGTGCACTTAAAATCGATATTTCCCAAATGGTTGGGGGTGATATGGCTTATATTGGTGAGCGAGGAGTCAACTTATCAGGTGGACAGAGAGCTCGTCTTGCTCTGGCTAGGTGAAATCATCTCTTTGTCCATAGTGATTGATTTGACTGAATTCTGAAACAAACATGATGTATTTCTACTACTTCCTTGAAATTATTCTGACAGTTATTCAAATTGAACAGAGCTATCTATCATGGCCCTGATATTATCTTGCTAGATGACGTCCTTAGTGCAGTTGATCCACAAGTTGCTTGCTGGATTCTATATGAAGCCATTCTTGGTCCTCTTATGAGCGAACAGACTCGCATTCTTTGTACTCATAACATCCAGGTTAGTTGTTTCTTTCTTCTAAGTGTCTTTTTGACTATTTTGAGAGAATGAGTGAACATGCTTGAAAGTCCTGACTTTGGCAAGAAGAAAATCCACTATGTTGTTTTGTAAATTATTCTCTCTCATTGTATACTGTTCGATTCAATTGTTAGAGGAAATAAGAATATCTATCATTGGCATTATTTGTATGCAGTTTTATGGAAAAATCCTGTACTGTACCATGTTAGATGGCCAAAATGTGTTAACTTAATACTTAACTGACGGATTACACACACTGCTTTGCTCGTATTTTAGATAAAAGAAGAGACAGCCAAGATAGCTGGGAGTTTTGATTGGTTTAGGAATTCACGTTATTTTGGATTTCACTTTTATATGTGCTCTTATTTTATGGGTGCTATGGTGTGGCACTGGAATCACTTGGACTCTAGTTACATATTAATTTCAATGTAATTGTCTACTCTAAATTTGATTTGATAAAACTTGGTCATTGTTTGAACTACCACAATTTGGTCCTGAAAAGGAGTTGTATTTAGGATTTGATTTCTAGTTAGAGATCTATTTTCTTATCCTATAGTATAATACAATTCAAGAATGAAGCAAAAATAACTCAGAACCTTTACTCTGTCGAACGCTCTTTTTTGAGATATAAATACTATAACTATTATTTGTGTTCACTTATGGGACTTGAATTCACAGGGTTATTCTTTTCTACTATCTACAGGCAATATCTTCTGCCGATCTTGTAGTTGTAATGGATAAGGGACATGTGAACTGGGTGGGACATTCATCTGAGTTTTCACCTTCATCCTTAGGATTCTCATCACTAAAAGAAATCAATATATCATCTCTAATTCTGACCCAAGAACAAAGCAGAAATACTTACAGAGAAGACAAAGAAAATTCTAATCCAGAGAGTGATTGTATACTTGTTTCTGAGGGAGCAGAACAGGTCATTGTGGAGCTAAGGAAAGAGGGCAGAGTGGAACCTGCAGTATACAGGTAAGTAGTAAAAGTAATCAAACAAAATTTTATTGCAGACAAGTGATTTGACTAATTTCAAGGACTAATTGGGTGATCTATTTCCCTAAATAATTAGTCCAGCACCTTGTTTTCTGGGTTGTTTTGACAATGTTCTTACCTTTTGCAGACAATATGCTGCATTAGCTGGTTGGTTTATTGCAATTGTGACATGTCTTTCAGCAATTTTGATGCAAGCTTCTCGCAATGGAAATGATCTGTGGTTGTCATATTGGGTTGATTCATCTGGAAGCAATCAAAATGTCCATCCCATTCTCTTTTATCTGGTGATTTGTGAACTCCTTTAGTTTTGTTTGTGTGAACCTATACTTAAGTGTAGTTTTTTTTACCTTTTTTCTAGAAAATCAAACAGGTAAGCGACTCGATGTGATGGAGTTGGGGTGTATATCAGAACAGCTGGTTAATTTCATGGTAACATTTTTAGGGTCTGTGGTTTTTTGTATAACTTCCTTTTCAAATATCAGTACAGTTTTTGGAATTTTGAAGATGCATAGAAAAATTTACCTTGTAAATCAGAATATTAATAAAGCAAAGTCAATCGGGTTGGTCCTTTGAAACTTGATGAGATGGACATTGCTTTATATAGAAACAACTGTGGACTCAAACTGGCTAATCTGTCTAGATGACCATATTGCAAGATTAGTTTAGTAAGGTTGCATGTTTCACTTTGGTTGTATTGTAAGCATAAAATGCATATCTGGTAGATACTTTTAGCATTAAGAAAGCAGTTCATGACCTAAAAATAAAGGGACCACAGATCTTTGTCTCTTTTATTTAGTGTCTATTCCGTCAATATTAATATTTTCCAGCTTCTATCATTTGGACTGGCTGGCATGTTTAGTAGCTTGTCTCGAATTTAGTAAGCTAGTTTTTTTTTTGTAATGTGACCTGTAAAAACAGTAGGAAATTAATTGAAGGCTCATAAAATACATCTTTAACTTTTGTAAACATGTGTATGTACATGTGCACTGGCTTATAAACTTTCCATAAAGAGTCATATGCCTGTAGTGACTCTCAAGCAAAATGTTACTCATTCATCATGCCAATATATATACATGGATCTAGATGCATTACAGGACTTGTACCACAAAGTATAATAACTTAATGTACCAAGTAAAATAAAAGTAGAATAAAACCTAATAAGCTAATATAGATATTTAGAAAAATACAAGAAATTCAAAATATTCTAACACTCCCCCTCAAGTTGGGAAATATAAGTTAACCATCCCTAGCTTGCCAATAAGTTTCTGGAATATTTGACTAGATATCCCTTTGGTCAGGATATCAGTCAATTGGTCTGTAGAAGGAATATATGATGTGCAGATCAGCCCGCTATCTAACTTTTCTCTGATAAAGTGCCAGTCAACCTTCACATGCTCGATACGATCATGTTGAACCAAATTGTGGGCAATACTACTATCTGATTTGTTTTTTTTTTATTTTTAAATAAGTGAGCACAAATATATTAATGAGATCATAGGAGTAGTACATCAATGACTTGGAACAAGAGAGTTCCATACAATCCATACCATCCATACCCCCCCCCCCCCCAACACAAGCCATTAGGGGGATCATGACAACCCAAAACTGATTTCATAGTCATCAAGCCTAGAAGAGGGAGAAGAACTTAGTGGCCAAGAGCAAAGGAAAACATGATAATCTGGTCCATTAAGGGAAAGATGGCTCCACAGCCCTCACCCAAGCCACTAACCTAGCAAGCACCAAGTTAAAGATATTAACAACACCTGACCCTCGATCTTTGAAAACTAATCTATTCTGCTCCAACCACATTGTCCATAGCATTGAATATAAGAGAGACTTCCATACCTTCCTGTAAACAATGGAATAAAAATTCTGTTTCTATTAATCTCATCAATCTAATTACATGGGCTCTTCTTTTATAGAAGAGGTGTTATATAAAAAGGAAAGCAATCAATCTAAGAGATATTTACATAAAAGGAAAGCAATCAATCTATGCAATAGGAAACTATAGATCTATACACAACAGGAAACTATACAATAGGAAAGGATAGCAGCTGTATATTTAGAAGAGTTTCCTAAGATTGGTTTGGGCAAGATTCCCTAAACCAATTTTAGGAAACTCATATCACATTGAATTCTCTGGATGCTAACATCCTTTGTCCTTTACCTCGAGCAAAGCAATCCAACTGATCAAATAGACCCCTAACCAATCTCGAACAAACCCACTCATAGCCCCACCATCTAAAGATCTACCGCCACAAGCACAAGACAACCTCACAATGGACAAAGAGGTGGTCCACCGACTCCGGGACAGAGCCACAGAAGACACAAAGCAGATCGTCCCCCTACAAAAATTCCAAGCACCATGGACCTAAATTCCGCCTCAGCACTCGATATGGCCACAATAGATTGCTTCTTGCTTTTCTATGTAACCAAATTCCCTCCAACAAAGGTACAATAACCAAATGTTGATTGTCTATCTATAACAAAACCAGCATAGTCAGCATCAGTGTATGCTTGCAGAGTTATATTGGAGCTCTTTTTGAATAAAATTCCTCGGCCCATATGTGTTTTCAAATATTAAAGAATACAATACACTGCTCGAAGGTGAGTCTTCTTAGGGTTTTGTATAAACTGGCTCACAACGCTAACAACATAAGCAATGTTAGGTCGGGTGTGTGACAAGTAGATTAATTTCCCAACAAGTCTCTAATACATTCCTTGATCAACAAGTTCATCACCAGTAGCATCACCAAGCTTGTGATCAACCTCAATTGGAGTGTCAAATGGTTTGCACCCTGTCAAACCAGTCTCATTAAGAAGGTCAAGAATATATTTTTGTTGTGATATGAAGATTCCATCCTTAGGCCGTGCTACCTCAAGTCCTAAGAAATATTTTGGTCTTCCCAAGTCCTTAATTTCAAATTCTTGTGCTATGCACTCCCTCAGGTTTTTTTCTTCCTTTTCATCATTACCAGTAACTATTATATCGTCCACATAACCCAAAAGGACAGTCACATGCCCTGATCCCGTGTGTTTCACAAACAAACCAAGGAATGTATCATGGTAGCCTCCTAGGGCTCTGCCTGTATCCCATTAATAGCATTGCTTTTGAGAATCTACCAAACCAAGCCCTAAAAGGTTGCTTTAATCCATAAAGTGCCTTTTTAAGTCTACATACCTTCCCTTTTGCACAATAATCATAACCCGATGGACAAACCATGTAGATTTCTTCTTCAAGGTCCCCATGTAAGAAGGCATTATTTGCGTCAAATTGTGACAAGTTCCAATTCAAGTTTTCCACCAATGATAATAAGACCCGTACAGTATTCAACTTGGCTACAAGGATTTTATCATGGTAGTCAACACCATATGTCTGTGTATAGCCTTTTGCGACAAGCCGAGCCTTATACCTCTCCAATGATCCATCCGCCTTATACTTAACATAGAACACCCACTTACAGTCAACCGGTTTCTTTCATTTAGGTAAATCAACCACCTCCCATGTCATGTTCTTTTCTAGGGCTTCCATTTCCACATTCATGGCATGCCACCATTTCTCATTTTCTAGTGCCTCAAGCAGGGTTTGTGGAATCTTAATCGAGACAAGATGGGAAAGGAAACTCTTATAAGAAGGGGACATTCGATCAAAGGACACAAAGTGAGACAAAGGATGTTGAGTGCATTTCTTGCTCCCTTTCTTGAGGGCAATATGAAGATCAAGATCTCAGGAGTTAGAAGTATGATCAATGAACGGAGTTTGAGAAGGAAAATCACTCACCTCAATGTTTTCCCCAAGATCCGGGCCCAGTTCAGACGGTTGGATATGCTTAAGAGATTTCATGACGCCCTTCCTTCTTGAGTATACAAATTCAATTGGTGGCCTTTGTTCAAGTTCTAAAGAAGGAGGTGGAGGTAGAGACATAGACACAAGTTTGCTTTGTGAGACACTGGAGTTAGACTAGGAAAAGGAAGTTATAGTTAGGAGAGAAAACGAATGAAGCCAATCCGGGTCTTCTAGAGGAAATGGCTCCCCCTGAAGACTAGGATTGTCAAAGAACTACTCATGTTCGACGAAGGTGACATCAATGGAGATAAAAGTCTGTCGAGAAGGAGGATGATAGCACTTATACCCCTTTTGAGTAGATGAGTATCCAGTGAAGACACATTTAAGGGATCGAGGATTGAGTTTGGTACAATGGTGAGCATGAACAAATGCGACAGCCAAAAATTCAAGTGGGCAAGGAGACAAACACTGTGAATTGAGGATAAAACTGAGCAAATAAGTCCCATGGACTCAGATTACCAAGAGTAGGGGACGGAAGACGATTGATTAAATGAGCTGAAGTGAGGACTGCTTCTCCCCATAGATATTTAGGAACTTTGGTTTGAAAGAGAAGGGCACAAGCAATAGACAAGAAGTGTCCATTTTTTCATTCCGCTGCCCCATTTTGCTAGGGAGTATACACGTGAAGACTCATGAATAATGCCTTTAGTGTGGAAATAAGATGATAATGTATGATTAAAATAGTCACACGCGTTATCAAACCTTATATTTTTATTTTTTACTCCAAACTAATTTTTTATCATATTGTGAAAAAAGGGAAAAACCACACTAAAATCATACTTGTTCTTAAGAGTAGATAAACCCATTTGACTCGAGAGCAATCATCAATGAAGGTGACAAACTATGTGGCACCCGAGATATTGTATACAAGTGCGGGTCCTCAGAAGATCGGGTAACACTAGGAGGAAAAGACACACGGCGATGCTTAGCAAGTTCACAGGTATCACAATGTAATGTCTCAACAGTTACATGTTTAAACAACAAAGGAAACATGACTCTAAGAACTTTAAAAGAGGGATGACCAAAACGATGATGTTCCAACCAATTTTGATGCAAAGTAGAACTGTGGGACAGCAACAAAGTACAACCACGAACCTTGTCAAACTCGCCAATTTTACCGGTAATGTCAAGAAGGTAGAGTCCATTACTTTCTCTCACACTCCCAATCTTTTTCCTCGAACTTCGGTCCTGAAGAACACAGCCATTGGGATGAAAAGTTAGGACACAATTTGTATCACGAAAAAGATGATAAACTAAGACAAGATTAGTGGTGAGTTTTGGAACATGTAATACGTTTTTTAGTATAATTGAAGGGCTGAGATGAATATCACCAAACCCGACCACAATAATAGAACCATCAATAGTTAGAATTTTCTGGGAATTAGAGCAAGGGGTATAAGTGGAGAATGAAGTTAAAGTGAAAGTCATGTGATCAATCGCCCCAAAATCAATTATCCATGGAGTAGGATTTGAGGCACTATAATCATGAGAAACAAGTGACATACCTGACTGTGCAAAGGAACAAGCACCTAGATTAAGAGAAGATGAACCGAGTGTGTCAAGAAGAGCCTTCCGCCTTTCAATATCCTATCTATCTAGCCCTGCAGAACTAGATGACTCATGAGATCCAATCTCTTCCTTGGGCTGGTGCACTTCTTTTGATACTGACACATTTGCTTGCCTCTTCCATTGTCCACTAAATCCCCTATCAATCCCCTATGGCTTTTCATGAAGCTTGTAACATTCATCTTTAACATGCCCCTTCTTCTTGCAGTAATTACATACCAGATTGGATTTATTCTGTCGTCTCTAATCAGGCTTCTTACTTGTTGAAAGAGAATCATTAAGCTCAGTTGTGGGAGTACCCTTTAGTCCTTAATCCATAAGCATCACATTGCGCCAGCTTTCCTTAGCCCTAACAATAGCAATTATCTCATTTAATGATGGTAACTCCTCCTTTCCAAATATTTGCACCCAAACTTGATCAACTTCTAGCCTAAGACCAGCCAAAAAATCATAGATACGAACTTTTTCAATATATTGGTGCAATATCGTAGCATCCTCTTTGTCCCTCATAGGAAGAGAACGATAATGGTCCATTTCCTGCCAAAAATTTTTCAATGAATTGGTATCCCAATTCATTGCAAAATCATTTTTCTTAAAATAAGTCTACTGGATGGTATCCCAAATTTCTTTTGCAGTAGACAGGAACATACATGTGTCACTAATCTTTAGCTCCATGGCATTCCAAAGCCATGCCATAACCATTGAGTCACGCTCATCCCATGCAGTAAACTGTAGATCCCCAGATTGTGGTTCAGTACCTAGCAAGTGACTGAGCAGTCCTTTTCCCTTAAGAAAAGTCCTAACCAACTAGGACCACTTTAGATAATTTTTTCCATTCAGCCTATACAAAACATGAAGATTCTGTAACTCACCAAAAATGGAATGGTTTATCGGTTCAGCCATAAGCACAGAATTACTAGGATTGACGGCATCGAAAGCTGAAGAGTCAGCCATGGTGTTCTAAGGCTTAAGGTCAGCCTTGGTTCGGAAGCTACAGTAGGAGACTATAGCCCACAAAGCCACCATTGGTAGAGTTTAAGGAGATAACTACAAAGACACCCGGCAACAGTTAAGACTGAGGTAGAGAAAACAATGAACAGGAACAGGAAGACGAACAAGACTGATGGAGGAAGACGAACAAGCAACAGGAAGAAGAAACGGCGACCGACGACTGAGGAGACAAACGATGACCAACCGGTGATGAGACACAGACATCGAACCATGAACCAGAGACCAAAAAGGCGATACCGGAGGACAACAAGGACAACAAGACCACCAGACACACCACGTAGAGATGGCACACTGAACGATTAGAACAAGAATCGACGCTAGCAGTGACAGACCGGCCAACGACGAAAACCAGTATGACTTGTAACCACAAGAGGTGGGACTCCGATGATGGCTATAACCAACCAGCAGAGAAAAAACCAGCAAGAACACAGAGACCCCTAGGATTGGAGCTCTGATACCATGTCAAGCAAAATGTTACTCCTTATTCATTTATCATGCCAATATATATACATGGTGTGAGAATCCCACATCGCCTCAGCAAAGGAAACCTAGGCCATCTATAAGGAGGAGGATCCCTCTACCTGTTAAGCTAGTTTTTTAAGTTGGAGTTCTACCTCTGACTTCTCACATGGTATCAGAGCCAACCCTTGGTTGGGGGACCAGGGGCGAAGCTACATAGAGCCAAGGGTAGGCAATTGCCCACCCTTCAATTTGAAAAATTCTCACTATACATGTATAATTTATTATTTTTTTAATTTTTTCTAAGCACCAAGCCACCAGCCACTCTATAATTGCCCACCCTTCAATTTTTAATGAGTAATGCTACATTCCCTCTGTGTGCTACCTTCTAAGCTACCCATAAATTTTTTAATATTTCCCCCCTTCCCCCACTTACTCTCTCTCACAGACTCTCTCCCCCCCTCCCCCTTGCCTTCCCCTTTGCGCTACCTTCTGGGCTACCCATAAATTTTTTAATATTTCCCCCCTTCCCCCACTTACTCTCTCTCACAGACTCTTCCTCTCAGCTCTTCCCCCAGTTACTCTCTCTCACACTCCCCACCCCCCCCCCCCACCACTATCTCTTCCTCTTGCTAACTATTTTTCCCCTCTCCCTCGCTTGCTCTCACAACCACCCCCCTCTCATTAAACACATCTAATTAACTCTCCTCTCTTTATCTTATTAATTAAATATTTAAATTAGAAGATTTGTCAATTGCATATTTGAAATTATATTGATTTTTTTTATTTAAATTTAATTTTCAATATATTTTTTATTATTATATTATTTTAATTTTTTTATATTATTTTTTTTGTTTTGCCCACCCTACCTAAAATTCCTGGCTCCGCCCCTATGGGGGACTACCCTCAATCGTGGTCATGGACCAGTACCCTGCCCGATCACCTGGGCATGTATCAATTACTGGAGAAGCTTTGGCATGGGGAGGAGTGTAAGAATCCCACATCGCCTCAGCAAAGGAAACCTAGACTATATATAAGGAGGAGGATCCCTCCACCTGTTAAACTGGTTTTTAAGGTTGGAGTTCTATCTCTGACTTCTCACACATGGATCCGGATGCATTACAGGACTTGTACCACAAAGTATAATAACTTAATGTACCAAATAAAATAAAAGTAGAATAAAACCTAATAAGCTAATATAGATATTTAGAAAAATACAAGAAATTCTAAATATTCTAACAATGACAATCCTGTGGTTGATTGAGTGGTCATGCTTGGGTAATAATGTAATTTTTTAGAAATGTGTCTATTCAAATGTCATATATCATCAAATCTGGAAAGCAATGGTGGGAAGTAGGGTTGAGGAGCATATACCTGTTTTGATTGACCTTGAAACTCATGGCACAGGCTGTACTCTGCATCTTCTGTCTTGTCAATTCCTTGCTAACAGTAACAAGGGCATTCTCATTTGCATTCGGAGGTCTACGTGCTGCTATTCAGGTGCATGATAAACTGCTAAAGAATCTTATAGATGCACCTATTGACTTCTTCAATCAGACCCCAAGTGGAAGAATTCTTAACAGGTAGTGTTAATGCATTCAAGAGAGTACTTTAAGTTCAAATTTTTCATTCTTCATAAGGATTATATTTTGTAGGTTGTCTTCAGATCTTTATACCATTGATGATGCTCTTCCGTTCATTCTCAACATTCTCCTAGCTAATTTTGTTGGCCTTTTGGGGATTGCTATTGTTTTGTCTTATGTACAGGTACCAAGTAATTTGCCTTCTATGACTGTTCCTTTTTAGAAGCTCCAAGATTTAGTTATGATTTTATTATACGTGTGCAGGTCATGTTTTTGCTTCTTTTACTTCCATTTTGGTATATCTACAGTAAATTACAGGTACTTGTTAAATCTTACGCTAGTTTCTATTATTTGATTTTATATTTTAGTTCAAAAACCGTCTTGTTGTGAAGTATTTGATTTTAATGAAAATAGCTTGAGAAATGGAGAAAGTTCAGGATAGTGTCATATATTGTTTTAAACTGGGAACAGCTTGAATATATGACATCTCCAACTTGGGACTTAAGTTGAAAAATTAAAGCTTTTTTCTTTGTTGTGGTTGTCTTTTAACTTTTGAGATACCTCGTCATAGGTAGGGATTCATCCAGGCACTGTGCCTATCAAAATGAAGGTAAAATGAAAGAGAGAAATATGACATGTTAGGTTACAAGGAGAGAGATATCTATGTTATAACTCCTAAAATTCTCAACACGTCAAATTTGAGCTGCACCAAGGAACCAAAACAAATTGAAAGTAACAATGTAAGCATCACTTATTTGTATAAACAGAAAGATCTTGATATGGAAACTCAATAAAATTTCTAACGACAAGTATGCTCTGATACCATAAGTTTCTTGCAAACTGCTAGTACAAGGCTTAGATATCTAAATTCAAGGGAGTAAAAAGAATATAATGTTATGGCCATTAGCACCTATGTTACCTGAATCAAAGCAAGTTCTCAAATATTGTAGTGCTAACAGAATTATGTCAAATGTAGTTTCTAACATTATCTAGCTGGTAGGACCAGTACTAAGGCATACAACATTGTTCTTACCCAATATCCGAGGAACTGTTTGAATCTGGAGTTATTCCGGAAATGGATTAGAAACAATAATGACCAGAGTACTAGACTGTTGCGCAGAATGCAGAGCTAGAAGCCTGAAGGCAATGCCAGTGCCAAGACCTCAAACCTAAGAATCCAATGATTCAAACTCTAGTTGGCCTTGATTATACAAAAGTAGGGGATGACTAAGTTGTTGGACCTCGATTATACTATTCAATATAGAAGGGGAAAGGAGAATATGGCTGCTGATGCTTTGTCCCTACATTTTAAAGAAGCGACCAATGCTGCCATTACACCATTGTTCCTGACTGGTTGCAGGAGGTCACAGCTAGTTATTTTTCGGATTTGCTCATTCAGTTCCCTCAAGCTGCTCATCTACTATCCATATCTTGAGGAGAAGAAATTTTAAGGGGAAAAATTTTCAGGAACTTAATACTTGTATGCTTGGTAGTTATAGAAGTTGTACTATAGCAAGCTATTTCTACTTTTGAATTGGCTGAAATGGCAGCCTCATTGGCGCCAAATTAACTGCCTGTTGGATTAGTTTAAAAACTAATCCAACGGAATGGAGGAACGAAGTATATTTTCCAAGATTTCTCTGTCCTTCTCTCCTAATTTTCTCTCTCACTCCTGCTATTCTCTCTTCACAGCTTCTGTCCTTTCTTCTCCACCTTTCTCTCTAATTTCCTCCTAAATTCTGCCCTAAATTCTCCCAATTAGCAGAGAATTTTCCTGTCAAATCTGAGGACCTGACAGTAGGTTGTATATATCTATAAGAGACTTAGATAGTTTGGTTATATACACACAAGTGCTGAATGCAGAATTCAGTTTTTCACTCTCTCTCTCTCTCTCTCTCTCTCTCTCTCTCAGCTTCTACATGGTATCAAAGCTATTTTGAGAGAGAAATTGAGGTGACTTGAATTTCTGGCTTCTGTTGGAGTGATTTTGTAACCTAGATCACTTGCCACCTATCTCAATTGAAATCTGAAACCTTCTATGCTAGGGTTTGCAATTTGAATTTGCGATTGGTGATTCAATTTTGCACCTGTATTAACCCCCACTACGGAAAAAGAACCACCCCAAAACAGGATTGATATCAGAGGGCAAAGGGGAATTCTCGGGAATAGGGTATACAATACTAGGACACACTTGCGCGAATTTGGGTCACGGCTACAAGGGAGAAATCGAAAGGAAACTGTACCCGACCAGGGATGGACATAAAGTCGTACGCTACCGAGCGTAAGGATAACCTTCTTTTGAAGAAAAACAAACACGAGCACACTTCTTTATTTTTTCACCAAGTTTCATTCGATTTGTTATGCATGGATTGGTAGGAAATACCATTCTAGCACAATATGAGGTGGAGTGGGCATTGGATTAGCAGGTATATAATGGTCAGGATGCCCTAAAACATTAGGAGCATAAAAACTATTTTTTAAGAATTTAGTTCTCTTATTTGTTTTTTGTTTTCTAGTGCTCTCTTATTTGTTTCTTTGTTTTCTAGTGCTCTTTTCGGATTTCCTATCTTTCTTTTTTGCAATTGAGTTGAGTGGTGAGCTAAAGTAGGGTAGCGAAACTAAGAATGGGATTGGCTTGGAAGAAGAAAATGAAATACGAACAGCCACACTGGTTATAATAGATCGATGAATTGATCTCCTGGTCCTTTCGAACCAGATATTTCAAAACCTGGCTAGCACAGAATAGATCTTTGACGGTCCTAAAGTAGATCAGGAGTAAAAGACAGTATTATTTTCATCCAACCTTGAATTGAGTCCTCTCCGGTGCTAATGGATTCATCAGAAGAAATCCTTTATATCTTGTCTTAGACGAAGAAAACCTAGGGTTCTTTTTTTTTTTTTGTAACATGAGAAACTTGAGGGGGCTCTGATCATAGACAACCTTTGGCCCAGGCTATCCCACCCTCTCTAAAACCCACAGTCCGCCTTAACCCGGCCTAGGTGTACGGACGGGTTCACTATGGAAGAGTTAAATAGTTAGAGTTGGCAGCTTGTTTGTTATTTTTGTTTGGTTAAGTTGGCGTGTTTTATTCAGCTAAGTGTATAGCTGTTATGCAGTTATGTTGCGCGCCTATATAAGGAGAGCAACAATATGTCCTTCTGTTTGTGAATTCATTTTTTGTGATCTACTTTTAGTAATTCAAATTCTCTCGTTCTACAATTTGTTTTCTTCTTCTTAATTTCTTTTTGCCCTAGCTCTAAACTTCACATGGTATTAGAGCCAATCTGATCTGTTCCAATGGCCTCCGATCGAATTATCAATTCCTCCTCCTCTTCTCCTCCTCGTCAATTTTCTTCATATAATTCAATTTCCTCGCAATCAGATTTCTCAGCTGTTGCGAAGGCCTTTAGTTATATTCCTCTTAAGTTAGACATGAGGAACTATATTTTTTGGAAGGCGCAAATTCTTGCCACAATTTGTGCCTTCGATCTTGTTCCGTTTTTGAACAAGATGTCTCCTCCTAAGCGTCATTACTCCGTCAGGGGATATTATCCACTGCCGGTCCCAAGCCGGATAAAGGAGGAGGGTTGCGTTAGGTAGCCGACAGCCAGCGTAAAACCTAGTCGGATCCAAATATGAATTCTAGACAAACTATCTGTTGGGATGTAACCCACATAGAAGTCTAGAATTCATGTAGCCAACCCCACATAGTGGGATAACGGCTGGATATGTTGTTGTTGTTTGTTGTTGTCTCCTCCTAATCGTGTGCCTGGTCCTGATGGTGAGTCGATAGTGAATTAAGAATACTTGGGCTGGATTCGTTCTAATCAACTGCTTCTCAGTTGGTTATTCTCCGTGATCAGTGAAGAAGTGCTTGCTCGGGTGATTCACTTGGAATCCTCAGTTGAGGTATGGATTTTGTTGGTTATTCCCTAATCATGTTTGTCAGCTTAGGAAGTCACTTTATGGATTGAAGCAGGCTCCAAGAGCCTGGTATACTAAGCTGAAGTCTACTCTATTGTGTTGGGGTTTTGTTAAGTCAGTATCGAATGCGTCCTTGTTCATCAAACGGACTGCTAACTACGTGATCTTTATGTTAGTCTATGTTGATGATATATTAATCACTGGTTCAAGCTCAGCAGCTTTGCATGATTGCATAGCAGATCTAGATCATTCCTTTGCTCTAAAAACTCTAGGACCTGTTAATTATTTTTTGGGGTTTAAAGCCTATAGAGATCACACTAGTCTCTATCTCAATCAGTCCAAATATGTTCATGATTTGTTGGAAAAGGCATCAATGTAGGACTGTAAGCCTTGTAGTACTCCTATGACTACTAGTACTTCTCTTACTGATGATGGAGATCTGTTTTCCCAACCTATGTTGTATCGTACTCTAATTGACTCCTTGCAATATCTTACTTACACTCGGCCTGATATTCCTTTCACAGTAAATAAGTTGAGTCAGTTCGTGGCTGCTCTTAAAATTCCTAAATAAGTTGAGTCAGTTCATGGCTGCTCTTAAAAAATGCACTAAATATTCCTCCCATCACCAAAACAAGTCATTATTCTGGTATGTTTTGTAGTATATTGGAGGTGTTTTGGAATGTTAGTTGCAAATATTGATGTTTTTGGTTTTTCTAGTAAAGGTTCTTGTCTTTTTCTTGTGAAATAAAAATGCCTGCCTTCATTTTGGTGGAAATGAAATAAAATTTTGTTCCTTGACCTTTTGTTGAGATGATTGCTAGAAAGAGTATAGTAATCAAATAGATAATTAAACTACTAAACTGTTTTCACAATGATGAAGTAATTAATACATGTTAGAATTTTGAGTTGTATACTAATCAATGATTATTCAGTTCTACTACAGGTCAACATCGCGTGAATTACGGAGGCTAGATAGTGTATCCCGTTCACCTATTTATTCATCATTTACAGAGACACTAGATGGATCATCAACTATTAGGGCATTCAAGTCGAAGGTAATACATAGCTGTTATTATTTGGAATAACTTCTCATGTTTTAAAATTTTTATTTGTTTCTATTTTTTTGATTGGGAGCAGAACTATAGTTAAATAAGATGAATATCTGATTATGCAGTAGTTCTTGGTTGTTTTGAAGTTTGGTAAGAGGCTCAAAGCATGAAGCTAGTTTTTAGATTTTGTAGCAAGTATATGAAACTTTTCATTTATGCCTTATGGTAAAAGCTAGCTTCAAATTGAATTTCTCCAAATATCAGTGTCTTTGCTCAGTCATCTGGATTTATGAGGCTGATTGAGTGTGTTTTGTGGGATGGTTTGCTCCTAGACAAACCAATTATTTGCTTGATTTCATACACAGCTTTGGCATCAGAAGGATGGGGGTTGACAATTATGTGATGATTTTTTGTGAGCTTCAGTAAGGATCATTTCAATGGAAGGAACTGCTCAATTGCGTTTAGAGAAGCAAAGTTGTGACAAGGAGCATGGGTAGTTTTCTCCTTTGTATTCCTTAGAGCTCAGTTCAAGGGAGTTCGGTGAACTGGTATAGAATTTAGCATGAACAGTTGATCAGTTTCTCTATTGTTTTACTGAAAGGAATGCCAAGAAGATATTGAGACTTCCAGGCACTGGAAATATCAAAATCAACACAATTTAAGTTTTCTGCTTTCCAACTTAGGTAGACTTTTTTGATGCCATAATTAGAGATCATACCCAAGATTTTTTATTTTTTGGTTTTTCAGAATGATTGGAAGTAGAATTTTCTGTCAAGACATTTTGGCTCTACATAAATGATTTTGGGAAGATTTTTGTCAGACTTTGTTTAGATTGAGGATAACCTGAAGTTGCAGTGGCTGCACAAGCCTTTGTTTCTTATACAGATGGCTTAGTAATGTTATCTGCTTCAAAATAAGGTCTAGCTATTCTTTTAAATGGCATATATATCCTCCTTCAGGGTGTTGTACTCAAGTTATTTAAGAATTTGGAGTTTCCATTTTCTTTTATTTGCTTCCTATTTCTTTTGTTTCTAGCTTTATGTCAGGACCCTAATCCTAACTAATGTTTGGATAGAATTGGAATTGAGGGAGAAATAGGAAGACTTGAGAGAGAATCAGACATAAATGAGGGAGAAACTGACAGAAATGAGGGAGAAATGGAGAGAACAATAGGGGGAACTGAAAAACCTCAATAACTTCTTGACAATTCATTCATTCATAATCTCGATAATCTGGCATAGATTAATATATAAAGGCTATTCAAGTTTTTATATAGCAGTTTCCATATTGTACTTGTTGGTTTCATCATGTCAACTAAGTTATGGAACACAACTATATCAATTATCCTTATTCACCACCATCTCATGAAATTTCTCCATATGAAGATGGTGTTCAAACTTCATTTCATCATTACTCCGCCAGGGGATATTATCCACTGCCGGTCCCAAGCCCGGATAAAGGAGGGTTGCGTTAGGTAGCCGACAGCCAGCGTAAAACTTAGTCGGATCCAAATATGAATTCTAGACAAACTATCTATTGGGATGCAACCCACATAGAAGTCTAGAATTCATGTAGCCAACCCCACATAGTGGGATAACGGCTGGATATGTTGTTGTTAGTTACCACTAATCCCACTTCCCCACTACCCATAACTGTAAATTAAATGCAACAACTGCTCTCAATCTCTTATCACTCGACACCAATTGCTCCTACTTATAAATAATAACTACATTTAAACTACAGTTACTATTATATTTACTATGATACCCTTAGGGTCATGGCATTCTCTCCCCCTTAAAAGATTTTTTGTCCCTAAGAAATCTCAGTAGCTTAACTAATATTCTTCATCCAATCCCTGTTTTTACTATCTAATCCAGCTTCTTCCACAATGCATCATGATTTTTCTGTTCAATCCGCTTCAATTGTTCCTTCTGCATCCTCCTTTGCTCCTCCTAAGCTTTTTCCTTGAATGCATCTTTTGCTTCCAGCTTGCTATCGTACACCATAGGTTCATCTTCGACAAATTTCTCCTCCCATGGTGTCACATTGATTTTTTCGGCAATTGCCTTTCCTTGGCATCTGGCTTGCATAGGAAGAGGTGAGAATGTTCTACAGGTTCCACAATGGTTGAAACCTGACCTCCTTCCAGCCTAGAGTAAATGCCAAGAGCATACGTCTCATTGAATGCCAATTCAGATTGTTCGTCTTCTTTCAAGGGAAACTCATTATCTTCCAGAATTTGTTCATCCTTCTCCTTTGACAGACAATCCTCCTGCAAGTTGACTTGCAGAGTTCTAAGAATCAAGTCATTTCCTACTAGGAGCAGTTCTCCAACTGTCACAAGAAATGAACCATTTTGTTGAATACTAGGATCAGAATACTCCCTGGAAAGTAATTCCACTAGAAGTTTAACCTAATACCTTTTGACTACCATGATCATAAGTTCGTCCAAAGAGGCAAACCTGTACTGCAGTGGCAGCGGCAAACAATACGACGGTGCAGGGAGCCAAGTGGTTGTTGGCGGCAGCAATAGCGATTTAGGGTTTCGGGCCATCAATCTTGCTCAACTAGGGGAAGCAACCAAGCAAGGAAGCAGTGATGAGACGTGATGGCGACGGCGATGACGATGCGGCTGCAAGACCGATGCGATTGCGACTGCGACGGCAAGGTGGCTGTGAGGCGAGGCAACTAGATCTAGGGCAGGACAAGCATGACGAGGCTGCTTCAAGTTACAACCAGATCTAGGGTAGGACAAGGACCAAATCTAAGGCTCTGATACCATGTAATAATATGGACGAAAATGCTTTTTTTTCAATATATTCATATTGTTGCACATTAAACCCATTTATATAATCTAGATCCTAGGATTATACTCTAGGATATTCTACTTTCCATATTTACATAATTGACTATTTTTTATATTTCCATATTTGCATAGATCTAGTTTCTATAACATTGTCGTTAAATTTTAAAAAATTACCAAAATACCCTACACCAATCCTTTCCTCCATTTTTCTCTTCCATGTCTCTCTATCTCTCTCTCCTCCAGCAAAGGCGTCATTTCTCTAATTGTTTCCCCTTCCCCTTTCTCCTCTCTTCCTTTCTTTTACATCTCTCAATGGTTAACAACCCAACGATGACTCAGTGCAATTAACCCAACTGTCAGCTAGATCATTACCCAATTCCAGCTGGCTAGGTTTGAGTCCTAACCATCATTGGGTTTCATAAGGCTATAAAGCTCATGCGAGAGAAGAGACTTCACCATTGCTAACCAGATTAGGGAGGTAAGTTGTAGAGCATTGTTGTAGTAATTGTTGATTTTTGGAGAGGGACTCATTGCTTATTGTTGGAGAAGGAGAGCATAGTTCACAACTATGAGGAGCCTCCATTGTCATCCATCAAATGTTCCTGTTAGTCGCCAATACCATAAGTTGTCAAGACCTATTCTCTCTCTCTGTAACGACCCGTTAACGGGGTTTGGGTCACTCTGTCAATATTTTTGCATGTGCTGCACATTTTTATTGATCAATAAATTTGAGCTATTATATGTTTGAAATGGAATATGCATGATTATGATCAACCATGATTGTCAAATTTCATGAAAATTGGTTTCAGGCACATTTTGTAATTTTGTGAAAGTTTAGGGACTAAAGTATAAATAATGAAAAAATTTGAAAATTTAGGTTCATGAAGCCCTAATGGCATTTTTTCGATACATAATTAGAGTTGTCGACCTTTTATAGCGTTTCAGTTGTTGAAATAACTATTTGGCTATTTTTGGGCAAAACGACTATACTTCCTCCATTAAGAATTATCGGGGATTAAAATTAACATTAAATGTTAATAGATGATTAAAATATATATATATATATTATTAAAAATTTAATGATATTTTTATTGAGATATTAGTTATAAGAATTATTCTCATTTTGTGATTAATTCTTATATAATATTATGTGT
The DNA here is from genome assembly GCA_036245055.1 of Diospyros kaki. Classification (NCBI taxonomy): domain Eukaryota; kingdom Viridiplantae; phylum Streptophyta; class Magnoliopsida; order Ericales; family Ebenaceae; genus Diospyros; species Diospyros kaki. The sequence goes on from BSEG01000003.1 coordinate 8,814,508, forward strand.
GTAATTGTATATTATATTAAAAGAATTAATAAAAAAATTATTTTAAAAAAAAATAAAATAGTGAAATGGTGGCTGGGTATGATTGGGGGAAGGGTGGGCAAAGTTTCCCATGTGTATATATATATATATATATATATATAAATATATATATAATATGTTATATTATAATTAAAAAAAAAAAAGAAGAAAAGAAAAGAGAAGTCCCTGGTAGGAGCTCACGGGTGAATAGTATATATATAATATATTATATTATTATTATAATAATTTAATATATATAATTAAAAAAAAAGTCACGTTAGTGTTGTGTGCATGTGTCATGTATATATATATATATATATATTATATATTATATAATATATATTTTAAAGAAAGGCAAGGGGAGTCATGAAAGTGTTGTGTGCATGTCATGTGTGTATGTATATATATATATATATATATATTATATAATATATATATTAAAAAAAAAAAAAAAAGAGCTAGCAACCCCTCTTCCCCCTGCACCTATATAAGACATGGCTCTTTCTCTTCTTATCTTCATAATTTAAGATTCACTTCCAACACTTTAGCAACTCCATTCAAGCAATAATCAAAAGAAAAGCTTTTAAGGCAAGTTCTCTTTTCTCCTTATTTTCTTTTCGGAAGCAAGTTCTATATCTATCTTTTCTTCCAAATGCAATCTTTCAGATGCAAGTTCCTAAACCTCTTTTTTTATTTTAAAAAATTAATTGTTATTCTAAATTTTTGTTCTTCCTTGAATACTTGATGAATCTCATCCAAAAGCTTAAATAGGGTTTGATTCACCCTATATTTCCAAAAGAATGATGTCTCTCTCATGTTGGGTCCTCACATTTAAAGTAGGTGAGGTTGCATCTTGTATGTGTAGCAATCAATCATACATGCATTTGTTGATTTAATATTATGGTTGACCATCGTTGGGGCTATATGTATGTGGTTAATGTACAAACATGGGCGTGGTGGTGTGTATATCATTTGGTCATAAATGGTCATGTGCATGGAATATTTGGGGACATGCGATCATGCGCGAATTTATATATATATTTACGAGTTGATACGTGTGCATGATAACTACTTTATGCATCTATTATTTTGCGCGGCAGACTATGTTTGCGGGGTACCCTTAAGCTCAGTAGGCAAAAGCCTGACACGAGGGAGTCAACTCACAGTTGATGGTTTTTATGCCATAAGCTCAGTAGACATTAGCCTGATGTGAGGTCAAATTTTGGTCTTCGATTTAATGATTTGTTTACAGATATATATTTTTACTTGTATTTTAGGGTCTTGGGTGCCGGAATGTCTTATGTAGGCCCCAAGGACCGTATGTGTGCATCTATGCATATGCATAAGGTTATGTGATTGGGTAAAGCATGGCATGGATGCACATAATGTGTTAAGTTATTATGTAATTCCTTGATTCCTATTGCTTCACGTTTCTTTTAAATTATACTTGCTGAGCCTTGTGGCTCATACTTGCTTTAACATCATTCCAAGAAAGGGGAAAGCAAAGGTTGAGGGTGAGCCCAGTGGAGTTTGATTCTCGTGGGGTAGTCTTGTATACGGAGTAATCCCAACCAAAAAGGTCTTTGGGAGTATTTCGAGTGTAGGGACAAGATTGTTACAATCTGTTATGTTGTAATTGAACCTTTTGACAATTGTAAATAAATAAGCCCCTAATGTTTGTATTAAATAAATTTATGGTTTTAATATTTATTTTTCTTTCGCTGTAAAAGAAAATGGGTAATTTATTTACTCGAGTGTTTATCTGTACCAATATTTTTTAGATTTCCTCTTAGAATCCTTTGATAGCGGGATTTCTGAGAGAGGGTCTTCACACACACACTCTCTCTCTCACACACACACACTAGGCAACCCAATGATGATTCTAGGTATTGCCAGCCACCATGAATTTTTTTTTTTTTTAATTTTCTCTATAATTAGAAAATGAGAAAGGGGGAAAAAGGAAAGAGATACAAGAAAGAGGAGAGAGAAAAAACTAAGGTAAATGGTCAATTTATCTTATTTTTTAAAGGTAGGGGAGGGGGTCATTGTAATTTTTCAAACTAAAGGGAGGTCTCTGTGACTAGGACTAACCTTTCAGGGAGTGTAATTTAACCAAACAAAACAACACCAAGTCTCAATCGTACAAGGTAGGATCAACTACATGGATTTTAACTGGCCAATCATTCTATCCATGGCCATATTTTCAATTAAGATCATTATATCCCATGTAATATTTTAGAATTTTTAACCTATTATAGTATCAGCTCAAAAATGTAACATCAGCACAAGTAACAATTACAGAGGCTATGATTGTGACCATGAATACCCTTTTGTGAGTGTGAGTAACCCAAGAAATTACACTTGTGATCTTAAGGATCCAACACCCACTATACAAACAAATGAGACGCAAAAAAGACAAAAGGAGGGGAGAGGATAAAAATGATTCACAGTAGAAAATTGATCCAACCATCTCTAAGTAACTTCTTTTATTTCCTTAATATTTTCCATTGTGGTATTGAACTTGTGATTTTGATTATCATCCAACTCATCACATTGACAATATACTTGGGATCTTGTTTTTGGAATTTCTTTGTGTATGCCTTGTGCAATAGTGACGGTAGGCATGTAGCTCGGCCCATCCAAAATTATACTCATAACTGCTAAAAAATGTAATTATGTTGATCAGAAATCAAACAAATGCCAATTAAGTCATTTACAACATGCCTTTTCAGGAAAGCAAGGAAATATCTCCTCTTTTTGGTTGTAAAAGAAATTTGTTTTTCAACAGGACTTTTTTATAGCTAGGTTTATTGAGAATGCGACATTGTATCAGCGGACTTCATACTCAGAGATAATAGCTAGTTTGTGGCTGTCCCTGCGCCTTCAGGTATGTGTGACCAACATGGAATAACTAAGTCACTAAGCAATGGTTGCTATTATATCTTGGACATGTGTGCTATATAATTTTTTGTGTGAACCATAATGTTGAGACATACAGAAAATTTTGGTTTTTCAAATTTGATTGTGCAACTTCTGGTGTTGTACAATATTTTCCACCAGTTGTAATTATTAGTAACCAGTGAACTGTTGTAGCTGTTAGCAGCGTTTGTTGTCTCATTTGTTGCGGTTATGGCTGTTATTGGATCTCAAGGCAATCTCCCTGTTAATATGGGTACCCCAGGGTTGGTAGGTTACTCAGATCTATCTACTACCAATTTGCATTCCACAAACTTATTTTCTGCGAACTATCTCTAGATATCTGCAAAATATGATTGCTTGCCTCCCAACAGGTAGGATTGGCTCTTTCTTATGCAGCTCCAATTGTGTCTTTGCTGGGAAGCTTTTTAACAAGTTTCAGCGAAACCGAAAAGGAAATGGTTTCTGTTGAGAGAGTTCTTCAGGTAAAGGATCAGAAAAAATTTTGCACAAATATTTTTTCGCAGCTAATTTATTTTCCATTCCCTCATTCTAGTATATGGATATCCCTCAAGAAGAATCGCATGGAAGCCAACAACTAGAACCAGATTGGCCACTTCATGGATGGATTGAGTTTCAGAATGTAACTCTGAGGTATATGCCATCTTTGCCTCCTGCATTCCAAGATCTCAGTTTCATCATTGCTGGGGGCACACAGGTCAGTGCATCTATTGCCTAATCCATATAACATATTTTTTTTTTTTTTTTGCTTTTCTTTTCCCAAAAAATTTCATCTATTCACAATAGATTTGTCTTTAACCATAGTCCTTCCCAGTTGTTGAATCTTCATCCTTTGAGGTTAATATGCCTATAATTATACTCATTCAGGTTGGGATTGTTGGAAGGACGGGTGCAGGAAAATCTAGTGTCTTAAATGCCATTTTCCGTCTGAATCCTATATGTCAAGGATGTATTTTGGTGGATGGCATAAACATAGCTAACGTTTCTCTGAGATATCTTCGCTCGCATTTGGCTATTGTGCCCCAGAGTCCATTCTTATTTGAAGGATCCTTAAGGTGCAACCATTGTATTATTTTAATGTTCTGTGTTTGACGAGTAATAGTCTATTCAGAACAGAGTTGGATAGTGCTTTTTTCCTTGCATCAGACTATCTGACAGTAACAATATTAGCTTCCTTGTAATAAAGTAATGCAAACATTTATGTAATGTGCTTCCCAGGGCTAATCTAGACCCACTTGGAGTGACTGATGATTTTAAAATTTGGAAGGCTCTAGAAAAATGTCATGTCAAAGAAGAAGTGGCAGCAGCAGGAGGATTAGACATTCATGTGAAAGAATCTGGAGCATCATTTTCTGTTGGTCAACAACAGCTTCTTTGCCTTGCACGTGCACTTCTCAAGTCTTCTAAGGTGAGAGTTAATATGCACGTGCCCCAGAATTGAACACATTGTCATAAACATGGTACAAATTTCAGGTACTTTGTTTGGACGAATGCACAGCCAATGTAGACACTCAAACAGCTAGAAAACTTCAAAGTGCCATAGCTAGTGAATGCAGAGGAATTACAGTGATCACAATTGCTCATCGTATTTCCACAGTTATGAACATGGACAATATCCTGATTCTTGATCAAGGAATCCTGGTATGCTTATCATTTTTTTGACAAATATCTGACATTGACATTTTTGCATACAAACTACTGTAGATTGAAGGAACAGCTGATAAGTGAAAGCCAAGGACCATTTAGGAAGATTTTTGGTTGGCATAAAATTGGAGGTTACTATCCAATATTTTAATGGAACAGAAAATTTATTCCACCCCCCGATAAGGGATATTTTTCCTATACAATTTATTGTTGGATGGAATTTTTTGCGACTAAAGAATTCCTTTCCCCACCCAATGGAACTAAGGCTTGATATGTTGTAAAGAATTCCTCTCTCTCTCTCTCTCCCGATTGCACATGGCACCATTCGGTGCCGCATAGCAATATAGAAAGAATAACTGCAAATATAGGAGTTGATTCATTCTGCAAGCTTCCTTATAGGCATTCATTAAGTAGCTAGCAACTGTAGGTGCTGAACTAAACTTTGAATTGGTGGACGCATCACAGGAAGCCCCGAACTCATGAGAAGGAAATAAATGAGCAGCTTGTTACACCACTGGACAACCATGAATATTCATCAAAATGTTTTGAACTAATTTTGATCAGACTTAAGAAGTATACAGGCTTTTCTGAGGACGCCCAATCATGCCAGATGCTGACACTTCTAAATGCATGTTGGACGCTCATCCAAATGTATCCCATTAGTTTCTAACTTTTATGTTACTAATGATTTTATGATACTTGGGGATACCAATGTGTCTATTATTTAAACAAAGTAGAATCACTTTATAATTTGCAGAAAAAAGGGGTGATTGAAAAATCTATTTGATTAAATAGAAGCAATATATTAGTTCTCCCTCCTATAAACCTTTTAGTTTAAGGAATTTGAATTTTAAAACATATTATGTGTAGAGTTTTTCAGCATAGATTGAGAGCATGTTAATTACACTCGTTTTCTATTATATGTAGAATGTAAATCATTTTCATGTAACTTATAAGCGAGAATTTATTATTTAATGTGCTACAACTATACTGTGTCTAAAATCTTTCAAAAACTATAGTATTTGCATTTCCATATTGTTTTAGTCCCATGTCCTCAGACTATATTTGTGCTTATTCATTTGGGAGTATGTTACTTATTAGTGATTTTAATTGCAACCTTTCTATGTTATTCCTACTTTGGAGTAGGAAAAATTTGAGGGAGTGGTAAATATGCGTGTGTGCACATGCACTGATCAAAAATCTATGAAATCCTACACTGATGGGAATTAGATGAGACTAGGAAAATAGGGATTACGTGTTCTATAGACGTAATTTTCCAAATGATGTAGGACAAGCATTGGAAAAAATTAAGACTTGTAAAGCAATTGGACTAGATAACATCCTAATAGAAGCATGGAAATGCATGAGCAAATACGGCATTTTTGGTTAACCAAATTATTTATGTGATCCTTCAAAAAAAAAAAAAAAGATGTCAAACAAGTAGGGGAAGAGGATAATAAAGCAAATGTTAAAAGTCATGGAAATTATAGTGGAATCAAGCTATTGAGTCACACTATAAAACTTTGGGAGAGTGATCGACCAAGGGTTAAGGAAAGAAACCAAAGTGCCCAAAAAAGTAATTTGGTTTTGAACAAGAATGAAATAAGTTGAATAATTGGGAAAGCATACTCGAGTAATTGGGAAAGCTTACTCGAGTAATTGGAAAACTTACTCGATTAAATAGAAAGCTTACTTGATAAACTAGAAAGCTTACATGATCTTTCATTGTATTCAAGTATTGAATATATATACAAGAAATCTTCTACAATATCTCCTAAAAAACAGGAACAAATTTGAATTAGGCTTAGAAGATAAAGTTCATCAATTGAACTTTAAATTTGCTAGAATTATCTCTTGTAAACTGCCTCATCCCTTTAATCTTGAAACCTTATCACTTTAATCTTTGTAATCCTCTCTTATCTCCAAACAACCTTATCACTTCATCCTTTAATCTTGTGAACTCCTAACAACCTTATCACTTAGTTCTTGGCCATGAGAGAAATAATTAGGATTTGATTTTAATTTTTTCAACAGGTTTCATGCCTGATAGGTAGCAATGGAAGCCATATACTTGTTAAAGAGCCTGATAAAAGATATAGAGATAAACATGCAGATTTATATATGGTGTTTATAGATTTAGAAAAAGCTTAGCAAAATCCCAAAGAAGTTTTATGGAGGGTCTTAGAAAAAAAGAGTTTAAATTGCTTGTATACAAGTTATTAAACGCATGCATGATAGAGAAAAAACATATATTAACAAGGATGTTATGATATCTTTGACCAATTATCTATAAAGATGGATACATTAATGAGGATGTTACTTATAGAATTAATGCAAGATTGTTAAAATGGAAAAGTGCGTGTGACATCTCATGTGATGGTAAGATTCCATTAAAGCTAAAAGAAAATTTTATAAGGAAGCTATAAGATAAGATTTGTTGTATGGCACAAAATGTTGGAAAATAAAGCTCCAATGTATGCAAAATGTGAGTGTAACGAAGATAGGATGTTACGAAGCATGTGCAACAATACAAGGAAAGATAGAATAAGAAATGAGCTTATTCGTAATAAAGTTGGAAGTAACTTTTATTGAACATAAGACGTGTGGAACATGATTATGATGATTTGGTTGTGTGAGAAGAAAACCAATACAATCTCCTATGAGGAGAGTGAGCAGAATTAAACAATTTTTTAGCAAAAGAGGTAAAGACAGACCAAGAAAAATTTTTAGGTATGATATGAATTATAAAGGTTTTACAGAAGATATAATCATAGATAAAAATGATTGGCAAGGTAAAATTCATGTACCCAACCCATCTAATCTTGAGATGTAGGATATGGGTATGTGAAACTATGAAGGTCACTAGTAAACTGAAAATATGGCCATGATTTGATCTGGACTTCATAACAAACTATATTAATTAGAAGTTTGCAAAATGATATTTCTTAATTTGTTGGAAAATTCTACCAGAATCATATTTGCATTGCAGTAAAATGGTGGATGTTTTATTTTATAACAGATGGATGACACACATAACAGCATTCTATATGAAAGTTCTATATTACATTCCACATTTATAGCATTACCCAAGTAGTTATTAAGTTTTAGAATCACAAAACTCATGAAAATATAAATAACAGATATAAGGGACTTCATTATTAGGTTGTATGGCGAAATAGGTGACCAGATTGTAATGGCATTAATAGTTGTCTTTTACCTGAACTCACGGCTAATTTATCTGCTCGCAAGGAAAGAGGGCAAGCATTCCCTTGAAGGCTTGAAAGTACAGCTTCATGTTTGAGCGGCTGCTCATTCAGTTAGTGATGTACAGGTACAAGCCTCCCAAATTTCACTGAACCCTTTTTCTTTCCCTGTGTAGGTGGAACAAGGAAATCCTCAGTCTCTTCTGCAAGATGCACAATCCAGATTTTCGAGCTTCGCTAAAGCCTCTGCAATGTGAAAGCTAAGAAAATACCACCATGCCAGGATGATACCTGAGAGACCTTCGATTAGAAACTAAGTCTTAACTTTGGCTGGACAGTTGTTATCTGATCTATTTCAGATTGTCATGATTTCTTTATTTCCGAACTCAGTTGTTATGATTTTAGTGACACACCAGGACCTTTTGCTTGATCATGATATAAATGAATTTGCCCCAAGTGGCATCTTCATCAGTAGCTTTTGGCAATAATTTTATCTTCCTTTCCTTTCATGGTGAGATTAGTGCAAGATGTTATCAACAAAATGTAGTATAGAAAGCCACAAGAAATCAGATGCATTGCTAAAGAAAGAAAACTGACTGGAGAGAACAAATTAGATATAAATGATAAGTATAGCTAGTTGTCCCAAGTAGAAAAAAGGAAAGGTGATGATTCTGGTGGTTGAAACTATCTCTGGGAAATGCAGAGCAGCAGAACACCATTATGTTCCACTGATGCCAAGAACCTGTTCTCCTCCTCTATTTGTTGTCCAGATTTCAGTATTTCCAGCAAACTTCAAATGATTTTCAGGTCTTCTTTCATATTTATTGCAGTAGATTGAGAACACTCAACTGCTCTACATTTTATTTTTCTTTCTTAATTTACAGGAACAGGGAGAAGCCCACTCAGGAAGAAAACTAATCTCTCTTTGTATTTTGCTCTAACTTCTGTCTCCGCTCTGCACTTTTTTATGACATTTGCTTTAACTTTTCTCTCACCTAATCACCTAAATAGCTTCCACCACATATTAATTCTTCTACAACTATTGGTTAAGCTAATGTTCCTTTTGAGTTCCTCGCAAGATAGAACTCTTTCATTTTTGTCACCCAAACTGCAAACCTCTCCCAATTTTCCTAACATTGATTCACCACCTCAAATTGGCATTTCAGTCATTTTAATACTATTTCAAGCTCTCTTACTGATAAGAGATCCTACATCTATGAAGGTAGTACCACATTTCCTTTTGTAAGGAATCAATTAGGAACTGACACATGTCGTCTTGCCTATCAATGAGTGCCATATATGTAATATCTGCTCTCTCAAGTGGGTTACTAAATCAAAAACTAGGAAAAATATTACTTTAGTAAAAAATTATAATTAATTCAACTTCCCTTATTAAATTAATTCCCCCCCCCCCCTCTTAACTCCTTTAGTGAATCCCTTCAAGTTTTTTTTTTTTTATTAAGTAAATTAACTCAATGGTCACTAGAAAGCCTCACTCTTAATCCATTTAAAAATATAATCATTTATTTCAAAATTTCAAAATCATAATTAAGAGTAATAATCTGAGTTTTAATGTATTTAAAACATATTTAGATCAAATCAAAGTGATTTTATCATTTTATACTCTTTTTGAATCATCATTAACTCATCCTTTGTCGTAAGAGTCATCTAAAGTTTTTCTTTAATATGATTGTTACTCAATATTTTATCACAAGTCTAATATTTAAAATACACAAATTGTTATTAAAATTCATAAAATTTTCATTACATTTATAAAATTCATAAGATGATATTGCGTAAAAAAATGGAATTTAAATAGTATCATTTGACCTTTGAAAAATTACATAAATTTGGTTGTTCATGGTTTTGTTTAGCTACTTGACAAAGTAAATCTCCACTTGATGAGTTAAAACATATCCAAAAATTGGAAAGTTCACTTGATGAGTTAAAACATATCTAAAAATTATTTTATTTTATTAAGGTTTGATTTTTTGAATTTGACTCTAGTCTAACCAAACAACTGCATTGAGTAGTTGTTATCAAATTGGGCATATTTAAAAAAAAAATTTAAAAAACATAAAACTATTTTTTTAGAAATTAGGGCTGCGTTCTCTTTGATTTTCAATTTTCAGTTTTGAATTTTGAATTCATTTTCAGTTTTCTGTTTTAGTTGTTTATTTTTAGAAAATTGAAACACATTCTCTTTGTCATTTTGAAAAACTATTTGTGAAAACAGAAAATTAGAAAATGCATTCTCTTTGAAATTTTGAAAATAAATTTTTAATAATATTTATACAAAAGAAATTGATTATTCAGTAAATTATAAATATTTAATGTTAATATATTATTAAAAAAATATATACATTTTAAAGTTAATGAATTTTGTAATATTTTTTTCCATTACAATAGTAAAATATGAATAAATACATAAATAAATGTGTTTTGAGTTTAGAATTTGTTTTGAAAGAAAACACTCAAAACAACTTTTTGTTGTTTTGAGTTTCCTTTACAATTTTTTTTTATTTTCAAAAATATATTTTTAAAAACAGTAAAGAAAACGCGTTTTCATTATTTTAAAAAATTAAAAACTAAAAATGACTTGAAAACAACAAAGAAAACGTAACCTAAAATTCTTAAAACATCGTCTCAAATTTTCTTGTAATTTAATATAATGTCTACCATTCTAAAGAAGCCATCGGCATGAACTAATTGAGTAGTGTTTCATTTTAACCTATTTAGATATGTTTCATGAGAAAATTTATAACTAAATGTAAGAAAAATTGTTTTTCAATGATTTTTGCGTTAAAAGTTTGGTCACATATCTTAGTTTTCAAAAAATATATTTAAACACATAACTATATGCTAGTACAATTATCAAGATTTTTTTATATGTTTAGCAAGTTAATTTTTGAATAACGATCATCAAAAATGAGTTTAGTGGACAATTATTCAAATTTTGAAAGTATCGATGCGATTGTTCAAAATTTTGATACTTGAGTGGCTTGAGAAAATATTTCTTTTGGAAAATAATTTTTTAAAACTATCTTTCTAAGTAAAGGTTGTAGCAATTGGATCCCAATAAATTCAATAGGTAATTGAGGGTTAGTATGAGATATAAAAATAGTGGATCTTAAAGATTTATAGGAAAGACAAACTGATAGAAAAAAGATGAAGACACACCACAATTAACCAAAATAATTGAATTAAATACATAGATACGTATGTATATATGTAAGCATCTAAATATAAGTGAGAAAAAAAAAAACACGAAGTGTACATACATACATATACATAGAAGAAAATTTTGACCCCAAAATGGGGTTTGTCCAGCGGGTGAAAATTAATTTTTGTACTTTTTATTAATTTGAAAAAATAGTTTTTATGTTTTTTTAAGAAAATTATGCCCCTTTTAGTGAGTGTGATTCAAAGAGAAAAGATTTGAAGGGCGAGTTTTTTATCTTATAAATAGGAGGAAGATGATGGTCTTCCACCCTTGGTGACTAAACAAAGGAGTAGAACTTGAGATGATTGTGATAATTGTGATCCAAAATTTACATTTATATCTGATTGAAACTTCTAATTTGACTGTAATTAGAATTCATCTCTAATTAAAAATTTATTTTTATGGTTCATCTTTTAATCAAAATATAATTTATTGTATATATCTATAGATGAGTGTTAATTCTATAAATAAGTGTCCAATACCGTGATATTATTGTAGCAATATCATTTTAGTAATATTTTGTTCTTTCTGCTTGTGGTTTTTTCCTAATTTGTGTTTTTTACTTAAAATTATGTGTTCGTTTGTGTGGTTGATTGTTTGATTGCGGTTTGTTTTCTATCCAAAATTCTAACAAACTAGTAACAGAGCCACTAGATCAAACCATCAGCTTTTAGAAGATCTCAATCATTGAATCTACATTCCTTCATCATATTATTGATCAAATCACTGTTCCATTGCTTTATATTTCCATTGCTTTATAACCTTGTGCCTCATTTACTTTTTGTTGTTATTTCCTCTAGCACTATTTACTCATTTGATCAAATCACTGTTCCATTGCTTTATATTTCCATTTACTCTAAAAATTAAAAAGTTTCAAATGTTTTTAAAGCCACCCAATTCACCTCCCTCTTGGGTGTGTGGTGATTCAAGTGTGCTATATCACAACAATTGGTATCAGATTTAATCTCCTTGCATTTTTGATTTAACAATCTAAGGAGAATCTTTTTCAAATGGCACACGTTTTTTATTCTTCTCACATTGAGGGTCAAAGTAGCAACTGCCCTATTTTTTTTTTGTGTGGCATTAACTATGACTATAGGAAGAAAAAAAATATATCTTGTTTTCTTATGCAAGACATTAGCATTTTGAAAACGATAAATAGAAGGGGTAGAGCTTCCAAAAATTAAAAATATGAAGGAGTGGACGGAAGCGAAAAAGATGAATGCGAAGATAAATGCAAGAGCCATGAACATTTTGTTTTCTGCTCTAAGTTTAGAGAAATTTAATTGAGTCTCAACTTACAAGACAACAAAGGAAATATAAGACAAACTAGAAGTCACCCATGAAGGTACAAAACAGATAAAGGAAACTAAGATTAATATTCTAACTCATAATTATGAATTATTTGCCATGAAGAAAGAAGAAATAATCAAGGATATGTTCACCCGTTTCAATGACATAGTCACCGGCTTAGAGTCATTGGGAAAGGCCTACACCAATGGAGAGAAGGTAAACACTACATGAAATTTGACTTTTAGTGACCACATTTAGTAACGGCCAGTTAAAAGTCGTCACTAATGCCAATCTTTAGTGAGGGTCAAATAGAATCCGTTACAAATGATGCACAATAGTGAAGGCCACACGCGATCGTCACTGAAAGTGACACATTCAGTGAGGGTCGGGAAACGTCGATCACAAATGGAGGCACAATAGTGACGGCTAAATGCGGCCGTCACTGAAAGTGCCACCTTCAGTGAGGGTCGGGCAATGTTGGTCACAAATGGAGGCATAATAGTGACGGCCACACGCTGTCATCACTAAAAGTGACACATTCAGTGAGGGTCGGGCAACGTCGGTCACAAATGGAGGCACAACAATGACGGCTAATTGCGGTCATCACTGAAAGTGCGAATGCCACCTTCAGTGAGGGTCGGACAACATTGGTCACAGATGGAGGCACAATAGTGACGGCCACACGCTATCGTCACTGAAAGTGCCACCTTCAGTGAGGGTCGGGCAACATCGGTCACAGATGGAGGCACAATAGTGACGACTAGAGATGCTCGTCACTAAATGTACCACTTTTAGTGAGGGTCTGGAAGCTCGGTCACAAATGGATTAGCAATAGTGGCAGTTAGGATTGGTTGTCACTGAATGTACACCTTTAGTGAGAGCCAGGAGATGGTGGTCACAAATGGAGGTTAATAGTGATGGCTATCTCTGGCCGTCACTAAATGTGATATTTACGGATTAAGAAAGAATCATCAAAAAGAGTTACGCATTAAAAATATAAATATATATATATATATAAATTTAACATAATTTAGTCTTAATACACTTAATTATATAATTTGAAACTAATAAAATGAATTCACTTAAATAGCAATGGTGTAGTTTTTGAATAATTTTATTTATCTAGTCACAACAATTCTTGTAATACAAAAAAATAATTAATCAAAATTTGTATTCATTGCAAAAAGTCTGATTTTCTCTACGAAATTGTAGATAAAACACTTAGGATGCATTCTCTTTGTTGTTTTTAAGCTATTTTTAGTTTTTAATTTTCTAAAATAATGAATTATTATTTTTAAAAACACATTTTCAAAAATAAAAAAAAATGTAAAAAAAATCCAAAACAACAAAAAGTTGTTTTGAGTGTTTTTATTCAAAACAAGAGTGTTTTTATTCAAAACAAACTCCAAATTCAAAACACAAGTAACTCACAGTAAATATCAATAAATTTTGGTGTGTTTTTTATTTTGATCACTAAACTTTAATTATTTGCAATGTGATCATAAAAGTTTAAAAAAATTTATAATATGGTCACATATAAAATTTCATTATAAAATTTGTCGGTCACTCTATAGACAGAGTGGTGAAGTGGCGCTGATGTGGCAAATAATAAAAATATTTTTTTGACACGTGGCATATTCTGATCAGCGTCACGTTACCCACTTCGACTATAGAGTGATCGAAAAATCTTATATGTGATCACATTGCAAAATTTTTTAAACCTTTATGATCACATTATAAATAATTACAGTTTAGTGATCAAAATAAAAAATACACCAAAAGTTTAGTGATTTTTGGTGTAATTTACCCGTCAAAACACATCAAACAAGTTTCACTTTCAATATTTATTCGTATTTTATTATTGTAATAGGAAAAAATATTACAAAATTCACTAACTTTAAAATGTATATATTTTTAATATTATATTAATATTAAATTTTTATAATTTATTGAATAATCAAATTTATTAAATAAAATATCATTAAAAAATTATTCTTAAAATTTCGAAGAGAATGCATTTTCTAATTTTCTATTTTGAGAAACAGTTTTTCAAAATAATAAAGAGAACGCATTTTCAATTTTTTAAAACAAACTTCCAAAACAAAAAATTGAAAATGAATTCAAAGCTCAAAATTAAAAATTAAAACGCAAATAGAACGCAACCTTATTTTTCACTATATCAAATTATTGCTAATTATATTAATTTTCATTGTAAATTGATTTTCTTTACAAAAATTTTTGTAATCAATAATTATATTTTTAGTGTGAATACTTATAATTATAGCAACATTAAATTTAATTTCAGGCTATATCTTCTTCTGTTATTTATGCATTGCAAGAACCTAAAAAACATAAATAAATGAAAGATTAGAAAAATTAATATAACTTATTTTAATGTAAAATATTTATAATAATTTGAATAAATAAAACTAACCATACTCCTAAGAAATAGTTATACCACTTTTCCGTCATTATTAATTAAAAATTTAAATTCTAACCGTTAAATAATAGAAAAAAATATTAAAATTTAACTAACATTTATATAAGCAATTTCTAAGTTGATTATATTTTTTTTATAAATGCATGAATATAATTATTACACTAATATATATAATTTAGATTATTATCATATATTATTTTAATAAATATTAATTTGATTATTATCGTATATTATTTTAAATTTATATAATTATATTCACTCCAAAAACCATTTCATTATACACACACATATGCTGGCATATATAATCCTAATAAAAGCCCAATGACTCTTTTTATACTAACGTGGAGTTGCTGCCACTACTACCATACACATTCATGTGAAGAAGTGTTATATTTATATATAAATTTTAATAATTTTTTAAATTAATCAAATTTATAATAATTTTATTTAAAATTAATAATAATTTATAATTGTGAATAGATCTATTTTTAATTTTTAATATCACTATTATAAAGTATTATTATTTTAAATAAAATTATTATTAATTTTGTGTGTATCACGTCTGTTTGTAAATGTTATTTATGATTATAACATTTTTCATACATATATATATATGATATATAATATATATGATTGCTTTTAATCAAAAAGCTCAAGCTTCAAGGTAGAGGTCAAATCATGTGTTTATTTGTATTGATGATGCCAAAAATTACATTACATGGAGATTTTTAGAATGGACAAATCTCCTCGATAATTCTACAAAATAAGAGTTAGAGATGTCTGGGGTTGTCTCCAAAAAGGCCATGGGGCGTTTGGAGTATGAAAAATGTAAATCATATAGGCTTTTAAATATTTTTAAATTAAAATAAGTCTTTTTAATAGAAAAATAAAGTTTATTTATTATTTTTTTAATTTTTAAATATTTTTTTAATTGATTAAATAATTAAAAAACATGAGTATCAGCTAATAGAATAATTTAGAAATTAAAAGTAAGGAGTTTTTGTATTTTAAAATATACAAATTTGATGGTTTTTATAATTCAGCATATAGTTTTTGTATGATTAAATTTATTTTAAATACTAATATATATAATTTAGATTATTATCATATATTATTTTAATAAATATTAGATTATTATCATATATTATTTAACTAACATTTAATAAATATTAATTTGATGCAATAATTTAAATTATTTTATCAGTTATCATAATCATAATTATTTTTTTTATCAATCAAACTATTATTAATATTAATTTTATAAATTATTTTATTTTTATTTAACAATTAAATATATTAACTAAAAAAATTATAACTATTTATTAGGTGGGAGATGCTCCCGCCATCCCCCCAAAACACCCCCCACCCCCCAAACCCTCCAATCTACCTGCAACCCCCAGCCCTCAAATCCCTCAAATCCCCAACCCACCCACCAAACCCTCCGATCAACCTGCAACCCCCAGCTCTCAAATCCCCAACCTTTCATCGCGTCTTCCTTCCATCGTTTCAACGATTTCGCTTCTATCGCTTCAACAGCTTCTCTTCATCGTTGCCGCTTCCGTCGCTTCAACAATTCCTCTTCAATGTTGCTGCTTCTACCTCCATATTTACCATATTATAAGGTAAAGAATTTTATAGGGTGTATCTTGATGAGATTTTGGTTGTGCTTATTAACTTATATATTGTGATTGTGTGTATGCGTATGTGTGAGAGTTGTGTGTGTGCGTATGTGTGTGTGTTCTGATGATTAATGGTTGATGTTCTGTTTTAATGGTATAATACCTATAAAAGCTAAGGTGCTTTGGAGTATTTTGGTTCATGGGTTTAGCCTTATATCTCAACATTCCAATGCGTCTATGCACTTCATTTTCCTTCATATGAAAAAAATATACACTAAAGAAACTAAATTGCTCGTCCTCATTGATATTAAACTTTTTAATACAAGGATTTTAATCACTGTCCTGTGGCCTTGCAGATGGCACTCATTAGCAAAACAGGATTGACATGTAGAACAAAAACCCAAGGGTCTGTTCAGTTGTAAAAAACATTTTCTAATTTTTCAACTCAAATTTTTCTATTGAATCTCTAGTTTGAAAACAAAAAACTCAATTTTCTAATTTTTCAATATTATTGCCGGACTAGTTCAATATCGATGGATGTATCCAATTGAAAGGTAAACACATTATCTTATAACATAATATATTTAAGAAAATAGGCATATATATGTTACTACAAGAGGCTGACATTTGTTTGAAAACTTTTGATAGGTATTTACGTACATTAAAGTCCTATGTGCGTAATAAGAGTCGTCCGGAGGGTTTGATTGCAGAAGAATATCTTGCAGAGGAATGCTTAACCTTTTGTTCTAGGTATCTCAGTGGAATTGAAACAAAATTCAATCGCATCAATAGGAATGATGATAGGGATGTGGTGGAACCTACTGGAGGATTATCTGTGTTTTCCCAAGCAAGTCGTGGTTTAGGGAAAGCGATTCAATGTGAGATTAAAAGGGAGGAATGGTTGCAAGCTCGGTTGTATGTTCTAAAAAATTGTGATGAGGTTCGACCATTCATTGAGTAAGTGCTAAGTTTGATATATATATATATATATAAACTAACTTTCATGTTTGCCTAAGGCTTGGTATTGTACAATTTGGAGCAGAGAACATAAGCAGTCATTGGCTCGCTCTCTTGCCCACTCTCTTCCTCAACACATAGAAAATATTCACAATAAAGACTTTCCTAGTTGGTTTGAGAATCAAGTAAGTATAATGTGCATTTGGGTTCACATTGGATAATTTGCATTAATGGGATGTATTCTCTAACAGTGTCTTTCAATGAATAGGTGACACAAATGCACAATTCGGAGATTGGAGTGGATGATAATTTGTTATCACTTGCTCGGGGTCCAGCTCATAGTGCATTATCATACAAGGGTTATATTGTTAATGGTTTTCGATTCCATACTCGAGATCGTGACAAAGAATTAAAGACTCAAAACAGTGGAGTTGTTGTGACAGGAGAAACAAATAGTTTTGCCAATGCACGAGATAATAATCCAACTATCGGTAATGTGGATTACTATGGCGTGTTAACAAACATTATTGAATTACAATATCTCAGAGGTAATCGAGTAGTTCTATTGAAGTGTGATTGGAGAGATGTTTATTCTCAAGGAAGAGGAATCAAGACAGATGAACATGGCTTCACTTCCTTAAATTTTGGACGTTCCTTACAAACCAATGAGCCTTTTGTCTTGGCTTGCCAAGCTAAACAGGTTTATTATGTGAGGGATATGCGTGATCCTAATTGGTATGTTGTTCAAAGGTCACAACCTCGGGATTTTTATGATATGCATGTTGAAGAAGGCAATGAAGATCAACCATATCAGCAGAAAGAGCCACTAATTAGCTCGTGTTCACCCCAAGATGTGAGTGCATATGGGGAAGACTTTACATTGATTAGAAGTGACATTCCAGCAGAGATTCCATGTGAAGAAGGTGTATCACGTCAATTAGGAAAACGAAAGAGAGGGAGTGGGAAGGGAAAAAAGAAAGTCAGAGGAAGAGGAAAACAAAAAGTCATTGAATGTTATGATGATGATGAATGAGCTTGAGTATTTTGACTTTTTGGTTTGTAAGTATAAGGCACTATAACTTTATAGACACCAGCGATTGAATATGTGTGCTAGTTATTGTATAATAGTCTTGATGTTTATAAACTAAGTACGAATCAATTTAAGTTAACTTAATTTGGATAGAGTATGTACTCCTTTGGATTTGGATTGAATTTACATGCAAACAAATGATTATCCTATATGGGAAAACTATAACTCTATCTTCTATCTCTCTCTCTTTTTTGTAGTATTTTTTTGGTTTACAGGTTGGTCATTCTCTTTTTCATCTTGTGTGTGCATTTGTGATACCAGCATTGTTCGAGGTATGTATCCTGTGAGTGATAGGATTTAATCACTCCCTCTGGGTGGTGGGTGATCACCTTTTTTTTTTTTTAAATTTTGAATGCTTAATACTATATGTATCCTGTGAGTGATAGGATTTAATCACTCCCTCCGGGTAGTGGGTGATCATCCATTATTTTTTATTTTTAATACTTAATATTATATGTATCATGTGAGTGATAGGATTTAATCACTCAATTCGAGTGGTGGGTGATCACCCATTTTTTGAGCCTCCAGGTCTTTGTTTTCTGTGTCTCCTAGATTGGATTTGATCGAGATTTTGGATTCTGTGAATTAAATGGCCAAACATGACTCGTCAGACACAAGCACTCCTCTCCTTACATCCTGCTTTGGAAGCAAACTACTCCTCTTATCATAAAATTTAATCTTCGAGTTAAATTCCATTAAGAATGATCATATATATATATATATATATATAGATATACACACAATTTTTAGATCACTTATTAATGTTAATATATTATCATCACATATTGTTTAAGTGTCAGATAATTTCTCAAATATATACAATTTTCATTTGTGTTGATGCATTTTGTAGCTAATGGCGAGTAGTGCACACATTTCTCTAAGTGTTGATCAAAGTTCGTCTATATCACCAAGTTCAATTCTTTCATCATTGCCTCCTTTAAACTCTTCCGTTGGAAGTGTAGGTCAAAATTAAGTTTAATTTATAATGTAATTACCTAATTTATATTGAGCTAATTTTTTCCTAATTATGTTAATTACATTGTATTTATTCTAACATGAATAGGTTCTATCTCAAGAAAAAGAACTCGGGGGAAAACCAAAAATAGGAAACTCACAAGTTTAGCGCCTGGTCAGAAATTGCCATTACAGTTTAACAATTATAGCCAAGTAATAGGTCCAAATGCAAACGTGTTTACAAGCTACTTAGGGAAGATTGTTGTAGTGTGTGAAGATGCTCCAATAACTTGCAAACGGTGGGAAGATGTTCTTCAAGCCAACAAAGCTAAAATATATTCATATGTATTGGTAAGGTTAATAGGCAAAATTTATAATAGATATAGTCTTTTTTTAATTCTTTTATAGATAAATTCCTTTTTTTGATAAGACAAATTTGAGTTTGAGGAAAACGAAAATAGAAAAAATTGGATTATAAGAAAAATGAGAAACAAGTTTGCAAACTACAAGCATAGATTGAAGGTCAAATACTACGACGTGTACACCACAGATGAAAAGAGAATTCAAGTGGGTCCAGTAGACATTGAGAGAGAGCAATGGAGAGATTTTGTGCATTGGTTGAGCTCACCTGAGTTTCAAGTATACTATACTTGAAGGGTGTCTGCTTTATTATATTTGTATTTATTATTATTTACTTATAAAACAAAGACATTCATTAAGATTTTTTATTTGATTAATTAATTTTTTCATATTACTTGACATCAAGACCACATGTGCTCGAAATAAGGAAAATTGATCAAAGTTAAAGATGAGCAAAACTACTGGTACAAGAAGTTTTGCTCGGGTTAGAACTGAAGAGGTATAAATTTTTAATGTTTTAATTTCTATCATTACATTTCATTTTGTGTAGTATTTTTTTACCTATTAATTAAAAATACATTTTTTATTGATAATTACTTAAATTCAGGTTCAAAAATTAGGTCATGACCCAACAGAAGTAAAAATGTTTTACTTGACATACAAAAAGAAAAATGGGTCAATGGTTGATTCGACATCATCAGAAATTGTGGTAAGCATTTCAGTTACTTTTAAAGTTTATGTTGTTGTTTTGTTATTCTTGATATCATAAAAATAATTATGATCTTATTGTGGAATCTTATTATGGATTAAAATTAAAATTCTTCCTTGCAAGACCCAATCCAAGAAGGTAAAAACCAACTAGAAATGTTCTCATATTACATTCATCCATGAGCATTAGAGAAAAACAAAAGGAACTAGTAACTCTATTAATTCTGTTTGGATATGAATTTTGTCTCATTCTAAGTTCTCAAACTTAATTATTTAGTTGTGGAAAATGATTATTTTCTAATATTGTTTAAGTGTAATATGTAATAATTATTTATGCAACATTTTATTACAGGAAAATATTCAAACTATAGCAGCCCAAAGAGCTGAGGAGTAACCTTCTGAACCTGTTGATGAAAATCAAATTTTTCTTGAAGTGATGGGCAAAGAAAGGCACGGTCGAGTTCGTGGATATGGTTTCGGCCCCACATCTTCTTCAGTCTCTGGCAAGCTTCCTTCTCAATTACAAATGACTTCAACAATTGAAACACTAAAACAAGAGAATAAAGAGTTGAAAGAAAAACTAAGCACAATAGAGCAAACCCAAGCAGAAACTCTTAGCTTGCTGAAAAGCTTCATGGAAGAGGTTAGATTAGGAAGGGTTAGCAATGAATGATGTTGCTCTACTGATATGATATGTTTTGGTTGATGAATAGTGTTCAACATTTCATATTTTGTTGGTTTATTGATTTTGTAAAGTGATACTTTGAATTATAGCTTTTGATTGTTGATAATGTGAGTATATATATATATGTTTGTCTTTTGGGTTATTGATGATCGTATAGCAATATATTTCATATATTGTGATAGTTTGTAACATTTTGTAAAGCAAGTGTTCGTAAATTTGTAAAGTAAGTGTACATGCATGGTATAGGTTGTAGGCTAAATAATGTGAAATTGTAAATCACCTTCAGTGATGGCCACATATGGTCATCACTAATGGGTAAATCACTTTTAGTGATGGCGTAAACCACTTTTAGTGATGGCCAACATGATCGACACTAATGGGTAAATCACTTTTAGTGATGGCCACATATGGTCGTCACTAATGGGTAAACCACTTTTAGTAACGGCCGACATGATCGTCACTAATGGGTTAACTTTAGTGACAGTCACATATGGTCGTCACTAATGGGTAAACCACTTTTAGTGACGGCCGACATGATCATCACTAATGGGTTAACTTTAGTGATGGCCACATATGGTCATCACTAATAGGTAAACCACTTTTAGTGACGACCACATATGGTCGTCACTAATGGGTTAACTTTAGTGACGGCCGACATCATGTCACTAATGGGTTAACTTTAGTGACGGTCAATATGTAGTGACGGTCACGTATGGCTGTCACTAATGGGTTGCCATTAGTGACGACCAACATTATGGTCACTAATTACATTAGTGACGGCCATATTGGTTGTCACTAATGGGTTAACTTTAGTGACGGCCACATATGGCTGTCACTAATGGGTTCACTTTAGTGACGACCACCTTTATCGTCACTAATTACATTAGTGACGAGGGCATTAGTGATGACTTGTGACGATCTATCTGGCTGTCACTAATACTTTTAATGACGGCTTTTTAGGCTTTTAGTGACGACCCTGGCCTCCACTAAAAAGCTTATTTCTTGTAGTGAAAAAAGATCATTAGATGCCTTTCAAGGGCTTGGGATCAAAAGGTAACAACTACTACCGAATCCAAAGATTTAGATACTTTGTCCTTAGATAACTTGGTTGGATCTTTGATGACTCATGAAATTTTATTAAAAGGGGATATAGTCGAGGAACCAAATAAACAAAAGAATATTACTTTTAAAGTTACAACAACAACAACATATCCAGTCTTTATCCCACTATGTGGGGTCGGCTACATGAATTCTAGACTTCCATGTATTTCTGTCTTTTGTCATATCTTCATTGAGGTCCATACACTTCATATCAAAGTTTAATGTCTCCCTCAAAGTCTTCTTAAGTCTGCCTCTACCTCTTTTTTTGATTAATTGTTCCATTTCATCAACTCTCATCACAAGAGCGTCTCTTAGTCTCCTTCTCACATGACCAAACCATCTTAGTCTAGTCTCTCTCATCTTCTCCTCTATTAGCACTACTCCTATCTTATTACGAATAACTTCATTTCTAATTTTATCTTTTCTTGTATGGCCACACATCCATCTTAACATCTTCATCTCCGCTACGCTCATCTTTTGCTCATGTTGGTATTTGACTGCCCAACATTCTGAGTCGTACAACAAAACTGGCCTTATAACTGTCCTATAGAATTTTTCTTTCAATTTTAATAGGATTTTACCATCACATAACACCCCCGATGTATTTCTGCATTTTAGCCAACCTGCCTTAATTCTATGTGTGACATCCTTGTGAATTTCTCCATCTTTTTGAATCACTGATCCCAAATATCGAAAATGGTATTTTCTTTGTAAGATTTGGTCTTCCAATTTTATTATAACATCTTCTACTCTTGCATTCTTACTAAATTTACATTCCATATATTCTATTTTCTTTCTGCTTAGTTTAAATCCCTTACATTCTAAATTGTTTCTCCATAACTCAAGTTTAGCGTTCACTCCTTCTTTCGTTTCATCCACCAACACTATGTCGTCTGCAAATAGCATACACCATGGCACCTCTGTCTGAATATCTTTAGTGAGTTCATCCATTACTAAAGCAAATAAGTATGGACTTAGTGCAGAACCTTGATGCAATCCTATTGTAATTTTAAACGGTTCAGTATCCCCTCCGCAAGTTCTGACCCTTGTCTCTGCACTATGATACATGTCCTTAAGTGCTTGTATATAGGCTATTCGGACTCCTTTCTTCTCTAAAACCCTCCATAATACTTCTCTAGGGACCCTATCATAGGTCTTTTCTAGATCTATAAACACCATATGTAGGTCCTTCTGATGATCCTGATACCTTTCCATTAGGCACCTCAGTAGGTATATAGCTTCCATTGTTGACCTACCAGGCATGAAACCAAACTGATTTTCTAAGACCTCTGTTTCTTTTCTGAGCCTCTGCTCTATTACTCTCTCCCAGAATTTCATGGTATGGCTCATTAACTTAATTCCTCTGTAATATTCACAGTTTTGAACATATTCTTTGTTCTTATATATAGGGACCAAAGTACTAATCCTCCACTCATTTAGCATCTTTTTTTATTTAAGAATAGCGTTAAATAATTTCGTTAGCCAGGAGATGCCATCTTCTCCCATGCATTTCCATGCTTCTATTGGTATATTATCCGGTCCCACTGCCTTATGATTTTTCATCTTTTTTAATGCTTGCCTTATTTCATTTGGACTTATGCGTCGATAAAATGTATAGCTCACGTTCCCTTCGGAGTTACTAAGATGTCCCAACCTAACTCTTGTGTCGCCATTATCATTGAAAAATTTTGTGAAATACTCCTTCCATCTCTCCTTAATCGCTCTCTCATTCACTAATACATTTTCATTTTCATCTTTTATGCATTTCACTTGATTTAAATCCCTTGTTTTTCTTTCTCTTGCTTTAGCTAATTTATATATATCCCTTTCTCCATCTTTTGTATCAAGTCGTTTATATAGATTCTCGTATGCTTTTGACCTTGCCTCACTAACAGTTTTTTTTGCTGCCTTTTTTGATTCTTTATAATTTTTTTTTATTTTCTTCATTGTTGCACTGATATACAGCCTTATAGCAATTTTTCTTATTTTTAATTTTCAATTGTACTTCTTCATTCCACCACCAAGACTCCTTAAGGTTAGGGGCTCTATCATTTGTCTCTCCAAGCACTACCTTTGCTGTGTTTCTCAGGGCATTAGCTATTTCTCTCCACATTTGGTTTGTTTGTCTTTCTCCATTCCATTACTTTTAAAGTTAAAAAAGAGAAAAAAGAATCATATGATAGTAATGATGAAGGTATTGCTTTTTAAGCAAAAAAGTTTGAAAGATTTTTAAAAAAGAAAAAATTTAACCAAAAAAAATTTCAAAAGAGATAAAGAGTAAAAAGAAGAAACCACTATGTCATATAAGGACGAAATGTCATTTGCTAAAGATGAATGCTAAAAAAAGAAAAAAGAAGATGCTTGCATCATGGAGCGAGAGGACTCATCCTTTAGTGAAGAATCACAAGAACAAGAAGTGACCAACATATATCTCATGGCCAAGGAAGAAATGGGATAACATCTTGTTCCTCTACTCATTCCACTTCTAACCACTTTAGATGAGTTGCATGATACTTTTAATGACCAAAGAGTTTGAAAAAATTAGCTTAAAAAATAATATTCTAAAGAAGAAGACAGAATTTTGAATAAGAATCTATTTCTTTGAAAAAAGAGAAAGTCGACACTCTAAATGATGAAAAAAAAGTTTTAAAAGAATAAATAGAGTCTTAAAAACAAAATTTGGATTTAAATGATTTATTAAAAAAATTAGTTAAACTGAAAAAAAGTTACAAATGATTTTAAGAAATCAAATGAACTCTGATGAAAAAACAAAGAATAGGTTTTGATACTTTTCAAAACAAGAGTAATTAGATCATTTTTTCGATTAGGTTTTAGGGTTTGAGATTAAAAGAGTGTTATTGGAAAGGTTTAAAGATCCATTTGACAAATAATAAAAATTTAAGGATATTCATAATCAATTTAGTTATCCAAAAATGAGAGTTATGACTAATTTAAAAAAAATTAAAAAGATATATAATCAATTTACCCGCACTTACACTATAAATAGCTCTATTATGTAAAAATAAAATATTTATAATTTTTTTAAAAATACACACTTTTTATACAAATAACGTTACCGTACTATTTTTCATTAAAACGGTGCCATTAATGAACCATACACAAGCGCCACACGTCAAAAATCGCGCGGGTCAACAAAAATCACATCGGAGGACGCCTGAGACTTGATCCAATCCAACGGCCCACAACCATGATCGCCTTTCTCGATCAGCTTCTTGATGCACCAGACGTCATCCGACCAAGAGAACTTGGGCCAATGGGGGACGGCCAGGCGGACGGGGTCTCTCGGGCCCACCTCGGCCACGATGGCGGCGCATCCATCATCATCTTTGGCCATATTATGCGCGAAGGCGCATAGAGACTTCATGAGGCGCGAAGCACCGTAGCCCTCCATGTGAAGGCCGTACAGGAAGTAAACGCCGAACTGCCGGGTGAAGAGATCCGGCACCGACGGAATGCCCAGCCACGGCAGCAGGGCGTCGGCGGCCCGGCTCCCTGCGCACCACGCGGACGTTAACCTCGACACGCCCTTCACCTGCAGCCTGAACACCTGCTTCGTGTTCCACACGCTCAGGATAGCGAATGGCCCCGACGGTAAATGACTCGAAATCCCGGGGCTTTTGCTGGGTACGGCCAAGAAGGTGCCCAGATTGAGCTTGTTGGTCAGAATCCGGTCCATGTCCTCGGGGAAGAACTCGGATTTGGCAAAGATTTGGCTATAAATAGAAAGGGCAAGTTGTTGGGGGACTTTAAGGATTTTGATGCCCGACCCAAGTGGCTTGTAGTGTGCATGAACTGGTTGTACCATCACCTCGGCTCTACGAAACTTGATGTATTTGAACTTCACTGTAAACAAGTTCAGCGAAGCTTCGTTGCTGCATTCTGTGGCCATGTACGCGTATTCTGCTCCATTTTGCTTGCACCACTCTTCCAAACTCTCCACCAGCTTTGTGGCGATGCCCAGTTTTCTGCAATTAAACATTTAAAAATTAAAATTCATGTGGCCAATAATCTAACTTAGTCATAATTAGAACATATTCCGTGCACAATTTGTATTAATTTGTCGACAAAAGCACTGTGCGATCCTGTCAAATCGTTAGTATATTATCTGGAAGGATATACCTAGTTTATGGTGAGATGTATAGGTACGTGGGTTTATAAATTCCATGTTTCTATCTATATATATATCTATAGATATATAATAAATATGCTTATGTGCGTGAATGAATAATTAGAGGGTTATATATATATATATATATATACATAATGAATAAAAGATTCAAGCTTGATCGATCTGACATCGTTGAATTAATATGTGCGGGCCGCCGTAGACGGCGGAAGAATAATCCTCAATTCAACTGTGTCCTCTACTTTCCTGGGTACAAGGAAGAACATATATCCACTCTTTAGTCTTTATGGAAAGGACATCATAGTTTAATTTTAATTTTTGAGTAAAAGATATCATTGATGCTATATAATTTATTATTTGTTTTGATTTAGAATCATTTATATTTAATAAGTGTCATTACACAGTTTTTATTTTTTTTTAAAAACAAAAAAAGAATAGCCTCCCTTCACAAGAACCCGTTTAAGAATATATACATGTGCCCCTCACTAAAACAGATAATATATATATATATATATGATGTAAAACATATATAACTAAAACTATTACCACACTCATCATATATAATTATATGTAATTTAAATATAAATAAAGTTTATTTGTCCATTACCATTGATGTATTATAGCTAGGATGCAAGCAGTGGATGAGAGAGTGAGAGAGATGAACCTGTGGGCAGGCGAAACCCTTAGTCCGAGAATATAAGCCAACCTCACATAGGAGGGAAGGTCGTGGTCCACTGAAGCCATTCTACCGTTGGTCACAGTCTTTATACAGCCCCTAATCACTCCCACAATCGCTTTCCCTTCGCCGTACTCCGCCACCTGTTGTTTCAACGTCATCTTATAGCTAAAGACGTCGAAATAATATTAATTTCATTATTTTGAATCCCGTTTATATATATATATCTAAATATACACGTGTGTGTAATGCATGGCCGAAGAATTACCAGCATGACATGGGAGGGGAAGTTGCGGACTCGGCAAATGGGGTCGCCCATGAGGTCAGTGAGCAGCGATGGCTTCCCCGGCGGGCCAACCTCGCAGAGCTGCTCGAGCTCCTCCACCGCCACCTTGTCCCTCTCTTCATCGTACCTCCTTACCTCCACCCCCTCTTTGGCCGGAAAACTCTCCGCCGCCACTTTAAAATAAGAAGAAGAAGAAGAAGACATTTCAGTAGCAATCATCATAAGTAGACTAGGAGACAGGCAAGTGTCTAGTGCCTATTTTGGGATGTGCAATGGCTTCTACTTCGGTTCAGCCTGTCTCTATCATCTATATATATAGGATTATTTATGCTATTTGTAAAGAAGGCGCGGGTGAGTAAAGGACTGGGTCATGAGGTGACGTGGTGCATGCGTCCACCAGCTTTAGTGGGCACATAATAATAGCATAATAATATTGTTTGCCTCTCCTCCTGCTCCATGGTTATCCGCAACCATATGATGCACATACTTTTCCAATTCGTGATCATTAATTGACCAAATAGAGTTCCAATTATTGCTCCCCACACACACAGACACACAGACACATAAGATTCATGCGTGCAAGATGATGGGATGGGCACCTAAGAACAAACTTAGGAAATGCTATTTGGATCCTACTTTTTTATATTTATGTATTAATATATATATGGATCATCTAATCAATCTATTGGTCAATCAAAAAAGTAAAATAATTATTTTATCATCTCAACCACTTAAATTGAGTTATAAATTATCTTCTTAATTTGTTATTTTAACAACTCATTATAATGACCCTTTAAATATTTAAAAAGATAAAAATACCATCTTTCCTGGGGAGAATGACTGCTGGAGGAAGAGCATTGGAGAGGAGGAAGAAGGGTATTTTTTTTTGTCTCTCTTGATGACTTATTGAGGACTCAAAATAATAATAAAAATTATTTGTAAAAATAAAAAAAATTGCAAATACAAATTACTCTAAAATTAAAAAAAAAATAAGTGTACTGTAAGAAAATTATATATTTTTTTTAATTCTAATAAAGTAAAGAATGGGTAGGTGGGTGATTTTTGTTAAGATCATCACATCATACTATATATATACCATCGATGCGGGTGGCGGCTAACATTTTTTTATGTAGATTAATTCTATTATTATATATAAAATAAAATATCCCTTCTTCCTCTTTAGTCTGTGCTCTTAAAAAGGTCTTGTGCAACGTGTAAGCCATATGATTTTAACTTTTGTATTTTATATATATTTATATATGTATTCTTCAAATAATGGTTCTCATCATAAGCTTAGCTTGGCTTTGCTTTGGAACCCAAATTAATAAAGAATTCCAGTAATCACATGCCCAGGATTATCACATCAATAGATTAGTGTTGTTGGGTTCAGCCTGAACAGTGAATTTGGACCAGTTTTTGGGTTTATGGGGTCTATTAGAGCTTCATTTTCTATTTAATTTCGATAGCTTTTGAATGGTCCCAAATGAAGATCCATCTATAGTTAATTAGGGTATCTAAGCAGCAATAATTACCATAACTCACTCAAAAAGATTGGGCTGATCGCCTCATTTTTCCTTTCCATATGCCTTATAGTTATGTTATTTGGAGGGTGTAATTTGCTTAGCTTGGGTGGTATGTAAAGTTAGAAAAACTTATAATAAACTAATCAGGTTTTACATCAGCCCTTTCAATATCTTTTCCAAAAGTTGGTAAGGAATAAAGTTATGGCTGCCTAACACCATATATTATGTATGTTTGTTATCACATATATATGGATGCCCTATTGTGACCACCCACACCCCCATCATCCACCAAATTTTACAAAAATACTATCTGCCCATTCATATTCATATATTATATTTTGTATTATATTAACATAATATTACATATTAAAAGTGTCACAATTAAATGTCTAAATAATATTTCTACATCATAATATAACTCAATAAATGGTGCATAGTCGAAGCCATATATTTTGCATAACATAAAGGGTATTTTATATAATATAAAAGACGTACATTCTATTTTTTTTATTATACGTTATTTTTTTTATTTTGTAATATACCCGACCCTTTACATTATATGAAATACTCTTCACGTTATATTGATCAGTACCATGTCGGATACCATAACATTTCTTGCTAATTATATAATACATATTTGATGTCATATATTACCCCTTTTCACATTATATATATAGGTACAATACCCTTTGCTACCATATTAATTTTCACCAAAAATTGTGGATGATGACGTGAGCAATTGTTTTGTTTGTACCTTGGATGGAATCCCCATTAGCTGCTTCTGGAAAATTTATCTGAATGATGCAACCCCTATCCTTGCCTATATAATTGTGTCTTCATACATGGTATTATAAATATATATATTTAAGTTAAATTTAATCATCAGATTTGATGTCACAAATATCTTATAAATATAAAATATTTAACTTTAACACTGTGCTATCTTTAACCCTTATTTAAACTTTTCCTTTAAAAAATATATATAAAAACATGACTACAACTAACTAGTAATCATGATGACTAAACATCTTATAACCACTATAAAAATATTAATCAGTGGTAAAGACACTTATATGTAAGTGGTTTGAGTAAGTGCTCATCTTTCTATCTATCTAGCTATCTAGCTATGATTCTTGATAAAAAGTTTAGGATAAATATAAATTTTGTACAAGTAGCTAGCTAGCTATCTGGGTAGGAGACCGAAACCAAATGATTATGGGATTGAAATTGCAGTTGCAGCATGCAGTTGCAATATTAATGTCTTTACAGATCGATGGCATGGAATGGGCTAAGTACAATGAAAACCAAAACCCTGCACCCCCATGCCAGTAGTGGCGACTTGGTGAGTATGTGTACTTCTATATATAGTGGAGAGGTCACTTGGGGCTTAACCCTAACCACAGCCTGCCATCTACGTACCTTCCAGCATCTTCCATTCACAAAAATGATGATCCACACACATAGATATGTATATGTGCCCTTCTCAAACTTTCCATCAATAATTTTGAGAACACTTAATCCAAAATGTTAAATATTATAAGTATATTTAATAAAAGAGGATTAGGGTTGACAAAAAAAGGGAGGGGGGGTAAAAGAGACTCGAATACAGTGGGAGATAAGGTTGAGATGTTATTTTGGTTTATGAAATAAAATTATTCGGTAAGTTGTGCTTAGATAACTTGTGATTTGAGCCGTTAATGAAGATTTTATGTGATTTTAAAAACGTTCGAACAACTTATTTAAAGATATTTATAAGAGACCTATTCAAAAAAAGGAGATATTTTTAAACCACAAACTTAGGAAGGTAAAGCATGGAAATAGTTTAGTGGCATGGCAGCTGATTCAAGATTCAACCAACCCATCATTGAAATTAGGCATTGGCTCCAAAGAATGGGTCAAAGCAAGCATTGTCATTCATTTTCTTTTATGAATAAGGCTACAATCGAATTGAGTTGAATTTTACTAAGCGTATTCTTAGCTCGCAACTCCATTTTTAGCCTTGAGCACGAGCTCAGCTCGGATTCAAACTTGGCTAATTAACTAGTCGAGTTCAAGCTCAAGTTTGACACAATCTCAAAAGTGTTTGCTAGCCAACCCAAGCTTAGACTTGACAAAATTTGTTATTTTGTTTAAACCTAATTTTGTATTTTATTTTATTATATATATTATATTATATTAAATGATTAAATTAATATATATAATAATTTTAAATATATTTAATTTAGTTATATTAATAATTTAAAATTTAATAATTTTATGTTAAATAATATATTTATAAAATTATAAATAAATGTATTAATATATTTATAAATAAACTTATTCATTAGTTATTCATGAATTTTTAATCGATCATGTTTACGAGTCTTTAATTAACTCTATTAGTATTCATCAATCTCTAATTGAACATGTTCATAAGATTTAATGAGTTGAGTTTTACTAAGTTCAAACTTGACTTATTTTTCTTAGTGAAAGAATTAAAACAAGTTTTATTGAATCAAACACCGAAATACTTGCGAACAATTTTACTCATTTACGGCTCTATTAAACCACCCCCCCCCCCCCAAACAAAAAAAAAAAGAAGCCCAATTCAGATAACTGGGCCGGCCCAAATTTGTGAGTTGAAATCTGCATCTTTTACCCTGGGGCTAAGCAGAGATTAGCGATTTGGGGGAAGAAAGTGAATGGGGATTGGGGCGTGCATAGGAGTGGTTTTGCCGTTCCCGTACTACTACTGGCTGTGGAGGAACCCTCAATCATGGGTGGAGCTTTGCGGCAAAGGGCGAGATCCGTCCAAGTTTATGGCGAGGGTGTCTCACCTGCTGAAGCTTCTTCAGCTCGTCTCCCTCTTCTCCGTCTCCTCCTTCTCTTGGCCGCCGCCTCTCTACTTCTGGCCCCTTTTCCTCTTCGGCCAGTTCCTCAACTTCAGGTTCTTTCTTCGCTTCTTAATCTACATGCTTTTGCATCCATGGTGGAACCAACGGAAGCCCCCGTTCAATTCGAATTGATTGCTTTTACTCTTGAATGCTTAGTGTTTATAGCTTAATGATGATGGTGATGATTATATGTAATGACAAGTAAAAAGGTAATTTGTATGATGATAATAGTGATGATGATATGCTGGACCTGGGATCACAAATTCCTATGGTAACTGATTTGATTTGGAACAAACGGAAAGAATTAGTTTGTTCCTGGTTTTGGAGCTTAATTTATCTCATCATTCTGTTGATAGAGGGTTGCGTTAGAAAAGGCATCTGGCGTAAAGATTTGCCACATTATCGTTCCCATTGATTTGTATCATCAATTTGACTATTAGAAGAAAGATAATTGACACTATGAATTTAGTGCCATTAAGCGCTAAACCCTAAACTTAACTCAGTTAGAATAAGGTATAGTTGACGACGGTGGTGGTTTAGGAGCCTAATTTATCTCATCATTCTCTCATTAGAGGGTTCTATTAGAAAAGGCATCTGGCATAAAGTTTTGTCATGTTGTTATGCATTGATTGTATCATCGATGTGACATTTAAAAAGTTAATTGACATTATGAATATTGTGCCACTAAACCCTAGACCGGTTGAATAAGGTGTAGATGATGGTGGTCGTTATTGAGTCTATGTTGGAGCATCATTCTTCACAACATAAAGATGCAATCCATGAGTGATGTATGGTTGAGAAGATGCTATAACTCAATACAAGGACATGCCAAAACTTAATCAAAAGCATCATTGGAAACTGGCATTTCAAGAGCCTAAAGTATCATTGGGAGTCAATTAGTAGAAGTCATGAGGTTGATATTTAATTGAAGTTGTTTGTTACATTTTTCATCCCACATACATTTACAGTTACAACTATATACATATATTTATAGAATATATATACATACATAATACGTTTATTGTCTACCCAGAAAAGAGTTAGGAATAGGAATATATATACATATAGATGAGAAGATGGATGCTCGCGGGGATAGGAAACACGTTTTCAATATTTTTTCAATATTGTGAAACAGCACAGAAACGTTTCTAAATTTATGAAAACGACCCAAAAATATATATATATATATATATATATTGTGTTTCTTGGTGTTCCATGGTAGGAAACGTTTCAGAAATGCCAAAACGACTCCATTTCATTGTTTCCGTGCATTAGAGGCTGGTTGTTGTGATTCTAAGCAATTTGAGTAGCCTGATCTCCTCTTTGTCGTCTCTCATTCATTGTGATAAAATACCCCAAGGGGAGAAACATTCAACTAATCTAGCATGAAGGGAGAAATGGGCAAGTGAAACATGAGAATCAAACACAAGAATGAACTCCATATTCTTAAGTTATTCATAACAACTCGTTTAGAGCATTTGTTTAATGTTGTAATTCACAGGGTATATCAATTGATCGGTGAATCTGGTACTTACTATGGAGTCCGCTTTGGGAAGAACATCCCATGGGTGACTGAATTCCCCTTCGGAGTTATAAGAGACCCTCAGTATGTTGGGAGCATAATGAGCCTTCTTGCATGTCTTTCTTGGGTGCCTTTCCTCTACATTCTACTGTGGATTCTCGGTTATGTGTTCATGATCTGGCTGGAATCCAAGGAAGATCCCGCCACTCGCGCCAAGCCACTCCTTTAAGTTTTTACAAGAGGGTTAACATTCTGATCCCGTTCAAATTTTCTTTCTTAATTGATTCTGTTCCCCAGCTCCATCTTGAGGCAGGGAACCATCGGATAGAGATAGCCAGAGTGGGGTTAACACAAATTGTTCTGTTGTAGCGACAAAGTCGCACTTTGTCTTGGAAGGCAAGTCACTGTTTACTGCAATTCCAGTTGTTGAAGGTCTTCATTTCCTTCTAGCAACTAGGTTGGCATTTTGATTCTCTAGTCTTAATTTTCAGATGTTAACCGTAATGCTGCTTGGGATCTTACCAAGAGGGGAACTCAAGGAAAAATATATCAGTTTGTTATCAATAAAGCTTCATTGTATTGTTTGATGGTCACTGATGGCAATCTAAGTTGCACGGAAATGAAAAAAATGGTATTTTTTCAAAAAAGTAAGAAATGGAAATGTGGGATAAAGTGTAAATTAAAAATATATACATATAAGATTTTTTTTTAATATAAAAAATTATAAAAAATAATTCAAACATAAATAATAAACATAAGTTTTGTAATGCATTCAAATAAATATAAATATGAAGTTCACAATGTATTCAAACAACTATCAACAAGATTTACAAAGTTCTATCATTGTTAGGGTGAAGTTAGGATATTTAAGTAGGGGGGTCGAACAACGATGACAAAAAAACGTAAAACTTAAAGTTATACAATTATCCATATTGATAAAAAAAGTATTATAATATACATCAAAATATCATATCAAATATCATTATAGTATTTCTACATAAACTTAAACACATGTTTCTTAAAAAAAAAAATTTAGTTTCAAAAGCAAAAATATTATACTTACATTTAGTTTCTCACAAAATCATAGGTGCTCTCACCAAGTCTTCATATTCTAAAATCGATACATGATTCTTTCATTTTCAATTATATCAAATGTTTCTTTCTTAATATAAGTAACCAAACAATCATTCATCCATTGATCACCAATTTAATTGAGTAAATGATTCTTAACGAGATTCATGACTGAAAAAACTCTTTCAACGATTATAGTAACAACAGGAAAAATTAAAGCTAACTTCACAAATATATACACCAATGGATATACAACATTCTTTTTCGTTTGGACTAATTTCTTTACAAGGCCACCAATCCCATTAGCTTCCAAAAATTCATTATCAGACCGTATATCAATTATATAAGTCTCCAACTGATTCTTAAGTATCATAAGATCAACTTTAGAAAATTCTAATAAATAAAACTAAGGAAGACGAACCAACTTATCTTTGTCAAAAGCATGAAAAGAATTATTTGGATTCAAACATGCCATACAAAGGAGTAACTCCGTATTTGTCTCTGTGAAACGACTGTTGAGCTCATGAAGTTATTTGTCTATTACCTCATAAAAAAGTTCAACTCTGTAATGATGCATATTAGTATGATGTTCAACATTACACCTTGAGCGTCTCGAAACAATATAAACATCATCGATGTTTGGAATTACAATCTCATGTTTTTCACAAAAAGAAGAAAGCTCATCAAGTAACAATTCTCATCCATCATCTCTCATTGTTTGTAAACATTATTTGGATAATTTATCCAATGTCATGACATTTACAATAGATCTTTTTTTTTTGCAATACTTGTGACAACTCACTTGTAATGCCGAAGACATTTTTCATCAAATGCAAGTTGAATATAAACTTAAAAGATTGAATTAAATTTAATAAAACTCAAATTTTATCTTTTGCTCTAAACTTGTACCATCTTATTCAATAAGTTTCAATACATTAATAACAGATGAATATAAAAACAATTAAATTCATCAATGTACTATAATGTGATCCCCATCGTGTATTATCAAGTCTTTGGAGACTACTTTTTTTATTTGAACCACGTTCACTTATAATTTTCTCATTACTCAATGCTTTAATGACTATTTTTTGTTCTTCTCTTAAAATATCTCAACACTTGCATGAACCACCAACAACATTCACAATATTACTAAGAGAATTAAAAAGAAGAGCAATTTGACTCACTTTTTGCAACTGCTACAAAAACAAACTGAAGATGATGAGCAAGACAATGAATATGGAAAGCAAATTGATTTTCTCTTAAAATAAGACTTTTAAGACCATTGAATTCTCCTCTCATGTTACTAGCTCCATCATAGTCTTGGTCACGTAATTTTGACAAACTCAACCCATGCTTCGACAACAATGATTATGTTGCTACTTTAAGTGATAATGAAGTTGTGTCATTAACATAAACTATAACAAGAAACTGTTTAATGACACTTCCTTCTTTATTCACATAACGCAATAGAACGACCATTTGTTCTTTGATTGACACATCACAAGACTCATCAACTAAGATAGAAAAGAAATCATCTCTAAGATCACGAATTATTGCATTGGTAGTTTCAGGTATTGTGCTTTCACAATTTCCTTTTTGAATATAATGAGTTGTTACTTTAAGATTTTTTGAAGCATTATTCAACACAACATTGTGAATACTTTCATTATGATTAGCAAGAAATTTTAAAAGTTCTAAAAGGTTAACTTGATTTAATGAACTTTTAAACTCATTGTGATCACGAAATGCCAATCCCTAATGCAAAAGAAATCGAACACAGACTACTATTGCAGTCAAACGGATTCGATACTCCTTTCGAGCTTGTTCGGATTGTCTAGAATAAAAAAGTTTTAATAT
This sequence comes from Diospyros kaki, assembly GCA_036245055.1. Classification (NCBI taxonomy): domain Eukaryota; kingdom Viridiplantae; phylum Streptophyta; class Magnoliopsida; order Ericales; family Ebenaceae; genus Diospyros; species Diospyros kaki. The sequence continues at coordinate 8,850,695 of BSEG01000003.1, forward strand.
GTTGCATTTGATTCATTAAAGCTTGACATTTTCTCCAAGAATGATTGTGAGTACTCATGGGGCCTCTTACATACTTTTGAAGTTTATTTTTTTTTCTTCCAATTTTTGAACCCTCTTGAAACAAAAGATTCACCTCTAATGCGTTGCTCGCCAATATATTCTCTCATAAGATAGCAACACAAACAAAATGTTAGATCTTTTTCAATGTTATACTCTAACTAATTGTTGAACTCATCAAACCATTCTAGCTGGAAACGACGCCTTTCATTTTTTTTCTTTTTTTCTTTTTTTTGTTGTGTGGAAAAGATGCCCTCATAATTGACATGGATCTCTCAATAAATAAGCTCATCCAAATTCATCTCTCATTAGAATAATAATCATAAATACTCTTTTGCAATCTTAGATCTGCTTCAAGATTGTCTAAATCAATACGCTTATACTTAGAATATTCTCGATCCCCACTTGTTTCGAAAATTGAATTTTGCTCTGGCCTTGTTCTTTTTATGAGAATTTTTTTCATATCTAAATAAAAAACATATTATTATAATTTATGTAAAGAATGCTAATGCTATTATTTAGTTCCTACGAATAATAATTATAAAGAAACTTGAAATATTTTAAATTTTATTTCTTCTTTCTGGTGATTAATCTTTTCTAACATATTTGTAATTACAATAGTATATTAATATAGCTAAATAACTATTGTTCAGATTATTTTTTGGCATTTTTTCTCAAAATATATCCAATAATATCCTTTAAAAATAATCTAAACCAACCACAACCCCTGCCACCAGCAGCTGTTAGCAATCGCTGATGGCCGAATATTCCCGTGATCTTCTAATTTTAAACATACACAAAAGTGGGCCAGATCAACAGTTGGATTTTCGTATATCTAATTTTTAATTTTAGGCCATAACTGATAAATGTCCCTGGTAGTCGCTACTGGGCACTGTGGTTAGTGGTTCTAGCAATCAGAGTTAACCACCCGACATGGCCAAATCTCCATAACCCTAAGCTTAAACTTTCGGCCAAACCCAAACTGCGCATATATACGTATATATCATGGATCTGTACTGAAAAAGTAACAATAATTGTTGATAAAACTAAAAAACTTAGGTTGCGTTCTCTTTGTTGTTTTCAAGTCATTTTTAGTTTTCAATTTTCTAAAATAATGAAAACGCATTCTCTTTGCTGTTTTTAAAAATACATTTTTCAAAACAAAAAAAAAATTGTAAAGAAAACTCAAAACAACAAAAAGTTGTTTTGAGTGTTTTCATCCAAAATAAACTCTAAACTCAAAATACATTTATTTATGTATTTATTTATATTTTACTATTGTAATAGGAAAAAATATTATAAAATTCATTAACTTTAAAATATATATATATATTTTTTAATAATATATTAACATTAAATATTTCTAATTTACTGAATAATCAATTTTTTTTGTATAAAATATTATTAAAAATTATTTTCAAAATGACAAAGAAAACGCGTTTTCTAATTTTCTATTGTGAAAAATAGTTTTTCAAAATGACAAAGAGAACGTATTTTCAATTTTCTAAAACCAGACTACTAAAACAGAAAACTGAAAATGAATTCAAAACTCAAAATTAAAAATTGAAAAGTAAAGAGAACGCAGCCTTACATTCTTATAGATCAGGGCCACTTTCATGGTAAAAATACAATTAGATTCAAGATCAAACAGTTGAATTTTAAAAAAATCAGTGATTTACAAATGTATTCTTGAGAGAAAATGAAAAGGAAATAGATGTTGTGTAGGAAAATGGTGTTCTAAGAGGGCTTCTAGATTTTCGTTTAATCCACTTGTATTTCCTACTTTTTTGAAAAAATGTTGTTTCTTCATTTCTGTTTCATATTGGAAATGTTTCTCGTATTCGTTTTTTTGCAATCTAGGCTGACATTATTATGAGATGATGATATTTTAAAACAAAAATTACCTATAGATGAGTAGCAAGAAGCATTGAAGCAATTGGCGACAAGTGCGAGAGAGAACGACTGGCGATCGCGAGACTGAGGCTCAATCGACAACAACACCAGCACTAGGCTATAAAAAGCAATCAACAACAAGTACGAGAGGGAACAACCAATTGAGAGAGGGAACGACGATTGCGAGACTGAGGCTCGATCGACGTTGACACGAGCATTGAGCAAGCAAAAAGCAATCAACGATCGAATGACGACGACAATTTTCGAGATTCAAAAATGCAAATTGATTTAACGATGAATTATTAAAGGTAAAGGATGTGTTGTAAACGTGAAGAAAACTAAAAAAGAAAAGTGTTAGTTATATATCGGTAGGTTAGAGATGAAAGTAATTTCGTCTCTAAAATAATTGATTTTCGGAAATGCGTTTTTGACAATTTTTTGTAATTTATGAAATACCCCCGGAACATTTCACAAATTATAGAAATAATCCAAAAAATATTTCAGATCGTCTTTGACATTTTCGAAACAAGAAATATCTCAAAAATACCAAAACTACGTCTCTAAGTCATTTTTATACATCAGAGATGGCAATGATCTCAAAGTTTGTGATCTTTGCTTTTGAATGGACATGGTAATGTGGAGAAATGTGAACATCTTCTTCTTACTATTATGATATATTTTCTTTTAATCTGCGTGAACAATGGTATTGATAGTTGCAGATTCTACAAACACTTTACACAGATTTAGACACTCATATTTGACACATGCGATAACATTCTACATTAAGTCTTGTATTTTGTGTTAGATTAATGCAAATATGCAAGATATTAGTACAGAATATTAGTCAAACAGTCAAATTTGAGTATTTAAATAATATTTTTGAATATTTTATGGCATACCTCATCAATTTTAGGACCTTGTTAACAACATTATTAAGGTCCTACCATCTAAATCTATGGAATTAATGTCAAATAATTTTTCATAATGTATTTTTCTTTTTCCCCTTTATTTGATTTTATACCGTTTTCACCGTCTATGACAATTCTATTTTTATCTTCTCTCACGGCTAAAATATTTTAATTCTTATAATACCACAAGCATTATATAATACATATGAGCCAAGTATTTTTCACAAAAAGTTATTTGGGTCGTTATTTTCTTTGAAGCACGAAAAAAACAAAGATGGCTAGAAACATTTTTCAGGCATTTTTTGTAATTTACAAAACATTTCGAAGGCATTTTGTAAATTATAAAAAATAACTGAAAATACGTTTCCAGCGACCGATTTAGTGTTTAATGTAGTCTTCTTCTTTTTTGTATTTCCAAATCTTAAAGTTCCCTTACCGTGCGTCAGAGCTTGTTGCTCATTTGCTGTCAAATCTCAAAAATCGAGCCTTGCCAAAGATCATCGTTCCCTCTCTCAGTTGGATTGTTCCCTTTCCAAAAGATAAATAAATAACATATTAATGCCCCCTGGAGATTTGGAACAGATTTGTGTGAACCAAATTTGTGCCAGTGTCCGTCTGTTGCCTCAGCCTTATGGCTTTCGCAATGCAATTTTGCTTCCACCGTGCTCGCATGGGCTGTTGCTCTGTTCTTTCCCGTTATGTTCGTCTCTTTTGTTCTACCGCCTCGTTGCGCTTTGCCTGTGGCAGCTTGGCTTCCTCCAATTCTAATTGCCACACTTCTCTTCTCCAATTTTTGTGTTCTTCTAATCTCCTTATAATCTTCTATTTTTTTATTCCTTATCTTTATGTTCAACCTCTTCCAATTTTGATTTTCACTTGTAGTCTTTAATTCCGTCGCACTTAATTTCAATTCTCTTCTTCAATTTTTATATATTTTTTTAATTTATACTTTATCTCGTATTTTTATTTCTTACTTTTTTTAAAAAAAATATCATTTTTTCATTTTCGTCTTATATCGAAAACGTCTCTTGTTTTCATTTTTATGCAACTTAAGTTATTTTAATGGCATTTTGTGCGGTGGATTATATTGATGGTGCTAACACATTTCAAAAATTATATTAATTACCTACCGTATCCTATTTCCTATCCGAGATATGCTATTTGTACAAAAGCTCTTTACAGAAATGTTTATAGGGGCAAAAAATTAACAATCTTACCCTTGTATGAAATTAACAATTTTGCCCCTGTATAGGCTCTCTCCCTGCCCCCTCCCACGGTCCCACCCCACCCCAAAATCTGCAGAACACCTAACCTCTGTCTCTCGCAATATCTCTTTCTCCCTCTTTCACTCTCTTAATAACAAACAGCAGTCAGATTTAAATTCAGTCAACCACGCAGTTAGGTTTTTTGTTTGTTGAGTTTGAGCACAAACAACAGCTCCCCAACGGGTTTTGAAGGAAACAAATGCTGCTGAAACAATTGATTTATGATTTTTAGAAGTCTTCTCTCTGTCAGTTGATATTTCTGTTGATAGTCTCTCAACTGCATATAAAAATCAACTACTTTTTTATTTACAGAAAAAAACCCATTGAGCAGTAATAAAATTGAATTGCTTTTTTAAAAGTTGGTTAATAAGAAATGAAGTCAATGGCAAATGGAGATTGGAGGCAGATTACAGCTTTTGCAAATACAACATATTATTTGACTTTCAGCTGTTATAGTGGTCGCTATAAGACTGGCGGAGACAGGAGCAATCGTGGGAGGTAGATCGGTGGTCAGAACAACCAGATTGAGCAGTCGGATTGCTGGATCTTCACAAGAAACGCCGACGTTTTTCTCCAGGAACGACGATAGACTTTGTCAAGGTGAGGAGGGATGGCACTGATCCAACGACGAGTCCGCTTCTGATTTAAATTTGGAGCATGGTGGTCAGTGCCTTCACCAATGGAGAACGATGGAGAACAGTGGGCAAGGAGGCAAAATCAATTGCCCGCTTGTTTGTCCAGCGCTGTCTTCAGGTCCAAATTGGCTCCAATTTCTCGTGATAAATTGATACAACTAATTTATCATGATATTTCCTCTCAATTTATCCCCCTGTAAACGTTTCTGTAAATAGTCTTCTGTACAAATAGCATATCTCTTTGTAGTCCCAAAAATATCTCGAAATATATAAGTTTCTTTATATAATTTTCAAAAGGTATGAGAAAAAATTATGAAATAACTAATTATATTTTTTCTCGTAACAATTATATACTCCTACTTAAATTTTCACAAAATAAATGCATGAAAATTTTGACAAAACCAATTTTGTATGAGATAGTTACATAAAGAAAATTGATGTGTTGTGAATTAAGGCCCACCATAAGACAAAACCCAAATCAAAAGAAAGGAAGATGGACATCATGAAAAAGGCCCATCGAACAATTTTTGGGAGATTGAAATATGTACCGGAGATGTGAGCTAATAAGGACAATTCTGAAAGACTGGGGTCTATTGGAAACTGAATATGGTTCCAAGACACTAGAGTCTAATATAAGTTATGAAAAATCATAAGATTTCTTAGAGACCATTCCCATGAGGGAGTCATTTTGAATAATATGCGAATATGATAAATTTGACATCTAAAAACTTCTTTGAAAATTCCTTAAAAGATATGTATCATTTGTAAAAATTTTAATCCTAGTTGATCTCAAGATATCAGAAATATTTATTATGAACTGTCATACTCTTCTATAAATAAATGAGCTTCCATTCCAAAAAGGGTAAGGTTCTAACACTAACTTCAATGTTGCTTATAAACCTTATGCAAATTCAAGAACCTAACCTAAGTTTCCAAATATTCATGCAATGACTATCATACATTCTCGGATCATGTTCTCTCTTAAAGGATTTATAATGACTTGATTACGAATTCCGAGAGTATAAATTGTATTGTTATGCCATGGTGACAATCAATTCCATACAAGCAAAATTTTGATGAAATAAATTTTAGACAAGTGAAATTTTGCATAAATTGCATTGAGAATTTTTGTAATTTGAGTCATTTGCATGAAGTCTCAATATGACTTAAAAATGCCTCTAAAAATCAGACACTCACTTTGTCCGTTTCAAAATGTTTTTGAATGAAGTGTGTGAGTAAAGCAAACATGAGATAGTTTTAAACTTTTCTAAGGTTTAAAAAAATGTCTCTATGTAAATTATTTGAATAAATTTTTAGAGATATTTTTAAATCATATAATATCTCCCTATAAATGACCTAAAATTGCAAAAACTAACTTTCATACATACATATACAAAGCTTCGAATTTCTTTTATTTTCTGGAAATCTATATTTTGTAAAACTTAGAACCAAGGGGACCCACTTATCCTACCATCTTCCACACATCCAACTGCCAGCTTCTGCTAACTGATCCACAACCATAGAAGCAGCACCAAAGCACTGGTTGCCGCTTCCTTCAAAAATGGCCACCACCGGAACCGCCGTTCTTCCCAAATCCATCTCAGCCTTTCCCACCAATCCAACTTCAACCCATGTCCCCAATCTCTGCTTCTCCGACCACAACCATCTCCCCACCAAGCCCGGAAAACCTAGCCGCCTCGTCCTCCTCCACCGCCCAAATGCCAAGAAGAAGAACCCCTGGCTCGACCCCTTCGACGACGGCGACGACCCCGACTTGGAGTACGGATCTCTGTTCGCCGACGGGAAGCAGGAAGAAGATCCCAGGCCACCCGACAACCCCAAAAATCCGTACGGATTCCTCAAGTTCCCGATGGGGTACAACGTGGAGATCGCTTCCCTGGGGCTGAAGATCAGGGGCGACGTTCGGCGATGCTGCTGCGTCATCTCGGGTGGTGTGTACGAGAACTTGCTGTTTTTCCCGGCCATTCAGTTGATTAAGGACCGGTACCCCGGGGTTCAGGTGGATGTGGTGGCGTCGGCCAGAGGAAAGCAGAGCTACGAGCTGAACAAGAATGTGAGGTGGGCTGATGTTTACGAAACGGACAATGACTTCCCCGACCCCGCTGAATACACTGACATGGTCGGACTACTGAAGGTAGGTATAATCATTCCATTAGGGCCGGCGTTCAAGTCACTCACTCTGCATGTAGAGGTGTAAAACGGGTCGGCCCGGCCCGGTCTGGACCAACCCGAGTCGATTCACAGGCTTTTTAAACGGGTCAGGCCCGACCCTTTTACTAAAAAGGCCGGGCTGGACCCGAGCCCTTTTGCTATGGATAGGCCCCGGCCCGGCCCACGACCCCCCTTATAGGGGGGCCGGGCCGGGCAAGGCTAGCCCGTGGGCTAGAGGGCAGGGCCGGGCCCTTAGCCCATAGAGCCTAGCGGGCCGGGCCCGACTCTTTTTTTTTTTTTTAAAAAAAATAATACCTATAATATATACATATATAAATATCAAAATAATACATATATAAAAATCATTTTTTTTTCTTTTTAAAATATTTTATATCTTAATTCTTAAGTTGTAAATATTATTTCATCATTTTATATTTCAAAATTCTATATGCCTTATAAATTTTCTTGTGAATTAATATGAAAAATAATGTAATGTTTATTTATAATTTAAATACATAGAAAATTTAACTTAAAAATTTTAAATAAATTGATAGTTATTATTTACTAAAAAATAACATAATTAAAAAAAATGAGTAAGGACTTAATTGACTGGTCCATAAAGGCCTCATGGGCCTGGCCCATAAGGGCCCCGGGCTGGGCTGGGCCGTGGGCCCAATTTTTTTGGCCCAGCTCGACCCCCCTATGAGGGTCAGGCCTGGCCCGACGCAGTCCCGTGGGCCGCCCGGCCCTTTTGACACCTCTACTCCCGGCCCTAATTAAGCGCATCATCAGTTCTATGCATGTAATAAAATTTATTTTACCTTTCAGAGTAGGTATTACGATATGATCCTATCAACCAAACTGGCGGGGCTCGGCCATGCTGCATTCTTGTTCATGTCAACCGCCCGGAGATAGAGTCAGCTATGTATACCCAAACGTAAATGCTGCCGGAGCCGGATTGCTTCTATCGGAAACATTCGTTCCGCCCGGCATGAACCTTTCCGAGGGCGGATACAACATGTGAGTCGCAGAGGAAACAAGCATGCCTACCTTGCTGTTCCACTCCATGTATATATAATCTCCAACAACTTAATTGTTAACCTGTTTCTCACGATGCACTGTCTCGATGATCTTAATTTTCTGTTTAGGTATCACCAGATGCTCGATTGGTTGGGAAGGCCGGCTCGGAACGTCCCTAGGCATCCTGTGCCGCCGCTCAAGGTGTCGATTTCCAGGAAGCTGAGAGAGGTTGTAGAGGCCAAGTACAAGAACGCCGGAGCGGAGAAAGGAAAATTTGTGGTGATCCATGGCATACAATCCGATTCGAAAGCTTCGATGCAGTCCAGGGGAGACGCCGATAGCTTGCTGCCGATCCAAGTTTGGGCTGAGATTGCCGAGGCAATAAGGTATATATGGTTTCGGTGACGTGAACTACAAGCAGATTCGAGGATGCAATCGGATTGCTAATTTGAAACCATGACACAGGGGAGCGAGGCCGGTTTTCGTGATCCCGCACGAGAAAGAGAGGGAAGATGTCGAGGACGTTGTCGGAGACGACGCCAGTATCGTTTTCATCACTACTCCGGGCCAGGTATGTAATTCTTTCTTCCATCAGATCCATGGAGAATTGACTGCTGAAATCGAATTGCCGCTGTGATTGTTACGCTGCGATATGTGATTCTCAGCTGGCTGCTTTGATCAATGACTCCATGGGAGTAATAGCCACGAACACTGCGGCCATTCAACTTGCGCAAGCGCGCGACAAGCCCTGGTAAGCGTCGTCTTCTCGAAGAAGCCATCTCGTGAACTCGAGTAAGACCCTTGAAATCTGAGTCTACTTTTGCTGCAGCATCGCATTGTTTTCATCCGCGGATAAGGGGAAACTGTTTGTGCCGGACGCAGAGGAGAAAAAATGCGCGATTGTTTCGTCGAAGACGGGGAAGCTGATCGACACCGACATTGAAGCTGTTAAGAACGCGATCAAGATTTTTGACAGGCCTCTGGCTCTTGTCTAGAGGACGACTGCTATTTTGTTGAATTTTATTTTTCTTTGTACCACTGCAAATCCAAGCCAAAGCCGTATAAGCATTGATTTCTTTCCTAATTGATAGCTTCTCTCTCCACCTCTGCCTTTAATGGCGGCTTCTGCTCTTTTGCTTTGTCTTCTTGTTCAATGTCTTTTGTCCCCTTTCCAGTTGCAGAACTACTCCAGAATTATATATACAACTGGATTGTTATGTTGTCTGACCCGAGTAAAATCAAGGAGAGGGGGGGGGGAGCTCGGGCTCAAACATGAGCTCCACTCCCCTGCATGCTCGCGTCGAGCGTGAGCAACAGATCATTAGATGAAGTAATTTGTTAAATTCGAAATGATATTTGATATATTAATGTGATATATCATAAAGAACATTAATGCATTCGCATTTGACAAACAAAATCTATGTCGTTTTAACCTAAGTGTAAATCGAGCCATGCCAATCTCTTCTCCTACGAATAAAAATGTCTTGTTCTACACCGAATTTGGTAATGCTGTCCACTTGAGATACATTTATTTTTCCATGAAGTTTGATGTAATAGGATCTCTTTCACGAACCTCCTTTTATCCCTTATGCTCCAAAATAAAAGTGTATATAATAGGTGTAGGTGTCGCCTACTCAAACATGTAATGTAAGCCCAATTTTCATTTGAAAGAATAAAAAAACAAATCTTGAACTCTATTCTATAATTCAAATTTCAATAAATGTCACACACGATCCGAGAATATAAGAAATTCTAGTTGGATTTATGTCTTAGGGTCATGCACGTGTATCTTGTTTTTTGTTGAGTGTTGTAAAGAATTACTCAAAGTCAAATAGTAATAGCCCTACTATTACACTCAATTAGGTGAGTCCTTTGAGGGTGTTTAGTGACCAACACCTCAAAGAAACCTACTTTGAACCCATTCAAAGTTGAATCTCTTCTTAAAACCTTATTAGTTCGAGCATTCTTACCCTAGGATTGGAACTAGGGATACTCCTCAACTACTGTAAATAAATAAGTGTTCAACCTAATTACCTTAAGACTTCGTTTTATTTTCATGGAACTGTATTTGTGGTTGGGTGTCCATTACGATGATTAATTTATGGGCTTCAATCCTGTTCTTCTCAATGGTTTAATAACTTGCTTTTTACTCAACTCTTTTGTTAAAGAGTTTGTCAAATTCTTTTAAGATCTCACAAAATTGGAGGATAATATACCTTGAGATAACAACTATTTAATAGAATTATGTCTAATTCTAACATGTTTTTATTATGGGGTGCCTTAGAAAATTTAAAGAAAAAAATTCAAAAAATCCAAAAAGTATCCAAGAAGCCAAAAAAGTCTTCCAGGCAAGAATCTTCCAAAGACTCTAAAAAGTCTCCAGGCCAACCATACTCTTAAGCTCATCTAAGCCTAAGACTCATCTAAAGAGTCTTCCAAGCCCAAGTCTCCCGATGACTCCAAAGAGTCTTCAAGGAGACCCATCAGAAGGATACTCTTTAAGGCATTCTATCCCTGAAGGCATCTTCAGGCCCTCCAGCCTCATTTGCAGTTTCTTGCTCAAAAAGTCTTTTGGGCCACATCAGCATGCCACACGTCACGTGACCCCCACCACCAACTACTATAAATACCCCCAGGTACGTGCCAAAAAGGGAGATGACCCAGATTTAGGACCTAAAGGCTTAGACCTAAGTCCAACACCAAACCTATCCGGAGACTACCCATTTGGAGATGATGTGCTATGGCAAGCAACTAAAAATAAAACCTATACTCTAAAAAAATATATGTAGTAGTGCAAGCAAAGATCATTCTAATAAAGAGTATCTAGTCTAATTTTATGCTATGTGAACACTGATGGGGGGAAGGGGGGTTTGAGTATAACGAAATCAATTTTAAGAATAACAACTAATCGATCAAATTAAAATTTCGAAATTAATTAAAAGAACAAACCTTGGTCTAACTCAACATCTACTATCAGAATCTTATTCTTGGGGCTTGGTGGTCTTATTCTTGGAGTTACCTAAGTGGTGATTTGTTACCCATATCTGAGTCTTCCTATACTTTATGTATATTTTCACATTTTGTTTTGTGGATTATATTGCACTAATATCTTGTTTTGTAGATCTTCGGTTCACAAACTTATTGACATAAGATGTATTTGATTTAATTGACCCATAATTAAAGTTTATAAATTTGTGTTTTTTTTTGGTCAATTTTATTGATGAATGTTATAGTTTGTCTTGAGTTATTATATATTTATTTATATTATACTATATTTATAATCTAGTCCAATAATATATATGTTAACGTCTCAAATTACAACAACACGGATAGTCTGACAACAAAGATAGTCTAACAGCAACGATATACCTCAAATATAAGTACATTAAATATATTACTGTATATACATCAAATACAGATAGTCTCAGATTATGACAAAAATTTATTCTCTATTAGTCACTTTTCTCGTCTCTTAACGGGGGCTTGGAGCTAGATGATGTGGATCTGAATTCGTAGATGGTGGATTTATAATTAGTGCTGGAGGTGATGTAATCACTGTCGATGTTCGAACCACACTAGAAGACACTCCGTGGGATACTATACATGCATGAGACCTAGTAGAAGAAGACCCAGTAGAAGTAGTTAAAATACCATATACCTGAAGACATGTCAGTCTCCACGCATCTACATCTTGAGTGGATCCACCTGATATGACATGCCTAAGAGGAGATAGTGATGCCATGATACGCTATAAGACAATTATTTTAAATATGAAAACATAAACATAATATATTTAAAAATATATATTTACAAAAATTATAATTACAAAATTAATCTTATCACATCATCAATGGTCACTCTATGTTGATCACTTATATCAAACCCAGATCTATTTACAAGGTTTTGTATGACTCAATGTGTAATACGATGATATCATGCTAAGTAGTCTTCACTGTACTCCCATGGCACTCGGGCACGTCCACCCCGTCAGTGTGCTGGCAATAAGTGAAAATCCCAACGAGTCCAACTATCATTGATAAAATCATAAATTACCTTATATGTTATCGTAGTTGTACCCCGCTTGGCTTCAACAGGGAATAATGGAGGTGGAGGTATATTTTGTACATGCCCAAATTATCGCAGAACCCTTTCCGGATGATATAGCTCAATCACGCTTCCACATTTAAGACATCCAGAAAAGAACGCAATCTCATACAGTAGGTGTTGTGCACGATGCCTCTTATATGGTGTCCATATGACATGCACATGTTTCAGAATTTCAATGACAAGTTATATTAAGTTGCAAAATATGATGGGCAAACAAACTACCTAATCTTCAGTTAAGTCATCAAGTTGATCTCGCAAAGCTTGAAAATAATCATACTCACGAACAGGAAGCCAATAGTAAGCCCTAGGCAACTCGTATATCCAAGCCCTAGCACTACAAGAAAAAACAGTTTTAGTGACGGGTTTTGTGACGGGAATGCTCCCGTCACTAATTTGTGACGGGTTTAGTGATGGAAAGCCGTCACTAATGTGGTTTAGTGACGGTCAGAAATTACCGTCACAATTTTGTGACGGGATGGTATATCCCATCACAAAATAGTGACAGAAAATGCTCTCCCGTCGCAAATCAGTGACGGGAACAAGGTTTCCCGTCGCAGTTTTGTGACGGGGCGTCAGTCCCGTCGCAGATCTGCGACGGGATTGACGCGTCCCGTCGCAGATTGCGACGGGAATGGTCAATCCCGTCGCAATTCTGCGACGGGACTGACGCCCCGTCACAAAACTGCGACGGGACGAGTCAGTCCCGTCGCAGATCTGCGACAGGACTGATGCGTCCCGTCGCAGATTGCGACGGGACTGACACCCCGTCGCAATCCCCCCTTTAAAAAAACCCCTCCCCCTTCCCCATTCTCCCAGCCCCCCTCCTCCCACTCACTGTCTCGCCCCCCCTCTCCTCCTCCCTTCCCCTTCCCCTTCCCCATTCTCCCAGCCCCCCCTCCTCCCTCTCACTGTCTCGCCCCCCTCCCTTCTCACTGTCTCGCCCCCCTCCCTTCTCACTGTCTCGCCCCCCTTCTCTCTCATTTTCTCACTATCTCCTCCATTTTCAGTTACTTCACAGTCGCTGGTTCTTCTTCTTCTTCAGTTAATTTCAGTGCTATCAAGTAAGTATTTTATAACTTTTTATTTTATTTTACTTTTAATTATATTCTGTTAGTTTAATCATAATTTCTTTGTGTTATTAGTTGTAATTAATTTATTTTTATGTTAGTTTAGTTGCAATTATTTTATTTTTGTGTTAGTTTGGTTGTAGTTATTTTATTTTTGTATTAGTTTAGTAGTTTATTTTTATGTTAATTAGTTTAGTTTTAGTTTAATTGGTTATATTATTTGTAATGCTTAAAAATTAAAATATAAATAATTATAATTAAATAATTAAACTACAACTAATTAATTATTTAGTTATTTTGATATGTTATTGGACTAGTAAACCCGTGCATGTGTAAATAATGTTTATTTTTTTATTTTTAAGTTTAGATATATTTTTAATGAAAAATATTATAATTTTAAATAAAATACATAAAAAAATATATACTAAAAATATATTTACTATTTAAGAAAGCATATATTTTATTGTTATAAAAAAATATTTAAGTGTAAAAAAATTAAAAAAATTCTATTAAAAATATAAAAGAATTCTATTTAAAATATTAAAATTAATAAATAATAAATAAAATTTTAATTAAAAAGTTTAAAACTAACATATGAAATAAATTAGATAATTATTTAAAATAAAACACTAAAATTGAAAAATAATATGAGAAATTAATTAGATAAATATTTAAATTAAAATATAAAATAAATACAATATTAAAAATAAAATACCATTGAATATATTTTTAATAAAAATTAAGGACAAAAAATACAAAATAAAATTTTACCATGAAAAATTATTAGTTTTTATAACAATAAATTTAACCTTAATATTTTCAATAACTCAACGAAAATAAAATAAAAAATGTATCAAATCAAAATTTGAATAATTGTTTATGTAGTAAAGGAAATAAAAGTTTAAATTGCGTTAGTTTAGTTTAATAGTTAATTTATTTTTGTGTTTAGTATGTATGTTGAGTTTAATGATTATTTTATTTAAATTAGTTTAGGTTTTATTTTAATTTTTTATATTATTTGTAATGTTTAGAAATTAAAATATGAATTTTATTAATTGTTTATAAATTCTTTCTGTAGTTATTTTGTTATGTAATTGTATTAATAATATTTATTTTTTTGTTTTTAATTTAAAACACATTTTTAATTTAAAATATTGTAATTTTAAATTAAATATGTTAAAAATAAAATACTAAAAGTAAATACAATATTTATGAAAACATATATTTTGTTGCCATAAGAATAAGATTAAGTATAGACATTAAAAATTAATTTTTTTTTGTTTAAAACATTAAAAATAATAAATAAAAGTAAAATTAGAATATTTAAAATAATGTACGAAATAAATTAGATAATTATTTTAAAAATTAAAATGAATTTAAAAAGGTATAAAATTTAATTTTTTATTTAAATGAAACACTAAAAATTAAAAATTACATGAGAAATAAATTAGATAAATATTTAAATTGAATTATTTATTTATTACAATATTAAAAATAAAATACTATTAATGAGTAATATAATTTGTTGTTATAAAATAAAATAAGTACACTAATAGATTTTAAATTTCAAAGTGAGACATTTATAGCTAACTTAGAAAATATATTAGATACATTATTTTAACCATATTGTTCTTAATTACTCAAATCAAAATAAAATAAAAAATGTAACAATTAAAAATTATAATAATTGTTTAAGTGTTAAAAGAAATATAAATATAAATTAGTATTTAAAAAAAATTCAATTCAAATATGTAGAGTTAAGTAAAAATATTAAAATTTATCTTAATTATTTATTATCTTAATTTATAAAAAAGATGCAAAATTTATCTCAATAAATTATTTATTATTATATTTATTTTTTGTTCATATTTATCAATTACTTATGACAGTCTGAAATGATGAAATATAATTTGGTTAGTTTTCAGGATAAAATATCTATTAGGAATCGTGCTTGTTATACAATTTTGAATTGAAAATGGAAGCTCCGTTGCATCGTCAATGGATTGATAATCGGTGGATTGATAAAATACATAGAATCGTGCTTGTTATGAAGTGCGGAGGCATCTTCATCATCCGCAAGTACCGAAGAGTCCTCATCGCCTACAGTTAATGAACACGACATCTTCTATCAAGCTGTTAGTGGTCGGAATAGAAAGGGTCGAATATACGGGCTGGGCTCCCAAGCTAATTTGTTATATCCATCTACCACCAATCGTTCTAGCCGATCATCTTCACATGTGTCACCAGAGTTTGAACAAATGAGACTTAAAGTTACCCAATTAACTGATGAGTTGCTTGAATCCCGGATTGAGAATCGGCAATTACGACAGTGGCAAGAACAAATGACAGCGTGGCAGTCAGAAATGAATATGGTAATAAGTAGATTGACAAAACAATCTACTGCAGATGCTGGACCGTCGACTGTTCCAGGTGGATCTGACCCCGTAGCTGATCAAGATGAGAGTGACAATGGTGAAGATGAAAATGCTAATAATAATGATGATTGATTGTAATGGAATGTTGTAAACATTGAAGTAAACATGGGTAATCTTAATATTAATATTAAATTTTAATTTTTTTTAATGTTAAATTTGTTATATTTTTAATGTGAATGTGGGTAATATTAATTTTATTTAATGTTATTTTTAATATTTTATTTAAATTTTTTTAAAAAATTGTTGTTAAATACAATTTTTTTATTCTTATAAAAGAAAATATTAATTTTAATTTTAATTTTAATAAATATAAATTTTAATTTTATAAATTTAAAAAATATATATTTTTAATTTCATAAAAATATATTATTGATTTAAAATAATATTTATTTTATTTTTAATGTGAATGTGAGTAATATTAATTTTATTTAATGTTATTTCTAATATTTTATTTAAATTTTTAAAAAAATTGTTATTATTTTAAATTTTTGTATTCTTATAAAAGAAAATATTAATTTTAATTTTAATAAATATAAATTTTAATTTTATAAATTTAAAAATTAAAAATATATTTTTTTAAATTAAAAATATATTATTGATTTAAAATATTAATATTAATTTAATTTTTTTCAAAATTATTTTTTTTATTTATATTAATTTTATAAAATATTAATTATTATTTTTTTATATTTAAAAATATTTGTGACGGGTACTCCCGTCGCAAATCTGTGACGGGTAGTAACCCGTCACAGATTGATCGTTTTTTTTTTTATTTTAAAAATTTTTGTGACGGGTAGAGCCCGTCACAGATCTGTGACGGGCAGTATTTCCCGTCACAGATCTGTGACGGCTTGTCCTATCCGTCACAGATTTGTGACAGATTGTCCCCGTCACAGATCTGTGACGGGGAAGTCTCCGTCACAAATTTGTGACGGGTAGTACGTTCCCGTCACAGATCTGTGACGGGGAGAACTTCCCTGTCACAGATCTGTGACGGGTAATACTGCCCCGTCACAGATCTGTGACGGGACATCCGTCACAAATCTGTGACGGAAATGCTCTCCCGTCACAGATTTGCGATGGGTAGCACTAACCCCGTCACAAAAAATCTGTCACGCCCTCTTTAGTGACGGATTTTACCCCGTCACAAAACCCGTCACAGAAAAATTTAGTGACGGATTTTATGTTTTTAGTGACGGATTTTTCCGTCACTAAAACTGAAATTTCTTGTAGTGTAGGCAGCTCGTCAGTATATGTTAAGTGATGCTTATTTCTAGTCAATAGAAAATGTTCGTATATCCAAACCTGTGTACATTTAATGTGAATAATTGTTAAGATATATTAAAATATGTCAAATATATGCATAGGATAATAAAATTTAAATGATTACCTCAAGTAATGTCAAATATCTATAGATTCCCTTGACATCTCTTCTACTCGCGATGCCCAGCTGTCTATATAAATATGCCAAACAAGTAGCCCCTTATGCATACGTATCAGATACACTTAAGTATTCCAACAATGCAAGATAGGAAACCGAAATGATGGTATCACTTTTATCCACAAATAATGTACAACCTAACAAAAATAACAAATACGCCTTATTGGCATTGTAGATCTCTTCATCTGGAGCTAAATCTGGTACCTTCATAAACGTTCTTTTCAGCCAATCTAATTTCACATATGGTCCCCAAGTCTCTACTATCTGGCCTGCTGCTTCTACTATTGAGACCCGAAGTAAACGACATAGTAAGTTATGAGCTTCATTACCTGTCAAATGAGGGACTGATACAGGGCTACCAACAACTGGTATCTTCAGAATAGTAGCAACGTCATATAGCGTGACTGTCATCTCATCCAATGGTAGATGAAATGTGTTAGTCTCTTGCTACCATCTCTTTGAAAAAGCTGACACTACTGTAGGATTCATAAACCGATACGTGCATTATATCAAAAGTGCCAACCGAGATCTAACGATAACATTATGAATACGTTGCTAATTTGCCATTGGCCAATCAAGAATTCTTTGTCCATGGCTATTGCACTTCCATGCACCTATTTCCTATTACAAAAAATAATAAAATTATAATAATTAATTTAAATATAAAATTATTTTCTTAATCTATTTTTTTAATGAAACTTACCTCTTCAGCCCATATGCTAACAGCAACATGATTTTTAAAACTCTTTAAAATAGATAGATCTTCAAGGTATCTCAAAAATGGTTCAGTAATATCGTCTCCTAGCGATTGCTCTGGAGTAGTAGTAGATGGCTGCTCCGGAGCATTAGGAGGTGATGAGTCCAAAGTACTTGCCTACTCAAAAATGTGCGTTAGTGACTCTGGGATAGATATATCAGCTACAGAACGACTATCATGACTCTCTACCCTTCTTCTCATTGTGGAAGCTGTTGGACGCTGACGAGATGAAGATGGACAAGCTCCCTCTACTCCTCCCCCTCGAGTATGTGCCATACCTATAAATGAATGTACTATATCAGTAATTTTTAAAATAATAATAATCTATTACAAAATCAATTTAATTGATATAAGAATGTTATATTAAATTTCTAAATGCGTGAAAAAGAAAAAATGACAAATAAAATTGTTTATAATAAGATTAACAACAATTGGATTTATTAAAAATGTGAAGTGTAAAAATATAATTAATATGAAAAATAACAAATATATGTGAGAATAATATGAAATGAATGAAAAGTAAAAAAATTTAAAAGGCCTAAAACTAATAAATAAATACGATTCAGGTTTCTCCAACCCGGGTTCGAGAAAATCGGAACCGCGAGTTGGACCCTCAAACCTCGCGGTGCTCAAGTTTGAGGAAACCCCGAATCGCCCAGCCCCTCCTCCCACCCCAGCGACAATGGCAACATCGCGGGCTTCGTAAGCTGCTGACTGGTGCGATGGTGGCCGCATTATTGTCGCCACCATTGCGGTCGATGGCGATGTTGCCATTATCGCACTAGTTTGGTGCAATGATTGAAGAAATAACACTCGAGAGATTAACAACGTACCTGATTTTGCAGTTCGGATTTCTTCTTCTTCACAAAACACTAGGTGGCGATTGTTAGGGTTTGTTTGAGGAACGTGCGAAATGGCGTGGTTGTGGGAAATGGTGTGGCTGTGAGGGCATATTTGAAATTAAGGGCTGTAAAAAGTAATTATGGTAGCTGTAAATAGTAAAAGTAAAATTTTACTTTCAGTGGGATGTGAAGAGTAATTTATCGGATTGCAAATAGAATTTTCCTATACCATATATAATACTTCTACATTATTCCAAAAACACCCTTTTAAGTTGTACCACTAGTATCTCAAGATGTACAAAAATAATGTACAAGTAGCATGATTATATTATTTATTTAATATCATTAGTTATACTACGTATGTACATCTGCTTCATATGAAAAATACCCTTTTATTATAACACAAATATATTTCCTTACATTATTTCGTAAATCCACATATTTTATACCACATATATCCTGTGCCAAGATTATAACATGGTTAATGTGGACCATATACACCCATCATTTTTATATATCATAAAAACCCTAAGGTTGCACCAATATTAACTCTTCAAGATTGTAGCATAGATGAGTTATACTCTGGTGATATGAGTTAGGGAATATAAAAAACATTTCTATAAATTTATAAAGTTCAATTGATTTCAGTTAAAATTATTTGATAAATTTATTAATTTGAGTTTAGTTTGTTTTTATTAAAATTATACCTATTATGTTGCAAGTTAATATAATATTTTAATATAATTATATTAACATATTACTATTACTATAATTTATTATGATAATAATATAATTTGATTAAAAATAAAATATATTTATATCTTCTTTACAAGTGTACTTAAGATACTCGTTGACATAATTAATAAAATTTGAACTAAATAATTATGAAGAGCGATAATAATTATAAAAATAAATAATCTATTAATAATTACTTTGCTTTATATATAAAAAAAGAGATTATAATAAATTTGATAAAGAAGTTAATAAAAATATAATAATAATAATAAAAAAAAAAGAGTAGATGAGAATTATAGGATAGGATAGGAGTGGCAGTGATGGATGAAGAGGAGGGTGGGTGGATTGAGTGCATGTCATTTGGCCACGTAAAATATATATATATATTATAGGAAAAAAGAGCCAAACCAAAATTCTTTTAAATCGGCCGCCTTATAATATTGGCACCAACACAACACGGCGAAACCCTAATCTTCGCCTCCTCCCTACGTAGACCGACCTTTCCCTCTCTCTCTCTCTCTCTCTCTCGTCAATTCTTTGTCTATATGTTCGACCCATTCACCATTGAGCCTCCAATGCAAAGCTTTGCCATTTGATATTTCTTGGTAAGAATCAGTGTCTTTCGTAGCTGATCCATCTCTAATTGTGTTTTTTATTTTTATTTTTATTTTTCTTTTTCCCCTTTCGATGAATTTAAAATCGCGGGGTTTGTTGATTCGTATGTAACTCAGTTTGGTGGCTTCGTCGTATGCAGATCTTGCCCGGATCAGGAAGTATCATCGTAACAGGTTCGTCACGGTCTTAGTGCTTCCGTAGATAATCGGATTGTTGTCGTTGTCGTTGTTGTTGTTGTTGTTGTTATCGTCGTCGTCGTCAAAGCGGCTCCGTGTGTTTCTAGAGATGCCGCTTTTGCCTAAAAGCGATCCGATTCAAATCCGGGAGGTTTGGAATGACAATCTGGAGGAAGAGTTTGCTTTGATTCGGGAAATTGTCGACAATTTCCCGTATGTTGCCATGGACACGGAGTTCCCGGGGATTGTTCTGCGTCCCGTGGGTAGCTTCAAGAACAATAGCGATTATCATTACCAGACTTTGAAGGACAACGTAGATATGTTGAAATTGATTCAGTTAGGCCTTACCTTTTCCGATGAGCAAGGGAATTTGCCGACCTGTGGCACTGACAAGTGTTGCATTTGGCAGTTCAATTTCCGCGAGTTCAATGTTAACGAGGATGTTTATGCTAATGACTCGATTGAGCTTTTACGCCAGAGTGGAATTGATTTCAACAGAAACAATGAGAGGGGTATTGATGCAAAGCGCTTCGGGGAGCTATTAATGTCGTCTGGCATAGTCTTGAATGATAGTGTTTATTGGGTCACGTTCCACAGCGGTTATGATTTTGGGTACTTGCTTAAGTTATTGACTTGTCAAAATTTGCCCGAGACTCAAGCTGGTTTCTTTGCTCTGATCAATATGTACTTTCCTGTCATTTATGACATTAAGCATCTCATGAAGTTCTGCAATAGCCTTCATGGTGGATTGAACAAGCTTGCGGAATTATTGGAAGTTGAGAGAATTGGTGTTTGTCACCAGGCTGGTTCAGATAGCTTGCTCACATCTTGTACATTCAGGAAGTTGAAAGAGAATTTCTTCAGCGGCTCACTTGAGAAGTATGCTGGTGTTCTGTATGGTCTATGTGTTGAAAATGGACACAGTACTCATTAAAAAAAGAAATAATAAAAAGTAAGAACAATGAATGATACCGGTTTGTTGAACTAAATGTGTGTGCGTCATGACACTCACATTTCTATGTACACTTTTGGCAAGATCTTAATTAAGTATTCCCCCTTCTGATAAATTATTGTGTCACTGTCACATATTTGGGACTTAGATGCTACTTCAAAAGTTTCATGAGTTGGGTATGGATATTTCTCCCTGTTTATTTTGATTACATTTCCACTTTGGGTTAGCTATGGATAAGTTTAGCGAATCATCTTTAGGTGAATGTTTGCCGTTATTTGGATTTATTTCAAGTTTGATTAAGCAACTTTTAATGTCTGATATAACCATTTTTTGTTGTTAATTTTCTAGCTGATTGTTTTGGAGGTATTCAAATGATTGCACAATCTTTACTGTTTCCTATTAATGATTTGGCAAGGAATATTTCTTAATTAGGAAATTCCTTTATGATAAAATTTTATTATCACTTATGATGGTAGTACATGCTTCTTCAAAAAGTTTCATCACTTGGACTTGGTAAATTAATGAACATTTGTTGTTATCTGAATTTTATTTCAATTGCATTTATGATAGATGCCCGGTGAATCATCTTTCAAAGTGTCTTTATTTCAATTACATTTATGAATATTTGATCTTCTCTAAGACCCCCCATAAGACATATTTTCACATGTTTAAACCATTTTAATTTTGTCTCTCATATCTTATTTTCAATAAGCACAACTCCAACTTTATCACATATAATTTCATTTTTCATTCTATGTTTTCTTGTAGGCTGCATATGCATAACAGATTCTCATCTTAATCATACTCACATTTTATGCATGTTGGTACTTGACTGTCTAACCTTCTAAGCCATATAACAAATATAGTCTTGTATCTGCCTGGAAAAATTTTCTTTTAAACTTAAATAAATTTTGTATTCGCATAAAATGCTGGATGCTTTTCTCCATTTTAACTATCATGAATTGATTGTATAAGCATATGTTCAATGATCCTTTTGAACTATTGATTCAAGATATTTGAGTTTTTCCTGGAATAACTTGATTTCCAAATCTCACTATGACTTGATCCACATTTCCATATTTATTGAACTTGCATTTTATATTTTCAAATTTGACCTGCTCAACTTATAATCTTTGGATTCCAAGGTGTTCTAACATAATTCAATATTAATATTTAAGTATTGTTTTGTCTCACCCACCGAGATAATATTCTACAAATAGCGTAAGCTGATGCACTTCTTCTTGGATGTGCTTTGTGAGTTTATGCATCACAAGAGCAAAGAGGTATGAGTTCAGTGCACATCCTTAATATAATCTAGTTGTAATTAGAAAAATCTCAACATCTACTTGACAAGGCCTAAAATACATTTTTTAGGCATGTCTTTAATAACCTCTATATATGCAATTTACACTCATCTCTTCTCTAAAACCTCTTGCAATGGTAAGACTGTATCTGAGGCCTTTTCCAAGTGTATTAAATACCATATGCATATTTTTTTTATTCATCTTTAGGCCTGGTGCATTATTTTAAAAGCATAAGAAATTTTGTTTTGCTGCTTCTTGATGTCATTTTAGCATGATTGGCTACAAGTGTTCAGATAGTACCATGCATGGTCAATATGGATGTTGGTTAACTTCTTTTGTTGTGCCTATTACTACTAGAGAGTAGGTTATGGATGCTTAATGGACACAATTTCTTTTGAGCATTTTTTTTCTTTCTATTTTTTCTTATGACAGTGTTATCTTCAGTTTTTATGGAATTGTTTTTTTAAGTTGGAGGGAGTATTTTGCATGGTTTTCTTGATTTTGTAGGGAACTTAGATTCTTGAGGTGATTTTAATGGCTTGCTCCTATAAAAATTGTTAAAATGAGAGAGAGAGAGAGAGAGAGAGAGAGAGAGAGAGAGAGGTCAATTGAAAATTTACGGGTACGTTGAAGCCTAGGCACAAGGCTCAAGAGAGGGTGCCTCAGCGTGGCTAGGTGAGGTGCCTTCCATTAGGCACATGCCTCCACCATAGGCACCTTGTGCACCTAGGTGCTAGTGGGTTTTACTTAAGATTATTAATTAGTTTTCTATTATAACAAGGAAAATAAATACTTGAAGACATTTCAAAAAGGGTTAAATATAAATTTTGAACAAAAAAACCTATTAACATAAACCCAAATGCCATAACGTCTTCCTCTTCTCATAAAATGCTATTAGATGCCATAACGTCTTCCTCTTCTCATAAAATGCTATTAGAATAGTCATCACAAATGTCATCTCATAACCTCTTCTCATAGAACCCTAACCCAGAACTTGAGAGAAACATTTAAGGAGAAAGGAGAATTGGAAAAAAAAAGTGTTGACTCATCGTCTAGGTTTAAGTCTACTCTATTGTAGCTCATGGATGAGGAGGAAGCTATTTTGATGAAGATGAAATATTGAAGCCAAGAACATGATGAGGGGTAAGACCTTGAACTTAATTTTGATGAAGATTGATTTGATGAGAGATGGGTGTAATTTGAACTTAAAAAAATTTGAAACAATCTTTACGTGAATATTTGGGCAAAGTGCCAAATTTGACGTTACACCTTGGCTCGAGGGCCAAATTGGCCACTGAACTTTAAAATGGCCAAGTAAGCTAATAAACTTTCATAATCGGGCCATGTTAGCCAACTATTGACTTTCCATTTTAACACCGTTGGCGTTTTAAGTCTATAATGTCATCAATAATTGATGGTTGGCTAATGTGGCCTCATTTATGAGAGTTCAATGGCTTATTGAGCTCATTTTAAAGTTCAGTGGCCAATTTGGACCTTGGACAAAAGTGTATTAGCCATTTTGGCCCCCCTTTTATTTCAAAGAGAAAATTGTTTCTAAAAGGGTGAAGTGCCAAATTGGCCACTAAACTTTAAAATGGGCCAAATAAGCCACTGAATTTTCATACAGGGTTGCTTCATTCTTTTTTTTTTATATATATTTAGGGTTTAGAGTAAGCTACAATGTTTGGCTTTTTTGTAAAAACTAGTCAAGAGTTACTTTTACTTAGCAACAAGAAAGAAAACTGGTCAAGAGTTCATGGGCAATGGGCACTTGAAAAATATCAAGATAGTACTTTAGAATGCCATTTAACCACTGAGTAGTGAATCATATGATCTAGTCAATCCTTACAAGTAAAATTCCATGGAGTTTTATCATATTGTTCCTAAGTTAGTTAAGAAATCTTTGATCTTGGAGTAAATGCCATTTAACCACTGAGTAGTGAAACATATGATCTAGTCAATCCTTATAAGTAAAATTCCATGGAGTTTTATCATATTGTTGCTAAGTTAGTTAAGAAATCTTTGATCTTGGAGTAAATGCCATTTAACCACTGAGTAGTGAAACATATGATCTAGTCAATCCTTACAAGTAAAATTCCATGGAGTTTTATCATATTGTTGCTAAGTTAGTTAAGAAATCTTTGATCTTGGAGTAAAAGATAAACAAGTTCACACAAGAATATATTCAAGCAATTAGCCAATAAAATTGAATCTCTTTGCACCTTCCAAGAATCTTCTTCCCGGTTTTTTGTTGGCACTGATTGATGCTTTTGATCATCAATATCCTTGTACAAAAAGGGGCAGAATCAAATGAATTGTAAATTTTTGTATGCGTTTCCACAAATCAATCACTATGATTTGAGATTTTTTAAATAATTTTTCTTTTTGAAAAAATGGTGAAGTGCCAAATTGGCCACTAAACTTTAAAATGGGCCAAATAAGCTATTAAAGTTTCATAAAGAGGATTATGTTAGCCAACCATCGATGCTGTACTTTGGCCTAGGGGGGCCAAATAAGCCATTAAACTTTCATAAATGGGGCCATGTTAGCCAACCATTGATTGCGTCTAACGACATTAAAACTAAAACTCGATGGTTGGCAAACATGGCCCCATTTATGAAAGTTCAGCGACTTATTTGGGTCGTTCTAAGGTTCAATGGCCAATTTAGCCCTTGGGCCAAAGTACAATGGGCAATTTGTCATTTCACCCTTAATGTTTTGTTATATTAGACTTGAGACTAATGGACTATGATTTAAATATTACTTGTGATTTTGATGGAGGCTATGTTTTGTTATGTTGGACCATGATTTAACAATGCTTTATGTTAGACCATGATTTGTTCTGTTTGCAAATTGTATCTCATTTTACTTGCTTTTCATTTTATAAATTTGTCTCTTGTTTTGAAACTTGAATTTGAATTGACTCTTCATGTTGATGTTTAGACTTGTAGTGCTTTTATGAAATAATATTAGTTTAGTTGTTATTATAGTAATATAGTGTTGGTTCTTTGGTTATTATAGTAATATAATAATTTAGTTTGCATTTACCTCTTTATTGGTATATGGTGAAAAAATGATGTATAATGTATTTTTATACAAATTTAGAATTAATGTGGATCTCACATCCAAAAAGCTGGCGCCTATGCCTTGCACCTTGTGCCTCAGGCTCCAAGCACCTTTGTGCCTTAGTGTGCCTCATGCCTTTGACAACCACGTGCATGAGTTAGTTTGTGCATTACAGTCTTCCTGATTTTGACTTAAAAATTGATTTTGAGGTATATGATCTGACTCTTTGCTTGCAGTTTTGGGTACATCTTAAATCCTTTATAAGACTTCTTTATTTTCCTGAATTAGTTTTTTTTTTTCCCCCTTTTTCGTATTTCTTAGGTCATCTAATGCATTTTGTCAAGAGGGCTTCTTTATATTTCTAGTCTTCCAGTGTCTCGTTGGCATTATTTTCATGTTGTATTGCACTTGCAGATCAGTTTAATCATCAAAAACTATAAATTAGATTTTATTTACATATTGTCTGTACCTTTATTCATTTGTATGCTAATTATTTATTCAGTCATTCTTGAACCTAGAAACTGATCTGGAAAAAGCTGTCCTCTGGATTTTAACCATCCTCTTAGCAAAGGAAATTTAATATGAATCACTGAGGTACCATTGAATTTAGATTTTTGTATGTGCCTGGTATTCAAGTGAACTGATGTTTTGTTGGACTTTAGAAATGGATGGTCATTGAAATATGTTGTGTTTTAAGAGCAAAGTAAGCTTGTACCTTTGAGCTAATCTGGGAACTGAATATCCTTAGGTATCAATCTTGAGTTCAATAGAGGAAAGTTAATGAAACTAGTGATAAAACCAATAATTCAGATTATTGCATAGGCCTAGTATTTAAGGAGAAGACGTTGAATTGTGTGATTTTGTAATACGTGCCCTTGAAGTAGGTTAGGTTTTAAAAGTGTAGCTTAGTTATGCTAGGAGTAAATTAATCTTGGGTTTAGCTTCTTGAGACTGTAGCTGGTTTGGTATTTGATATTTTGATTGAATTTTTTATAATATATTTTTACCAGTTGAGATTGTCATGTGGACTGAGGGTGATGACTAGTGTTGGTTATGTTAATTGGAATATGTGAAAAATTAAAGAGATTATCTTCAGGACAAGGGATTGGATTGGCACAAAGTTTAGGTTGAGTAGCTTTTAAGGCAGTTGGAGGATTTTGTTTTTCTTGTTTATATTAATG
This sequence comes from Diospyros kaki, assembly GCA_036245055.1. Classification (NCBI taxonomy): domain Eukaryota; kingdom Viridiplantae; phylum Streptophyta; class Magnoliopsida; order Ericales; family Ebenaceae; genus Diospyros; species Diospyros kaki. Next base: position 8,877,323 of record BSEG01000003.1, read on the forward strand.
GTGGATTCTTTTCCACCTAGTGGGGTTAAGGCTTGTGATGATTGTTTTTGTTGTATGTTAATGATTGTCTCTTGCAGTTTCTCTATTTCTAACTGCTTGGTTTTCCCCTGAGTGATTCGAGCATTTCATTGCACTAGAAGAATTCTGCTCCTTGGTGGTTAAGTTTGCACAAGTACATCAGACTCATTTGTTGTCAACAAATGCCTGTTATATGATCAAATTGCCAGGAGACTCTTTCAAGTTTCAACTTGGTCACTCAGCAGGTTGTTCCTGCTGCCCTCAGCTGTGTCCTCTTATTTACCAAAAATGAAAATGGATGTTTATATTTGGTCTTCTAATTCTCCCCTATCTTTCCAGCACAGCACCATTATACTTGTTAGGCTGCTAAGTAGTGTTTTTTTTCATAGGACCCTGATATTTGGCCGGAAATCAGGGGCAGATTGGTAATTTCATCCAGTCAGATCCCTGATTTTGGCCCAAAAGGCAATATAAAAGAGGATATTTCCTTTTGGGCCAAAATGAAGAGAGATATGTATCTCTCTTCATTTTGGCCCAAATGCTTGCTCACTTGGAAAGGAGATGATGAGAGATACATCTCGGTTCTGTAGGAACCTCTTCCTTTTACAAGCCGGACCACTGAACCAGTAGTATTGCATGTTCCTTTCTTCATTTCTTTCGTTCTTTCTTTCTTTCATTCTTTGTTATTTTCCAATAATGACAAAATATGAGATAGCGCTGCAAAGGAGCTGGAAACTTTGTTGATTTCTCACTTAAAAAGTTATACCCATGTCTTGTAATCATTTGAAAAAGTTTTGCAGGTTTTTATGCCTCTCGCTGTAATGTTGTTAGATGATGAATTTGATTTAGTTCTTAACGTCAGGTGCTTCCTGTTGGATTGGGTTATTGGTAAGACAGTTAATGGTTTTCTGCGTGTGGTCATATTGGAGCTTAATGCTATATTTGTTTTGTATTTAAGCTTTCACAATTCATATGGTGTTATTCCCATGTGTTGTTTCTCATTAGTTGTCTGTCTTCATGCATTTCTGATATGCTTGTTTATATTATAATGGCTCCCTATGTCGGCAGTTAATTAGGCTGTCTGCAAAGTTGCTATTTTCCCCTCACCAAGCCAAAATTTTAATGAGGGAGAGGGAAGAAGCTGTTTCAACACAGCTCGCCATTTAGGGTTTTGCTTGCCATCCAAATAATGAAGTCCTTTCCCCTTGCTGCATTTAGCAATTCCCATCCCTCCCCATAACCATCGCCATTGTTGTCATCATTGCAGTTGCAATTGTCGTTGAAGTATGAAGTTTTGTCGGAGAAGACGAACACAACGGAGGAGGAGACGAACACACTCGATGGAGACGGTTGAACACAGTGAAACTCAGGGAACGGCGGACACTAATAGACGCGGTGGAGGAGGAGATGAATAGTATTTTTTATTATTAAATTAGAGAATAAATATTAAAATTTTAAAATGGTAAAAATTACAAGTAAAAAAATTAAAATTAAAATTTATTAATAGATAAATAAAATATGAAATCAAATACAGAGTAAAATAGAGAATGTGATTTGAATAAATATAAATTTTGAGGTAAAAAAAATAAAAAATAAATTATTTATAATATAATAAAAAATATGATTGAAGATAATCTTAGTTCACCTACGGCAATGGGACGCACAGGTACCAGTGGTATGGTTTCAAAGGGACTCACTTCACGTTTTGATTTTGATTACTCCTTTTCTTTTGTGCCTTTGAATGGCTTAAAATCAAATTAAGCTTCCTTAGCAGTATCGTCATCGGTACTTTGATCATACGAGTATGATTCTAATTATGGCTTGAAATTACTTTAATGTCTTCTCCTTGCTTTAGTTATAGAAATGACTTCAATGATTGATGTTACAATTTTTGCCAATTTATAAAAAGAGAAAGGTTCGATAACTAACCTCATGTAGTGGTTGGGACGATTCTTCTCGTAAGAAAAATTGCCCTTTCACTATCTCTGTCATCTCATTTATCAGGTCACGTAATCAAAAATATATTTTATGTTCTCACACTTAGCCCGATTACCATAATGACAATGGCTGATAACATAATATTATAACATGACACATTATTTAGTTGGAGTTTTGTCAGTCATTCATTATTTAATGTCGTGCACTCTCTTGCATATACCACAACACTTACAATTCATCATAAATCTATAATGGTTCACAATAATCTCTATAAAGACTCTTTTTTGTTTGCTTGAAAACAATAATGTGCACACAAACATAAGAAATAGGAAAAACGTATTGTACGTTAGAAACACATTATTCGTTAAGAGTGCCGTCACAACATTAATCATCATTACAACCAAATCTTATTTTATGTACATGTTTCTTAAATAACTTTTGTTGTAAACCTTTCGTCAAAGGATCTGCTATTGTGAGATCTATTCTTATGTGATCAGTCGACACTCTTTGTTTCTGAACTTCCTCTTTAACGGTAAAATACTTTAATTCTATGTGTTTGGTACCTCTTGAGTATTTGTCGTTCTTGGAGAAAAAAATTGTTGTAGAATTATCACAATAAATTTTTAAAAGCTTGCTTACAGTGTCGACAGCCCCAAACCTTGAAATAAAGTTTTGCATTCATAATGCATGGATTGTGGCTTCAAAACATGCCACAAACTCTGCCTTCATAGTTAATGTTGCTCCTTCTGCTAATTGAAACATATATCTAAATGTGAATCTTCTATTGTCAATGTATCCAGCAAAATTTGAATCTAAGTATCTAATTATTTCTAAAATGTTGGATTTTCTGTACATGAGTATGTAATTCTTCGTTCCTTACAAGTACTTCAACACTTTCTTTGCATCTTTTCAATGATCTAGATCAGGATTACTTTGATACTTGCCTAACATGCCCACTACAAAACTTACGTTCGACCTAGTGCAGGTGTGTGGGTCTACACATACATAAGACTGCCAACAATTGAAGCATATGAAATTGCTTCCATTTGCTTTCGTTCCATATCATTCTTTAGACATTGCATAAAGCTGAATTTGTCTCTTTTTTGTACTGAAGTAATTCCAGTTGAACATTTGTTCATGCTAAATCTTTTTAGAATTTTTTCGATAATAGGCTTTCTAAGACAATCCTAACATTTATTGTGATCTATCAAGGAATAATTCAATTTTTATCACATAATATGTCTCTCCCATATCTTTTATTTCAAAATTCTTTGAGAGAAAAACTTTAGTTTCATATAATATGCTTAAATCATTAACAACAAGCAAGATGTTATCAACATATAAAACTAGAAAGATAAACTTTTTTCCACTAATTTTTTGATATATACATTGATCAACAATGTATCCCTTAAATCCAAAAGATGTTAAGGTATTACTAAACTTGATATACCATTGTCAAGAAGCTTATTTAAGTCTTTATATTGACTTTTTAAGTTTACACACCATATAACTTTTACTTTCTATGGAAAAACTCTCAGACTAATCCATGTAGACTTTCTCCTCCAAATCCTCTTTAAGAAATGTTGTTTTCACATCTATCTAGTGTAACTCTGAATCATATTGAGCCAACAATGCTATAATTATCCTTAGTAAATCTTTCTTTGAGACAAATGAAAATGTTTCTTTTTATTTGATGTCATCTTTTTTAATATAACCCTTAGTAACCAATCTAGTTTTTTATCATTCGATGTCACCCTTTGAGTCACTTTTGGTATTAAAAGCCCATTTACATTTAACTCTCTCATAACCTTTGGAGAACTCAACGAGATCCCAAACATTGTTCTGTTCCATGGATTTCAACTCATATTTCATAGCATCAATCAACTTATCTAATTGATCACTTTCTATGGCTTGTGAAAACAAAACTAGATATTTATTAATTGCAACATCAAAATCTGACTCTTGCAAATAAACTACGTAATCATCCAAAATAGTTGATCTCTTTGTTCTTTGAGATCTCTTTAATGTTGTTTCTTGCGGTTGATCTGCATTAGTCGTTTGTGAGTTAGTATTTTCAGCCAATGATTATTCAACCACTTGTTCAGTATTAACAAACTATTCTTCAGTACTGGGAGCAACATTTGGCACAATAGGAGAAAAATGAACAGTTATAGGTAAATACCCTGAATGCTTTTATTACTTCATCACGATGTTCCTTTATTTCCACGTTTTGGCGTTCATCATTCCCACAAACATCACCATTCTCTAAGAATCTTGCATTACCAATTTTCACAATTTTTGGATTATGGTTTGGACAATAAAATATGTACCCTTTAGACTTCTTTGGGTAACCAATATAAGTAACCATTTGTCATTCGAGAGTCTAATTTCCTTTCATGTGGATTATATATTCTTGTTAAGTAATTGGAAAAAAAGAAGAATACTTTCTCCCATTTACAAAGAATGAACGTACAAGTATAAATAAAGAACAATTCCTAAGAAATCTTCTAAGTTTTAGGACTAGATAATTCCTAGAATATAGAACTAGATTACTTTCTCCTTTCTAGGATTAGATTACAATAATTAATTTATAAAAAAATACAACATAAATTAGTAAGTTAGTTGTGGATAATTCTAGCTGATACTCTATCTTTACCAACACTCCCTCTCAAGTTGGAGAATGTATATCACACATTCCAAGCTTGTTTATCAAATCATCAAATCTCTTTGCTGGCAACCCCTTAGTTAGTATATCTGTTACCTAATCCTCTGAAGGCACATAGGGTAACTGAATCAAACATGCATCTAATTTTTCCTTTACAAAATATCTATCAATCTCAACATGTTTAGTCATGCCATCTTGAACAGGATTATGGGCTATGTTGATAGCTGCTTGATTATCACACCTTATCCTAATTGGGCCTTAGATTTGAATCCTTAGTTCTTATAAAATGATTTTCAACCATAAGACCTCACATAAGCCTAGGGCCATGGCTCGAAACTGTGCCTCTGCACTTGACCTTGCTAACACAGTCTGTTTCTTGTTTTTCCATGATACCAAGTTTTCCCCTAGATATACACAATAACCACTTGTAGATCTTCTATCTGTTACTAAACCTGTATAATCTGCATCTAAAAAACCATTGATATCCAATTCTTTCCTTGCTTTAAAGAGAATTCCATTACCTGGAGTGGTCTTCAAGTAGTTTAAGATCTTCCTCACAGCTGGCATGTGCTCCTCTATTGGATTGTGCATGAATTGACTCACAAGACTGACTGCAAATGCTATATCTAGCCTTGTGTGAGATAGGTAGATTAGTCTTCCAACAAATCTTTGATATCTCCCCTTGTTCACCATTTTACTGTTTGAATTATTCCACAATTTGCTGTTAGGTTCAATTGAAATTTTAGATCATTTTCCACCAAGCATACTTGTTTCTGCCAACAAATCAAGTACATATTTTCTTTGGGACAAAAAAATCCCTTCTTTGGAGTAGGCAACCTCAATGCCTAGGAAATATTTAAGGGTGCCCAAGTCCTTGATTTTGAATTCCTTGGCCAATTTTTCTTTGAGTTTAACCTTCTCTTTTTTATCATCACCTGTAACAATAATATCATCAACATACACTAAAAGAATTGTTACCTTACGTTTCTTTGAATGCTTTATAAAGAGAGTATAGTCCCATTTACTTTGAAAATACCCTAAAGCTTTCATAGCTTTAGAAAACCTGCCAAACCATGCCCTGGGTGATTACTTAAGACCATATAGGGCATTCTTTAGGCAACATACCTGTCCTTCATTTCCTTCTTGGAATTCTGGTGGTAATTCCATATATACTTTTTCCTCTAAATCTCCATGGAGGAATGCATTTTTGACATCTAGTTGTTGTAGGTTCCATTCAAAATGGGCTGCCAAGGATAAGAGGATTCTGACCGTGGTCATTTTTGCTACTGGGACAAATGTTTCAAGATAATCAATTCCATATGATTGGGTATATCCATTAGCCACCAACCTGGTCTTATATCTTTCAATGGTGTCATCTGCCTTGTATTTAACATTGAAATCCATCTACACCCAATAGGATTAACCCCTTTTGGTTTGAATACAAGATCTCATGCGTGGTTCTTTTTCAAAGCCCTCATTTCTTCCATAATGGCATTTCTCCAATTCTAATCCATTAGTGCCTCTTGGACTGATTTAGGAATGATAATTGCATCTAAGGATGCCAAGAAGCTCTTATGTTTTAGGGAAAGCTGGTGATAGGAGATGTAATTGGTTAAGGGGTGTTTTGTGCAGTTTCTCACCCTTTTTCCAAGAGCAATAGGGAGGTCTAGATCATCAAAGATAGATTCAGTAGAAGTCATGGGAATAGGTTGTGTGAGATCATTACCTTAACTAGAAACTGAGGACTGGATCTATTGGAGTTCTTGGCCAAGCTGCCTCCGCTTATAAACATAGGGCGAACCCTTAAACCGTATTAGAGGTGACTAACATTTGAGTGGTTGCTTCCTCATTCATTTTAGCATGATCTTGTCCTTCTATATGGCTGTCGGTACCTAAAGATAGGTTGTGGTCAATGGTATGGGAAGGCTGGGAATTGAGGATGGAATGAGAAGGCTGTTTGGAAACGGGGGCAGAGGCTGGGTTTGAAATTGATATGACATCAGAGGCTGGGTTTGGAATGGCTGGGTTTGAAATTGATAGGTTGTAGTCAGTGGTATTCCAAAAATCACTGAGGTCACCATAAGTAGGCTCCCCCTGGTGACCAGTGATAGAGGAATGAAAAAATAAAAGGGTTTCAATGAAAGTAACGTCCTTAGAGATATATAGTTTGTGGGTAGGAGGATAGTAGCATTTGTATCCTTTTTGGATAAGTGAATAGCCTAAGAATACACATTTGATTGCCCTAAGATCAAGTTTATCTCTATGTTGTTTGGAAATATGGACAAAGGCCACGCAACCGAATACTCTAAGAGATAAAGAGTTGTGCACATTAAAATCTGGAAAATGTGTAGTTAGGCATGCAATGGGGCTTTAATAGTTAGGAATTTTGGTTGGCACCCGATTAATAAAAAATACAGCAGTTAGGACAAGTTGCCCCAATATAGTTTAAGCATGTGATGATGATGAAGTACAGACCACATTAAGGAAATGTCTTATCTTCCGTTCAGCCACTCCATTTTGTTGTGGGGTGTCGACACAAGAAGATTCATGGACAATCATTTCTTGTTGAAAAAATTAATGCATATGATAATTGAAATAATCACGAGCATTGTCCATCCTAAATTTTTAGATAGGGCTTACAAATTGGGTAGCTATCATTTTGCAAAAGTTTGGTAATACTGTCCCTATGGTTGCCTTATCTTTAAGCAAAAAAACCCATGTCATACGAGTGCAATTATCAATGAAGGAGATAAAACCATTTTGCCCCAGAATAATTAGGGATTTTGAAAGGCCCCCAAACATCCAAATGGATTAAGGAAAATGTTTTGAACTGATTTTATTACTGATTGAATGAGAAACACGATGTTGTTTAGCTAAGATGTATGTATCACAATGAAACATGCTAGGGTCTATAGACTTAAAGAAAGTAGGAAACATAGCCTTCAAAAGTGAGAATAAAAGGTGGCAAAGGCAGTAATGGTGCAACCATATTTTTGAGTGATTTGTTGCATTGTTTGAGGAGTATGCCACCTGCAGCTGGTCCCTAGGTGGATGAGAGTCTTTTCCCATGAAGCAGTACAACCCATCCTTTACCCTAGTAGCTCCAATCCCCGTCCCAGTCTTTAGTTCCTGAAACTCACAACCATTAGGAGAAAAAATGGCTAAGCAATTCAAGTCCTTTGCAAGTTGATGGATTGAGAGAAGGTTTGTTGATAATTAAGGGACATGTAAGACTGATTTAAGAGACAAATTTGGGCAAAGGTTAACTTAGCCTTGACCAATAATAGGGATTGATTTCCCATTGGCAATGGTAATTTGTTTAGAGGTGTTGAGTGGCTGGTAGGTAGTAAATATACTTGGATTGGGTGTCATGTGGCTAGTGGCTCCTAAATCCAAGATCCAAACATCATTTCAAATAGTCTTAAGGCAATAAAGTATGCAGAATTTGTGTTACTTGAGAGTGCTAAAAAGCAGGTGCCTTCTTGCATAGTCTTAAGAAAAGATTTCAGCTTTTGGATCTCATCGGCATTAAGTTGAGTGAGATTAGGGTTGCCATCTACATCAGTCTTTTCTCCAGATTTGCCCTCATCTTGGGTTTTGTGAGATAGGTAGACTTGGTTCTTTGGAGCCAAGTTTTAAACAGACCAAGCTTGCTGAGAAATGCCTCTTTTCCATGCAGCATAAAACAAGTGTCTCGAGTATGCCTAGATTTTTGACAAAAAATGCACCATAGGCCATCCTTGTTGCCAGGTTTTACTTGTTGTTCCATCATCTCTAACTTTCTTGGTCCATTGCTCTTGTTTGACATCAATGCTAAACCATCAATGGCTACCTCCTTTAGCATCACAATCTTTATATTCTCCTCACTCCTTACCATGGCAAATACTTCGTTGATGGATGGTAGCTTCTCTCGACCAAGTATCTGTACCCTAACTTGATCAAATTCATGATTAAGTTAAGCCACGAATTCAACAATCTAATCCCTATCCATTATTTAATTAAGGGTCACAACATCCTCCTTACATATCATCTTAATATTTTGATAGTGATCCAACTCTAGCCAAAGGCCTTTCATGTAATTATAATACTCCATAACCAACATCCCACCTTGTTTAGCACCACTAATCTTGGTCTTAATTTCATAGATAACAAATGCATCTTGTACCTTTGACTAAGTTTATGTTACAACCTCCCAAATCTCCCTAGCATTTCCCAACGACATATAATTCTTACTTACCTCAGGTAGCATGGCATTCCACAGCCAAGACATGAGCTGGGAATCCTCGATTTCCCATGTGGAAAACAATGGATGATTTGCATTAGGAGGAGAGGCTGTGAGATGGACAATTTTCCTTTTTCCTTTGAGAAAAGTTTGCACCAATTGGGCCCATTGCAAGTAGTTTTTTCCATCTAGGCAGTAGGATAAGTGGATGTTTGGCAGATCTCTAGCAACAACACCATGATTTGTCTCTTGACTAGGATCAGCAGGTTGCTCCACCTCAGGAACAGATCCAGTAAACTGCTCCACCCCAGGCGAAGATTATCCAATGACAATATCAGATCGTGTAGACATTCTAGACAATCTGGGAGGGCCAACAATAGAAGCAGATGGCTAACGAATGAAGGAGTGCAATGAAGGCACTCGAAGAGAGGTTAGAAAGCATGCAATGAAGGCACACGGCTAGGGTTTCAGAGGCTGTGATGGCAGCTCTGATACCATGTTAAATAATTGGGAAAAAGTAAGAATACTTTCTCACATTTACAAGGAATGAACGTACAAGTATAAATAGAGAACAACTCCTGGAAATCTCTTAAGTTTTAAGACTAGATAATTCCTAGAATATAGGAGTAGATTACTTCCTACTTTCTAAGACTAGATTACAACAATTAATTTACATAAAAATACAACATAAATCAATAAGTTAGTTGTGGATAATTTTGGTTGCTACTCTATCTTGGTCAACAATTCTCACTTTCATTGGGTAACCCCAAACATGCAAGTGCCTTAAGCTAAGTTTCCTCTCTATCCACAATTCAAAATGTCTTTTAAACTGTCTTATTAGAAACCATATTCAACAAATATGTTGCAATTTTGAGCGCATACATCCACAAAACTTGGGTAACAAAACATTTCTCAACATGCTCTAAACCACATTCATTAATGTCTGATTGCACCTTTCTACTTACACCATTTTGCTGTGGTGTGTCTGTCATATTATACTGTACACATATGCCATGACTTTCGAGGAGTATAGCAAATGGACCTAGACACTAACATAACTCAATTTATTTTCTATAATATTCACTATCTCTATCAGATCTAATAAATTTTATTCTTCTATCTAATTGCCTCTCAACCTCCTTTATGTAAGCTTCAAGAGCAAGTATTGATTGAGATTTTTCATGAAATAATATAGACATAATCATAACGTGAAAAACCATCAATAAAAGTGATGAAACATTTCTTTCCATTATGAGTTGAAATGTTAAAAGATTCATAAATGTCGGTGTATATAAGTTCAAGAAGTTGGTACTTCTTGTGGCTTGCTTCTTACTGTATTTGGTTTACTTAACTTTAATACAATCCACACAAATCGTGAGATCAATAAAGTCCTTTCATCATTTACTAATCTCATTATTCTTTCTTTAGATATAAAACCCAACCGTTTATGCCACATTAAGTAGAATTTTCATCTAATGTGCTACTTTTAATTCCAATATTATAATAGACAGTAAGTAGGGAATTGGCGAAAACATCATTAAGTTTTTATTTATATAAACCATCAATAAGAACACTAGAACTAACAATTCTAGCATTCAATGAACCAAAACTGTCAAATCCAAATTTTACATTAAATCTAGAACAATCCAACTTTGAAATGGAAATAAAGTTCTTAGAAATTAAAGGTACATAGAGTTTCTAATAGATCTAGATGATAACCATTATTCAAAACCAAAATGTAAGTCCCTATGCCCTCAATTGGAGTCTTCATACGATTTACCATAAATAGAAAATTTTTAGTTGAATTTGTGGTTCGGATCATAATGAATCCCTACAGCATATTAGACACATGAGTCATGATACCAGAATCTAACCACTAGCTATTATAAGGAACTTCACTTAAATTTGATTCGAAACATACTAAGGTATTTTAATTACATTTCTTTTCGAACCACGCCTTACGTTTCAGGCAATCTTTCTAATAGTATCCAAACTTTTACCAAAAATGGCATCTATCATTTTTATGTTCCTTCCTTTCAGCCTGAGAGGCATTAGCAAGCCCTTTTCTTTCAACAAAAAAAAAAAAAATTGATGTTCTTTCTCTTTTATTCCTTTCTCGGGCTTGTGTCCAACATGATTAACAAAGTGACTTTCTTGATTCTTTAGCCTTCTCTCCTCCTAAACAAGCATACTGGTCAGTTCACTCACATTCCACTTATCCTTAATAATGTTATAGTTAATTTGAAAGGGTCCATACTCAAAAGGAAGTGAGTTCAAGATGAACTCACTAAAATGGAATCCTCCACAATTAATCCCTGGGACTTCAATCTTGTTGCGATATTAATCATCTTAATAATGTGCTCTTGCATAATTTGTGACCCATTGAACTTCATGGTCTTAAGCTCTATACTCAAAGTACCAACTAGTAACTTGTTTGCATGATGAAAATGTTCTTCCACAAACTTCACGTATTTTTTCGCGCTTTCTATTTATGGAATGGTTAATTTAATGTTGCTAGTAATAGTCATCTTAAAAACATAAGACATAAACCTGTTACTCCATTCCCATGCTGCATAATAGGACATCTCATCTTCATTGCTTGTTTCCATAGAAGTAATGGATTTGTTCTCTAACAAAGTCAAATCAAAATCCAAAACCCTTAAGTGAAAATTGACTTACTCGTTCCATTTTGAGAAATTCAAACCATTATATAGAGTAACAGGCAATGCTTATAACTGGATCGTAATAGCTATATCATAAATGCTCATAATTAATTTCTTAATAGATTTAGACATCAACACATCAAATATACAATAGTTCTTTTTTGGGTAGATACTACCATACATTATCATAAATAAAATTCATATATAAACTTTATTAGGTGAATAAGATATTTTTAACTAAATACATTTGATATCTTTGGATATACAAATGCATTTCGTTAAAATACTAATACACCTCGATTATGCTCACCAATCATGACTAATAATTTATCATTGGGTAAACCTTGAAAGTCTAAGATTAGTAAACACAATTTATTCATGTAATATCTTAATTGGCATTTTAATACTATGAATAAATTGTTATTTATGTATGTAAAACATTTTTGTCTGATCACTTTGATGACTAATAAATTATAACAATAATATATATATTTTTCTATAATTGCAATTAATATTTATGCATGTGAAACATTTTAGTTGGACATATTGGTGACTATCAACTTATAACAATAATACATGCATCCTTCATAATTGCCAAACATTATTCATAATTGCCTAAGAAAAGCCTTCATAGTTTGTACTAAAAGGGAATTTCTTTTTTTTAACTAATTTTTTTTAAAATTTATTAATGGGTCAAGATTAGTGAGTCAGGTCAACTCGGCCCATGTCTATGTGGATATGTTGTGGGGAAATTTGCAAAAATAGGACTACCGGCGAAGAACTTTGCAAAAATAGGACTCTTAATTTTTTTTTGTAAAACTAAGACTTTTCAGAGTTGAATGGACTAAAATGTCCCCGATTTAAATTGGCACTAGGATCCCTTCGTCTTCTTCCTCTCGCGCGCACATCCTCAATCGCCCGCCTGCTAGAACATCTCTCTCGCTCGTCTTCTTCGTCATTTCTCTCCCTCGTCCTCCGTTCTAAGCATCCAGGGTTGCTGCTTCTTCGTCGGTCTTCGCCTTCAAATCCATTGCAGGTAATTTTCAGAGTGTTTTACCATTTTCGATGCGATCTTTTTTTATGACTACGTAATGGGTATGCAAATGAACCTCGCTCTGGTTCTGCATTCTAAAGCTAGATTGAGAGAAGGCTATGAACATCTATCTATAGGTTCAAACCAGAAGCATACCCAATAATGTTTTTTATATCCTTTCGGTTTATATATCGGTACCCAAAAATGTTTTATGTATCGACACCATATATCGATATTATTGTATCGGTTGTATTTAATGTAAATCGATACACTCTAACCGATATACATCCTATATCGGTATGATTTGATCGGTTTTAATTTAATATAAACCGATACATAGTAAAAGGTTATACTTCCTAATTCAACTACTATATCGGTATAATTGTATCGGATGTAATTTTACTTAAACCGATATATAATAACCGACATATTCTTGCGCGACCGATATTATGAATCCGATATAACCAATAACCTTTTTTACTTACAGGAATGGCAGCTCCTATATTTGTACCTGTGATGTATGGAGATTGGTAGGATGTTGAAAGAGGCGAATATAAGTACGTGACCAATAAATGTTGTTGTGTAATACGTGTGCATCTAGGCTTCACATTGGACCAATTGGTAAGTTGCGTATATAGAAGGTTCAATTTTAGTCCTGCTGAGAAGTCGGTTGTGCTGAAGTACAAGTTTAGGACTCTAGATATATCGGCACCACCAATGGAGATTCAAAGTGATACGGATGTTGAGTGCTTTATACTGGAATGCTCTCGGATAGAATCCAGAAGCTCATTGTGTGTTGATTTTGAGGACAAATTAAAACCGAGTACACAGCCGAATGAAGAGGTTGTAGAGAATCAAGGATGCAGTAATTTGTCGGTGATCCGGTTGGGCAGTGATAGTCCAATATGGAACATGAACACCACAATGAGGCCACAAGGAACAATGAAGAGGTTGCACGACGATGTTAATTGTGATGATGCAAGAGCAAGGTCTGAAGAAGTAGAAGTTTTCCATGGGATTGATGTTGGAAAATTGGTCCATATCGATGTACAAGTTAGTGATGGCGCTGAGCAGCCTACTTTTCTCCCATCTTCGAGATTATCAAGGGTTAGTGCGGGAACATCATCCCAGGTGTCAGAAGTTGAGTTAAACCAAATTTTTGCTTCAAAATCTGAATTGCATCAAAGAATGAGTTTGTTGGCATTGAGAAAGAATTATGAATACAAGGTGGTAAAGTCAACTACGAAGGTATTGTACATGAAGTGTAAGTACGATAAGTGTCAATAGCGATTGAGGGCAACAACGCTTGGCACTTCTTTTGGTTGGGTAGTCAGGAAATATATAAATACTCATTCATGTTCGTTTTCAATAATGCGGCCTGGTCATTGCCAAGCGAAGAGCAGAGTAATTGGTTCTCATGTAAAACCCTATTACGAAGATGTGAAGCGTATTCATAAGCCTAAGAACATTATCAACGATGTTCTAAAGGAATTTGGTATCAACATAAGTTATTCAAAGGCATGGCGATCGAGGGAAAAGGCTTTGGACATGATCCGGGGGGGTGCGGAGGAATCATTCCAGTTGCTGCCATATTATCTGTACATGTTGAAGTTGAAAAACCCTGGGACGATTGCTGAAATCGAGAATGACGATGAGAGCAGATTCAAGTACCTATTTATGGCAATTGGTGCATGCATTGCTGGATTTCGTAGCCAAATGAGGCCCGTAATTGCAGTTGATGCTTGCTTTCTCAAGGGTAAATATCTTGGTAGTTTGTTTGTTGCCACATGCAAAGACGGTAACAACAATGTATATCCTATAGCATGGGGAGTAGGAGATTCCGAGAATGATGCCTTATGGGAATGGTTCTTCACTAAATTGTGATCAGCAATTGGCCATGAGATACCCGATTTGGTATTTGTGTCTGACAGGCATAAAAGCATCAGTAAGGCGATAGTGACAGTTTTCCCTAATGCACTACACGTACATTGTATATATCACATTGGCCAGAACGTTAAGGCTAAATTCAAGCATGAAAATGTGCATGCTTTGTTCTACAAGGCAGCGAAGGCTTATCGAGAATCAGAATTCCATGAATTGTTTAATGAGCTCGAGCGATATGATCCAGCCGTCGGGACCTATCTTAGAGAGGCCGGCTTCAGTCGTTGGGCACGTGCCTATTCGGATGAGAAGCGGTTTGATATAATGACGACAAACATTGCAGAATGCCTCAACGCAGATTTGGCGGATGCACGTAAATTGCCTATTCAATGTTTGATGGAGTATATTAGGAATATGCTCCAACAATGGTTTTATGAGAGACGGGGTCACGCTAGTAAGATGGGTGGACATCTCACCTCTTAGGCTGAAGGAGAAATAGCCAAAAGACTTGCATTATCCCAATATTGGCAGTCAGAACCGATTGATATGTATAGATTCAATGTCAAAGATGGTAACTCCGGTGGCATAATAGACTTGAAGGCGAAAACTTGCACATGTCGGGTGTTTGATTTTGACAAATTGCCATGTGGACATGCCCTGGCTGCTGCACGTTCACGTAATATTGACTCATACTCTTTGTCGTCCGCATACTACCAAACAGAGGCTCTGTTATGTGCCTATGCCGATTCGATTATGCTGGTGGGCAGTCAGGCCGATTGGATCATATCGGACGAAAGTGCATTTGTTAATTTACTACCTCTGGCAACTAGACGCGCATATGAAAGACGCAAGACATGCCGAATTCCTTCAACCGGTGAAGATAAGAGGAGGGTAAAATGTGGTCATTGTGGTCAAATTGGCCACAATCGCCAAACTTGCTCAAATCTAATAAGTCTGGATGAAAAAGGGGAAGGCATCAAGAAATGTGCAATAGTGGATCATGTTAGACTCGTCTGACACATATGCTTGTATTGAACCAATATATTTGCTTCAATCACCAATGTTGTAATAAATATTTAAATATACATTCAAATATGGTAACAACCATGGAACAGGTCTCATTGAGTATTTAAAAAGAAATTGTTTGGTGATCGAGATCGGTTCGGACATATCGGTTATCATCATCATGTATGTAAACCGATCAACCAACAATGTATATGGAATCTGACAATCGGTAACCGACATAATGTATATGGAATCCGATATATTAGCACTAATATCCGATATGTATATGGAATCTGACAATCGGTAACCGACACAATTTATATGAAATCCGATATATTAGCATTAATATCCGATATGTATATGGATCCGATATCCGATCTATAATACTGATTTTAAGAAATCGATATCGGCCATATAACAGGTATGCAAGTCTGTAATAGGGTATAGGTTAATATGTATCGGTAACGTAACCGACGTACGAAAACCGATTACAATAAATGAGGATATCGGTTTGTTTGAATCGATCATCGACTGACATTTTACAAACGAATAACCTTTCTATTAGGATATCGGTGCGACCGAGGTATGTAAACCGATGTAATCGAATGCAAAGGATATCGGTAATTTACGTCGATATACGGTCGATATGTTGTACCAATATCGGATTATGATATCGGTTTCATGACCGATATCATTGTATGTAAATTTTAATCCTACAAATATAAATGTTTATTCCAAAAAAGTAAACGCATGTATAGCATATAAATTATTTTAAATTTAAATGTTTATTACAAATGGTAAATTTATAGTTATATTCAAAAAATGACAACAATAATTGAACTATTCCAATAACCTGTAAATATGTACGTAAAGAATTACAACTATGCAAAAAATGTAAATTTACAAATAAGTACAAATATAATTGTTCACTTTTTATTTCTCTTGACTGTTTTATCTGCAATCTTGGCTGCAAAATCCCTTGCATCCAATACTGCAAACGCATAAAGCTCCCAAACCATTCGAGTTCTGAATCGTGAAGCTTTTGACTGGATCATTTCTACAATTGGTTTGTTGTGGGTCATTAATTCCATCCACTTCAGAACAAAAATCCCACAATTACCACCCCTGCCAATTATAACAAGTTGCAAAAATTAATAGGCATCGCGATCAAAAAAACTTTAACTAATAAAAATAAAATAAATGTTGCTTACCTAGTTTGCTGCGGAGCGTCCTCAATCTTTAATTCCCATTTATCCTTCACAATAAATCCAGGTTTCAAATTTTCGTATCCACATTTTGTAAATAGTTTTGGTATCATCTCTGCCATATATTGAAACTTCTTTTCATAACCAATGGGTTTGGTAGAGGAGTAAACATGAACACGTTGAGAGACCAAATCAAGCCTAACCAGAACCCAGTGATTATTATCTATGTTTGTAGGGCAGAGCACGTTATCCGCATTCAAAAATGGGTTGGAGTAACTTGTCTCTGCCCAAAAATATACAACAGGGATGTCGTGATCATCCCACGTCTTCCATTTGCCTGCCTTATAAAGTTGCCAATCACTTTTCAAGGATTGTTGTGTGAGGTCAAAATGATAAATGGTTAATATCCAAAATAAACAGTTAATTCCATATAAATGTTTTTGTATAACTTACGGCAAATGTTGTATCAACCAATGTTAACTTCTCATTGTATGTATGCGATTCCTTCATTCTCTTGTTAAGCATGTACACGTAGGCATCCATGTGCTACAAGGATTTAAACAAAATGTCATAAATACATATCGGTTATAAAAAAAATTATCGTAACCGACATCGAATACCGATATGTAAATACCAATACAACTATCGGTAACATATATCGACCATTAACCGATACATAAATACCGATATATGAATGTCGATAAAGTTTTCATATTCGATATATAGAAATACAACCGTCGGTAACATATATCGGTCATTAACCGATGTATGAATACCGATATATAAATGTCGGTAGTATATATCGGTGATACATAAATACCGATATATGAATGTCGATAAAGTTTTCATATTCGATATATACAAATACAACCGTCGGTAACATATATCGGTCATTAACCGATGTATGAATACCGATATATAAATGTCGGTAGTATATATCGGTCATTATCAACACAACGGTCGGTAACATATATCGGTCACACACCGATACATGAGGACCGATATATGACCGATTTATAAATACCAATAACAGAATTACTATTCAATTAGAGAATTACTTACCTGAGATTGGAGCCACTCGTCTGGCGTGGTGAATGTCTCAAAAAAGTCCTTATTCATTGAACAGGAAGTTACTATAATAGTTGATGTCCGACTATTTGGTCTCTTCAAATATCTCTCTAAAGACTCCCAAATCATACCTGTTGGAGGATTTATATCTTGGGGGTTCAGCTTGTCAAGTTTGGATGTGTATGTAGGTGGTCCTTTGTCCTCTGTTTCAGCATCGGGCCTCAATATTGATTCAATATGCCTTTTTCTTTTCTGCCCCTTATGCGTACGTCTCTTTTTATACGTCTCCTTAATAGGAATTGTCGCAGTGACTATTTCTAAGGACACATCCTGCATACCCTCCCCATCCTTCCTCAACTCCCCATCCTTCATCTCCTCTTTGTTCTCCTCTACATTATCCGTCTCCTTCTTCTCATTCTTTACCTTCTCCGTCTCCTCATCCTTCCCCACCTCCACCTTCTTCTCCTCCACCACCTTCTTCTCCTCCTCCTCCACCTTATCCCACTTCTCCACCTTATCCCCATCTTCCACTTTCTCCACATCCATTTCATTTCCCACCTCAACCATCGCCCCCTCCAATTCAATCCCCACCTCCACATCCTCCCCCACATCCACCTTCCCCCCATCAACATTTTCCCCATTCCCCTCCCCATCCCCATCCCCATCCTTCTTCTCCACCATAATCTCCACCTTTCCCCAAAATATTTTTAATAGGTTCATAATGTTACCTATATCCCTCTTCACCTCCATCTTCATCATTCCAATATCCCTACTCACCTCCATCTTCATCGTTCGGATCTCCATTTTCAACTCTTGAACTTCCCTACTAACTTCCCCAACTTCATTCTTTATACCTTGTAAATAGTTCTTTAAAGTTTTTATTTTCTTCGGCTCCAAATGCATTTTCTTTGATTCACCATTTCGTTCTTCTTTCTCTTCTGCTTCAACCACATTTGCACCCCTTCCTTCTCCTTCAACCATATTTTCTCCTTCATCTTCTTCTTCTTCTTCCGCTTCATCTTCTTCTTCTTCTTCAACCTCCACATCATGTGCCTTATAAAAATAATCTGCACTCATCTCCTCTTCTGTTGGCTTCATATGGATAACATTTTTTAAAAAAAATTCACACTCCTTTATTTCTTCTTGGGAGATCGTAGCATTATAAAGTTTCCATTTCTTTATTCTTGGAGCTTAAGGGCCTTCTCTTATTCTTTTCACAATTCCCAAGTCAACCAAATGTGGCATGACCTCAAACAAAAAGATCTGCAATCGAAAAAAAGAAAACGATTTAAATTAGATATATATAATTTTGTATATATCGGTTGATAACATACATGTCGGTAATACTGTATCGATTAAATCAATCGATCCTTTACCGATACTATATAACCGATATCAAATTTTGTATCGGTTAGTCCGCATCGGTTTTCGAGAGATATATCAAGCATAATGTTCTAAAAATATATCTGTTACAAATATCAGTTAAAAGAATCTACTAATTACCAATATTGTATAACCGATAACATACATGTCCGTTATACTAAGCATAATGTTTAAAAGCAGACATATCGGTTATACTTACCGGTTATTAACTCGACTGATATTGAATTACCGATATGTATTAAAAACCGATAAGTCAGCAACGACAACGACACTAATAGATCTCTAAATCACATAATAAATCCATACCTGCATGGTAAGTGGGAAACCTCCAATGGAATACGTCTTTTGCTTGTTGTTCTGTTTGAACGCATTCAATATGCCTTTTCTGGCACTCTGTGTAGTAGTGATAAAGGAGTCGGTTGCCCAACAGAATCGGTTCAACTCATCCCAGTGAGAGGCCAGGTGAAAATACCTGATATCCACCCTCGTGGCATGAGTCTTGGAATTGATTTCCCACATCATCATCAGATATGACATGGACAGGAGTTCGTCATCAGAACATTCCACCTTTCCGCTAACAATATCCTGATGAAACACCTTTATTAACCTTGACCCTAAAACACCCGTAGGTTGCATTCGGGAAAAAACCTGGCAAACATTTGTGGGGGCTCATTCAATTTGATTTTTCGCATCGCTGCTTCGCTGTTACCAAACTTTAACCCCGTTATCAAAGCAAACTCATCCCTCCCAAATTTTATATCCTGACCTCTGAGCCTAAAGAACAATGAACCTTCCTCGTCTGTCTTTTGCAACAGGCTTAACAATAGCCTGTGGACTAACTGAATGCTCCAAATTAGTCCATCTACCCCATATACAATCTGGCCAAAAACAGATGCCTTAAACTGTTCCTCCAGGCGATGATTGTGCTCCAGTATACTCCGAATGCCTTTAACGGTGCTTTCAAAATGATCAAGCCTCGTGACTCTGGCGGTGAAATACTTATTGATTTCGAAGTCCTTATCCCTTGCCATATTCTTCTCCGTGTTATTCGACGACGTTTCCATCTTATTAATGTTGTCTTTCTCGAACGACACACGACGTGAGCGGGCCATCAGAAGCAAATAATAACAAGCTAGCAATGATCGACGTCGATATAACCTCTTCAGAACTTCAATATCAGGCAGCGCACAATGGGAAGCAAGAGAAAGAGCGACGTAAGGAAGAGCGACGTAGGTGTAACCGTAGCAGTAAGATCAAGAGTCCCCTTTTAGCGGGAAGGGCATTTGTGTTCAGTAAAAAGCAGTCCAATCGATGCGTACATTAGACAGTGCATATGTCGGAAAAAATTCAAATTTTTTATTGATATCGGTAAAATGCATCAGTAACCAAAACGAATATCCTTGACCGATATAATATAAACCCATATATGTCTAATAAGATATCGGTTACGATATATCGGTAAAAGTCGATGAGGTTAGGCCGATATCATCACACCGATATATCAAAGCCGATCGATGTCGGCAACTATTATCAATTTTCAACCGATATTGTTTAACTGATATTAAAATAATTAAGTTAATTTATTATTACAACGGTTCACTTCCCAATGTCTGCACCGATGGGACACGTTGACGACTGGAATTAAATGCATTCCAGATACTCAACAGATATGAATAATGATGTCTGTTACAGACTTCACAGTACATAATCGATATCGGTGAGAATGTATCGGTTACGTAACCGATATGGTTTAACCGACATCCTTTTTAACATATCGGTTACGTAACCGATATGGTTTAACAGACATCCTTTTTGCATGTTACTATCGGTGCGAATATATCGGTAAATTAACCGATATGTATACACCGATACCTATCTATGTTATATTAAATATTTATCATTTGCCCTTCCCAATGTAAGCACCGATTGGAATGACCGCTCTATAAATATGGCTCTCATCACCGACTTGGAGATCACTGAAGCAGAAGCCATGGAAATAAATCGCTTTCTTCGAAGCTCGTAATCTAGCAGGTTCATTTACAAACTGTTAGCGATTGTTCTGACCACTCGAGATTCTTCAACCTCCAAATACATTACCAAGGCAATACTTTGGCAATGTATTGGGAGGTTGAATAATCCAGAATGGTCAGAGAAATCACTGTTTGTGAATGAACATGCGCCACCATCCGAGAAGCCAGACAAAATCGATATATTTTCTGGCTTCTGTTTTAGTCTCCCAACCATTAACCTTCTGGCTTCTATTTCACCTTGAAGACGTTTGAGATCAACTTGGATAAGGTATTTGTGAATGAACCTACTCTAGGATCACTATTTCTCGTCCTATCAGTTGCAATTGAAGGTTTGTTAATGAACCTTCAATTGCAACTGATAAGGACGAGAAAGAGGGACCTGCAACAGAGGTGCAACACAACCAGCTTTCGTATCAGTCACCTTGAAGACGTTCTCCAATGAACTGAAGTAGAAGCCAAGGAAATAGATCGCTTTCATTGGGCTTCTCGGATACAAGAGCAGGTTCATCAACAAACAGTGAGTGATTGCTCTGACCATTCTAGGTTCTCCAACCTCCAAATACATTGCCAAGGCAATACTTTGGCAATTTATTGGGAGGTTGAATAATCCAAAATGGTCAGAGCAATCACTCACTGTTTGTGAATGAACCTGCTCTTGCATCCGAGAAGCCCGAGGAAAGCGATATATTTCCTGGCGTCTGTTTAAGTATGCCTTCTGTAGAAGAGAGACCTGCAACAGAGGTGCATCACAAGGGAGAGACCAAATTTTTTTATTTATTTTTATTGAATTAATGATATGTTAGTCCAATGTAATGGTATTTGTGTATAAATATGAAGTTTGTGTATAATAGAAGATGTTATGTTTGACTTCCAATTATAATGTAAACACAAATTGAAAATACTATCGGTTCTATTACACCGATATATTCGCACCGATAGTCAAATATACGAATGATGTCGGTTAACCTTATTGGTTTGTATCTGAACCGATAACTCTTGCGGGAAGTTCAACCGTTTTAATATCTCTTGAATATGTACCTACACCATGTATCGGTTTCAATTTTAATATCTCTGATTATATCGGTTTCAATTTTATGTTAACCGATACATAGTTACCGATATTCATAATAAAACGAAGAGGATATCGGTTTTTACGGAACCGACCGTTCGGTTGCCCGACTTTTGGTATCCCTTCTTTACTAGCTCATTTATTCCACTCTTATTTTTCGTCATTAACCATTTAAATATCGGTGAGAAGTTAAAAGGACAACAGTCTTTAATAGTTATACCGATATATTCTGACCGATAGTCACAAGTACGAAGGATGTCGGTTAAACTTATTGGTTTGTATCTGAACCGATAACTCTAGCAGGAAGTTCAACTGTTTTAATATCTCTTGAATATGTACCGACAACATATATCGGTCTGATTATATCGGTTTCAATTTTATGTTAACCGATACATAGTTACCGATATTAATCATAAAACGAAGAGGATGTCGGTTTTTACGGAACCGACCGTTCGGTTGCCCGACTTTTGGTATTCCTTCTTTACTAGCTCATTTATTCCACTCTTATTTTTCGTCATTAACCATTTAAATGTCGGTGAGAAGTTAAAAGGACAACAGTCTTCAATAGTTATACCGACATATTCTGACCGATAGTCACAAGTACGAAGGATGTCGGTTAAACTTATTTGTTTGTATCTGAACCGATAACTCTAGCGGGAAGTTCAACCATTCTAATATCTCTTGAATATGTACCGAGACCATGTATCGGTCTGATTGTATTGGTTTCAATTTTATGTTTATCGATATTCATCATAAAACGAAGAGGATATCGGTTTTTACGGAACCGACCGTTCGGTTGCCCGACTTTTGGTATCCCTTCTTTACTAGCTCATTTATTCCACTCTATAATATCGGTCTTAATTTTCTGTACCCACTAGTCCCACGCTATATATATTTCTATATATTGTATCGATTGGATTCAGAAAGCAACAGTAGCAGCATATGATGTCCTCCAATAGAAGTGCAAAACAAAAGCAAACCCATTGATCAGTGGGTTTGCTTTTTGTTTAGCACTTCTCTTGGGGTACTGAGATATTGGATTGCACCGCGTCCTATTACTAGTTCAAATTCCAGGTATGTTGCCAATGACTATTTGATTTATACTATCGGTTATGTTCTTCTAAATCGGCTATAAAATGATAACCAACTTGTACTTCATCACAACCGACTTCTCAGCTTGACTAAAATTGAACTCTATATACGGAACTTACCAATTGGTCCAATGTGAAGCCTAGATGCACATGTATTACACAGCAAAATATATCGCCACCTACTTGTATTCGCCCTTATCAACATTATATTCCCACCGACCTCCATACTGACAAATATAGGCCTATAAGCTGCCATTCTTGTAAATTAGAAAAATAAAAAAAAAATTATCGGTTATATAATGTTATATCGGTCTCATAATATCGATCGCGCAAGTTATGTCGGTTATTATATACAGGTTTATATAAAATTACAACCAATACATTTATACCGATATAGTATTTGTTATAGGATCTATATCGGTTACTATGTATCGATTTACATTGAATTTATATCGATACAATTATAGCGATATACGATGTCGGTGCATAAAATATTTTTAGGTACCGATATGTAAACCGAACCGATATAAAATATTTTTGTGTATGCTTCTGGTTTGAACCTATATCGGTTCGGTTGACATATATCCGTATCCAACCCGTATATCAACCGATAGATGTTCATAGCCTTCTTTCAATCTAGCTTTAGAATGCAGAACCAGAACGAGGTTCATTTGCATACCCATTACGTAGTCATAAAAAAAGATCGCATCGAAGATAGTAAAACACTCTGAAAATTACCTGCAATGGCTTTGAAGGCGAAGACCGACGAAGAAGTAGCAACCCTGGATGCTTAGAATGGAGGACGAGGGAGAGAAATGACGAAGAAGACGAGCGAGAGAGATGTTCTGACGGGCGGGCGATTGGGGATGTGCGCGCGAGAGGAAGAAGACGAAGGGATCCTAGTGCCAATTTAAATCGGGGGCATTTTAGTCCATTCAACTTTGAAAAGTCCTAGTTTTGCAAAAAAAAATTAAGAGTCCTATTTTTGCAAAGTTATTCGCCGGCAGTCCTATTTTTGCAAATTTCCCTATGTTGTGCTGCAACTGGATCCAGACCCCAAACAGTCGGTTGAGTTCACCCAATCCATTTTCCAAAAATGGGTTAAACCCATCCTTCGAAAACACACAACCTAGGGTTTTTGCTTCTAAACCGCCACTGTCGCCTTCTTCTTTCCTCCTCTCCTTCTTTGCAACTTCATCGCTGCCGCCACCAGCTACACGCAACAAAGAGCTTTGGTCGCCGGCTGTTTTCCTCCTTCAATTGTCTTCAACCATGTGACGAGAAGCCCTTCATCGCTACAGGCCACTGACGGCCAAAGGTTGACAAATGGAGAAAATGGGTCCCTGCAGAAGAAGACAGCAGATGCCATTACCCAAGAAGACGAATAGACCACGATGGGACGATCGGCAAAGACCAAACACATAACAAAATAAACTTGACAGCTTATCAGTTAAATGAAAAGCTTATAAGCGGTCAAACTGTTTAGCCAAACACCGTCTACATTAAAGCAAAAAACATACAATTTCACAACCAGTGTTCCGATGCCACATGTAATCAAAATTTGTATACAACATAAATATTCAAAATAACATTACGAATTCGTTATGATCTTATGCTATAAATTAAAGTGCATACTTGAATTGAAAAACGATGAGGATGCCAAGTTTCTTCCTTAGAGCATATCTTGATTCGATATCGATTTCCTATTTGCTATAGAAACGACTTTAATGATGGACGTTATAGTTTCTGTAAATTTATAGAAAGAAACAAAACTGATAACCACTCTCGTATAATGATTGAAGCGGTTTCTCTCATCAAGATAACTGTCTTTCCACTACCCCCATTATCCCACTAATCGGACCACATAATTGGAAATATAATTTACATGTTGCAGCTAATAACCTAGTGATTGTTCATAAGTCCCATTTGCTAGATCCCATAGCACCATTATTAGTTCTTCCACACTTAAACTCAATGAAACACAGCAGCGGACCACGTAAGACGGGGAGAAGTGTTTTGAGGATCACTGTAATCAAACCCAACGTCACTTATAACTACTCACTAAGCTACCATCTGGTGGTATTATGATTTCTTTATTTGAGAAAGATGGCTGAAATTAGGATATAATTAAAGCACTAATTGATTGCCTAAATCATTTATCATCAAGTTCTCTATGGACTGCCCAAAATTTTGCATTAAGTTACTTCAATTCGTTTTCTAAAGCAACTTGTGGAAGGCATGGAGGATACCCTCACTGCGTTGTCAAGTAAAAGAAAATTAACTAGCATCCTAGCGAGAATGATCATCTTCTTTTTAATAGCTTCCTACACTATCTCGCTTCTCAACCTCAAAAGAATTTTGAACTTGCAGGCATACAAATTTCCTAACAACGTGAATTTAAATAGAAAGGAAAACAATACAAACCCAGCAATTGGGTAATGTTTAAACTGATGAAACAATCTCTTTGCAAAAGAAGGAAAAGGTTGCATACAAAGATCACTTCCCCTGATTCTTACAGGGCAGGGAGCCTGGCACATTTGGAGATGCCTTCTTTTTAAGATACTTTTAAGTGAAAGCAGGAGGACAATAGGGAGGGGAGACCTCCAGCAATTGGGTAATGGTTCAAATTATCTAATTATTACCATTTCCATTGTCTTTTTCAGAAACAAAGCTGAAAGGTTTAGATCATAGCCCTCTAATGTACCTTGCATACTCGGCAATGGAAAACATATACAGTAAGGGGTTATTTTTTACCTTCCTAGTGTTCCTTGCTTACCAATTAGAGAACATCTACTGCACCCCTCCTCTGGGGCAATTGCATGCCTACTATGTCCTCTCTGGGTAGACTATAAACTGATTCATCACCTAACTCATTTGCCATTCGCAAATTCCCAGGTTCTGTCAGTGACAGAAGGTGAGTAGCCTCCTTGTTTTGTCTTAGAACCAAGTATGCTATTGCAGCCAGATAAATCAACATCCCTGAAAATCCCAGTATTCCACACAACACAGTGCCAACAACTTCTAAATGACTATGAAGAAGTAATTTGATGAAGCTGGTTGCCAGATAGTATATATTTACGCCCATAATGAGTGATCCAATGACCCAAGTAGTTGCAGTAATCTGCACAAAGATATAAAAGGATTGGGCTGAAACTGCTGAACACATGCAAAATTATGCAGAGATGCAAGCTTCTCCAAGCTATTGGTTTACGGGCTCTAGCTGATAAGAGATAATATCCAAAATCTCACGTATAGCACATTTTATCTTTGGTTGGCTTACTATACTCATTAATGATCATGCAAAGCTTACCAGCCAATAATATAAATGCTTCGTCATATTTATGAAAATAAGAACAGTTTTGTTATTTCAGATGAAGATTACCAGCGTGGAGTTGGCATAAGCCCCCATCTTGGTCTTGCTGCTTGTGAACTTGAGAAGTGGAATAAGAGCAAAAGGCAGTTCAAATGATAAAATCATCTGCCAAAAATGGAAAAAAAAAAATGCAAGGTTAAGTCTGTTTTGATAACTAAAATTGCTGGCAAGATATTATTGTTTGTTAGATAGCACCAGCTCACTTGTGAAGCCAGGCATCAAATTAGAATTTGCTCTTTAACAAAGTTCCAGGTCTTTATCAAAAATGAAAAAAGTGAAAAAAAAAATGGTAGCATGAAAATGCTTGTTTGCCCACAAAGACATAAAGTTTAGGTAGACTACTTTATCTTTTAATATCAAGGTTGAATTGAACTAGAGAAATATTACCGACGCAATAATGATTAACCTTCCAGCTCCTGCAGAACCACCAATGATTGCAACGATTAGACTAGGAATTATGGCCAAGCATCGTGTCAAGAAGTTACGAATCCATGGCTTCAACCGTAAATCTAGGAAGCCCTGAGAAAAGAAGTAAACAACCAACGAAGTTGGTGAGTGAACCAGATGCAGAACTGCTGTAACATCACAATAATGGATTGATATTCCAACAAAACAAACAAAAACACACACACACAGACACACCCACCCACCCCAAGTGTACAAAGTTTCTCACTTTGAAAGGGTTGGGAAAGGGTCTTCTTTATACACAACCTTACCCTTGCTATAAAAAGATGATCTCTCCATAACTCAATCCTGTGACCTGAAGTCACAAAGGAGGAGCTTTATCCCAAGTCTATATCAAGTTGATGTTCCAATCATTTAAGAAAATTATAGGGAACATCAAGTTGCTTTTGATTGTTTGACTTCTAAAATTATCCAACCTTTGCATGACTTCTAATTTTTCCCTTAGTTCAATATCAAGAACTAAAGGAAAATCAGGTATGATTTTTAAGACAATTTAATAGAAAATGTAAGTTCCTTAATGAATTAACTGAACAAGTCCCTGTGACCAACCTTGGATATGGTTTATAAATTACTGGCCACTAGTTCAATGAGCCATGGAAACATTTTCTTACATCTCTTATCTCACATTCTTCAACCTTCTTAAGGATATAATTAGATCAGTATCTAAAAGATCTGCTAGCAAGATTCTTATGTTACTTGCACGATGAGTCACATGTGGCATAAATATGCACAATATAAGTTGAAAGTGATTTGTCCTAAGACAATAATAACCAAAACAAATATCTAATTACAGCAAATACCTGCATGACATATTGTCCGGCATATGTCCCAGTTATTGTAGAACTCTGACCTGATGCTAGCAAAGCAATTGCAAAAAACTTTGAACTCCAACTGCCTAAAACATTCTGTGAATAGTAAACAATAAATTATTATAGTGACTATCAGTCAGGACTATAGTAAGATGCTAAAGAAATGCAATATTAGACCATATATTTTGATTTTAAATCTTATTTGTTTACCAGAAAATAACCGAAGGCACTAAAATGAACATTAAACTGTCACTAGATGTTGTGGGATGTAAGGTATGGAACCTTAAGTAAGAAGGAGGCTTTGTTTAAGTCCAAGTTCTGGCAGTTCTTTTGATCATCCAGGTTCAAATTTGAGGAATTGCAGACAGCTCCACTAACTGAGATTACTGATATGTTAATGAGAAAAGCTATCATTAGGGCAAAGCCACTCTCTATCATATAAAACCTGCAAGCGTCCTGTAAGCAAGGGGAACTAACATTTAGTTGTCAATGGATTCATGCCTAACATACAACAACAACAACAGCAGCAGCAGCAGCAGCAATCACAAGTCTTAATCTCAAATCATTCAACAAAATTATTAGACTTCAAGAAGTAATTAAATAAATGAATCATCATTAACTGCACCTTATCCATGTTTTGGTCACTAATATGGCATTCATAATATCAATTGACTTCAACAAGTCATATTCTGATAATACAAATCTGTGCAAAAGAATAGTTTGGTAAAATTTTACATTAGATGCTCTTCATGACACAACATTCTTGAGAGGGAATGATGAAAGTTCTGATAAGTCTCGGATCTGAGACTTATGCAAATAGGGAATGATGTAGTTAATCAATTCAGATTAGAGGGAGAGAGAATTTGAATGATAGGTGGGAGAATTTAGAGGAAAGTAGAAAGAGAATTTGGAGGGAAAGATTTACGTTCTATTTCATTTCATAAATCCCATCCTTGGAACCTTACATCCTTTTATAGGCACTCGCATGGCTGTAACTGTCAGGCGCAAGTGGATATAGCTGTAACTAATTGGTACAGCTATGGGTTATTACAATAATAGGCTAATTACAGCTTTGCCACTTCTGGCTACTAATTACATTTAGGCCCTTGTCAACCCCCTAGGGTCGTAACATTTCCCCTCCCCTTGAGATCTTTCTTGTCCCCAAGAAAGGATAGTAGTTGGGCTGCTCGGGGGTGCTGCTTCAGCAAGTCTGGTAGGTACTCCCAGGCTGCATTATCTGGGTGCAAGCGGTTCCATTGGACCAGCACTTCAGTTAGTGGGATAGTATCCTTGTAGGTGATTCACCGGTCTACAATAGCTTGAGGTTCCGCAGTAATCTCCCTGTCTTCATCTACTAAGGGAAGCTGGAAGCTGGTTGTTGTCGTAGGCTCTATTACTTTCTTCAGCAGTGACACATGGAACACCGGATAGGTGGACGTCCCTTCAAGAAGTTGCAGCTTATAAGCTACCTTGCCCACTTTAGCAAACACAGTGAATGGCCCAAAGTACTTGGGGCTCAATTTAGAGGCAGAGGTTGAGGAGGAAGAGTGTTGGAGGAACCTCTTGACTTTCAAATAAACTTTATCACCCACATTGAAGTCCCGATCACTTTTCCTTCTGTCTGCCACTTGCTTCATCCAATTTTGAGCAGTGGTTAGTTCCTTCTTCAGTAGCTAGGTTACTATCTGTCTTTGTTGAAGATATTCTTCCACAGATGGCACAGTTGTGGGAGCATTCATCAATGCAGGCAGGGTAGGAGATGGGTATCCAAATAGTGCTTCAAACGGGGACTTTTTTTATGGCACTATGGCAGCTGGAATTGTACCACCATTGTGCCATAGAGAGCCATCTGCCCCAACTCTTAGGCTTTGCAAAACAGATACAATGTAGGTAGGACTCCAAACATTGATTCACCCTTTCCGTTTGTCCGTCCGTCTCCAGATGATATGCCGTGGATATATGTAGCCCCACACCCAGGTGTTTAAACAGTTTCTGCCAAAAATGGCTTGTAAAAATCTTGTCCCTATCGGACACTATTGATTTTGGGACCCCATGAATCTTCACCACCGAATCAAGGAACTGCTTGGCCACCTCTTGGGCCGTGAATGGGTGAGTGAGGCTGACAAAATAAGTGAATTTGTTCAGTCTATCCACAATTACTAGGATGGTGTCCTTACCTTCAAATTGGGGAAGTCCTTCAACAAAGTCCATAGACACCCCTTCCCAAGCCTGTTCTGGAATGGCTAGTGGTTAGAGGAGTCCTGGTAGGGCTACATGCTCATGTTTGCACCTTTGGCAAGTAGGACAAGATAGCACAAATTCCATTACTTCTTTCTTGAGTCCTGCCCAAAAGAACATTTGTCTTACTTTGTGGTAGGTTGCCTGAATGCCCCCCCATGGGAGTCATGCAGGGATTGCAGAATCCGTCTTCTAAGTCTCTAGTCTTCCCCAACGACTATCCTGCCACGATAACGGATCAACCCTTGTGCCATGGTATATCCTCCGCTTCCGTTAGGATTTACTGCCAACTGTTCTTGTAGTTCCTTCAATTGTTTGGTGTGCACATAGCTTTCTGTGACCTCCTTTACCCAATCAGGAACAACGGTTGTAATGGCACTGCAATTGGCCTTTTCTTCCCATCTAGACAGTGCGTCAGCCACTTTATTTTCCTTCTCTTGTCTATAATGGATTACATAATCCAAGCCCAGCAATTTAGAGACCCTTTTCCTTTGGAGCTGAGTGTGTAGCCTTTGCTGCATTAAGTGTCGCAGGCTGTCATGATCAATCTTGATGATGAAAAGGCCTCACTCCAGATAGTGCCTCCATTTGTCAACTGCCACCAATACGGCTATTAGCTCCTTATCATATACACTCAACCCCAAATGCCTTGGGGCTAATGCTTGGCTAAGGTATGCTAACGGCCTGCCTTCCTACATGAGCACTGCTCCCACCCCTATGTCACTAACTACTGTCTCCAGCACAAATGGCTTTGAAAAATCAGGGAGAGCCAATACTAGAACCCTTGTCATTGCCTCCTTGAGTGCTGTAAAGGCCATTTGTGCCTTTGGATTCCACTGAAACTTATCCTTTTTTAGCAATTCAGTCACGGGCTTACTGATTATTCCATAGTGAGGCACAAACCAGCGGTAGTAACCAGCGAGTCCCAGAAATTCCCTCAATTCTTTAACATTGGTAGGCTGCGACCATTTTGTCATAGCAGTGATCTTCTTTGGGTCAGTACTTACTCCCCTTTCTAATATCACATGCCCCAGATATTCAACCTCCTTTTGTGCAAACAGGCATTTTGATTTCTTGACATACAATTGATTGTGTTTAAGGATTCGAAATCTTGTTCTTAGGTGGGAAAGATGGAGTTCCAGGTTGGGGCTATATATTAGTATGTCATCAAAGAATACTAAAATGAATTTTCTTAGGTAAGGGGCAAATAATTGGTTCATCAAGGCTTGAAAGGTAGTTAGGGCATTAGTGAGGCCGAAAGGCATAACAAGGAATTCATAAAGGCCTTGATGAGTTCGAAATGTGATTTTATGGGTGTCAGAAGGCTTCATTATGATCTGGTGGTACCCAGATCATAAATCTAGCTTAGAAAAAATAGTTGCCCCATGTAATTCATCTATCAAATCTTCTATAATGGGGATAGGAAATTTGTTTTTGATTATTAAAGAGTTGAGTTGGCGGTAGTCTACACAAAATCGCCATGTGCCATCTTTCTTTTTAACAAGTAGAACCGGTGATGCATAGGGGCTCTGGCTAGGTTGTATAATTGAGGAGGAAAGCATTTGTTTGACTTGTTTTTCTATTTCAGACTTCTGTAAGGGGGGGGTAGCGGTAGGGTCTGATGTTAACGGGTTCTGAATTGGGTTTCAAGGGAATGGCGTGGTCTAAGGTTCGGGTAGGGGGAAGAGAAGTAGGTTCAGCAAACAAATCCTTAAACTCAATCAAAAGTTCATTGATTATGCCCAAGGAGGTTACCTCTTCTTGAAGTGGTTTCATCTCCTCTTTCTTCTTCTCACTGCCTCTTATTTCCCTGTAGCTCGTCTCCTCCATTTCTACAGCTTGAATGGAGAATAGTTGTGAGATGTGGTACTTCCCTTTTGCAAGCAATTTTTGCAACTTTTTCCCCGTGATTATTCTACATTCTCCTGACTCCAGGATTCCCACCAATGTTAGCTTCTTGCCCTCCACCTCCATTGTCACTTCCAGCTTATTGAAATCAAACGTAAGGGGGCTGACAGTTCTCGTCCAGTCCACCCCTAGGACGATATCATAGCCTCCTAAATCGAGCACCCTTAGGTCCATCAAGAACTCCTACCCTTGCATGATCCACTGGAATCCCACACATTTGTAGTGACTAAACATCTGGTTACCATTGGCCACTGTGACAGACAACGGTGTGGTGGACATTAATTCACATTGAAGATCAATGGCAGTGGCTTCACTCAGGAAGCTATGTGTGCTGCCACTATCCATGAGGACCATCAACTTCCTCCTTCCGACTTCTCCCTTGACTTTTATTATCTTCCCCATGGGTTCTCCTTTTAATGCATGGAAGGATATCTCCCCTCCTTCATCTTATACCTCTGTTTCTTTTACCAGCTCCAGGTCTTCCTCCTTGATCTCCCCTTCTTCCTCATTATCTTCCTCTTCCTTGCCTTCCATTTTCAATAATTGTCGTTTGCACTAATGGCCAATGCCATACTTATCACCACATTTGTAACATAGCCCAAGCTACCTTCTCTATTCCATTGTGGTACCTCTTGCGTCATTGTAATTTGTCTTAGGGGGTCCTGGTGCTACCCCCGCACTCATTCCCTTCGAATTTATTCCCATTCCTAACGATGGGGAAGGATTTGCATTACTTCTAAGCCACGATTTTCCCCTCTCAAATATGGCTTCTAACGTTGCTTCTTGGAGCTTGGCCTTTTCCGCGGCCTGCCTCACAGTCGTAGGCAGCATCATCTTCACCATCAATCGTAATTCTGCTCTGAGGCCACTCACAAAGTTTGAAACGAAGTATTATTCCATTAAACACAGTTGTGCGTTCCACATGAGCGCTCTCAGTTCCTCGAACTTATCCAAATAGTCAGTCACCGTGCCCGTTTGTTTCAACATCTTGAACTCCTCGATCACGTCGAACATGCTCTTCTCCCCAAACTTGACACACAGTTCTTCCGTGAACTCATTCCATCCTACTTCCACCTCCCTCGCCTTGGTCCACCCTTGATACCATGAGTCGACAGTATCATTGAGATACGCCGCTGCCATGGCGATCCTCTATCCTTCGGCCACATTATATAACTGGAAGAATCTCTCACATCGGTGGATCCATCACCTCGGCTTGGATCCGTCAAACAAAGGAATCTCTAGACAAGGCATAGGAGTGTAAGAATTCGGACCTCTTACCGGTGCCCCGGTGTCCACCTTTGACAGCTCACTCGACTCCATCTGTCCGTCAGGTCGTGGAAGTATTCCGTGGCCGGAATGGCAGAGAGCATATTGAATATGTTGTGGATCCTCTGGCCATACTGATCGATGGTTTCTCGATGCTTCTCCAATTCCCTCTGCATCACTTCTTTGGCAGCAACTTGATCTTCCCGGCCTTGCGCAATCACCTCATGAGTTTGATTCATTCCAAACTCCAGCACCTCTAGGCGTGTCTCCAGTTGCTTCATACCTGTGCCTTCCGCCATTAATTCTACTCAAGTACTATCCGCTTCAATTTGCCGAGGATGTTCGGCTTTGATACCAAATGATAAGTCTAGGATCTGAGACTTATGCAAATAGGGAATGATGTAGTTAATGAATTCAAATTGGAGGGAGAGAGAGAGTTTGAATGATAGGAGGGAGAATTTAGAGGAAAGTAGAAAGATAATTTGGAGGGAAAGATTTATGTTCTATTTCATTTCATAAATCCCATCCTTGGTACCTTACATCCTTTTATAGGCATTTGCATGGCTATAACTGCCAGGCGCAAGTGGATATAGCTATAACTAATTGGTACAGCTATGGATTATTACAATAATAGGCTAATTACAGCTTTGCCACTTCTAGCTACTAATTACATTTAGGCCCTTGTCAACCACCTAGCGTCGTAACAAGTTCCAACACCGTTTTCATATGAAAAATTTCATGAGATACTGGTGAATGAATAAGAACACAGAATATTTCATCAACTGACTAAAAACCCACTCTATATTGGACTCAACAAGTAAGACCTACAATATTTTCAGAAGATAAAAGTGCCACTCCAAGCAAAGGCTGATCAAAGAAAAAAACAGGAGAAAAGGCAACTCCTTTCTTTTTGCCCTTTCTAGGCTTTCGATTAGGGGGAGGCATGGGTTGTCAGGTTGTGATGGAAATAGTTTCAAGGAAACATCCTTCACTCTTCAGTACACAACTTTAAGTTCAATAATTGCGTGAATAACATAACCTAATCACTAGCTCATTACATATTGGCCTTTTGGCCATTGAGTTGACAATGGATAAACATGGTGCCTCCATAAACAATTAGCAAGGACAAATGACAAATAATGCCCATCCCTCCCTCCCCTCCACACACACACACACAAAAAAAACTAAAGAGAAAGATACACCAGCTACTATATTCACACATATATTTCTGGTTGAATAAAAACATAAAATAAAGAAAAAGATGTCAGGACCCTAAGATGTATAAGAGCTTACAGTAGAGTGGAGTATAGCAAATTATCCCTCGAGGAGAGTAGCTGATTCTGCTAAGTTGTTAGGGTAGTTATCTTGTATTTTCTGTTAAGTTGTTGTAGTAGTTGTATAAAGCTACTAGGTTGTGGTAGTGGAGACTATCCAGAGAATATCAATTGAAACATCTATTCTCCTCTCTCCCAAACTCTCTCTGTCCCTCTTGGACCTGTCTCTCCCTCATATTCTCTTCCTATCTTTCCCCCTTCTGATTCTCCCTCTATTCTCTCTCGATCTCCCTGTTCTTCAGCCTCTTTCTGTTTCCCCTCTCTTTCTCAAATTCTGCCTTAATTCTTCCTGGAATTGGCCCCAATTCTCTGCTGAAACCCTAGGGTCATGATAAAAGAAAACTCAAAACCTCAAACTCATTAGCAATTTAGCTAGTTCGGAGTAAAAAGGGTGTTAACAATTAGTCCATAGTTGGCTTTCATGTAGGTTGTTCAACAACAAAATCAAATTTTAGTTACCACAAGGTAAATCTAAATGCAACTTCTCAAGTCAACCACCAACACATTTGAAAAATGAGTCAAAAGTAGTAGTCCATTGGACTACAAGATATTACTTTGATGCCATTAACAGATCGTGGTATTTTCCTTGAGAGGACCAAAGCTGAATGGAGGAAGAGATTGTGCCTGCATCAAATGCAAGACAACTAAGCAAACAAGAAATTTTACCACCAAATAACCATTATTATTAGGGAAACATAAGAAACTTACGGCATAACCATAGCACCAAGGAGGGAAATTGCCAGACCAGTTGCACCATTTCCCTTCAGTTGGGGAACAAAAAGTCCATTCAACACTTCAGAAGCATTAGGCTTTGCATAACCAAGTTCCACAAAGAAGCAAGCAGCAATTGTAAATACTAGAAACGCAATGAAGAACTCAAGTTTCCTCACCTGCACAAAGTCACCAATTATTGAGCATATCCACTGAATAAGACAAAAAATGTTCAGATTGCCTTTATCATAAATATGCATTTAAGAATTCATTTCAACTGTGCTTCCTCTCATATGAATGAACCATGAAGTCAAGACTTGTTTAAATACCCCATATTGCTGTAGTGCTAGTAGAATCAGTGTACTGAGCCCTGTCAGGAGGACACCACACCACACTGGCAATTTGAAAAGCATGTTTAAAGCAAAAGCTGTTCCGATCACTGGACACAACAAGAGCACTAATTAGAATTTAGATATATCAGAAACCAAGATACATATATTTATGTAATATTAGCATTTAAATTAAATAAAAGATAGGTTTGAAGTAGGTTTAAGTTGTTATAGAGATCAGTGATAATTTAAAAACAAAGGATAATCTTTAGAGGTCTATCTATTTGGTTGTGCTCTTATATTGAATTGAATTGAGCTGAATAAAATAATGCTCTAATGTTCCTCAACATAATTGTACGCTTTGGAATCCACAATGTATATTTTTGCGCATCCACTCTCCATCCCTTGTGCTGTTTTCTTGTATGGTATCAATGTGGAATAATGTCAGAGAACTCCTCGAATTCAAAATTAGATGAGGATAAAATCTTCGATAAAATCTAACCACATTGGATAAGCATAGGGATGGTGATAGGAAACCTGATTCCAAACAGGTAGTTGCCTATAAATAGGCCCCTTCGGTATGTATTCAAGTATGCCATAATTCAATAGCCAAAGTTATTTGGAAGTTAGTGACAGATTTATTTTGAGTTGATTGGATTGCAAGGCTTACCGTTTTGTCCGTTCAAAAGACATATTATTGATTGATTGACTGGATATTATCCCAATTTTGGAGTCATGGATGTAGATTTGTTGCAATTGGACCATATTAAATTTTATGTGTTCTTTCTCTTGATTTCTCTGTGTGATTTGCATACTCCAATTCTAACAGTTAATCTAAGTTAATCACATTTCTCTTTCCCCTACCATAAAAGGAAGATAATAGCACTATTTTATTCTGCTCAACTCAATTCAATTTAGAAATAAAATCTTATTTTTTACTTTCGCATTTACCCCACTAGAAGCTTGGAAATGCTTGGGAGAAGAGGGCATTTTTGTTTAACAAAATTATTTAATCATTGTCATCAATTGCACCTTTACCTTATCCCAGCCAAGTTAGGATTGGTGGCACAACATTCATAATGTTAATTGATTTCTAAAAGTCACATTAACAATACAAATCCATGCAAAAGAACAATGTGGAAAAATTATGCCGGATGCCCGCCCTTATACAACCGTCTAGTGAGAGAATGATGAAATAAAGTTTCAACACGATTTTTATATGAGAAAGTTCCATGAGATGGCAATGAATGAAGATAACTGATATGGCTGTGTTCCATCACATAATTGATATTGTGAGATTGGTTTTGAGGTTTTGGGGTTGAGTGATAGTTTATCTTTTTTTGTAAGTCATTATTCACATAGTGAATTTTTACTTCTTTGCCCATAAATGTAAACACATTGTTGAACCATGTAAAATTTGCATATCTTTGAATTTGATCTTCTGTGGGTATTACAAAATTAATTTTTGTGCTTGATTATCCCTATCAAGTATCAAAGCTACCTAACAACAGCAAAAATGAGTAATGACAGACTTTCTTGCATTCCAATTATATAAAGAGGAGCCATACCTTCAGGAATGTCACATGCAACAATGGCAATTTCAGCAAGAATCCATAAGATGAAGTTTGGCACCCTTGAATACTCTGCCCTACAATGTTCTGCTAAATGCTTCCCTACAAAATAAAACATGTATAATGAGGATATAAGCTCATCTGCAATAACAATTTGGAAACAACTAGGTGGAGTGTAGATAGATAGCTTATCACTATGAAGAAATCATATACCAGTGACAAGAAATCATATACCAGTGACAACTCCCAAGTTTGCTGCGAGAGATTGAATGATAAGAGCAGCACATGAAGCAACTAGTATAATCCAAAGCAGCTGAAAAGCAGAGATGCCCATGAGCAAGAATAGTATTAACTCAATAAACAAAAATACACAGATCTGGTTATCACAGAGTGACAGTGTTGAAGAACAATATGATAACACAATTCTTGACTCTATGCCTCACATAAATGGAAGATTAAATATAGTGACATGTTTGACTGCAACTTCACAAAGAAAATCATTGCAATCACAGTGATGAGAACAAATGTCCATAAAGCAACTTATCAAAATGCTTGTAACGCCCCGCTATCTTTTGGATGTCATTCATTGTCAAAAATAGAGAAATTTTATTTTTTATTTCTTTTTCAATAATAAAAATAATTTAATTTAAAAAAAAAACCATAATAATTTTTCCTGCTTACCTTACTAGAAGTTAGTTAACCCTCAAAACTCCATCATGGGTCAAGCTCATTCTTCAATACACTCCAGTTGGCAACATCCTTGATTTCATTTTTAGTTAAGGCTAATAACCATTTAATTTATGAAAGCATTAGGATCAAATTGGATTTTAATTTATAATGTAAATCCATTTCCATGTGCCTGAAATTTGTCCTTAGCAATGCCTTTAATTTCCATTCTACATTATAATTAATATTTATTATATATATCTATATATACATATATATATATATATATATATATATTTGGGTCAATTGCATTAGACATCCTCTATGGTTTGAACACCCGTGTACTTTAAAATTGGTTGTGGAAGACCATGTGCTTTCTTTGCAAGCACACCCCCTCCATCAATTTTAAGAGTTGATATCATCTATTCTAAGTTGATCCAACGTGGTTTTGAATCAAATAATCTTAATTAAATTATATTATACTAATTTAGCTAAAAAAAGAAAAAAAAAAATTGTCGGCCTAGAAACCCATCACCAAGCTAACAATTGCATTCGGCTCTGATAGGTTTTGGCTGGAAGCGATACATTCAAAGAAACATAATGAGAAGAAGAAGATGATGATGATTATGAGAAAGGGCTCGATTTGGCCTCAATGGGGTTCAATTCTTTGCAAATCAAACCCATAAATGTGACAAATTTCAAGAAGAAGCAGCAACAAATTTGGTGAATTTTCAATGGAACAAGTTCTTCTTCTTCTTCTTCTTCTTCTTCTTCTTCTTCTTCTTCTCCACTGTCATGTTAGCAGGCTGTTAAGCCTTGATGTAGGAGGTGGGTAGGCCTTGTAAAATAGCAACCGTTTTTGGCATAAATTCCCAATTATCTTTCCTCCTCAATTATCTTTCCCTCTCAATTCTCATCTCTCTCTCTCTCTCCCTTCTCTCAATTCTTCGCCCCTAAATTCCCAATTCTCTCGTTCAATCAATTTTTCAGCAATTGAGAAATTCCCTTATCAAATCGAGGACCTGACCAATTGGTATCTAAGCAAAGTCTTGGCCAACGGAACTTTGAAGGGCGATCAGACATGGCTGACGGCACCTGGATGAAACATATGGAAATGCAGAGCAGAGTGGACTCGATAGAAGGAAGGCTGGAATTAGCAGTAGATCAGAAATTGGAAATGATAATAGAAAGGTTGCACGCAAATTTGCGCACAGACATGCGTGAGCAGATCAGAGAAGAGATGCAAAAGCAAGAAAATTTGTTGCACGATCAATTGCAACAATTCATGCTCATGTTCTCTAACCAAAATCAAGTAAAAATCTCTCTTGATTTTTCCCCTAGAGATAGGATGGAACCGATTCCACCAGAAACTGGAAACAACTGTACTGTTGGATCATCAAAATTGGAGGGAGATCCAACAGTTGTGGGAGAAAATATGATGGATAGGAGGCAGGAGATTCAAATTCTTCCGCACCAAGCTGGTTTTCCAGTACCAAAATTGGAATTATTAGTGTTTAAGGGACAAAAGCCTAGTTGGTGGATACGGAGATGTGAGAAGCTGTTTAGCATCCACCAAATCCTGTATTAGTAGAAGGTGACCCTACATCTACTTACCTTAATGATGTGGGGGACGTGTGGTTTCAGGGATGGTCTAAGGTAAGGGAGACATACACTTGGGATGATTTTACCAAGGGATTGCGTGGAAGGTTCGGTGAACGGGGGATGATGAACATTGTGGAGGAATTCAATAGGTTGAAGCAGGATGGTACTATGTAAGAGTATCAGAGGTTCAAGGAGTTGAAGTCCCTCATGTTGAGTAGGAATCCCCATATGACTTAGGAATATTTTATATCTAGCGTGGGAGGATTAAATGATGAGATAAGATCTGCGGTTAAGTTGTTGAAACCACGGAATGTACAAGAAGCAGCTGAGGGAGCCTCTTTACAAAAGTTAACTGTGGAGGCCTTGATGAAGAAACACAAAGGGGTTAATCTGGGAGTAGTCCTATCTAGAGGGCGAATGCAAAGGATACTTATAGGGGAGGAATAGGGATGAGATATTTGACAACGATGCCTCCTAACCTGAATCTGCAACAGAGGGATAAGGACAAATATTCCCCAAGGCATTAGTGCAAGAAACAGTTGCTCTTATTGGAAGAGGAGGAAGAGGAAGATTTGGTTGTGATTGAGGGTGTGGAAGAAAAGGGCAATGGAGCTATTTCCTTGCATGCAATCAAGGGAATGGCTACCAGCAAGGTTATTAAGGTGGAGGAAAAAGTGTAAGACAACACTCTTATGGTCCTGATAGACAATGGGAGTACCTACAGTTTTATTGATGAAGGGACAGCCAAGAAGATGAAGTGCCAGTTAGCAAGCACTCAGCCCCTGTCAATCACAGTAGCAAATGGGAACAAGGTAATCAGCAAATCCGCATGTTTGGGATTTTGCAAGGAAATGTAGGGAGAGGATTACAAAGCTAATTTGAGATTACTTAAGTTGAGGGGGATGCCATATTGTACTTGGGGTTGATTGGATGAGGGGAGTGAGTCCAATCAACTTTGATCTCAATAAAATGGAGGTTGAAGACGATGAGAATATGGAAATTGAATCAAACTTTATTCAATCAGTTCTAAAATCCTTTACATACTCGGTCCCTATTTAACATGTACATAGAGAACAAATATGGAAACACAAAATTAAACCCAAATAATCAGCCCCAAATAATCAGCCTAAACATTCCAAATATTGGATCTCATTATGGCCTCAATCTCAATCTCTTACCACAATCTCCTCCAAATCCTTTTCAAATCATTCAGGATTTCAACACTCCCCCTTAAGTTGGATCATAGAAGTTAATCATGTCCAACTTGCAGATAAACTCTTCAAAGCTAGACCTCTGTAACTGCTTAGTGAATATATCTGCCAATTGTTCTCTAGTAGGGATATAGGTCATGCAGATTGTCCCTTTCTCAATTTTCTCTTTTATAAAATGTCTGTCAACTTCTATATATTTAGTCCTGTCGTGCTGAACAGGATTATGGCAAATACTGATAGCAACTTTGTTGTCGCAGTAGAGTTTGATGGGGAACTCTACTGTGATATGTAGTTCCTCCAAAAGCTTTTGTAACCATAACCCTTCACACATCCCTTGTGCAACAGCTCTGAATTCAGCTTCGGCACTACTTCTGGCTATCATACTCTGCTTCTTACTCCTCCATGTTACTAGATTTCCCCAAACATAGGTATAGTAGCCGGTAGTAGACCTTTTGTCTTCTGCTGAGCCTGCCCAATTTGCATCTGTATAGATCTCTATCTTCTTGTTGTCTCCTTTCTTAAAGATTAGACCTCACCCTGGTGAGCCTTTCAGATATCTGAGAATCTTATATACCGCTTCTAGGTGACTCTTCTTTGGTGAATGCATATGCTGATTGACCACACTTACAACGAAAGCAATGTCAAGTCTAGTGTGAGATAGGTAAATCAATCTACCTACTAGCCTCTGATATCTTTCTCTATCCACAAGCTTTCCAACGTCTTCCAATCTTTTCCCTACCTCAATCGGGGTATTGCTTGGCTTGCAACCAAGCATACCAGTCTCAATCAAAAGGTCAAAAACATACTTTCCCTGAGAGACACCAATTCCCTTCTTTGATCTAGCGACTTCCATTCCCAGAAAATATCGCATTTGACCTAGGTTTTTTACCTCGAACTCTATGACTAAGACCTTCTTCAATCTCTCCACCTCTCCTATGTTATCTCCAGTAAGTATGATGTCATCGACATACACGATCAGAATGGTCCTCCTTCCATCATTGGATTGTTTGAAGAACATAATATGATCTAACTATCCCTGTTGATATCCTTGATTCTTAATTACCTTCGCAAATCTATCAAACCACGCTCTTGGTGATTACTTGAGCCCATATAGAGATTTCTTCAACCTACATACTCTGATTTCTTTTCCCTCCTTGTAAAATCCAGGTGGTAGTGTCATGAATACTTCTTCCTCTAGCTCACCATTCAGAAAAGCATTCTTGATGTCAAACTGATGGAGTGGCCAGTCCAGGTTTGCTGCCAAGGACAAGAGAACCCGTATAGTATTCAGCTTTGCTACTGGTGCAAATGTCTCGGTGTAGTCAATACCGTATGTTTGAGTGAACCCCTTTGCAACTAGGCGGACTTTGTACCGTTCTACTGTGCCATCTGCCTTGTACTTCATCGTGAACACCCACTTACAACCCACTAGTTTCTTCCCCCTTGGCAACGTCATCACCTCCCAAGTTCCATTTTTTTCTAATGCCCTTATTTCTTCCCTCACTACTTCTCTCCATTCTGGAAT
Source organism: Diospyros kaki (assembly GCA_036245055.1). Taxonomy (NCBI): domain Eukaryota; kingdom Viridiplantae; phylum Streptophyta; class Magnoliopsida; order Ericales; family Ebenaceae; genus Diospyros; species Diospyros kaki. The sequence continues at coordinate 8,919,602 of BSEG01000003.1, forward strand.
CTCCAAGGCTTTTTGAATATTCTTAGGAATCTGGATTCTGTCAAGGTTAGACGTAAAAGCACAACACTTGGCAGAAAGAGCATTGTAAGATATAAATTTTGAGATAGGATGGAGAGTACATGAACGAGGTTGTTTTCTAAGAGCAATGGGTAAGTCATCAAGATTTTTTACCTGGTCAATATTGGGTTTTGGCTCATGAGTAGTCGGAGCTATCACCGGTTCAAACTCTTTTGGTGCTTCGGATGTGAGAGTCTCATCGAGTTTTGATTTAGGTCTCCTTGAGTAGACAAGTGTCTCCCTGTCTGTTTGTTTTCTCACACCTCCCCCTGAGTTCAAGATTCCTTCTGCGTTGGACAATGAAGGAGAGGGTGTATTGTAAGGGGTAGACTCAAAGATCGCAACATCGAAGTCGGTGTCTGAGAGTCGAGCTTCACTCAAGGACTCCCCCTGAAGCAAGTAATAGGGAGTATGCTCAAAAAATGTGACATCTAGACTAACATATAATTTCTGTGAAAGGGGGTCATAACATTTGTAACCCTTCTGAGTAGGGGAGTAACCAAGGAAGACACATTTGAGGGCTCTAGGATCCAACTTAGTACGTTGGGAGGCGTGAATGTGGACAAACACGGTAGACCCAAAAACACGAAGCAGGATAGATGAACTAAGCCGAAAATCAGGGAAGATCTCCTCGAACTTTTGGAGAGGGGTTGCAAATGAGAGAATTCAACTAGGCATTCGATTGATGAGGAATGCAGAGGTCAGAATAGCATCACTCCAAAAATTATTTTTCATGTGAGAGGTGAACAGTAGGGCACGAGCTACCTCAAGAATATGCCGATTTTTCTGTTCAACAACCCTATTTTGTTGGGCGGGGGGGGTGAACGCAAAAACTCTGGTGAATAATACCTTTGGCTTAAAGATAGGGGCCCAAAGAATGATTGAAGTACTCAGCGTCATTATCGGTATGAAGAATTTGGATTTTTGTGTGAAATTGGGTATAAATCATACTGTAGAAGTTCATGAAGACAGAACTAACCTCAGATTTATCATGTAGTAAATACACCCAGAGACGAGAATGGTCATCAATAAAGGTAATAAACCATTTTGTGTGGGTCCTATTGGGAACTCGTGAAGGCCCCCAAAGGTCAGTGTGAATCAGAGTAAAAGGCAGTGATGGTTTAAAAGGACATGAGGGAAAAGTAGTGCGAGGATGTTTTGCAAGTTCACAGACTTCACATTGTAAATCCAATGGAGTTTTATTCGAACAAAGTGAAGGAAACAAATGTTTTAAATATTGAAAACTGGGATGGCCCATTCGTTTATGCCATAACAAAAGGTCATTATCCCTTGGACTAAATGCAAAATTACAAATAGGAGGATGACACTGTTTACTCATGTGAGCATCATCAAAGTACTAGAGTCCCTCGCATTCCTTAGCATTGCCAATCGTCTTCCTCGATGATAGGTCCTAAAAGACAATGGGAAGACAAAAATGTAGCTGAGCAATGAGATTGGTTGGTTAGCTGACTAACAGACAACAGATTGCAAGACAGATTAGGAACATGAAGGACAGACTCCAAAGTAATAAAGTACCATTTGCAATTTTTACTTTCAAGTTACCAGCACAAGGTGAATATGTGGAAAATAAATGATGGGTATCAGTCATATGGTCGGATGCACCAAAATCAATAATCCAGGGAGTACGACACGAAGTAGTACTAAGAGCAGTCAAAAAAGTACCTTTGTGGGCTAAGGAACGCAATGGCAGAGGAGTAGAAGACTGACCCAAGGCTTGAAAGGTCGAAAAAAGAGCATATAACTTCTCAAGTTGCTCGAGATTAAAACCCCCAATAGAGGCCGACTAAGTGTGATGGGCTTTTTCTGATTGCTGCTCAGTTAAGGCCTGTTACCCATGAGATTTGTTGGGCTGTCTAGTCTTCCAGTCAACAGGCTTGCCATGTAAAACCCAGAAGGTATCTTTGGAATGGCCTGATTTTTTGCAATGGTCACAAAATGGCCTTTTGTTTTGTCTCAGCCCAGATCCTATGGGAGGCCCACGGGTTACAAGGGTTGAAGCTTCAGGCCCAGATGCGATTTTCTCCTTCAACATCACCTTCCTTCTACTTTCTTCACGCCGAATTTCGGAAAACACCTCCCGAATGGAAGGTAATGGCCGGCGACCCAAGACTCAACTCCTCACATCGTCGAGCTCTCTGTTGAGCCCAACTAGAAACTCGTACACCCTCTAGTTCTCCATTCTCTTCCTGAATCACACACTATCACTTGTGCACTCCCAAGGTTCTTCACAGCTGAGGTCTAGTTCCTGCCATAAACCCAGCATCTTCGTGTAGTATTCCGTCACCTCTCTTTCTCCTTGCTTCATCTGCCACAGCCGAGTCTTTATCTCGAAGATTTGAGAGGCATTCTCGGCGTCGGAGTATGTTTTGCGAACAGCTTCCCACACGTCTTCCGTCGTCGGCAGGAACATGTATGTTTTGCCGATTGCTAGTCGCATGGAGTTGATCAAGTAGGAGGTGAAGAGGGAATTCTCATAACGCCATTTCTGGAAGACCACTACTTCCTTGGAAGGTGGCTGTTTGATCTCGCCAGTAAGGAAGCCCAGTTTGCCTTTGCCGTCAATAACCAGCTTGTCGAATTGGGCCCATTCTCAGTAGTTCTTACCATTCAGCTTTTCTACGGTAAGATAAATTGAGGAATTTTCAAACCCACCGATCGAACCCATGGAGGGGATTATCTTTGATTCTCCCTCCTGAGTTACCAACCGGGTAAACTCATGGCTGGCGGCCATGGCTTGCTAGGGTTTTCATAGTAACCTGGGCTCTGATACCATGAAGACGATGAGAATATGGAAACTGAATCAAACTTTATTTAATCAATTCTAAAATTCTTTACATACTCGGTCCCTATTTAACATGTACATAGAGAACAAATATGGAAACACAAAATTAAACCCAAATAATCAGCCTAAACATTCCAAATATTGGATCTCATTATGGCCTCAATCTCAATCTCTTATCACAATCTCCTCCAAATCCTTTTCAAATCATTCAAGATTTCAATAGAGGTGACCCTAGAGAAGGATGGAGAAGAGTGGTGTAACAGGGAAACATGGAGGTAGGATCATGTAAACTGATCAAGGGAAAGAAGCCGCAACAGCCATTCAAAAAGAAGGTATCTCAAGTGGCACAATTATTTTCAATTGAAGCCATCGAGCGGGTGGAGACAGGGGAGGGATGAGGCTCCAAGCAGGGGCATCAATCATCTACAGCCACTTAGCAGGTACATGAATTGACCCCCTACTTGACCTAAGCCATTGACTGAGTTACTGAAGGAAGATGGCTTTAAATGGAACCCTAAGGTTGAGGAGGCTTTTGAACAATTGAAGAAGGCACTAAGTGAAGTATCGGTGCTAGGCTTGCCTAATTTTAGCAAGCCATTCACATTGGAGACAGATGCCAGTAACTATGGAATAGGGGCAGTCTTTTCATAGGATGGTAGGCCCCTAGCCTTTCGTAGTCAAGCCCTAACCCCCAGACACCAAGGACTCAGCATCTATGAGAAAAAATTGATGGCAGTCCTAATGGCAATGGAGAAATGGTGACACTACTTAGAGGGAGGAAGATTTGTTATTAAGACAAATAATGAAAGTTTAAAGTTTATGTTGCAACAAAGGCTGCATACCCAATTGTAGAAGAAGGGTATGACTAAACTTACGAGGTTGGATTATGTGATACATTTCAGCAAGGGGAAGGAAAATGTAACAGCAGACGCTTTGTCTCGCTACCAAGAAGAAGGAATGACTACAGCCATTTTAGCAGTGGTGTCGGATTGGCTCCAAGAGATTACAAACAGTTATCTAAAAGGTGAGTGGACCAAAGGATTATTGGAGCAACAAAGCATAAGTGCAAACAGCCGGAAGGATTATTCATTTAACAATGGAGTGACACGGTACAAAGGCAAGCTGGTGATAGAAGATTGTGAGGAGTTGAAGGGCAAAATACAAGAAGCACTACATGAGTCTCCTATTAGTGGTCATTCGGGCATACAAAATACCTATCGTAAGGTAAAACAAGTATTCTTTTGGCCTCAATTAAAGAAATACGCATGGGATTATGTATTAAAGTGTGATGTATATAAACAGTGCAAACATGAAACAGTGGCTCATTTGGGTCTACTACAACCCTTAGCCATTCCAGATCAGGAATGGACCAATTTGACAATGGATTTTATAGAGGGGCTCCCAAAGTCAAAGAGAAAGAATTGCATCATGGTAGTGGTGGACCAATTTTCTAAGTTCAGTCATTTCATTAGCCTATCCCACCCATTCACAGCACAAGAAGTGGCTAGAACATTCATGGATAATGTGGTGAAGATGCATGGAATCCCTTAGTCTATAGTCTCAGACAGGGATAAGGTATTTACCAGCCTATTTTGGAAAGAACTTATGAGATCATTAGGCACTAAGCTACTTATGTCTATGGCATACCACCTTGAAACGAATGGTCAATCAGAACTGCTAAACCAGTGTTTGGAATCTTACTTGAGGTGCTTCAGTTTTTTGCAGCCAAAGGGGTGGCATGAATGGTTGGCAGTAGCTCAATGGTGGTATAACTCGAGCTTCCACAACTCGATCAAAATGACCCCATTTGAAGCTCTCTATGGCTATAAGCCAAGGTTACTACAGGCTATTGGGGGACAGACTATAGTGGCTGCAATTAGGACGTACTTGCAGCAAAGACAAGACACTATACGCCTAGTTAAGGTAGAATTGGCTAAAGCACAAAATAGGATGAAGCAGTTGACTGACAAGAAAAGAGTGAAAGGGATTTCTCAGTTGGAGAGGACGCTTATTTGAAGCTTAGCCAACAGCATCTCAAAGCCCTGACCCACCAACCCATCTCCAAGCTAAGCTCTAAGTACTATGGGCCATTTACTATACCAGAGAAGATTGGGACAGTGGCCTACAAGTTGCAACTACTAGAAGGATCACAGATCCATCCTGTCTTCCACGTTTCTCTCCTCAAGAAAGCCATTGGAGCATAGAGATTCACCCCTAAGCTTCCGCCTATAGTGGGAGAAGAAACGAAAGAAGCAATACCTACAGTTATCCTAGCCAAAAGGGTGATTCATAGGCATGGGGTTCCTCTCACCCAAGATATGAAAGTATTTTCCAGATCTTCAACAATTTCCCAACACAGCCAGCTTGCTACACATTTTTTGAGGACAAGAAATGCCTTAAGGGGAGGGGATTTTCATGTTAGCAAGCTATTAAGCCTTGATGTAGGAGGCAGGTAGGCCTTGTAAAATAACAACCGTTTTTGGCATAGTTGGAGAAATGTTCCAGCATGTCCTATGGCAAATTGTAAGGCCAAGTGAGCGAGTGGGATAAATGTTTTGGCGCCCAAATTAAGCTAAAGATCAATATAAATAACACTGATCCACGCCTAAACCCAAATGATGAATGAAGCAAGGAAATCAGTTTCCTCCTCAATTATTTTTCCCTCTTAATTCTCATCTCTCTCTTTCTCTCCCTTCTCTCAATTCTTCCCCCCTAAATTCCCAATTCTCTCGTTCAATCTTCCCTTGTCAGGTCAAGGATCTAACATCCTCTTCTCTTGCTCTCTAGGTTTTAGATTTGAAACCCATCGTTTCCTATTTTGGTCGTCTTGGAAACTCATTGCCGATAATAATGAGTTTTAGCTAGCAATAACCATTGTTTCTAGCAATGAATCCATCATATCCGGCAATGGGTTCCAAGCTAGTATTTTTTTTTTTTTTTTGAATTTTTTTGTTTTAGTTTTTGTTAAATTTAATTTAATTAAGGTTATTCAACCCAAAACTACGTCATTTTTACTCAAAATAGACAGCATAAACTCTTAAAATTGGCAGATGAGGAGTGCAATTCAAAGAATTGAAAAGACAAGGGCTTCTAAGGTCAATTTTAAATTATAAGGGGTTGCCATGCAAATGAGTCAAACCACATGGGCAGTCTCTGCAATTTACCCAAATGTTTTCCTCTTATTCTTTATTAGGCTAATTGCATGAAGAAAACCCCAACTTTACCTTTGTTTCAATTTTGTACTATTATTTTTGTAATAGTAGTACCTAACTTTAATTCTGTTTCAATTTTAGACCATCATTGAGGCCATTAAGTGTTGATGTGGCCTACCAAGGTAGCCAACATGGCTACCACTTCAGTAGCCACGTCAGCCTAAAAAAAATATATTTGTGTCTATATATATATATATAAACTCAATTAAATATATATTTTATTTAAAATTAATAAAAGATTGAAGAAGACCAACCACAATGGTAGGCTACCACCAACAACATAACCCCCAATGTTGGGGATTGTCTTCATCCGCCTTTTTTGTCATCTCAACTACCCTCATCCCTCCCTTCATTCAAAGTCGCTCCCCATTGGCTCGATCATCTTAAGCCTCCAATTCTTCATTAGTTCCCACTACCTTCAACCTCTAGTCCTCTACCTCTTCCATGCACTTGGTTGGTGATTCCAATGACTTCTTTAGACAAGGAGAGGTTGAATTGGTTTTGGGTGAACGAGAATATTTGGGGCTTGGTAGAGCGCGATTGGTTTGATTGTGTTTGGTTTCCTTCATCAAGGAAACTCCATTGATTTCTTCAATAACTTCTAAATTTGTTGCCAATGAAAGGGGAGGGGGGGTCTCTCTGTCCCTCTCTCTTCCTGAGTTTTTGCTGCCTCCAACATGGCACCACCATGCCTCGCCAACACTATCTTCCTTTCCCTTTAATCTTTCACCCTTCTCCCCCATTTCCTCTATGTTTCTCTCAGTCAACAACTGTCTCAACCTCCACAATTGCCACTTGTCACCTCCAACGCCACCATAAATCACCATTGCTATTGCAACCACCATGCCTGCCTCTCTTTCTATCTCTCCTAACCACCATTAATGGTTATTTCAACCCCCATTGCCAATAGGGCTGGTGTTGTTGGTGGCAGCCTGTCACCCTAGCCAGTCTCTACAAGTTTTTTTTTATTAATTTTAAATAAAATTATCTATTTAACTAAGTGTTTACGTATACATTCAAATCTATTTTTTGTCGGTTGACGTGGCAACCACGTCAACTACTTCAGTAGACCATGTTATTCAACAGTTTTAACTAACGGAATAGTAACAACAGTCCAAAATTAAAACAAAATAAAGCTAGGTACTACTATTGAAAAAATTAGAAGTATAGTCTAAAATTGAAACAAAGGTAAAAGTTAAAGCTTTTTCTTTGTAATGCAATTTGCCCTTCTTTATTTTAGTGCTGTCCTAATGATTGCACATTGCCACAAATGTGGCATTAGCCTCCTTTGCAATTTGGGAGCAGCATGTTGATGCACAGCCTTAAAAGCTTCAATTGGTCAAGCATGATACTTCAATAAGCCATGTGGACACCTTCATATATACCTCATCTCTTGTGGGACAAGCTTGCTGCTTGCAGAAATCTTCTTTTTTTCTTTCTTCCAAGTAATAGCCCGTTGCTCAACCACTTGCTGAGCAACCTGTTAGCCAAGCAACACTGCTCAATCATCTGTCAAGCAATTTCTTCCTGACCGTTACTCCTTATCTCCCTTTTCTATCTTGGGAGTTTAATTTCTTGTTTATGCCAGTTTAGTACATGTCATCTCTATTTCAACAAAACATCAACTAACATCTATGTTTCATTACAACATTGCCAGCATACCAAAAAAAAAAATAAAAAAAAAAGATATGAACATAAGCCACAATATACCTCTCTACTCTTTTCATGTTTTATTCACAAAATGTTTACAAAATGCAGTGAAATCAAACATCTATTCGTCCATCTTCTCTTTCCCTTTAGCATTACTTGTTTCACCTAAGTACGTTTGAATGTGCAGGCAAGTGATTAACATTTAGAAAGGACTGTGAGGGTTAGAAAACATCATATCAAGCCCTATGAACATAGTTTTTCCTAATACTTTTGTAACCAAATGAATGAACTCATTAAACACATTCAGATAGAGGTGTCATGGTGTATGCTATTTGCAGATGACATAGTGTTAGTGGATGAAACAAAAGAGGGAGTGAACACTAAGCTTGAATTATGAAGAAACAATTTAGAATCTAAGGGATTTAAATTAAGTAGAAAGAAAATAGAATATATGGAATGTAAATTTAGTAAAAATGCAAGAGTGGAGGATGTTATAATAAAATTGGAAGACCAAATCATACAAAGAAAATACCATTTTTTATATTTGGGATCAATGATTCAAAAAAATGGAGAAATTCACGAGAATATCACGCATAGAATTAAGACAAGTTGGCTAAAATGGAGAAATCCATCGGGGGTGTTATGTGACGGTAAAATCCCATTAAAATTGAAAGGAAAATTCTATAGGACAGCTATAAGACCAATTTTATTGTATGACTCAGAATGTTGGGCAGTCAAATACCAACATGAGCAAAAGACGAACATAGCGGAGATGAGGATGCTAAGATGGATGTGCGGCCATACAAGAAAGGATAAAATTAGAAATGAAGTTATTCGTAATAAGATAGGAGTAGTGCCAATCGAGAAGAAGATAAGAGAGACTAGACTAAGATGGTTTGGTCATGTAAGAAGAAGACCAGGAGATGCTCCTGTGAGGAGAGTTGATGAAATGAAACAATTAGTCAAAAAAAAAAAGAAGTAGAGGCAGACCCAAGAAGACTTTGAGAGAGACATTAAAGTTTGATATGAAATGTATGGGCCTAAATGAAGATATGACAGAAGACAAAAATACATGGAAGTCTAGAATTCATGTAGCCGACCCCACATAGTGTGATAAAGGCTGGATATGTTGTTGTTGTGTTTTGTTACCAAATGAATGGCAACCCAATTTAAACTTTTATCAGATGACCAACCTGCAAGATTGGTCTAGAGTGCTCGACACTCGCCCTATTGTAAAAGATGTATCGCACTCAACACATTGTATCAAACCCTATGGCCATAGTTTCATGAGTACGCACAAAAGATGATTTTCTTTAATGCAACAAGAAGTTTCAAAGAACATGCATTGGTGCCTTAATGAACAGTTACATAGTGGTATATCATGCAACATGCTAGTTTGAAACAAACAATGAACCCTCACCTCATTAGAATAAGCTTCCGAAGAAGTTCTCTTGAGAGGTTTGCTAGCTACCATGGTCTCCCCATTACTAGCTGACATCCCACCTCAATTGGCTCCCAGTTGACCTCACTGACTAGCTCTCCTCTCTGTTGCTTCTGCCTGCCTGCTCACCTTCTCTCCTTCACTTTCTCTTTTATTTCTTTCATCTCTTTTCTCTTTCTTCCTTCCTTTTTGTGCTTGCTCAACAGAAGCCAAAGTGAGAGCATGCACATGCACACCCTATTTTCCTTTCCCTCCTACCCTTTTCTCTCTCTTCCCTTAGTCTCCTCACTCACTACTACCCATAAGCTAAAAAAGAGAGAATGCTCTCCCTCTCTTTTTATAGAGGTCACCTGAAACACTTCCATCACTGCACGGCTAGGAGCTCCCCTATAGGGTGGCAGAATCCTGCTGCAGTCGTCTGTTCACCTGCTCCTCTCCTTTTGTCCTGCCCGCCTCTAAGGTGTAGGGTGGCAGTAGCTTTCCATGGCAGTCTCCTCAATCAGATTTCAAGCAGCCTACTAGATTTCATGCGGCTAGTCTTTTCCATAAGGCATGGACCTGCAACCTTTTTCAGTCTGTTTTTTTCCCTTCCCTCTGTTATTTTTCGCCACACCAAGAAAGCACTCAGCCGACCCATTTGACACTAGACCGTGCTTGAAGCTCAGACCACTTGGTAATTGCTTGAGCGCCCCCTTCTTGGGCCACACACCCACCTCAGCAAAATCACACTTCTTGGCCGAAGCTTCATTTCTTTAGCCCATCTTCTGGACCTACTCTCCACTTAACCAGTTTATTGTCCCTTTCTCCTTCAATCTTATCGGAGTTAATTTAATTCTTCAGAATTTCTAGAAAAATTTAGGGTGTTACAATGCTCAACCACCTACCTAAAAACAAGGTTAACCATCTTACATGGAATTTTCATGATGAATGACAACACAATTGACCAAAAAATTCAAGAAATAACAGTTATTGCTATACAAACAAAGGTGCCCTGCATCAGGGTTCAGCCTAGCACATACCGCCTACAAAATGTTCAACACATTGCTGTATCAACCCGTACCATATTCTGTTTAAAACATTCAAGTTCTACTAAATCTAAATTATAACCACAGACAAGAAAATATACTTACCCCATACTTGTACTGTGCTCCTGACTGCAAGTCCGTTTCAACTGTAGTTAGTCATATCATGTTAGGGTCTAAAAGTTAAGCTGCGAATATATTTACAAAACAGAATAAAAAATAGTACTCTTACTGTCTTACAGTTTCCAGGATCTATATAGGCAATAGAAACAAGGAACCCAGGACCCATGTATGCAAATAAGTTTCTCCAGCCTTTCTTCTGCATATGTAAGGAATGGAAGCCATCAATCAAGCCATACCTATTAAATAACAGTAGGTCCAACTTATATGTGCAGCAGTCGTTCATGGACACCCAGATGTAAAACCTTTGTCAAGAATAACTATAACAATACTCAAATTCATCGAGTTTAAAAGCTATGGGCCAATAAAATTCCCAGATAGATAAAAAATTGATGGAATCATTATTTCTTAAAGCTGCAAACCATGGAATTGGAATTAGTTTGGAAACCATTATGGCCAGTTCAGTTACAAAAAATGTTTTTCAGTTTTCCCTTTTCAGATAAAACCCATGTTTCTAAAATGGAAAACACAGGAAAAAACTACCCCCTTTTTTGTAAAGAAACAATAAAAAAACATCTTAAGGGTGCTTTCCAATAGTCAACCAGTGCTATTAAAGGCGCGCCTAGGCGCAAGGCGCACCTGTTGTGCCTGGAATGGTCCCAGGTCGGTGCAGGCAAGCTGGGAGCGCCTAGGCCCTCAGGCGCAGTCTTGGGCTTAGGCTTGCCTGGCTGTTTTTTTAAAAATATTTTTACTGTACTAACTTTTTAACTGTTTATTGCTGTAATTTTTAATGAAATCCTAATAGAAAAAGGAAACTTTTCATATTCCAATTCCAATTATAACTAAATACTAATTAGAATTAGTATTTACTTATTGGAATTGGTAGTTTATTTATTGCTACAATTTTTAATAGAATCCAATCCCAATAAGAGAAGAAAACTTTTTAGATTCCAATTCCAATTATAACTAAATACTAATTGGAATTGGTATTTACTTTTCATATTATAATTACAATTATAACTAAATACTAAATAAACAATAAATCAAACGAGATTCTCAAACCAAAGAGACTGATGCTTCTAATGATGAAAATATAGAAATGTTTGATCTTGATGATGAGGATGATTTTTACATTATTTAAAATTCATAATTAGTTAATCCTAATTAGGATTTAAGACCTATAAATTGTTAAAATTTAATTTAACTTGACTTAAAGAATTTTCTTATAGATTTTTTTAACTTTTGTGATGCCTGAAATATGATAGGATTTTCTTCGCTAAAATTTACAGATATGTAACTTGTTTTAATATTTTTCTTAGTTAGTATATGTTAATTTTTTTAATTTTCTTAATAACATGCTTGTGAATATATTATTAGTAATTAGGAGTTATTTTATATCTTATTCTTCAACTAGGACATATATTTTTCTTTTTCTTTTTTTTAGTTAGCATGCGCCTAGTTTCACGAGGCGCGCCTCAGGGTCTAACACCCTTGTACTCCTTAGTGCGCCTTAGGCCTTTAAGAACACTGTAGCAACACAAATTTAAAAAATTGGGAAATAGATTTTAAAGCCTGTTTAGTTGCAGAATATTTTATTTTACTTTCCATCTCTACTTTTCATCTTCATCTAAAATTTTCCCTTCTATACAAATACCATGTTTTCCAAGTGGAAAACACAGGAAAACCTACTTTTGTTTGTGAAAACAATAAAAACATTTCAAGTAACAGTCTGTATATTTGATGGGAAACAGAGTTTTCATTTTTCATTTTCTGTGAAAAATAAATTCTAAAAACAAAGGGTTATTTTCCAGATGAATAAGCAATTTTTTTGCTCAATTAAAATGATTTTCTATCCTCTGGAAAAAAATCAAAGCACAGAGGTTGTTTTCTACAACTGAACAAACCTTATAGTTGATAAAAGATCTGAAGGTGGCGCACAAACAGATTATAGAAAAGAATGCCGTCCATTCTAAAGCTCAGATTATATGAGCAATTGTTGAACATATTCAGTTCATCCAATCATCATTCCACAACTCTTTAAAGAATTATCATAGCTAGAGAAATTTAGTTCAAGATAAATGCATTAGAAAAGTTCTTACACAGGTTTTAACGATAAATGCATTCAACATGCTGAAACCAACTTCTTACACAGGTTTTTCATTCTGCTTCACCAAATTCAGTTTTAAACCCGTACAATCAAGGATGATCCTCCGGGTTGGTCTTAACGATTTACAGATCAAAATTTTTCCAAGTTGGGGACAAAAAAAAGCGTTATTCATTACTGCTCCGTACTACTACTGTAAATTGAATCTTCCAGCTCGCCGTACGAGTTCTAAATCTCACAGCCTGTGCTTTTTTTAAAAGCACAGAGAGAGAGAGAGAGAGAGTCCAGCAAACACTATTCCTTTTTTGACTAGGCTATAATTTGGTCAAAAGATTCCAGCAAACGAAATAGGAGGAAAAGAGAACGCCAGTCTCGTTGCTAATATAAGGTCTACCATTGTAAAGCCATGCTAATCTGCAATTTAAAAGGGAAAACAGTAGAAGGGAAAAGAAGGAAACTCACATCAGGCACAACAATCTGATCAGGCTCCAAGTTCTCAATGAGAGGCGTATTGGAGAAACTCGGATTCCGACCATTGCCGACGATGAACTGCGTCTGCTCAGTACCTGAAGCCGCCGCCGCCGCCGCCATAGCGATACCGGACTCCGCTATTCAAAGCGGCGAAGACAATCCAACACTAGAAAACACGATTCAATCAATCGACTGAGAAAGAAATACACAACAGGAACACATCAACCTGCACGCACCTATTGAATTCAATAGGTGAAAAGAGAGATTGTCGCTGTGCTACAGCAACTAACAAGATGAGGAAGAAAATGATAGAGAGGAATTGAATACAGCAGAGCAGAGGAGAGCAGAAGCATTCCAAAACCTGCTCCCCCTTGAGAGTCCTGCTCCTGCAGGGCAAGTACGCGACTAGTAGTAGTAACCCGCACGCACGCCGTTTTGGCGTTTTATATCGAGCCTGGGATTTACATTCAGCCGCCCCAGACCAATTCCAAAGGCCAATTTCGCTGCGGAATCTTTAAAAAGGAATTATAATTCTCATGCTTCGCTTACTTACTTACTTACTTATTTATTTATTTAAGCATAATTTTCCATCCTATTTATTTATAACATATATGTGGCATTCTCATGTTCTAATATCCTCGTTCTTTTTTCTTTTTTTTTTAATTTTGTGATATTAATTTTCTTTAATTTTAAATTCATTACTGTTAAACTCATGAACTAAACTATTAAAATCTAAATACTTAACGTAACAGATACCACAATAAAATAACTATTTTAACCTCTGTTATAGTTCAAGCACTCGATTGTGTGAGATTTGAGTATTTAATACTATAAGATTGTGTTTGATTTCAGAGAGTGACGTAGTATTTGTATCATTTGCACTACATGGAGGCGACAAACACAAATTTTTGACCTAAATTAATTCAGTTCAATTAGATTATGCAATTTAGTTAGTTGCCTACAGATCATAACAGGATTCAAATATCTGCCTAAAACGTAAATCTCAGAATTTCTGATTCTTGTATTAAAAAATTAAAATAAAATAACCATTTTAAGTGCTATATTTACTTTCAACTCAATGATCTTGCTTTAAAAAATATATTTTTAAATTTACTATAATTATTATTAAATAAGTACTTGAGTAATTAACAAAAAAGAGTCATATAATATTTAGGAAAATAAGATATATAAAGATCAAAACTTTCAATCTCAAAATAAATCCATCTTAAGTTTGCTTTTAACATTTTTATACATTCTCTTCGTGTTACGAAAAATATATATATATTAGTTGATTAAAATCATTCATTTTCAATTTTTCTTGGTGAGTTTCGAGATATATCTTCCTATAAAGTTGTAGATATTTTAAATTTTTATTTTACGAAATACTTATTTATAAAAATATATATATAGTTTGATAAAATTAAAATATCAATAGTATTTACGTTGATGGTAGATGATGTATTTTATCCTAATTTTTTTATTATTTCAAAATAAAATTTTATATAAAATATTAATCGCCAATAATTATATATTAGGAATAGTGTTAAAATAAATTAGTAATATACATTTAATTGACGAAGGTCGAGGGGGGGACAGGGCGAGTGATGTAGGGGCGGGGAAGCGGGAGTGAGACGCAAGAGAGTCACGTGGCAAACAAAGATTAAAATGTGGCCATGGTGGCGCAGTCAGCGCAAACAGCAAATCTTTGACCTTGTTCGGTGCGAACCACTGGGACCCGCCTTTCTGTACATTTTGTGCGGTTTAGACTAAGCCTCCTCAAATGGACGGCTCACCCTATACGGACGTGCTGGGTCACTTTAGAATCAATTCTAATTTTATAATTTTAAACTTTAGATATTCAAAATTAAGATATAGACATGAAATTTATTTAAAATATAATCATTAAATCAAAATATTAACTAAAATAATGTCAAAAATTTGATTTCAACACTTATTTTATTTCACAACTTGTAAGATAAGAAAAACTCTTAAGACGAGGAGAAAATCTTCTTTATATTATAAATAGATTGAGAAAGGGTATTTATAAAAATAAAATAAATAAATGAGTGGAGCTTAAGAATTTTAATTTTTTTATTAATAATTTTAATCAATTTTGATTGAAATTATAATTTAGAGGTGGAGGGTAAATGAAATTCCAATTATTACGCCTCTTTATTTTGAAAGGCAAAAATTTATTAAATATTATTTTATTATAATGTGATGTAATTGACTTCTTTTTGGGAGTCAAGAAATAATTGTGTTGTAAATCTAGTCTGATTGAGATGGACTTATAGAATACGATGCTATAAAGTAAATCTTTGCAAAATCTATTTAAGATTTTTTATATAAAACGAAATAATTTTATTTTATTGCACGTGATGTGAGTTCATAGAGAATATGAGACTTGCACACCACTCCCTTGTAAGTTACGTCGGCCAACATAAGAATTACCCGACGCAAGTAAGTAAAACAAAAACAACAAAATATATAACAAAATTTTCAATTAAAAACCATAATAAATTACTGATTCACCACAAAAACCTTTGAACCTTGCTTTTTAAAAAATATTTTGTAACACCGCGTTCTTCTAAATGTGCTATTAAACAAAAAATTAGAGAAGTTTTTAAAATAAAATCATTAATTTAACTTTATTATTAACTAATTCCTTCCCCTTTGACTTATCTAGTAGATCCCTTAATATATTTTATTTTGATTAAGTTAACTCAATAATAATCTCTCCCTCAATCCATTTGAAAATACAACAATTTATTCTAAAATCACAATCAAGAGTTATAATCAAAGTTTGGACATATTTAAATGTGTTTAGATTGAATCACAATCATGTTACAATTTTATTCTTTTTTTTAGTCATGTTTAGTTCACACTTAGATTTAAGAGACTATGATTTTTTTTTAGAATTTGATTGTTATTCAATATCATATCAAAGTCAAATATTTAAAATACATAAATTATCATCAAAATTTGACAACAACTAAAACATTCGTAAGACAACTTTGTGTAAAAATATCAACTTCAAATGACATAATTTGACCCTTTAAAAAATTATTTAAACTTGACTATTCATAGTTTTGTTCTTAGTGTGATATACTTTGGAATCTTGGATATTTGCCTAATCAAATATCTACATTTTCATAGGATTCATACACCATTAGAAAAATCATTTGATAGGCTATAACATATCCATATCCATAACTAATTTGATTTTATTAAAGTTTGATATCTTGAATTTGACTCTAAGTCAACTAGTTTAATGGGCTGAGTATATTCTGTAATCATTATCAAATTAAGCATACTTTTTTCACAAAAGTTAAACAAATGTGAAACTAAATTTGTTAGAAACTAGACTTCCCTAATCATATTCCAAAATTTTCTTATAGTTTAATACATTGCCTACCCTTTCCTAGAAGCTATCAAAATATACTATTATTTAAACTATTCAGACATGTTTCATAAGAAAAATTATAACTAAATGTAGGAAAATTATTTTTTAATGATTCTTGTGTGAAAAGTTTGAAAACACATCCTATTTCTTGGAAAAAAAAATATAGTTGAAGACACAAAATACACCAGGAACTTCGTTTCAACCAAAATAGTAAGTGTTACTAATCATATGTATATGTTAATTTCTCATTCCAAACAATCTCAACCTTCCAATGGTCTACATATTATTACAAATTAAAAGATCCATTTTCATGCAAATATTACCAAAATAAAACCTATGTAGTTAGAAGCTTACAAAAACATAGAGTTACAATATGTAAGCAAAACTAAATTAAATGTTTATCTATATCTCATATTCAAAAACCATATTCTTTCTTTGATGCCCTACAAATAGAAAACAGTCCAGATGTGGAGCGAATCCAAGTGGCAAATCCAGGTCACAATCTACGAGTAGGCATTTGGGTCAAATACATATCTAAATGAGTTGAAATCTACAAATCAATAGCAAAAACCAACAAAGGAAGAGCAAGATGAGAAGAAATCAAGACACAATCGACTGGGGCACCCCTCCCCCCCACTCGATCATGGAAGTCTCATGGCACTGAAAACTTCCCATTGACCCATTGATGAAACATGATGCACAACTTGTTGAGCAAGCATATAACTGAGCAAGGCAATGAAGAAACATGCAAGAGGAAGATGAGACAAGATCGAGTGGCTCCACTCGATCGATCATGAAAGAAGGGTAAAAGCGACCCATTATTGAATAGCAACTAAGAGATAAAGCAAAGGGCAAAGTAAAAGGCCAAGGGGAAGTCGAGGAAGGACCAAACTTGACCATGATCGAGTGTCCACTTGGTCAAAAAGCAATTTAAGCCCCTTGATGATACCCCACTAAACCTTTCATCCATGAAGGCACAAACGAGCATGAAGGAAACGAATCTAACAAAGAGGAAAATAAGGAAAATCGAGCAAAGAGAAATTGAGTGGTGACCGACTTAGTCATAACCGAGTGGCCACTTGATCATGTGTGAACAATCGATTACAAAATGCCTCCAAACCCCGGGAGCCTCATTTGAAGCCAATAGACCCTTTTGAGGGGTTTTTTGAACCAAATATACCAAGAATATTCTAAATTCTACAAATATGCCACCCAAGAAACCCGAAATGGTTGCCATGTGTCCCTTTCTCCCTTTTCTATAAATACGAGGCCTGCATCCTCTCTCATGTATGCTCACTTTGATATTCAGACTCCATTTTTGCGCTCAAGCACTCGAAAACTAATTTAAGTATCAAAGGTTTTTCTCGAGAACAACCTCCGTGTGTCTCATCATTTGTTCATTTTGACAAGCCTCTTGGTCATCCAAGGCCTCTCGGTCATTTGAGGTTTTTCAGTCACCAGAGGTCTCCTATTCACCAACAAGCAATTGCTCATTAGCAAACCATGATTTCTCCATGCCACTTATTTGGCCTCCTTATCATTTTTGTCTCCTGATTATTTGCCTCAAGGTCTCCTAATCATTATCACACAAGATTATCAAGATCACTTTTCTTATATTACAAATTCATTTGTGTATTTTGACAACAACCATTACACATAATTTCATCGTCCCGACCATAAAATGTCATTAAAGACTCGTAATTCTGAATGTGATCGTCGGGATCATCTTTACCGGCATAGGAGTCATTTGCAACATATTGAATTTTCTCGAAAGTGGTTTTCTCAATACATTATCAATGAATGAGGACTTCCGTCTTGGTTGTTTTTCTGCGACTGGGACCAATCTCTTCTATTTGAGCATTTCTTCAACCACCTTCTTCATATCATCCCACATACTCATTGTGGTGTGGTTATTTGTCCCTTTATTCCTTAACGTTGAACCCTTAGTGGGGCTTTGCCTTCTTCTTGTAGGCGTACTTACCACAATTTCCTAATGTCTTCCCTTTTGTGGACTCCACTTATCTCCTTAATAATTTTGCTCATGCTCCCAATTTTGTCATGGAAAGGCATTAGTTCCTCATGGTGGAGTTTCAATTGATTTCTTCTATGAGCTTAGGATCGGGAGTAAGTGTCAGGTGTGGATTCCTGATGGAAATTGATTTTCTCATCTCCTTGTTGGGCTTTCCTTGGCAGGGTAGTCTCTAGTACAAATCTCCTCAATGTCATGGGTAACGCTGCATCAGGGACCATGCTTTGAAGTATTCTTGCTATGTCTTGTAAGGTTTGCATTCCCTCCATATACTATTGTCACAGCGCTTCATATTCTGCCCAATGGACTGTGAGAGAAGCATGTTGTGATGTGTTGGGTTGACCATGATGTCAGTATAGATGTTGGAGGCCCAATAAAGGTGGTCGAGTCCCCATCCACTGTTAGAGCTCTAGGGGATTTGGTTGGGTACTCCTTTGTTGCTAAAAATCTACTATAGGCAAGTGTGTTCTCATTGGGTATTGAGGGTCTCGTGGAGGTGGGTGAGCCTCTACGTCTTAGGAAAGAGTTCATCAATTACTTTTGGTGTTTGCCATTAATAATGGTTATTGTTTGACTTTTCGTTATATTTTTCATAAACGACGTCAATTATTGTATTTTGATAACAACACTTTCATTTAACAATATTATCTTTACCACTAGAAGATTCGTTCCCATATTTATATATAACATCCATATATATATATACACACACACACACACATTTTATAGAAGTTAAACACATTTGCATGTGAGTTATACATTTTTCAATTGCTGCATAAACGTTCTGACATATATTCCATTTTTAACAAAAAAAAAACTTTAAATGCATCAAAACATTCATATATAACATGCATTTTTCAAAGAAGACTTAACAAGTATATGTATTCAACATAGAATTTAGACAAGCCCTTTCTTGTCTTTTTTATTCTCTCCATTATAATTCTACACTATTTCGTCAAGTTTATAAGAGTGGAAGATGACCTTTCTTCTCCTTTATATAGGACTCAAATTTTTATCTAATTTTTCCTTTGGGAGACTAATTAATTTGAAGATTTTTTCTTTTATTTTATCTTTTTATAACTTTATTTTATTGTATATTTGACTCTTTTAAGTTGAATTTAGACTATTTGAGAATAGGAGAGAACGATAAATAAAAGGTAAAAGTAACACATTTTTATGAAATTATAATATAAAGAAAAATTTTAAAATAACAAAAAGTAGCCAATGAAACCATAGTATCCTTGGCTGTAGGCCACGTGGTTGCGCTAGGCTACATCAAGCTGCAACCCGTTGATTTTATTTTATTTTTCTCTCTAAACATATATTTATTTATTTTTTTATTTGTTCCCTTGATACTTACATTATTCACTTAGGTAAGGTTTGTTGATATAGATAAAAAAATATAAAATATAATTCAAATTTTATCATTTTTAATATATTTGTTAAATTTATCTGACGATATTTATAAAAAAAATCACATGACGTCTTATCTGTCATTTTCTAGATATACTTATCTTGTCTTATCTCTCATTCCCCTTAAGATAAGTATATCTTAAACCATATAAATAAGAAAAAATGACGCATATATCTTTCAGTGTATTTTAAAAAAATTAACAAATAATTTGATAAAAATATTAGAATATTTTTTAGACTTATCTTAATAATTTCATATCTTAGTCAAATAATCATTACAACCTTATCTTACTTATTTTAACGAACACTACCTTAATAAGTACATACATATTTATGTATACATATTCAATTAGTACCTTAGTTAAATATTATAGATAAATATAATAATAATAATAATTATAATTGATAATGGTTAATTAATATTTTAAAGCAATCAAGATGAGCCAATCTGATCATCGAGAATGAAATAAGTTCTCATCCTAAAATAAATAAAATCATCTCTAAGTGAGATAATTTCTGAATTAGAATTTCGATTAATCTTTATTTCTTAAATATTATCAGTTAAGATTTTATCCCTTACAAATAAATGTCCCTACATAAGATTTGGGACACACACAAAATTACTGACTATCTTATATTGTGAGTATCATTAGAAAATAGTGAGTATTTGGGTTGTGACTTGAGTGCACTTTTCGCCCTATAATTGTGCACTTGACCTGAAAGTTCGAGAAAACTCATGGTACGACAAGTTTAAAATATTCAAAATTTTTGCTGTTAATCAAATATTTATCTTTGTGATATTTAAAATTTATGCATAGAATAACCAACAAATACACCATTATATCTAATATCAATTTATTTTCATACTTATTCACTAAATTAAATAAATATTTAAGCCTCGCTACTGTGTAGTGTACATCAATATTTGATTATCAATTAACTTAATTTGTAAGTACCCCCGCCCGGATATCCCAACCACCCGGTTTATTCGAACGGAAGCGCCTACGAAAAGAAAAAGAATGAAACACAAGACAAAAATCACCCTGGCATACATACACAAAAATAAGAACAACAGAAGCGAAGCTAAACACATGCATACACTACAGGTACCTCGCTAGCACAGCAGTCACAAGATAAATAAAAGAATACAAACTCCTGTGCTGACACACACGAGACACGAGGTATGACCTGGCACAGTCAGAAATAAAAGAATAGACCCTACACAACCATTAGAGTTGACAGAGGTTGACGAGACTGCCTGTACACCATACCGACTTTGCTGCTAGACGCTGACTCTCTTGCCTGGACCCACGCTGGCACTACCTGGAATGATGGAAAGCAAAGTGAGTTGAGAGACTCAACAAGCATGAAGAAAAGAAAGGCTGAAGGCTGAATATAACCAGAAAACTCTTCCCAAAATAAACCCCCAGGTACACACAAGGCAAGAGACGCTACAACATGGCAATATAACATAATAAAACACATACTGGTCCTTGGGGTCCACACAAGACACACGGCACCCAAGTCCTATACCAACCCGCCGTTGCCCTAAAAGGCAACATAAATCTCCACAAACCTGCGCGCGCGATCCCGGGTCGATACTCCCATCACCCGTCCATGTCGGTACTCCTAACAACCGAGTCATAGGCTCCATCTGAACGGTACTCCCGTCCGAGAACTATATACTACCAGTAGCCATGTAATGTACATAAAAATGCAATGGTGTAGTGAGCATCAACGTGATACACTAGCGCCCATACATCCAGGCATCAGGCCATACTCCGCCCACATAGTAAACCACACGCCATGCATATGCCCGCGCTGGATGCAACCTAACCAAGGTAGAATGTCCGTGTCCAAGCATACTCAACAAATGAATATCCTAACATGCATCCCGTACCCATGTGCATATCAAATCATGAACAATAATACAATGTATCTACTCATGCAGTAAATCACATGCCGGCAGAGCTAGTCAGCAGTGCCCAGCACCGGTCAACGCCCAGTGACTAGGAGTGTCCGCCTGACGGTCTACTTCAGGGCCGTACAAAAGTCTACCCCAACGTCACCAAACAGTCGACCCTTGCCCCACTGCTCAATAACTCTAACCGAATCATAAATAAACTCCAGAAAACCGTAAATAAACCCGCACATCTGGGAACCTAGTCCCCAAATTTGGTTCAGCATCATTCTGAAAGGAATGAGAGCAGTACAAACCCCCGTAGGCACTCAACAAATAAAACTCTAGAAGTCTCGGATTTAATTTAAATTAAAACAAATGAATAATAATTTAACAAATAAGGTTAGGTGCCGAATTAGAGTAAGGGAGGTAATAAAATACAGGAAATCACGGGGTCTTTCGTGGGAATTAAAGATCAAGAAGAGAGGGTTGGGAGCTTGCCTTTACACGGCCGTTCCTTACTTTTCTTGCATACCCGCTGCGAAGTAAAATGTTTAATAGCGATTAATAAAATCGTGGCTCACATTAATTAAATCTAACCGTGTAATATAAATAATTTAGTCATCTAAAATTCCCACGAAGGCACACCATAAATAAAACCTCAACGAGTCTTATATTTAATTTAAATTAAATCGCACCAATAACATCCTCAATGTATATAATTACTACGCGAAATTGAAACGAATTGAAGGAAGACGAGGGGTTTATAAAATGAAAAGAAATTGTAAGGGTAGATGAGAGCTTGCCTGTATCTAGTCGTTTACAGCGTTTCCACGCTTGAACATCACCAAATTAATACACACTGTAAAATAGAATAACTCCCAAAATTAATAAAATTAGACTCAAAATAAAATTCTAATCGCGTAAAATTTATAATTTAACATATCACGCTTTTACTAATTTTTACCCATATACCTGATCACTTCCTTTGTTGAAAAATCCTAAAATTCTTTTATTTTTCCTTATTTTATTTTCTTTCCTTTCTTTTCTTCTTCTTCCTCCTTCTTCCCCGGCTCTGCTCTGCACGTCATTCTTCTTCTTCTTTCCTTCTTCTTCTCCCTTTCTTCTTTATTTTTTTCTTTTTCTTCTTCTTCTTTCCTTCTTCTTCTTCTTCTTCTTCTTCCTCGCGGCTTCTCCCCTACGCCTTCTTTCTTGCGCGAACCAGCAGCCCCTCGTTGCTGCCCAGCCCCCATCGGCCGTCGCTGGCCCCTGCCAGCGGCACCGTTGGCTGCCCCGCTACCGGTGACACCACCCACGGCCGCACCGCTGCTTGCGTCGCCCTCCTTACCCAGCTGCGAAGCTCGGCTGCCATGGCCGAGCTTTACTTGGCCAGCCTCCCATGGCCGCCACCTCTTTCTCTCCCTCGTTCTATCTCTCTCTCTCTCAATCTTGATCTCTCCCTCTCGGCTAAGCTCTCTCCCTCACTCGATCTCCTTCTCTCCATCTCCCTCACCCGATCTCTATCTCTCACTCTCTGTTCGCTTTGAAAAATATGGCCACTGGCCATTCCATAGCCTCCACGCACACGAGCACAGCCACACAATTACACATTTTAATTAATTAAATTAAATTTAATTTAATTTATTATTTTATTATTATTTTCAAAATTTGAGGATATTACATAATTCGAGTCCAATTTTTACAACCTTTAGTTAAGGAATAATTTACAAAATTATTTGATATAAAAATTATTTTCCCAAATCTCTCAAGTATCAAATTTTTAATATCGATACAGATATTTTGAAATTTTTGAATAATTGTTAATTAAGTCCATCTTTGACGATTTTTTTTGAAAATTTTATAAAATTTAATAATTGTACTAACTCCCAAACTTCCAAATAAATTGTTAAATCATTTAGTTAATAATTTTTCTCTCAAAAATTGATACTCTCATTAGTATTAAATTTTTTAATATATTCATCAATCAGACCTGTTTTAATAATTTTTTTTTCATAATTTGATACTCTAAAATTTTGTAAAGATATTGAGTGTTTGACCCGTTTTAATATATCCATAATATATTATATAATATTAAAAATAATTATATAAATATAATTTAATTTTTTATATATACAAGTGATGCAAGGACTATAAATCCATCCCTGCCTAGTCCTCATAAAAACAAATAAAAAAATCAACGATTATCCCTATTTCACTTGGTCTTAACCCTCGATCAAATGGCGTTGACCCATCCAAACAGGGGTAGGGCGACCCCACATTATTATTATATATATATGTATTATTTCCTTGTTACATGTCAAATTTTTATTGATAATTTGAGATAAAATAAATATGTATTATAATTTTAATTGAACCGATATAGGTATCCAATGGATATTCAATACTCAATGAGAATGGGAAGGGGAACTGAAACCATTATAGACCATTTGTGTGATTTAATTCAATTTTATCTATTTGTGTGATTTTAAGTGTAATTCTTTTGAGTTTATGTGTAGTAGGCCCGGCTCAAGAGATAGATCACCAAAGCTTATGTTTAGGCCTTAAAAAAGAGGGGGGCGGGCGACCTAAAATTAATAATTGATTAAAATTTATTTTTTTTATTAGAGATGCAAAATTATTAATTATATTTTATAATAGTTTTTTTTTTTTAATTCATACTCTGTTTATTTTAGTATTTCATTTAAACGAGAAGACTCCTCAACTCTCCAAGTTCGCTGATCATTTTCTAATATTAGATAATATATAGTGAGATGCCATTTAGACAAGAAAGCCTCCAACTTCTTAAGTTTACAGATCATTTTTCAATATTAGGTAATAAATAATAGAGTATAAACTAGTAAAGCAACCGGAAAAAAAAAAGTGGCATTAGTTTAGGAGGACAATTAATTTAATAAAATGATTATTTGGACAATGAAAATTTTGTCTAAGAAATCTGCATTGATTTGGGTAATTAAAGAAAAAAAAAATAAATCATTGCATTTTTTAATTTGCAGGACCTGGTTATAAACTCTTCATATTTTTTTATTTATTTAATTTTTACATTTTCATATCTTTTTCTCTCCTCTATATTGTCAATTGAAAAAAAAAATATTTTTTAAACTTAAATACAAAAATTTAATTAGTGATTTTACATCAAAAAAACAAACAAAGTAAAAATTAAATAATTTTTAATATCTATTTATATTATTAAAAGGTCCCTAAATTAACTCTTGTCTAATGTCACAAATATCTTAAGATGGCCTCATGTGTAGGGATATCTTCTTGCCTTCTCATGACAACTTCATGAGTCATTAAAGGTCCAAAAAGTTAATCCAAAGACAATTTGTCAATATCTTGAATTTCTTGAATAATTAAAGGTCCAAAATTTTCATCTAAAGACAGTTTGTCAATATCTTGAATTTCTTGAATAATTGTGACTTTGGGATGCCATTCTGTTAGGAGAGATTATAGACGTTTTTCTACTATTCATTTGGAATGGATTTTCCAATATTTTTAAGAGTGGATATTATGATATTAAGTCTAGTGTACATATATTTAATAGTCTCACCAAATTGAATCGTGAATAATTCATAATCATGTTTGAACATTTTAATTTTAGAACATTTTACTTTTGAGGTTCTTTCATGTGCTACTTAAAATTTGTCCCATATCTCATTTGTTGATTTGTAGGATGATATTCAATTAGACTCCTTTGCATTTAGAGGGCACTACAACATGTTCATGGCAACAACTTAATTGATTTTATATCATTTTTGTTCCATTATTCTTCTAGTTTTAACACCTTTACATTGCTTTGCTCAATGGTAGGCATGGTGAAACCAATCATAATGATTCTCCAAGTTTTCAACACCTTTACATTGTCTTGCTCAATGGTAGACATGGTGAAACCAATCATAATGATTCTCCAAGTTTCAACGTCTTTTGACAAAACGAAGGCTTTCATTTTGTTCTTCCAATAGGCATAATTGTTGTCATCGAAAAATGGTGGTTTGTTGTAAGATTGGCTTTCTTGAATGCTTCCACTCCATACTTGAGCTATTAGGATATTTGTTTTCAGGCTATTAAACCTCTGAAATAAGAAACTTGCTCTAATAATACTTATTCAAAAGATACTAATCAAGTGAAGCTTAAGAAATGGGTGAATTAAGTTTTTAAATTTTTTTTGTCAATTGAAATATAGTAGAAATAAATAAAAATAAATAGAAAAAAAAAATCAAGGATGACACTAATATTTATAGTAGTTTAGTAACTTGTTTACATCCACTACCTTGACTCCTAGTTAAAAATTTTACAAATTCACTATTTGAATTCTTTTTGAAGAGGAAAATACTATCCCCTATACAATCACTTTCTTAGTGATTTTGTACTTTTTACACAAGGTCAAACACTTAACCTTACTTGTGGTTTTTCACGAGCTTAAACACCTAATCTTACAAATGCTTTTCTAAGGCTAAAGTAATAATGCCTCACAAATCACTTTTTATAGTTAAAGGAAGGAGATTTGTGAGATACACTCACAATACAATAAATCCTCGCAAAAGATGACATTCAAGGTGTTTTACAATAGACACACAAGGAGGATTCTCAAATCTACAACAAAGTTTATTTTTTGGATGGTAAAGCTTGCAAAAATATTATAGAAGGAGAATGAATGTGAAGCTCGTTTTCTTTCAAATTATCTGATTTTGACTCTTTCTCATTTTTCTCTCTTTTTAACATCCTTATATAAACAAAATCGTCAATTAGTTACCAGTACTGATGACTGATATAGAAAGTAGCAACTGTTATGCCCATACTCGTTGCTGATAACCCTATCTTAATCTTTGAGCTAAAATAAGGAAGTTGAAATCTGAAAGTCAATCTATAACAATTATAGAGAAGTTAGATACACATTAGGTAATATATTAGTGAAAGCACCCCCGCCCAGTTTACCCGAACGGGAGCGCCTATGGAAGAGAAAAATAATGATACACGAGACAAGAACTACCCTGGCATGCATACTCAAAAATGAGAGCAACGGAAGCGAAGCAAAACACATGCATGCACTACGGGTACCCCGCTAGCACAGCGGTCACAAGGTAAATAAATAAAAGAATACAAACTCTTGTGCCGACACACACAAGACACGAGGTATGACCTGGCACAGTCAGAAATAAAGGAACAGACCCTACACAACCATCAGAGTTGACAGAGATTGATGGGACTGCCTGTACACCAAACCGACTTTGCCGATAGAAGCTACTCCCTTCCTCGGACTCACGCTGGCACTACCTGGAATGATGGAAAGCAAAGTGAGTCGAGAGACTCAGCAAGTATAAGGAAAAGAAAGGCTGAAGGCTGAAGATAATCAGAAAACTCTCCCCAAAATAAACCCCCAGATACACACAAGTCATGAGACGCTACAACACAATAGAAGAGTGTAATAAAAGCACATACCGGTCATTGGGGCCCACACAAGACACATGGCACCCAAGTCCCATACCAACCTGCCGCTGCCCTGAAAAGCAACAAATATGTCCACAAACCTGCGCGCGCGATCCCGGGCCGGTACTCCCGTCACCCGTCCCCGTCGGTACTCCCAACAACCGAGCCATAGGCTCCCTCGGAACGGTACTCCCGTCCGAGAACTAATAACTACTAGTAACCATGCAATGCACATAAAAATGCAATGGCGTAGTGAGCATCAACGTGATACAAGGCGCCCATACATCCAGGCATCAGGCCATGCTCCGCCCACATAGTAAACCACACGCCATGCATATGCCAGTGCCAGATGCAACCTAGCCATGCTAGAATGTCCGTGTCCAAGCACACTCAATAAATGAATATCCCAACATGCATCCCATACCCATGTGCATATCAAATCATGAACAGTAATACGATGCATCTACTCACGCAGTAAATCACATACCGGCAGAGCTAGTCAGCAGTGCCCGGCACCGGTCAACGGTCAGTGACTAGGAGTGTCCGACTGACGGTCCACTTCAGGGCCGTACAATAGTCTACCCCAACGTCACCAAACAGTCGACCCCTGCCCCACTGCTCAATAGCTCTAACCAAATCATAAGTAAATCCGAGAAAAACCATAAATAAAACCAGCACGACTAGGAACCTAGTTTCTCCAAACTGGGTTCAGCATCATTCCGAAGGGAATGGGGGTGGTACAAACCCTCGTAGGCACTCAACAAATAAAATTATAGAAGTCTCGGATTTAATTTAAATTAACACAAATGAATAATAATTTAACAAATAAGGTTAGGTATCGAATTAGAGTAAGAGAGGTGATAAAATACAGGAAATCACGGGGTCTTTCACGGGAATTAAAGATCAGGAAGAGAGGGTTAGGAGCTTGCCTTTACACGATCGTTTCTTGTATTTCTTGCACTCCCGCTGCGAAGTAAAACGTTTAATAGATTAAATTTAAATCAAACTCAAAATTCCATAATTAATAAGTGGGCCGGGAGGGTAAATAAATTGACAACGAAAGGAACATCGCAGAGAGAATAAAGAACTCACCTTAACGAAGATATCCTTAGACTTGTTCTGTCCCAAAGCAGTAAAAATTATACAAACTACAATATTGTAATAATTTGTCAAAATTAATAAAATTAGCTTCTAAACAAAATTCAAATCGTACAGAATGTTTAATACTAACTTCTCTACTTACCTGACTAATTAAATCGCAATAAAAACTTTGATTAAAACCCCAATTTCTCCTCCATTTCCACCATTTCCAGCGCTGGTTCGCGTTTCTCCTTCTCTGTAATTACACCGCTGCCTCGTTTGCTGAAGAAATCGACCAGAAATTGGCCTTAAATTGACTAAAACAAGCGGCCAAAACGTGGCCACGTGGCAGCCAAATTTGCTTTCTCCCTAGCCCCAAAATGACACCGTTTTGAGCTTGGAATTGGCTGAAAAATTCAGCCTTGATTTTTCTTCAGCCGCGCGGCCAGCCCCGCTCGACCTCACGTCCACGCCCAGCCCTCATGCACACCTGCCACTTTATCTACCAACCATTTTAAATATAATGTGAATTAAATTAAAATTATAGGCTTCCAGCCTTACACCTATCAAAATTCAATCCCCTGACCTTCCCCCCCATACCATGCGCATGCTCAGCCACTTTCCTGCCACAATCCTTGTCACATAATGGCACATCATTTAATTTTATTTTAGTTAATTATACAATTTTCAACTCATCTTTTACATCCCTTAAATATTTTATAATCACCTTATAAATCATATTTAATAATTATCAACTATCACTAAATTAATTTATTTTACTTTTTTCATAAATACTCTCAAATAATTTAATTAATTACCTAAATTTCCTTTAAATCCACAAATATTCAATAATCCCCACCAACATAGTAATTATTATTTAATATGTCTCTTAAACACAAAAATATTTAACAATTATTAATTGCTCCGACCAAATTAATAATCATTTATTTAATTTTCAAATTTTGGGATATTACAATTAGAGTGAAATGATTACATTCCAATGGCTAGAAATTCAAATTTTCAAACCTTCAATTTCCAATACACTGAGTGTTTTATTTTTGGTACTCAAGTATCGTAATAAATCTTATTTCAATTTTTGAAGAAATTCCTAGATACTCGAGTATCGTTTTACTCAGTACTTGAGTATTTTTGGTCTTCAATTGATATCATCTCTATTTCTCAAGAAAATACTCAAATATTTTAGACTACATCTAAATGCTTTCAATTTCTCAAGAAAATACTCGAGTATTACTTTCTATAGTACTCAACTATGTTATATTGTAACACGAATATTCTCGATTTCTCAAGGGAATACTACTTTCTACAGTACTCGAGTGTTTGACACTAAAAATTTTAAACTTGATTTTCTTCATTTCATACTTGATTAATTTTTTTCTAAACATGAAGTCACTTCATAAATTTAATTCTAAGAAATTATCATCTATGTTTCCATGATTTGCTTTATTAAACATCAAAATCGTCAAGGTTCATGGAAAGGACCCAACAATATTTTATTTATTTTTAAAGACAACTTCTTTCTTGAATTTACTTTCATTTGCTTGTTTAGTTCCCCAAAACAAGCAACATAGAGTCATAAGACCTTTAGCAACCTATACACCCAACTCACAATATAAATTTTCAGCAAGGGTACAAAAATATGCAAATAATTCAAAGTATACTTATATACTTATATGTAATAAAACTGTTTAAACATTAAAATCTACATACATAAGGCCATAAGGTCTTGAGTAACTTGTACATAAAAAATTAGGGATTTTTTTTTTCTAAAAAAAATAATTATAATTAAGTTAACTTTCATTGCTAAATTAATTTTCTTTTTCCTTGCCCTGACTAATGAATCTTCTAATGCAATTTCATTTGACTAAGCAAGTTCATATCGTTGATCACTAGAGAGTTTTACCCTTAATCCATAAAAAATGTAATCATTTATTCTAAGATCACAAATAAGGATGATAATAAAAGTTTCAACGTATCTAAACATGTTTAGATTGAAGTTCAGCAAAACCACCATTTTATACTCTTTTAAGTCATCTTTAGGCTACCCTTAGGCTTAAGAAACTCTTAAGCTTTTTATTTAATATGGTTGCAATTCAACATCCTATTGAAATCGAATATTTACAATATCCAAATTATCATCAAAATTTATGAAAATTTCATGCCAAATAAAAAGCTCATGAAACGTTCTTGTGTAAAAATAAAAACTTCAAATGACATCATTTGACCCATCAAAAAATTATATAAAATCTACTACGTGTAGTTTTGATCATACGACGATACGCATTTGTATTTTGGGTATTTGACTTACCATATCTTCAACTCTTATGGGAGTCATATACCATTAGAAAAGTCACTCAATAAGTTATATGTATATATATTTAAGAACATAAAATATATACTAGGAACATCATTTTAAGCCAAAACAAGGTGTTCCTAAATATAGATATATTGATTTCTCATTCCAAACATTTATAATAAAGTTATCTTTTCATCTCAATATTTCAATGGTCTAGATAATACTACATAGGGATTCATTTTCATACATAACCCTACCAAATGAAACCTATGTATTTTGTAAGCTCAAAAGAACATAGAATTACAATTTATAACTAACTAAAATGTTTGTCCATACTTAATATTCAAAGGTTTAGGGGGCAAGCTATAAATTTATCAAGTGCTTTTTGGCATGTATTGCATTTTTAACAAATTTTAAATTCATTAAAACATTCACATATAGCATGCATTTTTCAAAGAATGCCTAACAAGTATAAACATGGTCATTTTCATCATTTTTACAGTGTATTTAAAATAACATTTATGAAGTCAAGATTTTCATGTCAAATAATACAAAGAAAAAAATTGCTCGTACCATTTACCTTAATGGTGAGCCCGACAAAGAGTTATTTTGCTCTGGAGATTTTCCTTTCAGCTAAAACTTATGTGTCTCGTTCTCTAACTTTCTATCTTATTTTCTTCAAAACTCACTCTTGTACCTCTCAAAAAAATCGTAAAAACCATTCTTCTTCTTCTTTTTTTTTTTTATAGACTCTAAAATCTCGACTCTCAATCTTTTAATTGAATTACCTACCTACCAACCCTCTAATCACCAACCCTCTAATCAGGTAATCAATTCAATTTTTTTTTTATAAAATGTTCTTCCATTTTGATGGCAACTATATACGGTACATTTCACAATTTAGGTTAATTGTCACATAGCTATCATGAAAAGAATCCGCAAGCCCTTTTTTATGAAAGTAATTTACCTTAAGATCCATTTTTTTTCTCTTATTTCATTATTAATTATTTTTCTATCTCTATGTATAGATACACATTCATACATAAATTTACCGGACATTTACACGTATATACAAGTAAAATAATAAGAATTTATTATAATTAAAAAACACAACAATTTCAAACAATCTCTAAAACCTATGGAAAGGTTTTAGTCCAAACCCACCCAAGACCGAAGGAAGAGACCTGGCCCATTAGGACGGCCCGGCCCGGATGGATATATTAGGGAATGGGTCGTATCTAGGGTTTTGCCTTTTAACCGCTTCGTTGCGCTGTTTGGCTTCCTCCATTGGCATTCGCAGCAGGCACGGCAGCAAGAGTTCTCCAATCTCCAATCCTCCTTATCCATACCGGTACTGTTTACTCGTTCGTTCGTTCTTCTCACTAAACAAACAAGTTAAATTCCTGTACTGTGGTTCCTGTTAATCTTGTTTGATTTTCTGGACGTGTTGGTCTAGTTGACTTCATGCCCCTCTATCGTTCTTAGGGTTAACCGTCAATGCGACGAACGTTAGATCTGGAACTGAAAAAGGCGGATATTCGCAAGCATGTATATGTTCATGTTTCTTGCAATTGGACGATAGTAATCCCTTTTTTTTCTTTTTGTTTGTTTCGGAACTGGCCGCCAAATTTTGCATTTCTTTATTGGTGCTTGAATTGCTTGAGAGTGAATGATTCGATTATTTGTTATTGTATTGTCTACTGACATTAGTGTGAAAATAATTCAATTAGTTCTGAACCTATGTACGACCAGAGTACGGTAATATAGTGAGATTACCTTAGGTATTTGAGAAACTTGAGACACTTCTCTGTTTAGCCAAACACAGCCTTAGATAACCAAGACTTCCGGCATTTAGATAGCCAAGTTCTCACTTGGCAGCTAATGTAGCTAAACTCCAACTTCGGTCTTCTAACAGAAGATGCTAGCTAGCAAGTCAAAGTAGGCACGAAGAAAGAGAAGTCTCTTATATTGCTTGAATGCTTGATTGATGCTAGCGAGGAGAGATGGGGTACTTCTAGCTTTATCTCCTCAACTAATGGCTAAGATCAATTTGATTCATCAGCCAGTATTAGCCATCTAAAAATTCTCCCTAAATATCAAAGACTTTTTTTTCCCATTATTATGTTAGAATATCTATGCTCTTTGTCCATCAAGAAGCATATTCTAGAGAATTTTATATCTACAATTGGTCTTTAAAGAGTATTACAAGAATCATGGTTGTCGAAGGGGTGAGTCACAGTGCTATCCAGAAGGCGCTGCGAAGGCACATGAGGCTTGTGCCTTTAGTGCAGGTGAAAGGCATGCATTATGCGCCTTATGGAAAACTCAACATTAACTTTTTGTTTTTTTTCTTATTTTGTTTGTCTGAACTCTTTTGCTGGATTTGTTGGTGTAGAATTTGTTTTTGTCGATATGAGTGCATGTATGTGTAGATTGGCAAGACGTGAGGCTGCTGGTGGTTGTTGGATGGCTGCTGGAGCTCTCATGTGCCGGAAACCATATGCGTGTGAGGCATATGCGTCAACAAACAGTAGGAGCGTGAGCCTGAATGTTGGCCAGCTGCTTTCGTTGTCAGGGTCACTGGAGGCAGGCAAACATCCTCCGGCGACCTATTTTGAAATTACTATTGTTTTATTTTGTTTTTGCAGTTTGATTTTTCTTCCTGCTACTGTGCTGCATCTTTTTCCTTTTGGTTTTCCTTTGTTGTTTTATTTTCTGTTTCAATTTATCTCTGATTTTTTTGTATCTTTATTTTCACCTAATTTACGTTATTTTCAATATTATTTCTTCTTATGTGGTGAAACATTTTGTTTATTTTCAATTAATTTATATTATTTTCAGTATTATTTCTTCTTTTATGGTGGTCTCTGTTTCAGAAGTTTATTTTTATGATGTTTTTCAATTAAGTTTATTGTTGTGTTATTTTTTATAGTGCAACTATATAAACTAATTGTTTATTTTATTTTATAACACGTCTGGGTTTGGGTACATGTCTAGTACTTTGATGAAATAATATTCTAGTACATTGTTGAAATTATGTTAATAATAGTTGTTATATAATGTTGGTTATTTGTTATTTATGACTGTTCGTTTATATTTACCTCTTTATAGGTATATATTGAAAATACTGGTGTATAAGTATTTTTAACACATTTTTGAATAAATGCGTGCTTCATTCATGACTTATGAGGTGTGTGCTTGCATTTTGCACCTTGTGCCTAGGCTCCAAGCACCTTTGCGCCTTTGACAATTATGTCAAGAATGTACGAATATTCTTAAGGAAATTTCTAGAACTAATGTCCATGTTATGTCCAATCTTGTCTGCTTGGTGCTTGTGTGGCACTTTGCCTATGTAATCCCTGTACAAGTATTCTTGGGAAAATTCTAGAACCTGTGGGTTGCCAATTGAACAATTGGAGAAGTGTCAAGAGTGGAGTCAAGATTTCTAGACTACAAGATTGTGCATGAATGATTGATTGTACTAAAATGCTACATTGCTGTCTGAATGAAACTAGAAAAACCAGTCTTTGAATGTCTTCATTGGCTTATTACTGTGTAATAATGGCCACTTCTGTTCCTTTTGAGGGAAAGTTAACCATCCTTGACTTTGGTAGGTAGCAGCTGGGCAGTGGCCTGGTACATGTCATCCCATATATTGTATATATTATGGTAATTTTTTGTTACCTACAATGGCATGAGTTGCGATTTCATTGTGTGCTAAAAAATTTTCTTTACCTAAACTGTCTCTTGTTTTCAGTCTGATTTAATTATCTGTCTGAGCAGATTGGAGATAAAGGACTTTGAAGACGAAGCAAAATGTCAGGGTATGTCATTTTCACCTGTTACCATTCTTTTTCTACTTTAAGCAAGAATCTAAGAAACTCCACTTTTAGTTTAGAATAGGGTTTGGAAGTTATAATATTTTCAATGTACAAGGCATGCTTTTTGGACTTGTCTTTCCTTTTTCTGTTCCTTACTGATTGCCCCATTTTCATAGGACCCTTTGCTATCTGTGTGGTTTCTGTTCCTTGTTCCTTGTTCCTTGTTCCTTAGCAATTGCCAAAAAGTTGTTTTGGCAGTGATTGTTCTCCTTTCTATTAAAGTTACTCACTGTTTTAGTCAATTTATTTTCCAGTGAGGATGCAGTGGTGGCAGCTGAGACTCCTGCTCCAGCTCCAGCTCCAGCTCTTGGTGAGCCTATGGACATTATGACAGCCCTGCAGCTTGTGTTGAGGAAATCCTTGGCCCATGGTGGGGTTGCTCGAGGTCTTCATGAAGGTGCAAAGGTGATTGAGAAGCATGCTGCACAGCTTTGTGTGCTGGCAGAGGACTGCAACCAGCCAGATTACGTCAAACTTGTGAAAGCACTTTGTGCAGACCACAACGTTAGCTTGATAACAGTTCCAAGTGCTAAAACTCTTGGCGAGTGGTCTGGTGTAAGTAAAACTCTATTGCTAGCTTGCTAGTTCTTAGGAGATTTATATCTCTTGCTCGCCCTTTAATATTTCATTCATGACTTTGCCAGTTGATCTTTTCTTGCTGAAACTTGGCGCCTTCTTTAATGTTATGTACTCTAAAATGGCAATTTTGCTCTTACATTGTCGTGCTTGATTTAGAGGATCATAAAGTTGGAATTGTTTCAAGTTCTGAGGGGCAAAACATATAAACCTGCCTACTAACATGTTTAATAAAAGAGGGATTTGCAAATTTGGGAACTACAGTACTCCTGATTAGATGGTAGATATGTAGATGCATTTTGTTTCCGATGTTGCTTTCCACATGCAAGCTGTTTACCGGAGAACCTTTTCAGGTATCCTACCGTTCTGCACCCGTCCAATTTTTAAAATTTGTTCTGGTCTTTTTTCCACTGGTATGGGTTTCATACATAATTAATTTCCAGCAATTCAATCATCAATTTTGTCCTTTGATCA
This sequence comes from Diospyros kaki, assembly GCA_036245055.1. Classification (NCBI taxonomy): domain Eukaryota; kingdom Viridiplantae; phylum Streptophyta; class Magnoliopsida; order Ericales; family Ebenaceae; genus Diospyros; species Diospyros kaki. Next base: position 8,954,997 of record BSEG01000003.1, read on the forward strand.
CCATGAGAAGTAAAGGTCTGCTTTTATGAAGTCTGCTTTTATGAAAATTAATTATTTGGTTGATGCTTGTTGACCTCTAGTTTTCATCACTTCTTTTGATGGTTGTACCGTTGATTCTGTTCTTTTAATTGGTGGGGAACTGTGAGGCTAACGAATATATCCCTTTGTTATGCTATTGGCATGCAGTTGTGCAAGATTGATTCGGAGGGGAAGGCGAGGAAAGTTGTGGGTTGCTCTTGCGTTGTTGTGAAGGTATCATCGACAAATGGAATGGGATTATTATATCCTACTACTACTCGCAGTACCTTTTCATGGGAAACTCATGTGTGCTGTATATTGTGCAGGATTATGGGGAGGAAACGGAAGGTCTCCATATTGTTCAGGAGTATATCAAATCCCATTGAGTGGCCAGAGCCAACCCTAGCCTTGCCTCCACTGATTACTCGTTGGTCTTTGGAGTGGGAGGGAGTCTCTTTAGGAAACATTTTCATGACCTGAGCACAAACATTTCTACCAAGTCAAAATTTTTTTTGCTTGCTTTTCATGAATTCGCAGTTTTTGTGTTTTATTTTTTTAAGGTATGTGTAATTTTGTTCGGCAGTCTGAATTCTAGTTGAACATTGTTTGGCATTATTGATAGTTTCAAAACCTTAATTCAGCAGGGTTTGGTTTTTAGAGCTTAAAAATTGTCTCTCTCTCTCTCTCTCTATATCTGCTAACTTATGTTCCATGGGAGTGTCACCTGCAGTGTTAAGTTGGTCAGAGCTTAGCCGACCTGAAAAAATTGGGATTGATCTGTTTTTTCTAAATAATATTAATGTTATAAAGATTAAAATAAATAATGGTGCAAAAAAATTAAATGCCTGCAAGACCCAGTATTAGTGCGCTTCCCACTTTTAAGTTCTAACTCATGGGGAAGGGATGCCCTTACCATGGGTTGGCTTTAAGGTTAGATTTTAATGAGATTTAGGCTTTTGCTTGTGCAAACATATTATGATGGGTGTATTAATCAAAGCTACTTTTAAAATTATTTTTGTACAAACATTCCAAACTTGCTGTTTTTCTCAGCAGAGAAAAGGGGTAGATTTAGACGTGAAGCTGAGAATAGGATAAATTTATCAGCTTTTTATAATTAATAATTGTAAAATATTTATAAAGATGCAAAATTTTGAATATAATATACTAAATCGTATTGTTAACAAAATGTGTTATTTATAAAAGTAAATGAAGGTCTCATTGTTTAAAAGTCATAACTGTTTTAAGTGTAACCTTAAAAAATCTTTTTTATATTTGATTGCTTCAAATTATTATAATTATAAAAAATAATTAAATTTTTATCTGTAATTATCAATGTTTTAAATTATTCATCTTTCATAATAAAGTATTTTGTATGTACTCTTATGTAGGGGTGCAGTAGGGTTGGGCAATTAAGAAAATATTTTTATATGAAGAATAAATTTTCTCTTGTATCTTTGAAAATAATATCTACATTTCTTGAATTTTATCACCGTGCAATAATGTCTCTTTACTATCAAAAACACCACCTAATTTTTTTTTTTTCAAATTTCAAAAATGCCCACTTGGCTTTCTTTCCCAAGTCTTTCTCTCCACAATTATATAAAAAAATTTATTGATGGTGACAACAACCATTGGCAATTGCTACTACCATTGTCCACAATCAAATCTAGAGAGGGAGATAGGAGAAATAGAGAAAAAGGAAGAGATTATCACTGGTGATTGAGAGAAAATATCAGTAATTCATAGTTGTGATATTTGCTTGACTATTTGGCCTTGTTGGCACCATCACTCGTTGACAATTACCATCTTGTCTCTGTCTTCTTTCTTGATTTATCTTTTCTCTTTTTCTCCCAAAAGCTCGATTAGCCACCATGAAGTCACCCATGTCCATCATCACCATTGCCAAATAATTAACCCAACAATTTCTCTATTTTATTTTTTATTACCAAAAAAACTTTAATTATTGCGATCAATTAGGATTTCAAGAGAAAACTCTAATTATTGTAATTGATTGGAGTTTAAATGATAATTAAGGTTTCTAGAAAAATCCTAATCCAAAGCATTGAATCAAGACCATTGGTACTGGCTAAACCTCATCACCAACGATTGTGTATGTGCACATGCACACATACAAAAAGAAAAGAGAAAGAGATGGGAAATAAGAAAGAAACACATGCAATTAGTTTTGATTGAAACCCACACACAAGGGTTCACAATCAAAACTTGGAGAAAGAGAAAAAAAAGGACATACTTTTGTAATATAAGAACAATGATGAAAGAAGAATAATGATATTGATTGATAATACCTCATAGGGATAGAATAATGTGAAGAAAATGAAAGAAAATAGTGAAAAGTAAGAGAGAAAATGACATTTTTAAAAAGAGGTAAAATGATTAATCTAGATGGTTTTTTAATGACAAGAAATGCCAATTGTTTTCAAAAACATATAGGTGATTAATGCAATTTAAGCAAAAATTAAAAGTGGTATGTGAAATTTACCTTTAAATGAGACCTCCATAAATAGTTGACCTATTTTCCAAACACAATCAACACGCCATGTGTGAAACCCCTCTAACTGGTTTAGACTTAATTTGGTTAGATTTTTATTTTTGTAGCTTTTAATTTAGGTAGTGTTTAAGCTAATTATAGCGTTTAAATTAGATAACGTTTAAGTTGATAATGTATTTAGATAAATATACTTTTAAACTATTAGTTAATAGTTATGTGTTTAGTTTGAAAGGGATGAAAAGTTATTACAATTTGATAAAAATACGAAAATAGACATGTTGTTGAATAGTATAAAATTTTATTATTAAATGTTAATAAATTAAACATAATTATTAAAAATATATTAATACAATATTATTATATATGTTATATAACAACAATATATATTATTATCAATATATATTATTATGTGTTATTGTTGTTATATATATATATATTCATATATACACAGATGACAGCTTGGAGGAGAGGAAGTGAAGCACAGACGAAGATGGGTAGCAGTTGATAGGGCAACGGCCAGCCAACGATGGCAATCTTGAAATAGATTAAGGCAACAAACACCTGTGACAAAGGAGACGATGGGAGCAGCAGTGAGGGAAACAACGGTTGTAGTTGTCAATGGGGGCCAATGGGGGCGATTGCTAGTGGGAAGCAACCAGTGGGGGCTGTAACACCCCGTCCCATCGAAGGGTGTGCCACTATGCTGGGGTCCATCATATACATACATAATCCCTTTACTTATACATTTTTCATACATCAAATACCGTATTACAAAGGGAAGCCCCCCAGCAAATCATTCACAATTACGGAAGCGATAATCGAAACCTGATACGGTACATACCTGAATTCACTTTATATAATATCATAAAGAATTCGTACCATATATTACCATCAAATCCTCAATTACATAAATACATTGATACATATCTCCCGAGATAACATCTAACACCCTAGGTGCAATCATATGAAACCTCGAATACATACATAAGAAATTCTCAATAAATAAAATACTGAAATCTCCTGCTATTTTCCATTGGCCACGCCATCACGTGCCGTCATATCTCAACCTGCTCCTTGCCCTGACTGCAAGTCTCAACTGGAACATTGAATGTTCCAGGGGCATAACCCATTAGAAGATAAAACTTCTAGTGAGGGTCCAAAAACATATATATGATGCATGATGCAATAACATGAACAACATATACCCATAATGTAACTTCCCAGGCCTCCCCAACCCGGCTAGGAATTCTAGGCAAATCCCGAACCTCTGCGGGATAGGCCTAACGTTATTCCCTCAACGCCCTAGGGGAATTACGGCTACACTCTGAGGGTATCATCCCAACCCCATGCACAAGTTTCAATATGACAATAATATCGTGCAATGTAAATATCACGACTTTCAATGCAATATGACAAATGAATATTGCAATTCATAAATAGCATGCATATATAACAATCATATCATGAATATAAGTTCTTGTGAGAATACCACTCACCTTTGCCCAAAGATCAAGACACCTCGAAAAGCGTGCATCGTCTCGATATGCGTGCCCTGTCTCGATTTTTGTGCCAACTCTCAAAAGTTGCACCAATCTCATCATCTCGATCTCCTCAATCATATAATAATATTTAATCACTAAATATCCTCAATATTCCATTTATTTCCTATTTCCTTTCATTTTCTTTCATTTTTCCTTCTAAAAATTTCAATAATTATATCAAAACTATTTCCTCAAATCTATCTTCACAACAATTCATTATATGCTATGAACTTTCAAGGAAAAATACTGAACTTACCCGGATATTGCGTTTTCACGCAAAATGAGGCTCTTTGGTGCAGAAATCGAGACATCGGGAATCCCAAATCCCAATCTTTTTGCACAAACCTCCATAAAATATTTTTCCCTATTTTTCCAAGATTTTTGCCGATTTTTCGGAGGCCCCACGCACCCGCACGCGCCAGCACCCTCTAGGGCGACTGGATGCGCGTGAAGACCAGCGCGTGCATGCCACGCGCCGGTCGTCTTCTCCGGCGTTTCGGTCGCCGGCGATTTGAGGTGACTCCAGCATCTTCAAGCCCTCTTTCAATCGATCCTATTGGCCAAGTTTGAGCTCGAAAGGAGGTCCGGAGCACAGCCAACCGGCCGTTTGAATTCTCGGCCAAGCGCATCGCCACCGTTTTCCGGCGACCCTCGAACAGCCTTCAAATGGCCTCCAAAATGATTCTAACTCTCCAGATCGATTCTACAACTCATGGGCTTCAAAAGCCCCTTAATTTCGAGCTTCAATTCGTTCAAAATCGCGGCCAATTTGAAGCTCCATTTCCTCTATTTTTCGGCTAAACCCTAGCCCTATTTATAGGCAAATCTGAGCGCCCAAAGGCCCTTGGCCAACCAACCCACGTTCCTTAGAGCTTCTACCTCCCTCGAATGACCCTCAAACGAGCCTTATCCGACCAAAAAAGCCATTTGCAGGCACGACCAACCGATCCAAACTTTCGATCGGTTTTTCTCGATTTGCGGCCACCACGGTGGCTATCTCCGACCAAGCCCTTTACAAACATTGCTCCCCCAACCAAGCCTCACGTGACCTCGTGGTTGGATCGGCCGAAATCAACGACCAGAGACCCCTTGGTCGATTGCCATTGGCCAAAACTTTGCTGAAATTGCACTTTGGGCCCTTAACTTTTGGCTATTTCATTTTAGCCCATTTCACTTAACCCCTCAATTTTTCAATATTGCATTTAGGCCCCTCAAGACCTAAAACATCATTTTGACCCTTGAGGATTCCAAAAATACCTCATTTCGGCCTTCCTCTAGCAATTCTGAAAAACTGCACTTAGGCCCGAATCTTCGTTTTGGCCTCAAACCCATTCGTTTCTTCCTGAAACCTCTGAAGGGTTGTTCCTCATGAAAAACCAAAGCCCCCTCAAGCTTCCGTTGACTTCCGAAAAGTCGTCCATGACAATTCGGTATTGCAGCCGAATTGGCAGCTGCCTTTTTAGCTGTACCGAAAACTGTTCCCGATTTCATTTCTTTCGGCACCATAAATTCTATCTCGGGGTGCTCATTAATGCCACATCATTTTCCTTTGGCATCTCGGCTCCAGGGTACTCCCGGCAGTCGATTCAATAATCCATACGGTAATAAATTACCGTTATACCCTCAATTTATCTTTAAATTCCATTTTTACCCCAAAGTAAATTACCCTTGAGTCCTTTACAATTTCTCGGGTATTACAAGGGCGACGGTGATGGTCGACAGTGGTGACCAAATGAGCTGAAGAAGAAGAAAAAGAAGAAGGCAGGAGGTAGAGGTTGAAGAAGAGGGCATGGGTAGAAATTAACAAAAAGATAAGGGTAAAATGGTAAAATTCTTGGTCAATCCAACTTCTAAATAAGCAACGTTTTGTAAAAGCTATCTTCCAATAGCTTTTGCGAAACACTGTGGCAACAACGTTTAAGCTACCTAACTTAAACGCTGGGGATGTGTAGACGAACACCTAACCAACTTTTTTTAACAACTTATAAGCTATTGATATATCTAATAAACAGTAAAATCGCTTTGCAAAGGAGCCCTTTGGTGACATAAGTAGTTTTAAGTGGTTTAAAGTATAACAATTAGTGACAATTAACAAAAAAAAATGAAAATACAATAATAACACAAATATTTTTATTTTTATTTTTAAAATAAAAATTGAAGAAAAGGAAAACATGGAAGTTGTGACTCAACCAACCCTTTCCAAGTAATTAATTAGCATGGATGAGGAGGTAAAAAAATTTGATAGCATTTTACTTGACAACTAATTCAATTTTATTGAACCAAAAAATTATCTGAAAGATTTTTTTTTTCAAATCATTAAATTGAAAATTTTGAATTTAATATTTCACTTAACAATTATTTAAAATTCAAAACCAAGACTATAAATTTTAATTAATTATTATTTCAAAAAATAAATAATTAAAATTTACAGTTTTATAATTAGAAGGTAAACTTAATTTTATTAGGGTTGTTGTCGATTTTAGAGTTTATTAAACCATAAATTAAATTATTTTAAATAATTTTTAAAATGATACATATTTTTTGTGAGATAGCAATTTGAAGTGGTCAATTTAATTAGTTTTATTTTTTCTCACTCATCCCTATAATGAATTGGACTTATTAAGTTTTGATTTTTTTTTTTTTTAATGTCCTAATTTAGAATGAGTAGGGTAAACCACATAGGTTATGGACCAGAATCATCTAAGTCATTTAATCGGGTGGGTCAAACTTCAGTCGAATACCTTAGGCCCAACACTGCCCAGGTGTTGGCCTGGGCATCTCAACTCATTTAACATTTCTAGTTATATTTTTTTGTGTATAACTTGTATTTTATATAATTTGAATAAAAAAATAAATCTACCAACAGATGCATACAAAATTATAATTTCGCATTCGTATATAAAATATAACTCAAAAGCTTTCGACTTTGGTAATGATATGCATTTTACAAGCTGGGCCTCAAAATACCTATCATAGTCAGAAGAACCAGGCTGGCCATGACTGTGATTCTAGAAGGAAAGAAAAGAAAACCTAATGCAATCTGTGATGCAAGAAAGCAAAGAATCTGAACCAGTGCAAATGCAGCTACATTTTTTATGCAAAAAAGAAAAAAGAAGGAATTTCCCTTGTTTCTCCGCAAGAAAACAGCAAGTTCCAAGCCCTCACATCTGGGAATTTTTAATTTCTCTTTGCCTAATTAGGCTGACCTAAATCCTACAGCATGATTCCAGTGTCAAGAGCAGATATGATCATAATATACCACTACTTGCAGCACAAACAACAACGGAATTAGAAGAAATCTCATGTAAATTTCATATGCTTTGCAACTTTGCATGACCAAACCCGGTGTTTCTTTCAAAGAAAGACTTGACAGTGCCCATCCAACGAATAAACTCGGCTTTATCTTTGTTCTTCATATATTCATGCAAGAAAGCAGCAAGGCCGTCATTTATACCCCTTGCTTCCAAGAACCCATAAAGCGAATCTTGCAGCTCATCATCCAATTCCCTGAAGAATTTCCAATGAGATATATAGAGTTAGACTCCTAAGATATTACCAAACCCACAAAATTAAACAAGAAGCATTTGAGTAAATTATGAGAAAACAAAAGGTAAGACAAGCACGTAAGCCAACTAAATACACACAGACAAAAAAAAAAAGAAAAGAAATGAAGGGTATATTTGATTTTGCAACGCAAAATGGTTTCATGTATGTCACTTCTTATTCTTTCAAAATTTTGAATTGTGTTCAGAAGTTCCCAAAACATAGTTTTGAAGCAAGAAAAACAAGAGATACATTTGGTAAAAGGTTAAATATGTAGTCTCCTTTACTATCCTCGCTTTGGTTGTTACCAGGCTTCAAAAGTTCCAGGGAGATTTTTGGTACGTGACAACTAAGAAGCATATGCACAAATATGGATGCAGAAACAGATATGAATGTGGTTATGGAATACACCTGCAAACACTAATTTTGGCCGATTGGAAAATAACATTGGACTTTAATAAGACTATACCAATGGCTAATCAAAGGTGTCGTGTGAAAAAAGATACAATATTCCTATGACGACTTCAGTTTTGTTAACAAAAATGTCTGGGACTGAGAAGATAGTTTCTCCAATAAAATTTGGCCATGTATCTTCAGCATTTTTTTAAATGGATAATTGCAGAGATATACTTAAATTTTGGCATAATATTCATTTTCAATTAAACTATCACTTCATAAAAACCTACTTAGACCCTCTTTGACCTGACAAAGACCTACACCTACCTCAGGTCTAGATCCTCACTCTTTTCACTATGAAACCTTGCGCCAGGCCCTAACCTGGTCCCACGGCCTTGCCATGAGATGCCGCAAGGGAACCATCATTCATCAGAGTGTGCTGGTTAACCATGTCATTGCATTCCCAGGATCGGTGTTGTTAGCCTCTAGGATAAAATTTGTGGGTTGCAAGATAGGTTTCAAAGTGAAGTCCTTGGTTAAGGCTTTGTAAGACATTTATACTTGTTCTGGTCAGTTAAACAAAGCTTGGCACTCATTTTGGACTGAGGTGAGCTATTCTTCTATTTACCTTTGATTCAATCAATTAAGGGTTGCATTCAAGAGACCTGACCAAGACAATGTACTCCAAGGATTTGGCAGTTGATAGCATTGAGTAGAGCGAATGTGTGGATCATCCAATAGAGTAGGGCTCTCAGTCAACTCAGAATTCTTCTCAATCAACCAAGTCTCGACAAAATGTCTTCGGACAGACCCAACCTTCACTAAAGTCTAACCCAAAGCCACCTCCTGCTTTTAGGAATAATCTTACCAGCTCAAATCTCTATTTGCAAAGGACAAGGTGATTTTTTCCACTTCAATCCATCAGATCTGATGAAAATTTTCAATTTTCCCAATTTGCCCCAATTTCAACAGCTACCTCCTGTTTCTAATTGCAAGGGAAAGAGAACAAACCTTCCTGCCTCAACATAAAGTAATTTGATGGAATTTTTCAAAATTCACATGTATAACTCAATTTTTGCTACATAAATACGTATAAGCTACCAGGTTGCAAAACTTTTGAAGAATTCCAGCTCAAACCCTGGGTGATATCAAAATAGCTTAAGCAGACTAAAGAGTTCACCAAAGCATAATCTTAACCCTTTGCCTCTATTCACAGTCTCATAGATATCACAAAGATAGACAGTGTCCCACCTTGCCAGCAACTCTAAAATGACACTTGAGACTTGCATGCTATTTTTACTTATTTTTTCCAAGCCTCTAAAGCCACTTTTTGGTTGATGACAATTTCCCCTCCTGGTTAGCGTTTAAAAAAGCACACTTTTAGCACAAAGCACAACATGCTTGAGGCTTTTTTCATGTGAGGCTCAGAAAATTTAGCTGAGCGCCAATAAAGCATGCATAAGTGGTGCTTTAACCTGAGCTCCGAAGCACAATAAAACATGCTTCAGAAATACACTTGGGTTTTTTTTTTTACCAAACAATATGAATGATTGGATTTGGTTAAATTTTTGCAATAGTGTGGCTGTTTGTATAGAATCCTTACCCCAAAAAAAACTATTATTAGATCTTAGAAAGATCTAAACAAAATCATATATATATTTGTTTAAAAAAAAATACTTGGATGTATTTACCAAACAAAAAATATTGAACGAAACATGTAGTAAATTAGGGATTGCTAATTTATTCCTAATTGTTGTAAATTAGGAATTAATGATTAATTCCAGATTGCCCTAAATTAGGGATTCATGATTGATTCGTGATTTTTGTAAATCAAGTATTATCGATTGATTGTAAATTAGGAATTAATTGATTGGAGATTGTTATAAATTACAGGTTGATATATTGGGAATTGTTGTAAATAATGGATGATTTTTTTCCTTATTCTTCTATCCAATCCTCTTTATAAATTGAATTAATAAAATAGAATGGGGTTTTTTCCCTAACTTTTACAAAAAACAAAAGAAGAGTCAAAAAAATAAAAATTAAAAAAGAAGCCTTAGCATATTCAAATCATTTCAACTAAGAGTTTAGACCAACTTGTCTTCCAAGTTCTATCAGGATTAGCAGCTGACCAGATTGTATTCTTTTTATATGTCCCCTATGTGTTTTTGCTATAATTGCATGAATTTGTAAACTAGTATAAAATATAAATGAAAAATTGTATCTTATCTTTTATTAAATTTGCAACCCTTATTATTATTTAGTTTTTTTTAATGATTACTTCTTTAATAGTTTATATTTTTTATACTTATAAAAGTTTATACTCTTTATTTTATTTATATGCACTTCATTTTGCTTAAGTGTGCACTTCACTTTGCGCTTAAGCTCTGTAGGCTTTTTGTGCTTAGCACTTTTCAAAACATTGCTCTTGGTTAACTTTTTGGACCTAAGATCCCTAGGACTTGCAACTGTATCCACACTTTTTCTTGTTAAACCTAATTTAATCTTGATGTAGCAAAACGTGAATGAAAATTTGAAATTGTAGAAAATGAACTTAATGTGGTTTTGAGCAAATCTTGGATCATAATTTGAAGAAGAAATTTAGGGGTTAAATAAAGAATTTATCTTCCACCTAAAGCCTTTTGAATATGTTGAAAATCTCAAAAATACTTCAAGCAAATTAAGTTTGACAAAAAACAAAAATGTTTCCATGGCCTAATACATCAAGTTCTTAAATCAACTCATATTTTTCAATCTGAAAGAAATTGGATAGTATTTGAACTTGCATTCTACAGTTTTTGAAAACAAAGGCAAAAGTGTTGACCAACTGATACAAATGCTCAACAATTAGAATGTTATCTGACTATATGCATAAAAGCTGTCGACCAATGGAACTACATAGTTAACAATCAGTATCTACCTGTTTATAGGAAAATTATCAGCTGACTTTGACACACAGCCGACAGTCAGAATGCCATGTTCTTATTTCTCACAGTATGCAGAAAAATGGCCCAAGGTTTGATCATATGGCCAACAGATGGAATGAGTGCTCTTTGTATTTCAATGTAAGAAGACAACTATCAACCAATTGAGAAATCTTGTTGACAGTTTTCAAGTTTTTCAAGTTCATGAACTAAGCTTGTTTTCTGTCTTTCAACAGCTTTCAAGAAACTATAAAATTGTTGTTAAAACAGTCTACATTCTTACAAAAATTGTCAATAGTCTTTTGCCTAACACACACTAACGGCTAGTTCTGGTTTGTTGTAGGCGGCTCAACAGTAGAAAATGGCTAGTTTCCCATTCTCTATATAATGAACCATTGTAGAGCAAAAATAAGACAGCATACACAAAGAGAATTAAAGAGAGCCTTCATTGAAGATATTCTTTCAATTAATGAGCTTTCTTTTGTATTATTTGATCTTTAGGGATCACTCTCTCCTTTATATTTCTAGGTTCTCTTATTTCTTGTTGCAAGAGTGAGGATATTCACTCTGGCGGGTTGTATAATTAGTAGTGTACTAGCGTATATTTGTATTGGTGTTGTGATACACCATTCTATTTATTGTTCTTTTTAAAAAATAGTGGATTGAGGACTGTAATAGGCTTGGGAGAAGCCAAACCACTATAAGTTCTTACGCCTCTTTTACTGTATTGATATTTTCTTCATTTGCAAATTACTTTTTTTTCTTTTTTCTTTTTTTTTTGCTAGGTACTATTTTTTCAGCAAACCATATTCAGTTCGTAAAAAGGGTTTCAAAATTTTCAAAAACCATAAATTTTATAAAGCCAAATTCAGCCCCCTCTTGGCTTATTGGCTATTGATTTCTATCATTGCCTGCCCCTGGGAAGTGTGGTGACTATTTTGTATTTTGGAAAATATTCCTCCACAAGAATGGGAATATAGAACTTAGGTATACCTTTTTTAGATCAAAGATGTTCCAAGTAAGTTTCTACAAGGTGAATTTAAGTTTAATGAATTGCAAACACTATGTCAAACCTTAGGCAGGTCATTGCAATTATCCCTTTTATTAACTTAACCATCATTTAGGACAAGGAGAAATATTTTTACAGTAAAATAAATAAATAAAGGTAAATATTCCATTATTATTGTTAGAACTAGTGTTGTACATACATAATATATATGTTGGATAGTGTTGTACATATATATTAGAAAGATATGTTGTCTCATGGTTGTACCTTATAGATTGGTATATATATATATATATATATACCTCATTGTGAATAAAAATTATCAGAAAACTTTTCTCTTCTCAAAACACAATATGGTACCAAAACCACTAGACAAACCCTAACCCTAGTTCCAGCCCGCCGCCACTGCCGTTGAACGCTGCTGCCGCTAGTCGATGCCACCACCGCTGATCACTCTGTTAGTTGTTGCCACCGCCACTATCCAACGCTGGTCTCGCATATCTCTTTGGTTGACTCGATTCCTGACGACATCTCGTGCATCCACAGTTGTGACTTTTAGATTTGGTACGTGTCTTTCTCCTCGACTAGCGACTCTCAGATCTCTCTCTCTTTTCCAAGACAACCCTCATCTTGTGCTGACGTGAACTCAATTGTTTGCGTCTACCATCGCCACCATTTGTTTCTGTCTATCATCGCCACATCTCTCTTTTCCAAGACGACCCTCATCCTGAACCAACTCGCCACAGACGTGAAGAGGCCGACATGAGCTCAGCTGTTTTCATTTGTCGTCACCACCGTTTCTCCTTCCGTCGCTATCGGCCACCTCCATCACCGTTAGCAACTTGAACCAGCTTTGGGCTTTACAGTTTCAGATCTAGTTTGCAGCACTATCTGGTTTCAAATCTGGGTTTTACAACTTCAGATCTATTTTGGGCCATTAGGTTCAGATCTGGTTCACAACGCTTTGGTTTGCAAGATTTTGATTCAGATTGGGGTTGTGCTATTGTTGGTTGGGCTTGGGTTTTGCACTATGGCCTATTTAAATCCTGGAGTGGTGAGTTCCTCTTCGACTGTGACTGTACCTATGATCGTTCCTATGCATATACCGTCTTCTTTTGGTATTACAACCATTGCTACTGAAAAATTGAATGATAATAATTATATGTCATGGTCAGCGTTTGTTGTGGTTTCGCGGGCATGGTGTTAGTGACCATTTGACTACGAAACTTTCTGACATCGCTGAAGCAAATAGGACTATATGGGATTGCATAGATACAGTTGGATACATTGTTGTGACAGTCAATAGATGTTGATTTAATCTCCTTATTTCGTGTCTACAAGAATTGTTTTGATATTTGGTCTCATGCTCAGCAGCTATATACTAAGGTATTGTTTGTTAAAATGAGTACGATAAGATTGAATCAAAATAACTTATATGAAGGGGGGGGGGGAGATAAATTTATCTAGAAAGTTCAAGATAAGAAGTCACATGACTTCTTTCCAGATAAATTTAACAATCATAATAGAAAACACTTTTGTCCAGGATGCTTTCCATATCCCACTTTTTCCGGTCTATATCTTAGTTAACAAACACTACTTAATGATATTGTGCATTTATACACTATCATTAATAATTTGTTCTGTATTCAGAAGGGGGACTCAGATGTGCCTACTTACTTGGGTCGTATTCAGTCTGTTGTGATAGATTTTAATGCTATGCTCCCTGTTACAGCCAATCTCACTAAGCAGAAGAAACAAAGAGACAAGTTGTTTATGGTGCTTACCCTCGTAGGCCTTGGGCTTGATATGGAGGGTGTTCACACTCAGATCCTGAGTAGTCCCACTATACCTATCATGAAAGAGGTGTTTGCCCAGATCCTTCATAGTAAAACAAACATTTTTTGAGGTTTTAGTTGGAAAGCAATCTATACTTACCTCTCAAACTCCTGAATCTTGCTCTAATATTGGACCTAGAGGAAGTCGTGGTAGAGGTGTAGGGTGTGGCCACAGTGGTAAGCGCCCTTATTGTAATTACTTTCGTCGCCCCGATCATTATAAGGATACATGTTATGCACTCCATGGTCACCCTCCCAAGGCGAATGTTGCAATTCCTGAGAGTGCAAACGCACAATCCGTGGTACCTGATACCTCTCATATTGAGCGACCAGCTTCTACATATATGATCTCTGCTAAGGAGTTGGTTGAGTATCATCAGTTTCAAGTAGCTCAATAGGCCACATCCCCTGTAGCTTCTATTGCCCAGGGGTTTCTTTCTGTTGCGTTACCCACTGGTACTCCTCATATATGTCTTACTCATGCTCAGCTTAGTCCTTGGATTCTTGATTTTGTTGCTTCAAAACATATTTCTGGTAATAAATCTTTATTCTCTCATTTTGATTCCTCTGCTTCCCCTCCTCCTATCATTGTGGTTGATGGGTCTAAAACCTTACCCACTAGTATTGGTAGGGCTGATCCACTTCCGTCTATTTCTCTTAATTATGTTGTACATGTTTCTAGTTGCCCATATAGTCTCATTTCTATTAGTCGTCTCACTCATTCTTTAAATTGCCATGCCATCTTTGATTTTGATTCTATTCTTGTGTAGAATTGGGGTACAGGACGAATGATTGACATCGGATGTGAATTTGAGGGATTTTACCATCTTGCCCTGCTATCATCTACGACATCTATTTGTACTACTACAAGGGCATCTCCTCTTCAAATTCATTCTTAGCTTGGTTATCCTCATTTATCTACTCTTTGACAGACGATTCCTTCATTGTCTTTGTTGACTGTTCTAGAATGCGAGTCTTGTCAGCTAGGCAAACATGTTCATTCTTCTTATTCTAGTCGTCTTAATAAATGAGCTGATGCTTCTTTTGATCTTGTACATTCTGACATTTGGGGTCCTAGTAAAGTCAAGTTTAAATAGAGTTTCTCCTATTTAGTTACATTCATTGATGATCATTCTTGTTATACTTGGCTTTATTTAATGAAAGATTGTATTGAATTGAATCTTTATTCTCTTCCTTTTGTAATGAAATTTCTACTCAATTTGGGCATACCATTCAGATCATTTATAGTGATAATGCCAAGGAATCCTATTCTCACGCATTTCAAGTTTTTCTCTCACCTCGAGGTATTGTTCATCAATTCTTTTATCCTTATACTTCGCAACAAAATGGGATGGCCGAATGTAAAAATTGCCATCTCATTGAGACTACTCGGACACTTCTCCTTCATATGCATGTTTCTATTGTTTTTTGGGATGCAGCTCTTCTCACTTCTGGTTATCTAATCAACCGGATGCAATCCACTGTTTTGAATGGGGCCATTCCACATATTTCACTTTTTCCTCGTGATCCCATCTATCCTATCCTCTCTCGTGTCTTTGGATCAACTTGTTTTGTCCATCTTCTTTCCCTTGGTTGTGATAAATTGTCTCCTCGCTCGATCAAGTGTGTGTTTCTAGCCTACTTTCGTCATTAGAAGGAATACAAGTGCTACTCCCCTGAACTTGCTAGATACTTTCTCTCTTCTGATGTCACATTCTTTTGAGTCTACACCTTTTTTCTCTTCTTCATCTGATGGGTCTTCTTTCTCCCTTCATGAGGTTCTTCTCATCCCTTCTTTTCCTCCTCTAGTCCCAATACATGTTCCTCTTTAAACTTATCAGCGTCATTCTAAGCCTCCATCAGTGCCGCCAACTCTAACTCCTCCTATTGCCAATGATGATATTCCTTTAGACTCGTGTCTTCCTCCAGCTCTTGCCATTATCTCGTCTCCCTCCAACTCTGCCCAAGCTCATGTTCTTTGCGGTACACATTCCACTCAAAATCCTCATCCCATTTATACTTGTGTGAGCTATCACCGTTTGTCACTTGTTTATTCTACTTTTGTATATGCTCTCTCTTTTGTTTCTATTCCTAAGACAAATGATGAAGCTCTTTCTCACCCTTGGTGGAGACATGCTATGGATGAGGAGATGTCTGCCTTGCTGGCTAATGAGAAGTGAGATCTAGTCTCGGTGGGTGTTTACTATTAAGGTTGGTCTACATGGCTTTGTTGATTGTCTGAAGGCTCGGTTTGTTAAGGGCTATACTGAAATTTTTTGCCTAGATTATGGTGATACATTCTCTCTCATGGCTAAGATTGCTTCTGTTCGTGTTTTTCTTGCTATAACTGCTATTCAACAATGGCCTCTTTATTTGTTGGATATTAAAAATATTTTTCTTCATGGCAACCTTCAAGAGGAAGTGTATATGGAGTAACCTCCCAAGGTTGTTGCTCAGGGGAGTCTCGACTGGTATATTGCTTGAAGAAGTCCTTATATGGCCTGAAGCAATCTCCTCGATGCTGGTTTGGTCGCTTCAGTTTTGTCATCCAGTCTTTTGGTATGTATAGAAGTGAAGCTGATCATTATGTTTTCTGTGAGAAAATAATTATGAGAGAAAAACCTAAGAAATTAGTCTCTTAGTGTGTTATTTATAATAGGCACAACGGGCCTAATAATCTACGGGCTTAGCCTATGGACTTAGCCTAATTACACATAGTTATAACAAATAAATAAATAAATATGCAATATATCTAATTATACTAATAATTCTAATACTCCTCCTCAAGCTGGAGCATAGATATCATATGCACCAAGCTTGTTACATATATATTCTATTCGATGACCGTTTAGAGACTTGGTGAAGACATCGGCAAGTTGATCACTAGAGTTAACAAACTCTGTAACAATAATACCTTCAACCAGCTTTTCTCTAATAAAGTGACAGTCGATTTCAATATGCTTAGTCCGCTCATGGAACACTAGATTGGAAGCAATGTGCAAGGCAGCCTGATTATCACAAACAAGCTTCATAGGAGACACTTCACAAAACTTGAGTTCCTCCAGGAGTTGCTTAAGCCAAATGAGCTCACAAGTTGCATTAGCCATAGCCCGATACTTTGCCTCTGCACTAGATCTAGCTACTACATTTTGTTTCTTATTTTTCCAAGAAATCAGATTTTCTCCCATAAGAACACAATATCCAGAGGTCGACCGACGATCAGAAGGAGAACCGGCCCAATCTGCATCTGCATAACAACAAATATATATGTGCCCCTTATCCTCATAGAGTAGCCCTTTATCCGGTGCTTCTTTGATATATCTCAGAATCCGGATAACAGCATCCCAGTGAGAATCACATGGAGAATTGAGAAACTGACTCACCACACTCACAGCAAAAGCAATGTTGGGACGAGTGACTGTGAGATAGTTCAGTTTGCCTACCAATCTTCTATACCTTCCAGGATCTGAGTAAGACTCCCCCTGTCCCGGCAAGAGTTTGACATTTGGGTCTACTGGGGTGTCAATCAGTTTGCAGTTCACCATACCAATTTCTTCTAGGATGTCAAGTGCATACTTCCTCTGAGAGATTGAGATCCCATCTTTTGATTGAGCAACTTCAATACCCAAAAAATATCGGAGTTTGCCTGGATCTTTAGTCTGAAAGTGCTGATGGAGATGTTCCTTCAGATTTTGTATACCAACCTGATCGTTCCCTGTGATAACAATGTCATCTACATAAACAACGATGTAGATACATAAAGAAAAAGAATATCGATAAAAAACTGAATGATCAGCTTCACTTCGAGTGAGACCAAAGGCTTGAACCATAGTGTTGAACCTGCCGAACCATGCTCGTGGAGATTGTTTTAGGCCATAGAGAGACTTCTTGAGTTTGCAGACTACATTGGACTCCCCCTGAGCAACAAAACCAAGTGGTTGCTCCATATAAACCTCTTCTTGCAAATCACCGTGAAGAAAGGCATTCTTAATGTCCAATTGATAAAGCGGCCAATGACGCGTGGCAGCCATAGAGAGAAATAGGCGAACAGAGGCCATTTTAGCAACTGGAGAGAAGGTATCACTATAATCTAGCCCATAAATCTGTGTAAAGCCTTTGGCAACCAAACGGGCTTTAAGACGTTCCACCTGTCCGTCGGGGCCCACTTTAGGGGTGAACACCCACCGACAACCAACGAGAGTCTTTCCTGGTGGCAAAGGCACCAAATCCCAAGTGCCAGTAGAATGTAAAGCACCCATCTCATCTAACATAGCCTGGTGCCAACTAGGATGGGACATGGCTTCACCTGTTGTTTTAGGAATAGAAACAGAAGAAAGGCTCGAAACAAAAACACTATAAGCAGGTGACAAACGGTCATAACACAAAAAATTATAAAGAGGATGTGGATTGTGAGTAGACCGTGTACCTTTGCGAAGTGTAATAGGAAGGTTGTCGGGCTGAGGATCCATGGCAGGAGTGACCACTGACGGAGAGAGTGAGTCAGGAGAGTCGCAGTCAAGAGGAATGTCAGTGCCAGGGGCAGGATGAGGACGACGGTGATAAGTAAGAAGTGGAGGAGTCGGGGAGTGTGGACCGGAAGATGGAAGTGAAGGGTCCACTGAGGAGGAGATAAACATATTTGATAAGGGCAACGGAAGAGAAGGAATAGACAATACCTGGTCAAGGCGCTGTGAATCAGGCTGAACAACCGAGAAGAAGGACTGTTGTTCAAAGAAGGTGACATCAGCAGACATAAGATAGCGGTTCAACTCAGGAGAGTAACACTTATAGCCTTTCTGCAATCGGGAGTAACCGAGAAAAATACACTTGAGGGATTTGGCAGCAAGTTTATCATGTCTCGGTGAAAAGGAATGCACAAAACAAATACATCCAAATACACAAAGGGGAATAGAATAAAGGGGCTGGGAGGGGAACAAAAGAAAATGAGGAATGTTGTCCTTTAACACTAAAGATGGCATGCGATTGATCAGATAACACGCAGTAAAAACAGCATCTCCCCAAAATTTGGTGGGAAAATTGGCATGTAAAAGTAGTGTTCATGCAGTTTCAATGAGATGGCGATTTTTACGCTCGGCAACACTATTTTGTTGAGGTGTATAAGGACAAGAAGATTGATGCAGAATACCACGAGTAGTCATAAAAGTAGTAAATTGAGAAGAAAAATACTCAGGGGCATTATCACTACATAAAGTACGTATAGAAACTCCAAACTGTGTTTTTATTTCAGCAGTGAATGTCTGAAAGATAGAAAACAACTCAGACCGACTCTTCATGAGAAACAACCAAGTGCAGCGAGAAAAGTCATCAATGAAAGTAACAAAATATGAGAAACCAAGAGTAATAGTGACACGACTGGGCCCCCATACATCAGAGTGCACAAGAGAAAATAGAGCCTCAGCCCTATTATTGACACGACTGGAAAAAGAACTACGTGCATGTTTACCACGCTGACATGACTCACAATCAAAAATAGACAACGATGACAAACTAGGAACTAATTTCTTCAATTTGGAGAGGCTGGGATGACCAAGACGAGAGTGGAGGAGATCTGGGGAAGCAGCACTTGTGCAAGCCATTGGCACAGCAAGATAATAGTGACCCTGTGACTCACGTTCGACGCCAATCGTCCGCCCCGTACCCTGGTCCTGTACACAAACAGAGGTAGGAGTGAAAGTGACTGAGCAATTAAGGGTTTTAGTAAGCTGGCTAACTGAAATCAAATTGAAAGGACTGTTAGGGACATATAAAACTAAATTTAAAGATAAAGACAAAATAGGCATGGTTTGGCCTATCCCTTTAACTGCAGTTTTGGTGCCATTAGCCAAGGTAACTGTAGGTAAGGTATCAGAATAAGTAAGTGAAGAAAAAAGAAGTTCATTACCACACATATGATTAATGGCGCCAGAATCTATAATCTAAGGACCAAGAGATGGGCTTTTAGCAACGCAAGCAACGGGATTACCAGGATGAGACTGCTGGGTGGCCTGAAACTTCAAAAAAACATCATAGTCAGCTGCAGACATAGGTATCAACTGTGAACCCGATGCAGATTGGGCAGAACTAGGATCACTCTGGAATGCATGAGCGGCACTGGGAGATGATGTAGGCGGAGCAACGGGCCAACCATGTTTCTTCTAACACCTGTCCTCAAGATGACCCAGTTTCTTACAGAAGGTACACTGTGGACGTGTCCGATTATTATTACGGCCTCTATTTCCTCCTGAGTGAGAAGCCTGAGATACAAGGGCTGAAGATTCAGTTGGAGGAACAACATGAGAGGAAGAGGACAAACCATGTGTACCGGTCATGTTCAACAACATTTTAAAAGAGTCCTTCATGGTAGGATTAGTGGAGCTAGTCAAGATTTCTCTTTGAGCAACCTGTTCGGTCTTGGTCATAGTAATGGGAAAAAGAGCATCAAATTCTTACATGAGAGCCCGAACCTGTCCCAAATAAGATTCCATAGACGACTCTTGCTTCAAATTCTTGATATTAGAGACCACAATGTACAAACGCTGGATGTCATTCGTATAACATTCTTCAGCTTCCTTCCACACATCAACACAAGTTTCGAATGGCCGAAAGAGCTGCATGATGGATGGATCAATGGACTGCCATAGGAGACTGCATAATTGGGCATCAACTTGTTCCCATCTAGCCTGATTGGTTTCCGGCACACTTTCAGCCTTTGTGGTAAGATGATCGACTTTGCCTTGCCCTTTGAACCACATTTTGACAGAGGTTGCCCATGAGAGATAATTGGCAGACCCTATCAACTTAACCATGGTGATATTCGTTGTTCCGAAATTGGAGACAGTAAATGACTGAGAGGCAGCAGGAGCAACAGGTGCAGTTGCGAGAGTAGCACCAACAAAAATTGCATCACTGAGGTTAGACATAGCAAAGATTTGACACCGGGAATAGGCCTAGGGAAGGGAGGCGAGCTGATCTAGAGAAGCCGGGAGAAAACGACCGGCAAACGCGCCTTCACGCGCCGGCGCATGGGGGCGGACTGCTGTGCGTGGCAGCGGCCATGGGATCTCCGGCGGCTTCGATTTTCTGGCGACAATTCGGCCTGAAGGCGACGAACCCTAGGGTGGGGTCGGTTCCAGCAAAAGACAGCTGAAAAGTGTTGTTCCGGCGTGAACAGTGACGGTGAAGGAAAACTAGGATTTTTTTTTTTTTTTTTTTTTTTGCATGAACAGTGACAGTGAAGAAGAAAACTAGGGTTTTTTTAGGCCGCTGGAAAAAGATACACAGCGGTGGCTAGAGTTTTTCTCACCGGTGGCTCTGATACCATGTGAGAAAATAATTATAAGAGAAAACCTAAGAGATTAGTCTCTTAGTGTGTTATTTATAATAGGCACAACGGCCCTAATAACCTACTGGCTTAGCCTATGGACTTAGCCTAATTACACATAGTTATAACAAATAAATAAATAAATATGCAATATATCTAATTATACTAATAATTCTAATATTTTCTATCATCATTCTCCTGATGGAGTCATATTATTAGTAGTATATATAGATGACATTGTTATTACAGGAGATAATAAGGTTAGTATTGGGCAGTTGAAAACTCATTTGCATTCTCATTTTCAGACCAAGGATTTGGGCAGGTTGCAGTATTTTCTTGGCATTGAAGTAGCTCAATTTGCCCATGGTGTGTGCATCTCTCAAAGGAAGTATGCCTTAGCTATTTTGGAAGAGACTGGTATGCTTGATTCCCGGCCTATAGATACTCCTATGGATCTTAATGTTTAAGCTAGTAATAGGACAGAGGGAGCCATTGGAGAATCCTTGGCAACATAGGAGACTGGTTGGGAAGCTTAATTACCTCACCATTATGCGGCCAAACATCTCTTTTGTTGTTAGTATGGTAAGTCAATTCTTGGACTCCCCTCGTGCTAGTCACTGGCATGCTTTAGTGCGTATCTTGAGATACATTAAAAGTGCTCCTGGTAAAGGCTTGTTCTTTGAGAACAAAAGACATAAGCAGGTTGTTGGATATACTAATGCAAATCGGGATGATTGTCCTACAGATTGGTGCCCTACCTCTGGTTATTGTATCTTGGTTGGAGGAATTTTGGTGTCTTGAAAGAGTAAGAAGCAAAATGTTGTGGCTAGATCTAGCGCAGAAACGGAATATTGGGCCATGGCTTTAGCCACATGTGAGTTGATTTGGCTCAAACAACTTCTTACAGAACTGAAATTTGGAGATTCAGGGCATATGCAGCTTATTTGTGATAATCATGCGGCTCTTCATATTGTCTCTAATCCAGTTTTTCATGAGCAAACCAAATACATAGAGATCGACTGTCAGCTTTTTGATAGGACCCTTGTTAGTCACATGTACCAGCAAAGAAATAGGAGAGAAGAAGCAGGGGGCAGAATAGGATATTGGGAGAGGGGGAAAGTGACAAAAACGATTGAAGGGCAAAAAGGGGAAGAGCAGCCAAAGAGCATGACTAATAGCTGAGGCTGTTGGAGGGGAGTGTCGCTGGATAACAAACTATAAATAAGAGAGGCTAGGAGAATATTAGGGAGGATGATTTTGGTATTGAGTTCTTGGGAGAGTTAAGGGCCTCTCGAATGCCCTATTGTTCTTATTTTTCCTTGCTGCAAATTATTGAAAACCATTGTTATTGAATTGCTAAAAGTTTGCTATCTGGTATCCTAACAATTTGGTATCAGAGCATCTCCGATCCTAATGGACCTGACCGATCGAGTGGGTGATTTGGAGATGACGGTGGAAGGCATGCAACGGAGGGTTCAAGCGGTGGGGAAGAAGGTAGCGAGCTTGCTGGAACAGTTCGCTTGGATGAGAACGAGGTGGGAAGAGCAGGATCGGGAGAGGAAGAACGAAGAGAGACGGGAGGAGCAAGAGAGAGAGAGAAAGGGGAAACGAGATGAGGAAGACCCACCTGTGGGTTCGCCCTTGACAAGGGAGGGAACGCCGGTAGCTGGAGCGAGAAGTGGCGAAGGGGCCGATTGGGTCGATGGTGTCGGAAGGCAAGAGTACCATGGGAGATGCCTGGAAATACCCATCTTCAAGGGAGATGATCCAGATGGCTGGGTCTTTAGGGCCGAGCGCTACTTCGTTGTGAACAAGCTGTCCGATGCGGAGAAGATGGAGGGGATGCAGAAGGGAGTCGACGCCATAAGAGGGGAGGATCAAGAACGGGAGAGGAAGATCAAAGCGAAGAAGGGAGATAGACCTTCGGAATTTACCCAGGATTCCGAGGTGACGTCTGGAGTTGGAGTGGGCCAAGGGGTGACAAAGGCAGAGAAACGGGAGTCCGCGATTCTAGGTTTCGAAGGAGGGGCCAGCTTGTGGTCCCGGTGGGAGCGAAGGAGACGAAGAGAGATTCGTGTGGGTAAGAAAGCAAACCTGAAAGACGAAACCATAGGGCGCTGCCATCGCGTCTCTGCTCAAGCAATGGCGAAGAAGGGGAAGGCGAAGAAGAAGAAGCAGACCATCTTCGACCGGGTCATGGGCAAGACCAAGGGCTACAGCTTCGTCCAGTTCAAGACAAGACGGGAAGCGGCCAAGGCATTAAAGCAGCCGAGGAAGAAGATCAGGAATCTGATGTCAAGGACGGCGGATCTGGTAACGTCCAAGGAGGGCACCTTACTGATGATTGGGGCGCCATTTGCTTCTGATCTCAAAAATTTGGGCCAGCAAAAATATGAAAAAGCTGGTAATTTGGTGGAGTCTCACCTTGAGGACAAGGTGAGTTTCATGGGCGAAAGTAATGATAGGACCCTTGTTAGTCACATGTACCAGCAAAGAAATAGGAGATAAGAAGCAGGGGGCAGAATAGGATATTGGGAGAGGGGGAAAGTGACAAAAACGGTTGAAGGGCAAAAAGGGGAAGAGCAGCCAAAGAGCATGACTAATAGCTGAGGCTGTTGGAGGGGAGTGTCGCTGGATAACAAACTATAAATAAGAGAGGCTAGGAGAATATTAGGGAGGATGATTTTGGTATTGAGTTCTTGGGAGAGTTAAGGGCCTCTCGAATGCCCTATTGTTCTTATTTTTCCTTGCTGCAAATTATTGAAAACCATTGTTATTGAATTGCTGAGAGTTTGCTATCTGGTATCCTAACACTTTTCTAGAGAGATTAGTACCTCATTTGTTGGCTCTAATGACCAACTAGCTGATCTTCTTACCAAATCATTACGAGGTCCACGGCTTGCCTACATTTGTACCAAGTGTCAGGACCCTACGGTGGAAAAGGTGGTTAGAGGTTGTAACCATAGGCTGTTGATATAGTTGGAAGATTGTAACAAATAACAGTGGGAGAGTTAAGTGGTTGTAACGATTGAGGATGGGCCTATATAAAGGGCTTTCCCTCTCAATAAGAACCATGGATGAATACTTTGATGAATTTACAGTCTATTTCCTCTCTCAATTTCTCTCTATTCCTTCTTTCTCTCTCAATTCTCTCCCTGTTGTTCTCTTTTTCTCCCTCTCGTTCTCTCTTTTTCTCTCAAAACCAACCCTAATTCTCCTCACCAAGGAGAATTTACCCTCTGTCAGGCTAAGACCCTGTCACCAAGCTAGGCACATATGATATATATGCGCCTACTTGAAGAAGAGTGTTAGAACTGGTGTTGTACATATATAATATATATGTTGGATAGTGTTATACATATATATTAGAAAGATATGTTGTCTCATGGTTGTACCTTGTAGATTGGTATATATATACCTCATTGTGAATAAAAATTATCAGAAAACTTTTCTCCTCTCAAAACACAATAATTGTCTCATACAATAAATAGAGATAATTATCAAACAAGATATTTGAAACTATCAAGCTTAAATCACAAAAGTTGGTAGCATAGCCCAACAAAATGTCCTCTTCTACCAAAATGAACAAGATCTCCTTGTCTAATTTAGGAACATGATATCAAGCTTTCAAGACAAAAATATAAATTTGTTGTCATCCATCAAAGTGGCCAAGATTCTTTGTCCATTTGAGTAGGCTATCAAGACCTCTAGTAAAAAAATTACAAAGTTTTTCTTCCTTTTACCAAATTAAAAGTGGTCCTATTATTAAATTCGTGAACAAACAATTAACCTTTTGAGTTAACATTCTTGAAGAGAAGAATCAAATGACTAATATTTGTTATTGCAAATTCATCAAAGATTGTATTGCTACTACTCAAAAGTTAGAACCTAATTCCATTGAAACTTAAGAACAAACAGAATAATACTTTGTCAATCACTGTTATAGTATAAAAACTGAAAACAACACATCAGAAGAAGGATAAGTTAGTCATCAACTGCATCAATATATGGAGAAATCTAAATCTCACCTGCAAGGACCACTTGTCTGAGAACTCTATTGTCTAGATATGCATTCACATAGTGCACCCAGGTCCAAATCTAGCAGGGAGTAAAGCCAAGGCTTCTAAAGTGTAGACAATTCAAACTTATGAGATGGAGCTTAACAACTCTTTCTATGAAATAAGTCATTGTTGAGGAAGAACCACAAAGTGAACACAATGAGGAAATTACTTTATTCAGTGATTTTGTGATTCTCAACAAATACCTTACTCAATGAAGAAATCATGGTCGAATTCAAAAAAGAAAGTCAAAAGAAATGATCCTTTTGCCAATGACAATAAAGGTAAATGATGTAAAAAGCAAAGAAAGAAAGTGAAGAAAGAGAAGAAAAAACAGAGAGTGTGAATTACACAATCTGCAAGATTATGTCCATTACAGCTATCAAAAAGCACAAAACATGGAGAAATTGGAAGAAAATTACAGTGCTTTGTAGGAGAGAAACGAGCTCGAGTATGCTTCTCTCTACTTGATTTCTTATTTTTCCTCCTCTTATCATATTTTTTTGGGACATTACACGATCTTCTCTGACTTTTGGAGCCAATGACATTTCATTTTCATTTTGCTTTTTTCTGTTTTTTCTTGGTTCCAGCCTAGGCGAGCACCTATGGTGCCCGGCACATCATCAAAGGCACTTGCCTAGGTGACGCCTCATCAGAGGCGCTTGCCTATGATGTGCCCAAGTAAAGGGGCCTTCCCTGGCACTACATGAGGCACTTCCATGGCGCCTTGCATCACCTGAGCTCCTAGGAAGTGCCTTTCTTGCCTTCAACTACACTGATTAAAATATTCCATATGCCCAACATTATCACACTACCAGACATTATTATACCAAAAATGAAGTGTCTGCACTTCCCTATTATGATGGTATGAAAGGTGAGTTTACTTGCCAATTAGTAAGTTGACCTTACAGCAAGCATACACACACAGAAAAAAAATGTCAAAGAGACAAATTTCAAGGTATGAAAAATCAACTTGTGAAGACATCCTCCACGGTGAAGGAGAAATAGTTCACACTTGATCCTCCTTATCCCTAAGATTGGTTTAGATGTCTTTGATTGATTATTGAAAAAAAAAGGGGGGAATTTATTGTGGATATTACTCAGAAAATATCAAGGCAAGACGGTTAAAATAAAACAATGTATCCAACATTTAATGAGACTGAAAAACACCCTTAAAACTAGAAGAAAAGTTGTATTAAACAGCTAAAAGACCAACCTTGTCATATGGCTTAGAATATTGGGCAATGAAATACCAACACATGTAAAATATGAGCATAATGAGATGAAGACATTATAATGAATGTACAGCTACACAAGACAAGATGGAACTAAAATTGCAATTAATACATACTAACATTAGACTTAGAGTAATGTCTATTGAAAATAAAATACACAAAGCACTAAACGAAAAAAAAAAATGCACAAAACACAATTAAGATAGCTCGGATACATGAGAATAAGACCAAAATAATGGCATATGTATAGCAAAAGAGGAAAAAAAACATCGAAGGAAACTTGATGGAAAACCCTTAGACATGATATAGATATAATGGCCTTGTAGAAAATATAGCTATAAATTGAGCTAGAGTTAATGTAGCCGATTCCATCTAGCGGGATTAAGGCCTATATTGTTGTTCTTATTGTTGTATCCTCTTAATTGTTGACCTTGACCAACAACAAAAGGTTAGGGAAGACCACAAAGAGAGGTTTATGAACACATCAGTTGTCCAACAAAGACAATTCTTGAAACCACAAACTGACGAGGTACCCCACAAACTACTGGCATGGCATGGCAGATGATTTTTAAGTAGTTATTTGATCTTCAGCAAGCATGGAAAATAGCCAAAGAGCCAATTTACTAGATGGGGAAATTCGACCCGAACTGTAAGAACCAATCTCCTCCTGCCTACTCGCCTACTCCACAAACTTCCCCCTCTTTACAGCATTTCTCCATGAACCATGGCCTCTAATGCCAACAGTACCGGTGAGATTCCATATATTAGTGATTCTCTACTTGCATCAAAAAAGTATAAGAAATTGTCTTGGTTTAAATTATGAATCAATGAAATCCATTGCTCCAATTGTCAGTAACCAAGACGAGGAGAGGAAATTGAAAAAAGAAAAGAAAAGAAAAGAGCATTTACTTGAATGGAGGACCCGTGTAAGGCAGAGGCGCCATCCGATTGTGATGGTGACCACGCGTGAAGACTTTCTGAATCTCAATGCAATCTGGCCATGCTGAGCACACGAACTCCAAGGCATGCTCTCCTTTCCCCTTGAAGATGCTAACAATGAGAGTAATATGAAGTTTTACATCATCTTCGGCTGTGGGCGCGGGAACATTACTGCTAGGCTTCTCAACAGGAACAGAGCCATCAAACATTGTGACTTCGACTTTAATCTCTTCGTTCTCTCCAAATTTCCTACTCAATCTAATCCACTGCTCACACGGCCGTTCATCTACAGTAAATGAATTGAATTCGGGAACATGCTGCTGCAGAAACAAGCATATTACATTATACACGCCAACAAAATGAATTCCAATTTCTCACTTAAGTTTTCTTTAGCTGAATAACCACACAGAGAGAGACAGACAGAGCGATAAATTACCAGTGAGGTCGAAGGAGAGCGATCGAGTTCGAACTGGATCTCATTGCGAAGAAGCCTGATGATGTTACCTTCCAAGGCCGACTTTCGCATCTCGGATATATAATTATAGCTTCTGCTTCCATTTCCAGCTGAGACGAAGGGAGGAAGAGGAATTGGGGCTTTGTTACCATTGCTGTACTTTGAGCAGGAAGAGACGCAAGGCGTAAGTATTGTGCGCAACGGTCGGCAACATAGACGATTCGCCATGACGAGGAAGATCGACCGGCCGGCCGATGGGTATGGAGTTGTGTCAATGTGATGAAAGGGCTTAAGAAGGGTTTAAGATTTCAGTCGGGGAATGGGGCCGAGGCTCTGTTGGGTCTTATGTTGATAATGCCGTTAGCCCAGTCCAGTTTCGGAATTCTTTTTTCTAATTTTAGAAGAGGGAAGCTAATATTTAGCTCGTATGAAAATAGAAATAAAAAATATTATTTATATGAAATGAAAATTAAGGAACAATATTTTTTTCAAAAAAGTAGAAATGGAAAGGGGGTAAAGTGTAAATTAAAAAATTTTAGAAATTTTTTTTAAATATAATTTTTAATATAAAAAATTATAAAAAATAATTCAAACATAATAAAATTAATATGAGAAACATATAGAAAAATATAAAAAATAGTATTAGTTCTCAACACAATGGATCTAACAGGAAAAGAGGAAAGTAAAATATAAATAATAAAAGAAGTTTCTCTCTAATCCAATAAATAGAGCAAAATAAGAAAATGTCTTATATGTGAAAGATAAAAAAAAGCAAGCAGAAAATATCACACTCACAGACACTCATTTTCTCACCTTGATCCTTTTTAGGGAGCCTCTGTTTAAGTAATTGTGTTATAATCAAGACGGAAACTAATAAAAGAAGTCATTTGAAAGGATAATTACAGAAACATACTTGAGAGGGAATGATTGGTAGCGACTAAGAGAATGAAGGGAACGATCGGCAAGTAGGGGCAACCGAAAGAGAGAATGACCAGCCGACAGCAGCCACCGAAAGTGAGGGAACAACAATTGAAAGTAAGGGAGCAACAAGCAACAACAACCAAGAAAGGGAATTTTGGGAGTACCAGAGCAATAACGGTTACCGAAAGCAATAGCGATAAAGCATTGAAGCAACAATCTCTTACGACTGAGAGAAGGAACTTCAGGATTTGGAAACAAAGAATTGAAAGAAGAATAAGACTGAAAATAAGGAACCTTGGGATTTGGGACCTCGATCGTCGGAAACACGTTTTTGACCATTTTTTTATAATTTGCGAAACGGTCCCAAAACATTTCACAAATTACATAAACAGCCGGAAGAATACGTTTTGCAAATCACTGGAGTAGCAAAACGCTTTTCGGGCCATCTTCGTTGTTTCCGTGCTTCATAGATGTTCACACCAAGGAAAAACAATAGTCATCATTTTGGGAGATTTAGTGAAAATACTAGAGTTTTTTTTGTGTTCTTGAAAAATACATAGATATTTATTGATTTTTAAAATTTTGTAATATTTTACCCTTTTCTGATTATTCAACAACTAATAAATTTTCTAATGACCATGGTCAATGATGGTGTTAGTATCTCTCTCTTTCGAGCTTCAATGACAATAGACAATTCAATAAATTCTTTTTTTTTTTTAAGTTTTACTAAGATTTTCCAATCACTTCCTCATACACCCTCATTTTTTTTTCCCACTAAGATTCTCCAATTACTCTCTCTTTTTGAGTGTTAAGTTTGACCAATTGATTGGAATATTTCTTGAATAGAATTTATTCATATCTACCATTGAAGCAATCTTCATTCTAGGTAGAATGAATGATAAAATATTGATGCTAGAGAAATTATGTTATTGTGAAGAAATAATGAATGAATGATTGTATTCGACTTACTTTACCTATTTAATACAATCCCATTTAAGGTTAGAGATTTACACAAATGGAAAACATTTCATAGGTATAATAGTAGAAAATAATTTATGTATAAGAAATATGAAATAAATCAAAGTAACTAGTCAATCAACCTACAAATCAACATGATTCAAATGAATCATTTCTTATATTTCTAATGGGAATCACCATTCCCTTTTATTCATAGTTTATACAATAACTTCTCAAATCTTCTTGTAGGCAATCTCTTTGTCAATATATCGACCAATTATTTTTCGGATAGTACAAAGGGAATGTAAATTAGTACAGCTTTCAACTTTCCATTTATAAAATGTATATCTATCTTAACATGTTTTGTTATATCATATTACACTATATTACGTGCAAGATTGATGGCAGACTTGTTATCACAAAACAACTTGATTAGTATAGTTCTAGCAATTCTTAGGTCATCTAAAATATTCTGCAACCATAATAATTCACATATTTCAAGGGTCGTAACTCAAAATTTTGACTCAACACTGGACCTTGCAACTATGTCCTCATTTTTACTTTTCTAAGACATTAGGTTCCCTTATATAAACACACAATAACTAGTAGTAAAACGTCTATCAATCAAAGAATTAACATAGTTTGCATCTATCTAACCGTAATAGCTAGTTCAATACTTGAACTAAATATAATTCCTTTTCCACGCGTGGACTTTAGATAACTAAAAATCCTTCTAACTGGCTGCACATGTTCTTCATTCAGATTATGCATAAATTCACTGACTAGCAAATGCAATATCAAGTCTAGTATAAGATAGGTATATGAGGCAACCAACCAACCTTTGATACCTTTATTTTTTCACTAGCTGATAATCTAAATTCTCACCTAGTTTGAGGTTTGGTTCCACTGGTGTGTTGGCTGTTTTTCCTCTTAATAATCCAGTATCTTTCGATAAGTCTAAGACATATTTTATTTAGGAAAGAAATATTCCTTCTTTGGAGTATATTACTTATATTCCAAAAAAATTACTTGAGTTTACCTAAATCCTTAATCTCAAATTATCTTGCAAGGCTTTCCTTGAGTATTTGTTGCCCCGCAACATCATTTCCAATTATGATATCATCCACATATACAAGTAAGACTATTACCTTCCATTTTGTTGAATTTTTAAAAAAGAGGGTACGATCTCCTTTATTTTGTTAGTATCTCATTTTTCTAATAACTTTAGTGAAATTGTCAAACCATGCTCTAAGAGATTATTTAAGCCCATAAAGAACATTTTTTTAGCTTACACACCTGTCTGAAGCTTATTTATTAAACCCCAACTATAATACTCTAAATTAAAATAAGTAATATTCCATATTTCGTGATGCTAGAAAAGTCAAGTTCAAAGATTTAAATGATAGTTTATTAATTTTAAATAGTCGAATCAATGGGAAGAAGTACCCCGGAACGTAAATGTCTAAAGAAAAAGGTATATCATCAACAAATATCTTGAGATAAGATTTATGACAGTGAAAGTAATCAAAACAGAGGACAATTTTCGGTATATCTAAGATACAGCTCGAAAAACTGAATGGTTGTAAGGGACTTTCGAAAAGTCAACGAAATCTTGAGGGGGTTCTAATTTTATGTAAAGATCAATCCTAAAGTAGTTTCAGGATGAAACAAAGGTCCTGTGAGGGTGCAAGAACGAAACTGTACTTATCAAGTAATTTAGAGTTATCAATCTTGGATTTTAAGTATCTCAATGATTATTTATTCGATATTTGAGGATTGTACAAAGTCTAAAATGGGATTATGAAGTTAATTAAGGTTAATTATGAGGGTATGGCTTTGGTTAATTATTAGAAGTAATGAGGTGAGGTGTTATGAATGGGAAAAAGTAAGAGCTACGGTGAGGAGTAATGAGGTGAAATGTTAGGAATGGAAAAAAGTTAGTTAATACAAGTAATGATGGCATAAAGGTATGGTGAGGTGAGGAGTTAAGAATGGAAAAAAAGTGAGAGATATTATTGCGAATTTGAAAAGTTATTCCATTCTAGTTTTGGATCACTTTGAAGTCCAAGCCTATAAATAGGGCCATGGGTTGTTCTCAAAACCATTCCATTTGAGATCCACTTGAGAGATTGATGTGAGAGATTTGTGCTTGAGAAGGAGGAGAGAAATTTACAAAGGAAGGAAGAAGGTTGGAGCAATATCGAGGGAGAACGAGCCTCATCGGAGTTTCTGAAGTATTGTCCGAATTTGTGCTAAACTGCCAAAAAAATGATGAGATAAGTTATATATTTGTTATATTCCTGTAGAGGGGGAACAGAATAATCTATAGGTTCAAACGGGGGTCAAATCGAAGCTAAAACTAGAGAGTTATGGTCGAAATATGAAAATTGCGCAAAGTTGTGCATTTTTAAAGGAAGACGCATGTAATTCACGTGCCGGGAAGGGGCTGTGCGTGAAGGCGCATGGGCCATCTTCCCAGGGCTCGTGAGGGTGCTTGTGGGACCCCCTTGCCCTGTAATTTTTCATTTATGTCCCTCATTTAATACCCTTCAACCCTATGTAAAAATATTGGAGGTTTAATTTATCGAAATTAGTGTTTTCTACATAAACCTATGCCAGCTTGCGGCGAAACAGTAACTTGCAAGGCTAAACCTTCAAGGTAAGTGGTCCGACCCTAAACCCGATTTTATGTAAATGATTTTATCATGTTGTCATGTCTTGTTATGCTATGTATCATATAGATTGCGTTTACATGTCATGATGATAAAATACACATATGTACACGATGATGTTATTGGTCATGCATTGCATGAGCTTGAGATTAGGGACTGGCATCGTTGCTCTACCAAGGGTGCCCCCATATGCTTCGGCCTGGTAAGGGGATAGTAAAATTTGAGAGTAGCAATTGGGTGCAGTCAACTCAAACGAAAGGAATAAAGACATTTTGCATACATGCACAAAATATGATGTTTGTTCCCTTACTCAAATGATTCACCATCTAACTTGAACTTTATTCCTGAAATATTCAAACATTCCAGATGTAGATTGTAGAAGAAATGAGAATAAAAGAAACATGTAATGACACTTAGCAAAGCGCATGATGTATTGGTTGTATGTTTAGATAGCCTATATATTAAAGTTCTATTATTTTGAATTCTGAATGTTTTGAAGAATGATGATGTATAACTTTATTTATAGTTAATGATAAAGTTAATGTTCGATTCTTGTTTCCACTATCATTTAAGTACCTAGTCTAGCTTATATGTCGTATGATTTTTCATGTTACTTAGGTAGATAGGAATTTTGGGAGTTTTGTATTAAGTTGAGATTGTTTCTTGAAAAAGATAGTTCGAAATTTCTTAAGTTATAACACGCTCGAGAAAGTGGGTGTGACACTAGTGATGGCTTCATAAAAACTTCCTACTTTAAATTTCCATGGATGAATACATTTTTTACATCAAATTGCTATAAATTCTATCCACAACATGCAACCAATGATAGGAGAATCCATACAGTTATCTTTTCCATTGGTGCAAAGGTGTCGAAATAATCTACCCCATAGGTTTCTGTGTACTCCTTAGCAACCAACTGTGTCTTATATCTCTTTAATATCCCATTTTCCATATATTTTAAGTTAAACACTCATCTATAACCTACAAGTCTTACTCTATTTATCCTATGCACCATGTCCCAAGTTTAGTTATTTTTCAAAGCTCTTTGTGTCTAATTTTGATCCTTTAATGCATTTTCAACTGTTTTAGGAATGGCAATGACATTAAAAGACGACAAGAAGCTTTTATGTAGTTGTGAGAGCCGATGATAGGAGATGTAATTGGCTAGTGGATGTTATGTACATCATTTAGTTCATTTTCTAATAGCAATAGGTAAGTCCAAATCATTAGGAATATAATTGTTATAAGTAGATGAATGAGTGATTTCAGTACTTCAACAAGGAGTTGATATTAGCACATGTTAGGAATCTAGAATGGGTTGGGATTTTTCTTGAAAACATAAGAAGATTCTTTAAACTTGACAATAGGTGGCAGCAATGGTTGTTTTGTACAAGAATCACTCTATTCTCGATTGTCTTGCTCACCCAAACCTAAAACTAAGGAATCAATAATAGGTTATATTGGTATAAAAGGGTTTGAAGAAGTTTTGATTTCTAGTTTAGTTTTTGGCTATCTTAAAGGTGAATCCAAAGATGGAAGCCACCATTAAGAGTCTCCTCCTGGTGACTAATAAGAAAGGAATCAAGAAAAGGTTTAAGCTGTGTTCTCTTTCGTGTTTCAGTTTTGAATTCATTTTCAATTTTATATTTTAAGTGTCTGTTTTGAAAATTGTGAAAACGTGTTCTTTTTATTATTTTGAAAAACTGTTTCTTAAAACAAAAAACTATAAAATGCGTTTACTTTGCTATTTTGAAAAAAATATATATTTATAATATTTTATTCAATAAATTTAATTATGAAATAATAAAATTAATCATTTTTAATAAAATTCTACTATTAAAATTGAACAATAAATTTAGTACTCTCCAGCTTCACCACCTACTTCCTTATGTCTTCCTGCACATCTCCTCGTATTTTAGAAACAACACCTTCTTCGACCGCCTCAAGCTCTCATTCCAGAACCCTAGAACATGCTCCCAGAAAAGCCCGAACCCGTCCACCCCTTCGCAGAACATCTCTAGGGCCTCGTCTAACGATATTCCATTCCCTTTCCCCGGGTATAATGCCACCATGAAATGCCACTTTGAAATCATTGTATCTAGAGGGTTCCAACTAATATAAACGATCCGACATTTCGATTTGGTGATGGAGCTCGGGAGCATAAAGTATAGCGTGTGAGTTGCGAAGATCCTTAGATCGGGTAGGGTTTTTAGATCCGGATTCTTTGCTTTAGCGTAAACGTCGTATTAGAGGAATCAGACAAGATCATGGGGGGCGCGGTCGACGGGGGTAATGGCGGTGGCGGGCGCGGTTGACGGCCAAATGAGATAATAGAGGAAAAAAGAGAAATAGATAAGAGAAGTTGGGTGTGCGAGATTGGGGGGGGGTGCTGTTTTATGCGTCTTTGTGTGTATTTTGATTGAAAACACTCAAAACAATGGGTTTTCTTTACATTTTTTTTTCAAAAATGCGTTTTTAAAAATTGTAAAGTAAATGCATTTTCAGTGTGTTTGAAAAAATTGAAAACTTAAAACGAATTGAAAACAATAAAGATAACACAACCTTAGTTTCTAGGAAAGTAACATTTGTAGAAATATAGAATTTCCAAGAAATAGAATAATAGCACTTGTATCTCTTTCGAATTTTAGAATAGCAAAGAAAGATGCATGTAAGGGCCCAATGATCAAATTTGTCTCTGTGTTGTTTATGAATATAAACAAATATACTTTTAGGAGAAGAGAGGTATGAAGATTGAAATTTGGAAAGTGGAAAGAAATACACTATAACGAACTTTGGTGCTAGAGAATTTTAGAAATAACCTTATTGATGAGGTGAGCTATAATTAAAACAGCTTCCTTGCAAAAAAAAAAAAAAAAATGGGAACATGATGATAATGTAAACGGACTAAGGTAACATTGAGTAAAAGTCTCATTTTTCTTTTAACAATCTCATTTTGTTTGGGTGTATCAATGTAAGAAGATTCATGAATAATGCCTTCTTACTACAAGAAGCTATGAATGTGTTGATTAAAATAATCTCAAGCATTGTCGATACAATATCTCTTAATAGGAACCTAAATTGGGTAGAAACCACCTTATGAAACAATGATAGAATGGTATTAAATTCTATCTTATCTTTTAAGAGATACATTAAGTCATTCGAGTTTAATCATCAATAAATAAAATAAATCATCTAACCCCAAAATAATTAAAAACCCTATATGATCCAAAACATCATAATGAATGAGTACTATGTAGCGATTGGCAATTGGATGTGTGATTTATGTATATATATGTAAATAAATAAATAACATATTTCAAATGAAGGAGTACGATGTGGCAATTGGTAATTGAATTTTAATTTTTATTTTTTAGATAAAATTTAAATAAAAAAATATTTAATATAATGGTAACATTAAATTAATTATAACTAAAGATCACGAGTTTGAATCTTGTTGATAGAGTTTATTTTTGTTTTTAAAATAAAATATATAAAAAATATTTTAAAATTTTCCTTTATTGACATTATTTCATAACACTTTGTGATCACGTCTAATTAGTTTGGCACATGTTAATAGTTTCATTTTATTCTATCAATTGTATATGTGTTTGTGTGATGATTTGTCCAAAGATTGAATGAAAATTTAATTTTCCAATTGAAATGTAGGTACTTTACGCTCACCCTTCAAGTTTGACATTGGAAAATTACATTCAATACTTTTAAAATTTTGAAAAAAAGGATAAAATGTTTGACATTTAAAAAATAATAATGACAAATCAAAATTTTACAACTTTAGATAACTTTTTTCTACTATAGCCGTTAACATTGTTAATACGACAAAAATCTTGGTATTTGCTTCCCACCCCCTTTTATCCTCATCATCATTTGTTTGGTGAATTGATTAAAATATAATAATTTGTCAATATATTTCTTTATTTATTTTTATTTGATAACAGCTAAACCATCGTCGAACTATTAACAGAGAGACTAAGGGTGTGTTTGATTGCACAAGATGAAAAATAAAATAAATTCCAACTTCGAAAGAAAATTAAAACCAACCTTCCCTGAGAATTGATTTTCCTTGATTTTCAGAAAAATATGGTATTTTTTTACTTGGGTGGAAAACAAATTTTATGAAAAAAAAAATTCAATCAAACATCCAAAGTTAGAATTTAGTTAGAAAATATTTTTTTTTTCATGTGAATCAAACACACCCTAATAAATGCTTAAATTCTGACTACTTCACATGAGGAGGAAAAGAGAATGACGAGAGATAAAATATGAAAATAATTTTACTATATTAAAATTATTAACACATGTGAAATAACAACGCGAAAAAAATATAGCTAAGGTTACAAAATCAATGAGATGTTTTTTATTTCTCAAGTATTAGAGATAACAATATTTTTTGTTAATTTCAAATGTGTTATATTTTATCTTAAAACTTTTATAAGTTTTTTATTTTCTTTCAGACACATATATATATATATATATATCTAGCATTTAAGAAGTACGAGTGTGTTTGATTGCAATAGTAGAATTTGAGTGAAAAGAAAATGAATTTCAGAGAATTAAATTATTTAGAATTAAATTTCAAGTAAAATATTAATTGAATGTGTTTAATTGACTTAATTGAATTCCAATAAATTGTCTAAAAATAAATCAAATATATTATATAAAATATTTAAAAATTTAAATATATATACACACACATATATATACATACAGCTTGAGGATGTCATGGCCGTCGCTCTCACTCACCCTCTCTCACGTTTAGTTCCTTTTTCTCACTTGCATTCTCTCTTGCTTAGTCCGTCGTTGTTGCTGCCATCGCTGCTGTCCCTGCCTGCCGTAGCTAAGCTTTCCCTGTTGCCATCGTTGTTGTCCCCTCGACCGTTGCCTCTCGCTCGTCATCTCTCTTGGTCGCCTTTTCGTTCGACCACTCTTCTTCTCTTCTGCCTCTGCTAGATCGCTCCATCTCTCATTGCCTGAAAAATCTATTCTAACCTCCCATGAGAAAATGAATTACATTAAAAGTAGGAAATGAGGGTCACGTGAGTCAAAGTGAAAAAATATTTTTCATGAAAAAAATTGGTTAATCAAATACTACAAAAACTATAATTTGGGTAGAAATTGAGCATTTTTAATGAAAAAAAGTGTGTAAACACACACATCCTACAAGTCAACTCAAGAGTTCTAGCTTATTAGGCGACTATACTAGAAACAAAGTTTTCAAGGATGGCTTGTGATGACCAATATTTCATGAAAAATATAAAATGGTACTTTTAAACCTTTTTATATTTTTTAGTATACAATTCAACTCGTTAAAATGGAATATTTTTATAAAAATACAAAAATTTAAAACTATTTAATAGGACAAAAATGTAATAGGAAGTTTCACTTTGTTAATTGATACGGGTATTGGTGGAGGCCGAATTAGAAAAAATTATAGTGATTTTTTAAATAGTTTGTAATTTATACTATTTTTTAAATAAAATTTTAAAATTATTATATTTTTGAAAAAAATTCATTAAAATGATTTATAAAAGAAATAATTAAGATGAGTGCTTTAAAGAATTACTAATTAGTTTGGATAAATAAAATACTATTTTTGGAAAAAATTCCGGCGAGGTTCTGGATGATTGGAGGCGGTGGCCTGCTAAAAGAGTGAAAGAAGCATGGAAGAGGCGGATTTGGGAAGGAAGCTGTAACCAGAGACTCCAAGATGAACTTGTATGGGCTCGATCCGGGCATGTACGATTTCGGATTCGCCGATCCGACGATCGTCGGGTCTCTATACCGTCCTTTCCCTTATTTAGCACCAAGAGGAGCCGCCGCCGCCGCCGCAGCCGACGGCGATGATGGACGGCCGCCGGTATTGCCGAAGAAAGCCACTGAGCCTCCCAGGCACCGCCACGACGGAACTTCCCCGCTGCCTTTTGGCATGGACTGGAGCCCTCCCCCCCACCATTGGGTATGATTGGTGTTCTTCTGGTTGTTTTTTCACGTGTCCGGTGGGATTCGTTCTGCTCGTTAGGGTTTTCTATCGAGTTACTTTTAATTGATCATTACACTGTCACAATTGGATTTGAATTCATGTGTTAAGATATGTGTTTGTGCTAGCGTCTGGTAAAACTAGTGGCTAAGTTTGTTACCTACGGGGTTTAGAGATAACAGAGCTGACTTTAAGTCAAACGCTGTGATATCCTTTACTCCCTGGATTATTGGATTATGGGCGATAATTGGCAACTTTAGATCTCCACGCTATCTCTTTCACCATCCTTGTCTGTCTGCCATACTCTGTCAAAGATATAGCTATAGTTCCGTACACTCTCTGCTGACAAATTTCTAACCAAACAATTCTCGTCTCTTAAAAATTCTTGTAGCACTACAGTGGTTGTTACTATTTCCAGATTGCCACATTAAGCAATTAAGGTAGTTTTCCTCTTTTTTCCACTTGAGCGCTTGACCAAGTGTATAGCTCCCATGATCCACTATAATTAGAGCCTCCATTTTCATGTGTCAAAGTCATTCATTTACCCCCCTCCTTTATCTTCAATTGTAGAGGCTTTGGTTTTCATTTTCCGACCTCCATTGTCTCTGTCTGTCTGTCTGTCTCTCTCTCTCTCTCTCTCTATATATATATATCATATCACCTCTACTTTCACCTAGTCTATTTTATAGTGACCTGACCACAATCTTGGTGACTACTATTTCTCAAAAGGCTCGTGAGCTTGCCCATTTGGCATCCAAAGCCCGCAATGGCTGTATAGCAACTGTAATGCACTTCTTCTTATATGTAATTGGTGAACCACACATATGCTAGAGATGTACAAATACCAGTTTTACTGTATGAATCATACATTATATCCAATGGAACACTTCAAAAGTGATGCTGCATGGCTAGACTTAATATGTGTAAAATGAGCATGAACATGGAGTCTTCCAAAAGATGGTGGAACTTTTCTTATAAATATGAACTGTAAGAAAGCAGAGGTTTTGAGGGAAATTTGGAAGCTGGTGTGTGCGTGCGTGCTTCTTTTTTAGTTAGAAAATTTGAGAATTTCAACTCATTGATGTTGCCCCCTAAAGCTTTGAGCTACCAATCATAGTTCAATAATTGAAAATGTGAACAATCAGGATTTGCTTATTTGGACTCAAAGCTAGCTAAAGCTACCTGAAAGCTTATACTTTCTGTTTGGTTGGCTATTGGCTTAAAATTGATGATGCATGATTGCAAAGACTGCTTAATTTTCAGTCTATTGAGCTTGAGTAAAAATAAATTTGTGATAAAAAGCTGAAGCATTTATTCTCAAGTATCTAATTTGAAAGAATTCGAAGACATGAGTGTAATTCTAGCATTGTGTAATTTCCTTAACACCAATCCTCTCAACACGTCTAGAATTGAAGGTATTCTTTCTATTTATAGCTGGTTCCAAACTTCCGAACCTAGATAAAGGAGGATGGTTGTGTTGGATGTCTGATAGCTACTATAAAAATTGTTGAATCTTTTATCATGAACCCACCTAGTGGGGTTAAGAC
Source organism: Diospyros kaki (assembly GCA_036245055.1). NCBI lineage: Eukaryota > Viridiplantae > Streptophyta > Magnoliopsida > Ericales > Ebenaceae > Diospyros > Diospyros kaki. The sequence goes on from BSEG01000003.1 coordinate 8,994,868, forward strand.
TTGTGATTGTTGTTGTTTATACACGAGCACAACTATTAAAAGTCTACAACTGGGTGGAAGACATGCATTTTAAACTTACTTAAAAAGTTGAAAAGCATATTTAAGATCATATGCCAAGGATCATTTTCTTTTACTTGTGGAGAAACGGACAGACATTATGGCACATTGAAATTACATTTTGAAGAAGCAAATACATAAAGGGAGACAGTAATTAATTTGGAGATTGTTGAGTTGTTTTGCATCGAGTAGAAGATCTAGAAGTGAGCAGTAAAGTCCTGATCAGTTTCAAGCGACAGTTAGATTGTTTTATTCTAATGGTAATATGTAACGTAGGGGTGTTTTGGGTATTGCAATATCTGTTTTATCCCTAGAAGTGTTCGCCCTAATTTGTTACAAATATAGGGCTAAGGGCAGTCATTTGAGGTAGACCCGATCATTCATTCTGATATTGTGCGAGTACAGTGTGTGAGTGGAAAGGCTTGTGTCAAGAAAGCTCTTTGTAATCTCCAAGAAAGATTGTACTCGGGTGGGATAAGAGTGAGGGACTTCTTGTACTGTTCAAAGGTTGGATTTCTAGTGAAATTGCTCTTGGACTGAGGCTGGATGTAGGTGTGCCTAGGTCTTTTATAGCTAAGGAACTTACCCGTGATAGAAATTCCACCATGAAGGACATAAAATTAGATAAAACTAATGTCAAGGAAGGTAATCTAGAAGGCTGTGTAATATAAACAACAAGTAGAACTTCTTGAGAATGTCTTAAATAGCCCCATGAACCAGGACCTAGAAATAGACAATCTGGAAAATGATGTAGACAGCTCCATTGATCAAAATCCAGGTTAGAAAAGGGAAAGGAAAGGAAAGGAGGATCATCTAGTATAGGCAGTGAGCAAGGGAATGGAAGGTATAATGTTACCTAGGATAGGTAAAAAGGAACACAAGACCACTAGTGAGGTATGGAATTTTCGGTTTTAGACTCCTATGCACTATTAAGTGCTATAGAAGAGGCAGGTAAGGAACCTCTTTTTCTATGAAGAGGAGATGCGCTCAAAGACTCCATCAAATGGTAGGGTGCCATGAAATGAGAAGTAGAGCTGCTTTGGACTTTAGTGGATGAACCCTTAGGATAAAGGGGTGGTGAGCTGTGAGTGACTATTTGAGATTAAGTTAGGTGCTGGAAATGAGAAAAGCCTAGGTAAAAGACTAGGCTAGTGGTTATTAAGCTATGGCATCACATTAAGACTTAATTCTTGTCTAAATAGTTGTCACTAACAGCCTTTCTCCATGAAGGTTTAAGATGATCTTATAGAATAGCCCAAGGGATTTGAGGTTAGAGAGAAAGGTAAGCAGCTATGGTTGCTTAGAAGGTCTCCCTATGAATTAAGTCAATCCTCAAGGCGTTGGTATAAGAAATGTGATTCTCTTATGATAGTCCAAGGGTTTAAAATGAGTGCATTTGGTAGCTGTGAATTATTTCAAAGATACGCCTAATGAGATGTAAATGTATCTTCTCTGGTAATCAGCCATAGAGACCCTCAAGTTAAAAGCTGAGATTTAGGTCAGCAGTTGAAGTGTAGGATCTAGGAGAAGCTGGGAAAATATTAGGCATAGAAGTAAAAGAGAAATGAACTGTTATAAATTGGGAGCACTGGCAGCCTTAAAACCCTCCAAGAAACTGATCAAACACCCCTCCAAACACTCACAACTCACCGCCCAACACACCACAACACAAACAGTCAATAAAGTACATGATAAGAAAAAAAACATTCAAACCATATAAGAAGACAAACTTTTATCCTGGTTCATGCCAATTGAATTGGCACTACATCCAGCCTCTAAGATCCTCCTGAGAGCGGTCTTTATTTCCAGAAATCGATTAGTATAGTAGTGGCCCTTCTCTCCTTTCTATTCTCGAGCGCCCCAATTGTTTTCCCCCAAGATTACAAAGCTAACAGCCCTAGCCTTTCTCTCAGAAACAATTAGCACTCGTTACAAACAAAAAAATGAGAGCTCTCTTTCCATTTGCTATCCCTTGCCCTCTATTTATAATAGTGGGTGGATATCCCAATGAATATTATTAGATATTTACAGTTTAACCCCCAAACTATAACTAATTACAGTTTGGGTTACAACTTCTATCTAAAATCTTCAAAAGGAACTCTAGTGAACTGCCATCATTCACTGCTACTGCCATCATCTTCTTCTTATACCATATACTCGAGACAACCTTTAACATGAACAGCTTAGGCAGCCTAGTTTATCCAAAATAGACATACCTTTGTAAGCTAGTAAAGAAGTTTAAAGTGCAAAGCAATTCCTAATAATGAAGCAAACATAAGAGAAATGAGTAAGGTTTTTATTCAAATGCAGTGGTAAAGCCTAAAGGCTGGAATTGACATGTTATGAGTTCTCAATTCTATTGTAATGAGTGCTGTGAGCATTTTGAGAGAAAGGCTAGAGTAAAGGTAGCTTTGTAATCTTGAGAATGAGGGTTATGTTGTACTCAAGAATAGAAAGGAGTGAACTTCTTGCGATGACTAGCAAATTTATGGTCAATCCAAGTAAGGTTCATGTCATGACCCAATGAACAATAGAATGATATCATTGTAATAGGGTTGCAATGGTTTGTTAGGATATTCTTCTCTTTTTGTCTTTTCCCTTTTTGTCTTGTAGCTTAGGTGGTTAGAGAGTTTTGTTTGGTAGCTAAGTGAGGCTATATATTTATTGCCTTAGCTGTAGGAAGGGATATGCTTGAATTGATAAACAAAGATCTCATTTCTCTCTCTACTGCTCTCCCTTATTTCTCTCTAATTTCTCCTCCTATTTCTGTCCAAATTCCCCTCTAAACATTATGTTCTTAATGCTAAGCCTCTTGGATCCTTTCGATTGCCAATTCCACCCCTGTTATGAATCCTAAGTCTATGACAAATGGTATCAGAGCAGTCATTCCTTGGCTGTGAGTTTGGAAATCCAATTAGTGTGTTCGACGGTGATTCCGGCGAATTGATAAACAAAGATCTCATTTCTCTCTCTGCAATTCTCTTTACCACTCTCCCTCATTTCTCTCTAATTTCTCCCCCCATTTCTGTCCAAATTTCCCTGTAAACATTATGTTCTTAATCCTAAGCCTCTCAGATCCTTTCGATTGCCAATTCCACCCCTGTTATGAACCCTAAGTCCATGACAAATGGTATCAAAACAGTCATTCCTCGGCTATGAGTTCGAAAATCCAGTTAGTGTGTCCGACTTTTGAAGGTGAGTCCGACGGTGATTCCGGCAAATACCATTGAACATCTGTAGCATTCGCTTCTTATGCATGTGGAAATTCCAACTATCTTAGTGGCAGAATTCAGAGAAGATAGTAGTGAGCAAATCGCGAGCAAGTCTTGAGGGTGTTATCCAACGCGTTTGTTGATTCTAATCGACAATTTAGTGCAGCTTAGAGGCAGTAAATTTAGGTGAATTTCGACACTCATTGGACAGTGATTGGGTGAGCGATTCTCCTTGGCTGATGTGAGGTGATTATCGACTCGAATCTGAATAGAAGTAGAAGGAGTGACTTCGGCTAAGACTGTGCTAGTCGAGTTGAAGGAAGGATTGGAAGTGTTGTCGATTTTTGGAGGCAAAGCCAACAGTGACGCTCGGTTGTGAAACTCAAGCGTGTTGCCAACTTCTGGAGGCGACTTCGAAGGACAGTATTAGGTTAGTGAATTTTCAGATTCGACCGTGATAGAGGAGGTGAGATACGACCACAATTCTCGACAACCCAAGTGAATTCAAGGAGCTATCTGCTAGTGATCCTCGGTCCAAAAGGTCATGACTGGAGTGGGTAACTAGAGGTGAAACGGATGGCCCAGAGGGTTGTGACTGTCCAAGGCGAGCGTGAGTCCGTTGGAGGTGAAGTGGACAACCCAGGGAGTTGCGACTAGACCAGAAGACCATTCCGACCCAGACCGATAAGCTTCCTACAAGTGCGGTTGTGGAGTTGCAGTTTTGATTAGGAATTCCGTTCGAAATTCTGTGGGTGTGGCTGTTGGATCGAAAGGCATAGTGGTGCTGCGATTTTGGGTTGAGAAGCAATTCTGACCGTATGGGTGAAGCGAGCTGCCCAACCTTGATCGGAAAGGGATTTCGACCATTCTGTAAGAGTCAACCCAGAGAGAATCGGGCCCATAACCAGCGACTCCAACCTGATTTGGGAGGGTGATAGTGGCGAATTGGAGGAGCGGATACAGAGGCGGCTTGTAGAAATTGGTGGAACAGACCAATGATTCTTGCTCGTGATTTTTGACAAGCTGGACGAACTCTCTTATCAAATCCGTTGAAGCCACGCCAGTTGATTTACGACGGTGATAGAGGTAGATTCAAGTTGCGAAGCAAGTCGTTTCCCTTGACTTGATGAGATTCAAGGGATAAAATAAGGAAAATTAGAGAGAAAGAAGAGGATATGGAGTCTGATTATTCTATTGAATTGAGCCCGACATAGGTGAGTTTATAGTAGTTTCTTTGGTGACTGCTGACATAAGCGACATTAGCATTGAGTCTGAGTCGAATTGGAAGGCAGGTGGGTCATCTTGCTGAGAAATTGAAGGCCGTGGAGTGTTGAGAGGCAATCATTTATCCTAGGTGCTTGCTGTGAAATGAATATCGAAGGGAGATGAGGGATTCAATGTACATGACTTTTACTCCTTGGTTTTTGCAGTGTTTCGTTGGTGAGAAGTCGACCATGGGGAGCAGTTCATGCATGAGATAAATGGAGTCTCAAGGGTGTCGTAAACCAAGGGTATAGCTGTAATTAGAAGGTTTAATGGCAGAATTGTAATAATCCAGTAAGGGATAATTCAAATGGCGCGCGCATGGGCTGTTTTCCTAACTGCCGCGCCAAGCTGTGTAATTCTCCTATAAATGCAGATAAGCTGAGGATGGGGAGGCATGTGAGGATTATTCCACGGTTTCCTTTCCCTCTCATTTCTCAATTCACATTTCTCTTGCCCACTCTTAATCTCTCTCTCAATCTCTCCCTCTAAATTCTTCCTGCCTAAACCATTTCTTCCAGAATTACGGAAGGTAACCCTTCTTTAGATTCCGAGCTTGACAATTGGTATCAGAGCCCGCGACTTGGCAATATGGATGGCCGACGGAATGCGAGCAAAGCAGATGGAGGTTAGACTGGATGCGATCGAGTTGGGATTGCGACAACACTAGAGCAAGTGGACGATAGATTGGAGACGCTGGAGTTAGGAATTCGGAATGCGCAGGAAGAGATCCACCGAAGTAGATCGAAATACACAACTGCTTTAGATTGGGTCGTGACCGGAATTCGAGAAGAATTCTCGGCACTCAGCCAGCAACTAACGGCAGCTCTGAGCATGTTTGCTCGACAGCCAAATGTTAGCTTACCAACGGATTTTCCCCCAAGGTCAACGTCGGCTCCAATACTGATTGCACCGGTGAACAGATTGTGACCTCAAGAACCAATGGAAGTGGGAGAGGGAGCACATCAGAGGGGTTATGGGGGTATCAATTCAGCTCAATCGGGGTTGAGGATGGAGATTCCGGCCTTTGATCAGGATAGACCGCGATGGTGGATACGCAGATGTGAACGTGTGTTTTATCAACATCGAATCGCAAAAGGTGATAAGGTATGTATGGCTGCTTCATACTTAGATGATGTGGCGGATGTGTGGTTCCAGAATTGGAGTCATGGCAAGTTGGATTTGAGTTGGCCAGAGTTTGTTAACTAATTGTGCAGAAGGTTCAGAGAGAAGACCAGATCTGATGTAATTGAGGAGTTTAACAAATTGAAACAGAATGGAACAGTAGAAGAGTACCAAACCAGGTTTGAAAAATTGAGGTCCTTACTGTCATTGTCACAACCTTACCTAGATGAGGAGTACTTTGTTTCGAGTTTTATCAGCGGGCTGGAGGAGTTAATTAGACCGACAGTTAAGATGTTATACCCCACCATGGTGGCACAAGCAGCTGAACAAGCTTGATTACACGAGCTTTTGATGGAAACTTTTGCTAGGAGACATAGGTTGTCGTCCAAAAACAGCACGGAGGATCACACCTACGAGGGGTATCACAGGGGAAGTAATTTCCAAGGGCCGAGAGCAGGACCTACTAGTAAAGTTCTCCAACCTATGATCCAACCAAGAAACCTAATGGTGGACCAAAAGAGACAATTAGGCCTATGTTTCCGTTGTGGTGAAAAGTATGGACTCGGTCACCAGTGTAAGAAACTCCTACTTACTATGGAAGGTCAGGAGGAAGTAGAGGAGGAGGAAGCGGGTATTGGCGAAAATGAAGAATTGTCTGAGGACAACGAAGGGGGTGAGATCTCAATGCACACCTTGCAGGGCCAAGCAGCGAGAAGGGTCATAAAGGTGAAAGGGGTGGCTCGGAAAAGGAAGATAGTCGTGTTGATAGACATTGGCAACACACATAGTTTCCTAGATGAGACCACAACCCTCAACCTACAGTGCGACCTCCAGGAGACTCCCCCACTGTCAGTCCTAATAGCTGATGGGACCAGAATGGTAAACCAACTCAGATGTATGGGATTCAAGTGGCTAATGAGTGGATGAGAATTCTCGGCAGATCTGAGAATACTTAAGTTGGGAGGGTGCCATGTTGTGTTGGGGGTAGACTGGATGAAGACAGTGAGCCCCTTAGTATTCGATTTTAATACTCTGGAAGTGACCTTTAACTTCGAGGGCCAACGACTTACTCTACATGGGAGTCAAGAAATGGGGAAGTGTAGGGTTGTTTATGGGAAACGGATTCAAAAGCTGCTGGAACAGGGAAGTACCACCGTGGGGCAGTTGCACTCCCTTTATGCTGTGGACATGGGGTTAAAGTCAGCTGACGAACAGAAGTTTGCTGCACCAAGGAACACTTCTTTGGCAATAGAGGACAGTAAGGTACACCTCCCTTTACCCATTCACAATTTGCTAATGGAATTTGAGGATCTGTTTGCCACCCCCCAAACCTTGCCACCCATCGAATCCTTGACCATTCCATTCACCTTAAACCTAACAGTGAACCAGTCAATTTAAAGGCCTATCGATATTCTCCCATACAAAAGGCCGAAATAGAAAAACTCATAAGAGAAATATTGTCCAAAAACTTAATACAACCAAGCCAAAGCCCATATGCCTCACCAGTCCTCCTAGTAAAAAAGGAAGATGGCACTTGGAGGTTTTGTGTGGATTATAGGCAACTCAACTGACGAACCATCAAGAACCAATTTCCTATACCCATTATTGAAGACCTCTTAGACGAATTAACAGGCGCATCCATTTTTTCTAAGCTTGACTTGACCTCTGGATACCACCAAATTCGAATGAACCCAGCCGCTTCCATTTTTTCTTAAGACTGCTTTTAGAACCCATCAAGGGCATTATAAATTCTTGGTAATGCCTTTCGGCCTCACCAATGCGCCTGCAACCTTCCAAGCATTGATGAACCACATTTTTGCTCCCTATTTGCGCAAATTTGTTTTGGTTTTTTTTGATGACATTCTCATTTACAATACTACCTTAGACTAGCATCTAACCCACCTCAAAATGGCATTTCAAATCCTTAGATTCCATCAGCTGTATGTGAAAAGGTCTAAATGCTTATTTGCAGAAGGGAAGGTTGAATACTTGGGTCATATCATTTCTGTCCAAGGAGTTAGTACTGATCCTCACAAAATTGAAGCTATGAAGGCTTAGCCCCAGCCAAAATCCCTGAAGGAACTAAGAGGCTTCCTAGGCCTTACTGGGTATTGTAGGCGTTTCATAAAAGGGTATGGTATGATTAGCAAGCCATTGACCACAGTGCTTAAGAAAAACAACTTCGGTTGGGGACCGGAAGCAGAGGACGCGTTTGAATCCCTTAAAGTAGCCATGTCGCAAGCTCTAACACTGGCTCTACCTGATTTTTCCAAGAAGTTTATTCTGGAAACAGATGCATGTGACTCCAGTATAGGGGCGGTGCTTAGCCAAGAAGGGCGACCAGTGGCCTATCTAAGTCAAACATTGGCCCCAAGACACCAGGGCCTAAGTATATATGACAAGGAGTTGTTGGCGGTTCTAATGGTTGTGGAGAAATGGAGATACTACTTAGAGGGCAAGAAATTTACCATTAAGACAAACCATAAGAGTCTCAAATTCTTAGCCCAACAAAAGGTACACAACCAGTTATAGAGAAAGGGAATTACCAAACTCATGGGCTTTGACTTCATCATTTTATGCCGCAAAGGAAAGGAAAACAAGGCTGCTGATGCTCTGTCACGAAGAGATGTGCCAGCCGCTTGTCAAGCCATTTCGGCCGTGGTTTCAGATTAGGTGTAAGACATTACTCACAGCTATGACCAGACTCCCTGGATCAAAGAGCTACTTATCAGGCTTTCCGTGCAGGCCACTAATGATCCTACCTACCAATTAAAAGGGGGATTATTGAGGTTCCAAAACAGAGTGGTGATTGGGGAAGACGAATTGTTGAAAAAGAAGATACTTCAGAGCTTGCACGACTCCCCCATCGGTGGACATTCAGGGCTCAATGTGACCTACCTGCGGGTGAGACAGTTGTTTTACTAGAAGGGGTTAAAAAAGGATGTCACCAGATTTGTCATGGAATGCACTACTTGTCAACGGTGCAAACATGAGCAAATTTCTTATCCAGGCCTCCTTCAACCTTTGGAAATACCTTCACAAGCCTGGGAACTGATCTCCATGGACTTCATTGAAGGCTTACCAAAATCTAAAGGTGCTGACACTCTTTTGGTGGTAGTAGACAAGTTGACTAAATTTAGCTACTTCCTCACGTTGGCTCACCCGTCATAGCCACTGAAGTCACAAGGAAACTAATGGATTCAGTATTCAAAATCTATGGGTTGCCTAAGGCGATAGTTTCTGATTGTGATAAGGTATTTATAAGCTAGTTTTGGAAGTCATTATTTCAAGGGTTGGGCGTTAAGCTTCATCTTTCTTTTGCCTACCATCTTGAGACAGACGGACAGATCAAAAGAGTCAACCAATGTCTCGAGACTTATCTTAGATGCTTGTGTGTTTCCAAACCAAAAAGTTGGAGTCGATGGGTAGCTCTTGCCCAGTGGTGGTATAACACCAACTACCATGCCACACACAAGAGAACTCCTTTCGAAGCTCTGTTTGGGTATCTGTCACCCATCATTCCTGCTATAATGCACTATTCTTCTCGGGAAACATCCGCCGATCAGTACCTTAAGGACAAATAAGAAGCCCTACTAGCTGTTAAGCAGGAATTGGCCCTAGCAAGTCAACGGATGAAGTAGTTGGCGGATAAGCATCGCATAGAGAGACAATTTGAGGAAGGAACTGAGGTCTACTTAAAGGTAAAAAGGTTCCAACAACACCTTTTTCACAAGGGACCAATCTCTAAGCTCAGTCCTAAATTCTATGGGCCATTTAAGATCGTGGCAAGGGTAGGTCCTGTCGCCTATCGTCTCCAGTTGTCTGAGGGCGTGGGCCTTCATCCAGTGTTCCATGTTTCCCTGCTGAAAAGATCCATTGGACCAACTGACAGTTCTAGCAGGACACTGCCCACCCCCCTTGAAGACATCGAGACCAACGCTGAACCAGTGGTAGTGTTGGACAGACGAGTGGTTTACCAGGACCAGGCTCCATTGACTCAAGTATTAGTGCAATGGTCTCACCTCCATTCGGATAACACCTCATGGGAATATCTCCCTGACCTTCTACAACGTTTCCCTAGAATGACAACTCTACTGTAATTTCTTGGGGACAAGAAAGATTTTAAGGAGAGGGAATTGTCATAGACCAAGGGTATAGCTGTAATTAGAAGGTTTAATGGCAGAATTGTAATAATCCAGTAAGGAATAATTCAAATGGCGCGCGCATGGGTTGTTTTCCTAACTGCCGCGCCAAGCTGTTTAATTCTCCTATAAATGCAAATAAGCTGAGGATGAGGAGGCATGTGAGGATTATTCCACGGTTTCCTTTCCCTCTCATTTCTCAATTCACATTTCTCTCGCCCACTCTTAATCTCTCTCTCAATCTCTCCCTCTAAATTCTTCCCGCCTAAACCATTCCTTCCAGAATTACAGAAGGTAACCCTTCTTTAGATTCCGAGCTTGACAAAGGGTAGCAAAAGAAGGCTGTATTTTTAGTTGGGAACAGCAAGGAAACATGGAGTGTGGTGCACGATATGAGCAAGGAATTCGACCATATTTTACATGAGCAATTACATGAGCTTGCAATGATACTAACTAAGAAGTATCATTATAGCTTTTCCGTGGAATTCTTTGATGATTATTGCAGAAGTTCTAACCAAGAGGAGTCCCTTAAAATGGGACAGCCTAAGAAGATGTTTGGAGATCGAGACTTGTCTAATGTGGTGGAGGAGTTCAACAAAATCAGGCAGGTAGGGTCAGTGATGGAGTACCAATTGAGGTTTGAAGAGTTGATGGCCTTGATGCTCAATCATAACCCCTATTTGACTGAGTCCTATTTCGTTTCAAGCTTCTTAATTGGCTTGAACAAAGAGTTGAGGCCAATGGTGACGGGGCTTCAACCCAAGACTCTCAAGCATACTATTGATAGTGGCAGGCTCCAAGAATTAACATTGGAAGCACTAAAGAAGAAACAGAGAGATAGAGATGCTGATGGAACAACATAGGATCAGGAAAATCCGATTAAAGGACCTGAACAATCTTATATTGGCTTTACAGAAACTGACCCTAAGGCTGATGAACTTGGACCGATAGTAAGGAAGAAGTTGGAGGTTGAGAAAAGACATTCTTTTGATGGGATTTTGGTTCCAAAGCAGGTTGAACTATCCTTAACTTGGGATAAAATAGGCAACGAGAAGGTGAAGACAGCACTAGCTGGAGGAAAGCTAAGGGATATAGCAGAAGAAGCCAAAGGTTTTGCTGAAGGGAACACAACTTCCGCTGCTGTGTTGTTTTTACTTCCACTGGCAAATCCAAGTTGCCGTCTACTGCTTTGAGGGATGAATCGATGGCTGATCATGTCCATAGATTGGAGACCAAGCTTGATTGGATAATTATTACCGAGAGTGGTTGTGTTGGGCTTGAACTTGATGAAATTTTCCCTATGGAAGTTTTGGGTCAACTTAGGCCTAGAATTAATCTTGGAAACTTAAGAATGAAGATTCAGAGGCCTAGAAGGAGAAAGAAGGAAAGAAGAATGAAATAGATTGAGAGAGCTGGTATTGGGTAAGAGCAGTGACCAATTGCTGAAGTTCTTGGGGACAAGAGCTCTCTCAAGGAGAGGGGAATTGTCATGGCTCAAGGAACAATAGAAGGGCATCATTGTAATAGGGTTGCAATGGTTTGTTAGGATATTCTTCTCTTTTTGTCTTTTCCCTTTTTGTCTTGTAGCTTAGGTGGTTAGAGAGCTTTGTTTGGTAGGTAAGTGAGGCTATATATGTATTGCCTCAGCTGTAGGAAGGGATATGCTTGAATTGATAAACAAAGATCTCATTTCTCTCTCTACTGCTCTCCCTCATTTCTCTCTAATTTCTCCCCCCATTTCTGTCCAAATTCCCCTCTAAACATTCTGTTCTTAATCCTAAGCCTCTCGGATCCTTCCGATTGCCAATTTCAGCCCTGTTATGAACCCTATGTCCATGACAGTTCACTTGGATGCTGTGAAATTGAACTCCTTGGTATGTAAAATTAAACATTGATATGGATTTGGTTTATGGTGGAGTAAGTCTAAAAGAAGAGCCGTGCAGTTAGGGATATAGGGTATTGACTGCTGATTATGCAGCAGAACTCCTAGAGGACTGTCTAGGTTGAGTTGAGTTAGGATAGCTAATGTGCAGCCCACTTGACCAAAAAGTTCAGTCCCACCATGAAAAGAATCAATCATATTGATGTTAGGAATTTATTCATTAGGGTAATCCTTTAGAATTAGGAATTAATCCTAAATAAAAGATTGCAGGTATAGACAATGCAGCTGAAATGTTATCCAAGGTTGTTCTATTGATAAAGTTTGCAGCATTGTTTTAAATATTCTTAATGTTTGTTGTGTTTGAGCAATCAGGTTTGTGTAGCAGTTTGGATGAGAGTAGGGTTAGTTCATCTGTTGGAAGGCTCAAGGCTTTGATGGATGAAGAATGGATCTATACTCAAGACAAATGGTGGAGCTGGATTCTAGAAGTCTCTCATGCAAAATGGTGGAGATTTGTTGAGTTGTTTTGCATTGAGTAGAAGATCTATAAGTGAGCAGTAAAGTCCTGATCGGTTTCAAGCGACAGTTAGATTGTTTTATTCTAACGGTAATATGTAACCTAGGGGTGTTTTGGGTATTACAATACCTGTTTTATCCCTAGAAGTGGTCGCCCTAATTTGTCTATAAATATAGGGCTAAGGGTAGTCGTTTGAGGTAGAACCGATTATTCATTCTGAGATTGTGTGAGTACAGTTTGTGAGAGGAAAGACTTGTGTCAAGAAAGCTCTTTGTAATCTTCAAGAAAGATTGAACTCGGGTGGGATAAGAGTGAGGGACTTCTTGTACTATTCAAAGGTTGGATTTCTAATGAAATTGCTCTTGGATTGAGGCTGGATGTAGGGTTGCTTTTCATGCAATCTGAACCAGGATATACCACTCGCCTCTTGTGTTGGTTTGGTTGTTTCTTTCACTGTTATTCATTTCTTTTAATTCTGTTCTTACATTTTAGTTTCTTATTTCTTTTGATTGGGTAGATTTCGGGTGAGGAGTGTGAGAGATTGGCATGTGTAAACATTGATTGAGTTGTCTAAAGAACTCTTAATCCTAACAGAAATAGTGGGTGATTTTAAGGCCTAGGCAGTTTACCACATACTTGGTTTATAATGGTTTTCATTATGCTTATGTTAATGCAATTATTGCTTTTGTTATTTTGCTCTGTGGATAATAAGAAACACTGTGACATTTTATGCATATTTTGTTGCTAGTTGTGTTACAAGGTGTCTGAGATTTTTGCATGGACATGTTAGAACTTAAATATATATCCTTTTTTGAGAATTGATATATTACATATTCACAACTATAACTGGTAGGGAATGTGTTATGACTATAGGTGCTTGTGATGTTATTTGATTTGATTAGGTAGACCAATATTTATGCTTATTGCATGGTTATTTAGGCCTTTTATATAGTTTATATACTAAGCTATTCATTTTGTCTCTAAAAAAGTCTAATTTCTCGTAGGATATAAAAGTTTCTTCTCTTCTAATGTAGGACGGACGAGATTCCATGTGGCCACATGATCCTCACTCGGGATGGAGTTATTGTGTGACAATTCCTTCGTGGGTCATCCTCCCAGAATCAAGGGGATCAGATCCTGTGGTGGTATACACATTTTGTTTAGTTTTTTCATTCTTGGCACTTTGTGGGCTTTAATGATGATGAACATTGCACTTCTTTGCATTTCTACATGTATAATAATATTTGATACTCAATTTATTTTGGTATTATACAAGGACTTTTACTTCTTTGCATGCAATTTTTAAGAATATAATTTCCTAATTGAAATTTCCTAATCTATTTTTTTAAGTTGGCAACATATGTGGTCATATGTTTTTGTTCTTTTGTTAATTATTGCCGAAGATATTTGGCATATCATTGTTAGTGAGAAGTATTTGCAATATATTATATGGTGGTGCCTATGATGTTGTATACTTGATGTGGACTTGGGTAAGAAAAGGCTATTAGTGTTATTCCCCAAATCTCGACCAATATGTTATTTATGCTAATATCACCTTCTTTGAAACCAACCCCTTCTTCTCTTCCACCTCTACTACATGCCACACTATCTTTGAAGTCCTTCGGATCATGTATGTTGGCAATATCCTTGTCTACCCATCTAAAGCCACTTCTTCCTTTACGTCCTCCACTTCTCTCATATCATCACTGACGCCAATTTGTACCTAAACTAGATAACAACTCTTCACTTGTTCCTAATGACTCACACCTTGCTCCAATGGTTTCCCCTGGCATGGTTCCTGATGCAAGTCCTCCCTTTACCATTCAAAAAGGTACTCGTTCCACAAGTAATCCTCATCCCATCTATAATTTTCTAAGCTATCATTGTTTATCTTCACCCTATTATGCATTTGTATCATCCTTGTCTTCTATTTCCATTCCTAAAACTATAGGTGAAGCTCTTTTCTCATCCTGGGTGGCATTAGGCAATGCTTGATGCAGTGGCTGCTTTACACTTTACTGGTACTTGGGAACTAGTTTCGCTACCACCTGGGAAATCTACTGTTGGTTGTTGTTGGATCTATACCATTAAAGTAGGGGGTATACCCATTGGTCAAATTGATCACCTCAAAGCTTGCTTGGTTGTTAAGGGGTATGCCCAGATCTTTGGCCTTGATTATTGCAATAATTTCTCACCAGTTACCAAGAATACTTCTGTTTGTCTCTTTCTCACCATGGCTACCATTTTCCATTGACCTCTCCCTCATTTGGATATTAAAAATGCCTTCCTCCATGGTGACTTACAAGAAGAGGTTTATATGAGCAACCTCTAGGTTTTGTTGGTCAGTGGGAGGCTAGATTGGTATGTTGACTAAACAGATCTCTCTATGACCTAAAACAATCTCCACGGGCGTGGTTTGAATTATTCAACTCTATTGTAGAACAATTTGGCATGACTCGTAGTGAGGCTGATCACTTAGTATTTTATCACCACTCTACGCCCAACCTCTGCATTTATCTAGTGGTTTATGTGGATAATATCGTTATTATGGGTAGTGACCAAGAGGGCATCCCAAAGCTAAAACAACACCTTGTTCATCACTTCCAGGCCAAAGACTTGGGTAAATTGAAGTATTTTTTTTGCATTGAGATGGCCTAATCAAGTGCTGATATTGCCATTTCACAAAGATACTATGCCTCAAACATATTAGAATGTTAGATCCGAGATCTAACAGGGGAATTCTCAACTATTTATAAGAGAATAAGGCGAGAAAATGAGGGGAAAAGGGAAGGGAGTTTGAGAATTGGGGAAGGAAGAATCAAGGGAGAGGAAGAGAGAATCAGAGGAGGGAAAATGAGATTACTCAAATTGTATTTGATGATTTCAAATGGGCTGGGTCAGCTCTTATATATTGATCCTTAGTTGGAAATTGGCACCAAAAATAGTTACCAATTCCGAGTACAACTTGTAATGCATACATGAAATAAAACTCCTTACTATCGCAACTACCCTCAATGTAATAGCTCGGTCTATGTACATGACAACTTTCCTCCCTTTAAAATATTCCTTGGCCTCAAGAAATGCTAACCAAATTGGCAGAGCTAGGGAATTGTTTGAGGAGGTTGGGTAGGTACTCCCAGTTATTGTTGTCACGGTGAAGGGAAGACCATTGGACAAGTACTTCGGTTATGGGAGCTCCATGCTTGTGGATGATCCTTTTATCCAAAATGGTTGCTGGTGCAACTGCTTCTGCTTATCCTTTTATCCATGCTTGAAATACCTACTAAACAAAGAGATTTTGTTTCCTCTTTCATCTATAAGATGAAGCCAAGAAGGAGAAAGAAAAAGAGGCCAAAGCAAGTAAGAGAAAAGAACAAGAAAAGGCGAATAATAAACCAGATCATGAAAATGAGAATTGGTTGAAGAAACAGTGGCTTGGTTGTAATAAGTTTCTTGGGGACAAGAAATCTCTCAAGGAGAGGGGATTGTCACAACCCCAAGGGCATATTAGTAATAATATATCATATGTATTTTTTCATTTGTTGTACTTTAGGCTACTCTGTAGTATTGTGCCTTTAGTTTGTTACTAATTCTAATTGAAAAGATATAACAACCTATAAATAGGCTAAAGTAGGAGAGAATAAGGCATTGATGAATTTTGTTTCTCTCTCTCGTTTCTTTTGAATTCTCCCCCCGTCTTCTAATTTCTACCTCCTTTTGATTTCTCTCTCCCTTTCTATTCTCCCACTCTCGATTCCTTCCCAAATTCCATTCTAAACCCTAGGTAAACCCTAGGAGCATGACAATAGGACTTTGGTGTTATCACGTGATGGGCCAAATGGTGCAAATCCCATATATGGAGACACTTGGAGTTCCTTCAAGGTTCACCTCATAGGTTTGGCATGTGGAAGGTGTGATGCAATAACATGCACCTACAACTAAAATTACCATATTTCCTTTTTAGCTAATTTTGATAAAATTTGTCCATTGAAAAGTGTTAGTTTATAATGCAAGTTGATTTGTTTTTTTAGTTACAATTTGTCCTAAGGCTACTTTATAGCTTCTATTTGATATATCTGGTTGGTTTTACCCATTGTATGATTTCCTTTTCATCCTTTGATTTGCCTAACCGATACCTTCAAAAGTGTTATGCCTAATAATCGGGACGGATGCGATAAAATAAGTTTACAACTTAAGAGGATGGGCCAAGCAACGAAGATAGGCTGGAAGATTAATTTGAGCCAAGGTAGACCAAGTGGGCCAAGGCAAAAAGGACTTGGGAAGGACTGATTAAAGACTAACTAAAAGGTCACTCGTTCTTTCCATAGTCACTCAGTCATTTAATATTCACTTGTTCAAACAAAGGTCACTTAGTCGCTTGAAGGTCACTTTGTCATTTCGGTTAAATAGGCAGAGTGAGGTTGTGAGAATGCTAGACAAGGGCCAAATGTGTTGCAAGGTATAAAAGGGGCTTAGCCAATAAGTCACTTGGTCATAACTGAGTCTCCTCCCCTTGGTCAAAGATGCCCCCGAGATGCCCACTGAAAAAGCAGGTCACATGCCACCTATCAGCTTTCTCCTCGTCTATAAATAGGAGGGTTGCCTCCTTACTCAAGGTTTGCTCAATCTTATGCATAGGTTCTTTTGCTTTTAAGCATTTCACACTCTCAGAGACTAATTTAGACATTGGAGGGTCCGCGTAGGGACACTCACCTGCGCCCTTGACCGATTTCTTTCTCAGTAGGGTTCTCGGTCACTTGGGACCCCTTTGTCACTTTAGGGGTCTCTTGGGACTCCTCCATCACTTTGGGGGTCTCTCGGTCACTTGGGACTCCTTCATCACTTTGGGGACCTCTCGATCACTTGGAAGTCATTCGTCACTTTGGGACTCTCCCGTCACTTTTAGACTCTCCTGTCGCTATGAGATTCACAAGCATCTTGAGGGTCACCTACACCTTGTTGAGCCTCCCATGTCGCACTTTTTTTTGCATCATAAATTTATTGTTGTATTAAGACAACAACAAAAAGATTATCTTAAATTCCCATAAATCAATTAGAGGCAGCACTTGTCTCATTTCATAAGATGCGTTTTGATCATTATATTTTTCAATTGTGAGAGATTTATGAAACTATGAGGTGGAGTGTCATTTTTCCTTTTGATCATTGTACCACATATATGCTTTATTGATCCTTTGCAAGGGAGAAAATTTCATTGGATGGGAATATTGCTTATCCTGCTGATTTGTTTTACTAATTCTATGTCCTTGCTTGATGGTTATATTCACGAGCTAGATATGCCCATTTTCAGTCACAGATTGATAGGTTTATCTAGCTGTTTCAGAAAATTTTGTATTAAAAATTGTGGCATATTTGTATGATAAGAGAAGTTTTTGATGCTCTGTGTACTAGGATGAAACTAAACTTATCAACACCACCAACAATCACAAGCCTTTATCCCACAAGGTAGGTAGGGTACGTGGATTCTAGACCTTTAATCATCCCTATCCATGACCATATCCTCTATAAGGTTATTATATCTATGGTCATATCCTCTATGGATTGAGTAAACCCCCTCAACATGTCTAGTGTTGAAGGGGTTCCTACTATTTGTAGTCGGTCACAAGCCTGGATAAAGGAGGGTTGCATCAGATGGCTGACAACTAGTGTGAAATTCATTGGATCAGACGTTAGGAATTCTAGACAAATAAGAAACTAAACTTATGAAGAAGAAGAGAGAGTAGCATGGCACAAAAGATATTTTTGACAATTTATGAAGCTAAGGCTGCTTGTCTTTTTGTATTAGCACTGAATTATGAAAATTTCTCAGCATTTTTAGAAGTTGGTTATAGAAGAAGCAAAGAGCAGTATGGCAGCAAGGATGTATTTTTTTGGCAATTAATGAAACAAAGGATGCTTGTCTTTTTTTTTTTATTTGCACTGAATTATGCCAATTTCTCTGATGTCTCAGATGTTGATTATTTTACAAATTGCATATATTGTTTGAATTTTCATATCTCCATGAGGGATTATTCTCCTTCAGTCTTTTTTGTTCTGTCCTCTCATTTTCTTTTTCTGCTAGTGGGTGCATGAGTGGCAATTTCTGCTGGTTCCTTACCTGCTGTACTTAAAACTGTGTGATCATAACTTGATACAGTTGTGAGAAGAAACTCGTGCTTAAGCTATCTCTGAATTGTTCTTTTAACTTTTTGTTTCCTATGTTGACATTCTTAAGAAACAGTTTTACAGGGTTCAAATTGGTATACAATCACCAGAAGGGATCACCACTACTCGGGGATTACTGCGTAGATTTAGTGAATTCTTGAAGCTATTTTCTGAGGTGTGTTTCAATTTCTACTCCAAATTCTTGTAGCAAAGTTGTCAAGCAACTTTAATATGGATAATTTACATTCAATTTTTATTATGTGCTAACCAAACTCAAATCTGTAACTTTTATTTTAGTGTTGTGTCATTTTGGTGGTTGATCAAATTTAATGCTCTGCCTTCATTGTATTTGATTAAACTTGTGTTAGGAAATCCTTATTTTATTCACAGCCTACTATTTTCAGCTCAGAGCGGCATTTCCCAAGAAAAAATTGCCCCCAGCTCCTCCAAAGAAACTTTTGAAAAATAAAAGCAGGGCACTGTTAGAAGAGGTACATAACTTCTAACTTTTTTGAATTTGATAAATATTTGTATAATTTGCATGCTTGCTATTAGCCTTTGAGATGTTTTTCCCCTCCAGAATTTTGGAACAATTCCATAAAATTTCTGCCTTTAGATTGTGATAAATATTTGTAATTGCATTTTATGAAGATGTTGATTACTTCAACTTGCTTTATTCATTGTCTCTTTAAATTCATTTGTGTCAGTGTTACTATATCATGCGAAACTTCAGACTATTGAAGTTGATTGCTTGTTATCATATGTTTCCGTAGGCATATTTACTTTTGATCATGTAGAGCTATCGTCTATAGCCAAGTTTATAAGATGACTAACCTAAGATTAGCATTGACTACTTATGGCCCATTTGGTAGGCAGATTAATTGGTGGTAATACTACCTGAATGGTTAATACCCTATTTGGTGTAAAAAGTTGTGTTTATAGTACCACCTGATAGGATAAAACTAACCCACTGAGGTGGGATAAACTAACCCCCCGGGTAATAAATAATCTAGGTGCAGTGGCATTAAATTTATGCATTGTTTTGATCATTTTTGCCCTTCATATATAAGCGATCTCTATCTTTTCTGAGTTTTCTCTCTTCATGTCCGTCAGTTTCTTTGTTCCTCTATCTCCATATCAGCAGATTGCACACCAGCACCACCGCTGGCACCATCTCTTCTTCTTCTTCTTCCCTGATTTCCGGATCATGTTGATTTGCAGACACATTTTCCAGATGCGATTTCTTCTCCTGTTAACACTGATTTCTAATTTTGGGGGTTTTTTGATTTCCAGTTTGGGGTTTTTCTTCTTTTTCATCTTCCCAGGAATGTGATTCCTGGAAATTTCATTCCCAGTAATCTTATTTCTGGAAAGGTAACATTGATGCGTTTGGTATGCATGGGAATGTATGAATTAAAATCCTGGGAAAGTGACATTAATATGTTTGGTAGTTTAAGCACTTTACCGGAAAAGTATTTAAAAGTTTCAAGAATACCCTTCTGGCTTAAAATAGAAATTTTATATGCATAATTGGCATCCATTAAGTATTAATAATTCAAAATATCATATCTAAGTAAATATATACCAAAATATAATACCAAAAATTCAAAATAACATAATAATATATTTATTAATTCTCAATTAATTTTATTATTTTTTATATAAATATTATCAGTCCAAATTTGTTTAAAATAAACAAGATGCTATACACTGGAGGAATATTATTAAAATATAAATCAAAATCCATCAGAGCAATATTTTTAATCAGACCCACAATAAAGGGTACCCAACAAAGCAGAAGACATCCAAAAGTAACCCCACCTCCAGGAGGAGAAAACGAAATTTGTCACCACCATGCCACCAACTAATGCAAAAGATAAAAAACCAACACAAAGAAGAGAAAATCCTGTGGGACCAAGACATCCAACATAGCAAAAGATCCTTATCTTGGATAGCATCAACACCACCATGGCACCAACGACACTAATCAATAAAAAGCCCATGACACCAACACCACTCAAGTGATGTACAGAATTTAAAAATGTACATAAATTAATAACAAAAATTGTTCACACAGGGAAGAGAAAGAGTGGAGAGCAGAAATTTTCCACATAGAAAAGAGAGAGAATGCAGCAGCTCTAGGGGTTTTGTTTTGGGGAAATGAAGTTGTTAAAGGGTGTGCTTTCTTTAAAGGCTGAGGTCAAATTTGTCCACAAAATTTTACATCACATTCCCATCACTTGGGAAAGTGACTTTCCCAAGTTTTGTGGGCAAGTGTTTCCCACAAAACATGGAAATGTGATTCCCACGGGAAAAAGAGATTCCCTAGCATCTAATATATCAAACGTGGGAATCACTTTCCCACCAATTAAAGTCCCAGGAAGATGAGCACATTCCATGTACAGACACAACCTTTTGGTACACAAAAAGAAGCGCAGGGTTTGAATGTTTTGGTTTCATAAAAGATTTTATTCTTTTCTTCTTCTATTGGAATCTATCATGAAACTCTTGTAGAACATGGTTTTAATTCGTTTTAATCAGATTATTTATAGGCTGCGGATTATTTGCCATTTCATGCGTTCTGAAGGCGGAATTTTCGGGATTGAATTTGAGCTTGAGAGAAAATGGGCAAATTGGTAAATTGTCAAATTAGCTTTAGGTAATACCTCATTCACAATTTGACAATCCAAACATGGGATAGTTGTAACTTAAGGTAATATCTTATTTAGCAAACATGAGACAATATTATTTGCTCCCATCACTATTTTATCCTATTCTTAACTTTATCCCATTACTATTTAATACAGACACCAAACTAGCCATTAGGCTTTTGGGATGTTGCCTAAGACTGCTTGAGATTTAGACACCTTCATATTTTACATGGACTAGAGTTTGAATTTCTTGTGTGTGTGTCTCTCTATGTCAGATCATATTATCAACCCTTAAATTTAGGATATTTTCAAGAGTTGGGTGCATTAACGTGGACTCAGTGAACATTGAAGTACATTGAATTCTCTAGAATTCTAATACAACATATTAATATAACATGATGTTGTCATTTATGAGTGAGAAAATGAGATTCTACCTTGTCTTTTGAAAAGTTTCCGGTATTGTCATATTTGGTGAGACTAATAAGGTTGAATAAATTAGTGCATATAGGACAGCCACTTTGTAAGCTTAATCTCTCATGCAAGGAACTGACTGACCAAAAGCTGACAGATATCTATTTAGAAATGAAGACCAAACAAACAAAAAGAGAGGGGCATAAAGTCAATGTTCTGGTTTTGGTTTGGTAATGCAGATGCAAGCACATCAGAAAACAATTGATCTCTTTAAATTATTTACTGCTCTGTATCTTTTCCTCAGAGGTGGCTTGTCATGCCCTCCATTTGGTGTTGGGTTGGGACCGACCAGACTGTTATCTGGCAAATTATTCATTTTCTTTTGCTGAGTGATATTTTGATTAACTTTCCATTTTGGGAAGCTTATATGATGGAATAATTTCTTTGATACTATTAGTGTTTAGAGTTCCACAAATGTTAATGTCTCTGGCTGGTAGAGGACCCACAACACTGTGACATGCAATTTAGTTATCTTTAGCAGCTGAGGGATATGTTATATGCATGTTTTCCAATGCCCGAGGCCTGTGTAGCACCATAGACGTTTTAGCTGGGGAGTGCTGATGGTTTTTATTTTTATTTTTATTTTTTATGTGCTATATATATATATATATATATTTTGCTAACCATAAACTTATTTTATATGTGCTAAATTGTATTGCCAATCTTATTGTCTCAGAGTTTAAGAGTGGGAGAAAAGTAGGTCACTTATGTTAATTCTGCCAAGGAAAGCCTTTTTTGTTTTGTTTTTTTGCACACAACCATCTTACGTCAGCAGTCAGCCATACTTGCCCATGAGTCCTTCATGGATTCAGTCCACTCACGTGCTTCTATTGCCACAATTGACATGTCCGAATACTTTGATGCAACCTGTTGCCAGCTAGTTTCAGTCCAGTCAAGTCCAGCTTGCCTAGTTGCCATGTGGGCTCTTGAGCATGTGTCTCTATCCCGTGCTTTCTGTGCACACTCCTGGGCTGTATGCTGCTTGCGAGGATCTTCTGGCATTTTGTGCATGCAGGCCTGTTGCTGTGTGTGTGGCAGTATTGCCTCATGCACGCGACATTGACATGCTCTTGTGTGCCACTATGTTCAGCTCCGATATTCTACTACATGCAGCCTCTGGCCTATTTATTGGGAGACGTCTACACATTATGAGAGCATGCAACCTAGAGACTTTGTTCACTATATGGATGCACCTTGTCTTGTACACACCGCCCTCCTTCCTCAGGCAAATCCTCATGCTTTGCCTCCACACTTAAGGATTAGTCATGCCCACCTCTGTCATGTCCCTAGGGTTTAGCTAGGGTTTAGGAAGGAATTTGGATAAGAATTGAGAGGAAGGAAGAGCAGAAAAGGAGGGAAATAAAGTACCGAACAGAATTGAGGGAGAGAGAGAGAGAGAAAGCTGTGAGAGAATATTGAGAGAGGGAATTGAGATTCAAATCATTCATTCATTAACTTCCTTTCTCTACATTTTAGGGCCTATTTATAGGCTATTCACTAGTAATAACTCACAAACTACCTCCTACTAACTACTACATCCTTATTACAATAATGCCCTTCTAACTACCCATGAGTTGTGACATTCCCCTCCCCTTGAAAGGTTTCTTGTCCCCAAGAAACTTATTAAAACCCAGCCATTGGTTCTTCATCCAATGCCCCTCTTCACCCATTGATTTCTTCTTCGCTTTTCCTTCTTCTTATCTTGTTTTTCCCTTCTCTTTTGCTTTCTTTGTTCTTTCTCCTCAGCAGCAACAGCATTTTGTCTTGCTGCCACACCAATAGAAACATGTAGAAGCAAGACAAGAAGAGTCTTGGTCCCTTCAACAAGGAATTCCTTCCCTTTCTTCTGCTTTATTCTTCTACTTCCTCCATTGCTCCAAATCAGGAACATATTGCTGGAATGTTTTAGTGTAATAAAATCATGCAAGCATCCTCCCTTAACCTCTAACCATTCTTGAACTGCCCTCCATTGATTATCCACTTCGATTAAGGCACAATTTCCCCTCCAATTGACTGATTTCTCAGTTGGAGTTACCTGATTCAGAGTAGGTAATTCAGCCACTCCTTCCATTCCTATTCTTTCAAGGGAAATAGATTTTAAATCTCCACAATCTAAGGCTGTTGTGGGCGTTTCCATTCCAAGATCTTTGGCTCCCGGACTGTTAGCAAACATCTCAGCTTCATCCTCAACAGTTACCTCCTCCAATGGTGTCATATTGAGGATTTTAGCCGCTGCATTTTCAGTACCAGTGAGGGTGCTTGAGATGCTGCCCATTGTTGGACTGCCATTCCCCAATTCTTCGATCCCTTTTACTGCTTCTTTTTCTTCTTCATCAGCTTCTTGCATCTCTAGATTAACAGCCTTAGAAGCTCCATTGATCATATAGGTTTTGGTCCTTTCTCTAAACCGGTTACACAAGTCAATTACAAACTGCGGCCAGCTCAATTCCACCCTTCCCTAGCTCCAATTCTGGAACCAAACGTATGAAATTCCACTCAAATTACTTGCAGCCATTTTTACCTTCTCCTTTTCAGCTACTCGGTGGTGGTAGAACACCCGTTCACATTGCCGAATCCACCATTTTGGCCTATCCTTGTCAAATACCGGAATAGCCAATGGAGCAAGAGTGGGCAAATTGGCACTTGGGATTGAAGTTGACAAAGTCCGATTAGCAATCTGAAATTTATGTGAATGCAGGATCAAACAATCATCCAGCTGCCTACGGAGGTCCTTAATTTCTTTCGTTGCAGCAATTAATCCTTCGGCCATCTCCTCAATTCAATTCCCTAAAATTACACCTTGCAACCGCCTCTTGATCAGCTTCCAAAAATCTCTCCAGAAATTTTCCTGTCCTAAAATTCAGCAACCCAAGCCAATACAAGTGCTAATTCCAATTCAGCAACCTTAATCCGCCTCAGACCTTGCCCTTGCAATAGCCTAGACCTGAACCAGCTTTTTAGCGGCAGCTGAATGTCCTCCGAATCAATCTCCGAGATCTGATTGAGTTTGTTCGGCCTTCAAGTTAGCCTACTATCAGCTTCTTAACAGTGTGTTTGGCTCCCGTTGCAACTTCTTGTGAATTGCCGACTCTCACTTTCCCAAATCACCGAAATTCCGTCCGAAATCAGCTCATAGTAGCCGTCTTGGTCACACGGCCGATGTTTCCTCCTGCTTCGCCTTGCCCATTCCAATATGAGCCGAAATGCACAGCTGCAAGACTTCTTCACTTCTTGCCTGAGTCAAGTTAGAATTCTCCTAGGACTCACCTCTCGCTCACTTTCAAATTTAAGTTGAGGATCACAATCAAAATCAAAGCAATAGGAAATCATCGCTTGCGGAATTCTCCTCTGGACCGTTTCCGAAGGTGCCTGCCTTCCAACTCGATCACATGCAGTGACCTCGCCTTCCTTCTCGCCTTGCTCAAGGCTATGACGCTTCCTATTCTTCCGAATCAACACCTCTGATCTGCAATTGAATTGCCGATTATCGGACTTGTCTGCAACTGATCGCTATCTACCCATGGTCCAACGGATTCAATGATCGCCCAGGCCAGTGCCTTCTTCTCCACCCAATCACCGACCACTGTCTTCGGAATCCCCGGAATTTGCTGCTCCTTGAATCGCCTGACTAATTTACTGTCAGAATTGGCCTTCCCATTCCACTGAATCTGCTTCGCCCTTCCACCTTGAGCAAGTCTTACCGAAATTCGCAGCCGGACGTTCTCCTCTTCACACGTCTTCCAATCCGAGCCGAAGTTGCTTCGCTCGGCTTCGGTTTCCAAATCCGAGTTCGCTTCGCTCGACTTCACCTTCCAGATCCGACTTCAATTCCGAATTCAATAGTCTTGACTCCACCACTTGCTGGACTTGCACCAGCGGAAGAGGACGAAGGCCAAGGATTGCTCGGAAGTTTGATATCTTGGCTCGCCTAGCAGCCCAATCACCGACCACACCGATGGCCGATCAGATTCGTTTACGTGATAAAGGCCGCCTTCCTTCTTGCTATCTACATGATCAAACACAGCAACCAGCCGACGTGTTCTTCTTCTACTGCTCCTTTTCCATCACCTAATCACCATCCGCTTCAAGAAAATCGAAATTTGCAACCGCAAGATTGCCTTCACCACAAGCAGCGACTTGGATCCAGCCTCGTCTTTAGCTTGTTAATCACCTAAAGTCGCACTACACTTCTCGTAATCGCGGCCTCTTCCGTCGGAACTGAATGCTAACGATTTAATGGATTCATAGCCAAGGAAAGATTGGCTCTGATACCAAATGTCATGTCCCTAGGGTTTAGCTAGGGTTTAGGAAGGAATTTGGATAAGAATTGAGAGGAAGGAAGAGCAGACAAGGAGGGAAATAAAGTACCGAACAGAATTAAGGGAGAGAGAGAGAGAGAAAGCTGTGGGAGAATATTGAGAGAGGGAATTGAGATTCAAATCATTCATTCATTAACTTCCTTTCTCTACATTTTAGGGCCTATTTATAGGCTATTCACTAGTAACAACTCACAAACTACCTCCTACTAACTACTACATCCTTATTACAATAATGCCCTTCTAATTACCCATGAGTTGTGACAACCTCATGCCTTCAGCATGTAGCATGGGTGCAAGGCAGTGTTCTAAAGCGCACTAGGCGCTAGTCGGGCACCAGACTGGGGCCTAGCACTTAGGCCGCCTAGGCGGGGACTAGGAAAACTGTTATTTTTTAAATTAAAATTCATATTATCCCAAACACACGTACAAATATCTATATATATATAATATATATAAATCTTCCTTTCTCTCTCTCTCTCTACATATATAAACAGATACCTATATATATACCTACAAAGTGAAAATAAACGGTGACGAAGATGGGTTGGTTTGGGTTTGGAGAAGAGAACGATGGCACGATCGATTCAGAGAGGAGAACGACAACGGGTTGGAGGAGACTTGCACAGCGACGAAGGGAGAAGAGAATGATTCGACGGCATTGTGGCGACGGGGGAAAGAGACGGCGGATGTAGGCTGTAGCAGCAACGACGAAGGGGGAAAAGTGAGGAGAATTAGGGATTTCTTTGAGGAGAAGTATCATGCAAAGTAGGGAGGAGGGGGGGGGGATTTTTGTGGGGATCGGCATCGTTTTGGCCTTTGGCCAAAATGACTCCTGCAAAAAATTCAGGCGGTGGCTAGGCGCCGATTGGGTCCGATTAATCGGGCCTGGCACCTAGGAGACCGACTTCCCTATATTCGCGGTGGCCAGGGGCTGCCTAACGCCTTGGCGGCCACCTAGGCTGCGTTTTTGAACACTGGTGCAAGCCTGCAAGGTTCCCACCCATGCTTAGCTGGTTGCCAGCCATTAAGACTTCAACAGAAGTCATGGTACCATTTAGAGCTGTACAGTAAAAAAACAACTCAGACTCAAGCAACCTGAAAGTGTAGTCAGGTTTGTTCAGTGGAACATATGTGGTAATTTATTGGTAATCAGTGTTCATTAATTACTTGTTTATTGATATTAAATAATTTTTTTTTCTTCAGAAACTGTCATATTAATTTTATTGAAATGGTTGCTTTGATTGCAGAGAAGGCATTCCTTAGAGGATTGGATGGGACAATTACTATCAGATATTGATTTGTCAAGAAGTGCTCCAGTGGCAATTTTCCTTGAGCTAGAAGCTGCCGCAAGGTCATGTAGGTGTCCCCTCCTGCTTGTCCCAATGTATTATGTTGCATTTCACTTCATGAAGAAACATTTTCCATTAAACCGCAAGTGGCATTGAGAAAATAAGATATAAATCATCATATTAAAAAGCTTTTGTGGTGTTATGACACTTTTCCAGCCTTTTACGAATCAAATCAAGAAGCCTTAGATGCAAATTCTGCTGGACTGGTTTGGCCTTATCAATTGCAGTCCAACTCAGATGTTTCTTTGTGTGCTCATACTTCATCCATAACATCAGATTATGACAACGAGTCAGCTTATAAAACATCTGAGCTCGGAAAAACGATGCATGGAAGGGATATCTATTCTGAACTTAATGAGGGAAATAGAACATCTGACCAAGGACAGTTTTCTTGGCATACAAAGGATCCAAACAATGAAAACAGTGCCCTGGACAGCAAGGAGGCCACTTATGGCACTTCCAAATCTTCCTTTCCTCGTGAGGATGAAATTGAGCCTTCATCAAAACCAGAGAACTGCAAATTGGGTAGCCATCATCAGCAATTGTCAACAGAAAGTGTTGGAAGTGATGTGAACTCTGTCAGAGGTAGTGAAAATTCATATCTTGGGGTGGCAAATTTTGTTGGTGATAATTCCCTTGACCTTCCTGAAGGGCTTGAAATTCCTGGAGCCATGGATATTCTTATGGATTCTGATTTGCAATCAGCTAGGGACTTATCTATTGCTCTACCATCAGATGAACATAATAAATTGAATAGAGTTCTTAACACCCTGCAGCGAAGACTGGCTACAGCAAAAACAGACATGGAAGATCTTGTAGCAAGGCTAAATCAAGAGCTTACTGTGAGACAGTATCTTACAACAAAGGTATTCCTAGTAATCATCTCTTATTTATCAAGTGTAGACTGTGTAGTACTTCTTTGATAGATAAATCTTCTTTGTTTTTAGTCATTTCATCCCGTGTGCTACATATGAAGTGGAAATGGATTTTCATAATAGAAGACACTTGACTAATTACCAAGAATAAAGTTCTCTTTCATTCTTTCATCTGGTACATTTGGCTTCAATAATCTACCTGAATTTTGCCTGATAATTGTTCTATAAGAATCTGAACCAATTACCACTAAGCGAAGAGCCTGTGAGGTGAGTGGATGAAATGGTGGAAATTTGAAACAAAAGAGGGAGACGAAGGCTGTAGAAACTTGGTGGAAACCCTTGGACTTGGACATGACATAGGATAGGCTTACAGGGTATATGGATGATTGGTGGTTCAGTGGGATTATTGTTGTTGTTGAGTAGTGGGATTATTGTTACTGTTGTTATTGTTGCCTTTGAATGGAAAAACAAATTATTGACAAATACTTACCATATTTATAAAGTGAGCAGTAGAAACAAGGGCAAAGACATCTATGTCAAGACCTAAGTCTTGAACCTAGGGTTTTGATGTAGAAACAAGAAGGAAGAACGGAAGAAAGAAACGGAGAGAGAGTAGAGAGAAATTAGGGAGGAAACAGAGAAGAGAATTGAGAGAGAAATGAGAAACTGTATTGAATTCTTAGTTGATTCTTAATATAAGTTGGTTAGCTTTATGTATAGCTAACCAATCAACAGTTACAAATCAACTACAGGTTGTAACTGATCTTCTGTGGAGAAATAATCTGCTACAACTGATATACAAGATAAGCCCTACAGCCTACGAGCTTGACAATCTATTCTCAGTTTAAGGTTGTAATACAGTTGGTTTAGCTTCTGCCAGGCACCTTTCATACTTTTCAATCTGGATGATTTATTCCCTGATGAACTCTGAGGAGCTGACTACCTGCATTCTCTCAACTTGGCTTTACAAACAAGTCCAGTAAAGGCATCACTGTATATTGAGACAGGATAATTCTTAATAATGTCAATGGATTTGTGGGATGTGAATTGATTTAAGATTTAAGGATTGCGCAATACACCTGCATGCAGTCACTGATGGAGTTCCTCCCGACAACCATACATCATATTTACATAATTTAATATATGCATATCTTATGGATATTATTGGTTTATGGCTTGCAGTGTGGCATATGATATTATTATCATTCCACAGATTACTGTCTTATTGGGATGATTTCTTGCAGGTCAAATACTTGGAAGTGGACCTTGAAACTACTAACCAGAGTAGCAAAGAAAACCTGCAGCAAGCTGTTCTAATTGAAAGGGAAAGGTTTACTCAAACACAGTGGGATGTGGAAGAAATGCAGAGGAAGTGTATAGAAATGGAGTTGAAGTTGAAATGTGAACAGGTATAAATATTCATTATGTCTCAACATTTATTTAAATTTCCATTTGGATATTTAATGACATGTTGGAGCTTCTAGGATGAGAAGTTGCAACTGGAGTCAACAAAAGTATCAATTGTTCAGGAGAATGAAATGTTGCAGAAAGAGTTGGATGGTGCCAGGGAACAGATTAAGACCTTGCAGAAACATCATGAAGACTTGGAGTTGAAGTCAAAAGCAGATGTTAAGCTCCTAGTGAAAGAGGTTAAATCTCTCAGGAGTTCTCAATCGGATTTGAAGCAGGAACTTAGCAGATTAATGAAAGAAAAAGCAAAAATTGAGGTAATACTTTAGTTACCAAGCCGTGCTTATTTGCTTTCACAGTTCTTCCAGTGATTGACAGTTATTCGTCTGAGAACCATGAGAGAACCATCTCTCAATCTGAGAGTAGAAGTTGTGGGAAGTTTTATATATAAATCCCCATATTAATAGTCTTTATTTCACATTTCATTTTCCTTTCCATATCTTGGGACTATAAAGTTTCTTCTCTTTGCATACTCTTTTAGGATTTATTCGTTTTGTTCATTTTGTCTAGCAGACCCCACATAGTGGGATAGGCTTGATATTTTGTTGTTGCTCATTTTGTCTGGCTATCTCTGTATGTATAGGTACAGTGATTAGATCCTTTGTTTTGATGTCATATAATTTTTGAAGAGCTAAATCTGAAACTTCCACCTGGATTCTTTTCTTCTTTTTTGGCTTTGTGTTTTTTAGAGTGTTCTACAAAAGGAGAAGGAAAAATGGGAACATTCCAATGCTGCTAACGAGAAATTGCTGCATGAATGTGAAATTCTTCACAGTCGGCTTGAAGAATGCAGTGTTAATTTCCTCATTGAGGAAGAAAATAAACTGATAGTGGATGCTTCTTCACCATCTGATGCCATGGATCTACTGTCTACTTCTGATAATAGGATTGGTTTTCTTCTGGCTGAGGTACCTTTTGTCTCTTGTTATTCTTTTTGTAATTTTAAAATTACAATCTGTTCTTGTATTTGCAATTTTATCTCTTCAGTTTTATGGTTCAGCTGAAACCACAAACTTTTTCTTAATGACTCTCCTTAATCTGAATGCTGATTTTTTTAAATAGTACAATTTTTGAACATATTTTTAAAAAATACTACAGGTTTGAAACTATTTAAGACTACTACAAAATTTTGCAAAGAGAAGTAAGCAAGCAAAACTCACTTATGAGAGCTGAGGAGCGAGTTCCTCAAAGAAAAAGGTTCTGTGCACTTTTGCATTACTGTGCACAACACTTGCTCCTGCAGTTAGCAAGTTTTACTCAGTTACATTTTCTTAAAAAATTTTCAAGTATTCTTTTAAATAGTTTTAATGTTAAATATGTTTAAAAATTGTAGTTCTTTTTTTTTAAATCCTGAATCCACGGATACGACATGGACATGGCATGATAAAATATGTGGAGGTGACAATTTTTAGAAGAATCAAGACTTGACAAGGTGGGCGAGTTCCTCAAAACAAAAGGTTCTCTGCACTTTTGCATGTCGTGCACAACACTTGCTTCTGCAGTTAACAAGTTTTACTCAGTTACATTTTCTTCAAAAATTTTCAAGTATTCTTTTAAATAGTTTTAATGTTAAATATGTTTAAAAATTGTAGTTTTTTTTTTTTAAATCCTGAATGCATGGTTATGACATGGACATGGCACGATAAAATATGTGGAGGTGACAATTTTTAGAAGAATCAAGACTTGACAAGGAGGCAACATAAAAAAGGAACATAAGGCCCATTTGGTTAGGCCCTGTTGAAACAAATTTTCTGACAACAGTTCTCTAAACTAACTTGCACAAAGTCATTCTCCCAAATTTGTATAATTTGAAACTGTAACACCTTAAAACTTTAGCCAATTGGGGGCCCATATTTTTTCATATGTAATCAGGGTATAGTAATTATTTCATAGTTTTTTCTTTGCAAGAAAGTTTGTTGCTCTTACATTATTGCAGCAGGAGATAATCATTCACATTCTACTTATTAGAGGTCTATGTATAAAGAAAATTGAAAAAAATTTGCAGTTGAAGCTCTTACTTTGGAAGTTTAAAAGATGAAGGAGAAGGATCAACAGGTGTAGATCTATAGAGTGGTTAAGGCTTGATATATTTTTGGTAGTTTCTGTTGTTAGATCTTATGTTTTCTTTGAAGACTTGGAATGTGTTACCTGTCGATTGAAATGATGAATAGAACTAAGTTTTATCTTTGTAATGAAGATATCAATCATATTCTAAAGATACTTATGTTTTATCGAAGAGCTTAGGATCAAGTATGTAGGGTAATGGTATGGAAAGATAATGAAGAAATTAGTGGATTTAAATAAAAAACAATGTAAAACAACCTAAATTTGATACCTGAATAGTCACTAGTCAGTCTAATTACCCGATACTAAATGTTTTCTGCTTTGGTAATCAAAGGTAAACTCTTACCCATTGCCATGGAAGAAACTAGAAGAATGACACACCCCATACGTTGATGCTGCAAATTCTATGCCCGATCTTGGTAGTGCTGAAACTGTTTCTAGTTTCTAGAAAATTTAAAATCTGCTAGGACATGAGGCGCTCTGGCCCGTTCAAACCCCATCCTTTGACCCTTGTGTTGCAAGGGAGTCTTCACCCCAGATGGATGTCTCTCTAATTCTTTTGTTCCCTTTTGTCCCAGGTCTCATTTTCATTAGGGGTGTGCAATGGTTGGTTTGGGTGGTTGAAAAGTGTTTTTCAAAACCAAATTAATATTGGCAGTTTGCCTATTTTCCAAACCACTATGTGCTTGAAACCACCCAAACTATAGCTTAGCGGTTTGGGCACTGTCAACTATAACAATTAACAACTACTAACAAGAAAAAGAGGAAACATAGCAACAATGAGATTTTTTATTTTTGTTTTAAAAAAAACTAAAAAACTTGGGAGTTGTTGACTAAACCATTAATAAAGATATAACTAAATAGAAAATTAAACTATAAAAAATGTTAGAATTGGGAGCACTGGTGGTCTGTTAAATCACTCAAGAAGCCAACAAATCACTAACTCTCACCCTCACAACTGGCCGACACAACATACAACATAAACCGAAAATAAAGAACATAAACATAATTGAAAAGATCAAAGTTAAGAACAATCAAACCACATTATAGGCACCAAGATTTTATCCTGGTTTGAATTGATAGAATCAGTTGAATTGATAGAATCAGTCCTACATCTAGCCGCTTTCAGAGAGGGCAATCCACTAGAACTTGATGAAAAATAAGTACAAGAATCACACTCGCACAATTCCTCTTCTCTCAGTGATACACAAGAACTCTCACTGCAAGATTACAAGGCTATCTTTCTAAGCTTTCTCTTACAATACAACTCTCGGGAACTATCAATGAGAATGATCAATCACAAGTGTCCAACAGATTACCCCACGCCTTTTCTTTTATAGTCACAAGGGTGTGAGTTACAAGGGATGATATAATATACAATTAGCCTAATTTTCCTAACTGCCACTGCCGCACATAACCCTCAATAGGATGTTCAAGTCCTTCTAAACTTTCCAGCCACTTGATGCAAAACTTGAATAACAATTCTCCACCATTTTGCTTTGAGGAGTTGCTTGAAACCTGTCTCATCAAGCTGCTCAGCATCTGGACCTGCATAAAATTGATCATTTACATAATATAACCTGCAAGAGTCTTAAACAATGGTGTAACTTAGACATAGAAACTGCCTTTGTGAGTATATCGACTGCATTTTCTTCACCAACCACCTTAATTAGACTTACTTCCTTTCTTTCAAGAATCTCTTTAATAAAATGGTACCTCACATCAGTATGCTTAGTTCTCTTATGGTGAGCTTGATTCTTAGATAAGTGTATAGCACTTTGGCTATCACACATTAAGGTAGCCTCCCTAGGAGTTCACCTATTATACCTCTCAACCATAAGGGGTTTCTTTTATAGCTTTTGCAATGGTTATATACTTGGCCTTAGTGATGGAGAGAGCCAGTACATATTGTAAATTGGTTTTCCAACTAATGGTTGAATTCCATAGCTTAAACACATATCCTGTAGAGGATCTCCTCTTATCTATATCCGTTGCATAATCAGCGTTAGTGAACCCTAGAATGTTGGGATATTCATCAAAACTAGCTCCACCATAAACTAATGTCATATTGATTGTTTCTTTTAGGTACCTAAATATCCATTTAACAGCTGTCCAATGGTCTTTTCTTGGATTAGCCATGAACCTACTTGTAACACTCATAGCATGGGCTAAATTCGGCCTTGTACATACCATGCAATACATAAGACTACCTACAACACTTGAGTAGGGAATTTTCTTTATCTCTCTCATGCTCTCTTCATCACTCAAGCATATGGAACTTCCTAATGAGTTTCTCAAGATAGGACTTTTGTGATAGCTGGACCTTCCTTAGCTACCTATTTATAGAAATTTCAATTCCTAAAATCTTCCTAGCCTCTCCTAACTCTTTCATTTCAAACGCTGATTTCAACTTCAGCTTTAAACTTTGGACTTTCCCATGTGATTGACTTGCAATCAACATGTCATCTACATAAAGGGGGAGATATATGGAGATCTTAGATGAAATATACCTATAATAAACACAACCATCGAAATAACTCCTCTTGAACCCTTGGCTTAATATGAATGTGTCAAATTTCTTGTACTACTGTCTAGGGGATTGCTTTAAGTTCATATAAGGACTTTTTCAGCAAGCAAACTTGCTCCTTTTTACCCCTAACTTCAAATTCTCTTGGTTGCTCCATTAGAATATCCTCTTCTAATTCGCCATGGAGGAAAGTGATGGTCATATCCATCTGCTCTAGCCTTAGGTCTAAGTGGGCAGTCATAACAAGTAAAATCCTAATCGAAGTGTGTGTCACAATTGGTGAGAACACTTCATTAAAATCTACCCCTTCTACTTGAGTGAAACCCCTTGTTACTAACCTAGCCTTATACCTAGGTTTTAACTCAATTCCTGTCCCTTAATTTTTCTTATGTGAATAAAATAAACTGTGTATATTATTAACAAGTGTACAGTACAAGCGTATATATATACATGCACGTATTTAAAATTAATTATACTAATACCTCTTTACTTATCTTGTTTAACACTCTCCCTCAAACTAGAGCATATATATTGAGCATGCTCAGTTTGGTACAAATATAATTCACACGAGACCCTTTAAGCGACTTGATGAGTAAATCGGCCAATTGATCGTTGGAACCCACATATATTGTAACTATATTCCCAGAGAGAACCAAGCATATTGAAATTGATTGCCATTTTATTAGTGTTAATAAGATAAGGAAGGGAGTGTTAGTGTCAGCAAGGGATGTGACAGGTGAAGTAACTTGTTGTGCTGCCCGGAACTGAAGAAACTGAGCATAGTCCCCCTTGGAGATGGTCACTAGTGAGGAATCACTGGATGTGATAGATGCTTGACCCTCCGAAGCGCCCACAACCATGTTAGCAGTACTGGCTGCGTGAAGTGGATGACCATGTAGGCGATAACAAGTCTCTCTAGTGTGACCAAGACAATTACAATAGGAACACTGGGCCGAGGACGACCACCACCTCGACGACCACGATCCGTTGGGGTCGTAACAAGGGTGGAGTGATCTTCAGGTATGGACATGTCACGATCAACAATAATAGAAGAGGCTCTAAGTAGCCTGACAAATACCTCTGTCAGAGGAGGGAGAGAAGCACTGCTGAGAATCTGTGTCTTAACTGATTCAAGCTGTGATTGAATTCCATGAAGACAGATGATAGTAAACATTTGATCACGCTGCTGCTGTTGTTTCTTGATATCGGTATCAAAGGGCATCAACTCGTTAAAATCGGTAATATAAGATTGAACCTTACCCAAATACGTGGTCATATCCAGATCGGCATGTCGTAAATTGAACAAAATACCAATCACATCATAAATACGAGTGATGTCACTAGTATACAACTCATGAGCCTGAGTCCATAGGGCGCTACACTCCCAAAGAGGTTGAAATATTGGCATCAAGGTCAGCTCAATGGTCTGCCACAATAAACTCAATAACTGAGCATCCATCTTCCACAAAAGAGGTTGATCGCCCTCAGGAACAGTTGAAATAGTCTTTGATAAATGATCCTCAATGCCATGGCTAAGAAACCAAATTTTAACTATGGATGACTAAACAGAATAATTCTGTTCACTCAACTTCTCCGTGGTAATAACTAGTGTGCCCGAGAAATGGGGAATGGTTACAGGTGTGGACATGGTGGAATGGCTTGTGGATGAAGAGTGAGTTGGAGATGAAGACATGATGCGGAAAGAACAACAAATCTGGAGCAGGTCGGATTGCATGACTGAAGAGAAAGAAGAACAAATCTGGGTGCACAAAATCTAAGAGTCACTGGATTTGAAACAACGGTAGATGGCATGGTGGCTAGATCTAGGCTAGAACGGCCTAATCTAAAGACTGACGACCAAATTTGGGGTCGCTTGAGGATGGCCGAATCTGGACAGGTGCGACAATGGCGATGAAGAGATGGCTGGATCTGGATAGGCGCGACGACGATAAGGACGAGATCTGGGGGTGGCCGGAAGAAGATGGTCGGATCTGAAGAAGAAGAGCGAAACTAACGAAACCCACGTAACTAGTGAAACCAACGACGGATGAAGCGACCGGCAATGATGGCGGTGGCGGGTGAAGCGACCGGCGGTGATGGCGTTGATTGTCACCAGCAGTGGCGACTAGGGTTAGGTTAGGGTTTGGAGGGCTCTGATACCATGTTATGTGAATAAAGAAACTGTGTATATTATTAGCAAGTGTACAGTACAAGCGTATATATATACATACACATATTTAAAATTAATTACACTAATACCCCCTTATCTTATTTAACAATTTTAAACAACCATTTACAGCCTACTACCCTCTTACCTAAGAGTCTATTAACCAAGTTCCAAGTTTTATTCTTTCTAAGAGATTCCATCTTGGATTCCGTGGCTGCAAGCCATTTCTTTGAATCCTTAGATCTTACAGCCTCTTCATATGAGATAGTCTCCTCTCCAGCTAATTCTGATGCACTGGACAGTGCATATGCCACTAAATCAGAGTATCCATACCTCGATGGAGGTCTAACTACTCTCCTTTGCCTATCTCTAGCTACATTATACCTATCAATACTAGGGATACCACCTGTACTTGATGAACCAGCACTATCAGAGTGCTGATTTTCATCAAAACTAGAAGAATCATCATCTTCTGATGGCTGGAAGTTATCAGAACTAGAGGATCTTGAGTCAGCACTATGCTTTCCTGCTGCTAAGTCCATTGGACTGTCATAAGCAGCATTATCCAAATCATGGCTGCCACTGGCAGTATCATGACTACTGCTGGCAGCATCCTGGCTGCAATTTGTTGCATCCAATCCAACCCTGGCAACATCATGAACAAGCTGTTTCTTAACAGCTTTCCTTGCCTTTTCCTTCTCATCCTCTATCTTATCACTTTTTAAGAACAAATTTTCCTTAAAGACTACATCCCTACTAATTATAGTCCTTGGCATATCTTCCTCTAAACACCAAAGCTTGTAATTCTTTACCCCTGTTGGATAGCCTATAAATAGACAACGCTTGGCCCTGGGCTCTAACTTGCCTTGCTTCACATGAGCATAGGCAATACAACCAAAAACCTTTATGTGCTCAAGGCTTGGTTTGTGGCCTTTCTACATCTCATAAGGAGTTTTAAACCCTATTGCAGCTGATGGGGATCTATTGATCACATATGCGGCTGTTGTTACAGCCTCTCCTTAAAATGCCTTAGGCAGCCTAGCATGTATCAACATGCATCTCACCCTCTCTAAGAGGATCCTATTCATCCTCTCTGCCAAGCCATTTTGCCTAGGGTTTCCAAGGGCTGAAAGGTGCCTTAGAATGCCATTTTCACTACACATTTGGGAGAAGTCTCTATTACAAAACTCTAGACCATTATCGGTTCTAATGATCTTTATTTTCCTACCCATTTGATTCTCTATCATGATTTTTCAGGTTTTGAAAGCCTCAAAAGTTTGATCTTTTGATTTTAAAACATGAACCCAAACCATCCTAGAGTAATCATCTATTATGGATAAGAACTATCTTGCCCTCCATGAGTTAAGGATTGACTAGGGCCCCATAGGTCATAATGCATATAGTCTAATTGGGCTTATGATGAATGGGTGGCTTTCCTAGGGAATCTAACTTTTATAGACTTTCCTAGGATACAAGTGTCACACTTATCTAATGCTGTAAATTTTCCAGCACTTAAAATTCCTTGATTAGATAGCTGCTTAAGGCCTTGATCACTTATATGGGCCATCCTATAGTGCCATAGACTGGACTGTTCATAACTCTTGGCTTCTCCTAAGGCTGCATCACCACACAATGTGGCTGCCTGCTGCACATAAATGCCATTCTTAAGAACAGCCTTCATACAAACTAGAGACCCCCTTGACACCTTAAGAACTCCACCATCCCCCTTATAGGAATAGCCATTCTTATCTAACTCTCCAAGGGATATTAGGTTCCTTTTTAAATCAGGAACATACCTTACAACAGTTAAGGTTTTAACTATACCATCATGCATCCTAAGTCTTATATCCCCAACTCCCATTATGCTACACTCATGGTTGTTTCCTAAAAGGACTCTACCTCCACCAATATCCTTATAGTTTTGCAACCATTCTTTATGGGGAGTCATATGAAATGAACTTCCCAAATCAAGCACCCACACATCCTTCTCATCCTTACTTGATATCACTAGTACATCGGCATTATCATAATCAAACTCACAAATGGAGTTTGAGAATTCGGGGCTAGACTTATCTTGGAAAACTTTCTTCCTATTCGGGCAATGCTTCTTTATATGCCCTTCTTCATGGCAATGGAAACACTTTTAACAATTTTCTTGCCATTTCTAGACTTTGATTGAGACCTACCTTTATGTCTAGGGTCTCTCTTTTCTGTTCCAAATCTCACTGCTAACACATCTCCAGCAGTCTTCTTATCCTCTACTTTATGTTGTAACTCCTTAGAATTCAAAGCCACTATAACATCATCTAGAGCCAATTTGTCTCTACCATGCTTCGAGATGTCTACAAAAGTCTCATGTGATTTTGGGAGTGAGTGCAATAAGACTAAAGCCTTATCCTCATCATCATATTTAATATCAATGTTTTCAAGATCTAAATATAGTTTATTAAAACTATCAGTGTTCTAAAACGCGCTAGGCGCTAGTTGGGCGCCAGGTTGGGGCCTAGTGCCTAGGCGGTACATAAAAAAATTATTTAAATAAAATTTAAATTATTCTAAATACACATATACATACATATATATTCATATATATTATATATATAAATCTATATATTAATAGAATTATATAGAAGATTGTTGGAATGAACGAGGGCCCAATGGCAACGTCGCAACAGAGAGAGCAAATGTTGAGACTCAGAGAGAGAGAGCAAATCTTCTGCAAGCAGGGATGGCAAAGTCGATGGTGACTGCAACTAGAGGGAGCAAGCGGCGACGGCGAGTTCATTGTCCACAAGAGACGATGACGACGTGCGACGAGAGAGGCTGAGACACAAAGAGAAAGTGACGATAGACGGTCGGTGGCGACAACAATAGAGAGAGCAAGCGGCGATGGCGAGACGAGAGAGAGAATAGGTAAGGGGAAAAAACCCTAAATCTTCTTAGGTGTCGTAACAGAGAGAGCAAGTGGCCGAGGCAGTTCATGGGGCTAGGTGGCCCATGTGGCTGGGCGGCCATCGTGGCCGATTAGGTGCTGCTCGACACCAATTAGCCGGGCCGGCGCCTAAGGGGGCTGATTAGGCCAAAATCGCAGCGGCTAGGGGTTGCCTAGCGCCTAGGCGGCCGCCTAGGCCAATTTTTAGAACACTAAAAACTATTAGTGTGATCTTGTAACCTTTGACTCTCAATCATCTTGAATGAAAAGAACTTTTTTTTTTTTAAATACAATCGGGTAGAGAGGGTTTTGGTCATATAGAGAGTTTCTAACTTATTCCAAAGGTCCTCTGCGGTTGTCATCTTTGACACCTCCTGCAACACTTTGTCTCCAAGGCTAAGAATTAGTGTTAAATGCTTTCTTGTTGATTTCCTTTCTCCTTTCACTGATTTCCTTTTTCTGTTCCTCAGTGAAGGTTTTGGGTATTTTCTTTTCAGCCTCTAAGGCTTCTTCTAGACCTAAGTTTCCAAGGCCCTCATCTTCATCTTCCCATAGGCCAAAATCGTTTTGGCCATCAAATTTCTCTACATCATACCGTGCGGCAAAGGCTGTAGAAGCCATTCTTGCGGGTATGTGTTAAATTCTAATGATTCTTGAAGGTTCTTGATGAGAGACCCTGCTTTGATACCAATTTGTTAGATTTGGGAGCACTGACAGTCTGTTAAATCACCCAAGAAGCCAACAAATCACTAACTCTCACCCTCACAACTGGCCGATACAACATACAACATAAACCGAAAATAAAGAACAGAAACAGAATTGAAAAGATCAAAGTTAAGAACAATCAAACCACACAATAAACACCGAGATTTTATCCTAGTTTGAACTAATAGAATCAGTCCTACATCTAGCCACTTTTAGAGAGAGCAATCCACTAGAACTTGATGAAAACAAGTACAAGAATCACACTCGCACAATCCCTCTTCTCTCAGTGATACACAAGAACTCTCATTGCAAGATGACAAGGCTATCTTTCTAGGCTCTCTTACAATACAGCTCTCGGGAACTATCAATGAGAATGATCAATCACAAGTGTCTGCATGCCTCTTATTTTATAGACACAAGGGCGTGAGTTACAAGGGATGATATAATCGGGACATTTCCTTAACTACCCCTCACTTAATATAATATACAGTTAGCCTAATTTTCCTAATTGCCACTGCTGCACATAATCCTCAATAGGATGTCCGAGTCCTAAACTTTCCAGCCACTCAATGCAAAACTTGAATAACAATTAACTTAGTTTTTTTTGGGTAGTCGGTTTTGCAGTTTATCAAAGCCCAAAACCCAAACTAAACAACTTAAGGCGGTTTTTAATATTGCCAAACCATAACCAACCGCTTCTTTTGCAAAATTGTGGTTTGGGTCAGTTTGGTACAGTTAAGCAGTTTGGGTCTTTCTTGCTCACCCCCACTTTGTTGGCCAGGGTTTCAATTTTCTCACCGTTCTTATCATGCATGTATGTCAAAACATTAAACCAAGATAACACCTAGTATGAATTTAAAGACACATGCATGGTTTCTTCCAACCCTTATCTAAACCAAGTTTTAGTCTTCTTTCCCATCCCTTTGCATGATCTAGAATGTTAAAATGCAATTTATGATAATAGAATTCTCAGAAAGGCATGTCATGACAATGTAATCAAACATCATGAATCATCTACACATTTCATGAAGGTAGCTGCAGTTCTATTTCCTTTTCTAATGGGTGCTCCCTTGGTTGATGCCCATGCTACCACACTACCACACACCTGGCAACATCATTCACATGGCCTAAGGCTCACCCTTGGCCTTTTCACACATTTCCCATGCCATGAGGTGTCACACCCACTTGTTTGGCAATGAAGCTTGCATAACTGCATGCTTGACTCATATCATGCAACATGCTCACAATGCCCATACATATGCATATAATCATCCTTTTTTTTTGGGGGGGGGGGTGTTTATAGGAGCTTATAATCATTCCTTAATGCATAAAAAGCTGCCATAAAATTATTTTGTGCATAATGCCAACATAAATGAACCATAACTGTGCACTTGTTTCATAGACGCAACTAGTTTTTTGTATCAAGCTTTCTCTTCTCCCATTAGTACAGAAAGATCTCCTTGTTTGTTTACTCTCACCATCTCACTTGCATGCCCATGCAACTTGTGTAATCCTCACATCTCTTTTACTTACCCCACAACCAATACATATCTATCTTCTCCTTTATGAGTAGCTTTCTCATAGATATTTGCTCCTTTATTTTGTTATTCTTCATTTTCAGTAGCTTCACCCAACTCCCAGCAACTCTTGCAAAATTCCTCTACAATTACAAATCTTCTTTATCCCCTTCCAGCAATGCTACAACAGCCAGGTTCCTCTCCTGCAAAATTCCTCTACAATTACAAATCTTCTTTATCCCCTTCCAGCAATGCTACAACAACCAGGTTCCTCTCCTTCATGCCGCAACCATATTCTGAAGCATTTTCAGCTTTCTTCTTTAATTCCCCTGCGGTAGGATGTTTTTGTGTGTGTGTGTGTGTATATGGCAGCTCTTTCCTTGTCCTTTTTCTTCTCTCCTTTTCCTCTATTTCTCTCTCTGCCTTGTGGAGACCTTCTCTCTACCATTTTGTGTTGAAAACAAATTGATGGAAAGCCTGTTTATAAGCACTTGAAGCTGCTGATGGGTTTCTTGGCCACCACCAGCTTCTGCAATCCTGGCTGCCACATTGCACATTTTTGCCTCAACAAATTTTTGGTTCCCCTCCCCCTTTAAATCTCACTGGAACCCTCTTCCCATGCTTATTAACTAACTTATGGGATGTCAGAAGACAAATTTTGATGCACATCCAACGTGCCTCTGGGAGTGTTCTTGTGTCAATGCTCAAGTGTCTGGGTGCCTGACTCATGGCTGATATGGACAAAATTCACCTTGCATTTTGTCCATGCCAGTGTTGTGATTCAAAGTTTTGAATATTGATAAAATTTCAAAAACAAGATAAACTTAAGTGTCAGCTGCGTTTTCAGTGAATCCTTTGCTGGATTACGGAGACCTGGTAGTTTTTCAGTGTTTGTTTGTTGCTTGGAATTGACTGGGATTCAGATTCCTAGTCTTTTTTGCAAGTTTAATGCAATCATAGTGTCTTCTGAATCATTTAGGCATGGTTCTTAACGTTGAACAGGCACAACTCCTTGCGCAAGATCTTGAAAATACTGCTGCAGCGGCAACTCACAATGGCAATGACGGCAACATGGGGAAGATGGATGAACTGAGGAAGATGCTGACAGACATTTTCATCGACAATGCCAGATTGAGGAAGCAGGTTAATTCTGTTATCCGCCAGGCATTGAGCATGCCAGAGGGGCCCGAGACAGACGAGGAGGAGAAAGAAGTCCCTTTACGGGAAACTGTTCTTAGC
Source organism: Diospyros kaki (assembly GCA_036245055.1). NCBI lineage: Eukaryota > Viridiplantae > Streptophyta > Magnoliopsida > Ericales > Ebenaceae > Diospyros > Diospyros kaki. The sequence goes on from BSEG01000003.1 coordinate 9,037,514, forward strand.
AAGTTCTTTGAAAAGTGATGTATATATGTGTTGTATAGGATGATCTTTGGTTAATAATTTGTAGGGAATGCTGCAAATGTGGAAGCAGTTGGCTAAGTACACAAAGAGGGAGAACTAAGTATGCATACTGACGAAGTATGTGGAGTTCATGAATATTGTGATTACTGGTTGTTGTTAATTTAGCTTTAAGGCTACAACAGTTGTACTTGCAACGAGGAATTGAAGTGGAACGGAATGAAAGAGTGGAATGCTGCCAAAAACATTGTATTGCCATAATAGTAGTAATAATAATATGTCAAGTTCTATTTATATTTACATTTGTTGGGTTGGTTACATGGATTTTAGCCAACAAATTATGTCTATACGTAAGAAGTGTACATTCGGCTGTTCGGTCGGATTTGACTGAGTTTGGAAATCGAATTGAATTGAATAAATTAAACGGAATAAACTATATAACAAACGTGAGTAGAGATGAAATTTGAATAGTCAATTTAAGACTGAATTATAAGACTTCAACTGGATGACAGGTTTTTATACCTAATGAAATTTTGGTAAATAAACTCAACTTTATGGCTATTTTCATTGCAATAGCACATATTGCACTCTATTCAGTTAAAACTAAAGCACTAGTGTTAATATTGAAAATCAAGTTTTTTACGTAACAAAATCGATCCTAATTGATTTGGTTTTATCTGGATAATGCTCGCCCCTCATAGATCAATATTTATATTATGCCACGAAGCCGTCATGGAAAACAAAATTAAGATAACCAACACGGAGCCACTAATATATCATATCCTGTACGGAAGTGTGGTTTCCAAAAGCCTTGGCTTATTAGGGGAAATGACACTGCAATCATTTTGGGTTCTCGTCACAATTTACTATCTCCATTCTCCAAACGTTGTCAGCAGGTCCAGGAATCATGGATGCAGAAAGTGGTTCCAAAGTCAGCACGAGTTGCCAGATCCAGAACCCACCATGCTTAACATCATTGAATCCAAGGGTTAAAGTTGAGAGAATTAGAAATCAAGGGGGAATCTGGTCCACCAATATGGTCCTGCACCATCTGCCGTTTTTCTTCTTGTCCTCTGAATGGGCATCCATTTGGATTGAGTTGAGAATCTACTCATCAGGGTTTCAATCTCTTCAACAAGTGATTGGCCCTTGGTCATTCCTGGAATCATGCCTAACTTGCACTATTCCTGCCAAAAGATCTCAACCCACTTACGTGCCATCAACCTTCCCGTGCTACTCTTTGACGATGACATTTTGACCTCCAGATGTGAGTTTATGTGGTGGATATAGAAGTCAACTGTGTGAGTGTGGGAATGATTTCTAGAGGGCATAAGGTACAAACATGCCCCTCAAGTTGGGGTTTATAACCGTTTGTGCCCCTGAACTTAAATGGGGACCTATCATGCCTCTCAAGTTCCAATTTTGATCCTATCACACACTTGAAATCTCAAATGCGTGCGTGTGAAATACACGCACACTTCCCATGGGTCATCGACTAGGGAGGGGGGAGGAAATAGAGATCATCGTCGCTGCCTTCTTCCTCTTCTCCATCATTGTCGGCCCCTTCTCCTTTCTCACCCATCATCGCCAGCCACCTGAAGCCTCTAGCCTCTAGTCACATTAGTCATGTCAAGCACAAAGCTTTTCGGCCTTGGCAGTGACCAAAGGTCATTGTCCATGGCGTTAAGGGCCACTGTTATGGCAAACCCAAAGGGCCGATCGATTGAGAAGATAAAGGGCCGTGGTCATGGCGAACACATCAAGCAATGGCCGCTAATGATGCAATCGCAACAGAGGCGAGCACATCCTCGATGCCCACAATCGTCGATTTCATTCGAAAAAAATTGCGATCAGAGAAGTGCAGTAAAAAGGAGACCCACCACCGGCGATGGCGAAGGCGATCCATGGGGAAGTCGTAAGGTCGCAGCCATAGCCATGGCACACTCACAACGGCAAGCCACAACCCACAACAAACCCACAAAGCGTCAACCACAACCAACCACTAATCAGACCTCCCATTGCCACTCCGTGCCTTTGTTTGCCGGCGACTCTGATTGGACCTCTACTGGCCATGACGAACGTGGCCGTTAGCGATTTGAATCGTCGGCCATGTCAAGCATCAAGCTTGAATTGACGGCCTTGGCAGAGGGCAACGACCCACCTCCCTCCTCGACGACCCCCCCTCCCTTGCTGGCGCTAGGAATGAAGAAGATGAAGATGATGGTGCTACCTTCACACATCTCAATTGCGTGTGAAACTCGCGTAGTGCTGACTGGACAATGAGATGCATGATCGGTCCAAATTTGAGATTTTAGGTGTGTAATAGGTTCAAAATTGGAACTTGAGGGGCATGATAGGTCCGCATTCAAGTTCAGGGGCACAAATGGCTATAAGCCCCAACTTGAGGGACATGTTTGTGCCTTATGCCATTTCTAGAGTCCAGTAAACCCGATACAAATTTAGAACAAAAATTTTAGCCAAACTAGTCTCTATGGCCTATGCGGTGCCATCCCTGTTTCTTTCTCCTGGGCAAACAGAAAAGCACATGTTAGCTTAGCTAGTCTTCTGTAAGATATAATTTACTATTTAGCACCATGAGCGTACAAGAGTGGGCAGCATATAAAGTCTCACAGAAAGACCTATTATTGGCAATTCCATTGGAACATGACAGTCTCCAAGAGAAGCGTGTACCTTTTCCTGCTCCAATGCTTCTTGATCGTCATCTCTGGGCAAAAACACCAGCCTCCTTTTCACTCCTTGGACACTGATAGAGCTGCACTCCTTGCATTCAAAAGCAGCCTCTCAGCTGATCCAAACTCTACACTTCTCAACTGGAATGAGTCCACTCATACCTGCAACTTCACTGGTGTCCGGTGCAATAAACTGCATCACCGGGTAATACAAATTAGCCTTATGGATGCTGAACTTGTCGGATCGCTTTCACCTTTGATAGCAAACCTCACCCGGATTCAAGTCCTAGAGCTCACCAACAATCACTTGTCTGGCACCATTCCCCAAGAATTGTCGTCTCTTCGACATCTCCATCGCCTCTGGCTTATGGGGAACAATTTGCACGGTCAGATACCTGAGTCCTTCTCCCTTCTTTCTCGCCTTACTTTTGTTAATTTACGCGCAAACAGATTAACAGGTACACTTCGACCTTCCTTCTTCTCTAACTGCACTTTGCTGCAGAACTTAGACCTCTCTGAGAACTTTCTCACAGGGAAAATTCCAGCAGAAATTGGAAACTGCCCCAACCTCTGGAACGTCAATTTGTATAACAACCAGTTTACTGGGGAAATCCCATTTTCAATAACTAATGCTTCACATATGTATAATTTGGATGTGGAGAATACCAAAATCTCAGGTGAATTGCCTGCAGACATAGTGGAAAAGCTATCCGGACTTAGATATCTTCATTTATCATACACTAAAATGGTTAGCCATAATGGCAACGCTAACCTTGATCCTTTCTTCACTGCCCTTACGAACTGCTCTATTTTGGAAGAGCTTGAATTGGCTGGCATGGGCCTGGGAGGAGAGCTCCCTAGTTCCACTGGCCAACTTAGCATCAAACTTGGAGATCTGTTGCTACAAGAAAACAAAATCGCTGGATCAGTTCCTCCAGGTTTGGCAAATCTGACAGGTCTTATATGGCTGAACTTGACATCCAATCTGTTGAGTGGGACAATTCCGGCAGAACTTAGTCAGTTATCACTCTTGGAACAACTGTTCTTGTCGCACAATTCTTTCACTGGCCCAGTTCCAGAAGCAATAGGATTGTTTCCGCATCTTGGGCTGCTTGACTTATCTTATAATAGATTTTCTGGGGAGATCCCTAAAAGTCTAGGAAATTTGGTTCAAGTTAATTTTATCTTCCTCAACAACAACCTCCTTTCAGGGGGAATACCTCCAAGTTTGGGGCAGTGCACTGATCTTGCCAAGCTAGACTTGTCACATAACAGATTAACCGGGAGAATTCCTGCAGAAATATCAGGCTTACAGGAGATCAGATTTTTCCTGAATCTTTCGCACAATCATCTTGAAGGTCCTTTGCCGATTGAACTCGGCAAGCTGGAAAATGTACTAGAGATGGATCTTTCATCAAACAACCTGAATGGAAATATCTTTGCTCAGATATCAAGTTGCATTGCCTTGAGGGTGATAAATTTCTCACATAATTTTCTGCAAGGACAACTTCCAGACTCCTTAGGTGATCTTAGAAACCTAGAAGTCTTTGATATCTCAGGAAATAACTTGTCAGGAAGAATCCCAACAAACTTAAATAAAACTCATTCTCTCAGCTTTCTGAACCTTTCATATAACTGCTTTTCTGGAAAAATTCCATCCGGTGGCATCTTTGATTCTGTCACATATCTATCATTTTTAGGTAATCAGCATCTTTGTGGTTCAGTTCCAGGCATTCCCATTTGCCATAAAAAGAAGCACATATTTCGTTCTCGTGTATTCTTGATTATCTTCTGCATCATCATATCTGTGTTAATGTTCTTCTTGACTATATGTTGTGTCATGGGATGCCGGTACATAAAAGCTAAAAGTTTTGGTGAGAAGGCTGAAAGGGACAAGAAATCAGCACCAGAGCTAATTCATAATTTCCCAAGAATAACATATAAAGAACTCTCTGATGCCACTGGAGGATTTGATGAACAGAGATTGATTGGTTCAGGGAGCTATGGACAAGTCTATAGAGGAGTTCTTCCAGATGGAACAGCCATAGCTGTGAAGGTGCTGCATGTGCAAACTGGGAATTCTACAAAGAGTTTCAATAGAGAATGCCAAGTTCTAAAGAGGATTCGTCACAGAAACCTGATTCGGATCATAACAGCTTGCAGTCTGCCTGATTTCAAGGCCCTTGTTCTTCCTTATATGGCAAATGGAAGTTTGGACAGCTGGCTGTATCCAAACTCAGGGACTGGCGTGGCTTCAGGGTATTCGGACTTGAGCCTGATTCAGAGGGTGAACATTTGCAGTGACATAGCTGAAGGAATGGCTTATCTGCATCACCACTCTCCAGTGAGAGTCATACACTGTGATCTAAAGCCAAGCAACGTTCTTCTTAATGAGGACATGACAGCTTTGGTGTCAGATTTTGGAATTGCAAGGTTGGTCATGACAGTGGGAGTGGGAAATGCTGGGGTAGTTGAAAACTTGGGGAACTCCACTGCAAATATGTTATATGGATCTATTGGGTACATTGCACCAGGTAAAGACTTCTCATCTTCTCCATCCATGAAAAACACTCTTTATGTTAATAAGATTCGTTGCCAAAAGTACTCTCCTGAACTTTTCACAATGGATTGGCAACAGCACCCATGTGTCACAAATACTAAATATTTGTGATGATAAATGGTGTCGTCTCTGAAAATGGTTACAAAAAGAAAACTTTTTAGATAGGCATCAGCATTTGATGGTCAAGCCCCATACATATATACAAGGAAAGGAAAGAAACCCTTTTAAACTGCACCTAATGCAAAAGGAACGACGATTGGCATGGTCAGCAGTGTTTGGCGTAAGAAAATAGGCCTACTGAATTCACATTCCAGTCAATTATGTGCTACAAAATCATGACTGCCTCAAACATAGTTATCAACTTACCACCAAAGCCCCATACATACTCGAACTGTAGGCATCAAATTTTAGGGTTAACTAAATCCTACTCCGCCATCTATCATACTCTTCCGGTTAAATTTTTCTAAATTGATCCACAAGTGAAACTCTGCCAATAGGGAAAGGCACAACATTTTCAAGAACTAAATATATTTTGCATTCCTGCACTCTCACTGTAATCCAATTTGTTGCCCTAATTTGATCAAAGCCACATCAATTTGAGTTACACTAGACATTTTTCGTTCTCAAGCTACATTCATTCGTCAATGCAGAATACGGATTTGGATCAAACACAACTACGAAGGGAGACGTGTACAGCTTTGGCGTCCTAGTCCTAGAGATGGTAACAAGAAAGAGACCGACGGACGACATGTTCAGCGGGGGGCTAAGCCTGCAGAAATGGGTGAAGAATCACTACCATGGAAGGATTGAGAAAGTGGTGGACGACTCACTGGTGAGAGCTCTGAGAGATCAGTCGCCGGAAGTGAAGAAGATGTGGGAAGTTGCGATCGGAGAGTTGATGGAGATGGGGATTCTGTGCACGCAGGAGTCGCCGTCGACCAGACCCACCATGCTTGACGCTGCCGACGACTTGAATCGCCTGAAGCGCTACCTCACCGGCGACAGCACCACGGCCACATTTTCCTCCTCGCTCGGAATCTCTTCTTCTACTCTCGGCGATGACTAGCTACCGGCCGGCGAATATGTTGAAGACATCTTTTGATTCCAATCATTCTTCAATAGAAAATGTTCAAAAGATTCGTTAGAATCGGATTGACATGTTTTCTATTATTTATAAATATCGAAATATTTTTAATTTTTAATTCATTTTTTTTAATTTATTAATAAGAAAAAAAATTGTTTAATATTTCCAAGAATTCGATTTTGTGTTAAAAAATAATGAAACTAAACTAATATTTGAGGGTATGGGCAACTCTTGTGGATAGTTGGAATCCTCCATCAAATATGTTATTATTATATTTTATATTATTAAAATTTAAATAATATCAAGAATTCGATTTTATATTTTTCATTTTTGAACATTGTAAGATAACAAAAATAATTTGATAAAAATTTTTATAATGTATTTTGTGTATATTTTTAAATAAAATAATAAAAATATTAAAGACTATTTTTTATTATATTAAAAAAATTATTTTTCAATTCTTTTTAAACACACATGGCCTACCTGCTTGGCCCAAGCACGTGGGTAACATGACTTGTTTTACACCCACATTGACTTGTTTTACACCTTTCCTCTTTAAGGGAATAGAAATAAATAATACAAACAATATTTATAAGATTCTATTAAACTCAAAATGAATATATGTATTAGAGAATGTTGTGCTTTGTTAGGGTAAATTATACACAATACTATTGTGGCTTGGTAAAAAGATATAGACATCGGTAATATTTAAGAAATACAAAGATTTTTGCCAACTTTATTAATCATGTATCATTTTTCTTATATTGTAAGCTGTTAAATTTTATAAAATGTTAAAATTACCTTTCTTGTTTCTCTTTATCTCCCCTTTTCTCTTATTTCTCTCTTTTTTTTTTCTCTCTCACAATCTTGACAATCTCTAGAACGCTAACAATAGCCAAAGCTTGAATGATCAAAACTCCTACTATCATTAGAGTTCTAGTTCCTAAAACCTAGCAACATTATGTTCCCTTTAGTAAGAGAAGAGGGAAAGGGGTCTGTAAGGCCCGACCACCATTATCTTTTTTTTCTTCTTCACCACCCCCACCACATTTTTTATGACGCTTAATGTATCATGTAAGGAAAACATAGTGATTTTTAAAAACACACACATAGTTGAAAAGATGAAAAATAACCCTTTCAAGACTAGGTATAAACAGTCATATACAAATACACACGCATCAAAATGAAATACCGAAGTAATCTTTACCTCATTCCATTGGGATGTTATCGTCGGTTGCTTTTATGATACATTTGGACCTAAACTCCTTCGGTCATGGACAACTCCTACCAAGCCAATCTGCTCTAGTACTTATTTCCTTGGTCGACCAAGCCACCCCCACAAATGTAGGGGAGCCAATCGGTCCACATCTAGGCTACACTGGAACCCTTCATCTCACCCATGTGTTAGACAAGTGAAAACGAAAGTGACTTCAAGCTAATCTAGGTTATCCTTGGATGACCTGATTGTCTCTTGACCTCTAAACCAACAAAAAATAGGGAGTGAGAGTGATAGAGTAGAAATAAGAAGATGAACAGTGGCTTGGGCTTGCCTTTGCTCTTTCTCTCAAAGAAACAAATAAAGGAGATTGAGAGTGTAATGGCCCACTCCCGGATAATCCTACTAGTATAGGATATCCGAAAAGAGGTCATCACAAGGGTGATATAGAATAATAACATACAACACTATAATACTATCCTTAGATAAATTCAGCGGAAGCTAACATAAAGGTTTACAACATCTTAGACCATAGTCTACACAAAATGGAATACAAGGGCACTAATAATTTTACAACATAAACTTACCTTTTCCTCATTACAAACACTAACATGGACCATCTAGTCTGAGAGATCTCTGTACATCTCTAACCCTGGACTCTAGTCCCACTGGACTCGCTTTCAACCACTGCTTTACCTTTACTTGGAATGACACGAAAGTACAACAAAGTGAGCCACAAAGCTCAGTAAGTATATTTATAAAACATGAAGACATAGAATCAAAGGCATGGATAATCAAGATAGAGTAAACAATAACTCTATGAGAAGCTATCAGTATAACGCAATTCATAAGTTTTCCATTTACGTCAATTTCCCATGCTATGATTTTTATACATATTATGTAGTTATTTCCATGCTTATACACATGCACTAATAGTAAGGAATTTTCCACATAATTCCCAAGGCTCGCACGGCCAATATATCCATATATGAATATATATGCATCATGAAAATACATCAAGTAATAACAATTTGAACCACTCCTACCGGGTTGATGGCCACCTCACCCATGTCAAGCGCTCATAGGATATTCTTTCTCACCCACAGACATAGCCACCGCGCAAAATAATAGGTGCGCAAATCATTATAATCATGCATCACATATGCATATCTCAATTTCATATCAATCCTCAATGATTAAGAAAAATCTCAAATCATGCTTATCATGCACGATTATATAAATTAAGGTGTGACTATCTTGTGATCACATGACAAATTTTAATGCATTTATTTACTCATACTTATAGAAATGCCCAACCAATATTTATGGTATATTTTTACCCCAATAATAACCACAAAGAATCAAAATTTATACATGCAAGAAACACCAAATCTTGCATGACACTAGACCCTAATTAAGAAATGTCATTCCTTAAGAAATGTAGGGTGACACAAAACCCTATTTAGATTTTAACAATGTTCATCAAGAAAACCAATTAATATTGCAAGATTTATCGAAATAAGGAGAATAAAACCCTTTTATCCAAAAATGAGGGTTATCAAGAATAATTCAAAAAAATGGAAGAACTATACAAAAATCATAATTTTAAACATAGGAAGGTTAGACTACATAGGAAGAATTGAATAACAACATTTTTCAAAAATTTTCAGATTTCAAGCATATTTTCAAAAATCCAATCCAGGCTCAATATTTGGTTAAATACCAAAAATAATATACCAAATCAAAGCCTAATGAGTCTAGTTTCTGGAACAACAATTGGATTTGAAATCGAAAATAACCACAAGTGAGATATTCCACAAAAACTGAAACAAGGTAGAATTCGTAACAGTAATTTATAGAATTCTAGATAGAATTCAACAAGGTTGTTATGAGTACAAATCATAACCAAAAATTTCAAATATTATACCGAATCGAAACCTATGATGTCTAGTTTATAGAAAAATAAACAGATCACAATTTGGATATAACCACACAGCGTTATACCCCAAAAACCAAAGCAAGAACAGATTATCCAAAAATAGAGCAGAAAATTTTCAGATTCTGGGCAAGAATTAACAAGGATACTATAGGCTCAAAACGTAGCTAAAAATTCTAAAAAAATTACCAAATGAAGCTTATCAAGTCTAGTTTACACAAAAACAAACAGATCTTAAATCAGATATAACCACATAGAGTTATACCCTAAAGAGTACAACAAGGTCAATTTACTCGAAAGCGATAAAATTTTCAGATCTTAGCAGGGATTTACAAGGCTATCACAGGCTCAAATCTTAGTCAAAAAATTCGATTCTTGTGTCTAAAATGAAGCTTAAGATGTCTAGTTTACAACTGAACAAACAGATCTCAATTTGGATATAAACACAAGGAGTTATAGGCCAAAGAACATAGCATGGTCAGTGAATTCGAGAATAAGAATTTAAGAATAACAACTTAAAAATGAAGGAAACAAGCCTTCTAAGATGGAAATAAGGTTGAAGAACTTGCATTAAAAGATAAACAAGAGAAGAAGAACTTACACAATCATAAGGAGAAGAAGAAGAAGATCTTGCATATGAAACAAGAAGGAAGGGAACTTGCCTTAGATGGTTGCAAATCCAAAGAGATGAATACACCCCTTCAAATTGGAAATTCTCTACTTGAAACTCCAATGAAGAAGAACAATAGAGGAAGGAGACAATCGAGAGAGGGAGAAGGAGAAGGGAACAAGAAAGTAAGAAGGAAGAAAATGAGGGGAAAATGGGGGAGACTTGTCTCCCAACTCCCTCCAATCCATCTCCCTTTTGATTTTTCCTAATTTACCCCTCATACTAACACACACAATTCAATTATCTCTTACCCTTTTTGGTCATTTTTCAATTTTCTTAATCTTTTTTCTTTTTAATTAAGATACCATTCTCTATGCCCATGGCCCAAGCCCAAGTCAAAATATATGGCCAAATCCAACTAAGACCCAATGGACTTTTCTTGAGATTTAGATTCAACCCAATTCATTTACACTTAAAATTTAATTACTTATCAATGGCCTAATTCAAATAAGGCCCAAACCCATTTAGCCCACAACTTTGAGGCTTTTCCACACACTTTATTTATACTCACAAAGACATTGATTCACCTACATTTATCTTCCCACAAAAATATTATTTTCATTAATTTGCCCCATTACCAATGCATATAATATTTTCAACAATTAATTAATAAAGGCAACAACTCTAATGTGCAAACTAAAATACCCATAACACCTAGACCCACTAACGGGTCGTTACAGAGAGAATGGTGGAGGCGTGCGTATCTCATATGCTTTTTTCTTATCTTTTTTTCTTCTTTCAATTTCCTCTCTCTCTCTCCCTCTCTCTCTTTCTCTCTCTCTCTCTCTCTCTCTCTCTCTCTCTTGATTTGTGTCTCTTAGATGTAAACTAGGTTCGATAGAGCATTTAATGTTTTGCTGACTAAAAAGACGAAAGAAAAGCACGCAAGATCTAATCCCACAGCACAAAACTGTCGATGCTCAAGAACCACTGTCGACCGTTTCTAGCGTTTCTCTCCAAGTTTCACCAAATTGTATCTAGGCCTGCCATTAACTCTTAATGGCCCTTCCACTAACTCTTAATGGAACCAAGACCCCTGTTACCTCTTAACGGTCTCCTTTTATTAACTCTTAACAAATTGTTAATCCATTTGTTAACTCTTAACAACACATTCATCATTGTCATTAACTCTTAGTGATGATTGAGAACCCATGACACAAGAAATCACTAATCCAATGCATTACCTAGTATGTGTGTGACCTTTTAGATTCATCACCATGTAACAAACTCTCCATTTCCTCATAGCACCTCGAAAATTCCTGAATGACCTTCAACATAATATCGGGATGATCTTAATGACAATTGTTAGTGTTGTGTGCCCTGATGCTAGATTTGGATGATATCTAGCGGGTTTGTTTTAATGCATTAATTGTATTTTTGTATAAATCAATAAAAGACAAGGTTTTCTTTATTCGTATTTCCTCAAATTAATTATATGAATAAGTCTCTGGATCTTCTGTGTGAGAATCTTATTATCAAGGTATTGAGATTGTGTGATAGGATTCTCTAGTAACAAAACTTCTTAAACTATTTCTAGTCCTTAGATTCTTTGGATGTAGACTTCGATTAATCAAACATGGACTAACACATGGGTTGCTACCTTGTTCGATATGGGGATACTAATGGGAGTATGGTGTGTCACGCGCCATATGACATGAGATGTCACTAGTAGACCTGTGGGTGGTTGTTGGGGAACGATTAGCCGAATGTGATACCGATGACTAACCACATGGCCTGGTGGATAATGTTGGTCCTAATGATGACAAATATATCCCAAGAAGGGGGGTGAATTGGGATTTGTATAAATTTTTGATAATTTAAAACACTAATTGATGGCAGAACACTAGGTATCGAAATATAAGTTATATGTTTCAAAATAAACCTTGTTGTTAAGTAGGTTTCGAAACCTACTACATGTGTTTTGTAATATACTTTACTATTTTAGCTTGTTTTGAAATCTATGAGGTTAGTTTCGAAATACAACTTACTGTTTTGCTTGTTTCGAAATTTCTTAGTTTGCATTTCAAAATAATGATCTTTGGCAAAGATGATTTACACAAGTAAGAGTATACCAAAGATGTTTGAGATCAAAGATATGCTTATATGAATATGTAAGCTTATGCTCTCAGAAAATATGTTCTAGTCTTTGATAACAATTCTTTTGAAAGCTTAAGCAATAAAGGATAAGCAAAAATGAAAAGAGTAACTGCACACAAGATATATAGTGATTTGGCACCCCACCTAGTCCACTACCTTCAAACTTATCCACTTGAAGGATTTTTCAATCCCAATCACTTTTACTAGTGATTAACCACAATAAGGGTTTTACCACGGTTCACCCAAAACCTTGTACATTGAGTTTTTACGAGCTCAACTCAAACTTTACACCAAATGAATTTTAGGCTCAACTCAAACCTTTGACACAATGAGTTTTATGCTCAACTCAAACCTTACACCAAGTGGGTTTTAGGCTCAACTCAAACCTTACACCAAGTGAGTTTTATGCTCAACTCAAACCTTACAACATTACCAAGATAAATATAATTTTATCTTTATAACCTAATAAATTTATAGCAATGAAATGCCTTACCAACTGGTTGTACAAACCTATTGATTTGAGGTCAGGAGAGTTGAAGAGATGAGACTTTTTGTTTGCACTTGCTTCTCCTTTTCACATTTGCAATGCACAATAATAGGATTTGTAGAAGATCTTTTTTGAGAGCTTGAATAAACGATTTGATCACCATTTGTGCTTGTGTATGTGTCTCTAGTGTGTGCTTTCTTGTTGTATAATTTTTCTTGTCTTCAAATACCTGCTATTTATATCAAGAGATAGAAATCTGGCCATTTATAGCCGTTAAAGATAAGACATAAAAGAAGGTTTCGAAACACAACATATAGGTTTCGAAACATACTCCTCATATTTTGAAACATATAGCTTTTCCAGTTGGACTTGCGCTTAGAGACAACAATGAGTGGGAAACATAATCTATCCCCCACTAAGATATAAAAATGATCTTCACTTTCAAATTTGAATTTGAATTCTTAGAGCATGGAGAATATATTTAAAAATACTTTGAGAAGCTTTTAGATAAATATTAAAATGCAAAACAAAAGCATCTCAGATTTTAAATCTCTACTGACAGAAATGTCAGAGTATTCGAAACATAACCTATAGGTTTCAAAACATACTTCAAAAACTTATTTGAAAACACATGCATTACATAGATGTTTCAAAATAGCATGTGCATATAGAAAATATTGAAAACCTTTTCAAAGGGATTTCGAAATATGCACAAAAACATGACAGATTTTCAGAAGGATTTGCTTGACAACACAATCCGTAGCATGTATACATTACAACATATTTACAAGTAAATGTCCACATTTTCTTTTATTTATATTTTACCTTCCATTTACTTTAATACATAAATGTAAATAAGCAAATACCTCTTATTTGGATTCAATAAAAATATCCAAAAAATTAAAATCCATAACAATTAGAAAGTAAAATTTTGATTTTAGTACAAACTCAGGATTTAATAATTTTACCACCTCCAAAATGCATACTTTTATTTTTTAAAAAAATTCATTAAAAATAATTTAATCACCAATGGATATTAGCTATCGAAATACCGAGAGATAGTTTTCAAAATTAAAACATTTTCAAAAATATATTCTAGTTGGTTTTTTGCCTTAAAACAATTTTAACTTTATTTTGACCAACGATTTCAAGACTAATTTTCAAAACCACTTTACGAGATTCTTTTAAATCTTAGTACTTATTTTTGTAGATCTCCATATGTATAAGAATGAAATTAATTTAGTTTTCATTTGAACAACATAATACTTGATATTGAAATTGATATATATTGAAAACATAACCTTGACTCATGACTTAAGGATTAAGCCAATAGATGTTTTTCATTATCAAAACTAATATACAAAAGTGAAACAATAGAAATGGTCATGCCATCAGGTTTCGATGGTGTGTTGATGTTTAGACTTGAACTGACAAAATTGTTTTGTGTATTAGTGTGTAGGATTTGCTAATGAACTAAACCATCCAATGAGAGGTGGAAACATTCATCTATGTGGTTTTATATTGCTAGTATATGGAGACAAGAGTTAGGAATATGATCTGTCACCCACGTCGGTATTTGATAGGGTGAACGTCCTATGTGATCTACTATTAATGTGACGGGATAGTCCCTAGGCATGGCAGATTGAAAGTTAGAAAATTTGTTTCTTAAGGTGTCATAGGTCACATTAATGAAGTCTGACACATAGTTAACGAGTTTGTGAGTTTGTCACTCCATGACTCTTGCTCAGTCAGAGCATTAGGAGATGGAAGGATTATAACACACGGTAATCGTCAATTGTAATAGGTTTATTTGAAGTGAGACTTCATTGCCACTTATATTGTCCTGAACTGCTATTAGGCGCTATTCAAGAACTCTCGAAACATCGTCAGGATTTGAAAATGTTTCGGTAATGGGTCAAGGGGTTAACCGATACCAAAAAGGGTTTTGGTATTATCTGATTGCTAGCGGATAATGAACCTAGAAAGTTCTACACCATATAGTGTTTTGTTTGGTATTGACATCGTATGCCCAAAATATCTCTGAAAATGGTTGGTTAAAAGTTGACCCTTGGCCTCCCTAGCCAATAGTACATAGTGCATAGTAATAATGCATACTATATAGTGTATAATGCATAGTACTAGTGTATAGTGTATAATGTATAATACACAATGCATAGTGAACTTGCATAATAATCTCTTGAATGATTGCTTGAATTATTGGATTGGTGGGGCATTGGACATGAGAAGGAATTGAATTGGGAGAAGAAGAAGAAAATAGGGGGAGGGGGATTGATTTAATAAAAGGGAGACAGAGCCCTCTGCCTTTTTCTTTCTCCTTTCTTCCGGTGTTGCTCTATTTTTCTTTTTCTTTCTGCTTATTCTAAAAAATCATAGAAATTATACGTGTAATTGTTAAGTGTATAATTTTGAGATGTGGGTACTGGTGATACGTAGATCCTTTTTGTTTGGCACGAGAAAATGTGATCGAAATGATACTATTTAGCATACTAGGTGTGGCCCGACTAGGACCATTACATCTTGATGTGGACTCTGTTTCAATACAGAAACCAATTCTGTATTTAATCTCTTCATCAGGTAGTAGGTATGCATTTATTTATATTCAATTGTTGAATATGTGTGTTGCTTAAATACCCAAACTATGTATGGCATGTATATTATATTTCGCTGCGTGTATCTGATACACGGTAAAAAAAATTATTTTTGCCTGTATCGTCGTACTAGTGATTCCCTTCAGTGGTATTAGAGGTTTAGCTTAGTATTTAATGCATATACGTAGATGTATGTGTCAGATAACATGTTCTAATTTCTTTGTTTTTATGGTTGTGCGGTAATTCACATTGGACATTAATATGGGGATTTGAATATGTTTGTTTGGATGTCAGATTGTATTATTTGACATATGTAGGATAAATATTTTTAAAATTGTTTTAAAACAGTAGATGCAGATGTATGTTGAGGATGAGGATAGGATTGGTATGAATGAATAAATGAATATTATAGAGCTTTGTTTGATTTAATTTAAATTTATAATAATTAATTCATTCGGGTATGTACTGAGGTATAAGCATCTAGTAGCTTCTTTTTGTCTTTATTTTACAAAGTTGTAAATGAAGATGACATTAAGGAGTTGATCGCAGTAGAAGTGGTGAAACAACAATCCATCAAGGAGTTGATGTGTGGCATAGTTTAAACTCTAGAGTCTTGAGTTTATTCTATGAGTAAGCCCATGATCATTATGGTTGATTATTTTTTATTTTCTTATGCAATAGTTGTGTGATGAAATGAATGATGGAATCTAATGAGACCTTAAAATAAGAAGCCCAAAAATTTTCCCATAAAATTAATATTAGATCTAAATGGTAAATTTGATTTATTGTGGCTTTCCATTGTCGTAGGGGTTTATCAGTCTGATTAGGTGTTCATGAAAGATTGTTTGATTTCTCCTATTAACCATGAGACGAGGCGGTTAACGGGTCTCACTTAACCAAATAACTAAAATGTGAAGGAGGATAATGTTCAACTCATTGCACTTAGCCAGATAGTGGGTGGGATCTAACTAGTCTATTAAGCCAAAAAACTATAAATGTGAGATTTATGATGAGTTAGAAGCTGAAAGTTGAGCTTCACATATGATGTAGTGATAAGTGTTGCCTACTCAATTATGAGAGTATTCCTAAAAACTGTAAATGTGAGGGGTATTCTTATGAAAGAGAATTCTTCCAGCAACTATTGGATTCTGTATAAGAATCATGTTTTCTGCCTGGGAAGTGTAGGATTCAAAAAATTAGTGGGAGTACCCATTTAATGAAAAGTCCTTAATTAAATGGAGCTTTACAAAGATGTGAACTAATATATTTATTTATTTTCTGTTGATAAAAATGGAAGGTTTAAATCTGTTAACTCGTATTCTAGAAACCAATAGGCTCACTGGCCCTAATTTTTCTAACTGGTTTCGAACTCTAAAAATAGTGCTTAATATAGAAAAGATAAATGACATTTTGTCCTAATACCACCTACTGATATTCCTCTAACTGCGACTGAGGATGAGATTATCACTTAGGAGATTTTGAAAGAACATGACATGAGAGCCCGTAACTATATTCTCGCATTGATGTCCAACGATTTACAGCGTCAACTTGAGCACTTTAGGAGTGCTGCGAGCATGATACAACACCTTAAGGACCTCTTTGGTGAGCATAGTCAAATAGCTCGATATTATATATCGAAGAAGCTGTTTTAGGCCCGGATGCTTGAGGGTTCAGATGTCAAAGACCATGTCATCAGCATGATCAATATGATTGGTTAGTTGGATGCCTTGGAATTCCCAATGAACACTCATCTCCAGACTGATCTTGTCTTGTAATCATTGCCGAATTTTTTCACCTCCTTTGTTGCTTATTTTTATATGAATACGATTGAGTGTTCTCTCCCTGAGCTATTAAATATGTTAATAACTGACCAATCACAGATGAAAGGAAATGGTAGAGAAGGAGTTCCCGTCTTCTTCCCAGAAGAAATCTAAATTTAGGAAAATGAAGAGAAATATTTTTTGAGCCAACAGGGTGGTGGTTAGATAACGACAAAGGGTAAAGAGATTCAGGGCAAAGGTAATTGTTACTTTTGCAGACATAAAGGACACAAGAAAAGGAACTGTTTAGACTATCTAAGGAGCTTTAAGGGAAAACGCTCGAAGGGTCAAGGTATTTTTCCTTCTATGTGTATTATTGAGACTGATCTTTTGATTGGTCGATACCTTACGTTTTGGATTGTGGATTTTGACACTACTTCTTATATTTGTTTGTCTGTGTAGAATCTTAGTCAAAGTAGGGCGCTTGTGAAGTGCGAAGTGGTTTTGCGGGTTGACAATAGGGCAAGAGTTGTTGCATTAGCTATAGGGACTACTTCTGTATCTTTACCTTCTGGGCATGTACTGATTTTATATGATTGTTTACATATACCGAATGTGATTCAGAATATTGTTTCAATTCTACAGCTTGTAAGTCACAGTTATATATTTTCTTTTACATGTAATAAATGTTTGATTATATTTGATAACATGTGTGTGGGCAAAGCTATGATGATAAGTGGTCTATATTTCCTAGAAACACATGCATGTGAATATAATAATCAAATAGTTGCTAGACCTAATACCATATTAAAAGAGAAGCATTCTCGAGATAATTAAATTAATCCCAAACAATTGTGGCACCTTAGGTTGGATCATATCAACGAGAGTAGGCTTATGAAGTTGGCTCATCAGGGTCTTATATGTGATTTGTGTGCTGAACTCAGGCCAACTTGTGAGTCATGTATTCTCGAAAAAATAACCAAGTCTCCTTTTGTTAGACAATGGGAAAAGGGCTACTGAATTGTTAGGATTGATACATTCAGATGTATGTGGGCCCATAAATATTATGGTCTATGGTGGTTATATATACTTTGTAACTTTTATTGATGATTTGTCACGATATGGTTACGAGTACATAATGAAGTACAAATCTAAAGCATTTGAAAAGTTCAAGGCTGAAGTAGAAAACCAAATAGGAAAAAGTATTAAGATTCTTCGATCAGATCGAGGAGGTGAATACTTGAGTATTGAGTTTATTGTTATCTTAAAGGTTGTGGTATAATTTTATAGTCGATTCCTCTTTATACACCACAGTTGAATGGTGTGGCTGAACGTAAGAATCAGACTCTGTTGGACATGGTTCGTTTTATGCTAAGTTATGTTGTTGTACTTTTTGTACAATAGTTTTAATGATGAAAAACATATATTGGTTTAATCCCTAAGTCATGAGTCAATTATGTGGTTTTCAACATATATCAATTTCAATATCAAGTTTCATTGTCTGAAACTGAAAACCCTGTTTTTGGCTAAGTCTGGGAGATTAGCACCTTATAAGGAGAAGTATAAGAAAGAGTTTTCTTTTTAGAAAACTAACTCCCGGTAATTTGATATCTATCATTTATTAGAGCTAAAACGATTTTTAATGAATTTTTCATTAAATAGAAAGTATATATTTTGGAGGTGGGTTTATCGCTAAAACTTGAATTTGTACTAAAACCCAAAATCTACTTTTTTATATATTTGGATTTTGATTTTCTAAGTATTTTTATTGAATCCAAATAGGGGGTACTTTGTTATTTACATTTATGTATTAAAGTAAATGGACATTTACTTAATTAACAGAAATGTAAATAAGCTGTGGTGTATTCATGCTGTGGAATGTGCTTTCAAATGTTTCTAAATCTGTGTCATGTTTCTATGCATGTTTCGAAACCTCTTTGAAATGGTTTTCATGTATGCTGTTTCGAAACTTCTATGCATTGCATGTGTTTTCAAAATAGGTTTCAAACTATGTTTCGAAACCTCCATATCATGTTTCGAAACCTCAGTTCCAGTGAGGCATGTTTCGAAACTTATATGCATCATGTTTCGAAACTTCTTCTCCAGTGAAGCATGTTTCGAAACTTCTCATGTCATGTTTCGAAACTTCTGACATTCTGTCAGCAGATTTATTTGAAAACCGAGATGCATGTGTTTTGTAACTTTGCATTTTAATATGCTTCTCATTTCATTTAATTAATGCACTCTCCATGCTATGAGATTCAAATTCAAATTTGAATGTGAGTGCCTTTTAAATATTCAAAGTGGGTGTAAGATTCTGTCTCCCACTATCTGCTGTCTCGAAGTGCCTGTCTGTTGTATGTTTCGAAACCTGTTCTCTATGTTTCGAAACTTATGTGTAAAATTGTGATGTTTCGAAACCTACTTAGTATGTTTCGAAACCTACTTTGCTGTCTTGTCTCTAACGGCTATAAACGGCCAGATTTCTGTCTCTTGGTATAAATAGCAGGTATTTGAAGACAAGAACAAGAAGATTGAGCAAGAACAAGATACAAAAGAGAGAACACACACTAGAGACACACACACAAGCACAAATGGTCTAAATCCATTTGAGAAGCCCTCAAGAAGATCCATCCATTCCTAGATGTGCATTGTGATGTAAAAAAAGGAGAAGCAAGTGCAAACAACGAGCATCATCCTCCAGCTCTCCTCACCTCAAGTTAAGAGGTTTGTACAACCATGTGGTAAGGCATTTATTGCTCTTTGGGTTGTAAAGATAAATTTGATTATCTTGTAAACATTGTAAGGTTTGAGTTGAGCCTAAAACTCATTGTGGTGTAAAGGTTTGAGTTGAGCCTAAAACTCATTGTGGTTTGAGTTTAGCCCTAAAACTCATTTGGTGTAAAGGTTTGAGTTGAGCCTAAAACTCACTTGGTGCTAGGTTTGAGTTGAGCCCGTAAAAACTCACATTGTAAGGTTTTTGGGTAAACCATCGTAAAACCCTTATTGTGGTGATCACTAGTAAAAGTGATTGGGATTGCAAAATCCTTCAAGTGGGTAAGCTTGAAGGTAGTGGAGTAGGCAAGTGCCGAACCACTATAAATCTTGTGTGCAAGTGTTCTTTAGATTTTGCTTCTCATTATTATCTATTGCACATGTTTTCATATGTTTTGATATCAAAGTCAAAAATAGTTTTCTTGTGCATAAACCTATACATATACATAGAAAAACTATCTTTGATATACAAACATCTTTGGTATACTCTCATTTATGTATATCATCTTTACCAAAGATCATTAGTTTGAAAATCAAGTCAAAAGTTTCAATATCAGCAAATCAGTGAAAAAAGTTTCGAAACCCACTACAGTTAGTTTCGAAACTTGTCATCCAGTAAGTAAAGTTTCGAAACATACTCTCATGTGTTTCGAAACATACTAAACAGAAAGGCCAGTTTCGAAACTCTCTTCTTCAGGTTTCGAAACTTAGTATTATTCCATCAATCAAAGTTTTAAATCTTCGAAAATCTTACCTAATCCCAATTCACCCCCCCTCTTGGGATATATTTGCCATCATTAGGATCCAACAAGTTACACGAATTTGCCTATTTCATTATGGGGTTATGCTATTCTTACCGCAATTTATTTGATAAATTGAGTATCGACTAAATCTGTTTCAACCACTCCATATGAGATATGGGTTGGGAAAGCTCCGAGTCTTAAGCATGTTAGGACTTAGGGTTACCCAGTTTTGCGAATAGGTTAAGAACAGAGAAGTTGGATCCTAAATTTGAGAAATGTCATTTTGTGAGATATCCTAAAGATAGTTTAGGGTATTATATCTATTTTCTGGGTGATCCAAGAGTTGTGGGTGCCAGGCATGTTATCTTCTTGGAAGAAGAGTTCATCTAGAAAGGTGGCATGGGGAAGAAAATAGATTTGACGAAAGAAGAGTCTTTTATTCCACAAACTTGATCAGATTATTGAGCAAGGTGAATTAAGTCAGGGAGATCATCCACAGGTTCCCCATAAGTCTAGTAGAGTGCTCTATCCTCTGGATCGATGGTATGGTTTATCTGTGGAAGAGATACATGAATTATTCTTGTATCGGGACAGTGATAAGTTAATTGACCCTATGATGCCTTAAAGTGACAGATAGCTATGGAATCTGAGTTGGAGTCTATGTACTCCAACCATGTCTGAGTCTTGGTAGATCCACCTGAGAGAATTGTTCATGTCGGATGTAAATGGATCTTTAAGAGAAAGATCAGTTCAGATGGATAGGTTTCTACCTATAAAGTTCGGTTGGTGGCAAAGGGTTATCGTCAGCGTCAAGGTATTGACTATGACGAGACTTTCTCATCTATCACGATGCTGAAGTCTATCAGGATGATATTAGCTATCGCTGCTTACTATGACTATGAGATCTGACAGATGGACGTTAAGACAACTTTTCTAAATGGATTTCTTGAAGAAGAGGTCTATATGTAACAACCGAGTGGATTTGAGTCCGCCAATCCACGTTAGGTGTGTTTGCTAAAGAGACCAATATATGGTTTGAAGCAAGTATTGAGGAGTTGAAATATCCATTTTGATCATGAGATCAAAGAGTTTGGTTTCTTGAGAAATCTAGATGAACCATGTGTATATAAGAAGATTAGTGAGAACAACATTGTGTTCTTAGTCTTGTATGTGGATGATATTTTAATTATGGATAATAGTGTGGACATGATGATGTTTACAAAAGCCTAGTTGTCTAGAATATTCTCCATGAAGGATCTGGGAGATACTACCTATATTATGGGGATTAAGCTTTATAGAGATAGAGTCAGGAAATTGATAGGTCTCTCTAAGAGCTTGTACATAGAGAAGATGCTAAAGAGGTTTAGTATGCTGAATTCCAAAAAAGGGCAGTTGCCTATTCAAGTTGGAGTTCATCTCTCTACGGAAATGTCCCTTAATACTCCCGAAGAGAGGGATCGTATGAGTAAGGTATCTTATGCTTTGGTGGTTGGGAGCTTTATGTATGCGATGATATGTATGAGGCTAGATATTACATACGTTGTGAGTGTTGTAAGCCAATATCAGTTCGATTCTAGTGATAGTCACTAGATCGTAGTGAAATATATTTTGAAGTACTTACGAAGGACTAAAGATATACTACAGATTTATGGAGGCTCACTAATTCGAATTTTCAGTCGGATGTTGATGATCGCAAATCGACATTTGGTTTTGTATATCTCTTGAATGATGGTGCTATGAGCTGGAAAAGTTTCAAGCAGGCAATCATAGCAGATTCAACCACTAAAGCCAAGCATGTTGCGGCATGTGATGCTGCTAAGGAAGTTGTTTGGATTTAGAAATTTCTTTCAGAGGTTGACGTGGTTTCGACTATTCTGTCACTAGTACCTTTGTATTGTGACAACAATGGAGTTATCGTGCAAGCGAAGGAACCCAAGTCTCATCAGAAGTCCAAACACATTGAGTGCCAATTTTATTTGATTCGAGAGATTATAGCATGTGAGGACATGTAGTTGCAAAGAATAGATTCAGCAGATAATATAGCTGACTCACTCACCAAGGTTATGACTTAGTCACAGTTGCATCGGCACATTGAGAAGATGGGTATTCGATTCCTACCAATGGTGTAACATTATATGTACATGTGATGTAAATTAGCATTAGTGCAAATGAGAGATTGTTAGTGTTGTGTGCCCTAGTGGTAGAAATTATTATCATCATAGTCTCCATCTGATGAATCTAAGGACGAATACCTTTAAAAAATCTTGTGCCATAGATCCTTGTCACATATTCTTAACAACTTAAGAATAGGACCATCAGAAAATTTAGGGACTCATTCATACATATTTGGAGAGCAATGAATGAAGAAATGACCATTTTATTAGTTGCAAGAATATAATACACATATCCCTATTACATACTAGATGTCATAAAAAAGTCCAATATTAGTACATACATCACTAACAACTTTTCTTTTTTTTCCAGTCGTTCTGCCATAGGCTGATTAGTGGTTAATTTTATAAAATTTATGTTATAATTACACCCTTCTTTTAATCTTAAAATTGTCTTAAATTAGATATTAATACATATTTTATGGTTATATGCAAGTTTAAATTGAAAAATGAATGAAATGAAGTTCTAAAGTAAAATTTAAAAATAATAATAATACATATATAAATATATATAATACATATACATCAATACATGCGTGCATGTAATATATATATAATATAATTTAATATATATATGTGTGCCATGCGTAAATACATATATATAATATATAATCTATTAATAACACTCAATTACTTGCTTGCAGGCATGAAGAATGTGGGCTTGGAGACTCAAATTGGATTGAAGAATGAAGAATTCAAATCTAGACCATGAAGAATTAAAGTCCAGTGCATGCCCATTAAATTGAAGGTCCAAGACCCAGCACATGTTTAAGGCCTAACTTGAGCAACCCATGGAAGACATCATTTGGAGAAGGCCCAAACATTTTTAATTCTAATGAAGATCAAAAACCCAATTGTAGAAATTTATTTATTTATTTTTTAAATATTTATTTTATGAGTGCTTTATTAGGCGTGTTTTTTTTACCTAAAATCCATTTAACTTTAGGTGTGTATTTTAACTAAAATTCATTTAACTTTAAGTGTGTGAGTGTCCATTAGATATAATTATGTCTAGTTGAATAATTGAAATTGTGTGATTTGTATTGTATCTTGTGGGGTATAAATAGATCACTTGGTTGCACTTGTAAGGGTAATTATTATTTTTGAATAAAAGCTTAGTTGTTTTCTTAAATTATATCTTTGAGAATTGCTTTTATTCTCTCTTCTTTTCTCTATTGTTTTCTCTTGCGATCTAACTTTCTTTCTTTATTATCTTGAATTCTTATATCATTTATTATTACTTTATTATCTACCGCCTAAATGGCTGGTTAATTTCTGCTTTTAAATTTCTGCAATTTTAATTCCTGTCATTTTATTATCCACCACCTAAATGGCCGATTAATTTCTGTTATTTTAATTTTTGTCATTTAAATTTTGTTATTTAAATTACGCCATTTAAATTCTTGTCAATTAACTTTCAAATGGAGATGAATAGCTAAATTCAATATTGGGTTAAGACAAGGACAATATCCAATGCCAATGATTCCCAAAGTAAGTTGCGCTTTAAATGAGTGACAGTAATTTAAATTTCAGTATGGGTGTGTAGTAATTATTGAGAAATCACTAGATTTGAATTTGAGCGTAAGCCTAACTTAGACCTTTCATGCCATGTATGGGAGTTATTAGAACTGGAAACACTATCATACCCAAACCCGGATGATTAATTTAGTTGTTTTGTGTATTAATTACAATCGAATTTATGGTAGTTACTTAAACTAGAATCCCGCATATCATGTATAGGGATTGCTTAAACTAGAACTATCATAATCTCTAATTGCATTTAATAACAAACCATCAGATATGAAATTAAATTAATGTTGCTAATCTTTTCTACTAAAATTTGGGAATCAACGGATTGGTACTGAAATTGCCTTAACTTAAGTGCTATCAAATTTTATATTATCACATTTAGCGTTTATTTCAACTTCTCCTTGCTTTATTTCCTAGTATCTGTCATCTAAAAATCCATAAAAAATCTTGTTCCCAATTCGTCCAAATGCGTGTGCGTGTGTGTGACATTCTTTTTTTCTTTTGCCATAAATAAATCTCTCAGTGGACGACTTGGACTCATCTAGAAAATATAAATTTAAATTTGGACTACAACTGTACTCGTACACCGATGAGTATAAACCTCTCACTAGGGGTGTTCGCGGTACGGTTTGGCCGATCTGAATCATTTTCAGCACGCTAAACCGCTAGTGCGATTTTTCAACTAAACCAGACCGCAGTTTGGTTTGGGTTCGGCCAAATCGCACCAAACCAGACCGACCACATTTGTGGTCTGGTTTGGTGCGGTTTACCGTGGTTTGAAATGCTACTTAAAATCACTAAAAAAGATATTTAAAAATGGTAAATAAAGACACAAATATTGGTAAATAAAGACAATTAAATGTAAATAAATAGGAACAAAAAATAAAGACAAAATAGTGTAAAAAATAAATAGGATGGGGCTGTCAATTATTAGATTTTTATAATAATAATTTTTTTTATTATTTTCTTGGGTGGTTCGGTTTAAAACCGAACCGCCAACTGTCCAAACCGCAAATCACGCGGTTTGGACAGAATCCAAACCGTTTTCGACCGCAAAAAAAAAAAAAAAAACTGATCGGTTTGGTTTAGTTTAGTTCGGTTTGGCCGATTTTTGCGGTGTACCGATTTTTTTGAACACCCTTACCTCTCACTAAAATAAAAAAAAAATATATAAAAGTTTTACTGTGTTTTTTTATTGTGTTTTAATTACAGAGTGAGAGTGCAGCCACATGCCACCATCTCTTTAACCAACCATCTTTTTTTTTGTCATTAATGCTTCCATAAGCCACTGCCAAACTTAACCTACCCCCATTTGGGTTTTCCCAAGTCGATGACCACCGTGAGTATAAAGTTGCCATCAATAGCCTTATTTACCTTTAAGTTTATGTCTTCAACCCATTGATTTCTCTTTTTTTGTTTCTTTCTACCCTTTTCATGATGTCTTTCCCTCTTGACCTCTCTAATTCTTTCTCTATCCCATTGAATTTTCTTTCCTTTCTAGTCAATTTCCAACCCTATATTTAATTGATTGCAACCCTATTGGTGATGAGACCTTAATGTCATTCATCAATTAAATAGGGAAAAAGAAGAAGAAAGATAGAAAAAGAAAAGATGAGAAGGGAAAGTTTAGGAAAGACAAAGAGATGAGAAAGAAAGGGAGAGCCAAGAGAAATTTTTATAATAGAATTTTCACTTAAGCCTTTTAACAATAAGTTTTTTTTTTTTTTTGTGTGTCTTTTCTCACATGTTGGGGTGTCAGTATTATAATCTTGAATATTTTGATTTTGATGAGAACAAAAATACTTTAAAACACAAAAAACAAAAGACAATCTTAAAATGGGTCTTAAATGATTTAGAATGTTTGAAACATTTAAATAGTGACATGCAGACATTTGATGATCGTTCAAATGTCCGAAAAATAATTAACAGACTATTAAACAAACCCCAAAATGTTAACCTCATCCGCACCGTCATACAGATGTTTGAAGTGCATGCTCAAATGTCCAAAAACAATCTAGAATGCAAGTAGACTCAAGGTCATTTTTCAGATGTTCAAGGATGTAGTTACAAAAGTCTAAAACCTTTTTAGACTGTTAAGGCTTCATGCAAACGTTTGAAGCCCAAGATACATATGTTTAAACAATGTGTAAAATTATCCAAATGACCAAGAGTTCATACAAAAGTCTGAACTAAGGGGTACAAACGTTTAAATGATGTGTAACAAGTGTTCTTGTTCCTAAAGTTTGTTGAAGACCTTTATACTAAAACTGTTCAAATGTCCTATTGTTTTTTAGACGTATAAAAGGATACCCTCAAAAGTTCAAACTTTCTTACAAGAATCACAAACTCTTCCAA
Source organism: Diospyros kaki (assembly GCA_036245055.1). NCBI lineage: Eukaryota > Viridiplantae > Streptophyta > Magnoliopsida > Ericales > Ebenaceae > Diospyros > Diospyros kaki. The sequence goes on from BSEG01000003.1 coordinate 9,064,212, forward strand.
GAACTCCCATTCCATAGATATTTGAATCAAATATCTACTTATGATCCTTATGTGTTTAAAAACATTCATTCTTACTTGATATTGTCTTATCTTTTAACCATTCAAAAAGTGAAAAAGGTTGTAGACATCTTTTGTTTTGGTTATTTTGCCTTTTGTGTTATTTTTGCTAATACATGTAACAATTATTATCTTGAACCATGTTGACCTGAGAATCTTGGTTCTCTAAAGATAATATCACTTTTGAAAATTAGTTTTGCAGGATTTGTCTTCACTTTATGCATTGCATAAGATGGCTTCAAATATAAAGAAGAAGTACTTGCTGAAGACTCCCAACCATTATCTTATTATATCTTTAATAGCTTGTTGAAGAGATTGTCTATAAGAAGCCTTTTTATTTTTCAAATCAATATAGGAAGTAAGTGAGATATTGTGTTGAAGCAACGAGGTATATTGAGGATTGAAAAGCAGTGGCTAAGTTCATTCATTGCCTTTGTTATTGAATGCTTTGTAAATTTTGTATTAAGTTTTTTTGTGGGATTAGTAGTACTTACATCAAGAGGTTGTCTTGTTTGCAAGGAGTTGTAATCAAGGTTTAGTAGCTTTTTGTACAAAGGTTAAGATTGTAACTGAAGTTCCTAGTACCTGAACAAAAAGTAAAGATTGTTTCTTAGTAAAATCTTCTAGGGGTTTCTTAAAGAGAGAGGACGTATGGTTTTATAGTAGAATATCTATAAAATCTATATTCTTGTAGTTGTGTTTGTTCCTTGCATATTTTGAAAGATCATAAAAATCTCACATTTTAAACCAATTGTCACCAAACAAATTTAATATTGAGAAAATTAATTTTTTTCATAAATTTAATTCACCCCCTCTTTGAACATTTTCTAGGGAATATGTATTTTTTTTATTAAACCTTAAAAGTGCTAAGTGTAATTTACTCTCTTTTTTAATTACATGATTGATGTTGGCATGTCATGAGAAAAAACACCGAAAAAATAAATAAATAAACGAATCAACCTAGCTTAACTGAGACAACCCAACAACAGAGGGCTGTAGAAGATCCATATAAAATGGCTAATACAGCCCACAAGACAGCAAAGAAGGTCGTGGAAGGCCTCCCAAAGAAAGTACTCATGCGGCTGTGGAAGCAAACCCCTCTGCCTTGCTGCGCGGGTGCGGGGGTTAGTTCTCGTGGGCCAATCGCGTAAGCAGCCACATGTCCCTGCCACACGGTCGCTCGAGAAGCCCATTAGCTGCATGGGCAGTGCCTACAACCCAGTCATGCGGCTATGGTGGCAGCCTCCACAACCACATGGGCAAGCCCCACGACCCAGTCGTGCGGTCACAAAGGTAGAACGATCAAAAAATTGAAGCATGTAGGCACGAGAATAGTCCAAAAAACTGAAGTTCATAAACTCAAAAATAGTCCAAAAATTGAAGTGCGTAGGCATGAGAATGGTCAAAAAATTGAAGTGCGAAGGTGCAAGAAGTATCCAAAAACTAAAGCACTAAAGCATGAGAATGGTCTAACAACCGAAGTGTGAAAGCACGGGAATTGTTCAAGAAGTAAAAGAGAATGCAAGAATCGCTAGAATGATAAAGAGAAAACCTAGCATCAAGGGTACAGAACATGTAAAATCGAATGACGAGTCGAAGACGTAAAAAGCATTAAAATGATCTAGGAAAACCCAAAATCAAAGGCGATAGATGCTCAAAAATGATCGAGCATAAAGTGTAAAATGCATGAGACATGATTAAAATAAAAAATGCACAAGCGCAAGTTCATCATCAATAAAGAACTAAAGAGCAGGGGAGTGAGCATAATGCCTGTCCCACATTCATAAAAGACTGGGGAGTGGGCGCAACACACCCTTCCTAGCGAAAGTAAAGGATATGAGAGAAACAAGCACTAACCGAGAATCAAAAGTGCATAAAGCGTGAGGAAGACATAAAAAGACGAAACACGAAATTACGAAAATGATCTAAGGCAAACCCAACGTCAAAAAGGACAAGATGCATAAACATAATTTGAGGATCATCATCTAAGGGAAAAAGGAAGCATTAGCGAATTACAAAGAATACCGTTAAAATGTTAGAGGGTCGCATGCATCAATGAATGAAGGACTCGCCCCGAAAAAACGTTGATGATAAGATGCCCACGAGCCCTCATGGCATTTAGATATGGAAGAATGCCTCATCAAAGCCAAAGGACTGGGGAAAGACGAGGCAACTCTCCCCAGGGTGAAGTCCTATAAGAAATTGGTCTATAGAAGAGACTGGGGAGTGGTGATGTAATCTTTCTCAATGGAAAGTCAACTAGTCATCTACAAAATACTAGGGAGTCGTATTATGTAGCATTTCTGATCCATCCTAGACTCACAGACATCGTCACCTCAATGCAATCTAGTGATCTACCTGGGACCAAAAGTCGAGTAGCGCTCTGCTTAAGCTTCATTCATCTTTAACGGTCTGGCCCTAAGAGCTCCTTCCTAAAAGTCCACAAGGGTAATCGACTACAGTTAACTAAACCTGGATTCCACATGGTGGACAGGTTTGACACCAATGACAAGTGGATGACCAAGTGCGAGTTCTTAACCCCAGCCTGAATTAGCATGCTCATCATGGTTTCAAAATCCTCATCACTTCCTAATTCAAGCCTGGACTTTCCTACGCTAAAACTGGGGAGCCGGTGGTGGCAATAAGGATTTTATTTGAGATGATTGATTTTTATACACCGGTTCATTTATAGAACTGAGGTATGGTGTTACTAAATACTGTCTTTTCATCTTAGCCACAACCTATGTGGTTGGAAAATCTGAGGGAACACATATAGATCACAAATTACAAGAGCTTATTAAAGCGGGGAATGCGTGAGAGTGATCTAAGGTTTATTATCCAAGAAACCGAAGTGCGAAAGCATCGAAGCGCAAAACAAGCAAGAATGGCCTCGAGGCTTGGAACAAATACAAGAAAAGAAAGGGCATGCCTTAACATGATCTACTCTTTCATCCAAGAAACTCGAATGAAACAATAAGGAGTAATTGGTGTGTCATGAGAAAAAAAAAATACCAATAAATAAATGGATCAAACCAGCTTAATTGAGACGATCCAACAATAAAAGGCTATAGGATGTAAGAACCCATACTTTTGTGAGGTTGCCACGTAATTTAAGCAAGTTTAGAATACCAAAAAATTGGCTTGATAGCAGTTATCAGTACCGAATCGACTGCAGGGAGTGTCTCGGAGTAAAATTGTCTAAGGAAAATGATATGGTCTCGATGAGCGTTTCAAGATAAGATTTATGGTAATAAAAGAAATTAGAATTGAGGCGATTTTCGGTACAACTACTTTTTAGGCTACAAAATCGAATTGTCGTAAGGGACGTCTAGGAAGTCAATGGAAGCTTGAGGGGGCTCTATTTTTTCGTAGTGAGCAACCCTTCAGTGGTTTCGGGATGAAACGATAGCCCGGTGAGGATACTGGGACGGAATCATCTTTATCGAGTAAATCTTGGGTTATTAATTTTGCGTTTTCGGTATCGTAATGCAAATTAATTTAATGTTTAAGGATATAATTGTGATTAAAATTGTTCACGTGAAAAAGATATAAAATTGGAAGTTAAATATATAATTTTATTATGTAATATATAATTATATATATGTATATGTGTGTGCTGTGTGCGTGAGTGATGGCTGCCCATGCCCTGCAATTTCAATCTTCATGTTAAGTGTTCTTCAAGCAAAGAGGGATGGGCAAGGCAGGCTTAAGGCAGTGGCAATGGCTATAAAATGGGAAAGGTTGAGAGCAAATGGGGAAGAAGAGATGGAGAGCAAAGCTTCGCAGCCATGGCAGGGCATCGATACGCAGAGTAGGCAATAGAGTAGCAACGATTGAGGTAACTCGATGGAGGTCCGGTAGGTGGCTAGTGGCATCGGAGGTAGCCGACGATGGCTGAGGCAAGTAGCAACACTAGTCAGCCATGGCAGACACGAAGTGGAGCTGCTGGCAGTGATGCAGGGGTCAGCCGGGGTGCTGTGCGTGATGGTGATGGTGGTGCATGGAGGCAGTGGTGGTCGCAGTAGCAGCCGATGGTGGCGGGGCTGGCCGGTGGAGGCAAGCGGAGGAAGGCAGCAAGTGGCCATGCGCGTAGGAGTTGCAGGCGCTGTAGGAAAATGAAGGGAGGAAGAAGAAGGGAAGAAAAAAAAAGAAAAAAAAAGAAAAGTAAAAGAAATAAGGAAAAAGAAAGAAGGAATTATGGTTGTTCGTGCGCAGGAAGCAGGGAAGAAGAAAGAAGGAAAAAGAAAAAAGGAAAAGAAAAGAAAAGGAAGAAAGAATATAGGAAAAATTCCATAAATTTCTGAAATTTTTTAGAAAAGTAGGAAAAGGAGATTTATTAATATTCCGTAGATTTTGGGCAAGAAAATGGTTCGAGCACGCATTTCGAGGATATGACACGCATATCGAGGAAGTTTGAGAGGCTAAGTTAAGGTAATTAAAATTTCTTAAAAATTTTTAGAAATTCAGGAATATTATTTTATGAATTGTCATAGTGAAATATTTGAGAAATATTTAGTTTGGATTTATTGAGGAAAAATAGGAAGAAATAGAGAGAAAAATAAAGAAAATACAATAAATTATGAAAAAATAGGTTTTAATACTTATTTAATCAAATATGGTGATTAAGATGTTTTGAGCCTTAAAGTTGAAGTGACTTGTGCGAATTTTGAGATTAACACGCAAATCGAGTTAATGCATGTATTTCGAGACAATGTATGAATATCGAGATAACCCAATAAGTTGAAGAAGGTAAGTGGTACTTCCCAACTAGATTTAGTTTTATGAAAAATGCTTGGTTTGTAAGTGGTTCCACCCAAAAACCTGATTTTAAGTAAATGATTTTATCATGTCGTCATGTCTTGATGGGAATATGTCATGTAGATTGCATTTACATGTTATGATAAAGTATGCATATGTACAGAATAATATTATTGATCATGCATTGCATAAGGGTTTAGGATTATGGACTGGCACATCTGCTCTGCCAAGGGTGCACCCATACACCTTGGCCTGGTAAGGAGACTGTAAAAATGGGGAGCAGCAGTTGGGTGCGGTTGACTCAAACCGAAATGATATGGAAATGACATTTTGCATTTTGTATTCATGCACGAAATATGTTTAATCTTCTCTTACTTAGATGATTCATCATCTAACTTAGGCTTTACCCTTGAAATATTCAAACGTTCTAGATGGAGATTGTAGCAGAAACGAGGATGAATGAGGCATGAAATGGCACTTAACAGAGTACATGATGAATGGAATATATGTTATGTAACCCATGTATTTAAGTTCTGCTATTTTGAATTCTGAACATTTTAAGGAGTGATGATGTATATCCTTATTTATGGTTAACGAAATGTAAGAATTGATTTATGATCAATGTTGAGATATCAGGTTCGATTCTAGCTTCCACATTTGACGTTTATGATAATTCTTTTTCGAGATAAATGTTTGGAAATTCTGGGACGGATACAAGGAATGATGTGATTTAGCTTTAAGTTTGAAAGAAAAATTTATTGTTCCAGAATTGTCCTAACTTATAACGCGCCCGAGAAAGTGCGGTGTTACATAGGACATCCGCGAAAAATGACCAATACGGCCCACGGGGTGGCAAATAAAGTTGTGGAGGGCCTCTGTGAAAAGCACCCGCGCGATCGCGGAGGTAACCCCCATGGCCTTGTCGTGCGAGTGTAGGGGGCATTCCTTGCAACCCTATTGTGAGGCCCTAGGAGGCAGCCCCACGGCTGTCGTACAGCCTTGGAGCTACGTTTCGCAGGGGGTTTCCTCGACCCCCGAGGGAGACACTGCCACCAAAGCATTTACTCAAATACGAAGGGGTCTTGCATAATGCGCAAACTAGATAACTCTAATATTCAAAAATTCACAAGAAGATTTTACGAAAAGAATAGGAAATTATCTATAAGAAATTATAATTCTAAAAGCATTTCAGAATATGGGGATAAACATCATCTATAAGAATTTTAATCCTAACAAGATTAAGAAATGTCAAGATAGACGTTATCTGTAAAAATACTAATTCTGAACTACTTAGGATTACTCCATACTCCTTTACAAATTAGTAGGTAGTCATTCCAACAAAAAAAGGTACGTCTTGGATACTAGTGTAAATTATACTCTATAGTTTTCAGCAATTTTCGTGTTTGACTTAAGTATCGAAGTATTTATATGAGAATTCTTCAGCCTTCTGACTATTTCTTTCCTTGCAAATCAGACAGTCAGACAATGACATTTTCTATCTAATAAATTTATTATTATATCTTGCCAACAACAGATGTTAAATATTGAAGTTTTAGTGTTCATAGTAGGAAATAGTGTTAGTTAGGCTAAACTTTCAAATTTGAGTCAAGCCTGATCTAATTAGAGTTTTTGACAATTTTACTATTTTCTTTTATAAAACCCTAAAAACAATGATAAAATTTTTAAAAACTCCCTTAGTTGCTTCCTAAAAATTATGTTGAATAAAATATTACTTCAAAAAAAAAAAAATCTAAGGCGTACTTATTCATCTTGGGCTCTAGTTTTTACATAAAGCTCTTGGAAGGGACATTTTATTATTCTTCTTCCATTTGTTTACAATTGGATTTAGGGTGTATGGATATATCATATTATATATGTTCTTCCAAAAACACTTGCGAAGAAAAATATCTCACTTTTTGTATTGATCAGTTAGTCATAATCATCATCCATATCCATTTCCCTGCCAATCAAAACTACATAAACGTAGACTTTATTATTATTATTATTATTATTATTTATGATTGGATTCAATCCTTTTCTTTCTTTGTTTCTCTTGTTATATGTGTTAGGTTTGTATAGCAATGACACTAATTGTAATACTCGAGAATTTGTAAAGGGCTCAAGAGTAATTTATCTTAGGGTGAAAATAAAATTTTCAGAAGAATAAGGCATAATGTAATTTTTGGTACAATTGTGAGTGATCGAATTGACTACAAGGAATGCCTTGAAGTTGAGATGTCTAAGGAAAATGATATCGTTTTGACAAACGTCTCGAGATAGTATTTATGGAATTAAAAGAAATTAGAACTAAGAGTTTTCGGTACAGTTAAAATACAACTATAATTCAGGCTAAAATATTGAATTGTCATAGGAGACTTCCGGGAAGTCAATGGAACCCCAAGGAGGTTCATACTTAATATGTAGAAGAACCTTTCAGTAGTTTCGAGAAGAAACAAAAGAGTTTACAACAAAATGTACATTTGGGCCTAAGTGTAATTTTTTAATTTTGCTAGAGGGTGGACGAAAAGACGTTATTCCTGAATTTTTTGGGATAAAATGGAAATTATAGAGCTTCTAGATCATAATGGCACTATTAGGAAGCTCAGGGGCTTCAAGGAAGGACCAAAGTGAAAATTAAAATTTGTAAGAGGGTCAAAGTGTAATTTTGCAAAGCCTTGCAATGAATAAATCTGCCATGGCTGACCAAGCTTTCACCACCACCTCTCATCACTGAATTCGGTGGTGAAAGACTCAAGGGAGTGGGCTGAGGGACCTCAAGGCTAGGCCTAGGCTGACAATCGACCTTGCGTCGGCGGAAATGGTCAAACATTCGGCCGAAAATGGCCAAAAAATTGGGTCACTATAATCGGCTTTTGAGAGTTGTCTTTAAGCTTTTTGGCTCGATCCGAGGAAGGCAAGAGTCTTAGAGACGTTGGGTTGAGTAGCATGAGCATTTGAGAGTTCGGGATTGCCTATAAATAAAGGATTAAGAGTTAGTAGAATGCTTTAAGAAAATTAATCTCTCAAATTCGAGAGTTGAGGAAAAATTGAGGGAAATGGATAAAGGGATTTTGTTTCTCATGTCCAGAGGATAATTTTTGAAAAATTTGAGAAATTTTTGTTTAGAGTTGAGGGAGATATGAAGCTTCATCGAAAAATTGGGCATTCGCCAGAAAATAGGTTTGAGCAATCAAAAAATGGCTCTAATCGAGCAGTTTGAAGTTATAATCCTGTAGAGGATGAAGATAGGAAGGTATAGGTTCAAACGGGAGGCAAAATGAAGCTCAATCGCAAGAGATATAGCCAAAAAACCAAGACTTTCAAAAGCTAGCCGAGGAAGAAGACTGGCGTGTGCAGTGCACGCGCCAACCAGCCCTGTGAGTGAGGGCACGTGGAGGATCAAAATGGGGCATGTGAGGGGGGTGTCCATTGCTAAAAAATTTTGGAAAAAATCCCAAAAAATCAAGAAAAATAAACTAAGAGGGGTTTGTGTTCAAAGTTTTGGTGTTTGCCTTTCGGGTTTCTCGGTTTCTACAACGACCAACCTTGTAATGCATGCACACGGAGCATCAGGGTAAGTTCCAAAATTTTCTTTTAAAGTTCTAAGAATATTATAATTTTTGTGAAAAAAGATTTGAGAAAATAGTTAAGAAAGTATTTATTTGGAATATTAGAGAGGAAAATGGGAGAAAAATAGAGGAAAATATAAAGAAATTGAGATATTGATATATTCCATGTATAAATATGATTTATAGGATCGTTGTGCTCGAGGTTAAGTGATTTGTGCAATTTTTTAAGTTTAACACAAAAATCGAGGTTAGGCACGCAAATTGAGGCGATACACGTTTTTTGAGGTATTATGAACTTCGTGCAAAAGTTGAGTGATTTTTTTCAAAAGCTTATACATGTTATATTTTGACTATGTTGAACATGATAGTCATGAAAGTGGTTAAGTTATATGTATTTTATGCACATCTTATCATATCTGTACATATATTGTTGCATCGATAGTTATGATATTTCATTTGGCATGATATTATTGGCATACCAATACTTGTGTCGAGATGGAATATCGCACTGATAGTGTAGCCGTAATCCTCCAAGAACAATTGATGGAATAAAGATAGGATTATCCTGAAAGCAGGTCGGGATTTTACCTAGGGTTCCGTGCCAGACTGGTAGGATAGGGAAGTTACACTATGGCATATAATTGTTTATATTATTGTATCATGCATTTATGTATCATGTTTCTAAACCCTCACTAGAAGATTTATCTTCTAATTGGGTTATACTCATAGAACATTCAAATGTTCCAGATAGGACTTGCAGTTTAGGCAAGGAAGTGATTGAGAGATGACGACACGTGGAGACTTGGCAGGATGATCCTGGTATTTTCTTCTTCAGGAAGATTCAGATATGTCTTTAGTTATGTTCTGTTGAGGATTAGACTTGTTAAATGTAAGTATGGCTCAATGTATACCTGAGATATTTAGTTGCTATCTCTTGATGATGAGTCTTCATATATTTAAGTATTTGAAGATGTAATGGTATGGATTCTTATGTTATGATTAAAGTGAATTCGATTATGTACCATATCAGGTTTTCGATTATTGCGTCTACATTTATGATGATTACCTGTCTTAGCTTATTGATTCCTATTTTGGTATGTTGAGAATGTAGGACAAGATTGTTGGAGAATGATTATATTGAGTTTATGTTGGAAAAAAAATATCCCCAAAATTTTATGAGTTATTTAACGCTCGAGAAAAGCGAGGCGTTACACTAATATTTAAAAAGGGGGTGAATTGGGTTATTTTAAAAAATTGATTGAATTTGAAAATCCTTTTGATAAAAAATGAGATTTTAGTGCAAGTGAGGATTATTGAAATGCTTGAAATAAAAATGAAAGAAAGAGCACCTTTAGTTCTTTACTAAGGATTTTTCAACCAATTCACTAAAAACTTCAAATTTGTCCAGATAGCCCCTTTAGCAAAAAGTTAAGAATTTACAACCTCTTGTTTAACTAAGAAAGCTTTCTAACAACAAGTTAGGTATTAAAATTCTCCTACAAGCAATGTAGGCCCTCTAGTAAAACAAGATAGGAAAATACAATCTCTCGCTTAAACAAGCAAGTCCTCTAACAATCTTGCTAAAAAAATAAAGAATAATACAATATGAGAGGATCTAAGAGTAGACACTCTTAGTTACAAGTTCTCTTAATATAAATACAAGACTTGAACAAGATAATATAAATGATAATCAAAGCATTTAGAGAGAAAAATGAAGAACAAATAAAACAATTAAGCTTGTGAAAGAGCTTGAAATCAATTATCTTAGTTGCTTTGAATCACCCATTTGACTTGTATTTATAGTGCTTTGAGAGTCTATTTATGAATTTTTTTGTTGGAAGTGGAAATAACACTTTGGGTGAGTGAAAAAACTAGTTGTTGGGTGTTCTGCGATATAAATGATCAATAGATTAGTGAAAATTTGAAAAACAATCAATAGATGCAAAATTGCATTCTGCCGGTCAAAAGATGGTTTTGACTGGTCAACAGATGCAAGACAAGTATTCTGTCTGTCGACAGAAAGGAGAAAATCGGTCAACAGATTACTATATATATTAGTTTGTGCACGCATATACACAAGAGAACTTTTAGATTGAATGGTTTCATACCCATACTTAAGTGTTAGCCTTTGCCTAGATCATGGGTTCAAGGCAAAGGAGAAATAATCTTGATTTTAATTTCTAACTCTTTTGAAAAATAATTTTTTGAAGCATTTTTAATCAAATAAAAATTATAATATTTCAAATACAAATTTATCATATGATGAAATTAATTTTTGTTTAATAATTTTTTTAATCAAATAAAAACATAATATTCTAAATGCCATGAAAAAAATTTATCCCAAGATATTTTAATATTGGATTTAATTTTTATTCAATAATTTTGAACAAAATATTTCAAATGTCATCAATAAATTTATAACAAGATTATTGACATTTAATTATATGATAAAATTAATTTTTATTTTGATACTTAATAAATCATATAAAAAAATTTAAAACACAAAGATAATAAAAATTAATAAAATAATTACATCATAAAATATAATTAAATTTTATCATTAAAATCATATCAAAGAAAAAAACATCAATCTATAAACAATATGCATAGTCTTTTGTTTTTGAAATATTTTTGCTTCATTTATGTAATAATTCAAAATTAATTTGTAAAAATTATTTAAAAAATTCTTTTAAATCTTAATATTTATTTTTATAAATCTCTATATGTATAAAAATGTAATTAATTTAATTTTTATTTTAAAAAAATAATACTTGATATTAAAATAAATTTTTGTTAAAAATCATAAATTTAACTCATGACTTAAAAATTAAAATTAAATATTATTTTTCATCATCAAAATTAAACACCTATGTCATACAAAAACTTCTCAAAGCGTTTCATGTGTTGAGTCTGCAAACAGATGGCCACAGACAGGCTTCCATCCTTGTTTGGGCTTGGCAATGCAAATGCCATCCCTTCGTAGGCAATCCCACCAGGCCCCATGAATATGGGGCGCCCCCACCCGAAGTCTGCGTCGTATATAGGCAGCCTGCCCCAGCTGGTTAGCCCCAGATTGGGGCACCTGTATGTGTGGGCTCCTCGAACCAGAGACTTCAAGTCTGGCTGCAGCTCCAAGTAGTCGAGGGCTGACTTGAGGTACTCGTCGTCCATCCGCACCAATGCGTCATGAATTCTGCTGGCCGCGTACCAAGTGGGCTTCCCCTGGAGATCACCGGCTAAGGCAATTGGGGTGGCCGTGAAAATCACGTTGCCAAAGTAGCCCTCCGGCAGCGTGGGCTGCTTAAGTCTGGCCCTTCCACTTGTTGAGATGTACAGCTTGGTTTCTTGGTCATCTGCCAGACCCCGGGCTCTGCACACGCTGCGCCACACATGGCCTGCCAGAATTTCGTACGAGCTGTAGCTGACCGTGCTGCCATCTTCTTTGGACTTGGCCTTGAGAGCGTTGAGCTGGTCCCTGCTCAATTTGAAAATGGAAACTGTTGTCTCAGCCTCGGATTCAGATTGCTGGGGAGGAGTTTTCATGGCTGGAGGCGGCTGGTACTCGATGTGTTCAAAAGCAGGCTGGGGAGGGTCGCGCGCGCGAAGGAGGGTCCGGTCGATGAATGGTGGGATTGTGAGGTCGAGACCGCGAGCCATGTCGGACCATGTGTTGATAAAGTGAAGGCCGGAAGCTCCATCGACCACACGATGTTGCGTTCCCACACCAAGCGATGCTCCCCCACATTTGAAATATGTCACCTGTTCACAGGGAAACGCATTATCGAATATCCCAACTGATCAAGCTCCCAATATTGAATGAACACCATAGCTAAGAATCAAAGCTAGCCAGGAATTTGAGATATAAACTAGCAAAGCAAAGCTGTAAAATTTGTTTTCGGCTCATTTTGGTATTCAAAAGAATCATCAAACCTCCCATATTTTTCACCCCACCCACAATTAATCAAGCCAGACAGACTTAAATTTGTAATCCAACTTGCACTTTCAATGATTCATAAATGTTCTCGCGTTCAAGATGTAGAAAGATATGCAAATCAAAATGAGCCTAGCGTACAAAGCTACACCAAATCATATTAATGGCAAGTGGGGCCACATTAAAGCATCTAAACAGCCAAACTTCTAATTTCCACCAAATTTAAGAGTAATGCGCGCTAAAAGTTGGCGTTTTCTCGTTGAAAGATGTGGTTGAAAGATGTGATAAAAAGAGAAAATAATAACACATGCCTATCATTTTTTCCAATGAAAAAGTGTTACATCACTGAAATTTAAGAGTAATACACGCTAAGAGTTGGCGTTTTCTCGTTAAAAGATGTGATAAAAAGATGAGACAATAACGCATGCTTATCATTTTTTTTCAATGAAAATGGCATTGTTATCACTGATGACTTCTACCATTATTCCAAATTTACTGACATCCATTGATGGTGAGTTGATATTAATGCAAATGAAAGCACATCTTCGCAACTTTAACAATCATACAAATTAAAACACAAGTTCGTGCAAATTAAAACATAAGTTCGTTATAGCTACACATCTACTACTTTGGCCACTTGTGGGAAGGTAAGAATGTATGTAATGCAACCTTCTCTCGTTTTCCTATTTTTTATCTTTGCAAGAAGTTTGCATAAACTAAAAAAGAAACATAGTTATCAAACATGTTAATTTTTCATTTTAAATGAAAACATAACACAAAAATAAAAATTAAGATTAAAAATTAAAGATGCATTCTCTTTATTATTTTTAAGCCATTTTAAGTTTTCAGTTTTCAAATACATTGAAAACGTATTTTCTTACTATTTTTAAAAACGCATTTTTAAAAATAAAAAAAATTATAAAAAAAATTCAAAATAACAAAAAAAAATATTGTAACTGTTTTCAACCAAAATAATCAATAACGCAGAAAAGATGAGGGAAATTCCAAAAGCCCCATGAAAAACATGGGTCGCGCAGACATTAAAATGTGTATATTTTTTAATAATATATTAGTATTAAATAATTCTAATTTATTAAATAAAATATTATTAAAAAATTCTTCTCCAAATTCCAAACAAACTGTTTTCTAATTTTTGTTTTGAAAAATATAACTAAAAAAGAATACAATCTAAAATTCTGAGTCTCACAAGACTTGAACAATTAGAAAGATAAAAACAGTTTGTATGACCCTTCATGGTTGGTATTCGGACATTTTTATGGGAAGACATAGCGTTCCAAGTCGATTTCAGGCTCATCTAAATGCCCTGCAACCCACCCTTGGTCAAATAGGGGCTGGGCCGCAGCAGTTCTTATACAGAGACGATCAAAGGTGACCTATTAATGAGAAGCGGTCTACTCCCCGCAAAGGCCCGTTCGTTTGTCGTTGGGGACCAAAATTTAGATCTTAGTGCCTTCTGATCTAGTAGGAAAGTGCATCAGTAGATTACTACCTGCAAAACGAGAAGGGGAAAGGATGTGATGCCTTTGGAATAGTCAACCGCCGGAACGAGGCTACTGAGCTCCACAGTGGGGGCGAAGTCGCCGAAATCATCAATGGAGGCGTCGGAACCGGCCTCGACGAACAGGACGCCCTCGGCGTTGCAGTCGATCTCGATGCGGTCGTCGTCGTCCCTGGCCAGCCGTCCGGCAAAGGGATAGAACGGCACCAGAGCTCTGCTCAGAGCGTCCTTCATCACCTGCGCGTCGAAGAAGTTGGCGGCACCGGTCGGACGGTAGAAGTTGACGCTGCGCGTGTGGTGGTTCGCAATCACCAGGTCGACGTTCGAGATCCACAGCCGCCGCATCGGCGTCTGCTCCGCCGGCCGTACTATTGTCGACTGCTTCACCTCGATCCTCATGTTGTCACCGCCAGTGCTCTGCAAACCGATTCCTAAACGTGAGTTTGTTGTTCGTTGAACTTTCTTCTCATTTCATGCCAAACGGTATCCCATATATTCATGCTTCAAAAACACTTCAATCTAAGGAACGAATTGGAAAGGGACGATGCAATGAAAGAGGGAGAAAGGAAATATACCTGAAAAGGGCGTAACTGTAACGCGGAGGCGAAGCAATGGGTAGATGGATGGGCTGCGACGATGGGTTGAGGAGGAAGAAGTGAGATACATAGGGTGTATTGATGGCTTAAAAGTATACAGCTTATAATAAATTCATCATTAAAAATAAAAAATAAATAAAAATTCAAAGGAACCCATCCATCATCAACAGTTGTAGTAGTACAAGAAGAACAATGCAAATCAATCCATTGAAGTATCCAATTCGTAGCATCACATCTGCGCCTAATCTCTTTAGCTTGGCTTGGCTCCAAAAGGTGGGTTCTCTCGGCCCTTACACACTATTATATGCATGTGAAAGGAATAAATCACAGTACACGATAGTCTTTTAGATAAGAGGTATAATGTATGGTGCTCATAAGGAGTCACTTTTACAAGATAGTGAAACTCCACACTGCGACTGTCATGACTCGAACTTGCATCCTTAACTGTAATCTGTTATTTGAGTACTAATCATACTACACTCGTGGGGTCCTAATCTCTTTAGCTCACCCAGTCTTTATCCCATGCAAGCTTAATTTTTTCATTCACTACAAAAAATGTGATGATTAATTACGAATTTATAAGTAAATTTTATTACTAATACTTTATTATTAGTGGCAAAGCTTACTTTCATCACTAAACACATAATCAATTATATGTTTAGTGACCAAAGTTAAACTTTGGTCACTAATGCTTTGAAATATAATGATGACATCAAATTATTCCTTTGATTACGGCACTCATGGTATATTAGTGACTAATGTCTTTATCAATAATGATATTAAAAAATAGCAACTAATAATTTTGTCACTAATTTTAGAACAAAAGTATGGACAAAATTCTTAACTTATTGGTGACAAAATAGTTTTGTCACTATGGTGTTAACACTTAACAAACTAACTTTTTCGTCACAATTTTAAGGATATGAACCAATACTAAAAATAGTAACTTATTAGTGAAGAAACAATTTTATGGTCAATAGATAATATAATTAGTGACGAACTCTTTTGTCACTTTTTTTTAAAAAAAATGTGAGCAAATTAATTAGCTGTAAAATTAATAATTTTACTGTAATGAAACTTTTGCTAATAATAGTGTTCAACTATTAATAAAATAGTTTTATCTCTAATTTAGAGATAAAATATGCATGACTAGACAACAAGTAATAAACTAATTATTAATAACGAATAAACATCTCTCAGAAAATTAAATTTTTTACTAGTGATCATTATTTATAAGAATTAAATAAAAAGACTAATCAATTAAAATTGTCAAATAATAAAAATAAAATAACAAGGAAACCCATAATACATACCTAGTTGATGTATGGACATATGTAATTATTACTAAAAATAAATTAGCATCAATGTTATTTAGAAAATATCAACTTGATAAAAATTATATAATTTAATTGTCTAATAATACTATTTAAACATAGTATTTGTATACAAAATTTATATTCTAAAAAAAATATAAATTTTTTCTCAAAAAATTAACAATATTTTTTTAAAAAATTATCAACTGATTTCAAAAGTTTTAAACACTTCTACAAAGTAAAAGTGTTTATATTTTTTGAGAAATTATTACTAATTTTATGAAAAAAATGTTTTTTTTTTTTAGAAATATAAATTAAAATGACATTACCAAAAGAAGTATGTCATATCATTATCTAATATATTTTTTTGTTTCCTTTTTAGTGTGTTTTAAGAAGCAATCAAATCATAGTTCAAAAAATGAATTCTTATAATTCATTTATATATTAACACAAATAAAATTTAAATTAAATTAACACAAATTAAAATTGTACATCAAAATTTCTATAAAAAAAAAATCAATTTCAGGTTTTAAAATATTTTTTAAAAAATGATTAAACTTTTATAAATTAAAGATAAAACAACCCAATAAAGACATAGAAAAGTGAAACCAAAATCTTCCTCTAACTAGAGTTGCATCATATCATCTCATTAACCAACATATAGATATCATCGCAATTTACTCCATCTTCCCAACATCAGCCTTGATTCCTAAACAAGATAAATAGAGATCCTCTTTAGTAATGTAAGTTTAAAAAACGAAAAACAATAAAAATTTAATTAAAATTAGAAAAGAAAATTACTTATCTACCTGTATGAATTCTAAAATTGACACTCCTATCCTCTCCAGAGTGTATGAACATGGACCTAGATTTTGAACAAGGTAACACAATAAGATAAACAATTCATGAGGTTGTGATTATTTGTATCCCAATAAATACAAGTTTATCTAAAAAATGATTAAACCATTAACTTACATATATATTAGATCAGATCGTGAAGTTACACATAGAATTTGATTTTGACAGTTTAAGTACTACATTTAATTAATCTAATAAATATTAAAATACAAATAACTATGATCTCCCAATTTATGATAAATATTAACACACAAATAATTATGATCTCCTAATTTGTGCTATGATGTATTCTAAAAACATTATAATAATTAATATATACGACCTAAACAAAAAGAGTCCATCTCAATCCATTTTCCTAGGACTACAACATACATGAAATACATATATATACATACACACACAAAGTACATATATATACATATATACCTTTGAGGTAACGGCGACGTTGAGGCAACAATGGAGATGAAAGTGATGGTGGTGTAGAGGTGGCGACGACGACGACTTTGAGTAGTGAGGAGGCTGCGATAGAGTTTGACGCGATAGATAACTTCAGTGGGAGTATGAGAGGGGTTGGAACGGTGATGAAAATTTAGGGTTTTGAGGGGAAAGAGGTAGGGCATTCCCACCATGGTTTTGCCTTTTTTTCTTTTTTTATGTTTTTTGGTAATTTGTATTTAACTGTTAAATAAAAATTAAAATAATATTAATAATTATTTGATTGATAAAAATAAAATAATTTTAGATTATGATAATTGATAAAATAATAATAATCTAAAATATGATAATAAAATGATTTAAATTATTATATCAAATTAATATTTATTTAAAAATATAATTATTGAGTCCATAGTTTTGTCACACTTTGAAAATTTTGTTCTATTAAATTTTTATATTAGGACACTTCATTACTGTGTCTCATTAAAATTATTTTATTAAAATACTTCAAAAATTATATACTTTTTAAAAAATGTCCTAAAAAGATTGAACCAACAAGAGATTTTTTTTGTTCTAATATATGTTTAAGTTTATATTAATTTTCTCCAAATCAAAAACATACCTACGCATATTGAAAATGCTATTTAGATATAAATATATAATATATTGATATATAATATCATTAAAAATAATTATTAAAATCATATTTTAATATTTATATTAATTTTCTCTCTATTTAAAGTGTATTACAATTAACAAAGACAAAACTCGACTCTACAGTAAAAGATCAATTTTCTCTCATTTTGGAGAGTACCAAAAGTCCAAAACACCACAAAGCAATAAGACTTGTCGCTTATTATTTATTATATTATAAATATAATATATATTATAATATTATTATCACATAAAAAAGCAACAATAATTGTGTATGTAAATCTAATTTCTAACGTTGCCTTTCTAATTTTTTTTTATTCACTGAGATATTCTAGTTTTGCCTAATTAATTTTTAAATACAGATAATTTTTTTTTATACATCTTCTAAATAAATTTAAATACAGATATAATATATATGTTTAGAGTTAGATATTCTGTACAGTTTATATAAGATTTAAATATTTTAATAAATTTTTATAATAATTCAAATTCTCATAGTGCATGTAAAACTCTAAATATTTTAGGAAAAATGCTAAAAAGCTCGATAGGCTTATAGAAATAGAGCAAAAAGACGATTTTGCCTTTATGCCTTACTTTCTCCTTTCCCTTCTCATGAATTGCAACTGTCCTGCTTCTTTCCACTCCCCTCCCATGGACGCTACCCTAGTCTCACCGCCACCCTCACCTCGTCTCGTCATTGCATCTCTGTCGTCTCGTTGCCTTTGTCTTGCCTCACCTCGTCCGATCGTCGTTGCATCTTCAACGACGATTGACGAGGTGAGGCGAGGTAAGGTAACGATGACAGTGAGGCGACGAAGACACGACGACAAGACGAGAGCAGCGATGAAGTTAGGACAACGGTCATAGAAAGAGAGATGAGAGAAATAGAGATAGAAGCAGTGATTCACTTTATAAATTTATAATGTGAGGAAGAGTAATTTTGACTTTATATCCTTTTTTTTTTTGGTAAACCTATACATGATTCTCTCTAATTTTACAGGGGAACTCATATTTCACTTAATGTAACGTGGTTGTGGGTCTCTTTTATCTTTTTCTTCCTTATAAAGTGCAGCATTGTACGAATTAAAATTTTGAAAAGACAACAGGCAAGGACGCTACAGCATGTGCATCATTGTACGAATTAAAATTTTGAAAAGACAAAACGCGAGGCTCATTGTACGAATTAAAATTTTGAAAAGACAAAAGCACGGTGCACCTGCAAATTGCATATTGAAACAGGGTCCACAGGCAAAGGGCAAATTGAAATGTATAATAAATTATATTATATTATATATTAATATAATTATATATAATATATTATTATTAAAATAATTATTATAAAAAAAAGAAGAAAATAATTTTTAATGTTTCTGTCTTTTTCTTTTGTTAAATAAATTTAATTTAAAATTAAAATTTTAAAAAGGACAAGCTCTTGCTTGGTGAAATAAGTTCAATTTAAAATTAATTTGCAAAGGACAAGAGATGGCAAGCTACTGCATTGCAGCAGGCTCATCCTTGTACCGCAAATTGCAAATTAAATTTGGGAAGTTGGCCCATTGTACCGATCGCTTTGCAAATAAAATATATATATATATATTAATATAATTATTATCCAAGAAAACAGAGAAAGCACGGCGCGCAAGGTGCATCTTTTTCTCATTCGCAAGGCCTCTTCCATCCACTAAGGCCATCTTTAAAGCCGAAGTCAAATTTTTCTTAAAGGAAAGTTTGATTGCATTATGAAAAGAAAATATTTTTTATTTAATTTAATTATTTAAAATTATATTTTTTAAAAAATATCAATTGAAGGTATTTAATTGATTTAATTTTTTACTTAAAAATTGTTATAATTTTTTAACTTTTGATGTTTAATTATGATTATTTAATAATCACATATACACTAATTAATAATATAAAAATTAATAATTAATTATAAAAATAAATTAAATAGACATATACAAAATATTCAAAAAAATAAATCAAACACAAATATGCATCTTTTAGTTCATCCTCATTCATTACAGCTCTTTCTATATATACAGAAAAAGAGAGAGACAAATGACCCATCTTTGTTGCTGATATATATATATATTTATATAGAAAGAGAGAGAAAGAGAGACCCATATTTGTTGTTGAGCAGCGAGAAAGAAAATGTATATATATATATATATATATATTTCTATGTGGCTGCACTCTTACTCTTCAATTAAAACATAATAAAAACATATTAAAATTTTTATATATTTTTTTTTTATTTTGGTGAGAAGTTTATACTCGTCAGTGTACGAGTGCACTTGTGGTTCAAATTTAAATTTATATTTTCTAGATGACTCTAGCTCTTCCACTGAGAAATTTATTTATGACAAAAGAAAAAAAATGTCACACACATGCACACGTATTTGGACGAATTAACAACATGATTTTTTTATGGTTTTTTAGATAACAGATATTAGGAAATAAAACAAGGCAAAAGTTGAAATAAATACTGAATGTGAGAATATGAAATTTGATAACACTTGAGTTAAGACAATTTCAGTACCAAGCCGCTGATCCCCAATTTTTAGCAGAAAATATTAGTAATATTAATTTAATTTCAAATATGAGGGTTTGTTATTAAATGTAATTAGAGATGATGATAGTTCTAGTTTAAGCAATCCCCATACATGATATGTGAGATTCTACTTTAAGCAATTACCATAAATCTAATTACAATTAATATACGAAATAATTAAATTAATCATCCGGCTTTGGGTATGATAGCGTTTTCAGTTCTAGTAACTCTCATACGTTGCATTAAAGTTCTAAATTAAGCTTACGCTTCAATCCAAACTTAGTGATTTCTCAATTTAAAAATACACACTTATATTAAAATTTAAATTAATATCACTCATTTAAAGCGCAGCTTTCTTTGGGAATCATTGGCGTTGGACACTATCCTTGCCTTAACCCAAGATTGGATTTAACTACTCATCTCCATTTGATAGTTAATTGACAAGAACTTAAATGACATCATTTAAATAACATAATTTAAATAACGGAAATTAAAATAGCATAAACTAACCGGCCATTTAGGCGGTGGATAATAAAATGACAGGAATTAAAATTGCAGAAATTAAAAAACAGAAATTAATCGGCCATTTAGGCCATGGATAATTAAGTAACAATAAATGACATAAGAATTCAAGAGAATAAAGAAATAAAGTAAGATCACAAGAGAAAATAATAAAGAAAAGAAAAGAGAACAAGAACAATTTTCAAAGAAAAAATATAAGAAAACAACTAAATTTTGATTCAAGAATAATAATCACCCTTACAAATGCAATCAAGTGAACTATTTGTAACCCACAAGATGCAACACAAACCACATAATTTTAATTATTCAACTAGACATAATTATATCTAATGGACACTCACGCACTTAAAATTAAATAAATTTTAGCTATAATACACACCTAAAATTAAATTGATTTTAGCTAAAATACACACCTAATAAAGCACTCATAAAGTTAAATAGATTTTAGCTATAATACACACCTAATAAAGTACTCATAAAATAAATATTTAAAAATAAAAAAATAATAAATTTCTACAATTGGGTTTTTGATTTTCATTAGGATTAAAAGTAATCCTTGGGCCTTCTCCAAATGATGTCTTCCATGGGTTGCTCAAGTTGGGTCTCAATTCTTCATAAGCTTTAATTCTTCATGAGCTTTAATTCTTCATGAGATTTAATTGTTCATGAACTTTAATTCTTCATTCTTCAATCCAATTTGAGTCTTCAAGCCTACTTTCTTCATGCCTACAAACAAGCAATTGAGTATTATTAATAAATTATATATTATATATATTGATATGATATATTATATGGTATATTATATACTTATATATTATATAGATGCTCCATGCATGCACTCCATTAAGTATATGTATTATGTTATAATATTTATATTATATTTACATGTTTATTATAATATATTATATATTATATATAGATATATATTACACATAACTATTCAATTAAACAAATTTAAAATCAAAATGGGGGTTATAATTATAACAAAATTTTACAAAATTAACCACTAATTATACCCCCCAACTTAAACATTGCTAGTCCCTTAGCAATTAGACTATACACCTGCTAAACTTTATTCACAATAATTGTATGAATGTAAAAATTTCAAATTCGAAACCGAAATATAAATAAATGGGGCGATATAAGGCCCCGTGTCAGTTAGCAAGAAATATCATACCAATAATAAAAATGATTGCCATGTGTAGTTATACAATTAATACGTGAAATCGAGTAACAACAAGGGAGGGAACAAAATATAAATAATGGTAGAGGCTTCTAGAGGAATACAAGCTCATGGTGAAAAAGTTAGGAACTTGCCTCTATTCGGTCGATTCTCACCTTTCTCGTGCTCCCATTGCGAAGTAAAATATTTTACATAAAATAATAAGATCACAGCCGAAAATAATTAAATCTAACCATGAAAAATGTATAAATTTTACATACGTGATTCCTCCTAATTTTATCCACATACTTGACTACTTTAATCGCAAAAATAATTCTAAACTTTGCAATTTTCCCCTAATCTTCTCTATTTTTTCCTCTTCCGAGGCTATCATGCCTCTCTTCATTTTTCCCATTTCTTCCTCCCACTATTCTGTTAAAAAACGGCCCGAAATGGGCCAAAAAAAACGGCTGAGGCCACCCCACATGGCGCAACCAGTAATCACACACGCTAGCATTGCCTAATTAGGGCCAAAACGACATCGTTTCGACCCTCTCATCACTACAACAAAAATGATTTGTTGAGGCATCTTTTTTAGGGCATTTTTTAGAAATTGTCCTCTAAAATACCATTTTAAGGCACAATCTAAAAAAGTGTCTCAATACAATAACTTTAATAAGGCATAACAATTAAGTGCCCTATAAAATATCATTTTAAGGCACAATTTAAAGAAATGCTCCAATAAAACAATTCTAATGAGGCACAACAATGAAATACCCTAATAGACAAATATAAGTGTCTTAATAGATAAATCTAATAGGGCAGAATTTTTGAAATGCTCCATTAAAATAATTCTAACAAGACACTCTAATGAAGTACCCTAATAGACAAATCTTAAGTGCGCCAATAGAATAATTCTAATAAAACTTATATATACTATAAAATAAATATAGACACATATATTAATAAGTTAATGTGCAGATTAGGTGGTCACGCGTGTGCAAGAAGAAGGAAAGGTTCAAGGTTCAAGCCGAGGGAGAAGTAAGTTAGAATTAAGAGAAGGCCATGTGGGGGATATGAAAAATAAATTTACAGTGATTTTTGAGGCATTT
This sequence comes from Diospyros kaki, assembly GCA_036245055.1. NCBI lineage: Eukaryota > Viridiplantae > Streptophyta > Magnoliopsida > Ericales > Ebenaceae > Diospyros > Diospyros kaki. The sequence continues at coordinate 9,087,249 of BSEG01000003.1, forward strand.
TTAAGTGTCGCAACAAACTTAAATTTATATTTGTTTTTAAGGCATTTGTAAGTGCCTCAATACGTTTTTGGGGCACAGTTACATGGGGCATTATTATTAGTGCCCTAATAGTTAAAATGCCCCAATAAACTATCTATTAAGGCATTTTTAAATGCCTCTTAATCTAAAATTTGTTGTAGTGCATGGCCAAATAAAATCGGCAAAAACCCCCAACCTCGCTTTGCCCACGTGGGTTTGATCCCGTGACCGCACATCACACACACGTACCTACAACTGCCCACGCCAGCTACTCCCTTAATCCATATACTCCTCCAAATAATTTTAAACCAATCCCCAGCCTACTTTCCAAGATTGCACTAGTGCCCCAGAACTTCCAAGAACCAACACTTGCACTCGATGTAATAATTATACTTACACCTCGAAACTTCTAAAAATCTCATTTACACCCCAATTTAATAATTCCATAAGTAACTTCAAATAAATTAATTAATTACCTTAATTTCTCATTTCCTCAAAATAGCATAAATTATTATTTTTCTTTAAATTTCCAAATATTCAATAATAATCTCAACACTGGTATTTATAATTATTATTTATCTCTAAATTTTGAAGTGTTGCATAGGAGTTGAATGACTTTCGACGACAAATGTCTAAGATGCGAGTTTTGATTGAATGACTTACTACATCTACTCGTGACATGTTTCATTCTTCTTCTTCTCATTCATAGTCGACTCACCAACCAAACTCGCCTAATGCTGGTAATGATTTAGACGATTATGTTTTGTAGTTATTTTGATGTAACAATCAGGATGATATTTTAATTTTAATGAATATTTTGTTTGACTATTAATTTTGTAATTTCTATAATAATTTTAGTTTTAATTTATGTAAGAATTAAAATTATTTTAGATTAATTTAATTATTGATTAAAAACAATAATTAATTTATTTTTTGGATATGAATTTTTTTCGTCGCTAAAAAATAAAATATTTAAATAAAAAAATTTAGTTTTAATTTTAACGATGGAATATTCCGTCGCTATTTTCCCTCGCTAAAAATAGAGACAAAAATTCCGACGCTATAATTTAATTTTAATTTTTTTTAGTGATGAAAGATTTGGTCGTTGTAGCAGATGACTGAATTAGAGACAGAATGGCGAAGGAAATTTCGGTTGCTAAATTTGAAAAAAATTAATTTTAGCGACGAAAAATTTTTCGTCGCTGATCTGTCGCTAAATTGGCCATGGATCTATCGCTACTAAAATTTAGTGACGAGCACTTTAGCGACAGATATTTTCCTTCCCTAATTCGTCGCTAAACTGATTTGGCGACAAATTTTTGGGCTTCGGCGACGAAAATGTTCCATCACTAAAAATCGAAATTTTTGTAGTGATATACAAGGCAAGTATTTTGTCAGTCGACAGAAAGGAGAAAATCGATTAACTGTTGAAGAATAATTGGTCGACAAATTACTATATATATTAGTTTGCGCACACATATACTTAAGGAAACTTTTAGATGGAGTAGTTTCATACCCATACTTAGGCCTTGGCTAGATGATGGTTCAAGTTAAGGGATCAGCAATTCTGATTTTATTTTTAAATTCTTTGAAAAATAATTTTTTGATATATTTTTAATTAAATAAAAATTATAATATTTTAAATACAAATTTATCTCATGATGAAATTAATTTTTATTTAATAATTTTTTTAATCAAATAAAAACATAATATTTCAAATGCCATTAAAAAATTTATCCCAAGATATTTTGACATTGAATTTAATTTTTATTCAACAATTTTGAACAAAATATTTCAAATGTCATCAATAAATTTATAACAAGATTATTGAAATTTAATTATATGATAAAATTAATTTTTATTTTGGTACTTAATAAATCATATAAAATAAATTTAAAACACCAAGATGATAAAAATTAATTAAATAATTATATCATAAAATACAATTGAATTTCATCATTAAAATAATGTCAAAGATAAAAACATCAATCTATAAAGAGCATGTTTTTGCCTTTTAAATTTTTTTATTTCATTTATCAAATAATTCAAAATTAATTTATAAATTTATTTAAGAAATTCTTTTAAATCTTAATACTTATTTTTGTAAATCTCCGTATATATAAGAATGTAATTAATTTGATTTTTATTTTAACAAAATAATACTTGATCTTGAAATTAATTTTTATTGAAAACTATAAATTTAACTCATAACTTCGAGATCAAAACCAAATATTATTTTTCACTATCAAAACTAAATACAAGAATAAAACATCAATATGTCATACAAAAACTTCTCTAAGCGTTTCATGTGTTGAGTCTGCAGACAGATGGACACAGACAGGCTTCCATCCTTGTTTGGGCTTGGCAATGCAAATGCCATCCCTTCGTAGGCAATCCCACCAGGCCCCGTGAATATGGGGCGTCCCCACCCGAAGTCTGCGTCGTGAATAGGCAGCCTGACCCAGCTGGTTAGCCCCAGGTTGGGGCACCTGAATGTATGGGCTCCTCGAACCAGAGACTTCAAGTCCGGCTGCAGCTCCAAGTAGTCGAGAGCTGACTTGAGGTACTCGTCGTCCATCCGCACCAATGCGTCGTGAATTCTGCTGGCCGCGTTCCAAGTGGGCTTCCCCTGGAGATCCCCGGCTAAGGCAATTGGGGTGGCCGAAAAAATCACGTTGCCAAAGTAGCCCTCCGGCAGCGTGGGTTGTTTAAGCCTGGCCCTTCCATTTGTTGGGATGTACAGCTTTGTTTCTTGGTCATCTGCCAGACCCCGGGCTTTGCACACGCTGCGCCACACATGGCCTGCCAAAATTTCGTACGTGCTGTAGCTGACCGTGCTGCCATCTTCTTTGGACTTGGCCTTGAGAGCGTTGAGCTGGTCCCTGCTGAATTTGAAAATGGAAACTGTTGTCTCCGGCTCGGATTCAGATTGCTGGGGAGGAGTTTTCATGGCGGGAGGCGGCTGGTACTCGATGTGTTCAAAAGCAGGCTGGGGAGGGTCGCGCGCGCGAAGGAGGGTCCGGTCGATGAATGGTGGGATTGTGAGGTCGAGACCGCGAGCCATGTCGGACCATGTGTTGATAAAGTGAAAGGCGGAAGTTCCATCGACCACACGGTGTTGCGTTCCCACACCAAGCGATGCTCCCCCACATTTGAAATATGTCACCTGTTCACAGGGAAACTCATCATCGAATATCCCAACTGATCAAGATCCCAATATTGAATGAACACCATAGCTAAGAAACAAAGCTAGCCAGGAATTTGAGATAGAAACTAGCAAAGTTAAGGATGCCTTCTCTTTATTTTTTAAGGTCATTTTGAGATTTCAATTTTTCAAAATACTAAAAATGTGTTTCTTTTACAGTTTTCAAAAATGTAATGTTAAAAATATATATTTTTTTTTGTAAGGAAAATCCAAAATAACAAAAAGTAACAACCAAAACACAGAAAAGGCAAACATTAAAATGTATATATTTCTTAGTAACATATTAGTATTAAATAATTTTAATTTATCGAATAATCAAATTTATTAAATAAAATATCATTAAAAAAATTTTCTCAAAATTTCAAACAGAAGTCGTTTCCTAATTTTTGTTTTGAGAAATAATTTTTCAGAATAATAAACAAAACGTATTTTTAATTTTTTGAAAATAGATTACTAAAATAAAAAATTGAAAATGAATTTAAAAATTAAAATTAAAAAATAAAATTTAAAAAGAATGTTGTCTAAAATTCTGCTGGTTGTGGTTGAATTTGAACCCACAAAATAAAAGAATTTAAAGTGAAACCTACATAAAGTCTCATTTCAAATGACACATTACATTAAATTCCTCCATTAAAATACAAGAAAGAGCTTCCAATACCGTCATGCATCATACCATCTTTTTTTTTTTTTTCCAACTAGTCATTGTTCATGACATCAACCTCATAACTTATAAGATCATAAACAAATACCCAAAGCATGCCTAACCAAGCTTTAATAAATTTGGAATCTTGAGGAATTGCTTAGAGAACACCCAAACATAACCAACCAGGAGAGGTAACTCCTAAGTAGCTTATTTTTAAGACATTGTCAAACATGCCAAACCATTTTTCATAAACATAAATTTTTTTTTTTATGCTAAGAGAAAGGGAAAAATCTAATATTGGAAAAACCCTAATGGTAGGATGCAACCATATTGTAGGATTGGTGCAACTATGGATTTTGGCCCATCGGCCCCATCCTTTGTTGCAACCATATTGTAGGACAGGTCATTTGATCTCTTGCTTGCATTGCACAAGATAAGAAATGTCCAACGTGGACATGTCACTTCCCCCCCCCCCCCCCCCGTTCTCCTCGGGCCTCGTGTACACAACACCCTCACGAGCACACCCCTACCTACCCTCCTAGCACCCCGCTTGAACACACCCCCGACCCCCTGAACACCTCCCAAGTACATGCCATCCCTCCATCCCTTCATGCATAATGTATGTATGGTACAGGCCATCTCCTCATCCCCACATACATGCATGCATGTATATATAATTTTATATATTTTTAAATATTATTATAAATTATTATGTAAATAAATTATTAATTCTGATTTGTTTAATTAAAGTTATAGTTACTTTAATAATTGTAATTATAATTATAATTAATAATTTATTTTTTTAATTAAAACAGAATTTATACATATTTTACATATTTTTTTAACAATGTCTATCAGATAGAAATATAATCGAATTGGTCAAATTACTCAAATTGAATAAACTAATTTTTTTCTAAAACAAAATCAATTTGATCGAATAGATTCTCAAATCAAACAGTTTGAAAAATAAAAAAAAATTAAAAATATCGAACCGTTTATATTGCCCAACACTTATGTAGTCAAGTCAATAATAGATTTAAAACTCTCCCTAATTAGGTCCCTTATTTCGGCGCCTCTCAAATTAAATCACGTTAGACCCCTTAAGTGATTTAATTGATTCAGTTACATTTTTATCTGACAAACACAACTAAAAATGACATAAAATATGTATAAATTTTGTTATGATTAAAAAAATAAATAAATTATTTATTATGGTTATAATTGCAATTATTAAAGTAATTATAATTTTAACTTAACAAATCAGAATTAATAATTTATTTAATATAAAATTATATGTATGTATGCATGTATGTATGTGAGGATGGGGGTGGTTGTACATGGGTGGTGGTGGGGATGGGGCCCACGTCGGGCAAGATAAGAATGCCCGACGCGGGGAGGAGATCAATTCTGTAGGATTGGTGCAACTATGGAGTTCGACCCCTATTCGGATCAAGGTCATGGCAACCATAAGTTAGACCATTGGGCCCTTAAGTAAAAGACAATGAAGTGGGTGGACGATCTCTCGCACTGACTTGATCAACCATAAAAACACTATCCAGGGGATTGAGAAAACCACCATTAGGCTTATCTAATAGTATCACAATGGAAGAGATGACACGGGGCGAAAAAACAACACCTGAGTCTCACAAGACTTGAACAATTAGAAAGATAAAAGTAGCTTGTTATGGTCATGGTTGGTATTCGGACAACTTTATGGGAAGACATAACGTTCCTAGTCGATTTCAGGCTCATCTAAATACCCTGCGCCCCACCCTTAGTCAAGTAGGGGCTGGGCCGCAGCAGTTCTTATACAGAGACGATCAAAGGTGAGCTATTAATGAGAAGCGGTCTACTCCCCGCAAAGGCCCATTCCTTTGTCATTGGGGACCAAAATTTGGATCTTATAGTGCTTTCTGATCTAGTAGGAAAGTGCATCAGTAGATTACTACCTGCAAAACGAGAAGGGGAAAGGATGAGATGCCTTTGGAATAGTCAACCGCCGGAACGAGGCTACTGAGCTCCAGAGTGGGGGCGAAGTCGCCGAAATCATCAATGGAGGCGTCCGAATCGGCCTCGACGAACAGGGCGCCCTCGGCGTTGCAGTCGATCTCGATGCGATCGTTGTCGTCCCTGGCCAGCCGTCCGGCCAAGGGATAGAACGGCACCAGAGCTCTTCTCAGAGCGTCCTTCATCACCTGCGCGTCGAAGAAGTTGGCGGCGCCGGTCGGACGGTAGAAGTAGACGAGGCGCGAGTGGTGGTTCACAATCACCAGGTCGACGTTCGAGATCCACAGCCGCCGCATCGGCGTCTGCTCCGCCGGCCCTACTATTGTCGACTGCTTCACCTCGATCCTCATGTTCTCACCGCCGGTGCTCTGCAAATCGATTCCTAAACGTGAGTTTGTTGTTCTTTGAACTTTCTCCTCATTTCATGCCAAAAGGTATCCCATTTATGCTCCAAAAAGACTTCAATCTAAGGAACGAATTGGAAAGAGACGATGCAATGAAAGAGGGGGAAAGGAAATATACCTGAAAAGGGCGTAACCGTAACGCGAAGGCGAAGCAATGGGTGGATGCGCTGTGACGATGGGTTGAGAAGGAAGAAGTGAGATAGCGGATATTGATGGCTTAAAAGTATATTTATTTAAATTTGTCATTAGCGTAAATGTTATTTAATTTAAATATCATAATTAACTTAAACACTACTTAATTTAAAAACTTAAAAAATAATAAATGCCTAGTCAAACGTAGGGGTGTGCATTCGGTTATAACCGAACCGAACCGCCCCATTTTATCTAACCGAACCGAACCGCCCCATTGAATATAACCGAACCGAACCGAACCGACTTGATACACTAACCGAAATAACCGAAACCGAATTAACCGATTTGAACTTTAAACTAACCGAACCGAAAACCGAACCGAAAAAATAGCCAAAAAATCGAACCGAATTAACCGATTTAGCCTTTAAACTAACCGAATCAAAAACTAAACCCAAAAACAGCCCAACCCAATACATCTTGATTCAATTCCTTCACATCCTGATATATTAATTTAATTTACCTCCAAGTCAATTCCAAATACATCTTGATTTCTAAGTTCCTAACCCCCTATCTTCAGCAACAGAAAACACTGAAAACCAACAAAACAGAAACACATGGGATGATTTTTGACTCATGACAATTACAGTGGATTACTGAATTCCACTACACTAAGAAACCAAATTCAAATTCCTTTATACGCTAAGGAAAACTTAATTGCTCAAAGTTAGACAAAAGTGTGGGGGCATCATCCTCAGCCTCATCATCCATCATCATCCAATAAAAAGATTTCTGTTCCAAAATTGTTTGTTGTATTCACCCATCACAGCCCCCTGAGATTGCAATCTCTTTGCGTTTTTAATTTTTTGATCAATTCAACATTCAGTACACGGATATCCCAACATTGGATACATGGAAGAAAACCAATACATACATGGAAGGTATCTATAGGTTAAACAAACAGCAAATCACAAAACACTGAAACAGAATCAAATCACAAAACACAAAATAAAAACAAGTAAACAACGAACCAAACAGAAACAAGTTAAACAACAAATTTGCAAAGCCAAGTCAAAGCATCGAAAGATTAAACAAACAGCAAAGGAAACCAACCAGATCTGACATGATAATCAAAACCACACGACGATTAAGTTGCCGAAATTGTATTACCTTCTCAAATCGATGACGGTCATACCCGCAAGATCGCTGACGATGAGGTGAGGAGGGTGAAATGGCTTACGGTATGCTGTCGCGTTCGACAGGGTGGGGGGTGGGCTGGGTCTCGGACTATCAGGAGCAGGGGGTCTGGGTGTTGGTTCGGGGAGAAGCCGCCGCCGACGGTGAAGGCGTTTGGGTTTGACGGCAACGGCGAGATGAGGGTTAGCCACCGATGATCTAGGGCTAGGGTCGATGCTTTCAACCATGGGTTTGGGGGGGGGGGGCTGGGTCTCGGGCTATCGGGTGTTGAGTGGGGGAGAAGTCGACAGTGAAGGGCCTGAAGGTTGACGACGAGTGGGGGGGGGGGGGTGACTTGAGTGAGGCGGTCGCGGTCTCTCGGTTAGGGCTATCGCTACTACGCCTGCGCACGAACGAAGAACGAAGAACGAAGAAAGAAGAAAGGCAATGGACAGAAGTCGGAGTCAAGTAGTGCGGTGGGTCGGTCGGTTCGGTTTTGTGGGCATTTTTCTCCAAATACCCGAACCGAACCGATTAACCGAAATATTTATAGAATATTAACCGAACCCGAACTGTTAACAATGGCTAACCGAACCGAACCGACCGGTTCGGTCGGTTCGGTTCGGTCGGTTCGGTTAAGCCGAAATACTGCTCACCCCTAGTCAAACGTCCCCTGATTTGGTTGAAGTGAGTTGAGAGAGAGAGAGAGAGAGAGAGAGAGAGAGAGAGCTCCTTTATAAGGAAAATAGGAGACGCACAATCTGGATTAACAATTTTGTGGATATGCTCAGGGGAAATTTACACGGCAAATCACTCTCACAAGTTTGTTGACAACCTCAAATTATTGCGACATTTTGATACTAAAATATCACGATATTTTAAATCAATGAGCAGCCAATTTTTCAGTAACCGCACAAAACTTTCTGCCTCATACTCTCTCTCTCTCTCTCTCCCCCTCCCCAAATCCGAGCTTCTTCCTCACCTACTCTCTCTCTCTCTCTCCACAGTGTTTTCCTGAGCTTCTTCCTCCTCTAATCTTCTCTTTCTCTCTCCAAAAATCTAAGCTTCTTCCTTCATCTCACCCGCCTTGCGCTGAAGCAAGAACCCACCCATCCTTGTAAAAATTCGTCCGGCGTCCCCTTCTGCTGCAGTGGCGGTCCTTCGGAGTCCCCTCCACCTCCCGACCTCGGTCTCTCCCTTTCTCTCTCTCCTTCTCTCTCTCTATATATATAATATATCATAAATACATTTCACTATGGTTTGATGTCTTTGGGTTCTGATGCACTCATTATATGAGAAGGTTTGAATGGCGGCGAGATGATGATCTTATAGGATGCACTTAACACCGCATAGCCAAAGTATATTTATATGTAACTTTCGTGTGACACTTGATTGATAACTGTGTGTGTGTTTTTTTTTCTATTTTCTGGTTACATTTCAGATATCGGAAGTGGTCAATAGCATGAAAGATTTGATTGATTACAGCCGAGAAACTAAGACTGGATCGATAGGTGAGTTTAATAAGTTAAATCATTCGAAAAATCATTCTAAAGATTTGATTGATTTTGGGTCTGATATGAGATAAATTACCTTGTTGTTCTAATATACTATTCAGAATTTTAAATGATTTTGTTTTTTACTTGAAAACATACTTTGGTTCAAATGAGGCTTGTTTGAGGATCTGTTGGAGAGTTCTTGACAACTTGTTGATCTTTTATGTTGCCTAGCATAATACATACCAATGGCAACATAATGATGGCTTTTCAACTTGCTTGTTTGTATGAGATCATTGAGTTTGTTAGACAAATTGTTAAAAAAAGGACATCTGGTGACTTTCTGGAGTAGGATCTTTGTTAATTGCTTCGGTGACTTCCCAGTCGCCTGGCATGAGTGGTGGTGGGGGGAAGAAAATGAAAATGAAAATAAAAGGAAAAGTGTGAAAACATCTTTTGTTGTTTCAAAATTTTGAAAACAAAAATGAATAACCAAATGCCATTACCTTTTTTCCTGTCAAAATAATGAAAATGGAAGCTCACCCAAATGGGCCCTAAATTTGGAGTTTGAATCTATTGAGATTGGATTTTCTCTGGAATTGGCTATTGGAGGATAAAAATATATGTGTGCATATATTTGGGGTTGGTACCCTGCTTCCTCTATGCAAAAAATGTGCTATGTTGGTTCTTGGAAGTACATGTATTCTATGGGTCACCATGAACAAGCTCCTAGAATGCCATGTCACCTTCATCACATTGTGATCAAGATATGTGTTAATTCTTTAGAAGTTGTGGGCCAAGAAGGATTATCTAGTTGAGGAAAATGCATGCCTTGACTGCAAAGTTGAGACTAAGTGAAGTAAAAACCTTCTCTGTAGGGCATGGAATCCAACATGAGTGGCATGCCCAGCCAAATGAGCTTTAGCATAACAAATCTGAGCACTAGTGTGTTAGGGTGTTGCACCAGATCAGGAGTCTACCAAATGCTCAATCTCTCGCAAATGTAATTCCCCTTTCCTTGAAAGGTCTTAACCATGAAAATATTCTAGAAGTGCTTCCATGCCATTTGCTGAGTACCCAGTTTGACAAGTTTACAACAGCCGCTGTAGTACTTTGGTGCCCAAAGGTCAATGCTACTGATTGCCTGGACATGACATATGAGTTATCTATCCCTGTACTGCTATTTGAGCAATGGAAATGTCATGGTGAGCTCAGTTCCAAGGTTGGGCTATCCCATATAGAAGGGGTCAGCAAGCATACAAAGTGGAACTGCCACAATGCATTTGCCCCTTAGACATCTGACATCTCAAGGGACCAATGACCATTCTAGAAGGAACCATTCTAAATTTCATTTTTATTTTTGGTGGATAGGGGAGGGGCCCTTCCTGTTTTAAGTCTATTTTTAATTTTATTGATGATTTGTGATGTGTTAATATTTTCTAGATATTTTTTATACCATTTTTACTTGATTTTATACTTAATTCTTATGCTTATATATGTTTTCTATATTAATTTTAGATAATTTATCATGTTGACAAGATTTGAAGGAAAAGTAAGAAAGAAGAGGAAAAGTTATGGATTTTTGCTACTCAAGAATTCGATTAAAGATTAAAACTGTACCAATTGGAATGTGAAAATTCTAAAAAAAATATATGTGAGAGCTCTATATGTCTACTTTCCTACACTTTAAACGGCGCATAAATCTGAATTTTCTACAAAAAGTTATGGTTGTTGGAGTTGCAGAAGGTCAAAGTTGTCAAAAATTCAGTATTATCTACGAATTTTTCATTCAATTTTCTCCAAGTTGGGGATTTGTAGATGGATTAAGAGACTTTTTAAGGGTTATTTGGGCTTCCTATTTCATAAAGAATTAGGCCCAATTAGACCTAAGAAGCCTAGCCAAAAAGTCTAATTAAATTAAGCTCATATCTCATAAAAGTCTCTAAATTGTAATTTTTGATATTTTGAGAGATTATTTTGTATTGAGTATGTGATCTAAACTTTTGAGTGGACATGGGTGGCATGAAATATGGAAAGAAAAACATGGAAAATGAAAACATGGAGGAGGAAAACATAGAGATAGGGTATCCCATGTTTTAAGGAAAACTGAAAAATTGAGGGAGTGGAAGGTGAGAGAGCTTGAAGGATTGGAGAATCGAAGCACTCTTGGTGGAAGATTTCTTCAAGAATTGGTGACAATATTTTTTGAGAAGGAATACCTACACATCAAAAGAGTTTTATTCTTTTCTTCCATTTCTTTTAAATTTTATATTTATGTTCATTTGTTTTGTTATGGATTCTATCATTTGTAATATGAACTAAACTCTATAACTAGGGTATTTGATATAACTTAAATATAATAATTTGATTTTCATGGATTAATTTTCTTTATTCATGCAAGTGTTTATTGTTGTGTCTAATGCTATCAAATATCTAGGCAATATTTGATTGATATGTTGATATAGATTTAGACCGAAAGGAAAAATCTATAAGTTGATCTAGATAATAAACACAACAAGAATATAAATGGAACGGAAGTAAAAATTTGACTTGTGTGGTTAATTATCATTGCATGAATAATTAAATTTAGATTGTTAACCATTTAAATTAAATTGGATTAATTAGGTGAAATCAAAATACGCTAGTGCTCTCTAAATTTTGAAACTCTCCATATTTACTTTCTGTGTTATTATTTTATTTTTTTAAAATTAATTCTCCTTAATCAATTATTTAAATAATATTTGAGTTAATAAAATTTTGATAATTATCATCCGATCCTCATGAGAATGATACTCTACTCATTACTCTATTACTTGTGCGATCTGTACACTTACGAAAAATTGTCATCAATTTGCAAGTATAATTGTAGGTGCACAGACTTTTTTTATTTTGAGTTTATTCCATGGTTAAATAATGATCATTTTTCTTCAAAACCTCAATAGCAACCCACAAATTTGACAATTTGTCCTGTTTTTTCATCTTACCGATGGAAATTTTTTGTTTTTTGTTTTTACCTTAGGCACTATATTTTGGTTGAGCCTATGCTAATAATGTATGAATGCATATAGTTGTATTTATAAATTAGTTATTTGGCCCCCATGATGACATGTTATGCAAATTGACTTGAATCCTAGAAAGCTGTTATTTTAATTTTTACAGTTAAATTTTTAGTGCTTTTGTATCCACATGTAGTCTAACTCGACCTCTCTCTGTTTTATTGCAGTATCAATGTACAAACCAATCAAAAGAAGGAATGCGAGTATTTGTATTGAGAACCTGTCGAAAACAAATAAATCAATTGTGTTATTTTTTCACTTAAACTTGTAATTTTATTTTGATATTTTTAAAAGTTTATTTTATCTTTTCCCAATGAACTTCATTTAAGTGCTGATAGTTAATGAATTGCTTTCAAAGGATTCTAACTTACTAGAGATACATATCTGGTAGTTGTTAATGAATTGTTTTAAGAGGAATCAACATATATATATATATATATATATCTAGTAGTTAATAAATTGTTTTCAAAAGGAAGCCAATTTTTTTTCCAAGTGTTTTGTGCTTGTTTTTCGAATATTAATATTTTTCTTATAAAATAGGCTTTTTAAAGATGTTTCTCAATTGGCACATCTATTGACTCATACTGTTCAAATTGTCAAAAATTATGTTCGTGTTTTAACACTAAGACACAACTATCAAGATTAGTTAACATCCAAAAACATCTAGACAAACAATCAATATGATTTTCTTGCTTGGAAAATTATTCTGGGCCAGGCTGATTAACCATTTTAACTGGAAAGTTAAACTAATACAATGAAAAACATGGCATACAACCTACATCAAATCTAGAACTATTCTCTCAATCAAATACATCTAAACTGAAAATGGTTTCAGTATGAGTTTCCACTCAAGCCTCTTTAAGTCACAAATAGCCTCTAGTTGATGGACAAGGTTCCTGCCCTCTGCTACAAACACTTGATCAGGTAGTTATACCACTTGATATGTCACGATCTGGATCAAATCCATGATTGTGGATTGCATTTGCTCTGGCTAAGTGTATAACCTACAAAGCAAACATTTCTATTACACGTAAATGCAAATATATAAAATATTCTAAATTTGCAACACTGTCAAGCTAAGTCATCCTCTGTCCCTAACCTCCATCCATCCCTCACAAATGAAAAAGAAAGATTTGGTTCTTTGTTCATCAGTGCACATATGAATATTCATATAAGACTCGTGAGTAGGTTATCAACAAATGATGACACCAGCATCGGAGGCCAAAAAGCATAAAGAAAACCTATTCACCCCATCCCACACATAGAATGCAACCCTTGAGTTATTATTTCGAAAGCATTTTAAATTTAGGGCGCAATTAATGGAAATATACCTTCCATTGCTTCTTCTCTAATAACTTCAGTCGTTGTCACCGCATATGTCTTGCCTGAGACTTGAGGTCGTGAGACTGGTGAAGATAGCATTGGGGCTGTACTATGTGTCCTGGAAGCAAATGTTCTCTGGGTTTGCCTCTGGCCCACTCCTCTAACTTTCAATTCATTTTTCTGCACTGACTAGGCACACCTATTGGCCCGATGTCCTAGTTAGCCACAACGATAACAAATAATCCTTTGGTTAGATGCAACACCTAATCTTTGAGGGCAATTTTTCCTTATATGACCTGACTGCTTACAATGGTAGCACACATCTTCTCGAGATGCCCAACATACCCTTTGATGCCGGTTGCCACAGGTTTCGCAAACCGGAGTACCCCTTGTTTCCTTGTTGGAACTTGAATCCCTTTTTATTTTTTTATTACCTTGCTCACTAGTCTTCCCAATAATAGTTGCCTATTCTTTATTGGCCTCTAGGATGTTCTTCTCAGTGACGTACGTTTGTTTAACAATCGTGGGAAAGTCCTCGGCTCTAATCCCTGCCATAGCATGTCGAATCTCAAGGTGTAGGCCACGCTCGAACTTGCTTATTTTGCGATCTTTTGGGGTCACTATCTCTGGCGCATAACGTGCAAGGGCTATAAACTTAGTCTCGTACTAGGCCACGGTCATACTGCCCTGCTGCAACTCAATGAAGTCATAAATATTTTGTTCACGCACCCAAGCTGGGATGTAAGTCTCATTGAACATGGCCTCAAACTCAGTCCATGCTAGCCTCCTATTCCCAAAATGTTGTCTGGTCGTCTCCCACCATCGACTGGCATCACCTTTCAGAAGAAATGTCGCTAACTGTACTTTCTCGTTCTCCGTGCAACTCATGGACTCTGGTGGGTGTAGAGCCAAAAAGGTCCTCAAAAGAGTACCTCTAGAACTAACCGCGCCAGTCGGTCCTTTTGTATGTACAGTTTGTCTATCATCATAGTGCTCCCAACATAGCACTATCTGTGTCTCTAGGCCCTTCAGGCGTGAGAGCATCTTGCCTTCGTCGTGGGCGACCACGTCCTCTGCGGTTATTAATTGTTCCCTACACAGATAATAGATCTTAGAAAGACAAAGACCTACCTGATACGACATCAAAAATATCCTAACTTTACACGACAACCTAGGTGTACAGGGCAACTAACGCTAGATGACCCTAAAACCCGCTTTGATACCACCAATGTAGGACCCCGACCTAGATCCCCCAGACTAGCCATAGAACCCGAGCAAGTGTCCCGAATATCGAATACAAAACCTGTCATGCATGCACCTCACATTCAAATGCACCTGATCATGAATCTGAAAATCTGAAACAAAATCCAAAACACTGCATTCATAACAAAACACCACAGGCCCAATAAGATTACATTTACAATCCCTGGCCAAAGACAAATCCAAACCACAACCCGCCACAGAAGACGTCGTAATCCCTAAAGTCTCAAAGTACAAAAAGCCATAAGATAAAGCTAATTCGACTTGCCCTGTACACCATCTACGAAAAAGTTAGACTTCATTGGAACCATCCCCAATCTTGCCTTTGCCTTTACCTGGAATGAAGAGAAGCAAATGAGTGAGTCACAAGACTCAGCAAGCTCATACAAAAGGACCGAACAATAAGAATAAGCACTATAGAGTACCCTCCACCTAACATGCAATATCCATGCAAAGCATGTCCATGTTAACAAACAAATGCTAGGTATCTCGTGCATAAAAGAAATGCGCACATACAGGGTCTTGGGGTCCACAAAAGAAAACAATGGCGCCCAAACCCATGATATATACCTGAGTTAGCCAGGACAGACTAAACTTGCAACCTGTAAAGAAAACCTCAAGTGGGAGCGACCTCACCGAGTCACAACACACTAACCCAAAAGAACTCGCGTGTGTGAAAATATAACCAGCGCGGTGTACCCGACACTGTCACAGCTGTGGTCTCAGTTTCAATCAAAAGCCGGCATCAAACAACAAGTAAATGCACACATATAAATGCAGTGGCACATGGGCAGAAACCTAATATAAGGCCCCCATAAAACCAAGCATCAAGTCATGCCCGCCCACATAGGCAAATACACTCAATGCAGTGCTCACGACTAGCTAACTATTGGATAAAATAAACAGCAATGTATGCACGTGGCCAAACATTCAGTTACATGAGTCCCCCAATGGATGCAGTCCAAATCCCAGCACACAATAACTTGATATGCAAGATGTCAAAAAAGTGGGTGACTGACAGTATTAGCTGCCCTGACTCGTCTGTGGCCAGTCATGATAGTCGATAGTTGGGCTCATATCACCAACCATCACCTACTAAGACGCAACAATCGACAACCAGTAGCTTAACACTCGTCACCATAATAGACCGCCCTCTCAGAGGGAGAACATGACCACACCTAGAGACTTGGCTAACCGTGCGACACTCTCCCCTAATTCTCACCGACTCTATAGCTATATCAGCAGCAAGTGGACTCTCCACCACCTCTGCCTTCCCAATAAATCTAGTAATGTGGCCTGGGAATTCACCCAGCCATGCTTTGAGATACACACACGAACACACATTGTCTCTTTGTTTAATGCTATTACACATAATACATATGATATTATAATAACTATAGATACCAGCTAATAATAATAATAATAATAATAATAATAATAATAATAATAATAATAATAATAATAATAATAATAGTGATACATCATAATAATAGTAAACATAATAATAATAAACATACTAATAATAATATTACTAATTATAATAACGGTAATAATAACAATAAGTAATAATATTAATAATAATACTAATAATAATTATAACGAGAATAATAATAACAACAATAGCAATACTAGTAGTAATAATAAATAAATAAATTTGGATCATTACACGACCAATTTATATTTTATCAATAGATGCATAATAATCTTGAAACCTTGTTGACTAGTTAATAGACTTGTTTTGCTTTAGGTTTGAAACATTTTGAGATATTTTAAAAACAACTTAAACTAATTTAATTTGAGTTTTGAACTCAAATAAATTCTTTGGATTTAAAATAACCCAACTTCATTTCTTTTTGAGATACTTCATGAAATTGATTTTTGAAAGCATAGTATACATTTAATACATGAATTCCATATTCAATGAAAATTACATTATTTGTCATTATCAAAACTATTTTAATTACAAGAGTAAAATATCAGAAACCTTGAAGTGCGTGTTGACCTCGATTGTCATGCCTGGCTTCTAACATACTCACTTTGGCAACCCAACGCATCCTATCCATCATATTTATTCAATAATATCAACATTATATTTATCTAATTTCCTCATAATTTTTTCCTATTTTTCATAAATCCCTTTTTGTTCAAAATTCCATAACAAATATTCCTCAAACATTTTCCTAAATATTTTTTCACAGCAAATCATAAAATAATTTTCTTAAAATATTTAAAAAAATTCAAAAATACCTATGCTCCATGCACCCTCATGCGTCCGCGCGTGAACTGTGAGTGAAAGGCTGGCATATGCTCCTCACACGTCGATCGTCTTCAACCTTTTTTGGATCACGATGATGCTCCAGTAATCGGTTTCTTCCTCCGACCTTGGCCTATTCTTTGTTTCGATCACAATGGAACTCTTGTGTGCTTGAAACAGTGGCCGGAAGTGCCTCGATTGGGCATTTTAAACCTTTGTTCCAACAAACCCTCGCGATTCCGGCCAAGCTCAAACACCACTCAAACGAACTCCAAAAATTCTCAAATTCTTCAAAAATGATCCTCACTTACTAAAGAACAAATGCCTCTTATCCTTCTCCCTTAATTCTTCCTCAATCTCTCGGATTCTTGAGTTTAATTTTTAAAGTTTTCGGCCACCTCTAAACCTCTATTTATACTCGATTTTTAGCCATGTCAAGCCATTCCTTGTCAAATCCAAGCCTTTAATTCCCTAATACGACCTTAGATCACTTCAAATCATTATGATTTGCCTCGAACACCCCTTTCTTAATTTTTTGGCATCTCACAACCACACCCTACCATGCTTTGGTCAAATCAC
The DNA here is from genome assembly GCA_036245055.1 of Diospyros kaki. Taxonomy (NCBI): domain Eukaryota; kingdom Viridiplantae; phylum Streptophyta; class Magnoliopsida; order Ericales; family Ebenaceae; genus Diospyros; species Diospyros kaki. The sequence continues at coordinate 9,104,796 of BSEG01000003.1, forward strand.
GACCATTCTTGGCCCATACTCATCCCCAAATGATCCACCATGCCCTGGGGCCACTTCTAGGCCCTGAGACGACCCTCTCCAACAATGGCAGGTGGCTAGCCGGCAGTGGCAGTGGTGATCAGCGATGCCATGGCTATTTTCTTCAAAATTTCATTTTGACCCCCTTAAATTTCTAAATTTCATTTAGACCTCTCCATGCATCCCCTTGGGTTCCTAAAAATTCCACAATGAACCTTAAAATTTCCTCTTTCACATTTTATTCCCCAAGTTTCATTTTACCCTTTTTTTTTTACCAAGATTCAAAAATTACACTTAGGCTCAAATTTATGTTCGATCATGTTTTGATCGTGAATCCTTTTGTTTTACCCTAAAATGACTTCAGGGTTGCTCCTTATGCACAACTTAAATCCTCTTAGGGTTCCGTTGCCTTTTTGGAACTCCCTTGTGATGATTTAGTTTTCTAGGCTACATAGCAGTTGTACTGAAAATAGTCTCTAATTTGATTTTTCTTGGCGTCAAAAATCTTGTCTTGAAACACTTGTTAATGATATTCCTTCTTTTTATACATTTACGTTTTGAGGTATTCTCTTCCATTGATTCGGCTGTTTAAGTCCTTTAAACTATCTTCTAGACTCTTCTTAACATCACGAAATATACAATATTTCACATATTAACGATATATTTATTTATTTGACTTGGGATATTACACTTGCATTTCTTTTTTCTTAAAGAAAGAAAAGAAAAGGTAAAGGTTATGGGTTGCATTCCGATATTCCAACACAAAGTATCAGATGGAATGAAGGCTAAAGAAAAGGAACCAAGAGAAAAGGAAACAAAATGTGCATTTTATTTGTGGAATTAAATTCCTCAAAATGCAATATATACAATAGAGAACTAAGAAAATAGGGTTTTGCACATAGCTATAGGGAAAAAAGACATGGGTATTGGAAAACAAAGACAGATACAGATATATAAATCAACAAGAAAAAATGAATCAACAAGAAGAAAAGAAACTTATAGAAATTGATTAGAAATACAGGCAACCAATGCAGCAAACCACAAGGCTATTAGTAGCTAAGAAAGATCAAAGATAAAGGGAAAAATAGCGCAACAAAGCTACTTAGCACCACCATTAGCGGGTGGTGAAACAAAACTAGCTGCGAAACTAACTCTGGCTATGAAGGCATACGACAATGATGAAGGCGACAAAGACGAAGGAGATGAGGTAGTAGAGAAGAGGAAAAAGGAAAAGAAGAATAAGGGTTTGAAGCCATGGAAGGAAAGTCTTTAGTTGGTCACGCACTCATGTGGGAGATCCAAGGGACGCTGGACGACCAGAGACGAAGGAGACGCAGTCGCTAATCACGTACTCGCGTGGAGTTGGAGCTAGATCTGAGGGATCAGCTATTGTGCTGAGAAAATGAGGTGGAAGGGCGTGAGGGTTTGAGTGGATGTGGCTGTGTATGTTGGGTGGGGTTGGCGGTAGAGATATCAAACATCTTCTCGAGCTCGTTAGACCTCTTGATGTCGCTACTAGTGTACGGAATGGCGCCAAAAGACGTGGTCAATTGGCGGTGGGCCTTGAGATGCTTAGGTTAAGCAGAAACGTAGAGATTGCTACTAAGCTGGTACAATGGTACGCCGGAGAAGGCATAGTGGCATGCGGGAGAGAAAGAGTGTGGGTGAGGAAGAAGCAGGGGTTGGGTGGGTAGAGAGAGAGAGAAAGAGAGAGAGAGAAAAGGTGAGGAAGAAAAGATGTTGGGCGGGATTTCAATTTTTTTGGTTGAGTGAGGGTAAATTTGTAATTAAAGTAGAGGATAAATTTGTAATTAGAGCATAATTGTCAATGAGATTGTCACTCAATTTGTGAGTGTAGCATTATCCATTCTATCTGTAGTATGGTGGTTTGCTCTCCACAACTATTTTATTAAAATTTAATATAATTAGAATAACTTGAGTAAAAATCCAAAAATAACCTTACACAGCCGCTCCAGCCGTTGCCAATGCCTCCATCTCTTTCTCTTGCCTCTCTCTCTCTCTCTCTCTCTCTCTCTCTCTCTCTCTCTCTTTCTCTGGGTCTTCTCGTTCTCGCTCGTGGCTTCTCCTTTCCTATCGTTGTTCGTCGTTCCTCGCCATTGCAGTTGTCGTTGATGCCTCCATCTCTCTCTCTCTGTGGGTCTTTTCGTTCTCGCCCGCAACTTCTTCTATCCTATTGTCGTTTGCCGTTTGTTGTTTCCTGCCATTCACCGCCATTGTAGTCACTGCCAACGCCTCAACCATCATTCACCTCCATCGATCCAGTCACCGCCGTTGTTATCAAATAATATATATATATATATGAACCCAAATACTATATTATAAAACACTATAATTTAAAAATAAATTATAAAATATTATTTTCTTTTATTTAATTTAATTAAGTAAATCAAACAATAAAATTATGATTTAGTTGGGTTGAACTATGGTTTTGTACAACTTTACATACAATTTTTGACCTTTTAATTCAAGCAATACAGATAAATAATAACATAAAATATAATTAATTATTTATACATAAGATAATTGTAAAATACATAAAATACTATGTTTTGTATGAATGATAAAGAGAAGAAATATAATTATATTGTGATAGATATATGAATAAATTTTTTTATTAAAAATAAATATTATAATCTTATGGTTTATATTTTGATTTTCATTTTATAACTTAAAAAATGGAACAAAACTACAAAATGATTTTTTTAAAAATAGCAAACCAAACTATGCTCTTAAAAGTTTCAACATGTTATAAGCCAAAAGTTTTGAAAGTTACAAAATGGGTTGAATTTGGTCTAGATGATTTTGTATAATATGTTTTTAGTTTATAGTTATATTTAAATATTTTTATAACATGTTTTTAGTTTATAGTTGTATTTAAAAAATATATTTGTGTATATTTATATATATATATAAATCTTTTGTGTAATATATATACTTTGTTTGTGTATATTTATATTTAGATAGAATATGTTTAGTCTATACTTTTGTTTAAAAAATATGTACATTTAACCTGAAGTCCTAGGCGAGAACAAGAACAAGAAGTTCAACAACATTAAATAAGTTCATATGCTACGTATAATGTCAGTGTTCTATGATATTATGACATCAAACAACAAGTTTGTTTCCATGCCCAAACACTCCCCTGATGAATATGTAATTTTTACAATAAACAATATTATAATATTTCCAAAACCCCTTTCTAACTAATACAATAACCAAATCCATCAACACAGTGAGTGATTAAGTGGGGAAGAAAAGCTTGATGAAGTAGTCAATGGCCACATACATACCCAAAAAACTAAGATGGCTCCCATAAGAAATAAGTATGAATAAATCTTGATAAAGCTTAATATTTTTAACTTTGATGGAGATTTTGTATACAACTTACAATAAACTCATCATTAAAAATAAAAAGAAAAAAACAAAGATTCAAAGGAAGCCATCTATCATCATCATCATCAATAGTCGCAGTAGCACAAGAAGATCAACCCATTAAAGGATTCAATTCATAGCATCACATTTGCGTCTAATCTCTCTAGGCCAATCTTCACCCCGTACAAGCTTAGCTTTTCCATTGCTCAACCAAACACCTCAAAGAATGTGCTCAAATTGGCTGTGAACTCCTCCACATAGCGCCTCGTCCTTGGATTCAAGAACAAGGCTCAATCCATCTCCAAGAGCCCCAACCCCTTTGGTAAGTTTTGGAAATACATGTTGTTGAACTTGTTGGGCGATAGGAGATGAGAAGCCATGGGTGAGAACGAGAACACACACACACACAGAATGAGGTGGAGGCATTGGGAGCAGTTGGAACCACGAAGGCAAAAGGGAATGGAGCCTGCAATAGAAGTGAACAATGACTAGAAACGTTGATGGCGGTGGCTTCAACGACGACAAATGGCGATGGAGGTGGTGGCGAGGGCAAACGATGTTGGTTGCAATAGCGACGAATGGTGACCAAAAAGAGCGTAATAGACGTCGGCCAGAATGAGAAGAGAGAGAGAGGAAGAGAGAGAGAGAGAGTATGAGGAAGAGGACATGATTTTGGGGAGTATTCAAAATTTTGAGTTGAATTTATCGCGATATTTTGATGTCAAAATATCACAATAAATTTTATTTATCACTGAGGTTGTCATTGAAATTGTGCGTTTAGCATTTTTACTTTTTATAAACAAAGCAAATCCAAGAAGAGAAAGGTTTTGGTTGGGAAATAATATTACTTTTTTGTGTCTCAGTCTTAGCCCCAACCCTAGCCCCAAACCTAGCCCGTGCATTTGACTAGAGAGAGCCATTCATTCCAATCTCCAACCATGTTGGAAATGCGTGGGAGATTAACAATTATCATCATCATTACTATTATCACCTATGTTATCACCTATGTTATGTGAGAGGATGGGGCCGACACCCACCCTCTCACATTTGTCTGTATTAGACAAATGTTATGTTGCTCAACATGAGCAACATAACATTTTCATTACTATTATTATTATCAGATACTATTATACCTTTTTCTGGTGGTCTAAATTTGATAGTAATCCTACATTTTCATTTAACATTATAAAAGGTAAAAGATTAAAGAGTAAATAATAATTCATGTTTCTTAAAATTTGATTAAAAATGTAGAAGATGTCTCAATTTTTTTAAAATGATAGTGACTCTCTAGTGTTAATAGTTTACGTAAATTGATTATTCTACTTTTAACTTTTAAACTCTCCCCCGATTAAACCCATCACCAGATTTCATGTATCGTGTTTGTCACTCTCTCTTTTCTTGCCCATCAGTACATATAAATTCATAATAGTTATGTACAAATGCATAATAATAGGTTGTTAATTTTAGATAGAATTATAATAAATTCAGATAAAAGGATTATAAATTTGTGTGTATCTACATTAATTTAAAAATTATTTACTAAATTTATTTCTAGGTATAATATTTTCCTAATAAATTAGGCGAAAGTGTGATGAGGAACAAAAACACGGTTTTTGGGTTCTTTAATTAACAAGGTGATTTTGGTTCAATTGTTTATCATTTTATTTAGAAAAAAAGTGAACAGTTTTGGTAAGCATCGTCAAATTGTGTTAAAAGAAGATGGGGTTTGCTTTGTGAGGACCATTTTGAGTGACTTGATGGGTTTCCTTATCGTTATGTAACTATTAAAAAAATCATATTTAATGTGATTCAACTTATCACCTTAAACTTGTAAAATAATTTCCAAAATTAAATCATCTTAGCATAATGTTTTATTTTCTTTGATATAAAGGACAAACCTAATGTAATTAAGGAATTCAGTAATGATAGGAGAAGTCAATCTCTATAACAGTATTATAGATTAACAATCTTCAAATTATTATTGATATGTCAAAGGCAAAAATCTATTAAAAGACAAAAAAAAAATGATAGGACAAGTCAATCTCTATAATAGTATTATAGATTAACAATCTTCAAATTATTATTGATATGTCAAAGGCAAAAATCTATTAAAAGACAAAAAAAAGTCCAAAAACCAAAATAATTTATTAGGCTTAAAAAGAAAAACAAAATCTTGATTAAATGAAACATCAGGATACGAAAAGGGTCTCTAGAAAACCTAAAGGTCTCTTGGAGATCAATTGGACAGAAGACCTTCATAGTCTCCTGATTATTAAGGAATTGGGAGACCATATCTATGGTCTCCCAAAGACTACTCGACGGAAGAAGCCTGAGAGACCAATAGGTCTCTCGAAGACATATACCATGGGACTATTTATGTCCCTAAAAGATGGTAAATCGCAAGGTAGTTTTCCCTTTCATTTTTTGTTTTTTGGGAGGGGTGGGGAGGAAGAGATATTATCTATAAAAAATTCTAATTCTAATAGGATTTAGAATATCTGAATAAACATTATTTGTAAGAATGAATCTCAATCCTAGTAGATTTCAAAACCTTTATGATATTCTATAGATAAACATACTCTTATTTCAAAAAGATATGTCTATAATATTAATTTCAATACGACCTTTAAATTTTTAGTCTTCAGAAAATACGCATCCTTGATCATTCTCTTTCTTGTAGATCCCAAGATAATTTGATGATAATGTTTCTATTTTATAAATCTATTATTGTGTTTGAGCAATAACAATTATAAAATATCTTCATCTTTTAACTTAAGTGGTCGTTTGAGGATAAGATTTAAGAAGACCTCTTACTAAGAGTTAGTTAATGACATGTCAATTGACATGAGACTTAAAAATGACTGAGTAAGATTTGAACTCAATATCTACATATTTACCAACTGATAATGCTACACGAACAATTTTATCGTGACAACTTTGTTGACAATCAAATTTATCTGTATATTTTGATATCAAAATATCACTATAAATTTAACCCAAATTTTTTAATGCCCACCCAAATCGTGTCTTCTTCCTTATTCTTTCTTTCTCCTTCCCTGTAATGCCCCATTTTCCAAATACACAGTGAAGCTACATGATATTCAATGCACACCAATAACAACCTCAGGCGTTATTGAAAATTCTTTATCAACGGAAGTAGGGATCGAACCTGTAATACTAAATAGCTAGGATTTCCACTAAATAATATAAACATAACAGATCTTTTGCTCGTTGTTTGTAGTACAATTGTAGAACGCACTCATATCCATATATTCTCTTATTAAGTATCATAGTTTCTAATTACAATACAACTCTTTGGATTACAAGTTTGTACAAATGAATCCAAGAAAAGAAAACTAAACATCTGCCATATCTTCGCCTTTGCTTGCGCTAAAACCTAGAGTACCTATCATGCTTTGACCTACCTAGAACGTTGAATGTTCCAAGGGTATAAAACACTTAAGTTAGATAGTTACATCTAAGTGAGTAGTACAAAAAAGAAAACAATGCATGCAAGAGCAATATACAGTTATGCTAGTAAATATGTAGAAATAAGTATGAAATCTCCTAATATCATGTTAATATTATACCTCTCATGTGGTAGCCATGCTAGGATGTTTCCATGTCCTAACCTCTTGGCTCCCTTACATAGGCACAAGATAGCCTCCTTACTTGCCATGTTTGAACCCCTCGACCCCCTTACACAAGCTTGAGGTAGCCCCCTTACATAGGCTCATGTGGTCAACTCCCTTACACAAGCACCCGTGGTAGTTCACACATGACAAGCCACTAACTAGCCATAATCACCAAAATGATATGATGTATGACAAAGCAGAAGGAATATGATATGTAAGCCACAAGTCACGCATAAGAGCCATCGTGTTCAATCCCGATGCAACAAAGTAGAAAAGATATGCTCGAAACAAAGTAAACATGAGACGTAAGCAACAAACCACCCACAAATGAAACCAAACGTGATCAAGAGGAAGCAAGAAACATGCATAAACCACTCACCTTGACTGTTTATCTTTTGGATGTACTATTCACAGTTAGCGGGTCTAGGTTTCTACAAAAAATACTAGTTCTTGTAAACCAAACTTCAAATATTTTTACATGGGGTTATAGGGAATTAAAAAAGGAGTTGATATGAAAAATTTCAGGCAAAAAGGGCCCTTCACGTGCCCTCGCGTGCTGGGAGAAGGTGGCCCATGCGTTGCTACACGTAGCCTCTGTCGGCATGTGTTCTGCACGCGCCGTCTCCTTCTCCAGCGATGACGACGCTGCACCTAAGTTCTTTAGCCATAACTTCCTGGTTTTAGCTCTATTTCGATCCCCATTTGAACCTATGTCTCCATCTCTTTCCCCTCTATAGGAATATAACAAAAAATTGAACTTACCTCACTATATTTTAACAGGTTTGGCTCAAACTCCGGCCAAGCTTCGAAAACTCCAGGCAGGCTCGTGTCTTCCTCGTTTCTTTACTGATTTCACTCGTTATTTTTGCATAGTTTCCCCCTCTCTTTCTAGAATAGATTCCTCACCTCTCACCCTAACCCGAAAATCACTTGAATGGATTTTGGAAATCTTGGCCCTATTTATAGAAATCCTGAGCCAATCACGTGTTGCCACCTAGTGCCGTAATCATTACTCTGCCACTTGTGTCAATCTTAACCCGCCACGTGTCCCAAAACTATATTAGAATTCTATTTGGAATCCAAATCCAAATTGAATAATATTTGAAATCCAAAGTCATATTAAAATAAAGTTTGAAATCCATTTCATTTAGGTCCTCAAGCTATCATTGAATCTCACTAATTCTCATGTCTTTTAGTAAATTACACTTGTTCTCGAGTTCATTTTTCAAAAATTAAAATTTTACCCAAACTTCAAAATTATAATTTTGCCCTTATTTCACAGATTGAACTTTTGTCTCAGGGCTTTCATAATCCTTTGAAATGTCTTGTTTCTTCAAATATTGAATCTAAAACTCTTGGGTATTACATTCCCCCTCTCTTACCTCTCTCTCTGCTCGTCCTCACCGAAGCAGTCGCCGTTCTTCTTCAACATCTGCCACCGTTGAAGCTGCCACCATCAATGCTTCTGGCCGTCATTCCAGTCGTTGTCGCCTCCCCCATCTCTCTCTCTCTCTCTCTTTCTCCTCCATCCTCTCTATCTCTTTGTGTTCTCCTTCTCGCTGTCATTGCCACTGACGTAAACTCCTCGGCCACCGTTAAAGCTGCTGCCATCAAAGCTCTTGGTTGTCGTTTGCCTCTGTTGTAGCCCCTATCATCGTCCACATTTTCCGTTCTAGCCACCATTGTGCCTCCATCTCCTTATTTCTCTCTTTCTTGGTCTTTTGTTCTGGCCTGCCGCTTTTCTCCTATCGTCATTCGACATCTACCTTCGTCGTTCCAGCTACCACTGACGCCTCCATGCAGTTGAGTAATTATGTGCAAGTTTAGTCAGTTTCTTAGCTGCTAGTTGTTGGGGCTTGAAGTCTTATGAAGCCTACATTGCTTGATTTGTTATTTGTACTAAAATGGGGCTTTCTTCGTGTCTTAGATTAATAGTTTTACCTCTTAATGAAACGTTACGATTTTCCCCATTCTTACGTATAAATGTTGCTTATTCTTCATTACTTACGAGCATGCCACAGCTAATGCATGCTCAAATGGCGTGTTTTTGCTGTGGGAAGGAAGGGACTCCCCTAGTGTAGTATGATCTAGTTTGATAAATGGCTTAATTGCTCTGTTGTGGAAATAAAAAGATTCTAGGTTGTTTTGATTCTATGTTCAAATGTATAGATAGATTAATTGATTTGTCTGCAAATGATGTTACAAAATAAAAGGGAAAACATTAAAAAGTATAATGGCTAAATCCTATGCTTAATTTGTTTGTTGTCTGTGCTGTGTTGTGTAAATTGGATGTCTCTTGGAGTCTGATTTTTTTATTGTTTTGGTTCTATATTTGTATTTGATAATGCAGAGCCAATCACCCTCTTCTGTCTCGAACAAAGTACCAACAAACGAAGTCGGGGACTCATTTCCCTATGAGCACTCCAACGCTCAAGTCAGTTTACAAGGTTATGAAAACTGGAGTATTTTGCAGAAGCTAAAGAAAAAGATCCCCCTTACCTGTCTTGGTCGCTTGAATTTATAAGGTGACTCCCCCCATTCCTGTTAAGATAAGACTTCTCCTTTTGAACTTTCGGGATAAGGATTTCATCCCTTGCGGAGCCATGATCTTGGTGGAATGGATATGGTAATCGATTTTCGAGGGACTTGGGATAATCCCTGCGCCCAAGAATTTCAGAGTGATGGTTGAGGTTGAGGAATCTGGGAAATCCTCGTTGAACAAAAGCTAAGATTACCAATCGGTTTGTTGAGACATATCTGCCACGTGTCTATCCCGGACTCGGGCTAAATGACGACTTTGGCTTGGTTCTCTGACAAACACATGTCTTCGCTGTTATTGGTTGTTTTCCCGAAATATTAGGGTAATTGTGAGCCCGAGGGCATTTCCCTCATCAGTATTTTATATTGAAGATTATTCATTGCAGCATAGTATCCATGTCTTGATTGTTTGTGTACATATACAACAATTAACATATGCTTATGGGCATAGGAATGGTCAGTGGGAGTGGACGTACGCTTGCCCATATACAACCATTAGTAGGAAATGGTGTGTTAACCCAAACTTTCAAATTTGAGTCCAGCCAGTTCTAATAGGAGTTTTTGACAATTTTATTATTTTTTTTATAAAATCCTAAAAAAATAGTAAAATTTTCAAAAACTCCCTTAATTGCTTCTTAAAAATTATTTTAAATAAAATATTACTTCAAAAAAGAAAAGGAATTTCTAAGGCGTACCTATTCATCTTGGGCTCTAGTTTTTACATGAAGCTCTTGGGAAGTGACATTTTATTATTCCTCTTCCATTTGTTTACAATTGGATTTAGGGTGTAGGGATAATATATGTTCTTCCAAAAACACTTGCGAAGAAAAGGATCTCACTTTTTTGTATTGATCAGTTAGTCATAATCATCATCCATATCCATTTCCCCGCCCGTTCAAAACTACATAAACAAAGACTTCATTATTATTATTATTCAGTTTACGACTGCCTTCAACCCCTTTCTTCTTTCGTTCTTTCATTGATTCTACTGTTATATGTCATACAAAAACTTCTCAAAGCGTTTCACGCAGGGAGATGACCACAGACAGGCTTCCATCCTTGTTTGGGCTTGGCAATGCATACGCCAGCCCTTCGTAGGCAATCCCACCAGGCCCCATGAATATGGGGCGTCCCCACCCGAAGTCTGCGTCGTGAATAGGCAGCCTGACCCAGCTGGTTAGCCCCAGATTGGGGCACCTGTATGTGTGGGCTCCTCGAACCAGAGACTTCAAGTCCGGCTGCAGCTCCAAGTAGTCGAGAGCTGACTTGAGGTACTCGTCGTCCATCCGCACCAATGCGTCGTGAATTCTGCTGGCCGCGTACCAAGTGGGCTTCCCCTGGAGATCCCCGGCTATGGCCATTGGGGTGGCCGTGAAAATCACGTTGCCAAAGTAGCCCGCCGGCAGCGTGGGCTGTTTAAGTCTGGCCCTTCCATCTGTTGCGATGTACAGCTTGGTTTCTTGGTCATCTGCCAGACCCCGGGCTTTGCACACGCTGCGCCACACATGGCCTGCCAGCATTTCGTACGAGCTGTAGCTGACCGTGCTGCCATCTTTGGACTTGGCCTTGATAGCGTTGAGCTGGTCCCTGCTCAATTTGAAAATGGAAACTGCTGTCTCAGGCTCGGATTCAGATTGCTGGGGAGGAGTTTTCATGGTGGGAGGGGGCTGGTACTCGATGTGTTCAAAAGCAGGCTGGGGAGGGTCGCGCGCGCGAAGGAGGGTCCGGTCAATGAATGGTGGGATTGTGAGGTCGAGACCGCGAGCCATGTCGGACCATGTGTTGATAAAGTGAAGGCCGGAAGCTCCATCGGCCACATGGTGATGCAATCCCACGCCAAGCGATGCTCCCCCACATTTGAAATATGTCAGCTGTTCACAGGGAAACACATTATCGAATATCCCAACTGATCAAGCTCCCAATATTGAATGAACACCATAACTAAGAAACAAAGCTAGCAAAGCTGTAAAATTTGTTTTCGGCTCATTTTGGTTTTCAAATTTTTCATCCCACCCACAATCAAAGCCAGACAAACTTGAGTTTGAGGCCGGCGTACAAAGCTACTCACATTAATGCAAATGAAAGCTCATGCACGCAAGTAGAACTTGAGATGAAACCGCAACTTTAACAACCATACTAATTATAACACAAGTTAATTATAGCTACGCATCTACTACTTTGGCCACTTGTAAGAAGGTAAGAGTGTCTCTACTGCAGCCTTCCCTCGTTTTCTTATAGCTGCGCCCCACCCTTAGTCAAATAGGGGCTGGGCCGCAGCAGTTCTTATACAGAGACGGTCAAAGGTGAGTTATTAATGATAAGGGAGCTACTCCCCGCAAATGCCCGTTCGTTTGTCGTTGGGGACCAAAATTTGGAGTTGTTCTTAGTGCCTTATTTGATCTAGTAAGGAAAATGCATCACTAGATTACTACCTGCAAAACAAGAAGGGGATAGGATGAGATGCCGTTGGAATAGTCAACCGCCGGAATGAGGCTACGGAGCTCCAGAGTGGGGGCGAAGTCGCCGAAATCATCAATTGAGGCGTCGGAATTGGCCTCGACGAACAGGACGCCCTCGGCGTTGCAGTCGATCTCGATGCGGTTGTCGCCGTCCCTGGCCAGGCGTCCGGCCATGGGATAGAACGGCACCAGGGCTCTGCTCAGAGCGTCCTTCATCACCTGCGCGTCGAAGAAGTTGGCGGCGCCGCTCGGACGGTAGAAGTAGACGCTGCGCATGTGGAGGTTCAAAACCACCAGGTCGGCGCTCGAGTTCCACAGCCGCCGCATCGGCGTCTCCTCCGCCGGTCGTACCATTGTCGACTGCTTCACCTCGATCCTCATGTTCTCACCGCCGGTTCTCTGCAAATCGATTCCTAAACGTGATTTTGTTGTTCGTTGAACTTTCTTCTCATTTCATGCCCCTGATTTGGTTGAAGTGAGTTGAGAGAGAGCGAGCTCGCGCTCCTTTATAAGAGCAACTCGAAGGGAGAGTGCGATTTTGGGTGGTAAATCACTTATTTATAACTTTGAATATTGTTATAGTATTCATGAGTTATAAATCTGTTTTAACGACAATTGTAAATAGTAGTGTTTTTTTAATATTTTTTATTAAAAAATATAATTAGACTTAACGATTATATTTTAATACATATAATTTTTATAACAATCATAATTTAATAGATGTATTTTTAATTTCAAGTTGTGTTTTAATTTCACAAATGCTTTCATAATAATTAAACTTAATTAAATTAAAAAAATTTAATTAAATTACAAAAATTAATATATATATAGATAGAGCAAAAGACCTATTTAAATTCTAATAATTAACTAAAATAAAATATTTATTTTAAATTAAAATTAATTATATATAAATATCTCCTTCCTCTCAACGGCTCGTCCTTGCCCTCGATTGGTCATTGCTTCTGGCTCGCCCTCATCGACTCTCCCCTAGGTTGTCGCCTCAGCCTCACTTTTGCCCTCGCTAGCTCTCTCCTCAGTTGCCACCTCAACCTCATCGGCTCACCCTTCTGACCTTCTGTCGCTCTTTGTCTCTCTGGCTCTTTCTCGCTTCGTCACTCACCTTGCTTAAAAACTCATGTTTTAGGTAATCTATATATTTATAGAACTTGAAATAGAGCCATTAGATTTTACCGTTGGAAATGACACTTCTCCCTTTTTTTTTCTCCAGAAGTTGAAAAAATGGCAATGCAAAAAAATTATTGCAATTTTGCAACCTTAGATGCCACTCTCATTAGAATGAAAATTCTTTTAATTCGAGATACCATTTTGACAGTTAAAGTTTGGCACCTTAGATAGCACTCCCCCTTTGAGGATAAGCCCATGGAAAAGTCTATATGTAGTATGGTGGTTTGCTCTCAGCAACTATATTTTATTAAAATTTAATATAATTAAAATAACTTGAGTAAAAATTTGAAGATAACCTTATCCAACGTTCCATTCTTTGCCGACACCTCCATCTCCTTCTCTTTCTTCTTTCTCTCTCTCTGGGTCTTCTTGTTCTCACCTGTAACTTCTCCTTTTCTATCATAGTTTGCCATTATCAAATTCATTTTACTTGTTATTATATAGTATAGTAAATTTTATTGTATATTTAATTTAAAATACATGCATCTTTTAAAATTTAAATTTTAACAAATTATTAAAACTTATTTACCTAAATATTATTTTTATGTTGGTTGAGGTTAGGGAAAATTGAAATTTAGAGAGAATTGTTGTTCTCAAAGCCTGTACAAATATAATATTATTATCACATAAAAAAGTAACAATAATCGTTTGTGTAAATTTAATTTCCAACGTTTCTTTTGATTTTTTTAAATGATCATTCTAGTGTGGTTTTCATTATTTGCGTCTTTAATTTTGATAAAAAAATAAATTATAAATATAAAATTTTATCGTACTAGGTACGATAAAAATTAAAGTTATGAATTATTAGTGCGAATCAAACATACGTGCCCACCTTCTCAGCGCGAATCTAACGTGTCTGCCCTACCATCGCTTTCGGTCTTTTTCTTCCTTGTGAAGTTTGAAATTAAAATTTTGAAAGAGACAAGAGCGCAGGACGGTGCAGCAAGTGGACCATTAATTGCAAGTAGCAGCAGCAAGGGCATTATTGTACCTTCAAATTCGAAATTGAAACAGGGTCAGGTAAAGGACAAATTGAAGGGAAATTGTATTTGTAACCAAATATTTTATTTTTTTGTAACCTATTTTTAATATTTTTAAAGTATTCTGAGATGAAAATATATATTTGTCTTTTATTTAAATATTTGATATTTAATCACCTATCATTACTCTTCACGCGTATGCATTTACTTTTTTGACCATCATCGTCACAACCACTTTATTCACTCACAACTAAATATCGTGCAACTATTATTATTCAATACCGAGCATTACACAACTATTATTATTCAACACCAAATATTACTCAGCCCAATTCTTCTCACCATAGCTAATTATCAGTTACTATCAACAATTATTATCACCGATATAAGATTATTATCTGCAAATATTTACACAAAGTTTGATGAAGAAGATAACGAGTATTCATGTTTCAATAATAAATAACACAATTTACATCTATCACTAGTTCAAGCACATAATTTACACATACACGACGGATGAATTTAAAAAAATAAGTTTAATTAAAAAAAAAATACCCATTCACTGTTTGAAGCCCCAAACCCTGGGGTTCGGGGGAAGCCTCGAACCCCGGGTTTTGGGGTTCGAGGGATGCCCCGAACCCCGAGCTTCGGGGCTTGGGGGATGCCCTGAACCTCGAGGTTCGGGGCATCCCTAACTACCCGAACTCTAGATCTCCCAGAAATGTCTCTCACTTATATAATATCTTATTTTTAAAAATTAAAATAATTTCTCAATATTATCAAATAACATGCATCTATATAATTTATTTTTAAAAATAACATAATTTATAACTTAAATCACTAGTTAAATCACATAATTTACATATACTACGGATGAATTAAATCATAATTTACATATATACATGACGAATGAATTAAAAAAATAAGATTAATTAAAAAATAAAAAATATCATTTGGGATGCCTTGAAGCCCGAACCCTAAGGTTCGAGACTTGGGGGATCCACCGAACCTTGGGATTCGGGGGTTGGGGGATGCCCTGAATCCCGAGGTTCGGGGCATCCCCCACCCCCCGAACTCCAAAATTCGGGAGGTTCCAAGAACTCCAAATCTATCGATTCGGAGAAAATGAATTCTCCTGAATATTGACAGTAGAAAATTATTAATATTTTTAAAAATTAAAATAAATAACATACATCTATATAATTTATTTTTAAAAATAACATAATTTATAACATCCATCACTAGTTAAATCGCATAATTTACATACACTACTAATGAATTAAAAAAATAAGATTAATTAAAAAATAAAAAATAAAAAATATCCTTCAAGGGTGCCTTGAAGCCCCGAACCCCAAAGTTCGGGGCCTGGGAGATGCCTCAAACTTTGGGATTCGGATAATTTAGAGTTTTTCGAATCTCGAAGTTTGGGGCATCTCCCAACCTCCGAATCCCAAAATTTAAGAGATCCCAAGATCTCTGAATTTAGAAATTCAGAGAAAATGAAATCTCCCGAACACTAAGGTTCGAGACAATTCAATTCTCCCAAACCTCACTGTTTAGGAGAATTCAATTCTCCTGAATATATATATTTTATATATTATAATATATATAATAATTTATGTAATATAATTATATATAATTATAACTATGCATATTATACATATAATATGTATATATACATAATTATATTATGTATGCATATATATAATAAAATTTTAGTTTTCTTATAAAATATAATTATAATATTATAAATACTATGAGAATAATTTCATATTACATAGCCATATATATATATATATTAAATACATATATATGTTATATTTCTTCTAAATCTATTAATTTAATTCATTTGTAGTATATGTAAATTATGTTATTGAACTAGTGATTGATATTATAAATTATGTTATTTTTAAATATAAATCATATAGATATATGTTATTTGATAATATTAAAAAAATATTTTAATTTTTAAAAATATTAATAATTTTTTGTTGACTTATATCCATTTAGTTATACTTGTTGCTATTTAAATAATAGAGTGGATTTGCTTTGTGTGGGGGTATGTTTTGAAATATGGGTGTTTGGAGGGTATGTTTGAAATATGGATGGTTGCAAAAAGAAATCACTCTGATTGTAAATAGTAAAAATTAAAATTTTTCTTACACTGGTTACGAAGAGTAAAAATTATGGTTGTAAATAAAGTTTCTCCAAATTGAAATGTATAATTTATATTATATTATATTATATATTTGCTGCCTTTTCCTCAAATTTTTTTAAATATATAATATATTATATTAATACTAACATAATTATTATATAAAAGAATTTTAACGTTTCCATCCTCTTCTTGTTTCGTCAAATAAATTTAATTTAAAATTAAAATTTAAAAAAGCAGAAAGAGATGGCATGCTGCTGCACTGCAGCAGGCGTTTCCGTCTTCTCCTTGCTTTGTCAAATAAATTCAATTTGAAATTAGGCTCATCATTGCACCGCATATTGCAAATTAAATTTGGGAAGCAGGCCCATTCTTCCGATCCCTTTGTAAATAATATATATATTAATATTATTAATATAATTATTATCCAAGAAGAGGGAAGAAGCAGGTGCATCTCTCCCTGATTTCCAAGGTCCCTTCCATCCACTTTGGCCACCTTTAACGTGAGGGCTAAATCCTTGTTAAGTCAAAATTTAAAAAAAAAAATCACTGAAAATCACCTTCAACAAATTTTTTTATCTATCCATTTACTCCTTAAATTTTTATAAAGCTTCAAATGACTCCCTATAACTGAAGAGTAAAAATTTGCTCCTCAACTTAATTTCTCCAGCTGTGACGATCCAAAATTTTTTCTCAATTTTTAATTATAACTCACTAATAATCCAAATACGCGAATTGGGGTTCTGCTCCAAAATAATACCACAGCGGAAGCAAATTGAACATGGGACAATCACTCAGGATCTTAATCATACATAACAACACAATAACTAGATAAACCAAACAAGCGACAATGTCCGAGCCCCTGATCACAACTCGCACCTCACGAATTTTTTTAATCGGGATTGCCCTATATACACAGTTTTCTGCAACCGACATGCCAAATGGTCTAGCCACTGCATCAGCTCTTACACGTGGAATAATGGTAGAAACAAAATGACCCACAAGGCTCAGCAAGCATAATAAAAAAATGGAGGTAAGGCTAGGCACAGATCTCCCATACTAGAACACATCCCACTATTAACAGTTAAGACAGACCAAAACCAGAAATAGCCATACTCGACATAGGCCTCGCTAGATAAAGTTAATCCAGAAATAAATCACAATTGAGTACACCTTGCTACATAACTATAACAAAGTTGGAAATACATCCCTCACCCAGAATACACCCACACAAAGTGCAATGTAGCCTATGAACATGCCATATCGTGAAATATATAATCCAGTACTCTACATAAATATAACAATGCATATAACAGTCCTTGGGTCCCACATAGGAAATGCACATCCTGACACCCAAGTCTCGGCATACAAATCTGCCACAACAATGAACTGGCTAGCATAAAGCCCATGAGCCCGAGACTCCCACAACACGATCCACACGAGCCTGGGGCTCCCTATCATAATCAAATACCGAAGTTCCCGAGTCATAGCTATCTGGAGCCCAGCTCAGACTCATAGCTATCAAGGGTCAACTCCATATCGCAATCCACAATCTCATACCGTATCAGACAATAACTATGCAATGCAACAGATAATAAATGCAGTGGCTCTTGTAGCATTGACATGATGATAAGGCCCCCATAAATCAAGTATCAGGCTATGCTACGCCCATATAGGCACCTACACAGGCAAAGTGCTCTAAATGCACATGCTCGCCTATTATACCCAAATCAACACTCAACAAGCCAAACGGGTTATGCCAATAAGCACACTTTCCTGTACAAACAAGGTATAACCCCCAATTAATGTAAGCCCAATCTCATGCACTGTAATGTCATGCAATATGCCACATAATGGCAGAACCGGTCGACAATCTGTGACCAAGAACAACTAGTTAACAGCCGCCCTCAGCCCGATGACGGTTCGCTCCAATGTCACCAAACAGTCAACACGTTACCTCACCGGACGACAGCTCACGTCGCTTATTATTACCACACATGCTTATAGGAAACCATAACTGTAACGATAAAAAATTTACACCTCACTCATTATTTACAACAGCATAAGCAAACTGACAAATTTCACATTTTAAGGGCTTTTACTTACAAATCACAACATCAGCTACACGAAGCTAACAAAACACCCCATCTGAGCCCCTGTTCGCACTCATCCTCAAGGATCTTTTAGGTCGGGAGAGCCCCGTACAGATGGCTATCGGCAAGGTCTGATACTACTAAGCTTCATCTCGAACTTTCCTTTCCTTAACTTGAAATGATGTTAAAAACAAGGTGAGCCACGAGTCTCAGCAAGCATATTTGAACAAATAGACATCATAGGAAATTGTATTCAGAAGGAATCATCGTGACTAGCATTAACAAGACTTCCCTTATTTGATCTCACATCATGTCATAAAATATTTCATACATTCTTTACAATATATGCCCATACAAGGGTGCGTATCATAATGTTACACATGCACATGCACAATATCATAACCCTTAATACTCATTAACCATACGTCACCCTCTTTGGCATGACAACACACGCTTAACCTGCCCGAACGTCACCGGCATAGCTATAGCAGTGCCCTCGCTCAGAGGCCGAGGGGACAAATACCCATCATAAACTTTACTTGATTAAAATATCATGCATGATCATATGCAACTCACACCACCATGCATAGGCAAAGGTTTTTACACAGTTGTTATGGGAACATTTACGTGAATAGTTTAACAGCAAAAACCTACATGTTCCACGTTATGCAAATCACGTCATTGAACCCATATTGGTACGTTCTCAACCCATTTACAGCATAAGATATTAGCTCCAATATTTGCAGGCCGGCATATTGATATCTCATATGATTACGGAGTCAAGGTATGAACCCTTATACAACGTAAGTATTTGTACCACTTTACTTTCAGGATTACGGGTAACGCCCTTTCTTACTCATATTATTGGCTGATCCCATATATTTGATAATATTAAATATTAAATGGAAGCTGGTTAGTTGACTGCCACAATTGTATCAAGTCTCCCTACTCTCTAAGAACCTAGCCCTAACGGGTTTGACATCATTCCCAAGGAAAGTAGGGGCGATACAAAACCCCGTGACGGTTAGAAATAAATATCTCTAAGAGTTACGTATATAGTTTCAACAACAACTCGCATATTATAAAATAGTTATCACGTGTACTTACATAATTAATGCGTGGAACCGAATCATGGTAAGAGAGGTAATAAATTATGGAAAACAACGGAGACTGGAGTAGGAATTAAAGAACATAAAGAGAAGGTTAGAAGCTTGCCTTCAAATAATCATTTATTGTCCTCTTTGCTTTCCCGCTACGAAGTAGAACGTTTTATCGGAAGATAGTAGAATTACAGCTTATAATAATCAGATCTGATCACGTAAAACTCATGATTTAGCCGAAACAATTCATAATTTCGACATACAATATTCTTAATAATTTTACCCACTTATCTGAAATTCTAAACACTGAATAACTCTAAAAATACCTTGATTTCTCTCAAATTCTTCTCGCAAATTCTGGCTGCTCGAGCTCTGCTCTATCTTCCTAGCTTTGCCTTCAATTCCCTTCGTTTCCCTCACTATATATAGCCTCAATTGCCCCTTGATTTCATCCTGAAACCGTGGTTTCATTCTTCAATTTCATAGCAATAATGGCCGTGGCTTTTGCATCAAAAATTGAGAGAGGAAAGTGCAATGGCAGACAGGATCAGGAGAGGGCAGCCCATAGATTCTTTTAACCCACTTATTTCACTACCCCTGATTTCTTATACCCACTGATTTGGCTATCACTTCCTCCAGCCGCTTGCGCTTGCACTTGCACAAGACCTTATACATACATATATACATATATATATAAAATAAAGTTGCCACTCCAAATTCAATATCCATTCCATGCTTGCAATTTCAATGTGGCCACATATTCTCATCCTCACGCCCAACGACCACTGTTATATATATATATATATTTTATATATAATATATTTTATTTATATATTAATATAGAATTATTCACTAAAAATCTCATTTAAGTATTTTTTTAATTACTATTATTCCTTAACATCAACTTAATAATTATTGTTATACTTAAAACTCAAAATTAATAACTCTAAGTTACTCGAAAAAGTCGATTTTATCCCTGCGCCCTCGCAGGACCCTTGTTTCATCCCGAAACCACTCTAGGGTTGATCGTCACGAAAAATTGGAGCCCCCTTAGGATTCCGTAGACTTCCCAGAAGTCCTCTACAATCATTCAGTTTTTCGGCCTAAATCGAAATTGTACCAAAAACTATCTCGATTTCAATTTCTTTTAATACCATAAATCCTGACTCAGGACGCTTGACAATACCCTATCGTTTTCCTTAGACATCTAGGCTCTAGGGCACTCCCTGCAGTCGACTCGGTACTGAAAACTATAAGGAAACTATATAACCCCAATTTAATAATTTCATAAATATTCCAAAGTAAGATAATTAATTAGCTATTTCTCCAAAGCAAAATAACTTATTTTTTTCTTCCAAATTCTCAAACATTCATTAATTACCTTAAACACCAAAATTAATAATTACTATTTGTCTCCAAAATTCTGGGATGTTACAATAACCATATCATAATAGGTACAACACCAAGTGTGGGTGTCCGGCGGTACCAACTAACTTGACCCGTCTATAATCTACCATAACAGCTGATAACCGACGCCCATATATCCAGCCATCAACTGTCACGACCCAACGATTGACGGTCAGTAGCTATATATCCAACACCCTACAACTCACACAAGAAAATCCCCGAACTCCCAGTTATAACAACTTACCCCGGAGGGTATCCACAACCACCACTGACTCACTAAGAACCTAATCCCAACCAGGTTTGGCATCATTCCCAAGGAAGTAGGGGCGATACAATACTCCGTAAGCATTTACAGGATTAAATCCCAAAAGTCTCCCATTTATTTTAATTTAATAAAATTTGGATAATAATTAATTATAACGTACACAATTAATTTATATAACCAAATCAGGTTGAGGAAGGATATAGAATTCATAAATCTAATGAGAATCACAAAGGGAGTAAAGAAGCTGTCTTAAATTAACTGATTTCGGCGTTTTCTTGCTCACACGTCGCTGAATTAATACACGCCAAAGATTACTTTAATTCAATCAAAAATTAATAAAATTACACCCTAAATAAAAATTCAACCGTACAAATTTATTAACACAATTTACCCCACTTAGTTGAATATTTAAACCTCAATTAGACGAAATTTTCCACCATTTCTTTTGAATTTTCCCTTCATTTTCACCCTCGGAGCGTTGTTTCTTCTTCACTGAAATTCCCTTACTGTGTGTTGTACAGATCACCCCATTTACACGCTGAAACGGGGGATTAAAAGGGTAAAAAGATGGGCCACCAGCAGCTGCCGCGTGGCAGCCCAGCTGCACCGCCTCCAGCCCCCAAAACGACGTCGTTTTGGGGTGGCACTACACTAGCTGCAAAATTCCACCAAAATCCCCTCCGCTGCGCGCATGCACCAAGCCTCGATCTCGCGTACCCCAACTAGTCCTTCGCGTGCGCAACTGTCTGCGCCGCTTACCACCCTCAACCTAGGTTCACACTACATTAAACTTAAAGTGAACCTACAACAGTTCCCAAAAATTGTATTTAAACCCCAGTACTTCCAAAAACTTTCACCCGCACCCCACTTAATTATATCCCATAAACCCCAAATTTCTATAATTACTTATCCATTTTTTTTAACACAAAATAATTTAATATTTCCTTTAAACCATAAAAATTCAATAATCACCGTAAACATAAATTAAATTAATATTTCATTTAAACCTACAAATATTTAATTGACACCTTAATTGCAATAATTAATAATAATTAACCATTCCTTATTTAAATTGCTAAATATTTCCTATTCTCAATTAAATTAATAATTATTAACTGTTCTTAATCAAATTCATAGTCATTAATTATTACCGAATTATCAGGATGTTACAGTCTTTCCCCTTTAACAAAATTCCGTTCTCGAAATTCTTATCAGTTCATCTAAACCACTAAGGGAGACACATCCCATCATTTTTTTTCTCCTAACACTTAGAGTTTAACCATTCCCAACTCACTAACCTTCCCATCATTTTTTATAACATCCTACATTATCTTTATGACATTCCATATCATCATTTTTCAGTATTCTCAGAAAACCAAGTCTATTATATGCTCCCACCTGGCTCTACACCCTAGCACAATTCCCCAATCCATTACCTCATTTGGACCCCATTATGCCCACTAGCAACTTAACCAGCTCAGGGAACACCATCAATCACACTATAGAAATCAACGAGATTCCCATATTATAATATCACAATCCAACTATCACCCTAAGGCTCTCTCGGGTTCTCATCGCACTTCCACTTGACAATATCTTGACCACATATCAATCTAAAGGCAAGCACAAAATTTTGAGGCATTTAATCCCATGATAATCTAATCCACAGCACACAGCCCAATGCAAATGCAGTATTGACAGGAGTGGAACTACCCCCTAACCTCTGGGCCCTATCAAATGTGGCGCTCATTCTTGCCCCTGCCCTCCAAGCCTTTATTCATCAAGCTATGGTAATTATATATATTCACTCATTTGTGACCCTCTCTGGCCACACCAAAACAAATAACTTCCTTACCCAAGCCTCCTCCGAAATCCACGAACAGTCTCGTCGCACATGGCTTGATTGGCCACACAAATAACAAACAAATCGATGAGGTTGGCACAACCCTCGATATCTCTTCCCATTCAGTCTGCATCTCGGACTCCACCTACAACTCCCGTTGACAGCTAACTTCATATAACATTAATGAGACCAAAGGTAAATTCTAATTGAAAACATTTGAAATGCTCAACTCATACAATCTATAGGCATCACCAGCATGCCAACCAACCCAAACACCATCAATTAAGCTACTCTACTTCTGACCGGGTAGCAAGGTAATGATGGCCTTTCCATTTTATACACGACCATCCCTGCTCATTCTTAAACCCATTTTTTTTTCCACATAGCATAACACACCTCAAGGGACACCCTTGGTCAAACTAGACAATTAGTGAACCTGAACATCAATCCATCTCTATCCTCGATTTTTTGGCTTAGAGGGTAACACTTCTCAGAAATGCATTCTAATATTCCCTATGTCCAAACATACATTCTACACTCGCCCGAGCCTAGCACCTCTAAGTTGCCATTATCAACACAACCATCAATAACTGTCTCGAGTGGACCGCCAAGACCTCATCTGTAGGTCTCGATCATTTAATTACTCATTTCTCTAAAATCCAGTTACACACATCACCAAGGTAATAACTCCCCACTCGGAGTTACACCGGTATTCCAAATCTTTAACGGCTGCAAGTTATTAGTAAGCACAGTTCGACCTCAGTGCCAACACCGTGCCTATTCCTTATCTGAGTGAATGTAATACCCCGAGAGCCCAGAGAAGTTAGAATATATCGAGGATAGTGTAAGAAAGGAAACAACACCAGCTGGATACCTTTTGGGCTGAATGTAGGCAAGGAACTCCCAAGTTAAGCGTGTTTGACCTGGGACAATCCAGGGATGGGTGACCCCCCTAGGAAGTTCGTGTAGGCCCATCAGGGTAAGTTGTTCCGGTTCTTCCTATCACTCGAATGGGATGTTACAGGTGGTATCAGAGCCGACCCCCGAGCCTCTGAGCGCGGTGGTGGGGCAAACCTCAGCGAGAAGGCTGAGTCCCAAGGAGGGTGTGAGGCCCCTATGGGGGGTGCGTGTAGGCACCTTAGGCGAATCCCACATCGGCCATGCACGGGGGGAGATCTGGGACCAGTTTTAAGGTCGCATGACGAGGACGTCATGTGCTTAAGGGGGAGAATGTAATACCCCGAGAGCCTAGAGAAGTTAGAATATATCGAGGATAGTGTAAGAAAGGAAACAACACCAGCTGGATACCTTTTGGGCTGAATATAGGCAAGGAACTCCCAAGTTAAGCGTGCTTGACCTGGGGTAATCCAGGGATGGGTGACCCCCCTGGGAAGTTCGTGTAGGCCCATCAGGGTAAGTTGTTCCGGTTCTTCCTATCACTCGAATGGGACGTTACAGTGAATACCCAAGCATAACATGACAATCATTCTTGTATCGCAGTTAGGTCCTTATGGCATAACGGCCAATACATTTGATCGTCATACACAACAACTGAGTTCAACATCCACATGCTTACACAGCCCATAACTATTCCAACGTATTTCATTCCTTACTTCGCCATCTTCAAATTCTAATACCATTAATTCAACATCACATTTCAGCATTCAGCTATATAGCTTAACACTTCAATTCCATCCTCGAATATAAACTACCATTGGGTACATACACGAATAATCTATACACAAGTTATAGCAAGCTGGGCAATTTCACAAGTTATAGTAAACAGGCTAGGCTACATATACGAATTTCCAATTTCACTTGTAGTCAAGTTAACCACTTCACATGAGAGCAATCCACTCTCAACTATTCAATTCTCTTTCTCTCATCCATTTTGTCTAACATCGTAGCAACTCATAAACTTTTAACCACTTTACCCCATCACATTCAAATTACTCAAATCCTCAGATACGTATCAATACACAACTAACATGCAATTCTTCATTGCTACCCATCCCAGATATAGAGCTTCCGGCAAAGAGATCGAAAAATAAGAAAAGAACTAGTGACCGTTGGCCACCGACTAACAGCTCTTTTACCCATGGTCGACTACCTGCTGTGCCTCGCTACTGCCTCACTATTTCCTTATAGTTACCCATAAGTATACATGCGTATGCATCTACCAACATACGTGACCTAACAAGTCACAATAACATCATATATCATGTCCACTTACACGTGGTCATACACTCTAAACATTTTCACAAAATGTTTATATCTGATCACTCCTTACTTTCAACACTTTGTTTATGACTACTTGTCACACACTTATAATTTATTTTATATCAGTAATCTTATCATATCACCATAAAAACCAATGCCCGACACCATACTGGACAAGCATCGTGAGCCCATCGTGAGCCGTAGCTCCATACACAATTCCCTCAGGCAAGGATCCCATACCCTAGCTCGTTCCATGCATGCTCTTCAAATGTGTGTCATATCTAATTAAAACTTTATTCTACAACGTTACATATTCTTACTTACTCAAACCATACGCATAGGTCATTTCCGTCACCTCTGATATAATCATAGCATAACATAAACATTGCATCTAGGGCTCATACCTCCGTAACGCCCATATACATTCCAGAATAACCACATGTACACCCAGAAAGTTTACACAAAACTCATATTCTTTATGTTACATAGATCCTATATAACAACTATTTACATCCACACTAACAACCCAAAAGAAAATACATACACAAACCCTATTTAACAATCCACCTACTGTCATCCCTCCTTACTAACATAAGAAACTCTGAAAGGGTGGAAATTCTTACATCCCCTTCTACTCAAGATGTAACCTCATCCATTGGATCTGCCAAACATTCGCTGCTCCCAACGCTGGAACTAGGTCCTGCAGATTCATCCCTCAAGCAAGTAGGACCCTGCACCACGACATCTATCGGATGTCCTACCAAAGATTCCTGTTGTCACCCTGAATCGTTTAGGTCCCAACACTCTGCTTGCTGCTCTACAGCACAGGCAAACTGCTCATAGTGGAATCGGAGGGTCATATCTTCCATTAGAATCTGAGTAAGTTGTTTCTACCTCTTATTCATATACTTCCGTACGAAGAGTACCTATTTCTCGAAATGGCCCCACAAGTGCTCTTGGGTGGTCAGCAGGAATACTTGGTCTATACGCCACAGAAAACCCATCACATGCTCCCCATCTCGCTATTCACCTTTAATGGTGGGAAGTATCTCATGCTCCCAACGGTTCCAAACTAAATCCAGTGCCCCTTGATCCGGGTCTGGCAACCCAAAACTCGGTCCACTTGGATCCATACAGAATGGTAAGATACCCTGTGACCTGCACATAAAATCAAATATCAGGCCAAGTACCAAATTCCTCACTTCTAAACCTAAAACCAAACCAAGAAAACATGGCTCCATACAGAGGTATCTCAATGCGAACCTATGCTATACTATGTATACATCTGTCTAGGGACACTTTACCTTACCCCATTCCCAGTCGCAACCTAAGAACGACATCTCCTAACCAAGCTCATACTCAGCTACTAACACAGCCTAGACAACTCTTAACACTTTTACGTGTACAGGGGTGACTTATCCCAACCTTACTCTTATACCAACTGTCACTACAAGAAAATTTAAATTTAGTGACGGATTTAGTGACAGGCACCCGTCACTAAAAAAATTTAAGGTTAGTTTTATATAAAATTTAAGATTTAGTGACGGGGCTGTAAGCCCCCATCACTAAATTCACTGTTTAGTGATGGGGCAGTCAGCCCCATCACAAATTTAGTGACGGGGCAGTTAGCCCCCGTCACTAAATTCATTGTTTAGTGACGGGGCTGACAACCCCATCACTAAACTCACTGTTTAGTGACGGGGCTGTCAGTCCCGTCACAAATTTAGTGACAGAGGTTTACAAGCCCGTCACTAAACTCGTTGTTTAGTGACGGGGCTGTCAGCCCTCGTCACAAATTTAGTGATGGGCTATCAGCCTCGTACAAATTTAGTGACGGGGGCTAATATCCCCATTACTAAACTCGCTGTTTAGTGATAGGCTGTCAGCCCTGTCACAAATTTAGTGACAGGAGCTGACAACCCCGTCACTAAACTCGCTATTTAGTGATGGGGATGTCAGCCCCCATCACTAAACAACAACTTTAAAATCCTATCCTCCCTTTCTTCTCCCCATGCTGTTTTCTTCTTCCCCATCTTCCTCTACAATTTCTCTCTTCTCCCCCATCACCCTCTGCGATTTCTCTCTTTTCCCACATCTCCCTCCACACTGTTTTCTTCTTCCCCATCTCCATCTGTGATGGCTCTGCAACCCCGTCACTAATCTTTGACGGGATATCTTCCCGTTACTAATCTGTGACGGGATCCAAAAATCCGTCACTAAAATTTAGAGATGCCCACTTTAGCGACGGATTCCTTACCCGTCACTAAAAAATTTGGTGATGGAATTTCTAGTTTTAGTGACGGATTTTTCCGTCACTAAAACTAATTTTTCTTGTAGTGTGTGAAGATCCCAAAATTTTTCTAAATTTCTAATTACAACTCATTAATAACCCAAATACACACCCCGAAATAATACCATAGCGAAAGCAAATTGAACATGGGATAATTACTCAGGGGCTTAATCATACATAACAGCACAATAACCAGATAAACCAAACAAGTCACAATGTCCGAGCCCCTAATCACAACTCGCACCTCACAAATCTTTTTAGTCAGGATTTTCCTATACACACAATTATCTGCAACTGACATGCCAAATGGTCTAGCCACTGTGTCAGCTCCTACACCTGGAATGATGGTAAAAACAAAATGAACCATAAGGCTCAGCAAGCATAATAAAAGAATGGAGGTAAGGCTAGGCACATATCTCCCACATCGGAACACATCCCATTATCAACAGGTAAGACAGACCAAAACCAGAAATATCCATACTCGACATAAGCCTCGCTAGACAAAGTTAATCCAGAAATAAATCACAATTAAGTACACCTTGCTACATAACTATAACAAAGCTGGAAATACATCCCTCACCCAAAGTACACCCGCACAAAGTAATGCAGCCTATGAACATGCCATACTGTGAAATCAAGAATCCAATACTCCACATAAATATAACAATGCACATAACAGTTCTTGGGGCCCACATAAGAAATGCACATCCTGGTACCCAAGTCTCGACATACAAACCTATCACAGTCATGAATTAGCTAGCATAAAGCCCATGAGCTCGAGGCTCCCCATCATAATCAAATACCGGAGTTCCCGAGGCATAGCTATCTGGAGCCCAGCTCACACTCATAGCTATCGAGGGTCAACTCCGTACCGCAATCCACAATCTCATACCATATCAGACGGTAACCATGTAATGCAACAGATAATAAATGCAGTGGCTCTTGCAGCATAGACATGATGACAAAGCCCCCATAAACCAAGCATCAGGCTATGCTACGCCCATATAGGCACCCACGCAGCCAAAATGCTCTAAATGCATATGCTCGCCTATCATACCCAAACCGGTACTCAATAGACCAACCAGGTTATGCCAATGAGCACACTTCCCCGTATAAATAAAGCATGAGTCCTAATGAATGTAAGCCCAATCCCATGCACTGTAATGTCATGCAATATGCCACATAATGGCAGAGCCGGTCGACAGTGACTAAGTATTGGTCTACAATCTGTGACCAGGAACAACTAATCAATAGCCGCCCTCGACTTGATGACAGTTCGCTCCAGTGTCACCAAATTGTCAACACGTTACCTCATCGGATGATAGCTCACGCCACTTGTTATTACCACACACGCCTACAAGAAACCATAACCATATCATAATAGGTACAACACCAAGGATGGGTGTCCGGCGGTACCAGCTAGCCTGACCCGTCTATAGTCTACCATAACAGTTGATAACCGACGCCCATACATCCAGCCATCAACTGCCACGACCCAACGATTAACAGTCAGTAGCTATATATCCGACACCCTACGACTCACACAACCAAATCCCAGGACTCCCGGTTACAACAACTTACCCTAGAGGGTATCCATAACCACCATTGACTCATTAAGAACCTAACCCGAACCAGGTTCGACATCGTTCCCAAAGAAGTGGGGGCGATACAATACCCTGTAAGCATTTACAGGATTAAATCTCGGAAGTCTCCTATTTAATTTAATTTAATAAAATTTAGATAATAATTAATTATAATGTACACAATTAATTTTTATAACCAAATCAAGTTGAGGAAGGATATAGAATTTATAAATTGAATGAGAATTACGAAGAGAGTAAAGAGATTGTCTTAAATTAACTGATTTCAGCGTTTTCCTGCTCACATGCCATTGAATTAATACACGCCACAAATTAGTTTAATTCAACCAAAAATTAATAAAATTACACCCTAAATAAAATTTCAACCGTAGAAATTTATTTACACAATTTACCCCCACTTAGCTGAATATTTAAACCTCAATTAGACAGAATTTTGCACCATTTATTTTGAATTTTCCCTTCTTTTTCACCCTTGGAGTGCTGTTTCTTCACTGAAATTCCCTTACTGTGTGCTGTTCAAATCACCCCATTTACATTCTGAAACGGGGGATTAAAAGCGTAAAAAGATGGGCCACCAGCAGCTGCCCTGCCCCTAGCGCCCAACAGCCCCCAAAATGACATCGTTTTGGGGCGCCATTGGTTGGAAAATTCCACCAAAATCCCCTCTAGTTCGAGCATGTATCAAGCCTCGATCCTATGTACCCCACCTGGTCCCTCGCACGTACAACAGTCCGAGCTGCTTATCATCCTCAGCCTGTGTATATACTACATTGAACTTAAAGTGAACCTACAACAGTTCCCAAAAATTGCATTTAAACCCCAGTACTTCCAAAAACTATCACTCGCACCCCACTTAATAATATCCCATATACCCCAAATTTCTATAATTACTTACCCATTTCTTTTAACACAAAATAATTTAATATTTCCTTTAAACCATAAACATTCAATAATCACCGTAAACACAAATTAAATTAATATTTCATTTAAACCTACAAATATTTAATAAACACCTTAATTACAATAATTAGTAATGATTAACCATTCCCTATTTAAATTGCTAAATATTTCCTATTCCTGATTAAATTAATAATTATTAATTATTCCTGATCAAATTTATAGTCATTAATTATTCCCGAATTACAAGGATGTTACACTGGCTCTTTGTTGTTGACCTTGAAATTTGAAGATGACATTGGCGACGACGAGGAGCAACGGCGACAACAAGGAACAACAGTAGCAACGGCGGCTACAGACGGTGGCGGCCAGTAGCAACGACAAGCAGAATAATAGTCAGATCTGGTGTCAACGATGAAGAGCAAGTCATCTTTTTCGAGCTGAACGGGGACCAAATCGATTTGTGTCTGTGTATATTTGAATGAGGACTAGATCGATGTGTATATTGATATATGTGCAGGCCAGATTGATTTGTTCGATTGTTTGGGAAATTTCTAGCGAAATTGTTTGAGGAATTTCTGTGGAATTGATCGTATTTTTGTGTATTTATTTATTAATTTATGTATTTAATTATTGATTTTGTATATGTGTATATTTGATTATTTTATATATTTAATTAATTATTAATTTTGTTTATGTGTATATCTAATTATTTTATATATTTAATTATTAATTTGTGTATTTAATTAATTTTTAATTTTGTTTATGTGTATATATGATTTTTTTGTATATTCAATTATTAATTTATGTATTTAATTATTAATTTTGTGTATGTGTTAAAATTATAAATAAAATAAAATAAATAGAATTAAAGTTTATAAAAATAAATAAATAAAATATGAAGTGAAGTAGAGAGTGTAGGTTGGAGCAGCACAATTTTTGAGACAAGTTAAGAATAGAGAGTGATTTGTTTATAATATTGTAAAGAGCCTGATAGGGAGGTGGGTTGGAGATGGCCTTATTCCTCCATTCCGTTTGTTCATCCCATTAAGCCACCATCAATAAAATGATGGGAAAGTATTCACACAGAAAGGTGAAGAAGAGAAGGTACTCTGACAAAACCTCTCGTCACACCAAGTTTCTCGCCAAGGATATCCTTTTCTATTGTTTTTTTTTTTTTTGTGTTTTCTTTTCAAAATTTTCTTTTAATTCTGTTTGGGATTTTTGTTGTTTATGGTGATTTCCTTGACTATGAGTTGGGGTTGGTTATGTGATGATTCTGTGTATGAGGAGCTACAGAAGCACGAGGAGAGGAAACCCTTGCCCCTTGATGAAGATATTCTTGGAATGGGTCAATTTTACAGCTTGCACTGTGAATAAATTATCTGAAAATAAATTTTTAGTTTTTTTTTCTATACTACAAAATAAATTAGCTAGTTCACTATTTAGCAAAATAAAGAAAAAAATAATAGTTCCTTGATTTTCTTTTTTTTTTTCCATTTACTAAATACTAGTTAATAGATTTTTTGTATGAGATTTTACATTTTTTACGAGCTTTCAATTTTTTCTCTTATTTTATCTATTATTTTCTTTTTTAGTGATAATTATATGAATTGTTATTTGATCCTTTTTTCACATAGACACCATTCCTCAAAAATTTTTTGCTTGAATATATTTTGGAATCATATATTTCCAATGCTTCAATCTGATCTATTTTCCATTAAAGATTTTACTCTCTCAAAGTTTGCTAGAGTTTTATTACACTGTCGCCTCTCGGTTTTTTCTTGGTACGTTTATCTATTTCAAAGATTATTCACTAGTTTTGTAACAACCCGTTAGTGGGTCTAGAAGTTTATTAATATTTTATTTATGGGCATTGAAAATTTTTCTCCTATTAAAGTAAATATAGAAAATATTTTTATGTGACAAAATGCATGTAAGTAAATTATGTGTTTAATTGAATGGATTGGGCTTTGAAATTGGGTTGAGGCCAAGTGTAAATTTTGTTGTAAGTTATGTGAAGTGAAGTTGTAAAGCCCATTGGGGCCTAAGATGGAATTAGGCCATTTTGTTTAATTGGGCCATTGATTTGGACTTGGGCCTATGTGTATAAAAGGTGACATTATAGTTAAATGAAAATGATAAATGTGGCAAATGACAAAAATGGGCATGCTTTATGAAAAAAATGTGAGGGTAAAAAGCGATTTTCATAATTGGTTTAATAAAGCAAATTATAAAGAAATAAGAAAATGTGAAATGTCCATAGAGGGCTTATGTGCTATGTATGTGGAAGGACAAAGGGGTAAAATCAAGGGGAGGGTAGTTGGCAACCCACTCCCTCTCCCTCACCTCTCCATGCATTCTTGTCATTCTTTCATTTCCCAATCCCTCTCTCTTGTGGCTATCTCTCTCTCTCTCTTCTTCTTCTTCTTCTTGGGAGCTCCAAGGTTGCTACTTTTAGGAGGTTTCTTCTTCTTCTTCTTCTTCTTCTTCTTCTTCTTCTTCTTCTTCTTCTTCTCTTTCAGTTCAAGCTTCAAGGCAACTTCTCTTGCACTCTCTCTTTTAAATGGTTTGTGCATGTTCTATTCTCTTATTCTCTTCTTTTGGCAAGCTTATTCCTTATTTTCTTCTTTGATGTAAAAACTAAAATCTTCTTGTTGCCAATAATTTAGAGAGGTATTCCAAATTCTTGGAGCCATTTTCTTGAAATAAGTAAGTCTTGTTTTATATTCTTGAACATTTGTGGGTTTTCACTTTATTGTTGTTGGGTGTCTTGAAAATGGTCTCCTTGGGGTTTGTTCACCCCATTTTTCTTTCATGGAATGACATTTATGAGTTAGGAAACTAGATTGGAAATTTTTGGGGTGTTTGGTGTCCATTTCGTGTGCTCTGGGTGCGTCGAGTTGACTTGTTTTGGGTTAAGTCGACTTGACAGAGGCCAGTTTTTGGCTGTTTTGCCTACTTTTCAATCGAGTAGACTTATTTTGTTAAGAGTCGACTTATTTTGTGAAAACTTGACTTATTTTTAGGCAACTCGACTTAGCCTAAGTTGACTCCCCACTAATTAAGTCAACTTAGCAGAAAAGACAAAATTACGCATGCTACACTATTTTAGCCATAACCTTTGATTTAGAAATCGGAATTGAGATCTGTTTGAATTTTCATAATCTAGACTCCAAGGGATTCGATTTGATATATAATATCATATACTTTGGTTACGATTTTAGTTAGTTAACACTTTTCTCAATCCAAATTAGGTATGATTATTAAAATAAGTTGCTATTAAATGCTTCCTCTGATATCACTCAATCCTCTAAAATGATAGGATGTGGTTGAAGATATATATATATATATATATGTATATACATGGGATTCATGAGATAAAAACGTAATTGGGTTGCATGAGGAAGCATGATAATCACATTTGGTAAGTTGTTAAGAAATGGTATTGGTTGGCATGTCCATGGAATCTCATGTGTGATGCATTGTTATCATTATATAAATAATTCCCTTTAAATGATATGGTGGAACCTATCTAAAGGTTGAATTGGATGAAATATCCGAGAACCTTAAGGGGCAAAAATTAAAGGTGTGTGAATGTTACTCGTTATAACTATGCTTGAGCTTGTGGTTGCGTTGCATTGTATTGTGCTTCTATATTTCTTTGCATTATGATGTTATGGGTTGCATTCATTGGGCGGGTCATGCTTTGTATGTGTTGGGAGCGTGAGCATTGGCATGGCACGGTTGGCCTGTGAATGTTAACTTGTGTATGTTAGGCGAGCATATGCATTAGAGCATTCGTGTGTGTGAATTTCTACATAGGTGTAGCATGGCTTGATGCTTGGCTTATGGGGGCCTTGCCATCACATCAATTCTACAAGACCTATTGCATTCCTTATATGTTGCATTGCATGGTGATAATGGTGGTGGAAATTGACATGTGATTGTGATGTGTAAGATTGTGGGTGGAAGCCCACAACAGCTAGATCTTGTGATGCATAAGACTCTAGGTAGAGGCCCACAACAGCTTGTGGTCTTGATGAGATTGTGAATGTTGTGGCATATGATGACGCCAGTGATGGATATGATATCTATGGATGAGGTAAGGGAGCCTTGGGCTCATGTGGTTGATTTGATAGTCTATTGTTAGCTATTGGCAGGTTTGTATACAGGTTCTTGGGTGCCAGTGTTTGGATTTTATGTGGGCCCTAAGGAGCATATGTGTGTATCTATGCATTTATATTATGGCTGGGTAACGTGATATATAACCACATGGCATGGATTGTGTGTTGTTTATGTATATGAGACTGGCATGTGTTTCCATGTACAGCATGACATGCAAGATGTCAAGGAAAACCCGATCGTATTCATTTTCCGTTGTTCCATACACTTATCGAGTCTTACGACTCATTTTGAAAAAAAAAAAAAGTGCTTTGATGAAATATAAGAAATTGTATTTCTTTGAGGATATTTTGTCAAGCGTAGAAGCCATGAACCCAATGGTCGTCTAGATGTTAGGTAGAGATTTTCTTTTGACTCTAAGTTCTTCATGCCTTCATATATTGTTTTATTGATGATTCCCTTTTCTATATACTTGCTGAGCCTTGTGGTTTACTTTATTTCTTTTGTCATTCCAATAAATGGAAACATAACTATTGAGGTGAGTCCCAGTTAGATGTGTATAGAGTAGTCTTGGCCTCACGATCCATATGTGTAATTTTGAGGTCATGAGTAGAGGATTTCATTTTGTATTCAAAGCCTTAGTGCCCTTTTATTTTGAAAATGTATGGGTGGTAAGCTCGAGATGATAATGTAAAGAACGTTGTAAGATTTTTATGGCTCCTATTGATAGTGAGCAAATATGGAAATAAAAAGAATTTTTTACAAATTTTGAGTGATTTTTGTATCTGTATCCATTTTGAATGGACCTTCTCTCAGACTTCCTATGCTAGTGGGAAAATCTGAGAGTAAGCCTTGACAATTTTAATCGATAATTGAAAAATTAATTTCATTACTTTTTTTCTTTGTTGATGGTTGGATGATTTTTTTAATATTTGTGTTTATCCGTCTCTTTGATAGATTTCAGATATGGTGGGTTTTGGATCACTTGATTGTGAATATTTTTTTTTTCTTCTTATTACATGATTCTTTATTTTTTTAATAGTATTTTTTTTCTTCAATGTTAGAGCCATAGGCTACATTGGGATTATCGCCCTTTCGTGGTCTCCCGTCGCTCATGTCATCAATTTCCGTAGAGGAGATAAATCGCAAGTAAAGGTTTTGCTTCATTGTGCAAGGCATGGAATCGAACCCACGACCTACTTGTAACATCCCGTATCGAGCGATAGGAAGGATCGAAACAACTTACCCTGATAGGCCTACGTGAACTTCCCAGGGGGTCGCCCATCCTTAAGTTACCCCAACTCAAGCACACTTAACCTAAGAGTTCTTTGCCTACATTTAGTCCAAAAGGTATCCAACTAGTGTTGTTTCATTCCTTTCTCAAGCTCAGGGTTGGGCAAGAGCTTGCCGACAAGAGCTTGAGAAATGAACTTGGGGGAAAGAGCTCACGATTAAGCTTATAGTCAGAGAACATATAGGTATGAGCTCGCGACAAAGAGCTCACGATTAAACTTATGGTCAGAGGGTATATAGGTATGAGCTCGCGACAAAGAGCTCGCGATTAAGCTTATGGTCAGAGGGCATAGACATGAGCTCACAACCAGATATACATCGGATATGTAAAACATGGGGTGTTTATACCAAGTTGTTCATTTCATATATATAATATATACATGTGAGGGTTTATTCAAGATGAGGGAGTATACCCACGATCTGCCTGCCTCTTATAAGGGCTATTTGAGCAGGCTTCTTTATTTGTACATATGTATACAACCTATAGCTCAATACAGAGGCGAACAGAACCTCTGTATCTAAACTGAAACCAAAGATATGCCATTCGCATAAAATAAATATGGGGTAAAGCAATCCACATTCGAAACATCAAAGGGACCTTAATATACTTAGTAAGGAGATTCAAAAGAAAATGATGTTGTAATCGGAGAAGAGAAGTTATACGCAACAACAGAGATATATATATACATTCATAGTCATCACAGTAAGACAAAATGAATACATAAATCACATCAGCTAGCTCGTACAAGGGTATAAGAGGATGTATAAGAGAACTTGCACTGCAAATCAAAGAAGAGTGCAAGAAGAACTAGCAAAATAATAAAGGAGAAGCAAAATCAAGGAAATGAAATACAAAATGTATAAACGAGCTTGCACTGAAAATAAAGAGGGAGTGCAAGAAGAACTTGCTTGTTGAGAATGAGAACTTCCACCCGCGCACAGGAAGCAAATAGCAGTAGCGAATAGAAGTAAGTGAATAGGATGGAGAAGGTGAAGAAGAAGAAGAACACAAAGAGGGACTAAATGAGCAATGGAACAGTGCGTTCAAAAAGAGGGGCTACGCATTGCACTGAAATATGAGATTTGCGCACAGAGGCTGTTGGGAAAAAGGAGTGCGTACAGATCTACACGTCAGCTCCAGAATTTACCGAAATGCCCTACTTTTCATATTACAAACAAAAATATCCAGGGGCTTGATTGACAAATGCTATTTTAATTTATTTTCTTTTCCCCATTTTCTTATTACACCATCAAACCCATTATTTCCAAATTATTTCTCACCATGGGCCTAAGCCTAAATCACATGTATCCCATATACATATATTCCAAGCCCACTAGGCTTAATTTTCACAATCACATGAACCATAAAATAAAATTTTAAAATCAAAAACT
Organism: Diospyros kaki; assembly: GCA_036245055.1. NCBI lineage: Eukaryota > Viridiplantae > Streptophyta > Magnoliopsida > Ericales > Ebenaceae > Diospyros > Diospyros kaki. The sequence goes on from BSEG01000003.1 coordinate 9,141,685, forward strand.
ATTTCTATGCCATCAAAATAGTTTATCATTAAATATTAAAGTACTTGGACCCACATTTAAACTGCCCTCAACCAACATTAAGTAATAAAACTCCTAGACCCATTTTAGGGTCGATACACGAGCTCTTGTCTCAACTTTGCCCGTGAGCTTTTATCATCAGCTCTTATCTCAGTCCTTTATTGCGAGCTCTTTCCGTGATTCTTTACCACCAGCTCATGCAGTGAACCCTTGGTCGTGAGCTCTAACCTTGTTGCAGGCCTCCACCCTTCAGGTTGTAGCGAGGTCTTGTTTTAGGAATTGTTTTGTTTCGAAAACAAAATCATCTCTTCTTCTAGGTGATACTCATATATATATATATATATATAAAGCTGAATATATCCCATTTGGTTACTGTTATCCCATGAATAACATAAATCATATATCCAAAAAATATGCATTAATAGTTGGGACCCATTTAAATAAATTGTAAAGAACTCATGAGCCTCTTAGGAATTGATTAAATAAATTTTGGATAATCACTGTGTCTCATGTGCATAATTGATGTGAGTGGAAAACTATCCAGTATTGTGATAAGGGCAAAAAATATATAAGTATGGAAATAGTTGTGAAATGAAGTTTCACGATGTTATATGGAAATGATTGCATGACACGTTTTGTAAACAATCAGTATGTTTATGTTATGATGCATCATATTATTTATCTTTGCACACCTAGTATTTTGCGCGGAGGGAAAGGGTACCCTAGAGCACCTGACGTAGAACGAGGTGGCCATAGCTCGACAGGTTAGCTCCATATTTATTGTGAGGTTTGTTTATGTAATACACTTTGGCATGTGTTGATTGATGGCTTGCGAGCCTACGAGATTTGATACTGATAATAAATTTATATGTACATTTGCATAGTGATATATGGTGACATGGTGCATGTAATTTGAAACTGATAAAGTCATAAATTACGAATCTTGAATATAACTGTCGAGTTCAAGATTACTCTTTTCGGTGTCACCATATTCTTGATTCCTGTTCATTGTTTCTAGAACTTGTTGAGTCTTGTGCCTCACTTGATCTTCTTTGTCATTCCAGGTAAAGGGAAATCTATTATTGGGGGCGAGTCCAGTGGGACTAAGGCCTAAGGATAACGGTGTATGGGGACACATTTGAACTTGAAGATCCTGTTTAGAATTTTGGGGAGGCTTGAGATGAAATGATTTTTAGTTATCATTAGAGCCTCTTAATTATTTTGTATGACTTTCGAGCTCAAACTCATGAGATTTTGGAAGTGTAACTGAATCTTAATTTAGTTTTCGCTGTTAGTAATGAAATGAGTTGTCTGTTTATTTATAGTTTGTTCTATATCATCTCTGTGATGACCTCCTTTCGAATATCCTATGCTAGTGAGAATATTCAAGAGATGGCCCTTACAGAGAGATTCTATTGGTTTTAGTCGAAAGGTGTTAGGGGCTTTTGTTCGGCTCTTTGTGATTCTTGTGTGGAAGACCTATTGTGTGTGGGTGCTTTGTTTGGTTGGGGTTCTGGGCTTTCGGTTGAGGGTTTTCTGTGTGGCTTTGCGATTTCGTTGGAATTACCTAAATGGTGAACAGACATAATCAGATCTGAGCCTTGACCGATTAACAAGGAGATCTATATTTTATTCTTCTTGTTCTTGATTATTTTCAATTTAATTTGGTTTTGATTTGATGGTTGATTTTTCTTTTGTTACTCTCAGATTTATGGAATAAATAAGATCTATGTAAGTTACTCTCAGATCTATGTATTTTCAGTAGAGTTTTTTTTGTTACTCTCAGATCTATGTATTTTCAGTAGAGTTTTTTTTGTTACTCTCAGATCTATGTAAGTTTTTTATATTTATTGCTTTTGAATTTTTTTAAAAATTATGTCTGGCAGATTATACATTTATGGGCTTTCGGTTGAGGGCTTTCTGTGTCATTTTGTGGTTTCGTTAGCGTTACCTAAATGGTGAACAGACCTAACTAGATCCCAGCCTTAACTGATTAACAGGGAGATCTATATTTTGTTCTTCTTGTTCTTGATTATTTTCAGTTTAATTTGGTTTTGATTTAATGGTTGATTTTTTTTTGTTACTATCATATCTATGTATTTTCAGTAGAGTTTTTTTTGTTACTCTCAGATCTGTGTAAGTTTTTTATATTTATTGCTTCTAAATTTTTTTTTAAATTATGTCTGGCAGATTATACATTTATGGGTTTTCGGTTGAGGGCTTTCTCTGTGGCTTTGTGGTTTTGTTGGCGTTACCTAGATGGTGAACAAACCTAACCAGATCTGAGCCTTGATCGATTAACAGAGAGATCTATATTTTATTTTTCTTGTTCTTGATTATTTTCAATTTAATTTGGTTTTGATTTGATGGTTGATTTTTTTTGTTACTCTCAGATGTATGGAATAAATAAGATCTATGTAAGTTACTCACAGATCTATGTGTTTTTAGTAGAGTTTTTTTTGTTACTCTCAGACTTATGTAAGTTTTTTATATTTATTGCTTCTATTTTTTTTTTTAAATTATGTCTGACAAATTATACATTTATGGGCTTTTTTTTTAGGGCTTTCTATGTGGCTTTGTGGTTTCGTTGGTGTTACCTAAGTGGTGAATGGACCTAACCGGATCCGAGCATTGATAGATTAACATGGAGATCTGTATTTTGTTCTTCTTCTTCTTCTTGATTATTTTTGGTTTAATCTGGTTTTGATTTGATGGTTGATTTTTTTTTTGGTTACTCTCAGATCTATGGATCTCATTGCTCCTTTGAATAAACTCTTATTTTCGAACGAAAGATCTGCCTCAAAACTGCAGTGTAAGTTTTTTATATTTATTGCTTCTAGATTTTTTTTTTAATTATCTCTGACAGATTATACATTTTTGCTCGTAGTCTATATTTTATCATTCATTGGTTTGATGTGTTTGAATGGACTGTACTTACCCGACTGTGGACAAAATTGAACACAACAGCCATTTCCTTAGCACCGTCTATTAGATCTGCATATCCTTTATTTATTTATTTTCTTGCTCAGATGTACTTGTTTATGCATTTTAACATATATCTTCTGTGAAAATGATTTATCTACTATATTGGACACAAAAAGGATTTGTTTTTTTTAAGTTTCTCTCATGTATATGGGGTTCATTACTCTTTTGAATTAACCCTTGATTTTGAATCAAAACTCTGTCAAAGACTCATTTATTTCAAAACTAAGGGATTTTTATTTTTTATTTTTTCTCCATATGAACAGATTAATGTTGTAAACAAAATGTTTACAAAAACATTATATGCCAGATTAATGTTGTGAATAAAATGTTTACAGAAACTCAGTGATAATTGGTCTCTCACAAATTCATCCTAAACCTGCTTATTTTTAAGCTCGTTTGTCTAGACGATTATTTTAATATATATATATATATATAGAATCTTCATTGTTCGATACTAATTGTTGTCTTAATTTGAAAATGAAGACAACGTCATCTGTTGAAAAAGATAGCACTCACGGGGAGAAGTGTGCAAATCTTCAATGTACTTCAATCACATGAGGTAAGTAATTCAAAGAACCTACTTGTTCATATTTTTATCGAAATAATTTTCATTTTCATATATACAAATGGGTCCATAAGTGAAAATTTAAGAAAATCATAAATTATTATTTGGACTACTCTTTTTCTACTTAATTTGATCAAATTGGCAACCAACTTGGTTTTCGGTCACACTTTGGTGCCTAAAAAAATTAGTGCTACAATACGGCCATATGTACACTATGTAAAAAAAATTTAAACATCAATAATCACTTTTAATTAAATATTTTATAGAATTCATTATTGTTATTCAATCTTTAAGCAGTAATTCAAAAATCATTATAGATGCCAGAATTTCGGAATGAAAAATGTCATAAATCCAGAAGTAATGCTATTGAATTATAATCGATCATCGATTATGTGACAATACTTTGAGATTTTTTAAATAATAGGACCAATAAAATAAGTTCATATTCATATATTTAATTCAAGTCTATCATCTAATGCCAAACATGATTGCACACAAGTGATAATATATTATGATTCATGATACATAATATTGTTCTATTCAATGATATATCTAATTAAAGGGAAATTTAGGGAAAAATATAAGTTGGTGGTAAAAGATTTCACTTGTATTGGAAATCACTAGAAATTCAACATCATCACCTAAAGAAAATAAAAAAATAAAATTACTACAAAATATGGGGCTGCCATTATACGGACTTTAGCACCATGTGATAGAATTGTTACCCTCATCTATAATTTCTTCAAAAACTGGAACCTGCATTCCAAAATCGAGACAACTGTTTAATCTTGTAGGTAAAAGATATAGCAAGACATTGGTAATTTTTTAACATGCAATTCTAAAACTGTCACTAAGATGGTGGAAAATTTATTTATATAAAATGAACAATATATCTCACCTTTGGTAAAAATTGCATGTTCTTGCAACTTTGGAGTCAAAAAACCATCGTTCGTGGACAACGATCTCATCGATGGTGAAGACGCAACACATCTTCCCTTGCTTATCTTGTGCTTACCGGAAGAAAGTGTTCTCAAAGTCTTACACGTGCCACTACTTTCTTGGCATTGAAAATTATCCGATAATGTAACCGGTGCATCACTAATGGAAAAACCAATATGTTGGCCTTGCGAAACTGTTAAAACATTAAATTTTAGTTTCCATAAACATTATTTTTTCAAAATAAAAATTAAGCTTTATAGTAATAATAATAGGTCATTACCATTTGTAATAACACTGAAAGGCGTCCTTGACAGTTTGTTTGAGTTAATCGTCAAAGTTTTCCTAGAACAACTTGTTATTCCATTAATTTCTCCCAAACATTCAGTGGAGTTTGTTTTTGAATGTCTACTACAGAAAATTGAGACTAAATGGGTAAATTCTTTTGGTTGTGTCCTTGCAAAAATGGGATGATATCACAATAGTCATCACGCTAATAGGTAAGACCCTCTTACCAGACTGAACTATTTCAATATTTCATTCATGTTTTCTTCCACATTAATCACATTGTTTTGCTTCTATGATAAATGCAAGAATAGCAGCAGTATAATAATGATGACAACACAAAACACGATATGGTATCTACTAACTGCAACAATAGTATAAAAAGACATTGTATTTAATTACCGTCTAAAAAAAATCCTAACTGCTATACATGACATTTGTGTATATTGCCTTGTGAACAATAGGGAAAAAATAATAATATCAATTTTAATAGTAGATCAAAAACTACATAAGGAGTGCTTCAAAAAATTAATGAATACAAATCGAAGAAATTGTGAAAACAGTATAAGGAGTGCATAATACTAATGCACATATTCATAATTATAAACACAGTAACTTAGATATACAAGAGAAATCACACAGTCAGATTTGGTGAGACACGAATAGAAAATAATACTGATAATCTTAACTTAAATGTGTGTAAATTGCCACATAAATAGTAGGGAAAAAAGTAATATAAAAAAGTACATTGTATGCATTTAAAGATTAAAATTAATGGAGATATAATGAAGCATTTTCAAAATAGTGCATAAGCATTGTCTATGTAACACCCCCTCTTCCAAGCTACCCTATTCCCTGGGCAACCTAGAAGAAAGAGCGTTACGGATCATGCAAGGAATAATAACTAGCCACAAGCATACATACATAAAGCATCCACCACCAAACCCACATCAATATAACAAACCTCAAAGATTACAAGCATAAATCTATTCAAGTTATATACAACAAAATAGGTTCTATAGAATCACAACATCATCTCCCAAGACCTTTGACAAGAAAGTAGACCAACGCACACACATCTCTACCCATCCTTCCTACTTAACTCCTCACCAGTTATTTCTTTACCTTTACCTAGAATGGTAGAGAGTACAAAGTGAGCTACAAAACTCAGCAAGTATAAGAAATAGGAAGGAAAGATAGGGCAAATAATAATGCGATATAGGTATGGGGGTCATATCCAATAAACATATATATACGGATGATAGATCACAATGCATGGACCACACACCCACCTATGAGGATAATGCCATGCATAGCACACATAAAAGTCGGTAAACACATAACTAGCTAATAGCCTCACATAGAAAAATAAAATGCATCATAACACATACCGGTCTGTAACTGATACCTGCAATCGGAAAAGCTATCATAACATGGGGACCATAGGTCCTATCTCATATACTTAGCTATGGCCATACATACATATATATATATATATATACATAATCTCACCCATGGTGGTCACCACTAGGTGTGCCCCGCAGTCGTCACCGCATGAGTGTAACCCCAGTCAGGCTAGTGCATACTGGTTTTGGAGGATATATCCCAGCAGTACACAACTACAATGCGCATCAACTTCCATTCCTTTCATGCAAATCCAATGCAACAAGTAAGTGGCCACACTCAATGCTCATGCCATAATAATTATTCGCGCTCCATGAGAATGCATGTAACGGAAAGTTAAATGTTCTCACACACAACATGCCCATGATGCACAAATATCACACTGTCAAAACATACCATGAAAGAGGTTAACGTGATCAACTTAAAATTATTCATATTCTATACCCATGGCCATCACAGTGAATATAGTAATATAAGATGGAGCACTCAACATTTCAACCTCATAGACAAACAGGGTGTTTTATTAAACATTCACGGTAGTAGTAGGGCATGATGAAGAGACAAGCTTCTCATGCCAAAATTTCAACAAAATCACCATTCTTTAGGAATAGAGGGGAAGAACAAACCCCACTTAGCTGTTAGAACATCCCCACTCAAAGAACAAAACCCTTACTAAACTCCCAAACCTATTTCCAAGAGTAGGAGATATTCCAAGAAAAGAGAGAAATAAAGAGGAACTTGCCTTCTTGCACCTTCTATGTCACCTAACAACAACTAGAACTGCCTTAGACAGTGAGATTTGGCTTGTTGGTGAAGAGAAGAAAAGGGTTTGAGGAGATACAGAGAAACTTATGAGAGAGAGAAAACTCAAGTTTATCTCCTCTATTTTTTGGTGATATTTTCCTTACAATTTATCTCTTTTATATTTTCCTCATAAGTTATGCTTATCCATTCATTTACTCTTCCAAATCTATAATTTTCTATGTGTTTCTCGAGTCATTAGCGATTCAGATGATATATGTATATACATGTATTCGTAGTGTTGTAATGTAGGAATACAGGGGGTACATTCTTTTATTTATTAGGGGATATTACTACGATGGAAAATTAAAGACAATCCCGGCCCTCAGTCAGATTGAGTAATGCTTCTGATGACAGGATTGGCTCTGCGTCTCGCACTTCGTCCCCTTCCATGGAGTTAATGATTGGTGAAGCTGGGAAGTACCTCTTAAGGTGCACGGTGTTCCAAGTTTTTCCTATTGCCTCGCCTTGTGGCGTTTAAGTATGCACATGTTGGGGACCCACATCTTCTAAATTATGTAGGTTCCTTCGCAATTCGGGCTAGGTTTCCCTTCCTCTTCTATTACCTCCCCCTACATCCAAAATTTTCATTTGGATGATAAACTGTTGTACTCAATCAAATAATTTAGTCATAGAATCCGGATCGGAAAAGGCTAGGGATCTTCTAAGTGAGGCGTATGTAGTTTCGTGATGACACTGAATCGCCTCACAAGATATATTGTAGTTTCATTAGGGATCTTCTAAGTGGGGCGTATGTAGTTTCATTAGGCTTCTACTACAAGCTCATAAGATATATTGTAACACCCCGCCTCGCCAAGCATGTCTTTATAAGGGAATTCTGGGGAATCTTTTTTTTCTTTCCAAGTTCATCACGCGCTATGACTTCAGGGACAATCTTCACATGCAGATAAGAATCCCGAGAACCCCAATCTTGCTCGTTTAAATTAGAAGATCAATAACCTTAAAACTAAACGAGATATATTATAATGCAGCGGATCCATTAACATTAAAATACTGTGGCCTATCACGAGTTTCATACAAGGTATTTCTACACCAAAACACGAATTACAAACTACCAAATGATAACATCATTATCTTACAACCGTTCATACATATACTAAGGTAAATACTGTCACCTCAAAATGATACAACGACTATCATTCTAAATACCATTGGCCCTTGACTGGCCACTTCCTCACCCTCGCAGTAGTCCCTGGCTGGAACGTTGAATGTTCTAGGGGCATAACCCAAATTAGATGATAAAACATCTAAGTGATGGCATGAAATAGTTCACTGAATGCATGAAAGACGCACGAGCATGGCGTATACAGACAACAACGACATACAACGTGTCTAACTTGAGAAATCTCTTTGACATACTGAACCTCCTGTGGAAAATCCATTCCCCACACAGTTGGGGTTGACCTTGCTATGACATACTTAATCCTTGAGTGCCCTACTGTGTCACTCGTTCACATGGATTAATCTTGTCCCATTCTCAAGAAGACCCCATCTTGTCCCTCATGAACATAACACCGACACGAAAACCAATACCCTGATGATATGAAAATTAGACGCCATGCACCGACTCTTTTTGCAAGTAAAAATAGTTGATGCAATATACCACATGTTCAATATGCATACGATGTCATAGGTACATAAATAAACGCATATGCATAACACACTGAGTTCTGGAAGGTATGACCGCTCACTTGAACTGGTTTAATCACAGGTAACCTAAGCTCGGGAGGGTAAACTGCTCAACTAAACCCACTACACACACACCAACACACTTCAAACAAGGGTAAAACTAGAGTCAAACCACTCACTTGAATGTATTTGGAATGCCTTGATCCTCGTACATTACCTCGATTTGCATACCAAATCACAAACACTTGAGCTTATACTCAACCTCGAGCCACGATACTCCCTAAACATTGTATTTAATTAAGAAAGCATTAAAATCCATTTTTCTCAATTTTTCCATAATTTCCTCTATTTTGTCCCAATTTTCACCTTGATAATTCCAAAATAACTCTCTTCAAACATTTTTTCAAATTTTCCAACATGATAAATCCTAAAATAAATTAAGAAAAATACTAGAAGAAGAAATACCAAAAATTCCTTTGTCATGCGCCTAGCGCGTGGGTGCGAGTGATGTGTGGCGTGTGGCGTGTGGCACACGCCACACGCCACCTTCTTCCTCATTTTTCTAGCTATTGACGACATCTCCGATGGCAGATCCGAGAGTACCCCCTTCAAGCCCTCGTCTAATCGATCACAACCATACTAGTTTTTGGAAGAAAGGACACCCAAAAGTGTCCCAAATCGGCAGTTACAAGTGCGGGGTGGCAAACCACCTCACTTTTCTGACCAGGCTTCAAACAGCCTCTAAACACATTCCAATCCTCACGAAACGCTCCAGATCTTCTCTCCTTGATGTAAGGGTCAAAAGCCCTCTAACCTCTTTCTTCGATTCTACCTCTAACCCATTCGATTTGAAGCTCTAAATTTTTAAAACCCTCGGCCACTTTGCTTCTATTTATACCCATTTTTTAGATCGAAAATCACCAAATCTTGGTTGATCTTACCCCTGAAGCACCAGATCTAGCCTTTAATGCCCTCAAAAAGCCTTACATCATGAGGAAAGACCTTCAAAAATCTCGGCCAGATTTTCGGTCACTTCCGCCATAAATTCTGACCATATCCTATCCAATCTCGATCAATGGCTACCACCCAACGTCTCCCCACGCCGTATACCACCTTCCCCACCTATCCCTCGTCCGTCCCATCGCCGAAAATGGCGGCCACTATGGTGGAAGGCAATGGTCGACTTCCCTGGTGCGTTCACATTGCAACTTTGGTTTATTACACTTTGGCCCTATGTTTTCTTCATATGACATTTCTACCCTTTCCATGATACCCCTGATCTATCCAACTATACCACTAAGGCCCTCAAGTTTAGTACTTCTCATTTCACCCTTGAAAATTTCAAAAAATTATTTGTTTGACCTCCCTCGGGCAAAATTAGAAAATTGCACTTTGGCCCAGTTGCTCGTTTTGACCTTAAATCTCTTTGTTTTAACCCGAATTTACTCAAGGGTTGTTCTACACATAAAATGTTAGTCCTCAGCATGCTCCGTTGACTTTCTAGATGTCCCCTACGTCGATTCGATTTTCTTAGCTCAGTCGACAACTGTACCCAAAATTGTTTCCGATCCCACTTCTTTTGATACCTAAAATCATAACTCGTATTACTCGTCCCTATTATACCATTTTCCTTAATCATCTAGGGTCCGGTGTACTTCCTCTAGTCGATTCGGTTGCTTTAAATTATGATAGTGTATCCTACAACCCTTTTCTTTCTAAAATTCCAGTTATTCCCTTCATCAAATACCATTTATAGCCTCGAGAAATTTTCGGGTATTACATATATAACACTCTTCTTCTTCAGGAGATAGAAGGAAAATGCATCCAGGACTTCTTTCTTCAACTATTTGAATGATCGTATATGTCCTGTTGGTAATTCAACGAACCACTGCTAAGCCTGTCCTTCCAGGGAGTGCAGGAAAGCCCTGCACCTAGTGACCTTATTCCATCCATGTAACACAGCCATTGTGACAAAATGTTATAGGTGCTTCTCTAGGTCCTCCCTTCCCGAGTATATCGAAAGTTGCAGCAGTTCAAACCCTAGTTGCACTGGTTGCCTTTGGAGTTCCTCATGTTAGATTTGAAATGCTATGGCACACACCAAGAGGGGCGGTGAATTGAGTAATTTAAAAACTTAATTGAACTTGAAAAACTTTTTGATACAAATTGAGGTTTTAGTGATTTAAAACATGAAGCATATAAAATGAAAAATGAACAAAGATAAATATGAGAACGAAGTGGGGAATAGTGAAATGTTTGGAAAGATAAATAGATCAAAGAACACAAGCATAAGAAAACACAAGGATTTATAGTGGTTCGACTTAACCCAAGCCTAATCCAGTTCTCTCACAATGAAAACAAGGCTTAAGAATATATTAACAATAATAGAATGAAGCCTTGGAGAGAAAAATATAACAATGAAAACACAAACACTATAAGCTCAAATAAAAAGATTCGTAATCTTTAGATCAACTCGTTTTCATCCATTAGCCTTCTCAAGTTCATCTATGACTTGAATTTATAAGTATCCCAAAAGATCTAAGAGAAAACTAGTAGTTTGTGAGCATTGGGATTTGAAAAACTAGCCGTTGGAGGCTTTTTGCAAACAAATCTGTCGACATATGAGGTGGGTTAGTTGACAATTGCTAATTAAAATAAAGACTTAGTCAACAGATACAAGGATTTATTCGACAAATGCAATTTATCTGTTCTGTTAGTCGACAAAGTGGAAAGCTTAGTCGACAAATTGAGGCTAATATAAATACATTCGCATTGTTAGTCGACAGAAGCAAGGAGATAGTCAGCAGAAGCAAGAGCTTAGTCGACAGAATGGAGCATTAGTCAACAGAAGCAAGGGCTTAGTCAACAGTTTGAAGGCACTCAGTCGACAGATGAAGACTTTGAAGATACAATACATTACAACATATTTACATAAATGTCCTCATTTTCTTTAATTTATATTTTACCTTCCATTTACTTTAGTACATAAATGTAAATAAGAAAGTACCCTCTATTTGGATTCAATAAAAATATCTAAAAAATCAAAATCCATATCCATAACAAAATAGAATTTTGGTTTTAGTACAAACTCGGGATTTTACAAATTTGCCACTCTCAAAATACATACATTCTATTTATTGAAAAATTTAATAAAAATCATTTTAACAACAATGAATACTAGCTATTAAAATACCAAGATATAGTTTTTCAAAATGAGAACCTTTTCTTATATGTCTCCTTATAATGCACTAATATTTCAGATTTAGAAAAATTATATTATAAGGTAAAGCATTCACTATCCAATTTGAATAAACCAATCTGGTGAAATCGTTTAGGAGATTCTTTTAGATCTTAAAGCTTGTTTGTGCAAATCTCCATCTTAAGGAATAAATTGATTTTGTTTTTCATCATCAAAACCAAACACAAGAGTAAAATATCATTAGATAGAGGAGACCCCTTTGGGGGCGTTTCCTTTGGCACCATCATTACCTGCTTTTGCTCTAACACCTCTTCTATGAGGCGTTTGATGTCAAACACTCTGAGTGTTTCCTTTTCTGCTTCACTTTTGCAAAGAGGTGGGACATAAGGAGCTCTTGAGTAGGTGCTTTTTGATGTCTATTTATACATGGGAGCTTTCCTTGCCCTCCTCTCATGTTTCCTTCTCAAGTCTGTCATTTCAAGGACCTTGTTATTCGGCCTTGGAGTTTCAACTCTTATCCCCTATCGTGCAGTCCTTGGAGGGTTGTCTTGGGGTCTTCGGCGTTCTCCCCCTGTACCAATTTGTCCAAGGTGGGGAATGTGAATGTCTGACATTAGTTCATATAGCAAAGCATTAATTTCCTATAGTCTTCTAATATTCTCCTCATTGTTCATCCAGAGTTCATCATTCTAGTGTTTCAACTCCTCAAAATCCTTCTGCAATTGTTCATAATCTGAGAGTAGGACTATGGATGGAGCTATCCCTGAAGTCACCAATTATTCATATTTGGAATTGAAGACTACCCAAAGGATTCCTGACTAGCAGGCGATGCATTTGGGACTTGTTTCCCTCGCCCTGTCGCATGTCTCCCCAATCCAACTATGTGTACGTCTCCCTATTTTTAACTCTCCATGCCCCCCAGTCTGGCGGTCTGGTCGCTTTCGAACATAGGAAAGTTCCCTGAATGCACTTCGTTGTCAGGGTGATCTTTTGAAAATTCTGGTACCAGAGGGTGCACTTAACTGGGGCTTCTTATGTCTCCTGTGCTGGTACGAGCACTCATTCGGGTGTGGTTAGTGGGTTCACCAAACCGACTGATCTTGTCCCTCTCGGCATCTTGTGTTAAGATTGATTTTTTGTTACGTTTCCCATAGACGGGGCCAAATTGTTGTTGTAAAAAATATAACAATTAAAATTTATGATGTGGGGTCCACTCGCGCTTGGTGTCAAGTGAAGTTAGGTTACCACAAGAGAAGCTTCCTCAAGGGAGTTCACTATAAGGATGCCCGCCACAAGGATTTCGTTACACGCTCCTTTGCCACAAAGATCTTCCTTCTCCACAAGCCTTTTGTAACGTCCCATCTTTCCAGAGGGTGTCACTATACTGAGGCCCATCATATAAATACATATTCTCTTTCTTAAATACATTTCTTAAACCTCAAATACCGTATTTCAAAGAAAACCCCCCAGCATATCATTATAAATGAGGAAACAATAATCGAAACTTGATATGGTACATAATCAATTCACTTTATAACAATATAAGAATCTGTACCATTACATCATATCTTCAAAAGCCTTAATACATAAATACATGGAGACTCGATTCCCGAGATAACATTTAAACACCCTAGGTGCAATTAAATGATATCTCAAATATATAGCCATTTCCTAACTCCTGAAACATGTTCGGATAGACAAATTACCGGAACTACCTGTTGAATCCATTGGACACGTCACCCCGTGTTGTCATATCTGAACCTGCTCCTTGCCTAAATTGCAAGTCTCAACTGGAACGTTGAATGTTCTAGGGGCATAACTCAAGTTAAATGATGAATCATCTAAGGGTACAATAAACATATTTCGTGCATGAATGCAAAATACAAAATGTCATTTCTATATCATTTTAGATTGAGTCAACCGTACCCAATTGTTGTTCTCCATTTTTACAGTCTCCTTACAGGCCAAGGTGTATGGGTGCACCCTTGGTAGAGCAGTGGTGCCAATCCATAATCCCAAACCCTTATGCAATACATGATCAATAACAACATCGTGTTCATATACACATTTCATCATAGCATGTAAATACAATCTACATTACATATTCACATCAAGACATGACAACATGATAAAATCATTTACTTAAAATCAGGTTTTTGGGGGGAATCACTTACAAACCAAGCATTTTCCATAAAACTAAATCCAGTTGGGAAGTACCACTTACCTTTTCAATCTTATCGAGCTACCTCGATATTCACACCTGTCTCAAAATTTGTGCATGATCTTGATTTGCGTCCCAACCTCAAAATTCGCACAAGTCACTTCAACTTTAAGCCTCAAAGTATCCTTAACTTAGTCTCTTATGCTTTCTCTATATGCGTGCCCTATCCTCAAAACACGTGCCCGATCAATTTCTTGGCTCCGAGCATGTTCCTCGAGTCCCAAATTAGTTCCTAGAATTTTCTGGGATTTTTCGACAACTTTTCCCCTATTTTCCCTATTTTTCTTCATTTTTCCTATTTTCCTTTCTTTTCCTTTTTCTTTTCTTTCGTCTTTTTCTTTTTTTTCTTTCCTTCTTCTTCCTTCCTTCTTCTTTCTCTTGCCTACGTGCACCAGCAACTCCCTCACCCACCCACCGCTGCACACTAGCCACAGCCGGCTGCCGCGACCTCGTCGACCGCTGCCCATCTTGCTGGACGCCTCCAACCTTACTGGACCGCCGTTCCACCCACGCCTACTCGCCTTCAACAGAGCTGCCATGGCCTCGGCTTGCTGTTCACGACCATGGCCGCTTGCTGATCATTTCAACCACTGACTCGACTCTTTCTCTCTTTCTTGATCTCTCTCTCTTGCTTCTCACTCTCTCGATCTTTCTCTTGCATTTCTTATTGCCTCCCAATCGACCATAACCGCTCCCAATTTATAAGCAAGCTAATGCTTGCTCTCCACGGATTGCATATATATATATATATTATACATCACATTATTATCTAATCTCATCCAAATCTCCTACCTTACATATTCCAAAATTTCTACAGATTTTCTCCTCAAATCTCGCTGCCAAAAGCTCTCAAATCTTACAGTAAATCTCTTCAATTTGGCTCACTGTTAGTTGCTTGGCCTCTAAGCACATATACATATATATATATATATATTTACAAATAATTTATTATATAATTAAAATTATGAGAATTGCATATAAATCCATAATTTATATTCTTATCCTCACTTCAACCTTGCACATTGCAATTACATCCTCAAATAACAATTTCATTTGCATTACAACATCAAAAATTCAAAATTAATAACTCGAAGTTACTTGGTAATGATGATTTCGCCCTAGTGTCCTTACTGTGCTATCGTTTCATCCCGAAACCATTGAAGGGCTGCTCATTACGAAAAATTGCAGCCCCCTCAGGCTTCCGTTGACTTCTCGAAGGTTCCCTAAGATGATTCAATTTTTCAGCTTGAATTAAAACTGTACCGAAAACTATTTCGGTTCTGATTTCTTTTAATACCATAAATCCTATCTCGAAATGCTCATCAATATCATATCATTTTCCTTAGATAATTTAACTCCGAGGCATTCCCTACAGTCAATTCGGTACTTATAACTGCTATCAAGCCAATTTTTCAGTATTCTAATCTTGGTTAAATTACATGGCAACCTCATGAAAATATGGGTTCTTACACTTTTTCGCCACAAGCTCTTTCTCCACAAGCTCCTTTTCCGCAAGGTTTTGCCTTTGTCGCTAGGTCTCGCCGCAAGGTTTTGATCTTGTTGATACTCAAAAATGGGCTAGAAGGCTCGTAGGAATCCTCACCCGCGATGACCCTCTGATGCCTAAGTCAGTACCGAATGCAGATAGTTACTCTCAAAAATAGTGAAAATACAGTCAATGTGTTGAGATTTTACTCAAATTCGAAGTCCTTTTCAATGTCTTGTAGCTGGGTATTTATAGGGCACGATTCTCAAGGATGGCTAGTGTTGACATGTGGTGATTGCTGAGTGGGGCTTAAGTTTCATCAAGAGGGGGGCGCTTGCAGCGAGGTGGGCCAGCCTCTACCGCTAGGCTGCACACAACAAGGCTACCGCAAGGCAGGGCCTCGCGACCAGGCCAGACCTTACCGCGAGGTTGGCCCTCGCGGCTAACAACTTGCCGTAAGGCCAGACCTTTGTGACAAACACCTTGTCGTGAGGCTAGTTCTCGTAGCTATCTTCTAGCCGTGAGCCTTTATATTTTCATTTAAAAAAAATCATTTTTTTCCTCTGATTTTTCATGGCACAACACAAGGTGATTTTGGTTCAATTGTTTATCATTTTATTTAGGAAAAAAGTGCATAGTTTTGGTAAGCATTGTCAAATTGTATTAAAAGACGATGGGGTTCGCTTTGTGAGGACCATTTTAAGTGACTTGATGGGTTTCTTTATCGTTATGTAAGTATTAAAAAAATCATATTTAATGTGATTCGACTTATCAGCTTAAACTTGTAAAATAATTTCAAGATTAAATCATCTTAGCATAATGTTTTTCTTTTCTTTGATATAAAGGACCAACCTAATGTAATTAAGGATTTTGTAATAATAGGACAAGTCAATCTCTATAATGGTATTATAGATTAACAATATTCAAATTATTATTGACATGTTATAGGAAAAAGTCCATTAAAAAATATAAAAAAAAAGTCTAGAAACCCAAAATAATTCATTAGGCTTAAAAAGAAAAACATAATCCCAATCAAATGAAACATCAGGAGACCAAAATTGTCTCCTGGAGACTGGTACACCAAGAGATTGTAAGGTCTCCCGATAATTGGAATACCTAAAGTTCTCTTAAAGACTAATGCTCTGACTGGTCGAATGGGAGATCTTTATGGTCTCTTAGTTAGTAAGGAACCGGGAGACCTACAATCTCTTGGAGACTGCCCGGTGGCAGGAGGCCAAAAGACCAATCGATCTCCTGAAGACCTATACCGGGGGACTATTTTTGTCCCCCAGATATGGTAGACCGTTTGGTAGATTTCCTCTTTATTGGGGAGATTTGCACAAAATGTAAAAAGGATAACTTTGATAAAAAAAAAAATCATCTAAGAGTTCTAGGAAAATAATAGACATTATCCATATAAAATTTTAATTCTAATAAGACTTGAAATATTAGGATAAACATTACGTGTAAAAATCATAATCTTATTAGATCTAAAAAAACTACATGTTTTTTTATAAATAAATAGTTTCTTATTTCAAAAAATGTACTTATCTTATACTAGTTTATATATAGTCTTCAAGTTTTCATTATTTTCAATATATGAATTATTAAATATCAGTGTTTCATTTTCTTCAATGTCTTTAAAAAATATACTTCTCTGATTATTTTCTTTCTTATAGACTCCAAACAACTTGATGACAATATTTCTACTTTATAAATTTATTATTATAGCAAAATGACAATAATTATAGATAAAAAATCTTCATATTCAACTTAAGTGGTCATTTGAGGATCAAGAATTAAGAAGACCTCTTACTAAGAGTTAATTACTGATAGAATTCTCAGCTCTCCACTTGATAAACTCAATTAACAATTAACATGAGGGTTAAAAGAATGAATAAGATTTGAACTCAATATCTACATATTTACCAACACGTAACACTATAATTACACATTTAAGGTAGTGTTTGTTAAAATGAATAAGATAAGGTTATATTAAAATAAGACTAAAAAACTTTTCGGACTAAGATATGGAATGATCAAGATAAAATTGAGAAGTATTTCAAGATTTTTATTAAACTATTTGTTAAATTTTTTGAAATGTACTGGAGGATATATGCATAATATTTTCTTTTTTGTAAGATCCAAGATATGCTTATTTGGAGAGAGTAAAGATGATCATATCTACAAAAATATTAGATAAGAAGTCATGTGACTTCTTTTTCTACGATCGTTAGATAAGTTTAACAAATACATTAGAAATGACAAAAATTTAATTTTTTTTATATTTAATTTTTTTAATTTATATTTTAATTAACAAATACTATCTAAAGTATTGGGTAAGTGTTATTATAACTTAAAAAATCTTTTTAAATAAAGTATTAAATTTTGACACAACACTTATTACATATTATTAGAGTACAGGTTCTACCGCTTTGATATGTAACCTTATGTTCCTTCCTGATCAAAGGGGCAGTCGGACGTGGGCTTGCAACGACAAGGAATGGGCTCTGGTGATCAGGCGGTCAGGGGGTGGCAGGCACCTGCAAGCACTCTGACATTCAAGTGAGTGAGAGAATAAATTGGCAGAGTGTTGGTATGCTAGAAAAGAACATACCTGGGCTCTTGGAGAGAGCTAGTTTATATAGAGGAATCAGAGGTCCTCCTGTATGCATGCGTCATGCATTTACAGGGTGATGACACTGGATATTCAATGCCAACGGGGCTCCCTAATGGTGGCATGGCATCGACAAGACCCTCATTAATGTGGATGGGATCTTCCATTAATGAGGATAGGATCTACCATTAAGGAGGATTGGATTTGGAACGGGCGCGAAAGCACCTAATGTGAGGCGACAATGATGTTATTGCAGGCTGGCGTAGGGCTAGGATCGGGCCGTGGGCTGAGGGCCGAGATTGGGTTGTGGGGGCTAAAGCTCAAGATTGGCTGGTATGGTCCAAGGCCCCCTAGGTTGGATGTTCAAGAACCGAGCATTCGAGTTAAAAAAGGGGAAGTTGGGTGAATTTACTACTTATCCAATGTTTGAGGCCTAGCTAGCATTCGGATCCATAGCTGGGTGAACCGAGCATTCGAGTTAAATGAATGGCCAAGTTGATGTGGGGTCGTGCCTAGACGGTTGTGGCAGTTTTCTCGAGGTCATGGCAAATGATAGGTGTAATTTTGAGATTCGAGGCATCACGCTTGGGAAGTGGGGTGTTGTAGACAAGTAACTAACAAGTCATTATTTTGCTCGTGGTTTTAAATGTGTGATAAGTGGTGTCTGTTTTATTTGGTTGTATCTCTGTAGTGTTGTAGGTTGATTATCAAGAATGTAAGCCTTGTAATGTAATGAATAATGAAATGAAGAATTTTTCGAGTACCTTATAGCTTCTGGATTTCTTTATTCTTACTTTGTTGTAGTACTTGGATGAATACTTTGATTTTTACAAAGTGCCGACTAAGCCGAGGTCTTTAGACCTGTTTGATACAAGGCGTGAGTTTGAATAAGACTGAGGTAACTCGAGATCTGTTTACGCCTGTTTGATACAAGGCATAATTTAGGGCAGGATCGAGATGAACTGAGGTCCGACCAATGCCAGTTTGATACGAGGCATGAGTTTGAGTAAGACCGAGGTAACTCAAGGTCTGTTTGTGCCTGTTTGATGCAAGGTGTAATTTAGGGCAGAACCGAGATGACTCGAGGTCCGACCAACGCCTGTTTGATACAAGGCGTGAGTTTGAGTAAGACCGAGGTAACTTGAGGTCTACTTGTCCTTGTTTGGTACAAGGCATGACAATGAGAGAGGCAAGGCTTCGAGGTCCGCCTGCCGAGGTAGACTCGGGCCCTTAGGGGTGAATTGACCACTTCAGTTTGATACACGGAGCATGGTTAGGACTAAGATGACTCGATGTCCAACCATGCCAAATTGACCCCACCCTTGTCTGGTCCCAAGGGCGGTTGATGGCAAAGCAAAAAAGGAGGCAAGTGGCCAGCGGCTGTCGAACCACTCCAGATTAGATTAGATATCTATATACCTCTCTTCTAGTTTGCAGCAAAGTGCACCCTAGGTCGTCTCTCACAAGGAGCCTCACTTTCTTCTACCACATTGAGAACCAATATAAACAACAGTTTGTTTAGGGGGGGTTTTGACAGAAATCCAAATATCAAAACAGAAGAAACAAGGATAGATGAAAATCAATAAATGAAATGTAACCAGCTGTGTATTTGTCCCCTCTATGAAATCTTCCTTGTCCAACCTATAAATCTTGGCTTGTTACATGTTTTTAATCTCTGGATATCAAACTCAAAGCATCCCCAACAACCGTCCAAGGATTAGAATGATTGGAACAACAAAATGAATACAGAAATCTCTTATAAATAAAATGCAATCATTCATTCTCTATTCAACCCATCCGAAGCTATGCAAGAACAACCATTCAAGCACATTATATTCATTTCCGAGATGTTATACCAACCGGCTACAACACTCTGTTCTCTTAAGCATTTAACAGAAAATGAATCCATGCAAATTCACACAAACCTGCCATGAACTCCATGCATTCAAAAATCTGCTCAAACTAAACCAAATGGAAATGAATAAGATTAAAACAAACAAACCAGGTTTTTGCATCTCATCTGGGACTCAGATTCCACATGGGTTCAAGATACACAACCGGTTACAATAGCTCTAGCCTTTCATTGCAGCAAAGAAGACAAAATGGAAGCAAAATGAATAAAACAGAAAAATGCTAACAACAAGAAAAATGGCCAGAATCTCCTCTCTTTTCTCCTCTCTAATATCTGGAAATAAGTGCTAAGAGGCCTTAAATACATGGCTAAGAAAGGAAAAGCTAGGAAGGCTAGGGTTGGGCCTAGCCCAATAGAAAAGAAAAGAAACAAAAGAGAAATAAGTGAGCCCCAAAACAGCAAACTCGAGCAGCCCAAATCTGCTCCTTGAAAGTGAGCCCAAGCTCCTTTAGATGAGTCCCACAATTGCCCAAGGCCGGCCTACCCTCATGAAGTCTGAAATGAGCCACTTCAAGTCTTTTCCAGCTGCTTCTCTAGCCCATCCAATATTTCCTCAAAGCTAAGCAAGCTTGGATCCATAGAAGTAAGATAGAAAATAGTGTAAGGACAATTTGAAGTATAATAAAATAGAAACAATGAAAGATCAGCAAAAATTACTTCAAATGACATAATAAGATTGAGGTGAAATGCCAAAATATAGCATAAATATGCATGCTATCAGCAAGGCAAGGCCTCGCGGTCCGGCTGCCAGGATAGACCCAGGTGCTTGTGGGTGGACTGACTGCGTCAGTTTGATATATAGAGTACGGTTTCGATTGAGATGACTGGAGGTCCAGTTGTGCAAAACTGGCCCCCGCCCTTGTCTAATCCCAAAGGCGGTAGACGTCACAGTGGTGGTTGTTTTATTTGGTTGTATCTCCATAGTGTTGTAGGTTGATTATCAAGAATGTAAGCCTTGTAATGTGAACCTTGTATAGTAATGAAATAATGAAATAAAGGATTTTTTGAGTACCTTGTAGCTTCTGGTTCTCTTTATTCTTACTTTGTTGTAGTAATTGGATGAATACTTTGATTTTTACAAAGTGTCGCCTAAGCTGAGGTTGCTAGATCTGTTTGATACAAGGCGTTAGTTTGAATAAGACTGAGGTAACTCGAGATCTATTTGTGCATGTTTGATGCAAGGTGTGAGTTTGAGAAAGGCCGAGGTAACTTGAGGTCTGTTTGTGCCTGTTTGATACAAGGTGTAATTTAGGGCAGGATCGAGATGAACTCCAGCCAACGCCTATTTGATACGAGGCATGAGTTTGAGTAAGACTGAGGTAACTCAAGGTCTACTTGTGCCTGTTTGGTACAAGGCATGAGTTTGAATAAGACCGAGGTAACTCGAGATCTATTTGTGCCTATTTGATGCAAGGCGTAATTTAGGGTAGGACCGACATGACCGAGGTTCGGTTAATGCTTGTTTTATACAAGGCGTGAGTTTGAGTAAGATCAAGGTAACTCGAGATCTGCTTGTGATTGTTTGGTACAAGGCATGATAATGAGAGAGGCCAGGCTTTTAGGTCCTCCCATCGGGGTAGACCCGAGCACATAGGGGTAGAATGACCGTGTCGGTTTGATACACGGAGCACAGTTGGTATTGAGATTACTCGAGGTCTGGCCATGGCCAACTGATCCCCGCCCTTGTGTAGTCCCAAGGCCAATAAACTGCATCACAAAAGAGGAGGCAAGGCCTTGCGGTCCGCCCATAGAGATAGACCCGAGCGCTTGGGGGTGAACTGATAGCTTGGGTTTAATACACGGAGCACGGTTGGGACCAAGATGACTCGATGTCTGACCATGCCGAATTGACCCTCGCCCTTGTCTGGTCCCAATGGTAGTAGATGACACAGTAAAAGAAGAGTTTACTTAATTGTCTTTGACTAAGTGGAGTTTACTTAATTGAATAATACAACAAAAATATTTAGGATAGTTACTTAGTTATAGTATCTTTGCAGGCAGGCTACAGTCCATGACCTCGACGAAGGCTATTCTGAGAGCTCGATTAGGTGGTAGGCTTCATTGCTAAGGTTATTAATGACTCAATAAGGACCCTCCCAATTAGCGTCAAGCTTCCCTTGTTTGGGTTGTTGCCTTGGGCCTTTAACCTTTCTCAAGACCAAGTCTCCCTCTTGAAATCTTCCGGGCCTGACCTTTTTGTTTTATTTTTGAGTAGCCCTTTGCTTGACAGCTTGTTCACGGATATGGGCCAGGTCTCAAATCTCATGTATAAGATTGAGGTCAGCTTTTTGCTCCTTATTGTTGACGTCCTCTTGGAAATGTTGCCGCTTGGGAGTGGGCTCCCCAACTTCTACTGGGATCATGGCTTCGAACTCGTAGGTGAGTTGAAGAGGTGTCTCCATGGTTGAAGGTTGAGCCATGGTGTGGTATGACCATAGCACCATGGGGAGTTTTTTTGGCTATGCGCCCTTGGCATGGTCGGTTCGTTTCTTTAATCTAGCCAAGTGCCCTTAGCGGCTTCAGCTTGGCTATTAGTTTGTGGGTGCTTGACTGAGGTGAAAACCTAGCGGATGCTAAGCTCCTTACAAAATTCTCGGAGCTTGCTGTTGGTGAATTGGCTACCATTGTTTGAAGACAACATCCTGAGTAGGCCGTATTAGCAAAAAATATTTTTCCCAAATGAATCTTTTGATTTTTTCTGCGATGATAGCGGCTCAACTTCGATCCATTTGGTGAAGTAATCAACTGCCACCAGTATGAACTTGAACTACCCTAAGATGATCGGGAAAGGCTCGAGGATGTCTAATCCCCATTTGTAAAATTACCAAGGACTACTGAGGTTATGGAACTTTTCTGGTGGGGAATAATGTGCACTTCTAAACCTCGGGAATTTGTTGCAATGCTTTACATAAGCTAGACAATTGTTTCTCATAATCGGCCAATAGTATTGTTGTCAACACCTTTACTATTTGACATATGCCTCCGTTCTTCCAGTCGCCGCTGACGCCTTCATCTTCTTCTTTCTTTCTCTTTCCCCTATCTCTCTGGGTCTCCTGTTCTCGTCTCCATGCAGTTGAGTAATTATGTGCAAGTTTCGTCAGTTCCTTAACTGCTATTTATTGAGGCTTGTAAGTCTTATTAAGCCTACATTGCTTGATTTGTTATTTGTACTAAAATGGGGCTTCTTTCGTGTCTTAGATAAGCAGTTTTACCACTCAATGAAACGTTATGATTTTCTCCATTCTTAAGTACCAAATGTTGCTTATTCTTCATTACTTATGGGCATGCCACAGCAAATGCACGCTTAGATGGCGTGCTTTTTCTGTGGGAAGGAAGGGGCTCCCTTAGTGCAATATGATCTAGTTTGATAAATGGCTTAATTACTCTCTCGTGGAAAGAAAAAGATTCTAGGTTGTTTTGATTCTATCTTCAAATGTATAGTAGATAGATTAACTGATTTGTCTGCAAATGAAGCTACCAAATAAAAGAGAAAACATTAAAAAGTAGAATGGCTAAATCCTATGCTTCATTTGTTTGTTGTTTGTGCTATGTTGTGTAAATTGGATGTCTCTTGGAGTATGATTTTTTTTATTATTTTGGTTCTATATTTGTATTTGTGGGTTTTGTGTTTCCTAATGAGGCCCAAGGCGATGATGATTTTTTTGGGTGAGTTTTATCTTCATAGGCTTCAGCCTGGGATTGAAGAACCCAAGTCCATCACCACTTTTAGGTAGCCCATTTTAGAAGTCAGGCCACAAGCCTTATTCCCACTTTGGAGGTGAAATAGGCCTTAGCCCATTTGCTCAAGTGGGAGAAGCCCACTGTTCTGAGCCCAAAAGCCCTTTTGTCCCTTAGCCCATAAGCCCACATATAAAAGGCCCTTTTGTGCGGCCCTCTCTTAGCGTTCCCCCCTTTCTCGGTCAAACCCTAGCCTCTCTCTCTCTCTCGTGTCTCCTTGCTTAGCGGATTGCTTCCTTCATGGTTTCCTTCCGTGACTGATCTTCCATGACCCTATTTCCATCTCAGTCCGATGCCTCTTTCCATGTTGAGAGGTTGTACCTTTCTTTTTTGATCTTGGTTGATTTGTTGTCAATGCGCATGCCCTATTTAGGGGGTTTCGATCATCCATTCTCAAAAAGATTTTCTCCTGGTTTTGTGCTTTCTACCCTCCATCTTTGTGACCGATCTACCTTCTATGGTAACCTACTATGTGTGGCTTTGATAGTTTGGGTGAGAGAGGGCTTCTGTTGAGTTCAACCGAGAGGTGTTGGGTTTTTCTAGGCTTATGGTTTGGGGTTTTGGGCTCCTTTGTGGCTTGTGGTTCCTATTCGTTGGCGTTACCAAAAGTGGTGAATGGTTCTTTCAGATCTAAGCCTTGAACGTATTTAAAAAGGGAGTTTTTACTTCGTGTTCATCTTCTTGTTGTTGTTATCGATACTTTGTGTATTGTCTTAGTTTTTCGATTAAGTCTGGTTCGATGTTATTGCACTAACCCGTTTGATTTGTAGAGACATCTTGGGATTTGATTAGGTCTTAGCAAAAGTGAAGTTGGTCCTAATAGATTCAAAGAAATAGGAATGATTGACATAATGACCTGTATAGTGAGTGTTAGTTGAAAGTCAATCATGGAATAAACATATAAGGAGAATGAAATTTCTAAGCCAATCTTGTGATAGATTAAGCATACGGTAGTAACGAGAATATGGTTGAACGATCTAGTATAAGTTTAGAAAATGATAAACTAGAAATACCATTGGTGTTGAAGTGTTTGATAAATTATGAACGTCTGCAAAAGCAGCAACAGTAGCGCGAGGTTCCATCACATGCGTAACAAATTTGGAAAGTAAAAGAGATTAAATTGTGAGAAAGAAATCCGAAGTCTTAGGAATGGTTAGGATAAGGATGCTTCATACGATTGAGTGTTACTCTGGAAAAGAACATTAGGAATCCAAAAGATCAGGGAGTTGGATTAGTACCAATAGAACCACTGTAGCTCTCAGAGATGGAATGAGGAATTCTAGCATAACATAACACCATTGGTGTTGGTCTGTAACAATGGATCTGAGCCTAGGGACCAAGGCAGAGGACTGGTGGTTGGCTCGCGGTTTGGGGTGTGATACCTACGAGTCGGAGCAACACAGTGAACTGTGGAGACGGTCAGGTGCCAAAGTTTGGGCGACACTGAGAATGTTATGTATGGTTTAGAGTCCAAATTCCAAGGGACCGGAGCATCGTGGCAGGATTCGTAATTGTGGTGAAAAGATTGAAGGCTTGGATGGTGATCTAAGCGGGATAATTTCTATGTGGGTTATGATAGTCAATAACCAAAAGAGAATCGGAAGAAGGAAATGTAATATCGAGCGACAAAATAATGATTGGTGAGCTGTTAACAGAGATTTGAAGGATTCTTCTAAGATAATTGCATCCACGACAGAAATTCGTAAAGTTAAGGTTACTAGGAAGTGACGAGTGCGTTCGAGAAATTCGGGAGTTGTGGTGAAACAGTAATTGTGTTCATAGGTCGGGGTAGGTTCTAACTAGGAATGGAACGAACCCTGATATAGGCTTGTGTTACAAACTTGCTTAGGAAAATGTGTTTCTCAGATGTGGCATCTGGAAGAAATTTAACTCCAGTTAATGACTTAACTTTTAGTTTCGTGTGCCTATTAATATGCACCCCAAGAATTGTGAGCAATTGGCTCCGATTTAGTTGTTCAAACCATGCTTTTGGTGACATAAAAAGATTGGAGTAATTGTAAGTATACCTAGGTACCCTTGAGAACATGAGTGGATTTTTCAAAATGAAGTCAAAATAAAGAAATGGTAAGATATAAGTTGATGAGTAAACAAAAGTGTGTATCTTTCCGAGAGACGTGTTATGATTTGAGGAAACATATAGTAAGTTGTTATAAAGGAAGACATGAGTTTCTAGTTTCACTATGAAAATTTTATTCGGATTATAAGACAGTAGTCTAAGCTATTAAAGTTATGCTAGGTATTGTCAAAGACCCAGTAAAAAAAACCAAAAGTTGTCCAGTAAGGTTATCATTTAAGGAAGTTGTGTAAAAACTAGATCGCCTAAGAAGGACGAGAATATATCTACTCCTAGAATCTAGGATAATAAGGATCTTGTTTGACTCGATAGAGAGATTTTTCCTTGCATGAGAAGAATATGGAAAGCATCGACTAGGTAAGATAGGATACTTGGTGGTTTTAAGGTGAGGTGCCACAAATAACGAATAGATCTAAGTGTTTGAATTGATAGTATGAAATATTGTGGTTAAAACGAAACGAGGAGTAATGTGTTGAGACAATTAGAGTCCTGATTAATGGTCAGTGTTTGAAAGAGAAATAGTGACATGCCAGGATATTAGGTTACCATAAGAAAAATTGTATTCTTGAAAAACCTACATTGGTAATTTGCAAGACAAGCCACAATAGGCTGAGAAATTATCTCTAAAGATAATATGCGATCGAGATAATTGAGAGAAAGATACACTGAGTAAGTTCAATGTTATCAATTTCTGTGCCATCATGGCAGCTGAGTTAGTCCAATCTTGGTGTGATCATTGGGTTGGGAGATTTAAGAGCCAGATAAAAAGTAATTTGAGGACACGATTGGGAATGGTGTTAGGTTTTATAAGTTGTTTTGGGACACGTATAGCCGTTGGTGAAGAGCTACAATGGGATATTCTGGGAAAATAAGTAAGATGCTTGTTAAGCATGGATCGTGTTAGAGTGTAAGTTATGAATGATTGCTAAGGAGTAAGAGGGGTATCTATGACATTTCAATTGAGAGTCATTAGCAATAGTGGTGATACAATTATCACGGACAAAATTTCGAGGACGAAATTTCTTAAGGGGGGGAGAATGTAATACCCGGGAAATTATTAAGAGTATAAATGATATTTAATGAAGGGTATAACTGGAATTATCGAAAGAATAAGGCTATATGACACATTAACGCAGTTTTAGACGATTAAATCAGTCGGAGGGAGTAACCCAGACCTTAGATAGCCAAAGAGAATTGTACAATATCGACAAGTGATTCGAATTATGATTTTTAGTGATGAAGAAAATTATACCGGAAACAGTTTTCAGTACAGCTGTCGACTGGGCTGAGAAAATCGAATCAACGTTAGAAATATCCGAAAAGTCAACGGAACGTGTTAAGGACTAATATTTAATGTGTACAACAACCCTTAAGCGATTTCGGGTTGAATCAAATGGATTTAAGGTCAATTTGACCAGCTGGGCCTAAGTGTAATTTTCTAAGGGAGGTCAAAACGGTAATTTTTCAGGAATTTCGAGGGTCAAACGAGATGTGCTAAGATTGAGGGACGTAGTGGTACATTTGGATTTATCAGGGGTGTTGTAAAAAGGGCAGAAGTGTCGTTTAAAGAAAACTGGGGGCCAAAGTGAACGCGAAGGATGGTGGCTGCCGCAAATCCACGCACATGGAGGCCAAATCTGGAGATTTGACGGCCGAGGGAGGTTCGTGGGAGGTCGTATACAGCCGTGGGAGTCTTGGGGAGCAAGGGTAGCCGGTGATTGGCCGGATTTTGGTCGGTTTTTGGGTATAAAAGGGAGGCCGAGGGTTTTGATTTTTGGGCTTCAAATCAATCGCGTTTTTGGATGTTTTTGAGAGAATGATTAAGGGGCTTTTGATCCTTGCATCAAGGAGAAGAGTTTGGAAGCAATTTGGAGGATTTTCGTGTTCGTTTGAGGCCGGTTCAAGCTCACCCGAAAATACGAGGCGATCCACCTCACCGGACCTGCAACTGCCGATTTGGCAGCCTTTCCGGTGACCTTTCGGCCGAAAAATAGCATGGCTAGGATCGATTTGAAAAGGGCTACAAGGGGGTGTGATTGGTTTCTCCATCGGAGCTGTCACCGTCGGCCGAATTTTTGGGGAAGAAGGTGGCGCATGGCTGCACGCGCCACATCCCACGCGCAGCCACGCGCCTAGCGCGTGAGGGCGCGTGCAACAGGGGCTTTTTTGGTATTTTCTTCCAGTATTTTTATTTATTTATTTTAGGATTTATCATGTTGAAATATTTTGGAAAATGGTTGAGGAAGTAATTATTTTGGAATTATCAAAGGGAAAATTGGGAGAAAATAGAGAAAATTATGAAAAAATTGAGGAAAATGGATTTTAATGCTTCCTTAATGAAATATGGTGTTTTAGGGGTATTGTGGCTTGAGGTTGAATATAAGTTCAAGTATTTGGGATTTGGCATGCAAAACGAGGCAGTGCACGAAGATCGAGGTGATCCAAATACGTACGAGGTGAGTGGTTTGACTCTAGTTTTACTCTTGTTTGGAAAATGTCTTGGTGTGAGTGTATCGGATTCAGGTGAGCGGTTTGACCAGAACTCGGGATGCTATGCTTATGCATTTCACTTATGTATTTATGTCATCATTTGCATATTGAACATGTGATATATTGCATCAACTGTTTTTGCTTACAAAAGAGTCGGTGTATGGCTTGTGATTTTCATATCATCGGGGTATTGATATTCGTGTCAATGTTGTTTTCTGTGTGGGATGGGACGGGGTCTTCTTGAGAATGGGACACGGTTAGTCCTGGCGATCGGGTGACACGGTAGGGCATCCGGGGCTGGTACTGGTGATCGGGTGACACGGTAAGGCATCTGGGACTGGTAACCGAGTGACACGGTAGGGTACCCGGGGATTAAGTGTGTCAGGGAGATGTCTTGCATATTTACGGTTGTCTGAGTATGCCATGCTCGTGTCTATCATGCATTGTATAAACTGTTTTATGCCTTCACTTAGATGTTTATCATCTAACCTGGGTTATGCCCCTGGAACGTTTGATGTTCCATCCAGGGACTACTGCGAGACAAGGATGTGGCCGGTTGAGGGCCAATGGTGCTTAGTTTGTTAGTCGTTGTAACGTTTGGAGGCTTTAATATGTATCTCAGGTTGTAAATGAACAGTTGTACATGAGCAATGTTATCATTTGATCTGTATTGCGTATTTTGCTATGAAAATACAATGTAAGAACTATGGTGTTTTGATATTAATGTATCCGCTGTGTTGTTTTATGTCTCGTTTAGTTTAAGATTATTTATCTTGGTATTTAAGCGGGCAAGGCTGGGGTTCTCGGGGTTTGTATCTGCATGTGAAGATTGTTCTTGACACACCGCGCGTGTTGACCTTAGAGGAAAAAAAAAAAGAGAAATCCCGGGAATACCCTTATAGTGACACGCCTGGCGAGACGGGGTGTTACAAAAAATATAATACCTTTTTTTTTTATGTTACTAGGGTTGTCAATGTAATTATTTTATGCGGGTTGATGAAGTATTTCCGGAATTGACGTCTGAAGAGGGGTATACTTCAAGCAACATGAATAAGATTTTGTATGAAGCACTAAGAGACATTATGTCGATCAAGGTGGTTTTGGAAGACATGAAGATGAAAAGCAACAATTTTGAAGATGGTATGAAGAGGGAGATTAAGTTGTTGAAGTGGCCATTTGTCATATGTGTGGTCATGTTATGTGTTATTTTATGAAAATGATAAATATTTAGTGTGAACACTAGCTGTTTGTGGAAATGTCTATGTAAGATGATTTTGTGGTGGTAATCCCTGAATTATTTGCAACAGTCAATCTTTGTTTAGGCCTTCAATTTTATCATCTAATGAAAACATCTAATATGTATTTCTTCGTATTTTGGATCCTCATTCACAGAAGAACATTATATACATGAACTATCCAATTATGAATTAAAGGTTTAAGTGCAAGATTTATTAGATAAAGGATTCATTGGACCGATTACCTCACCCTGGGGAGTGCTAGTTTTATTTGTGCAGAAGAAGGATGGGTCCCTACGGCTATGTATTAATTATAGGCAGCAGAACCAAGTTACGGTGAAGAATAAGTACCCTTTACCATGAGTGGATGATTTATTGGACCAGTTGTGTGGAGCCTCCATATTCTCCAAGATAGATCTGAGATCGGGATATCATCAGGTGCGAGTTTGGGATGTGGATATACCGAAGACTGCATTCCATACCCAGTATGGTCATTATGAATTTGTGGTCATGCCATTTGGACTGATGAATGCACCGACTGTATTTATGGATCTGATGAACATGGTGTTCCAAGAGTATTTAGATCACTTCGTGATTGTCTTTATTGATGATATCTTGGTTTATTCACCGGGGCTAGACGAGCATGCAGCACACCTCAAGATGGTTTTACTGTGGCTCAGGGAAAGGAAGCTATATGCCAAGTTCTCCAAATGTGAATTTTGGCAGCCATAGGTGGGATTTCTTGGGCATGTGGTGACAGGAAAAGGCATTTCTTTGGATCCAGAAAAGATCAAGGCAGTACTCAATTGGATGAGACCTACCACGGCGACAGAGGTACGCAGTTTTCTTGGTCTTGCAGGTTATTATCGGTGGTTTATTGAGGGGTTTGCCCGTTTGGCTTCGCCAATGACTAAATTGACCCAGAAAGGGGTGAATTTTGTATCAAATGATGCCTGTGAAAATTGTTTCCAAGAGTTAAAACGTCGATTGACTTTAACGCCGGTCTTAGCTATTCCTCGGAGTGGTGAGAAGTTTGTGGTATATAGTAATGCTTCCCACACAAGCTTGGGTTGTGTATTGATGCAGGAGGGTCGTGTAATTGCCTATGCATCCCGACAGCTAAGGAAGCATGAATTGAACTATCCCACTCTTGATTTGGAGCTAGCGGCCGTGGTATTTGCGTTAAAGATCTAGAGGCATTACCTTTATGGGGAGGAGGTGGAGTTGTATACAGATCATAAGAGTTTGACTTATCTATTCTCCCAAAAAGACTTGAATATGAGGCAATAGCGTTGGGTAGAATTGTTTAAAGATTATGATTGCAAGATTTTATATCATCCAGGGAAGGCCGATGTGGTGGTCGATGCCTTGAGTCGCTCCTCAGTGTCAGTTGCAGCAATGATGATTCAGGAGTGGATGTTTTTGAAGCATATGAGCGAGCTTGCTATTTTTGTACCTTTAGCAGGCTTTGTGGCATGTTGTGCCTCTATGAGTATTCACTCAGATTTGTTGGGGCTGATATGGGATCGTCAGCGGAGTGATGCCTGGCTGGCACATATTTTTGCTAACATGGAGAGATTTGGGCCTTTAGGGTACAGCTAGGGAGATGACAGGTTATTGTTATATCAGGGACAAGTTTGTGTACCGAATGATGAGGAGATTAGGCAGGTCATCCTATCAAAAGCCCATCAGACCCGTTACACTGTCCACCCGGGTGCTACCAAGATGTATCAAAATCTACGACAACATTATTGGTGGGATGGTATGAAGAAGAGTATAGCAGATTTTGTATCTTGATGCCTTGTATGTCAGCAAGTAAAGGCTAAGCATCAGAGACCTGCTGGGTTATTGCAGCCATTGCCTATTCTAGAGTAGAAGTGGGACCACATTACTATGGATTTTGTCACGGGATTGCGGCGTACCAGTAAGGGCCACTATGCTATCTGGGTGATTGTGGACAGGTTAACTAAGGCGGTGCATTTCTTACCGATTAAGAAGACATTTCCTATGCATCGTTTGGCTATGTTGTACATTAAAGAGATTGTGAGGCTACACGATGTACCAGTTAGCATCACATCAGACTGGGACCCCAGATTCACGTCGCACTTTTGGGATGCGTTGCACAGTGCATTGGGGACATAGTTACAGTTTAGTACAACATTTCATCCCCAGACAGATGGATAGTCGGAGTGGACTATTCAGACTTTAGAGGATATGCTTCGCGCTTGTGTGTTGGATTTTCATAGGAGTTGGGATGACATCTACCACTAGTGGAGTTTGCTTATAACAATAGTTACCATTCTAGCATTGAGATGGTGCCTTATGAGGCATTGTATGAAAGACCTTGTAGATCTCCCCTATGTTGGGCTGAGGTAACAGACCGGGTGTTACTTGGACCAGAGATAGTGGAACAGACGATAAAGAAGATACAGTTGATCAAGAATAGGATGAAGGTTGCCTAGGATCGGCAAGGGAGCTATACTGATGACCGGGAGAAATTTGGAATTTGTCGTCGGAGACCATGTGTTTCTACGGGTGATGCCTATGTGAGGTGTATAGAGATTTGAGTTTTCTGGAAAGTTGAGTCCTCGTTATGTGGGACCGTTTGAAATATTGGAGCGGATTGGTCCTTTAGCCTACTGGCTGGCATTACCCCTACACCTAGCTCATGTGCATAACGTGGTCCATGTATCTATGCTTCAGAAATACTGATGGAACCTCCACCATATCATTGACTATCATACCCTCGAGGTTAAAGAGGACTTGTCCTACGAAGAGTTGCCTAAGTGTTTCATGGACTTGAAAAAAAGAGTCTTGCGGAATCGAGCCATTTCTTATGTGAAAGTGCAGTGGCATTGCCACAGTCCTGAAGAGGTGACATGGGAACGGGGAGAAGATATGAGACGTGTCTATCTACAGTTATTCACATGACCAGTAATGAATTTGGGGGACCAAATTCTCTTAAGGGGGGAGAGTTTGTAACAACCAATTAATTGTAATTTATTTTATTTCAATTAAGTAGGTGTTAAGATATAGGAAATATTAAATAATTTTAATCTGAAAAATTATTTAAAAGAATTGGGGTTTAAGTGTTATTATTAAGTGGGGTGTTTATGGTGATTTCTAAAAATTAATGGGTGTAAGTGTAATTACTTAAACGTGCTTGGGGAGTCTCTTTAAATTTAATGTAGTTCATATTATTGACAAAGTGGTTAGTAGATCAAGTGGCAGGAGCGCATGGAGGCTGCGGCGTGGACGTGAGATCGAGCTGGGTAGGCAGGACAGTTGAAGGAAAATTAAGGCTGAATTTTTTAGCCAACTCCAAGCCAAAAAGAGTGTCATTTTAGGCTATGGAGGCAGCAGATTTGGCCGCCACGCGGCCAGCTTCTAGGGCTTTCTATTTGTAACTTTTTAACCTTAATTTCCCTCATATATATATAGCATTACATCGAGCAGAATAGAGACCAAATTGAAGCAAAAAAATTGGAAAGGAAGCAACATCGAGCAGCAATGAAAATTGGGGGAAATTTGGGAGAAATTAAGGATTTATCAAGGTTTAATTAGTCAGGTAAGTAGAGAAACATGTATTAATGATTCTGTACGGTTATAATTTATTGTTATGTGTGATTTCGTTAATTTTGGGAAGTTATATTATTTTGTAGCATGTATTAATTTAGCGACGTGTGAGCGTAAAAACACTAAAATTTGCTAACTAAAGGCAAGCTCTTTACTTTCTTTGTGGGCTCCTTCCATTTTATGAATTCCTTGCCTTTCCTTAATTTGATTCGGTCCCGCGTATTAATTATGCGAATTGAGAATTTTATTGGTTGAACTAAATTAAATTAAATACGAGACTCGCTGGGATTTTATTTGTTGTGTGCCTACGGGGTATTATATCGCCTCTATTTCTCTGGAAATGATGCCGAACTTGATTCGGGGTTAGGTTCCTAGAGATTGGTTAGATTTGGTTGTGGTTATGGTTTTTCGTAAGTGTGTGAGTCTTGGTAACTGGAGGCATGAGCTGATGACTAGTGAGGTGGTGTGTTGACCATTTAGTGATATTGGAGCGAACTGTCGATTGGGCTGAGGACGGCTGTCGACTGGTTGTCCCTAGTCATAGATGGTTAACCGGTACTTGGTCACTGTTTACCAGCTCTATCAATATGTACAATGTTGCATGGCATGACATTGCATGAGATTAGGTTTACATCGTTGGGGGAATACATAAGCTGAGTATTCCTGGACACAGGCATATTAAACTACCTAGGTGCACAGGCACTGCATTGTATGTGTATTCCTATGTGGGCAGAGCATGGCCTGATGCCCCGCTTATGGGGCCGATGTATCACATTAGTGCTCGCTACGCCATTGCATCTGTTACTTGTTGCATTGTATGGCTATGATACTATATTTATCTTTGCTAGCCATGGCCGCGGGCTCATATATCTTTGCTAGCCAGGGCCCGGTCTCATATATCTTTGCTAGCTAGGGCCTTGGGCTCATATATCTCTGCTAGCTAGGGCCTTGAGCTCATATGATTTATGCCATCCAATTCATAGTTGCAGTAGGTTTGTGTGCGGACTTGGGTGCCAAGTTGTGCATTTATTATGTGGGCCCCAAGAACTGCCATTATGTGCATTGGTTTATTTATTTGAGTTGATGGTTGAGTATTGTAAGCATGGCATGGCATGGCACTTTGACTTCCTTTATGGCATTTGATGGGTTGTACTCTGTGTGGGGGATTTATTTCTAGCCTTATCATATTTCTTCTATATGCTTGCTGAGTCTTGTGACTCACCCTTGCTTTACATCATTCCAAGTAAAGGAAAGACAAAGACTGAGGGTGAGAGCAGCAGCGTATGAGTGCATGGGTATCCGGTCGTACAGGGTATTCCCAGCTGTCGGTCTTGGGGGAGTTTTTGTGGTTTTGGGGTACCAGAGGCTGCTAGTTTAGCTTTTGATGTAGTGATCTTGTACCCAGGTTTTCGATCGGGGGTACGCCCTGTGTTTTCCATCCCCTTATCTTTTGGTTTGTGCATATGTATATACCATGCTTCCATAGTACTTTTGGACTTTTCATTTTGCATGCCATTTTGGCCAAAAAATTTTAGCATCACTTTACTCTTCTCTTGAGACTTTTGCTTGGGCTCGTGGGCCTCCGAGATCTCTGGGCAGGGGACCTCACAATAGTTGTGAGGATTTATTGAAAAATAAGAGTAGACAATGGTGTTGCCACTTCAAACAAAAGTTTTTTAAAGCGCAAAATGAGGAGGCAAGACTAAAGCTCCTACAAGAATTTGGTTTGAACGCACAGAATTATCAACACCTATCTAAAATGTGGATGGATCCTAAACATAAGGTATAAATTAAGTAAAATTAATTTATATATTGTTCAATTTGCCTAGTTATATTCATAGTTATTTTATTGTATGCAATTATTTCATGATTGGTGTGTAACTTGCTAGGTAAAAGTTTTGAGTTGAATAATTAAATTTGAAAATTTGTTTAATAATATTATATTATTTTAGTATAGTATATTTGTATCTCTTGATAATAATAACATAAGTTTTTTTTTCTTTTTGTATTGTAGAAACATTGTGAGATCAACAAAAACAATCGATCAAAGTTGAAGTACAATCATGTAATGGGTTCAAAAGCTTTTGTAGTAGCTCGATCTGAAATTGTAAGGCATTTCAACTTGTTATTTTTTGTATTATTATTATGCATGAATATTGTATCTTGTTTAATTGTTAAGACATGCAAATATGATAGGCTGAGAAAATGAATAATGGTGTGGAACCTGATAAAATCGAATTCTATAACCCATGTAAGGGCCCACTCTCGAATATTCCTACTAGCATAGGATATTCGAAAGAAGGTCATCACAGAGATGATATAGAACAAATTATAATAAAACAAACAACTCATTTCATTACTAGCAACGGAAACTAAATTAAGGTTCAGTTACATTTCCAATAGCTCATGAGTTTAGGCTTGAAGGCCATGCAAAATAAATAAGAGGCTCTATTGTTAACTAACAAAATAAAAATCATTTCATCTCAAGTCTCACCAAAATATTATTTAGGATCTTCAAACTAGAACGCGTCTCCGTACACCACTATCCCTGGGCCTTAGTCTCACTGGACTTGCCCTCGATAATAGCTTTTCCTTTACGTGGAATGGCAAAGAAGATTGAGTAAGCCACAAGGCTAAGCAAGTTCGAGGAACAATAAACAATGAATAGGATCCAAGAATATGGTGATACTAAAAAGAGTAATCAAGGACTCAACAGTTGTATACGAGATTCATAATTTATGACTTGATCAATTCCAAGTTAAATGCATCATGCCACCATGTACAACTATGCAAATGTGCATATAAATTTAATATCAGTATCAAATCTCGAAAGCTCGCAAGCGATCAATCAACACATGCCTAAGTGCATCATATAAACAAAAT
Source organism: Diospyros kaki (assembly GCA_036245055.1). Lineage (NCBI taxonomy): Eukaryota > Viridiplantae > Streptophyta > Magnoliopsida > Ericales > Ebenaceae > Diospyros > Diospyros kaki. The sequence continues at coordinate 9,177,781 of BSEG01000003.1, forward strand.
CTCACAAATAAATATGGAGCCAACCTGCCGGGCTATGTCCACCTCGTTCCGCACTAGGTGCTCTAGGGTACCCTTTCCATCAGTACAAAATAATAGGTGCGCAAGATATATATATATATATGTAACATGAACATGTATGCATCATGTATGCATTTGCCAACCACATGCATCTCAATATTCATATTTTCAACACCATTTACCCGTACTGGGTATTTTACCATCATCAGATAATTCAACATATCTTACTTCATAATATTTACCACGTTCAAGATGTAAATTATAACACAAAGATAATTTTGGAAGATGCTATTTAAGGTTAACGCTTAGTTCGACATTTGAGGAGTATTATGGATTTAATATGCTTTTTTTCCCATCATATAATTTCCTTGAATTTATTTAACTGGTGCCAGTATGCAATTACTTGCATTCATGCTCATAGCTCAATCATAAGAAAGAATGGCAACCCAAAAAGAATTTCATATCAACGATTCCTTAAATTTTAGATTTGTTTTGTGGTGATTTCAAAGGAATAATTCTAGTTTGATATTTGATCAATTGTCCCAAAAAAAAATTGAAATTTAATTTCAAGAACTCTAGTTTCGGGAACATCAAACGGATTCACAATCGGAACTATCCACCAAAAGTTATCCCACAAAAACTACCACAATGAAAAATTCAAAATAGTAAAATTCTAGATTATTGGCCAGGATTGATGGGGCCATTATGGTCTCAATATGAAGCTAAATAATGTAGGTAATATATCAAAATGAATCTTAGGGTGTCTAAATTACATCCCAACAAACGGATCTCAATTCGGAGATGTGAATAGAAAGTTATAGGCCACAGAACACCAGGTGGTAATACTACCCGAAAACAAAAGCTACTAATTTCTTGGCAAAAATTAATCGGGTTGTTATAAGCTCAAAACATAACCAAATCATTCGAATAATATATCGAATCGAAGCCTATGAAGTCTAGTTTCCATCGCATTAAACAGATCTTAAACTAGATATCATCACAAGGAGAAATACCTAAAAGAATGAAGCATGGTCAGATTCGCATGGGACATATGTATTTATATGGGTTCTATTCAGATGGATCAAAAGGCATTCAAATTGATTGGAGTAATTTGGTTGAATTTGAAACTTTTTCAGAAGCCATTTTAATTCTACAGTATCTTATTCAAATTGTTTCTTTGAATTTTGGTCAGAGTGATTCGAATTGGGGTGTATCTATCCGGAAAGGCTATTCTGGGCAATTTTGACATTGTTTGGTAATTTTGACATAACTCTCTCGTCTGAGCTCTGATTGACGTGATTCAAGATTATATGAAAATAAAATAAAAATATCTACAACTTTCTTGTTTTGAGTTTAAGAGATTCGAGATTAATCAAGGTCTAAATCTGGTTTGAATCTACTATTATTGCAATACATTCGAATGTGACTATATAGTTTCGATAAGTTTGGTATTATGGGCATAACTCTCTCATCCGAGCTTTGATTTATTTGATTTAAGATGCTATGGAAATACAAGAAAATTATCTACAACTTTTGTGTTTTGAGTTTTTAGATATTCGGGATTAATAGAGGTCAAAATTGAGCTTGAAGTTTGCTAAAATGGATTTCTTTCTTTTTGGATATATCTGGCATATATATATATATATAAGCTATCCGAATCAAACACTAGCTATTCAAAATAGGGGGTGGGTTTATTTGAATGAGGGGTCTATATATATATACATATAAGCTATCCGAATCATAGGGTTTATGCGAATGAAACTGTGCGTACATATATATATATATGTATGATTCGCATATGATGTGATGGTATTTGAACCATCAGAGAGACAGAAGGCTCCCATTCGAATGGCTGGGTAGCCCACAGTCAATGGGTTGCTTCTATATGCATAGCTATGATTCAGATAAGCTATTTCCTATTCGGATGGCTTCTATAATTACACACACACACACATATATATATATAACTAATTTCTGATACAGACGTGAACAACGCTTCTGTATCTATGCTGAAACAAAAATATGCCATTCCAGAAAATAAGGAGTAAAAAAACCCCATTTGAAACATCATAGAGACCGCAAGATGTTTAGCAAGAAATTTCAAAAATTACTATAACAACAAGAACATTTACACGCAGATGTATATATATACATATACATTAACAGTCCTTAGGATAGAATGGGAAGACAACAAGGACCTCACACTAGAATGAGATAAGATACAAGGAATTTACAGAATATTAAAGAGAATACATAATGGAACTTGTCTAATGAGACTCCTCTGCTGAAGCTCTAGTTGTGAATAGACAGTGGGAGAAGAAAAAGAAGAAGAATGGATGGAGAAGAAGATGAAGGCAATGGAACAATGAAGGAGAAAAAGGAATACAACTCTAAATCTGGGGGATACACTTTGACAAAAAGCAAAAGGAGAAGGCAGAAGGAATAGGTGCAGGTTACGCTGCCTCCTTTCCCTAACAAAGAATGATTTGCCCCTTCTTTATCTCATTACAGAATATCTTTTTAGGGCATTTTTTATATTTGACACATATTTTAAATTTCCATTTTCCTTTTCTGATCCACATAAAAATTTAAATTCCTTTATCATTGGGCCTAAGCCCAACCTATCAATTTATTGTCCCACCTGATGAACTCATTAACTAATTAATTGTGGCCCATACACTATTTCTCAATTTTTCTTAAAAATTAGACCCATACACTAATTTTCACGATCACGCTAACTATAAAATAAAATTATTCAATCTAGAATTATTTCTATGCCATCAAAGCAATTTATCACTTAATTTTTAAAATACTTAAACCCACATTTAAAATGTCATTAAACCGACATTAATTAATAAAACACCTAGACCCACTTTAGGGTCGTTACAACCTACTACACTGAAGGAAATGAATGGTCATCAGTGGATGTAGAGACTAATTATGCTAGAATGTTTTTATTTTATTGGTAGTAATTTTATTTTTTAGAAATAGTTTATTTATTAAATATATGCATTCTTTTGTTTATAGGATAAAATGAAAGAGTTATAATCTAAAGTTGTTTTAGAAGGTAAAAGACAATTGATGAGATTTGGATGAGGTACTTGGAAAAAAAAATCTGGTTATGTCAAAGGCTTAGGTTATGGTCCAAAACCTATTGCAGATGCTTCAAAGCCTACACATAGAAGAGCAATAGAGCTTGAAGAAGCTTCTAAAAGGACACGTGAGGAGGCAGCTAATTCTCAACGTGAGCTATTGGATCGATTAAATACTGCTGAAACATTAGTGGATTCTCAACAAGCACAAATAAGAGATTTAAATTCTCAATTGGCATATGTTTTAGCTACTCAACAACATTGATCGAAATTTTGATTGCTTTAGGATTTATATCAATTACTAATACTTTAAGGTATTTTGATTTACTTTGTTTCTTTAATTCAATTTATTGTTATTGCAAGAAGAAGATAGTTAAAATATAACTTGATTTTGTGATTCTTTTGTTTGATGCAGCAATAATAGGAGTTGATTTGATTCCAATAGGTATGTATTTCTACTTTACTATTTAATATATTTTTTTGTGTGTCTGAGTTATTAATTTTAAATAATGTAATTCATTTATATTTTATTACAGGTTAATTGGATGATTGACACTAAAATAATAGAGGGATGGACAAGCATCAAGATGGTAGAGGGATGGATAAGCATTACTTTTTGTGGGAATTGACTTGTTTATTTATTTTTATATATTTTATTGTACCTATTTGAAACTTTAGTCCTTAATGATTTGGGTATTTGATTGGTATTAAATTTTATATTTAGTGAATGGTATTTTTTTTTAACTTTTTTTGTGAACCAAGATTGTATTGATATTTTATGTTTAATGGATGATTTTGTAATTCAGCTATATTATTACAAAAAAGCTAGTTTTATTGTTTAATCACATAGTGTTTTTTAAAAGAAAAATTATAATTTTAATTTAGTGATAGTAATACTCTATTTTCAAAAATAGATTTAGTTATGTGGTTACAAAATTTTTATTTTTATTCGCAAGAATTAGCCAAAAAATTATCATAAATTATAAAAAAATTATAGTAGTGATGAAAATAGTCATAAAATATTAAGACAAATAAATTTTATAGTAAGACATAATGTAAATCGGGACAAAATGACATGTCGTAAAATATAAGGTAATTAGTGACAATTTTTTGTTATAAAATATTATGTAAATAGTGACAAGGGATTTCATTGTAAAATATAAGGTAATTTTATGACAAAAAGTTTTTTCCTAAAATAAAAGTAGTTAGCGACAAAATGATTTCATCTTAACATAAAAATTAATAGTAACGAATAAATTTTGTCATAAAATATAAAGTATTTTGCGACTAAAACGTGTCACCAAAGCAAACAAAACCCTCACTTTAGTGACAAAAGTAAAATACATATAGCTACAAAATAAATAGTATCTAATTAGAATTTTGTCACCAAATAGTCTTACTTCAGGTCTTTTATTTGGTTCTTTAGTGGGAAAATATAATTTTTACCAACAATATATCAACTATTTTATGACAAAATATTTTGTTGCTATTGGTTCACATTTGATAACGAGAATAATTTCCGTCTTCTTTTCTTAATATTTGGTAATGAAATCATTATTTGTCACTCAATATCTTTAGCGATGTGCTTTTAGGGATGAAAAATCGACGAAATATTTTTCGTCCTAAACATTTTTAGTGACAAAAACCTATTATTAGGTGACAAAATTTTGTAGCTAAACGTCAAATTTCTTGTGGTGATTGCTCAACCAAACGCCTAAAAGAACACGCTCTAATTGGTTATGAACTCCTCCACATAACACCTCGTCCTCAGATTCGAGAACAGGGATCGATCCGTCACCAAGAGCCCCAACCTCTTTGGCAAGTTCTGGAAATACATGTTGTCGAATTTGTTTGGGTGATAGGAGAGGAGAAGCTATAGGTGAGAACGAGAAGACCAAGAGAGAGAGAGAGAGAGAGAGAGAGAAGTAGATAGAGGCGTCAATGGCGGTTGAAATGGGGATGGAGGCTACAATAGAGGTGAATGATGTGTTGATGGAAGATGTTTAAACGACGACGAACAACGATGGAGGCGGTGGAGGAGGTGAACGACGTCAGCTGCAACAGTGGCGAATGATGACTAAAAAGAACATAACAGGCGTAGGCGAGAATGAGAAGAGAGAAAGAGAGATGCGGGAGGGAATGAGGAAAAGAGAGAGAAAGAGTATCAGGAAGAGGACATGGTTTTGGGCGGGTATTCAAAATTTTGGGTTGAATTTATAGCAATATTTTGGTGTCAAAATATCACAATAAATTTGAATTGTCACTGAGGTTACACCAAAATATCATGATAACTTAGAATTGTCATCGAGGTTGTCACCCAAATTGTGCGTTTAGTATTTTTCCTTTTTATAAACAAAGCAAAGCCAAGAAGGGAAAGGTTTTGGTTGGGAAATAATATTACTTTTTTGTGTCTTAGTCTCAGTGAGACAACCTAGAAATTCCTCAATTATCATCTATAACCAGGTAATAACTCAAACACATGGACTGAAATTTTGCCCCATAATTATACAACAGACGAACAAATTAAATATAAATACACATCTCAGGAGCGTTTCCCTACATAACAAGCTTCAATCAATCAGATACAACAATTATGAAATCTGAGTCCTAGATCACAATTCACTCCCCAAAGATCTTTTCGGTTGAAATTGCCCTATACACATAGTCACCTAAGATTGACAAGTCAAATGATCCAATCATGACATCAGCTCCCATACCTAGAATGATGTTAAAAACAAGGTGAGCCACAAGGCTCAACAACCGTAGTAGAAAAATAAAGGTAAGACTGGCGACAAACCTCCCACACTGGATACACCTTACCAAATGTCATGCAGTAAATGATCCACACCATACCATGCATCGAGAAGTTCGGTGCACAACAAAGATAAATATACCAATGCACATAATGGTTCTTGGGGCATACATAAGAAATGCACAACTTGGCACCCAAGTCCCAGCATACAAACCTGTCGTAACCACGAATTAGCTGATATAAGGCACGACACAGTCCACACGAGCCCGAGGCTCCCACAACATAATCCGCACGAGTCCGAGACTCCCATCACAACCACATATCGGAGTTCCTAAGTCATAACTATCTGGGGCCCAACTCCCACTCATAACTATTGAGGGTCAACTTCATACCGCAATCCATATCAAACAGTAACCGTGTAATGCAACAAATAATAAATGCAATGGCTTTTGCAGCATTAACGTGATGACAAGGCCCTTATAAACCAAGCATCAGACCAAGCTACGCCCACGTAGGAGTTCTCACAACTGAATGCTTTAAATGCATATGATTGTCTAACATACACAAGTCAGCACTCCGCAGGCTAATCGTATCATGCCAATGCTCACACGCTCAACACATACAAGTATGATCCCCAATGAATGCAAGCCTAATCCCATACATTATAATTCCATGTGGTATGTCACATAATGGTAGTGTCGGTCGACAGTGACCAGGCACCAGTCGATAATCTGTGGCTAGGAACAATCGGTCGACAACCGTCCTCGGCCTGGTCGATGGTTTGCTCCAGTGTCATCTAAGGGTCAACATGTTACCTTATTGGACGATAGCTCATGCCCTTAGTTATCACGACTCACACCTACGGTAAACCATAAACACAACCAAATCCTACCAACCTTTTAGAAACCTAGTCCCAAACTAGCTCGATATCATTCCCAAGGATATAAGGGCAGTACAACACCCCGTAAACACTTACCGAATAAAACCTCAAAAATCTCCTATTTTATTTAATTTACACAACAAATATTCATAATGCATATAAATAATTTCTGGAACCAAATCGGGTTAAGAAAGGAGATGGAATCCATAAATCGAAGGAGACTAGCAAAGAGAGTAAGGAGCTTGCCTTTAATTAACTGATTTCGGTGTTTTTTATGCCCACACGTTGTTAAATCGATACACACTGACTAATCAAACCTTGATTACACTGAGTTTTTCTCTTGAATTTTTCCAATTTTCCCCACTGCACGCTGTTTCTTCTTCAATTTTTCTCCATTGATGTTGCTTAATTCCATGGCCAAATGCTTGCTGGAATCTGGTTTAAAAAGGGGCGAAAGAGAGGCCACCAGAAGCTGTCGTGTGGTAGCCTAGTGCATCATTGCCTTGCCCCAAAACGACGTCATTTTCGAGTTAGGCTTGCTGATAAAAAATAAGCATTTTCCTCAGTCGTGCGTGCTTGCCCCCAAGCTCGAACCCAGACCTCCCGCATGGCCTTCCCGCATGCGTGCCATCTCGCCTAGATGCTCCTTTAAAATATATACGCACATCATTAATTTTAAAGTGATCCCCAGCCATGTTTCAAAAATTATGCCTAGACTCCATAATTTTCAAAAATTACCACATACACCCCGCTTAATAGTAACTCCTATACCCCAAGTTTTCCAACAATTACTTAGCCATTTCTTTAATACAATAAAATTTAATATTTCCCCTTAAATACACAAATATTCACTAATAACCTCGTATATATTAATTAAAAATTATTAACTGTTCCTGAATTACTAGGATGTTACACTCAGCCCCAACCCCTGTATTTGACTAGAGAAAACCATTCATTCCAATCTCCAACCATGCTAGAAATGCGTGGGAGACTGATTATTTATATCATCATCATAATCATTACTATTATCACCTCTGTTATATTATCCGCATTGGGTTTGTGTGGGGGGTGGGGGTGGAGCCCACACTTACCCTCTCACATTTGTCTGTGTTGGACAAATGTTATGTTGCCTAACATAGGCAACATAAAATTTTCATTACTATTATTATTATCGGAGACTATTATACCTTTTTACTGGTGGTATGAATTTGATGGTAATCCTATGTTTTCATTTAACATTATAAAAGGTAAAAAATTAAAGAGTAAATAATAATTCATGTTTCTTAAAATTTGATTAAAGATATAGGAGATGTCTTAAATTTTTTAAAATGATAGCAACTCTCTAGTGTTAATAAATTGAGTAATGCTATTCATCTCCACTGGAGATGAACAACAGTGACATGGAAAGTAAATTTTGTGCATAGTTGGCAGACACCTCATTCCCTCTTTCTCTTTCCCCCCAGCCGCCCAAACTCCACCCACTCTCTCTCTCCCTCTCTCTCTCTCTCCCCACCCCCCCCAGCCGCCCAAAAACTTCACCCATTCTCTCTTTCTCTCTCACCCTCGGCCTTCAGGAAGGAAAGCGCCACCGCCGTCGCCGTCGTCGTCACCCAAGGACGGCGCCACCATCGACGCCCGCAGTCTCCCCCACCAACGCAGCGAGCACCGCCCGCCGTCACCCCCCCGGCTTGCATAGCCGTCGCCCCCCCCCACCGGCCATAGACCACACGATCGCCCCTCTTACCCCCATCGTCCCCCCTACCGGTCATAGAAACCTCACGGCCATGGACAAACAAATCTTGTATTTGCAGTGAGTTGATGCAGGTTTTGGCACCTCTGCCAATTGGGTTTGCGGTGTTCATGGTTCACTTGGCCACCATCCCCATTACCGGCACCGGAATAAACCAGCGAGGAGCTTTGGCGCTGCCGTCATCTACGACAATGATAAAGTGTGGGACGACTAGGTAAGTTGATTGCCACAGTAATTTCTATTTGAAACAAATAATAATTAAATTAAGGTTCCATGTGTTTTGTTGTTTCTTCTATTGATATGTTTGTTGATCTTGTGTGGACAGTGGATTTTCTGGGTTGGACCGTTTATGGGAGCTTTGGCAGTCGCAGCGTACCATCAGTAAATTTTGAGAGCTGTCGCCATTAAAGCTCTGGGATCTTTCCAGCAACCCCTCCAACTAAACTGAATAAATATGTGTGAATTGTGTGTTGATTTGATGTTGATCAGCTTTAGGATCTTCTTCTTCTGTAACTTTGTTTTACTTGCGATGAACTTATAGTTTGTGGGTTTTAGTTTCTGATAACTATGTATTAATTGGTAGTAAATCATTAATGTTGCGAAACAAATTGGGATGATTTGTCCATGGCCGTGTGGTTTCTGTGGCTGGATAGAGAGAGAGAATGGGTGAAGTTTTTGGGCGGCTGGGGGGGGAGGAGAGAGAGAGAGAGAGAATGGGTGAAGTTTTTGGGCAGCTGAGGGGGGGAGGAGAGAGAGAGAGAGAATAGGTGAAGTTTGGGCGACTGGGGGGAGAGAGAGAGAGAGTGGGAGAGAACGTGGAAGAGGGAGAGAGAGAGAGAATGAAGTGTCTGCCAACTATGCACAGAATTTGCTTTCCATGTCACTGCTGTTCATCTCCAGTGGAGATGAATAGCATTACTCTAATAAATTACATAAATTGATTATTTTAATTTCAACTTTTAAACTCTCCCTCTACTAAATCCATCACTAGATTCAAGTATTGTGTTTGTTGATATTTTAATCGAGTGATTGGTTTTGATGATGAAAAATGACAATTGGTTTTTGAATTCTAAATCAAACTCAAAATCAATTTAACATTCAATGAATAATGATTTCATAATCCTAGCCTAAATGATTACTCGATATATATATATATTGCAAACATAAGTCTCATGATAATACGCCTAAATTAAATTCAAAAGATTGTTTGAACCATTGGTCAAATGGATTAAAATAAAGAAAACTCTTTCAAAAGAAATAAGGCCATCTGTCGACTAGTTAAGAGAACCTATCGACCATTTTACAATAGTTGCCTAAACTATCAACAGTTCAAAAGAGACTGCCGACCATTCTAATTGCAAAGCTTCTGGTTGTCAAATGTTTACCTTAGGGTTGTCGACTAGCAGAATGCTTGTTCTTATTTTCTTGAAATTGGCCTACATCTGGGGACATATCATTTATCATCTGTCGACCGATCCTTTAATTTTGGCCCATTTGTTGACCATTCCTCAATGAACTGTTGACCAGTAGAATGTCGAGCCTTATCATTTCTGAAATATGCATTACATCTATTAACTGATGCACTCGCATCTGTCGAGTGATAGAATGCATACACAAGGATCTTTTGACAGTTTCAAATGAACTATCAACCGTTTTTTGAATTTTTACAAATTTGTCAACCATTTCTGTTGCAGGAACATCCAATGACTAGTTTGTCCACTATTCTCAAGTGCTCCCTCCACTTCCAACGACAAGATTCTTGAATGGGATCTCAAGGCATTATAAATAGAAGTCAAAGGAAGAATTCAAACTCAAGTGATCAATCTACAAGCTCCCAATTGCTTACCCATTGTTATTCTCCATTGCTGTATTCATTCTATTTATTTCAAGGCTTTGTAGTTGTTTTGTAAGATTAGATTTCAATCCTAGCATCTATTTGAGATTATATTGTAACTAGAGTGCATATTCTTAAATATTTCTTTCTTGTATCACTCTTTGTGTTCCTAGTTCATATAGCTAGGGGACCTTCTTGTATTTAAAAATGAGGTTATATTTTACCTAACTTTGCTAGAGGGTTTGTTTGGTTAAGCAAGAGGATTGTATTCTCATAGTTTGGTGCTAGAGGGCCTATCCAGTGTGATAAGAGGTTTATAGTGATATATTTGAAAGTCCTTAGTGAGGAGTTAAAGTAATGGATTAGGCTTGTCTAGCTGAATCATTGTACATCGCTTGCCACTCTACTGTGCTTACTCTTTATTTCATAAATTGTGGTTTGCGATCTACTTGTTGTGCCATAAATTTTTCAAAAAATTTCCATTTGGGGGTATATTTTGTGAATAAATACAAGTGAACGTATTTCTAATGAATAAATCTAAGTGGGTGTATTTTAAATGAGTAATTCCAAGTAGGAGTATTTTTTCAAAGAATAAATAATGAGTAAATCACAAGAAAATAATTAATAATGCTTATAATGTAAATATTCATGATTTTAGAGGTAAAATTGCCCAAAGGAAAATGTAGCACTATTTCCTATAAATAGCACAATAAATGGATAGTAGAGGACTTTTTGGCACGGTTCCAAAAAATCCTCCTTGTCTTCTTGCTGCAACATTCCAACATTCCTTCTGGCGACAGCTTGCCACAAATCCTTGCAACGTGATGGTGCCTTAAGGAAAAAATCCTTAAGGCAAGATCCTTGAGGCAAAACCCTTGAGGCAAGATCCTTGCGACAAAATCCTAAAAGCGAGATCCTTAAGGCAAACATCCTTAAGGTAAAAACCCTTGAGGCGACATCCTTGTGGCAAAATCCTTGAGGCGAGATCCTTGCAGTAAAATCCTTAAGGCGAGATCCTTGAGGAAAACATCCTTAAGGCAAAACCCTTGAGGCCGGGGGGATTCCTTTTAAGCCCATTGCAATTAGACTAAGGACCATTGTCCTCATGCTCGTTGCATGCATTTTCATCCCAAATAGGTACATAACACTATAAATGACCCCTATCTTAACAAGAAAGGAACCTTTTTATATTCGTTAATTACATCATTTATTTAGTGCAGTATTTTCCCTTACGTACTAACTTAAGCATCGGAGGGCATATGCGGGTGAGGAATCCCCACGTGCCTTCTAACTTGTTCTTGTGAGCGCAGTTGTGTCTTGAACACACAAGAGGCCACTCTTGAAAGGATTAACTTGCTACAGAAAATACCCCTGAGGGCTTATTCCAGACCTCAACCAGATAATCGGAGACTGGAGCTACCTGACCCATACTTCCACAAGCAGACACCTGCCAGCTATTTGCCTCGCTTTACTGCTGCTCCAGAGGTCTCTCCTCACAAATTCTAATTGTTGTATTTTTGGCAACAACAATTTGGCGTCGTCTATGGAAAACTGACAAGAAGCTAAGTTTGACGATGAGAATAGCTAGGTCTGCTGGTGCCAGAAGTCAGTTGGGTACAAAAAGGGACACCAACCAACATGCCCCATCTGGGGGGCTTGCTCCTTGATGGGGTCCACCAATGTGAAGTTGTTAGAGGTTGCATACAAGTTTCCACAAACCCTCAACAACCTTAAGATGAAATCCTTAAGTGGCCACAGACACCCCAAAGTCCTCATTAAAGTGTCGCCAGTTGTTTTGCCCACCAAATATGATGGATTAAGGAAAGACCAAGACACATTCAGAACATAACATGATCATTAAAGGACTCTAACTTGCATTTCCAATAAGAGGATCACGTCTAACTCCTTAGAATCCTCACCATCCAAATTGGTCTAAGGAAAACCCCCAAGAAACATGACTCTAAGAAACATGAGTTGAAATCATTCAAGTGGTTCCTTATAAGCATTCCGCTGAGGATAAGACAGTCAGAAGATGCTAGTGGAGATAAAAAATTATCAGTTGCGAAGAATCTGTTAAAAAAATGACTTGAAGGAGAAGGGAAAATTTGGCTTAAGTCGATCCATTTATGACGTCGTGGTTAGACCAATAGAGGACCTCTAAAGGTCATAGAGGAAATTTTGGAACAAGGGAAAACATAGGCTTCTTATGAGGAGATACATAACATGAGGGTCATAATCCATATCAGATTGCTTAGGTAACCACTCCCACCAATGTCTAAACATCCACTCCTACTAAGGTCTGAGCTTTTACTCTTGCTGGTGCGTCGAAGGAGGAGAAATCCCATAACATCTGGCACAAGCTAGGTAATGTGACCGTGTGCTAGGCATCACTCCTGATTTGGTTAATTAGTCGTTGTTGCAAATTTCTCAAGGAAATAAGTGTTATGTCTGCCGACTTAGCATTTTATCAAGACTGTACGAGTCATTAAGGCAATATTATGATTATTCTGAAAATGAAACCATAGTGGTATGAGGTCTATAGGTTAACATGGTAATTACAACATATATCAAGGGAATAATGTGCACACCGTTAAGACAGTCTCTCACTTTTGGCTAAGTGCTCTCTTCGTTGAATTTGAGTACCCAAGCTAGCATATGTGTTGAATAGATGGAGATTTTGAGCATCTTCAACTCCTTGAAAGCCTTAAGTATGAAAAAGGAGCAAAGGACAAAAAGTAGGAGAATAGAAGGACCCAATGGATTTGAGAAAGTGACCCACTAGTGCATATCAGGTTCATCAACTTTTCTTCTCACTTTAACCATAATGCCTTTTACAAATTTCCTGGATATTTGAGGTATGCATTCAAGCAAGGTGAAATCAAATTAAGCAATTGATTAGCTAGAAGAAATTGGATCTCTGATAAGCTAAGGCCACAATCTAACCAGTAGTAAGGGAAAAAGCTAACATGTAGAAGGCAACCACTTCGATATGATCATGGCAACAAAGGTAATTGAAACAAGGGCAACCAGAGAAGGGATGATCCATCAACCATTCCTAAGTAAATTGACAATGGACCTACTTGGGAGTGAATTCGTGTGATCTCGATAGGCGAAACATGTCGAACAGCCAAAACAAAATATCGACATCAGTACTCTCTTATCGCAGACGTAGGCGAGACTCGCTGAATCATGAAAACAAAATATGTATGCAAGTATTCTCTTATCACGAACATAGGGGAGATCTGTTGAATCGCAGAAAAAAAATATGGGTAAAAATATTCTCTTGTTGTGGATATAGGTGAGGCACGTAGAATCGCTGAAACAAAATATTAATACAAATATTCTCCTATCGCAAACATATGTGAGACTCACTGAACTGCGAAAACAAAATATATAGATATAAATGTTTTCCTATTGCGGACGTAGGTGAGACTCGTTGAACTTTGGAAACAAAATATGAACACAATTATTCTCAAGTTGTGAACATAGGCAAGACACGAAGAACTGCCGAAACAAAATATTGGCACAAATATTCCCTTGTCGTGAATGTAGGCAAGGCACGTCCAACCCTGAAACAATATTCCAACCGCTGAAACAAAATATTGATAAGATATTCTCAAGTTGTGAACGTAAGCGAGACACATCGAACCACTGAAACAAAATATTGATACTGATCCTCTCTGATTGTGGATGTAGGCAAGACATGCTGAACTTCGTGAACAAAATATTGATACCAATACTCTCTAATTACAGAGGCATATGCTATAAAGGCAGGTAAACCTGAACCACGCCAAACCATGTAAATTACCTCGTGTATCGTACACTTTGTATGTGTGTTGTGAGATCTAATGCAGGTATGATAACTCAAGTATGACCCAAAAAGGCGACAGAGTCACATGGCCCCCAAGCAATTAGCAAGAAAACCACATCACAATTTCACCTCTGAGGGTTGAGTCGCCTAGTTGCAATTTGGTGTTGATGACCTTGGACCGGACCGAGATCACCAAATGCTTCGATGCCTATGCCCGCTGTAACATCCCCAACCGAGCGATAGGAAGGACCGGATCAACTTATCTTGATGGGCTTACGCGAACTTCCCAGGGGTCACCCATCCTTGAGCTACCCTAGCTCAAGCACGCTCAACTTGAAAGTTCTTTATCCACATTCAGCCCAAAAGGTATCTAGTTGGTGTTGTTTCCTTCCTTACTATCCTCCATATATATACTAACCTTCTCTAGAGTCCCTACTTGGACTTGACCTTGACCTCTCAGGGTATTACATTCTCCCCTCTGGATCACATGACATCCTTGTTATGTGACCTTACAACTTGTCCCAGATCTTCTCCTCTTTGGGGGCTGCCATCCTAGAAGCCTATTAGGAGCTGTTCCTTGCTCAGGCCCTCGCTCCCCGGCGCCACTCCTCGCCCTCATCGGACCATCTTCTCCAAGTGTCAGCTTTGATACCACCTGTAACATCCCGCATCAAGCAATAGGAAGGACCAGATTAACTTACCCTGATGGATCTACGTGAACTTCCTAGGAGTCACCCATCCTTGAGCTACCCTAGCTCAAGCACGCTCAATCTGAGAGTTATTTATCCACATTTAGCCCAAAAGGTATCTAGCTGGTGTTGTTTCCTTCCTTACTATCGTACATATATATACTAGTCTTCTCTAAAGTCTCTTCTTGGACCTGACCTTGGGCTCTCGGGGTATTACATTCAGCTGGATACCTTTTGGGGTGAATGAAGATAAAGAACTCCCAAGTTAAGAATGCTTGAGCTAGGGTAGCTTAAGAATGGGTGACCCCTAGGAATTTCCCATCAAGGTAAGTTGATCCAGTCCTTCCTATCACTCAATGCAGGATGTTACAGATGGTATTAGAGCTAACCCTTGGAGAAGACGATCCGATGAGGGAGGGGAGTGACACCAGGGCACTAGGGCCTAAGCAAGGAGCGACTCTTCTCAGGCTTCTAGGATGGTAGCCCCCAAAGGGGAGAAGATCTGGGACTAGTTGTAAGGTCACATGACGAGAATGTCATGTGCTCAAGGGGGGGAGGAGAATGTAATACCCCGAGAGCCTAAGGTCAGGTCCAAGAAGAGACTCTAGAGAAGGCTAATATATATATCGAGGATAGTGAGAAAGAAAACAACACCAGCTGGATACCTTTTGAGCTGAATGTGGATAAAGAACTCCTAGGTTGAGCGTGCTTGAGCTAGGGTAGCGCAAAGATGGGTGACCCCTGGAAAGTTCGCTAAGGTAGCTCAAGGATCGAGTTGGACCACTTGCTTACCATCTGGAGTTGTCAGATGCATTAATTGGATTGCGTGATGCATTATATATGATGTATTTCATATATAATCCAGACGTTGAGGTACACATCGAAGACGTTCAACTCTAACCTAACATGACCTTTTAGGTACAACTTGTATGGGTGCTAGACCGCCAAGAACGCCAATTAAGACATAGGACTCTTCCTATGGTAAAAGTATAATGGAGTCAGCACTCGGAACGAAAGACAACTTGGGAAATGGAAAAAGAAATGCGTGAGAAATATCCTTATCTATTTGGTAATCGTAGTTAATATTGGGGATCTATGTATGATAGAATGAAATGTACAAAAATTTCAAGGACGAAATTTCATAAAGAGGTGAGACTATAACATCCTTGATTTTGAAAAATAATTAATTATTGGGTTTATGATGATTTATGCATGATTGCTGGTTAATTGTGAGATTGAGATGAACTACTTGTGATTTATTAAAGAATTGTAGATGTGAGGATTTAATTATGGGTTATTGAATGTTTGTGGATTGGGAAAAAAATTAATAATGAATGTTGTATTAAATGTACTTTGGCAAGGGAAGGCGAGAGTGGTTTAAATTAAATTGGGGTATATTATATAATGAGGGAGCAAACAGTGCGGGCAGTCGCGAGCGAGAAAGGCCACCGGAGGGGTGGGATCAAGCCCACGGGTGTGCAGAAATGGTTGGAATTTTTTCCAACCAGCTAGTGGCACCAAACAACCCCGTTTCAGAGTGCCAAGTGGTGCCCATACTCGCTAGCCATGCACTTCAGGCGAGCCTAGGCTGTGCCATGTGGCACGATCATGTCTTTCTTCCACCCAGCCACCATATATCTCCTTCTCTTTTGCTGCAACGTGGCAACTCTAGGGTCATCCTTAGCCTCAATTCACTATGCGTTCACCTTTTCCTCTGCCTATAAATAGTAGACACAAAATATGAAAGTATTCCTCCTTCCACACTCTTCCTCAACTTTGGTGTCTTGTTTTCCTCCTCGTGGGTTCACTGTAGTCATCTCCTCGATCATGGGTCTATCCATGGTCACCGACACTCAACCTTCTGCATGTCGTGGTCGTCTTGGTAGTCGTGGGTCATCGATCTCTATGTATCTCTCTCTTTCCTTCTCAAACAGTTACCTTTTTTGGCCATCATTAAAGATGACAAGTCGACAATAAAGTCATTGGCAATGAAGGATGAAAAAAAGAGGTGGTTGGCAAGGATGAAAGGCAGAAATAGAGAAAAATCAATGGCGGCGACGTAAGGTGTAAGCCAAAAAACCCTAAGTGATGAAGAGGGGGAAGAAAATGGGTTTTGACCCATTAGGTGTTGGGTCGACCCATTGGGTCGAATCTGGATTGGGTTGATAGGATCCAGGATATTTCACCAAAACGGCGTTGTTTTGTCTTATGATTTGTAGCATGAGCTAAGCTAAACGATGTTGTTTCGCTAATTGGACACATCAGCACGTCACCTTAGCTGCCACGTAAGCTGGGGCACACACCTGACCAATTAAGGATAGAATTGAAACCAAAGTTAAAGTTCGATGACCAAATTGAAGTAAAGATCAAAATTGGATAAAATTGTAATATGACTTTAAGTTCAGAATAAATCAATCAATTCGACCTTTAAAAGTATTAGGTAACTGCTATTATAACTTAAAAACCTTTTTAAATAAAGTATTAAATTCTGACACAACCCTTATTGCAATTGTTATAGTACAAGTTGTACCATTTTGAGAGGTCATTGGTTTGCGTGCCTCAGTTAAGTCATTAAGAAATCAAATTAAATTGATTAAAATAAAAGATTATAATATAACATAAAGGCGAAAAAAGTTGGTGCGAGGGTGGGAGCTTTAGAGAGTAGAAAGTGGCGGAAGAGTCAATGCATAGCAGGTAGGGGTGGGGGTGGGGGTGGGCTGCCTCCAACCTTCACCCACCAGCTATTTATCTCATGAGTAATTGGTGATTGGTGAATGGGACCCACTCAAAAGTCATTCTACTATTAATAAGGACTAGGGAAAGGCGAGGCAATTCTCCCCAAGGTGAAGTCCTATAGCAAACAAGTTCACACAAGGGAATGAGGAGCAATGAAGCACTCTTTCTCAATGGAAAGTCAACTACTCGTATGCAAAATACTGGGAAGCCATATTATATAGTGTCCCTGCTCCGTCCCAGCTTCACATGCGTCATCACCTTATAATAATCCAGTGATCTACTTGGGATAAAAAGTCGAGCAACACTCTGCCCAACCTCCGTTCATCATTAACAGTCTGGCCCTAAGAGTTCTTCCCTAAGTCCACAAGGGTAATCGACTATAAGTTCGAGTAGATTGACTTTTATACAACGATTCATCTATAGAACTATGGTGTGGTGCTACTAAATACCATCTTTCCATCTTAGCCCCAACCTATGTGGTTCGCATATCCAAGGAGAGCACGTATAGATCACAAATTACAAGAGCTTATTGAAGCAGGGAATGCGGGAGAGTGATCTAAGGTTCATTGTCCAAAATACGAAAGCATCAAAACACAAAATGAGCAAGAATGGCCCCGAGGCTTGAAATAAATGCAAGAAAAGCAAGGGAATGCCATAACACGATCTACTCTTTCATCCGAAAAACTCGAGTGAAAAAATAGGGAGCAATTGGTGTATCATGAGAAAAAACACCAAAAAATACATAAATAAACAGATTAACCCATTTTAATCAAGACAACCCAACAATAGAGGGCTGTAAGAGATTCATGAAAAATGGCCAATACGACCCACAGGCCGATAAAGAAGGTTTCCAAGGGCCCCTACGAAAAGCACTCGAGCGACCACAGAGTTAGCCTCTACAACCCTGTCGTGCTAGTGCAAAGGGTAGCTCCTATAGCCCAGCCGCGCGATTGTGGTGGCAACCCTTATGGCCCTAAGAGGTAGCCCCATGACTGCCACATGGCCTTAGAGCCTAGCTTCGTAGAGGGCTTCCTAACCTCCAATGGCGACACCACCACCAAAGCATTTCCCCAAAGACAAGAAGGTCCCACACAACATACAAACTAGATAACTCTGACATTTGAAATCCCTTCGAAATTCTACGGAAGGGATAGGTAATTATCCATAAAGAATTATAATTCTAAAAGTATTTCGAAATACGAGGAAAAACATATCATCTATAAGAATTTTAATCCTAACAGATTCAAAAAAGATCAAGATAAACGTTATCTATAAGAATTTTAATTCTGAACTATTTAGCATTACTCCATACACCTCTATAAATAGGCAAACACTCATTATAAAAAAGGTATATCTCAAATACTGGTATAAATTCTACTCCACAATTTCCAACAATTTTCGTATTTGACTTAAGTATCAAAGTGTTTGCACGGGAATTCTACTGCACCTTTTGACTGTTTCTTTCTTAGCAACTCAGGCAACTAGATGACAACGTTTCATATCAAATAAATTTATTATTGTATTTCGACAATAACAAATGTTAAAATATTAAAATTTAGTATACAGGGTAGAATGGTGTTAGTTAGGCCAAACTTTCAAATTTGAGTCAAGCGAGTTCTAATCGGAGTTTTTAACAATTACTATTTTTTTGTTCTATAAAACCCTGAAAAAAGTAGTAAAATTTTAAAAAACTCCCTTAGTTGCTCCCGAAAAATTATTTTGAATAAAATCTTACTTGAAAAAAGAAAAGGAATTTCTAAGAGGCACGCATTCATCTTGGACTCTAGTTTTTGCATGAAGCTGTTGGAATTGACATTTTATTATTCTTCTTATATTTGTTTACAATTGGGTTGCAGGGATATATCATGTATGTTCTTCCAAAAACACTTGCGAAGAAAAACGATCTCACTTTTCGTACTGATCAGTTAGTCATAATCATCATCCATATCCATTTCCCCGCCCAATCAAAACTACATAAACGTAGACTTTATTATTATTATTATTATTATTATTCAGTTTATGATTGGATTCAACCCTTTTCTTTCTTTGTTTCTACTGTTATATATCATACAAAAACTTCTCAAAGCGTTTCATGTGTTGAGTCTGCAGGGAGATGGCCACAGACAGGCTTCCATCCTTGTCTGGGCTTGGCAATGCAAATGCCAGCCCTTCGTAGGCAATCCCACCAGGCCCCATGAAAATGGGGCGCCCCCACCCGAAGTCTGCGTCGTGAATGGGCAGCCTGACCCAGCTGGTTAGCCCCAGGTTGGGGCACCTGAATGTATGGGCTCCTCGAACCAGAGACTTCAAGTCCGGCTGCAGCTCCAAGTAGTCGAGAGCTGACTTGAGGTACTCGTTGTCCATCCGCACCAATGCGTCGTGAATTCTGCTGGCCGCATACCAAGTGGGCTTCCTCTGGAGATCCCCGGCTATGGCCATTGGGGTGGCCGTGAAAATCACGTTGCCAAAGTAGCCCGCCGGCAGCGTGGGCTGTTTAAGTCTGGCCCTTCCATCTGTTGCGATGTACAGCTTGGTTTCTTGGTCATCTGCCAGACCCCGGGCTTTGCACACGCTGCGCCACACATGGCCTGCCAGCATTTCGTACGAGCTGTAGCTGACCGTGCTGCCATCTTCTTTGGACTTGGCCTTGAGAGCGTTGAGCTGGTCCCTGCTCAATTTGAAAATGGAAACTGCTGTCTCAGGCTCGGATTCAGATTGCTGGGGAGGAGTTTTCATGGTGGGAGGGGGCTGGTACTCGATGTGTTCAAAAGCAGGCCGGGGAGGGTCGCGCACGCGAAGAAGGGTCCGGTCAATGAATGGTGGGATTGTGAGGTCGAGACCGCGAGCCATGTCGGACCATGTGTTGATAAAGTGAAGGCCGGAAGCTCCATCGGCCACATGGTGTTGCATTCCCACGCCAAGCGATGCTCCCCCACATTTGAAGTATGTCACCTGTTCACAGGGAAACACATTATCGAATATCCCAACTGATCAAGCTCCCAATATTGAATGAACACCATAGCTAAGAATCAAAGCTAGCCAGGAACTTGAGATAGAAACTAGCAAAGCTGTAAAATTTGTTTTCGGCTCATTTTGGCTTTCAAAAGAATCACCAAACCTCCCAAATTTTTCACCCCACCCACAATCAAGCCAGACAAACTTGAGTTTGTAATCCAACTTGCACTTTCAATGATTCGTAAATGTTCTCGCGTTCAAGATGTAGAAATAGATGCAAATCAAAATGAGCCCGGCGTACAAAGCTACACCAAATCACATCAATGGCAAGTAGGGCCACACTAAAGCATCTGAACAGCCAAACTTCTAATCTCCATCCAATTTAATGGCAACCATTGATGGTGACTTGACATTAATGCAAATGAAAGCTCATCCACGCAAGTACAACTTGAGATGAAACCGCAACTTTAACAACCATACTAATTAAAACACAAGTTAATTATAGCGCATCTACTACTTTGGCCACTTGTAGGAAGGTAAGAGTGTCTCTAATGCAGCCTTCCCTCGTTTTCTTATTTTTTATTTTTGCAAGAAGTTGTTTTCATAAACTAAAAAAGAACCATAGCTCTCAAACATGTTAATTTTTCACTCTTTTTTAAATGAAAATAGAACATAAAAATAAAAATCAAGGTTAAAAAACTAAAATTCTGCAGGTTGTGGTTGAATTTGAACCCACAAAATAAAAGAATTTGAAATGAAACCTACATAAGCCTCATTTCAAATGACATTGTATGAAATCCCTCTATTCAAATACAAAAAAAGAACTTCCAAACACAAGCCATAATAAATTTGGAATTGTGAGGAATTGCTTAGAGAACACCCAAACATACCACCAACAAGGAGAGGTAACTCCTTAAGTAACTTATTTTTAAGACATTCTCAAGCATGCCAACCCATTTTCATGAATAGATTTTTTTTTTATGCTAAGAGAAAGGGGAAAACCTAATATTGGAAAAACCCTAATGGTAGGATACAACCATATTGTAGGATTGGTGCAACTATGGATTTTGGCCCATCCTCTGGCTGCAACCATATTTTAGGATTGGTGCAACTATGGAGTTCGACCCCTATTCGGATCAAGGTCATGGCAACCATAAGTTAGACCATTGGGCCATTAAGTAAAAGACAATGTAGTGGGTGGACGATCTCTCGCAATGACTTGATCAACCATAAAAACACTATCCAAGGGATTGAGAAAACCGCCGTTAGGCTCATCTAATAGTATCACAATGGTAGAGACGACACCGGGCGAAAAAAGAACATCTGAGTCTCACAAGACTTGAACAATTAAAAAGATAAAAACAGCTTGTTATGACCCTTCATGGGTGGTATTCGGACATTTTTATGGGAAGACATAGCGTTCCTAGTCGATTAATTCAGGCTCATCTAAATGCACTGCGCCCCACCCTTGGTCAAATAGGGGCTGGGCCGCAGCAGTTCTTAGTCAAAGGTGAGCTATTAACGAGAAGCGAGCTACTCCCCGCAAATGCCCGTTCGTTTGTCGTTGGGGACCAAAATTTGGAGTTGTTCTTAGTGCCTTATTTGATCTAGTAAGGAAAATGCATCACTAGATTACTACCTGCAAAACAAGAAGGGGATAGGATGAGATGCCTTTGGAATAGTCAATCGCCGGAATGAGGCTACGGAGCTCCAGAGTGGGGGCGAAGTCGCCGAAATCATCAATGGAGTCGTCGGAATCGGCCTCGACGAAGAGGACGCCCTCGGCGTTGCAGTCGATCTCGATGCGTCCGTCGTCGTCCCTGCCCAGCCGTCCGGCCATGGGATAGAACGGCACTAGAGCTCTGCTCAGAGCGTCCTTCATCACCTGCGCGTCAAAGAAGTTAGCGGCGCCGGTCGGACGGTAGAAGTAGACGCTAGGCGTGTGGAAGCTCGGAACCACCAGGTCGACGTTCGAGTTCCACAGCCGCCGCATCGGCGTCTCCTCCGCCGGCCGCACCATTGTCGACTGCTTCACCTCTATCCTCATCTTCTCACCGCCGGTGCTCTGCAAATCGATTCCTAAACGTGAGTTTGTTGTTCGTTGAACTTTCTCCTCATTTCATGCCAAAAAAGGGTATCCCATTTATGCTCCAAAAACACTTCAATTTAAGGAACAAATTGGAAAGGAAATATACCTGAAAAGGGCGTAACCGTAACGCGGAGGCGAAGCAATGGGTGGATGGGCGCTGTGAAGATGGGTTGAGGAGGAAGAAGTGAGATAGCGGGTATTGATTTGGTTGAAGTGAGTTGAGAGATAGAGAGAGCTCTTCTATAAACAAAGCAAAGCAAGAAGGGAAAGGTTTTGGTTGGGAAATAATATTACTTTTTTGTGTCTCAGTCTCACCTACCGCACCAGATCGCGACGAGAGGTTACCAACCGCGGCACAGCCACAGTCACAGCCACAGGCGCACAGCCCCAGCCCCTGCATTTGACCAGAGGGAGCCAGCCATTCATTCCAATCTCAAACCATGCCGGATCACGAACTTGGCCAAGAAGTTTCAACGCGCGGGAGACCGACAATAATTATAATTATTATTATTATTATTATTACTATTAGAGACAATTAGACCTTTTTGCTGGTGGTCTGAATTTGATGGTAATCCTACGTTTTCATTTAACATTATAAAAGTTAAAAAAAAAATTAAAGAGTAAATTATAATTCTTGTTTCTTAAAATTTGATTAAAAATTTAGAACATAGTCTCAACTTTTTTTAAAATAACGACTCTAATTTTAATAATTTACGTAAATTGATTATTTTGTTTTTAACTTTTAAACTCTCTCCCAACTAAATCATCATTAGATTGAAGTATCGTGTATGTCACGCTCTCTCTCTTTCATTACCCTTTTCTTTTTCTCTTCTTACTCGAGAGAGTGGAAGAGTTGGAGAGAACGATTATTGTCAAATGAGAGAAGGATTAGGAAAAAGCTAAAAAGTGTGTTTAATTGTAAGTGTGAAATTTTTTATAAAAAGAAAATATTTTTTAGGTAATTGAATTATGTAGAATTAAATTTTAGAAAAAAAGTTAAATGAAAGTATTTGATTAGTTTAATTTTTATTATATTTTTTTAACTTTTGATATTTGATTGTCATTATTTTTCATAAAAATAATCACATACACACATAGATAATTAGTAATCAAATATACAAATCATAATCAACTACATAAAATAATCAACCATACGCATATTCAAAAAATAAATTAAATCTACATATACAAAATAATTTAAATAATCTACTTGCCCAGTAACTTTAGCCACAACAATCGCCGTCGTCGCTGTTCAGCCACTGCCCACTACCATCGCTGGTGACATCGCCTATTGCCATCGTCGTTACCACCATCGCCGATGACATCGCCCACTACCATCGCCGCCCACTACCATTGTCTTTTCCACTATCATTGCCTCTGCCACTGCCCACTGCCATCATCTTCTCCACTACCATTACTCCTGCCATGGTCGTCGCCATCATCTTATCCAGTCACTGCCCATTGACATCGCCATTGTCGTTGCTCACTACTCGTCGATAGCTGCTGCAACCATTGATGGTGAAAGGGGAAAACGAGCGTTGGTTTTCCATTTTCATGGAAAATCAAATCTAACCCCTCCTCCTGAGAAAACTAATTTCACCAAAAGTCAAGAAAGAAGATTACGTGACCACAAGTGAGAAATTATTTTTCATGAAAAATTTGACCAATCAAGCACGCCAAAAGCTAAAATTTGGGTAAAAATGGTCATTTTTCATGAAAAAATATGGTCAATCAAATAGACGCTAAGAGAAAAGATAGGAGATAGAGAAATGATATTTTGGACGTATTCAAAAATTTAAGAGCCATTTCTCATAATAAAAGAGAAATGAAACAAAGATCAAATAAAGTCAAGAAAATCTACTCTTATTTTCAATAAGTTAAGATCATTTCTTGTTTTTTTGCCAAATCTAAAGGATGCCAAATGTAATTGTAAATCACTTTAAAAAACAATGTAATTGTAAATAAAATACATGGTTAATAAATAAAATAACTAAAAAATAATAATACTTTATTTATATGCTTTAAATGAAAAACACATAATTTTACCAATTAAGGTGGTAACTTCATTATAGGAGGGTTGTAGGCTTAGTCATGTTGCCATTACTACTTATGATATAATGATATATCCATAAATAAATTTATTAAATAATTCTCATAAATTAATGTAATATATATAAATTTATAATAATTTTACATAAATTTAGATAAAATTATTATAAATTTGTGTGTGTCTACATTAAATTAAAAATTATTTACTAAATTTATTTCTAGGTATAATATTTTCCTAATAAATTAGGCGAAAGTGTGATGGAGAACAAAAATGGTTTTTGGGCTCTTTAATTAACGAGGTGATTTTGTTTCAATTGTTTGTCATTTTATTTAGGAAAAAGTGCAAAATTTTGGTAAGGGCAAATAGAAAAAAAGCCTAAATTTTTTCTCGAATTTGTAAATTTATTCAAACGTTTTAATTTTAGCAACATATCCCAATTGATTCAATTGAATATAATTTTATTTAACATCTAAAATCAATTTGGGAGGCATGTGATTGTTGACGTGTAATGCCACCTATCACTAAAAAATATATACATGATGGGTCCCACATATACACATATAAAAAAAAATAAAATTGTATATATGGGTCCTACTCATATATGTACATATAGGTCTCTCTCTTATATATTTTTTTATGACAGTTGATTTGCTACGTTTACAATGACACACACCTATCAAATTAATTTTTAAGTGTTAGATAAAATTATATCTAATTGAGTTAATTATAATATAATTGTTAAAATTATAACGTTTAGATAAATTTATAAACTTGAAAAAAAAAATTCTTTAATATTTACCCTTTTGGTAACCATCATCAAATTGTATTAAAAGACGATGGAGTTTGCTTTGTGAGGACCATTTTGAGAGACTTGCATGATGATGGGCATATATCTTTCTCATCCAAATCCAAACTATTCTAAAAACGACTATGTTTAATACCATCTTTTATTATCTACGTACTTAAATATTTAAGTGGATAGAATAATTGCATCCTTATTAAGTATTAAAAAAATCATATTTAATGTGATTTGACTTATCACATTAAACTTGTAAAATAATTTTCAAAATTAAATCATCTTAGCATAATGTTTTTCTTTTCTTAGATATAAAGGACAAACCTAATGTAATTAAGGATTTAGTAATAATAGGAGAAGTCAATCTCTATAATAGTATTACAGATTAACAATCTTTAAATTATTATTGATATATATGTGATAGGCAAAAGTCTATTAAAAAATTTTAAAAAAAAGTCTAAAAACCCAAAATAATTAATTGGACTCAAAAAGAAAAACAAAATCCCGATTAAATGAAACATCGTGAGATCAAAACTGTCTTTTGGAGACTGGTACACCATGAGACTACAAGGTTCTCCGATAATTAGAATACCTAAAGGCCTCTCAGGGATTGGTACACTGACTAGTCAAATAGGAAATCTTTACGGTCTCCTAATTAGTAAGGAACTAAGAGATCTACAATCTCTCAGAGACTGCCCGGTGGCAGGAGGTCAAAAGACCAATAGGTCTCCTAGAAACATATATTGAGGAACTATTTCTATCCCCCCATAGATGGTAGACTGCTAGATAGATTTCCCCTTTTATTGGGGGAATTTGTACAAAACGTAAAAATGATAACTTTGATTAAATTTTTTTTTGAGAGTTCTATGAAAATAATAGATATTATTCATAAATAATTTTAATTTTAATAAAATTTGGAATATCAGGATAAACTTTACGTGTAAAAATCATAATTTTAATAGATTTCAAAAAATTCTATATTTTTTTTTATAAATAAATAGTCTCTTATTTAAAAAAATATAGGTATCTTATATTGATTTATATACAATTTTTAAATCTTCATTATCTTTAATATTTGAATTAAATATCAAAGTATTTAATTATTTTTAATGTCTTTAAAAAATATTCTTATCTGATTATTCTCTTTTTTATAGGTTCTAAATAATTTGATGACAATATTTTTATTTTATAAATTTATTGTTACATTCTATCAACAAAAATTATAAATAAACAATCTTAATCTTCAACTTAAGTGGTCATTTGAGGATCAAGAATCAAGAAAACCACTTACTAAGAGTTAACTAACGGTAGAATTTTCAGCTTTCCACTTGATAAACTCAATTGACGATTGACATGAGGCGTAAAAGATTGAGTAAGATTTGAACTCAATATTTACATATTTACTAACACATAATACTATAATTACACATTTAAGGTAGCATTCGTTAAAATGAGTAACACAAGCTTATATTAAAACAAGGCTAAAATGCTTTTTGGATAGAGAAGTATTTCAAAATTTGTATCCAATTATTTATTAAAATTTTTAAAATGTACTAAAAAATATATACATCATTTTTTCTTATCTGTAAGATTCAAAATATGTTTATTTGAAGAGAGTAGAGATAAACATATCTAAAAAATATTAACTAAAAAGTTATGTAACTACTTTCTTTAATGATTGTGAGATAAGTTTAACAAATATATTAAAAATAATATAAATTTAAAATATTTTTATATTTTGTTTTTTAAATTTATATTTTAATTAATAAATACTATCTAAAAAGTATTAGGTAAGTCTTATTATAACTTAAAATCTTTTCAAATAGAGTATTAAATTTCGACACTAACACTTAGGGTTAATCACACCAAAGGTCACAAAATTTTAGCGTCCTTTTTAATTTGGTCATTAAATTTTAATTTTTTGTAAAATGATAATAAAATTTTAAAATGTTTTGCAATGTTGTCATTAATATAATTTTTTTATGGTTCTTAGTAGAAATTACTGACTTGACGATGATGTGGCGCTAATATGGTGATAATATGACCATTGCTATATCAATAATTTTGGTGAGAAATTGTTCAAAAATTACTTTAGTAACTATATTATAAAATATTTTAAAATTTTATTATTAATTTATAAAAAATTAAAATTTAATAATCAAATTGAAAGGAACGTAAAATTTTGTGTCCCACTAATAATTATTACATATTATTAGAGTAGAGGCTGTACCGCTTCGACAGGTAACCTCCTAACTTCAGCCATCGTTTGCGTGTCTCAGGTCATTAAGAAATCAAATTTAATTCGAGTAAAATAAATGCGAAAAAAAGTTGGTGGGAAGCGGAGGAGTCAGTGAGTGAGTGCTTTACGGGTGGCGGTGGGGGCCGGCTCCCTCCAACCTTCACCCACCAACTCTTTATCTCATGAGTTCATCCGGCGGCAGTTGGGGATTGGTGAATGGGACCCACTCGAAACCATTAACTAATTAAAAGGCGCATGCGTATGGACAAAACCGTTTGATTACCTGACCCTGACCCTTTTTATCTTGATTATTATTATTATTATTATTACTACGACGTGGCCTTTGGGTGGGTGGGTGGGTGGGCGTCGATGGGTCCCACTATGGGGTTGGTGAGATGGTAACGGGCGTCCGGCTCCAGCACGCCGCCATGCTTCCATTTCAGCTCCCCTCCTAACGGCGCCAAATTGTTCCGTCCAGGGACTCTGACGTCCGGTCGCATACATCAGAAGAGATTTTTAATAAATTGTCCATTTATGTTTTTTTTTTGTAAGTACATCTCTTATTATTTATTTTTAGTTAAATTAATTTCTGTTTTTTCTTTTTAAATTATCAGACATCTCTTCTATTATCAATGGTATTAGTTAAATTCTAGGTAATTTGAAATTAAATTTAATGTTGTAACTAATAAAATAAAAATTAAAAATTAAAATAAGTTAAAAAAACTTTAACTTTTAAAACTTAAATTAGTTTGATAGCAGCGACTGGAACTATTATCTCTACAACCTATCTGGTGGGTTGCAATGCCACAACCCATACGGGTTTTAGTTGTTGGGTTCTAGTACTGGTTGAAACCCAACTATAAACAAAAAGTGAGAAAATAAAGAGAAGAAGTATAAAAAAAACTTTCATCATTTCTATAGTTGACACCACCCTCACCATTAGATCTTGAACCTCCATGGTCTAGAACCATCATTAGATCTTGAAGGTTAGCGCTGTGCCACTAACCTATGTTGTTTTGGACTAAAAACCTAAATTACAAAGAGTGTAATTTGGGTTTAGGGCATACAGTCAATTCATCCAAAATTTTCAAATTTTACAATTATCTACATGGAAAAAAAAGAAAGGTTTAGGGTAAATTATACAAGTCTTTTTTGAGATAAACCTATGGTATTTAAATGAGGTTCCTTTTTCTTAGTTTTAAGCGAGTCCCGAGGAAGGCTTAGTTGATCCATGATTTATTTTTCATCTTTCAAATTTCCATTCATAATGAAGGAAGGTTAGATATCTTTGACAGGGTTATATTTTTGGTTGAAAAGAGATGGTGTTCAAACTCCCAAAATACAATCTAGCACTATTAGCTCCTAATCGCTTTGATTTTGTGTTTCAAGTTCGTTATCCTAAACCTTAATGAATAATTGGCTTGTGTATGAGCATGATGAATCACTTCGTACCACAATCTAGGCCTTTTCCTTCATTTTGAAAAATTATAAAAATCTCACCTATCATTAACAAAGTAGGTAAAATAATCATTTTACCTATGTATTTTCTCTTCTATCTTTTATTCTCATTTTCTCTCTCTACTCTCATCTCCTTCTTCTCTCTCATTTTAGAAAAATTAAAAAAAAAATTATATATATAAATGAACAACTATATTAATAGAAAATCAATATAATTTAACTATTAGATTACATAGATCTGATCATGCAGAACGGAATAAAATTTAATTTTATAGGTATAACGTTTTTTTAGAAAATATGGTTTATAGAAATCGAAAACTAGACGGAATAATACTTGTTAACAAAATCTGATTTCCTCGTTAGATTACCCACCGTAAAATTCTCCAAATATAAGAAGCCGAGTCGATCCACTTGAAACCAATAGATCCAAGAGTTTCAAGAGAAGAAGAAGCATAAATTTTTTCAAAATCTCTACTTGAATCATGATATACCTTCAATCTCCCAATCTTACAACCCTTATGTTTCAATGGTTTATGGTGCTATTTATAGAGCACTATTGAAAACCCTAGGTGTTCTTGGATCAAGCTCAACAACCCAATCCAACTAGTGCCATTGGATCAAACTTAATGTGCTAATAAAAAATCTAATATTATTATTAATAATTAAATAATTACATTCATAATATAATTATTTAATTATTCTTATAAATCTAATAAATAAATACACCATAATTAATAATTTTAAAATTACTAATTTATCCTTATTCTGTTTAAAAGTGATTTTTTTTATTAGGTGAGATTTTTTGAATTCACAATTAAATTAGCAATGAGAATAATAAATTATTAATTCTCATAAATTATGAGTGACATTTAACAATATGTCATGCTTACCCAATTTATTGTGAAGCGGATATTGTGAACCTTTTACTATAATACTATACAATATGATCTTTCTTTCATTCTAAATCCTGACAAGATACAAGATTATGGTCAATAGGTCAAATCTCTTAATTTCGTCAAAATTCAAAATCAATCTTGACTAATATGACACAACCTTATGGAACATACATTCTATCGTCATATTATCTCGGTTAAGGATTTATCGTCAAGTGATTTTTAGATCGCATAGAATATCATTCTTATAAATCTCAAGGTGATAAATTTCATGTCTGATGCACATATACCTCATGCATCATTGAACTAAGCACATATGTACGAATGATCGTTCCTAATTAGAATAACTATATAATATCGCCGATATCCTAATTCACTAATACATAGATATCTATATCATTTTAGATCTAAAAACTAGTTATACATTCGTAGTTAACATTAAATTATTGACCAGTGAGATAAAAGTCACGTGATTCAATGTTAATAATTTCGTTCAGTGAACTCGTTTCTATAACGAACACCCACTCATCTTCCTTCTATATCTCATATAGAATGGTACGAAACTTATCAATCTTATCTTTCAGTATCTCATACTAAACAAGAAGGAAGACGATGTGTTATCCTTTACGAGTTGCTACTATTCAAGTTAGGAACTCTATGGTCAGAAACATATTTATAGCATAACGAATTATAAATTATCCGTAACTTATATTCTTAACACTTAAACATGATATCAACTCCTTATTATACTAATATCTGTATGTTTTAATTTAAATTATATTATAATTTAAATGAAAAAATAAACTTACTATTTAAATAATATTTAAAAAATTATAAAATTGAGTTCTTTTGTGTCAGTATAATTGATTTTTAGGGCTCACATCCAACAAAAACATCAAGCTAGGGCATATCTTAAGCTAATTTTTAGATAGAGCCATATTTGAGAAATATCCTTGGTTTCATCTAGATTGCACGAAAATAGAAATGAGAAATATTTCTGATACAAAACGGAAATGTGGAAACGAACATTATTATAAAAAAATAAGCATAAATGGGGTTCAAAACGAGAATAAAAAATATTTCGAAATCAGATAAACAACTCCTCTAAACCGTTTCCGTGTAACATAGGGTTTCACTACTTCCACAAGAAATAAACTAGGGCCTACACAATGTGCTAATGGGAAATCTATGAAGGCTTCTTCCCATTCCATCACTAAGCCACCCAAAGAATTACCTACCTCCAACTAGCTAAGGCTAAGAAAATTTGCACCACTACTCTTGGAAAATGACAAGCACCCTCTAAGAGAAAAGCTAGTTAAACAAGAAACATTGATTAGGAAGGGAGACATAGAGATTGATCATATCCAACGTAAATAACACTTTCTTGATAGCCAACCACATGATAAACATATGAGTAAGAATTCCTTACACGATAAAATTTACTAAAATACTTAAAATATCCTTTATTTTCTCTCTCTATCTCTTTCTATCCTCCCTTTCCCACAACCTCCCATCTTAAGGCGAAAACGACTCCCTTTTCTCCACTCTATTTTGTTTGGTTCATTCCACAAACCAAATCCTAAATAATTGGGCACTTCTAACGTAGTATGAAAAATTTGAAAACGTTATTTTATGAGTTTTTCAAATTTAATTCAATTTTAAAAAAATAATGTGCTCTCAAATCTCTATTTTTTATTTACTTTTTTTTATATTTAAATGATTTCCCAACTTTTTAATTTTTTTAATAAAAAAACATTTCAAAAAATTAAAATTTAATTTTAATTTTTAAATTTTAGTTGTCCCTTTCTCTGGCTTTCCTTTCAATTGTCCCTTCAGGTTGCTTTCATGGCTTTAGCCTTAAAGACGCGCCTCCAGCCGTACCTTCGTGCTATGCATGTTAGATTGGTGACTTACCTACCCACCTCAAAGTTAGATTCCCAAATGTATACCTTAGAACCAAACGCATATGTCGCTGCTCCGAATGTCGTTGTACATTTAATTTTAATATTTAATGTGTATTAATATAAATTTCAACGTACAATACACGGATTTTATCGCAAGTGTTAAAATTGATTATCCAAGTAACATTTCTTTTTTTTAAAATAAAAATTCATTAAACAAGAAAAAAGTGTAAAGCGTTTACAAAAAAAATAAAATAGGGATATACCCTGCAAACACAAAAATTAAATGAATTGAGAATCAAAGCAAAACAAGAAACAATGAAGAGCTGTATGGCTACAACTAAAAAATCTCAAACAAGCGAGACAGAAAGAAATAACGAGAATCAAACAATCGTACACTGCCACCCTAAAGAGAGAAAAGGGCAAAAGGAACAGTAGAGAAACCCTAAGGAAACTCATTAGATGCAAATCCCTCTAATCAACAAAGACATCGTTGGCCCGCGATGAAGAATGAGGCAGAAGTAGACAATCCAAATTCACAAAAATAGGTCAATCAACATGGCAGCAAAAGGGAAAGTTGGATAGATGGAGCTGCTAGAAGACCACAAACACAACACAATAAGAAAGGAAGAGAGAGACGAGGCAACAAAGGAACGAGGAGGGGGAGAAGGCAGAGGGGGCAATTGAAAGGCTCATGGGGAGAAAGAACTAGACTCAATCTTTCTATCGCCAATGATAATCCCATTCCAAGATAAAATTTGTTGCAAGAGCACACTGTCAAATTCCATAGTATTATGATGGAAGACACCACGAAGAAAGGAAATAGACCAGACCAAAACTAGGGGGAAAAGGCAGGGGAAGTTGAAAGGCCCATAAGGAGAAAGAACTAGACTTGATCCTTCTGTTGCCAACGACAACACCATTTTGAGATGAAATTTGGTACATGAGCACACTGCCAAATTTCACAATACTATGATGAAAGTCACCATAGCGGAAGGAAACAGGCTAGACCAAAACCACCACAGAACCCCATAACTGCCCATAATAGGGAGAGAAAATCGTTAATTCCAAAGACCACCAGCCGTCGAAGACAACCCTATTCTACAATGAATTTTGATGAAAGAACAAACAATCAAAATCCACGGTACTAGGCCAGTTGGCCACGGGGAGGAGGGAGGCTTGGATGGAAGGAACCGCTAGACGGTCACATGTAAGACACAAGGGAAAAGAGGAGCGGGGAATGAATGGGAAGGGGAACATGAGAAGAAGGCAAACTTAACCTGTATTGTAATACCCCAAGAGTCTAGGGAAGGGTAGTATATATCGAGAATAAGTAAGGAAGGAAACAATACTAGCTGAATATCTTTTGGACTGAATGTAGGCAAGGAATTCTGGGGTTAAGCGTGCTTGAACTGGGGAAGCTCAAGGATGGGTGACCCCTTGAGAAGTTTGCGTAGGCCCATGAGGGTAAGTTGTTATAGTCCTTCCTATCACTTGATGCAGGATATTACAGGTGGTATCAGAGCCAACCCTTGGTGAAGGCGATCCGATGAGGGTGGGGAATGGCATAGGGGCTCGAGGGCCTGTATAAGGAATGGCTTCTGGTAGGTTTCTAGGATGGCAGTCCCCAAATGGGAGAAGATCTGGGACCAGTTGTAAGGTTGCATGATGAGAACGTCATGTGCTTAAGGAGAAAGAATGTAATACCCCAAGAGTTCAGGGAATGGTAGTATATATCGAGAATAAGTAATGAAGGAAACAACACTAGCTAGATACCTTTTGGGCTGAATGTAGGTAAAGAACTCCAGGGTTAAGTGTACTTAAACTAGGGAAGTTCAAGGATGGGTGACCCCCTATTAGGGTAAGTTGTTCCTGTCCTTCTTATTGCTTGACGCAGGATGTTACACGTATGCTCACAAAGGTAGGATGAGGAAATCTATGACACAATGGATAACCCACTCGGAGGACCTGCCAAGAAAACACACTCACACCCTGCAAGATTAGAAGCATTTGAAAAAAAAAAAAACATGGTAGAAAAGGAAGAAATGACTATATCAAGCAAGAAGATGGAAGGCACAAAAAATGGATAAAAGCTAAACCTTGCAGAGTATAAAAGAAGTGCATCAAAGCTAACCTAAACAAAACCGAGGTTTGGATCTGGTAAGCAAGTTGAGAAATGGAGCTCACATTGTCACGAAAGCAACAGTTATTGTGTTCCTGCTTAAAGTGTAAGCCGAGCCACCACCGTTCACGGGGATTTACTATGCCATCTATGAGCGGCCACAAAAATCCCACGGGACCAGCAATGCCAAGGTCAGACAAACTTCACTTGAAGTTTAAGCTGAGAGAACTTGCCAAGAAAAAGAAACAAACAAAGATGACTATGGCGCTTAGGAGTGGCCTTACAAAGGTAACATCTATTAGGAAAAGGCAAAAAGAGATTGAGACGATCAAGAGTGGACATACACACTTTAATAGCAAGCCAGAGGATAAAAGCATAGGAAGTGACGCCTGACCCATGCCAAACAAGACGAAACCAATGAACCTTATTATGCTAGATCTGCAAGGCACTTATGGCAGATCACACTAAGAAAGAACCATCAGCAGTTGGGAGCCACCAAGGGTAATCAAGGGAAAAGATGTGTGGGGGTCTAACATCGAGGAAAATAGGAGTTAAAGAGCTTGAGATGGGCCTGACCCAGGTCAACACCAAGCACCTTGCACAATAATGTCAGGCAATTTGGCAGTGGATGGGAAGGAGAATTGACGAGGAAGGGAGTGACAAAAGTAATCAACAAGCACCCCCAAAGGATGCCAATGATCGTGCCACAGAAAGATCCTACGACCATCTCTAATAAACCACCCAAAGAACCGATGAACTGTACCCCTAAGTTGGAGAAGCTTACACTAGTACTAAGGGCTAGAACAGGGGATCAAAATGAACCAAAAACACAACTCCCTAATGCGATATGAATGAATCCATAGGGATTCAAATGAAGCCTTTGTGAGATGCCAAAAAAGCTTAGCCA
Source organism: Diospyros kaki (assembly GCA_036245055.1). Classification (NCBI taxonomy): domain Eukaryota; kingdom Viridiplantae; phylum Streptophyta; class Magnoliopsida; order Ericales; family Ebenaceae; genus Diospyros; species Diospyros kaki. The sequence goes on from BSEG01000003.1 coordinate 9,212,753, forward strand.
CTAGGGCTTGGTTCCGTAGGAATAGAGGGCGAAGATGCAATCCACCTTCATCTTTAGGGCAACAAATGTCTAACTAGACCACTTTGGCCATATGAGGAGATAGTGTCAAGCCACTCAAAAAAAAAAAAAAAATGCACAGACGATCTGTTCAAGCTCTTTAAGGGCCTTTTTAGGGAGAATAAAGATGGAAGCCCAACATACATGGATAGTAAAAAACATTGATTGAAGTCTACCAACAAAGGATAAAAGGTGACCACGTTAAGTACTCACTTGAGAAAAAACCCTACCAAGGATGGGATGACAATCATTATAAGTGAGCTTTGTTGAGATCAAAGCGACACCTAAATATCGAATAGGTAGGGAAGCTTGACGGAAACCGGATTCCATAACCAGCTCCGCATGCAGATCCAAGGATAAACAAGAAACTTATCAATTCCTTTTAGAGGGGTTAGCATGTAAGCCCGAAAATTCTACAAAACGATTAATGCACCGTTTTAGAACTTTGACTAGCGTTTGATCCCCATGAGAGAAGAGTAAAAAGTCATCTACAAACATGAGCATGGCTAAACCCAACCTATCACACTTCCAGTAAATCTGGAAGTCATCTACATGAGTGTGATATGCCACAATACCATTGATGAGTTGCATGACAAAGACAAACAAACAAGATGATAATGGGTCCCCTTGGCAAAGCCCTCACTAGCCACAGAAGAAAACATGGAGATGACCATTGATCTTGACAAAGTGCATGGGGAAGTCACACAAGCTCTAATCCAAGAATAGAAATGTAGAGGAAAATTCATGAGGCGAAGAACTAGAAGTAAAAAATCCCAATTTACAAAGTTATAGGCCTTTCTAAGATCAACTGTTAAGGCACAATGAGAAGGGTCGTGTGGGAAGTGGTAATGATAAAGGAGCTCCTGGGGTAACAGAATATTATCCCCAATAAACCCAACCAGGCACAAAAGCTATCTGAACCCTATCCACAAGCTAAGGTAGGAGGGGCTTGAGACGATTAGCTAGGATCTTAGAAATAACCTTATAAATCACATTGCAACACAAAATGGTTGGAACTGACTAGTAGAATTGAGGTGGAGAACCTTAGGGATAAGACTAATAATGGTAGCATTCACTACTCTTAATAGCTAACTAGAATGGAAAAAATTACAAACACCTACTGTGAAATCAGGACCAACGACATCTCATGCTTGACGAAAGAATTTAACAGTAAAACCATTAGGCCAGGGGATTTATCATCACCCATAAAAAATAGGTCAAGGCAAACTTCTTCGAGGAGACACTCTTGATAATCACAAGCCAACAGTCTTGTGAAAGAGAATGCTCCTACTACAAAAAAACTAGCATTTAGCGACGATTTTTTTTTTTTTGCATTTATCGGCGATTTTGAAAACTGTCGTTAAATCAGCCGTTGTAGAGCATTTAGCGGCGGTTTTCAGCAACCGCTGGAATAACTGCTGCAAATCATATTTTCTACGGTAATTTTTAAACCGCTGCAAAATTAGTGATTTAGAGGCGATTTTTGAACTATTGTAAAAATTAGAAAAAAATTAAAATTTTTACTTTTAGCTGCCTTTTTAGAACTGTCGCAAAAATTAAAAGAAAATTAAAATTTTAATTTCTCCCATGGGCGGCCAGCCTGGCTGCCCGCGCCCAAGCCTAGACCCACGTGCGCCTAGTCGCTTAGACCCACCTAGCCACCCACGCTCCCAACTGCACAGACCCGCGCTCCTAGTCGCCTGGACCCTTAACGTCACGTGGCGATGTAGAAAATTAAATTTTCAGTCTTCCCTTCCCCAATTTTGAACCCGCGACCTCCCCTATATGTGTGCTTTCGCGAAATCGTTAGATCTGCCAAGCCCCCTTATTATATCATTGCACATATAAATTATATATTAATCCAACCACTATTTTTCATAATTATATTTTATATTTTTTAAAAGAATAAAGGAATAAATTAAAAATAAATTAATTGAATCAAATAAAATAAATTAATTGATTAAAAAATAAAAAATATTTTATAAATTTTTTAAATTATTAAAATTTTATTAAATTTATTTTTCTTTTTATTTTTTTAAATTAAAATTTTTTAATTAATTTTGCAATTAATTTAAATTAAATTTTAAATTTCTTTTCAAGATTTTATATTTTTTATTAATTTAATTTTTAATTATTTTCTTAAGTAAAATTCAAATTTTTAATGAATTTTGGGGCTGATTTTCAAAATCGCAGCAAATGTAAATTTAATTTTAATTTTAAATTATTTAATTATTTTTTAATTTAGCGGCGGTTTCTCAAAAATCGCCGCTAAATTCAATTTTTAGTCAATTTTGTGGCGATTTTGAAAAACTGCTGCAAATATATTTTAATTTTAATTATTTAATTATTTTTGAATTTAGCGGCAATTTCTGAGAAACCACCACTAAATTCAATTTTAATTTTTAATTATTTAATTATTTTCTAAATTTAGAGACAATTTTTTGAAAACCGCCACAAAATTAAATATTTTAATGAATTTTGTAGTGATTTTGAAAAATCGTTGCAAAATATTAAAAAATCCGTCGCAAAAAAATCATCACAACAAATCAATTTTTTTATAGTGTCCACATACATGGCGACCTTCTTATGAGAGAAAAATGATCCTGAAGAGTGAAGGTCTAAGAGATTCTAGAAGTGGAAAAGAAGAACCTGGGAAACCTCGTCCTCTGACAAAGTGGGAGAACCATCAGCCCGGGAATGATTATGAATATGGTGAGAGTTATGGATAGATAACATTTGCTGAAAGAAAAATCGAGAGTAACAATCTCCTTCAGCAGCCAATCTAATACGAGCACGGAGATGAAAGAACTCACGCTCTTGGACAAGAACATCAAAGTAGAGGCAAGATAAGTCCAACTCCTATATATTGTCTCAAAGAAACATCAACGGGAGATCCAAGAAGGATGCGTTGAATATCTTGAAGCTAATAATGAAGGTGAATAACCCGAGAGATGACATGGCCATGGAGACTATTTAGATATTTCAAATCGTGCTTAACTCTCTTAAGCTTCTGAACAAGATGGAACATGGGCCAGCCAATGCAATCCTGACCCCAACAAGATTGGATAGTTTGGAGAAATAGGGGGTGCTTTATGAGGTGATTGTTAAAACAGAAACAACCACCCGACCTATTAGGATTCCCTTGAAAATCTACAACCATAGGGCTATGATCGGAAATACCTGGCGAGAAAAAAAAGGCACGACAATTGCCAAAACGAGCAACCAGCTCTCATTAATAAGGATTCTATCAAGCTTACTATAGATACAATCTCTCTCAAAACATTTATTATTTCAAGTAAGGATAGGACCCTGAAAGGAAAGATCCTAAATAGACAAGCAAGACAAAAAATTCACAAAATAAGTGATGCTAGTAGAAAGGATAACATTGCCCCCACGCATCTCAGAAACATGACTTTAAACATTGAAATCCCCTATGAGCACCCAAGGGGAAAGATCGACCGAGGACACTAGGAAATGAAGATGATGCCATAATCGAAGTTGGGTCGTCTCCTTGTAATGGGCATAAACACATGTTAGAAAAAAAAATTGACTTACCAGTGGAACGAGTACATTTCAAGTGCATAAATTGATCAAAACAACAAACAATATCCACATTCAAGAGGGTCGGGTCATAACCAAACCAAATGCAACCACTTAAACAAGATTCATAGTTCCTAAACCACGACCATCTAGGGAAAATAAAGCGAGAAATACCTAAAGCTCTACATTCTTTAACACGAGTTTCTAAGAGAGAAAAAAACATCAAGTGATGATGAAGAATAAAGGATCTGGCTTCCTATTGTTTAGAGTAGTGGTTCAGACCCTTGATGTTCCAAGCACCAAGATTCATAGGGAAGAGGGGCCTAAAATCACTCGGCCTTTTGGACTGACACTTATGATGAGATTTTTTCTTAAGAGAAGGAGAGAAAACAAAATCCAAGGGGATTGAGGCTAGAAGATGGAAGATCAGGAGGAGGACCAACCCTATCAAGATAGGAAAAAAGAGAGGATGAGAGGACTTCAAGTGTCGGGTTGATCTTGAGAGAGTGGAGTAGGTGTTGGAGACACCGAACCACTATATATTCTTGTGTTGATTATTGTTGTTTGCATATTTATATTGTTATCACACTAAACAACATATATATTTATAATAAGCATTTACTTTGTATAAGAAAATCTCAAGAGTTTTTAAATGGAAGAATTCGATTGAATAAGTTTTTAATCACTCAATTCACCCTCCCTCTTGAGTGACCATTGTGTGTCAAGGGACCAACAAGAAGCCAATGCCACATTAGTCGAAGGAGGAGAAGCAGCCTGGAGAAGAGGGGATTGAGACTAAGCCTTACGGGACAGGTATTAGCTTGGTGTCCAAACACTTTACAATGCTGACATACTGATAGAACCCACTGATATTCCATGCAAGCAATTTTAGGTTCACCAGAGAATTCATCAATCCCCTAATATAATTCAATAAATAGAGGAAAAAGAGAAGAGACATGAAACTCAATACACACCCTCATAAATCCTAGCCTTTTTACGATTCTCCGTCATCTCATCCTCATGGAGTGATTTTTCTAGAGAGCTCGCAAGTTGAGATAAGCCTAGAGAAGACGCAATCCAATGGCACATCATAGAATTTGGCCCAAGAGGGGCACATCATAGAATTTGGCCCAGTTTCCAACAGAGAAGAAGAAAGGGTCGTTGGGCAAAATGCCAGGACCTATGTCAAAAACTTTATTCATATTATCAGGAGAATTAAAACAGAAGAAGAAAAAACTTGAATAGTTGAAAAGCACTTCCTGAAGCCCAAATTTCTTCCAAAGGCATGTGGCTAAATTCTGAACCGTGAGGAACGGAAGATGCTTTTCTACGAAATATCCAATCAGCGTATTTTTTCAATTGGCCGCTTGGCAGCACGGGCGTAAGGTGGACCTGCGGGATTCCATAAGAAGCGGTGGTCATTTGAGGAAAGAATTGTAATTTTTCAAGCAGTCCAGGAGCAGACTAATCAACAATTTGAGTCCAGCATTGTGCTTGGTTTAAACTTGAAGGGGCTGAATTCGGGGTGAACCACAAGAGCGGACCAACCCGCTGGATGGATTCGAGTGGAATCTGAGACAGAAGCCAGATCTGGATCCACTCTCATAGAAGCTATGGACGAATTGCCTAAATTGGAAGGCCGAGAGCCCATAGGAGAATGAGGGCCTAAAATTGAGCACTGGCCATCCTAATTTAAATGTGATGGACTGGGCCTAGAAATAGTTGCATAAAAGGGGGAAGAAATACTAGGAATTGGGCTCATCAAGTCACATTTCTTATCTGTTTCTTAGTAAAAAAATGTTACAACGCAAAGGGTATTTTATGTATCAGAACTATAATGTGCACTAGAGAATGCTGTTTTCTTTTTTTATCTCTTACCATTAGTTAACTCCAATTAAAATTTTAAAATAACTAGAAGACTGTTTTCGTACTCTCTCTTTCTTTATATATATATATATATATGTCTTTTCTCTCATTCCTTCACAAATTTTTTTATAACCCAGGTTTTGAGTTTCACCCGATTAATCCTAGAAATGGGTAGTCTTTCCTCCTCATTCGCTTGTTGGATAAACCCGAATGCAGTCACAACCTATATATATAGAGTAAGACATTTAGTTCACATCTTCACATAGAACAAATGTCTCCTTAAAGATTTGATCCCTAATACTCTCTGTTAAATTTTACATATTTTATTGCTGAGCCATGTTCGTGAGAGCATCCTCTTTCACATTTTTTTATTCTCCAAGGAGGTTGATCAAGAGGGAACTCTCATAGCCACGTCCAAAACCTTCAAACACGCGCACACCAGAGAAAAAGAGAGAAAATACAAAGAGCTGCTTGGGCTATTTGAACATCAAACAAATAGTCCTTAACTTATGCACAAACTTACACCTTTTGCACAAAATCAAATCTACAGTCAACAAACTGAGTAACTTATTCATTGTGAGTATCTGAATGGCATTTTTTTGGAAAAAATATGTAGAGAAATGAAATGGGTCTCATTGATTTGATACCAATTTTTTTTTTTTTTTGAACTTTTGATAGGGAGATTGGAATGGAGAAGAAAATTGGGAAGTATGAATAGAGGTGAAGAAGAGAGAGAAGAAAGGGAGAGAGAGAGAAGTCTTGACTATTAGAGAATGACTATAGAAGTTATAAAAGAGAAGAATAAGATAGAAATGGAGAATAAATTCACTTATGGTTGAGTTTAACCATGGTCAAATAGTGAGAAAAGGAAAGATGAGAAAGAAAAGAATAGAATCTGAAAATTTGTTGGTTAAATGATAAATCTAGATATAAAATATGTCTTATTTAATTATAGTATTTTATCTTTAATTTTTAATCTTTAATAAATATAAATAACCAAAGTTGAAAGTAAAAGTGAAACCAATTAAACACTTTGTTAAGCTAACAAAATATTAAGTTATATTATGTACAAAATTATTATATTATCTGTGTCAGACAATATAACAGATAGCATTAGACAAGAGTAGGTCTCACCCCTTGTATGTTAGTGTAGGATACATTAAACGTGAATAAAAAAATATTTTTAATATTAAGTAATCATTTGTTGTTGTTGTTGCATTAAATTAATGAATTGTCACTTCAATTTTAAATTGTGGGATTGATTTGATTTGAAAGGGGAGATAATAACATGATGTCTTTCAAGACCAAAATATTATGATTTGATTTGAAAGGGGAGATAATAACATGATGTCTTTCAAGACCAAAATACTTCATAATTGATGCAAGTTTAGATCTGGTCTCCAGGACAAAATTGCTAACGGCCCCCGAATTTTACTCCCACTCTGTCTTTAACCCATCGATACAGAAAAATATGCACTTATGCCCTTAAAATTACTAACGCTGTTAAGGATCCATTAGTTTGGGGACGCTGTTAGGGCTCCATTTACCAAGCTTAATTTTAAAAATAAAAAAGTTTATATATAACTGATGTTACTCATTAATAGTTATGCATTAAATGGAAAAACTCAGCTGAAGATGACATAACTATAAAACCTGCAATTTTTACATTATTTTAACAATATTAAAAAAAACAATCTATGAATAATATTTTTATTTTGATGCAAATAATTATAAGGATAAATAAAAAAGGGCTAAATATCAACTTGAATTTTATATTTAATAATTATTATGTTAATTTTATCAATTAAACTCCTAATATTATTGAGATATGTTATAATATTATTGATAATGTTAAGAAAAATAGGTAAATTGACATTAGTAAAGAAGGTCCCGATGTAAGAATTATCTTGTGACTCACATGATAATTGATAGAAAATATCTCATCAGATAATCAAGAATAATTATCTGGTATCTTTCAAGATAATTGAAATATTTATTTTATCAAATATGATGGCATTTATCTAATAAAATAATTAAATTGAATATCAAATATAATGGTGTTAATCTGATGAGATAATCAAATGATTTAATAAGATAATTGATTATTTTAAAATTCTATGTGATTTAGAAGATATAGATAACTTCTAAAGAATTTTGATGGAACATTACTTCTACTATTATAAATAAGGGTTTGATCAACTCCCTAACCAATATAGAAAAACAATTACAGTTATATTTTATATCCATCATTAAGATTGAGGTTAAAGAGGATGAACCAAATTTTGAGTGTTTCGTCATCAACTGGTAATTCTCTTAGGCTTAAAATCTTGATGGATCTAGTTACATGTTTACTTATCATATTATGTAATTTACATGAGTTTTTTTCGTGTTGTTGTCAAAATACAACAGTTGAGATTTGTTATGCAGCAACGCTGCAGTTGTGACAGAGCGAGGTGAATAATTGAAAGGTGTCTGCTCGTGGAAATATACAGTGAATGACTCCAGTCTCCGATTGCTGACAGGAATCTTAAATAAGTCTTCGAGTGCATTTCTGATGGAAGATTAATCTATCCAAGAGTATCTTTTTGTGCGTTCAGGGCATAATTGCGCTCACAAGAACAAGTTAGAAGGCACGTGAGGATTCCTTATCACGCGTATACCCTCCGATACTTAAGTCAGTATGTGAAGGAAAATGGTTATCTGTTAGAACTTATAAATGTTCCCCCGGGTGCAAAATAAATGATGTAATTAATAAATATAAAAGAGGTACCTTTCTCGACGAGTGAAAAGCTATTCATAGTATTTTTACCATATGTTGAGGATAAACCAACACATTGCGAGCGTGATGACTGTGGTCCTTGGTCTAATTCAGATGGGCTTAAGAGGAATTAGATAACTAAGTGGTCTAGGGAGTCCTCTGAGAGAAGGTGAGCCTTACGGCGAGCTATCGAAGCAGGTTCTTAGCCTCTAGGTGGTTGGCCTGAGCAAAATTTCTAGTTGTCAAATGATGCCTCCAGGTGTTGTTTATTATTCTGAATTTAACATGTTGTTTTCTAAAGGGATTACACCCAATTAAATATAGGAAGACGTTATATAACACATGGAGCTTCCACGTATAGCCTAATTGAAAAGATGAAAGCCTAGGGGCAGGCACGCAACTTAGCCAAGATGGCCCACGTGGGATTGGATGCATGTAGGTTGCAATGTGTGAGTGAGGAGGTGATTGAGAGTTTTTGATAATTCTTGGGGTCTAAGTGTAATTCCAAAAATTGAGAGTTGAATTAGTATAAGATTAATATTTATGCGTATATAAGTGAGAATTGCAGATGGGGCGGGCACGAGCGTGCGAAGAAATGAGTAGGTTGCGAGTTCAAGTCTAGGGGAGCGCTGGGATTATTTTCCAACGTTGACATGTGGCACCCTTGGAAGTGGGATCGGGGACGTCATGATGCACAATCAGATGGCCACGTGGCACGTCTGAGGAGGAGAAGGCAACCTAGGAAGGAAGTGTGGCCTAGGAAGAAAAAGGCTACCCAGGAAGGACATTGTCAATGTTCAGGGAGAAGCTGTTTGGAAAGAACACAACCTGGGAAGAATAAGATGGCCTGGGAAAAGCTGAGTCTAAGAAGAAGAAAGAGTTTGGCTCGGGAAGAATTTGAGTAGTCCGGGGAGAGGCCTGAGTTGGCTCTAGAATTAGCTGAGTCCAATAAAAAAGAGCTGTCTCAAAAGAATGTGAGTTCAGGGAGAAGCTCGAGCTCAAAAGAACGTAAGTCCGGGGAAAGGCTCTCTCAGGGAATAAGCTGCCCGGGAAGAATGCTGCTAGGGAAATATGAGAGTCCGGGGAAAGACTCTCTCTGGGAACAAGCTTCCTGGGAAGGAGAGTCTGAGAAGAGACTACTCGAGAGGAAATAACACTTTTCCATGAAGAAAGACAAGTTACTCGAGAAGAAAATCCCAACTTATTGGAACATTGGCTCTTTATCTTTTCTACTTTCTCCCCTGTCAAAAATCCCCTTCATGTTCATATTACTATGCTATTTATAGGTTGATTGGCCATTTTTTCCCTTAGACAATTTTGCCCTCAAAACCATGATTATAAACATTATTAATTATCCCTTTGCTATTTATTCATGATTATTCTTGAAAAAAATACACCTACTTATATTTATTTGTTAAAAACATCCCCATGTGGATGTTTTGAGATATTTATGGCACAACAATAGCCCCCCATTATTTGCTTTGACTTTTAAGTCAAATGGAAGAGTATGTCATTCTCACATATCCATTTGGATCAATGGACAAACCAATTTTTCGAGGATTCATGGCTTCGCATTGACACAAAAATGAGATCCTTCACTAAAGTAAGGATGGGCAACTGTACGAGGGCAAAGTTTAATACTTTGGGTTGGTGGAGAAAACTTTGAAGGCACAGCTTGAGGCTCAAAAAATAAAGAACGATTTATTTGAGGAATGACATCAACGTGCATTTGGGGTGCGAAAAAAGGAGCTTTGGGAAGTATAAGCCTCATTTGAGGCGTAGCATAAGAAAAATAGCCAAATAGCTAAAGGGTTGGAAATGTCATGGATATGATAATATGTGGGGTGCAAGCAAAGGCATAAATAGAGAGAGATTAGAGTCAAGTGCTCAAGGTCCGTTATGGATAATGAATTCTCTAGGAAATGTCTGAGCACTAGGACATTTACAAAAGTGATTTCATTAAGTTTGGATTTGTATTCAAACCATGTTTTCCTAGAATTGAAGTGTCTCGATGAGTCTTATCCTAAAGAGGTGTATTTTTTTGAGATGACTTCCTTCAAGGTTCCGAACAAGTGTCTACATAACTCTGATGCTTGGAATCCTAATGAGTATATCAACTTTGCAAGGATAGATGATATTGTCGACCTCTCTAGGTCACAAATTTAGTATGTGCTTAAGATAAGCATCTTTTTGGACTTCAAGGGGACAATTTGGGAAATGGAAAGATGGTATTCCTAGGTAGTTGGAGGAAGGCTTTGGGGGCATCCCTAATTAGGTTTCTGAGCATGGATTTTTAGTAGCCCAATGCCCCAATTCAGCCTTTAGTATGTTAGGCCTTGCTCTTTTGATTTTTTGTTGTATGTTTTGTATGTAGTTCCCATTCTTGGACATAATTGCTTTAAAGAAATGAAGAGAGCAACAATATGTTTCTTATGCTGATGGTGTCTTATTTTCTTGCACCGCACACTGCTAATTTACATGTCTCATGTCATGCTTTTGTGAATAAGTAAGGATACTGCTAATTTATGTGTCTCATGTCATGCATTTGTGAATAAGTAAGGATGCATGTACCAGGAAGAGAAATAATCAAGTAATGGTACCTAGTAATGCTCTTAAACGTCCCCTTAGATTCACCAACCATGCATATTAGTCAAGAGATTAAATATGGAAAGACTAGATCAGTTGGCATAATACCTTAGTTTTTGTGAGAGTGTTCCACCATTCACTAGCTAGATCTCTTTCCTTGCCATGTTTTCTAGTATATGTCTTCTCAATTATAGAGTTAGTGCCTGAAATTCTCAACTCAAGTAGGCCAATATAGTTTGATGCACATTTGCTTAAGGACTTGAAAACAATAAATGATAAAGAAAGTAAAGAAAGGCTCTTAGTGTACCTCAAATTGGAGACCACTAGTTGGGACTGTCCCTTAGCCTCTCACCTAGCTATCACTTGGGATCGAGGTGTGGCCATTTTTAACCTATCCATCTTGATGGGATTTAAGCATGAGGGACACGTAGAGCCAAACCGTTAGGAAAAACTAGTGTTTAGGCTGGGTACACCCTCATTCTTAGCCTCGGAGTGGATCCCAGGTGAAGTTGCTCACACCAGATTGCCTGGATAAAGCCATATGCTAGGCTGAATTTAGTGTAGGGTTAGAACATGACTTAGCTTCTCAAGATCAGACAAGTTGTAACACCCTGTGTTGTGTGAGTATTACATGAGTTAAGTTTGAGATTGAAGGGAGGAGAATTTTTCCACATTTACCTTAATTGGAAGAAATAAAGGTGTGTAAATTTAAGATGCCTTAAGAGGGGCAATTTAGTAATTTGGATCATATCCCTATAAAGGTAAATTTTTTTGTGGAAAATGTATATATATAAATGTATGTTTGGATTTTATGTAAGAAATTTATTTTGTATTGAATTATGGAGAAATTCAAGGATGGCCAAGATTTAAGATTTGGAGCCAAGTAAGTGACACTTGGTAAAGTCTTATGCAAGGAGATGAAAATAAATTAAAGAAATAAGAAATTGGCTAATTAAGTGTGGTTGAGACACTTGGGAAGATTTTGTGAAGGAAGAATGATGAATTAAAATTAATTCAAAAAGGAAAAGAAAAGTGTCGCTCAAGCATTTAAAAGCATTTAATGAAGGCCATCATTATGTTGAATAAAGAAAATGAAAAAGAAAATAGAAAATAGTCATACATTTATTGTTGAAAATAGGAAGAATTAAATAAATGAGTTTTAAATAGAAATTAGTTTTTCAAGATGATGACATGAAAATTGTCTCATTAAAATAAATGGGGAGAAATTGGAAAATCAAGATGGATCCAATGGATGAGATTTGGTCTTGGAATGAGAATTGATCCAATGGCCACAATTGAGTCTTGAAAGTTGGTAAGGATTGCCAACATAATTGGAAATTAATTTTAAAGATTAGAATGGATGGTAGAGATCATTCTTGAGTAAGAATCAAGGGCCAACATGGAATCTTCCATGAAGACAAGGATTGTGTTTTTTTTCCAAGGGTAGAGATTAAATCTTATTAGATCAACGGATGAAATTAAAGCCTCCCAAAGCACATGGATTGTGCTTGTAATGGAGGGCTAGGATTTGTTCTCCCAACCCAATAAGATGCAAGGTCTTGGATTAGGTCTTGGAATGAAAATAATTAAAGAATAAAGATAATAGAGGTAATATAAAGAGGAAAAAAGAGAAGAAGGCCAAATTTCTTTGGCCGAGAGTGTATTTTGAAGAAAAAGAAGAAGAGAGGAAGAAGTAAAGAGCAAGAAGAGGTAAGTTCCTAACCTAATTGATCCTAAGTAAAGGCAAGGGAGGTCTTCTTGTTTCTTTTATTTTCTAGTCTTCAAGAAATATTTTATTGAAAAAAAAATTTATTTTTTTAAGGGTTGAAAGTAAAGGGTCTTGAAAGCTAAAGTTTGTGGAAGATCTAAAGGAGAAAAGGTAAGGGATGACCCCATGGGTGGTGGTCTTGCATGCTTTGTAAGTGATGTTTTATGAGTTTTCATGTAGTTGCAAGCATTATGCATTTTGTATGTGATCTAGTGGACCTATGGTCATAAGGAGGACTAGGAGTGGGAAAGGGGTTGGATGAAGCCTCCACCTTGAAAGGTTGTGAAGGCAAGGATGACTACCCATGTTTTGCATTGCATCTTACATTACATGATTACTTATGCTCTCATTTACTTTGCAATGCACCCTTATTGAGCAACGACTCTTAAGGTCATTTTGGACCTCTTTATAGGTGTGGAAAACTCCAAGGGGAAAAAAGTCTTGAATGGTTGATGTAAGATAGCCCATGAAGAAGGCTTTAAGATTTGTTTTGTAATGGTAGTTTAAAGCTTTTGAAGTTTAAAAGTATGGATTTATGTTTTAGTTTTGATGTATGTTGTAAGCACCATGTGAGTTGTGAAGCCCTTACTTTGGAACATGGAGAATGGTTTGGTATATGTTGTGTAAAGCATCTCATGGGTTGTATAGCCCTAATTTTTGAAAAAGTGGGAGAATGAAGGAAAAACTTGAGGTTTTTGGAGGTATTTTATGTATATTTAAATTCTGGAAATTATGTGTCGAAAAGGAAAAAAAACAAAATAGGGTGGCTGGTGCTGCTGTCGATAAGGCCTGCGCAAGAGGCACTCACGTGCAGGGCTTCAGCCAGTGCGCGGTGCCCGTGAATGACAGGCGGCTTGTGCGCGCTCCTTGCACGCGGCTGGTGATAGCTGCTGCCCTTGCAGCTGTACATTCGATTTGTTTTTTAATTTTTGGAAAATTCTGGAAAAAAAATATTTATATAAATAAATGATTAATTTTGGGCTCCAAAAATACATTTTTTATTTAAAGGAAAAGTGAGACATTTTGGGAAATTTTCAGAATTTCTAAAGTAAAATTTTGGCTAAATTTGTAAAGAAGAGATTTATTCCAGATTAAATTGTTTGTGAATTTCTTGGTATAAGAAAATGGATTTGTTAAAGAAGGCCCAAATGGAAAGTATATAAATCCCTTAGACCCTTGTCGTTGTTAGTTAATCTTAGGAATACGTAGTGAATCCTTAGTGTGATTTTCAGTTGGATCCTGGGCGGGTCCCCTTAGGCCGTTGGTTTGAGCCAAGGAGGGTGACACCTACTTAGGATTTCGAGTTTCCCATGTCTGTATCCTTGAGTGGACCGAAGGTAAGGAGGCAGCTTAGTTCCCACCTTGGGCGTTTCACCTTGAAACATAGTTTGTCCCTTCATTATTGCCCTTCCATGTGAATAGTCCAGTTGATTATTCACGAGTGGCACCTGTGGTGGGAACTAGGCCTCACAAGTGGTATCAGAGCGTTGTGGTTTGTGTGATGAGTTAAGAAAGGGAGCCAGTTATGGGAGTTCGTTAGAGTTAGTGATTCATGATGAGAGTTATGTTTATTGCTTTATTTATTATGATTGAACTCTTATATGGTTTGGTTGGAAGAGTGATTATTTTGTGATTTCTCCTATCTTTAGGTATGGGTAGACCTCAACCGTTTCGCTCGATTTGGCTAGTGAGGGACTACATACGGAGGCTAAAGGCCTAGTGGACTTTAACACTCTTCGTGATGAGACCTAATGAGCCTATTCAACAGCACTTGAAAAGGGTTGAGAATGTGATGGCCGAGCACTCAGGTACAACATTGACTCAGGAGTTGTTGGAGGAGGTTAAGGTAAATTATGTAGCGGGATTGTTGTACGGGAAGTGGAAACGTATGCTCAAAAGATTTCTAGGAGGGCACATGCGATGCAAAATTTTGCCTAACGTGTGGCGGTCCAAGAAGATAGATTGCGAGCCAGTGAGTCGTGAAGATGAGAGTATGGGTAGCAATCATGATGTAGAGAGCTCCATGGAGGGGTGTGGTATAGAAGTTGATTCCCCTGATGACCCGTACAAGGAGCCCACAGAAGAGACAGAGATCTAGGCTAACGCACTTCCATACTATAGTGACCTATCGAACTTGAGACTGCAGGGTGAGGCAAGTCTGGGAGAGCCTCATGATGGCTTTGAGGTTGATGAGCTATGTAGGCGTTGTGATGGGGGTCGCGGCATGGCAGCCGTGGGTAAGGCAAGAACGTGCTAGGGAAAGGTTAGGCTAGGAGGGTCGGGCTTGACTATTTTGAGGGAAAGTTGTAATTGTTTTTTCCTCGGCTAATGGCCAAGAGTAGTTGTAGGCAAGCCCCTTTTTTTGTGATGTATGTATTGGGGAGCTTTCTGATGTAATTGTGATTGTTTATAAATACATTGGAATGTGTTGGAAAATTGTGATTGCATGAGATTATGGATGATGATAACTTACGTATGGTATGTATAAGTTGTCTAGTGTAGCGAGAATGAATATTATTCATTGGATTGTGCAGATGAATCGAGAGGAACGATTAAACAGAAGAAGGAATCGAAACCAACCACTAGCTCAAGATGTCTCCGAGGGAAGTGGCTCGGGACTGCCGAGTGGCGAAAGGTTATTTGAGAGATTTGTGGAGGTGATGTTAAATTCGATGAACAGGCAAGAAGCCCCAAGAACTAACTGACTATAGGTGTACCAGGATATGCACCCACCTAGTTTTAAAGGAGATCCCAAGGCAGACCCAAGTGTGGGGGAGTATTGGTTGGAGCAAATGGAGAAATTGTTAAAGCAATTAGAGTGTCCGACAGAGCATTGGGTGAGGTGTGCCACTTCATGCTTGAAGAGGAGGCTGGTATTTGGTGGAAATCCATGGCAGGAATTTTGAGAACTCGAAACGCAATCCAGGAAGGAGATGAGACGCGGGTGATGCCAATCACTTGGGAGCAATTTAAGATTGCCTTCAAGGACAAGTACTTTCTGGATTATTGGCGGGAGGTGAAAAATGAAGAATTCTTGAGTTTGACTTAGACGGAGGTGATGTCAGTAGTACAATACGAGGCCCGGTTCTCAAAGCTAATAAAGTATATGCAGATTTATGCGGCAGATGATTAAGAGAAATCCCAGAAGTTCCTGTAGGTTCTAAGGAAAGAGGTCAAGCAAGTGTTATATGTATGAAATATATGCACATTCGAGGATGCTGTTGAGAAAGCCACCACTATTAAGAGAAACATGTTGTCTCAAGGGGAAATAAAGCTTGGTGGCGGTTCTAAAATAGAGGAGAGGGACAATAACAAGTCAACAAACCCTTCAAATGTTTAGTTTAAGCGGCTAGAATGATCAAAGTTCAAGAGGGAAAGGTACTGTAAGAAGTGCAAGAAAAGGCATGCAAGTAAAAAGTGCAGATTGAGGACCAAAGGGACTGGTTGCTTTACTTGTGGAGAGTTTGGACATTTTGTAAAAGATTGCCCAACGAAAAAGCCGTTGAAGATTATGGATGCACCAAGGAAGGAAGTGACTTGCTATTTTTCCATCAACCAGGACACTATTTGCGGGATTGTCCTTAGCGAGGCAAAGCAGAACAAGGGAAGAAGTCTAAGGGGAAGTTAGGCTGACAACCAGCTCGAGTATACCATTTGATAAAGGTGGAAGCAAGGTTCATCCGAGCATGGTGGAAGGTATGCTCTTGATCCATGCTACTCCTGTGCATGCATTGGTGGACCGTGGTGCCACTAATTCTTTTATGGCAATCAATTCTGCTAGGAGTTTGGGTCTAGAACCTTTGGTGATGAATTATAGGGTTAACATTCAGTCCCTGATTGGGAAGACTATGGAAACCAATCTTATGATCTATGGTAGTGCTGTGGAAGTTGAGGGTGAGAAATTCGAGATAGATTTGATCCTGATGGAGATGCAAGATTATGATGTGATCTTGGGTATGGACTTTCTTTCTCGATATTGTGCCAGCATGGACTATTTGAAGAAAATGGTGAGGTTGGGATGCTCAGGAGGAAAAATTGTGAAATTCAGGGGTCAACTGGTAGAAAATTGACTCAAGTTTGTATCAACATTGAAAGCATGTAAATTGTTGGAAAAGGGAAGATATGGTTACATAGCTCACGTAATAGTTGCTGGTGGGCCATAAAAAAAGCTAGAAGATGTGGAAGTAGTCAAGGAGTTTTTGGATGTGTTTCTCGAGGATTTGTTTGGTTTACTCGCAGACTGAGAAGTAGAATTTACCATTGAATTGTTGCCAGGAACAAGTCCAATTTCCATACCTACTTATCGAATGGAACCAGTTGAGTTGTGGGAATTGAAGATCCAACTTCAAGATTTAGTGGATAAGGGATTCATACGATCGAGTACTTCACCATGGGGAGCTCCAATTTTGTTTGTGAAGAAGAAAGACAATAGTCTAAGATTGTGTATAGATTATCAAGCACTTAATAGAGTGACAGTGAAGAATAAGTACCCGTTATAGAGGATTGAAGAGTTGTTTGATCAGTTAAAAGGTGCCAGGATATTTTCCAAGATTGATTTGCATTCAAGGTACTATCAGATGAAAGTTAAGGCTGAGGATATACCCAAGATGACGTTTTGGTGTAGATACGGTCATTATAAGTTTTTGGTGATTCCGTTCGGTCTAACGAATGCACCCACAACCTTTATGGATTTAATGAATAGGGTGTTTAAGCCATTCTTAGACTAATTTGTAATCGTCTTCATAGATGATATTTTGGTATACTCACCCATTAAGGAGGATCATCGTGAGCACTTAAGGATAGTGATGGAAACCTTGCGTAGAGAGCAATTGTATGTGAAGTTTTTCAAATGTAATTTTTGGATGAATGAGGTGGCATTTCTAGGCCATGTGATTTCAGGAGATGGAGTATCGGTTGATTCGGGTAAGATTGAGGCCATTAAAAATTGACATCGACCGAGGTCGGTGTTTGAAATAAGAAGCTTCTTAGGGTTGGCTGGATATTATCATCAATTTGTTGAGGGATTCTCGAAGATCGCCTCACCATTGACGCGATTGACCCAAAAGAATGTGAAATTTGTCTAGGATGAAAACTATGAAAGGTGCTTTAAGGAGCTTAAGCGATTAACCACAACGCAATATTGACCGTGCCTGAGGGGTTGGGTGAATTTTTGGTTTATGGTGATGCTTCTGGTTCGGGATTGGGATGCGTGCTGATCTAGAATTGAAAAGTGATAGCTTATGGGTCGTGTCAATTATGACCCCATGAGAAGAATTTCCCCATTCATGATTTGGAATTGGCTTCCATTATCCACGCCTTGAAAATCTGGCGACATTATTTGTATGGTTAGAAATTTGAGGTGTATACTGACCACAAGAGCCTGAAATATATCTTCACCCATAAAGAATTGAATATGAGGCAATGTTGGTGGATGGAATTCTTAAAGGACTACGATTGCACCCTCCATTATCATACAGGCGAGTGTTGTGGCCGATGCCCTTAGTAGTAGGGATTTGGCAGATGTAGCCGGGATGATGATGCGTGAAAACCTGCTGATTGAGATGTTTAGTGGGCTGACAGTGAGTGTAATGCCTAGGAATGGGATATCCATGACGACAAGCCTTCAAGTTCAATTGGGTTGGTGAGAGGAAATACAACAGGCAACAGTGGAGGATTGAAGATTGTGTCAGTGGATAGATGTGAATGGACAACCAATAAAGGATGGGTTTGAATATGGAGATGGAATTTTGAGGATAAATGGGAGGATTTATGTGCCTAATTGTGAGGAATTGAGGCAAAAGATTTTGGAAGAAGCTCACCGGTCGAAATACACCATTCATCCGGTGGTAACCAAAATGTATAAGGACTTGCGGGAAGTCTATTGGTGGTCGGGGATGAAGCAAAGTGTGGCTCGTCATGTGGCACAATGTGATACATGTCAGTGTATCAAGATATAACATCAATACCCAGTGGGGCCACTACGGTCGCTAGAAATTTCAGAATGGAAGTGGGAGCACATATCGATGGATTTCAATATGAGGTTACTGAGGACATCGAGGAAGAAAGCCTCCATATGGGTTGTGATCGACAAGATGATGAAATCAACACATTTTATACCTGTTAGAACGAGTTAGAGTGCAGAAGAGCTGTCGCGGATTTATGTCTAGGAGATTGTGCGATTGCATGGCACACCGGTTAGGATTGTGTCCGATAGAGATTTGAAGTTCCTGTCTAGATTTTGGGCTTGTTTGCATGAGGAGATGGGGACAAAATTGAATTTTAGTACCGCATGTCACCCTCAGACGAATGGTCAAACTGAACGGGTGAATTAGATTTTAGAAGATATGCTTCGAGCATGTGTTTTGGAGTTTTAAGGAAATTGGGATGAGTTCCTACCTCTGGTAGAGTTTTTGTATAATAATAGCTACCAAAGTAGCATTGGCATGGCACCGTACAAAGCTTTGTAAGGGAGACGATGCCGATCACCTTTATGTTGGCTCGAAGTGGATGAGAAGTAATTGGCCAAGACTGAACTGGTACAACAAGCTTCCAGGAAAATTGAAGTGGCAAGGAGATGTACGAAGATTGTTCAAGATCATCAAAAGTATTACGTTGATCATCGATCTCAGGATTTAGAGTTTCAAGTAGGAGATAGAGTATCCTCCCAGTATCACCTCAAAGGCCAACTATGAGAGATCGAAAACGTGGAAAGCTTAGTCCAAGGTTCATGGGGCCATATCAAATCATTAAGCGTGTGGGTTCCCTAGCTTATCGATTGACCTTACCCGAGAGTTTGGCAGGATTGCACAATGGATTCCACGTATCCCAGATGCAAAAATTCATTCCAGATTCAAGACTGGAGATTCTAGAGGAGGAAGTGGAGGTTCGTCGAAACCTAACCTATGCGGAGCAGCCAGTCGGGAGAAAACTTTGAGAAGTAAGCCAATTCCCTTAGTAAAGGTCCAGTAGAGTCACCACTCAGATAGGGAAGCAACTTGGGAATTAGAGAAAGATATGAGATAACAATTTCCCGAATTGTTTGATGATGTAATGAGTGAATGATCTTGTGTACTAATGTTGTACTTATCGTTTTGGGTTAATAAAGGCGAATTTCGATGACAAAATTCTTTTTAAGGGGGGTGGGATGTAACACCCTATGTTGTGTGAGTATTAAATGAGTTAAGTTTGAGATTGAAGGCAGGAAATTTTTTCCACATTTACCTTAATTTGAAGAAAAATAGGTGTATAAATTTAAGATGCCTTAAGAGGGGTAATTTGGTAATTTAGACCATATCCCTATAAAGGTAAATTATTTTGTAGAAAATGTATATATATAAATCTACGTTTGGATTTTATGTGGAAAATTTATTTTGCTTTGAATTATGTAGAAATTAAAGGATGGCTAAGATTTAAAATTTTGAGCCAAGTAAGAGTGGATTGTGACACTGGGCAAAGTCTTATGCAAGGAGATGGAGATAAATTAAAGAAATAAGAAATTGATTAATTAAGTGTGGTTAAGACACTTGGCAAGATCTTGTGAAGGAAGAATGATGAATTAAAATTAATTCAAAAAGGAAAAGAAAAGTGTCTCTCAAGCATTTAATGAAGGCCATTATTATGTTGAATAAAGAAAATACAAAAGAAAATAGAAAATGATCATGTATTTTTTGTTGAAAATGGGAAGGATTAAATAAATTAGATTTAAATAGAAATTAGTCTTTCAAGATGGTGACATGAAAATTGTCTCACTAAAATAAATGGGGAGAAATTGGAAATTCAAGATGGATCCAATGGATGAGATTTGGTATTGGAATGGGAATTGATCCAAGGGCCACAAATGAGTTTTGAAAGTTGGCAAGGATTGCTAATATAATTGAAAATTAATTTTAAAAATTAGAATGGATGGTAGAGATCATTATTGAGTAAGAATCAAAGGCCAAGATGGAATTTTCCATGAAGACAATGATTGTGTTTTTTTCCAAGGGTAGAGATTAAATCTTATTAGATCAATGGATGAGATTAAAGTCTCCTAAAGCACATGAATTGTGCTTGTAATAGAGGGCTAGTGTAACACCCCACTTTCTTGGGTGTGTTATAACTTAGGATAATTCTGAGATAATAAATCTTTTTCTTTTTTTTTAGAACTAATTGTTAAATCATAACATTCCTCATCCCAAAATTTTCATCTACCTTAAAAGAGAATCATCATAAACATTAAATGCGAAAGCTAAGAATCAAACCTAATAATACAAATACCATAGTTCAGACAATACATCAATGTCTTTCAAAATATTCAGAATGTTAAGTAGCAGAAATTTAAATATATCAATTTCAACATCATAATCATAAATCATCGTGCACTTGCTCCGTGTCGTCACATGCTCTTTCGTATTTGCTTCTGCTACAATAACATCTAAAACATTTGAATATTCCAGGGGCATGGTCTAGGTTAGATGATGAATCATCTAAGTAAGGTTACAAAATCATATTTCATACATGTATGCAAAATGCAAAATACCATCATTCCTTTTTAGTTTGAGTCGACTGGCCTAATTGCTACTCCACATATTACAACCTTCTTACTAGGCCGAGGTATATGGGTGCACCCTTGGTAGAGCAACGGTGTCAGTCCAAAATCCCAAACCCTATGCAATGCATGACCAATAATAACATCGTGTACGTATGCACATTTCATCATAACATGTATATGCAATCTACATGACATATTCACAACAAGACATGACAACATGATAAGACTATTTACATAAAATCGGGTTTTGGGGCGAACCACTTACCTTTAAAAGAAATTTATCGTCAAAACCTCGAAATTTGTGATGACCTCAATTTGCATGCTAAAATCTAACAACCGCACTTTTGATCGAATCTTGGCACCTTAAATGACTCCTGGCATCACATTTATCCAAGGCTTTCAATAATCTATTTTCCATAATTTTCTCAAATGTTTATCCTATTTTTCCTCTTATTTTTCTCTAAAAATTCCAAAATAAAATACCTACTTACATAATTCCTTAAATTTTTCTCCACCATAAATTCTAAAATAATTTTATGAACATAGTAAAAAAAAAAATCAAAAAATCTGACCTGGCACACGCTCCCACACGCTAGCGCGTGATCTGAAAAATCAAGTAGCACGTGACAGCCACGCGTCGATCGTCTTCTCCAAAAATTCGATAGCCGACGATTGCCCGATCCCAATTTTCTTTGCACCACTCGATAGCCCTCTTCTGATCGATCCCTTTGGCACATTTCTTGGCTCGAAACAACCACCGGAGCTATCCCATAAAGCTAAAAAAAGATTAAATTCAGTCATCGCCTTGCATTTTCAGCCTCCTTCGAAAACACCCTCAAAACAACCTGAAAAATTCCCAAAACTCCAGAAATAAACCTCACACACTCGAGAGAAAAAGCCCCTTATCCACAACTCCTGATTTTCTCTCAAACGTGAGAAAATCGAAGCTTAAACCTTGATGCATTCAGCCATCCCAACCCTTGCTATTTATACCTGATTTTGGAGCCAAATCAAGTCATACCTAGTCTAATGTGAGCTTTTAATGCTTGATATGATCTTCCTTGACTCCAAATCATGATGATTTGCATGACTTCTCCCTTCCCCGATTTTTCGGCTATCGCGACCATACCCCACCGTACCCATCAAATCTCAGCCATTCTTGACCACCCCTCGGTCCATACTCTGTCTTAATCAATTCCCCATGCCATGGGGCACACAATTGTTCCCTCAGATGGCCTAAATGGTGCCGGCTAGTGGTGATGGCAATGATGGTCGTCGGCCATGGCTACTTCACCTTTTCCAATTTCTTTTTTTTTTTCACACTTTAGCCTCCTTGATTTTCTAAACCTCTTTTAGGCCTTTCCATGAAGCCTGCTAGGTTCCCAAAAATTCCAAAATGATGCTTAGTACTTCCTCTTTCACACTATGCTCTCTAAGTTTCATTTTACCACTTTTCAGCCAAAATTCAAAAATTACGTTTAGGCCCGACACTTATGAAAAATCACGCTTGATAGAAAACTTAATCGTTTTACCCCAAACCCTCTTCAGGGTTGTTCCTTATGGAAAATTTAACTCTTCTTGAGATTCTGTTGACTCCTCGGAAGTCTCTTACGCTAATTTGGTTTTCTAGGCTGCTCCGAAGCTGTACCGAAAACAGCCTCCGATTCAATTTCTTTTGACACTAAAAATCCTATTTTAATATGCTTGCCATGGATATCTTTTTTCTTTAAAACATGTGTGTCCAGGGGTATTCCCTTCAATCGATTCGACTATTTGGTACCCGTTAATTGTCTCCTAGATTTTTTTATCGTCACCAAATATGCAATATTTCATGCAGTAATGATATATTTATTTATTTTGATTCAGGATATTACAACTAGGATTTGTTCTCCCAACACAATAAGATCCAAGGGCTTGGATTAAGTCTTGGAATGGAAATAATTAAGGAATAAAAAAATTGAGGTAATATAAAGAGGAAGAAGGAGAAAAAGGCCAAACTTCTTTGGCGGAGAGTGTATTTTGAAGATGAAGAAAAGAGGAATAAGTAAAGAGAAAAAATAGGTAAGTTCCTAACCTAATTGATCCTAAGTAAAGGCAAGGAAGGTCTTCTTGTTCCTTTTATTTTCTCGTCTTCAAGAAAGCTTTTATTGATCAAAAATTTATTTTTTTAAGAGTTGAAAGTAAAGGGTCTTGAAAGCTAAAGTTAACAGAACATCTAATCAAGATAAGGTAAGGGATGACCCCATGGGTGGTGGTCTTGCATGCTTTGTAAGTGATGTTTTAGGATTTTTCATGTAGTTGCAAGCATTATGCATTTGTATGTGATCTAGTGGACCTATGGACATAAGAGGAACTAGGAGTGGGAAAAAGGTTGGATGAAGCCTCCACCTTAAAAGGTTGTGAAGGCAAGGTTGACTACCCATGTTTTGCATTGCATCTTACATTACATGATTACCTATGCTCTCATTTACTTTGTATTGCACCCTTATTGAGCAACGACTCATAAGGTCATTTTAGACCTTTTTATAGGTGTCAAAAATTCCAAGGGAAAAGAAGTCTTCAAGATTTGTTTTGTAGTGGTAGTTTAAAGCTTTTGAAGTTTAAAAGTGTGGATTTATGTCTTAGTTTTGATGTATGTTGTAAGCATCATGTGGGTTGTGAAACCCTTATTTTGGAGCATGGAGAATGGTTTGGTATATGTTGTGTAAAGCATCTCATGGGTTGTATAGCCCTAATTTTTGAAAAAGTGGGAGAATGGAGGAAAAAGTTGATGTTTTTGGAGGTATTTTATGTATATTTAAATTCTAGAAATTATGGGTTGAAAAGGAAAAAAAAAATTGGGTAGCTGCTCTGCTGCCAATAGGGTGCCCGCAGCAAGCACACGCGTGCGCGACAGGCAGCCTGCGCACATGGCTGGTGCTAGCTGCTGCCCGTGTCGCTACACCTTCGATTTTTTTTTAATTTTTGGGAATTTTTGGAAAAAAATATTTATATAAATAAATAAATGATGGATTTTGGACTCCAAAAATATTTTTTTTATTTAAAGGAAAAGTGAGGAATTTTGGGAAATTTTCAGAATTTCTAAAGTAAAATTTTGTCTAACTTTTGTAAAGAAAAGATTTATTCCAGATTAAATTGTTTGTGAATTTCTTGGTATAAGAAAATGGATGTGTTGAAGAAGGCCCAAATGGAAAGTATATAAATCCCTTAGACCCTTGTCGTCATTAGTCAATCTTAGGGATGCGAAGTGAATCGTCAGTGTGATTTTCAGTTGGATATTGGGCAAGTCACCCTTAGGACGTTGGTTGGAGCCTAGGAGGGTGACACCTACTTAGGATTTTGGGTTTTCTATTCCAGGATCCTCGAGTGGACCAAACAGAAAGACAAAACCTAGTTCCCACCTAGGGCGTTTTGCTTTAAAACGTTGTTTGTCCCTTCATTATTGCCTTACCGTGTGAATAGACTGATTGATTCTTCACGATTGGCACCTGTGGTGGGAATGGGGCGTCACACAAATCCTATTCATTATGAGGACACTGAGTGTCAATTTTTAAAGAGACACTGAACATCCAATATCTTGTTATGGATATGCTACCACTACATGACTTATTTCAGGAAAATAAGGGCCAACTGCTTGCGAGTACATCCAGATTTCATCTTGGTGCAAGATAGTGGGATCAAAATGTGGCCCGAGATGAAGGCTTGTAATTTAGGCTTCGGGTATTTACTGACTCTACCTCGAATTTTTCCACCATAGAGAATTTAGGTTTACCTGGAGGCTTAGCACTAGATTATGACAAGGGATCTAGGTTTTCCTAGAGGCTTAGTGTAATACCCAAGAAATTCTAAAGAACTCAAGGGTAATTTATCTCGGGGCAAAAATAGAATTTAAGGATAAATTAAGGGTATAATGGTAATTTATTACCGTATGATGACCGAATCAACTGTAGGGAGTGTCCTGGAGCCGAGATGCCAAAGGAAAATGATATGGTCATGATGAGTATTTCGAGACATGATTTATGGTATAAGAAGAAATGAGATCGGGAACGATTTTCGGTACAACTAAAATGCAGCTACCAATTAGGCTGTAATACCGAATCATTACAGACGACTTCCGAGAAGTCAACGGAAGCTTGAGGGGGCTTCAATTTTTCATAAGGAACAATCCTTCAGTGGTTTCAGGAAGAAACGAAGAGGTTTAGGGCCAAAACGGAGATTCGGGCCTAAGTGCAGTTTTTTGAAATTACTCAAGAGAGGCCAAAACGATATTTTTTCAGAATCCTCAGGGGTCAAATTTATGTTTTAGGACTTAAGGGTTTTGAGAGAAATTATCAAAAGTCGAAGGGCTTGGTGAAATAGGCCAAAGTGAGAAAACTAAAGTTTGAGGGGCCAAAGTGCAATTTTAAGAAAACCTCCAAACAACCATGGCCGACCAACCCATCAAATCACCGAAATTGGCCACAGGGATGGCACGAGGGTTGCTCAGGGAGCATCTTTTGTTAAGGGCTTGATCGACAATAAGCAATGGAATGGCCGAAAATTGAAGAAAAAGTGGTCGAAAATTTGGCCACTTAGATCACGAAAATGAAGCTCTTTCAGTGGATTTTGGACTTGTTAAGGGCAATAGGGGACATCAGAGGCCTTGATTGAAGTGAGATCCGTCATTTAAGGGCCCGAAATCGCCTATAAATAGAGGATATGGTGGCTCAGAGTTTTGCAAGATTTGATCTTCAAATCAACCTCATTTTTGAATAAATTGAGGCACCAAACCATAGGACTTTTATTGCCCATGAGGTGAGGATCATTTCTGAAAAGTTTGAGGAATTTTGGCGTTCATTTGAGGGGTGATCGGAGTTTCGCCGAAAAAATCAAATCTCACCAGAGCCGAACTGATTTTTGCTAAGAGAGAGGTCTTTCAAGTGTTATTTCCACCTAAAATTTGGCCAGAGTGATAAAATCAAGGTAATCTATATTTTGGTATAGTCAGATTAATTTTCCAGTGTTCCGGCGCCAGAGAAGATGATTGGAGATAATTTTTATTATTTTTAAATACTGAAAATAAAGACAAATAAAGTAAAAATAGAGATAAGATGGGTAAAATTCTGGAAAAATATCCAAAAATACAGGAAACATGAATAGTTTACCTTTATGATTTTTTATTTGGAAAATTTCGTGAGAAAGTAATTATGTTGAATTTCTGAAAGGAGAATTAATTAGAAAAAAATAGGAATAAGTTTCAAAAAATTTTCAGAAAATGTATGAAGATTAGAAATGTTATTTTAGGAATTTTAATGAAGAAAAATTAAATAAATTACTTGATTAGGTATTTATTTTGAATTTTGGAAGAAATTATGACTATGAAAAATAGAGAAAAAATAGAGAAAATAAGGAAAAAGTATGAAAAAATTAGATTATTGGTTTTATTTGGAAATGATTGGCCAGGAAGTGATTTGGCCATGGATCTTGATGATTTACGTTATTTTCGAGGTTGGCACGCAAAAAGAGGTGATGCGCGTTTTTCAAAAAAATTGGAGTTTATGTCTAAAGGTGAGTGGTTTTATCCCAAGAACCTATATATGACACGTCTACTTCATTATGCATGATATTTATTGAAGTTATGATCATTTCATATTGCATGGAAAGACGTTATTCTTGCATAGCACGATATTATTAGCATATTGATACTCATGCATGGGATGGGGATGTCACCCTAAGAGTGTAGCCGTAATTCCCAAGGGTAATGATGGAACAACGTTAGGATTATCCTGCAGAGATTTGAGATTCTGCCTAGGGTTCTGTGCTAGGCTGGTAGGCCAGGAAAGTTACACTAGGGCATATGATTGTTTATGTTATTGCATCATGTATTCATGTATCATGTTTTTAAACCCTCACTAGAAGATTCATCTTCTAATGGGTTATGTCTCTAGAACATTCTACGTTCCAGTTTAGACTTCTAGCTTAGGCAAGGAGCAGGTTGAGATGAGACGACACGTGGTGGCGTGGCCGATGGATTCAGTGAGCTGACTCGGATATGTTTTAGCTTATGCTGTATTGATGATTAATCTTGTTAGAATATTTTGGAATCTCCATGTATTTATGCATTTCAATATTGAGGATATGATGTTAATGTATGGTACGAATTCTTATACTGTTATAAAATGAAATTGATTATGTACCATGTCAGGTTTCGATTTTAAGCTTCCGCATTTATGATGATTACCTGTCTTAGCTTATTGATTCTTATTTAGTGAGTTGAGAAGGTAAAACGGGATTATCAGGAAATAGTATATATTGAAAAAAAAAAATATTCCTAAAATTTCTAAGTTATTTAACGCTCGAAAAAGTGGGGCGTTACAGTTGGTATAAGAGCTTAACCGTATTTAGAGATTTGGGAAAAAGCAATTTGGAGACTTAAGGTTATCAGATACAGTTATAGCTAATTAGTAGAAACCCCAAGTAGTGGCTTAAAGGAAAATAGTTTAAAGGATTCGTAAGAAATCTCTACTTAGAAATTGGGGATTTGTCGGTTGAAGTCTTAAAGTTTATTAGATTTAAGTGTGGGGTAGTGAAAGTGCATGTCTAGGAAAGTTCTGGCTAAGGAAAAATTTGGTATTTAAGTGTGTCCGTTTGTGACCCACCTCTCTTTCTTGGAAACTTACCTGGTGTACTTTTCACATACAAACACTATTTTAGTATACGACTACTATTCTCGGTGAATAGTAGAAGACTGATGGAAGGTAGTACCAGTAGAATAATCTAGCTATTAAAGTTAGGATCTAATGATGTGATTTGGGTGTAAGGTTGACTCGGTAACCATGATTATGGATCCGAGAGATTTAGAGACTGATGATTTGAGGTCACTAGTCGAAATGCTTACGATGAAAAATAGGATAATTCTGGTTATCAAGGATGAACGAATCATGAAAAATTAGTCTGATCTGACAGGACCTAACCGTTGAGTTAGGAACGACTGATAAGGATTTTCGAGGATCATTTAGTGTCTTGAAAATAAGACGAGTAGATCAGGGATCCAACGGATTGGATCAAATAAGGGACCAAAGATGGCCAAGTGATGGCATATGAGTTGCATCAATTGATGAGGCGACAGTGGTGCGACCGATATGACTCGCAGAAAAAAGATAAGGAACCCTAGTAGTGTAATGGCACTACTGGTTTGGTGTTTGCAGTGACAGATCTGGATCTAGGGACCCGCGAGCAGAGGGCTGAGGGATGGCTTGTGGTAAGGTACGAGAGACCCGTCGACCAAAGCATTATAGCAGACTGCCAGGGAGACGATCAGATGCTGAAGATCTGGGACAACCCAATAGGGTCTGTACCTTGTGTGGGGTTCGAATTCCAATGATTAAGGATGCCAAGCGTGCCACTAGCTCATCGATCAAGGCTGGGAGCCTTGGGAATCGACCCAACGTAAGATGGATCGTATGGAGGAGACACGATCTGAGGAAGAAAAAGTATGTAATGTCTTGAATACGGATTATGTGTCCTATTTAAAGAATTGTATCTAGTATCGTGGTCATTTTGTGAAATGGGTAATAAGGTGAGCATCATGAGGCTCGAGGGGAAGATTTACCTCGATATCTAATATGGCAATGTTAAAGTGAGATCATAAGATGGTTGTGTTGCAATTACCTCAAAGAAAGAATTAGGTTGAAAATATAGTCGACGTATGGACATGATAGATGAATGCTCGTGAGTTGTTTAGGTGTTACCTATGAGGTGAAGAAATCACCGACCGTGATGAGGGCCTAGAATGAATGTTTTTACAGAAGAAACTAGACTTGTGGCAGTGACAATGAATGATAGTTCTTGAAGGACTACGACGAGATCGTGCAATTTTCATCTAGGGCGTACCCATTTGAGGGTTGACGTATGATGTAGGAGTAAGCCTACAATATGATGGGGGTGATGACGACAACTTGTGTGTTGGCTAGCGGTAAGTGTAGTGCCCAGGAAGAACTAATTTAATGGTCGTGTGCCGATGGTCAGCTGGATCTGAAAAACGAAATGCGAGAATCAGTAGATTCTTGATAAATGAGATTTCAGGTAGTGGAGCATGGATAGTCCAAAAACCTTAATGGTGAGTTGTGAGAAGGCAATCTTGGTTTAAACTAGAGAAGAAAGAATTGCTTGGTAGGTCGTATCGACCCTAAGAGAATGATGAGAATACGTAGTCAACAGAGGTTGTGACTACGGTTTAGTGTGCCAAAGGGACCTGCAAAAATTAGGTAAAGTTGTCGGCAATCAAACCCGACGAGGTGAGCTTAAAAGCATCATTATGAATGATGGATAGAAAGTCGTGATGGTAAAAGAAATCGAGTTCTTGGAAGATAAATGGAACCAGATACCGTGATCTGATTTGGGATCTTCGAGGATAGATTGGTTTGAGATTCGAGAGGAATTTCCTTGAAAGAATCGATTGAGGATCTAGGGATTCGTAATGGAACTTTGGAGTTTCAGAAAGAAATCCAGCGAGGATATGAGTACCGTGGATAATGTAAGTACCTACCTGCTTTAACTGGTAGCGTGACTATGGATTGTCGTCTTGAAGATTGTGTAAATCTTGGACGTAATTAAGAGAATCAAGATGATGACAGATGTGCCAGGATAATAGGTCGCAGTAGGAGAAGCTGCAGACCCAAATTGATTGAGGATCCGAGATTTTTCAATTTTTGAGATTGGAACTCTTGTATGGCGAGACAGTTAGTTTAGATAGCCTTGATGGGCAAATCGGGAGATGTATTGCTGAGTGATGTCAGCAAGTTATGGAAATAAGGGGCCTGTCGAGATATGGTACGGGCACTTAGGGTCAATGAAAAGCCGTAAGAAGAATTGGGAAATAACAAGATATATTCTCGGAAGATTTAATGGGATTATTTCTTAATGTTGAAATTGCCAATGATAGCTTGAGGTTATTGGATGCTTGATTAAGTGTGACTTGATTAAGGACGTGAATTATCAGGTGATAATTAAGAGTTGATATTTTACCTCGAATTGATGAATTATTAAACAGTTGCAAGAGGCTGAGGTATTTTATGATCAAAATGCAATCAAGGCTAAGACAAGAGAATGAAACATTAAAGTACCAAAGCATAATATTCATTCAATAGTTCAAACGATTACAGGAAATCAAGCCGTACAATTACTCAAAGGAAAAAGAAACCATAAAACTGATGATGATGCCAATGCTCAATGACGACGACGGTCGCCAAACACGACATGTCCCAGCTCATCGATGTCATCTGGGGGTGGCATCTAGCTACTACTGGCTTCACCAGGGTAAGGTGGAAGAGTAGCCTCTGAGAAACTGGGAGGAGGGACGTCCTCAGGGATGATGGGAAGATTAGAATTCTAGCTTGGGTATTGATCAGGTTGGGGATGTGAGGCATAATATGCGAATAGTAAATCTTGCAAATAAGCTCGATAAGTCTGCAAATCTCTAACTTGCTGCTGAAGGGCAAGAATGTGGGATACACAACCATAGACAGGGTCTTGAATCCGGGCTTGAGCTTCAAATAAGAGTGTCATAACAGCTCCAAGCCGGTTACTTACCGGAAGCTGGGACAGGAGGTTGAAGGTATTTTTAGCACCAAAAATGTTATGGATGGCAGTAAAATTAATGGTTCCTTCCACATGACAGAAATAAGGAGCAAAGATGCACAGTGGGGTGTACCGTCTCCTTAAAATTCTGCACGCACCACATAGAAACGGGTCGAAAAGTGGCATGATAGATCTGGATCTGTCTGAATCTAAGCAAATCAGATATGGGTCAGACCTAATTGGACGGATATATTAGATATGATTCAGATCTAAATGGGTTAAATCAGATATGGGTTAGATCTAACAGGTCGAATCAAGGATGGGTCAAACCTGAAGCTGATTGAGACGGGTCGGGTCGGGCCGGGCTAAGTCGGGTTGGATTGACCTGGATCTGGCAGCAACGACAGCAGCAAGGACAGCGATGGCGCGGAGGCGGTCGAGGGAGGCCGGGCGATGGCTGGTGGCTGCGCGAGAGGGCTGGCAGCGACGGCGGCGTATCGGATCTGGCCGATGCGAGGGCCGATTGGGCCGGTGATGATGGCGAGGAGGAGTTACGATTGCAGCGGCTGGGGACGCTGTGCACCGGAGATCGAGGCTGACGGGGTGTCAGCCGGTGGTGCGAGCGCGGGGTCGATTAAATCAGCTAAAGGCATATGCAGTGGAGGCCGAGGGCGGCTAGGCTGTGCGCGGCCGGTGGCTGTTCGCGCGCAGAGTCGGTGAGTTGCAGAGGAAGGAGGAAGAAGGAAGAAGAAAGAAGAAAAAGAAGAAAAGAAAAAAAAAAGAAGAAAAATAATTTTCTTTATGGGAAAAAAGTGTTTTATTATTCCGAAGATTTTGGCAAGAAGGAAAAAATTATCCAAACATGCGAAAGTTGAGTTCGGGGCTTTTTAGGTAATTATAGTCCCAACCCTATGTTCTAAAACATGGAGCAACGTGGGGTTCGAAATGAAATTTTTGCGAACCAGATTTCGAAATAGAATGCTAAGATGTTTCAAAACAAGATGTTTTGGGCAAGCTGTTGTCAGAAGGCAATGATGGAACACTGTGGAATAATTATGTTCACAATAGCACTCATGAGAAGAGTCTAATAAGAATAACCTGCCGGGTGTAGTAAGAGTTTATGATAGCTTAAAGGATTGCATGATTTGTACAACATGACCGAATGATGGCGTGCGGATCACGCCAAGGTATAAAAAGGACTACCCGATATATGACTTGGAGTTGGCAAATGTGGTATGTGCTCTCGAAGTTATAGAGACATTACCGAAACGGAATGGTGGGATATTTTGATGCACTCACAAACCACGAGGAGCTTGAGGTATGGGTTCTCGCAGAAAGAGCTAAACGAGTGGCAGCGATGGTGGATAGAGTTCCTTGAGGACTACGACTGTACTATTTCATATCACCCAGGGCGTGGCCGTGAGGTGCCAACACATGACATGGGTGGATAGTTATGAGTGTCAGATGTTAGAGGCTTGTTGGCCTGCTGGCTACGAGTGTAATGCCAAATGGATCGTTTGTCTTTATCGCTGACCTAACGGTTTAGCTGGATCTGGTGA
Source organism: Diospyros kaki (assembly GCA_036245055.1). NCBI lineage: Eukaryota > Viridiplantae > Streptophyta > Magnoliopsida > Ericales > Ebenaceae > Diospyros > Diospyros kaki. The sequence continues at coordinate 9,244,975 of BSEG01000003.1, forward strand.
ACGAGATACGGAAGGCATGTGTGGTTGACAAGTGTACTTGTCTATGGAATGATGATATGACCAACCCAAGGTTTATGATTTTTGACATGCGAGAAGGTATTCTCAAAAGTTTCAGGATATAATGTGCGTGCCTAAAATGATTGAAAGATGTGTGGTCGTCTGAAAAGAACCACAACAAGAAATTATGTGAATGACACGATATGCTTGTAAGCATTAGACGTGTAAGGAACGCAAACCGAGGTGTTTGTCAAGGATCAAATAGATATTTGATTTGAGGTGTTCGAGTAATGAACTATGTATTGTCTTAGTTACCTTAACGGTCAGATAAAAATTTCGAGGACGAAATTTCTTTAAGGATGGATGAATGTAATACCCGAGAAATTCTAAAGAACTCAAGGGTAATTTATCTTGGGGCAAAAATAGAATTTAAGGATAAATTGAGGGTATAAGGGTAATTTATTACCGTATGATAACTGAATCAACTGCAGGGAGTGTCCTGGAGCCGAGATGCCAAAGGAAAATAATATGGTCGTGATGAGTATTTCGAGACATGATTTATGGTATAGGAAGAAATGAGATCGGGAACGATTTTTGGTACAGCTAAAATGCAGCTACCAATTAGGCTGTAATACCGAATCGTTACAGACGACTTCCGAGAAGTCAACGGAAGCTTGAGGGGGTTTCGATTTTTCATAAGGAACAACCCTTCAGTGGTTTTAGGAAGAAACAAAGAGGTTTAGGGCCAAAACGGAGATTCAGGCCTAAGTTCAGTTTTTCGAAATTACTTAAGAGAGGCCGAAACGATATTTTTTCGGAATCTTCAGGGGTCAAATTTATGTTTTAGGACTTAAGGGTCTTGAAAGAAATTATCAAAAGTCGAAGGGCTTGGTGAAATGGGCCAAAGTGAGAAAACCAAAGTTTGAGGGGTCAAAGTGCAATTTTAAGAAAACCTCCAAACAACCCTGGCCGACCAACCCATCAAATCACCGAAATTGGCCACAGGGATGGCACGAGGGTTGCTCAGGAAGCATCTTTTGTAAAGGGCTTGACCGACAACAAGCAATGGAATGGCCGAAAATTGAAGAAAAAGTGGCTGAAAGTTTGGCCACTTAGATCACGAAAATGGAGCTCTTTCGGTGGATTTTGGACTTGTTAAGGGCAATAGGGGACATCAGAGGCCTTGATTGGAGTGAGATTCGTCATTTAAGGGTCCAAAATCGCCTATAAATAGAGGATATGGTGGCTTAGAGTTTTACAAGATTTGAGCTTCAAATCGACCTCATTTTTGAATAAATTGAGGCACCAAACCATAGGGCTTTTGTTGCCCATGAGGTGAGGATCATTTCTGGAAATTTTGAGGAATTTTGGAGTTCATTTGAGGGGTGATCGGAGTTTCGCCGGAAAAATCAAATCTCGCCGGAGCCGAACTGATTTTTGGTCGGAGGGAGGTCTTTCAAGTGTTATTTCCACCTCAAATTTGGCCAGAGTGATAAAATCAAGGTAAACTATCTTTGAGTATAGTCAGATTAATTTTCCGGTGTGTCGGCGTCGGAGAAGATGACTGGAGATAATTTTTATTATTTTTAAATACTGAAAATAAAGAAAAATAGAGTAAAAATAGAGATATGATGGGTAAAATTCTGAAAAAATATCCAGAAATACAGGAAAGATGAATTGTTTACCTTTATGAATTTGTATTTGAAAATTTTCATGAGAAAGTAATTATGTTGAATTTTTGAAAGGAAAATTAATTAGAAAAAAATAGGAATAAGTTTCAAAAAATTCTCAGAAAATTTACGAAGATTAGAAATGTTATTTTAGGAATTTTAATGAAGAAAAATTAAATAAATTACTTGATTAGTTATTTATTTTGAATTTTGGAAGAAATTATGACTATGAAAAATAGAGAAAAAATAGAGAAAATAAGGAAAAAGTATGAAAAAAATTAGATTATTGATTTTACTTGGAAATGATTGGCCAGGAAGTGATTTGGCCATGGATCTTGATGATTTACGTTATTTTTGAGGTTGGCACGCAAAACGAGGTGATGCACATTTTTCGAAAGAAATCGATTTTACGTCTAAAGGTGAATGGTTTTATCCCGATAACCTATATATAACACGTCTGCTTCATTATGCATGAAATTTATTGAAGTTATGATCATTTCATATTGCATGGAAAGACGTTATTCTTGCAAAGTATATTATTGGCATATTGATACTCATGCATGGGATGGGGATGTCGCCCTAAGTAGTAGCCGTAATTCCCAAGGGCAATGATGGAACAATGTTAGGATTATCCTGCAGACGTTCGGGATTCTGCCTAGGGTTCTGTGTCAGGCTGGTAGGCTAGAGAAGTTACACTAGGGCATATGATTGTTTATGTTATTGCATCATGTATTCATGTATCATATTTTTAAACCCTCACTATAAGATTCATCTTCTAATGGGTTATGTCCCTGGAACATTCTACGTTCCAGTTTAGACTTGCAGCTTAGGCAAGGAGCAGGTTGAGATGAGATGGCACGTGGTGGCATAGCCGATGGATTCAGTGAGCTGACTCGAATATGTTTTAGCTTATGCTCTATTGATGATTAATCTTGTTAGAATATTTTGGAATCTCCATGTATTTATGCATTTCAATATTGAGAATATGATGTTAATGTATGGTACAGATTCTTATACGGTTATAAAATGAAATTGATTATGTACCATGTCAGGTTTCGATTTTAAGCTTCCGCATTTATGATGATTACCTGTCTTAGCTTATTGATTCTTATTTAATGAGTTGAGAAGGTAAAACGGGATTGTCGGGAAATAGTATATATTGAAAAAAAAAATTCTTGAAATTCCTAAGTTATTTAACGCTCGAAAAAGTGGGGCGTTACACTTAGCATCAGATCATCACAAGGAATCTAGGTTAGCTCAAGGGCTTAGCATTGGATTACTACATGGGATCCAAGTTTGCCTTAAGGCATGACACCGGGTCATCGTAGGGAATCTAGGTTAGCCTAAAGGCTTAACACCAGATTATTACAAGGAACCCAAGTTTTCTGATTTGGTCATCGTAGGGAATCTAGGTTATGTCTCTGATTTGGTCACCATAGAGAATGTCGGTTTGCCTGGAGGCTTGGCACCAGATTATTACAAGGAACCCAAGTTTTCCTAGAGGCTTAACATTGAATCCTCACAAGGAATCTAGGTTAGCTTGACAACTTAGCGTTAAATTACAACAAGGGATCTAGGTTTGTCTTGAGGCATGGCATTGTATTGTCACAAGGAATCTGGGTTAGCCTGAAGGCTTGGCTCCAGATTGCTACAAGGCAACACCTAAATGAGATTGGGTTGCCAGTCTTATAGATCGTCGGTCTTATGGTTAAGGTTATCGTAATTTTGTCCAGACAATTTGGCATGTCGTGCCTACTTCTGCATCAAGACTTCCATAATAAGAATAGTAGGAGCGTGTATATACATTGGAGTGGATAACCATATAGAGAGACGACCATTCATATATATTTTATCGACACGGTTCGAATCTACCTACCTCTGTGATATTGGATGTATAAGAGTGTCAGAATACCAGAGGGTCAAAAAACGAGGATAACAGAGTTTTAGAGTTTTGTTTAGGCTGTTCAATGTATCTTGCTTACATTTGCAATAAGAGAATATCTATATTAATATTTTTATTTCAAAAGTTTGGCATTTCTCGCCTATGTCCGCAACAAGACAGTATTTGTATCAATATTTTGTTTTCGTAGTTTAGCATGTCTCACCAACATCAGCAACTTGCCACACTAACCTGTACCTCAAGTCATTAACCAAAGATCTCCCCAAGATCACATTAGGCAAAAGAATGTGTCCTAACTACCACAAAGTTAACCTCTCGAGTCACATTCTAGGGGCATGTGCTCAACATTTTATGTAATTGCATGATCCCCACGATAGGTATTGCCTCCTCGATATAATGTTGTCAATTAGGACTTCCTTGATGGGACGCTTGATGATTACAATAGAGATGACGAAGGGATCATCATAAGGCATCAATACATCACCCTAGTCCTCTAGAGTGAATTTGACTAGACATCACAACAACTTCATCTTCCGTAACTGGGCCTGAGTGGTTTCCATCTATACCCTTGTTTTGATTCTTGCTACTGATTGGGTTATGGCCTTAGCTTATCCAACATAGGGAGACCCAATTCCTTTTGGTAAATTAGATGTTCAATTTATTTACAAGTTATTATCCTTCTTTGATGGTGCAACTTTGACATTCATGAATTTTGCAAATGACATCAAGGTCTCTTCCTTACGGTTGGTCAAAGCGAGGAGAAAATTCGATTAACCTAACGTACCTTGTGGAAAAAGAGATAGTGGAGCAAGATTTAAAGAGAGGTGCACATGTTGCAAACTGAAACCTGTTATTGTCTCACACCCAACAGGCCGCCTTCTCAAGTCCGTCGGACCTTTCATTCACCTGCCTTTCTCTTTTCTTCACATCTTTCACACTTGAGGCACTCAGAGGATTGAAAATATTCAAATCTCCATCCACTTAACATATATACTAGCTCAGGCAATCAAATTTGCTAGGGAGAATGCTTTAGGGTAGCATTTTCAGAATGATAATATTGCCTTAGTGACTCATGCGACCTTTGTTGAATGCTGAACAGTGTAACGCCCCGGGATTCTAATGAATTAAGTTCGGAAAATTAAAATAAAGGAGGCATTAAAATTTCTTTTTTTGAAAAATCCATTTTTTTGTTTCAAATTAGTAATTATTTGCTCCACTCGTATGGAAGGAATGGCTCAGATTGGAGATCCTTCAAAAAGTTCATTATAGTTATGTACTTTGGATTCCATCAGGTATGTCCAAATGCCCAAATTAATTTTTCGTAGAGAATCTTCTTTTATAATGAGGACAACACAAGCTCACATAAATATATAACTGGAATTTAATCATGGAATACCCATTGTACCAAAACATAAACCATTGGTCTTTGATGTTCACAAGAATCATTTGGAATACTTGACTCAACTCATAAATTAATCCCCATTATTTCCTTTATACCTTTATGGAAATGATCTTCCTCAAGGCCAATCATTTTCAATAAAAGATGGCAAAGGTAATTCTTACTTGATCTCTATTTTTATTATTTCTTTTTAGATATGACTTCAAAGAGATTTGGAACTTAGTAACGTTTCTTTTGGAAAATTAAACATGAATCACACACACACCAATTATTTGCAAATTACCATATTTATTTTTCTTGATTCTTCTCTTAAAGATTTGATTTCACCAACACCCAACTAGGAGTACATAATAAAACAAGGCGATATTTACAAACTTAATTTAAAATAGCTATTTTTACAAAGCTACTAAAATAACGTTAAATTACTACTTTCCCTTTGTCCTTGCTTGAGTCGGTGGTACCTGAAACATCTGTTGCCCCTGGAACGTTGAATGTTCCAGGGGTATGAACACCCAAATTAGATACATATATCCAAGTGAGATAACTCATTATTATCGTGCGTGCAAATGTATTATGCAAAATATCGTGGAGTAACCCGATGGTAGTGACACCAAGGCGTTCCAATCACCCTCGCGGGCCATCATGTTATCAAAAACCATAGCCATCCCTCACTTGGGAGGGTGTGGTCCTAGACCACGTACATGATGCAACACAGTTCAATGCAACTAGCCATGAATGTAGTGATGTATGTCCAAGTATAATAAAAATGTAATACAAAGGTAAATAAATGATATGTCATCCACCCAAATGTAGATATGACATGCAAGGGATGCGGGGGTTCATAAAACAAAAGCCACTCACTACAGCAAACTGGTTCGGGTGCTATTCACGGTGACTTGTTACCTTTTCTGCATAAATAGTATAATTTCGATAACCAAATGTCAAATATTTTTATATGGAATTGTAGAAAATAATTTATTACACATTTCTGGAAAATTTCAGGTAAAATGGAGCTTGCACGAGCCCCCACGTGCCACTGGAAGAGGCCCTCATGCGCCTGTACGTGCAGGAAGATCTGGCGCGTGCATTGCACGTGCCGATCGTCTTCTTCGGCCGCCTCCAACGTGACAGCGACCAGTTCTCTATTTTTTTGCATTTTCTCACTCATTTTAACTCCGTTTTACTCCCCGTTTGATCCTACGCCTCCCTCTTTCTTTCTTCTATAGGATTATAACTTAAAATCGGACTTACTTTGTTGCTTCAAGTGACCTACATCCAGTTTTTTACGAGTGCTCTTGTAGCTCCGACCACCATTTTTCTCTCTTATTTCTTAGCAAAATCACTCACTCTCACTTTCAGAATACTCCTTACCTTTCCAAGAACAGATTTTACCCCTCAAACTGCTCGGCCATGCCTTAATCTCTAGAGTTTTCTTCATCCTTATCCAAGAACTTGATTTTATAAGAGAAATTGGCCAATCTCTTTCTTCCAGCTCCCTGCAACCTCAAGCCTATTCTTGAGGGTTCATGATGGCTTCCCTAGCTAGTGCTCAGTTTGTTTGGTTTCTCCGACGAGTCTCGTTAAAGGTTTTCGACAATTTGCATTTTGGCCCAAAGTTTGGTATTTTTACACTTCCCCCCCCCAAGTTTTGAGCTTTTAACCGTCCGCATAACCTCTTATTTTAATCCTTGAACTCCTTAAAAAAGGGTTCATTTCTCCATTTAACGTTTCCTTAAACGTTTTTATGATATTTAGAGAAATTACGTTTTTATCTGATTTTCCTTAAAATAGAGGTTTTAGCCCCGAATTTTTGCTATTCCTTAGGACATTCCTTATTTATTAAATAATCATGGATTACAAAAGTCTCGGGTATTACAAACAGGCTCCTCGAACCCTTCTCTGTAGCATTCATAATGTAGGTTTGGCAAAAGCGGTTACTTTGTCTCTTCTTCAATACACTATAATCTTTGTTTGAGTCTTCATATTCAGTAAAAAAAAATAGTTAGTGATGCTTTATCGAGGACCCTAGTATGCTCGTGGCCACTTAAAGACCTCTTATCGTGGCTATTGAGAGTTCATGGAAATCTATATTCGACATATGAAAGCCTCATGTTGGAGGACCTAGTGGACAAGCAAGACCCCCAGCCCCTTAGAGGAGGTGTGTTGGTTGGTGTTCATTTTTTGCATTGCTGGATTGGTTTTTGGCACAAGCAGGCCTGGTTGTTCTCACTGTCAATCTTAGCTTTTTGTCAGTATTTCACAAATAGTGCCAAATTGTTGTTGCAAAAATACAACAGTTGAGATTTGTTGTGCGGGAATGCTGCAGCCACGATAGAGTAAGGTGAACAACCAACAGGTGTTTACTCATGGAAATATGCAACGAGTGGCTCCAATCTTGGATTACCTAATAGGAGTTTCAAATAAACCCTTGGGTGCATTTTCGATGGAGGATTAATCCATCCGAGAGTATCTTCTTGTGTGTTTGGGGCATAATTGCTCTCACAAGAACAAGTTAGAAGGCACATGGGGATTCCTCACCCCGTGTATGCCCTTCGATGATTAAGTCAATATGTGAAGGAAAATAGTTATTCGGGGAAACTCATAAAGGTTCCATCGGGTGCATAATAAAAGATGCAGTTACTGAATATAAAATAGATACCTTTCTCAATGAGTGAAGAGCCATTCATAGTATTGTTACTAGATGTCAGGGATGAACCAGCACATTGCAAGAGTGAGGACTATGGTCCTTGGTCTAATTTGGATGGGCTTAAGAGGAATCCCCCCAGATGACTAAGTAGCCTAGGGAGTCCTCTTAGAGAATGTAAGCCTTACAATGTGTTGTTTACAAGTAGCTGTCAGAGTAGGTTCTTGGCCTTCAAGTGGCTGACCCAAGTAAAATTTTGGGTTGTTAGAGGATGCCTCTATGTGTTGTTTATTATTCTGAATTTAGCATGTTATTTTCGAGAGGCACACCTAATTAAAGATGGCATGATGCTATATAACACATGGAGCTTCCACATCCAGCCTGATTGAAAAGAATAGAGCCTAAGGTAGGCACACGACTTACCCAAGAGGGCTTACATGGGATTGTATGCATATGCAATGTGTGCGAGTGGGGAGATAATTGAGAGTTTTCGGTTATATCTGGGGTCTAAGTGTAATTCCAAAAATTAGGGGGTCACGAGTACACAAGGAAGGGAACAGGTCGCGGGTTCAAGACTGAGGGAGGAAGGCTGGGATTATTTTCCAACCCTGACATGTGATTGTTTGGAATGAAATACCTATATTCTGTAACACTTATTGTTTTGGCTTGAAACAGAGTTTTTAATGTATGGCTATGTGCTTAAATATATTTTGTTTTCGAAAACTAGGATGTTTTTTCGAACTTTTGGTGCAAGAATCATTGAATGTTTTTTGAGTGCATCTAGTATAAATTTTTCTATGAAACTTTTGGTGTAAGAATCGTTAAATACCTATATTCTGTAACACTAGTATGAACTAGTTTATTTTGACAATATTATGAGAATGATAGATAATGTATTAAATTACAATAAAATTCTACATGATGGCTAAACAAGTCTAATTTTTAGGAAACTTGATTTCTCATCTTTTTTATTTTTCTGGGAAAAGATATTCTCGATTTGTTAATGATTGTGTAGTGTAATCACTCAATCAAACCCTAAACCCTAAACATGCTGGATAAGAATCAATTTCAAGAAATCCAAAACTTAATAAAATAAAATAACTTTTGGATATGTTGTAGCTCATCAAATAAGCTTTTCAACGGTGTAATGGATTCCATAAAATGGTGCATATTTGGTCAATCAAATACTCAAAATAGAGAAGTGTATCACGACAAGAACGAAATTGTGGACAATTGACTTTATGTAAATTTTTAAAGGGACATATGATGTTATATGAAGTTGGCATTTTTATACAAGGTCATCTTATAAGTATTATACTACTTCTGAAATTTTTGTGAATTTTGATAACTATTTGTTTATTTTAAATATTCGACTTCGATTGAGTATTGAGTAACAACCATATTAAAGAAAAACATTATGTACCTTTTAAACATAAGGGTGATCTAAAGATGACTTGAAAAGAGTATAAAAAAAGTAACGTCATTGAGATTCGATCTAAACACATTTAGATTCATTGAAATTTTGATTAACACCCTTAATTATGAGTTTAAAATAAATTTTTGCATGCTTAAATAGATTAAGGGTGAGCCTCTCTAGTTATTATTAGGTTTGATTTAATATCCAAAATCCCATATTTAATGATTGATCTTATTGGGATATAAAGTAGAATCCTTGTCTTTGGAAATCTCAAGAATGCTAGAAAAAATATGTAACTTCACACATTAAGGAAAGACTCTTTGAGAGAATTATAAGTCTCTCAGAGATCCACTGAATTCGGTCTCGGTTGGAGCATACGAACTAACCTCCAAAATCTTCCCATTAAATGACGAAATAAATGTTGATAAATTCAATTATAAAAGATGTGAAGATTCTACTACTTTTTATCTAAACCCCAATAAATAAAGGGTGATTTCTTTTCTCTAGGTAGGCCAAAAACTCCATGTAAACTTATTGCATTTTCTTATTGTTTTGCACTTATTCATTAGAAGCCTTATGAGGGAGACACTTTGTGTCCTTTAACTATTTTTTCTTTTGCAGACTCTCGAAAACCTAAAAGCAATTCCAAACTATAAATTTTATTGTTGTACAACAACAAAAATATAATGTAATCGAAAACTAAACTTGGACTAATAAATAATTTGGATTTTGTTCGTTTAAAACTAAAGTGTTCATTTTTTATTTTTTAATAAAAAATTGAGAGTTTAATCAATTAAGTTGGCTTATTTGAATAAAAAAAATTATCCATCATAGTTGATATGGGTGTTGTTGCTTAAATGATTTTCAGTTAAATGATTTGGACTTAAATTTTGGACACAAAACTTTAAGGCTGCGTTCTCTTTGCTTTTCAATTTTCAGTTTTGAATTTTGAATTTATTTTTAATTTTTTGTTTTGATAGTCTGTTTTTAGAAAATTGAAAACACGTTCTCTTTGTCATTTTGAAAAACTATTTCTCAAAACAGAAAACTAGAAAACACGTTCTCTTTAAAATTTTGAAAATAATTTTTTAATAATATCTTATACAAAAAAATTTGATTATTTAGTAAATTAGAAATATTTAATGTTAATATATTATTAAAAAATTATATACATTTTAAAGTTAATGAATTTTGTAATATTTTTTTTCATTACAATAGTCAAATATGAATAAATGCAAAAATAAATGTGTTTTGAGTTTAGAGTTTGTTTTGGATAAAAACACTCAAAACAACAAAAAGTTGTTTTGAGTTTTCTTTACAATTTTTTTTTTTGATTTTCAAAAATATATTTTTAAAAACAACAAAGAGAATGTGTTCTCATTATTTTAGAAAATTGAAAACTAAAATTGACTTGAAAACAACAAAGAGAACGCAATCTAAGGTTTTGAAGTTTAAATTATTTTATATAATAATTAAAAATGGTTTTAAATCTGTCTTTTTAAATTAATATAAAATGGTGGAATTTGAATAATACTTAAAAGGTGTAGTATGTAGAGAAAATTGTTTTAAAAAAAAAGAAAAATGCATAAGCATTCTTGAACATTGAAATTCAAGAAAACATGTTGATTTCTTTTTTATGTCTGTTGTTTGATTTTTCAAATTTAAGAAAAATTATCGATTGATTCTCAAATTCAATCAATCGATTTTAGTTCATACTTTCAACATTAATGTTTCGGTATTAATGAGTCAAATATCTTTTAAACTTAGAGAAATTGTCAACTGTTTCTTCAAAAATTTAAAATAAAATGTTAATTGCTTATGGAAATTGTCGATAATTTTTATTTAAAAAATTATTAATAACTAATTTTTTGTAGATTGATTTTTTTATCATTTTTGTTTGCTAACAGTCGGATATATGCAAAGGAACATTCAGGCCTGTAAAGACAAACCATTTTGAAGTTCAAGAACATTATAGAGGAGACCCTCCCAAGTACCTCGGAGCCTCTTTAGAGTCTAAGATAATATTAACTCATTTTTAATGTCGGTTTCTGAAATTCAAAATTAATAATTTTGAAAAATGTGAATACTCGTACACGTATTTACTATAGTCTTTATAATTAAAAGAATAATTCCTTCAATTGAGGTACAACTAAAACTCTACTCAAACTATATTTTTTTTTTCTTCTATATACTCTTTTGCAAAGATTTATTTAATCATCAGATGGCCTATGTAGGAGACAGCCTACCCTTGGTTGTCTTCTCTTATATAGGCCTCCGAGACAAAAAGTTTAAAATGAACACTCTTCAACAATCACAAATTTATTATTATATTTCGGCAACAACAATATTAATTTACTTTATGATTTTGCTAATTTGTCTTTCTAATTTATTTACTCATTCTTTTTACTACATATCTTTCATATTTAAACAAAATTGATTTAATACTAAAAACTGTTTTAAAAAAATATGTATTTTAATGTAATATCAAAGTTTTTGTAAGTAGAAGATAAACTGTAACGATAAAATTAGTTGAATATTTTAAAACCTTTTACTGTCGCATTTTTTTCTTTTGAATTATGAATAAATAGTGAATCGAAAAGTTAAATAAAAAAATATCTAAAAATCATTTTCTCTAATTAAAAAAATTAAAGGAGGACTAATCATAACCCAATTCAAACAATCGTCGTGCTGTCAATTTGTTCTTATGGATTATGAGGTATAATTTGTATACATGATTATACAAATTATGAGTTATCTTAATTTCATTATGAAAAATATTATTTAATTATTCTTATTTTATTTATTTTAACAAATATTTAAAAATTAGATGCATGATTTATATTATAATTAGAAATTCTTCGTTAGACAATATTGAATGAGCTAAATGTTGAGCATTCAAATTAAGTAATTGTCTTTTTAATTTTAAAATTATTTAATTTTTTTTAGAATTTTCATATAATTCATCCGCTTGTTACTGGTACTATTGTAATGTCAATGTAAATCTGATATCATGCCCGTTACAATATAAATGGGCTATGGGCCACAAGGCTTTACTGGAACAAAGTTGGCCCAAATGTTTCAAATCCACAAAACTTGGCCCATGTTATTGACCTGGATAAAATATTTAAAACATATGGGTTTCGTCGCTTACAAGGAGGACCCAGCTATAAAAATATTTATATTATATAACTAAAACCATGTAACACTTTTTTCTTAGTTTTATGTTTATTCTGGTTGTTGTCAAGATACGGTAATAAATTTATAATTGCGAGAGAGTGTTGATCTTGAATCTTTGGTCTTCAAGAGATTTATAAAAGAAAAGATAATCTGGTGTGTAGGGTGTCTCCTATACAATCTCTCTGATGTTTAAGTTAGTCTCCACAGAAGAATATATAAGATTAAGAGAAATATGGTTTGCGTAGAGTTTTGGTTGTACTTCAATTAAAAGAATCACTCATTTATTTATAGAGGCTAAAGTTGACAGGTAGAAGAATATCCATTTTTTTCGAGATTATCTATTCTAGATTTTCAAGCAGAGATATCAAAAGTGAGTTAACATATTCTTGAAACCAGGAAAAGCCCTTAGAAGGGTCTCTTAGGGTACTTGGGAAGGTCTCCACCAAGTCTAAGATAAGCCCAATAGGAAAAAAGCCTAAAGAGAAAAGCTTGGGAGACATTCCCGACATAATAGTCCCCATGAGACTTTCTTGGACGCCATTCTCGAGCACCCCAAGAGACCTTGTCGGATACCCTAGGAGCCTTTTCTCTATCCAAGAATATATCAACTCACCTCTAATGTCTCTACCTAGAAATCTATAGAATTCATCAAGTAAGATATAAGCCAGAGATCTAGTTTATTTGAATATGTCATCGGTTTGAAATGGGCCTTTTGCTCGATCTTTAAACTATGGCTTTAAAACTTTACCAAGTATTCATTCCTAAAGAAAGAATCTAGAGAATGGGTTTCCTAAGAGCAGAACTAGCGTTCAAACTAAAAGAAGAGTAGGATCAGAAGTCAAGTCTCATCTCATGGGCATATCTTTATTTATTTACTAGGCTATTCCTTGCCTTGGAAGAGATCACTTTTTTTATGCATACTATTTTGCCTTCTTTACTCTATTTGATCGGTGAGCTCTTCGTATCTCTCCCATTCTTAGCTTACTCATTCAAATTTCAATTCCACTTCTACTTCTTGAACTGACCTAGCCTCTTATCTTGCTAGTGGACTCTTAAACTAAGTGATGAAGGAAAGTTGACAATTGTGTCGGTGCTATATGAGTGGAGCAGCTAGCCTTCAGTAGGGTGAAAAGTGTTTTAAGAATTATCGATTGCATAAGCCGAGCTGGGAATAAGAATATCACTTTTCTAGATGAGCAGTTGGTAAGGAAAGGGATGTTGCTCTTCTTGTTGTTGGTTGGTTGGGGAAAGGAAAAAAGATAATTCTAAATCCAATATTGTTATTTTGAGTCAGTCCATGCTCAAAGAGTGATGAGTAATGAGAAGGTGAATCACCTTTGTAGAAGGGGTGAAATGCACCTAATAAAATAGAAAGAAAAGTAGTCATCGGGTCCACATGTTGAAAGATTCACCCTTTAGAAGCAAGATTTTTTGTCAAGTGGAGAACCATAATTGATGCTTCACTTTCATCAATGAAAAAAAAATGATCTTTCCCAATCACAACAAGCCTTGATGAGTGCTCTGCTAGAGTAGAACTTTCAGCCAATTCAATTGAAGAACCTTCAAAAGTCAAGAGAGTATGATAAGTGGAAGAAATTTCCTAGCCCGAGTCTTTCTTTTGAGATAGAGAGAAGAGAAGACTTGATTATACTTTTTTCTTCTTTTTTTGTAGGAATGTCTTTCTTTTGAGTAGTGGCTAGTCCTCCAACTCTCATAGCAGAAAGCAAGATTATGTGATTGAAGAATGTGAGGGAAGTAAAAACCAAAAAGCTTGTAACAAATGAAGAGTTAGTAGAATTTTTGAGGTTAATGAAAGAGCTAAGTGCGATACTCACCTAAAGCCACCTTTTTCTCTTCACTACTCAAGCTTCCTACCCTACGTACGAGAGCTCTAGCCCATTGGATTTAGATGAAGCTAATGCGGGTAGAGATACAGATAAATAGATTTTTATGTACCCAAATGAAAGTGCTACCTTGAGATCGTAATATGATCTTTGGAGTCCTTCTCTCCTCAAAAAGAGAAGACTCAATAATCAAACTCTTTATTGTTGGGATAATAAAGCTATCATCGAAAGAAAACTTACTACTGATTGCTTTCTTTAGTTGTTAGAGAAGAATAAGCGGAAAATTAACTACTATTTGTTTTCCCAAGAGATGGAAGAGTACGAACAAGGGCTTATCCACTCGAAAGACTAGCCAAACCTCCAAACTTGATGTCATTGCCTGAGTCCAAAATCAACCTTAACACAATGACAAAAGCTGTTTTAGGCTCAATGGTGAAGTTGTAAATAAACATCTTAACCATTGAAAGAATTGTTTGTGCTCTCATCTTTACTCATTAAAGACTAGAAAAGCCCATGTTCTCACTGATTGGAGGCCTAAGGAATGTTGCAGCATGGGAGGCTATCTTAGCAGGCACATTACAAATCAAGGATGAAGGAAAATGATAAGGGCATTACTAAGAGAAAAGGTATAGGTTTGATTTTGAAAGGTAGGTGGGCTTCCACGAAAGAGTATATGCCATTACCAAATAAATGCTTTAGAAGGTAGCCTACTCAATCGGTTTCAAGTATTATATGGAGGGATGCTCTTTCACCTATCAACTTCAACCTCTATAAATAAAAAAGTGATTCCTCCGATCGAGGTGTGATCAAAACTCAACTCAAGCTATAATTCTCTTGATATTATATACTATTTCGTGGAGACTAACTAAAATATCAGAGGGCCTACACGGGACAAACCCTGCACCCCTAACTGTTTTCCCTTTTATAGGTCTCTCAGAGACTAAGGTGGTATTCTCTTCGTGTTTCAATTTTCAATTTTAAGTTTTGAATTCATTTTCAATTTTGTGTTTTGAGTATCTGTTTTGAGATTTTTGAAACATGTTCTTTTTATCATTTTGAAAAACTGTTTCTTAAAACAAAAAACTAGAAAACACGTTTGCTTTGATATTTTGAAAAATATCATTTTGTAATATTTTATTCAATAAATTTAATTTAAAATAAATTATAAATAATTATTAATAAATTATAAATTATTGAAAAAATTATATTACATATCATATTACACATTCGTATTCAAATAAAACAAAACAAAATAAAAATCAAATAAAAAAAGAATTCAAAACAAAGAAGACAGAATGGATGGGGTCTCGTATGGAGAGGAGGCAATGATGGGGGACGCGAGATGCAAGGGGAGCGACGGTGGGCGGTAGACGGCGGCTTGCACGAACGGTGGCGGTGGCGGGCGCGGTCGACGGCAGTGGTCGCAGTGGCAATGGCTGATGCGGTCGACGGCGGTGGCGGAGGTAGTGCTGTGTTTTTGGGTTTGCGATTTTTGGGTGTTTTGGAGAGAAGAGAGGAGAGAGAGAGAATGGATGGGGTCTGCCAGATTTGGAGGGAGAGGGGTGGGTTGATGGTGGCTTTCGGCAGTGGTGGGCAAGGTCGACGGTGGCTCTGGCTGCGACGGAGATGGCGGGCGTAGTGTTTGGTCGATGTTTGAGAGAAAGAGAGAGAAGAGATTCGAGAATGCAGGCTGGGGCTTGGGGGGGGGGAGCGTCTGCCACTACGTGAGAAGAAATGCAGCTGTTTTCCGTGTTTTCATCTTTTACCCGTGTTTTGGCTGAAAACAGCCAAAACAAGTTTTTCTTGTTTTAGATTTACTTTATAAAATTTTTACTTGTTTTCGAAAATACGTTTTTGAAAATAACAAAGAGAACACATTTTGAGTGTTTTAAAAAATTGAAAACAAAAAGTGACAAGAAAATGATAAAGAGAATATGGCCTAAAGTTTCAAGACAACCATTTTCTCGTAGTTACAAGTTTATTGTTATATCTTTTTTACAACAATCCTAAAGTGTAAACTTTTGTCAACTCACCTCACATATGTAAAGGGTAAATTTTAAAAGGACTCTTTTGGTGGGTATTTGTCGAAATTCTTCCTTAGCAAGAGAGTTTAGGTATAAAAAATATTCATAAAAAGATATAGATTAGATATTCAAAATACTCATCAAGTATGAAGAAGAGGGTGGGAATATGGTCTCCTATCTATACCATACCCTAATATGGTTATGTATCTAATTTGGTTAATTATTATTATTCATAAATTAAAAAAATACTAAATTAAACATATTCTCACACACTTAAATTTATACAGGATTTAGAATAAGAATAGATATGCAAGTACGAGAGGAGGAATCTCCAATCCATACCATTTCATTGCGATTCCTACATAGGTTTCAGTTATTAGTTTAGGAAATATCAAAGTTTTCAATTCAAGTTTTCGGATGGAAGTGTTAAAAAAAAAAACGAAAGAAAAACTGAATCGAAGTATGTTATTCCAAACAAACTCAAATCAAAATCTTGAAGTCAACAGTATATATAACGAATTTGGGCATTCTCTAAACATCAAGATCTTTGCTTTGTTATTGAGCCAATACTTCATTGAGCTGATTATTAATTATTAGGGTTACCAATGAAAAAAGTTGTTCCCTAGCTAAACTTAACTCAATTACAGTTAGTTAATTCAAGTTTGATTACAAGTTCGAATGTATTTTATAAACTTGCTTAGTTTGTATTTTAAGATAACTTGGTTAGTTTGAGGACTTATTTATAGGCTCACTTAGAATATGTTTTCAAATAATATTTGTTTTATAATTGAATTGTTTTTATCATATTATTTATATTATTCAAGATTTATATATATATATATTGATGTTGTTGGGTGTTCTAAAAATTTTATTGAAGTCATAAACAATTTTCCGTTGATACCAAAGTCCCTGGAGAGTCTCCGGGAAAAGAGCCACTCGGGCCCTTAGAGTTCTCCAAGTTGGTCTAGTCTTCTCATTTTTCATAGTTTGAAGGGTCCTTCTGAGTCTCCTGGGCACAAGATTCTTGATAGCACCAAACTCTTTGGGACCACCCAAAGACATTCATCAGGGCATCTCGACCACAAAGATACTACAGGCCCGCCAGCCTCACTCGATGCATCTCTCGAAAAAGTCTAAGGACTCATTTGTGGACCCCACCTATCATCTGTAAATACTTGTCTCCTCCGTGGCAAACGAACTTTTTTTGATCTTTTAGCCTTTTCTTTCTAAAGTTTACTTGAAATACCTCTACTCTATACTACTCTTCGGGATACCAAAAGACACATTAAGACACATTATCATACATACATTTGCATACTCTTACATGAACTTCCCAGACTGCATTATCTGACTTAGTCATCAGAGGGCTCACATGCCTTTTTGATGTCTTTTGTGGTTGCAGATTCAACCAAGTCTTTGATCTTCGAATACCCATTGGAAGCCTTCCCCAGAGACCCTTTGGGACACCTCCATCCTCGGATCATTGAAGACTCTCTCGGGTGGATGATCGTAAAAGCCCCATCTAGTCTCTTGAAGCATCGGCCTTCTAGGACTAATAATCCGATTTAAACCCAGTTGACCGTGCTTCAGACATCTTGGATCCTCTGTCTAATCGTGGAACTCTGTTTTGGTTGTTTGCAAGATAAATAAATTTAATTATTATAATTTACTAACAATAATTGAACTACATCAATTTAATATGTTTTGCATAAACAAGCATGAAATTAAGTTTATAATAATTTTTAAATTTAAAAATTTATATAAATAAGCTCAGTTAGAACTCGAATTCAATAAATTTATGAAGTAAAAATAAAAAAGAAAAACTTGAATTTTGTTTTGTGTTATTTTTGTTCTGAGTTGACTTTGAGTTTGATTATTTAGAAAAATTATATGAATGGTAGCATGGATGGGTTGAATTTAATTTCAATTTTCTTTTTATTTAAATTCTAAGCACAGTTTTATTTAATTAAATAAAAAATTTAAAAACAAAAACAAAAACAAAGCAGTGCACAAAAGGACAAAAAAGAACATGACATGACATGACATGAATGGCGGAATGACACCGCATGTCGTGTTGTTTGTCAGCTTCAGTACCCATAATCAATGTTACTCCAGACCTCACATTAAATTAAATATAATAATTAATTAATTATTAAAATAAAATTATTTATTATATTATATTTATTTATAAATATATTAATTTTAAAAAAATTATGTATTAATCTTGAAAATATAATATATATTTTTTATAAATAAAAAAATATATATAAACAAATCGCGTCAAAACATCTACAACTAAAGATCAACACATACCCTGAATCAAGAAAAAATCATCAAATAAGAACACAAGCACCCAAATACAAATGCCTTGTGAGTCAGGCCAACCTAAAATATATACAAAATAAAACACCAATCATAATGCATTTGAAGGCAACGATACGACATGAGAAACAACAAAACTCAAAGAAGACTATTAAGAGAATAACACCAGCTCCAAGAACCAAAAAAACAAAGCAAAAAAATGAAAGGATCAGTGAAAAATAGAGGACTAGTCAGCTAAGAGCTGATAGAAATGACACAGAGCACTACTTTGAAGGGATGGTTGGAAGTGAATAGTGGCTAGACGAGCCTATACAACACATTGGATCTGATGCTCTAATTATGACATAGACCTATCTTAATTACTAAAGCATCTGTTGTTATGCTTTCTCCAAATGAAGTACACCAATGCATGAAAAGTTAGCCACCTTCTAAGAACCCTTCCCTCTCCATCTGGCCGTTGCCCAAGACACCCTAGTCTCTCAACGACGCCAAGGCCATCTGAATTTCTTTTATCTATGGAAGCGTTATAACACTTGGGAAAAAGGGCAATCGAAGAACAAGTGCTTGAGATTCTCTACCTTACAAATGAAACATCTATTGGGAAAAGACAAGTACAAGTTAATACGACCAAGAGTAAATAACCTTTCTTGAACCGCCAACAAAAAAATGAACATATGGGCTGGAATACCATAGTGGGACCAGACCAGACGATGCCATGGAATGCGGGGTTGTTACACCAGAAGAGAATGATAAGCAGAACAAACAGATAAAACACCATTCGAGGCAGGGACTAAATAAAGCTTATCACGCTGCCCGATCCTAAACAGGGTAGGCATATTGTCCTAAATAATGTCTAAATAGGGGGAGTGACCCATCTCAAGCTAGACATGTGAATCGTCTGAGATTATATTTGAGACTCTAGCCAAACTAAAAATGCCTAATTGATGGGACAATTGGCGAGAGAAACGATCTATGAGCATTCCAAGAGATTGCCACTGATCATGCCATAGGAATACACTTTGACCATTCTTAATTCGCCAACCAAAATAAGATCTAACCAAACACCGAAGAGAAAACAACTTCCTCTAGTACCAAGGGCACACATACGGTATTGGAAGCAACCAAAAAATGTAATATATCTTAATTGATATTGATGAACCTACCAAAAACCCATGCATTGCATGGTAGTAATCTCATGAGAAAACTTGCATAGTTAAATGAATCAATAACTATGCATTAATTTTCTTCCACAGTCATAAAAATATGAACGGTATTCCTTCATTTTCAAAACTAATGCACAAATTTTTCAATGCTAATTAAGATTTAAAATATCACATTTTCAAGACTAATGTATGATTTTTTCAATACTAATTAAAATTTAAAATATCACATTTTTAAGACTATGGAAGAAAATTAATACATAGTGAAAGAAAAATAAGTTAAAATCCATATTTTCAAAGTTTTGTTATCATTGCATAAATTAAATTTTAAGATCAAAAATTAAAATTTTTAATAGAATTTTTAGTTAACATTGGAAAATTCATGTTTTCTCACGTTTAGGAATTTTAATTTATATTTATATTTATAAGTAAAAATTTATATTTTTAAAGTTTTGTTCTCATTGTAGAAATTAAATTTCAATATCAAAAACTAAAAATTTCAAGAGAATTTTTAATTAGCATTGGAAAACCCATGCTTTCCCACATTTATGAGTTTTAATTTATATTATATTTATAATTTTTAATTAAATATATAATATAATAAATAGTTTTATTTTGATAATTAATTAATCACTACCTTTAATTTAATGCAAGACTAATGCATGAGTTTTCAATACTAATTAAGATTTAAGATATCACATTTTCAAGACTAATACATGAATTTTTTTATATTAATTAGGATTTAAGATATCACATTTTCAAAACTATAGAAGAAAATTAATGCATAATGAAAGAAAATAAGTCAAAATTCATATTTTTAAATTTTTGTAATCATTGTGGAAATTAAATTTCAAGATTAGAAACTAAAAATTTTGAGAGAATTTTTATTAGCATTGGAAAAATCATACTTCCTCATGTTTAGGAGTTTTAATTTATAATTTATAAATAAATATATAATATAATAAATAGTTTTATTTTAATAATTAATTAATCACTACCTTTAATTTAATACAAGAGTAATGCATGAGATTTACAATACTAATTAAGATTTAAGATATATCACATTTTTAAGACTAATGTATGGGTTTTTCAATACTAATTAAGATTTAATATATCATGTTTCAAGACTATGGAAGAAAATTAATGCATTGTAAAAGAAAAATAAGTTAAAATCTATATTTTTAATATTTTTTTATTATTGCAGAAATTAACTTTCAAGAGTAGAAATTAAAAATTTCAAGAAAATTTTTAATTAGCATTGGAAAAACGCATGCTTTCTTACATTTAGGAGTTTTAATTTATATTTATAATTTATAAATAAATAAATAATATAATAAATAATTTTATTTTAATAATTAATTAATCACTACGTTTAATTTAATGTAAATATTTAATGATTTATTGTTCTAATGTAATAGATTTTACGTATAAATAGGAAGTTTATGTCAAAAATTTTTATTTTATATAACGTTGTGCAATTTAATAAAAATCTTTTTAAAATAACCTTTCAAAATATAGATGAAAGAATTGATTTTGTCAATTAAATCAATGCTAACAAAACACAATGGACGTGGAAGGTTCAACTCATGAGACTTTGGGAGATTTCATGCTTTGAAAATAAGTCAGAAATTTATAGCATTGTCATTGAAATAATTTTCATGGATGAACATGTTTCTTTTTCCCTTATAAATTTGTTGTTAATTATTTATATAGATTTTGCCATCAAATTTATAGGATAAAAGGATTTATGCAACAATCAAGCATTAGTTGGTTCAGTTTTTCAAAATATTGATTTGTTATGGACAATTGTATTTTATGTCCAATTTTATACTTAAATACAACAATATGAAATATAAGATCACAAGTCATAAGTACAAATTAAACTTAATGTCAAAAGTTACTGTTGTAGATGTTATGGATTAAAATTTTTCAATACAATTTTGTTTTTTAGATAATTTACTAAGACTGCGTTCTCTTTGCTTTCCAATTTTCACTTTTGAGTTTTGAGTTCATTTTCAGTTTTCTGTTTTGGTAATCTGTTTTTTGAAAATTGAAAACGCGTTATCTTTGTCATTTTAAAAACTATTTTTCAAAACAAAAAATTAGAAAACGTGTTCTCTTTGAAATTTTGAAAATAATTTTTTAATGATATTTTATTTAATAAATTTGATTATTCATTAAACTAGAAATATTTAATGTTAATATATTATTAAAAAAATATATACATTTTAAAATTAATGAATTTTGTAATATTTTTTCCATTATAATAATAAAATATGAATAAATAAATAAATAAATGTGTTTTGAGTTTAGAGTTTGTTTTGGATGAAAACACTCAAAACAACTTTTTGTTGTTTTGAGTTTTCTTTATAATTTTTTTTTGTTTTTAAAAATATATTTTTAAAAATAATAAAGAGAATGCGTTTTCATTATTTTAAAAAATTAAAAACTGAAAATGAATTGAAAACAATAAAGAGAACGCAGTCTAATATTTTGAGTGCAGTTGAACTTGAAGAAAATGAATTGTTTGTAAAGTATAAAGTTGATTATATAATTATTTATATTCTTATAATTGATATTTTTTTAATTTTATTAAAGATATAATTAAAGAGTTCGTTGGCAAAAATAATACTAAGTGTCAAGAATCTTGTGATAGGACAACCGAGAAAATATGACAACCTACTTAATATGTTAATTATTCTTTAACATATTGAATGACGATACATCAAATTAAGGGTATTCTCCATTAATATTTTAAATGGTGAATAATTAATTAAATTTAAATTTTAATAAAAGAATGAATATTAAAAAAATTATAATTATCAATTTTGTTAAAGTCATTTAAAATAATAAATTTAATTTTTTATTTTTAAATTTATAAATTTATTTTAAATGCACGGATATAACGCTAGTTTAAAAAGAAAAATAAAACAGTACACAAAAGGACAAAAAAGGACAGGACATGACATGACATGAATGGCGAAACGGCATGTCGTGTTGTTTGTCAGCGTCAGTGCCCATCATCAATGTTCCTAATTCAATTATCACACGGAATTCCACTCTCCACTCATTCATAATAATAATCATGTAACTGTCGGTGGGATTGGCCATAAGAGTGGGGAGAGAGAAAGAGTGAGTGAGTGCGCCAATGCATTAACATCTCATGTAAGAGACAATGAAATTTAAAATAAAAAGAATATTAGTAGTAGTAAGGGCTGGTAATTTCTTTTTTTAAAATTATGTTTCATTATTAACGTCCTCAACCATTCTATTTCTAGAGTTTCATTGAAAAGATAAATCATAAGATGTGCCCAAGTAACTTAGGGTGGTAGGTCTTTAACCCCTTACTGATGTCACCCCCAAAGTCCTCACTCAGAAAGAAACATTCTACTTCTCCCAAAAATCGAACCCACACTAGGAGCCCTCAACCAAGTTTTTCAGCCTACCTTTTACCACTTGGCTATGTCCCGGGGGGTTAAGGGCTGGTAATTTTTGACACAACATGAAACGACACGAAGTTAAACGGGTTAGGGTTGAGGCTAATCAGGTTCGGGTCATAAACGGATATGACATGATTATTGTTGTGTCTTAGACGGGTCAACTTGTCTAACCTGTTTAAACATTTAATGACCCGTTTAATTAAACGAGTTAACGGATTGACCCGAACACGTTAATACGATTATATACGAAATGACACGTTTAATTAAAAGGGATAGTGTGTTGATCTGAACATGTTAATACGTTTATACACGAAATAACACGTTTAAAATCAATTTACAAAAATAAATTAAAAATAATTATAATATTAAAAAAGCTATTATGTATTAAAAAAAATTATGATTATAATTTAATATTTATAATTAGTAAATCTAATATATAAATTGCTAAACGGGTTACAAGTGTCGTGTTGTATAACCCATTTAATAAATATGTCCGTATTAGGGTTGAGAGTTTTGATACGATTAATTAATCGTGTCGTGTTCATGTTTGTTATAATCGTATTATACGTGTGTTTCAATATGACACGATTATGACTCACCAACCCATGTTGCCACCCCTAATAGCAGTAGTGGTGGATTTCAAATCAAACTCTTTTTGACTCTCAAAATTATATCTAAATCAAATCTCCCGTCCCATTACAGATACCTTACTTTGCTAGTTGATTTTTTATGAACACTTTTGAGTAAGGTAAGATCCTTTGTAAATAAGTATAAATATGTCTATTAGGCGTGATTGCCATTGAGTGTTCAATTTGAGCTACGCTTAGGTTTGATTTAGATTATTGGAGTAATTACAATAATGATTAAATAATAATATAAATGTTTTATCGACTTTTCTTCTCATTGTCGTTCGTCTCCTACATTGATGAGATTCTCCTCCTACATCGACCCTCCCTCCTACATTTAAAAACCAAAATGGATTCAAGGATGCTCAGCTGCCCTTTCCCCTATCTGAAAACCAACACTACAGGCCAATTATCAGTATTATACAATACCAAAAGAGTAAATTGAAAGAATCAATAACAATTCTTTGATGCTCACATGTAGTGGCTGTGAACAAAAATACCTACAAAACCAAGGGTTAGTGCAAAGGATTGAACAAACCAGAATATCAAAAATACACAAAGTAATCGAAGAACTCCCTTAGCCAACGAATGATAATCACAAAGACTATAAATCAAGAATCAGATTTGGGCATCCAACACTACTTAGGTAATACCAAGAATAGGACCACCAAACTACAAAAGAGCCCAACCCAAAATTTGTCCACTCGCCCCAACAAGAACCGAAACCTCTACACAAAGTAGAGTCCACATAGGAACAAAAATCACGAAGATAAATGAATTGAAGAAGTAAGGGTGTGCATTCGGTTATAATCGAATCGAACCACCCTTATTAATATAACCGAATTGAATTGAATCTACTTAATACATTAACCGAAATAACCAAAATCGAATTAATCGATTTGGATATTGAACTAACCGAATCGAAAATTGAACTGGAAAAAACAGCTCAAAAATCGAATCGAATTAATCGATTTGGACTTTAAACTAACTGAACAAAAAATTAAACCGAAAAACAATACAAAAACCAAATCGAATACATCTTGATTGGGGGATAAGGGGACGAGGAAACTCTATAAAGCACAACTTCAATTGAAGTGCCTATGCCTACTAGAGCCTTTTGAAGTGTAGCTTCTAAAGTTTGCAAATCAAATACATTAGGATTTTGATGGGAATGTCTAGATGCAAAGCCTGTGCAATGCAGCTTCTTATAGTTTGCTGCAATTCTATTTCTCATTATAACAAAACCATTGGGAGGATGGATTGGGTGACTAGAAGGTTTGGACTTTGGAGGATGCATTAGATGACTAACATTTGGATGAAAGAAGCATCATTTTTAGGCCACGCTTCCTAATCAATCTTAAAATATCACATTGAGATGTACCGACTTGATATAGATAACATGTGATTGCTTAAAGTTTCAAAAAAAGAAAAACCATTCACCTAATCAATACAAATACGCATTGCAAAACACCAACAACAAACACTAAAAACCAACAAAACAGAAAAAACATTCACCTGATAATGAAGGCTAACAAAGGCTAACCCCCTATCATCATAATCTAGAATTGAATCCAATTCATGAACGAAAATTCCACCAACAAAAGGAAGAAGAAAGACAATCAAAACCACATGATGATTAAGTTGCTGAAATCGTATTACCTTCTCAAATCGATGATGGCGATAATACCCGCAACATAGTTCACTCCTAAGTTGCTAAAACCAACCAAATTGTTGACGGTGTGGGAGAAGTAGACGATGAAGTCGATGGTGAAGGAGGGCTAGGTTTTGGACTATCAGGTGTAGGGGGGTTGGGTGTTGGGTAGGGGAGAAGCCGACAATGAAGGTGTTTGGGTCTAACGGCAAGGGCGAGGTAAGGGTTAACCAATGACCTAGGGCTAGGGTTGATGCTTCGACGACAAGTGTTGAGGCCAGGGGGGCTGGGTCTCGGGCTTTCGGGTGTAGGGGTCAGGGGGGCTAGGTCTCGGGCTATCGGGTGCAGAGGCTAGAGGGGCTAGGTGTTAGGTGGGGAAGAAGCTGACGGTGAAAGGCTTGAAGGCATTTGGGTCTGACGACGATGGGGAGGTGAGGGTTAGCCGCCACCGACCTAGGGCTAGGGTAGATGCTTTGACGACGAGTGAGGGGGGCTGGGTGTTGGGTGGGGGAGAAACCGACGATGAAGGCGTTCGGCTTCGACTGCGACGACGAGGTGAAGGTTGACGACTGGTGGGGGGTTTTGTGAAGTGGTCTCTCTGCTCGAGTGGGTTATTGGGTGTGATGCGTAAGAAGGAAGAAGAAAGACAATGAATGGACAGAATGGGTAGTAGCACGGGTCGATTTTGTTGAAGGTATTGGGTAGTGCGGGTCGGTTTAGTTTTGCGGGTATTTTTGCCCAAATAACCGAACTGAATCGACTGCTCGAATTATTTGCAAAAACTAACCAAACCCGAACCACCCACCATGGATAACTGAACCGAATCGCCCACCAATTCGGTTTGATTTAATTGGTTAAATCGATTTTATGCTCAGCCCTATGAAGAAGACCTTGTTGGGCCCTTAGGGTATGGTCGCTTAAGAGGGATGGTGAATTGAGTGATTAAAAATTTAATTATTTTAGAGATGAAAATCCTTGATAAATGATTTTATGAAAACTAATATTGTATGAATATGTAAAAGTGAAATTGTTTGATATGTTTATGTTGCGGAATATTTCTTCAAAAACAGAAAGGGATAGTGCAATAGAACGAATCTGAATATAGATCTAAAACAAGAACGTAAAGTAAACAAATACAAAACTCCCTATTTCAATTGTTCAAGGCTCAGATCTGAAAGACCAGTTACCACTCTTGGTAACACCAACGAATAGGAACCACAAGCCACAAACGAAGCTCTCAAACCACAAGCCCAGAAAAGCCCCAACACCTCTCGGCCAAACCAGCAAAATAAACCCTCTCTCGCTTAAACGATCATAGCCACACACACAGTAGGTAGATCGGTCACAAAGACAGCAAGATCAAGGCTCAAAGCAAGGAGATCGACATACCCAAAAGAAGAACCCAAATCTGAATAAATAAGGTGCTTCCCGCGACATCAAAGGGACTGCCTTCCTCATAAGGGAAAGGCGGCTGAATACATGAAAGGAAACAGCATCCATAGAAGGCAAGAGAGCCTTCATCGCTATCGGATAATCAAGAACCGAAGCGATGAATCAATCTGTCACTAAAGAGGAAACACGAGAGAGAGAGAGAGAGAGAGAGAGAGAGAACTAGGATTCGACTAAAATAGAGAATAGGATGGAGACGCCGAAAGAAGAGCCAAAGGCTCTTTTATATGTGGGCTAAGAAATAGGCTAAGATTGAGTGGGCTTCACCCCCATTTGAGCAAATGGGCCGAGGCCCATTTCTCCTCTAAAATGGCGAGTGGGCTTGTGGCCCAACTTCTAAAATGGGCTGCCAAAAGAGGACGGTAACGGTCTTAGGTCCTTCAATCCCGGGCCGAAGCCTACGAAGACCCACTCGAAAAAATCGTTATTGCCTTGGGTCTTATTAGGGAACAAAAAACAATAAATCTCCACCTTGTTTCCTAATAAGACCAGCAAACTAAAGTAGCAAAATAACATACAACAGAAAGCATAATCAGTAGGTAAAAGAAGACCTTACCAATTTTCACGTAACTTTACCAATGCTTAGAAGTTCTAGGCACCTTTTGAATTTTTCAACAGTAAGCACCTTTGTTCCCATATCAAGGGGTTGAAATCTGAATGCATTTTTTCAAGTCTAATGATATCTTGAGATATAATATCACGAATAAAATGCAATCTTATATCAATATGTTTAGTGCGTTCATGAAAAACAGGGTTTTTACACAAGTGTATAGTTGATTGACTATCAGAAAAGACAATAACATTTTCTATTAGAACACAGTTCATTAAGCAAACCTTTAAGCCACAATGCTTCTTTAATTGCTTCTGTAGCAGCTATATATTTAGATTCTGTAGTGGATAAAGTAACAATGTGTTGGAGTTGAGACTTCCAACTAATGCATGAATTACATAAAGTAAACACATAGGATGATGTTGATTTTCTATTGTCTCTATCACCTGCATAATCTGAATCTATAAACCCCATTATACTCATTTTATCTGAATGATGTTTATACACTAAACCTACATTAGAAGTACCCCTCAAATACCTAAGCAACCATTTCAAAGCTTCCCAATGTACAGGACCTGGGTTTGTCATAAATCTACTTAATGTGCTAACTGCATGGGCTAGGTCTGGTCTAGTACACACCATGAGGTACATAACCGATCCTATTGCATTTGAATAAGGGACTTTACTCATGTACTCCTCTTCTTCTTTGTTAGCTGGAGATTTTTATTTTAACAGTATGAAATGGGCTCTTAATGGTAAAAAAACTGATTTGCTTTCATGCATGCTAAATCTTTTTAGAATTTTTAACACATATGAAGTTTGATGCAAGAATAGCATGGAATTTGACTTATCTCTTATAATTTCCATACCTAGGATTCCTTTAGCTATACCTAGGTCTTTCATGTCAAATTCTCCACCTAAAGCAGATTTTATGTTAATAATCCTTTCAACATCAGGGCCAATAAGAAGCATGTCATTAACATAAAGTAAAAGAAATACACAATCATCTTTATTTTTATGCTGAAAATATAAGTAATGATCAAAATCACTCCTTTTAAAACCAATTGACTTAACAAATGAATCAAAACGTTTATACCATTGCCTAGGAGATTGCTTTAAACCATATAAAGATTTTTTTCAAGAAACACACAAAATATGATTTTTTCTTATCTTCAAAACCTTTGGGTTGAAATATATAGATTTTTTCATCTAAGTCACCATGCAAAAAAGCAGTTTTAACATCAAGTTGTTCAAGTTCCCAGTCAAAATATGCAACAAAAGCAAGCATGACACGAATGGTGGTATACTTAACAACTGATGAAAAAATCTCATTATAATCTACTCCTTCCTTTTGTGTGAAACCTTTGGCTACTAACCTAGCCTTAAATCTTATGGGGTCTTTTTCACTTGTACCTTCTTTAACCTTAAAGATCCACTTACAGCCCACAATTGACTTATCTTTTGGTCTAGGTACTAATTCCCATGTATGGTTTTTATTTAAAGAACTCATCTCCTCTCCCATTGCTTCTTTCCAATTTTTAGAATACTCACTTCTAATGGCCTTTTCATATGTTTTTGGCTCCTTATCGGCTAGATCTTGATAACTAGCAAAAGCTAAATCAAAATCAGATTCTAGTCTTTGAGGAATCCTATGAGATCTCCTCTCCTTATCTCGGGCTAGTTGATAGTTAGATAGCGGTGGCTTTTCTATAAGAGGCTATTCTTCTACTATCTCATTTTCCACATTTTCTTTAGTCTGGTTTTGTATCTCCACCTCACTTGAGGTGGTGGGAATGTTGGTGCTAATATTCCTAGATTCTTCAAGAGAATCCTCACCCTCATTGTCTTGCTGTTTGTTACTATTTAATTGTAAACAAGGCATGCCAAATTCATTAAATGTGACATTTCTACTTACAATTATTTTTACTCCCTTTTGACTTCTATCCCAAAGCCTATAACCCTTTACTCCTTCAGGATATCCTAAGAAAACACATTTTCTTGATCTAGGTTCTAATTTGCCTTCATTCTGATGAGAATAGGCAGCACATTCTAAGGGTTGAATAATCTGTACATTTTTCATACCATTGCTCATAAGGAGTGTCACCATTTAATGTAGCTAATGGGGTTAAGTTAACCAAGTAACAAGCAGTCATCACTACGTCACCCCAAAAATATTTAGGTATATTAGAACTAATCATCATACACCGAACCTTATCTAGGAGAGTTCTATTCATTCTTTCAGCCACTCCATTTTGCTGTGGGGTGTGAGGGACAATTCTATGCCTTGTTACGCCACATTCTTTACACAAATCATCGAAATCCTTGTTGCAAAACTCTAGACCATTATCAGTTCTTAGATACTTTATTGTCTTGCCTGTTTGATTTTCTATTTGAGTTTTTCAAGTTTTGAAACTTTTAAAGGTTTCTGTTTTGTCTTTTAAGAGAAAAACTCACACTCTTCTAGAAAAGTCATCTATCATAGACAAAAAATATCTATTCCCACCAAATGTAGGATTTGATGCTGGTCCCCATAAATCTAAATGGATATACTCTAAAACCCTTGAGGCTCTATGCACATTTGAAGGAAAGGATAATCTATGATGTTTGCCTAACACACAATGGTCACAAAAGGGGATATCGGGCACATAGTCCTTACCAAAGACTCCCTTATCATTTAGGAACTTAAGTCCTTTAATACTAATATGAGCTAACCTGTTGTGCCATTTTTGAGTGACATCAGAATTGATTGAATCAATGTGAGAGCCTGAGCTACTCATTGCCTCAGCAGTTAAGGCATATATCCCATTTCTTCTAACTCACTTACACATCGTCATTGCCCCTTTAAACATTTTAATCATTTCATTTTCTATTTTTCCTGTAAATCCATTCTTTTCTAATTCTCCTATTGAAATTAGGTTTCTAGCCATTTCAGGGATGAATCTATCATCTCTCAATTTTAGGACATATCCTGATTCTAACTTAAGAGTGATGTCTCCAATCTCTACAACCTTATAGGCTATATTACTACAAACTATGGCATGACCACCCACGGATTCGTGCATATTTTCAAACCAATGTCTTTGGGATGTGACATGGAATGATGCACCTGAGTCAAGAATCCATTCTTGCCCATGTGCCCTAAGAGTAGCATTAATTTCAGTAATGTCAGAATCTATAAGCATGTAAACTTCACTAGGGTCGAAAGAGGTTATTGCATTTGCTTCTTCTTGATTCTTTAATTTTTCTTTTTGCTTATTTTTCTCAACATAACAATCTTTAATATAATGTTCGGTTTTCCCACAACCAAAACACTTACCCTTCCCCTTTCCTTTGGTCTTAGACTTAGACCTACTTCTACCTTTCTTTTTACCACCTCCCTCATGTCCTCTAGATTGAGACTTACCTCTCATCAAATGGACCTCTCCATGTCGTTTCTCACTTTTTAACTCCATATCTTTGCTCCTAAGGGAATCTATGACTATTTCAGGTGTCAAGGTGTCTCTACCATACTTAATGGCATTTTTAACTTCCTTATATGCATCTGGAATTGCATTTAAAAGAATTATTCTTGCACTAACTTATTAAAGATATCTAGGTTGTCATCAAGATCCCTAGAGGATTCTATCTTAAAACTGAAAAAACTTTCAAGCAAGAAAAGTTTGTTGGGTGTGGATTTTTTCACAGAGTTTTTCCAATTTTTCCCCTAACTCTTTTGTAGAATCAAGTTTTCCTACATTTCTTAAAACAGAACCAGAAAGATGTAAAATGATAGAAGTATAAGTCAATTCATCAGCCTCAGTTTTTTGTTCAACAATATATGATTCAGGGTATTTGCCATCTAAGGCTTTAGAAACTTTCCGTTGTACCAAAATTCCCCTCATTTTTTGTTGTCAAATTGAGAAATCCCCCTTTCCATTGAAAACCTCCAATTCAAAATGATACGCAAATATGTTCACACAAAAGAATATGCTTAACACACACAAACAGAATAATTTTTAGGGTTTTAAAATTCAACCTAACAAATAGGAATAAGTAAGGCAGATTTCACACGTAGCACAATAGCATTGATTTTCTAAGCAAGACTTAACCGTACCAAAAACAGTTTATGTTAGCGCAAGAAAATCACAGATAACCCTAAGTCTAGCAACAAGCAATGGTTACCACCACAGGGTAACCCCCAAACCTAATGGCCACCCCCACACGATGACCTGCTAATTGCTAGAAAAAAGGAATACAGAGAAGTTACCAGTACAGATCTCAAGACTGAGATCTGTAAAAGATGCAGGCACAGATCTGGAACAGAAGAGGGGAAACCCCGGCCTCCATGCGCTACTTCACGCACTGTCGCCTACACGCTCACGTGCCGCTGGTCGTCAGGCGAGTGAGCAGCCACGTGCTGCTCGGAGTGAATCCCCCCGACTTGCTAGGTCCGGATCTGGGGTCCTTGCAACCCACCTCACAACCTGCAAGGGTCAATTGAAAACCGAGATTAGATCTGAAATGGAACAAACTTACCGTGAGATCGGATCTGAAAATGATAGGGCTTTTTAGATCTGATTCGAGCAAGGCACTATCCAGGAGCCACACAAGGCTCTAATACCATTTGTTGCGGAATATTTCTTCAAAAATAGAAAGGGTTAGTGCAATAGAACGAATCTGAATATAGATCTAAAACAAGAACGTAAAGTAAACAAATACAAAACTCCATGTTTCAACCGTTCAAGGCTCAAATCTGAAAGACCAGTTACCACTCTTGGTAACACCAACAAATAGGAACCACAAGCTACAAACGAAGCTCTCAAACCACAAGCCTAGAAAATCCCCAACACCTCTCGGCCAAACCAGCAAAGTAAACCCTCTCTCGCTCAAACGATCATAGCCACACACATAAT
This sequence comes from Diospyros kaki, assembly GCA_036245055.1. NCBI lineage: Eukaryota > Viridiplantae > Streptophyta > Magnoliopsida > Ericales > Ebenaceae > Diospyros > Diospyros kaki. The sequence goes on from BSEG01000003.1 coordinate 9,277,137, forward strand.
AGGTAGATCGGTCACAAAGATAACAAGATCAAGGCTCAAAGCAAGGAGATCGATATACCTAAAAGAAGAACCCAGATTTGAATAAATAAGGTGCTTCCTGCGACATCAAAGGGACTGCCTTCCTCATAAGGGAAAGGCGGCTGAATACATGAAAGGAAACAACATCCATAGAAGGCAAGAGAGCTTTCATCGCTATCGGATAATCAGGAACCGAAGCGATGAGTCAATCTGTCACGAAGGAGGAAACACGAAGGAGAGAGAGAGAGAGAGAGAGAGAGAGAGAGAGAACTAGGATTCGACTAAAATAGAGAATAGGATAGAGACGCCGAAAGAAGAGCCAAAGGCTCTTTTATATGTGGGCTAAGAAATAGGCTAAGATTGAGTGGGCTTTACCCCCATTTGAGCAAATGGGTCGAGGCCCATTTCTCCTCTAAAATGGGGAGTGGGCTTGTGGCCCGACTTCTAAAATGGGCTGCCAAAAGAGAACGGTAACGGTCTTGGGTCCTTCAATCCCGGGCCGAAGCCTATGAAGACCCACCCGAAAAAATCGTCATTGCCTTGGGTCTTATTAGGGAACAAAAAACAACAGTTTATTATGCAAGCCACAATATATAGTGGTTTGATGTATTCCAAACACCTAATCCACTCTCCCAACACCTAACCATTCTTGGGGTTCCACTAAATCCAACACCAAGGTTTTCCCTTAGCTCACCTTGGAAACTATTACACACTTAGATTTAATCGGTTCTAGATAACCAAAATAGGTCACAACAATGGTTTAAATGAATACAAATATTTAGATTTGGCTTGAGTAGCTCTTCTCCATTTTGCCTTGAGGCTCTTGGATGAATGGACAATGAAGTTTGAGAGCCTTGGATTTGCCTCCTCACAATATCGAGCCCCAAATATTTATAGTTGCTATTGGACAATCTGCATAACAGTTAAGATTTTTTGACCATTGGACTTGAAAAGTTAACTTTCCTAAAAGGGAGTCGACTTCCATTTGAATGAAAGTCAACTTCCAAGATTGAAAGTTGACTTCTCTAAGCAAAAGTCGACTTCTCAAAAGACAACTCTCGGTTGGATTGAATTTGCATAAATGGCTCTTAGTTGGGTCGACTAAGGTTATACAAAAGTCGACTTTTGGCAAGCCAAGAGTCGACTTTTCAAATATAAGTTGACTTTTTGGTCCAGCTTTTGAAAAAACATTTTATATTTATCTAAAAAATGGTTTTAATGAAAAATAACAATTTTGATTATACATATACTATGAAAAAAAATATTTTATAAATTAATCATAAATAATTAGGATCTACAATTTGTATATTATTAAAAGGTATCCTTTTTGAAAATCATCAAAATTTAAATTAGGGATTAAATGGAGCAAGCTGGCTCAATGGACCTTACCAATCTTCGAGCATATTAAGAGAGAGGCCAAGAATCGATTAAATAGGTGAAGGAAGAGACTTCTCAAATAAGCTAAATCGTTAAAGGAAATCTAAGAAATGCGGCATAAATAAGCAAGACGTCAGCGCACACAGTCGAGAGAAAGGCAAAGCACATGGTGTTGCTGACAACAAGAAATGGATATGGGGAGATCAGCGCCAACGAGAGAGAGAGAGAGAGAGAGAGAGAGAGTGCGAGTATGAGAGTCTCCCAAAAGACCATTTATATATGTGGACAGCTAGGGTAAACAAGAGGGTGGGCTTGGACTCTCCATCACTTGAGCAAATGGGGTTAGGCCAATTTCTGGTCCAAAGTGATGGTTAATGGGCTTATGGCCCAACTTCTATTTTGGGCTACCAATAAGAGGTGTTGGACTTAATTTTACTTTAGTCACAGACCAAAACCTATGAAGTTTAGATCTACCCAAAAAAAAATGTCACTGCCTTAGGCTTTATTAGGAAACACAAAACCTAACAAATCTCCACATTGATTCATACTAAAGTCAGCACACATGAGCAACAAGAAAGCATGCACATGCAACAAATTATGCAATCACATACCTTTACCAATGTTTAGAAGAGCAAGACAACTTTCAAATTGTCATAGAAAGAACCTTAGTTCCCATATCAAAGGGGTTATATTTTGAAAGCACCTTTTCAAATCTAATAGCATCTTGAGGCACAATATCACGAACATCAATGTCTTTAGTGCATTTGTGAAACACAAGATTCTGATACAAATGAATTGCTGATTGATTATCAGAGAAAATAGTCACAGTATCACTTAAAACACATAATTTATTAAGCAATCCTTTAAACCATAAAGCTTCCTTAATAGCTTTTGTAGCAACAATAATGTATTCTAATTCAATGGTAGAGATTGCAATTATATGCTAGAGTTGAGATTTCCAACTAATGCACAAATCACACAAAGTGAACACATAGGATGACATGGATTTCCTATTGTCTCTATCACTAGCATATAAAATCCATAAACCCTTTAAATTTCACACTATCAGAATGACGTTTATAAACTAAGCCCACATTATAAATACCCCTCAAGTACTTAAGTAACCATTTTAACGCTTCCTAATGAATGGGACTAGGGTATGTTGAACTAGCTTGCTCCATTTAACCTCTAATTTAAATTTTAATGATTATCAGAAAGAATATTTTTTTAATAATATACAAATTATAGATCCTAATTATTTATGATTAAGTTATAAAATATTTTTTTTCATGGTATATGTATAATCAAAATTGTTATTTTCCATTAAAACCATTTCTCAAGTAAATATAAAATTCATAAAAAAATGTTTTTCCAAAATTTGGACCAAGAAGTTGACTTCTGCCTTGGAAAATCGACTCCTGGTTTGCCAAAAGTTAACTTTTGTTTATCTTTAGTCAACCCAGCCAAGAGCAATTTATGCAAAGTCGATCTAACCGAGAGCTATCTTTTGAGAAATCGACTCTTGCTTGGAGAAGTTGGCTCTCATTCAAATGGAAGTCGACTCCCTTTTAAGGAAAGTCGACTTGTCGAGTCCAACGGTTAAAAAATTTAATCGTTATGCAGATCGTCCAAAAACATCAATAAATAATTGGGGCTCTAAATGGTGAGCAGTTTTTTGTATTTTTGAATATCTAAAGTTCACACAAGCTCTTAAGCTATCTCAAAAAAATTTGCATGCAAATCCAAGGCTCTCAAGCTTCATTGCCCATTCATTCAAGAGCCTCAAGGCAAAGTGGAGAAGGGCTACTCAAGTCAAATCCAAATATCTCCATCAACTGAGGTTAATGCAATAATTTTTTTTTATTGCCTTGTACATTTGTGTATATTAATTGTTTCATTTGTGTCCAATAGTAGACAAATACTTGTATCCATTTAAACTATTATAGTGAACTATTTTGGTTGCCTATAACCATTTAAAATCTAGGTGTGTAATAGTTTCCAAGGTGAGCTAAGAAAAAATCTTGGAGTTGAATTTAGTGGAACCTCAAGAGTGGTTAGGTCTTGGGAGAGTGGATTAGCTGTTTGGGATACACCAAACCACTATATATTGTGTGTTGTCCATTGCCATTCATTTTCTTGTAGTGCTATATCTTGTGGCTTGCAATAATAACAATATAAAAAATCTCACTTATAAATATTTATACAAGCTTAGTTTTTCATAAAATTATCAATCAAGGATTTTCATTATTAAAATTACAAAATTTTTAAACTTAATTCACCCCCCTTCTTGAGTGACCATACCCTAAGGGATCAACAATTGGTATCAAAGTGGGCTTCCAAAATAGTTGAATCTTTAATCCATAATTTCAACCAAGAAGAGATCCAAAATGGCCTCGTTCTCTAACCAAGCCATAGCTGAAGGACCATCGCCTTCTAGGCCACCATTTTTTGATGGCATAAATTTCACTTATTGGAAAAAAAAAGATGGAATCCTTTTTGTTCTCTATAGATTATCAACTGTGGAGGATAGTCAGGGATGGTTTTACCACAATTTCAACAAAAGAAGAAGAATGAACTAAAGAAGATATTAAAAAATATCAAATGAATCATAAACTAAAGTACACAATCTTTTGCTCAATTCTCCCAAGTGAATATAAAAAACTCTCAGCTTGCTCCACATCTGATAAAATATGGAAAAAGCTTGAAGTAGTTTATAAGGGAATCGATCAAGTAAAGGATACAAATATTAATCTTCTAATGTCTCAATATAAACAATTTAAGTTGCTTCCAGATGAAAATATTAGTCAAATGAATGGTAGGTTTCAAAAAATTATAAACAATCTTAAAATATTAAGTAAAGAAATTTTTGAGGTAGACAAAGTTAAGAAAATATTTAAGTCATTATCTCTAGATTGACAACCTTTAATGACTATCGTATCTCAAGCCAAGAACTTGAAAGAATTAAAAATAGAAGAACTAATAGGAACCCTACTAACTCATGAATTAATTTTGAATAAGATGAATGGACGTACTAAGGGTAAGAAAACTCTAGCTTTAAAAGTAAATGAAGAAATGAAGTCTAGTGAAGAGGAAGAAGATGATGAAACTGCCCTCTTAACAAGAACATTCGCTAGATTAATGAAAAATAAAGGAAAAGATCACAAGAGAGTGCCGCCTACAAGCTACAAATGTAAAAAGATTGGGCACATGCAATATGATTGCCTAAAGAAAAAAGAGATAAGAAAGAAAAGAAAGTAGAAAAGAAGAGATTCAAGAAACCAAAGAGGCATGCCTTTGCGGCATGGGATGCGGATACCTCAAGTGAATCATCTCAATCTGAAGATGAACAGACGCATATGTGCTTTATCACTTTAAAGGAAGAAGAAAAAGAAGAAGATAACATGGAGTTTGAAGAACTCTAAAAGGCATATCAAAAGTTGTACCAAGAATATCAATTCATCAAGAAAGAGTTAAGATCTCAAAAAAAAAAAACTTATAAAGAAGAAAATGAAAAATTAAGGAATGAAATAAAGAATCCAGAGGAAAGATCTCAAGAGTCAAAGAGAGAAAATGAAAATAAAGTAGATGATCAATTAATTAAACTTTAAGAAGAAAACAAATCCCTAAAATCTCAAAATAACAAATTATTAGTATAAAGAATGTCATTGAGAAATCATTAGCCACATTTATCTATAGAAAGAACTTAAGGCCTAGACCAAGACCCAAGGCACCAAAGAACGAATGGAAACAACCTAGGTGGAGACCCCAAATTAGGAAGAGTAGTCAAGTGCAAATGTGGATACCCAAAGGGGCTGTTCAAACAACGAGAGCTTTGAATCACAAAGTTATTAATGATGTTAATGCACCTCATGTAAATGCATCAAGAGTTATTAAAATATTTGATCATAATGAAGTAAAAGTCAAGGCACTCGTCTATAGATGGGTGCTTAATTCTAAGACGTGATTTTTTCAAATGTGCAGATGTGCATGAGGACCACAATGGGCATCAAATGGTATAAGGATAGCGGCTACTCATGGCACATGACTAGTGAGAGAGATCTATTATTAGATCTCATTCCCAATGATGGAGGTTCTGTCACATTTGGTGATAATGCCAAAGGTAAAGTGGTTGGTATTGGTATGATTGACCAACCACATTTTACTACAATTAGAAATGTTCTTTTAGTAGATGGTTTAAAGCATAATTTTCTTACCATTAGTCAATTTTGTGATGATGGCTATGACGTTATTTTTAAACAATGGCATTATCTTGTTGTTGATAAAAATAATTTCATCATTATCTGTGCTAATAGACAAGACAATGTTTTCATTGTTGATGTTAAAGAAATTAATGTGAAGTGCCTAATGGTGAAAAATGAAGATGTTATTTTATGGCATAGAAGATTAGGTCATGTTAATCTAGATCTAATTAGAAAAATCTCTAATAAAGATTTAGTCTTATGGCTCCCTAAGATAAATTTCAATGAAGAAATTTTTTGTGATATGTGTTGTTAAGGAAAACAAACTAAAACATCTTTTAAATCCAAGAATGAAATATCAACTAGCAAACCTCTACAACTTTTGCACATGGACTTATTTGGACTCTCACAAACTAGAAGTTTGGGTGGGAAATTTTATGTATATGTTATAGTAGATTATTTTTCTAGGTTTACTTGGATTATGTTTCTATCCTCAAATGATGAAACTTTTCAAAGCTTTGTCAAATTAGTTAAGAAAATTCAAAGAGAACAAGATGATAAAATTGCCAATATTAAGAGTGATCATTATGGAGAATTTGAGAATAAGTATTTTATGGAGTTTTGTGAAGAGAATGGAATCCTTCATTAATTCTCTACACCTAGAACCCTTCAACAAAATGGTGTTGTTGAGAGGAAAAACAAGACTCTTCAAGAGATGGCCAAGACCATGCTTTTGGAGAATAGATTGCCTACTTATTTTTGGGCAGAAGTGGTTAATACCGCTTGTTATATATTAAATAGATTTAATTTAAGGCAAGGTATCAAGAAGACACCATTTGAGATATATTATGAGAAGAAGCCTAATGTATCATATTTTAGAGCCTTTGGATGTAAATGTTTCTTTTTGAACACAAAGGACAATGTAGGAAAGTTTGAAGCTAAAAGTGACCAAGGCATCTTTCTTGGATATTCAAATACTAGCAAGGCTTATAGAATGTATAATATTAGAACAAATTCTTTAGAAGAATCCACTCATGTGAAATTTAATGAATCATTTGTGAGAAAAAGTCAAAATGAAGATGAAGAAGTAATATCTATGGATCCATTTAAGGAAATTGAGAAGTTGAATATTCAAAAAGAGGTTAAGGATGAAGCATCAAACCCTCAATCTAGAACCCAAAAGAATCCCTTAGATGAGGATGATTTAGCTAAGCTTTCGAAGAGTTATAAATTTATACAAAATTATCCTAAGGATCAAATTAGGTGTGAGGACTAGAGCGTTCTTGCATCAATATTCATATCCAATGTTGAGCCAACTTGCATAGATTTAGCATTAAAAGATGAATATTGGATTAAGGTTATGCAAGAAGAATTAGACCAATTTAAGAGAAATAAAGTATGAGAGTTAGTTCCTAAGCTTAAGGATAAATCCATAATAGGAACCAAATGGGTGTTAAAAAATGAACTAGGTGTAAATGGAAACATAATTAGAAATAAAGCAGGGCTAGTAGACAAAGGATATTGCCAAGAGGAAGGTATTGATTTTGAAGAATTATATGCTCCTGTGGCTAGGTTAGAAGCAATTAGAATACTTTTAACCTTTGCCTCTCATATGAACTTCATGTTATATCAAATGGATGTGAAGAGTGCATTTTTAAATGACTATATAAATGAAGAAGTGTATATAGAAGAACCTCCCGATTTTGAGGATTCTCATTTAGAAGACCATGTGTATAAGCTAAGAAAAGTCTTATATGGTCTCAAATAAACTCCTAGAGCTTGGTATAAAAGACTGAGTAAATTTCTTATTGAGAAAGGTTTTTCAAGAGGGAAAGTTGACACAACTCTCTTCATAAAACATGAGGAATCAAATATTCTAATAATTCAAATATATGTGGATGATATACTGTTTGGAGGTACAAGTGAAAAACTTTGTAAGGACTTTAAAAATTTAATGAAAAGTGAATTTGAAATGAGTCTCATGGGAGAACTTACATATTTTCTAGGACTCCAAGTAAAACAAACTAACGAAGGAATTTTTTTTTAGCAAGGAAAATATTTAAGAGAAATGTTAAACAAATTTGGGATGGAAAATGTTAAAGCAATAGGCACACCCATGAGTACATCCACAAAACTAGATAAAGATGATTAAGGCATAAGTGTGAATAAAAAATTCTATAGGAGTATGATAGGCTCCTTACTTTATCTAACGACAAGTAGGCCCGATATTATGTTTAGCATATGCCTATGTGCTAGATTCAATCAAATCCCAAAAGAATATCATGTAATGACTGTTAAAAGAATCTTCAAAAATTTGATTGGAACATAAGATGTAGGATTATGGTATCCAAATAGGGATAATTTTGAATTAATATGATATTCCAATGCAGATTTTGTTAGTTGCAAGGTAGACCGAAAGAACACTTTTAGAACTTGCTAACTGTTGGGAAACAAATTGATTTCATGGTTTTCCAAAAAGAAAAACTCAGTAGCTTTATCAACTGCTGAATCTGAATATATAGCTGTTGGTAGTTATTGTACTCAAGTTCTTTGGATTCGCCAAGAACTAATTGATTTTGGAATTACTTTTAAGCAAAGCTTCATTAAATGTGACAACACTAGTGCCATTATTCTTTCTAAAAATCCAATATTACATTCTAGAACAAAACATATGGAAGTTAGACATCATTTTCTTAGGGACCATGTCCAAAATCAAGAAATAACCCTTGAATTTGTCCCAATCGATTTGCAATTAGCGGATATTTTTACAAAACCCCCTCTGAATGAAAGATTTAATTATATTCAAAGGGAATTAGAGATAATAAACCATTTTAGATAGTTTAGATTATTTAATTTTGCTTAAAGATTATGAACTTTTCAAATCTGGCTTCAGATATATAGAAAAGTTGACTTATGGTATTAAAGAGTTGACTTCTTGAAAGTCGACTTCTATTCATCAAAAGTCAACTTCCTCTGGTCATTTTAGCGCCAACTCAAATGACCATCAACCTTCCCTCGTTCGTTTCTTTTAAAACCCTCAAAACCCTACTCGACCTTTTTCCATCATTCCCGAACCCATCTCTCTTCCGCTCACCCTTATGTTCTCTCTCCCAAATGCAACCTCACATCGTTGCCTCCCTCCTTCAAATCTCCTCTCGTTGCCTCATCGATTGTCCACCTTCTCGTCGGTAAGTTTTAACGTTTTTTTTTTCTTCTTTCTCTCGAACCCTAAGACCTGATTTATATTCATTGTTTTTCCAGCCACTCGCGAGTCATCTCTAATACTCGTTCGAGCATCCTTCGATAAGTTCTCTGATTTTTTTCTTTTTGGTTCTAATTTCTTGTCTAATTCTTGGATAAACCATTAGGGTTTTATAGTAAATATCAAATAATTTTTATGATTGTGTGATTGTTTTCTGTTCGATTCTTTGTTGTTTGTTGGGTATTTTTTTTTTCTTTCTTTTTTCTTCATTGCATTAACCTTGTTTTCTGTTGATTTCAAACAGAAAAAGTCGACTCTTCATTCTGCAACAGTCGACTTCCGTTTTCCATAAAAATCGATTTTCCAAATTTAAAAATAATAATAATAATCATTTTTGCTCCAACCAACATGTCCTCATCCCGCAAATGCTCTCATCCATCTACTTCTTCTCAACCCTCTCTATCTCCACCACGATCTTTACAATCCATTTATTTTCCTAACTCTGATTTAGAACAACATTTTCACAAATCTTTCACAAATGCATTGTTTTACATGGAAAATATATCTACCGTGACTACTTTGAGGCCTGACGTCTAAATTTCTACAATTGGTTTTTCATAGATCGCCTTTGGGGGATTTTGCTTACCTTGCAATGCCCCGTTTATCCATTTCTTGTACTCACCTTTTATAGCAATCTTAATGATCTATCCAAAACCTTTGTTAAGGGAGTTGACATTTCTGTTACCCTTGAGTTTCTTTCTTCTACTCTTGGTATTCCTCTTACACGTGACAAATCTGACCTACTCCATCTCAAGGTTCCTTGGTATTCCTCCCAATATGGCATTATCAATGAAGGTTCAGTCAATTCAATGAACTACAAATGGATCCACAATGCCTGGGTATATTAGCCACCCCAGCTCGTCCTCATTCCATCACTCGTAGTACTGCACCCACTGAGATCGATCCTTCTTGCACTCCTGTGCATCATTCCCCGCCTTCTGACATGGCTAGTCCATCATCTACTCCTTTCTCACCTTCTTTATCTACCCCATTTCCACAAAATTGTTTAGACCAGCTTGCAACTAATTATGCCACTCTACATGATGAACTTCAGGACTTTCGAAGTTCTTTGATCGCTCTTTAGAGCTCAATGATCGACATGCTACGTGATATCTTCTGAGTCATCGACAGTCATCTTCCTCATCAACCAGACTAACCCGACAACCCTCTGACATGGGTTTCTTCACCACCTAGGGATGTCTAAGTTCTCTTTTGTATTTAGAACAACACTCATACTATTTTTGTATGCTATGATGCTTATCATATTAGTTTTTTTTTTTGCTATTTTTACTTTATGTTTAATTATGATGTATATTCAAGAATTTGTTTTGTTCATCATTATCTTGTTAATTCTATTATTATTATGCTTGGATCTTTCTCTCCTGGTTTGTCATAAATCTACTCAGGATGGTAATGGCATAAGCTAGGTCTGGTTTAATACACACCATAAGGTACATGATAGATCCTATGGCAGTCGAATATGGAATTTTACTCATATATTCCTCTTCTTCTTTGTCAGCATGGGATTGGTCTTTAAGGAAAATGAAATGGCTTGCAAGTGGTAATGAAATAGGTTTGCAATCATGCATGCCAAATCTTTTCAAAATCTTTAACACATAAGATGATTGATGTAAAAACAATAATGAATTTGATCTATCTCTTTCAATTTTCATGCCTAAGATTCTTCTAGCAATTCTTAGGTCTTTCATATCAAATTCCTTACTTGAAGGCAATTTTTATGTCATTAATCATCTTTACGTTAGGACCAATCAAGAGCATGTCATCAACATATAATAAGAGAAACACACGATTTTTATTATGATATTGAAAATATAAGTAACGATCAAATTCGCTTCTTTTGAAGCCAATTGAATGCACAAAAGAATCAAAACGTTTGTACCATTATCTGGGATATTATTTCAAACCATACAAAGATTTTTTCAAGAAGCACACAAAATTAGGTTTTCTTTTATCTTTAAAACCTTTAGGTTGAGACATATAAATCTTTTCATTTAGATCACCATGCAAAAGAGTAGTTTTTACATCAAGTTGTTCTAGTTCCTAGTCAAAGTATGCAACTAATGCAAGCATGACACGAATTGTGGTATACTTAACAACAAGTGAAAAGATTTCATTATAGTCAACTCCTTTTTGTGTAACCCCTTGGCTACTAGTCTAATGTTAAATCTCACAGGTTCAATTTTACTAGTACCCTCCTTAACCTCATAAATCCATTCACAACCTACAATGGACTTGTCTTTAGGGTTAGGTACTAACTCCCAAGTTTAATTTTTAGAGAAGGAACTCATCTCATCTTTCATTGCATTTACCCACTCCTTATAGTATTCACTTCTAATGGCCTCCTCATGTGTTTTAGCTCATTGTCAACTAGTTCTTGATAACTAGTATAGGCTAGCTCAAAATCTAATTCAAACCTTTGAGGCAATCTACGAGATCTCATTTCTCTATCTCGGGCTAACTAATAATCAGTTAATGATGGTTGATCATTGGGGTGTTCTTTTACTACTGTCTCACTTTCCTCATCTGATACCTACTGACTTTGATTCTCCATCTCGCTCGAGGTCGTGGGAATGAGGATATTTGTTCTACTAGACTCCTCTTGAGATTTTTCATTCTCAATTTTTTATTTTAAATAGGGCATCTCAGACTCATTAAAGGTGTCGTCCCTACTCATAATGATTCTCACTCCATTTTGGATTCTATCCCAAAATCTATACCCTTTGACTCCTTCTAGGTATCCTAGAAAAACACATTCTAATTTGCCTTGATTCTGGTGGGAAAAGGCAGCACAACCAAAAGTTCTAAGATTTGAGTAGTTGGTGTATTTTTCATGCCATTTTTGATATGGAATGTCACCATTTAAGGCAGCTAATGGGGTTATATTAATCAGGTAACAAATCGTCATGACTACTTTGCCCCAAAAGGACTTAGGCATACCAAAACTGATCATCATACACCTAACCATGTCCAAAAGAGTCATATTCATTCGTTTTATCACCCCATTCTACTGAGGGGTGTAAGGAACAATCTTGTGTCTAGTGATCCCACATTCCGTACATAAATTATCAAAATGAACATTGCAAAATTCTAGATCATTACCAGTTCTAAGATATTTTATCTTCTTACCTGTTTGGTTCTCCACTTGACTTTTTCAAATTTTAAAATTCTTAAAGGTTTCTGATTTGTCTTTTAAGAGAAAAAAAATTCAAACTTTCTTAGAGAAATCATCTATGATGGATAAGAAATATCTATTCCCACCAGATGTGGGATTTGAAGCCGGTCCCCACAGGTCTGAGTGGATATAGTCAAGGACCTTTGTGGCCCTTTGCACATTAGATGAGAATGACAACTTGTGATGCTTTCCAAGCACGCAATGGTCACATAAAGGAATATCAGACATACAGTCTTTATCAAAAACTCCCTTATCATTCAAAAACTTAATCCATTTAACACTCACATGGGCTAATCTATTGTGCCATTTATGCGTGTCATCAGTGTTGATTGAGGCAATGTGGGAGCCTGAGCCACCTATTACCTTTGTAGTTGAGATATAAATACCATTTCTTCTAACCCCTTTACAAACCACTATTGCTCCTTTAATTATTTTCAACATTGTATTTTTAATTTTTCTCGTAAATCCATTATTTTCTAACTCACCCACTAAAATTAGATTCCTAACCATTTCAGAGATATACCTAACATCTCTCAACTTTAAGACATATTTTGTGTCTAACTTAATGGTGATGTCTCCAATCCCAATGACCTTATATGCAAATATTGTTGCAAACTATAGCATGACCACCTTCTGATTCATGCATGTTTTCAAACCAATGTATTTGAGATGTAATATGGAATGATGCACTTGAGTCAATAATCCATTCTTGCACACGTGACCTAAATGCAACATTTATTTTAGTATAGTTAGAATCTAGGAGCATATATACCTCACTAGGGTCATAAGAGATCACTACATAGGCCTTTTCTTATTCTTTCACTTTTTCCTTTTGCTTACCTTCCTCCGCATAACAATCCTTAATAAAGTGTCATGTTTTTCCACAATCGTAACACTTCCTGCCCTTTCCTCGGGCTTTGGATTTAGACCTACTTCTCTTTTTCTTCTTACCACCTCATTCTTAACTCTTAGATTGTGAGATCTACCCCTCATCATGTGGACCTCACCATGCCTTCTCTCGCTTCTTAATTCCATTTCCTTACTTTTAAGGAAATCTATAACAATCTCAGGTGTTAAAGTGTCTCTACCATACTTAATGACATTTTTTATCTCCTTATAGGCATTAAGAATTGCATTTAAAAGAAGTATGACCTTATATTCCTCACCTTATATTCCTCCATCATTTTTTCACCACAATTTGTGATATCTTAAATAAGTTTGTTAAAAATATTTAGATTGTCATCGAGATTCTTAGAGGAGTCAACTTAAAAAATGAAAAAAATTTTGACTAAGAAAGGCTTATTTGGAGTAGATTTATTAACATATAAATCCTCTATTTTTTTTCAAAGTTCTTAAGTGGTATCAAGTTTACCAACTTTCCTTAAAATTGAGTTAGAGAGGTGCAAAATTATTAAAGTGTGTGCAAGTTCATCAGCTTCTATCTTTTGTTTTGCAATGTTAGTTGCAAGAAACTCGCCATCAATGGCTTTTGAAACTTTTTGTTGAACAAGAATACCTTTAATCTTTTGTTGCCATATAGAAAAATCACTCTTCCCCTTGAAAACCTCCATTTCAAAATGATGTGTAGTCATGTTCATAGAGAAAATGCACAACACAAATATGCACCTAAGGATATAAGAAACACAGTTTCACCCAAAGTCCTAAGTAGAAAATATATAAACTGAATTCAACTAAGGATAAATATTCTAGCAATAGCAACAAGAGTAAAATATCACAGATTTACAAACGAGTATTTAAAAGAGCACTTAGAAGTTAAATAGTTGTAAGTAAATCACATTAAAATATTCAAATCAAAACACTATTACCATCATGAAGATCATAAACAAATTCTGATACTAAAGAAAGAGCTGGATCAAAAACAAAATGAAGAAACCGCCAGTCACCATGTTCCATTGCATGGGTCGCTGCAAGTAACCCACGCGTCATTGCTGATCGACAAGTTTGATGACACATCGGTCATAACGAGAGCCCAAGCCCAGTCGATCCTGGATATGGGGTCTATTCACCCAAAGCCAAAGCTTGCACAAAGAAATCAGAAGTAAATAGAGTCGGTTGCAAAGCAAGAACAACTACAAAATCAAATTGAAAACTCGAGGATTTTTTCGATCTGGTTTCGATTTTTCACAACCTAGAAGCCTAATAAGGCTTTAATACCATTTGTGAGTGGAAATACCTATAAAACCGAGGGTTAGTGCAAAGGATTAAACAAACCAGAATATCGAAAATACACAAAGTAATTGAAGAACTCCCTTAGCCAACGAATGACAATCATGAAGACTATAAATCAAGGCTTAGATCTGGGTGTCCAACACCACTTAGGTAACATCAAGAATAAGACCACCAAGCTACCAAAGAGCCCAACCCGAAATTTGTCCACTCACCCCAACAAGAACCGAAACCTCTACACAAAGTGAGTCCACACAGGAACAAAAATCACGAAGATAAACGGGTTGAAGAAGACCTTACCAGTCTTTGAGTATACTAAATGAGAAGCCAAGAATTGGTTAAATAGGCGAAGGAAGAGACTTCTTGGATTGGCCAAATCGTCAAAGGAGATTCGAGAAATGTAGCACAAAGCAACAAGACATCGGCGCACACAATCACGAGAGAGGCAAAACATATGGTGTCGCCGATAACAAGAAATGGACATGGAGATCGACGCCGACAAAAGAAGAGAGAGTAAGTATAAGAGTCTCCCAAAAGACCATTTATATATGTGGACAACTAGAGTAAACAAGAAGGTGGGCTTGGACTCTCCATCACTTGAGCAAATGGGCTTAGGCCCATTTCTCCTCCAAAGTGATGGTTAATGAGCTTATGACCCGACTTCTATTCTGGGTTGCCAATAAGAGGTGTTGGACTTAATTTTACTTTAATCACGAGTCGAACCCTATGAAGTTTAGAACTACTCGAAAAAATTGTCATCGCCTTGGGCTTTATTAGGAAACACAAAACCCAATAGTGGTGAATGTCGATGGCAATGGCAGCGATGACGACGACATCTGGGTAGGAGGTGAACGACAAGGATTGCAATGGCAGTGAACGACAGCTAGAAGGAGGGTTTGCTACCGCGGGTGATAACCAGGGGCGAGAGATATAGAGAGAGGGGTAGGGAGAAGGAGAAAGAGTTTTATGGGGATGGGGGTAATAACACGTGGCAGGTTTTGATTGACAGTTAATGCACAATCAACCTACATCAATGCCACGTGTTTTTTGTTTGACACATGTGCATAATTATTAACCCAAACTAACACTGAGCTAACAAGCAGGGGATGAGAAATGATTTAAAAAATTTTGTGTAATGAGTAACATTTTAAATTCAGTTATCAAATTACAACTGAATGCAAAGTTCGCCTAGAATTGATGTAATTCACTGTGTTAGTTTTTAACACTGAATCAATGGTTTCTTAAAAATAGAATGAGCAAAGTATACCACCGAAGTATGGAGAGTAATTTAGTACACATTGTTGGACCTATTCGTACACTTATAAAGCCAACAACCAGTGAATTGAAGAACCAAGAACCAGAAAATAACCATAGAATAGAAACTTAAAGCCAAACACACTCACAAGAAGAGACAATATTTTACGTGTTCGGATCGGTAAATGGATCTTACTCACAACAAGGGTTTTGTGCCTAGTCAATCCACTAGAAAATTAGATTACAGTATAAAGATTTACAGTGCATACAAAAAATAACAAGAATGAAAACAAGATATACTTACAATCTGACTTTCTTAGATAAAATCAAGAACACACTATATACAAGTAATTACAACACTCATATCAATTCCTTTCTTATCTTTCTCACTTACTAGATTTCATCTCAGACAGAAAAAGAACAAGAAGATTAGGGATTAAGGTTTCTTGTAACTTTCGTAGAAAGAAAAAGAGAACATTCATGAGATGCATCTAGGGTTCAGGAAGTGACCCTTTCTCTTCCTTCAAGTCTTTATATATAAAGGACAAGAACCAATGGAGAGATCAACATCTTCAATAAAACACGGTAAATATAACAACATATTATAGTTACAAATGCAATACAAATGAACATGTAATGCACATTTATATGTAATGCAAATTACCATGAAATGCAAATGCAAATTAACATATTATTAACATATAAATCAAATATCATTGAATCATATAAGACAGATTATAAATCAACATAATTTAAATCACATCAACACAATTTAATCACAAATAATAACACGTGCCTCCGCGCGGAAACAAACCGTCTTCTTTCTGGGTCCCTCCCTACCAATCGAACTCTCTCTCTGTCTGTTCCTGTCTCTCTCTCTCTCTCTCTCTCTGAATCTCGTTCTGATCTTCAACCTGCGCATTTGGAAGGCATTAATAGCTAATAAACTAAAGGCCCCTCATGAAGTAGCCTTTCCTCTACCTCACCAGTTTCGTTCTCTTGGATCACAACAGTGGCAAGAATGGTAGCTCTGAAAGCCGGAAGCCGGCCGCCGTGGGTAGGTCTGGGAGCCGCCGTCTGGGTCCAATTCGCCGCCGGCAACGGTTACACCTTCCCTCTCTACTCGCCATCTCTCAAGCACGTTCTGGGTTTCAATCAGCAGCAGGTCACCATGCTCGGCGTCGCAAATGACATCGGGGAGAACATGGGCATTCTTCCCGGCATCGCCTGCAACAAATTGCCGCCTTGGATCGTTCTTCTGGTCGGCGCTTGTGCTTGCTTTCTGGGATATGGCGTTATTTGGCTTGCTGTTAGTGAGACCGTTCAGTCCTTGCCTTATTGGGTGGTAATTTCTACTGCCTTGTGCTGCTTGTCTTGTTGATTGATTGCCTAATTGATTTAATTTATTCTTCCGTGCCTTTCTCTCTTTTTTCTGTTCCTCTTGATGAGGGAATCTGCTTATATTTTTTCCGACTTTGAATTGAATTGATTTCTGATTTAGCCTTTGGTGGTTGATCAAATGTTCTATCTCATGTTACAGAAATAATTTTAAAGTATAATAAGTGAAGCACGACGAGGCTCCTAATCATGATCACATTAATTTGAAATCTTCTCTTTTAAAATAGGTCTCTCGTTCAAAGCACTGTTAGAAGATTTCAATTGAGTTTCTTTTAACTCTTTTTCCAATAAAAGCTCATTATTTGATTGTAAAACTTCCAACTCATTTGATACAAACTTCAATTGCTTTTGAAGATATTTGTTTTTCAAGCAAATTTTTTCAAAATTAGCATGTAACTCACTAAAAGCATTTAATAACTCTTCCTTAGAAAATTCATCATCACTATCATCATCGTCATCATCAATAACATAAGTGGAAGTAGAGGTTACCTCCTCTTCTTCCTTAGCCATGAAGGATGTGTTTGAATTTGAGCTTTTCCCTCTTGAGACATGTGAGCTGTCTTCTAGAACTTCTTCTTTATATTCCCTATGTACACCATCAACAAACTCACAAGCTTCATTAGATAGATATAATGAATCAAGGGTATTCAATATATCCATAGCATTTAAACACTTAGAAATTTTTGCATAAACATTTTCATGCAAAGCTAAACTCCGCCTGGGGATGTTATCCACTGCCGGTCCCAAGCCCGGATAAAGGAGGAGGGTTGTGTTAGGTAGCCGACAGCCAACGTAAAACTTAGTCGGATCCAAAACATGAACTCTAGACAAATTATGAAAAAACGTTTGGGCGTGGGCGTAACCCTTCATAGCGACGCGCTACACTGCCCCCGTGTAGTGACAAGTGAGCTAGGGCCGCTGCATCGGCGCCCGGATGTAGTGATAAATGAGCAAGGGTTCCCGCATTTGCTTGGACGGATGTGGGTAAAGAAGTTAGTCCAAAATCAAAATCAACATCAAAACCAAAATCAAAATCAAAATCAGAACCAAAATCAAAATAAAAAACAAAATCAAATTCAAAGTCAAGGCCAAAAACAAAATCAAATTCAAAGTCAAGGACAAAAACAAAATCATAGATTAAGGATTGGGTCATGGAACATAGGAACATTAACAGGCAAAGCTATGGAAGTGGTGGATGTGATGATTAGGAGAAAAATTAATATTATGTGCCTTCAAGAGACGAGATGGGTTGGGAAAAAAGCAAAAACTTTATCAGAAGCTGGATATAAACTATGGTACACAGGAACTGATCGAGCGAAAAATGGAGTAGGGATTATTATGGATAAAAGCTTAATAGATGAGGTAGTGGATGTAAAGAGAATAGGGGATAGGATTATTATGGTGAAGATTAGTCTAGGAAGAATAACTATGAATATCTTTAGTACATATGCACCACAAGCGGGGTTAGGTGATGAGATAAAAGCAAAATTCTGGGAGGACCTAGAGGGACTTATACAAATGATACCAAGAGGAGAGAAAGTGATTATAGGAGGTGACTTAAATGGGCACGTGGGTAGAGACGGAAATGGATATAGAGAGGTACATGGAGGGTATGGATTCGGGGAAATTAATAATGAGGGTAAATCTATCCTAGATTTTGCTATGGCATATGGGCTCATTATAACCAATACGAGGTTCAAAAAACGGGACGAACACTTAATCACATATAAAAATATCAGCTCAAGCACCCAAATAGATTACTTCCTCATGAGACAAGAGGATCGGTTATGTTGTAGGGATTGTAAGGTAATACCGGGAGAGTGTTTGACTACTCAACATAGACTTCTAGTACTTGACGTCCAAGTAAGAAATTGGAAGAGAAAAAACCATATAAAACAAAATCCAAGAATCAGGTGGTGGAATTTAAAAGGGGAGAAACAACTAATCTTCAAAGAAAAATTAAGGGGTAGAAGGGAATGGAATGGAGAAAGACAAACAAACCAAATGTGGAAAGAAATGGCTAATGCTCTGAGAAGCACGGCAAAGGTAGTCCTTGGAGAGACAAATGGTAGAGCCCCTAACCTTAAGGAGTCTTGGTGGTGGAATGAAGATGTACAATTGAAAATTAAAAATAAGAAAACTTGCTATAAAGCGGTATATCAATGCAATAATGAAGAAAATCAAAAAAATTATAAAGAAGCAAAAAAGGCAGCAAAAAGAGCTGTTAGTGAAGCAAGGTCAAAAGCATATGAGAATCTATATAAACGACTTGATACAAAAGATGGAGAAAGGGATATATATAAATTAGCTAAAGCAAGAGAAAGAAAAACACGGGATTTAAATCAAGTGAAATGCATAAAAGATGACAATCAAAATGTTTTAGTAAATGAGGGAGCGATTAAGGAGAGATGGAAGGAGTATTTCACAAAATTATTTAATGATAGTGGTGACACAAGAGTTAAGTTGGGACATCTTAGTAACTCCGAAGGGAATGTGAGCTACGCATTCTATCGACGCATAAGTTCAAATGAAATAAGGCAAGCTTTAAAAAAGATGAAAAATCATAAGGCAGTGGGACCAGATAATATACCAATAGAAGCATGGAAATGCATGGGAGAAGAGGGCATCTCCTGGCTAACGCAACTATTTAACGCGATCCTTAAATCAAAAAAGATGTCAGATGAGTGGAGGAAGAGTACTTTGGTTCCTATATACAAGAACAAAGGAGATGTTCAAAACTGTGAAAATTATAGAGGAATTAAGTTAATGAGTCATACCATGAAACTCTGGGAGAGAGTAATAGAGCAGAGACTTAGAAAAGAAACAAATGTGTCAGAAAATCAGTTTGGTTTCATGCCTGGTAGGTCAACAATGGAAGCTATATATTTACTGAGGCGCCTAATGGAAAGGTATCGAGATCATCAGAAGGACCTACATATGGTGTTTATAGATCTAGAAAAGGCCTATGATAGGGTCCCTAGAGAAGTATTATGGAGGGTTTTAGAGAAGAAAGGAGTCAAAATAGCCTATATACAAGCCCTTAAGGACATGTATCATGGTGTAGAGACAAGGGTCAGAACATGCGGAGGGGATACTGAACCATTTACAACTACAATAGGACTGCATCAAGGTTCTGCACTAAGTCCATACTTATTTGCCTTAGTAATGGATGAACTCACTAAAAATATTCAGACAGATGTGCCATGGTGTATGCTATTTGCAGACGACATAGTGTTGGTGGATGAAACAAAAGAAGGAGTGAACACTAAGCTTGAGTTGTGGAGAAACAATTTAGAATCTAAAGGATTTAAATTAAGTAGAAAGAAAACAGAATATATGGAATGCAAATTTAGTAAAAATGCAAGAGTGGATGATGTTATAATAAAATTAGAAGACCAAATCTTACAAAGAAAAGACAATTTTCGATATTTGGGATCAGTGATTCAAAAAGATGGAGAAATTCACGAGGATGTCGCACATAGAATTAAGGCAGGTTGGCTAAAATGGAGAAATACATCGGGAGTGTTATGTGATGGTAAAATCCCATTAAAATTGAAAGGAAAATTTTATAGGAGAGCTATAAGACCAGTTTTGCTGTATGGCTCAGAATGTTGGGCAGTCAAATACCAGCATGAGCAAAAGACGAGTGTAGCGGAGATGAGAATGTTAAGATGGATGTGTGGACATACAAGAAAGGATAAAATTAGAAATGAAGTTATTCGTAATAAGGTAGGAGTAGTGCCAATCGAGGAGAAGATGAGAGAGACTAGACTAAGATGGTTTGGTCATGTGAGAAGGAGACTAAGAGACGCTCCTGTGAGGAGAGTTGATGAAATGGAACAATTAGTCACAAAAAGAGGTAGAGGTAGACCCAAGAAGACTTTGGGAGAGACATTAAAGTTCGATATGAAGTATATGGATCTAAATGAAGATATGACAAACGATAGAAATACATGGAAGTCTAGAATTCATGTAGCCGACCCCACATAGTGGGATAAAGGCTGGATATGTTGTTGTTGTTTATTTTCATGCAAAGCTTGATGCAAAATTTTCATAACTTTGATATTTAAGACAAAAGAGTTTTTGTCATCTTCATTCCAATCAGATTTTGGTTTTGAAACAAATCCATTTTCCACAATATTCCGCAAGTTAAAAATCAATGGATGTCATGAAGATACAAATTCTTTTTCTCCAAAAATCATGATATGAGCCATCAAAAGAAGGAGCTAAAGGATAACCTTCCTTAAACTTGGAAACCTTCATGATTGCCATGGATCTCTCCTTAGGTTGTTAAACCTGAAAAACAAGGAGATAGGCTCGGATACCAATTGTTAGCTTTGTGTAAATCTTGCCTTCAGGAACAACTTTATTGTTGTGTCAGTCAAGGCTCACCTTCAGGAAGTGAATTTTAAATCTCGTGTTTTAAAATTGTTTGATCTTCTTTATTTGTCAAACTGTTGCATCTTTATTGCTGCCATGGTAATGAAGAGTCTAAACTCTTTTGTAATAAGGGCTAAGGCCTCCTTATAATTATAGGAGGCTAAGGCCTCCTTATAATTGTAGGTTACTAGGACTCAGAGCATGAGCTTGGCTTGCCTGATGTGAAAGTGACTTGAGGGTAGGCTGCTACTCACTGTTGGCTGATCATATGGATTGAGAACTAGAGATATATACTTTCAACCTATGTAGCTGCCTTTCCAATGTTGACTAGGTTGGTCAATTGAAGCGTGTAGTCATTGAGGGGAGTAGGTGAGGTTGTTTAATAGTCTCAAGCACCTAGAGTAGTGTCTTCTTTTATCTCCTAGTGCCTCCTATCTCATTCACAGATCAAAGTGTGGGGACTCCCTTTTTTGTGCAAGAAGTCCCAAGGACATTGATGAAACTCTCAATTTGAGCTTCTATATACCCAATCTTGAGGTTCCAAGGCTAGCTCGGGCCCATGGGTCCTCCTTGTCCTGTGTATGACCAAGTGCTAGCATGGTGTCTTGGTCAAGTTGTTGCATTTTAACAAGGGGACTCAGCTTAAAGTGTAAACCCTCTAGCTGAGGTCTAGTGAGATGGGTGATTATCTCTTGGGAAGGCAATGCCAATATGTCTAACCTAAAAATGCTGCAGCCCAAAAAGTTCAATGACGGATTACATCAATAAATGTCCTGATAATATCCCAAGCAAGCATCTGCTGATTATTGATTAATATGAGTGACACAACTCTCATTATCTTCATAGTTTTGAGATTCCATGCTTATGCTTTGTCATTGACAAAAAAGCTATCAACGTACGTGTTTTTCGGTAATTGTGAAGAGTAATTTAATGGTCAAGCCAAAAATGAACAAATTGCAGTTTAAGAAACACATCCTATTGTTTTACCATCAAGTTAGCTCCTCACATAGCCCAAGCAACCCAATAGGAGGCCTCAAGTTAGCAAGTAGGATTAGTAGAGAATGCTTTTTCCAATCTCTCTTTGATAATGCGATATCTAGAAGAGTGTCTGCATGTAATGAGCAAGAGCTTAGGTTTGACCACCAAGTGCTCTGGGCCAGCTGATTCATCTACACTGCATTCAGGCCCCGAAGATTCAATTATACTCCACATTGTTTAAGAGATTATGCGTAAATAGAAAAGTATCCCGTATTTGAGTTAGAATAATGAAACTCCAATAAATAGTCAACTCTCCTTTCCATAGAACTTGAAATTTTTAAGATAGGCTAGGAATATAATCTTCTCAACTAATGCAGGTTTAAACTATATGAGAGTTAGTAATGTTCTGTTTATATATGCCAAATATCAGATGTCTGATGCAAAGTTTTGGTGTTTTCTACCTTTTTGAGTATATTCACATCCCTCGTAGAAAATAAGTGTGAAGTTTGGCATTAATTATGCATCTACTTAATGGTTAATACACTAGTGTGTTATTTGTTTAATTTTTACGTTCTATCAGATTTATTTCATATAGAAGCCCTTTGACACCCTAGTAAAATATCAAAAAGGGTCACCCAAGTATTGTGTAGGTGCAACAATCTAAACTGGTATCATTAATATATGAGATCATCATGTCTAGCATGCTAAGTGAGCTGGATGATGTATTCTGCATCACTATACAAAGTAATCTTACTATATTTCCTGTATTACACAATCAGACAATACAAGAAAATAACATGTTTGGGTATTACAGTCAGAAGATTGATGTTCTGCATGCTTTTGTGTATGCATAAATCATGAATGCTCATGGCAGATTCTGTTATGGTATTTCGAATCAACATTACACTATCAATGACATAACAAGTCAATATATTCATATAGAGGAATAAGAAGAGAGATGGAGGAAGTGATTCATGACCAAAGGACACATAACTTGGTCCTAATGTACACAACCCATACAAATGGTTTACCATCTTCAGTTGGTTCAAGTCAAATCTTACTTGTTTTCTAACCTTAATGATTGTTCTGGTGAGAACCAACATTGTGTTGGTAGCTCAAAAAGTGAGTAGACGCCTAAATGTCTTTAAATAAAGCAAGGATTAATCATATTCCTTCGGAACTCTGCTGATGAACTTCCTTTTTGTTATTGGAAAGGTAGATGTATCTAAAAGATGTCTAAAAAATCCTAATTAAACTTGCAGGCCTGTCTTATGCACTTTATCATTAATTGTTTTTTTTTCTTCTCTCATTACTTGGGGGCCTTTTTTCTTTTCTCTTTTTCCCTTTTTGCTCAGCATTGCTGGGGGCTGTTTATTAACATTATCAAATTTCCCTTATATTATTTGTTTTCATTTGTCAAATTTTTATGTTGAGCTTTTATTCAAGGTAAAAATAAGAAACAGAAAACATCTTTGTTAAGCATAGTATTGTGTGAATAAGTAGAAACAAAACAAGAAAACATTTGATAATCTCTAACTGTATTTAAGTTTAATATTCATCTGGATCTGCATAACATTTTTTTCCTACTGGATCTACATTTTTTATGAACTTGTTTATTTTTATTAGGATTATTGAATTAATATTAGTCATGAATATTATTAATAATGCTAATATTTTTATTATTTATTTTAATAAATTTTAATGCTAAAATTACTAATATTATAACAACACGACTATAATCAATGTTATTGGTAATATTAGTATTGGTAACCACCATTAATATCAATAACAATAATAAATCATTGTTATTACATCAATATTAATACTAAAAATATGATGTTTGATTCACTAGTAATTATATTAAAAATGTAAATATTAATGTTACTGTTTGGCTGTAGAATCATTTTATTTGTCATATTAATATTTAGGTTAAACTGCCTGATACCCTGTGTGGTTTGGGCCATTTGTATTGAGGCCTCTGTTGTTTAAAAATGCTTTGGAAGATCCATTGGTTTATCTGTTTTGCTCAAACACCCCATCTATTATAAATAATATTAATTAAGTTAATTAAACCCTAATCAAGTTAAATTTAACCAAAATATAAAATAAAAAAGCCAATCGGTGGCTAGAACCCATCACGAAGGGCTATTGTTACCCATCACTTCTCATAATGGGTTAGGGGTGTTTATGGTGCGGTTTGAGCGGTTTAGGCTATTTTTAATACGCCAAACTGTATGTGCAGTTTTTTGTTAAACCAAACCACACGGTGTGGTTTGGTTCGCTGAAACCGCACCAGACCGCATTTTGTGTTGCGGTCTGGTGTGGTTTTTGTTGTCTGGTGCTTTCTCTATTGCCTTTTTGCACTGTCCTTATTAAACTGGACGTGACAATGTCCATTTGCACACGAAAAGCATTATGAATTTTTAAGTAAAACAATAAAGCCAATGGTATCTTGTCAAAATATAAATAAACACACACACACACACACACACAGAGTCAGTCCATACCATGGCATCAAAGTTGTATCTGTCGTAAATCCCCCATTTCTCCAAATCGTAAGCTGTGTAGTGCTTGCAACATGCAGACACCATCAGCCCACCACTCTCACCATTGTGATCTGCCTGCTGTAGCTCTCGCCTCTCACCAATCTCATCTTCATTTCTACTGCCATGCCTTCGATCCTCCCACTGAAATCCCTAACAAACTCGATGGCATAAGCTGCTGCAACTAACGGATCTTCTCCTGTTGTCTCTTGACTTCTCCCCCATCTGGGGTCTCTGAATATGTTAATATTGGGCGCCCAAAATGTCAAACCAGCCTGCCCAACATTGAAAAATGCTCTGGCTTCAACCGCAATGGCTGATGTGATCTTGTACCAGAGACTCCTGTTGAAAGAAGCCCCAGTGACAATGACTTGTGAGAAGCTGGTGGCTGCTGGAATTGTGCCGTTGAACTTTACTCCGGGCCATTGTGAATTTTTGCGGGCGGTTCGATTTTGAACCGAATCGAGAAATCCTCAAACTGCAAACTACAAACTGCACGGTTTGAAGATTTCTCAAATCATGCCGAACCGTTCACCTCAAAAAACTGCAGGGTGCAGTACGGTGCAGTGCAGTCGGTTTTCGTGGTTTGCCGATTTTTTTGAATACCCTTATAATGGTTCCAACCGGTGATCAGCTTTTTTATTTTTGAATTTTTATTTTATATTTATAACTCCTCCTTCATCTTGGGAACCCATTGACAATGGGTTCCAGCTGTTGGTCAGTTTTTATTTATTTATTTATTTTTTATTTTTATATTTTGGTTAAATTTTGTCTTATTCTAACTTAATTATGGTTTAATTAACTTAACTAGCGTTTAATTAACATCATTTGTAATGGAGGGGTTGCTGAGCAAAAAAGATAAATCAAAGGGACCTTTAGAGACATTTTTAAACCATTAGGGGGTCTTGGGGCAATTTATCTAGATACTTATTAATATTAATATTAATATTTTCAATTACTAGTATAATTTTATTGATATCAAGTTATCAACCAATTTAATATCAGAATGAATACTATTGTATTTTATTAAGGTATTGACATGGATGATAGTAGAGCCATGACATTGCTAAGAATTACTATTGTACAACATTAGTATCAATGTTGATCAGAATTATCACTAATATTCTTAAGTGATATATTTAATCTTATACCATTAGCATGACCAATAATATGATACTGATGTTACAAC
The DNA here is from genome assembly GCA_036245055.1 of Diospyros kaki. NCBI lineage: Eukaryota > Viridiplantae > Streptophyta > Magnoliopsida > Ericales > Ebenaceae > Diospyros > Diospyros kaki. The sequence goes on from BSEG01000003.1 coordinate 9,303,115, forward strand.
AAAGCATTGTGGATTATAATAATCCTGCAATATTAGAATACCCTATCACTCATATAATATTGAGTGTATTAGTACCGTTATGATAATAAAATCATTATTATATGATTATTACAATAATACAGCAATGCTGTGATAGTGTTATTTTTACCATATTCATGGTAGTGATAGTTATGAAAATGCCTTTTCGTAAATAAAGATATTGCTTTGTAATCAAAGGAACTTTGTTTGTGGGAGTGGGTGTTTATTCTGTTTCCTGTTCTTGTTTTGTGGTTACATTGTGAAAACATAAACAGTTATAAAACAAAGGCTTTGTTTTTGCTAAGCAAAAAGTTAAAACAAAAACAGAAAGCAGAAACAGATAAAGGTGGTGGAATGCCTTCTTATCCTATTACTTCTGAAATTTTCGAGTCTTGGTTTCTTCAAGCTGTTCCTACTCTAATATGGACATACAGAATTACAGATTCTCATCCAAGTATTTTATTCCGTGGCAGTTATGGATTGCTCTTTGTATTGCCACCAATAGCAGTGCTTGGTTTGGCACAGCTGTTCTTGTAACCAATATGAGAAATTTTCCTCTCAGTAGGGGTACAGTTGCAGGTCTCCTGAAAGGATACATTGGTCTTAGTGCCGCAGTCTATACAGAGGTGTACACTATGGCGCTCAGTGAGTCTGCTTCAAAACTTTTGTTATTCCTTACTCTTGGCCTTCCTTTTTTATGTCTGGCTATGATGTATTTTGTTCGGGCTTGCACTCCGGCTTCTGGAGAAGACTCCTCAGTGCATGCACATTTCCTTTTCACCCAAGCTTCGAGTATTGTTCTTGGCATCTATCTTCTAACAACTACAATTATGAAAAATGCATTATCTCTGAGTAATGTCTTCTCCTACATATTCATTGCTGTAATGATTATTCTACTAATGTCTCCTATTGCAATTCCCATTAAAATGACATTGTTCCCTGCAAATACCAAGAAGCCTGTTCCATCAGTTGGTTCCTCAGACAATTTGGTTGCAAGAGAAGGTGAGTCAAGGCAAACAGATCCTCTCTTGGTTGGAAGTTTTCATGAGAATGAAGATGCTTCTGATGTTGACATGCTTATCGCTATGGGAGAGGGAGCCGTAAGGAAGAGAAGGAAGCCTAGAAGGGGAGAAGATTTCAAATTTCTTGAATCTGTTATAAAGGCTGATTTCTGGCTTCTTTGGTTAGTATACTTCCTTGGGGTTGGCTCTGGAGTAACGGTTCTCAACAATTTGGCTCAGATTGGGGTATCCTTTGGTATAAATGATACAACAATATTGTTGAGCCTATTCAGCTTTTGCAATTTTCTGGGTCGTCTTGGGGCTGGTGCAGTCTCTGAACATTTTGTGAGGTACTTTCAATGTTGAAAACTTTCTCTTCCTTGTAGTATGTAGGCTTGATCAATAATTTATATCCCATGTCATGAGTAATAGCAATATTCTTGAACTTCCAAAACATTTGATACTTCACAAACTAGCTTGTGTATCGGAAGGGTGTAGCATAATTTTGCCACTCTTGTCCCTATTACTGGTTTCTGATCATCCCTCAAGAGTATAACATCAGTTAGTGTCAAAACTCAAAAATCCTGCAATAGATTAGTTACAGAACTGGAATTTCCTTGTATGCTAAATATGATCGACACTATTCTTTTTGCTAAGGTTGTGCTGACTTCGCCATCATATATGCCATTGCAGATCAAAAACAATACCACGGACAATCTGGATGACGCTCACGCAACTAATCATGGTAGCAACATTTCTTCTTTATGCATCAGGTGCCCAGAGTACTCTTTATGCTGCAACAGGATTGCTTGGGATCTGCTTCGGCGTTCAGTTTGCTATAATGATCCCAACAGCCAGTGAGCTTTTTGGCTTGAAGCATTTTGGCATCATTTATAACTTCATGCTCATTGGGAATCCTCTTGGCGCACTTCTCCTCAGGTCTGCTTGCTGGCTATGTGTATGACGCAGAGGCAGCCAAGCAACACAGTTCCTCTTGTTCGGGTGCCAATTGCTTTAGACTCACATTCTTGATTCTGGCCTCGGTATGTGGGCTCGGCACGATCTTGAGCATTGTTCTGACAATCAGAATAAGGCCAGTCTATCAGGTGCTTTATGCTGGGGGTTCTTTCCGAATACCACAAAGTTCAAGCCACTGAAGCTTCTTGTGTTTGACCCTCTTAAGTTCAAATTGGAGGATATGATTAATGTAGAGGCAATCAGGCATGTGTTCGAAGGGCCCAAAAGACTTCTGAACTGAACTAAACCTAACCTAACCCGAACTTTCATGGATAGGGTGGGTTGGTTGGTTGGGTTGGGTTGGGATCGGTTTGGTTCCTTAAGTTTCATAGGTTAGTGTTCTGGGGCTTAATATAAATAATCCAAACCCGGTTGGGGTTGGGTTGAGTCCTAGGTTAGTCACTTAATAACCTGAACGACCCCAAAATTTCACCTCATTCATATGTAATAGTAATACTATTACCGCACCAAATTTTGCATTATGTGTGTTGAATCCATGAATGGTTTTTAGTTGAACTCTTGGATGCTGCCTTGAAGGAATTACTAGTTGTGAAGAATGTGATTCAAATCCTCTTTGTGTATCTTTGTGAAGAGGATGTGAACTTTCCTAGGGTTTGCCATGTAACTACTAACAAGATCGACTGCATGTGAAATGCTAAGAGGGGTACATGCCATGGCATATATGAGACTGTCAATAGCATTTGAGTACGAAAGATGAACCATTTAATTTTTTTCTTCATCAATCTGTGGTGATAGAGATGCAGAAAGCCGAAAATGAGCAGCAAGGAGCATACTCATAGATTTGGCATTTTTCATGCCAAAACAATCTAAGATGCTTTCAGCATATTTCCATTGTGTTAAGAATAACTTATTTTCTTGTTCCAATGAATCTGCATCTTAAATATTTTCTTTGTTACTCCCAAATCTTTTATTTCAAACTCAAGATTCAACTATGCTTTTAGCTTTTAAACTTCAGACATAAATTTAGCAACAATTAGAATGTCATTCACATATAACAGCAAGTATATAAATGATCTATTCACTAGTTTTTTAAAGTAAACACAACTATCATAATTGCTCCTTGAAAAGTTATGGCTGACCATAAAAGTATCAAATTTCTCGCACTATTGCTTAGGAGATTGCTTGAGACCATAAAAGGGATTTTTTTAATATGCAAACATGATCTTCTTTTCCTGTAACAATGAATCTCTTAGGCTGTTGCATATTGTAAAAATAGCAACAACTAGGCTTTGAATGTGTAGGCAAAAAAAACTACTTGCCTCTTTGGATTAGCTTCTATTTATAATATAAAAAATTATAGTTTAGGAATCTAAAAAATGTAAAGAATACATAAGGAAAGTATATACAAGGAAACATCTTAATTACAGCTTATATATGTTCATGATTATTTTATATTGATTGCTTTGTTATATTCCTTGATTATTGCCATAGAATTAGCCATTTACAGCCTTGCACCACTAGGGTCAACATTTCCATAATAATCATATACTTGCAGTTGTAATAGTTGTCTTATTTGCTATCTTTACCAGGATTTCCAATACTCTCCCTCAAAATGATGTATGAATATCTTCTATACCTTTCTTGGATTTCATAGTCATGATTTCCAATACTTTAGCCTTGGTAAAGGCATCTACCAGTTGATGCCTTGACTGAACAAAGTGAATGCACAATTGTCCATTAACTAGTTTCTCCTTTATGAAGTGTCTATCGATCTCAATGTGTTTAGTCCTGTTATGTTGAACAAGATTATTAGCAATGTTGACTGCAACTTTGTTGTCACTATATAATAAGAGTAGCTCTTTTTAAGGAAATTCTATCTCTATCATAACTTTATTCACCCATAACAACTCACATACACCTAGGGCCATTGCCTTATACTCAGCTTCAACACTAAACTGATTGTTTCTTACTCCTCCATATAATTAGGTTACCTTTGACAAATGTGCAATATCCTGAGATTGATCTTCTATCATCTAGGGATCCAGCCTAATCTACATCCGTGTATCCCTCTACATATAGATAGTTATGGTTAGAAAACAGTAAACCTTTCTTAGGAGCTATTTTTAGATATCTTAAAATCCCATAGACAACCTCCGTCTAAATTAACTTGGGATTCTCCATGAATTGGCTTACAATCCCTACTGTATAGGCAATATCTAGTCTTGTATGAGACAAGTACATTAGCTTCCCGACTAGCCTTTGATACCTTCCTTTATCAGCCTTTTCACCTTCATTAGCTCTAAGTATGTGATTTACTTTAATGCGTGAATCTGCAAGCTTACATCCCAACATACTTGTCTCAGTCAATAAATCTAGAATATATTTTGTTTGAAAAATAAAAATGTCCTTGTTTGATTTGGCTACTTCAATTCCCAAGAAGTACAGCTGCTCAAGATCCTTGATCTTAAATTCTTCCCCCCAGTATTCCTCCAACCGACGTATTCCTTCATGGTCATTTCTTATCACCACTATGTCATTAATATAAACAATAATAAGAATTAGCTTGTGATCATTTCTTTTAAAAAACATGGTGTGATTAACATTACTTTGCTGGTAACCAAGCCTTATTACAGTCTTGCTAAACCTATTAAACCAAACTTTAGAGGGACTATTTTAGACCATATAAGGCCTTCTTTATACTACAAACTTTCCCTTGCTTCTTTGTGATATTTTGCTCTTAGTAATAAAATGGTTTTGATAATAACTATATGAAAATCAATCTCTACTATATGGATTATATGAATGAGAAAATACATTTTTAATATATAAGTTTTGAAGCAAGGTATGAAAACCTATAGAAGAAATATTGAGTATGGTTGAGTGTGGTTTGTTTCCAAATATATTTTTGATAATCTCAACTTGCTTTCAAAAGAATCAAAATGAGGATTTGTTAAGTGTTCAATAATTTCAAAAGGATAGTCGACTATGTGGTTCATTCTGTTTACTATGCCTGAAAATAGTCGACTATGCTGGTTTGATCTGTCGTCTATTTAAGGCTTCTGTCGACTATTTTTGCATCTGTCGACTATCAAGTAAAGATAGTCGACTATGGTTTTTCATCTGTTGACTATTTTTGTTCATAAAATTCAAAATTTTCTTCACATTTTTGCATCTGTCGACTATGTCTATGTATCTGTCGACTATGAGAAATTTGTGTTAGAAATAGTCAATTATGATTTTTTGTCTGTCGACTATGCTCAGTTTTATTTGATGAAATAGTCGACTAACCTATTTTCTCTATCGACTATGTGTTTCACAGAAACTTATAACGGCTAGTTTTTGGCGCATTTAATGCTCGTCCAACCACCCACAATGGTCCAAAATTCAAACTTACCCACCATCAACTATAAATAGGTGGTTGAAGATGCATTGAAGGCTGTTGAATACATTAAAGATTTTAAACTACCAAGCTTTCACTGTTTCATCGCATTTAATTGTCTCTCTTTGTATTCTCATTTAAGAAGGCTTTGATAGCTTACTATTCTATTCATTTTAAGCCTCGTTCATTCATTTAAAAAGAGAGTTTGTAACTAAGAGTTGTACTCTTAGAATCTCTATTTCAAATTTTGTATTTTTTCCTAGCAGTTGCTAGAGGGCCCATTAAATTGGGAGACTGTACAGTACCTAGTCAAGGACTAGAGGACCTACTTGTATTGAGTAGGGGGTTTGAATAGTGAAGTTGGTTTTAAAAATCCTTAGTTGGTAGCTAAGGTAGTGGACTAAGTTTGAAAAGCTGAACCACTATAAATCTGTGTCCTCTCTGCCTTTAAATTTTTCTTGGGTGATTACATTATTGTCTCTACTCATTTTGTTCATTCATTGATAAGATTTAAATTTTATTCATCACAAAACTAGAGTATCTTTTACACGGTTGACACCTTATCATGCCATTTCAAGGTCTTAAGGTTAAACAAATCCGTGGTCTTCATCGACGATATCTCTACTTTTCAAAAAAAAATTTTAATTATACCAATTCACCCCCTCTTGGTGTTTGCTATATCAGTTCATTTCTATCAATTGGTATCAGAGCCAAGTTCCCTTGTTTTTATCAGTTTAACAACCTAGGGAAAAAGATATTATTATATGGCTCATTTTGCCTCATCATCTCAATCCGAGGGTTTAAGCACCACTCGTCCCCCATTCTTTGATGGAACTAACTATAATTACTAGAAAACAAGAATGCAAATTTATTTGATGTAGGATTCAAGCTTAATGCAAGCTGTTCATAAGGACATCAAGTTAGCTGACATAGAGAAAATTGAGACTTGGACACCAGAAGAAGGAAGAAATATGGAGATAAATGCTAAAGCAATGAATACTCTAATCTGTGCATTGAACTCAGAGGAATTCAATTGAGTGTCAACATGCAAAACAACTAAGGAGATTTGGGACAAATTAAAGGTAACACATGAAGGAACCAATCAGGTAAAAGAAACGAAAATCAATCTTCTTGTCCATGATTATGAGTTATTTTTTATGAAAGATGATGAATCTATAAAAGATATGTACACTAGATTCAATGACATTGTTACTACTTTAGAGGCCTTAAGTAAGACATTTAGAAATGGAGAAAGAGTTAGAAAAATTCTAAGAAGTTTACCTAGATCGTGGGAATCCAAAGTCACTGCCATAACAGAAGCTAAAGACTTAGATACACTTCCATTTGAGAACTTGCTAGGTTCTTTAATGACACATGAAATAATGATGAAAAGAAATGAAGTTGATGATTCCAAGAAAACCAAAAATGTAGCATTTAAAATTGAGGATGAAGATAAAGATTCTCAAAGTGAAGATGATGATTTTGCATTGTTAGCTAGGAAATTTAAGAAATTTATGAAGAAAGGCAGGTTTAATCAAAGGAGAACATTTCGAAAAGAAGAAGATCAAAAAGAGACTAACCCACCTAATGAGATTCGATGTTTTGAATGTAAGAAGCTAGGTCACATTAGGAGTGACTACCCTCAGTTAAAAAGGAAGGATCACAAGGAAAGAAAAATGAAGAAGAAGGCTCTAGCTGCATGGGGTGAAGAGGAGCTCTTATCAAGTGATGAATCACAAGATGATGAAGTTGCCAACATTTGCTTTACGGCCAATATTGAAGATGAGGTAAATTCTCAGCATCCTAATTCAATCTCTGATTTTTCATTTGAAGAACTTCATGATGCATTCAATGATTTGCTAAGTGAATGTGAGCATATGAATGAGAAAAATATTGATTTAAAAAGGAAATTGAATTCTTTGGAAAATGGGGTAAATGATCTGAAAAATAAAGTAGGAATGTTGGAAAATGAAAGAAATAGTCTAAGTACTAAGAAGGAAAATCTTTTGAAAGAAAACAAAGACATGAAAGAATCGTTAGAAAAATTAGTTGAAGGTAAAAATAAACTAGAAATGATACTTGGAGCTTAAAGAAATTTTGGAAATAAACAGGGAATTGGATTTGATCCATTCCAAGCAAGCTCCAGTAAAACAGTGTTTGTTAAAGCATCAAACCAAAAATGTATTCAAAGAAAATTATTTTTCAAACCAAAGTTTTCAAAAAGAGGTATTACCTGTCACTACTGTGGAAAAGATGGTCACTCAATTAACAAATGTTTCATACGAAATTTTTCTCAAAAATTCAAACTAGTTTGGGTTCCTAAAGATATAGTATCTTCTAACAAGAATGGACCCAAGATGATATGGGTACCAAAGGGAACAACGTGAATGATTTCTTGTGTAGGCTGCATTGGTTTCAAATAATTCAAGGAGCAAGTGGTTCCTTGATAGTGGGTGCTCAAGGCACATGACAGGAGATCAAGATGTTCTCAGCAACATTGTTTTCAAGGAAGGAGGTAAGGTTTTCTATGGTGACAATTCTCAAGATAAGATCATAGGTATAGGTTCTATTTCCTTTGACAATATTACATTAGAAAATGTGTTTCTTGTTAATGGTCTTAAACATAATTTGATTAGCATTAGTCAGCTGTGTGATTTAAGCTATGAAGTGTGTTTTAATGCTAATTCTTGTAAAGTTATTTGCTCTAAGGCAAAAGAAATGAAATTAAAAGGAAATAGAGTAGGAAACATCTATCTCACATTCCTAGAATCACCCAAAATGGAAAACTGTTTAGTTGCAAATTCATCTCAAAATTCTTGGCTGTGGCATAATAAGTTAGGGCATGCTAGTATGAATCTAATAAACGAGTTAGTAAAACATGATCTTGTCATTGGATTGCCTAAGCTTAAATTTGAAAGAGACCACATTTGTGGCACTTGCATAAAAGACAAGCAAATCAGTATATCATTCAAACCAATAAATGAAGTATCAACATCTAGACCTCTAACACTACTTCACTTAGACTTGTTTGGTCCAATGAGAACTCTAAGCGTAGGAGGTAAGCAATACGTTTTGGTAATAGTAGATGATTATTCTAGATTCACATGGGTAATCTTTCTTGCATCCAAAAATGAAACTTTTAAGTCATTTGAAATATTCAGTAAAAGAATTCAAAGAGAAAAAGGTTTTTGTATTTCAAAAATAAGAAGTGATCATGAAGGAGAATTTGAAAATGAATCTTTCAAACTATTTTGTGAAGAAAATGGAATAGATCATAACTTCTCTTGTGCTAGGACTCCTCAACAAAATGGTGTAGTAGAAAGAAAGAATAGATCCTTACAAGAAATGGCTAAAATAATGCTTTGTGATAAAAATCGTCCTAAATATTTTTGGGCAGAGGCTGTTCATACTGCCTGTCATATTCTAAATAGAGTTTCAATGAGACCACTATTGAAAAAGACTCCATATGAATTATTTAAAGGAAGAAAACCTAACATAAGTCATTTTCATGTGTTTGATAGTACTTGCTATATTCTGAATAATGGAAAAGAATCTCTAGGTAAATTTGATGCTAAAAGTGATGAAGGTATATTTTTAGGTTATTCATCTCAAAGTAAAGGTTATAGGGTATTCAACAAAAGAACCCTAGTGGTAGAAGAAACAATCCAAGTAATAGTTGATGATATAAGGATTGAAGTTCCAAAACCTAGAGAAGATGGTGAAAATGATGTAACCCAAAATTTTGAAAGACTTTCAATAAGACAAAATGAGTCTAATACTCAAGAGAATGATCCATTTGAAGAAGAACAAGAGCAGCAAGTTGAAAAAGATCCAACATTTCCAAGAGAAAGGAAATATGTCAAAAAGAATGAAATCTTAGGAGATCCATCCAAAGGCATTAGAACTAGATCTTCCATTAGGAATGAATGCCAATATGCTGCCTTCCTATCTCAAATTGAACCCAAAAATATCAAAGAAGCTTTAGAAGATGAAAATTGGATTATTGTCATGCAAGAAGAATTAAATCAATTTGAAAGAAGTGGAGTTTGGAAACTAGTGCCAAGACCAAAGGATTATCCTGTTATAGGCACAAAATGGGTTTTTAGAAACAAGATGGATGAAAATAGTATTGTAACAAGAAACAAAGCAAGGCTAGTGGTTCAAGGTTATAGCCAAGAAGAAGGTATAGACTATGATGAAACTTATGCCCCTATTGCTAGGTTGGAAGCCATAAGAATGTTGTTAGCATTTGCTTGTTTCAAAAACTTCAAATTATATCAAATGGATGTTAAGAGTGTTTTCTTAAATGGGTATATTAATGAAGAAGTTTATGTAGAACAACCCTCGGGCTTTGAAAATCACAAATATGAAGACCATGTGTTCAAATTGTCTAAAGCTTTATATGGTCTAAAACAAGCCCCTAGAGCTTGGTATGAGAGACTTAGTAAGTTTCTCTTAGAAAAAGGATTTAAAAGAGGCCAAATAGATACAACATTATTTATAAGAAGACATGATAAGGACATCTTATTAGTTCACATATATGTAGATGACATCATTTTTGAATCTACTAATAAATCTCTATGTGATCAATTTGCAACTCTTATGCAAAGAGAATTTGAGATGAGTATGATGGGTGAGCTTTAGTACTTTCTAGGATTGCAAATAAAACAAGAAGAAGAAGGGATATATATTTCTCAACAAAAATACATAAGAGATCTTCTTAAGAGGTTTGATGTTCAAGATTGTAAACCTATGGCTACACCTATGGCTACACCTATGAGTAGCTCTCAAAGCCTAGACAAAGATGACTTAGGCAAGGCTGTAGATAATAAGCTTTATAGAAGTATGATTGGCTCTTTGCTTTACTTAACAACTAGTAAACCTGATATTATGTTTAGGGTGTGCTTGTGTGCTAGGTTCCAATCTAATCCCAAAGAATCCCACTTGAAAACTGTTAAAAGAATCTTGAGATACCTAAAAGGAACTGCAAATCTTGAACTATTTTATGTAAAATCAAGTAATTTTGATCTAATAGCATACACTGATGTAGATTATGATGGATGTAAAATAGATAGAAAAAGAAAAGTGGTTCATGTCAATTCTTGGGAGATTGTTTGGTATCTTGGTCAAGTAGGAAGCAAAACACAGTGGCTCTATCATCTACTGAGGCTGAGTATGTAGTAGCTGGAAATTGTTGTGCTTAATTATTGTGGATAAAATACCAAGTAGAAGACTATGGCATAAGACTTCAAAACATTCCAATAAAGTGTGACAATACTAGTGCTATAGCTTTGACAAAAAATCTGGTGTTTCATGTAAGAACTAAACATATAGAAGTAAAACATCACTTCATTAGAGACCATGTTCAAAAGGGAAACATAAGTCTTGAATTCATAGATACAAATCATGTAGTAGCAGATATCTTCACAAAGCCTCCTGATAGAGAAAAATTTGAATATTTTAGAAGTGAACTGGGGTTAATTATAACGTAAGCATGTGGTATTTGAATTTTTTTTTTTGGTTACATATTCCTATTCATATGATTGATAAGGCCAAGTTGTCACTCTGTCAAATAAATGAAATAATCTATTGACAGAATGCATTTAGGCCAAAATTTATATGTGATGATTGGGGCACATCTCTACTGAATATCTCTCTTTTTATCCTTAAGTATAGTCGACAGCATTTGTTTTGTTGTCGACTAAGGTGTTGTGAGATTGCTAAGATAGTTGACAGAAGGCCTAGCTTAGTCGACTATTCCTTCATTTTTTTTAAAAAATAGTCGACTATACCTCTCGTATCGGTTTACTATACCTTAGAAATTTGATACAATAGTCGACAAAGCCATATCATCTATCGACTATCATATCCCGCCTATTTAAAGAACAAGCGACTATCGGCCCTCATTATAAACCCTAACCGTCCTTGTGTGACCGATTTACTCTTCTTGAAGTACTGAACCCCTCTCTTTCAATCCTCATGCATTTGGTTGTTTTGCCATTTCATCCAAGCTCATGCTCTCTCTAAGTGCCGACACACTTCATTCACCCGCTATCTCTCGACTCTATCTATCGCTAGCTCTCTTGGCCATATCGCGTGGCTTCTTTTGCTCTCCTTCTCCCTCGATTGCATCGTGTTTCAATCATCTCTATGGAATGGATTAAGAACATGGACAAGGGCAAAGGCAAAGGAAAAGGAAAAAGAAAAGGAATCGGGTTCTTCAAGCCGTCCTCCATCCCAACCGAGGCCTCAAATCCAACTCTTCAATTCTGAGGAACAACAAGAAAGGTATTCCATATACTTTGAGTATCGAGAAGTCCTTGAAGGTCGTTATTTGGATTTATCGTTTCTAGAAACCATTGGTTTTCCATACATTCAGACGTTTAAGGATTTTAGTTGGTGGGATTTCTTAACAATTCACTTATGCATATATGAAGATGTTGTTAGGGCTTTTTATTCCAATGCTAACAATACCTATCATAAGAGAAAGTCGGATAAAAAGTTTAAGACTAACATTGGGGATTCTCATATGGAAATCACTTTGACGCTAATCCACGATCAATTTAGAATTCCTTTAGATGGAGAGGATTATGCCTCCTGGACTCAAGATTTTGTTCAAGCCAGTAAAGAAGTCATAGGAGATGACTCTCTTACAACTAAAATCTCTGATACATCAAGTATGGACTTGAATACTAGGATTCTTCATCTTATTTGTTGTCAGATGATTAACCCTAGAAATGGAAGTTTCTCTCTTGTTACGAGACTTGATTTGTGACTACTCCAATGTATTAAGGCTAGGAGAAGGCCAAATCTGTGTTTACTGATGATCAACTTGATGATAGACTATTTTTCAACAAAAACTAGGTCCCTTCCCTATGGTATGGCAGTTAGTCTTTTACTGGATAGTCTGGTTGGGAACATGGAAAGTGCTAGAAAAGTATATCTCAGCCTCTCTCAACATATAAATGATAAGACACCCATTAGAATTGGCTATGCAAATAAGGATGGGGAATGAGTTAAAGCTGACAAACCTGAAAATCCTAGAAAGAAAAGGAGATCAGAAGGACCATCTTCATCTCATGAAGACTTAGTGGTTCAAGGTATGACAGATTTAAAATTAGACATATCAAGAGTTGAAGCCAGTTTGCAAGAATTCAGAGAAGAAGTTAGGATAGATCTATAGAGTCTTCATCAGCAGCAAGAAGATCTCTCTTCTCAGATGAGGCACCTTATTCAGATGCTATCTTCTCAGTTCCCTCCAGCTACTGCATCTCCATCCATTCCATCAGTTGCCTCTCCTTGCTCAGCTCAGTCTTCTCCTTCAACCATCTCTCCAGATGTTTAGATAATGCCCTCATCATACATTCCTCTTTACTTTTGCTTTATGTATGCTTATTTTGGCAGATTTACCTATTGTTTTTGTTATATGGTTTGTTGAACTCAAACATCACCTCATGAATGAATGTTTTAGTATTGACATTTTACTCTTATTTATGTATGTTTCAATCTGACTGCATGGTTTAGTTGAATTCTCTCTATGTACAGCTTCGTTTAAGGGAGAGCCTCTCTGTGTTTCAAAAAGAGGGAGTATTCATTTTTTTTTTATATTGACAAAAAGGGAGAGATAAAATGAGTGAATTGATTTTCATATTTTTCACATTTGTTTTGTCATCATCAAAAAGAGGGAAATTGATATTTTGCTCTTAGTAATAAAATGGTTTTGATAATGACTATATGAAAATCAATCTCTGCTATATGGATTATATGAATGAGAAAATAAATTTTTAATATATAAGTTTTGAAGTAAGGTATAAAAACCTATAGAAGAAATATTGAGTATGGTTGAGTGTGGTTTGTTTCAAAATATATTTTTGATAATCTCAACTTGCTTTCAAAAGAATTAAAATGAGGATTTGTTAAGTGTTCAATATTTTCAAAAGGATAATCGACTATGTGGTTCATTCAATTGACTATGCTTGAAAATAGTCGACTATGCAAATAGTCGACTATGCTGGTTTGATCTGTCGACTATTTAAGGCTTCTGTCGACTATTTTTACATCTGTCGACTATCAAGTAAAGATAATCGACTATGATTTTTCATCTGTCGACTATTTTTGTTCATAAAATTCAAAATTTTCTTCACATTTTTGCATCTGTCGCTATGTCTATGTATCTGTCGACTATGGGAAATTTGTGTTAGAAATAGTCGATTATGATTTTCTGTCTGTCGACTATGCTCAGTTTTAGTTGATGAAATAGTTGACTAACCTATTTTCTCTATCGACTATGTGTTTCACAGAAACTTATAACGGCTAGTTTTTGGCGCATTTAATGCTCGCCCAACCACCCACAATGGTCCAAAATTCAAACTTACCCACCATCAACTATAAATAGGTGGTTGAAGATGAATTGAAGGCTGTTGAATACATTAAAGATTTTAAACTATCGAGCTTTCACTGTTTCATCGCATTTAATTGTCTCTCTTTGTATTCTTATTTAAGAAGGCTTTGATAGCTTATTGTTCTATTCATTTTAAGCCTCATTCATTCATTTAAAGAGAGAGTTTGTAACTAAGAGTTGTACTCTTAGAATCTCTATTTCAAATTCTATATTTTTTTCCTACCAGTTGCTAGAGGGCCCATTAAATTGGGAGGTTGTACAATACCTAGTCAAGGATTAGAGGACCTACTCGTATTGAGTAAGGGGTTTGAATAGTGAAGTTGGTTTTAAAAATCCTTAGTTGATAGCTAAGGTAGTGGACTAAGCTTGAAAAGCTGAACCACTATAAATCTGTGTCCTCTCTACCTTTAAATTTTTCTTGGGTGATTACATTATTGCCTCTACTCATTTTGTTCATTCATTGATAAGATTTAAATTTTATTCATCACAAAACTAGAGTATCTTTTACACGGTTGACACCTTATCGTGCCATTTCAAGGTCTTGAGGTTTAATGAATCAATGGTCTTCATCGACAATATCTCTACTTTTCAAAAGAAATTTTTAATTACACCAATTCACCCCCCTCTTGGTGTTTACTATATCCGTTCATTTCTATCAATTGGTATCAGAGCCAAGTTCCCTTGTTTTTATCAGTTTAACAACCTAGGGAAAAAGATATTATTATATGGCTCATTTTTCCTCATTATCTCAATCTGAGGGTCTAAGCACCACTCGTCCCCCATTCTTCGATGGAACTAACTATAATTACTGAAAAACAAGAATGCAAATTTATTTGATGTAGGATTCAAGCTTAATCCAAACTGTTCATAAGGACATTAAGTTAGCTGACATAGAGAAAATTGAGACCTGGACACCAGAAGAAAGAAGAAATATGGAGATAAATGCTAAAGCAATGAATACTTTAATCTGTGCATTGAGCTCAGAGGAATTCAATCGAGTGTCAACATGCAAAATAGCTAAGGAGATTTGGGACAAATTAAAGGTAACACATGAAGGAACCAATCAGGTAAAAGAAACGAAAATCAATCTTCTTGTCCATGATTATGAGTTATGGCTCTAATACAATGTAAAAATAGTAATAACTAGGCTATGAAAGTGTACGCAAAAAAGACTACTTGACTCTTCGGATTATCCTTTATTTATAACCTCAGAATTTACAATTTAGGAATCTAGAAGAGGAAGGAGTGCATGAGGAAAGTATATACAAGAAACATCCTAATCACAACTTATATACATTCACTAGTATTTTAGATTGATTATTTTGTTGTCTTCCTTGATTACAGTCATAGAATTAGCCATTTACAGCCTTGCACTACTAGGGTCAACATTTCCATAATAACCATATACTTATAACTATAACAGTTGTCTTGCCTCCTCAAGTTCACTATATAAGAATGTTGTCTTAACATCCAATTGTTTTAAACAACATTATGCATGCAAACCAAGGACAGCAGGACTCGAATGGAACAGTGCTTCACAGCAGGAGAGAATACAACATTAAAGTTAACTCCCTATATTTGACTATACCTTTTAGTAACAAACTTTGCCTTAAATATGATATTTTCAACTCTAGGGCTTCCTTCTTTCCTTTTGAAGACCCATTTGCAACCACCTTCCCAAGTGACATTCTTGTGCAGAAATTCCATCTCTTCATGACTCATAGCTACTAACCACCTCTCTGAATTCTCATATGAAATAGCCTATGAATATGTGGAAGGCTCACCTGCACTCTCAACATCCTCGATAGCTACTAAGGCATAGGCAACCAGTTTCCTTTCTTTAAGTTGTACAATAGAGTATGATTGTGGTCTAGATGATTGCTGATCTTTAACTAGACTAAATGAAGACTCGGGTTGTGAAGTGGAATGTGGTGTAGAATGAATGGCCTATTGTGATTCCTCAACCTCAAATTCAAGATTTTTAGCCGATTGTTCTTGTCTCAGAAACCCATACTCATTTCCTAGATGAAGCATGAAATTTTCATAAAAAATAACATCTCTGCTAACCAAAAGTTTTGGAGACCTAGAATAAGGATATCACAATTTGTAACCTTTAACACCTAAAATATACCCCAAAAATATGCATTTTTTATATCTATGTTCCAATTTTCCATCATGCACATGCATATATGCAGGCATCCAAAAACTTTTAAATCAGAGTAATTAATAGGAGTACTTGACCATACCTTCTTAGGAGTTTTGAAATCAATAGTTGCTAAAGAAGATCAATTCACCAAGTGACAAGCAATGGAAACAACTTTCAGAAGTCTATCCAAGTAGGTTTCAAAACATACTTGGATCCTTGGGGTTTAATATGGGAAATATTAGATACTTTAGTTCCCCTAGGAAATCCATTTCATTTTAGGACCACTAGATGATTTCCTTTTAGAAGGACAATAAAATGCAATGTGTCCTAACTTGCAACATTTAAAACATCTAATATCATGAGAGGTGTGTATAGATGAGCTTTTGAAATTTGCTCTTTGACTATGAAAGTTTTTAACACCTTTGACATGATCACAAGAATTCAAAATCTTCCTATTTAAAATAGGTTTCTCATTTAAAGCAACATTAAGAGATTTCAAAAGATTTTCTTTCAAATCATTTTTCATTGATAGTTCATTATTGGAAGCAAGCAAGTATTCATTTTTAGATTTTAAAGCTTCTAACTCATTGGATAGAGAATCTAATTTCTTTTGAAGAGTTTTGTTTCTCAAACACATTTTTTCAAAATTGACATATAACTCATTAAATGCATTTAACAACTCTTCATTTGAAACAACATCATGATCATCATTTATATCATTTAGAGAACTAGACTCATGATCATTTTCAATATCAATAGCAAGAGTAGAAGTAGAGGTTACCTCATCTTCTTCATTTACCATTAAGCACACGTTTGAGCTTTCTTCACTAGAGACGAGGGAACTTTCTTTCTCCTCTATTTGTTGATGATTCAATGGATTTTCAACCTGTATACTTTCATCAACATTCTCACAAGATTGATTAGAAAGATATAAAGAATCAAGAGTATTCAATATATCTTTAGCATTAATGCACTTAGACACTTTAGCATAGATATCATCACTTAATGCATGGTGTAAAATATGCATGGCTCTAATGTTTAAGAGAAAATTCTTTTTGTCATGATCATCCCATTCTAACTTTGGTTTTAACACAAAACCATTTTTCACAATATTCCACAAATAGCAATCAATAGATGTCATGAAAACAGAAATTCTTATTCTCCAATATTCATAGTATAAGCCATCAAAATAAGGTGCCACATTAGTAGGATATCCTTCCTTAAGAGCCATGGACCTCTCCTTAGGTTGTTAGACCTAAAAACAAGGAGTTAGGCTCTGATACCAATTGTTAGATTTGAATAGCTATGGCACCAACACGAAGAGGGGGGTGAATTGGGTTGTTTTAAAAATTTGATTGAACTTGAAAATCCTTTTAACAAAAAATGTGATTTTAGTGAAAGTGAGGATTAATGAAATGCTTGAAATAATAAATGAAACAAATAGCACAAGCATATAAGAGACACAACGATATATAGTGGTTCGGCTTAAACCAAGCCTACTCCACTATCTTAGCTCCTCACTAAGGATTTTTCAATCAATCCACTAAAAACCTCCTATCTCTCCGGATAGGCCCTCTAGCAACAAGCTAGGAAATACAACCCCTTGCTTCAACAAGCAAGTCTTCTAGCACAACAAGCTAGGTATTCAACCCCTTGCTTCAATAAGCAAGTCCTCTAGCACAACAAGCTAGGAATCAAAATCCTCCTACAAGCAATGTAGTCTCTCTAGCAAAACAAGTTAGGAAAAATACAAAGAGATATAAGATATGAGAGGATCTGAGAAACAATATTCTCAATTACAAACTCTCTCAAATATAAATACAAGGCTTGATAATGAATTCAACAAAATGAATACAAAGCCTTGAAATGAGAACGAATTTACCAATGAAGCACAACCATGATCTTAGCACTTGGGAGCTTGTAATGTAATCTCTTGGTTAGCTTGAATCATCTATTTGACTTGTATTTATAGTCTCTTGAAAGCCCATGCACGAATCTTGCCGTTGGTAGTGGGAAAGCCACTTTGGGTGAGTGGAAAAACTAGCCGTTGGGGGTTTTTGCGACACAAACGGTCGACAAAAGCAAGGCATCGATCGATAGATTAGCAAATTTTTAAAATCCGATCGACAGATCAAGAGGAACGGTCGACAGATGCTTGTGCGAGCATTCTGCCGGTCGACAGATGCACAGGCATCGGTCGACAGATGGTGCATACTATCGATGCATCACTGAATGGCATTCTATCGGTCGACAGATGCAATAGCATCGGTCGACAGATGGTCTAAAAACGAAGAATCGGTCGACAGATGGTGAGACATCTGTTAACAGATGAAGCCATCCTTCAGGACATACATACAACACAACTTATTTACATTTCTCTAGTTTAAGTAAATGACCTCATTTTGTTTTATTTATATTTTACCTTCCATTTACTTTAATACATAAATGTAAATAAGAAAGTACCCCTCATTTGGATTCAATAAAAATATCTAAAAAATCAAAATCCATAAGAATAAAAAAGTAGAATTTGAGTTTTAGTACAAACTTAGGATTTTGTAATTTTACCACCTTCAAGATATACACTTCCCATTTCTTGAAAAATTCGTTAAAAATCGTTTTAGCACTAATGGATAGAAGATATCAAAATACCGGGAGATAGTTTTTCAAAATGAAATCATTTTCTTATATGTCTCCTTATAAGGTGCTAGTCTTCCAGACTTAGAAAAATTTTGAGACGTTATAAAAACAAGTTTCAAGACATGATGCATGAACTAAAGGATTTTTCATATGTTTAAATTTCAAACCAAAACCTTTCATGCACACTTCAAAATATGAAAACTTATTTTGAAATATGAAATTAACATAAATGATTTTCATACTTAAGATTGGATTTTCATCAAACACATTTATGTTCAAGTTGGTCTTTTGCGGTAAAACAATTTTAGCTCTATATTGACCAACAACTTCAAACCTAATTTGAAAAATCATTTTAGGAGATTCTTTTAAAACTAAATACTTGACTTTGCAAATCTCCAACTGATATAGAAAATCATAAATCATTTTGGTTTTCATTTTAACAAAGTAGAACTTGATATTGAAATTGATATATGTTGAAAACCATAGCCTTGACTCATGACTTAGGGATTAAGCCAATATATGTTTTTCATCATCAAAATTAATATCCAAAAAAGTGCAACATCAGATACTTAGCACCACCCTTGGACTTCACTTTAGTAGGACCCTAAAGGTTAGAGTGAATGTAATTAAGAGTACCCTTGATCTTGTGAGTGGCAATGCCAAAACTGATCCTCTTTTGCTTTTCCAAAAATACATTGCTCGCAAAGTTCCCTTTTTCTGGTATTCTGACTTCCAAAGAGTCCTCTTTTGCTGAGTATTGCTAAACCTTTCTACTTATGTGGCCTAGTCTCATTTGCCATAATTTGACCATATTCAAATCTGACAAAGATGCTGAAACTGTAGCAAAAGCAGTCATAACAAATCCTTATAGTACATACAAACTCCCAAATTCTTGGCCTTCATTACTACTAGGACACCTTTGTAAACCCGCAAAACTCCATCTTCAGTTGAGTGTTTGCACCCATTGTTGTCAAGAGGGCCTAAAGAGATGAAATTCTTCTTCAATTTTGGAACAAGCTGAATATTTGCCAATGTTCTTACTATTCCATCATGCATACGAATTTTGCCCAGACTGATAACCTTGCAAGTTGCATTGTTACCCATTAAAAGAATCCCACCATCAACTAATTCATAAGATGAAAACCAATCCTTATTTGTGCCTATGTGGAAGGAGTATCCATAATCCATTATCAACTCATCTTTTATCTTTCCTTTAGCATTTGTGGCAATAAGAATGACATCAAAATTTTTCTCTACAACATTAGCTTTGGCAATATTAGGATTTTTCTTTTTTTCTCTTATTTCTTTTTTAGTTTTTTGCATTCCTTTACTATGTGCCCTTTTTTCTTACAGTAATTCCAAGTCATGTTCTTATGTTTGGATTTGGACCATCCCTTTTTTCTTGTTATCATCTTGCTTTCTCTCTTTTGGTCTCCCTCTGGCAACCAAACCTTCAGCCTAATTATGTCTTTTAGCAAGTATCTCACTGCCAATCAAGTCTTTAGAAAGCAAAGCTACCTTAACGTCCTTAAGGCTTAAAATTTTCTTACCATAAAGCATTATGTCTTGGAAATGCTTGTAGGACAGTGGTAAAGAGCACAACAATTACAAAGCAGTATCCTCCTCATTTATTTCAATGTTAAGATTCTCCAAATCCAACAAAAATGAGTTATATTCATCAATATGGGTTTTAATTGATGTGTTTTCTTCTATCTGAAAATTGTAAAGCCATATATAACTTGTGATGAAGTTGGTTAGTTAAAGTCTTGGTCATGTACAGAGACTCCAATTTTGCCTAAACTCCAATAACCATATCTTCCTTGATGGCTTCTTTAAGAACTTCATTTGACAAGCACAACTGGATGGTAGACATGCATTTATCATTGAGGGTTTCCTTTTTTTTTTTTCTATAGTCAAAGTGTTTATTAACTTGTGATTTTCCTCCAAAGCTTTGTGCAAGCATTTTAACCTTCCACAAAGCAAAGCTAGTGCTCCCATCAAACTTTTCAAAGTCAAATTTGGTTACGAACAATTGTAAAAAAATTCAAAGTGGGCACATGAAAGCCATAAGAAGATGAACAGTTACCGAAAAATGAAGTGAACAATCATTAGAAATTGAAAAGGCAAACAATCACTGGAAAAATACCAACAATAATTGGACAATACCAAATAGTCATTGAAGAATACCAACAGTCACTCAAAATGAAGGGTCAGTGATGAAATGCAAAGGTTGTGCCAACGACCAACATTTGACACTAAAACTTTATGCAAGTCGACGATGGAAAATGATGAAGATGATGACAAGCAAGGATGATGATGATAGTGGTTTGCATCACTATGATGGTGGCTAGCTTCATAGGGAGATGAACAAACATGACGTCTTAAGAGTAGAGCACCAACGATGAAGATGAAGCCATTGATGATGAAGACAACGTAGATAACTTGCAGAGCAAAGATACCTACTTTTCTTCCATCACCAATTTGATTCCGATAGGTCGCACCAAGTGAGTCAAGCTTTGAAACTAGTTTGTGAAGAATGTGATTCAAATCTTCTTTGTGTATATACGTATGTATATATGCATATATGTGTATGTATCAACAAAGAGAAGAATAAAAACATGAGAGATTTACATGGTTTAACATCAGCCTACGTCCACGAGATGGAAAATTTCAAATCCCCTAAAATGGAATTGTTTGTTTTACAATGGTTCCTCCCTTAACTCTGTCTTGATTCTCCATACAAATAGAAATGATTTATATATATATAAGAAATAAAACAAGACCCTAATCTCACTAAGAGACAATAAGCCTAACATGAGCTTTGGACTCCGGAAGTAGAGGCATAACGCAACACAAGTTGAGAATGGAATGTGGATGAGTGATACGAGTGTTGCAAATTTCCAATTGCTCTTTTTACTTGATTTTTTCTGAACTTACCTTCGCATCATATAAGAATTATTCATTAGGCATGAATCTTGTTAAGATTGTTTGGGAGAGATTTGGTGATAATGGAATGGAATGAATGAAAATATAGAAAATAGAATAAAAAATTCATTCTTGTTCAAAAGAGGATGAGATGAAAAGTAAAAACACTTAGCCGTTTTAGCCTCATTTTTATCCAATTTATGGGACAAAAGTGAAATAAAGTTTCCATTTTTTTATTAAAAAGACTCCCAAACAAAAACAAAGAGAGTCTACAAACTTAGTTTACCTACAGATTCTAAATTAAGCCAACTAAAAAGTAATATCTCATTACCATAGTTCGAAAAACCCAAACTTAGTTTACCTACAGAATCTAAATTAAGCCAATTAAAAGTAACATCTCATTACCATAGTTCGTAAAACTCACTTGCTATGTGTAATAATTATGACTCAAAATCCTTATTTATTTGTGATTGGATTTCCTAATTTGACCAAGACTATGACTTCGAATTTAATTGTGATTATGATGTTATCAAATCGATTTTATCTGAGATTTATCTCATTTGAAGGAATATCCTCATGCGTCATTTTTTTATTAGAATATGATTTTTTATATTCATCCATAGATGATTTTAGGTCTATAAATAGGTGCCCAAGTCACATGAAATCAAACATAGAGTTTGCATGTCAATATTACTTTTGTATTATCATTTTTTGTTAGTGATATTTTGTTTCTTTGTGCTCGTGGTTTTTCCCAATTCGGGTTTTTCAAGTTAAATTTTATGTTCGTGCATGGTTGATTGGTTTGATTGTGGTTTGTTGTTGTGAGAAAATAATTAGGAGAGAAAACCAAAGAGACTAGCCTCTCTTAACTTGTTATTTATAATTAGCATAAGGGGCCTTAAACCTATGGGCTTAATCTAATTACAAAATAAAACACTCATAATAATTATAACATATACTAATAATTCTAACACTCCCCCTTAAGATGGAGCATAGATATAATATGCACCAAGTTTGTTACAAATATATTCCACTCGAGCACCCTTTAAAGACTTGGTGAAGACATCTGCAAGTTGATCATTGGAGTTAACAAACTCTGTAACAATAACACCTTCAACCAGCTTTTCTCTAACAAAGTGACAGTCGATTTCAATATGCTTAGTCCGCTCATGGAACACTGGATTGGAAGCAATGTGTAAGGCAGCCTGATTATCACAAATAAGCTCCATAGGAGACACTTCACAAAACTTGAGTTCCTGCAGGAGTTGTTTAAGCCATATGAGCTCACAAGTTGCATTAGCCATAGCCCGATACTCTGCCTCTGCACTAGATCTAGCTACTTCATTTTGTTTCTTACTTTTTCAAGAAACTAGATTTCCTCCCATAAGAACATAATACCCAGAAGTTGACTGACGATCAAAAGGAGATCCTACCCAATCTGTATCTTCATAACAATAAATATCTGTGTGACCTTTATCCTCATAAAGTAGCCCTTTACCTGGCGCTCTTTTGATATATCTCAAAATTCGAATAACAGCATCCTAATGAGAATCACATGGTGAACTAAGGAATTGGCTAACTACACTCATAACAAAAGCAATATCAGGACGAGTGACTATGAGATAGTTTAACTTGCCTACCAGTCTCCTATACCTTTCAGGATCTAAATAAAGCTCCCCCTATCCCGGCAAGAGTCAGAAATTCAAATCCGTTGGGGTGTCAACTGGTTTGCAATTCAACATACCAGTTTCTTCTAAGATGTCCAGTGCATACTTCCTCTAAGAAATTGAGATACCATCTCTTGATTGAGCAACTTCAGTTCCCAAGAAATACCGAAGTCGGCCTAAGTCTTTGGTCTGAAAGTGCTGATGTAGATGTTCCTTCAGCTTCTGTATTCCAACCTGATCACTCCCTATGATAACAATGTCATCTACATAAGCCACAAGGTAGATACATAAGGAAGAAAAATGACAATAGAAAACCGAATGATCAGCCTCACTTCGAGTGAGACCAAAGGCTTGAACCACAGTGCTGAACCTGCCAAACCACGCCCGTGGAGATTGTTTCAGACCATAGAGAGACTTCCTAAGTTTGCAGACTACATTAGACTCCCCCTGAGCAACAAAACCAAGTGGTTGCTCCATATATACCTCTTCTTGCAAATCACCATGAAGAAAGGCATTTTTAATATCAAGCTGATAGAGTGGCCAATGATGCGTAGCAACCAGAGAGAGAAAGAGGTAAACAGAGGCCATTTTCGCAACAGGAGAGAAAGTATCGCTGTAATCCAATCCATAGATCTGTGTAAAGCCTTTGGCAACCAAGCGGGCCTTAAGACGTTTCACCTGGCCATCAGGACCCACTTTGGGTGTGAATACCCAACGACAACCAACGAGAGTCTTTCCTAGTGGTAAAGACACCAAATCTCAATTACCATTTGAATGTAAAGCGTCAATCTCATCTAACATAGCCTGACACCAACCAGGATGGGATAGAGCTTCATCTGTGGTTTGAGGAATAGAAACAAAGGAAAGACTTAAAACAAAGGCACTATAAGAAGGAGACAAACGGTCATAGCATAAAAAGTTATAATAGGATGGGGATTACAAGTAGACCGTGTACCTTTGCGAAGAGCAACAGGGAGATTGTCGGGCTCAAGATCCGAGGTAAGAGGGACAACAGACGGAGAGAGCGAGTAAAGAGAGTCCTGGGCTGGAGGAATGTGGCTGCTAGTAACAATATGAGGATGACGGTGATAGGTAAGAAGTGGAGGAGTCGTGGTAGGTGGACCAGAAAACGGTAGGGTAGGCGCCACAGAGGAGATAGACGGATCAGAGGAGGACAACGAAAGAAAAGAAAAAGGAATAGGCAAAACCTGTTGAAGACTTTGTGAATCAGGCTGAGCAATCGAAAAAAAAGACTGATGTTCAAAGAATGTGACATCAGCAGACAAAAAATAGCGATTCAGCTCAGAAGAGTAACACTTATAGCCTTTTTGCAACCGGGAATAGCCAAGGAAGATACACTTGAGAGATTTTGCAGCAAGCTTATCCTGTCCAGGTGAAAAAGAATGCACAAAACAAATACATCCAAAAACACGAAGAGGAACAGAATAAAGTGGTTGTGTAGGGAATAAAAGAGAATGAGGAATTTACTCCTATAACGCTGAGGATGGCATGCGATTGATGAGATAACATATAGTTAGAATAGCATCGCCCCAAAATTTAGTGGGAAGATTGGCATGTAAAAGGAGCGTCCATGCAGTCTCAATAAGATGGCGATTCTTACGCTCAGCAACACCATTTTGTTAAGGTGTGTAAGGACAAGAGGATTGATGTAAGATGCCATTAGAAGTCATAAGGTAGTGAATGGAGAAGAAAAATACTTAAGGGCATTATCACTACGTAAGGTACGTATAGAAACTCCAAATTGTGTTTTTATTTCAACAGTAAATGTTTGAAAAATAGAAAACAACTCGGACCGACTCTTCATAAGAAACAACCAAGTGCAACGAGAAAAGTCATCAATGAAAGTAACGAAATATGAAAAACCAAGAGTAGAATGGACACAACTGGGCTCCCATACATCAGAGAGCACAAGGGAAAAGGAAGCCTCAGTCCTATTATTGACCCAACGAGAAAAAGAATGACGAGCATGTTTGCCACGCTGACACGACTCACAATTAAATATGGACAATGACGACAAACTAGGAACTAATTTCTTCAATTTGGAGAGACTGGGATAACCGAGACAATAATGGAGAAGATCTAGGGAAGCGGCACTAGTGCAAGCTACCAATGAACTAGGCATAGCAAGATAATAGTGACCCTGTGACTCACGCCCGATGCCAATCGTTCGCCCCGTACCTTGGTCCTGAACACAAACAGAAGTAGGGATAAAGAGAATAGAACAATTAGGGGTTTTGGTGAGTTGGCTAATTGAAATCAAATTAAAAGGACTATCAGGAACATATAAAACAGAATTTAATGAGAAAGAAGAGGTGGGTGTGATTTGGCCGATCCCTTTAACTGTAGTTTTGGTACCATCAGCCAGGGTAACATGAGGTAAAGTATCAGAATAGGTAAGTAAGGAAAAAATAAGTTCATTACCACACATATGGTCAATGGTGCCAGAATCTATAATCCAAGGACTAACAGATGAGCCTTGAGCAACACAAGCAACGGGATTACCAGGATGAGACGACTGGGTAGCTTTGAACTTCAAGAAGGCATCATATTCAGTTGCAGACATAAGTACCAATTGGGAACTTGGTGGAGATAGAGTAAGGCTAGGATCACTCTGAAATACATGAGCTGCACTGGTACATGATGCAGGTGGAGCAACTGGCCGACCATGTTTCTTCCAGCATTTGTCCTCAAAATAACCAAATTTCTTACAAAAGGTACACTGTGGACGTGAGCGATTATTATTGCGTCCTTTATTTCCTCTAATGGTGGAAGCCTGAGATACAAGAGAAGAAGAAGACATACTATGTGCACCTGTCATATTCAACAACCTTTTAAAAGAGTCCTTTATGGTAGGGTTAGCGGAGCTGGTCAAGATTTGATGTCTGATGGCGTCAAACTCTGGTTTCAGACTGGAGAGAGCAATAACCATAAAAAAACTTTTCTTGTTGAGCAATTTGTTCGGTGCGAGTCGTAGTAAGAGGAAGAAGAGCATCAAATTCTTGCATGAGAGCCCGAACTTGCCTTAGATAAGATTCCATGGACGACTCCTACTTGAGATTCTTGATATTAGAGACCACAGTGTACAAACGTTGGATGTCGTTTGTATAACACTCTTCAGCTTCCTTCCACACATCAACACAAGTTTCAAAGGGGCGAAGGAGCTGCATGATGGATGGATCAATAGACTGCCATAGGAGGCTACATAATTGGGCATCAACCTGTTCCCATCTTGCCCGATTAGTTTCTGGCACACTTTCAGCCTTCGTGGTGAGATGATCAGCTTAACCTTGCCTTTTGAACCACATTTTGACAGAGGCTGCCCATGAGAGATAATTGGCAGACCCTATCAACTTAATAGTGGTAATATTGGTTGTCCTAAGATTAGAGACAACAAAGGATTAAGAGACAATAAGGGTAGCAGCAGAAACCGAAACAGGAGTAGCACGGGCAGAAATCACGTCACTAAAGTCAGACATAACGAGGACATTGACACTAGAAATAACTTTAGGAGTCATCGGCGATCAGATCTGGAGAGTCCGACGAAAGAAGACTGACGGGTGGAGTCGGAGGCAGCGTGTGGTGGCGGCGCGTGGCTTGTCCGGCGGCTGCGATTCTTAAGCGGTCAGCCGATCTGGAGGTGGAAAACTCGATGGTGGTGGCGGTGTGGTGAGTTGGTAGCCGGACAGTGGTGACTTCGGTATAAGCAGTGACGATTAGGGTTTAAAATATGCTGGAAAGGGTTTAAAATATGCTGGAAAACAATACACAGCTAGGGTTTCGACGGCTAGGGTTTTTTTGTCTCACCGATGGCTCTAATACCATGTGAGAAAATGATTAGGAGAGAAAAACCAAAGAGACTAGCCTCTTTTACCTTGTTATTTATAATTAGCATAATGGGCCTTAAACCTATGGGCTTAATCTAATTAAAAATAAAACACATATAATAATTATAACATATACTAAAAATTCTAATAGTTGTCAATCCAATTTTGTAACAAAGTGATATCAGAACTGTTAGATCAAATCATCATTAGTTTGTAGGATCCCAGCCGTTGGATCTGAAAATTTTCAACAACAGCAAACAGTATCATCTTCTTCTTTGGTTCAAGTAGCAGCTACCACCATCACCACCAGTGCCGCCACCTGCCACCGCCGTTTGAACCGTTGACGTCCACCACGCCAACCGCAATCGTCAACCTCTACGACCCCTATTGTCTGCATGAGGTTCATCTTCTTTTGTTGTCTGCTATTTTAGAAACCAACAACCACGCCCACTATTGTTTGACCGCCACATGCCGTCATGACCTTCCTCCTTCGTGTTTCTTTTTGTGCTATTTATTAGTGGCTTCACTAATCGATCTCCTCTGCCATTAGTTTTAGCCATTGTCGACTGCCTTTCAACATGCCATCACCGTTCGTCGGGCGGCCTTGCCATTACGACACAATGCCGTTTCTGGCCGCTGCTTTTAACTATCGTCGATCTCTAGCTAATATTAGTCCCTACCCACAAGTTTTGCTTCTGCCATTAACGACCTTCTATTGCCTCTGACAAGCTTCAAGATTCAGCCTAGATCCAAAATTGGGTCAAGTTTGACCCATTGACTCATTACCCCACCAAATCTGACCCGCCATCCAGATCTAATAGATTTGTTATCTAGATCTAGATCTGATTTTTGACTAGATTTGGGCCAGATTTAGTATTTTTAATTCATTTTTAGTTGGGTTTATTATTAAAATTATTTGATATTATTTGTGAATATTTAATGGCTTTGTTGAAGTATGATATTTCTTTATGGGACCAGAATATCAAATTTTCACTATGACAGGTTAAGATGATGCGCTTTTGGGCTTCAGAAAAATGCCACAATCATAGAGTATTAAAGAAAAATAACATAAGGATCATAAGGCCTTATCTCAAATACATCTACATTTATCAAATCAAATTTTGCAGGATATTTTGAACGAAAAAATCATTTTCGCTCTATGGTTGAAACTAGAACAGCTATGTATAACAAAGAGCTTAACCAATAGATTGCATCTGAAGCAAAGATTACATTCTCATCGAATGGCTGAATGTACGTCTATTAAGAGTCATTTAACAATTTTTAAAGAAATTGTTTCTGATTTGGAGGCCATGGAAGTTAAGTATAGTGATGAGGATTTGGCTATAATTTCATTATGTTCTCTGCCGACCTCTTATTCAACTTTTAGAGACACCATACTCTATTACTCTCACCTTAGATGAAGTTTGTGATGCTTTATTTTTGAAAGAAAAATTGATAAGCAATTATTGGGGACTTTTGAGAATTAGGGAAAGGGTTTGTTGATTAAAGGAAGAACACATGATAAAAATTCTGGTGGTAAAAGAAAAAGTAGATCCAAGTCCAAGAACAAAGAAAAAGTATGTAATTACTGTAAGAAGAAAGGATACATAAAGAAGAAGTGTTATAAGCTGCAAAACAAATTTAAGAGATAGGAAATTTATCAGAAATGAAAAGAACCAGAAACTTTAGGTAAAACCAATGTTGAAAATAACAGTACTGATGAAGAACTTATGGTGGTTACTAATGAGGGTATTAAACCTAATGAAGATTGGATCCTTGATACAGTATGCATATTTTATATATCTCCCAATAGGGATTGGTTTTGGACATATAAAACTCTAAATTCTAGTGATGTGTTGATGGGCAATAATTCTTCTTGTAAAATTGCTAACATTAAAACAGTCAAAATTAAGATGTTTGATAGTATTGTTCGAACTTAAACTGATGTCAGACATATTCCCGATCTTAAGAGAAATCTTATTTCATTGAGTACTCTTGATTCGAATAAGTACAAATTCATTGGTAAAGGTGGAGTTATCAAAGTCAATAGATGTGCTCTTGTTGTGATGAAAGCACGAAACAGTACGGTCGATTATATGTTCTATAAGGTTCTACCATTATAGGTGATACTTAAGTTTCTACTTCTTCTTTATCTGATACTAATCTCAATTAGTTATGAGATATGCGTCTTGGGCATATAAAGTATGGCTAAATTGAGCAAACGAAGACTTCTTGAAGGGTAGAATACTGAAAAATTGGAGTTTTTGTGAGCACTGCATTTTTGGTAAGAAAAAACGAGTTAAATTTACTAAAGGCATTCATAATACGAAAGGTATATTGGATTATGTTCATTCTGATCTCTAGGGTCTGACTAGATTACCCTCTACAAGTGGTGCCAAGTATGTTGACCAAGTCACTGCCTATTGCAAAATTCGAGCATTGTGTGGATTTGGTTGGTATTCGTTAAGGAGATTGATTCTCCATGATTTCGTTGAAAGAAATAATTCTGGATAATTCTGTTTGTGGATTTAGAGTCGATGTAGAGATTTGTGATAATTATGACTCAAAATTCTTATTTATATGTGATTGGGTTTCTTAATTTGACTAACATTATGACTTCGAATTTAACTGTAATTATGATATTGTCAAATTCGATTTTATCTTAAATTTATCTCATCTGAAGGAATATTCTCATACGTCATCTTCTGATCAGGATATGGTTTTCTGTATTCATCCATAGATAATTTTAGGTCTATAAATAGGTGTCCAGGTCACATGAAATCAGACGTAGAATTTGCATATCAATATCACTTTTGTATTACCATTTTTGGTTAGTAATATTTTATTTCTTTCTGTCGTGATTTTTTTCGATTTAGGTTTTTCACATCAAATTCTCCGTATGTGTGTGGTTGATTAGTTTGATTGTGATTTGTTGTCGATCTAATTTCGTAACACTATGTGAACTATGGTTAGAAGTATGAACTTGTCAAAAAGTATTGAAAATTTATTTATTAAAAAAATATTTTTAATACTTTTCACAATCTCCATCAGTGAGATAATGATTTTAAATTTGCTTAATTTACACTATTTAAGTACACTAAGTTTGTACAAAAATTTGTAAAACGAGAGTCACCTGCATTGTAATATTTTTCATATAAAAATTATTTATGAAAAAAAAGAAAAAAAAATCCGATTCACCTCCAATAATTCAATGGGTGGCCCCTAAATTTAAAAATTAAAAATTAATTTACATAAATTTTAAACTGTCAAATTATTTTTATTTACGTTCACATCTTTTAAATAACTCAGGCTTTATTGACCAACATGCAAAACACTTTGATGTTCATCCATATAATGATTGTTCACTTTGAAGTCACAAGAAAAAAAAAAAAAAAAACTCACGAGGGAACAGAAAAACAGTGTAATATATGTCTCTTTATTTGCCACTATTGGGTGGGACAAATCACAGAACTCACTGGATTAATTACTATATTCTCTACCAAAAAGACAAAAAGTCAAATATATATATATATATAGACATACAGAAAACACAGAGAGCCAAAAATGGTGGTAAGGCAGCTGGAATTCACCAATCTCCATGCCCCCACCCCCAAAGAAATATTCAAAAGATGACATAATTCAGAAATCGAATCCAAATCTACTGCTCTCTGGTGGAAGAAGAACCGCAAAAACACCATCTCTCACCATCGATTCGATGCTAATTGGCAAGCCAGAACCAGATCTATTATGTATGTATATATATATAAAGGGTTAGGGTTTTTACTTTTTCATGTCGGCTTCAAATCCTGAAACATGGCGTCCCACCGGATCTCGTCCACCCAGTAAGAGTCGTCGTTCCGCTTCGGCTTCCCGCAGCCGTCGTCGTTGTCGTCGACGACAACCGCCGGACTTGAAAAGCTGTTCACTCTGGGGCTGCCGCCGTTGGTGAGCAGGAGGCGATCTGGCTTCGATATCAGCAGCCGCTTGTTCCTCTTCGCCATCGCGTCCTTCCTTCTCGAGCTGCAGGCCCGCCGCGGCGGCACCAACACGATAGCCGTCGCCGGCGAGTCCTCACGGCGGATCAGGCTCCGGATGCGGCTGGCGACGAAGCGCTTCGTGCGCTTGATGGCAAGCAGGAGGCTGGAGATGGGGTGGGTTCTGGATTCCTTCCTGGCCAGCTTGAGGATCTCGAGTCGGTGCTTGGCGATAGCGATGCCCATGCTCTGGAGAAACTCGTGGTTGAAGTAGGCGATGTCGTCTTCTTCGAGCTCGTTCTGGGAGAAAGCGAGGCCGTACTCGTACACTAGCGACGGCTCCAGCCCGGTCTTCAATAGCCAGGAGAACCAGTCCATGGCTGGCAATTGACAGATGGTCTCAACATGAGCCCTCTTCCCATAGAGAGAGATTAGCACATATATATATATATATGTATGTATAAATAAATAGAAGCTTTGGCCCACCCTACCTGCCCTTTTTCACTTGCCTAGTACAAGAGAAGACGGCAAGGCAACTACAATGAATGAGACTCCTTGGATGGCGTATTTACATATTTGCCTGCGAGACAACTTACAATTCAATTTGGATGCTTAATTGTTTGGCTGTCCAATCTTCGTCCAATTAATCATCAGAGGTGGATGATCTTCTTTTTTAATGTACCTTTCGAATAAATTTAGATGCGGATATAGTCTATACACACTCAAAATTGAACATTCAGTATAGTTCATAAAAAATTTACATTTCAACCTTATCTTGTCTTCTAGTTAAATGTAGTCTTCCCATAATAATTTTACCCTTCAAATCGCTGCGCTGATTTGAATCTCGATATTTCATGTAAAACTCCAAGTATTTCATCATTGAACCATATCCTTGGAGACTGGATGCTTAATTGTTCATTGTTAGGGCTCCTCTTAAATTCGCATCATTCGTGATTTATATAATTAAATTAATTAGGACACCATCACTTACCACAATTAGTCACGTAAGCTGAAGAAGCCAAGGATGCTCTTAGTGCCGCCTCAAAAAGCAAATAACATTATAACACCATCGGGTCTACCACTTTACTATAAAGACATACAAGAGATTAAGTTATTTTTTCTATGATGGGCGTTTTGAATAAATTCTTCTAAAAGCTAAGACATATATATTCACGTCACTGAGTTTTAACATATATATTTTAGTTTTGGGTCCAAAATGAAGAGCATAAAGATACATAGAGAATTAAGGGAGTGGTTGAAACTTGGGTAATTGGTTAACATTGTGGGGGTGGTGGGGGGTAAAGGGTGGTTGAGACTTGAGAATGACAAAAGGGGGGGAGTGTGGAGTGGGGGGTGGGGTCTTTTAGAAGGGACAGTGAGAGAGGGCACATGCATGTTCAAGTGTTCCCTCCAATCTAATCTAAAGAATGAGATGGGAAAATTACAAAAGGAGTGAGGACTAAGGAATTGGTTTGTTTTGTGAACTGACTTGTGGACTGTGGCGCGTGAAGTGTGTGGGGGGCGGGGGCAACAGTACTGCCATCAATCACGGATTCAGCAAAAGCTTATTTTGTGGGGCACACACCCTCCCCTAAGGTCCCTACACTTGTATGTGTCTTTGTTTCAGGGGAGTTGCATCATTCCAAATTCTTGATTTACCTTTTGAGATTTTTGGGTTTAATCTCTGTTTGATTCTTGTGATTGATTAGTTATTCATTTAATTTTTTGTATTGTATTATTACACTTAAATACTTGTTTATTGTAAGCTTTGAGACAAAAAGTTTACTTTATTGGAGCTTTTGTCAGTTATACGATGATAAAAGGGAATTCTAATAGATTTCCAAAGATAGCCACCCTCTTGGGTCTTGCATGGATGACTTTTGCTTTTGGTCAACAATACTAATAATCTAAGTTATACTTTGAAATTCAAGCCACATGCGTGCCTGTCACGCTAGGTAGACATGGTCAATTAATGCATAATGGTTGAATAAGAAACCGATTCTTTAAAATATTAAAGACAAAAATCGCTTGATGAGCAAGCTTCTTCTTTTTTTTTTGAAAGTTAATTCATTCAATTTTGATGTAGCTTAAATACAATAATAAAAATTTATTTGTTGTGGAGAATTATCTTCAAATCTTAAGAACTCTACGAAAACAAATTCGTCAGATGACAAAAGAAAGTGTAGAATTTTTAAACTGATAATAAATCTTTTATTTCTTTTTTTTTTTAAATAAGAGCTTACCTGTTTATAATTGAGCTAAGAGATTTGTGAAAAGCATTCATAATACTCTAAGATTGATTAGGAATTGAATTGTTGTAGATAAGTTTTATTCTTAATTTGTGCAATTCTTAGAGGAAATTTCAAAGGTATGTGTTTGCACGTTGGGAAATGCCCCATAGGAGAGATCTCCTAGGAGATGAGTTTATGGATTCTAGCCAATGCCCTACAGGAGAGATCTCCGGGGAGATGAGTTTATGGACTCCAGTCGAGGGAGTCTCTTGCAGACATTTGGGTCTCCCGAGCCTTTTGTGGCTTTTCTTTATTTTATTTGGTGTTTTTAAGCTTCTTTTTGGGAAATGGACACTAGTTTAATACAAGCTTTGACCCATTATTCATTAATTGTTCTCACTCTTTTCTTCGAGCTTCTTAGACAGAAGGATATTTCATCTTTGTTGGACTTCCCTTCGGGAAACTTCTTCTAAATAGTTTTTTTTTTTTTGGTGTGTGTCAATGGCTTTTTAGAATAGGCCTTGCTTTACTGCATGATTTTCTTCTGATCCAACGATTGGGGTCTCTTAGTACTTTTTGCCTTACGGTCCATATTGTGGTCATCTTTGTCATTTCATCTATTTTTCTTTAGCTCTTTTGCATTTTGTCATATCTTGGGTCAAACCTACATAAGGCTCGAGAAGCTGTCTGCAGCGGCCACAAAGACTGAAAGAGTATGGGTACCTGAGGAGGAAGAGGAGAAGAAGAAGCAAAAAGTAAAGGTCCTCTAATAGTCTCAAAAGGGTGAAAAGAACTCAAAACATCGAGACGAGCTTGCTTGTTTGGACTCACAATTTGAATAGCCTAACATTTCTGTTTTGCATCTAAAGTCTTTTTTTTTTGGGGGGGGGGGGGGAAGGGCATCCCCAAAACAACCCATTATTGCAAGAAAAAAGAAGTACCAAACGATCAGCACATCAGAAAAGAAAAGAAAAAATAAACAAAAGCAATAAAAAGTACCCTCAAAAGAGGCATGCTCTTGCAAGGATATGAAAGTGTGTGCATGATCTTCCTCTCTCATCTTACTATGCCTCTCCATCTACTCATTATTATAAGAGGGGACACTAGAAGAAGAAAAATTTGAAGACGATAATCGAACACTAACACCAAAATAACCCTTGATATGTTTATTAGGAGAGCCTCATCTTCACTACTAAAGGACCAATAGGGGACCCTCACCTTCACTAAAATGCCCAATTGAAAGCCCCCACCTAGCAACATATATATTCTCTAGAGTTAAAACATTGGAAAAGTGACTAGCTCTAAGCAAGACTAACTTCCTAATAACCTCATGGTAAACCACACAAACACTCATAGGAGGAGGGAACTTAACTGCATGAGCCTCTTACTCATCGTCCCAACACTATTAAAGGGAGTGTTCACATAGACGCTTCACCACAAACTAGATAGACTCAAAGCTCTACCTTGTTAGAAATGTTTAAAAATAGCTTTTTTAACTCCCAATAACATCTATAGGGTAAAAAAGTTAATCAGCTGATCTACCCCCAAAGTAGATAGAAACAACTAAATAGCTTAGGGAAAGACACCACTTCCCTTTGGTGGCACAAGACAAAAAAGGCCACCAATTGGACCCATATATTCAAGTGAAGTTGAGTTAGCACCAAATGGCTCGTCCTTAAAAAACTCATTTGAGTTCAACGATAGGGAATTAAAGACTAGCCATTAAGGATACCTCATGAACACTTATACAATCCTCATTAACACGAGTCGTGCCAATGTCTCCCCACCCAAGAAGTCTTATTTCATAATCCTCTATGAATGGGTAACATTTCCTCACTCTCTCAAGATCCGTCTCTTCAAATCTAGACCAAACCCCCAAACCTTATCTCTTAAGGAGTGAAAGGCTTAGTTGTATGTTTCGTCCTAGCCATCACTTATCCAAATAACTCACAAAATAGAAGAAATCTCCAAGAGATTAGAAGAAACAAATGAGTGAAAATGTGGATAACCAAACACGTTTCGGGAAAGTATGTGAGTAGTCACTAGGACAGTATGCTAGTAGCCTTTGGGAGACAAGTGAAAAAGCAAAAAGAAAACTCATTTGAAAACTTTGAATAACTGCACTAGCGAGAAAGTAGAAAAACTCTTTTGGAAGCTTTGAATGAAGGGAAATTCTATTTACAGCGAACTTTTTACTCTTCGCAGCCAATTTTTCATATACCTAAAATAACCTTGAATAAAAGTTCAATATTACCCTTATCTTCCAGACTCAGCTACTCAACTGACATTTTACTCTATTTTTCGGCGGAGATTCTCTATTCTTTCTAACTCAACTACTCACGTCAATCAAATTTATTTTCGATTAAAAAATTTATTTTTCTGAAAAAAAATCTTCACTGACATATTCTCTGAGATTCATCTTTTAAAAAAATTAGTATCCTCTCAAATCCATTTGCTCTCTAAAATTTTCTATTTTCTCTACTTTCATTCTCTCCATTTTCTGTATCCTCTCAAATCCATTTTCTCTCAAACATAACGAGTCAGTAATCCATCATGGATTACTACACAAAACTGTTGATGAATAATATAGAAGCATTTGAGGAAGAACAAAACAAATATCCAGAAGAAAATGAATATCACGTCGACGAGGTAAGTAAATTTATTTTGATAAGAATGTAATATGTTTCTGTGTGTGTTTATATTTATAATATATGTATAATATGTGTGAGAATGAAATTTAGAGTAAATTGATATTTTCACAATATTTTTAAAATAAATTTTTATAAAAATTTTAAAAAAAAATTAGAGTTCAAGAAAGTTCCTTTTCCCCGAACTCCAGCATTCGGGGAAGGCATCCTTCCCCGAATGCTGGAGTTCGGGGAAGGCATGCTTCCCCGAACACCAGCATTCGAGGAAGCATGCCTTCCCCAAATGCTGGCATTCGGGGAAGGCATGCTTCCCCGAACGCTGGAGTTCGGGAAAAAGCATCTTCCCAGAACTCCAGAGTTCGGGGAAGGCTGTCTTTCCGAACTCTGGAGTTCGGGCAATCCCCGAACTCTAGAGTTCGGTCCCCCTTCACTTCCCCTAACGTTGGAGTTCGGGGAATAATGAATTTTACGAATTCTAGTATTCTAGAAATTTAGTTTTCTCCGAACTCTAGCATTCGGAAATATATATTTTAATTATGTTTTAATCTTATTTTAATTTTATTAATTCTTTTTATAGGAATCCAATCGTGATATTCAACAATTTGATGTTACCGAACCGTTTACTACTAATCAGGTATGATAGATTTTTAATAATTTATTTAAATAATTATTTTTATTATACATAAAATATTCTAAATGGTTGTTTTTTCTTGTTTAGTTATTTGATACTAGAGAAGCATTGATTGGATGGGTTAAGAAAATTGGAAAAGAAAATGGAATTGTGATTGTGATAAAGAGTTCAGAATGTGGAGATCCGAGAAAAAGACCTAGAATTCGTCTTGCTTGTGAACGTAGTGGAAAGTATAGACCGTCTAAAATGAAATAGGAAACAATTGAAGAATCAAAACGGAAATTCACAGGTTCAAAAAAGTGTGATTGTCCGTTTGAATTACTTGCTATGAAATTCGAGCAGTGGAAGTTGAAAGTTGTATGTGGCTTTCACAATCATGCATCATCAACTCAACTAGAGGGTCATTCATATGCAGGAAGACTTACAGAAAAGGAGAAAGTAGTTTTAAAAACAATGTCTGAGAATTTTGTGAAGTCTAGAAATATTTTGATGGCACTGAAAGCAGAGGATGAGGATAATGTAACTACTATCAAAACTATATATAATGCTCGTCAAAGATACAAACTTATTGATAAAGGTGGTAGATCACAAATGCAACAGTTGATGAAGAAGTTAAGAGAATGTAATTATGTGGAGTGGCATAGAAGTGATGGATCAACAGATTGTATTTCAGAATTATTTTGGGCTCATCCGATATCTATATCTTTATTAAAAGTATTTCCACATGTATTAATAATGGACTGTACATACAAAACCAACAAGTATAGATATCCACTCCTCGAAATTGTTGGTGTAACATCTATTGAGTTAACTTTTCCTGTTGCATTTGTATTCATGAATCATGAATACGAAGATAACTACACATGGGCTATGGAGAGATTAAAGAATATGATGTCACCTAATACATTTCCAGGATTAGTTGTCACTGATAGGGAATTAGCATTGATGAATGCAATACATAAAGTATTTCCAACTACGGCTACTTTATTATGTAGATGGCACATATCAAAAAATGTGCTTGCTAAGTGTAAGAAATTTTTTGATAGAAAGGAGATATGGGAGAAGTTTATGTTAGGTTGGAATCTTCTTGTTTTTGCCTCTACTGAGACTGAGTATGAACGTCTGCTTTCTGACTTAATCATCGAGTACCATGGATATGAGGATGCAATTGATTATGTGAGAAAGACATGGCTGAATGATTATAAAGAGAAATTTATTGCAGCATGGACAAATAAAGTATTGCATTTTGGAAATATTACTACTAACAGGTATTCTTTAATAAACTTAACTCTTATTCTTATTGTTTTATTATAATATATCTAATTAATCTCTAATTAATCCAATACATCAATATGCTTATACTTTTATTCAGGGCTGAGAGTGCACATGCGAAGCTGAAGAGATATTTGGGATCATCTCAAGGTGACTTTGAGTCATCACGGAAAATTATCAACTCTCTTATTGAGTTACAACATACCGAGATTAAGGGGTCTTTTGAGAAGAGTTTAATGTTGGTACAGCATGATTTCAGACCAAAAATTTTTAGAGAATTGAGAGGTATTATATCAAGAAATGCAATGAATATAGTGTTAAAGCAAATACAAATAGCTCAAAAAATTAGAGCAGATAAGGTTGCATGTGGATATGTGATAAGAAACACACATGGTTTACCTTGTGCACATGAAATTTCAGAATTAATGATGGAGGGACGACCAATTCCTTTATCATTTGTGCACCCTCACTAGACAAAATTAAATTTGGTACAAACTGCTGATTCATCTGTTCTAACTATTTATCCAGAGTTAGAAAGTCTGTATAATATGTTTCAGTCAGAACCAACAGGAGGTAAACTCGTATTGAAACAGAAATTGAGAGAATTAATAGATCCAACTACCACTTCATTGATACCACCAAGTGTGAAAGTTCGGACAAAAGGTAAGCCATCATCAAAGAATAAAATTCAGATTGATACATCTACTCGACGTGATCCATCATATTTTGAAATAGTACAATCTGTTCATGACACTACATCTCCAACAACACAGAGCTCAGTGAAGACACCAAACAGAGGTAAATTTTATAGCAGTGTGAAACACAGATTGCTAGGTTATGATGCTTCATTTCCAGCAAATATCCAACATTTTATACATAATATTGTTAATGTGGAGTCGGATGGACACTGTGGATTTCGTGCTATTGCTGCCTTACTTCGAATGAGTGAGCATAATTGGAGCGATGTTCGTATGAATTTAATTGAAGAGTTGCATACTTTTTGTGATGAGTATATACAGATATACGGATCTGCTATGCGTGTAGATGAATTAATACACACTTTCTTATTTTGAGTGTGTTGCACCTTGCCAACATTGGATGACTTTACCAGACATGAGACATTTGATTGCTTCGAAATATAATGTTGTCTTGGTTCATTTATCTCGAATACAATGTCTTACCTACCTTCCATTGAGATCAGTCGCCCCTTCAGTGATACAACGTAGGATGATTACTATTGGTTTTGTGGACGATTGTCATTTTGTGCAGGTATTATTATTTAATAATTTATTTATATATTGATATAATTATGTTAACATAAACAAATGTAATATTAATAATTTTATTTTGTCATTTTTCAGGTATTTCTGAAATCAGGCTCACCAATTCTTGATCAAATCTCGATCGATGTATCGGATTTTGTACAAATGGATGTGTAATAGATGAATACCAAGGTAAATATTCAGGTATAAAATGCCATGGAAATAAAGCAGGTCTACCACGTCGATGTGGTGGCAATAAATACATATCCCATCGATTCCAAATATCATCAATAAATGTATAAATTACTCTATTTGATGTTGTACCTGCACCCCGCCTAGCTTCAAGAGGTGATAATGGGGGTGGAGGAATAGTCTGTACATACCCAAACTGTCGTAAAACTCTTTCAGGATGATATGGTTCTATAATACCTCCACATTTTAGACAACCTGAGAAAAATGTAATATTTGATAATGGGTGATGTGAACGAACCCTCCAATATGGCATCCAAATCACCTGTAAATATTATTTATATAAATATTAATTTTAGAATATATTAAATAACTTACAAATAATAGTATATAAGAAATACCTCGTCCGATGATAAAACATCAATCTGCTCTCTAATAGATTGTAAAGAATCAGTATCACAAACAGGTAACCAACGGAGAGCTCGTGGCTGCTCATCACTATATAATAAGTTACATCTAATTCTAGTAAAGGGAAAATATTCGTACACCCATGCCTGTAAATTTGATATAAATAATTATGTTAAATTTATATAAATATATGATATAAAATTATAAAATTAAAATAATTACCTCAAGTAAGGTAAGATATCCAACAATACTCTTCACCTCTCGTCTGGTAGCAATACCGAGCTGTCGATATAAATATGCGAGACAAGCAGCTCCCCATGCATAATTACCAATCATACTTAAATCCTCTAATAATGTCAAGTACGCCACTGAAACTAATGTACCACTTTTGTCTACAAATAATGTACATCCTAATAAAAATAACATATATGCTCTACTGATATATTCAATCTCTTCATTTGAAACCTCATTTGGTAGATGCATAAATGTTCTTTTTAACCAGTCTAATTTTACAAAAGGTCCTCGATTTTCTCTAATCTGTTGTGCTGCTACATCTAATGAAACTCCAAGTAACCTACATAATAAATCACTAGCTTCACTAGATGTCAACTGATGAGGCACAGGATATAGATCTTCCTGTTACTGGAATCTTCAAAATAGCAGCAACATCATATAATGTTATACTTATCTCTCCAAATGGTAAATGAAATGTATTAGTCTCAGGCTGTCATCTCTCTGTAAATGCTGAGACTATAGCATAATTTATATATCGATAAGTACACTCTACCAATGGTGACAAACTAGAACCCATAACAATATCACGAACACGAGGCTGATTATCCAATGGCCATTCAGAAATTTTAAGGCCATGATTTCTACATTTTAATATGCCTCTTTCCTGTTAAAAGATTCAAATATCTAATTATTTAAATTATAAAAACTTGGAGTAAGCAATTATTTAAATTATAAAGATAAATATTAAAAAAATTAATATAACTTATCTCTCCTGCCCATATTGCAAATGCAACATGATTTTTAAAACTTTTTAGAATTGATCTATCTCTAGGGCCCCCAGGTAGTGGTTCAGAAATATCATCAGGTTGTGAGGATGATAATGGTTGATCAGTTGCTTCTTCTTAATTAGGGTTGGGATACTCCTCAACTGGATTTACCACTAGATCTTCTACTGTCTCTAAGATAGTCGGTTCACTAGAACTCTCAATCCTCCTTCTTCTTCTAGTTGATGCAGTAGGAATCTCTCGAGAAGAAGAAGACTGACGAGACGAAGAAGCTTCACCTCCTCTTCTACCACGTACCATATCTACAAAATAACACAAAAATAAAAAATAACAGATAAGTACAAAATAATACAAAAATAAAAATAACAGATATCATATTTACAAAATAACACAAAAATAAAAAATATTAAATATAACATATGAAAAATTACTAACAATGCTTACAATGAATTTACAAAATTCATGTTATACAAAATAAGGTAAAAATAAAAAATATATATTTATTTGCATTAAAAATTAAATTATTCAACTTCTAAACTTAAATAAAAAATTCCAATACCTAAATAAAAAATTAAGTATAAAAAATATTAATTATCACTATTTAATTAAAAAATTAAAATTTTTTAAAATATAAAAAATAAAATAAAAAATAAATCCGAGCCCGCCCGAAACCCGGGTTTCAGAGGCGGGCCGCCCGCCCGAAACCCAGGTTTCGGGGGCGAGGGCCGCCCCCGAAACCCAGCTTTCGGGAGCGGCCCTCGCCCCCGAAACCTGGTTTTCGGGGGCGAGGTCCACCCCCGAAAGCTAGGATTCGGGGGCGGCCATCGCCCCCGAATCCCAGCTTTGGGGGCGGCCATCGTCCCCGCCGCCCCCAAAGCTGGGTTTTGGGGGCGATGGCCCAACCGTCGAAACCCAGCTTTGGGGGCGGCGGGGACGAAGTCCGCCTCGAAACCCAGCTTGCATCCCTCCCTCGACAACCTATCTAGAGCTATCTCTCTATAGATCGAATCATGGAATCAAAACAAAACAATGTAATCCAAAAAAATAAGTAAAAACTTACCTCACAAGCGCACACAGACACGGTGTAGAGAAGGCAACGACGAGTGCTGCTGGAAGTGAGTGAGGTTAGAGAGAACTCAGAAATGGCGTAGAGAATGAGGTGAGGCGCGGCGGAGAGGATGAATGGGTATATATATGGGGGCAAATTTGGAAGATAGTTGGCTGCAATGAGTAATACTTGTGGTTGAGAAGAGTAATTATTAAATTTGTTTTAATAATGGCTGCGAAGAGTAAAAAGTTCGCTGTAAATAGAATTTCCCTTGAATGAATACTCAAATGAAAAGTATAAGAAATGACCAATTGCCCCTTTTATAGGAAACCTCAAGAGATGAAATGATAGAGACGACTGTAATCAAGACTATAAGGTAAAAAGTAGCAGGGGATCCCAACTATTGGATTAGAAGAAAATGATCTAGTAAGGAAAGGCTCATGATAAAAGGCCATTGATGCTACAAAAAGCCCTATTCGAAAGAAGTCTCTAAGAGAATAGTCTGATAAAGATCAAATACTCTTCTTTTCGAAAAACTTAGAGAAAAGAGTAGGGAAAATTGATGAGTAATGGGTCAAGGCCCATTTCTTAAATAAATAAAAAAAAAAAGGCCTAAACATAACCAGTAAAGAAAACAAGAAATGTCGCAAAATGCCCAGGGGACCAGAAGTCTCCGGAAGACCTTCTTGATGGAATTCCATAAGTGAAACTCTCTCGAGAAACTCAAATGTCTCTAGGAGACTCCCTCGGCTGGAGTCCATAAACTCCTTCCTTGGGTGACCACTCCCACAAGATATTCTCCAGACAAATGTGCAAACACATACTTTCAAAATCTCCTCCGAGAATTGTACAAAGGATAAAACTTATCTACATCAATCCAAATCCTAACTAATCTTGGAATCCCATGAATAATTATTAAAAATCTCTTAGATCAAATATAAATGGGTAAGACCTCATTCCAAAAAAAAGTAAAACACTCATTACCAATTCAAGAATTTTACCATTTTTTTTGTGATATCAAATAACCTAATTTAAGTATCAGAGTGTTTATGTGAGAAATGCCCCCACGCCTTCTAATAGTTTCGTTTTTGCAGAGTTCTCAAGATTTGAAGATAGTTTTCCTTAACAAATAAATTTTATTATTATGTTTAAACAACAACAAATATAAATACATAAAGATATATTTTTAAAACAAACAAACATTTTACTTTTACCCTATCTATCCTCATAATTTTTTGTTGGTGAGAATGAATAGTTTTTAGGAGGTTAATGGCCTGATTTATCTTGAACTTTGAGTCATTTTTTAATTTTATCTTGTTTTAAGAATTATTTCAATTTGAGTCTAATACTTTAAGATTGATGTCAATTTTATCATATGTTGTCCAAGCGTGTGTCCTAACTGACGTGACGAATGAGGTGACGTGTTGATGTATTAAATAATTCACACATCAACAAAATGACGTAGTTTTTGAATTATTCATGTTGGCCCAATTGTTGAACTGATTTAGAGTTTCAAGCGAGAAGAAAAAGGCTGCAAGGCGAGGTGCAACAGTCACAGTTCATCACTTTCGTTGCCGTCGTTGTCACCATGCAGCAAGATATAAAGTGAGTCATCAATTTTGCTACTGTCACTATATGACGCTTCCGTCACCGTCACCTTGTAATAGTTAGGGTGAGTTGTCAATTTTTCCACCATCGTCGTGCGTTGCTTTTGTCGACATCGTCGTGCAATATTGCCTTCCATTGCAATTGTTGTGCACTGTCGCTTTGATTCGTTGTCGTCGTACAATGTCACTTCGATTTCTCACCTTCCATGATTGAGTCGTTGCCTTCCGTCGTCGATTTGTTATCATACAATAGTCGTCGTCCAGCCTCTCTCCCTTTTCCTCATTTTTCTCGCTTAAAACCCTAAATCAATTCAACAATTTGGACCATATGAATAAGGCAAAAACAACGTCATTTTGTCTTATGATTTGCAGCAAGAATAAGGAAAAACAACGTCGTTCTGACACATCAGCACGTCATGTCATTCGTCACATCAATTGGGACACACGCCTGAGCAACATATGATAAAATTGACATTAACCTTAAAGTATTAAGCTCATATTGAAACAATTTTTAAAACGGAATAAAATCAAAAAATAACTAAAGGTTTAGGATAAATCAAGCTATCTCAAGATTTGAACATAGTTTTCCTCAATAATTAAATTTTATTATTATGTTTAAACAACAATAAATATACATATATA
This sequence comes from Diospyros kaki, assembly GCA_036245055.1. Taxonomy (NCBI): domain Eukaryota; kingdom Viridiplantae; phylum Streptophyta; class Magnoliopsida; order Ericales; family Ebenaceae; genus Diospyros; species Diospyros kaki. Next base: position 9,347,043 of record BSEG01000003.1, read on the forward strand.
AAGATATTTTTAAAAAAGTGAAAATTTTACTCTTACCACCATGTCTATCCTCGTCCCTTTTTGTGGTGAGAACCAATGGTTTTTAAGGCTTTGTTTGGGAATGATAAGAAAATAATTTTTATTTAAATTATTTTTATTTGGAGATCTGTACAAATAATTGAAATAGAAAATTATTAACAAATATATAACAATTATACTTCCTGATGATATGGTCACGAGCAAGTCTAACCTTTATTTTGTAAGTCCAATAAGAAGATCAATCCGTTGTAATTGTCATAATATTCCCTATCAATTTGGGCATTGGAAGTGCAATTTCCGATTATCAACTTTATATAAAATTATAATTTTATAGTTATAATTTACTTTAACATGATTTTTGAATGTATACTTAATTCTTTTCATAGAAAGTGTATAATTATTAATGAATTGTATTCTTATATACAAAAGTGAAGTGATGCCCATAATTTTTGTTTGTGTATGAGACCAATCAATATTATTCCCTGTGCCACCAAACCCATAGGGACACCGGAGGACATAATTTTCCAGATTAGTTGGCCTACGTTACTGATTAACTTCACTTAATTTCGTTCCCGTTCAACCAAAATTGACAATAATCTTCTTTGCCAAATCACTCTATATTGCTATAAAAAATGCTACTTATATATAGAGAGATATACCTTGAACTACACATACATGCAAATGATCACACTATTTGTACATAAAAAGATTTACAGAACCCTTTATAGAGTGATATATCGCGATATTTTGACATCAAAATATCACAATTTTTGTTCACCCCCTTCTTTCTTTCTCCCCTCTCTCTCCCCACCCGCCTCGCCCTCGCCTACTCTCGCAGTAGCCTCGCCTTCTCTCACCACTGCAACCTCACCGCTTCTCCCTTTACCACCACGTCTCCTCTTGCAGTCTCGCCTCCTCACTGCTGCATTCTCCAACAACTGGAGACCACCCAAACCAACCAAGGATGCAGCGGGTGGCAGCGAAGTGGGCAGCGGTCAGCCAGGCGAGGATACAGCCGACGGCGGCAATCGATAAGCAGTTAGGGAGAGGGCGAGTGCGAGAGAGAGAGAGACTGAGGAGAGAGAGTGAGAAAGAGAGAGAGTCTAGATCTTTTGAATTTGGGTCATTTATCAAGGCAAATTGGTCATTTCATCATTCTGTAAAGGATTTTGTACATTATTTTCTGTACAAATAACATTATTCTACATGCAAATAACCAAAATACACTTTATCAAATTGCAAATTTACTCTCCTCCCATTATTCGCCTCCTTTCTCATGTCTCTCACTTTTTTATAGTCATCTTCAACGACCACTTATCGCTGCCTTCCTCTCGCTACCTCACCTCGTGTCACCTTGTTTCTTACTCGTTGATCGTTGTTGCATCATTCCTATCGTGAAAAGGAATGATGTAGTGATAGTCGGTACGTGAGAGACGAGACGATGAGAGATAGTCCCTGAAGACGGCTATAGAAATGAGAGAGAAAAAAAAAAGGATAATCAAGAGATGAGGGGTAAATTTATAATTAGGTATTTAAAAATAGATTATAATTGGGGGTGAGAGAGAGTAATGATTTGCGCCATTAGTAAAACTATTCATGAACTTTGATTGGACAGCCTCACGTCACATCATTTAGGACTTTCAAGAGTGAGATCAATGATATTAACAACTCTCCCGGGCTCTTTAGACATTTTAGTCTCTTGGTAAGGCATGGTTTGTTAGTTACCACCTAAACTTTAATGCCCCACTCCCACTTTAGACATTCCAGTCCCTTGACAAGATATGGTTGTTTGTTAGGACATAAACTTTAATTCTAAGGATAAATTAATGCACAAAATTTTACATATTAATTTAATATATATAATTTAATGCACGTCTAATAAATTTACTTAACATAAACAAATAGCATCGATTATGAATTTTTACTAAAAGGATCCACAAGTTAAGTGAATTCAAACAACCTAACATCTATTGGATGGAGTGGATTAGTTCATTCGTGATTTAATTTGAGGGGTAAAACCCTCTTTTAATATTAAAAATTTAAGGTGACCCATATTGTCAATTATTATTTTTAAATAATATTATGTTATTTATTAATAGTATTATTTAACTTTTGAAATAAAGGCAATTGAGAAAGTCCATTCTTAATTGAATATCTAACTAGATGAGTTTTAAAGAGGGTAAAAACTATTAATTGAATTGTATTCGAAATAAGTTCTTATTTTATCTTAATAAATAGTTTGTGTCACTTATTAAAATAGATATTAAATTTGTGAATATAGAATGAAAAATTCACACCAAAAGTTAGCTACCAGAAAGTATACACAACAACTCTTGCAGTATTAGATGTAGACAGCCATATACAAATACACACATCAAAATAAAATACAAAAGTAACTTTTACTTCATTCTGTTGAAGCGCTATCGTCAATTGCATATGTGATGCACCTAGACCTAAACTTCTGTTACGAACAGCTTCTCCAAGCCAATCTACTCTGGTACCTGCTTCTTTGACCAACCAAGCCACCTCCATAGATGCAGGAGACCAAGTCGGTCCACACTAGAACCCTTCGTTTCACCCACGTGCTAGACAAGTGAGAAGGAAGGTGACTCCAAGCTGTGCTAGGTTCTCCTTGAATGACCTACTCGTCACACGACATTTGGAGCAAAAAAATAAGGAGCAAGATAGAAAGAAGAGCGATGAAGCAAAGGGAAGAAAAAGATGAACAGTGGATAGGTTTGCTTCTACTTCTTTTTTCTCAATGAAATGAACAAATAAGATGGGAGAGTGGAATGGCATATCTCATACGTTGCTTCTCTTCTCCTTTTCTTTTATTCTTCTTCTTTTAATCTTTTTCCTCTCTTTTTTCAGATTTGTGTCTCCAAGATGCAACCATAGCCTCGATAAGACATTTAATGCTCTACCGACTCAAATGACATATGAAAAACATGTGGGATCTACTCCCACTAAACAAAACTATTGACCATTCAAGATAAATTGTGGGTAATTCAGAAACCGTCGATCGATCCAAGAACAATTGTTAACCGTTTCGTGCTCTTCTTTCAAAGCTTCACCAAATTGCATTTAAACCCACCATTAACTCTTAATAACCCTTCCACTAACTCTTAACAAAACCAAAGGCCCCATTAACTCTTAACGGTCTCCATTTATTAGCTCTTAATAGATTGTTGATCTATTTGTTAACTCTTAACAATACATCCATTATCATCATCATTAACTCTTAATGATGATTGAAAACATACGACAACAAGGAATCACTAATCCAATGCATTACTTAGTATGTGTGCGACCATCTAAGTTCACCACCATGTAGCAATCAAGACATGCCGAACTCTTTGGCGCCAATCAAACACCTTGGTCTAATATTAAAAAATCTCAATTTCTTCACAGCACCCCAAAAGGTCCCGGGTGATCTCTAGTATAATATCAGGATGATCCTAATAGCAATGAAGTTAATACTTCAATGGACCTATTAAGGCTCTCGATTACCGTGAACTATAATTTTTTCACTGACTAGCATCCCAACTGAGTGAGAGCCAGGATTGATTAAACTCATAGGACTCGATAGCTATGCTAAGATGTAGTACAATGTTGTCGAGATGACATATCGAAACTTTTTCCGTCATCAGAAACTCTTTCTGATCATGTGCACCCAGAGCAATGGTTTTCTAATCACAACTAATTGCAACCGCATAAGATATTCACCCAACAACGGAGGTTAATGGATCCTATCGGTGAGCATCTGCCTCTATACACCACCACATAGAAACTACATAAAGAGCATTCCCACCTCTCACACCAGATGATTTCACTCAACAAAAAATCTCCAACACTAGTACTATAAGGAATATTTTGTCTATTCCTAAGCTCGTACAGTATAATTATGAATTTTCGTTTACCAACAATTGTTGTTACATACTGTCATGACCCAATTTCTAAATAGTCATGACCAGTACTACTCCCTAGGCTCAGCAGCCCCACCGTGGACTAGTAAGCCTCTTCTCTAACTCGATTTGCTGAAACCATTAATACTATTGACAAAATATAGAAATATGGAGTGAAATACCATATTGATGTGCCTAAAATGCAATGGTAAGTGCACCAGTCGATCAAGTAATAAAGTGAATGAGAAAAGTATCGTTCCCACGGGGATTGCCGAAACAAGTACCAAAACAAAGCAATCCTATTCTTTATCTAGAAAAATTGAATTAGAGATAATATCAACTAACTACAAAATAAAGACAAAATAAAATAAGAAAAATACGACGTATCAAAAATAATAAAATAAAGAAAAATCAAACAGGTAAAAATAGAGAGATAAGATAGCTAAAGAATTTGATTCACCTATGAGAATGTTGTAATTCTTACCAAATAAGTTAATTAGATGGATTTTACTTACATATGACGGCGAAATTTTATAACTTATCTATTATCCTTTGGTCCAGGTATAACAAAACTATCGTTAATCACTAATTCTACACTTGGTCCATGTAAAATTAATTAATTAACGATGCATTAAGTTTTGTAAAATTCACTAACTCAAATTACTAATTCAAGCAAATTCAAATTACCACAAAGATGAATATTCATACTTGGTCCATTTCAATATCCAATCTAAGTTATGTAATATGCAAAGTTTAGCATAGAATTATTTGGTCTGTATCATCTATGTTTATAAAATCATTTAATATGTGATTAGGCTGTCAAAACAATAATAACCATATCATATAATCATATGAAATAAACATCAATCAAATTAACCAACAATAATATCAATCACAACATTATCTTGTAGCTATCTCGTTATCTTAGCTAATAATAAATTTAGCCAATAATAATAGAAATTATTATAATTAAATTCTAAAAAAACATAATTAAAATCTAAGAATTAATTCAAGAACTAAACAATTAATAATCAAATAAATTAATTAAAATTCTTCTTCTCCAAAATTGATGATTTTCGTGGCTGTTTTGCTTTTCTGTGCAGCTACAATTTACTCTTTAACTCCCTCTATGCGCGTCGTGCGTCCTGCTTCCTGTCTTCAAGTTCCTTCAGTCCCGCCGTCGCCCACCAATTTCTTCACTGTTTAATTGCGCGTAGCTTCCTATGTATCCGCAAATCTTCCTGCCGCCCCAAGTCTGTAATGCTCTGTGCGCCGCTGCCCAATTCCCCCCTTTCACGCATCAATTTATTATATATATATATATATATCTAAAGTTCCACGCATAGCCAAGAGCCTTAATCCATCTCTTTCAATACATATTATTATAATATTATCCTTTAAGATGCACTCACTTACTCCACGTTCACTGTACTTTATATAATATATATATAAAAATAGTATAATATATAATATATCATATATATATAAATAATATAATATAATATATAATATAAATTATAATATTTAATAAACACTTAATTATATTAACTTTAATTATATTATAATACTAATTATTTATAATATTTATTTTTTATTTATATTATATTATTAATTTATATTATTAATTTTAAAATTTTTCTTTTTTTTTATTTTTATTTTTTTATTTTTTATTTTTTAACCCAAACACCAAATAGTATTCCTATAAAATAATAAGAAATACTAAAAATTAAATATATTCAAAGAAAACTCAAAATACTAGACAATTCAAAGTAAAACACATATAAAATACTAAAAATACTATTTAATTATGACCAATAAATGTGTGAATAAATTCTCACATCAAATACCCCCAAACTTGAATTATTGCTTGTCCTCAAGCAAAGAAAAGAAATCATATTCTCAAAACACAAAACTTATATTCAGAATCATTCATCACATTCAAATCCTTTGTATACCCGCATCTAAATTTTCAATATAAAATGCAACAATAGCAAATAAAGAAAACTAAGCATACTTACATTCTCAAGTTCAAGAATCCATACAAAATTCTAAACTCAATCATGTTTTGTCATGTACTCTATTCTTGCAACCATTTATTCTCACTACTACAAACAAAGGTAGCAAAGAAGGGTTCTTTTTTTCTCTTCTCCCTCTTTTTTTTTTCTTTATTTCTTTCTTCTTCTTTTTTTTTAAATTGAACGAGTGCATTTTATACTCCATCTCGTTTTTTTTTTCTCTTTTTTTTTTTTTAGTTGTACGAGTGCATTTTATGCTCCATCTTGCTCAATATTATTCACCCTATTTACTTAAACCCTGTTTAGGCCTAGCTCAGAAGGAACAATTACAAGAAGAACATTACATTCATCTTTCATTCATAGTCACACAACTCACACAACTTCACAAAGAATATGTACTTCAATAATCTTAGAATCTAAGTATACTTAATCTTGTTTTATAAGATATTGCCCATTTCAAATCAAAGACACGATGTTAAACACAATACCCAAATGAAAATCATAATTCCAAATAACAAGTTCTGCTTATTTTATCTTTCACAAAATTTTCTAGTCTAGAGGGTTGGCCAAATATACACTTGATATAAGTTTCGCAAAAAATTTCATATAAAAATACCCAAGCAAAATAAATAGCATGTATTAACAATTAATAATTCCATGTCCCGCCCCCAAACTTATTTAACACATTGTCCTCAATGTGAAAGAAAAAGAAAAAGGAGAATGAAAAATGAATACTCCCCTGGCCACATAATTGAACACTATGAAGACCCACGCCAGTCCAAATTGAATCAGTTTTATTTTTCTTTCTTTTGAACCTGCACATCATCACAAGTATGGGTTATTGGTCATATTTATTAAAAAAAAAACTAAAATGAAATAATAAAAATAAAATGGAAAAAGAGCTTGGGTTGCCTCCCAAGAAACGCTTGTTTATAGTCATTAGCTTGACTATCTTGGAGACTCTAGTTTGGCTCATGCAACTGAAGGACTGAGTTGCTCTTCTCAAATCCACCATCTTCATAGTGCTTCAGGCGATGTCCATTAACCTTGAAAGATTCTTCAGTGTCCTTGAAAATCTCCACAACACCATAAGGATGTACCTGCTTGACGATGAAAGGACCATACCATCTTGATTTCAACTTGCGAGCTTGAGCCTAGAATTGTAGAGAAGAACTTTCTCTCCAATCTTGAACTCTTTATTGTTAATATGCTTATCATGCCATCTCTTAGTCCTATCCTTATAGATCCGTGCATTCTCATATGTTGCTTCACGACATTCCTCTATCTCATTAAGTTGTAATTTCCTGTGAGTACCTGCATCTTGCCAATCAAAGTTAAGAAATTTAATAGCCCAATGTACCTTATGCTCTAACTCAACAGGAAGATGACATGCTTTTCCAAACACTAGCCTATATGGAGGCATGCCAATAGGAGTTTTAAATGCAGTCCTATATGCCGATAATGCATCATCAAGCTTGAAGGACCAATCTTTCCTAGATGTATTTACAGTTTTCTCAAGAATTCTCTTTAACTCCCTATTGGAAACTTCTACCTGGCCACTTGTTTGGGGATGATAGGGTGTGGCCACCTTATGGGTTACCCCATACTTGCGCAAAAGAATATCAAATTGCTTATTACAAAAGTGTGTGCCACCATCACTAATAATGGCTTTAGGTGTGCCAAAATGTGTAAAAATGTGTTTCTTTAAAAACTTGACTACCACCTTGGCATCATTAGTGGGGAAAGCTATGGCCTCCACCCATTTGGACACATAATCCACCGCAACAAGAATATATTGATTTTGAGAAGATTTAGGAAAAGGGCCTATGAAGTCAATACCCCAAACATCAAACAACTCACAAACTAAGATATTATTCAATGGCATCTCATTCTTCCTAGACAAATTTCCAACTCTTTAACACCTGTCACAAACAAAAACATAAGAGTGGGCATCCTTGAAAAGAGTAGGCCAGTAAAAACCAGATTGTAACACCTTGAATGCTGTTTTGGTAGGGCCAAAGTGACATCCTACCTCCTTGTCATGACAATGGTGTAGAATCTAACTTACCTCCTCCTCAAGAACACACCTGTGAATTAACTGGTCAGCACAAACCTTATATAAGTAAGGCTCCTCCCACAAATAATGCTTAGCTGTAGAAAGAAATTTCTTCCTTTGTTGATATGAAAGATTAGGTGGAATAACCTTACCAACCAAGAAATTTACAATATCTGCATACCATGGTAAAGCTGAACTCCTAACTGCATATAGGTGATCATCAAGGAACTCCTCTTGAATAGGGAATGGGTTCGGCTCTGCCATGGCTGAATGCTTTATTCCTGACAAGTGGTCTGCGATAACATTTTCAGTCCCTTTCTTGTCTCTAATCTCCAAACCAAACTCTTGAAGAAGCAAGATCCATCAAATGAGTCTCAGTTTTGCATCCTTCTTACCCAACAGGTACTTTAATGCCGCATAGTCTGTATACACAATAACTTTGGACAAAATCAAATAAGAATGAAAATTTTCAATCGTAAAGATTACTGCAAGAAGTTCATTTTTTGTAGTAGCATAATTTTGTTGTGCTTCTATAAGGGTCTTGCTAGCATAATAAATGGTTTGAAACACCTTGTCCTTTCGTTGGCCTAAGACAGCTCTAACCGCACTATCACTGGCATCACACATAAGCTCGAATGGAAATGTCCAATCTGGTGCTACCATTACAGGTGTCGTCATCAACTTCTCCTTTAGGGTGTGAAAGCCTGCAAACAATCATTAGAAAAGTTAAAACGAACATCTTTGGATAATAAATTAGATAACGGTCGAGAGATTAAGGAAAAATCCTTGATGAAACATCGATAAAACTTGGCATGTCCTAAGAAACTCCTCATAGCCTTGATAGAAGTAGGTGGTGGCAACTTCTCAATCACCTCAACTTTTGCATAGTCCACTTGAATTCCCTCACGGGAAACCTTGTGTCCTAGCACAATGCCCTCCTGCACCATGAAATGACACTTCTCCCAGTTCAAAACTAGGTTAGTATCCTCACAACGCTGTAAAACCAAAGACAGGTTATGTAAACAATCATCAAAGGAAGAGCCAAATACAGAAAAATCATCCATAAATATTTCCATGAAATCCTCAACCATATCATGAAAAATTGCCATCATGCAACGTTGAAAAGACGCAGGTGCATTGCATAAGCCAAATGGCATCCTCCTAAATGAAAAAGTACCATAAGGGCATATGAATGTAGTCTTTTCCTGGTCCTTAGGGGCAATGGCAATCTGGTTGTATCCTGAATAACCATCTAGGAAACAATAGTAATCCCTATCTGCTAACCTTTCCAACATTTGATCAATAAAAGGGAGAGGATAGTGATCTTTCCTAGTGGTATCATTCAGCTTCCTGTAATCAATGTACACTCGCCATTCTGTGACTGTCCTAGTAGGAATCAACTCATTCTTTTCATTTGCAACAATAGTCATGCCACCCTTTTTTGGTACTACCTGTATAGGACTCACCGAAGAACTATTAGAGATGTGATAGATAATACTTGCATCAAGAAGCTTAATCACCTCTTTCTTAACCACATCTTGCATTATCGGGTTGAGCCTTCTTTGTGGCTGCACGGTTGGTTTGTAGTTGTCTTCCATAAGTATCTTGTGTGTGCAGATGGAAGGGCTTCTTCCTTGAATATCTGATATGGTCTAACCAAAAGCTCTTTTATGCTTCTTAAAAACTTGTAACAACCTTGCCTCCATGTTATCTATCAAAGAGAATGAAATAATCACAAGTAAGGATGAAAAACCTTCTAAAAATGCATATCTCAAATGAGATGGAAGAGGTTTAAGCTCAAGCGAAGGTGGCTCTTCAATGGATGGCTTGGGCGGTTTCATCAGTGGTCTCTCTAGCTTCTCATATCTTAGTCCATGCTGCTTAGTACAAGTTTGGTAGGAAGGTGAATTTGCCTCCAACATCTTGACAATCTCCTCATATGCATCATCTTCTCCACTTATAGTAGTCGACTTTACTAAACAACCCTCCAAAGGGTCTTCAAACCTATTAGCTTGGAAGCAATCATGCACAACATAGTCAATAACATCAAGTCTATAACAAGTTTGGTCTTTTGCTAGATGCTTGAGAGCCTGAAACACATTAAACGTTACTTGGTCGTCTTGGACCCTCAACACAAGTTGTCTTTGCTGGACATCTATCAAAGCTTTACTTGTAGCTAGAAATAGCCTCCCTAAAATAAGGGGAACCTCAAAGTCCTCAATCATATCCAAGACAATGAAATCAACTAGAAATATAAATTTGTCTACCTTTACCAAAACATCTTCCACAATACCTTTTGGATGCTTGATTGATCTATCCGCGAGTTGCAAAGTGATTGTGGTTGGCCTTGGTTCTCCCAAACCTAGTTTCCTAAAAATAGTTAAAGGCATGAGATTAATACTAGTTCCTAAATCACAAAAAAAAATTTATCAAAACAAATGTCACCAATAATACAAGGGATAGTAAAACTCCCTGGATCCTTAAGCTTTTGAGGCAACTTGTTTTGCACAATGGCAGAGCACTCTTCACTCAGCTTAACTGTCTCAAATTCTGCTAGCTTCCTCTTGTTGGCTAAAATATCTTTTAAGAACTTGGCGTAGTTAGGGACTTGTGTGATAGCATCCACAAATGAAATATTGATGTGCAGCTTCTTTAACATCTCAAAGAACTTGGCGAATTGCTCATTTTGGTGCTGCTTGAATCTTTATCATTTATCATTTCATGGGGTGTCAAAAATACGCCATATCATTTAGTGTTTCACATTCTCAAGATAAGAAATCAGTTAGGGTATCTTTCTGCTATTGTCTCTCCCAGTAGGATAAAAATATTTCATACAATTTAAAAACATTTAAAAGTATTTTTCTGTGATTCGCATATAAAAATCATGTACAAGTTATGCATAGAACAATATATATATATATGCGCATAAAATAAGGTAAACATGACATATACTGTCTACTCGCCTAGGAAATGATAACTCAAGTCCAAGTCTGAGGAGAAGATCGAGCAAAATCTTGGGAATCCAAGCCTATAATAAATAGAATGGGGTAGTCACATTTGGGTAATAAAAGTAGCAATGCAATAAAAATTATCAAAAATCCTAACCATTGCTTAACAATCTGAATCAGTTATTTTATACCTTGGCCCACATAATATTTGAATTTGGTGTCACGAAATTCGTCGAGCTTAGCCATCGACTACGTCATCATGCATTGCCTTACATGCTACGCATAAGTGTATAGTTGAACTACACACCCACTCATAGGTTGCAATAAAATAATATATATTTCTGTATTCACCCATAAACTAGTTTTCTTTTAATATAGATAATATTTTTAAAGTTTCTCTTTTTCACAAATACATATATATATATATTTATATTTATAACTCAATTGATAATTTTTTTAAAAAACATAATAATTAATTAATTAGTTATTTAATAAATGGCTTAAAAGAAATGATTTGCAACGTACTAGTCTTAGAATAAAATGAATTCATTAGAAATCAGGATTCGGATAAACCTAAGTCATCATCATAGGCTAGCCTAGAACGCACCTGGGATCAGTCTTGCTCAGCCTCGAGTCATCTAATAGGGCTTCGTCCTTAGAACTCCAATCAACAAAGTGACTCGCTAGTCACATCGCCAATTCCAAGAGATCTAAGGAAAACCCAAGTTAGACCGACGTCGATATCCTGAGTAGGACCAACCTAACCAAGCCATCCTAGGTTCACAGACAAGCGACAAGAAGGGAAAACAAATTAAGTAAGCCAACCCAAGGGCTACCACACTGGGTCAAACTCTGCCCAACACATTGGGTCATTCTATAACCCAATTGGGCCCCGCCATCCTAGGTTAAAACCTTCCTCGACATACCCAACCCCAAAAGCCCTTTTTTTTTTCCTTTTTCTTTTCTTCCTTTCTTTTTCTTTTCTTTTATTCTTCCCAATATTTTGTCATCGCCGGCCGGTGAAATATGGCCAATCAGCATACCAATTTGAAGCCCTCACCACGAACATCGACATATCTCAAAATGAAAGCCATCAGACGGTTAGATTTTCACAGATCTAGAAATTAATTTTCGGCCAACATAGAGACGAAATCTGGCCATCTCCAACCACCGAACGCCAGCCATTTTTTTGACGATCGGAGGCTACCACGAGGTGCGCATAACCTAGGTGACCAATATACCCAAAAATAACAAAGATCGGACGGCTAGATCTTCATAGATCTAAGATTAACTTTTCAGCAAAAAAAACAAAACAAAACCCATTGCCAACATCGCTGGCCACCATGGTTGGCAATTTCCGGTGATTCGAGACCTCCATCCAACCCCTTTGAGCAATCTGACCAACATATCCCCAAACCAACAAAATCCAACGGTCAGATCTTTGTAGATCTGACTTTAAACAATTGGCCAAAAATCCAACCGCATATATATACATACCTCCCACCAAATAAAATAAAACCAACGAAGATCAAACCCAAAACACTTACCTCCTTGAAGAGTGGGGGTGCTTTAACGGTGAAAATGACATTGGATGGGTGATCGAATGGTTGGATCATAAGAACCAGCAAGATCCGAGAAAGAAAACGCGCGTGTGCGAGAGAGAGAGAGAGTAGAGAGAGAGAGAGACAGAGATGATTTCGAGGGGGGCTGCCCACGTGCCTCCCCCTTTTCTTTTTTATATTTTTTTATTTTTTTGATTTTTTTATATAAATATATATTATTTTATTTATTTATTATTTATTACATTTTTTTAGAATTAAATTATTATTATTATTATTATTATTATTATTATTATTATTATTATTATTATTATTATTTTCTAGATCTTTACACATACATTATGGTAATGTGTATGTAGGCAAAACCGTGCTAGTAAATGGTCTATATTTCTTGAAAACACATGCATGTAAACATAATTAGCAAATGGTTGCTAATTCTAATTCCACCTTAAAGGAGAAACGTTATCAAGAGAATCAAATTAATTCCATGCGATTGTGGCACCTTAGGCTAGGTCATATCAGCTAGACTTGTTAGACTCAGCTTACGAAATTAACTCAATGAGGGTTTATTTCTGATTTAGGTTTTGAACCCGAGCCAACTTGTGAGTCATGTATTCTTGAAAAAATAACCAAGTCTCCTTTTGTTGGACAATGGGAAAAGGCTATTAAATTGTTAAGGTTGGTGCATTCTGATGTATGTGGGCCTATAAATGTTATGGCTCAAGGTGGTTATGTTTATTTTGTGACATTTGCTTATGATTTATCACAGTATGGTTACGTGTACTTGATGAAGTACAAGTTTAAAGTCTTTAAAAAATTCAAAGAGTTTAAGGCAGAAGTAAAAAAATTAATTAGGAAAGAGTATCAAAATTCTTTGATTAGATCGAGGAGTTGAATACTTGATAATTGAATTTGTTGATTATTTTAAAGCTTATGGTATTATTTCACAGTTGTCACCTCCTTATACTCCACAGTTGAATGGTATGGCTAAACGTAGAAATCGAATTATGTTGGACATAATTTGGTTTATGCTAAGCTATACGGATTTACCTATTTCATTGTGGGGTTATGCCATTCTTTCTGTGATTTATCTATTAAATCATGCTCTAACTAAGACTATATCAACTATGCCATATGAGATATGGGTTGGGAGACCTCCAATTCTTAAGCATATTAGGATTTGGGGTTGTCTTGTTCATGTAAAGAGGTTGAGGACAGAGAAATTATATCCTAGATCTAAGAAGGGTCATTTTGTGGGGTATTCTAAAGATAGTTTAGGATATATTATATGTATTTTCTGACTGACCCAAGAGTTGTACTTGCTAGAGATATTATCTTTTTAGAAGAAAAGTTCATCCAAGAAGGTGGTATGGGAAAGAAGATAAATTTGGCAAAAGAAGAGTCTTCTATTCCACAGATGTTAACTCAAATTATTAAGCAAGGTGATCTAAGTTAGATTAATGATCCATAGGTTCCTTGTAGGTTTGGTAGAGTATCCCATCTTCCAAATTGATGGTATGGTTTATCAATGGAAGAGAAACATAAATTGTTCTTGTATAGAGATAGTGACAAGTAAGTTGATCCTACCACCTATGAGAAGGCGATATGCGATATTGATGCCTCGAAGTAGCAAATAGCTATGGATTTAGAGATAGAGTCTGTGTACTCCAACTAGGTTAGGGTCTTGGTTAATCCACTTTAGAGAATTGTTTCTATTGAGTGTAAGTGGATCTTCAAGTGAAAGATAAGTGTTCATGGATAGGTTTCTACTTATAAAACTCGGTTAGTAGCTAAGGGATATCATCAGCATCAAGGAATTGACTATGACAAGACTTTTTCACCTGTCATGATGTTAAAATCCATCAAAATGATGTTAGCTATTATCGTATACTATGACTATGAGATTTGGCAGATGGACATTAAGACGACATTTCTTAATGGGTTTCTTGTGGAAGAAATCTATATGGAACAATCGTGTGGTTTTGAGTCCATTAATCCTTATCAAATATGTTCGAGGAGTTGGAACATCAGTTTTGATCATGAGATCAAAGAGTTTGGTTATATGAAAAATTCAAATGAACCATGTGTATATAAGAATGCTAGTAGGAGTAATAATGTGTTCCTAGTCGTATTTATAGATGATATTCTTATTATGAGTAACAGTATGTACATGATGATGTCTACAAAAGTCTAGTTGTCTAGAGTATTCTCCATGAAAGATCTAGGAGATGCTACCTATATTTTGGGAGATTAGACTTTATAAAGATAGAGTTCGGAAATTGATAAGTCTCTCTCAGAGCTTGTGTATAGAGAAAATGCTAAGAGATTTAGCATGTTGAATTCTAGGAAAGAACCGTTGTCTATTAGGACTATAATTCATCTCTCTTAAGGTTTGTCCCAAACACTTCTGTAGAGAATGAGCGTATGAGTAAGCTACCTTATGCTCTAACGATTGGGAACCTTATATATGTGATGATATGTATAAGACTTAATATTGCATATATAGTTAGTGTTGTAAGCCAATATCAGTTTGATCCCGGTTAGAGTCACTGGATTGCAATGAAGCATATTCTGAAATACTTGAGAAAAACTAATGATATGTTCTTATTTTATGGAGATGGTGATGTCCATGTAGATGGGTACACAGATTTGGATTTTCAATCAAATGTTGATGATTGCAAATTGACATCTGAGTTTATATATCTCTTAAATGATGGTGTTGTGAGCTGGAAAAGTTTCAAGTAGGAAATCACAACGGATTCAACCACTGAAACCAAATATGTAGCGACATGTGCTACTAAGAAAGCAATTTGGATCCAAAAATTTCTTTTCAATTTTAGTGTGGTTCCGTCCATTTTGTCACCAGTACCTCTATATTGTGACAATAATAGAGCCATTGCATAGGCAAAGGAACCTAGGTTTCATCAAAAGTCCAAACATATTGAACGTCGATTTCGCCTTATTCGAGATATTATAGCATGTGTGGATGAGTAGTTGCAGAGAATAGATTCAGCGGATAATGTTGCTGACCCACTTATAAAGGCTATGACTCAATCACAGTTGGATCAGCATCTTGAGAAGATGGGTATCCGATACCTGTCGATGGTGAAGCATTAGTTGTAGATTTGTTGTAAATTAGCAATAGTGCAAGTGAAAAATTGTTAGTGATATGTGCCCTAATGCTAGATTTGGATGACGTATAGCTAGCTTGTAATTAATACGTTTATTATATTTTTGTTTATATTAATAAAAGACAAGTCCATCTTCATTTATAAACTCTCTAGTTTGTTATAAGAATGAGTCCCTAGATCTCTTGTTTGAGAATCTTATTCTCAAGATGTTGAGACTGTGTGATAGGATTATCTAGTGACATGATTTCTTAAATAATTCTTGATCCTTAAATTAATCAGATAGCGTCTCTAATTAGTTAAGTATGGATTAACACATTCTTTACTACCTTGTTCAGTATGAGATACTAATGGGAGGATGATGTGTCACATGCCATATGACATGAGAATGTTTTTAGTAAACCTATAGGTGGTTGTTGAAGAATAATCCACTAATTGTTACACTGATGACTGACTACACAGCATTATGGATAATTGTCAAGTTGTTTAAGTTGCGATAGTGTAGCTAATCCTTAAACTTGAACTAACACATTTGTTTTGTACATTGATATGCGGGATCTTCAAATGCACCAAACCATCTAATTAAAAGGTGTAGAGGTTCATCTATGTAGATCTATATTATACTGGTATATAGAGACAGGTGTTGTGAATAGGATCTATCACCCTCATTGTAATTGATAAGATGAATGTCATATATAATCTATTGTTAGTGTGACATGACAATCACATTAACGATATGTTTCCTGAGGTGTCATCTAGTCACATTAACAGGGTTAAACACATAGCTACTGAGTTTTTGAGTTTGTCACTCCATGTCTTTCACTCAATTAGGATGTTTGGTAATGAAATGATTATAGCACACGGTAATCATCAACTGTAATAATTTTGCTTGAAGTGAGACTTTATTGTCACCTATATTATCCTAAACCACTACTAGGCGCTTCTTAAGAACTCTCAGATAGTTACCCGGATATAGAGATATTCTGGTGATAGGTCAACGTATTAGCTAGTGCCAAAATGGGTTTTGATATTATCTGATTGCTAGTAGACAATGAACCTAAAAAATCACACACCGTATAGTAATGGGTCTGGTATCAACATTATGTATTAGATGTGTGTCAATTATGTCATTAAGTGTTAATGACGTGGCAGGTCAAAAGTTGACTTGCTAAAGCACTAAGAATCAACTGCTTCATGTTTGGGAGTTACCTACCTTAACAGTTAATTGGCTAGCAGGCGAGAGTTGACTCCCGGTGTTGCCTCAGCCTCTTCAGTGTGTTACATGTGGCGACGAATTGGAATGTAGGGATGGTGAGGTGGAAAATGAATTAAAGACATGAAAAGAAGAGATTTACTGCTTGCTTTCTGTTCTATAACTTCTATTTCTGTCTTCTTTTGTAATAATTACAAGTACGTGATTGTTACTTAAGAAATTAAGACACAGGTGCTGCTGATACAAGATCCTCAGTCTAGCGTGGGAATAGGTGACTAGAACGATAATGAACAATTTGCTAGGTGTGAACAACTTAAGACCACCATAATGTGAGGTGGATCAATCTTAGTACAGAAACTGTTTCTATACCCCAATCTGACATTGGACTTTAGGTATTTGTTTATTGTATTTCATGTGATGAAATAACATGTTATTTAAATATCCATATTGTGTATGATGTGTGTTTATGACTTCCGTTGTGTATATCTGATGCATGTAAAATTTTTAATTTTATCCTCACCACCATACATGTATTCTATCAACCAGTGCACAAGAAAACTTTGTCACCTCTAGTATGAGGATCAAATACACAATCAAAAATGTAACACCCTATGTTTAAAAGTCCTAAACCTAGATGTGTTAATGTTCACTTCACTTTAAATGCAAAAATAAAATAAATTCGTTTTCAACTACCATCAAATAATTTAAGTTTCAATTCCCAACTCCACAATAATAGAAACAAAAACCAACTGAGTAACTAACTTAGTCCAAATGGAAGGTTTGGGTCCAACCAAATCCCCAAGAAAATCAAAACTAACTTATTCAAAATTTAAGAATTTAGCAATTAAAAGAATGGGTAAATAAATGAATACGAACAAGTGTCTCAACATTACTAGTGCAAAACTAAAATCCTATGCTATGGGTTACTGGATGAGTCTACCTCCAAGCGATCTCCTCAATCCATCTAGCTCTCATCACCTGAAATGTGGGAAAAAATAAAAAGGGTAAGCTAAAGCTCAACAAATAAACTCCATGCACATGATGCATGCCTGTGACATGCAAAGTTTGAATAAATTTTGAAAAATGCATCCCCATTTACTTTAATTTCTCAAAACAGTTCATTACTGTTGTGAGCTCACTTGGTGTGTCATCTGGCCAATCAAAATGCAGTGAGCAATTCTTATTTGAAACCAGGTTCATTCCACCAATAGTACCGCAAAGCGGTCAAAAATTCTTTTCCACTTTCAACTTTCACATACACATTACTTAATAGGTCGAGTGCGCCAGTCCCCCATGCTCTATTTTTCACTCACATCATTCATGGCACAGACATTCACACATTTTCTTTAAAAAAAGACTAGAGTTACATATACAATCTGTGACGAATTTTTAAAGTAAGGGCAAAAAGGCTGTCGAATCTAGACAACATTATTATTCCATTAAATCTATCAAAATTACATTCCTATAATGCCCAATTAACATAAAATTGAACTAGTTATATGTATTCAACCACTTCTATGTATATATATTGTATGTAAAATACATATCTTATTAAAGATTGATTTGGAGAAATTAAAAAAAAAAAGGAAAGTTAACCTCCTCCTCCTCCTCTTTCTTCTTATTCTTCTTCGTCTTCTAAATGAGAGGTGATGTGTGTGTTGAGAGAGAAGAGAGAAGTGAGATGTGTGAGGAAGAGAGGGAGGTGTGAGGTTTGAGGGGAGAAAAGGTGTATTTTTTTTTATTAGGTTTTGATTTGGGTGGGCTTTATTTGGGCTTTTGGTTTTTTTTTCCTCACTTATTGGGCCAAGAATGAGTCCCTTATAAATTAAATCCAATATTAAATTAATTTGTATTCTAGATCCTATTAAGTGTTATTAAAAATTTTCAACCCAAATAAATATATTTAGCCACTTGAACTAAATTTGATAGAAAATAATACACTTGGTAATTTTTAAATTAATAATAACACATTGAATTGCATAATAACAAATTATAATTTTTTTTCCCTAATGGGCACATTAAGCATGATGGCGTCCAATTCCTTCCACTGCATAATAAGGCTCAATAATTGGCAATAATAATTATAATTTAATCATTTATTATGGCAGAAATAGTAAAATTACATAAAATTTATAAATACATGTAAAGTGACACTCAGTGTGATACAAAAAACCAGCAACAGATCATTAATTTTCTTAACCATGTGATTTGTCACAAGCGTCACATTGAGCAAATGTTCAACCAACATCCACCCACATGTCTACTAATCGCATTTCATGTAGTATGGCATGTGACCCACTATCATTTATCATTAATATATTATATTAATCGAAGATAGTAGCTCATGTGCTAGTCCATAATTGAGTCAGCATAGTCCCTATCTGATAAATCTAAGGACCAAAAATACTTTTAAGAAATCATGTGTTATAGATCATTGTCACACATTCTTAATAACTTAAGAATAGGACCATCAAAAAATCTATGAACTCATTCATACACATTTGGAAAGCAATGAATGAAGAACTGACCATTTTATTAATCGTAAGAATATAATATATGTATCCTTATTACATACTAGAAATCATAAAAAATCTAATATTAGGGCATACATGTAATATCCCAAATTTTTTAAAGGGGTCAAGAGTAATTTTAACTTGGGTCATAGGTGAAATTACCAAAAGATTAGAGGCTTAAGTATAATGTCTTATAGTTATAAGTGTCGAATTAACTACAGGGAATCCCCTAGAACGTAGATGTCTAAGAACATTGATATGGTAGTAACGAGCATCCCAAGATAGGATTTATGGTATTACAAGAAATCGGAATCGAGACAGTTTTTGGAATAGCTTTGATTCAAGCTAGAAAACCGAATCATCGTATGAGACTTCCAGAAAATAAATGAAACCCTAAGGGGGCTCTGGTTTCGCGTAAGGATCAACTCTGGACTGGTTTCGGGATGAAATAAAGGTCCGGTGAGAGCGCATAGATGAAATCGTCATTATCGAGTAAGCTATGAATTATTAATTTTAGATTTTCAGTATCGTAATGCAAATTAATTTGATGTTTGAGGATGTAAATGCAATTAGAGAATTGCCTAAGTAAAATAGAGATGAATTTTGGGATTTAAATATATAATTTTTCCATTATTATGAATAATATATAGTGATATATATACAGCTGTGCATGCATGTGTCAGCCGAGATTTGCAGTAGATTTGAAGGAAATATCAGCGGGATTTGAGGAAAATTTGTCTGCATGATTTGAGGGAATGGTGGCATAATTTAAGGAAAATTGGATTTAGAATAGATTTAGATTAGATATGATGTATAATATATATATATGTATATTTCTTGGAGCTTAAGCGAAGTAGGCGCCTATAAATTGGCAGTAACTTTGGCCGATTAAGAAGCAAAAAAGCAAATGAGAGGAGATTGAGGGAAGAAAGATTGAGAAAGAGAGCTTGGGCTGGGCATGGCCGAGAAAGAGAATGAGATCGAGAGGGAGAGCTGGAGCAGTTGATGGTTGAAGCAGCATCTAGCGGCTACAGCGATGGAGGTTGAGGCTACTAGCAGTGGTCGCGCAAGCTATGGCTGAGGTGGTGGCTGGTGACGGTTGAAAGAAGCAGCGACCAGAGGACACTGGTCGTGGCAACTGTAGTGCGTAGGGATGTCGACCATGGCTGCGGGCAGCAAGCCGAGCGATGGTGAACCAGACGGCGGTCTAGCAAGGTTGAAGGTGTTCGGCAAGATAGGCCGCGACCGGCTGCGGTAAGCGTGCGGCGACGGGTGGCCAAGGGAGTCGCTGGTCGTGCATTGCAGGAAGTAGGGGAGAAGAAGAAAAGAAGAAGAATGAGGGAGGAAGAAGAAGAAGAGAAGAGAAGGAAAAAAAAAGAAAAAAGAAAAAGAAATAAAAGAAAAGAAATGGAAAAAAGGGAAAAATGTGTAGAAATTTCAAGAAAATCCAGAACATCCTAGAAATTAATTATGGGTTAGAAGAGCATGCTCAAGGGAAAGAAATTGTCCTGATGCGCGTTTCGAGATCAGGGTACCCATACTGAGAAAGCCTTAAAGGTTAAGTTAAGGTGAGTAAAATTTTTTAGAAAATTTTCAAAAATCAGGAAAGTTATTTTATGAATTGTTATAGAGAAATATTTGAGAAAATATTCGCGGAATATTTAGTTTGGATTTATTAAGGAAAAATAAGAAGAAATGGAGGAAAATTATGAGGAAATTGGGAAAAAAATAAATATTGATATTCTTGAATAAATATAATGGTCAGGGTATGTTGAGATTCCGAATTGAGTACGTTAAAAGTCTGACACGAGAATCAAGATATTATGAGATACGTTCGAGGTAAGTAGTTCTACCTAAATCTCGATTTTACGTAAATGGTTTTATCATGTTGTCATGGCTTGATGTGAATATGTCATGTAGATTACATTTATATGCTATGATGAAATGTGCATACATTCACGATGATATTATTGGTCATGCATTGCACAGGGTTTGGGATTATGAACTGGTATCGCTACTTTACTAAGGATGCACTCATACATTTCGGTCTGGTAAGGAAGCTGTAAAAATGGGGAATAACAGTTGGGTGCAGTTGACTCAAACAAGAAAGGAATGATGATATTTTACATTTTGCATTCATATACGAAATATGTTTATTGGTTCCTTACTTAGATGATTCATCATCTAACTTGGAATTTGCCCATAGAATATTCAAACGTTCTAGTTGTTGTTGTAGTAGAAGTAGATACTGAAGAAGCATGTGACGACACTTAGCAACTGGACGATGAATTATGATTATAATGTTGGAATTGATGTATTTAAATTTCTGCTACTTGAAACTCTAAACGTTTTGAAAGACCATAATGTAAGAATTGATTTATGATTAATGTTAAAATGTTAGGTTCAATCATTGCTTCCGCTATTGATGAATGCCTAGTCTAGCTTATTTGATGTATAATGATTTTTTTCATGCTAGATGGGTAAGAGGAAATTCTAGGAGTTATTATGTTAAAAAGAATTATTATCCCAAAATTGTCTTAAGTTATAACACGTCAATGAAATGGGCTGTTACAATACATCACTAACATCTAGTTCTTCTAATTTGATTAGCTAGTCTAGTTCGATTTTCACAACAATAGTTTAACTAAAATTACTATAGGGGTGGCTAGTGTTATGCTAAACGAGGCGGTAAATAGATTCCCAATTAACCTTATTTAAAATCTCTCAATTAAAACAAGTATCAAAATTTATAAATGGGAGACATAGACATAAGTCTTATTTGAACATTTCTTAAAACAAGCTTATAAATGGAGTTAATTAGGGAATCCATTTACATCTTAGCTAAGTGAGAGCATGTAAAAAATACAAAATTTCAAATGAACACTTAATTTCACTAGGTGATGCTTGGCATTTTTAGTTTACTTTCTATTTTTCTCACAAAATTTAAAATATAATTTCTGTTATTATGATATATTCTTAATTTAGAATTAATTTGTCAATATATTTTGGAAACATATTTTTGTCAAATAAAAAGTATATATATAGTTTGGAAAGAGAAGAAAAAAAGAAAGAGAAAGAAGACAAAAAAATTCAAGAATAAAATAGTTGATTTGTTTAAGATGTATATTTTGTAATTAGGTCAAATCCCAATACTGATAGATGTAATTCATTTCTTTTATTTTTGGAGAAAAATATATATGTTTGATGCTCTTGAGGTTTAAGTTAAATGCATATGGTATCCTTGACGTTCAGTACCACATTGTGATTTTTTTCTTATCATAAGCTAACTACAATTAACTATTTCAAATTGACCAAAAATACTATTCCATTTCAAAACTATTTTCTTTTTGTTTTTCCTTGTTCTTTACTCTCTATGATTTATAATCTTATCTATTTTAGTACACATTGCTATAAAATTTTGTGGAAAAGAAATGAGACTTATTATGTGTTTGCTTATACACTATTGCCAATTGCAAAAAAAAATCTTCATTGTTGATATTAATTAAAGGTTGGAGTAAACCTTGAAAACCGAATACTCTCAATTTGTTACAGCCAGAACCGTTGAAATAAAGATCAATTGCAACAGCTGAAAAAAAAAAAAAAACCTCTAAATGAATGCGATGTTATATTTTCAAGCAAAAAAGACCTATTAGGAGATGATTTTGTATTTGTCCCTCGCTATTATAGTTGTTGTCGTTGGAAGAAAAGTTCTAGTACCCTATCATTTATAACCAATTGGCTATCATCTTTTTTGGTTGGAAGGAGAGAGGAACAATATGCCTCAATTGTTTAATAGGGTTTCATAAATCTCAATCATTTTCACTAATTTATAGTCACTAGGGGTTCATTCATTCTTTTCCATGTTTTTTTTTATTGCTTCTTTTTTCTTTTAATCTTTTTTTCTTAACCCTTCAATCAAGCCCTGACAAATCACTCAAATTTAATCAAATTACAAGTGAAGTTGAAACTGATAAAGGAAAATGTCTTCGGGTTCATAATTACTCATTTACCCTGAGAATACAGCCAGTAATAGCAAAGACACGTGTTCGCTGATGGGCCAATCTAAGATCGCCATCTAGCCTAAGTCTAGGAGAGACACGTGGCAGATGCGTCTATCAACAAACCGACGAGCCTTATACTCAACAAACATTCCTCGAATTTCCCAGTCTCAATCATCATTCCAAAGATCATAGAGATGGGGATTATCTTTATAATACCCGAAAAATTTTCGATTAAGAAATATGAGATTTCAAAGGAAATCAGTATCAGAATAGCCCGAGAAAATGTCCAAATAGACTAGAGAGAATGTCCAAGGGCTCATATACCTAAGGAAATAGGTATATACCTATTAATAATCTCAATAAACGATTTTTAACATCGAGAGAAATTGGATCAGGCATGATTTTTGGTACAGTTATAATTCTGACTAAAAAACTGAATTATTGTAGGAGACTTTTGAGAGGTCAATGGAACCCCAAGAAAGTTCATATTTAGTATGTAGAATAACTCTTTAATGGTTTTAGGAAGAAACAAAAGGATTTACAGCCAAAATGAAGATTCGGGCCTAAGTACAATTTCTTAATTTTACTGGAGGAAGGTTGAAATGACATTTTTTTGAAATCTTCAAAGATGCAATGGAAAGTATAGAACTTGTAGGTTGCAATAGCACTATTTGGAAGCTCAGGAGCTTCAAGGAAAGGACCAAAAATTCAAAATGAGAAGAAAATGGGGTCAAAGTGCAATTTTACAAAATTATACAAAGAGCAATTCTGCCATGGCCGACCAAGCTTCCTCCACCACCTCTTATCACCGAATTTGATGGTAAAAGACCCAAAAAAGTAGCAAGGGATGTTGGAGCAAGACCCCAGAATCAATCTTG
This sequence comes from Diospyros kaki, assembly GCA_036245055.1. Lineage (NCBI taxonomy): Eukaryota > Viridiplantae > Streptophyta > Magnoliopsida > Ericales > Ebenaceae > Diospyros > Diospyros kaki. The sequence continues at coordinate 9,371,277 of BSEG01000003.1, forward strand.
GGCGACAATTGGCCTTGGTTTGGTCGAAAATAACCAAATTTTCAGCCGAAAGCAACCATAATTTACCTTATGTAAATTGGTTTTTGGACAAATTTTGGTGCATTTTGGACAGATCTAGGGCGTGGGAAGGCCTTAGTGGCTTTGGGTGAAGCAAGATCCGTCGTTTTAGGGTTCGAATTTGGCTATAAATAGAGGAGATAATGGTCAAGGGTTTTACAAAATTTGAGCTTCAAATCGACCTCATTTTTTAACAAATTGAGGTATCAAACCATAGTGATTTTGTTTCCCATGAGGTGAGAATCATTTCTGAAAAATTAGAGGAATTTTGGAGTTCATTTGAGAGGTGATCGGAGATTCGCCGGAAAAATCGAAACTCTCGTTGGAGCCAGACTAAGTTTTGCTCGGAGGGAGGTCTTTCGAGTGTTGTTTCAAGTTCAAATTTGGCCAAGATAATCAAATCAAGGTAAACTATCTTTTGGTATAGCCAATTTAATTTTCTGGTATGCCAACGCCAGAGAAGATAATCGGAGGTAATTTTTATTATTTTTAAATACTGAAAATAAAAACAAATAGAGTAAAAATAAAAATAAGAAGGATAAAATTCTGGAAAAATGTCAAAAAATACAGAAAAAAGAAATAGTTTACTTGTATGAATTTTTATTTGATAGCTTATATGATGAAATAATTATTTTGAATTTTTGAAAGGAAATTTCATTAGAAAAAAATAGGAAGAGGTTTTGAAAAATTCTCAGAAAATGTTTGGAGATTATAAATGTTATTTTAGAAATTTTCATGAATCAATAAATTACATGATTAGGTATTTATTTTGAATTTTGGAAGAATTGATGGCTATGAAAAATAGAAGAAAAATAGGAAAAATAGAGAAAAAATAAGAAAAAGTCTGAAAAAAATTAGATTATTAATTTTTCTTGGAAATGATTGGCTAGGAAGTGATATGGCCAAGTATCTTGACAATTTACATTACTTTCAAGGCTTAACAAGCAAAACGAGATGGTACACGCTTCTCGAGAAAGTTTGAATCCTAAGTTAAAGGTGAGTGGTTTTGTCCCTATAACCCATATACGATATGATTACCTTTTTATGCATGATATTTATGTATATTACGATCATTTTCATTATATTTGTCCATATATTGTTGCATGGGAAGTCACGATGTATGCATGACATGATATTATTGTCATATTGAAACTTGTGTATGGGATCTAGATGTCACTCTAAGAGTGTAGCCGCCATTCTCCAAGGGCAATTGATGGAATAACGTTAGACTTATCCTGTAGAGGTTCGGGATTCTGCCTAGGGTTCCATGCCGGACTGATGGGCTAGGGAAGTTACACTAGGATATCTGTTTATAAATGTCTATGCATCATTCATTCATTCATGCTTATATAATCTTCACTTAGAAGATTTTATCTTTTAATATTGGATTATGTCCCTAAAATATTCCACGTTCCAGGCAAAACGAACGGCCAGAAAGGTAAGGAAGTGATCTAGGCATGAGCTTGATGGAAATTTTATAGGCCCCATGTGAGGCTAGGACCATCTATTACATTCGATTGAATTGTTTAGACTTTAACAATATTTGTAATATTATGTTGGATGAATAATATGTATGTACCCAGGTATGATGTGTTTTCAAGATTTCTTGCAGGTTCTGATCTTGCTTTCGCTTATGTTTAAAGTGTATCATTCATTCGTTATGTTTGGGAGTATTGCTTATAAAGGTTATGTTGAGAATTTATCTTTGGTTTATGTTTGATGTATAAAAAAAAAAAAAAATCCTAATATATATTAATGCTCTGAAAAGGCTGAAGTGTTACAATCTCAAACCCTTCAAAAACAACTACCATATCTATATCAGCAAGATCATGGCTTCTCAAAAGACGGGATCCAGATCTCGGAGGTTCGAAAAAAGGAATTCTAATCTTGACAAGAAGATAAAAAGAAAGCAATCAAGACGAGTAAGAGATTCCTCTCTTCCTTGAGTTTCTAGTTGCATACTTTAACTTGCATAACTCTATGAACTGACTTGAATGTCGAAGTAATCATGGGGGAATGAGTCCCTGACTCCGTTTTGTAGGTATTTGATCTGAGACAGGAGAGGATAATCGATTCTACATCATCAAAAACCTAGAAATCCATTTTGATTGAATCTCAAATTATGGAAATCGACCATAATGATTTGACATTCAATTAAAACCCTTTATTTATGCATTTTGGTTTCTCATCATCGTTAGTGATGGTTGTCAGTGGTCAATAATTCTTAAACCATTTCTATAAAACTTTTGTGGTGTAAATGGTTGTTGAGCACTACTAGTTTTTTTTATTTTTTATTTTTTTTCAAAGTTATATGGGGGAGGAAAAGAGAAAAATAAAAGAAGTTGGCCATTGTGATTTTCAAAACATCAAAGGTACCTCTGCAATTAAGAGAAATCATAAGGCGGTTATTATAAATTTATCTTATTATTATTAAATGTAATAATAATGAATATATTAAAACGTCCAAGCTGAATCAATCCCTATTTTTTGGGGTTGCTTGGATTCATTGGCTTTTACACTGTTGCCCCCAAAATCGGGCCAATTGCAAAGCTCCCTCCGTCAACCAATCTGACCCAACCATCCATCCGAATCCAAACCAAAACCAAAACCAAAACCTCTGTCTTCAGATCTCCATTCATCTTCGATTTCCACCATCGAATATGGAGACCTCATTCTCCTCTGTTTCTGTCTCTCTCTCTCTCCCTCGCCGCCGTTGACCCTGAGATATAGGTTTCCAATCGCCTTTTCTGCTTCTCAATCCCATTTCTGAAATCTTTATCCCTTCCGCTTTTCCTGTCCAAGCTTGAATCAGCCTCCAAAAAATCTTCAATGCTGTAAGTATCTCGTCTTCTCTCCTACACTTGTATCTGTGGATTCGTATTGAGGCGCAGGTTGTTCATAGGAATGGAAACTAATTATTCAGCTCTTCCTAAGGATTCGTTTGTTGAATTGCAAGTGCGAGATGATAGTTTGGGATCGGGAAACCCTAGGAAAGACACATCCACGACATTGCTGCCTATTCTCGGCGGCGATCTAGGTTACGCGAAAGCGAACGATGTGGACGATAATGAACTTGGCGATGATGACATTGATTTCGATGATCTCCCGCTTATTTTCGAGGGTAATAGGCATGATTCTGGGATTTACGGGGCCGTTTTTAATCTGGCCACGACAATTATTGGGGCCGGCATTATGGCCCTTCCGGCGACAATGAAAGTTTTGGGTTTGGTTTTAGGGATTGTTTTGATTGTTTTGATGGGCATTTTGTCTGAGATCAGTGTGGAGTTGCTTATTCGTGTCACGGTTCAATGTAACGCGTCCTCCTACGGAGAAGTAGTTCAGGCTGCATTTGGAAGAACTGCTCGGATCTTAACAGAAATTTGTATCATTGTGAACAATGCTGGCGTATTGGTAGTTTATTTGATTATTATGGGCGATGTTATGTCGGGATCGCTCCATCATGTTGGGGTTTTTGACCAGTGGTTGGGAAATGGTGCGTGGGATCACAGAAAGCTTGTGATTTTACTTATTCTGGTGGTTTTTCTTGCACCTCTCTGTGCTTTGGATAAGATTGATTCATTGAGCGTGACATCAGCTGCTTCAGTGGCTCTTGCTGTTATCTTTGTTTTGGTTACTTTCCTTGTTGCAATGATCAAGCTTGTTGAGGGCACTATTGAGGCTCCAAGAATGACGCCTGACATTGGGTCAAAGAAGGCGATTCTGGATTTGCTTGTGGTGATTCCAATCATGTCCAATGCTTATGTGTGTCACTTCAACGTTCAGCCTATTTACAATGAGCTGGAAGGACGATCACCTCAGAAGATGAATCGTGTTGGAAGGATAACAAGTGTTCTCTGCATTTTGATTTACGCTTCAACTGCCGTATCGGGTTATCTACTCTTTGGGAAGAACACTGAAGCTGATGTGCTGACCAACTTTGATAAAAACCTTGGAATACATTTCAGCACGGCTTTAAATTATATTGTCCGTGTTGGCTACATTTTTCACCTGATTCTTGTTTTCCCTGTTATCCATTTCTCCCTCCGGCAAACAGCAGATGCATTGGTGTTTGAGGGATCACCTCCTCTCTCAGAGAGTAGGAGGAGGTGTTTGATCATAACGGCAGTACTGTTGGCGCTTGTTTATATTGGATCTACTATGATTCCTAATATCTGGGCAGCTTTTAAGTTCACCGGGGCAACTTCCGCAGTCACTTTGGGATTTACATTGCCATCACTTCTCGCATTAAGGTTAAGCAAGCAAGGGCTTTCTTTGACCCATGTTGAGAAACTTTTGTCTTGGTTTATGTTGATATTAGCAATAATAGTTAGCATTATTGGGGTGATTGGCAATATTTATAGTATTAAAAGCGAATCCGAATAACCCTCTGCTTTTCAATTGAGTTCGTCTTTTTATAGGTGTCCATATGGTGAAAAGATAAGACTGTTTGCAGGAGACATTCAAATGTTATTGTTGCAAGTTAACGGATTATCCAATGAAGTAAAGGTAGTTGAGAATCAAGTAGGCACTTGTTGAGGATTGAACGTCTACCAGCACACCATGTCATCTCGTGCTGATTAGGGTTAGGAGGTGCAGATAAAGCCATTCCTTAGAGTTGTTGAAGAACGACATAGACAACTTTAGCGAGTAACCAACAAGTATGGTTTGCTTTAGTATAATTATATACTGCCAATTTAATTGGTGCCTTAGTGTTGCTTACTCATCTCATTTTCTTCTCAATCCCCACCGAAGAGCAGGGGTTACGAGAACTGTATTACACAAAAGTTTCACTGTTCTTTCATCACTTGATTTGGTGACATTTTTCTTGATTACATGAAAGAAAGATCCATTTAGATGAAGCTTCTTGTTTGTATGCTTTCATTTGTGGTTCATTTTTATCGTAGTCCATTTGTGTGGTCAGATTGTGTTACCTTGTCATACTTAAACACTGCCTATCACTTCAGAATCTGATAGAGATGGGATCTGTGTTAAGTTCATTTCCCATTTCTCGATTACAGAATGGAAGCTTAGCTTAGTTGTTCCCAATTGTATTTGAACGCTTAACTATGAAGGTCTGTTTTTGTGCCCCTTAAAATATGTGATTGGCTTGATTTTTCTCAACTAATTTGTACCTCTATATTTTTTGTGTTGTACTAGTGAGATGTCTGTTCTAAATTTGCAGATAAACCAGTTGTTGTACTTTCTACCAAAAGGAAAAACTTACTTGGACAATTTTTTCCGAGGTAATATCAAAACTCCAATTCAGTGCTGTGAGGTTAGAGGAAATTTATTTCGTTCTTTTGGCATAGTTGCTAACTGGAGTACTGGAATAATCATTCCCTTGCTTGCTTCTTGGCATTTTGTTTTGAGGTATTCGTAATACTTCTGATTTAGTCAATGGGTAAGCTGACTTTATCAACAAACCTCGTGTAAAGTTTGATGGTTTGGTATTCTAAAATAGTGTCTCCTCTTGTATTTATGACAAATATTTATAGACAGAGATGCTTAGGGGCTCAGGGGGACTCAGGACTTGATCCAAACTAATGTGATTGTCGGGTTGGTTCCAGTTTTTCTCCATTACAACAGAGATGCTTATGGGTTCGTGTAGACTCAGGAATTGATCTGAGCTAATGTGATTGTCAGTTTGGTTCCAGTTTTTCTCCAACCTGGTTTGGTTTCAGTTTTATGCTTATGGTTTGCTGGTTTGGTTTTATGTTTTTAGGCAAATCTGTTCAAAGTACGAACGCGTATTGGAATAAGAAGGGACATGCCTTGGATTGGCAAAAATGGCAATACCAAATATAGAACTTCAAAGGTCTGAACTTAGAAATCGTTAGGACATCAAGGAAGTTTACCTTATCTTCACAATGTGAAATTGCAAGCACTGTAGTCAAAGGAGACAGAGACGCTTACCTAGGTGTAACCAAGAAAAAACAACAAAAAGAACAGAAAAAATGAGAGGTTGTAGGCTTGGAAAGTCAGAAGCATGTGAGGAGTTACAAAAGATATAATATGAAGAGAAAAATGAGAAGGAAAAGAGAGAGAAAAGAGAAAAACAAGCTCAACCTTAGTTTTACTACTGAAGCGAACACCATTAGTTTGCTTTGATTTCTTCAATATTTCATACTCTTGTATAGGTGTGAGGGCGACCAGGTGCTTGGATTTCAATATTTCATACTCTTGAGGAAGATGGGTATCCCAGGGAACACTTGGAGGGTGACAGGATGTGGTTGATCCTTCCGGCAACTTCGCTTCACCGGAAGGGTCACTTGTGGCGAGCAATGACCACCGTCTTTAATTTCCCTTCGATTAGGTGATCTAGTGTGGGTTGTCATTGAGTGGCATCAAAAGCTCTGAACTCTTATTTTGTTAAGGCTTTAGATTTCTCGCTTATTGTTTGTATTCTGTAATGGCTTAATATACATGGCAATTCCTTAACAATTTTAAAAAAAAATGACAATGTCTAACGTGTTATACGTCAAGATTTATACGTCAAGATTCAATGATTTAATTATTAAAAATTACTATTTTAAATCTTTATTGTGACTGAAAGTAAACAGAACTATTATTTATGACATGTAAGATGTCATATTATAAAAAAAAAAAAATTATGTCAGTAAAGCATATCAAATTAGTTTTAATACATAAATATGATATTTGATCCCATAATAATTAAAAAATATCAATTTGACATTTGACCTCTAATAAAAAAAAGAAATCAAATTTGATAAAAATATCTAAATTTGATAAAAAAAAATCTAAATTTATAAAATAATTTAAAATTTTCATAAAAGACCCTAAAATATTAAAAAAATACCTAAATTTCATAAAAACTTAAAAGTCTTAAAAATAATAATAAAAATTAAATTTCATAAAAAAATAAAAATATTCAAAAAAAATTAATTTCATAAAAAGACCTAAAAATTTAATGAAAAAACTAAAAATATTAAAACAAAACCTGAATTTCATAAAAAGACTTAAAAATACTCAAAAGAAAGACCAAATTTCAATAAAAGATCTAATAAAAATTGTGATAAAAAGAATTCAAATGAAAAACAACAAAATCTTCATTGAATCCATAAATCTATTTATAAATTGTCAAGTGAGGTATTATATAAAAAGTGACAAAATAAATCCCATCAAAGTACTAATCCAACCATCATTAACACCTATCATATGTAGTGGGAAACACCAATGAAATCTTAAACTATAATATCCAAAACAAGCCTCAACAAACATTTATAAAAATATTTCTTAGTTTAAACAAGTCACCAAATAGTAAAATGTCTCAAAGTATTCTAATTTCTAATGAGATGACAAGTTCCACAGTTGGTAGTCATAACTCTGATCCTCTGGTACCTTAAAGTAGACTTTCTTGTAGGTGGTTGGTTGTGATATTTGGTCTGCCATGTCCACTATAAATCTGAAAACTGATAGTCCATATTACTTTATATCTTCTAACTACATGTTATATTACAGTTTAGAAAGAAGTTCTTAACTGAACTAATGGAAGTGGAGCTATGCTTGATGGCCCTACTAGAATGGTGCTTGGTGTAGCATTGCTTGATGGCCCTGGTAGGGCTCTCACAAATCATATGGTATATCGTTCAAGCTGGTTAAAAAGAAGAGTTAGTCAATTAGGCAAACATACAAGGAACTCATCACAAACTAAATTTGTAGTGTTCAAATAAAGCTAACATTCTAAAACATAACACCATTATCTGCTACCAATAAATCATGCTCAGTTTATAACTTATTCGTTTTAGACCGACTTCTAATTTCATTGAAATTTTTAGGTATTTTTAGTGAAAATTTTAAGTATTTTTATAAAATTTAGATTTTTTTTAAAAAAAATTTAGGTCTTTTTTTTATAAAATGTTTAGGTTTTTTTTTTTTATGAAGTTTAGGTTTTATTTTTTTTATTTTTTAAGTCATTTTTATGATTTTTTACAAAATTTAGGTTTTTTTTTAATCAAATTTAACCTTATTTCTCATATTAGAGATCAAATGTCAAATAATTATTAAGCGAACAAATGTCACTTTTTTTAATTGTTAAGATACCAAATATCATATTTATATATTAATATTAATCAGATATATTTCGTAATGTGACATTTACGCGTGAAAATGAGTGCGTTCATACACGTATTAATGTTCTATCACGATAAAAAATTAAATTAATAATTTTTAATAATTAAGATATCAAATTTTAATATTTTATATATTAAGAATTAAATATTATAATTTTTTAATTATTAAAAGACCAACTATATGTATTAAGCCTGGTATAATTCTTTTGTTTATTAGTAGTGGGATAACTGCTGAACAATAAAAGAGAAGTTTGATAGTTGTTAGTATTACTTATTTTGATTATTCACTATTTGACTGTCTGTGTAGATTTTATATCTATTTTTCTTCTACTGCTTTAACGAGTGTCAAACAACCATTTGTAATAAAGTTCAGAGAGTTATGGACAATCTTAGGGACCTCAATATATTAACATAACAACCTACATTAGTTTAATAATTTACTAATGACCTAGATTAATTTAATTTAATTTATAAAATTTATATTTTGACTAATATCCTTAAATTAATTTATAAAATATATAAGATAATCTAATAACCTATGGTATGTGTTGTAAGATAAAATCACGAATCATGATCCTCCATCGGACAAAATAACTAATATAATATCATATCTTCACTAATAATATTATATTTCGATTATCACACTTTGACTGGTAATCGAAATTAATTTAAAATTTGATTAATAACTTAGGTTTGTTAGATAATTTTTTGATAAAATTCACATATATATAAAACACAAAACATTAAGGATGAATACCTCTTCAATTCATGATTAGTGACAAAAACTTGATTGAACAACGAGCACAAATGTACCCATAAGTTAAATTTTCCTCTCATTCTCTTCTATTGTGCCAGAACACTTCTCAATAAGTAGAAAATGGTGTGATAAATTGAATCAAAGGGAGATGAGATATAGTCTTTCAATTTATAATGCCAATAGATTTCTATGCATCAAAGAAATTTATTAGAGAAAATTTTGGATTTTTTGCTATTTGCCCTTAAAATACTATTGAAAGAGTAGAACCTAATAAGGTTTGAAGTTAGATTAGGCTCTGAATCAAAGAGGGAATCAAAACAAGATAACAAGAGCAGTGTGTTTGTACCCTTACTGAGCCTGAGGTAGCTTCCCCGATCGAAAAACTGCGAATTTTGAAGCCTCCGAATACGAATAACGAATGCCGTTCCTATCCAGAAACTCTTGGAGCAATTTCTTGGCCGAATCAGGATCCGAGCTCTCGCATTCAATCTCGTAGCTCGTCCCAAAATCGAATTGCGTTTCGTCGAGCTCCAATTTCAATCCCTTCCAATCGTACACCGTTCTCACGTTCCTGAACCCTCCCAAGCACGCCAGTCTTCCTTTTCCATCTCCGATCCCGAATTCCTCTTTAACTCTCTGCAGAATCCGCGACGACGAGGAATCGAGCGACAGGAGCCGCCAGGGCTCGGCGATGCAAGCCCGGCCGATGGCAGGATCGAAGGCCTCCTCGGCCTCCTCGGCGCGGCTGATTCCGCCGGAGATTACGGGCTTGGATTTGAGAGAGAGGACGCAGTGGTTTCCGGAGTCGATGCCGTAGAAGCGGAGGCGGAGGACGGCGAATTTGGAGGAGAGCTCGGCATTGGCGCCGTCGAAGAAGACGTTTTCTTGTATTAGGGTTTTGGAACGGAAGGGGGAGAGGAGGTCGGAGAGTTTCTGGTGAGAGGCGGCGTCTGGAAGGCGGAGCTTCACTTCCACTTCCATGAGGCCCTGCTTCTGGAGGAGACGCCGGAGAAATGCTTGCGGCGGCGGTGCGCGAGCAGGTAGACTGCTATGGTTTACAAGTCTTCGTATCATGGATGAGCCAGCAATTGCTCGGCCGAGGTGATTGATATAATAAAACCAATGAGCAGCCACCACACGTTTTACATTGTTTGCTTTCAAAAATGATTTTACCGTTTTGTTTGGATTTGATTTTTAAAATAAAAAAACAAATAAGTAATTAATTACTTTTAGCCACTTTTTTGTAAAATAAATTATATAGTTCTTTTTTTTATTTTAACTTCTCATAAAAATTAAATTTTGAATTGCTATTTACTTTATTATTTATTAATGTAATTCTTTATATTATTTATACTTTTTTTTTTAAATTTGATTTGATTTAGCTTCATTACTATAAAGTAGAAATGATTCATTTGAATTTGAATTTATGGTTTAATTTTTATATTTATTTAAACCAAACCAAATTGAATTGTGGGCATCCCTAATACAAATATGAAAGACAGCATAGCACACAACTAGCAATATTATGCCAATGTGGAAGAATGAATTGTATTTTAGGAAATAATATTTTATTGAATCCTTTTCCAAGAGCTATATATAATCGAATTTCTATGTTTTATAGACGTAAAATATATAAATAGGATCGTGAAATTGTTATGGCTTTATGTTATAAATTAGAGTGTACTTGAATTAATAGAAGCTGAGGACACTATGTTTCATCTTAAAAGCGTACTTTAATTCGATATTGATTTATCTCTCCTAATCTTAGTTGCAGAAACAGCTTCAGTAATGAACATTATAATTTTTATTAATTTATAGAAAGAGAGAGGATTGGTAACCATCCTTATGTAGCGGTTGGGGTGGTTTCTCCCATCATGATACTGTCTTTCCACTACCACCGTCATCTCTCTAATTGGGTCACACAATCGAAAATATATTTTATATTCTCCTACTTGACTCGATTACTATAATGACTGATAATATAACATTATAAACATGATAAATTGTTCAATGCAAGTTACGGCGATCATGTAGTATTTAATGTCGTGCACTCCATTCTATATATCACAACACTTACAACTCATCAAAAATCAATAATGGTCCACAATAATATCTGTAAAGACTTCTTTTATTTGCTTAAAAATAATAATGTGCGCACAAATATAAGAAACATGAAAAACATAATGTATATTAGAAACAAATCATTGAGGTCAGTATCATCACAACATTAATTGTCATTACAACTAAATCCCAATCTATGTATATATGTTCCTTGAATAACTTTGATTGTAAACCTTTCATTAAATGATCTATTAGCATGAGATCTATCCTTATGTGATCAACCGACATTTTCTGTTTTTGGAACTTCTTTCTTAATGGCAAAATACTTCAATTCCATGTATGATACCTTTTGAGTATTTGTCATTTTTGGAGAAGAAAACTACTGTAGAATTATCATGATAAAATTTTAATGGCTTGCCCACAATGTCAATAACCCCAAGCTCTAAAATAAAATTCTGCAACCATAATGCATAGATTGTGACTTCAAAACATGGCACAAACTCTACCTCTATAGTTGATACAACAATGACAAATTATTTTGCACTTTTCTAGGATATTGCTCCTTCTGCTAATAGAAATAGATAACCAAATGTGGACTTTTTACTGTCAATGCATCTAGCAAAATCTAAATCTAAGTATCCAACTACTTATAAAATATTGTTCATTCAGGGACATCCAATAAAATTGGAACGATATAGAGAAGTTATTTACAAAAAAAAAATTACTAAAATATTGGATCTTCTGTACCTGAACATGTAATTATTTGTTCTTTGTAGGTACCTCAACACCTTCTTTACATCTTTCCAATGATCCAAATCATGATTACTTTGATACCTGTATAGCATGCCAACTACAAAACTTATGTCCAGCCTAGTGCAGATCTACACATACATAAGAATGCCAATAGTTTCTGGCTAAACATTTACTCATATTAAATCTCTTTAAAAAATTTTCAATATAGGCTTTTTAAGACAATCCTAACTTTCCTTGTGATCTATCACCAAATATTTAAATTCCTATCACATAGGATGTTTCTCCCATATTTTTTATTTCAAAATTCTTTGAGAGAAAAACTTTAATTGCACGTAATATGCTCAAATCATTAGTATCAAGCAAGATGTCATCAAGATACAGAACAATAAAGATAAACTTGCTCTCACTAACCTTTTAGTATATACACTGATCAATGATATTTTCTTGAAATCTAAAAGATGTTATGGTATCATTAAACTTAATGTACCATTACCGGGAAGTTTGTTTAAGTCCATATATTAACTTCTTAAGTTTACACACCATGTAACTTTTACTTTCTATGGAAAAGCCTCAGGTTGATTCATGTAGACTTTCTCCTCCAAATCTCCATTAAGAAATATTGTTTTCACATCCATCTAGTGGAATTCCAATTCATATTGAGCCATTAGTGATATAATTATCCTTAGTGAATCTTTATTTGAGACAAGCGAAAATGTCTCTTTATAATTAATGTCATCTTTCTGAGTATAACCTTTGATAACCAGTCTAGCTTTATATCGTTCGATGTTGTTTTTTGAGTCACGTTTGGTCTTAAAAACCCATTTACATCCAACTCTTTTACAACTTTCTAGCAACTCGACAAGATCCCAGACAACATTCTATTCCATGGATTTCAATTCATCTTTCATAGTATCAATCCATTTATCGATTTAATCACTTTCTATAGCTTGTGAAAACAAAATTGGATCATTATTGATTTCAACATCAAAATCTAACTTTTGCAAATAAACCACATAATCATTTGAAATGGTTGATCTCCTTGTTATTTGAGATCTCCTTAATGTCATTTCTTGTGGTTGATCTGCATTAGCCGTTTGTGAGTTAGTACTTTTAAGCGGTGATTCTTCAACCACTTGTTGTTCAATATTGATCAATCGTTCTTCAGTACTCGGAACAACATTTTGTGCAACAGCGAGAGAAGGAACAGTTATAGGTAAAAGGACATTTACCCTATGTGTCTTTATTACCTCATCACGGTGTTCCTTTATTTTCATGTTTTGGCATTCATCACTCCCACTAAGTTCACCATTCTCTAAGAATCTTATATTACTAGTTTTCACAATTTGCTATGGTTTGGACAATAAAATATGTACCCTTTAGACTTCTCTGGGTAACCAGTAAAGTAACCACTTGTTGTTAGAGAATTAAGTTTCCTTTCGTGTGGATTGTATCTTCTCATTTTCACTTGACAACCCCAAACATGTAGGTGCCTTAAGTTAGATTTTCTCCCTATCCACAGTTTAAAAATGTCTTTTAGACTGCCTTACTAGGAACCTTATTCAACAAATATGTTGCAGTTTTGAGTGTATACATCCACAAAAACTTGGATTACAAAGTGTTACTTATCATGTTTTGAACCATATTTATTAATGTCCGATTATGCCTTTCTACTACATCATTTTGTTGTGGTGTACCTGGCATAATATACTATGCACATATGCCATGACTTTCAAGGATGCTAGCAAGTGGACCTAAACACTGACCTGACTCAGTATACTTTTCATAATATTCACCGTTTTTATCAAATCTAATAAATTTTATGTTTTTGTCTAATTATTTCTCAACCTCTTTTATGTAAGCTTCAAGAGCATGCAAACACCGATTGAGACTTTTCATAAAACAAATAAACATAACTAGAATGTGAAAAGTCATCTCCATTATGAGTTGGAATGTCAAAAGGTTCACAAATGTCGGTATGTATAAGTTCAAAAAGATGGGTACTTCTTATGGTTTGTTTCTTATTGTGTATGGTTTACTTACCTTTAATGCAATCCACACTCATTTCGAGATCAGTAAAGTCCAAGTTAGGAAAATTTTCATCATTTATTAATCTCATTATTCTTTCTTTGGATATATGACCCAAATGCTTATGCTAAATTTAAGCAAAATCTTCATTCAACATGCTACATTTAATTCCAATATTATGATGCCTAGAAAGTAGATAATTGGAAAAAACATCATTAAGCTTCAATTTATATAAACCATCAGTAAAAACACCAGAACTAACAATTTTAGCATTCTTAAATAAATTGAAACTACTAAATCCAAACTTTACATTAAATCTAGAATAATCCAACTTTGAAACAAAAATAAGGTTTCTAGAAATTGAAGGTATATAAAAAGTCTCTAATAGGTCTAGGTGATAACCACTATCTGAGACTAGCTTGTAAGTCCCTATGCCCTCAATTGGAAACTTCATACGATTTCCCATGAATAGAAAATCTTCAATTAGGTTTGTGGTTTGGATCATAATAAATCCCTGCATCATATTAGACACATAAGTTATAGCACCATAATCTAACCATTAGGTATTATAAGGAACTTCACTTAAATTTGATTCGAAACATACAAAGGTATTTGAATTACCTTTCTTTTCGAACCATGTCTTATGTTTCGGGCAATCTCTGCAGAAATGACATTTATCCTTTTTGCATTCCTTTTAGCTTGAGAAGCATTAGCATGCCTTTTTCTTTTCTTTATTGGTGGTCTTTTCCTTTCATTCCTTTCCCAACCTTGTGTCGAACAAGATTAACAAAGTGATTATTATCATGCTTTAGCCTTCTCTCCTCCTGAACAAGCATACTAGCTAGGTCATTCGCATTCCACTTAACCTTAATAGTGTTGTAGTTAATTTGAAATTGCCCTGAACAAGCATACTGGCTAGGTCATTCGCATTCCACTTAACCTTAACAGTGTTGTAGTTAATTTGAAATTGCCCACACTCAAAAGATAGTGAGTTCAAAATCAATTGCACTAAAAAGGAATCATCCACAGTTAATCTCAGGGCTTCAATCAATCTTGTTGTGATATTAGTCATCTCAATAATGTGCTTTGCATAGTTCATGACCCATTGAACATCATGGTTGTGAGCTCTACCATTAGAGTACTAGCTAATGACTTGTCAACATAATGAAATATCTTTCCACAAACTACATGTATTTTTTTTGTATTTTTTGTTTGTGGAATGATGAGTACTAGCTAATGACTTGTCAACATAATGAAATATCTTTCCACAAACTACATGTATTTTTTTTGTATTTTTTGTTTGTGGAATGATTGACTTAATGTTACTAGCAATAGTTATCTTAAGAAACATTAAGTATAACCTGTTACTTCGCTCCCATGCTATATAATAGGACATCTCATCCTCACTGCTTGTTTCCATAAGAGCAACGGGTTTGTTCTCTAACCGAGCCAAGTAAAGATCCAAAACTCTTTAAGTGAAAATTGAATTACTCGTTCCATTCTGAGAAGTTCAAACCATTAAATAGAGTAACTGATGATGCTTGAGATAATTAGATTGTAAGAACTACATAATAAATGCTCACAATCAATTTCTAAACAGATTTAGATATTAAAACATCAAATATACAATAGTTGTCCTTTGGGTCACTATTATACATTATCATAAATAAATGTCATATATAAACTTTATTAGGTGAATAAGATATTTCTATCTAAATACATTTGATATTTTTAGAAATACAAACACATTTTGTTAAAATACTAATACATCTCGATTATGCTCACTAATCATGACTAACAATTTACCTTTGGGTAAATCATGAAGGTTTAATGATTAGTAAACACAATTTACTCATGTAACATCTTATTAGCCATTTTAATACTATGGATAAATCGTTATTTATGCATATGAAACATTCTATTTTGGTCACTTTGATGACTAACAAATTATAAGAATAATACATGTATTTTTCTATAATTGCAATTGATATTTAAGCATGTAAAACATTCTAGTTGATCAGTTTGGTGACTATCAACTATAACAATAGTACATGCATTCTTCATAATTGTCGAACATTATTCATAATTGTCAAGTATAGCCTTCGTAGTTTCTACTAAAAGAGAATTTTTTATTTTATTTTATTTTATTTTTTATTTAAAATGGGCCAATTTAGTGGTTGGGTCAATCGGGCCCAAATCTGTGGATCAAGTCAGATCTAGACCCAAACAGTAGTCAAATCACCTGATTCATTTTTCAAAAACAAGTCAAATGGGTTAGACCCATCTTTTCAAAATCACACAACCTAGGGTTTCTTCTTCTAAACCACTATCATCCCCTTCTCCTTCTATTAAGAACCAAGATCCCCAAAATAAGGAACTAAGATCCCCAAAATGAGGATGTTTTCTAGGAAAATTGTTTTTATTTTTATGCTTTTATTTTGTCTGGTTTGTCTCTACCTTGTGTATAAATTTAGCTATTGTCTTGTTCAATAATAGATACAAAATATACTCTTTCAAAATTTCTTCATAGTATCAGAGCAATTATCATTGTGATATTCGTGGATGCCCATCTCTTTACCAATTATTGTGAACACAACCCTTTGCAACGCATCCACCACACTGACAGTCGCCAAGAACATCGATTGTCACCGCACTGCCTCACTCAACTGCGTCAACTACCATCATTGCGCCCAGCCATTGTAGCACCCAAGAACGCCACCTATCACTACGCCTAACCGTACTAACCATCATTGTCGTTACTGGAAACTCGTCGCCTGCTCACCAAATCTGGCCACCAACCGCTGCGTGCCATCCACGACCCTCCTGTTGCCGTCTTTTTGCACCGCCGTCGTTTGCAGCCCTCTTACCGACGTCGACCACATTCGTGCCCACTATTGCCTCCAAATCCAGTTGCGCTGTTACCGCCCAGATTCGCCACTGCTATTGCCGCTTCCCAACATCACCACCATTGTTGTGTGTCTCAACCCCACAACAAAATGGTGTTATTGAATAGAAACAGAGACATCTCCTCAATGTAACCCGTGCCTTACTTTTCCAAGCCAACTTTCCCAAAACCTTTTGGGGGTGATGCTATTCTAATTGCCACCTATCTTGTCAATCGTACCCCATTTGAGGTACTATTCAAAAAACACACACTTTTGATCATTTACGTATGTTTTGGTTGTCTCTATTTTACCTCTACTCACCACCACAAACCAAGTAAATTTGATGCTCAATCTCTTCGTTGTATCTTTCTTGGCTACCCTTATAGTACCAAAGGTTATCGGGTATATGATTTAGCCATAGGAAAAATCTTTATTTCTCGAGATGTCCTTTTTCATGAACATGTTTTCCCTTATACTTCTGCTACTCCCATTTCTACTTCACCAACACACTTGACCCTTCCCATCGCAGGCCCTACTGCTCCAATTTTTCCCTCCGCAGCACCAATCCATCCAAGCTCGCCTATCGTAGCGCCATCTTCCCATGCCACAACACCTTCAGTACAATTTGATCCCCATCTGACTACACTCAATGGGACACCAACTTTACCCATTGCCACGCCTTCCGACCTAATCCTCCCTTTTTCCTTGTCGGTTCCAAATGTTGTGACTTCCGAACCTACCCTTGCGACATTGCCTAATGCCCTACATGATTCTCCCCCACCCGACACCCAGCTCCAGTGACCCACACGTGCACCTAGCTATCTTCAATAGTACCATGTTAAAGCTTCCTTACCTACTCACTCCCTACCATCATCTCACTCGGTGTTGGCTGCAACCACAGGTATTCTTCATCTCTTGTCTCATGTTCTTAGTTATGATCGACTTTCTCCCATCCATTATGCTTTCACCACTTCCATTTCAGACCTCCTTTACCTAGGTCGTCAAAGATCCTAAATGGTGTCTTACCATGACCGAAGAACTTCATGCTCTCCATGATAATGGCACTTGGTCTCTCCAACCTTTGCCTTTGTACAAGAAACTCATGGGTTGCAAATGGGTTTACAAGATCAAATTCAATCCTGATGACACTGTCGAGCGCTATAAAGCACACTTGGTTGCAAAAGGTTATAGTTAAATTGAAGGTTTTGATTACCGTGAGACATTTTCCCCTGTTGCCAAGCTTGTTACCGCTTGCTTACTTCTTGTTAACAATGCCTTCGACAACTCAACGTTAACAATGCCTTTCTCTGTAGTGATCTAGAAGAAGATGTCTTCATGTCATTACCTCATTGTTTTGAACAAAAAGGGGAGACTTGAGTATGCAAGCTTCACAAATCTTTGTATGGGCTTAAGTAAGCTTCCCGTCAGTGGTTCATCAAACTATCCAAAGTCCTCACCCTTGCGGAATTCATACAATCCAAATCAGATCACTTCTTATTCGTTCGACACCATGGTACTTCCTTTACTACTTTCCTTGTCTATGTGGATGACATCATTCTTGCAGACATTGATCTCCCAAAAATTGAGCAAATTAAAGATCATCTCATGTAATAATTTAAGCTTAAGGATCTTAGTAACTTGAAGTATTTTTTAGGCATAGAAATATCTCGATCTAAACAAGGAATTACTATTTCACAAAAAAAATATGCACTTGAAATATTAGAAGACATGGGGTACTTAGCAGTAAAACCTGTCAATTCTCCAATGGAACAAAATTTATCTCTTAGTAAGGAAAAGGGTGATTGTATTGAAAATCCCTCCTCTTGTCGAAGACTTGTTGGGCGATTGATTTGCTTAACCATCACAAGGCCAGACTTGGTCTATTCCATTCACATTCTCAGTCAATTTATGGACAAGCCTCGAGTTCCACACCTAGAAACGACACAAAGAGTTCTACGCTACATCAAGAAAACACTTGGACAAGGTATTTTTTTCTCATCCACAAGTTCATTATAGTTGAATGCTTTTTGTGATGCAGATTAGGCTCGATGTCGAGACACACGAAAGTCAATCACAAGCTACTGTATATTTATTGGGAGTTCCCTCATGTTTTGGAAAACTAAAAAGCAAGCTACCATCTCCCGATCAAGTGCAGAGGCAGAATATTGATCCATGGCATCTATTTGTTATGAGGTCACTTGGCTCCAAAATATTTTACATGATCTTGATATAAAGCATTCACAGCCGGTTAAGTTATTTAGTGATAATCAAGTCTCTCTACACATAGCTTTCAATCTGGTATTTCATAAACAGACAAAACACATAAAAATTGATTGTCACCTTGTTCGAGAAAAAGTTCAAGCTGGTGTAATCAAGACTCACCATATATCAACATCAAAACAACCATATGACATCTTCACTAAATCATTGAGCATACTACAGTTTTCAAATCTTATCAGTAAGTTAGGAATGATCAATATCTATTCCACCTTGAGGGGAGTGTTAAGAACCAAGATCCTCAAAAAAAGGAACCAAGATCCCTAAAATGAGGATGTTTTCTAGAAAAGTTATTTTTACGTTTGTGCTTTTATTGTCTGGTTTGTCTCTACCTTGTGTATAAATTTAGCTATTGCCTTGTTCAATATTAATAGATACAAAATATACTCTTTCAAAATTTCTTCGCCTTCCCACCTCTCATTCTCTGCAACTTCATCGTCACTGCCACTTTGTCTACCGGCCGTCTTCCTCATTCGGTTGTCCTCGACTGTGCGATAAGAAGCCCTTTATCGCCACAGGCCGCCGATAGTCAACCTTTGGCCTTTGGATTATGACGATCAAATGGAGAAAATGGGTCACGGCCTAAGATGACAGCAGATGCCATCACCAAAGAAGACGAAGAGACCATGGCGGAGACGGCCGACAAAGACCAAAAACCACCACCAATCGGTTATGACGAAGACATAAGGCCATGGCCAATCGATCACATGGAAGACATAAGGCCCCTCAGCCGGAAAAAATGACGAAACTGCTGGAGAAGACGAAGAGACGCATCCAAAAACCACCGTTAACCGTCCAAAATTGCTGGTAACTGCCACCACCACCATTACAGTTCACCACTACCATCCTTTCCAGGGGGTTATTTGTCTTCATATGGCCTCAATTCGTGACTTCCGATAACTACTTTCAACGTCCGGCAATGAGTTATTTTTTGTAACCATCATCTTCTTCCCTTTCACACATGTACAAAACATACAATTTCAGAAAACATACAATTCCACATGTAATCGAATTTCTATGTTTCATAGATATAAAATACATAAACAGAATCGTGAAATTGTTATGACTTTATGCTGTAAATTAAAGTGCATTTTTGAATTGACAGACAATGAGAACACCATGTTTCTTCCTTAAAGCGTACTCTAATTCGATATTGATTTCTCTCTAGTGGCCCTAGTTGCAAAAGCGACTTATTTCTATTAATTTATAGGAAGAGAGAGCACCCGGAACTGCCCTTATGTAGTGGTCAGAGCAGTTTCTCCCATCAAATAACTACCTTTCCACTACCCCATCATCCCACTAATCCGGCCACATAACTGGAAATATATTTTACATAATATATTTTACACTATATGCAATCTCAACATTGTAATGTCTATACATATACATATATATATATATATACTAAATCCAGCCTCTTACAGATGAAAGAGGCATTCCTTACAATAAGATCATATATATAAGAGCTAGCTATGTCTTCTGCAACTCAACCACGCGAGAGAATTAAGATCTAACCAAACCAAAGGAGACAGAATATGGGAAGAAGAAAAGAAAATTACTTCTACCCTTGACGAGAGAGAGAGAGAGAGAGAGAGAAAGAGGATCATATATACATAAATATATATATATATGTATGAAGAGAGAGAGAGAGGATTTGTTTATGTTAAGCTTGGGCTGTGTGTAGAGCTCTCTCTCCTCGCTGGTAATATTCCCAATGGATGTCGGCATAATCAGTGACCTTGCGGAACATCCTGGGCCTCTCCTCGTCCACCAGCCCTTCTTCTGGCCCTATCTCTTTCCCCTTCTCTGGTGTGTAGAACACTGCAATTGATATCCTATCTCTCTCCGAGTTACTCACCACCCTGTGCACTGGGCTCTTGAACACTCCGTTCGTCATTATCTGAGTTCATAATTAAAACCATGATGCATTTTAGTGGGTCTTTTCTATTTAGCCTCTCATATTCAAAAATATTAATATTAACATTCCATCAAACTCATAATTAATTACATACAGATTTTCATACAGATATTAAATCATGTTGCTGGTTAATTAATAAAAAGGTAATTGTCACGCCCCATTTTATCGAGCATGCAAGAAATCACAAGAAACTCCCAAGCCCCACAAATTTAATAACAACTAATCCTAATGTAGAAATTTTCTATCAAGATGCCCCCAATATCTACTCCCCCCCTCTCTCTCTAGATACATGACGATCACCTAGCCTTTCCTTATAAGCCCAATACATACATGGGTATAATTCGATTAGTTGTCTAAGATAAATATCTAATATATTTCATGCTACTGGACATTTTACTTTATAGGACAATCAATTCACACTAGACTACTAGATAAGATAAAATATCATTATTGATTCATATATGTATAATACCTTATACGTAGTAGTGTCCTATGATTTTAATAACATTAATATTTCTGAATGGAAAGTCAAGAAGATTAATGAATATTTACCTCCATTTGGTCGCCCATGAGAATGAGGAGTGCCTCGGGAATCTTGGGAACCGTGTGCCACTTGCCATTGTTGGAGACCTGAAGGCCAAGTTCATCTTGCAAAATGACAGTATATCCTGAACCGTCAGCATGGGGTTTGAGGCCGAGAATGAGATCGGGCCTGCTGCATGTGGAGTAGTAGTTGAATCTGGCCTGAAGAGCTGCCCTTTCACCAAACTGATTCAGGAAGCACTGCTCATCCAGGCCCAGTGACCTGGCCATCAGCTTCGAAGTGAGCTCTGTTACCATTTTCATCTTCTCTGTGTATTCTATCAATATCTCACTGCACGATTCATGAATATGATATTGCAAATTAGTATTATTTTTATGATGAGCACATGTTGTAAACAAATACACACCCATCAAATATATAGCCTGCAATTGTAAAAATATTATTTTTATCTACGTTACTGTAGTGGCATTTTAATTCAAATAGATTTTTTTGTATAGCTAGGTAATCTAGAATGTAGAAAAATTCTATAGGACAATTATAAGACCAGTCTTGATGTATGCTTTTGAATATTGGGCAATCAAATACCAGCATGAGCAAAAGACGAGCGTAGCGGAGATGAGAATGCTAAGATAAATGTGCGGTTATACAAGAAAAGATAAAATTAGAAATAAAATTATTTGTAGTAAGGTAAGAATAGTGCCAATCGAGGAGAAGATGAGAGAGACTAGACTAAGATTGTTTGGCCATGTGAGAAGGAGACCAAGAGACGTACCTGTAAGGAGAGTTGATGAAATGAAACAATTAATTAAAAAAAAAGGTAAAGGTAGACCCAATAAGATTTTGGGAAAGATATTAAAGTTTTATATGAAGTGTATGAGTCTAAATAAAAATATAACAAAATATAAAAATACATGAAAATTTAGAATTCATGTAACTGATCTCACATAGTGGGATGAAGACTGAATATGTTGTTATTTGAGGTAATCTGTAATGCCCGAAAAGGTTCTATGAAATGTATTTGTTGGTTATAATATACACATTTAATATATGAAGATATGTATTAATGTATATGTAATAATTAATGAATTTATAACAGATAATGTGTAAATAGATATGCAATTAAAATTAATTAACAATAATAATAAATAAAATAATATTAGATCAAGGGTAAAAATGGTAATAAAAGAAATAAGAAAAAAATTTAAAGTGAAATCCAAAATAAAATCAGGGGACGGAATCTCCAAGGGCCACGGCCCACGGTGAAATTTCAGAACCTCACAACGGCTAAGGTATAACTTTTACAGGTTTTAAAGAATGTTTGGAAAACTGAGGCGTTTCTAGTGACAATTAAAAAAGAACAGAGAAGGGTCAAGCTAAAAATTTGGAGAACATGGGAGGGGTTGAAGTGCGAAACCTCGAAAAGTGAAACAGTGCAACCTCATCGCTACTTAGAGGTCTACAAGGTAGAGTGCTACAGTGCCTTCTGAACGCTTGGTGGACTTAAAAGGGCTTTGATTAGTTGAGATTGGAGGCAGGGAGGGTACTAAACCTTAAATATTAAATCTGGGATATTCTCTTTGCGGGGCTCCTAGCCTCCTATAGCTCAATGTCATAATTTTTTATAAGAGAAGTAAATTTAAATCTAATCTTTAATATCTATGTATAGAGTGAATTCAAATCTAAGAATCCAAATTACTCATCACTCTCTGCTGAAATAATTCATGAAACATCTTATAAGGATAGTTGTCATGATCGAAACCTGCAGGACCTTAAAAAATAGGGAGCTCTAGAAGTTGTTTGGAGGGATTCTAGAAGGGATATTAATGAATAATGAGACATATTTAATAAAGAATAATATTATTTATTTAGATTAAAAAAATTAGTTTAGTCAACATCCACTTATTAGAATTTGAAAGAGGTGCAAGTGTGTCTTTACACGTGCACTTCTTCACTTTCTAATGAAAAAGTGTTAATTATATTGGATATAATCTAAATGAATAGCATTACTTATAAACAAATGAGTGGTTCCTCTTATAAATTATTTAATTTCTTTTGTATTACTTATATATAGGTGTTGCCATGTCTATGCTCCAATTTTCTGATTACATTATTCTTAGTAAATTTTATTATCAAAATATTTATATGGTTATCAGTCTTTTTGTCCATAATTTTGTTACAAGATACACTTATTATCATTTAGTTATTGCTTTTAGTCAATAATTAGGATTATCAAGGTAAGTTATATAATTACTCTTAATATTTAAGGGTTGTAAGTGAGAGTTTAATGGCAAGGGTGGGTGTAAATTCGTCCTGAATGGTCGCTCACAGGCATGAATTTGTAAATTCGAATTTCTTTTACATCTCTTGATATAAATATTTATAAAATTACAGAAACGGTTGCCGGTGAGAGATGATGAAGTCCATAAAGTACCTGAACGAACGCGGGCTGTCAGGCCAGAACTTCATCTTTCTGAGATCTTCAGGGTACACGTCGAGAAACAGGCGGTCGGACCAGTCCAGAGGCTGCCCTTCCTCCGGAACTGGATCTGCTCCATAGCCTTCAAACTCTACCACTGTTTTCGAATATTTCTTCTTCTCTTCCATCGGCTGTTGGAAGAACTCCCTCGTCACTCCTCGTATCTTATCCAAGAACGAACTCGAAATTCCGTGCCCTACTGCCTGAAATTCGCAGTTCTCCGAATTAATTCTAATCTTGAATCTGATTTTATTTCTAAAATTTTGATGAATTTTAGGCATATTATCGCCACAACCTACGGACTTGGAAGATAAAGCGGTGAAAAGTATTTACACAAGTATCAAAAAAAGACTGACAGTCACGAATTATTCACAAAAAGGAGATCGTTGCCATAGATCAAATTATTCGTGATTCACGGACCTGAAAGCATCCCCAAGAGTGGAGTGCTGACTTGAGTTTCTGCAATTCCTCTTCGTACTCTTGAGCCGATGCGGCTGAACTCGAGAGGATACCGAGATCAACTACTGGAACGGAAGATCCTGAAGATGAATCGTCTTCGGTGGCGTCGTCGCGTATGGAGTAGTACAGCGCCGGCGGCTCGTCGCCACCGAGGACCAGTTCTTGTACGCGCTTCGATAGGAGCACCTCTGCCGCCAGAACCGGAGATCCTTCTGCCATGGCTGAAGCTGAAGCTCTGCAAATTTCTTGAATTCTACGCCGGGAAGTGTAACGACTTGTTGAAGTCACAGTGGATGTTTGTTTTGAGAAGTGTCTGGCGATGAGAGGATGAAGGGAGCGTATTTGGACTCTTCCACCGCCGCTATCGGATGGTGAGCTTATGGTTTTTGTACTCTTGTTATCTCTATTTTCAACATTTTCAAAAAAACAATTATGAACATTTTTTTTATAATAAATTACACTTAAATCTTTTGTGATTTATGTTATTTATTCATGACTTTTTTTGTGGTTTAAAATAGTTCTATTAGCTCCCATGGTTTGAGTTTGTCGTTTAGACACTTTTTTTGCCCAACGACGGGTTTCTACATTGAATTATTACTAATCTTGCCCAATGAATTCTAAATCAAAAATTTATTAGTGGAAAGAAGAAGTAGAAGAAGATGACAAAACGATAAATCATTATTAGCAATAACCTTACCATGCTCGTCGAAATCCTACCACTCATTTCTTGGCTAACCTTACGCTTTGTAATTTACCTTAGAAACAAAAGAGAAATGTGAACTTGATAATCTTAACCTTAATAAAGGTGAACATCCCATAAGGAATATATTAATAGGTATCAAAAGATAGAAAAAGGATATAGATGTGATTAGAGTGTTGCCCATAATCTATTTTCCATATGCTCGATTTTATGGAAAGGTGATCGAAGACATCTTCTATGATGGTTGAAGCGCTCTCTTTCTCTTTCTCATCTTGCCTCTTCTTATGACGTTGTTGGTGACATGATTAGCAATGTTAGATCATTTTTTTTATTTTCTTTTTTTACTTATTTTAATTAGATATAGATTAACAAAAAATTAAATAAAAATATAACTAATTATCTTGTCTCTACTTAAAACTAATTGAAAGGGTGCCTAAGAAACAAACACAAGACTTTGCGGACATGCAAAATTATTTTTAAATTATAAAATATCCTTATCCAAATGACAAAAATTATAGAAAATACGGGTACAATATACCCTTTTTCTTTATTCAATATACCTTTTTACGGCTAGAAAAGTAGATTTTTTTTGCTCTTTACTTTTAAAAAATGTGTTTCATTTTTTTTTTTAATTTTCTTCCTAAAGAATTGAAAGACCTAGAGTTGAGTAAGTTTCTCTCTTTAAGTTAAAAATGGCATAAGAAGATTTTTTAAAATTTAATAAAAAAATAATATTGTTACAAATTTTAAATAAATGTCAATAATTATTCACTTTAAAAACTTCATTTTTTTTTTTTTTAGAAGTCTTTCTTTCATTAAGTCGGGTAGTAGTAATGGATATTTGTAATGTGGGTGGGGCGGGTCACGGTCACGTTACAAGTTGGGAGGACGGAAGCAGCTTAGGAGAATAGAAAGATGACGTGATAAAAGATAAAATAAAAAGAGTACAATTATTAGTGGGACATCATAAGGTGACAATCCACAAAAGACCATTTCTTCATGATTATTATGACGTGGATTAAGATATTTTCTAGCGGCGTCCCAGGACATACGTCATTACAATTCTTTAATTGTTTCTAGGTGGTAAGTTATTTTGAACAAGAGTGAGTCCTAGCTCCTTTCGTGTCTCAATTGTTAAGGAAGTCTAAATTTAAATTTAAAGAATTAATTAAAATCTAACTCTCAAAATTTAATTTTAAAAGATTCGGGGTTAAATTTAATATATTTGTTTAGATTTAAATTTAAATAAGAGATTATGTTATTTAAGAATAATCAATTTTGAAAATCACGGAGAAAATCTCAATAATCTCGAAATATTTTTAAAATAATTTTAAATATTTTATCACATTTAATTTATATTAACCGATCTCTACTGGCAAAATTATCTAACCAAGAATTTTTTTTATTATTTTTTCTATATATCATTGTTAACTTGAGTATCGGAAATTAAACCAAAAGACACAACTTTATCTTTTTTCACAAGTACTCGAATCAAAAAAATTGTGATGATTAATTTCTTTTGTTGGGATTTTCAATAAGAAATTCTAATTAGTTTTGAAGATTATTTTCTATTCATAATATTGATTTTCTGTTTAGTGTTTAATCCTATTTACTAGTTAGTTATTAATTGTTGTTGGACAAAAAAAACTTACTATTGTGAACAAGAAAATTACTCTATAAATAAGATATTTTATTTGTTATTCAAAGTATACAAATCATTTAAGAGGGATGAGTGAGAGTTAGGAATTGAATGTAATTCAAATTACACTCTGATTTGTTAATTCTTAACAACTGTGATTTTTTTTTTAAGAATTCTTTTACGTAAAAATTTCTTTTGTTTGATAGTGATTAGATCCCATTTTTTTATTTTATTTTTTTCTAAGCACTTTATTCCATCATGAATTAACAAAGATACTTAGAGAAACACTTCCAAGCATATGAGAAAAAAGAGAGACTTCACCTGTGATTTACTTTTTCTAACGAAATCGATGGCACGAGAGGTAGGACACCGCAAGAGAACGATAATCCCAAGAAAAAAAGGCTCCTATCAGATTAAATATTGGTGAGAAAATTTGTTTATAATGCAAAATTTAACAAAAGTGAATAAATTAATATTTTAAGATGTTATAGAATTTTCTTCAATTTATTGTTGGTTTTCTTTAATTTGTATTTAATGTCATTTGTCATGGGGAAATTATATTCACAGCCCATATTATTGCTTTTCATAGTCACGCTTGCCAAAATTCTCTACCATCTTTCAAAAATCCTATTTTATCTTTTACAACCACATGTAGCCACACCATCTTCCTTTCCTTTTTACTCCCCACAACCACAACTACTCGCAACTATCCATCCACTCTATCTCTTTTTCTCTCTCATTACACCTTTCTCTTTCTCTCTGACACCCATCTCTCCATCTCTCTCTCTCCCCCGAATACACACACAGATATATATATATATACACACACACACACAAACACATCTATACACACACACACACATATAAATATATATACACACGTACACACTCACACACACCTATATATATACACACATGCATGGCGGTGGCCATGACAGCCGTGACCATGGAACACTTCCCTAATTGTTGGGAGTCGGGGAACGTTGGGTTCCCCGACCCCAGTAGATGGGAACGCTGGTTTTTTTTTTATTTTAATTAAAAAAATTATTATAATAAAATAAAATAAATAAATTATTTTTAAATATCTACATTTTAAATAATTATAAATTAACTAATTTTAAATTTTAAATCATCGTTGAATTTTTTATACTTAAAAAAATTTAAAATTAGTTAATTTATCTTATTAAATTACTTAAAGATACATATACTTAAAATTAGTTATTCAATTAACTAATTTAATAAGATATATATATATCTTTAAAAATCAATTGAATTTATTTAAAGATATATGTATCTTTTTAAAAAGAATTTATTAAATAAATTTAACTAATTTATTTTTAAAAAGAATTAACTAATTTAATTTATTTAAAGATATATGTATCTTTTTAAAAAGAATTTATTAAATAAATTCAACTAATTTACTTTTAAAAAGAATTAACTAATTTAATTTATTTAAAGATATATGTATCTTATTAAAAAGAATTTATTTATTTTTATTTTTTATTATAATAAAAAAATTAATTAAAATAAAAAAAACTTCTCCGACTGATGGGGTCAAGGAACGCTAGTTCCCCGACTACCACTCGAGGAAGTGTTCCATGGCTACGGCCATGCGTCAATGTGTGTATATATATAGGTGTGTGTGAGTGTATGTATGTATATATATATGTATATCTGTGTGTGTATTCGGAGAAAAGAGAGAGATGGAGAAATGGATGTCAGAGAGAAAGAAATGGGTGTAATGAGAGAGAAAGAGAGATAGAGTGGATGGATAGCTACGAGTGGTTGTGGCTGTTGGGAGTAAAAAGGAAAGGAAAATGATGTGGTTACGAGTGGCTGTGAAGAGTAAAATGAAATTTTTGAAAGATAATGAAAAATTTAATACGGGCTATAAATAGAATTTTCCTTTGTCATTTGGGGTTGGCTTTGTATTTAGTAATAATTGTGAAAAGATCTCATCTACCAGTCAAATCAACCTTTACTGGCGACTCATTTGAGGATTCCTGTAAGAATCGCCACATTTTTTTTAATCTAATTGTAATTTTTTTATTAAAAATAAAAGGTATAGATATTTATATTTATATTATATATTTTTATTTTTTAATTAAAAGGTGCCAATTAAATTGAAAATTATTTATAGTCTAGATAAATGATATTACTTTTATTTAAGTAGCTAACTCATTTCGTTAGGTTACAAAATTTATTTTTTTTACTATTTTCCCTTCATCTATTCCTTTTCATTTAATAATCTAAACTATATTCAACATTAATCCTAAAATTAAGGTTCTTACATAGAGTGTATTGAATCTCTCAAAGTCAATCTCATCAAAATCATGGGATTGAGTTTTCGCCTTAAACTCACTCCACCTCGGGTTAAGTTAAAAGAATAAAAGTTTATTAATATAAAATTTTAATATTTAATCGTTAACTCAATTCAACTTAGATAGTATTTGTTAATTAAGATATATTACAAAAAATACAATATAAAAAATATTATAGACAAAAATATTTTTCATTGTATTTGTTAAATTTATATCTGATAACCCTTAAAAGTCACATGATTTCTTATTTGAGATTTTTAAATAAATTTATTTCTTTTATTCTCTAGATAAATTTTTCTTAGACCTTACAAATAAGAAAAAAATAACGCATATATATCCTTCATTACATTCCAAAAAAATTAGCAAACAATTTGATAAAAATCTTAGAATACTTTCCAAACTTATTTTGATAATTTTATATCTTAGTTCAAAAAGTATTTCAATCTTATCTTTCTTATTTTAACAAACGTTACATTACATGAAAACTCAAGGTGAAACATCACCTTATTAGTTTGCATTATCATACGTTAATATCTATAAAAATGTATTTTTTTTATTAAATCTTCAATTAGTGTAAGTATAACAAAATTATAATAAAATTATTGAGGATATATTGTTAATCCACAAATCTCAATATATTGGAACCCAATGGAAAACACATATTCCATATTAAATTGGAAGGCCATTTTAACCTTATTATTTTCATTTTTTTAAATGCCAAAAAAAGGAAATATAGCCCATGGATAGATCATGAAGTTGCTTCATCTAACAAATCATCATCCTTTGGAAACTTAGCCAAATATATTGTCAAAGTGGTTGAATCATTTTCTTTCTTTTGTGATTTTGGGTCTACTTTTATTTTGACAGTGGAACAAAACACACTTTTTAACACATACAATTTTATTTATTTTTTTTTAAAAATAAAAAATTCACCGACAATATTAGAGATGGTGATGATAATGGATTAATAAATGAGTATATTTATTTATTTAACATTAAAATAATTATAAAAAAATTATATTTTGAGTCATATAAATAAAATTATTTGAAAATTTATCGAAATAAACTCTAATTACCTATTTAAAATTAAAATAAATTTGAAAAATTAATATCTAGATATATAAATAGAAGACATTACTGAATGGATATACAAATAGATAAATAGACAATTCATTGTCATTCTTAATAACGACCTTTTAGATACGTAATGGATAAACTCTAAATACAAACGACAACTTACAAACCATGCAACTAAACCAACCAAAGATTAACTAGAGCTCCATTTTTGAATTTATATGAAAACTCATGTAGGTTCATTTCACGTGAGCATTTTCGAAGGGGGTTCATAAAATCGAATCGTAAATTTTAGAATTTAAAAATTTTAAGATTTTATAGAAAATTAAAAATACCCTTTAATCTATGTAAATATAAGTTTATAATTACATAATTTTATAAACAAATAAATTAATGTTGCTTAATAATATAATTATTTCAACTTTATTACTTATTATGAACGAAATACATATTATCTATTTCAAAATAACTTCATCTATCAATTTTAAAAATACTAAATAATATAAAATTTCTAAATATTAAGTGTATTTATCATCATTCATACATCCATAATGAAAATTTTGAATAATAGTTCATATAATATAAATTCTCATAAGTCATATGAGTCATAATCTAATATAAATAAAAATAACACACATTGGTAAAATTCTACATTACAATCAATAATTATAATAAAATCTCTAACAAACATTCAATTCTTTAAGGAAATCAATAATAATTCACTTTTAAATTTTACTTTTAAATTAAAGAAAACCAACAATAATTAAATTAATGAAGACAAACAAAGAAAAAACAGATAAAGCTATGGTGGACAGGAATTGTCAAATCAGACTAAAAAAATTCAACAGAAGAAACAAATGAAGAAATTGCAAAGGAAGAAATTGACGAAGTTGTATACCCTGAATCGACGATGGTATCGAGCAATCAGAGTTGTGAATTGATTTATATTACACGGAAATGACAGGACCGAGCAGGCAAGCACGAAAACGTTAATTTGTGTTTGTGAATCGACGATAGGTCAGCCGACAGTTTGTGTTTGTGAATCGATAGCGGCACTGAGCATATCATAGTTTGTCAGACACATTGCCGAAAGTTTGTGTTTGTGTTTGTGAAAAATTTATATTACAGTTTGTTACACTCACTGTCGATCTCAGAATGGAAGTGGGATCACATTGCTATAGATTTTATCACAGGCTTGCCTAGAACTTCAAAAGGGCATGATGTAATATGGGTAATAGTAGACCAATTAACAAAGTCAGTCCATTTCTTGCCAATTAAGAAGACATTTCCCTTAAATCGGTTAGCTAAGCTGTATATTAAAGAGGTAGTAAGGTTGCATGGAATCCCAACCACTATTGTCTCAGACCGCAACCCTAGATTTACTTCTCAGTTCTGGGGAGCCTTACATGAAGTACTGCATTCCATCCTCAGATAGACGGGTAGACAAAACAGACTATCCGGACCTTGGAAGATATGTTAAGAGCTTGTATGCTAGATTTCCACAGAAGCTGGGATGATCATTTCCCATTAGTGGAATTTGCTTATAACAATAGTTTCTATTCTAGTATTGGGATGCCACTATATGAGGCGTTCTATGGTCGACCGTGTAGATCACCTGTTTGCTAGGAAGAAGTAGGAGACAAGACTTTACTCGGACCAGAAATAATTGAATAGACCTTTAAGAAGATCCGACTCATTAGGGCCCAAATGAAGACAACCCAAGATAGGTAGAAAAGTTATGCTGATAGACGACGACGTGACCTCGAGTTTGCTGTCAGGGATCATGTATGGCTCAAGGTAATGCTTGTGAGGGGCGTGCGGAGATTCGGGATATCAGGAAAACTCAGCCCTCGGTATATATGACCATTCGAGATATTGGAGCGAGTAGGATCATTAGCCTACCAGCTAGCCTTAACTCCACAATTAGCCAATGTTCATAATGTATTTCATGTGTCTATGCTGCGAAAGTATGTGCCAAACCCTCAACATATTATTGATTATCGTACTCTTGGAGTCAAGGAAGATGTGTCATATGACGAATTGCCAGTAGCCATTCTGGAACGAAAAGAAAAAGTGTTGAGAAGTAGATCCATTCCATATATAAAGGTCCAATCGCAGTATCATAGTCTAGAAGAAGTCACATGGGAGCTAGAGGAAGAAATGAAGCGTTCATTCTCTCAGTTGCTTAAATGACCAGGTACGAATTTGGAGGACCAAATTCTTTTAAAGGGGGAAGACTTGTAACAACTCGTTTATTTGTGAATTAATGTGAATTTGGATGTGAGAAATTAATTGAAGAAAAATTAAAATTATCAAGTGCGTTTTGGTAATTATTCAAAATTATTAAGGTCATTATGGAATATTTGGGGATTTAAGGGAAAATAATAGTTTATGTTATTTTGAGGAAATAAGTAATTAATTATTTTGGTTTGAAAGTATTTATGGAAAGAATAGAATAAATTAATTTGGATTAATTTTTTAAAGTTATTGGGGTTAAAGGATAATTTTTGGAAACTGGATGTCACCTTAAAAATAAATGGCAAGGATTTATATCTAAGGAGGGCTGTTGGCTAGATGGTTGGAAGTGCCAAGGAGGAAGGGGAGGTCGCAGGATCAAACCCGCGGCCAAGCATATCAAAAGCTAGGTTTTTTAACCCAGCAGGCGGACCCATGCCCGCGACCTCGCGAATAGGCGCGCACATGCGGCAACACAATCGACATGCGCGCCACGCAGGGCCCTGCATGGCCCTGCTGCGCGCCAGTGGCTTCCAAGTGGCTTCCAGCCACTGCCACTTGTCTAGCCCCTTACCATGTGTCCCAAGCTGATTTTTTGACCCTTAAGTTGCCTCTACGATGCTCTAACATCTCTTTACTTTAGGGCCTATAAAATAGGCCATTAATGCTTAAGAGAATGGGGGAATTTAGTGAGAAATTTGGGAGATTCTGGGAGAAGGTTTCGAGAGAATTTTGGTGAAATTAAGGGAAATTCGTGCTGTGTGAGTTTGGGCTATGACGTAAGCAACCTTGATTCGCAATAGAGGTTAAAGAAAAATATCTAAGGCAAGTTCTTATTATTATTTTGCAAGTTCTTCTCCTATTTTACGAATTCACTTCCTCTTTTCTCAAGTTTATGTTTTAAATTGCAAGTTCCATTCTCTATCTTTTGTTATTGCAAGATCCTACCTCTTAATTTTCTAAAATTGCAAGTCATTTTTCTATTTTACAAGTTATTTCCCCTTTACTAGTAAATTATTCCATGATTTACATTTATACTTATTGAATCTCAAATAGGGTTTTGTATCACCCTATCTTTCTTTGGGAATAATGCTTCATTAAGGACATGCAAGGATTTGATGTTGTCTTACATGAATGTTGTCCTATTGTGCATATTGTAATACCCGAGAAATTCTAAAGGACACAAAGGTAGTTTATCTTAGGGTAAAAATGAAAATTAAGGATAAATTGAGGGTATAACGGTAATTTATTACCATATAAATGACTGAATCAACTGCCGGGAGTGTCTTGGAGCCAAGATGCCAAAGAAAAATGATGTAGCATTAACAAACACCCTGAGATATGATTTATGGTATAGAAAGAAATTGGATCGAGAACAATTTTCGGTACAGCAAAATAGCAGCTGCCAATTAGGATGCAATACCGAATTGTTATAGACGACTTCCTAGAAGTCAACAGAAGCTTGATGGGGCTTCAATTTTTTCATAAGGAACAACCGTTCAGTGGTTTCAGGAAGAAATGAAGAGGTTTAAAGCCAAAACGAAGATTCGGGTCTAAGGGTAATTTTTGAAATTGCTAAAGGGAGGCTGAAAGGATATTTTTTTGGGATCTTTGGGGGTTAAAGGAATGTTTTAGGACCTGTGGGTCTTAAATACAATTATGGAAAGTTGAGGGGCTCAGTGAAATGGGCCAAAATGAGAATAACCGAAAGTTCAACAAAACTTGGCCAAAAATCCGACCATGGCACAGACGGTCGCTGACCAGCAATCTGAGGCAATGGATGGCACGAGGGTGGCCGGGGGCCCAACTTTTGTAAAGGCCTGGCCGACAACGGCCAATGGGTTGGCCAGAAAAGCAAAAAGAAAAGCGGTCGAAAATGGCCAGATATTCGCACGCTTGCAAGTGATGATGGTGGTCGGTTAAGGCTGCTTGAAGGCTGATCTAGGGGAGGTGCCTCTTAAGGGATGGATCAAGTGGCAAAAGGGGTTTCGAAGCTCGATTTCGCTTATAAATAGGCATTCAAAGTGGCCGAAAGTTTGAAAAAAAGAAGCTTCAAATCAGGCACTGTATCGAACGAATTGGGAGTTCAAAACATGGGGCTTTGTTGCCCATAGCTTGAAGAACATTTCTGGAGAAAATGGGCCATTTTGGTCAAGGTTTAATAACCGTTCGAGGCCTCGCCAGAAAAAGAGGCGGGCGACCAAGCCAAAGCTTTGCCGTCCGATTGAGGGCTTTTCGGTGGTCCTTTGGGGCATCCAAGCATGCCATCACGATCAACTTGAAGGCAGGAAGAGGCTGGTGGAGTCATCCTAGAATGTCGGCACGACCGTCGCCGGAGAAGACGACCAGCGCGTGCTGGTCACGCGCTGTTTTTCACACGCCACTACTCGCCCTAGAGAGTGTAGGTGCGTGGGGCTTGAGAAAATTCTGAAAAAAATGTAGAAAAATCCTGAAAATTATTTTACGGGGGTCTGTACAAAAAGTTATGAAGTTGGGATTCCCAATGTCCCGGTTTTAGAATCAAAGAGTCTCGTTTTGCATGAAAACACAATAACCGGGTAAGTCCAGTATTTTTCCTTGAAATTTTATAGTCTATAATAAATTTTTGTGAAGATAGATTTGAGGAAATGGTCCCGAGGTATTTATTGGGATTTTTAGAAGAAACAATGAAGGAAAATGAAGTAAAAAAGGAAATAAATGGAATATTGAGATATTTAGTGATAAAATATCATTTTTATGATAAAGGTGATCGAGATGATGAAATTGTTGCAATTTTTGAGAGTTGGCACAAAAATCGAGATGGGCACGCATATCGAGGCAATGTACGCTTTTCAAGAAAATGCGAGTTTATCTCAAAAGGTGAATTGTCCTATCCTAAGTATGATTTGATGAGTGGTATTCTCACAAAAACTTATATTTATGATATGATTGTTATATATGCATGCTATTTATGAATGCA
This sequence comes from Diospyros kaki, assembly GCA_036245055.1. Classification (NCBI taxonomy): domain Eukaryota; kingdom Viridiplantae; phylum Streptophyta; class Magnoliopsida; order Ericales; family Ebenaceae; genus Diospyros; species Diospyros kaki. The sequence continues at coordinate 9,406,507 of BSEG01000003.1, forward strand.
ATATTTATTTGTCATATTGCATGGAAAGTCGTGATATTTGCATTGCACAATATTATTGTCATATTGATATTTGTGCATGAAATGGGATGTCACTTCCAAAGTGTAGTCGTAATTCCCCTAGGGCATTGAGGGAATAATGTTAGGCTTATCCTGCAGAGATTTGGGATTTGTCTAGGATTTCTAGCCGGGCTGGTGGGCCTGAGAAGTTACATTAATGGGCGCGAATGTTGTTCATGTTATTGTATCATGCCTTCGTATATATATGTTTTGGACCCTCACTAGAAGTTTCATCTTCTAATGGGTTATGCTCTTGAAACATTCTACGTTCCAGTTTAGACTTGCAGCTCAGGCAAGGAGCAGGTTGAGATATGACAACACGTGATGGCGTGGCCAATGGATTCAGCAAGCTGACTCGGATATGTTTTAGCTGATGTTTTATTGATGATTAGCCTTGTTAGAATATTATGGAATCTCCATGTATTTATGCATTTCAATATTAAGGATATGATGTTAACTATGGTACGGATTCTTATATTATAAATAAAGTAAATCGATTATGTACCATATCATGTTTCGATTATCGTTTTCGCATTTTTAATGATTTGCTGGGGGTTTTGTTTGGAATTCGATACTTAAGGTTAAGTTATGTACCGAGAAAGAAATAAAAAAATAATTTACGCATATTTTGGGCCCTAGCATAGTGACACGCTCAGTAAGAGAAAAACGGGGTGTTACACATATTGCTTCGTTAATTGTATGTCAGTTATATATGAGGAGTTATTGCAAATATGCGTGTTATAAGGATGCATAAGGCATGTGCACGAAAAAGATTTTTTTAAAATGTGTCAAGGCCTCATGATGTGCGCAGCGGAAGAGTTCGCAGGATATATCTTTAGAGAAAGTGTTAAGCTCAAAGTTGGACTTCGGTCCTAGGTTTATTTATGAACTTCAGTCCCATAGTTTTGGACTTCGGTCCCCTGTTATAATTTTAAAAGGACTGCATATGAGCATGGATGCATGTTTCATCATTTTATTATGCGAAAGTACCTTAAATGGCATTCATGTCTTTTTTGCTTCTTGATACCCATGACTCTTATGCTCGCTTTCTTCCAATTACATTTGTTGGGCCTTGTGGCTCATGTTTGCTTGCATCATTCCAGGTAAGGGTAAGGCTAAAGTAGAGGGCGAGCTAAGTGAAGTAGGATCTATGGGGTAGCAGTGTGTACAGAGCCATCTTAATCAAAGGTCTTTAGGGGGTGTTTGGTGGTGTTTAATATTAAGTTATACTTATTTATGTTTCAGGTTGTACCCCTCAGGGGATATGGTGGATTTATGGACCTTGATGTGGTGTGTAATATTGAGTTACTTTTGTTTATGTGAGCATGTGAATACTATTGTATTTATCTATGAGTAAGAATGTATGAGTGTGGCTTCCGTTGTCAATGAGAATGTGTAATATTTTAATGAATTTTGACAATTATGTCATCTTATTGTGGGTCCCTAGTTAGGGGCTCCTATGGATGCACAAATAGAGAAAAGACAATAGTTTGATATACACACTTACAAAGATCTTATCAAAGGCTTTGATCAAATATTAGTTCTTATTCTTTGATTTATTCTTTCAGAGATGTTGCTCTAATTAATCACATTCTTTATACTCTTTGAAATTTTCTATGAGATGTTTCTTACACCCTTGATTTAAATCTTGCTTAGGCTTCTTCTTAAGTATTTACCAAAACTTCAACTTATCTCAATTTGTAAGAGTTTGTGCTTTATCCTAAAATCAAAAAGCATGATGTAATGATTATTGTTTAATCATTGAAAAAGCTTGTATAAAGATTATAACTAAATTCTTGAAAAACTATCGTATAGTAAGTGATTCAAATCCTTAATAGTATGTTAAGACAATGGATATAGACAATTGAGGTCGAAATACTTTAAAATCTGATGCTCTGCATTCTTTATTTCAACTTTTTAACTCGTTTGAATTATTTATTTACATAAATTTTTAAGGTGGCGTTAATTCACCTTCTCTTAAACTAATTTATTTCTTAAATAAAAGACTCCAAAATATTACCTTAATTTCTCTCCATTAGCAGGTCACTTAAATTGAAAAATGAACTTCTTCTTGGAAACCTCCCATTTTAGTGAAATTAACCCCTTTTAATTCAAATTTAACTATTTTAAGGAGTAAAATGAATGATAGGAGAGGAGTTTGTGTTCCACAGTACCCCTCAAGAAATTCTAAAAGGGACAAATGATCCCCTTCAATGTGCAACCTCTGCTTGGAGCTTGGCCCTACGTCAGCCTTAGGACATGCATTGTTTACATTTTATATTTTTTATTATATATATTTATATATTGATATATATTTCATTTTTTTTTTGCACTTGTATTTACATGCCATTATATATCTACACACTTGATCACTATTTTAGTCAAATATATATTACTAATAAATTCTAATTTAATTTCACACTTACTAAGTTAAATAAATATTCAAAACTCATTATTTTTATATTTTATATTAATAACCAACTATTCGTCGAATTTACAAGGAGAAATTAATTCTCAAAATTATTTATCACAAAAATTTCTTCTTTTTTTTTTTTTCAAATCGCTTAAGTCTCAAAATTTTGAATCATTACACCAATACATAAGAATTTTTAAATAATCGTCATTTAAGCTCTTTTTTTTATGATTTCCCTTAAAAAATTAATTTTCAAAATATTCCATATAATTTTTTGTAACAACCCAATTCAAGAATCAATTTTCTTTTACATCCTAATCAAATTGTAATTTTCTTTTTTGATAAATTAGAGTAAAACTTTCTATGCTCAACCATGGCTCACTAAAGTGTGTTTGGCTTTTAATTCTTAGCTAAGTTGAGTTGATTGGGTCCTAAACACACTAAAACAACTGTTTGGTAAATTTAAATTAGGTAATCATGATTTCGTTCACACGACGTAAAGGTGGAGTCCATGAAGAGGGTAGTCATTTTTTGAAAGTCAATTTTTGAATATGTATAAATTGTGACCGCATCCAAATTTATCTAAAGGGCAAACTAGGAGAGAAGGCCGCTCTCTTCAAAATTATTTGAGTGAAATTCAAACACTTGAGTTATAAAAAAAAAAAAGTAACCACGTTGAGTTAGGTGAGTTGAGTTGGCCAAATCGCAACCTAACTCAACCTATGCACTTGACTTGTGTTAAAGGCTCATGAACACAAAACTAAACAATTTACTTATTTTGATTTTACCCTTTTTAAGTAGCCTATACAAAATTTGCTTCCTCCATTAATTGTCCTTGTGAAGAAACCTTAACAATAAAAACACTCATTTCTTAGTTACTACACATCTCGACCGTAGAACAGAATATTGGAGAAGAGATGTTGCCAACGATGGCAAACTGTAGGTTATATGTAATACCCCATATCGGCATAAGGTTGCCATGTAATTTCGAGGAGTTTGGAATATCGAAAAAATGGTTGGAAAGGGCAATAAATCACCGAATCGATTGTAGAGAATGTCCCGAGACTGAGATTTCAAAGGAAAATGATATGTCGTTGTTAAACATCCAGAGGTAGGATTTTTAGTATCAAAAGAAATTGGATCGAAGTTAATTTTCGATACAGCTTCGGTTCGGGCTAAAAAACTGAATTGTCGGTAGGAAGCTCCTCGAAATTTAGATGTTTAAAAGAAAGAATATATTATTGACGAGCGTCCCGAGAATGTCTTGTATAGATTGTAGTTATTTTTAATAAAATATATTATGCTTTAAAAAAAAAAAAAAGAAACCAGAATTTGCAGCGTGAGGCATGGCCGCCACACCTGCCACCGTTGCCATCAAATCAGTGACCAGGGCATGGCCGAGCTTGGCATGTACGTGGGGGTGGTCTCTAGCTCACGTTACCCCTTGTGATTGGTTAAGAGAGGCTCGGATTTGGCTATAAATAGCCAAATTTTGGTCGAGAGTTTCCATCAACGTTCATAGGCTTAGATCGAGAGTTTGGGAAGGAATTGGAGTGTTTTGATAAAGGGCTTTTGTTCTCCAGGTTGTGAGAAGCAATTTTGGAAATTTTGAGAGTTTTTGGAGTGGTATGGAGAGTGTTTTCACATATATATATTCGGCCGCCTATATATATATGCATATTGCGTGAGGGTTTAAATCAGTTTGTAGAGTGATCGATCGAAGGATCTAATAAGGGGCTTTTGGTCGCGAGGATACGGGCAACTAGTCTGTAAAGTTTCTTGTCAATCGGAGCTTAATTTGATTCGCCAGAGTTCGGTGGTAGGAAATATGGGCGAACTGTTTTCGGCCAAATCAGAGGGCTTCTAGTGGTGTTTCCAGACAAAAAAGGGTACCCTTGAGATTAACTAAGGGATAGGAGCAACTCGGTGTAATTGGTTCAATTTTACAGTTTGCCGACGCCGGAGAAAATGATTGGAGGTAATTTCTGTATTTTTTTAATACTGAATATATAAGAAATTTGAGAAAAAATAGAATTAAAGGAAATCAAATTCTGGAAAAATATCCAGAAATTCAAGAAGAAGGAATAGCTTATTTTAACGAATTTTTATCTTGGAAATTTCTTGAGGAGATAATTATTTTGGATTTTTGAAAGGAAAGGTAAATGGAAAATAAATATGAGGGATTTTAGAAAATTATGAGAAAATTCCAGAAGGATAAGGAATTTATTTTATGAATTTTGGTGATTTTTATGGAGGAAATTGGAAGAAAATCAAGGAGAAATAAATTTTCTCAAGGAAAAGTAATTATGGAAATTGGAGAAAATAAGAGAAAAGTATGGAAAATTTCCAGAAAATTCCAGAAGCTTATAAAGATTGTTTTATGAATTTTTTTTTGGAGAAAAAATTTGGAAAAAATACTTGAAGAGGTATTTACTTGAAATTATCGAGAGAAAAATAGGGAGAAATTAGAGAAAAATTATGAAAAAATTGAGAAAAATATATTGATTTTCCTTTGAATGCATATGATGTCTAGGGTATCATTGAGGCTTGAGGTTGAGCTATAGTGCTCCTGACACGAGAATCGAGGTTGGACACGCATTTCGAGGAATCTTGAATTTAGCTCAAGGTGAGTTGTTCATTCAATTCTTGTGTATATTCTTGTTACTTTTGATCACTTTTGATTTATTGTGAGTGTTCCTTCCTATGGCTTGGCTTATTGTGAGAAGTTATATACCTTGTATACTTGGATGGTAAAACCTTATGGTGAATTCATTTTACTCGTGAGTGGTTGGTTTCGTGCGATGGTTCGTCCAAATGATTATTTACACATGTATTGAATTTCGTACGGTAAATTGCATACATTGAAATGTTGATTTTATGTTATGCATGTTATGATTTTCAACATTAGCATGCTATGTGTTGTCCATGTGGAATGTGGGTTGTTAGCTTGTGACGTGGCACTTGAGTGATAGCACTCAGGATGTGTGCCGAGGATTAATGCTATGTGACGCACTTGGGACGGGACTGAGATGAACTTCACCCTACGGTACTCAAGTGGCGGGGCTGAGAGTGGACACCACCCCAGTTGTTAGCTCAAGTGGTAGGGCTAAGAGTGGACACCACCTCGGGTTCCTTTGAGCAATAGCATTAATACCGAGGTATCGTTAATTCCAGGAATAGTGCTGATGTGATACTCTTGGGGCTAGGGTTGCGTTGAGTTTTGGAATACTTTTGAGTGGGAGCATAATACCCAACAATGATAATGGGGTGATACCTGAGTTCATATGTCGAGGTTGTCCCTCTTAAGTAGGATTGTGTTTGCCAATGGGTCGATGTGGTCGTGTCGCCTTTAGAAAAATTGCATTTTTTTCAGTTAGGGTTAAGTGCTATGTGAGATTCTCTTGGGCTGGTGCATGTCAGGATTTGTCAGTTTTATATATGATTTTGCATGTATTCATGAAAATGTTTTTGAACTCTCACTTAGATTATTCAGTATCTAATTTGGATTATGTTCCTAAAATATTCAAATGTTATAGGTGAAAGTAGTGGCACTAAAGGAAATGGCGTTATCAAGATGTAGCTGATAGTTACATATTAGATCTTTTGTAGGTCTTTATGTATGTACGAGATATTCAGATGTTATATTTTTATGATATCGTGTTAAACATCGATGGTACGAATTTTATGAATAAAAGAATTTTGGTTATGTATATTCGAGATTTCGATTCTGCTTCTACTGATGTGATTGATATTACCTGTCTTAATCTATTAATTATTAAATTTGATATGCAGAGAAGGTACAATCGGGATTGTCAGGAAATGATTATGTTGAGGGTATGTACATTGAGAGACTTATGTTATGTGTATGATGTTGAAAAAAAAAAAATAGTCTCAAAATCTCGACTTAATGCACGCTTGAGAAAAGTAGGGCGTTACATGATAAGTGTCGTCCTTTACAACTTCTTTTGTAAGACCCTCTATTCATAAGTACTCTAGTCCTTCCATCATCATTAGGCCAACCCTTTCATTTTTGTAAGGTCCCCCCCATCTCTCCCTCTCTAAATATATATATATATATATATGCATATATTCATTTCTCTAATTGTTGGATATGTTATGCAATCCACCATTACATTACAAGCTCTATATGTTAGAGAATGAGGCATTTTTACTATTGATCTAAAGCTATTCTAATGCCATAAAAGAATTGGAGAAGTATTATATAACACACTATTCTTTTTCGAGATGTTCTTTATCGCTCAAGTTTAACTAGGATTTTTTTTTAATAAATAGTTGGTTTTATTTAACAAACCAAAATGAAGTGAGTACCCTAGTTTTACTAGGAATAAAATGTTGTTACATGCATTTTGAAGTTTGGAAGGGCAAATTTCATATTTCCTAAGACATACACTCTTATCCTCACTCTTACAAAGTGCAAGTGAAAATTACTTTAGCTACAATGATTCTTCATAATTTCATTAGAAGTCATGCCATAGATGATAAAAGAGTTTCATGTTGCAGCATACATTGATCTGAATGTGTGTGTGTGATGATGATGATGATGGTAGTAGTGGAGATGACATGGATAGCATTACTACTAACATTATTGGAGAAGAAGGTGGACAAGAGATGAAAGTAACATTGATATTTTATGGTGATTTACTTTTGACTTTTACTATATGTTAAGCTTATTTAATTTTTAAGTACTAGTGGTGTGATGTGAGCATGGCATGGCTATTATTTTTGTTACGAAATTGGATTGATAGCAAATTATAACTAAACTATCAATCAAACACATAAATATAGAATTTTATGTGCAAATTTAAATAAAAAAAACTAGCGATAAAAAGAATAAAATGGCACTAAGAAAATATTTTTACAACAAAAGTGATATTGCCATACCAAAATATCATTAAAATAATATTGTTGCAACTAATTTCATAGCATTGAGAACCTATTTATAGATGTACACAGGAAATCATATCCTGATCATAAAATAATTTATGAGAATATTTCTTTAGATGAAATAAATCTCAATGAAAATCGAATTTAATAACATTCTAATCATAGTTAAATTCGAAATCATAATCATAATTAAATTAAGAGTCCTAATTTTAGTCAAATTTGAATTTTGGATCACAATTATAATAATTTTTGTGACTTTTAATGAGAAGGTGGGTGGTAGATCATTTTTGTTAATTTTACGTACATAAAGAGATGGAAATAAACAAAAAATATATCATTTTAATTGAATTTTATGTACAGTTAACCATTGGGAAAAAAAATATTGAACTTTACATACAAAAATTGAATTTGAATTGAGTTATGTACAATTGATGGTGGGAAATATAAAGATGATTGAACTTTATGTAGAATTGACTGTTGAAAATAAAATATAATTTTAATCGAATTTTGATTTTGTATTTAAAATTATAAATCATTATAACCTAAAAATAATATAATAATCATAATCAACTTTGTCTCCTTTTTAGTCATTTTATCATTTAAGCTCACGTTAATTCATATTTAGCAAATATTAGCCTCCAAGGCATAGTTCGAATAGCAAAGGTTAGACTATAATGTATTAGTGTCATCTCAGTGAGTTGCATGTTCGAACCTTGATCTTCTTAAGGCACATCTTGCGATTTATTTCCCCCTACAAAATTACGGGCACGAGCACAAAAGACCAACGCAGGGGCGGGTAATCCCAAGTATTTATCAAATATTTATATTTAAAACTCAACTCAACTTCTAATTTACCGAACAATTTTATATAATCAAAGTCACCTCACCTTTAGTCCAAACATAGCCTAATTAAGGCTATTTTCTCAACCTATAATTCATCATACATACACCTTTATCGATTTTAAGCAAAATTTCAAGAAGTTTTTAGTCCAAGCTATTTTCTCCCAACCCAAACATTATCTAAATTTATTTAATTATTATCAAAAATAGAAAAGGATTTATAAGTTGTTATAATAAGTGCTTCAATTTCTTTCTTTTTCCAAAATAATTTCATGCTTTTTTCCCCCCCTAAGTTTTCCATTCTAAAGCATGAATTTAATTCAATTAATTAAATTTGTATCTAAAAATTCTCATTGAAAGTCAATGTAATACCCCATATTTGTATGAAGTTGCCACGTAATTTAATCAAATTTAGAATACCAAAAAATTGATTTGATAGCAGTTATAAATACCAAATCAACTGCAAGGAATGTTTCGGAGTCAAATTGTCTAAGGAAAATGATATGGTCTCGACAAGTGTTCCGAGATAAGATTTATGGTATCGAAAAAAATCGGATTAGGAACGATTTTTGATACAGCTAAAATACAGTAGCTATTTAGACTTCAAAATTGAATGATCGTAGGAGACTCCCAAAAAGTCAATGGAAGCTTGAGGGGGCTTTGGTTTTTCGTAATGAGCAACCCTTCAGTAGTTTTGGGATGAAATGATAGCCCGTTGAGGACACTGGGATGGAATAGTCTTTATCGAGTAAATTATGGGTTATTAATGTTTCATTTTCGGTATCGAAATGCAATTTAATTTGGTGTCTAATGATATAATTGCTATTAGGGAATTGCTCAAGTGATATTATGACAAAATTGGGGTTAATGCGTAATTTGAATATATATTAATGTAATATATTATATATATATATTCATAGGCATGCTGTGTGTGCGTGTGCAATGGCCGCCCATGCCTCTATAGTTTCACCCATGCCACTGCAAATCAGTCACGCCTTGCAAGTTTGGAAGGATTTGCACGCAAAGGGAAATGGGCAAGGAAGGCCGTTGGCAGCAGAAGTGGCTATAAAAGGGGGAAGAAGAAGGAGAGGGAATAGGCAAGCTTGGCCGAGAGTGAGAGATTGAGAGAGAGACCGAGAGAAGCAAGGGAGAGAGAAAGAGAGAGCTGGAATGGAGATGGGTCGCGGCCATGGCGTTACCGCGATGAGCAGGGGGGTCAACACAATAGTAGCGGGTGCGCGAGGCAGCTCGACTAGCTGTGTGTGCGTTCGTGGAGGTGGTTGCAAAGCCTGATGGAGGCCCAAGAAGTGGCCGGAAGCAGCAAAATCGCGGCCATGGCAGCAATGACTGCGAGCTCCAATAAGCAGCAAGCGGGCGAAGGGCGGCCAGCAGCTTCGACGACGACCAAGTAGGGCAGCGGACATCTGATGAGGCTGAGGCGGCCGGCGGAGGGCTAGGTGGAGGCCGGCGGAGGGAGACGCGGCGGCGGCCGCAAGGCGCTGGTGCGTTGCAGGCGGAAGAAGAAGAAGAAGAAGAAGAAGAAGAAGAAGAAGAAGAAGAAGAAGAAGAAGAAAATGAAGAAAAGAAAAAAAAAGAAAAGAAAAATAAATGGGAAAAATATTTTAAAAATCCCAAAAAAATCCCAAAAAATAGGAAATTATGTTTCAGTAATATCTCGGAGATTTTTACGAGAAAAATAGCTCAAGCACGCATTTTGAGGATGTGACACACATACCGAGGAAATCGGAGAGGCTAAGTCAAGGTAAGTAAAATTCCTTACAAGATTTTAAAAATTCAAGAATATTATTTTATGAATTTTCACAATGAAATATTTGAGAAAATATTTAAAAAATATTTAGTTTGGATTTATTGAGGAAAAATATGAAGAAATAGAAATAAAAATAAAGAAAATGCAAGAAATTATGAAAAACTATGTTTTAATGCTTATTTAAATAAATATGGTGATTAGGATGCTTTGAGGCTATAGTTGAAGTAACTTGTACAAATTTTGAGGTTGACACGTAAATCAAGGCAATGCACGTATTTTGAAGTAATGCACGAATATTGAGATAGCCCAATAAGCTTGAAAAGTAAGTGATACTTCACAACTGGATTTAGTTTTATGGAAAATGCTTGGTTTGTAAGTGATTTATGTTTCAAACCCCGATCCTCAGAAATGTTTTCGTCATATTGACATACCCTGATATGTATCCATCACGTAGACTGCATACATGACATGACTATGAAATGCACATATACACGTTGATATCATTGATCACGCGCATTGGATTCGTTGGGAGTACGAACTAGCATGAACGATGAGTAAGACATTGCATACATATATTATAAAATATTTTGTATCCTTACTTAGATGATTCATCATCTAACTTGGGTTTTGCCCCTAGAATATTCAAATGTTCCAGATGAAAATTGTACCAGAAACGAGGATGAATGAGGCATGAAATGTCACTTAGCAAAGTGCATGATGAATGGTATGTCGAGTTGAATGTATATATTGTAACCCATGTATTTAAGTTTCGGTACTTTGAATTATGAACGTTTTGAGGAATGATGATGTATAACCTTATTTAGGGTTAATGTTAATTGAGAACTTATGTTTTGTATTAAGTTAGGTTGAGGAACGATGATGTAAGAATTGATTTATGATCAATGTTAAGATGTTAGGTTCGAACATTGCTTCCGCATTTGATGTGTATAATGATTCTCTTTTGAGAAAAATGATTATAAATTCTATGACAGATTCGAGAAATGATGTGATTTAGCTTTAAGTTTGAAAGGAAAAGAAATTTTATTGTCCCGAAATTATTTCAAGGTATAACGCGCCCGTGAAAGTGGGGTGTTACAGTCAATATAGGCCATCCTTTTAAATAAAAAGGAGACATTTTTATCAATTGATTTTCATTTGTTTTGAAATCAAGTGTTTTATGTAGAAAGTTATGAAACTAGTGCAACAAAATTTTCTGGGCTCGTGTTTTGTTCAATTATGTTTTTGTTAATTGGCTGCACTCTCACCCTGCAATTAAAACACAATAAAAAATTTATACTTTTTTTCTTTATCTTGGTGAGAGGTTTATACTCGTCAGTGTACGAGTGCAGTTGTAGTCCAAATTTAAATTTATATTTACTGGATGACTCCAGGTCGTCCACTGAGAAATTTATTTATGGCAAAAGAAAAAGAATGTCACACACACACACTCACACATTTGAATCAATTGGCAGCAAGATTTTTTTTATGGATTTTCAAATAACAGATGCTAGGAAATAGAGCTAGGCATAAGTTAAAATAAATAATGAATGTTAGAATATGAAATTAGATAATACTTGATTTAAGACAATTTCAGCACTAACCCGTTGATTCACATTTTTTAGTAGAAAAGATTAGCAACATTAATTTAATTTCAGATACGATGGTTTGTTATTAAATACAATTAGAGATAATGATAGTTTTACTTTAAGCAATCCCCATACATGATATGCGGGATTCTAGGTTAAGCAACTACCATAAATTTGATTACAATTAATACACAAAATAGCTAAATTAATCATTCGGGTTTGAGTATGATAGCATTTCCAGTTCTAGTAACTCCCATACATGGCATGAAAGCTCTAAATTAGGCTTACGCTCCAATCCAAATTTAGTGATTTCTCAATATTAATATACACTCATACTGACATTTAAATTAATGTTACTAATTTAAAACGTCACTTTCTTTGGGAATCATTGTTGTTAGACACTATTATTGCCTTAACCCAAGATTGAGTTTAGCTACTCATCTTTATTTATAAATTAATTGACAGGAATTTAAATGGCGTAATTTAAATGACAAGAATTAAAATAGCAGAGATTTAAAATAACAGAAATTAATCGGTCATTTAGGCGGTAAATATTAAAGTAACAATAAATGACATGAAAATTCAAGAGAAGAAAGAAAAGAAGTAAGATTACAAGAGAAAATAAGAGAGAAAATAAGAAAGAACAAGAACAATTCTCAAAGAAAAACTCTAAGAGAACAACTAAACTTTGATTCAAGAATAATAATCTCCTTACAAGTGCACCAAAGTGAGCTATTTATAGCCCATAAGAAGTAATACAAACCACACAATTATTCAACTAGACATAATTATATCTAATGGGCACTCACAAAACATTCACCTAACTAGTGGAAGAAAATTAGCTAAAAGACAAAAAATACAAAAGACTTTAGGTGGTGGAATACTCATAAGAATACAAAAGACTTTAGGTGGTAAATCACTCATAAAAATATAAAACAAAGAAAAGTTTTCTATAAGTTGGGCTTTTATTGGGTGTTTGGTTGGTTTTGGGCCTTTGGTTGGTTTTGGGCCTTTAGTTGGTCTTGGGCCTTTAGTTGGATTCCATTTGATAGTTGGGTCAAGTGTACTTGAAACATCCTCTAGACTCCATAATTAACCTTTGAATTTGAGCAACAATAATGGGTAATCCAATGTCTTCGATTATACCCCTAATTAATTGTAGAAGTCAACTTCCTTGCTTCATCCTGAAATAAAATGTAATACAAATAATTATTTATTTTAAGCATAAATATAAAACCAAAATGGAGATATAACTCATTAAGATTTAGGAAATATTAACCCCTTATCACACCCCCCAACTTAAATATTGCTAGTCCCTTAGCAATCAGATTATACATCAGCCATGATTTAGTCGCAATACTTGCATGAATATAAAAATTTCAAATTCGAAACCAAAATGCGTAGGATAATTTGGCATACAGTCGAACATTCAGAATCAAATTTCTGGTTAAAGGTCATACAATCTCAGGAATGACAATCTGGATGACCAATACACAGACTTACTCCCTCGAAGTTTTGACTTTAAACCTTACCGTGGATTTTTCCTCCAATAAATATGATTCCTTAGGTGTACACACAAGGGGATGCACCGTTATAAGAGTAAATGCAAAACAAGTTCAAAAGTCGGTGTTATCCCAAATACAAGGAACGTATTTTCATGAAAGAATAAGGAAATTAACATAGTTTCATGATTGGAATAATGCCCTTGATGAATAACTTCTGAATTTAAACATAATTTCCTACTCTGAACTCGAATCCTGAGATCATATGGTTTATTGTATCAAGAGGCACCAGACCGAGTTGTAATGGGGCTATGAGGTTAATACGGGTTGTCAAAGAAAAAGGTAGAGTGTGCAAATGGTGTGTTAGGATTTTTTTTTTTTTAACACTAATATCTAACTGAACATATTTTCTTCAACACTTGTGCTAAATAACTGAGCAAACGTCTCTCTTTCACTTTTTTTTTTTAAATATGAAAATACCTAGATGGACTAATTCCCAACAACATACCAGGTTAGATAAACTTCATATGGTTATGGGTTAAACGAGGGTAAGGAAAGGAGTTGTACTAAGAACAGCTCAAATGGGCTAGCAAGGAAAATTAATATAGAGAAAGAAAAAGGTTTATGGGCTCAAATTGAAAGAAATGATCCCCTTATCATGCTTCTACAAAATGATATTACTCAGTCAACTAATTCAGAGTTTGAAACTAGCCAAATTCATCCGCTATCATATTAGACATTTAAAGCAAATTGATGTTTTGAAGCTATTGAAAAGATGAGATAAACAATAAAACATATTTAGAGTAAGTATTATTTCACTCAGAATCAACTTTTATTAGGCTTAAACACTCACTCGGGTCATGGTCTCCATTTCTATTGAGGGATCATGCAGTGTACTAATCAGTTAATTACTGTTACCTTTGACTTTATGACCGATAACCAATTTCTAATTTTTGAATACCCGATGAATGCAAATTACCTATTCTAATGCATATATGTTTTCAAATAAGAAATCAATGCATTCATGTTTCGTATTGCAAACTTAACCGGCTATCAGTGCATAACTCCAAAGCTTTAGGAATAACGTTATTTAAAGCACAGAATTTTTTTATTATTATTATTTAATAATAATAAGAGCAGATAAAGATAACTAATTCACACAAGACTACAAGGAAGCAATAACAAACTCACAGTTAAATATGAACAAGATAATCCATAATTAGACCTTACACCCCCAAACTTGAATTGCAGTAATAAAATAGGATTGTTAGGAATACCTGTAACTCCATAAGTCCATAGATTTACTGTGAATTGCCAAAACTCAAACAAATAAATGAGCATACCATATTTATATATTTTTATATTTCACACCAAAATAAAAATTTCATGCAAGTCATAAGATAAACAAAATGTATTTCAAGAGTACAAAAAGTACTCCTTACTCAGCGCATCTTATCATAGACTTGCCTTACAAGGATAAATCTAAATTAATCGAACCCCTTTGGCGCTTGTTTCTTATTACCTTAAACCAGTTTATCCGAGTCTCATAAGGAACGTACTGTGGAACATAAGCGTGTAATTTCTCTAGCAGCTCCTCAATGGTAGATGCAAAAATGAGAATCTTTCTTGCTGAAAGAGAAATGAACTTTTGTTCCACAATCTGATCAAGAAAAGAGAGCAACCCATCAAAAAAATGGTTAACATTTAAAAGTCCAATGGGTTTGGTATGAAGATTGCTCTTGGCCTACGAAATTATACAGAAGATTTCTTCAAGTGTACCAAAACCTCCTGGTAAAGCGATGAAGGCATCTGACTGATAAATCTTATAAGCCATGAACTCGGACATAGAAGTCGTTTCTATAAGTTGACCGCGTGTAATCCTAGAAATACGTGGTTCAGCCAAAAAGATTGGCATTACACCTATCACATATGCTTTTTCAAGATGTGCAGCTTGTGAAACACAACCATTCAATCCACGACTTCCCCCTCCATATATTAAATTAATTTTTTTCTCTCCTAATTATAGGCCAAGTTTTGCTTGCCGCAAGTGCGTAACTACTGTCGCTCCCGAGTTGAGAGCCACATAGTACACATATGGTATTGATTCGACGAACTAACTGATCTTCCATTTGTGTTTGTTCCTTATGTATGCCCTAAAAAGAGGTTTGACGATCAAAAGTAGCTATACAAAAATTCAACAAAAAATAAACACAAACAAAAACCATGCGTATGTACAAGTAGTTGTGATTGTGGCTCACATCTTCCTCTGGTTTTACGTCCAGAAACGGCTTAAACACTTTATATGAAGTAGGGATAGACTTCCTATCCAATCTTCTTATAGATTGGCAAACAGGGTTATTTTTAGTCTGATTCCCAAGACTATAGCGTTGGTGGTCACTTATGAACTGGGATTATAAAGTAAGAAGTTCTCTTTGCACTATTCCACATAGATGCGTCTCAAGAGTCAATCAGATATCATCCAAAGACTCCTTACTCAATCAATCATTTATAAAACTAATTTTATCTTCTCAATTTATGGATGTAAACCCCACAGATTTGCATCAAGTGTTATATGTCCAACGAGCACACTTGTAACAACCATTCACTCTTTTCGCTATTCGTTTCTTTGCAAAACTACTATTCCTTAAACCTAGAAAATGCTTAAAACTAGGTGAAGTTTCGCCTAGTAATCGAACTTTTGCTTCGATAAACCAGCGAACATCTTCAAGGATGCTATTATACATCAACATTCTAAGTCTTTCACACCTAGAGACATAATTTTTTTTTAAATCATTCATTGGGAGAGATGGATAGTACTTGTGAATTTTTGAGAGTTGAAGATCCATTTTTTTTTTTTTGTAATTAAAATACAACTATAATAAAAGAAGAGTAAAAACTATGAATCTTACAAAATGAACTAGAGTACCTGATCGGAGAACAACACGAAGGAAAGAAGACTGAGCTTGCTTGCAGAAGTGTGGTTTGCCTCATACAGATATGGAGTCTCTTATAGAGCAATGGGCATCACTATTCTACACTCGGCTCGAGGCATGCTATAATTGCGCTGTCAGGCTTGGCGTCGTCTAGCGTCTCATTTTGCAACATTTGGCAGTGTGCCTCTTTCTCTATAGGGCAGTGTGATTGCACTGCTCGAGAAAAATGGCTACCACAAGCGTCAATTTTGTCTCCCTCTCATTTTTTTTTAATTTTTTTAAATTTTATTATTACTATTTTTTTATTTTTTATTCTTTTATATATTTTTTAATTTTTTTAGGGGCCTAATAAAATTGTATATACCACACAAAACAATATTATCGAGTCAAATAAAATTATTTGCATAATAGATCAAATTCAAACACCAATAAATTCCTAAGTACACCTTACCCCCCAACTTGAATTGTGCATTGTCCTCAATCGGTAATAAAAGAATAGAAGATAGGCGTACCTGCCAGTCTTCAATGTATGAACTCGTATGCAAAAAAATTTTTTAGACAGATTTATTGAAAAATGCTTATTTTTTTTTCTTTTTTTCTTTACCTAAATCTCCTCGACAATGGCACCAAAATTTGGCTTCACTCTCACCCTGCAATTAAAACACAATAAAAATTTTATATTTTTTTTCTTTATCTTGGTGAGAGGTTTATACTCGTCAGTGTACGAGTGCAGTTGTAGTTCAAATTTAAATTTATATTTGCTGGATGAGTCCTGGTCGTTCACTGAGAGATTTATTTATGGCAAAAGAAAAAAAAATATCACAAACACACTCACACATTTGGATCAATTGGCAGTAAGATTTTTTTATGGATTTTCAAATAACAGATGCTAGGAAATAGAGCTAATCAGAAGTTAAAATAAATAATGAATGTGAGAATATGAAATTGGATAATACTTGAGTTAAGACAATTTCAGCACTAACCCGTTGATTCACAATTTTTAGCAGAAAAGATTAGCAACATTAATTTAATTTTAGTTATGAGGGTTTGTTATTAAATACAATGATATGCGGGATTCCCCATACATGATATGAGGGTTTGTTATTAAATACAATTAGAGATAATGATAGTTCTATTTTAAGTAATCCCCATACATGATATGCGGGATTCTAGGTTAAGCAACTACCATAAATCCGATTACAATTAATATACAAAACAACTAAATTAATCATCCGGGTTTGAGTATGATAGCGTTTCCAGTTCTAGTAACTCCCATACATGGCATGAAAGCTCTAAATTAGGCTTACGTTCCAATCCAAACCTAGTGATTTCTCAATAATTAATACACACTCATACTGACTTTTAAATTAATGTCATTCATTTAAAACGTACCTTTCTTTGGGAATCATTGGCGTCGGACGCTGTCATTGCCTTAACCCAAGATTGGGTTTAGCTATTCATCTTCATTTATAAATTAATTGACAGGAATTTAAATGGCGTAATTTAATTGACAAAATTTAAATAACAAGAATTAAAATTGTAGAAATTAAAATAGCAGAAATTAACTAGCCATTTAGGCGATAAATATTAAAGTAACAATAAATGACATGAAAATTCAAGAGAAGAAAGAAAAGAAGTAAGATTCCAAGAGAAAATAAGAGAGAAAATAAGAGAGAACAAGAATAATTCTCAAAGAGAAACTCTAAGAAAACAACTAAACATTGATTCAAGAATAATAATCTCCTTACAAGTGCACCCAAGTGAGCTATTTATATCCCACAAGATGTAATACAAACCACACAATTATTCAACTAGACATAATTATATCTAATGAGCACTCACAAAACATTCAGCTAACTAGTGGAAGAAAATTAGCTAAAAGACAAAAAATACAAAAGACTTTAGGTGGTGGAATACTCATAAGAATACAAAAGATTTTAGGTGGTAAATCACTTATAAAAATATAAAACAAAGAAAAGTCTTCTACAAGTTCGGCTTTTGTTGGGTGTTTGGTTAGTTTTGGGCATTTGGTTGGATTTCATTTGATAGTTGGGCCAAGTGCACTTGAAACATCCTCTAGACTCCATATTTGGCCTTTGAATTTGAGCAACAATAATGGGTAATCCAATGTCTTTGATTATGCCTCTAATTAATTGTAGAAATCAACTTCCTTGCTTCATCCTGAAATAATATGTTATACGAATAATTATTTATTTTAAGTATAAATATAAAACCAAAATGGGGATATAACTCATTAAGATTTAGGAAATATTGACCCCTTATCACTGATGCTCATCTTTGCAAGTTTGTCGTCCCCATATTGGGTGTTATCTATGATTATTTTCTAACTATTGTATATAATTTGTACATTTTTTATTTTTTTTTTGTTTTTGGTCCAGTGAGTGATTGTTGATGTTTTTCCCCAAATTTTTTTTGTTGGTCCAGGATATGCTTAGGTCTCTATTTGTTGACTCTTTGTCGTAGGTTTTTGTTTTATATATTTCTTACTTACATAAATAAATAAAAAAAATTAGTTCCAGAATATAGTATTTCAAACCCACAAGACGTTTAGAAACTTTCCCTACAAATTTCATAACTTGGCCTAATGTTTTCTTTAGGAAACCTCTATGCTAAGAAGTTGCCCTAAAATGCTCACTTTCATGGTTGTTACCCTAAAAATGTTCGACCCATAGGCAGGAAGTGCCTGAGCCCTCAAGAGCTAGAGTCTGAGACTTTTTTGTCGACCATGCAGGGACAAGGTAACGTATAGACTGTGTTGGTGTCTAGTGTGCAAGGTATACAGATGACACAAGCTGACTTATAGAGGGCTATAAAGGCCAGAATTGTTGGGTTAGATGTCGAATCAAGTACTTAGGCTCTTCGAGGAGTGCTAGTGACATGGATATCAAAGATTCTGGTGTACCAACTTGAGGTAATTGTTGGGCCACCTGAGGTTCTTGTTGAGCCAACTTGCTCTAATCAACCTATTGTGTATAGGGGTGAGTAGCGGTTCGGTTAAACTGAAGTAATTGAGCCGAACCAACCAAATTGGTTGGTTCGGTTTGGTTTTTTTGATAAAATATTTTAATTTGAATAATTCGATTCAATTTTTTATGTGAAACGGTTCGGTTCAGTTTGCAATAATTTAATTTTCGGTTAAACCGAACTAACCGGTTAACTGTGTGAGTTCAGTTCAACCCCCCCAAACGAAACCGACACAGACAGTCACATTCCCCCCCTTTCTCTCTCGCTATCTCCCCCTACCCTCGCCTATGAGTTCGTGTGCTGAGGGATAACCGCACCTCCATTCTCTCTCTCTCGCAGGCGATCGAATCGAACCCTAACCCCCGCCTTCGTTCGAATCGAACCCTAACCCACACCCAATTGAATCGAACCCTAACTCTCACCCCACCATCCCTCGCCTTCGTTTCTTCTTTTCCTTGTGCTTGGACGATCGACAAGAGTTATTCCAAGATCTAGGCCATGGTGGTGGCGCTAGCAGTGGCAGCTACCGAAGTAGCGGAGGGGCAATTGGCGACGACGACGTGCGCTTCGAAGCTCGTCGACCAGGCCCTTTTTCTGCTCAATCGCTACAAGATCCCCGGCGACCCTCTTGTGTCAAAGACTCAAAGGTACACTATTTATGATTCAGTGATTCTTGTTCTGGAAAATTCAGATTGGGAAACTCTGGATATTTTCGATTCTTGTTCATTTGTTTTGGAAACTGATTGGGGACTGGAAAATCGTTTTGGTTTTATGTTTGGTTATATTAGGATTATCAGTTCTGACCGGGGATTGGAAACTCTTTGCCTATTGTCAGTTCGGTTCGGTTATCGCATTTGGTTGTTCGGTTATTTTGGTTTCAGTTAGTTCGGTTATACTAGGATTATCGGTTGGTTCGATTCGGTTATTAGGGACAATTCGATTCGATTCGGTTCGGTTAATAATTTTTGGGCGATTTGATTCGATTATAACCGATTGCACACCCCCAATTGTGTATTTTGATGTTTAACAAAACATAATTTTAGTAAAACTATTTTTAGTATATTTAAAACCCCAAATGAATTTTTTATATGTGTTAAGTATTATAGTATTTTGTGTATCAAAATGAACAGAGAAATGCTATTTGTTCTAAGTAGAATATTAGCACACTATAAGGGAACATATAAGAAAATATTTTCTTTTTAGAAAACTAACTCTCGGTATTTTCATAGCTAATATTCAGTATATTGAAAATGATTTTTAGTGAATTTTTCATGGAAAGTATGTATTTTGGAAGTGCTAAAATCGTCAAATCTAAAATTTGTTCTAAAACCGAAAATCTACTTTCTTATCTATTTGGATTTTGATTTTTTAAATATTTTTATTGAATCCAAATGGGGGGGGTACTTTGTTATTTACATTTATGTATTAAATTAAATGAAAGGTAAAATATAAATAAAAGAAAATGTGGACATTTACTTGTAATGAATTCATTCTATGTAAATATCTTGTAATGAATTCATGCTATGTATTGTATTATCAAAGCAAATCTTACTTTTCTGAAATCTGGTCTGAGAGTTGACTCCTGGTGAGGGAGAGTCGACTATAAGTCAAAGTAATAGTCGACTGTGGATGTGCATCAGTCGACATAGCCGAGCATTGTTTATGTAGAATTGAGGTAGCCGAGAGTGGGTTTTGGCAAGTCGATTGTAGGGTCGACTGTAGGCCAATGAGAGTCGACTGTGGGTTGAGTGAGAGTCGACTGTCGGCAGCAAGAGTCGACTATAGGTGTCACGGAGTCGACTGTCGGTTAGAACAGTCGACTGCCAGACTCCAACGGTTGGATTTTTGGAGCCGTTGCAGGTCGTTTTGGGAGCCCCATTATAAATATCAAGAGGAGAAATCTACAGAAGGCTAATGCTCTACCATTTCCTATCTTCCTAAAGCACACCCAAGCTCTCAAGCACTCACTCAAAGCAATCCAAGGCCCAATGAGCTTCAAAGATCTATCCATTGGAGCCTTAAGGCAAAGAAGAAGTTTTCTTCTTGTTGGTACTTGTATCATTTCATTTTGCCTTGTATATTGTTTTTGTATTGATATCCATTTTAGTCCAAGTGTGTTGGACATATGATAGATTTATTTATATTGAAATGTGGATTGTGAATGGCATCCTAGAGCCCAAGTAATCTATGTGTATTATTGTGTTGTATTAGTTTTCGGGGTGAGCTAAGGGAAAACCTCAGGGTGTACAAGTTTGCTAGGTGTTCTTGTGTGGAAACCTAGTGGTGGTTTTAGTGGAATCTCAAGTGTCGATTTGACCTTGAGAGAGTGGAGTAGGTGTTGGAGACACCGAACCACTATATATCTTGTGTTTATATTGTAGTTGTTTGCGTATTTATATTGCTAACATTTTCAAACAACATATATATTTATAACAAGTATAGTTTGTATATAAGAAAATCTCAAGAGTTTTAAAAAAAGAAGAATCAGTTCAATAAGTTTTTAATCACTCAATTCACCCCCCTCTTGAGTGGCCATTGTGTGTGTCAAGGGACCAACAATTGGTATCAGAGCGAGTCCTAAAATTTTTGTGTTTCAAATCTCAAACCTTAGGAAAAGATCATAATATGGCCTAATATGTATCTAATGGTATTGTTGAGGGAACTTCTCCCTCCCGTCCCCCATTCTTTGATGGAACCAGTTATAGCTATTGGAAAATGAGGATGAAATCCTATATCTTTTCAATTAGTTATCTATTGTGGAAACTTGTTAGGGATGATTTTACATTATCTAAGGAAGAAGAAAAAGATTGGAGTGAAGAAGATATAAATAATCTTGAAATGGACCATAGGGTCAAATATATATTGTTTTGTTCTATATTGCCTAGTGAGTATAAACAAATCTCTTCATGCTCCACATCTCATGAAATATGCAAAAAAATTAGAAGTTATGAATGAAAGGACCGATCAGGTTAAGGATACTAGGATAACCCTTTTGTTTGCCCAATATGAAGGGTTCAAATTGTTAGCCAATGAGACCATTAGTGATATGAATGCTAGATTTCAAAAATTGGTTAACTCTCTAAAGATGCTTGGCAAGGTTATCCCTGAAAGTGATCAAATAAAGAAAATACTTAGGTCACTTAGTATAGATTGGAAACCTATGGTTACTTTAGAATGCAAAGACTTCCATTCAACTCTCCATCTTTCCAAAATGCCTTCCTTGGTCCATTTTCTTTGAAGGTTTCTTGCATCGATCTCTTATTGACAGTAGCTTCTCCTTGGGTATTCTGGTCACTAGATCCTAACTTCATAGTCGAAGTGTTCAAATGTAAGTATGATAATTATGACTCAAAATTTTAATTCATCTGTGATTGAGTTTCTTAATTTGATTGCGATTATGATTTAAAATTTGACTGTAATTATGATATTGTCAAATTCAATTTTATCTGAAATTTATCATATTTGGAGGAATATCCTTATGAATTATTTTTTGATCAAAATATGATTTTTTGTATACATTCATGGATAATTTTAAATTTATAAATAGGTGTACATATCACATGAAATTATAATGTGTGACAATATCACTTTTGTACTACCAATTATTTGCCTAGTGATATTTTATTTTTTCTACCCTTGATTTTTTTCAATTTGAGTTTTTCACGTAAGATTCTATGTTTATGTGTATAATTGATGGTTTGATTGTGATTTGTATTCAGTTTAATTTTGTAACAATAAGTAATAATGCAATCACACAAACCACTAACACATGCTGCGAGACCAATGTTAATAAGGAAAAAGGGGTAGGGGTTCAAGTGAACTTACAAAGAGCGAGTTTGATAGCTAGACATCCTTAAATTAGTGAGCTCCACCCTTTAAACCCACGTTAAACTCAAATACAAACATGTAAGCTATCTTCCTAACCATCTACAAAATCAACTCTAGCTAAAAACCCTAACCAAGTCTTCTTACCTTATTGAAGAACCCAAGACCTATGCAAAACCTTCAAGAACAAGCATTCTCCTCTCAAGCTTATTAGTGAATTCAACATGATACGATATTTTGGCTTCTTGCTTTTGTATGGTGGCCAAATGACATGTTTACCCCCAATTGAGATTCTCTTGAAGGTCAATTCAAAGGGTAAAAT
The DNA here is from genome assembly GCA_036245055.1 of Diospyros kaki. NCBI lineage: Eukaryota > Viridiplantae > Streptophyta > Magnoliopsida > Ericales > Ebenaceae > Diospyros > Diospyros kaki. The sequence goes on from BSEG01000003.1 coordinate 9,429,643, forward strand.
AGTCATAGTGGTTTTAGGGAACATATCTTCGGGCTGTCCCTCTCTTTTTAGGGGATAAAATCCCACTTTCTGGAGCCATTTCAATTCTATTATTAGGTTACTTTGCAATTCTAGTAGGTGGTTCCCTTTTTTTATCTCTTTCTAACATATTTGTGATTAGTTCTCCTTGGTTTACTATGCGAAAAAACCAAATTAGTGATAGAACATTTTTTATGAACATATTCTATCTCTAATTAGCAATGGATTTGCGACTCAATTAAGAATACAAATTTTGTGATGGATAGTGTCATCATAAAATTTTTTGACTGAATTTCCCATTTTGGGTTATGCAATTAATTTCACATGGAAGTATTTCTGTTGTTATTTAGAGATCGATTTTGCGATGAAAACATGCAAAATAACGAACATAAAAAATTTAAGTTTCATTGTTCAATTAAATTTTTTGATAGAACTTAACAATAGGAAGATATTTGTCACTAATTTGCAATTGATTTTGTGACTAAAAAGACCGTCGCAAAATGAGAAAAATATAAAAATATATTTCTAATTTTTAATTTTAAATTAAATTTTCTATAGAAATTACTAGTTGAAAACTTCTATCGCTAATTTGCGACTGATTTTGTGATAAAATATCTGTTGTAAAATTAGAAAATTAAAAATATAATTTTTAATTATCCAATTAAATTTCTGACAACAATTAGCGATGAAAGATTATTTATTGCAAATTAGTGACTGATTATGCAACAAAAATAATCGTTGCAAAATTAGGGAAATAAAAAATATTATTTTTAATTACTCTATAGCATTTCCAATGAAAGTTAAATCTCTAATTAAAAAGCTTCAAGATTCTAATATTTAAATTGAAGAAGTTTCAAGAATCTAAGGTTACGTTTTTTTATTGTTTTCAAATCATTTTTAGTTTTAAATTTTCTAAAATAATGAAGACGCGTTCTCTTTGTTGTTTTTAAAAATGTATTTTTGAAAAAAAAAATTGTAAAGAAAACTCAAAACAACAAAAAGTTGTTGAGTGTTTTTATCCAAAAAAAACTCTAAATTCAAAACATATTTATTTATGTATTTATTCATATTTTATTATTGTAATGGGAAAAATATTACAAATTTTATTAACTTTAAAATGTATATATTTTTTTAATAATATATTAACATTAAATATTTCTAATTTACTAAATAATCAAATTTTTTTGTAAAAAATATTATTAAAAAATTATTTTTAAAATTTCAAAAAGAATGTGTTTTCTAATTTTTTGTTTTAGGAAATAGTTTTTTAAAATGACAAAGAAAACGTATTTTTAATTTTCTAAAAACAGACTATTAAAACAGAAAACTGAAAATGAATTCAAAATTCAAAACTAAAAATTGAAAAATAAAGAGAACGCAGTCTAATTTTTTATCAAATAGTTAAATCTCTAATTGAAAATAGAAAATGACTTTTCAAATATTCTAACTTTATATTATGAAATCTAAAAACATAAAAGAGTTCATTTTCTAAATTTTTAAATGCTAAATTATATTACTTTTTTAAAATAAGATACTAAAGCATGCCTAATTCTTTCTCAAAAAATCATATTTAATTCTAAAATTAAAACAAAAAATTAAAAATATGTCTTACCAATTGCACTTGCCTTAACTTTCATTCTCCCAACTCAGATGAAGAGACGTTGAGTCTCTAATGTAATACCCCAAGAGCCCAGAGAAGTTAGTATATATCGAGGATAGTGTAAGAAAGGAAACAACACCAGCTGGATACCTTTTGGGCTGAATGTTGGCAAAGAACTCCCAAGTTAAGCGTGCTTAACCTGAGGTAATCCAGAGATGGGTGACCCCCTTGGGAAGTTCGTGTAGACCCATTAGGGTAAGTTGTTCCGATCCTTCCTATCGCTCGATCGGGTCGTTACAGGTGGTATCAGAGCCGACCCCCGAGCCTCTGAGCGCGATGGTGGGGCAAACCTCAGCGAGGAGGCTGAGTCCCAAAAGGGGCGTGTAGGCCCCTATGGGGGGTGCATGTAGGCACCTTAACCGAATCTCACATCGGCCATGCAAGGGGGGAGAGATCTGGGACCAGTTGTAAGGTCGCATGACGAGGACGTCATGTGCTTAAGGGGGAAGAATGTAATACCTCAAGAGCCTAGAGAAGTTAGTATATATCGAGGATAGTGTAAGAAAGGAAACAACACCAGCTGGATACCTTTTGGGCTAAATGTTGGCAAAGAACTCCCAAGTTAAGCTTGCTTAACCTGGGGTAATCCAGAGATGGGTGACCCCCCTAGGAAGTTCGTGTAGACCCATTAGGGTAAGTTGTTCCGGTCCTTCCTATCGCTCGATCGGGTCGTTACATCTAACACCAAGCCACCATCACTATTTGCAAAAGAAGGATGAGACACAGCCATTGCATTGAGGTTTCAACTAGGAGTGTTATGCATGAGCAAACCCCTATTGTTGCTAGTTTCTTGTGAAATCCATCCCACTTTCCTTTCTATTATTCATAACTTCTATTTCACAACAAAGTTGTGTTTTGGGTTCTTTTGGCCTTTGCTTTATGTGTGACCCCTGCCTCTATATATTATTTATTAGGTTTTATGATGTAATTTCTATTATATATTATGTGTTATTCCTTATTTTATGCTATATTTCCTTAAATCCTTATCATTGTTATAATTCCATATTAGGTTTTCTCTCTCATAAATATTATAATCTGTATAATTTTGTAAATTTTATTTCATTGGAACCTTATGCCCGTCAAAAATTAATGCAATTTTTGTAATTGTAAGTAGAATTAATTCTTTGCATTACCTCTAAATGTTCCTATTGGTCGTGTATTTCTTTCCTTCTTCAATAGCAGTTTTTGTAAATGTAGTTTTTATAGTTACCTCTAAATTTTATTTTTCTGTGTTGCTTCTTTAAAGCTGTTTTTCTCTGTTAGTTGAATTATTAAGAGGGTGTTTGGCTGAATTTTAAAACTAGTTAACACCTGTCAAGGCCCACTCTCGGATATACCCACTAGCATAGGACATTCGAAAAAAGGTCCTTCCAAATTAGAACACAGAACATACATATCCAAAAACTTCATATTATAAATAGACTCATTTTTAATATGAGTGTTAACCATTCTTACAACATTCTTTATGTAGTGGCCCAGCCAGCCTCACTTGGACAGACTCCGAAGAGTGGGCCCCGGCCGCCAACTACTCATGGTCTTCGCACCCCTGCAAGTGCGTTTCATGCCCTCCCCAGCCTTTGAACTCGGGACCTGCAGGCTAAGTACCCGAATTCCTACAAGGCTCGAGTCAATGCCTCATGTTTACAGAATTTTTCAGTGAGTTGCAGAGAGTTGCGAGAGCTGGGAAGAAGGAGAAGAAGGAGTCATTCGACAGTTTCTTCTTCCATCAGGCAAGCATTTCCGTCCCTTCCCTTGCTTATGCAAGTATCTCTTCTTCCTTGCAAACTTCTCATTTCATTTTCCATTGCTTATGCAAATTCCTTGTTCTTCTCCTTCATTGTTACACAAGCTTCTTCTTCTCATTTCCTTCTTAACAATGGATGTTTTATGCATTAGAAAGAGTCCATTTTTTTAGGTTTAATGGTTATTTTCCTTACTCTTATACTTTGTTGAGACATAAGGATTAAATGTTTGGGTAGTAGCTTGGAAATGGAAGTGTTTGTGTGATGTTTTGAAAAAAATCTCGTTGCTGGAAATTTGGAGAAGACCATGAACAGTAGCTGAGTTGTGAACAGCAGCTGGGTGGATGAACAGTACCGAGTTGATGAACAGTGTTGGGTTGATGAACAGTACGAGTCATGAATAGTAACTGCGATTATTTTGTTTATTATTTTGCTTCTTTCAAGCCTCAATAAATGTTGCTTAAAGATTATAAGCATAATTTGAGTTATCTAAATAATTAATAATAGTAATAGATAATATTAGTAAAGATTATTTTTATTATTATCTTTCTTTCTTAAAAATAATAATAGAAATAATATCAGTAAATAATAAATATTGTGTGTCATAATTCATTAAATTATATATATTATAATATATTTTTAATAGTTATGTATTATATGTAATAACTCATTGAGTTATTATAAAAATAAAGGTATAGTTTAATAAAACCATAGAGGTTGTAAATGTACCCAATGTGTCTTGATAGCAATTCTAGAGAGCTTGTTCACTCTCTACTTTCTAAGCGGAATGAAGCTAGGTTATCCTCGGGGTAGCATCCAACCTAGGGCTGAGTTTGGTTTCAGGGTTAGCCAAGTCTCTAGGTGTGGTCATGTTCTCCCTCCGAGAGGGCGGTTTATTATGGTGACGAGTGTTAAGCTACTGGTTGTCGACCGCTGCGTCCTGGTAGATGATGGTTGGTGATATGAGCCCAACTATCGACTACCATGACTGGCCACAGACAAGTCAGGACAGCTAATACTGTCAGTCACCCACATTTTTGACATCTTGCATATCAGGGTATTGTGTGCCGGGATTTGGGTTGCATTCATTGGGAGACTCATGTGACTGAATGTTTGGCCACGTGCATACATTGCTGTTTATTTTATCCAATAGTTAGCTAGTCATGAGCACTGCATTGAGTGTATTTGCTTATGTGGGCGGGCGTGACTTGATGCTTGGTTTTATGGGGGTCTTGTATCAGGTTTCTGCCCAAGTGCCACTGCATTTTATATGTGTGCATTTTCTGGTTGTTTGATGCCGGCTTTTGATTGAGATTGAGACCACAGCTGTGACAGTGTCGGGTACACCGCGCTGGTTATATTTCCACACACGCAAGTTCTTTTGGGTTAGCGTGTTGTGACTCGGTGAGGTTGCTCCCACTTGAGGTTTTCTTTACAGGTTGCAGGTTCAGTCTGCACTGGCTTACTCAGGTATATATCATGGGTTTGGGCGCCATTGTTTTCTTTTATGGGCCTCAAAACCTTGTATGTGCGCATTTCTTTTATGCACGAGATACCTGGCATTTGTTTGTTGACATGGACATGCTTTGCATGGATACTGCATGTTAGGTGCAGGGTACTCTATAGTGCTTACTCTTGTTGTCCGGTTCCTTTGTATGAGCTTGCTGAGTCTTGTGACTCACTCTTTTGCTTCTCTTCATTCCAGGTAAGGGCAAGGGCAAGATTGGGGATGGTCCCAGTGAAGTCTAACGTCTCCGTAGGTGGTGTACAGGGCAGGTCGAGTTAGCTTTATCTTATGGCTTTTGTACCTTGAGACTTTGGAGATTTCGACATCTTTTGTGGCGGGTTGTGGTTTGTTTTGTGGTTTGGATTTGTCTTTGGCTAGGGATTGTAAATGTAACCTTGTTGGGCCTCTGGTGTTTTGTTATGCATGCGGTCTTTTGGATTTTATTTCAGATTTTTCAGATTCATGATCAGGTATATTTGAATGTGAGGTGCATGCATGACAGGTTTTATATTCGTTATTCAGGACACCTATTCGGGTTCTATTGATGGTTTGGGGAACCTGGGTCGGGGTCCTACACTTTAGGCTTACAAGCCATACAATTATCAAAATAAACAAAGAGTCCATAAACATACAAAAGAAAATAATCTTCGACACTGGCCTTCCTCACAAGTCCTAAAAATCTTTAGGTCGAGAAAGATCTCTGTACACTATTGAACTCAACTTCAAGCCCCACTAGATTTATTTTCTGCTATCGATTTTTCCTTACCTGGAATGACAATAAGCAAACAAGTGTGCCATAAGGCTCAGCAAGCATAAATATAGCAAAGGGAATAAGATAGATGGGTCCTTGAAGGCATGCGTAAGATAAGAGTCAATGGAAGGCTTCTACCCGACATTTAGAACAAAGCTTTAGATCATGCCTTTTACATTATTAATACCTCAATAATTGGTATCCTTATTTAGCAACAAGGCACATATGCAACTCATAGAGTGATATTTTTATAATTTAAATGTTGTCATAAAACCCATTCTTTTCCATATGTGACTCATAGCACAAGAAGCCACCAATTCATGCTCATGCAATTTTTATATAATGATAGAAATACATGCGCCACATTGGCCCTCTAGGCCTCCACATCCATGACTAGAATGCATACATATATATATCAAAATCCATTAGCCACCACAGTGGCAAGAGCATCATCTGCCAAGTTTATGGCCACCTCACCCGCGCCAGACGCTCAATAGAATATCCCGTCTCACACTTGCGGAACTTAGCCACCGCGCAAAAATTATAATAAGAGACACAAAGGTAATGATAGCAATGCATCACACAAGATAAGAGATTTCCGTAGACATGCCAACCAAAAACATTACTTAACAACTTTCCCAAACAAGCTCGTTATGATTAATGTGGATTTAGGAAAATCTTAACCGACTCAAACTATCTCCAAAGTATATGATATTATATATCAAATTAAGTCTCTCGAAGTCTAGTTTATGACGCTTTAAACGGATTGCAATTCTGAGTTCTACATCAAAAGTTATGGTGAAAATAGCGTAACATGCACAATGTTGAAAAAAAGTGATTAGTCGACTTTTGGGGAGGGAATAGTCGACTAAAGCTTAGTCGACTAAGGAAATGCTTAGTTGACTGATCAACCCCCATTAGTTGACTGGGCCGAGGCTGGTACCAAAATATGAGAAAACAGGCTTCTGTTGAGTCGACTAAACCCCAAAAATAGTTGACTCAACGCACACAAACACACGAAATTACTCCAAAACACCCCAAAACAATCACCACTAGCTTCCTAACCCACAAATGCCATTTCTTGAATGAAAAATAGGGTGAACAAACCCCGTGGAGACTAAAAACAAGACTCCATGACCTCTTGAAAGAAACCCACACTTTTAGAAAAAGATGGAGACAAGCCATTTAACTCAAGTTTTCCAAAACACCATTTGGAGATATGAACATATCAACTTAGCTACACATAAAGATATAATCTTGCATCAAAAGATAGGAGAAATGAAGAGGGATGCTTGCCTTTTTGATGAAAAAACTTCAAGAGAAGGAGGACACTCCAAGAGCTTCAAATTTTCCCATTTCAAAAGCTTGATCCTACCACACTCAAAGGAAGAAGAAGAAAAGAAGAAGATGAAGGAGAAGTTGCTGAGAGGAAGAGAGAAAGAGAGAGAGAAGGAAAAGAAAAATGGAGAAGGAGCAAGAAGGCATGGTCTGCCTTCACACCAGCCACCAACCCACCAATTACACTCATCTTTTTCCACATTTACCCCTTACACCACACACACACAACACTACTTTAACAAGCCCCTTTTGGTCTTTTGGCTCTATTTACATTTTCTTATCCCTTTTCTTTAATCACCCATTTACACACAAAATACACACACACACACACACATATATATATATAATTTATGCCAATGCCCACTTTTATTTATAATCTAAACCCACTCAAAACCCCATCCATGCTAGGCCCATAAGACTATTTAACCCATCACTTTCTTTGGGCTACAAACCCTTGGTCCAAGCCCACTTCATAATACATTTTATGCCTTAAATATCGTACACACAATAATTTATTTTTGAGCAAAAATCTTAACCAAAAATATTAATTTCTTTATTTAATTACATCTAATAATTAAGGCTCACATAAAATGCACTACACCAAAAATATAATTATCATCCAATATCCATTTAACGGGTCATTACAACACCACTAAAGCTCTCAGTCAACTTTTTATTTCTAATGATTGTGTTTGGATACTTAAATCTCTATTAGTGATGTGCTTTAATATTAGATTTAGATGATGTTTGGTATATGTAATAAATACATTTAATGTATCTTTGTATATGTTATTAATAAAATGCAAGTTTATCGTTATTTATTAACCTCTCTAGTTTGTTATATGAATGAGTTGTTGAATTTCTTGTTTGAGAGTCTTATTTTTAAAGTGTTAAGAATATGTAATGAGATTTTCTAGTGACAAGATTTCTTAAATATTTTTTATCCTTAGATTAATCGGATGAGGACTCTGATTAGTTAATTTACCTATACCACCAGACGTGTATTACAACAACTACTGCTCAACATTGTACATGTTCTTCTTGACTAAGGGCTAGGGGCATGTTGAACTAGAATTTGGCTTTCTTTTGGGTTTTTTTTTTTTTTTTTTTTGATGACCCAAGCGTCTGGGCTTCGCTTGCCTAGTCCTGGAAGAGAGCGACCTTCCTCTTTAATTCGGCCTCCAGGTAAATTGGATGCAATTATACACTCTCAAACGGATACGTGGTCAGTCTTCACCAAATAGGGCATTTTTGCCTCCACCAGGAGTTGAACCTCGCCACTCTCAAGGAAACTGGGAAGATTTACCATTTGTGTCATACCCTGTGGATGCTTTTGTGTTAGTTTTTAACTCAAAGTTAGGTGGCTTAACCTATCTTGGTCATTAAGTTTCATCCCATTTCTCAAACTTGCTTCTTTTTTTCCTTGAAAAATACCCCATTCAATCCTAATTTCAACACTCCAACTTATCAATTTATTTCAATCTAACACCACCAACATACGGGTAGTGTTAAATAATGCTTCTAATAAGTTAGTTTCGAAACTAGAAACCTATTGAGTGTCTCTGTGTGAGTGTAAGTATGTGTGTGTGTGCGCGCATTGTATCCCACATCGATGGGATAAGGGAGGCTCCAAGGGAATAAATACCCCCTCCATTGCACTTGAGTTTGGGCCCTAAGGGGCACCCAGTTTTTACGAGTGGGCGAGCCCCTACCTACACGTGCACGCCGTTGCTATCCATCTGGTCGATTCGGTTAAAAAATATAAATATATTTTTGTTAGATTTATTTAATATTTTTTAAAAAAAAAATCTGATATGCTTTTCCCAATTTTAGTCCAATCATTTGTTGATTTTTTGCGAGATTAATGGTTGGTTTTATGGTTTCAGTGTCCTAGGTTTCTGCTATAGATAGCTGGGCCTTTGTCAGGTGTTTAATTAAAATTTCAAGTCGTCCCTTTCATTCCTTTGTGCAAGTCCCTGAGAGCAAGTGTCATTATGAGTTCTGTCAGTTTCAATCGTTCGTGGTTGTCGTTCCATTGGAAGAGATCATTTCATCTTGCTAAGGTAATTGTCAAAGTCTACTTGCTGCCAGTGCAGGATGATTCTGTCTTCAAGACAACACTTAAGCGTGACTTGATCTTAGCCATCCCTCTAGTTTCCTGCCATTCCAGTTGAAGTGTTGTTGTTGTTTTATATTATCAATCTGTTGTTGTAATCTCTCTATATATACAGTGGATATTCAAACAAAACCTTGGTTTTGAATCTAACTTCATCCCAATTTTCTATCCACTTTAGTTCTGAAACTACTCCATGTAGTTTTGAAACCTTGCCATTTAATTTTGAAATTTTGGTTTGCTAATTCTAACTTTCATTCAAAATTTCACTTTTATCCCTTTTCTCCAACCATTACCCACCAAAGCCACCACTCAACTAGTAAATCACTTGATAAGTCACTCTGACCCATTATAAACTCATTTTCAAGAATTTTCTAGGCTCAAGCTATTTTTTTTTATTTTCTTTCAAACCAAATTTTTTTATATTTATTTAATTATTCACAAAATAGAAAATAAAAATATAGGTTGTTATAGGTTTGACACCAAATTTCCGAAAAACCCTAACCAACTAGGAGTCACTGTGAACTTTGAGGCAAGAAGTGCCTATCTCATGGATAAAGAATTGGCGATTAACACCTCATACTTTGCCTCATTATTTGCGATTGTAAAAACATGTGATCGTAATTCATATGCTTCATAAAAATTTAACACATAAATAAGATTGTTATGATTTCATGTTGAAAAATAAAATTGCATACCCGAATTGACTGATGATAAGGATGACATGATCTTCTTGAAAGCATACTCTGATTCAATATATCAATTTTCCTCTCCTGGACTTAGTTGCAGAATTAACTTCAATGATGGATTGTGGTTTCTATCAATTTATAAGAAGAGAAAAGAGTGGTAATCGCTTTATGTAGCGATTGTAGACGGTTTCTCCCATCAAGATAATCACTGCCTTCATTACCCCATTATGCCACTAATCCCACTAATTGAGCCATATTACGAAAATATATTCTTACATTCTCCCACTTGACCTAATTACTATAATGATAATGGTTGATAACATAACATCATAACATGACATTATCTAGTGCAAGTTATGGTGGTCATGTACTATTTAATGCAGTACACTCCATTTCATATACCACAACACCTACAGTTCATCATAAAGATTCCATATATAATGGTCCACAATAATGTCTGTAAAGACTTTCTTGTTTGCTTGAAAACAATAATGTTTACACAAATATAAGAAACAAGAAAAACATAATGTATAACATGTCATTGAGCTCAGAGTATCATCACAAACATTAATCATAATTACAACCAAATCCCCATTCTATGTACATGTTCTTTAAATAACTTTGGTTGTAAATCTTTCGTTAAAGGATCTGTTATCATGAGATTCGTCTTAATGAGATCAATTAACACTCTTTGTTTTTGAACGTCCTCCTTAAGAACAAAATATTTCAATTCCATGTGTTTAGTACCTTTTGAGTATTTGTTGTTCTTGAAGGGAAAAACTGCTATAGAATTATCACAATAAATTTTTGGTGTCTTGTTTATGATGTTGACAACCCCAAGCCTTCAAATAAAGTTCGGCAACCATAATGCATGGATTGTGACTTCAAAACATGCCACAAACTAAGCCTTCATAATTGATACAATAATGACAGATTGTTTCGGACTCTTTTAGGATATTGCTCCTTCTGTTAATAGAAACAAACATCCAAATGTGGACTTTTTACTGTTAAGACATCCAACAAAATTTGAATTTGAGTATTGAAACACTTCTAAAATATTGAATTTTTTGTATATGAGCATATAATTCTTTGTTCCTTGCAAGTATCTAAGCATTTTCTTTGCAACTTTCCAATGATTCAAACCATGATTACTTTGATACTTGCCTAATATGACGTCTACAAAACTTATGCCCAGCTTAGTGCAGGTCTATACATACATAAGATTGTGAACAACTTAAACATATGGAATTGTTTCCATTTACTTTTGTTCCACATCATTCTTTGGATATTGCATAAGCCTGAATTTATCTTATTTCTATATTGGAGCAATTCCAACTGAACATTTATCATGTTAAATCTCTCTAGAACTATTTCAATATAGGATTTATGAGACAATCGCAGCATTCTTTATTATTTGTCACGGAATATTTCAATTCCTATCACATAAGATACCTCATCCATATCTTTCATTTCAAGATTTTTTGAGAGAAAAACTATAGTTTCACGTAATATACCCAAATCATTAGCAGCAAGCAAGATGTCTTCAACATATAGAACTAGAAAGATAAACTTGCTCCCATTGACCTTTTGATATATACATTGATCAATGATATTTTCCTTAAATCCAAAAGATATTATGGTATCATTAAACTTGATGTACCATTGTCGAGAAGGTTGTTTAAGTCCATATATTGATGTCTTAAGTTTACATACTATATGACTTTTACTTTCTATGGAAAAACCCTCAAGTTGTTCCATGTAGATTTCCTTCTTCAAATCCTCATTAAGAAATATTGTTTTTACATCCATTTAGTGTAACTCTAAATCATGCTAAGCCATCAGTGCTACGATTATCCTTAGTGAATATTTCTTTGAGACAGGCAAATATATCCCTTTATAATCAATGTCATCCTTTTGAATATAACCCTTAGCAACTAGTCTATCTTTATATCATTCGATGTTACCATTTGAGTCGCATTTGGTCTTAAAACCCATTTACACTCGACTCTTCTACAACCTTATGGCAACTCAACGAGATCCTAAACATCGTTTTGTTCAATGGATTTCAACTCATATTTCATAGCATCAATCCATTTATCTAGTTGATCACTTTCTATGGTTTATGAAAACAAAACTAGATTTTATCGATTCCAACATCAAAATCTGACTCTTGTAAATACACTACATAATCATCTAAAATGTTTGATCTCCTTGTCATTTGAGATCTCTTTAATGTCATTTCTTGTGGTTGGTGTGCATTAACTATTTGTGAGTTCGTACTTTCAGGCAGTGATTCTTCAACCACTTGCTCAGTATTGTTAAAATGTTCTTTGGTACCAAGAACAACATTTGGTACAATAGTGGAAGAAGGAACAATTATGGATAAAGGCACATCTACTTTGATTGCCTTTATTACCTCATCATGATGTTCCTTTCTTTCCACATTTTGGCATTCATCACTCCCACTAACTTCACCATTCTCTATGAATCTTCCATTACTAGCTTTCATAATTTTTGGCCTATGGTTTGAACAATAAAATATGTACCCTTTAGATTTCTCTAGTTAATCGATAAAGTAACCACTTGTCATTTAACAGTATAGTTTCCTTTCATGTGGATTATATATTCTCACTTAGGTTGGACAACCCGAAACATGCTGATGCCTTAAGCTAGGTTTCCTCCTTGTCCATAGTTCAAAATGTGTCTTTTGGATTGCCTTACTAGGAATCCTATTCAACAAATATGTTGTAGTTTTAAGCGTATACATCCACAAAAACTTAGGTAACGAAGCATTACTAATCATGCTCTGAACCATATCCATTAATATTCGATTATGCCTTTTTGCTACACTATTTTGCTATGGTGTGCCTAGCATAATATACTATGCACATATGCTATAACTTTCAAGGAGTTAAGCAAATGGATCTAGACATTAACGTGACTCAATATACTTTTCATAATATTCACCACCTCCATTAGATCTGATAACTTTTATCTTTTTTGTCTAATTGTCTCTCAACCTCATTTATGTAAGCTTTAAGAGCATGTACCGATTGAGACTTTTCATGAAGCAAATAAACATAACCATATCGTGAAAAGTCAACTATAAATGTGATGAAATATTTCTCTCCATTATGAGTTGAAGTGTCAAAAGGTCCACAAATGTCGATGTGTATAATTTCAAGAAACTAGGTATTTTTTGTGGCTTATTTCTTATTGTGTTTGGTTTACTTACCTTTAATGCAATCCACACACATTTCAAGATCAATTAAAGTCCAAGTTAGGCAAAATTTTATCATTTACTAATCTCATTATCTTTTCTTTAGATATATAACCCAAACATTTTTGCCACAAATAGAATTTTCATCCAATATGCTATGTTTAATTCCAATATTATGATGCACAATAAGTAGGGAATTGGTAAAAACATTTTCAAGTTATATAAACCATTAATAAGAACACTAGAACCAACAATTCTAGCATTTTTAAATAAACTAAAACTACCAAATCCAAACTTTACATTAAATCCAAAACCATCCAACTTTGAAACAGAAATAAGGTTCCTAGAAAGTAAAGGTACATAGAGAGTCTCTAATAGGTCTAGGTGATAACCAGTATCCAAGACCAGCCTGTAAGTCCCTGTGCCCTCAATTGGAGCCTTTATACGATTTTCCATGAATAGAAAATCTTCAATTGGGTTTGTGGTTTGAATCGTAGTGAATCCTTGCATCATATTAGACGCATGAGTCGTAACACTAGTAACCACCAGGTATTGTAAGGAACTTCATTTAAATTTGATTTGAAAGATATAAAGGTATTTGAATTACCTTTCTTTTTGAACCACACCTTATGTTTCAAACTTTCAGATAATGTCAATTTTTTTTTTTGCAAAATTGACATCTATCTTTTTTGTGTTCCTTACGTTTAGCTTGAGAAGCATTAGCAAACCCTTTTCTTTTCTTAAATTGGTGGTCTTTCCCATTCATTCCTTTCCCAACTTTGTGTCCAACGAAATTAACAAAGTGACTTTCTTGATTCTTTAGCCTTTTCTCCTTCAAAACAAGCATACTGGTTAATTCATTCACATTCCACTTATCCTTAATAGTGTTCTAGTTAATTTGAAATGACCCCTACTCAAAAGGTAGTGAGTTCAAGACGAACTGCACTAGAAAGGAATCATCCATAGTTAATCCTAGGGACTTCAATCTTGTTACAATATTAGTCATCTCAATAATGTACTCTTGCATAGTTCACGATCTATTGAACTTCATGATCATGAGCTCTACCATTAGCATACTAGCTAGTGACTTATCAGCAAAACGGAAATGTTATTCCACAAACTTCATGTACTCTTTTGCACTTTTTGTTTGTAGAATGGTTGACTTAATGTTGCTAGCAATGGTCATCTTAATAAACATAAGACAACCTATTACTATGTTCTCATGTTGTATAATAAGACCTCTTTTCCTCACTACTTGTATTTGTAAGAGCAACGGGTTTGTTCTCTAATAGAACCAAGTCAAGATTTAAAACCTCTAAGTGAAAATTGACTTGTTCATTCTATTTGAGAAGTTCAAACCATTAAATAGAATAACAGACGATGCTTGTGACTAGATTGTAATAGTTACATCATAAATGCTCACAATCAATTTCTTAATAGATTAAGATATTAAAACATTAAATATAAAGTAGTTCTCCATTTGGTAGACACCATTATACATTATCATAAATAAATGTCATATATTAACCTTCTTAGGTGAATAAGATATTTTTAACTAAATACATTTAATATCTTTGGATACATAAACGTATTTCGTTAAAATACTAATATAACTCGATTATGCTCATTAATCATGACTAATTTTTTATCTTTGGGTAAACCTTGAAAGTCTAATGATTAGTAAACACAATTTATTTATGTAATATTTTTATAGGTGTTTTAATACTATGGATATATTGTTATTTATGCATATGAAACATTCTAATTTGGTCACTTTGGAGACTATCAAACTATAACAATAATACATGCATTTTTTCTATAATTGCAATTGATATTTATGCATGTGAAACATTTTAATTGGTCACTTTGGTGACTATCAACTATAGCAATAATACATGCATTTTTTTCATAATTGCAATTGATATTTATGCATGTGAAACATTCTAGTTGGTCACTTTGGTGACTATCAATTATAGCAATAATACATGCATTCTTCATAATTGCCAAGTATAGCCTTCATAATTTGTACTAAAAGGGATTTTTTTTTTAATTTTATAAATGGGTCAGTTTAGTGGTTGAGTTAACCCAACCCAAATCTATGTGGATCCGATGCAACAAACCGGATCCAAAACCTCAAAGAATGGGTCGGGTCCACTTGATCCATCCTTCGAAAACGAGTTAGACAGGTCAAAGCCATCGTTTCAAATACAACCTAGGGTTTCTGCAACACCAATCGCAATCGCCATCGCCATCGCCATCGCCATCACTACCGCTCCTTTTCTCCTTCTCCATAACTTCATTGTCGGCAGCTTCAATTGTTGGTTTTCTTCCTCCTTCAATGACCCATCCAGCCTTCAGCCGCCAACAACTTGTATGATAGGAAACCATTTGTAGCAATTACAAATGGTTTCTCCCATCAAGATAATCGTTGCCTTCCATTACCCCATTATGTCACTAATTCCACTAACCAGGCCACATTACGGAAATATATTTTTACATTGCAAGCCTCAAGGTATATAGGTGGGTGCCACCTTGTGGACTTTAGGGATGATCCCAACTCCACTTCTCCAAATGTTAAAGGCTCCATCTTCATATAAGCTAAAGGTGTGGTGTGTAGCTACTTGAGAGGGGTGTTTCATTTTACTTTATTGCTCCCTTACCTTGAGAGAGGGGTGTCTCATGATGAGCTTTCAAAGTTGAATGCAGTTTGTATTGAATGTTGAACTTACTTAGCTGGATCATCTAGCCCAAGAATTTGTCTACCAGATTTGGCTTTTGCAGAATCTGTTAAGGAGGTTAGTTGGTGAGATAGCACTAATGGCATGTAAGATGATTGTGTTGACATAATAGGCATGCCTTGGTTGTGGCATCCTCCATCATTGTAATACCTCTTTTCAAGAAATTATTGACGAAGACAAACCTCATATATATATGAACTTTATTAGAAGCACGTCACTTGTACCCTTTTGCATGACATTTCAATGTTTCAACCCTTTCTTTCTTATGTAACTTTAACCAAATCTCTTGCATGTCCTTTGGTTAAAGACATGGATGATGGTAACCACTTATAAGATAACAAATACTTGATTTACGTATGTTTCACAGTAATATGTTTAGATTTATCATTATCAATTTTAATTAGATCCTTCAACACAAGTACTTTATCGTTACTTAGTTCACGATCATTTAGTCATAAAAAAAAATCTACAATCTTACATCAACTAAATACGCTTAGATCTGAGTGCTTCGCTGTAAAATCTCCAACACACTTTCTCCACAGGAAACAATGAAAAGAGAGATTCATGGATAAAACTTAACTTCTTTTATTTATTAATAAAATGAAAACCTTTCCATCGGAGATAAGAAATCCATCTCCAGGAAAACATCTGAAGTTGCATCTGAAGTTGGTCTTTTCATGGATACAACCAAACTTCTTGTTGGCATTTCAAACCCTCCCTCCCTCCTACGTTTGACCTCAAATCATTTCTACCGTGTCAGAACTGTGATTTGAAGAGATCTGTGTCATAATTGGAACAAACAGAGGAACACCTCAACATCCCTTTTTGCTTGAAACTTCAATTTTAGGGTTCTCTTTTTGCTGGCATTAACGGACAGAAGCACATATAGATTGCTGATTGTACAAGCCTCTTACCCCATTCGTGAACTGCTGTCTATTCCTTCTCCTCTTTGTAACAATCACAAAACCTTCGCTGTCACCATTCTTGTTCTTGTTTGTCTCTTCTGCTGTTCTTGGCTGCTCACTAGTTTCAGAAACCAGGGCCGGCTTACCTTCATTCCCGTGAAGAATTTTTATGATTGCACTGTCATTCGCAATTGCTTCAGAAGAATTTTCTGAGTAGTCGAACTTCTTCTTGCTGACTGCAGGCTCCTTTTCGGGATCCATATTCTGTTTAACTGATTTCACAATGAAGCTAAGCAGTATCTGCCTTGCCATCTCTGACTTCTCCGCATCTGAACTGCTTTTCTTCAATCTGCCACCATCTTTAACTTCGTTACCAACCTTCTTGGTAAACTTTTCTTCTGCAGGAAACTCCTTACCGATAGCAACCAAATTATTTGCATCAGCTGAATCTTCTGAATCATCACTTCCTGGACTCGTACTGCCAGCCCTTCTGGGAACAAATTCTGGTGCATTTGCGTTCATGATTTTTGAACAGATTCCACCTCCTTCTGTCATGTTGCTTTGATATTTTGGAAGTCTAGGTTTCAGGTGGAACGAATGGGTAGCCCTATAATATAGAGGTGATCTAGGGCCACAAGGAACTCTAGCAGCAACTGGGGGGAATCCTACCGGTTCTGCGAGCATGTCTTGGCTGGCAATAACATCATAAACACTTGTTGCAGCAACAAAATTTAAGGGTTGAGTGAAAGGAAAGGTCCCTGGATTAAACGGTTCGGCTGCAGCTGAAAGCTTGCTTCCATTTATTTCTGCAGGTTTTTCCTGATTAGTTGAGCACGGAATCCCTTCTAGTTCCGAGACAGAAATTTCCACCTGAGTACCACTTTCATTTACATCTTTTGTGACTTCATTATCTTGCATTGCTGCTTCTACAGCACCTCTGTTGCTTCCATCCTCATTTGGCATCTGGGGTGGACTACTGATGTCTGTATTAGTTTCAACAGTTATTTCTCCTACGTTCTCTAGCAAAGGCTTTGTAACTGTACCTGGAGGTGCAAGAGCTACTTCTTTGTATGATACAGATTTTGAAGCCATGGTAGTGAGCGAGGCAGGACTGGGCAAAACTTTGGTAATTGAGGTTGAGGAAATTCTGGCAGAGGGAGTCTTTGGCTGCACTTTGCTTGAATCCTCTCTGGCACCCGGACTGGTAACAGGATTTGGATGCTTTGATGACAATGGTTCCGTTGAAGATGTCTTTGGCATTGTTTTTTGTTCCAGCAACATCGATTCTCTCCTGTAACTGCTCTCTCTAAAATTAGAGTGTTCAGAACTGTTGATATTTAGCTTAGCGGGAGTGGGCCGTCTGCCACCAAACTTACGGCCAGAGCCATTTCCAAACCGGACTTTGGAATTGGCATCCTGCCATCCTTCATCAGAGTTAATTTCTTGGACAACTTCACAGCAAACTGTAGGATCAATCCTAGAGATATTGGTGCACTCAGGTTCTTTACGGAGAACAATTCCAGGCTTATCCTCTTCCATGTTGGTTTCTACCATCACTGTAGCCTCTTCTGTATCAAGATGAGTCACACTGTCACTGGCCATTGAATCGTCCTGCACTTGCTGGGATTTTCCACTAAGCTGCAATACCTAAGACATAAGGTACCGAAAAGAATATAAGCATGCCATGTCTCCTGCTTGAAAAGGTTTTAATTGGCACTATTTCCTTGTTTCTCCTGTTATAATGTCAGTAACAACTTCTGGTTCTTAATACTGCAATGGGTTTTACGTGCTTCTAGTTTTAGTTCTATTTTAAGATGGGAAAATTGTCCCCAGACCCCTATGCTTTGGATCATTTGCCCATAAATCTCGTGCTCTGTAAGTAGCTCTGAAGATTTCTGTGATTTATTTGTTTTGCTCAAACATTTCCTCCGTCCGTAACAATATTAATTAAACACTAATTAACTCAAATTAAATTAATTAAAATCTAATTAGTATAAATGTAATAAAAAACAAAACATAAAAATACAAAAAATAAAAGCCCTGTCGGCCAGTGACTGGACCATCCCCGGCCGACGGTCATGGGTTCTAAATCTGGAACCCATCCGCTGACTGAAACCCATCCACCGCCGATGGGGTTCCAACGACCGGAACCCAGAGAGAGATAGAGAGAGGGAGGGAGAGATAGGTGTCTGGTTCAGATCGTCCGACGGTGTCCACCTCCATGCTTGGTTCATCAAGCTCTTCCCCGACTGCTCAAGTACATACATGTATATGTTTCGATCGAACAAGGGTTCAAGTGTTTCTACAAGATTCAATTTGAGATTTGACTTCTGTTCGATTGGTTGTGGACTTACGGTTTACTGTGGGTTCAGCAATGGGTTCCACTCACAGCTTCTCCTCCTCCCGTCTCCCAACGGGCCTTTTTTTTGTACTTTTATGGTTTTTTTTTACAAAATTTATATTAATTAGAGTTTAATTAATTAAATTTAATTTAATTAGTATTTTAATTAATGTCATTAGTAACGAAGAGGTGTTTGAGCAAAACAGATAACCATTAGGAATCTTCAAAATTATTTTCAAACCACAAAGGGTCTCTAAGCAAACGATTGAAACCATAGGGATTAGAGGAAAATTTACCCTTCTAAGATTTTAACTCTGAGAAACTAGTTTTGTTCCATGTACGGAAATAAGAACTACAAAAAAAATTGATATAAATAGAGAAACAGACTATCAACCATCTGATAATCAACTGAAACAAATGCACATTCCCGAATTACTGAAATGAGCTATATAGATCTGTTTGTCCTAGTTGGTTCCATAAAAGAAATTTCCGTCAAACACAAGGCATCATACCCTATTGTGGCCTCAATCTGTCTCCTCCTTGGCCTTGACTATTTCTTTTGACACCCTTATGTTGATTGTATCACTGAATTTCTAAAGAAATTTCAGTGATGTAGGCCAAGTTTTCCTGTCATGTGTAATGCTTCCTCATATGTGACTGGAAGGTCATAGGTTTGAGTTGTAGAAATAGTCCATTCGCTAAATAAAGGAAAGGTCACATACAAAAGCAACCTTTCCTTAATCCTAGAAAGGGAGGGACTAGGGAGCCTTGTATCCTGCAAACACCCTGTTATCTTCTTTTTTTTTTTTTTTTTTTTCTTTTTTCTTTTTTCTTTTTTCTTTTTTCTTTTTTCTTTTTTTTAACTATGTGTAATACAATGTCTAAATCTTTAAACCAGATGCAACTTAATGGTATTCTACCCTTCTTCTCTTTGGAAATCTTGGCACTCCCAGTGGTAATTTCTAATACCAAGGAAAATAGTTAATCTAATGCTACAGACTTGAACTTGGACTGCAGAGATCAGATAGCTTGACTGACCGTTATACAGAAGATTCTCTGTTCAGTTATGGAGAGTAGAGAAAATATCTACCTACCTTTGAACGCCTTTTCCTCTGCACTTCACTTCCCTTTGAATCTTGATCAGGATTTATATAGTCAAGGAGATCTGACACACTGCAAGGGCAGGTCAACTTTTTTGTATCACATGAGAGAATCACATAAGTTTTAGGGAAAGTAACTTGTATCATTACCTAAGGTGGCCTTTACTTGCAATGGATGCATCTGGCTTTGGAGTACCATTCCGTGCCGCTTCTTGCTGCTCTAAGGCTTTTGATTCAAAATATTCAAGCCATGCAGCAGCATCCTGTATAACAGGGCGCATCATTTCAACAATATGCTTCTTCGACTTTGCTATTCTCTTGAAAGCTGATTAACCAGTAATCTGATTCTGTTTTCAATTAATTTCAAATTTTAAAAAAATATTTATATTCAGCTATACCTGAATTATATGAAGGTCCTATAGCAACTAGATTGTAAGTCAATAACTACGCTGATGAAATTTCACCATTGCATAGCTGCCAGAGGATTATTAAAGTAGAAGAAATACGTGTTACATTAATTTGTAGGGCAAGTTTAATCTCCTATCCTCCTATATTTAAGGTGATTTAAGTCTTAGATTCAAACAATTGCAATTTTCTAAAAGAGGATTCTGTCCATGCTAATCAAGTTTTGATACAAACTTAACCCCATCAACAATAGCAGAACAGCCAAAGGACCCAGTAAGGACTGGTTATAGAACGTTATAAAACCAATAACCAAAGCTAAATCGTCACATTTATGGTCACCTGAGTTCGAAGATCTTCTGGTCCCAATTTGGCTTGAAGAATCTGCAATGTTGTTTGCTCATGTTGCACACTGAGGGAATATGCTTCCATCAATGAAAGGGCTATTGCAATAGCATGATAACTGGCAGCAGTCTGCCAGATAGATGAATGAGATTACCATGTTAGCATCTTATGGATAATTTATGTGCTATCAATAGACTATTTCATGTATATATGAATCATTATGTTGTTTTTTTTTGGGGGGGGGGGGAGAGAGAGAGAGAGAGAGAGAGAGAGAAACCTGTATGTGATCTGTTCCTAGTAATCGTTGATTGCATTTAAGGGCTTCATGCAGGTATCTGAGAGCAACATGAACATTTCCCATGCCCTCTTCCATCATAGCAACATTTATATAAGTTGCAGCTGTATTTGGATGTGAGAGTCCACATGTAAAATGAAGAAGGAACAAGGCACGGTTGACATACCTGCCACAGACGGGCAAGCTCCCATCAAAGAAGTATATAAAGGAAATAAATAATAGCACCAACAAAATTCTCTAAATTCCTCCAAAAGGAGTAATACAAGTAACAAAAATATGAGACATTCATGGAGGTGTATAGCTCCACATTATACTCTTAAATAGCAGAAAACTCCCAATCCTCTCCTCAGAGAAAAAATAAGTATGAAAATGCTTTGAAACTGAATCCAACATGCTTGGACAGTTCTTGTAAACCAAAGGCAAGAACATGGATGCATATTTAACTCACTTCAAAGCCAATTCAATGTGTTGGAGGCGATAGTAAAAGACAGAAAGATCGCCATAGCTTTTCATTGTATCTGGATGGTCAAGCCCAAGTTCCCTCTCATTGATATCCAAAGCCTTTTGTTGGTATATTGTTGCCTACAGAAATAAGAGAATATATAAAAGATGGTGGACCAATCTGGCAGCTTTTACAAGTATTCTACAAATCACGAATTGCATGGCTAAATGACAGGATATCCAACCGAGAGAGGGTGTATTGTCCCCCAAGAAAACTCATAAATTTAACAAATAACAGTTTCACTTCCTTTAAATTATTACTTTGCCTGAATTGCATCACTGCTTAAAATGCATATCATATACATCTTAATCTTAGATTTGACAGCCCCAAAAAATATAAAGTAGGTTACATTTTGCGTACATCTCTCAATAGAAAAATTCATAATTGAAGAGATAATATGCAACTTCAGTTAAAGATAATTGCTAAGCTGCAGAAGAACAGAAAAAACATGTACACTGGTTAACTTATGTGCAGTGAAAATCCATGTGAATGAAACCTTATAAGTACTGTGGAAGATACCTGGTTGAACCCTTAGAAAGTATGGGAATGTTTCTATGGAAGATACCTGATTGAAGTCTCCAGTGTGGTAAAGAACGACAGCCAATAGACTGTATGCACTTGCAGTTGTTCGATGATAGGGACCACAAACAGCTATCATCTTTGCCAATGCCTTAAAAAATCAAGTACAGGAACTCAAGAATGACTTTGGTGCTAATTAATAATAGAAGTAAGTAGCTTCTCATAGATTGTATGAATTTAGTACCTTCGTTCCAAAATTGACAGCATCTTCTAGCTTTCCTTTGTCTAGCGCAGTCTTAGATGACTCTAATAGAGTCCGCCCATCAGCAGAAGAACATCCTACATGCTGTATGGCACAATTCAGACAACTATTAGAAAGACATTACCACTGTATATAGATTGTAAAACAATAGAACCAACAAATTCCATGAATGT
Organism: Diospyros kaki; assembly: GCA_036245055.1. Taxonomy (NCBI): domain Eukaryota; kingdom Viridiplantae; phylum Streptophyta; class Magnoliopsida; order Ericales; family Ebenaceae; genus Diospyros; species Diospyros kaki. The sequence goes on from BSEG01000003.1 coordinate 9,452,263, forward strand.
GTGTGCACGCTTGCTTGTGCATGTGTGCATATGTGTGTGTGTGTGTGTGTGTGTGTGTGTGTGAGAGAGAGAAAGAGAGAAACCTACTTTACAGACTGGAACCATGCTAATAATATCAGACTTCTTAAAAGGGTTTGTGCTTTCCATATCATAATCTTTTGTAAGCAACTCTAATCCAACCTGATTTTGAAAGTAAATAAAAAGAAATCTTAGTATCATTTGAAGCAAAAAAGAATTGAAGTTGGTAAGAGAATATGCTAACCTTATGGCATAGTCCTCGAAGAATTGATAGCTTCCTTAAGTTTTGGAACTCGTCCTTTAGCCTCCACCCAAATCTTTTGGCCAAAAATGTCCTCAACCACTGCAATCTTAGGACACAATCATCATGCAAGTCATGGTCTTTTACTCTGCAGCCCCCTAACAAGAAATTCAAGCATGAAGCTATTGCCGTGGATAAGTCTGACACATTACTGACTGATGCAACAACGGCTTTAAGCACATGCTTGAAAGCTCGAGTGACCATCTCATGAATACAGAGCGACTGTATATGAGGAAGCTTCTCAGCAAGTTCAACCTGGTTTAAATATTGAGATCAGAGTCAACATAACTAATGTGAATACTCAAACAGGATTAAGTTATGCTCCATATAGTAATCTAAATTAAGAAGATATCTGATGATGGTGGTTATTGAAGTTGTCATTGAAGAAAATGCAATAATCTCAACATGAAGGATTTTCAGAAGCAATATTGCAGTCATGCCAGGGCCAGAGAACTAGAGCTGTGCATTTCAATTTAATATAATCAGATTGAACTTCTTGAGTACGTGTATGTGGGGAGTGGGGAGGGAGGGAGAATATGGAGGCATACTTACCACACGACCCAAAGAGCGCATTTGTAATCCTCTTAGATGCATAAAATCAGTTAGAGTGCGTCCATCAACTGGAGAAAGTTCAAGTGATCCAAAGTCTGCTACCTAAATAAAACAAGAGATTAAGACTTGGTGGTAAGACTGGCAAATTTTGACTTTGAAAAGAATCATTTTGTTAATAAACATTACCAGCTTAGGCAAAGCAATTTCATTGTAATACTTCTTTGCCATCTTGATGAGTTCATCTGCTGACTGTTACAAGAAGCAAATTTCATAATTCTCAACAGAAAACAAATGGAACAGATAAAAATTGCAGAAACAGGAAATAGCACTAGTATGACTAGAATAAGAAGTGGGGCAGTTTAATCAGTAGAAAAATGAACAATATACAGATGGCAGACTAGTCGACAAATTCATTGATGAATGATCAACATAGAGTGCTAGAGCAGCATAACTGACAGGATAAACTTAAACTGGACAATGCCAAATATATGAGATGAGCCTATTAGATACCTTTAGATGAAGACCTGTTCCAGTTTCTTTCAGATGCAAGAAAGATTCTCCAGAAATAAAGTTCTTCAACTCAGTCCCACTGTTGGACTTGCCATTGTTCTCCTCTGTGCTGGGTACAATATCCAGGCTGTTGGCATAGGAATCGTTTTCATTATTATTGGTGAAACTCATGCTATTTTGTTTCTTTTCCCTCTTCTTCAGCCTTTTAAATTGCTTCCCAAGTCCTTTAACTTCCAAATCAGCCTCATTATCATCCTGAGAATTTGTCAAACTGTTATCACTAGGTGTTTCCTGCTTTTGTAGATACTGCACCCAACAAGAACCAAGTTCCCATCTGATAGAACTTTCAGAGGCGCCTGATTTCTCGTCTAACTTCCTCAAACTCTCCTTAATCACTCTACGAGGCAGAGATCTTGAACTTTCAAGAGAATCCAGTTTAGACTGAGATAACTGCTTTCCTCCAGAAAAGTCATCATTACTTGACTCGTGAAGCAGAAATCTTAAGCTGTAAAAAAGTCCTATTCAGTTAGTCCACTACACGTAAATATAGCACACGTATATACAACAATATAGTAGCTTTGTAAAACGTCCTATTCAGTTCGTCCATTGCACGTGAATATAGAAGCATACTTCCAATCACTTATATCCCTCATAGAATTAGTTAGCATTATACTGTCTTCACTTTGCTATTTTTTGTTGCAATGGGTCCAAGGATGTTGTTGCAAACTGAAACTAAATAATTAACAAAGCCCTTATGAATGATTTTTATAGCCATGAAATGGGATTTCCAATAACCAGTTGGAGGAACATAGGGGAGCTTGAACATGGACCAAAAGGGTAAAACCATTTCCAGAATGTACTTATTCCTAGTCTACTGAACAATCTTTAGCCCTCTCAGTTACACATCAAACACATAATCAGATGGTAGACTGAGCATGTATTTTCTTATAATGCTATTACTTCTCTTCACTAGAAGCAAGGACACTGGGAATTCATAGTCTTTTGAAGTGAGATGGTAATTCTGGTGCCAAAATGCAATCTGATGCAATAGGAAGAGGCATATATACACACACAGAGGTTTATAACAGATTGCTAACTCTTTCAGCACCTTTTGTGTTCTTCAATGCATTTGAGCCAACAAAGACATTTGGATTACAGATACTAACCTATTGACATTGAGAGCATTAGCTCCTCCATCAGGCTGATCATCAATTACTATATCTTCAGTCATGCACTTTCTCTTCACTTCACCAACAACCTTTACAGTTGCAGTGTATCCACAATATCCCACAACAACCACCCCCAAAGATGACGTATCCTGCAAAAGTTTATAAGGTTGTTTGACTTTTCCTAATGAGGGAAAGAGTAGATATAGGAAATAAATAAATGGAAAATACATATATATCCTTAACGATAAGATCAGTGGTTTCAAGAAATTCAGCACAAAAATAATATTTCAACTTCCATTTCCAGATTTGCTTCGAAATTTAATCTGTATTTGTTGGAGAAGATAAAGGAGAAAATTTAAGCTACGACCGAGAGGATAAGAAGAGAAGATATAAAAGATAAAGATAAAGGAGATATTCAGCAGAAAGGATAAGGATATTCCTTAAAATCAGATAAGGAAATCCTGGTTTACAATTGATCTTAATCTAAAGTATGTTGTTGTAAATCTATACCTAAAAATTAGGAATGTAATCTAGTCCTAAATACTAGTAGTTTTCTTAGGAGATTTCTTAGGAAACATTGTGTATATATTTGCATACTACAATTCAATGATTCATGGAAGTTACTCCATCCATTAAACTTCCAGTAAGTTTATTTTTCAGTATTATATCTCACCCTTGGAAATCATTGATGCAACACTCAAATTCCAGAATATGACCCAAACTATGGAAAAAGGGTGCAAGGAAAGAAATCTTAACAAGATAGCAAATATGCTGATATGGTATGGAAATGATTAGAAAGCTAGAATCCATGGATTTGTTAAGATAAAACCTCAATTAGATTGGATTTAGTCTAGAATTTGATCCAATGGAAAAAATAAGATTTTTGCAGGACCAAATTACTAAAAGTTGAGGATATTGGGTGAAGACTTGGCTGACTTGAGATGATGAATAAAAACTTACTTCGGACTGTTTTAGTTGCTAAAATAATCCTTCTGAAGATCTAGGCATTGTTTACCTCAAGTAACCATAATGCGACTGTAGAAGAAAACCAAATGGAGGACATAGAGGCATGGTTAATCCTATCTATCAACTGTTTGATTCTAAATGACACATTTTGTTACTCCAAATAGATAAAATATAACAATGTATTGCAGGGGGGAAATACTTACACGAATAACCACACTTTCGTCAGCAGTTACCCCTTTAAGTAAATTCCATTCAGCAACTTTGACAGCAGACATACTCAATGACTTGCTATCAATAACTTTTATTTCAGATTTGAAGCTTGCATCTCCTGCATCTCGTTGTACTTTAATATACAGATCTCCCACTCGATCCTCATGCAAGATTAAACCGGAAAGAGAATTCAATGAATTTTGCTGTGCCTTCATTGAAGACTCTATTACATGGCGTATTGCGGAAATAGCTTTGAATATTGAGACATCAATAAACAGGCTATGAAGCAAAAATGCTTTCCGGTCTCGAACCACCCTTTCCTCCTCAGTTCCACAAGGCATGCTTGCCAATATTGCAAACTCTGTCGCCCATGGTCTAGAATCGTATTCACCATGTCTTCCTTGTCCTCCACCATTCCCACCCCAATTCTCATCTTCTCCAGGAAGAGGCAGGAACTTTGATGGAGAATCAGAAACTGATGGAGGAACCAGCCAGGTGTTGGCACGAAAACCATATGGAAGGTTACCAAACTGGATAAAAAATACCAAAGTTATTCAATATGTATTTCAGCATTTTATGTTTGCAGGGATGCCCTATGAAAATAAATTAAAATCTCACCTTATTGTGTTCCACAAAAGCTTTCATCAACAATTCGTATGTCTGCACACACACCAAATTGAAAGGTTATGTATAACTAACCAAATTATGAAGCCTTATCTTTTCATATGTACAGTAAAATTGAAGGTGCCAAGCTGCTATATGGGTTCGTACTTAGTCCACTTGCCAAGTTTATTTAAATTTACACAAGGTGGACAAAATTTGATCTCCTCTCATGTTTCTCTTTTTTATGTTGGCGTGTATCTAAATATCATGGAAGAATGGCATGTAATGAAGAAAATGAGAAATCAAATGCCATGCACAAAAGATGTAGCTTATAAAGTGAAACTAGAGCGCTTACATTGGCAAAAGCACGGCTGAGCTGCTGTAGAAGATCCACCAGAGAGTGGCTCTGTAGAGATTGTTTTCCCAAAGTGTAGAACCCTTTTACTGATGCAACTACTTCTATTAGCTTCCCGTTGCAGATCTTGATCTTCACAAGTGAATTGCAAAAGCAAGAAAATAGAATATAAGTCTGGTCAATGAACAAGCTCAACAAGCAGGAGATTATATTCATGACTCAATCAATAAATTAACTGTCAAACCAATTGTGACTGTTGACTATTGAAGATTATAGAGTTATTTTGTTTCTAGAATGAGTTATTATGTTTGCTTAATTTATGGGATTCCAGTTTCCTAATGTATAGGTCTTTTTTCCCTATTAGGCAGTTTCCTAATGTACAGGTTTCCTTATTAGTTAGTTGCTAGTTTCCTTGTATGAAGGGGGCAGAAGACACCTTAAATACTGATGTAAATGGTTGTGGGAATATGTGAAGAAATTATCAGAAAGTCTTCATGGTATTAGAGCCTCTTTCCTAGGGCTTCTCTCTTTCTTTTCTCGGCCTTAATTGCCATTACATTCCTATGGTTCTGCCTTCGTTGCAGTTCCTCTTATTCATTCTTTCTTCTCCTTTGGAATATGTCAACTGCTTCTACTGATACTACTTCAGCTTCTATGGGTGAATCTTTGGCCACATCAAGGACTTTCACCACGACAGGAACAGGGAATTATTTCCAGAATATGAACCCACTCTACCACCTTGATGGAACTAACTACCTACAATGGGGTTAGGTGGTTCGCACATTTCTTAAGAGACGTGGAAAAATAGGTCATCACATTGATTCTGGCCCGAAAGAGGAGGATCCAGGATTTAGAGCATGGGATGAGGAAGACTCAATGATTATGTCATGGTCATGGAATTCCAAGAAACCAGAGATTAGTAAGAATCTAATGTTCCTTACCACTGCAAGGGCCATATGGGAGAATCTACAACAAACCTACTCCAAAAAGAAGGATGTTGCTTTGATTTATGAGTTGAAGATTCAAGTTGGCTCTACTAAGCAAGGAAGCATGTCTGTTACTGAGTATCATAATTAGATGACAGGACTATGGTTGGAAATTGACTGCAACCATGACCTGCAATTGAAGTGCAGCTATGATACTCGTGTTGTTCAAGAATTCCTCAAGAATGATCAAGTATTTTAATTCCTTGTAGGATTGACTGCTGAATATGATCATACCAGAGTTCAGATTCTTGGTAAGGATCCCACACCAACTCTCTGTGAGACTTTTAATTGTTCGTGTTGAATAAAGCTAACAAGGCGTCATGTTGGAACCTCGTACACAAGAGGCTTCAGCAATGGTCTCTTGTAGACCTGGGGGAGGAGGGACTAAGTGGAATGACAATCCACAACCTGCTGAATTTAAGAAAACATCCAGTAAAGATGAACTATGGTGTACCTACTGCAACAAGTCAAGCCACACTTATGAGGACTGTTTTAAGTTGCATGGCAAGGCGCAGGTTTTGGCATGGACTGGAGGTTTCAAAGGCCAAGCACACAATCAGGCTAATGTGGCTAATAAAGAAAAGCCACTAACTGAAACTACAAAACCAGACAAAGAAGAGTTCACAAAATTCAACAAAGAAGACATAGGGCGATTGAGACGTCTCCTTGACTTCCTCGACAAATCTTTAAGTACTTGTTCTCTTGCCAAAACTGGTATGTGTCTCATGACTGACCATTTTAAAGCACCAAATACTAAGCAATTGAGTAGATGGGTTGTAGATTCAGGGGCAACTGATCATATGTCCCACAATGTCACTTTTTTTGATTCATACAAACCTACTTTAGGAAACCAACAAATTACTGTAGTTGATGGTTCTCTTACTAACATTGCTAGGCAAGGAAACCTTTATCTTACTCCTTCAATATCCCTTAAGGATGTCCTTCATATCCCGAAACTTTCAACCAATCTTATTTCTGTTCACAAAATTGCTAAAGAGTTTTATTGCAAAATAATCTTTTTTGACTTTCATTGTGTTTTTTAGGATCAAACCCAGGGACGGCAATTGGATTTGCTAGAGAGTGTGACGAGTTGTACTATCTTGAAGACCTAGGAGGCTGTCAAATAAATGGAACCCAATCCACCCTCTCTCAAGCCTTTTTAACTACACGAAATAAGAATGCAATCTGGGCACACCACCTTTGTCACAGTCATCCACCTTTTACTCTTTTAAAACACATGTTTCCTTCTTTGTTTAAGGATATAGTTGCTTTGAATTTTCAGTGCAAAGTTTGCCAATTTGCAAAACGTTGTTGTACTTCATTTCCAATAAATTTAGTAAAAAGAAGCAAACCTTTTTCTTTGATATATTCTGATATTTGGGGCCTTCAAAAATTCATGATATTCACAGGGCAAGATGGTTTGTAACTTTTATCGACGATTGCACTCATACTACTTGGTTGTTTTTAATGAAAGACAAATTTGAAGTTAGCTCATTGCTTCCCCAATTTTAAAAAATAATTTCCACTCAGTTCAAGGAAAAGATAAAAAAGGTTTCGATTAGATAATGTCAGAGATTATTTCCATCAAAGTCTTTCTTCTTTTTTTCACCAAGGACAACATTATTCATGAGTCCTCATGTGTCAAAACACCACAACAAAACAGGGTTGTATAAAGAAAAAATCGTCATCTCCTAGAAGTCACTCATGCACCTCTATTTCAGTCAAATGTTCCAAAGTTTCTATGGGGGGAAGTTGTTCTAACCTCTACTTACCTCATAAATCGTCTTCCTTCTAGAGTCTTGGATAATCATAGTCCCATAAACATATTGTCCAAACACTTCCCAAACATTGTTTCTAATCGTAGTTTGTCCCCAAAAGTGTTTGATTGCATTGCCTTCTTACATATCCATAAAAATTAAAGATTTGAATTGGAGCCCTGAGCAAAAAGGTGCATTTTTGTTGGATATTCTTCAACAAAAAAGGGTTATAAGTGCTACGATCCTTCCAATCGGCGAACCATTGTCTCCCTTGATGTCACATTCAATTAGTCCGAGCCTTTCTACAACTTTCCTCCCACTCATCTTTAGGGGGAGCAATCTAGAGAAGATGTCTGCTTAGGTTCAATACCTTTTCTAAACCTCCTTGATACTCCATCATTCTCACCCTCACAAAACTCCACCATCCCAAAAACCATCAAACAGGCTGAAGATGTCATTGCCAAGATTGAGCCTATTACTGCCAACAAGTACTTGTTACCAATCTTACATCTGAAAACCAAAATTATCTAGGTACTCCCTTATTAAAGTCGCTGAAACAGTATTTAAGAAGAGTCTGACCCTTACAAGTACTAAAGCAAATCCAGTAGCCAACCCCGAGAATAGGTAATGAAAGCACTTTGAATTTACCAATTTCTAAATCTAACGGTATTGCCTCTTGTGATGACCAACCAAGTTGTGATCTTGACCTTCCCATTGCCTTGAGAAAAGGAACACAAAAATGTACCCAAAATCCCATAACAAACTTTATCTCCTCACATAGACTATCCTCTCAACATTTCCTCTCTACCTTGAACTTAATCGAAATATCCAAAATAGTATATAATGCTTTAAAGGACAAGGATTGGACATATCCAATGTAGGAGGAGATGAGAGCCTTGGAGAAGAATGAGACTTGGGATATTGTTACGCATCCCAAAAAAAAGAGAGCAGTTAGCTGCAAATGGGTCTATACCACTGTTGTGAGAATCTTACGATTTACGATTCGAATCGTACGATTCAACTCAATTCATATAGAAATCGAGTCGAATCTATAGGGTGAATCTAAAATCCCTTAGAGTCATACGATTCACGATTCAAATCGTACGATTTGACTCGATTCATATAAAAATTCAGTCGAATTTACAAGGTGAATCGAAAATCCCTTAGAATCAACTATGAATCGATTGTGAATCGCATGAATAGCATGATTCATCTTATTCATCCAATTCGTGCGACTTCGTCTGCATGTGCGCTTTAATCAAATATTCGCTCGATTTGGCTATCTTTGAAAACAAAGAAGATGATGAAAATGATTATGCTCTTGAACTTGAAGATGAAGATGATTGATAACTAGTGAAGATTGGACAATGGAGTTTATTAGTAACCTTATAGTTGTAGGTTTTTTTTTTTTTTTTTTTCTAGCTTGTTATTTTGAAAGTGGTTTGGTTTAGTGCAATTTGAATTTAAAGGCAACATGAATATACTTTTGTCCTTTGGTATAATTTTAAACTTAGCAAATATATTTAGAAATTTATTTATCTATTTATATTTAAAAGAATTGATCATGGTGGGTACATTATTTATTTTTTATGGATATATATTATTTATAATTGAAATTGAGATTGTGTACTGAATCTTACCATTCGATTCGATTTTCGATTCACGATTCATAAAACAAGGATTTCGATTCTCGATTCGAATCTCGATTTAACAACTATGGTCTATACAGTGAAATTCAAGGTAGATGGAACTATTGAAAGATACAAGACAAGGTTAGTTGCAAAAGACTATACCCAAACGTATGGAGTGAATTACCAAGAGACATTTGCACCGATGGCAAAGATGAACACGGTAAGAATTCTTTTATCTCTAATAGTGCACTTTGAATGGGAAATCTAGCAATATGACATAAAAAATGCATTTCTTCATGGGGATTTGGAAGAAGAAGTGTACGTGGAACCACCACCGGAGTTTGATGACAAGTTTGGCCCTAATAAAGTTTGCAAACTGAAGATCAATCACCAAGAGCTTGATTTGGGAGGTTCACTAAGGCTATGATGAAGTTTAGCTACAAGCAGAGTCACGGTGACCGCACTTTATTTGTAAAACACTCGGGTAAGGGAAAGATCACAGTATTATTGGTATATGTAGATGATATCATAGTTATCGGGAGTGATGAAGAAGAGAAGATAAGACTAAGAACTCAATTAGCTCGAGAGTTTGAAGTGAAAGAGCTTGGTAGGCTAGAGTACTTCCTTGGGATTGAAGTGGCATACTCCAAACAAGGGATATTTAGATCCTAACGAAAGTACATTCTCTACTTGCTCAAGGAGACAAGTACTCCTGGATGCAAACCTTTGAGCACTCCTATGGACCCAAGTCATCGAATAGGCCAAGAAAGCAAGGAGGGAGCAACTATTGATAAAGGATGCTATCAGAGGCTAATAGGGAGACTGATTTATCTCCTACACACCAAGCTTGACATCGCTCATGCTGTGACCGTAGTTAGCTAATTTATGCATGATCCTAAGGAAGAGCATCTACAAGCAGTTTAGAGGATTCTCCAATACTTAAAGGCGACTCCAAGAAAAGGGATTATGTTCAAAAGGGGAGGTGACCTGATAATAGAAGCATACATTGATCTTGCCTATGCAGGATCCCTTACAAACAGAAGGTCAACCACAGACTATTGCACGTTCATAGTAGGAAATTTGGTTATTTGGAGGGAGGAGTAAGAAACAAAATTTTGTGGCTAGATCAAGTGCAAAAGTAGAATTTTGTGCTATAGCTCTTTGTATTTGTGAACTTCTTTGGATCAAAATAATCCTAAAAGATTTAATGATCAAATGAAGTGGATCAACGAAGTTATACTGTGACAGTAAATCAGCTATTAGTATAGCTCATAACCTAGTTCAAGATAATTGAATAAAGCACGTGGAGGTGAACAAGCACTTTATCAAAGAGAAGATTGACAGTGGACTCATCAACATTCCTCACGTGGCATCAAGAAACCAATTGACAGATGTTCTAACCAAAGGATTAGCTACTCCGAGGTTTCAGGAGAACGCTAACAAGCTGGGAATGGAAGATATCCACTCACCAACTTGAGGGGGAGTGTTAACTACTAAAGATGGAGTTATTTTATTTTTAGAATGAGTTATTACGTTTGCTTATTTAGGGGATTCTAGTTTCCTAATGTATAGTTGTTTAACATATTGGTGTTTAATGTTTTTTTTCCTTATTAGTTAGTTTCCTAATGTACAGGTTTCCTTATTAGTTAGTTGCTAGTTTCCTTGTATGAAGGGTGCGGAAATCACCTTAAATACTAATGCAAAAGGTTTGGTGAATATGTGAAGAAATTATTAGTAAGTCTTTAGTGATTAGCATATCTTCTTTTGAAAAAGGGTGTCATAGTGCCAAAGCTCTCCACTTTGCAAGGCGTGGGGGAGTGTCGTTTTATTTATTTATTTATTTATTTTATATCCTTCCTATTGTTTTTTTGTAAAAAGGCTATTTCCACAACTCGAACTTGTGACCTTCTAGTCACAAAAGAGCAATCTTCTTGTTGCTACTAAGGCTCTCCCTCCCTAAATATCTTCCTCTAAAGAATAGAAACACTCCAGCAGCTATTGTGCTCTATGTCCAATTGAGTGACATAGTGTATTTGATCATTAGTTATATTTTTCACACAGTATTAATTAATAAAGTGAAAATAGTTCATCCATGTTAGTCCCACATTTATATTTTACATGAATAAGTCAATAGATTATAAGTTAAAAGAATATACATTTAAAGATAGTACGAGACTTATATCTTTTAGTACTTAGTCCTAAATGTTCCTGGTCATGGGATATTCATATAGGTATGATTACCTAGATAGACTAGCATATTTTATTCTTTGCTTGAAAACTGTGGCCAGTTTAAGTCACTTGTATAGAGACACTAAAGCAAACAATTGTTTATTAAAGAATAATTATACAGAACTTGACCGAACTTCATGGAACTATTCCATGAAATATTACAAGACTGTCAATTACAAGTTTCATGGTGTATCAGTGTACGTGGTCCTTTAATCTGTTAACAAAGAGGTTGTATACATTCATATTATTTGGATGAACATGACATATTACAAGATGTCACTGATGGTCATAGAGTTCCTGAGAATAATTAATTAGTTAACTAAATTATTATTCTCACAAAAGGGAGAATTACAAAAATTCTAATTCAAATTAATTGAAAAGATTTTCAATTAATAAATCCTGATGAGATTATCATTCCTTCTTAGTACCAACATAGCTTGAACCTAAGTGGTCACAGACAAAAAGAGGTTGTGAGAAATTAGAAAGTAAAAGAAAGTTAATTGCACACTAAAATAGATTTAGCAGGGTATATGTTTGATATGCCAATTTATGTCCTTAATGATTAAGGATAAATTATTAGAATAACATGGCAACTGTAACTTCTCATATAAAAAGAACAGAACCAAGGGAGTTAGCACTCCATATTATTGCGATCCACATCCTTTCTCCCTCTCCAAATCCAAACAAGTCAAAGAAAAGCCACTTCAGGGACATTTGACAAGGTTTTGCATTGATGGTTTCTAGTTCTGTAGTTTGTGAGACAACCTTGTATAGATACACCTAGAGACCCTACACTTGTGGGCATTGTGGACCTTATGCAAAGAATCAAATAACAGACAACTACAAATTACATTTGGAGGGAATTTCATTATGTATTTCCTTTCCTTCTAGGTAGATTTTTGTGTAAAATCATGAACGTGATCTTTGTTGCATGTTTTAATATGAGTTATCAAGTTTTAAATTTCTCTGCATGCATGTCAAATCCTGCAGATTCCAACAATAAATATGATATATTGAAAGCCATATATGCTTAGGACAAGATATTAAGGGCTAATTTTTTGGAGATGCATTTTGTATTGTATGCAGAACTAATCTGATATGGCAGCTGAGCAACGACTTGTTGTCAAGTATGTTGAGGAGGTTAGGAGTTGAACTTGACAGTTGGATTGATTCTGACTTTCATACAAGTCAACATTGAGGCCATGTGTTTACCGTGGGTGGAAGAGCCACAAGTTGGGGGATAAAAAAACAGTCTTAAGTTGCTAATTCCATCATGGAGATCAAGCACATAGCTATGTCAGAAGCATCAAAGGAAGTTGTTTATCTCAGAAAGTTTTTTTAGGAACTTGCAATAGTACTACAGGAAAAGAAGTGTTACAGTCAAAAGATCTATTGTGATAACAACTCAGTCCAAAGACTCTAGAGACCACAAAAAGGAAAAGCACATTGAAAAGGAGATTTTGTCTCACCAAGAGAGCCCAACAAGGAGATATTGATTATGTAGACTTTTGGCTGTAAGGTTTCACATAGGTATGGACCTGAGAATTAATTAAGAAATTGTTACTTTAGGATAAGTGCAAGAATTTGGAATTTATATTCCATGAAAGTCATTTTCTTATTATGGATTATTATTAATAAAATCACTATTACGTTTATATTATTTATTTAGACATGATATTTTATTGGATGGCCATAAGACCAGCTCTATTGTATGATGCAGAAGTTGGGCAGTTAAATATCAATATATGACAGTAACGAAGTTGAGGATGCTAAAGTGGATGTACAACAATATGAGAAAAGAGAGAAAAAAGAGTATTAAAATGAAGTTATTCATAATAAGACTACAACAACACTTCATAAGAAAAAATATGCAAGACGCGCTTAAGATAGTTTGGACACATGAGATGAAGATCAATAGACACACTCATGGGAAAATAGAAGGAACAGAATAAGGTTGCAGCAAATGAGGTAAAGAAAGACCAAAAAAGAATTGGTGAAAAACTCTTGGACATTCATGTGATATGAAAGATAAACAACAACAACAACAACAACATATCCAGCCTTTATCTCATTATGTGAGGTCGGCTACATGAATTCTAGACTTCCATGTATTTCTGTCTTTTATCATATCTTCATTTAGCTCCATACACTTCATATCAAACTTTAATGTCTCTCCCAAAGTCTTCTTGGGTCTGCTTCTTACCTCTTTTTTTGACTAATTGTTCCATTTCATCAAATCTCCTCACAGGAGCGTCTCTTGGTCTCCTTCTCACATGACCAAACCATCTTAATCTAGTCTTTCTCATCTTCTCCTCGATTGGCACTACTCCTACCTTATTACGAATAACTTCATTTCTAATTTTGTCTTTTCTTGTATGGCCGCACATTCATCTTAACATCCTCATCTCCACTATGTGATATGAAAGATGATGGACAGAAATTATTATAGAGCTAGAATTTGTCAAGACCCCAAGAATCCCCAAGGATATAATAGTAATTACATATTATACGTGTTGTAGCCTATATATAGGATAGATTAGGTAGAAAATGGCATAGATAAATGATAATTGAATCTCAGATTTCTCTCTCAAGTCTGATCTCTCTCGTTTCCCTCTAATTCACTCTCTTGGTTTTGTTATGATCGCATTTCTCCCTCAATTCTTGTTGTATTTCCCTCCCTTTCAGTCTAATTCTCCCTCCAAATTCTTTGTATTATTGGTTTCTACCTAAAATACCCTAGTTTAAACCCTAGGATCATGACATAATCTAGGTAGCCAACCCATCTAGTGAGATCAGGGCTTGGTAGTGCTGGTGTATTTAGACATGATGTCAGCAACTACATACAATGCATGAAATATGAAGAAGTTTGAACTGTAAAATGTCACGGGAATGATTGAATAAGGGGGGCTCAAGTGTAATTAGTTGTTTGTAGAATGAAGCAGGAATGTTGGTTAGTTAGTTAAGCAAGTTGATTTCAAATTTTTGTAAATAAGGAAAGTGGCCTTTGGCGTCTAAGGATGGGCAGGAGCAATATATAAAGCTCTAATGCCGTCCTCCCAAATCATTTAGAGAATTATCAATATACTCATTCTCTCTCTCGCTAATTCTCTCTCATTTATCTCTCTCTCCCTTTCTCCTGACCCTTCTAGTTCTTTTCTCTAAATTCCTCTCGGCTAAGAGGAGTTTCGCCTGTCAGAATCGGAATTCTGACATAAAACTCTTTAATCTATTATTCGGATTGGACACTCACAAATACACATATATATTACAAATGGTAACTACCCCTATAGAGACAATTAAACATAGAAAAAATTGCCTAACTTAGGAAAACAAATAACTATATAATGAATCAATTAAACTGTCGCTATTATTTTGCCTAACTATCTAACTGTTCCAATATTTTTGCACATAATGTTTTACACACCCCCTCAAGCTAGGCTGTAAATATGAAGTTCAGCTTGGATCTTCACATCTTCAAATTGAGTCTTCAGTAGGTAGTTTCTGGTAAATCCTTGGTATGTAGGAAATCCACATTCAATTTTTCTTTTCATGAAGTGCTTGTCTATTTAGGTCACTTTGAACACTTTGAGTTGTTGTCAATATCTAGTTAGACGAATAAAATATTGGGTGACTGAGAGGTCTACTTGATAATGCCTCTACTACGTCTTTAATGTCGGAAAACATCTCCTTTGCGACATCTCAGATTTCTTGTACTGTCTCGTGGAGGATGAGATTTCTCCGACTTCATTAGTCATGGAATTGACAAGCCATGACATTACCATATTGTGTTCTGCCTTCCATGTCTTGTACTTCGAATCTGTTGAATTGGATTTAGGGGCTTCACCATTGAGATAGTAATCTTTTTCTCTATCGCTTATGAACATCATAAATGAATGTCCATTAAAACTAGAAATAGCGGGAACTTGAGAGGAAGAAGCAGAGACTGTTGTGGTGAAGAACACCATTGGGACAATGGAGAAATTTTCTAATCAGAAATGCTTTAATACCATGAAGAAGTTTGAACTATAAAACTTCTTGATCTATTACTCGGATTGGACACATATATATTACAAAAAAAAAAAAACTGCCTAACTTAGGAAAACAAATCGCTAGAAAATGAATCAGTTAAATTGTCCCTATTATTTTGCCTAACTGCTCCTATGTTTCTACACATGGTTTTCTACAAAATGTTATTGGGACTGGTAGTTGCATTTAACGTAAATTATTGCATTGAAATGCAACGAAATAATTTACCATTAACTATAATTCTTAAATTAGTTTATAGTTATATAGTAAATTTGAAGAATTCAGTCATAGACCAGAAGGCATGCGACCTTTATGAGACAGAATGGTTTGTTGGAGTGCCTGTGACTTCAGGCTGGCATGTTGTTGGAGGATAATTGCATTGTACTAGTTGTAAGAACATGTTCCAATCTTATTGAGATAGTTCCTACAACATGTTAACTGCAAAAATAAATAAACAAATGAAAAAAATATAATCCCTATGAGATTAAAGGACTTGCTTTTTTACGGCATTTACTTAAGACTTAAAATGAGTGGAACCGCTAATGGTCACCGCCTCCACATTTCGAGCAGATAATATTAAAGAGTTAAACTTCTAATCTCCAAGGCCACTACTCTCGTAACAAGAAGGAGAGAAATTATCATCTTGAGACAACAATAGCATCAACAATCACTAAGTCGTAATCTTACTAGTGAAGTCGACTACATGAATTCCAGCCCGTCAATCATTATTTATGCATGGCCATATCAACAATCCCAAACAGGTCCTATGTTAAATAGTAACCACACATATAACCCTTAAATAATTTGACAAAACTAACATATTTCATGACATGTCTAAGATTTCTGACCTGTATCTATTTCTAAATAACCACCGTCTTTTCCCACTCACTTTAAAAAAGGGAGGGGGGGGGGGGGGACCAAAAATCGGAAGATAAATTTAAAGGAGCATTGAAGTAAGTTTGGCCACTAAATTTATTCGAAGAGTGCATTTGAATTGAATACTATCACCATTCAGCACCGAAAAAGACAAGCGAGAGAGAAAGTAAAGCACCTGCATTTGGAAATAATCGCCATTTTGCCCTCGATCCACTTGCTTAAGCGGCAGTTTCTCCAAATCTGCAAATTCAGAAGGATGAGAGAAGCTTCAGATCATTCAATAAAAGGAGGGGAAAAAAGGAGAAAAAATAGTAAATAGAGGGAAAACTCACGTTGAATTGGAGGAGAGAGGTGAGAGAAAGAGAAGAACTCGTAGAAATCAGAGAGCTTAGGTATGGGATGAATTGCCGCCATTTCGTAGCTCCGGGAAACCGGCGAAGCCGACGGCGACGGCTCCGATGATCGGAGGACTTCACCATTAGAAGGAGGAGATACTGGAGCCTCGCCGGCCGCGGCGGTCTTCTTGGATCCGGCGGCGGATCTTCCGGCGGCCTTGGGTTTGGCGACGCGGGTAGTGGCGGCCACGATGTCCACCAGCCTCCGCACGTGCGCCAACGCCTGCGACTCCGTGTAGTCCTCTGTAACGTCGTCACTCGTTAGTGTCAACTATATGTAAATTATTCCAACTTCTTGTGCAATTTATAATTGCAAATTATTTTATTAAATATTTAATTTTATTATATGCAAGTAATTAAGAAATAAGATATCTTACATAAAAAATATTTTTTTTAAATTACCCAACAAATATTTATGAATAATTTGCACAGATTTCAAGTCAATTTGAACCAATTTAATTATAGATTTAAATTTTTGCATTCAAATAAATAAATTTCAGAGAACTGTTACTAGAAATTATTCTTAAAAAAATTATTATAGTGTCAAAATAAAATTAAGGATTACGCATAAATCAGTTATCAAGTCATATAAAAATAGAAATAAAAAATAAATACAATATAAAATAAAAACAGATAAATAATATTTTTTATAAAAATAAAAATAAAAACACATAAATAAAAATAATCACAAATTTCGTAATACATTCAAACAAATTTTAAAAATAAAAAAAAATTAAAGATAAAATATTTTTAGTCCCTAACTCGAGATTTTTAATTTTTATCATTTCTAACCTCTTACTATTTGAGTTATTTATAAAAAAAAAATTATAATTTAAAAATATTTATATAACTTCTCGAAAACTTTAATCAGAAATATTTTTAAATTTATAGACAGGTCTGAATAAAATAAATAAATAAATCACATGGACCACTAAAAATATTTTTAAATGAAATAAAATATTTGTAAAATGACCAAAACCACACACCAGCCAGTGCAATTCAGCTTAAAAATGTTTCATATTTTGCTTATAAAACTAGATAAGTAGTACTTAGGAACTCATAAAACCGACAATAATGGTGGCCCACTCAAACTTAAATACAATTTTATAATAATCAATCATTAGAAAATGAAAAAAAATATATTATTGATACATAACTTATAATATAATTAAAATATCTAAAAAGAGTGAGACGTATAATTAAAATATCTCACACTCAAAACTCAAAACAGTGAGGCATGAGCATTATAAGGCATGAATATCATTGTTCGTTTTGTAATTAATGGGCACTAAAGTCTTACTTTCTATAGGACTGTTGTTGATATGTATAGGTGAGCTGGAACCTACCTTCAACCATCCTCAGCAAACATGGCTTGAGAGAAACAACCTCCAACCTATCATTCAACCCATGTCCTTTAACCTACACAGTTGAGAAAAATTAATCAAAATTTCTCCCACTGATTATCAATCCAACAACCACTGCCCCTACCTTCCCAAAATTAGCCAGCTTAATCAATCATTTATGACTGCGGGATGAAAGAAGCTGACCTCGTGGGATAAAGAGTAGTTGGTGAGATGACATGTTCCCACATTGGCCGCAAGTAGCCTCCTCACATCCAGTATTTTATCAGTTGAGATGCCCTTCATTTCCCACAAGATTAATTTAACTTAATTATGATTGATCGAGCAGAGTAATCCAGGGAAATTTTTACAGGGTTTCACAGCAATTAATGTTATACCTTGAGAACAAGTTTTGTGTCGTATGGGGTGATGACAGTTATGTCAAGAACACTGGGCACAACTGCAAAGCAACAATGGCAAGAACAGAAGTAATTGATGTACAAGAATAGAATATTTATACAGAAATGGTACAATTGCCAAATCTATTCATCTGTGTGTGTGTGTGTGCGAGTGCGTGCGTGTGTATCTAACCTTTCTCCTCTTTCTTCTTCTTATCTGCCTTGGTTTTGTTGCCCTTTGCTCTGCCGGACCTTGGGGCCATTTCTTGCTTTCGTTTCTCCTCCTCTTCTTCCTACCGATCAGCTTTATCAGATTGGAGACAAGTTCAGAAACCCATTTCAGAGATGAAAGTAAAATTACAGACCAACGATCAATGGCTGTGTATATGCACGGAGAAAGGAGTGGGAGAGGGAGAGAGGGAGAGATGATAGAGAGTGAAGGAAAATTCTGGAGAGAAAGGATTTTGAAGAAGAAAAGAAGAAGATAGGATAAGGGTTTTGGGTTTACCTCCTCTTGCGGATTCGAGAGAAATCCTGACCTCTCCTTGCTGCTTCCCTGATTGCTCTGTCTCTCTCTCACTCTCTCTCTCTCTCTCTAAGCACGATACGCATGTGAGGGGGTTTTAAAGGGCAAGATAGAAACAGCCCATGCAGTGGGACAAAATCAGCTGGGCAAGTGGGGGCAAAGAGGGAGAACGGTTGGGCGGGCGCCACGTGGCGGGAGATGATGGGTCAGCTAGTGTAGCCGAGCATTTTGTTTTATCAAATGTTGCCATCCTCCCATCCCTAATCATGGGGATGGGTCGGGTTGGGCGGGTGATTTTTATACTAAGGTTTGGACTCTTTTAGAGAATCTCAATAATTTTCCATCAGCATTATTCCAATTATATGGCATGGTTTTTACAGTAATCATCCCTAATTTTTAATCATTACAATCATCTAAAATCCCTCCTTTTATTCATGAAAGTTGGGTGGAATCCCGACGAAACTCAACGTTTCCATCGCCTAGTAAAAAAATATCGCATTCTATTTCGTAGCATAATTAGTTGATAGCGTCTTCTATAAAAACTTTATTAATAGTATCATTGATCTCAATTTTAAGTTTGCAAAAGAATGTGTTCGTGTTCTTGCTTCTTTTCTCTTCGTCTTTGCACGCAACGAGACTGATCATTGCCGATATGCCTCAAACCAAAACATTATTTTTTTGATACCTTTTATACAAAATTATGGAGCAATATCATTGTTCAAAGCAGATTATTAGGGTTGGTGGGAAGACCAATTCTTTTGGTGATTGTTGGGCTGCAGGCACTAAAAACTAAAACTAACCGTGCAAATTAAGAAAAATCACTTCATGGTACGGTTGACTTGCAATGTTATGCTAAAATGAATTGCAAAAGGGTGGAAGGACGTAAATGGAGTCTTCTCCAAAGGATGTTTACTGCATCTTTGTTTTCTTCTTCCTCTCCTCTTGGAGAGAATAAAGAAGGAAATTGGTGAAGAAGAAGAAGACAACCAGAACACCTTTTAATGGAAAGAGATTGAATATTTTGGTAATAGCTTCTCTTTACTTTGGAAACAAAGTAATAATAATAGATTCGAATAAAAATCAATAGAAATATTTTGTAAATCTCTTATAAATTATAGTGGTAGTCCACGAAGGGGTGACGAAATGGTCATTGTATCTTAATGTTTGTCACCAAAATAATTAAATTTTGATTTTCGTTACAATTTAGTTCCCTTTTTGATTCGTTGTCAAATCTTACTATTGAAAACTATCATGGTATAAATTATTATAAACCTCAAAATTACTTGATTATGGGATTTATGTTCATTTTAACATTAAGTAATTTTTAGCTTTATATTAATGTATATCATAGAAATTTTCATTAACACAATTTGATGTTATTGGGATACTTATTTGGATGTGTGTATTTTTAAAAAATTTCATTAGATGAAAACACAATGAAATTTAACACAAATCATATGTAATTTGAATATTTAAGTAACGCATATTACATCACATGTAATAAATTAAATGCATATCTGGTAAAGAGATACCAAGAAGGTATAAAAACAATTTCTACAAGTAGACATTTTCCTCCTCAAGTTGTAGAAGGCCTAGTTCGTCCACACCACGCAAGCCATCCAAAATCAACTCATACGTAGTTCTCGTTAGGTGCTAGCCAAAAAACCTTGAGTTACCAGCACTTGTGCAGTTCTCCTTGGTTTATAACCTATGCTCAACTCTTGAGTAAATTTGCAACAACAAGGTAGTTGGAAGAAGCAAAAAGAAAACAAAGAAGAAGTTGGCAATTCAAGCAAAATGTAGCCAAGAATGTGTAACCCATACATAATTTACTTATCTTATTTCTCTGTCTCTAATCTTTTCTTTTAGAGGTCCAATGGGCAAGCAATATGTTTCAAAAATGCCATGTGGAAGCCACTAAGGAAAACTGGTTTCTCCCGAAGCCTTTACATACAATCTGATGGACATAATTGGTCGATAGTTTCTATTGAGCAGTCGATTGTTTTTTCAACTTTTGGGGAAACCGTTGACCGACTACAAAAAGGAGTTGACAGTTTTGTTTGAATGTTGCATAGTCTTTCATATGGTTGGACATGATCTGTTAACACTTAACAAATCTTGTCATTGACTCTTAATGACTAGTACGCAACCTACCATTAACTATTAACGACGTTTGAGAACATTACAAGTGACTCAAATCCAATTCCAGACACTACGCTTTTCGATGTGTGACTTTCTAGATTCACTATCAATTAGCGATCAGATAACATCAAACACCTTTTTTGCCTATCGAACACTTCGACCTATCTCAAGAATCTCTCTATCTTCTTAAGACATTTTGATGATCCTAAGTGATGTTTAGCAACATATCAGGATAATTTAAGGGGCAATGAAATCTATTTATTGTGAACTTATTACAGTTGACGATTACTATGTAATACAATTCTCCCATCACCTAATGTCCTCACTAAGTAAGAGCTATGGAATGATAAATTCATAAACTCAGTAACTTTGTGTTTGATCTCATTAGAGTGACTAGATGACACATCAAAAAACTTTTTTCTGATCATTCATACTGCCTTGGCCAAGGACCTTTCTATCACACTAATAGAAAACCATATAAGATATTCGTTTGATCAACATAAAGGTGACAGATCCTATCGTCGAGCATTTCCCTCCATATACCAACAATACGAAACCATACAATGAACATTTCCATCTCACAATTGAATGATTTTGTTCATCAGCAAATCTCGTACACTAATATATAAGACAATTGTGTTGTTCCAAGTCAAATGATCAGTTATACAATCGCAACTTGATAACAAAATCATTACCCATTATGCCATGTGATTTGTTATTGGTGTTACGTTTAGTGCATTATTCAACTAATAATCACCCACGAATTTACTGTAAGCATCACATACTTTGTGGTGTGCAACTCACTCCTCTTTACGTTAGTATCTCATACTAATCAAAGTAATAAACATACGTGATAATTCGTAATTGATTAATCAAAGTCCCCAATTGAAAAATCTAAAGACTGAACATTTAAGAAATCTTGTTATTGGAGAATTTCATAACATATTCTTAACAACTTAAGAATGAGATCTCTAACAGGAAATATAGGGACTTATTCATACAAAAACTAGAGAATACTAAATGAAGATAAACTTGACATTAAATATATATACAAAAATACATCAAGCGTATTCGACCTAATAGATGTCATCCAAATCTAGTATTATCACACATCACTAAGAGATGCAAAGTAAAAAAAAATTGTAACCAAAATTATAGTCTAAGGGATCGAATC
The DNA here is from genome assembly GCA_036245055.1 of Diospyros kaki. Lineage (NCBI taxonomy): Eukaryota > Viridiplantae > Streptophyta > Magnoliopsida > Ericales > Ebenaceae > Diospyros > Diospyros kaki. The sequence continues at coordinate 9,474,427 of BSEG01000003.1, forward strand.
ATAATATCCTCAAACAAGAGCCTACCATCAATAGTAAACATGGCCATACATAATAAGCATAAAGGACCCACGTTGTGCATTGTGGTGAGGTTAGAGTGATGTGTAAGAACCCTTCATTCTTTTTCATTGTCCAAGACTTCATATATATATATATATATATATATAATATGTTTTGTCAACCAAGTTTAAACAAAGAGTTTTTATTTAATGGAAATTCTCATAGTTTTTCTGGATGATTGCTCAATCGCTTGCCTCACATTTGAGACAAATTCAGTGCCTTGGTTCACGGCAATTCTTTTTGGCATAGGGTGGTTAATTTAATTTTTATTTTATTTTATTTTTTATGTCACATTACTCAAATTTTTTCAACTCGCTCTCAAATATTTTCCTTAAAATTTGTCTTTCTCAAAGCCTTAATAGTCATTCTAAATATCAAGTTGGACCTCTACATCAATCTAAAATGACTCCTTGTCACCAAACTCGAGATTTCAAATAAAACTCATTATACCCACAAAACAAGAATCCCTAAACATAGGCATTCTTCTAACCCTAAGAAAATAATAAAGTAAGATGCATTACCTTAGTGAGGGAGGATCTAACCAAAATTCTTCAAAGTCTCCTCTCTAACACTTATACTTATTTGTACTTTAACTGAAAATGGGGGAGGTGAGACTTGCCATCCTAACTCTCCCCACTTTTTCTTGATTAATTTTTTTATACCCCAATTAGGGAGAGGGGACCAAAATGGTCCCAATTTTGTTACCAGCCACAATTGGGCAAGCTAGCTACATGCTTGGCTAGGCCAAGCAAGTTAGCCTTTCCAGCCATATGGTTGGTGTGGACAAATATGTTGGTTGCTGGCCAAAGGATTCTATGTTTTGGTAGATAACCTTTTCTAACTTAAATTTTATTTTAGTTTTTTCCTCAATATATATACATTCATATCTTTGACCATCACTTTGGTCTAGTACACCACTACCCAATTTTAATTGAACTCCCTTCTTAATCCAAAAGGGTTATATTTGCCCATTATAAACTTGATTTCACTTATTTTTTAACCTCAAGTTATTTCCTAAATTTATTCAATTACTTTCAAAATAAAAGATAAAATTACAACTCGTTACATCATTTCCCTAAAAATAATTTTGTCCTCAAAATTCAAGGTGAGTTATACTATAGACCATAAACATTGTCATATTGCATCAAACCTATGAAAACTACATCAAGCGAATAAATTTGGTTACTTCTTTTGCATCTCATCCTCTTGCTCCTAGGTGACCTATAAGGGCCCACTCTCGAATATTCCTGCTAACATACAATATTCAAAAGGAGGTCATCACCGTGATGATATAGAACAAACTATATTAAAACAAACAATTCATTTCATTACTAGCAGCAGAAACTAAATTAAAGTTCAGTTACATTTCCAATATCTCATGAGTCTAGACTCGAAAGTCGTATAAAATAAATAAGATGCTCTAGTATGAGTAAATAAAATAAAACTCATCTCAATACATGTCTCTCCAAAATGCTACTAAGGATCTTCAAATTAGGACGCGTCTCCATACACTACTATCTATGGGCCTTAGTCTTACTGGACTTGCTCCCAGTAACAACCTTTCCTTTACTTGGAATGGCAAAGACGATCAAGTGAGCCACAAGGTTCAGCAAGTTCGATGAACAATGTAAGGATCCAAGAACATGATGACACCAAGAAAAGTAATCAAGGACTCTGCAATTATGTGTAAGATTTATAATTTATGAATTTATCAAATCAAATTTAAATACATCATGGCACCGTGTACCACTATGCAAATGTGCATAAATCTCAATGTTAGTATCAAATCTCGCAAGCTCTCAATCCATCAATCAACACATGCAAAAGTGCATCATTTCAATATCAGTATCAAATCTCACAGGCTCTCAAGCCATCAATCAACACATGCAAAAGTGCATTATTTCAATAGAATCTCACAAATAAATATGGAGCCAACCTCTCAGGCTATGGCCACCTCGTCCCGCGCCAGCTACTCTAGAGTACCCTTTCCCTCTACGCAAAATAATAGGTGCTCAAAATTCAATAATAATAAGAATGTGTCATATACGTGTCATGGCACATATGCAATTCAGGTTAGACCACCAACATTAATGCCAAGCAATCAAATGCATATATAACTATCCACATGCTTTAAATCCATGTACTGGTGATGAACATATCTCTATTAAACTTCAACTTAATTTGTAGTTTCCATACAATTAACAAAACCACGTTAAGCACATTAGTTCATTTCCAAATTTGTATTCATCAGAACACACAATGGGTATTAAATTAAATAACCATACTCTGGTGAGAAATTGGAAGTAACATGCTCAGATAGTTAACATATATATATATATATATATATTCAGATATATATAGATATATCTATATTGCAATGGCTGATCGACAGGTTAATCTTCTAGATATATATATACATATGTCTAGGGTATATAACTTGGTCACACGAATAAGTATTTTGGAAGGTTGAGATATATATATATATATATATATATGGATGAGTAGGTGCATATAAACACATATGTACAGGGACAATTTACCAATAGAAGGAAAACATTCAATTATCCAGGAGAGCATTCAAATGAGGCATGAGTGTTTATGTGGGTTATGAGGTATACAAATAATGGCTTATTCAAATAAGTGAATATTATATGAGCTATTCGAATCAAACAGTGGGATATTGGAATGGGATATTTATACATAAATGGAAGTGATTCGAATGGGTTCTAGGGTGATTCGGATGGTGTATATGTTTATATATGTAGGCGATTCAAATGACATATACATATATATGTTAGTGATTTGAATGGTGTATGTATGTATATATATATATAGGTTATTTGAATGGAACATGGGTTATTCGAATGGTGTGTATCTATATATGGATGATTCGAATAAGGCAGGGGGTGATTCGAATGGACTTATGCATATGTGGGAGTGTGATTCGAATCACACAAGAGGCAATTCGATTGCTCAAGAGGAAATTCAGATTGGGCATGTGTATACATATATATATGGGTGATTCAAAGTAGTAAAATTTAGATTTTTTGCCAAGATTGACAGGGCCATTTCAGACTTAATACAAAGCTAAGCGGATAATATATCAAAACCAAGCCTAGGATGTCTACTTTGCATCCCAACAAATGGATCTCAATTTGGAGATGGGAACAGAAATTTATAGGCCAAAGAACACCAGGTGGTTAGAATACACGAAAACAGTAAGCTATGAATTTCTTGACAGAAATTAATCAAGTTGTTGCAGGTTCAAAACATAACCAAATTATTCGAATAATATATCGAAACGAAGTCTATGAAGTCTAGTTTCCAATGCATCAAACGGATCTTAAATCGAATATCATCACAAGGAGATATACCCAAAAGAATGAAGCAAATTCAGACTTGCTATATTACATTCGGATGGAGCATAAAAGCATTCAGATAGGAGGAAAGTGGTGGCAGGGTCATTCAGATGCTACAGAAACTCATTCGGATGGCTTCTTAAATTTTTAGTGAGGGTGATTCGAATGGCAAGGGAGTGATTCGAATTAGGGAGTGAGTGATTCGAATTGTGGAGTTTCCAATGTACGGTTATCCCATTGAGTGCTGATTTTGACCATGATTCAATCTGAATCTCTCAAAATTCAAAACATAAAAGTTGTAGATCTTTCTCTTGTTGTTCTATATTATCTTGAATCACCTAAATCGAATCTCAAACGAGAGAGTTATGCCAAAAATTTGAAAGAATGTCAAATCTATCCAGAATATGTGTTTTTCATTAAGAGCCTATATATTTGTGTGTATAAATCTCTATAAATCTCGGCTTCTTCAGATACAAAATGAGTGAAGTTTAGTACCCTTACATACTGCAAATGCCATTCACTAGAAAGGAATAGAGGTGATGCAAGTCCCCACTGTAACCTCAATAAGACTTATGTACATGCATATACATATATATATAGATATGCGTAGCTTTCTGATACAACAGAGTAGAATAGCAGGAGAGGTAAAAATGTGTGTGTGTGTGTGTGTGTGTGTGTGCGTGTGCGCGCACGTGCTACACAGAGGATTAACAACAGAAAACCAACCAAGAGGGCTAAGAGAACTTGTAGGCATTAAGACGTGTACGAGAAAGAACTTGCAAAATGTTAAAAGAGGATTCAAAAGGAACTTGCCTGATAATAAAGGGTGAAGAAGAATCACCCATTCCCTCGCTTCCATTGAAGCTCCTATCAGCCCAAAACGCAGCATGGAGAAGAAGAAAAAGTAAGGAAGGAAGAAGAAGAATAAGAAGACGAAGAAGAAGTTGAAGATGAAGTCATAGACAAAAGACGAACAAGGAAATAAAGCAGGCAAGGATGTTGGATGTCGGAAATGATACACCAACAAGGAAATCCTCAGCGTAACAGAGGGGATAAAGAGAGGGCTGCAGGTCTGCCTCCTGCATCCTATGACAAATTACTTAACTGCCCCTCACCTTAACAATGGTCAAACCAAGGCTAAGGGTAGTATTGACATTTGGCATTTCCTCTTTTTCTTTTCCCATATTCTTTATTCAACCCAATTGGAATTACACACTTGCCCTTACCTTTTTACCGTGCATATCCATTCATTACCCCATTTTAGACATTTTATATTTTATTTTAATTTTATATTAAATTTCAATCATTTGTAAATGGGCTCAAGCCAACCCATTAATCTATCTCAAATAAACTAGGTCCAACTAAATTAAGGTCCAATGGTTTTTCTTCAACTTTCACTTATTTGTATCAATTTTTCACTTGGATCTAACTCAATTTCGAAACCCAATCCCCTTCATTCACAATTAAAATTCTAACACATCTCAATGGTCCAATTCATTTGAACTTTTTCCCACACTTTTAAATCCCATTTGAATGGGCTCCTACATTCTTATTTCCACTTACACTTTATTCTATAAAAAAAAATATTTTCAATCTTCAATTAACAAAATAAAAAAAAATTGAGTCCAAAATAAAATTTTTGAAAACGCATAGACCTCCTAACGAGTCGTTACATGACCTCATTTATAAGTCGATTCCTCAATAGAACCTTGTCCATGGCAATGCTCTTGTTTTGCAGTTCTTATATGTTAAATATTACAAATCCTAAACTCATTGGGGTTTATCGTACATGAAAAGTTAGGCTCATATTTATGCACATAAAACACCTCATGAATGTGTGTGACATCTCCATGGGCATGCAGTGCTAACTAGTATGCTACATGAGCTATGTGCTCCATGATGTCATAAGACCTAATGGACCTTAACCTTAGTTTATTCAATCTTCCATGGAAAGTAGTACCCTATTGTGGAGTGAGCTTCAAGAACACGTGATCTCATACATTGAACTCCAAGTTCTTGTTTCTTTTTAGTTTGGGACTTTTGCTTACCCTAAGCAACCTTAAGCCTTTCTTCACCACATAAATCTTTTCCATGGCTTCCCACACTAATGTTGACCCCATTATTTGAGATTCTCTGGATTTAGTCCAATAAAGACTAAACCTACACTTTATCCCATACAATGTGTCACAAGGCATTATCCTAATATTGGCATAGTAGCTATTATTATAAGAAAACTTTACTAAGACTAAGTTTTCATCCCAATTCCTTTCAAAAGTTATAGCGCACGATCTAAGCACATCCTTCATGATTTATATGGTCATTTCTGCATTGTCTATATAATTGGGGGTGATATGAAGTAAAGAATCTCAATTGTGTCCCAAAGCATGCTTGTTATTGCCCCAAAAATCTAGAAGTAAAACTCGAATCTCTATCTAACACAATGCTCTCTAGCACTCCGTGTAATCTCGTAATCTGGGTAATGTATAGCTTTATCAATTTCTTTAATATCTCCCTAATCTTGATTGTTAGGAATCACATGGACTTGGTGAGTTTGTCCACTTTGACCCACACTGCATCATTACCCTATGTGGCTTTGGTAATCTTGTGATGACGTCCATTGTGGTATGGTTCCACTTTCACTTAGGAATTGATAGGGTTGCAATGGTCTAGAGCATTTTTTATGCTCAATCTTTACTTATTGACATATTAAACACTGTCAAAAACTCAAATACTTGCTTTTTCATACCAAACCATCAATACTAATTGTTTAAATCCCTATACATCTTGTTACTCCCAAAAATGTATAATATAATGGGACTTATCTACCTCCTCAAGTATAACTTGTTTCAACTTTTCTCATTTAGGTACATAAATTCGTCCTATATACCCTATCACACTATCGAGTGTTTAGTTAAAATCTATACTTCCTTTTTATATAACAAAATATCTCAAGGTTTATAGTTTAGAGTCCTCTTCATATGCTTCTCTGATTTCTCCAATTAGGGTCAATTGTATCCTCAAATCTGCCAACCCCATCTTTAGCCAAGTGTAAATCAATCCTACTTAATTCTTCCATTATATTCCACTAGCCAAGTACTAAGCTTACTGCTATTCTTTGGCTCTTTTACCTTAAAGCATCAACAACCATATTTACCTTCCGTGTATGATATTAAATGGTGTAGTTAAAATCTTAAGAAACTCCAGCCATCTCCAACTCACTCTTTGAAAACAAGTAGTTTAACCTTTTCTAGTCGGGAAAGATCTCAACCTGTTCTCCATACAAGTAATATCTCTATGCTTTATAGAAAAAATCATGGAAACTAGTTCCAAATCATGAGTCGGATAATTAACCTCATCTTTCTTTAGTTGTCTCGACCTATAGGCAATCACCTTCACTTATTACATAAGCATACATCTAAGTCCTTATATAGGCATAATTGTAGATCACATATTTGCCAACCCCATCTAGCATAACCATGAACTTGTCACTAATCTTCTCTTAAGCTCTTGGAAACTGTTCTCACATTTATCATTCCATTCAAATTAAACCTCCTTTTACATCAATCGAATTAATGACACTGTAATCTTAGAGAATCCTTTAACAAATCTTCGATAATATTGAGCAAGCCCCAAGAAACTTCTTATTGCCATTGCATTTATGGGTTGTTCCCTATTCATTCGAAGGATCTATTGAAATTCCATCTTGACTCACCACATGTCTTAAAAAAGCAATTTGACTTAACTCATAGGATTAATTCTATTGTGAACTCCACCTCTTTCTCAAGAGGTAATCTTAACAATTTATTGGGAAACATATCCTCAAAGTCTTATACCACCTCTATTTCAGTCAATTCATTACCCTTATCAAACTCGTTCATGATAAAAGCCAAATACCCTTAGCGTCCTCGTTCTAATAGTCGTTTGGCCTCAATGATTGATATCATCAATTGCGAGTTATCTTTCTCACTGACCTCAAAAGTTAATGTCACATCCCAGCAAATGTGATTCTCCTCTTTTCGAAGTCTATAAGACTTCATTTTTTGTTAGGAAGTCTATCCCAAAATTGCATCAAAGTCCCTCATATACCCTTATCCTCGACTGTCACCTCATAGTCTCTATATACTAGGTCTGTTTTTATGGCCCAAATTAGGGTTGTCATAACTCTAAATGAGAAAGTCCTCTACTTTGGCTCCCTACCTAACTGACATGCAAAATGTGATGTAACAAAAGAAAATGATGCCCCTAAATCAATGAGTATGCATGCATCGTGTCTACAAATTTCAAATATACCTCTCATAACATTTTGAGCCCCCTCGACTTTTTCAATAATGATTGTAAATACTCAACCTTCTACAGCAGTTTGTTGTCAATTAGTCCTGGTGTCGCTACTGCTACCTTACAGTCCCTAACTCAATGCCCTACTTAACCACATTAATAACAAATCTAACATTTTTTCTTTGGATGCCCCCATCTTACACCTTTAGCGCCTCATGCCCTCAAGCAATCCCTTACATAGTGACCCATTTGATGTACCCACAACACATAACCCATGTCGATCGATCTTCAATCCTCTTCTATAGATAATTTTTTTCCATATGGCCCTTTAGGTCGCACATGTAACAAATAGATGGTCTTAGGCACTGATAACCACATTGTTGTTTCCCACACCTTCTACACACTTTGGGTTTCAATTTAAAGTTCTTCCTATTAGGCTTCAGTTTGCTCTACCAGCGAGAGGATCCCACTCCCCAAGTTTGGTTTTTCACCTCTTCCTTACAACCAAATTCCTTGTTGTCCCTCTCAATTAGCAAGGCCTTTTCCACCACCTTCATGTACTTTTTTTAATCTAATGATGACACTTGTTTTCCTAATTCAAGCCTTAATCCTTGATGAAATGTGCGACTCTATGCCCCAATAGCAACCATTTATGGTGCAAATCGAGAACGTAATGTGAATCTTTCCTCAAATTGGGTGATTGTCTTCTTCTTTCCTTGGTGAAGTTAAAGGAATTCCCCCTCTTTAGCCTTTTTTAGTGTGATAGGGAAAAATACTATTTGTCAAACAAGTCCTTAAATTGCTCCCAGGCTACACTAGCATATATAATGGTATATTGGTGTTACTCTATTTCAACTAATGCTTAACCTCTCACTCTAGGGAAAAAGTAGGAAGCTCTATTCTTGAGCATCGATGCATTGCACAACTCGGAACAACTTGTTAATCTCCCTCAACCATTTCTCAACCTCCATAGGATTTGTAGCTTCCCTTCTATTGAAAGATAGGGGATTAAGACTTCTAAAATGCTCAAGAGGCATCCCTTCATTGGTGGATACCAAATTTGGACCTTGAGCTAGCAACATGTCCAACACTTAGGCCAGGTAGGTTGATCATTCTAATCATCATTCAACAGTTCTCCACCTACCTCATTATGTTGCTCCTCATGTGTCCATTTGGCCTCTTTGTCCTTAACCCTTTTCTATTGATCTTTCCTCCCTCATTCATGTTTATACATGTGCAAACCATTCTCACCTACGCACCCATACACAATTCATCACTTATACAAGATTGTATATGCAAAGGTCCATCAACAAGATATAAGAAATTATCATGTGGACATCATATCAAGGACACGGAGGGTATGAAATCAAGATACACGTCATATATACATATTGTGTGTGTATATTGTTAAACCTAATCCTTAGCTTGCCACCATGTCCGGTGTGTAGGGTTACAAAATATAATTACTAAAATGACCCTTCCACACCATTGCTACAACTTGCCCCACGAGTCACATAAATAAACACTTTTTTTGTTTTTAAAGTACAATGATTCATTAACCCTATTCCAAAAACCCATTGTGGTTAGACCTGAATACCTCAAACAGATAATCATTTGCTTCCCTGTTGGTCAACCACAAGTAAGCCTTTTTTTACCATACGCTCCTAATCTTTAGACTAACCTCCCATTGTTAACCCCTTTTGCAAACTACTCTTAGTACAACTTTACACTTTCCTCATTCCTCATTCTCATGCAGAACCACCAATAGTTTCCAATGCGCTCATGAAAATGCATAACTTCTCCTTTCCCTATTTGGTTAATCCTTAAATAACATAACTGATTCAAGCTGAGGGTAGCCAATAATCACCATGCATTAGTAATCATGGTAAATGACTTCCTTAGGTATACAATTATGTCCTCATTAGCTCTCATAATTTCCTAGTCTCTTAGGTATAATACCTCATATTTTTTGTGAAGATGCCACGTATTTTTAGTGAGTTTAAAATATCGAAAAATATGCTTGAAATGGAAACAAGTGACCGAATCGGTCGCAAGGAGTGCCCTGGAGCTTAGATACCTAAGGACAAAGGTATATTTTTGATAAGTGTCTCGAGATGAGATTTATGGTGCTAAAAGAAATCAAATCAGATACGATTTTTCGGTTAAGTTAGGTTGTAGCCCAAAAAGACCGAATGATGGTAAGGGCTTCCCGAAAATCGTACATATCGAGTAATTTTGAGTTATAAATTTTGGGATTTTAAGTATCTTGATAAAATTTGATGTTTGAGGGTGTAAATATAATTAGAGAATTATCCAAATGAAATAAGAATGAAATTATAAGTTCATGTGGTAAAATATTAAAGTTGAGAACTTGAAAAAAGGGCCAAAATGTTATTTGGAAGAACTTTGGGGTATTAGCTTGGATTTCAAAAGTTCAATTCATTCTAGATTTGGATTTTAAAAGCCACTCAATTATGGCTTTGAGTCTTTGAAGTCCATGGCTTAGATTGTAACAAGTGGCATAATGTGATTGGTTTAAGAAATCTATAAATAGGCACCATGGGTTGTTCTCAAATCATTCCAAGCAAATTTGAGAGTTGAGGCACTCTAAGAGGAGGAGCTTGCTCTAGAGAGAGAGGAGAAAGTTCGGCAAGAAGGCAGGAAGAAATCGAAGAAGAAACTGGGGAGAACGAGCCTCGTCGGAGTTACTAGCCTTTGCCAGAATTCACCAAAATCAGTAAAAAAAAAAAAAGCGAGGTAAGTCTCTTTTTTTTTTATAATCCTGTAGAGGGGGAAGAGAGGGTCGCTTAGGTTCAAACAAGGGTGGAATCAGAGTTAAAACGAGGGAAATATGGCCGAAATACAAAAACGACACAATATTATCTGAAATCTGGTAGCAACGCGTGAGATACACGCACAGGAAATGGCTGCACGTGAAGGCGCATGAGCCACCTTCCAGGGGCGCGTGAGGGGCCTATTTTCCTTCAAATTTTTCAGTTATGCCCCTACTTTAATACCCTTCAACTCTGTGTAAAAATATTTGAGGTTAGATTTACCAAAACTCATGATTTCTGCAGAAACCTAGGCCGTTTGCTGTGAAATTATACCGTCCAAGAGATAAACCAATAAGATGAGACTCTTATGCTCCAAATCCTATTTTTTATTCTCTTAATGAGAGACTTCTATTGCATGAGACGTGTTTCATGAATTTCTTATACGTAAACTCTTGTTATTCTCTTACGTGAAATCATGTTGCATATACGAAATGTATTTTTTTGAAAAATATATATTGTTGGCTTTTTAACTGTTGCAATTTTAAAATTCGTGTGGCCATACTGTTGCACCTATTTGTTGTTGGCCGAGGGCAAAAGTCGAATATCCCCCCAGAGGAGTTATGCGTGCGCCATCGAGAAAGCTCTCGTGGGAAGACCGTGAGCCTAAGGAACAGCGGATATGGTGCTTGCATGAGTTCTATGAGGTCGGGCCGAAGTGACATGGTTAGAGACCTCCCGAGAGGAGTTATGCGTGTGTCATTGAGAAAGCTCTCGTTGGAGGAGGTTAACGTGTTCACGAGGCACTTCGGAGTAGTTCTCGTTATTTTCTTCATACGTTTTATACTTGTTCATGCATTCTTATAAATTGTTCTTTAGAGTTTCTCTCTGGAAAATTCATCTTCTAATTGGACTATATCCCTGGAATATTCAAACGTTCCAAGTTCGACAAGCGGCTCTAAAGGAAAAGAGGTAGCTGAAGAATAAGTTTAAATTGTTGTCTGTAGCATGTTTAGAATATCTTTATTTATGAACCTATGTATGTCTTGGATATGTTTAAGGCGTTCAATATCACTTCTAGAGATGATGTCCTTGTAATACATTTTATAGACGTCTTAAATGATTTTATTTATGATAAATAAAGTATTGTGGTTGTGAACCATATCAGGTTCGATCTAACTTCCGCATTTGAAATTTTAACACCTGTCTTAGCTATTTAATTATTGGGTTTGTTAAGCTGAGAAGGTAAAAATTAGGGTTTTTGGGATATCATGTGATGTATGACAGCAATTGTGATATGAAAAATTTTTATATTCCCGAAATCCTAAGTTATAACACACCCGAAAAATTTGGGGTGTTACATTAGGCCCATTTTCCCTAGTCTGAACCATTTTAGCATGCCATTAACCTAAGTTAACCCCTAATATCACACTTCTTAAGCATTACATATCCCTACTAACTAGAAGGTTCGTATCATTCTTCCACATGCATATTGTTTAGATACTCATAAAGGAATACATGCATAGTCCATTAATCACCAATTAAGGGTTCCTTACATCTCTTTCATCTGTACATCAATGAGGCTACAAAATACTATCTTTATGTCCCCAAGTGAACATGAGCCTACACACACACACACCCACATATATGATAACATAAATATATATATATATCTTCATTAACCTTAAAAAACATAGACTTCCAAACATCCCTACCCCCTTAAGTTTCAAGGTGGTTCCATTGTAGGTCTTACCCCAAAAAAACTCATCATTAGGCAACACGCAAGTACTCAACCTCACCTAACTCGATTCAATGCCCTTAATAGGTCAATCCAAATTTGGGTAAGGGTTCCCACCCTTACTTCTTCTAGTAGTCTCCCCTCCCTCCCCAAAGAGTTTCACACATGGTATGTCTTTTTCTCGCTAAATGCAGCATGCCATCTTCCTAGCTACCTCGAGTAAGGACTAAACAAATCCTCTCATCTTATCCTCTTTCAAAAATTCTAAGTGAAGTATTCCAAAATGGTACTACAACTTCCCTATCATAAAATGGATAGTTCAGTTAAGATATATTAAAGACTTATTTCACATGTCATGTACTCCTTCAATTGGGTTCAAACTCTTGTACATGCCTTCTTAGACATCATTGCACACCACTTAAAGACTTTCCTCACTATAGCCTACAATGATCGCAACACTTGCCAATATCTCACCATATATTATTATCATATATGTGGATGTGTATGTGATTGCACCAGAGCATAATCTACTCACATCGTCCCATATACAAGATCTTCCCTATTTTAGACAATTACAACCACATTCATTTTCACTCATTTTCCAAGGTTTTTTTAAATATATATATATATTCTCAACTAGCTTTGGACAGAGGGTTTTTACTCAATGGAAAATCCTAAGGTTTTTTAGATGGTTACCTGATCACCCAACCAACATTTAATACCATTTTGTCATAGGCAAAATCACATTCAAAAAGACCAAAGAAAATGACCAAAAGCCCAAAATATCATTTTAGGCTAAAAGGCATAAAATTCCCATACGCAGGGCAACGAGGTCCCACACAAACGCACAAACTAGATAACTTTGATATTCAAAAATTTCTCTAGGAAAATAAACAATTATCCATAAAGAATTCTAATTCTAAAATGATTGTGAATATTGGGATAAACATCATCATAATCCCAGCCAAATTAGGAAAAATTAGAGTAAACGTTATTTGTAAGAATCCTAGTCCCAGACAAATTAGGAATAATTAAGATAAGTGTTATCTATAATAATCATAATCTCGAATTAATTAAGATTACTCCATATTCTTTTATAAATAAGTAGACATTCATTCCTGAAAAGCTAGGCCTCTAATACTAGTTTTAATCTAATTTTTATTATTTTTAGTGTCTGACCTAAGTATCAGAATATTTGCATGGGAACCTCCCCACGCTCTCTGATTATTTTCTTATTTTTGCAAGTTTAGGTGGCTTGACTATGGCGTTTCCATTTAAACAAATTCATTGTTATAACAAATACAAATTCAATGCCTTAGTTTGAGAAAATTCTTTTTAGTACGGGTGGTTAATCTAATTTGCATTTTGTCTTATTTATTGATATCTCATTGCTCAAATTTTTGGAACTCATTCTCAAATCTCTCAATTTCTTTAAAACCTTTCTTTCCTAAAACCAAGAGATTCATTGTAAATATTAAGTTGAACCTCTACATCAATTTAAAATGACTCCTTGTCATCAAAATTGACATTTCAAATAAAACTCATTTTACTCACAAAATAAGAATCCCTCAACATAGGCATTCATCTAATCGCCATAAGATTTCCATCAAAGTTACTATCGTTAAATGAAAATAGCGCCCATGTAATATTAAATACTAGGTATCCAACAAATCAAATGTCTATCCTATCAAAACATATTACATCATATAAGATAGCATACTTTCGCAGCCACTTCAAGCTAGGGACTACTCTAATGGCGTCCATTAGTGGTAGCCACCCTTAAATCATTTGAAAATATGGAGAATGAAATTCATGTCTATAGCTTAGTACGAATTCCATGCATACCATAAATGCACCCATTCTCCTATTTCTAGGGGCCCCCAGCTAAGATAACACCCCATCTTTACAAAGGGAGTGACCTTTATGGTCATCATCTCTAAAGTAACAAAGCGACAAAAGTCTTGTATGGAAAACTTCGCTATTTCATAAACCATGAACCTAAATGCCCATGATAATTATATAGCATAAAATAAAATGCCTCACACATAAAAACTATATGCCATGAATGTTATGCCATTGTGTTCCATGCACACAAAAATGGGGTTAAGACTTATCAGAAAATAGGATATTATAAACTCCCAAAGTCTCCAAATTAGTGAGATTTCACTCTTAAAAATCAATCTGATTAAAAAAAAATTAGACTATCTCTTTAACCATTCATGAGACTAACCCTAAGAAAATGATAGAGTGAATCTCATTACCTTAGTAATGGAGGATCCAACTCAAATCCCTAAGCTCAATAGTCCTTCAAACTCTATCTTTAAGCTTACTCTCTACACTTACACTTATTTGCACTTCAACGAAAAATAAGGGAAAGAAGACTTATCCTTATTTATAATCCCCACCCTCACCCCTTCTCTTTTTTTGATAAATCTTTTTATACCCCAATTGAGAATAAGGGACCAAAATGGTCTTTATTTTGTTGCCAACGCGAGTTTAGTGCAGCTAAGTAGGCTGGTCTTCACCAATCGCATGCCTAGCATGGCTAAGTATGTTAGAGTTAGCCAAAGGTCACGTGTAGCCTTACGCCAAGCCACCTCTTTTTAACTTAAATTTTTATTTTCTTTTTTCTTTTTCACTTAAGATATATACATTTGTTGAGAAATTTGCATTTTGATTTATGAAAAAAATAATATTGAAAAATATATTTTTAGTAAATTTAATTTATTGATGATTTTCAAAATATTTATAAAATATTGTTCATTGGAAAACTTCATGCTCATCTATCTTTATACTCTTCAATAGTGTCAAAATATGGTTTTATATTGATCAAGCTTAATGTAAAACTCTTGAGAAAATATTTTTTGAAGTTTAGCTAAGTATAAAAGCCTTTTGTTCATATATTTATAAAGCTTTTGAAGTTAAAGTATTGAAAAATCTTTTAAAACTTCCACACTTGCCTTCAAACTAAAAATAGTTTTCGATTTAATCGAGTATTGATCAGTCTATTTTTCAAAATAATCGAGTATTAAAGTTTTTCAATTGAATTTCATAAGAACATACTTGAAGAACCTACTCGAGTTTGTTCTTATAAAGCTATGTTTCTTCAAACTATAATGAGTATGGTATTTTGAATAATTGAATATTGTTTCTTTCTCACTCAAGTAAACTCTTTGAAAA
The DNA here is from genome assembly GCA_036245055.1 of Diospyros kaki. Lineage (NCBI taxonomy): Eukaryota > Viridiplantae > Streptophyta > Magnoliopsida > Ericales > Ebenaceae > Diospyros > Diospyros kaki. The sequence continues at coordinate 9,489,808 of BSEG01000003.1, forward strand.
ATCAAGTATCTTTTACCTACTGAAAATTGAGTATATTTAGTCGAATATTACCTTGTGTGTTTTTCAAATCAGTCGATTATATGCTTTAGCAAAACCTTCTTTTAATCAAGTATTAAGATTTTCTGCTTAAGTATTTTATACAAACTCTCTATTTTTAAAAAAATCAATCGAGTAAGAACTGTTTTTAATCGAGTATCTTTTTTACATTAAAACTCCAAGTATCTCTTTAGTCGAGCATATCTTTCTCTCAATTGACTAATGTATTTTTCTTAATTGAGTATCTAAATATTTTAATCGAGTAAAGATTGGATTAAATCTTACTAAGTCTCTATGCTTAAAATTAATTGAGTATCAGTTATCTATATTCGAGTATATGCTTGTGTTAGTCAAGTGAGCTTAGCTTGATAGTCGAGTGCTTAATGCAAAGTCTCTGTGACATATGAGTCAGTCGAGTAATGACTTGGTCATACTCGAGTTACTCGAGTGAGGCTTATATAAAATCGATTACATGATATGCCCAATAGAGTATGCTCATATATTAGTCGAGTATCTCTAGGAGTTAGTCGAGTAATTGGCATCTGATATTGAAAAATATAGCCATTACTCAAAAAGCAAAAAAAAAGATAGTTTGATTGTTAGAGCTTTATTTCTTTATTCTGTAAAGTCCAACTATGTTCTCTTATAAAAGAATGATAAATATGATTATACATAGGGTGCTTAATACTTATTCTTATATTATATAAAAATAGTTTCTAATGAATTTGACCATTGTTGGTTAAATCAAAAGTTGTGAGTGTGTGCAGGTTTCCATGTCAATCCTCAAGTCTCAAGTGTTTATAAAAGACCAAGTGCTACAAAGATGTTGCTGCTGCTGAGATAGTCGATCAAAGAAAGAGCCTAAAGCTGTTGTGGGAGCATTGCAAGCTAAATCTCATCCTTAGCACAAGGAGCAAAATCTAGTTGAGCCGAAGCTCACTGCTTGAGTGATAGTTCTTCATGTCCAATCTTGCTTTACTATAAGCCAATTATCTAGTAATGTTTTCATGTAAACATTCTTATACTAGATACTAGTTTAAGAGAGTTGAGTGTTTTATTCATTCATATTTTCAAACTCTCTTTTGTTCAAGAGAATATTTGGTATCATGTATTATCATATATTTTTTTCTCTTGAAAAATCATTTCATATATTTTGTGAAACTTGTAAAAGTTACGCCTAATCCTTTAAAGAGTACTGGTTGTGGCTTAGCCAAGAATGAAAAAACCTTATGTAATATGTTATTGTTTAGCCTATAAAAATGGGGTAACTACTTAACCTGTAAAAAATGGGGTTCCTACTTAGCCCATAAAAAGTGGAGGTTACTACTTAGCCTGTAAAAGATGGGGTTCCTACATAGCTTGTGAAAAGTGGAGGTTTCAGTTGAACCTGTAAAAACTGCATATAGGTTATAGTTGAGCCCTAAAAAATAAAATTCTTAATAGATGTTTTCTAAATCCTTAGTGAGGAGTTAAGGTAGTGGACTAAGTAGTTGATCAAACCACTCTAAATTTTGTTGTGTACATGTTGCTTATTTTTTATATTTTTATTTTAATTGTGTTTCTCACATCTGCTATAAAAATGATTTTCATGCATAAATTCATCTCATAGCATCTTTTTTGAACTATCATTAAAATGTTTTTCTAATTGGAATCTTTTTAAAAAAAATATACCCTTTTGCATCTTCAAAATTACACTTTCTTCGTTGCTACCCTTTGCTATTACATAAAAATTATATGTCCAAATCTATCTCATATTCAGTTTTCATATGATACCTCTTTTATCCTACTCTATGAACTTACATGATTTTTCATCATCAAACATTTTTGTTTTAGCCAATGCTGAAATCAATTTTGATCAGCTTGTAGCTTTTCCCAAGTGGCATGCCACTTGGCATTTAATTTATTTTTTAATTTTTTTTATTATTTTCTAAAGAAAAATGCTCTCTCTAACATACACACCAACATATATATATATACACACACACACGGAACAACATATATATACACATACACACACATTAATATATATATATACACACAGGAAAAGTTCGATCGGAGAAGTCCGATAATGAAGGCCATAAAAGTCTGATAATGAAGGCTGGAAAAGTCTGATAGGAGAAGTCTGATAATGAAGAGAGTAGAAGTCTAATAATGAAGGCTGAAAAAGTTCGATAGGAAAAGCCCAATCGTTAAAGTCCAATAGGAGAAGTCCAATAATGAAGGGCGTAGAAGTCTTATAATAAAGGTTGGAAAAGTCCAATTTGAAAAGTCTGATCGGAGAAGTCTGATAATGAAGGCCATAGAAATCTGATAATGAAGGCTGGAAAACTCCAATTGAAAAAGCCCGATAGGAGAAGTTCGATAATGAAGAGCGTAGAAGTCTGATAATGAAGGCTGGAAAAGTTATATCAAAAAAGCCCGATAGGAGAAGTCCGATAATGAATGGCGTAAAAGTCTGATAATGAAGGCTAAAAAAGTCCGATCAGAGAAGTCTGATAATGAAGGCCATAGAAGTCTGATAATGAAGGCTGAAAAAGTCCGATCGAAAAAGTCTGATAATGAACGTTGTAGAAGTCCAATTAAAGAAGTTCAATTGAAGAATTCCGATCGGATTTCTCTAATAAAGGCCGTCGAACTTCATCATCGATCTATCTCTTTCACCCTCTCTCTTCCTCCTGCCGACGCCGTCGTCACCCCCCACCACTGCTCAATCAGTCGTCCGTCGCCCCCTCCCCGATCATCGGCCACTTTGTATATATTATTGTGTGGCTAAAATTGTAATTAATTTCAAAAATTGGGCTCTTCTTGCCAAAATTGAAAGCATTGAATAAAATTGTCAAAACCTGAAAACGTTTGAATTTTTTGTGCTAATAGCTCTAGCTTTTATTGCATAAGGATAAGCTTTTAAAGTCTATGTAATTTTATACTCATTTTTCAATGCATGCATTTCATGTGTTTTAAACTAGACCTTCTTGAAGCAAAAAGGTTTCATTAATCTGTTTCTCAAAATTACATACATCCACATATCAATATTTTCATATATATCAAAACTCTTTCTTTACGGTGCATAAAAACTTGTATTTATATTACCCGATGTTGCAACTATTTTTAAGTTTAAGAAAAATGATATCTTCAAATAATTTTATTGCATCATAATTAAAATTATATTAAAAATAATAAAAACACTAAATCGACCCCTCTTGAGTGATCTTTCAACATCACACACACACACACATATTTCACGTGTTTTCTAGTCTCAATCTATTACTCAAATTTATTCAATTATTTTCAAAATAAGAGGTAAAGTTAGGAGTCATTATATGACAAGTTCCTCTTCACAGAAGAAACCCTAAATATTGGTTTGTGATTTGACAATCTCTTTTACACTACTATTTTTTATATTAAAATTTCATTCGACTTCCACACAAAAAAAGGAAGAAAAAGAGAAAGAAAGAAGCGACAACTACTACTATGAAACCATTAAATTAATTCACCAAACATTATTATTTTTTAAAATTCTTTTAGGTTTGAAGCTAATTATTTATTCTACAAGTGTTCCGACATTAAGAATGATCATAACCAAATTCAACTTCATGTTTTATGTGATTATTATACAAAATAACTATTTTTTTAACAAAAGAATATAAAAGAATTCAAAAACACCATATTATTTGCCACTTTATTATATGACGTAAAACTATCTAAATATTAACGAAATTAAATGCCAAACTCATAACTTAGGCTTATAAAGTGAAACTTGCAAACTTTACTGCCACTAAATTACCACTCTATTTCTTTTCTAAATTTCAAATATTGTATGAAAAATCCGAAAATGTCATTTTATGACTTTTTCAAATTTAATTCAATTTTTTAAAAAAAAATAATTTGCCCTCAAATCTTTATTTTTTATTTATTTTGTTTATATTTAAATAATTTCCTAACTTTTTAATTTTTATAAAAAGATGATTTCAGAAAATTAAAAGCATTTTTCACAATTAAAACAGTTCATAAGCTTCATTAATGGCCGCCAGCCAACATCATCTCTCTTTCTCTGGCTTTCCTTTCAATTGTCCCTTTATGTTGCTTTCACAGCTAAGGGACACGCCTCTAGTCCTACCTTCGTGCTACGCATGTTAGATGGCTGGTTTACCTACCCAATCCAAAGTTAGATTCCTTCCTCCTACCCAATTCAAAGTTAGATTTACTCCTACACCACAGCTACATGTACATAGAGAGTTAGGGTTATTGAAACATGAAAAAATGATAAAAATGTCCTCACATTAATTACAAAATTACTTCCCGTTTTCTTGGCAATCTCATTTCTCCCCTTCTCATGGTTGTCTCTAACGATCGTCTCTCGCCACCTCACCTCTTGCACGTCAACTATCGTTGCATTCTCTCTCTCTATAAGGGGAATAATGCAACAACGATCAGCGCATAAGAGGCGAGGCGACTAGTCAAAGGCAATGAGAAGAATGCAACGACAGGACAGTCGTTGGAGACGGCCATGGAAAGAGAAGAGAAAGAAGGCGGTCAAGAGGAGAGAGAGTAAATTTGCAAATATATACCTTAGAATCAAGGTGTAGTATGAGATATATTAATAGCATTTCTCTTGCTAAATAAATATCTTAGAATCAAAGGCATGTATCTCTTATCGGATGACAATGTCATGTGTACATTTAATTTTAATATTTAAGATGATATTTTTGTATTAATAATATATTTCATTATATTTTATATAAATTTTAATATATAATAATATATTAATACCCGAGAATCATCATAACGGTTAAAATTGATTATCCAAGTAACATTCTAATTTCTTAGATAGATATGGCAATTGATTACTGGAAATATTACATTTTATCCACTTATAATTTAATTGAAAAATAAATAATGCTTATGATCTAAGCTCCAACATACAACTTACAAAATACAGTCCCATCTGTCAGACAGTTACCTTTTGGTAACTAAGTGGCCTGAAATTAAAGTGTTGAGGGTAACAAGTAATTTCCTATAGTGGGAAGTTATTAATAAAATAAATCTTATCTATCCATTAATAAAATAATTGGTGCTCGATGGACACATCAGATTAAATCATTTTTCTGTCCACAAAAATAATATAACAAAATCTATTAGAAAATTGATTTCTTGTGATATTTATCAATTGTTTTTGAAATACTTGAATTGTCTGTAGATCGTATCAATTATTTTAACAGTTGAGTGAATTAAAAAGCATAAAGGACAAAATCATGTGGACAAATTAATTTTAATTGATGTGTAACAATTGTTATATATATATATATATATATGTATAATGTTCTCTGTGAATGAAACAAAGCGTGGAAATGCAATTGCGTAAAGGACGAAACGTCCTCTCTGATTGAAAGAATTGGCTTAATTCAAGAAAGCTTTGAATTGAGAATTGATGTAATTGATTGCAATGGTTTTATTACATGTATAAAACATTGAAAAGGGACAAATTGCTTTATAATATGTGAAAGCATGGAAAGTGAGGTGGGTCACCACCGAATTAAAAGCATTCTATGATTATTTTATGCTTTTATTTGTTTTATTCTTCATGGATATGTGTATGAAGTAGAGATGGCAAATCGAAAGGCTGAGATGACCCGCCTCCCGCTTGACTCACCTATTTCGTGGGCTGGGTCAAATTTGGCTCACAAAGAAGGTGGGTTGAGCTGAACAATAGGAAATTGGGGCTCGACACGGCCCTATGACCCTTAATAAACGGGTCAAGGCAGGTCAAGTCAAACTGGAGTGCATAATTAAATACAAAAATTTATTATTGAAGGTTTTTGGTGTGGATGACTCCTTAGTTCAATTTATTCTGAACTCGCTACTTCCTGAATATGGTGCATTTTAAATTAACTGTAACACTATTAAGGACAAGTAAGATGTTAATGAATTAACCAATAAGCTTATTTAGGAGGAAAATAGGCTTAAGAATTTAGGAAGTCATTTCATTAACCTCACTATTCAATGCGCTGGTAAAGCGTTAAAAGAAAAGGCCTGCTAAACTCCTCAGGCTGATAAGAAGGAACAAAATAATTATAAGTGTCATTTCTGTAAGAAAAAATGACATTATCAGAAAGATTGTCCTAAATGCAAGGTTTGGTTCAAAAAGGAAGGTATGTTAAATACTTTTGTATGTTTCTAATCAAACTTAATTGATGTTCCTCATAATACTTGGTGGCTTAATTCTGGTGCTACTACTCATGTATCCAATATAATGTAGGGATTCCTTATAATTCAAACCACAAGTCAAACTGAAAATTTCTTGTATATGGGAAATCGTATTAAGACTCCAATTCAAGGCATAAGGACTTATCGTTTGATCTTAGATACTGGTTATCATTTAGACCTATTACAGACTCTTTATGTACCTTATGTTGAATAGTCAAAGTAGCCAAACACTTGGAATTGCAATTGACCTTATGTTGAATAGTCAAAGTAGCCAAACACTTGGAATTGCAATTGAAGAAGTGGAATATGGTCAAACCTTTATTAAATTGAGAAGGTTGGCAGCCAACCTTTGTTAGGCAGCAGCCAAAATTGGTTGCTGCTCATGCTTGCTGCCTAACGCATTTCATGCATGAGAGAGGCCTATAAATTGGCTTTCCCAGCTCATTTGTTAAGCATCCCAATTTCTTTCAAGTATCCCATTTGATCCAAGCTTCTCATTTAGAGAGAGAAAGAAAAATAGAGAGTTAGGAAAAATAATGTTTTCTCCTATTTTTAAGGGAGATTATTTTGTTTTATCTCTTTGTGATCTAGAGGAAATGTTGTAACTCATATTATTTCTCATAGTAAATTCTTTTATCCTTGTCCGTGGTTTTACCCTGATTTGTTTAAGGGTTTTCCACGTAAAATATGTGTCCAATTATTTTTCTCAAATTGTCAGCTACAACCCTGCTCTAATCCGATGTTATTTTTACAACAAGTGGTATCAGAGCCTACAATAGGGTGTTGATATCTACTTATTGTATGCTCCGTGGTTGCCACTGTAAAAGTGGATCCTCCACATCAGAAAATAAGTTAGATTATTAATCACTCTTTTGGAAATGTATTGAGTACTATTCACGTATATAAGGGTACTATTCAAACGTACAGTTACTATTCACGTGAAATAGTGAGAGCTAATTTTGTGCTCAAAGCAGTTCGTGATAGAAGCAATGGTGGCAAAATTTGAGATTGAAAAGTTCAATGGGAGAAATTTCTCACTATGGAAATTGAAGATGAAGGTTATCTTGAGAAAAGATAATTGTCTGGCAGCCATTAGTGATAGGCCAGGGGACTTCACAGATGACGACAAGTGGAATGAGATGGATGGGAATACTATTGCAAATCTTCATCTAGCACTAGCAGATGAGATATTGTCTAGCATCGAAGAAAAGAAAACAACAAGTGATATTTGGGATCATCTTAGAAAATTGTACGAGGTCAAAACACTTTACAACAAGATTTTCCTTAAGAGGAAATTGTGTACTCTACGAATGTTAGAATCTACTTCAATGACAGAGCACATAAATATTTTGAATACTCTATTTTCTCGACTCACATCTCTGGGTTATAAAATAGAGACAAATGAATGTGTTGAACTTTTACTTCAAAGTCTACCAGATTCGTATGATCAACTCATCATTAATCTGATGAATACTTCTGCGATAAAAATCCTAGTCCTCGATGATGTTGCAGCTGCTATTCTAGAAGAAGAAAATTGGCGCAAAAACAAAGAATATAGGTTGGCCAGTTCGCAACAAGTGGAGGCACTAACGGTGGTGAGAGAGAGATCAACGGAATGTGACTTAAGTGGGAGTCAAAATCATGGTAGGTCAAAGTCAAGAAGTAAGAAGAACCTAAAATGCTACCACTGTCGCAAAAAGAGTCACCTGAAAAAGGATTGCTGGAGTTTAAACAAGAAAAATTTTAGTCCTCAAGGAAATGTAGCAAGTACCTCAGGTAAAGGTGATGCACTGTGTTGTGAAGTAGCAACAACTTGTGAAGGCAGAAAAAAATTTGTTGATGTATGGCTTATTGACTCGAGAGCCTCATTTCACATGACCTCTCGAAGAGAACGGTTCAATCATTATGAATCGGTCTCTGAAGGATCTGTGTACAGTTATGATGATCGTGCCTTAAAGATTGTCAGTAGTGGAACCATCAAGTTGAAGTTGCATGATGGTATAATTCGCACCGTTCGAGAAGTGCGACATGTGGAAGGCCTGAGGAAGAATTTGTTGTCTTTAGGACAACTAGATGAACTTGACTGCAAAATTGTGGTTGAGAAATGGATCATGAAAGTGATTCGATGAGCGCTTGTACTATTAAAGGGAGAAAATGTGACTGCAAGATTGTACATGTTGAAGGGAGAGACTCTATTGGAAGGAGAAGCATCAGTTGCTTCAAGTAATCCAAGTGAAAGATCTACAACAGTGTGACATCAGAAACTTGGACATATGTTAGAACAAGGAATGAAAATTCTTATGGAACAAAATCTACTTCCAAGTCTCACAAAGGTATCCTTACCCTTTTGTGAGTATTGTATTACAAGTAAGCAGCACAGGTTGAAGTTCAAAATATCAAATTCTAGAAGAAGAAAAATTCTAGAATTGGTTCACTCTGATGTATAGTAAGCACCAGTTTTATCCCTGGGAGGAGCAAAGTATTTTGTGTTCTTCATAGATAACTATTCCAGGAGATGTTGAGTGTATCCTATTAAGAGGAAGGGAGATGTGTTTCCAGTCTTCAAAGTATACAAAGCGCGGGTGGAACTTGAATCTAGAAAGAAGATCAAGTGCCTAAGAACAGATAATGGAGGAGAATATACCAACAATGAATTTGTTGAATTCTGTAATCAGGAAGGCATTAAAAGACAGTTCACTACAGCATACACTCCTCAATAAAATGGAGTAGCAGACCAAATGAACATAACCTTGTTAGAAAGAACAAGATCAATGTTGGGAGCTGTAGGCTTAGAAAAGTTTTTCTGAGCAGAAGCAGTTAATACCGCCTATTATGTGATAAATCTAGCCCCATCAACTGCAATTGAGTTGAAGACACCGATGGAGATGTGGACTAGGAAGAAAGCTAATTATTTAAACCTCCATATATTTGGAAGTCCAGTGTACGTAATGTACAATGCCTAAGAAACTACAAAGCTGGATCCAAAATCCAGGAAATGCTTATTCTTGGGGTATGCTAACGGAGTGAAGGAGTATCGCCTATGGGATCCCAATACCCGCAAGGTTATAGTCAGTAGGGATGTTATCTTTGTAGAAGATAAACTATAGAGGAAAGAAGGTGATGATAGCACAGTGAAAGAAAATCCAGAGATTATAGTGGTACAGGTAGAAAATGAATATGAAGAAAATGATTCTTTTGAAGCAGCACCAGAGCATGAGGAACAAGAACCAGTTGTGTCTAAGGCACCGAAAATTCGTCGGTCAACTCGCTTGACAAGACGACCAGGTTGGCACTCAGATTATGTTATGGAGAGTAACGTTGCATATTGTCTTCTAACATAGGATGGAGAGCCATCAACTCTTCAAGAAGCATTGAATAGTTCAGATGCATCTCAGTGGATGGCAGCAATGCAAAAAGAAATTGAAACTCTTCATAAGAACAAGACTTGGGAACTTATGTCGTTACCACAAGGAAGGAAACCTATTGGTAACAAATAGGTGTATAAGATCAAGCATAATAGCGATAATCAAGTAGAGCAGTATCATGCAAGACTGGTGGAAAAAGGATATGCTCAGAAAGAAGGGATTGATTTCAATGAGATATTTTCTCCAGTTATCCAAATTATTACAATTCGAGTAGTCTTGACAATGTGTGCTACATTTAACCTACATCTAAAACAGCTAGATGTGAAGACGACTTTTCTTCATGGAGATCTTGAAGAAGAAATATATATGCTCTAACCAAAAGGTTTTGAAGAAAAAGAGAAAGATAACTTGATTTGCAGATTGAACAAAACTCTATATGGTCTCAAACATGCGCCGAGATGTTGGCATAAGAGATTTGATTCCTTCATCATGAGCCTTGAATACAACAGACTTAATGTAGACCCTTGTACATATTTCAAGAGGTTTGGGTAAAGTGATTACACTATTTTGTTGTTGTATGTAGACGAGATGTTGGTGACAGGCCCCAACAAAGATCGTATTAAAGAATTGAAGGCACAGTTGGCTAGGGAATTTGAAATAAAGGACGTGGAACTAGCAAACAAGATTCTAGGGATGCAAATTCACCAAGACAAAAATAGCAAGAAGACTTGGCTTTCTCAAAAGAACTACCTAAGGAAGATCTTGTGACATTTCAACATACAAGACTGTAAGTCAATTTCTACCCTATTTCATGTTAATTTCAAGTTATCCTCTAGTATGAGTCCTAGCAGTGAAGAAGAGATGATAGAGATGTCTTGAGTACCATATGCATCAACAATGGGAAGTCTAATGTTCGCTATGATCTGTACAAGACCAGACATTGCACATGCAGAGGGAGTGGTTAGTCGATATATGGCGAGTCCTGGTAAAGAGCATTGGAATGCCGTAAAAAGGGTCCTGAGATACATTAAGGAGACTACAGATGCTCCATTATGTTATGGGGGATCAGACTTTACTGTCAGAGAATATCTTGACTCAGATTATGCAGGTGATCTTGATAAAAGCAAATCCACCACAAGATATGTGTTTGCACTTACTGGCAGAGCTGTAAGCTGGTGGTCACGTCAACAACAGAAGCAGAATATGTAGCAGCTACACAAACTAGTAAAGAAGCAATATGGTTGAAGATAGTATTGGAGGAACTCAAGTACAACAAGAGAAGATTTCTCTGTTCTGTGACAATCAAAATGCCTTGCATCTTGCAAGGAATCCAGTTTTTCATTCAAAGACAAAGCACATTCGAGTTCAATTTCACTTCGTTCGTAAGAAAGTGGAAAAAGGAACAGTGGATATGCAAAAAATTCATACAAAAGACAACCAAGCAGATTTCTTGACAAAGGTGGTCAATACTGACAAGTTTGTTTGGTCTCAATCATCTAGTGGCCTAGCAGAAACGTAAGCAACAAGGAATGGCAAGGAAGAAAGAATGGTCTGAAGATTGATTGATCCTTAATCAAATCTTCAAGTGGGAGATTGTTAAATAGTCAAAGTAGCCAAGCACTTGGAATTGCAATTGAAGAAGTTGAAGGTGGCCAAACCTTTATTAAATTGAGAAGGTTGGCAGCCAACCTTTGTTAGGCAACAACCAAAATTGGCAACAGCTCATGCTTGCTGCCTAACGCATTTCATGCATAAAGGAGGCCTATAAATTGGCCTCCCCAGCTCATTTGTTGAGCATCGCAATTTCTTTCAAGTATCCCATTTGATCCAAGTTTCTCATTTAGAGAGAGAAAAAAATATAGAGTTAGGAAAAATAGTTTTTTCTCCTATTTTCAAGAGAAATTATTTTGTTGTTATCTCCTTGTGATCTAAAGGGAAGGTTGTAACTCCTATTATTTCTCATAGTGAATTCTTCTATCCTTACTTGTGATTTTTACCTTGATTTGTTTGGGGGTTTTCCACGTAAAATCTGTGTGTCCAATTATTTTTCTCAAATTGTCAACTACGACCCTGCTCTAATCCGGTGTTATTTTTACAACACCTTCAATTTTTAGGTGATGTTTTACTCTTGTGATTGGTTTTGATGATAAAAAACAACAATTGGTTTTGACTTCAAAGTTAAACAAAAATCAATTTAACATACAATGGAAAAACGGTTTTACTTACTTTGTCAGCATGATCAATTAAATTATATTCTTATACATGGAGATTTGCACAAACAAATATTATGATGAAATCCCCGAAAATGATTAAAAAAGAAAATTACTTTTGAACTATTGATCAAAATAAAGTTAAAATTTTTCAAAGGCAAAAGACCATCAATTGATGGAGAAAATTAATTATATTTCGATGATAAAATTATTGTGTAAATGGCTATTAACTTGGTACTCCAAATTACTTTTATAATCTATTAAACACCAAAATTAAAACTAATTTTATCATACAATCCAATGTCAAAAATCTTCTAATAAATTTTTTGATGACATTTGGAATATTATATTTTTATTTGATTAAAAATATTATATCAATGAAAATAATTTTGAAATGTAGAAAAAGTTTCAAATTGATTTTTTGGTCGTTGCTACAATAATTTATGGTTCTAAAATGATTTTCCTACAATGTTGCAGTATCGGTCGATCGTTTCTTACAGGTAGTCAACCATTTGCTACAGTAGCAGTCGACCATTTCTTATAATCGATCGACTGTTTTTATGCAAGCTATTGGTTGTTTAATGCCAACCACCTCTACATCATGAGTTGTCGATTGTTCTTCAAAATGATCGACCGCATTGCTTCACCAGTCGATCATTATTTGAATTTTTGAGCTAACCAATCAACCGTTTCTATTGCAGAAAGCTCCAACGGCTAGTTTCACAACTTGCCCGAGACACTCCGTCTACTACTAATAGCTATATTTTTGAATAGGCTCAAGATGCAGTATAAATAAAGGATAGATGAATGATTCAATATATAGAGGGGAGTTCATTACAAGCTTACAAGTGTTTATTCTTCAAGCGCTTCATTATTTTATTCATTTCTTTGTCAAAGGCTTTACATTTATTTTGCATCATTTGTTTACAAGCTTTGTGATTATTTTAGAGAGATCTTGTGATCCAAGAGTTTCATCTCTTAGAATCTATTTACAGTTTTATCTCCTGTAATTTCTAGCAAAATTAGCTAGAGGGCTTACATTACTTGAAGGAGAATTATTTTTCCAAACTTGTTACTAGAGGTCTTGCTTCTTCAAGCAAGAGGTTGTATATTTTCTAACTTGTTGCTAGAGAGCCTATCCAAAGTGATAAGAGGATTATAGTGAATTGCATGAAAAATCTTTAGTGAGGAGATAAGGTAGTGGATTAAGCTTAATTTAAGTTGAACCACTATATTCGTTGTATCCCTTCTTTGCTTGTATTTTTTGTTTCATTTATTATTTCAAGCATTTCATCGAAAAAAATTTCAAGTTCATCAATTTTTTAAACAACCCAATTGACCCCCCTCTAGTGTATTGGTGTCATTGTTATACAAACCCATCACTAGGAACCTTATTTCTCTTTCAAAACTAGATGTTTGTGGTTTTGGTTTTAATTTTGGACATGGTTATTTCAGTTTGTATAAGAATTCTAGACTTGTTAGTTTTGGTGTTCTTACATATAGTTTATATAAATTGAAACTTGATAATAAATTTGTTGAATATTTGCTTATTGTGCATCAAAATATTGGAATTAAATGTAATATGCTTAATGAAAGTTCATCTTACTTGTGGCGTAAGCGTTTGGGTCACATATCCAAAGAAAGACTAGAAAGATTGGTATAGAATGAGATTCTACAGAATCTAGATTTTACTGATCTTGGTTTATGTGTGGATTGCATTAAGGGAAAACAAACCAGACATGACAAGAAATGAGTCACAAGAAACACTTAGCTTCTTGAAATTATACACACTGATGTATATGGATCTTTTGATACTTTATCTTTTGGTGGAGAAAAGTATTTTATCACTTCTATCGACGATTTTTCACGATATGGATATGTCTATTTTCTTAAAAAAAAATCTCAAGCAGTGAATGCTTTTGAAGTATACATTAATGAGGTTGAAAGGAAATTAGACAAGAAAGTGAAAATTGTAACGTCTAATAGAGGGGGTGAATACTATGGGAAATATGATGAAACAAGATAGTGTCTAGGTCCATTTGCAAAAGTTCTTCAAAGACATGGCATATGTGCACAATATACTATACCATACACACCTCAACAAAATGGTGTGGCAAAAAGGCATAATCGCACATTGATGGATATGATTAGAAGTATGATGAGTAATTCAACATTACCCACGTCGTTGTGGATGTATGCATTAAAAAAAACAATGTACTTGCTAAATAGGGTTCCTAGTAAGACAGTTCCAAAAACTCATTTTGAGTTGTGGACAAATAAGAAACCTAGTTTAAGACAACTGCATGTTTGGGGTTATCCAGCAGAAGCAAGAGTTTATAATCCACATGAAAGAAAGTTAGATTCTCGAATGGTTAGTGGTTACTTTATTGGTTACCCAAAGAAATCTAAAAAGTACATATTTTATTGTCCTAACTATAGTCCAAGAATAGTAGAAACTGGTAATGCAAAATTCCTTGAAAATTGTGAAGTTAGTGAGAGTGAGGAACAACAAAATGTGGACATAAAGGAAGTTAAAGTAAATGTTCATTTATTTGTGAGTGTTCCTTCCTCCATTGTTGTTCCAAAAGTTGTTCCAGTTGTTGAAGAACGTCATAACAACACTGAACAACATTTGAATGATGAAACACCCCTTGAAGAAACTAACTCACAAAGAGCTGATGCAAATGAGTTACAAGAAATATCTTTGAGAAGATCTCAAAGAATAAGGAAATAAGCTATTCCAAGCAATTATGAAACTTATTTGCAAAAATCAAATCTTGACATTGGAATTAATAAAAAATCAGTTTCATTTTCACAAGCCATAGAAAGTGATGAGTCAGAGAAATGGATTAATGTCATGAAAGAAGAGTTAAAATCCATCTATGAAAATGATATCCGAGATATTGTTGAATTGCAAGAAGGTTCCAAACGAGTTGGGTGTAAATGGGTTTTCAAGATCAAGCGTGACTCGAATGACAATATCGAATGGTATAAAGCTAGACTTGTTGTTAAAGGATACATTCAAAAGGATGACATCGATTATAAGGAAACATTTTCACTTGTCTCAAAGAAAGACTTGTTACGTATTATCATGGCATTGGTGGCTCATTATAATTCAGAGTTACACCAATGGATGTGAAAATAGGACTTCTAAATGCAAATCTTGAAAAGGAAGTTTATATGGACCAATCTTTCTAATTGAAGGAAAATGTCATATGGTGTGTAAGCTTAAAAAATCAACATAAGGACTTAAATAAGTTTCCAGGTAATGGTACATCAAGTTTGATGATACCATCACCTATTTCGATTTTGAAGAAAATGTTGTTGATCATTGCATATATCGAAAGATTAGTGGGAGAAAAATTTTATTTTTAGTTCTTTATGTTGATGATATCTTGCTTGCTACTAATGATTTGGGCATGCTGCGAGAGACAAAAGACTATCTCTCAAAGAATTTTGAAATGAAAAATATGGGTAAAGCATCCTATATGATAGGAATTGAAATATTCCATGATAGATCATAAGGTTTGTTGGGTTGGGATTTTCTTAAAAAGCCTATATTGAAAGTATTCTAGAGATCTTTAATATGGCAAAGTGTTTTGTTGGAATTGTTTCAATTCAGAAATGGGACAAATTTAGTCTTATGCAATGTCCAAAGAATGATATAGAACAAAAAACAAATAGAATCAATTCCATATGCTTCTATTGTGGGAAGTCTAATGTATGTGCAAACTTGTACAAAATCGAATATTAGTTTTGCAATTGGTATGCTAGGAAGGTATCAAAGTAATCCTAGAATTGATTATTGGAAAGTAATAAAGAAAGTTTTAAGATATCTTCAAGGCACCAAGAATTACATGCTCATATACAGAAAAACTAATCACTTGAAAGTGACTAGTTACTCAGATTTAGATTTTGTTGGGTGCATTGATAGTAGAAAGTCCACTTTTGGTTATTTGTTTCTTCTTAGAGAAAGAGCAATATCATGGAAAAGTGCTAAGCAATCTGTTATTGTCTCATCCACTATGGAAGCAAAATTTGTGACATGTTTTGAAGTAACAATGCATGCATTATAGCTGCAGAACTTTATTTCAAGACTTGGGATTGTCGACACCATTACTAAGCCGTTAAAAATTTACTGTGATAATTCTGCAATAGTGTTCTTCTCTAAAAACAACAAATACCCAAAAGGAGTCAAGCACATAGAATTAAAGTATTTTGACGTTAAAGTATTTGGGAAACAAAAGTCCCCCCTGAACAATCGTCGCCGTACCATCATCCATGCATCCCAAATGGTCATGTATAACATTAAAATAAAGGCTTAATGCATTTTTTAGTCCCTGGACTAATCAAAAAAATAGCTTTAAGAATATCAACTAAATTGTGCTCACTATTTATCCCTAGACAAAATAATTTTATACACTTTTAGTCCTTAGCTTAATCGACATTAATTAAGACATTAATTTTGCCTAATCACATTGCCACATCATTGATACGTCACTCCTATTATTCTTGTCAGCATTGCCACATCACCACATATACACACACATACACACACCCAACCATGGTTGTCGGCGGCCATGGGGAGCCCTTCTTTCCCCTTCTCTCTCTCTCCTCATTCTGGACCGTTCTTGCCTCTGCACCCTTCGTCGATTGAGCCATTGTCGATCGCCTCAGACGTAGCAACAGCGTGACTGCCATCGCCGTTGCTGTTGTTCAACCATCGTGATCGTTCGCCTAGACAACCCCTGTTGTCCTCGTCGTTGCCTTGCCATTTGACTGTTGGCCTCGCTTCTTGTTCTAAAATCTGTAACTCGCGATTTCAGCCACCATCGCTGCTTCTTATCTCCGCCGACAGCCATCGTCAACCAATCTGCTCCCTGCACCAACCGTCCAATCTCCTCCTCCTCCTCCTTCTCCTCCTCCTCCTCTCTCTCTCTCTCTCTTGTGACAACCGGCCACCGCAACCACCGATCGAGCTTCATCTCTTCCAGATCTGGGCGACCACCAACCAAGCTTCGTCTCCACCAAATCAGGTCTTTAACCAAACTGGTAAGTTTGACCAAACCCACACATAGATGCCCCTCTCTCTCTCTCTCTCTCTCTCTCTCTCTTGCCCAGATCTATTCCCCGACCGCTGGGAGTCGGGGAAACCAGGGCTCCCTGACCCCTAACGGTCGAGGAACGGCTAGGGGTCAAGGACCAAGGTTTTAGGGTTCCTCGACCCCCAACAGCCGACGACCATGGCGACCAGCCGCCCGACCACTTGGTTCCCAGTCCCAGCCACAGTTGGGTCGAGGAACTAGCCTCCCCATCGTCATGGTCAAGGAGCCAACTGTGGAGACTTTTTTTTTATTTTTATAAAAATATGGACAGCAAACGTAGATATTATGAGTGATATGGTAATGACATGTCAGTGACGTGACAGCGTGACGAGATAAAGTTAACATCTCAGTTAACATCAATTAAACCAGAGACTAAAAGTGTATAAAATTATTTTGTCCATGGATAAATAGTGAGCATAATTTAGTTGATATCCTTAAAGTCATTTTTTTTATTAATACAAGGACTAAAAAATGAATTGACCCTAAAATAAAATACACCACACAAACCTCATGCCATGCATGTGATACCACCATGCTTTACACACAAGGAGTTTAATGAAAGACTTAGTGGTTAAGCTTCCAAGCACTAAGAGTTCTCCAATTGCTACTCACCTCTTTCCTTAGCATCTTGTCTAGGAAAAGGGTCTCTCCTAAGCTCACAAAGCTTCTCCTTTTTTTCTATGTAATGATAGGCATGAAGAAAATGAGCAAAAAACCATATTTTCCAACTCTTTTATGTTGCCCTTACAATTGCCCAATCACCCCTACTTGATGCCTTATTAGTCTCTCAGGACCGGCCTTGGGCATAGGCTGCCTAGGCAGTCACCTAGGGCCCATGCCCATTTTAAGTCATCAAGGGGCCCATGCCCATTTCAATTTTCAAATTTTAAATTAGTTAACAAAATAAAATTAATTTAAAATAATAAAATTAAAAATTAAGGAGAGGTTAGGTGACCATGCCTCTTTCAAAATCATTGTAAATTTTTAATTAATCTCAATCTCCCATATTTCTTTTATCAATAATTAATTCCATGAACATCACTATAATTTTTAATTAATCTCAATCTCTCACATTCCTTTATTAATAATTAATCTCATTCTCATGCGTTTGGCAGTAGCATCCATTCCCTCACAACTATTCAATGTATTTTTAATTAATCTCAATCTCCCCCTTGTATGATTGTATCACAACTATTTCCATGTACCTGACAGTGGTCGCAACTCCATCGTCTTCCTCAGTTCCACTTATTCTCATTTTTTTATCCATCCATTATCACTACATCTGCCATCAATCTACACAGGCGTAGGTCCTTAATCCAACCAATTTCATAATTATGCATTATTTTCAGTGATTCCATTTTCGTCCTCATCATCCCGTTGTGTGATTTATCAGGTATATCTTTTATTTTTTTTTTATTAGCCCTTAAATTATCAATTAATTTTGTGTATATATTTCAATATTTGTGATCCCTTTGTTATTAGTGAATCTATCTGCCATCAATCTACACAAGCGTAGGTCCTTAATCCAACCAATTTCATAATTATGCATTATTTTCAGTGATTCCATTTTCGTCCTCATCATCCCGTTGTGTGATTTATCAGGTATATCTTTTATTTTTTTTATTAGCCTTTAAATTATCAATTAATTTTGTGTATATATTTCAATATTTGTGATCCCTTTGTTATTAGTGAATCTACACTAATAGATTGGTGATTATGTCTATTGAAAAATATATGTTGGAATAAATTAATTATAATAGTTTAATTGTTGATTTTTCATCTAAAAATACTAAAAGAATAAATTTAAAATGAAATATTGTGAATTTTATATAATAAAAACTTTTTTATTCATATTAATTTTATTTTTAAATATAGTCATAGGGGGCCCCATAAAAAATTTAACTTACGGCTCCTAAAATCTCAGGGTCTGCCCTGTCTCTTTTATAAGGGCATTTTGGTCCACCAAGATTTGAAAATCAAACTACAAATTTGCCCTACAAATTTTGGTTTGTCTCCCATTCTTTTCCACCTTGTTTGTCTTTGTTACTGCCTCTGATATTCTGCTCGTTGTCCTTCCTAACAACGTCTTTGATAAGAATGCCCAAGGAGAATCTTTTCAAATGCTTCATTACTGATTTCCTCGAGCTCATTTATTTGAAGCTTTCTCTCAAGGCGTGCTTCAGTCAAATTTACTAGGAGGATCGCTAGCCCAAAGTGAGTTTATCATGTTGACCCGTAGATTGGAAGCTTCCGTAGCAGCATTCTTAAAGCAATTAAAATATTATCTTGCGCAAAGTAGCTCTTCTAGAAACTGCCTTTGTAACTTTTGTCGAGAGCTATGGCTAGGCTAAAACCTGTGATGGCACCAGCAATCTAGATCAGAGCTTGATATGCAAAAGCACAGTTACAAAAGCAAATAGCTATGAAAGGCTGAGATTCAACACCAATTGATGCAACAGTATTATAATGCTTTACCGCCTCTCCAGGCCTTCCATACTAAAAGGCTTCATTCCCTTGATCCTTGTGATGTAGAAGTTGACAACTTGTCGCAGTGAATGGGATTAACAACCACTCTTCACTACTTCCATGCTTTGCTTTGGGAGATCTCAATATCTCCAACTCCTCCAGAAAATCAAGAGCCACCTCAGGCTTTTCCAATGGGAGGTAGGACTTGGACACTAGACGTCACCCCCATAGTCTTATAGATGATTCATTGTTCTTGAGTCTATAATCAACTTTGTTGTTATCACCAACTGTCATAGAAAAATTCTTTTCAGCATAAACGAGGGTCTGCTCACAAAGTTGAATTACCTCTTCATACCTCTAAAGCATGTGAAAAGCCCCTCCCTTCAAAGGTTCAATACTGGGTCGTCCTCGATGTCCTAGTTGCTGATGATCATACACCGCAGACTTTAAGTTGGCTTCTCACTCCTTCTTGGGGTTATATTCTCAACATATCCTATAACGGCTGATTGTCTTTTATGTCCACTTGAGTTTCTCGACTATCTCGTCCTTAGCTGCATGCTTGTAGGGGAATACTCAAATGACACCAACTCGTCTTTCTTGAAGACCCTCAATGGGTTGGTCTAGGTAATGATGGTTCGAAAGAAATGGTCGTGATTCTCTTGCTTGCCATGCAGATGAGTTCCCTCTAACAATCTTGTTATGCTCTGAACACATCGTGGTCTCTCCCTGATTTCCTACATTTATTGAGCAAAACAATTGTTAACGCCCGATCAAGGGCAATAGGGTGATCGCGGTCACCGGAGGACCTCATCTTAGGACCATTGAGGGCTTTTGGAAACCCATACGCGACCTCTGATAGCTTTATACTGGGGAACCCAATTGGCGACTTGGCTATCTTCCTCGTAGATTTTAACTTCTTGTCAGTTTCCCACAAACGACGCCAAATTGTTGTTGCCAAAATACAACAATTGAAATTTGTAATGAGGGAGAGTCAGAGACGAGGGAGAGTGAGGTGGACAGCTGGCAGGAGTCTGCTGGTGGAGATGGGCGTTAGGCAGCTCCGGTCCACAATATCCTGGCCAGGGTCATAGATGGGCCTTTGAGGGCACTTTCGGTAATGGGTTTCTCCATCAAACATTGGCCTCCTAGGCACTCAGGGCATAACTGCGCTTATAAGAACAAGTTAGAAGGCACACGGGGATTCCTCACCCATGTATGCCTTCCGATGTTTAAGTCAATACAAATAGAAAAGCAATGCAATAGACAAGTAAAGCATGATATCATTGAATACAAGGTAAACCATACCTTACCCGATCAAAGAGGGTTGATCACGATACTGTTACAGGGTGTCGAGGATAGACTTGTACATTAGTAGCAATCAGACGAGCTTAAAAGGAATCCCCCCCCCCCCGAAGAGCCAGTCAACCTAGAGGGCCCTCCGGGAGAAGGTGGGTCTTGCAACGAGCTGTCGAACCAAGGTCTCGGCCCTTAAGGGACATGCCCGAGCGCAACTCCGGGCTTAGTGGGAGATGTCTCGAGGTGATGCTTACTTGACCACTGCTCCCGACACATCGCACTCTATGGACGTAAACATGTTACATTACATCCTATAAGTATATCACATGTGGGATCATATAAACATTATATATCATGTCGCGTGAACATAATGTAATATAGGGACTTGTGGGTGCATGATAAGAGCATGGCGTGCTATTACACGATATCACAACCCATGGTCCTCTATCTGGCTGCTACTCACATAAGTGGGTTATGATATGCATACATAAATATACAAACATTATATATGTTGTAGCTAGAAAACTACGACAATAGAATTTGTTCAAGGTGGGAGAAATCGTCGCTCGATGCCCAAAGGAATGGCCAATAGGGCGGTCCTTCCGGAGAGAAGAAGAATCTTCTAGAGAGAATAAGCCTCTCAGGGAGAAAGAATTCTTCCAAAGATGAGGATACCTCTCGGAAAAAAACTGTGGAAAGGACCCTTATGGAGGGATCGTCAGTCTAGCGAAGTGAGGCAACTCTTTTTCATTGGGGGCTTTAACTGTAACAACTGTCGGAGAGACGCTGATCAACTTCCGGAGAGAGCTAGGGTTTCTCTCAGGGGAGATCAAGGGGGCTTCCGGAAGGACTGCAAACAAGAATGAGAGTTAGAAGGCTTCGAGAAGGAATTCCCGCGAAAGCCCTTCGACAAGCAAGTTAGCACAGGGAAAAGGAAATAACCGCGGAAATGAATCCAAGTGCTTCGGAAAGAGAAAATCTAGAGAGAATATGAGTGGGTTACCCGATGTTTTGGTCCTTGCCATTGTGTTATGCCTTACCTTTTATAGAGGTCTAGTGGGGGTCCCGTATTCTTCTCTCAGAGAGGACTCCTCTTTCGAAAGTGATGTGTCTGAGACCATAGAGCCTCTCGGAGAGAGCCTCCTCCAAGAGACCTCTCCATATCGTCTTTCAAAAAGAGATCTCTCAGGGGTCTCTCGAATAGAAAGTACAACAATATATGTACACGCTACATGCTAGTTGCAGGGGAAAATGACTAGAGGACCAGATGGACAAGGAAGATGGTAGACATGGAGTTCACGAACAACATCTCTCACGAAGGGTCCTCCCAGGAAGAAACATTTCTGAGATGGACCTCTCAGCAAGAGGTCTCTCGAAGAGACCTCGCCGAGAGGAAAATAGAGGCCTCTCGACGAAAGGTCTCTCCGAGAGACCTCGCCAAGAAGGGTTTACCGAGAAGAGAGACAGAGGCAAGGATGGAGATCGTCGTGATGCCTTGCGAAAATGGTTTGCGAGGAAATACTATCTAGGAGACAATGGCCTTTCCGAGAGGGAGTTACAGTAGTAAGGGGTGACTGGCTTTTCAAGAGATCATTGTCGAGAGGGGGAATCCTTTCCAAAAGGCTTAGCCTATCGGGAGAGATTGCTGAGAGGGAGTTGATGCTCTCTAGAAGAAGAAAATCCTTCCCGAGAGTTGCCATGCTTGTCGAGAGAGAGATAAAACTTAGGCCTTTTAGAAGCAGCCCCCTTCTCTTTGACCCATTAACTTGGCCTATTTATATCCAATATGCCTTGGACCATTTTGCCCCTCCAACTATGCCTATTCATATTATTGCCATTATCAATAATACTTTGGCCATTTGCTCACGATTTCTTCTTAGAAAATGCATCCCAACTCAGGACCACTTTTCGAGATTCGTCCGCCTTGGGCTTATTGACCAAAATACCCCTTGGCATCTAATGACTAAAATACCCCTAGGTGGACACTCGAGAATTCTATGGCACAACACATTTAATCGCTACATTAGTCCCCTCCATCCTCCATGTTAATTCCCTCATTTTCCCTTTCTTTCATTCCTTAATCTTTTTCCAATTCCGAAAGACACCAACGGGGAAGATTCTTGGTCATTAATCAACCATTAGGCGGTTATCATTGTCTCAGTGACATTTTTTCAAATTCCCAAGTCCATGGTCCAAGACCCAACTGTAAGTCAAATTGTTCATCAAAACCCGTCATTTCAGTGAGTCTATTCAGTCATTCAAACCCCCAAGTTCTAGCGTCCAAACTTGTCCAGTGTGTAGGACAAGTCACGACCTTCAAGCTTCAATCAACAGAACCCCTGGTTCAGTTGTTTGAACTTGCCTTATGAGCGAAACAAGTTCCAGTCTTCTAACTTCGGTCAACTGAGGCTTCCATGCCTCAATCTTCAATTAACTAAGAACACTCTCCAGTGTATTTTCACCTCCTTTTTCCCTACTCACTTCTCCCTTTGATCATCCTTATGCCCGTCTCGAGCCATGAATTACCTTTAATTTTCCCACCCAAACCCTCTGTGGTCCACTTGATCTGTCAATCCCCCGCCTGATGATCTAAATATCCCTCAAATTGTCTCAAATACCCAATTTCTCCTAGAAATTCCAATTAATGAATTTAATTAATCGGAACAAAATTACACGTCATTGAAAAGGGGGAGGGTTTGGACACATACAAGCTGATTTAAATATTTCTATTCAATTAAAAAAGAAAAGATGTCAGAAATATGGGATGTGAAACTAGAACTAAATATTTGCTGTGACTTATACATTACCAAAGCAAGACACCATCTTTTACAATCATATACATGTATATCTACATATAATATGATAAAGGTGTAGGAAAAGTATAACATAACAAACAGATTTTTATATGAAAATGGTTAGGGCGCTTTAATAATAGTTCACTGTTCAAATTGTTGATCTATAAGTCCATACCTTCATCAGTTTGGTCCTCATTGAATACCAATACAAGCCTTTTGGTAACAACACAAGAGCGCTGAGTTGTCGTCCATTCTATTTACCTTCAATCTCTGAATAGACCTGCCAACTGATCAGATCAAACTCAAGACTGTCCACCAAGAAAAAGAAATAGTTATGAAAAAGAAATCCATTTTGTGGTCAGTTGATTAATAAGCACCCAATGATGAAATATTGTTAGCACCCTGACTTTCAATAAAGAACAAATGCACTTTAGCGGAAACTTTACATTAGAAAATGAAAGGATTATACCTAATAACATCAGAGTGGTCTTTATTGAAGATAAGATGTAGAACACAATTAATATGGTTTGGAAACGTGAAAATACACTTGTAAGGCAAGTAGATGAAATGGAGAAAGTTTGCAGCAAAAGAAAGAAAGAGGAAGACCCCCAAAAAAAAAAAAAAAACTTGGTGGTGTACCCTAAACATAACATAGGATTTTATGGCATTAAACATAACATAGGATATTATTGCATTAATAAGGAAATGGCTAGAAGTCTAGAATTCATGGAGTTGACCCCCTAGTGGGCTTAGGGCTTGTGACTATTGTTGTTATTGAAGCAAATGAAAAGATTCCTTACCTTGGCGCAAACTGTTCTTCAACTAAAGAATGTGTCTTGCCTGAGATGAACGCTAATGTACAATGATGATTAATGTGTCAAAACTAGAAAAATGCCCTCAAGGCATCCACAACTTTCTCAGGCCTGTTAATACAGAATACTGATCAGAAATTAAAAAACAAAGTCTAACCATAAATGATGCAATGGAGTGATTTACCAGTCCTCCTGTGGCATATGGCCAGCTCCTTCTATCAGCTTCAGCCTGACAAAGGAAGGATTTTTTTTCTGAAATTCTTCTGCCACCGACTGAGGCAGATACTTATCAGATATTCCCCAGGTAACTAGTACTGGTTTCTCCCAGCTGATGCAAAGAAGCCAATGTTCCAGGATCCAAAAGCAGGAAGAGAAATGCAGTGTTAGCATCAAGAAGAAATAGTTTCAATATGAAGTTGCACAAAATTCAAAGGGAAACACTATTCAGAACAGAAAACTATAATCACCAAGATAAAAAGAGATAATTGAATTATCAACATCAATGTTGCAAAAAAGGATTAAAATGGACACACCAGATTTTCTTTTATTACCAGATTGAAGATTTCCTAGCTACTAGATATACGTCTCAAGCCCATTAGATCATCAAATAAGAATTAAGTGCGACCTCAACCAAAAACAAGGATCATGTCATGCGATAGATGTACAAAAACTTTTCTCCTTTTTATCAATTTTAACATGACAAATAACTTGTCTTGAAATTACCATCAACCTTAGCGTCAGCACAATATTGACCTCCATTTTCTCCTAGTTAGCAAGCCTGAGTTTAACTTCCATCACAACTGTTATACCTTGAGTGCAGTTATGCTTGGTTTTATAATTTGATTTTGCTCATAAGAAACATTTATGAGCTCTAATGTAGCATTTTCAAAATTTCTCTGTTTATTTTCAGATGAAGAGATTATGTCAACAACAACAACAACAACATATCCAGCCGTTATCCCACTATGTGGGGTTGGCTACATGAATTCTAGACTTCTATGTGGGTTACATCCCAACAGATAGTTTGTCTAGAATTCATATTTGGATCCGACTAAGTTTTACGCTGGCTGTCGGCTACCTAACGCAACCCTCCTCCTTTATCCGGGCTTGGGACCGGCAGTGGATAATATCCCCTGGCGGAGTAATGATGAAATGAAGTTTGAACACCATCTTCACATGGAGAAATTTCATGAGATGGTGGTGAATGAAGATAATTGATATAGTTGTGTTCCATAACTTAGTTGACATGGTGAAACCAACAAGTACAATATGGAAACACAACAAGATGAAGAGATTATGTCATGAAAATATTTACATATTCCTTCAGGTTCTACAGATTCAAGATCCTCCAATCTATGTACCAACAAAAACATTAATAAAGATCCTCAAAATTAAATCATTTAAGGGATCTCTTTTTGTCATTTTTCTAATCTGATTTTTATTCTGTAATATGGAAAAGTTAATTTGTATTTGTACTCTAATATTTTTGTATTTAAAAAGGAAATGGAAGTTAACTGAGCAAAATAAATGTTGTCTAAGAAGGTGGGGTCAAAACCACCATTAGAAATTTAAAAACCTCAAAGAGAGAGAGCTAGTTCAATGTCCATACATCCCCAAAGTTATGCGTAGTAGTTCATCTTTGTTGTTCACTTGGAGCTTCATTATCAAACTCGAAGTTTGAAAGCATTGTCATCTCTAAATAATTTTAAAAAGTTATAAGCCCTTATTGGAGGGTCAGCCTTGGGAGCTAAGGGTAAGGTTGATTCATTGTCATTCAAAGTCACATGTTTGAGTTGTGAAAATAGCCTCATTGTGAAGAAAGGTAAGGTTGCATACAAAAACAATCCTCTCCTGACCCTCGTAACATGAGGGGACTCATGCAAGAGAAATGCCCTTTATAAGCTCTCATTGATTGCTTATAAGTGATTTGTGAGAATCTCTTGGGCAAAATCTATAGCTCCCATAGTCAAAAATATCAATCTTCTAGGGGGAGATTATTCATAGGCTTTTAGGACAAATCTTTTGTAGTAAAATATTGGCTATGACATGGAAGTTAACTGTCATAAGGTTGTTTTCAAGAATAGAGGAAAATCTCAAAGAGATTAGGGAGTACATGCATTTCAGTATAGTCAAAACAATGAAAATCATTTCACGGATTTTTCTCCTTTACATTTTGTTATATATTTGTAGTGATGTCACACTTATATCATCCAAGCATAAACACATTTTATGTACTCGCATTGATCAGTCTTAATCTCATGATGAATAGCTTGTGAATCTTGTTCATATTCTTGTCCATATGATGCAGAAATAAATGCAGTTAGGGCCTAAATAATTTATTTAAGAGAAGGAACAAATAACAAAAACCTTCTTTTATCCCTCCAAGTCAAACTCAATGACATCTCCAAGAAGAGATATGGATGGATATTGAATTGCTATCCTGTAGTAGTTCTGCTCCCTCGTTAATTAGTTTCATCCAACTTGAACACCAGTGAATTGCCACGACTACTAAATTTTATCTTAAAAATCCTATCATTTAATGGAAAATTTCACAAAAGATTTTCTATGAGACAAATTTCCAAGTCATCGCCTATCCTGCTTCCACCAAATGGAGAACACACAAGCAAACCATTGACTATAATAATGTATATCCATGTGTGTACAAGCTTGTAGATACCTGTGCATATCTAAACCATTGACTGTAATAATGTATATCCAAGATATTCTCAATCATCCTACTCATATCTAAAATACTTGTAATTTAATTTTATACCTTCCTGATGCAAAACCAGTTTCTATTTGGCTTGAGATACCTTTGAAGTTGGCTTTTCTTGCAGCTTCAAGAAGAGCTGAAACACCAAACAGTTAAAAAGTAAGATTGTAATTGCCTTGCTTTTGCTTTTGTTGTTCTCCATACATCAGCAACTTGAATGCTAACCCATAGAATAGCATATCTGGAAACAAGTTTCTGATAATAACTTGTAACATGCAATATTGTTATGGAATCCTTTACCAATTAAAGAAGAAAAGAACCTAGGAATTTCATGATTTTGTGCCTCTTTCACTCTCTCCACTCACCATTTGGATCACAAAGTTTAGAAAATTTGGTTTGTGTCCTTTCAAGTGGAGGATGTTCTAAAACTAAAAGAATAGAAAAAAGGCAATCCTTTTATGTGCATCTGAATGGTCAGGTATATTCGATGACATTCATCAACCATATGGCAAGTTCATTACACCTGGCTTACAAGATAGGGCAATTTTTCCGACTTTCCAATGTTTAATATTATTAATAAACGAATCAATTATCTCCTATCAACAGAAATTATACATATCAACACAACAATTTTTCCCCTCCCCTAACACCCCCTCCCCACTATTTTTTAATTTTTTCAAAAGCTCTGTTGTCAATATATAAACCAATCAATTGCTCCTACCAATGGAATTTACATATGCAACAGCCGTGGTCTTCCCCTCTACTAACACCCTCTAGCCCCAAGGGCATAAAGTGTGGTGGTACCAGTAGTAGTAGCAGTAGCAGCAGCCATAATAAAATGTATGCATGACGGCCTGATTTTCTCAGTTGACTAGGAAACCTATCCTGCTCAGTAAACAGAATCCGCCTCAAACCACCAAGTGTATGAACCACAACTAAACTCATGAACCATGAGGTGTGATAAGAGACAAATCTTACATATAAGTAAAATAGTCACATTCAATACACACATCATTGGGAGAATGCGAACCTCTCATTGGTTTGTCAGTTCCAAGACACGACAAGTAACCATTAATTTCTCTGTTTGTTCCTTGCACATAATTGGAATCTACTTAGAGAACATTTCAAGATACAACATAATAAACAAAAGCTAGTCAAAAAGAATTGTCACTTCCACCAAGGGCACTATATAACAGCACCAAATAGTTGCCAAACCCAGGAGAATATGCATCTGGAAAAGGTTCTCACAGATAATATGCCAGCATTTCATGTTTGCACTATATTGTTGTTGATTAGTATTGACATGAAGCTATCATACCTGAAAAATCATAATTAGAAATTTTCTGGGCATAAAATTAAACTCTGAATTGCTATATGATACAGTTGTCTCCTCTACAAAGACATAAAACTAAGTGGCTATAGTTTGAAGATAAGCTGATCAAAACCAAAAGTGATTCAATTTCTTTTTCCTCTTGTATGCACAAAATGGCAAACATTCAGATGCTATGGAGAACATTATATGTCATGCATCATGGAAATGTTAAAAGCAGATACAAGTACAAACCAAATCCTGGCCCACTGCTTGACAAATACGGTAACCGATAAACATCAGCCTTTTCTAGCTTCAGGACATAACTGTCAGGAGAGCAATCATATCATTAGATAAATAAAAAAATTCAAAGTAACTGTTCTCTATAACTTATGAACTAAACTGTCAGAATGTCAAGTAAGCCTGAGAGCAATTTTCATATTTCAATTATCAATATTTGTGAAGTAATTTTAACTTAGTTTGCAAATTTTTACCAGATTCTTTTTTTGCCGAAATGATGAAAATGTGTATAGCATATGTTTAAAAATAACTTGAACTTTCCTAAATAATTTCTCCTGAACGCTTCTACAATGATTTCTCTTCATACGATGCAGAACCTAAGAAACAGTACTCAAGAATAGAACCAGAAGAAGCAACTGCAGCTTGAGCACAGTGATAAACTGAGCCCAGCAACAAGGAATGCACTTCAACAAAAATACTCTCATTTTATTTTTTTTTGCTTGGTTAAAATACTCACTTTTATAAACACTTGAAATCTATCTTGATACTTAACAATTATGATGATGCCAATGTGCTCATTATAAGACGCTACAGCAATGTTCCTAATACATAATAGTGTGGAAAAAACTGCATAACTCATTCATTTACTTGATAGCCATATATACAGACTAGCTTCCTAAATATGGAAGTGAATTTCTCCTAATTCAGTATTCTTCTATTTACAGAAATATAAACCTAATTTACAGCCTTGACTTTACAGAATATTACTATCAATCTTCTTGATGTATCTTGCCTTGATTTATAGCAAATTTTCTTGATTTTTTTGCCTTCATTCATGACACTCCCTCTCAAGCTGGTAAATAAACATTGTTCATTCCTAACTTGACTATAATTTTGTGGAAGATAGGACTAGGGAGTCCCTTGGTTAGAACATCAGCTAGTTGGAATTCACTTGGTATATAGGGAGTATAACTAAGCCCGCTGTCTAATTTCTCTTTAATAAAATATCGATCAACTTCAATGTGTTTTGTTCAGTCTTGCTGTACAAGATTGTGTGCAATGTTGATAGCAAACTTATTATCACAATAGAGTCTTATAAGGCTACCCCACTTGAGTCTCAAGTCTTCAACAATAATTTTCAACCATAGCAACTCACATATACCCCGTGCCATTGCCCAAAATTCCGATTTTGCACTTGACCTAGTCACAATAGTTTTCTTTTTACTCCTCCAAGTGCCTAGATTTTCTCCCAAGACAGTGCAATACCCTTTGGTAGACCTCCTATCAACCACCGAACTTGCATAATTTGCATCAGTATAGACCTCTAGAGTAAGATTAGCCCCATTTTTGAACAAAATTCCCCTTCCTAGGGTACCTTTGAGTAGTGCAGAATTCTATAGACTGCTTGCAGATGAAGCTCCTTGGGTTTATGCATAAACTGACTTACTATGCTCATTACATAGGCTATGTTCGGCCTTGTGTGAGATAGATAAATCAACCTGCCAACTAATCTTTGATAGGCTTCTTTGTTGGTATCCTTGTCTCCCTCTAACTCACCCAATTTGTGATTAGGATCAATCGGGATGCTAGCTAGTTTGCAAGCCATTTTCCCTGTGTCCCTCAAAAGGTCAAGAACATACTTGTGTTGAGATATGAATATCCCATGCCTGGATTGTGCCACTTCAATACCTAGAATATATTTTAAATTCCCTAGTTCCTTGATTTCAAATTCCATATCCAAACATCTCTCCAAGTTTTGTCTCTCCTTTTCATCATTCCCTGTCACTATAATGTCATCAACATAGACAATAAGGGGTTGTAACTAAACCTAAACTTGAGTGTTTTATGATCAAGGTGTGGTCCCCTTGGCTTGGTTTATACCCCATAGTTTGCATCACCTTGGAAAATCTCTCGAACCAAGCATTAAGTGATTGTTTCAAGCCATATAGTGACTTCTTGAGCTCGTAGACTTTAGTTCCAAGTCTGTTTTCACTGAATCTTGGAGATATATCTATGTAGATCTCCTCCTCAAGGTCTCAGTGTAAGAAAACATTCTTCACATCGAATTGCTGTAAAGGCCAGTCAAAATTAACTGTTAGGGACAAAAGAATTCTTACTATGTTCATTTTGGTTACCAGAGCAAAAGTTTCCTGGTAGTCAATTCCATATGTTTAGGTGTATCCCTTAGATACCAACCAAGCTTTGTACTTTTCAAGTGACCCATCTACTTTATATTTGACTACAAAAAGCCATTTGTAGCCCACTGATTTCTTTCCCTTTGGCAAACCCACAATTTCCCAAGTATTGTTCTTCTCTAGGGCCTGCATTTCAACACTCATAGCATTCTTCCACTTTTTACACCTTAAAACCTCTGATAATGGGGCAGGAATGGATACTGTATGAATGTTTGAAAGAAAGCTTTTATGAGTTGAAGAGCACCTTTGAAAGGATAAAAAATGAGATAATGGATATGAGGGATACTTTGTACACTCTCGAGTTCCTTTCCTTGGGGCTATGGGAAGTTCTATTTCTATCTTGGAATCAGTCTTAGAAGGTGAGCTAAGAGATCTTACCTCATTTCCAAAATCTGGTTCTAATGATAGGTGCAACCTTGGCTCAAGTTCTGGATTAGTCCTCCTTGTGTAAATCTATGAGAAACGATTGTTGGTAATTGTTTGTCCCTTTCCAGGGTCATGGGGTTCAGGGAGGTTCAATATAGGAGATTCTAGTTCAGGATAGGCAGGTTGAGGCTGGGTTTCTAGTGCAGGGGTAAGGGTAAGTTTTGTAATTTCATGTTTAGGAGCAAGGTCTTCAGGACTTGCAAACTTAGGTAAAGATTCTGGCATGGGATTAAGTTCAGCTTCAGGTTTCTACACTTCAAGTGGAAAAGAGGTAAGGAGAGGCTTATCCGTATCTTCCATACATGAAATCTCCCACTAAAGATAAGTGTTGAGTTATATGGATTATAGTCTAGGGTTTATCCTATGATAGAGCCCATGGCCCATGGCCCATTGTATTTGTATATATATATATAGGTGTATAGTCTATGGATTTAATTAAGTGATTTTATACACATTTAAAGCTAGGTTTATTTCCTAAGTTTTACATGGTATCGGAGCCAAAATACAAAACCTAGTTTTTAATACAAACCCTAGCAGCCACCATACAAACCCTAGCCGCCGCCGCCGCAGCTGTCGCCGCCGCCGCCCACATCACCGACGAACACCGTCGGTCGTGTCGCCACCGACCGCCGCAGCCTGCCGTCGCCGACCGCTGTGTTTCTCTCGCGCGCGCTACTGGTCAGCTGCGGGTCTTCACCGTCCGGCCACTGATCCAGCACACCACCACCGTCGTTGTGTTCGCCGGCCTCCGATCTGTTGACCCCCGGAAGATCGTCGCCGTTGCCGCCGCCACGCGCCGCCTGTCTCGCACTGTTCACAGAGACGTTTTTGCTCCGATCTCTTTCACCAGTGCTCCAATCGCAACGTCGTCTTCACCATTGGACTCGCCTCCTTCAGTCCATCCCAGCCCAAGTGGTTTCGTCGCCATCCGCTGCCATCCGCCGCCGCCGGTCACCGGAATCCGCCATCTGCCGTTGCTCCAGCGCACCTGTTCTTTGTGCTGAGTCATCCAGCCTTTATTTTTGGTTTATTTAACCCTTTGGTTTCAGATCTATTGATCTTGTAGGGCTCCCTTTTATCCAACATGGCTGGTACTAGTAAATCTGGTTCTTTTCTGGTATTTTGTCTCCCTCTCCAGCTATTGCTACTGAGAAGTTGATGGGTAGTTCCAATTATATCTCTTGGTCCAAGGCGGTTGAACTATGGTGTATGGGTCAAGGCTTACAGGATCATCTAACTACCAAGGCCGAGGATGTGAACACAAACAAACCCGAGTGGCAGCGAGCTGATGCTCTGTTGTGTAGTCTCCTGTGGCAGTCAGTTGATCCCTCTCTTCATCCAATCTATACTAACTATACCACGTGTTGTGAATTGTGGGTTCAGGCCAAGGCGTTATACACTAATGACATTCAACGCATGTATTCAGTGGTGTCTAATATGCTCAGTTTACGACAACAGGGTTCGACTCTTCCTGATTTTCTTGGTCGGATGGCCTCTATTAAAGCTAAATTTAACTCATTATTACCTGTTGGTAAGACTGCTGCAGAAGATCTAGCTCAGCGAGATAAGTTCTTCATGGTGTGTACTCTTGCTGCCATTGGTCCTGAGCTTGCTCCTGTTCGTGATCAGATTCTTGCTAGTCCTATTGTACCTACTATGGATGAAGTGTATTCTCGTCTTCTTCGGGTTTCATCTGTTCCTACGATGCCTCCCTCTTCTGCAGGTGATCATTCAGTCATGGCTTCTCAGGTTCAGAGTACTGGCGAACAGGGCGGAGATCGTGGTAATCGGGGCAAACGCCCCAAGTGTAACTATTGTCACAAGTGGGGGCATACTAAGGAACAGTGTTATAAGTTGCATGGCCGCCCTCCTCATGTTAATGTTGCTCATGCTGATGGTTCTCGATCTGAGTCCTTTGATGGTCATCCACCGCAATCTGTCCTTCTCACTGGGGCTGACTATGATGACTATCTCAAGTATAAGACGTCCCAGCAAACCTTATCCACAGTTGCTTCTGTTGCCCACTCTGGTGATTTCACTGCCTGTCTCGCTCAGTCTTCCTCTTTGGGACCATGGGTCCTGGACTCAGGTGCTTCGAATCATATCTCTGGTAATCCCCATTTGTTCTCTCATTTTTCTAATTCTAGTTCTTTACCTTCTGTAACATTAGCCAATGGATCCAAAGCGATTGCTAAAGCTATTGGCACTGCCAAACCCTTACCTTCTCTGCCTTTGGATTCTGTCCTTTATCTTCCCCATTGTCCCTTTAATCTTGTCTCTGTTAGTAAACTTACGCGTGCCTTAAATTGTTCTATCACATTTGATGATCATTCTGTTACTATTCAGGATCGCGATACGGGACAGATGATTGGCGTCGGATGTGAGTCGCAGGGTCTCTATCATCTCAACCTTCCTGCATCGCCTATTGCTTGCTCAGTGACTGAGTCTCCTGCTCTTCTCCACAATTGTTTGGGACATCCTAGTTTGGCCAAGTTTCAGAAGATGATCCCCAGTTTATCTAGTTTGTCGTCTTTTCATTGTGAGTCTTGTCAACTTGGAAAACAGTCTCGCACTTCTTTTCCAAAGCGTGTCAATAATCGGGCTGTGTCCCCGTTTGCTTTAGTTCATTCCGATGTCTGGGGTCCTAGTCGTGTCGTGTCTGTTTTGGGTTTTCAATATTTTGTAACGTTTATCGACGATTATTCTCGTTGCACATGGTTATATTTAATGAAAAATCGTTCTGAGTTATTCTCAATCTTTGAATCCTTTTGTGCTGAAATCAAAACTCAATTTCATACCTCTGTCCAAGTCTTGCGCAGTGACAATGCCCCTGAGTATTTTTTTATTCCCTTTACTACCTTTATGTCTACTCAACATAGACTTCTAATACTTGACGTCCAAGTAAGAAATTGGAAAAGAAAAAATCATATAAAACAAAATCCAAGAATCAGGTGGTGGAATTTAAAAGGGGAGAAACAACTAATCTTCAAAGAAAAATTAAGGGGTAGAAGAGAATGGAATGGAGAAAGACAAACAAACCAAATGTGGAAAGAAATGGCTAATGCTCTGAGAAACACGGCAAAGGTAGTTCTTGGAGAGACAAATGGTAGAGCCCCTAACCTTAAGGAGTCTTGGTGGTGGAATGAAGATGTACAATTGAAAATTAAAAATAAGAAAACTTGCTATAAAGCGGTATATCAATGCAACAATGAAGAAAATCAAAAAAATTATAAAGAAGCAAAAAAGGCAGCAAAAAGAGCTGTTAGTGAAGCAAGGTCAAAAGCATATGAGAATCTATATAAACGACTTGATACAAAAGATGGAGAAAAGGATATATATAAATTAGCTAAAGCAAGAGAAAGAAAAACACGGGATTTAAATCAAGTGAAATGCATAAAAGATGACAATCAAAATGTTTTAGTAAATGAGGGAGCGATTAAGGAGAGATGGAAGGAGTATTTCACAAAATTATTCAATGATGGTGGTGACACAAGAGTTAGGTTGGGACATCTTAGTAACTCCGAAGGGAATGTGAGCTACGCATTCTATCGACGCATAAGTTCAAATGAAATAAGACAAGCTTTAAAAAAGATGAAAAATCATAAGGCAGTGGGACCAGATAATATACCAATAGAAGCATGGAAATGCATGGGAGAAGAGGGCATCTCCTGGCTAACACAACTATTTAACGCGATCCTTAAATCAAAAAAGATGCCAGATGAGTGGAGGAAGAGTACTTTGGTTCCTATATACAAGAACAAAGGAGATGTTCAAAACTGTGAAAATTATAGAGGAATTAAGTTAATGAGTCATACCATGAAACTCTGGGAGAGAGTAATAGAGCAGAGACTTAGAAAAGAAACAAATGTGTCAGAAAATCAGTTTGGTTTCATGCCTGGCAGGTCAACAATGGAAGCTATATATTTACTAAGGCGCCTAATGGAAAGGTATCGGGATCATCAAAAGGACCTACATATGGTGTTTATAGATCTAGAAAAGGCCTATGATAGGGTCCCTAGAGAAGTATTATGGAGGGTTTTAGAGAAGAAAGGAGTCAAAATAGCCTATATACAAGCCCTTAAGGACATGTATTATGGTGTAGAGACAAGGGTCAGAACATGCGGAGGGGATACTGAACCATTTACAACTACAATAGGACTGCATCAAGGTTCTGCACTAAGTCCATACTTATTTGCCTTAGTAATGGATGAACTCACTAAAGATATTCAAACAGATGTGCCATGGTGTATGCTATTTGCAGACGACATAGTGTTGGTGGATGAAACAAAAGAAGGAGTGAACACTAAGCTTGAGTTGTGGAGAAACAATTTAGAATCTAAGGGATTTAAATTAAGTAGAAAGAAAACAGAATATATGGAATGCAAATTTAGTAAAAATGCAAGAGTGGATGATGTTATAATAAAATTAGAAGACCAAATCTTACAAAGAAAAGACCATTTTCGATATTTGGGATCAGTGATTCAAAAAGATGGAGAAATTCACGAGGATGTCGCACATAGAATTAAGGCAGGTTGGCTAAAATGGAGAAATGCATCGGGAGTGTTATGTGATGGTAAAATCCCATTAAAATTGAAAGGAAAATTTTATAGGAGAGCTATAAGACCAGTTTTGCTGTATGGCTCAGAATGTTGGGCAGTCAAATACCAGCATGAGCAAAAGACGAGTGTAGCGGAGATGAGAATGTTAAGATGGATGTGCGGACATACAAGAAAGGATAAAATTAGAAATGAAGTTATTCGTAATAAGGTAGGAGTAGTGCCAATCGAGGAGAAGATGAGAGAGATTAGACTAAGATGGTTTGGTCATGTGAGAAGGAGACTAAGAGACGCTCCTGTGAGGAGAGTTGATGAAATGGAACAATTAGTCACAAAAAGAGGTAGAGGTAGACCCAAGAAGACTTTGGGAGAGACATTAAAGTTCGATATGAAGTATATGGATCTAAATGAAGATATGACAAACGATAGAAATACATGGAAGTCTAGAATTCATGTAGCCGACCCCACATAGTGGAATAAAGGCTGGATATGTTGTTGTTGTTTGTTGTTTACTACCTTTATGTCTTCTCAGGGGATCTTGCATCAGTCATCTTGTGCATATACACCGCAGCAGAATGGAGTTGCTTAGCGTAAAAACATACATTTGATTGAAACTGCTCACACTCTTATTCTACATCATCATGTCCCATTTCGCTTTTGGGCTGAAGCTGTCCTTGCTGCTTGCTATCTCATTAACAGGATGCCCTCATCGGTTCTTCAACACCAGATTCCTCACTCTCTCTTGTTTCCTGATCAACCATTATATATTCTTCCTCCACGTGTCTTTGGTTGCATCTGTTTTGTCCATAATCTGTCTCTCAGTCATGATAAATTGTCTGCTCGGTCCATCAAGTGCATTTTTCTTGGTTACTCTGGCCTTCAGAAGGGTTATCGGTGTTATTCTCCTGACACTCGCCGCTATTTTCTTTCGGCAGATGTTACCTTCTTTGAGTCGTCTCCTTTTTACTCTTCGCCTCATTCCAAGTGTCAACCCATTTCTGAGGCCATCCCTCTTCCCGCGAGTCCTCCTGCTCCTATTCTCCCTGTTCTTTCATCTACCCCATTGCAGGTTTATCATCGACGTCATCAGCCTCAGTCTCCTCCCGGTGGAGATGTTGCTCCTGCGCCTTCTCCCGCATCTCCTACTACTTCAGCGACTCCTACTGCCTCACATCTTGCTCCAGTCTCTCCACTTGCCGCGGTCTTGCCTTCTGAGGATCTGCTTCCTATTGCCCTTCGAAAAGGTACTCGTTCTTCTCGCAATCCTCACCCCATTTATAATTTTCTTAGCTATCACCGTCTCTCGTCTTCTTTTTGTGCTTTTGTGTCTTCCTTATCCTCTGTTTCAGTACCTAGGACTGTTAGTGAGGCACTTTCTAATCCGGGGTGGCGACAAGCAATGGTGGATGAGATGATTGCTTTGCATTCCAATGGTACTTGGGATTTGGTTCCTTTACCCCCAAGGAAATCGCTTGTCGGCTGTCGGTGGATCTATACTGTCAAGGTGGGTCTTGATGGGCAGGTTGATCGCCTCAAGGCTCGTTTGGTTGCCAAAGGATATACTCAGGTTTATGGCCTTGACTATGGTGACACTTTTTCCCCTGTTGCTAAGATGTCCTCTGTGCGTTTGTTTCTCTCTATAGCAGCTATGCGCCACTGGCCATTGTATCAATTGGACATTAAGAATGCCTTCTTACATGGTGAGCTTCAGGAGGAGATTTATATGGAGCAACCTCCTGGGTTTGTTGCTCAAGGGGAGTCTGGGCAGGTTTGTAAACTCCGTCGCTCATTATATGGGTTGAAGCAGTCTCCTCGAGCTTGGTTTGGTCGTTTCAATGCTGTCATTCAAGACTTTGGTATGACTCGTAGTGAGTCTGATCATTCGATTTTTTATAAACACACATCACAGGGAAGGTGTATATATTTGGTTGTCTATGTGGATGATATTGTTATTACCGGTGATGATGAGGATGGTATTATTCAGTTGAAGAAACATCTTTTCCATAATTTTCAGACTAAGGACTTGGGGTTACTTAAATACTTTCTTGGCATAGAAGTTGCTCAGTCCAATTCTGGTATTGTTATCTCTCAACGGAAGTATGTGTTAGACATTCTAGAAGAAACTGGGATGCTTGATTGT
The DNA here is from genome assembly GCA_036245055.1 of Diospyros kaki. Taxonomy (NCBI): domain Eukaryota; kingdom Viridiplantae; phylum Streptophyta; class Magnoliopsida; order Ericales; family Ebenaceae; genus Diospyros; species Diospyros kaki. The sequence continues at coordinate 9,527,676 of BSEG01000003.1, forward strand.
AAACCTATAGATTCTCCTATGGACCCTAATGTAAAGCTCTTACCAGGACAGGGGGAGCCTCTTGCCGATCCTGGAAGATACCACAGGCTAGTCGGAAAACTTAATTATCTCACTATCACTCGCCCAGATATTTCTTTCTCAGTTAGTGTTGTCAGTCAGTTTTTACAGTCTCCTTGTGATAGCTACTGGGATGCGGTAGTTCGGATTCTCAGGTATATTAAGGGAGCTCCAGGTAGAGGACTATTGTATGAGGACAGAGGTCATACTCAAGTAGTCGGATATTCTGATGCTGATTGGGCAGGTTCTCCTTCTGACAGACGGTCTACTTCAGGATATTGTGTTCTGGTTGGAGGAAACCTAATATCTTGGAAAAGTAAGAAGCAGGAGGTTGTTGCTAGGTCGAGTGCCGAAGCAGAATATCGTGTTATGGCCTTGGCAACGTGTGAATTTTTCTGGTTAAAACAATTACTTCAAGAGCTCAAGTTTGGGGAGATATCACAGATGAGATTAATTTGCGACAATCAAGCTGCATTACATATTGCTTCCAATCCAGTCTTTCATGAGAGGACCAAACATATCGAGATAGATTGTCACTTCATCCGAGAGAAGATTTTATCTGGTTGTATTACCACAGATTTTGTCAATTCCAATGACCAGTTAGCAGATGTCTTCACTAAGTCTCTCAGGGGTCCTCGAATTGAGTATATTTGTAGCAAGCTTGGCGCATATGATATATATGCTCCAGCTTGAGGGGGAGTGTTGAGTTATATGGATTATAGTCTAGGGTTTATCCTATGATAGAGCCCATGGCCCATGGCCCATTGTATTTGTATATATATATAGGTGTATAGCCTATGGATTTAATTAAGTGATTTTATACACATTTAAAGCTAGGTTTATTTCCTAAGTTTTACAATAAGGTTGAGAAAAATAGAATTCAGTCTCAACAAAGGTAACATCGGCAGTGATTAGAAACCTTTTAGTGGTAGGGTGATAGCATTTGTATCCTTTTTGGTTAGAAGGATAGCCCACAAAGATCCAATTTCCCTCTATTATGGTTGTGAACATGAACAAAAGAAACACACCGAAAGACTTAAGAGCTAAGGGGAGATGTGGAAGAAAGACCTGAATAGAAGCGAGATAACATGGCCATGGGAGTTTGAAAATTTAACACGTGAGATGGCAGTCGATTGATAGTGTAAGCTGTTGTAAGGACTACTTCCCCCTAAAAGTGTTTAGGCACATTATGCTGGAACAACAAGGCCCTAGCAGTATCTAGAAGGTGACCGTTCTTTCTTTCTGCAAGGCCATTTTGTTGTGGGGTAGAAGCACAAGGGACTCATGAATAATACCCCTTTGGTGGAAATAGGTGAAAAGAGTCTGGTTAAAATAATCTCAGTCATTATAAAACCCAAACCGTTTGATTTGAGCCCCAAATTAAGTTTGGATCATAGAGAAAAAATTAGAAAGAATATCACTCACATCAAATTTAGATTTAAGGAGAAAGACCCATGTAACCCATGTACAATCATCAATGAATGTGACAAACCAACATGCACCAGAAATATTTGGAATAGTTGATGGACCCCAAATATCGCTATGAATTAAATCAAAAGGAAAAGGGCTTCTATTATTACTAGGAGAAAAAATAGCACGCTTGTGCTTAGCAAGTTCACAAATGTCAAAATGAAATTTGCTAATAACTAGATTTGTAAACAAAGAAGGGAACATAATCTTGAGTGTGGAGAAAACAGGATGTCCTAGCCTTTAATGATGCAGCTAGATAGTGTCATTGTGGGGCTAATACTGTTCAAAGAGGTAGTTTAGGGTCTGGTTCCATTTGCGGGCAATTAGTTTCTTAGATTTGTCAAGGTAATATAATTCATCTCGTTCCTTAGCACGCCCAATCATCAATCCTAAGACCTAGTCTTGAAATAAACAACAAGAAGGTAGAAAAATAACTTTGCAGTTGACATCAAAGGACAATTTAGATACTGAAAGAAGATTGGTGGACAGTTTAGGCACATTAAGGACATTTTTAAGAGTGAGAGTAAGGTTGATTGTAATCTCTCCTATGCCAACTATTATGATTAATGAACCATCAGCAGTAGCTATTTTCCTATGGCTAGAACAAGGAGCATATGAGTGAAAGAACTGAGAGAAACGTGTCATATGATCAGTGATGCCAAAATCTATGATCCAAGAATTTGGAGAATAAGTATCAAAGGCATTTAAAGCGTAAGAAATAGGAGGTTTACCTGAATGTATCAAGAACCTGAGATAGATGGTTTGTCCAAGGTACTCAGGAATGTGTCTTACTACAGAGCTAGACGCACTTACAGAGCACCTTACAAAAAGGGGGCAAAAAGACAAAATTGCCCCCTCAAACTTTGCAAATTTGCAAAGCACTGCCCCTGCCCCTGCTCTCTCCTCGCTCCCCTCCCATGGCCGCGCCTCCGCTGCCTTCGCCTCTCAGCGGCGCCTCGTCGCCTCGCCTCCGTCACCTCGCTACCATCGCCGCCTCTCCTCGCCTCGCATCACCTCGCTGATCGTCGCTAGAAGATGCAGCGACGATCGGCGAGGTGACGCGAGGCGCGGAGAGGCGACGATGGTAGCAAGGCAACAGAGGCGAGGCGACAGCAGCAAGGCGACGAGGCACTGCGGAGAGGCGAAGGCACGGCCATGGGAGGGGAACGAGGAGAGAGCAGGGGCAGGGGTAATGCTTTGCAAAGTTTGAGGGGGCAATTTTGTCTTTTTGCCCCCTTTCTATAAGGCCCTCGGTAACCCTCTCGAGCTCCCAAGACTTTTCCCTTAGGAATTGCCTCAACCTTTCAATCTCTTCCTGGTTGAACTCTTTCTGTTCTTTTGGTTCATGAATTTGTTCTTCCCCATGTGAAGTGGTCATATTGGCTTCCCTTGACTCTAATGCAGTTGTCCACCCTTATTTCCCCATTCTTTACTTGGTGGCGTTCCATTTAACTTCCAACACATCACCTAGTATGCTTGGGTTTCTTGCAGAAAGTACACCATAGGTTGTCATGGTTGTCACTCCCTGTGTGTTGAGGAACTGTCTTATCATTGTCTCCATTTAGTTAGTCTTTCTTGAATCCATGGCCTCCTCCCTTCCCCGCCAATGCTAAAGCCTCGACTGGTTTAGGGTGCAGCATTACACCCCTTCTGCCCTCTTCAGCCAATATAATTGAAATAACTTCATTAAGTGAAGGTAAATTAACTTTACCAAGGATTTGAATTCTTACCTGATCATACTCCCCATTAAGAATTGCTAGAAAATCATAAGTTTTATCTTTCTCTATGAAGGTTTTCAACGTGGCTACATCTTCACTGTGTTTCATCTCAATAACTCGGTAGTGATCTATTTCTTACCAAAGTCTTTTTAGGAGATTGCCATATTCTGTGACAGACTTGTTCCCTTGTTTCGTAGCAGTGATTTCGGTCTTCAATTCCTAAATCCTAGCTGCATCGTTAACTTTTGAATAGGATTGTTGAATAGACTCTTAAACTTCCTTGGTTGTGGGTAAAAACATGCAGGTGTCACTTATTTTAGGTGCCATGGAACTCCACAGCCATGCAATGATCAGGGAATCGACTTCATCTGATGCTACATAGGCTAGATCTTCCTTCATTGGTCTGGTCCACGTGATGTGACTTATCTTTCCCTTCCTTTCCCTTTAAAAATGGTTTGGATCAGTTGGGACTATTTGAGGTAATTTCTCCCGTCCAATCTGTAGGCTACACTTCTCTAAAAGGTAGGATCCCTAGAAGTGTTGTTGTTTCTCTTCAATCACAAGAGCTAATCTCGCCAGTATGAGTAAACATCTTGATTGAAAGGAGAAATAAGGCTAAGGAAAGAATAAGAAAGAGCTATAGATCAGTAGGTGCGGTTGCAGCAATGAAGGCAGCCAGAAATCGGTCGACAATGAAGAACAGAAAAAAGGTTTCTTTACGGAAGGTTTCCTAAAGCTCTAATACCAAGTGGAAAAAACTACACACCTCATTCATTTACTTGATAGCCATATATACAAATTAGCTTGCTAAATATGGAAGTGAATTTCTCCTAATTGAGAGATTTTTCCTAATTGAGTTTTCTTCTATTTATAGAAATATAGACCTAATTTACAGCCTTAACTTTACAAAATATTACTATCAATCTTCTTGATGATGTATCCTGCCTTGATTTATGGCAAATCTTCTTGATTTTTCTGCCTTGATTCACAACAAATACCTCCTATAGTTAGTTATATTTGGTTCAGTAACACAAGAGTTAATAGAGGGTATTTTTCTTTTCGTATTGTTAGTTGGACTAGTGTAAACAAAAGATTAGTAGACAGGAGAGACGGAGAGAGGTCAGATGTTGTCCAATACTGCTATATAGGAAACTTAGAACATCTAATTTCTCAATTACAAAATACATTTTTAGATACGTACGGGCTACCTGCTTCAATAAACCGCTCGGCCATTACGGCATTCTGGCAAGTAAATTCACCATAGAGAGGAATTCTGAGAAAAGAAAAAGGAAAGGTAATAAAAGGAAAAAATATATAATTTTCTTGACCTGCCAGATTAAACTGCAATCCCAAACATGCCATTCAACTCAACTCTCATCACTAGAGAGCAGCCAATAAAAATTAAAAACATTTCCTAATCAATTAACAGAAAATGGAGGGAAATTATGTGGTAGTTAAGGGGAGTTCCATCAATCAAGAAGTATCAAACATGACATCAATATATTACGTCATCTGAAACATCAACCAACTGAACCAGCTTGTCTTCAGTTGATGAAGTAATGCTCTTGCAGAAAGAATAAATTAGAAGTAACCTGTGAAATCAAATGCTATTGAGAAAATTTGCAAACTAGAAATGGGAGAAAACCATAGCAAACAATACTCTTGACCCTTGAGAAGGCAAGCATTCATATGGTATCATGAAACATATTTTCAACATTTTGACAGGCACATCAAATGGATGTGCCAATAAGTTTAATCAGATCATTTAACATATGACATTGAGATAAAGCAACAAAGGGCTTCAAGTGTCTGGGGTAATAATAAAATGGAGAAAAATAAAGACAACTGAAGTGAGATGGAAAATTTTCAGTTCAGGAAACAGTTTGGGCATATGTATCCAGGGTAAAGAGCTCATAAATTCTTTGTTTTACGTATAGACACAAACACTAGACTCAGTCATGACTTAACTGGGACAAAATAAATATTGTATTTCTCCTGGTTATTGTAAGAATTACCATATTAATTTGTTCTGATTATGTCGTAACTAGGTCTAGTGTTAAAGTCTATACTTAAAATCAAGAGTGTAAGAGCTCTTACCCTGGTGCAACAGATAAACTTTTCTGCATATGTACACAGCATATGTACACCATTTCTTTATTCTTTAGATTACGAACATATTTATGTTCTATCCTATCTGTATAATATATTTATATTTTGTTATATCAGCATAGTAAGAGATCACTTGTAACTTCCTATATATTCAAAAAGATGTTGAATGAAGAAAAGTTCAACAATTTCTTTTAGGGAACTCTAATTAGAACAAATTTTCAAAGCTTTAGACTTCCAAGTTTCTAAAATTGACAAGTCTAAAGCTATTATTTTTACTTAATTATCAGATCTCAAGTTATTTTTTCTCCACTTGCAATATGTTTCATGTGTGTAATCACAAAACCAGAGCATGCAAAAGAAAATAATAGGATAAATGAACAAGTACCAATATGTTGTAGGGATTGTAAGGTGATACCGGGAGAGTGTTTGACTACTCAACATAGACTTCGAGTATTTAACGTCCAAGTAAGAAATTGGAAGAGAAAAAATCACATAAAACAAAATCCAAGAATCAGGTGGTGGGATCTAAAAGGGCAGAAACAACTAATCTTCAAAGAAAAATTAAGGGGTAGAAGAGAATGGAATGGAGAAGGACAGATAAACCAAATGGGGAGTGAAATGGCTAATGTCCTAAGAAGCACAGCAAACGTAGTGCTTGAAGAGACAAATAGCAGAGCCCCTAACCTTAAGGAGTCATGGTGGTAGAATGAAGAGGTACAATTGAAAATTAAAAATAAAAAAAAAATTGCTATAAGGCTGTATATCAGTGCAACAATGAAGAAAATCAAAAAAATTATAAAGAATCAAAAAAGGCAGCAAAAAGAGCTGTTAGTGAAGCAAGGTCAAAAGCATATGAAAATCTATATAAACGACTTGATACAAAAGATGGAGAAAGACATATATATAAATTAACTAAAGCAAGAGAAAGAAAACAAGGGATTTAAATCAAGTGAAATACATAAAAGATGAAAATCAAAATGTATTAGTGAATGAGGGAGCGATCAAGGAGAGATGGAAGGAGTATTTCACAAAATTATTCAATGATGATGGTGACACAAGAGTTAAGTTGGGACATCTTAGTAACTCTGAAGGGAACGTGAGCTATACATTTTATCGACACATAAGTTCAAATGAAAAAAGACAAGCATTAAAAAAGATGAAAAATCATAAGGCGGTGGGGCCGGATAATATACCAATAAAAGCATGGAAATGCATGGGAAAAGAGGGCATCTCCCGGCTAACGAAATTATTTAACGCGATCCTTAAATCAAAAAAGATGCCAGATGAGTGGAGGAAGAGTACTTTGGTCCATATATATAAGAACAAAGGAGATGTTCAAAACTGTGAAAATTACAGAGGAATTAAGTTAATGAGCCATACCATGAAACTCTGGGAGAAAGTAATAGAGCAGAGGCTCAGAAAAGAAACAAAAGTCTCGGAAAATCAGTTTGGTTTCATGCCTGGTAGGTCAACAATGGAAGCTATATACCTACTGAGGCGCCTAATGGAAAGGTATCGGGATCATCAGAAGGACCTACATATGGTGTTTATAGATCTAGAAAAGGGCTATGATAGAATCCCTAGAGAAGTATTATGGAGGGTTTTAGAGAAGAAATGAGTCTGAATAGCGTATATACAAGCCCTTAAGGACATGTATCATGGTGCAGAGACAAGGGTCAGAACATGCGGAGGGGATACTAGACCGTTTAAAATTACAATAGGATTGCATCAAGGTTCTACACTAAGTCCATACTTATTTGCTTTAGTAATGGATGAACTCACTAAAGATATTCAGACAGAGGTGCCATGGTGTATGCTATTTGCAGACGACATAGTGTTGGTGGATGAAACAAAAGAAGGAGTGAACACTAAGCTTGAGTTATGGAGAAACAATTTAGAATCTAAGGGATTTAAATTAAGCAGAAAGAAAACAAAATATATGAAATGTAAATTTAGTAAGAATGTAAAAGTGGAGGATGTTATAATAAAATTGGAAGACCAAATCTTACAAATAAAAGACCATTTTCGATATTTGGGATCAGTGATTCAAAAAGATGGAGAAATTCACGAGGATGTCACACATAGAATTAAGACAGGTTGGCTAAAATGGAGAAATGCATCGAGGGTGTTATGTGATGGTAAAATCCCATTAAAATTGAAAAGAAAATTCTATAGGACAGCTATAAGACCAGTCTTGTTGTACGGGTCAGAATGTTGGGCAGTCAAATACCAGCATGAGCAAAAGACGAGCGTAGCGGAGATGAGGATGTTAAGATGGATGTACAGCCATACAAGAAAAGATAAAATTAGAAATGAAGTTATTCATAATAAGGTAGGAGTAGTGCCAATAGAGGAGAAGATGAGAGAGACTAGACTAAGATGGTTTGGTAATGTGAGAAGGAGACCAAGAGACGCTCCTGTGAGGAGAGTTGATGAAATGGAACAATTAGTCAAAAAAAGAGGTAGAAGCAGACCCAAGAAAACTTTGGGAGAGACATTAAAGTTTGATATGAAGTGTATGGACCTCAATGAAGATATGACAAAAGACAGAAATACATGGAAGTCTAGAATTCATGTAGCCAACCCCACATAGTGAGATAAAGGCTGGATATGTTGTTGTTGTTGTAAGTAACCACTTCTTCTAAAAGCTCAAGTTGTTAGGGAAGGAGCCCACCAATGTATATCAAGGTCTCTGATGCTCAAGTTATTAGCAGTTCTCTTGTGTTTGTTTTCAAAAGCTCAAGTAATTACATGATTGCACATGGAAGAACTAAAGGTGCATTAACAAAAGGGACACTAGTGCATAACAAGCATCAACAACACGGAACAAACACAAGCATATTGCCAACACAAGTAGCCTCTTGTCCTAAAAACTTAAACTATTAGGAAGGGGAGTCCAACAATGTACATCAAGCTTTCTACCAGAAGGACACAAAATTGACATCAAAACAGATAAAAGAACAAAAGATGATCATATTGCCAAAACAAGTTGAGAAAAAGCAGTATAACGAGTTGTTTTCATCTGCAAGATTATTAAAGGCGCTAACCACCACATGATTCAAGACAGCAGCACCAAAATCAAACTTCAACTACTCAACAAAAAGGAAGCATAAGACGTGTAACACATTCAACTCACCCCATACAATTCATTAACCTTATTTTTGCAGGGTGTCCCAGTGCACAAAGCTCCCCAGTTTGTGAGGATCATTTTTGTACATGGCCTTACCTTTGCTTTGCAAAGAGGGCTCTTTTCACAACTAGGAACTGTGACCTTTCTGTCCCAAAGGAGTAACATTATTATCACTACCAAGGTTTGCCCTCTCATTAACTTTACTTGTATAACAAAAGAAATATGAGGGACAAACTGAAGTGACCAGCCTACTGCTATATGTCACAAAAATGAACCTGAGCTGTTGAAAAAGTCCAGGAATTGGAGATGAAACTGTCAGTGGAGTGTTCAAGATGGCCAGCTTCATTATTCGGCTAGGATTTTTCAAGGCCCAAGTTAATCCATATGAACCTACAAGAAACCCCTGCAGCAAGAATATGGCAAGCACAAGTTAATTTTGTAGATATGATGCAATAGGTGTCCAAAAGGAATGATTTAACTACAAATATGACAAGCAAAAATGATTTACTTTCAGCTCCAGAAAACTGACTTTGTTTGATCAAATTCAAACTTAGAATCTTCTCTTCTTACAATAACTAAAATGGAAGTGCAACATTTTCGTTTCAACTTATTATAATAAGTTTATGCTCTTACTCATTACTCATACTTCCCTTGTATCCCTATAGTTGATCTTTCCCCCCTTCCTATTGAATATCTTTCCAGGAATTTATCTTCTTTTCCCAATAAGTCCCTTGATTGTATCTATTATTTGGCAGGGGTGACATCAAGTTTGTTTTATCAAATGTCAACATATTATATTACTTTATTTTGTTCGAGTAAGATTGTAGTCATATCCACTGAAATTTTATCCAGAAAATAGTTCATGGAAAGTAAACTTTTTTCGTTTAACTCTTTATATTCCACCACCTTGACTCATCATTTTTATTTCCCTTTATATCCCAATTGATTTTTTTCTCTGCCTACTGCATATATTTTTCCCAGTTGAACATCTATTATTTACTGCAGGTTACATCAACCATGACATTGTATGTCAATAGTGTGTGCATGTGTGTTATTTAGTAAGTCTAGACTTGGAAAAATCCTATGAAAAAGTCCCCAAGGAATTGTTGGAGAAGAAAGGAGCACGGATTCCTTATGTCAAGCAGAAACATTTGTTAGGAACTAGAGAGGAGATGATAAAAGGCTTTTCAGTTAAAATTGAATTACATCAGGGATCAACATTAAATCCTTACCTCTTTTCCCCTGTGATGGATAAACTCACAAAGCACATTCAAGAAATGCCTTGGTGTATACTACTTGCAGATGACATTGTTTTGGTGAATGAGACCAAAAAACAAAAGGTTAAAGCTATGAAAAATACAATGGAATTATGGAGAAACACCTTAGAATCCAAATGTTTTAAATTAAGTAGGTCAAAAATTGAGTATGTGGAATGTGATTTCAGTAAAAATAGAGGTGTGGATGATGTTATTGTGAAACTTGGTGATCAAGTTGTCTCAAAAAGATTCAATTATGATATCTTAGATCAATAGTCCGAAAAGGGAAGGTTATAAAAGATGTTATTCATAGAATCAAGACAAGATGGTTAAAGTGGAGAAATGTGTCCAGAATTTTATGCAATCACAACATCCCTTTAAAACTAAAAGGAAAGTTTCATCAAATGTCTATAAAGCCATCTTAGTTAAATGGCTAAGATGTTAGGCAATTAATCTCCAACATGCATAAAATATGAGTGTAGCTAAGATGAGAGTGTTACAATGGACGTGTGGCCATACCAAAAGAAAAAAATAAGAAAGGAGTCTTCGCAAACCCAAAGAAATCTCCTTTCTTCTTATAAATAAGCACTAGATTGCTCCTTCTCCATTCGCCAAGCATCCTCATTAATTTTAGGGTTGCATTGAATAATCTCATCAACCACAAAGTACCTTCTTCTACCGATATATTATCTGGTCCAAATGTTTTCCCTTCATCTTTTTAATTGCTTATTTTACTTCTTTTAAACATATGTTTATAGAATATATAATTTTTTTCCTTTTTAAAAATTACTAAGATGTCCTAAATATAATATTTGGTTCTCTATGTTAATTGAATAGCTTTGAGAAATATTCCTTCAATCTCTCATTGATCACCCTCTCATTTACCAGTACATTTTGGTCTTTATCTTTTATAAACTTGGCTCAAATCCTTGTTGTTCCTTCTCTTGCTGTACCCAACTTATACATATCTCTTTCTCCATATTTTGCGTCAAGTCAATAGTACAATTTTCATAAGCACTTGATCTCACTGACGTCCTTCTTTGCCTCTTTTTTTTGCTAGAATATTAGTCTTCCAATTTTGTTGTAACAAGTTTCCTTGGCTTTGATTTTTTCTCTCACCTCCTTACTCCACCACCATGAAATCTTTTTATTTGGAGTTCATCCTCTGATTCTCCTAAAACAGCTTTTGCTATATTTTGAATATAGCCTCTATCTTCTTCCACATTAGATTTGTCTCACCTTTCACAATCTACTCTCTTCTGTCACACACTTTTTTCTTTAACATAACTCAGTTTTCGCCTTTTAAATCCCGCCACTTGATTATCTGGCTTCATTTCTAATGCTCTTTTTTTCTCCACTTTTTGATTTAGAAGTCAACAACAATAAGTCTATGTTGAGTGGTCAGGCAATTTTCAGTTATAATTTTACAATCCTTACAAGACAAACAATCCTTTTGCCTCAGAAGAATAAGTCTTATGTTGAGTTCTTTTTTTTAATGTTGGGAAATATATTTCTTTTATAATCAGCAAGGAGGCATGCATGCATAAACGTGATAAAATATGTGATAAATGTCAGTTCAATCAAACGTCTCCAAACCTGAACCACCAGGGAGAAAGGAGAGTTGATCCCCAGGATATCTAGTAATTTGTCAAATTCTGCATGGAACTCCTCTTCTGTCACCAAAAAAAATGCTAAAATTGGTCAGGCCTCATAGAACCCAAAAATAAAAAATAAAAAAAGAGAGAGTTAATATGCTATATTGAAATTGACGATGTGAAATCACAAACCAGTGTAGTCGAAACCATATCCTGGCTGTGGCTTATCACTGAAACCAAAACCTATCCAATCAGGTGCAAAGCAGTGGAATCCAACATCTGCCATCTAGATAACAAATAGAAAAGAATTTAATATGCAATGACAACACAATCCCTAAAGACATGACAAACTTGGTCAAATCACCATAGGCAAATGTAAACAACGCCAATGGATCTTCATTGAATATTTAGTAAGTACTCCTGGCCCATTCACACAGGATAGGATATGTAGCCACAAACTTAAGGGATGCCAAAAATATTTCACTCCTGAATTGAGTTGCTTTATAATCTTCACAATTTTGAATTCACCTTATAATAATTGCACAGCTAATAAAGTGTAAGTCCGAATTTCTGGTAAGCAAATGAAAAAGGATAACAAAGTCAGCACAAAAACCTGAGACATAACAACTCGATAGCTGTAAGATTGTGCTGGAGCACCGTGAAGGAAAACAACAGTTCCGCGTCGGCCCTCGGGCGATCCTGTGGGGCCAAAATCTGATTGTTAGAGAAAACTCAGAATATACAAGATAATGTTCAAAGTTTACCTGTTTCTCTCACGAACCATATGAGATCCCCAGACTTGATGTAAGATCCAAAATCCTTTCCCTTGTCTTCTATTCTCTGTATTTAAAAGCATGTATGTCAATTTAAAACCAAACAAGGGGAAATGAATGAAATATAAAACCACTAAATTTTTTAAGAAAAATTATACCCATTACGAATTTTGTGAATAAATTCCATATACAATGAGACACTTTGTTGAGCATTTCTGCAATTCATTATCTCTCTATTCCTCTCTCTCTCTCTCTCTCTCTCTCTCTCTCTCTCTCTCTCCCAGTGAAAAATTTGTAGAAAAGGTATGGAGATAGAATGAAATGGCATACATAGAGCATTTGGCCGACGTTGCCGGCCTCGGCGGGACTCTCGGGAAGCTGAATGGCGCTCCGACTGGAGGGATTGTCGGTGACAAAGCCGAAGGGATTGAATCCCATTGCGTCATCGTCGTCGCCGCCATCGTCTTTCTCGGAAGCTTTAGCAGCAATGACGCTGCTGCTACTTGACCTTCTTTGCCTCCAGCTCGTCCAGTACCTAATGTTACTGTGGTTGTTGTCGGTGATCTTGAACTTCACGGAAGAGGAGATGGGAAGGCTGTTGAGAAGATGAGGAGAAGGAGGAGATAAGAGAAGAGCCCACGCCATTCGTGATTGCTGAATCAAGCGCTCCACTCACTCCCCCACCGCCCACCCCCTTTCTAATGTATTTATTGTATTCCTTGGTTCCTTCCTTTTATTTTTATTGGTCAAAGAGTACGTACAAAGTAAGCCACCGTCCACATCCACATGGTAACGGTAAACTGTCGTTCATCCAATTTTAAAAGAAGCCACTCTTAATATTACATGGCCAAAATTGAACTGAACCGACGATTCGAACCGGAACCGGTCGAATCGAAACCGAAACCGGAACTGGACCGAACCGGCGAAATTCGGTCCGGTTCCGGTTCGAGGTTCCGCGGAACCGGAACCACCAGTTCCGAACCGGTTCCCAACCGGCGATTTGTTGTAATTATTTTTTATTTCTATTTTTTATTTTTTATTTTTCACATTTGTAAAAATTAATTACTTGTATTACATACTTGTTTAGTTGTTTTAATTATTTTTAATGAAATTATTACTTATATTTCTTCAATTTTTAGTAGTGTTTTTTATTAAAAATATGGTTGAAAATATCTATATTTACAATTACATTTAACAATTAAAAATCGAAACCAAACCGAACCGAACAACGGAACAAGGACCAAAATTGAATACAACAATATTTAAAAAAAATTAAAAAAATTCGGTTTGAACTGGAACCGGAACCGTTGACCGAACCGGCTCAAACCGTTGACCGAACCGGTCCAAACCGTTGACCGAACCGGCACGAACCGGAACCGGAACCGAACCGTCCCAAACCACCCTTGGGCGGTTCGGTTCAGGTTCAAAGATTTCTTGAACCGGAACCGGCGGTTCATGAACCGTGGCCATGTCTTAACAACATATACAACAACATATCCAGCCATTATCCCACTATGTGGGGTTGGCTATATGAATTCTAGACTTCTATGTGGGTTACATCTCAACAGATAGTTGTCTAGAATTCATATTTGGATCCGACTAGGTTTTACGCTGGCTGTCGACTACCTAACGCAACCCTCCTCCTTTATCCGGGTTTGGGACTGGCAGTGGATAATATCCCCTGGCGGAGTAATGATGAAATGAAGTTTGAACACCATCTTCACATGGAGAAATTTCATGAGATGGTGGTGAATGAAGATAATTGATATAGTTGTGTTCCATAACTTAGTTGACATGGTGAAACCAACAAGTATAATATGGAAACACAACATAAAAGTAGCCACCCTAAGTAGGAGAATTAATTAATTGATCACTCTTTTATGTAAATTTTTGTTTATAATGCTTTCTCATGGAAACTGGGATTTAATTGATCTTTTTAACACCTTTTACGTAATAAATTTACTTAAAGAGACATTATAAATATAAGTTTCTTTTTTCTTTAAAATTGTTTTAAATTTTTTAAATTCAAAACACGAATTTTATCACAAATTATACTTTTTTAATATAGATAATAATTTGTAAGTTATTTCACGTCTTAGACAAATTGAAGCATGGCGACGAACGACATGAAATGCACATCATAGTGAAAAACTATGAGTAAGCGGCTCGTGTTCGGTAAATTTACTTAATATACACCAAAAGAAAAATAATTACAAAACAAAAAAAGTAAAAGAAAACACCTGCTATTAGAGAATGGGACAACTCAGAGAAGCAACCAAGAAGGAAGGATAAAAAGGAGGCCAAAGTCCAAAATATTTTCCAATCACAGGCAGTGACAAGCAACATTACCTGTTCTAATATGACTGGGCAGGAGCAACTAATCAAGAAGCTGAGTTGCAGACATGGCAAAGACATTTCAACACATCATTTTTGCAAACACTCACATTATTCCCAAGATATTTTCTGTACAAAAATTTACAGAGATGTCATTTTAACCTTTCCAAATGGTCGAAATGATCGATCTTTCAGAAAAAAGAGATCGCGTTATGCGAGTAATATAGTTGTAACTACAAAGGCCTGGGGTCTGCAAGTTCCTCGGCCAGTCGAACGTTGCTCAATATCTCATCCAATGCTTGTATTGCAAACTTGTAACAATCTTCCGACTTCCTGCCTTCCTCCACAACCTGCAAACCCCATTTATACAAGTTATCGTACCTGTGAACTGCGTTGTCGATATTGATACCACTGCACCCGTGATCAAAAACATAGTTGCGAAGGATGTCCTTTCTCCACCGCGAAAGAATGTATTGAGCCGGGATCTCTTCAATGCCGTTCTGTTTTAATACGCTCAGGGAATGCCTGCACAAGTATCCTTGGGAGTTGAACAAACCACATGCACAAAGAACCTCTGCTTCGGATGTGTTGTAGATAACCTCATGGTCTCTCGTTTCCCTGCTACTTTCTGTGCCGTCAGGATGCTCTTTGACCACGTACGTAATAATTGAACCGTCAACACTTACCTGTCTTGCGCTAAAACAAGAGTATACTCTCTCCACTTCACTCTGGAACTTCTTGAATATGTTATTTGTGTACAGCTTCGAGAGCTGCAACTCAAAATAAAATCTCGATTTCAGTGCTGGACTAGAAGTTCTTGACTCCAAATCTGCCAAGGCTTCTTCTTGACGATTTTTCTCTAGAGCTTGATCATACTTCATTAGAAACTCATGCAGCGGAGTGTATTTATGCAAAAATCCCTCAAAAACTGAAGTCACTCTCTGACTAGGTCCAACTGGAAACATTCCTGCTAAAAATGCCTCCTTCAGATATACCGGTACCCACCTTTTACGGTCCTCATACAATGCCTTTAGCCATTTATGATCCCTGATTCCATACCGCTGAAGCATATCTTCCCAAGCTGCTTCAAACTCGTCTGCCTTCAAAGACTGGCCAACTGCTCTAGTCAAAGCCACCTTAATGGGTTCATACTGATCCAAGCTTCCCAGTTCTTCAGGAAGTTTATTAATGATATGCGACAAACAAATACATCGATAAGCTCTGGGAAAAACATCAGAAAGAGCAGCCTGCAACGATTCACCTTGACCAGTAATTATAGCTTGTGGTGGACGTCCTAACATATACGTAAGCCAAGCCCTAAACAGCCATGTAAATGACTCTACTGTCTCACCTGCAAGAAGTCCACAGCCGAACAGTACAGATTGTCCATGGTGATTCACCCCAGTAAAAACTACTAGTGGCACTTCATATTTTTCCGTCAAGCATGTAGCATCAATTGCAACTATATCACCAAAATAACCATAAGCAGCCCTGCACCTTGCATCAGCCCAGAACACATTCCGCAGATATCCTTTCTCATTGAGATCCATTACATAGAAGAAGTTTGAACTCATCAATTGAAAATGGCAAAAGAATCTGTAAATAGCTTGTGCATCTCCCTGTTTAAACTTCAATTGATTGGAATAATCAACATTATTCCCGAATGCTCGATCATCATCATACACCATCTTGTTATCCTCTGTATCAATTATGACAGTACGAAACAATCTAAATTTTTGAGCATCTTC
Organism: Diospyros kaki; assembly: GCA_036245055.1. Taxonomy (NCBI): domain Eukaryota; kingdom Viridiplantae; phylum Streptophyta; class Magnoliopsida; order Ericales; family Ebenaceae; genus Diospyros; species Diospyros kaki. Next base: position 9,543,866 of record BSEG01000003.1, read on the forward strand.
AGGACTATCTAAAGGCAGTGGTCGTTTTGCTCCAATACCCATGTTTTTATGGGATTTATAGAACTTTCCACTTGCAGGACTAATCAGGTGGTTGTGCTCGAGCTCCAGTTCAATTATCCTCCACCTATTGTTGTCCATCAACCTGAACTTTATCATTGCTGGACAACCAGTTCTTGTCTCCGGTCTAGGGCGATTTGCCTCACTTTTTTTCTTGAAACCTGCACTGCTGCAGCTTAGTTTTCCTCTATATCTTTCTTTACTCTTCCTATACCATGTGTTGCTTACCCTTACTCCAAATCCTTGTTCCTTAGCATAACAATTGTAGAAGTAATAAACATCCTCATAGGATTCAAACTCCATCCCTACACAAGGAGGAAGGGGATTTTCTCCTTGAATTAGCCCGCTTTGGCCAATATATTCTGTCATTCCACAATCCCCTTCAATCTCAAATTCATCGGCTTCGTCATCATATACAGGTTCACTATTCAGAGAAACTTCATCCATCTGAACAGTAAAAGAAAAAGAGAGAGAGCATCAAACAAAGGTTTTAAACGGAGAAAAACATTACAATTACAGAATCAATCATACATGCATATGGCTGTTTGGATCTCCAATCTATTATTACTAGGATATTTAATTCTTATTAATGTTACAACCTTATATACTCAACTTTCATAAACAAAACTGTTAAAAAATGGGCAAGAAACAGAAAGAGCAGCAGACTAAGATAACTGTATTAATACATGAATAATTATTCACTTTCAGAAAACTATGTGCTTGTATTTCCCTATAAACTTTGGTGATTCATGTATGGAAATGCAGTACGGTGAAGTCTGTAGCCTGCATAATTAATTGGAAAAGACCTATCTGAACCTAAATCACACATAACATCAGCAGAATTCATGAATATCCCAAGATAGTAGTGTCAAAAGAACACTGTCCCATAAATTCCTGACCTGGAAATTTTGGTCTAGTTAACATGTAATAGTCAATTCAAGCAATAGAACATAACTAGGCCAGAATTCTTCACAAGCTAAATATAGTTAACACAATTTATTCATTCTGATGATGAAATTAAATTTACCAAAAGAAAACTGGAAGCAAATTATCACATTCCTATTCTGCGCTTCAATCCCCAAAATACAAGAACAGAGCAGCAAGATAAACCACAAATTTGATGCATGTAAGAAAAAGAGTACAGAGGATTTAAACAATGTGATTAGGGAAGACTAGTGGGGAGAGAGAAACATAGAAGAAAGAGATAACAAAGAGAAAGTACCAAAAAAAAAGTCAAAGGAGACACAGAGTACTCAAATCACACTAGCAAATAATTGAACCTAGGACTTGCAAATTTTTACCCTAAAACTAGTAAATGCTAAAAGTACTCAAATCACCAAATCTAGGTATATTGAATGAGAGTGGTAACATCATATACTGCCCATCTTAGACTGTGGCCCTACAAGAATAAACTTGGATAAACTACTGCATTTTCTACAATACTTTTAAAGTAATTTCATTTAACAATTTTGCATCCAACAAAAACAAACATCACAGTATATTTCTGTTTTGAATTAATCAGGGAAAGCCACAACATCATGGAAATAAGAGCCCCCTTTTTGGGAAGCAAATAAATATCAAAAACAATGTAATGGCCTTGGATTGCTACATCCAGAATTTTGGAATGGAAGTTCATCATTTTTCATTACCTGCAAATAAATTCAAAAATTGCTAGATTATTAGTGTTTTTCTGGTAACATGAGTTAAACAACACAACTAGCCTACCCTGATCCCAGAATGGAACATCTAGCCTTGTTGTTCTGTTCGTAATCAAACCCTCCAGTTCTGGTGGTTCTAACTGCTGTCCATTAGAAATGCAGGCATAAATGGTTTTTATTACACAAAGTGGTTTCTCCAGAAGGTCGGGTTTCACATTGTGGATAATTCAACTGGTTTGTAATGGCAACCAAGCTCTGATTCTAAAACATTTTGAAACAACAATAGTTAAACAAACAGATGACACATGCAATGAGTACAAAAAAGCATCAAACCTGCCATGCGTAATAGGCCATTGCATGTGCAAGACAAAAATAAAGTCAATTATAAACTCAGTAAACCTGATGCAAATGAGTATCTTGATTCCTGATCTGTCTTATAAGAAAAGCATAGCAATAAATTAAATCACTTTTGCAAACAGATGAAGATGCAACTACGAGTTTCCTTCACTATTTTTGTTCATTTCTAATTATACCTCATCCTGAGGGAAGTTACCATTCTAACATGTAACTGGTATGTGATTCTTAAAAACAATACATAAATATATAAATAGTAAATGATATCTCCAGCCACTCATTAAGTTATTTCTTTCTATATCTTCCTTGTATTGCAATGTACCTGACGGGCCTTCCCAACAGCTAGAGTCAAAAGTGGACGCAAGAAGACTCAAACGGAGTCTAAAGTTGGCAAAGATCACATTTTGATCCTATTTCTGCAAAGTCAAATAAATGGCACCTAAATTATATAAGCTATGGGGATCAAACGAAGGTTCAAAAAGTTGCAAAACAATACTAGAAAACAGAAGTATTAAATACGAATTACAATTCTTCCAAAAAATCCCCCATCCCAAGAGAGTTACGACCTTACATATAAAAGTTATGATGGTTACTTTACGTGGAGGTATCAAGAAAGAAACAAGTACAAAAAACAGTATGATTGCAAGTCAAAGAAACAAAGCCAGTAGTTAGTTTGCTTATGTACAAATGACATGCAGAAACCATCTATCTAAAATTAAGCAACATGTTTCTTCACGTGCACCAACCTATTCACTTGTCTTGCATATCACGACCTATTTGACACTTGTCTTGCAGCCATATTGGATATGCTGGTCAGAAGCTGCTTACAAGCAACCATATTACTAAAACTAAGGGGAATGGGCAGAGGAAACTTGTAAACAAACAACAAATCACACCCCAGGTCATGGTGCTACTTAATCAAACAACTAGATGACAGATAATCCAACTATGTTAGTCCATGTGGATCAAACTATTATTGTGAAAATAAATAAGGGAATGGAACCAACCATTATTATGGACCTCATCTATGGACCAAAAACAAGCACAGGATCAAATAGTGCAAAGAGAAAGTTTACTAAACAAAGAGGAGCTTCGGTAAAAAATGACACATGCTTTGTGAACACCCCCACCCCCCCAAAAAAAACACACACACGCAACAAAAAAATCCTACTCTGGGTTTAATTGGAGAACATCTGACCACATCTTCTGGCAAAAGCAATCTGAAATATTCATCACAGCAATTGCCCACATTGGAAAAAACTCGACCCTTGAGTCTCATAGTGAAGAAGCAAGGACAACAGATACTTACCAGTACCACAGAAGTTAATGGTTGTCCATGTGATTTCACAAACTCAGGTTGGCATAAAGAAACAACACTGGTATTCTATATTTCATCCTAGCATGGTATTTGACTAAATTACTCCAGAATGGTGAAACCAACTTAGTTGGCGACTAGCATTCTAGCTTAACATTTTTTCTTCTTCTTTTTTTTTTTTAGCACAACAAAGGCACCATTTGGATCCCAACAAGCATGAAAATAGTGACATCAAATGGACACCGACATATTTTCCAAGAATTGTGTAACACGATCCAGCACGGATAAAGAGTGTAAATATATTTCCAATACATTGGATCATATTTAATATTTGATTCAAATGAATGGTAATAAAAAAAAAAATGTAAGATTGCAGTGATCAAAACTAAAAGAGCCTATGAATTCAATAGCTTAATATTGTTTATTAGTAAAAATGCCACTAACTTCCATTTATAAGCCAGCCTTGTTAATCCTCCCTCTCATCATGTTGGCAACAAATAATGTGTCTTTAATTGGAGATATTCTTTGAGAATTATTAATCAAAGAAGAGTTTCTTTCTCATTACATAAAATAATACAATAGGCAGACATATATATACAACTCTAGGTTTCCTAAAATCAAGCTTATGCTAATGTCGTGAATATTCCATATACTGATGCTGTGAATATTCTAAATATTCACTTCCTCTATTTACAGCAAATATAGACTTTTTAAATTTACAACACTCTCCCTCAAGCTGGTGCATAGATATTAATCATGCTCAACTTGTTACAAATGCAATCAATTTGAGGACCACTCAAATCTTTTGTGAAACTATCACCTAATTGCTCCAGTTCTGACATGACCAGTTGATATAAAATTTTGCTGAATCTTTTCACGGATAAAGTGACAATCAACCTCAATATGTTTGGATCTCTCATGAAACACGAGGTTTGAGGCAATATCAAGAGCAGCTTGATTATCACACCACAATTTCATAGGTAGAGAGTTGCCTAGATCAATTTCTCTTAGCAATCGATGTATCCACATAAGTTCACATGTAGATTGAGCCATGGCTCTATATTCTAATTTCGCGCTCGATCGAGACACTACATTTTGCTTCTTACTTTTCCATGATACCAAGTTGCCTCCAACAAAGACACAGTACCCCGTTACAAATCTCCTATCAATCTTAGAAGCTACCCCATTTGCATCTGTGAAACAATTAATACGTGAATGGCCGTGATTACTATACAACAGCCCACGCCCTGGAGTGCCCTTGAGGTAACACAAAATCTGCTCTACGGCAGCCCAATGGGTAGTTCAAGGAGAGGGCATAAATTGACTCACAATGCTAACACGATAGGCAATATCAAGACGAGTTACTGTTAAATAATTCAACTTCGCAACCAATCTTCAATACATCTCAAGATTTTCAAACATTTCTCCATACTCCGTTGTAAGTTGTAGATTAGTAATCATTGGCACATTACACGGCTTAGCACCCAACTTCCATGTTTCAGGTAAGAGATCAAAGATATATTTTCTTTGAGAAAGCAAGATACCTTTTCTACACCTTGTAACCGCAATACCCAAAAAATAGTTTAGCTTTTCCCAAGTCTTTGGTTTGGAAACGCATTTGGAGAAATGATTTAAGAGCCATGATGTTTGCATTGTTGCTACCTGTAATCACGTTATCATCAACATACACAACTAATAGGATGATACTAGTCTCAGATTGCTAATAGAACATAGAGTGATCACAACTTCTTTTCTTCATACCAAACTCTTTAACTACTTCACTAAATCAACAAACATGAGGACTTTGTTTCAAACCATACAGAGATTTTCAAAGGCAACAAACCTTACTAGAATCCCCCTAAGCAACAAACCCAAGTGGTTGCTCCATATACACTTCTTCCTACAATTCACCATAAAGAAAAGCATTTTTGACATCTAACTGGCATAAAATGAGGAAAACAAAGAGATGGGATTTGAGGTGAAAGTTTAACCACCAAGGAAAAAGTATCAAAATAATCAACCCCGTAAGTCTGAGCATAGCCCTTGGCAACAAGATGGGCTTTGGGCAAGCCACAAAGCCGTCAAGATTAACCTTGACCGCAAACACCCATTTACAACCAATAACCTTATGGCCAAGAGGAAGGCTAACCAAATCCCAAGTACCATTGTCATCTAACACCCACATCTTGTCCACCATAGCAACCCATCAACCAGGATGAGACAAAGCTTCAAGTAAGCTTTTGGGAACTGAAATAGAGTCAAGAGACGGAATAAAATAACGCGAGGAAGGAGACAAATGTTCATAAGATGCAAAGGAAGAAATAGGATGAGTACATTGGTGTTTACCTCTACAGAGGGCAATTGGAAGGTCAAGAGTAGGATCTAAAAAGGGAACCAATGCAAGAGGATCCACAATGGAGGAGTTGGTTAAGGTTGTGTTGAGAGCAACGAGCATACACTTGAGTTTTTTTTTTTTTTTTTTTTTTGGGGGGGGGGGGGGAGGCCAAAGAGGATGAGCACGAATGGTCAAAATATAGACCAAAAGATCATCAAGCTCCCCTTCAGGAGCAGAAGTAGGAGAAAGAGGAAAAAAGGGAGTGATCTCAAAAAAGGAACACCCACAAAGACTAATATCGACCCAAATCAAGAGAATAACACATGCAGCCTTTCTGGGTAAGAGAGTATCCAAGAAAAACACATTTTTGAGATTTAGGATCCAATTTAGACGCACGAGGACGAACATCACGAGCAAAGCAAGTACACCCAAAAATACAAGGTTTAAAGAGGAATGAAGGACAGGACGGAAACAAAACGGAGTAAGGAATGTCACCCGCAAGAACAGAGGAAGGCATTCAATTAATCAAGAAACAAGCGGTAGAAATAGCATCTGCCCAAAAAGGCTTAGAAACCCGCATTTGGAAAATAAGAGCTCGGGCCACTTCCAACAAATGACTATTCTTTCTTTCAACAACACTATTTTAGGGTGGAGTGTCAACATAGGAACATTCATGAAAAATGCCATGTTTGGACAGAAACGAGGTAAAGGACTTAGAAAAATATTCAGTGGCGTTATCACTGCGCAAGGCACGTATAGTAGTATGAAGTTGTGTTTGAATCTCAGCAAAGAAGGAACAAAATAAAGAAAAAAAACTCTTAACAATGTTTCATCTTGTTTAAATTAACAATGTGTTGTGCTTATATACTTACCATGATTTGATATGAAACCTCTCCATCTACTCAACTCCCACAAGTTTTACCTCGAGAGTTGTTGTCATCGTCTGCTACTGAAAATTGACCTTAGACACTTCTTTTTCCATCTTTTTCTTCCTTTTCCCTTTTTCTAGTTTAATTTCCTACCCTTTTCCTGTAGAACCAACTCAACCAACTTAGGGGTTTTAGGCAAAAAAGTTTGTTAGGGCCTTCTCAAGAGTATTAATTTTTTTTTTTACAAAAAAATAAATAATACACATTTCTACGAGAAAATTCTATCATTTCATTAAATTAAAAAAGAAAAAAAAAGTTGAAGTTCAATCAACTACAAAATACGATAATCTCTTAATGATAGTGAATTTTCAACTAAAATATAATGTAAGAGAGATCAAAAGAAATCAAACAATTTACTACAACAAACAAAGAAAAAAAACAAAACTAATGTTTCCTTGAAACTCTAAGAAGGTTAATGCAAGTTGAGCAAAGAGCTATCCATTCCTGATTGTTGGGCAAAACGTTGTAAATTGATTATTGATTTGGGTGTCCGTGTATCTATGTGAAAGTTGGATTTTATTTTGGACTCAAATTTTTCTTAATAAAATATTTATTATTAAAAAGAAAAAAATAAAAAATATATATAAATTACAAAATTTTGAGGCCTTCATAAATGCGAGGCCTTAGGCAGCCACCTAGATGCCTTCTTAGTCGAGCTGGCTCTATTTTCCACTGATTTAACCTTTGGAAACCGCCCAAACAATCACCATCTCCACAGTAAACCGCAGACCTCCAGCATGAACAACCACCATCTCCACCAATTTGAACCTCCTTCAGCCTAAACCAATGCATCTCCTCTGTGGGAACTGCTACAAACCAATATCCTTTATCGATAACCACCACAAATAGCTTGAACAACCACCATTTCCATTGATCTGACCCTTATTCTATCAATACCACCACAAACAACCATGACCCATCCAGGCCGTACCTGAGATTTTGGGGACTTGAGTCGAAATGTAAAAATGGGCCCCTAAATTGTAATGTACATTTAAATTTTATTTTTTTATAATAAAACATCAAAAAATAAATAAATATTCATATCATATGAAAAAAATAATAATTTAACAATTTTAGCATGGACAATTCAAATATTCAATCACAATTAACACATCTCAGCCACAGCAATTCCTAACTAAATGAAGTAGTCAAATAACAATTAGAAAAACACATCTCAAAAGATTGAACCAATCACAATTAACACATCTCAGCCACAGCAATTCCTAACTAAATGAAGTAGTCAAACAACAATTAGCAAAAGACCTAAAGTCATAATTCCTAAACTCATTATAGGTGTTAAATTAGCCAAAACAAAATAGAAATGCACATTAAATAGAACATAATCAAATAAATTAACTTACGTCTAGTCTCTTGGTCTCTAGAGTATGAAGGGATGCCCACTGGCCAGTGGCCACTGCCTGCCTGCCAAGAACAAGAACACAACACCAAAGATTGAACCAAAAGATTTTTTTGTCACTGGTATTGAATTTGAACCCGAACAAAACAAAACACCAAAGATTGAACCAAAGTGCCCCAATGGCAATGCAGAGAGGCGAGCGACCCAGTCACCCAGCGAGAGCAAGAGTTAGAGAGCCAGATCCAGTAGCCACAGACGCGACCTCCCCAGCTACCGACCGAGAGGCGAGGGCGAGCCGCGAGCGAGCAAGCCAGAGACGAGGGCGATGGCGAGCTGCGAGGAGAGCCAGAGAGGGAGAAGGGTTTGCAGAAGGCACTGATTGGGTGGGGGCTTGGAAAAAATTTATGGGCCCCCAAAAATGACAAAATTGATGGCCCTGAGACAACCGCCTCTTGGGCCTCACTATTGGTCCGGCCCCTGGACCCATCATCCCTTATGCAGGAACCATTACGACCCCCCATCTCTCCCATCGTCTACTGCACATTTTCCCAGCCAGAATCGTTGATTGCATCCAATAAATTTTTGTTAAATTAAAAAAATAATTTTCTTGTAATAAAAGATAAATTATTATAATAAAAAAATAATATTTCATTTTATTAAAATTTTGTTTTATTAATTTTATTAAAATTAAAATTTGTTGAAAATTTATTTTTGGCATGAATATTATTTTTCTTTTTATTAAAATAAAAAATTACATTTTTTCAAATTTTTATTAATATTTATATTTGAAGTACAAAAATAATTTTTCTAATATATTCAATAACAACTTGAATTTATTGAATTATATAATATTAAAAAAATATTTTCCAATTTTTATACCATAAGAGCATTCTTGTTGATGGATTACCATCAATATTAAGGAATATCAATTATGACAACAACTATTTCATTTTTGGGACGAACCTTCCTTGCAAAAGCTTTCAACGTCCAATCCCTTGATTTTGTTGAATGGGGTAAACTATTGAATGTGTCTCAAAGAAATCAATGTTCGAACTCGCGATCCACTAATATGACACTAACATATCACTATCAATCATTTACCATTCAAATTATGTTGCGAATGGCAACTACTATTTCATTCTTACCCATACCAAATATGGTAATAGAATGGAAGTCATTCCATCTCATTCCCCATCCTTTTAAAATCATATTGTCTAACCAAATGGATCCTAAAATAGTGACAGTTAGACTAATTTAATTATTTAAGGGTTATTAAACCATGTTTTATCGTATTCTATAAATATCAATTTTTCCTTTTTATCTGAGTCATGCTATTTGTATAGAAGGTGGGTTACAAAAACACTTATAGGGTAATAAAAATACTCATTTTGCCCATGTAATAAATGATCCAATACAATCTCTCTCTCCCTATGTTTCTCTCTCGCTCTCCCTCTCACACCATCGACCACAGCTGCAAGGCGGCGATAGCGATGAGGTAAGGCAACAGAGGTGACGGAGCAAAACTATAGAGGTTGCAACTGTGAGAGGAGGCAAGGCAGCGATGAGAGCAGATGAGGCGATTGAGACAAAGAACGACGATGGATGGTCAGTTGCAGAGGAAATAAGGGAGAGAGATGGGAAATAGGGAGAAGATGATGAACAAATATCGCGATATATCACAATATTTTGATATATTGCGATATATTATCCTTGTAAAACATTTTGTAAGAATACTTCTATACAAATAGCATTTTCCTTATTTACATAGTATATACATTATAGTTTACATGGCATTTGAGATGTGAATGTGCGCAAATTTTTTTATTAAAAATATAAAGCATAATTTTCATGCCTCTTAAGGATCTCAAGACTCTCTTAATCGCTTCCCAATGTGATATTTCAAAATTTAATTAATATCAATCAACTAATCCCATGACACAGCAACACGTGAGAATTTAGGGGCCTTAAACAAAATTTTTTATAGGATCTTTTACGATTATATTTAAAAATAAAATTAATATGAATAAAAAAATGTATTATATAAAATTTATAATATTTCATTTTAAATTTATTCCTTTAACATTTTTAGATGAAAAATTAACAATTAAACTATTACAATTAATTTGTTTCAACATATATTTATTAATAGACACCATCGCTAATCTATTAGTGTAGATTCGTTAATAACAGAGGGATCACAAATATTGAAATATATATATAAAATTAATTAATAATTTAAAAGCTAATAAAAAAAATCAAAAGATATACCTAATAATTCACAACGAGATTATGAAGACGAAAATGGAATCGCTGAAAAGAACATAGCTGTGAAAATCAGTTGGATTGAGGACCTATACTTGTGTAGATTGATGGCAGATGCCAATAACAATGGATGGATACAAAATTTAGAATGAGAGGAATTAAGGAAGACGATGGAGTTGCGGCCACTGCTAAACAAATGAAAATAGTTGTGATATAATCATATAAGAGGGAGATTAAGATTAATTAAAAATATATGAAATAGTTATGAGGAGATGGGTGCCACTGCCAAGTGCATAAGAAGGGATTGATTATTAATAAAGAAATGTGAAAGATTGAGACTAATTAAAAATTGTAGTGATGCTTATGAGATGAATTATTGATAAAATAAATGTAGGAGATTGAGATTAATTAAAAATTTATAATGACTTGAAATAGGCATGGCCCTGAAAATCTTTTTAATTCATTATTTTTAATTAATTTTTTTAAATTATTTTAAAATTTAAAAATTAAAATGGCTAGGCCCTAGCCAACCTAGACAACCTATGCCTAGGACCGCCCTGCATAATAAATATCAAGGTGTGTGCACATCATAACATATATTAAATTTTTACTATCACTAATATATGAAACTCATTTTATATCTTTAATCTCTCTATAAATATTTAGACATATTTTGAAACTACATTTGTTTGATTTGATACTTCCCTTTCAATAACATTATAATTTTTCATATCAAAATATTAAAAAATTTTGTTAATATAAGCTTCTTGCAATATCATAAGAAGCCTCTTCTAGCAATTGATTTTAATTTTAAATATGTAATCAGATTCTCTTAATTTCATATCAAAATTAAGAAAACAATCTTCCTTTATCAATAATAATAATTTTCATTAGCTCCCACAGATGTAACTTATGGTAAAGATGAAAAAATTTGTTTATCTTCACATTTGTAGTGTATCAGTATTCGAATCTTGACTATTATAATTCCTTAATCTACATCTTTTATTAGAATCATAGAATCGAGTAGTGGGAACGTCCGTGATGGAGAGTTATCCAAAAAAATAATAATTTTTATTAATATTTTAAAAACAAAATCACAAATTTATTTTTAAATCATTTCATATGTTTACATTAATCTTTGGGATCAAAAGGTGAAATCTCTCATCTTAAGGGCCCTCGCAGTTCAGCCTCATAATTTCTGCAAGAGAGGTAAATTATGGAACTCAGTAGTGAGATTTGAACGCGAAACCTGTGGCCGACTATATAATGACTAGAATCTAAGATTCTTTAAGACCAACACGTGTACGGTCTCAGCCACTGAGCTATGTCTGTGGGGACGATTAGAGTGATCTTTGACCCATAATCAACGATGACTCATTCATTTTAATAATAATTTATTTATTTTCACCAATTTACCCTTTTTAATTCATTCATTAAATTAAATATCCAAACATCAACCAGCAAAACATTTCCCTCCATTTTCCTTCACTTTCCCTCCACCCAAACAGGATGATTCCCCCCATTGTCATCACGCCTTCCCCCCAGATTACGGGCCACCAATACGAACTGAACGACTCCTCTGTACCCTCCATCAGATTCTGAAACCGAAACCAAAGCAAAGATGAAGTTCAAGGCCTTCCTGACCGACAATGGCGTCAACCTGCTGGAGAAGAGGTTCCTCCCAGCCCTAGACAAAATCGGAAGAACCTGCCATCTCTATCTCACCCGAGATCACGTAATCTTCCTCCACAATCTCCTCAATGGCGAAGGCCTCCAATCCATCGCCCAATTCCGCAAAGAAGCCCTCTTCCACGACTACCGCATCTCCAGCCAGAACGACGATCGCATCGCCTTCGCCGTCGACCTCTCCCTCCTCCACCGCGCCCTCCGCAGCATTGTCACCATCTATGCCGAATTCAGCAATCCTCAAACCCTAGCTCACGCTTCGTCCAATCCTCTCCAGCTCAAGCTCGTGAAGAAGCTTCCGCCTCATTCGCAGCAGCCGATGCCGTTCCTCACTTTCGAGACGAAGGGTTACAAAACCGCCGTGATTCAGGACGTTCCGATCTCGAAACCCTTATCCAGAGCCGATTTGCTGGAACTTCAAGCGGCTTTGGATGCGGCTCAGGATTTGCCGCAAACCCTAGTTCAGGTCCCGCACATGAATCAGCTGCAGAGCTTCGTCGATCGAATGAGGCACGTTGGAGACTTGATCGACCTTTCCATAACCAAGTATGGGGATTTGCACTTGCAAACTTCGACTACTTTGATCACGCTTGGCGCGGAGTTTGGTCGATTACCGGTCATTGGGGAGAAAGCCGAGGTTCCAGTGGAGGATCGGAATTTGAGCGCTCAATCTCGGACGCAGAGAGCGATTGAGAGGGGAGACGCGATGACGGTCCTAGTGCCCCTGAAGCATTTTGCCAAGTCTCTCCAATGTCATCTGGCAAAGCCCGATTCTGCCTTCTATGGGATTGCTCCACAAGGCGCTTGCTTGACTGAAATTTTCCAGTTCTTTGTGCCAGGTACGCTCCAAACAGATAAATCGATCAGTTTGCATTGCAGGCTTCCTGCGCTTGATCCTGGATCTAGTTGAATCCCCCCAATCTGAAATCAATAGCAGCATAACATGTTACTGTGTTTCTATGTCACAATTCTATGATAAAGATTGAAGTTCTGGTCTTCTGTGTTCATGATTTGCTCCTTCTATGCATAAGGCAAGCTAGCTACGGTTGTGCTTGTGAGGTAGAACAGTCTGCATCTTTAGGAGATCCCCACCAGCACATCTCTTCGTTTCTTTGTATAGTGGGGCTCTGATGCACCCAGTATTTGTGTCATGAAATCCTCTCTTGTCGTGGATCATACTGGATCAAATGAATATGAAATTCATGGGTTCGAATGGTGAAATTAGTCTTTTTTTTGAAAAAATTGTTACTTACAAATTCAAATCTCAAAAAGTCAATGGGTTAATTATTGAAGAATTTTAGTCAATTAAACTTATATACGAAGCAAACTAATTACTACTGAACAAATTTAGTTGACTAAATAATCATGAAGAAATTTATCTCAATTATTAGAGGATTTTAGTCAACTACATATGTTAATGTGATTGACTAAATTAAAAGTCATCAAAACTTGAAAACTTATTATCCAACTTGATTAAGTACACGATTGCTTTTGTCGATCAAATTAGTTTCTTTTGTTAAAAAAAAAAAAAAGTCACTGACTGACATAGATTAGGTAAACCAAACAACAGTTTGTTTTAATAAATTTTAAGTTTGAAAATAACAGTTTTTAGAAATAATTTTTGAAAGTATGATGATTAATTTAATCATATTGATATGTCAAAAACCAAACAAAGTTTGAATATATTTTTCAAGAATAGTTTTTCTCTATCATCAAAAGTATATGATTGTAGCCTTGAATTGAGATTAACATGACCCAATTTGCAAAAGAATCGTAGTGGGGGATTGATTGATTGATTTGCTGCCGCCAGTGACTAGAGAGAGTCAATGGGTTGAGTGAGAAAGAACAAAAAGGAAAAAAAGATGCATAGAGAAAGGAAAAGGAAAAATTGTACCCATCATCTCCAAGGATGCGATGATAATGTCTTATCTTCTCTGATCTAATGATATGATGACAATGCCTTATTTTTTTCTCTCGATCATTATGGGGGTTCCTTGCAAAGGACCAACCATCAACGATGATAGTTCTCTTGTGGATTGTTCTCTAGAAGAACCATATTGTTCGGATTCGGTGAGGTTCTCTGAAAATGGAACCCTCCCCATGGGATTTTTTGGTGGTAGCTGGTAGAGGAGAGTGAAGAAATAGTAGAGTTTTATAAAATAAGAGTAAATTTGTGAATTTCACCTTAACATATTAACATTCAGGAGGTCTTTGATACGGTGCCTCTCTAATTGATGACAAATTTAGGACAAGCTTATTGATACCATTCCTACTGCTAATCTACCATTTTTAAAGTCAAAACGGAATATATTTATTTATGAAATCCACAGTTTCAGAAAAAAAAAAACTTTAATAATCACTTACTAGAATAAGCCTCTAAGCAATTTCATAAATTCTAATTAATATACATTTGTCTAATAGAACATTAAAATGCTCCTTGAGACACCAATTTCATAAAAATTAGGATCCATCTTTGAAGTTGAAGGCAGCGCAAAACAATAAAAATTTTGCATATTAATTTAAGTTTACTCCGAATTTTAAACACACTAACTGGAGAAAAACCACATGTATATATTAAAGTAATCCCTAGCGCACAGCACTCCCCATTTTGTAGTTGGTACTAAAGCTCCTCCTTGCCCTCTAAAACCCATTTTAACCGATCAATCAATGAATAACTCAAAACAACATCTGCTTTACAAATCTGAATGTTATTTTGTAAAATTTTTAGCTGGGCATCCAAAAATAAGATTAGGGTGCCACCGATTAGTACAGCTAATTTTTCAACAAGAAAAATAATACAAACAAAAGAAAAAAGAAAAAGAAACAAACAAAGCAAATGATCCCCCTACTTCCATCTTCCCCAAAAACAAGGTGGAAGAAAAACAGGAATTTAACTAAAATAAAGCTTGCCTGCAAACAAAACAGATTTTGCTACTTCCATATTTAGTGCTTGTAATTCGGGTTGTCCCGAAGACCCAGTTTAGACAGAACAAGGCTGTAAGAATCCCAGTCAGTTCTCCGGAGATACTTCAACAACTTCTTCCTCCTTTGGACCATTTCTTGAAGACCCTTAATCGAATGCTTGTCCTGCATGATTTTTCACAAAACCATGTGATAAAATAAGAGAGCACAAGGAAACTTCACATAGCCGCTAGCAAGTCTAGCAGTAGTAGAGACGAGGATGGATGGATAGGAGGTTTGCAGGACAAAAGTGGAGAAGTGCATAATGATCAACAGTAAGTACATTCAGATGCTTGGCTCCCTATATCATATTAAATGGACGGAAAAGTATTCCATCTAAAAATGTTAAGAAGTTTGTGTCATGCCTCTACCATAACAAAACCGTCCACAAACAGAACAAAAGGAATCAATTACAATGAATTCAGACTCTGAATGTCATTTTGCTACAAAGTGAGTTGAGTTTGGAACGATTTATAAAATATTTAGATGCATGCAAGAAAAAGAACCTACAAAGTATATATAAATCCACGGAAAATCTATGAACATGGAGAAGCGAATCTAGAAGTAGGACCAAAAATAAAGAAATGGCAAGACAAGCACAAACCAGATTTCAACTTATGGCAATCAAACAAGAGACTTAGACACGAAGGAAAGAAAGAAAGGACTGCATGCAATGGTTGACTGCACCATGAAAGAAATCTGCTGTTACTTTCTATCAATTCTGTAATTTTATCATAGTGCTACACTTCAAAGAACAAATCAACAAGATAGATCATCATGTAAAATATGCTTATAATACTCAGCATTTGTGTTTAGCTAAGTACTGAAAACATTAAATTATGGAACAAGTTGACATTTGGTTCCAAAGCACATTTGGCGAAAGCAATTCTAGGTCATTTCTGCTTAGACACTAAAACACCACTGAACGCCCGCCAATAATAAGTTAATTCACATCCCACCAATAACCTTCACTTACAGATAGAAACAAAAACTTAAAAAGGCTGGCTGGCAACAAAATGCAGTATGATCAGGAATATCCATCAACATTTTTCAAAACACAGCCATAAAATCTCCCGTTAACAAAAAAAAAAAAGTTGAATAAAAATGTGCTGGAATTTATCTGCAATCACCTTCTTGTGTAAAACCGTAGACAGATGTTTGATCTTTGTTGTCAGTTGTGCCACTGCAAAACAAGAGGCAAGGAGTTACTACTTTTCATATGCAAATCCATTGTATGGACAAGAATAAACTGCAAACCAGATTATAAGTTCAAGACGGTTACAAGTTCTCAAGAAATTTTCCCATATTCAGGTTTCCCTAAACAGTATTGTGCCTCTCTTGGATTTGCAGAGTTTTCTGTTATCGAGCAGAAGAAAGAAAAGTATACGAAGTTTCAAGGCTGTTCTGAACATGCAGATGATTAAAGCACAGTGGTAAATTCTTATTGTCTACTTTTCAACCATACAATCCAGCTTGGACCAAGAACATTTAATACACATGTTCAAGTTTGATACCATACTTATAAAAAGTCAGGAAAGTTAATTCCTAGACATAATGCTTTGTGAGTAAATTTCAGGATTCGTGACTTAGAATTAAAATGTTTGTGCATGATTCCCTCAACAACATACCAAGCCTTTATCCCACTATGGAATTGGCTACATGAATTTTAGCTTTCCATTCATTTATAGCAATGGCCTTATCTTTTGTAACACTCCATCGCCATACCTAAGCGTTCCCAACCAAATTATTCTTTGTCTTCCTACACCTCTTTTAATAAGTACTCGTTCGATTCCATCCACTCTCCTCACATAAGCCTTTGCAATCTTCTTCTCACATGACCAAATAATCTTAATCGTGTCTTAAGCTTCCTATCTTGAACAAGACCCACTCTAACCTTACTACAAATAATCTCATTTATAATTTTATCTTTTTTGCATGGCTGACTACTCATCCATCCTAGCATGCTTATCTCTATTATGCACATATTTTGAACACGGTGGTGCTTTACTGCCCAACATTCTGTGTCATACAACAAAAGTTAGTTTTATAACTGTCCTATAAAATTTTGCTTTCAGCTTTAATAGAATCTTGCTATCACATAAAAATGTTAGGTGCACTTTTCCATTTTAATAATCTTGCCTTAATTCTACGGTTAACATCCTGATTAACCTCCCTATCTTTTTGGGTTATTGATCTTAAGATGTCTTAACTGATTTTTTCTTAGTATTACTTTAATTTTCAGTTTTACCATAACATCACCCACACTTTTATTTTTACTAAACTTCCATTTCGTAAATCTGGTTTTTACTGTACTTAATCTAAATCCTTAAGATTCTAAGCATTCCTTCATGTCTCGAGCACTCACACCTTCTTTTGTCCCATCCACAAAGTACAAAAAATGTTATCTGCAAATAACATACACCATGACACCTCTAGCTGGACATGTTCAGTAAGTTCATCCATTACTAGGACAAATAGTAAGAACTTAATGCAAACCTCGATGTAACCCATTGTAATTGAGAAAGTCCCATGATACATGTCCTTATTCTTTAGTAACTTGTATATAAGCAATTTGAACCCCTTTCTTCTCTAAAAACCTCTAAAAACTTCTCTAGGAATTTTGTCAAAAGTTTTTCTAGATCCATAAACAGCATAAGTAAATCCTTATACTTATCTCTATACCTCTACATTAGCTGCCTCGACAAATATGTAAGGTTCCTTGTTGACCTATTAGGCATGAAACCAAATTGGGTTCTCAACAACTTGGTTTCTCTTCTTAATCTTTGCTCATTCACTCTCTCTCAAAGTCTCATGGTCCCATTAACTCAATCCCTCTATAATTTTCACAATTTTGAACATCTTTATTTTTGTAAATAGGGACTAAAGTGCCTTCCTGCACTCTCTTGACATCCCTTTTGATTGAAGGATCACATAAAGTAATTTTGTTAATCAAAAAAGCCCTCTTCTCCCACACATTTCCATACTTTTATTAGTTTGTTATCTTGTCCAATTGCTTTACTATTTTTCATCTTTTTCAATGTTTGCTTTGTTTTATTAGAACATATAAGTCAACAGAACATGTATTCTATCTTAATCAGTCTTACTAAGATGCCCCAACATAAAACTTGTTTCTCTACTTTCATTAAACAATTTTAAGAAATTCTCCTTCAATTACCCCTTATTTACTAATTGTTTTTGGTTCTCATCTTTTATGCGTTTCTCTTGGCTTAAATCCCTTGTTTTACTCCCTTGTTTTAGCTAGTCTATATATAGAAATATGTATCTCCATCTTTTGTATCAAGTTGTTAGTATTAATTTTTATAAGCTTTTGACTTTGCTTTACCAACTACCTTTTTTGGCCAAATATACATCTTTTTCAATGTCTTGCCTGCCTAAATAGCACAGACCAGTTCAGCCCACTGCACGATCAGCCCAACACACAGTCCTATTAGCCCACTTGGCCCATTTCAAATAAAAAATTAAAATTTCAGAAAAATTAATAAATCCAAAACGCAAATACTTTGTTTTCTTAGTTGCTTAAAAATTCTAAAGTTAGAACTTCAATTTTCCTAGAAATTAGAAATAGTTTTTATGAAATATGATAAGTTATGGTTTAAAATATTGTTAATTACAGATAAAAATTTAATTATTTACAATAATTATTACAATTTTGAAGCCTTTAACTTCAAATAAAAAAAAGATTTTTTATGCTAACTCTTAAATCTTGACTGTTAACTAAGTGTTATACTTAACATTTAACAATCAAACATTTATTTAATCTTACTTTTAAAATCAAGTATTAATAATACTATAACTGTCATACGTTTAAACTTACTGTAGTTAGGTTTGATGTGAATTAATGGGGTTAAAGACATTTAAAATTTTATAAATCCATATTTATAATTGCATTTACAACTATTTTAGAAAAAAAATTGTACACAAATTTAAAAAATTACATTTTTAAAAAAAGCAAGGTTGGCACATTTGGCCTCAGCTCCCCAGGATTTGACAATGGTTCTCGATAGACAGAAAGACTGAGAAAGGAAGGAAGATATCGAGAGAGAATTGGGAGAAGAAGAATACAGAATTAAGGAGAGAGAATAGAGAGAGAAAAATTCTGAAAATTCTTTAGATTTTTCATACCCCCGTGGAATGGAAATTCAGCACTATATATAACTGATTTCCTAACCTCCCATGTGCAGTAACCGCATACATGTGCATGGGAATGTACTAGCGGCTGATACAACAACTAACTAGGTACAACCCATTACGGCTAACTTACAAAATATACTATTTTCACCCTCCAACTATTTTTAATTATAGTAAACTCTCCCTTACAAGTTAATACATGACAAATACCCCCCCCTCCCCAATCAAAATTTTCTTGTCCTCAAGAAATGTGGAGAAGGCTCACCACAGCTAACTTACAAAATATACTATTTTCACGCAGCTTGTAAGCCACACTTTCCACTGTGGCAATTATGAGAAATGGACCATACAACTTTGGCTGCAACTTTGAGGTAGGGTTTTGAGTTAAGGCTCTTATGTGTCTCGGATGAAGCTTCAGATATATTATCTCCTCCACCTGAAACTCCCTTTCACTCATTTTATCTGCGAACTGCTTTATTCTATTCTTTGAGTTGGCCAACTTAGTTTTGATTATCTATAGGGCTTGTTGCCTTTGCTGGAGGTAAGTGCCTAGAGCTGTCATTGTTGAGGAATCTCCTAATGCCGAAAGTAAGGGCGGTTTATAGCCGTAAAGGGCTTAAAAAGGAGACATTTTTATGGCACTATGGTGGTTGGAATTGTACCACCATTGTGCTGTAGTTAACCATTTGTGCCAGGACTTGGGTTGTAAGAAACACAAACACCTCAAGTACATCTCTAGACTTTAGTTAACCCTTTTTGTTTACCCGTTGGATTCAGGATGGTAGGCAGTAGACATGTTGAGCTTGACTCCCAATAACCACATTTATTCATTCCATAGTAGGCTAGTAAAGATCTTGTCTCTATCCGACAGTATAACCATAGGCACCCCATGAAATTTTACCATATGATCCATGAATACCTTGGCTATTTCCCAAGTAGTGTAACAATGAGAAAGCCCAATGAAATGGTTGTATTTGGTGAATCTGTCTGCAATTACCACAATACAATCATTCCCTTCCGATTTTGGGAGCAGTGTTCAAAAAATCGGGCTAGGCGCCCGCCTAGGTCTGGCCGCCCCGAAATTGCCCTAGTCGGGCCTCCTAGGCGCCGGCTCGAGTAATCGGTCGGCTTGAGCGCCTAGGCGCCCAGGCAGGGCCTAGTCGGCCAGAGCACCTAGGGGCTTTTTTCTGTTTAAATATCAATTTTTAGGGCTTTTTTGCAAAATAAAAAATCAAACTTGTTGTTGTTAGCGTCTCGCCCTCTTCACTCTCTTCTCACCTCAACGCCGCCAAGCTTCATTGGCCCGCCAGTAGCTCACCGCTGTCGCTGCGTCCAGCTCCATCCTCGCCGCCAAGCTTCATCGTCACCGCCTCTTTTCCGTCGCGTCCTCCGCTTCCTCGTTGCCTCAGCATCGTCGCCTCCACCCCCGTCCTCGCCGTCGAGCTCCATCTCCGCCGCGGCAAGCTCCATCTCCGTCCAGTCCACTCGTAACCCCTCTCTCTCTCTCTGTTTTGCGTTTGCTGCGCCTGCGTTGTGCGATTTCGTTTTTATGTTTTTTATTTTTTATTTTATTTCATTTTTCTTTTCTATTTATATGTAATTATTTGATTTATATTTAGTTTTTATTATTAATTATATATATTCTATAATATTTCCAAAAAATTTGAAAGTATATTGATGTTTTTATTATTGTTTATATTTCTGTTTTTATTATATTGCAAAACATAAATTATTTTGCTATTTTATTGTCTTAATTTGAATCATTTGATTATTTTACAACCATGATATGTTATTGTTATTTTGAATATTAAGTGTGGTTATTCGTTATGTATAGGTTTCTATTGCAAGTTTCTTCAATTAACTTAAAAATGTCGGATGGGACTCGAAGTACGGGAGCATCGTCTGATGCAGCTTCGGTTTTTAAAAGGAAGCCCAATGATATTGGATGGGAGTATAGAATGTTAATTGATCCGAAAAATATGGATAAAGTTAAATGTAAGTTGTGTGGTAAAATTATGTCTGGCGGAGTTTACAGAATAAAAGAACACATAGGTCATATTTCCAGAAATGTTTCTGCATGTCCAAAATCTTCTTCGGATGATCAAGCCAAATGCAAGAATGCTATTGCCGAGACAAAGAGTAAGAAGAAGAATAAGAAGGAGGAGGAAGATTTGGTGAGATCTTCTGTTAATATTTCTGAAGGGGGGGATGATGAAGATGAACTGAAAGAGTTAGGTAGCAGAAAAACGCCCCATACTCTTGGCCCTATGGATAAGTTTGCAACCTCCATCAGTCCTGAAACTTGTTTGACGAAAAGGCAACAAAATATCAATGAAACACTCTTTAAAGAAAGAATACAGACTGTTTGTGAGTATTGTGCTAGATGGGTGTATGAAGCTGGTATTCCTTTCAATGCTATAGATCATGATAGCTTCAAATTGTTTGTTGAGGCGGTTGGTCAATTTGGCCCGAGCTTCAAACCTCCCAGTCAATACCAGTTGAGAGAACCGTTGTTAAAGGGAGACGTGGATAGAACTAAAGAATTACTAAAGAAGCATGAAGAAGAGTGGGCACAAAATGGGTGCTCTATTATGACAGATGCTTGGACAGACAGAAAAAGAAGGAGCATCATGAACCTATGCGTTAATTCTAATGCAGGTACTGTTTTTTTGTCTTCCAAAGAGTCTTCAGACGAAACACATACAAGTGAACTCATTTTTGAATATGTGGACAAGTGCATTGAGCAAGTTGGCCCACAAAATGTCATCCAAGTAGTAACAGACAATGCTGCCAACAATATGGGAGCAGCAAAATTATTGAAATTGAAGAGGCCAAATATCTTTAGGACATCATGTGCTACTCACACTATTAATTTGATGCTTGAAAGTATTGGAAAACTACCGAAGTTTAAAAAAGTCATTGATCAGGCCAAGAGTTTGACGATCTTCATTTATGCACACCATAAGACCTTGTCCTTAATGAGATCATTTACAAAGAAGAGGGATATTGTGAGACCGGGAGTCACTAGATTCGCTTATTCTTTCCTTACTTTGCAAAGTTTGATGGAAAAAAAAGCTCAAATGAGGACAATGTTTACTAGCTCTGAATGGGATGAGTGCAAATGGTCAAAGACTGTTAAAGGGAAAACAACATATGCTACTGTGATGAGCATTACTTTTTGGAATGGTGTGAATTTATGCCTCAAGGTTTTTGCTCCTTTGGTGAAGGTACTTCGAATTGTTGATGCAAATAAAAAGCCTTCTATGGGCTTTTTATATGTAGAGCTTAAGCATGCAAAGGAAGCTATTAAGGAGGCCCTAAATAATATTGAGAAGAACTATCAGCCTATTATTGAAGCAAGGGTGAAAGATAGGCTAGATAGTCCACTACATTTTGCGGCTTACTTTTTGAATCCCTATTACTTTTTTAAGGATATGAGTATAAAACTTGATCATAAAGTCATGGATGAATTTTTTAACTGTGTGGAGATGTTTTATGATGCCAATGGTGAATTGCAAGATCATGTTGTAAATATTGAGTTGCCAAAATATACTCATAAAGAAGGAACTTTTGGAAAATCGTGGACAACTCAAGGGTGTGCAGAAAATGATGACAATTATAATCCAGGTATAAAATTTATTTAATCATTTTCTTAGTTTCTATTGTGTATAAGTTTATTTACTTTATACTTGTTTGACCTATGTAGTTAAATGGTGGCTAACTTATGGAAATCACACTCCAAACTTGCAACGAATGGCGATAAGGATCCTCTCATTAACTAGTAGTTCGTCTGGTTGTGAAAGAAATTGGAGCACTTTTGAAGGGGTTAGTGTATACTTTAAAACGTTTTTAATACTTTAATTTCATTATTCCTATCATTTAAAGACTTAAAGTGATATTACTTTTATTTTATTTATGTAGATACATACGAAGAAAAGAAATAGATTGGATGTGCATCGATTGAACAATCTTGTCTATGTCCAATTTAATGCAAAACTGATGAACAAGCAAAAGAGAGAGAAGGAAAGGAATGTTGATGTGCTACTTGCTAGTGATGCTAGCAATGCACAAGGATGGATTGTTGAGGGAGGAGATGATGAAGAAATTGATCCTGGTACGGGGCTTACTTGGGAAGTGGTTGGTGAAGCATCTGGAGCAGACGAGATGCTTCAACCTCAAAGAAGTTCTAGGATGAGAGAGCTTCATGAAGATGATTTCCAATCAGAAGAAGAAGAAGATGAGCAAGAGCTCAATGAATTTGATTTTGAATCTGATGAAGATCATGTATTAGAAGAATATGGAGAGAAAGAAGTCTAAATTAGATAGTTAGATACTTAAATTCTTCAAGTATGGTTTATGTTACATTATTGTTGCTTTTATCTTATTGAACCTAGAACTGATCTACAACAATTTGTTTTCTCATGCTTAATTCTATATTTCACTTGTCATTCCATTATTGTTGTATTTTTGGTTTATGTTGCATTATCAATGCTTTTTAACTTTGATTTAATTGAAAATAACATCAAATTACATCACAAAATTTTAAAAATAAAAAAAAATAACAGTTTTCCTAGGCCCTGCCTAGGCTAGGCGCCCTAGGCGGCACCCGACTAGCGCCTAGCGCCTTTTAGAACACTGTTTGGGAGTCCTTCAATAAAATCCATGGATATACTCTCCCAGGGTCCCCCTGGAATTTTTAACGGCTGCAGTAGCCTTGGATAGCCCACATTTTCAGTCTTGCACCTCTTGCAAGTGTCACACCCCATTACAAATTCCATGGCATCCTCCTTTAATCCTGGCCACTAGAAAAGTTCTCTAACTTTATGGTAAGTATTCATAATACCAGAATGTCCTCAGAGGGTGAATTATGCAAAGCTTCAATCACCTTTTGTCTGAGCCTTTCATCATTCCCCAAAACCAACCTTACCTAATGAGGCCATTGGTCAATGTTACCCCGGTTTAGCGGTTGGATTGACTACTAATTGTTGTAGTAGCTCCTTAGTTGTACCATTTGTTTCATAACTCGAACTAATTTCTTGGCACCAATCCGGAATTACCATAGTTATCGCAGCTAAGTTGCCTTCTTCAAAACACCGCGATAAGGTGTCTGCTGCAAGGTTTTCCTCCCCTCTTCTAAATAATTCCATTGCCATCAATACAACCAGGAGTTCCTTCTCATGTATACTTAACCCCATGTGTTTAGGTGTCAATGCTTGGCTAAGAAAGGCCAAGGGTATGCTCTACCCTCTTGAATCAAAATAACCCCAATTCCACTTGCACTTGCATTCGTCTCTAGTATGAAGGGTTTGTTGAAATCCGGTAGGCCTAGAATTGGTACCTTACTCACAGCCTCCTTAAGTTCACAAAAAGCTTGTTTTGCCTCTGGCCCTAATGGAATCCGTCTTTCTTCAACACTCCAATGAAATCTGTCTTTCTTCAACAATTCAGTTAATGGTTGATTGATAATGCTGTAGTTTTTGACAAACCTACAATAGTAGCCAGTTAACCCTAAAAATCCCCAAGTCCCTTCACATACTTAACCCCAGGCCATTCCAACATTGCTGCCACCTTGCTAGGGTCAATACTTACCCTTGCTTTAGATATGATGTGGCCCAAGTACTCGACTTGCTCTTAAGCAAAGACACACTTTAACCCTTTAATATACAAGTGATTGGACCTAAAGACTTCAAAAGTGGTTTTTAGGTGGTCAATGTGTTGAGCAAAGAAGGGGCTGTAGATTAAAATATCGTTAAAGAATACCAAAATGAATGGTCGTAGATATGGTTCAAAAATCCGGTTCATCAAAGACTAGAAGGTAGTTGGGGCGGTGGTGAGGCCGAAGGGCATTATAAGGAAATCATGGTGTCCTTGATGGGTTTTGAATGTTGTTTTATGGACATCTTCAGGTTTCATCCGAATTTGATGATAACCTGATCTAAGATCTAATTTAGTAAAAACAGTGGCATACTTAAGGTCATCAAGTACTTCTACAATGGGTATTGGGAACTTATCCTTGATGGTTATGGAGTTTAGTTGATGATGGTCAACACAAAATCTCCATGAACCATCTTCCTTTTTGACAAGCAAAACGGGTGAAGCAAAAGGACTATTGCTAGGCTAGATGAGTGATTTGTTTAGCAGGTCCTTGATGAGTCTTTCAATTTCAATTTTCTGTTTGGGGGGATATCGGTATAAACTTAGATTAACAGGCTTGGCATGGGGTTTCAAGTTAATAGAGTGATCAAAGGGTCTTTTGGGTAGATGGGAATGGGGCTCTGCAACGAGGTCCTTATATTCAATCAAAAGTAAACTAGGAGAATCAATTTCTTGTACCTTTCTTTAGGTGTGAGGTTGGCTGCTAACGATCACCTTTAACTCCCCTTCTTCTCCTGTTGTCTCCCCCCCGTGGGTTTCACTGCCTAAATAGAGAAAAGTTAAGCCACTTTGGTGAATCTACTTTTGAACATCCGTTGCAGCCTTTTACTCGAAATCATCTTGCATACTTCCACTTCTTGATTACTAGCTAGGGTCTTCTTACTACCGTCTTTCTTAAAAATTACCTCCATTTTATTGAAATCAAAGTTGATTGGGCTAACTCCTTTCATCCAATCCACTCCCAACACCACATCGCAACCCCCCAACTTGAGCAGCCTCAAATCAATTGAAAAATTTTCCCCATTCATCTCCCAATAGAAACCCTTACATGACGATTGGCTCATCACCTTGTAGCCTTTAGCAACGGTTACTAATAAGGGGTGGGAAGGAGTGACTTCACACCCCAACCTCCTTGCTATAACTTCATCCAAGAAGCTGTGGGTACTATCTATGAGTACCATGATTGGACAATTGTTTACTCTTCCTTCCACCTTGATAACCTTGCTGTTGTTCACCCCTTTTAAGGCATGTAATGAAATCTCCCTTTGGTCTTCCCTCTCAATCTCCGATAATTCATCTTTTTCCTTAATGTCATCATCTTCTCCTTCTAACAGTAGTAACTGTCTTTTACACTTATGGCCTATGAAATACTTGTCTCCACATTTGTAGCATAGCCCAGCTAATCGCCTTTGCTCCATCAGTTTACTTCCAGTGGTAGGGGTAGGGTTGGTGGAAGGTAAGGTTAAGACACCCTTACTATGGGATCCCACTTCCCTTGTTGCCATTCTACTTCTAGCCTGCCACCCTCCTGCGATTAATCCCCTTGATTCCTCTGTTTTTTATCAGTGCCTCAATAGTCATCTCCTGTAGCCTTGCACTTTCTGCAACTTACTTCACCGTTTGGGGCTGTATCATCTTCACCATGGGCCTCACTTCATCCCCCAGGCCGCTAATAAAGCTCAAAACAAAATACTCCTTGGATAAATGGGGGTTGTGCACCATCATCAAGGATCTCAGCTCCTCGAACTTGAGCTTATATTGTCCCTTCTTGTTTGAGTTCATTAAACTCCTCAATTATATCCCTTACACTCCAATCGCCAAACCTTACACACAAATCATCAGCAAACACACTCCATGGGCTCCCCTCCTTCATTGCAATCCACCCTTGATACCAAACATCTCCCATATCATTCAAATAAGCAGAAGCTAAGGTGATCTTCTGTTGTTCTAGAATTTGACATAGGGAGAATACTCTCACATCTCCTTGTCCACCACCTCAGATTCTCACCTTCAAACAATGGAATCTCGAGTTTTAGCACAGGATAGCTCGATTGGTTGTTGTTAACTGGAGCTCCTGGCCTCCTTTCTCTTATATTTCCCCCCACCGTTTTTGTATCGAACTCAAACTCCAACGTTCCCACCAGCCTATGCTCCATTCCCACTTCAAGAAAAATGGGATTTGTCCTTTCCCTAGGAGGAAAATCGGGTAAGAGTCTTACCAAATGCTGATTGGCGAACATTCGCGCAATCTATTGCATCTGCTCCATCATTTGTTCTTGAAGCAGAGTACTCTACTCACGGCTCTCCGCCCTCCAGCGTTCCATTGCTTGATCAAATTGGGAATCGACTCTGGCTCCAATAGAAGATTCAAGTGTTCTCATCCAAGTTTGCAATTCCACCATTGCTGTGGTTACTTGCTATAGCTGGGATTCCATTTGTTGCATCCTTGTTCCGTCGGCCATGGTTATGAATTTTGGTAATGATCGACGCCCAAGAGCGTTGCTTTGATACCAAAATTGTCAGCTCCCCAGGATTTGACAATGGTTCTCGATGGATAGAAAGACTGAGAGAGAAAGGAAGGGAGATATCGAGTGAGAATTGGGAGAAAAAAAAATGCATAATTATGGGAGAGAGAATAGAGAGAGAGAGATTCTGAATATTCTTTAGATTTTTCATATCCCATGGAAGGGAAATTCAACACTATATATAACTGATTTCCTAACCTCCCATGTGCAATAACCGCATACATGTGCATGGGAATGTACCAGTGGTTGATGCAGCAACTAACTAGGTACAACCCATTACATCCAACTTATAAAATATACTATTTTCACCCTCCTATTATTTTTAATTACAATAAACTCCCCCTTATAAGTTAATACATGACACCAAAGAATCCCCGTGGGGGTAGGGACATGGACTGGCCCATTTGATATCTCGACTTTTAGGTTCAAATTTTGTTTTATAGAAGTTTCTGTATATTCCTTCTTGTATTGGAAGAGATCATCACCATAGGTACACACAACTGTTTAAAGAAAAGACATGTGCTCCTTTAACCTAGCAAGAGAAAACAATTTAAATAGCCTAAATTGGATCTCTGTCTCAGTTTAATTTCCTAGATACAATAGTTAATTGAATCCCAAACTTTTAAAAAACCCAGTAAGTCACTAAATTCCCCTGAACAAGGTTTCACTGTTCTTACTACAGAATACTTGAATAATAAATAGGCTATGGTGCACATGATCAAGGTCATCCTTAAACAAGAATATGTATTTTCATGTTAGCATACTGTACATGAATATAAATTGCACCAATGAAGGATAAATTGTGCATGTTTACCCAAGTCTCAACATAATAAGCTACATCTGTTATATTTATGTAATATGAATAAAATATAAGTTAGATAAATATTTCCCCCCCCCCCCCACACACACACACGCAGGTAATCAAAGATGAATAGGCATGACCAGATGTGAACTATGACCTCAAAACAAAGCCCCATTCCTCAGGCCTAACACAGCTCCCTAAATTTGAACACATTGTAACATAAGTAGCATATACCTTCTTTTTCCCCCTGAATGTAACACATCACTGTTAGAATACACACCCTGAAACCACATGGATTCTCATAAAAATAAACTTATTCACGGGGATTGAGTGAAGTATCTTCTGGTGAAATCAACTGCCTTCACAGCTAGCTCATTTTTAGAAAACAGGCTTATCAATGTAAAAGTATCCTTTGGACTATTTATCCTAGATGGGTGTAAATTTCCTATGACAAATCGTGTAAGAAAATTCTATACCAAGCGTATGTAAAATTATGACCAGGAAAAGAATATTTAAACTACAGTTCCTTTTACAACTGACTGATGCCCCAGCTAAAAAACAAGATAGAGAATTGGAACTTGGAAGTAATCCTTCCTTAATCGCTATAGTTCCATGTGCAAACATGCATAAAATAAGAAAAATAAAAAAAGAGAAGGGAATGAGATCAAAATCTTTTGGGGTTGTCTTCAGGTTGAAGACACTGTCCAGCAACTGCTATGCAATCTCACCCTGCCCCCACCAAAAAAAAAAAAAAAAAGAAAAGAAAAAGAAATAATGTTTAGAACAATTTACCTTGAACACGAGCAGACCCACAATCTGATTCTGACATCTTAAATTCTTCTCTGACTTTTTGCAGCTCAAGTTTCAGTTTCTCAGAAGATGACATGTTATCTGGATGGAAATACTGTAAAAAAATGTTTAAATTTAAAACATCTTAACGTGAATGATTAACAATAACAAAACTACTTGAATTGCCAACTAGCTTCATGTAAACTAACCAATAAACAGATAATAAACACAGCCAAGGAAAAGGGTTCTTTAAGGAAGGATCTTTTACAAACCAAAATAGAAACACAATCCATTTTCCTCATGAAGATGCAGTGAGATATATCCCTAAGAGCTTAGTCAGGGATGTTCTTTCTTGCTACTTGTAAGTACACTGCTAACTGCTTGATCACCTTAAGGAAGGCTGTCTAATTAGATTGGACGGTTACCATTAACCCCTCTTTCCTCCTCAGTAAGAGAGTAGATAAGGGCAAGTCAAATAATACTCTTTGAAAGATAAGAAGCACAAATGGATGTAGCAAACAAAATCAGGTATGCTAATTGTTATTCTCATGTTTGGTTTTATCTTCATCCAGATAGAAACTGAGTGAAGAATCTTATGGGCTCATGCATAATGCAGTGCGCCAATCACCATATACAAATTTAAAGAATCAAAATCATAAGGCTTTATATGCACACTTTTGAAGAAAAACTTTGGCTGCAAAAACTAGCTTCACTAACCTTTCTGGAAAACATTCTCCATGCTAAGCTAGAAATGACTGGTTTAAAATTTTAATTGAATTTCACACAAAGCTCCAAAACATGTAAACAAGCGATAGATGTTGTTTTGCTTTTGAGCTTATTTTGATGATGAAAAACTTCATGAGTGTTATTTCAATAAAAATATTTTCATGACATATTTTTACTTCCAAAATCTTTGGTATGTTTGAAAATATTTTCATGAATCTTTGGTATGTATGAAAATTCAAAATGAAAATAAAACATAATGTTGAAAAATTATCATATGTCCTTTTGGAATGATGCATGGCAAACCCAAGGAAATTCTTTAAAGAATCATGCATATCGTCTTTTTTCAAAGCAACAAAGTATCGACTTGTTTGGGAGAATAGTCAACTAATTTATGCCTTTAAAATTTTTGGAAGACTAAGTTCATCAATTGTCAAAGAATGTCAGAATTCCGATTCTGACAGGCAGAACTCTTCTTAGCCAAGAGAAATTTAGAGAGAGAACCAGAAGGGTCAGGAGACAAGGGGGGAGAGAGATAGAGAGAGAGAAAGAAAGAAATGAGAGAGAATTGGCGGGAGAGAGAGAATGAGTATATTGATAATTCTCTAGCTGATTTGGGAGGATGGTATTAGAGCTATATATACTGCTCGTGCCCACCCTTAGGCGCCAAAGGCCACTTGCCTTATTTTACAAAAATTTGAAATCAACTTGCTTAACTAACTAACTAACCAACATTCCTGCTTCATTCCACAATCAACTAATTACACTTAAGCCCCCCTTATTCAATCATTCCCATGACAACTACCATCCCCTTCAGCAACTTCTTGTCCTCAAGAAGTTCATAGCAAGCCAGCCACCTTTGGAAACTAATTAAGTAACTGGGGAAGGTACTCCCAAGTGTTATTCTCCGGATGGAGATTGGACTATCAGACTAGGACTTTCATCAAGGGGCCCCATGTCGATGTATGATTCACCTATCCACAATAGCCACAATCTCCGGGGCCTCTATAGGATCGATTAGGAGAGTTGGTGGGGTAGTGTTGGCTGCATGAGTCCCTATAGACTTTTTCAGCAGAGAGACATGGAACACGGGGTGTACTTGAGACTTCGAGGGTAGCTACAATTTGTAAGCTACCCTGCCTATCCTTGTTGCAATAGCGTAGGGGCCAAAGTATTTTGGACTCAATTTAGAGTGTTGACTTGGAGACAATGTCTACATGTGGGCCTTTCTGAACTTGAGGTAGACTAGATCTCCTATCTCAGTTCTCTTTTGATCAGCAAATTGCTTTGTGCGGTTCTGAGTACTAGCCAATTCCTTCTTCAACACCTGCAACACTTGTTGCCTTTGCTGTAAGTAGGATTCCACTGTCTCCATTGTCACTTCTCCTACTATTACTGGTAGTAGAGGGGGTTTATACCCATATAAGGCCTTGAAAGGGGTCATCTTGATAGCATTGTGGTGGCAAGAATTGTACCACCATTGGGCCAAGGATAGCTAGCGATGCCATCCTCTAGGTTGTAGGAAACATAGGCATCTCAAGTACGTTTCTAAGCATTGATTCACTCGTTCAGTCTGGCCATCTGATTCCAAGTAATATGCTGAACTCATGTGTAACTTAGCTACCAAACTCTTGAATAGCTCCTTCCAAAAAAGGCTGGTAAAGATTTTATCTCTATTTGAGACTATGGCTTGGGGAACACCATGTAGTTGCACTACTCTGTTGAGGAAGAGGCGGGCCACCTCTTGAGTTGTGAAAGGATGCGTTAGGCCAATGAAATGAGAGAATTTAGTGAATCTTTCAACGACTACTAGTATGCAATCCCGACCTTTGAACTTTGGTAATCCCTCCACAAAGTCCATTGAAATATTAGTTTATGCTTGGGTAGGAATGGGAAGCGGCTGGAGTAGCCCGGGTTGGGCTACTGCTTTGTGCTTACACCTCTTGCATATATCACATTTCAACACAAATTCCATAACATACTTCCTAAGCTTAGGCCAGAAGAGCATTTGCTTTACCCTTTGATACATGCCTTGCACCTCGGAATGGCCTCCTAGGGGAGAGCCATGCAATGTCTCCAAAATCTTGCCCTGTAACTCCTCATGATCTCCCACTACCAACCTTCCTCGATATCTCAGTACTCCATTTTTCAGGGTGAACCCGGGTCTTGAGATGGGGTTTAAAGTAAGCTGCTCCATTATTCCCTTAGCCCATTCGTCTCGTGCATAGCTATCACTAACCTCTTGATACTAGTCAGGTACAACTGTTGTGATGGAGGTCGCCATTGCTTCTTCAACACATCTGGACAGTGCATCTGCTGCCTTGTTCTCCTTTCCCTTTCGATATTGGATAATGTAGTCCAACCCCATTAATCTCGCCATCCCTTTTTTCTGTAGATGCGTGTGCAACCTCTGTTGTAGGAGAAATTTTTGACGATGAATTGTCCACCCTCTAAGTAGTGGCGCCATTTATCAACTGTAATTAACATCGCCATCAGCTCCTTGTCATAGACACCGAGTCCTTGATGCCTCGAACTCAAAAGCTTTGCCAATGAAAGCTAGGAGCCTTCCCTCTTGGGATAGCACTGCTTCTACCCCAGTGCTGCTAGCATCAGTCTCCAGAGTGAGAGGCCTGGAGAAGTCAAGGAGACCCAGGGTAGGGGCTTCACTCATCGCCTTCTTAAGCTTCCCAAATGCCTCTTTTGCTTTCTCATCCCATTGGAACCCTTCTTTTTTCAGCAAATTGGTGAGAGGCCTGTTGATTGCTCCATAATTCTTTACGAACCTCCTGTAGTAGCTTGTGAAGCACAAAAATCCTCTCAAGGCCTTTATTGATGTGGGCCTCGGCCATTATATCATTGCAATTATTTTTTTGGAATCAGTGCTAACTCTTGCACCAGATATGACATATCCCAAGTATTCTACCTTTGGCTGGGCAAAAGAACACTTGGACTTTTTAATAAATAATTGATTGAATCTCAGGACCTTTAGAGCAATTTTCATATGGTTTAGGTGTTGTGAGAACGAAGGGTTGTAGATGAGAATGTCATCAAAGAATACTAACACAAATTTACGAAGGTAGGGTTTAAATATGTGATTCATTAAGGCTTGAAAGGTCGTAGGAGAATTGGTTAAACCAAAGGGCATTACTAGAAATTCGTAATGTTCTTGATGAGTAGAGAAGGTTGTTTTAGAGATGTCATCAGGGTTCATCCGTATCTAATGATACCCTGATCTTAGGTCCAATTTGGCGAAAATTTTCGCATGTTTAAGCTCATCAAGGAGGTCTTCGATTATAAAAATAGGGAATTTATTTTTTACGGTTTGGAAATTGAGCTGGCAATAATCTATGCAAAAGTGCCAACTCCCATCTTTTTTCTTGACTAGTAATATGGGTGAGGAATAGGGGCTTTGACTTGGCCGAACAATTGACCTTGCCAACATATCTTTAATCAAGGTATCGATTTCTGCTTTCTGTTTAGGAGAATATCTATAGGCTCGGATATTGATAGGTTTAGTGTTTGGTTTTAAAACAATAGAATGATCAAAAGGTCTATAAGGTGGCAATGATTGAGGTTCATCAAACAAATCCTTAAATTCAAGCAAGAGTTATTAAGGAAGTCTATTTCGTGTATCTGCCAAGGTTGTGGTTGGGTAATAATCTCCGCTTCCGCCTGCATAGTGTTCCCTTCCCCATGTTCCACTGCCTCAATTGAAGACAGTTGGGCCACCTGAGTCCATTTGGACTTTAAGACCTTCTGCAACCTCCTTCCGATAATCATCTTGCAAACTCCCGTTTCCAGACTCTCTGTAAGGGTCAATCTCTTGCCATCCTTTTCAAATGTAACTTCCATTGCATTGAAATGAAAGCTGATAGGGCTCACACCCTTTATTCAGTCCACTCCTAAGACTATATTACAACCCCCTAACTTCAGCAATCTTAGATCAGCTTCAAAAGGCTCCCCATGCATCTCCCAACAAAACCCTTCACGCGCAGATAGACACATCACCTTATTGTCGTTGGCTATCGTTACTGACAAGCGTTGAGTCCCCGTCAATTCACACTTAAACTTCTTAGCCGTCCCCTCATCAAGGAAGCCACAAGTGCTTCCACTACCTATTAAGACCATTAGCCGATGGTCCTTGGATTTCCCTTCCACTCGTATAATTTTGTTGTTGGCAAGTCCTCGGAGGGCATGGAGGGATATCTCTATGCTTTCTTCCCCTTCTTCACTACCCATGGGAAGCATTTCTTCCTCGTGCTCCTCCATATCTTCATCTCCTTCTATGAGTAGGAGTTGCCTCCTACACTGATGTCCGGGAGTGTACCGATCCCCATAATGAAAGCAGAGTCCTGCTCTGCTCCTCTGTTCCGCAAACCTCCTGCTATTCAGAGGCATGGGGGTTAAGGCAGAGGATTGTCCCCCACCTGCGTTCCCTTGGATCATCTTATTTCCTTCTCTTCCTACTCCTCTATTTCCCATCGGAGTCACCCCCACATTCAGGGCCCTTATCTGCCCTCTATGTTTCCTCATTAATGCCTCTACTGTTAGCTCCTGTAGCCTCGCACATTCCGCGGCTTGCTTAACCGTTCTTAGTTGCTACATTTTGCTAGTGGGCCTTAATTCTTCGCTTAACCCACTCACAAAACTAGAAACAAAATACCCCTCGGTCAGGTGGGGGTATAAAATGATCATGAGGGACTTAAGCTCCTCAAATTTCAATTGATACGCTTGCACTGTTCCTTCCTGCTGGAGCTTATTGAACTCCTCAACCACATCTAGCATATTCCGATCTCCAAACCTCTCGCAGAGATCTTCTACAAATTCCGCCCATCGGCAACTTTCCTTAGTCCCGATCCACCCCAGAAACCATGCATCCCTTGCATTGTTCAGGTAAGCCGTTGCAAGAATCACACATTGTTGCTCCAGCACCCCATAGAAATTGAACATCCTTTTGCACCTGCGCGCCCACCACCTCGAGTTCGTCCCATCGAACACTGGTATTTCCAGTTTAGAGTTGGAAATCCATGCAGATGGGAAGCTATGCGACTGCCTTGTCCCCTCTCCACGTGATTCTCCTCTACCATCGTCAGGTCACCCCCAAATTTAGAGGCATCTTCTGCGCGGGAAGGCAGATTATGGTTGAGTAAGATGGGATCGAATCTCTCTTGAGGAGGGAAATTCAGTGAGAGCCTCACCTGGTTCTGGCTCGTGACCATGCGGATAAACATCTACATTTGATCACGCAATTGGTTGTGTTATTCCCAATTTTCATCCCTCCATCGTTCCATGGCGCCTTCAATCCACCTTTCCATTACTGCCTCCATGGACAATTCCAAACCACCCATCCGCATCTGCATGTCGGACATCGCACTAGTGACTTGCTGCAATTGAGCTTCCATTTGCTTCATCCTTGTGTCGTCAGCCATGGTGAATTCCAGTGAGATCGTGGCCCAAGATTCGCTTTGATACCAGATTGTCAGAATTCCGATTCTAACAGGCAGAACTCTTCTTTGCCGAGAGGAATTTAGAGAAAGAACCAGAAGGGTGAGGAGACTAGGGGGGCGGGAGAGAGAGAGAGAAATGAGAGAGAATTGGCAGGGGAGAGAGAATGAGTATATTGATAATTCTCTAGCTAATTTGAGAGGATGGCATTAGAGCTATATATACTGCTCCTGCCCATCCTTAGGCGTCATAGGCCACTTGCCTTATTTTACAAAAATTTGAAATCAACTTGCTTAACTACCTAACCAACATTCTCGCTTCATTCTACAATCAACTAATTACACTTGAGCCCCCCTTATTCAATCATTCTTGTTACAAAGAAGTTGACTGTTTTTAGCCAAAGGCTGAAAACAATTGACAGTTTCCACGATCTGTCGACAGCCAAAATTGATGCTCTCGGTCCAATCAACTTAAGTTCAAAATCAGTCGACAGTGACTATATAGTGTCGACATTCCTCAAAAACTGTCAACTTATTGTTCAATACTATCGACAATTTATTTAAAGAAGTCAACTTTTCTTTTAAGAATGCCGACTATTTTTCAAAAGCCTTATGATTTTCCAAATGTATCGATGAAAATTGTCGATCGAATTATGTATCTATTGACAGTTCCTTCCTTGACAAACTTAAACGACTAGTTTTTATAGGCATTAAATGTGGCCAACGGCTAATAAATTCAAAGGGCCAAATAAACCTATAAATACCAACAAGATTGTTCAATAGAGGGGTTAGAAAAACTATTACAAACTTCAAGTCATATTGTTCTCTTCAAGTGCACTCACGTTTTCAATCTTTTCTCTTAAAAGGCTTTGTACATCATTTGTATCATCTTGGTTAAGCCTTTGTGTAATTTTGAGAGACATTGTAATTGAGAAATTCATCTCTCAGATCATTTCTTCTTCAAGTTCATTGTATATTGGCTAGCAAGATTGCTAAAGGGCCTACTTTGTATAAGTAGGAGATTGTAATCCTAGTGGTTGTACTAGAGGGCCTACTTGGCATCAAGTAGGAGGTTTTAGTGATATTCGAAAATACTTAGTGAGAAACTAAGGTAGTGGATTAGGCCGATTGAGCCGAACCACTATATATTGCTCGTGTAGTTTTCACATTTATCATTTATTTGTTCAATCCTTACAAGCATCATCTTATAATCATTATCTTATTAACGAGCAAAAATTTTTCAAAGCTTCAACGATTTTTTTAAAACACGCAATTCACGCCCCCTCTTAAGTGTGCGGTGCCATAGTTTACACAACCTAACAATAAAAGCATAAAAAACATCCCACTCAACGTTTGTGAGGCTCAGAATTGGAGTTCTCGCAGCAAAAGGAATAACCATGATTTATTGATGCATCTATTAATGTTTAGAGAAGTACAAACCTGAAAGACTGGTTCCATAGTAAACTATTTATGGAGGATTTATTGTCAAAGAATGTAAAGGAAACGAGAATGCATGTTAACATACAATTAATAACAGAAAACAAGATAAATGCTTGCCTTTTCAACTAAGTGCTCCTTTGGAGGTGCCAGCATATATTTGGGTGTTCCACCAAGATGGCTCAAGACATCAAGTCTCTGCACTGTAAAGAGCAATCTGCTTAGTAAACAATAAACGCGTGTAAACAGATGCATCTAAGAAAGTGACTTCTTCTATACCTAATGTTCGGCCTTAGAGACTTTTTATTGGGAAAATGTAGTCTAGGCTGCCAGGATGTCCCCTAAGGGACCTTAGATCTATTGTGGGTATGTAAAAATCAGAAAATCAGAGATTATTGGCTCAATTTCTGCATTAAAGAAGGATACAGATCCACTAAATCAACCTACTGAATAGATGTATAAATTAAATGAAAAGTATGACCCTCCAAATGAAATGGGCAGAATTTGCAAGCCTCGAGTTAGCCATTGATTGCACTCCCTCCAGTAAATACAGAAGCACAAACCAAAAAATCGACACTAATTAACAAGTTCATAAGTCCCCACCCCTCAACCCCAAAAGGAAGAAAAACAAAAAGGCGGAAAAGAACCGTACAAGACTGCTTTCATAGTTCACCATGCTACATTACCAAAGCCTTTTCAATAAGCCTGAGCTTTTTGAAAAGCTCAAGTTGACTAACCAGTCAAAGAATTATGCACAAAAAAAATAAATTCAATTAAGAAACCATAGATTGGAAGGAGAAAGTAAAGGAAGAACTTATCCATAAATAATAAATTATGTATAAAAAGATTATTTGTGAAAAAACTATGCAACATCAAATCTGATCGGAGAAAACTAAGAAAAATACCCAGTCTCTTCCCAGCTCTCCATTGCATTAAACTTCCAATAAAAGAAAATTCTAGAAGAGTGCATCTTATAGGTTCACCTTTCCTAATTTCAAAACATTAACCAAAATATGTCTATATAATAAGAACACTCGCAAAGACTGGTTGATTTCAAGAAATTAATGTAAATAGCAATAGCATCAGGCTGATGCCATATATGATGCCCACGCCTCTGAGTATTGACAAACAATAACTGAAGGTCTGCGTGCATGGATTCGCAGGAGTAGGATCAATAGTGATATCACAAGACTGAATAATTCGACATTATTTGGCAAATCAAACAATAACACTTTGAAATGGAAAAAAAAAATGTCAGAATCACTTAAGACAATAATAACAGCAATGTCAAAAAAAAAAAAAGTAACATTAAATTATACTGTTTCCACATAATTTTCAGTACACTGGAAAAATCGCTTGAATCAATTTCAGCAAAGTTATAAAGCTATAGAACAAACAAACATTTTAATATCCAATACAATGAATTCTAACGAGCCAAAATCTTCGATTAATGAGAAATGAAGGAATGCACTACATAATCACTTGACTAAATGACAGACAACACTTCAGAATTTCACCCCAACTGGGTTGAGTTCGAGATATTGACAGAAACACAACAACAAAATCGCCATTTCATATGCTCAAAGTTCAACCAACAATACTCTGTCGTTTTAAGTCCTAATTATGATTTGATAGAGTAATCTTGCGAACAGGTATACTCATAGACATTACCAGCACTTTAACAAGTTGCTAGGAATGCACTTACTCGTTCGTTTCTTTGCATTCTCATCATCTGACATCCGCAACTTGATGAGGCTATCCCTCAGATCCTTGAAAGAAACGCCACCAATCCTTGATTCCGCTTCCTTCTCCTCCATCTCCCTCAACTTTATCAGCCTATCATTTAATTCCCCCAATGAAAATAAACTCCCGCCCTTAGCCTCCGGCCTCAACGTCCTCAACTTCTCGCCCAACTCTACGTAACTGTACATCTTGACAAATTCCGTCTTCATAGCGGGCGATTCCTTCCCCCCCTCCTCCGACTTTCCAGACACCGAAGCTGGAAGCTTATCGCTGGCGCCGCCAATAACAAGCCTGGGCGGCATTGAGTCTCCTGCATCAGGTCGCAATTTGAGACCCTCCTTGAACCTAGAGAGTGACATAAGATTTAGGTCGTCATTATTCTCTGGTTTTTTCTTCGCATTATTGGCTCGGAGCTGCCGTAAGCTCTCGCGAATGGCATCGAACGAGAGCCTCCCGTCTTGGCTCGCTTTATTATCGGTGGAATCTTCGCCCTTGGAGATCACATTTCGCTTGTAAAGCTCCTGAAACGAGACGCGCTGCTGCTGCGGCGGCGGCACCTCCGAGCGTCGGCGGAACTCGGCGAGGTTCTTGCGGATTTCTTCGAGAGAGGTGGGGCCGCCCTTTGAGGGAGCTTGGGATGGGGAGAAGGAATCAGTCTTGCGAGATTGTTGGTGTGGAGAGGGTTGCTGTTTGAGACTGGCCTTGACATCGCTGAAATATGAGGAGAATGAAGATTGGGGCTGCGACGGCGAAGCCGCTGACGAAGAGGTGTTGGTGCTGGTTTCGGTTTCGGTGTCGGTGTTGTTTTGGTCTTCGACACTGGAGTCCGATAATGACGAGAAATGAACGAAGAAGCTACGGTTTCGAACTGCGGCTGTGAGCTTGGATCTGAGTCGCAGGGCGATTGCCATTGCCGCCATTGGGAGTTCGTTGCCAAGAGGGCTTCTGTCGTCAACAACCAGAGATGAAGAATACGCCGCCTGGAGCGACTCTACGAGTCATCATCGGAGGACTGAAGATCAATTGTTCAAAGGTCGCCCACTAAATGCACTTCTTCTTCCTGCTTCTTCGAATGCGCGGCAATGGCTGAAACAGGGGCACTTTGCAAAAACCCTAGAACACTTCGCAAAACCCAACCAGCTCTGTACCGTAATCAGATCGCTGCTGTTCCGAGTTTTTATATTTCCGGGTTCGGGTATGACCGAATTATCATATCCGCAAACCCACCCGGATTAAAAATGAAACTGTACACCAGTCCGGTTAAAGATC
This sequence comes from Diospyros kaki, assembly GCA_036245055.1. Classification (NCBI taxonomy): domain Eukaryota; kingdom Viridiplantae; phylum Streptophyta; class Magnoliopsida; order Ericales; family Ebenaceae; genus Diospyros; species Diospyros kaki. The sequence goes on from BSEG01000003.1 coordinate 9,583,316, forward strand.
CAACCATCTCAATGTAATCTTGAGTTGTATATTAATGTACACCCGGATTAAAAATATTTTTTTTAGAAATTTTTTTTTTTCATGTCTAGGTTGATTTCATGTTGCCTATATTAAATTTGCTTCAATGCATAGTTAATTTAAGATTGGGAATTGTTCTATTTGATTATTAATTTTAAGTTTAGCAATATTAAGGAAAATAAATTGATTATGTCGGATTATCATGATTGTTGAAATATATGCTTCTTAAAAAAACTCATAGATTTTGTGATTATGCATGATTAATTATGTAAGAATAATATTATGATTATTTTTCAAAACTAGATCTAAACAGAGTTGAAGTAATAAGGGATGATGAAAAACACACAAAAAAAGAAAAAGAAAAAGTTAATGTTATATATCTACTTTTATATTTTGAGCTGCTTAGTAGTAATAAGGGGTTGACAGTGTACTCCTACATCATCCTTTATGTCAAATGATGGTTCAAAATATAAGTATGCATATGCATCTTAAGTAATTATTTAGAGGAGTAACCGAGTATTTTCATCACAAAATGTCGACATCCACATCAAAAGCCAAGTAATGCTTAAGAAATAAAGAAATAAAAATAATAATAAAAAAAATGTTCATCCCTATTACTCGTTATGCTTGTAGTAGTGGAGAGAAATGATTACCAGAAAATATTATATGATTTAATTATGTTAATTGCAATAATTCATTAATTAATTTTGAAGTCTGGAAGCAAAAATGATGATTTTGCATAATTAAGACTTTCAATTAATGTTGTTGGATTTAGAATTGACATGATAATATGGATGGTAACTAATTATGTGATTAATTATGCATTGATACGTTGTTGGATTTCTTGATTTTGACTTAGTGTAAAAATAAAATATTTGCTTTTTAGTTTCTTATTTGTTTTGCTTGAGGACAAACAAAAAGTTGGGTGTAGAAATATTTGATATGGCTTTATTGTAAACATATTTTTATTCGATGTTGAGCTTAACTCTATATTATTTGTCTTACTTCAAGTGAGTATATATGGATTTTGCATAATTTGAATCTTTTTGTAGGAATCAATTAAAGGAGATAAAATTAAGAAATTGAGTTTTAAGAATATATTTTTGAGTAATTTATAATATTAATTTTGATATTTTAAATTAATTAATAAATTAATATTAAAAATTTAATAAATAGGAGGCAGGGATGGAATTCAAATGCCAATTGGAGAATAGATTGGAATTGAAGTTAGAGATTAATTTGGAATATTAAATTGAGGGACGTGGCGAAAGTACAATTGGAGGAGGCACAAGCGGAGCCAGGATTTTCATTCAGTGGGGGCAAACTTAAATACAAAAAATATAATTTCCAAGATAAGACAATAATGATAACATTAAAATGCAAAAAAAAAATTACAATTCTTGTTTGCGGCTTTTCATAGTTTGATAACGCCGCATAATGACCTCATTATCAATTTTGTTAAATACATTCTTTTCAACATACACAACTAAGTTATCATTCATCAATTGGTCTCCAATCCTACTATGCAATCGATTCTTCACGATATTCATTGCAGAAAATACCCTTTCAACTGTAACAGTAGCAACCGGAAAAGTTAATGCCAAAGTTACAAGCTTATAAACTAATGGGTACACTATTTTTTTTCATCACAACCAACTTCTGTCCAAATTCACCGAGTCCCCATAATTCTTCAAACTCTTTGTTGGAGCACATATCAAAAATATAAGTTTGAAGCTGATCATCAAGTGTCATGAGCTCTACTCTTGAAAAATCTTCAAGATAATACACAACAAAATGAATTAATTTTTCTTTGTCAAAAGCAGAAAATGAATCATTTGGGCATAAGCATGTTATACAAAGAAGTAACTCAGTACTAACATTAGAAAAACAGTCATTCAATTATTGAAGTTGCATATCAATGACAACATAGAACAAGTTCACACGAAAGTGATGCAAATTTGTCATTTCTTCAGTGTTACGTCGTGAACGACCTCGACGTATGAAAACACTATCCATGTCGGGAAGATCAATATTCTGTTTTTCACAAAAAGAAACCACTGCTTTCAAAAACAAATCCCACTCATTGTTCCTCATCATTTGGAGTATTTGTTTGCATATTTTCACTAAAGTAATAGCATTTACAATATCTTGATCTTTTCTTTGTAATGCCTTGGACAATTCATTTAAAATCGCTTAGATGGTTCTCATGAGATGTAGATTAAAAGAAAATTCAAATGACTGTGTTGAGTCTAATAAATCATCTGTCTCACATTTTTGTTCAGTAGATCCATCATCAACAATCATTTCAAGAACATCAACTCTAGGTGAGAACATGGAAATCAAACTAATCAAAGTACCATAATGCGATCCCTAACGAGTATCACCAAACAAGTAATAGTACTTTGTTGATTAAGACCCCGGCCACTTAAAATCTCACCATTATGGAGTGCTTCAAAAATTATGGCTTCGTGTTTCTCTCGCAAAAGATCACAACGCTTCGATGACGCTCCAGCAATATTCACCACTCTAGAAACTAAATTAAAAAGCAAAGTAATTTGCACATGTTTCTTTGCTACAACTACAAGTGCCAATTGAAGTTGGTGAGGAAAACAATTAACATAGAAAGCACACAGGTTCTCTTTCAAAATAAGTGCTTTAAGACCATTAAACTGACCTTGCATGTTGCTAGCCCCATCATAACCTTGCCCCCGCATTCTAGATATACTTAACCCATATCTAGCAAATAATTTATCTATAGCAGCCTTAAGTGATAGGGCAGTAGTATTGGAAACATGTTCAATCCCAATAAACTATTCAACTACATGTCCCGTTTTATCCACATAACGCAAAACAGTAGACATTTGTTCTTTTATTGAGATATTCCGAGATTCATCAATTAGAATTGAAAAGAATGCATCACCAACATCTTTTATGATAAGATCAATCGTTTCAATAGCAGCAGCTTGTACAATATCTTTCTGAACATTAGGTGATGTTAACTTGAGATTTTCAAGAGTATTTTTCAAAGTAAATGCCTTAATCTCCTTATTATGATTGGCTAGAAATTGCAATAGTTCAAGAAAGTTACCTTGATTATTTGAATCTTCTGACTCGTCATGACCACGAAAGGCTAGTCCTTATCGTAGAAGAAGTCGAACACAATCAATTGATACATTTAAACGAATTCGATAATCACACCATGTTTGTTCTGATTGCCTGAAGAAAACTGTCTCAATATTTTGCTCTTGATTCATTAAGGCTTCACAGATACTTTGAGCTTGATTGTGTGCACTATTGGCATTTCCAACATGAACTTGAAGTCTATATTTCTTTTTAAAATTACTGAACCCTTATTTCACAAAAGAATCACTACCTCCTTGTTCCCATTATTTGTTTTAAAAAGATAACAATATAAGCAAAATACGTCATCTTTACTTATACTATATTCCAACCAATCACTAAATTCATTGAACCAAGTCGTAATGAATCATCTTAATTTTTTTCGCGGAAATGCATGATTTCGAGGCTGACACGGACCTCTTTGCCAGTAGACTCTTCTAATTTGATCTCTAAGATTAACATTGTAATCCATTATTGGAATTATTAGTCTAGGATCTGTAAGAAGTTGTGCAATATCAATTTGCTCAATACTTCATTTGTTAACTTGTTCATTTTCTTCAATATGATTTTCCTCCTCCACACTTGCTTTCTTTGCTTTTGAATTTTCTTCAATACTTGTTTTATGTGTATAATCTTTCTTTTAAATATCATGATTATGATCTACCTCAACACTTATTTTCTTTACCCCACTGTTTTCTTCAATTGGAAAGAGAGACTTTCTTTTAAAATATCTTTTCATATCTTCGAAAAAAATAAACAATAATTTCATAAATAACCAATAATTAATAATATGTCCACAGAACCTATATCAAGCCTTTCCAAATCGTCCAAATTATCATTATTTTTTCATCTTATAAAAATAATAGAGAAACAACAATGTATAAGAATAGGGGATAATGGATTATATGAACAACATTTTATTCTTGTAAAAAAATGTGTAAAATGTATATACCTTAGAGTAGAAGACTAGAAGTGAGGTTGTTATCAACTGGAATGCATCCTATTCATAACTTTCATCCTCACATCACCTTTTTTATAATGAAGCTCCAGCCCCCACCGGTGGTTATTCCTGAACCCAAAATTGTCACTGTTAGCACAATTTTGAAACGCCAGGGCAAGTGGGTTCATATTTTCAAAAATGGGCTAGATCTAACGGTTGGATTGTCGTAGATCTGGTTTTTAATTTTTTATCAAAATGAAAAAATAGTCCGCATTTTCACGAATCTATGCTGAAAATAGAATTAATGAAACTAAAAATCTTACCTTCTTGTAGATCGGGGTTACTTTGACGGTGAAAATGTAGTCGAATCTGAGATCGAATGGTTAGACTTCAATAAATCTATGTTTCACGCACTTGGAAAAGAGAGAGAAAGAGACACTGTAATGAGAAGAAGAACGAAAATGAAACTGGGATAGTGGAAATGGTGGGACCGTGGGAGGCTGGAGTGGAGCCCTAACAGGGTCACAAGTGGGCTTGGACTGCTTGGCTTTCTTGGGCCTTAATTAAAAATATTTTTTTTTGTTTGGCCCAGTGGGGGGAGTTAATTAAAAATAATAATTTTTTTTATCTGGCCCAGTAGGGGCAACTGCCCCCACTGAGCCTCACTTGGCTCTTCCCCTGGGAGGAGGAGTTCAAGTCATTAAAGAGTTGCAATTGAGGGAGGAAGCTTGGAACATATATATATAGTTTAATTGTGATTTAATTTAAATACTTGGCATTTTGATAAAAAGAAATAATTATTTATGATTAATTGAGGATTGGTGGATTTAATGAATTTAATGGAGAAATAGGTGTATACTGTAATTAAGTTAACGGGGAAATGGCAAGTTTTCAGAAACTATTGGGGTTAAAGTGTAATTTTGGAAATGAGATTCACAGTAAAAATAATTTGTGCAATTTATATATCAAGGGGGCAGCTAGAGCAAGCAGTTTTGGTGTGCGTGTGCAGGTGTGAGGCTCAGGTTCGAGCCTTGGCTAGAGGAAACTGGAATTTTTATTCCCAGTAAGCCAGGCGCCAACGACGCCATTTTATGGTGCGCACGTGCGGCCCGCATACACACAACAAGGCCACGCAGCCAAGCGGCTACCAACCACTGCCAATTGTCCAAACACCATTTTTTCCATCAAAATTTGATACCTTTTGCCCCCGCGTTATTTCTACATTGTCCCTTCCCCTTGGCCTATAAATAGGCCATGGTATTAAGTGAGATTGAGAGATTTTGGGGGGAAGGTTTTGGGGAAATTAGGAAGAATTTTGGAGGAATTAATGGAAATTTTGCCCATGTGAGTTTGGGTTGTGGCATAAGCTACCCTGGTATGCTACAAGAATTAAGAAAATAATTAAGGCAAATTCTTTTCCTATTTTACAAGTTCAGTTCCTATTTTCTCAAGTTTATGTTTTAAATTTCAAGTTCCTATTTCTTAATCTTCTAAATTGCAAGTTCAATTCCCTTTTATGCAAGTTTCATACTCTTATTCTTGTTATTGCAAGTTTAAGCTTCTATTTTAGCAAGTTACTCTCATTTTCTAGAAAATTATTTTATGGTTCTTAATTGTGCCTCCTAATCTCAAATAGGGCTTTGAATTACCCTATCTTTCTTTGAGAATGATGCTTTATTGTGGACATGCAATGGTTTGATGTTGTCTTGCATGAACGTTACCCTATTGTGCATATTACTTCTGTAATCGCATGTCAGTTATAAATGAGAAGTTATTACAAATATGCATGTTATGATGATGCATGAAACATGTGCATGAAAATGGTTTTTAAAAATATGTTAAGGTCTCATAATGTGCGCAACGGATGTGTCTACAAGATATATCCGTAGAGAAAGTTTTAGCTAGGGGTGTTCACGGTGCGGTTTGACCGGTCGGAACCATTTTCAGTAAGCCAAACCGCTAGTACGATTTTTTGATCAAAACCAGACCGCGGTCTGGTTTTGGTATGGCCAAACCACACCAAACCAGACTGCATTTGTGGTCTAGTTTGGTGCGGTTTACCGCGGTTTGAATATAACTATTAACAATATATAATATAGTATAAAAATATTGGAAAGAACAATTATATATTATTATAAACTATTATAATCTGTTGGCAATTATAATAGTTATATATTATTATAAACTTGTTATATATTATTATAAAAATATAAGGTGGTTTTTATAATAATAAGGGTTGTAGGGACTATTGGGGTGATTTTTATAATAATATATTTTTTATATATTTTTTTTATATTTTCTTGGGCGGTTTGGTTTTAAACCAAACCGCCAACCAAACAAACCGCAAACCGTGCGGTTTGTATAACCACCACACCGTTTTGGACCCAAAAAAAAAAAATCGACCGGTTTGGTTCGGTTTGATTTGGTTTGGCCGGTTTCCACGGTGTACCGATTTTTTTGAACACCCCTAGTTTTAGCTCAGAGTTGGACTTCGGTCCCAGGTTTATGATATAGACTTCGGTCCCAAGGTTTTGGACTTCGGTCCCATGGTCTTGGACTTTGGTCCCATTATTATGGTTTTAAAAAGATTACATATGAGCATGGATGGATATTTCATCATATTATCATGTGGAAGTACCTTAAATGGCATTCATAACTCTTTTGCCTCTCGATACCCATGACTCTTATGCTCACCTTCTTCCAGTTATACTTGTTGGGCCTTGTGACTCATATTTGCTTGCATCATTCCAGGTAAGGGAAAGACTAAAGAAGATGGCGAGTCAAGTTGAGCTGGAGCCTTGAGGTAGAAGTGTGTACAGAGCCATCTCAACCAAAAGGTCCTTGGGGGATTGTTTTGTGATGTGTATTATTTTGTTATGCTTGTTTATGGTCTAGATTGTACCCCTGAGGGGATATGGTGGGTCTGTGGACCTTAATGTGGTGTGTAATATTAAGTTATGTTTGTGGGTATATGGACCCTAATGTATATGTTTATGAGTAAGAATGTATGAGTGTGGCTTCTGTTGTTATAACAAGAAGGATGTGTAATGCTTTTAGTTGGTTTTGGTATATATATATCATCTTTTTATGGGTCCCTAGTTAGGGGCACCCATATATATATATATAATATTATAATGGAAACAGTAGAGAGTTGATTGAAGAAATTGAAGAAGCAGATCCATTGCGGATAAAGGGAAGTGACGGACGAAGGAATTGGACAGAGCAAGGAAGGACACTTGGAATTGGAAGTAGCCAAGGAAGCACGCTCATGACAGCGAATGCGTGCAACAAATCTATTCCAGACTTGTTCCAAATTCGTTTTACCCAGATCTATTTTAGATTTGAGTAGGGAGTTTATTTAATTTCTTCTTTTGAGTTTATGTTTGTAACGCCCTGTTCTTCTAAAAGCGTTTCTTACCCCGACATATAATAATTGCAACATTCATTTCCTCATTTTACCTTATATATATATTTTTTTTCTCCTCACTGGGGTAAATTATGTCTTATTGTAGAAACATGTTCAGATCGCAACCTAATTCATATTTAAAATCTCATAGTCATAATTTGAACTAAACACCAAACTGAATATCTGCTCTATTACATGGCCGAAACCTGAGTAGGTTTTTTCAACATAACCTAACATCATCCTTCAAAATAATACATGCTAGAATAACATAGTTAACATTATAGATAATGTAGCAGAACTTAAACGTAGCATGTTTATACATATAATCAATACATTTACGCACTTCAATAAGTGCCATTACATGTCTTCATTTTCTTCGTTCTTGCTATGATCTCCATCTGGAACATTTGAATATTCTAGAGGCATTACCTGGGTTAGATGATGAATCATCTAAGTAAGCATTCATTTATAAATTTGCATGCATGAGTGAAAAATGCAACAATATCCTTTACCACTTGGCCGTTTGAGCCGACAAGCCATTAACAACTTTCATACCACCCTGAGTCGACGTAACAACTTTCATATCGGTTTGACCCGACATTGCTTTCCGTACTCTCAAACATATGCAATGCATGATGGATGATAACGTTTATGTATGTATGCATCTCAACAGAACATGCCGATGCATCTACGTGAAAGCACACCGAAACATAGCATGTTAACATGCCAAAACATAGTTTGGAGCATACATCCTATCAAACATATAGGCATAATATTTCAAACAATAGGGCATGTTTATAGAAAATACTTTTCATAAATAAATTAAGTTTGGGAAAACTAGCTTGCCTTTCAAATCTGCTTAAGTCTCGAGAAGCATGCTTTTAACCTCAAGTGTGCGACTGCCTCAATTTGTGTACATCGTCTCGATTTACGTGTTAATCTAAAAATTCGCACAAGTCACTTCAACTTAAATCTCAAAGCACCTTAATCATCATATTTATTTAAATAAGTATTAAAACCTATTTTTCCATAATTTCTTGCATTTCCTTTATTTTTCTCCCTATTTTGTTCCTTTTTCCTCATTAAATTCAAACTAATTATTTCTCAATTATTTTCTCAAATATTTCACTATGACAATGCATAAAATAACATTTATGAATTTTTAAAATTTTCTAAGGAATTTTACTTACCTTAACTTAGCCTTTTAGACTTATTCGATATGCGTGCCCTAATCTCGAAATGTGTGCTCGAACTATTTTTCTCACTAAGATCTCTGGAATATTAATAAATATTCATTTCTTATTTTCCTAAAATTTTCTAAGATTCTTTTCTATTTTTTCCTCATTTTCTTTCATTTTTCCTTTCTTTTTATTTTCTTTTCCTATTCATCTTCTTCTCCACTCGACTTGCGCATCCCTGGCACCTGCAATGCATGACCTGTATGCTACCACCTCGCACAACTTCCGACCACCGCTTGGGCCACTTCCGGCCTCGCCACGAGCCACCACCGAGCGCTAAAACTCATTTTCATGTCGGCCATAGTTGCCTACAGCCGTACCAGCACACGCTACCATGGCCGACTTCGCCCGTTCCACGCCTCAACGCATGAAGCTATCGACTGCTCCCAAGTGTTGTGACCGTCGTGCTCGCCCCTGTGCTGCCCCTGCCTGCTCGAGCTTGCAGCTGTTTTCACGCTGCCATGGTTGTCGAACAACAGCTTTGGCCAATTTCGGCCATTCCAAGTCCCTCATTCTCGGCCCTCTTGGCTCCAACACTCTTTCTCGATCTCCATCCTTTTCTTCCCTCTCTCTCGGCCATCTTTGCTCCTAATTTATAAGTAGCCATTTGCTTGCTCTCCACGAACATATATATATATAAATTATACATCAAATCCTATCTCAATCTCCTACCTTACGTATTCCAAATCTCTTACGGATTTCCTATCGCACACACGACATTTCTCTGCCTAATCCAACGTGCTGCAAATCTATCCCCCACGCCTCCATACGCATGCTTTTTTTTTGTTCCTCCTTGTCATCACACGAGCACACACATATGAATATTATATATATTATATTTATATTGCACCTTTAATCCCCATAATTCAATCTTATTTCACTTGGGAATTTCATTAATTATAATTAGGCCTTCCAAGGCTTTCATTTAATACTATCAAGCCACCCAATCTCCAAAATTAATAACAAGCATTTATTCGATAAGGACTAATTCCGCCCCAATGTTCTCATGGGGCCCTTGATTCCTCCAGAAATCACCTCAGGGTTGATTGTTAGGAAAAATCGGAACCCCCCTAGGGTTCTGTTGACTTCCCGGAAGTCCCCCACAATAATTCAGTTTTTCAGTTTAAATCATACATGCATTTTAGCTATATTGAAAATCGTCTTAGTTTCGATTTCTTTTAATACCATAAATCCTATTTCTAAACGCTCATGAAACCATATCGTTTTTCTTAGGCATTTATACTCTGGGGCATTCCCTAGAGTCGATTCGATGACTTATTTTTATCATCAAAGCCACTTTTTGGTATTTTAATCTCATTGAAATTATATGACAACCTTATGCCGAAACAGGGTCTTGCAATGTTGTTTTTTAATTGTTTAAGATTTCAATTATGCAACCAGTCTGGGTTGATTTTAATTAAGGAAAATGCTACTTGTACAAATAAGTGGGTTACTAAGAGAATGACTGAATGTGCCAAATTACAAAAATGCCCTCACCCAATTTACGAATTCACCACCCCTATGCTTGGTTGTCTCATCTCTTCTCAGCATGGCCGCTTCTAGTAAGCTCCGCCTCGCCTCATTGTCACCCTGTGTCGCTTCACAATGTGCCTCGCCACCTTCACGTCGCCTTTCGATGCGCCTTGTCGTTTTCATCTCACCCTGCGTTGCCTCGCGATGCGTCTCGTCGACTGTTGATGCATCCTGTCATCGCTCCATTGCAGCACCTGACGCAATCACTATTGCATCCTATCGTCGCCTCGCCGTAGCACCTCGTGCCGACCGCCGCTGCACCATTTCGTCACCTCATCACTGCCACCTTTGGATAAAGCCCCAAGCTTCATCCTAGACGAAGCCTGGTTATACTTTATGAATTAAGCCCGGCTAATTAAACCCGATTAGGCTTTATGAATTAAGCCCGATCAGGCTTAATTCGCTGATTAAGCCTGATTAAGATTTATGAATTAAGCCTGGTCGGGGTTCATCTAGGATGAAGTACGAGCAATGAAGTCTGGACTTCATCATTGGATGAAGTCCGAATAGGATGAAGTCTGGGAAAAGAAGTCTGGACTTCATCATTGGATAAGTCTGAATTAGACTTCATCATTGGATAAAGTCCGATTCGATCATCAAATTTGTACATATTCTCGATACACGTAGCACGGTCATTTAATTAATTGTCTAGGGTTTCTAAAGGATCCTATGTATTGAAGCTTTATTGGTTATTCAATTTTTGGTTGTGATTGTTACTTAAATTGTGTTTATTTTTGTTCTAAACTTAATACTTGTAATTTCTTGATTACTAATTACATGATTTAAAATTTCTTATAATCCTAGACATTTATAAGTAAGGAATAGACTTTTGAACAAAAAACGTGTATTAATTGAGAAATACATTCATTTGGTTATATTTGTAATTAATATTTGTATATTGTGATTACCTATGTTTAATGTGTTTACTAATTCTAATTTATATAAATATATAGTGATTTAAGTTACTTGAATAAGCTTGTTAGATCTAGGCATAGGGTAATGAATAAATTAGAGTGCTCAATTGATATAATTTGTAACTTAATCAACCAAAAATTAAGATAATTTGATAAAGTGGATTTGTTAGGTGAATTTAGAAAGCACTAGATCTTAAATAATTGAATTTTAATTCTTAAGTGATTAGTAGTTATTTAATTTTTTTTTCTAGTTGCTCAATTTAAGGATTAATTTTTTCGAGTAATCAATTGTCGAAATATAATTAATTGCGACTAATTTTAGTAATTAAGATGGTTAGTTACCAATCTCCGTGAAAATGATTTTTATTCATTATTTTACTTGTCTTGATCGTGTATACTTACACGTTATTTGTGGATTAGAAAAAATCTTAAAAAGCAACAGCATGTCTCGTTTTAGGAGCTTTATAAGCGAAATGTGATCTCTAAGGGCGAAGATTCAACCGATAATAAGGGGGTGTTGGGCTTGCCCTTTTTTTTTTTTTTTCCCCATAACTTTTAAACTATTTAACTTTTAAGTTGTATAAAACTTAAAAATTGGATAACGTTTCTGATAACGTGATTGGATAAATGTGATTTTAATCTATCAGTTAATATTTATGTGTTTGGTGTAAAAGAGTTGATAAGTTATTACAACTTGATAAAATAACAAAAATAGATACGAAAATAGACATGTTGAATGATATAAATTTTATTATTAGATATTGATAAATTATACAAAATTATTAAAAATATATTAATATAATATTATTATATGTATATATATATATTTATTGTTATTATATATGTACATACATACATAGACAATAGTAGTGAAAAGGAAAATCACGAATTGAGGAGACGATAAGGTAGCGGCCGATGAGACAATGGCTGATGAGAAGTTGTCGACACGGATGACAATGATAGTCAATGATGGTGGCTAGAAGAGTTGGGGGCAACAAGTGATGGAAGACAAATGTTGAAAAAGAAATACATGATTGAAAATTAGTAAAAAAGACAAGGATAAAATAATAAAATGATCTATCAATATAGCTTATAAATTAACAGCATTTTGTAAAAACTCCCCCACTAACTTTTGTAAAATGTTGTGATAATAATGTTTAAAGTAATTAACTTGATAAGATGTACCCAAATATTTCATTCGCTTAACACCCTCTAAAGCGAGCCAAGACGGGAAGGCTGTGGTTCGAAGCCATTCGCGAGAGCTTACGGCAGCTCCGAGCAAATAATGCGAAGAAAAAGCAAGGGAATAATGAATCTGATGTCACTCTCTAGGTTCAAGGAGGGTCTTAAATTGCGACCTGATGCAGGAGACTCAATGCCGCCCGGGCTTGTTATTGGCGGCGCCAGCGATAAGCTTCCAGCTTCGGTGTCTGGAAAGTCGGAGGAGAGGGGGAGGGAATCGCCCGCTATGAAGACGGAATTTGTCAAGATGTAAAGTTACGTGGAGTTGGGCGAGAAGTTGAGGACGTCGAGGCCGGAGGCTAAGGGCGAGAGTTTATTTTCACTGGGGGAATTAAATGATAGGCTGATAAAGTTGAGGGAGATGGAGGAGAAGGAAGCAGAATCAAGGATTGGCGGCGTTTCTTTTAAGGATCTCAGGGATATCCTCATCAAGTTGCGGATGTCAGATGACGAGAATGCAAAGAAACGAACGAGTAAGTGCATTCCTAGCAACTTCTTAAAGTGTTGGTAATGGCTATGAGTATACCTGTTCGCAGGATTACTCTATCAAATCATAATTAGGACTTAAAACGACAGAGTATTGTTGGTTGAACTTTGAGCATATGAAATGGCGATTTTGTTGTTGCGTTTCTGTCAATATCTCGAACTCAACCCAGTTGGGGTGAAATTTTGAAGTGTTGTCTGACTGTCATTTAGTCAAGTGATCATGTAATGCATTCCTTCATTTATCATTAATAGCAGATTTTGGCTCGTTAGAATTCATTGTTTTGGATATTAAAATGTTTGTTTGTGGTAGGACCACCGAAATTTGATTGAACCACCGGTTGTATATAGATGAAACACTGATTGAGTATGGATTCAAACTGCTAATGTATTGAAATTGAACAAAAGAAAGAAAACAACAGGGCGTTCGAGAGCCCCAGAACTCTCCTTGATTTCCACTCAATTTCTGCCTACCTTCTGTCTCCTTCTCCTCCTAGTTATATGTTGTTCCTACCCCTGTCCTGCTTGAATTGGTTGTGCACATGCTGATTGTTACACCAGCCAGCTATATTACTATTCTACCCCTCGTGTACATGTTGATTGTTACACTAGCACATGCCAAATCACTATTCTACCCTTGATGCTTGCTTGATGCGTCTCTGGTAGGTACAATGCATCGGAGGCCTATCATCACTCCCTTCTCGAACTTTCACCTTGTCCTTAAGGTGAAAGTGGGAAATTGCTGTTGAATTGTGTTGTAGGGTTCCCAAGTCGCTTCCAATGAGGGTAAACCTCTCCATTGGATTAGAACATCCAAGCCACGTGGGTTATTACCTATTCATGGTAGTACATTCATCAAATGTCACATCTCTTGTGACTATTGTTCTAGGTCCTTCAAGTTCAAGGTTCCACAGCTTATAACCTTTTACACCAACGAGATAACCAATGAACAAGCATTTCTTGGCTCTAGGTTTAATTTTGCCTTGCTTCACATGAGCATAGGGTGAGCACCCAAATACTCTAAGGTGATTTAAACTTGGTTTATGACCTGTCCACCTTTCATTGGGGGTTTTAAAGTCAATGGCTCCTGATGGAGACCTATTTATCACATGAGAAGCCATTGAGACTACCTCTCCCTAAAAGGATTTTGGTAAATTTGCATGGAAAAACATGCACCTGACCCTTTCTAATAGGGTCCTATCCATTCTTTTGGCTAACCCATTTTGTTTAGGGTTTCTTGGGGCAGTCAAGTGTCTTACAATCCCATTGTTTTTACACATTTGGTTGAACCCCCTATTACAAAATTCAAGCCCATTCTCAGTTCTTATTGCTTTAACAGATCTGCCACTTTGGTTTTCTACCATTATTTTCCATGTCCTAAAAGCTTCAAAGGTATTATCCTTAGATTTTAAGACATATACCTATTGCATTCTAGAGAAATCATGAATAATTGATAGGAAATATCGAGAATCTCCATGGGTTAGGGTTTGGGTTGGCCCCCACAAATCTTAGTGAAATGTGAAATAGTCTAGGGGTGATTTGGATGAGTGTATAGCTGTTTTATTAAACTTCATTTTGGCAGCTTTGCCATAAATTCAGGATTCACACTTACTTAATTCAGTGACTTGTCCATGACCCAAAATTCCTTGTTTGGCAAGTTCTGTGAGCCCTTGCTCACTTATGTGTGACATTCTTAAATGCCACAGCCTTGCTTGATTTTGGATGTTGTTGCTTACTATTGCAGCTTCACCACTTAAGGTAGTTGCTTGCAGAAGGCATATACCATTCTGCAACACTGCCTTCATGCACACTAATGATCCTTTTGATATTTTCAAAACTCCACCCTCACCCTTAAATTTTAGGCCATTCCTATCCAACTCACCAAGAGAAATCAAATTTCTCTTGAGTTTCGGAACATACCTTACTGTAGTGAGGGTTTTATAGGATCCATCATGCATTTTTAATCTTACATCACCCACTCCTAGGACCTTACACTCATGGTCATTGCCTATCAAGTTCTTGCCCCCATTTATTTCTTGATAATTTTGCAACCAATGCTTTTGAGGGGTCATATGGAATGAGCAGCCAGAATCCATGACCCATTCATTACTATCTGCTCTTTCAGAAACTATTAGTGCATTAGCACTATCATACCCTAGTTTACAAACATTCACACCCCTTTCTAAACTCTCCTTATCGGATAGGTCTTTCTTTTTCTTAGGGCAATTTCTTTTTATGTGTCATTCTTCATGGCAATATTAACATCGTATGGGATTCTTTTCTGTCCTAGACTTCGACCGTGATTTTCCTCTACCTCTAGGGTCTTTTCTCATGCTTCTAGACCTTATTGATAGGACATCTCCAGGGGTGGATTTTCCATCCAGTTTAAACCTCAATTCTTTTGAGTTAAGGGCACCTATTATGTCATCTAAGGACAACTTATCCCTACCATGTTTCAGTATGTCTACAAAAGTCTTGTATGACCTAGGTAATGAATGAAATAGAACTAGGGCCTTATCCTCATCATCGTATTCTACATATATGTTCTCAAGATCTAAGCAAAGTTTGTTAAATTCATCTATGTGATCTTGAAGTTTTTGATGATCATGCATTTTAAATATAAAGAACCTAGCTTTGAGGTAGAGACGACTAGACAGGGTCTTCTTTAGGTATAAACTTTCTAGTTTTTTCCAAATTTCTTTTGTCGTTTTCATCTTGGATACTTCCTGGAGAGCTTTGTCACCAAGACTCAATATTAGAGTATTGAAGGCTTTCTTGGTGATCTCCTGTTTCTATTCTAACGTAAGGGTCTTTGACATCTCCTTTTCCTCTTTCAGCGCCTCCTCAAGACTAAGATTGCTGAGGAGGGCTTCCATTTTAATCTTCTAGAGGGCAAAGTCATTGTTCCTGTCAAACTTTTCTATATCGTACCTTGATGAAGTTGACGCCATTTCTTTTTATTGGAATTCATCTCCTTCCCTTGGGTTTCTTGAGTTCTTGATCGGTAGAGATGCCTTAGCTTTGATACTAGATTGTTATCCCAGTCTTCTGCCTTATTCAAACACTCAACCCTCAAGAATAATAGGAAACTCTCCACACGTGAAAGATAAAACAGAATATGAAAACAATAGAGAATAGATGAACACACACACAAGAAGACACAAAATTTATCTTGGTTCAGTTCCCTTGAAAGGAAACCTACATCTAGACTGCTTTAGGCCTCTTCTCCACTATCTTGAATCACAAGAATGATTAGATGTATTGTAGAACACTTTCTCACTGCCCTATTCCTAGGCAATATAGAGTTAAACCCAAGATTACAAAGCACTCACCAGCTTTTCACTCACACAACACATTCTTGCACACAAGATAGAATGAAAACAGAATGAATAGCAGAGACTTCATGACCCCCTATTTATAGAACATAAGGGGTGGACCAAACAAGACATAACTGGCTGACCTTGGCCATTACTACTAACCAACTAACATAAATACTAACTAATGAAATACCGAATACATCCTTGACATAAATGCTCTCCCAAGACTCCCTAACTAATCTAATATAAATGATTTGACACTTTTTAAATCTAGAATATACCTAACAGATTTTAAGGTCTTTACCAATCCATCGTGTATCCTCAATTTTATGTCTCCTATCCCTTTTATATTACACTCATGGTTGTCCCCTAAGATCACCTTTCCACCACCTATGGGATGTCATGTGAAACCATTCTCTATGGGATGTCATATGAAAAGAACAACTTAAGTCTAAAACCCACACGTCCTTATCTTCTAGGCAAGATGCAACCAATGCATCCACACTATCATAGTCATACTCACGTAGGGAGGATGACATTTCAGAATTAGATCTTTCTTGGGATTCTTTCTTTCTCCTAGGGCGATTTTTCTTGATATGACCCTCTTCATGACAGTGGAAACATTTAATTGGTTTCCTACCATTTCTAGACTTGGACCTAGACTTCCCCTTAGGCCTAAAGTTTCTTTTTTCAACCCTGCTCCTAACAGCAAGCACATCTCCAGTAGCTTTTCCCTCTAATTTCTACTGTAAGTCCTTAGAGTTCAATGCCTCAAAAACATCTTCTAGGATTTATTCCTACCATGTTTTTTTATATCAACAAAGGTTTCATATGACCTAGGTAAAGAATGCAAGAACACAAGGGCTTTGTTTTCATCATCATAGATTATATCTATGTTTTCTAAGTCAAGACAGTTTATTAAAATCATCTATATGACTTTTAAGTTTCTGCCCTTCTTGCATTTTAAATGTAAAAAACTTTGCCTTCAAGTACAGCCTATTTGAAAGGGTTTTTGTCCTATAAATACTCTTTAATTTAGACCATAAAGCCTCTGCTATTTCCATCTTCGAAACTTCCCTAAGGACTTTGTCTCCTAAACTCAAAATTAGAGTATTATAAGCCTTCTTGTTGATTTCCTTTCTCCGTTCATTGATTTCCTTTTTTTGTTCATCAGTGACGGTTTCGGGTGGTTTCCTTTCAGCCTCTAAGGCTTCTTCTAGCCCTAAGTTACTCAACAAGGCTTTCATTTTCATTTTCCAAAGCCCAAAGTCATTTGTTCCATCAAATTTCTCTATATCATAATGGGCAAAAGAGGTTGCGGAAGCCATGGCAAGGGGTAAAATCTATTGATTTCTAGGGTTCTTGGTAGTTCTTGAATGAGTTCTTGGCTCTGATACCAATTTGTTAGGATTAGGAGTGCTTTAGACAACTCAATCAATGCTTACAAATACCAATCTCTCACACTCCTCAGCCGAAATCAAACCAACAATAGAAATAAGAGACTGAAATGTGAGAACAAAATTGAAGGAAAGAATGAAAAGATACAACCAAACCAACACAAGAGACGTGTGATATATCTTGGTTTAGGTTGCAGAAACAGCCCTACATCCAGCCACCAAAACGAGAGCAATTCACTAGAAACCAACTTCGAACAGTAAAAGATATCTCTCTCTTCTTCCCTCTCTTTCACACGAATTCACTCCTCACAAAGATTACAAAGAACTTTCCTTCTCACAAAGCCCTTCCTCTCTTTTACAACAATATCACTCACATTCAGAGACAAAGAATGATCAATTGTCCAACTGCCTCCTCGCCCTAAGCCTTCTATTTATAGAGACTTGGAGGCGGTAATTACAATGCTTTGTATTTTGCCTACACAAAGACTAAAATGCCCCTTATAATGAAATGCCTAAGCTAGCCTCTTCCTAACTTAGAATATTCAATCGCTTCCATTCACCCAAGGGATCTCCTATTCTTTTAAACCTTCTAGACAGATTTCTCAATGCAAAACACAACATCACCTCTAATTGTTGGAGGTGATTGAAAGGAAAAAGAAAATAGGAACTCACAGAGAAGGATCAAGACAACTTTGTATTTCCTTTGAGAACAAATATGAAATAGGAAATGTAAGGATGAACAAATCAATGAAATATTTCTGATATTTTTTGTAGTTGAAACAAAATTACGAATGGAATGAAAACAGAATGAAAATACTAATTTGCTAGGCTTTCGAGAGGCCTTGCTACTCTTCCAAACTTCACTCTATTTTTTGGATACCCACTTCCTTGTTTTGCTGGTTATTTTTACTCCTCTACCTCTGATGCTTCCTCTCTCTCTCTCTCCCTCTCTCTACACGAAATCATCCCACTTGTGCCTGCTGGATGTAACTGAATCCTTCCACCTGAAGGTTTTAGAAAGTTTCTAAATCTTGTCTAGAATAGTTTCCTAAATTCAAGTTATGATTCTTTCCTAAAGTTGTAAATATCCAACCCTATAACTAACATTCAAGCTTTCCATGGTATCAGAGCTTTGCTTCTGAAATCATTCCGGCCTTCATTGCCTTTCAGCACTCTTCGGCTCTTTCTGGCCTTTATTGCCATTCCCCGACCATTGGTGCCCTTAAAGTCCTTCCCATTATTTTGCCTTCATTGCAATAGACTACTCCATCCACTTCTTCGATCATGTTTGAAATCTTCGAGATGACTCCAGCTATGACTTCGGAGGGGACCAACACGGTTGATACTCCAATGGGAGCAGTGTTATTAAAGGCCCAAGGCGCACTAAGGCACATAAGTGTCTTGGAGCCTGATGCGTAAGGAGTAAGGCGAGGCGCGAGCCTGGTGGAACTATGCGCTAGTTAATAAAAAATAAAATAAAATAAAAATATATGTCCTAGTTGGAGAAAAAGGTATAAAATAGGTATTGAATAGTATTGAACTGCTAAGGCCTAAGGGTTATTGCAGCCATGTAGCTCATGCTGCTGACCACTATTCTATTTATAGAACAGTAATGAATTGTTAGGAGTAATAAAATAACTCCTCCAAGAACAAACAAATATCCAACAACAATAAGAAATCAACTGTTGCTAGCTTGCTATCCTTTGTGTTGAAACTTGTAACTCGAAACTAGAAAATAAATAAAGAGAGGAGACAACAATGAACAAACATATCTGGAAACCGTTTGTTGTTTCCTTTGTTTGCTGTTTCCCGTTGCTACCTAAAGCTGGGTTGTCCGTTTGAAGAAGGGAGAGGAGAGCCGAAAAGGTAGATGATGTAGTAGTTGTGTTGTCTGTTTGAAGAAGAGAGAGGCGAGTCGAGAAGGGAGACAAGTTGTGGAGTTGTGCTATCCGTTTAAAGAGGGCGAGGAGAGTCGAGAAGGGTGTTGTCCGTTTGAAGAGGGAGAGGAGAGCCGAGAAGGGAAGGGCGGAAGGCTGTGTTGTCACAGCTGTCCGTTTGAAGAGGGAGGGGAGAGTCGAGAAGGGTGGTTGTGCTATCTGTTTGAATAAGGAGAGGAGAGCCAAGCGAGAAGGGAGGGTTGTGCCATTGCAATCGTTCGTTTGAAGAGGGAGAGCAGAACCGAGAAGGGAGAGGAGTCCTGGTCGTCTTGGAGCTGTGTTGTGATTGCTGTCAGAGGGAGAGGATAGCCGAGAATAGCCAA
This sequence comes from Diospyros kaki, assembly GCA_036245055.1. Classification (NCBI taxonomy): domain Eukaryota; kingdom Viridiplantae; phylum Streptophyta; class Magnoliopsida; order Ericales; family Ebenaceae; genus Diospyros; species Diospyros kaki. The sequence goes on from BSEG01000003.1 coordinate 9,603,184, forward strand.
GAAGGGAGAGGAGAGCTGCTGGACCTGACAACTTTGCAGACTTGACTTTTGGGGATTTCTTGTTTCTTAAGTCTCTTTGTTTTAGTTTTTCAAAATATCTTGATTTCTTTTATTTAGGTATAATTTGAATTAGGATTAGATTTGATTAAAATATAGTAAGAAATCAATTCCAATTTAGTATTTTCTTAAAATTTGAAAAGTAATACTAAAATTAAAGTAAAACAAACCAGGCGCAGCCTTGGCACACCTAAGCCCAAGGCTGTGCCTGAGGGCTTGGGTGTGCCTGGGTAGATCTCGCCTGCTTGGTTTAGGCTTGCGCCTGGTATCAAGGCGCGTCTTTAATAACACTGAATGGTAGGCCTATCTATTGATGGTCTACCAGGGATGTGCCAATCCTATTGATTGGATGGATGGAATAACTTGTAGTGGGCTCAGTTGGGAAAGACTTTCCTAATGGGGAGAGGGAAGCTACATCACTTGATAGATCTAGGCCCCAAGACATTAGAACCCGGTTCCCAGCTTGGGATATAGAAGACTCCATGATCATGTCATGGTTGTGGAACACAATGCAGTCGAAGGTTAGTTAAATTTACATGTTTTTATCCACTACCAAAGACATATGGGAGATAGTTAGGCATACACACTCTAAAGTCGAAGATGCTTCGGTTATTTTTGAGGCTAAAATGAAATTGAGTAGCACTAAACAAGGGGTCTTAACAGTCACTGAGTACTATAACAAAATGAATGGTTATTAGCTGGAACTTAACCACTACCAAGACATTAAAATGGTTTGTGTAAAGATGCAACCACTCTCAATTCTATTCTTGAAAGAGATAGAATTGTGGAGTTTTTGGCCGAACTCAACATTGAGTATGACTAGATAAGAGTTCAAATATTTGGAAGGGAAAAAATTCCATCTCTCAATGAGGTTTTTTCAGTTGTTAGAAGTGAGGAAAATAGGAGAATAGTGATGCTAGGGGAAATCAATTCTGAAGGATTAGCCATGTTAACTAACAAAGGAGAAGGGTCAAGGTTCAAATCACAAGAAGGAAGGACGGATGGGTAGTTTAAGTCACACAGGAAGGAAGGTTTGTGGTGCAGAAACTAGGGGGATTTAGAAACATATCCTCTATGAATTAGGACTATTTTTCCAATAAGCACGAAGAGACTGTGGGAAAGGCAGACTCGGTGACTGAATCGGAGCTAAACCAACTGAATGCTGATGAAATCAACGAACTCAAGATGTTCCTGAAAATCATTCAGGATGGATCATGCTCCATTGCCCAACAAGGTAACTAGCCAGGTAATAGCTTTAATTCTAATTCTTTAATAGCCTCAAAAACCAATAGGGGTGATATATGGATTCTAACTCAGGAGCTATAGACCACATGTCCCATAACCCCACTGGTTTTGACACCTATAAGCCCCTTGAGACACCCAAACAAATTATTATTGCCAATGGGACATCTATTCCTATCAAGGGTTAGGGAAGGGTTACTCTTATCCCTAATCTTCCTGTCAACCACGTTTTACATGCCCCTAACTTGTCAACCAACTTGATTTCTGTGTGCCAACAAGGTGTGCAGATTGAAAAAATCCTTGTATAGTTGGAAACAGTCACCAAGAGCGTGGTTTGAAAGATTTGGAAAGGCAATGAAGAGCTATGGTTACATTCAGAGTCAAGCTGACCACATAATGTTCTTCAAGAACTCTAGAGATGGTAAAAGGGCTATTCTAATTGTATATGTGGACGATATAATAACGACGGCGATGATAGTGCAGAAATTGGAGAGCTTAAGAGAAAGCTAGCTCATGAATTCGACATCAAGGATTTTAGGGGCCTAAAGTACTTCCTTGGGATGGAATTTGCAAGATTAAAAGAGGGAATTTCGTCAATCAATGTAAGTGTGTTTTGGATTTGCTTAATGAAATAAGGATGCTTGGATGCAAGATAGTCGAAACTCCCATAGAACCCAACTTGAAGCTTCAACCTGTCGAAGCCAAAGATGTGGTAAATAGAGAGAAATACCAAAGACTTGTGGGTAGACTCATCTATTTATCTCACACCCGACCATAGCTTTTGCAGTGAGTATTGTAAGTCAATTTATGCATTCACCAAGTTCAGAGCATTTTGAAGTTGCCTACAGGATCTTAAGGTACCTGAAGGGAACACCTAAAAAGGATTGCTCTTTAGAAAAACGAGGACACCTACACATAGAGGCCTATATTAACGCAGATTGGACATGTAACGTTATAGATAAAAGATCTTCTTCGGGCTATTGCACCTTCGTGGGAGGTAATCTTGTCACTTGGAGGAGTAAGAAGCAAAATGTAGTGACCAGAAGTAGTGCTGAAGCCAAATTCCGTTTAGTAGCCCATGGGATTTGTGAGGTTATGTGGATAAAAAGATTACTAGAGGACTTGAAGGTTCCTATTTCCTTACCGGCAAAGGTTTATTGTGACAACAAAGCTGCAATCTCCATTGCTCATAATCCGGTAGAATGAAACATGTAGAGGTGGATAAACATTTTATCAAGGAGAAACTTGACAATGGGGTAATCTGTATGCCGTACATTCCAACAGTTGATCAAGTTGTTGATGTTCTCACAAAGGGGTTACATAAGAAACAGTTTGAAAATCTAGTGAGCAAGCTTGCCATGGAAGATATCTTCAAACTAGCTTGAGGGGGAGTGTTGAAATGGAAGGGAGACGAATCCCTTGATTAGTGGGGATTGGCTCCAATCCCTTGATTGATGGCTTAAATTTTTGAGTGATTGATTATAGTTTAGAATTAGAATATCCTAGTTTGTTGTATCCTCCCTCTATAAGAAGAGAGGAGTCATGTTATTCATTTATGGTGAAATAGAAATCATTCTTCTCTTAGCTTATACTTCCACTATGACTTATTGAATCCGCAGCTCCATCTGCTTTAATCTTGTGCCATCGACCATCGTTTCTTGTTTGGATTAAGTTGTTGTAAGCTAAGATTCAAGCTTATGGGCACCCCTTTTACAATTCACATACCCAACGCCTACAATCACTCTTTAATTTTTTGGAACGATACTGGGTCGACTTGGCTTCTCGGTTTGATTCCAAGATCACCATTGGTCTTGCTCGCCTAATAGCATCGAGTCACTTGCGCCGGTTGTTCAACTCCAATATCTGTTCGCGGACCTCATTTGATGCCAAGAACACTGTTGGGCTTGCTCGTCTCACCGTGCTGGACCCAATTGCGATCGCTTAGTTCTTGGGTCAAAGGAATTCGATTGTCGGATTTTCAGGATCTCCCTTGCTTCATGTATGGTCTTGCTCACCTCATAGTGCCGACCCAATAAAGATCATCCAGCCTTTAGATTAGTGGAATTCGGTCGGAGTTCTCTAGGTTTACCTCGTTTTCTCGCTATGGTAAGAATCACCCGCCGCAATTCTAACTGGAGTCTTGTTGAATTTGGGTTGGGTTCCGATTGCTTCAAGCTCGCTCTTAAGAGTCATTGAAAGCACCATTGGAACACTTGGCCAAGTCGTTTTCAAAAGTCGAACAGGAATTTTTGGTCGATTGCTTTGCTTGGCCTTCAAGACTCGAACCAAGAATTGCTTGCTCGCTCGAGTTTTCTAGAATCACCGCAATTCACCAACCAACCTTTTAGTCGTCAATACTTCACTGGCCTATCTTGCTGTCGAGATTGCTAGTGAACTTCCAGGAATCACAGCTAAGGAATGTGGCTCCGCGTCGGATCTTAACAACGTCGGAAAATGAAAGTGAATCTGTTGAGTCACTGCTCGATTAATTTCACCAATAATTGAATCAAAATCACAATCAAGGATTGACTGCTCTGATACCAATTGTTAGGGTCTCGACTTGACAAATGAAAATTCTCCTTGTGTAAGGGGAATTAGGGTTGGGTTTGAGAGGGACTAAGAGAACAAGAGGGAGAAAAAGAGAACGAGAGGGAGAGAATTGAGAGGGAGAAAAGGAATAGAGAGAAATTAAGAGAGGGAATAGACTTTAAGTTGATCTCAATATTCATCGATCCCTTTACTGAATAGGCGAAGCCCTTTATATAGGCCCTCCTTCTTGCCAATCCTTGACAATTACACCCTTACACCTAGTAGTTATTCCTCTAAGAATATTAACAGTTCTTTAAACCACCTAACTGCCATTTGACAGCCTATTGTTACAACAATCTAACTGTTAACCCTACTGTGACTACTGTTACAATCATCCATACTAGCCATCTAACTACCGTAGGGTCCTGACAAAAGCTAATAGTTCTCTTGAAAGGTACAAGGCAAGGTGGGTTGGAAAGAGGTATACTTAAACATATGGAATTGATTATCTTGAAACTTTTGCACTAGTAGCTAAGATGAACACCGTGAGGGTCCTTTTGTCTTTAGCAACAACTTCGATTGGAATTTACAACAATTTGATGTGAAGAATGCTTTTCTTCATAGGGATTTGGAAGAATAAGTGTTTATGGAGATTCTACCTGATTTTGATGGAAGAATTGGACTAGGTAAGGTGTGCCATCTAAAGAACTATATAGGTTGAAGTTGTCACCCGGACATGGTTTGGGAGATTCATGAAAGTTATGCTGCAAGTGGGATATAAACAAAGCCAAGGGGATCATATGTTGTTTATTAAACATACCAAGGGAGGTAAGGTAATTGCCTGCCTTGTTTTTGTTGATGATATAATTGTTACTGAAAATGATGAAACTGAAAAAAGGGCCTTAGAGATTGCTTAGCCCATGAATTTCAAATTAAGGAGTAGGGAAAATTGAAATATTTCTTTGGGATTGAGGTTGGTTACTCCTAACTAGGAATCTTTATTTCTCAAAGGAAATATGTTTTAGACTTACTTAAGGAGACTGGAAAGGTTGGTAGCAAATTAACAAATGTCTTTATTAAACAGAACCACATATTAGCTAAAGAAGAAACCAGTAGTGTTTTTGATAAAGGGAGCTACCAAAGACTTGTTGGGAAACTAATTTATCTATCACACATAAGGTTAGATATAGCTTATGCTATCAGTGTAGTGGGCTTGTTTATGCATGACCCTAGGGATGAGCATCTACAAGCAGTTCGAAAAGTACTTCAGTATCTCAAATCTACACTTGGGAGGCGATTGTTATTCCAAAAAGGTGGTTAGTTAACTCTAGAAGTTTATATAGGTGTAGACCATGCAAGATCACCTCTTAACAAAAGGTCTACTACAAGTTATTGCATGTTCCTAGGAGGTAATCTTGTGACATGGAGAAGCAAGAAGCAGTCCGTGGTTGCTAGGTCGAGTGCTAAAGTTGAATTTAGGGCAAATGCCCATGGGATTTATGAATTGTCGTGGCTGAAAATAATCCTAGATGACTTGATGATTAAAGGAATTGGGCTTATGAAGCTTTATTGTGTTAACAAGTTGATTGTTAGCATTGCATATAATCCAGTCCAACATGATCAAACTAAGCTGATGGGGATCGATAGATACTTTACAAAGGAGAAGCTTGACAGTGGGCCGATTAGCACTCCACATGTGTCATCGTGTGATCAATTAGCAAATGTTCTCACTAAAGGACTTCCTACTACATGATTTCAAGAAATAATGAGCAATTTGGGAATGGAAGATATCTATTCACCAGCTTGAGGGAGAGTGTTGTAGACTGTTAGAGATTTCTTAGGATTTATTCCTAAATATCTCCTTTCTAAACTATGTTGGAGATTTCCTGAAATAGGAGATTTCTTGTTTTTCTTTCTTTCTTTTTTGTCTTTCCCTTTTGTATCTTGGCATTCCTTCCTTTTTGTATATATAGTCATTGTAAAGCATATACTCCATTCATAATATAGAAGAATCATTCCTTTCTTCATAAACCTATTGATACACCTATGGTTCCAAATACAAAGTTTGTTCCTGATCTGTGGGAGCCTATTGCTAATCCAGGGAGGTATAGGAGATTCATTGGGAAGCTGAATTATCTTACAATCACTAGACTTGACCTTGCTTTTGCTGTTAGTGTGATTAGTCAGTTTTTGAACTCACCTTGTGGGCAATTGGCATGGCTTAATTCGTATCTTGCAATATATCAAGAGATCACCTGGTAGAGGTTTGTTATTTCAAGATATTGGTTGTCATACACAAGTTACAGGTTATGCTGATGCTGATTGGGCTGGTTGTCCTTTTGATAGATACTCTACTTCAGGTTATTGTGTAATGGTTGGAGGCAATTTGATTTCTTGGAAGAGTAAGACATGTTGTGGCCAGATCTAGTATAGACGCAGAATATCGACCCATGGCACTAGCTACATGTGAGCTGGTTTGGATTGAACAGCTTCTTAAGGAGCTTCAGTTTGGAGATTCAGGGTCTATGCAGCTCATGTGTGACAATTAGGTTGCTCTTCATATTGCGTCTACCCCAGTTTTTTCATGAGGACATAGTATATTGAAATAGACTGTCATTTTGTGCATGGAAAACTGGTTTCTGGTGAGATTGCCACTAGTTTTGTGGGTACTAATGACCAACTGACTAACCTGTTCACTAAAGCACTTTGACGTCTGAGGATTAACTACATTTGCACCAAGCTAGACACATATGACATATATGCGCTTGCTTGGGGGGGAGTGTTGAGATCTCATATTATTTTGATTGTATTAGGTGTTGTATATATTAGTTGTACCTTGTACCTAGCTTAGATAACACCCACACCCATGGATACAAATGTGAATAAAATATGGGGAATAGGTATGGGGATGTGGAAATGATGGGGATGCAGATGTTGTAAAGAGGTTTTATTTTTCAATATTTCCCTTTATCTATATCAAAAAACAATCCTCACATGGAAGATACATAAACTCACTATATATCATGAAAATTTAAAGACAACAATCAACCACTCATTATTCATAACAGATAGACAAAGGGGAAAAAAGAGTGGTGTTTACAATTTCCTGTCTTCAAGATTATTCTCATATTCTTGATTCAGATTTTACCATACATATGAATGGTGATTTTGTTCAATAGAGAAAGGCTCACTCTCACCTCAACTTTGAAGGAAAGGGGTCAGTTACGTAACCTGAACTGGGTTAGTGTTAAGGTGAGGGTAAAGGTAAATACTCATGCACTAAAAACAGATAGATAAGGAAGATATTTTTAGTTTCTCATATTTCAAGAATTTTTTTATCTCAATTTTGTAATTATTTGGGCTGGAATTGGTGCAATGAGAATCATGTGGAGATTTTCTTTGTTTTAATAATTCAATGCCCAAGATTTCTACTCTTGTTTTAATCCTGTGAATTGGTTATTCTGATTCTAACTTGTATATCCTCTTTGAGAAATGAACTCATTGAAGTACTTGTCTTTCCCGCTGTCATTAGTACTTCAAACTGTTGATGGCAACGCTGCTCGCTTTAACCCAACGAATCAAATTTTAATATCATTTCACATTTCCTTTTCCTTTCCATGTGGAATCACACGAAAATATGCATTTTCTTTACTCTTTTTATTTTTCTATTTTAATGAAGTTCCAGATTGTGTTCCTGGGTTCTACTGTAACTTCACTGCAGAGATTTTTAGAGTTGGAGGAGGCTGTTAAAAGTAAAGATGCAGAGGCAGAGGTTCATGTTTCCGAAATTCAGGCATGTTAACCACATTTCCTAAAATTACCTCTTTTCTGTTCGGTTGGAGGTATTTTGATGCCTTTATCCTGTCATTATTTCTATCTGATTGCCTTTCTTTCTGTTTATGCTCTTTATTTGCGGACAATAGGGCAATCATATAAAGATATGCAAGCACAGAACCAGTGTTTGTTGCAGCAGTTGTCTGAGCGGGTTGATTATAACATTAAGGTCTGTGCCATGGTTCCCTGTTTTGTTATTCCCATACTCATATGTTGTTGGATGCTAGTGCTGGGTTCACGATTTAGTTGTTTGTTTGTTTATTACTGCAGCTTGTTTCTGAGTTTAAGAAGATGAAGCAGGCACAGAGGTTTTTACTTTCTGAAAAAGCAGGTATTGTCGGGGCAATCTCAGCAGGGAAGTGCAACAGTGGTATCTCTAAAGTTGGAGATTGCGAGGAGCAGGTAATGTTTATCAGTAGTTTGTAGTCAAATGTTGCCATTTACCCTTCCTGAGCGTTCTCCAACCAATATTAGAACCCAACCCTGCAGATGAAAGCTTGCATTGCTGAAGCCTTGAAGTCTACTCAAGAAGATAGATGCCTTGCAGTGAATTCCAAAAACTGTGGAGTGGGAGTTGGCAGATGCTGAGAAGGAAATATAAGCAATTGCAGAGAAAGAAGGTTGAAGACTGAATGGAATAGGACAAAGGAAAGGTGTATTCGTCTGTACTCTGTGATGAGCAGCATTTTCACCTTTTTCAGTTTATAATTAGTTGTGTATTTAACTTCTGTTTTTTCTTCCATAATAGAAGTGAGGTACAAGATTGAAGACGAGTTGAAGGAGGTGAATAAGAAGGTTTCTGAAATGAGTTCCGAAAGTCGAGAAGGTGCAGTACAGAAACTGGAGAATGAAATCAAGGAGTGCAAGGCTATCCTCAAGTGTGGAGTATGTTTTGATCAGCCAAAGGAGGTTATGACCACCAAGTGCTATCATCTATTTTGCTCCCCCTGCATTCTAAGAAATCTAGAGCCCCGGCATCGCAAGTGTCCTGCCTGTGGAACTGCATTTGGCCAGAATGATGTTCACTTTGTGAAGATATGACTAGATTGGAGCATATGCATAACTTCTTCTTTATGTTTTCAGTTAAGCTTTGTTTGTCGGTGTGGGTGAGGGCCGTGAGGCCTTATTAGCTACTATGGATGTGTTGTTTTGATGGACTATCAGCTTTTGAACTTGATTTTATCCTCTTGATCTATATCTATAATTAATGTGCCTATGTCAAGAAATATAGTATATTGGGATGGAAATGGAATAGTAGGTTGATTATTTAAAAAGCAAGAAAAAATGTGCACATTTTAAACTATTATTATTTTCATAAACTAACATAATTATGACTTTTTTTTGGTCTTTTTTATATAGATAATCATCCAATTAAAATATATAGCTGTAATTGCTAAAAATGGAAATATTGCGACATTTTATAACTGAAGTGATAGAAAAAAGATGGAATCTTCATTTGAAGCCAACAAAGAGATTGCCTGGAGCGCCTTCTGAAACTACTGCTTTGCCAGACAAATCCCTATTTTCATATATTGGAAGGGGGCTTTCTTTGGGTGGGAAGAGTCACTTAATCCTATGCCAAGAACTTCTTCAGAGTACATGTTTCTTTGCTTGAAATCCTGCTTCTTTGCATCTTTTATGTCCTCCCCAAGGCTGGTTTTGCGAGATTTCCTGCAAACCCACTCATTTCGGGTCAGCAAGATGATGACTAAATGGGGTTGCATGTGAATGTGGGTATGTTTCTTGTTCTATTTCAATTGACTGTAGGTTGTTTGTGTTGTAGATTTGGAAATTGGTGTTGATCATCGGGTTAACCCAAGCGGGTTGAAGACTTGTAATGCAGACAAGGTTTGTAACATTCTTCAATTTTTACTCTCTTGTCAATATCATTGATGAGTGCCCTCACTTATTAATGGGATGTAATGCCTAGTTTTCTCAGAGGCCTTTTAGTTTGAATATGATAATATTATAGTGAGAATTTGGAAAGGTAACATTTGTCTAGAAGTACTTCATGATATTGTTTTAATTTTCATCTCCCTTTTGATTTAGTTGTTACAAATCTGATCAGGTTCATTAAATTTTTCATTTTTATTTTCTTCTCTTACCTTTTCTGTATGCAAAGTTGTCCTTTGGTTGGAATTTACAGCTCTTCTTCAAAATGGGAATGAAAGCCAACAAACTTTGATAAGGAACTATGATACATGTGTTAAATAATTTCCAATTCTAGGACATGGTAGTATAACCTGGTGCATATAATTCTAAGTTGTGATTTGTTTTGTTGCCCATTTGGAGGTCTAATTACCTAGAAGAACTGTTTCCTCTGAAAGGAAAAGTAAAGCTCAATGGGAAATTTAAGGCCCCAAGGGTTGTACATGACCTCATGCCCAAGCATCAAAATTGCAACTAGATCTAATTCTGAAAAGGGAATAATTAATAGTTGACAGTATACAATAATTCCTATGATAATATCTGGGCTGTGATCAAATAATTGATCAGTGGTTATTTCATAAGTCTGCTTGTGATGCATTCCACATTTGGAAAAGTCATGGCATTGAGGCATGTTGACTGAGGTGAAGTGAATAACATAAAATTCATTGAGGGAACAACTTGGTTCATTGTATTGCAGCTGGTGCCTCAAACTTGAAACATCTCCTGATTAATGCACTAGAAAATCACATCTGTAAACAATAATTATGTATATGTATTAGGGACTTTTCTCAAAAAATTTTCACCCTGCAAAAATATTGATTGGTCATATGAGTCTCTGTCCTTCACATGTCAGTCTTTGGCAATATACTTTGGTTCCTTGCAAAGTACTGAATCCCTGCCTCTTCCATGCAATATCAGTGCACAATGTCTTACCTCATCCTTATTGTATTGATTGTTCAATTCCTTCCATTTCTAAGTATTGAAGGACAAAAAGAGAGAATTTTAATCAAGGTCTCTCAAACTTTGAATTGTACTAAAAAATAAAGAGGATGTGGTCAAGGGCAGTCATGACCCCTGCAGTATTTTGAAAACTAGGCTGGACCAGCCAGCTGAAGTTGGCAACCAGTCCAATAAATGGTTGGATTGATGCCTAGACCTGTTTGGAGGGAAAACCAACATCTTAGCAAAAAATCAGCAATATCTGCAATTCAAACCGGTGGTAATTATGGATCCTTTATGGTTAAATATAACTGAAATATTTTTCCTACCTATAGAATGCCCAGAAAATTGTCCTAGATGAAATCAGATCAGATATTTCTTTCTTTTGTTTCTCCAGCAGTCTGACTGAGAGAGACCATTATCATTTGGCTGGCTGTTCCCTTAATTCTCTCATTGGATGCAGCAATATGCCAACATAAAACAAGACGAGGATCATTTCTGGCCAAAATCTGATGATTTTTCTGGTATGATCTTTCTTTTCTCAGAAGATCTTCTATCTTTTCCTCCCCTTCTTCCAGCAAATCTTTCTTCCCTTCTCTTACACCTGGACCAGAGATACTGATCGAATGAGTCCCCAACCTTCTTTCTACTATAGATGTATGTTCTTTTTTTATTTGATTTGTTTTGATGATTGTGATTGTTCTAAAAGTGCTACTTAACATCTTACTGAAGATTATTTTTCTTTATTTGATTGTTTTTTGTGAAAATAAAAATTTGATCGCATTACCTAGAGAGTACAGTTACTGGTCCTTTTCTTTGAATTTTTTTTGTGTGAATTTTTTTGATTGTTTCTTCTAAAAGAGGAAAAAAAAAAAAGAGAAATCAATTCCATCAATTGGTTCTCTCATGTAAAAAAACCTGATTGTTAGTCTGCTACTACAATGTTACATTTTATTGGGATCATTGTTTCAGTACTTTTCCTAAAGATCCTTTGAAGACTGAACTGGAAATTCTAGATAAATTAATTTTCAGAGATGCCATAATAGAAATTGAGATTGTCATTCTCTAATGAATCTATAACCAATAATATGATACAAGATGACCCTTTTGCTTTAAGGTTTAGACAATTAAATAAAATCCACTTTGAAATTGGTAAGATGATTATAGTCTAGGTGAAGATATAGTAACCTTAGTGGGCCTGCATATCCTGCATTATGTCGGCCCTAGGCAAATTAAGGGGCTATGTAGGGCCCATTAGGTTAACTCTCTAAAGGGTTTATGTATGCATCATAAAAGGGGTCGAAAGTGCCCATTTGCTTCTACCGTCTCTCTCTCTCTCTCTCTCTCTCCCTAAAGGGTTATGTAAGCATCGTAAAGGGGTCGAAGGTGCCCGTTTCCTTCTACTCTCTCTCTCTCTCCAAGCATGCCCTTGTTCTCTCTCTAGCAAACATCAAAAGCCCTAGTTTCTCTGTATTCTCTACCTTGAAGCAAAGGTATAAGGAGGGTTGAGGGCTGAATCTCCTCAGCATCAAGAGGAAAAGGCAGTACATTGATAATTGCCAGAGGTTTCTAGTTAAGCAGGTTTTAATTCCCACTGGTCTATTGATTCTTTGTTCTGTCTCTCTCTCTCTCTTCTTTCAGTTTTTGCTGGTTTTTTGAACATGCTTAATGCCTAAACTACTAAAACCTTAGATTCTAGATCCTTTCTCCCTTGTTTTTGACCATTGTAACCCTTCATCAATACTACCCCTCTTTATTATTGAACTCCCTCCTGGCCAACCCTAGTTTGCTAGAACCCTACTTGAGGTCCATTTTCCCCTTTCTTTGAGCTTTGTTGCTAATGTAGAAAGTATGTGACCTAAGACCTTCACCTCTCAACTTTCCTTTCTATTTGGTCTCCATAATTGGTGTTTGGCCAATGAAGTGGTTGGAAATTGAATATCTAGCCACTATCGAAGCCCCAACATCCTATCTCAATATAGGCCCTAATCTTAAGGTGATCAAAAGGTCAAGAAAGCCAATTTTGAATGGTCCTAGAACTTAGGTGCCCAATCAATTGAACATTATCAAGAATGGGGATAAAATATCCCTAATCAGGATAGGATAACCTATTACGGCAGGTATATTTTGTCCAAGGATGTGTATGCCATAGTCTAGGAAATTGGCCTATGGATGATTGGTTATGTATTTGTAGGAATGTGTTGGAGTGAAATAAGGAGAAATGGGTGAATAGTGACATTGGGGTCAATTAGGCAAAGTATAACTAGTAATCGACAAGATTTGACTATGGAGATGATTGTGAGGACTAGGATAGGCTAAGTAGCTGGCAGTCAACCAAAAACTAATACCATTATATTCTGATTTTTAGCTTATTCTTCATTCATAGCGACACTAATTAATACCATTGTATAATCCTCAAATATTTTCCAAAAATTGATACCATTATTTTCCACATTAAGTAGGTGGTTAGTTGATTGGCTTGCTCAACTACTGATTCCATTCACTACATAGTCTATGGCTAAGTTGACTTCTAGTTGATTCTTGACACTGCAAACTACACTTCTGTGAACCAACTTCATACATCAATTGACTTCCCTTTGGTTAGTTGACCACACAATTGATTGGCTTGGTCAACTATTAACTCCATATACTAAATAGTCTATGGCTAAGTTGACTTTTATTCAACTCTTGAAACTAAAAACAATAGATGAGATGTCATTGGCATGGAATATAGTCTACTAGACAAGGAAATAGTTGAATCTTATTCGTATTTTTGGGAATTTTTTTGTATAAATAGCATTATTTTGGGGAAAATAACATTGTGTAGCATCTATCATAGAACCAACGAGAAAGGCAGTAGCCTTGGGGAAAGCCCTTATTGCAAATGAAATCCTCAAATTGTTTTCATAATGTTCTTAATTCTTATTATTAGCCATCAATTAGGAAGGTATCGTTTCTCTAATAATTTATCAAGATGATAAAATAATTTTTGGACAATAGTTTTCCTTTTTGTTTCTTTTCCATAACTTGGGATTATCTGATGCTATCTTCCAGCTATCTAGGATTGATGATTTGATGATTGTTCTTCTGCATGATGTGATCGATGTCCTTGCAAATTAGGCAGGGAAATTTTCTTTTCTTGTTTTATAACTTGGGATATTGAATACTATCATCCAATTACCAACGATTGATGACTTGATGGTAATGGAGGTTGTCTGGTTGCATAGGTGATTGATGTTCTTTTATTGAAGCAGAAAGATTACACATAAGGATATAATTATAAACAAATTTTCATTGCCATTCAGAGGATCAATCTGAGACAATTCCATAGGCTTTGAGATATATTTTCAACATTTTTGTTAGTAGGCATATTCCTCTGCACAAACATGCACATATAAGTTGTAGTATGTATATTTATATATAAATTTGATGAATGCCATGTAACATATAAATCTACAGATACAAGTTTACAACTTTTATATGTATATAGATATATGTTTGATGAGCAATACTTAGACCACTACCTTAACCTGCTTCTTGTGAATGCCTTGTGTTGATTTATCTTTCTTTATATATTATCTTTTTCTCTATCCTAAATTTAACCAAACAAGGGCACGGCATGACTTCAAAAATCTAGGAGAGAACTAGTTAATCTGAAAATGCAGAAGGATGTGGCATCTAGTTCTGGGGTTCATACCTCTGTCGTTGGGGAAGCAAGTGGAAGCTTGTCAACTGAAACAATATCTGGTACAACAATATGTTTGTCAGAATTGAAAGATTCCATTGAGGGGACTAAGGTGTTATCTGGTCTCTCTCTCTCTCTCGCTCTCTCTCTCTCTCTCATTCTCTCTCTCATGCATATGTGTTTTAACTATTTATGTAGATTCTGGCAGCTAACCGTCTATCTGAGCTGCAAGATGCACAGCAGAAAAATGTAATGCTTCTTAAGCAGCTGCAAGAGCATCAGGTATTAAATGCGATTTTTTTGTGTGCATCTGATTCATACTTACATTTGAAAATGCTAGATTAAATTGGTTCAGTTCTGATGAGCAATAAACCTAAAATTAGTAATGTGTTCCTGTAGGTTGAGATGAAGGATGAGAAGTATGTTTATTCATCCCATTTATATAATTTGTTGGATGATCAGTTCCTGCATTGGAATTTCCAAGTAGAAAACTATAAAGAACTCATAGACTCCCTGCAGGTTAAGTTGCTTACTTACTTGCTTAAGCTCTATGATGCTTCACCTATATGGTCCCTCTAAAAATTTTACTTACAGGCTGACAGGGCTTCCATGGTCAGAAAGGAAAAGGAACTGAGTACAAAAGCAGAATCATGGCATGCTGCTCTGAACGATTCCATCAATTCTGAATCTATTATTAACGAACTAAAGCTTCAATTGCAGAATTCCATTATTAGAAAAAATAACATGGAGATTAAAATGGAAGAAGCTGTGCAAGAGTCAAGTAATTCTATTATGATAACAAATTTATGTTTATCAATGAGCTTCATCTTTCTAAGTCTTGATTCCTTCTCCAGGTAGAAAAGACATAGAAGCAGAAATTCATGTGATGGCCTCAATTTTGTCCAAAGAATTAGGGATGATGGAAACTCAGCTGGAGATTTGGAAAGAAACAGCTTATGAAGCCATTTCTTTAAGAGAAAAAGTCCAATCACTTAAAGTTATGTTGTCTGAGCAGGTTCTGTTTCATTGCCATTGGATATTGTTTCACCCAACCTTTCTTTTGTGATGAAGTTATATGTTTAATGATCTTTCTATAACTCACTCCCGTAGTGAAAAATTTCAAGGGCAATCTATTTTATGGGCAACAAAAGAGCCAATAGTGGTTATTTGTAGAAATATATTCCTGCAAACTTGCAAAACAAGAGCACATTAATTTAGGTAATACTCTTGATTTGTATGAACTTTTGTTCATCAAACAGTAATATGTATCTGGTTCCAGGTTAGATTTGGTTGGACGCCTTGATAAAGTTGCTTAATTGGCTATGGCATCTTGGTTTACTAGCCTTGATCCCTTTTTTATTTCCTTTTCCCTAATAAGTCCTTGCCCATTGTTCTTTTTAAATAAAATGCAATTCAAGTGGTTACATCTAGCTTTAATTTTTGTTAAATAAACCCCTCTCCCTTTCTAATGACTAGGAACTGACCTCCTCAGTAAAGTAGAAAGGAAAATGAAAAACCCAAGGTGTTCAATCAACCTGTATGGTTGTACTGTGAGAATAGAATGACGGTATATCCCCTTTCCTAGGGTCAGTGTCCATTAATCTTGATCGCAAAATTTCACATAATTCCTTGCTGTCCGAAAGTACAATATGAAATTTGAGGAACAATTTTTTTAGCAGGTAATTGACATAAGTTTTAGTGAAAAAATAGAAATAGAAATGAAAGTATTTGAAATTGTAAGACTTTCTTGGTTTGTTATGAATTTGATTGGGGTCCAAAAGTTATTGGTATCTACTGTGTGGTATTTCTTTTTAGTTACATTGTCTATTATGCTACCTTTTTTCCTTTGAGATTTACGTATTCTTTTCTGGTAGATTGATGAAGAGAAGAGCTTGGTAGATACATGTTCCCAACAGGATGCAAAGATTAAATCCTTAAAAGCACTTGTAAGTTTCTCTAACTCTAGTCCACATTTTAAAACCTCTTTTATTTATGGTTTCCTCTTTAGAGATCATTCTAAAGTAAGCAAGCATTACTTGTCAAAAAACTTTAACCTTTGGACTTGGGATCATAGATGAACTAGATTGTGTTGGTAACTTCAGAATGTGAAATTGCTGCAGATAGAGAAGATGCAAAAGAAAAAACTAGAATCACAGATGCTACTGGACATGGTGGGGCAGCAAATACATGACAACAGGTACATTTCCTAAATCAGGGTTTAGTGAATCCGTTGAAAATGCTTTTGGTCATCGGGTTATTAAACAGTTACAATTAAAATTTAGTGCACTATTCTAATAAGAGATAAAGAATAGGTACAAATTGGTGCTTACTTTTTGATGGGTAGTAGAGATATTTGCATTTTCATATGCATGAATGTAGTAGAATGTCAATGTACTTTTTGATGAGTAACAAAGATATTTGCTCTTTCATATGCATGAATGTAGTAGAATGCTAGTACAACATAATATGCTTCAAAAACACACACGTGCATACACACAAAAAGTGATCCATAGCCTTATCCTTTGTTTGGGTGAGGGTTTGGGGTTTTAGAGAAAGGGGAGGGAGGGGAAACTCTTTCCCTTGTTTGGGAGAGAGCTGTCACAACCCTACGGGCAATAGAGGGGTAATATTGTAATTAAGCTACATATTATTTTTAATTTTGTTAAGGGCACATGGCTGCTGCTATTTTAGTTTGTACCTTCAGCTACAATAACTGAAGAGCAGCCAGCCTATGCCTGTAAAAGGCCACTTGTAAGAGGATGGGGATTCATGGAATGATAATTGAATATTTTCCCTCCACTTTTCTATTCTCTCCTTCTGTCTCTCAAACCCTCTATTCTTCCTCAATTCTTGCTGTTCTCCCTCTTTCAGTCTAACTCTCCGTACATTTTCTCTCTAATTCTCAAGTTCTACCCTAAATAGCCACTATCAGATCTTAGGATCTGATAATTAGTATCAAAGCTAGTGGTCTTGGGCTGCTGAACTAAGATTCTAGCGAGTAAGGAAGGCGCGAAGTGGAAGCAGGTCTGGGGGTGATTGCTGAATCACAATGATTGCAATTAGAGTCTGAACGATCTTGAATCCACAATGATCGCAAGCAGATCTGGAGGGTGCTAATCCATAGCAATTAGTTTTAGTGATTCCCCAGCGATCAGATTGGATTGGGGGATTGTGAGCTGTGACCATTGTTAGTCTTGATCAACGATCAATTATAGAGCAGAGGAGATAGTGATTGCAGATCAGAAGTGATAATTTGGTGCAGATCGAAGTCAGCCTATTAGTTGGAAAACAGAGTAGACAATTCAATTGCAGATCAGAGGAAGTTGTTCGGGTTGAGGTATGGCGAAAGGGACGAGAATGAAACAATTAGAAGTCATGCTCAAAACTATGGAACTCGGGCTTTGCTAGACTCAAGAAGAGCTGAGTCATGGTAGGGCTGAGAGTGCTATGGCCAGGGAGGCGGTGCAGGGTAGATCAGGGGATGAAAGAGCAATTCTCTAGAATTCATCTGGAGATTGCTAATGTAAATCAAAGGATCAATAGTGTCCTTGATCTATTTTATAGGAGGCCCCAAATGAGCTTGTTGCTGAATTTCCCCCCCAAGAGCCACTGCAAGGGCTAGAATTCTATCATAAGCCCCTGATCTACATGTAGTTGATGATTGGACAGAAACTGAGCCATAAATTCAGGTGAGAGGCCCTTATACTACCCCCATAGTCCTCATACTCCTATTCCTAGATTGGAGATTCCAATTTTTCGAGATAAGCCTAGATGGTGGATTAGAAGGTGTGAGAGGTTTTCGCTATTATCAAGTGGCATAAAACCGGAAGGTGAACCTGGTGGCAGCATATCTCAATGATATAGCTGGCGCCTGGTTCCAAGGATAGAGTCGGATGAGGAATGTATACAGGTGGCAGGAGTTTGCAGAAGAATTCTGTGAGTGATTTGGAGAACAATCCATGGAAGATGTTATCAAAGAGTTTAACAAGTTGAAACAAGAAGGTTCCATAATGGAATACCAAGTTCGGCTTGAGGAGTTGAAGTCACTCATGCTAAATTGCCATCCAACCCTAACTAGGGTTTATTTTGTATTGAGTTTGATTAGTGGGTTGAATGAGGAATTAGGGCCTACGGTGAAGATGATGCACCCTATCTAGGTTTCCAATGTAAATGCGAGACATTTTCTAGTGTTTCTGAAACCCTAGACCAGGATAGCAATACCACAACCTGAACAGTGGCATTGAGAAACTGACAACACATATCTGGACACAAAGGGTTTATTCTAATGAAAAGAAATCAAGGCAAATCTAGGGTTGTTGGTGTTGGATCTGGGTAGATTTAGAATTGTTGATGTTAGATCAGACTGGTCTGATCAAAGATGGACTGGAGAACAGATGCAAAAGGCGATAAAAAATGCAATTTGGGTTGTGTCGCATCACGTTGGAGTTGCCAAATGTGGAGGGGTCACTAGAAGGACAAGTTGCAAGAAGGACAAGTCAGGCAAGCAAGACAAGTTGCAAGAAGGGTTGTGGGAAGGATGAGTCGTGATTGGCAACGATGATTGAAGGCATCACAATTGATGACAAGGATTGAAGGTGACGGAGATGACTGTGGCTGCTTTAATGGTTGGCAATTTTAAGGCAGTGAATAACAATTGCAATAGCAACTACTTCTTCTAAAAACTAGGGTTAGGGTTTCTCTCTCACTCCCTTCTTTGTTTTTTTTTACTATTTATTTTATTTTACAATGGCTTTGGTACCATGTAAAATAAAATAGTGTATTTCAATGTATTTCACAAATGATTAGGTACAAGGTATTATATACATGCATCATATACTAATATAAGGAAACGATATAGAGACTTACACAAAATATACAATTGCTTAATATGTAGATTGTAATCAAATCATAACCCTCTTAACAAGTTCATTTTTTTCTTTTTATAGCTACCATTGGACATTAGCCTCTTCATCAACTTGACATTAAAAATGCTTTTTTCATGGTGATCTTCTTAGGGAGGTTTATATGGAGCAACCACCAAAAGTTTGTTACTCTAAGGGAGTCTCACCTAGTTTGTTACCTCAAGAAATCCTTGTATGGTTTAATTACCTTAGCTCAGTAGTTCAATCTTTTGAATTGAGTAGGAGTGAAGTTGACCATTCTATTTTCTATCACCATACTCCTAGTGGTGGCACCTGTTTGGTAGTCTATGTGTATGATATTATCATTATTGGAGATGATGAGTAGGAATTTCTCAGTTGAAGGCTTATTTGTATTCTCATTTTTAGATTAAAGATTTGGGTCCACTAAGGTATTTCGTGGGAATTGAAGTTGCTAGATCTATGAATGGCATTTGTATATCTCAAAGGAAATATGCTCTTGATATTTTGGAGGGGACAAGCATGTTGGATTCTAGGCCTATTGATACACTTATGGATCCTAATTCTAAGCTTGTTTTTGGACAAAGGGAGCCTATTCATGACTCATGGCATTACAAGAGACTAGTTGTGAAGCTGAATTATCTTACAGTTACTCAACCTCGTTTGATGTTAATGTGGTTAGGTAGTTTTTGGATTCTCCTTGTGATGGTTATTGGTAGGCTTTGGTGTGTATCTTGCGATATATTAATAGTTTGCCTGCTAGAGGTCTATTATTTGAGGGTCAACTTGTGGCTATTGTATTTTGGTTGGAGGCAATTTGGTTTATTGGAAGAGTAAAAAGTAGCATGTTGTAGCTCGATCTAGTGCTGAAGTTCAGTATAGAGCCATGACATTAGCTACATGTGAGCTGATTTGGCTTAAACAACTTCTTAAGGAGTCGCAGTTTGGTGATTCAGGTTTTATGTATCTTAAGTGTAAAAATCAGGCTACTCTTCATATTGCCTCTAATCCTGTTTTCATGAAAGGACCAAAAGCATATTGAAATAGACTCTCACTTTTTTGCAAGAAAAACTGATATTTGATGAGATTTCTACAGCATTTGTTACTATGGATCATCTAGCTTACTTGTTTACTAAAGCTCTTTGAGGTCCAAAGATTTACACTTGTTCCAAGCTAGGCACATATGATATGTATGCACTTACTCGAGGGAAAGTGTTGGGATTTCATATTAGTCTGATTGTATTAAGTGTTGTATATATTAGTTGTACCCTGTACCTAGCTTAGATAACTTGTACATAACAATTATAGTAGTTTAGTATAAATACCTGTAACCTTAGCTCAATAGTATTGAATCAGGTTTTTCCCTCCAATCTCTCTGTTTCATATATTCTTTACTCTGTTCTGCATACATTTTCACATAGCTAAACCCCCATAGTAGGGTTAAAGCTTGATATGTTGTGGTAGCCACCATGGTAAATTTGGAATCTGTCCATCGTAGGTCAAAGGTTTGTTCGCTGAGATGAACTTATTGTCACAACTGAAAAAAGAGGGCTTGTGACGAGTGCCTAACCCTTAATTAACCATAGGGCCATCAGGGTCAAGCAAGCCTCTTTACATACAATGTCATGGCCATAACAAATAATAGCCAATAAACTGATCCATAGCAAAATCTGTTCCATTATAATAAACTGAGTCAATGTCTGTGCAACCTTGTCCATAAATAATCTGACCAACCACTAAGGATGCCAAAACCAAGAAAATAACTATTCCCCAGATGAACAAATGTGGGGCCTACTGAAACAAGACGTCTAAGCTAATGAACTGAAGTACTCAAAATGTCTGTTGCATCGGCTCCAAGGCTGATTCATGATTTGAGAAAAAAAAAAGACATAAAACATATGAGTGAAACTTGATGAATATACAACTTATAGCATGAAGGAATCAATACAAACAATGCGCATAAGTTCTTGTACGAGCAAGCTTTCTTTTGAAATAATTTTTCATTTTAAAACCATAAAATTTTGTTTCAAGAAAATTCTTTTGTTTTTCAATAAAATTCTTTTATTCTTCTTATTCTTTGTATCTGATAAAAAAATCAATATTTGCAATTTTCTGGGGGCACACTAAGCCGAATGAATCTATATAACAGTTTCATCATTGTCTGAGCCCATGCCAAAGTAAATAACCAATCATGTAGATTGACAAACACATGAGGTTAGCAATGCCCCTGCTAATTGGGTTAGTTCAAGGTGTTCCAAGGCTAACATCTATTGTCGTTAGCTACAGTATCAACCAATAGTGTCTATACATGAATTCATAACAAATATCCAATGTACCATACAATCAAATCCATAGGAATATTGCTTGACCAATGTGCATGGTAGAAAGGATAAAAGGGCTCAATATTCTAATCCCTACAACTATGTATACAAGTCATTGAAAGGTTTTAAGAAAAAGCATTTTCTTCTTCTTCAGTATCAAGAATTCCAGTTTATGCAATCATGCAAAAAAAGAGATTTCATGCATTACAATTAATTAGGAAACAATTAAAAACCATGTTATAATATAAATTGTCTCCTCATTGTGACTGTGCCCCAAAGAACTAGCTATGTTGTGTGTAAATCAGGTATGTCAAAAGAACCTAAAAATTGAAATGATACAATAAAAAATTCAAATTGAATTTTTATGTCAATTCCGAAATTTCCAAATTCTAATTTTTCACTATATTCCTCATTTATGTAGTTTAAACGATGCAATTATACAAATAGTCATGTTAACCTAAAATTAGCCTAATTTATAATTATTAGGAATTCTTAGTGCACTCAACATGCTATATATTAATGCACTTCATCATCTATGATAAATTAATAAATTCCATAAGGCACTTCATCAGTCTATCAATATTGTTTATTATATAGCTTACATGTGTAGCCCATTTAGCAATAGCAAGTGAATTAAGTTATGATCAATTGGTTATTTCTATTTGAGTTGTGTTTGGTTGGAATATTCAAATTGTGGCTCAAACCTTACTTAGATAGTTGTTTATATATATAGATTGTGAATGGAAATCTTCTTTCAATATGGATTTTGTTCACCCTCCTAAGGTCATGTTTGATTAGACGGAATAGTTTTGAATTGGAAGGGAATGGGAATGGAATGGAATGACTAATCCATTCCACTTGTTATGTTTGATACTGGCAGAAATGGAATGACCATTCAATTTTATTGTTATGTTTGGGTATACCTTGATTTTAATGAATGAAATGGTAACAATCGTCAGCTGACAAGAATGTCCTTTTACGTTATGAAAACTGAAAAATCTTATAAAATGATATTTAATTCCAAAAAATCATATTATTATCTGTTAGGATTTAGCAAGAAAAAATCGTCTTATTTCCAGTACCCTATCTCAGTATATATACAGTTTAGGAGAAGCACTACTCCACTACCCCACTTCCTTAAAATAAGGAAACACTTAGCTAACCACCTAATCTGAAATAGAGCACAAACTAAGTCCATAACTTAGCCCACAACTAAGTAAATACAACTGAAAACACATCAGCAATTACATGGAAAAAACAATAATTCACACATCAGATAATTTCAAAAAATTATCTGTTATTCCCGACACTCCCCCTTAAACTGGTGAATGGATGTCTTTCATTCCCAGCTTGCTCGTTAGCTTTTGAAAGGTTACTCCTGGAAGGCCTTTAGTGAGTAGGTCTGCAAGTTGACTTCCTATAAGCACAAATGGAGTATAGATTAGACCACTCTGTAACTTTTGTTTTATAAAATGACTGTCAACTTCCACATGTTCAGTGCGATCATGTTGCACTGGATTGTGTGCAATATTAATTACCGACTTATTATCACAATATAGCTTCATAGGATCCTTCCATTTGACTTTCAGATCTTCTAAGATTATTTTTATCCATAGTAGCTCACAAATCCCAAGGACCATAACCTGAATTCCACCTCTGCACTTGATTTTGACACAACATTCTACTTCTTACTCCTCAAAGTCACAATATTTTCTCCTAGAAAAATGCAATATCCGGATGTTGACCGCCTGTCATCTAGTGATCTTGCATAGTCAGCATCCGTGTAGGCTTCAAGGGTTAGTTCTTGTCATCTTTTGAATAGAATTCCCTTACTTGGTGTGCCCTTCAAATAATGCAAGATTCTATGCACTGCTTTCAGGTGTATCTCCTTAGGATTGTGCATAAATTGACTAACCACTCCCACTGCATGTGCTATATCAGGTCAGGTATGTGATAGATAAATGAATCTTCCAACTAATCTTTGGTAGAGACATTTATCTGTTGCTACATCTTCTAGACTGCTACTTAGTCTATGATTAGGCTCAATGGGGGTTTTAGTTGGCCTCCACCCTAGCATACCTATCTCGGTTAATAAATCAACAATTTATTTCTGCTGGAATATGAAAATACCTTGCTGAGAGTGAGCCACTTCAATACCCAAGAAGTACTTCAGCTTGCCTAACTCTTTAATTTCAAATTCCTTTGTTAAGCACTGCTTTGAACTTTCCATTCCTTTCAAGTCATCTCCTGTTATTATGATATCATCTACATAGACCAACAAACAGAAATCTTTCTAGCAATAGACTATCTTATGAATAGGGTATGATCTCCTTGGCTTTGTTTGTATCCCACTTTCAACATGGCTTTGGTAAATCTCCCAAACCAAGCTCTTGGTGATTGTTTCAACCCATATAGGGCTTTGTTTAACCTGCATACCACACCTTTTTCTTTTGTTGAACTCACTCCCAGTGGGATCTCCATATAAATTTCTTCCTCTAGATCTCCATGTAGAAATGCATTTTTTACATCAAATTGCTGTAATTTCCAGCCAAAGTTAGCTGCCAAGGATAGTAAAATCCTTATGGTATTCATTTTTGCAATTGGGGCAAAGGCTTCAAGATAATCCGCACCATAAGTTTGGGTATAGCCCTTAGCAACTAGTCTTACCTTGTATCTTTCTAAAGACCCATTAGAATTGTATTTAACTGAAAATATCTACCTACACCCCACTATACTCTTCCCTTTAAGAAGCTTTACTAGATCCCATGTCTTATTCTTTTCCAGGCATCTCTACCCCCATAGCATCCCTCAAATTCACATTGCTTAATGCATTAGATACTGGTTTTGGTATGGGAATTGAGCTAATGTTGGTGAGAAATGCTTTGTGACTAGGAGACAAATTTTCATAGGACATGAACAGATGCACGGGGTGTTTTGTATAGGTTCTAGTTCCTTTATGGGTAGTAACAAGTAGGTCACAAGAGTTAGATATGTCAGTGACATGTTCAACTTCATTAGGAGAAATGTGAGTATAAGTGGTTACCTCATTAGGTTCAGATTCATGTTTAGGACCAAGTGTTGATTTAAATGCTTGAACAGGTGCTGAATGAGCAATTGGTCTCTTCCTTCTTGAGTATACTTGAAGTGGACGGTGTTCAAGTTTTTGAACTAACACTTCTTTTATCTGCTCTTGAGGTTTGAACTGAGTCTTGGATGCAGGTTGTAGGGGTGCAACATTAGGTTGGGAGTGCTAAACAAATGAAGGTGGTAAGGATGGAAACTCAACGCGAAATAAATCTCTATCTGTTTCCTCAGTTTTTGAGGTGTCCCCCTAAAGAGAATTCTGAACATAATACTGATTTTGTTTAGCAAATGTAACATCCATTGATACAAAGAATCTTTTGGTTGGTGGATGAAAACACTTGTACCTCTTTTGAGTAGGGGAATATCCCACAAAAATACATCTAAGAGTTCTAAGATCAAGTTTTCCCCTTTGTTGGGAGTGTAAATGAACAAATGCTACACCCAAATATTCTAGGTATAAGTCCACTAGAGATTGAAACTTGTGGAAAGAATTGAAACACCAAGTGGAGAGGACTTTGAGAATTCAGATTCTTTGGTGGCAATTTGTTCATAAGATGAGTATGGAGGTAGAGGAAGATAATTTGACCCAAGGCGTAGGCGGTAATCACTCCACTCTTCCAAGGCCACGGTTGGACATTCCCCCGTTAGAAAGAGATAGACCTCGGTGGTGGATCCGACGATATGAACGGGTGTTCTACCAAACCAAGTAGCTCAAAGGGAGAAAGTGAACATGGCTGCAACTCATTTGGATGGCATTGCAGACGCTTGGTTTCAGAATTCGAGCTGAGGAAGGGCGGTGGAATGGAGTTAGCGAGTTTGTAAATGATCTCTGTAACAGGTTCAGGGAGAAGACGAGGGCAGATGTCATTGAGGGATTCAATAAGCTGAAATAGAAAGGAACAGTTGAGGAATATCAAGGGAAACGAGGCATTGAGAAACAACCTTTTCAACTTCCCAATTTCAGTACAGCTGCAGAGATTGAGGAAGAGGAATTGGGGGATGGCATTCGATCAGTTGACAGCCTCTCAAGCACTTCCATTGGTGTTGAGACTCCTACTGCTATTGATCTCCGGAAGCAGCAGAGGACGGAGCATGAAAAACCTCTTTACCAAATATTTAAGGAGAAGGAAGAAAGGATTGTACCAGGCACCTTGCCTTGGAACATCTCATACGAATGTCATTGGCACGGGCACACATGATAAGACAAAGGTGACATTATAGCTAGAAGAATTGGAAGTATTATAGAGATTTTTGCCTGCAGAGAGCTTTGAAATTATCTCTATGATTGGAAAGGATAGGGTTACAGGACTAATAGCTCATTCAGAACCATTTTTAATGGCAATAAGGAAGAGGTGGATGGTTGAGATTGGTGTTGCAGCAAGTCATAATACTGTTACTCTTGAGAAAAAAGAAAAGAGAAAGCAAGAGCAAAGGGAAAAATAAGATAAGAACAAGAAAAGGTGAAAAAGAAACCAATTGGTGAAGAGAGGCATTGGGTGAAGAAACAATGGCTCGATTGTAATAAGTTTCTTGGAGACAAGAAACCTTTCAAAGAGGGGGAATTGTCACGACCCTTGGGGTATTATAGGGGTAAAGCTATAATTAGTTACCATTGTTGGTTTAGGAAATGTTGTTAGTTCTGTCGTAGTGCACATGGGTGTTGTTCCTAAACTCTACTTCCAGTTGAACAGCCTATAAATAGGCCCTAGTATGTAGAGAAATGTATGTTGAAATGATATAGTGAATTCATATTTTCCCTCCTTACTTTCTCTCTCTCGTTCTCCCTTCTTCTCTCTCTTTTCTCTTGATTTCTGCTCTGTATCTTCCTCCAATTCTTCTCTATTTCTCTCCCAAATTCTTCCAATTTCCTTCTTAGATCCTAGCTAAACCCTAGGGTCGTGACATAAACTCACCTGTGTCACATTGGAAGTCTTCTCCATTTAATTCTTTGAATAATAAAGGATACATGATCTTAAGAACATTAAAAGAAGGATGACCAAAACGTAAATGTTGTAGCCAAATCCTTTCTCTATGTGACAGTAAGGATTCAGTCATACAGGACATTGGAGACAACTTGTCTGCCCTGGTCTTTTGTCTGCTTTGTAACTCAAGAAAATAGAGACCTTTCTCTTTAGCATGCCCAATCATCCTCCTCATGTCTTGCTCTTGAATTTCACAATGAGGGGGATGAAAAATCACCCTACAATTAGAATCTTTGGTGAGTTTCTGAGTTTAAACAAGGTTAGTAAATAGCTTAGATACATGCAGGGCATTGTTCAAGGTAAGAGATTCATTAATATAGACATCTCCTCGACCTGCTACTGTAGTGGTTGTACTATCAGCTGTGACGATTTTTCTGTTGCTAGAACAAGCGATATATGAAAAAAATTTGGGAGGAACAGGTCATATGATCTGCAGCTCCTGAATCAATAATCCAATCACTTGAGAGAGTAGTATTTGAGGCATTTAGTGCATAAAAAG
The DNA here is from genome assembly GCA_036245055.1 of Diospyros kaki. Lineage (NCBI taxonomy): Eukaryota > Viridiplantae > Streptophyta > Magnoliopsida > Ericales > Ebenaceae > Diospyros > Diospyros kaki. Next base: position 9,630,165 of record BSEG01000003.1, read on the forward strand.
TGAAGAAATACCTAAATAAGCAAAAGTACAGATATATGATCCAATAGCCTTCTCTAGGGATCCAATGAGTTGTCTTAGCTTGGTAATTTCTTTCTTGTTGAACTCAGTTGTCAGTAGGTCTGTGGAGTCTGTCTCAGCAACTTGCTGTGTGTTTGCCACATAGGCTTGCTCATGCCTCTTCTGCTTGCTTGATCCCCCTTTGCTCTCAGCTTGTGGTTTTCCATGCAACTTCTGGCATTTATCTATAGTATGTCTAAGCTTCTTATAGTAAGTACACCACAACAGGTCGTTGTTTACTTGAGACCCATCTGGGGTTCTTTTAACTTCATTCCCTTGGTGTTCAACACTAGATTGCTACATATGCACCTTTCTTGTCATAAGTGCATAATTCTCCACTATAGGAGTCTCAGACATGACTCCTCTCCTTCCTTCCTCAACATGGACAAGAGCTAGAGTCTCATTTAGGAATGACAAGTCCTCTTTCCCATATATCTGTATTCTTACTACATTAAATTTAATGTCTAGACTAGCAAGAAATTCATAAATCATCTCATTTTCAACAAACCTTTTAAGTAGAGCCGCATCCTCACTACATGTCATTTTGATGCACATATAGTGATCCATTTCTTGTCATAAAGCTTGCAGGAGATTGGAATATTCAGTGATAGATCTACTTCCATGCTTTGTTGCTGATATCTTAGTTTTAATCTCATAGATCTAGGTAACATCTTTCACTTTAAAATAAGTTTGCTTGATTGCATCCCAGATTTCTTTAGTTGTGCTTAAGAACATAACAATATCACTTATTTCAAGAAGCATTGAGTTCCATTACCGTAGAATCTTCTTCATCCCAAGCTCCAAACATAGGATCTTTTTGTTTAGGTCTAGTACTGAGTAGGTAGCTTAGCTTGCCTCTCCCTTTTAGAAATGTATGAACCAATTGAGACCATTTTAAATAGTTCTTACCATTTAATCTATAGGCTGCCTGAATGTTTTGCAATTCTCCAGTTGAGGAGTTGTCCTTGTTCTCCCCACTAATCGTTGTTAGCACCAGTGCTTCAAATGCGCCACTTCATTTAGTTGAGGTAGACATAGCTTTCAAGGAGATTGTGCTTAATTTATTGGGTCATGACATTGCTAGGCTTAAGGTTGCAGAAGAAGGTGTTGGCTTCTCTAAAATAGGATGTTTATGGCTCTGATATCATGTTAGGATTTAGCAAGGAAAAATCATCTTATTTCCAATACTAGTCTCAATATATATACAGTTTAGGAGCACTACTCCACTACCCCTGTAAAGGTTGGAAATTTCTCCTTAACTCATTAGATACAACGAAAGCATGACATAGCACATAGCCAAATCTTTTACATAACATTCAGGCCCCATTTGCCCATAAGATACAAAACAACATAACTCGACAAAATATGACAGTGCCCTTCTGGGACACAACACACATACAAGCCACCCAGACATCTTTTGGTTAAGTGATGTCTGCACACACCATCTACCCATGAGAAATCAGACACTGCTGGACCCACCCTCAACGATCTCTTTGCCCTTACTTGGAATGATGTAAAACAAAAGTAAGTCACAAGACTCAGCAAACATAAAGAAAGAATAGGAAATGGTTAAGGACTGAACCTTCCCAAAACATCACATATACATGCCATGAATAGAATCATATGTTAATCCAGCATATACATAGGTACTGGGAGGAAAATAACTAAACACCTGCATGCCTCATGCACACTGTAGACATATCCAATTCATGGATCTCAAACTATGCAATAAACACATAAATAAAAATGCACATAATGGTACTTGGGGCCCACTTGAGGTACACACACTGGTGCCCAAGACCTTGTATACAAATCTGCCAGCAATCACAAACAAGCTACCAAATCAATATCAAAAGCAACACTGCATCACACCAAACCCTCGCCATCATCATCAATATGTGCCAAAGCACTCACAAGAATATCACATTGAGCCTCTACTCATATATCAAGATCAATTGAGTCTCTTCTCATATATCAAAATCATAGAAGTCGCACTTCCTTTCCCTCAAGTCAACTACTCATATCCTCACCATGCAATGCAACACATAAGAAATGCAATGTCTTTTGCAGTATAAACATGATGACAAAGCCCCTATAAGGCCAAGCATCAGGTCATACTACACCCACATAGTAATTCACCATGCGAAATGTTCTACATGCATATGCTCGTCTATCATACATGAGTTAGCACTCACAGGCCAATTGTGTCATACCAATGCTCACGCTCCTCACAAATACAAATCATGATGCCCAATAAATGCAACCCATGGCCCAACATCACAAAACAATGCCATACAACGATAGGTTGAAATACAACAACAACCTAATAACGACCATCTGGAACCTATCCCAATAAGCTATGGCATCATTCCACAAAGAAGTTGAAGGAGAAATAAGCCCTACTCAGCTATTGAACACAAAATGCGTGAAGATACACATTAGACTCGTTTCACTCTCTATGGAGTTCGATATTAGAAAAGATAATACATAGCCCATCAATGGATTTCAACCAACCTTTAAATATACCATAGAATTACTCTATTAATCCCTCAAGAGCATCTGGACTTGCCTTAGAACCAAGAAAAAACCGCCCAAAACTTGCCAAAACATAACTTAGAAGAATTTGTTTAATCGGTTGACAGTTAGCCAAAAACGGTTTATAAATTCCATCTTAAGGGCCAGATAGTCGATAGATGCAAGGCTATCTGTTGACAGAGTGTGTCTTTTGGAGCATTCTGTCAACAGACAGAGAACTTGAGCCTGAGGCAAAGGACCCGAACCATGCAAGCTTCACCAAATTGCTTGCACAAATCACAACTTAACATAAAACATATCATTTCCCAAGATTTATAGGGTAGAACAAATCTTATTTTGAAACCCAAAAGAGACTAACGAGATCAACACAAAGATGAGAGAGATTTACAAAGCTTTTAACATAGAATCCAACAAGAACAAATCTTTGAAAAGCATGAGGGTTTTTCTTGTTTAAAGCCTCCATACACCCAGATCAAGAGTTAAGAGGAAGGGAGGGGTAAAACTTGCCCCTTTAGCAACAAAGGGAAAAGGAACTAAGGCTTGCAAGATATCTAGAGAAGAACTTGCATCTTCAATCACAAGAGGGTAAACTTGCTGCCACCAAAGAGGTATAAAATGAAGAGTCTAGCCATGGAAAACAATTCTAATATAAGAACTTTCCCCTTTATCAAAGAAAGAGGAAACAAACTTACCTTAACTTCTTCCTTGGATGGCCAAACCAAGAGAAAGCTACCTGCTAGACTTGCTTCCCCTCTCCTAAAGACTTCAACACCAGAAAATACACCAAGAAGAAGGAGAGATTAAGGAGAAAGAAAGGAGAAGAAAGAAGGAAGAAGAACAGAAGGAGAGGGAGAAGGAGAAAAAGAAGATTCACTGCCTCTCGACTCTCTCTCCACCAACTCCAAGCTTCTACAACCTTCTCCAAGTTTCCCCCTCACCAGTTTATATACCAATTGCCCTAGAAAATCGAGCCCAGCCGAAGTTAGTCAACAGCTTCAAGAGCATCTGTCGACTACCAAAAACTATTCTCCTCAATTTGTCGACAGACTCGGTCCAATTTGTTGTCAGATCCACACCATCTGTCGACAGTTTCCTTCCTCACACCAATTATGTTGACAGCCAGCAACCTCCTCTCCTTACTTTGCTGCCTTCTACCTCAATTTGCCACCTCCCAATCCCAAATACAATACCTCCACATGCACTCACACACATACACCATACAATCGACTACACTTCTTCCAACTACCCCAAATTTGACTTCAATAACACATCTCATTCCTTTATAATTCCCTTTGCTTGGCTTCTCTATATTTCATTTCACCTCAAACTTTAAACTTCCTATACAACATGTAACTACTTCAACCTCCAAACTCCACATGCGATCTTCCTCCTAGCCCACAAATAGCTAGCAGCCACAATTAAATCAACATAAAATTTATTAAAACCATTCTTTTACATTTGTTCTTTTCCTCAAAATACCGGGCCGTTACAACCCCACTTCCTTAAAATAAGGAAACACTTAGCTAACCATCTAATTTGAAACAGACCACAAACTAAGTCCATAACTTAGCCCACTACTAAGTAAATACAATTGAAAACATATCATCAATTACATGAAAAAAACAATAATTCACACATTAGATAATTCTAAAAAATTATCTGTTATTCCCAACATTATCAAATATATGTTAAAAAATTATTTTCCTTTTTAGCTAAAAATATTAAATAAAATTGAATAAAAATAAAGTTTTATTTAATTGTCAAAAAATTATTTAATGGAAAATACATAAACAATATTCAAGTAATATTTAAAATATAGAAAATATTAATTCATAATATAGATGAATTAATTGAACTCAAACATATGAAATTAAAATTTTACATATTTAATAGCTAAAAAATAAATATAATTTAATATAATTACATGTAATTAATAAAAATTGGTTAGATCTCAAATATGCATGGATAAATTTCAACTAATATGGCATCAATTTTTGACGAACAGTGACAGGCCAGCAAGTGGTGGCGAACGTCGACAAGCAGCTAGATCTACTTTGGAAGGATTTTTCACACCAAATGGATTGATGGAGATGTGAAAAATTGTTTAGGGAAGGCTTATATATGAGGCAAAATGTAATTTTAAGAGTAAAATTGTAATTATAGCACCCATTCCATAGAATGGGAAGGCCTTCCATCCATTTTGTGATGAAAAGCTTTTCTATCAATTTGAGGGAATGGATTATTCCTTTCCTTCGTAGCAACCAAACAAGATATTGTGGGAATCCCATTCCCTTTGCCTCCAATCAAACTGTTAGGACCCCTGTTAGTCGCACTTACCAGCGACGTAAAAGGAGGGGGGAAGCAGGGGCAGCCAAGAAAAATGATTCAAAGGCATAAGAGTCACATTCGGTTAGGGAGGGAATAACCACTCACGTGGCTACAACAGACTAAGGATTACAGATAAAAGGGACGGGGAAGGAGAGAGGAGGGATTTGGAAAATATTGGAAGGAGTTGTTGGAGAGAGAAGGCCTTCTCGAATAGGCCGATTTTGCTTTCTTTTGTTTGTATTCGATCGTAGTTACTGCTCTAAGCTTTGGTAATCGAAGAATTCCTACTGTTTTATTTCTAAATTCAATCAATTGTGTAAGGCTTTTATCATTTTTGGTATCAGAGCATTGATCCATGGGGGTGACCGTCTCTAAGAGAGTGGGAGAGTTGGAGGGGAGATTGGAGAGCTATCAACAACAGATAGAGGGGAGAATGGATGGATTGCAGGTCAGATTGGATTCGATGAGAAATGAGTTCCAGAGGATGCAAAATATAGAGAAAAACATGGCAATGATGTTAGACCAATTCAATTTACTGATGGAGAAATGGGGGGAGCAGGAAAAGGGAAGAAAGTGAAAACAGAATGGGAAGAACATACCCATGGATTCTTCCCTCACCTTAGAGGATACGCTAGAACTTAGGGAAAAGAGTAGGGACAGAGGCAGTGGGTTCGAGGGCTTCGGGAGGCCGAAAGTTAGAAGTCGGTGTTTGGAGATGCCCATATTTGAGGGAGACTATCTTGATGGTTAGGATTTAGGGCTGAAAGACACTTCGTCGTGAATCAATTGATGGACGCAGAGAAGCTAGATTCTGTGACCCTTTGTTTTGAAGGGGCTGCTCTCTCATGGTTCCAATGGGAGCAAAGGCGACAACGAGTGAGGAGCCGGGAGGAGCTCAAGGTGATGCTTAGGAGTGGATTTCGGTCCATGTAGGAAGGCACGGTTGAGGAGAGATTCCTCGTTCTCCGGTAGTGGGGATCTGTCAAGGACTACTGCCTCTGCTTCGAGACTCTAGCTTCATCGCTCGAAGACATGTCAAAGGCCTTACTGGAAGGTTATTTTATCAATGGGTTGAGACCGGATATCAAGGTTGAGATGAGGGTGCTGAGGCTGACCCGTCTAGAGTAGATGATGGACCTGGCCCAATGGATCGAGGAAAGGAATCAGGTGATCCGTTGAAGCACTTCCGGACCAAGCCCAAACAAAGGTCGATCCATTTCAACCCCAACTCCGAATTACCACTCGAATTACCAGCAAGTGGTAATTCCGCCTCCTTCACTGGTGTCACAAAAATCGGTGTTACCTAGCCCCGTCCCCTCACACCGGCCTCTAGCCACCAGAAAGTAGAGCAACCCCCCTTTCAAACAGCTTAGTGAGAGCGAGTTGCAAGTTAAACAGGTGAAGGGCTTATGTTTTCCTTGTGATGAGAAGTACTTAGTGGGGCACAAATGCAAGAATAGAGAGTTGCCGGTGATGGTAATTTATGAAGAGGAAAGGGAGGAGGACAAAAGGCATAGTGGGAGCTAAAGCAAGGGAGTGTTCGAAGGAATTGGGAGACATGATCAAAGTGGAGGAAATGGTGGAGCTATCCTTGAATTCTGTAGTGGGGTCAACTGTAACATCCCGGAATTTTGAAGATAAATAGTAATGATTAATTTCGATATTCGAGGTCATTATTGAATATTTGAGTATTTAAGGGAAAATAATAATTTATTTTGTTTTGAGGAAATGGGTAATTAGGACAATTAATTATTTTATTTGAGAGTATTTATGGAATTATTAATTTGGGGGTAATTAAGATTTCTAGAAGTTTCAGGGTATTAGTGTAATTATTAAAGGGGGTGTTAAGTGTTGGTTTTCTAAAAATTCTGGGGCTGAAGTGTGATTCCGGAAAAGGGGCCGAGGGTCTTCTTAAATTTAATGATGTGTGTATATGTATTCAGGGAGCAGCTGGTGTGGGCAGTCGCGCGTGCACGTGTGCAGGTGGGAGGTCGTGGGATTGACCTGCAGTCGTGCATTCGTGCGTGAGGGATTTTTGACTGAATTTATTCAGTCTCCAGGCACCCAAAACGGCGCCGTTTTGGTAAGGCGGTGGGGGGCTACGCAATAGCTACTGGGGGGGCCATGTGGTGTGCTCTAGGCCGCTCATTTCTGCCATAGCCACCGAGTTCCATTGCTTTGTCCTATTTAAGGCTAAATTTGGCCATTTTGGTGCCAAAACAGAGAGCAAAGGGTGGGGAAAAATTGGAGAAGAAGGGAGCTCGACACCAACAGCTGAAAAAGAAGGAAAAGTGGGAAGAATGGGAGGAAAATCAAGGAATTTTGGAGTTATTCGATGTTTAAAATATCCAGGTAAGTAGGTAAAATTAGTAAAAGCATTGTATGTTTAAATTATGGATTTTATACGACTAGACTATGTATTTTATGTGGTTAGATTTAATTATTTTGAAGCAATAATCTTATTAATTTCGGTAAAACGTATTATTTCGCAGTGGGAGCGCAAAAAAGGCAAGAATTGGCCGTTTTAAGACAAGTTCCTAACCCTCTTATGTTTTTTAATCCCTACGCAAGTCCCCGTTTTCTATATTTTATTCTCTCCTTTACCGTAACTCGGGTTCACGTATTAATAATGTAAATCTGCATGGCAACCATCCTATGACTTATGTGTTATTGATGGGTCAGTTGTCAATGGAATAAGTTAAGTAAATGATTCCTTGGTGTTGTTGATTACGTCTGTTACGGGGCTTTGTATCGCTTCGCTCCCTTTGGGAATAATGCCGAACCTGTTGGGGCTAGGTTCTTAGAGAGGTGGCTATGGTCGTATTTATTAGGTTATGTTGAAGAGTCTTAATGAGCAAAGTGTAATGTTCAGTAATATGTTTGTCGAGATAGTTTCGAGATGAAACGAGATCAGGAATGGTATGTTGACGTCTATGTTGCCAAGTGCATGAAGAGTCATGAGGGATGCTTATGAAATGTTAAGTCTAAAGTATGTAAGTTTAATGTTACCTATATGTGTCTAAGGGTATGGGGTACAAAGTTACTGATTGTCGACCATGGGTCGTGCCAGTCGATAGCTAGATGTATGGGTGCCAGTTATCAGCTATTATAATAAGCTATAGATGGGCCAAGTAAGCTGATACTACCATCCACCCACCTTGACTTTGTGCATATCATGATATTGTGTGACGCATGGGGATTGGGTTGCATTCATTGGGCGGAACATGCTTTGAATGTGTGGAGATATGTGTGCATTGGCATGACCCGGTTGGCCTAAGAGCCAACTTGGGTATATTAGGTGAATATATGCATTTAGAGCATTTCACATGTGTGTGTTCTTATGTGAGTGTAACATGGCCTGATGCTTGGTTTATGGGGGCTTTGATATCATGTTTATGGTGTAGAGGCCATTGTATTTCCTATGTGTTGTATTGCATGGTGATGAAGAGTGACTAACATGAGAGAAGCGCGTAAAACCGTGGAACGGACCCATGACAACATGTTACGATGATGTATTGTGTTAATGATAGGAAAGGCCAAATGAGGCGGTATGTTATAAATGATAGAAAAGCCAAATGATGTGATAAAAGGTAAATCAAGAAGAATGATATGGTAGCCTATAGTGGGTTGTTAACAGGTTTCTATGCAAGGTTTGGGCGCCAATGTGTGTATCTTATGTGGGCCCCAAGGACCTTCTATGTGCAGTTTACTTTATGTCTATGCATTTAGAGTTAATGGACGTATCGAACATGGTATGGTATGTTGCTGCATTGGCATGAAACGCATGTGATAGGGGGAGAGTTCTACCCTTAACCTATTGCCTTTCCATCCTGAGCTTGCTGAGTCTTGTGACTCACCCTTTGTTTGAACATCATTCCAAGTAAAGGAAACACCTGAGTTGACAAAAACGTACAGTGGGGTTGGGTCCATATCGTTGAGCCATGGTAGTATGTGCAAAGTTCTCCTGAAACCAAGGTCTTGGGTGTCGTTTTGGTTAGTCAGCTTGATGTTCTTTTGTTTTTAAGATCAATGTATGTTATGTAGTTCTAGAACGTCTCATGTTATGTATGATTATGTAAGAACTTGACTTGAGTTGCCGCGTGGCTAACTATGTAAGGATGATTATGAAATGTCATGCGCCATATTTTCTCTTGCTAGATGTTTAGTGGGAATTGTTCTGTATTATTCAAATAATGACCCTTTCACAGATCCTCTATGCTGGCGAAGGCTCTGGGAGGTGGGCCGTTACATTAACACCTCCACAGACTATAAAGGTAAAGGGGAAAATAGAGGGCCAGGAAGTGGTGGTCCTAATTGGTAGTGGTGCTTCCCATAACTTCATAGCTGCTGATTTGGTGCAGAAATTGGGACTGATCCGGACACAAACTGGCGATGCAGGGGATTGGAGTATGTAAGGGGGTGACCCTATCATTGCAAAATGTTGAGGTAGTCAAGAATTTCTTGCCATTAGAGCTTGGAAGCTCAGATGTAATCCTCGAGATGAAGTGGCTAGCCACGCTTGGGGAGACACAAATGGATTGGGGCTCATTAATTATGAAGTTTAGAGTGGGGGGCACAACCGTAACATTGCTTAGGGATTCCAACCTTAGCAAAACATTGGTAATGTTGAAGTCGATGAAGGCATTTCGAGAAAATGGAGGAGGAGTGCTGCTAGAATTGGGAAGCTTGACAACTGAGGTCGAAGAAGTGAAAGTGGCAGTTCCTGGCATTCTGTGAGAGCTGCTAATAGACTTCAAGGAAGTCTTTGAGGAGCCGTGTGGGCTTCCCCCACACTGGAGGTGGGATCACACTATCATGTTGCAACTGGGGGTCCCTCCGATAAGTGTACAACCTTACCGTTACCCCCACCTCCAAAAAAATGAGATTGAGAGGGTGGTTCAGGAGATGTTGGCAACAGGGCTCATTAGGCTGAGTATTAGCCCATTTTCCAGTCCTGTGTTAGTTAAGAAGAATGATGGTGGCTAAAGATTTTGTGTGGACTACAGGGTTTTAAACAAGGTAACAATCCCTGATAAATTTTCAATTCTAATTATTGAAGAGTTATTGGATGAACTAAATGGGGCTGTTGTTTTTTCTAAATTGGATTTGAAATTGGGGTATCATCAGATACGAATCGCACCTAATGACATTTCGAAGATTGCTTTTCGCACACATGAGGGTTATTATGAATTTTTGGTTATGTCGTTTGGGTTAACAAATGCACCCGCTGCATTCCAATCCTTAATAAATGAGATTTTTAAGGAGCACTTGAGGCAGTTTATTTTGGTATTCTTTGATGACATTTTGGTTTACAGTAAGAATATGGCAAAACACAAGTAGCATTTGAGGTATGTATTAGGTATGTATTATGGGTCCTAACAGCTCATCGGTTGTATGCTAATGCAAAAAAATGTTAGTTTGGGCAGCAGGAGATTGAGTATTTGGAGCATGTCATCTCACAAGAAGGTGTGGTTGCAGATAGCACTAAAGTTAAGGCAGTTATGGAGTAGCTCAGCCCTAAATCTCTGCATGAACTCCGAGGGTTCTTAGGCCCTACAGGGTAGTATCGGAGATTTGTGAAGAACTACGGCAAATTGGCGTGGCCATTGACCAAGCGCCTTCGAAAGGATAACTTCTTTTGCGATGAGTTAGAGGAGCAAGCTTTTTAGTCCCTCAAAAGGGTTATGACAAAATTGCCAGTGTTGGCCTTACTGGACTTCTCAAAGGAATTCATTGTGGAGATAGATGCTTTGAGGCATGGATTAGGGGCAATTTTGATGCAGGAGCAACGGCCTCTTGCTTTCTTTAGCCATACCCTAAATTCGAGTGGTCTAAATAAATCGGTGTACAAGAAGGAGCTGATGGCGATAGTATTCGCAGTGAGAAAGTGGAGACATTATCTATTGGGGCGGAAATTCATTATTCGAACTAATCAACAAAGCCTTTAAGTTTTTGATAGAGTAGCGGGTGGTCAGTCCGAAATGTCAAAAATGGGTGGTGAAACTAATGGGATTCGATTTTGAGATCCAATATTTGCCCCAGGTTGGAGAACCGAGCAGCAGATGCCCTCTCACGCCTCCACTCCCCTGTCACACTGATGGCCCTCATCATTCCTCGTGTCTTGTAGCTAGACCATCTTAAAAAAGAGGTTGAGGAAGATAATACACTTCAGCGGATCGTTAGGGAGGTGCAAGCTGATCCATCTAGCAAACCCAACTTTGCGTGGGTGGATGGCCATTTTCTATTCAAAGGGAAGTTGTATCTTCCTAAAGGCTCCACTCTAATTCCACTGATGTTGAAGGAAGGACACGATGGGCAGATTGGGAGCCATTCCGATTTCCTCAAGACTTATAAACGAATATCCGCCAATGTATATTGGGTTGGGATGAAACGGGACATTCATCAATATGTTCGTCAATGCCCAGTATGCTAGCAGAGTAAGTAAGTGGCATTATCACCCGGTGGTCTACTGCAGCCACTCCCTATTCCTCATCAAAACTAGGAGGATGTGTTAATGGATTTCATTGAGGGGATGCCCAAATTAGCTGGAATGGATTCTATTTTGGTGGTTCTGGATCAACTAAGTATGAACATTTTATTGCTTTGAAACATCCATTTACAGTAGCCAGCATAGCAGGGATATTTGTGAACGAGATTGTCCAGTTACATGGTGTTCCAAACTCTATTGTTTCTGATAGAGATAAAAATTTTGTCAGCCATTTTTGGTAGAACTATTCAGGTTGCAAGGCACTAAGTTGAATAGGAGCACCTCCTACCACCCTCAGTCCGATGGCCAAATGGAGGTCTTTAACTGCACTTTGGAGACGTACCTCAGATGTTTTTCTTCTGCCAAGCCAAAGGCGTGGTGTAGTTAGCTTCCTTGGGCTAAATATTGGTATAACACCTCTTGCCATGTTTCCTCAAAATTAACTCCATTTCAGATAGTCTATGGGCGTGAATCTCCCCCCTTGTTGAGATTTGAGAAGGGAACAACGGCTGTTTCTGTGATAGAACAAAAGTTGCGGGAGCGTGATTCGGTTTTGGAGGAGTTGCAGGCCTAATTGTTGCGAGTGCAAGCAAGAATGAAAGATATAGCAGATAAAAGGCAGAGTGACGTTCATTTTGAGGTTGGCGAATTGGTTTATGTGAAAATTTGCCCCTACCGACAGAAGACATTGGCTACTAGGCTGAATGAGAAACTGCCACTGAAATTCTATGAGCCTTTTACAACGGAGAAAAGGATCGGGAAGGTGGCATACAAGCTAGCTCTACCACCCTCTTGTGCTATTCACCCCCGTATTTCATGTCTCCCAGCTCTGCAAAGCCGAAGGAGCAGTGCAGGAGGCGACAAAAATCCCTGACCAGCTAATTTTCGAGCTGGAGATGAAGGTGGAGCCAGAATTTCTGCTGGGGATAAGGCCGGGCACGAGAAAAAACTTGAGGAGTTTTGATATTCTTATCCAATGGAAGGGGTTGCCACCCCTGGAGGCAACTTGGGAGTTATACCAGTAGATACTGGATCAATTCCCTGAGTCCCACCTTGAGGACAAGGTGAATCTCATGGACGGGAGTGATGTTAGGACCCCTATTAGTCGCACTTACCAGTGACGTAAAAGGATGGGGGAAGCAGGGGCAGCCAATGAAAATGACTCTAAGGGCAAAAGAATCACATTCGGTTAGGGAGGGAATAACCACTCACGTGACTGTAACAGACTAAGGATTACATATAAAAGGGAAGGGGAAGGAGAGAGGAGGGATCTGGAAAATTTTGGAAGGAGTCATGGGAGAGAGAAGGCCCTCTCGAATAGGTCGATTTTGCTTTCTTTTGTTTGTATTTGCTCATAGTTACTGCTGTAAGCTTTAGTAATCGAAGAATTCCTACTGTTCTATTACTAAATTCAATCAATTGTGTAAGGGTTCTATCACAAACATGACTTGTTGTCATGGCGTAGGATTGGATTTCTTCTCCCTCTTTGTGTATCTTTACCTCCCCTCATATGTTATACGCTCAAGTAGTTGTCCACAATTCTTTTGGGTTACACCACTGCTGTCATTCCACATCCTATTTGCTATCGGATTTCAAATTGATTCAGTTTCAAATTGAATTTCTGAAAAACTCTCTTCCCTTTTTTATATATTCTAAAATATGTATATTTATTTATTACTATTGTCTTATACGTTTATCCATACATATAGTTTTTTATTTTTCCATTTTTACATTTATGATGGCAAGTATATTCCAGGGGGGCAAAAAGTTGTACACTTTTTATTTCTCCAATTTTTTTACTTTTTTATTTTTTATTTTTTTGTTTTTTGTTTTTTTCCTTTTTCTTCTTGGATTGATAGGCAAACATTTATACACTTAAGTAGACTGAATGTTGTTGCATAGAAAAGGAACTTGGAAAATTTTGTAATGGACGTTTGATTATATTAAAGACAACACAGGTCTATACAGCCTTCTTGTACCAGTCCAAATTTTTTTAGCTTAATAAACTTTTATCAAATTGTGTGTTGGTCAATTTTCTTAGCATAGGTTTTATTTGATTGTTTCATTTTATTTTCTCACAGCATTCAGCATAATTTGTTATGCATAATCCTATTGTTTTTGTCAATTAATTTTATATCTTTATGATTCTAGAGATGAAATGGAAATCAAGGAATCAGAACAGGGAGCTCCCTCAGAAGCCAAACATTTGACAAATGCTCTGGCTGAACATGCTCTGGAATTGAGACTAAAAGAAGCCAATGAAGCTAAGGCTGCTAGGCAAAGAAGTCTTTCTGCTGCTGAAGCTGAAATAGCTCGTCTAAGGGCCGAGTTGGATGCTTCTGACAGGTTTCATTTCTAATTTCTCTTTTCAACTGCCCATGCACATTTGGTAATTCTTGATTCTGGAATTTCAATATTCATGGTTGTTAGAATCCCTAAAATTTCTCCCTTAATTTCTATTCTAAATTTGTAAATAGCTTTAGTTTAGGAAACTATCTCTTTGATTTGATTTTCTGATTTGATACTTTCCTTGTATTTAGAACTATCTCTTGTATTAAGGGTGGTGAAAAAGAGTGATCAGTAAGTGTGGGAGAGGAAGAATGGGGCAAAGGAAATTGTGAATCAAGAGAAGGGCTAATTATTGGAATCAATGGACTGTGAAGTGAGTTGGGAGGATTAAGGTGAAGGAAAGGAAAGGTGGTTCCAAAAAATGGACATCATGGTTAACGAAGATGGTCTTTGTTTGGAGGTTATATGGTTTGTAACCTTTTTGGGAGGATGAATAACCAAAGAACAAAGATGGAAAGGCCCTTGGTTGAAATTTGTCTTTCTTTGGTGTGGTGTTAGTGGCATAGCAAAGGCATCCAAAGACCCACATGTGTGAGTAATTGGGATCTTTGTTGTATAAAAGTTGGTAGCTTGATTTCCAATGGAGCATAGATGAAGGTAACCGGTTAATGATATGTGTTTGTAAGTATGCATTCTGACCAAAAAACCTCGAGAGAAGATAATTTTATGGACTATCATGCTGACGTCTTTAACACCCCTAGTAACCTTTTTAGCCAAAATCCCTCATGTGCCATGAGACATAGCCCTAAACTCAACTTTTGCACTACTCCTTGCCTCAACTGACTATTTCTTGCTTCGCCAAGTAACCAAATTTCCCCCACATAGGTACTATATCCAGTAGTTGATCTTCAGTTTGTCACTGTTCTTGCCCAATTTGCATTAGAAAATACCTCAATGTCTCCATTTGATGTCTTCTTGAAATATAGGCCTTTGCCGAGACTCTTCTTTAGATATTGTAAGATTCGATATTCAGCCCTTAAGTGTTGCTCAGTTGGATTGTTCATGAACCTACACACCATACTGGTAGAAAAACCAATGTCAGGTCCTGTGCGAGAGAGATAAATAAGTTTAACAAGAAGTCTTTGATATCTACCCTTATCTGTAGATTAACTTCTTCTTCCATTCCCACCTTATTTCAAGAGTCCATAGGAGTGTCAACAGGTTTGCATCCAAGCATTCCTATTTCCTTTAGTAAATCTAAGACATACTTCTTCCCTGACAGAAATACCGTTTCTTTATTGAGCTACTTCCATGCCAAGGAAGTATTTAAGGTGTCCCAAGTTCTAGGAGACTTTTCAATCCTCGTGATCTTTGGTGAGAATAATATCATCTACACAGACAATGAGGATGGTCATTTTCCCTTCAGGCCAGTGTTTAACAAACAGGGTGTGATTTGACTGGCACTAAGAACATCCGTACTTTTTTACCACCTTTGTTAGTCTGTCTAACTATGCACATGGGGACTGCTTGAGACCATATAATGACTTTGTTAATTTGGGACCTGTAAGCTGTTTAGGGTAGGGACAAAGGCTCAGTATTTAGAGGACAATCCTTCATAAGACACAACATTACTAATAGGACGTTAAGTACATGATCTCGCACCTTTTCTCAAAGCAATTGGTTGGTCAAGATTAGTAGGAGATTAAATAGGATCAGATTCAATAAGGGAGTTACCTGTGAGAGTTTCAAGTGTCTCTAGATTCGGTTTCAATTACTGGTTTTGCGTTGATAGTGTGCAGTCCTTTTGAGTTTTCTGCCTCCTTAAGTAGACAATTAGTTCTGTGTTTTCTGTTTCCTGTGTGGTCTTTTGATTTGGAAGATCATTGGGGTGAGGAGTAGGTTGAGGACTAGTTGATGGTTCGGTAATATCAGTTAGCCAAAGTTGTTAGTCATGAGTAAGAGGATTCTCCCCCTGAATAGCAGGTTTGGCATAGTAAGACTGCTGTTTAAAAAAGGTTACATCCATAGAAGTGTAAAATTTCAGTGCCTTGGGTGAGTAACACTTGTAGCCTTTCTGATTTCCAGAGTAGCACAAAAAGATACATTTAGTAGATTTGGGGTCTAACTTGCTCCGGTGTTTGGGGTGTTGGTGAACAAAGGCAGTACACCCAATGGCGAATGTCAGGATAGGAATGGAGGAGGATTTGGCATGGAGTTTGGAAGTAGAGAACTTGAGATCACATTCTGTTGATTAGAAAAGCTGCAGTAAGTACAGGTTCTCCCCAAAACTAGTGGATAGCATAAGGGATCTAGCAACTTCAAGTATATGTCAATTTTTCGTTTCAGCAACGCCGTTTTGCTAAAGAGTATCTACTCACGAACTTTGATGACCTATGCCTTGCTTCATCAGGTATGATCCAAGGATGGAGTGAAAGTACTCTCACCCATTTTCAGTTCTGAATACTTGGATCTTGGCTTGGAATTGAGTTTGAATCATGGTGTTGAAGTTTTGGAAGATTTAGCCATTAGGTTTTATCTGGTATGGTTCATTTAAAACCATCTAGTGTGGTCAATCTTATAATTTCCAAAATTTATTAAATTAAATTGTTGACCTTAAAAATACAACATGTACACATCATGTGGAAGTTTTCCATTGGAGAAAAAGGGGGAGAAAAGGTTGCTTTGCAACTTTACCAGTAGTATACTATGTATATTGTTCAAATTAAGAAAAGAGCGACTAAGGGATTTGCTTAGAAGCTTCCATATGCTAAGTGCAATTAAACCCATTAAGTAAATAAAAAATTCATTTGTTGGGTTCTATGGGAGACACCTACCAGCAAAAGTGTTGCTTTTGCATTTCGTAAATTATTTATTCATTCATTTATTTTATTTATATGGTTGGAGATGGTGTGTTGGATGTGCTGCTCCAATGAGATTGATCTGGAGATTTTCTAGGTCTTTAATTACTCAATACCTAGGATTTGTACCTTTCTAGCAATCCTGTGAATCTGCTTATTAAGTTCTGTCTGTTCTTCATATTTGGGCTTCAGAAGCATTTTCCAATCAAAATCTTATTCTGACTTATATTACTTCTTTTTGAGAAATAAACGTATGGAAATACTTTTTTGATTGTCTAACTTGCCAGTTTTACTGCTGCAACTGTTCACGACATTGCACCCTGTACTCCCCTTTATAACTGCAGATCATATTTTATCATCAATTGTGTCTCCTTTTTGCCCTCTATATAGAAAGACATATACAACTTTTCTTATTGATTTGTTTTTTTAATTTAAATTCTTGATCTTGTTCTCCTGTTACTGTACTTGCAGAGATGTTTTTGAGCTGAAGGAGGCTATTCAAATTAAAGACAATGAGAGAGATGCTTATGTTTCTGAAATTGAGGCATGATAAACCATTTTTGAACTTAGAAAAGAAAATCCTAAATACGCACTTGTTTTTCATCCTAATTCTATCTTTATTCATTTGCTCTTCACTTTTTATGCTTTGTACTCATTTGCAGACTATGGGTAAAGCATATGAAGATATGCGGACGCAGAACCAACACTTGTTGCAGTTTGTGAGCCAGAGGGAAGATTATAACAACAAGGTCTTTGCACCTCTTGCCTCCCTTAGCTGAACTTTATGATTCCGTTTAGCATCTTCTTGTCATTGCACTATCATATGCTCCTGGATGTTAGTTCTGGCAATTCGTGATTAAGTTTGTTCTATACTGCAGTTGGTTTCTGAGATTGTTAAAATAGAGCAAGAGAGAAATCTTTTGAACTCTGAAAGGCACACTTTATCTGAAGATTTTCAACAAGTTCATGCAGCACTAGAGTCGTTGAAGTTGAGGACTGTTGCCACTGACCACCAGGTACGATTCATTAATAGTTCGTAGTCAAAGTCACCACGTGTCCCCTCAAATCAATATGAGAACCTTGCAGGTGAAAGCTTGCATTCTTGAAGAAGTAAAATCTGCAAAAGAAGAATTAAACCTTGCAGTTAATCTGCAAGCTGCAGTGTGGAAATTGGATGATGCAGAGAAGGAAGTGAAATGGCTTAAAACTGCTGTCTCTTCTTATGAAAATGAATACGAGCAGATACAAAGAAAGATTGACGAAACTCGAATGGAGTTGGAAAGGGAAAGGTGATTGTCTTTACATTTTACTTTTTGGGCTCATGCATATTAAGTCTATGCCTCTTTTCTTGAGAACCTTGTTTGGCTTGAAGCCAAATGGCCTTTGTTTTCTTTTGTGCCATATTGGGCTGCAACTGTCTTGATCCGATATGAAAATTTTCTTATCCAATGGCTACTCCCTGTGGGTTATATATGTTCTGAATCGGATCCCGTAGGTAAAGGCCCACTCATATTTGTTGCATGCCTATAGTCCTTGCCTTCTATTAGGAAACAAAAAGGAAGAAAACATTCTGGTAAATCCCAAACCCAAGCGTGGCATTTGGGTTTGAAAGGGTCAATGCATTTGCCTGTGAAGAATGAATTCATTTTCTCCTGTGAAATGGGCTTACAAGTTCTAAATTTAACCATGTCCTTGTTCCTCTATATAAAAACAGATGTGAAAGGAAAAAGGTTGATGAAGAGCTGAAGGAGGTAAACAGTGAAGTTGCTAAAATGAGTCTCGAAGCTAGAGAGGCTACAATACAGAAACTCTGCGATGAAATCAAGGACTACAAGGCTAAGCTCTTGTGTGGCGTGTGTCTTACTCGGGCAAAGGAGGTACGGGTGCATCCTTCTTGTAACCTCGTTGGGTTTCTTTCTTTCACTTCCATTCTGATGGGATTTTATTCATTCATTCCCTCACTCCATCCACACTCTCTTGCAGTTTGCCCCTCGATTTGATAATTCATTTTGCTTGTTTGGTTTATTTGTCAGGCCGTTATTCTCAAGTGTGGTCATCTGTTTTGCAATCCCTGTCTTCAAAGTCTTCTAGAGACGTGGGGCTGCAAGTGCCCTGATTGTGGAACTGAATTTGAGACAAATGATGTCCGATATGCGAAGATGTGTGATGGAGGGGTCAAAAAGAGATTTTCTGGCAAACATTACTACAGGCGTAAGAAAAGGAATCAGCGCAAATAGCTTGCCTTTTGATATGTTTGATGTATTGGGCACTGTTGCCACCCAACTGAACGCTGTAAACCAACCACCCTGAAGCCTATGATATATTCTATCTTTTCTTGGATTATGATGTATTGGTTTTTGCATTTAGAAAGGACAATTGATTTCTTTATCTTTGATCCTTCATCTTTGCTCTGAGCATCAATGTATTACTCTCGCGAAAGGGTGGTCTGCCTGGCAGAGTCTGAAAGAAAAATATTCCTAGTAGGAATGGGCCAAAAATTGCTCTTATAGGGGCATTTATAGGGCACTACCACTTCTGGATTTGTTGGGTTGCTTTAAAAATGCTCGTGGTGGAGGTGTTTAAAATGATTTCGAGATCAACATAAAAAAAAAAAAAAAAACTCTTCAGGAGTGCATTTTTCAGATGACATTTTTTTCAACACAAAAAACATCATTATTGGAGAGCTAACCCCAAATACTCCCACCAAGAGCATTTATTGTAACACTGTTCAAAAATTAAGGGATTTTATTTTGAAAAAGGAAATAAGTATTCTAACTTTCATTGTTAAATAAATTTCCTCCCCCTTAGAGAATCCTCATCTAGGAATCGACATAAGCTACCCCTTTGTTTGGTTATGTAAATTTGTAAAAATATTACTAGAGAGTCTAATCCTTAATCCATTTTGAAGATACCATCAGTTATTATAAAATCATGATTAAGTTTAATAATCAGAATTTCAATACTCTAAACATATTTAGGTTGAATGTCAATAATATTATTATTTTACTCTTTTTTAGTTATTTTTAACTACCCTTAGATTTAAGAGACTTGGAGTTTTTTTTTTTCCAAATATGATTATGACTCGACGTCTCATTGGAATTAGATATTTAAAATAAATAAATCATCATTAAATTCATGAAAATTTCACAACAATTAGAAAAAATATCAACTTCAAATGGCATTATTTAGGCATCCAAAAAATTATATAATGTTAATCATTTAAGTTTAATTTTACTCATACCGGGACACTTTTATATCTTGAATATATGACTGACCAAATCTCTATCTTTTCATGAAAGTCATATACTGTTAAGAATATTATTTGATGAACTACTATAAATTCATAATTTATTTGATTTTATTAAGATTTGGAATTTTCAAATTTAATTTAAATTCAACTTATCTCACCGAGCAACAAGCTACGTATTCATTATTAAATTGACATGTATTTTTTACAAAAATAAAATATATGCAAAACCAGGTTTTCTAGAGACTAAACTTCCTGACCCATAACTTTGAATTTTCTTGTGATTTAATATGTTATCTACTGCTCCCAAGATGCCACCAAAATTGACTAGTTAATTTGTAAAAGTGTTTTATTTTAGATTGTTTGGACAAATTTCATAAAAGAATTCATAACTAAATATAGAAAATAATTTTTCAATGATCTTGCATCAAAGTTTGATACACATTTTGGTTTATGTTAAAAATATAATTAAAATTTTACAAGAACACAGACTTGTAATATGTAGCCAAAATTAAATTAAATATTCATCCATATCTCATATTCTTTGATTCAACAATCTTTTCTTTGTCACTAAAAGATTTGCTCCCACACCTACATATATATACATTTTGTAAAGGAAATATATTTAGGGTGAGTTGTACACTAATCAAACATTTACATAAACCATTTAACATCTATCTCATTTTCAACATGTTTCAAATGCACCAAACATTTACATATAACATGTATTTTTCTAAAGAATACCTAATAAGCATATGCATAATTATTTTCAAATTTTATTCACGAAGTATTTAAAATAGCATCCATGAGATCAAATCAACATGTCAAATAATGTAAAAAAAAAGTTTGCCAATGCCCCTTACTAAAGCCCAATACTTTTAGTAAATTATACTATTATCTAATTAGATATTAACTTATCTCAAACACTACTTTCTTTTCATGACATTTCCTTAAAAATTAACCATAACAATTTTTTTTTTCCAAAATCTTGATAACTACACTACTACCCACATTTTCAAATAAACCTACACTATATGTAATGACCCATTTATCCACGATTTAATGTCAATTTATAGGTTTAAGGTATTAGGTAAAAGATGATAAATTTGATGTATTTTTAAATAAGGAAGAAATATCAAATATTTAAAAAATTTGGGATTTAAGTGTAATTTCAAAAACTGAGAGTGTGATTCCCTTAAATATAAAATATACATATTGATAAGTGAGGAAGTTAGTAGATTGGGTGGCATGCGCATGCAAGGGGATAGGGGTGGTCGCGGGTTTGAGCCTAGGATACACAGGGGTTGGGATTTTTTACTAGAATTAATTTAGCCATCAGGCGCCAAAATGACGTCGTTTCAAGTGCCATATGCGCAGGCCATGCTAGGTGCTCCACGCAAGGCCCACGTGGCCCTTGTTATTGTTGCCACGCGTAGCAGTTGCCACCAAGCAACCTTGTTGCTGCGCCACTTGGCGCAATCTCATGCTACCACGTGGCATTTTTGCCACTCACCTGTTTTGCCAGGCCTATAAATATTAGGGGGCTGGAAAGGAATTTGAAGAACAGGAAGGAAGGCAGCAAGCTTAGTGGGAAATCCGAACAGTGCAGTTAAGATAAATGTAAAATTAATTAGAATTAAATAGAAGGTAATCTTGATAATATTTAATTTAAATATTTTTTTTCTTTTCGAAGCTTAATTTTATTAAAAAAAGGCTTGAGCTAAGCCAAGGTAGTTAAAATCGGGATTTTAAGTGGAATCGAAAAAAGGTTCATAAAATCGAATCTTAAAATTGTAAGATTTTAGAGATAATTAAAAATACCTTTTAAATTTTATAAATATATGTTTATGATAACATAATTTTATAAAAAATAAATTAATATCTTTTAATAACCTGATTATTCCTTATTATAAATTAAAAGATGATGCTTTCAAAATATTATTCAAAACTAACATGTTGGTATAGGCAATTTAGAGGCAAAATATAGCTTAAAATTCTTTAGAGGATGATTCTAATATTCTCTATTAGATTTAAGTTATAATTTATACTTGAACCGTGGGATCTCTGAAGCGTAAAATCATAAAATTGTACACCTAAAATTTGGATTTTATAGAATTTTACCCCAAATAAGATTTTACATGAGATTTGAATCATTTGGGGGTCTCCGAAACGTAAAATCATAAAATCGTATGAGTAAAATTGGGATTGTAACAACAATGAGCTAAGCCGTTGATAGTCCTGATACTATGAAAGGTTTAAAAACGGAAAACTAAGGCAAGTTCTTATCACCTTCTTTCCATTTAGCCAACTCTCTATCATTTTATGCAAGTTTTTTTCTTTTCCATGCGAGTTCTTACGCTCTCTGATTGTTCAATCAATTGGTTCTTAGTCAGTTTGTGATTTACACTTAAAAATCCTTGTCCTTGGACACTTGCTTAATTTTATAAGGTTTGGATCTCCCTATAATTCTTTTGTGAAATGATGGCTAACCATGTGGGGATATGTTCCTAGATGGTATTGGGGGTGGTGTTTGTAGGCTTACAGCTTTATCTTATTGTTGTATGGTTATGTGTGGTTGGCATTTGGGGGTCCATGTGTTGAATATGTAAGGGCATGAGCATGGTAGTGTGTCACGGGTGTGCATTTAGAAAGCATTTGCATGACATCTGTATTCCTATCTAGGCATAGCATGGCTTGATGCATAGCTTATGCGAGTTATGTATCATCGTCAATGTTGTAATAGCCTTGCATCCCTATATGCTACATTACATGGTTACTATTACACGAGATGAATTTATCTGCAGGATATACATCCACAGGCTCGGGTGACAGCAGGATCGTCTCGAGAGAGCTTCAACTCAGTTGTTATGGGAGCTATGGGCTTGGAAGTATTTGGCTCGAGATATGCAGGTTTGTATGGAACCTTGGGTGTCGGTCTGTGTCTTATGTGTGGGCCCTCGATTCATTATTTGTGTAATGCTGCATGTGTTATTTTGTGGCTTGAGTTATGGTTCATGGCACAGTTTGTGTACGATATACGGGCAAGGTAATCTCTAGCCTTATAGCCTTTCTGTTTCCTTATGCTTGCTAAGTCTTGTGACTCATTCTTACTCTTCATCATTCTAGGTAGGGAAAAAGTGAAGATCGAGGGAAGTGTCTGATCCGATAGGGTAGAGTGTGTACAGGGCAATCCCAACCGAAGACCTTGGGATAGCGGTTGATGTTCTTGTGTGCAAGAAGATGTCGTTTTGTTCTTTTTGTTGTTGTGTATGGTAGTATCCTAGTAACTGACTAGTGGTTCTTGTTGTGTATAGTCTCCTTCGTACTTGACAACTTATCTATGTAAATTAGGCTTCTGTTGTGTTTTTGTATGTCTTTATCTCTTTTCTAGGGACTCCACCTCAACTTCCTTAGCTTAAGGGTTGCCGGGTTGGAGCTCCCTACACTATATCCATTTAGTGTCTTTTTCCAAAAATTAATACTCCAAGATTCTAAAGAATTTTAGAAATGACATTAGTATACAACTGTCAAGTTGATCACTAATCAAGCCCTTTTTAATTATTTTTCTCAAAACTTAACACTTCAAAATTTTATAATTTTTTTTTTTTTTGGGGGGGGGGTTTATTTATAGTGCAACTTGCTAAAAAAACAAAAAAGCTCCTAAGGGGTGCGTTTTTAAACCAACACTTAGGGCCTATTTACTTATAGAAAATGTTTTCTATTTTCTATCTACATTTTCATCTCTATTTCCATATTTTCATCCCACATAAAATAAAATAAAAAAAGAAAAACACATTCATTTATATTATTATATGAAATCAGTTTTAGACTTTAAAAAACAAGAGAATGCATTCAAAACCAAGCAAAATAAGAGATGTAGAGATTGATAGCAAAGGAAGAAGTGAGTAGTCAAGGCACCCTGATGAAGGGAAGAGTTGTTGCTATTGCAATGGTAAAGGAAGGCGCAATGGTGTTGGTCAAGAAATGAGGATGATAAGAGGAGATGAAAAGGGTAACAGGAAAAGAGCATTAGTAGCGGGTGCTATTCCAATGGCAGGAGTAAGAACGACAAAAGAAAATGTTAGCTGTGCTTGTCGTCACATTGATAAAAGGTAGCGGGGAAAATGAGAGTAATGTGTGATGACTAGGTGGGTAGGTAAGAATTCAAAGTGGGGCTCAAATTAGAATAGTGTATTTTCCCTATAGAATATCTTTAAGATGTTTTCCAAAGTTTAGTACAATTTTAGAAAACAAAAAATTTATTTTCTATTCTCCAATTTAAGAAAATAACAATTTTGAACACAATTTCTAAAAAATTACTCTAGTTTTACATAAGTAAACATGCCCTTAGTTTTTCCAAAACGAACGATAGGTGAAACAAATATTGTTTCTTAGAGGCCTTAACGACATTGTTTAATAACCCTTAAAAATCTAACCCTTTTTCTTATTCTTTCAAACCCTTGAACTCTCAATCTCACCTCACTGTCGATCTTTTTTTACTCAAACTCATTGGTATACTCTCTCAAACTCATTTCATCATCAAGAGATTCTTTCACTTAATTTTACTTGTGACATCAAACTCTCTCACTCACATTAAAATTAGTGTTGAACTCTCTCGCTAATGCTACCTATGACATCGAGCTCTCTCATTCATACCAACATTAATAGCATATTCTCTCACTCATGCCACTGTTAATGTTGAATTCTCTCACTTATGTGCAATCTCACTATCAAACAATCTCACAATCTCTCTCTCACTCAACATTCTCATGAAGTAGTTGAGATATCAATAGGTGAATTCAACATTGCAAATTATTAGACTTATCAAACTTGTAGTAAGTCATTTTCGACCTCAATCATCGAAATCAACATTTTCATTTTCACCTTGTTGTTTCTATTGGGTTCATTTGATTAATTACTGTTGCTACAAATAAATGGTCAAGTTCAACTTCAACATCAAAGTACATATTGAGCCAATTTCTTTTTAGTTTATGTGAGTCAATTTCTCATTTCTTTTTTTGTTTAGTCCTATATTTATACTTTGTTCTATTGATTAAATGCTTTTGTTTTGGGCTCTTGTTTTGTATACATTACCTCTAAATGTCAATCATAAAACAACGAAAAGGTCTAAATTTATGAAAATTTTATGGTTCACGTATTAATCTTACTAGAAGGTTCAAGCTCATGATAGTGGAGAATATGAAGAAGTTACAACCTCTTTCAATTTCAAAATTAAGTCTCTCTCTCTCTCTCTCTTCCTCCCCCCCCTAATGCTTTGGAAATAACAAATTTAATATTAATCTTCTTCTAATTTTAGTTTTATTTAAGAATGAATTCCAAGAGTGAATGTGGTTCTAAATGAGATTTTTGAGAGAAAAGGAAAAAAGCTAGCTTATGAATCTCAAAGGATTAGCTGAGTTTGATTTGATAAAACCTGACTTGTAACACCTCAAATTTTTCAAGTGTGTTATAACTTGAGATTTCTGGAATATAAAATTTTTTCATATCACAATCACTGACATACATCACACAAATTCTCAAGAACCTTAATTTTGACCTTCTCAGCCTAACAAACCCAATAATCGAATAACTAAGACAAGTGTTAAAATTTCAAATGCGGAATCTAGATCGAACCTAATATGGTTCACAACCATAATGCTTTATTTATCATAAATGAAATTATTCAAGACGTCTACAAAATACATTGCAAGGACATCATCTCTCGCAAGTGATAACCAAATGTTTTATACATATCCAAAACATATATAGGTTCGCACATAAACAAAGATATGTTAAACATGCTACAGACGACAATTTAAGCTTATTCTTCAGCTACCTCCCTTCCCTTAGAGCCGCTTGTCGAACCTAGAACGTTTGAATATTCCAAGAACATAGTCCACTTAGAAGATGAATCTTCTAGTGAGAAACTCTAAAACAGTTTATATCAGTGCATGAACAAGTATAAAATGTAAGAGAAAACAACGAGAACTACTTCAAAGTGCCTCATGAACATGTCAGCCTCCTCCAATGAGAGCTTTCTCAATGGCGCACGCATAGCGCCTCCCGGTAGGTCCTTAACCATGTCACCTCGTCCCGACCTCATAGAACTCATGCAAACACCACATCCGTTATCCCTTAGACTCACGGTCTTCCCCACGAGAGCTTTCTCGATAGCGCACGCATAGCACCTCTCAGGAGATATCCAACTTTTGCCTTCGACTAACAACAAATAGGTACAACAGTATGGCCACACGAATTTTATAAATGCAATAGTTAAAAAGCCAACATCATATATTTTTCAGAAAAATACATTCTACATATGCAACATGATTTCACGTAAGAGAACAACAAGAGTTTACGTACAAGAACTTCACCAAACGTGTTTCATGCAATAGAAGTCTCTCATAAGAGAAAAAAAATAGGATTTGGAGTATAGGAGTCTCACCTTGAAGGTTTATCTCTTGGGAGATACAATTTCGTAGCAAACGGCCTAGCTTTCTACAGAAAACACATGTTTCGGTAATCTTAACCTCAAATATTTTTATACATGGTTGAAGGGCATTAAATTAGGGACAAAACTAAAAAATTTGAAGAAAAATGGGCCTCTCACGCGCCCTCACATTCCCTAGTAAGGTGGTCCACGCGCAGCCACTTCCCAGCATGTGTATCTCATGCGTGGCCCCTAAGTTTCGGACAACATTGCGTTGTTTTCGTATTTCAGTCATATCTCCCTCGTTTTAACTCTGATTTGACCCCCGTTTAAACCTATGCGACCCTCTCTTCCCCCTCTATAGGATTATAAAAAAAATGACTTACCTCACTTTTTCTGACTGATTTTGAAGAACTCTGGCGAAGACCCACAACTCCGATAAGGCTCGTTCTCCCCTGCTTCTCCCCTTATTTCTTCCCTTCTTCTTGCAGAATTTCCTTTCCTCTCTCAAGAGTAGATCCCCACCTTAGAATCCCTCAAAACTCAAACTCATTTGGAATGATTTGGGGACAACCCCATGGCCTTATTTATAGATTCTTTGAACCAATCACATGATGCCACCTATTACAAGATAAGCCTTGGACTCCAAAGATTCAAAACTATAATTGAGTGGGTTTTCAAATCCAAAGCTAGAATGGATTTAATTTTGAAATCCAAAACTAATACCCCAAACTTCTTCCAAATGACATTTTGGCCCTTATTTCAAGTTCTCAAACTTTGATATTTTACCACATGAACACCTAATTTCATCCTTATTTCGTTTGGATAATTCTCTAATTACAATTACACCCTCAAATATCAAATTAATTCTCATCGAGATACTTAAAATCTAAAATTAATAATTCAAAATTACTCGATAAGTATGATTTCATCCCAGCACTCTCACAGGACCTTTGTTTCATCCTGAAACCATCTTAGGGTTATTTTATTTACAAAACTAGAGCCTCCTTAGGGTTCCATCGATTTCTCAGAAGCCCCTTACCATCATTCAGTCTTTTAGACTACAACTTAGCTGAATCGAAAATTGTCTCTGATTTGATTTCTTTCAGCGCCATAAATACCGCCTCGAGATTTTTGTCAATACCATATTGATTTCCTTAGACATCTCAGCTCCAGGGCACTCCCTACAACTAATTCAGTCACTTGTTGCCCATTTTTTGGTATTTTAAACTCATTTAAAGTACGTGGCAACCTTACAAAAATATGGGGTATTACATGACTTGTTATATTGCTTATGGTTTTTGTAATGTGTATGTCTAGAATCTCAAAAATGGTATATTGGATTTCGTAGAATGGATACCTAGACAATTAGGGTGGATTATAATTGGAATGCGCAGTGGGAGAATTTGAGCTAACCTAGGATGTAGTATGTTAAAAAGGAGCACCTTCAATTCAAAATAAGGAAATGAGGGACGCATGAGGAGCTACTACAATTGATCTCTAATAAAGTACATGTTGATTTGGGAGTGGTATAAGTGAAGATTGTGGTCATTTTTGTTCAAGGTAATGGTATGTTCAGGGAGATAATTATAAGGAATAATCATGGGTTAGAGATGGCTATTGAAATGTGTTTAAGATTTCTTAACATCTACCTAGATGTGAAAGCGAGACATCATCAACAAAGGATGAGGACTGCCCAAGTGGAAAGTTGTTTAGAGGTTCACACTACAATCAATACACCCCTATATACCCCAAGGATTGGGACCATGATGTTAGAAACCGGCCAACCGTGAAGCTTTGATTCTGCCTCGTTTGATCCGTAGAGCCACAAACATGAACTCCTCTAAGTCGGTCCACATGATCGACCCTTTCCATGACGCCTCGAGTAGTGCTAGCAAACCCTAGGCGCCTTCAATGAGAGATCTGAATTTTTCACTCATTTCCATCTTCTTAAGTGGCCTATTTATAGAGTTTAAAAAACCCTAATTGTGCCTTTGGAAAGCCCCTAAACTTTTTAAGCCCGACCCTTAATCATATTGGGCCGTATCTCTCTTTTAATTTGTGGAATAGGCTCGACCTAAGTATGTGACCCCTTAGGTCCACAATTAGGCTAGATGTAGGGCTAATTCTATTAGGCTATTTCAAGGCCTAACTTATTAGTTTAATTAAACTCTTTAATTAAACTAATGGGCTCTTTTAATTAACACATCTCATGGGCTTCTTAATTAAACTCTTTAATTAATAGTTTTAGAATTAATCATATTAATTCTAAAACCCTACATATTATGGTTAACGTCTAGCAAAAACACGAACCTTTTCAATTGCAATTACCATGCAGTAAAATCCTTTCATCAATCTATGTCCCGATTGAATTTAGGGTATGGTTTTATGACAAAACCCTAATCATTTAATAACTATGTATCCATTCTAGATTTATGACTTGTTTAGTGAAATCAAAACACCTTTTGATTTCCTCCTCACCTTAGCCAAGGATTTCCTCAGTCATGAAATCATCGGAATACATAGGACATCTTCTCATCTTATTGATAAGTGATGAATCCTATTTCGACATTCATAAGCCTTCATATGTGATAAGGTTATGCCCAGTGATAATTTGTTAATGACTCCATTGGAATCCAAAAAGAACCAAAGTGTAACCAGTCAAATATAAGACTACCTTGATGTCTCAAGTCTAAGCACTAATCTGCACTATTGTAACGCAGAAATTCGAGAATAACAATTACCATTAGGAATTCTGTAGTGGGTCAGTTCAGTGTACTTATTCTTATAATAAGCACCCACATATATGCACTAGTGTCCACACACCAATGTCCATGAAACAAGACATTCTCCTAATTGAGCATACATCATATATGCTAGTCTATCCGAGTTATTAATGTCCAGTCCTAATAATTCTATGACTAGAAACATTTAAGATCAAGGCTTATAAGGAATATGTTTCATGATCGTCATCTCTATGCACGACCATATTCCATGAACCTATTTGATCTATGGACTTTGTCAAGTATGGAAATAATAAAAGACAACCATTAATGACAAATAAAAACATAATGCCTTGCAATAATAATTGATTGAAGATAAAAAGTCAGAATGTAAAATATGATCAATTACATGTAAATATAATTGGCTTGTGGGATATATCTCTTAACACATGAACCTTTACATCATGAGATCACCTATCATGTGTCTTACACCCACCTAATCATTGGATGTTTGCTACATACATGATTAGGGAAAAGGGAGTTGGTTATAGTAGTGACCATGGCAAAGATGATGATATCATTTCTAGCATGCAAGAATTGGTTCACTAGGAAGTGAATTTTGTCTTTGATGGGTTATATCATGCCATAGGCAAGAATGATGCCAATAATGATGTTACTAAGAGAAAGAGGAGCATGAGAATGAGTATGCATTATTGGAAGCCTAGAGAGGTCATCATAAGCTTGACTACATGTAGGTACCATTTATCCATGAGCCCACCCTTGTAGACGTACCTTTTGTCTATAAGACTATCAAAGTTGAGAATTTGACCCATATAAGGTTAGCCTCTACCTTTTGAGCTACTTACCTATCTTTAGAAGAGTTCCTAAATAAGGATTGGGTTAATAGGGTGGAGTAATGAGCTAGATATGAATAAAGAATTAGCCCCACATGAACCCAATTATTTGTAAAAGGGATTAAAGTATAACATCAAGGAACAATTCATACATGATGTCAAGGCATATTTTGTGCACAAGTGATGGTATTTTTTATCATACTGGAACAAGCATGCATGAGTTGCAAGAAAGGTGGATCATGTAAGTGGAGCCTTAAAGCGTTGCAGAAGTCCAGTTTGCTAGAAGCATGATTACAACATACAAAGAACCACAAAATTAGTTGGATTTTGTTTACCTTTTCTATTCCATTCAAGAGATATTATTAAAGCATTAAGAATTGCTAGTGAACTTGTTGCACCAACACATTTATGATATGTATCATTACAAAATTAGTTGTCAAAAGGCCTAGGAAGCAAAAAAAGGTCTTGAACTTATTTTTTGTGATTGGGAGAAGTCTTTCAAATAACTCCACTCTATTAAGTAATTTTTGGTATTCAATTTGTCATGTTATTACTCGAGTGTATGATTCCTAGCAATTGATTTGATAAAGAGATGCAAAAACTACTCTTTGTTCTAATACAAGTATTCGACTAGAACTTTGGCTACTCGATTACTGACTTAATCTATAGGCTTGATATCCTTTAGCTAATCTAAAACTCGATTGAATAAATTATTAAATCGATTTGAGATCGAGGAATTAAGACTTGATATTTTAGCATGTTTTCTCCACCCGATTTGTTAAGTGATTCTCTCAATTGATTAAGTAATTCACTCGATTGATAATACAAGCCCAGAGGCTTGATATTTTAGTATCTTATCTCTAATCAATTGGTGAATAAGATTCACTTGATTGTTCGTATAAATACTCAAAAGCTATTTGAGCACTTGATTGGATATTTTACAGATCCATTTGAGATTAACAAATTAATACTCAATTTCAACCTTACCAAGATTGTTTGAATACTTGATTTGAGTTAGCCCATTGTTAAGTCATATATTAGGTTTTGATGTTGATGAGAAAATGGTTTTGATGATAATATGCAAAATAATGTGTATGAATCTGGGTCAGTCCTCCCATAACGGGCTCCGAATCCAGATCCAGACCTGAATCTAGATCCAAAACTAGATCTGTAATTGATAGTTGAACCCATTTTCTCCAAGTATGGGGGAAGTGGGTAGATGGGAGAAAAGCATGCTCATGCATGCTAGTATATATATTGATGGTATATACAAGAGAAGTGCTGCTGAAAAAAGTGGTTGAAAAACTGTTGCTAGAAAATTTGCAAAAAACTAACAGAAACATTAAAATGCTTGTATCTTTCAACTTGTGTAGAAGGAACAAACTCTCAAAGTAATCTCTGTGTGTGAAGCTTTTAGGCTATGAAAAAACAAACAATTTTTAGTTTGGGATTTCATTTTTCATACTAGTAACTCAACCTGGTCTGACCCAATTTTGCTGTGCGAAATTAGGTAAGTTCGGTTTTAATTTTTTACATCATTTTGTTTCAAATTTTTTAACATTCATATCAGAGCGATCATGGTTGTTTTCTGGTTGAAATTACTATATATGTGTGTGTCGAGGGATGCATATACATGAAATCAGTATACATGCATACACACAGTGAACCAATATGCATATACATATAGTAGATATGTTCATATATACATAAAAATATGTATATTTGTGTGTACAAAAATGTAGTCAATATGTATGTATGAGGCAATAGGTATTTTGTGTACAAAATTTTTTGTTATATGTATGTATATACAAAATTGGAAAAATAAATACAAGAGATGGACAACTGGCAGTCGGCGAAAAAAATATCAACTGTGGTTGTTTTCAAGGCTAGAGGAAGTCGATGTCAACTTTCCTCTTTGTGAGGACGACTGACACCATAATTGCCTTCTCTGGGTTTGTCTACCTTTTCCAACCACCTACAACCATCTTTGACCAAAGTATGTGGCTCAGTGCTACGACCTTACATCTCATCCGTCGATGGCCAGCTTCGTGCTGCAACTGTTCATCTTCTCTACATTGCTTCATGTTTGTGATGACGATGACAGTGATGGTTGTAGTTGCAGCAATGATAAAGGAAAAGAGTGAGACGATCTAAAATTAAAAAGAGATGATTGTTGTTAGTGGCGATGATGGTCGTGAATTTGCAAAAACCAAGAAACAATTGAAATTGAAATATGTCAATTTGTCAAAGTGGGATTGTGATTTAAGGGCTTGTTGGGTAATCATTTAATCAAAAAGTGCTTTTGGCCTTAAAAGTTGTTTGGTTGTATTTTAGACTAAAAACTCTTTTAGTTTAAGGTCTTCTCTGGCTGTGTTCTAGCTTAAAAGCTCTTTTAGCTTAAAGCCTTGTTTGGTTGTTTTTTAACTTAATTTTTTTTTTTGCCTTAATGCTTGTTTGCCTCAGTTATTAATTTTTTTTTTAAAAAAAAACTTTTACTAAATTATTTTTATAATAATTTCAATTCAAAAAAAATTATTATTATTAATTAACAATTTAGAAAATCTTATTGTTATTAGTTAACAATAATAATAAAAAATAAAAAAATTATTGTTATTAGTTAACAATAATAATTTTATTGTGACATTTTTTGAGATTATTAGTTAACCACAAGTGGATGAGTCCATAATATACATTTTGTTTTATACAAAATTGTTTAAAGAATTTGTTTGTCAAATTCTTAATCTTCCATTTTCCCTTTAATTCATTTTTAGAAAAATAACACAAGTTAGAACCCCAGTGCTCATCCGATCTGTCGCTCAAAGGGCTCAAGTTATGGAAATGAAAAGACAGTTAGATGATTAGCGAATGATAGAAGGGCAAAATATATCTGAGCACATTATTACTATGTGTGATATGATGCAAGAACTTATATTTGTCAGCTATGGGGGGTTATTGACTCACGAAGCAAAGTATCAATCTTTGTTTGCCACATGATAAGGAGTTAATGAGTAACGTTTGGGAATTAGGCTTTCTTAAATTTAGAACCAATGAATATTTGAAGAATATTTGATGTTATTGAGTCAATTTTACAATATACATAGACTAATATATATAAGGTGATACAAGAAGCTTTTCTAGGAAAGAAACTATTTTAGAAAAGAATTAACGTACAATATTCTATGCTATAATTAGGTAAAATATTCAACAATCACGAGATTTCCTCTAACACTCCCCATCAAGTTGGCGAGTGAATGTCATGAAGTCCCAACTTGTCACTTAAGTAACGAAATTAATCACTTCCCAAAGGCTTGGTGAAGATATCTGCAAGTTGAGAACGTGATGGAACATATGATGTTGAAATCACATTAGCTTGTAGTTTTTCCCTCACAATATGACAATCAATCTCATTATGCTTCGTACGCTCTTGGAAGACAGGATTTTTGCTAATGTGAAAGGCTGCTTGGCTCGTGGAAAAGGAAAATGGGTTGGTTTTTCTAATGGACAAATGCCACAGTTATTCTCAAAAGATCCATTAAAAGAAGGAATAGACTTAGATGCTACACAAAGACACGTAGGAGACAGATGGCCAAAATGGTGGTGCCAGGTGGTATCGGTGGTGTTGGTATGACAAGTAGTAGGTGGCTTGTGAACCAGTGACATGAAGTAAAGACCTCCACTTTGCTTACCCCATCCAATCATTTTTCCCGTAGCCAAGTCTAAAGTACAAAAATTTAAGAACATAATCACACAACAATTCAAAGACTTAGTGAGTTTATTGGCAGATAAAAGATTCAATCGAAAAGAAGGCACATGAAGAACATATTTTAGAACAATATCTTTGTTAAAAAATATCGTCCCAATAGATTCAATAGTTACAGTAGAACTAGTGGGTAAATTAACAAAAGGTGTGTTAGGAGGATGTATTTGAACAAATAATGAATAATCAGAAGCAATATGATCCATGGGCCCATTATCTAAAATCTAAGAATTTGACAAAATGGAATTAATAGAAGGAGGATTATATAGACCTGTTGCATTTGCATAAACATCAGTATTACCCTTAGACAAGCGTGCCATATTATCCATGATAGTGGTTAATTGTTGATATTGTTCGATGGATAATCCTGTACAAATAGCTTATAAATTAGGACTGATAGTGGAGGGAACAGTGACAAGCCCATGTGGAGTGGTACATGTGTTGCTCGCAGGTATTGATGTGGTTGCTGCATGTGTAGCATGAAAACTTGGCTACCCCATGATAGGTGGATAAAGAGGATGAGAAGCTTTGAAAAATTCAAGAGGTAGTGATTCCCTTGCTCTGATGCCATGTTAAATTTAGAACTAATGAATATTTGAAGAATATTTGATGTTATTGAGTTAATTTTACAATATGCACAGACTAATATATATAAGGTGATACAAAAATCTATTCTAGGAAAGAATTAATATACAATATTCTATGCTATAATTAGGGAAAATTTCCAACAATCACAAGGTTTCCTCTAACAGGCTTCCCAAATAAAACATTTGATTGGCTATTGTTTTCTTTTATACATGTATATAGAAGAAAAGAAATTGTACTGGCCTTGTATCCAAATAATCTACCAATAGATATGATTAGTGATATTGCGGTTATAACTTTTGTGTTTATTCTTTATGCTGTTGCTCATGCTTTTCCTTAAAGAGTTAGAATTATTTCTAGATCATTCTTGTATCTAGTTTATTTTGCTTTTGTAGTAAATTTATAAACTGTGTTTATTATTTCATTTTATGAAATGAATTATAGTTGATTATTTAATTTTTGTGATTAATGTTTTATTATTAATCATTAATCTTTGTGATTAAATATGTCACAATAATTCATTATTAAGTTGGATTAAATATTCTCAAATTTATTTTGAGGTAGAGAAAATAAAATTAATAATATTTGGACAATCAGAATATGGGTAATGATTGGGAACATAGTGAACTTTCAACCCCGTATCCAGTTGAATATTTATTGTTAATTTTATTTGGTAAATGTGTGTAAGGTATGTCATTAATAAAATAAATCTTATGTAGATTATATTTTTGAGAATGGCTTCTTCCAAAAACATTATAGTTGATTTGATAAAATGCGGGAAATTGAATGGGGATAACTATGAGATTTGAAATATGAAGATCCAATATGTTCTTAAGGAACAAGAGTCAATTGAATCTCTAAATCAGTTTATGGTGGAACCTGTTAAAGGAACCATTGCACAACATAGGAGAGATAGAAAAGCTTACAATTCCTAGAAGAAAAAGAATTCTGCTGCTTGCATTACATTGCTCAGGATCATGGAGAATGATATCATGCATGAATTCAGAAAGTATGAGCAGTCAAATGAAATGTGGAATGTTCTTAAGGAGCAATTTGGGGTGACTTCAGTTGCAAAGGTAAGGCAACTAACTATTAAGTTTGATATGTATAAAAAGCGATCAAACCACAACATGAGGCAACATCTTCGAGAGATAACCAATATGGTCAATAAACTCAAAGATGCTGGTGTAAACGTCACTGATGAACAACAAGTGCATGTTGTTATCAAATCCCTACCCCACAATCGGGAACACATAAAGATTTACCTCATGCATAACATGAACATTAAGACAATGGTCGATGCTTCACGTCATTTGGAGTTGAAAAAGGATCATATTAAGGTCTTTAGACATAATACTGACATTTATGTGATGGCATCTAGCTCCAAAGGCGTTCCCAAGTTTAAATGAAAATTTCCTTGCAAAGGAAAGAAGGGAAACTATGTCCAAAATAAAGTTAAAGGTGCTTGTTTTGAGAAAATTGAGAGTTAACATGGAAAGCGTAAGGGACTAGCTTGCAATCCCTAAACAGAAAAAAAGAACATGGCAAATGTGAAATGCTATAATTGTGGTAATAGAGACCATTTTGCATGTGACTTCAATGAACCAAGAAAGTTACAAGCCCTAAATGCATTTTCAAATGGTATTTGTGTTTTGAGTTTTGTACTCTTAACTGAATCTAATCCTTTGTAGATTGTTGATTCAAGAGCCACAGACCATGTAACAAGAGACAAAAGTTCCTTCATGGAATATCATCAAATACCATATGAAACTAAGTGAATCTATGTAGGAAGCAATACAAGGGTTGAAGTTAAAGGCATTGGCACCTACAAGTTGTGTATGCATGGTGGTTAAACCTTGTACTTACATAGTATATTGTTTGCTCAAAAAATTCAATGAAATCTAGTCTTTATACCTATTCTTCTCAGTTGTTGAATTTGATTTTTATTTCCATAAATTAATAGTTGAATTACTCTTGAATTCAATATATCATGGATGTGGAAATTTGCAAAAAGGTTTAATAGTACTTAATGTAGATTATGCTTCATATAGCAACCTATAAAGTACAAATTTTTCCCTCACTACTTCTTCTAGAAACTTGCATGAAGAAGTGAATATATGGCATGCGAGATTAGGCCATATAGGACAACATAGATTGGATATATTAACAAAAAAAGACTTACGGGGCCAAGTTAAAAAAATAAATCTACCGATTTGTGAAAGTTGTTTGGCAGGCAAAATGGTAAGAAAACCATTTGGCAAAGTGATTAGAGTTGAAAATCCATTGCATTTAATTCACTCTATCACATGTCGTCCAATGAATGTTAGGGCTAGGCATGGAGGTGTTTATTTCATCACTTTCATTGATTACTATATTCATTTTAGCTTTATCTATTTGATTTCTCATAAGTCAGAAGCTTTAAATTGCTTTAAAAGATATTCGAACTTAGTTGAGAATCAATTAGACAAAAAAGTTAAAGCATTCAGAACCAATAGAGGTCACGAGTATTTGTTTGAACAATTGAAATTGTTGTGTGATGAAAAGGGAATTAAGAGATAACTGACCATTCCAAATACTTCATAACAAAATAGTGTCGCGAAAAGAAGAAATATAACTCTTTCAAAAATGGTCAGGTCAATGATGGTAGGGGCAAAGTTGTCAATCACATTTTGTGGTGATGCATTGTTGACAACTGCCTATCTACTCAATTTAGTACCCTCCTGATGAAAAACCCATGTACGACTATTTAGAGAATTTTAAAATTTTTATGCACATCAGATGTGTGCAATAGAATATATACATACATGCCATACACGTAGCTTGGATATTTAAGTAACACGCACATTCATCATATAAATATAAATACACATATACTTGTTCTCTAATGTAGATAGGTACAGAAACAATTTCTATACTGAAACCAATTTACCTCACGATGTGGTGGTCTTAGTCAATCCACACCTAGTATGTTGTCCGATATCGTTCTAGTTTCCCCTTCCCAAGCTAAACAGAGGGGTTGTTGTATTACCCATACCTGCATCTCAAATCACTATGCGTAACTATTACACGTATTAATTTTCAGGTGGCTAAAGAATTTACAAAAGCAGAAGAAGACACAAAGAAGCAGTTAATTCTACTTCTTTCTCTAATTTATTCTACCCCATATCATCCACCACCAAGCCCCTAGCCCCTCCCAATTTCCCACCATTTGGCACTCAATTGGGATGGCGAAGTGGCGCCAAAAGTTGACTCCTGCCTTAGCGAAAGTCGACTTTCACCATCCCAAAAGTTGACTTTTGCCATAGGAAAGTCGAATCTCCAGGCTAGCAAGTCAACATTTGACCCATCAATCCCTGAGACGCTTCGGGCACAAGATGTGGTTACTAGACGCGACACTAAATTATGTGTGACTTTCTAGGTTCACTACTCACTAGCAATCAGATAGCACTAAAATCTCTTTTGGTACCAGCCAACCCCCTTAACCCAGAGTCTCTCCATATCCCGATGACGATCTTAGAGTTCTTGAATAGCGCCTAGCTACGATTCAGGACAATATAGGTGATAGTCATGTCTTACTTCAAGTAAATCTATTATGTCTAACAATTATCATGTGCTATAATCCCTCCATCACCTAATGTCTTGACTGAGCGAGAGTCATGGAGTGATGAACTCACAAACTCAATAATTATGTGTCTAACCTAGTCAATGTGATTAGATGACACCTCAGGAAACTCCTTTCCTAATATTCAATCTGCCCTAGGTAGGGACTGTCCTATCACACTAACAGTAGATCGCATAGGATGTTTACCTCATCAATTACCGACAAGGGTGAAGAATCCTATCCCCAACACCTGTCTCCATATACCAACAATGTGGAACCACATAGATGAACCTCTCCACCTTCTAATTGGATGGTTTGCTCATTAGCAAATCCTACACACCAATATACAAAACAACCATGTTGGTTCATGTTTGAGAATCAACACACCACTGCGACCTGATGACAAAACCATTATCCACCATGCCACATGGTCTTTCATGGGCGTCACTTTTAACTGGTTGTTCCCCAACAACCACACACAAATCTACTAGCGACATCTCATATCACCTGGCATGTGACACACCACACTTCCATTAGTATCTCATACGAATGAGGCAGTAACACTTGTGCTAGTCCATACTCGAATAATCGGAGTCTCTATCCAAAGAATCTAAGGACTAGGAATAATTTAAGACATCCTATTATCAGAGAATTTTGTCACACAGTCTCAACTCCTTGAGAATAAGACTCATTCATGTGTTAAACTGGAGAGCTCATGAATGAAGAAACTTGTCTTTTATAAATATATACAAAGATACAATGAATGTGACTAGTTACACGCCCGCTAGATTTCATCAAAATCTAGCATTAGGGCACACAACACTAAAATTCTCCCACTTGCACTGATGTGAATTTACATCACATGTACATCTAGTGTTTCACCATTGATAGGTAACAAAGTCTCATCTTCTTAAGATGTCGGTCTAGCTGTGATTGAGTCATAACCTTGGTGAGTGGGTCAACAACATTATCTATTGAACCTACTTTCTGCAATTGTATGTCTCCGTATGCTATAATCTCTCAAATTAAGTGAAACCAACATTCAATATGTTTGGACTTTTGATGAGACCAGAGTTCCTTAACCTGAGCAATAACCCTAATATTATCATAATATAACGGGATTACTAACTCAACAGATGGAATCACACAAACCTTTGAAATAAACTTTCGGATCTAAATAGCTTCCTTTGTAGCATCAAATGCCGCCACATATTCAGCTTCTACAGTGGAATCTGTTGTGATTTCCTGCTTGGAACTCTTCCAACTCGCAGCAGCACCATTCAAGAGATATACAAAACTAGACGTCGACTTGCGATCATCAACATTCAGTTAAAAATCTGAATCTGTGTATCCATCCACATTGATATCACGCCTCCCCCCCATAAATTAGGAGCATATCTTTAGTTCTTCTCAAGTACTTTAAAATATGCTTCACAACGATTTAGTGACTCTCACTGGGATCGAACTGATATCGATTTACAACACTCACAATGAATGCAATATGCAGCTTCTACATATCATCGTATACATAAGGTTGTCAACCGTCGAAGCATAAGGTACTTTACTCATTCGATCCCTCACTTCAGAAGTGTTTGGGGACATTGTTTTAAAGAGATGAACTTCAATTCGAACAGGCAATTATTCTTTCTTGGAATTTGCCCTGCTAAACTTCTTCAACATCTTTTTTTATGTGTAGCCTTTGAAATAGACCTATCAATCTACTGACTCTATTCCTATAAAGTCATATCCCAAAATATAGGTAGCATCTCTCAGCTCATTCATGGAGAATACTCTAGACAACCAGGCTTTAGTAGAGATAACTATGTCCACTCTATTACCCATAATGAAAATATCATCCATGTACTAGACTAAAAAGACAATATCGCTCCTACTAGGCTTCTTATATACACATGGCTCATCCAAATTTCTCATGTAACCAAACTGTGTGATCTCATGATCAAAACGGATGTTCCAACGCCTCAATGCTTGCTTCAGACCATAAATCGATCTCTTCAGCAAATACACTTGACGTGGATTGACATACTCAAATCCATGTTGTTATTCTATACAAATCTCTTATTTAAGAAATCCATTCAGAAAAAGCCATCTTGATGTCCATCTGGCAAATCTTATAATCATAGTAAGAAACAATACGTAACATCATCCTGATGGACTTTAGCATCGCGACAGGTGAGAAAGTCTCATTATAGTCAACACCTTGACATTAACGATATCCCTTTGCCACCAACCAAGTTTTATATGTAGAAGCCTATCCATCAGCATCGATCTTTCTCTTAAAGATCCACTTACATCCTACAAGAAATATTGTCACAGGCGAATCCACCATGACCTAGACCTGGTTAGAGTACGTGGACTCCATCTCAAACTCCATAGTTATTTACCACTTCATGGCATCGATATCACATATCACCTTCTCATAGGTGGTAGGGTTAAGTAATTTGTTACTATCCTCGAACCAGAATAATTCATCTATCTCTTTCATTGAAAAACCATACCATTAATTCAGAGGATAGGGCACTTTTCCAGCATACAGGGAACTAATGGATGATCTGTCGGACTCAGTTCACCTTGCTCAATAATCTGATCAGGTATTTGTGGAACAGAAGACCCCTCTTCTTCCAAATCAACTTTCTTTCCCATGCCACCCTCCTAGATGGATTCTTCTTCCAAGAAGATAACATGTCTAGCAACCACAACTCTTAGGTCAGCTGAAAAATAGATATAATACCCTAAACTATTTTTAGGATATCCCACAAATCATCATTTCTCAAATCTAGAATCCAACTTCTCTGTCCTCAACCATTTTATAGGCACTGGGCAAGCCCAAATCCTAGTATGCTCAAGACTCAGCAGTTTCCCAACATATATCTCATATGGAGTAATCGAGACAGACTTAGTCGAAACTTGATTTATCAAATAAATCACAATAAGAATAACATATCCCCATAGTGAAATTGACAAATCTGTGTAGTTTAGTACAGACTAAACCATATCTAACAAAGTCCAATTCCTACATTTAGCCACACCATTAAACAGTGGTGTATAAGGAGTATACTATGAAACTATATCACAAGACTTAAGATAATCAACACACTCAGTACTCAAGTATTCACCTCCTCGATTTGATTAAAGAATCTTGATACTCTTTCCTATTTGATTTTTTACTTTTGCCTTGAATTCTTTGAACTTTTCAAAGACCTCACACTCGTACTTCATTAAGTACACATAACCATACTGTGACAAATCATTGCTAAATGTTACAAACTAGACATAACCACCTTGGGCCATAACATTTATGGGCCCACATGCATCTAAATATATCAATCCTAATAGTTCAATAGCCCTTTCCCCTTATCCAACAAAATGAGACTTGGTCATTTTTTTGAGAATACACGACTCACAAGTTGGCCTAGATTCAACACACAAATCACAAATAAGACTCTTACGAGCCAACTTGATAGGCTTACTCTTGCTTATATGACCTAGCTTAAGGTGCCATAACTGTTTGAAATTTATATGATTATCTTGAGAATGCTTCTCATTTACAGTGGTATTAGGTCTAACAACCATTTTCTAACTATATTCACATACATGTGTTTTCAAAAAGAACAGACCATTTACCATCATAACTTTTTCCACACACATATTATTATACAAAATATTATATTCATTACATGCAAAAGAAAATGTATAACCATATTTTACAAGTTGTGGAATATATACTACATTTTGAATCGCATTTGGAATAAGTAAACAATTATAAAGTACTAATACATGCCCAGAAGATAAAGATACAGAAGTAATCCTTATAGCTAAGGCAGTAACGCTTGCCCCATTGCCAACCTTCAAGACCACCTTGCGTTTCCCAAGCGCCTTACTTCGACTGAGATCCTAAGCAGATAAAAAAATATGAGAAGTAACACTAGAATCTAAAATCCAAGAAGCAATGTATCAACATATCGTAAGATCAGTCTCAATGAGACACAATGAAGGAATCATACCTTAACCCTCTAGGCACTTTCCTTTCAAGCTCCGCAAATAGTCGAGGCATTTTCTCTTCCAGTGTCCCTTCTAACTGCAAAAGTAATAGTTACCCTTTGTCTCTGATTGCTTACCACCATTCCCAACCCCCATGGCACTCATCTTCCTATTTCTAGATTTAGATTTCTTCTGAGAAGAAGAAGAGGCAACCGCAAGAACTCCTTCTCACCCTTTGCCTTTCATCTATGACTGCACGGTTATTAACATGTTTAATAACCCTAGAGAGAACACTCAATTTCATTTATATAAAAATAAGTAATGAAAGATCCAAAAGATTCCGACAACAATTGCAGGATAAGGTAGACACAGAGTTGAGGATTAATCGGGAATTACAAAGCATCCAGTTGACCAATTGCATTGATCATGCTGATGACATTGTCCTTAATATCTGACATTCAACCATCTAGGCCCGAAATAGCTTTTTTGATATATCATATCGATCTATCCTACTATGCTAGTCAGAGAGGTTCCTGAGATGTTGTATCATGCTTGTAGCACTCATAAAATGATCAAGCTAATGTTGCAAATCATTACATCGATGCAAGAATGTAGTTATAGGCTCTCATGTCATTCTCTTTCATAATATCCCAAGTGATCATCTCTTCCTCAATCGTAGTCTGGGGAATTTCAGTAGGTGGAGCAAAAGAAAAAACATCATCAATTCTTTCCATATTGAGCACTATCTTTAAATTACAGAACTAGTCAAGAAAATTAGAGCCAGAGAGCCTATTAGTGTCTAAAATACGTTATAACGGATGTAATCCTACCATTTTAATATGCAAAAAAAAGATAGATATATTAACTTGT
Organism: Diospyros kaki; assembly: GCA_036245055.1. Taxonomy (NCBI): domain Eukaryota; kingdom Viridiplantae; phylum Streptophyta; class Magnoliopsida; order Ericales; family Ebenaceae; genus Diospyros; species Diospyros kaki. The sequence goes on from BSEG01000003.1 coordinate 9,672,785, forward strand.
ATCTTTGTAAAACACCATTTATTAAGGTCTTTAGAGAAATTGGTAGTCCCACTAACTTTTTTGAATCCTACACTTCCCAAGTAAGAGACATGATCCCTTTATATTCAAGATCCAATAGCGGGTGGTTGAATTCTCTTTCATAAGAATACCCTTCACATTTTAGTTACTTGGAGTACCCTCATAATTGAGTAGGCAACACTTGTCACCACATCATATATGGAGCTCGACCTTCGACTTCTAACCCATCATAAAACTGACATTTTAGTTACTTGGCCTAATAGACTAGTTAGATCCCACTCACTACTGAGTTAAGTGCAATGAGTTGAACATCACCCTTCTTCACATTTTAGTTACTTGGTTAGATGAGACCCGTTAAACATCGCCCCATCTCATGGTTAATAGGAGAAATTAAACAATCTTTCATGAAATGTACCCTCATATTTTGTTATGGGGCACACCCAATCAGACTGATGAACCCCTATGACAATGGGAAGCCACGATGAATTAGATTCACTATTTAGATCTAATATTAATGCAATAGAAAGATTTTTGGGCTTTTTATTTAATAGTCTCATCATTTATTCTGTCACACGACTATTGTATAATAAAATGAATAATAAATAACCAGAATGATCATAGGCTTGCTCACAGAATAAACCCAAGCCTTAAGAGTTTAAACTGTGGTACACATTAACTCCTTGATGGACTATTTTCTTGACTGCTTCTTACTATCGTCAAGTCCTTAACGTCGTCTTCAAATTACAACTTTTGTAAAATAAATACCGAAAGAAGCTACTTGAGGCTTATGCCTCAGTACATACCCGAATGAACAATTATTACATATTGAAATAAATCAATCAAAACCCTATAACATTCATTCATTCATACCAAGCACATTCTCATCCTAAACATACATCTACTTCTGTCGTTGTTTCGAAACAATTTTGAAGAGATGTGTATACCGCATATGCCAAATATTACAACCAAGCATCCAAACACACACATCTAAATCCCCACGTCAATGTCTAATGTGAATTACCACACAACCATCGACAACGAAACTGATAGAACAAACTATCTATCTGTTACAGTCGATAAAAGTCAACTCTTTAGTGCCTGGGAGTCAACTCTTGCCATCTTTGGGAAGTCGACTTTCCAAGAGGAAGAGTTGACTCTCCGAGATGCAGAATAAAAAAATTAGCACTATAAGTCATTCTAATGCCAACCAAATACTATATTTGACGTATACAACCGTGTATATGCATTAAGTATCAAGCAAGACTCTGGTACCATTGATGGAAAACCCGTGTACGACTTTATAAAGAATTTTAAAATTTTTATGCACATCACATGTAGCTTACTTATTTAAATAACATGCATATTAATTATATTAATATAAATACACACATACCTGTTGCCTGATGTAGATAGGTATTGTAGGCACCCCTAACTAAGGACCCATAAAAAGATGACATATATGCCAAAAACCAATTAGAAATGTAAAACATAGTCCTTGTTATTGACAACGGAAGCCACACTTATATATTCTTACTCATAGACATATACACTAGGGTCCACATACCCACAAACGTAGTTTAATATTACACACCACATTAGGGTCAACAAACCCACCATATCCCCTCAGGGGTATAACCTAGAACATAGACAAGCATAACTTAATAATTCACATCACAAAACAACCCCCCAAGAACCTTTTGGTTGAGACGATTTTGTACACTCTTCTACCCCATGGCTCCAGATTCACTTGGCTCGCCCTCTTCTTTAGCCTTACCCTTACCTAGAATGATGTAAGCAAATATAAACCACAAGGCCCAGCAAGTATAATTGGAAGAAAGTGAGCATAAGAGTCATAGGTATCAAGAAGCAACATAATCATGAATGTCATTTAAGGGACATTCACTTGGTAACACGATGAAACATGCATTCATGCTCACATGCAATCCTTTTAAAACCATAATCATGGGACCAAAACTCAAAACCATGGGACCGAAGTCCATAACATAAACCTGGGACCGAAGTTTAACTATGAGCAGAAGCTTTCTCTACGCATATATCCTGCGTACTCATCTGTTGCACGCATCATGATCCCTTTACATATTTTTAAAAACCATTTTCATGCACATGCTTCATGCATCATCATAACATGCATATTTGTAATAACTTCTCATATATAACTGACATGTGATTAATGAAGTAATATGCACAATAGGGCAACATTCATGCAACGCAACATCAAACCATTGCATGTCCATAATAAGCATCATTCTATAAGAAAGATAGGGTGATTCAAAACCTTATTTGAGACTATGAGGTATAAATAGGAACCATAGATTAACTCACTAGGAACGGAGAATAACTTGTAAAATGACTCGCTAAGATAGAAGCATAAACTTACAACAATAATGAATAGAGAATGGAACTTTCATATTAATAAAAGACTGAGATCTTACCTCTCCAATGAACAAAGAGAAAGATGAACTTGCCTTAAATATTTTCTTGACCCTTGCAATAAACCAGAGTCGTTACTCAAGCCCACGCCACCAAAATCTCCTTAATTTCTCTCCAAAATTCTCCTTAATCTCTCTCTCAAATCCCTCTTTACTCAAGCATTCATGACCTATTTACAGGCCCAAATAGTAGGGGAAATGCAGAAATAACGTCGGGGGAGGGGCCAGGGCGGATCAATTTCTAGTGGAAAAAAAAGTGTTTGGACGTGTGGCAGTGGCTGGCAGCCGCGCATGGGCGGGCGACAGCGCATGCAAGCTATGTGGTCGTGCGCGCGCTTTTGGCAGTGCGACAGTGCGCATGCTGTCCGCGTGGCCGTGTGTGCCTAAGCTTGCAGGGGCCTCTGTGGGGCCGCGTGCGAGTGCTATAAAATGGCGTCATTGGTGCTTGGCTTGCTGGGAATAAAAATTCCCAGCTTGCCTTTGCTTCAAGCAAGGCTCGAACCCGAGCCTCCCAGTTGCACACACGCACCTCAACTGCGCCCTTAATATATAAATTGCACAAATTATTTTTTAAGGTGAATCTCATTTCCAAAATTACACTTTAACCCTAATAAATTTCAGAAATTAACCCAAATTAACTTATTTTAATCTTTCCTTATTTTCATAAATACCTTCAAACAAAATAATTAATTACTTAATTTTCTCAAAAATAACATAAACTATTATTTTCCCTTAAATCCCCAAAATATTCCATAACAACCTCAAATAATTTCGAATAATTACCAAAACTCACTTGATCAATTTTAATTCTCTCCAATTAATTCCTAACACCCAAATTCACATTAATTCAAAAATAAACGGGTCGTTACAAATCCTCCCCCCCTTAAAAGAATTTGATCCTCCAAATTTGTACCTGGTCATTCAAGCAACTAAGGGAAGGAATGCTTCATTTCTTCATCTAGCTCCCATGTGGCTTCTTCTGAATTGTGATACTACCATTGGGCCTTTACATAAGAAATAGATCTGCGCCTCAATAGTCTCTCTTTTAGCTCCAAAATGGCTACTGGCAATTCGTCATATGACGCATCTTCCTTGACTCCAAGAGTTTGATAATCAATAATATGATAAGGGTCTGGCACGTACTTTAGCAGCATGGACACATGAAATACATTATGAACATTGGCTAATTTTGGAGATAAAGCTAGCCGATAGGCTAATGATCCTACTCGCTCCAATATCTCGAATGGTCCTACATACCAAGGGCTGAATTTTCTAGAGATCTCGAATCTCCGCACGCCCTTCATAGGCATTATCTTGAGCCATACATGATCCCTAATAGCAAACTTGAGGTCACGTCGTCGTCTATCAACATAACTTTTATGCCTATCTTGGGTTGTCTTCATTTGAGCCCTGATGAGTCGGATCTTCTGAGAGGTCTACTCAATTACTTCTAGCCTAAGTAAAGTCTTGTCTCCTACTTCTTCCTAGCAAATGGGTGATCTACACGAGCGACCATAGAGCACCTCATATGGTGGCATCCCAATACTAGAATGAAAACTATTGTTAGAAACAAATTCCGCTAATAGCAAATGATCATCCCAACTTCCGTAGAAATTTAGCACACAAGCTCTCAACATATCTTCCAAGGTCCGGATAGTCTGTTTTGTCTGCCCGTCTGTCTGAGGATGGAATGCAATACTAAATTTTAATTGAGTCCCTAAAGCTTCATGTAAGGCTCCCCAGAACTGAGAAGTAAATTTGGGGTCGCGGTCTAAGACAATACTGACTGGGCTTCCATGTAACCTCACTACCTTTTCAATATACAACTTAACTAACTGGTTTAAGGGAAAGGTCTTCTTAATTGGCAAGAAGTGGGCTGACTTTCTTAATCGGTCTACTATTACCCTTATTGCATCATGCCCTTTTGAAGTTCTAGACAAGCCTGTGATAAAATCCATAGCAATGTGATCTCACTTCCATTCTGGGATCGGCAGTGAATGTAACAAACCGACGGGCCTTTGATGCTCTGCTTTCACTTGCTAGCACACCAGGCATTGTGAGACAAACTTGGCCGCGTCCCTTTTCATACCATCCCACCAAAACTATCGCTGTAGATTCTGATACATTTTTGTTGTGCCCGGATGAATGGTATAACGGACTTTATGGGTTTCAGTCAGAATTTCTTATCTCAATTATTCATTCTCCAGTACACATATTTGACCTCGAAATAGTAATAGTCTGTCGCCCTTCTAGCTGTATCTTACAGCCTCAAATTTCTCCCTATTAGCTAAAACTTTGGCTAGCTTCTTATCAGTGGATTGTTAGACCCGAATCCGATCAATCAATTCCGATTGCACCTTCATATAACCGCAAAACACAATTGTTCTTTCCTCAGACAAAAAGATAGATAGACCATTCAGTTGCTCCAACAATAACCATTCTTGCACAATCATAGTTGCAATGGATGCCCCACGTCGACTCAAAGTATCAGCCACCGCGTCGGCCTTTCTTGGGTGGTATAAAATGTCACAATCGTAGTCCTTAAATAACTCTACCCACCGACGTTGCCTCATATTTAATTCCTTCTGGGAGAAAAGACACTTTAAGCTTTTAGGGTCCATATAAATCTCCACTCTCTTACCATATAGGTAATGCCTCTAAATTTTTAATGCAAACACCACGACAATCAATTCCAAGTCATGTGTTGGGTAGTTCCTTTCGTGCCTTTTCAATTGTTGTGAGGCATAGGCAATTACGTGACCGTCCTGCATCAACACACATCCCAATCCTGAATGTGAGGCATCACTATATATTGTAAATTTCTCCCCATTCCTAGGGATAGCTAACACCAGGGTGGTAGTCAATCTTTGCTACAATTCTTGGAAGCTGGTTTCACATACCTCATCCCACTCAAACTTCACCCCTTTTTATGTCAATTTAGTCATAGGAGCAACCAAATGGGCAAAACTCTCTATAAATCTTCGGTAATAGCTAACCAAGCCAAGGAAACTACGAATTCCAGTCACTATCGTAGGCCTTGGCCAATCCACCACAACCTTAATCTTCTTGGGGTCAACTGAAATACCTTCCCCAGAGACTACATGGCCCAGAAATCCCACTTGTAGTTGCCAAAAGTCACACTTTCTGAGTTTGGCATACAATTGTTTCTCCCTAAGTCTTTGGAAGACTAGTTTAAGATAGATCTCATGCTCCTCTAGACTTAGTGAGTAAATCAAAATATCATTGATAAAGACAATTACGAAGCAGTCTAGATATTCCTTAAGGACTTGATTCATAAGATCCATGAAAATTTATGAGGCATTAGTTAATCTGAATGGCATCATCACGAACTCATAATGCCCGTAGCGGGTTCTAAAAGTTGTTTTCTGCACATCTTTCTCTCTAACGGGCACTTGATGATAACCAGACTTCAAATCAATTTTTGAGAATACTGATGCCCCTCAAAGTTGATCTAGCAAATCATCCACAAGTGGTAATGGGTATTTATTCTTTACTGTCACTTGATTCAACTAGTGATAATCGATACACAATCTTAGGGATCTATCTTTTTTTTTGTACAAATAATACCGGAGCACCCCATGACGGCACATTAGGACGAATAAACCCCTTATCAATCAACTCTTACAGCTGAGTCTTTAATTCTTTCAATTCATTTGGGGCCATCCTATAGGGAGTTTTTGAAATGGGTTGGGTGCCTGAAACTAAGTCAATAAAGAATTCCACCTCTCTTTGAGGTGGTAATCTTGGCAATTCATTTGGGAACACGTTAGAGAACTCACAAACCACCGGAAGCTCCGATAACTTTGTGATTAGTGATTAATTTTGTAAAAATTTTGTTATAATTTCACCCTTATTTTGATCTTAAAATGGTTTAAATTGAATATTATTATGCAATTTGTGATTGCGTGCAAGTTTAAAAATATTAATATAAAAAATATATAAAATAAAAAATAAATATAATATATATAATATTATAATATTATGGATTCTAAACCCAACATAAGGAAGGCCCAAGCCCAAACATCAAGGACCAACTTATGGAAGCTTCTTGGATATTTAGTTTATTTTTGTATTTTTAAACTAGATATTTTGTTTATCTTTGTATTATTAAATTAAATATTTGTTTATCTTTTTTATTATTAAATTAGATAAATTGTGTGGTCTCCATTGCATCTTGTGGGCTATAAATAGATTACTTGGGGTGCATTTGTAACCATCCAATTTTTCATATAATGAAAGTATAGTTGTGTTCTTAGAATTTCTCTCTCAAATTTTCAACTTTAGTTTTTCTATATAGTTTTGTTCTTCGAATTTCTCTCTCAATTCTTCAAACTTTAGTTTCCATATATAGTTGTGTTATGTTATTCTTATTGTCTTTTAATTATATACCACTTATATGGTCTGTTAAATATTGTCTCTTAATTATGCACCGCCTATATGGTCGGTTAAATATTGTCTTTAATTATACATCATCTATATAGTCGGTTAGATATTGTCTTTTAAATGTTATCTTTTAATTTTGCAATTTTAATTCTTGTCATTTAAATTCCTGCCAATTTATTTTCAAATGAAGATGAGTAGATAAATCCAATCTTGGGTTAAGGCAATGACAGTGTCCAATGCCAATGATTCCCAAAGAAAGTTGCGCTTCAAATGTGTAATATTAATCTGATTTAATTTGAGCAAAGTGTGTATAATGTATCTTTGAGTTTGGATTAAAGCATAAGCCTAACTTAGAATTTTCATGCCACATATGGAGATTGCTAGAACTGGAAATATTTTCATACCCAAATCCAAATGATTAATCTGTATTTATAAAATTTGTCTATGGAATATAATTCAATTTATGGTAATTACTTAACTTAGAATTTTCATGCCATGTATGGAGATTGCTTAAACAAAAATTATCATTATCTTCAACAAAAATTACTGACAAATATGCACAACTTAATTCAGATGAATATTACTAATTTTTTCTATTAAATTAGGAATTAATTGGTTTTGACACTAAAATTGTCTTGACCAAAGCTGCTTAAATTCAGTGTTAGTTTAATTTTAATTCTTGCATTTAGATCATCTTAATCACCTCCTAAAATCAAATATTCTGTAATTTTTATTTTCAACCATAAAAAATCTCCCTGTGAACTGACTCGGACTCACTGAAATATAAATTTTAAATTGTACTACACGCACACTTGCACACTGGCGAGTATAATCACCCTACACCTGCTTTAATAAGAGTATTGACGTTCAATGAATTTGGTTGTAGTATTGATAAATAAATGTGCAGGGTAGCGTAGCAGTCACTTTACCTTATTATTCCCATCGGTGGTTACAAAGGCAAGGTACGCCTCACAATCGTGTCGCACCAACCTTTCTGCCTTTAGTACCGAGACCATTGGGATTGAACTCATCAGCTTAATACCCCTATACACGATAGCTAGTTGCTGGGGCTAACTCAAAATGAATCACCTTTCTTCGACAATCAACCTTAGCATAGTGTCGGGATAACTAATCCATACCTAGGATAAGATCAAAGTCCCTGATGCCCAACACCACAAAGTCGCCAAAACATTTCTTGTCATACACCTTAATTTCACAATTCTAAAGTACCTCACTCCCTACTAACACCACATCCCTAGGTGTAGACATAACTAGGTAATTTGACAATATAGTTCTAGGGATGGGAACATGACATATAACATGCAGTGCGATAAAAGAATGAGTAGAACTGATATCAAAAAGCATATGCACATGTACACCATATAAAGAAAGAATATCTTGAATAATCTCGTTCCCTTGCTCTGCATTTGCTGTCATCAGGGCGAACACCCTTTCCCTGCACACGGGGTTTGTCTGCAGTAGCAGGGTGCTATGGCATCATCATCTGTGGGATTACTCCTTATGCCCTAGGTGCTACTGGCCTCTAGTTAAGCTGGGGTCCTTGTCCTCTGAATCTTTGCCCTTCATACTGAGGTTGGGCTAGTTGCGGACAATTATTTGCTAGGTGCCCCTTCTATCCGAATCGAAAGCATTTTACTTCTATGCTAGCCATTGTCTTATCTTGACTACGAGGACATTCCCTTCGCATATGTCCTGCCTGTCCGCACAAATAGCAAACTCCACTACCAAAGCGACAGGGTTCCTTATGTCTTTTGCTACAATTACCACATGGCAAAATTTTTATCATCCCGCTTGTTGGACGTGCTTCCCACTTTCTCTTCTTGTTACCCGTTCCTTTTTGCATCCCTTGTCCATTCCCTAGTTCAGTCTTAGCTCGCTCAATGGCGTAAGCTCTCTGTACCACAATTGAGTAGTCCAAAATCCTTACTCTAGCTAGTGCATGTCAAATGTCAACTCGTAGACCCCTCTAGAATTTTACAGCTTTCTTTGCTTCAATCGATACCAATTCTAGAGCAAATCTGGCTAAGGAAGTGAACTCAGTTTCATACTGAGCCATGGACATACTTCCTTGCACTAGCTTTATAAACTCATATGTCTTTTACTCTCGAATCTTGTCATGGAAAAATTACCCATTGAACGCTTATTGAAATTTGGCCCATGAGGGTTCCCTTCCTGTGTACCTCTGATGGGCGATTTCCCACTATTTTTCAGCATCCCTCTCAAAAGGAAGGTAGCAAATTGCACCCTTTGTGTATCACTGCATCCCATAGTTCGGAGATGCTTTTCCATGGACAACATCCAATTTCCCGCTACCAAAACATCCATGCCTCCATTGAATTTTGGAGGTCAAAGTGCCATAAAATTCTTTAGTAGTTGGCCTCCTACACTGTTCTCCATTCCTTGAACCACTGGATTAGAGACTTGACCATGATTATTCTCGACCTCCCGCTGTACTTGTTCTTACCCTTGATCATTCCTCAATTGGTTAGCAGCAAGCATCTCAATGTTTTCCATATCCTTGCTAAAGATTCATGCACCTTATCCATCTCTTGTCGCAGCCCTCCATTGGACTCCCCCGAAGGCATAGGTGCAGGTTGGCCACGGCCTAGGCCCCGGGTTAGTGGCCTTCCTCGACGAGCACTCATTTTCCTACACAACTAACATATTTAGTGTCTAATTCTTACATAGTCTCACATTTATTTGCTAGAAATACCCTTAACTCTACCCAACATTCCTATGTATACAGAGACTCAACCCAAACCTTGCTCTGATACCACCAATTGTAGGCACCCCTAACTAGGGACCCATAAAAAGATGACATATATGCCAAAAACCAATTAGAAACGTCACACATAGTCCTTGTTATTGACAACGGAAGCCACACTCATACATTCTTACTCATAGACAGATACATTAGGGACCACAAACCCACAAACGTAACTTCATATTACACACCACATTAGGGTTCACAAACCCACCATATCCCCTTAAGGGTACAACCTAGAACATAAACAAGCATAAATTAATAATACACATCACAAAACTAAGGACCTTTTGGTTGAGACTGCTCTATATACACTTCTACCCCAAGGCTCCAGATTTACTTGGCTCGCCCTCTTCTTTAGCCTTACCCTTACCTGGAATGATACAAGCAAATATGAGCCACAAGGTCCAGCAAATATAACTGAAAGAAAGTGAGAATAAGAGTCATGGGTATCAAAAAGCAAAAGAATCATGAATGCCATTTAAGGGACTTTCACATGGTAACACGATGAAACATGCATTCATGCCCACATGCAATCCTTTTAAAACCATAATCATGGGACCAAAGCCCAAAACCATGAGACCGAAGTCCATAACATAAACCTGGGACCGAAGTCCAACTCTGAGCAAAAGCTTTCTCTACGGATATATCCTGCAGACTCATCCACTGTGCGCATCATGAGGCCTTTACATATTTTTAAAAACCATTTTCATGCACATGCTTCATGCATCATCATAACATGCATATTTGTAATAACTTCTCATATATAACTGACATGCGATTAACGAAGTAATATGCACAATAGGGCAGCATTCATGCAACACAACATCAAACCATTGCATGTCCACTATAAAGCATCATTTTCAAATAAAGATAGGGTGATTTAAATCCCTATTTGAGACTAGGAGGCATAAATAGGAACCATAGAATAATTCACTAGTAATTGGCGAATAACTTGTAAAATGACTCGCTAAGATAGAAGCATAAACTTGCAACAACAAGGAATAGAGAATGGAACTTTCATATTAATAAAAGATTGAGATCTTGCCTCTCAAATGAACAAAGAGGAAAAAGAACTTGCCTTAAATATTTTATTGACTCTTGCAATAAACTAGTGTCACTACTCAAGCCTACGCCACTAAAATCTCCTTAATTTCTCTTAATTTATCTCCAAAATTCTCCTTAATCTCTCTCTCAAATCCCCCTTCACTCAAGCATTCATCCATCACCAAGCCCCCAGCCCCTTCCAATTTCATGCCATGTGGCACTCAATTAGGTTTTTTGAGTGGCACCAAAATTTGACTCTAGCCTTGGCAAAAGTCGACTTTCATCGCCTCGAAAGTTGACTTCTTCCATAGGAAAGTCTACTCTCCAAGCCAACAAGTCAACATTTGATTCGCCAATCCTTGAGACACTTCAGGCACAACATATGGTTACCAGATGCGACATTATATGGTGTGTGAATTTTTAGATTCATTACCCGCTAGTAATTAGATAGCATTGAAACCCCTTTTGGTACTGACGAACCCCCTTGACCTATCACCAAAATCTCTCCATATCCCAATAATGATCCAATAGTTCTTGAATAACACCTAGCTTTGGTTCAGGACAATAGAAGTAGTAGTGAAGTCTTACTTCAAGTGAACATATTACAGATGATGATTATCGTGTGCTATAATCCTTCTATCACCTAACGTCTCGATTGAGCAAGTGCCATGGAGTGATAAACTCAGAAACTCAGTAACTATGTGTTTGACCTCGTTATTATGACTAGATGTGTAACGCCTCTAAATTTCTCTTTACTTCTCATTTAGACAAGCTCAGAAAGTTATTATGCCCCTTCACCGGAGACCCCTCATTCAAGGAATCTAATAGGGGTCTGTCAGAAATGAGGGCACATACGCAAAACCCAATTAGAAGTGTCATGCATATTCCTTGCTATTGACAACGGAAGCCATACTCATACATCATTACTCATAGACATATACATATTAGGGTCAACATACCCACCATATCCCCTCAGGGGTACAACCTAGAACGTAAACAAAATGTAACTTAGTATTACACATCTCAAAACACCCTCAGGGACCTCCTGGTTGAGGTAGCTCTGTACACATTTCTACCCCACGGCTCCAACTTCACTTGACTCGCCCACCTCTTTAGCCTTACCCTTACTTAGAATGATGCAAACAAATATGAGCCACGAGGCCCAGCAAGTATAACTGGAAGAAAGTGAGCATGAGAATCATGAATAACATTTAAGGCACTCACGCCACCCTCTTCACATTACTTTAAATGATAACAAGGTAAAACATGCATTCATGCTCATATGTAATCTTTTAAAATCATAACCACAGGACCGAAGTCCTTCTTTGAGCTGAAGCTTTCTTTGCGGATATATCCTGTGGAATCTATCCGATGCGTACATCATGAAGCCTTTAAACATTTTAAAACCCTTTTCACGTACACACTCCATGCATCATCATAACCATGCATTTTTATAATTTCTTATCACATATAACTGTCACACAATTACCCGAGCAACATACACACGAGAGCAAAACTCACGCAAGACAACATCAAACCCTTGAATGCCCTCAATAAAACATCATTCCCAAAGGAAGATAGGGTGATACAAAACCCTATTTGGAACTCAGTAGGTATAAATGAGAATCATGAAAAGTTACCAAAATAACCACATAAGCCATATGCAAGTTGATCCTTCCATAATCAAGGGTTTACTTGTCCTAAACTTAAGAAATAAAGGCATCGTAAAAGCAAGGGCAATAGAGTATTTAAGAGCTAACAAGATAGAAGGAAAATGAAATAATTACTAGAAAAGGGAAATAACTTGTAAAATGAGAAAAGAACTTACAAAATAGAAAGTTAAGAAGAATGAACTTGCCTTAGATATTTTTCCTTAACCCTTGCAACGTACCAGGGTTGCTAAAGTCACAACCCAAGTCCCCACGCCACCAAAATCTTCCTAATCTCTCCAAAATTCTCCATTTTCCTCAAATAACCATCACATATATATAGACCAAGAGGAAGAAATGTTGTAAGGACTTCGTGGTAGCAAACAATTATCAATTTCTGGGGCACAAAGGTAGTGTGGACATGTGGCATGGCATAAGGCAACAGGTAGCAATGGCTGGCAACCGCATGGCACGCAGCAGGGTCATGCGCGTGCATGGGCGCCATCTGGAGCCTTGAAATGATGTCATTTTGGCGCCTGGCTAGGTTTAAAAACCTAGCCATTTTTCTTTGCATGGTCGTTGGTTTGATCCCATGACCTCTCTTAGCTTTTTATGTGCTAACCTCTCCCAGCTTTTTACGCGCTGACCTCTCCTAGCTTTTTACGCGTGCGCACCAACTCGCCTACATGCTTCCTTGATTAAAATTGTGCATATTTTATATTTAAAGTGACTCGGTCACCAGTTTTCAAAATTACACTTAAACCCCAATATTTTTGAATAATTACTAAAACTCCCTTGACCAAAAATAAATTAATTTTAATTTCTTCTACTTAATTCCTTACACATAAATTTACATTAATTCATAAATAAACGGGTCATTACAAGATGACATCTTAATAAACTCATTTCTTGATATTTAATCTGCCCTGACTAGGGATTGTCCTATCACATTAATAGTAGATCACATAGGATGTTCACCCCATCAATTACCGACGAGGGTGATAGATCCTATCCCCAACACCTATCTCCATATACCAGCAATACAAAACCAGATAAATGAACCTTTCCACCTTCCAATTGAAAGGTTTGGCTCATTAGCAAATCTCGCACACTAATATACAAAATAATCATGCTAGTTCAAATTCGAGTATTAATACACCATCGCATCCTAACGACATGACCATTATCTACTATGTCGTGTGGTCTGTTATCGACGTCACATTCGATAAGTTATTCCCCAATAACCACCCACATGTCTACTAGCGACATCTCATGTCACGTGACGTGTGACACTCCATCCTCCCATTAGCATCTCATATTGAACGAGGAAGTAACCTCTAAGCTAATGCATACTCGATTAATTGGACTCCCTATCCAAAGAATCTAAGAACTAGGAATAATTTAAGACATCCTTTTACAGAAGAATCTTGTCACACAATCTCAACTCCTTGAGAATAAGATTTTCAAACAGAATATCTAGGGACTCATTCATGTGTTAAACTGGAGAGCTCATAAATAAAGAAACTTTCCTTTTATAAATATATAAAAAGATACAATGAATGTGACCAGTTACACTCCCGCTAGATGTCATCCAAATTTAGCATTAGGGAACACAACACTAACACCTCCAAATCTATACCTTCTACCACATATAACTTATGGACTTGAAGGAAACCTGATCTAAGTCATTTGAGAACTTAGGTTTGTGTAGCCTATGTTCATGATCCTTTTCATAAAAACATGGAATGTTAGGTTAGGAGGCAAAAAGAGTATATTTGTAAGATACTCAACACACTCAAAAGGATGTCTTTTTATCGATGATCAAGCAAGTGGTAATGTTACCTAGTTTGAATCTCATGATGCATTTTTCTTGGAAAATGAGTTTCCTAGCAGGGGAAAGATAAATTAAAATTTGTCTCTTTATGAAATTGAGGATTTGGACAATTTTATTGCTCGTGTAAGACTTTTGAATAAATAGCAAAGTGATATGTAAAATACATGGATCGCAACAGAATATTCAAAACTGATTTGCCTAACAACCTCCGTGGAAGAAAACTATAAAAGCTTTCTTATGCGTCCACCCCTTGTTTGCTCAAGGCTCGAATGGTGATATCGAAGATAGTATATGAGCGATTAGAAACTGATTCTGATTGTCATTATTTTTTCATTAGACTCTATGTCTATTTGTAGGTCTCACAAAGATACAAATAGACATATCTATAAAGGAATTTGAATCTAATTCAAATTCTAATTACTTATCCCATTATATTGTTAAAATTCAAATATTAATGAATTTGAAACAAATTCAAATTCATAACATTTATCTTAACATTAGGAATTTATCCCAATGTAACCGTAATTCTAACAATCTCCCACTCGGGTACATGGGATAATGCTCAACTCATCTTTTCATACAGGACGTCAAAGGGTGCGACCTTGATGACAATGATAAGAGTACTATATCAAACAACCACCAATGCCAACATAGTACTGCTGCAAAAGGAAATAAACGAGGCAATGCCATCTATGCCTTAGATAATAAATAACACATCTATCAAATGCTTCCAATCTCTCAAGAGGAACTCTGAACAGCATTTGATCATTAATTGAAGTTCTTGCACTCACGATCATCACACAGATGATCGTCCGGACTATGAGTTGCAAAACTTACATGATGTGGTATAAATTACCTTTCCCAAAATTCGAAACAATCCATCTCTTAGTTCAACCACTTGCCCAAACATGGTCCACCTAGCTGCTTTCTTGCTAGCCAATTGGGTGACATGCTAAAGTAGTGTAATTGAACCTCAACTTCATGAAACAATTTTAGGTCAGAAGGCATATGTGAATAGGGTCTCACGCAGTGATAGAGAGAGAACAATCTTGTCACTTCCCTATAGCGGTCGTATAAGTGCATGCTGTATGATGTGCATGCTATGGTGGAGCTCCCACTAATCAGGGATGTTACACTCAAAACACCATACAGATGTCGGCCCAGTCATCACATAGGCACTAGCCTGAGTCACTCAACTCATGAGTACTCACATCTTCCTATTCTCATGTTTAATATGGAATTTAGAATATATCCATATTCGAATTCTTCAAATAAGTCTCATCTTAGCCGTACTAAGGCGACAATAACAACCTTAGATACCCTTCATGTATCAAGGCACTTACACTAACCACATAAGTCCAAGAGTAAGTTGTCTCATCCTGCACACCACACAAGTGTCAGGGCGATCGTCCGCGTGAGTGGACCGATCCTAGCCTGGTGACATTCACGAACGTGTGCAATTATTTTCTTGTTTTCCATATCAACAACACAATGTCATATAATGAAAACAGAAAAGAGATAACAAATATCCATCAAATAAGATAACAAATATCCATCAACATAAATCAAAATGAATGTCGTAAACAGTGATCAAATGTAGAACTCAAATTCTACGTAATCCCATACGCCTCACATGGGATTCAAATACATTCCTGGTAAGTGGCTTTGTCAATGGGTTAGGCAATATTTCAGCGCTAGGAATATAACTCAAAATCACTTCGTTGTCCCTGATCAATCCTCTAATGTAGTGATATCTTCTTCTGATGTGCTTTCTTCTATCATGAAATTTGGGGTCATGTGCGAACTGCATCACAGCCGTGTTGTCGATACAAATTTCGACAGGTTCATTAGCCTGAGCTGTTACCCCGAGTTCTCGAAGGAAAGCACTAAGCTAGGATGCATGTCTTCCAGCTTCTGAGCTAGCCACATACTCTGCTTCCATGGTCGATTGAGCAACACAATCTTGCTTCTTGCTTTGCCAAGAAAAAAAGCCTCCACCAAGAGTGAAAACATATGTTGATGTGGAGACACTATCATCTTTATCTCCGCTAAAATCAGCATCAGTGTAGCCACTTACTTTCATATCTCCACCTTGGAAAACTAGAGCATAATCACAAGTACCACGTAAATACCTCATGATTCTCTTGACAACTCTCCAATGTATCTCACTAGGATTACTTTGGTATCTACTTACTAGCCCAACGGCGAAACATATATCAGGACGAGTACACTTCATAAGGTACATGAGACTCCCAAGAGCATTGACGTATGGTTTCTTTTCCATTAGTTTCCTTTCTTCCTCTGTTTTAAGGCACTGACTGGTACTCAAAGTGCAACCCTTATCAACTGGAGTATCAATAGGCTTTGATTATCCATATTAAACCGTTCAAGGATCTTACGAAGGTAAGTCTCTTGAGACAAACTCAAAAGCCTCCTTGAGCGATCCCTCGAGATCTTAACTCCGAGGATATAACTCGTTTCCCCTAAATCCTTCATCTCAAAGACAGAGGATAACCATTTCTTAATGGTGTTGATCATCTCCAAGTTGTTTCCAACCAATAAGATGTCATCTACATATAAGGACAAAATTAAGAACCCATCTTTTGTCCGTTGGATATACACACAATGGTCTTCCTCCATCATGGTCAAACCAATAGAGGTAACGACTTCATGAAACCGTAGATACCATTGTCTAGACGACTGTTTGAGACCATATATGGATCATTTGAGATGGCACACTTTGCCATCTTGCCCTTCAGTAACAAAATCGATGGTTGATTCATATATATCTCCTCGTCTAGTTCTCCATTGAGAAATACTGTCTTGACATCCATCGCGTGTAGCTCAAGATCTAAATGAGCGACGATGGGTAGAATCACGCGAATAGAGTCAAATCTCACCACAAGAGAAAATGTCTCTAAGAAATCTACACCCTCCATTTGGGTGTAGCCCTTCGTGACCAACCGGGCTTTATACTTGTCAATCGATCCATCAGCTCGGCATTTGATTTTCAAGACCCACTTGTTACCAATCGCCTTTCTATTTGGTGGAAGATCAACAAGTTCCTACACCTTGTTCTTATTCATTGAGTCCATTTCCTCTTTCATAGCGATTAACCATTGATCTCGGTTTGGGGAAGTTAAGACTTCTTCATAAGAAGTCAACTCAATGTCATCCGACATGGCACACATAAGTACCCTTCCCTCAATATCATCAAAATGACGACGAGGGATAAGCCCACGTTGGCTGCGTCGAATTATTTGAGTCTCCAAATTATTGTCTATGGGTTCACTCCCACTAACTGCAGGAATTCTCCCACTGACAAAAGGCACTTCCTCTTGTAACTCATATAATTGGGATTCCTTATCAACCTCACCAATTCTTGGGAACTCATCCTCAAGAAACTCTACATCCTGAGATTCCGTCTTAGTCAAACCCCTACAAGGATGTTCACCACACATGACGTATCCTTTTGAACCTACATGATACCGAATGAACACCTTCTTGCTGGCTCTTGGTCCAAGTTTTCCATACTTGTGGGACGTGCTATGAACATATCCAGCTGATCCCCAAGGCCACAAGTGATCCAAGTTTGGACTTCTTCCAGTCCATAATTCATAAGAGGTAGAAGGCACAGATTTGCTTGGAACACGATTAAGAATGTAGGTTGCAGTCAACAACGCATCTCCCCAGAAACTAATCGGGAGATTCGCCTGCGCTAGCATTAATCTAACCATTTCCAACAAAGTCCTATTACGGTGTTCTGCAACACCATTTTCTTGCGGAGTGCCAAGAATGGTTAGGTGTCGAACTATACCTTTTTCCTCACATAGACTTGTAAACTGATCCAAAAGATATTCACGGCCTTTATCGGTTCGAAGAGTTTTTAAGCTCTTATCCATCTGATTTTCAACCTCAAGCACAAAGCGTCTGAAGCAATCTAAAGCTTCTGACTTGTGAGAAATCAGATACACATAACCGAAACGTGAATAATCATTTATGAAGGTAATAAAGTATGATGCACCATGACGTGCCCTCGTATTCATAGGACCGCATATGTCGGAGTGTACTAACTCCAAAGGACAAGATGCACGGGAAGCCTTACCAAAAGGTTTCCTCTTAGCCTTACCGGCTAAGCAAGGCTCACACACAGTGAGTCTCACTTTACTGAGAGATCCCAATAGATCTTTTCTCGTCAGCCTTACCATCCTCTCTTAACCCACATGGCCAAGTCTCTTGTGCCATAAATCACAATCAACATTTACGATAGAAGAAGTAGAGGAAACCAAAGCAATATAATGGTTATCATAAACATCATCCAAATTAAGTTTGAAAAAACCATCTACTAAGAAACCACCACCAAAGAATGTATCATCCAAATAGATGTTCACGCCAGTATCACGGAAAAGAAAAGAATAACCTTGTCCTAATAAACATGCTACTGATAATAGATTACACTGGACTCCAGGAGCATATATAACATCCTTCAGGAGTAGAATCTTGCCATTCTTCAACTTGAGCTGGAACGAACCAACTCCAAGAACTTCTTCTTGTGTGCCATTCCCAAGCGTGACGTACTGAGTTCCCGCTATCACCCGGTGGTAATCCACAAACCTTTCTTTCTCAACACTTATGTGTCATGTTGCTCCTGTATCCACAATCTACTCAAGACGTGAGTATGCAACTAATGCAAGCAAGCAAACATGAATCAAAGGGGAATAAGAAGAGAAATGTACCTTCTTCGGCTTTGGACAATCCCGAGAGAATTGACCATTCTTCTTACAATTATAGCATTTCAATTTAGACTAGTCTTTCTTTCCACGTGTCCCTCTTTTAGCCTTCTTACTCTTTCCATTCTTGGGCGTAGGCCCTGATGCCTTCGATTCTTGTCTCTTGCGTTTGGTCCCGAAGCCCTCACGTCTGTCGACTTTGGCTACAAAAGACGCCGCATGGTTCCCTTCAACACGCTCCGCCTCAAGCTCTAAGTGACGTGAAATATCATTAAAAGTTTTGATATTTTTGCTGTGCGTCATAAGGAGCTTCATCTGAGACCACTCAGGGTCAGGCAAGGATCTGATCACCCCTAGGAGTTGCTGCTCATCAATAAGCACTACTCCCGCACTCTAAAGATCTCTGATAAGTGAACCCATCACTCTCAAATGCTCAGCCATGCTGT
The DNA here is from genome assembly GCA_036245055.1 of Diospyros kaki. NCBI lineage: Eukaryota > Viridiplantae > Streptophyta > Magnoliopsida > Ericales > Ebenaceae > Diospyros > Diospyros kaki. The sequence goes on from BSEG01000003.1 coordinate 9,692,148, forward strand.
GCCTCGGGTCTTTAACATACTGTTGAAATTTTAATTTTAAAGCACGAAGCTTTGTTGCATATGTCTGACCAAAAGTGATCTTCAACTTTTGCCACATTTCCATGGCAGTCTGGCAAGACTCGAACTGGCCCATGAGATCGGCCCGCATGGTAACTAGCATTGCAAGATGAGCATAACGGTCTCTCTGAAGCCATTTGCCATAGGCCCGCTGTGTCGCTAAGGAAACATTTTCCCCTTGCGGCACGGGAAGTAAAGTCTCCAAGACATCCCATACTTTCTCCATATGAAGTAGATACTGAATCTGCTTCTCCCATGTGGAGTAGTTGGACCCATCCAACTTATCTATCCTGGTCATGCTTCCAGCAACTGAACTGGCAGCCATTAATCACTGAATCAGGGACAACAAAAGACATTCAATGCACATGTTCAAAGCAAACAATTAAATCAAATATTTAACTATGCATTTCGGGATCAACAGATCGCCAGGCTTCAAAGTCATCACCCTTAATGCATAACTAAAATATTATGACTTAATTGTTTATGTAATAGAACTAATCCACAATATCCAACAATAAGTTAGGACCCATACAAGGCCCAAGATCGATACTAAACCGAAATTAATTATCAATAAGCAAATAAAACTAAATATTTACAGGCAATAGATAATTAATTAAGTTGGCAAAAATGCCACATCACATTTATTTATAATTTTAGACTCAAAATTAAACTTATTAATTTATAGTCTAAAAGAATAAATCAAACAATTATCATGACAATATTAAAACAAATAATAAAAGTCATGAAAACAATTTTATTAATTACAAAAAGTAATATTCCAGAATTAAATATCCCTAAAATAATTCTGATTTTTTTTTAATCTCAAAATAGATTTATTATTTAATTTCTAACTTTAGGCACAAAATTAAACTAATTAATTAATAGCCCAAAGCATAATCCCATTAATTAAATAAAACCCCAAGAGAATGGCCCAAAACAAAATTGAGGCCCATAAGATTTTAAATTAAAAAACTGGTCCATTAATTAATAAAACTAATGGCCCAAGTATATGTCCAAGCCCAGTTGGAATTAAAACAAATCCATTAATAGAACTTATCTAGATCTTTTAAATAAAGTTGGTCAAGAGATCAGATCTGACCCAATGGGTCAACCCAGCACTAAATTGGATCTTCTTCTTCTCCAAACCCATAGGGTTTTCTGGGCATGAACCAGCGCTGCTGCCACCCGCTTTCCTTCTTCCTCCACCGCTGGCTACCCTTCCACCTTCTCTGTTTGACGCGGCCGGACACAAAGTCCAACAACCGATCGATGGCTCGTAACAGCCACCATCGGTCATCAGCCATGATCGAAAACAAAAGAAGCCGCGACCATGGTGAAGAAATCAAGCCATGGTCGCCGTCTTCCTTCCATTAATGGCGGCTATGGAGGCAATCGTTCGACGACCCACGTCGAAACCATTACGGGGAATAGAAGACAGAGGCATCAACCATGGTGGAGGATTCACAGCAATGAACCAAAACCCACAAAAATCGGCCATTGACTTTTATTGGCAACGCCCATGGTGGTCGCCCACTATAGGCATAAACGACCAACCATCGGCCATGGCATAAGGCAAAGGGTCTCTGCCATGACCGATTTTCAGCCTCCAGCAACGGATCTCCCATTAATCATGGCCGAGTGACGAACCTCCCACTTGTTGCGACGTACGCAATCGTTGGGGATGGCTTCAGCCATCGGTTGTGACGAACACGACCACCTCCGACGGTGCCTTAGCCATCGTGAGGCTGACCGAGGAGCTGCAAGCCCAGTAGCCATGACAAACATGGCTGCCAGTCACGTTTGTTTCGGAACGCAGTGGACAGAAAAATAACACACAAAATAATACGATGCATTCTCCAGCTTTACACAGAAAATAATGCTATGCGTAAAAAAATATCATGCGTTAGAAACGACTTGATCGTAGCAATTAGACCAAAACTTATTTCACACAGAAAAATATCACAAGTTACTAAAACTGTGACTGTCAACTACAACGGTGTACGAAAATAAATAATGGCTCTGATACCACTGTAAGACTTCTGAATAAATAGCAAAGTGATATGTAAAATACCTTGATCGCAGTGGAATAATCGAAACTAATTTGCCTAACAACCTCCATGGAAGAAAACTATAAAAGTTTTCTTATACGTCCACCCCTTGTTCGCCCAAGACTTGAATGGTGATACCGAAGACAGTATATGAGCGATCAGAAACTGATTCTGATTGTCGTTATTTTTCCATTAGACTCTATGTCTATTTATAGGTATCATAAAAATACAGATAGACATATCTATAAAGGAATTTGAATCTAATTCAAATTCTAATTACTTATCCCATTATATTGTTAAAATTCAAATATTAATGAATTTGAAACAAATTCAAATTCATAACATTTATCTTAACATTAGGAACTTATCCCAATGTAACCGTAATTCTAACAACTCGAAATCGTCTAGTACGTTTACTTGAAAATGTATCTAAGGAATCTAATCCAAGTGGGAGCGAGATGAGAGTTCCTAAATTTGTTTCACGTGAACCTCAAATTAGAAAAAGTAGTTGTGGGCATATACCTTGACATTGTTTCTATTAGTGTTAGTTCCCTTGATGTTGGATTTAGACAACATCTAATAGCTGTATTGTGGGACTAATGATGTAAATCTTGCAAATATAATAAAATATTTTTTCATATTTTTAGGTCATATCTTCATTCATACCTCTCCAATCTATATATATGAATGAGCCCTTAGATTTCCTAATGAAAGTCTTATTCTTAAGTATTAAGAATATGTGAGAAAGACTTTCGGATTAAGAATTTCTTAAAATAATTCCCAATCCTTAGATTTCTCATAAAATGACTTTGATTAATTTATTACCAACTAACACATGGGCTACTATCTTTGATTAGTATGAGATATTAATGATAAAAAATGATGAGTTGTATGCCATGATCCATGAGATGGATATAATAGACATGTGCATAGATGTTAGTTGAACATCTACTGAATGTGATGCAAGTGATAGATCACATGGCTGAGAGGATCTATGATCTGTCACTAGTTTCGATTGTGTTACTAATTCTTAAACTGGATGCAACACGATTGTCTTGTATGTTGGTGCTTGAGATTTTCCTTCACTAAGAATCGCTCGATTAACGAGTGAGAGATGCACTGTGTGGTCTTTGTGCAGTGACGTATGGAGGCATGTGATTACTAATGAGATCCATTGACCTCCAGTATGAGGTAAACATCCTATGCGATTAGTGGTGGTTATGGTTGCATAAACCCCTGGCCAGGGTGCATATGAATAGGAAATTGTTTCCAATGTTGGAAGGAGTTTCGATGTGTCATCTCAATCACACCCCATCAAATCTTGGCATAGATATTGAGTTAGTGAGTTTGATCAGTCTATAACTCTCACTTGATCTGGATGTTAATTGATGGAAAGATTATAATACACGAGAATCGAAAGGCCAAATAAATTCTCTTTTGAAGTATGACTTCATTATTGGTAGGATCACCCTGACATAATATTAGTTGTCATTCAAGGTCTTTCAGGGTACATTGGGGAGATAGAGAGATTCTCATTGTAGACCAAAGTGTTTGGTTGATGTCAAAGTGTTTGATGTGTACAAATTGTTACTTAGTGGTGAAACTAGAAGGTCACATGCATATCCAAGTATAGTGGTTAACTAAGTGATAAAAGCTGCAATTAATTAATAATCGTCATTAAAAGTTAATGATGACATTGTTAAGAGTTAACAAATCAGGTTCAAATTAGCAGGAGTAATTGTTAAGAGTTGACAAGCATGCTGTTAAAAGTTAACGGGGGCCTTGGTTTCATTATGAGATAATGAAAAGGCCATTAAGAGTTAATAGTGAGCCTAGATGCAATTTGTGAAAACAGGGAACGAAGAAACAAAATTGGTTGACTAGCCTTGGAGACGGCCAATTGGATCATGCTGAATTGGTCGATAGGTTGAAAAAGCTGTCGACAGATCCTTATTGATTCATTGTGAATCAATTAACTGGTTGCTTGCAGACTGTCGACCGTTTCCTACAGCAAGAGTTGCAATTAGGCATGGTTTCTTTGTCGTTTTTGCAACAGATTTTGCGAGATGTATGAAGGAGAAGAATGATGGAAGGACGACATGCCTGGGGCATGCCTCTCACCTTCAAGTGATTGTCAAAATTAATCGAGTAATCTAAAATTCTAATCAAGTAATTTCTTGTTAATTTTAATCACTTTGAGATGATTTATATATTAAATATCTATTTCTAATATCTTTGTGAGCTTGTTTAGAGTGAAAATTTGGCAGTTACAAAGAGGAAATTTTTTATTCAAGGAATAAAACATAATAGCATTTAAGATGGTAACACCATATAAAAAATTCGAGAATGAAGAAGAGAAAGATAACTAAATAGAAAGAAGAGTTCAATCTAAAAATCTCAAATAGTTTAATTTAAGTGTACTTTGTTCATACACATTCTTAGAAAGAAAAGAGAGATTGAACTTACTCTATCTATCTTTTTTCATCTTTGTAACCTAGGAGAAGCAACTCTATTTTGTTATCTTTATTTCAAAACTTCTTTTGTATATCTTGTATTCATATTTATTTGTGATTTGTAAAAGGTACACCTTATCCTTACAAAAAGTAATAGTTGTGACTGATCCTATTAAAAGTCATTTATAAGAAGGTTTGTAGGCTGCTAGTTGAACCACTATAAAATTTTTGTGCTACATTCTTTAAGTTTTCTTTCAGTTAAATTGTGAAAATTTTTAAGAGTGAGGCTTAATTCACGTCGCCACCTCTTAAACTAACCATGCTTTACATCCATATTTGTTCTACTCAATACCTAACATAAGTTAACTTGAGTTGTGATTTGAAAGATAGTTAAATTAGTCTTCCACACTTCATTCACTCGAATAGTATAAAATGCTTACTTAAGTAGCTATGAACATGTGAATATTTAATACATCACTCGAATATTTGAGAATTAATTATTTGATACATAAATAATTAAAGTTTTGCATCATATCATCGTCAAAATATTATTAATATATTAACTCGACAATATATATTCAAGTTATTTGATTTTACATATTTTAATAAATTCACATTTTTTTTATTTTACATAGTAAAATCATTCAATGGATTCTCATATTTTATTGTATTTTCCTAAATATTTCTGTCGAACTCTATCTAAACTTCCTAACCTTAAGACTACCAAAGAGCCTGTATTAGTTTATTCTGGGACATTTTTCTACCTTCCTTGAGGGGGCGTTCAAGGCCTCCCAATTCTTAAGAAGCCGACCCTGGAGGCCTCGCCGTCAACGCAACAGCCATCAGTCGGAGTCTGTCTTTGCCGTCGGTCGGAAAACCCAAAGAATTCCCACGAGTTTATTATTATGAGGACAGAATTGAGTTTTAGGGATGAATTTCCTACCCGCATTGCCATTTGTGTTGTGTGAGGTGATGTTGTTTGTTCATTTTTATCCGATAGGCATTTTTATGTTCGATGGGTTCATCCGTATCCGGTTGTTATGTCCATTTCCCCATGTTTCTGCATTTTTAATTTCCTTTCACGGGGTTTATTCATAATCCGACGGTTTGCCCCCATTTTCTCATGTTCTGAAATTTTCAATTCCTCAGGTGTCTCCTTTTCAAAAGAAGAGACAGTAGAGTTCCTCCACTTCAATTGCTTCTTAGCACCAGCGAATCCCACCCTGTTTCCGGGCATCTTCTCGAGTAAATTTTAATGTTTCAGTAATGCAACTTTCAACTGCAAGGTTGTCATGATGGTTGCCTGGTGTTAACGAACAATAGTCCTCAACCTCAATGATTCCAGTGTTGCATGAACCTGCTGAAATTCTTTAGATGATGCCTGCTTTTCAGAGGTGATGCAATTCTTTATTTTCACAATCTCACAAATTAGCTATAGTAAAGTACAACTAAATCGATAACTTCCAACACTAGCATCCAACAACGTATGATAATTTAATGACAAGGAGATGTGGAATGGAATTATAAAATTCAGCTGCGGGAGGCAACCAGGGCACATCTTTGATGATGTAATCCTTCCCTCTCCGTCACAAGCTGCAACAAATGTTGCTTTTGTGTCTGCATATCTCATTTGCTTGACCCATACTCCACAAATGAGATACAAAGCATTTCTAAAAGCACTGGTTCAACCAGCCTTTTATTAGTACAACGGCTAGTTGCAGCAGTGGATCTTCCCCAAATAAAGTGGAATTTTATAAAACGTTGGTTCAACCATTGTTTTTGAAAGAGCTAGTTGTACCAACTAGCAACATTTTATCAATTAACCATTGGTTGCCCCAATGGATCTTTCCCAGAACTGGTGGTTGATCTAGTGATTTTTCTCCACTTCAAACCTACCATGCTTGGTGATGTGGTGGTGAGAGTAGTTTCGGTTGCTTAGTGTTGTTACCGAAATACAACAATAAATTTATAGTTGCGAGAGAGTGTTTGTCTTGAGTCTCTAATCTTTGGGAGATCTGTAAAATAGAAGACAATTAGGGGTCTAGGGTGTCTCTTGCATGGGCCCTTCAATGTTTAAATTAGTTTCAACCGAAAAATAGAAAAATATTTACGTAGCTTGTGTAGGAGTTCTTCCATACCTCGATCGGAGGGTGACTCCCTATTTATAGAGGTAAGACTCACAGATGGAGGAACATTCGCGTCTTTTGGGGTTGTTTGTTCTAGATCTTTAGGCAAAGATCTCGGAAGTGAATTGTCACATTCTTGATGGGCCATAATTTGAGGGTCCCCCGAAGCCTATATCTTTGGGACTCAAGAGAGACTCCTGAAAGGGTCTCCTCGGGGTACCCGGGAAAGGCCCCTAAGAGGGTCTCCAGGGACTGCTTTGTCAGGAAGGTCTCTAGGGCCTCTCTCTTTGAGCTTCTTTCTCTTGGGCCTATCTTGTGTTTGGGCCCATTTTTTAGGCATATCAATTGTTCCTCACTCTTTCCTTTGGGTTTCTCAGAGGGAAGAGTAATTGAAGATTTCGAACAGAAAGCATAAATATTCATTATGTGCAGCCCTAGTTATAGGGTTGGAAATTACAGCTATAGAAAGTTTACGATAGGAAGGATTACAACACATTTAGGAAAGATTATGATACAATGGGATTAAGAAAGATTCCTAATCTATTTTAAGAAACTAATCCAATCAAAATCTTAAATAAATCATTCCAAAACAGGCTGCAACCTCTTCTTCTTTCCTTTCCTTTTATGTTAGCACTCCCTTTCAAGCTAGTGAATGAATATCTATCATTCCCAGCTTGCATATTAGATCTTCAAATCTTCTAGTTGGCAATCCTTTTGTCAAACAATCTGCTACCTGTTGTTCAGAAGAAACATAGGGAATTTGAATGATACCTTTTTCTATCTTTCCCTTTATAAAATATCGATTAATCTCAACGTGTTTGGTCCTCTCATGCTGTACAGGATTATGTGTAATGCTTATGGCTGATTGGTTGTCACAAAATAACTTGATTGGTTCCTTGACATCAATCTTCAAATCTTCGAGCACAATCCTCATCCATAGTAACTCACATAAGCCAAGTGCCATAGCTCTAAACTCGGCTTCAGCATTTGACCTTGCCACTATGCTCTGCTTCTTACTTCGCTAAGAGACCAAGTTCCCTCCTAAAAACATGCAATACCCTGTAGTAGATCTCCTATCACTTACAGATCTAGCATAGTCTGCATCTGTATACCCCTGTTTGTCCAAAACACCTCATACTTTAAATAAGATTCCTTTACTTGGGGCTGTTTTCAAGTAGCACAATATTCTTCTTACAGCCTGCATATGACTCTTTGTCGGGCAACGCATAAATTGACTTACTAAACTCACTGCATAGGCTATATCTGGTCTAGTGTGTGATAAGTAAATCAAACTCCCTACTAACCTCTGATATCTGCCTTTATCCACTGGTGGGCTTTCGGTGTCTTCTCCTAATTTCACATTAGGCTCTACTGGAGTACATACTCCTTTGCTTTCCAATAAACCTGTCTCCTTCAAAAGATCCAATACATATTTACGTTGGGATAGAAATATGCCTTCTTTGGAGTAGGCTACCTCTATTCCCAAAAAATTTTTAAGTAATCCCAAGTTTTTGATCTTAAAATTTTGGGCCAGTGTGCTCCTTAGATCTTGCTGTTCATTCATATCATTTCCTGTCACAATGATGTCATTCACATAAACCAACAATGCAGTCATTTTTCCCTTTCCCGAGTGCTTGAAGAAGAGAGTATGGTCTCCTCTACTTTGGTGATACCCCATACACTTCATAGCTTTAGAGAACCTGTCAAACCAAGCTCTTGGTGACTGCTTGAGGCCATATAGTGCTTTTTTAAGTCTACACACCTCATCTCCTTTTCCCTCCTTAAATCCTGGTGGCTGCTCCATGAAGACCTCTTCTTCTAAATCACCATGAAGAAATGCATTCTTCACATCTAGTTGGTGTAATTGCCATCCATAGTGAGCTGCTAAGGACAAGAGAATTCTTACCGTGGTCATCTTAGCCACTGGAGCAAAAGTCTCCAGGTAATCAATTCCATATGTCTGGGTATAGCCTTTGGCCACCAATTGAGCCTTATACCTCTCCAATGAGCCGTCTGCATTGTACTTTAGGTTGAACACCCACCTACAACCCACTAGAACCACTCCTTTGGCTTAGGTATCAAATCCCATGTGTTGTTTTTCTTTAATGCCCGCATCTCCTCCTACATGGCTAGTTCTCATTTTTTATCCTTTAAAGCCTCTTCCACCGAATTAGGAATAACAATGGTATCTAGAGTGGTAAAAAAACTTATATGTTTTGAGGACAACCTGTGATAGGAGAGATAGTTGGCTAGAGGATGCTGAGTGCATCTTCTAACACCTTTTTTAACGGCAATAGGAATATCCAAATCAGTAGCAAAGGAATGAACAGGATCAAGGGAACAAACCTTCATAGAATCTGGCTGGGGATCGGATGTTGTTTCATGTTGAGAATGAGGTATGAATTGTTGTTTCCTGTGATACACAAAAGGAGAGCCCTTGAACCTTACTGGAGATGTTGATAAACCAGGTTGATGAGTTTGCTTAGGGCTTGGGATCTCATTTGGGACAAAACCAAAGTGATCACTTGAAGATGAAGGGACAGAACCAGTATGCAGGGCAGGATTAGGAATAGAATGTTTAGGGTCTATTGATGTTGAAGAATGTGGACCAAGGTCAAGACTAGGAAGGAGATTGGACACGTGGTCTTCAATCGTATGATTCTCCCCCTGAAGACCAAGGGTAGAATGACCGAAGTAGGGTTGTGACTCAACAAAAGTCACATCTTTTGAAACAAGAAATTTTCGAGTAGGGGGATGATAGCACTTATAGCCTTTTTGTGTAGGAGAATAACCAAGGAAAAGACACTTAAGTGCCCTAGGGTCCAGCTTGTCGCGAGTATGAGGTGGAACATGAACAAAGGCTACACAACCAAAGACCCTAAAAGGAAGAGGGGTATTAGGTTAAGAGAGGGAAAAAATGTAGAAATGCATTGAGAAGGACTGTTGTTCCCAAGAACCCTAGATGGTACCCGATTGATTAGATTGGTTGCGGTCAAGACAGCCTCTCCCCAGAAGATTTTTGGAACATTATGATGATGAAGAAGTGTTCTAGTGACATTGAGGAGGTGTCTCATCTTCCGCTCAGCCACTCCATTTTGTTGTGGAGTGTTGATGCAGGAAGACTCATGAATAACCCCTTTGTCTTGAAAGAACTTATGCAAGTGTTGATTAAAATAATCCATTGCATTATCAGTTCGAAATTTCATAATAGAAGTACCAAATTGAGTTAGAATCATTGAATAAAAGTGCGGTAACACAGTGCTAACAGTAGCCTTATCCTTAAGAAGGAAAACCCAAGTCATTCTAGTACAATCATCTATGAAGGTAACAAACCATCTAGCCCCAAAACAATTGAGAATCCTAGATGGACCCCAAACATCCGAATGAATGAGAGCAAAAGGACGTGAGGATCTTTTATTACTAATAGGATAGGAAACACGATGATGTTTGGAAAGTTCACATACATCACAATGAAATACACTAGGATCCACATGTTCAAATAAAATAGGAAACATAGCTTTGAGTAAGGGAAAAGGTGGATGCCCGAAGCGGTAGTGATGAAGCCAAATGTCACTACTAGAAGACTGAGAAGTGCAGGTTGATTTAGGCTGAAATCTGGACCGAATGTGATGGGGTTGCAAGGTCTCCTTTCTCAAAACATACAACCCATGTTTCTCCTCAGCAGCTCCAATCATCCTCCCCGTAGCCATTTCCTGAAACTCACAAGAATAAGGAGAGAAAATGATTCGACAATTTAGATCCTTAGTGAGTTGATGAACTAAAATCAAGTTAGTGGACAAATTAGGAACATGCAAGACTCTTTGAACAGAAAGTTTAGGACTAAGAGTGACTTATCCCTGACCTTTGATAGGAATAGAAGTCCCATTAGCAATAACAATCTGTTTAGGTGTTACAAGAGGCTGATAGGTATCAAAAACATTTGGATTAGAGGACATATGGTCTGTAGCTCCTGAATCTAGAATCCATATATCATTCCTATTGGTTTTAGAGGCTGTTAAAGAACTCAAATGGAAACTATTACCTGGCTGATTACCTTGCTGGGCAATAGAGCATGATCCATCTTGAAGAGTTTTCATGAACATCTTGAGTTTGCTAACTTCATCAGCAAGCTTGCTGATTTCATCAGCTTTCAGCTGATTCTGCTCCAACTCGGGTGCTGTCTCGATTTTTTCCATCGGTTCTTCTTGCTTATTTGAAAAATAGGCCTGATTTTGAGAGGTCATATTCTTAAAGCCCCCTAGTTTCTGCAACACAGCCTCCTTCCCATGCAATTTAAAACATGTCTCTCGAGTATGCCTCGACCTCTTGCAATGGGAACACCATAATCCTTCTGTTCTATGCGTTTTGTTCTGTCCATCAGTCCACATACCTTCCTTTCCATGCAGCCTACCTTGCACATCACCTCTTCCTTGCAGTGGTTTAAATCTGGACCCTGCTCCTTTGTTTGTAAACATTGCTGATCCTTCAGAAGTCATATCACCCAGCATTGCTGTCCTCCTGTTTTCTTCACTTCGAACAATTGAAAACACTTCATTAAGGGATGGAAGTTTTTCCCTTCCAAGAATCTGCACTCGAACTTGATCATACTCATTATTAAGTCCGGCCAAGAACTCTACAACTCTATCCCTTTCAAAAATTGAATGAAGAGTGGCTGCATCTTTCCCACATTCCATTTTAATGTTCTGGTAGTGGTCAAGTTCCAGCCAAAAACCATTCATTTTGTTATAATATTCAGTGATTGTTGAGACCCCTTGCTTAGTACTATGTAACTTCATCTTAATCTCATAAATAACTGATGCATCTTGAATCTTAGAGTAGGTACGCCTAACCGTTTCCCATATATCTTTAGCAGAGGACAAGAACATGTAATTTTTACTAACCTCTGGTTGCATGGCGTTCCACAGCCATGACATGATCATGGAATCCTCTATATCCCAAGCATTAAACCCTGGATCAGATTTCTGTGGACTAGGCTCTGTCAAGTGGCGAATCTGTCCCTTCCCTTTTAGGAATGTTCGAACCAGCTGTGCCCACTGTAAATAGTTGCGTCCGACCAGCCTGTCTGACTGATGCACCCCTGGTAAATCGCTGGAAGAAAAACCTCCTATTGGAGCATCAACTCCATTATTCTCACCGGATGTCATGGCTGAAACTGGCGTTATTTCTGATATTTCTGACATGATCAAAAAGAAAAATGTCTAGCAATGAAGGCAAAGACAAGAAGGAATTTCGAGGCTTAAGCGGCTGAAAGTATGGCAACAATCGGCCAGAAACAATCAAGGAAGAAGAGCAAGGAATCAGCAATGAAGGCTGGGGAATGGACTAAAATACAGAAAGCAATGAAGGCCAGAAATCATAGGGCAATCGGAAGTGGCTCTGATACCATGAAGATTTCGAACAGAAAGCATAAATATTCATTATGTGCAGCCCTAGTTATAGGGTTGGAAATTACAGCTATAGAAAGTTTACAATATGAAGGATTACAACATATTTAGGAAAGATTATGATACAATGGGATTAGGAAAGATTCCTAATCTGTTTTAAGAAACTAATCTAATCAAAATCTTAAATAAATCATTCCAAAACAGGCTGCAACCTCTTCTTCTTTCCTTTCCTTTTATGTTAACAGTAACTGTTAAATTGCCTTCTTTGGGAGACTTTCTCAAGGGATCTTTCTTGATGTCAATATTTTTTGTCTCATGGGTTTTTTGTTTCTCATCCGCCTGAAGTGCATATTTTAGTGTTCTAGGCTAGTTGCCTTATGACTCGAAGTTTGAGAGTCTAGAATCTTATTGCCATTTTGGTCGATAACTTGGAGAACCTTCTTGGTCCTTTGAAGTCTTATTCATGTGGTTGAGGGAACCCTGATGTGATTGATAGTATTTGGATATTGAGAATTTGATTTAGTTGATGAGAACTTAACATTGGTTACTTTTCGAGAGATAGAGCCATAATGCTAATATGGTAATCTCGTTTTTGGAGTTCTTACCCATTCTTTTGTGTGGAGGTTCCTCTAGCTTGGCTGGATGGACTTTAGGGGTTTTTGTTTACTATATTTGTGTACTATTTGCAGTAAAATCATTTTCTCTTTCGTTGCTTCTTGTGTTATTCCTTTCTAGAGTTAGGGTTTGCTCCCCAATCTTTTGCGAAGTATCGACGTAATTTCATAGTCAGTCAGTCTAAATGCTACATGAAGAACATAAGCCAGATGACAGAATGGGACGATCTAGGATGTTGAAGATCATAAAATGAGTGATTTGGCATTTGTCGAAGGATTCTTGTATTTTGTATTTTGTATTTTTGGTGGGTCTTTGTTTTCTATAACCCATTGGTTCTCATGACTCCCGTTTGTCTTGGATGATGATCCCTAGATCATGTTTGTGCATTTTCTCACTTCTGATGCTTGATTTGCCCTAGATCATTCTCGTGCTTTTATTTCATCTAGTTCATGTGCAGCCTACACGTGAACAAGCCCTGCAAATAGCTCTTTATCTAATTATTTTCATATTTCCTACTCGACGATGGTCAGAATTTGGGAATATCAATATCAAAGGTCTTCACTCCTGTCTCATGATTCACTATGCATCTGATATGAAGGAATGAGGGTAATTTGTTTTTGTTTTTCTTTTTTTTTTGAAAAAGATAAAACAGCCTTTACACCGATAGAGGATTCTCTAACCTAAGTGAAAACACTAGTAGCTCCTTCCTCAACTTTTGTAAATGAACCCTATTCAAGCGCAACAGAAATGATCACTGTTTATGCCACATGTTCGATTGTGAGAGAAAAGGGCCTGGCTATGCGAAATGGACAAAAAGGGTTTGGTCCCAAAACAGGGATTGTTGATTTGTATCACAAGGCTTTGTTTCGGTTTTCTATGTTGTTCTTGTGCTTTTTGAGCATTTGATTCTAGGTTTGTGTTTGTTTCTCTGTGTAACATGTTAGTAACTCACATATCATATAAAATTTCATAGTTTATCTTTTGAATCATAAATCGTTCAAAACTTTTAAAGTTTACTTGTCTTGATACTTACACTTCACTTTTTCTTAGAGAAGGGGTATTATGCTTGCTCTTAATCCTTTGTGAATGATGGACCCTAGATCATTCTCGCGCTTTTGCGCTCTTGGTTTTAATTCGATCTCATGCATTTTGTGCTTTTGACTCTAGGTCTTTCTAGATCATTCATACGCATTTATTGCTTTTGATTCTGGGTTATCTTAGATTGTTGTCGTGCTTTTGCATTTTTAGTTTTTAATCTGGTCTCGCGCATTTTGCACTTTTGATGCTAGGTTTTGCCTCTATCATTCTTGTGATTTTTGCTTTTTCAATTTTTGCACTACTCTTATGCCTTTGCAGTTTGATTTTTGGATAATGAAATCGAGATCATTCTGATGTATTCCATGCTTCAATGCTAGGCTTTAGGTAATGAACCCTAGATCATTCTCGCATCCACGCTTCAATGCTAGACTTTAAATAATTAACCCAATTTCACACTTCAATACTAGGTTTGCTTGTTTATCGGAGTTTTGGGTCCTTTTTTCATGCATCCATTGTCTTGAAAAACAAAATACACAAAAAGGAAATTGCAACATGGTAAAAGTTATTTCATTCAGGCATTATTAAATGACATATATAACTGTTAACACTCTTAATCTTGATTATGATACTTCCTTGAAGTGTATATAAGTGTTTTGAATTCCTTTATGGGCTTTAGGCATTCGAGCAGTGAAATGCTTCTTGGACTCATCTTTCATTGGATTAATAAGAACTTCTATTCTCTTCTCGCCTCGAGTTATGCCCCTTGCCTGTAGGGTAGTTGGTCTGTTCATCCCTCTGGGCATTTGTGTCCATGAATTCTCCTAGTTCCCTTTCCCTGAGCAGAGCCTTTATTTGATTCATCAAGTCGTGGCATTTGTTAGTGAAGTGGCCATGAGTATTGTGGATTTGGAAGAAGGTGTTCCTTTTTCACCCCATAGGCTTGTTAGTCTTTTTAGGGAATTCAATAAGGCCTAATCCTTTAATAGTTGCCAAATTAGTGCAGTGTGACTTTGTGAGCAGGGTATAGTCCTTGAATTGGAGTCGTGGGGCACCATCATATTTTTTTGCTTTCTCCTTCCTCTGGCTTGCCTCTTTATCAAAGTCTTTTTCTTTTCTCTTCTTATCTTTTTCTTTGTTTCCTGTGATTATTTTCATTACTTTAGCCTATAGAATGTACTTGTTGGCTCGAGCAAACAAGTCTGCCAATGATGCAAACTAATCTAGAGCTGGAGATTCTTATAGTGGTATTGATTTCGTCCCTTGGAGCATCGCATTTGTTGCGATACCCATTTACAAGTCTTGTATTTCCAATATTGCATTACTAAAATGATTAACATATTGTCTGAGGGTTTCTTTACCAATTTGTCGGATGCTAAGAAGATATGTTCAATTTTTCCTTCTAAGGCTGCTAATAATGAATGCTTTGATGAATTTTGCCCTTAATTGATCAAAGGAAGAGATGGATCCCTTAGCAAGGCCATTGAACTAGGCACAAGCATGAACTATTAGTGTTAAGAGAAAAAACCCGTCACATGATTGCATCGTCCCATCCATGAAGTAGCACAGGGACTCATTGCTCTGAACGTGATCACATGAATCCCTTTTCCCAAAATACGTAGCCAATTGAGGCATCTTAAACTTCTTGGGAAGAGATTTCTCTAATATCTTTGAAGTGAAGGGGATTTTCTTTCTTTGGTGCGCCTTTTAAGCCTGTACCAATCGCTTCTGCTTTAAAATTTCTCCTATCATTCTTTTCATGTCTATTGTTTCTTGCTTTGATGCACGAAAACGGATTGAAGATGTTGTTTCAGCATTTCCTGTTTCAGAAACTTAAAAAACATCCAAAAACCTTTTTGGGGGCCTGTTTCGTAATAAACTTGAAATATCAAAAACACGTTTCCTGTGACGAATATCAGTTAGACTCTCTCGACTTATGCCCTAGCCTAGCCCTAATTCCTCTGAAATTCTGAATCCTCCTAACTCCTCTTGACTCTCTGATCGATCGTCCGTACTCATTGTTCCCCTTGCCGGCTAGTTGCTCAGTGTTGCTATTGATTCACAACTTCAATTGCTTTGTTGCTTGGTGCTCGGTGCCTCCATCAAACTATCAGTAATACAAATTGAGATTTTCGTTCTCGGTTTCGCCTTTTCCGTCCTACACAAATCAATTCACAACTTTGTGCTTGATGTTGTCGTTGATTGCTCTGTCCTACCGTCGATTGCTTTTCCCATCGTCGATTGCAATTGATTGCTCTGTATTGAATAACTATTTTTTATATTAACAATTATATTTGCAAAAAAACCCCTATATCTTTTTTATTTACGCTTTTACCCTTCATTTTTGTTTCCTACTTTTTTTGAAAAATGCCATTTCTCTATTTTTGTTTCGTATCGGGAACGTTTTCCATATCCATTTCCGTGCAACCTATGTCTCTTGAGCACTAAATGCAAACTGGTTGTTTGTTTTTGGTACCCTCCTAAGGTGGCCTTTGAGTGGTGCTCAGCTTCCTCCAACAATCATGCTGTCCACCATTTTCGGACATTGCTTCTTCTGAGGAGGCTCTTCTTCAGCAAGAGGCTTCTGGGTTGCCTGCTTGTTCTCTCAGAGCAGGGTTGGCTATTGGAGTCTTTCAATAGTCTTTTGGTAGGGAGATCTTTGGGAGAACTGGATCTTCCTGTATTCCCGTGAGAGTAATTGGGATTGACCCTCCTGGTCTCCTGATAAGGAGGTTCTGCTAGGTATGCGGGAGAGGGGCATTCGGTATATTATTTTGCAACAAGCCTGCCATCTCTTGAAGAACTTGTACTCTCTCCTCATACTGCTTCCAGAGAGCTTCATAGTCGGTGAGGGGGACAGTGAGAGGAGCTGACCTGGAGCTTGTACACTATGGGTCAAGCATACGAAGATATGCAAACACAGAACCAAGATGTGTTATTTATAAACTGATAGGGAAGATTATAATATCAAGGTTTGTGCCCTAGTTGCTTTCTGCAGTTGAATTTTTGATTCTGTTCTGCATTTTATTTTCATAACATTATCATATTTTATTTGATGCTAGTGCTGTAGCTCATGATTTAGTTATTTGTTTTATACTGCAGCTAGTTTCTGAGATTGTGAGTATGAAGCAGGAGCTTGCTCTCTGAAAAGCAGGTATAATTTGAGGAATTGCTGTGGGTTCATTCAACACTAGAATCTCCAAAGTTGAGGATTGCTGTCAGCGAGCCCCAGAGAAGATTCATTGGTAAGTCAGTGGTCAAAGTTGCCACTTATTCCCTCCAACAATATGGAAACCTTGCAGATGGAAGTTTGTATCACTGAAGCAGTAAAATCTTCTTAAGAAGAAAGACAGCTAGCATAGAAACTGCAATATGGTACTTTGCTGGTGCTGAGAAGGAATTGAAGTGGTTAAAATCTACTGGCTCTTCTTCTGAGAAGGAATATGAGCAAATACAGGCAAAAATGGATGAAGTCCAATTGGAGTTGGAAGAGGAAAGCTGTTTGTCTTTATTTTTTTACCTTTAAGGACATTATTTTGTTTGAAGGCTTGAAGCCAAGTTCCCCTATTCAAAGAACTTATTTATTTATTTTTTTTGGTGTCATATTGGGTTTCAGTTGATTTGATATGATAAATTCCTTGATCAATGGCTGCCCTCATGAATGCTATAGTCCTTGTCCAAGCATGGGCATGTGGTGCGGGTTTGAAATGGTCAATGCATGTTTTTTCTTTTTAGGGCTAAACAAATGGTCAATGCATCTGCTTGTGAAGAATGAGTGGCATTGGATTAGCAAAATTGTCTTGATTAGATACAAAAAATTGTCTGTTATCATTTTCTGTTGGCTATAAACTCACCAAACGTTTGATCAAATGCCCCTGTAGAAAATAAACATTGTGAAAGGAAGGAGTATTGATCTGTTTATCATTTGATTTTTTATTTGATCAGGTGTAACTAATTACTCATGTTTCATGGGCTTGGCAATTTATTGGCAAGTTTGCACATAATTGTCTTATTCAAAATCCAACCTAGTGAAATAAGTATGGTTTTGAAATTCAATGGACTGCTTTCTTTTTTCAAGAGTTGTTTCGTTTTCCTGGTATTGACTATTTTCTTTCTGGGTGGATGTTGTGCATGTGTTTATTTGAGGCCTCTCTTTTTCTTTTCTAGTTGATGTTTCTACTCATGTGCCAAGGTAATGATTTGGTTTTCACAAAACTGTGATTATCATACCATTCTGTTTGTGTAGGATCCATCTATACAGGCCTCAACCGAAATGTATCAGCTGAAGTATCATGTTCAAATATAGTGACACTACTTCAATCCATGCCACTCTGGGTTGAGAATTTATGATTTAGAATACTATACTTGTTATGCTTTTCACAGTAAAGAAAACGTTGAGCAGTATCTCGATCAATTAAAGGAACTTTATCAACTTGTGATTCTGGTACAGCCTTCTGTTCGAATGTCATTATGATGCTTTGAGTTTGGAAAGTTAGCTTCAATGGTTTTATTGTTAATTAGTTGAACAGTATACAGACAAAATCCTCCAATTAATTCCTCGAAAGAAATTTTCTTATTCTTTTTATTTTTTGTATTAGGAAAACTTGTTTGTAAAACATTTAGTTTTGCTTGTGCTTTTAAACAATGAAGTGGGAAAAAGTTGAATTTGCAGATAGCAGAGGATTTGAGAGTAGATGAGTGGCAGTGATGCTAAACAGGCTGTGAAAAAGTGATGCTTTTGCTCTGGTTCTCTTTCTTTTTCAACTTAACCATGGCTCTTTCTGGGCTTGGGCAACCTGGGCAATAAATATAAAGAAAAAAGGTGCAGTGTATATATGCACAGATTTTATTGCTAAAAGTGAAAAAGAAAGAGCAACTTATTTGATCTGAACTTTCTTTTATGGAAAGAACTGTGTTTTGTCCAAAGCAGATAGGATTTGAAATGATTGATGCATTTCCTGTTTCATAGGGGAAACCGATGGATATAGTTCATTGCGAAGCACTTTTTGAAGAAGGTATATTAACCTTTCTTTTTTTATTTTTTTGTGTTTACCCATGCATTCAGAATGCATAAGCTTGTATATAAGCTCTTGGTATTATGTCAGGCTTTGTTGGTGATGTTTCCATTTTCTCAGAAAAGCCCCAAAGTTTCATGAATTTGAGCAGTGAATCTGCAAGTTACTGGGACAGTTTCATGCATTAATTTTCTGATATCATCTTTGATGTTTTTATTTATTGCGTGGTCAAATCATTTTTGTATCCTTTAGAATGATAATTAGTATACTGTTATATGCCATAAAAGGTATGTAAGATAACTAGACAGCCTTCCATTCCCTCCCTTCGTTATTGTGACAAAATAAGGGTAAATATATTAGTTATTGCTAGTTTCTTCTCTAACTAAGGACGTTGTGGTTATAATAACTTAATTTGACAGTTTATTACTTTCCTTAGGAGATCTGGATCTTTGAGAGAATGAAATTGATGTCTGCCAAAAGTGGAGATTGCCTATTGTTCAATTATTTGGAGAGCCGGTGTCCTCTCAATTATTTGTGAAAGAATGGAAGTTTAAATCCATCAAGAATATGAGCCATATTTTTAGAGAGTCTTAACATTTGAAACAGATGGATGATATTGTTATGTCCACGATGATAACTTGCATTAATTACCACAGGCCAAGTTTGCTTTTTTTTTTTTTTTCCTTCTTTTTTTCCAAGACAAATACATTAAACCATGTCCTATTCCATATCTATGATTATAATCATGGTTGTTTTATAAAATTGTCATAGATTTAATAAGATTAGATATTTCTTCTTGTTTCTCTGACTGTCTGACAGAGAGAGACTCATTGCCATTTGGCTGGCTGTTCCCTTAATTCTTTCTTTGGATGCAGCAAATAGATTCAACAAGACAGAGGACCATCTCTGGCCCAAATCTGAAGATTTTTCTGGTGTGATCTTTCTTCTGTTCTGTCTCAGCAGTCTTCTACCTTCTTTTCTTCTCTTCTCTTTTAGCATATCTTTCTTCCCTTCTCTTACACCTGGATTCTCTTTTAGTATATCTTTCTTCCCTTCTCTTACACCCGGATTAGGGATACGGAACAACTGAGTCCCCAACATTCTGCATTATCTTCTGTAGACATAATGCTTTTTAACTGAAGATAAATTTTCATTTATTTGATTGTTTCTTGGGAAAAATAAATATTGATTGCATTACCTGGAGACTGCAGTTACTGGTTCTTTATTTTTTTTTTTGAAAAAGGCTTTTTTGTGTGAATTCCTTTCATTGTTTCTTCTGAAAAAAAGGAAAAGAAATTAATTCCATTAGCTAGTTCTCTCAAGTTAGAGACATGAATGCTAATCAACTACAGTGTTTGTAACACCAGAGATTTTTAGACTCAAATATGATGTAATATTCAAGATTTTTAGATTCAGATATTTGAGGAAACATGACATTTCGAGGGATTGTGAAAGTCATGATTGCGGATTTCAAATAAAACTCCAATACAGCTTTGGATCACTTTTGAAGTTTAAACAACATTTCGTTCCACCTTTGGATCATTTTGGAGTCCAAACCTTATTTGAATCAAAGTCTTTGCTTAGTCTTCTCTAAGTCTTTGCTAAGTCTTCTCTAAGTCTTTTGCTTAGCCTCCAAGTTTGGGTCATGTGACAAGCATTTATTGGCCACACATGGAAGATAATAATGAGTCCTCATAATGATGGGACATGTGGCGAAACACGATTGGTCGAAAACGTTTATAAATAGGACCTTTGGGTTGAGTTTTGGACATTCCAAATCATTTGAAGCCAAGTTTATGCCATATTGAGAGGTGTGAAGGTGAAGAGTGTTTTCTTGAGAGAAGGGGAGATTCTGTAAGAAAAACAAGGGAAATCGGTAAAGGAATGAAGGAGATATGAGCCTTGCTGAAAAAACTGCGCGTCGCCGGAATCTGGGCGTAAATCACCAGAAAACAGCAAGGTAAGTCCATTTTTTTTGATATTCCTGTAAAGAGACAAAAGAGGAGTATGTAGGAAAAAACTGGGGTCGAATCAGAGTTAAAACGAGAGATATATGACTGAAAACCAAAAGGGTGCAAAGCTGTCGTGAAAATTAAGGGCAACGCGTGCAGTTCATGTGTCGGGAAGGGGTTACGTGTGAAGGCGTGTGAGCCACCTTTTGTCAGCACGTGAGGGCGTGTGAAAGCCCATTTTCTCCTGAAATTTCACGTATCAACCCCTTATTTAATTACCTACAATCCTATGTAAAATTATTTTAGGTTCAGTTCACGAAAATACGTATTTTCTGCAGAAAAACAAACTTGGTAAGATGTGAAGCCTTAAACATTCAGATCTCATCCAACCAAGTTGAGGTAAGTACACTATGAACTATCTACGATGTTTAAGCACACTCATGAATCATGTTTATGTGGTCTCTCATGTTATGTTTTAAGCAAGTTTCATGTTCTCAAACAAGTTACGGGACCGGGGTTTAGTAGCGCTATGCACAGAGGTTCTTACCCCTGCAAGTTGGTAGAACCTATTGTGTCCCGTTATGTTATTAATTCATGTTACAAGTTCATGTCATGTCATGTCATATTTAAATACGTTTGATAGTTCTCTTGTACTTACTGAGATTTGTGTAATTTCACCCCTTATGTTTTTTCCCCCCAAGTGATCATGAATGAGGGGTTCGGGATGTGGACGTGGAGTGTGGTGGCTCATTAAAAGGAATTTTCAATAATTGAAATCCTGTTTGTCAAAAGAAAGATTTTTAGTATTGAACTCTTATGTTATATGTACACTATTGCTACATCGTATATCCTTAAAGCTTATATAAGTTTATGAAAATTCCGAGTCTCATTTTAATTCCGTATTTCTCTGTATGGATGCTATTGTTACAGAGCATATTTGCTAAGTCTTTCTTTCTTTTGTTGAAGCCATGTTTTCAGTATCAAATTTTATATTTACACGAAACATGCTTTGAATTTTATTATGTTTGAAACTTTACTTAAGCTTATAAAAGTCTTGTTTCTCAAGTTTTTCTGCGCTAAACCTCGAAATTCATATGAATATTATTATTATTAAGCATGTTTGAAATCTTTTTTTTCAAATTTATGAAAATTATATTTAAAGAATATGGAAGTTTGTTTTTTTTTCATGGCATGTTTTTGGGTGTTTCAAGTAGCATGTTTTTAAGTTACAGGTGTCATAGTGTTACTCGTCATTGGCATCATTCTTTCAGTGCTTTTTACTTGAGAAGATTGAGGATTGAACTGAAAATTTTAGATAATTAATATTCTCAGTTGCAGAATAGAAATTGATTAACCTGTAAGAAGAATGGATGACCTTTTTCTTAAAGGTTCAAACACTTAAACAAAATCCAGTTTGAAATTGGTAAGATGATTATGGTCTAGGTAAAGATATAGTAAACTTAGTGGTTAGCAATTTTGTGTGCATGAATATGACCCTCATGGTATAAGTGTAGTTTGACTCCTATAATTTAGTTAGCTTAGTGTCATAACACTATTACTCCCCCAATTGAATTGTGCAACACTTGGAACCAAGTCCCCATTCGATAGGCAAGTATGTCTATACTAACTTATGGGTTCAAGAACAATTGAGAGATAGTGACTAGCAAGTAAAGCAAGGTAGGTACAATGAGTAGAAGGCATTTGTATTACTTGAAGGGGACTCACACTTAAGAGCTTGAATGATGATGGCTGGAGGTATTTATAGCCTCTGACCTCCTCAAGAAATGCCTAGGGTCAATTACTATTCAAGGTCTATTATTAGCCATTTAGAATCCTCTCTGAATATCAATGATATTTTCCCACTCATTCTAGAATATCTAGATACATTTTTTTTTTTTTTTTGTAGAAGTATTGTTCTGAGAGTTCTTCAAGAATGTACAAGCATGGTTCAGAATTCTAGAACTCAACTCATGTTCCATGCAACTGTCCATGCTGCGTTTTGACCATGTCGATGTGGCACATGTTTAGGAATATAAACCTTGGTAAAATGATAGGGTGTGGCACTCACAACTACCTAAGTTGAGGATGGCCTTTCATCATGCCTTCATGGAACCTTTCCATTAAGGTCTTGAACTAGCATAACAAAGTTCTTGTGTTAATTACTCACGACTTGGAGGTACTCCTATATTTTGTTTCATAAGATAAGCTAATATCTCTTCTAGCATCTTGTCATAAGACAATAATTGTTGTAGAGATGCTTTTTGACTCTCCGCCATCTAGCTCTTCCTTTTCTTCACAATAAAGCTTTTGCAAGTCCAAATGGAAGACTAGGTGTACTTTCAACCTAGGAGGTAGCTTCCCTTGGTAAGAAACCTTTTCGATTGTGTGTAGAATAGGAAAAGGTCCTTTGTGTCTCAGTATGTTCCTTTCTTTCAAGGGCTAAAAGCTCTTGAACTTATTGTGGCAGGCTCACCAACTCCAATTCCTTCTCCTTGGAAATTTATTAGATATAACTTCTTATTAGCTTGCTTATTCATTTTCTTGATGACTTTTCAAGGTAGGATGGAGTGATGTCTGCTTGCTCTTTCCAATTGTTGGTGACCTTAAAAGCCTATGGCCTACTCCCTTTAAACTTGGGCACCATTGTAGTCAGTGGTTGTCCCATTTGCAACCTCAAATGGACTTTTCCTTATAGAGTTACTTCTTGTAGGTTGTAGGAGAATTTTGTCACTTACGATGAGTCTTGCCTAATCATTCTGTTTGGCACTCACAAAGTACTTAAGGTGCATTTATAACAAGGAATTTACCATTTTTTTTGTTTATTTTGTTTGATGTTGGAAGCTTATGAAGTAGTATAAGTCCAATTCCAACAACTACAATAACTTCTGCCCAAATTTTTGCTATGAAGTGAGGGTTGTGGTCTAATATGATTATCACTGTGGTCTAATATTATTATCATGGTACTAAACCCCGGTCTTGAAGAACAACAATGCCACTAGTTTTGTGGTGTAATTCTTAAAAGCTGAGATGATAGTAATATATTTAGATAATCTATGCATTACTACTATGGTGGAGCCAAATCTAGTGGATGTTAGTAGTGTCGTGATGAAGTCCAAAGTGATAATACTAATCCATGGTCTCAAGGGAATCAATATTTGCTCAAGTAGTATGAGGTGAGTTCTACTCAAACTTTTCCCATTTGCATATTAGGCACATGCACTAGTAAAATTCTAGATCATCTATATGGCTTACGGCCAAATCACCTAATAGGTGTGTCTATTTTTCTTCTTCTCGCATATTCAAATCATCTTAATTTTTAACTCTTGTATCCTATCGTCAGTAGGCTCTAACTAATCTTATCTTTAATAGGCTCTTATCTTAATTTGTGACTCTTGCATCTTATCTTCAGTATGTTCATAAGATCTTTTTTCTTGTTTTGTCTTTTTTTGGTATGGCTGCATACCTACCGTAATAGCTTAATCTTAGCTACACTCATTTTTTGCACATGTTAGTCCTTAACTACAAAACATTTTGAGGCATATAACAAATGTGGTATTGTAGTCATTTGATAAAACTTCTCTTTAAACTTTAAAGGGATTTTGCTATCTGTTGAAAACTGGAACAAGAAATAAGAATAAGGCTTGGATTGGAAGCATTATCGACATTATCTTGATCATCATATTTCAACACTTCCCCTCAAGTTGAGGAATGAATATCTATCATTCTAAACTTGCATATTAGATCTTCAAACCTCTTGGCTGCCAAGCCTTTTGTGAATACATCAGCTACCTGTTCCTCAGATGACACGTGAGGGATATAGATTAGTCTTGCATCCAATTTTTCTTTGATAAAATGTCGGTCTATCTCAATATGTTTTGTCCTGTCATGTTGAACATGATTGTGTGCAATGCTTATAGCAGATTTGTTATCACAAGATAACTCAATTGCTCCCTTAGCTTTTATCTTCAAATCGTCTAGGATAATCTTGAGCCATAACAATTCACATATTCCGAGGGCCATAGCCCTAAACTCTGATTCTGCACTTGATCTTGCCATGATATTTTGTTTCTTACTCATCCAAGACACTAGATTCCCACCTAGGAATACACAATATCCTGTGGTTGATCTTCTATCAGTGATAGATCCAGTATAGTCTGCATTACTAAAGCCTTTAATATCAATTTCCCTTCCTCTTCTAAACAATAAACCTCTACCTGGATTAGTCTTGAGATAGCTAAGTATCCTCCTTACAGCTTGCATGTGCTCCTCAGTTGGGTTATGTATAAATTGACTCATGAGACTAACAACAAAGGTAATATCTGGTCTAGTATGAGAAAGATATATTAATCTGCCCACTAACCTTTGATATCTACCTTTGTCAATCGGTTGACTATCAGGATTCTGCCATAGTTTTCCATTAGGTTCCACTGGGACACTAGAACCCTTACCTCCAGTAAGCCTTGTTTCTGCGAGTAGATCCAAAATATATTTACGTTGAGATAGGAAGATACCATCTTTGGAGTAGGCCACTTCAATGCCCAAAAAATATCTGAGGATACCAAGATCCTTGATTTCAAATTCTTGAGCTAGATTCCTTTTTAGCATTATTTGTTCCTCCTCATCATCTCCTATCACAATTATGTCATCCACATATACTAGCAAGGTTGTAATTTTTCCTTCCCTTGAGTGCTTCATGAAGAGTGTATGGTCACCCCGGCTTTGACTGTATCCCATAGTTTTCATGGCTTTAGAAAACCTCCCAAACCAGGCCCTTGGAGACTGTTTGAGCCCATAGAGAGCTTTCTTGAGTCTGCATACTTTTCCCTTTTCTTCTTCTTGAAATCCTGGAGGCAACTCCATGTATACTTCTTCTTCTAGGTCTCCATGAAGAAAGGCATTCTTAACATCAAATTGTTGCAATGTCCATTCAAAACACGTTGCCAAAGAAATCAAAATTCTTACTGTTGCCATCTTAGCTACTGGAGCAAATGTTTCAAAATAGTTTATGCCATAGGATTAAGTGTATCCTTTGGCTACTAACCTGGCCTTGTATCTGTCTAATGTTCCATCAGCCTTGTATTTTACATTAAAAACTCATTTGCAGCCTACTGGCAAAACCCCTCTTGGTTGTGACACGATTTCCCAAGTCTGATTTTTATTTAAGGCTCTCATCTCTTCTATCATGGCTTGCTTCCAATTCTGATCTCTTAGGGCCTCTTCTACTAAGTTAGGAATGACAATTGAATCCAAAGATGCTAGAAATCCTTTGTGTTTTTGAGATAGCCGGTGGTAGGACAAAAAATTAGTTAGAGGGTGTTGGGTACAGCTTCGGACACCCTTCCTAACAGCAATAGGAAGATTAAAATCATCATAGCTTGGGTTAGAAAGATTAGAGCAGTCCGAAACAAGAAGCTGGGAGTTTGAAATAGGAAGCTGGGATTCATTTTCTGGGTTAAGAGATTATATAAATTCCTTACCTTGACTAGGATCAGATGGTGGCACTTGCTGTGAATCCAGGATAGGCTGTCTTCTTTTGAAAATATAGGGAGATCCCTTAAACCGACCTGGAAGTTGCTGAAGCTGTTGGCTGGTTTTTTGGTTATGAATCTCAGGACCAATATGAGGTGAGGGAGGGCTGAGAGAGGACTAAGAGGAAGGAAGCTGCTGAGATGGAGGAATGTTAGGTAGTTGAAAAATATCCCCAACCGTTGCTTGGTCACCATCAAAGTGCTCCCCCTGATGACCAGTCTGATGGGAAGAGAAAAAGGGTTGGGTTTCAACAAATGTAACATCCTTTGAGATATAAAATTTCTTTGTCATTGGATGATAGCATTTGTATCCTTTTTGGGTTGGTGAATAGCCTAGGAAAACACACTTTAGGGCCCTTGAATCAAGTTTGTCTCTATTTTGCTTGGGAATATGGACAAAAGAGACACACCCAAAGACCTTTAGAGGAAGGGGAGAATGCTGATTTAGATCTGGATAATGAGTAGATAGAAGCTGAAATGGTGTTTGATGGTTTAAGGTTTTTGAGGGTACATGGTTTATCAGGTAGGCTGTGGTAAGAGTGGCTTCCCCCCAGAAATTTTTAGGCACATTATGATGATATAGGAGACTTCGAGCAACATTAAGAAGGTGTCACATCTTCCGTTCCGCCACTCCATTTTGTTGTGGAGTGTGGACACAAGAAGACTCATGAACTATCCCTTGTGAAAGAATTAATGCAAATGATTGTTAACATAGTCCTTTGCATTATCGGTGCGGAATTTCTGGATTGAGCACTTGAATTGAGTGGAAATTAACTTACAGAAATAGGGCAAAATGGTGCTAACAACAGCCTTTTCTTTTAACAAGAAAACCCAAGTCATTTTAGTACAATCATCAATAAATGAAATAAACCATCGAGCCCCCGAACAATTTGGTATTTTAGAGGGTCCCCATAGATCGGAATGAATCAAAGAGAAAGGTGTAGATGATCTCTTATTACTAGGGGGATAGGACCCTCGGTGATGCTTAGAAACAACACACACATTACACTGAAGTTCACTAAGGTTTAGGGACTAAAACAAAGAAGGAAACATTGTTTTTAGAAGAGGGAACGAAGGATGGCCAAGTCTGTAATGTTGCAGCCAAACATGTGTAGTGTGGTTAGATGTAAACTGAGAGAATGCAGCAGTCTCAAAACCTTGATTTCCAACTGAAGGGTACTCTCATTTTCTTTCCAGAAAATACAGCCCATGCTGTTCCCTAGCTGCACCAATCATCTTCTCGGTCTTTAGGGCCCGAAATTCACACACATTAGCAGAGGAAAGTGGCATGGCAATTTAGATCCTTAGTAAGCCTATGAATAGACACAAGGTTGGTGGATAGATTTGGCACATGTAAAACTTTTTGAAGGGTAATATTGGAACTGAGAATGACTGTTCCTCGACCTTTGATGGACACTAAAGTCCCATTAGCAATGGTAATCTGTTTAGAGGTTACAATACGCTCATAAGTGTCAAAAACAAACGGATTAGGGGTCATATGATCAGTGGCTCCTGAATCTAGGATCTAAATGTCATTCTTACCAGATTTAGAGGCATTAAGAGAGGCTGAATGTAAACAATTACCTTGCTGGGCGAAAACACAGTTTCCATTGTTGATAGTCTTAAGAAAAGCCTTAAGTTTGTTAATTTCCTCACCATCAAGTTGTGTAAGATCAGTACTTGGGTTTGATTCTGTCTTACTAGTTGTTTCTCCTTCCTCGTGCTGCTCTTTGGTAGATATGTAAGCCTGTTTTTGTGTTGCCATATTTTTGAAACCTCCCATCTTCTTTAACACAACCTCCTTGTCATGAAGTTTGAAGCAATGATCTCAGGTATGCCTAGGCTTGTTGCAGAAACTACACCACAGTCCCTCACGATTCTTTGCCTCTGTTTTACCCATTCTGAACCGTGTCCCATCCTTTCTTGCTGTAACCATGGCTGATCCTTCTGTTCCACTATCATTCAACATGACTCCCCTTTGGTTTTCTTCACTCCTTACCATAGCAAAGACTTCATTCAAGGATGGTAACCTTTCCCTTCCAAAGATCTGAATCCTAACTTGGTCAAACTCAGCGTTTAATCTAGCTAAGAATTCCACAATCCTATCTCTTTCAATAATTTGGCTAAGAGTGACAGCATCATCACTGCATATCATCTTGATTTCTTGATATTGATCTAGCTCTAACCAAAGCCCATTCATCTTGTTAAAGTACTCGATAACAGTTAGAGATGCTTGTCTAGTGCTATTAATCTTTGTTTTGATATCAAAGATAACTGAAGCATCCTGTACCTTGGAATAAGTCTGCCTAATGGTGTCTCAAATAGCTTTGGCCGAATCTAAGAATATATAGTTTTTACTAACCTCAGGTTGCATGGCATTCCATAACCATGACATGATAAGCGAGTCCTCGATATCCCATGTTGGAAAAGCTGGATCAGTAGACTTCGGTGGCGAAGCCGTTAGATGTCCTAGCTTCCCTCGCCCTATTAGGAAGGTTCGAACAAGTTGCGCCCATTGGAGGTAATTTTTACCATCCAATCTGTATGATATATGCATTCTCGGCAGTTCTCCACTGCCCGACCCAGAGAAGGTTCCTCCACTTCCATATGTACCGGTAATCAGATCTGGTTCTGATTCACCAGTAGCTAGACTAGGATTAATCTCCGAGATCCCTGACATCCTTAGTAACGAGGAAACTAAGAGAAGGCAATGAAGGCCTAGGGAAGGAAATAAAGAACGAGAGACGAGAGTGCAATGAAGGCACGATCAGGTTCTACGAGCAGAATGACGGCTCTAATACCATGTTGAAAACTGGAACAAGAAATAAGAATAAGGCTTGGATTGGAAGCGTTATCGACATTATCTTGATCATCATATTTCAACACTATCGCATAAAATGATGGACCCACTCCTCCAATTTAATCATCATACCTTAATTCTATGAGTAACATCCTCTATAATCTCCTATTCTTTTTGAGCAATTGATTTAAGATTTGAAATTGATACTTTCTTGGGATAACTTGCTCTCATGGTCTCACATGAATATCATCCACACTTGTGTTTCTACTCAAATTACATTTCACATATTTGATTTTCGACCTATTTAATTTAAAATTTTTGGATTCTAAGGTGTTTCTTCATAGTTCAATTTTATTGTTCTCTTATTGTCTCATCCACTAAGAGAATATCATCTCCACAATAGTGCACCAAGGCACTTCTTGTTACATGTGCTTTGTGAGCTCATCTATCACAAAAACAAAGAGTTGAAGGCTCGGTGTAGATCCTTGACGTAATCCAATTGTATTTGAAAAACCTTCAATACCTCCTCTTTCACAAATTCAGTCACATTTCTACCTGATAATACATGTCTAGAATAACCTGTACATAGGCAATATAGATTCCTCTATGCTACAACACCTTCCACAAACTTTTTTTGGGGGCTTTATTGTAGGCTTTATTTAATTTATAAATACCATATGCAAATCTTTTTGTTTATCTTTGGATTTTTCATTAGACATCTTAATAAGTAAATAGCTTCAATTGTGACATCTTAATGCAATAGGAACTGTACCGTGTCTCACATGTGGTCTATGGCTAGCCTTTTTTGTCTATTCAAACTTGGTAATACCCTAATTGCAAGTCTAGCTTGGTGAAGTATCTTGGTTTCTCTAATCAAATAGATCAACATAAGACGAATAGAATACTTGTTCTTGTGGTTATTTTTTTTTAGAGATGGCAAACGGGCCGGGCCGGCCCGGCCCGGCCTGCCACCAAGTGGCCCGCGGGCCAAGCGAGCCGGGCCAAATTGGCCCGCTTAAAAACGGGCCAGCAAATTGCTGGCCCTAGCCCGGCCCTACACGGGCCAAGCGGGCCCGCCCAGGCGAGGACGGCGAGCGAGGGCGAGGGCGAGGGCGACGATAAGACAGAGGGCGAGAGCGAGGGCGACGGCAAGACAGAGGGCGAGCGAGGGCGAGAGCGTGGGGTGCGGGCGAGGGCGAGGGTGAGGGCGAGCGAGGGGTGCGGGCGAGGGTGAGGGCGGCGAGCGAGGGGCGCGGGCGAGGGCGAGGGCGAGACAGAGGGCGAGCGAGGGCGAGAGCGAGGGGCGCGGGCGAGGGCGAGGGCGACAGAGAGCGAGGGCGAGACAGAGGGTGAGGGCGAGGGCGAGAGGTGAGGCTGGGGGGGGGGGGGTTGGGGGTTGGCCGATTGGCGGGCCAGCCCGGCCCGCCACCATTTGGCCCGTCGGGCCAAATTGGCCCGACCTTAAATGGGCCAGCAAAATGCTGGCCCTAGCCTAGTGCCGGGCCGGGCCCATTTTTCCATCTCTACTTTTTTTAGTACCTTAAATAAAACTACCATGCCACCACTACCCAACACACTCCTCTCAAATGTCTAATCCTCACCAAACACCATCTCTTCACTCCAATCTGCCTCAAACTAGCATCCTCCAACCTTTTTGTCAATTCTTTCCTGCCTAGTCCATCTTGGTCCATGTTCTCTACATATCTATATGTATACTTTTATTTCTAAATGTATATACCTTCATAGAAATTGTTCGAAATGATTGAGGGGCAGTGGGAGTGTCATGTATGAGAAACAGATTGGAATAGATAAAAAACTTTGTGGGTTTTATACAGTGTGGTTAAGATAAAAAACGTCACATCTTTGCATTAATGCAAGTGGTTGGGTTTATGTAGCATGGTTAGTTTAAAACCATTTGGTGCGGCCAACTTTATTGTTTTGAAAGTTGTTAAATTATTAACCCTAAAAATACATGTGCATCACGTAGGAAGTTCAACCACTGGGGAAAGGGCTAGTGTGAGAAGGTCACATTGCCACTTTACTTCACATCGCAACTTTACCAATAAGTGTAGAATGTAGATTATTCAAATTATGTAAAAATAGACCAAAGTAGGATTTGTTGGGTGGTTCTATAGGAGATGCTTACAAGTAGAAATGTTGCTTTTACCTTTTGTGGATTATTCATTCACTGACTCGATTATTTTATTTATATCTATTTATTTTGGTTCGGGGTGGAGCATTGAATGTGTGGTGCAAATTTGTGGTAGACTAGAATTAGTTATAGTAATGAGATTGATATGGAGATTTTCTAGGTCTTTAATCATTCAATACCTAGGATTTATATTCTTGTGCCAATCCTATGAATCTGCTTATTAAGTTCTGTCCGTGCTTCAAATTCATGCATCAGAAACATTTGCCCATCAAAATCTTATTATGACTTATATCACCTTTTCTAGAAATAAACAAATACAAGTACTTTTTTTATCATCTAACTTGCTGCTATTGCTGGTACAACTGTTCATGACATTGCATGTTGTACTCCCCCTTTAGCACAGTGAATCATATTTTATTATCATTGTGTTTCCTTTTTCCTTCTGTATAGAAAGTCACCGAACTTTTCTTCTCGTTTTGTTTTTTATTTTATTTTATAAATTAAGTTCTTGATCATGTTGTCCTAGAATTTCAACTGCAGGGATGTTTTGGAGTTGAAGGAGATTGTTCAAATTAAAGATGAGGGTAGAGGCTTATATTCTGCATTTTGATGCATTCTAACTATGTTTAAATACCGAAATAGCTTACTTAGAAAGTGAAAATCCTAAATGCACCTTGTTTTCTATTCAACCTTTTGATATATGGATTCATTTACCCCACTACTATGTTTATCTGCTGACCCTCTTTTTTTCTTAATGCTTTGTACCTTATTTTCCAACTATAAGTCAAGCTAGAAGATATGTAGCCGCAGAACCACCATTGTGGCAACTGGTGATTTAGATTTGAGAGGGAAGATTAGAACATCAAGGTCTATCCCCTAGTTGATTCCTCAGCTGAATTGTGATTTCAGAGTATAGATTAGCCTCTTCTTGTTGTTGCATTGTCATATGTTGTTGCTTTGTTGTATGTTGCCATATGTTGTTTGTTATGTACTGCAGCTGGTTTATGAGATTGTAAAAATGAAGCTGGAGCTAAGCCTCTCTCTCAAAAGCAGGTATCATCTGAAAAGCAGTGGGTTCTTGCAACAAGTATCTCTGAAGTTGAGGATTGTTGTCAGTGTGCTCCAGGGAAGATTCATCAGTAGTTGGTGGTAAAAGTTACGGCTTATCCCCCCAGCAATCTGAGAACCTTGCAGATGGAAGCCTGCATCACTGGAGCAAAAAAATCTTTTCAAGAAGATAGATGCCTAGCAATCAATATAAAAACAGGGTGGGATTTGCTGGTGTTGAGAAGGAATTGAAGTGGCGGAAATCTGCCTTCTCTTCTTCCAAGAATGAAAATCGGCATATACAGGGAAAATTGGATGAGGTTTAGATGGACTTGAAACAGGAAAGGTGTGTGTCCTACTTTTTACCTTTCAGACTCATGTTTCTGAAGTATCTGCTCCCTTCCCTGTGGACCTTGCTCATAGGTCCCTTATTCAAATTGATTTATTTATTTATTTTCTAATTGCCATGTTGGATTCTAGTTGTCTTGATATGATATGATAAATTCCTTGATCGATGGCTGCCCCGGGAGGGTTATATGTATTGACTAAGTCCTTGCCCAACATCTGCAATAACTTTTGCCTAAGTTTTCGCTATGAAGTGAGGGTTGTGGTCTAATATCATTATCATTGTGGTCTAATATGATTGTCATGGTACTAAACCGTGGTCTTGAAGAACAACCATGCCACCAGTTCTGTGGTGTAATTCCTAAAGGCTCAGATGATAGTAATATATTTAGATAATCCATCCACTACTACTATTGTGGAGCCAAATCTAGTGGATGTTAGTAGTGTTGTGATGAAGTCCAAAGTAATACTAATCCTTTGTCACGACAACACTTCCTATTAGCAGTCATTTTTATTTTGCTGTAATTCAAAGCTTATTTACTGTTTGGATTTATTAGTTATTACTGTAATTTCTAAAATAGTTGTTAGCTGTTTGTTAGCCATAGATAAATTTGCTGAACTACAATACTAGTCTACACTCAAGGGCCTTCAAACTAACAATGGAGATGAATTTAAGGCCTTTTTACCCTATCTGACATCCTGTGGCATTCAACCTCATTTCACTTGCCCTCATACACACCAACAAAATGGTGTAGCAGAACGAAAACACAGACATATAGCCGAGATGGGTCTTATGCTATTAACCCATGCTCACATGCCCTTGAAGTTTTGGGTAGAAGCATTTATAACTGCTGTATGCACCATAAACCTATTACTAGCCTTAACCCTAAAATTTAAGTCTCCATTTGAAGCTCTCTACAATAAACAACCTAATTACATGCAATCGCAACCCTTTGGATGTGCTTGTTTTCTCTTTTTTTGACCCTATAACAAGCATATAAATTTCAATTTCACTCTACCAAATGCGTATTTCTTGGTTATAGCCATGTTCAAGCTAGTTATTAGTGTCTGCATCCTTCGGGAAGGATCTATGTGTCAAGACATGTTCATTTTAATTCAGAAGAATTTCCCTTCCCTCATTTGTGTTCTAACACATCCTCTCATTCCCCTTAATTAAGCTCTACTTGTCAGTCTACTTCTGTTCTTCATGCTATTCCTTCTTTTCCTATCGGTCCTTCAAGCCCTCGAGTAGCACAACCCTCTATCCCAACTCCTAATGATCTCTCTGTATCCTGTGATTCATCTACTGGACCTTCTTTACCTGCAGCTATAGAATGCTTATTACCTAATTGTACTAGTCAACCTTCTTCTTTGTCAAAATCATCAAGACCCAAAGTTGTTCCTGCCCCTTTAGTTCACCCTATGATTACTAGATCCACGTCTAAACATCTTCTTGTTTCCTCACCTCATGCCCTAGTGAGTTCTTCTAAACCCAATTCTATTCAAGAGGCTTTCTTAGACCCTAAGTGGGTTAGTGCTATGAATGATGAGTATTTAGCTCTTCATAGAAATCAAACCTGGGATCTAGTTCCATTTTCTTCTGAGATGAATTTGATTAACTGCAAGTGGGTATTTTGTGTTAAGTACAAACTTGATGGGTCTATTCTTAAGTATAAGGCTTGGTTAGTAGCTAAGGGTTTCCTTCAAAATCCTGGAATTGATTATGTTGAGATTTTTAGTCCCGTTGTTGTTGTACCACAGAATTCCTGAGCTTCCACCTAGGGGTATTTTGGTTAATAAGCCCAAGACGGGCGAATCCCAAAAGTGGTCCCGAGTCAAGACGCGCTTTTCAAGAAGAAACTGTGGTCAAATAACTAAAGAACCAAGCTAATGGCAAAAGGGTAAATGGCCTAAGCTGGAGGGGCAAATTGGTCCAAGGTAAATAAGGGTATAAAGCCCAAGTCAAATGGTTAATGAGAGAGGTTGCTTCTAGAAGCCCAAGCTCTCTCTCTCTCTCGGGGTAAGAAAATGGCGCCTAGGAGCCTTTGGAATTCCTTGCCTTCTTCCCTCTTTGAGAGAGGCTTCTTCTTTCTTGGAGACGATCCCCTCTCTCAAAGATGGCTCTCCTCAAAATGGGTTCCTCTTGGCAAGGGGTAGTAACCCCGAGTAGTAGATGCGCCCACGATAACCTCTCTCGGAGAGGCTGAAGATCTCTCGGTAGTAGTAGCAACCCTCTCGGAGAGGGCTGTTGTCCTCTTGGTGGCAGTGGCAAGCCTCCCGGCAGTGGCCTCTTCTCTCCGCAACTTCTCCCCCTTGGTAGCCACCTGGTTTTCTTTCGGTGATGGCCCTCCTCGCTGTGTCCCCTCTTGGCGAGGTCTCCCAAGAAGACCTCTCGCTGAGGTCTCTCGGTGAGACTTGCTCCTTCCTTGCCTCTTCTAGCGAGCTCCCTTTTGCCCTATGTCTTTCCAAGTTCTGTATTAATATCACCAGTGAGTATGTATATATATATATATATAAATGACCTACATGCTTGCAATGTGGCCAAAGATATGACTGTGGGTTAACACTTTATAATGCACTCACATGTTCAAGTAGTGAGATGGGCCTTCTAAGTGCATAGCAAACCCCACCTCCATGACCTTGTCCCTCAAAAAAGCACTCTGCACATGTGTATGTCATGTATATGGCTGTCAAGCCATCTTAGGTGCCCAATGGGCCCATTACTTGGGCTTGGCCCATGCCCCCCTCAATAGCTCTTCACTTTAAACATATGTGCATTGCATGAGTACAATTGGTTACTTATACATTAGGCATGTAGTTGGCAACGTTTAGGGGCATCCTTTGCCAACCCGGGGCTTTACCTGGCAGGCTAGTTAGAGGCCAAGAACATGTTTCGGCAGCCCGCCGTAAGGCCCACCTTCTCTCGGAAGGCCCTCTAGGTTAATCGACCCTCCGGGGGAGGGGGAAGGGGGATTCTTCTTAAGCCCGTTCGATTGCTACTAACGTGCAGGTCCATCCCCAGTTACTTGTAACCATGCCAAGATTGACCCTCTCTCGCTGGGAAGGTACGACTGTTCTATGTTCAATGATAGCATGATTTACTTGTCTATTACACTTATTTCCTACTTGTACTGACTTAAGCATCGGAGGGCATTCACGGCTGAGGAATCCTTGCGTGCCTCCTAATTTGTTCCTGTGAGCGCAGATATGCCCCAAGCACACAGGACTCCGATCTCGAGCAATACCGAAGGTGCCCACAGGAGACCATCTATGACCCCAACCAGGATATCGGGGATTGGAGCTACCCAACGCCCATCTCCACTAGCAGACTCTTGCCAGCTGTCTACCTCGCTTTGTCTCGGCTCTAGCTTTCTTACACTACAAATTCTATTGTCGTAGTTTCTGGACTACAATAATTGGCGTCGTCTGTGGGAAACTGACAAGAAGCTAAAATCTATGAGGAAGACAACCAAGTCTGTCAATGTTAGATATCAGTTGGGCAATACAAGAAGAACCAATACCCCCTGCCAGGGGGTTGGGGGGCTTACTCGCCGATTGGGTTCCCCAAGTATGAAGCTGTTAGAGGTCACGCACGGGCTTCCAAAAAACCTTCAGCGGCCCTAAGACAAAGTCCTCCAGTGACCGTGGTCACCCCATAGCCCTTGATTGGGCGTCAGCAACCGTTTTGCTCAGTAAACGTGGGGAATTAGGGAAAGAGCACAATGCGTTCAAAGTGTAACAGGATTGTTAGAGGGAACTCATCTGCATTGCAAGCAAGAGAATCACGATCACTTCTTCTGAACCATCATTACCTATACCGGCTCATTGAGGGTGTTCAAGAAACACG
This sequence comes from Diospyros kaki, assembly GCA_036245055.1. Classification (NCBI taxonomy): domain Eukaryota; kingdom Viridiplantae; phylum Streptophyta; class Magnoliopsida; order Ericales; family Ebenaceae; genus Diospyros; species Diospyros kaki. The sequence goes on from BSEG01000003.1 coordinate 9,728,573, forward strand.
GGTCGGTGTCATTTGAGTGTTCCCCTACGAGCATGCAGCTAAGGACGAGATAGTCGAAAAACTCAAGTGAACACGAAAGACAATCAGCCATTACAGGATATGTCGAGAATATAACCCCAAGAAGGAGTGAGAAGCTAACTTAAAGTCCGCGATGTATGATCATCAGCAACTAGGGCACCGAGGATGACCCAGTATTGAACCTTTAGAGGGAAAGGCTCTTCTCATGCTTCAGAGTCAGTAATAACAACAAAGTTGATTATGGACCCAAGTGCAAGAAATCAACTATAAGGCTGTGGCGGTGGCGTTTGATATCCAAGTCCTACCTCCAATTAGGAAGACCTGAGGTGGTTCTCGATTTTTCGAAGAAGCAAAAGCTATTGAGATCCTTTGAAGCAAAGTATGGAAGTAGTAATGAGGAGTCGTCGATTCCATTTGCTGTAACAAGTCGTGAACTTTTACACCGCAAGGATAAAGGGAACGAAGCCTTTCAGCATGGAAGACAGGAAGAGGAGGTGAAACATTATAGTGTCGTTGCATCGATTGGTGTTAAGTCTCAGCCTTTTGCGGCTATTTGCTTTGGCAACCGTGTTGCTTCATGTCAAACTCTGAACCAGATTGCTGGTGCCATTGTAGATTGCAGCCTAGCCATAGCTCTCAACAGAAGTCAAGAAGGCAGTTTCTAGAAGAGCTACTTTACCTGAGACAATATTCTAATTGCTCTGAGAATGCTACTATGGAAGCACCCAACCTACGGGTAGACATGATAAACTCACTTTGGGCCTGTGATCCTCCTAGTAAATTTGACTGAAGCATGCCTCAACAAAAAGCTTCAAATAAATGAGCTTGAGGAAATTAGAAATGAAGCATTCGAAAAGATTCTCCTCGGTCATTCTTATCAGAGATGTTGCTACAAGGGACAACGAGTAGAATGTCAAAGGCGGTACATCCTGAGGAGTACCTCCCAATTTTGTGATGAATGGTATTTCCTTTTTAAGTTTTGTCATATACTGTAACCTTCTTGAAATGAATAAAAGAATACACCCCCTTGTATTCCTGTGGATGAAGGCAATCTTATAAGCCAAACCCTATAAATCCCCTGTGTATCATGCATATATATATAGCTATCATGAAATATGATATAGGAACTATGGCAAGAAGATAGGATGGATAGTGATACTTCCAAATTTAGTGGAGGCATATCAATTAAGGTGAGGAAAAGTTCAAGTCCTAAAAGGTTCGGCCTGACGAATGGCTATCTGACACTAAGACCACGGACCCCCCCCCCAGATTCCTGGATGCGTTCCGATGCCATGCTCGCAGGCTAATCTGGATCCCTTGCTTGAGTTTGGTGCTAAGCTAAGGTGCTAACCTTGACTCCTTGGTGGATTCGGCGCAAAGCCTCTCGGCAAACTTGGAATGACCGGCAGTAATTCAGCGGGTAATGTCGAGTCTAACCTAGATCCCTCGCGTTGGACAACCCCGAAGGGGCCCAAATGAAGATGAGACCACAGAAGCAGAATGTTGGTACAAGCATTCTTTTATTGCGGATGTAGGCCAGGGATGCCGAACCGCCGGAACAAAATGTCAATGCAAGTATCCTCAAGTTGTGGATGTTAGCCAGGCATGCCGAACCGTCGAAACAAAATATCGACGCAAGTATTCCCTAATTGTAGATGTAGGCTAGGTATGCTGAATTGTCGAAACAAAATATCGACGCAAGTATTCCCTAATCGCAGACGTAGGCAAGGCGTGCCGAACTGCTAAAAAAAAAAATATCAATACAAGTATTCTCTTGTCGCGGACATAGGCAAGGCGTGCCAAACTGTCAAAACAAAATATCAATACAAGTATTCTCTTGTCGCAAACATAGGAAAGACATGCCGAACCGCCACAACAAAATATTGATACGACTATCCACTCCAATGCATATCCATGCCTCGGATATTCCCATCGAGGAATTCTTGATGTGAAAGTGGGCGAGGTACACCGAACCATATAAATTATTTCATAGATAATACTCTTTGTGTATTTGTTGTAAGACCTAGCGCAGGTGTCACGACCTAAGCACAACGCAGAAGAGCAACAGAGCTACCTGGTATAATGGTAATAGGCCAACAAAGGTAAAGGTAAGCTCACATCCTAAGAAGTCCGGTTCGACGAATTGTAATCTGGTGCTAAGACCCCGGACTCGCTTAATTTCTCGAATGTGTTCCGATGCTATGCACGCAAGCTAACCTGGATCCCTTGCATGAGTCCAATGCTTAGCCTATGAACTAACCTTGACTCCTTAGTCGATCCGGCGCAAAGCCTCCCGGTAAACTTGGAATGACCGGTGGCAATTCAAAGATGTGCCCTGGGCTTAAGCTAGATTCCCTGTGTCGGACGAACTCGAAGCAACGACGTGGAAGAAATGGGGCTCGACCCGACCTTCTCAGACGGGCCTACCTAGCTGCGATCTAGTGCCATGGCCTCGAACCTTCCTGGATTCCCAGATGTGTTCTGATGCCATGCCCGCAGGCTAACCTAGATCCATTGCATGAGTTTGGTGTTAAGCCTACGAGCTAATCTTGACTTCTTGGTCGATCCAGTGCAAAGCCTCCCGACAAACTTGGAACATCCGGTGGAAATTCAACAACGAACATCAGGCCGAACACGGATCCCCTGTGGTAGACGAGTCTGAGAAGTAAGTCAAAGGAGAAAAGTGGCGGCAAGGACAAATGTTCAATATGGATTCCCGGGCTCATTCTGATGCCATGCTCGCAGGCTAACCTGGATCCCTTATTAGAGTCCAGTGCAAAGCCCTTAGGCTAACCTTGACTCCGTGGTAGATCTAGCGCCAAGCCTCCTAGCACACTTGGAACGTTCGGTGGACATCTAGTTATTGAACTCGGGCCGAACCTAGATCCCCTAAGGCAGGCAAGTCGAAAAAGAGAATGAAGAAATGCCAAGCGCATATAAGGATTAAGTATTATTGCTACCAACGTGCAGGTCCATCCCCGGTTACTTGTAACCATGCCGAGATTGACCCTTTCTCGTCGGGAAGGTACGACTGTTCTATATTCAATGATAGCATACTTTACTTGTCTATTACACTTCTTTCCTACTTGTGCTGACTTAAGCATCGGAGGGCATTTCCCTGCGTGCCTCCTAACTTGTTCTTATGAGCACAGATATGCTCCAAGCACACAGAGTCCGATCCCGAGCGATACCGAAGGTGCCCACAGGAGACCATTTACAACCCCAGCTAGGATATCGAGGACCGGAGCTACCCAATGCCCATCCCCACTAGCAGACTCCTGCCAGCTGTTCACCTCGCTCTGCCTCGGCTCCAACTTTCCTACACTACAAATTCTATTGTCGTAGTTTCCGAACTACAACAATTGTAAAGGCTCCGACCATCAGGGTTTTATTCTCCTTAGCTATCACATTTGGTTGGGACATTCAACAAGTTGATGTCAATAATGCTTTCTTAAATGGTGACCTAAATGAAGTAGTTTTTATGACTTAGCAAGTAGGGTTTGTTAATTCAGAATTCCCCACACATGTATGTAGATTGAAAAAGTCTCTTTACGGGCTTAAACAAGCCCCTAGAGCTTGGTACACAAAGTTGAAATCTACCTTACGAGATTGGGGTTTTAAGAAAGTAGTTTCTGATGCTTCACTTTTCATTAAGAGAACTTTTAAGTATGTGCTATTTGTTTTGGTGTATGTTGATGACATCCTTGTAACTGGTTCGGATTCTTTAGCTCTTCAAGGGTGTATACATGATTTATACACACATTTTGCTCTTAAAACTCTAGGGTCAGTTAATTACTTCCTAGGGTTTGAAGCATATTGAAATTTCACTGGTATATATCTTACACAATCTAAGTACACACTGGACTTCTTGAAAAAGGCAGCAATGCAAGATTGTAAACCGTGTGGAACACCAATAACCTCGAGCAAGTCCTTAACTGATGAGGGTGAGATGTTTTATGATTCACCTTTTTATAGAACTACTGTTGGTTCCCTTCAATATTTGACTTACACCCGGCCGAATATAGCTTTTGTAGTCAACAAGTTAAGTCAATTTCTATCCTATCCTAAGCAACAACATTGGCTGGCATGTAAAAGGTTGTTGCGGTATCTTAAAGGCACTATTAATCTTGGTTTAGTGTTTACTCTATCACCTAAGGATATGTCATTAATTGTTTACATAGACGCTGATCATGCGGGTTGTAAGGTGACTAGAAGGTCGACCAGTGGGTTGCGTGTCTTCTTTAGTTGTAATTTGTTGATTTGGGGTTCCTGAAAACAATCAGTAGTTGCCAGATTAGTGGGTGAAGCAGAGTATAGGGTTGTTGCTCAAGGGGTGACCGAGATATTGTGGTTTAAATCCTTGTTATTAGAATTAGGCCATCCCTGTGTTCAAACTCCTGTACTTTGGTGTGATAATCTAACAGCTAAAAGTATGGCTGAAAACCTTGTATTCCACCCTAGGACAAAGCACATTGAGATTGATGTGCATTTAGTGAGAGAAAAGATTGAAAGTGGAGATGTTGATATTTGGTATGTGCCTACTCTTCATCAAGTAGCTAACATTTTTACTAAGGGGGTGTTTGTTAACCAAGATAAAAGGGAGAAAAGGTCTGGTCAGATATGGGAAGCATTCCAGATCTTTGGTCTTTTCAACGTGTTTGTTAAGCTTATTTGACCATTTCCGGAAAAGGCCTTACGTGACCTCTTATCTCCTCCTTTCAAGATAAATTTATCCGACCTCCCCACTCGAATAAATTTATCTGGCTCTTTCAAGATAAGGCTCAATTACTTATCTACCCCTTGTAAGATAGTTAATGCCATTTAATGCATTTTTAAAATTTAAATGATATTATTTATTTCATTGATTTTTAAAATTTAAATTTCTCTCTCTATATATATATTTTATTAACTAATATAATTCCTTTCATCAATTTTTAAATTATTTTATTTAATTTTATATTTTATTATCTATTATGAAAATATGTTTTGGCCATTTTTAATTATCTAGGTGGAATTATTGTAATTCTAACAATTATTATTTATACTTTTCAACTCTTTTTAAATTTATTTTTGAACATGAATTTAGAAAATAAAATATTATTTTTAATTTTAATCTTAATTTTTTTGACAATTCATATTAATCATAAAATACTATTTTAATCATAAATTTGGTAATAGGGATATTTTGGTAAAAAATCCTTATCTTGGTACTTATCATATGTATTAACAAACACATGGAAAGAAAAAGTACAGTTACTAGTGGATTTTAAAAAAATTAACAAACAGTCTGATAGAAATTTTGGAATGCTTCCCGACCTTATCTTGACCATTCCATATCTTGGTTCAGAAAGCATCACAATCTTATCTTAATACCACCTTATCTTGCTCGTTTTAACAAATGCCCCCTAAAGGGTTATCAAGGGATAGGTTTGCGTTTCTATGTACTAAGTTGGGACTCAAGAGGTCACCTATGTCTCACTCTTCTTCTGATCCTTCTACTGTTATTTCAAAAAGTTTGCTGTCTACAAGTACTACAAAGTCTAGTTCCTCCTCATCATCATCTATGGAACTTGGTTTGAGGGGGAATGTGGAAGATATAAGTCGTTGGTAGCAGGCAACAAGTGTGCTCTCAGTTGTAGCTGATTATATTTGTTATGGTCATTGTTGTGTTTAGTTAGGCAGTTCATAATTTCGATATATATATATATAAGGATCAGTTAGTTTTCTCATTGTATTGAGTGTCATTTTCTTCATTCATTTTCAATAATATTCTCGAGGTATTTTTCTCTCTCTTCTTGTTTCTTATTTCCGATTGTGAAGCTCTGGGTTCACAATGAAGGCCAGAAGAGAATGAGTCTTCTTTAGGCAACAATCGGTTCTGATACCGTGTAGAAGAAAACTAAAAACTTTGTATATATTTCTCTTACACTTCACGAGGAATGGTTACAATATATATAGGAGAAATAAACCAATCAAATCCCTATAACTAAGGTAAAAAGAAGGAATCCTAATTAGATCAGTTACTAATTTACATCAATCATTCAGTCCCAACAAATAAGATTGATTATAATAAATCCCATAGATTGTGAGATAATTGAAATTGATAATCTATCCCATAAATTGAGGAATCAATCAAGAAGAATCATTCAACCAACAATTTATATTCTTGTGCCAATCCTATGAATCTGCTTATTAAGTTCTGTCCATGCTTCAAATTCGGGCATCAGAACATTTGCCCATCAAAATCTTATTATGACTTATATCACCTTTTCTAGAAACAAACAAATGAAGGTATTTTTTTATCATCTAACTTGCTGCTATTACTGCTACAACTGTTCATGACGTTGCATTTTGTACTCCCCCTTTAGCACAGTGAATCATATTTTATTATCATTGTGTTTCATTTTTCCTTCTGTATAGAAAGTCACAGAACTTTTCTTTTCGCTTTTTTTTTAATTATAAATTAAGTTCTTGATCATGTTGTCCTAGAATTTCACCTGCAGGGATGTTTTAGAGTTGAAGGAGGTTGGTCAAATTAAAGATGAGGAGACAGGCTTATATTTGTGAATATTGATGCATGCTAACCATGTTTAAATACCGAAATAGCTTACTTAGGAAAAGAAAATCTTAAATGCACCCTGTTTTCTATTCAACCTTTTGACATATGGATTCATTTACCCCATTACTATGTTTATCTGCTGACCCACTTTTTTTCTTAATGCTTTGTACCTTATTTTCCAACTATGAGTCGAGCTAGAAGATATGCAGCCACAGAACCAACATTGTTGTTTGAGAGGGTAGATTGTAACATCAAGGTCTGTCCCCTAGTTGATTCCTTAGCTGAATTGAGATTTGAGAGGGAAGATTAGCCTCTTCTTGTCATTGCATTGTCATATCTTGTTGCATTGTTGTATGTTGCCATATGTTGTTTGTTATGTACTGTAGCTGGTTATGCGATTGTAAAAATGAAGCTGGAGCTAAGCCTCTCTCTCAAAAGCAGGTATCATCTGAAAAACAGTGGGTTCATGCTACAGAAGTATCTCTGAAGTTGAGGATTGCTGTCAGTGAGCACCGGGGAAGATTCATCAGTAGTTGGTAGTAAAAGTTGCCACTTATCCCCCCAGCAATCTGACAACCTTGCAGATGGAAGCCTGCATCACTGGAGCAATAAAATCTTTTCAAGAAGATAGACGCCTAGCAATCAATCTAGAAACAGGGTGGGATTTTCTGGTGCTGAGAAGGAATTGAAGTGGCGGAAATCTGCCATCTCTTCTTCCAAGAATGAAAATCAACATATACAGGGAAAATTGGATGAGGTTTAGATGGACTTGAAAGAGGAAATGTGTTTGTCGTACTTTTTACCTTTCAGACTCATGTTTTTGAAGTCTTTGCTCCCTTCCCTGAGGACCTTGCTCATAGATCCCTTATTCAAATGGATTTTTTTTTTTTTTTTAAGGTGCCATGTTGGATTGCAGTTGTCTTGATATGATATGATAAATGCCTTGATCAGTGGCTGCCCCTGGAGGGTTATATGTACTGACTTGGTCCTTGCCCAAGCATGGCATGTGATTTGAAATGGTCATTACATATGCTTCTGAAGAATGAGTAGGATTCTTTCCTTTTCAGTGGGTTTACTAGTTTTGAATTTCACTTAATTCTTCCTCTAGAAATGTAGAAGTGAGAGGAACAAGCTTGGTGAAGAGCACTGAAGGAGTTAAACAGTGAAGTTGCTGAAAAGAGTTCTGAAACTGGAAAGGCTGCGATACAGAAACTCCGGGATGAAATCAAGGACTGCGAGGCTATTTTCAGCTCTGGCGCATGTTTTAATCAGCTCAAGAAGGTATGGATGCATGTTCCTGTAAGACCTTCCTTTTGGCTGGCGTGCTTTGTTTTAGACTTCTCCATTCTTGTAATTGTTTGGATTTTACTTGTGACCTGCATTTATGCCAGTCAAACTCTCTTGCCATATGCTCAGCATAGTATCTGAAAGGTGGTTCATATGAAAATCGTGTATCGGGTGGATTTGCTCCTCTGGTTTGGTTATTTATTTTGCTTGTTTGGATTATTTGCTGGGCTGTGATTGTCAAGTGCTATCATCTATTTTGCAAACCATGCATTCAAAGTAATCTGCATGCCCTGATTGTGGAACTGCATTTTGACCAAATAATGTTCCAGTTAAGATATGATTATGTTTGAGAATATGCTGTATATTTTCTGTCATCTTGAAAGGCTAGATATATTTGATGCTTTCAGGGATTGCGGTGTATTGCCTTTCAAGGAATTCATATTCTGAAGTTTTTAGGCCAAAGTAATGAGGCAACCCAAGAGGGAGGCTGAATTGGATTTTTGAAAAATTCTTACTTTACTTTCAAATAGCAATGTAAATCATGTGTGGTGAATAAAAGTGTGGAAGCAATATAAACACAAATAAATCAATTCATTAATTCCTACCTAATGTGAGCACAAATAAAGCATGTGCTGGAATGTAAAGAGTAAGGGAAGAGAGAAGCAAACTCAAGGATTTATGATGGTTCAGTTTCTCCTCGAACCTACATCCACTCCTCAAGCTCCATTTGAGTTTTCAATCCACTAGCTTCAATATTCTTCACAAGTGAAGACCAAATCTTTACAATGATCCTTTTCCAGGTTTAAGATCACAACACAAATTTTTTCTGGATAAAGAATCACAACCTTCAACGTATTAGCATTTCTTCTCACTAGGAACTAACAAACATGATAACCAAGAGCTATACCTTAAGCTCTTTAGCACTCCAGTCAATACAATGATAGAAATTCAGCTCACAAGGGTTTACAACCTTTCTCTTACAACAAATCCTCCCTAGGATAGATTTACAAATGAAGCTCTAAGATTAATGAGAAAGATACTTGAAGCTCACATAGATAATATTCCAATATATTCTTACATCTAATCTATTTTCTAGATGCCAAGAGTCTTTTATTTATAGTCTTCAACCTTCTCTACAGAAAACTACCCGTTGGGGATTAAAATGATGAATTGATAGTCTGCAGAAAAGTAGCCATTAGTAAATTTTTGATAGAAATAGTTGACAGTTTTAGAATACAGTCGACAATTTATTTCAAAATATTGAAAAACCAGTTGACAGTTTAATGAAACTTTTGACTGTAAATGTTACAGAAATAGTCGATAGCAAACAATTCAGAGCATGCATTTTTATGGTCAACTGTTTAAAGAATTAGTCAATAGTTTTGGATATTTGTCAACTATATGCAAAGGCTGATCGACAGATTTAACTTTGAAAAACTTTGACAGAGAGATAATACAACAATCGGTCGACAGGTAAAATCTTTCAGTCAAGAGTTATGATATTTGCCTTTGAAATACAAGATCAAAATGAATGTTTCAAATCTATTTATTTATCTTTTTAAATCTTTAATAATATTTTGGGATCCACAAAATTCAATTGATTTAAAGGATAAGTTCAATTCCATTTTCAAGAATTGTTTAAGATCAAAACCTTGAAGTCCAAGACACTTATTTCAACATGTCCAAAACCTTTAAGTCTAATATTATCAATAACACGTTAAAATGTGTTTTAAGTTGTACATCATCAAAACATCATTAAAATCAAGTAAACAATGGATTCAATGATTACTTATATTTCTTCCATTTATAAGTTATTTATTTGTCTTTTTAGAACTTGATTATATTTTTGGATCCACAAGACTTAAAAGACAATTTTAGAACATTTTCAAGAGTTATTCAAAGTAGTTTGAATTTAAAATCTTAAAGACCAAAACATTTACTCAAACAATACTTATTAAAGTTTTGTGTAATGGTACTGATCATCAAAACCATGTCAAAAGTTCCCTATTTGAGGGTTGAGCTTGAGGGGTGTCAAAGTATGGTGCAGCAAGACTAGTCACCATCTGTGAGGAATCCAGTATCTTTGTTCTATGAGGGGTGGATGAGTGTCCAATCTAATTAATTAGTCGATGGCAATGAAGGCTCGAACAAGTAGAAAAAAAAAATAACCAAGCATTAGCAACAAATGTTGACAAGTTAAATCACTAGCAATGAAGGCTGGTAATTGTCATGACTTAAGGTTTAAACTAAGGTTTGTACGGGAATTTGGAAGAAATCAGAGAGAGAGAATAGAAAGGGAGGGATAAATTAGAAGAATGGAGGGAAAATTTAGAGACAACATAGAGGAAGAGAGAATTTGAGAGGGAAGTAATCAGATATCATTCAACAACTGTTTATTTCTAACTAATGTAGCCTATTTATAGGATGTTCTATCCTTTTAGTTAATGATAAACTAAAGGTACAATATGACAACAACCTAAAGTAGAATAAGAAAGAAATACATGCATTGGACAATTACTATTATATCCTTGGGGTCGTGACAATCCCCCTTCCATGAGAGATTTCTTGTCCCTAAGAAATTACAGCACCTAGACCTGTTTTGTCATCCAATCCCTATTTGCTCTTGCTTTTCTTCTTCTTTTCCTCATCTAGTCCCTCCATATTTAGTAACTGCCTTCTGCATTGGTGGCCTAAGCTGAATTTGTCTTCGCATTTATAGCCTAATCCTAATCATCTCCTTTCTCCATAATAGGAGATTTAACTGAATTAAGCTTAGTGTAAACCCTAGGATTAACATTTCCCTGAGTCAATCCTAAGGCTGCAGTCTAGGAATTTTCGTCCAACACTAATTGAAGGATAACTTTCTGTTAGAATCTTGTGCTTTTTGAAAATCTCTTCTAATGCAAGCTCCTGCAATGTTGCCTTATCAGCAGCCTACTTAACAGTAGCAGGTTGCATCATCTTGATCGTTGGCCTTAGTTCATCCTTGGGGCCACTGATGAAGCTAGAAATGAAGTACTGTTCAGTTAAAGAAGGTTGTGAATTCAACATAAAAGATCTTAATTTCTCAAACTAGATTTGATACCCATCACGGATTCGTCTTGTTGTAGTTTGTTAAATTCTTCAACTACATTGGTCTATGACTTCTCTCCAAATCGGTCACATAGATCCTCCACAAACTCCATCCAATTAGCCTCAAATCTCCTCATCTTGATCCAACCTTGATACCATGAGTCATTCGTATCATAGAGGTAGGTAGCTGCAAGGTTGATCTTCTGTCCTTTTACTATATTATAATATTGAAAAAACCTCACATTTGTGGATCCACCATCTAGGTTTTGTTCCTTCAAACACTAGTATCTCCAGCCTTGGCATCGGAGTATAAGGAGAGGTTTAAGAAGAACCTCTTACCTGCATTGCTGGCTCCAAGACCAATGACTCCTCTACTTTTGCAATTTTGAAAATCCACTAGTAAGCTAAATTGAGGCAATTTTGACAGCATGTTAAAAATGCTATTCATTTATTTGACAAAATTCTCAAGAGTTTCTCTATTTTTTTCAAGTTCTCTGTACACGCTCTGGTTGCAATGCTTTCTTCTCTGCCACGACCAACTTAGTTTGCCTCAATCTGAATTCTAGTGCCTACATTCTTGCCTCAAACTGCTTCATTTGTCTTCCTTCTGCCATTGCCAATGCTTGCCTTAAACTGCAACTTCTATTCACTGCTAGGATCACCTAAAGAACTCTTATCTCATGTCCGAGAATCTATCGCAAGTGACCGCCTTTTATTAGTAATCACTCAAGAATTTTGCTTCGAGCACTTACATTCTCTCTATTTAGCAGTCGAGGACCACTGGCTCTAATACCAAATGTCTCGACTCAGAGTTTAACTTAGGGTTTGTAAGGGAAATTGGAAGAAATCAGGGGAGAGAGGATAGAAAGGGAGGGAGTAATAAGAAGACTAGAGGGAGAATTCAGAGGGAACAGAGAGGGAGAGAGAACAAAAAGGGAGAGAGAATTCAACTAGTGGAAAATTGTCCATTTTGATTGTGCATGTGAATGATATTATAATCATTGGTGATGACTTTCAAGAAATTGTTGAACTTGAACAATGGTTGAGAGCTGAATTTGAGGTTAAAGACTTAGGCATCATGAGGTATTTTCTAGGAATGGAAGTGGCCAGAAGCAAACAGGGCCTTCTAATTTCGCGAAGGAAATATGCTTGTGAGAAAACAATTATGAGAGAAAAACCTAAGAGATTAGTCTCTTAGTGTGTTATTTATAATAGGCACAACGGGCCTAATAACCTACGGGCTTAGCCCATGGGCTTAGTTTAATTACACATAGTTATAACAAATAAATAAATAAAAACACATACAATAATATGCAATATATCTAATTATACTAATAATTCTAATACTCCCCCTCAAGCTGGAGTATAGATATCATATGCACCAAGTTTGTTACAAATATATTCTATCTGAGGACCATTTAGAGACTTGGTGAAGACATCGACTAGTTGATCACTGGAGTTAACAAACTCTGTAACAATAACACCTTCATAGGGGACATTTCACGAAATTTGAGTTCCTCCAAGAGTTGCTTAAGCCAGATGAGCTCACAAGTTGCATTAGCCATAGCCCAATACTCTGCCTCTACACTGGATCTAGCTACTACATTCTGTTTCTTACTTTTTCAAGAAATCAGATTTCCTCCCACAAGAACACAATATCCAAAGGTCGACCGAGGATCAGAAGGAGAGTCGGCTCAATCTGCATCTGCATAAAAACAAATATCTGTGTGCCCCTTATCCTCATAGAGTAGCCCTTTACCCGGTGCTTGGTTGATATATCTCAGAATCTGGATAACAACATCCCAGTGAGAATCACATGGAGAACTGAGAAACTGACTCGCCACACTCACAGCAAAAGCAATGTCGAGACGAGTGACTGTGAGATAATTCAGTTTGCCTACCAATCTTTTATACCTTCCAGGATCTGAGTAAGACTCCCCCTGTCTCGGCAAGACTTTGACATTTGGGTCCATTGGGGTGTCAATCGGTTTGCAGTTCACCATACTAGTTTCTTCTAAGATGTTAAGTGCATACTTCCTCTGAGTGATTAAGATCCTTTCTCTTGGTTGAGCAACTTCAATACCCAAGAAATACCGGAGTTTGCCTAGATCTTTAGTCTGAAAGTGCTGATGGAGATGTTCATTCAAATTTTGTATACCAACCTAATCGTTCCCTGTGATAACAATGTCATCTACATAAACAACGAGGTATATACATAAAGAAAAAGAATATCGATAGAAAACTGAATGATTAGCTTCACTTCGAGTGAGACCAAAGGCTTGAACCACTATGCTGAACCTGCCGAACCACGCTCGTGGAGATTGTTTCAGGCCATAGAGAGACTTCTTCAGTTTGCAGACTACATTGGACTCCCCCTGAGCAACAAAACCAGGTGGTTGCTCCATATAAACCTCTTCTTGCAAATCACCATGAAGAAAGACATTCTTAATGTCCAATTGATAGAGCGACTAATGACGTGTGGCAGCCATAGAGAGAAATATGCGAACAGAGACCATTTTAGCAACTGGAGAGAAGCTATCACTGTAATCTAGCCCATAGATCTATGTAAAGCCTTTGGCAACCAAGCAGGCTTTAAGACGTTCCACCTGTCTATTTGGGCCCACTTTAGGGGTGAACACCCATCGACAACCAACGGGAGTCTTTCCTGGTGGCAAAGGCACCAAATCCCAAGTGCTAGTAAAATGCAAAGCACCCATCTCATCTAACATAGCCTGGCGCCAACTAGGATGGGACATGGGTTCACCTGTGGTTTAAGGATTAGATACAGAAGAAAGGCTCGAAACAAAAGCACTATAAGCAGGTGACCAATGGTCATAATACAAAAAATTATAAAGAGGATGTGGATTGCGAGTAGACCGTGTACCTTTGCGGAGTGCAATAGGAAGGCTGTTGAGCTGAGGATCTATGGCAGGAGTGACCACTGACGGAGAGAGTGAGTCAGGAGAGTCGCAGTCAAGAGGAATACCAGTGCCAGGAGCAGGATGAGGACGACGCTGATAAGGAAGAGGTGGAGGAGTAGGGAAGTGTGGACCGGAAGATGGAAGTGAAGGGTCCACCAAGGAGGAGATAGACAGATTTGATAAGGGCAACAGAAGAGAAGAAATAGGCAATACCTGGTCAAGATGCTGTGAATCAGGCTGAGCAACCGAGAAGGACTGTTGTTCAAAGAATGTGGCATCAGCAGACATAAGATAGCGGTTCAACTCAGGAGAGTAACACTTATAGCCTTTTTACAACCGGGAGGAACCGAGGAAAATACACTTGAGGGATTTGGCAGCAAGTTTATCCTGTCCTGGTAAAAAGGAATGTACAAAACAGATACATCCAAATACATAAAGGGGAACAAAATAAAGGGGCTGGGAGGGGAACAAAAGAGAGTGAGGAATGTTGTCCTTTAACATTGAAGATGGCATGCGATTGATCAGATAACAAGCAGTAAGAATAGCATCTCCCCAGAATTTAGTGGGAAGATTGGCATGTAAAAGTAGTGTTTGTGCAGTTTCAATGAGATGACGATTTTTACGCTCAACAACACCATTTTGTTGAGGTGTATAAAAATAAGAAGATTGATGCAGAATGCCACGAGTAGTCATAAAAGTAGAAAATTGAGAAGAAAAGTACTCAGGGGCATTATCACTACGTAAAGCACATATAGAAACTCCAGACTTTGTTTTTATTTCAACAGTGAATGTTTGAAAGACAAAAAAAACTTAGACTGACTCTTCATGAGAAACAACCAAGTGTAGCGAGAAAAGTCATCAATGAAAGTAACAAAATATGAGAAACAACAACAACAACAACAACATATCCAGCCTTTATCCCACTATGTGGGGTCGGCTACATGAATTCTAGACTTCCATGTATTTCTATCGTTTGTCATATCTTCATTTAGATCCATATACTTCATATCGAACTTTAATGTCTCTCCCAAAGTCTTCTTGGGTCTACCTCTACCTCTTTTTGTGACTAATTGTTCCATTTCATCAACTCTCCTCACAGGAGCGTCTCTTAGTCTCCTTCTCACATGACCAAACCATCTTAGTCTAGTCTCTCTCATCTTCTCCTCGATTGGCACTACTCCTACCTTATTACGAATAACTTCATTTCTAATTTTATCCTTTCTTGTATGTCCACACATCCATCTTAACATTCTCATCTCCGCTACACTCGTCTTTTGCTCATGCTGGTATTTGACTGCCCAACATTCTGAGCCATACAGCAAAACTGGTCTTATAATTCTCCTATAAAATTTTCCTTTCAATTTTAATGGGATTTTACCATCACATAACACTCCTGATGCATTTCTCCATTTTAGCCAACCTGCCTTAATTCTATGTGCGACATCCTCGTGAATTTCTCCATCTTTTTGAATCACTGATCCCAAATATCGAAAATGGTCTTTTCTTTGTAAGATTTGGTCTTCTAATTTTATTATAACATCATCCACTCTTGCATTTTTACTAAATTTGCATTCCATATATTCTGTTTTTTTTCTACTTAATTTAAATCCCTTAGATTCTAAATTGTTTCTCCACAACTCAAGCTTAGTGTTCACTCCTTCTTTTGTTTCATCCACCAACACTATGTCGTCTGCAAATAGCATACACCATGGCACATCTGTTTGAATATCTTTAGTGAGTTCATCCATTACTAAGGCAAATAAGTATGGACTTAGTGCAGAACCTTGATGCAGTCCTATTGTAGTTGTAAATGGTTCAGTATCCCCTCCGCATGTTCTGACCCTTGTCTCTACACCATGATACATGTCCTTAAGGGCTTGTATATAGGCTATTTTGACTCCTTTCTTCTCTAAAACCCTCCATAATACTTCTCTAGGGACCCTATGAGAAACCAAGAGTATAATTGACACGACTGGGCCCCCATACATCAGAATGCATAAGAGAAAAGGGAGCCTCAGCCCTATTATTGACATGACTAGAAAAAAAACTACCTGCGTGTTTACCACGCTGACATGACTCACAATCAAAAATAGATAACGATGACAAACTAGGAACTAATTTCTTCAATTTGGAGAGGCTGGGATGACCAAGACGAGAGTGGAAAAGATCTGGGGAAGTAGCACTGGTGCAAGCCATTGGCACAACAAGACGATAGTGACCCTGTGACTCACACTCGATGCCAATCGTCCGCCTCTTACCTTGGTCTTGTACACAAACAGAGGTAAGAGTGAAAGTGACTGAGCAGTTAAGGGTTTTAGTAAGCTGGCTAACTGAAATCAAATTGAAAGGACTGTTAGGGATATATAAAACCGAATTTAAAGATACAGACGAAGTGGGTGTGGTTTGGCCTATCCCTTTAACTTCAATTTTGGTGCCATTAGCTAGGGTAACTGTAGGCAAGGTATCAGAATAAGTGAAGAGAAAAGAAATTCATTACCGCACATATGATTAGTGGCGCTAGAATCTATAATCCAAGGACCAAGAGATGGGCTTTTAGCAATGGAAGCAACAAGATTACCAGGATGAGACTGCTGGGTGGCTTGAAACTTAAAAAAGACATCATACTCAGCTGCAGACATAGGTATCAACTATGAACCCGGTGCAGATTGGGCAGAACTAGGATCACTCTGGAATGCATGAGCTGCACTGGTAGATGATGTAGGCGGAGCAGTGGGCCGACCATGTTTCTTCCAACACCTGTCCTCAAGATGACCCAATTTCTTACAAAAGGTGCACTGTGGAGGTGTTCGATTATTATTACGGCCTCTATTTCCTCTTGAGTGAGAAGCCTGAGACACAAGGGCTGAAGATTCGGCTAGAGGAACAACATGAGAAGAAGATGACATACCATGTGCACTGGTCATGTTCAACAACATTTTAAAAGAGTCCTTCATGGTAGGATTAGTGGAGCTGGTCAAGATTTGATGCCTGATGGCGTCAAATTCTGGTTTTAGACCGAAAAGAGCAATAACTATAAAAAACTTCTCTCTTTGAGCAACCTATTATGTCTTGGTCGTAGTAATGGGAAGAAAAGCATCAAATTCTTGCATGAGAACCCGAACCTGGGAAGAAAAGCATCAAATTCTTGCATGAGAACCCGAACCTGTCCCAAATAAGATTCCATGGACGACTCTTGCTTCAGATTCTTGATATTAGAGACCACAATGTACAAACGCTGGATGTCATTTGTATAACATTCTTCAGCTTCCTTCCACACGTCAACACAAGTTTCGAATGGCCGAAAGAGCTACATGATGGATGGATCAATGGACTGCCATAGGAGGCTGCATAACTGGGCATCAACTTGTTCCCATCTAGCCTGATTGGCTTCCAGCACACTTTCAGGTTTTGTGGTAAGATGATTAGCTTGGCCTTACCCTTTGAACCACATTTTGATAAAGGCTTCTCATGAGAGATAATTGACAGACCCTATCAACTTGACAGTGGCGATATTGGCTGTTCTAAGATTGGAGACAGTAAAGGATTGAGAGGTAGCAGGGGCAACAGGTGCGGTTGCGGGAGTAGCACCAACAGAAACTGCATCGCTGAGGTCAAACATAGTGAGGATTTGACACCGGGAATAGGCCTAGGGAAGGGAGGTGGGATGATCTGGAGAAGCCGAGAGAAAATGACCGGTGGACACGCCTTCACGTGCCGGCGCGTGGGAGCGAACAGTTGCTCGTGGCGGCTGTGATTTTCCAATGGCAACTCGGCTTGAAGGTGGCGAACCCTAGGGTGGGGTCGGTTCCAGCAAACGACGGTCGACAGTGATGTTCCGATGTGAGCAGTGATGGTGAAGAAAGGAAACTAGGGTTTTTCCGACGTGAACAGTGACGGTGAAGAAAAAAAACTAGGGTTTTTAGGCTGTTGGAAAACGATACACATCAATGGTTAGGGTTTTTCTCACCGGTGGCTTTGATATCATGTGAGAAAACAATTATGAGAGAAAAAACTAAGAGATTAGTCTCTTAGTGTGTTATTTATAGCAGACACAACGAGCTTAATAACCTATGGGCTTAGTTTAATTACACATAGTTATAACAAATAAATAAATAAAAACACATACAACAATATGCAATATATCTAATTATACTAATAATTCTAATAATACTCTTGATCTCCTGAAGGACACTAGAATGCTAGGAAGCCGTCCAAGAGATACACGACTTGATAGAAACTAGAAATGGAGGATAACTGAGAATGATCCCCTGTTAATAAAGGAAGATACCAGAGGCTGGTTGGAAGACTTATCTATCTTTCACTCACTTGTCCAGATATTGCTTATGTTGCGAGTATTGTGAGCCAATTTATGCATCACCCACTGAACAACATCTAGATGCAGTAAATCACATCCTAAGATACTTAAAGGGCACACTAGGAAAAGGGATAATGTTCCAGAAAAATGAAGCTAGAGGAGCTCAAGGTTTTGCTGATGTCAACTGGGCAGGTTCTGTTATGGATGGTAGATCAGCTTCTGGTTTTTGAACTAAATTGTGGGGAAATCTAGTCACTTGGAGGAGTAAGAAGCAATCAGTTGTGGCATATAGTAGTGCAGATGCAGAATTCGAGGCTGTTGCCCAAGGAATTTGTGAGTTAATTTGGTTGGAGAGGCTAATGGAAGATTTACAGGTGCCCCTAACTTTACCAACAATGTTGTATAGTGATAGCAAGTCAGCTATCAGCATTTGCCAATAACCCAATCTAGCATAACAGGATGAAGCATGTAACAATTGATAGGAGTTTTAAAAAAAGGGAAATCGAACATGGAGGAATAGAACTTACCTATCTTCCTACAGTTAGTCAAGAGGCAAATGTATTCACCAAGGCCATGCTAAGACCGGGATTCGAATCACTTATTAATAAGCTGGGAATAAGGGACATCTACTCACTAACTATTCACCAACTTGAGGGGGAGTGTCGGAGAATCTCGAATTAGTGGACCCAAATTAGTGGGATTGATAGCAATATTTTTAGTATTTATCTTCTGGTTATTCTTACCTATTGTATCCAATTTATAGCTTAGGAATTCTTTCCATTTTTCCTTACAGTCAATATCCTAGATTAGGAAATGTCTCCTGTATATATTACAACATCCTAGATTAGGAAACTAATTCTATATATTCTATAGCATCCTAGATTAGGAAATGTCTTATGTATATATTCCTTAGAGAATAATGAAATTGTGTGAGAGTTATTCCCCCCAAAACCTATCTTGTTTAAGAGAATATCATCCTTTCCTCTCGTTTAGAAACTAACATGGCACCATATTTATAGTTGAATTTTGGTTATTAGAGTAACCCTTGAATTCCCCAATGGTTCTGCAACAGTTTGCTTTCACATGCTAATTATATCAAGATAATTTTCAACATGCATGGGATTCATTTAAAAGCATACTGGTGCAAGAATCACCACTCACCTAACTTTTGGTATGGAAGTAATTCTTGAAATACCCGAAACATTTCACCAAAGTACGTAGCTTCAGCTGAAGAAAGAATCTACATGTTGTGTAGATGAATTAATGTTTGCAGTTGTAAGAATTGAAATTGAGATTGTTCTCTAATGAATTGATAATCATTGATCTATGATAGAACGAACTTTTTGCCTAAAGGTTCAAACAACTAAATAAAATCCGCTTCTAAATTTGTGACATGATTATGGTCTAGGTAAACATATATTAACCTTGGTGGGCCTACATTTCTTGCATGGAAGCGGGTTGATGTAAAATCAAGAACAAGAATGAAGAATAACTAAAAACTCAACTCAACTCAATATTCAATTCAATAATCAAGGTTGGCTCATTACATAACCTAAAGGGTTCGTATAAGCTATAAATATCTAACTAGGAAACATAATCAAAGAACTAAATTTTTATACTTATTAGAATTCAATGATGGAAACATAATCTTTCCAAGAATAATTAGGAAAGAAATAAATGAAAAAAGAAATAAAATATGCTAATTTCTATATTTGTCCTTACAATAATATATTCCAAAATATTTATTTCCTATCCTATATCATGGGCTTATGCAACTTAATGGGCTATTGCAACTTAATGGGAAATAAATGAAAAAAGAAATAAAATATGGGAGCGAAGTGTGACATATATTGTCATTGGGGCCAAAGAGTTATTACGTAAATATAATTATATGCATTCATATATATTAGCATAGGCTCAAGCAAAATATATGCTTAAAAGCAGAAAATATATGTACCTTTTTTTTTTTAACAAAACTATTACATTTTCTTTTTTAGAATAAGATATTGGGGAGTCATCATTGCAAAAACTATAAATAAATTGTAACTGTCACGTGAAAAACCATAATATATATGAAAAAAATCTTGAAAAATAGGGGTATATGAAAAAATCTTGAAAGGTATAAGGGGTAAATGAAAAAATCTTGATAGATATACTAGGAAAATTAAAAAATTCTTTAAAGTTAAGGGGGTAAATGAAAATAATTGATAGTTAGGAGGGTTATGGCCCCCTTGCCCTAATGAGTATTTGTAATTGATGCAACCCCATTAGGTTCACTCATCGTCGCCACCCAACCCCTTTGTTTCTCCCATATTTCTCTCTCCAACTCTTTCTCACAAACACTAAAACCCTAAATTTTGCACTCCTCTTTCTTTATCTCACAAACACCAAAGCCCTAGATTTTCTAGCCCTTTAACTTCAAACAAGGTATAAGGAGGTGAAAGCCATTATCTTAGGCATCAAGAAGACAGGTAAGCATTATTGATCATGCTCAGAGGTTTCCAAGTAAGTGCTTTTTGTTCAAGGGGCTTAGTGTCTCTCTCTTTCCATATATATATGTGTGTGTGTGTGTGTGTGTGTGTGTTGGTTTGTTGGCCATCCCTAACACCTTAAAAACCCTAGATCTAAGAGTCTTTCTCCCCTGTTTTTGGCCATTGCTATCCTTTTTCACGATTATTTTTGTAAGATCCTAACTTTTTATACTCAAAAATACATTTTTTTTTTCAAATCCTCTAATTTCTCTTCCCATAACCCCATTATCTTTATTTAATTGGGAAAGTTACACAAAAAATTTAGTTGGGAAATCCTATGGTTTTTCCCTAATCCAAGGTTGATTGATTTGTTGATCAACTATTTGTTCACTGGGTGGTTAGGACGTCCCTTTTTCCCAATAGGTATGATCTAATTAACTTGGCCCTTGGCCTTTTGATTTACCTTAAATTTTTTCCATTTTTAGCCTTTGGACCCCTGCAATTGAGCTCATAATTGATTATGCTTTGCTAATTTGCTTTATCATACTTCTCGTAGACTATTTCGTTCACAATTGAAGCCTAACCTTTCGGTCGTATGACCAACTATGAACCTTAGACCAAGATTTAAAGATCATGAAGCCTAAAATTCCAGCCATCTTATTGAAACCCAACCCAATTTAGACCCATTTGACACTCATTTTAGAGGAATTGCAAACAAATACACATAAACCATTTATCAATTATTTACTCTATAACATAATATTTGCTAAAAGTAATAGAAAAGTCCCTTAAGTTATTTAAGGTTATGAAAATAATAGAAAGGCAACTTAAGTTTATTGAAATTGAAAAAAAAAAATTAAGTTTATAAAATTATAAAAACCCCTAAAAGTTTTGAAAAATTTATAAAAGCCCCTAAGTTCCAAAATGGTAGAAATGCCCACAAGTTTCTAAAAATGATATAACAACCCTTAGAATGGCTTTAGGCTAGTTCTTACAAATTAAATGTGGATTAACATACACTTATAATGTTAATTCAGGTTAAGCTTTTATTGTGGTCTAGACTATTGAGCCTATATTTAATAAGGACTATACGAGTGATTATTTTGCGATATGTTTGTTTGAAATTTTATTGTCATTAATGATTGTGAAATGCTTTGACTTGATATTATATGGTCTCATTGTTTATTTGGTGTATAAGATATGATGAATTATTGAAACCAATTGAGAATAAGATTGATAAGTTGTCATATGGTAAAACATGGAAGATAATTATTTTACAGTGGTATCATGTGGTTATATGATGTTATGGACCATTGTTGTAACACCATGGGTCCTTACCCAAATATTTGAAGGTGATTTATGAGCTCATGTGTCTTAAGTAAAATACCCAAGACCTCCTTAATAGACTACCAATGTGGTCGTGACAATTGTCGAAAGAGTAGGGTATATTTCCATAGTGATGGCTATGACAATTAGAATCCATTTACTAATGTGGCACAATCGAGCTTTTATTTTCTCAACAGCATGGTACTTGTGGGATAGGGATGTAAGATTGACCTTGTGGCCCTTTTATACATTGTGGATCCATAAACTACACATATCTACCTATTGAGATGATTATAATATTAATGATAGATAATTGAGTAATATGATTTGTGGTTCCCTGTGTTGTACATATTTTTTACATTAAAATGGATTTATTCCACTCTCTTGTTACTACACCATGTGACTTGTTTGATTCATACTGTTGTAATAGGAATATTTTCAAATGTCATCTTTTTTATTGTAAACACATGTAAATTCAATATTTTGGGTTATGTTATATTACATGTAGAATGCCTATCATTGAGCTATGGGCTCACAACTACACCTAACATTTTTTAGCTAATCGGTAAGATGCTTAAAAATGGACTCGAATTGGGGGCTGTTAGTGGACTTATTTGGACCATCCTATTTATTTTGTTGGACATGTAATGGTGGGATGTTGTACTTGGGTTATTTTAGTTTTTGTATGTCATTGTAGTTTTCAGTGGTTAAGTTGATGTCTAGTCAATTCCCAGTGTTACAAACTACAGTTTTGTGAACCATACTACTTGCAAGAGGGGTGTGACAGTCAATGGCTATGTTGATGCTTAGTCACTTCCCAACACTTCGAACCACATTTGTGTGAACCAACTTCATACAACAGTTGACTTTCCTTTGGTTAGTCAACCACAGCTAGCTAGCCTGGTCGACTACTTACTTCATATATTAAATAGTTGATGCCTAAGTCGACATCTAATCAACTCTTGACACTACAATCAATAGATGAGATGTTGCTTACAATGCATACGAGCTGGTAGTTCGGAAAATTGTTTTCATTTTATTAGATTTTTTTTTGTATGGATAACATTCCTTTGGGTTAAAAAAATCCTATTCTGTTGCATCTATCCTAGAAGCAATGATATAGGCAGTAGCATTGAGATAAGTCCCTATTGCATATGAGTATCCTCAAATTGTTATTTTAGAGTTCTAAGTTTATATTCCTAGCCATTAAGGCATGGGTTCTCTAATAACTTGTTAAAATAATAAAATAATTGGTGACCATAGTTTTCATTCTGTTTCTTTTCCATAACTTGGGATATTTTAATGCTATCTTCCAATTATATACGATGGTTAATTTGATGATAGATTGTTCTATTGCATTAGGGGATTGGCGTCCTTCCAATTGAATCAGAAAAAAATTATTTTCTTCTTTTATAACTTGGGTTAGCGAATACTGTCATCCAAATACCAGTGATTGATTGATTTGATGGTAGAGGTGCTTGTTTGGCTGCATCAAGTGATTGATGTCAATAAAAGTAGAAAGATTACATGGATAGGATATAAACTAATGTTCATTTCTATTCAGTGGAGTAATATGAGATAATCATCCCTCAAGCCTTGAGGTTGTATTTTCTACATATATTTATAATCGACATGTATCTCAGTGCACACATGCATGTATAAGTTACGCTATCTATATAACTTTGATGAGTAACACATAACATATAAATCTAGCCATACATGCTTACAACATTTATATTTATACAGATATATGTTGCATTACCTAGCTCTGTCAATGCTTTATGATGATTTATCTATCTTTATATATCCTTACCTATCCTAAATGAATGCATCTTGAAAGATCTAGGAGAAAACTAGTCAATCTAAAAATGAAGAAGGATTCAAAGTTCAGGGTCCATACTTTTTTCAAAGGGGAAGGAAGTGGAAGTTTGTCAGAATTGGAGGAATCCATCGAGGAAGCTAAGGTGTTATCTTGTACCTGGGTTTCTGTGTGTGTGTGTGTGTGTTTATTTATCTCATTTTTATGTATATTTATGTCATTTTTATGTATATTTATGTAGATTCTAGAGGCTAACCGTTTCTGCGAGCTTCAAGAGGCACAAGAGAAAAATCTAATCCTTTCAAGACAATTGCAAAATCTTCAGGTATTGAACATGAATTTCCTTTGCCCATGTACTTACATTTGCAAAAACTAGACTAAAGTGTTTTAGTCTTGATGAAAATAGACCTTAAATTAGTGGTGTGTTCCTGTAGGATAACGTGAAGGATGAGAAGAATATTTTCTCCTCCCATTTGTATACTTCCTTGAATGACCAATTCCAATATTGGAATACTAAAGTAGAATGGTATAAAGGAATCATAGACTCCCTGCAGGTTAAGTTGCTTATTTAGTTAGTCAAGTTAATATGACACTTCACCTATCTAGTCCCTCTAAAATTTTTAGTTACAGGCTGGTAGGTCTTCCGTACTCAGAAGGGAGAAGGAATTAAGTAGAGAGGCAGAATTGCTGCATGCTGCCCGGAATGATATTATCACTTCTGAGTTTAAAGTTGAAGAAGTAAGGACTCAATTGCATAACTGCATTATTCAGAAAAATGCGCTAGGGATTAAAATGCAAGAAGCTTTGCAAGATTCTGGTAATTGTAGTATACTACCAAATTTAAGTTAATATATGAGCTACAACTTTCTAATTATCATTTCCTGCTCCAGGTAGAAAAGACCTTGAAGCTGAATTTCATGTGATGGCCTCAGCATTGTCTAAGGAACTGGGAATGATGGAAGCTCAGCTGAAGATTTGGCAGGAAAAAGCTCTTGAAGCCATTTTTTTAAGAGAAAAAGTCCAATCACTGAATGTTTTATTGCATAACAAGGTTATGTTTCACCCTACCTCTCTTTTGTGACATGGTTAAATTGTTGGATGAACTTTTTGCAATATCTGTCCCCCAGGGGAAAACTGCAAGGTGAACCTATTTTATGGGTAATAAAAAGAACTAATAGTGATAGTTCATACAAATTTATTCCTATGAACATGTAAAACTAGATAATTGACCTCCTCAATAAAGTAGAAAAGAAAATGAGAAAAATCAAGAGGGTGCCATATCCACCTGTATGGCTGTATGAGGAGAATGGAATGAGGATAGAACCCTTTGCTAGGACATGTGTCTTTCATTCGACTTGTTGTGCCATCTCACATAACTACCTGGGTTCCAAAAGGATAATATGAGATTGGGAATCAATTTCAGTAGGTACTTGACATAAGTTTTAGGGAAAAAGTAGGAAGCTAGAAATAAGTATTTAAAAATGTAATTATTATTACTTTGTTAGGAACTTGGTTGGAGTGCAAACTGTTCTTGATATCTAGTGTGTGGTATTTCTTTTTCGTTACATTGCCTGTAAGGATACTATGTTTCCTCTGCGATTGACCCATTCTTTTATTACTGGCAGACTGCTGAAGAGAAGAGCTTGACCAGCGGTTTAAATTGAGCCCTTGACCAGAAGTACCTCTTATGGTGAGTTTCTTGGTATTCACCAATCATATTGATTAGATGGTGGCAACTACCTCTAATGGTCCCAACTGGTGAGGACGTTTTTGAAGGGAATGGGGAAGATCTCTCACCTCATTGGACCAGCCCCCAAGGCCTCGGATCCCACGTTTGCTGCTTGGGACGTGGAGGACTCCATGTTGATGTCATGGCTGTGGAGTTCCATGCAACCTGAGGTGAGTAAAAATTACATGTTTCTATCTACGATTAAGGATATATGGGAGACAGTTAAGAGGACATATTCAAAGGTGCAAGAAGCATATGTTGTCTATGAGATTAAGACTAAAATTAGTAGCACAAAACAAGGGTTCATGTCTATGACTAATTATTACAACAAGATGAATGGCTTTTGGCTTGAATTAGACCACTATTAAGACATTAAGATGGTATGTAGTGAAGATGCTATTATTCTAACCTCTATGCTGGAAAGGGATAGAATAGTAGTAGAGTTTTTAGCTGGGCTCAATCCTAAATTTGATCAAGTTAGAGCACAGATCCTTAGCTGAGAAAAAAAGCCATATTTGAATGAGGTTTACTTCATAGTTTGAATTGAGGAGCATAGAAGGGTAGTAATGTTTAATGATCATCATATGGAAGGTTGTACTATGGTTTCTAATAGAGTGTAGGGGGCATGGTTAAAATCATCACAAGGAAGGGATCAGTTGTCCCTGAAGTAGAATAAGGAAGGAGTGTGGTGTTTCTATTTCAAAAATCCTAGGCACACACGTATGTGTTGCACATTTTTATTGATCAATGATTTTGAGCCATTATATTTGATGTTTGAAGATGGACACACGTATGTGTTGCACATTTTTATTGATCAATGATTTTGAGCCATTATATTTGATGTTTGAAGATGGACACACGTATGTGTTGCACATTTTTATTGATCAATGATTTTGAGCCATTATATTTGATGTTTGAAGATGGAATATGCATGCTTATGATCAACCATGACTGTGTGTGATATTTCATGAAAATTGATTTTCAGGCACATTTTGTAATTTTGTGAAAGTTTAGGGACTAAAGTGTAAATAATGAAAAATTCAAAAATTTAGGTTCATAAAATGACATTTTTTATGCATAATTAGAGTTGTCGATGTTTTATAACGTTTCGGTTATCGAAACAACTATTTTTTCATTTTTGAGCAAAATGACTATATTTCCTTCATTAAGAATTAATGGAGACTAAATTACCATTAAGTGTGGAAGTGTTGATAAAAAATATTATTAAAAAGTTAATGATATTTTAATGGGATATTAGTTATGAGAATTATTTTCATGGTTTGATTATTTCTTATATAATATTATGTGTGTAATAGTTACACATATATTATATTAAAAGAATTAATAAAGTAAAGGATTATATAATCAATTTAAAAAGAAGAAAAAAAATTGAGGTGGGAATAGTGGAAGGCGCTTGACAATTATGGAAGCTAAGATTGAGAGATTGTTTTAGGGGGAGAGGGCAAGTTCATGTGAAGCATTATATATATAATACAATATAATATATTATATAATAATAATTTAATATATAAAAAATTTTAAAAAAGGAAAAGAGGGACAAGTGGGGCAAGGATGGGAGGGGTGGTGCGTGAATCATATCGATATAATATTATATATAATATATTATATAATATATATATTAAAAAAAATAGAAGAAAGCAGGTGGCGGATGAGCTGCCTCTCCACTCTTGCTCTCTCCCACTGCCAATTTAGTATATGTATTTGATATATAATAATATATTATGATTAAAGGAGAAGAAGCAGTGTGAACCCCTCCCATAACGCTCGTCTCTCCCTTTCTCAATTCCTCTATATAATGCATTCTGCTCTTCCTCTTCTTACCTATATAGTTTCCAACTCACTTCAAACACCTCAACAACTCCATGAAAAGGAAAAACATTTAAAGGAAGTTCCTAAACCTCTTTTTCATTTTAGAAAATTAATTCTTTTTTGTTGGTGTGAAAGAATCCTCAAGAAAGGAAAGGAGAGGAGGCAACAGTGCAGTCTTTAGAATATTTTATTTTTGGTCTTGATTAGATTAGTTTCTTAAAGTAGATTAAGAATCTTTCCTAATTCTTTGTGTTATAATCTTTCCTAAATGTGTTGCAATCTTTCTCATTGTAAACTTCCTATAACTTTATATTTTAACCCTATAACTAGGGTTGCATGTAAATGAATTAATTAGCTTTTCTGTTCAAATCTTCATGGTATCAGAGCCACTTCCGATTACCCTATGATTTCTGGCATCAATCTTTCCGTGTTTAGTTTCAGCCCACCCTTCGACCTTTAGTGCCATTCTTCGCCCTTTCTCCTTTACTAGTTATGGCCGTTATTGTCATACTTCCAGTCACTTAGGTTTCAAAATACCTTTTTGTCTTTGCCTTCATTGCAACAGACTTTCTTCCCTCTGATCATGTAAGAAATATCTGAGGTAGTTCCAATAGTAGTAACTGATGAGGCTAATGCAGTTGATGCTCCAATAGGAGGACTATCTTTCGACGATCTACCAGGGGTGCACCAATCATATCGATTGGATGGACGCAACTACTTGTAGTTGGCGCAGTTGATTATGACATTCCTAAAGGGGAAAGGGAAGATATGCCACTTGACAGGTTCAAGCCCAAAGGAATCAAATCCAGGGTTTCATGCTTGGTATATAGAGGATTCCATGATCATGTCATGGTTGTGGAATGCCATGCAACCAGAAGTTAGTAAAAATTACATGTTCTTGTCTTTTACTAAGGACATATGGGAGACGGTTAGGCGTACCTATTCTAAGATTCAAGATGCTTCAGTTATCTATGAGATTAAGATGAAATTGCATAGTACTAAACAAGGGGCCTCATCAATCACTAAATATTATAACAAAATGAATGGTCTTTGGTTGGAACTTGACCACTACCAAAACATTAAAATGGAATGTGGGAAAGATGCAGCCACTCTTCATTTGATTTTTGAAAGGGATAGAGTGGTGGAGTTTTTGGCCTAACTCAACAATGAGTATGACTAGGTAAGGATTCAAATCCTTGGAAGGGAAAAACTTCCATCTGTTAATGAAGTTTTTTTATTCTTCGAAGTGAAGAAAATAGGAGAATAGCAATGCTGGGAGACATGAGTTTTGAAGGATCAACCATGTTTACAAACAAAGGAGCAGGGTTAAGGTTTAAATCGCTGCAAGGAAGGGTAGATGGATAGGGCAGGCCGCATGGAAAATAGGGTGTATGGTCTGATGGACAGAACAAGATGTATGGAAAAGAAGGATTGTGGTGCTCACACTATAAAAAATCGAGGCATACTTGAGAAACATGCTTCAAGTTGCATGGGAAGAAGGCAGTACTATAGAAACTAGGAGGATTCAAGAATATAACCTCCAAAAATCAGGCTTATTTTTCAACTAAGCAAGAAGAAATGGTGGAAAAGGTAGAGGCAATACCCGAATTGGAGCAAAATCAGTTGAAAACTGATGAAATCAACCAGCTTGCTGATGAGGTTAACAAACTCAAGATGTTCCTGAAAACTATTCAGGATGGATCATGCTCCATTGCCCAGCAGGGTAATTAGCCAAGTAATAGTCTCCATTTGAGTTCTTTAACAGCCTCTAAATCCAATAGGAATGATATATGGATTCTAGACTCAAGAGCTACAGATGTTATGTTCTCTAATCCAAATGTTTTTAGTACCTATTAGCCCCTTGTGACACCTAAATAGATTGTTATTGCTAATGGGACATCTATTCCAATCAAAGGTCAGGGACATGTTACTCTTAACCCTAAACTCATTGTTAGAAGAGTCTTGCATGTCCCTAACTTGTCAACCAACTTGATTTCAGTTCATCAACTCACTAAGGATCTAAATTGTCGAGTCATTTTCTCTCCTTATTCTTGTGAGTTTCAGGAAATGGCTACGGGGAGGATGATTGGAGCTACTGAGGAGAAACATGGACTGCATGTTTTGAGAAAGGAGACCTTGCAGCCTCATCAAATCTAGCCTAAATTGGCCTGTACTTCTTAGTCTTCTTATAGTGATATTTGGCTCCATCATTACCATTTAAGGCACTCACCTTTCCATTTACTTAAAGCTATGTTCCTTATTTTATTTAAGCAAGTAGATCCTAGTGTTTTTCATTGTGATGTGTGTGAACTTTCAAACATCATCATGTTTCCTATCCTATTAGTAATAAAAGATCCTCTCATCCTTTTGCTCTTATTCATTCGAATGTTTGGGGACCATCTAGAAGTCTCAAATTGTTCTGGGGCTAGATGGTTTGTTACTTTCATAGATGATTGTATTAGGATGACTTGGGTTTTTCTTCTAAAAGATAAGACTTGTGTTACCTCACTTCTATTCCATGATTTTGACTCAATTTGGTTCTCCTATTCAGAAATTTCAAACTAATAATGCAAGGGGCTATTTTAATCAGCACTTGCATAAGTTCTTCCAAGACAAAGGGGTTATTCATGAGTCTTCTTGTATCAACACTCCACAACAAAATGGAGTGGCTGAGTAGAAGATTAGACACCTCTTAAATGTCACTAGAACTCTTCTCCATCATCATAATGTGCCAAAAAGTTTCTAGGGAGAGGCTGTCTTGACAGCAACTTGTCTAATTAATCGAGTGCCATCTAGTGTTCTTGGGCATAGCAGTCCTTTTTAATGTCTTTCCATGTTTTTTCCCTCTCTTAGTCTACATACTTCTCTTCCTCTTAGGGTTTTCAGTTGTGTAGCCTTTGTTCATATTCCCCCACATACTCGAGACAAGTTGGACCCTAGGGCACTTAGGTGTCTCTTCCTTGGTTATTCTCCCACTTAAAAAGGGGATAAATGCTATCATCCTTCAACTCGAAAAATACTTGATTTAAAAGATGTGACTTTTGTTGAGTCACATCCCTTCTTTGGTCATTCTAATCTTGGTCTTTAGGGGGAGCATCACAAGATTGAAGACCAAGTTGCTAGCCCTAATCTTCCTAGCCTAGATCTTGACCTTGACCTTCTTTCCCCAACACCAGCAGATTCTAATAATCCTACTCTTAACCCTATTTTGCCTACTGATTTAGCCTCCTTATCTCCTCATGATCACTCCTTTAATGATTATCAGAATCCTAAGCAAGTCAGTCAACCCGAATCATCATCATCAACATCTCTGGTAAGGTTCAAGGGCTCTCATTTTGTGTACCACAGGAAACAACAGTTCATGCCTCATTCTTAGCATGAAACAACATCTGATTCCCAACCAGATCCTAAGAAGGTTGGTTCCCTTAAGCTTGTCCATATCTCTTCTACTGATTTGGATATTCCTATTGCCATTAGAAAAGGTGTTAGGTAATGCACTCAGCATCCCCTAGCCAATTATCTCTCTTACCACAGGTTGTCCCCAAGACATAGAAGTTTTTTGACTACTCTAGACACCATTGTTATTCCTAATTCGATGGAAGAGGCTTTAAAGGATAAAAAATGGGAGCTAGTCATGCAGGAGGAGATGAGGGCATTAAAGAAAAATAACACATGGGACTTGGTTCCTAAGCCAAAAGGAGTGGTTCCAATGGGCTACAGGTGGGTTTTTAACCTAAAATACAATGCAGATGGTTCATTGGAGAGGTATAAGGCTCGATTGATGGGCAAAGGCTACACCCAGACATATGGGATTGATTACTTGGAGACTTTTGCTCCAGTGGCCAAGATGATCACGGTAAGAATTCTCTTGTTCTTAGAAGCTCACTATGGATGACAGCTACATCAATTAGATGTGAAGAATGCATTTCTTCATGGTGACTTAGAAGAAGAGGTCTTCATGGAGCAACCACTAGGATTTAAGTAAGGAAAAGGAAATGAGGTGTGTAGACTTAAAAAGGCCTTATATGGCTATAAGCAATCACCAAGAGCATGGTTTGATAGCTTCTCTAAAGCAATGAAGTGTATGGGGTATCAACGGAGTAGAGGAGACCAAACTCTCTTTTTCAAGCACTTAGGGGAGCAAAAAGTCACTGCATTATCGGTTTATGTGGATGACATCATTGTGACAGAGAATGATATGGATGAACCACAAGATCTAAGAAGCAAGTTAGCCCAAAATTTTGAGAAAAAAAAACCTAGGAGTACTTAAATATTTCTTGGGAATAGAGGTAGCCTACTCCAAAAAATGTATATTTCTATCCCAATGGACACATGTATTAGACCTTTTGAAGGAGATAGGTTTATTGGGAAGCAAAGGAGTATGCACTTTAGTAGAGCCTCATGTGAAATTGGGAGAAGACACCAGCAGTCCATCAGTAGATAAGGTAGATATTAGAGGTTAGTAGGGCGTTTGATTTACTTATCACACACAAGGCCAAACATAGCCTATGTAGTGAGCTTGGTAAGTCAATTCATGCATTGCCCAACTGAGAGTCATATGCAAGCTGTAAGAAGAATATTGTGCTACTTGAAAACTACCTTGGGTAAAGGAATCCTATTTAAAGTAGGAGGTTCGTTGGATATACAAGGGTATACAAATGCGGACTATGTTGGATCTATAACTAATAGGAGATTTACTACAAGGTATTGCATGTTTTTGGGAGGAAATTTGGTCTCTTGGTGAAGTAAGAAGCAAAGTATAGTGGTGAGATGAAGTGCTAAAGCCGAGTTTAGAGCTATGGCACTTGGTCTATGTGAGTTACTATGGATGAGGATTGTGCTAGAAGATTTGAAGATTGCTGTTAGAGAACCAATCATGTTGTTTTGTGACAATCAATCAGCCATAAGCATTGCACATAATCCTATACAGCATGACAGGATCAAGCACATTGAGATTAACCGACACTTTATAAAAGAAAATCTTGAAAAATGTATAATTCAAATTCCCTATGTTCCTTTTGAGCAACAAGTGGCAGATTGTTTAACAAAAGGATTGGTGACTAAGAGATTTGAATACCTAATATGCAAGCTGTAAATGATAGATATTCATTCACCAGCTTGAGGGGGAGTATTAGCGCGAAAGGATTCTCAAGAAAGGAAAGGAGAAGCGGCAGCAGTGCAGTTTTTAGAATATTTTATTTTTGGTCTTGATTAGATTAGTTTCTTAAAGCAGATTAAGAATCTTTCATAATACTTTGTGTTATAATCTTTCCTAACTGTGTTGTAATATTTCCCATTGTAAACTTCCTATAACTGTATATTTTAACCCTATAACTAGGGCTGCATGTAAATGAATTAATTAGCTTTTCCATTCAAATCTTCATTTTTATTTCTGAATTTTTGTTCTTCCTTGAATATTTGATAAATTTTGTTAAAAGGCCTAAATATGGTTACGATTCACCCTATATTTTTAAAGGAATGATGTTCTTCGTAAGCTCTATCTTTCAATGATCCATGCCTCTCTAACCGCTTGATCCTTGATGAATCATTTTTAATTCAAGATATTTTGTCCATATAGTATGTATAATTTCAATATACATGTTTAAGTTGATTATTTAGTTCATTAATATCATTCGAAGGCACTTGGGTTCCAGTAACTCTAGATTACCTTCCTCGTTGTAAAAAAATTATGCACATGGATAAAATTACATATTTTGGTTTAAAATATGCCCAGATTGAACCTAATGATATCAAATAGTGTCATGGTTGAGAATAATGAGAAGATAAACCTAAACATGTCTAGAAGATTTATTTTATATCTAGTTGATGAATTAACCGAACATGCAAACCGGATGACATAATGCCTCATAAATTATGATGGTTGTTAATGTTTACATTAATTAATTCTACGTTTTGGTTGATCGTGATTGGGGCTATATGTAATAAATGCACATCCATGAGCATGATGATGTGCATAATATAAGATTATGTATGAGCATGTGCTTGGAATATTTAAGAATGTATGATATATAGATATGCTTTGAAATTTGCTTAAATGTTGCATGATGATTAATGTGCGTGGCGTACAATGTCCGTGTGGAATACCAGAAGCTCGGTAGACAAAAGCCTAACATGAGGGAGCCTCAGCTCACTATGCTTGCCTGATGAAAATCAGTGCGTGGAAGCACCTTGGTCCATAATTTGATGTTTATGTTTGCAATTACAAGTTAGGTATGTATTTTTAAGCCTTGGGTGCAAGTGGGACTTATGTGGGCCCCAAGTGTCGGTGCATGCATGCGTGTATATATTGTTATATGATGTT
The DNA here is from genome assembly GCA_036245055.1 of Diospyros kaki. Classification (NCBI taxonomy): domain Eukaryota; kingdom Viridiplantae; phylum Streptophyta; class Magnoliopsida; order Ericales; family Ebenaceae; genus Diospyros; species Diospyros kaki. Next base: position 9,762,242 of record BSEG01000003.1, read on the forward strand.
GTAAAGCATATTGTGGGTGAGTTTAATGTAAATAAGTAATTTCGTCGCTTGCTTTGATTCCTATTAATTCATACAACAACAACAACATATCCAGCCTTTATCCCACTATGTGGGGTCGGCTACATGAATTCTAGACTTCTATGTATTTCTGTCTTTTGTCATATCTTCATTGAGATCCATACACTTCTTATCAAACTTTAATGTCTCCCTCAAAGTCTTCTTAGGTCTGCATCTACCTCTTTTTTTTATTAATTATTCCATTTCATCAACTCTCCTCACATGAGCGTCTCTTGGTCTCCTTCTCACATGACCAAACCATCTTAATCTAGTCTCTCTCATCTTCTCCTCTATTGGCACTACTCCTATCTTATTACGAATAACTTCATTTCTAATTTTATCTTTTCTTGTATGGCCGCACATCCATCTTAACATCCTCATCTCCGCTACACTCGTCTTTTGCTCATGTTGGTATTTGACTGCCCAACATTCTGAGCCGTACAACAAAACTGGTCTTATAGTTGTCCTATAGAATTTTTCTTTCAATTTTAATGGGATTTTACTATCACATAACACTCCCGATGCATTTCTCCATTTTAGCCAACCTGCCTTAATTCTATGTGTGACATCCTCGTGAATTTCTCCATCTTTTTGAATTACTGATCCCAAATATCGAAAATGGTCTTTTCTTTGTAAGATTTGGTCTTCCAATTTTATTATAACATCCTCCACTCTTGCATTCTTACTAAATTTACATTCCATATATTCTGTTTTCTTTCTACTTAATTTAAATCCCTTAGATTCTAAATTGTTTCTCCATAACTCAAGCTTAGTGTTCACTCCTTCTTTTGTTTCATCCACCAACACTATGTCGTCTGCAAATAGCATACACCATGGCACCTCTGTCTGAATATCTTTAGTGAGTTCATCCATTACTAAAGCAAATAAGTATGGACTTAGTGCAGAACCTTGATGCAATCCTATTGTAATTTTAAACGGTTCAGTATCCCCTCCGCATGTTCTGACCCTTGTCTCTGCACCATAATACATGTCCTTAAGGGCTTGCATATAGGCTATTTGGACTCCTTTCTTCTCTAAAACTCTGCATAATACTTCTCTAGGGACTCTATCATAGGCCTTTTCTAGATCTATAAATACCATATATAAGTCCTTCTGATGATCCCGATACCTTTCCATTAGGCGCCTCAGTAGGTATATAGCTTCCATTGTTGACCTACCAGACATGAAACCAAACTGATTTTTTGAGACCTCTGTTTCTTTTCTGAGCCTCTGCTCTATTACTCTCTCCCAGAGTTTCATGGTATGGCTCATTAACTTAATTCCTCTGTAATTTTCACAGTTTTGAACATCTCCTTTGTTCTTATATATAGGGACCAAAGTACTCTTCCTCCACTCATCTGGCATCTTTTTTGATTTAAGAATCGCGTTAAATAATTTCGTTAGCCAAGAGATACCCTTTTCTCCCATGCATTTCCATGCTTCTATTGGTATATTATCCGGTCCCACCGCCTTATGATTTTTCATCTTTTTTAATGCTTGCCTTATTTCATTTGGACTTATGCATCGATAAAATGTATAGCTCACGTTCCCTTCGGAGTTACTAAGATGTCCCAACCTAACTCTTGTGTCGCCATCATCATTGAATAATTTTGTGAAATACTCCTTCCATCTGTCCTTAATCGCTCCCTCATTCACTAATACATTTTGATTTTCATCTTTTATGCATTTCACTTGATTTAAATCCCTTGTTTTTCTTTCTCTTGCTTTAGCTAGTTTATATATATATATCTCTTTCTCCATCTTTTGTATCAAGTCGTTTATATAGATTCTCGTATGCTTTTGACCTTGCTTCACTAATAGCTTTTTTTGCTGCCTTTTTTTATTCTTTATAATTTTTTTGATTTTCTTCATTGTTGCACTGATATACAGCCTTATAGCAATTTTTCTTATTTTTAATTTTCAACTGCACTTCTTCATTCCACCACCAAGACTCCTTAAGGTTAGGGACTCTACCATTTGTCTCTCCAAGCACTACCTTTGCTGTGTTTCTCAGGGCATTAGCCATTTCTCTCCACATTTGGTTTGTCTGTCCTTCTCCATTCCATTCTCTTCTATCCCTTAATTTTTCTTTGAAGATTAATTGTTTCTCCCCTTTTAAATCCCACCACCTAATTCTTGGATTTTGTTTTATGTGATTTCTTCTCTTCCAATTTCTTACTTGGACGCCAAGTACTAGAAGTCTATGTTGAGTAGTCAAACACTCTCTCGATATCACCTTACAATCCCTACAACATACCCGGTCCTCTTGTCTCATGAGGAAGTAATTTATTTGGGTGCTTGATGTGACATTTTTATATGTGATTTAAGTGTTCGTCCTGTTTTTTTAACCTAGAATTGGTTATGATGAGCCCATATGCCATTGCAAAATCTAGAATAGACTTACCCTCATTATTAATTTCCCCGAATCCATACCCTCCATGTACCTCTCTATAGCCGTTTCCGTCTCTACCCACGTGACCATTTAAGTCAGCTCCTATAATCACTTTATCTCCTCTTTGTATCATTTGTATGAGTCCCTCTAAGTCCTCCTAGAATTTTGCTTTTATCTCCTCACCTAACCTTGCTTGTGGTGCATATGTACTAAAGATATTCATAGTCATTCTTCCTAAAATAACCTTCACCATAATAATCCTATCCCCTATTCTCTTTACACCCACTACCTCATCTACTAAGCTTTTATCCATAATGATCCCCACTCCATTTTTTGCTCGATCATTTCCCGTGTACCATATTTTATATCCATTTTTTGACAAAGTTTTTGCTTTTTTCCCTACCCATCTCGTCTCTTGAAGGCACATAATATTAATCTTTCTCCTAATCATCACATCTACCACTTCCATAGCTTTGCCTGTTAATGTTCCTATGTTCCATGACCCAATCCTTAATCTATGATTTTGTTTTTGGCTTTGACTTTGAATTTGATTTTGTTTTTGATTTTGATTTTGTTTTTGGTTTTGGTTTTGATTTTGATTTTGTTTTTGGTTTTGATTTTGATTTTGATTTTGATTTTGATTTTGGACTAACTTCTTTACCCACATCCGTCCAAACAAATGCGGGAACCCTTGCTCATTTGTCACTACATCCGAGCGCCGATGCAGCTGCCCTAGCTCACTTGACACTACACGGGGGCAGTGTAGCGCGTTGCTATGAAGGGTTACGCCCACGCCCAAACGTTTTTTCATAATTTGTCTAGAGTTCATGTTTTGGATCCGACTAAGTTTTACGTTGGCTATCGGCTACCTAACACAACCCTTCTCCTTTATCCGGGCTTGGGACCGGCAATGGATAACATCCCCAGGCGGAGTTATTCCTATTAATTCATGTCTGTTTAAAATTATACTTGCTAAGTCTTATGGCTCATACTTACTTTTATATCATTCCAAGTAAGGGGAAAGCGAAAGTCGAGGGTGAGCCCAGTGGAGCTTGATCCTCGTTGGGTAGACTTGTGTACGGAGCAATTCCAATCGAAAGGGTCTTTGGGAGTGTCATGGGCAAAATTGTCACATTTCGTTATGTTGAATTTAATTGAACCTGTAGAGAATTATGGAAAACTAAGCCCCTAATGTTGTATTAAATGAACTTATGGTTCTTAATATTTATTTTGTTTCTACTGTTTTAAAAAAATTGAGAATGTATTTACTTGAGTTTTTATCTGTACCAATCTTTTTGGAATTTCCTCTCAGATCCCCTTGATAGCGGGATCTCCCATAGAGGGTTGCCACAGTGGGACAACCTTGTGTTTGTGGCAGTAGATTTTTAGGTGGTGGGATTATGTATGGGTCTGTTCGAGCTTGGTTGGGGAGCTATTTGATCAGTGAGATTTTTTTCCCAACGTACAGTGCAGAGGAAGATTTGGAAGTCTCTTTTATATGTGGCGCTATGGACGGTGTGGCTGGAGCAGAATTAGTTAGTCTTCAAGGATCGAGGGGTTGTTGCGATTGATCTCTTTAACTTGGTGCTAGCTAGGTTAGTGGCTTGGGTTAAGGCGATAGAGCCATCTTCCCCATTTTCAATGGGCCAGGTCATCATGTCTGCTTCGGCTCTTAGCCGATAAGTTTCTTTCACTCTTCTAGGCTGGTTGGTTATGAAGTTTGATTGGGTTCACTTAGTCTTTCCTAATGGCTGGTGTTTTGGTGGTGGGGGGGGGAGAGGTGCAATTGTTTTTTTGGTTTGTTGGTGGGTAGGGCTGGCGTTTTTTTTCTAATGTTTGTTGTATTTCTCTTTTGGTTTCATTAATAACATATCAATCCTCACTTATTTAAAAAAAAAAAGGGCTTGGGGATTTAATCAAAGGGCAAAACAACTTGTATTTTCAAAAGAAATAGATAAAGGAGGATGAGCTATATAAGAGAAAAAAAAAAGTTGGATGTGTTCACCATCACTAGTGGGTGGAGCTTGAACATCAGTTCTTTGCTTGTCAGTCAATAACAAGGAAGATGAAGACACCGTGACCCTCCCACTCTTTCTTCAACGATCTATGGAATTTTTTCTTAAATTAGCATTATTTATTTTTTATTTTTTATTTTTTATGCAACTACCATCAATTTTCTAATTTTTTTTTTTCTGAATTTGCATCAAATGGCCTTTGAGCCTAGGTCGAGGAGACTCGCTAGTCTAATTGGCATGTCTAGGAAATATCAATTTTGCAAACCAAAGCAAACCCGCCAGTCACATTTGCGAGTTTGCCTATATTATGGGAAACGCTTGCATTTTTGGTTAAGTGTTGGCAAAGAGAAGGTAGAAAGACCTGCCAGTTAAATTGGGGGCTCTTTCTTGGCCTAGGCTTGGATAACTTCCAATGCTATTTTGGTAAAATTTCAAACATGATTTTAATTGCATAAAAAAGATTATTTTAATTTAACAAAAAGTCTTCTCTTCGTTAGTTGGAAATAGAGGGCTTTTAACTTCCCTTTATTTGTGAATTTTTTCTATGCTTTTATAATTTCTTCTCTTCGTCTTTTATTAACCTTCAAGCTTTGCACATTTATTTTGTGAAAGTTACACGCATAGGTACTGTAGATTTTTATATTTGAACAAATGCACCAAGTTTTTTGAAAGTTACACTATTGTAGATTATATAAAGGTGATCTACTAAAAGTATCAATTTTTATTAAGAAACAATAAGATCTATAATATAGCTAGTGTAAATTTAATAGACAATAAATGCTCAAAATGTACCATGACCTAAAATAGCATACCAACTAAGCCAACCCCCATGTTCCACGACCTAAAATAGCATACCAACTAAGTCTACCCCCATGTACTTCCAATCATACAAAGTTTCATACCCCATCACTGACCCCTAGCTTAGTGTAATCTTGACAACTATGGTTGAAACCTAGCATCAGCTATGGATTTCAACCAATGATGCTTGCATTTTCTTTTTCAACACCCACCCACCCCCTCGAGGTATAGTGTTTTTTTTTTTTTTAGTTCTTGCCACATTAATCCTAGCAACAACTTAGCATGCTGTGTGTGTGTGTGTGTGTGTGGCTAATTTGATTGAAAACATCATGGATGGATTAGTTAAATGGGACTATAAATGATTATATCCATTAAAACTAGGTTTATATAGACAGCAGATGGAGAAATATTGTTCTCTTTCATAAAATTTGTTAAGCCTTCACTGTTCGTGAGTCTCTAAAATAATTCAAAATCCGGTCATAGCTTTGTTGCAAATCAATGCTTTTCCAAGTGCCACAATTTTTGCATAACTAGGGCACAATTCACTTTGGATGTCCTGTTAAATAATTCAATGCTATGAGTTATTAAAAGAACTATTTTTAGCCTCAACTTGCCTATCAGGTGCGGTAGTAGCTGATTCTTAATGCTCCAACATAGAATCCTTGTGAGGTAACAAACCTTAAGAAATAAGCAAGGGTAAAATAGTCAATTAACCCATTTTTTTAACGATCTGGTAGGTCACTGTAATTTCTCAAAATGGATGGGTGGTTCCTTGAATTTAGCCTTTCCTCAAGGGTGTTTTTTGTAATTTACCCATACATAGGATGATGTATCTCTAGATAGGATACCCACTGATATTTGAGAAGTGCCATGTCAGCATTTTTCTACCATGTTGTTCATTAGTTTACTTAAGAATTTATTTTCATTCTTCTGCAATGACAGCATCCTGTATTCCTACACTTTTTTCTTCAATTTCAATGTAGGTCCTACTCTAAGAATCTCTCACCCACCCTTCCCACCCTGTGTCTGTGTGTTTATCACTTTTCTTTCTATGCACAGATTAGATGTTCTCTACTGTTGCATGACATCTCATTGAGTAGCATATGCCCTTTTCACTTTAGCTACCTTAGTTAGAAACCCAGATAAAGAAGAAAGGTTGTGTTAGGTAGCCGATAGCCAGTTTAAAACTTGTTGAATCAAACAATAAGCCTTGTAGAAGATAAAGATTAAGGCTTGATATGCTACCATTGTTGTAGCCATCTCAGTAAATTTAGGATTTATCATCTCTTTAGAAGTGAGGTTTTTTATGGCGGCAATCAAAAAGTTTATGCACTTTTCATTTCTCATTATTTAATTGTTTATATTTTGTTGTTTTCTTGGGTTAACTAAAAGTTTATGCACTTACGCTGCCTAACTGCCGTTGCATCAAAAAAGGACCCTAGGAAATATTGTGATGAGAGTTTGGTTATATTAATGACAACATAGGTCTACATAGGGTCCTCTTATCAATCCAAATATTTTAGCTTATCAAATTGTATGTCATTCAATTTTGTTAGCATAGGTTTTATTTGCTTGTTTCATTTTACTTTCTCACAACATTTCAGCCTAACTTATTATGCATAATCCTATTGTTTTGTGAGAATTAATTTTGTACCTTTTTGAGTTGTAGAGAAATAATGGACATCAAAGAATCAGAACAGAGAGCTCGCTCACATGCTAGACATTTGAGAAGTGCTCAGAATGAACATCCTTTGGAATTGAGACTAAAATTTGCCAAGGAATCTAAAGCTATTTGCCAAAGAAGGCTTTCTGCTGCTGAAGCTGAAATAGCTGATCTAAGGGCTGAGTTGACTGCTTCTGACAGGTTTCATTTTGGATTCCTCTTTTTGAATGCACATGCACATTTGGTAATTCTTCATTTAGGAATAATGATATTAACGGTTCTTGTAATGGTCATATTAAAGCAATAGGAATATTATGATTATTTATCTTAAATGCTCCTTAAAGAAGTTCCATTTTAATAAAGTTGAAGTTCTTATTTTATTCTACAAAATTCTATGAAGTGAGAAGTGTTACATTAATGCCTAAAATAGACATGTTCTTAGATTCCAAAACTGACCTTTGATCTCAAATAGACATATATAAATATCGATCGCGTAAAAAACGCAGTTAGTAGACAACATATATCATAACAGTACTAGGATAAGCAAAGACACAAGTTTTTATGCAAATTATTTACTGAAAAAGTGTCAATTATGCCACAAGGGATGCCATGCGAGTAGGGGTGCTTGTGTGGCATGGGGCGAAACATAAACACACTTAGTAAGTGTTTTTAGTGATAAAATCATAAAAACTCTTGCCAAGTGCATTTATTGATGAAAACAATATCCATGCTAGCCAAGTGTTTTTTTTGTTTTATTAGTACACACACTTTGGCAGGTGCATTTAGTGATAGAATCAATAAACACACTTAGAAAGAGCTTTTATGCCTTTGGCAATGCCAGTCAAGGGACCTTGCCCATGTGTTAGCTGGCGTGGCCACCCTAATACTATTCTTGTAATTATTTTCAAGCCGATAATGTGTTGGTACTTTTTTTTAAAATATTATTATTTGAAAAGGTAACTCTTTGTTTGGCACATAAGAAAGAATTCTATTGGGTAGTTACTAAGCCTTTTATATGTGCTTATGTTCATTCCGTTTCTTAAAGCTGGTATTAGCTATGACTATGAACAAACAATGAAAACAATCACAAGCCTTAATCCCATATGTGATCATATGGCATGGGGAAATCCAGAATAGTTTTTAATCATTATTTATTTCTCTAAATCCAGGACCTCCTCTTGTGAAGATATATATTTTTTTTTCTGAATTTGAATTAAAAAATTCAAGGTTGATAACCTTGCTGTTCTTGACAATTTAAATAGACAATAGACTTGTGCATCAAATCCATCCTAATTTGTCTGAATAGAAGTACTCCCACCATATCTTAACTAAGACTTATAAATACTCAAACCTTTTTGACTCCACAACAACTAACTTAAAATTAGGGAAAATATAACAGGAAATGTATAGAATAGTTCAACCTATGTTGATTAATTTCTGCTAACACCACCACCCCCCCCCTAAAAAATATATATATATATATATCGAAGCAAGGGCTCGAGCACCAAGCATAGTTGCAAACTTCTTAAACTTTTCTTCTTGCAACGAACTCCCAAATGTGGTGATAACCAATCTAATATTTTTTGTTCTTCCTTACTAGACGAGATTCTTGTATAGCTATTGTAGACTTCTTATCACAAAGAATTTTTGTTGCCTTCTCTTGCTTTTGTTTCAAATATTATAAAATGTTCCTAAACCAAGTAGCACGACAAGCTGCTGTTGTGGCTAGTATGTATATTTTCTTCTATGCTTAATAAAACTGTGGTTTTTTTTTTCCCTCCTTGGAAACCCATGAAACAGCTCCAGAACTAAGATAAAATAACAGACAATTATGCTTGTCCTTTCTTCCACATTTGTTGCCTAATCACTGTCACTAAATACAAGAAGGTTATCAATTTCATCTTTACATATCTAACACCATAATTTGTAGTTCGTTAATCATACCTTAGAATTCTCTTGCTTGCACCCAATTGATGTTTGCTTGGGTTGTGCATGAATCTGTAGATGAGACTGAAACAAACATAATATCTTGTCTTTCTATGAGCAAGATACATCAATCCACCAACAATTATTTTAAAATGCTTCCAATAAATTTTTCTAGCACAATCATTCAACGACAACTTCTCATTAGTGTTGAGAGGTACACCAACAATCATTTTCCACATGATTTGCTCCACAACAATAAGAGCAAGATCCTAAATTAGCATTATTACCACTCTTGATGTTTCTTTGTTGGGCATTAAATTTGTGCCGCCCCTCTTCCATGTGCTAAATTCCCCCATTCTCTACATATAACATCACCTCCTTTTTAGCTTCCACCACCATTTTCCTTCACATCAAACTTTGTTAGAAATGCATGCTCTAAAACATTTTTAGTTACTCTATTTAACCATCGCTTATGTGCTTGAAGCAATCTTATTATTTCAGCTGATGAGTAATTAGTCAAATCCTTTAATTCTTCATTTTCAGCAACAACATAATCAAATTTGGAGGGTAAACTTCACAATAACCTTCCATTCTATCAACTACATGTCTTACTTGATTCACAATGGCTATACTTTGATGAATAACCTTTGAATTGATTCTAAAGTTTTGAGTAGTCATTTTCGACAGGGCTATTCGCACCAAATGCCAAACGTTTTCGGGTTTGGCAATTTTATCAAATGCTTTCAATTTTGGCAAGAAGAGCCCAATTTCTGAAATTAGTTGTAATTTTAGCCAATGTTGAAATTGATTTTGACTGGCTTGTGGCTTTGCCCATGTGGCATGCCACTTGGCATTTAATTTAGTTTTAATTTTTTTTGATTATTTTCTGAGGAAAAATGCTCTCTTTTCTCTCATCTACCATGGCCGCCTCCTCTCTCCTTTGTTATGGCCGTTTCTCGCCTTGCCTCGTCGCCAACTTACCTCGTCGCCTCTTATCTACTTTGCATGAATTGGTTAACACACACACACACATCAACATATACACACACACACAGAAACATATACACACATAGCAAGATATTCACACATACACACAACAACAAATACACACACAACAACATATATACACACACACACACCAATATATATATACACACACAAAGAAAAATATACAGTGGCTGGCGGCAGCAAGGGGTGACGTACGCGGACGGTAGATCGAGCAGTGGTAGGGGGCAACGGCAGCGCTGTCGGGAGGGAGAGAGAAAGATAGTGAGAGGGTGAAAGAGACGATGAAGTCTGATCTGAAGTCCGATCGGACTTCATTAAAGATCAGACTTCTCCGATGAAGGTTGGAAAAGTCTGATCGGAGAAATCCGATAATCAAGGCCAGAGAAGTCCAATAATGAAGGTTGTAGAAGTCTGATTAGAGAAGTTTGATAATGAAGGCCGGAGAAGTCTGATGATGAAGAAGTCCGATAATGAAGGCTGTAGAAGTTCAATAATGAAGGCTATAGAAGTCCAATTGGAGAAGTTCGATAATGAAGGCCAGAGAAGTCCGATCAGAGAAGTCTGATGATGAAGAAGTCCAATAATGAAGGCCGTAGAAGTCCGATCAAAGAAGTTCGATAATGGAGGCCGTAGAAGTTTGATAATGAAGGTGGTAGAAATCTGATCAAAAAAGTTCGTTAATGAAGGCCGTATAGAGAAGTTCGATTGGAGAAGTCCAATCGGACTTCTCCGATGAAGGCCGTCGGACTTCATCATCGATCTCTCTCTTCCACCCTCTCGCTAGCACCATCGTCACCCCCCACCATCACTCAATCAGCCGTCTGTCGCCCCCCTCCCCCGACCGTCGGCCATTGTATATTTTTTTTGTATGTGTATGTATATATATGCTCTATGTGTGTATATATATAAATGTTGCTATGTGTAAACATTTTTGTATGTGTGTGTGTGTGTAAATATATGTTGTTGTTGTGTGTGTGTTAACCAATTCGTGCAAAGTAAAGAGGAGGCGACAAGGTAATTAGGCGGCCCTGAGTGGCAATGAGGCAAGGTGAGAAGCGGTCATGGCAGAGGAGAGAGGAGGTGGCCATGGTAGTGAAGAGAAGAGAGAGCATTTTTCTTCAGAAAATAATGAAAAAAAAAATTAAATGCCAAGTGGCATGCCACCTAGGCAAAGCCACATGCCAGTCAAAATTAATTTCAGCATTGGCTAAAATTGCAACTAATTTCAGAAATTGGACTCTTCTTGCTAAAATTCAAAGCATTGGATAAACTCACCAAAACTTGAAAATGTTTGGCTTTTTGGTGCTAATAGCCCTTTTCGACAAAGTAGACAACTTGACTGTAACCACCTTGGTTGAACCTTGATATTCTTCTTGAAAAAAAAATCTCATGCCTCTTTTGATGTGGTAGCACCAATAATTTCCGAGAATATAACTTCATCCAAATCTTGTCAAATCGTGAACAAAGCTTTGGCATTCTTTTCATTCAACTCATTTCCTTAAGCTATTATCATTCTTGGGCCTCCCTCCTAATCACTAAAATCTTCATAACTATTCTCAACCAAATCCCACACATTGTATACCATCAATAATGTCTTCATCTTGACACACCAAAACTAGTAACTGATGGTTACACTTATGTCTACAAATTTGGCTCTAATACCAAATCTTGGAAAGATTGATATGAATTTGAACTTCTATGCGAATAAAACCCTTATTCTTAACAATTTAAATGGACAACAGACTTGTGCATCAAGTATGCATGATAAGCACTTCCTCATTTATCCCAAAACAAACACTCCTATAACATCTCAACTAAGACTCCTCCAAACTCAACCATTTTGATTCAACAACTAACTTAGAAGTAGGAGAATATTAACAGGAAAAATATAAATCAATTCAACCCATGGTGAATTAATTTCTACTAATAGTCCATCCACATCTCTACACATGTTCTCTTTATACCCACATGACCGTTTAAGTCAACTCCTAATCTTTCCAAAATTTTACTTTTATCTCTTTAATCAATTTGATTTGTTGGGGTCATGCATTGACAACCCATCTCATCTTTTTGAGGCAAATAATTTTGATTCTTCTTCTAATCATCACATCCACTGCCTCTTTAGATTTCCCTGTAAAGGTTTTGATGTTCCACGATCCAATTCTGAGCTTTTGGTCCTAGAATAACCTCATCCTTCATAATTATCTCTGAAAATGAGAGCATTTCCAAATTTGGTACTACATTTTGATGCCAATTCCACATTGGCCCATTTTCTACTGTACTAAGCAATACAATACACTGTTATGAGCATTATGTCTCTACTGAATGATCTTTTGTCTAGAATCCGTGCTAAAAAGATTCAAAATTTTTTCATTATGGCTTTTAGTTACCCAACCCACCCACCCTCCTTTATTTGGAGTTTGTGATTGGTAATGAAAAGAAGTAATATGTTTAACACCAAAATTGTTTAAAGGAATACTTAATCCATAAATGGAGTTACACTACAACTAAATGAGAAAAACAAATACATGTGTGCATCATGTGTGTGAGGACCCTCGCCCGGAGATCCTGGAAGCCCATGAGCCCTAGACGGGAGTCTCAAAAGAGAGAGATAAGACACCAAAAATCCTTGGCGAAATATCATGCAAAAGAACTAATATACTAGCACAACAAAAGCGTCGTATATACATACATACAAAATGGAAAGGTAATGAGGTGGCAACATACGCACACCCTCTAACAAAACTTGGGCTCAAGAATCATGACACTCAAAACACGACTAGCAATTTCCTGTACCCTAAAATCGCAAAAACATCCCCATGACCGACGACTGGGACAACCTTGTACAACCAGCTACCCAATCACTCAGACGTAGTTGCCCTCACCTTCGGCCTTCGCTTTTCCTTTACCTGGAATGATGTAAAGCAAGGGTGAGTCATAAAACTCAACAAGCAAACGAAAGAATAACAGCAATGCTAGGAATAGAACTCTCACACTGATAACCACCCACAACATGTTGTGCAATAAATTAAAATGTCACACCATACCATGCATTAAGGTATTCAGTTCTCAACATAAATATACCAATGCACATAACTGTCCTTGGGGCTCACATAAGAAATGCATAACCTGGCACCCAAGTCCCGACCTACAAACCTGTTGCAGCCATGAACTAGCTAGCATCACCCACATGAGTCCAAGGCCTTCATAACATAAACCACATGAGATCGAGGCCCTCAACATAATCGCATGTCGGAGTTCTCGAGTCATAGCTACCCGGAGTCGCGCTCCACTCATAGCTATCGAGGGTCAACTCCCTAACACATCATACTGTAACCATGCAATGCAACAAATAATAGATGCAATGGCGTTGTAAGCATCAACGTGATACATTGGCCCCCATAAGCCAAGCATCAAGCCATGCTTTGCCCACATAGGAATACTCATCCGATGCAATGCTTGTGCACCTAGTCATTCTAAAATGCCCGTGTCCAAGCATTCATAACTCATGTACCCCCCAATGATGCAAGCCTAACCCCATGCGCTATAATGCCATGCAGTATGTTATATAATGGTAGAGTCGGTCGACAATGACCAGGCACAGGTCAACAATCCTTGACTAGGAACAACCGGTCGACAGCCTTCTTCGGGCCGGTCGACAGTCTGCTCCATCGTTGTTGAACGGTCGACACTTGCCTCATCGTTCGACAGCTCTTGTCCCCAGTTACAACTGCTCACACCCGAGGGACCCAAAACTGTACCCCAACCTCTAGGATCCTAGTCTCAAATTGGTTTGGCATCATCTCCAAGGGAATAGGGGCAGTACCATACCCCGTAAGCATTTAACAAACAAAATCCTAGAAGTCTCTTATTTAATTTAATTTAATTTACACTAAAGAAAACTATAATCCATATAAATAATACTCGGATTAAGGGAGGGGATGCAATTTGTAAAGCAAAGGGACCTTGCAAAGGAAGTAGAGAGCTTGCCTTTTAATAGCGGATTTCAGTGTTTTTCTGCTCATATGTCGCTAAATTAAGAAATGCTGCAAGATATTATAATTTTTACTAAAATTAGTCAAATCACACCCTAAATTAAATTCCAATCATAAGGAATTTCTAATATTTTTTTCCCCACTTACCTGGCTACTTTAAACTTCGATTACATAAATTTTTCCTCAATTTTCCTTGGATTTCTTCCCATTTTCCAGCCTCTGTGTGCCTTCTTCTTCTTTGAATTTTCCTTTTCTGATGCTCGATTTTTACCCAATTGCATGCTGTAAAATGGAGGCTTTAAAGGCACAAAAAGGTGGGTGGATGAGGGCTGGCGACATGGCAGCCAGGGTGACACCGCCTCAGCCCTAGAAAAATCCAGCTATCCCCCCCCCTCACCGGCGTGTGCCTGCTCCAGCTGAAACTTGGGACCCAAAGCCGCACGTGCCATCTCGCCTAGCTGTTCCCTCAATAAATATACACCCCCCATTAATTTTAAAGAGATCCTACAACAACTTTCGAAAATTACACCTAGACCCCGTAATTTCCAAAAATTAACACCTACACCCCACTTAATAATAACACTTATACCCTAATTCTTTCCAAATAATTACCCATTTTCCTAGAATAAAATAATTCAACATTTCCTTTAAATTAACACCATAAATTAATTAAATCAATTAAATTGCTAATTAGCGGGTTAGTACAATGTGGGAAGCTTTCCAATAGAGAAAATGGAAGAGTCAGAAGGTCGCATTGCAACTTTACAAGTAACTATAGTGTGTAGATTTTCTTTTTTTTTTCTTTGGAAATAAGACATGAATCTATTAATTAATTCAAGAAACAACATGGACAACAAAAATGACAACCCAAACAAATCAAAACCCTCACATCACCAAGTGAGACTTAATGACAAAATAGAGGTCAATAGCCACCCAACCCTAAAAGGAATAGGGTACAAGAAACTGAAACCACCCTCGACAACTGTTAGTAGCCAAAAGACAGTTATACATAAGGGGGCAAAACCATCCCCAAACTGAAGTGAGACTAACCACCTCTCCTATTGGAAAAAAACGCAATATAAGTTGTGAATAGAACTATGGAAATGAGGGGTCCCAAGCTTGGATCTAGTAAAATAAACATGTAATAGTCAATCTGAACAAATCAATTGAAGGAACCGAAACATTATCAAACACCTCTCTATTTCTCTCAAGCCATAAAGTCCACAATTTACTGAAGAAGACAGAGAACCAAAATCTTTTGATAGTTTTCCCAAAGACAACCCCTTCCCCACGCTTAATCAAACATCTCCAAGATATTCCTTGGAGCTATCCAACATAGGCCCTAGCATTGGAAAACCACGCACCAGAAATTCCATCTTACCTCATAAAGGAGGAAAAAGTGATCCATAAATTCATCAAAGTGGCCATAGAAAGGACAACGATATTTTCATTTGAAGAAAGAAATAATTCTTCTCTTATATTGAACTGAATATGTCCTTTTAGATATGCATTAGAGATTGGGAGATTATATCCCAATATCTTAGGAAATATACAATAGGGAAAGAAAGATAAACAAGAGATCTCCAATAACAGGAAGAGAACATATGTAGGAAAGGAGACATTAGGAAAGGAGTCATATTTAGGAATAAATCCACAATCTTCGACCGTCTCCCTCAAGCTGGTGAGTAGATATCTTCCATTCCTAACTTGCTGGTTATTTCCTAAAACTTGACAGTAGGAAGTCCCTCAATTAGAACATCTACTAATTGAGATACAAAGTTCTAATCAGCTCACTATCAAGCTAATCCTTTATAAAATGCCTATCAATCTCTATGTTCTTAGTTTGATCGTGTTGGACTAGATTGTGGGCAATGTTGATGGTTGACTTGTTATCATACTAGAACTTCATAGGCCTACTTCGTTTAATCCTTAAATCATTTAGGATTATTTTTAGCCATAACAACTCATAAATTGCATGAGCCATGGCCTTGAATTCAGCTTCAGCCCTAGATTTAGCAACCACAAACTGCTTCTTGCTCCTCCATGTCATAAGATTATCTCTTAAGAACATGCAATAACCTATGGTAGACCACTATCAACAAGTGATCCTTTGTAGTCTGCATCTATATAAAGTTTTAAGGTTAGCTCACCACTTTTTTTGGAATAACAATCCTCTCGTAGGTATAGCTTTGAGATACTGAAGTAGTCTTTGAACAGCTTGCAGATGCTTCTCTCTAGGATCAAGCATAAACTGACTTACTACACTGACAACATAGGCTATATTTGGCCTTGTGTGTGATAAATAAATTAGTTTCCCAACCAGGCTTTTGTAGCCCCCTTTATCCACAACACTACTAGTTTCTTCTTTGCCTAATGAGTGATTTTCTTCAATAGGAACATTGTCGATTTGCTACCAATTTTTCCAGTCTCCTTGAGTAAATCTAAAACATACTTCGTTTGACAAATAAAGATTCCTAGTTTGGAGCAACTTCAATCCCAAGGAAATATTTCAAGTTTCTAAACTCCTTAATCTCAAATTCACAGGCCAAGAAATCTCTAAGATCCTCTTTGTTCAGTTTTATTATTTCCAAAAACAATTATATCATCAACATAAACAAGTAGGGCAGTAACCTTACCTCCCTTGGTATGTTTGATAAACAACATATAATGCCCTTAACTTTGCTTATATCCCATTTGCAGCATGACTATTGTGAATCTCCCACACTATGTCCTAGGTGACTACTTCAACCCATATAGTGCTTTCTTTAGCTGACACACCTTCCTTGGTGAGATTCTTCCATCAAAACTAGATGGAATCTCCATAAACACTTCTTCTTCCAAATTTTCGTGAAGAAGAGCATTCTTCACATCAAATTGTTGTAAATTCCAATCAAATTGTGTTGCTAAAGATACTAGTACTCTCACACTATTCATATTAGCTACTAGTGCAAAGGTTTCAAGGTAATTGATGCCATATGTCAAGTATACCCCTTTGCCCCCCACCTTGCCTTGTACCTTTCAAGAGAACCATCAACTCTATACTTGAAGGTGTAAAGCCATCTACATCCTATGGGTTTCCTATTTTTAGGACGAGAAAACAATCTCCCAAGTTTGATTTTTTTCTAGTGCATTCATCTCCTATTTCATGGCTTGTGCCCACTTCTTATTCCTTTAATCTTCCTAAACTGTTTTTGGTATATTAATGGAATCTAGATTGTAAGAAAACTTTTGTGTTGAGGTGGTTAAGAAACACAAAATCATATATGGGATGCTAGGAGCATTTTCTAGTTCCTTTTCTTACTGCAATAAGAGGATAAATATCAAATTGCTCATTAATAGATGAGGGAGAGTGTTATTTCAGTACACAAACTTCATATTTGACTGTGATTAACATATTGTCAAATTTGATTTTGAGTGGGATTTATCTTATCTGGGAAATATCCTATTTGAATCATCTTATGATTAGGATATGATTTCTTGTGTACATCTACTAATGATTTTAGGTTTATAAATAGTTTCCAATGCTCTGGAATTAATGCAACAATATCATCTTAGTGATATTTTGATAGCAAGTACATCACTATTGTTGTACCAATTTCATGATGGTGATATTTTGTTTTTTTTGCAAGTGGTTTTTTCCTGTTTTAGGTTTTCCACGTTAAATTCTATGTTTGTGTGTGTGATTGATGGTTTGTTTGTGGTTTGTTTACGATCCAATTTTGTAACACAAGGGAAGAAAGATAAAGAAAAAATCTCCTATAACAAGAAATCTCCAATAATAGGAAAATAACATATTTAGGAAAGGAGCCATATTTAGGAATAAATCCCCAATCTTCAATCATCATTTAGAATTCCTTTCTTCACCAAATTCACGTTGGTGTTAATTTTGTTAAGGAGAACCAACCATATAAATACTTCCACTTTAGGTGGGGCGAGAGTAAACCATATATT
Source organism: Diospyros kaki (assembly GCA_036245055.1). Classification (NCBI taxonomy): domain Eukaryota; kingdom Viridiplantae; phylum Streptophyta; class Magnoliopsida; order Ericales; family Ebenaceae; genus Diospyros; species Diospyros kaki. The sequence continues at coordinate 9,780,047 of BSEG01000003.1, forward strand.
CCTAAGAAACCCCAAAGCTTGAGGACCCCTGTTGAAAACCGCATTCTCTTTTAATTGGAGGCATAACAAACAAACTAAAAATCACCACTCTGAGCCAAGGACCAATAAATTCTATCTTTTGAGTCTATCCTGAAAGTTTGCACTAACATTAACTGCAAAAGATCCTCCAAATGCACAGACTCCCACTAGAATGAAGGCCACTTAAACACGAGTTTCAAACACATACTAAACCTGACCAAGAACCAGTAAAGGAAATACAACAGTTCTTATTTTCTGATATCTGGAAAAGCCTTGGAAACCTCTCCTTTAGGACAGGCAACCCCTGCCAATTATCTTCCCAAAAATGGGCACAATCCCCTTTCCCAACACGGAACTTCAAATAGCTATTAACCACAGCTCTAACCTCTGGAGAGCGTAAACAGGTTGCTTAAATGTCTTTCGAGACTGTACTAAAATAATGAAAAGAGACAGAATTTGTAGTTTGTGGCCAAGAAGGGCTCAAGTTATACTTGTCCATAAGGAATTTGCGTAACAGGAAGCCCTCATCATTAAGAAATTGCCACCACCATTTAAACAACAGAGCATTGTTCTTAATGAGAATAGATCCTTGCTTTAGTCCCTTCACGATCTCTCAAAGCTCCATTTACTTTTGATGAGGTTATAAGGGTTGTCTGGGAGTGTGATGACCGTAAAGCTCCAAGGGTTCAATTTCAACTTCTTTAAAAGATTTTGGCCTCAAATCTCTTTTGATGTTATGGAGTTTACTCTTCTTTCTTATGCTCAAGGCCAGCTTCCAAAAGTGCTAAGTCAACATTTTTCATGCTTATTCCCAAAAAGGCAACCCCTGCTAAACTAGATGACTTTCGGCTTATTTCCTTTATTGAGGCCTTCAAAAGATTTTCTCTAGTGTTGGTTGGTGGCCATGTTGCGAATAGTTAGTCACGAAGTTATTAGAGAAACCCAAAGTGTTTTTATTGAAGGTCGTGAAAATTAAGTGATGAGGGACTAAAGAAGGATTTGCATGAAAGTTTCCATTTGCTAAATTGCACAATTAAACCCATTAAGTGAAAATTCAATTTTTCTTAGGCTCTATGGGATATGCCTGCCAGAAAAAGTGTTGCTCTTACATTTCCCTGATTATTATTAATTGAATAAATTATTTTATTTATTTAATTTTCATTTGGAGGTAAGGGGTCTGATGTGTGGTGCAAATATCTGGTATGGGGCAAAATATGTTTGCACCAATGAGGGGGATGTGGAGACTTTCTTGGTCTTTAATAATTCAATACATATATAATTTATATTTTCGTGACAATCTTGTGAATCAGCTCATTAAGTTATTTCTGTTCTTCTAATTTGGGTTCAGAAGTGTTTTCTAATCGAAATCTTATTTTGACTAAATGGAACATATGCGAATACTTTTTGATTGCCTAACTTTCCACTTTTATTGCTACAACTGCTCATGACATTGCACTTTGTACTCCCCTTTTAACTCTCTGAATCATATTTTATCATCATTTTGTTTTTCCTTTTCCCCTACCTATAGCAAGTCAGATACAATGTTACTTTTTCTAATTAAGTTCTTGATCATGTTCTCTTGTTTTTCACCTGCAGAGATGTTTTAGAGTTGAAGGAGGCTATTCAAATTAAAGATGAGGAGAGAGAGGCTTATGTTTCTATACTCGAGGCATGTTAAGCCATGTTTAAATTCCTAAATAACTTATTATAAAAGAAAATCCTAAATACATGTCTTTTCCTGTTCAATCCTGGGGATACTTTGATTCTTTCATCCCGTTCCTATTTTATCACCCTCCTCTATTTTTTATGCTTTGTACTTACTGTAGACTAAGGGTGAAGCATATGAAGATATGGTGGCACAAAACCAACGTTTGAGGCAGCTAGCGAGTGAAAGGGAAGCTTATAACGTGAAGGTTTGTGCCCAGTTACCTCCCTTGACTGAATTTTATTATATGTTATTAGAAGCTAATGCTGGCAGTTTATGATTTAGTTGTTTGTTTTATGCCATAGTTGATTGCTGAGATTGTGAAATTAAAGGAGGAGCATAGCCGTTTACTCCCTGAAATCCAGGGATCATCTTTGAAGTTGAGGACTACTGCCATTGAACACCAGGTAAGGTTCATCAGTAGTTAGTAGTCATAGTTGTAACTTATCTCGTTCAACCAATATGAGAACCTTGTAGGTGGGAGCTTGCATCAACGAAGAACTAAAATCTACTAAAGAAGGTAGACTCCTTGGAGTTAATCTGGAAACTGCAGTGAGAGAATTGGAGGATGCTAAGAACGAAACGGACTGGCTGAAATCTGCAATCTCTTCTTCTGAGAAGGAATATGAAGAAATACAAAGAAAAATAGACGAAGTCAAAATGGAGTTGGAAAAGGAAAGGTGCTTTACTTTTTCCCTTTTGGAGTCTTGCATTTGAAATATATGCCCTTGACCTTTTTTGGTTTAAAGCCAAGCCCATTATACAAAGGCTTCCCCCCCAACACACACACACACAAAATTGCCCAAATTAGGCTGCAACTGTATTATTTTATGGTGAAAAATTCCTTTGATCAATGGTTAGCCCCATGTGGGTTATATTCTCTAGGAGGGTTATATGTGCTGAATAGGTTCTTATTTGTAAAGAAGGCCAATTCGTATTTCGGCATGCATAGTCATTTTCTCTTATTGCAAAACAAAAAGGAACATGAAATTGTAGAAAGTCCTAAGCCAAGCATGGGATGCGGGTTTGAAATGGTTGCATTTGCCTGTGAAAAATGAGTGTCATTTTCTTTTATGCAAATGGATTTTCAAGTTATGAATTTAATTTTGTATTTGTTCCTATAAAATAGAAGTGAAAGGAAAAATCTTGATGAAGAGCTGAAGGAGGTAAACAATGAAGTTGTTGAAATGAGTCCCCAAGTTAGAGAGATACAGAAACTCCACAATCAAATCAAGGACTGCAAGGCTATGGTCATGTGTGGTGCATGTCTTACTCGGCCAAAGGAGGTATGGATGCATGTTTTTCTAACCTTGTAGGTTTTCTTTCCTTTGCTATTGCCAGGCCGTGTGCTAAGTTATAAACTTCTCCCATTCTTTCAGTTGTTTGGATTGGATTGGATTTTATTCATGAACTTCTGAATTTTTCCTCCATCCAAACTCTATTTCCATTTACTCCTTGGTTTGATAATTTATTTTTCGTGTTTGGTCTATTATGTCAGGTTGTGATTATGAAGTGCCATCATCTATTTTGTAGTCCATGCATTCAAGGTCTTCTAGAGACATGGGGTTGCAAGTGCCCTAATTGTGGAACTGTGTTTGAGCCAAATGATGTTCGGTTTATAAAGATGTAACTGTGCATTTCCGGGCAATTGGTTTTGGGCATTATTGGCACCTACCCTTGTGAACCCAACCACCTTGAAGCCTATGATTTATTTGATATTTTTATGGATTGTGATATATTGAGTCTTGGAGGAACAAAAGAGAATTGATGTATTTACCCTTTGGTTTGTTTTCTCAAGTTATAAGTGGTAGACTTATTAAGATTGTAACTTTGGAGAGCTTGTTTACATGCAGTTGTACTTCAAAAGTTGTGCTTTTTTGTTATTTTTCCTCTTTTTTTTCTTTTTCTTTTTTTGCTGTTGAATTAGGGCATATTGATTGTGCTATGAGCATAATATAATTTTCATTTTCTTATTCCAGTTATTGAAATCATAGTAAAATGTTTGAAATATTTTACATTTTATTTATTTTTTTATCAAAATGATTGTATTTTTTTTAGAAAGATCAAGGTTTGAAAAAGTGTTTCAAAAATCATACTAGATGAATTGTCAAAATTTGGCCTCAAAAAATAAGATATTAAGAAGTGTTATCAAAATGACTTATCGCCCATTTTAAATCAGCAATTGGTTTGTGATAGTTCAGATACGATTAAAATTTTGTTTGGATGAATCAATGGCTGATATTTTTATTTTTTTATTTGGCTTCATAAATTTAATTTTTACCTGTCAAGGGATGTTATCCACTGTCGATCTTAAGTCCAGATAAAAGAAGAGGATTGCATTAGGTAATCGACAACTAACGTGAAATCTAGTCGAATCCAAATATGAATTCTAAACAAACTATCTATTGGAGCCTAACCTATATAGAAGTCTAGAATTTATGTAACCGATTTCACATAGTGGGATAAAAGATGGATATTTTGTTGTCGTTTATAAAAATTGGTCGAACCATGATTCGACCCTTGTTGAAAGTTAGAAGAAACATGTTTGTTCTTAATATATTAAATTAGAATTTTAAGAATATTTTGGAATTAGATTTATAAATTTTTTGAATTTATCACTTTTTGAAATTATAAACAATTTATTGAATGTTGAATATCTACTATGAGCACTAAGACAGCACATACTAAAAATTAATAAAAGCACGTGGTGCAATTAGGGTCGGAAAGTATGGGTTTAGCCCCATTTTCTGGACCAGTTCCCTATAGCAACTCTAAAATTTATTTGATTTTGAAGCTTTAATTTTTTAAAAAAAATTATTAAATAAATGTCTCAATGACCAATGAAAAATAAATTTTTAAGATAAAATTCTTGTAAGGAAATCACCCAACTAGGTGGGGTAATTAGTTATGTGGCTCTCTTTAATGCATGGAAACAACATGCACTTTCGAGACATTTCTCATTTTAGAAACATTGAAAATGTCTAGAAACTTTTTTTAGGGTATTTATGTAATTTTATAAACGTTTTGAATGACGTTTCATAATAAACTTAAACTATCGGAAACGCGTTTCTGACGACATATAATAGTTAGAGACATAATTTCTTTCGTCTTTAAGTAGTAAATATATATTTAAATCAATCGATTTCACATGTCTTCTTCTCCTCTTCTCTTCAGTCATCGTGCATTTGCCCTAATGTCTGAACTTCGAAACACTCTTGACTCAATCCTCTCGTCTTTGACCATGATCGATCGTCCTTTTGTCATCGTTCTCCTGTCAGCCAGTTGCTTGGTGTTTGGTGCTTGATGTCGTTGTTGATTTAGTTGTTTGATGCTTAATACGATTGCTCGTGAGTCACCATTTTCAACTCTAATTGCTCAGTTCCCTCTCACAGCTAACTGCTCAGTGTCCATGACACCCTCGATTCAAATTAACTATTTTTTAAATTGAATAACTATTTTATATAATTTTTTATATTAAAAATTATATTTATAAAAAGTCCCTATATTTTTTATTTACACATTTACCCTATGTTTTCATTTTCTATTTTTTAAAAAAATTATCTTTTTTTCATTTTTATTTCATATCAAAAATATTTCTTATTTTCATTTCCAAACAACCTAGGTGGCTATAGTCCAATTACCCATGGATCATAGCATGTGTAGAAAATTTTTAAACAAATCATAAATTTGCTGATAAATTTTAGAAATTTAATTTTATGTGCTTGCAATAGGTGATGCTAGTCATCATAAATTTTCTGATGTGTGTCAGGATCAAAACATCAGAACCCCAATTGCGACATAAATAAAGTTAGGTTTGACTCATTTGTTGAATTAATGCTTCATTTTCTTGGACCATTTCCTTTATCAGATTCTTTAATTCAAGCTCATCCATCACCATGCATGTTATCACACTTTCAATCAACAAGACTATACACATTTCAAAATTTTCAAATCAAATCTACAAAAACTATACTTTGAATTTGCAAATAAAATAAGAGTGACAACTTACAGATTGTAGAATATACACTCGTAAAACTTACAAATTTATAAAAATCCTATAATTTTGAAACTTAAGATTAAAATTGTTCTCATCCAACCCAAGTTTAATCTAGTAATAGGTAGGTTTCTAAACTAACTAGCCTGGTCGCCTAGGGTCTCCAAAAAATTAAGTCTAGATTTTGAATATATACTTTAAATATATAATAAATATGTGCTAAAATACATAATTTATACTAATTTTGAATTTTTTTACATTTTAATATTTTTTAAACAATAAATACCAATCTCATAAATTTTGTAAGAAAAATCAATACTTTAGTGAATTTGTTTAACATTTTAATGTTTGTTAAATAATAAATACCAATTCCAAAAATTTTGTAAGAAAAATTAATGTCTTAATGAATTTTTCTACATTTTAATGTTTTTAAACAATAAATATCATTCCTATATTGAAATTTTGTAAAAAAAAAAAAATTAATGCTTTAGTCATTGGACATTTGAAAGTTTTCAGTTAAATTTTTTAAACTTGAAAGTCAATCACGTAAATCGTTAATATCATATTCGATCTAAAGTCTTAAAAGTGTAAGGCCCTAATAAAATTTTGGTTTATGGATTTGCTTAAGGCCCTCAAAATCTCAGGGCCGACCCTAAAACTAACCTAAACTAGGAAAAAAAAAAAGAGTTAGAATCTAACTAGAAAATAAGAAGAGAATATGGACGTTGAAGATGAATTTAAGAGTCAAACAAAGAGTGTGGTCATCGGTCTCAATCATGATTTGTAATGCTTGAAGAGGTGTGGAGATTCATTTTTGACACTTTCTTTTGTGAGAAACTTGAAGACACTAGTGCTGATAAAAGATAAGGTTGTTGTCATCGCTAAACAACATTGTGGAGGAGATGATGTAGGGGTAAATGAGGATGCAGTTGCTACACAAAGAGATTAAAGCCATGGGATTTCTCCATTGCCTCATTCTTCAATCTATTATGGTCTCTTTCTCATTTGGTGTCATCTTCTTTGGTGATGGAGAACTATTCTCAATGAGTAATGGCTAAAAATGGCTTATGTTTCTCTTCTCTCCCAAAACCTACTTCAAGCAATAATTATGGAAAATCTCATATTTGGTTTTTTAGTTTTGCAAGTAATGGTTCCTTCATCAATTAATTTACCAAAACTATGATCATCAAGAATAATTTGATATCCAATTGCCAAATTTGTCTCCTATGAAAAGTTGTCACTAACCTTTCATGCATTTGCTATTCAACTTGACAATGTGCAGATTCCAATAAATATTCACGAAGCCTTTAAGGAACCCAAATGGAAGTCAGTAGTACTAGATGAAATTATAGCACTTGGAAAAAAAATGGAAATTGGGTAACCACTAATCTTCCCAAAGGAAAACATCTAGTTTGGTGCAAGTGAATTTTTACAGTAAAATACAATGCAGATAGAAGATTAAACTTGCCTAGTTGCAAAAAGACTCACCCAATCCTACGATATAGACTATGAAGAGACATTTAGCCAAACTAAATTTAGTACGCGTCCTACTAACTTTGGTAGCAAACTTGGACTAGCATCTTCACCAACTCGACATCAAGAATGCTTTCTTGAATGGTGAAATGGAAGATAATGTTTATATGGAAATCCCTCCAAGATTTGAAAATCAAGGCAACAGTGGGAAAGTCTGCAAGCTTTAAAAATCTCTATATAGACTCAAACAATCTCCTAGAACATGGTTCGACCTTCTCACCAAAGTTGTAAAAAGCTATGAATCTTTGCAATGTCAATATGATCATACATTATCTGTGAAATTTTTGAAAGAGGGGAGAGAGCTATCATCATTGTGTATGTGGGTGATATCATCAACACAAGAGATTATAGTAAAGAAATTAGTTATACAAAGAAGATCCTAGCTAACAAATTTAAAGTAAAGGACATGGGATTCCTCAAGTGCTTTCTTGGGAAGGAAGTTGTAACGACCCGTTTAATGGGTCTTAGATGATATTTGCATTTTTGAGTGTAGAGCATTTCATGTGGGTCTTAATTGTTATATGCAATTATATAAAGATAAAGTGATATTTGTTGTTTAAATTTTGCTTGAAAATGAATTATTGTGTGTGTGTTATTTAAGGCATAAAATGGTGGTTATGTAGTGGGCTTGGACCAAGGTTTATAGCCCAAAGAAAGTGATGGGTTGAAAGATTTTATGGGCCTAGCATGGATGGGCTCTTGAGTGGGCTTGGGCCATTTATAAGTGGGCCTTTGCATACATATATATACATATATATATGTGTGTGTGTTAATTGTGTGTGTAAATTGGTGGTTAAAAGAAAAGGAATAAGGAAAATGGAAATAAAGGCTAAAAGTCCATAAGGGGCTTCATAAAGTGATGTGTGTGTGTGTGGTGTAAGAGGGCAAAAGAGAAAAGAAAAGTAGGATTTGGTGAGTTTTGGTGGCTGGCGAGAAGGCATCCCATGCCTTCTTGCTTCTTCTTTAAATTTTCTCTCTTTCTCTCTTTCTCTCGACAACCTCTTGTTTCCTTTTCTTCATCTTCTTCATTCATTCTTCTTCCATTGTTGGTTGGGAAGCAAGCTCAAGTGAAGGGTCTTCATCATCTTCTTGGTTTTCTTCATATAAAAGGCAAGCATCCATCTCCATTTCTTCTATTTTTGATGCAAGTAATCCAAGTTATATATATTCATATCCTCAAATGGTGTTTGAAAAACTTGAGTTAAATGGTTGGCTTTCATCTTTTCTTAAATGCGAATTTCTTCCAAATAGGTCATTGGGTCTTGTTGTTTGGGTCTCTATGGGGCTTCTTCTTCCCTATTTTTCATTCATGGAATGACAACTTAGGGGTTAGGAGATTTCCCATGGGTGTTTGTAGGGTTTGGTAGGCTTCTAGTGCATTTCGGGTTGCACCGAGTCGACTTGGTTGGGAGTCGACTCGGTCGAATCTTGTGTTTTTGGGGTCTTTTTGGCCGTTTTTGGCCAAGTCAGCTCGTCCAGGAGGTCAAGTCGACTCAGATCGAGTTGACTTGATTTTGGGCGAGTCGACTCAGGCCAAGTCGACTCAGATTTTCCCTCGAGTCGACTCAGTCGCGGTTTTGACTACTCTGCACATGCTTCGCTTTTTTTGCCATAACTTTTGACGCAGAACTTGAAATTGCAATCCGTTTGAAACGTCATAAACTATACTTCAAGGGATTTAATTTAATATATAATATGATATATTTTGGATATGGTTTTAGTAGTTTAAGGCTTCCCTAAATCTATATTAACCATAATGATCATGTTTTGGGAAGTTGTTACGTTATGCTTTTGGTTGGCATGTCCGCTGAAATCTCTTATCTTGTGTGATGCATTGATATCATTATCTTAGCGCCTCTTATTATTATTTTGGCGCAACGGCTAAGTTCTGCAAATGTGAGACGGGACATCCCATTGAGCGCCTGGTGCGGGTGCTTTGGCCATAAACCCGACAAGTGATACTCCTGCCACTGTGGTGGCTGATGGATTTGATATATATGTATGCATTCTTGTCATGGATGTGGAGGCCTAGAGGGCCAATATGGCACATGTATTTTTCTATCATTACATAAAATTTGCATGAGCATGAGTTGGTGGCTTTTTGTGCTACGAGTCACATATGGAAAGAAATCGGTTTTATGCCAACACTTAAATTGTGAAAATATTACTCTATGAGTTGCATGTGTCCCTTGTTGCTAAGTAAGGAGATACCAATTATTGAGGTATTAATAATGTAGAAGGCATGATTAATCGCTTTGTTCTAAATGTTGGGTAGTGGTCTTCCATTGATTCTTATCTTTGCATGCCTTCAGGCAGTGACTGCATCATCATCTCCTTTGGCTATATTATGCTTGTTGAGCCTTGTGGCTCATTTGCTTGCTTGTTGTCATTCTAGGTAAGAGAAAATCTATTGCAGAAGTGGAGTCTAGTGGGGCTTGAAGTTGATTTTAGACGTGTACAGAGATCTCCCTCGACCTAAAGATTTTTGGGACTTGTGAGGAGGGCTAGTGTCGAAGATTATTTTCTTTTGTATGTTGTTGGCACCCTTGTTTATTTTGAGAAGTGTATGGCTTTTAAAGCCTTAAGAAATGTTGTAAGAATGATTATTACTCATATTAGAAGTGAGCTTGCTTAATATATAAAGTTTTTGGATATATTTGTTCTGTTTTCCATTTTGAAAGGACATTCTTTCCGATGTCCTCTGCTATGTTCATGATCCTTTTCATAAAAACATGGAATGTTAGGTTCAGGAGACAAAAATAGTATATTTGTAAGATACTCAACACACTCAAAAGGATATGTCTTTTTATCGATGATCAAGCAAGTGGTAATGTTACCTAGTTTGAATCTCATGATGCATTTTTCTTGGAAAATGAGTTTCCTAGCAGGGGAAAGATAAATTAAAATTTGTCTCTTTATGAAATTGAGGATTTGGACTATCTTATTGCTCGAAATCGTCTAGTACGTTTACTTGAAAATGTATCTAAGGAATCTAATCCAAGTGGGAGCGAGATGAGAGTTCCTAAATTTGTTTCACGTGAACCTCAAATTAGAAAAAGTAGTTGTGGGCATATACCTTGACATTGTTTCTATTAGTGTTAGTTCCCTTGATGCTGGATTTAGACGACATCTAACAGATGTATTGTGAGACTAATGATGTAAATTTTACAAATATAATGAAATATATTTTCATATTTTTAGGTCATATTTTCATTTATACCTCTCCAATCTATATATATGAATGAACCCTTAGATTTCCTAATGAAAGTCTTATTCTTTAGTATTAAAAATATGTGACAAAGATTTTCGGATTAAGAATTTCTTAAAATAATTCCCAATCCTTAGATTTCTCATAAAATGGCTTTGATTAATCTATTACCAACTAGCACATGAGCTACTATCTTTGATTAGTATGAGATACTAATGATAAACAATAATGAGTTATATGTCATAATCCATGAGATTGATATAATAGACATGTGCATAGATGTTAGTTGAACATCTACTGAATGTGATGAAAGTGATAGATCACATGGCTGAGAGGATCTATGATCTGTCACTAGTTTCGATTGTGTTACTAATCTTTAGACCGGATGCAACACAATTGTCTTGTATGTTGGTGCTTCAGATTTTCCTTTACTAAGAACCGCTTGATTAGCTGGTGAGAGATGCACTGTGTGGTCTCTGTGCAGTGACATATGAAGGCATGTGATTATTGATGAGATCCATTAACCTCCAGTGTGAGGTGAACATCTTATGCGATTAGTGGTGGTTATGGTTACATAAACCCCTGGCCAAGGTGCATATGATTAGAAAATTGTTTCCAATGTTAGAAGGAGTTCCGATGTGTCATCTCGATCACACCACATCAAATCTTGGCATAGATATTGAGTTAGTGAGTTTGATCAGTCTATAACTCTCACTCGATCTGGATGTTAATCGATGGAGAGATTATAGTACACGAGAATTGAAAGGCCAAATAAATTCTCTTTTGAAGTATGACTTCATTATTGGTAGGATCACTCTGACATAATACTAGTTGTCATTCAAGGTCTTTCAGGGTACATTAGGGAGATAGAGAGATCCTCGTTGTAGATCAAAGTGTTTGGTTGACGTCAAAGTGTTTGATATGTCCCAATTGTTACTTAGTGGTGAACCCAGAAGGTCACATGCATATCCGAGTATAATGGTTGACTAAGTGATAAAAGCTGCAATTAATTAATAATCGTCATTAAGAGTTAATGATGACATTGTTAAGAGTTAACAAATCAGATTCAAATTAGCAGGAGCAATTGTTAAGAGTTGACAAGCATGTTGTTAAAAATTAACAGGGGCCTTGGTTTCATTATGAGATAATGAAAAGGCCATTAAGAGTTAATAATGGGCCTAGATGCAATTTGTGAAAATAGGGAACAAAGAAACAGAACTGGTCGACTAGCCTTGGAGACGACCGATTGGATCATGCTAAACTGGTCGATAGGTTGAAAAAGCTGTCAACAGATCCTTATTGATTCATTGTGAATCAATTAACCGGTTGCTTGCAGACTGTTGACCATTTCCTATAGCAAGAGTTGCGATTAGGCATGATTTTTTTGTCGTTTTTGCAACAGATTATGCGAGACGTGTGGAGGAGAAGAATGATGGAAGGACGACATGCCTGGGGCATGCCTCTCCCCTAAAGTGATTGTCAAAATTAATCGAGTAATCTAAAATTCTAATCGAGTAATTTTTTGTTAATTTTAATCATTTTGAGATGATTTATATATTAAATATCTGTTTCTAATATCTTTGTGAGCTTGTTTAGAGTGAAAATTTGACAGTTATAAAGAGAAATTTTTTTATTCAAGGAATAAAACATCATAGCATTTAAGATGGTAACACCATATAAAAAGTTCGAGAATGAAGAAAAGAAAGATGACTAAACAGAAAGAAGAGTTCAATCTAAAAATCTCAAATAGCTTAATTTAAGTGTACTTTGTTCATACACACTCTTAAAAAGAAAGAGAGATTGAGCTTACTCTATCTATTTTTTTTCATCTTTGTAACCTAGGAGAAGCAACTTTATTTTGTTATCTTTATTTCAAAACTTCTTTTGTATATCTTGTATTCATATTTATTTGTGATTTGTAAAATGTACACTTTATCTTTGCAAAAAGTAATAGTTGTGAATGATCCTATTAAAAGTAATTTGTAAGAAGGTTTGTAGGCTGCTAGTTGAACCACTATAAAATTTTTGAGCTACATTCTTTAAGTTATCTTTTATATTTTTCTTTCAGTTAAATTGTGAAAATTTTCAAGAGTGAAGCTTAATTCACGCCGCCTCCTCTTAAACTAACCATGCTTTACATCCATATTTGATCTACTCAATACCTAACATAAGTTAACTTGAGTTGTGATTTGAAAGATAGTTAAATCAGTCTTTCACACTTCATTCACTCGAATACTATAAAATGCCTACTTAAGTAGCTATGAATCATGTGAATACTTAATGCCTCACTTGAATATTTGAGAATTGATTATTTGATACATAAATAATTAAAGTTTTGCATCAATATCATCGTTAAAACATTATTAATATATTAACTCGGCAATATATATTCAAGTTATTTGATTTTACATATTTTAATATATTCACATTTTTTTTATTTTACATAGAAAAATCATTCAATGGATTCTCATATTTTATTGTATTTTCCTAAATATTTCTGTCAAACTCTATCTAAACTTCCTAACCTTAAGACTACCAAAGAGAGCCTGTATTAGTTTATTCTGGGACGTTTTTCTACCTTCCTTGAGGGGGCGTTCAAGGCCTCCCAATTCTTAAGAAGCCGACCCTGGAGGCCTCGCCGCAACGCAACAGCCATCAGTCGGAGTCTGTCTTTTCCGTCGGTCGGAAAGCCCAAAGAATTCCCACGAGTTTATTATTATGAGGACAGAATTGAGTTTTAGGGATGAATTTCCTACCCGCATTGCCATTTGTGTTGTGTGAGGTGATGTTGTTTGTTCATTTTTATCCGATAGGAATTTTTATGTTCGATGGGTTCATCCGTATCCGGTTGTTATGTCCATTTCCCCATGTTTCTGCATTTTTAATTTCCTTTCACGGGGTTTATTCATAATCCGACGGTTTGCCCCCATTTTCTCATGTTCTGAAATTTTCAATTCCTCAGGTATCTCCTTTTCAAAAGAAGACAGTCGATTTCCTCCACTTCAATTGCTTCTTAGCACCAGCCAATCCCACCCTGTTTCCGGGCATCTTCTCGAGTAAATTTTAATGTTTCAGTAATGCAACTTTCAACTGCAAGGTTGTCATGTTGGTTGCCTGGTGTTAACGAACAATAGTCCGCCACCTCAATGATTCCAGTGTTGCATGAACCTGCTGAAATTCTTTAGATGATGCCTGCTTTTCAGAGGTGATGCAATTCTTTATTTTCACAATCTCACAAATTAGCTATAGTAAAGTACAACTAAATCGATAACTTCCAACACTAGCATCCAACAACGTATGATAATTTAATGACAAGGAGATGTGGAATGGAATTATAAAATTCAGCTGCGGGAGGCAACCAGGGCACATCCTTGATGATGTAATCCTTCCCTCTCGGTCACAAGCTGCAACAAATGTTGCTTTTGTGTCTGCATATCTCATTTGCTTGACCTATACTCCACAAATGAGATACAAAGCATTTCTAAAAGCACTGGTTCAACCAGCCTTTTATTAGTACAACGGCTAGTTGCAGCAGTGGATCTTCCCCAAATAAAGTGGAATTTTATAAAACGTTGGTTCAACCATTGTTTTTGAAAGAGCTAGTTGTACCAACTACCAACATTTTATCAATTAACCATTGGTTGCCCCAATGGATCTTTCCCAGAACTGGTGGTTGATCTAGTGATTTTTCTCCACTTCAACCTACCATGCTTGGTGATGTGGTGGTGAGAGTAGTTTCGGTTGCTTAGTGTTGTTACCGAAATACAACAATAAATTTATAGTTGCGAGAGAGTGTTTGTCTTGAGTCTTTAATCTTTGGGAAATCTGTAAAACAGAAGACAATTAGGGGTCTAGGGTGTCTCTTGCATGGTCCCTTCAATGTTTAAGTTAGTGTCAGCAGAAAAATAGAAAAATATTTAGGTAGCTTCTGTAGGAGTTCTTCCATACCTTGATCGGATGGTGACTCCCTATTTATAGAGGTAAGACTCACAGGTGGAGGAACATTCGCGTCTTTTGGGGTTGTTTGTTCTAGATCTTTAGGCAAAGATCTCGGAAGTGAATTGTCACATTCTTGATGGGCCATAATTTGAGGGTCCCCTGAAGCCTGTATCTTGGGGACTCAAGAGAGACTCCTGAAAGGGTCTCCTCGGGGTACCCGGGAAAGGCCCCTAAGAGGGTCTCTAGGGACTGCTTTGTCAGGAAGGTCTCTAGGGCCTCTCTCTTTGAGCTTCTTTCTCTTGGGCCTATCTTGTGTTTGGGCCCATTTTTTAGGCATATCAATTGTTCCTCACTCTTTCCTTTGGGTTTCTCGGAGGGAAGAGTAACTGTCAAATTGCCTTCTTTGGGAGACTTTTTCAAGGGATCTTTCTTGATGTCAATATTTTTTGTCTCATGGGTTTTTTGTTTCTCATCCGCCTGAAGTGCATATTTTAGTGTTCTAGGCTAGTGGCCTTATGACTCGAAGTTTGAGAGTCTAGAATCTTATTTCCATTTTGGTCGATAACTTGGAGAGCCTTCTTGGTCCTTTGAAGTCTTATTCATGTGGCTGAGGGAACCCTGATGTGATTGATAGTATTTGGATATTGAGGATTCAATTTAGTTGATGAGAACTTAACATTGGTTACTTTTCGAGAGATAGAGCCATAATGCTAATATGGTAATCTCGTTTTTGGAGTTCTTGCCCATTCTTCCGTGTGGAGGTTCCTCTAGCTTGGCTGGATGAACTTTAGGGGTTTTTGTTTACTATATTTGTGTACTATTTGCAGTAAAATCATTTTCTCTTTCGTTGCTTCTTGTGTTATTCCTTTCTAGAGTTAGGGTTTGCTCCCCAATCTTTTGCGAAGTATCGACGTAATTTCGTAGTCAGTCAGTCTAAATCCTACATGAAGAACATAAGCCAGATGACAGAATGGGACGATCTAGGATGTTGAAGATCATAAAATGAGTGATTTGGCATTTGTCGAAGGATTCTTGTATTTTGTATTTTTGGTGGGTCTTTGTTTTCTATAACCCATTGGTTCTCATGACTCCCGTTTGTCTTGGATGATGATCCCTAGATCATGTTTGTGCATTTTCTCACTTCTGATGATTGATTTGCCCTAGATCATTCTCGTGCTTTTAGTTCATCTAGTTCATGTGCAGCCTACACGTGAACAAGCCCTGCAAACAGCTCTTTGTCTAATTATTTTCATATTTCCTACTCGACGATGGTCAGAATTTGGGAATATCAATATCAAAGGTCTTCACTCCTGTCTCATGATTCACTATGCATCTGATATGAAGGAATGAGGGTAATTTGTTTTTTTTTTTTTTGAAAAAGATAAAACAGCCTTTACGCCGATAGAGGATTCTCTAACCTAAGCGAAAACACTAGTAGCTCCTTCCCCAACTTTTGCAAATGAACCTTGTTCAAGCGCAACAGAAATGATCACCGTTTATGCCACATGTTCAATTGTGAGAGAAAAGGGCCTGGCTATGCGAAATGGACAAAAACGGTTAGGTCCCAAAACAGGGATTGTTGATTTGTATCACAAGGCTTTGTTTCGGTTTTCTATGTTGTTCTCGTGCTTTTTGAGCATTTGATTCTAGGTTTGTGTTTGTTTCTCTGTGTAACATGTTAGTAACTCACATATCATATAAAATTTCATAGTTTAGCTTTTGAATCATAAATCGTTCAAAACTTTTAAGGTTTACTTGTCTTGACACTTACACTTCACTTTTTCTTAGAGAAGGGGTATTATGCTTGCTCTTAATCCTTTGTGAATGATGGACACTAGATCATTCTCTCGCTTTTGTGCTCTTGGTTTTAATTTGATCTCATGCATTTTGTGCTTTTGACTCTAGGTCTTTCTAGATCATTCATACGCATTTATTGCTTTTGATTCTGGGTTATCTTAGATTGTTGTCGTGCTTTTGCATTTTTGGTTTTTAATCTGGTCTCGCGCATTTTGCGCTTTTGATGCTAGGTTTTGCCTCTATCATTCTTGTGATTTTTGCTTTTTCAATTTTTGGACTATTCTTATGCTTTTGCAGTTTGAGTTTTGGATAATGAAATCGAGATCATTCTGATGTATTCCATGCTTCAATGCTAGGCTTTAGGTAATGAACCCTAGATCATTCTCGCATCCATGCTTCAATGCTAGACTTTAAATAATTAACCCAATTTCACACTTCAATACTAGGTTTGCTTGTTTACCGGAGTTTTGGGTCCTTTTTTCATGCATCCATTGCTTGAAAAACAAAATACACAAAAAGGAAATTGCAACATGGTAAAAGTTATTTCATTCGGGCATTATTAAATGACATATATAACTGTTAACACTCTTAATCTTGATTATGATACTTCCTTGAAGTGTATATAAGTGTTTTGAATTCCTTTATGGGCTTTAGGCATTCGAGCAGTGAAATGCTTCTTGGACTCATATTTCATTGGATTAATAAGAACTTCTATTCTCTTATCACCTCGAGTTATGCCCCTTGCTTGTAGGGTAGTTGGTCTGTTCATCCCTTTGGGCATTTGTGTCCACGAATTCTCCTCGTTCCCTCTTGCTGATCAGAGCCTTTATTTGATTCATCAAGTCGTGGCATTTGTTAGTGAAGTGGCCATGAGTATTGTGGATTTGGCAAAAGGTGTTCCTTTTTTACCCCATAGGCTTGTTAGTCTTTTTAGGGAATTCAATAAGGCTTAATCCTTTAATAGTTGCCAAATTAGTGGAGTGTGACTTTGTGAGCAGGGTATAGTCCTTGAATTGGAGTCGTGGGGCACCATCATATTTTTTTGCTTTCTCCTTCCTCTGGCTTGCCTCTTTATCAAAGTCTTTTTCTTTTCTCTTCTTATCTTTTTCTTTGTTTCCTGTGATTATTTTCATTACTTTAGCCTATAGAATGTACTTGTTGGCTCGAGCAAACAAGTCTGCCAATGATGCAAACTAATCTAGAGCTGGGGATTCTTATAGTGGTATTGATTTCGTCCCTTGGAGCATCGCGTTTGTTGCGATACCCATTTACAAGTCTTGTATTTCCAATATTGCATTACTAAAATGATTAACATATTGTCTGAGGGTTTCTTTACCACTTTGTCGGATGCTAAGAAGATATGTATAATCTTTCCTTCTAAGGCTGTTAATAATGAATGCTTTGATGAATTCTGCCCTTAATTGATCAAAGGAAGAGATGGATCCCTTAGCAAGGCCATTGAACTAGGCACAAGCATGAACTATTAGTGTTAAGAGAAAAAACGCGTCACATGATTGCATCGTCCCATCCATGAAGTAGCACAGGGACTCATTGCTCTGAACGTGATCACATGAATCCCTTTTCCCCAAATACGTAGCCAATTGAGGTATCTTAAACTTCTTGGGAAGAGATTTCTCCAATATCTCTGAAGTGAAGGGGATTTTCTTTCTTTGGTGCTCCTTTTAAGCCTGTACCAATCGCTTCTGCTTTAAAATTTCTCCTATCATTCTTTTCATGTCCATTGTTTCTTGCTTTGATGCACGAAAATGGATTGAAGATGTTGTTAAGGCATTTCCTATTTCGGAAACTTAAAAAACCTCCAAAAACCTTTTTGGGGTGTTTATGTAATTTCAGAAACGTTTTGGGGGCCCGTTTCGTAATAAATTTGAAATATCAAAAACACGTTTCCTGTGACGAACATCAGGTAGACTCTCTCGACTTATGCCCTAGCCTAGCCCTAATTCCTCTGAAATTCTGAATCCTCCTGACTCCTCTTGACTCTCTGATCGATCGTCCATACTCATTGTTCCCCTTGCCGGCTAGTTGCTCAATGTTGCTGTCGATTCACAACTTCAATTGCTTTGTTGCTTGGTGCTCGCTGCCTCCATCAAACTATCAGTAATACAAATTGAGATTTTCGTTCTCGGTTTCGCCTTTTCCGTCCTACACAAATCAATTCACAACTTCGTGTTTGATGTTGTCGTTGATTGCTCTGTCCTGCCGTCGATTGCTCTGTCCTGTCATCGATTGCTTTTCCCGTCGTCGATTGCAATTGATTGCTCTGTATTGAATAACTATTTTTTATATTAACAATTATATTTTCAAAAAAACCCCTATATCTTTTTTATTTACGCTTTTACCCATCATTTTTGTTTCCTACTTTTTTTGAAAAATGCCATTTCCCTATTTTTGTTTCGTATCGGAAACGTTTTCCGTATCCATTTCCGTGCAACCTATATCTCTTGAGCACTAAATGCAAACTGGTTGTTTGTTTTTGGTACCCTCCTAAGGTGGCCTTTGAGTGGTGCTCAGCTTACTCCAACAATCATGCTGTCCACCATTTTCGGACATTGCTTCTTCTGAGGAGGCTCTTCTTCAGCAAGAGGCTTCTGGGTTGCCTGCTTGTTCTCTCAGAGCAGGGTTGGCTATTGGAGTCTTTCAATAGTCTTTTGCTAGGGAGATCTTTGGGAGAACTGGATCTTCCTGTATTCCCATGAGAGTAATTGGGATTGACCCTCCTGGTCTCCTGATAAGGAGGTTCTGCTAGGTATGCGGGAGAGGGGCATTCGGTATAATATTTTGCAACAAGCCTGCCATCTCTTGAAGAACTTCATACTGCTTCCAGAGAGCTTCATAGTCGGTGAGGGGGACAGTGAGAGGAGCTGACCTGGAGCTTGTACACAATGGGTCAAGCATACGAAGATATGCAAACACAGAACCAAGATGTGTTATTTATAAACTGATAGGGAAGATTATAATATCAAGGTTTGTGCCCTAGTTGCTTTCTGCAGTTGAATTTTTGATTCTGTTCTGCATTTTATTTTCATTACATTATCATATTTTATTTGATGCTAGTGCTGTAGCTCATGATTTAGTTATTTGTTTTATACTGCAGCTAGTTTCTGAGATTGTGAGTATGAAGCAGGAGCTTGCTCTCTGAAAAGCAGGTATCATTTGAGGAATTGCTGTGGGTTCATTCAACACTAGAATCTCCAAAGTTGAGGATTGCTGTCAGTGAGACCCAGAGAAGATTCATTGGTAAGTCAGTGGTCAAAGTTGCCACTTATTCCCTCCAACAATATGGAAACCTTGCGGATGGAAGTTTGTATCACTGAAGCAGTAAAATCTTCTTAAGAAGAAAGACAGCTAGCTTAGAAACTGCAATATGGTACTTTGCTGGTGCTGAGAAGGAATTGAAGTGGTTAAAATCTACTGGCTCTTCTTCTGAGAAGGAATATAAGCAAATACAGGGAAAAATGGATGAAGTCCAATTGGAGTTGGAAGAGGAAAGCTGTTTGTCTTTATTTTTTTTTACCTTTAAGGACATTATTTTGTTTGAAGGCTTGAAGCCAAGTTCCCCTATTCAAAGAACTTATTTATTTATTTTTTTTGGTGTCCTATTGGGTTTCAGTTGATTTGATATGATAAATTCCTTGATCAATGGCTGCCCTCATGAATGCTATAGTCCTTGTCCAAGCATGGGCATGTGGTGCGGGTTTGAAATGGTCAATGCATGTTTTTTCTTTTTAGGGCTAAACAAATGGTCAATGCATCTGCTTGTGAAGAATGAGTGGCATTGGATTAGCAAAATTGTCTTGATTAGATGCAAAAAATTGTCTGTTATCATTTTCTGTTGGCTATAAACTCACCAAACGTTTGATCAAATGCCCCTATAGAAAATAAACATTGTGAAAGGAAGGAGTATTGATCTGTTTATCATTTGATTTTTTATTCGATCAGGTGTAACTAATTACTCATGTTTCATGGACTTGACAATTTATTGGCAAGTTTGCACATAATTGTCTTATTCAAAATCCAACCTAGTGAAATAAGTATGGTTTTGAAATTCAATGGACTGCTTTCTTTTTTCAAGAGTTGTTTCGTTTTCCTGGTATTGACTATTTTCTTTCTGGGTGGATGTTGAGCATGTGTTTATTTGAGGCCTCTCTTTTTCTTTTCTAGTTGATGTTTCTACTCATGTGCCAAGGTAATGATTTGGTTTTCACGCAACTGTGATTATCATACCATTCTGTTTGTGTAGGATCCATCTGTACAGGCCTCAACCGAAATGTATCAGCTGAAATATCATGTTCAAATATAGTGACACTACTTCAATCCATGCCACTCTGGGTTGAGAATTTATGATTTAGAATACTATACTTGTTATGCTTTTCACAGTAAAGAAAACGTTGAGCAGTATCTCGATCAATTAAAGGAACTTTATCAACTTGTGATTCTGGTACAGCCTTTCGTTCGAATGTCATTATGATGCTTTGAGTTTGGAAAGTTAGCTTCAATGGTTTCATTGTTAATTAGTTGAACAGTATACAGACAAAATCCTCCAATTAATTCCTCGAAAGAAATTTTCTTATTCTTTTTATTTTTTGTATTAGGAAAACTTGTTTGTAAAACATTTAGTTTTGCTTGTGCTTTTAAACAATGAAGTGGGAAAAAGTTGAATTCGCAGATAGCAGAGGATTTGAGAGTAGATGAGTGGCAGTGATGCTAAACAGGCTGTGAAAAAGTGATGCTTTTGCTCTGGTTCTCTTTCTTTTTCAACTTAATCATGGCTCTTTCTGGGCTTGGGCAACCTGGGCAATAAATATAAAGAAAAAAGGTGCAGTGTATATATGCACAGATTTTATTGCTAAAAGTGAAAAAGAAAGAGCAACTTATTTGATCTGAACTTTCTTTTATGGAAAGAACTGTGTTTTGTCCAAAGCAGACAGGATTTGAAATGATTGATGCATTTCCTGTTTCATAGGGGAAACCGATGGATATAGTTAATTGCGAAGCACTTTTTGAAGAAGGTATATTAACCTTTCTTTTTTTATTTTTTTGTGTTTACCCACGCATTCAGAATACATAAGCTTGTATATAAGCTCTTGGTATTATGTCAGGCTTTGTTGGTGATGTTTCCGTTTTCTCAGAAAAGCCCCAAAGTTTCATGAATTTGAGCAGTGAATCTGCAAGTTACTGGGACAGTTTCATGCATTAATTTTCTGATATCATCTTTGATGTTTTTATTTATTGCGTGGTCAAATCATTTTTGTATCCTTTAGAATGATAATTAGTATACTGTTATATGCCATAAAAGGTATGTAAGATAACTAGACAGCCTTCCATTCCCCCCCTTCGTTATTGTGACAAAATAAGGGTAAATATATTAGTTATTGCTAGTTTCTTCTCTAAGGACGTTGTGGTTATAATAACTTAATTTGAGAGTTTATTACTTTCCTTAGGAGATCTGGATCTTTGAGAGAATGAAATTGATGTCCGCCAAAAGTGGAGATTGCCTATTGTTCAATTATTTGGAGAGCCGGTGTCCTCTCAATTATTTGTGAAAGATTGGAAGTTTAAATCCATCAAGAATATGAGCCATATTTTTAGAGAGTCTTAACATTTGAAACAGATGGATGATATTGTTATGTCCATGATGATAACTTGCATTAATTACCACACGCGAAGTTTGCTTTTTTTTTTTCCTTCTTTTTTTCCAAGACAAATACATTAAACCATGTCCTATTCCATATCTATGATTGTAATCATGGTTGTTTTATAAAATTGTCGTAGATGTAATAAGATTAGATATTTCTTCTTGTTTCTCTGACTGTCTGACAGAGAGAGACTCATTGCCATTTGGCTGGCTGTTCCTTTAATTCTTTCTTTGGATGCAGCAAATAGATTCAACAAGACAGAGGACCATCTCTGGCCCAAATCTGAAGATTTTTCTGGTGTGATCTTTCTTCTGTTCTGTCTCAGCAGTCTTCTACCTTCTTTTCTTCTCTTCTCTTTTAGCATATCTTTCTTCCCTTCTCTTACACCTGGATTCTCTTTTAGTATATCTTTCTTCCCTTCTCTTACACCCGGATTAGGGATACGGAACAACTGAGTCCCCAACATTCTGCATTATCTTCTGTAGACATAATGTTTTTTAACTGAAGATAAATTTTCATTTATTTGATTGTTTCTTGGGAAAAATAAAAATTGATTGCATTACCTGGAGACTGCAGTTACTGGTTCTTTATTCTTTTTTTGAAAAAAGCTTTTTTGTGTGAATTCCTTTCATTGTTTCTTCTGAAAAAAAGAAAAAGAAATTAATTCCATTAGCTAGTTCTCTCAAGTTAGAGACATGAATGCTAGTCAACTACAGTGTTTGTAACACCAGAGATTTTTAGACTCAAATATGATGTAATATTCAAGATTTTTAGATTCAGATATTTGAGGAAACATGACATTTCAAGGGATTGTGAAAGTCATGATTGCAGATTTCAAATAAAACTCCAATACAACTTTGGATCACTTTTGAAGTTTAAACAACATTTCATTCCACCTTTGGATCATTTTGGAGTCCAAACTTTATTTGAATCAAAGTCTTTGCTTAGTCTTCTCTAAGTCTTTTGCTTAGCCTCCAAGTTTGGGTCATGTGACAAGCATTTATTAGCCACACATGGAAGATAATAATGAGGCCTCATAATGATGGGACATGTGGCGAAACACGATTGGCCGAAAACGTTTATAAATAGGACCTTTGGGTTGAGTTTTGGACATTCCAAATCATTTGAAGCCAAGTTTATGCCATATTGAGAGGTGTGAAGGTGAAGAGTGTTTTCTTGAGAGAAGGGGAGATTCTGTAAGAAAAACGAGGGAAATCGGTAAAGGAACGAAGGAGATATGAGCCTTGCCGAAAAAATTGCGCGTCGCCAGAATCTGGGCCTAAATCACCAGAAAACAGCAAGGTAAGTCCATTTTTTTTGATATTCCTATAAAGAGACAAAAGAGGAATATGTAGGAAAAAACGGAGGTCGAATTGGAGTTAAAACGAGAGAGATATGACTGAAAACCAAAAGGGTGCAAAGCTGTCGTGAGAATTAAGGGCAACGCGTGCAGTTCACGTGTCGGGAAGGGGCTGCATGTGAAGGCGTGTGAGCCACCTTTTGTCAGCACTTGAGGGCGTGTGAAAGCCCATTTTCTCCTGAAATTTCACGTATCAACCCCTTATTTAATTACCTACAATCTTATGTAAAATTATTTTAGGTTTAGTTCACGAAAATACGTATTTTCTGTAGAAAGACAAACCCGGTAAGGTGTGAAGCCTTAAACATTCAGATCTCATGCAACTAAGTTGAGGTAAGTACACTATGAACTATCTACGATGTTTAAGCATGCTCATGACTCATATTTATGTGGTCTCTCATGTTATGTTTTAAACAAGTTTCATGTTCTAAAACAAGTTACGGGATCGGGGTTTAGTAGCGCTTCGCATAGAGGTTCTTACCCCTATAAGTTGGTAGAACCTATTGTGTCCCCTTATGTTATACGTTCATGTTACAAGTTCATATCATGTCATGTCATATTTAAATATGTTTGATAGTTCTCTTGTACTTACTGAGATTTGTATAATTTCATCCCTTATGTTTTTTCCCCCCAGGTGATCATGAATGAGGGTTCGGGATGTGGACGTGGAGAGTGGTGGCTCATTAAAAGGAATTTTCAATAATTGAAATCCTGTTTTCTCTCTTTTTGTCAAAAGAAAGATTTTCAGTATTGAACTCTTATGTTATATGTACACTATTGCTACACTGTATGTCCTTAAAGCTTATATAAATTTATGAAAAGGTCGAGTCTCATTTTAATTCCTTATTTCTCTGTATGGATGCTATTGTTACAGAGCATATTTGCTAAGTCTTTCTTTCTTTTGTTGAAGCCATGTTTTCAGTATCAAACTTTATATTTACACGAAACATGCTTTGAATTTTATTATGTTTGAAACTTTACTTAAGCTTATAAAAGTCTTGTTTCTCAAGTTTTTCTGCGCTAAACCTCGAAGTTCATATGAATATTATTATTATTAAGCATGTTTGAAATCTTTTTTTTCAAATTTATGAAAATTATATTTAAAGAATATGGAAGTTTGTTTTTTTTTCATGGCATGTTTTTGGGTGTTTCAAGTAGCATGTTTTTAAGTTACGGGTGTCACAGTGTTACTCTTCATCGGCATCATTCTTTCAGTGCTTTTTACTTGAGAAGATTGAGGATTGAACTGAAAATTTTAGATAATTAATATTCTCAATTGCAGAATAGAAATTGATTAACCTGTAAGAAGAGTGGATGACCTTTTTCTTAAAGGTTCAAACACTTAAACAAAATCCAGTTTGAAATTGGTAAGATGATTATGGTCTAGGTAAAGATATAGTAAACTTAGTGGTTAGCAATTTTGTGTGCATGAATATGACCCTCATGGTATAAGTGTAGTTTGACTCCTGTAATTTAGTTAGCTTAGTGTCATAACACTATTACTCCCCCAATTGAATTGTGCGACACTTGGAACCAAGTCCCCATTCGATAGGCAAGTATGTCTATACTAACTTATGGGTTCAAGAACAATTGAGAGATAGTGACTAGCAAGCAAAGCAAGGTAGGCACAATGAATAAAAGGCATTTGTATTACTTGAAGGGGACTCACACTTGAGGGCTTGAATGATGATGGCTGGAGGTATTTATAGCCTCCGACCTCCTCAAGAAATGCCTAGGGTCAATTACTATTCAAGGTCTATTATTAGCCATTTAGAATCCTCTCTGAATATCAATGATATTTTCCCACTCATTCTAGAATATCTAGATACATTTTTTTTTTTTTTGTAGAAGTATTGTTCTGAGAGTTCTTCAAGAATGTACAAGCATGGTTCAGAATTCTAGAACTCAACTCATGTTCCATGCAACTGTCCATGCTGCGTTTTGACCATGTCAATGTGGCACATGTTTAGGAATATAAACCTTGGTAAAATGATAGGGTGTGGCACTCACAACTACCTAAGTTGAGGATGGCCTTTCATCATGCCTTCATGGAACCTTTCCATTAAGGTCTTGAACTAGCATAACAAAGTTCTTGTGTTAATTACTCACGACTTGGAGGTAATCCTATATTTTGTTTCATAAGATAAGCTAATATCTCTTCTAGCATCTTGTCATAAGACAATAATTGTTGTAGAGATGCTTTTTGACTCTCCGCCATCTAGCTCTTCCTTTTCTTCACAATAAAGCTTTTGCAAGTCCAAATGGAAGGCTAGGTGTACTTTCAACCTAGGAGGCAGCTTCCCTTGGTAAGAAACCTTTTCGATCGTGTGTAGAATAGGAAAAGGTCCTTTGTGTCTCAGTATGTTCCTTTCTTTCAAGGGCTAAAAGCTCTTGAACTTATTGTGGCAGGCTCACCAACTCCAATTCCTTCTCCTTGGAAATTTATTAGATATAACTTCTTATTAGCTTGGTTATTCATTTTCTTGAAGACTTTTCAAGGTAGGATGGAGTGATGTCTGCTTGCTCTTTCCAATTGTTGGTGACCTTAAAAGCCTATGGCCTACTCCCTTTAAACTTGGGCACCATTGTAGTCAGTGGTTGTCCCATTTGCAACCTCAAATGGACTTTTCCTTATAGAGTTACTTCATTGTAGGTTGTAGGAGAATTTTGTCACTTACGATGAGTCTTGCCTAATCATTCTGTTTGGCACTCACAAAGTACTTAAGGTGCATTTATAATAAGGAATTTACCATTTTTTTTTGTTTATTTTTTTTGATGTTGGAAGCTTATGAAGTAGTATAAGTCCAATTCCAACAACTACAATAACTTCTGCCCAAATTTTTGCTATGAAGTGAGGGTTGCGGTCTAATATGATTATCATTGTGGTCTAATATTATTATCATGGTACCAAACCCCGGTCTTGAAGAACAACAATGCCAATAGTTCTGTGGTGTATTTCTTAAAAGCTGAGATGATAGTAATATATTCAGATAATCTATGCATTACTACTATGGTGGAGCCAAATCTAGTGGATGTTAGTAGTGTCATGATGAAGTCCAAAGTGATAATACTAATCCATGGTCTGGAGGGAATCAATATTAGCTCAAGTAGTATGAGGTGAGTTCTACTCAAACTTTTCCCATTTGCATATTAGGCACATGCACTAGTAAAATTCTAGATCATCTATATGGCTTACAGCCAAATCACCTAATAGGTGTGTCTATTGTTCTTCTTCTTGCATATTCAAATCATCTTAATTTTTAACTCTTGTATCCTATCGTCAGTAGGCTCTAACTAATCTTATCTTTAATAGTATGTTCATAAGATCTTTTTTCTTGTTTTGTCTTTTTTTGGTATGGCTGCATACCTACTGTAATAGCTTAATCTTAGCTACACTCATTTTTCGCACATGTTAGTCCTTAACTACAAAACATTTTGAGGCATATAACAAATGTGGTGTTGTAGTCATTCGATAAAACTTCTCTTTAAACTTTAAAGGGATTTTGCTATATGTTGAAAACTGGAACAAGAAATAAGAATAAGGCTTGGATTGGAAGCATTATCGACATTATCTTGATCATCATATTTCAACACTCCCCCTCAAGCTGAGGAATAAATATCTATCATTCTAAGCTTGCATATTAGATCTTCAAACCTCTTGGTTGCCAAGCCTTTTGTGAATACATCAGCTACCTGTTCCTCAGATAACACGTGAGGGATATAAATTAGTCCTGCATCCAATTTTTCTTTGATAAAATGTCGGTCTATCTCAATATGTTTTGTCCTGTTATGTTGAACAGGATTGTGTGCAATGCTTATAGCAGATTTGTTATCATAAGATAACTCAATTGCCCCCTTAGCTTTTATCTTCAAATCGTCTAGGATAATCTTGAGCCATAACAATTCACATATTCTGAGGGCCATTGCCCTAAACTCTGATTCTGCACTTGATCTTGTCACGATATTCTGTTTCTTACTCATCCAAGACATTAGATTCCCACCTAGGAATACACAATATCCTGTGGTTGATCTTTTATCAGTGATAGATCCAGCATAGTCTGCATCACTAAAGCCTTTAACATCAATTTCCCTTCCTCTTCTAAACAATAAACCTCTACCTGGATTAGTCTTGAGATAACTAAGTATCCTCCTTATAGCTTGCATGTGCTCCTCAGTTGGGTTATCCATAAATTGACTCACGAGACTAGCAACAAAGGTAATATCTGGTCTAGTATGAGAAAGATATATTAATCTGCTCACTAACCTTTGATATCTACCTTTGTTAATAGGTTGACTATCAGGATTCTGCCATAGTTTTCCGTTAGGTTCCACTGGGACACTAGAACCCTTACCTCCAGTAAGCCCTGTTTCAACGAGTAGATCCAAAATATATTTACGTTGAGATAGGAAGATACCATCTTTAGAGTAGGCCACTTCAATGCCCAAAAAATATTTGAGGATACCAAGATCCTTGATTTCAAATTCTTGAGCCAGATTCCTTTTTAGCAGTATTTGTTCCTCCTCATCATCTCCTGTCACAATTATGTCATCCACATATACTAGCAAGGCTGTAATTTTTCCTTCCCTTGAGTGTTTCATGAAGAGTGTATGGTCACCTTGGCTTTGACTGTATCCCATAGTTTTCATGGCTTTAGAAAACCTCTCAAATCAGGCCCTTGGAGACTGTTTGAGCCCATAGAGAGCTTTCTTGAGCCTGCATACTTTTCCCTTTTCTTCTTCTTGAAATCTTGGAGGCAACTCCATGTATACTTCTTCTTCTAGGTCTCCATGAAGAAAGGCATTCTTAACATCAAATTGTTGCAATGTCCATCCAAAACACGCTGCCAAAGAAATCAGAATTCTTACTGTTGCCATCTTAGCTACTAGAGCAAATGTTTCAAAATAGTTTATGCCATAGGATTGAGTGTATCCTTTGGCTACTAACCTGACCTTGTATCTGTCCAATGTTCCATTAGCCTTGTATTTTACATTAAAAACCCATTTGCAGCCTACTGGCAAAACCCCTCTTGTTTGTGACACGATTTCCCAAGTCTGATTTTTATTTAAGGCTCTCATCTCTTCTATCATGGCTTGCTTCCAATTCTGATCTCTCAGGGCGTCTTCTACTGAGTTAGGAATGACAATTGAATCCAAAGATGCTAGAAACCTTTTGTGTTTTTGAGACAGCCGGTGGTAGGACAAAAAATTAGTTAGAAGGTGTTGGGTTCAGCTTTGGACATCCTTCCTAACGGTAATAGGAAGATCAAAATCATCATAGCTTGGGTTAGAAAGATTAGAGCAGTCTGAAACAGGAAGCTGGGATTCATTTTCTGGGTTAAGAGATTGTATAAATTCCTTACCTTGACTAGGATTAGATGGTGGCACTTGTTGTGGATCCAGGATAGGTTGTCTTCTTTTGAAAACCTAGGGAGATCCCTTAAACCGGCCTGGAAGCTGCTGGCTGGTTTTCTGGTTATGAATCTCAGGATCAATCTAAGGTGAGGGAGGGCTGAGAGAGGATTGAGAGGAAGGAAGCTGCTAAGATGGAGGAATGTTAGGTAGTTGAAAAATATCCCCAACCGCTGCCTGATCACCATCAAAGTGCTCCCCCTGATGACCAGTCTGATGGAAAGAGAAAAAAGGTTGGGTTTCAACAAATGTAACATCCTTTGAGATATAAAATTTCTTTGTCATTGGATGATAGCATTTGTATCCTTTTTGGGTAGGTGAATAGCCTAGGAAAACACACTATAGGGCCCTTGGATCAAGTTTGTCTCTATTTTGCTTGGGAATATGGACAAAAGAGACACACCCAAAGACCTTTAGAGGAAGAGGAGAATGCTGATTTAGATCTGGATAATGAGTAGATAGAAGCTGAAATGGTGTTTGATGGTTTAAGCTTTTTGAGGGTACACGGTTTATCAGGTAGGCTGCGGTAAGAGTGGCTTCCCCCCAGAAATTTTTAGGCACATTATGATGATGTAGGAGACTTCGAGCAACATTAAGAAGGTGTCGCATCTTCCGTTCTGCCACTCCATTTTGTTGTGGAGTGTGGACACAAGAAGACTCATGAACTATCCCTTCTTGTTGAAAGAATTGATGCAAATGATTGTTAACATAGTCCTTTGCATTATCGGTGCGGAATTTCTGGATTGAGCACTTGAATTGAGTGGAATTTAACTTACAGAAATATGGCAAAATGGTGCTAACAACAACCTTTTCTTTTAATAAGAAAACCCAAGTCATTCTAGTACAATCATCAATAAATGAAATAAACCATCGAGCCCCCAAACAATTTGGTATTTTAGAGGGTCCCCATAGATTGGAATGAATCAAAGAGAAAGGTGTAGATGATCTGTTATTACTAGGGGGATAGGACACTCGGTGATGCTTAGAAACAACACACACATCACACTAAAGTTCACTAAGGTCTAGGGACTGAAACAAAGAAGGAAACAATGTTTTTAGAAGAGGGAACGAGGATGGCCAAGTCTGTAATGTTGCAGCCAAACATGTGCAGTGTGCTTAGATGTAAACTGAGAGAATGTAGCAGTCTCAAAACCTTGGTTTCCAGTCGAAGGGTACTCTCATTTTCTTTCCAGAAAATACAGCCCATGCTGTTCCCTAGCTGCACCAATCATCTTCTCGGTCTTCAGGGCCCAAAATTCACACACATTAGCAGAGGAAAGTGGCATGGCAATTTAGATCATTAGTAAGCCTATGAATAGACACAAGGTTGGTGGATAGATTTGGCACATGTAGAACTTTTTGAAGGGTAATATTGGAACTGAGAATGACTGTTCCTCGACCTTTGATGGACACTGAAGTCCCATTAGCAATGGTAATCTGTTTAGAGGTTACGATACGCTCATAAGTGTCGAAAACAAATGGATTAGGGGTCATATGATCAGTGGCTCCTGAATCTAGGATCCAAATGTCATTCTTACCAGATTTAGAGGCATTAAGAGAGGTTGAATGTAAACAATTACCTTGCTGGGCGAAAACATAGTTTCCATTGTTGATAGTCTTAAGAAAAGCCTTAAGTTTGTTAATTTTCTCACCATCAAGTTGTGCAAGATCAGTACTTGGCTTTGATTTTGTCTTACTAGTTGTTTCTCCTTCCTCGTGCTGCTCATTGGTAGATATGTAAGCCTGTTTTTATGCTACCATATTTTTGAAACCTCCCATCTTCTTTAACACAACCTCCTTGCCATGAAGTTTGAAGCAATGATCTTAGGTATGCCTAGGCTTGTTGCAGAAACTACACCACAGTCCCTCACGATTCTTTGCCTCTGTTTTACCCATTCTGAACCGTGTCCCATCCTTTCTTGCTGTAACCATGGTTGATCCTTCTGTTCCACTATCATTCAACATGACTCCCCTTTGGTTTTCTTCACTCCTTACCATAGCAAAGACTTCATTCAAGGATGGTAACCTTTCCCTTCCAAAGATCTGAATCCTAACTTGATCAAACTCAGCGTTTAATCCAGCTAAGAATTCCACAATCCTATCTCTTTCAATAATTCGGCTAAGAGTGGCAGCATCATCACTGCATATCATCTTGATTTCTTGATATTGATCTAGCTCTAACCAAAGCCCATTCATCTTGTTAAAGTACTCGGTAACAGTTAGAGATGCTTGTCTAGTGCTATTAATATTTGTTTTGGTGTCAAAGATAATCGAAGCATCCTGTACCTTGGAATAAGTCTGCCTAATGGTGTCTCAAATAGCTTTGGCCGAATCTAAGAATATATAGTTTTTACTAACCTCAGGTTGCATGGCATTCCATAGCAATGACATGATAAGCGAGTCCTCGATATCCCATGTTGGAAAAGCTGGATCAATAGACTTCGGTGGCGAAGCCGTGAGATGCCTAGCTTCCCTCGCCCTTTCAGGAAGGTTCGAACAAGTTGCGCCCATTGGAGGTAATTTTTACCATCCAATCTGTAGGATATATGCATTCTCGGCAGTTCTCCACTGCCCGACCCAGAGAAGGTTCCTCCACTTCCATTTGTACCGGTAATCAGATCTGGTTCTGACTCACCAGTAGCTAGACCAGGATTAATCTCCGAGATCCCTGACATCCTTAGTAATGAGGAAACCAAGAGAAAGCAATGAAGGCCTAGGGAAGGAAATAAAGAACGAGAGACAAGAGTGCAATGAAGGCACGATCAAGTTCTACGAGCAGAATGAAGGCTCTGATACCATGTTGAAAACTGGAACAAGAAATAAGAATAAGGCTTGGATTGGAAGCTTTATCGACATTATCTTGATAATCATATTTCAACACTATCGCATAAAATGATGGACCCACTCCTCCAATTTAATCATCATACCTTAATTCTATGAGTAACATCCTCTATAATCTCCTATTCTTTTTGAGCAATTGATTTAAGATTTGAAATTGATACTTTCTTGGGATAACTTGCTCTCATGGTCTCACAAGAATATCATCCACACTTGTGTTTCTACTCAAATTACATTTCACATATTTGATTTTCGACCTATTTAATTTAAAATTTTTGGATTCTAAGGTGTTTCTTCATAGTTCAATTTTATTGTTCTCTTATTGTCTCATCCACTAAGAGAATATCATCTCCACAATAGTGCACCAAGGCACTTCTTGTTACATGTGCTTTGTGAGCTCATCTATCACAAAAACAAAGAGTTGAAGGCTCGGTGTAGATCCTTGACGTAATCCAATTGTATTTGAAAAACCCTCAGTACCTCTGCTTTCACAAATTCAGTCACATTTCTACTTGATAATACATGTCTAGAATAACTTGTATATAGGCAATATAGATTCCTCTCTACTACAACACCTTCCACAAACTTTTTTTGGGGGCTTTATTGTAGGCTTTATTTAATTTATAAATACCATATGCAAATCTTTTTGTTTATCTTTGGATTTTTCATTAGACATCTTAATAAGTAAATAGCTTCAATTGTGACATCTTAATGCAATAGGAACTGTACCGTGTCTCACATGTGGTCTATGGCTAGCCTTTTTTGTCTATTCAAACTTGATAATACCCTAATTGCAAGTCTAGCTTGGTGAAGTATCTTGGTTTCCCTAATCAAATAGATCAACATAAGACGAATAGAATACTTGTTTTTGTGGTTACTTTTTTTAGTACCTTAAATAAAACTACCGTGCCACCACTACCCAACACACTCCTCTCAAATGTCTAATCCTCACCAAGCACAATCTCTTCACTCCAATCTGCCTCAAACTAGCATCTTCCAACCTTTTTGTCGGTTCTTTCCTGCCTAGTCCATCTTGGTCCATGTTCTCTACATATCTATATGTATACTTTTATTTCTAAATGTATATACCTTCATAGAAATTGTCCGAAATGATTGAGGGGCAGTGGGAGTGTCATGTATGAGAAAGAGATTGGAAGAGATAAAAAACTTTGTGGGTTTTATACAATGTGGTTAAGATAAAAAATGTCACATCTTTGCATTAATGCAAGTGGTTGGGTTTATGTAGCATGGTTAGTTTAAAACCATTTGGTGTGGCCAGCTTTATTGTTTTGAAAGTTGTTAAATTATTGACCCTAAAAATACATGTGCATCACGGAGGAAGTTCAGCCACTGTGGAAAGGGCTAGTGTGAGAAGGTCACATTGCAACTTTACTTCACATCGCAACTTTACCAATAAGTGTAGAATGTAGATTATTCAAATTATGGATTCATTTACCCCACTACTATGTTTATCTGCTGACCCTCTTTTTTTCTTAATGCTTTGTACCTTATTTTCCAACTATAAGTCAAGCTAGAAGATATGTAGCCGCAGAACCACCATTGTGGCAACTGGTGATTTAGATTTGAGAGGGAAGAACAGAACATCAAGGTCTATCCCCCTAGTTGATTCCTCAGCTGAATTGAGATTTGAGAGTATAGATTAGCCTCTTCTTGTTGTTGCATTGTCATATGTTGTTGCTTTGTTGTATGTTGCCATATGTTGTTTGTTATGTACTGCAGCTGGTTTATGAGATTGTAAAAATGAAGCTGGAGCTAAGCCTCTCTCTCAAAAGCAGGTATCATCTGAAAAGCAGTGGGTTCTTGCAACAAGTATCTCTAAAGTTGAGGATTGTTGTCAGTGTGCTCCAGGGAAGATTCATCAGTAGTTGGTGGTAAAAGTTACGGCTTATCCCCCCACCAATCTGACAACCTTGCAGATGGAAGCCTGCATCACTGTAGCAAAAAAATCTTTTCAAGAAGATAGATGCCTAGCAATCAATATAAAAACAGGGTGGGATTTGCTGGTGTTGAGAAGGAATTGAAGTGGCAGAAATCTGCCTTCTCTTCTTCCAAGAATGAAAATCGGCATATACAGGGAAAATTGGATGAGGTTTAGATGGACTTGAAACAGGAAAGGTTTGTGTCCTACTTTTTACCTTTCAGACTCATGTTTCTGAAGTATCTGCTCCCTTCCCTGTGGACCTTGCTCATAGGTCCCTTATTCAAATGGATTTATTTATTTATTTTTTCTAATTGCCATGTTGGATTCTAGTTGTCTTGATATGATATGATAAATTCCTTGATCGATGGCTGCCCCGGGAGGGTTATATGTATTGACTAAGTCCTTGCCCAACATCTACAATAACTTTTGCCCAAGTTTTCGCTATGAAGTGAGGGTTGTGGTCTAATATCATTATCATTGTGGTCTAATATGATTGTCATGGTACTAAACCATGGTCTTGAAGAACAACCATGCCACCAGTTCTGTGGTGTAATTCCTAAAGGCTCAGATGATAGTAATATATTTAGATAATCCATCCACTACTACTATTGTGGAGCCAAATCTAGTGGATGTTAGTAGTGTTGTGATGAAGTCCAAAGTAATACTAATCCATTGTCACGACAACACTTCCTATTAGCAGTCATTTTTATTTTGCTGTAATTCATAGCTTATTTACTATTTGGATTTACTAGTTATTACTGTAATTTCTAAAATAGTTGTTAGCTGTTTGTTAGCCATAGATAAATTTGCTGAACTACAATACTAGTCTACACTCAAGGCCTTTCAAACTGACAATGGAGATGAATTTAAGGCCTTTTTACCCTATTTGACATCCTGTGGCATTCAACCTCATTTCACTTGCCCTCATACACACTAACAAAATGGTGTAGCAGAACGAAAACACAGACATATAGCCGAGATGGGTCTTACGCTATTAGCCCATGCTCACATGCCCTTGAAGTTTTGGGTAGAAGCATTTATAACTGTTGTATACACCATAAACCTATTACCAACCTTAACCCTAAAATTTAAGTCTCCATTTGAAGCTCTCTACAATAAACAACCTAATTACATGCAATCGCAACCCTTTGGGTGTGCTTGTTTTCCCTTTTTTCGACCCTATAACAAGCATAAATTTCAATTTCAGTCTACCAAATGCGTATTTCTTGGTTATAGCCATGTTCAAGCTAGATATTAGTGTCTGCATCCTTCGGGAAGGATCTATGTGTCAAGACATGTTCATTTTAATTTAGAAGAGTTTCCCTTCCCTCATTTGTGTTCTAACATATCCTCTCATTCCCCTTAATTAAGCTTTACTTGTCAGTCTACTTGTGTTCTTCATGCTATTCCTTCTTTTCCTATCGGTTCTTCAAACCCTTGGGTAGCACAACCCTCTATCCCAACTCCTAATGATCTCTCCGTATTTTGTGATTCATCTACTGGACCTTCTTTACTTGCAGCTATAGAATGCTTATTACCTAATTGTACTAGTCAACCTTCTTCTTTGTCAAAATCATCAAGACCCAAAGCTGTTCCTGCCCCTTTAGTTCACCCTATGATTACTAGATCCAAGTCTAAACATCTTCTTGTTTCCTCATCTCATGCCCTAGTGAATTCTTCTGAAGCCAATTATATTCAAGAGGCTTTCTTAGACCCTAAGTGGGTTAGTGCTATGAATGATGAGTATTTAGCTCTTCAAAGAAATCAAACCTGGGATCTGGTTCCATTTTCTTCTGAGATGAATTTGATTAACTGCAAGTGGGTATTTTGTGTTAAGTACAAACTTGATGGGTCTATTCTTAAGTATAAGGCTTGGTTAGTTGCTAAGGGTTTCCTTCAAAATCCTGGAATTGATTATGTTGAGACTTTTAGTCCCGTTGTTGTTGTATCACAGAATTCCTGAGCTTCCACCTAGGGCTATTTTGGTCATTAGACGCTTAGGGGTATTTTGGTTAATAAGCCCAAGGCGCGGGCGAATCCCAAAAGTGGTCCCGAGTCAAGACGCGCTTTTCAAGAAGAAATTGTGCTCAAATAACTAAAGAACCAAACTAATGGAAAAAGGGTAAATAGCCTAAGCTGGAGGGGCAAATTGGTCCAAGGTAAATAAGGGTATAAAAGCCAAGTCAAATGGTTAAGGAGAGAGGTTGCTTCCAGAAGCCCAAGCTCTCTCTCTCTCTCTCTCGGGGCAAGAAAATGGCGCCAAGGAGCCTTTGGAATTCCTTGCCTTCTTCCCTCTCTGAGAGGCACTTCTTCTTTCTCGGAGACGATCCCCTTTCTCAAAGATGGCTCTCCTCAAAATGGGTTCCTCTCGGCAAGGGGTAGTAACCCCCAACAGTGGACGCGCCCACAATAACCTCTCTCGGAGAGGCTGAAGATCTCTCGACAGTAGTAGCAACCCTCTTGGAGAGGGCTGCTGTCCTCTTGGTGGCAGTGGCAAGCCTCCCGGCGGTGGCCTCTTCTCTCCGCAACTTCTCCCCCTTGGTAGCCACCTGGTTTTCTTTCGGTGATGGCCCTCCTCACTATGTCCCCTCTTGACGAGGTCTCTCGGGAAGACCTCTTGCCGAGGTCTCTCGAGAAGACCTCTCGCTAAGGTCTCTCAATGAGACTTGCTCCTTCCTTGCCTCTTCTAGCGAGCTCCCTTTTGCCCCATGTCTTCCCAAGTTCTGTGTTAATATCACCAATGAGTGTATATATATATATATATATAAATGACCTACATGCTTGCAATGTGGCCAGAGATATGACTATGGGTTAACACTTTATAATGCACTCACATGTTCAAGTAGTGAGATGGGCCTTCTAAGTGCATAGCAGACCCCACCTCCATGACCTTGTCCCTCAAAAAAGCACTTTGCACATGTGTATGTCATGTATATGGCTGTCAAGCCATCTTAGGTGCCCAATGGGCCCATTACTTGGGATTGGCCCATGCCCCCCTCAATAGCTCTTCACTTTAAACATATGTGCATTGCATGAGTACAATTGGTTACTTATACATTAGGCATGTAGTTGGCAACGTTTAGGGGCATCCTTTGTCAACCCGGGGCTT
Organism: Diospyros kaki; assembly: GCA_036245055.1. Classification (NCBI taxonomy): domain Eukaryota; kingdom Viridiplantae; phylum Streptophyta; class Magnoliopsida; order Ericales; family Ebenaceae; genus Diospyros; species Diospyros kaki. The sequence continues at coordinate 9,816,556 of BSEG01000003.1, forward strand.
TACCTGGCAGGCTAGTTAGAGGCCAAGAACCTGTTTCGGCAGCCCGCTGTAAGGCCCACCTTCTCCCGAAGGGCCCTCTAGGTTAATCGACCCTCCGGGGGAGGGGGAGGGGGAGGGGGGATTCTTCTTAAACCCGTTCGATTGCTACTAACGTGCAGGTCTATCCCCAATTGCTTGTAACCATGCCAAGATTGACCCTCTCTCGCTGGGAAGGTACGATTGTTCTATATTGAATGATAGCATGCTTTACTTGTCTATTACACTTATTTCCTACTTGTACTGACTTAAGCATCGGAGGGCATTTGCGGCTGAGGAATCCTCGCGTGCCTCCTAATTTGTTCTTGTGAGCGTAGATATGTCCCAAGCACACAGGAGTCCGATCTCGAGCGATACCGAAGGTGCCCATAGGAGACCATCTACGACCCCAACCAGCAGACTCTTGCTAGTTGTCCACCTCGCTCTGCCTCGGCTCTAGCTTTCTTACATTGCAAATTCTATTGTCGTAGTTTCTGGGCTACAACAATTGGCGTTGTCTGTGGGAAACTGACAAGAAGCTAAAATCTATGAGGAAGACAACCAAGTCAGCCAGTGTTAGATATCAGTTGGGCAATACAAGAAGAACCAATACACCCTGCCAGGGGGCTGGGGGGCTTACTCGCCGATTGGGTTCCCCAAGTATGAAGCTGTTAGAGGTCACATACGGGCTTCCAAAAAACCTTTAGCGGCCCTAAGACGAAGTCCTCCAGTGACCGCGATCACCCCATAGCCCTTGATCGGGCGTCAACAACCGTTTTGCTCAGTAAACGCAGCGAATTAGGGAAAGAGCACAATGCGTTCAAAGTGTAACAGGATTGTTAGAGGGAACTCATCTGCATTGCAAGCAAGAGAATCACGATCGCTTCTTCTGAACCATCATTACCTATAACGGCTCGTTGAGGGTCTTCAAGAAACACGGGTCGGTGTCATTTGAGTGTTCCCCTACGAGCATGCAGCTAAGGACAAGATAGTCGAAAAACTCAAGTGAACACGAAAGACAATCAGCCATTACAGGATATGTCGAGAATATAACCTCAAGAAGGAGTGAGAAGCCAACTTAAAATCCATGATGTATGATCATCAGCAACTAGGGCACCGAGGATGACCCAGTATTGAACCTTTAGAGGGAAAGGCTCTTCTCATGCTTCAGAGTCGGTGATAACAACAAAGTTGATTATGGACCCAAGTGCAATAAATCAACTATAAGGCTGTGGCGGTGGCGTTTGATATCCAAGTCCTATCTCCAATTAGGAAGACTTGAGGTGGTTCTCGATTTTTCGAAGAAGCAAAAGCTATTGCGATCCTTTGAAGCAAAGTATGGAAGCAGTAATGAGGAGTCGTCGATTCCATTTGCTGTAACAAGTCGTGAACTTTTACACCGCAAGGATAAAGGGAACGAAGCCTTTCAGCATGGAAGACAGGAAGAGGAGGTGAAACATTATAGTGCCGTTGCATCAATTGGTGTTAAGTCTCAGCCTTTTGCGGCTATTTTCTTTGGCAACCGTGTTGCTGCATGTCAAGCTCTGAACCAGATTGCTGGTGCCATTGTAGATTGCAGCCTAGCCATAGCTCTTGACAGAAGTCATGAAGGCAGTTTCTAGAAGAGCTACTTTACCTGAGACAATATTCTAATTGCTTTGAGAATGCTACTATGGAAGCCCCCAACCTATGGGTAGACATGATAAACTCACTTTGGGCCTGTGATCCTCCTAGTAAATTTGACTGAAGCATGCCTCCACCGAAAGTTTCAAATAAATGAGCTTGAGGAAATTAGAAATGAAGCATTCGAAAAGATTCTCCTCGGTCATTCTTATTAGAGATGTTGCTATAAGGGACAACGAGTAGAATGTCAGAGGGGGTACATCCCGAGAAGTACCTCCCAATTCTGTGATGAATGGTATTTCCTTTTTAAGTTTTGTCATATACTGTAACCTTCTTGAAATGAATAAAAGAATATAGCCCCTTGTATTCCCGTGGATGAAGGTAATCTTATAAGCCGAACCCTATAAATCCCCTGTGTATCATGCATATATATATATAGCTATCATGAAATATGATATAGGAACTATGGCAAGAAGATAGGATGGACAGTGATACTTCCAAATTTAGTGGAGGCATATTAGTTAAGGTGAGGAAAAGTTCAAATCCTAAAAGGTTCGGTCTAACAAATGGCTATCTGGCACTAAGACCACAGACCCCCCCCTGGATTCCTGGATGCATTCTGATGCCATGCTCGCAGGCTAATCTGGATCCCTTGCTTGAGTTCGGTGCTAAGCTAAGGTGCTAACCTTGACTCCTTGGTGGATTCGGCGCAAAGCCTCTCGGCAAACTTGGAATGACTGACAGTAATTCGGCGGGTAATGTCGAGTCTAACCTAGATCCCTCACGTTAGACGACCCTGAAGGGGCCCAAATGAAGATGAGATCACAGAAGCAGAATGTTGGTACAAGCATTCTTTTATTGCGGATGTAGGCCAGGCATGCCGAACCGCGAAACAAAATGTCAATGCAAGTATCCTCAAGTTGCGGATGTTAGCCAGGCATGCCGAACCGTCGAAACAAAATATCGACGCAAGTATTCCCTAATTGCAGATGTAGGCTAGGTATGCCGAATCGTTGAAACAAAATATCGATGCAAGTATTCCCTAATCGCGGACGTAGGCAAGGCGTGCTGAACTGCTAAAAAAAAAATATCAATGCAAGTATTCTCTTGTCGCGGACATAGGCAAGGCGTGCCAAACTGTCAAAACAAAATATCAATACAAGTATTCTCTTGTCGCAGACGTAGGAAAGACATGCCGAACCGCCACAACAAAATATTGATACGACTATCCACTCCAACGCATATCCATGCCTCGGATATTCCCATTGAGGAATTCTTGATGTGAAAGTGGGCGAGGTACACCGAACCATATAAATTATTTCACGGATAATTCTCTTTGTGTATTTGTTGTAAGACCTAGTGCAGGTGTCACGACCTAAGCACAACGCAGAAGAACAACAGAGCTACCTGGTATAATGGCAATAGGCCAACAAAGGTAAAGGTAAGCTCACATCCTAAGAAGTCCAGTTTGACGAATTGTAATCTGGTGCTAAGACCCCGGACTAGCTTAAATTCTCGGATGTGTTCCGATGCTATGTGCGCAGGCTAACCTGGATCCCTCGCATGAGTCTAGTGCTTAGCCTATGAACTAACCTTGACTCCTTGGTCGATTCGGCGCAAAGCCTCCCGGTAAACTTGGAATGACCAGTGGTAATTCAAAGACGTGCCCTGGGTCTAAGCTAGATTCCCTGTGTCAGACGAACTCGAAGGAACGATGTGGAAGAAATGGGGCTTGACCCGACCTTCTCAGATGGGCTCACCTAGCTGCGATTTAGCACCATGGCCTTGAACTTTCCTGGATTCCTAGATGTGTTCTGATGCCATGCCCGCAAGCTAACCTGGATCTATTGCGTGAGTTTGGTGTTAAGCCTACGAGCTAATCTTAACTCCTTGGTCGATCCGGTGCAAAGTCTCCCGACAAACTTGGAACATCCGGTGGAAATTCAGCAACGAACATTAGGCCGAACACGGATCCCCTGTTGTAGACGAGTCTGAGAAGTAAGTCAAAGGAGAAAAGTGGTGGCAAGGACAAATGTTTAATATGGATTCCCGGGCTCATTTCGATGCCATGCCCGCAGACTAACCTGGATCCCTTATCAGAGTCCAGTGCAAAGCCCTTAGGCTAACCTTGACTCTGTGGTAGATCTAGCGCCAAGCCTCCTAGCAAACTTGGAATGTTCGGTGGACATCCAGTTATTGAACTCGGGCCGAACCTAGATCCCCTAAGGCAGGCAAGTCGGAAAAGAGAACGAAGAAATGCCAAGCGCATATAAGGATTAAGTATCATTGCTACCAACGTGCAGGTCCATCCCCGGTTACTTGTAACCATGTCGAGATTGACCCTTTCTCGTCGGAAAGGTACGACTGTTCTATATTCAATGATAGCATGCTTTACTTGTCTATTACACTTCTTTCTTACTTGTACTGACTTAAGCATCAGAGGACATTTCCCCGCGTGCCTCCTAACTTGTTCCTGTGAGCACAGATATGCCCCAAGCACATAGAGTCCGATGCCGAGCGATACCGAAGGTGCCCACAGGAGACCATTTATGACCCCAGCCAGGATATCAGGGATCGTAGCTACCCAATGCCCATCCCCACTAGCAGACTCCCGCTAGCTGTTCACCTCGCTCTGCCTCAGCTCCACCTTTCCTACACTACAAATTCTATTGTCGTAGTTTCCGGACTACAACAATTGTAAAGGCTCCGACCATCAGGGTTTTATTCTCCTTAGCTATCACATTTGGTTGGGACATTCAACAAGTTGATGTCAATAATGCTTTCTTAAATGGTGACCTAAATGAAGTAGTTTTATGACTTAGCAAGTAGGGTTTGTTAATTTAGAATTCGCCACACATGTATGTAGATTGAAAAAGTCTCTTTATGGGCTTAAACAAGCCCCTAGAGCTTGGTACACAAAGTTGAAATCTGCCTTACAAGATTGGGGTTTTAAGAAAGCAGTTTCTGATGCTTCACTTTTCATTAAGAGAACTTCTAAGTATGTGCTGTTTGTTTTGGTGTATGTTGATGACATCCTTGTAATTGGTTCGGATTCTTTAGCTCTTCAAGGGTGTATACATGATTTATACACACATTTTGCTCTTAAAACTCTAGGGTCAGTTAATTACTTCCTAGGGTTTGAAGCATATCGAAATTTCACTGGTATATATCTTACATAATCTAAGTACACACTGGACTTCTTGAAAAAGGCAGCAATGCAAGATTGTAAACCGTGTGGAACACCAATAACCTCGAGCAGGTCCTTGACTGATGAGGGTGAGATGTTTTATGATTCACCTTTTTATAGAACTACTGTTGGTTCCCTTCAATATTTGACTTACACCCAGCCGAATATAGATTTTGTAGTCAACAAGTTAAGTCAATTTCTATCCTATCCTAAGCAACAACATTGGCTGGCATGTAAAAGGTTGTTGAGGTATCTTAAAGGCACTATTAATCTTGGTTTAGTGTTTACTCCGTCACCTAAGGATATGTCATTAATTGTCTACATAGACGCTAGTCGTGCGGGTTGTAAGGTGACTAGAAGGTCGACCAGTGAGTTGCGTGTCTTCTTTGGTTGTAATTTGTTGATTTGGGGTTCCTAAAAACAATCAGTAGTTGCCAGATTAGTGGGTGAAGCAGAGTATAGGGTTGTTGCTCAAGGGGTGACCGAGATATTGTGGTTTAAATCCTTGTTATCAGAATTAGGCCATCCCTGTGTTCAAACTCCTGTACTTTGGTGTGATAATCTAACAGCTAAAAGTATGGCTGAAAACCCTGTATTCCACTCTAGGACAAAGCGCATTGAGATTGATGTGCATTTATTGAGAGAAAAGATTGAAAGTGGAGATGTTGATATTTGGTATGTGCCTACTCTTCATCAAGTAGCTAACATTTTTACTAAGGGGGTGTTTGTTAACCAAGATAAAAGGGAGAAAATGTCAGATATGGGAAGCATTCCAGATGTTTGGACTTTTTAACGTGTTTGTTAAGCTTATCAAACCATTTCCGGAAAAGGCCTTATGTGACCTCTTATCTCCTCCTTTCAAGATAAATTTATCCGACCTCTCCCTCTCGAATAAATTTATCTGGCTCTTTCAAGATAAGGCTCAATTACTCATCTGCCCCTTGTAAGATAGTTAATGCCATTTAATGCATTTTTAAAATTTAAATGATATTATTCATTTAATTGATTTTTAAAATTTAAATTTCTCTCTCTTTATATATATTTTATTAACTAATATAATTCCTTTCATCAATTTTTAAATTATTTTATTTAATTTTATATTTTATTATCTATTATGAAAATATGTTTTGGCCATTTTTAATTATCTAGGTGGAATTATTGTAATTCTAACAATTATTATTTATACTTTTCAACTCTTTTTAAATTTATTTTTGAACATGAATTTAGAAAATAAAATATTATTTTTAATTTTAATCTTAATTTTTTTGACAATTCATATTAATCATAAAATACTATTTTAATCATAAATTTGGTAATAGGGATATTTTGGTAAAAAATCCTTATCTTGGTACTTATCATATATATTAACAAACACATGGAAAGAAAAAGTACAGTTATTAGTGGATTCTAAAAAAAATAATAAACAGTCTGATAGAAATCTTGGAATGCTTCCCGACCTTATCTTGACCATTCCATATCTTGGTTCGGAAAGCATCCCAATCTTATTTTGATACTACCTTATCTTGCTCATTTTAACAAATGCCCCCTAAAGGGTTATCAAGGGATAGATTTGCGTTTCTATGTACTAAGCTGGGGCTCAAGAGGTCACCTATGTCTCACTCTTATTCCGATCCTTCTACTGTTATTTCAGAAAGTTTGTTGTCTACAAGTACTACAAAGTCTAGTTCCTCATCATCATCATCTATGGAACTTGGTTTGAGGGGGAATGTGGAAGATATAAGTCGTTGGTAGCAGGCAACAAGTGCGCTCTCAGTTGTAGCTGATTATATTTGTTATGGTCGTTGCTGTGTTTAGTTAGGCAGTTCATAATTTCGATATATATATATATATATATAAGGATCAGTTAGTTTTCTCATTGTATTGAGTTGTCATTTTCTTCATTCATTTTCAATAATATTCTCGAGGTATTTTTCTATCTCTTCTTGTTTCTTCTTTCTGACTGTGAAGCTCTGGCTTCACAATGAAGGCCAGAAGAGAATGAGTCCTCTTTAGGCAACAATCGGCTCTGATACCGTGTAGATGAAAACTAAAAACTTTGTATATATTTCTCTTACGCTTCACGAAGATTGGTTACAATATATATAGGAGAAATAAACCAATCAAATCCCTATAACTAAGGTAAAAAGAAGGAATCCTAATTAGATCAGTTACTAATTTACATCAATCAATCAATTCCAACAATTAAGATTGATTATAATAAATCCCATAGATTGTGGGATAATTGAAATTGATAATCTATCCCATAAATTGAGGAATCAATCAAGAAGAATCATTCAATCAACAATTTATATTCTTGTGCCAATCCTATGAATCTGCTTATTAAGTTCTGTCCGTGCTTCAAATTCGGGCATCAGAACATTTGCCCATCAAAATCTTATTATGACTTATATCACCTTTTCTTGAAACAAACAAATGAAGGTATTTTTTTATCATCTAACTTGCTACTATTACTGCTACAACTGTTCATGACATTGCATTTTGTACTCCCCTTTAGCACAGTGAATCATATTTTATTATCATTGTGTTTCCTTTTTCCTTCTGTATAGAAAGTCACAGAACTTTTCTTTTTGCTTTTTTTTTAATTATAAATTAAGTTCTTGATCATGTTGTCCTAGAATTTCACCTGCAGGGATGTTTTAGAGTTGGAGGAGGATGGTCAAATTAAAGATGAGGAGAGAGGCTTATATTTCTGAATTTTGATGCATGCTAACCATGTTTAAATACCGAAATAGCTTACTTAGGAAAAGGAAATTTTAAATGCACCCTGTTTTCTATTCAACCTTTTTACATATGGATTCATTTACCCCACTACTATGTTTATCTGCTGACCCACTTTTTTTCGTAATGTTTTGTACCTTATTTGCCAACTATGAGTCGAGCTAGAAGATATGCAGCCACAGAACCAACATTGTTGTTTGAGAGGGTAGATTGTAACATCAAGGTCTGTCCCCTAGTTGATTCCTTAGCTGAATTGAGATTTGAGAGGGAAGATTAGCCTCTTCTTGTCATTGCATTGTCATATCTTGTTGCATTGTTGTATGTTGCCATATGTTGTTTGTTATGTACTGTAGCTGGTTGTGCGATTGTAAAAGTGAAGCTGGAGCTAAGCCTCTCTCTCAAAAGCAGGTATCATCTAAAAAACAGTGGGTTCATGCTACAGAAGTACCTCTGAAGTTGAGGATTGCTGTCAGTGAGCACCGGGGAAGATTCATCAGTAGTTGGTAGTAAAAGTTGCCGCTTATCCCCCCAGCAATCCGACAACCTTGCAGATGGAAGCCTGCATCACTGGAGCAATAAAATCTTTTCAAGAAGATAGACGCCTAGCAATCAATCTAGAAACAGGGTGGGATTTGCTGGTGCTGAGAAGGAATTGAAGTGGCGGAAATCTGCCATCTCTTCTTCCAAGAATGAAAATCAACATATACAGGGAAAATTGGATGAGGTTTAGATGGACTTGAAAGAGGAAATGTGTTTGTCGTACTTTTTACCTTTCAGACTCATTTTTTTGAAGTCTTTGCTCCTTTCCCTGAGGACCTTGCTCATAGATCCCTTATTCAAATGGATTTTTTTTTTTTTTTAAGGTGCCATGTTGGATTGCAGTTGTCTTGATATGATATGATAAATGCCTTGATCGGTGGCTGCCCCTGGAGGGTTATATGTACTGACTTGGTCCTTGCCCAAGCATGGCATGTGATTTGAAATGGTTATTACATATGCTTCTGAAGAATGAGTAGGATTCTTTCCTTTTCAGTGGGTTTACTAGTTTTGAATTTCACTTAATTTTTCGTCTAGAAATGTAGAAGTGAGAGGAACAAGCTTGGTGAAGTGCACTGAAGTAGTTAAACAGTGAAGTTGCTGAAAAGACTTCTGAAACTGGAAAGGCTATGATACAGTAACTCCGGGATGAAATCAAGGACTGCGAGGCTATTTTCAGCTCTGGCGCATGTTTTAATCAGCTCAAGAAGGTATGGATGCATGTTCCTGTAAGACCTTCCTTTTGGCTGGCGTGCTTTGTTTTACACTTCTCCATTCTTGTAATTGTTTGGATTTTACTTGTGACCTGCATTTATGCCAGTCAAACTCTCTTGCCATATGCTCAGCATAGTATCTGAAAGGTGGTTCATATGAAAATCGTGTATCGGGTGGATTTGCTCCTCTGGTTTGGTTATTTATGTTGCTTGTTTGGATTATTTGCTGGGTTGTGATTGTCAAGTGCTATCATCTATTTTGCAAACCATGCATTCAAAGTAATCTGCATGCCCTGATTGTGGAACTGCATTTTGACCAAATAATGTTCCAGTTAAGATATGATTATGATTGAGAATATGCTGTATATTTTCTGTCATCTCGAAAGGCTAGATATATTTGATGCTTTCAGGGATTGCGGTGTATTGCCTTTCAAGGAATTCATATTCTGAAGTTTTTAGGCCAAAGTAATGAGGCAACCCAAGAGGGAGGCTGGATTGGATTTTTGAAAAATTCTTACTTTACTTTCAAATAGCAATGTAAATCATGTGTGGTGAATAAAAGTGCGGAAGCAATATAAACATAAACACAAATAAATCAATTCATTAATTCCAACCTAATATGAGCACAAATAAAGCATGTGCTGGAATGTAAAGAGTAAGGGAAGAGAGAAGCAAACTCAAGGATTTATGGTGGTTCAGTTTCTCCTCGAACCTACATCCACTCCTCAAGCTCCATTTGAGTTTTCAATCCACTAGCTTCAATATTCTTCACAAGTGAAGACCAAATCTTTACAATGATCCTTTTCCAGGTTTAAGATCACAACACAAATTTTTTCTGGATAAAGAATCACAACCTTCAACATATTAGTATTTCTTCTCACTAGGAACTAACAAACATGATAACCAAGAGCTATACCTTAAGCTCTTTAGCACTCCAGTCAATACAATGATAGAAATTCAGCTCAAAAGGATTTACAACCTTTCTCTTACAACAAATCCTCCCTCGGATAGATTTACAAATGAAGCTCTAAGATTAATGAGAAAGATACTTGAAGCTCACATAGATAATATTCTAGTATATTCTTGCATCTAATCTACTTTCTAGATGCCAAGAGTCTTTTATTTATAGTCTTCAACCTTCTCTACAGAAAACTACCCGTTGGGGATTAAAATGACGAATTGATAGTCTGCAGAAAAGTTGCCATTAGTAAATTTTTGATAGAAATAGTTGGCAGTTTTAGAATACAGTCGACAATTTATTTCAAAATATTGAAAAACCAGTTGACAGTTAATGAAACTTTTGACTAATAAATGTTACAGAAATAGTCGATAGCAAACAATTGAGAGCATGCATTTTGTATGGTCGACTGTTTAAAGAATTAGTCAATAGTTTTGGATATCTGTCAACTATATGCAAAGACTGATCGGCAGATTTAACTTTGAAAAACTTTGACAAAGAGATAATGCAACAATCGGTCGACAAGTAAAATCTTTCAGTCGAGAGTTATGATATTTGCCTTTGAAATACAAGATCAAAATGAATGTTTCAAATCTATTTATTTATCTTTTTAAATCTTTAATAATATTTTGGGATCCACAAAATTCAATTGATTTAAAGGATAAGTTCAAATCCATTTTCAAGAATTGTTTAAGATCAAAACCTTGAAGTCCAAGACACTTATTTCAACATGTCCAAAACCTTTAAGTCTAATATTATCAATAACACGTTAAAATGTGTTTTAAGTTGTACATCATCAAAACATCATTAAAATCAAGTAAACAATGGATTCAATGATTACTTATATTTCTTCCATTTATAAGTTATTTATTTGTCTTTTTAGAACTTGATTATATTTTTGGATCCACAAGACTTAAAAGACAATTTTAGAACATTTTCAAGAGTTATTCAAAGTAGTTTGAATTTAAAATCTTAAAGACCAAAACATTTACTCAAACAATACTTACTGATCATCAAAACCATGTCAATAGTTCCCTATTTGAGGGTTGAGCTTGAGGGGTGTCAAAATATGGTGTAGCAAGACTAGTCACCATCTGTGAGGAATCTAGTATCTTTGTTCTATGAGGGGTGGATGAGTGCCCAATCTAATTAATTAGTCGATGGCAATGAAGGCTCGAACAAGTAGAAAAAAAAAAAAAAGACCAAGCATTAGCAACAAATGTTGACAAGTTAAATCACTAGCAATGAAGGCTGGTAGTTGTCATGACTTAAGGTTTAAACTAAGGTTTGTACGGGAATTTGGAAGAAATCAGAGAGAGAATAGAAAGTGGGATAAATTAGAAGAATGGAGGGAAAATTTAGAGAGAACATAGAGGAAGAGAGAATTTGAGAGGGAAGTAATAAGATATCATTCAACAACTGTTTGTTTCTAACTAATGTAGCCTATTTATAGGATGTTCTATCCTTTTAGTTAATGATTAACTAAAGGTACAATATGACAACAACCTAAAGTACAATAATAAAGAAATACATGTATTGGACAATTACTATTATATTCTTGGAGTCGTGACAATCCCCCTTCCATGAGAGATTTCTTGTCCCTAAGAAATTACAGCACCTGGACCTGTTTTGTCATCCAATCCCTATTTGCTCTTGCTTTTCTTCTTCTTTTCCTCATCTAGTCCCTCCATATTCAGTAACTACCTTCTGCATTGGTGGCCTAGGCTGAATTTGTCTTCGCATTTATAGCCTAATCCTAATCATGTCCTTTCTCCATAATAGGAGATTTGACTAAATTAAGCTTAGTGTAAACCCTAGGATTAACATTTCCCTGAGTCAATCCTAAGGCTGCAGTCTATGAATTTTCGTCCAACTCGTGACTAATTGAAGGATAACTTTTTGTTAGAATCTTGTGCTTTTTGAAAATCTCTTCTAATGCAAGCTCTTGCAATGTTGCCTTATCAGCAGCCTACTTAACAGTAGCAGGTTGCATCATCTTGATTGTTGGCCTTAGTTCATCCTTGGGGCCACTAATGAAGTTGGAAATGAAGTACTGTTTAGTTAAAGAAGGTTGTGAATTCAACATAAAAGATCTTAATTCCTCAAACTAGATTTGATACTCCATCACGGATTCGTCCTGTTGTAGTTTGTTAAATTCTTCAACTACATTGGTCATAGACTTCTCTCCAAATCGGTCACATAGATCCTCCACAAACTCCATCCAATTAGCCTCAAATCTCCTCATCTTGATCCAACCTTGATACCATGAGTCAGTCGTATCATAGAGGTAGGTTGCTACAAGGTTGATCTTCTGTCCTTTTACTATATTATAATATTGAAAAAACCTCACATTTGTGGATCCACCATCTAGGTTTTGTTCCTTCAGACGCTAGTATCTCCAGCCTTGGCATCGGAGTATAAGGAGAGGTTTAAGAAGAACCTCTTACCTGCATTGTTGGCTCCAAGACCAATGACTCCTCTACTTTTGCAATTTTGAAGCTTGAGGAAGAATTCTATCACCAATTAGGATTGGATCAGAAGTGGATCTAGGTGGAAAATCCACTAGTAAGCTAAATTGAGGCAATTTCGACAGCATGTTAAAAATGCTATTCATTTATTTGACAAAATTCTCAAGAGTTTCTCTATTTTTTTCAAGTTCTCTCTGCACGCTCTGGTTGCAATGCTTTCTTCTCTGCCACGACCAGCTTAGTCTGCCTCAATCTGAATTCTAGTGCCTACATTCTTGCCTCAAACTGCTTCATTTGTCTTCCTTTTGCCATTGCCAATGCTTGCCTTAAACTGCAACTTCTATTCACTGCTAGGATCACCTAAAGAACTCTTATCTCATGTCCGAGAATCGATCGCAAATGACCACCTTTTATTAGTAATCACTCAAGAATTTTGCTTCGAGCACTTGCATTCTCTCTATTTAGCAGTCGAGGACCATTGGCTCTAATACCAAATGTCCCGACTCAGAGTTTAACTTAGGGTTTGTAAGAGAAATTGGAAGAAATCAAGGGAGAGAGGATAGAAAGGGAGGGAGTAATAGGAAGACTAGAGGGAGAATTCAGAGAGAACAGAGAGGGAGAGAGAACAAAAAGGGGGAGAGAATTCAACTAGTGGAAAATTGTCCATTTTGATTGTGCATGTGAATGATATTATAATCATTGGTGACGACTTTCAAGAAATTGTTGAACTTAAACAACGGTTGAGAGCTGAATTTGAGGTTAAAGACTTAGGCATCATGAGGTATTTTCTAGGAATGGAAGTGGCCATAAGCAAACAGGGCCTTCTAATTTCGCAAAGAAAATATACTTGTGAGAAAACAATTATGAGAGAAAAACCTAAGAGATTAGTCTCTTAGTGTGTTATTTATAATAGGCACAACGGACCTAATAACCTACGGGCTTAGCCTATGGGCTTAGCCTAATTACACATAGTTATAACAAATAAATAAATAAAAACACATTCAACAATATGCTATATACTAATAATTCTAATACTCCCCTCAAGCTGGAGTATAGATATCATATGCACTAAGTTTGTTACAAATATATTCTATCCGAGGACCATTTAGAGACTTGGTGAAGACATCGGCAAGTTGATCACTGGAGTTAACAAATTTTGTAACAATAACACCTTCATAGGGGACATTTCACAAAATTTGAGTTCCTCTAAGAGTTGCTTAAGCCAGATAAGCTCACAAGTTGCATTAGCCATAGCCCGATACTCTGTCTCTGCACTGGATTTAGCTACTACATTTTGTTTCTTACTTTTCTAAGAAATCAGATTTCCTCCCACAAGAACACAATATCTAGAGGTCGACCGAGGATCAGAAGGAGAGCCAGCTCAATATGCATCTGCATAAAAACAAATATCTGTGTGTCCTTTATCCTCATAAAGTAGCTTTTTACCCGGTGCTTGGTTGATATATCTCAGAATCTGGATAATAGCATGTCAGTGAGAATCACATGGAGAACTGAGAAACTGACTCACCACACTCACAACAAAAGCAATGTCGGGACGAGTGATTGTGAGATAATTCAGTTTGCCTACCAATCTTCTATACCTTCCAAGATCTGAGTAAGACTCCCCCTGTCCCAAGAATGACTTTGACATTTGGGTCCATTGGGGTGTCAATTGGTTTGCAGTTCACCATACTAGTTTCTTCTAAGATGTTAAGTGCATACTTCCTCTGAGAGATTGAGATCCTATCTCTTGGTTGTGCAACTTCAATACCTCAGAAATACCGGAGTTTGCCTAGATCTTTAGTTTGAAAGTGCTGATGGAGATGTTCATTCAGATTTTGTATACCAACCTGATCGTTCCTTGTGAAAATAATGTCATCTATATAAACAACGAGGTATATACATAAAGAAAAAGAATATCGATAGAAAACTGAATGATTAGCTTCACTTCGAGTGAGACCAAAGGCTTGAACCACTGTGTTGAACCTGCCGAACCACGCTCGTGGAGATTGTTTCAAGCCATAGAGAGACTTCTTGAGTTTGCAGACTACATTGGACTCCCCCTGAGCAACAAAACTAGGTAGTTGCTCCATATAAACCTCCTCTTGCAAATCACCGTGAAGAAAGGCATTCTTAATGTCCAATTGATAGAGCGGCCAATGACGCGTGGCAGCCATAGAGAGAAATAGGCAAACAGAGATCATTTTAGCAACTGGAGAGAAGCTATCACTGTAATCTAGCTCATAGATTTGTGTAAAGCCTTTGGTAACCAAGCAGGCTTTAAGACGTTCCACTTGTCTGTCGGGGCCCACTTTAGGGGTGAACACCCATCAACAACCAACGGGAGTCTTTCTTGGTGGCAAAGGCACCAAATCTCAAGTGCTAGTAAAATGCAAAGCACCCATCTCATCTAACATAGCCTGGTGCCAACTAGGATGGGACATGGGTTCACCTGTGGTTTTAGGATTAGAAACAAAAGAAAGGCTCGAAACAAAAGCACTATAAGCAGGTGACAAATGGTCATAACACAAAAAATTATAAAGAGGATGTGGATTGCGAGTAGACCGTGTACCTTTGCGGAGTGCAATAGGAAGGCTGTCGAGCTGAGGATCTATGGCAGGAGTGACCACTGACGGAGAGAGTGAGTCAGGAGAGTCGTAGTCAAGAGGAATGCCGGTGCCAGGAGCAGGATGAGGACGACGGTGATAAGTAAGAAGTGGAAGAGTCGGGGAGTGTGGACTGGAGGATGGAAGTGAAAGGTCCACCAAGGAGGAGATAGACAGATTTGATAAGGGCAACGGAAGAGAAGGAATAGGCAATACTTGGTCAAGATGCTGTGAATCAGGCTGAGCAACTGAGAAGGACTGTTGTTCAAAGAATGTGGCATCAGCAGACATAAGATAGTGGTTCAACTCAGGAGAGTAACACTTATAGCCTTTCTGCAACCGGGAGGAACTGAGGAAAATACACTTGAGGGATTTGGCAGCAAGTTTATCCTGTCCTGGTAAAAAGGAATGTACAAAACAAATACATCCAAATACACAAAGGGGAACAAAATAAAGGGGTTGGGAGGGGAATAAAAGAGAGTGAGGAATGTTATCCTTTTAACATTGAAGATGGCATGCGATTGATCAGATAACACGCAGTAAGAATAGCACCTCCCCAGAATTTGGTGGGAAGATTGGCATGTAAAAGTAGTGTTTGTGCAGTTTCAATGAGATGACAATTTTTACGCTCAACAACACCATTTTGCTGAGGTGTATAAAAACAAGAAGATTGATGCAGAATGCCACGAGTAGTCATAAAAGTAGAAAATTGAGAAGAAAAGTACTTAGGGGCATTATCATTATGTAAAGCACGTATAGAAACTCCAAACTATGTTTTTATTTCAATAGTAAATGTCTGAAAGACAGAAAACAACTCAGACTGACTCTTCATGAGAAACAACCAAGTGTAGCGAGAAAAGTCATCAATGAAAGTAACAAAATATGAGAAACCAAGAGTATAATTGACACGACTGGGCCCCCATACATCAGAGTGCACAAGAGAAAAGTGAGGCTCAGCCCTATTATTGACACAACTGGAAAAAAAACTACTTGCGTTTACCACGCTAACATGACTCACAATCAAAAATAGATAACGATGACAAACTAGGAACTAATTTCTTCAATTTGGAGAGGCTGGGATGACCAAGACGAGAGTGGAGAAGATCTGGGGAAGCAGCACTGGTGCAAGCCATTGGCACAACAAGATGATAGTGACCCTGTGACTCACATTCGATGCCAATCGTCCGCCGTGTACCTTGGTCTTGTACACAAACAGAGCTAGGAGTGAAAGTGACTGAGCAGTTAAGGGTTTTAGTAAGCTGGCTAACTGAAATCAAATTGAAAGGACTGCCATGGACATATAAAACCGAATTTAAAGATACAGACGAAGTGGGTGTGGTTTGGCCTATCCTTTTAACTTCAATTTTGGTGCCATTAGCCAGGGTAACTGTAGGCAAGGTATCAGAATAAGTAAGTGAAGAGAAAAGAAGTTTATTACCGCACATATGATTAGTGGCGCCAGAATCTATAATCCAAGGACCAAGAGATGGGCTTTTAGCAATGGAAGCAACAAGATTACCAGGATGAGACAGCTGGGTGGCTTGAAACTTCAAAAAGACATCATACTCAGCTGCAGACATAGGTATCAACTGTGAACCCGGTGCAGATTGGGCAGAACTAGGATCACTTTGGAATGCATGAGCTGCACTGGTAGATGATGTAGGCAGAGCAGTGGGCCGACCATGTTTCTTCCAACACTTGTCCTCAAGATGACCCAGTTTCTTACAAAAGGTGCACTGTGGACGTGTCTGATTATTATTACGGCCTCTATTTCCTCCTGAGTGAGAAGCCTGAGACACAAGGGCTGAAGATTCGGCTGGAGGAACAACATGAGAAGAAGATGACATACTATGTGCACTAGTCATGTTCAACAACATTTTAAAAGAGTCCTTCATGGTAGGATTAGTGGAGCTGGTCAAGATTTGATGCCTGATGGCGTCAAATTCTGGTTTTAGACAAGAAAGAGCAATAACCATAAAAAACTTCTCTCTTTGAGCAACTTATTCTGTCTTCGTCTTAGTAATGGGAAGAAAAGCATCAAATTCTTGCATGAGAACCCGAACCTGTCCCAAATAAGATTCCATGGACGACTCTTGCTTCAGATTCTTGATATTAGAGACCACAGTGTACAAATGCTGGATGTCATTTGTATAACATTCTTCAACTTCCTTCCACACGTCAACACAAGTTTCAAATGGCCGAAAGAGCTGCATGATGGATGGATCAATGGACTGCCATAGGAGGCTGCATAACTGGGCATCAACTTGTTCCTATCTAGTCTGATTGGCTTTCAATACACTTTCAGGTTTTGTGGTAAGATGATTAGCTTGGTCTTGCCCTTTGAACCACATTTTGATAAAGGCTTCCCATGAGAGATAATTGACAGACCCTATTAAGTTGACAGTGGTGATATTGGCTTTTCTGAGATTGGAGACGGTAAAGGATTGAGAGGTAGCAGGGGCAACAGGTGTGGTTGCGAGAGTAGCACCAACAGAAACTGCGTCGCTGAGGTCAGACATAGTGAGGATTTGACACTGGGAATAGGCCTAGGGAAGGGAGGCGGGATGATCTGGAGAAGCCGGGAGAAAACGGCCGGTGGACACGCCTTCACATGCTGGCACGTGGGGGTGAACAGTTGCTCGTGGCAGCTGCGATTTTCCAACGGCAAGTCGGTCTGAAGGTGGCGAACCCTAGGGTGGGGTCGGTTCCAACAAACGACGGCTAGACAGTGATGTTTCGGTGTGAGCAATGACGGTGAAGAAAGAAAACTAGGGTTTTTCCGGCATGAACAGTGACAGTGAAGGAAAAAAACTAGGGTTTTTAGGTTGCTGGAAGAAGATACACAGCGATGGTTAGGGTTTTTCTCACCGGTGGCTTTGATACCATGTGAGAAAACAATTATGAGAGAAAAACCTAAGAGATTGGTCTCTTAGTGTGTTATTTATAACAAGCACAACGAGCTTAATAACCTACGGACTTAGTTTAATTACACATAGTTATAACAAATAAATAAATAAAAACACATACAACAATATGCAATATATCTAATTATACTAATAATTTCTAATAATACTCTTGATCTCCTGAAGGACACTGGAATGCTAGGAAGCCGTCCAAGAGATACACAACTTGATAAAAACTAGAAATGGAGGATAACTGAGAATGATCCCCTATTAATAAAGGAAGATACCAGAGGCTGGTTGGAAGACTTATCTATCTTTCACTCACTTGCCTAGATATTGCTTATGCTGCGAGTATTGTGAGCCAATTTATGCATCACCCACTGAACAACATCTAGATGCAGTATATCACATCCTAAGATACTTAAAGGGCACACTAGGAAAAGGGATAATGTTCCAAAAAAATGAAGCTAGAAGAGCTCAAGGTTTTGCTGATGTTGACTGGGTAGGTTCTGTTATGGATAGTAGATCAGCTTCTGGTTTTTGAACTAAATTGTGGGGAAATCTAGTCACTTGGAGGAGTAAGAAGCAATCAGTTGTGGCATATAGTAGTGCAGATGCAGAATTCGGGGCTGTTGCCCAAGGAATTTTTTAGTTAATTTGGTTGGAGAGGCTAATGGAAGATTTACAGGTGCCCCTAACTTTACCAACAATGTTGTATAGTGATAGCAAGTCAGCTATCAGCATTTGTCAATAACCCAATCTAGCATAACAGGATGAAGCATGTAACAATTGATAGGAGTTTTATAAAAAGGGAAATCGAACATGGAGGAATAAAACTTACCTATCTTCCTACAGTTAGTCAAGAGGCAAATGTATTCACCAAGGCCATGCTAAGATCGGGATTTGAATCACTTATTAATAAGCTGGGAATAAGGAACATCTAGTCACTAACTATTCACCAACTTGAGGGGGAGTGTCGGAGAATCTCGAATTAAAAACAACAACAACAACATATCCAGCCGTTATCCCACTGTGGGGTTGGCTACATGAATTCTAGACTTTTATGTGGGTTACATCCCAACAGATAATTTGTCTAGAATTCATATTTGGATCCGACTAGGTTTTACGCTGGCTGTCGGCTACCTAACGCAACCCTCCTCCTTTATCCGGGCTTGGGACCGACAGTGGATAATATCCCCTGGCGGAGTAATGATGAAATGAAGTTTGAACACCATCTTCACATGGAGAAATATCCCCTGGTGGAGAATCTCGAATTAGTGGACCCAAATTAGTGGGATTGATAGCAATATTTTTAGTATTTATCTTCTGGTTATTCTTACCTATTGTATCCAATTTATAGCTTAGGAATTCTTTCCATTTTTCCTTACAGTCAATATCCTAAATTAGGAAATGTCTACTGTATATATTACAACATCCTAGATTAGGAAATGTCTTATGTATATATTCCTTAGAGAATAATGAAATTGTGTGAGAGTTATTCCCCCCCCCCCCCAAAACCTATCTTGTTTAAGAGAATATCATCCTTTCCTCTCGTTGAGAAACTAACATGGCACCATATTTATAGTTGAATTTTGGTTATTAGAGTAACCCTTGAACTCCCCAATGGTTCTGCAACAGTTTGCTTTCACATGCTAATTATATCAAGATAATTTTCAACATGCATGGGATTCATTTAAAAGCTTACTGGTGCAAGAATCACCACTCACCTAACTTTTGGTATGGAAGTAATTCTTGAAATACCCGAAACATTTCACCAAAGGACGTAGTTTCAGCTGAAGAAAGAATCTACATGTGTAGATGAATTAATGTTTGCAGTTGTAAGAATTGAAATTGAGATTGTTGTTCTCTAATGAATTGATAATCATTGATCTATGATAGAACGATCTTTTTGCCTAAAGGTTCAAACAACTAAATAAAATCCGCTTCTAAATTTGTGACATGATTATGGTCTAGGTAAACATATATTAACCTTAGTGGGCCTACATTTCTTGCACGGAAGCGGGTTGATGTAAAATGAAGAACAAGAATGAAAAGTAACTAAAAACTCAACTCGACTCAATATTCAATTCAATAATCAAGGTTGGCTCATAACATAACCTAAAGGGTTCATATAAGCTATAAATATCTAACTAGGAAACATAATCAAAGAACTAAATTTTTATCCTAATTAGAATTCAATGATGGAAACATAATCTTTCCATGAATAATTAGGAAAGAAATAAATGAAAAAAGAAATAAAATATGCTAATTTCTATATTTGTCCTTACAATAATATATTCCAAAATATTTATTTCCTATCCTATATCATGGGCTTATGCAACTTAATGGGCTATTGCAACTTAATGGGAAATAAATGAGAAAAGAAATAAAATATGGGAGCGGAGTGTGACATATATTGTCATTGGGCCCAAAGAGTTATTACGTAAATATAATTATATGCATTCATATATATTAGCATAGGCTCAAGCAAAATATATGCTTAAAAGCAGAAAATATATGTACCTTTTTTTTTTACAAAACTATTACTTTTTTTTTTTCAGAATAAGATATTGGGGAGTCATCATTGCAAAACTATAAATAAATTGTAACTGTCACGTGAAAAACCATAATATATATGAAAAAAATCTTGAAAAATGGGGGTATATGAAAAAATCTTGAAAGGTATAAGGGGTAAATGAAAAAATCTTGATAGATATACTAGGAAAATTAAAAAATTCTTTAAAGTTAAGGGGGTAAATGAAAATAATTGATAGTTAGGAGGGTTGTGGCCCCCTTGCCCTAATGAGTATTTGTAATTGATGCAACCCCATTAGGTTCACTCATCGTCGCCACCCAACCCCTGTGTTTCTCCCAAATTTCTCTCTCTAACTCTTTCTCACAAACACTAAAACCCTAAATTTTGCACTCCTCTTTCTTTATCTCACAAACACCAAAGCCCTAGATTTTCTAGCCCTTTAACTTCAAACAAGGTATAAGGAGGTGAAAGCCATTATCTTAGGCATCAAGAAGACAGGTAAGCATTATTGATCATGCTCAGAGGTTTCCAAGTAAGTGCTTTTTGTTCAAGGGGCTTAGTGTCTCTCTCTTTCCATATATACATGTGTGTGTGTGTGTGTATGTGTTGGTTTGTTGGCCATCCCTAACACCTTAAAAACCCTAGATCTAAGAGTCTTTCTCCCCTGTTTTTGGCCATTGCTATCTTTTTTCACGATTATTTTTGTAAGATCCTAACTTTTTATACTCAAAAATACATTTTTTTTCCTTCAAATCCTCTAATTTCTCTTCCCATAACCCCATTATCTTTATTTAATTGGGAAAGTTACACAAAAAATTTAGTTGGGAAATCCTATGGTTTTTCCCTAATCCAAGGTTGATTGATTTGTTGATCAACTATTTGTTCGCTTGGGTGGTTAGGACGTCCCTTTTTCCCAATAGGTATGATCTAATTAACTTGGCCCTTGGCCTTTTGATTTACCTTAAATTTTTTCCATTTTTAGCCTTTGGACCCCTACAATTGAGCTCATAATTAATTGATTATGCTTTGCTAATTTGCTTTATCATACTTGTCGTAGACTATTTCGTTCACAATTGAAGCCTAGCCTTTCGGTCGTATGACCAACTATGAACCTTAGACCAAGATTTAAAGATCATGAAGCCTAAAATTCCAGCCATCTTATTGAAACCCAACCCAATTTAGACCAATTTGACACTCATTTTAGAGGAATTGCAAACAAATACACATAAACCATTTATCAATTATTTACTCTATAACATAATATTTGCTAAAAGTAATAGAAAAGTCCCTTAAGTTATTTAAGGTTATGAAAATAATAGAAAGGCAACTTAAGTTTATTGAAATTGAAAAAAAAAAAAAATTAAGTTTATAAAATTATAAAAACCCCTAAAAGTTTTGAAAAATTTATAAAAAGCCCCTAAGTTCCAAAATGGTAGAAATGCCCACAAGTTTCTAAAAATGATATAACAACCCTTAGAATGGCTTTAGGCTAGTTCTTACTAATTAAATGTGGATTAACAGACACTTATAATGTTGATTTAGGTTAAGCTTTTATTGTGGTCTAGACTATTGAGCCTATATTTCATAAGGACTATACGAGTGATTATTTTGCGATATGTTTGTTTGAAATTTTATTGTCATTAATGATTGTGAAATGCTTTGACTTGATATTATATGGTCTCATTGTTTATTTGGTGTATAAGATATGATGAATTATTGAAACCAATTGAGAATAAGATTGATAAGTTGTCATATGGCAAAACATGGAAGATTATTATTTTACAGTGGTATCATGTGGTTATATGATGTTATGGACCATTGTTGTAAAACCATGGGTCCTTACCCAAATATTTGAAGGTGATTTATGAGCTCATGTGTCTTAAGTAAAATACCCAAGACCTCCTTAATAGACTACCAATGTGGTCGTGACAATTGTCGAAAGAGTAGGGTATATTTCCATAGTGATGGCTATGACAATTAGAATCCATTTACTAATGTGGCACAATCGAGCTTTTATTTTCTCAACAGCATGGTACTTGTGGGATAGGGATGTAAGATTGACCTTGTGGCCCTTTTATACATTGTGGATCCACAAACTACACATATCTACCTATTGAGATGATTATAATATTAATGATAGATAATTGAGTAATATGATTTGTGGTTCCCTGTGTTGTACATATTTTTTACATTAAAATGGATTTATTCCACTCTCTTGTTACTACACCATGTGACTTGTTTGATTCATACTGTTGTAATAGGAATATTTTCAAATGTCATCTTTTTTATTGTAAACACATGTAAATTCAATATTTTGGGTTATGTTATATTACATGTAGAATGCCTATCATTGAGCTATGGGCTCACAACTACACCTAACATTTTTTAGCTAATCAGTAAGATGCTTAAAAATGGACTCGAATTGGGGGCTGTTAGTGGACTTATTTGGACCATCCTATTTATTTTGTTGGACATGTAATGGTGGGATGTTGTACTTGGGTTATTTTAGTTTTTGAATGTCATTGTAGTTTTCAGTGGTTAAGTTGATGTCTAGTCAATTCCCAGTGTTACAAACTACAGTTTTGTGAACCATACTACTTGCAAGAGGGGTGTGACAGTCAATGGCTATGTTGATGCGTAGTCACTTCCCAACACTTCGAACCAGTCAACCACAGCTAGCTAGCCTGGTCGACTACTTACTTCATATATTAAATAGTTGATGCCTATGTCGACATCTAATCAACTCTTGACACTACAATCAATGGATGAGATGTTGCTTACAATGCATACGAGCTGGTAGTTTGGAAAATTGTTTTCATTTTATTAGATTTTTTTTGTATGGATAACATTGCTTTGGGTTAAAAAAATCCTATTCTGTTGCATCTATCCTAGAAGCAATGATATAGGCAGTAGCATTGAGATAAGTCCCTGTTGCATATGAGTATCCTCAAATTGTTATTTTAGCGTTCTAAGTTTATATTCCTAGCCATTAAGGCATGGGTTCTCTAATAACTTGTTAAAATAATAAAATAATCGGTAACCATAGTTTTCATTCTGTTTCTTTTCCATAACTTGGGATATTTTAATGCTATCTTCCAATTATATACGATGGTTAATTTGATGATAGATTGTTCTATTGCATTAGGGGATTGGCGTCCTTCCAATTGAATCAGAAAAAAATTATTTTCTTCTTTTATAACTTGGGTTAGCGAATACTATCATCCAAATACCAGTGATTGATTGATTTGATGGTAGAGGTGCTTGTTTGGCTGCATCAAGTGATTGATGTCAATAAAAGTAGAAAGATTACATGGATAGGATATAAACTAATGTTCATTTCTATTCAGTGGAGTAATATGAGATAATCATCCCTCAAGCCTTGAGGTTGTATTTTCTACATATATTTATAATCGACATGTATCTCAGTGCACACATGCATGTATAAGTTACGCTATCTATATAACTTTGATGAGTAACACATAACATATAAATCTAGACATACATGCTTACAACATGTATATTTATACAGATATATGTTGCTTTACCTAGCTCTGTCAATGCTTTATGATGATTTATCTATCTTTATATATCCTTACCTATCCTAAATGAATGCATCTTGAAAGATCTAGGAGAAAACTAGTCAATCTAAAAATGAAGAAGGATTCAGAGTTCAGGGTCCATACTTTTTTCAAGGGGGAAGGAAGTGGAAGTTTGTAAGAACTGGAGGAATCCATCGAGGAAACTAAGGTGTTATCTTGTACCTGGGTTTCTGTGTGTGTGTGTAATTATTTATCTCATTTTTATGTATATTTATGTAGATTCTAGAGGCTAACCGTTTGTGCGAGCTTCAAGAGGCACAGGAGAAAAATCTAATCCTTTCAAGACAATTGCAAAATCTTCAGGTATTGAACATGAATTTCCTTTGCCCATGTACTTACATTTGCAAAAACTAGACTAAAGTGTTTTAGTCTTGATGAAAATAGACCTTAAATTGGTGGTGTGTTCCTGTAGGATAACGTGAAGGATGAGAAGAATGTTTTCTCCTCCCATTTGTATACTTCCTTGAATGGCCAAGTCCAATATTGGAATACTAAAGTAGAATGGTATAAAGGAATCATAGACTCCCTGCAGGTTAAGTTGCTTATTTAGTTAGTCAAGTTAATATGACACTTCACCTATCTAGTCCCTCTAAAATTTTTAGTTACAGGCTGGTAGGTCTTCCGTACTCAGAAGGGAGAAGGAATTAAGTAGAGAGGCAGAATTGCTGCATGCTGCCCGGAATGATATTATCACTTCTGAGTTTAAAGTTGAAGAACTAAGGACTCAATTGCATAACTGCATTGTTCAGAAAAATGCGCTAGAGATTAAAATGCAAGAAGCTTTGCAAGATTCTGGTAATTGTAGTATACTACCAAATTTAAGTTAATATATGAGCTACAACTTTCTAATTATCATTTCTTGCTCCAGGTAGAAAAGACCTTGAAGCTGAATTTCATGTGATGGCCTCAGCATTGTCTAAGGAACTGGGAATGATGGAAGCTCAGCTGAAGATTTGGCAGGAAAAAGCTCTTGAAGCCATTTTTTTAAGAGAAAAAGTCCAATCACTGAAAGTTTTATTGCATAACAAGGTTATGTTTCACCCTACCTCTCTTTTGTGACATGGTTAAATTGTTGGATGAACTTTTTGCAATTTCTGTCCCCCAGGGGAAAACTGCAAGGTGAACCTATTTTATGGGTAATAAAAAGAACTAATAGTGATAGTTCATACAAATGTATTCCTATGAACATGTAAAACTAGAGAATTGACCTCCTCAATAAAGTAGAAAAGAAAATGAGAAAAATCAAGAGGGTGCCATATCCACCTGTATGGCTGTATGAGGAGAATGGAATAAGGATAGAACGCTAGGACATGTGTCTTTCATTCGACTTGTTGTGCCATCTCACATAACTACCTGGGTTCCAAAAGGATAATATGAGATTGGGAATCAATTTCAGTAGGTACTTGACATAAGTTTTAGGGAAAAAGTAGGAAGCTAGAAATAAGTATTTAAAAATGTAATTATTATTAGTTTGTTAGGAACTTGGTAGGAGTGCAAACTGTTCTTGATATCTAGTGTGTGGTATTTCTTTTTCGTTACATTGCCTGTAAGGATACCGTTTTTCCTCTGAGATTGACCCATTCTTTTATTACTGGCAGATTGCTGAAGAGAAGAGCTTGACAGATTCGTGCTCCCAACAGGATGCAAAGATTAAATCCCTAAAAGCACATGTAAGTTTCTCCAACCTTACTCAAGATTTTGAGAGCTCATGTGTTTATGGTTCTCTTTTTAAAGATCATTCTAGTGTAAGAAAGCATTACTTGTCACAGAACTTTAACCTTTTAACACTTGGGACCAAGATGAACTAGATCATGTTGCTAACTTCAGAGCATGAACTGCTGCAGATAGAGAAGTTGCAAAAGGAAAAACTCGAATCAGAAATCCGAATTGACATGCTGGGGCAGCAGATATATGACAACAGGTACATTGAGTCATTGACTAAATCAGGGGCTAGCGGATCTATTGAAATTACTTCTGGTTATTTGGTTTTTAGACATTTATAACTACAACATAATGTGTTGTCATAATAAGAGAAAAAAGGCTTGAATTGGTGCTTAAATTTGATGAGTACTAGAGATATTTGAATTTTCCTATGCATGAGTGTAGTAGAATGCTAGTATAGTTTTTGATGAGTACTAGAGCTTTTTTCACTTTCTTATGCATGAACATTGTCGAAGGCTTATGTGACTTAATATTCTTCAAAAGAATACAAAAAGAAGTGATCTTATAGCCTTATGCCTTATTTTGATTAGGGAGATTGAGGGTAGGGGAAATTCTTTCCCTTCTTTGTGGGAGAGTTCCAAGATGGAAGCGGAGGGTACATGATACCCTTCCCTTCTTTCCCATCCAAAATTTTTCTTACACCACAATTTGAGGTGTAGGGAGGGAGAAGGGAATGTTTTAATATTTTTTATTGTTTTATCCTTATTATTTTTGTGAAAAGCCCAATATTAATTTGAAAATGAAGGACATCGTTATTACCTTTATTGCTTTGCCATTTTGTTTCCATTTATTCTCTATCCAAGTGAATTGAAACTATATTACTCTTCTTTATATTCCATTCTTCCCAAACAAGGAGAGAGAAATAACTTTTATGTTACTTCTAATATGTACTATTCTATTCCTTGCCTCACCACTCTCCCAAACAAAGGATAAAGTCTCTCTCTCTCTGAAAGTTCATTAAGTACATAGAAAGGCATCTAGTGTCGAGTTATCATAATTGAACTTTTCTCAAACTCTGTGATTAGGAGTCTTAACTGTTGGATGATTCACGAGGTTGAAGGAATTAAAGGAGAAGGATTGTGAGCTGCCTTTCCTAAAATCAAGACAAATCTTCTCCAAGATTAGGAAAGTGATCCTGATTTGATATGTTTCCCAATCTGTGTTTGTATATTTAGTTTCCTTGTATAGTGTACAACATATTTAGTTTTCCTTTTCTACAACTTTCCTATAGTGTAATCCTCTTCCCTATTAATAGGGAATGTACTTAGTGTCTAATATACGATTGAACGATTCTTTTTCTGTTCTTCCTATCCAATCTATACCAATTTCTACATGGTATCAGAGCCAAGCTAAGGAAGATTCGTATTCGTTCGTTTCTTAGCCTTCATTACCTCAATAGTTTCCTGCCCTTCTCTTCTAGTAGTCAACCCATAGAATGTCAAAGATTGCAGAAACAACTTCTGCCATGTCAATGAGAGAAGCAAGTTCAATTGAGCCAGCGGTTTAAATTGAGCCCATGACCAGAAGTACCTCTTATGGTGAGTTTCTTGGTATTCACCAATCATATTGATTAGATGGTGGCAACTACCTCTAATGGTCCCAACTGGTGAGGACGTTTTTGAAG
The DNA here is from genome assembly GCA_036245055.1 of Diospyros kaki. NCBI lineage: Eukaryota > Viridiplantae > Streptophyta > Magnoliopsida > Ericales > Ebenaceae > Diospyros > Diospyros kaki. Next base: position 9,843,786 of record BSEG01000003.1, read on the forward strand.
GGAATGGGGAAGATCTCTCACCTCATTGGACCAGCCCCCAAGGCCTCGGATCCCACGTTTGCTGCTTGGGACGTGGAGGACTCCATGTTGATGTCATGGCTGTGGAGTTCCATGCAACCTGAGGTGAGTAAAAATTACATGTTTCTATCTACGATTAAGGATATATGGGAGACAATTAAGAGGACATATTCAAAGGTGCAAGATGCATATGTTGTCTATGAGATTAAGACTAAAATTAGTAGCAAAAAACAAGGGTTCATGTCTATGACTAATTATTACAACAAGATGAATGGCTTTTGGCTTGAATTAGACCACTATTAAGACATTAAGATGGTACGTAGTGAAGATGCTATTATTCTAACCTCTATGCTGGAAAGGGATAGAATAGTAGAGTTTTTAGTTGGGCTCAATCCTAAATTTGATCAGGTTAGAGCACAGATCCTTAGCAGAGAAAAAATGCCATATTTGAATGAGGTTTACTTCATAATTTGAATTGAGGAGCATAGAAGGGTAGTAATGTTTAATGATCATCATGTGGAAGGTTGTACTATGGTTTCTAATAGAGTGTAGGGGGCATGGTTAAAATCATCACAAGGAAGGGATCAGCTGTCCCTGAAGCAGAATAAGGAAGGAGTGTGGTGTTTCTATTTCAAAAATCCTAGGCACACACGTATGTGTTGCACATTTTTATTGATCAATGATTTTGAACCATTATATTTGATGTTTGAAGATGGAATATGCATGCTTATGATCAACCATGACTGTGTGATATTTCATGAAAATTGATTTTCAGGCACATTTTGTAATTTTGTGAAAGTTTAGGGACTAAAGTGTAAATAATGAAAAATTCAAAAATTTAGGTTCATAAAATGATATATTTTTTATGCATAATTAGAGTTGTCGATGTTTTATAACGTTCTGGTTGTCGAAACAACTATTTTGTCATTTTTTAGCAAAATGACTATATTTCCTTCATTAAGAATTAATGGAGACTAAATTACCATTAAGTGTGGAAGTGTTGATAAAAAATATTTTTAAAAAGTTAATGATATTTTAATGGGATATTAGTTATGAGAATTATTTTCATGGTTTGATTATTTCTTATATAATATTATGTGTGTAATAGTTACACATATATTATATTAAAAGAATTAATAAAGTAAAGGATTATATAATCAATTTAAAAAAAAGAAAAAAAATTGAGGTAGGAATAGTGGAAGGCGTTTGACAATTATGGAAGCTAAGATTGAGAGATTGTTTTGGGGGGAGAGGGCAAGTTCATGTGAAGCATTATATATATAATACAATATAATATATTATATAATAATTTAATATATAAAAAATTTTAAAAAAGGAAAAGAGGGACAAGTGGGGCAAGGAAGGAAATTGGGTGGGGTGGTGCGTGAATCATATCTATTTAATATTATATATAATATATTATATGATATATATATTAAAAAAATAGAAGAAAGCAGTTGGCGGATGAGCCGCCTCTCCACTCTTGCTCTCTCCCACTGCCAATTTAGTATATGTATTTGATATATAATAATATATTATGATTAAAGGAGAAGAAGCAGTGTGAGCCCTTCCCATGATGCTTGTCTCTTCCTTTCTCAATTCCTTTATATAATGCGTTCTGCTCTTCCTTTTCTTACCTATATAGTTTCCAACTCACTTCAAACACCTCAACAACTCCATGAAAAGGAAAAACATTTAAAGGAGTTTCTAAACCTCTTTTTCATTTTAGAAAATTAATTCTTTTTTGTTGGTGTGAAAGGATTCTCAAGAAAGGAAAGGAGAGGAGGCAACAGTGCAGCCTTTAGAATATTTTATTTTTGGTCTTGATTAGATTAGTTTCTTAAAGTAGATTAAGAATCTTTCCTAATTCTTTGTGTTATAATCTTTCCTAAATGTATTGTAATCTTTCTCATTGTAAACTTCCTATAACTTTATATTTTAACCCTATAACTAGGGTTGCATGTAAATGAATTAATTAGCTTTTCTGTTCAAATCTTCATGGTATCAGAGCCACTTCCGATTACCCTATGATTTCTGGCATCAATCTTTCCGTGTTTAGTTTTAGCCCACCCTTCGACCTTTAGTGCCATTCTACGCCCTTTCTCCTTGACTAGTTCTGGCTGTTATTGCCATACTTCCAGTCACTTAGGTTTCAAAATACCTTTCTGTCTTTGCCTTCATTGCAACAGACTTTCTTCCCTTTGATCATGTAAGAAATATTTGAGGTAGTTCCAATAGTAGTAACTGATGAGGCTAATGCAGTTGATGCTCCAATAGGAGGACTATCTTTTGGCTATCTACCAGGGGTGCACCAATCATATCGATTGGATGGACGCAACTACTTGTAGTTGGCGTAATTGATTATGACATTCCTAAAAGGGAAAGGGAAGATATGCCACTTGACAGATTCAAGCCCAAAGGAATCAAATCTAGGGTTTCATGCTTGGTAGATAGAGGATTCCATGATCATGTCATGGTTGTGGAATGTCATGCAACCAGAGGTTAGTAAAAATTACATGTTCTTGTCTTTTACTAAGGACATATGGGAGACGGTTAGGCGTACCTATTCTAAAATTCAAGATGCTTCGGTTATCTATGAGATTAAGATGAAATTGCATAGTACTAAACAAGGGGCCTTATCAATCACTAAATATTATAACAAAATGAATGTTCTTTGGCTGGAACTTGACCACTACCAAAACATTAAAATGGAATGTGGGAAAGATGCAGCCACTCTTCATTTGATTTTTGAAAGGGATAGAGTGGTGGAGTTTTTGGCCTAACTCAACAATGAGTATGACCAGGTAAGGATTCAGATCCTTGGAAGGGAAAAACTTCCATCTGTTAATGAAGTTTTTTTATTCTTCGAAGTGAAGAAAATAGGAGAATAGCAATGCTGGGAGACATGAGTTTTGAAGGATCAACCATGTTTACAAACAAAGGAACAGGGTTAAGGTTTAAATCACTGCAAGTAAGGGTAGATGGATAGGGCAGGCCGCATGGAAAATAGGGTGTATGGTCTGATGGACAAAACAAGATGCATGGAAAAGAAGGATTGTGGTGCTCACACTGTAAAAAACCAAGGCATACTTGAGAAACATGCTTCAAGTTGCATGGGAAGAAGACAGTACTGTAGAAACTAGGAGGATTCAAGAATATAACCTCCAAAAATCAGGCTTATTTTTCAACTAAGCAAGAAGAAATGGTGGAAAAGGTAGAGGCAATACCCGAATTGGAGCAAAATCAGTTGAAAACTGATGAAATCAATAAGCTTGCTGATGAGGTTAACAAACTCAAGATGTTCCTGAAAACTATTCAGGATGGATCATGCTCCATTTCCCAGCAAGGTAATTAGCCAGGTAATAGTCTCCATTTGAGTTCTTTAACAGCCTCTAAATCCAATAGGAATGATATATGGATTCTAGACTCAGGAGCTACAGATGTTATGTTCTCTAATCCAAATGTTTTTAGTACCTATTAGCCCCTTGTGACACCTAAATAGATTGTTATTGCTAATGGGATATCTATTCCAATCAAAGGTCAGGGGCATGTTACTCTTAACCCTAAACTCATTGTTAGAAGAGTCTTGCATGTCCCTTGTCAACCAACTTGATTTCAGTTCATCAACTCCCTACGGATCTAAACTGTCGAGTCATTTTCTCTCCTTATTCTTGTGAGTTTTAGGAAATGGCCGCGGGGAGGATGATTGGAGCTGCTGAGGAGAAACATGGACTGCATGTTTTGAGAAAGGAGACCTTGTAGCCTCATCAAATCTAGCCTAAACTGGCCTATACTTCTCAGTCTTCTTATAGTGATATTTGGCTCCATCATTACCGTTTAAGGCACTCACCTTTCCATTTACTTAAAGCTATGTTCCTTATTTTATTTAAGCAAGTAGATCCTGGTGTTTTTCATTGTGATGTGTGTGAACTTTCAAACATCATCGTGTTTCCTATCCTATTAGTAATAAAAGATCCTCTCATCCTTTTGCTCTTATTCATTCGAATGTTTGGGGACCATCTAGGAGTCTCAAATTGTTCTGGGGCTAGATGGTTTGTTACTTTCATAGATGATTGTACTAGGATGACTTGGGTTTTTCTTCTAAAAGATAAGGCTTGTGTTACCTTACTTCTATTCCATGATTTTGACTCAATTTGGTTCTCCTATTCAGAAATTTCAAACTAATAATGCAAGGGACTATTTTAATCAGCACTTGCATAAGTTCTTCCAAGACAAATGGGTTATTCATGAGTCTTCTTGCATCAACACTCCACAACAAAATGGAGTGGCTGAGCAGAAGATGAGATGTAACACCCCGCCTTACAAGGCATGTCACAGGTGTAGGGTATAGATTTTTTTTCAATACTCAACATACACACGAACCCCACCATACACATAGGTCTAGCTACTTGAACTAAATGTCTAATAGCTAGGTAAGGCAACAGAGTAGCAGTGGAAATAATATCGATAAACCAAAACACCTTTAAGGTTCGTACATCATCATAACGCTTACAAGTCAAAATAAATTACAAAGGCTACAAAATCTATGATTATTAAACTCAACACGGAGTCTTCAAGTAGTCAGGGGGCGATGCCCTTGCCTTTGCTGCAAACCCCAGCTGGGACATTGAATATCCCAGGGGTAAAACCCGTTAGATGTTGAAACCATCTAAGTGAATGGCATGTACAGTAGGTTATAAACAATGATATGAGATGCATGCAAGATCATGGCACGGCATATAAACACATACAACGGTCCCTCTTATGTAATCTCTGGGTGCATATCGGCGTTCACCCCCGGGGTGCATATCGGTGTTCACCATTTGTGGAATCACACATTTAAATAACAAACCATCCACAAGCCGGTGAGATTACATAGCAACTTACAGCGAGGTGACCAAACAAGGCCAAAGGCCACACATAAACCACATAATGACACATAGCATGATCGTTTCAAAACATGTGCCGTGCTTTACAAAATGACAGTTTATAATGCATCTTGTAGAACATTTGCATGCTCGATATGCTTAGAAAAATAGATAGCCATTCATAGGTAGCAAATAGGGCTTAGTCACACTTAGAAACCATTCCAAAGGATAAAAATCCGCTCACCTTTAATGAAATGACGATTATGCCCCTATCGTTGTTTTGTCTTGGAATCCTCAAAATACTTGGCCAATACTCTTCCTGATAGTCACGTATTCAAGAATGACATATCATAATCACATATTAATTTCTTTGTATTTCTCCAACACCTTGGCCTATTTATTTTTAATTTCTTTTCCCTCTAATAAATCAAAATAAATACCATAGGCCAATTTTTATCAAAATTAATACCCTAGATGTTTTTTATTTATTTTTCTAGGAATTTTAAAAAAAATTGCAGCACTTACCTCTAGGGAACGCGCCCTCACGCGCTAGGGCGTGTGTCGGCGCGTGGAGAGCCGCGCGTGAAGCTCACGCGGCAGTTGTCTTCCTCGCAGCTCCGGTCACCGGCGACGGTCGGACTGGCCAACGATGGGTACTGGCCGGTAGCCCTCTTCAAGGCGAGTCCAACGGCACCGGTGGCAGGTCGAGAGGATGGCCGGAGGCCGGTCGATCGACCGATTTACAGTCCGGCAAGGCCCTCTTCGCGTTTTCCGATCAACCTCTAATTCACCCTTCAAATCACAACGAAAACTCCCCAAACTTGGCAGGGAGAACGCCCACAGTGTCACGAACACAAGCCCTCTATCAAGAAGCCTTGATTCGTTCGTTAAAGCTTCCGATTGTGCGTTTCTAGGGTTCGGCCATACCGAGTATTTATAGGCCAAATTTCGGCCGAAATCCCACCGATTTTGAGGTAATGATGCCTCTGAAACCTAGATCTAGGGCCTAGACCTTATTATCTTGCTTGCAAGTCACGAAAAACCAACAAAAATCAGTGAAATTGTGGCTCAAATTCATCGAACCGAACAACATGAGGTTTCGATCATCTTCCAGCTTCTTCCAGCGACCCAGCGGCCAATCTCGACTGTCCACCTGGCCGGCGAGGATCCCGAGGCCATGTGCAAGCTGGCCGGCCGCTCTGACACCGGCCAGCTGGCCGGCCGGCGGCTGTTTTGCCGCAACCGACTTGTTCCCTGCCTATTTGGCATTTTACCATCTTACCCCTGGGTCTTTTCTCAATTCCAGTCTTGCCCTATTTCCTCTTTTCCCATTCTGCCCTTCCTTCTTTTCTTCAAATTCCAGATCTGTCCCTTAGCCAGCTTTTACTCATTTGCCCCTTACTTTCTTAGTTATTTCCAAACTTGCCCCTTGGTCAATTTTAGGAAATTTCCCTTGGCCCCATGACTTTTAGTTTTGTTATTTGGGCCCCCAATGTTTCCTAAATTTTTCCTTTTGGTTTTCTACAATTCCTTGTATTATTTACTTAGGCCCACAAGTTCTGAAAATTTGCGGTTTGACCCGTATTTTTCTGAAATTGCAATTGACCACTGATTCGAGTTTTCCTCGAGATCTTGAAAGTCTCACACAGGTTCTCAGGCGATCGCGGGTCCCTCTAGGGCTCCCTTCTTACTCTCTTCGGCCTTTTCAGCATGTCATTCAATTTGTCGCGTCCTCTGCCCGTACTTCCTTGGGCTTGTTTTGTACCCCAAATTTTGAATCTCATGTGGCCATTCCCACCTTTTATGGTGAATCACACGATCTTTTGCCTACAGTTCGTATTCAATAAATCTTATCGCTAATCGAGGCGCAAAATGACCGTTTTGCCCTTGTTCACAAAATTTAGAAAAATACTTTTATTTCTAAATTTTCTTGGGTATTACATGAGACACCTCCTAAATGTCACTAGAACTCTTCTCCATCATCATAATGTTCCAAAAAGTTTCTAGGGAGAGGCTGTCTTGACAACAACTTATCTAATTAATCGAGTGCCATCTAGTGTTTTTGGGCATAGCAGTCCTTTTTAATGTCTTTCCATGTTTTTTCCCTCTCTTAGTCTACATACTTCTCTTCCTCTTAGGGTTTTCAATTGTGTAGCCTTTGTTCATATTCCCCCACATACTCGAGACAAGTTGGACCCTAGGGCACTTAGGTGTCTCTTCCTTGGTTATTCTCCCACTCAAAAAGGCGATAAATGCTATCATCCCTCAACTCGAAAAATCCTTGATTCAAAAGATGTGACTTTTGTTGAGTCACATCCCTTCTTTGGTCATTCTAATCTTGGTCTTCAGGGGGAGCATCACAGGATTGAAGACCAAGTTGCTAACCCTAATCTTCCTAGCCTAGATCTTGACCTTGACCTTCTTTCCCCAACACCAGGAGATTCTAATAATCCTACTCTTAACCCTATTTTGCCTACTGATTTAGCCTCCTTATCTCCTCATGATCACTCCTTTAATGATTATCAGAATCCTAAGCAAGTCAATCAACTCGAATCATCATCATCAACATCTCTGGTAAGGTTCAAGGGCTCTCATTTTGTGTACCACAGGAAACAACAGTTCATGCCTCATTCTTAGCATGAAACATCTGATTGCCAGCCAGATCCTGAGAAGGTTGTTTCCCTTAAGCTTGTCCATATCTGTAGAAGAAATCAATCTAATTCTTCATATATAAAACTGATACTAGAGCTTTCTTATGGACATACACTCTTGAACCCTAAAGACTCCTACTTCAATACCACTCCCTAATATCTTTCTTAATTTGTAAGAAGATATCAGATTACAAAAAAACAATAAAATAGAAAATAAGAAACTGATAATATATATGGATAAATACTAAGAGAAGATAGAGATGAGTGATATACATTCCCCAGCTTTAGGACTGCTATCGCCAACACTCCCCCTCAAGCTGAGGAATGTATATCATTCATCCGTAGCTTGGATACTAGGTCTTCAAACTGTGCGGTAGGCAATCCTTTTGTTAGAATATCAGCCACTTGACACCTTGATGGCACATATGAAATATTGAAGAGACCTGAATCAAGCTTTTCTTTAAGGAAATGACGATCAATCTCAATATGTTTTGTCCGGTCATGTTGGACCGGATTATGAGCTATACTGATCGCTGACTGGTTATCACATAGCAACTCAATGGGTCTCTGTACTGGAATTTTTAGATCTTCTAGTACTATCTGCAACCATAGAAGTTCGCATACTCCTAGAGCCATAGCTCGAAACTCAGGTTCTGCACTTGATCTTGCTACAACTCCTTGCTTCTTGCTTCTCCAAGATACCAAATTACCCCCTAGGAACACACAATACCCAGTCGTGGATCTCCTATCAACTAGAGACCCCCCATAGTCAGCATCCACATATCCTTGAATCTTTAAAAAATCCCCTGGGGTAAATAAGATTCCCTTACCTGGTGTAGCTTTAAGATAATTCAAAATCCTCCTTACTGCTTGCATATGTTCCGAGGAGGGATTATACATAAATTGACTTACAAGGCTCACTGCAAAAGCTATATTAGGTCTAGTATGTGAGAGATAAATTAGCCTACCCACCAGATGTTGAAACCTCCCTTTATCTATCACCTCATCTTTGGTATTTGCTTGCAACTTTAGGTTTGGATCCACTGGTATGCTAGATCCTTTTCCTCCTAGAAGCCCTGTTTCTATAAGTAAGTCCATAATATACTTTCTTTGTGACAAGAATATGCCATCTTTTGAGTATGCAACCTCAATGCCCAAGAAATATTTCAGCACCCCAAGTTCTTTAATTTCAAATTCTTTAGCCAAGTTCTACTTTAAGATTACCTGTTCAACAGTATCATTACCAGTAACCACAATATCATCCACATATATAAGTAAAGTTGTCATCAGATCACCATGATGCTTGATAAAGAGAGTATGCTCCCCCCTGTTTTGACGATATCCCATAGATAGCATAGCTTTAGAAAATCGGCCGAACCAAGCACGTGGAGATTGCTTTAGCCCATAGAGAGCCTTTTTAAGGCTACATACTTTTCCTCCCCCTTCCTGGTGAAAACCAGGAGGTAGTTCCATATATATCTCCTCCTCTAAATCCCCATGCAAGAATGCCTTTTTCACATCAAATTGCTGGAGTTGCCACCCATGTGTTGCTGCCAATGAAATAAGAACCCGAACAAAAGTCATCTTTGCAACCGGGGTAAAAGTTTCAAGGTAATCGATGCCATAGGATTGGGTGTAGCCCTTGGCAACCAACCTTGCCTTGTATCGGTCAAGAGTACCATCAGCTTTGAATTTCACATTAAATATCCACCGGCAGCCAACCAGCTTAACACCTTTGGGTTTGGCCATGAGATCCCAAGTATGATTTTTGTCAAGTGCCCTCATCTCCTCTAGCATAGCTTCTTTCCACTTAGGGTTCTTTAGAGCTTCTTCTATTGATGTTGGGATAACAATAGCATCCAATGAAGAGAGAAATCCTCGGTGGGTAGATGATAGGCGATGATAGGATAAATAATTGGACATGGGATGTTGAGTGCATGATCTAATTCCCTTTCAGAGAGCAATAGGGAGATCAAGGTCAGTAGGTTCGGGGCATGGATTGCACTCTGTTGGAGCATCATCTTCACTTGATGTAGGTTCCAGGGATGGACAAGGGATTGATGATTGGATAGGCTGTTGAGTAGAGATGCGCTGTTGTCTTTTGTAAACAAATGGAGAACCCTTGTACCAAATTGGAGATGGCTGGGAAATGACATGGACTGGTTGATGGTCACTGCTAGACATTGGGAATAGAGGCTGGTTCATGATGGATGGGTAGTGAAGTTCCAAAGGACTGGTTTCTACCAAAGGAACAGAAGTTTCAGAGGCTGGATTTTTGCTAAAATTAGGCTCCCCCTGACTGCTGGTTTGAGACGGGGCAAAGTATGACTCATTTTCATGGAATGTAACATCCTTAGACACATAGAACTTCCTTAGGGTAGGATAGTAACATTTGTATCCCTTTTGAGTAGGAGAATAGCCTAGGAAGACACACCTATGAGCCCTTGGGTCAAACTTGTCTCGATGGTTTTTAGGAATGTGAACAAAACACACACACCCGAAGACTTTAAGTGGCAATTGAGAATGCAAAGAAAAATCAGGATAGAAGGAGGCTAATTTTTGGAGAGGACTTTGATGTTTTAGGACCCTAGATGGCACTCTATTTATCACATAAGTTGCTGTTAGCACAGCCTCCCCCCAAAACTGTTTTGGAACTTGATGATGGTGAAGAAGTGTGCGGGTGACATTGAGAAGGTGTCTCATCCTTCTCTCGGCCACTCCATTTTGTTGGGAGGTGTCCACATAAGATGATTCATGAATAATGCCTTCTTTTTGGAAAAATAGATGCAAGGGATTGTTAAAATAATCCTTTGCATTATCAGTCCAGAATTGTTGAATAGATGTGCCAAATTGAGTGAGAATCATTTTGCAAAAGTGTTGTAAAGTAGACCCAATGGCAGATTTGTCTTTTAAAAGGTACACCCAACACATTCTAGTGCAATCATCAATGAAGGTGATGAACCACCTAGCTCCCAAACAGTTGGAAATTTTAGATGGTCCCCAAACATCCAAATGGACTAAGAAGAATGGTTTAGAAGATAATTTATTGTTGATAGGGTAAGGCACTCAATGGTGCTTTGCCACGACACACACATCACATTGAAAATCACTCGGCTCTAGTTTTCTAAACAAACTAGGGAACATGTTCTTTAATAAAATGAAAGGAGGATGGCCTAATCTAAGATGGTGGAGCCAAATTGAGGAGAAATCAGTAGAGGTTTCAGTGGAGTATGCCATCCCAAGCCTTCTTCTTTTTGTGTTAGGATTCTCCCCTTGCAAAATTTACAGCCCATTATACTCTTTAGCCACACCAATCATCTTCCCTGTGTCCTTGGTCTGAAACTTGCACAAATGAGAAGAAAAAACAGCATAGCAGTTTAGATCTTTGGTTAATTGATGAATAAAAATCAGATTGGTAGTCAAATTTGGGACATAAAGAGCATGACTAAGGGTTAAAGAAGGGCTGATTTGAATGGTACCTGTTCCGGTAATAGGGACTGATACACCATTTGCAATGGTGATTTGTTTGGCAGTGGTAAGCGGCTCATAGGTCTCAAAAAATTTTGGATTAGGTGTCATGTGATCCGTGGCTCTTGAATCAAGGATCCACATGTTATCCCTATCAATTTTTGAAGCTGAAAAAGAACAATTGGTTAGAGATATACCTTGTTGTTCAGTGGAGCATGAAGCTCCATCTTGGAAAGTTCTTAGGAAGGCTTTTAGTTTGCTAAGTTCTTCAGCATTTAACAGCTTTAGATCAGCCTCTGTTGGCTCTTTTGGCTCTTCTTTTCCACACTTTTCTTCCGGATCCTTGCTTGAAAGATAACTTTGAGATCTCATATTCTTGAATCCTCTAATCTTCTTCAACACAACCTCCTTTCCATGTAATTTAAAACAAGTTTCCCTGGTATGCTGGGGCTTCTTGCAATGAGTACACCATTGTCCTTCTCGACTTGTATTCCTTGTTTGGGTGACTGATCTCCCAAACCTCATCCCATCTCCCTCTTTGTTTTTGATAAAGAGGGCTGATCCTTCAGGACTATAATCAGTAAGCATCGCACTTCTTCTATTTTCCTCACTTCGAACGATGGAAAAAACCTCATTTAGGCTAGGAAGTTTGTCCTTACCTAGGACTTGTACCCGAACTTGATCAAACTCTTGATTCAAGCCAGCTAGGAACTCTACAATTCGATCTCTCTCCACAATCTGATGAAGGGCAATAACATCTGTTTTGCACACCATTTTAATTGCTTGATACTGATCGAGTTCTAGCCATAAGTCCCTCATTTGGTTGTAGTATTCGATCACTGTTAGCGGCCCTTGTTTAGTGGAGTTGATCTTTGTTTTTACCTCAAAGATCACTGATGCATCTCTAACCTTGGAAAAGGTTTGCTAGACGGTTTCCCATACTTCCTTGGCTGTGTTTAGGAACATATAGTTCCTACTTATGTCTGGCTGCGTTGTACTCCACAGCCATGATAGAATTCTTGAGTCTTCCACATCCCATGCTATGAAGGATGGGTCTTCTTCTTTTGGTGGATCTGCTGTCAAGTGACTTCCTTTGCTTCGGCCCTTGAGGAGAGTTCTGACTAGTTGAGCCCACTGAAGATAATTCCTACCATCTAATAGGTAGGATTGATGAAGAGTTGGCAATTCGGCAGCCATAGGAGTAGAGTCTACCGGATTTAGATCTCCGATTATGCTAGGAGAAGGAATGGAGGATGCAGGGGATGTCTCTGTCATACTGTCAAAGGCTTTCGAGAAGAAGGAAAAAATCTGCAATGAAGGCACTTGAAGTTGTGCAATGAAGGCACTAGGGTTTACTGTATCAGCCTATTAACGAGACTCTGATACCATGTAGAAGAAATCAATCTAATTCTTCATATATAAAACTGATACAAGAGCTTTCTTATAGACATACACTCTTGAACCCTAATGACTCCTACTTCAATACCACTCCCTAATATCTCTCCTAATTTGTAGGAAGATATCAGATTACAAAAAAACAATAAAATAGAAAATAAGAAACTGATAATATACATGGATAAATACTAAGAGAAGATAGAGATAAAAGTCTCCCTTTAATAGATAGGACTCTTAGGACTGCTATCGCCAACAATATCTCTTCTACTAATTTAGATATTCCTATTACCATTAGAAAAGGTGTTAGGCAATGCACTCAGCATCCCCTAGCCAATTATCTCTCTTACCACAAGCTGTCCCCAAGACATAGAAGTTTTTTTACTACTTTAGACACAATTGTTATTCCTAATTCGATGGAAGAGGCTTTAAAGGATAAAAAATGGGAGCTAATCATGCAGGAGGAGATGAGGGCATTAAAGAAAAATAACACATGGGACTTGGTTCCTAAGCCGAAAGGAGTGGTTCCAATGGGCTACAGGTGGGTTTTTAACCTAAAATACAATGTAGATGGTTCATTGGAGAGGTATAAGGCTCGATTGGTGGGCAAAGGCTACACCCAGACATATGGGATTGATTACTTGAAGACTTTTGCTCCGGTGGCCAAGATGATCACGATAAGAATTCTCTTGTTCTTAGAAGCTCACTATGGATGACAGCTACATCAATTAGATGTGAAGAATGCATTTCTTTATGGTGACTTAGAAGAAGAGGTCTTCATGGAGCAACCACTAGGATTTAAGGAAGGAAAAGGAAATGAGGTGTGTAGACTTAAAAAGGCCTTATATGGCTTTAAGCAGTCACCAAGACGATGGTTTGATAGCTTCTCTAAAGCAATGAAGTGTATGGGGTATCAACGGAGTAGAGGAGACCAAACTCTCTTTTTCAAGCACTTAGGAGAGGAAAAAGTGACTGCATTATTGGTTTATGTGGATGACATTATTGTGACAGAGAATGATATGGATGGACAACAAGATCTAAGAAGCAAGTTGGCCCAAAATTTTGAGATAAAAAACCTGGTAGTACTTAAATATTTCTTGGGAATAGATGTAACCTACTCCAAAGAAGGTATATTTCTATCCCAGTGGAAGTATGTATTAGACCTTTTGAAGGAGATAGGTTTATTGGGAAGCAAAGGAGTATGCACTCTAGTAGAGCCTCATATGAAATTGGGAGAAGACACTGACAATCCATCGGTAGATAAAGGCAGATATTAGAGGTTAGTAGGGCGTTTGATTTACTTATCACACACAAGGCCAAACATAGCCTATGTAGTGAGCTTAGTAAGTCAATTCATGCATTGCCCAACTGAGAGTCATATGCAAGCCGTAAGAAGAATATTGTGATAGTTGAAAACTACCTTGGGTAAAGGAATCCTATTTAAAGTAGGAGGTTCTTTTTATATACAAGGGTATACAAATGCGGACTATGTTGGATCTATAACTAATAGGAGATTTACTACAAGGTATTGCATGTTTTTGGGAGGAAATTTGGTCACTTGGTGAAGTAAGAAGCAGAGCATAGTGGTGAGATGAAGTGCTAAAGACGATTTTAGAGCTATGGCACTTGGTCTATGTGAGTTACTATGGATGAGGATTGTGCTAAAAGATTTGAAGATTGCTGTCAGAGAACCAATCAGGTTATTTTGTGACAACCAATCAGCCATAAGCATTGCACATAATCTAATACAGCATGACAGGATCAAGCACATTGAGATTGACCAACATTTTATAAAAGAAAATCTTGGAAAAGGTATAATTCAAATTCCCTATGTTCCTTTTGAGCAACAAGTGGCAGATTGTCTGACAAAAGGATTGGTGACTTAGAGATTTGAATACCTAATATGCAAGTTGTGAATGATAGATATTCATTCACCAACTTGAGGGGAAGTGTTAGCGCGAAAGGATTCTCAGCAAAGGAAAGGAGAGGAGGCAGCAGTGCAGTTTTTAGAATATTTTATTTTTGGTCTTGATTAGATTAGTTTCTTAAAGCAGATTAAGAATCTTTCATAATACTTTGTGTTATAATCTTTCCTAAATGTGTTGTAATATTTCCCATTGTAAACTTCCTATAACTGTATATTTTAACCCTATAACTAGGGCTGCATGTAAATGAATTAATTAGCTTTTCCATTCAAATCTTCATTTTTATTTCTGAATTTTTGTTCTTCCTTGAATATTTGATAAATTTTGTTAAAAAGCCTAAATATGGTTACGATTCACCCTATATTTTTAAAGGAATGATGTTCTTCGTAAGCTCTATCTTTCAATGATCCATGCCTCTCTAACCGCTTAATCCTTGATGAATCATTTTTAATTCAAGATATTTTGTCCATATAGTATGTATAATTTCAATATACATGTTTAAGTTGATTATTTAGTTCATTAATATTATTCGAAGGCACTTGGGTTCCAGTAACTCTAGATTACCTTCCTCGTTGTAAAAAAATTATGCACATGGATGAAATTACATATTTTGGTTTAAAATATGCCTAGATTGAACCTAATGATATCAAATAGTGTCATGGTTGAGAATAATGAGAAGATAAACCTAAACATGTCTAGAAGATTTATTTTATATCTAGTTGATGAATGAACCGAACATGCAAACCAGATGACATAATGCCTCATAAATTATGATGGTTGTTAATGTTTACATTAATTAATTCTACATTTTGGTTGATCATGATTAGGGCTATATGTAATAAATGTACATCCATGAGCATGATGATGTGCATAATATAAGATTATGTATGAGCATGTGCTTGGAATATTTAAGAATGTATGATATATAGATATGCTTTGAAATTTGCTTAAATGTTGCATGATGATTAATATGCGTGGCGGACAATGTCCGTGTGGAATACTAGAAGCTCAGTAGACAAAAGCCTAACGCGAGGGAGCTTCGGCTCACTATGCTTGCCTGATGAAAATCAGTGCGTGGAAGCACCTTGGTCCACAATTTGATGTTTATGTTTGCAATTACAAGTTAGGTATGTATTTTTAAGTCTTGGGTGCAAGTGGGACTTATGTGGGCCCCAAGTGTCGGTGCATGCATGCGTGTATATATTGTTATATGATGTTGTAAAGCATATTGTGGGTGAGTTTAATGTAAATAAGTAATTTCGTCGCTTGCTTTGATTCCTATTAATTCACGTCTGTTTAAAATTATACTTGCTGAGCCTTACGGCTCATACTTACTTTTACATCATTCCATGTAAGGGGAAAGCGAAAGTTGAGGGTGAGCCCAGTGGAGCTTGATCCTCGTTGGGTAGACTTGTGTACGAAGCAATTCCGATCAAAAAGGTCTTTGGGAGTGTCATGGGCAAAATTGTCACATTTCGTTATGTTGAAGTTAATTGAACCTGTAGAGAATTATGGACAAATGAGCCCCTAATGTTGTATTAAATGAACTTATGGTTCTTAATATTTATTTTGTTTCTGCTGTTTTAAAAAAATTGAGAATTTATTTACTTGAGTTTTTATCTATACCAATCTTTTTGAGACTCGCTAGTCTAATTGGCATGTCTAGGAAATATCAATTTTGCAAACCAAAGCAAACCCGCCAGTCACATTTGCGAGTTTGCCTATATTATGGGAAATGCTTGCATTTTTGGTTAAGTGTTGGCAAAGAGAAGGTAGAAAGACCTGCCAATTAAATTGGGGGCTCTTTCTTGGCCTAGGCTTGGATAACTTCCAATGCTATTTTGGTAAAATTTCAAACATGATTTTAATTGCATAAAAAAGATAATGTTAATTTAACAAAAAGTCTTCTCTTCGTTAGTTGGAAATAGAGGGCTTTTAACTTCCCTTTAGTTGTGAACTTTTTCTATGCTTTTATAATTTCTTCTCTTCGTCTTTTATTAACCTTCAAGCTTTGCACATTTATTTTGTGAAAGTTACATGCATAGGTACTGAAGATTTTTATATTTGAACAAATGCACCAAGTTTTTTGAAAGTTACACTATTGTAGATTATATAAAGGTGATCTACTAAAAGTATCAATTTTTATTAAGAAACAATAAGATCTGTAATATAGCCAGTGTAAATTTAATAGACAATAAATGCTCAAAATGTACCATGACCTAAAATAGCATACCAACTAAGCCAACCCCCATGTTCCACGACCTAAAATAGCGTACCAACTAAGTCTACCCCCATGTACTTCCAATCATACAAAGTTTCATACCCCATCACTGACCCCTAGCTTAGTGTAATCTTGACAACTATGGTTGAAACCTAGCATCAGCTATGGATTTCAACCAATGATGCTTGCATTTTCTTTTTCAACACCCACCCACCCCCTCGAGGTATAGTGTTTTTTTTTTTTTTTTCAGTTCTTGCCACATTCATCCTAGCAACAACTTAGCACGCTCTGTGTGTGTGTGTGTGGCTAATTTGATTGAAAACATCATGGATGGATTAGTTAAATGGGACTATAAATGATTATATCCATTAAAACTAGGTTTATATAGACAGCAGATGGAGAAATATTGTTCTCTTTCATAAAATTTGTTAAGCCTTCACTGTTCGTGAGTCTCTAAAATAATTCAAAATCCGGTCATGGCTTTGTTGCAAATCAATGCTTTTCCAAGTGCCACAATTTTTGCATAACTAGGGCATAATTCACTTTGGATGTCCTGTTAAATAATTCAATGCTATGAGTTATTAAAAGAACTATTTTTAGCATCAACTTGCCAATCAGGTCCGGTAGTAGCTGATTCTTAATGCTCCAACATAGAATCCTTGTGAGGTAACAAACCTTAAGAAATAAGCAAGGGTAAATTAGTCAATTAACCCTTTTTTTTTACGATCTGGTAGGTCATTGTAATTTCTCAAAATGGATGGGTGGTTCCTTGAATTTAGCCTTTCCTCAAGGGTGTTTTTTGTAATTTACCCATACATACGATGATGTATCTCTGGATAGGATACCAACTGATATTTGAGAAGTGCCATGTCAGCATTTTTCTACCATGTTGTTCATTAGTTTTCTTAAGAATTTATTTTCATTCTTCTACAATGACAACATCCTGTATTCCTACACTTTTTTCTTCAATTTCAATGTAGGTCCTACTCTAAGAATCTCTCACCCACCCTTCCCACCCTGTGTCTGTGTTTATCACTTTTCTTTCTATGCACAGATTAGATGTTCTCTACTGTTGCATGACCTCTCATTGAGTAGCATATGCCCTTTTCACTTTAGCTACCTTAGTTAGAAACCTAGATAAAGAAGAAAGGTTGTGTTAGGTAGCCGATAGCCAGTTTAAAACTTGTTGAATCAAACAATAAGCCTTGTAGAAGATAAAGATTAAGGCTTGATATGCTACCATTGTTGTAGCCATCTCAGTAAATTTAGGATTTATCATCTCTTTAGAAGTGAAGTTTTTTATGGTGGCAATCAAAAAGTTTATGCACTTTTCATTTCTCATTATTTATTTGTTTATATTTTGTTGTTTTCTTGGGTTAACTAAAAGTTCATGCACTTACGCTGCCTAACTGCCGTTGCATCAAAAAAGGACCCTAGGAAATATTGTGATGAGAGTTTGGTTTTATTAATGACAACATAGATCTACATAGGGTCCTCTTATCAATCCAAATATTTTAGCTTATCAAATTGTATGTCATTCAATTTTGTTAGCATAGGTTTTATTTGCTTGTTTCATTTTACTTTCTCACAACATTTCAGCCTAACTTATTATGCATAATCCTATTGTTTTGTGAGAATTAATTTTTTACCTTTTTGAGTTGTAGAGAAATAATGGACATCAAAGAATCAGAACAGAGAGCTCGCTCACATGCTAGACATTTGAGAAGTGCTCAGAATGAACATCCTTTGGAATTGAGACTAAAATTTGCCAAGGAATCTAAAGCTATTTGCCAAAGAAGGCTTTCTGCTGCTGAAGCTGAAATAGCTGATCTAAGGGCTGAGTTGACTGCTTCTGACAGGTTTCTTTTTGGATTCCTCTTTTTGAATGCACATGCACATTTGGTAATTCTTCATTTAGGAATAATGATATTAACGGTTCTTGTAATGGTCATATTAAAGCAATAGGAATATTATGATTATTTATCTTAAATGCTCCTTAAAGAAGTTCCATTTTAATAAAGTTGAAGTTCTTATTTTATTCTACAAAATTCTATGAAGTGAGAAGTGTTACATTAATGCCTAAAATAGACATGTTCTTAGATTCCAAAACTGACCTTTGATCTCAAATAGACATATATAAATATCGATCGAGTAAAAAACGCAGTTAGTAGACAACATATATCATAACAGTACTAGGATAAGCAAAGACACAAGTTTTTATGCAAATTATTTACTGAAAATGTGTCAATTATGCCACAAGGGATGCCATGCGAGTAGGGGTGCTTGTGTGGCATGGGGCGAAACATAAACACACTTAGTAAGTGTTTTTAGTGATAAAATCATAAAAACTCTTGCCAAGTGCATTTATTGATGAAAACAATATCCATGCTAGCCAAGTGTTTTTATTGTTTTATTAGTATACACACTTTGGCAGGTGCATTTAGTGATAGAATCAATAAACACACGTAGAAAGAGCTTTTATGCCTTTGGCAATGCCACTCAAGGGACCTTGCCCATGTGTTAGCTGGCGTGGCCACCCTAATACTATTCTTGTAATTATTTTCAAGTCGATAATGTGTTGGTACTTTTTTTTAAAATATTATTATTTGAAAAGATAACTCTTTGTTTGGCGCATAAGAAAGAATTCTATTGGGTAGTTACTAAGCCTTTTTATATGTGCTTATGTTCATTCCGTTT
Source organism: Diospyros kaki (assembly GCA_036245055.1). Taxonomy (NCBI): domain Eukaryota; kingdom Viridiplantae; phylum Streptophyta; class Magnoliopsida; order Ericales; family Ebenaceae; genus Diospyros; species Diospyros kaki. Next base: position 9,863,026 of record BSEG01000003.1, read on the forward strand.
CTTAAAGTTGGTATTAGCTATGACTACGAACAGACAATGAAAACAATCACAAGCCTTAATCCCCTATGTGATCATATGGCATGGGGAAATCCATAATAGTTTTTTAATCATTATTTATTTCTCTAAATTCAGGACCTCCTCTTGTGAAGATATATATTTTTTTTCTGAATTTGAATTAAAAAATTCAGGGTTGATAACCTTGTTGTTCTTGACAATTTAAATAGACAATAGACTTGTGCATCAAATCCATCCTAATTTGTCTGAATAGAAGTACTCCCACCATATCTCAACTAAGACTTATAAATACTTAAACCTTTTTGACTCCACAACAACTAACTTAAAATTAGGGAAAATATAACAGGAAATGTATAGAATAGTTCAACCTATGTTGATTAATTTCTGCTAACACCACCCCCCCCCCCAAAAAATATATATATATATATATATATATATCGAAGCAAGGGCTCGAGCACCAAGCATAGTTGCGAACTTCTTAAACTTTTCTTCCTGCAACGAACTCCCAAATGTGGTGATAACCAATCTAATATTTTTTGTTCTTCCTTACTAGACGAGATTCTTGTATAGCTATTGTAGACTTCTTATCACAGAGAATTTTTGTTGCCTTCTCTTGCTTTTGTTTCAAATATTATAAAATGTTCCTAAACCAAGTAGCATGACAAGCTGCTGTTGTGGCTAGTATGTATATTTTCTTCTATGCTTAATAAAACTGTGGTTTTTTTTTTCCCTCCTTGGAAACCCATGAAACAGCTCCAGAACTAAGAGAAAATAACAGACAGTTATGCTTGTCCTTTCTTCCACATTTGTTGCCTAATCACTGTCACTAAATACAAGAAGGTTATTAATTTCATCTTTACATATCTAACACCATAATTTGTAGTCCGTTAATCATACCTCAGAATTCTCTTGGTTGCACCCAATTGATGTTTGCTTGGGTTGTGCATGAATCTGTAGATGAGACTGAAACAAACATAATATCTCGTCTTTCAATGAGCAAGATACATCAATCCACCAACAATTATTTTAAAATGCTTCTAATAAATTTTTCTAGCACAATCATTCAACGACAACTTCTCATTAGTGTTAAGAGGTACACCAACAATCATTTTCCACATGATTTGCTCCACAACAATAAGAGCAAGATGCTAAATTAGCATTATTACCACTCTTGATGTTTCTTTGTTGGGCATTAAATTTGTGCCGCCCCTCTTCCATGTGCTAAATTCCCCTATTCTCTACATATAACATCACCTCCTTTTTAGCTTCCACCACCATTTTCCTTCACATCAAACTTTGTTAGAAATGCATGCTCTAAAACATGTTTAGTTACTCTATTTAACCATCGCTTATGTGCTTGAAGCAATCTTATTATTTCAGCTGATGAGTAATTAGTCAAATCCTTTAATTCTTCATTTTCAGCAACAACATAATTAAATTTGGAGGGTAGACTTCACAATAACCTTCCATTCTATCAACTATATGTCTTACTTGATTCACAATGGGTATACTTTGATGAATAACCTTTGAATTGATTCTAAAGTTTTGAGTAGTCATTTTCGACAGGGCTATTCGCACCAAATGCCAGACGTTTTTGGGTTTGGCAATTTTATCAAATGCTTTCAATTTTGGCAAAAAGAGCCTAATTTTTTAAATTAGTTGCAATTTTAGCCAATGTTGAAATCAATTTTGACTAGCTTGTGGCTTTGCCCATGTGGCATGCCACTTGGCATTTAATTTAGTTTTAATTTTTTTTGATTATTTTCTAAGGAAAAATGCTCTATTTTCTCTCATCTACCATGGCCGCCTTCTCTCTCCTTTGTTATAGCCGTTTCTCGCCTTGCCTCGTCGCCGACTTACCTCGTCGCCTCTTCTCTACTTTGCATGAATTGGTTAACACACACACACACAACAACATACACACACACACACATCAACATATACACACACACAGAAACATATACACACATAGCAACATATTCACATTCACACACACAACAACATATATACACACACACACCAATATATATATACACACACAGAGCAAAATATACAGTGGCTGGCGGCAACAGGGGGTGACGGATGCGGACGATAGATCAAGCAGTGGTAGGGGGCAACGGCAGCGCTGCCAGGAGGGAGAGAGAAAGAGAGTGAAAGGGTGAAAGAGACGATGAAGTCTGATCTGAAGTCCGATCGGACTTCATTAAAGATCAGACTTCTCCGATGAAGGTTGGAAAAGTCTGATCGAAGAAATCCGATAGTCAAGGCCGGAGAAGTCCAATAATGAAGGTTGTAGAAGTCTGATTAGAGAAGTTCGATAATGAGGGCTGGAGAAGTCTGATGATGAAGAAGTCTGATAATGAAGGCTGTAGAAGTTCAATAATGAAGGCTATAGAAGTCCAATTGGAGAAGTCCGATAATGAAGGCCAAAGAAGTCCGACCAGAGAAGTCTAATGATGAAGAAGTCCAATAATGAAGGCCGTAGAAGTCCGATCAGAGAAGTTCGACAATGGAGGCCGTAGAAGTCCGATAATGAAGGTGGTAGAAATCTAATCAGAAAAGTTCGTTAATGAAGGCCGTATAGAGAAGTTCGATTGGAGAAGTCCGATCGGACTTCTCCGATGAAGGCCGTCGGACTTCATCATCGATCTCTCTCTTCCACCCTCTTGCTAGCACCATCGTCACCCCCCTCCCCCCCCCCCCCGACCGTCGGCCATTGTATATTTTTTTTGTATGTGTATGTATATATATGCTTTGTGTGTGTATATATATAAATGTTGCTATGTGTAAACATTTTTGTATGTGTGTGTGTGTGTGTGTGTAAATATATGTTGTTGTGTGTGTGTTAACCAATTCTTGCAAAGTAGAGAGGAGGCGACAAGGTAATTAGGCGGCCCTAGGCGGCAACGAGGCAAGGTGAGAAGCGGTCATGGCAGAGGAGAGAGGAGGTGGCCATGGTAGTGAAGAGAAAAGAGAGCATTTTTCTTCAGAAAATAATGAAAAAAAATTAAATGCCAAGTGGCGTGCCACTTGGGCAAAGCCACATGCCAGTCAAAATTAATTTCAGCATTGGCTAAAATTGCAACTAATTTCAGAAATTGGACTCTTCTTGCCAAAATTGAAAGCATTGGATAAACTCACCAAAACTTGAAAATGTTTGGCTTTTTGGTGCTAATAGCCCTTTTCAACAAAGTAGACTACTTGACTGTAACCACCTTGGTTGAACCTTGATATTCTTCTTGAAAAAAAATCTCATGCCTCTTTTGATGTGGTAACACCAATAATTTTTGAGAATATAACTTCATCCAAATCTTGTCAAATCGTGAACAAAGCTTTGGTATTCTTTTCATTCAACTCATTTCCATAAGCTGTTATCATTCTTAGGCCTATCCACATCTGTACACATGTTCTCTTTATACCCACATAACCGTTTAAGTCAACTCCTAATCTTTCCAAAATTTTACTTTTATCTCTTTAATCAATTTGATTTGTTGGGGTCATGCATTGACAACCCATCTCATCTTTTTGAGGCAAATAATTTTGATTCTTCTTCTAATCATCACATCCACCGCCTCTTTAGATTTCCTTGTAAAGGTTTTGATGTTCCACGATCCAATTCTGAGCTTTTGGTCCTAGAATAACCTCATCCTTCATAATTATCTCTGAAAATGAGAGCATTTCCAAATTTGGTACTACATTTTGATGCCAATTCCACATTGGCCCATTTTCTACTATACTAAGCAATACAATACACTGTTATGAGTGTTATGTCTCTACTAAATGATCTTTTGTCTAGAATCCATGCTAAAAAGATTCAAAATTTTTTCATTATGGCTTTTAGTTACCTAACCCACCAACCCTCCTTTATTTGGAGTTTGTGATTGGTAATGAAAAGAAGTAATATGTTTAACACCAAAATTTTTTAAAGGAATACTTAATCCATAAATGGAGTTACACTACAACTAAATGAGAAAAAAAAATACATGTGTGCATCATGTGTGTGAGGACCCTCGCCCGGAGATCCTGGAAGCCCATGAGCCCTAGACGGGAGTCTCAAAAGAGAGAGATAAGACACCAAAAATCGTTGGCGAAATATCATGCAAAAGAACTAATACACTAGCACAACAAAAGCGTCGTATATACATACATACAAAATGGAAAGGTAATGAGGTGGCAACATACGCACACCCTCTAACAAAACTTGGGCTCAAGAATCATGACACTCAAAACACGACTAGCAATTTCCTGTACCCTAAAATTGCAAAAACATCCCCATGACTGACGACTGGGACAACCTTGTACAACCAGCTACCCAATCACTCAGACGTAGTTGCCCTCACCTTCGGCCTTCGCTTTTCCTTTACCTGGAATGATGTAAAGCAAGGGTGAGTCACAAGACTCAACAAGCAAACGAAAGAATAACAGCAACGCTAGGAATAGAACTCTCACACTGATAACCACCCACAACATGCCGTGCAATAAATTAAAATGTCACACCATACCATGCATCAAGGTATTCAGTTCTCAACATAAATATACTAATGCACATAACTGTCCTTGGGGCTCACATAAGAAATGCATAACCTGGCACCCAAGTCCCGACCTACAAACCTGTTGCAGCCATGAACTGGCTAGCATCACCCACATGAGTCCAAGGCCCTCATAACATAAACCACATGAGATCGAGGCCCTCAACATAATCACATGTCGGAGTTCTTGAGTCATAGCTACCCGGAGTCGTGCTCCACTCATAGCTATCGAGGGTCAACTCCCTAACACATCATACTGTAACCATGCAATGCAGCAAATAATAGATGCATGGCGTTGTAAGCATCAACGTGATACATTGGTCCCCATAAGCCAAGCATCAGGCCATGCTTTGCCCACATAGGAATACTCATCCGATGCAATGCTTGTGCACCTAGTCATTCTAAAATGCCCGTGTCCAAGCATTCATAACTCATCTACCCCCCAATGATGCAAGCCTAACCCCATGCGCTATAATGCCATGCAGTATGTTATATAATGGTAGAGTCGGTCGACAATGACCAGGCATGGGTCAACAATCCTTGACTAAGAACAACCGGTCGACAGCCTTCTTCGCGCCGGTCGACAGTCTACTCCATCGTTGTTGAACGGTCGACACTTGCCTCATCGTTCGACAGCTCTTGTCCCCAGTTACGACTGCTCACACCCGAGAGACCCAAAATTGTACCCCAACCTCTAGGATCCTAGTCCCAAATTGGTTTGGCATCATCCCCAAGGGAATAGGGGCAGTACAATACCCTGTAAGCATTTAACAAACAAAATCCTAGAAGCCTCTTATTTAATTTAATTTAATTTACACTAAAGAAAACTATAATCCATATAAATAATACTCGGATTTAGGGAGGGGATGCAATTCGTAAAGCAAAGGGACCTTGCAAAGGAAGTAGAGAGCTTGCCTTTTAATAGCAGATTTCAGTGTTTTTCTGCTCATATGTCGCTAAATTAAGAAATGCTGCAAGATATTATAATTTTTACTAAAATTAGTCAAATCACACCCTAAATTAATTTCCAATCATAAGGAATTTCTAATATTTTTTCCCCACTTACTTGGCTACTTTAAACTTCGATTACACAATTTTTCCCTCAATTTTCCTTGGATTTCTTCCCATTTTCCAGCCTCTGTGTGCCTTCTTCTTCTTTGAATTTTCCTTTTCTGATGCTCGATTTTTACCCAATTGCATGCTGTAAAATGGAGGTTTAAAGGCACAAAAAGGTGGGTGGATGAGGGCTGGTGACATGGCAGCCAGGGTGCCACCGCCTCAGCCCTGGAAAAATCCAGCCATCCCCCCCCCAGGGGTGCGCTTGCTCCAGCTGAAACTTGGGACCCAAAGCCGCACGTGCCATCTCGCCTAGCTGTTCCCTCAATAAATATCCACCCCCCATTAATTTTAAAGAGATCCTACAACAACTTTCGAAAATTACACCTAAACCCCGTAATATCCAAAAATTAACACCTACACCCCACTTAATAATAACACTTATACCCTAATTCCTTCCAAATAATTAGCCATTTTCCTAGAATAAAATAATTCAACATTTCCTTTAAATTAACACCATAAATTAATTAAATAAATTAAATTGCTAATTAGCGAGTTAGTACAATGTGGGAAGCTTTCCAATAGAGAAAATGGAAGAGTCAGAAAGTCGCATTGCAACTTTACAAGTAACTATAGTGTGTAGATTTTCCTTTTTTTTTTTTTGGAAATAAGACATGAATCTATTAATTAATTCAAGAGAGAACATGGACAACAAAAATGACAAGCCAAACAGATCAAAACCCTCACATCACCAAGTGAGACTTAATGACAAAATAGAGGTCAATTGCCACCCAACCCTAAAAGGAATAGGGTACAAGAAATTGAAACCACCCTCAACTACTATTAGTAGCCAAAAGACAGTTATACATAAGGGGGCAAAACCATCCCCAAACTAAAATGAGACTAACCACCTCCCCTATTGGAAAAAAACGCAATATAAGTTGTGAATAGAAGTATAGAAATGAGGGGTCCCAAGCTTGGATCTAGTAAAATAAACATGTAATAGTCAATCTGAACAAACCAGTTGAAGGAACTGAAAAATTATCGAACACCTCTCTATTTCTCTCAAGCCATAAAGTCCACAATTTACCGAAGAAGACAGGGAACCAAAATCTTTTGATAGTTTTCCCAAAGACAACCCCTTCCCCACGCTTAATCAAACATCTCCAAGATATTCCTTGGAGCTATCCAACATAGGCCCCGGCATTGGAAAACTACGCACCAGAAATTCCATCTTACCTCATAAAGGAGGAAAAAGTGATCCATAAATTCATCAAAGTGGCCATAGAAAGGACAACGATATTTTCATTTGAAGAAAGAAATAATTCTTCTCTTATATTGAACTGAATATGTCCTTTAAGATATGCATTAGAAATTGGGAGATTATATCCCAATATCTTAGGAAATATACAACAGGGAAAGAAAGATAAACAAGAGATCTCCAATAACAGGAAGAGAACATATGTAGGAAAGGAGACATTAGGAAAGGAGTCATATTTAGGAATAAATCCACAATCTTCGACAGTCTCCCTCAAGCTGGTGAGTAGATATCTTCCATTCCTAACTTGCTTGTTATTTCCTAAAACTTGACAGTAGGAAGTCCCTCAATTAGAACATCTACTAATTGACATACAAAGTTCTAATCAGCTCACTATCAAGCTAATCCTTTATAAAATGCCTGTCAATCTCTATGTTTTTAGTTTGATCGTGTTGGACTAGATTGTGGGCAATGTTGATGGTTGACTTGTTATCATACTAGAACTTCATAGGCCTACTTCATTTAATCCTTAAATCATTTAGGATTATTTTTAGCCATAACAACTCATAAATTGCATGAGCCATGGCCTTGAATTCAGCTTCAGCCCTAGATTTAGCAACCACAAACTGCTTCTTGCTCCTCCATGTCATAAGATTATCTCTTAAGAACATGCAATAACCTATGGTAGACCTACTATCAACAAGTGATCCTATGTAGTCTGCATCTATATAAAGTTTTAAGGTTAGCTCACCACTTTTTTTGGAATAACAATCCTCTCGTAGGTATAGCTTTGAGATACTGAAGTAGTCTTTGAACAGCTTGCAGATGCTTCTCTCTAGGATCAAGCATAAACTGACTTACTACACTGACAACATAGGCTATATTTGGCCTTGTGTGTGATAAATAAATTAGTTTCCCAACCAGGCTTTTGTAGCCCCCTTTATCCACAACACTACTAGTTTCTTCCTTGCCTAATAAGTGATTTTCTTCAATAGGAACATTGTCGATTTGCTACCAATTTTTCCAGTCTCCTTGAGTAAATCTAAAACATACTTCGTTTGACAAATAAAGATTCCTAGTTTGGAGTAACTTCAATCCTAAGGAAATATTTCAAGTTTCTAAACTCCTTAATCTCAAATTCACAGGCCAAGAAATCTCTAAGATCCTCTTTGTTCAGTTTTATCATTTCCAAAAACAATTATATCATCAGCATAAACAAGTAGGGCAGTAACCTTACCTCCCTTGGTATGTTTGATAAACAACGTATAATGCCCTTAACTTTGCTTATATCCCATTTGCAGCATGACTATTGTGAATCTCCCACACTATGTCCTAGGTGACTACTTCAACCCATATAGTGCTTTCTTTAGCTGACACACCTTCCTTGGTGAGATTCTTCCATCAAAACTAGGTGGAATCTCCATAAAAACTTCTGCTTCCAAATTTTTGTGAAGAAAAGCATTCTTCACATCAAATTGTTGTAAATTCCAATCAAATTGTGTTGCTAAAGATACTAGTACTCTCACACTATTCATATTAGCTACTAGTGCAAAGGTTTCAAGGTAATTGATGCCATATGTCAAGTATACCCCTTTGTCCCCCACCTTGCCTTGTACCTTTCAAGAGAACCATCAACTCTATCCTTGAAGGTGTAAAGCCATCTACATCCCATGGGTTTCCTATTTTTAGGACAAGAAAACAATCTCCCAAGTTTGATTTTTTTTCTAGTGCATTCATCTCCTATTTCATGGCTTGTGCCCACTTCTTATTCCTTTAATCTTCCTAAACTGTTTTTGGTATATTAATGGAATCTAGATTGTAAGAAAACTTTTATGTTGAGGTGGTTAAGAGACACAAAATCATATATGGGATGCTAGGAGCATTTTCTAGTTCCTTTTCTTACTGCAATAAGAGGATAAATATCAAATTGCTCATTAATAGATGAGGGAGAGTGTTATTTTAGTACACGGACTTCATATTTGACTTTGATTAACATGTTGTCAAATTTGATTTTGAGTGGGATTTATCTTATCTGGGAAATATCCTATTTGAATCATCTTCTGATCGGGATATGATTTCCTGTGTACATCTACTAATGATTTTAGGTTTATAAATAGTTCTCAATGCTCTAGAATGAATGCAACAATATCATCTTAGTGATATTTTGATAGCAAGTACATCACTATTGTTGTACCAATTTCATGATGGTGATATTTTATTTTTTCTGCCTGTGGTTTTTCCTGTTTTAGGTTTTCCACGTTAAATTCTATGTTTGTGTGTGTGATTGATGGTTTGTTTGTGGTTTGTTTACGATCCAATTTTGTAACACAAGGGAAGAAAGATAAAGAAAAAATCTCCTAAAACAAGAAATCTCCAATAATAGGAAAATAACATATTTAGGAAAGGAGCCATATTTAGGAATAAATCCCCAATCTTCAATCATCATTTAGAATTCCTTTCTTCACCAAATTCACGTTGGTGTTAATTTTGTTAAGGAGAACCAACCATATAAATACTTCCACTTTAGGTGGGGCGAGAGTAAACCATATATTCCTAAGAAACCCCAAAGCTTGAGGACCCCTGTTGAAAACTGCATTCTCTTTTAATTGGAGGCATAACAAACAAACTAAAAATCACCACTCTGAGCCAAGGACCAATAAATTCTATCTTTTGAGTCTATCCTGAAATTTTGCACTAACATTAACTGCAAAAGATCCTCCAAATGCACAGACTCCCACTAGAATGAAGGCCACTCAAACACGAGTTTCAAACACATACTAAACCTGACCAAGAACCAGTAAAGGAAATACAACAGTTCTTATTTTCTGATATCTGGAAAAGCCTTGGAAACCTCTCCTTTAGGACAGGCAACCCCTGCCAATTATCTTCCCAAAAATGGGCACAATCCCCTTTCCCAACACGGAACTTCAAATAGCTATTAACCACAGCTCTAACCTCTGGAGAGCGTAAACAGGTTGCTTAAATGTCTTTCGAGACTGTACTAAAATAATGAAAAGAGACAGAATTTTTAGTTTGTGGCCAAGAAGGGCTCAAGTTATACTTGTCCATAAGGAATTTGCGTCACAGGAAGCCCTCATCATTAAGAAATTGCCACCACCATTTAAACAACAGAGCATTGTTCTTAATGAGAATAGACCCTTGCTTTAGTCCCTTCACGATCTCTCAAAGCTCCACTTACTCTTGATGAGGTTATAAGGGTTGTCTGGGAGTGTGATGACAGTAAAGCTCCAAGTCTTAATGGGTTCAATTTCAACTTCTTTAAAAGATTTTGGCCTCAAATCTCTTTTGATGTTATGGAGTTTACTCTTCTTTCTTATGCTCAAGTCAAGCTTCCAAAAAGTGCTAAGTCAACATTTTTCATGCTTATTCCCAAAAAGGCAACCCCTGCTAAACTAGATGACTTTCGGCTTATTTCCTTTATTGAGGGCTTCAAAAGATTTTCTCTAGTGTTGGTTGGTGGCCATGTTGCGAATAGTTAGTCACGAAGTTATTAGAGAAACCCAAAGTGTTTTTATTGAAGGTCGTGAAAATTAAGTGATGAGGGACTAAAGAAGGATTTGCATGAAAGTTTCCATTTGCTAAATTGCACAATTAAACCCATTAAGTGAAAATTCAATTTTTCTTTGGCTCTATGGGATATGCCTGCCAGAAAAAGTGTTGCTCTTACATTTCCCTGATTATTATTAATTGAATAAATTATTTTATTTATTTAATTTTCATTTGGAGGTAAGGGGTCTGATGTGTGGTGCAAATATCTGGTATGGGGCAAAATATGTTTGCACCAATGAGGGGGATGTGGAGACTTTCTTGGTCTTTAATAATTCAATACATATATAATTTATATTTTCGTGACAATCTTGTGAATCAGCTCATTAAGTTATTTCTGTTCTTCTAATTTGGGTTCAGAAGTGTTTTCTAATCGAAATCTTATTTTGACTTAATGGAACATATGCGAATACTTTTTGATTGCCTAACTTTCCACTTTTATTGCTACAACTGCTCATGACATTGCACTTCGTACCCCCCTTTTAACTCTCTGAATCATATTTTATCATCATTTTGTTTTTCCTTTTCCCCTACCTATAGCAAGTCAGATACAACGTTACTTTTTTTAATTAAGTTCTTGATCATGTTCTCTTGTTTTTCACCTGCAGAGATGTTTTAGAGTTGAAGGAGGCTATTCAAATTAAAGATGAGGAGAGAGAGGCTTATGTTTCTATACTCGAGGCATGTTAAGCCATGTTTAAATTCCTAAATAACTTATTATAAAAGAAAATCCTAAATACATGTCTTTTCCTGTTCAATCCTGGGGAGACTTTGATTCTTTCATCCCGTTCCTATTTTATCACCCTCTACTTTTTATGCTTTGTACTTACTGTAGACTAAGGGTGAAGCATATGAAGATATGGTGGCACAAAACCAATGTTTGAGGCAGCTAGCGAGTGAAAGGGAAGCTTATAACGTGAAGGTTTGTGCCCAGTTACCTCCCTTGACTGAATTTTATTATATGTTATTAGAAGCTAATGCTGGAAGTTTATGATTTAGTTGTTTGTTTTATACCATAGTTGATTGCTGAGATTGTGAAATTAAAGGAGGAGCATAGCCGTTTACTCCCTGAAATCCAGGGATCATCTTTGAAGTTGAGGACTACTGCCATTGAACACCAGGTAAGGTTCATCAGTAGTTAGTAGTCATAGTTGTAACTTATCTCAATCAACCAATATGAGAACCTTGTAGGTGGGAGCTTGCATCAACGAAGAACTAAAATCTACTAAAGAAGGTAGACTCCTTGGAGTTAATCTGGAAACTGCAGTGAGAGAATTGGAGGATGCTAAGAACGAAACAGACTGGCTGAAATCTGCAATCTCTTCTTCTGAGAAGGAATATGAAGAAATACAAAGAAAAATAGACGAAGTCAAAATGGAGTTGGAAAAGGAAAGGTGCTTTACTTTTTCCCTTTTGGAGTCTTGCATTTGAAATATATGCCCTTGACCTTTTTTGGTTTAAAGCCAAGCCCATTATACAAAGGCTTCCCCCCCCCCCCCCCCAACACACACACACACACACACAAAATTGCCCAAATTAGGCTGCAACTGTATTATTTTAAGGTGAAAAATTCCTTTGATCAATGGTTAGCCCCATGTGGGTTATATTCTCTAGGAGGGTTATATGTGCTGAATAGGTTCTTATTTGTAAAGAAGGCCAATTCGTATTTCGGCATGCATAGTCATTTTCTCTTATTGCAAAACAAAAAGGAACATGAAATTGTGGAAAGTCCTAAGCCAAGCATGGGATACGGGTTTGAAATGGTTTCATTTGCCTGTGAAAAATGAATGTCATTTTCTTTTATGCAAATGGGTTTTCAAGTTATGAATTTAATTTTGTATTTGTTCCTATAAAATAGAAGTGAAAGGAAAAATCTTGATGAAGAGCTGAAGGAGGTAAACAATGAAGTTGTTGAAATGAGTCCCCAAGTTACAGAGATACAGAAACTCCACAATCAAATCAAGGACTGCAAGGCTATGGTCATGTGTGGTGCATGTCTTACTCGGCCAAAGGAGGTATGGATGCATGTTTTTCTAACCTTGTAGGTTTTCTTTCCTTTGCCATTGCCAGGCCGTGTGCTAAGTTATAAACTTCTCCCATTCTTTCAGTTGTTTGGATTGGATTTTATTCATGAACTTCTGAATTTTTCCTCCACCCAAACTCTATTTCCATTTACTCCTTGGTTTGATAATTTATTTTTCGTGTTTGGTCTATTATGTCAGGTTATGATTATGAAGTGCCATCATCTATTTTGTAGTCCATGCATTCAAGGTCTTCTACAGACATGGGGTTGCAAGTGCCCTAATTGTGGAACTGTGTTTGAGCCAAATGATGTTCGGCTTATAAAGATGTAACTGTGCATTTCCGGGCAATTGGTTGTGGGCATTATCGGCACCTACCCTTGTGAACCCAACCACCTTGAAGCCTATGATTTATTTGATTTTTTTATGGATTGTGATGTATTGAGTCTTGGAGGAACAAAAGAGAATTGATGTATTTACCCTTTGGTTTGTTTTCTCAAGTTAGAAGTGGTAGACATATGAACATTGTAACTTTGCAGAGCTTGTTTACATGCAGTTGTTGTACTTCAAAAGTTGTGCTTTTTTGTTATTTTTCCTCTTTTTGTATTTTTTTTCTGTTGAATTAGAGCATATTGATTGTGCTATGAGCATAATATAATTTTCATTTTCTTATTCCAGTTATTGAAATCATAGTAAAATGTTTGAAATATTTTACATTTTATTTATTTTTTTATCAAAATGATTGTATATTTTTTAGAAAGATCAAGGTTTGAAAAAGTGTTTCAAAAATCATACTAGATGAATTGTCAAAATTTGGCCTCAAAAATAAGATTTTAAGAAGTGTTATCAAAATGACTTATCGCCCATTTTAAATCAGCAATTGGTTTGTGATAGTTCAGATACGATTAAAATTTTGTTTGGATGAATCAATGGTTGATATTTTTATTTTTTTATTTGGCTTCATAAATTTAATTTTTATCCGTCAAGGGATGTTATTCACTGTCGGTCTCAAGTCCAAATAAAAGAAGAGGATTGCATTAGGTAACCGACAACTAACGTAAAACCTAGTCGGATCCAAATATAAATTCTAAACAAACTATCTGTTGGAGCGTAATCCGTATAGAAGTCTAGAATTTATGTAACCGACTCCACATAGTGGGATAAAAGATAAATATTTTGTTGTTGTTTATAAAAATTGGTCGAACCATGATTCTACCTTTGTTGGAAGTTAGAAGAAACATGTTTGTTCTTAATATATTAAATTAGAATTTTAAGAATATTTTGGAATTAGATTTTATAAATTTTTTGAATTTATCACTTTTTAAAATTATAAACAATTTATTGGATGTTGAATATCTACTATGAGCACTAGGAAAGCACATACTAAAAATTAATAAAACCACGTGGTGCAATTAGGGTCGGAAGGTATGGGTTTAGCCCCATTTTCTGGACCCAGTTCCTATAGCAACTCTAAAATTTATTTGATTTTGAAGCTTTAATTTTTTAAAAAAAATCATTAAATAAATGTCTCAATGATCAATGAAAAATAAATTTTTAAGATAAAATTCTTGTAAGGAAATCACCCAACTATGTGGGGTAATTAGTTATGTGGCTCTCTTTAATGCATGGAAACAACATAGCATTTTCGAGACATTTCTCGTTTTAGAAACATTGAAAATATCTAGAAACTTTTTTTAGGCTATTTATGTAATTTTATAAACGTTTCGAATGACATTTCATAATAAACTTAAACTATAGTTAGAGACAGAATTTCTTCCATCTTTAAGTAGTAAATATATATTTAAATCAATCGATTTCACATGTCTTCTTCTCTTCTTCTCCTTAGTCCTCATGCATTTGCCCTAATTTCTGAAGTCTGAAACACTCTTGACTCAATCCTCTCGTCTTTGACCATGATCGATCGTCCTTTTGTCGTCGTTCTCCTGTCAGCCAATTGCTTGGTGCTTGGTGCTTGATGCTTGATGTCGTTGTTGATTTAGTTGCTCGATGCTTAATACGATTACTCATGAGTCGCCATTTTCAACTCCAATTGCTCAGTTCCCTCTCATCACTAACTGCTCCGTGTCCATGCCACCCTCGATTCAAATTAACTATTTTTTAAATTGAATAACTATTTTATATTAAAAATTATATTTATATAAAAATCCCCTATATTTCTTTATTTACACATTTACCATACATTTTCGTTTCTTATTTTTTTGAAAAAATGTCGTTTCTCCGTTTCCATTTCGTATCAAAAATATTTCCTATTTTCATTTCTAAACAACCTAGGTGGTTATAGGCCAATTAGCCATGGACCATAGCATGTGTAGAAAATTTTTAAACAAATCATAAATTTGCCGATAAATTTTAGAAATTTAATTTTATGTGCTTGCAATAGGTGATGCTAGTCATCATAAATTTTCTGATGTGTAGCCAGGATCAAAACATCAAAACCCCAATTGCGACATAAATAAAGTTAGGTTTGACTCATTTGTTGAATTAATGCTTCATTTAATTTCTTGGACCATTTCCTTTATCGGATTCTTTAATTCAAGCTTATCCATCACCATGCATGTTTTCACACTTTCAATCAACAAGACTATACACATTTCAAAATTTTCAAATAAAATCTACAAAAACTATACTTTGAATTTGCAAATAAAATAAGAGTGACAACTTACAGATGGTAGAATATACACTCATGAAACTTACAAATTTATAAAAATCCTAAAATTCTAAACATGACTAAACTTTCTGAGATTTAGGGTTAAAATTGTTCTCATTCAACCCAAGTTTAATCCAATAATAGGTAAGTTTCTAAAATAACTAGTGCTGGCCTTGAGGGTAGGCAACCAAGGTGACCCGCCTAGTGTAATACCCAGGAAAATCCTTAAGGGTATAAATGACATTTTATGAAGGGTATAAATGGAATTATCGAAAGAATGAGGTTTTAGGGATCACTATCGCAGTCTTAAGCGACCGAATCAGCCGAAGGGAGTACCCCGAACCCTAGATAGCCAAGAAGAATGGTATAGTATCGACAAGTAATACGAGTTATAATTTTAGGCATCAAAAGAAGTTGGATCAGAAATAGTTTCCAGTACAGCAAAAAGGCAATTGTGATTTAGGCTGAAATACCAAATTATCGTACGAGGCATCCGGGAAGTCAATGGAACCCCGAGGAAGTTCATATTTGGCATATAAAGTAACCCTTCAGTAGTTTTTGAAAGAAACAAAAGGGTTTGTAGCCAAAACGAAGATTTGAGTCTAAGTGTAGTTTTTTCAAAATTCACAGAGGGAGATCGAAATGATATTTTTTCGGAATTTTAAAGAGAATGTTTTAGGATATTTCAAAGGGTTATAAAGGTCTTTAAAGAGAAGTTCAGTTTTTGAGCCAGGGGCAAAATCGTAATTTTTTAGATTGGGGTAAAAGTGTAATTTACCTAAAAATTAGGGACATTAGCGTAATTAGTCTATTTTTTTAGGGACTAAAATGTAATTAAAAATTAGTCCGAGGACCATGTTGAAAAGGGTTAAAGTGCAATTACCCAAAAGTTCGGGTCAAAGTGTAATTATTGAAACTTTTTTACTAGGGGCATTTGAAAAATTCAGGAAAAAGCCTCATAAATGACTTTAGTGATAAAGATGAAGTTTCATGATGATATTAGAGATAAGATGAAGGCTTATGATGACGTTAGAGATAAGATGAAGGCTTATGATGAGTTTAAGGATAAGATTTGATTGGATAAGATAAGATTTGGATAAGATTTAATTGGATAAGATTTTGTTGGATATGATTTGAATAAGATTTGATTTGGATAACAATGATTATATAAAATCTTAAAAGATTTGGAATGGTTGCAGAATATCTTAGAAGATTTGGTAATGATTATATAATATCTTTGAAGATTCACAATGATTGCAAAAGATATTAGAAGATTTTGGAATGATTGCAAAAGATATTAGAAGATTTGAAATGATTATAGAAAATCTTAGAAGATTTACAATGATTGCAGAAGATCTTTAGAAGATTTGGAATGATTGTAAAAGATTTTGAAATATTTGAAATGATTGCAGAATATATGTTTCTTGGTGGCTAAGTTTCCAAAACCTATAAATAGGGGTTCATAACCAAAGGTTTCTCATTCGAAATTGTGAGAAGTTCGTGCCAGATAAGAGAGCTTCGGGTTTAGTAGATAGAGGGCTTTTTAAGCATATACGAAGCATCACAAGCGCAGAGTATTTGGGTAGCACATGAGGACATGTAAGGAGGTGGTTTGGTCAAAAAACTTGAGAAGTTGCACAAAAGTTGAGGTTTAGCACAAGATTTGAGGCATTTGAGTTTCGCTCAAGGTGAGTGGTTTGACTCTAGTTTTACCCTTGTTTGGAAAATGTCTTGGTGTGAATGTAGCGGGTTCAGGTGAGCGGTCTCACCAGAACTCGGGATGCTATGCTTATACGTTTCACTTATGTATTTATGTCATCATTTGCATATTGAACATGTGATATATTGCATCAACTGTTTTTACTTACAAAAGAGTCGGTGCATGGCGTGTGATTTTCATATCATCGGGGTATTGATATTCGTGTCAATGTTGTTTTCTGTGTGGGACGGGATGGGGTCTACTTGAGATTGGGACAATGTTAATCCAGGTGAACGGGTGTCACATTGGGGCACTCGAGGGAACAATGTTAAACTAGGTAAACGAGTGTCACGACGGTGCACTCGAGGGATTAACGTTAGACCAGGTGAACGTGTGCCACAGTGGGACATTCGAGGGATTAAGTATGTCAGGGTGATGTCTCAAGTTAGACGTGTCTTGCATATTTTCGTTTGTCTGAGTATCCCATGCTTGTGTCTATCATGCATTGTATAAACTGTTTTATGCCTTCACTTAGATGTTTATCATCTAACCTGGGCTATGCCCCTGGAACGTTTGATGTTCCAGGCAGGGACTGCTGCGAGGCAAGGATCTGGCCGGCTGAGAGCCAATGGTGCTTAGTTTGTTAGTCGTTGTAACGTTTGGAGGCTTTAGTATGTATTACAGGTTGTAAATGAACAGTTGTATATTAGTAATGTTATCATTTGATCTGTATTACGTATTTTGCTATGGAAATACTATGTAAGAACTACGGTGTTTTGATATTAATGTATCCGCTGCGTTGTATTATGTCTCGTTTAGTTTAAGATTATTGATCTTGATAGTTAAACGGGCAAGGCTGGGGTTCTTGGGGTTTGTATTTGCATGTGAAGATTGTTCTTGATACACCGCGCGTGTTGAGCTTAGAGGAAAAAAAAAATAAATCCCGGGAATACCCTTATAGTGACACGCCTGACGAAACGGAGTGTTACGCCTAGGGCCCCCAAAAATTAAGTCTAGACTTTGAATATATACTTTAAATATATAATAAATATGTCCTAAAATAAATAATTTATACTAATTCTATTTGAGCTTAGTTGGTAGAATAGTGGGTTGTAAATCAAAAGTTTCATAGGTCACTAATTCAAGTCACTCCACCAACACGTTTGAATTTTTTTACATTTTAATGTTTTTTAAACAATAAATACTAAACTCATAAATTTTGTAAGAAAAATTAATACTTTAGTGAATTTGTTTAACATTTTAATGTTTGTTAAATAATAAATACCAATTCCAAAAATTTTGTAAGAAAAATTAATGTCTTAATGAATTTTTCTACATTTTAATGTTTTTAAAACAATAAATATCATTCCTATATTGAAATTTTGTAAAAAAAAAAAAAAAATAATGCTTTAGTCATTGGACATTTGAAAGTTTTGAGTTAAATTTCTTAAACTTGAAAGTCAACCATGTAAATCGTTAATCTCATATTCGATCTAAAGCCTTAAAAGTGTAAGGCCCTAATAAAATTTTGGTTTATGGATTTGCTTAGGGCCCTCAAAATCTCAGGGCCGACCCTAAAACTAACCTAAACTGGAAAAAAAAAAAAAGGAGTTAGAATCCAACCAGAAAATAAGAAGAGAATATGGACGTTGAAGATGAATATAAGAGTCAAACAAAAAAGTGTGGTTATCGGTCTCAATCATGATTTGTAATGTCTTAAGGGGTGTGGAGATTCATTTTTGACACTTTTTTGTGAGAAAATTGAAGACACCAGTGCTAATAAAAGATAAGGTTGTTGTCATCGCTAAACAACATTGTGGAGGAGATGATGTAGGGGTAAATGAGGATGCAATTGCTGAACAAAGAGATTAAAGCCATGGGATTTCTCCATTGCCTCATTCTTCAATCGATTATGGTCATCTTTCGCAGTTGGTGTCATCTTCTTTGGTGATGGAGAACTATTCTCAACGAGTAGTGGCTAAAAATGGCTTATCTTTCTCTTCTCTCCTTGAACCTACTTCAAGCAATAATTATGGAAAATCTCATATTTGGTTTTTAAGTTTTGTAAGTAGTGGTTCCTTCATCAATTAATTTACCAAAACTATGATCATCAAGAAGAATCTGATATCCAATTGCCAAATTTGTCTCTTATAAAAAGTTGTCACTAACCTTTCATGCATTTGCTACTCAACTTGAGAATGTGCAGATTCCAATAAATATTCACGAAGCCTTTAAGGAACCCAAGTGGAAGTCAGTAGTACTAGATGAAATTATAGCACTTGAAAAAAAAAATGAAACTTGGGTAACCACTGATCTTCCCAAAGGACAACATCTAGTTGGGTGCAAGTGAATTTTTATAGTAAAATACAATGCAGATAGAAGATTAAACTTGCCTAGTTGTAAAAGGATTCGCCCAATCCTATGATATAGACTACGAAGAGACATTTAGCCAAACTAGATTTAGTACGAGTCCTACTAACTTTGGTAGCAAACTTGGACTAACATCTTCACCAACTCGACATCAAGAATGCTTTCTTAAATGGTGAAATGGAAGAGAATGTTTATATGGAAATCCCTCCAAGATTTCAAAATCAAGGCAATAGTGGGAAAGCTACAAGCTTTAAAATTCTCTATATAGACTCAAACAATCTCCTAGAGCATGGTTCGACCTTCTCACCAAAGTTGTAAAAAGCTATGAATTTTTGCAATGTCAATCTGATCATACATTATTTGTGAAATTTTTGAAAGAGGGGAGAAAGATATCATCATTGTGTATGTGGGTGATATCATCAACATAAGAGATTATAGTAAAGAAATTAGTTATACAAAGAAGCTCCTAGCTAACAAATTTAAAGTAAAGGACATGGGATTCCTCAAGTACTTCCTTGGGAAAGAAGTAGCCCGCTCAAGAAAGGGAATTTATGTTTCTCAATGGAAGTATATCTTGGACTTACTAAAAGAGATAGGAATGGTTGGGTGCAAACCGACAAATACTCCAATGGACTTAATAAAAAAAAGTGGGTGAAATTGAAGGAGACTCACTCATAGACAAATGACAATACTAGTGGCTTGTGGGGAAACTCATCTACCTTTCCCACACCCAACCTAGTATCGAATTTGTAGTAGGTGTGGTAAGCAGAAATATGAATAATCTTACAAAAATTGACCTTAAAGATGTCCATTGCATCTTCTAGTATCTCAAAAAAAAAAACCTAGGATAAGGCCTCTACTTCAAGAAAACTACAAATAGAGATGTAGAAGTGTACACTGATGCAGATTGGGTCGAGCTATAATAGATCGGAGATCAAGCACAAGTTATTGTTCCTATGTTTAGGAAAATCTTGTTACATGGAGGAGTAGAAAACATACAGTGGTTGCTAGAAGCAACACAAAAGCATAGTTTCATGCTATGTTCCATGAAATTTGTGAAGGTATATGACTTATGAGATTACTTGGGGAATTGAAGGTTCAATCCTGCACCTCTATGAGATTGCTTTGTGACAACAAGGCCACCAGAAGAATTGCTAAGAATTTGGTTCATCATGATCGAACCAAGCATGTAGAATTGGATTGACACTTCATAAAAGAAAATGTTGAAGAAAGGATTGACAAACTAATCTATACTTCAACTATTTTTCAAATTGATGACATCCTAACAAAGGCCCTCTAGTGAAATACATTCAAGAATTTGAAGTCCAAGCTGGGTATGCTTAACATACATAACCCAACTTGAAGGGGATTGTAGAATCCCAACTACTCTGCTTTGTTTCCTAATTTAGGAACCGAGGATGCTTTTCTAATCCTATAGAATTAATGATGAAAGTCAAGCTTCTATTTTTTATTTTTTTTTTGGCAGTCTCGCAAATTTTATAGTTTCCTAAGTTGTATTTGAAAATTCTTTTAGCAGTCTCCTAAATTTTATAGTTTCCTAAGTTATAGTTGATAGTTTTCTAAGTTGTATTTGAAAATTCTTGCTTCCATATAATTGTACTACTCAATCAAAGGAAAATTGGGAAGTTCATTATTCTCCAAATTCTTCACTTTTATGCTCTTGAAATAAGGCAAAACTTGTTTTTAATTAGTTGTTTCTTTGCTTAAACTAGGCTATACATTTAGCTTATGGCATGTTATTAAAAAATTTCATAAGACGTATTTTTAGAGTGCTATTTTATTTCCAATGGTCTGATTATGTTAGATATTAAGGATGTTCATTTTAATTTTAATTATAATATTTCCTATTTGACTTTGTATGATGATATTATTATTGAAAGTATCAAATGACATGTTAGATTAGATTACATTGGGCAAGATCACAAGAAAGGTATAGCTAAAGAATATCTATTAGGCTCATTTTGTGGAGGTACCCACATGTGAACTTCGCTTAGTGTGTAAACCAATCAAGCAACCCTTTTTGTAAGGGCATAAAAAACATCTAACCTTTTGAGGTTATCCATTCAAATTTCTGTTGACCAATGAATGTTAAGGCACAAAATGGTAGTGCCTATTGCATCATTTTTCTAGATGATAATACAAGCTATAAATAGTTTACAAAGGACTAGATTGCTTTAAATGAATTTTAAATTTGGTTGAGAATCAAATGGACATGAGAGTAAAGTCTCTTAGAACTAATCGTGGGTGCGAATATGTATCACATTAGTTCAAAAATATTTATAACGAAAAAGGAATAATAGGGGTAGTTAACTTTACCAAGAATTCTGCAACAAAATAAGGTAATAAGGATTTGGATTTCACTGAGGATAATTTCCCTAGCAAAGATGAAATTAACAAGGATTTCTGAGATAAATAAATCTCTAAAAGGCATATCAAACCCACTAGGAATAGATGATTAGGAATCCCCAATCTTGATCTACCTACACTAGATAGTGGAAACGACCTCATTCCAAGTGAGATTGTGTTGGAGTTTGAGAGCATACCAAATAGCGAGAATGTACAAAACCATGAGAACACAAAGAAAGTAGAGGATTCAGATGATCTTATGTTGCATAGAAATGCATGTGGTCAAGTACCCATTGTCAATTTGAGATGGAAGGGGAAACACTAATGTGTACTTTGCTAATGAATGGAGGATTGTCCTGAAAGATGAAATGGAGTTTACAAGGATAAGAGAGTGAAGTTCGTTATCAAAGATAAATGGTCTATTTATGGCTTAACATCCAAACATAGTTTCTATAATTTTATTAAGGCATTCTATGCAATGGGTCCAAAATGATTGAAAAAAACCACTGTATATATGATAAAAAGGACTAGCAGGAGCTTTGTATTGGATATGCTTGTCGTCGTGTCTATGGTTTCCTTTTATATGGTTTCCTTTTACATTAACAAATGACATGGGTGAAGAAAACTCGTATGCTTAGTGTCATGATCCTAAGAGATTGTTTCTAGAAACTTCTTGGTTTGTCCCAAGAGACTTATATCATGAAGATTTTCTGCATTAAATGTGAAGTTCAACCCCAAGGAAAATAGCTATTGTGAGAATGTTACATTGCAGCTTTACTGGTTATTCCTTCTGGCCCAAAAGGATGGTCGGATGTGGGCTTGCAGCGATAAGGAATGGGCTTTGGCAATCGGTCCGGCGGTGGCTGGCACCTATAAACACTCCTACGCTCAAGTAAGTAAGATATTAAAGTAGTAGAGTATCAGTAGGCTCGAAAAGAACATACCTTGGCCTGTGATCATATTAGTTTATATAGAGGAAAGAATGGGGGAGTCGCCATGTATGCATGCTTGCCTCGGGTGTTGCACGGTGATGGGACTGGATATTCGGCGCCGATGGGACTTCTTGACAGTGGCATGGTGCCGACGGGACCTTCATTAAATGTATATGAGATCTTCCATTAATGAGGATGGGATCTGGAGCAGGAGCGGGAGTATCCAGTATACAGTGGTAATGATGTTGCTGCATACTGGCGCAAGGCTGAGATTGGGCCGAGATCAGGCCGTGGGCCAAGATATGGCCAAGATTAGGCTATGGGCCGAGCTGGAGTTGAACTGGACTAGACTTGATTTGGGCTAGTACAGTCCACAGCCCCCTAAGTCAGATGTTCGAGAGGCGAGCATTTGAGCTAAAAAATGGAAATTCGGGTGAATATGCTACTTATCCAAGGTTTATAGCCGAGCTGAGGCTTCGAATATGTCTGAGATTGATATTTGAGTTAATGTGTGGTCGTGCTTGAACCGATGAAGGTCCTATAGGTACTTGAAGTTAGCTCGGACTCTACGATGAGGCAGTATTCTCGAGGCTCTAACACGCAACGGGTGTGATTTTGAGATTCGAGGCATCACGCTCAGGATGTGGGATGTCATAGACAAGTAACTGATAGCCCATTACTTTACTCGCAATTATTGGGTGCGCGACAAATGGCGGCTTCTCAGTGGTGGATTGCTAACGGATGACTTCCACCCGTTAGATAAACTATGTAGTGACCACTATAAAGGCCCTTTTCTGCCTAGACCTTCTACTTTTTTTTTCTTCAAGTTTTTGAATTCCTGTAATCTCGCAAGTTCTTGGTGCTTTCCTTCAGTCTTTGTGACCTACGCTCGAGATTATGCTTCCGACTCACGTTCCCCTTCCACCCACGACTCTGACCAGGTAATCCTTCAAACTTGTATTCCTTTCATTGCTTGCATCAGGATGTTGTGGGGGATTCGCCAAGTACATGAGTGGGTCTTGGCTTCGCTCACTCTTCTGCTTCTGTTTGTCCAGGACGTATATGCTCATGCCTGTGTATTCTTGCTGCAGGCAAAATGGCATCAAAGCTTTCTGAGGGGGACATGAGGGCGCTTAACAACAAGAGGAATGAAACTGTACCGAGCTTTGAGCCTGTTGACAAAGTGGTTGGGAAGTCCTTACCCTTACCAAGGTTGGCTCCAAAATCGAGGGAGGCTACCATTACCAAGGAGCCGACTCGGCACCAAAAGTGGCAAAGGGTTTCCAAGGGGAAGGCCAGGCCATCTGGCAACTCAAGCCCTGTTGGCCATGAAGCTTACTCGGTCCAATTTCAAGATCCCAATTTCCAAAGTGACCTCTTCATTGATGACCATCTACATTCGTTGTTAGAGTGGAAAAAGTTATTGGATCTTAGGCAACCCGTTGCATTTCACCAGGTCGAGTGTCAGGCACTCCAGATGGCTACGGATTTTTGAATGCTTAAGGCAGACAATATGACCTGGCTCACAAAGATGAAGTAGAATTATGAAAAGAAGTTAGACCGGGCTCAGGAATTAGTGAAGATGGAAATAAGGAAAGGCGTGGAGGCATCTACTACTGAAGCAAAGAAGTGGGACGATGAGGCCGAGTCGCTCAGCTTTAAGTAGTGTCACGTGATTGACACCCTTCAAAGCCAGCTTGACGCTGCTAGTGCAAAGCTGATAAAGCTGAAGGTAGAGGTTGCAGTAGCCAAGGCTGAGAGAACCGAGAAGGAGATGAAGACGAAAGTTGATATTACGGTTGCTCGACCCAAGGTGAAAGAGGCGAAGGCCAAGGTAGCCAAGACCAAGGAGGAGATCGGCAGGACGCAGGCCGAAGCAGATGAGCTGGTGGGTGAGGCTTCCCTTCAATACATTAAGGGGTACGATATGGCTTTATCCCATGTCCGAGCTATCTTCCCCAAGCTGGATCTCTTAGCCTTTAGGCCTTTCAAAGAAATCAAGGATGGCCAACTCATTCACCCAGTAGAAGAAAGCCAAGCCGAGCAGGTTGACATTTTGGAGGTAGCCGAGCCGCATTGGACTAAGGATGAAACACTCCAAGATGCCAGAGTTGTTGATCTTACTTTGGTGTCCCTACCCGAGACTTTTGTTGAGCCTACTCCCGAGCCCGCTAAGTTGTGATCCTTTGCTCTTTTCCTTTTTCTTTGTGATAGTTCGCATGATAATGTAGGTCTCCCGTTATTGTGATGCGCAAATCTTGTAACTTTCCTTGAATTTAAATGAAATAAATGACCTTTTTTCCTTTTATTTGTGTTGTTTTGTTTCTACTGCCTCTTCTTTATGTGTTTACCTTTGAAGATGATATGTAACTCGAATGCTCTTTGTTTTCTTTTGTGAACTAGCTACGCCCGAGGTCCAGGTGTTCGCCTAGTACGATTAGGCCAGTATGGCTCTCGGGCCCCCAAGTTGGATGTTCGCAAAGGAGCATCCAGGCTTGTAGATGCTTTATCGAGCTGGTGTTAAGTGGCTTAATCGGTAATAAGCTTGGCACCCTGTTGAGCTGTTGGGAGTAATTTTGCTATGAACTCGGAGGGTCGTTCTAACACCCTAACTTGACTGCTCGCATGTCCTAAAAAATGAGGCGCCTGCTCGAAAATGTGAGACGACACCTGCAGGTGTGGAGGTAGCCCACTACCCTAGGTGGGGCAGGTCTGTCAAAGTATTGATTGTGGGATAAGTGATAAGATCACAACGATGTCCTTGGCCCACATCCATCTATTGGGTGCCCCACATAATACCTATAAGTACTTTTTGTATTCATCTCTAACTATTTACTTGTCTTCCATTCCATCATTCACGAACTCTCTATCCTCCTCTTCCTTCAGATCTCTCGATTGGTGAGATAGCTTGCTAGTCCATTTTCCAATGGCTTCAAACCTCGTTTGCTCATATGACTGGGTAAGCGAGGAGGTCATCAAGATCACCTCGAAGTATACCACTTCATTGTTCGTGGAGGCTATGAGGAGGGGGATCCTTCTTTCTGGAACCGGAGATGGGGAGGAATAGTTCATCAGATCAACCATGCGGGGAGGAAGAGCGCATTTGCATGGAACTGAGCTCAGATTCAAATGTCGAATTTATTTTTATATATGAGAAATTCTTCTCACGACTGCCCCTAACCGAGTTCTATGGCTCGATCTTGCTAGCATTGAACTTGGCCCCGACACAACTGCACCCAAACAATTGGGGCTTTATTTGTGGGTTCGAGGTGCTGACTAATTTTCTCGATCAGGAGCCAAGCTTGGGGGTCTTCTTTTATTATCATTGGAAAGGGGCCGAAAATGGCAGTTGAGTGTCCTTGATTGGACATCTGGGGAAGAAAGTGTTGAGGGCCTATAACTCCTCCTACAACAATTTCAAGGACGGCTATTTTAAGGTAGCTTCAAAGAAGAGCCAATTCTATTTTTTCCTAGACACAAACTGTCGGGATAAGTACCCCACATGCTGGTAGTTGGAGCTAAGTTCTTTTACAGAGGTGGAGTACAAAAGTTTGAGTCCAGAGGACCAAGCCTTAGTAAATGCATTTGGGGTTTCTCCCTATCTTGAGTCTACGAAGCTTATCGAGTTAGGGAAGGATCTTGAGGACTTGTCACAGTACCTACATAAGTTGTTGTTGTCTTTCCTTTGTTTGCTTTTCTTATATCGGCGTTTATTGTTTCATGTTGGGCGACCCCTAATTTAACTGTAGAGGAAATGAGGACATGCACGGCAAAGAATAGTGCCTAACCGAGCTCCAGAGCGATGGTCGGCACTAGAAAGGTTGTCTCCGCGAAGCCAAAGGGCTCCCCCCCCCCACCCAATCGACTTCCAAGGCTGCTGCTATTGAAGCCATCCCTTCTCCTTCATCTAATGAAGTGGTTGAGGTTGAGGAGGCTCATCTACAACAGAAAAGACGTCAAACCGTCGATGAGCCAATGCCTTTGAGCTTGAGCCAAGCTACCGACGTGCCAAGGTCTTCAGGCTCGAGCCAAGTTGGCTGCGAGCTGGTGACCTCGAGCTCGTACCGTTGCTTGAGGCCAATTTTATAGGGCTGTGATGATTCTAAGGCCATCCCCCGAAGTCTCTGGAGCCACAGGTTCCTACCGAGAAAGTTTATTGAGGAACACCTCTCCCTAGACTCAGATCAGGAGAGACATGTTTCCTTAAGAGACGTCAGGCTATTCTGCTAGGTAGAGATGCAGGCTCTGCGCATTGCCAACGCTACCTGAACGTTGGAGGTTGAGGCTAAGCTACAAGGGGCCAACATCAAGGAGGCTCAAGAAGCTTGGGAGACCGTCGAGTAGCGGGTCAATAAGCGATTGGCGGTAGAAATGGAGGACCTGTGAGCCCAGGCCGCAATGGCTGAGGAGGTGGCTCTTAGGGCGAACTCTAAATTCCTGAGGGTGTCCAAGCAAAGGGATATGGCCTGGAAGGACATAGAAGAGTTAAAAGAGAGGCTTTCGTACTTTGATAACCAACCTCAGGCCAAGAAAGAGAGGGTAGAGGCGCTAAAGGCTGAATGAGATACTGCCCTTCGCGAGGCTGCTCGTCTAAAATTTGAGGTGGAGGTTTTGCACAATGAGGCCCTTGACCAGTACCGAGAAGGTTTTGCCACGGCCTTAGCGCAAGTTTAGACGTTCTACCCTAAGGTGGATTTTTCCAACTACGGCCCCTTCAAGGAAATCGTGGACTGCCGACTTAAGGACCCAGATATAGAGGGCCCAACCAGCCAAGCTGAGGCCTTGAAGAGGGTGCATGAGGCTAGAGGTTAGCCAGGAAGGGTCAGCGAGTAACCCGATGAAGCCTCGATTGTCGCCCAACTTGACCAGCCTATCGCTAACCTCGAGCATAGCCTTTTGACTTCTTTTGTTTGTACTTCATTTTGCCTGGTCTTTTCCTTGTTGCGTTGTATAAATGATGTAGATACTTCACTTTATTATAGAATAAAGGATATATTTTCTAGTATGTTCTAGTTTCTGCATTTACTTTTCTTTCCCTTTTGTTTCCTTTGTGGTAGCATCTTCAAGCCTTGCCTTGTGAGAAAGAGAGAAAGAGAGAGACCGGGATGGACCCAAGGTCCGCCCGTCATGGTAGACTTGGGAGTTTGGGGAATGGACTAATCGCGTTGGTTTAAATCCCGAGCAAGGCTTAGAGAGACATTGAGATAGACCCAGGGTCCACTCGCCAGGGTAGACCTAGGAGCTTGGGGGAAAACTAAGGCCAAAGGGCTAGCAAGGAAGGCCTCCATTCAGTACATCAGAAGCTGCGAGATGGTCGTGTCCTATGTTTGGGCTTTTTACCCTAGGCTGGGCCTTTTACTGCTTGGTCCTTCCAGAAAGTTCAAGGATGGTTGTTTAGGTATTATGGTTAGGACACATACACGGCACAAAGCCTGAAGTTTGTACTCATGAAGATGAAGCAACGTTTTCAAATGCAAGGTGTGTTGTTTTCCTAGGAAGGGCACTCATGAGATGAGACGACGTTTTCCCACATAAGGTGTGCTGGTTGCCTAGGACGCATTTATTAGGATATTAATTATCCGAGCACATGGCCATATGGTGATTCTTCATCTGCTGAATGTGGGGCATTAATGTTGAGACACGTGGAGGGATCGTATCAAGTGTGATGATGAACGACCCTAGGCCATTAGATATCCCTCATTATTCCTATAAAAGGGAAGGATTCCACCTTGTTCCTACACACCTTATAATCACTCTTGGTTACTTTCTATTTTCTGGGAAGCCCTAGGGTTTGAGGGATGAGGTCATTGATTCTACTTGAGGCCCTGTCAGCCAATGTCACTAGCGGCATTGCAGAGGCGATAAAGGTACTTATAGCTAGAGTTAAGCGTGTTTGGGCGAGAATGATACTAGAATGGATGATTTTGGGCGAAAGCGATACTAAAATGCGTGACCTCACTCCTTCACTTTAGGAGTTATTATCACTCCTGTCTGTCGTCCTGCCAGACTGCTTGTCGGGAGGAGCGTGGCCAAGAAGACTTCCAACTAATTTGATCCATCTCAACATTCCCAAGTAAGATACATGGTAGGATCTCAAGTTCGATGCTTGTAGCAAGGGGCTTCATGAGGAGCTCTACCAAAGGAATAGAGGGAGCATGGAATAGATTTCGCGATGAGGCTCTACTAGCGGAATAGAGGAAACATGGAATAGATTTTGATTTTTCGGTGATAGTTGCTTTATCTAGTTATGTCTTCATAGTGTTTTAGGTTGACTATCAAAAGTGTAAACCTTGTAATGAAATGAAGTAATGAAATGAAGGATTCTTTGAATACCTCGTAACTTCTAGTTTTCTCTATTCTCACTTTGTTGTAGTATTTATTCAAATACCTCAATTGGTACAAGGTGCCAACTAAGCCAAGGTCGTCGGACCTATTTGATACAAGGTGTGATTTTGAATTTTGAATGAGACCGAGGTTGCTCGAGGTTTATTTATGCCTGCTTGATACAAGACGTGATTTTAACGAGACTGAGGTGGCTTAGGGTATGCTTATGCCTGTTCAATACAAAGCATGATTTTGAACGAGATTGAGGTTGCTCAAGGTCCGCTTATGCTTGTTTGATACAAGGCATGATTTTAAATTTTGAATGAGATAGAGGTGGCCTAAGGTCTGCATATGCTTGTTTGATACAAGACATGATTTGAATCAGACAGAGGTGGCTCGAGGTTTACTTATGCTTGTTTGATACGAGGCGTGATTTGAATGAGACCAAGGTGGTTGTGCTGAACTGATCCTTGTCCATGTCTAATCCAGCAAACAATACATGGCGTTTTGGCCATGCTGAATTGACCCCCATCCCTATTTGATCTAGGGAACAATAGACGGCACAGTGGTCATATCGAGCTGACCCCCATCCTTGTCTGATCTAGGGAATGGTAGAAGGCACGTCAGGAAAAAGAAATAGCGAGATGGACTCGAGGTCCGCCTGTCGGGGTAGACTTGGGAGCTTGGGGGCAGACTGATGGCTTCGATCTGATACCTGGAGCATGGCATTTGAGATGTCTGACCATGCCTGTTTGATACAAGGCATGGTTTTGGACGAGACCGAGATGGGCTAGGAGCAACTGTGTAGTTTCCTGCAATGAAAGATCATCCGAGTTGAGAAACTCTCGGGATAGAAGATAGTTTGAGTTTGAACAACTTCCAAAGGTAAGAGGTAGTCCTTAGGATGAATAGTTTCCAAGATAATAGATAAGTCTTCAAGATGACTAATGCCCAAGATAAGATATGAGTCTTTAAGATGAAGGATGTTTTGACTGAATGACTTCCAATTTTATTGATGACGGGTAATCACATAACATATAGGTGAAGGCCTAACGAGAATACCAAATGCTGGAAAAGCATAAGAAGAAACTTAGGCTTGGGCCCGTGTGAGAACATAATGAATAATGAATAAATGGAATCAGGTAATTAACTGAACAGAGTTAATCAATTAAATGATACGACAAAAATACTTTAAACAATCACTTAGTTATAATATCTTTGCAGGTTGGCTGCATTCCACAACCTCGACAAGGGTCGACCTATGAACTTGACTAGGCGATAGGCCCCATTAACGAGGTTGCAAGTGACACAATAGGGGTCTTCCCAGTTGGCACCAGGCTTTCTTTTCAGGGGTTGTTGGCGCAATGGTTCAATCTTCCTCAAGACCAAGTCTCATTCTTGAAAATTTCAGGGTGTGACCATTGCATTGTACTTCCGAGCTGCTCTCCATTTAGTCACTTGCTCTAGGATGTGTGCCATCTCTCGATCCTCAGATAGCAGGTCGAGATCGACTTTTCTTTCTTCTTCATTAGTATGCTCTTGGGAGTGTTGCCTTTGGGGGCTAGGCTCTCCGACCTCTATTTGAATCATAGCCTCAGCTTCGTATGTGAGTCTAAAGGAGGTCTCCATTGTCGAGGACTGGATTGTAGTGTGGGATGACCACAGCACCATTGGAAGTTCTTTTGCCTAGGCTCCCTTTGCTTGATCTAGCCACCTTTTTGAGGTCGGAGAGGATGACTCTATTGGCGGCCTTGGCTTGCCCATTTGTTTGGGGACGCTCGACCGAGGTGAAAGTTTGTTGGATACCAAGTTCTTTACAAAATTCTTTCAACTTCTTGTTGGTGAACTAAGTATTGTTGTCTAACATAAGCACCCTGAGCAAGCCATATCGGCAGACGATGTTCTTCCATATAAAATTTTGAACCTTTTCTACAGTGATGATGATAAAGGGCTCGGGTTTGATCCACTTGGTGAAGTAGTCGATGGCTACAATGATGTACCTGAGCTTGCCTGGGGCGATCGGGAAAGATCCGGGCAAGTCTATTCCCCACCTGTAGAAAGGCCATGAGGTGCCAAGGTTGTGTAACTTTTCTGGCGAGGAATGGTGCATACTTGCAAGCTTTTGGCACTTTTCATATCTTTTTATATGCTTCAATCAATCACTCCTCATTGTTGGCCAGTAGTAGCCAGCCCTCAAAACTTTTGCTACTGAGGATCATCCCTTTATGTGACTATCGTAGACCCCTTCATGTACCTTAGACATAATGTATGCAGACTGATTGGTATCAACACATTTGAGGAGTGGTCTGGTGAAGCTTCGTCGTATAATTGGTCTTAGATCAGGACATAAGAGCAAGCCGATCTCCTTAGCTTCGTAGCTTCCTTGGCGTCAATGGGAAGTCTTCCCTCTTTGAGAAACTGGACTATGGGGAACCCCCAGAATTTGGTACTTGCTTCTATGGCTTGGATATCGGTTGAGTCAATAGTGGGCAAGTCCAAAACTTCTTGTATTATAGATCGATCATTTCCTGATCTTTTTGTACTGGCAAGCTTTGATAGGAGGTCGGCCCTTGAATTCTGCTTTCTGGGATGTATTCGATACTGAAGGATTCAAAGGACTCGGCTAAGGCCTTGACTTTGCTGAGGTATCGATTGAGCTAATGGTCTCTTGCTTGGAAGTCTCCTCTTACTTGATTGGTCACCAACTGGGAATCGCTTCTTGCAGCCACCCGGACTGCTCCCATCTTCCTTGCCAAACTCAATCAGGCCATGAGGGCCTCATATTTCGCCTGGTTGTTACTTGCTTTGAAATTGAAATGGAGGGACTACTCGATTATCAGCCCACTAGGCCCTTCCAGAATTATGCCAACCTCGCTACCCTTGATATTGGAAGCTCCATCGACAAATAATAATTAGGGATTGGATTTCAAGCTTTGACCAGAGGGAGATAATTCAACACAAAAATTAGACAGTACTTGGAATTTGATGTGTTTGCGTGGCTAGTATTATATATCGAATTTGGAGAGTTCAATTGACCATGCGATCATCTTTCCGAAGAGTTTGGAATTCTGGAGCACTTGCCAAATTGGTTGATCCGTTTGGACTGTGATCTGGTGACTTTGGAAGTATAACCTAAGTTTCTAAGCAGTAGTCATCAAGACAAGTGCTAGCTTTTCGATACTCTAGTAACGCAGCTCAAGCCCTTACAAGACTTTGATGACAAAGTACACCGGTCGTTGTGATTTACCTTCCTTCCTAACCAATACTGCGCTGAGGGCGTTTTCGATGATAGAGAGGTAGAGCAAGAGTTCTTCCCTAGGCTCTGGCCTTGAGAGGATGGGGGGAGTTTCTAAAAGGCCCTTAAGCTCTTGAAAAACGATTTCACACTACTCCATCCATTGGAATTCTGCCAACTTTTTCAAGCATTGGAAGAATGGCAAACCCTGATCCGCTAACCTTGAGAGGAAAGGGATAGAGCTGCTATCCAACTGATTAGTTGCTGGGCTTCCTTCACATTGTTAGGACTGCGCATCTTGAGGATGGCTCTGCATTTATCAGGGTTGGCTTCGATCCCCCCAACTAGTTAACATGAAGCCAAGGAATTTGTTGGCTTATACCCCAAACACGTATTTCTTCGGATTGAGCCTCATGTTGTGTCGTTGGAGTTGGTTGAAAATCTCGACTAAGTCCAAGCAATGATCCCTTTTTTTCAACATCTTGGCTACTATAGACTTCGATGTTCCAACCAATCTGCTTTGCGAACACCTTGTTCATTAACTGTTGATAGGTTGCACCCACGTTCTTCAATCCAAATGGCATAACTTGGTAACAGAAATTAGAATTCTCCATGATGAACGTTGTCTTCTTCCCATTGTTAGGGTGCATACGAGTTTAGTTATACCCGGAATAAGCATCCATGAAGCTTAAGTACTTGTAGCTAGAGGCCCCATCTACGAGTCGGTCGATGTTGGGCAGCGGATATGAATCCTTCAAGCATGCTTTGTTTAGATCGGTGAAGTCCACACACATTCTCCACTTACCCAATTATTTTTTCACCATGACCACATTGGCCAGCCACGTGGTATATGGCACTTCTCTGATGAATCTGGCCTTGAGGAGCTTTGTTATCTCCTCAGCCATTACGCACTACCTTTTTTCTCCCAGCTTCCTCTTTCTTTGGGTGACCAGTCTAATACTTGGGTCCAATGCTAGCCTGAGGTAGATGAAGGATGGATCGATTCCGAGCATGTTGGTAGGTGTCCAAGCAAAGAGATCGACATTTTGTTGGAGCAGACCGACTAGCCTTTCTCTCAACTCATCCAGCAACGTGGAGCCAATGTGGGTAACTTGCTCTAGGCGGGGACCCAGGCTTACAAAATGAAGTTCCTCTATGGGCTGGGGACGACTGTCAGAGAGCTTACCCCACGAGTCCGACTCGGTTATATGCACACTGTGGTGCGAAGCCTGGCTGCTAGTGCCCGCAGCTTGACAACTACTACTGGTAGCTTGGTTTCCATCATCATCTTTGCTAGGTCCAAGGCTTTGAGCCCTGAGGTTATCGTGGTAACATTTTCGGGCTTCTTTTGGTAGGCATGAACAACTCTGACCGCTATAGCTAACACCGAGAATTTCATAGCCAAGTGGGGGGTTGACACGACTACACCCAAAGTGTTGAGAGATAAGTATCCTAAAAGCTCATTGTATGACGTTTGACAAACAACCACCAGGTATTGAATACTAATAGTTTTGATGAGTAGGGTCATCTTGAATGTAGCCAACAAATCAATGTACCCCTTGAGGTGTACTTGTTCTCCTAAAAAACTAACCAAATTCCTATGAAACAGCTTCAACCCCTCTTTTAGGATTCCCATCCTTTTCAAAGTCGACAGAAACAACAAGTCAGACTAGCTCCCTTGGTCAACGAGGACCTTCTTCACCAAGAAATTGGTGGTGACGACCGAGACTACCATGGGGTCATCAAGGTTCTATTCAATCCCCTCAAAGTCCTTGTCGGTGAAGAAGATCATTGGGTGTCGGATCATCTTTTTTGACTTCCTCTTGGCATTACCTACCTATATTACTGCTTAGAGATGTCACTTTCTTGCTGAGCTCGAGTTTCCCCCACCCACGAAACCTCCAAAAATTGTGTCGATGACCCTAACTATTTGATCATTTGGGGGCAATCTAGAATTCCACATTTCATCCACTCGCGGCTATCTCTGGGGGCTACGGCTCCTTCGTCTGTCTGGGTTACCCCGTAGGGACAGCCTTCGGTCTACCCTGTAAGTGTATTGGCGAAGATGACCTTCCTTAACCAAGCGTTCGATCTGGTCCTTCAAGGCGGCACACTCTTCGATCGTATGTCCGAACATGCAATGAAAATCGCATCTTCTGCTAGTATCAATGTTATCACAAGAGGTCGTTGCTCCGAGGTGTATGGGAGTAGGATAACCCTTGAGTTGTAAACCTCCTAGAAAATCCAATCTTGCCTAGTTGTGAAGGGAATATAGGTATCATAACGTAACCGAGGTGGCTCAAGGATCCAAGCTGGCTCCCTTCATCCCCTGTTACAGTCTCTATTTTCCTGCCTTCAACTAGGGTTTTTCTCAAGATTATGTTGGTGCCAGGTAGAAGGCCCCAGTTGGTGGACTGGTTGCGGCTGAGCTTGTGACCGGATATCATTGTGCCAGGCAACTGATACCTCCTCCATGTTTATGTAACCCAATGCCCGTGTCCTACGATTTCAGATCTACGAGGGGCTTCCATGCTAGTGAGTCAGTGAAAGACTGGTTTCAGCCTAGCCATGATGGCATACAGGGAAACTGTCGGGTTGAGATCCCTGATTTGAATGGCCTCCTAATTGAATCTCTTCAAGAATGCCTGGAGTGGCTTGTGCTCGCCTTGTTTTAAGTTGATGAGACTAACCAACGTCTTGTGGTGGGCTCAAGTAGGGGAAAAATGAGTGAGGAAATAGGTGGCTAGCTTAGAAAAATCATGGATAGAATTTGGCTCCAAGGAAGAGAACCATAACATGGCCGACTTCTTCAATGTGCTGGGAAAGGCTCAACACATGATCGGGCTCGTGCCTCTTCTCAGTAGCATCGCGGCATTGAACATGGTGAGGTGCTCCTAAGGGTTGGTAGTGCCATCATATGGCTCCACGAAACTGGGGAGGCGGAAACCATTTGCCAAGGGTAAAACCATAATGAACTCCGAGAAGGGATGGCTTGAAGAATACAGGGATATAGAAGATGGGGGAACAGGGGTATGGGTAGCCTAGTGGTGTTGGTGGTGGCTGCGCTTTGCATCGTTGTGAACCCATTCACTGCGTTGGCCATGCTGCTGATTTTGGGTTACTTCAGCAACTTGGTTTTGAAGCTGTCAGATGGTCTAGAGGAAAATCTTCATGGTGGGTGGATTTTCTGGAAGGTGGCTAATGTTTGGGTTTTGTGGGTTAGGGACACTTTTGGTTCTGGCCACGGGAAGGTAGCTGAGATTGGTATGGGATGTTTTGGTGAGGTTTGTGGGGTAAGTAAGTTTTACCAGGCCTCACAAAACTGGTCGAACGTGGGCTTGTAACGATAAGGAATGGGCTCCGACGATCAATCTGGGGGATGGGTGGCTTCTGCAAGCACTCTAACGCTCAAGTAAGTAAAAGATTAAAATGGCAGAGTATCAATAGGCTCGAAAAGAACATACATTGACCTGTGATCAAACTGGTTTATATAGAGGAGAGAAGGGGGGAGTCCCCATGTATGCATGCTTGCCTCAGGTGTTGCAGGGTGATGGGACTAGATATCAGATGTCGACGGGGCTCCCTAACAATGGCATGGTGCTGACAGGACCTTCATTAAATGCAGATGGGATTTTCCATTAATAAGGATGGGATCTGGAGCAGTCACAGGAGTACCCAGTATGCAGTGGTAATGATAGCTATTGCAGACTGGTGCAGGGCCAAGATCAGGCTGTGGGCCAAGATGTGGTCGAGATTGATTTGGGCTAGTACGGTCCACTAGTAAATGTAGATTTGTAGATTGTTCAAATTTAAATCTTTTAAGTAGATGAAAAAATCATTTGTTGGGTGATTCTACGAGATATGTCTACCTTTAGAAGTGTTATGTTTAGATTTCTTGGATTTTTTAGTCATTGGCTCAATTTATTTAATTATGTGTTTACTTATTTTGGTTAGCGCATGGGTTTGGATGTGATGTGCAATTCTATGGTAGATGAGAATTAGTTGCACTAACCTATGATTTATACTCGTGTTAATCTTAAGAAATTGCTTATAAAGTTCAATTTGTATTTCAAATTTGGGGTTTAGAAGCATTTGCCCATCAAAATATTAGAAGACTTGTATCATGTTTCTTGACATCAACACAAACTAGGTCTTTTTGATCATCTAACTTGCTAATATTGCTTCTACAACTATTCATGACATTGCAGGCACATTTGTACTCCCCTTAATAGTGTGATCATATTATATTATCATTGTGTTTCCTTTTGTCTTTTTCTATAGAAAGTCATAAAATATTTTTTTTTTCTAAAACTAAGTTCTTGGGACTTTCGTTCCCTCGCAGACGTTCCACACCATCAAACCCCAACGGATGGTGCAAGAGGTAAATCAGAAAACTTGGTGGCTCTCAATTTCGATCTCGAAACAACACTTTAATCATGACAAAACAGACTCCAAAGGAAGTCTCCAGGACGACCAGGCTATGCCCCTAGGGGCAACTAAGTTCTTGATTATATTCACCTTTTAACTTTAGCTACAAGAATATTTTTTCGTTAATGAAGATTATTCAACTTGAAGTTGAGGAGAGAGGTTTTATATTTCTAAAATGAAGGTACATTTTAATTTTCAAAATAACATGAAAAAGAAAAAAAATCCTAAAGCACCCACTTTTCTTGAGGACCATATTCACCAAGTCCCTTATTCAATGGACTTATTTTTCTTTTTTTTTTTTTTAGTGGCATGTTGCCTTGCAATTGTCTTGATTTGATATGATAAATTCCTTGATCCATGGTTACCCCTTAGGATTATATGTAATGACTAGATTCTTGAGAGTTAAGACGAATAGCCATTCATATGCTCCTCAAGAAGAAGTAGGTTTTATCAACTCCACCAAGTACTTACTCCAAAATAGGAGTGTGAGAAATAAGCTTGTTGAAGATCTCAAGGAGTTAAACAAACAGTGAAGTTACTAAAATGAGTTGTGAAAGTGGGGAGTTGCGTCATATATAGAGAATGAAATCAAGGACTACTACAAGGTTATTCTCATGGGATGGGTCGTGTGTATTTTAATCGAGCAAAGAATATATATATATATATATATGTGTGTGTGTGCATGTTTTTTATAATTTCTCTCGTTTAATATTCATATTAAATATAAAGGGTATATAATTAATAATGAGATAAAATAATGATAGAACAAAATAATATTGTTCTACATTTGGTAAATGAGGTATCACTTGGTATTAAGTGACAAAATGCCAATTTTCCATATAATTGTATATATAATTATTATTATTATTATTATTATTATTATTATACAATTATAATATTTATAAATATATTAAAAATAATTTTTAAAAAAAACTTAGACCAATATGGCAAAGCTGTTAGAAGGGGAATATTGGGTTCTCTTCTAGCGCACACAGAGAGTGGGAGAGGAAGAGGAGGAAGAGAAAAAAATAAAGAAATTGAATCTCGATGATCTAGAGGTGAATTGTAACGAGTTGCTGAACAAGAATGGTGTGTGTCGCCCCTAAGGCACAGGTCAAGTGATTGTACCATAACAAGTTGAGATTCGCACTAGTAGATCTTGGATTCGATTATTTGCCATGCACAATGAAACGAAGTCTTCATTTTCGATTTATCTCTTTTGTCAAAATTAAGGACACGAATAATAAAAGATTATGCAAGGACGATAATCTCAAGAAAGGTGTCTGTCCCAGCTGATCTGGTCAGGGAAGAGGGTTGTTTGGCTTACAGATGGTTGATCAAGAATTGATCATGACTACTAATCTACGTCAGCGGCGGGGGCGGTGATTAGAGTTTGGCAACAGTAGATCTTGCTAGTAAACAGTGATCTGGACAAGTTCTTCTAGACAGGCAGGTAGGTCTACAACAATCGAAGTTCTTGATTTGGTGGACTTCTTTTGGACAGCTCTGCGGCTGGGACGATCAAAGTTCAGCGATAGTGGAGATGGCCATAGGTGTTGGTAAAATTCATATATATATAAATCCCTTATGCACCTACTTCGCTGCTTGGGATTATTTCTCAGGTTGTGATTGTCTACTATTCTTATCTATTTTGAAAGCCATGCTTTCAAAGAAAATCTACGTGCCTTGATTGTGGAACTGCATTTGATCAAGAAATGTCTGGCTTGTTTAGCTTATATGATTGTGCATTTGATGTGTATTCTGAGTCAACTTTCGTGGCTTAGATGTATCTGATGCTTTCTATATTAGCCCTTTTGCAGTGTAAAAAGTAATTGAAAAACCTTGCATGAATTAGTTGGACGATACAATTTTGATTTCCTGTAACAATTTCATCAAGCCAACAAAGTGACCAATTTATGAACACAAACAAACGGCTTAACTGCCCAATAAACATATACTAACGTATATGTTTTCAGTTGAAAATGTCAATTTTCAATCCGTCAAGGAAGCACAAGATTATATCATAACAGACCAGTGTAGTAGTGTGCTTTTATTTCACATATCAAACCTGTCATGCCAACTTTTCAAGCACACAAACATGTACTGCTGCTACATACCCAAGATCCACACTTGTTTAGACGGCATTCCATGCCCTTGCAAATCATATACGAGTAGTCATTAAGTTTTATCTGACGATGTTTCTGGATGTAGGCATAGCAATCAGCGTCCAGAATTGACCACATTGGAGACTCAGAACTCTCTATCTGGGAAGAGTAGAGGGGCAACAAGAGACCAGATGAATAAACCAGCAGTTGCCCATCCTGTGACAATTCGGACCCAGACAGATGGCCACCCAACATCAATCAACTTCCCGCTCTCTCCAATTGAGGTTGACCACCCTGTGAGAAGCATTGCCGAGTACATGCTAGCAAGGGAGAAGATGATGTGGAAGAATGAATACGAATATGTAACTGGCTTAGCCTTTTCCTTCTCTTCCTCCCCGTCGACTTTGTCCAGGGGAAGTAAAGGCTTCCCAGCACCTTCACCAGGATGAGCAGAATGTCAGGTTCAATAAGAAAATTGCTAGTTAATTTGTTTTTCTTCTGTCAATGGGGTTAATAATATCATAATTGTTCGCTAATAGGCTTTAGTACTTCTATTAAAAATAAAACCCTCTTGATAGATTCTAGGGTTGCATACAAGAATGGACAAAACAATGTCCAAAATAATGGCCTAGAAAGAAGGTAAAATCAATAAGGTTGCATTTGGATTGAGGCATTTCAAATGATTTCATTTGTAACTCTGAATTTGAAGTGTTTGGATAACCATCATACATGATAATTTCAAATTCAATCATTTTAATATATATTATATATGTATATACTTGTAAATAATATACAATACACATACGTACATATATAACATAGATATATATAATAGTATGCCGAACACATATTTACACATACATTTATAAATATGTACATATGTAAATATATGTACATAATATATATGTGCCTATATAAATGTATATATATGTCTATATACATGTCTATAGGAATACATGTATTTATACGTACATACACATACATATGTATAAATATTGTATGTATATGTACATACATACATATGAAAATATACTATATATATGTACATATATGTGTCAAGACCCTAGAATTCAAGTCTGGGGATTTTAGTAGACAATCGGGAAAGAAGGAAGAAAGAAAGAGAAATGAGGGAATTTAGGGAGAATTATGAGAAGAATCAGAAATGGAGAGGGAAAGCAGAAGTAGGTGAGAGAAACACAGGAAAGAGAGAGAGAAGAGCAAAGAGAGAGATCAGAGAATTGAGAGAAAAATGAGAATTCTTTACTTTAAAACCATAATGATGCTCGGCCATGTGGTTATAGCTTTATATATAAGCTATCCACAAATTTAAGAGCAATTACCACTCCCCTACTATCAATAACTGCTCTTAAATGACTCCATAACTTCCTAAATCAATCCATAACCGAGAGTTATAGCAATAACTAACTCTTTCTACAGACTAATACAATTTGCAAAAACAAAAATAAAAGACAACTAGCCTAAGTCACAACATTCCCTCCCCCTTGTCCTTCTTGTAGTAATCACGCCAGTTCGTTTTAGCAAAGTAGTCTGCCGGCCACTTGGTCTTCCATCGTTTCCTGAAACATATCAGGGTCTTCCTGTGCAGTCCACTTCAATTGTTCCTTCTCATCCTCTCAATAGTCATATCATAATTTATTAGCTATTCTTCGAATTTCTTGGCAACCACAATAGAACTCTTTACAAAAAGTTCTAGGAATTGATTGAGCCAATTTCTCATTGCATGAGACTGGATCAATTTCAATTCCAAAAGAATCATTTGTTGCTTCCCCAATCTCAAGAACTTTGTTAACATCTTTCAATCCTGAGGATTGATTGTCTGAATCAATCATCTTGTGATCAGAATTTTCACAATAGTTATCTTGAGCTTCTTCTTCCAAAACTCTCTTTTTAAGGAGTCAGAATATTCCTTAGAAAATAAGTCAGCTGGAATCCTAACCTAGAACTTTCTTGAAAATTGAATTGACATCTCATCCAGCTTGTGGTTGATGTTAGCAACACCTTCCATGAATGTTTTCTCCAATGACTGTATATTTTTTAAGAGCCCCTTCAGCCATTTCTTCAGTCAAATCCTTCTAACTTCACCTTGAACAGCCAATGTAACCACCTCCAGGTCTCGATAACTGCCTCTAAACTGCTTCCAAAAATTGGCTTGTCCTGCTCGCCTTCAAAGCCTTGAGTGAAAACACCTAGATCCAGCCAAGAACCAGACTGCTCTGATACCAAATGTCAAGACCCTAGGGTTCTAATCTATAGATTCTAGTAGATAATCAGGAAAGAAGGAAGAAAGAGAGAGAGAAATGAGGGAATTTAGGAAGAATTATGAGAAGAATCAGAAATGGAGAGGGAAAGCAGAAGTAGGTGAGAGAGAAACAAGATCGAGAGAAAGAGAAGAGTAGAGAGGAAGATTAGAGAATTGAGAGAGAAAAATGAGAATTCTTTACTTCAAAACCATAATGAAGCTCGGCCATCTGGTTATAGCTTTATATATAAGCTATCCACAGATTTAAGGGGCAATTACCACTCTTCCTTCTGTAGAGTAATACAATTTGCAAAAATAAAAATAAAAGACAACTAGCCTAAATCATGACAATATGTAGGTATACTTGTGCATACATATAGGTATATACTTAGGTGTATATATATGCATCTGTAAATATTTTAATAAATATACATGTACAAGTATTAATTATTAATGAATGAGAATAAAATATTTTATAATTAATATATATTTAAATATTTTAGTCCAAATGACACGCCCTTGGGGGGTCATTTGAAATCCTTTCATTTTCTATCCAAACCCATGATAGATTTGGACCCAAATCCAACATCATTCCATAAAATGGTAAGCAAAAACAT
Organism: Diospyros kaki; assembly: GCA_036245055.1. NCBI lineage: Eukaryota > Viridiplantae > Streptophyta > Magnoliopsida > Ericales > Ebenaceae > Diospyros > Diospyros kaki. The sequence continues at coordinate 9,904,477 of BSEG01000003.1, forward strand.
TGCATTTGGGATTTCAAATCCTAAATCCCAAATGATGGGGTCAAATGACCCTAAAGGGCTCTCCAAAAACAGAGAAGGAATAGTTTGTACTTCAGTAAAAAGGAGAAAAAAAAATAAAAAGTCAATTTGGCCCCTGAACCTTTTGATTTGGTTAATTTACCCCCTCAACTTTTTTTGCCTCAAATTCACACTATTTTTTAAAATAGTTCACTTTGCCCGAGAAATGCTAGTTTTTGGGCTATAAATCACCTCTGAATTAAACCATTTCAAAACTTTTAGGGATAAATTTGAGTCAGAAAATACAAAGTTTTAGGGCCAAAATTGAACAAAATCAAAAAGTTTAGGGGCCAAATTAGCCTTTTCTTTTTCTCAGTAAAACTATGACAATCAATGTCTTGCCGATCTTTAATTTTGCTAGGTTAACTCAAGATTTTTAAAAACTTTATTGACACAATGAATGTTCTCATAGCAAGTTTCTGAAGAACGATTTGCATTTCTTTATTCAAAGACATTCTTTTAACATGCAAAAAGGCAATGAACAACAAAACATAATCCAGATAAGTTTAGCAGGGGTGGACATATAACCTGCACGAGGTGAACTTGGTGGTGAGAGTAGGGTAGTAGAAGAACCAGCGCGGACAGCAGAGTAGACAACTGATAGAACAGTAGTAAGCAGTCCAAGAGTAAGCGTGCCAGTAGAAATAGCTTTAGAATGTTTGTGAAGTCCATTGCATTCATACTCCCTCGGTTCACTGGCCAGCCCAGAGTAGCAGAGGTACATGCAGTACAAAGATATAACTGAAGCTGGAAAAATGCTGCCACTTACCTGTTTTAATAAAAAAACATTAAATATGACAGATTACATACTGTTTAAACTTTCATATAACCAACCAATAGAACAAACAAAGAACAGAAAATGCAAACTGCAAAAATTGTGTTCGTCCAAGAAAGGAAAGGAAGAAAACAAAAAGAAGTCCCAAGAAGAAACTGAAGTCCTCAATTTTAGGGATTGGAATCATCAAATTTTATGATGGAAGATAGGCCAGCTTAACATATAAAAACAATTTTCATAGGAGTTTCTCCCACCACAGGTTGCTTCAATTACAAAAAGCAAAAAGTAATTCCATGGAAATGACATAAGCAGGACAATTGGACAAATATTATGTAGTTTGTGCCATTTAACATTTCTAGGCTAACAATATCCATCTACTTAGAATAAATTAGGCTAGAGAACCAATTAAGCCTCTTTCTTTAGCCAAATGTTGTTCAATTTTTCATTCACATTATCAATTTGGATGCAAGAGATGCAGCAAATGCCTATGATAGAAAGAACATTTCATCAAAATTCAACACATACATGAGTTTGTGCATACCAGTAAGGAATGCACATGCACGAGGTTGTGCATGTACAGTTGGTTTATACAAAAATTGAGATTGTTACAGTTACCTATGGTTTTCAGGAAACAAGAAAGCAAAGACCAAAACAGGCCAATATGATTCCCAGGAAGGATAAAATAATGATGTAATAATATCACTGAATGCGCATTTATTTCTTCATAAACAATACGCAGGTCATTGTTCATTGCTAAAAATCAGATAACTGCCAAAGCAAAGATAGGTCGAATATGTGTTCTCTCCAGCATTCCATGGAAAATGATGGGGAAAATTTTTTCTTAACCACCAACATCATGAAACAAACTTTAAACTATTAGGCACAGATAGATCTGGCGCTCAGATATTTTAGCCTATGAATGCTATAAAGTGGTTGGCTATACGCCGAGGAACAGAAATCAAATACTTACTGCAGGATGCAATGAGGCGATAGCAAAAATAACAATAAAAAGCAGTGTCATGACAATAAAGAAGGTGTTGAGCCCACAGTCATGTCCAGAAGGAGTAAACAGTAGAAGAGAAGTCCAGATAAGCCAAATGTTCCTATGTAACAAACAAGTGAGATAACAAACAGGGCAAAGTACCTGCAAGGTCATGAGGGGGAAAGAAGTTAAGACTATTTACAGAAAAAAAAGAAGTTAAGACTAGAAATGTCCAGAATAACAAGTAAAAAGCTATAAATTCTATTGCAGGGTCTCTAAACACTGGAAGATCATTGAAGGGGAAAAAAAGCATTGTCAAGAGTAACAATAGCTACAACTAACCAGAATTGTTCGTCATATTTGACCCATTTGTCGTTCCATCCATGAACAAAATCCAACAAAAGTACAACTTGGACAAGAAGAAACAATCCTGAACCAAACTTGGACGTTGTCTCTGCAATCATAGACACAACCATAAGCAAATTCAACTATTCAACAAATAAAAGTTTGATTAAATAAAGGCATTATATAATCCAATCTTGGCTATGAAGCAATGTTTTGACAATTGGACCAGACTGGCAGATTCAACTAACAGAACTGCCAATTGCACCTCCAGACAGCATAACCAGAAAGGAAAAAAATCTCTAAATGGAAAAAAGAAAAAAACTACGGTTGAATCATCAGTTACAAAGCACCAGTCATGGGTCAGGTACTCTGCCTTGTTTTCAATGACTATAAACAATCCCCAGTATTAAGCCTGGGGCCTCACACACACAGGAGGCAGACAAATATATGGTAAATTAGAATTACTGTAATTGTTCATTTAAATCTTTATTTAAAATCTTGTGGATATTATCTGCTTTAATGGGTATGCATATAGCAATTTGAATATCTTTTGCCATGTGATTTAACCTCATCATTGTAAACTGTTCATTGCAAATTCCTAGCAAGCCAAAAACATGGAGTCAGAACCAATAAATTAAACCAATCTCACTCGCTCTTCTACTTGAAATATGATTCTGTGATTTTCCAGGAATTGGTACTTGCACTGGGATGCTACATAGCATTCATACTGTTCTTTGCTTTTCTTAAGGATCTAACTAGGCCTTTATTTATTTATTCCGTAAGTAAATGTGTTAAACAGAAGAGGGAAAGGCCTTACTGGGCTGAACCTTTTAGGCTTTTACATTCTCAAGAACAATAAGCATCTACCTCTGGACATGGACTATGTAGGAGCTAGCTGGACTTATTTCACACTATTTCTAGCAATGATACCATTCCTCCATCACTGTTTTTTCTTTAGAAATTTCATTGTATAAATCAAATCCCATAATTCTCATGTCTACCTCTTGTTCAAATTGACCGCTTAAGAAAACAATAAATAACAGCTTTTTAACTTTCTAGGTCTATATGCTTATGCAGTTGATAACAGCAAATGTTTGAATTAAACTTTCTACTGTTGAAGCCTCCTTCTCGTTCTTTTTCAGAATGAATTATAGTACTAAGCCCTGAAATTTGAATATTAACTTCATATGTCAAGTTACATGGGTAAATAGAGAGTTCCGGATATCCTTTTCATATTATTCTATTAAGAAAAAAAAATTGAAAAAATCCAAAAAATTGTGCTTCTTTTTTTTTTGTCTTTTGGGGGCAGGTAATTTTGATGCAAGCTCATATTTTGTTCCAAATTTGTAATGTATTTTATGTAATTATCAATGTTTTAAAACGAGATCTGACTGGCCGGTCCAACCTTTAACTGGTGACCACTCAGTAGTCTGGTCCAGTTGCCAAAAAAAAAGCTGGATTGGTTAGTAACTGGTGAAATTCTGTTGAACCGGGTGGTTCAACCGGTTTGTTAAATGCTTCAATCTTCCTGATTCTCTTTGCACAATCACTCAACCGAACTTGATTCAATCAATTCTTCATCGTTGATTCCTTGTTTGCTGTTTGCACAATCATGAAGTAATTGAAGTTCACTCTGACTTCTTATGGTGAATTTAAGCTCCTTTTCAAAGTTAACATCAATGCAGCATCACATGGACTGATGAGAGATATTCCATCAAGGACAACTGAACAAAATCCAGCAACATATTGCTAAAAGCTTGAGCCAAAGATGGGTTTTCATCTTGAGAAAGCTATCAGCTAGCAGAGAAGAGAGGAGGGTTTTTTTCTTAGAGAAGGTTATCAACAAGAAGGTTGAAGAACAGTGGATTCTTGAAATAGAGAGGATGATAGGGATGAGAGAGATGGAGAATAGCAAGAGGCAGTGAGATCTGGTTTGGAACGACAAGATATTTGCACATGGTTGTGGGATCCGCATTGTTTAGAAAGCTGAGCATTAATGAACAATTTCATCCTTTCCAAAGAACAAAAAGTTAACAGATGCTTTGCTTGTCCAATTTTTTGGCCATGCGAATGGAGGAGCTTTTTTTTACCTCATTTATTTTTATGGTTATATCCATTAGTATTCATTTTACTATGGAATTTAATTAACATGTCAAACACAATATGACATGCATACGTCTTGAACATATGTTAATAATCATAAATTGTCATAAAATTATGTCATGAGCTTTAATTTTTTAATTTAACATCATAATTACTATATATTTATTTATATTAAAAACTGGTCCAACCTTGGTTAGACTATTGACCCTTGACCCTCACTCTTTTCTGGTTTGGCATCCAGTTCAGTTATTAAAACAATGGTAATTATGATTCCACAGTTTGATTCTGGTTCATTTCCAGTTGAACCACCGAGTCATTCACCTATGACCTCATCCATTCTGTGCATAATAGTAAATGCTAGATCGGGTAAGGTTCCAAATTTATCATTGGTACGGTACAGTCCAATACTGGATGATGCCCGGGACCGTTTTGGATATATCACTAGGCTTTCTGCAAGCAAATCTTGGAAACCACTAATCTTTGCTCCCCTCCTTTTCTTTTTTGGTACCATTTTCAGCTGGTATCAGTGAGTACCAGCTGGTATCTCTGGAAATATCCAGAATGGGAATGGAGATTAGTGTATAGGAAAACCTCTAAAAATGAGAATTACCAGCTGGTACGGAATGGAATCAGTAAGTATGATTTTGTGGTTCACCCCAAGATTAGTGTTTCTAAAATATTGTTAAAAGGGAAGACTAAACAAGTTCTACCGGAAAATGAACAACTTTGAATGTAGCATACATCTCAAGGGTTGTTCGGGCCAGTTCTAATTCAATCTCCTCAAGAAGGAATCTAAAACACAAACCTTAGAACATTCCTAATCTTAGGCTCTCAACTGAATTCTATGTAGGTTATTTAATCATATTTAAGAGCCAATGATCTTCAAGAAAAATGCTAGCTGAAACTGCTCCTGCCACTGGGACAGGAATAGTGACAGTAGATCTAATGTAATACATAGTATTTTTTTGGAGAATAATTGAAGACTTTTTAAGTAAAGGAAATTATTTTATGAAAGTTTCTGTCATGTACTTACTAAATGAAATTGTAGGCAAGAAATAAGGGGAAGCAGTAGTAGCCGGGCACACATGCTTGGCATGAGAAGGTTAGGCGGTTATGTAAAGCATCGCACTTGAAATTGGTGAGATCAATATAAATATGAACTAATCTCACCCGATGAAGGTATGCTATGAATCATTTCATTCTGGAATTTTTCTCTCTAATTCTCCCTCTCCCTTCTCTCTCAGTCTCTCTCTACGCTCAATTCTCCTCTCTCCCTACCCATTCTTCTCTAATTCTCCAGAATTCTCTACAGAATTCTTGAGGATTCCTTGTTAGATCTCTAAGATTTGACAATTTGGTATCAGAACTTGATCTAGGTCGGATCAGATCAAGGTGAATTCAGGCAAATGATGGAGGGAACACAGATGAAGAACATGGAATTGCAGCTGCAACAATTTGGCTCTCCAATAGCCGATTTGCAGGCAAGAGTTGGAGCTCAGATCCAACCACAACCACAAGGCGATCATTTCCATCAATCTAAAGTTGGATGGGGCAGTTACTCAGATCCAAGAAGAAGCCACTCAGATCTGCAAGGTGATGGGAATTCAGATCAGGGAGCAATTGCAAGGGTTCACGGTAATGTTCGCATGGCAAAATTCGATAAGGCTTTCCCTTGACTTTCCTCCTAGGGAGAGGTCGGATCCGATTCTTTCGAGACATGGGATGAATCATAGGAGGGCTAGAATTTCTGAAATTGGAGAGGATCTAGTGGAAGTAGGAGAGAATGTAAGAGGAAGAAGGCAGGAAAGGACTAGGGGACTTTATCACCCAAGGTTCCCTGTGCCTAAAATGGATATCCCCATGTTTGATGGGAATAGTCCCAAATGGAAAGGATGTTTGATTGGTATGGGGTCCCAGATCATTAGAGGGTGGCCTTAGTTCCAGCCTACCTCAATGATGCAGGAGATAATTGGTACCAGGGATGGTCTAAGGTGAAAGGAGAGTGCCAAAGGTCGGAATTTGCAAAGGAATTGTGTGAGAGATTCGGAGATAGAGGGATGACGGATATTGTGGAGGAATTCAACAAGATCCAACAAGGGAGGTCAGTGTTGGAGTACCAATGAAGGTTTGAAGAACTTAAGGCACTAATGCTCAACCACAACCCCTACCTTACTGAACCTTATTTTGTTTCAAACTTCATAAGTGGATTGAATGAGGAGTTGAGACCAATGGTGAAAATTCTACAACCAAAAACTCTCAAGCATGCAGCAAAGTGCAAGACTACATGAGCTAACAGCAGAAGCACTAATGAGAAAGCAGAGATTGTTGAATAGGGGTGGAACACACAATGTGTTGTCACTTGTGGGCAAGAACATGGGGAAGGAAGCTATTAGAGGGGTGCAGGGAGTCAAGACCTTAGCCCTACCGACTCCTAAGACACAAGGAGATAGGCTAATGGAGCAAAGGAGGCAAGCTGGCCTCTGCTTTAGGTGTGGAGACAAGTATTTCCCTGGGCATCAGTGTAAGAAGCAACTGCTTCTGCTAGAAAGTGAGGAAGAAATTACAGGAGGAGAGAAGGAGATAATGGAAATGTCTGAAGCAATAGAGGAAGATAATGGGGAGATTTCCCTACATGCATTGAGGGGATTGACCAACAATAAGATCATCAAGGTGGAGGGAAAGGTTGAGGATTGTAAATTGATGATTTTAATTGATTGTGGGAGTACCCACATTTTTTTGGACAAAAGGACTACTAAGAGGTTAAAGTGTTCACTGTAGCCACTTACAATAACCGTGGCCAATGGGAATAAGGTAATGAGCAGGTCAGCATGTGCAGGTTTTAGTTGGGAGATGCAAGGGGAAGAATTTGAGGCAAATCTTAGGCTGCTTAAATTAGGTGGTCGTGATGTGGTCTTAGGAGTGGACTAGATGAAGCATGTGAGTCCTATATACTTCGATTTTAACAAGATGGAAGTAACATTTGAGAAGGAAGGAAAGAGGATGACTCTGGTGGGAAGTAAGGAAGTGGGAATGTGTAAGATGATCACTGGAAAGTGCCTATAAAAGATGATTAAGCAAAAAATGACTCAAGTGGCCCAACCTTTTTCTATGCAAGCATTAGAAGAAGGGGATGAGGAGGACCAAAGGATGGACAGTGAGCTCCTACTGGTTTTTAGCAACCCACCTCAAATAGAATGAGAGGTAAATCAACTTGACCTACTTCATATGCTTTTAGTTGAATCTGAGGATCTTTTTAAGGAACCAATAGCCTTACCCCCTCCCAGAACCCGCAACCATTCCGTTAGACTAAAACCAAATTCTGAACCCTTCAATGCTTGAGCATATTGATACCCCCAGCCCAGAAAACAGAAATAGAACGAATGGTCAAAGAGATGCTACAACAATCCCTAATTCAACCCAGCCACAACCCCTTTGCATGCCCTGTGTTATTAGTAAAAAAGAAGGATGGATCATGGCATTTCTGTGTGGATTACCACAAGTTAAACGCCATGACAACCAAGGATAAATTCCCAATTCCACTCATTGAGGACCTTCTAGATAAATTGAGGAATGCAACCATTTTTTTCTAAACTTGACCTACGAGCTGGCCATCACCAAATTAGAATGAGTCCAAAAGACATACCAAAGACTGTCTTTCAAACCCACCAAGGTCATTACGAATTTTTGGTAATGCCCCTTGGCCTTACCCACGCCCCAACTACTTTTCAATCTTTAATTAACCAAATCTTTGAACCACGCCTAACAAAATTCATCCTTGTATTTTTTTTATGACATACTGGTGTATAGCCACACTTTTGCCACTTGACACACCTTAAGGCTACCTTTGAGATCCTTAGAGTCAACCAAGTGTATATAAAGAGGTCAAAGTGTTCTTTTGCTCAAAAGCAAGTGGAGTACCTCAGGTACATTATCTCAAGTCAAGGGGTCAACATAAGAGATTTGTGAGGGTTCTTAGGCTTGACAAGGTACTATAGGAGATTTATGAGGACTTATGGAATCATCAATAGGCCACTAACACAACTACTAAAGAATGAGGGTTTCAGATGGAGTCCACAAGCTGAAGCAGCCTTTGAACAATTGAAAAGGGCTATGAGTGAGGCCCCAGTGCTAGGTTTACCCAACTTTAACAAGACTTTTGTGCTAGAGACAGATGCATGTGATACGGGAATTGGGGCAGTCCTAATACAGGAAAGTAGACCTTTAGCATTTCTCAACCAAGCACTTGCCCCTAGGCATGCAAGCCTAAGCATTTATGAGAAGGAGTTTGTGATCATGCTAATGGCAGTGGACAAGTGGAGGCATTACTTGGAGGGGGCTCAATTTGTGATCAAGACAGACCACCAGAGTCTAAAGTTTCTTTTGCAACAAAAGCTTCATACCCAACTACAAAAGAGGGGGATGGCTAAGCTAATGGGCATTAACTATACTAATAGTACAAGAAAGGAAAAGAGAATGTTGTAGTAGATGCTCTGTCTAGATGCCAAGAAGGAGAAACAGCAACCACAATTGCGTTGGTACCAGATTGATACCAAGAGGTGGCCTCCAGTTATGATTCAGACGAGCAAATCAGGGGATTGCTAGAGTAGATGGTCCTGAACCCTACCTAAGCTAGGGTATACACCAAAGAATGGGGTGATCCAGTACAAAGGGAGGATAGTGATTGGGGACCGCCAAGCCATTAAGAAGAGGATACTCTAAACCCTCCACAAGTCCCCAATAGGAGGTCATTCAAGAATCCAAAACACATATCACAAGATAAGGCAGCTTTTCTTTTGGCCTAAGTTGAAAGAATTAGTGATTAAGTTTGTAATGGCTTGTGACACCTACAAGAGGTGCAAGCATGAAAATGTGGCCACCCCTGGGTTGTTGCAACCCTTAGCTTTTCTAGGGCAAGCTTGGGAGAGAGTGTCAATGGATTTTGTTGAAAGGCTGCCTAGATCAAAAGGAAGGGATTGCATACCAGTGGTGGTGGATAGGTTTACGAAGTTTGCTCACTTCCTACTCTTAGCTCATCCTTACACCACCCAAGAGGTTGCCAAAGTATTCCTCGATCAGGTTATCAAGTTACATGGGGTTCCAAGGACTATCATTTCTGATTGGGATAAGGTATTTAGCAATCTCTTGTGGCAAACCTTATTAAAGTCCCTCGATTCAAAGCTAAGCATGTCATCAGCCTATCATCCTCAAATTGATGAACAAACGAAGAAAGTCAATCAATGTTTGGAGAATTACCTGAAATGCTTATGTTTTCAGCACCCTAAAGGTTGGCATAAGTGGCTATCATTAGCCCATTGGAGGTACAACTCAAGCCACCACAGCTCCATTAGGATGTCACCCTTTGAAGCCTTGTTCGGGTATAAGCCCCCTCTACTACGTGCTATTCAGGAGACCACCAATGTGACAACCATGGATGATCATCTCCAACAAAGGCCGGAGATTCTAAGGTAGCTCAAAAGAGATTTGGCTATGGCTCATAACAGAATGAAACAACAAGTAGATAAAGGAAGAAGTGAAAGGGAATTTACAGTAGGGGAAGAGGTTTATCTAAGGCTAAGGTCATCTCATATCAAGGCATTCACTACAGATCTAGTATCCAAGTTAAGCCCAAAGTACTATGGTCGTTTTTCCATTGCAGCCAAATGCCAAGACCAAACAGTTGGTTAAGGATGGTTAGAGGGTTTTGTTGATATTTAGGATCTTAAAACGAAGACCAACCCAAAGAGAATTCCACTCGAATTCTTGCACACTCACAGAACTTAGAAATCGATTAAGAAAACAGAAAAAATTGAACGAAAATTGAAATTGCAGAAAGATAAAACAAACCAGCAAGAGCCAAAAATTATCCTGGTTCGGAATGCCTTTGACAAACTTACATCTAGCAGTCAACACCCACACAAAGCAGCCTTTTATTAGGATGAAACTGATCAGTACATCAAGCCTCTAAGCCCTCATCTATATCCCCGGGTACATACACACATTCTCCCAAGAATACACAAGACTAAACCCAGCCTTTCTCTTCTCAAGAATGAAAACCAACACTCGATCATAAACGATTTTAGAAGCTCTCTTAGAATGATTCTTGACTGCCTCCCATGCCGTCTTATTTATAGAAAGGGCGGACATCCCAATATAACTAATTACTATTGGGATATTACAATTAGGCCCTCTAAATTACTAAGTAATTACACTTGGTATTTTTAACCCTAATTGTTCTAATCTTCCAGCTGATGAATCTTCAATACTTTATTGATCTTCTACTGCATAAACTCTAGGCAAACTCAACAGGTTTAAACAGTTGTAAGGGGAAGTTGTAACCGTAGCTGATAGTGTGACAAATAACAATAGGTTGTTAGCTACAATTGTATAGTTGTAATAGCAGGCTATAGCTGGGGGTTAAACAGTTGGGAATAACTGTCAAGGAGGATGGGCCTATATAAAGGAGCTTTCCCTCTCAATAAAGGACATCAATGAGTATTGTGATCAATTTCCAGTTTATCCCTCTCAATTTCTCTTTGTTTCTCCCTCTCTCGTTCTCTCTTCCTCTCTCAAAACCAACCCTAATTCTCCTCACCAAGGAGAATTTACCCTCTATCAGGCTGAGACCCTAACACCAAATTGGGTAAGGTGGCATACAAGCTTCAACTACTAGAGAATTCTCAAATTCACCTTATATTCCATGTGTCACTACTGAAGAAATATGTGGGAGGCCAACCGGCAAGTGCAAGCCTACCTTCAAGAGCGGGAAGCAGTGAACCTAGAGTAGAACCAGTAGATGTTCTAGACAAAAGGGTCATTTACATGCAAGGAGCCCCCATAACCCAGGTGCTAGTGAATGGTTGCATCTTCACACTGACCATAACACGTGAGAATACCTCCTTGACTTTCTCAAGCAATTCCCTAGAGTAGCTAGTCTACTTTGTATTTTTTGAGGACAAGAAATTCCTCAAGGGGTGGGTTAATGTCATGTACTTACTAAATGAAATTGTAGGCGAGAAACAAGGGGAAGTAGTAGTAGCCGAGCGCACATGCTTGGCATGAGAGGGTTAGGCAGCTATGTAATTTTGGCGAGAAGCATCCCACTTGAAATTGGTGAGATCAGTATAAATATGAACTGATCTCACCCGATGAAAGGCATGCTATGAATCATTTCATTATGGAACTCTCTCTCTCTCTCTCTCTCTCTCTCTCTCTACGCTCAATTCTCTTCTCTCTCCCTATCCATTCTTCTCTAATTCTCCAGAATTCTCTACGGAATTCTTGAGGATTACTTGTCAGATCTCTAAGATCTAACAATTTCTAGAGATGTTATGGTGTCAGCAATAAGACATGGGACCTAATAATATTACCTAGGTTGGGGGTCATAGTCTGGGGACCCCAAGTATGAACCGAAATCTCGATAGACATAAGAATTCGAAGTAGCAATGCAGAGATGGTTCTAACAACACAACCAGAACATAAAATGGAAAAAAAAGGGCAATAGAATATAAATTTTGCAAAATGAGTATTCCAAATAAAAATACAGTGTGCATGTAAAACAAGGCAAATTTATCTACAAAAGACTGATGTGGTTGAAGATATTGTGATGCAACATAAAAGACAAGTCTTGGAATGACCAAAGCATGGTCTTGGTGTTCGACTTCATGATTATGACATGAAGTGGCAGGTTGAGTGTGTAGAGGAGAAACATGATTTGTGTAAGATGTGTAAGATGGTGCAAGGGCTTGTCATGCAACCATCACGTGTAAGGGGGAGATATATTTGTTCTCCCAAGTACAAATGCGTATATGTATATAAATATGTATATAGTAGCAAATCAAATAAATGAAAAGGAGTGACAATTGTAGGGGATTTTGTTATATATATTTGCATCAAGAAAGCCCAAAGGATCAGTAGAGATCAAGTCAAAGTCTCAAGCAGCAGTTAGTTAGTTAGGTCTCTAACGGTAACTAACAGTTGGGTCTAACAGTAATGTCATATCCATGTATTTCCATTGTAATGTTTGCCCCTATTGTTTATAAATAGAGGGTTGGGGTAGTCGCTTAAGAAGAGGAATGAACAAGTGCAATTGTGAAAGAAAAGTCTAGTGGTGATAGCGTTTGTAATTTCGGTGGAATTTGTACTCGTGTGAGAGATTGTTGTTGTACTAATTCATTCAAGATTGAAAGGAAGATTGCTATCGAGTTTAAGGCTGGGCGTAGGATCATCAATCAATTGATGATCTGAACCAGGATAAATTCCTTGTGTTTTGTTGGTATTGTTTTCTATTCTTTACTTTTCAATTTGGTTTTATCATCTTTTTTTTTCTATAACGTTTGTGCGCAAGCGTGTATGTGTTCTGTAAAATCAATTAGAGTGCATTCCAAGGCTCCCAAGATAACAAATTTGATAGGTAAAAGAGAGAGATGTGATGGATGGCTGGCTCGTGTAACTGGGAAAGCAAGAGAGGTAAGGCATGTAAAAGAAGTGGTGAAGGAGAGAGAAGGTTCTCTCAAGTATATGCATATATAAGCATATATATTTTTCAAAATAGATAAATGGATAAAAGACCATTTTACCCTTGGTTGAGTGGTTAGAATAGGAGGCTTGGCACCTCATTTTCCCCATTTTGCTTCCCCAAAACCAAGAGAGGGCAAAAGAACAAGAAGGAAAAGGAAGGGTACAAAAAGCAAAGTGAAATGGAAGGAAAAAGGAAAAAGGATCTAAGCATTCTTCAAAATCTTCAAGCTAAGGGTTCACTAGTATTCCAAAGTAGCATAAAAAAAATGTTGTTACTTTTTCTTTCAAGTTACATGAAAGCATGATCATATCAAAGAATGAGAAAGTTATTTTAAAATGTGCATAAAAGCTTCGTTTTCTTCAGATTACATAAACCATGCCCATGCGTAGCTTGTGGGTCTTTGGGAATTTTATTCATCACTATTGAGGCTTAATGCTCCTCATACAGACACAGGGGTTCTAAGGGGTGGTGAATGTTAGTTAAGAGTTTTATCTCCTCCCTTAGAAAAGTGTGAGTATTTCACACTAATTCATTGATCATGGAACATATCAAGAAAATATTTCTTAACCTTACTGTCTTGACCACTCACCCTTACACATTCAACATTTAGTTGAAAAGGCAAGATCTTCAAAGGAAAGGAGATTATAGGAACTTGAAAAAAAAACATATTGTTGACTATAGGACCGATTAAACACACAATAAACCCCACTTCTCACAGCCAATTCACAATCAATAGAACAGAAACAGATATTAGAGAAAATCGAACCAATAACAGAAAGTAAAAGAGACAAGAAGCTTATCATGGTTCAGGCATAAAATGTCCTACATCCAAACAGACAAAGCTTGACAGAATCTACTAGAAAGCAATAGGATACAACACTCCCTCTCGCACACACTTGACTATGAACAATAGCCTTCCCTCCCGAGAATACAATGACCGAGCGAAGCTCTCTCTTAATTCTCTCTGGAGACTGTGCAAGATAATCAAAAAGAATGACCGAATGAAAAAGCCTCCCGAGAACCTATCTGCCTCTATTTATAAGAGATAGAGGCGGTTACAATAGGGACTTAAATGCAAATACAAGAAATAAAAGGACTGTCGGAAACTAACTTATAAAAGTTATTTCCGTTACATTTTAAACTCATAAAATATAGAAGAAAAAATTATTTCTAACTCCATTTAAAAGCCCTCAACCGAAAATTGAATGCTAACTAATGCAAATCCTAACACATATGAAAAGAGCTCATTTTGATAGTTCATTTGGCATGTATGAGGGATACATGATTTTCTTTTGGAAAAATGTCATGTTATAATGTTCATTTTGTAAGGAGAATGACGAGAGCGAAGTTTGAATTTATGGATGACGTTATTAGTATTATGGGAAGTGAATGGATGATTAGAAACAATTAAGTAAAGATTAGGCAAAAAATTTTAAGGTTTTTCACAGGATCTATAACACTAGAATTCAACTTCAGTGAAGTCGTGGAGAAAGGAATTCTGTTTTATTCATGTCAATCAACTATACATGGCTGGTCTATATATACATACAAGGAGATTACAAATCACGTCCCTAACGGATTGTGATCTCCTAAGAATCATCAATCAATTGAAAAAGGAAACAAATAAAATCAAGGAAGCTGTAAATCCTCCTAGATGTAATCCTAACTGTACATAGCCTAAAATAGAGAAGATTTTGTGACTTAAATGCTAAGATATTCGATCATCTACACTCCCCTTCAAACTAAGGTGAAGATATTGTTTATCCCAAGCTTGGAACTAAGGTCGTCGAAGCATTTTCGAGGCAATGCTTTAGTTAGGATGTCTGCAACTTGAGAATTTGTCTGGTGTAGGCAAGTAAAATGACATTCCCTTCAATTTTCTCCTTGATGAAGTGACGATCAATTTACAAATCCTTAGTCCCGTCATTGTGTACAGGGTTCTTGGCAATACTGATGGCAAATTGGTTGTCACGGAAGAGTTTCATAAGGCCTCCGATCTTGACTTTGAGTTCTTCTAGTAATCTTTTTATCCAAATCCCCTCACAAGTACCATGAGCCATGGCATGCAATTCTGCTTTTACACTACTCTTGGAGACCATTGATTGTTTCTTACTCCTCCAAGTAACAAGGTTAACCCACATATAGGTGTAATATCCAGGTGTAGACCTCCGTTCTGTGATTAAACCCACCTAGTCTGCATCACTATAGATTTATACCCCTCAGTTGGAACCTTTCTTGAAGAATAGACCCTTTCTTGGAGTTAGCTTTAGGTATCTCAAGATTCTGTAGACTACCTCCATATGTTCTTCCCTTAGATCACTCATGAATTAGCTCACAACACTAACTAAAAAACTGAAATCTAGTCGGGTGTGAGACAAATATATAAGTCTTCCGACTAACCTTTGTTACTGTATCAACTGGAGCACCCTTCTCTTCCCTTCCAAGTTTGGTGGCAGTTTCCATTGAAGTATCAGTAGGTTTACACCCAAGCATCTCGCATTCCTTTAACAAATCCAAGACATATTTTCTTTGAGACACAAAGATTTCATTGCTCGAGCTAGCCACCTCCATTCCTAGGAAGTACTGGAGATTTCCTAAATCTTTGATCTCAAACTTTCTGACAAGGGTTTTCTTTAGGCAACCCATTTCTTCTGTGAAATCACCTATAACAATAATATCATCAACATATACAATCAAGATGGACATTTTACCTTCTAAAGACCTCTTCACAAATAAGTGTGGTTAGCTTGACAATGGGGGTAGCCATGAAATTTTACCACTCTTGTGAACCTTTTTAACCACACACTTGGTGATTGTTTAAGGCCATAGAGAGATCTTTTTAATTTGCACACTTGATTCTTTGTAGCTTGCATCTCAAAACTTGGAGGAATCTTCATATACACTTCTTCTAAGTCACCATTCAAGAATGCATTCTTCACATCAAATTGAATCAGTGGCCAGTCTAAAGTTTGTTGCTAGAGATAGAAGAACTCAAATGGTATTGAGTTTGGCCACGAGTACAAAGGTTTCTTGGTAATCAACACCATAAGATCGATTAAAACCTTTTGTAACAGGGTGTGATTTATACCTATAAATTCTCCTATCTTCCTTATACTTCACTGTGAAAATCTATTTACATCCAATCAGGTTTTTAACTAAAGGCAGATTAGTGACTTCCCAAGTTCGATTCTTTTCTAAGGCACGTATCTCATCCAAAATTGCAACCTTTCATGAGGGATCTTTGTGAGCCTCTTGAATGTTGGTAAGGACCTAAATTGTATCCAAACTAGTAACAAATGCTCAGAAATTTGGTGAGAGACTCTTGTAAGAAATGTAATTATGAAGAGGATATTTTGTGCATGATTTCACTCCCTTTCTTAGTGTAATTGGCCAACTCAAGTCATTATCAGGTGTTTAACTAGAAATATTTTCAAAAACAGTGTTACCTTAATTCATTGAATCTGGGTGTTGGATTGTTGGTCAGGTTTTGTTAATGATCAGTGTTCTCCCTAATCTTGAGCTTTTCCTCTCCTAGAGTAGACACGAAGCTCTATAGTGGTTGGTAAGTCAACTTTAGTAGGGTTGGATGGAAGATGTGGCTCAAATTGAGAAGGAGCCTCTTGGATTTCGGGTAGCTAGATTAGAAAGGGAGGAACAATGACCGTAGAGTTTGGAGATAAGGGTGTAAAAGGAGTATGATTAGAGAGAATCTCAGCATCCCAAGACTAACATTTCTTGGTAAACTCACTCTCCTCCTCAATGGTAGGATTGGGATAAAAGGGCTGATTTTCAAAGAAAGTGGTTGTTATGTTGTTGTCTCGAGTATAGGATAAAGTCAATTCTAGAAGATCAATGAAGGTAGTAGTGCACATAAGTGACTGTTAAAGATTTCGATAGGAAATTGTATCCCATGTGAAATTAGTGAAAGTTATAGGGTTAAACTATAATTACCTAAAGTCTTCATTGGAATGTCCACCCTATTCTATAAATAGAGGGAAAGGGTTAGCCAAGAGAAACAGAATTTATTATTCTGTGCGAGTACAGCTTATGTTCGTTCTGAGAGGAAAGACTAGAGGGAAAAAGAGTTCTTTGTAATCTTGGTGAGCGTTTTGAGGGTGTACTAGAGTATTGCTTGTACTGATTGGTTTCTGAATAAGATAAAGGCTGCTCTCGGGGTGATTTCAAGGCTAGATGTAGGGTTGTTTTCAAGCAATCTGAACCAAGATAAACTGTTGTCTCTTGTTTGTGGTTTGGTTGTTTCTTTCTCTGGTTTTCATTCTTTTAATTTTGTTCTTTCAATTTCAGTTTCTTATTTTTGTTGTTTTGGTTTGATTTAGGGTGAGGAGTGTGAGGAATTGGCATGTGTAAACATGGTTTGAGTTATCTAAAGAGCTCCTAATCATAACAGATTGGTATCAGAGCCAAGAACTCATTCAAGAATTGCCAAGAACCCTAGAAATGAATAGGATTTAGAACCTTCCATGGCTTCCACGGCCTCTACTACCCGGTACGACGTTGAGAAGTTCGATGGAACTAATGACTTTGGGCTTTGGAGAATTAAAATGAAAGCTTTGTTGGGTAATCTAGGGTTAGATGAAGCCTTAGTAACTGAAAAGAAGTTGCCCGAAACCATCACTAATGAATAGAAAAAAGAAATCAGTGATCGTAAGAAAGAAATAAACAAGAAAGCTTTTAATACCCTAATCTTGAGTTTAGGAGACAAAGTCCTAAGGGAAGTGTCTAAAATGGAATCAGCAGAGGCATTATGGTTAAAGTTAGTGTGAGAATTCCACATTGCCTCAGCAAGGGAGACTTGGGCAATATATAAGGAGGAGGACCCCTCCACCTGTTAAGCTGGTTTTTCAGGTTGAAGTTCTACCTCTAACTTCTCACATGATATCAGAGTCAAC
The DNA here is from genome assembly GCA_036245055.1 of Diospyros kaki. Classification (NCBI taxonomy): domain Eukaryota; kingdom Viridiplantae; phylum Streptophyta; class Magnoliopsida; order Ericales; family Ebenaceae; genus Diospyros; species Diospyros kaki. The sequence continues at coordinate 9,922,167 of BSEG01000003.1, forward strand.
CCTTGGCTGGGAGACTACCCTTGGTCGTGGTCATGAACCAGTACCCTGCCTAATCACCTAGGCACGTATCAGTTACTAGAGAAACTTCGGTGTGGGGGGGAGTGTGAGAATCTCACATCGCTTCAGCAAGGGAGACATGGGCAATATATAAGGAGGAGGATCCCTTTACCTGTTAAGCTGGCTTTTCAAGTTAGAGTTCTACCTCTAACTTCTCACAGTTAGAAAGTCTTTATATACTAAAATCACTTTCAAGTAGACTATACTTGAAGGCTAAGTTTTTACATTCAAAATGCAAGAAGGGCAAAAACTTCACAGTCATATTGAGGATTTCAATAAACTACGTCTTGATTTGGAAAACATAGATATAAAATATGATGAAGAAGATAAGACTTTTGTATTATTGCATTCCTTGCCTAAGTCATATGAAACCTTTGTGGATATCCTTAAACATGGTAGGGATACATTAACCTTAGAGGATGTAATAGGAGCATTAAACTCTAAGGAGTTGCAACAAAAAGTAGAGGGAAATAGTGTTGCTGGCGATGTACTCTCGGTTGGAACAAAACTGGATAGGAATGATCCTAGACAAAGGGGTAGGTCTAGGTCAAAATCAAGAAATGGTAGGAGAATAACCAAGTGCTATTACTGCCATGAGGAAGGGCATATCAAGAAGAATTGCCCTAAGAGAAAGAAAGAATTCCTAGAGAAAAACAATCCTGAAAACACCTCATCTCTATGCGAATACAACTATGATAGTGTTGATGCCCTAGTAGTATCTGAAAATGCTGATAGAAAAGCATGGATACTAGATTCAGGGTGTTCTTTCCATATGTCTCCACATAGGAAGTGGTTTGTGAACTAAAAAGATTTGGTAGGTGGTAAGGAGTTTATTAGGTAACAACCAAGAGTATAGGATCAAGGGTATTGGAGATATAAGATTAAAGTTGCATGATGGATCAATTAAAATCCTAAAATCTGTTAGATATATCCCAAGTTTGAAAAGAAATCTAATTTCCCTAGGTGAGTTAAATAGAATTGGATTCTCCTATAAAGCAGATAATGGAGTCCTAAAAGTTGCTAAAGGATCACTGATAGTGATGAAAGCAATCCTCAACAATGGTATTTATGTGATGCAAGCTTGCACTTTGTGTGGAGAAGCTGCAGCCACAAAAGAGAAAGCCTATGATAAGTATAGGCCATGGCATTTGAGGATGGCTCACAAAAGTGAGCAACGACAAAAGAAGGTATCTAAGAAAGGGATATTAGGAGAGGGAAAAGTTGCAGATGTGGGAAAGAGTGAATCATGCGAATTTGGTAAAGCTACAAAAGTTAAATTCTCCAAAAAGGCCTTGAATTTATCAATCGCCCCCTTAGAGGTCATTCATTAGGATCCATGAGGCCCTATCCAAAGCTTGTCTCATGGTGGAGGTAGGTTATTTGTGCCTATTAGAGATGAAGTTTCCCTAAGAAATCCCAAGCAATCATGAGCTTGCTGGAAGGTTGTCTCTGGTGTGAAGGGTTATGAGTTGTGGAGTTTGGAATTAGGAATGCCTGGGTCTATTATAGCTAGGGAACTTACCTACGATGAAAATTCCACCATGAAAGACATAAATTAGACAATTCTAATGTCAAGGAAGGTAATCTAGAAGGCTGTGTAATATAAACAGCAAGTAGAATTTCTTGAAAATGTCTTAAATAGCCCCATGAACCAGGACTTAGAAGTAGATAATCTGGAAAATGATGTAGACAGCTCCATTGATCAAAATCCAGGTTAGAAAAGGGACGGGAAGAAGGATCGTCTAGTATAGGCAGTGAGCAAGGGAATGGAAGATATAATGTTGCCTAGGATAGGTAAAAGAAGGAATATAAGACCAGCAGTGAGGTATGGAATTTTGGACTTAGATTCCTATAAACTGTTAAGTGCTATAGAAGAGGCTGGTGAGGAGCCTCTTTCTTATGAAGAGGAAATGCACTCGAAAGACTCCAAATAAATGGCTGGTTGCCATGAAATGAGAAGTGGAGTTGCTTTGGACAGTGAGAATCCCACATTGCCTTAGCAAAGGAAACCTAGGCTATACATAAGGAGGAGGATCCCTCCACCTGTTAAGCTAGCTTTTCAGGTTGGAGTTCTACATTTAACTTCTCACATGGTATCAGAGTTAATCCTTATCTGTCGTGGTCATGGATCAGTACCCTGCCCGATCACCTGGGCATGTATTAATTATTGGAGAAGATTCGGCGTGGGGGAGAGTGTTGAGAATCCCACATCGCCTCCACAAGGGAGACATGGGCTATATACAAGGAGGAGGATCCCTCTACCTGTTAAGCTAGCTTTTCAGATTAGAGTTCTACCTCTAACTTCTCACATGGTATCAGAGCTAACCTTTGACTGGGGGTCTACCATCGATCGTTGTCATGGACCAGTACCCTACTCGATCACTTTGGCATATATCAGTTACTAGAGAAGTTTTGGCGTGGGGGGGAGTGTGAGAATCCCACATCGCCTTAGCAAAGGAAACCTATGCTATATATAAGGAGAAAGATCCCTCCACCTGTTAAGCTAGCTTTTCAGGTTGGAGTTCTACCTCTAACTTCTCACAGACTTTAATGGATGAACCCTTGGGATAAAGGGGTGATGAGCTGTGAAGTGACTATTTGAGATTAAGGTAGGTGCTGGAAATAAGAGAAAAGACTAGGCTAGTAGCTACTAAGCTAGGACAGCACATTAAGACTTAATTCTTGTTTAAATGATGTCACTAACAGCCTTTCTCCATGAAGGTTTAAGAGGAAATATTCTTATAGAGTAGCCCAAGGGATTTGAGGTTAGAGAGAAAGGTAAGCAAGTATGGGTGCTTAGAAGGTCTCCCTATGAATTAAGTCAATCCCTAAGGCACTGGTATAAGAAATGTGATTCTCTTATGATAGTCCAAGGGTTTTAAAATGAGTGCATTTGGTAGCTGTGAATTATTTCAAAGATATGCCTAATGAGATGTAAATGTATCTTCTCTGGAAATCAGCCATAGAGATCCTCAAGTTAAAAGCTGAGATTTAGGTCAGCACTTGAAGTGTAGGATCTAGGAGAAGCGGGGAAAATATTAGGCATAGAAGTAAAGTGAAATAGACAGCATAAGGCAGCCTAGGTTATCCAAAAGACATACCTTTGTAAGCTGGTAAAGTAGATAAGAGAGATGAGCAGTCCTCTAATAAGGAAGCAAGCATAAGAGAAATGAGTAAGATTCTTACTCAACTCCAGTGGTAAAGCCTAAAGGTCGGAATTGGCATGCTATGGGTGAGTATAGCAGATTTAAGGCCAATCCGGGTAAGGTTCACTAGGATGCTGTGAAATTGGACACCTTGGTATGTAAAATTAACATTAAATATAGATTTAGTTTATGGTGGAAGAAGAACCATGCATTTAGGGTCTATTGGCTGCTGATTATATAGCAAAACTCCTAGAAGGAATGTTAAGGTTGAGTTGAGATGTGTTTAATCTCTTGACTAAGAATCAGTCCCACCATGGAAAGAATCAATCATATTGATGTTAGGAATTTATTTATTAGGGAAATCCTTAAGAAGGAGGAATTAATCCTTAATAAAAGGTTCCAGGTATAGAAAATGCAGCTGAAATGTTATCCAAGGTTGTTCCATTGATAAAATTTGCAGCATTATTTAAATATTCTTAATGTTTGTTGTGTTTGAGTGATCAGGTTTGTGTAGTAGTCCGGATGAGAGCAAGTTCAGTTCATCTGTTGGAAGGCCCAAGGCTTTGATGGATGAAGAATGAATCTATACTCAAGACAATGGTGGAGAATTGTTATGTTGTTGTCTCAAGTATAGGATAAAGTTAGTCCTAGAATATCAGTGAAGGTAGTGCACATAAGTGACTATTGAAAATTTAGATAGGAAATTATATCTCATGTGAAATTAGTGAAAGTTATGGGGTTAAACTATAATTATCTAAAGTCTTCATTGGGATGTCTGCCCTATTCTATAAATAGAGGGAAAGTGTAATACCCCGAGAGCCCAGAAAAAGTTAGTATATATCGAGGATAGTGTAAGAAAGGAAACAACACTAGCTGGATACCTTTTGGGCTGAATGTAGGCAAGGAACTCCGGGGTTAAGTGTGCTTGAGCTGGGAGCAGTTCAAGGATGGGTGACCCCCTGGGAAGTTCGCGTAGACCCATCAGGGTAAGTTGTTCCGGTCCTTCCTATCACTCGATCGGGACGTTACAGAAAGGGTTAGCCGAGAGAGACATAATTATTATTCTGTGCGAGTACAGCTTATGTTCATTCTGAGAGGAAAGACTAGAGGGAAAGAGATAGTTCTTTGTAATCTTGGTGAGTGTTTTGAGGGTGTACTCAAGTATTACTTATACTGATCGATTTTTGAATAAGAAAAAGGCTGCTCTCAGGGTGATTTCAAGGCTAGATGTAGGGTTGCTTTCAAGCAATCTAAACCAGGATAAACTACTATCTCTTGTTTGTGGTATGGTTGTTTCTTTCTCTGGTTTTTATTCTTTTAATTCTGTTCTTTCAATTTCTTATTTCTGTTGTTTTGATTTGATTTCGAGTGAGGAGTGTGAGTAATTGGCATGCATAAACATTGTTTGAGTTATCTAAAGAGCTCCTAATCATAACAGTGAGATCCATAGAATGGTAGTATTTCTGGGTGAAAGGAGAAAAACACTTATACCCCTTTTGATTTAGTGAGTATCCTAGAAATATGCACTTAATGGCTCAATGATCAAACTTTCCACGATTATGAGAATGAATGTGTACGAAGGCTGAACATCCGAACACTTTAAGAGGAATAGTGAACATGAACCGAGAATGTGGATAAACAGTTAGGAAAGCTTGGAGAGGAGTTTGGAACTTAAGAACTTGAGAAGGCATTTGATTAATCAGGTAGGTGGTTGTGAGAATGGCATTATCCCAAAAATGTGTTGAAACAATAGTGGAAAACATGAGAGATCAAGCAACTTCAAGCAGGTGTCAATTTTTCTGTTCGGTAATACCATTTTGCTGAGGAGTGTCGACACAAGAACTTTAATGAATAATGCCCTGGCTTAAAAGATACTCACCCAAGACAGAGAAGAAATATTCTTTGGCATTGTCTGTCCGCAAAATTTGGATTTTTAAACGAAACTGAGTTTGGATCATGACATTGAAGCTTCTAAAGACTTGACAAACTTCAAATTTTTCTTTTAGGAGGAATGCCCATGTCAACCAAGTGTGGTCATCAATAAACGACACAAACCATCGAAAGCCCAAAACATGTTTTATGCGAGAGAGACCCCATACATCACTATGAAACATGGAAATTGGGTGAAAAGGTTTATATGGTTGAGTTTGAAAGGGACTGCAAGTATGCTTTGACAATTGACACACCTCAAATTGAAGCAAATTCGAATTTTTACTCTTGAATAATAAAGTCAACAACTTTTCAAGATATGCAAAATTTGGGTGCCCCAAATGAAAATGCCAAAGCATGGGTTGATTATTAGAACTGGGAATAGAAACACTGAAAAAGGAACTCTGAGACCCTGGATTATCAACTTACAGATCTTGTCCTCATGGACAGTTATTGCTGGTGAGCAAGTATAACCCCAAACACTACCTATCACTACCAATCATCGTCCTCGAATCCAAGTCTTGGAATTCACACAAATTTTTTAAAAATTTAATGACAATTATAATCCTGAGTAAACTTGCTAATGGATAATAAATTGCAGTCCAAATTTGGAACAAACAACATCGAGTGAAGGGAAAAAATCTCAATTAACTTCACTATTCCTACTTTGGCCACCTAGGATTGTATTCCATCAGCAATCCGCACTGTCCACTTTTATCTACACAGACTAATTTGAGTGAATAGTCTCGAGTCTCCAGTCATATGATCAAAAGCTCCAAAATCTACAATCCATACATTCGAATGATTTATTTTAACATTGAGTTTATGGGCCACGTTTCCGGTTGCAATGACTGAGGAGGCGGGGCTGATTTGTGCTGGCCAAAAATTTTCTGCAAAAACCCCATTTGTTCTTTTGAAGTTTGCCTCGAGTTTTGTCCTATAAGATAGCAGAACCGGAAGGAGTATAAAAGAGTAGTTTTGGCTGAAGAAATTAGGCAGCTTGGGGTTAAGTGTAATTAGTACATTTTGTTGGGGTTAATATGTAATTTCCCTAAGTTACTTGCCTAAGTGTGTCCGCCTCCTCTATAAATAAGAGGGCAAGGCGGCAGTCTAATCTCTCCTCTCTTGTCAAGTTCTCTTCTTCTATTGTGAGTATTCTTTGTTCTAGAGATAGTGAGGCATGTATATTGTGTTCTTGAACTTTCTTGGAGTGAACAAAGGTTGTACTTGAGCGATAGGATTGAGAGAGAGCTTGGGTTTTGTACTGATCTTCTGTCTGGAAATAAAGACTGTTTCAAGGTTGTTTGAAGACTGGATGTAGGATTACCAAAGGCATTCTGAACCAGGATAACTACTGTCTCCGTTTTGTTGTTTATCTTTCTGTATTTCTTGGTTACATTCTGATTTTGTATGGTTTATATTCTGTTCTTTCATTTACACTACATCTGAGTGTGTTTGAGAGGGTTTATGTGAGGGTTTTCTCGCCTAAGGTTGTAATCTAAGAGTCCTAAGGTTATTAGGGGGAGTTGGTCCTTTCCTCCAAATTCATCACGTTCCCCTTACTTTCTCTTCAATTTGTTGGCTTCGTGTTTGCTAGTTTGCAGTGTAAATCCTAACATTTATCCTTCATATAGCCAAGTTTATGATAATACTCGCATTTTGGCCAATCCTTCTTCTGTTTGCTATGGTTTGATGAGGGGTGACTACCACGGGCAGCAAGAACAGCAGCTTCAGGAGATGGATTTTGGGTCCCCAACATGACCCTTCTTTCTACTTTCTTCACGCTTCACTTCAGCGAAGGCTTCTCAAAGGTTGTACTTCTCTTAGACTTTAAGTTTCAAAAGCGATTCTGAGACTGGGCTCAGACGAACAGGGCTGCTGGACTGATTGCAACTGTTAAATAAGATAAGTGTGGGGGTATTAGTGTATTTATCTTTAAGTACATATATGTATATATATGCTTATGTTGTTCTCTTGAATAATATACAAACAGTTACTTTGTACACATCTAACATGGTATCAGAGCCCAAACCCTAACCTAACCCTAGCCGCCACCAGCCGACCCCATCACCGCCGATCGCTTCGCTCGCCGTCGTCATCACCGCGGGTCTCTTCGTCGGTCGCTGGTCCCTCACTGTCGCGGCTCTTCTTCTCCAGATCGCGGCTCCTCTTCTCCAGATCCGGTCCGGCCGCGCCCAGATCTCGCCTTCTCCGTCGTCGCGCCTGCACCCTCGCCCTCGCCGCTCCTGCATCCTCGCCGTCGCCACGACCGCACCCACGCCCAAGCTCGCCCTCTCTGTCGACTGCGCCCGAGCTCGCCCTCACTATCGCCGCCTCTGTCCCGGCCATCTCTCCGTCGCCTTCGCCGCGCCTGTCCAGATCCGGCCATCCTCAGGCGAACTCCGGTGACAGCTTCAGCTTTTGTGCTCCAGATCTACCCAGATCTGGTATTGCTCCAGATCTGTTCTTTCTTTTCCTTGGTCGTGTAACCCAATCTGCTCCAAATCTGTCTTCCCTCTCTTTGGTTGTGTAATCAAATCTGCTCCAGATCTGCTGTTTTTTCTATATCATGGATTCATCTCCAACTCACTCTTCATCCACAAGTCGCTCCACCATGTCCATACCGATGACCATTCCCCATTTTTTAGGCACACCGGTTATTACAACGGAGAAATTGAGTGGACATAATTATCCCGCTTGGTCATGTGCAGTTGAAATTTGGTTTCTTGGTCATGGCCTTGAGGATAATTTATCGAAGACTATTTCAACTATTTCTGAGGGGGATCAACCTCTTTGGCGGAGAGTGGATGCCCAGTTATTGAGTTTATTGTGGAAAACCATTGAGCCGACCTTAATGCCAATATTTCGTCCTCTTCGGGAGTGTAGTGCCCTATGGACTCAGGCTCGTGAGTTGTATACTAGCGACATCACTCGTATTTATGATGTGATTAGTGCTTTGTTCAATTTACGACAGACTGATTTGGATATGACCACATATTTGGGTAAGCTTCAAGCTTCTATTACCGACTTTAACGAGTTGATGCCCTTTGACACCGATATCAAGAAACAACAGCAACAACGCGATCAAATGTTTACTATCCTCTGTCTTCATGGAATTCGACCAGAGCTTGACTCAGTTAAGACACAGATCCTCGGCAGCGCCTCTCTTCCTCCTCTGACAAAGGTATTTGCCAGACTACTTAGAGTCTCCTCTATTACTGTTGATCGTGGCATGTCCGTTCCTGGAGATCACTCCGCCCTAGTTACGACCCCGACTGGTCGTGGTGGTCGTCGGGGTGGTAATCGTCCACGGCCCCAATGCTCCTATTGTAATCGCCTTGGTCACACTAGAGAGACTTGTTATCGTCTACATGGACGTCCACCTCATGCAGCCAGTACTGCTAACATGGTTGTGGGCGTTTCAAAGGGTCAGACATCTATCACACCTAGTGATTCCTCACCAGTGACTATCTCTGGGGGGGAAGTATGCTCAGTTTCTTCAATTCCGGGGCAGCACAACAGGCTACTTCACCTGTCACATCCTTTGCTGACACTGGTAACCCTACTGCCTGCTTTACTAAGTCTTCATCTTCTCTTGGTCCATGGATCTTCGACTCTGGTGCCACCAATCACATGTCTGGTAATCGTTCTCTCCTATCTCATGTTCAAACTTCGCAGTCTCTACCTCCTGTTACATTGGCTGATGGCTCTCAAGCCTCAGTCACGGGTATTGGTACCGCATTACCTCTTCCTACTTTACCATTATCATCTGTTTTACATTTACCACAATATACCTTTAATTTGCTCTCTGTCAGTTAACTCACTCGCAGTCTTAATTGCTCTATAACTTTCTCATCTGATTCTGTTTTTGTGCAAGATCGGGGACTGGACGAACAATTGGCACGGGGCTTGAGTCTCACGGTCTCTACTATCTGTCTCTCCCTGCTTCTTCAGTGGCGTGTATGACAACAACTTCCCCACTACAAGTCCATTATCGGTTAGGGCACCCATATCTTCCCAATCTCAAGAAGATGGTTCCCAGTCTCTCTAGTATTTCTTCCTTAGAGTGCAAGTCTTGTCAATTTGGGAAACATATTCATAGTTCTTTCCCAAGTAGAGTTACTAAGCGTGCTAGTTCCCCTTTTTCAGTAGTCCATTCAGATGTATGGGGTCTTAGTCGTGTCAGTTCACAAGATGGTTTTCGTTATTTTGTAACATTTATTGATGATTTCTCTCGGACTACATGGTTATATTTAATGAAAACGCGTTCAGAGTTATTTTCAGTCTTCACTACATTTTGTGCTGAAATTAGAATACAGTTCAATTTGCCTATCCGTGTTCTTCGTAGTGATAATGCTCTTGAATATTTGTTTCTCCCATTTAGATCTTATATGGCATCCAATGGAATTCTTCACCAGACTTCGTGTCCTAGAACCCCACAACAAAATGGGGTAGTTGAACGCAAGAATCGCCATTTAATTGAGACAGCCCGCACGCTTCTTCTTCATATGCAGGTTCCACTTCAATACTGGAGTGATGTTGTCTTAACTGCATGTTACTTAATTAACCGCATGCCATCTTCTGTCCTTAATGACCAAATTCCTCATTCTATTATTTTTCTTCGGGTTGACTTATATTCTCTTCCCCGTCGTATCTTTGGGAGCACGTGCTTTGTTCACCATCTTGCCCCAAGTTGTGATAAGTTATCTGCTCGTTCCGTCAAATGTGTTTTACTGGGTTATTCTCGCCTTCAAAAGGGGTATCATTGCTATTCTCCTCAATTAACTCGATATTTTGTTTCAACGGACGTTACCTTCTTTGAGTCATCTCCTTATTTCCCTTCTTCATCTGCGACCTCCGATTCTGTGTCTGTTGGGTTACCTTTGCCTATTCCTTTTCTTGACCTCACATCACCTCCATCTCCAACGTCTTCACCATCTCCACCATCCTTTGCCTCTCGTCTTGATCGCTCTGATATTCAGGTCTATCAACGGCGTCCACATCTCATGGCCCAACCAGCACCGACTATTGTCACTAGTCTACAGGAGTCGTCTCCTGACTCATCCCCGGTGCCAATTCGCTCTTCCTCCTCTGGTCCATCGCCTTCGACTTTTGATCTTAACTTGCCTATTGCTCTTCGTAAAGGTACTCGCCATCCTATCTCCCATTTTGTTAGCTATGATTATTTGTCCCCTGGATATTCTGCTTTTGTTTCTTCTTTATCTTCTGTTTCACCTCCCAAATCTATTCCCGAAGCTCTTTCCCATCCAGGGTGGCGGGCTGCTATGGTCGAAGAAATGTCTGCTTTACATTCCACTGGGACTTGGGACTTAGTACCTCTTCCCAAGGGTAAGTCTACTGTTGGTTGTCGCTGTGTTTACACTGTTAAAGTTGGCCCTGATGGCCAGATTGATCGTCTTAAGGCTCGCCTTGTTGCTAGAGGATACACTCAGGTTTTTTGTCTTGATTATGGCGATACATTCTCTCATGTTGCTAAGATCTCCTCTGTTCGCCTTTTCCTATCCCTTACTGCTATGTTTCGCTAGCCTCTTCATCAATTGGACATCAAAAATGCCTTTCTCCAGGGCGATTTACAGGAAGAGGTGTATATGGAGCAACCTCCTGGCTTTGTTGCTCAGGGGGAGTCTAGACTGGTGTGTCGCCTTCGAAAATCTTTATACAGTTTAAAACAGTCTCCTCGAGCTTGGTTTGGTCGATTTTTTTTTTTTCTGTAAATAAGAGATGTATAAAACAAAACAAAGAAGGCCAAAAGGCTACAAACCAAGGCCAGGGCATACCCCGGACCACTAAAAAACCAGAGGCGACAGAACATCAACAATCACCCTCTGGGCCAAAAAGAGAAAAAGGAGAAGAATGAGAAAAAATGAAGAAAACGTAACATATGTACAGTATAGATAATTTGGCCAGACAAAAGACGAAACCATTTGAAAATGGCAAAGCAACGAAAATGGTCTTTGACAGAGCAACAACTGATGAACAGACAAACCCATATGAGCAAGGCATGAAAGAAGCACAAGCACACGAGGGCTGAATACCATAGATGAGGCGCCAAGGACGAAGCAACCAGCCTCCAAAGCAAAGCATCTCAACGGGGGAGAGATGTCTGGTCTCTCGGAAGCCTCCAAACGTGACGAAGAGCCTAACTCTGAAGGGATGACCTAAAGCGAATAGTCGTTAGCCGGACCCACACAGCACACTGAATCAAATGAGTCAGCTGAGAAGCTGATCTCTCCTGATCACGAAAACACCTGTTGTTGCGCTCCCTCCAGATGAAATAAACCATAGCATGAAGCACTAATCTGTTTGCCACCTGCCAAGGACTCTTGCTACTCCATCTAGCCGCGGCCCAAAGAACTCCAATGTCCCACCTGCGCCAAGGCCAGCTGAATTTCTTCGATCTATGAAAAAAGGACAACACCTCTCGCGAGTAGCTACACTAGAAGAAAAGATGGCTATGTCTTTTAGCATCCGCCCTGCAAAGAAAACATCTATTCGGGAAAGACAAAAATAGGTTAATACGATCAAGAGTAAATAAACGTTCCCGAATTGCACGCCAAAAGATAAACGAGTGGGAAGGGATACTAATAGACGACCAAACTAAACGATACCAAGGAACCTGGGGGCGTTGAGTCTGAATCGCTTGGAAGGCAGTCCTAACTGAGAAGAGCCCATTTGCTACCAGAGGCCAATAAGGCTCATCATGATGGCCAGGGCTAGGCAGCCTAGGAAGGTGGCTCCCACAGAAATCAGGGGATATGGAACTAAGGGTCTCTATCCAAGACCAGGCACCGTCCTCAATGAAATCTGAAACCTTAGCCAGGATAGGGATGCCTAATTGACGAGGTAACTGGCGAGGGAAACGATCAATAAGCACACCCAACGGGTGCCATTGATCATACCAAAAGAACGTGCTACAACCATCCCCTATCCTTCGCCCAAAAAAAAGCTTCAGGATTCCTCGTAATAAGAGCAGCTTCCTCCAATACCACGGACAGGCATACGGAGTTTTAAGAAGCCAAAAACAAGTACCTTTTACCCGATAAGAGTGCACCCATTGCACCCATAAGGATTCCCTATCCTCACACAACAGGCGCCACATAAGCTTGGCTACCAAGGATTGATTCCACACATAGAGAGGCTTGAGGCCGAGGCCACCCTGCCTCTTTGAGTAGCAAATGTCGCGCCAAGCAACTTTCGCTTTATGGGGGTCCACCTCATTACCACTCCAGAGGAAGTTACGAATGAGTTGCTCTATATCATTAATCACCTTCTTCGAGAGGATAAACACCGAGACCTAGTACACGTAGATAGTGGAAAAGACTGATTGCGCTAACTGTAATCGGCCCCCAAAAGAGAGAGCCTTGCTGCGCCAAGTACAAATTCCGTTCTTCACTCTATCAATAACGGGCTGACAGTCTCCATAGGAGAGCTTAGAGGAGAGAAAAGGGACCCCCAAATATTGCATAGGCAGCCTCCCTCTACGAAACCCAGAGGCATTATAAATAGCTTCACGGAGGGAGGGGTCCTTACAAGCGACGAAACAATCACTCTTGAAAGGATTAGCAACTAGGCCCGACAAAGAGGAAAAACGCTCCAGGCATGACTTCAAGATTCTAACCGAGGATGGGTCACCGTGAGAGAAAAGGAGCAAATCGTCTACAAACATGAGCATCACCAGCCTAGTCTGCTCACATTTCCAGTGGTATTGAAAATCTGTAGCCCTCGAGTGGTGCTTGATAATACCTTGCAGAACTTGCATAACTAGAACAAAGAGGTAAGGGGATAGGGGATCCCATTGCCTCAGCCCCCTTCCCCCGGGAAAGAAACCATGTAACTGACCATTGATCTTAACTGAATAGCGGGGGGTCGTGATGCACTCTCGAATCCAGCCACAAAATTGAGAAGGGAAGTTCATCAACTGAAGGGTCATCAGGAGAAAATCCCACTCAACAGTATCATAAGCCTTAGCCAGATCAACTTTCATAGCACAACGGGGGGGCCCCTGGTGGAGATGGTATTGAAAAACCAACTCCTGGGCGAGCAAAATATTATCCCCAACCGAATGCCCAGGCACAAAGGCTGCTTGAGAAACATCCACCAAACCCGAGAGCACCGGTTTAATCCTATTAGCCAGGATTTTAGTAATGACTTTATATAAGACATTGCAACAAGAAATAGGCCTAAAGTGGGATGGCGTCTCAGGGTGAGGAACCTTGGGAATCAGACTAATAATGGTTGCGTTAACCTAGCCTAGAAGGCGACCTGAGATGAAAAAGCTTTGAATAGCCTTCACCACATCCGCACCAACAATCTCCCAAGACTTCTTAAAGAACTTGGTTGTGAAACCATCCGGCCTGGGGCTTTATCCTCACCCATACTGAAGAGGGCAGCCTTAACCTCCTCGGCTGAAACCTCATCAATAAGCCTAGCCCCTTGGTTATGCTCCAAACGCTTATCAATGAAGGGGGCCACATCAGAAGGGTTAAGGGGCGAGTTCCGAGACCTTTGCCCATAGAGATTATGGAAGTAGGACACTAAAACGTCCGCAACCTCCTCTTTGGACTCTGTGAGGGTGCCATCCTCTCTCAGGAGATTCATAATACGGTGATTATTACGCCTAGCAAGCATAGATTGGAAGAAGAAACGGGAGCATCTATCTCTCTCAGCTGACAACCTAATCCGAGCACGAAGGCGAAAGTGGTCTGACTCATGCGCAAGGGCCACTAAAAGGTCCATATTCAACTCAAGCTCCTATTGATGAATGACAGGGTCATGGGGATTATCTTGTAACAGTTGTTGGACACTAAGAAGATGATTTCTAAGGGACGAGACCAGGTCAAAAACATGACCCCTAGACTTATTGAGAGTCTTCATAGCATTCTTGACTGCTTTGAGTTTTTGAACAACCTGAAACATGGGAACACCAGGGACAGGCCTAATCCAACTAGCCTCCACTCTATCCAAGAAGAGAGGGTGATCAACAAGATGGTTAAGGAACCTAAAAGGGCTGCCCTTATGCTGAAGATCACGTAACAAATCCACCACAACAGGGCTATGGTTAGAAATCCTTGGCTGGAAAAAGAGAGCCTTGCTATCCGGGTAATGGACAAGCCAGTCATCATTAACCAGGGGTCTGTCAAGCTTCCTTAAAATACACTCATCACCAAACCTCTTATTGGTCCACGTCAACTTAGGGCCACCAAAAGCCAAATCCTGAAGCGAGCCACAAGAAAGGAAATCGTTGAACCTGCGCATACCCAAGGAGAAAGAAGTGTTGCCACCCCTCATCTCAAAACAATTGCGACAAACATTGAAATCCCCCAAAAGGAGCCAAGGGTTAGAAGAAGCTGATGCCCCGGTGCTTGTGAGGGAATTCCATAATCTGGCTTGGTCCACCTCCTTGTTCCTGGCATAAATGCAAGACAGGATAAAAGGGACAGGGATCTCCGAGCTCGTCACTTCGATATGGATAACCTGGTCCGACTTGAATAAGGTCTGCATACTAAGGGCGTTCGGGTCATAACCTATCCAGATACGACCCCCATCACAAATATCATAATTGAAATCCCAATTCCAAAAAGGCATAACATTGTGAGAGATATCCAGAGCGTGCCTCTCTTGGACTCTAGTCTCTAAAAGAGCAACAAGCGTCAACTTCTGGGAAGAGATAAAGGATCGCACTTCAAATTGCTTAGGGGCTTGATTCAGACCCCTTACATTCCATGCAGCAACATGCATTATTAACACTCTTGAGGGGTTGGATCCAAGCTCACGGATCCTGGTGTTTGCTCTCCATTCTCATGCATCTTCTTCCTATCCCTCTTAGCCTGAGCTCTGGTCTTGGATTGATGCCCCTCAGAGCTAGTGCTCCCACCTCGCTCGGGCTCTAGGATCTATTCCTTGCTACCCTCACGCTCACTCAAATTTCCTTGAGTGTTTTCTTCTGCTATCTCTCTATCTGACTCCATTAGAGAGGGAACATCTGTATCCTCTCCTTCCAGAGCACAGAATTGGTTTTTAATTTGGGCATCAACATCTTTGGGGTCATAAGGGACTGTAACGGTATGGAACTCAAGGCACTCTGCCATGGTCATAGAGGCATAATCAAGAGGATTTGACCTAGTTGATGAGGCTGTCTCCTTACCCTTATCTTGGACCTTGCCCTTCTTATTTTGCACTCTAACGAAGCCATCCCCCTCATTGACTTTCTTACTAACTTCAACATGATTAGGGTTGGGTCTAGGTTTATTAGGACATCGGGAATCTGAGTGACCGAACACCTTACAATGTGAACAAATTGATGGGATCCACTGATATTCAATCGGGAGTCTAGAAATACGACGTTCACCCGTGGTTTCATCATAGCCCTGATCTATATCAATATACTTGGGAAATATAGAGGAGGCACTAACCTCCACACACACCCTAGCATACCCTAATCTTGATCTATCCTCTGTCATCGGGTCAGCATATAACGGCCTTCTAATTTGACTTGCCATTATAGAAATACCTTTTAAGGACCAACCTTCTAAGGGTAGATTATGAATCTTAATCCATAAAGGGATAGAAGAGTGGGACTCCTTCGCTAAATTCATTCCTGATTCCCAACATTTAATAATAAACAGGCGACCCGCAAAATGGTAGGGACCCTCATCAAAAACCCTCAACATGCTTTCTTGGGAATCAAAACGAAAGAAATAAAACCCACTATTATTTGAAAGGACCTCTAAAAGGCTACAACTTTGCCACAAACGTTTGGCAATATTTTGAACAACCGAGAATGGCAATCGTTTTTCAATGAAATATCCAACTAGCGTGTTCATCCAATATTCAGTGCATTCATCAATGACATCGCTAGGTAACTTAATAAGAGGAATTTCGAACTGCGTACCTGAGGGTGGAAAATATTCCAATCGCGTGGGGGTTCGGTGGGCCTTAATATCCGCTACATCGGCACAAGATTTATTGGATATCTTCCTTGGTAAATTGCCTTGCGATGTTGGCCCAGCTGGGCCCAGTTTCTGTCGGCCCACATACTGGGGTTGGGGGCCCTTAAAAGGCAGCCCATCTATGTTACGCTGCTGCCCAAAAGATGAAGGCCCAGATGTCTTGGGCTGGAGCTCACGAACAAGCCCAGAGGGCGGATGGCCCACCCCATTAAAAGGGGCAGCTTGCTGGATAGTGGACTGCCACTTCTGCATGGCGGTACCAGGTTCTCGTGGTCCATTTGGGCCTGGCCTTTGTCGACCACCTCCTTGAGAGAAGGCCCAACGCATGTGAGGTCCACCATCTTCAAAGCTCCTGGCTGCAACATCCTCCAACGTTCGGCCTGCATCCACGCTGCTGTTCCTGAACGCACGCCACCTCTGCTGTGACCGGTCAGCATTTCGAGAATTGGACCCATGCTGGAAGTGGGTGGGAGCTCGGGGAAGACCACTATTCAGCGCCTGAACCTTACCAGTTTGGGCTTCTACTTCTTCGCCATCTGTTCGCGCCGGAGCTTGCGTCTTCTTCATCTGCTGGTCGGCATGGGCGGAGACTGGAATGACCTTCCTGTCATCCCGAGGGCTCGCCTCCTTCCTCCTAGCTCCCAGTCGCGAGCTACCTGGAATCTCATGGACACCATTCAAATGCTCCTGAATGCCCTCAACAGCTTCAACACGAGATGAAGATGCAAGAGATGACTTCACAGCTAGCGATGAAGACGCAAGGGATGACCTCACGTTAGCGGCACCCTCTGTACATGGAGGCGATGGTGCTCGACTACCCATCAACGGGGGGAAAGACGATGGGTCTCCCAGGTCGATCCTTCCAGCCGAAACGCCGCCTTGCCCACCGGCTCCTTCCAGCAGCTCATCTTCTAGCAGGTCATCTTCCTCAGCGAAAAAAACCTGTCCACCCGCCACCACTAAGTGTTCTTCTTCGTTGTAAGGTTCATGATTATTCTGAACCTGGTCGCTTCCATCCTCCATTTCCGTCATCATGCTGGCTGTTTCATAGCCATTAAACTCCTCACCCGAACTCACCTCCGACCTAGCAGATTGTTCGCCTCCGTTTCCAGCCCTTAGAAGATCTTCACCATTCGTTGCCAACACTCTAGCTAAGGTCGGATTGCTCGATCTAGACCTGAAATATTGCTTAGAAATTCCCCCAATGCTTCGACCTAAGGGAGGCCGACTTCTTGGACGTGATCTCACCGGCAGGGGCCGGTGAGAACGCGCCATATGCGCTGTACGTTTAGGAATAGCCATGGGAACTTCAAAATCTCTCAAGGTAGAGAGAGAAAAAAAGTTGGTTTGGTCGATTTAGTTCAGCTGTTCTTGAGTTTGGGTTAACTCGGAGTGAAGCTGATCATTCTGTTTTTCATCGTTCTCAGTCTGGCCACCACATTCTTCTAGTGGTGTATGTTGATGATATAGTTCTTACAGGGGATGATGATGTTGGTATCACTGAATTGAAGGCACATCTTCACCAACAGTTTCAGACGAAGGATCTGGGTCCTTTGAGATATTTTTTGGGTATTGAGGTAGCTCGATCAAAGCAAGGCATTTATATTTCTCAAAGAAAGTATGTCTTAGATATGCTAGAAGAGACAGGATTGCTTGGATGTAAACCTACAAATACCCCTATGGATCCTAATATCAAGTTGTTATCGAGACAGGGGGAGCCTCTTTCTGATCATGGGCGCTACCGTCGATTAGTTGGGAAACTTAATTACCTCACAGTCACTCGTCCTGATATTTCATTTGTTGTGAGTATAGTAAGTCAGTTCTTGGATTCACCTTGTGACAGTCACTGGGATACAGTGATCCGTATTCTTCGATATATTAAGGCTACCCCTGGTCGGGGTATATTGTATCAAAATCATGGGCACAGTCAGATTGTGGAATATACGGATGCTGATTGGGCAAGATCACCTAGTGACAAGAGATCCACATTTGGATACTGTGTCTTTGTGAGTGGAAACCTTGTCTCTTGGAAAAGTAAGAAGCAAACTGTTGTTGCCAGATCCAGTGCAGAGGCTGAATACAGGGCAATGGCCGTAACAACATGCAAGCTAGTGTGGTTGAAACAATTAATTGAGGAGTTAGGAGTTACGCAGGTTAAGCCTATGCAATTGGTTTGTGACAATCAGGCTGCAATGCATATTGCTTCTAACCCTGTGTTTCATGAAAGAACCAAACATATTGAAATTGATTGCCATTTTGTTAGAGAAAATGTGCTCTCTGGGGATGTAGTTACAACATATGTGGGTTCCAATGATCAATTGGCTGATTTACTCACCAAGTCGCTTAGAGGGTCTCGTGTGAATTACATTTGTACCAAGCTAGGCATGCTCAATATATATGCTCCAGCTTGAGGGGGAGTGTTAAATAAGATAAGTGTGGGGGTATTAGTGTATTTATCTTTAAGTACATGTATGTATATATATGCTTATGTTGTTCTCTTGAATAATATACAAACAGTTCCTTTGTATACATCTAACAGCAACAATGGCCGACATTCGTTTGGTCGGACAGAACTGCTGGACTGATTGCAGCAATGGCAAACGTCAGCTCAAACATCGACGACGTAGTTGGAGACGGGGGATGGCAACAGCACCACTGGAGTCGACAAAAGTGGGCAGTGGCGACGTTGATACAACTATTGGAGGTTGCAACGTGGAAGGGCAGATCTGGACGATGGTATCGACGAACGCAGACGATGGTATCAACGAACACGGATGGCAGTAACACTCAACGGATAGAGGGCTAGACTAAGGCACAAACAGTCCTAGGATAACTAGGTTTTGCCTTGGTTGATAACAGAAAGGTTGCCAGTAGAAGGCAACAGAATGAGAGAAATCCCTAACTCTGCTCTAATACCATGTGGAGGAGGGAATTCTATTTCATTCGTGTCAATCAACTATACGTGGCTGGTCTATATATACATACAAGGAGATTACAAATCACATCTCTAACGGATTGTGATCTCCTAAGAATCATCAATTAATTGAAAAAGGAAACAAATGAAATCAAAGAAGCTGTAAATCCTCCTAGATGTAATCCTAACTACACATAGCCTAAAATAGAGAAGCTTTTGTGACATACATGCTGAGATATTCGATCATCTAGAGAAGTACATTTCAAAACATAAGTGGAGATGTTTCAAAACTTAGTTGAAAACTAGCTTATAGACAAAGGCCTCGACACTTCCCCTAGGGTGTCTGTCAGGATACATTTGTACTAGATTAAGGCTTGTAATGTGAGGGAAATATTATGTTGTAATTATGTTGTTGTGTTTCTAGAAAAGGTTTTGTTGTCTTTTCTAGGTCTAACCGAGTTTGTTGTAACTGCCTCTTTGGGTAGTTCGGTTAGGTAGAATCTCCTGCCCCCTATGGCTTATAAATAGGGGCTAAGAGGTAGGCTTTGTGTGTGCTTTCTATTGTGGGTTTACAAGTTGTCTTGGGGCGAGATTGTGCACTGAGAATGAGTGAACATCTTTCTTGTATACAACTCTATATAGCTTTCAGGTTTATGGGCTAGGTGAGAGTTGGGTTTTAGGGCACATGTAATCTTGTATTAGTATTCAAGATAGTGGAGAAAGTAAGGGCAAAAGTCAATCTAGATGTAGGTCTTTTATTGAGACCGAACCAGGATAATCTTGTGTGTTGTGTGCAGTTCTTGATTGGTTTCTTGATTGAATTCTAATTTCTATTCATTGCAAATTAGAGAGAGGTCGTTGGGTAAGTTGGAGTGATTGAGGGATCATATAAAAGGGTGAGATCTAGGTTAACAGTGTCCCAAAACAATTTTCCAGAATGTGAGAGAAAGTGAAATGTTTCAAAACTTCGCAAGATATGTTTCAAAACTAGTTTCTAGTATACAAGGAAGCTAAGATGTTTTGAAACATTATTCTAGATTTCAAAAATTAACATACAACATTTCTAACATTAGACAGAATGTTTCAAAACACCAAAGAAAATGCTTCAAAGCAGTAGAGAGAATGTTTCAAGGACCTTCTCTAAGCCCTTATCTCTTTGCCCTAATGATGGATGAACTCACTGAACATAACCAAGAAGAATCTTTATGCATGTTATTTGCTAATGACATTTTCTTAATGAATGAGACCAAAGAGAAGTAAATACCAAGCTCAAGATGTGGAAGGACACATTAGAATAAAAAATTTTAAGTTAAGCAAATTAAAAATCAAATATATGGAATATAATAGTAAAAATATAACTATGGATGATGCTATGACAAGGCTTGAAGATCAAATCATTTAAAAAAAAAGAGATTAATTCAAATATCTTAGATCAATTGTCCAAAAAGACCAAAAAAAAGCTATGAACAATCTATGTACTTGTAGAATTAAAGTGGGATGGTTAAAATGAAAAAATGACTTTGGCAATTTATACAATGTAAAATCTTATTAAATTTTAAAACTAAAAGAAACAATTTATCAAACAATTGTAAGACTAGCTAGTTGTATGGTATAGAATGTTGAGCAATAAAACACCAACATAAGGAAATATAAGTAACAAAGATGAGAATGTTACTATGGACATGCAACCATACAAGAAAATGATATAATCAAACATGAGGTTAGACATCATTGTTGAGAGTAAAATAATAGTATAAATGATAAAGTTAACCCTCTATCTAACAACTCCACCTTTTAGATCAGATGGCGATTAACAATTCATCATAGTATCAAAAGAGACAAAGGTCCTGATTTCAAACCTCACCACCAACCCAATATTAAATTGTTGCATGTGGTTAAACCAGTTATCGGTGAAGCCTAGCCACATGTAAGGGGGAGTGTTGAGGGTAAAATAATAGTACAAAAGATAAAGTTAACCCTCTATCTAACAATTTAAACATGTGACATAAGATGAATATATGCTTTTGCGAGGAGAATGAATGGAATAGAAGAAACTTTAGTAAAAGAAGTAACGGAAAACTAAGAACACTATGTGAAAAAATTTTATGTATAATATGCGTTGTAATGGCCTTATAGAAAATATAGATGTAGATATAGATGATTGACAAGTAAGAATCCAAGTAGCCGAATCCCATAGTGGAATTAAGGCTAGAAATGATGTTTTTGTTTAAAATCCCAACAAAATATTCAAGCAAATGTCCGGGCATTACATAATATTTTATTCAAATTTTCTTTCTTTGATTGTACCAACCACGAAATACACTGAACAAAATGGAAAAAAGAATGTATATCTACAACTACTCAATTACTCATGGTATGCAAGCAAATCTATATAACAGTGTGTGGTTCATTAGGGTTCTAGGTAAGAGAATAATTTCACAAGTTATTGTGATAAGAAAAGAAATAATTGAACTAGAAGAAACAAATAAGTATTTTTTTGACCAATAATAAATGGCTTACCATAGAAGCTGATTATCTCATTGGGAAGGAAAAACATAAAGATTACTAAAAGGCACCAGCAAATAATTTTCATCATCCACCCACCATGGTGCAAACCATCACGAGGATCCTTCTGATTTTTTACACCAACCATTAGAAGAGCTAGGATAGAGAAAAATAGAAAGTTGCCCAAGCTAACTCGGAGAACTGCATCTGTCTCAAACCACTCCCTTTCTGGTGTTTGGTGAAAATGATTAATCCCTGGATAAAGAATCAATGTGAGGTCACCTTAATTATTAACACTACAAGATGTTTCATATTAATATGCTTTTAAACAATTCGTTTAAAAGAGCAAACATGCTATGAATATCGAGAATAATCAAATACATGGTCATCCAAGTAACAGTAAAACAGCTGACTTTTGAAAATCCCAGGTACATAGGCAACAATTCAGCAAACAAATAGGAAATAACACAGGCCTGGACGAAACACGAGAATTCAATGAGGCAAGAAACTGGGAGGCGCTTACAGGGAATCTTCTCCATGAGAGGCGCAGCAACCTCCCTGAGAATCCAAGCCACGATCAACGAAAGGGAAAAGAGGCCGCAATACGCAATCCGAGCAGAACGCCGGCTGATCCCTGATACTACGGTGCGGCATGCATCGCAAGCGCACGCCGCACAGCACGAAGCCAGGCAAGAAGCTGCCCACATCCTTTCTCAACAATCAATTACCACCGACCTGACCTAGAATCACAGAATTAATCCTGATTTTAACAAGAATCGCATCATTAGATAGCGGTTGAATAGGGTTATTGACTCAATTCAACTCTGGAAAGCTGTAACTGCGAATCAACGAAACCCTATAAAAACTGTTGATGCGTGTAACAATAAATAGCGTACCCGAAGCGAAGAGATTGAATGATGATGATCAGTGAACGAGAATTTGAGCGAATAAATAAGAGCCTTGGCACCGAAACTTCGAATATATATACTCCAATGTATTGTCAATTCGCACAACGATGGATGGCTGAGTCGCCGTCTTTGCTGAGTGGAAAGTCAATGGGTTCAGCCAACTCGACCGAGTTCTTCTGAGATAACTATTTTCTAGAATTTTATTAAAATAATATTATTTTAATAAATAATTTATAAATTAATATTAAAATCAACTAATTTCCCCAATTCAATTGGAAAGGTGCATTTGATTGTAAGTATAAAATATAAAATTTTGAAAAAAAGTGTCAATTGAAAGAGTTTAATTAGTTTAATTTTTTATCTAAAAATTGTTATATTTTTTTTTAACTTTTGGTATTTAATTGTCATTATTTTTTATGAAAATAATTATATATACACATATAGATATTCAATAACTAAATACACAAATCAATAATCAATTACATAAAATAATAAAATATATGCATATTCAAAAAATAAATCAAATATACGTACATAAAATATTCAAAAAATAAATCAAATATACATACACAAATATGCATACACCCAACAAAAGGATGAAGGAGCCGCCTTCACTGGTCGTCACTGGTTGCCACTACCGCCATCATCGTTCACCCCTTAGCCGCTCACTGTCGCTCTCGCTCGCTGCCTTTCTCTCACTCACTCCGTTGCTGTCTCTCGTTCGTTCTTTGTCCCTCTCTCGTTACAGATCTACTTCTAAGGGGAAGGGAAAGTCGAAAATGAAAACATAAGATGGTCGGAAACCTTACCTCGAACGAAGATGAAGATGAACCCTCGGAGATCATCTTCGATGGAGATGGCGACGAACAAAGGAAAGATCCGACGAGAATAGAAGAGAAACTCGAGGATGAAAGAGGGTCCAGGAGTGATGAGAGAATGCGTGAATTGCCTAGAAAATGTAATCTCCTCCCTCTGCCCCCCTAAGAATTTGTTTTCCAACAAAAGTGAGAAGGCCATCATGTGACCAAAGGTTAGAATTTGTATTGCCTAAAAAATATAGGTAATCAAACACTTTCAAAACTGGAATTTACATGAAAAATTGCTATTTTCTATGAAAAATATGCCCAATCAAATGGTCCCTAAGTTTGGTTACATTGGAGCCAAGCAGTAAAACAAGAATGCTCATAATAAAGCATTTTCTCCATATTCATATTCTTGTTATATTTATTATATTCAAATGTTTATCTATACAAATAGGTAAAAATCGTTGTTTGTAGGTTAGTACTATAAAGGCTCTTTCCAAGAGTATTTATGGAGGAATAGAGTTGTTGTCATAATACAATAATAATTGAAATTTATTTATTTTGAGAAAACTCAACAGAAAATTGACAGAGTTAGGTAGAAGAACAAGGTCTGGTCAGAAGAGGTCACCCGTACAAGGTCCTGTGAAAGGGTTGCTAGAGAAAAAGAAAGGTCTTCGGGTGCAAAAAGCCTCAAAAGGGTCCTCCAAAGGGGTTTTCAAGAAAGCTTCAGGTTTTTTTACTTGCAAGACAGTGGGCAGTCAGAAGGCATGAGACCTCTCTCACGCTCGCCTTCTGATGCCTAAATCAGATATGGTCATGTTACAAAAGGATGCAGATGAATGTTAGATGATGTTTCCCAAAGAGTGAAAAATCTTCGGAAGAGTACGTACGAAAGAATTAGAGAAAGGTCTCCAAATCCGAAAGAAAGACTCAAAAAATAGGGGTCGGGGGGTATTTATACCACTCAAAGGATTGGGACGCGTGGCAGGCCAAGACACATGGCACATATGCACGAGGGCACGTAGCACGACCCTTTAGGTGAGGGTGTCTAGGTATCCTTAGGTTAGGCTTTGGAAAGACCTAGTAGGCCAAGCCTTCAGAAAGTTAGCCCTCGAAAGGTTTTCGAAAGATTGCCGAGACCTTCGAGAAGCTAATCCCCCGAAAGGTCTTCAAAAGACTATTCAAGTGTTTAAGGACAAGGCTCTCGATGACCTTTTTAAGAGAGGGTATGATAGGGTTTAATTATATACATATTTTTATCTAATTTTTATTTTAATTTTGTGCTATTTTTCTTATTTAAAATGTGTGTTATATGGATTTTATATAATTTGAATCTATTTTTGTAAGAATCAAGTAAAAGATATGAGTTCAAGAAAATTGGTATTTAAAGAAGATATTATAAATTAATATTATAATATAATAAGAGAATTGATAATTAATAAATTGACCGTTACAATTGAAGGCAATTGAGAGGAGAGAAGAAGTGCAATTGGAGTTAAAAGTTATATTGGATGAGGACTGGCGAACCGTGCAACTATATATTAAATATTATAAAGATGGAACAAGGGAATGAAGGGATTGGAATTGAAGGCGACAAACAGAGGAAGAAATTGAGAGGCTGCACAACAGGAAGAAAAAATTGAAGAACAGAGAGAGAAGAGAGGAATTGAATGCAACATCAATTAATTAAAGAGAAGAACGGAGCAAGCAAAGAACGGACACAAGGCAACAAGCGGACGTGGCCAAGAGGCTGTTTGGCTTAGAGTTTTTTCGAATAACTTTTAAATGATTTAATTTTTAACTTAAAAGTTAGATAGAATTTAGTTGATAATGTGTTTGGATAGATATGCTTTTAAGCTGTCAATTATTAGTTACATATTTGGTTTGTAAAAGTTGATAAGCTATCAAACTTGACAAAGAGATTAAAATAGACATGATACTGAATAATATAATTAAAAAGCATAAAAATACTATTTTTGATCAAATAAATTATAAATTAATTTTTAATTAATAGAATACTTACAATTACAAGTTAATAAATTATATATAATTATTAAAAAATATTAATATAATACTTTAGGTTTATAAATTTAGGTTTATTGCATAAAAATATTAAATATATATTTAATATTATAAAAAAATAATTTTTTTTACATTTTATCAATACAATATTAATAAAATACTTACAATTACAAGTTAATAAATTATACATAATTATTAAAAATTCATATTAATAAAATATTTACAATTACAAGTTGATAAATTATACATAATTATTAAAAATTCATATTAATAAAATACTTACAATTACAAGTTGATAAATTATACATAATTATTAAAAATTCATATTAATAAAATATTTACAATTACAAGTTGATAAATTATACATAATTATTAAAAATTCATATTAATACAATACTTTGTATTTATAAATTTAGGTTTAGTGCATAATAATATTAACTATAAATGTTGATACATTATAAAATAATATTTATTTTTATATTTTATCAATACATTTAAAGCATTAATATTTAAATAAATTATTTATAAAATGTGGGATTTGTCTCATTCATAAATTTGATATATATTACAAAATTATAAAATTAGATAGGACTATTTATAAAAATATTAAATAAACTTAATAATTACAAAATCTAAATGTATATAAGACACAATATTTGAAATGAAATTCAATTTTTCCATACAAATACAAAAAGGATTAGTAGAATAAACTTAAAAAATTACATACAATTATTATGATTGTCCAATATCTAGGGCTATAGCATCTCGTAATATCATCCAATAATTATCACTACGATCCACTTCCTCGTTAAATTGACTATCAGATGGGGAGACAAATTGTGCACTAGGAATATAATTTTCATTTTCTGCTGTTATAAATGCATTATCTTGTACCACCTTCTTCCTAATATAATTATGGATAGCCATTGTACCTAGAACTATATCTCGTTGGGTATCAAAACTGTACATAGGCATGTCTCCTAAAATCCTAAATCTAAACTTCCACACTCCAAAAGTGCGCTCAACAACCATTATGCAAGAAGAATGTAAGTAATTAAATGACTCTTTATGTCCTCTTGGTGCACGTAAACGCGATATTCTTACACGTCGAAAATCTTCAAAGTGGTATCTTACATTCTCACCCTTGTATGGCCCCATGTATCCAGTCATATGAGCGTACCCTGCATCAACTAGATAATATTTTCCTCCAATTGGGTAGGGAAAATTCAAGTCTGACCTACGAATTGCCTCACCGAATATCCTGGCATCATGAGCTGATCCCTCCCACCCGGGCCATGCAAATGTAAAACACATATTGAAGTCCACAATTGCAAGGATATTTTGGGTCGGATATCCTTTGCGTCCTATATAGGGTATCTCTTGACCTCGTGGCAGCCTAGCCTTTACGTGAGTACCATCAATAGCTCCAATACAATCCTACAATATAATGTCATATATTTGAATTTTAAATCACAATTAACTTAAGAATAATCAAACATTATTAGAAGGTGTTAATAGATACCTTAAAGAATGGTAAATACTTAGGATTAGTTGGCTTCTGGTATCCTACTCCAGCATTGTAGTCAGTATGTGGTTTAATAATATCATCAACCAACCTATTAACAACAATCAAAACCCTATGAAATTGTCGACTAATTGTCTCACCAGAATGATTGAACATTTCTTGTATCAGTCGATTCCTAGTCCCATGAGCACATATCATAAAAAAGATTCCTACTGATTCAGGCACAGACATCCCTCGTGTGGGAGTGAAATCATATTTGTCAGTTAAATCACGACAGAAATCCAAGAAAATTGATTTCATCATGCGAAAATCTTGATAACATCGAGTTTCATTACCACGTAATATTTCTTGAATAAGCATATGACCTGTCCGTTGAAATGTATGGCATGGTTTCTTTAACATGTACTTGGCGTAATAAGTTAGAATAACCCCTACAGCTTGCCTGAATAAGAACATTGATTGGGCATCTGCTTCTGTATTATCTTGCTCATCATTTGTTTCATCATATGCATTATCCGAATAATTCATTACTCTGTAAGTAAATCATTAAACATTAGATGTATCAAAACTACCAATATTAACTACTCAACACAATTTTACAAACATGAACTCATGCCTACATGCAAATATTACCAATTCAATTAAGTAAGGCAACAACATTCCAACTACATTAAACAAGATAATTATAAACTTAAAACAATTGCGTTCAAACATAAAATAATTCTAAACTTGGAACAAGAGTCTTAAACATAACCCAAATTAGTAGCATTCAAACATAAGCCAAATTAGTTCACACATATTAAAAAAACATCTTCATAATGGAGGTCGATGTTTCTCATCCCTCTGATAGAGATAGTCCAACCAAGACATTCTGGCCTCATCATCTGGTTGATTAAAGAAGACAGTTCGATTTGTTGGCTTGGTAAAAAGCGTGCAAGCAAAATTTCATAGTGTAACGCCCCAGAATTTCCCTAAAGGGGGAGGCGAGCGTTATTCTCGGAATTTCGGGCACATAAATTTTTTCCTCATTAATCGCCCATCATTTACTCAACATAATCGAAAATCCCGACAATCCCGAGTCATTTCCACAGCATATTAACTTAAGAATGAGGCTATAACATCATCACATCAGCGGAAGCAGAATCGAACCTCGACATACATAACCGAAATCACTTTATTCATACCTTTGAACCATCATTTGACATAACATCTTCAAAGAAAATACATCAAGTTTCATCTCTCATTCATAACTACTAATACCTGGATCATAAACAAAATACATGCTAATGATTACCAATGAAATCAACAACCACATCTCGATAACTTCCTTTCTTTTAGCGCCACTGCTTTCACCTGGACCGTTTGAATATTCTAGGGACATAGTCCAAATTAGATGCTGAATCATCTAAGTGAGAGCTCAAAATCATTTTCATGAATATATGCAAACATGAATAACATCGACATATTCTTTAACATTCATTCAATCATAAACTCATCCCGACATGACCTCAGCCCAAGAGAATCCCACGAAGCACGTAACCCTAACCGGGAAAAATGCAATCTCTCTAAAGGCAACACATCCACATCGAACACTAACATAACACAATCTGGCTTAAGAGGGACAACATCAACGCATCTCTCCAACATCTCGGGAACAATCGTTACCTCTCCCTATCCGAGAAGGTCAAGATCAACGCAGGAACCCGGCTCTCACCACTATTTCGTCAGAGATTACGTTCCCACTCAAAAGCACCTAGATCCATATGCCAATGCCACGACCACGACCCTACTTAATGGGGACAACCTCACGCATGAACTCGGGTATCACCCCCTATCATGTTAGGCATTACGCTCGCACCCAAAAGCAGTTCGGATCTCGTCACACCCTGGTCACAAGATGATCAACACGATCACTGGGAATCCACGTCCACCTCGGGAACAATACTACCGCTCAATGGTCCCGGGGTAAAGTCCATCTCAGCCCCGCCACTTGAGTCGGTCCGGGGTGGTGTCCATTCGCAGCCCCGCCACCTGGTCCCATTAGGGTGCAATCCGGTCTCAGCCCTCTCCCAGTGGGTATTTCCCCCGCCACCTGGTCCCATTAGGGTGAAGTCCGGTCTCAACCCTCTCCCAGTGGGTATTTTCCTTTGGCACGCTACCCTAGTGCCATCACTCAAGTACCTCACACAGGTTGACGACACACATCCCACATAAACATCACAAAACATGCCAATATCAACATCATAAACCATGCATCGCTTAAACATCATTTCATGAACATAACTTATCGCATAAAATCAATGCACATGTGTAAAACATTTAGGGACGAACCGCCCTATTTTAAAACCATCATCTCATGTTAAAATCGTTCACATACAACAAAACATTTTCCGTGAAATCAAATCAGGTTTGTAATAGACATTTCCACATATGAAATCATTTGTGTGCCACAAAACAAGTTTTTCGGTTGAGAACTCTCACCTTTGAAGCAACTCAGCTTTTCTCGAAAAGTGTGCACTACCTTGATTAGCGTGCCAATCTCAAACTTCGCACAAGGCACTTCACCTCAAGCCGCAAGGCTCCTTAGACATCACATTAATTTCCATAAGCATCAACATATCATTTCTTCTCAATTTCTTCACATTTTCCTATTTTCTCTTATTTTCCTATTTCTTCCTCAATAAATTCTAAATAAATATTTCCTTAATAATTTTCTCAAATCTTACTTCACCAAAATTCATAATAATCAAATATCTTCAAAGAAAAATTACTGATCTTACCTCGATGCTTCGATATCACGCAAAACGAGGCTCTTTGACGCTAAAACCGAGACACCAGAAACTCCAAATCCAAAAATAATTGCACACACTTCAAGATCTTGATTTTTCAGGAATTTACAGAATTTTTCTCAATTTTTCTGATGCCGCAAGCACCCACACGCACCACCACAAGACCCCCTACGCGCCTGCGCATAAAGCCAACGCGTGTGACGCACGCGCTTCCTCTTCTCCGGTGAGCTGCTCGCCCACCGAATTTTTCGTCCGATCACACCACTTGATAGCCCTCTTGAAGTAGATCACGATGGTCAGTGTTGATGCTCGAAACAACTGCCGGAAGGCCTTCAATCGGCCATCCAAAGTCTCGGCCAAGCTCACCGCCTCCGAACTTCGGCGACCCTCGATTATCCCCTCAAACCTTAACAAAAATGCAAGAAACTCTCCAGATCTCTTCCTCACGCTATGGGATTCAAAAGCCCTGTGCTTTGAGCCTCTAATTCATTCGTTTGAAGCTTCAATTTGAAGCTCAAAGTCACGAAACCCTCGGCCAAACCCTAACTCGTGATTCAGCTATATATAGCCAAAATTAGCCTTCTAAACGAACATGGCTACTCGACCCAAGGCCTTAAACGCCTTGCCCATCCCTTGGGCTACCCCAAAGAGCCGACAAACAGCCTCGATCGGCCGTTTATAGGTCGCGGCATGGCCACGACAAACCAACCAAGCCACGGTCGGATTTTTGAAAAATCCGACCGCCTCAATGCTCGCCGCCGACCAAGCTTGGGTCCCCGAGCTCCCTCGACCATTTCCTTGGACTCCCCATGGTCGGAAACCGCCTGGTCGGAGGTGTGCATGGATGTCGGCCATGGATGCTCCAATTTTCGCGAAATTACACTTTTGCCCCACCAAAATCTGACTTTTACTCTTTTGCCCCTTTTCATCAACCCCTAAGCTTTCCATCATTTCCATTAGGTCCCTCATGGTCTAAAACTCATACTTCCTCTTTTGATGATTATGAGAATTCACTGTTTCGACCTCTCTCCGGCCAATTCGGCAAATTTTAAGAAATTACACTTTGGCCCGAATTTTCCTTTCGGCCTTAAATCCATCTGTTTCTTTCAAAAAAACCACTGAAGGGTTGTTTTATACACCAAATATGACCTTCCTCAGCATTCCGTTGACTTCCTGGAAGCCTCATGCGATTATTCAGTTTTTCGGCCTTACACCTAGCTGTATTTTCTCTGTACCGAAAAATGTTCCCGATCCAATTTCTTTCGATGTTAAAAAACATTTCTTGACCTGCTCGTTAGCACTATCCTACTTTCCTTTGATATCTAAGTCTCGGGGCACTCCCTTCGACTGATTCGGCAGCTTATTTCTGTTATTAAGCCCATTTTCGGTATTTAATTCTCACTTAAATGACGTGGCAGCCTTATGCCCAAAACGGGGTGTTATACACAACCTACTCCCAATCAGGATGTGGAGACTCTTCAATATAGTCATGCATTTTGGAATACTCTCTGCATCTGGTCCTACAACTGAGTGTGAAGTATTTGTGCTCTTTGAATATAATTTCATCAATTCTTCAATATTTGTTCTCAACATAGCGACATTAGACATATTTTCCTTCCTAACCCTTTTAGCACTCAGTGTTATATCTCGTTGCCAGCTTGGTTCTGGAACAAATTGTCACCAGTTCTGACATCATTGGGAGTATTCTCCCTAGCAAATGGCTCTTCATAATCATGTATTTCTTGAGTGTTGTCAATTGCATCATCCTCTTTATTAGTACTCAAAAGTTGGGTTGGAACTTCGTATTGACATAGAGCTCGTGCTCTTTCCCCAGTTGCTGCAATATCAGAGAACAAGTCATCATAGCGAAACCATATGATGGACATGTTTTTATTCTTGAATTTTTGAAAATTTTCATTTTCCTGTAAACGAACAAATGCAAACTAATTATCATTTATTGTATGAATTAGCATATAAGATATAAAAAAAAAATCATCAAATGGATGACAAATGAAAATACCTTTATTTTCTGTTCCCACCAATTGTGATCTGTCGTAATAGTCTTATTCCTTTCGTCCCACCCCAAACCTGACTCTCATCGCATCATTTGCTTGAAAAGTGTTCATTCTTTCTTCATAGAATCCCAATGGTTTTTTAATTGTTTGTTGTCATAACATTTTCCTGTTATTTCATTAAAACTCTTTACTAAATTTTTCCATCCATCTTTATTTATAAATGATTGTCCAATCTAATTCTATTCCGCAAGTGGACGGATCGTGACAAGTAATACAGTGATGAATAGAGTATCGTACCCACGAGGACTAACCTTTGACATTTACTCTAACTGATTTAACCTTAACCTAACACACACATTAACAAAGAATTCAACTGTAATGAAAACTAATTTATGAATAAAAGATGTAAACAAAATAATTCCTTTGATTTAAAACTCACAAGACTAAGACACTAGGGTTTGTGAATCCACCGTCAGCCTTCTATGGTTCAATTATTCATTACTCGGGTCTTGCTATTCCTTATCTTAGGTTGAAAATCGATGATCCAATCACAACCAAAAGCCTCTCTCGATGGTCATTTAGTTCTATGAATATATATGAGATTAACTATCTCTAGTCAACCTTCGAACATATAAACATGCATTCAATCACAGAGATCATCACAAAATGATTTCATAGGAAATAACGGTATCTCTACCTATTATAAGACCCTATGTTGCTTGCTACCATGTCTAATCCATATTGAATCTCTCGAAAGCAATACAAATCACAAATATGTTCCAATGGTGATCAAGCATCAAAACAACATTATGAACATAACAAACAATCAACCCGAATGTATAAGAAAATAGCAAATCGAATAACTTTAAATCAAACCATTAGAAGTCGAGGTTTCATCATTCACCCTAGTTATAAAAACTTAGCTATGCATGCTCTCAATCAAAAGAAAAGGAAAAGAGTTGGAATCCATAGCAAAGAATTGAAAAAGAAAAGAAAAGAAAAGAAAAATACAACCCAAGAGTAGTTTTTAATCTTCCGTCCGCTTCTCTTCTCTCTCCCCAAACACTCCCCCAAAAGACTCCCCCAAAAGACTCAAGAATAAGTCTTTACATAGTTCTCTTTAGGTTATCAAAGTCCCACACCTTAAAGGAGTCTATTTCTCTTTTATTTGGATTGAAACAGGCTTAAAACGGTATTTTCACGAAGCTTTGAACCCTACCGCGGTCCTACCGCGATATGCTTGTTGCTGCAGACCCGTGAGCTCCAGAAAGCAATTCCTAAAGCGGTCTTACAACGGTATGCATTTTGCTATAGGACCGTGAGCTCTAGAAAGCAATTCCTAAAGCGGTCCTACAGCGGTATGCATTCCGCTGTAGGACTGTGAGCTCCAGAACTAAACCTTATAGCGATGCTACAACGGTATGCATTTCGCTGTAAGATCGCTAGCCTTCTTCTTTAGCCTCTTGCTTTATCATCTTCAACTTCTTGCTCTCGATACTCTTTTGCTTTCTTTTAATTTGAAACCCGACCATGCCTCCAAGCTTCATTTCACTCCCATCATGCACCAAAATCACTCTTTTTGCTCCATGTCCGCTTTAACACATGCTCCACATCTACATAACCATATATAGAACCAAATTAAGTAGAAATCATGCTCATTGAATGTATAAATGCTAAGTTTATAGACCAAAATAAGTGTATAAAAGACACTTATCAAATATCCCCAAACTTAGACTCTTGATCGTCCCGAGCAAGATTATCGACTCAAATAAATCATCCCTCAAGTAGAGAATAGTTAATATTTCAAACTCACTCACAAGTTGGATAGCCTTTCAAGTAGCCTCAGATTTTGGTACCATTCTTAATTCACACAGAGTTTTCTAGTAACGCTACACAAATGTTTTGGACCTTCCATGTTTTGACGTGTGTGTGTGCGAATCCTGTCAGGTACAATATCATGCATAAGGCTGTTGGTATCCCGACCCTTCGATGGTCCTGTACATTTTCCCACTCATGATATTCACTCCACCCCCAAACTTGGTCTTTTCATTCTATCCTTAGGTGCTCTCAATGACTCTTTTCTTTCTTGTTCAAGTTTGGTTGGACTTAGACAAAAATGACATTGTCTTGGTTTGTGAAGACTCTCCTTTATTTTGAATGGTTCGGCATGCTAACATCCACTAGACAGTCAAACCCACCAGTTTTCTCAATCCCTAAGAGTTACAAACATCGGCACCATTATTGAGATTTTTTTTTTCGCTGAACGAGTGCATTTTATGCTCCATCTCGTTTTTTTTTTTTATATCTTATGTGCAAGCCTTTACTCCATTAAGCTTTCTGAATGACCTTTGTAACGAGCTTTCAGCCGATGACTCCCAAGCCAGATGACCACGGGGCATCAGGTTTTAAGATACCCCTACGGGCATAATCACTCAAGTCATTCAGGCTACAAAGAAAGGTATAAGATATACGCAAGTTCAAATTTAAATTGGTGCACGACATAGTGACATAGGGATTAGATCACTAGCCTATGGTCATTGCTTAGCTTCCCTTAGTATGCCTAACACATTCCACATAAAGCACGGAGTCAACACATTCCTCAACATTTGTCATCATGGCTCAACCTTCCCCAAACTTTTCTTTTCATAATGTTTGATGATTGAGTTGCTCACAAAGTTGGTTTAAGGGCAAAAGTCTATATGGAAACCTATGCATTTAACCTCCTGACACTTGTGCTTAAACATTCGTCTAACATGGATAATGAATCACAAAACAAAATAAGTAGCATCACTATCTTTACTCGTTTCCTCAAAATGGTACCCAATAAGATTCATTATTGATGGCACGTCTACCAACAACACAAGATAATTTTTTTTCTTTTTTAATAACACCATACAACATATGCAAGCTGCCCATAGTGAACCTCCCCCCAAACTTAAACGTTTCATTGTCCCAATGGAATGAAGATAAAGAAAAGGAAGGAGTGTACCCGATCTATAGGGTCAAGGTTGTGATGGTAAATAGATCAACACACACTTGATTTGAGGTATTGGAACTTTCGACAATGGATTTGCCTTTGTAAGCAGTTGGTGTAGGATGGCTCTTCGATTGCATTATCACTTCTGAAAATGTACCTATAATGCACAAGTTTGAGCATGAGAAGACACAATGAATAAAAATGACATGAAGTAGACAGAGTCACATGAATGCTCAAACTCCCCCCAAACTTAAACCTCACAATCCCAAACTTAAGTTTGACACTCTAACCTAACTCAAAGTAAAGAAAATAAGAGAAAAAAAAAATGCATATGCCAATAAATGAAAGAGATGGGAAATTGGGTTGCCTCCCAATAAGCGCTTGTTTAAAGTCATTAGCTTGACTAGGCCTCCATCTTCAAGGAGGCTTGAATACTTTTTCCATCAACATTTTGTGGGTGTCATTTAATGAACTTATTCCTTGAATGTTAGCAACCTTTAATTCAATCCCCTTCTTTTGCTCCCTCAACACCCTTACCAACTTTTCCTTTTCATGACTTGGTGGCTTGGCTTTTGAAGAAGAAGAAACATCCAAAGAACACAGTTTGTCTCTTTTTAATGGACCATCTTTTTGCTTCTCTCCCAAAGAGCCCACGACCACAACCTTGTTCTTGGCATCCAAACTTTGTTCCTGCTTATCAAAAGAGTTAGCAATGCAATTTTCTTTAAGATCATCAAGTCTCTCTACTAAATCAACAATGCCATCTCTCATTAAAACTTCTTTTTCATTGCCACTAGAATATTTCATAGCCTTAAATACATTAAACGTAACCGTCTCATCATAAATTCTAAGGCTAAGTGTTCCTTGTTGGACATCAATCAAAGCTCTCCCTGTGGCAAGAAAAGGTCTCCCTAAAATTAAGGGGATATCATAATCTTCTTCGATGTCTAGAACAAAGAAGTCAACAGGAAAAATAAATTTATCCACTTTTACCAAAACGTTCTCCACTACTCCCCTCGGATATTTAATACTTCTATCAGCCAATTGAAGAGAAACAGTGGTGGGTGTTGGTTCTTTTAATCCAAGCTTCCTGAAAATAGAGTAAGACATTAGATTTATACTAGCACCCAAATCACATAGAGCTCGTTCAAATAATAAACTACCAATGGTACAAGAAATAGTGAAACTCCCTGGATCTTTAAGTTTCGGTGGTAGTTTGTTTTTCAATATAGCGCTGCTCTCCTCCGTTAGTATAACAGTTTCATACTCCTCCAATTTCCTCTTATTTGAAAGGATCTCCTTCATGAACTTTGCATAGCTGGGCATTTGGGCTAAGGCATCCGCAAACGGTATATTAATATGAAGTTTCTTGAATACCTCCAAAAACTTCTCAAATTGCTTATCCATCTTGTTCTTGTGCAACCTTTGAGGGAATGGAATCGGAGGAACATATGGCCTTATCGGTGGTGGCATCACCTTATCTTGGAGCCCTTATTTGACTGACACTTCTAGTTCTTCTTGATTATTTAGAGCTTTGGACTCATTTGATTCAACTGTTGTCTCTTGAACTTTTGTAGTCTCTTTCGCAACTCCGGGTCTCTTAACATGAATTTCTGGAAGCTGTACCCCGCTCCTTGTTGTGATTGCATTTACTTGCTCCTTTGGGTTCACCTCGGTGTTGCTAGGCCAAGTGCCCGGTTGTCTCTCTGTTAGGATTTTTGCTAGCTGCCCAATCTGATTTTCAATATTCTTAATAGCTACGTCGGTCCGGTCACTTCGTTCTTGAAGTTTTGAAACCACTTCTTCCCATCCTCCCTTTTCTCCTTGTAGTGGCCCTTGTCTTGGTGGATTTTGGATGTTCTGAGTATTACTATAAGAGAAATTAGGATGATTCCTCCAACCCATATTATATGTTTCTGAGAATGGGTTATTTTGCTGCCTTGAGAAATTTTGCTAACATTGGAAATTTTGAGCATAATCAACTTGCTTCGTGAATGGTGGATTTATGAGCAACGGACATTCAGGCGATGGATGAGTTGCTCCACAAGTTGCACATATGGGAAGTGATCCTTGCACCATATTAACATTCGAAGTATACTTTAAGGCTTCCATCTGCTTTGATAGTACATCAATCTTGGCCAACATCAACGTGTTAACATCCACTTCATGCACTCCAGTTACTCTTTTATGTGAGCTTCTATCTGGCCACATGACTAACTGCTCACTCATTGTCTCAAATAGGTCGTGAAGCTCCCCGACTGATTTATTTCGGATAGATCCTCCTGCTGTGGAATCAACTGCAGAGCGACTTTGGGGAGTGAGTCCAGTATAGAAAAAATGATTTTGAGCTGGTAGTGGGAAGCTATGACTCGGACACTTTCTCAAAAGCTCATTAAACCTCTCCCATGCTTCATGAAAGTTTTCAGACTCGGCTTGCTGAAAAGTTGAAATCTCATGCTTAAACTTGGTAATCTTAGCCGGTGGGAAGTATTTGAGTGTGAACTTCTGTACCAAATCTGTCCATGAAGTAATACTACCCGGTGGTAATGAGTCTAACCACTCTCGAGCCTTATCCTTCAGAGTGTGAGAGAAAAGACGCATCTTGAGTGCCTCTTCATTAATTCCTTGATACTTGAAATTCCCACAATACTCCAAAAATCGAGACAAGTGATAGTGTGGATTTTCCTCACTCATTCCATAAAAAGGTAAGTTGTTGGCAAAGAGATTGATCACATTCGGTCTCAACTGAAAGTTTTCATGCCTGTAAGGAGGATAGATTATGCTTGATCGGTTCTCAATCATTGGGGGTATCATGAAGTCCCCCATCAGAATATCTCTTTCATTGACCTCAACGGGCTGCACCATTGGAACAAGTTGGTTTGCGTTGTCACCCATGTTACTTAGTTGCTTTTCCCTCCTTGCTCTTTGTTCACGACGCTTTTGATGAAACGTTCTTTCTATCTCAGGATCAAACTCACAAATATCTGAACGTTATAAACAGCTCATGCACTATCTCAATCCCTACACACACACAAATTGAAATAGCTTAGCCTAGAAAAATAATGAAAACAAAATTTGATAGTTAAAGCTAATGTCAATCAAAGCAATAATCAAAAGAGTTAGTCCCGGGCAACAGCGCCAAAAACTTGTCCAATCTAATTCTATTCCACAAGTGGACGGATCGTGACAAGTAATACGGTGATGAATAGAGTGTCGTACCCACGAGGACTAACCTTTGACGTTTACTCTAACTGATTTAACCTTAACCTAACACACACATTAACAAAGAATTCAATTGTAATGAAAACTAATTTATGAATAAAAGATGTAAACAAAATAATTCCTTTGATTTAAAACTCACAAGACTAAGATACTAGGGTTTGTGAATCCACCATCGGCCTTCTATGGTTCAATTATTCATTACTCGAATCTTGTTATTCCTTATCTTAGGTTGAAAATCGATGATCCAATCACAACCAAAAGCCTCACTCGATGGTCATTTAGTTCTATGAATATATATGAGATTAACTATCTCTAGTCAACCTTCGAACATATAAACATGCATTCAATCACGGAGATCATCACAAAATGATTTCATAGGGCATAACGGTATCTCTACCTATTATAAGACCCTATGTTGCTTGCTACCATGTCTAATCCATATTGAATCTCTCGAAAGCAATACAAATCACAAATATGTTCCAATGGTGATCAAGCATCAAAACAACATTATGAACATAACAAACAATCAACCCGAATAGAAAATAGCAAATCAAATAACTTTAAATCAAACCATTAGAAGTTGAGGTTTCATCATTCACCCTAGTTATAAAAACTTAGCTATGCATGCTCTCAATCAAAAGAAAAGGAAAAGAGTTGGAATCCATAGCAAAGAATTGAAAAAGAAAAGAAAAGAAAAGAAAAATACAACCCAAGAGTAGTCTTCAATCTTCCGTCCGCTTCTCTTCTCTCTCCCCAAAAGACTCCCCCAAAAGACTCCCCCAAAAGACTCAAGAATAAGTCTTTATATAGTTCTCTTTAGGTTATCAAAGTCCCACACCTTAAAGGAGTCTATTTCTCTTTTATTTGGATTGAAACGGGCTTAAAACGGTATTTTCACGAAGCTTTGAACCCTACCGCGGTCCTACCGCGGTATGCTTGTTGCTGTAGGACCGTGAGCTCTAGAAAGCAATTCCTAAAGCGGTCCTACAGCGGTATGCATTCCGCTGTAGGATCGTGAGCTCCAGAACTAAACCTTATAGCGATGCTACAGCGGTATGCATTCCGCTGTAAG
The DNA here is from genome assembly GCA_036245055.1 of Diospyros kaki. Lineage (NCBI taxonomy): Eukaryota > Viridiplantae > Streptophyta > Magnoliopsida > Ericales > Ebenaceae > Diospyros > Diospyros kaki. Next base: position 9,961,021 of record BSEG01000003.1, read on the forward strand.
ATCGCTAGCCTTCTTCTTTAGCCTCTTGCTTTATCATCTTCAACTTCTTGCTCTCGATACTCTTTTGCTTTCTTTTAATTTGAAACCCGACCATGCCTCCAAGCTTCATTTCACTCCCATCATGCACCAAAATCACTCTTTTTGCTCCATGTCCGCTTTAACACATGCTCCACATCTACATAACCATATATAGAACCAAATTAAGTAGAAATCATGCTCATTGAATGTATAAATGCTAAGTTTATAGACCAAAATAAGTGTATAAAAGATACTTATCAATGATCCTGGCCTATTTCCCTTTTGAATCTCTTTTTCTACCAGCTCTATAAATTGTAGATGTGCCTAGTCATCCCACTCAGTAGAATATCGCCCCTTATTGGAAACATTGTTCATCCTTTTTTTTCCTTTATCCATCTATATCATAATCAATATACAATGTGGGAGACATAAAAAAATCGAAGGTATTAGTAAACATATGCATAAACTAGAACATAGGCATAAACTTGAATATAGTAGACCTAAATCCCTAACTAACATGGGAGACTGCAAATAATATTACAGAAATATAAACATATAACAAAATTTATTTACAACAAGTAAATTAATCACAACACAACACATTACAAATAATATTACAGAAATATAAACATATAACAAAAATTATTTACAACAAGTAAATTAGCCGATTGCAAGTTGCAATTCTTATCTATCTCTAATGAAAAACAGGACACATTGTGGAAATTAAATTCAACAACGATTGCCTCAGTGAGGACAAACTTCATTGTCTAGTTATCCATATCATACAAAAGCAAAGAGAACAAGAAGTCAACTAATCATTTTCTATGTACATTAAACCACCAATGAATTTTCCCATCAAAGTCAAAACAGAAATAGTTGAATTAATCAAGACTCACAAACAGCTCAAGCTGTCACATGCAAAACAGGGAATATAGAGAATTACACTAGATAAGATATAATTGTATCCACTTGATAGGAAATGGAATGCAACTCATTCTCTCCTACCATTCTTGACAACAAAACTTGGCAGAAGTTATAACCGGAATGACATAAGGAAGATAAAATGACAAATAGTTGCCTACACTCTTGCATTTCTTGAAATATGTAAGTTATAACCATAATGCAATTGCTTACATTATGAGAGAGAATAATAACACAATTTATAGGGTTTTGGACTATGAGATGGGAAAAGACTACAATACAAACAATGAAGGCCCAGATGTCTATAAAAGAAATAAGAAAATACCATAAAAAATAATAATAACCGAAAGTCATTGTTGATGATAACAATAGTTTTCACAGCATCGGCCCACCGGAGAAAAGAAAGGGAAAAGGGCCATATTTGGTGAATAAATACAAGGGTCCCAAATAATTAAACTTGATTTAATTTTATACAGTGGCAGCGTGTACATTCTTTGTTCTCTTCTGTGATTAATTAGAAAGTAAAAAACAACACCAACTCAGCCAACAATGAAAATGGAGAATAAGAAGAAAGAAAGCAATAACACGCCACCATCAGCAGAAGACGCCTCATTAACCAACAACATAGTTAAAAAAATCAAATAAGTCATGATTTGTAATTTTTTTCCAAAATTAGAGAAACAATTACCATATATGATCAATTATTCTTCTTTGGTCCAAAACTAATTTGCACTCACAGTAAGAAAAGCCCTCATCTCAAGAAAGAAAATGCAAGGTTTCTGATCTTTTTTTAAGCCACCAGCCACGAACGAAGTGCAGAAGATGACCCGTTGAACTGTTCTTGTTTTTCTACCCTCAAGTGAAAACCCATCTCAAATTTTATTCCCCAGCCATTTATTAATCACAACACAACACATTGCAAATAATATTATAGAAATATAAACATATAACAAAAATTATTTACAAGAAGTAAATTATCACAACATAACAAAACAGGCAAGCTACGTAGATATGAAAACAAGAAGATGCAACCAATGGGAGAAGGAGATATACCAATGAAGGGGACGGATCTGGAAGAAGAGATGGCAGGAGAAGATGCAAACAATGGGAGAAGGGATAAGGGGATGGATAACAGAGACGGACGGCTAACGACGGCCCGGCTGGAAGCAGAGGCAGCAATGAAGCGATAGCGAGGAGACTGCCCAGCGTCTTGCAGCGACAGATCTGGAGAAGAAGGAGGCGAAAATGGTAGATCTGGAGAAGAAAGAGGCGACAGGTTCTTGCTCGACCCAAAATCAAAGGCCGCTTGCTGCGGCGAATCTAGAAGAAGGATCAGTGGTGGCACGACCTGGATCTGGAACGACACTGCTTGAGGTAGCTCAGCTGGAGTACACGACGACGTCGACGACAGTATGGAGGAGGGGCGATGGCTGCGACGACAGTTATGGTAGAACAGAGCTTGGGAGAAGATGATGGAAGAAAGAGATTTGTGGGAGAAAATGCAACGGTTATGAAGGTTACGCCTGTAATATGAAAAATATATGAGGACATTTTAGTAATTTACTTGGTCAACTTAAGAGCGTTTTTCAGCAAAGCTGGGGGTACCAGCTTTTGAAAAACGCTAGTTTAAGAGCTTTTACACGGGGCAACGAATACGCTATAAATTTTGGCCAAACACATAATCTTCAAAAGCTGTATAGCTTATCAGCTTTCAAATAGCTTATACGTGGTCAAACCGCTAAGCCAAACAACCTTTAAAGCAGGCTAAGTCAGACCTGTTAGAGCAGCAAGGCTGCATGGCATATCTATTCCAAACCTATTCTGAATCTGTTCCGACCCAAATCTGGGCAAGGAGCTTCCTTTGCTTCTTCTTCTTTTGAGTTTATGTTTTCCTTTACTTGTTTAGGATCTCAATTATGTAGCAACTCTTGGATGATTATGAGGATATTTTATTCATTATGAGTGGCTAAAAAATAATCTAGGGTTTCTAAAGAATCCTATGCATTAAAACTTTATTAGTTTACTTATAATGAATAAAATCTAGGGTTAATAAGGTCCATGGATCTCTTATTGGAGAAAGATCCATTCATCACTGTTCGTTCGAAGCCAACTCCAAGCAAACTCTAAAAATGATGAGATTAAAATGTATCAATGGAGTATGGAAAATGCCTAAAGAAGTTTAGAAGAATCAAGAAATAGATGCTAGTCCTTCACACACATTAGTTCTTCAAGTATTCCTTCTCAGCCTATTTCTTAGCCCTATTTTCTCACAAATTAAGAAGAATTTTTCTTACATGTTACGAAGATCATATCAAAGGAAGAAAATGTCGAAGCCAGATTGATAAGAATAGATGCACAGTTGGGACAATTGAAAGACTACTTTGGGATCTCAACTCATTTCAAAACTACTGCTAGGCGGTCTAGTCATCTGACAGAAGAGGAAAAAGAAGAAGAAGAAAGGGAAGACCCAGGTCACGCATATGATGAAGATCCAAGCCTCCAAGTTGATCCAACACCATCTAAGATAACACCTTCATTTGAGACCTTTGATCCTGCAAGCCTTCAAGCACCAATCTCTCCAGTTGGCCCTTTTTTTATCAATTGAATTAGATGTCCTTATCGATTTAATGGTGATAGCTGCTCAAGCTAAACCATTTGATGTGCCTTTGCCTTCAATTGATCAAGAACCCTCTAGAGTAGAGATTCAACTTGGGGATATAATCAAATAATCAAGTCTCAAATATTCTAAAAAATTCAAGAGAGCCCTTATATAGTATTCATGTGAATTCATAACTACTCGAATAGGAGAATCAATTAGTTTTTGAGTGAATAAAATGAGAAGGATTGTTTTAACCATCTTTTAAACCATCACTCGAATGATCTAATGTTAGGTATTGAGTAGAACAAATATGGGTTAACTCAAATCGAGTATGAACTTGTTAACCTCAAGTGATTCTATAAAGTATCCAATCAAGTGTTCTCAAATAGTTTTCGAGTATTTGAATAAGAACTAGAATTGATTTAATAATTTATTCAATCAAGTGGCAGTCTAGCTGTAAGGTATAAAGTTTTTATTCTAAGGCATCAATGGAGTAGGCAAAGTATCCAGTCGAATACTTTGAAAAGAATAAAGAGTAGGTTTCTACATCTCTTTATCAAATCGACTCTTGAGAATTATATACTCGAGTAATAATATGAAAAAACAAATACCAAAATTTAGTCAATCGAGTGTTCTTTCTAAAGCATATTTGCAAATTGATTGAAAGTTAATTAGTGTTCGAGTAGTGTTATTCAACTAATCGAGTATATAGAATAACCTAATAGTGTGAATTATCATGAATAGAGAGTTTGTCTCTCTAGTCTATCAAGATCGAGTGAGTTTTTCATTTAATTGATTGACTAATATGCTAACTTGAGTATGTGTCGAATCAATTGATTCTTATTTTTCACTCGATTATTTACTTGCTAAAATTTAAATTTATAGTTGTTACCTATACATTTTATGCTCGCAGAATTTCTTTTTCAAATGATTATTAGTTCACTAAATGATATTTGAAGGATGTTTGATAAAAATAGAATGAAAAATTGAAGTTATGAAACATTTATAACCATTGGAATGAGAATGTCTTTATAGATAACATATTTATTCTTCTAACCATTGGATAAGAACTGAAGTGCAATCAAGACTGCAAGCTATAAGATGAGAAAAAGCAAACGAGAAAGAGTACTCAAGCTTTATAAGTTATCGATCTCCATGCCATTTTCCAAGCATTCTAAAGAGTTATTAAAAGGTACATCATTTTGTCCAAGCACCAACAAGGGAGAGAGAGAGAGCACTTTCATTTTCTGTCCATAATTCTCCATAAAACTAAGAGAAGCTTCCTTGTATCTCGAGCTTCCTTGGTAAAAATAATATGATAAAGTTATTATTTTACTATTAATCATTTTACCATTATCTTTTCAATTTCTCTTTCCTTTCTCCTTTTGTATTTAAGAACGAATCCAAAAATTTATGTTGGGGGAGACTGGAATTTTAAAAAGTTAATGCAATAAAATTTTTATATAATTAATGACAGAATTTGGATTTGAAATTAATGATAAAAGTTAATTTTAAAAAGCTATTATTTGACCTTGTTTGAAATTAATGATAGAATTTGGGTGGGTTTAGTCTTGAATTTACAATTTTTTACTATTCTGGCTAAAAGTGAAAAATTACACATCACAGATTTTGGGATAGGCTATAATTTTTTTTGGACTAGACTATTATTAAAAAAAAATTATACTGAAAAATTGAATCTAATAGTGGGTTGCCCTAGGTTTTAGTTTAGAACAGTTTATTAATAGATTTGTCCCTATTTGTATTTCTCTCTTTTAAAATTAAAACAAAAAATATAAAAACCATTGTTGGTAGCAAGCCTTGATTTGAACCTACCAATGGTAAGTTCGAAGTTTAAACTCATAAATGGTTAGGTCTACCAAACTGAATGATGATTGGGTTTGGTAAAGAAAGGTGAGAGTGAAAAAGAAAGATAGAGGAGATAAAGAAGGGCTGCCATACACATTGTTGTAGCCACTAAGACTTAGTGGTGGCTAACATATCCCACCAAGTGCCGCCATAGCTAACCTAGATTGGGAGGAGAAAATCAAGTTGTCATTCAAATCAACGTTGGTACGTGCATAATCAGAGCAACAAGGAATCAATGCTACCAAGTAATAGTATATATCCAATTTCATCATCAAAAGTACTTTATATTGGTTTATGCTTACTTAAAGTACTTTATATAAATATATATTTCTTTTTATCTTTGTTTACCTAATAAGAAAATTATGTATGAATATGTCTTGGGGAATAGGGATATGTAAATTAACTGAAATAGATTTTAGCTCGTTTATTAAGTAAATGAATGAATTTGAACAAAAACTCTCGACTTGTTATTAAACAAGTCAAACTTGAATAGAAGCTTGTTTGACTTATTTATGTTCATGAATAAACTCGTTTATAATTCATTTAAAATGATGCATACATATGTTCTACATATTATAGTATAGTGTTATAATAATGTATTTGATTTGATGTTGCTCGAGAATTTGCATTAATAAGATTTATTGAATCTAAGTTGTAGTTAGTTCAATCTTGATTTTGCTCTTGGATAACTACATTGAATCTATTGAAATCAATTTGCAAGCACAAAACAAAGTAGATTACTCGAGGAACCTCCCAAACTACCCTTCAATATTTAAGCCAAGAAAGATAGTAAAGAATGTAAGCATGGTGAAAATTTTAGAGAGAGAAAGTATAGAAGTAGATTTGTTGTTTTTTGAGTTTTTCAAATGAATGGAATGTCTTTAACGTTTTCTTTATATATTTCCCTTAAGTTGCTAAATGGTGATGATTAAGAAAAGTAATCATTGCAGTTCATTAGGGCAAACCTAACCCTTAACATAGAAGGTTGTTAAGACTTTTTAAGTTTTCTCACTACTTAATATTGGTACAAGTGACATTACTTTGTGTCGCTCTTTTTTCTAGTTGTTGTTCGTCTTTTCCATCTCTGTCTTCATCTCTCTCAATAATTTCAAGGCATTGAGCACTTATTCATAGACTTAACATTTATTTACACCAAAAAAAAATATTTTTATCAAAAGAAGAGTCAAATAAATAAATTTTGAGTTTGAGATAAATACTAATTACAATCGAATTTAATGTACTAATCATAATCAAATTTAACTTTTTAATTATGGTCAAATTAGGATTCTCAATCTTATATTAATTTAAATTTTGGGTCATAATTATCATAAAATTAAAGAAAAAAATCAAAACTTAAAAATAAGTTATATAATGTCATGTTTAGGTTATTTTTTTTAAAGATAAAAATTAAAGATTTCTAAAAAGGTTCCAGAAGAAACTTGTAAATTAGGTGATAAAATGTAAAAATATATTTTTTTTAAAATTTAATATTATTTTTTATAATATATTTATTTTTTTATTATGATATTTATTAATGATCATATTATTAGTATTTCATAAGATACATAATACATCATAAATAATAAAAATATCTTTTGAATCTCATCGCCTCATGTCGCATCACCACTTTAGATGAGAAGTATTTTAATCACGTGTCTCATCACTCCACGTCGCCTCACCATCCCACTTCATCATCTTAAATAAAAAATATTTTAAATATTTTATCTATATTATATAAGTCATGATATAATCTATAATATATCAATAATATTTTCCACCTACAAACTCCATAAACATAATAATTTCTAGGATAATGCTATACGGACGAACTCTTCGACAAACGCATTGACAAACCCAATATATCGCGAGATTTTGACACTAATATATCGCGATATATTGGGTTTGAATTTTGAGTTAATATTCAGCCTCCATCCTCGCCCAATTTGAAAATTAGGGTTTAGGTTGGGGGCCGACGACTATGTCTCTCTCTCTCTCTCGCTCGCTCGTTCTTCGTCCTCACCATCACATGTTGTTCCTCCGTTGCTGACGGCTCTCTCTCTCTCTGATTTAGGATTTAGGTCGCGATCTTCTACTCTCTGTTTCGCTCTATCTCTTGCTCGCTCTCTCTTACTCTCTCCTTTCTCACCCCCATTGCCGACGACTCTCTATCTTTCTTTGATTTAGGGTTTAGGGCGATCTTCTACTCTCTGTTTCGCTCTATCTCTCGCTCGCTCTCTCTTACTCTCTCCTTTCTCACCCCCCATTGCCGACGATTCTCTATCTCTCTCTGATTTAGGGTTTAGGTCGTGATCTTCTACTCTCTGTTTCGCTCTATCTCCAGCTCGCTCTCTCTTACGCTTCCAAAATACTTCATCTCCCCCTACAGCAGTGGCCGAGCTTTGAAATTTCTGGTGGAGGCAAGAACCCGAGTGGGAAGTGAATTGGACGCCCCTCGACGAGCTTTGGAAACAAGATTGGTATGTTTTTTATGTTTTTATGTATTTTTGTATGTTTAGAGTAGCAATTTTATGCACAAGTTGTTTTCCTAGATAGGATATTGATTACATATCCAGCCGTCCCCAAATGTTTAGAGGAGCAATTTTATGCACAAGTTGGGTGATGCATGAATTCAGGCTTGAAGGACCACTTTCTTCCCTTAGGGTTTATTCAAGCAAGGTTGGTCCTGGTTTCATTATCATTTTCGTACGTGTTCTTTGAGAAATACAACAAAGACTGGCTAGATAAAGCATAAAACCCCAATATTTTCGTCTTTTCGTTTTCTTTCTTATGCTTGCAATAGAACACCATTACTTTCATACAACGATTTAACTTGGTTTGTTTGCTAACATGGAGATGAATTAAAAAAGTAGTGGTAGCTGAATTAATGGAGCAACAGAACTACTCTCTTTGTTTGTTTATTTATGGCGATTAGGATGCATATATAAAGCCATAAGGTTATCATAATGTGAACAAAACATAGGATATCAGATGATGTTTCCAAAATCTAACCACCAAATAATTCCCATATGACTTCCCATAAAAAACCAAACCTACTTCCTTGTCATTTTAAACGTCTCCAAATTTTTTCAGCCATTCCTAGATAGTTTGGTAGAATCAAATAGGTGATGAAATTGAATTTCAAGAAACAGAGTAAATATCTTAATTGAACTAGGATTGATACTTCAATTATAAACTTCATAATCTAAGGCAAATCACAAATGATAAGCCACTCAGTAATTTTTTGACATCCTTAGTAGTGCAACAATTTGTACTGTTTATTCATGTTTTTTACATACTTTTTAGTGTATAAATGGGAGAATATTAACAGTGATGAATATTAACAACCATTTAAGAAAATAATATATTTCAAATTTAATTATTTTAGTTAAGATGACGTCCAATTTAGAAATGGGTGAAATTTCAATCAACTCTTCAACCTCGCATCAAGGAATCATGTGTGAGCATGGTGTGCCAGTTTGTAGCTATACTTCATGGACTAAATCTAATCCTGGAAGGAGATTCTTGCGATGTCGATTTTGGAAGGTAATGTTTATCTTATAAATTAAATAACTGTTACTGATTTTCTTAAGATTGATTGTTGGATGGTTTGGTGGACAGGATGATGATTGCAAATGGTTTCAATGGATCGACGATGAACGAACCAGTCGTGAGAAAATATTATGCGGAGTTTTGCTGGATGAGTTAAAACGGAACAAGACAGAAAGACAAGAAAATGAGAGATTACTTCAAGAACAAGTGAGGGCTTTTGAAGAAAAAGCTTTAAGGAGAAAACAAAAGATATTGAAGCTTCAGAAAGACTATAGATATATAATGGAAGAGAACTTTCAATTGAAAATAAAGTTTCAATTGAAAATGAAGTTTGTTAGGGTTTTAATAGTGTTAGGATTGAGTTATTTTTTGTGGATTGTATGGCTAACGAAAAATGACGGTAGTAGATTTAGGTATTTGGCTTTAGTGTAAAATATTGTGTATGTTAGCAAAACTTTGTTTGTTATGGCAAATTGATTGTTTAGCTTCTGATATTGTGGTTTTTTACATATTGGGATTGTGAAGTGAAGGGGGGGTAATGGATCTGTGTCAAGCAGGGGCATATTTGTTGTCTAAACAACTCGGTTCCTATTGTCGTACTACTGTTGTTGGAACAATGATTTCTCATATTTGCATCTAATGTATTTCAATGGATCTGAGAACTGAGGTTAATTTCCTTCTATTTTCGGGTGTCTTCAGCAGCTTCTCTTTCACTAATTTTTTACATCTCATCGAGTCCTCAGTTTGACCATTTGAATTGATCTCTAAAAATACTACTTTTCTTTTTGGCTTTTATTGCCCGTTAATGGTGCACTGCTAAATGGAATATTCAAATCTACTTTATTGAACTTTTTAAATGTTAGAATAAGCTGTTTGCACAATTTTATGTACAAACTATTTATCATATCTACAGAAAATTGGTTGCACTGCTAAATGGAAAACGTATGCAAAAGTTGCACCATGTTGCTAGTTATTCAGAAGATTGAGTTACTGTAATTGCTTTAGTTTCATGAATAGCCAATCACGGTGAGTTAGGTTTTTGTGGTGGGATATGCCTTTGCCATCTGACCTAATTCTGTTTGGCATAAATATACATTTGAGGCAAATATGATAAAATAGAACAATGATTTTTACATATTTCTCATATTGTTTAAACAACTAGATTCTTCTGTAGAGCATAAGTATGGCAGAACATGAAATTAGCTTTAAACAGAAATACTCCTAATCAATATCTAAAACTTCAAAAATTACACTTCATCTAATAATTCTCAGAAGTTTCACAAAAAAAATGACAACAGCACATGCAGTGTTAATTCTTCACGTGGTATCATTTTCACTGCCAAATCAGACTCCACTTCCATGGTTATCCCCACCATATCCATTGAAGTTGTGCTCCCCACCATTGGCTCCATAACCTCCACTACCAGCACCGTAACCATAACCCCTGTCACTCCCACCAAATCCTGCACAAGACAAAAATAACAAGGATGCGAATTAAACAGGTACGAATGTAACAATTAAAACATCTATTAGGGGTGTTGGCTTCTGTTCTTTTTTTTTTTGGATTGATGTTAGCAGCAGATTTCGACCCAATGCCTTCTCTAAAATTTTTGCAATCATTATTTATATTTATCACAGACCTCATTATCTAAATTCTTCATCTCATTATATCTTCTCCTCTTATAAAAGTTAAGACCTACTACTACGAGAGATGCTTTAGAAGTTGCCCATGGTTACATAACAACATACCAGTCGTATTTCAAAAACCAAATAAATTACAAATGTACATCTAACTAGACCAAATATATGAGTAAACCAGATCTTACCACCACATATTTGAGTAAAAAATTACAATCAGCTCAACATACAACGACACAATTTGAGAAACTCAAATATTGAAAGTTAATCAAATTTCAAAAACCACCATTCACTCACAGTTTGGTTCTTCCTTTCCACGAAACAATAGGCAAATTTCAAAATGGAAGAAACACTTGTCCCAATTATGTAATGCAATTCAGTTCCAACATAAACCAAAGATATTCTACAGCAAAGAGAGAGAAAGAAGCCAACGATCTTGATTGCATCACACGCTAAGCAATGGGTGCAGAGCTTGCTAACTTGTCAATCTCTCAACCAAGATTTTATTAATCTCTCAAAGTAATATTTATGGAAAAACTAGCAACAAGACTTTGAAATAGCAATCTAGCAACTATGTCCACTCTTATAATAATCAATCAAAATTCTTAACTTAGATTGTTTGAAGCCTTATCAATATGCAATTAGACCTTCCAAACAAGTATTAGGATCACAAGAAGAAGAATAATCCAACAATTTTAACATACAATCAACAAATTTCTTTTGTTTGTTTTAAAAAAGAGATCACAAATTTTTTGTTTTAACTTAAAATGTGTCAGGAGAATTATGATGAATTATGCAAAATATAAATCATGAGCAAAGGCCAGTTTTAGGGATGTACAATGATCTACAAGATCTGGTGAGTTGTTATCGGATTGTTGGTGGGGCAGGTACATTGGCATAAATGGATGACTCGTGTGAGAGGTAGGCACTTCGTGAGCAGCATTCCAAGATATTAGCTATAAAAAGATGCATGCATATCAACCTAAAAGACATTGCAAAATTTTTTTAAATCCAAGTTATATTATTACCCAAATCTTATCTAACTACTTACCATCAATTGTTGTGAGTGAGTGATTGGTGGAAACACCTGATTCTGTGCATCTTGTGATTGTGAAAAAGCATGATTGAATGCTTGAGCATCTTTGATAATATTTTGACTTGAGGCATTGCCTTGGTTTGATTTTGAGGGTCCCACCTAGACATCAAATGAAGTAACTATCATTACAATTGGGAATTCAAGCACAACATCTTCCTTTGATGTAAGTAAAAATACATAACAACATACCTTCGCTTTCTTACCACGTGTTTCCAATGGGCCCTTCTTGCGAAGCTTTCTAGGGGCTCCCTTTCTCTGTGAGCATATTGGATCCATTATTTGCCTGCTTGACGTTGTCGTTGCCTCTCCACAACTATGAACTTGTTCTTGCACATTGTGTTGAGCATATATATTACTCCCACATCTTGGATTTGCATTTGATCTGTTCAATGAATTCAACTGAGATTGGATCCACTCCATAGTTGCTCGGGTCTGTTCTTCGTCATTTGCTACCAAGTCTGCTACCTTGGCAAATGCACTACACAGTTGATCGTATCTTAACTGACTAGGCGTACTAATCCAACCGTTGTAATTGATCTTAACCCTCATGTAAGATCTACTGGCATCTCTCCTCCATCGTCGTAAGATATACCTCTCCGGAATTAATCTGACACCATTTTGGATTAATACTGTGCCTACATGTTTGCAAATTATTCCCTTAAACTCAAACATGTGACAACTACAAACAATATCACATCTTTCTTTCTCAAAAAAAACCGAAATTTTTTTCTCCTTCATTCTTTCATCAATTATGATATCTTCTCGCACCTCATATCTCGTACCCAGTGGTCCCTCTTCAATAGACACAATCGAGCAATACATCTTCCCAGTTAACTCTTCTTGAAACTCCTTGAATTTTGCGATTGTGTATACTTCTTGAAATTGTTTCTCGAATGCAAACCTCGATGCACATGGGACCATCTGAGAAAATGACTTTACATCGGCTTGAAACTCTTTCTCAACTTTACACCTCATTGCCCGCTCATATTGTTCAACAAATTGCTTCAACGAGGTTTTCGAGTGTACATATCCATCAAAGAATGCGTTCATACCCTCACTCCGCTGCGTTGTTGACATCCCTGCCCAAAAACTGGTTTTCACGAAACATGGGACCCATCGACCTCTTTCTTTATAAAGTCCAGACAACCAATCATTATCTTGTAGTGCATATTTCTCAATCATTGAATTCCAGGCCTGCTCGAATTCATCAGGACTTTGTGATTCATACACCGCGTCATGTACGCTCGAAATAATATGTGCCTTACAGCTATGGTTCCCAAACTTTTCAGGCAACTTTTTTAATATATGCCACAGACACCATCTATGCTTTGTGTTAGGGAAGACAATTTCAATAGCATTTTGCATGGCCCTATCTTGATCAGTGATTATTCCTGCAGGAGCCTGATCCTCCATACACTCAAGCCATGTCCTAAACAACCATATGAAAGTCTTGGTGTCCTCATTGGAAATTATACCACATCCAAGCAGTGTCGATTGTCCGTGGTGATTTACACCAACAAATGGAGCAAATGGCATGTCGTACCTATTGGTCAGGTATGTGGTGTCAAATGTGACAACATCGCCGAATTCCTTGAATGCTTGTCTACACCTATTATCAGCCCAAAAGACGTTCTTCAATCGGCCCTCTTCATCCAAATCCACACTAAAGTAAAAACCCGGACAAAAGGCTTGCATCTTTGAAAAGTAAGCTTGTATAGCAGCAGCATCTCCTTCTCCAAGTCTTAACCTCCTCACCTGATCAATGTAATTTCTGCAATCCTTTTCCACAAACGTCAGTTTCTCATATCCACCAGCTTCAACAACAGCTGAGTTATAACTTTTGTGTAATGGAATTCCAGCTATATCATTAACTTCAAGTTGCCGTTTCACATGTTCACTTAATTGTCTGTTGCATCGATATAACCTAGATTTGGTTGGACTTGTTTTATGGTTATGCTCAAGATGGACAATGGTTATTCGCCATGTTCCTAAAACATCTGAACAGGCTGATATCCTAGCTTTACACCCTAACTGAACAGTTGGTTGAGGCTTCAGAGAGGTGCTAGCTACAATATTTCTTTTGCCTTCTCGGCTACATGCATATCCCACATATCTTAGTACCCCGTCATCACCCTTCCTCGAACTTCTTCTTTTAACAGGAAAACCCACATGGGACGCATATCTTTTGTAAAATTCAAAAACATCCTTCTCCTCATTGAATTTCATTCCAACCTTAGGGATAAAATCATTGTCTTCTTCAGGCAGTAAGTCGTTTAACGCAGGACACTCATTATCTTTGGTAATTTCATCATTATTAACAAAAGTGTCCTCATTATCTTCCAATGATTCCGCAAGCACAATATGATTTCCTTCTTCAAAAAAGGAAAAAAAATCATAGGCGAATATAATGTTAGTCATGTTATCATATTAGATTATACCTAAAAAAATCAAACATACTTATATCACTCATTGTTGGTTTTCTTAAGCTTCTAAAAGAAAATTGATTGCCACTTCAAATATGCAAACGCCCTGCACAATAGAAAGAGATCAATTATATCAAGTGTTTAAAATCTTCCTTAGGATACAAATAGGCATCAGACATGGCAGAAAAAGATCAACTATATAAAGTGTTTAAAATCTTCATAGAACAACAGTTAACAGTGGGCAATGATGAATACACAGTGGAGAAATTAAGGTTGAGACAAAATAAATTGAACTAGAAAGCATATGATGAGTGACATTAGATAAAATCTGCTAAATTTGTAAGTTCAAGTGATAAACAAAAAAAAATAAACTTTGAAACTGTGTATATATTTGATTCTCATACCAAAATACTGAATATATTTGCTTACTTAATGTCAAATAAAGGCCCAAATTATCCATGTCGCTCTCATTTTGTTGATTTCCAGCCAACCACTCAAATTTCAATAGCAATAGCATCAAACAGTACAAAATCAAATAAAACATAACATATTCAAATGAACAAAATCACGCCAGAAAGCATATTCAAATACTTCATGCCAGAAAAATGATTTCCAAATACTTCACAATCAACTTTACTCCAGAAAGCATATTCAAATCCACTATTTCAAGCCACCACGCCCTGAATCAGGCCAAACCCACTTCAAAAATCAAACGATACGCACCTACTTGCTAGAAGGCATTATCACTAGATCATTCCACACAAAGAAACCCAGAAACTAAATGAACAAAGAAATGCATGCACCGTTCATTTGTAAAGAAATGAAACACATCTCTAAGACAAACCAGATACCATTCTCTTCAAGATTATAGCATAAATTCCTTTGCGCTGTACTTCTCGTTTTACATTTCAAAAAGCGGATGGGTTCAAAAATACAGAGAGACAGAGAGAGCGCTACCAGCAATGGGGGACCAATCGGTGACGATGAGGACGGAGAGCCAGCGACCAGTCGGTGACGATGAGGACGGAGAGCTAGTAACTGAGAGAGAGCGAGCGAAAGAGGGCGAGCGATCGAGAGATAGAGCGAGACAAAGAGTAGCAGAGAGTGATCTAAACCCTAAACCAAATTGGGCAAGGCGGGAGGCTGAAAATTTTGAGGGTATGCTTGTAATTTTATGTGAGGGTAAACTTGTAATTTATATTGGGTTTGTCAATGCGTTTGTCGAAGAGTTCGTCCGTATAGCATTATCCTAATTTCTAAGCTCCGTCCCAGTTCGGACCCCACTGTTTGAAACTGAGACGCAAACCACAATTTTGATTAAGTTTGATTCGTTGCTTCTGATCATCGATATCTATCGATCGATTAATCGATCCTTCATTCATTGGTTTGCCCAATCGAATTGCGTTTCTTCTTTTACCATCATCACTGTTCATCTACTCCACTTTTTCCCCAATTCCGCAGAGTCCCCGCCCAAGCCCTGATCCCTCCCTCAACTACGACTCAAATTTTACCTATTGTTCTTTCTGTATTAATGGATGAAACTTGGAAGTTTCGGCACCGCAAGCGTTGGATCCCGCTGCTCTTCTCATCACGGAAGACGCTCCTGACGCTCCTATGGACCGTGGGATTCCTCCTGATCCTTCTATGGCAGAGCTCAGCCGTCGATCGCGTTCTGGCTCTCCGGCGACCGACCGTACTCCCGAGGCCCATTCCGAAACTCCGGCCGGTGGCCTTCGATTTGGGCGACTTCGGTGGGGTGGGTGATAGCGTCACTGTGAATACCGAGGCATTCGAGAGGGCGGTATCGGAGATCAGAAAGAGAGGTGGTGGGCAGCTTAATGTCCAGCGAGGGACTTGGCTCACTGCGCCTTTCAATCTAACGAGCCACATGACTCTGTTCGTTGCCGAAGATGCTGTTATACTCGCAATCGATGTGCGTATCAGTTTTTCTGTTTCATCTTTTCTACTTCTTTTTTGAAAAATTGGCTTCAGTATCTGTTTTTCTTCTTTGCAACTGTGTTTGGCTATTGGGAAAGAGCATTCGAGTCTGCGAAGAAGTATTTCGCATATGGCAATGGACACACGACAAACAAGGGAAGTCCAAGTCCGACCTCAAACAAAGGGCATAGCTATTGGGAGAAAGGCAGTCTGTTAAACCTGATATTAAATTTGCAGAACATGTAAAATTGCATGAAGTGGATGATGTTTGGATTGGATAAAAATGATTAGTTGTCAGTACTCATGTTATGTACCTGAGGTGGATGCCAGTTACTAGGATCTCTGTAGATGTAGCTCTCTTTGATATCTTTCTGAGTTCCAGCTTTGTGAAGAGCATGGATAACTAATTCCATTTGCTAACATAAGCTTATTTATTATCCATTTCATGCCTATTTTTCAATACTATGAACAAAGATGCTGGTTGCTCATGGAACTGTTAGATGTCTTGCAGTTGTATATTGAGGTGATATATCGCTTCTTATTAGACTTGCTTATTTGTAATTTTCTTTGTCCATATTAGGATTAAACACATGGACACTGTCATTGGCTTAATTGAGATCCTTAAAATGTCAACTAGTCCGCCCAAATTGTTCCCTTATTTGCTGTTATCTTATTTTTCTTCTCTTTTGAACCTGTTTTCTTCTATGTATATGACAGGATGAGAAGTATTGGCCATTGATGTCTCCTTTGCCATCATACGGAAGTGGAAGAGAGCATCCTGGACCTCGTTATGGAAGTTTCATTCATGGTCAAAATCTCAAGGATGTTGTTATAACAGGTCAGATTATGTGAGCAGTTGATTAACTTCTTCACTTTTTTGGTGGTAGTCCTTAACATTCCCTTGGAAAGAAAAATGCTACTTTATAGAATTAAGAAGTGTTCATCTGGACAAAATATGGCTCAGGCTTAAGAGGTTGATGGTAATTATAGCAAAAGGAGAGAATTGCATCAGCTGTTTGATATATAACTAGCTTATGTTCACATACATAGTCTGCTGTTAGCTGATTACTGGTACAAGCTAGAAACACTCATTTTCTTGATCTCGATGCAGCACATTCAAAACCATAGGATTCCTTGAGCTATCACTGGACTTGAATACAAAATAAACTGTTTCTGTAGCACACTAAAATAACCAGTGCTCTCTCTGACACTTGTGATTTTGTTGGCTGATAGGGCATAATGGTACAATAAATGGGCAAGGTCAAACATGGTGGGAGAAGCATCGCAAGAAACTTCTTATTCACACCAGGGGCCCACTTGTACAGATCATGTGGTCAAGGGACATTCAGATTTCCGACATAACTTTCCGTGATTCTCCTTTCTGGACACTCCACCCTTATGACTGCAATAATGTCACTATTAGAAATGTAACTATCCTGGCTCCATTGTCTGGGGCCCCTAACACTGATGGAATAGATCCTGGTAAGTTTGCATTAGTGGCATGCTTTCTATTCAAATGCATTATGTGCCTTAGTACATTCTGTCTGTCTTAATGAGGCAAACAATCTCATGAGGCACTTACCTGTTGGTGGAGTCTCTTAACTGTGTTATTTCTGTAGAGCAATAGACAACATTGACCGAACATCTTCTTGGTATCTGCATATCAACTTACCAGTTATCTTTTTGGTGGCTGCTGACTTGTCTGTGGCACCAATGATAAATCTGGTAGTAAATCTTGCATGGCCTATGGCTATGCTAATCATGTTGCCAAAAATCAATCCCGTTAGTCCTTAAAACAGAAACCTAAAACTTGAAAAGGGTCCAAATTTTCATAATACCCTTCCAGAGACCAACAGTGGAACCTCAATAGGATCTGTCAACAAAAACCTCCTATAACTTCATACTGTACTTACCAACTGTAACCTTATTTCCAAACAAACTTCCACCACCATTTTTCCAAGGAGGGCTGTGCTGAACAATCTTAACTTATTATTAATCCCCAAGCTCTGACCTTGGGAAGGCAAGCCTTATCCCAACTTATCCAGGCCTTTTCACATGAACTCCCTAGTTTAGAGGCTGATGCAGTGATGGTGAACAAGAATATCATATATGTAGGAACATTAGGGATAGCCTTTTGTTTTGTTTGTTTTTTTTTTTTTTTTAATGTAACCTAAACAAGCCTAGCTTCACTTTTCCGGATGAACCGATTCCAAACAGCTTTGGACTTAAAAGCAGCTCCAAGGGGGACGTCAAGATAGCCACTTATCTCCAATTCAAATTCTAACTAGAACTTATAGTAAAAATTCCAGGATGTGATCATAGGCCTTTCCAGTATCTAACTTGTAAGCTATCTCTGACAGTTGTCTTTTGTCATGAGTTCTTACGTTCTGTGGCCACCAAAACTGAATCCAGACTGGGACTCTGAAACCACTGAATCAATAATCAGTCATAATCTCAATGACTAAATCTTAGCTAAAATTTTCTTGGCACCATCCAGTAAACTAATGGTCTAATCTTTAAGGTTCTCAAGCCAGGCACTTTCACAAATGGCCCTACCCTTCTTACTGAGCTTGTTGATGGTGATGCATGCAGATTCATGTGAGAATGTGGTCATAGAGGACAGTTATATCAGCGTCGGAGATGATGGAGTTGCAATAAAGAGTGGCTGGGATCAGTATGGGATTGCTTATGGTCGCCCTTCTACCAATATTCTCATTCGTAATCTCATTGTGCGGTCGACAGTAAGGTGAGAGTTCTTTTAATCATAATTCCATTGTGCCTCATGCACATCATTATCACCATGATTATGGTGGTTGCATATTCCATGCCTATATTTTCGAAGTTCAAACTATAGATTCTGATGATATATCTATTGAATATGCACTTGCTTGCAATTTCATGTCTTGTGTTAGAATTGCCCATCACCAAATTATAATGTGATCAAGAATCCTGTACTTGCCTACTAAATATCAAGTTGGTGAATTCTTTTGCTTTAACAAAAGTTATAAATCATTTATTTCCATGTAAACCCTGGAAATGAATTTGTTATTTCCTCCTTTTGTTGCCCTTGCAGCATTGCTACTCAACCTCTTGAATACATAGTTGTTTCTATTCTTTGGTTTCTACCCCCCTCCACCCGGAAAAAAAAAAAAAAAAGTAAGGGGTGAAGTGCCAAATTGGTTGTTGTGCTTTGGCTTGGGAGCAAAATTAATCACTGTACTTTAAAAGGGGTTAAATAAATCACTGTACTTTTAGAAATTGGATCACGTTAACCATTATGATAGACATCATTAGATGATAGTGCCAAATTGGCCCTTGTACTTTGTCCTTGAGACCAAGTTGGCCATTGTACTCTAAAAATGATCAAATAAACCTCTATAACTTTAGACTTGGAACCATTTTGGTCGTTGTAGTAGATGTCGTCTTCACGCCTATATGGCATTTTAATTCCATGCCAATTATATCTCCAGTCAAACCTTAATTTGAAAATTACACCAAAAATTACATTCCAAATGAACGTGACAATGATCTATGGTTATTGCATTGAGAGGCAATTGCTACTATGTGTTGTTCTTCAAATCTCAATTTGGGATTCAGTTTAGTCCCTTTGCCCTTGCTCCGTCTAAAGAATTAAAATAGTCACTCCCTTTTCCCTCAGTGGGCTCACAATACAATTGCTTCACAATGCAATAACCCTCGATTGTGATCACAAATGTTTGGAATGTGATTTTGAGTATAATTTTCAAATTAGGGTTTGGTTGGGGATATAGTTGACGTCATTAATAAAATTGAAATTAAAATGTTGTCCAACGAGATCAAGATGACATCTATTATAGTAGCTAACTTGGCCCCGGATCTAAAAGTATAGTTGTTTATTTGGCTTTTTTTAAAGTACAATGGCCAATTTAGCACCATTATCTAACGGCGTGTATCATAATGGTTAACATGGCCTGATTTCTTAAAATATAGTGGTTTATTTGGTCATTTTTAAAATACGGTGGCCAATTTGACACTTTGCCCAAAAGTAAATAAATAAAGAATTAACTGATTAGTTTCTTTGTTTTTTGAGTTATTTTTATTCATACCTTGAGTTGAATTTGATTTTGAACCTTGTCACTCTCTTGCATTCTTCCGAGCTCCTATTTGGTCTTTGGTACTCTATAGAGCATGCCTAAGCTGACTCTGAGGAAAGGTGTAGGCCATATTAAACCCTTAGGTCTGGTTCTGCATCATGAAGGATATGCTGTACCTAATAAGATTAGACAAAGATATCAACAAAAGATTGTGCCATTTATATGCTTCACAATATGAGTTTGATTTTCGGATTGTAAATACAAATATCTTGTACTTTTAAACTGAAAATCCTGTTATATTCAACAGTGCTGGAATTGTAAATACAAATATCTTGTACTTTTAAACTGAAAATCCTGTTATATTCAACAGTGCTGGAATATCGATTGGCAGTGAAATGTCTGGTGGAGTCTCAAATGTCACAGTTGAAAATCTCCATGTGTGGGATTCAAAAAGGGCTGTCCGGATCAAGACCAGTGCTGGCAGAGGTGGCTACATCCGTGATATAATGTACCAGAACCTGACTTTTGACAATGTTCGGGTAGGTGTTGTGATAAAAACTGACTACAATGAGCACCCAGATGAAGGCTATGATCCCAAAGCTCTTCCAGTCGTAGAAAATATAAGTTTCACAGGGATACATGGTCAGGGAGTTCGTATTCCAGTCCGCATCTATGGTAGCCAAGAAATTCCTGTTAAGAATGTCACTTTCCGGGACATGTCTGTGGGAATAACATACAAGAAGAAGCATATATTTCAGTGCTCCTTTGTACAAGGCCGTGTGATAGGAAAAAACTTCCCTGCTCCTTGTGAGAATTTAGATATTTATGATGAACAAGGACGGCTGGTTAAGCAGTCAACACAGGAGAATAGTCCTGACATTGATGATGAATCCTGAGAAGGGGAGTTCAGATGTTAGTGGGATTTTCTGTGGGCTGCATGGATAGCTTGCATTTGCAACATGCCGAGGTACCATGAAGAGGAAAAACCAGTGGAGATATAGCATAGACCTTCGTATGCTGGTACTCAGAAATTACCCCTTCACCAGAACACGCTAGACTTGGAATACTTGCTCAATGTGGCTCACATTTTTATTTATTCAATATTTTTCTGGAAGGTTGAGTTGGTGACAGAGATCAACCCATAATGATGATATGACTAAACCCAATTGTTCTTGCCTTGGCCTCTCAAGTGGAAAGGGGGAAGATCATGTAAGCATACTGTACATTCTCTTCTTAACTTGATATATTTCTTATTTTTTCTTTAGAGGGTAGACTGGCTGCTGGGATTTCGCTTAGATTTCCCTGTTCCAAAATCAAATGTGAATGAATACGAACCATTTTGTCAATGAGAACTAAGAAAGAAAAACACAGCTGTACTTAAATTGTAGTGGTTTATACCAAATGAAGGTCATGTAGTTAGGTTATTCAAGCTTTTTGTATTTGCAAATGGATATTTGGACAGAGACGTTTGATGGAGCTGGGCTTCAAAACTACAGAGATGAAATGATATCCGACTTGTCAAATGACTGTTCAATAGAGTTTTCAGTTTCAGTGCTATGATTTGTTCAGTTTGTGTTAGATTTTTTTCATTTTTCTCCCCTACTTGCTCCTGGGAAGTTGCTGCTGGCGACCAGCAATTGTCAAGGTAGGGTCGAAGAATGTGAAAACAAAATGAAGATTGTGAAATCACAAAACAAAAACCAAACATGAAAACCACCTTACTGCTCGAGCCCAATGTATTTGGCAGCTGCTTGTGATGCTGGATTCAAGTTGAGCAAACTGTTGTTTTGTGTTGAGAAATGCAAATGTGGGAAGGCACGCAGCATGAATGATAGATAATGTGACAATTTGGAAGAAGTTCCAAGCAAAGCAACACATTGCCAACAAAATATCAGAAACCAGTAACATTATTCAACTCAGAATGATTTAAGGTGGCTGCTACTCCATCTCTGGGTGATCAAAATTTAAACAACTTTTATTTCTTTCAGCCATGCCGTGTGCAGCGGGCATGGATCCGGTTTCCCTTGTGCAATCGCCTTCTCAGAAAGTGAATAGAACCAACCGTTTCTCCACTTGAACTACAAGCAGGTGTTCGACAAAACGTCATCAGTCCAACAACTCGTATTGACAGACAGTAGTAGTAACTTGAGAAGAAGAATTGACTAAGATGAATGTTGTCGAGTCTTCCTACCTCTTTGACTGCTGTTGGGAAGTGAGCAACAGCCCGAGAATAAGCACAGAGTCTATCCTCTATCCCATCTTCGAAAACTGTCCCTATCTCAGCTGCTGCTGCGGATGCTAGTTCTGCAATCAGCCTACAAACCTGAAACCATAAATCTATCTCATTTACTACTCTCACAAGTTCAAGCCTACAATTGCGTTGCACCAAAATAGCCTCTTGTATTCTAGCAAAAACCAAAAAGAAACAAAAAGAAAGAAAGAAAGAAATAGCTGATTGTTCTGCAATATTTTGGCCTCGCATTTTGTTTGCTCTACTCACTATGTCACATAAGGAGCTCTAATTTAATTTCCCTAGTTCTAATTACAGAGGCAAGAGATAAAAATAAAAACAAATTATGTTCTCTTAGGGCTTATTTCCAAGTGATGCAAAAAGATGAAACCAATGCCTAAATTTCAAACCCATATTAATCTAGTAAAGCCTAAATTCCATATGTAACCCATATTAAACTGATTTATTGTTTGTATGTGAAGGGGATAACAAGCCTCTAAAAACCTAGGTTTTCTTAGGATATCCGAATCCATTCATTCCATTTCTATTAGCTCAAAACAATCTCAGCACCTTGAAAAATAGTTCTCCACAAGAATAACCCTCCGTATGGGTAGTTGGGTACAGTGTGAGAGAGGAAGTCTGTTGCCATTTGGCGGCCCATATTTCCCACAAGGGGAACTTTGATTCAAAAAGAAAATCTTACACACAAGATACACCATTGATTTAGGCACTCTCAGGATGTTGCTAATGTTCAATTTCTATTCTTTTTACCCAAATAACAGCAAGCAGTTTAAGTGGCCTTACCTCCGAGCGAAATTCCTTCTCAACAACACCTACGGTTGCACCGGGATGGCGTGCTCCTACTAGCATGAATGCTGCTATCCATATGAGTTTCTCCAGCATCTGCTTCTGAAATGCTTCCTTGTCAAGAACCTGGTATACATGATCAATAGACTAATCGGTTTATAAGAGGGCTGTTTTCTGCAATGAAGAAAAATTTTACCCCTACTTAAGTTATTGCAGATCTCAAGAGTGACATTAAACAACAAGATATTAAGTCTGAACTACATGAATTCCAACTTTTCAGTCATTTCTATCTACGGCTTTATCTCCTATAAAGCACTTACAACTCACTGTGACATACATTAACGAGACAAAATTGTGCTTTCAACGTCTACCTTGCAGGAGAGGCCCCCGGCATGTAATCTTGCTGCCACTGCAGATGCCCATTTTCCATAACCCGCCGTCAACCCTTCTGGATTAGTATCTGTTTTCCCATCAATAGGAGGCTCACCAAGCTTTGACACAGCAAAGTATGCCAAAACCTGGTCTGCATCACCCAAACCTTTGCTCTGAAACCATGGGTCCAGCATTCCATTCTGGAAGAAAACCAAATCTGCTACATTGTTAAAATTCATCAGAAATATAGTTTTTAGGGAAATGGACTAAATTTATACGGGTAAAGTTACCAACAAAAATACCCCCAACTTTCATCTTGTTTTTAATTCTAAACTCAACATTCAATTTTAGCAATTGGAATATCTAACTTTTTGTTTAGTCTCAATTCTAGACAGCTATTATAGTTTATCATTAGTTGATTGTTGACAACCTATGTTAAATGACTTGATCCAGCTGAGAACCATGGCAGATAAAACTTTACCCCTCAACTTGCTACCTAATGGGCTAAATTCATATTAGTTGGGTTGGATCCATATTATAACATCACCCAACCCGAGTTAATGTCAACTGGATTCTCGGGTCCACCGGACATTGAGCACCCCAAGGTCAATGTATGATTGATAGAGAAGTGGATGAATAATCAATCAGGTGGGGGAGGGATTACCGCTCCGGCGGGAAGGAGGAGTGGAGTCGAGGACGGCGTCGAGATCGTCGTTCCTTGTGCATACCAAGATGGGGCCGGCGAAATCCAGCGGAACGGGCTCGCCCCGCTTCACCAGCACATCCTCGCCGTTGCCCATCTCCTGCAGGGCCCGGCCCACCCGGCCCCCGCCGACTATGACGGCAGGCGTTACCTTGACGGTGGCGGTGGCCGCCATGGGTGCTGCTGCCGATGCTTTCCTACTGAACTTAAAAAAGGCCGACCGAATTCGAAATCTTGCAGAAATGGGTTTGGTGCGGTGGTGGCAAAGAGAAGAGGAACTAGTAGTTGTAGTAACTGTTGTCGCCGTTGCCATGGCTGCCGCCGCCGCCGCCGTTTTGAGAAAGACACCAAACCCTCTGTTGTGCCATTTCGGCTCCCTATATTTTTCCAGCGGGCAGCAAACAGAGCCACTCATTCCTGGCATGGTTTATAATCCTTTTATCACTCTATCCAAAATTTATTGATATATATATATATGTATGTCTGTATGTATCTATTTAAACATTTAAGACATTTATAGTAGTATTCTGTATTAATATTTTGTATATGCCCTAATCACCTGAATTATGTTGAATTTTTTTGGTCAATTTTTAATTTAATTTTATTTTGAGAATTGTTTTAATTTATGTCTATCTTAAAATACTTTAAGATAGGTAAGAATTGTATAGTGTATACTAATTAGCTCTAACTTGTGTCTTTGTGAATGTGGTGAGATGAGTTGACATGCTGATGTATCTTAATGTTGACTCTCATCAAGTCAACTTATTCAAAACTCTAAAATAACGTCATTTGAAATCCAAAATCAACTCTTTTCTTTGCAAGGAACGACGATCCTCCTTCTCCGCCACAAGCTCTGCCAAGCCTAAGTCGTAGCCGTAACAGTAGTGCCACCACCCAGTCATCATCTACACTTATTTTCCCACGGTTATTCACACTCATTCTTGGGACTTCATGGCCTTGGTCCAGAAGCTCATCAATCTCTCTTACTTCGATGACAACTCACCCCACCCCAAACTGTACCTTGACACTTCTTCTTTCGAGGACAACACGAACAAGAATCAGAAGGCATTTGCCACCATCGTCGTTGTCCAACAACAATGACTCTTCATCGTCTGTGGTGACAGATGAGAACTACAACAACATGGTGATCGGGGATACGCATATCAATTCTTATTTTCCAACAGTGACTCATCACCATTCGCCAATTTTTGATGCGACAAATGTTTTAGCCATATTTTGTTGTTCACTACGAATTCTTACGATTTCTTGTGCCCGCTGACAACCCAACTATTTTGCAACAATTACACAGTCTTTGCTATTGATGCCTTGCATGCGAACGTCCATCTTGTCTGCTTATTCTTCTACCTTGGAAGTTGTTGGAGTGTAGCCCACCAAAAGAGTACTTTTGAAGTAACCAGTGCATTAGCAATCCCAGATAAGACAATTCCATTGGTGAAAAGACCTTCTCAGGGTCAAAGTATCCCTCTCCTGAGAAAGCCCTTGATTGCCCATCATTTATCCGAGACCAGCTTCCTGAATTTGCATGATTCCCTTTGATTGAGCTTTGCTCCTAGGAGGAATCCAAGGAGATATGTCTCTTGCCTGCATTACCTCACATTGCCTTGCTACAATGTGGCTCGCTAGTTCCAAGCCCACTTCTTTCCAAGGGTTTTTCCCCACCCGCGGGCGAGGGGAGGGGAAAAAGGGTGTTTCTCCCAAAGCCCTTTCCGAGCTTAACCTCGAGACAACACTATACACGATGGAGATGTACAACACAAGTCCAGATAAGCAAAACATGCCTAGGTTAAACAACAACCCTAAAGCAACACCCTTCTTCTTCTCACATATTCCCTGTAAGACATGTCTGCATCTTATTTATGCATCTTGTGTGGCATGACAACCCCATCTGACATAAGCATTGGAGGGCTGGCGTGGGAGAAATCCCCACGTGCCTCTAACTTCTTTTTGTCTTATAAACCCACTCAGAAGACAAAGGATCTCTCACTGCCTCTTAGCAACCCTAGTTCCTCCAGCTTCATAGCTCTCTCTATTAGCAAATCGAGTCTCTTTCGGGCTAGTGGGTTGAGTCCACCCAAGATGACCACCTTCTTTCTCAAGTCTTACAAATAGGGCTGGAAGCCCAATGGGTGCCTTGTGTTTTTCCAACTACTCATTGAGTTTCCTCACAACAAACAAATTTTAACTATTGTATCTCAAAAACAACAATTTTACATTGTCTGTTGGAAATGTACAAAAAGACCAAGACGAGGCCTCCTCAAAGCTCCTCAAAAGCTTCCTTGCCCACTGCCAAATTCATATAAGGGGGCCCTAATAGTCGAAATCAATTCCTCCGAGATGACCTTAGCCTTTAGTGGCTAATATCATGTAAGGTCTCTAGAGCCATTCCTGATGGGGCTATGTTCTCAAGCCTTTTGGACCAGCATTTGAGGAGAAGAAGGAAGCCATGCATGCCTTCTTCGAAAAACTCCCCAACTTTTGGACGAAGAAGACCCCCAACAACTCCTCCTATAATGCCTTCCCCTTATGTTCCAATCGCTAAGCGAGGGCCACCGGAAGACGCATCACGGAACATCAAGATCTCCCCAAGTGGGAGGAAAAACATGAAGTTAGCCTTACGGTGCTTAACAAAGTTTTTGACTTTTCTTGTCAGGGTCAACTTTCTCATGGCAAAGGCACTTGGCCATAGCCATCAAGCTCCGTGCTCCATGACCGCTCTCCCTCGAGATTGTCCTTATAGAGCTCATGCGGAAGGAAAGAGAACACTACCACCAAAAAAAATTGGATTTAGAGACAGACAAAATCCGTTTCTAAACCCATAAAATTTTGTCTCTAATGTTTTAGAGACAGAATTGGAGATGAATTTTGGTTCATCTCTAACCAGCTCGTCATTAAACAATTAGCGATAGATATTTTTTTTTGTCACTAAAGTTAGAGACGGACTTAAAAAAAAATTACCAGTCACTAGACATCATCCATAGCAGATTCAAACAATCAGAATCGCCTTGGTCTGGTGCCCAACATACCCAAAAACCAAAACGATTGTCGCTATTAGAGACGAAAAAAATTCGTCTCTATAGTAGAGACGAACACAAAAAAAAATTATCGATCACTAGCCACCATCCGTGGTAGACTCCAACGATTGGAATCGATCATGGGATCATCTCGGTCTTGTGACCAACGTACCCAAAAACCAAAACAATTCAACGGTTGAATCTCAATAGATCTACAAATTAATTTTTTTAAAAAAAGATGCTCATTTCTAGAAGGGCATCGCCGGCCACCGTCCATGGTAGATTCCAATGATTGGAACCGATGTTTAGAATGGCCTTAGTTTGGTAACCAATATACCTAAAAACCAAATTGATCCAACGGTTGGCTCTCAATAAATCTAAAAATTATTTTTTTTTTAAAAGGCTACATATTTTTAGAAGGGTATCATTGCCCACCGTCCACGGTCGATTGAGGCGATCAAAATAGATCATCGAAATGGCCTTAGTTTGGCGACCAACATACCCAAAAACCAAAATGATCCAACGGTCGAATCTTAATACATCTACAAATTAATTTTTTAAAAAAATACTACCAATTTTTGGAAAGCCATCGCCAGCCCCCGTTCATGACAGATTTCGATGATTGGAACTGGTCATTTGAATCACCTTGGTCTGGTAACCAACATACTCAAAAACCAAAACAATCCAACGATTGGATCTCAATAGATTTGAAAACTAAAATAAGAGAATATTAAGTTCTTAACTTAAACTGAAGGAACTCCAGTTGCTGACGTTTGGGACTGCAGGCAGTGGTCAGATGAGAAAGGAATAGAAGCTAAGCCAATGGCTAGCAACTACTGGTCAGGAAAAAAGAGGAGAATGAGACACAAGCGAGAAGGAGAGGAATAGGCAAAGGCAGATGAGAAGAAAAGAATGGGGAGAAAATAATGAAGGGCGTGCATATATATAGAGATTTAGAGATACAAAAAATTTCGTCCCTAATTTTCATTTCTGTTCAAATTAGAGATAAAATTTTTCGTGTTTGACTGAAATAACCACTAGAGACCAAAAATTTTTCATCTTTGAAATTTAAGACAAACTTTTTCTATCTCCGATTCTGTCTCTGGAAAAATAATTCAGAGACGAATTTTTTTTTTTCTGTCTCTAAGAGTAAGCAAAAATCAGAGACAAAATAATTTCCATCTTTGATTCTAGAAAAACTTTAGAGGCTAAAATTTTTCCGTCTTTAATTTTGTCTTTAATATCAGCCAAAATTCAAAGATGAAAAAATTTCCATCTTTGATTTCGAAAAACTTCTAAGGCTGAAATTTTTTTGTCTCTAAACAATCAAAGTTGGAATTTTTTTCATCTCTAATTTGAAAAATATTTAGAGACAAAATTTTTCAATCACTAATTCCGTCTTTGAGTTAGAGATGGAAAAATTCCATCTCTAAAAGAAATTTAAGTTATTTTCCTCATTCATCTCAAAATCCATCTCTATTAGAGATGGAAATAAATTATGTCTCTAAATATATATATATATATATATATTTATAGTGGAAGATGGTGAAGAAGGCCAAGAAGGCCCTCAATACCCCTTAGATTGCCAAGAAGGGGGTTGTCTACCTTCAACCATCTTGCAGAAGTTCCTGTTCCGTGTGGTCTCTTGCAACCATTTCTCTTTCATATTCAGAGTTGAGATGGAGATAATGCATCGGCATCTTAGCTACAAGTTTGTGCACCTTACACTGAGGAATGATATCTACCATGATGAAGGCTTATCTAACATTCTATCTGCCTTATCTAGTTGGAAGGATACAAGTAGAAAGCACTCGATAGGCGTAGCTCCCTAAGTAAGCATAACTCTTCCAGGCGCCTCGAATAGTTTGCTCTTCACTCTTACTTTGGGAAGAAAACAGAAGCACTTGAAAACATGTTTTCTTTCCTTTAAAATAATATTGCATCTAAATGAAAAGGCAAAGAACAATTGTGGGAATAAACGAGGGAACATTCAAAGAAGGACCTCTAGTAAAACTTTTCCATAACTATAAGAAGTGCCCAATATATAGTCTCTAGCCTTTTAGAATAACTCAAGGGCACTAAATAAGGTCTTCCCCTCTCGGAGGATAAATTGTTAGCAAAAGGCCATCTCCCCGAGACAAGCATTAACTGTACCCCCGAAATGAGGTTGCCTCTACCATTAGGCCATACAAAAGGAAGATACCTTGAAGCTAGTCACCCAAGGCATTCTTGGGTGCAAAAATCTCCATTAGGATGAACATCCCCCTTAAATAAAAAAAAAGAAAGAAAAGAAAAAGAAGAGAAATAGGGCTCCATCTCTTCCAATAGATATGGTAGCTCTTCAAAGGGCAATACAATTGCGAAAATAGTTCACCTTGGACTGCATTAAAGAAGACCATACTCTGGAAATGATTCAAAATTCTTCTCAGAGGAGACACTCTCTCATAAGCCTCTTCGACAATCTTGTGTTGCCTATGCGACCTCTTTAGAGCAATCATTCATACTCATATTCATCATCCCTGGACTGCCGCTTGGCTCTCTAATCCAATTGAGAATGTAGGTGAAACATTGAACTACCAAAATAAAATATCCAGTTGCGGATGTAGGCACAATGCTGAATTGCCAAAACAAAATATCCAGTTGCAGAGATAGGTGTAATATCGAATTGCCCAAACAAAACTCTACACTGTAGATGTAGGCCTAGGCTGAACCATGTCACCAAAATTACAGCTCTAACTTCACTACTATTGGTATCATCATCATCATCATCATCATCATCATCATCATCATCATATGCACAGTCAGTGTTTGCATCCATGCATCGGGTCTCCATGCTCCACGGACCGAGCCACAAAAACATTTCTTATCATGGACGTAGGCGCAATGCTGAACAACCAATCAAAACCTTGCAAATTAGGATGCCAAAACAATCATGTATCATGGACGTAGGCGCAACACTAAACCACTAATCAAAACTCTTTTTAGCAAACGTAGGTTAGCTCGCACCAAACCACGTTACCAAAATCTCGTGCAGATGTAGACTGGTCTTTCTGCTAAACTACGACAAACAAAACTCCAAATATGCAGATGTAGGGCAATCTAAACCACGATAACAAAATCTCGAGACTTTGGCACCTTGTAGAGACTTCCTAATCGTAATAACAATATGGAACATGGGGCTTTCATTTACTTTATTAGTGCCCAGTCTGGACATAGGCTAGTTCTTGCTAAATTGCAATATAAGAACTTATTTGAGATTTTCTAACTGCATAGTCATTTCTCATTGCATACGTTTATTTCATATGTTTCAAACTGATTTTTATCTTTTCAAAAATGTTTCTTATATTCTTTCTTAAATGCATACATCTTCATATTAATATTTTCATATATAAACTTATCAAATGTCTAAAGTTTTCTTAAATCATTTTTGTGAAAGATCTTGTATGCTGCATACACATTCATGTTTATTCCATCCGATGTTGCATCTGTTTTTGGTTTAAGAAAATTATTTTCTTCAAATAATTTTATTGCATCATAAATTCCAAGATATTTTCATCATTTCATTAAAATAGTCAAAATACCCAACTCACCCTCTCTTGGGTAATTTTTCAACGAGCTCTAGTCACATTGACCTATAGGAATACGTTCTTTTTACACAACTGCTCCCGCTCTACCAAAATTTGGCCATTCTTTTAAGTAAGAGCTAGGTAGGTTGCATGGACATCTCTTGTCGTTGATCATTGCGCCTCCTCGATGCCTTTCGATCTCTTCAACTCATCCTCCATATATGCAAACTTTATTTTCAAGTCTTCATTCTCTGCCCTTAAGCCCTTGAGTTGTCTATTTTCTTCCCCCTGGTCGCAAATAAGGGTCTAAAGTCGACGGTGCTCTTGTTGCTGGACTCCACTTTATGCTCTCACATCCTAATTTCGAAGGCCCCATCTTTAAGGCGAGCACGATTCATTGCATTCAGCACAACCATAGCTTGAACCCCTTAAAAAATAAAAAATAAAAACATATCAAAATAAGTCCTAAAAGTAAAGCTAAAAAACTACAAAGCTCTTATCTTTACCAGCAGACGCTCCACTCAATCCATGTCTTTGGGAGTTTGCTTAAAAAACCTCGACTCGTCCCAGGGCAAGATGGTCAAGTAAATCAATCTCGCCCCCACCCTTGGGTTCGTCACGAAGACGAAGATGTCTATTAGGCAAAGTTGTCTCCCTTTATATGGAAGGTAGCTTCGGCAAAATCGATAGCTGTCAGGGATTTTCCAGCTTCAATGCCTTCTTATCGTGGGGAAAGTTGTTGTGGAGGACCCCTCATTGTTTGCAAAAGTTGGCACTTCTTCGAAATCCTTGTGCCTAATTGCCTCGGTGTAACCAATCTCCAAGAGCAAAAATGTGTATATTCATTGGTTATCCAACTAGTGTAAAAGGCTATAAGCTATGGAATTTAGAGCTAAGACTACCAAGGATAATTGTTAGCAGAGATGTCACCTTTGATGAGAATACTACGCCTTAGGGTATAAAGGTGGATGATCAGAATAACTTAAAGGCTGGATCTAAGTCATTTGATGTTAAGCTACAAGATAAACCTCCTGAAAATGTCCTAGATAGCAGTCATGATCAAGGCATTGAATAACAAGATGAGAATGAGGCTATCACAGACTCAAATCAACATATTAATTTGCAGCAGTATAACCTCACAAGAGATAGAGTAAAGAGGAGAAGCATGCCACTTGTGAGCTATGGATATGCAGATTTGGTATCATATGCCTTGACAAGTGCATCAGAGGTAGCTGGAGATGAACCACTCATATACAAAGAAGAAGTACACTCCAAGGATTCTCATAAGTGGATTGAAACCATGAAGTCTAAAATGGAGTCTCTAAAGAAGAATCAAACTTGAATTTTGATAAATAGACTTCCAAGATAGAGGATTGTGGGATATAAATGGCTATTCAAGATTAAAGAAAGGGCAGATAAAAATGAGAAACCTAGGTATAAGGCTAGGTTGGTGGCAAGAGGATTTACTTAAGTACTTGGAATTGATTTTAATGAGTTATTCTCACCAGTGGTAAGACATACTTCTATCAGAGTGTTGCTTGCTATGACTGCTCACTTAAACTTAAGCTTGGAGCAAATGGATGTAACCACTACCTTCTTACATGGTGAATTAGAAGAAAGGATTCTAATGGAGCAGTTAAAAGGTTTTGAATCAAGAGGAAAGGTGTAACAAGTGTGCTTGCTGAGAAAATCCCTTTATGGATTGAAGTAATCCCCATGCAGTGGTATAAGAAATTTGAACTGTTCATGCTGCAACAAGGATATGCTAGGAGTTCTTATGATTACTGTGTGTACTTTAAACATGTCTCTAATAGGATCTCAGTATACCTACTTCTATATGTTGATGACATGCTAATAGCAAGTCAGTTAGATAAGGAAATTCAGGAATTAAAGTTGAAATTAAAATCTATATTTGAAATGAAGGAGTTGAGAAAAGCAAGGAAGATCCTTGGTATAGAAATCACAAGAAACAAATAGCAGAGGAGACTTCTATTGACACAGAGAACTTATCTGGAGAAATTAATCAGAAAGTTTCATATGATAGAGGCTAAAGTTGTAAATGTACCATTTGCATAACATTTTAAGCTATCCTCTAAGCAATCTCCTATAGAAGAAGTATTGAGGAAATGAAGAATATACAATTTCTAGTGTTGTTGGTAGTCTAATGTACAACATGGTTTTCACAAGGCCTGATCTAGCTCATGCTATGAGTGTTACAAGTAGATTTATGGCAAATTCGAGAAAGGCATATTGGAATGCAATAAAATGGGTATTTAGATACCTTAAAGGAACAATTTATATGGCTTTGTCTTATAGTGGAGCTAATACAAAAAAACGGCCAAGCATCCTTAGATATACAAATGTTGATTATGCAGCAGATCTGAATAAAGGGAGGTTATCAACAGGCTATGTATTCAAGCTATGGAACTTAATTGTGAGTTGGAAAATAAGTTTGCAACATGTGGTGACACTCTCAACCATAGAAGTTGAATACATAGTTATTTTAGAGGCTATAAAAGAAGCATTATAGTTGAAAGGATTAACAATTAAACTACTTGGAACTTCTATAAAAGCAACATTGATGTGTGACAGTCAAAGTGTCATACACTTGCCAAAGAACTAAGCCACCATGAAAGAACCAAACATATAGATGTGAGGCATCATTTTATCAAGGAGGTTCTAGATAAGAAGGAAGTAAATCTAATAAAGATTGCAAGAGAGAACAATGTAGCAGATATGTTCACTAAAGCAGTTCCTATAGCCAAATTAAAGCATTGTTTGAGTCTACTTCAGGTAGTCCCATGTGTCTGATCAAATGTGCAAAGAAGACCTAATGGGGGCAGATTTCTACTCTTGCCTAAACTAAACTTATGCAAATGGTGGAGAATTGTTGGTTTAAGTTTGCATTAAGTTAGTCCAAAGCCTATAATGCTTACAGTAAAGTGTTCAAGCAATGGAAGCTTCAAGGCATTAGTTAGAAAGTTAGGTTCAACGATAACTAATTTTTTTTACTTTATAAATTGCTTCTATGCATTATAAATAGAAGGTCGATATTTATTCAAAGAGCAGAGTGACATTTAAACTAGAACCAAGAGAAAAGGCTAGATTAGATAGCTCTTTACAATCCTAGAGAGATCGTTGTATTGAAGCTATTTTATTGCCTATTCAAGATAGTGAATATTGCCCTTGATTTTCTGTCTGAATGTAGGATCATTAGTCACTTTAATGATTTCAACCAGGATAAATCTGTTCATGTTGCGTGTTATGCTTCCTATTCTAGTTCTTCGTGTAATTGTGGTCTATCTGAGAGTCTCCTTGTTCAACACACACAAACAAGGAAGGAGAGAGAGAGAGAGAGAGAGAGAGAGAAAAGGAGGATAAGACATTACTCAATTAAAAATAACTTAAAAATTCAAGTACAAAGATTTGTCATTCTGACCAAAATTTATTACTTGATATAAAATATATTATTACTCAACTAAGGTAGATGTTACTTGATTGAAAATAATTTCTCAGTGATTAAAAGTTCAAGTACAGAGACTTGTCATTTTGAGTAAGATTTATTACTCGATTAAAATATATATTACTCGACTAATACATAGTCGATTAACTCTTAGGATATTTGAATAACATTACTCCATCCCTTATTCAAGCAATGCAATTGAATAATCAATTAATCTCCTGATCTTACTTAACTAAAAGGATAACTTAGTTGAATAAATTCCTTGTTACTAGACTAAGATATTTCCTTACTTGATTGAAAAATGGCTACTTGATTATGTTCAGTAGTTAGTTGATTAAATTTGATTGGATTTGTCTGGTGTTACACATCATGGAGTAAGGTTAATCCTAGAAGGAAATTCTTGAGGTGTCAATTCTGGAAGGTAATTTGTTCTTTAATAATTAAAAAAGTTGTTAATGTGAAAGAAATTGTTGTTGGATGGGATTATAATTCCTGATGGTTTGACTGGATTGATGATGAATGCACAACTCATGAGAAAACATTATGTGGAGTTTTGTTGGATAACTTGAATGAATGAAACGTAACATGACAAAAATAGTTGAAAATAAAAAAATACTACAAGAACAAGCCAGGGTATTAAAGAAAAAGCCTTAAGGAAAAATGAAAAATAACCAAAGCTTTAGAAAGACCATAGATGTATTATGGAAGAAAATTTTCAATTGAAAAGAAAGTTCCAAGAGTACAGGACAAAAGAAATTAAGTTTGTTAGGGCTTTTATAGTGTTAAGGTTGGGTTGTTTTCTATTGATTTTATGGGTGATGAAAAATGAAAGAAGTAAGTCCAAGTATTTGGCTTTAGTGTAATTAGTGTATGAACAGTTGTAAGGTATGAGGTATGGTGGGAAATTGCCAAGGTTGGGTTGCTTCTTTGTTAATGTATTTTCATCTAAGTGATATAAGTACGTTTATTGTTTGTTAATTATATATTTGCATGTAATTGTTATCTTAGTTATTAGTAAACTGATACATTAATTAATTATCTTAATGCTTGTGTCTTAGTTATTGCTAAGACATGAACACAATTTTTGGCATTTTGGAAAGTATAAGTCCATAGATGTGTCATTTAAGAGAGACATCCTTAAAAAGGTTGTTTCATAACAAAACCATTAACATTTGGAAAACACAAAAAAAAAAAAAAATGGCTTTATGACAAAAACATTCATATCCTTAAAACAACAGCTTGTTTCAAAACACCAACAACATCTTGCTGTTTGTAAACCCGCCTCTAAAAATGTTCGAAACAATAAGAAAAGTTCTAAAAATAATAATGATTGTTTCAATAAATAATAATTTCCTTAGTGCTCTTGTTACACCTACTATTAACTTGACTTACAATCCTAGATGACTTCCTCACTATTACTTTTAGTCTTGGTGGTTGGGAATGAGGCAAACAAGTGGTAGTATTTGGTTGCACAAATTGAGAGTGAAGTGGAGTATTTGGTTAAGAAAGAAGAGAAGTGCTTGTTTGGACATAATTGTTTTAAGACTTGAATGAAGTAAGAACTCCACATTGGGGACTACCTAATCAACTATTCATTTTGGGACTACCTTAGTAGCAACGTTTTTGGAGACTGCCTTAGTAGTAGTTGCTACTGTAGAAGGCCCATTTACAATTCTGACATTCATTTCTCCTAGCATCTATGGAAAATATTAAATACAGTAATAAGAATTCAATAAATGAAAATTAAATTTAACACATTGAGAAGCTTTATACCCTTACCCGTAAATACACATTCCTAGTCTAGGAGAACTACCTCACTCCATATCCTTTTCTAGTCTGTAGAAATTAGACTAAAATGGGTGCATCAAAATGGCAATCGAATATACTTATTAGAAACTGTATGTAACAATTATACCTGAGCTTAGAGATGGAAAAATGGGCCCGGCCCGACGGGCTGGCCCGTTGGGGCCCAGCCCGGCACCGGGCTAGGGCCAGCATTTTGCTGGCCCATTTAAGGCCGGGCCAATTTGGCCCGGCCCACTTGGCCAGGCGGGAGAAATGGTGGCCGGCCGGGTTGGCCCGCTTGGCCCACCAATCGGCCAACCCCCAACCCCCCCAGCCTCACCTCTTGCCCTCGCCCTCGCCCTCACCCTCTGTCTTGCCCTCGCCCTCGCCCTCACCCTCACCCTCGACCTCGCCCTCGCCCTCGCCCGCGCCCCTCGCTCTCACCCTCACTCGCCCTCTGTCTCGCCGTCGCCATCGCCCCCGCCCCCGCCCCCGCCCCCGCCCTCACCCTCGCGCTCACCCGTGCCCCTCGCTTGCCGCCCTCGCCCTCGCTAGCCGCCCTCACCCTCGCCCGCGCCCCTCGCTCTCGCCCTCACCCTCGCCCACACCTCTCGCTCTCGCCCTTGCTCGCCCTCTGTCACACCGTCGCCCTCGCCCTCGCCCGCGCCCCTCGCTCTCGCCCTCGCTTGCCCTCTGTCTCGCAGTCGCCCTCGCCTAGGCGGGCCCGTTTGGCCTGCTTGGCCCATGTAGGGCCGGGCTAGGGCCAGCAATTTGCTGGCCCGTTTTTAAGCGGGCCAATTTGGCCCCGCCCGCTTGGCCCGCAGGCCACTTGGTGGCGGGCCGACCGGGCCCGTTTGCCATCTCTACCTGAGCTCTCTCTTTATTCATTACTTGCCTATGACTTGTTTGACTGACTTGTGCTTCCATCTCTTGTTGTGCCTCAATAGGAATAGACTAAGACACAAAGAGAAGCAACATATAAAAAAAACAACATTGTAACTAAGTCCAAGATCAAGAGAAACAAGTTATAGTAATTAACCTTTTGTTGGTCACTTATAATAGTATAACCAAGCTCAGTGTCTATCCTTATATCTATTACCAATAAGGATAAAAACCACGTCAAAGTAGCTTCATTTTTAGCTCTCAGAATTGCACATACAATTAGAAACATCTAATTGTTTCCATCTCTTCCTATTGCAGTAAAAAAGGCCCCACCAGTAGAGTTAGCAAATGCGTAGGGTGGCTTGCCTCCCAACCCAGCCTGGTACTGTAGCAAACGGGCCGGCTTGGCCTGACCCGAAGAATACGAGTCGTGCTAAGCCGATGATTTGTGGCTCGTGACGTAGCCTGGCCCGACCCACCAAATGGCTCGGCCTGTATTCTTGGCCAGGCCAGCCTAACAAAATGGCTCGACCTGACAAGGCCCTTGAAAATTCTGATTCAATAATTTCTAGGATCAAGCATTTTCTAGGCTTTTGATGGTAGGGAATATGGCAGGAAACAATTTCAAAATTTTCAAACATGATTTAACCCCATTTGAATTTGATGGCAAGGAATATGGCAGGAAACAATTTCAAAATTTTTAAGCATGATTCAGCCCCACTTAAATTTGATGGCAGGGAACCATGGGCTTTGATAGGGAATATGGATTAATTTTTAGATAACATTTTTCCATATTGATAAATTGTAACCAAAATGACAATGTTGTTTAGGAACTTCTCGGAAAGAATGTCAACTTTTTTATCATATGGCACGATTGAGTAGTTTTATTTTTTTATTAAGCTGACAACTGTCACTATTAAGTGATTTTTTTATACATAGAAAGAAAAATAACTAAGTAATTACCTCATCCATCTTAGACTTAGAGACATCCCTAATTAATAAGTGGTTAAGAAACTTTCTAAATAAAGAAAAAATTTCTTACTTTTTTGGCTCATAATAATGAAATATTTTTTATTAACCATCTAAATTATTAAAAAGGATAGTGAACATAATTTAAGTTGAAAAGAATTGTTAGACGTATGGATATATTACATTCGACATCCTTATAATTTGATAATAAAATATATACATTTTTTAAATTTAAAAAATAATAAATATTTTTTGAAATTATTGATTTCTCCCTCCATGCCCCACACCCTTATTTGTAGGCCATAATTAACCTTTTTGTAAATACTCAAAATATCATTTTTTTTTCTTCTCTCCTTTTTATATAAATCAAAAAATAAAAAAACTAATAAAGTTGTTTTTGATGGTCGATGGTTGTTGTCAAACAACCCAAAGCCAAGGTTGCCATAACTAAAGCCATGGTAAGGAACAATTTCAAAATTTTCAAGTATGATTCAACCCCACTTGAATTTGATGGCAGGGAATATGGCAGAGAACCATGGACTTTTGCAGTGATTCTCTTTGAAATTTAAAGTTTGAATTTTCATAGCATGTGATCAATTTTCAATAATTTTCTAGGTTCCCATGATTGTTGATGGCAGAGAATATGGTAGGGAACCATGGCATCAAATTGATGGCTTTTGTAGTGATTCTGATCATTTTGAAATTCAAAATTTGAATTTTCATAGCATTTTCTAGGCTCCCATAATTCAACCCCCACTTGGATTTGACGGTAGGGAACCATGACATCAAGTTGATGGCTTTTGCAGTGATTTTGATCACTTTGAAATTCAAAATTTGAATTTTCATTACATATTGCAAACGTTCAAATGTTTGCGTCTATATATAAGCGATTGTTGAAGTTATTCAATCACAAAAATTGCTTTCATTATCTTGCTCTCTTACTGATACACTATTTTATAAGTTGTTCTGCTCTGTTACTATCTTGCTAATTATTATACTTTCTAGTGTCTTAATATCTTTGATTGGTTTCATTACTCCACATTTACAATCATGTCTTCCCTTCGTTGCTCCCTCATTACTCGTAGAAATGATCCTCGCAGTGCTTCTTCCATGGAGCCCCCTTGAGCTAGTACATCTTTTGTAAACCCCCAATGACCTTTTATTCCATCCCCAATGGGACCACTCTCCCATGATTTTTTTAACGATTGGAGTGGCAGTCAATGGGCATGGTCACACCCATCATTTACTAAATCAAAAACACAACCTCCTGAATCACAAGATCCTGATCTGCAAGTGTTTCGTAACCCCCCACCTCTACCAACTGAGCAACTCTCACCAAATGAGGGTCAAACCTCCTCAAAACAACCAAATGAGGATCCATCTAGCTCACAATGCAACTTTAAGTAACAAAGAAATAGTAATGTTTGGTAGGTGTTCAAGATCATTAATATAGTCGGGAAGCGTCAAAGAGCTCTATGTAAATTATGCAGAAAATACTACTTATGCCAACTAGGGGATGGGACTAGACACTTGATGAGACATGCCTTGAAACATGTTGATGGTGACCTAGACGCAACGCAAACAAAATTACATCAAGGTAAGTGATGCGAACCCCATATACCAATATGGAACCCACAAATCAAATCGGAACAAAACCCTAAGAAAGATTAAAACAGATTTATAAAAGATAGAAAGAAAGAACATTGACTCGATGATTTTTAGAGAATCATGAACCAAAAGTGTAGACATCACTCCCAAGAACGAGATGAAAAGGTGGGAGATAAGTCGAATTTGATCGCCACAAGCATAAACTTGATAAGATCAAAAAGTTCTTCAAAAGAACAAGCTCTCAAATTTTTCTTCAAAACTATCTCTTATTTACTCATTGATATAGTCTTTTTATAGGAAAATATAATCCTGAACTAAATCCTAAATCTAATGGGTTTTACTGAGTCCAATCCAAATAGAAGTAGGAATAACAAAAGTAACCGAATCCAACTACAAGTTGGAATATTAAAACTAACGTAATCTTGTTGTACTTGGACTTGAATAATATTTCTAATATTTTGGCCCAACTACTTTTGTGATTCTTCCAAGGTATCTAAATGCTTATGACTCTTGGCCCAAGCCTCTTTGATTAACCCATTTAAAGATTCTTCCAAGTGTTGTCTTGTCGTCCTTCTTGATTGCTACCTTGATCTCTATCATTCCCCTTCTCCTCAAAAGGATTTGTCCTCAAATCATCACCTGCATCAAAAGGAGAAAGATCAGACACATTAAATGTGGTACTGACATTATACTCACCATGTAAGTCTAGCTTGTAGGCGTTATCATTGATTTGTGCAATCACTTGGGATGGACCATCTCCTCGTGGTTGCAACTTAGATTTTCTCTTCATTTAGAACTATTCCTTGCACAAATGCACCCAAACCCAATCACTTGGTTAAAAAAATTCGTTAATCATTCTTAAAAAATGATTTTAACACTATTGAATATTAGATATGAAAATACTAGGAGTTAGTTTTTCAAAATGAAAACATTTTCTAATATGTTCTCTTATAGCTGGCTAATATTTCAGACTTAGAAAAGTATCATTACTTGGTTCATTTTGATACACAAAATAATATAATACTTATGACATATCAAAAATACATTAGAGGTTTTAAGTATACCAAAAATAGTTTTACTAAAATTATATTTTGTTAATCATCAAAACACACAATAAGTTGATTGGAGCAATTTGGCTCAACAATCTCCCCATTTTTTATGATTACAAAAACACTATAATTTTATGAAAATATTTTTGCAAAACAATTCCCCCTAAGTTTTGTACTAAAAGATACCAATAAAACAAAAAACACAAGAATTGTTTTTGAAAAACATGAACCAAGTTTTTTCAATGAAAGACCACTTTGGAAGATTTTTTTTCAACAAATAATCACTTTCTAAACCTCTCCTCCTTACAACTTACCTCCCCCTTTGGCATACCTCTCCCTCACTACATATTTCTCCCCTTTTTTTGAAATCATCAAAAAGCGAAAAGAGTTAGTATAGAGTGAGATATAGGGAAAATAATAAAGCAATGAAGCACAAGGGATCAGAGCATGTAGAATATGACAATTAAGCATGAAATAACAATCAAGTAATCCAAACATTTACACTAGCCAAAGAAATATCAATTAAAACAAATGACTAGACAAATATTGTATGCCTTTGATTTGAAACAATTTAAAAGATTTTGTTACCAATTTAAGGTTGATACCAAGTGAAACATTAAGACTAATTGTTTGAGATCATATTGCCAAAAAAAAATTGATACCAATTGATGAAAATATGGATCATTATGAAGCGTGTTGATACCAATTAATGACAAGATACGATACCAATTGTTGAAATAATATAAACTATTTGAAACCAATTGTTGCAAAAGAAAATATCCTCTTGATACCACTTATTGAAGAACAATGAAACAAAATGATACCAAGTAATAAAACAATGAAGCACTAGGATACTAATTGATTTTAAAAAACATATTTAGGCATACTTATACTTAAAAAAATAGGAGATGAAAATTTAATCCATTAATTTCATTTTCTCCTTTTGAAACATAGGCCAAAAATAATTAACAAAACACATACCAATATATTCTACAAGGCCTAACACACACATAAATGAACCACTTAAGCACATAAAGCACACAACATATTTAGACCCTTTCAAAAAATAATTCTTTTAAAAAATAGGGACTAAATTGTCCAAAAATCTCATTTTTCTTCCAAATGAACCAATTTTGCTTACATTGAATGACTCCAAAAAAAAAAAAATATCTATCACAATAGGTCATGCAATTTGGATCAACAATGAAAATGAGGGTTATTTAACAAAATCCCAAATAATTTCAAGCATTTAAACACCATGGGATAAAACCTAGACACAAACACAAAAATTTTCACTAAGCTCAATTATTTTATATGCCATTAGATGATTTTTTACATTTTAAAAAATATTTAACAAACTTAGATTTTAAGCCATAATAGTTTTAAATTTAGGAATGAGGTGATTATCAAAAAAAATCAAACCTCTCATATTTCCATTTATCCCATTGGCTTTCCATCCTATTTTGAGAGTGAGGTATAAACCATAGAACTCCTCATCTCTCTTGTGCCATGAGTCTCCACTTAAATAAATATAACATGTTACTCATGTGGATCTCATGCACATTGGCACACATAAGGCTAAGTTTTAGCCTTTGGTACCCATCTATAGATGGGACCTTTGGCTTTTGGCTCTTGAATGCCCTTTGCCTTAGTGTTGAATCCTTTAGGAGGATCCAAAGCTCTCATTTGTTGAACTACCCCTTTTGGCACCCAAATTTTGATTTCATTTCTTTTAGGGGGTTGGGGAGTCCATCTATATGGTTTCCAAGATTTCTTTTGATATTTTGGCTTGTGCTTTAGCTTTAAGGGATTAGAATTCTTTTTCATAATCAATGTTGCCAAAGACTTCTCCATTGCACACTTTTCTAATGTGAGCTTGGAGTTTTGAGCTTTTAAAACCACTACTTCTTTCTCCAAGATGGGGAATTTTTCAACCATTTTATCATCTATTTTTGCTTCATTTTTATTTTTAGTCTTTTCTTCTAAAGACTCATTTTCTTCTTTAAATTCTTGAATTTTTTCTTTTAAGATTTCTACTTCATTTTTTAATGATTCATTCTCCTCTTCAAGATCTTCTTTTTCCTTAGCAAAAAATTTCTTTGCATTCTTAAACTCTTTCTTAAGAGACTTAAATTTAATAAATAACTCTTTAAATGCCTCTTGGAGTTCATCAACTCCTACATTCTCTTCTTCTTCATCCTCTTCTTGAGCCATAAAGCATACATGTGTCTTTTCCTTGTTGGATTGGAATGATTCATTAGAATCATCCATATCCCATGCGGGAATGACATTTTTCTTTGATTTCTTGGCTCTTTTTTCTTTCTTCTTCTTTTTCTTTTTCTCCTCACCTTTGAATGGTAATGTTTTCTTTTCATTATATTCTTTAGCATCTTCATTCATTTTTCTTAGCATTCTAAAAATATTTGAGGCTTTTTCGAACCATCCATTCAAAATACTAAATGTCTCACTAAGCCATAATTTACATCTTTGATATTGAGACATAAGAAAACTCATTTTAGAATTATTGGTTCCTTCATGAATTCTTTCTATTTCTTTCCATAATTCATGAGATGTGGAGCATGAAGACAATTTTCCACACTCACTAGGCATTAAAGAGCTAAGAATTATATACCTAGCCCTATGGTCCATTTCTATTTTTCTTAGGTCTTCCTTTGACCATTCTTCCTCATATTGAGAGGATAGATCAAATCCATCCCTAACAAGTCTCCATAAAAGATAGCTTATAGAAATGATACAGGATTCCATCCTAATCTTCCAAGAAGCATAATCCTTTCTAATGAGCATTGGAGGACTAGAGGGGATTGAGACATCACCTAGGGATTGGCTAAAATAAGAGGCCATTATAAGATCTTTATCCTAGGATTTGAGATTGATAATCACAAATATTTTAGGACCCGCTCTGATACCAATTGTTGGTCCCTTAGGGTTTGAATTGAGTGATTAAAATTAATTAAATTAAATTCTTCCCTTTTAAAACTTTTGAGATTTTCTTATAAACAAAATACCCTTGTTATAAATATATATATTGTTTGAAAATGATAGCAATATAAATACATAAACAACCACAATAATTGACACAAGAAATATAGTGGTTCAGTGTCTCCAACACCTACTCCACTCTCTCAAGGTCAACCCGACACTTGAGGTTCCACTAAAACCATACCTAGGTTTTCAACAAGCTCACCTAGGGAACTTTTACACAACACCGAGGTTTTCCCCTTAACTCACCCCGAAAACTAATACAACAAAACACACCTAGATTACTTGGGCTCTAGAAGGCCACTCACAATCCATAATAAATACAAATAATCAATCCTATGTCCAACACACTTGGACTAAAATGGATACCAATATAAGAACAATATACAAGGAAAATATGCAAATACAATGATACAATTTTTACCAACTTAGAGAGAATATCTTCTTCTCCTTTGCCTTGGGCTCCAATGGATGTATCTTTGAGATTGAGTCTTGGATTGCTTTGAAATGAATGC
The DNA here is from genome assembly GCA_036245055.1 of Diospyros kaki. NCBI lineage: Eukaryota > Viridiplantae > Streptophyta > Magnoliopsida > Ericales > Ebenaceae > Diospyros > Diospyros kaki. The sequence goes on from BSEG01000003.1 coordinate 10,005,123, forward strand.
TTGAGAGCTTGGAAGTGCTTTAGGATGATAGATCTTGATTGTGCATTAGCTTTCTCCAAAAATCTCACCTTGATATTTATACTAGAGGTTCGAACGGATCTGTAACTGCTAGGAAAAATTCGACCGTTGGAGCCGAGAGTCGACTTCTCTAAAACAGGAGTCGACTCCTATTTGAAGTAGGAGTTGACTCTAGTTATACAAGAGTTGACTTTTCTAATGCTAGAGTCGACTCTTCAAAAAACACCATGCTGCTAGGTCGACTCTGCATCAACTGCTCTTGGCTAGGTCGCCTCTCACTTTGCAAGAGTCGACTCCAGCTGAAGGGGAGTCGACTCTAGATATATAAGAGTCGACTTTTAGGCCAGATTTGATAGAAAATAGATTTTAAACATATAGCAATTGTTTGAAGGCATAATCTATATAGCATGAATACACTACAAGTAAATGTCCTCATTTTATTTTATTTATATTTTACCTTCCATTTACTTTAATACATGAATGTAAATAACAAAGTACCCCCCATTTGGATTCAATAAAAATATCTAAAAAATTAAAATCCAAATAGATAAGAAAGTAGATTTTGGGTTTTAGTACAAAATCAGAATTTAGCGATTTTACCATCCCCAAAATAAATACCTTATATTTCTTAAAAAATTTGTTAAAAATTATTTTAACACTATTGAATATTAGATATGAAAATACCGGAAGTTAGTTTTTCAAAATGAAAACATTTTCTAATATGTTCTCTTATAGCTTGCTAATATTCCAGACTTAGAAAAATATCATTACTTGGTTCATTTTGATACATAAAATAATATAATACTTAAGACATATCAAAAATACATTAGAGGTTTTAAGTATACCAAAAATGGTTTTACTAAAATTATATTTTGTTAATCATCAAAGCACACAATAGGTTGATTGGAGCAATTTGGCTCAACAAATGCACGTGTATAAAAGATTTTGGGACGAACTTCCCACATGAAACCAACCGTCATCGGTTACCGTTCGCATGCAACAAAACCATTTTGCATAAAATCATAACACATTTAGGTCGAACAAATACCAAGTTTTTTGGGTACAACTACTCACAAACCAAAACCAAGTTTTTGAGATAGAACCACTCACAACAAAATCAAGTTTAAAGTAGGAACACTCATAAGTCAAAACTAAGTTTTTCAGTAGAACACTCACCTTGAACGAAACCCATAACACCTCAAATCTTGTTCTCAACCTCGATTTTCGTGCAACTCCTCAAGTCTTTTGACCAAACCACTTCCTTACACGCCCTCATGTGCTGCCCAAGTGCTCTACGCATGTGATGCCTCGTGTATGCTTTAAAAGCCCTCTATCCACTAAACTCGAAGTACTCTCGTCTAGCATGAATTTATCACAACTTTGAATGAGAAAACCTTTAGCCATCAACATACTATTTATAGGCTTTGGAAACTTGGCCACCAAGTAAGTCACATTATAATACAATATTTCTTAATCATTTCAAATCTTTCAAAATCTTGTCAAATCATTCCAAATCTTCTAAGATATTTTGCAATCATTCTAAATCTTCTAAGATTTTCTATAATCATTCCAAATCTTTTAAGATCTTCTCTGATCATTCCAAATCTTCTAAGATCTTCTGCAATCATTCTAAATCTTTTTAAGATTTTCTGTAATCATTTCTAATCTTACCAAATCTTATCCAATCAAATCTTATCTTATCTCTAAAGTCATCGCAAGCATTTATCTTATCTCTAATGCCATCATGAGCCTTCATTTTATCTCTAACGCCATCATGAGCTTTCATTTTATCTCTAAAGTCATTATGAGGTTTTTCCTGAATCTCCCAATACCTCTAGGAAAAAGGTTTTAAGAATTTTACTTTGGCCTGAACTTTTTGGGTAATTGCACTTAATTGGTCCCTGGGCTATTTTTTAATTGTACTTATACCCTTGGAGAAAGAATTTATTACACTAATACCCTAAGCCTCACTCTTTCAAAAATTTCACTTATACCCTTTGTAAAATCCCATTTATAACCTCAAGAATTTCTCGGGTATTACAGATATTTTCGAGGAACACATCTTTGAAGCCCTGCAAAAGAGTTGTAACAACACCAGACATAGAATTGTTAAGGTCGTTAGTGATAAACATCTTTATACAATAACATATATGTTTGTCGCTTAGTTAGAAAAACATCCCTCACAACATTTTCTTTTGCATAAACACTCATTTTTTTCTTCTCATTATCTCCGTTTTTCATGGTTGTGCCACTTTTCTTTTGCACACTTTTAATGTCTCTTTCTTTTCTAGTCTCAGCCTCTCCTTTCTTTTTTTGTCCACTCTATTTTTCTTTTCTATTCTCTTTCTCTCCTTTTTTTCTTTTGTTCACTCTCTCTTAATCTCACTTGATCCTCATAAACTTGACTTGGTGTTAATGATACAAGAGTGAATGTCCTCCCTTCCTTAACAAATGAATATCTATTTTTGAACCCATCATGGATAGTCTTTCTATCATACTGCCACGGCCTCCCTAGTAACAAGTGTCCGACATGCATTGCTATGACATCACATATGACCTCATCATTGTATCTTCCGATAGAGAATGATACTAGCATTTATTTGGTTACCTCTACTTCCCCACAATCGTTCAGCCACTATAATTTGCATGGCCTAGGATGTGTCGTAGTAGGTAGACTCAATTTTTCCGTTAATTCAGTACTAACCACATTGGTACAGCTTCCCCCCATCAATTATTACATAACAAATCTTATATGGAAGATGTTATCTCGTTGCACTTCTTCATCTTCCTTCACTTGCACACTTAAAGCACACCTTGTCACAAGTAATTTGCCATCAACAAGGTACTCCATATTTTCTTCACCAGTAGCATCTTCCAAAGGTGGCATTTCATCTTCATCACTCTCCACTTCAGACTCTATATTTCCATCGTCCTTTAGAATGATAGTTCTCTGTTTAGGACATTAAGAAGCTATGTGCCCTCTTTCCAAACATTTAAAGCATTTGATGTCTCTATTTTTCCCTTGAAATGCCTCAACCTTGCCCTTATCCTGGCTATCATCTTTATGCTTAGTAATGTTGGCCTTAGGCTTCAAAGATAACTTATCTTCCTTTTTACCCCAATTTAGCTTTCATGTAGAGGTAGAACCCGAATTGTTAGCAAATCAAGCTATGGATCCCTTTCTTTTGAGTTGTTTTTCCACCTTCATAGCCATATGAACCATGTCCTCAAGCTCCACATAATGTAGCAATTCAACAAGATTAGCAATGTCCCTATTCAGACCATGCAGAAATCGTGCCATAGTGGCTTCTCTATCCTCCTCTACATTAGCTCTAGCCATGATTATTTCCATCTCTTTATGGTAGTCCTCCAAACTCTTAGTGATATTTCACTCTTAGTATTAAAGTAGTTTTGATAATGACTATATGAAAATCAATTTCTACTATATGGATTATATGAATGAGAAAATGCATTTTTAGTATATAAGTCTTAAAGCAAGACATGAAATATTGAGTATGGATGAAAGATTGTTTCAAATTATAACTTTTGATAATCTCAACTTGCTTGTCAAGATTGAGTTGTTTCAAATTTTAACTTTTGATAATCTCAACTTGCCTGTCAAGATTGAGTTGTTTCAAATTTTAACTTTTGATAATTTCAACTTACTTGTTAAGATTAATTTGTTTCAATTATACTTTTGATAATCTCAACTTGCTTTAAAGATAATCAAAATGAGTTTCTAACAGAATCAAATGAGGATGTATTAAAAAATTCAAGATTTTCTATAAAATAGTCGACTATCTGAATCATTCTGTTGACTATGCCTCAAAATAGTCGACTATTTTTAATGTTTTGTCGACTATTCAAGCATCTGTCGACTATTTTAGCAACTGCCGACTATTGAGTAAAAATAGTCGACTATGCATTATGATCTGTCGACTATTTTTGTTCTTACATTTCAAAAATTTCTTCTCATTTCAGCAACTGTCGACTATTCTAGTATATCTGTCGACTATTTGATTTTTGTATTAAAAATAGTCGACTATCAGTATATGTCTGTCGACTATTCTTAGTTATACTTGTAAAAATATTTGACTAATGTTTTCTTTTGTCGACTATTTTGTTTCACAGATTTTATAACGGCTAGTTTTTGGTGCATTAAATGCTCGCCAACCACCCACAATGGTCCAAATTTCAAACATACCCACCATCAACTATAAATAGGTGGTTGAAGATGCATTAAAAGCTGCTGAGAAACTATTGAATATCTTGAACGATCGTGCTTTCACTGTTACATCGATTTTCATTCCTTTTCTCTTTGTACTCTCATTTAAGAGGCTTTGATATATACTGTTCTATTTCTTTAAAGCCTCAGTTATTTATTTTAAAGAGAGAAATCTGTAACTAAGAGTTGTACTCTTAGATTCTCAAATTCATTGTTTGTATTTCTTCCTAGCAGTAGCTAGAGGGCCCATTAAATTGGGAGGTTGTACATTGCCTAGTCAAGGACTAGAGGACCTGCTCATATTGAGTAGGGGGTTGATAGTGATTGGTTTTAAAAATTCTTAGTGTATAACTAAGGTAGTGGATTAAGCTTGGAAGGCTGAACCACTATAAATCTGTGTCCTCACTGCACTTTACACTTTTTCTCTTATGTTTGCATCGTTGCTCCTTTGACTTTGTGTAATCTTCAATAAGATCACATAATTCCCTCTTTACTCATAAATATTTTCACTTTCCAAAAGAAATTTTTTTTTATACACCAATTCACCCCCCCTCTTGGTGGATACCACATCAGCTCAATTCTATCACTTAGACACCTGTGTAAGGCCTTGTAATCATTAGTATGGTTCCCTATAATATGAACTAGGAACAAATTGCTTTCTTGTGACAGCCTTCATGTCCTTCCAAGTGTTTATAAGGCGTTCCCTATTTCTTCTTATATTTATCACTACTTGATCCCACCAAACTACCTCATAATCCATAAACTCGACTGCGTCTAACTTCACCTTTTTTTTCTTCGAAAAAATTGTGACACTCAAAGACCAACTCTACTCGTTTTTTCCATTCAAGGTATACATCAGGATCCGTTTTTCCTTGAAAAGAAGGGATTTTCATCTTAATATTGTGAAGATCCTTATCAAACCTATTATCCCATCTTCCTCTATCATTCCAATCACAGTAGAATCTATCATTACCATTACCTCTCTGACCACCTCTGAATCGGCTTCTACTACCATTAATAGCACTATCTTCAGCTTCCAAATCTTCCCCATAGTTTGCCTCATACTCGTTAATGTTACCATGAAAATTTGGATCTCTCATTTGTTGCCCCCGTTGCAAATTAGTTATAACAACATATTGCATCTCCAACTTGTCCTTGATTTCTCCGAACATGATGTTCATTCTTTCAAATTGTTGCAACATTGCTTGGAACATGAATGATTCATTCACTTTCTCGACCTTGCCTGTATCTTTATCTCTATCCATTAATATGTTTAAACCTTGAAACAACTTGTTAGAGAATACCTCAACACTCCCTCACGTGTTTCATTCCTTAATGTTGACTTTTCTATTCTATGAAAAATAGATGCAGAATATGGATGGAACACACGAAAGTTGAGCAATTTATATAGACTACGAACAGTTTTATTTGAAGGAGAATAGATGTTGCAGAATATAAATAAACCAAAATGTGGAATCGCAACAGTTCATGCAGTTTATTTTTAATTGTTAATTTTTAGAACACAAAGAAAATAATTCATACGACTTTTTTTTTAATTCATAACTTGCATACGGGATTATGAATAGATGATGAAACGAACAAAGATTATATGAACGCAAGAAAATAGGAATAGCAAGATAATGAAATAAAACAAATGATATGAATAGCAAAACAATGAATCAAATGATATAACCCCAAGATGATGAAACGAACAATATGAACAGCAAGATGATGAGAACATAAGGAAAAGTATTAAACTTGGATAATCAAACTGAGTTAATACCCAAAGCTCTGATACCAAGATGATGCAAACCCCATATACCAATATGGCACCCACAAATCAAATCGGAACAAAACCCTAAGAAAGATTAAAACAAATTTATAAATGATAGAAAGAAAGAACCTTAACCTGATGATTTTTGGAGAATCACAAACCAAAAGTATAGACGCCACTCCCAAGAAAGAGATGAGAAGGTGGGAGATAAGTCGAATTTGATCGCCACAAGCATAAACTTGATAAGATCAGAAAGTTCTGTAAAAGAACAAACTCTCAAATTTTCCTTCAAAATTATCTCTCATTTACTCATTGATATAGTCTTTTTATCGGTAAATATAATCCTAAACTAAATCCTAAATCTAATGGGTTTTATTTAGCCCAATCCAAATAGAAGTAGGAATAACCACTACAAAAAAACTGGCATTTAACGGCGGTTTTTTTTTGCATTTAGCGGCGGTTTTTAACCGCCGCTAAGTGATTTAGCGGCGGTTTTGAAAACCGCCGCTGAAACAACCGTCGTGGAGCATTTAGCGGCGGTTTTGACCAACCGCTGGAATAACCGCCGCTAAATCAATAATTTTGCGGCGGTTTTAAAACCGCCGCTAAATTAGTGATTTAGCGGCGGTTTTTTTTAATTTTAGCGGCGGTTTTTCAACCGCCGCAAAAATTAAAAAAAAATTAAAATTTTAAAAATTAAAATTTTAAAAAATAAAATTAAAAAATTTTAATTTTTAATTTTAGCGGCGGTTTTAAAAACCGCCGCTAAAATTAAAAAAATTAAAAAAAATTAAAAATTTTTAATTTTAGCGGCGGTTTTTAAAACCGCAGCTAAAATTAAAAAAAAATTTAATTTTTAATCCACCCGCCTGCGCCAACTCTGCCCACCACCCAGCCACGTGGCGGCATATCCTCGCGCCACGTGGCGAGGCTGGAAATTATATTTCCAGCCTCCCCTTCCCCAGTTTCGAACCCACAACCTCTTCTATGTCATTTGATGCTTGAAACCGCCTGATCTACCAACTTTTCTTGTTATATAATTGCATATATAAATTATATACCACTATTTTCAGAATTATATTTTATATTTTTTAATATAGAAAGAAAAACATTAATTAATTTATCATTTTTTAATTGAATTAATTTAAAATTAATTTAATTAAATTAACTAAATTAATTTATTAAAAATAAAAAATTATATATTTTTTAAAATTATTAAAATTTTGTTAACTTTATTTTTATTTTTATTTTTTAAATTAAATTTTTAGTTAACTAGTGGTGAACCCGCATTATATATGGGAGAGTTTAATTTAAAAATAAAAAATAAATTTATTATTTTAAATCATTTTAACTAAATTGATAATTATAATTTTTTTAATCTTTAATCACTTTAAAAAAATTTAAATTTACTTAATTATTCACTATTCAATATGATAATGGAAAATAATTTTAATTCAATATACTTATAAATTTTATAAATAAATATTATAAAATCTATAATATTTCCACTTAAAGACATTCATTATTTTCTATTTATTATATTATAATTATAAATATAAATTAAACATGAGTAAGAATAAGTTTTTTCAATAATAACAAAAATTTTAAAAAAATGAATTTTGATTTCTTCCATAGTCTTAAAATTGTGATACCTTAAATATTAATTAGCATTGAAAAACCCTAATACTTGACAACCCTAATAATTGACATTTGGCAAAATACTTTATTTGACTATCATATTTTAATATTATATAAATATACATAGAATAAAGATATAAAAATAATATATTAAATAAATAGATACTTTTCTATGACTTAATTAATAGTTTAAGTTGTCTATTAATATTTCTCATAAAATTCATGCAAATTTAATAGAAAACAATTAGCATTGAAAAACTTGTATATTTAAAATTTATTATTAATTTTACAATAATTAGTATATATTATTTCGAAACAATTGAAAGATTTAAATTATTAATGCAAATTACAAAATATAAATTATTTATGCAATAAGTACTAAACGCAAATCATTAATTTGGGTGAAAATTTTATTACTATTTATTATTTCAAAACAATTGAAAATTTTAAATTATTAATGCAAATTACAAAATACAAATTATTAATGCAATAAGTATTATTTGTAAATCATTAATGCAAGTTTTGGGAGAAAATTTCTTTTTTGAAAACTATCCTTCTTTTATATATATAAAGATGCAAATTATAAAATGTAAATTACTAATGCAATAAGTATTATTTGTAAATCATTAATGCAAGTTTTGGGGGGAAATTTCTTTTTTGAAGACTATCCTACTTTTATAAGTACTAAATGCAATAAGTACTAAATGTAAATCATTAATTTGGGAGAAAATTTTATTACTATTTATTATTTCAAAACAATTGAAAATATGTTTATAGTAATTTTGAACTCTGTTACTCCCGAGTTTTGAACCCGGGTGGTCGGGATGCTCTGTGCGCGCGTAACCACTCGATCCAGCAAGCTCCTTCAACATATACTCGCACAAATAATATTTATAGTAAACAAGCCATATATATTTATATTATATTATACAATATAATTATAATATACATTATATATATATATATTTATATGTTCAAAAATTAATTTTTTTTATTTTTTAATTATTAATTTTGTTTTGTATTTTAGCAGTGGTTTTCGAAAAATCGCCGTTAAATTTAATTTAATTTTTTATTTAATGATTTTAGCGGCGGTTTTAAACCGCCGCAAAAATTAATTTTTTTTATTTTTTAATTATTAATTTTGTTTTGTATTTTAGCGGCGGTTTGAGAAAAACCGTCGTTAAATTTAATTTAATTTTTTTATTTAATGATTTTTGCGGCGGTTTTGAACCGCCGCAAAAATTATTTTTTTTATTTTTAATTATTAATTTTGTTTTGTATTTTAGCAGCGGTTCGCAAAAATCCGCCGTTAAATTTAATTTAATTTTTTTTATTTAATGATTTTAGCTGCGGTTTTGAACCGCCGCAAAAATTATTATTTTTTTATTTTTTAATTATTAATTTTGTTTTGTATTTTAGCGGCGGTTTGAGAAAAATCGCCGTTAAATTTAATTTAATTTTTTTATTTAATGATTTTTGCGGCGGTTTTGAACCGCCGCAAAAATTAATTTTTTTTATTTTTAATTATTAATTTTGTTTTGTATTTTAGCGGCAGTTTTGAAAAATCGCCGTTAAATTTAATTTAATTTTTTTATTTAATGATTTTAGCGGCGGTTCAAAACCGCCGCTAAAATTAATTTTTTTTATTTTTTAATTATTAATTTTGTTTTGTATTTTAGCGGCGGTTTGCGAAAAACCGCCGTTAAATTTAATTTAATTTTTTTTATTTAATGATTTTAGCGGCGGTTCTGAACCGCCGCTAAAATTATTTTTTTTTTATTTTTTAATTATTAATTTTGTTTTGTATTTTAGCGGCGGTTTGCGAAAACCGCCATTAAATTTAATTTAATTTTTTTTATTTAATGATTTTAGCGGCGGTTCTGAACTGCCGCTAAAATTATTTTTTTTTTATTTTTTAATTATTAATTTTGTTTTGTATTTTAGCGGCGGTTTGAGAAAAACCGTCGTTAAATTTAATTTAATTTTTTTTATTTAATGATTTTAGCGGCGATTTTGAACCGCCGCAAAAATTAATTTTTTTTTATTTTTAATTATTAATTTTGTTTTGTATTTTAGCGACGATTTTCGAAAAACCGCCGCTAAATGGTAAGAAAACCGCCGCTAAATTTGGGATTTAGCGGCGGTTTTCAAAACCGCCGCAAAAAAACCTGTTTTTTGTAGTGAACAAAAGTAACCCAATCCAACTATAAGTTGGAATAATAAAACTAACCGAATCTTGTTGCACTTTGACTTGAATAATATTTCTAATATTTTGGCCCAACTACTTTTGTGATTCCTCTAGATTATCCAATTGCTTATGACTGTTGGCCCAAGCCTTATTGATTAGCCCATTTAAAGATTCTTTCATCCTTTTAGCTTTGGCCCTTGTGATTGGTCCACCATGGATGTTCAATAGATTATTGGTGTTGCCTTGTCATCATTCTTGATTGCTACCTTGATCTCCATCAGTAAGGGTTTGATTTTTCAATATAATAGAGAACTTGATAAATCTAGTTTAGCAAAACTAATAATTAAAACTAAATATTCTTTTTAGTTTGGGGAGGATGCAATGTTTAAATGGTATTGTAAAAATGCATTACAACCTGCAGATAGGGGTTTTTCATGGAGAACTATAAAAAATGAAGCGATGAGGTTATATTTAGAATACTTAGAACAATTGAGAAATACATTTAATGCATTTAATGGATGGGTGTCATTAACGCTAGATATTTGGTATGATGTTATAACAAGTAACCACTATATGTGCGTCACCATACATTAGATTTATGAAAAATATAAAATTCAAAAAAGAATAATTGGATTCATAGAATTAGTAGAACAACATAGAGGTAATTTAATTGCAAGTAAAATTCGAGAGATCAATTATAATTACAATGTTAGTAATAAAATAATGACAATATCATTTGATAATACAAGTAACAATGGCTCTACCATTAAACGACTAAAACGTGAACTTTCATTAATTTAAGATGGACAACTATTTCACAATAAATGTACAAGTCATATTTTAAACTTATGTGTATAGGATGGTTTACAAGTATATAATGAGGCATTAGCTAAAATAAGGGGTGTTTTGGCTTTAATTCGAAGTAGTTAATCCCGTTCCCGAGAGTAGAAACAACTTGTTAATAGATTTGGATTACCATATAGAAGATTTTCAACAGATATCAAACTAGGTGGAATTCAATTTATTTGTTGTTACAAAAAACTAAACCATATAGACAACAACTTGAATTATTTTGGAATAGGGAAATGGTATAAGCATGGCAACTAAGGGATAGTGATTGAGAACAACTAGATATTATATGTATATATTTGAAACATTTTATAGTGCAACAAAAATATTTTTTGGTTGTAAATATCCTACCACACATATTTTTATTCGTGAAATATTTCCTATTGTTAGTTGTTTTGCAAAACATAGGGATTCAAATATATGTGGACAATTTATAGTCCCTATGGAAAAAAAATTAGAAAATATTAGACTAATATAGCACTATTATATCTTATAGCAGTTGTATTAAATCCCACACAAAAGTGGGAAGGCGTTGAATATTTTTTGGAGTTTTACGAAACGATTATGGGGGTTGACACACAAGAAATAAAAACAAAAGTTCGAAATTTAATTTTTGAAATGTATAATTTATATGAGCCCTATTTTAGTAATAAACTAAGTAGTAAAAATTCTTCTTCATAAAGGAAGTCTAAGGGATTCTTAAAATTTAGGTGGTCCACATACCTCAAATCGAAAAAACCAAAGTGCAGTCCACAAACATCTAGTGGGTTTAACGAACTTGAATTTTATTTAAATATGAGATCTTCATTTTATGATGACCAAATTAATACATTTGATATTTTGTCATGGTAGCGTCAAAATCAACACACGTATCCGGTGTTGGCTGTCATGACCTGAGATCTACTAACCCCCGCAGTGTCCACATTGCCATCAAAATTAGCTTTTTCTACAAGAAATATGGTGCTTAACCCAAGGAGAACAAGTTGCAACATATAGCACTGGAAATGTATATGTTTTAAGGATTGGTTGGATGCTGAATTTGACGAACAAAGGATAGATTTGTACGATGAATCTAGCAAATCAGAACATAATGATAGTGCAGGGCCATCCACAGCACAATAATCTTTCCTCTTAAAGAGAATACGCACCGTAATTATTGGTTTGAGTTTTTTTTATGTATTTTAATAGTTAATTATTTTCTCATACTTTAGATTTTATTATTTTTTCTTCAAACCATACTAACTTAAGCATCAGAGTACCCTTGGGAACATTTCCAAGGGTAATTCTTTGCAGGTACTTATACCGTTTGAAGGAATCAAAGAGGTTGGGCAACACTTAAAAATTAGTTTTTTTTTTAATATCATTTAATAACCTATTATTCATTTGCATCTTAATATATATTTGTTATTGAAACCATACTAACTTAAGTATTGGAGTGCCCTCAGAGGCAACCCCGAGGATAGTTTTTTGCAGGTATTTTTAGCATATGAAAGAATTGGGCGCCCTTCAAGGAGGGGGACATTGAAAAATACAAAATTGACAATCGCTTATAATTATTTATAAACATATTTTAAAAAATATTTGTTGCATTTGAGAAAAAAATAAAAAAATATTTAAAAAATTAAATATCAATGGTCCACAGGTCGGGCCAGCCCACCTTGGCCCATATATTAAGGGCCACAAGGTCGTGCCGAGCCCCCAATTCCCATTACCCGGCCCGACCTGCCTTCTTTACTGGCCAAATTCAGCCCGGCCCACCAAATGGGTGGGCCAAGCAGGAGGCAGGCCAGTCGCCGATTTGCCAACTCTACCCACCAATTAAAGTCTTCAAAAAGGCATCATCTACACTGATCACAAGCCTACAACTCTCATTAAACCCTTTTCTCAAACTGTTGAAACCTATATACATCCACTTAAATATAGGTTCATTCTTCGCACTATATCCCTATTTACTCCTAGCTCAAATGTGCCTTTAGGATCCACCCTCTTTAACTCTAGATTATAATCCCTTAGCCATCCATAATGTTGTTCTAGGGTTTTTTTAATTTTGGTCAAAGCCTTTTTCCTTGCCTTATAACATGAAACTTTATTGACAAACAAGGCATATCTCTCCATTAATACAAGTTAGATTTCAAAGACAATTAAGGGATGAGCATGACTTAAAATCTAGAGCTTAGAAAAGACTTGTTAGCTGACTGTGAAGGTAATAACAATTCGTTACATTTGGAAAACCTTCATAATTCCATGCTTTCATTAAAGTAAAGAATTCTTAATTTCTGCCTTCAAATGATTCAAGTAAACTAGACAATCTGTTTCCAACAAATAGATGTTTCTTGACATATAGAAATACCATAAATCTAGAATTTGATTCATTATTTAGTCTTGTTCACACTATATATGTGTAATGCAAATGCACATGCATTGAGACAATGTTGGTGCTTTTAGTATAGAAGAATAGAAGCTTTTAGTATAGAAGAATAGAAGGCAAACAATCCTACAACTTGAAAGGGTTGGGGTTGTTGCTCGAACACAATAATGAATTTATAAAGTGGAAAAGTCATCGTCAGGCCGTCCGAGTCTGCAAGTAAGAAAACAATCAGAGGGCCCAGGGACAAACACTCCGATACTTAAGTCAGATACTAAGAATGCTGAAAAATATAGAGTAAAATTTTCACCAGTATCAAAGGTATACATTTTCTGAAATGAATGTCCGCCTATTTATAAAAGAGATATAGAGTAATCATTAGTACTCTAGAATTAAAATTCTTATAGATGGCGTTTATCTCTTACAATAATGTTTATTTTACCGAAGGAATTTTTGGATGTCAGATTTATCTTGATTTGCTTGTTGTGTGAGACCCCTCATTCGCGGGAAAACATTTTGGTAATGAAGCCGCTCTCGAGGGCCAAGATTGCCCTCTTCCGAGACCAATTCTTAGGCCGCGGCCGATTCGCGACAGCCTTGGGCCATAGCCGACGGGGGCTAGGGGATTACCCTCCTCACCATCATGGCTTGCTTGCGGGGGCTACCTTTTGCGAGAGCTACCTTTTGCGAGAGCCCTTCGAGGTGCCATAGTTGGCCCGTGGGGACCACACTTACATAAGGCCTTGTGGGCCATCTCTACCGCCAGAGACTAGGTCTCTCAAGACCCTTTGCTTGACCCGATTGACTCATTTGCTATAATTATTTGTTATAATTGAGGGTACTGACAGTCCAAGAAATCACCCAATGAACCAACAAATATGTCCACCTTTTCACTCTCTCATCGATTCAACAAATAAACATAAACAGAAATTTAAATAATTGACAAGAGAGAAATTAGTTAGAGCAATCAAACCACATAAAAGACACCCAAATTATCCTGGTTCGAACTGGTTTACACCAGTCCTACATCCAGCCTTCAGAGAGAGCAATCCATTATAATCTTGATGAAGAACAATACAATCAATCACTCGCACACCCCCACAACCTTCATTGATATACTCGAGAACCTTCACTATAGATTACAAAGCTTCTCTTGAAGTTTTCTCTAACAGTTCAACACTCAAGATTCAATGAGAACGATCAGATTTCAAGGCTTCGATAGACTGCCTATCACCTCTTATTTATAGATATAAGAGGTGTTAGTTACTAGAGAGGGAATACCCCGAATACAATACCCTATCTACCCCTCACTTAAATACATGCAATTAGCCTTTTATTCTTAATTTGCCACTGCCGAGTATTTAACCTAATATGACCGAGTTCTTCTAGAGTATCCAGCCACTCAATGCAAAACTTGAATAACAATATTTTTATATTTATTCCTTTTATTTAATTTGTTTGGTGTTTTTTTAACATGATATATCAGTTGAAAAATCAGAATATGTCATGGATTACAGGTAAATACAAAAAGGAAAAAAAAAAACCCTTTTCTATGTTTTAAAATTTCGAGCATCAACACAGTTGTAAGCCATTGAAGATTAATTGAAGAAACATCAAGGGACTATGAAAAATAATGACTATATTTTGTGTCACAGATATCCTTTGACTGGATTCCCAGCATTCTGCATTTTTGGCTTCAATGGATTCAAAGTTTTGTTGAGTGCATTGTGATTATAGCATGCAAATGTCTTTGTACGTAGTCCAAACTCTAAACACAAAGCTTTGAATTCCACTATTCAATTCTTGCACTAAAATTTTTGAGCAAATGAATTTTCAGGCCCTTGTGATTGCTAACAGGCAGTTGTACTACGTACCAAGGAAACAACCAACACTGACGACAAAATAATTGAAGGGACTCACATGCATGATGAACTCAACACAAAAAGAAAAAAAATGGAGAATTGGGTGGAAGAAGAAAATGTTGTAATTGACATTTCTAGAGAATGAAATTAATATCCATTATGTATATATCTTGGGATTACTGCCCATATGCATTCTCCTATCACTCATGTTCTTGATTTCAGCAGAAAATGTAAATCGCAGTCAGGATTTTGGGTCTTGCCTAAACTGAATATCAAACTCCTGATTTACTGGTACTAACTCCAACGTATCATTTATCCGCTCTTGACTCATACCTTGGGGGTGCCATTATCTATATATCTTGATGAAATTAAGTACGGAGTGAGTTAATTTCTAAGCTTACTTTGGTTAGTATGTGCTATGTATGTACTTATCAATTTTTATTAGAATGAATATGGTATCTATTACAAAAAAAATTATTATGTTACTACTCGCCTCAGACAAGTTAACATTTGCTCGTTGGGGGGGGGGAGGGGGGGGGGGGGTTTACAAAATAGGTGCATGGTATTATGTTATAAAATTCTAGGTAATTAATGATGAAGCTTAATTCTTCATGAAAATGCAATAAAATTAATTCATTCCAAACAAGAAACATTACATGTGATAGAGTTTCAAGAGAAACGCCCATATCTTTGAATAATAAACAAAACCCCGAGGGTCTATATCTACATTTAATGTACCAACAGCATCCAATTGCCTGACTTTTCCTTTTCCATATTTAAAAAAAGGAATGGAAGCATAAATTGTAAAATTAGAAATGGGGGAAAAAGAAAGAAAGAAAGAAAGAAAGCTAACACGCATCAAGCTCGCACTGAAACATCGGCGTGGCAAACGAATTTAGGTCGGCAAAAATGCCATCATCCCCATAGCCGAAGCTGCTGCCGGAGTCGTGGCCGTCGAAGTAGGTTTGTATGTCATCGGGAAAGCTCCGTCGGGGAGGGTCGGACTCCGACGGTGTTGACAGGCAATCAGTAGCCGCTGTCCTCTCTAGCATTTCCTTGAATTTGGATGACTGCAGCAGAAGCCCCAATGCCGATGATGCAGTGGCGCGCGGTGGAGGCAGGGTGGTGGAGCTAGGGCTTAATGAGAGTTCGTGGTCGCCGGTGTAAGTGGAGTTGAGGTCGGGATTGGGGTCAGCGTCTGGGCTAGGGCTGGGGTCAGGGTTTGGTTGGGAGTTCGCACCGCTGGTTTGGCTTGGCTTTAGCCACTTGATGTAACGACTGAGATCAAAGTTGGTAATTGCATTCAGTCCACGGTACTCTATTGCCGCCATGTCATAGGCCACCGCCGCTTCTTCTTGGGTAGCTGCAGCAAGTTCAAAGACTTTTAGGGGCAATATGGGAAAGAAAATAGAATGCGTAATTCATTCATATATATATATATAATACAAATGAAAAATACATAATATAATTAAAATAATAAAAATACTCTACACTTGAGACGTAAGGTGTATAATTAATATACCTCTTACTTAAAGCGACGAGATGATGAGACGTGAGAAATATTTTAGTCATTTACATGAGTGTGTAGCCTAAAATGTAGTCTTTGATGTACATGTAGTATAGTCCTGCATATAAATTAAATAGTATTTTCTTATAAAAATCTTATAGATTTATCGTTTCGTCCCACCCATTAAAACTCTCATGATATTCATGAGATTAGAGTTGACGAGATCATACCTATTTTAATGTTCTTTAACTTTACAATAATGTTATTTATGGGAACGATATTACTTTTATTAAGCTTAGGCAACAATATTATTAATTTTGTATTTTTAAATTTGGGATAATTATTGTCATGGTAGATAACCAACTACAACAAAAATAGGCTATCACTCACCAAATAACTTGAAAGCTTTTTTTTATCACACTTCTAACTCTTAGTCCACTTGAATTACCACTCCATCGGTGTAAAAATATCAGTTTTCAATCATTCTAGAAATAAGCTCAAAATTGTGAGATATGATTAATAATTACAAATTAAATATAGTACGACTCTTAATTAAATTACGTTAATAAATGTCTCAAAAGAAGTAAAAAGAATTACTATTTTCCAAATTAATTAATTTTGGGTCGATAAGTTTGGTGGGGAGTTAGGGTTGGATAAATTAATTAAATAGCAGACCTAGCAGTTGAGGGTTGGTGATGGATATGCATACCAACCCATGCACCTCTCCTTAAGAGTTTCGTCTTTTATCCATTTTCTTTGCCCCCCATTACTCCCCATTGCCTTCATTCCCCATTGATGTTACTCCTTGCCCGTACCCCAATTAATCTCTTTTTTTCTCTAATTTTAACGATGATGAGAGAAAACATATATACATATATATATATTTCCCATTAATTTCAATTAGAAATAAGAATGAATCGGCTTGTCACTATCAACTACACTCTTTTAATTAGTTGGGGTCATTGTCAACGAGACCCTTACAATTTAATTTTTCACTTTAACAGTACTGTCGGTATAGACTTATTTCAAATTGTGCCATACTAACATCTAATGATTTGACTAAGTCCGCTAGCAATTATAGGAGTTTTCATGGTTTAGATATATATGTATATAGATTCAAAAACTAAACAGCTAGAACCAACCAAACCAATGTGGTTGATCAGACGTTGAAGGTTTTCTTAACTAAGAATTGAATTTTGATTTATTGTTTCAAACTCAATATAAATCGATTAACTAATCCAAATTGAATTGAATTGTGTTAGATTTATTATACGTACCATAAGTGCCCAGATAGAGGTACTTGTTGCCAAAGACCCTGCCAATGCGAGCCTCCCAGCGGCCGTTGTGATGGTGCCTGCATGTGCATGTAGGTAGGTCTGAATATTGAATAGCCGGCAAAATAGAGTGGCAGTAATTATAAGGAGAAAGAATATTGGAGGATATACATATATATATATATATATGCCATGCAACGTGTAACGTGCGTACGTAGTATGCAGTAGGAGTGTAATTAAGTTGATGAATGAATGAATGGGCAAGGGCAAGGGCATGCCTTGTTTGACAATATAGGCTCCCATAGTACATCAATTTTAACCACCCCTCTTTAAGGCCACCAGCCCCTACCAACTCAGGACCTAAACCAAGAAAATATAGACATGCGAGTACACACGTAGGGTGGTGAATTTTAAGTTCTTTTCTTACTCTAAGTCTCTAATAGTACATTTTTATTGCACATTATCACTAAGTAGGGGTTTGTTTGGCTGTTTCTTGAAGTTCATAATATAAAGGTAATAATTTTATTACATTTAGTTTATGTTAATGGAAATGAATATGGACATAGCTAGGGATCGAAATTAAAAGGTAGGACTTAAGACTAGTCATCCATTTTACCTATAATAATAATTTATAATTTATTAAGAAAATATTGGTAATTATTTTATACAAACAATTGTTTTTTTTTAAAGCAATAATTAATTAATTTGAAAATCATAAATACCTTGCTACACCTCTGTATTTAGAGACTCCTCGAGCAAACCCGCTACTTTTTCTGCAAGTAGAATCAAGATTCATAATAATCTCAGTTAAATGGAATGAAAAAAATAAAATGAAAATACAGATGACATATATATATATACCTTCTTAGGGATCCAATATATTCTTCTTTCGACTGACCCTCCATTTCTTTAATTTGTTCTTCATAAGTGGACAGCTACGTACAAAGATCAAATTACATGTATATGATCAGTAAATTAACCAAAAAAGGACACACAAAAAGAAAATAGAAAGAGAAGAAAGACCAATATTATTGGAAATTAATTAATTAGCCATAAAATTATAAATAATGATCAAATCAAGTTATGATCTGGGCTGTCTAGATTGTCCTGAACATATATATAGAAATTACGTGTTTTCTGGGTAAAAGAAGAAGAAGCAAATTACTGGGAAATTAAGGACGGTGTCTTGTCCCCAATACTTCAATGCGGCCAAGTCATAAGCATGTGCTGCTGCTGCTTCCTCATCGTAGGCCCCTATATATTCATTGACATCAATATTTATTCAATACTGTATATATATATATATATATATTCAAATCAATTGTGTTTTCAATATATATATTTTTCATATAAAATTATTAATTATTTATGATGGTATAAAAATGGGTTTTTCTGTTCCTTGTGATCATTTTAGGGATTCAACTTACCCAGATATACTGCATTCGTTCCATGGGTTGGATTCCCGCCGGCCGAGGCAGAAAAATAGAAAAGCAAATTAATCAATCAACAAGTCATGAGGAGGAGGAGGAGGAGGAGGATCAATGAGAGCAAGAAAGTTGAAGAGAATGGAGATGGAAAGTGAACCTTGTCTTCCCTTCTTGTTCTGCGACTCATTCCAGCAGTTCTTGTCCCACAAATGAGCTTCGTATCTCCCCGTCCACCGGTGCCTGAAACACACATATATATATATACGAACTCATAAAACATGTATATATATATATATAGAAGACGTTTATAAATTATAATCATGGCCGGAAAATGACGTACCTGGTGACGCCCCGGTATACGGAGCTCCGCCGGGGAGGTGAGTCCCGGGGGACGCTCTTCCGGGTTCGCTTCTTCACCTTCGTTGCGGCGGAGCTGCTGCTGTCGTTGCTAGTGGTGGCGCCCCTGCTAGTCTTCGAACTGCTTTTCTGACTTCGCTGCTGTGAGAGCTTCGCCATCTAAACAATCGAACTTCACAAATAGAAGACGACTACAAATATATATATATAGAGAGAGAGAGAGACCCGGGGGGGGGGGGGGTACGTAATTAATATGTATGTGGTTGGTTACGTAATTAATTAATTAATATGAAGTTTAGAGCCGGCGGGGGGATGGTGGTGGTGGTGGTGACGGTGGCGGTTGGAGCCGTCTGGAAGCGGCTTTCTGGGAGTCGTTTTCTGCTTTGTCCACGCCTTATTTCGCTTTCTTCCGCTGTATATACGTACGTAAACGTAACATATGGGAATGGAATTTTAATATTTGGGATTACATCTGACGTCAGATTAAATGGTCAAATAATTATTAATAATTATTTTTTATAAAATAAATAATTATTAATAATTTTCCAGACATTATCATCAAGTTGCAAACAAAATGTCAAAATTTGAGGGTCTTTTCTGCCATCTTCGTGGTGTTTTGACTCTTTTGCCCCTCTTAATCACTTGGATTTCCCGATTAGCCTTTCTTTTACGTGTGCGTGTATCCTTCGGTCCACGTGGCGATCCCACGTCCCGTGCCCCGTTTTGGCCTCAAAAAAACTTTATATTTGCTGTCTAAATATCATTGTCGGTAAAATAAAAAAACTCACTCAAATGATGTTACAAATATTGTAAAAATAAATTTAAGATAATAATAATATCGAAACAATTATCTAAATGGTGTGTCAAAATATACTTGGAATCGACATGAAATATTATTTGCATTCATTTAGAGAAATACATAGTCTTAGTCGGATTATTTTTTATCATAAAAAGAGCCTTTATGAAGAAAAAAAAAAGAAATAATTCTTTACAAAACAACTTAGAGGCCATTTGGTTTACTCTTTTTTTTCATTTTTAAGTTGTTGAGTTTTTAAGTTGGGTAATCTTAAAAGTTAGATAGCGTTTAAACTGAAAGTATGTTTGAATAAATGTGTTTTTAAACTATCAATTAATAGTTATATATTTAGTTTGAAAGATGTGATAAGTTATCAAAATTTGACAAAAAGATAAAAATAGACATGTTATTAAATAATATATATAAAATTCATAAAAATATTAATTTTTAATAAAAATATTAAATATATTAATTTAATATACATTAATATATATATATATATGTTAACATATATACATATATATTTAACTATATATAATATATCTTATATATATATATATATAGTGAATGGGAATCGCAAACGAAGGAGAGGGCGATGGAGACAACGACGATGATGAAAGGAGATGACAATGAAGGCAATAGAGGCGACGGACAACAAGCTGGGGTTATAGTGAAGGCGACAATGGCGACGAAGGTGGCCAGAGATGGGTCTAGAGGCGGCAAAATCAAAAAAGGCAGAGGGATGAAAAGGATATAGGTTGGAAATGTGTGTTTTGTTTGAAGGCAAAATAAGTAATTTAATTGGTCAACACAATAAGCTCTTAGCAACGTTTTTGGAAAAGTTGGGGAGGGGAGCTTTTGCCAAACGCTGGTCAATTAGCTTTTAACCTACACAGCATTTAAAATGTTGGATGTTGCCAAACACTTTAAAAACTAAGCTACACAACTTTATAAACTAAATCAATAATTTATAAGTGATCAAACCAGTAAGCGAAACACCTTTTTACTCTAATTCATTTCTTTCTTACATATTCTCAACACAAGTAGTCACTTGAAAGTGACTAATACAAGGAGAGAACTGAGATAATTTTGATAGGTTTGAAATCCTATGACACACACCCAAGAGAGGGAGTGAATTGGGTAATTTAAAAACTTAATTGAACTTGAAAAACTTTTTGATACAAATTGAGGTTTTAGTGATTTAAAACATAAAGCATATAAAATGACAAATGTAAGTTTACAAAGATAAATATGTGAACCAAGTGAAGAATGGATAAGTACTTGAAAATAAAGAGAATTTAAAGAACACAAGCACATAAAAACACCAAGATATATAGTGGTTCGACTTAACGCAGGCCTAATCCACTACCTTACCTCATCACTAAAGATTTTATAAATAATCCACTAAAAATTCTCCTATTTAACCAAGTAAACCCTCGAGTCCAAGACTAGGAAATTACAATTGTCTTGCTTATGCAAGCAAGCTCTCTAACACCTAGCTAGGTATTACAATCCCTTGCTTTAAAGAGCAAATCCTCTAGCCCAACAAGTTAGGAAATATAATAATGATACAAAAGAGAGTTTCTAAGAGTATACACTCTTAGCTACAATATCTCTCAATAAAAATACAAGGTTTGAAGTAAATAATTACAAATGAAGATCAGAGCATTGAAGAGAGAAAAATAAAGCGCAATCGATGTAAGTATAAATGAGTTTATAGGTTTCCCAAAAGTTTTGCCTGAAACTAGCCGTTGGAGAATGAGAAACTAGTCGTTGGAGACTGTCAGAGACACAAACTGTCGACAGATTAAATAGGTTAGTCGACTATATTTTTGAATAAAACTAAAACATAATCGACAGATATGTAAGCATAGTCGACAGATCAAAAGTATGAAGAAAAATGCTTCTAAAATACACACTAATAGTCGATAAAGCCTAAGGCTTAATCGACAAAATGAAATATATAGTCAATAGATTGAAAGCATGTAGTCGACAGATGAAGATTTTGAAGATACAATACATTACAACATATTTACATTTAGTCTGTCGACAGTTTGTCGACAGATTGAAAGTAAATGTTCTCATTTTCTTTAATTTATATTTTATCTTTCATTTACTTTAATACATAAATATAAATAAGAAAGTACCCTCTATTTGGATTCAATAAAAATATCTAAAAAATCAAAATCTATAACCATAAAAAAATATAATTTTCGTTTTAGTACAAACTCGAGAGTTAGCAAATTTGTCACTCTCAAAATACATACTTTATATTTATTGAAAAATTCAATAATAATCGTTTTAACAATAATGAATATTGGCTATCAAAATACCGGAAAATAGTTTTCTAAATGAAAATATTTTCTTATATGTCTCCTTATAATGCACTAATCTTCCAAATTTAGAAAAATTATATTAAAGGTAAAATCTAATTATTCAAAACCAATTTGAAAAAATTATTTAGGAGATTCTTTTAGATTTTAAAGCTTGTTTGTGTAAATCTCCATCTTAGGGAATAAATTTATTTTGTTTTCAATCATCAAAACCAAATACAAGAATAAAATATCAAGTTTCATTTAGGGTTGCAATCGAGCTGAGCTTCCCTAAGCTTATCTCAGCTCGATAAATTTTTACACTAGCTCGAGCTCGAGCTCAAGTTGAGCCTGGAAGTTTGGCTCGAGCTTGGGCTCAGGCGACCCAAGCCTAGGCTCGGGTTCGAGCTAGAAATTTATCAATCAACAAATATACTTAAATCAACCTAACCTCATAAGCCGGCAGCGAGAGGCAGTGAGTGGTGGTGGTAGGCTTTAGAGATGCAGCGATAAGTGGTGAAAATGGCAGAAAGGGCAACAACGAGAGGCTTTGACTTTCTTCTCTGAAGCCGATAGCGAAGGCAGCGAGCAGGGGTGGCAGGCTTCAAATATGCAAACAGAGGCGGTGAAAAGGACCATGATGAGAGACGACGGAGAAGGAGACTGCGAGAGGCTGCAGCGGTTCTCTGAAGCCAGCGGTGAGAGGCAGCGAGCGATCACAACTCCTTTTTCGTTCTTCATTCTTCGTTCTTCCCCCTTCTGCTCTTCAAATTTCAATACACAGACATTTGGGAATTGAGAGAACAATTAGGGTTTCTAGAAAAAAAAGTATTTATAGGGTATGTTTTTATAATTTATAGTATATAAAATTATAACAACCCACATCAAGCGATCAGAAGGACCGAATCAACTTACCCTGATTAGCCTACGTGAACTTTTCAGGGGTCACCCATCCTTGAGCTAGCACGCTTAACCCGGGAGTTCTTTATTCACATTTAGCCCAAAAGGTATCAAACTGGTATTATTTCCTTCTTTACTATCCTTGATATATATACTACCTTCTCTAGAGTCCCTTATTGGACCTGACATTGAAATCTCAGGGTATTACATTCTCCCCCCCTTTATCACATGATATCCTCATCATGTAAACTTACACTGGTCCCAGATCTTCTCCTCTTTAAGGGCTGTCATCCTAAAAGCCTGCCAGGAGCCACTCCTTGTTCAGGTCCTCGTGCCCCGACGCCACTCCCCACCTTCATTGGACCACATTCTCTAAGGGTCGGCTCTGATACTACCTATAACATCTCACATCAAGATAGGAAAGACCAGATCAACTTACCCTAATGGGTTTACGTAAACTTCTCAGGGATCACCCATCTTTGAGCTACCCTAACTCAAGCATGCTTAACTCGAAAGTTCTTTATCCACATTCAGCCCAAAATGTATCTAGTTGATATTGTTTCCTTTCTTACTATTCTCAATATATATACTACTTCTCTATAGTCTCTTCTTGGATCGGACCGTGGGCTCTCGGGGTATTGCAAAAATATAAAAATTTTAATCATTCTTATTAACTATCAAATATGAAGTATGATTATTATAATATTATTAAAATTCTAATAATAATAATTTCAATCATTATTATAAACTAATAATTTTAATCACTATTATGAAATATTATTAATATTATGCCAGTTTATATATTTCTTGATTGTAACTAAAATATTTAGAATGTGCATTTAATACTGTGTGTAACGATTAATTTTTAAAATTTAATTTGATATTAGTAGAGTAGTCTAAATATTACTCGAGTGAGATATACAATTACTAAGTAGTAATTTTTTGAAATTAATGATATAAAATTATAAATATAGAGTTATTAATTATTTTAATTCATATTTATTTCTCGGTACTTAAATTAAATGTTATAGTTACTCAACTAATGTAATGTACCACTTAGTCGAATAACTATTTGGTTATTCAAAGTATTATTCTATCAATTAAGATAAGTATATAATCGATTAATCCCTTAAATGTTTAGATTTTACTTGATTAAAAATAAAAAATTATTCGAGTACAATATTTGTTAGTTGTTACTCAACTAAACATTTTCTTACTCAATTAAAATGATAATTATTCTATTAAGCTCATAAATTAATTGATTAATTTTAAGTCACAACAAATTTTTTTATCAACATATTGTATTAAACTAAGTATTACTCGAATGAGATATGCAGTTACTAAGTAGTAATTTTTTTAAACTTCATGATACAAAAATAAAAATATAGAGTTATTATTTTAATCCAGATTTATTAATCAGTACTTAAATTAAATGTTATAGTTACTCAACTAATGTATCATTTACTCATTTAATCGAATAACTATTTAGTTATTTAATTAATGTCAGTCTATCATATATTTGAATAAGATAAGTATATAATCGATTAATCTCTTAAATATTTATGTTTTACTTGATTAAAAATAAAAAAGTAGTCGACTACAATGTAACAACCTATTATTGGGTCTATGTCATGATTAATGATTTTATTTTATTTTGGTGAAAAGGTATATTTTTATATATATTCAGTTACAGAGAAATCTAGAGGTTAGAAATTTAATAAAATGGGTGGAGTTTAATATATAGGTCATGCTAATGTGAAAAGCCCAAAGGCTTGGGATAGCTAAAAAATTAAATAAAGCCCATTTCTAATGAATTGGGCCAAAACTATGTGGGGTTGTGAATTTAATTAAATTCAAGTGAATTGAGTTGGGCCTTAAGTATTGGGCCAAATTAGAAAATAAACTCTTTGGGCTTATGTGAGTTGGAACTAATTAGTAAGAGTTGAATTAATGGGTTAGCCTTGAGCCCATTTGCTATATGGTGAGATAAATTAAAGGAAATGTAATTTAATTGTGAAATGTCAAGAAAGGGCTTGAGATCCTTATTTTGAGTGTGAAAAAGGTAAGGGTAAATGGGAAATTGTATAAATGGGTTTGAAAAAGAAAACGGGGAAAAAAAATGAGAAATGGCAAATGTCCAAAAGGGGCATGATAATAATTGTGTTTGTGTGCAAGTGAAGGGAAAAATGGTCTTTTGGTGAGAGACACATGGCTATTTTCCTCTCCTTTGTTTCCCTTTATTCTCTCTCTTCCTTCCACTTCTGAGAAGTCTTCCCTTTCTTGTTTTTCTTCATCTTCTTGATTTTCTTCTTCTTCTTCTTCTTCTTCTTCTCTATTTCCGTCTCCTTCATTTGAAGCTTCAAGGGTGAATTTCAAGTTTGAAGACAAGTTCTTCTTGGTTTATCTTCTTCTAAAGAAAGATAAGTTCTCTTTGCATCTCTTGTTGATATACAAGCTTCTCTCCTTTAAGATTTGTTGTTGAGATTTATTTTTTTGTATTGTGGGTTTCTCATCCTTGATATTCTCATCGTATGGATTTTTCTTGATTTATGTTAAAACTTGTCAAAATATTCGAAAGGGTACTGGTTCACCCTATAATTTTCAGAGGGATGAGATTTATACTGTTGCAAGAATTTGGTGTTCTTGCAAGCATTTTTGGCTTTTCATTTGTTTCTTTGTGTCTCAGTATCTGGCAATCAAATGTTGAGTAAAGGCAGTCAACTGTTTAGTCTATTTTGTGTGGAGTGTGGGTCTCAACTTCAAACGGTCGACAGTTAGGCCTTGAACAATCGACTATTTCTATGAAAAAGTCTTTGTTGGTTGACCATTTCTTCCCCACCGGTCGACTATTTTTGACCTCTTTTTCCTTACGCTTATTTTTGACAGTTTACGCATGCTCTATTGTTTTGGACATAACTTCCAGTAAAAATATACAATTCAAAATCCGTTTGTTGCGTTGTAAACTAGACTCAATGAGCTTAGATTTGGTTCATAATTTGGATTATTTGGACATGAATTGATTCTTTTAGGGGCCTGTGAAATACCAACTCTAATATGATTTTTTTGTTTGTAATCCAAAAATGCTCTGATTTTTGGGGCGTAACTTCCTGTGGTGTTATCCAAATTGAAATTCGTTTTTTGTTCCATAATCTCAACTTTATAAGCTTTTCCTTGGAATATTATTGGAATTAATTAGTTACATTTTGAACCCGTAATAGCTTGGTAAACCTTGCTTAAATATGAAAATTTGTGAGATAGTATGCACTTGAATCAAGCAAGTATGCATGATAATCATGTTGGGAAATTATCATGATACGTACATAGTTGGCATGATCATGGGATTTCGTGTGTGAAATATAATATGATTATTATCTTTGCGCACGTATTATTTTGCACGGCGACTATACCCGCGAGTGAGAAAATGATATTCTCTGAGTACATCACTCGAGTCGAGGTGGCCATAGCCCTATAGGCAAGGCTAAAATTGTTATTGTTTATTGAAGTATTTTCATGATGTACATATATTCATATATGGATATAATGGTCGTGGGAGCTATGTGGAATATGTGAAAAATTCCTTATTATTGATGCATGTGCATGAACATGGAAATGAATACATGTATGTATAATAATCAAGGCATGGAAATGGGTGTGAATGGGAAAACTTGTGAGTTGTGTCCTACTTGCACATTTTTATAGAGTCGTTATTTACTCTATCTTGATTATCTATGCCTTTGATTCTATCTCTCCATGCTTTATATATATACTTGCTGAGCCTTGTGACTCACCTTGTTGTACTCTCATATCATTCTAGGTAAAGGTAAAGAAGTGGCTGAGGGTGAGTCCAATGGGGCTAAAGCCCATGTTTAGAGGTGTACAGAAACAAATCTCATACCAGAGGATCCTTGTTAGTGGTTTGATGAGGGCATATTGTGAGGAAATTTTATGTTGTAAATTTGATTAATGCCCTTGTATACATTATGTGTAGGCCATGGTACCAAGTGGAAGTATACTGATGATGTTGTAAACCCTTATGTTAGCATCCACTGATTTTTTCTAAGGATAGTATTTAGGATTTTGAATGTTATTGTTCTATATCATCCTTGTAATAACCTCCATTTGGATATCCTATACTAGTAGGACTATCCGAAAGTGGGCCACTACAACAATATTTGTTAGTTGTTACTCAACTAAACATTTTCTTACTCGATTAAAATGATAATTAAACTATTAAAATCATACATTAATTAATTAATTTTAAGTTACAACAAATCTTTTTATCAACACATTCTATTAATGATATCAACACATTTTTTTTATCAACACATTCTGTTAATCATTTTATTAATGTATTTATAAACAAGTATATTCAAAATTATAAATAATTTTATTAATATATTATATGTGATAGAGTTAGATGCCTAGGAATCAAACAATGCAAAAATTCTTACTTGGATTCACAACTTTATTGAGCATTCCATTGGTACATAGTAGGCGAAGTATGAAACAACAAAAGAGGTTTGGGATCACTTGCAGAAGTTATACACTAAGTCTAACTGTGCAAATCGATATTAGTTGGAGAATGATATACAGGCTTTACAATAGAAGAATATGAGTATTTTAGAGTTTTATACTGCTATGACTTCGATTTGGGATGAATTGGCACTTACAAAATTGGTAGGACTGAAAGCATGTGTGGACTATATTACTTATAGAGAAGAGCAATGATTGGTTCAGTTTTTTATGGCACTTCGTAGTGATTTTAAGAGATTTAGAGGCTCCATCTTGCATCGCACTCTACTTCCCTTAGTTGATTTAATGGTTAGCGAACTTGTGGTCGAGCAAACAAGTTTGAAATCTTTAGTATGAGAGGTATCTCTTCCTCCATCTAGCACCTTAGTATTGGTTGTACCTTCTCAATCATCTATGTAGAATCAGAATAAAGGTTATGTGTAGGTTGCTAGCGATGAGTGGAGTTTTTGCAAACAAAATGGACATTGGAAGTCTCAATGTCCAAATTATTAAAGAAGCAACAATCTTCACAAAGCCAACAATAGTCACAATAGCAATCTTATAGTCCCAATGCTAACATAGTAGTCGCAGTGCCACCTTGTGACTCTTTTACACTTGGAGCACCACTTTCCTCTGGTCCCTTGTTAATTGATCTAGCAGAGTAGTTTAAAAAGTTCCTAACCACACTGGCACATGCTATGTCATCCTTTACTCAAGCAGGTTTGTCATCCCAGAGTCCCTCAGGTATTTCTTCCTCATGGATCTTTAACTCAAGTGCTTCCAAGCACATGTCATCTAACTTAACATCTTTTAATTCCTTGCGTCCCTCTAACTCATCTATGTCTGTTATGACTGCTGATGGCACCCTATTGCCCTTGGCAGGTGTTGGTTATGTTAATACACATAATTTATCACTTTCAGATGTCTATTGTGTTTCAGCTTTTACCTTGAATCTTATTTCTATTGGTCAATTATGTGATTATGGATACTTAGTTTAGTTTTCTTCTACTACTTATCATGAACAGGATCCTCGATCTCAAAAGATAATTGGGATAGGCTGTAAACAATGAGGGTTATATGTTTTGGACAATCTGAGACCATCGCATGTTGTACCTCTGGTGTTGATTTGTCATCTTTCTCTTTGAATTCCTCATCTTCTAGTTTTTATTTGTGGCATTCTTTCCTTGGACATGTTTCTGCTAGTCTTTTAAAAATTTTAGTTTCTAAGGGTCAATTGGGAGATTTGCAAACTGATGGCATTTCTAACTATAATGGTTGCAAATTAACTAAATTTTCTACTTTGCCTTTTACTCACAGTGTTTCTTGTTATGTTACACCATTTAATCTTGTTCATTCTGATGTGTGGGGACCTACTCCTATTGCTATGAAAAAAGGGTCTAGATATTATGTCTCTTTTATTAATGATTATAGACATTACTGTTGGGTTTATCTTATGAAAGAACATTATGATTTTCTTTCTATTTATCGTTTTTTTAGAGCACTTGTTAAAACTCAACATTTTTGTAGTGATTAAGTGCTCTAGATGTGACTTGGGTAGGGAGTATACTTCTGCTGATTTTTCTAAATTGCTTGCTTTTGATAGGATAATTCACCAGACTTCATTTACTAACACCCCACAACAAAACGGTGTTGCTAAACAGAAGCATGGGCACATTATAGAAACTACTCATTCTCTTCTCTTGTCTGCTAAAGTTCCTAGTGAATTTTGGGGAGAAGCAGTTCTCACCATTGTTTCTTTAATTAATAAGATTCCATCTTCTCACACTTAGAGTATGTCCCCATTTCAAATGTTGTTTGGGCATCCTCCTGATTATTCCTTGTTAAGAGTTTTTGGTTGTACTTGTTTTGTCCTTCATCCTAAAGTAGAACATAGTGAGTTGACTTCACAGTCTGCTATCCATGTATTTTTAGGTTATGGGGAGGGCCAAAAGGGTTATCATTGTTTTGATCCCATCAATAAAAAATTATATGTTTCTCGTCATGTTGTGTTTCTTGAGCATATCCCATTCTTCTTTATTTTTAATAATACTCATGACGTGGCAAAGTTTGACCTCATTCATATTAACCCATTCTCTGATGATATTGATAGATCACTTTCCTATACCCCATGTACTATTGGTCCTTCATACACTACGAGTACACATGCGCCAGCTCAAGATGTCCCCATTCCTTCTATGGCCTCTCAAGCACAGCTTGAGATTGTTGATCATGCTCTTGCTCCTTCGTCTTTGCCTCCTCAACATATTCGTAAGTCCACTCAGTTGCCCGATTTTGTTTATTCTTATTATTCAGATACCTTTTGTTGTTTCTTAACTTCTGTTCACAAACTTTTTGAAGCCTCTTCCTATAAAGAAGCTATTCTAGATCCTTTCTGGCAAGAAGTTATAGCTGATGAACTTTCTACTCTACATGAGACAGACACTTGGGACTTGGTTTTGCTACCTTCGAGTAAACATGCTATTGGTTCTCATTGAGTTTATAAGATTAAAACCAAAACGGATAGTTCGATTGAACATTCCAAGGCTAGATTGGTTGCTAAAGGGTTTACTCAACAATATGGTTTGGATTATGATGAGGACTTTGCTCCTATCACCAAGATGACCACTATTCATACCCTTATTACAGTTACATCTATTCGTTAGTGGACTCTCTCTCAATTGGATGTTAAAATGGCCTTCTTGAATGGGAATCTTCAAAAAGACGTTTATATAGTTCCTTTTCTTGGTGTTTCTCATCATCTTGTATGTCTTTACAAACTCAAGAAGGCACTTTATGGTCTCAAACAGGCACCTCGTACTTGGTTTGAGAAGTTTTCCACTATTGTTGTCTCTCTTGGGTTTACACCTAGTCTTTATGACTTTGGACTATTCTTTTGATGCACTTCGACTGGTTGCATTCTATTTTTATTATATGTTGATGACATGATTATTACTGGTGATGATTGTGATAGGATTGTTGATTTGAAGTCTAAATTGGCTTGTCGTTTTGAAATGAAGGACTTACGTCCTTTATCTTATTTTTAGGGGATCGAAATTGTTTCTTCTCTTAGAGATTATCTTCTCTCTTAGTCTAAGTATGCTATTGATGTTAGTGAGCATGCTCATCTTACTGATACAAAAACTACTAACACTTTTCATAAAGCTAATGCTCAATATTCACCTTATGACAGTGTACTCTTGACTGATCCCACTTTGTATCGCACTATTGTTGGATGCCTAGTTTATCTTACCATTACACGTCCCGATATTGCTTATGATGTCCACATTGTTAGTCAATTTGTTTCAGCTCCTATTACAATTCACTAGGAAGCTATTGTTCATATTTTATGTTATCTTTGTACTACTTGCTTTTAGAGTCTTTTGTTTCCATTGACCTCACTTTTACAGCTCCGTGCATACTCTAATATTGATTGAGCTAGTAACCCCACCAATCGTAAGTCCACTATTGGCTTTTGTATATTTTTGGGTGATTCTCTTATCTCTTGGAAAAGTAAGAAACAGACTGTTGTTTCTCGTTCTTCTATTGAGGTAGGGTATCGTGCTATGGAATCCACTACCACTGAAATTGTGCGGTTGCATTGGTTACTTACAAATATTGGGACGAGCAATAAGCTCGGCCACCTCTAACACTTAGAACCAAAACGAATCTAAAACAACTATTTGAAGGCTAAAAGCATAAATATACACAAACATAAAAATAGTAAAGAAAATGTAAAGATCACAACAAGATTTACCGTGGTTCACCCTCAAAAATAGGGTTACATCCACATTGAGCTCCAACGAGAAGAGCTTATTGCACTAGTCAGAAAGAAATGTTTACACCATCTCAGTACAAACTTTCACCCTCACTATACACTCTCTGGTTCCTAACAAAAATTCCCAAAGATTACATACAAATCATAAGGCATCACTATGAACCAAAGGAAATGAAGGATATGTACAGATAAACAACGAGAGAAAAAACCCTAAAAAACCTGACTACTTCTCTTTCTTTTTCTTACTTTTAGATGTACAAATCTTGAGAAAATAAAGGGATATAAATAGGTAGGGAATGAAGTAAAGCAACAGTGGAGATAAACATTGGGGATCAGACTAACGGCTTCATTAGTAGGCTAAACGACAAAATGCTATGGAGGAATCAAACGAGCCATGAAACGATGAGGAAGGTTTCCATTTCGGGCCATCCATGAAACGACAAGGGAGGTAACCAATGTGTGGTTACCACCTGGCCATCCATCATTTATCAAAACAACAATGTTTTTGGAGTTGATGCTTCACTATACTCAACGATCTCCACCTTAAAGCTTAAACACCTCTAGGTCACACTTTTCAACATTGTACAGCATGCTTCAATCCTCATCATCATCACTCTTGTAAGTCTACCCTTCAACCAACTTCGACATGCAACAAGTCCAAACAAAGTTTGAACTTGGCTACTGTTACTATTTTTGTTCCCGTGTCGAATGGATTGTCTTGAGTGGGCACTTTTTGAATCCTCACAACATCATTAGCCACCTAATCTTTTATAAAATGGTATATCACATCCACATGCTTGATTCTTTCATGATACATTGGCTTTTTGCATAAATTGATAGCATTATGGCTATCTGAAAACACCGCAATTTTACTTTGTAGTAGATGGATCTCCTTCAGAAGTGTTGTACCACCCCGAAAGGATCATAAACAAATCTTCTAGGGATACCCGAAAGAATTCTTTCGGGTAAAACCAAGAGATTTTTTTGGATAATTCCAAAGAAGATAGCCACATGAAAGGATAGATCATCCCTGAAAGACCCTTTCGGGTCTCTCCCAAAACGAAATTAAAAGCACCTTCATTGAAGCCAAGCTACAGGACAACAAAAATGACTTTTTGCAACCATTGAGTAAAACCACCATAACTTACCTTTTTCATTCTAGACATTTACTGCTTTCTTTGAGAATTACTATCTTTCCTTTCTGACACTAACTTAAGCATTGAAGGGTGTTAACGGGTGAACACTCCATGCGAGCCTTCTAACCCACTTTTCCCTTGCAATTCTTTATGAAAGGATCCCTTTCTCTCTGAGAGGAATCAGAGCTTCTTTCAGGGTGGAGTTCGAGTGGACCTTAGTTCTTTTGGGACATGATTTACCTCGGGCATAGTTCTTACGGGCAACAGTTCTTTCAGGATCGTAGCTTTTCTAGGGACAACAGCTTCTCTCAAGGCCATCACTTTTTTCGGGACATCTATTCTCTTGGGACAACAACTTCTCTCCGAATAGCAACTTCTTTTGGGACACAACTTCTCCCAAGAACAATTCTTTTGGGGGGGAAAATGAATCCTTTGGAGATTGTTCCCCTCACCCGATCCACTATGTGTTAGAACCTCATATAACAGTCTATCCCACCGAGTAAAATTCTAATTGTTGTATTTTGGCAACAATAATTTAGCATCATCTATGGGAATTGAACTAAAAGCCAATCTTAACACAAGATGCCAAAACAGACAATGTCAGCCAGTTTGGCGAACCTATCAAACCCCACCCGAAGGAGCACTCGCACTAAGACAAGAGCCACATGAGACCCTAACTAGGTGCACCCCATAGTACCTAGACTTTTGGAAGATCGCTTAAACAATGAGGTACGCTCAAGGAACATTCCTATGCTCGAAGGCAACCAAACCACCGGACTGAGGGGCATGGAACATTCAGAACAGGGAGAGGTACACATAGTTGGATTGAGGAGACATACGACAAGGCAATGAAGGAAAGTCCCACTCGCAACTCCCACAAGTCAAGAACAACACTCCCATGAACAGTCTTCAATTCCAAGGAGGAACGTCGTGGCGATTTGAGTACCCCCAAGACCCTCTGGGATAGCTCCACCCATAAACCCACTCTTGGATTATGAACAATTGCAAAAGAATTTTGAGGAGTTGAAACACTAGAATGATGAACTCAGGATGAATAATGAGGAGAGCATGAGAAGACTACAAGGAATAACTACTTTACTACATGAACTAATGCTCAACATCCACATTCCACACATGGGACAAACAGGCACATGGGGAGAACACCGAAGATCCCAAGACAACCCTCCAAGGAGTGCACAGTAGGGATAAGGATTGAGACTCCACGGCTAAATAACCAAGTTCCAAAAATGGCAGACCTAAGAAGGGAATATGACAGGCGGGCAAGGAAAGCTCCCATGTATGAAGAGACAATAGAAAACACCCTCTCAAGAGCTCATTTACATCCCACCTACTTGTAAAAATGAAGCAGAACAAGAAACAATCATGGCATCAAACATTAAACGCCTCATAGAAGAGGTGCTAGAGTAGAAGTGATGATGGTGCCAAATGAGACCCCCACAAAAGGGTTTCCCCTGTCCGAAGAACTCCAAAGGCAGCCAGTGCAACCAGGGTTCAAGTTGCCACAATTATCAGTATATTTTGGGAAAGAGGACCTAGAGAAGCATCTACAACATTTCATCACCATGGCTATGTTACATGGGTGGAATTAGGTCACTAAGTGCAGAGCATTTCCCCTCTCCCTAGCAGGACAAGCTCAGCAATGGTTTACAAACTTACTCCCAGGGTATATATGATCGTTTGAGTAATTGAAGAAAGAGTTTTTTAAGGCATTCTCAGTGCACATACTGAAGAAGAAGAAGAGCGATATGTATCTCATGAGCTTGCAACAGAAGCCCCATAAGTCGTTAAAGTAGTACATCAAGCTTTTTAGAGTTGCGACCCAGGAAGTGAGGGACCTCCCAGTTGGGTTAGCTGTGTCAACTTTGCTCAATGGGACCACCTTTACCCCACTCAGAAAATCCCTGGCATTTTCTTAGCCAGAATCCATGTCGAAAATGTTTGCTCGAGCATAACAATTTATAATCCATACAGAGATTTTAGAAGCCTAGGAAGCCAAGAAAAGGGGGAGATCAAGTGACACTGGGATCAATAGGGCAATGAAAATACAACGGAGGGAAGAGCCACCGAAGATGCAATTTCGCAACTTCACCCCCCTTAGTGAATCGAGAGCAGCTATCCTTTCCTCCATCACGCACACAGGGCTTGTCAACTTTCCCCCTCACTCCAACTAGCCTATGGGTAGGAACATGGACACTTTCTGCAAATTCCATGAGTCCTCGGGGCATACTAAAGAATAGAGTCAAAAACTTTGAAATCAGATTGAGAAATTGATCTGGCAAGGGAAGTTGGACAGATTCATACTGGATAAGCCCAAGAATCAGCAAGGCAAGAGAGAAGAGTGAATGAGGGATAAAGTGAGGACGCCCTCTCATCCCAAGACTGATGCTCCCAAGAGAATAGAAAACCAACAGCCCTGTCGAAGGGAAGGAGAGAGAAATGATTAGAGGAGAGAAGAAGAAGGGAAAAGTGTTGGAGAAAATGATAATAAGCCCACAATAGAGAGAATTCATGTGATCTCAGGTGGGGAAGGCCTAGGTAGAGATTCCTCCTCCACCCGAAAGGCTTATACATGCCAGGCATTACATGTGGACTCAGTGGCCAAGGTCCAGGAAAATGAAGACCCCATCATTTTCACCCTGTAGGATCAGGGGGGGTGCTGCTCCCCCAGGATGACGCCCTAGTTATTTCAGCAGTCATTGCCAAGCACCCGATCAAGCGGATACTGGTGGATAACGAGAGCTTAGTAAATTTGTTGCACTGGAATTGGTTTGAGAAGATGCATATCACCCATGACCGATTGAAGAAGGTCACGTCTCCCCTATATAGCTTCATTGGGGAGGCAATCCCAGTAGTCAGATCAGTCAAACTGCCCATTACTCTAGGAAACCACCCCCAAGTGATCACTATACAAGTTAACTTCATGGTGGTCAAGACCTGGTCCCCTGCCTACAATGTGATCTTGGGGTTATCTCTTATCAACTCTACAAGAGCAATCATCTAACCAAGGTACCTCCTGATGAAGTTCCCCACACCTCAAGGTAAGGCCAAGTGAGAGGTAACCAGAAGCAAGCTAGAGTATGTTAAGTAAGCTCTATTAAAGGTGCCAAGGGAAAGGAAAAACCAATTACAGGGGAGACATTAATGATTAGTAAACAACCTCTTGATGTTTTTAAGCGCCAACCGATGGAAGCCCTAGAAGTGGTCCTTTTAGTGCCTAGAACTGATGAACGGCCTGTACATGTAGGCAGTCAACTAGAAAACACCAAAAAGGAAGAAATCATTAGATGCTTAAGGTCCTGCTTCGATATATTTGCTTGGAGTCCCAACAATATGCTCGAGATAGATCCCCGCATCATAGAACACCTTTTGAAAATGCAACTAAGAGCGCGCCCCATTAAACAGAAGAAAAGGCACATAGCACCGGAACAGCTCAAATACTTAGAAGAAGAAGTTAACAGGTTCCTGGAGGCCAGATTCATCAAGGAGGTGCAGTATCCAGACTGGCTAGCCAATGTGGTTATGGTGAAGAAAGCAAATGGAAAATAGAGGATGTGTGTTGATTTCACTGACCAAAACAAGGCTTATCCCAAAGATTCCTATCCTCTTCCAAGAATAGATCGTCTAGTTGACAAAACATCGAGGTGTGCCATGTTGATTTTCCTAGACACTTTTTCGGGCTATCATCATATCAGCATGTATCTGCCCGGCGCTGAAAAGACAACCTTTATCACGGAGAATGGAATGTATTGCTATAAGGTGATGTCGTTTGGGCTGAAAAATACAGGGGCCACTTATTAGTAGATGGTTTACTAAGTGTTCAAGGACTTATTGGGAGATGTGATGGAGGCATATGTGGATGACATGATCGTGAAGAGAAAGCCTAGAGAACGACAAGCTAAAAAATTGGCAAGTCTTTACAATACTTCAAGAAAACCAAATGCAGTTAAACCCTAGCAAGTGCGCATTCGGAGTGAAGTCTGGAAAATTCTTAGGTTACATGATCACACATCAAGGGATTAAAGAAAAATCAGAGAAGGTACAGGTTGTGATTGACATGCAATCCCCCTCGTCAATTAAAGAGATACAGAGGTTGACAGGGCGTTTGGCGGCTCTGGGCCAGTTTCTCTCTAAACTGGTCAAGCGAAGCCTCCCCTTTTTCAAAGCTCTCAAACGGGGAAAGAGCTTTCAATGGAATGAAGAGTGTGAGAAGGCCTTCCAGGAATTGAAGACCTACTTGAAAGAAATACCTTTGTTGACCCAACCAAAAGAAGGGTAACCTCTATATTTGTACTTGGGGATCAGTCATCAAGCTACCAGTGTAGTTTTGATTAAGTAGATGGGGCAAGTCGATCAACTAGTTTACTACATCAGCAAGGTATTGCAAGGGGGCGAGTCATGATATCCTTATGATGAAAAGGTGGCTTTGGCGTTGATCACAGCAACGAGGAAGTTGAGACCCTATTTCCAAGCCCATGCCGTAACAATGTTGACTGACTAGCCATTGAGACAAATTTTGCAAAAACCTGAATGTTCGAAGAGGTTCACCAAATGGGCCATTGATCTTAGCAAGTACGACATCAGTTTTAAGCCTAAGAAGGCAATAAAGGGGTAGGCACTAGCAAACTTCATAGTGGAATGCACTCACTCACCCATAGTGGATGCCCCCTAGTGAAGAATGGATGTTGTTCATTGATGGCCCGTCAAATGCTAAAGGGAGTGGAGTTGGGGTGGTCTTAATATCCCCCGAGAAGGAAATCTTGGAATATTCCCTCCACTTCACCTTCCCTAGCTCTAATAATACAACAAAGTACGAAGCAACGCTGGCATGGATGAAATTCACAGAGAAATTGAAGGTGACTAACTTGACTGCCCATAGGTATTTGAAACTGGTTGTGCAATAGTTTCAGGGAACTTATGAGGTGAGAGAACCAATGTTGTCCCAGTATTTGCAGGATGTGAAAGAATTAGCACACAAATTCAGACGCTTTGCATTGATCTAGATCAACAAATCTCTCAACCAACATGTTGATGCATTGTCTAAGCTGACCTCTGCCTGAGACACCCCTAGGCGGTTGATTCACATGGAGGTCCTACAATGGCCGAGTATAGATGAGGGGAATAAGAACGCTTCAGTGCATTGTGTCATAAGGCCAAAAGATTGGAGAACACCCTTGTTGAAGTACTTGCTCAACCAAGAGCTTCCAAAAGTCCCCACGGAAGCTAGGAGATTGAAAACCAGTGCAACTCATTTCACAGTAATCGGCCAAGAACTGTACAAGAGAGGATACTCCATGTCGCTGCTAAAGTGCCTGGGGCTTGAGGAAGCGCAACAAGCCTTAAATGAAGTTCATGAAGGAGATTGTGAACACCTCGGGCTGAAAAAACCCTATGTGATAGTTTCTTTTGGCCAACCTTTAGATAGGATAGAACTTGAAAAGTACGAAAGTGTGATAAATGCTAGAAGCATGCCCCCTTGATAGTGTGGCCTCCCTTATCCATGCAACCAATATTCCAATTGTTTCCATTCGCACAGTGGGGACTAGACATACTGCGTCCGTTTCCAATGGCATCAACTTAGAGGCCGTGGATTACTTCACGAAGTGGGTTGAAGTAAAGCCTCTAGCAACCATAATCAAGAAGAAGGTTGAGAGGATGGTGTGGACGGACATAATTTGTTGCTTCGGTATTCATTGCATACTCAACACAAACCATGGGACGCAATTCAACTCTAATGCCTTCAGAGCCTTTTGTCAAAGGTAGGGGATCAGTCTAAGAATGGCGTCCATCGCATACCCCCAAGCTAATGGGCAGGCTGAAGCAAGAAATAAGACCTTACTACATTGGCTGAAGACCTGTCTGGAAAAGGAAAAAGGTTGATGGGTCGATGAACTCCCCAGCATCTTGTGGGCCATCCGAACAATCAGCCGGGTGCCTACTAGTGCGACATCATTCAGCTTGGTTTATGGAACAGAAGCACTGATACCGATAGAAGTGGACAAAGCACGAGACGCAAGGCCGAGTCTATCACCAGAAGCATTGCCCGATTCGGCCAGGGGCTGGGATTCTTTTTAATTTTCCATTGTAATTATATCTCTCAATGAATTAAAGAATGCACCCCCTGTATTCCTGTGGAGTAGGAGAAACTATAAGTAGAACCACATAAAATCTCCACACACCCTGACTATTTGTATACGCTATAGAATGTGATACAGGTATAACAGTTTGAGCACAACCCGCTCCAAAAGGTCAAGTCGCTTAGTGGCAATCTGGTGCCAATAATCAGAAGCTGACCCAATATCACTAGAAGATCCGACATCTATACCTGTAGGCACACCCAAATTCCTTGTTTGAGTCCGATGCTTTGCCCTTTGGCTAGACTCGACTCCTTAGTTGATATGGTGCCTCGGCCTCCAGGTAAACTTGGATGTCTAACAGGAATCCTGCGCTGGACCATTGGCCAAGCCCAGATTCCCCAAGGTAAACCATCCTTAGGAAGGCATGGAAAGAGGTAGAGCAACCATATGACAGTTTTGAAATGATTCTGCTCACCATGGTTGAGTCACCTGGTCGTAATCTAGGGTCGATGACCTTAGACAAACCCGGGATCGCCGAATGATCCGATGCTTATGCTCACCAAGCTCACCCAGATCCCTTGTTTGAGTCCAGTCCTATGCATTTTGGCTAGATCAACTCCTTGGTTAATCCGGTGCCTAAGCCTCTTGACAAACTCGGACTCCCAGTAGGAATCTCAGACTGAGCTGCGAGTTAAACCCAGATTCCCTGAGGTAAACCGACCCTAAAAGATGTTGTATCATATTTTTTGATATATGAGAAAATGTGTTTGATGAAAAATCTATTTTAGAATCAAAAATCCTTTATGTAAATCTCATATTTCGAAATAAGCTTTTCATATTTCGAAACATACATGAATTGTGTTTGGCACGAATGTTCAAATGTTTGAAAAATCTAGAGTTCATGCATCATGTTTCGAAACCTAGTATCTATGTTTCGAAATATAGCTCTGCCATGTTTCTATAGTTGTTTTGAAATGCTTTTTGAAAAGGTTTCAATGTTTGTTAAGTCTGTATGTCATATTTCGAAAGCAATTTGAAAGATTAAGCATATGTTTTGAAACCTATATAGTAAGTTTCAAAACCTCTGACAATTCTATCAGTGGAGCATTTAAAATCTGAGTTGCATATGTTTTGAAATAAGTTTTTGAAGTATGTATCGAAACCTTCATAGCATGTTTCGAAACCTATGACTCTGTCAACATAATATTTAAAAACCAGAGATGCTTTTGCTTTTTCATTCTCTTTATATTCAAAAGCTTTTTAAAAAGTTTACTTTTTATTTAATCTCCATACTCTATGATTTCATTTTCAAATTTTTGAAAGTGGAGAACAAAACAAAATCATAGTAAGCATCTATCCTTGTCTCTTACTCATGCTGTCTCCCAGTGCAAAACCAGTTGTAAAGGTTGGATGTTTCAAAACATGTGATGTATGTTTCGAAACCATAGTGTAAAATTATGTTGTTTCAAAATCAATAAGCTATGTTTCGAATCCTACTTTAATATCCTGTCTCTAACGGCTATAATTGCATTTAATCTGTTGGGTTGTAAAAGATAAGGTTTATTTATCTTGATAAAGTTTGTAAGGTTTGAGTTTAGCCTTAAAATTCATTGTGGTGTAAGGTTCGAGTTGAGCCATAAAACTCATCGTGTATAAGGTTTTAGGGTGAACCGTGATAAAACCCTTGTTGTGGTTAATCACTAGTGAAAGTGATCGTGTTTGAAAATCCTTTAAGTGGGTAAACTTAAAGGTAGTGGACTAGGCAAGGTGCCAAACCACTATAAATCTCGTGTGCACTTGCTTTACTATTTTATTTATCTATTCTCACAGTTCAAGCTTTCAAAAGATTCATTTTCAAAACCTAAAAGTTTCAAAATAAGCAAACCAGAGGGGAAGTTTTCGAAACTTATATAGTAAGTTTCGAAACATACTTAACAAAAAGGTTGATTTTGAAACATACTTTTTCTTATTCGAAACATAGTATTCTGTAAGCAATAGATCTTTAAACTATCAAAGAATTTACCCTAATCCCAATTTACCTCCCTCCCCTCTTGGGATATAATTGTCATCATTTGAAACTAACAATTAGTATTAAAGCAAGGTCTCTAAGTGTTTTGTACGTTTAACCACCCAAGAGCAAAGATCCAAATGGCATTCAACACCGACTTCAAGTTAGAAAGACAAAACACCTCAAGGCCACCTTATTTCAATGGTTCGAACTACACCTACTAGAAAACAAGAATGAGGTATTTCTTTCAAGACACAATTTACCTCAGGCATAGTTCTTACAGGGAAGAGTTCTTTCAAGACCGTAGCTTCTCTCGGGATAGTAGCTTCTCTTAAGGTCGTCGCTTCTTTCGAGACACCTATTCTCTCAAGAACAGTTCTCTAGGGATAACAGCTTCTCTCCGAATAGTCTCTTATTTTGGGACACAGCTTCTCCTGAGAACAATTATTTTAGGATCCATTCTTCCAAGAGATTCTTTCAGGAAAAAAGGTAGCCTTCGAAGATTATTCCCCTCACCTGATCCATTATGTGTTACAACCTCATACAACAGTCTATCCCACCGAGTAAAATTCTAATTGTTGTATTTTGGCAATTACAAGAAGGCCTTGAAGCCATATAGCCTCTCTGAATGCATCTGTCATCGCCATATATTTTGTTTCAATGAAAGACAGTGAAACCAGAGGCTGTAACTATGATTTTCAACTCATGCAGTTACCACATAAAGTGAAGAAGAAAGCAATGGTAGATTTTCTAGAGTCTTGATCCCCTGCAAAGTCAGAGTCTACATACCCCACAAGATCAAGTGTATCACATATTTTCTTATAACTCAAACCAACATTTATAGAACCACCAATATATCTCAACAAGTATTTCAAATCATCCCAATGAGGTTTCCCGGGATTAGACATAAATCTACTAAGTAATGAAATTGAATATGCAAGGTCTGGCCTGGTACTAGTCATTGAGTACATGATAGTTCCAATCACATTCGCATATGGAATGTTTTCCATCTTAAAAAACTCAGAATCAGATGAAGGACACTAAGATTTTGATAAAATAAAATGATCAGCCAAAGGAACACTTACAAGTTTACATTCAAACATGTCAAATTTATACAATGTTTTCAATAAATAGTCATATTGATATATCTTTAAACTAAATCTACTTCTATCTCTCTCAATCACCATTCTCAAAATTTTCTTAGCAAGACCTAAGTCTTTCATGTACATACCCCACAAGATCAAGTGTATCACATATTTTCTTATAACTCAAACCAACATTTATAGAACCACCAATATATCTCAACAAGTATTTCAAATCATCCCAATGAGGTTTCTCAAGATTAGACATAAATCTACTAAGTAATGAAATTGAATATGCAAGGTCTGGCCTGGTACTAGTCATTGAGTACATGATAGTTCCAATCACATTTGCATATGGAATGTTTTCCATCTTAAAAAACTCAGAATCAGATGAAGGACACTAAGATTTTGATAAAATAAAATGATCAACCAAAGGAAAACTTACAAGTTTACATTCAAACATGTCAAATTTATACACTGTTTTCAATAAATAGTCATATTGATATATCTTTAAACTAAATCTACTTCTATCTCTCTCAATCACCATTCTCAAAATTTTCTTAGCAAGACCTAAGTCTTTCATGTCAAAATTTATATTTAACAAAGATTTCAATTAACAGATTTTAGACTTGGGCTTACTAATTAGTAAAATATCATTTACATATAATAGCAAGTAAACAGGAATATCAGGGAGTATGAAGTAAAAACAATTGTCATATTAACTTCTAATAAAACCAATCCCTATATATAGCAAAATTATCAAATTTTGTATACCATTGCCTAGGGGATTGTTTTAGTCCATACAAGGATTTTTTAAGTAGACAAACATGTTCAAGATGAAGAGAACTAATATACCTAACATCTTGCATCATATATATTTGCTCATCAAGATCACCTGTAGAAAAGCAATTTTGACATCTAATTGTTCCAGTTCTAAGTCTAAATGCATAACTATAGCAAGCATCATGCGAATAATTTTAAGCTTGACTACAGGTGAGAAAATTTCATTATAATCTATGCCCTCCCTTTGAGTAAAACCCTTTGTTACTAATCTAGCTTTATATCTAATGGGGTCTAAGGGAGTCATACCTTCTTTGAGCTTGAACAACCACTTACATTGAACCAACTTCTGCTTCTCTAGTTTTGGAACCAATTTTCAGGTTCCATTGGCCATTAGAGAATCCATCTCCTCGTCCATAGCTTGCTACCACTTGGTGCAATCCTGGGAGCTAACAACTTCTTCATAACTGGACGGCTTACTACTCCTCATTTCCATTCCTACAACCAAAGCACAAAAAACTAAATCTACATAAGCATATCTTACAGGAGGTTTTACAGCCCTCCTACTTCTGTCTTGAGTTAGTTGGCAGTCCCTGAGATCTTGCTGAGATAAGTCATATTGCTCTACCTCAATCTCAGGATCATCATTCTCCTCATGATCAAAGGTTTGATCCAAGTTGGATGCTGGTAAGGGATCATCTTTTATGTTTGGCTCTAGAGATGTGGGAGCAACTGGAAGGTCATCAACTTCTATCAGTTGCTTCACCTCAAATTGAGTACCTTCCGTTATTATATAATCATTTAGGGTTCTAGGTTTAGTGCCTATCTCCATGTTTAATAATTTCTTGAAAAACAACCTCATTAAATAAGACATCCCTGCTTATAATTATCATAACTCCACCTGAATGTCTATCCCATAGCCTATAGCCCTTAGTCCCTTTTTGATAGCCAACAAACACACATTTCATGGACCTAGGCTCTAGCTTTCCCTCAGATTGGTGTTCATAGGCTTCACATCCAAACACTCTCAGGAAGTTTAAGTTCAGTTTCCTACCT
Organism: Diospyros kaki; assembly: GCA_036245055.1. Classification (NCBI taxonomy): domain Eukaryota; kingdom Viridiplantae; phylum Streptophyta; class Magnoliopsida; order Ericales; family Ebenaceae; genus Diospyros; species Diospyros kaki. Next base: position 10,049,059 of record BSEG01000003.1, read on the forward strand.
ATCCATTTTTTCTCCAGGCATCTAAGGTTCAAAACTGTTGAAAGGCTTCTATCTACTAAGTGTGCAGTAGTTGAGAGAGCATCTCCCCAAAATGATTTTGGCATACCAAAGGTAAACAATAAGCACCTAACATTTTCTAACAGTGTTCTATTCTTTCGCTCGGCGACCCCATTTTGCTGGGGTGTGTTCCTTACTGTTTTATGCCTAAGTATACCATGAGAGTTACAAAACTCATCAAACTCCCAACTACAAAATTATAATCCATTGTCAATTCTTAAAATTTTAATTTTCTTATTAGTTTGATTTTCTACTAAGGTTTTTCAAGTTTTAAATCTTTCTAAAGTCTTATCCTTAGTTTTAAGTAGAAACACCCAAACTTTTCTTGTAAAATCATCAACAATGGATAGAAAATACCTGTTACCACCATAGTAGGCATTTGAGAAGGACCCCATAGATCTGCATGCAAATATTCCAAGCATGCCTTTGTCAAGTGAGTTTCTTTATGGAATTTTAACCTGTGTTGCTTGCCTAGAACACAAGGCTCACAGAAATTCAGGGGTTCTACAAGCACTAAAACAAGGTAACCTTGGTTTGATAGAGCCCGTAAACCTTTCTAGCTCATATGACCAAGCCTCAAGTGCCATAGCTCTGTCTTATCAGATTTAACCACATAAGCAGAAGATGTATTAACAAGTAATTGATAACAACCATTCAAAACATGCAAACCGTGCTTCTTAGTACCAATAAGAATCAGATCATCATTTTAAAATACATACATAAAGTCATTTTTAGTTTTATAAGAAAAGCTTCATTTATCCAAGGTACCAAGAGAAATCAAATTTCTTTTTAAACCAGGCACATACCTCACACCAGTAAGCATTCTAATTTTATTATCATGCAATTTAAGAGAGATATCACTCATGCCTTGAACACTACAAGAATGATTGTTTCCCGTGTACATAGTATCATTTTCTCTATCATTAAAATTTTGAAAACATTCAATATTTGGACACACATGAAAAGAACATCTTGAATCCATTATCCATTCATTAGTGGTGGAGGAACTAGATGCAATAAGAACTTCTGCCAAACTATTAGAGCTACTAGCAACTACAGTCACATTTCCCCCTCATTTCTATTTTCTTATGAAATCATAGTAATATTTCTTTATATGACCTTCCTTCTCATAGTGATAATATTTCCACTTAGTTTGTTTCTATTTTCCCTTCTTATCTTTCATTTTACCCTTAGACCCTGACCCACCATATTGATCAATGTTTTCAGCATTACTCTTTTTATCACTTTTTTCTTTTATAAACAAATTACTGCCAGATTTCTTAGAAGTATTTAGTTCTAATTCCCTAGCCTTAATCCCAAAAATAACTAGCTATAACCTAAGGACAATACCAATATAATGTAAAACATGTTTAACAACATTACAATCTTCAAGCAGAGAATTCAACAATATCATAGCTTCACTAGTATCACCTAAGGCTTGATCAATATCGCTTAACAGTAAAGTAAGTCTAGTAAATTCATCAATATTTTCATCCATAGATTTAGAAGCATCCATTTTAAATTTAAACAACACTCCTTTAAGATAAACAAAATTAGGAGCAGTCATAACAGCATATAAGGATTCAAGTTTATTCCAGAGATTAAGGTTATCCATACCATCAACCTTACATATTATACTATCACCCAAATGGAGGAATATGAGGTTAAAGGCCTCTTCTCTAATCTCGGCAGTCCTTCCAATCTGCTCCACATTCCATTTCCTATCATCAGGCTCTAGTGCTATAATCACCTTGTGATGAGAGATCAAGACTCTCATTTTTTTCTTTCATCTTCCAAAATTTCCTTTACCATCAAATATTCTGATTTCAAATTGGGTAGACCCCATCTTCGCCTTACACGAAGGTAACCTAATTCTCTAAACATTGATCGAGACTCACACAGTAAAACACCCAGCTGACCGAGGCTCACAATAAACCCTATAGAATCAAATTGATACAAACAACGCAAGGTAACCCAAGATTTAAACAACTCAGATTCTGATTGGACCTAACCTTAAAACATGAACACCAAAACTGTGCTCTAAAACCACTGTTGAGACGAGTAATAGTCTCAGCCACCTCTAACACTTAGAACCAAAATGAATCTGAAACAATTATTCAAAGGTTGGAAGCATAAATATGCACAAACATAAAAAAAGTACAGAAAATGTAAAGAACACAACAAGATTTACCGTGGTTCACCCTCAAAAATAGGGCTACATCCACGTTGAGCTCTGATGAGAAGAGCTCACTGTACTAATCGAAAAGAAATGTTTACACCATCTCTGTACAAACTTTCACCCCCACTATACACTCACTAGTTCCTAACAAAAATGCCCAAAAATTACATACAAATTAGAAGGCATCGCTATGAACTAGAGGAAATGAAGAACATGTACAAAAAAAAACAACGAGAGAAAAAACCCGACTACTTCTCTTCCTTTTCTTACTTTTCGATGCACAAATCTCGAGAAATCATAAGGATATAAATAGGTAGGGAATGAAGCAAAGGTGGAGATAAACGTTGGAGATTAGATCAACGACTTCAATAGCAATAGGCTAAACGAAAAAATGCTATAGAAGAATCAAATGAGCCATGAAACGACAAAGGAGGTTGCTGTTTTGGGCCATCCAAACATACGGGTTCCAAAACGACAGTGTTTTGGAGCAGCCAGTGTGTGGTTGCCACCTGGCCTTCCATCCCTTATCAAAACAATAGCGTTTTTGGAATTGATGCTTCACTATACTCAATAGTAGACATGGGTGCTCCTCTTTCCTCTCTAATGATGTTTTACTCTTGTGTTGGTTTTGATGATGAAAAACAAATGATTTATATCTTAAGTTAAATATATGATTTTCAGGTTTTCAGACAAAAATCAATTTCAAGTACCTTTGTGAAAATGAAAACCAAATGAATTACATGTATGGAGATTTACAAAAACAAGTATTAAGATTTAAAAGAATCTTCTAAATGATTTTTACAAATTGGTTTTGATCCATTAGATAAATGAAGCAAAACATTTTCAAAGGCAAAAGACCATGCATACTCTTTATAGATTGATGATTTTGTCTTTGACATGATTTTAATGATAAAATTCAATTGTATTTTATGATGTAGTTATTTTATTAATTTTTATTTATTTGGTGCTCTAAATTTTTTTATTAAGCACCAAAATAAAAAATTAATTTCATCATACAATTAAATGTCAAAAATCTTGTTATAGATTTCTAGATGACATTTGAAATATTATGTTTGTATTTGATCAAAATTGTTGAATGAAAATTAAATCCAATACCAAAATATCTTGTGATAAATTTTTTAATGGCATTTGAAATATTATGTTTTTATTTGATTAAAAAAATTATTATGTGATAAATTTATATTTGAAATATTATGATTTTTATTTGATTAAAAATGCTCCAAAAAGTTATTTGTCAAAGAGTTTAAAAATAAAATTAGTATTGCTGCTCCCAAGTTATTTCTCAAAGAGTTTAAAAATAAAATCAGTATTGCTGCTCCTAAAATTCGAACCTACATTACCAGCATACCTAAGCACTTAAGTGCACACAAAGAACTACTCCAACTAGAAGCACCTTTGTTTATTTATGTGCACAAATTTTTATTTCTTTCAATCTGTCGACTAATGCTCTAATGCTTTGAATCTGTCAACTAACTCATTTTCATCTATCAACTAAGTCATTCAATCTGCCGACTAACAGAAGTTATCATTAAATATGTCAACCGATTTTCCTCATCTGACGATAGTTTGTGTCGCTGAAAGCTTTCAACAACTAGTTTTTCAAAATCCAACAGCTATAAATGACTAGTTTTCTATTGAAGCTCTTGGGATACCTATAAATACAATCAATGATGATCTAGAAGAGCCTAATGGATGGGAATGAAATGAAGTGAGCTTACAAATTATTTTTACACTTCTCAATTGTATTTATGCTTTCATAATTTTCTCTCAAAGACTTTGATCTTCATTTGTATTTATTTGTTTCAAGACTTGTATCATTTTGAGAGATCTTGTAACTAAGAGATTTATCTCTTAGATTCTCTCTTATTGTACATTTCTTGTATTTCTTACCTTGTTGTACTAGAGGACTTACTTATTGAAGTAAGGGGTTGAAATACTTAACTTGGTGCTAGAGGGTTTGCTTATCCAAGCAAAAGGTTGTATTTTCCTAATCTTGGACTAAATGGCCTACTTGGGATCAAGTAGAAGGTTTTTAGTGAATTGGTTAAAATCCTTAGTGATGAACTAAGGTAGTGAATTGTACTTGATTTAAGCCGAACCATTATAAATCTTTTGTGTTCTTTATCTTTCTTATTTTTTATCCTTTAAGCATTGCATTTGTCATTCTATACATATTTTATGTTTTAACTCACTAAAACCTCATTTGTATCAAAAAGATTTTAAGTTTTATCATATTTTTTAAATTACCTTATTCACCTCCTTCTTAGCTGTGTGCCATAACATTTCAAACCTATTATCTAACCTCTTATGTATTGTGACAATAAAAGTGCTATTCAAATCTCTCACAACTCTGTGCTCCATGAGTACACAAAGTATATTAAGATTGACTATCATCTTATTCGCCACCATCTACAGCATGGCACTATTTTCTTACCCTTTGTTTCTTCGTCATTATAGCTTGTTGACTTCTTTACGAAGTCACACCCAGTTCATCGTTTTCGTTTCTTGCTTGACAAACTCTCATTGCTTAGTAGCATCGTGAGTTTGAGAAAGGATGTTAGCGTAATTAGTATTTTGTAATTATTATTGTACTTTCAATAATTTAAAGGTAATTTAGTATTTTGTTTATTGTAGTATATATTCTCTTTGTGTTCTATTATTTTGCCCTAGCTTTAATGGCTCAATGATTAATCTTGTTCTTCTTCCTCTCTTTATTCTTCCTCTCGTTATTCTTCTTCTCTTAGTTTGATTTATATATAGGAATTACTTTGATTTAGATTATTCATGGACTACATCTCTCTCTCTCTCTCTCTCTTAATTTTTATTTATTATTTAACTTAATAAGTGGTTTAATTAACTTAACTTAAGTTAATTAGAGTTTAAGCAACGATGTTAATGATAAGGAGGTGTCTAAGCATAAAAATTAAATCACATGCACATCTAAAATAATTTCTAAACCACATGAAATGTTTGCATAAAAGACCCAAAGCATAAATGTTGGGATGAGACGAAACTCAAACCCTAGATCAACACTTTAAAGCTTGAATAAACAGAGTGATTGCTTGCATAAATAAATGGACTAAATCATACACAAAAACAAAAGAACCGAATCAAACATAAACACACACGATTTACCATGGTTCACCTATTAAAGAGGGATGCGTCCACGTTGAGCTCTGACAAAAGGAGTTCACTGCACTATAGAGATAAAAATGTTTACAGCCACCGATTACAAAACAAAGAACACTCTCAGATCTCTCTGTACATAAACAATCGCTCCAAAATTAAACCAACCCCATAACTACAATCTAAGATCAGAGGCTTAACACTTAGAGAAAAACAAACCGAGTATCTATACAGAAAGCTTGAAAAAAGATAATGATCGAAACAAACCCTAATTGCAATAGATAATCGGAGGTCGTCTCACTTACCATCCCGAGGTGACTGTAGCTGATATAAATGAGACTTAAGTGGTACAGGTGAAGCAGAGCATCGACGATTGGGGAAGAGGCAGGCTAAAAGACAAAGTGCAGCACGCCAAGAGAAACGGAAAAAGTGGTTACCATTTTGGCCTTCCACCTAGAGCCCAAAACGCTGCCGTTTTGGGCAGCCTTGGGGGTTACCAAAAGACCTTCCTGCCCTTGCCAAAAACGTTATCGTTTAAAGTTTCACTCAAAACAACAATCTCCACCTTGAAGCTTCAATCATATAAGGGACAATCCACAAATAGTGCAGTAAGCTATAACCTATACCATCATTACTCATGTTGGTTGTTTTATCAACCAACTGTGACATGCAGCAAGTCCAAACAGTGTTTGAACTTGGCTACAGTCACAATTTTTGTCCCCATATCAGTTGGGTTGTTTTCTGTAAAGACCTTTTGAATAATTACATTTTCTTTGGCTACTTGGTCCCTTACAAAATGGTACTTTACATCTATATGTTTGGTTCTTTCACGATAAACAGGGTTCTTACATAAATGAATGGCACCCTGACTATCAGAAAATACTACAACCTTATCTTGTAACATACGTATTTCCTTTAAAAAACCTTGAAGCTAGATGGCTTCTTTGAAAGCATTAGTGACAGCCACATATTCTTCCTCAGTGGAAGACAGTGCAACCAAAGGCTGCAACCGTGACTTCCAACTGATAGAATTATCTCCTAAGGTAAAGAAGAAAGCAGTTGTAGATTTTCTCGAGTCTCTGTCACCAACAAAGTCAGAGTCCACATATCCAACAAGATTAAAAACATCATTTTTCCGCTTATAAATCAATTCGATATCAGTGGAGCCATTAATGTATCTTAATAAATACTTTAAAGCTTCCCAATGTATTTTACCAGGGTTAGACATAAATCTACTAAGAAGAGAAATTGAAAATGCTAGATCAAGCCTGGTACTAATCATTGAGTACATTATGGTTCCAATGACATTAGCATATGGGATTTTTTCCATTTTAAGCATTTCAGAATCAAATATAGGACGTTGTTTCTTAGATAAAATGAAGTGACCAGCTAAGGGAACATTCACAGGTTTACAATCAGACATGCCAAACTTTTGAACAGATTTTAACAAATAATCATGTTGATGAATTTTTAGACAAGAGTTACTTCTATCCCTTTCAATAATTATTCCTAAAATTTTCCTAGTAGGCCCTAAGTCTTTCATATCAAAGTTGGTATTTAACAGAGATTTTAACTCACATATCTTAGACTTAGACTTGCTAATTAGTAAAATGTCATCAACATACAGTAGCATGTAAACAGGAGTATCAGATAATATAAAATAGAAACAATTATCATATTCACTTCTAATAAAACCAATTCCAGTGGCAAAGTTGTCAAATTTTTTATACCACTGGTGTGGGGATTGTTTTAACCCATATAAGGACTTTTTTAACAAGCAAACATGATCAGGATGGGTTTTGTTAACATAACCATTAGGCTGTTCCATATAAATTAGTTCTTCTAAGTCTCCATGTAAGAAGGTTGTTTTAACATCCATCTATTCTAATTCTAAATTATACTGAACAACTATTGCAAGCATCATTCGAATAGTTTTAAATTTTACAACAAGAGAAAATATTTCAGTATAATCAATGCCTTCCCTTTGGATAAATCCTTTAGCTACTAATCTAGCTTTAAACCTTAAGGGATCAGTGGGTAACATACCTTCTTTGACTTTGAACAACCACTTACACTTTACCAACTTTTGCTTCTAAGATCTTGGGACCAATTCCCAAGTGTTGTTAGTCATCAAAGAGTTCATCTCTTCGTTCATAGCTTGCTGCCATTTCAAACAGTCATGGGACCTGACAGCCTCCTCATAGGAGGTTGGCTCACTACTCCTCATCTCTAAACTTGCCACTAAGGCACAGTAAACTAAATTTGAGTAGGAATATCTTGCAGGAGGCCTTATAGTCCTCTTGCTTCTGTCCCTTGCCAGTTGATAGTCCCTTAGGTTCTGTTGAGGAGAGTCATATTGCTCTTCCTCACTTTCAGGGACTACAGATGGCTCCTCATGATCACTTTCATGATCAGAGGGTAGGTTAACTTCAGGGTTAGAAACACCTGAGGTGGAAGAAGCCAGCAGCTCAGGAACAACTGCCAGTTGCTCCACCTCATTTTGGGTATTACCAGGTAGAAAGAAATCATCTGGGGTGCTAGGTGTGGGATAGTTTTCCATATTTTCTGATTTACAAGGAAAGATGGATTCATTGAATATAATGTCTCTGCTTATTATTATCTTAACTCCACCTGAACTCCTATCCCACAATCTATATCCTTTTGTACCATCTTAGTACCCCACAAAAACACATTTGATGGATCTAGGATCCAACTTTCCCACTGATTGGTGGGCATATGCCTCACAACCAAAAATTTTGAGATAATTAAAATTTGGTTTTCTGCCTGACCATTTTTCTTCAGGACATTTTAAGTTTAACATAGTGGAAGGGCTACGGTTTATCAAGTGGGAAGCAGTGGAGAGGGCTTCTCTCCAAAAGGTTTTTAGTAGGCCAGCTGTAAATAGAAGACACCTAACCTTCTCTAACAAAGTCATGTTCATTCTCTCAGCCACCCCATTTTGTTAGGGTGTGTTTCTTACGGTTTTATGCCTAATAATGCCATGAGAGTCACAAAACTCATCAAAGTCTCTATTACAGAATTCTAAACCATTGTTAGTTCTTAGAATTTTAACCCTCTTATCATATTGGTTTTCTACTAAGACTTTTCATGTTTTAAATTTGTCTAATGTCTGATCCTTAGTTCTAAGAGGAAAAACCCAAACCTTCCTTGTAAAGTCATCCACAATGGATAGAAAGTATCTATTCCCACTAAGAGTAGGCTTTTAAGAGGGACCCCACAAATCAGAATGCACATACTCTAAGCATACCTTCGCCAGGTGAGTTCCTTTATGGAAACTCATCCTGTGTTGCTTGCTTAGGATGCACGATTCACAAAAGTTCAAAGGATCTCAGGCACTGAACCAAGGTAACCTTGGTTTAACAGTGTCTTCAGACATTTCTGGCTCATGTGACCAAGTCTCAAGTGCCAGAGATCTGTCTTATCAACTTTAGCCGTGCATGCAGTTGAAACATTAACAGGGATAATGAATAACCATTTAAAACATATAGACCATGTCTTTTAGTACCAGTAAGAATTAGGTGTTCGTCCTTAAAGACATGCATATTCCCATTTTCAGCTTTATATGAATACCCTAATTCATCTAAGGTTCCAAGCGATATAAGGTTTCTTTTTAATCCGGGCACGTATCTAACATTAGTGAGTATCTTGATTCTGTTATCATGCATTTTAAAAGATATATCACCTATGCCTTGAACACAACAAGTTTAATTGTTACCCATATAAACAGTTCATGTTTCTTTTGTACTAAAATTTTGAAACCACTCAATGTTTGGACACATATGAAATGAATACCCAGAGTCCATTATCCATTCATTAGCAATTGTTGAACTAGAAACAGTAAGAACTTCAGCTAGGTTATTAGAGCTACTTGCAGCTACTGATGTATCCCCCCCTCTTTGTTTTTGTTTCTTTAACATGTCATAACAGTATTTCTTTATGTGACCCTCTTTCCCACAATGGTAACATTTCCATTTAGGTTTTTGCTTACCCTTTTTACCTTTACCCCATAGTTTGATTACTATTCCCTGTGCTATTTCTTTTATCAGGTTTACCTTTAACAAGCAAGTTGTTAGTTGATTTCTTAGAGGAATTTAATTCTAATTCTTTTGCCTTAATTCCTGAAATAACAAGGTCTAAACTAGGCACAATACCAGTATATTGTAAAGCATGTTTAACCACATTATATTCATCAAGTGGAGAGTTTAAAATGATCATAGCCTCACTGGTATCACCAAGAGCTTGATCAGTTCCTCTTAACAATAAACTAAGTTTGGTAAATTCATCTATGTTGTCATCCATAGATTTAGAAACATTCATCTTAAAGTTAAATAGCATATCCTTTAAATAAACTAAATTTGGAGCAGATAAAACAAAGTATAATGAATCAAGCTTGTTCCATAATTCAAGAGGGGTATTCATGCCATCTACCTTACATATAACATTATCACCAAGATGCAGAAAAATAAGATTGAATGCTTCTTCCCTTACCTCAACAGCTCTTGCGAGCTATTTTGCTATCCATTTTTCTTCATTGGATTCAAGTGCAATAAGCACTTTATGATGAGAAAGCAGGACTCTCATCTTTTTCTTCCAACTACCGAAATCGCTTTTACCATCAAATGTACCGATTTCAAATCGGGTTGATGTCATCTTCATCTTGCATAAAGGTACCTTAAGAAACCCTAGACACTGACCAAGACTCACTTAGCAAAAATAATAGACCAACGAGAGACTTACAGTAAACCCTAAGAATCCCAAAAAAAATGACACCACACCAGTAAACCCTAACTGAGATAAAACTCAGTCGTAGGTACTGCAAGTATAAAAGGCTCTAATACCACTGTTGGAATGAGACGAAACTCAAACCCTAGATCAACCCTTTAAAGCTTAAATAAACAGAGCGATTGCTTGCATAAATAAATGGACTAAATCATACATAGAAACAAAAGAAACTGAATCAAACATAAACACACACGATTTATTGTGGTTCACCCATTAAAGAGGGTTACGTCCACGTTGAGCTCCGACAAAGGAAGTTCACTACACTATAGGGATAAAAATGTTTGCAGCCACCGATTACAAAACAAAGAACACTCTCAGATCTCTCTGTACATAAATAATCCCTCCGAAATTAAACCAGCCCCATAACCATAATCTAAGATCAGAGGCTTAACACTTAGAGAAAAACAAACAGAGTATCTATACAAAAAGCACGAAAAAGAGAATGATCGAAACAAACCCTAATTGTAACAGATAATCGGAGTCCGTCTCACTTACCATCCCGAGGTGACTGTAGCTGATATAAAGGAGACTCAAGCGGTGCAGATTGCATCGTATAAAGGTGAAGTAGAGCATTGACGATCAGGGAAGAGGCAAGCTAAAAGGCAAAGTGCAGCACGCCAAGAGAAACGGCAAAAGCGGTTGTCGTTTTGGCCCTCCACCCAGAGCCCAAAACGCTGCCATTTTGGGCAGCCTTGGGGGTTGCCAAAAGACCTTCCTGCCCTTGCAAAAAACGCTGTCGTTTGAAGCTTCACTCAAAACAACAATAAAAAGTCTATGCGGCAATCTGTAAAAGAAAATAAATAAAAACCTTTTCCACCAAAATTAATTTGGTATCCACCACCAACCACCAACTACCAACCACATGGTAAGGGTAGTCTTCATTTCTTTCTTTGAGTTTAGTGATATATAACCTTAAATACAAGTACTTTATAATCTACACGCTTTGTGTCTTAAGTCGTATTATATACAAAATATTATTTATATATTTAAATTTAATATTTTTAATAATATTTTGAATTGATGTTTTGTATCATATATTATATCAAGGACTAAAGAGTCCCCGGGCAATAAGGTGTGACGATGACATTATCATTTTTGCATTTGTTTTTGTTGTTATGAGTAATGTTATTTGTGTAGGGGTTTTTATAGGTGATTTTACAAATAAATTAAATGATCATTTTACCCTTTTATCTCCTCTTTTCTCTCTCCTCTCTATTCCCTTTTTTTTCAACAATTGCCTTTCACTGCCTTCGTCTCGCCGTTGTTGTCGCCTCACCGTTGCATCTCTACTACCGCATCGCCTCACTAACCACTATAGAAAGAGAGGATATAGTGGCGAGGAAAGGAAGTAAGTGAGAGGCAGTTGTTGAAGAGGAAGGGAAGAGAGAGAAGATAGGAGAATATCATCAATTTAGATCCATAATATCACCAATTTATTATGATAATTCCTTTAATTTATCACAAAAAAATTCACCTACAAACATATCTATCAAGTTCCCCCTTTACAAGTAGCAAAACTCTTGTTATTATTGGTAGATATTGTTTCTTTATTGTCAACACAGCTTACGAGTGGCTCCCAGGGCATGGCACAAGTGGTAATATTTTCAAGTTTTCTTGGTAGTGACGGGAGATCAATTCTTGGTGGAGGTAAAAATATCTCATTTAGTGAGAACTAATTGCATGTTCATTTGGAAGTGTATAAACTTGCGATCATATCTAATTTATCTAAATATCGAATCAAAAAGAAAGTCCGATCTTCTTCAAAATTAGGCTGAGGAAGTCCGGACATCTAAATATAAAAAAAAAACACAGAGTTTAGGAGTGACGTGCAAAGAAAAAACATAAAAGAAAAAAGAGGAAAAATGGCATTAGAGATAGGGAAGGAGAAATAATTTGACCTATTTTCGCTGTATGAAGAAGATCGGTGGAACCGTCAAAATCAGAGTTGGCGAGTTGTCTACTACACTCCAGCAAGTGATAACCCAAACCAGTGGCAGCAAGCCTGAGCATAGGGAAGGGCAGCAGCAATGGAGGACGCGGCGGCCAAACCAAAGGGAGTGGTGAAGCACGTCTTGCTAGCTAAGTTCAAAGATGGCGTCTCGCAAGATCAGATCGCTCAGCTCATCAAAGGCTACGCCAAACTCGTCCATCTCATCGAACCTATGAAGGCTTTCCACTGGTATCCTCTTTTTCTGTTCGTCATTTCATCTATTTTCTTGCTTTTTCCATCAATTGGGCGATGTTGAGGGCTTTTGGTGGATTTTCTTTGGAGTTGTACAAATTTCGTTGTTTGATCGCCATTAATTGCGGTCGGTTTGATGTATTAGTTTTGCTGCCAATACGATAACCAACGCCATACTGTGTATGGTTATGACAAACTGTGCGGCTGTTGTTGCCCTGATTATTGCTGCTGAAGAAAATGTTGAGTCTTCCCATTTCGATGAATCTTTCTTTATTCGGTGGAATTTTCCAATGTCATGATCTGCTACTTGGAAATTTAGGGATTTTTGTTTGACGACTGCTGTTACCATGCTAATTACTGCTGAAGAGAATGCCCTGTCTTCCCATTTCAAAGAATGTCTTTTCATTGGAATTTTTCAATGTCATGACAAGAGTTGGGTCTGACAAGAATTGCAGAGAAAAAGAAATCTAGAGGTTTCTGTGAAATTGAGATGTTCTCGTTCATTAATTAGAAACCAAAGAAGAAGAAGTATATATACAAAGCTTCTGTAACTGCCCTTATTAACAAGCTAACAGATTCTAACAACCAAAACAAACAATTATGTAATACCCCGAGAGTCCAAGGTCAGGTCTAAGAAGGGACTCTAGAGACGTTAGTATATATATCGAGAATAGTAAGAAAGGAAACACCAGTTGGATCCTTTTGGGTTCAATGTGGATAAAGAACTTCCGTATGAAGTGTGCTTGAGCTAGAGTAGCTCAAGGATGGGTGACTCCTAGAAAGTTCTCGTAAGCCTATCAAAGTAACTTGATTCAGTCCTGTCTATCGTTCGATGCGGGATGTTACAAACTAACTCCCTAATATTCTAGCTGCCACGTGTATTGCCTTGATACTCCCCCTCAAGATGAGCATGGATGTCAAGAATGCTCATCTTGGATAGTAGAAAATTATATTGCCTTGACTGCAGAGCCTTGGGAAAAATGTCTGCTATTTGCTTGGTAGTAGAAATGTATTGTGGAAAAATCACCCCATCAACAATCTTGTCTCTGGGAAAATGGCAGTCAATCTCTATATGTTTTGTCCTCTCATGGAAGACAGGATTTTTACACAAATGCAAAGCTGATTGACTGTCACAATGTATAAGCACAGGTAAATGACAATCAGCCTTCAAATCCTTTAACAGGGACAAAATCCAAATCAATTCACAACATGTAGCTGCAAGGGCCCTGTATTCGGCCTCTGTAGAACTTCTTGCCAGTATGGTCTGCTTCTTAGACTTCCAGCTCACCATAGAACCTCCAAGAAAAGTACAGAACCCTGCAATAGATCTTCTGGTATCTGCGCAACCTAGCCAATCACTATCAGAATTGGTTTCCAACTGCAGAGAAGATTGAGCTGGAAATAACAAGCCTTGTCCTGGTGCCCTTTTTAAATACTTTAAAATTCTATATGCAACCTTTAAATGGACCTCTGATGGTTTGTCCATAAATTGGGATAAAACTTGAACAGCATAGACAAGATTAGGTCTAGTAAATGTGAGAAGATAAACTTCCCAACCAGCTTCCTGTAATGTGTAGCATCAAGAAGAAACCCTTCAGAAGCTTGTGACAATCTGTGATTAGGATCCATAGTAGTAGTAACTGGTTTGCTGACATACAATTGATGAGATTTAAGGACCTCAAAGGTAGTACGAAGTTGTGATAGATGTTGTTCAAGATTAGGACTATAAATGAGGATGTCATAAAAAAAAAACAAGGATGAACTTCCTCAAGTAGGGTTGGAAGATTTGGTTCATCAATGCTTGGAAAGTAGCCAAAGCATTGGTTAGTCCAAAGGGCATGACAGTAAATTCATATAGCCCCTGGTGGGTTCTAAAGGTGTTTTAGGAATATCAGATGGCTTCATTCAAATTTGGCGGTAATCGAACCTAAGATTCAGCTTAGAGAAGATTTTAGCACCAAACAATTCATCAAGTCTTCAATTAGGGATATGGGAAATTTGTTTTTGATGGTGTTAGAATTGAGTTTCCGGTAATCAATGCAAAATCTCCATGTTCCATCTTTCTTTTTGACAAGAAGGACTGGAGATGCATAAGGACTTTGGCTAGGTTGAATTATGGTTGTGCTTATCATGGATTTAACTTCTTTTTCAATCTCTAATTTCTAAATTGGAGAGTATCTATAAGCTCTTATATTAACAGGAGCTGAATTTGGCTTCAAGTGTATGGAATGATCTAGAGGTCGTTGGGGTGGCAAAGAATTTGGCTTATCAAATAGGTCCTTAAACTCAATCAAAAGTAACCGCAAGTCATCTGAGAATTGTACCTTATTAGAGAGCTGGGAATCAATAGAATTAGATGTAGGCTGATGCTCTTCCTTCAAACTGCCATCTTCTTCTACTCCCACAGCTTGTATAGAATATGATTGTGCTATTTGGCCGCCTTTTTTCAGCATAATCTTCTATAGCTTCTTCCCTTCTATCATCTTGCATTCCCCTTTCTCAAGGCTACCCATCAAGGTCAACCTTCTGCCCTCAATTTCCACTATGACTTCCAACTTATTAAAGTCGAAGGGCTAATGGTCCTCGTCCAATCTATCCCGAGGACAATATCACAGCCACCCAATTCAAGAATCCTTATATCTGCTGTAAACTCCTGCTCTTGCATTACCCATTTGAATCCCATACATTTGTAATGGCTATACATTTTGCTCCCATTTGCTACTGTCACCGATAGGGGGGTGGTTTTTGTCATTGGACACTTAAGGCTTGTAGCAATAGCTTCACTGAGGAAGCTATGAGTGCTCCCACTATCAATCAGCACCATCAATCTCTTTTTCCCAACGTGGCACTTCACCTTAATGATTTGACCCATAAGACTTCCTTTTAAAGCGTGGAAGGATATTTCTCCTCCTTCCTCCCCTTGAACTTCCTCTTGGATGCCATCTTCCTCTGCAACCACATCTTCCTCTTCCATTTCCTTCTCCCCATTCGATCCCTCCATGTTCATCAATTGTCTCTTACAATTGTGCTTGGGACTATATTTATCCCCACATTTGAAACATAGCCCTAATTGTCTCCTATGCTCCATAGGGTTGTTCTTAATACCACTGCTATTGTATGCTACTTTAGCTATTACTTGATTAGGCCCTGTAAGCATGGGCCTAATCAAGCCTAGCTACTACTATTGTTAAGTTCCCTCCCGCTTCTTGTCCTGTCGTCAAGCCCGGCCTGTATGAGATCTTGTGTCTCTTGAAAATGGCTTTCTGTGTTAGTTCTTGTAACCGCGCCTTTTCAGCAGCCTACCTCACATATGTATGCATCATCAACTTCACCATTGATCTCAGTTCCTCCCTCAATCCACTAATAAAATTAGACACCAAGTACTATTTCGTTAATCTCTGTTGCACGGTACATATAATTGATCTTAACTCCTCAAACTTCGCTTGATACTCCACCACTGATCCTTCTTGTTTTAATTTACTAAACTCCTCAATTACATCGGTCATGCTTCTTTCTCCAAACCGTTCACACAACCCATTGCGAATTCTGCCCAATTCCCACTATTCCCCTCATCTTGGATCCACCCTTGATACCAAGAATCAGTTGTATCATTTAAGTAGGCCACAACCAAATTTACCTCATGTTCCTCCAACACCCTATAGAATTGGAAGAACCTTTCGCACCTCCAAATCCACTATCTTGGTTTCATCCCATCAAACATCGGAATTTCCAATCTTGTCATAGGTGGGTGATTATTAAAGAAGGGTTGGAAGTTCCTAACCTACACCTCTTGCTCCGCCGGTTGATCCTTTGCTTCAAGAACTCCCTGAGTTCTTGGAACACTGGCTTGGTGTCACAAAATTGGATCAAAAGCTTGTCGTGGAGGGAAATCCGGAGACAACCAAAACTGGGGCAATGAGAACAGCATGTTGAGCATGCTGTTGAGTCTTTGTTCGTACTGCTCCATGGACTCCTTATACTGCTCCAATGTCTCTTGATTCTTCTCTGACTCACCCCGCATTGTTTCCCTTTCAACCGCCATATCTTCCCTGCTTTGAATCATCGCCTCTTGGGTTTGTGACATTCCAAACTTCAAAGCTTCTATCCTAACCTCCAATTGCTTCATCCTAGTGCCCTCTGCCATCTGCCTTTGCCCACAATCACAATTCACCTTGTTGATCGTTTGCACTCCCTTGATCGCGTCAGACTTGCTATCGCTAGCAAATTCCGATGCTTGTCCTCACTGTGATGGTTCCCGCCGATTATTCAGTTTGTCTAGCTTTGATACCACAAATGTCAAGCCCCAAGAATTGGGGATGAACAATTAAGGAAATCAGATGGTTAGACATAATAGAATGAGAGAGAGAGAGGATATGGAAAGAAGAATTATGTATCATTCCATGATGCCTTCCTCATACCCATCGGCTACATATAAAGCCTACCTCCTAATTGATATAACAAAAGAGGTTGGACTGTTTGTATAGTTAGCTCTTCAACTCCCTAACCACTTAACCACCCAACTGCCTAACCACTTAACAACTTCCAGCTACCTAATACAAGTAGTTAGTTTTTTCCCCAGCTAACTATACAAGTGGTTATTTATCCTTAAAAAAAAAAAAATCCCTTTTTACCCCTAGGGTCATGACAAGCTTCACCGTCGGTCGCAATTCATCATTCAAGCCACTAATGAAACTAGACACAAAGTAAGGTTCTTCTAGAGTCAGGTGAGAAAGAATGGGCAGTGACCTCAATTCTCCAAACCTGATTAGGTAGTCGTCTACTGCACCTTCCTATTTCAACTTGTTGAACTCCTTCATTGCTCTGATCTTTCATTGCTCTTTCACTGAAGCAAGCACAAAATTCTCCCGCAAATTCATACCAATTCAGTTCTGATCTTCCACTGCTCCACCCTTGGAACCATACGTCCGCCACATCGTTAAGATATGTTGTTGCCAGATTTACCTCCTAGCTTTCGACCACACGGTAGTAGTGAAAGAACCTTTCACAACACCGGATCCGCCATCATGGCTTGCCTCCTTCGAACACCGGTATCTCTAGCCTCGACATTGGGGTATTGGCCTGACTCGAATAACCCCCTCTGGTTGAAGGCCCCGCTGTAAATTCTGATCGGTCCTCTATTTCCAAAGGATTCAGAACATGATTCTGGTTCCCTGGTTCTGCTAAGATCAGAGCTATGGCAGCTTTCAGGGGAAAATCCATCGATAAACTCACATTGGTCAACCTCGAAAACATATTCAAAACAGTACTCAGCTGCTGGCCAAAACCGGAAAACTCCTCCTTGAGATTAGAAACATCTTCACAAATGCTAATAATCTCAACCTTCACATTCTTCTCCACCGTCATTATCATGTGTGTCTAGTTGCCACATTCTCGCCAAGACTACCGGCTCTGTTACCAATTGTTAGATCCTAAGATTTGACAAGGCTAATTTGGGTAAATCCAAGAGAAATTAGGAGAAGTAAGAATTGGGGGGAGAATTCAGGGAGAGAGAGAGAGAAAACAGAAAGTGAGGGGAAAGATTCAATCTTTCATTTCCTGAATCCCCATCCTCTTACAGCTAACCCTTTATAGGTGTTCCTAGCTGCTCTTCAGTTATTGTAACTTAAAACCCAGCAAACAGGGCAACAACCGGTGTCTCTAACTAATTCACAACAACAAAGCAACAGCCAAATGCTTCTAACCAACCCACAACAATAAGCAGCCCCAATTACACAATTACCCTTCCCGTATCCTAGGGTCGTGACATAAGGATCTTGGGTGAGCCACACCTAATAGAAATTGCTTTTTGAATGTGAGCCAAAGAGAATAGGTAGACATATGTTTAGGATATACAAGAACAAGAGGGATTTAACATTAAATCAGAAGAAAATTGATTAATGATTAGTTGAGAATCCTATATCCCTTTATTAAATTCCTAGCATATAGTTTATGAGCCGTTTGGTTACCCATAGACCAAAGATATATTCATTCCAGATTTTTATTATAAAAAAATGGGGTTAATAGTGTCAAGATGTAAAAAATCTGAGGACAAAATCATGATGATAATTATCAAGAGGTAACAATAACATTTAAACTCTACTTTGGGACTTGGGAGGATCAAACTTCCAAAACAACATACTTCTTGCTATGTTTCATGGACATGGCACCATGAGGCATTGTAGCGGTGTTGACACGACATGAAACTAGTACTTTTACGGAATACGCATTGGAGCTGACATCTCTCCGATTGACATGGTTGGCTCCGTTTGACATATCTCAAATGAAAAACCCAGATCTGGGTTTGGCAAACCTAGATTTGGGTTGTGAGGACTGTACTTCCCTGGCATATGTCTTGGGTTGGCTCAGATCATGATTGCCTTGTTCCGAACAAGTTCTTGGCATGTAATATATTGGCATAATTTACCCTCTTTACTGCTAGAAGTTACAGGGAATTATATTGCAGTAAGAGGGTAATTCCTTGGCACACGTCTTGGGAATTCCCTGTAACCTTTCTAGCAGTACAACAACAACAACAACATATTCAGCCTTTATCCCACTATGTGGGGTCGGCTACATGAATTCTAGACTTCCATGTATTTCTGTCTTTTGTCATATCTTCATTGAGGTCCATACACTTCATATCAAACTTTAATGTCTCCCTCAAAGTCTTCTTAGGTCTGCCTCTACCTCTTTTTTTGATTAATTGTTCCATTTCATCAACTCTCCTCACAGGAGCGTCTCTTGGTCTCCTTCTCACATGACCAAACCATCTTAGTCTAGTCTCTCTCATCTTCTCCTCTATTGGCACTACTCCTATCTTATTACGAATAACTTCATTTCTAATTTTATCTTTTCTTGTATGGCCGCACATCCATCTTAACATCCTCATCTCCGCTACGCTCGTCTTTTGCTCATGTTGGTATTTAACTGCCCAACATTCTGAGTCGTACAACAAAACTGGTCTTATAGCTGTTCTATAGAATTTTCCTTTCAATTTTAATGGGATTTTATTATCACAAAACACCCTTGATGCATTTCTCCATTTTAGCCAACCTGCCTTAATTCTATGTGTGACATCCTCATGAATTTCTCCGTCTTTTTGAATCACTGATCCCAAATATCGAAAATGGTCTTTTCTTTATAAGATTTGGTCTTCCAATTTTATTATAGCATCCTCCACTCTTGCATTCTTACTAAATTTACATTCTATATATTATGTTTTCTTTCTGCTTAATTTAAATCCCTTAGATTCTAAATTGTTTCTCCATAACTCAAGCTTAGCGTTCACTCCTTCTTTCGTTTCATCCACCAACACTATATCGTTTGCAAATAGCATATACCATGGCACCTCTGTCTGAATATCTTTAGTGAGTTCATCCATTACTAAAGTAAATAAGTATGGACTTAGTGCAGAACCTTGATGCAATCCTATTGTAATTTTAAACGGTTCAGTATCCCCTCCGCAAGTTCTGACCCTTGTCTCTGCACCATGATACATGTCCTTAAGTGCTTGTATATAGGCTATTCGGACTCCTTTCTTCTCTAAAACCCTCCATAATACTTCTCTAGGGACCCTATCATAGGCCTTTTCTAGATCTATAAACACCATATGTAGGTCCTTCTGATGATCCCGATACCTTTCCATTGGGCACCTCAGTAGGTATATAGCTTCCATTGTTGATCTACCAGGCATGAAACCAAACTGATTTTCTGAGACCTCTGTTTCTTTTATGAGCCTCTGCTCTATTACTCTCTCCCAGAGTTTCATGATATGGCTCATTAACTTAATTCCTCTGTAATTTTCACAGTTTTGAACATCTCCTTTGTTCTTATATATAGGGACCAAAGTACTCATCTGGCATCTTTTTTTATTTAAGAATCGCGTTAAATAATTTCGTTAGCCAGGAGATGCCCTATTCTCCCATGCATTTCCATGCTTCTATTGGTATATTATCTAGTCCCACCGCCTTATGATTTTTCATCTTTTTTAATGCTTGCCTTATTTCATTTGGACTTATGCGTCGATAAAATGTATAGCTCACGTTCCCTTCGGAGTTACTAAGATGTCCCAACCTAACTCTTGTGTCGCCATTATCATTAAATAATTTTGTGAAATACTCCTTCCATCTCTCCTTAATCGCTCCCTCATTCACTAATATATTTTGATTTTCATCTTTTATGCATTTCACTTGATTTAAATCCCTTGTTTTTCTTTCTCTTGCTTTAGCTAATTTATATATATCCCTCTCTCCATCTTTTGTATCAAGTCGTTTATATAAATTCTCGTATGCTTTTGACCTTGCTTCACTAACAGCTTTTTTTGCTGCCTTTTTTTATTCTTTATAATTTTTTTGATTTTCTTCATTGTTGCACTGATATACAGCTTTATAGCAATTTTTCTTATTTTTAATTTTCAATTGTACTTCTTCATTCCACCACCAAGACTCCTTAAGGTTAGGGGCTCTACCATTTGTCTCTCCAAGCACTACCTTTGCTGTGTTTCTCAGGGCATTAGCCATTTCTCTCCACATTTGGTTTGTCTGTCCTTCTCCATTCCATTCTCTTCTACCCCTTAATTTTTCTTTGAAGATTAGTTGTTTCTCTCCTTTTAAATCCCACCACCTGATTCTTGAATTTTGTTTTATGTGATTTTTTCTCTTCCAATTTCTTACTTGGACGTCAAGTACTAGAAGTCTATGTTGAGTAGTCAAACACTCTCCCGGTATCACCTTACAATCCCTACAACATACCCGATCCTCTTGTCTCATGAGGAAGTAATCTATTTGGGTGCTTGATGTGACATTTTTATATGTGATTAAGTGTTCGTCTCGTTTTTTAAACCTAGTATTGGTTATGAGGAGCCCATATGCAATTGCAAAATCTAGAATAGACTTACCCTCATTATTAATTTCTCCGAATCCATACCCTCTATGTACCTCTCTATAGCCGTTTCTGTCTCTACCCACGTGACCATTTAAATCCCCTCCTATAATCACTTTCTCTCCTCTTGGTATCATTTGTATGAGTCCCTCTAGATCCTCCCAGAATTTTGCTTTTATCTCCTCACCTAACCCCGCTTGTGGTGCATATGTACTAAAGATATTCATAGTCATTCTTCCTAGAATAACCTTCACCATAATAATCCTATCCCCTATTCTCTTTACATCCACTACCTCATCTACTAAATTTTTATCCATAATGATCCCCACTCCATTTTTTGCTCGATCATTTCCTGTGTACCATATTTTATATCTATTTTCTGAAAAAGTTTTTGTTTTTTTCCCTACCCATCTCTTCTCTTGAAGGCACATAATATTAATTTTTCTCCTAATCATCACATCTACCACTTCCATAGATTTGCCTGTTAATGTTCCTATGTTCCCTGACCCAATCCTTAATCTATGATTTTGTTTTTAGCTTTGACTTTGAATTTGATTCTGTTTTTTATTTTGGTTTTGGTTTTGATTTTGATTTTGTTTTCGGTTTTGATTTTGATTTTGGACTAACTTCTTTACCCACATCCATCTAAGTAAATGCGGGAACCCTTGCTCATTTGTCACTACATCCGGGCGCCGATGCAGCGGCTCTAGCTCACTTGACACTACACGCGAGCAGTGTAGCGCGTCGCTATGAAGGGTTACGCCCACGCCCAAATGTTTTTTCATAATTTGTCTAGAGTTCATGTTTTGGATCCGACTGAGTTTTACGTTGGTTGTCAACTACCTAACACAACCCTCCTCCTTTATCCGAGCTTGGGACCGGCAGTGGATAACATCCTCAGGCGGAGTTCTGTAACCTTTCTAGCAGTAAGAGGGTAAATTATGATTCAAGTTTTCATTGAGCCAGGACATCATTTTTGACATTAATCCTGTTATACAAATTTGGTTTATTTCTCTACTAGACTGCAGCAATTGAA
Organism: Diospyros kaki; assembly: GCA_036245055.1. Lineage (NCBI taxonomy): Eukaryota > Viridiplantae > Streptophyta > Magnoliopsida > Ericales > Ebenaceae > Diospyros > Diospyros kaki. The sequence continues at coordinate 10,071,343 of BSEG01000003.1, forward strand.
TTTTAGATTTTAAGTTTGTAAAAGGGCACTCTCTGCTTAGTGAGATTCAAGGGAGGGACATTTTTTCTATGCAGCTTAAGCCTTCCTTTCTAAGGAGCCTGTTTCTACAAGTTGAACTTGTGTCCTCCTAGTTACAAAGAAGTAACCTTATAATTGCTACTAGGGCTTGCCCTCTTGGATATGAAATTTTTGTTGAAAAAATAGATATTTTTACATTTTAGCTTATTCAAAAAAGAAAAAGAAGCAAAGAAAGAAATTTCTATTCAAATATATTTCTCAAAGAATAAGAAACAGAACATCATTCATTGTTCTAGTGTATCACTGTTCGACTGGATCATTTCATCTGGCTCTTCTGCACAATGGACAAAACTGTGTTTTTTCTTGCTTAGTAGAAGTTCTTCATGCAATGCGTTTATGTACGATCTCAAAATTTTAAATTTCAGAACTTTCCTTTGCTGGCTGTGGATAATGCAGAGTATATGAAAAATACATGCTCCGCCATGTTCTTCTGACTAGAACACATTTTCTTTTGTCTTATAACAGGGGAACGGACATCAGCATTGAGAACTTACATCAAGGTTTCACTCATGTTTTTGAGTCGACCTTCGAGAGCCAGGAAGCCATTGCAGAGTACGTTGCTCATCCAGCCCATGTTGAATTCGCAAGCATATTTGTTCCTTCTGCGGAGAAGATCATTGTTGTCGACTATAAACCCGCACCTGTCCAGCTCTAAGCAATACAGGTATTGCGGATCTGGAGTGAATTGGCACAGCCAAGTCTCTATAATTAAGCGGCATTGTCTCAACTTTTACCTCTCTTGGAGGACTATGAATGACTCTCTTGGTGATGTCTTATAATGAATGTTTTGGGTATTTCCTTTTGTTGATCCATTATAGGGTGTGATTGATGATAGCTCCCAAGTTAGACCAGTGTGTTTGTTGCCTTTATTTGTGCTTGATAAGTCTCTTAAAGTCTATTGGGAAAAAAAGCCAATTTACTTCTTCAACTTCTGAATTTTTTGAATGCTTTAATTCAGGGGCAACTTTGAGTGAAGCATACACACGCATTCCAAGGGCAAGGTGACCTATTTCATAAAGTCCATTGGTAAATTTGAGTCTAAAAAAAAAAGTTTAAGGGCTAAGCTGATTAAAATTGAAAAGTTAAGGGCTTAATTTGGCTTTTTTTTCAAGTCTATTTGAATCATCATGTCTTTAAAATAAAATAGTATCAGCGAATAAGTTCTCAGGGGAGGATGTTTTTATTTATCTTTTGTTTTTTAAAGAAGGTAGAATTTTATTAATGTAAATAATATTAGGAACATTATAACCGGTAAACTAACAACAAAATCACCAAACAAGACCAAAATATGAATCCCACAACCACAGCCACAACCGAACTAAAGAATTAGAAGCTAAACCAAAACCTTTCTGAAGCTAAATTCAAAATTTGACGTGTGAAACTAAATCAGATCAATTGCTATTCTCAAAAATGTAGATCTGCATATATAAGATTGTCTATTCTATTCTTTATTATATTATAAATAATTTATTTTTATTTTTTTTATCTCAAAAACTGTATGTACTCCAATCATACTTTCTATTTTACTCTCTATTTAATTCTTTATTTCATTTATTTATTAATAAACTTCGATTCTAATTTTTTTTTTTACATTACCTATAATTTTTATTACTATAAAAATTTAATATTTATTTTTTAATTTAATAATAAATACTACTTTTCGTCTCCTTCATTCCCTGTTCATCTCTGTTGTTCCCTAGATTTCGCCACGCAAGTTTTTTCTTTATCAAGAGGGTTTCACTGTGTCTGTTCATCTTCGTCATTTCTTGAGTTTCGTCGTGTTTGTTTGTCTCTTTCTTTACCACGACTCCATCGCGTCTATTCATTTGTTCGTCTATGTCTCGTCTGTTTGTCTCATCCTTCATCTGTTCGTCTCTACCGTGTATGTTCGTCTTCTTTTTTGACAATGATGGTTGCAACTGCAGTGGCAACGACAATGGCGATACCTCTAGCGATGACCATTGTGGAAAAGGACGACAAAGACTACGATTTTGAGAATGGCAAGCTACTTTGGAGCAGCTTCTTCCATCTCCTTTGTTAAAATTTTAGCTTAGCGAGAGAAATTTGATACGTTGGAGACAATCTAAGAAACAGTGAGTAGGAATATGGAAATTAGTCATCCTAAGCTTGTGTTTAGTAGAAGAGGTGTACTGGCAAGCTTGAACAAATCTAAGTAGAGGCAGAAACTAAACAATTATGCCCCCAGGGCGTTGCACGGTTGGTTGTGGGACAGTAGATTGGTCTCAATGAGTCAGGTTCGAGTCTGACCAGCCGCAATGTGGGATTTCTGCTCCTCAGGGATGGGGTCCTTGTGGGCAGACAGCACTGAGCCTCCCGTGTACCTGATTAACCTCCTCTCCTGTGACATGAAATAGTCTGAAAAGGACCCCCAAGATAAGAAATTTTACTTTTTAGTCCCAAAGAACTAAACAATTATCAAACACCAACATGTTCCTTTCCAATCATATGTTCCATAAAATACTAAAGAAACTGGAGAACCGTACAACTTTTTAATTATTTTCCCCTTGGCATAACTTCCACACAAATTAAGCAAGTCTAAAATAGACTTGGAGCAATTGAACATCACCCCCAACCCCTCAAAATCTCGCATTAGAAATTCCAAAGTACCTCACATAAAGGGAATAAGTGATCCAACAATTCTTTAAACAAATTATAAAATTGTTAATTTACATAGATGCCATCATATGCATAGTAAAATAAAATTTAAATTTATAAATATCACATTTTTTAAAAATTATGATTTACAAAAATAAAGACAAAAAAAAAATAATACCTCTTGATAGAATTCAATTTCACCATTAGAGTTCCCGTCGTATAATTTTCAAATATAAGATACCGAGTTGATCCACCTGAAATCATTTAGATCCAAGAATATCAACAGAAAAGAAAGTATAAATTTTCTCAAAAAATTCTAACTCACTTTTGGATTCACACACCCACTTCTCCAAGAATTCTCTCAACTCTCCAGTATTCAAAAAATGTCTAAATAAAAGGTTAATAGAGCTATTTATAAAGTTCCAATATAACCCTTTTCTTTTAATGGGTTGGGCTTCTTAAAGTTATTCCATTTAATACAATTGAGCTAAACTCAATCCAATAGAATTTAATTATGTTAAGTCCAATCTAATAATGCCATTGGGTCAAGCTTAATATGTCAGCAAAAAACTCAATCTAATTAATAATTAAATAATTATATTCACAGTATAATCATTTAATTATTATTCTTTATTCAATAAATAAATATACTATTATTAGTAATTCTAAAATTACTAATTTATCCTTCTTATTTTTTAAAGTGATTTCTTTTGAGTGAGATTTTTTGGCTTCACAAATAAATTGATAACAAGAATAATCAACTCTTAATTCTCGTAAATCATGAGTAACATTTAGCAATATGTCATGATTACTTAATTTATTGTAAAGTATATATTGTGAACTTTTTACTACGTTATTATGTAATACGATCCTTCTATCATCTTATATCCCGAAAAGATATAAGATCATAGTTAGCAAGTGAAATCTCTCAATCTCGTCATATGACCAGATCTAAAATCAATCTTGACAAATATGACAACCTTATGGAATACATTTTATCGTCATATTAGCTTGGTCAAGGATTTATCGTCAAGTGAGTATTGGATCGCATAAGATATTTTCTTCATATATCTCGAGGTGATAGATTACATGTCTGATACACGCATATCTCATGCATCACTGAACTAGTCACATAGATACTTATAATTGTTCGTGATTAGAACAATCATATAAGATTGTTGATATTTTAATCCACCAATACATAGATATCCATGTCATCTCAAGTCTAAGAGCTAATTGCACATCTGTAGTTAATATTGAAACATTGACCCATGAGATAAAACTCATGTGATTCAATGTTAATAGCCTTGTTCAGTGAACACGTTCCTATAACAAACACCCACTCATCTTCCTTTTATATCTCATACAGAATGGCATGAAACTCGCCAATTTTATCTTTCAATATCTCATACTGAACAAAGAGGAAGACGATGTACTGGCATTTACAAGTTGTTGTTATCCAGATAATGAATTGTGGATTATCCGTAACTCGTATTCTTAACTCTTAAGATTGGTATTCATTCCTTATTATACTAATAAATATATGTTTTTAATTTAAACCATATTGTAATTTAAATAAAAACATAAAATTATCATTTAAATAATATTTAAAGAATTATAAGTCCCTTTATGTCACTAAAATTGATCTTTATGACTCATATCTAATAAAAATGCCATTCCTTTTCTTGCTAGATTCACCTTTGTGTTGTTCTTACTTATCAGAAGTAGCCAAATAAAAGATTTCCATTTTAGGCAAAGTAAGAGCAATCTAAATATACCTAGTAGGTCCTAATGATTGAATAGCCCTATAGAAAACAACATTAGCTTCCAATTGTAGTCATAAAGATATGACAGAGAGGTTGTTGCTTCTTGTGAAAGACTAAGAGATTCTATCTTCAGAATTAAAACTAAAAGATTGAGAAAAGATTATCTACATAAAATCTTCCAAGTGCATAAACTCCCATAGGAATAAAGAGCATCTCCAACGTAGATTCCAAACCCATGTTAAACTTAATCAAGAACCCATATTAGGAATACAATGACCGTTATCCTTCAAAATCCAAATAGTCTTAGAACTCTCTCATTTAACATAGATAATCCCAACCAATTATCTTCCTAAAACCACACTCAACCCCCATTTCTAACATAAAACTTGATATTTCTACCAATCACAATTCTAACCTTTCAAGAGTTAGGACAATCTATAGAAATATCCTTCCAACCTGTGTTAAAATGATGAGAAGAAATAGATAAAGATGGCCAAGAGAGATTTGTTGGGAAGATAGAAGCAAAATAAATCAATCACTCAATAAAAACAAATACAAGATTTTATGTGGTTTGGCTTCATGACAAGCCTACGCCCATGGTCTCAAACTCCATGGGATATTTTATTAGATTCACAAAGAAATATAAGTTTTGATGAACAAACTTGACAAAACCCTACCTCACACACCACCTCGATACTCAAGCACACCCCTTTGTGACCTAAACCTCTCTCTATAATGATGTCTCTTTCTCATGTAAAATAGAGTAGGATAGGACTTAGTTATAAGAAAAGCCACCTTTCTATTTTCTATTCCTACTCGATGTGGAATTTTATTAATTCCATTTGCATATGGGATTTAGGGAGTCCCACACCAATTCCTCCCTCGACCCAAATCTCCAAACACCATAACATCACAAAAGGAAACTTTTTTCTTCACTTTATCAATCTTATCACCCTTGGCTCTTCCTTTCACATGGTTGCCATCCAAGTAGCAAATATTATTTTCATCTCTTTTTCCACAAAGAATCAAGTTGTTACCCTTGTATACTTTACACTATTTTCCAACTCCAATATTCTTGTAACCATGTGATGTCAACTCACCTTATGAAACATGTGGACACTCACTATAGCTACATGTCTCACGTTGTAGAATGTCATGGCTTTATCATTGTAGAGTTTCAAGTGAACACTTTTCATGCCCTCAATCTTCAACTTTTGATTGTTCTCAACATTAATAGAGTCAAAATCTCCATTGGTGTACAAAGTCTCAAATATACCTTAATCCTTACATATGTGCATGGAAGTAGCAGAATCCAACACCCATCTCGAATCAACAAAATCATTAACAATAACATCATTGTTGGCCCTTTTTGCTAAATAGAAATCTCTATCTTCACTATTGATCACATTATTCTCATCCTCATACTCAATTTTTGCTTTGCCCGTCATCTTCACCTATAGCAATTTCAAACTATTCTTCTTTTAATTTTTGACAACGAGTTTGGATATGGCACAATTGGTTACAATAGTAGCGCTCTACATTGCTTATATATCTCTTTGTGTCTATCACTCGAGATTTTGATCTTTCTCTTGAGTCGCCCTTGGATTAAGTCCTCCCTTGCTTAGAACTCTCTACAACTAGTACACGGTCTCTATGGACAAGCTACCACTCCTCATCATCTTCTCATTCTCTCTTCAAATGGTGATTATCTAATCCAACTTCAAAGTAGTTCTACCCACAACACCATCTATACCTAGGGTCTATAAGAATTGGGCAATGAGGATAATAAGAGTAGTGTTTGTTCTTCATTGAGAGTTGTGATTATATTATGAGCTTAGTCTCTAAACCACTTTTATTCTCCAATTGTTTGTTGTAAAGATTAGTGCTTAAGCCTTAGAAAAAGCCATATGTGGTTATAGATAAGCCAAGAAAAAGTTATCGTGTAATAGAGCATAATGCTCGTCTCTCTAATCATCCACTCAATAGTAAGTATTCAAATCCTTGACAATAAGTAAAGGTAATGGATGTAAGCAATTGGGCCGAACCATTTTAAAATCATTGTGTACACTTCTTTTTCACTCTCTTGCATTTCATTTGCTTGCTTATTGTTTAATGCTTAAAATTTTTGAATGAACTTAATCCATCTCCCCTCTTAATCTGACATTCTTTTCAATAATGAATCACAATGCTCTCCCACCCATCACATGAAGTAATGCCCTGAGGACCCCCTTGTAAGAATCAGCTAAGTATGGCACAACCAAAGATTACTATTAAACTATGATGGTTGGCAACGACGAAGACAACCAGTAGCATGTTGTGAGCATCGCTCTTGTAGGTGGAGTCAAACATCAAGACATCCCCATAGCACGCATAATCATAATATGACACCCAGTTCACACAAAACAAGTTGTTGAGCTTATCCTTACCATCAACAATGTATTTGCAATAAAACCTAGGATAAGCCTTGGCCTACATAATTGTGCCTGTGTGAAACCTCCAAATTAAACTCCAATGTTGCTTATAGTTTACATCAAAGAAATTGTACAAATCTTTCATCATGTATCTGACATTCACATACCCTCGTGCTAGATTAATCGTGTAGTCCATAATTTAGCATGTCCTCATCCCGACCTCATGCATGCTAGCCATGTGAATATTGTAGGGCGATTTGATCCTCTTATGGAAGCAAAGGTATTAGACTTTGGTAGACCCTACCAATGGATGGTTGTGCGTCGAAACGAATTCATTGACAATCTGTACTCCCATTATAATGCATGCAAAAAGCAGCTAAGCAACCACAATACAAAAGTGGCTTGGGTTCCCTCCTTTGAGCTTCCCTTTTAGGGCTTTTCTTGAAACTTTATCCTTTTAGAGAGCACACCCACTTCCTTATTGTGATGGTATTGCTTTTCCCATCCCTCCATTTACTAAATCTCACGGTCAATGAGTAGGTGGAGTATAATTTCTTAGTCTTATCCACTGACTCGAAGTCTATCCCAACCAAGTTGTCCAATTCCCATTCAGCGAACTACTTGTCCTCTTGGATCAATAGGCATGACTAGTCATATTGAACAGATACAATAATTTAGGAAAATTCTATGCTTCTTGTGAGTAATGGTACCATATACAATGTAAGGGGTGTGATATACAATGTGAATGGTTTATTATATGTGCAAAAGGTTTATTGTATAGCTATTATGTAGCAACTCTTCATGTACGTATTTATGTTGTACAACACACTTTTTACATTACACAGAATACTAAAGCCGATAAGGAGCATAAAATTTTCCATACTAGTGAGCGTGAAAGAAAACTTAAAATGCAGGAATGGCTTTTATGCAGGTAAGTTTAGGTGTACTAAAATGAAAGGTGTGGACTCGTCATAAGAGTAAATTCAAAGATTTGTAATATGGCAGTCACTGTTTAGTTGAAATTTGTGTGAGTGAGCATAATGAATTTGTTGCTAGTGTGTTTATATTGTATACTCACCATTGCTAAAAACGACAAAGATTGTAGGCAGAGGCTTCATGACACATATGGGGTTGGCTTAAGCCATAAGCCACTAAAGCCTATGTCTAGGGCCCCCAAAAAAGGAGGGGGGGGGGGCGCCAAAAAATTGCAGAACCACCAGTAGCTTCACTGCTTCAGGAGGGTGAAAGAAAATGAGGGAGAGAGAGAGAAGATTAATTTAAAAACTCATGAATAAGTCCAAAAAAATGTTAGATAAACAGAGTCACACTGCACGAGATGTGCAAGGGTTGTGGATTTTCACTAATTAATCACTACACTCAAACCAGCAGCTTCAAAAGATAGAGTAGGTCAATGTATTTTGACCTTTATTACCTTATTTTCCTGTCATTATTCAAGACAAGGCTTAACTTCTCTCTCTCTCTCAACACACAATATTGTTATTACAAAAAAAATAAAAAATAATTTAACATTTCCTGATACAAAAAAAAATTATCAAGATAATAATATAAATTTTTTGAGGTTAATTAAAATAATTGCAGATTTTGATCCAATAATACAAGAACACATTAAATGCACTCAAAACGAAAAAATTCATACTCATTATTTTGATCATAATATACAAAATGAGTTGATAAATATTTTAACATTAGAAATAAAAAAATTATTAAAAATATCAAAATATTTTTCAATTATACTTTATTATATCCCATATGTAAATCATGAAGAGGAAATGTCTTTTATATCAAAATATGTAAATATTTTAACAAATTCGATAAAAATAGAAGAATATTTTATAAATTTTTTAAAAATAAATAATACATCTAACTAATATATTTTTAATGTACGCATAAGTAAAATAAAAAATCTTGAACTTGATATAAATAATGTGAGAAGATAAATATATGATAATAGATCTATTATAAAAAATAAACAATAAAGTACACAAAAATTATTAGATATAAATTTTAGAACATTTTATATACTATATAATTGTTGTAATTTTAATTTAATATTTTATGATATGACTAATTCATGTGCTGATGTTATAACATAATTTAGAGTCATACAATGCATATAGTCATTATTTTCTTCTTCTATAAAAGATAAAAACTTTTATAAAATCATATTTTTAATTTAACACTTAAACTAGAATACAAAATTTTAATTAGTAATTATAAATCTCAAAAAATAAAAAATAAATTATTAATTATTTTTATTATTTTTTAAAAAACCACTAAACTAATTATTGTCCAGAGCCCCACTAACCCTTGAGCTGGCCCTTGAGCCCCACTAAACTAATTATTGTCCAGGTCACCAATTCTTTTAATTGTTCTTCCATTCGCTGTATTTGATCGACTTAGCTTGTGGTACAGGTAGCTAAGGTTGATTGGCAGGCATTCATATATTATTATTATCCGGCAGCTCTCCCTTTGCTTTCATGTTACTGAATGATACACGTTTCACTGCTACGTGCTCCATCTGCGCGCGCGTGTTTGTGTTTTCAACAGTTCACTTAGATCCTAGATGTATGCATGTATGTATGTATCAGCACTGCTACTTTAACAAAAACCATAATTTTGAAGCTCACCAGACCGACAGACCAGTGTTGGCATGCGATGTAGTGTATCAGATTAGATAGATAAGCACACAATATATAATCCCATTGCCCATGCCCGCCCAGATCTAGTACCCACTCAAATGCAAAGGAAATGGAAAACCAACAGACCAACGCACCCCAAAGTAGAAACGAGGACTGGGCAACTAAAACCTTAAAAAGGCACAAAAAGGACATTTTTTTTTATCAATCTGCTTCAAGGAAAGTCTCAGAGCCATATAGACACCACCAATTCCCGATGGTCTGGGCAACAATTTGCGCTTGCTGTCTAACAGTTAGTTTAAAATATCTACAGAAAAACGAAAATCATCTGCAGCCTGCCACTGCCCAACACCCCCCTGATCCGATCCCGCGCCAGCATCAACAAATAGCTTGCAGAGCTGAGAGCACCTTCCCTTTCTGGCATATATAATATAATATATATATATATATGTGATTGATTGATTGATTGCATGTGGTGGTGGTGGTGGTGGTCGGAGCCCATGAACAGAGAGAGTTAATATAACTCACTTACCCCCCACCCTCTTGAAGACACTGGACTGATATTCCAGCACTGTGCCACTGCCCGCCCATCAATAACTGCAGTAAAACCAAAAAAACAGAACAAAGCAAAACAAGCAAAGTCAATAAACATCTAACCCACAAATACCACAGGCAGCAATTAAAGGCACAAAAACACGTGCCCAATCGAAATGCCAGATTCTTTAAAGAAACAAGAATCACAAAGTATTTTTCTCTCAATTGTTGAAAAAACATGGAAAGTGGATATATATATATGTATGTATGTATGTATGTATGTATAGCAAAAACCCCCCATTCTCATTGCTTTCTCCAAGAAGAAAAATGGGAAACAAAGCAAGACGGAATATCCTTTGTAACTCCAATGAGCTTCATTTTTTAGCATAACTGTACGTGTTCAATATTACAAATGATTGTGTATGCAGAAACAGTTTTGGTATTTTTACTATCAGAAACAGCTTTCTAGAAAATGCAAGAGCGGCAGCCTGTACTAAAAAATGTCAAGACAGTTTCCTCTTCCCAAAATGAAGGATGAAAATCTCTCAGATTCCATCACTTTAGAGCTTTACCATGAAGACCATCTCGAAGTTGCTTCATACCCAGAACCACTTTAGAGATTCCTCTCTCGAGGCTTCTAGCTTTGCTTCTTCTAAAATCTGCTTCTTCTCCCTAATCAATTCTCTTTCCTTCACCTATCTTTCTGCAAATCCTTATGGTCTCACATCACATTTGGTATCAGATCAAATTCAATTGTGAGTTTTCCCAGCAACTCCAGCATCTTTCTTAAAAGTTTTGTGGAGCTGGAAATTTCCAACGGAGACCCTAAACTGTTTCAGTTCCCCCCTCCCACAATAACACAAAACCAACAGCAGAAAATCAACATAACCAGCCAACATCAAGAACAGAGTTCCTCATATTTGAGATTTTATTTAAAATAATATTATTTTTAATAAAATTACTGACATGGTATTAGGTTAATATTAATTACCAATTTAGTATTGTGAAGGCCAAATATATAAATGCATTTAGACGAAAGCAATAAGCGCTCTTGGCATGCGCGTTTATTGGTTTCCCCATCAGATAATTCTTAAGTTTGTTGGCCAATACTAAATTAGTAATTATTTTTAACATGGTAATGTTCTGGGAATGTTATAAAAATTCATATTACATTTTGTCATCCAACAAATCACAATAGCAACAAGTTCAATCAACAATAACTTCAGTCATCAGCTCTCATGAACATCAACTCATACGGCACAAGCAATCATCATTGGAGACACTTGCCAACCTATTGCGAGCAAGTCTAACCCTCGGGCAACAATCTTGGGCCAAGTGAAAACTTCGCCAAAGTCCTCAAAGGGAGTGAAACCCATGCAGAAGCTCCAGAACAGCCTCACCAAACACTTCACTCGAGTCAATAACCATTGCCGAAGAAGAAATCCTTGCAGAAGCTGTTAACGAAGTCAGGAAAGGAGACTTGTTGCAGTTTCTCACGGTCATCTCCATCGTGAAACTCACAGAAGCAACCACCAGCATAGCTGACACCTCCCCTCTTCACCGGAAGCCTTTGCAGACATCAGACCAGCTAGTCAGTGCCTTCGCCAGAGTCAGAAGTTTCCCCTGCTGCAGTTCCTTGCTATGACTCCAGTCCATGAACCAATTCCTAGGATTCACCCACTTCAGACTTAACCCAATTTCAATTGATCCAACCCAATTTCAAACGCAGGATTGGTCAACCCAACCCAAGCCTAGAAACAAGAAGCCTTTTGTTTTGTGTTCTTTCATGAGCCCAATTTGTTTTAGCCAAGCCACTAATTAAACCGAGCCCAGGTTGCTCCAAGCCCAAACTTCAGCCACGGCCCAAATCAGAACAGGTTGTTCCTTTACTTATCTGCCTTAATTTTCTGTTTGCTAAATTAATGTTTATTTATTTTGGTATGCTAAGATTTTCGTCAAGTAAGTTGTACCCTATAGCCGTGGAATCAAACATGCCAGTATGACTCACAACTACATTGCCAAATATTACAAACTATTGAAGACATGAGAGCTCAATTGGCAATGAACTACCAGAATTTTACAGGAAATCTTTTGCCTAGTAAGCCACCCTAGTGTTCTAACTGTAGCTATTTTGGTCATTTAACTGAAAATTGTGGATTCATATGTCCCAATATATGGAAAAAAGAAGAGTAACTCAGGATGAACACCCAGAAGAACCCAAGATTGATGAACTGAGAGGCTCAAAAGAAGATTTTTATTTATAAATAAAAAAAAAAAAAGGTAGTAGAAGAACAGGAACTTCAGGTTATTAACCAAGAAGAGCCTAAACATAAGTTAACAAAAGAAACTGATGTGGAAGTTCTGGAAATTCCCCAGGAACTGTCATGACCCCAAGGATATAATAGTAATTGCAATTTAATTGCAGTTATTATTTACAGTTAGGAGCACTTAGTTGTAGCAGAGCAGTTATGAAGTAGTGGAGAAGTAGTGAAAATAGTGGTAACCACACTATAAAACTGTTGGATAGCTTTATATATAAAGCTACAACCCACAGTGACGATTTTCATCATATCAGAATTTGAATAAATATTTCAGAATTCTAGTTTCTCCCTCGTTTCTCTATTTCTCCCTACTTTCTGCCTAGTTCTCCCTTATTTCTCTCGGTTTCCCCCTATTATTCTGTCTCTCCCCCACATTTTTTTTTTCTATTTCTCCCTCAATTCCAATTCTATTTTCTAAGGAAACATTAGTTAGGACTAGGGTCCTGACAGGAACCTCCAAAAGAAGCATGTCTAGTAATTGGAAAATCCCCTGATGTTTTCCTGAGAAATTCCCAAAAACGTCTTTCCCTTTTGCATCTTTTCCAGCTGCCTGTATTGTTGTTCCACACATGTTCCTTCCTACTCTTTTCTCTTTGTCAATTCATCAGCCTTCCATTGATGTTTCACCTGAGATTCTCAAATCTCTGCCATGTCCCAAGACGAAACTCATTGAACAGGTTCAGTTACATAAAGCTCTTACCAAACTACATCATTCTATTCCTCCGTGTTAACCAATTCTGTCCCTCCCAAAAAACTCCATTCCCACCACAATTACGTTTCTGATATGCACACAACTATAAATTTGACATTATTTTATGGAAGCAGAATATTTTTGCCAGAGATGAACAAATTCAATGCTTTATTGTTTAGTAGATGAATCCTGCTGATTGAGCAATGCAGATTCACAAAACTCGAGAACAAGTTTTTCTCCCACCGGGGGAGAAAAATAAGGATATTATATGATTTATATTTATATTGTTTTAGTTTATCTTTTGTCTAACTTTAGATATATAGTTGATATATAGGTTTTATCGTTTTGAGATGATCATAGTTGAATGGGATTAAGGCATATGAATTCAGAAAAGGCAGCTATATTATTTGAATAAAATTCAGAAAAATCAGATTGATTTTATCTTCTTTCTACAAATCTTGACTGTCTCGCATCAAGGAATATCTCTGCCTCCTTCAATTTGATCACTCCAAAGGAGAAAAGTAAATGTGATATCTAACCACAGAATCCAGGCATCATCAATTGTTAAGACTGTCTAACAGGAATTTTACTCTAAAATTTCTATTCCCATGGATACTTTGTTAAAAAGTACTTTTGTGGGAATAATTTTAATTTATCTGAAAATAATGTTGCTTTCTATTTCTCCTCAGCAGAAGTTCCAAGTTCCTGCTCAAATCAACTTTTGCTATTGGCTAAACAGCACAATTGCAAAAAAGTGTTTTTATCTACTCAAAAGAGCTTTTCTGCCAATGCAACTCTGTTATACTAAATCAGAGAACTGAACATGTAAGAACTTGAATGCTCATTTTCTGTAGCATCAAACAGATTGCAGAAAAACTATTGAAAATGAACCAGTATGCATAAGCAGGTCAACATTTACATGTAAACGAGAGTGCAAGTAAAAACTCACCAGGCCTCAACACGTTGGACAGGTAATGGACTGAGTGCAACATATCCTCACTGCCATGAGGATTGTTTGTACCTAAAGGTCTCAGAATCCCAACCTCCCTCAGGTTCCTTTCTCCTCAGAATGCTTCCTGCTACCTGCTGGTACATCCTTGTTTGTTCCTCTGCTAGTGCTTGTGAACTAGCAACAGAAAGTTGCCTTGATAAAAGTGATGAGGTTTCATCTCTAACTTCTGTCTCAACACTTCCAGGCCCAGCATTAAGGTCCAGACCCTGCCTTGCCCATTTTCTACTGTTGTCAATGCCAATATTATTGCTACCATCTGGAAGGCTAACAACATACGGCCTAGAGTAATGAGAGGAAACTGCAGCAGCAGGCACCAAGACCTGTGAATTGACTGCAGGGAAGGATGGCCTACCACCAGAGGATTCTGTATAGGTTGTAGATCCACCTGAGAAATTGGCTGAGGGCAACGGGTAACTACTCCCAAAAGGAAACAGAGGATACTGGAAGGGAGCAGATGGGAAGGACACTGCAGGAGAAGAAGATAAAACTGAGCCCCGGTAAACAACTGCATTAAACGGGGTCCCACCAGGAAAGGGCCCCAAAGTTCTTGGTGGTCCACCAGTTGCAACCATGGGCACAGGTTGATCCCCTCTATCAGACAACAACGATGGAATTGTGACAGGTGGATATGAGTTACCAGTTGGAAGCCATGATGAGAAGGTCCCATTTTCTATATTATTCATTCTAAGGCCAGCAACAGAAGGGTGGGGCAGCATGCTGCCTCTGCCATGAGGAGTATACGACGATGGCTCGGCACTTGCTTCATCAAGGATAGGACCATTGTTTAGATCAAAGTCCCTCCTTACCTCACAATTTGGAAATCCACCTGATGATGATGACTTAGATGGCATAAATGGGGCCGCTAGTCTATGACTGCTGCTTGCTGAGTAGTGCCCAGTATCGATAGATTCATCTACTCGGTTCAAATCAAGGTCAAGACATCCAGTACCACGAAGAGGTGCAGAGACCATTGGATCAATTTTTGCAAACTCACAATATCTCACACAGTCAGAAGTTGAAGCAGCTCCCTCAGCAGAGTTTCGAGAGGAGATGTCCTCAAGAATTCTTTCATCAGGCACATTAAGATCAAAATCCAACAAAGTGCGGCCATGTTTGCCAGCAGTAGCATCAGGAAGGTTATTAGCTGTACTCAGTGGCATCTCCAGAAACTTCCTTGGTTCAGCAGGCTTAAATGCACTAGTTGCAGCAGATCCTCTCCATCCAAGTTCCCCTTTACTCCTCAATAGAACTTCTGGAGGAACAACGGGACCTTTTGCAGCAGCAGCTACTGTAATGGAAGCAGGAAGGCCAATAGATGTTGAAGATACAGGGAAAGGCATAGGGTTAACAAAACAAAGGGGAGCTGAATATGCATGGCCTGCCAAGTTGAGGGTCTCCCCGTGTTTTCCTTCATCTGAAATAAATCCTTCATTCAAATCAAACTTCAACTTTCCATCCGTATCAGATCTCCCACAAGCAGGGGAAGATGGACTTCTGTCTGTTCCATGTACCTCAACGGCAGCTATCTTGGAACCCCTTGACCTCATCTGCTGCTCAACTTCTTTGGCAGGCAATGCAGGTGACTCCTTCTGAGGAACTGCACCACAAGAAAGGACTTCTTTACTTTCAAATTTTGCCTCCAAACACTCACTATCCTGCTCACTAACAGTTGAACCCAAACCGGCTAAAATTTGAATTTCACCAACAGAACTCTTGATACCCTGATCATTCGTTCTTTTTCCAACATGAAAACTTTGTTTTCCAGTGTCAATTTCATCAACTTTCTCACTAGTGATCTCAACAGCATCTGAAGGCAGATTTTTACTAGAATCAACACAATTCAATAGTTTCTCTTCACTTTTATCTAAATGGTCAGGTAGTTTTTGCTCTGTCTGGTCACCAACATTAAGTCCTGTCTCCAGAGTTTTCTCAACATAGGTTTCTAATGATGCATGCTTTGAAACTTCACAAATTTCCTTCTGAACTTCGAGACAAGGATGGGCTTCATTGACCTTATCATCAGTTAGCAGTGAACTACCTCCCTTTGGTTTTGTATCTTGAACAACACTTTCACTGTTACCAGCTGCCACCTTCTCATCAAGTTGTTTAATTTCTTCACCATCCAATGCCTTCTCTGCTGCATGGGAAGGGGAGACGGCCACAGAAACAGCACCTCTAACTTCATCCAACCTTTCATTGATCTCAACACATGGTTCTGCAGCTGGTTGCCATCCCAAATTGGAAGGATTACATTCATCAATATCTCTTGTCTTGGTCTGTTCATGCACAGAGGAACTAGTTTTTTCATCCTCAGAAAAATTGACAGAGCCCCGTTGAGGAGCATCCCTAGACCACATTCCTGCAACAACACCCTGCTTCTCTATATCAGCAACAACTCCACGATCGGGCGACTGAACCTGCTCTTGAGAAAGGTTATTTTGATTTGCCAATTTTGCATGTGTATCATTGCAAATGCAGGGGTACTCAACAACAGGGATGTTTCTCCGTGGAGAAACAGTTGGTGATAACAAATCAGACTTGGACATTTCTCCAGTTGCAACACTAGCAAGCAGCTTCATTCCAACATTGTCTTCTACTGACATAGATGCATTTGCTTCAGAGTATTTGACGCAGCTTTCAATCAAAGCATTGATTGAGCTGAAAGAACCCTCATAGTGTTTTCCAGATGATGAAGCAGCAGCTTTTGAGACTTCAGCTAATTTTTTAGAATCATCAATACTGCACTGCTCTTCAGGAATGGCAGCAGGTGACCCATTAGCTTCGTCAGACCCAGTCAATATATCTTTGAAATCGTTGCTCTGCCATGATTCCGTATGCATATCAGAGGCATTAGTAGTTCGATTAGTATCACTCTTTTCCTTTAAATTCCGATCAGTCTGATCAAGCTTCTCTGAAAGCACAGGAGAAGAAGCTCTACTGTTCATGATGGAAGGGTCATCAATAGATCCTCCACTGGGACTTTGAGCAGGACTACGAGTCCGATTTGGTATCTTAACAATCAGTTTGTGACTATTTCCCTCTACTATAGGCACATCAATTGCCTTTTCATATGTTAACCCAGACTGAGATAATTTTTCTAATGCTGAATTCCTATGTAAAGAACTCCTGCCTGACCCTGTTTCTCTTTGCCCTCCAGAAGCAGCAGGCCCGGGGAAGCCATTGACTGACCTCCGATGTCGAGAAGAACCACCAGACATCTTATTAACAGTAATCGATCCTGCAGTAGAACTCCTTGCATCTTCTTTGCCCGACACAACTGGAATTTTTGCATGTTCGCTTGAACAAGATTGACTGTTGTTCTGCGACTGACTTGAACTGCTACTTTTCTCCTCTTTTGCAGTAGTTGATGGAAGATCAGAAATGCTCCCAAATACTAATCTGGGCTGACCATCTTTTCCTGAAGCAGGAGATAGTGCTGATTTCATTGGTCCAGGTGACATTGAAGCGGATTTTCCAGCAACTTCCACATTGACAGATTTAACTGGAGCATTTTTGGATGCAGAAAGTTGTGCAGCTGAGCTTTTAATGGCAACTTCAGAGGAAACTCCAGAATGTTGGTTTCCACCATGAGACACTTCAGGAAGGCGCGATCTCTGCCACGAAACAGCCTGAGCTGAACCAGATTTTGCATCAATTACATTCATTTCAGCCTCAACACGTTTCTTCCATGTGTCAACCAAAGTTCTTGCTTTCTTTTGAATTTCTGGGTTTTTGTGCGACCGGAGGTGGTTCACTGATTTTCCAATGTTACACATCTGTAGGGCTTGAAGATTCACTGGCAGTTTATCAAGTGCACGAAGCAAAACCAAGAGAAACTCCTCTACAGATCTATCACCATCTTTGGGGCTACCATCACCAATCTTCCCTTTATGGGCATCTTGAAGCCATTCGTCTAACACAAGCAAACCCTTGAGCTGCACAAACTGACTAAGGAAATCAAACTTTTCAGTAGCAGCTATTACACCTGCAAGCACTGACCGGTTAATTAACTCCAACTTCCTTTCCGCTTTATCAGGCTGCATGAGTTGAATCAGCTTCTCAACCCCTTCTGAATCTACAAGCCCTCCCTTTTCTGTTATCTTAGAAATCTCAGATTTCAATATGCTTTCAGGTTTAAACTGATTGGAATCAGAATCATCTGTTTTTGAGAGACGTTCTCGCTTGACAGGCTCAGAACTGTGATCTGCACGCTCCCTTTTCTTTCCCTTGGATTGAGGAGGGAAGGAAGTGACACTTTGCACATTCTCAGAAACAGGTTTTAACTGAGATGATGTTGGACCATTTGTTGGTTTTGGAGAGCGCCCACCTGGTTGCATGGTTGCATGCATCTCTATTTGTGTTTTTTGTAGCAGTTGATCTACTTCTTCCTGTCGCTCCTATAGAAAGAAACTACACATTAGAAGAAAGCCAGGAAGAAGATCCACAAAAGCTCCCCTGGCCTCCAGGTGAGAAGGGGGACAAAAGAAAAATGAAGAACAGGACAAACAACTGAAATAAAAAGGCAACTAAAACTCACATCAATATAGTCTTGATCAGTTAGCCACCATAAACACTTGTTTGCAATGTCATAAACTCGACGGCAGACGAATGAGGAAATCCCTGAAGGAAGTTCAACACCTTTAGGAAGGAATGCAACTTTGCACGGATGGAGTAATGATGCAGCAGGAATCTCATCCTTATGAAAGGAATATAAGACTTCGTTTGGCTCGGCGTCCAAAAGGAGGCCCTTGCCAAGCTTCACTTCAGCAGGCCGGTAAAGCCAATTCACACCCAATTGTACAATGTTTTCTTTGTTTAGTGTCAACCAACGGATTATTCCAATGAAAGGTCGAGAATCTCCTGGAGGCTTGAAAAGGGCACAGTCACCAACATAAATCTTGCGACCATCCTGTAAAAGAAAACACAAAACAGTTGAACATGAAACAAGCTATAAAATACAGTAATAAACAGTTAATAATAATTTATTCTAATAAAGAGCCAGAAAAGACTTGAGATTTCCTCCAAATAATATTGCTGTGTTATCAGCTATATTCAGTAATAAACACTACTTCAAAATCTAGCCCTTGGTTCTCAAGATGTCTATTGGCAGATTTGCTCCTGCAATCCAATGGAAGAGTCTTTGTAATTTCTTTTCTTTTCTTTTCTTTTATTTATTTATTTATTGGAGAGGGCTAAGTAAGCAAAAGGCTTTTGGCAGTTTCAATTTAAAAATAGCACTGGGTAAAACCATCCACTCATTGGAAAACACAGCACCAAAGCTAATCAAACACCAAGAGCCAGATGATGGCACCCTACGCAAATGTTTCCCATATACATATATCCACACACGTACACAAACTAAAACTTCTGTATGTCCAACAAAATTATACAACTATGCAGCTAGGTTTGTACAAACACTTTAAAATGATATAAAAAAAGAAAACAACAAAGCAAAGAAATTGACAAGACCTTAATGCCTCCCACTGCTATATTTCCAACATTTTTCAAGATAGAATAAACAAATTAAAAATTTAGTTCAATTATATGAAAAACTTTAATGTCACCTGAATTCTCTAAGAAAATTCACTCTTTCAAGGATGGCAAAACTCTTCTCTAAACATTTGGTTCACATTCCATCCTGAAGTATCTCCATGCATATAAAGAGGGATTTTTTTTTCTCTCTCTCTCTCTCTTTGCTTGATGAAAGAGTAAGGTGAGAGCATCAAGACAGCTCTCCACCAAGACATGATCTAAATAACTCTTATTATCCTATACCTACTAGGCCAGAGAGGGACCCAGACCTTACCCCAGCTGAGGAATACAAGTGGACTAGATGCACCTCCTGAGATATCTAGGAAGGGAACTATTACTGTAATTAGTAGCGTTTCTCAAACCACGTGTGATGGGAATGGGTGTGGGTTATACTCATAACCTCTTAGCTGTGTTCTTAACAGTCACACACATTACACATGTACGTTAAGATTGACCTCTTAGATATCTTCTTTTTCCCCTCATTTTGTTGCTAGGGACTTTTTCCCCATCTTTCTTTCACTGTGAATTTGACTCCTAGAGATCTTCTGTAGATCCCCAAAATATCCAATTAAATTTCTTAATATTGTGAGTTTTGACCAGGATGACAAGGCATCATCAGGACTCGGAATACTATATCTCCACAAGAACAGTTAACCAAATAGAAAATGAACTCAAACCAGGAAAACAATACAGAATAAAAAGTTCCCATCACCAATGAACAATTCCAACTTCATGTCCCGTCCAATGCAGTCTCGAAAATGAATCGTGTTAGGCAAGATAACCTGTATTTTCTACTGTAATATGTTCACTGCTAATAAACTGTGTTTTCTACAGTAACATGTTCGCTGCTAATATTATGTTCTACAGGAAAGGGCAACGAGAAGAAAAGTAAAAGCAGTTATTAACTTATTGCTAGAATAATGACTTTCAATCCGAGAATACAGGCTGAATAAACTGGTTGATTGGACAAACTGTCCAAATTACCCTCGCTTTGAATTTCAAAATTGGAGTGATCGTGAAAATAAAAGCGAGAGTAATTTGGACAGTTCACCCAATCAGCCTGTATGAAAAGCTTGAAAATCATTGTCCTTGCTACAATTAATTCTACAGCACCCCTCTTATATAAAGGCTAATCCGCATTCTCGCATCATTGGTTCGCAACTGGTAATTCAACCACACAAGACAAGTGCCGCCTAATCAATTAAATAACCAACACCAAGCTAAATAGTTCGAGATAACACACGAATTGAAGGAACTTCAGAGAAAGCTCAGAAAATAAGTAAAAACAAAGAAACCAAAGTCGTCAACGAAGGACAGCCAAGGGAACAGTACAAGAACTGGAAAAAAAAATTGAAAAACCCACCGAGGCAATACCTTGAAGAAGGAATCAGCGGCTACAGGCGAGGGGAGCGACCGCATGTGCCGACTCCGTTTCCCGTTCTCACCTTCCCGCCCATGCATAATAACCTTGCATCTTCCCCCAATTGAGCTTCGCCCGCAACCTGAAACATCAATCCCAAACCCTAATTCCCCCCACCCCCACCCGACAACGACAACAACAAATAAAACCCCAAAATCCACCAATTCACAAATCGCCGCACCCTAGATCGAAGCCACAAAAAAAAACCCAATCGAATTCAACTCGTCGCGGTGCAATTCGCTCCGATTGGCGTCGATGTAGATAGAGAGAGAGAGAAAGAGAGAGAGAGAGAAGAGGGGAAGAGAGAAATGACGGGTCGCGAGGGCAGGCCAGCCGGCAAAAGGAGAGGTGTACTTGGCAATGGGCAGAGCGGGCAGATCGGGCAGCGGGAGAGGAGGCTTGTACAGGAGTATTTGGCAAAATTATCACTTTTAAAAAAGTAATTTTCACTTTACCACAGTTTCAAAATATTTCTCAAAATACTACCCCTCTCGGCCACCCCCACCCGTGCCCCTTCACCATGATTCTATTGAATTATTATAAGTAACCAATTTCTTAGTTCCTCGCCTTAAATAATTTTGACATATCTACGAAAATTAAATTTTTTAAAAAAATGCATTTGGTAGTATGAAAATTTAAGATAAATATAAATAATATTTATGATATTTAAATAAATATACATATTTTTTAAAATTAAATTTATATTTAAATACCCATCTCTTTTTCTCTTTTTTTTTTTCTCTTTTTCTCGAGTAGTGCCCAATTTGACCGTCAAAAATCACAATCTTTGAACCATTACATTCTTCCATCAACTTGATACCATATCACATGCATTTATCCTTTATACTATTTTGTAGCAAGCAATTGTCATGCCCATCACCTTGTAGGGGGGTTGGTAGGGCTTCAGCCGGTGCCAATTTCAATTAAACAGTAAAAATATATATATAAATATATAAAAACTTATGCACAGCTCAATTCCAAGCCCCTCTCTGTATCCGCCTCTATCAAGGTTGTCGTCTTCTATCAGAGAGACATCAAAATTAATCTTTGTTATATTAAAGTCATTTAAAGAAATAAAATCTTGACTACTCGAAACATATTTATAGACAAAAAAAAAACATATTACATAAAAGGGAAGTAACTTGCACACAATTAAGGGTACCTAAAGAAATTACACATTGTGTGAGAACTATTTGTGGCCTTCTGTTATATACATGAAAATTTAGATAATTTTATTTAAGTAATTAGTCATAAATGCTTTTATAGAACATAAAGGGTAAGAAAAGTGGTTCTATACACTTAAGTACGTATGTATCACAAGTGGTATTGTTTGGCGAGATGCAGGTTGGATGTTAGGTGTAGCGTTACATGTGAGTGGTATCTTAGTAAATATTTTTGGAAAAGGTAAAATGGGAATTAGATTTTGAAAAATTGACAATTTTGGCAGAAACTGGCGATAGCGACACCCGCGGGTGAGATGGATGCTGAGGGTGGGCTGAGTGTGCCGTGTGGGTTTGTCTTTTTTGACTTGAATTCTTAAAACTTTTCTTTTTTATTTTTTTGTGGGTATTGAATTGAATTTTGTGGGTCTGAGCCCGAAAGTCCGACATCTCAAACTTGGGCTTTTGGACTCTGTCTGTTGGGCGGTGATTAGCTCACCCGTTGCGGCATGGGCGGAGCTGTGAATTCGTGCCGAGGTGTCAGTCCGTGTCTCTTTCTTTTGGGAATGAGCGAGTGCAATTTTGTGCACCCCATTTAACTTGGGGTAACGTTACCCACCGTCATCCACTGTTAACTTAAAAGGCAGTGAGGAGAGTTATTAGAGGCAGTGAGGAGAAAATATTTAATTAATTTTACGTGGCCCAATGTAGTAGCCTTTCTGCCCAAACACTTCTTCTCTCACGCACCTCTTTCTCTCTCTTTCTCTCTGTCACTCTCTTTCCGCAGCTCTCTCTCTCTCTCTCTCTCTCTCTCTCTCTCCAGCAGCGGCCTTCCACCTTTGGTGTCCGTCCAGCAGCAACCCCCCTCTCTCTCCCCCCTTCAGCAGTGGTCGCGACTTCTCCTCCATCTCCGGTGTCCTCTCTCTCTCCGGCGTGTCGTCCACCTACAGTAGCCCTCCTCTCTCTTCGGGGTGTCGTCTGCCTATAGTGGCCCAGCAGCGGCCCTCCACTCTCTCCGGCGTCCTCTCCAACAACGGTCGCGACGTCCCCTCCACCTCCACTATCCTCTCTCTCTCTCTCCGGTGGGGGGGGGGGGGGGGTGGGTTATCAAATTTATTTGGGCTTCCAGAGGAGACATGACTCATCCTGATTTTGATTTTGTTTGATTTAGTTTTTATGCGGTGTAATTTGAACAGCAGAATATTATAAATCATGATTTGTTTGCTTCTTAAAATCTTTTTAGTACTTAAACTAAACAAATTCATAAAATTATATGCCATTATTTGGACACTATAAAACTCAGATAAAACCTTTTTTGCTGAAAGATATTGTTGGATAAATATTAAACATTACATGTAATAATATATGATAAATATTATGTAATCTAATAATATTACAGGATATGATTTCATTGTAATCTTTTGTAATATAAATATTAGATTACAGGATATGATTTCATTTTAATCTTTTGTAGGATAAATTGTAATGGAGAGATAAAAGTTATGTTTTTAACATTTACAATCAAAGTATTGTTTCTTTTTCTTTCTTTTACGTATTATTATAGTAATATCTTATAACGTTGTTATATTATACAAAAATTTTAGATATATGTATAAAAAATAAAATATGTGTATTACTTTTAATAATAAAAAAATTACTTATATTTAATTAAAATTACTTTATGGTTAAATATAATATTAATAATTAAATAAAGTTTAACAATTAATTCACAGGCTTCTATATTCGATAGCCACTGCCTAGATCACTTCCTTTTAAGCAAATATAAGTGCGTGTGTGTATGTGTGAAAGAGAGTGAGGGAGAGGAGAAGAAATGAGTTAACTTACATTGAGCAACGTGCAATTCCATTTTCCTGTCCCTCTCTCTATCTGTTTAATTTAACGGTGGGTAAAGTTACCCACCGTTAAGTGGGGTGCACAAAATTGCACTCGGAATGAGCAACGTAGTAGTTCCAACACTCCCATCAACCTTGTTGGTCCTTGTGGCCCTACCATACAAAAACCCTCTAAAATATTGCTTCTTCTTCTTTCTTTTTTTTTTTATAATTTCCAGTTTTGTTTTGTGTGTCAGTGGGCATTGGCCAATCACAAGAGAGCAAAGGCAAGGAGCTCAATTAACACGTTCAACACGTGCTTTTGTTTTTCAATTTATTTCTAATTACTTATTTCATTTGTTTTCATTGAGACCACCTTATTGCGTAATTCCTTATATTCATGTTCTCGATTATAATAAAAAAGATAAACTATAGATTAAATATTTGCTCTTATGCAAGGCAATGATAGAAGACAAAACCCATCAAATTAATATCGACATGTTACTCATCCAATCACTCGACATATACTTTTAAGATTCCATTACGTCATATAATCATGTCAAATTTGTGTAATCCTACCAATTTCAAGAACCCATCTACCATTGCCATCTTTGAAAATAGTTAATGGTGTCACATGCTAGGTTTGTTCTGTAAAAGGCCCAACATATCACAAGTCTAATTTATTGTGTGTTTTTTTTATTATTATCTTGAACTCAATGCTTCAGGGAACTAAAAGAGAATCATTTTATTGAACAGTCTTTGTATATCTTGCATAGAAACACTTTTCCATGGCAACAACTTAAGTAGTTAGAAATTAGTTAATATATAAAGTGAAGGAGCATTGAGATAGTGAAGTAGCAATGGGCAAAGCATAGAGAAGAGGAAGGCAGTTAGTCACAAGTACAGTCAGGTGTCTCCACCCATTACTTCAAAACAAAAGAACATGCTTCAATTTTGACCTGCTTTCAGTGTAACATCTACTACTACAAGTGCACCAAACAACGCTCTTTATTAATTATCTTGTCACAGCAATGAAACAGATAATTAGAAAAAGAAGTTAGTGGGGGTTAGGAAACAGATCATTACTCTTTGTCCTTTGTCACCATATTGGCCCTCCTCCAACCCAATTGTGCCATTTATAAGTAAATGCTAAATGTAAAAACAACGTCTATTTTATTTTATTTTATTTTATTTTTCCAATTGTTTTCAGAGAAGGAACCATTCAGCTTGATCTGTTTTCCATCACATTCAGACAAAACAAAAAATTGTAAACAAGAGAAAAGGCACCAAACAAGAAGTCCCGCCAGCCAGAATACCGCCTAAACAGAGGCAATACAACATTTACAAAGAGGCTAATGATATTCGGATATCCAAAAGTGAGTGTGAAATGCAATCTGGCTATGATTCCGTTTGAAAGCGAGTTTTCAGACCAAACAATGGAGGGCCTCCCAAAGGAAAGGAGAGAGACAATCCCAACTCGGGTAGCCTTCCTGTGCACTTAGCTAAATTTTTCCAGCTGGATGGAAGAAATTGGTGCCATAATATGCAGATCCTAATGCATGTTTTCAGTGAGTATTTGAAAGAAGCAGCACAAAAGAGGATACTGATTGATGGAGATTGACCGCACGTCGGTCAAAACAAAACAGGGTACATGCTATTAAAAAGAAGAAAAAAAAAAGATAAAACAAATGGAATACATCCACGCCCCCCCAAAAAAAGTTCTTTCAATCGTTTCCAATCCTATGAAACATTATTTCTTGCCTAGGCATTATTATATCAGTCGAATCACCACCCACCAGCACTCGGGTCTACTGATCTCTCAAAAATATAAACGAAGTTCACTACAACAGTAATCCATTCCTGTGGCCAAATCACAAGTGTCTACAAATTTAGATCCTACACCTTGACAAGAAGAAGAAAGTAGAAGACATTATCACGCTCAACCATCAAATCCTGGTCAGGGCTAATTAACAAAGAGCCAAAAACTGGAAGTGATCAAAGAGCATTTATCATCCTCTTCATCTCAGCGGACCTCCTTGAATCCGGTTCCACAATAGCTCTTTCAGTAAGCACTTGTTTGATCCGGCACATAGATTTCCTCACCTGGATTTCATTCCATCAGCGACCACAGCAGAACCAACAATCATATTGTGCGTATGTGCGCGCGCGTGTGTGTGAGAGAGAGAGAGAGAGAGAGGAATTTGAAGAAATTGAAGCCAGATGGTTAAAAAACATACTAAATATCCCTTTCCACACCCACATTCCAGACAATCATACAGCATAATTCATTCGCGTGATGTTTAAAATTTGTACTGGACATGGCAAATTGAACTACAAAGATTGGAACAAGTTAGCAGTTTAAAAATATAAAACGCATAGCTTAACAAGGTCATTATCACATTGATAATGACTAATACCCGGTTAGCCCTAGGAATCCCCTTAATTCCTTGATAGATGAGGGCCTAGGCCATTCCAACATGGCTGAAATTTTGTTTGGGTCTGTGCTGACTCTCTAACAAAATTGAGGTGGAATATTTTATATTGCCCTAAATATTCCACCTCGTTCTTTGCAAAGGTACACTTTGAAAGTTTCACATATAGCTGGTTGGTTTTAAGGATTTCAAAGGTAGTCCTAAGGTGGGACAAGTGTTGTTTCAAATCGGAGCTATAAACCAAGATGTCATCAAAGAAAACAAGTAGGAAATTCCTTAGTTAAGGGGCAAACAAGTGGTTCATTAGAGGGAGAATTTGAAAGAAGAGAGAGAGAGAGTTTTAGAGGGAAAGAACCAAATACTTCATTGATAGTTCCCATCCTCTTTACAATGCCTTTTATAGGCTATCACCCTCGGTTTGTTAGGCATAACCAAATAGGTACAAGCATCTAAAGCGGTAACCGCTAAGCACACTATCTAATGCATCTATAGTATAGAGTTTATCAGAAGAATGCCCTCAAGCTCGTGACATTGAGCATACTTCGGAATTTCGTTCTTCAACCAATATCTTTATCTTTATTCAATTTAAAAATAAAAAAGCACCAAATATAATTAGACAAGAAAAAAAAGAACTACAAGGAGATGGCTCACTTCTCAAAAAGAGAAATACAAGCACAGACAGAACAGAGGATGATAATAATGGTAACAAAGGTTTGAAAAACATCAAACAAATGCATCCAACAGAACTGGAAAAAATAGGATTTATATACTCAATTAATGTATTTTTACTAAAATTAGATTTCTTAGTCTTTTTTGTGTAAAAAGCTTTTAGAAGTGATCTCCTGTATAGAAGCAAAGAAAATCAGGAATTATTTGCATGCAACAGTAAGTAATTCTAATCAGTTAACATATGCTAAAGTTTCTACTCATTTCTAGGTGACAATTTCACAAAATTAACGAAAGCCAGAATAACAACACACAGAAGGACATTGGGAGGAAAATCCTAAGGTCAATCAACTCAATAACCAGTGAATCACAAGAAATTTTAATGTATTGAGGATATGAAAAAAAAATGTAATGACTGTACCAAAAGGTAACAACAAAAGAGAGTTATACCTTGGGGATACGCTCTGGATTAGGAAACTTCAGGTTCTGTGCATAAAGCATTTGGCGTTGAGTCATCAGCATGTTCTTTTCCTTCAATAGAACATACCACAGCATATGGAGATCATCCCATGATTTAAGACGGAGCTCAGAAGCCTTCCAACTTCGTCCTGAAATAAATAAAGCATAAATGCTATGTGCAGAGACAGAATTACACCCTAAAAAAATGTTCAAAAAAGCTTTAGGACAGTGTTCTCATATCATAAAAGCAATCTGAAGCATGTGTGAGTAATAACAATATTCATGAATTTTGAGAAGACATACCAAAAGCATAAATCAGAATGTTTTCTATATTTGAAGTAAAATGGAATAAGATTTGAGGATATTAAATTATTCTTATATAATTAATAATATTTAAATGTATAACTCAAACAGAATTAGTATTTAAATTTCAATAACTGTTGTCCTTCTATATATTTTTTGATATTTTGTCAATAATACATTTATAGAAAGAACAAATGAATTATTTTATAAGGACTAATGTATTAAAGAAAACTGCCTTAAAGCAAGGAATAAAATTTTGCTTTTTTGCAGCAAAACTGCTGAAATGTTTCCATTCCCTTGGAGAACAACATGAAATTTGTTTTGAAACAATACAAAGCACTCAAATATAATCACTTGTTTCCACATTATAAGAAGAAACATAAAATTCATTATAAGAATGAATTTGAGAATAGCACAAAAAAATAAATTATTGATATCTAATTAGAATGACCGACAAAATGCAAAGTAGAAGAGAGACAAAATAATAGAAAAACTGGACATGGCGTAACTCATTCTTTCCTTTCCTTGTTATTGCAAGTAGGCTCATCTTCTATACCAATGATATTATCAAATTCTCTTTTCCATCCTACTACTGTTTACAATCTAGGTCTTTTGTCAACTCTATTCAGGAACTATTAAATAAAACTGTTGACTCCAAGTTTTTATGTTTACTATTTCAATTCAATTTTATTCTTAAATTGACTATATTTCACTTACCTCTCATACATTGAAATGTTGTAGCATTTACTTACAGCAACATAGTTAATCATATCTTCATAAGTTTATTTAAGTGAAATCTTATTTATATTTGAATATATAGGCATTTGGGGTTCAGACAATTAATTTAACACGAGTTATATTATAATTAGTCAATTGTAAACTTTCCATAAAAAGATGCACATATCTCAAAATACATCCATTTACTCAATCATTAAGCTTCTGCAAACATTTATAGCAATATCAATTTCTGTTTCCTAAAGCTCTATATCTACACCACAAACTTCACACACACAATGGCTTATTTCTGGGCAAGGCCAAGGACACATGAGATCCACCACTATTTCAGGAACAACCCACCATAACCAAAAAAGACTCCATACTCACAAATAAATAATGGGGCAGTGAAGGAGAATATAATGTCCAGACTCCCCATACCTATTGTTACGCCCCAACATTTGCTTAAAAAAAAAAAAGAAATTAAAAAAGGCACAGGAGGAGCTTGCATCAAACCTACTGCACATAATACTGGAACATCTCTACTTTTTAAAAAGGAGAGTTGCATCCACCAACACAACTATCATCACATCCTTCAACATGATTATAGACACAAATTGAGATCTAGAATTCACAGAGCCAACTCCAATAACGAGATTAAGGCTTGTGATGATGATGATTGAGAAGTAGAGAACTTTCTTTTTTGAGGGCTTCTCTGGACAATTGACCCCACCTAATGTTATTAAGGCTTGTGATTATTATAGTTGTTCTTGAATTCAGAGCATTGAAATCATATTACCTGAATATGTGCAACAAACTTATATAATACTCATAAGCAGAGAAAGATTAGTAATAAGGGGAAAGGGTCTACCATATACAACTGGTTTGTCATCATCAGGGCTTCTATCTGCCTCAAAAAACTCCTCAAGAGGGTTGTAACCTGCCCTAGCAGTAGAAGAAGCAGCAGCAGCAGCAGCAGAAGTTTCTGACTTGGCTGCAGCAAGGAGTGTCCCTTCCAAAAACTCTTGAAAGGAACATCACAATGAATGGTTTCTGTGTAATACAAATTGTTAATGAAACTTGTGAAAAAGAACAAATTGGAAACAGAGAATTTAAAGATCAAATGATATGTCATCCCAAAATAAAGTAGAAGTAATATAAAAATATATTGCTAAAAAAGGTTTTCACTACCAAAAGGATTAGAAGGTTTTCTTTATCACAGCCTCAGTAACATGCCTTGCTTAGGCTTTTTTTTTTTTTTTTTTTTTTTTGGGGGGGGGGGGGGGGGGGGGGTGCATAGGAATGACCCGTGATTCTCTGACTTGTCTAGATTTAGTTCCCTTGCATTTTGGGCTACAGGTATTTGGAAAAGGAGTGACCGTTCAACACATTCCCTGATGAGTAAACAACATTATGTGGCATATCCTCTAAGGTATAGGTATACTGCAAAATCAAACGTGTTAGGTCCTAGGTTTAGCAGATGAACTTTTGTCTAGAATTAGTGTTGTAAATATAGGTCGCAGAACAACAACATTTAGAAAATCTTAGTCTCTTGACACTATGCTGGAAAATAGGGGTAAAAACCAACGTAACTAACTTGCAGAGTTTACTAATAGGACAATACAGAAAAGTAATGCTCCATAACATCATGTGAAATGCAAAGAGAGCTATTTCAGAAAATTACCATCCAAAGACCCTCTTCGACAACCTATACAAAGCTTACCAAATTAATTCATTCTCTGCCATCACCGAACAAACATCACATTAGGTTACTCGTCTTTTGGCCGAACAGCACAAACATTTTGACATTCACCAACGAACATCACAAGTATGGCCTCAAATTTTGTGAGTAGACATTCAAAAGAAACTAAGGATTAAAAACCCAAATCGTAGTATCAATATATGTTGTATCATACAATCATGCTCAGAATCAGAATCTCAAATCAAATGCATTGATGTATCATACCCGACCTTGTCCGTGCGAGACTGAGACAAGAGGACTGAAATGAGAAAGATGACTTAGGATACAGAATGGGAGAGGCGTCAAAGACACTTGAAAGGGACGGCGGCTGCAGCGTTCGGTTGACAGAACCAGCGCAAGATTCAGAGAGGAAGAGAAATCGAGAGAATAGAGTTAGGTTACTGGAGAGAAGAGAGAGACAGAAAGGAGGGTATACAGTTAGGGGTTTTGGGTTTTCACTGTTTCGGTTTGAGTTCAGGGTCGTCGAATATAGTTCATTACTAAATATAATATTAGTGTTTTTGTTAAATTTTAATTCAATTTAACTTAGTTTAGGCCTATTAGATTGCTAAAATAATTATAATCAAAACTCCACTCCACTTGATTTATGTGATTTACTAAATAATCATGATTAAAACTTAAGTCAATTTCGTTAATTTATCAAACACTTTCATGTTTTCAGTCTCACCCCACTTCAATCCAAACAAGACCTGAGAATAGTTGAGTAATTATAATGTACTTGTGTAGTATAATACTGATAGGCCACCGGTGCAACACACCTATCATAGGCGTAACAAACAACTGAAGGCTTGAGGCTGGAATTAAGGGGACCGCACATGCAGGTGTAACAACCAGCATGTGCGCATGGGGAAGGGGGGGTAAAATTGTAATCTACACTGCTGAAAGAATAATCAGCAGTGTGAACGGGGAAATTCTGTTAGGAAAGCATGGGAAAGGGGTATAAGTAGTTTAGGAGATGGAGAATTGGATAGCTAGCTTTTGATAGTGAATTGGGAGAGTTAGGGTCTCTCGAATGCCCTGTTTCATTCTTGTTTTTCTGTTGAAAGCGATTGGAATATATTGATATTGGAATTCTATTGGAATCCTATCAAATACTTATCATTCAAAGTATATTATACTCCCTTTATAAATTATATAATACTTGTTCATGTTACATTACATAATTTTCCTTTAGTTTTATGCCACGGCCTTTATTGTTATGATGACTTCTTTGTTTTAACACAGCAACTCGTGGGTAACAATATCCAAGGAGTATTGCAGTAGTTCCTATAGTAATGATAGCAATAAATTTGAAAGAAATACACTAAGGCCATCTCCAATGGGATTACCATTTTTGATCGCCAAGCCAAATGTAGCGATCCAAACCCAAATCCTTGCCTCCAACGATGCTCGCCATCACTAAAATGATTCGCCAAACAATTGGTGAAGCTCAAAACCATCGCCTCATGTGGCGATCCAAATCTGCCCAGCCACATTCACCATCTCTCCCCACCACAACAGCCATCAACAATGGAAGAGGGCCGATTTGCTTTGGCAAAAACAAAATCGGCCGTCAGGAGAAGTTGTAGACACGATGAGAGCAAATCCGAAGAAGACGTGTTGAATGATCAACGAAAGCCGTTGGCAGTGACGAGGTGAATGATTGATGGTGGGTGCTTGCGCAACTTGGCTATTAACGAGCAAATCAGCTTGCTATTCATTGTCCTCTAGCAGAAAGGTTTGTGATTTTTTCCAGAATGTTTTATTTATTTGATTATTTTGTATATTTGATTACTGATTTGTATATTTGATTATTAATTTTGTGTATGCATGTATTTGATTATTTTGTATATTTGAGTATTGATTATGTATATGCGTGCATCTGATTATTTTGTGTATTTGATTCTTAATTTTGTATATGTGTGTATTTGATTATTGATTATGTGTAGTGAAAATTATTATAAGTAAGGTAAAATAAATAGAATTGAAGTTTTGTTAACCTTAGGACTCTTAGATTACAACCTTAGGCGAGAAAACCCTCTCATAAACCCTCTCAAACACTCTCGGATGTAGTGCAAATGAAAGAACAGAATATAAACCAGACAAAATCAGAATGTAAACAAGAAATACAGAAAGATAAACAACAAACCAATGGAGACAAGTAGTTATCTTAGTTCGGAATGCCTTTGGCAATCCTACATCCAGCCTTCAAACACCCACCAAGAGCAGCTTTTATTTAGAAGAAACTGATCAGTACAAACCCAAGCCCTCTCTCAATCCTATCGTTCAAGTACAACCCTTGTTCACTCCAATAAAGTTCAAGAACTCACTATCTCTAGAACAAAGAATACTCACAATAGAAGAAGAGAACTTGACAAGAGAGTAGAATAAAGAATTAGACTGTTGCCTTGCCTTCTTATTTATAGAGGAGGCGGACACACTTAGGCAACTAACTAACTTAGGGAAATTACATATTAACCCCAAAAAAATGTACTAATTACACTTAACCCCTAGCTGCCTAATTTCTTCAGCCGAAACTACTCTTTCATACTTCTTCCGGTTCTGCTATCTTCTAGGACAAAACTCTAGACAAACTTCAACAAGTTTATTAATAAATAAATGAAATAGGGAGTGAAATATAGAAGAAAATCGGGAGTGTGGTTGGAGCACGCATAGTTTTCGAGGCAAAATCAGAATAAGGAGTGAATTGTTTATAATATAATAGAGATTGGGATAGGAAAGTGCATTGGAGATGGCCTAATACACATATAGACACAAACGCATTGGTTTAAAACCTTAACCCTTGTGTTAAGGTGTTTGGCTACAAGTGTTCCAAAGGGTTTGGGCACAGATGTAACATGGTGTTTGGTTATAGGTATAGCCTTACCCCATTCTGATATTATAATTATTTGAATGTAGAAATTTGGTTATTGTGTTATTTTATTTTAGTTACTTTTATATATATATATATATATATGAGGGAAAAGATTAGTTGAATAACTACATCTACTTGGGCCTTGTTCCTTGAAATGAACATTTTGGATCGTGAGCCTAAATTTGTAAATACAATTTTTGGGCCCAAAAGCCCAACCTTAACTTACTATTTATTAAAATTATTTAAGCCCATGATTTATAATTTTTTTAGCCCACATTTGTCTTAATGAAAGCAACACATCTTGAATAATGAAACTCTTTAAGTTCAATTACATCCTTACCCAAGCCTACCTATACTATTGTATTTACCTAATTTATTTGAAAATTACTTAGCCACATTTAGGGGTGTGCAAAATTTTGATTTAACCGAACCGAACCGACCGAAATTGTCAATTCGGTTTGGTTTTTGATAAAATTCAACTCAATTCGTTTTTCTTTTTAGAAATTTTGATTAATCAGTTTCAATTTAGTTTTTGTGTTTGAAATAACTAAAATAACCGAACTAACCAAAGTGTCATGACCCAAGACTAATTAGAAGGGCAATAATGTAATTAGTTACTTTTAGTTGGTTAGAAGCTATTTTGGTTATTTTGTGACAGCACATGGGATTGCTATTCTAGATAATTCTTTTAGTTGTAAAGCCTATAAATAGGCTATAGCATGTAGAGAAGGATATAATTGAATTGAAGAATATATTTCAAACTCTATTTCTCTCTCGGAATCTCCTTCTCTTCCTTCCCCATCTCTCTTTCTGTTTCAGTTCTAAACCTTCCTCCTTGCTGTTTTCTCTCCCCCAAATCTCTCATAATTCCTATCACAACCCTAACCAAACCCTAGGATTGTGACAATTGGTATCAGAGCCAACAATCCTTGGCTGTGTTTTGATTCTATTTGGAGAGAGTCGTCCATTCAAGTTTTTGTTCTAGCAGTATGTGTTCAAATTTGTGCTGGTTAAATCAGCTTCAGTGATTCTGTTGGAGGAATTCTCGGCTAAGGATCTGGATTTAGGTCCAGATTGTGAAGGCGTGTGAAAACGATCTGGCCAAGCCATTCCGACGGTGCTTCCGACAACTCCTGGAGCAATTTCAGCTGATCAGAATTAATAGACGAGCAGGCCAGGCGACTCTGATTGGAAGTCCGACACTCTCGATGAAATTGGTTGAGCAGCAAATTCCGATGAGTAGGTGAATTCAACGATTCCAACAAATTCGATTGATTCTAATCGAAAGGTAGAAGCAACTCTCAACTCGGAATTGCAGTGGTTTTGACGGAGATTCCAAATATTTTTTCAGTCGATTAAGGAAGGCGAAGCAAGTTCAGGAGATTCTGTAACCCTAGGTGATCGTAGTAGGCTGTGAGAAGGCGAAATTCAGCAAGCGATGGTTGCGTTAGAGTCAATTAACATGTTATAGTGGCGCCAACTGAGTAACAGAGCCGATTGAAGAAGGTACGGGGCTTAGCCGATCAAGGAAGCGAGCAACCCAGGCGATTCCGCATTCGAGACCGAGAAGCAACCAGGCGGTCTCTGGTTAAATCTCAGATTTGACGTCTGAAGCTGTTAAGTTTAGACATTGATCCACAGTGAAGCAGATCTTGCACGGTAGTTGATCCACTGCGATCAGGTGCAGTGATTTCCAGCGATCTGTTTGGATTGGGAATCGTTGAGATTGCAACTGTTGTTAGTCTTGATCGACTGTCAATTGCAGATCAAAGAAGATAGTAACGGCAGTTTAGAGGAGGCTGATCAAGTTGCAGTAGGCGACTCTGCAACAGACGAGCCATAAGGCAGAATCGGCTCTGTTGCCTAGCTGTTCAGTCGCTAAGGAATTGAAGTGCAGGCGAAGTAGTGAAGCCGCTATAGAGGAGACTCATAGAGATTGGAGGAACAGGCCAACGATTTGGCCGTAAATTCCGACAAGCTAGGTGAACTTGAAAGGCGAAGCTGCGAATTGCAGTAATTTTTTAGCCGAAGTGGAAGGAATTGAATCGGATTTGGAGGCAAAGTAGATCCAAATCCTAGGGGTTTCGTGAGGCAAATCTGGAGGCTGTCAATTCAATCAAGTTTCGGAAGTAATTGCACAGCAGAAACGTGAGATTTGGAGGAGCTGGAAGTGGATTGTGGAAGGCGCATTTGGATGGGCGATTCTTGGCTGTGACTTCCAGCACTCTTTTGCAGAATTTCCAATCAAATCCTAGGCTGCTAGTAAGTATGCTGATTGTGAAAAGCAACTAAGAGGAGCAGTGCATGTAAGAGACTGTGGGAGCCTCAATTGCAGCAGAAAAATTCGTCATTTTTAGTTGAAATGGGGTCTCAATTGCAGCCGCATAATGCTGCATTTTCAGCTGGAGGTAGACATCAAGGGAAATATGGCCAGGAGCCTTCTGCATGGGAAAAGAAGTTGGCGAAGGGGAGCAGCCAATTGGACAAAGGAACAAGAAGTATGGTACATGAATCAAGCCAAGATTTCGGCCGGATGCTACATGAACAATTGCAAGAGTTTGCAATGATACTTACTAAGAAGTATCGTTATAGTTTTCCAGCAGAATTCTTTGAGGATTATCATGGAAATTTTAACAAGGAGGAGTTCCTTGGAGTGGAGTGGAAGAAGGATATTGGTTTCGGTGGAATTGAAAAGGATGGGGGTTGTAAGGACAGTGCTTGCAGCAATAACAGAAAGTCCGAGGGCTTGGCTCCAAATGTTTGGATAAAAGAAGAATTAAAGGAGTACTCTAATCCCTTTGGACAGAAGGTTGTTGATGAGGATGATCCAGATGATAATAGCGAAAGTCCAAAACAAGAGATGCTTGAGGCATTCGATCAGTTGTCGGGATTGGCAGGAGACACCAAGGAATCTCTAGAATCGGGGAGTGATTCAGCTGCAATGATTGAGGAGTTAGAAGGAGAAATAATACCCCAGGAAGTACCTACTGGAAGGCTGGAAAAGGAAGGTGGAGAAGATAAGTATGGTGTGTATAACAATGACCAAGGAACAGCTCTGGAAAAGGAGTTTCCTGCTGTTGCAATTGTTCAAGTTCCGATTGAGGACCTGCAATATCAGGGCTGGTTTTGGTTGGCAAGGAAGATTGAGTCCCTTCCTATAACTGGAAATGGCATGATTCAGCACATATCTCCGGTGGAAGCATCTTCTGACGTTGTGAAGATGGGTGGATTGGGTAAGAAGTTTCAGGGACAGCTGATAATTGATGGGAAGCTGAGAGAGATAACTGAAGAAGTCAAAAGTTTGGTAGGAAGGGATGGAACTACAGCTGCTCTAGTGGTTGTTGCTCCAGCAGTAAAATTCATGTTCTTGTCTACTGTATTGATGGAGGAATTGACTGCTGGAATTGGAGTTGTGGCAGCACCTAATTCTAAAGCTCACAAGCAAGCCTCGACTAAGTATCTAAGGCAAGTCAGCAATCTTCCTTTGCTGCATTTCCAGGAAATTGCTGGTAACTTTACCATAAAACATGGAGGTGGGCTGGATGGAAATGCAATAAATGCAGCTAGGGATACTTGCTTAACTTACTTACTTGTACAGGACGGGGATGGACTATCCAAGGAAGCCAAGGGTACACTTCACTCTTCCTTTAAACTCCAAGTTCCAACTACTAATCATATCAGGCCAGGTGTGGCTAATCATGTTTTCCAATGGAAGGCCGAAATTAATTGGACAGCTTTAGCGAGAGGTGGTTGCATGGGGCTTGAGTCTCCTAATTCATCAATCACTCACAGCTTTGAACTTGAAATCATTGAGGCCAATCAGGTTGCTTCTATTGCAGCTCTAAGCCAAATTGTGTTTGGGTTGGGTCTTGGAATCCTAAGAACAAAGAAGAAGAAGCCTAGAAGAATAAAGAGGAAAAAAGACATTGAACAGAAAATGAAGGTGGGAATTGGATGAAGATAAAGAAGTGGCTCAACGATAATAAGTTTCTTGGGGACAAGAAACCTTTCAAGGGGAGGGGATTGTCATGACCCAAGACTAATTAGAAGGGCAATAATGTAATTAGTTATTTTTAGTTGGTTAGAAACTATTTTGGTTATTTTGTGACAGCACATGGGATTGCTATTCTAGATAATTCTTTTAGTTGTAAAGCCTATAAATATGCTATAGCATGTAGAGAAGGATATCATTGAATTGAAGAATACATTTCAAACTCTATTTCTCTCTCTTAATTCTCTCTCTCGGAATCTCCTTCTCTTCCTTCCCCATCTCTCTTTCTGTTTCAGTTCTAAACCTTCCTCCTTGCTGTTTTCTCTCCCCCAAATCTCTCCTAATTCCTATCACAACCCTAGCCAAACCCTAGGATTGTGACACAAAGTTACAAAATAACGTCGTTTTCAAGACCAAAATAAAAGAAGAAGAACAGAACAACGGAAGAACTAAATTGATCCTTCGATCTTTCCGCCTTCAGCTCTTCCTCTTCCTCTCCCATCGTCATCTCCAACTGATCCCAAGTTCCTAACAGTCGACCTTTCTTTTCTACCTTCGACACCGATGGCGGCCAATCCTATTCCTATCACTACCAGCATTTCTCTCTCCATCCGACTATTTCCTCCCATTGCAAGCCAGCACGATTCACGCCACCATGCTTGCCCATTGATGCCACCTCAATAAACACCATCGCCTCAAACGTCGCCTTTGTTTCCTTTAGCAATTTACGGCATATGGGATTCGGCCCATTCGGTAAGGTTTCCAGTGACCTTCTTAGTTTTGTGGTACATACACACTTGAATAAGGTGGGCATTATAGACATTAAAACCTAGATCTACTAAAATCCGACCATTATATCCTTTTAATTTTTGGGTATGTGAATAGCTGAGCCAACGTTAATTTGATGATCAATTCCGATCATTGAAATAAGCCGTGGACGGTGGCTGACAACATTTTTTCAGAAGCAAGTTTTGACAATAAAATTAATTTTAGATTTACAAAAAATCAACCATTGGATCAAATTCATTTTTTGATATATGAACCACCATGATTGGGGGAATCCGATGACCGATTCCAATCATTAGAATCATTAACGGACTCAATGGCCAGCGGCAACAGTAAAGCTGAAAATTATTTCGGTTTGTTCGCTTTTTTTTGGTTTGTTCAGTTTATTCGGTTAGTTCAGTTTTTACAATTTTTGTTTGATTTTTTCAGTTTTTGATTTGTTTGATTGGCTCGGTTCAATATTTTACAACAATTCAATTTTTTTGGTTATTGGATTTCGATCGGGTCGGTAAGTGAACTGACTATTTGCACACCCCTAACCACATTTGATATATTATTAGGATCCATTAAGTATAGATTGTTATGCATGTTACTAAATAATGACGTAAGTGTAGTGAAGTCATAAATACAAATAAGGTACTTAATCATTGTTAGCAGGGGCGGAGCTAGGATTTTTACTTAGGGGGGCTTCAAATTTTTTTTCCAACCGTAAGCTTCACCAATAGGAGAAAAACAAAAAGACAAAAATGAGAGTTTAACAAGCTTTACATGCATATTTAATATAATTCATTAACTTAAAAGGAGAAAACAAAAAACGACAAAAAAAATACCAAAAATGTGCAATACAAATACCTTATAAGACTACACAATTGATAGACCTGTATATCACAATTAACAAATCACAGTTAACAAAATCCCAGCCAGGGAAATTCAAATATTCAATCACAATTAACAATCCCAGCCAAGACAATTCAAATATTCAATCACAATTAACACTCCCAACCAGGACAATTCAAATATTCAATCACAATTAACAAATCCCAGCCAGGGCAATTCCTAACTAAATACAGTAGTCAAATAACAATTAGAAAAAACCAAATGCAGTTGTTAAACCCTAAATTCCTAATTCCTAAACCCATCATAGGTGTTAAATTAGCCAAAACAAAATAGAAATACACATTAAATAGAACATAACCAAATAAATTAACTTACCTCTAGCCTCTTAGTCTCTAGAGTATGAAGGGATGCCCACTGCCTGCCTGCCAAGAACAAGTACACGACACCAAAGATTGAACCAAACCTCAAAAGATTGAACCAAAGTGTCCCAATGGCAATGCAGAGAGGCGAGCGACCCAGCCAGAGCAAGAGAGCCACAGATGCGACCTCCCCAGCTACCGAGCGAGAGAGAGAGAGAGGCAGCGAGGGCGAGCGAGCGAGAGCGAGGGAGGGAGAAGGGCTTGCGGAAGGGGTTGTTTGGAAGAGAAGGGTTTCCCCCCGCGGGGCGCAAAGCATTTGGGGTTGGGCCCTGATTGGGGGTGGGCTTGGATTATTTTTTTAGGTCAAAAGGTCCATTTTTTAAAAAAAAATGGTTGGGCTTCTAATCAGGGGTGGATCTGCCCAGGGGTTAGATCCGCCCCTGATTGTTGGTGTCATTTATATAAGAAATGACACCAACAATCAAATAATAAAAAAGCATTTAAAATTTAAAACAAAATATAACAAATTATAAATACTTTATATTTGTTAAGAAAGATTGTAACGAGGAAGGTATTATGGTAAAGAAAGGGAAGGGGGTAGCGGTGGGGGAGAAAGAAATAAAAATAAATAGAGATCAAAACACGTAATAAGAATAGAGGTCAAAACACGTAATAAGTTATCCCTTCAATCAATCGAGAAATGTAAGAACTTATGTACAAGTTATTTGAATACTTCTCTATTTTTTTTTGCTAAAACTATCCTTAGCATTGAAAATCCGCGAGAAAACACATATCACTCTCTTGATTGTCTTCTATTTTACTGATCTCCTAAAAACTAAAAGTTAAAGACAAATATGATCTCACAACTATAAATTTATTATTGTATTTCAACAACAATAATTCATAAAACTTTAAAATTCTTTTAATTTTACTCTAGCATAAAAAATTATATTGTATAATAAAAATAAGATAATAGAAAAATAATTCATTTTAGTGATTTTAATGTGAATCAATGTGATTTTGAAATTATTATAACAATATTAAGATATATAAAGACAATGAACGAAACCCTTTTTATTTATTGATTTGAAGTCTTTTAAATAATTTTTGAATTTATAAGAGTTTATAAATTTCTTGAAATTTGAAGTCTTTTAAATTATTTACAAATTTAAATATTTTTTGAATTTATAATTTTTTTGAACATTTTCTGTCATTTAATAACTTTAATTTGATTTAATAAAAAAAATATTTCAAAAACAAAAATAAAAACTAAAAGAGCATATTAATTTAATAACGTTGATGTAACTTATGGTAAAACTAAGATGATTATTAATTTAAATTTTATTTATTAGAGTTTTATTTTCATTTAATATTTTTCAAATAATGTGACGTCCTAGAATTTCTCCAATTTTTATTTAAAAACACTAATATAATTCAAATACATGAGTTAAAATTTTACTCTATAATTATACAACAGCAGAAACAAACTAATTATAAATACACATTTTAGAAGTTTTCTCATACACAACAGAACATCACCCAGTCAAATCTAACAAATCACAACATCTGAGCCCCTAACTATAACTCACTCTCAGAGATATTTTTAATTTGGATTGCCCTGTACACATAGCCACCTAAGACTGACACGCCAAATGATCCATCCTCAACATTACTTCCCACACCTAGAATGATGTCAAAACAAAATAAGCCATAAGGCTCAACAAATATAATAGGAAAAATAATGATAAGATTGGGAATAAATCACTCACCCAGAATACGCCTCATAGAATGCAATGCTACAAAAGATAATATCACATCATGCCATGCACCAAATTATCCAATTCTCGACATAAATATATACTAATACACATATTGGTCATTAGGTCCCACATAAAAAATGCACAACCTGACACCCAAGTCTCAGCATATAAATCTGTCATGTAACGACCCTAAAGTGGGTCTAAGTGTTTTAATATTTAATGTCAGTTTAATAACATTTTAAATGTGAGTATAAGTATTTTAATATTTAATGATAAATTTGTTTTGATGGTATAGAAATAATTTTATATTGTAGAATTTTCTTTTTTTTTGTTCATGTGATCATGAAAATAAGCATATGGGTCTAATTTTTAGGAAATTGAGAAGTAATGAAATGGACCATATTAATTAGTTAATGAGTTCATGGGTTTATCAGATGGGCTATATGGTTGTTGGGTTGGGCTTGGCCCAATAGTAAAAGAATAATTTTTTTTTTATGTGGATAAGAAAAGAAAAATAAAAAAATATGTGCCAAATATCAAAAATACCCTGAAAAGTTGTCTGTTATGAGAAAAAGAAATGGCAAATCAGTCCTTGTTGGGGAGGGGGGCATCGCAGACTTGCAGCTATTCCCTTTGCCTTCTCCTTTTTGCTTTTCTCTAGAGTGTATCCCCAAATTTAGAGTCGTATCCTCTTATTTCGTTCCCATTTTTCAGTGATTTGCCTCCTAATTCTATTTCCATCGTTTTCGTTATTCTTCATCTTCTTCTTCTTATTTCTTCTCCTTCTTATTGGCTTCTCATGTCTGTCTTGACCGATAACAACTTTAGGAATAGAGGATTCCTCTACATAGCGCAATTATCAGGCAAGTTCTCCTTCTTACACTACTCTTTTATTTTCATGTAAGTTCTTCTTGCACCATTTTATCTTCGTTGTGCAAGCCTTCGGTTCATCATAGTTCATTTTTGTTCATTGTGTGTTGTATGCACGCGCGTACACACACATATATAGTTGCTTCTATGTTTAAATTTCCTTCATTCTGTTATAGTATCTTTTTCTTTTGATTTTCCTTGCTAAGCATATTGTGGTCATTTGATGTTTCGAATGGGGTTTGTTTTACCCCAAACTTATTTCTAGAATGGCATATTTTTGTTTTAGTGTAAATATAGGAGTTTTCTTCACTTCCGTATCAAGGTAAGCGTTGATATATATATATATATATATATACTGTTGTTAATAAATAAGGATCCATTCGAATGGTAAGCCCTTTCTCCCTTCTCTCGCACACTCTATGAAGATGAGCCCATTCGAATGGGCTCCCAGCTTATTCAAATGGAACTCACTCCCTTATGTTTGATTCGAATGGTTCTGTCATTCAACCATTCGAATACCCCCTGCGTATATTTATATATGTATATATATATATATGTAAGCACCTCCCTGATTCGAATAGCCGCTTACATAATTCGGATAAACCCTATTGCATACTCACTATTTGATTCAAATAACCTTCATATATATATACACACATCATTCGAATAGCACACTTGTTATATATATATATATACATCATTTGAATAGCACACTTGTTCCATTCATACATCATTCGAATAGCACACTTGTTGTTCCATTCGATTCCCCTATATATATATATATGCCCCATTTTATATATGCCTCATTCGAATGGTACAGTGTACCATTCAAATGCCCCTTTCAATGCTTGTTCGACCCACCCGATTGCCATATACACCATTCAAATGGCCTTGTTTAATTTTTCCCAAAATACACTTCAATGTCAATTTAGCAGAATTATTGAATGAATTTAAAAGATTTTTATGATGGAAAAAAATAGCGTCTATAATACTTCTCAATGGTAAATCAAGATTTTACCTTAAATAACATCTCTCAAAATTATTTCTGTGTTATAATTTATATCTTGAATATGGTAAATGTTATGAACTAAGATATATTAAATTTATCTGATGATGGTGAAATATTCAGTTTGGGTAAATAGTGTTGAAAGAATGAATATTAAGAAAATGATAATTTAAATGCATGTGGTTGGAAAATGCATACATGATGTAACATGTATGTGTTATATATATATATATATATATATATATATCTTGGGCATTTACTATTTTGCACGGAAGGAAATGGTACCCTAGAGCACTTGACACGGGACGAGGTGGCCATAACCCAGCAAGTTGGCTCCATATTTATTTGTGAGATTCTGCTTACATGATGCATTTTGGCATGTGTTGATTGATGGCTTGCAAACTACGAGATTTGATACTGACATTAAATTTATATGCACATTTGCATAGTGATATATGGTGACATGATGAATTTAACTTGGAATTGATCAAGTCATAAATTACGAATCTTGTATATAACTGTTGAGTCCTTGATCACTCTTGTTGGTGTCACCATGTTCTTGGATCCTATATATTGTTCATTGTTTCTCGAACTTGCTGAGTCTGTGGGTCACTTGATTTTCTTTGTCATT
This sequence comes from Diospyros kaki, assembly GCA_036245055.1. NCBI lineage: Eukaryota > Viridiplantae > Streptophyta > Magnoliopsida > Ericales > Ebenaceae > Diospyros > Diospyros kaki. Next base: position 10,114,803 of record BSEG01000003.1, read on the forward strand.
CTAGGTAAAGGAAAAACTATTATTGGGGGTGAGTCCAGTGGGACTAAGATGATAGAATTAAAATACTATGGCACACACCAAGAGGGGGGTGAATTGGTATAATAAAAATAATTCTTTTGAGAAACAGATGTGTCGTCTATTAAGATCATGGATTCGTTAAACCTCAAGACCTTAAAATGGCATGATGAGGTATCAACCGTGTAAAGACAATCTCATTTTATGAAACATGAATATGAAATATTATGAATGAAAGAACAAATTAAGTATGGATAAAAATGCTAGCAAGAACAAATAAAACAGAAAGCACAAGAGACGATGATTTATAGTGGTTCAGCTTTCCAAGCTTAGTCCACTACCTTAGTTACTCACTAAGGATTTTGAAGAAAATCCATTATCAACTCGAGTAGGTCCTTTAGTCTGTGATTAGGAAAACTTACAAATCTCCCAATATAATAGGTCTTCTAGCTTATGCTAGGACAAATACAGTAATTGTGAGAATGAGAGTCTAAGAGTACAACTCTTAGTTACAAGTTCTCTCTAACAAAAGTGAGAGGCTTAAGATGGATATAACAGTGTAGATACAAAGGTTCAAAAAGAAAATTACAGAGAGAATAAAAATTTAAGGCTTAGTGAAATTTGAATGCTCGGTAGTTGAAGATATTCAATGTGTACAGTAACCTTCAATCAATTCTCCCAACCCATATTTATAGTTGATGGTAGATAAGTACAAAAATTCGACCGTTGTGATGGTTGGGCAAGCATTAAATGCACCAAAAACTAGCTGTTACAAATTTCTAATAAACAAACTGTCGACAAACAAAAGAAGTTAGTCGACTATATTTTCAAATAAAATTAAGGCATAGTCGACAGACAAGAAAGCATAGTCGACAGTTGATCAACCAAATCTACTGATAATCGACAAACACTTTCACATAATCGACGCATCCAAAATATGAAGAAAAATTTATAACATCATACACATACATAGTCAACAGAAGAAATTTCATAGCCGACAAAACCTACACAATAATCAACAAAACAAAATGTAGTCAACAGAAGCTTGAGCATAGTCGACAGAAGCTTAACACATAGTCGACTATTCACAGGCATAATCGACAGAACATAGACACATAGTTGACTATTCACAGGCATAATCGACAGAACATAGACACATAGTCGACTATTCACAAGCATAGTCGACAGAGCATATACACATAATCGACTATCCATTTGGAAAAATTGAACAGTTAGCATTTCTTAATTTTGTTTCTTTTGAAAGCAAGTTGAGATTATCAAAATGATATTAATTTTGAATTTAAACACTCAACCTTACTCCTTAGAATTCAAGATTGATTTTCATAACTTTGCTTCAAACTCATTCATATAGATTTAAAGATTGATTTTCATATAGTCATTATCAAAATTATTTGATCTTCCAAGAGTAAAATATCATAAGACCCAGGGATAGTGGTGTACGAAGATGCGTCCTAACTTGAAGATCCTGATTAGTATTTGATAAGGATTGAGATGAAATGATTTTTATTTTGTTAGTTAACATTAGAGCCTCTTATTTATTTTGTATGGCCTTCGAGCCCAAACTCATGAGATATTGGAAGTGTAACTGAATCTTAATTTAGTTTCTGCTGCTAGTATGAAATGAGTTATTTTATTATGGCTTATTCTGTATCATCTCTATGATGACCTCCTTTCGAATATCCTTTCGAATATCCTATGCTAACGAGAATATTCGAGAGTGAACCCTTACATGCCGCAATCACAAACTGGCTAGCATAATCCACATAAGCCCGAGGCCCTCACAACGTGATCTGCATGCCGAAGTTCCCAAGTCATAGCTACCCAGAACCCAGTTCCACTCATAGCTATCGAGGATCAACTCCATACCACATCATAACGGAACCAAGCAATGCCCTTACAACATAATCCACATGCTAGAGTTCCTGAGTTGTAGCTACTCAGAACCCAACTCCACTTATAGCTATTGAGGGTTAACTCCATATCACATTATAACGGAACTTTGCAATGCAACAAATAATAAATGCAATAACGTAGTAAGTATCAACGTGATACATTGGCCCCTATAAGTCAAGCATCAGGCCATGCTTCGCCCACATAGGAAAACATATCCAATATAATGCTTGTGCACCTAATCAATCTAGGGCGTACATGTCCAAGCACACATAATTTATGTTCCTTCAATGATGCAAGCCCAATCTCATGCATTACAATGCCATGCGATTTGTCACACAATGACAAAGCCAGTTGGCAGTGACCAAGCACTGGTTGACAATTCGTAACTAGGGCAACCAGTCGATAGCCGTCCTCAGCTCGGTTAACGGTTCTCTCCAATGTCACCAAACGGTTGACAGGTCTTGCACCCCGTTACCACGACTCACACCTACGAAAATCCATAACCACAACCAAATCCCACTAATCTGCAAGAAACTTAATCCCAAATTGGTTCGGCATCACTCCCAAGGAAATAAGGGCAATACAATACCCCGTACGCATTTACTAAAAAAAATCTCAAAAGTCTCTTATTTAATTTAATTTAAATTATATTAAAGAAATCCATAGCTCAAATAAATAATACTCAAAACCAAATCGAATTAAGGGAGGAAATGGAATTTGTAAATCGAAGGAAATTTGCAAATGAAGTAAAGAGTTTGCCACAACAAGATTAAAAGGATAGAATTTGCCTTTTTTTCAGAATATACCAATCGTTCTGGTCACACGTTGCAAAATAATATAATTTACAAGAAAATTACTAAAATCGCATTCTAAATTAAATTCCAATTGTTAGAAATCTCTAATATATTTTTCCCTACTTACCTAACTATTTAAACTTTGATTAAATCGAATTTTTCTTCAATTTTTCCCTTTTCCTAGCCTCTGTGCGTGTCTTCCTCTTCTTCTTATTTCCTTATTCAGTTTGTTGTTCAATTTGGCTAATTGCATACTAAATTCGGGCTTAAAAAGGCAAAAAGAAGGCGATTGCACGTGGGTCGCATAGCAGCCAGTGGTTGCCTACTACCTCACACAAAATGGCACCGTTTTAGGGTGCCATTGGATGGAAAATTCCAACAAAATTCCTCCAACGTATGCAAACAGCCTCTAGCTTGAACCCACGACCTCTGACTTTCCCTTCAACAATTATATGCGCATAATTAATTTTAAAGAAGCCCACAACCCGTTTCTGAAATTTACACTTAACACTCACAATTTTCAAGAATTAGCATACACATCCCACTTAATAATAACTCTTATACCCCAAATTTTTTAACAATTACTTGTCCATTTCTTTTAAAACAAATAAATTAATATTTTTTCTTAAATACACAAATATTTAATAATCACCCCGAACACAATAATTAATTCTCCCATTAAATTATTCAAATCCACAAAATTTTAATAAATCATAAATCACTTCAAATACAAAAATTAGTAATTATTATTTATTCCTAAAATATCGAGATGTTACAAATAATTTTTGTAAGAGATAAAACTTCACAGTTTTCTTTTAATTTATTTAAGCTTTCAATTTTCTTTCAATAACAAACATAAAAAAATAAAGAACACTTGTATAAATCATTTAATATAATTGAACGTCTTTAATGATATAAATAATTTTTAACTTAACATGCCTTGAAATATTTAGTAATTAATTTTGTTTTGATATCACTTGTTTTTTTTTTTTAAACTTAATAAACTATTCCTCGAGTATTTTGTTTTTTTCAGTTTACTTATGCAGATAGATGTTACTATATTAACTATCATACTTGGTATTTGTATTATATATTATTATAAAACTAAACATGTTTTGTGACCCAAATGTTTTCCAGATCTTCCCTCCTATTGGACATTATATGTTTTCATTTACTTGTTGACTCCCTTGCTCTCGATGACTCGTCCTTTTTTGTAACGACTATTTTTGTTGCTCAAAATAATTAAATCTTAAAAGAAATTGAACATTGGAGCTTATTCGAACAAGACCCAATCAAGCCAGATAGACTTGATAGGGATTTAAACCAGGCAATCATGTGGGAAATTTATACTTAAATTAGGTATAAAAGATGGTTAAGAGATTAAGAAAGCAAATAAAGATGAAAGAAGGAAAAAAAAAATGCCATGGGAGGCATCTTTAGTTGACCAAATATGAAAACTTAGCAGCTTTGATTGACTAAATTGAAAGGAAAAGAATTGGTTGGACTAGTTTGGTCAACCAAATGGATCAATTTGGTTGACCAAACTAAGGTAGAAGTATTCATCTTTGCACAGCGGACTAGTTTGGACAACCAAACTAGGTAGATTGGTCAACTAAACTAGTGAAATTTTTTACTAATAGTCTAAATTAAAGCTACATTTTGAGCTATGATCTTGGAGATTTTATTACATGATTTTTGGGCATCGATAACCAATCAATGAAACAATTTTAAGGATTAAAATTGATCGATTATTGTGATTCATGATTTGGTTAAATTGATAAAAAAATTAGAAAACAACCAAGAATACGAGATTATAAAGTCTTCTAATATTTATTTCTAAAAAGTTTGGGCAAAATCTAAGAGAAAAAAGAGGAGAAAATGAAAGGATTAATATGAAAATCAACTAAAATAAGAGGTGATTAGGGGATTAGGGCTGATGTTTATCCTAATTAACCAACTAACAAAGCCTAGAAAGATTGGGAAAATAAGGGGAGAAAACCAAAAGAAAAATGGGCAAATTTGCAACATGTCACTTAATCTTTATAAACTAAAGAATCCCATGAAAGGGATAAATAAGTCATGAAGTAAAGGCAATTAGGTAAGGGGCATATAAGGTTTGAAAAATAGAGTTTTCTTCTCATTTCTTGCATGTAAGTACAAAAAATTGAGGGGAAGAACATGGATCGAATTTTGGGAGCTCAAGGAGAGCACTTCTTCTAGAGGCATAGGACTAAGGAAGGAAGAGAGAGATCTTAGTTCTTAGCGACCACATTAAGTCTTCCTTAACCTCTTATATATGTGCGCATATATAGAGCATGATGTCATGACATCCCTGATATGTGATTTTTGTGTGTGATGCATTTTATTTTATGTTACATAATTGTCATAGGCATTTGAGATGTATGGGTTATGGAACGACAAAGTTGTCCAGAAATGACTTTCACCGCCATACTAACAGAGGTTGCTTTGAAGACAGTGATTATAAAGGTTACACCATTTGTAAAGAAAGGGTATTGTCTTGGCCAAGGGCCCTAAAGTAAGACAATGAGAAATGAGAGGTGTATTCATGGCATGCATGAAATTTTTACAAAGTTATAGAGGCTCATGACTTGCATTCTCTATATTTTTAGATGTTTCAGAGGCGACTACCATTGGTGGATGCCATTAGAGTAATCACAAGTTTAAGGTAGCTACGAGAGCAACTATTCTATATGATGTAACATGTTTTGATATGATAGATATTTGTTTTGTTGGGTTGTGTTTGATATTGCATGAATAGGGTTTTGATTTAATGATTATAACTTTGATGGAAATTTTGTTGTGACTAAAAGAGTGCCTATATTGGGGATTTTTATTTTATGGATAAAATGAGTTTTATTTGAAAATATTGAGTTTGACAATAAAAACTCATTTTAAACAGATGTTAAGATCCAACTGATATTAATGATGGCTATCAAAGTTTTTAAAAATAAAAGTTTTAAAGAAAATGAGAGATTTGGGAACGAATTAAATTTTCGGTAAAAACCAAAAATTTTTTTGTGACTAAGAAAGGTAATAGAATAAATGAGGTCGGTTACTATTCTATACTCAAATAAATAAAAGATTTACAACCATATTTTAAATCCTTAGATTTACAATCAAGGCCCATTCCCGAATTTCTCATTCAAAATGAATACAAATACTCAAAATTTCTAAAAAAATTATTTCCATTTCCATATTTGGTCACTATTAATAGGAGCCAAAATAATATTACACATTATTTACATTATCATCTCAGGCTTACCACTCTTATATTTTCAAAATAAAAAAGGCATTAAAACTTTAAATACAACATGAAACACTTTACTCACGCCCTCAAAACTACACTCATGGATCTTGAGACTGGGACATCTCTATACACATCTAACTGGAACTCATCCCAAATAACTCTCTTTTCTTTTCCTAGAATGACAAAAGAAACATGGATGAGTCACAAGGCTTAGCAAATATATAGCAAAGGAAAGCATCAATAAATCGATATATAAAGGTATGAATAAATCAGAATCAAAGAAAAATCATTACTCGACATATAGACATCGACTGGGTTCATGTCTTTTACATTGACAACAACATTCTCACAGAAATACCATTTCTTGAACATCATGCACATACACATCATGCACAACAAGTGTATAGAAACTACGAGAAATGGATGTGACAAGACTTTTTCTGCACATCATGACGTATATGGAAACACACGCCAGTCTCATATACTTAAACAACACAATCAATGCCATGTGGTTATATAAAACAATGCCTAACCATAACATAAATGCATAGATGCACACATAGGGTTCTTGGGCTCATATAAAATGCAGACACTGGCACCCAAGAACCTGTATATAAACTTGTCAGCAACCAAGGATAGGCTAACAATTCAACCACATGAGCCTAAGGCTCTCGTATCACATCTGTAATATCTCATATCTTCATGAAGTCGCCATGTAATTAGATAAGCTTAAAATATCGAAAAACGACTTGATAGTAAAAATAAATCGTTGAATCGATTGCAAGGAGTACATCAGTAACGAGTGTCCCGAGATAAGATTTATGGTATAGAAAAAAATTGGATCTGAAACGATTTTCGGTACAGCTAGTGTAACACCCCGCCTTCCAGGGCATTATATATGCTAAGATTTTTTTTTTCATCAAACATAAATCGACAATAAATCCTCAACATAACTAATATTTAATAACGTTCCAAAACATAGTAAATGAATGATACACTTCAAATATAATGGAAACAAGATCAGAACCTATATGAAACCTTGAAAACATAACATATGAGGGTACATACATATTGTTCGCCCAACATATATATATATATATATGTTCACTGCATAGGTTTGTATTAATATAAATTTTTAATAAATAATTATGTATAATTTATCAATATTTAATAATGAAAATTTATCATTTAGACATCAACATATATATTTATATTGTCTTAATATAAAATTTTAATAAATAAAAATATATAATTTATTAACAGATAAGATTTTATTAGACATCAATATATTTGCATTGTATTAATAATAAAATAATAATTTATAATTTATTAATATATATCATATTAATATAAAATTTAATATTAAATAAATGCAGGCACGTGTCACATACGTGCATTTTGCAGTAATTTTAAATTTTTAAGTGTTTAATAGGTCTCAAATGGAAAGTTGAGGGGGCTGATAGGTCCCTTCTTAAGTTCAGGGGGTAAAATGGTTAAATCAGAAAAGGTGAAGGGGCTAAATATGCCTTTAGCCAAAAAAAATATTCTTGAAATCTCTAGTTATTGCACGCTTGGGAAAATTGGGGCGTTACAACATCCATAGATATCGTATCTGCTATGGGTATTTTCCGCCCTACTCTATAAGGGCTGGGCCCAACTTATTAGGCCGGTCTAACTGTCAAAGGAGCTGATAGGTTTCAAGCTGAGACCCTCAAAGCGAGCTCGTGCATGGCCGAAACTCGACCTGGAATAATGTCTTCTGGACGAGCTCCCAGTGACCTCGCTGGTTACGGGCTCAGCCAACCAGCTCGCATGATGAAAAGGCTAAAGTCCTGACGAGTCGACAGGCCAGGGGCCGCCCCCAGCCATGTGGTCCAGACCCATTTCTCTTAGCCCAGCTAGCCAATCCATGTCAGTCCCATCCTGGTCCTTTCATAACGGCATCATTACCGCTGTGCCTGGATTTTCGCGCGTCCACCCCAAATCCCATCTTCATTAATGACGGGTCATCTCGCCGTTAATGACTAGTCTCGTCCACATTAATGAAGGTTCCATCGATACTTTCCTGCCGCATAGACATCATTCGCCGGCACTAGGTATTCTGTCCCATCTCCTAGGACAGACATGTTACACCTAAGGAAGAACATCCCTCGATATATATGGGCCAGCTCTAGTAAGAAGGGGTAAGATACTTTTTCCAATTAACATTTTTTCCTCTCTTACTCTCCACGGACTCGCTTATTGACTTAAGCTTCGGAGTACCTTGCAGGGAATGAGACGAGGCTCAGGAGATCAGAAATCAGACATCGCATATACAATCTACACATCCATTGCGCCAGGTGGGCCAAAAGAATCATAGTCGACCAATTCTGAACGTCGACATTTTGGCGCTAGAAGGAAGGCCCGCTTTGGTCAATACATCAATGCCGAAAACCAGAAACACGAGAGGTTCCGGAGCGACTACCAACCGACCAGTAAATAATCTCGGTCGCTTACCAGGAATCCCGCAAGTGAGAGATGCCACGGCGTCCGCCTCCAGGCCCCCTCCGATCGAACCTACTTGTAACGTCCCCGGGGAATGCTCCTATCCGCCCATGGCTCCTACCACCGATGCAGAAATGGCGCGAATCTGGCAGCAACGTCAAGAAACTTTGGAGAACACTGTCATACAACTTGCTGATGCGGTCAAGACTCTCGCACAAGTACAAGCTCAGACAGCACAAAGGAAAGCTGCCATTTCTCAGCCCTTAAATGAAAGACCCCCCCAGAAGAGAAAAATGAGGTCGAAAGGCGCCCCCGACAAGCTGGCTCAGTCCGTTCCTCCAACCAGCACTCTCGGGAGATGGAAAAGCGGCGCCACCACAATAAAGGGCCAAGGACGCACCTCACCGAGCAGAAGACCAGAGTGAGCCCAGTTTGGAATGGCCACGAAGACCCCCATGGAGAAAGTCGCCAGCCTGGAAACCGACAGCAGGGGAACCCCTTGGTAAAGATCAGCAGTAGCCATGCCAACCACCACCGTACTCCTGATCACGAACGCAGGGTACGGCCCACCCCGCGAGATCACTATCACTCGGAACGGGACACCGCACCAGAAGAACAACTTACTACCAGGCGGTCGGCAAATCAAGACCCCATAGTGGGGGAATTACTCCTGAGAATTCAGCAACTGGAGGCCAGGCATAGAGTGCACAATCAGGGGGGAGCTGCAAGGAAAGAACCCCATTCTCCCGAGAAATCGAGATGGAGCCCCTACCTCGCAGGTTTAAGGTTCCCAGCATTCCTCAGTATAATGGAGATAGTGACCCTTACGATCATCTCGACTCTTTCAACGTCCAGATGGACCTGCAAACGTCCAGTTCGTTAGTCAAATGCCGAGCCTTTCCCGCGACACTGGGAGACATACCCGGAGCATGGCTACGAAGGTTTCACCCTCGTAGTATTGGTAGTTGGGAAGAATGTCAGAGCAAATTTGTGGATCAATACAGGTCGCTCCGAAGGCAGCTCGCCCCGACATGCCACCTCGCTACCGTTTTCCAACGATCCAACGAGTCCCTGAAAGATTACATTGAGAGGTTCAGGCGCTAGATAAACAATTTGGAGAACCCATCCGACGAAGGGATACTGACCGCGATCTCCGTCGGGCTCCGCAAAGATGGGAAGCTCTACGAGAGCATCTACAAGTCCCCGGTGAAAGACCTAGGCGAATTTTTCGAGCAAGCTGCGAATGAGGTCCGTTGGGAAGAGGCGTTCGGTTTAAAGAAGCCCAGTGACCAGAAAAAGGGAGAGGGCCTCTCGAGCCAAAACAAGAAAAGGGGAGAAGAGGAATCTCGCAAAGAAGGGCAAGGGCGGGCTCCCGATGATCAGGTTGCTAAGAAGGCAAAGTTCGCCCAGGGAGTCGAACGACCAGTCCGTCAAGGTCGTTACGAAAATTACAGCGTCTTGTCTGATTCCCGCGATAGGATCTTCGCCACAGAGCGTGACAGAGAAGATTTCGGAAAGCCTAAATCTCTGAGGACTCCCGACAAATACAGAACGAAAAGCAAGTTCTGCGCCTATCACAACGAGGTGGGGGACACAACATCCGAATGCTGGGCGCTGAAAGACGCGATTGAAGAATTGATTAGGAGAGGCCGGCTACGTGAATATGTGGTGCGTCCCAGTGAGCAATAATCCAAGCAGCCAGCCCAACAGAGCCCACGCCGAGCTCCCGAGCCGGACCAGGCGCCTGCAGTAAGAACCATCTTCACCATTCACGGAGGACCTCATATCGCGGGGACCTCCAACAGGTCGCATAAACGGTACGTGCGAGAGGTCGGCCACCTTCTACTCGTCAGGGACAACAATCGAGGGGAACCTTCCAAAAAGTCCAGAATCGCCTTGGCCGACATTTCCTTCACCGAGGACAATTCCAAAGAGGTGCACTGGCCGCACAACGACGCCCTCGTAGTCAGAGCTCGCATCGGTAACATGGAAGTGCGGAGAATCATGCTAGATACTGGTAGCTCGGTGAACGTCATGTACATGGCATGTTTCGACCAGATGGGGCTAAAAATCGACCAGCTGATATCTTCTCCGGAACCGTTGTACGGGTTCACTGGTGACAATGTAACACCCAAAGGACGTATAAGGCTCCCATTAACGGTGGGAGAATGAGACCTCCAGACCACTGTGATGGCAGATTTTCTCATCATCGATGGCCCATCCGCGTACAATGTCGTCATGGGGAGGCTTGCCATGAACGATCTCAATCTCATTATCTCGACCAAAAGCCTGACAGTTAAATTCCCAACACCAAAGGGCACCGGATGCATAAAGGGTGAGCAGCAATCAGCAAGACGCTGCTACAAAGAAGCATTAAAAATAGGGTTCAAAGCAAAGGGGGTAAATATAATCACCAGAGGAGAAGTTTCAACCCCCAGTGGTCGGGAAGTCAACCACGATTTGGATCCGCGCGATGTGGACTGCGACCGCACCGCTAGCCCGGCCGACGAAGTGGAAGAGGTAAAAATCAGTTTTCATGGCATCAAAAGACTGCTCCAGATCGACAAGGGCCTTTCCCTTGACATAAAGGCCCAGCTGACCGAATTCCTCAAGGCAAACCTGGATGTGTTCGCATGGAGTCACGAGGACATGGAAGGAATAGACCCAAGGATAATGCAGCACCGACTTAATGTCAACCCCAATTACAAACCAGTGCGACAGAAGAGGAGGTCGATGACGACCAAACGGTACGCAGCATTAAAAGAAGAGGCAGATAAGCTCATGGCCAGCGAGTTTATCAAGAAGGCCCAATATCCGACTTGGGTGTCAAACCCAATTCTAGTAAAGAAAAAGAGTGGGAAATGGAGAACTTGTATCGATTTTATAGATTTGAACAAGGCTTGCCCGAAAGATAGCTTTCCCCTTCCAAGAAATGATCAGCTCATCGATGCCACCGCTGGCCACCAGCTTCTGAGTTTCATGGATGCCTATTCAGGATACAACCAGATCCCTATGAACCCTGATGAAGAAGAGCATACCTCTTTTATGACGGATCGGGGGCTATACTGCTACAAGATGATGCCTTTCGGGTTAAAGAACGCGGGAGCTACATATCAACGGCTCGTCAATATGATGTTCGGAGACCTGATTGGAAAAATCATGGAAGTATATGTAGATGACATGCTGGTAAAGTCCAGACAGGCCAATGACCATATCAGCGACCTCACGGAAGCATTTCAGATTCTAATGAAGTATCGGATGAAGTTAAATCTGCTCAAATGTTCGTTCGGCGTGGCCTCCGGGAAATTCCTGGGATTCATAGTCAATGAGAGTGGAATTGAGGCCAACCCCGAGAAAATCTGAGCTTTACCGAACATGCGGTCACCAACCAAAACTAAGGAAGTCCAAAGCCTTAATGGACAAATTGTAGCTCTTAGCTGGTTCGTCTCCAAGTCATCCGACAAGTCCATCCTGTTCTTTAACATCTTGAAGCAGGCGAGAAGCTTCGAATGGACAGAGGAGTGTGAAAACGCTTTCCAGCAACTAAAAGAGTACTTGGGGCGGACTTCCCTAATGTCTAGACCAAAAGAGGGAGAGGAACTAATCCTCTATCTGGGAGTATCTGAATACGCAGTCAGCGCCGCACTTATACGAGAAGAAGACAGAGTGCAATACCCAGTCTATTACGTCAGCCACAGGCTCCTCGATGTCGAAATAAGGTACTCACCTATGGAGAAGCTCGCTTTCTCTCTAGTTGTCGCGTCCAGAAAACTGCGCCCTTATTTCCAAGCTCATCCAATCGGCATGTTAACCAAACATCCACTAAAGCAAATCCTTCAGAAACCCGACTCATCTGGCCGCTTGCTCAAATGGGCTATTGAGTTTTCCCAATTCAGTATTGAATACAAGCCCAGAACGGCTATAAAAGGGCAGGCGCTGGCTGACTTTGTGGCAGAATTCACGGGACCAATCGAAGAACCCCCTCCTTCATTCTCTCCCATCTGGGAGCTGTTTGTTGATGGTTCTTCCAACGAGCACGGGTCCGGAGCTGGCGCCCTCCTGATAAGCCTGGAAGGACACAAGATACCCTATGCGTTAAGGTTCGGCTTCAAGGCCACCAACAATGAAGCAAAATATGAGGCACTTTTGGCCGGTCTGCGCTTAGCAAAAGAGGTCAAAGCAAGTCGACTAAAAATCTTCAGTGACTCTTAGCTCGTAGTTCGCCAGGTACGAGGAGAATATCAGGCAAAGGGTCAAAAGATGTCAGCATACCTTCTCAAAGTCCAAGGGCTCCTTCACTCCTTCGAAGAGTACGAAGTGAATAAAGTCCCGCAGGATCGAAACTCACACACTGATGCGCTTGCTCGTCTGGCGTCAGTTGGTGATGCAAATTCGTTGGAGGCAATCCCCATAGAATTTCTAGCAGCACCAAGCACGGAGGATAAAAATGAGATTTTGCGGATAGAGCTAAGGCCAGACTCATGGATGCAGCCAATCGTGAACTACTTACAAGACGAAAGGCTGCCGACTAATAAACTGGAGGCGAGACGTACTCGAGCTCGTGCGGCCCGATACTATATTGTTGATGATGTGCTGTACAAATGAGGATTTTTGGCCCCGTTACTCAGGTGTATTGACAAGCCTGATTGCCAAGTGGTCCTCACTGAAATTCATCCTGGACACTGTGGCAATCATGCTGAGGGAGTATCCTTAGCTCAGAAGGCATTTCGCCAGGGTTTTTACTGGCCCACAATGAAACAAGATGCTACAAACCTGGTGAGAAGATGCGACACGTGCCAAAAATTTGCCAAGGTACCACGAGTTCCCCCCGCCTACCTACAACAAATGAGTAGTCCTTGGCCATTTGCCATGTGGGGGATCGACCTGATCGGGCCACTTCCAACGGCTCGCGGAGGCTGCAAGCATGCTATTGTAGCCGTGGACTACTTCACCAAATGGGTAAAAGCGAAGGAGCTCGCACAAATATCCGCTGCAAAGGCAGAAGGTTTCGTATGGAATCACATCATTTGTAGGTTTGGAGTCCCTCAGCAAATCATCACCGACAACGGAACACAATTTACTAGCGAACAATTTGTCCAATTTTTTGAATCACTGGGATCAAGAAAAGCTTCACAGCCGTAGACCATCCACAAGCCAACGGCCAGGTTGAAGCCGTCAACAAGATAATTAAGCAGATATTGAAAACTATGTTGGAGGCCAGTAAAGGAGCCTGGGCAGATGAACTACAGACTGTACTCTGGGCCTACCGAACTACTGCTTGTTCGACCACTGGAGAGACCCCTTTCTCCATGGTCTACAGATCTGAAGCAATGATCCCGTGGAAAACGAAGTAATAAGTCAGCGGAGGGCCACTTTCGACCTAGAGAACAACGATCAGCTACTCGCCTCACATCTCGACCTGCTCGAAGAAGCAAGAGAGACAGCCCAATTAAGAATCGCGACTTACCAACAACGCGTGGCGAGATACTACAATCGGCGGGTCCAAGTCTGACAGTTCAGTGAAGGAAATCTTGTGCTGCGCCTTGTCCTCCCCGGAGCCCGCAAGAGCAGTGAAGGAACTTTAGGCCCAAATTGGGAGGGTCCATACACGATAAAGGAAAACCTTGGCAACGAGGCATATCATCTTGCAGATCAAGACGGGGCAATTCTTCCGCGAGCATGGAACGCAGAGCATCTGAGATAATATTTCCGATAAGAAAGCACTCCTCCCTCTCTCGTATATTTTTACTTACTGGACAAATGCTTCACTTTTATTAAGTGCCACTTTATATGAATATTTCATTTCGTATGTGGGGAATGAACCTTTCGTACTTGAATTATGTTTCGCGACTGCGCTTCGGTAAAAAAAAAAAAATGGCCTGCGAGCTGGGGCCCATTCAACTTAGCTTTTATGCTATGGTTTGTGGCTTACCTGAGCAGTCATTTTAGTTTCTTCCCAAGATCGTGGTTGACAAATTTAAAATCATTCATCTTGACCCTAGTGGCATGGTTTGATAATAAGTCATCACACAAAAAAAAAAAAAAAATAGCCTGCGAGCTGGGGTCCATTCAACTTAGCTTTTATGCTATGATTTGTGGCTTACCTGAGCAGTCATTTTAGTTTCTTCCCAAGATCGTGGTTAACAAATTTAAAATCATTCATCTTGACCCTAGTGGCATGGTTTGATAATAAGTCACCACACAAAAAAAAAAAAAATGGCCTGCGAGCTGGGGCCCATTCAACTTAGCTTTTATGCTATGGTTTGTGGCTTACCTGAGTAGTCATTTTAGTTTCTTCCCAAGATCGTGGTTGACAAATTTGAAATCATTAATCTTGACTCTAGTGGCATGGTTTGATAATAAGTCACCACACAAAAAAAAAAAAATGGCCTGCGAGTTGGGGCCCATTCAACTTAGCTTTTATGCTATGGTTTGTGGCTTACCTGAGCAGTTATTTTAGTTTCTTCCCAAGATCATGGTTGACAAATTTAAAATCATTCATCTTGACCCTAGTGGCATGGTTTGATAATAAGTCACCACAAAAAAAAAAATGGCCTGCGAGCTGGGACCCATTCAACTTAGCTTTTATGCTATGGTTTGTGGCTTACCTGAGCAGTCATTTTAGTTTCTTCCCAAGATCGTGGTTGACAAATTTGAAATCATTCATCTTGACCCTAGTGGCATGGTTTGATAATAAGTCACCACACACAAAAAAAATATAAATAAATATATATATAAAGAATAGAGAAACGAGAACTTCAAGCAATGAGGAAACTTTATTATTTAAGGAGCCCGAGTACAAGATTAAAGAAAAAGAGAAACAGAGACCTAAGGGCCTAGAGGGTTCGAGGTCGGGGCTGCAGCATCCTGAGAACTTGGATCAGTGGCATCTTACGCAGATAGGTCGACCACGACCTGGGAAGGCCCGGGCTCAAGGACTCCAGATTGGGAGGTCGCGGCTTCGGCGGCATATCTCTTCACCGCCGTTATCGCCTCCTCACCAAAGCAAGAGACGTCGAGATCCCGGTGCGCTTTCCATAAAGTGAAAAGAAACGCACTACAGATATCGGACTCAACCTCATCACGCTCCTTGGAGACCCGAACCTCGACGTCGACCTTCAGCTGCTTGATCTCTTCCTCCGCCGCTTCGGCCCGTCGAAGAGCCCCGTCCAAGTCACCCCGCGTCGCGACCAGCTCCGCTTCGGCTTTATTCAGCTTCGAAGTCACCTAAGAGAAGGTAGATTCATGCATCCTTTTCTCGCGATCTAACTCGTCTTCGGCCTCCTTCTTGGCCCTCTCGGCGTCTCGCGCCCGATCCTCCAGGCCCTCGACCTTATTCTGACACTTTTTGGACTCATTGGTCACGAAGGTCAGATTTTCTTCCAGTCTCTTTTTCTCCTTCTTCAGCGCCTCCACGGCGATCTCGAGCTTCTCTCTTTCCCTCGAGAAGCGAGCTCTCTCCTCTTTCTGCTTGAAGACGCCTAGGGAAGCCTGCAAAGCTCGGAGATCAGCAAAAAAAAAAAACACAAAAAGGAAAGTAGGTCCCTTACCAAAAGGCAGTGGCAAGCGACATAGTCGTCGAGTGTGTCGCCGGACACCTCCTTCCTATCCAAATTCCTGGCGTAGTTGCCAAGAACATTGTTCAGGTTATCCAGGAGATGAGCAAAGTATGTCCCGCCAACCGTAACTATGGAGGCGTTCGGCACAGCAGCAGTGTCCGCCTTCTTCCTCTTATCGGCTCGAGACTGCTGGGCGATTTGCGGGGCCGACAGAGTTTTCCTCTTTCTACTCGGAGCCTCCTCGCGGACCACTTGTTTTCCGCTGTTCGCCGTCACCGCATCAGCCCCAGACCGGGAGGAGGCGCCAGTAGGAGTCAGTTCCGAGGAGCTCGCCACCATCGATACGAGGTTGGGGCCAGGCAGGTTTGCGAGGTCGCGGCTCGCACCTTCTGCATCATTAGGGGTACCCGCAGCTTGAGCCTTCGCTGGAGAAGAGACCGCACGAACAGCCTGAGGTATGCTCGAGATAGCAGGAGCCCCAGGGCGCTCGAGTTGAAGCTTCATCACTCCCGGTAATGGTGGCGGGGCTGCAAGAGTGACTTCTCCGCGAATTCGGTCTTCTCCAACCGGATCCACACCCAAATCAGCAATATCCAAGGCTGACCCTATCTCCCTTTGACCCCGGATCCCTATGTCTTCCTTCCGAATTTCTTTAAATTCAAGTGGAGGAGCGAGCTGATAATCTCTGAGTAGGCAATCGGTAAACTCACAATCGTCTTCTTCAGTCTTTGCCTCGGAAGCCCTTTTTAGTCCGGCCGCCTCAGAAATGGTCAGTTCGGGTTTCCCACTAGCAACATCTGCAAAATCAAGACAGAAGAAGATTCGTGAACACAGAGTATACAAACAGTTCACAATCATTGGGACGGGTTGAAAGACCACTCACTCGGCATAAGGATAAAGCTGAGGTTGTTAAGGTCGTGAAGGGAGCAACAAGAAATATAGAACTAATGGGATTTATAATCCCCTACGTTAGACCTACCCTTTGCCTTCCCTTGCGGCAAAAGTCACTTATAGTCAGACGAACGAGCTGCTATGTAATACAGCCCGTCCTTGGTACCCTTAAAAGAGTAAAGGTACCTGAGGATTTTGGGAGTAGGGAAGGGGAGCTCGTTTTTTTCTAAAAAGTAAGGCCAAAGAAGTTATTTGGGAGTAGGAGTTAGGGGTCAACTGAAAGGGGGCAAGTTTCAGATCGTTTAGAATGGTGACGAGGTAGGAATGAAGTGGAAACCTAAGGCCAAACTCTAAGTGATGAGGGCTAACGGCCACATATCCTGCGGGAGGGAAAGCTGCGTGGTCGCCGGGCGAATGCACCATCAAGCGAGCACCACAGGGGAATCTGTATTCTGAAGCGCATGACTTCAGCTCACCAAACGTCATCTTCGAAGGATAACATTTGAAGACCTCGCGAGTCGCACGCTCCTCGGAAGCTCGCGCAGCCACTGCTGGGGCGGTGCGTTGAGGAATTCTCTCAGCGACCTCGGAGTCAGACGAAACCACACTTCGTGAAGCTTGCGGCAGCACCCTCCCTCCGACGCTCGACGAGCTGGAAGTGTCATCGTCTTCTACCCAGATGTTGCGGTGCTTCCGACCTGATGTAGACATCTAAAAAAAATGAGGGAAAAGAAGGTCAAATCAGAATGGCGAATCAGGAGCACCTAAGAAATTTCCTATGTATCAGGCCGCGCGCTTCGCAACAAGGCATAACCCAAAATGAAACAAAAAGAGACAGAAAGGAAAAGGGGAAGACTAGAGCCAAGGCTCCTGAGTTTAGTGAAACCCCCTAAGATTGGTAGGAATCGTTCCTACGAAACGGACCACCATTGCCGAATGGCGTAACATGGAGGCCGAATAAAAAAAAACGAGGTCGAAGACCGGATATATCAAAGGGATTCAAGGGACTTACAGTTTTCCGATGGATGACTGTCGTGTTTGAACGCAAAAACAAAAAACCTGTCAAAAAATGAGGACGAGAGAATCGCAGAATCAGCAACGATGGAACCTTGGAGTCGAAGAGAAAGTGGTTTCAGTAGCCAAGGGAATTTTTGAAATGATGCAGTGGAAGGAGAAGAGGGTAAGTTTCCATCCCTCCTTTTATAGTTCGGGATACGCCACCATCGAATGGAAAGACCGACGAGCTTCCCCAGATCCAACGGCGATGCACAAAAGTGTGGGACCTACGGACATGATGATTGAGCAGTTATGGGAAACGTGCGCATTAAATGCGCCGCAGACAAGACGTACTACATGAAACAGTATGATATGACGCGATTGGGCAGAAAGTTGAAAAGGTGTCTTGGTCGCAGGGATAGCCGGAACGTATCAGCTCTCAGAACGAATGTCGCACTGCGAGTTGGGGGGCTTGATGTTATGGGTATTTTCCGCCCTACTCTATAAGGGCTGGGCCCAACTTATTAAGTCGGTCCAACTGTCAAAGGAGCTGATAGGCTTCAAGCTGAGACCCTCAAAGCGAGCTCGCGCATGGCCGAAACTCGGCCTGGAATAATGTCTTCTGGACGAGCTCCCAGCGACCTCGCTGGTTACGGGCTCAGCCAACCAGCTCGCATGATGAAAAGGCCAAAGTCCTGACGAGTCAACAGGCCAGGGGCCGCCCCCATCCATGTGGTCCAGGCCCATTTCTCTTAGCCCAGCTAGCCAGTCCATGTCAGTCCCATACTGGTCCTTTCATAACGGCATCATTACCGCCTTGCTTGGATTTCCGCGCGTCCACCCCAAATCCCATCTTCATTAATGACGAGTCCTCTCGCCGTTACATACACAAGTCAGCACTTACATGCCAACCGTGTCATGCCAATGCTCACGCTCCCAACACATACAAAGCATGACCCCCAATGAATGCAACCCATGACCCAACATTAATAAGCGAAACAATATAGTAACACAATGCAATGCACGTAGCCACAAGTAATGTTATAACAAGTGATGAATGCAGCCCATGAGACACCTTTAATTTTTTGCCATTAAGATTCTTGGTTATTTCACACAACTCAACACTAAAATAAGTTCCACCACATCAATTATGTGCAATTATTTGATAATATTGATACCCGGGTCAAGGTGGAAGTATTCGATTATAGAATTTAAAATTAAACGAATTTTAAGAAAGAAGAAAGCTACAAATCAAGCCTACATTTTCAAGAAATCCCACAAGCTCAATAGTTGCCCAAATGGCTCAAATCATATACCAAATGGAATATTATCAAGTTAGGGTCGCAACAAAAAAAAAAAGGATCTTAATTTTGATATCAGGACAAAAAGTTGTAGTTTAAAGAGTATAAAGTGCACAATTTGAAAAAAAAAAAAAAAAAGAACTAGTCAACTATGGAAATTTTTAGTCGATTTTGGCTTAGACAACTATTCAAATTGCTTAGTCGACTGTGCCGAGGGCTGGCACAAAATTTTGAGAAAACTGACCTCTGTTGAATCGACTAAACCCCAAGATTAGTCGACTCAATGCACACAAAATGCACGAAATGAATCCAAAACACCTCAAAACGACTACCACTAGCTTCCTAACCCACAAATGTTATTCCTTGAAAAAAAATGGGGTGAATAAGCCCTAACAAGACCAACAACAAGACCCAACAAAAGTTTTAACATGACATATGGTTCGAAGAAAATATACAACCGATACCGAAAATAATTTTTAACAATGAAAGGATGAAGAACCACGAAGCATTTTGATGTCGCAACAGAAAAGAAGGAAAGTTTGCACAAAATAAAATAAAAGTGCAAGGTGAACTTGCCTTTGATGATGCTTGAACAGAAGAAGAATAAATCCCCAAAGCTACAACCTTGAAGCTCCCAGCAATAAGAAAAATATGGATGAAGAAGAAGAAGAATAGAAGAGGATGAAAAGAAGAATTGGGAGAACAAGAAAAGAAACAAGAAGGAGAAGAGTGGAGGAGACAAAGAAAAGTAAGGGAGATGGCGTGCACGTCTACCCCCCACCTACTCCCATCAACCCATTTATCTCTTCTCTTTTTTTTTCCAATTTTGCCCTCACTTACGCACATGCAACACACAAATATCTAAGCCCCTTTTAGTCTTTTTCTATTTTTCTTATTTTTTTTCCTCTTTTCTTTATATCCTCATTTATGGATTTCCACAATTACCCATAACTTTTTCTCTCCTCCAATACATTCATAAAACTCACAATGGTTATTTCACAATTCATTCCATTTTATTTTAATTTAAAACACAATTTTTGCGAATGGACTCAAGCCCAACCCATCAATCCAACTCATTTTAATTGGTCCAACTCACTTAAGGCCCCAAAGGGTTTATTCTTCAACTTAGCCTAAGCCATTAATTAAATACACAATCTACACATGGGTTAGGCCCAATCAATATCATTTTCATTTAATTAAAACACAATACGCTAATACATGGACTTAGCCCCAAATGGGCAACATTGCCATTTTAGCTTATTTTTGCTATAGACTTATTCATCCCCTTGGCCCAATACATTTGAACCCTTTAACATTAATTAATTAATTTCCCCATCTACAACACAAAATATTTTTCACACTTTAATTCATATAAATACCAAAAATTCTCACACAATATAATCATGATTTAAATAATTATTTTAAACCCATTAATAGGTTATTACAAAACTTCTGCGAAGCCCAAACATCTTGCTTCTTCTTTCCCTTCTTGAATATTCATCTCTAAGTCGTCGTATCCATCTCTTTTGTCACTTCCATTTGCTGCCAATCTGTAGTCACTGGGTGAAGAAAAAACAAAAGCAATAACAAAAACGAAAGATAAAGTACTGGTTGATTATCTATTATCGGTTGTCTATTGTTGGTCATTGACTATTCCTTCATCGACTCTCTTTCTTAATCTATGGGTTCTAGTGGGTTCCAAATTGCTAGAACCCATTATAGCAATGATAGATTTTGATGGTAAGGAGTCCATGAGCACAATGGCATTCTAAATTTGGAACCCATCACGTTGGTGGGTTCTAATCGAAATCTCTAGTTCCACCGACAATAGATTCAGTTAGACACTTTTTCTCTTTTTGTCTCTTTCTTTGCCTGTTTATCTTTCTCTCTCCCACCATCATTAGCAATTGCCCATCATTGGTGTTGTAGCTAGTCATCAATGATGGGGTTATATATATACTTATAACATACAAATGTATTAATTAAATATAGATTTAAAAATCCTAATACATGATATACTTTTGGCTATAAAGTACACTACATTATTTTTTTATTATAATTATTTTTAATAAATTTATTTATACAAACAAGTAACATGTCATTTTTTTTTACCATTTTATAAATTTTTACAACTTATCATTCTTTTTATTTTTCCAAATGCACAACTTTCTAACTAATAACTTAAAATATATTTTATTCAAACACTTCATTATCTTAAATATCATATAATTTAAAGTCTTAAAAATAAGTTAATACTAATATCAATAAAATTAATAAAAATGAAATATTACCCCTTAAAATAATTAAAAAAAACACTCTTCTCAAAACCTCACTCGTGTTAAGTTTGAATCCCATTCGAACTAAGAATTTTCATGATTCAGGTGGATCCATTTATAGGAGAATAAAGAACAAAGAGTTTCTCCTCTTTTTTACCCGACCTATTTCTCCCCTTTTTTTACCTGGACTTTAATCTTAAGATGTTAATTTTAAAAATTTCAAAGATGAATGATTGCTTTTCTCCCGCTCTTACATAAAATTAGATTGTTTTGACAATTTATGCCATCCAAAAAGGAAACAAATGCATATGGGCTTTGGGCCATGGATGGGGAAAAGCAACAGCGGCGTCCTGTTCCCTCGTCCGGACTACTACGGGCCCTCTCTCCCAACTTTTCTTACCCAACCCAATCATGAGTTAGGTCAGATTTGTAGCTGATTAATTCATTATTATTCCATTCTATGATGATCAGTGGCCCATCAATTAAGCAACCTTTCTAACCTTAAAATTTGAGTAAATTGTACCCTTACCTCATGATTTATTATGATTTGGGTCGTAGTGTGAGAATTTTCTTTTGTAATTTAAAAGTGATTCCACTGGTTCTTATAATTTAATTTTTTTTTATTGAGATACTCTCTTCTTTTCTAAATGCATTAGTGGTCGTCACCGATCACCGTAACCAATAATTTCTGGTGATCAGATGCAATCACCCGATACCGTTATTTTCATCGACCAACATACCAAAAAATCAGTAAGATTCAACGACCGAATCTCTATAGATCTAAGCTTAAACCTCAAGTCATACATAAAATTAGTTATGTACAGAAATAATGGCGGTTGATGGTGACTCGTGGTGGTGATGCCAATTGTCGAAAACGATGGATTATAATAGATTTAGAATCAAAAAATAGTTTCCATCATCACCTATACTTACTTCACTTAATGACTTTGATTTGTATAATAATAATAATAATAATTCTATTGTTCTACTTAATTAGTAAGAGCTAGCTAGGTAGCTACTCTCACAAACCATAGCAGAAAGAATGGCAGGGTTGCGTTCCCAATGTCTCCATCTCACAAAATTCTCTTCGAAGGCTCAATCAATGCCTATGCCCACAGTAGTTGTCGGTGCACCCCAATTCTTAATTATGAGATAATGCTACAGAAGTTTGCTCTACCTTTTTCTCCTCTTGTTTTTTTCTCTCTAGTTGTTGCTAGAACTTACTCAAATCCAAAACCCATCCATAGAAGCTGATTTGTTGCTCACCCATTGCCTTGCTTTCGATGATGGGTCGCTAGTTTTTGTGTTTTAGTTCTGGCTTTGTTTAATTTAATTTAATTTATTTATAATTTAATTAACGTCATTTATTATGAAAAAAAAGTGTTTGTGCAAAAAATATGAAGCATAGGGACCAACAACGTTATTTTTAAATCACAAAATATCCGGGTGCAATTGATTTACTACTAAGATCGAGGATAAATAAATAAAATTTTGATGATAATAAAAATATTTTTATGATATAAATATGTTTTTTATTAGTTAAAAATAAATTTATTTTGAATTAAATGTAGGTGCAAAAAATAAATTTATTTTGAATTAAAGGTAGATTTTCTTTAGATATGTTTCCTTATTTTAATTCTTTTTGTCTAAAAAGTTTATGTTTGATTTTTTATATATTGATAAATCTATTTTTAACTCATGAAAAAATAAATTTATTTTAAATTAAAAGTGGGTGTAAAAAATAAATTAATTTCATTCGATGATGAAATCCGATCAATTATCAAGGCACCACGAACGGAGAAGTCCAGACTTCATGAAGCCCGACCGGGCTTCATCTAGAGACGACAGCGATAAATTAAGTGAAGATATTTTTATATTTTGGTACATTTAGTCATTCTCTGTTTGTACAAATAACATTTTCTTTTGTTGTATTTTGCTACTAATAGTAACGAATTTGAGGAAATTTAAAAAATTATCTAAATATCAGGGAAAAAGTGTATGAGAAATACTTTGGAAGAATAAAAATTAGGACAAATTAAACTCGGAATAGCATATTTTGTTGTATCCTATTATTTCTATATAATCATGTACTATATATAAAAAATAATAATAATTTAAATAAAAAAAAAAATTACCCCTAAGGGCATAGTCGAGTGACAAAAGGACAGACTGAAAGCTTGTTTGGGAGCTCTTAATGTGGGTTCGATTCCTAGAAGAGGATCTTAGGAGTGACATTAGTGGTGTCAAGATCTACTACTCTGATTACTTAGACACATCTCTCAATTTATCTCTTCAATGTAGTTTTAGGAACCTCGTAGTTGAGGACGTCAATAATGAGCATAATTCAAAAAAATAATAATAATAATTAAATAAGGCAGTTGTTACATCACGTCACGTATAACCTAATCTAATTGGTAGCACTGGAGGATGAAACAGATTGTCCTAAAAGGAAGCCCCAAATCACTCCTGATTGACTGCCTTAAAGTCATGGATCCGTGAGACCTTAAAGCGACTTCATTCGATTATTATTAATTAATCTTGTGTCTTTATTTTGAACCTTTGTGACGTAGACGTCCCATCACTCCCACGTGGCGGATTTAGTTATGTGATTTATTATGACTCCAAATCATACTAAATTTGATAATAACTTTCTTTCTGCATCATAATTCATTTTTATTTGATTTAAAAAAATAAAAACTAAATTTTAATTATTAAATATGTTCTTTTAAAATTTTGTATGTTTTCAAAAATATACATACACATATATATATATATATATCTCTAAAAATATATGAAAAGAATATTTGGAGCCACGGTTAAATCAGTTATAACTTGTTAGCGAAATTTAAATGTTATTTAATTTATTTAGTTACATGTTTGTTAAAAATTAAATAAGTTAAATGTTGTCGAGTTCAAACCCTATTTTAACAGTATTTTATAAAAGCTCTCCCCTATATTTTTTCAAAACGCTCTTATTTCATTCACTAAGTGTTTTACAATTTTACCCTTTAAGAACTCTAATATTTCTAACTATATATGCCCTTAAATATTACAACTTTCGCCTCTATTATTGCTGCCCTCCCAACTCTTTCTTGTCGTTGCCTTCATTTCGACCGTTGCCCCTTGTCCCATCGTCGTCCCCATCACCGTCACCTCTATCGTCGCCTCCAACCCATGGTCGTTGCTGTCGTCATTGGGTCTATCTATTCCTTCGTCGCCTCCAGTCTATCGTCGTCACCATCACCTCCATCCTTACCATTCTCTCTCTTTCTCTCTCTCTCTCTCTATATATATATTTTAATGTGTTAATATATATATTTAATATTTTTATAAATTAAATATAAAATATTATATTAATATATTTTTTAATAATTATATATAATTTATCAACATATAATGATAAAAATTTTATCAATTGAACATTAATTTATAATTTATTTTTATTAAAAATTAATATTCTTACAAAACCATAAACCAAACACCTTCTAAAACTCAAAACTTGGTTGACAGTTAAAGAATTAAAAATGAAGAAACATTATAGCCAACTAACTAAAATTCAAGATGGCATAATTGAAGCATCAAGTGATTGGTTGGGGGGGTGGGGGACACCATAATGCAAACAATCAGATCCAATCTTGGTGGGCTTACCATAATAACTTCTTGCATTCAACTCTTTCCTCATCTTATTCTTACCACCCCTCTGCTCTTAATCACAAGCCCCCAACATTAAAATTTTCTCCATAAATATTAATTTATCTTTCTCACTTTTCCTTATTTAAACACTAAATTTGTTTATATAAAGTGAATTTTATTTGTAATACGAGGCCGAGGCATGAGGTAGTCAAGTATTACTCTTTGGTCATCAAGTATCTCCCATATATTATGTGCTACATTATAATATTGAAGAATCGTATTCTTATATTTGAACTCGTTGTACTTATATATTTTTTTTATTTAAATACTCGAATTTTTTGTCATTTTAAATACATCCTTGAATTATACGATTTTGAGTTAATTGCTCCCCTGAGCTTTTGGTATTTCAATTATACCCCTAAATTCATTATTTTTGATAAATTTATCAAGATGTGCAATTAATTCAAAATTACATAGTTCAAGTGTATAATTGAAACAATAAAAAAATGTATGGATATAATTGACTTGAAATTGCAAGTTCAGGTGTGTATTTGAAATAATAAAAAGTTCGATTATTTAAATAAAATAAAATAAAACTTTACAACTATAAAAGCTAAAATATATATTTTGCCTTGAATATTTCTTGATATTGCTTAAAACTCTTTTTGTGATAGAGCACAATGCTCGAGTATTATTTTCCAATACTAGAGTACTTCTTGATTGCATTGAAAACATTATCTGTGCTGCAATATAATACTCGAGTAGTAGTTTCTAATACTTGAATATTTTTTATTGTATAAAAAATACTCTTAATTTTTCCTTAAAATAGTTGAATATTATTTTTCCGTTGATTCCAATACTCAAGTATCTATCACTTAAAGTCTAATACTCAATTATAAACCTCAACTACTCGATTACTTTTTCATCTATATCTCAAATATTGCTTATGTTTCCATGATTTGTATTGTCAAACATCATTAGTTTTCAATTATACTTTAACATATTAATTTTAAAATCATTTATTCATTCATTGTCAAAATAGTTTAACTTCATTTATTATATTTCCCCTTTTTATCATTATAATTAGTATTAATCATTATCTTTTGGGATTGGTAAAGAAAAAAAAGTCTTTTTAAGGGTAAAAACAAGTCTTTTAAATATGCTTCAAAAAATAAATAATATGAACTTGAATTATCGAAAGTAAACCAAAATATATATATATATATAAATAACTGAAATCATAAATAATTTGAATAGGATATACTTTATTTTTTAATATATAAATATGAACATAAATATTTTTTCTTTTTATATGCAATTTTTATTTAGGTACAGATCAGAGGCACATGGCATGAACAGTTTTGTGTGCATATATATATATATATATTGATGTCTAAATTGAGACTGGTACGGACTAAATTCCAATTCAATTCTTTCCAAATCCATCCCTACTTCTATTTATATAATATATTATGAATATTAGCTGTTGAGATATGGGATGATGGTTGGGTGTTTTCTCAAACCTCTTTCACATTGTTAAATTTTAAAAATTAAAAATTATTATTAAATATATCAAGTGAATTTTAAAATGCTAATGAGTTTTCTCTTCTAAAGCTTAAGAATACAATAAACTTTACCCCTCTTTCTCCTCACTTTATTGACTCTGGGTTTATGAGTTTTGAACTTTGGTGCTTTTAAGCCATAATAGTCCACACATGCACCTAAGAGACTTGGTAGGTGCATACACAAATTAGCAAAAGAGTAATATTATTTATCATTAAACTTGGTAGGTGCATACACAGACTAGAGATAGATTTCGAATCTAGTTAACACTTTTTCATTAAAAATTGAAAATATACAATATAAACATAGATGTCTGTACTTTTTCATTTTTCAATAAAATGGTGCTAATTAGACTGAAGATGAATTTTTAATTTAAATAAATAACATTACTCATGTTAAGAGTAAAAATTTTCTAAAAAATGATCAAAATTATCAAATTATTATAACTAACCGATGGTATTCTTTTTTTTTTTTTATCTCGTGAATATAATTCTATTCCCATTTAATCTAACCAAAGGAGACACACTTGAAAGGGAGTGCAAATCTCTTCCACCATCCATGACCATTACTGCGCCAAAAGGGCCAGATTTCCCCTTGGAATGAGAGATTGCTAATGCTGCTGCTGCTTGTGCTTTTCTTTATTTCATTCTTGGATAAATTATAGTCATTACTTTTTAAGTTTAATAAAAATATTTAAAAAAGAACATGTCTCTTTTTGACTTATAACTCTAACTTTACATATACTAAAATTTTAAATATAATAAAGGTATTGTTGCACCTTCAAGATCAGAAAGAGGCATAATTTCCTTGGATAGTGAGATAGTGAAAAGCCTTTTTGAAAGGCCGAGATCCTTTCGGAAAAAATCCTTTCGAAAATAATCTTATTTTCAAGAATGAGACTTTTCTTTCCGAAAGCAAGCATGGCCAATCGACATGTGTTATCGCAATGATTATCGAGATTCGACCCCTATAAAAGTCAAGCTACAATACTAAGAAAAGGACTTTTGATAATTATCCATCACTCTAACTTTTCTTTCTAAAGTCTTAGTTTTTTTTCGATAATACGTTCTTCTTTCAATAATTAACTTAAGTATCGAAAGGTCTTCGTAGGTGGAAATCCCCCGTGAGTCTTTTGACCTTTTGTTAGTTGTTCGCAGTTCTCTTCGAAAGCCTACGCTATCATCATTTCTAAGAGAGCTCCCAAACTCTCTCTAAAAGCCCAAGTCATCATCTTTTCCGATTGAGGTCTTAAACTCTATTTGAAAGCCCACGTCATCATTCTTTCTAAGAGAGGTCCTAAGCTCTCTCCGAAAGCCCATGTCATCATCATTTCTGAAAGAGGTCCCAAGTTCTCTCTGAAAGCCTATTTCAACCTTCATGAGAAAGGTACCAGCGCGAAAGCCATCCTGCCACAAATCCTTTCGAAAAGATCCCTTCAAGAAGCCCAAATCCTTTCGAAAACGACCCTCTCCCTTGGTTGATCTTTAGCTGATCGACTCTTTGCAACACCAGAATCTTCCATTGCAGTTTTTCCCTACTTCACACAAATACTAATTGTTATTTTTGACAACAACAGTTATCTTTATATTTTTTCTCATACTCTTCCTCATTGTATTTTAAATTAGTTGGTGTTGTCACTCAAATACAACAATGGATTTATTGACTAGAAATATTGTTGTCAAACCGTTTGAACTTTCTAAGAAAGAGAAAAATCAAAGGATGTATAGTAGTCTCCGCACAAATATTCCGATACTTAAATTAAATATTGAAGACTTGAATACCGTATTAAAATTAGTATTAGAGACGTACTTTTTCGGAATGTCGGCTCATCTATTTATAGAGGAGTATGGACCTCTTCGAGATCTATTAGAATTAGGATTTTTTACAAATAATATTTATCTTGACATTTCAGAATTTTATTAGAATTATAATTCTTATAGATGATATTTATTATTTTTAAAAAAATTTTAAATGTCAAAATTATCCTATTTAAGCTTTGCCCCGAAAAATTATAATTTTCAAAGACAAAAATAATCCTCCGATATAGGTTTTCAGGAGACTTGTTGGTCTCACAATCTTCTATTGCTGGGCAATCTCTAGGAGACTGTAGCCACATGTTAATCAGGAGACCTTTGTTGTCTCCCTGTAGCCACATGTTAATCAGGAGACCTTTGTTGTCTCTAGGAGACAACGAAGGTCTCCCAGTGTTCGGAGACTGCAATGGTCTCTTGATTTTTCATTTTATTTGAGTTTTTTTTTTCTTTTACTTTAAAGCTTGATTTAGTTATTTTAGGCTTTTTAAAATTTTTGTTTGTGACACATCAATTATAATTTAATTGTTAGTTTGTCACTTTCTATGGTTTGACACATCAATTATAATTTAATTTCATTAAACTAGTGAAATAAATAAAGAGATTAATAAATTATCAAATTTTAACTAATTCATTGAATAAAAAAAGAGAATAAATAGAGGGTATTTTTGTTATATTAATAATTATAATAATAATAAAAAATATAACTAGAAATGTAAAATAAACGATATTATTCTTGTTTTTTAAATCTCAAAACGAAATTAAGTCTAATTTACTCTTAATTTCATTAATGGCATGAAAATTGAAGCATTTGATTTAGACATATTTTCGTCAAAAGTAACCAAATGAGAGATTGCCGCGCTGTGCTGTCACTTTCCCTCTTTTGCATGTGCTCCTGCACTTTCGGATGGTACTCCTTAGAATCCATTATCCAAACCCTAATAGTACACTTTCTGCCTGTACTCTTTTGACCGGGATGGAATAAATATTGTTCTTGCAATTGAATAAATATTATTTTTTCTAGAATAAAATAATAAATTTAAAAATATTATCATCAAATTGTCTGAATTTGTAAGAAAAAAATAATTAGAGAGTACGAAAAACTCTTCGCACAAACACTTCGATACTTTAGTCAGACACTAAAAATAATAAAATCGTATTAAAATCAATATCAAATACCTTAATCTTACGAGATTGGAATGGAATGAATATAAATAGGTAAATAGATTTACTTCAAATTTTAAGATTATCAAAATTTAAATGCGTTATAAATTGTAATATTATAATGCAATGTTTATTACATTGAATACTCTTTCAAGACTATATTACTTGTACATCAAGGGTTACACTTTAGACTATACATATGCGCAAATGACTAAAATACTAATCGCATCTCACCACCTCACCTCATCGCGTCGTGCCACCTCACCGTAAGAGGTATTTTTGTTATGCTGCCTCATTGACTTAAGTGAAGAATATTTTTGTTATTTTATATGTATTATATAATTCAAGGTGTAATCAAGAAACAAATAGCATTTTTCCTTTCTCAAGCTTACGTGTACAAAAATAAGAATTCGTAAATTGTAAGCAAGCTGTATTTAAATATATAATTGATGAACTTTCTATTTATTCATTATCTATTATTTGTTGTTTGAAATTGACGTCACACAAAACGATGTCGATCGCTCTATTGCTACAAAGACAAACTTGTTCACCTCCTTGTGGCGTAAAATTCGAGAAGGGAAACTGACAAATAACAATGAAATTAGGGAAAAAGCATTACTAAGCAATCTTGCTTAGAGATATGCTTTACTTCCTCATATGTATATTTATTTCTTTTTAAGTGGGATCATCTTTCTTTTTGCTAACTCCTTTTTGAGAAATTTTATGGTAACTATGAATTATTACAAATAATACCCTCAAAAGGAAAAAATAAAAAACAAAAGTTATTTATGACACCATTTGTAGACTTACGTTTTGAGATTGTATTCTAGAGAATAGTGCTATTTCCACATTCAAGTTGACACTTCATTAATCAATTATCAATACACTTCTCACTTAAATAATTTAATAAAAATTATATTAATAATTCATTGAACAATAAATATGAATACTTAATTAAATTACTAATACACCCCTCTTCTCCTCACTTGAATGATTAATTAATATAGCAGCCTCAACGTGAATATGGATTGAATGAAGCACCGTCCTTTTTCCGCCCTTTTTGCGGACTTTGATGGGTGGGGTCTGTGATTTTCTTGACTTTAATGCGCTCCACTTGATTTTGCTTCTCCAAGATTGTTAAAAGGTTGTTGTTGTGAACATAATCCCAGCTTTTCTCATTTTTATTCATTCTTTTGCGGCAATAATTACTACATTGTAAAACTTGCACTACAGCTGCAACAGCACACACTCACACTCACACTCCCCAATTTGTGCTTTTCTTCGTTTTCGGTGGGCAGGGCATGTGGTTTTCTTCATATTTCGGCCACTGATTCAGCATTTCAGCTTTCTGGGTTCTCAAAACTTCTTCCCTTTTACTCCAATTCTTGTAACTTGTACTGGTTTCTGAGAGATTTGGGATCTGGGTTGTTTTCAGATTTCGGTTGAGATTGAGAGTGAATAGTTTTTGGGACTTGTAGAGGGTTGCTATGGCAGGAGGAGGTCAACAGAAGCTGGAAGAGCCGGCGCCACACCCACCAAAGGATCAGCTTCCCAATGTTGCCTACTGCATTACTAGTCCTCCACCATGGCGTCAGTCTCTTAGCACCCTATTTTCTTTCTTTCTTTATTTTTCCTGAAGCTTCTTTGAGTTTAAATGCTAGATACTTGCGGGTTCTGATTCTCTGAATCTGGTTGATTCGTTTTCTTTGAAGTCTGTCTTTCTTTTTTGCTAATTTTTGGCATATATTCTGCGTAGATTCTCGTTGAATATAGCTTGATGAGCTTTTCGTTTTCCGCATTGGTGCCTTTTCTCGCTTTCCTCTTAGGCTTGTACTGTATGGACTGTAATTATTTAATACAAATGAATAGATGAATAAATATGAGCAATGAAAATAGGAACAAAAAAACCATTGGTTTGCAGCTAAGAAGTTGGGGTAACTCGAGGTTCGTAGTTGAGTCAATACGAAGTACTTTATTTGTTTATTAGAGTCCCCTTTTATGCTGTATAAGTCCTAATCTTCTGTCTCAAATATCATTAGAAAAGATGTCCCCAGCACACGAGACTCCCTGCTTTGCGAGAGTCGGGGAGAGGATTGTTTTTGTATCCTGTCTTTCCCTTATCCCTTTCCCTCTTTTGGCAAAGAGGCTTTTACTGAGACTTGAACCCTAACCTTTTAGTCATGAAGGAGCAGCTTTACCATAACTACTAGGGCTTGCCCTCCTCAAACACCATTGAAATGTGAAAATTTCTTTGCACAGTAAAATTACTTTTTAAGTTTTTGGCTCTAAACAAGTTCCATATTTTTCAATGAGTCGTCTTCTGCTCCTTAACTTGATATGTAAAATTGCTATTACATTTTCTCATATCGCTCTTTTTAAGTTTCTTTTGAAGTAATTAATAAAAAAAATTCTTTTGAAGTAATGTGATTATATGTTTAATTCTATTCTCATAAAAGTTACAACTACTGCACAAATATGAAAGCAAGAATATGCACTACTTGGATTAACCCTTAGGTTTAACAACTAGGCATAGAATAATTTTTTACTGTCAACCAATTCGTAAAAGAAAACCATGCCACAAAATGTTATTGTAGAGTTTATTTAAATTTAGACATTTATATATCATTATGTAAAAAAAACAGGCTTTTAGAGGGAAGTTTTTAACAATATTGAATGTCACTGATACTAAGTGATATCTAAATCGTCTACCATTTTCATTTCTCAATCTAGTTTGGTTTGTCTAAAGAGCTAAGTGCAAACCTCAACAATATTAATACATAATTGTTAAGAAGGCAAAAATGTAGATGATTCATCCCTGGTGGAATTCTGAACTTCCCTGCAATGTTTCTTGGAAGTAAACTTGGTGCTGTTAAGAAAATTTTGTGGGACATGGTTATCCCTGAGAAAGGAAATCAGGACTTGTCATCCGTTCTCTTTTCCTGTCTCTGCTTTCTCTTTCTATCATGGGTTACTTCAATTCAACCTAGTAAAATTTAAAATCCTTTCATATTGATTAGAAAGTCCTCGTTGAATTGAAGGATACTTTGCCAATCTGCCTAACTTTTTTCTCTCCTGAGTTCAATGCTTGCATGTATGTTCTTAACATTTTGTTATTTGATCAAACAGTTTAGAGCATTTTTGGCACATCTGATAAAATTTTTGGTACATTTCTGATGCAGCTGAGGCTATCCTTCTTGGCTTTCAACATTATCTGGTGATGCTTGGCACAACAGTTCTCATTCCCACTGCTCTTGTTCCTCAAATGGGGGGAAGGAATGTAGGGTGACAACGCAAATATACATTTTGATTGTTTCTTTCCTCTTTCCTTTTTTCCTTTTTGTTTTTAAAATTTTTTATCACAATGACCAGATGTTTGATAATCCAACTGCACCCTTGCTTATCATTGTTCTAGGAGGAGAAAGCAAGGGTCATTCAGACACTGCTCTTTGTTGCTGGATTGAACACATTACTGCAGACACTATTTGGAACTAGATTGCCTGCTGTGATTGGAGGGTCATATACGTTTGTTGCAGCCACAATTTCAATTATCCTTTCTGGCCGATTCAATGACCCTGACCCCATAGAGGTTTGTGAGCCACATGCTATGCTATTCTATTGAGATGGATTGAACATGAATCTACATTCATATAATTAGTGGTAGCTCATGTTGAATTCTTGTGAAGTTCTTCAGGCACATCTGCATTTCTATAACCTTTTCTCCAGTTAAGGATATAATATTTGTGTCTCAATATTTTTCCATCTTTGTCTAATCAACACCATAGCCATGTTTCAAACTAGGATTTTTGAATGGAAATGACAATGAAAAGAAAAATGAAATCACTTATAAACATGCAGTTTTACATCCAAATAAGCATATTTATTTGTTTCCCTTTGTTTTCATGACAACAACATATCAAGCCTTAATCCCACTAAGTGGGGTTGGCTGCATGAATTCTATCTTGCCCATCATCTCTATTTTTCTAGTCGTATCTTTTTGAGATCCTTATAACTCATATTATAGCTAAGAGTTTCCCACCGAGTTTTTTTTTTTTCCTTCACCTCTACTTCTTTTGCTAAAGACTTATTCCATCCACTCTCCTCACATGAGCCTCTATTGGTCTTCTTCTTCCATGACTGAACCTTATCATTCACTAGGAGCTACTTTGACCTTATTACAAAATACAAATAACCTCCCTTGTTATATATATGTTATGGTAGCATATCCATTGTAACCTTATCTTTCTTAAAGTTGTATTTTGAACATCCTGGTGCTTTATTGCTCAACATTCTGTACCACACAACAAAGTTGGTCTTATAGTTGTCCTTTAACCTTTTTTTTTTTTAGCTGTAACAGAATTTTACTATTGCCTCAAACGGTAGGCACACTTCCTTGTTTCTTTTTTAAATTCTTTTCCTTTCATTCCACAAATATTAGTTTTGCGGCCAATAGTTGGAGATGAACTGCCTTGCCCAGTACTAAGTACAAATGTTTTTTTTTCTTTTCTTTAATTTTTTATTAATGATGGGCACCCACAATCGCTACCTTTTGTGTTCCCATTTTCTGTGGAAAAAATAACATTTCTTTTTATTATACATCCTTTTGGTATCACATATAAGGAAAAAAAGGGAGAAGAAATTGCACATTTAGATGCTAGATTAATCTTGTTTGTTTTTGGTTCTAACAATGTGATTGGTACCTCCTCAGAGATTCAAAAGAACAATGCGCGCAATCCAGGGTGCACTCATTGTTGCTTCTACTCTTCAGATTGTCCTAGGCTTCAGTGGCCTTTGGCGTAATGTTACAAGGTTAGTTCATAATCTGTAGAAATGCATGATATTATATATCATGCTTTGTCAAGTTATATTGCAATTTTTTTTGTTTTACAGAAACTATAGTAACACGTTGTCTTGGACCTTTTTTTTTTTTTTTTTTTGACCCTGGGAGTATTTGAGTTAATGAGTTAGAATATGAAAGGAAGTTCTAATGATATTGTTAGGACCCAGGGCATAATTGTAATAAAGGCTCGGGTAGTTAAATAACTAATGGGTAGGGAGATGTATTTGGAGGGAAGGCACTGTTAGTTACTGTGGGAGCTATGCCTAATAAGTAGGCTGTTGTAAAAGAAGTAAAGGGTTTTTGGGATTGAATAACAAACTCTCCCCCCCCTCTTCGTTCTCTCTCTCTCTCCTTTTCTTCTTATCTTTCTGTTCTAGATAGAAATTCCTTTTGGAATTTCAGCCATTGTCAAACCCTAAGTCAAGGGTTTGACAATTTGGTATCAGAGCGATGGGTCCTTGGCGGCTCTTTGGTGAGGGAATTTTGGGTGGAAGATCGACGTGCGGCATGGCGGAAGGCACTCGTCTCAAACAAATGGAGGCGTGTATGGAGGCCTTAGAGGGGAGCGTGACACGCGTGCAGGAGGATGTGAAGACTAATAGGGAGGATGTCGCGGCCATTCGGGACAACATCAAAGAGCTGGAACGAGGCCAAGAAAGGGCAGATTTTTACGACCAAAAGATTGACAGTATATTCAGTATGCTATCAGCGTTGCCACAATTCAAATTGGCTGGAGAATTTCCTATCGGGAATTGAGTCAATCTTAGAGAGGGATGGAATCTTGTCTAGGCCGGAGGGAATTAGAATATCAGACGAGCGAGGAGTTTATGAACGTGAATCGTAGGGTAGGAGCATGGGGTTGGCAACCCACAACCACACGACTGTATCAAGATTGGATATTCCGATCTTCGAAGGGGAGAAGCCGAGGTGGTGGGTTGGTGGGTTTTCCGCTATGAGTGATTCTTTGAATTGTATTGCGTAGGGGAGGATCAAAGGGTAGTGATGACGGTGGCATACCTCAACGATGTTGCTGATGCCTGGTATTAGAATTGGAGGCAGTCAGAAGGGCCATAGGTGTCGTGGGGAACTTTTGCGGAGGTATTGTGTGGCTGGTTCGGAGAAAAAAATATGATTGACACGGTAGAAGAATTTAATAAGCTGCGGCAACAAGGGCCGGTAGAGGAGTACTTAGGGAGGTTCGAGGAGTTAAGGGTGGTGATCGGAATAGCCAATCCCAGCTTGTCGGAGGCCTATTTCATTTCAAGTTTTATCAATGGCCTAAAGGATGACTTGCGATCAGTGGTGAAAATGTTGGCGCTGACGACAGTTAAACAAGCGGCGGAGAAGGCTTGCTTGCAAGAATTGACCATGGAAGTAGTGTTCAAGAAGAGCAGGTCGTGGAATCACTCAGGGGCACAACAGAGAAGGGGTATAAGCTTTCATTCGGGGGAACATTCTAAGTTGGCAATGGGAGTGGTTGGCCAAGGAGGACCCAAGACTGGTATTAACTCGGGAAGTAATAAGAATTCAACAATGGAACAGAGGCGACAACTGGGTTTATGCTTCAAGTGTGGCGAAAAATACAGCCCTGGACATCAATGCTGAAGATGGAAGGGTCGGGTGAGGACGACAAGGCAGAGGAGGAGCTGTTGGAAGAAGTCGTGGAGGAGGAGGGTATAGGAGAAGAAGATCACGAGGATGAAGGCGGCCAGATATCCTTTCATGCCTTAAAAGGTGGTTTCACTAGAAGGATTATCCAAGTGAAAGGCTAGGTGGGAAAGAAGAGACTAGTGGTGTTAATTGACAACGACAACACTCATAGCTTCCTAAATAAAGCTACTGCCGTAGGCCTAAACTATAAGATGACAGAGACGGTCCCCCTATCAGTGACCGTAGCAAATGGTAATAAAATGTATAGTCACCACAAGTGCTGTAATTTTACTTGGGTCATGCAAGGAGTGGAGTTTGTGGCCGATCTTAGGGTGCTAGAGTTAGGGGGATGCGACATAGTTTTGGGGGTCGATTGGATGAAAATTGTTAACTCGTTAACATTTGACTTTAATAAGTTGGAGGTGACAGTGGAGGTTGAGGGAAGAAAGCTGACTTTGGTAGGGAATTTGGAACAAGGAGAATGCAATCTAATTTCAGGAAGGAGATTATAGAAATTGATGCAGAAGGACAGTGGGCAAATCACCCATTTGTACTCTCTAAGAGGTGTGGAGGTGGAGGATCAAGTAGCCAATGTGGAGGCCGAGTTGAACTTACTATTGAATGAGGTAACCACTTGTGACAACTTGCACTTATTATTGATTGAATTTAAGGACTTATTCCTGGAACCTACATCCCTACTACCCCAAAGACCTTTTGACCATTCCATACACATTAAACCCAATGCTGAACCTATAAATGTCCGATCCTATCGTTATGCACCAGTGCAAAAGACCGAAATCGAGAACCAAATCAAAGATATATTGGCCCATTCTCTAATTCAACCCAACCACAATCCCTATGCTTCACCAGTGCTCTTTGTTAAAAAAAAGGATGGCACTTGGCGTTTCTGTGTGGACTATAGACAGTTAAATTCCATCACCATTAAAAACAAATTTCCTATCCCCATCATTGAGGATTTGCTTAATAAACTCAATGGTGCAACAATTTTTTCGAAATTAGACATTCGAGCTTGGTATCATCAAATTAGGATGCACCCATCAAACATACCTAAGACATCATTCTGCACACATCAAGTCCTTTATGAATTCACTATTATGCCTTTCGGCCTCACTAATGCCCCAACCACATTCCAATTCTGAATGAACCACATATTCAATCCTTATTTGCGGAAATTTATACTTGTTTTCTTTCACGACATACTTGTCTACAACCCAAATTTGGACCAACACCTAGCCCACCTTCGAACAACTTTTGAAGTCCTTAGGTTTAATCAATTATATGTTAAGTTGTCTAAGTGTACATTTGCCAAGAAAGAGGTGGAATACCTAAGCCATGTTATTTCTGAACATGGAGTCAGCACTGACTCGAAGAAGATAGAAGCAACGGTGAGCTGGCCAAGACCTGCAACCGTTAAGGAATTGAGGGGGTTTCTAGGACTAATTGGATATTACAGAAAATTTATCCAAAATTATGGGATAATCAGTCTGCCTTTAACGGAGTTGTTACGTAAAGATAATTTCCATTGGAATCCTAGAGCGGAGGCAGCTTTTGCAGCTCTTAAAAAGGCCATGACTCAATCTCCAGTGTTGGCATTACCAGATTTCTCGAAAACCTTTGTGGTGGAAATTGATGCATGCAATAGTGGGCTGGGGGCGGTGCTGATGCAAGAGGGGCGGCCATTGGCTTACATTAGTCAAGGGCTGGCTCCTAAGCATTTGTGGTTGAGTGTATATGATAAGGAGTTAATTGTAGTGTTGGTGGCGGCACTATTTGGAAAACAATCCTTTTATAATTCGCACCGACCATGAGAGTCTAGAGTTCTTACTCTAGCAAAGACTGCACACCCATTTGCAAAGGAAAGGGGTCTCGAAGCTCCTAGGATTGGACTATACAATTCTGTACAAGAAAGGGAAGGAGAATGTGGTGGCGGATGCCCTATCAAGAAGAGAAGAAAAAGGGTCTTGTAAGGCTGTCATAGCTATAACTCCGGAGGGGATTAAAGAAGTTGTGGACAACTATGTCAATATAGCTTGGTTGCAGAAGGCACTGCCCCAATTGGCTGTCCATCCCCATAATCAGAACGACCATACACTAACCAATGGAGTAATTCACTACAAGGGTAGAATTGTGATTGGAAATGATGAGAAGCTAAAATCAAGAATCATGCAAGCCATGCATGATTCGGCAATAGGTGAGCATTCGGGGGTGCGGGCAACTTATCATTGGATCAGGGGGTTTTTCTATTGGCCAGAGCTGAAAAGGGTGGTGGTAAGGTATGTATTGCAGTGTGAAATTTGCTAGCATTGTAAACATGAAACAGTGGTCGTGCCGGGGTTGTTACAGCCACTTCCCATGCCGAAGCAAGTGTGGGAAGATATTTCGGTAGATTTCATCGAAGGGTTACCTAAATCTGAGGGTAAAGATACAATTTTGGTGATTGTTGATAGGTTGACTAAATTTGTCCATTTCATCAGCCTCACACACCCTTTTTCAGCTTCAGAGGTGGCCAGGGTGTTCTTGGATTTAGTAGGGAAGTTCCATGGTTTTCCTAAGAGGGTGGTGTTGGATAGGGATAAAATATTTACATGTTCCTTTTGGTAGGAATTGTTCAGGACTATGGGAGTGGGGTTGCACCTCTCAACTGCCTGTCACCCGGAGATGGATAGGAAAACGGAACGCGTGAATCAATGTTTGGAAGGTTATCTCCGATGCATGTGTTTTGTGAGGCCTAGTAGCTGGCATAAGTGGTTGTGGAGCACAACTATTAAGCGCTTTCCTTTTGAAGCTTTATTTGGGTATTGTCCACCCCTATTGCCAACTACTACGAGGACCTCAGCTACTTTGGCTGATGTGGAGCACTACTTTCAGGAACAGAGAGAGGTTTTGGCTGAATTGAAGAGGGAGCTCTTGATAGCTCGAAATCGTATGGAACAATCTGCTAACAAAAGGAGAAGTGCACGAACTTTTGCAGTGGGAGATTAAGTGTTCCTTAAGGAGAAGTGTTTTTTACAGCCTGCTTTCACCAAGAGTTCTGTGTCTAAGTTTGGCCCAAAGTATTTTGGACCCTATACTATATTGGCTAAGGTCGGTGAGGTGGCATATAGGCTACAATTACCTGCGGAAGTTAAGATCCACCTTGTATTCCATGTGTTATTATTGAAGAAAGTAGTCAGCCCTCTAGTGTCAGTCAGTTCCTCGTTACCTAATTTGGAGGGTGAACCTAAAGTGGAAGTCAGTCCGGCGTTACCAACTATCGAAGAGGATGAAGTGATAGTTGAACCCAGGCTGTTGTGGATAGAAGGGTGATATATCAGGGTACAACCCCTATTACACAAGTATTGATTCAGTGGTCTCACTTGCCTCCAGACTAACCTACTTGGGAGTACTTACCATATGTATTGAAGTAATTTCCCCGCATTATCAGTCTTCTTTGACATTCTTGGGGACAAGAATTATTTCATTGGGCGGGGGGGGGGGGAATTTGTTAGGACCTGGGGCATAATTGTAATAAAGGTTTGGGTAGTTAAATAACTAATGGGCAGGAAGATGTATTTGGAGGGAAGGCACTGTTAGTTACTGTGGGAGCTACGCCTAATAAGTAGGCTCTTGTAGAAGAAGTGAAGGGTTTTTTGGATTGAATAACAAACTCTCCCGTCCTCTTCGCTCTCTCTCTCTCCTTCTCTTCTTATCTTTTTGTTCTAGACGGAAATTCCTTTCGGAATTTCGGCCATTGTCAAACCCTAAGTCAAGGGCTTGACAGATATCTCTCCAGTTTGGTCTGGTTTTGTTAGTATAATTTAATTTTCTGAATCAATCTGATTTACGCAGCATAAATTTGTTGTGTTGTGCATGACTCCTCTTGTTTGTGTGTATGCAATCTAGTCATTGCTGCTATCAGGCAGCAGGAATTTGAAGACTCCATGCTCATTTGCTGAGGTTTCTTAAATCCATTTATCTCCCTTTCAGGTTCTTGAGTCCACTCTCGGCTGTTCCATTGGTTGCTCTGACTGGTTTTGGGCTCTATGAGTTTGGTTTTCCTGGGGTTTGTATACTTTGCTTGCAGTTGGGCGATTGTGGATTTCATTTTTGTTTTACTTTCTGTTAGGGGGAGGGAGGGGGGATGTGGGAGACATCCTTTTATGTTTTTTCTGATTTATCATTGTGTCCTATTGGATGTGACTGTTAGTTTGTTTTCTAGGTTGCTAAGTGCATTGAAATTGGACTGCCACAGCTTATCCTTTTAGTTATTTTCTCACAGGTAATGTTCTTTAGTGTATTAAGAAAAGTTTATTCTTTTTACTTATAGTTAACCACTTTGCTTTCTTCCTTTCTAAAGTTCCAAAGATCCTGAAGACCTTCAGCTGTATTTATTAATTTTGTTTTGTGTTCAGTATCTGACCCATGTCATGCACCGAGGAAAATTTATCTTTGAACGGTTTGCTGTAATATTCACGGTGGTGATTGTGTGGATTTATGCTCACCTACTCACTGTTGGTGGAGCCTATGATGGTAAAGCGCCAAAAACACAGATAAGCTGTCGTACTGATCGGGCTGGACTTATTAGTGGGGCTCCTTGGTAAATACAATTCCCTTTTATTAGCTGGTAACCTTAGCATCCTTTATTAATCCGCTCAAGAATGATGTTCAAATTCCATAATTAAAGAATTGCTAAATTCTCAAACTTTGTCAATTCAGTCAATGAGGTTACCATAAGAAACTTGTGCTAGTTCATCATGCAGTGTTGTTTTTGAATACATGGAAGTGGCTTAAGTGGTTCATCATGAATAGACAATATATAGAATTTATCTGCATTGTATATGTTTTATGTAGATTTTACCCTTTTCTTTATGTAGTGCTAGCCTTGATAGCTATGTTTACTGAGCTTGAGTATGTTATGATGCGCAAACTGGATAGCTATGTTTACTGATTTTCTTGGTCATAGTCCAAATGAAAGAAACTGGTTTCTTGCATTCTAATTCTGTTAAATGAAACTTTTCTTTACTTTGCACTTCTTTCTTTGATGGTTGTGAATGCTTCCATCCTGTGTTTGGTTGAGTTAAGCATTGTTCTGTGGCGCTAATGATGAATGGTAATGTGTTTTGACCAAATGCTTGGTTCAAGTAATAAATTAGTGCATGAAATATGGCTTGGTGTTATGGGTAACATGTGCAAGAACGTACTTTAATTTTGTGGTGGTGTTTGCATTTGCAGGATAAGAGTTCCATACCCCTTTCAATGGGGAGCTCCTTCTTTTGATGCTGGTGAGGCGTTTGCAATGATGGTTACTTCATTTGTTGCTCTTGTAGAGGTTTGTTCTTCTCTTGATGTAACAGAGGAAATGACTGGAATGCATTGTCACAGTTGTTCTCTTGGTTGTTATTGGCTTATCTGCAATTTCAGACCAATATACTGTGCAGCCTATTTATGTCCTGTAGATACAGACATCCCATTTTTCTGCTATTACTTTTCTGCACTTGTTGATGCTGTATAAATGAGTTGTTTAGTCAATTCCACTAGGTTGTATTCGAAGGCTTGAAAACATTGCAAATGTTGATACTTGTTATAAGCAGGCCTACATACATATACTGATTCAGTTGTTCTTGCATCTTTATTTTAAGTCATGTCTTTTTATCTAAAATTAAGATTTTATCTTTTGGGTTTTCTTTTGTGTGTATCCCTCATAAATAGCTATTTTTTATGTTTCTAATGATATGAACAGTCCACTGGCGCCTTTATTGCTGTATCAAGATATTCAAGTGCAACTTATTTTCCGCCTTCTGTTCTCAGCCGAGGTGTTGGTTGGCAGGTAAATGAACAATGGTTCAGTTCTTTTGTTTTTCAGTAGTACAACTGCACTCAAGAATACGAGTTTTCTTGGTCAACCTGCTTGTTCTGTGTCTGAATGATGAGACTCATGGGAGAACCCTTTCATAAACATCTGACATCTCATGGTCTTAGAAGACAATCCCTGATGGTCCCCCATATTGAGTTTGACTCTTAAGGGCCCTGCTGATCACCTGGAAATGTTAGAGATGTGACCTCATGACTCAATGAATAGTTATTCGGCATTTATATCACAAGTTCACATCATTGTGTAGCGACAGCATGCATGTCCTTAATTCTCATGTCAAGGGTATTGCCATAATTATCACATAACAATCCAGGGAACTATTATCAACAATTAATGGACAATGATATATATATATATATATATATATATGATTGGGCATCTACAGGCCTGTAGATTCTCATTTTACTAGGGTACTGCAAGATTTTGTCTGAGTTAAAACTGTATCATATAACCGGCTGGAGTTATTAAGAGCGCACCTGGTCTCTGTTATCAAATCTCCTTTTTTATCATTTCAATCTCTTTTGTCACACTTTCCACTGTGCCATTCCTCGTTTATCTTTTATCTTCTTTTGGAGAGTTACTAGATTTTTCATCCTCATCTGTTCTCTGGTTGTTTATCTTCCTTGGATATGGTTATTAGATTGAATCATGGGTGTTACAATCAGACAACATATATACTTATTTGTTGCCATTTTTCTCTTGTCGCATGTTCTAATTTCTATTAAAAAGTTTTGTCTAGAATTTTTCCCTTTTGCATTTCTGTTATGCTTTTCTATGTTTCTTAGCAATGGACTTGATAAATTGTATTCCTTGGGGAATTATTCATCCTCGAAATTTCACGTGTTGGAACCCTTGCTAAGATGGTCTCTCTATGACCGTCTTTCTTCATGTTGCTGTCTAAAACAATTTTTTTTAAACTTGTGTCAGAGAACACTGAGTTCCCCTTTGCTCTGAACTAACTGTTCATATGTTGTTCCAGGGAATTGGCATTTTGCTGTCTGGTTTGTTTGGAACTGTCAATGGATCCTCTGTCTCAGTGTAAGACTCTAACAATGAAAATTTTCGTGCTTCATTTGCTTCTGACTTGTGTTAATTGAGACATAACTTATGCGTCATTTTTCTTGGTTCAACTGCAGTGAGAATGCTGGGCTTCTAGCTTTGACTCGTGTTGGCAGTAGACGGGTTGTGCAGATATCTGCTGGCTTCATGATTTTCTTTTCCATTCTTGGTAAGTTGTTTGTCTAATGTTCTTGCGGCTCTGCTTTCAACAAAATCGATGCTTCTTAACCCCAGAGTGAGAGAGGGAGGGAGAGCATAGCCTCATCACTTATGGACCAAATCTACTTGCTCAGGAAAATTTGGAGCCGTCTTTGCCTCAATTCCAGCACCAATTTTTGCTGCTCTATACTGCCTTTTCTTTGGTTATGTGGGTAAGTATTTATAATGCAATCATTTACCTGGCCGATATCCTCAAAACCTAATCTATTCTAGTTAACCATACATTTGGTTCGATCGCCTGTGCAGGGGCGGTAGGTTTAAGTTTCCTTCAGTTCTGCAATCTCAACAGCTTCCGGACAAAATTCATGCTGGGCTTCTCCATCTTTCTGGGGCTCTCCATACCCCAGTACTTCAACGAATACACAGCTATCAACGGCTATGGCCCGGTTCACTCCAGTGGAAGATGGGTATGCAGTCTAAAAGACATTTCGAATTTCTTTTTTATTTTTTCTTCTCCCCCTCCTCCCAGAACTCTTGACAGATAAACTGACGACCATCTTCTTCCTCTCCTCGGGCAGTTCAACGACATGATCAACGTTCCCTTCTCGTCAGAGGCGTTTGTCGCGGGACTGCTGGCATACTTCCTGGACAACACACTGTACAAGAGAGGTGATGTAATAAGGAGGGACAGAGGGAAGCACTGGTGGGACAAATTCAGGTCCTACAAGACTGATACAAGGAGTGAGGAGTTCTATTCCCTGCCCTTCAATCTCAACAAATACTTCCCATCTGTGTAGCTGCTGTTTGTTGTGCTGTGGGTCTTTTGCTTTGCTTCCCAATGCGTTCT
This sequence comes from Diospyros kaki, assembly GCA_036245055.1. Classification (NCBI taxonomy): domain Eukaryota; kingdom Viridiplantae; phylum Streptophyta; class Magnoliopsida; order Ericales; family Ebenaceae; genus Diospyros; species Diospyros kaki. The sequence continues at coordinate 10,158,896 of BSEG01000003.1, forward strand.
ATCTCACATATATATGCTAGAATTGTGTTGTTTTACATCATATGTTCGTGCTCTATGCCCCAGTACATTCTTGTTTGTTTATTTTGAAGTGTTGTAAATCAGTGGATGGTGCGGATTTGGAAGTGGCAATGGAAATGTTTGCTGCCATCATGTTCAGTTTAGGAAATAAGAATATATAATAATTTTGTTTTTCTTAATTTTTGAAATGTAGTTTCTCATGAGAATGGTAATTGATTTTTATTGAAATTTGCCCATAAATATAATTTTAGATGAATCAAAATGAAGATCCTTTGTGTTGTGAAAATTGAAGTTAAAATGAAGGTCCTTTGTTTGTTTCGTTTTGCTGTTTTGTGTTCGTTGGGGGTATGTTCCTGGTTAAAGTTAATGGACGCTTTTGTGTTTGTTTGGGGTATGTCCTTGATTAAAATTATAGGCGCTTTGTTGGTTTTTTTTGTTTAATGATATTTTTATTTACAGAAAAAAAATTATAAATAAAGTTGGCCATAACTTATACTGTATGGCACTTTGTCACACATTCAAATAAGGATTACAAATATAATTTATGAATGTAAATCTAATTTTACCCTAAACCCTACCTGCTTAAACATAATATAACTTTTATATTTTGATTTTTTTAACTAAACTTATTGGTGTGGAACCATTGGGAGGAGAGATTTTTAATTCTTATATTTTAATTTTTTATGTGGTAATTCGAATTTTTTATTATTTTAGTTAAATAATAGATTTGGCCTATTTTTAGCTTGACAATTGAAAAATCCACATCATTGAACTTAGAGTTCTACTATAGGGCCAGAAAACTTCGTAGAGAGGCTTACAAAATATGGTCGAAAAGATTAAAATACCCTTACCCAAAATACAAATTTGCAAGAATGCCATTGCACAACCCAGTCCTTACCTTTCTCTTCTCTCCCTTCTCCCATGGCTGCTCGCCCAGCCCTCGCCTCCCTCATCTCTCTCTTTTCCCATGGCCGCGAGATCGTTGCGCCTCACCTCGTCGCCTCACCGACCGTCGTTGGATGCAGTGACAGTCAGCAAGACGCGATAAGGCAAAGATGCTGGCGACGAGGCGAGGCGCGATGGTCAGCGGTCGTGTGACCATAGGAGAAGAGAGATAGGAGAGAGGCGAGAGGAGAGGAGAGAACAGAGCAGGGAGATGAGAGGAGGGGGCAATTTCGCCTTTTTATCCTTTTTTTGTAAGCCTGTCGGTAAGACTGACTGACTCTCAACCATTTTCCTTGAACTTATAAGGCTTGAAAGTTGACGGGATTTGTAACATTGGTGTGATTTCTTAGATTGAGTGTTTTTTTCAATACTTTAATAATGATTATTGAAAAATAGACCGTTAGAATTTGCTTGAGTCACCTGAAAAGTCTTAATGTTTAAGTTAAAAAGTGATAATAGTATTAGAATTGAGAATAAAATTGATTAATATAAATTTAAAATACAGAAATTATAATCAAGCTGGCAAACAGTTAAATCACACTTATATGAACTCAAAAATAAGAAATAGGAGTGTAATATGCAAGCGAATGTTAAGAACTTGGAAAAGGTGTTTGGCTAATTAGTTTGAACAATTATTTTTGGAGAAAGTAATTTGTAAAAATTTAACTTTTTAAAAATAACACAAAAATTTTGTTGCTCTTGTCATGTTATATGAAAATAAAAATTACATTAAAGTTCTAGTAATTTTTATTGAGTTAAAGGGCAAAAAATAAAAATAAAAATAATAAAAATATTAAATACAATGTAGGATATAATGACCGTACTAGTCATGACATGAAAAATGAAGTCTGCATGGATCTTAGTATTGGTGTGCGACTTAAGATTGTTAAAATCAAGATTTTAAGTGGGATTGAATGAGGATCCATAAAATCAAATCGTAAACTTGAATTGTAAAATTATAAAATTTTAGAGAATTAAAAATTCCCTTTAATATATGTAAATATAAGTTTATAATGATATAATTTTATAAGTAAATAAATTAATATTATTTAATAACATAATTATTTTAATCTTATTCCTTACTATAAATGAAAAACATGTTATTTATTTCAAAATAATTTCATCCATCAATTTATAAATTAATAAATAATATAAAATTTCTAAATATTAAGTCCATTTATCATCATTCATGTATCCAGAATGAATTTTTTTAATATTAATTCATATAATATAAATTCTCTTAAGTTATATGAGTCTTAATCTAATATAAATAAAAATAATACACGTTGGTATACTTCTATATTACAAACAATAATTATAATAAAATATTTAACAAATATTTAATTCTTTAAGGAAACTAACAATAATTCACTTTGAAATTAAGGAAACCAACAATAATCAAATTAACAAAGGCAGACGAAGAAGAAATAGATGAAGTTGTGGCGGATAGGAATAACCAAATCAGATCAAGAAATTGCAAAAGAAAACAAACGAAGAAATTGTAAAAGAAAAAACAGACGAAACTGTATGCCCCTTTAAGCTAAATCAACGGTGACACCAAGTAATGAGAGTCGTGAATTGATTTGTGTTACAAGAAAACAACAACACTGAGTAGGCGAGCATGGAAATGTTAATTTATGTTTATGAATTGACGGTGGCTTAGCCAATAGTTTGCGTTTGTGAATCGATAGCGATACCGAGCAATTGAAGTTGTGAATTGATAGCAACATTGAGCACCAAGCAACCATGCGACAAGGGGAAACAATAGAAGGTTGTGACGAAGGTGCCCGAGAGAGATAAGGGTTCACAGAGGCAGAGGGCATCTATCAAATTATAATTAATACAATGTTGGTTTGAGATAGAAAAAATGCCTCTCTAACCTTTTTGTGCATAAAAGCTGAAATCGATAAAATCGTTGTCCAATTTGGGATTTTATCAATTTTACTAAGTTGAATTGAGATTCACTCAGATTCTACCACAATTTAGATTTTATATGGGCATTGAGTCTTTTAGAGGTTTCTTACACATAAAATTGTAAAATTGTAGGAGTTAAATTGGGATTTTGATAACTACGTGGGACTCACCACGAGATTCGTAATTGTAACACACTATTATACCGAAAGGTTGATGGTAATATATGATTGTAACAAATTGAAAGTTTGGTTTTAGTATTTTTTTTAAAAATAAAAAATTGATACATGTTTAAAAACATGATAAAAGTTTCATATCTTTTTAATAATTAATCCTCCTCAAATCAACTTAAAGCTTAACTCACCTTAAACTAACAGAGAATTTACTCAATTAGTTTATTCTTAAAAATTATTCAAAATCAATCTAATGAACTACAACTCTTAAACTCCCATCCTCAACCTCCACCATACTACCAACTCCCTCTCTCTCTTCCTTTTAGAGCAACCCCTTAAACTTCTCACCTTCCATGGCCTAAAGTGAACTAGGTATTCTATTAAGGTGGATGATCTAGGTAAGGAGCCACTCTTTCATGATATTATGAGCGATTGAGTGATATATGCTATATATGTGGCATAGTAGACCATATAGTTAATCAATGTGAATTTGATTTCCCTAAACCCTACCTGCTTAAAAAGCATACCATATGAGCATATTACATTCAAAATCCCTCATCTTGATGGTATAACACCAATAGTGCTACTTGACCGCCACTTAAAACTTTCACCATATTTGCTAATACCTTTGTTGCTAGTCTATCCACCACTATTACCCTTAAATCCCTCACCAAATCTCCCATTACCTAGAGTTTGCTCCTAAATCACCCTAGAAACCCTTAACTCCCTTGTTAATCCATCTCCAAATACCCAACCCAACAAAGATAAAACTAAGATTCAAATTGATCATATCAAAGGTTCTTTATATGCCCATTAGCATATTGAGCAAAAATTTACCTCCATATCTTTCCCTTGTCATACCAAATCCCTCACAGAGCCTCTGGAAACTAAGCTCATCTAGCACCCTCATCCCATAGTATCATATGAAATTAATAAAAGAGATTCATGATACAAAAAGTTCTACCCTTAGTTATCCCATCACTAAGCTAATTATTTAGATTTTTTAGGATCAAATTGTTACCAATTCTCCCCTAAGTATGTAAGAAATAAGCCAAGCATCAAGCCTAGTTCTCCATCTCCTCCTTACTAGTTGTGGGGTACCCTAGGAAAATCCAAAAACCTCAAAAAATCATAGAAGTATCTCGATAAGCCCGAATGACCTTGAAGAGTCTTTCAGGACGAGAGTCCCTCGGAACCTCTAGAGAGTCTTCGGGACAGTCAAGCTTCAACATTGCATAGCCCAAAGACTCACCTAGAGTCTCCCAGGACCCAAGTCACCCGGTGGCTCCGAAAAGTCTTTGGACCCACCCGAAGAATACTCATCAGGGCACTTTCTCTCCGATGATACCTCTAGGCCCTCCGACCTCACTTAGTGCATCTTTTTCAGAGAGTCGGTAGACTCTCATACCATGTGCTGTGGACCCCATCATTAAATATCTATAAATACTCGCCTATTCCATGACAAATAGATCTTTTTGGGACCTTTCACTACTCATTCTCTCTTTCTGAGAAAATAATCTCGAAGACTTAGACTCTGGACCATACACAACCATCGGGAACCTACTCCCCCAAAGACCTATATTGGATACACCACACATACATACATTTGCATTCCATATCTAGATATCAATGTCTAACTTAAGCATCAGAGGGCCCATGTGAGGAAGATCCCCGCATGCCTTCTAATTGTCTCTGTGTTGCAGACCCTAAAAGGAATCACTAATACGGTGGTATAAGTTAAAATAAAATATTATACGGAATATAATATACATGCCATACATAATTTGGGTATTTAAGTAACACGCATATTCAACAATAGAATACATAAATAAATGAATACTTGCTGTCTGATGTAAGGTTAGGGTACAAAAACTATTTTTGTACTGAGATCGTGTCCACCTCATGTTGTGGTGGTCTTAGTCTGTCCACACCTAGTATGGAGTAAGGTACCGTTTCGATCATCTCTTCCTATGCTAGGCACAGAGGATCTACGTATCATTAGTACCTGTGTCTCAAAATTATATGCGTAACAATTACACGTATAATTTCTATGATATTTTCAAAAAAAGCAAAAAGAAGAAGAAGAAGAAGAAGAAGAAGAAGAGAACTACGCTGGAAGAGAGGAGAGAGAAAATGTAGAGGCTCTGACTGTCTTTTTATCCAATCTCTCCCTCCCTTTAATTTTCTTTTCTCCAAATTCAATTGAATTTGGATTTCGCTGCCTCTCCTACTTCAATTTTGCATGCATAATTCAATATACTATGCACTATTACTATGCACTATGTATTATTACTATATACTATGCACTATTTGTAATCTGTCGCTTGCAATTTCACAATGCACTATGCAATATTACTATGCACTATGCATTTCAACTATGCACTATGCAATATTTTTTTTTCCGTAAATAAGATATGTATAAACAAAAAGGCTAAAAGGCTATAAACAAAGGACAGGGCATACCCCGGACCACAAAAAAACTAGAGGAGATAACACATCAATAATCACTTTCTGGGCCAGAAAAAAGAAAAATAAAGAAGATGTCGATACCATATATGCATTATACAATATTAGCAAGGGCCAAGGGTCAACTTTTGACCAATCATTTCTAGAGACATATTGGGCCCACGATATCGATACCAAATGCAACATTATATGGTGTATGACTTTCTAGATTCACTAACTGCTAGCAATCAAATAACATCAAAATCCTTTTTAGTATTGGTTAACCCATTGACCTATCACCGAAACTTCTCCAAATCCCGATAATGTCATAAGAATTCCTGAATTGCGCTTAGCAGCGGTCTAGACACAATTTAAGATAATATAGATGGCAGTGAAGTCTCACTTCAAGTGAACCTATTACAATTGATGATTACCATGTGCTATAATTCTTCCATCACCTAATGTCCCAATTGAGAGAGAGCCATGGAGTGACAAATTCACAAAGTCAGTAACTATGTGTTTGACTCATTAATGTGACTAGATGACATCTCAGGAAACACATTTCTTGACTTTCAATTTGCCTTGACCAGGGATTGTCCATTCACATCAATAGTAGATCACGTAGGACGTTCACCCCATCAAATACTGACAAGGGAGACAGATCCTATTCCTAACACTTGTCTCTATATACCAGCAATACGGAACCACATAGATGAATGTTCCCACCTCCCAATTGGATGGTTCGACTTATTAACAAATCTTACACACTAATACACAAAACAATCATGTCGGTTCAAGTCTAAGGATCAACACACCATCACAATCTAATGACTCAACCATTATCCACCAGACCATGTGGTCAGTTATCGGCGTCACATTCAGCTAATTGTTTTACAACCACCACCCACACGTTTATTAGCAACATCTCATGTCATATGGTATATGACACCATCCTCCTATCAGTATCCTCATATTGAACGAGATAGTAACCTTTGTGCTATTTTATACTCGATTAATCGAAGTCCCCATTCAAAGAATCTAAGAACTAGGAATAGTTTAAGATATTTTGTTACTAAATAATCCTGTCACACAGTCTTAACACCTCGAAGATAAGATTCTCACACAGAAGATCTAGGGACTCATTCATATAATTGATTGGAGATATAATTGATTGGAGAAAATATGAATGAAGAAAACATTGTCTTTTATTTATTTATTTATACAAAAATATAATTAATGCATTAAAACGAGTCCGCTAGATGTCATCCAAATTTAGCATCAGGGCACTCAACACTAACAATCTCCCACTTGTACTAATGCTAATTTTCATCACATGTACATCTAGTGCTACATCATTGGCAGGAATCAGATACTCATCTTCTCGAGATGCCGATCCAACTGTGACTTAGTCATAGCCTTGGTGAATGGATTGACTGCTACGCTACCCTACACATTTATTCATCAAAACTATAACCAAATTCATCAAACGTCAATTATCTTATTAAAGCAGGTGTAGGGCGATTATACTCGCCAGTGTGCGAGTGTGTGTAGTACAATTTTAAATTTATATTTCGGTGAGTCTGAGTCGGTTCATAGGGAGATTATTTATGAATAAAAATAAAAATCACATAATATTTTGTTTTAGGAGGTGATTAAGATGATCTAAAGACAAGAATTAAAACTAAACTAACACCGAATTTAAGCAGCTTGGGTCAAGACAATTTCAATGTCAAAACCAAATAATTCCTGATTTAATAGAAAAGATCAGTAATATTCATCTGAATTAATTTTTGTAGATTTGTCAATAATTTTAGTTCAAGATAATGATAATTCTTGTTTAAGCAATCTCCGTACATGGCATGAAAATTCTAAGTTAAGCAATTACCATAAATTGAATTATATTCCACAGACAGAATTTATAGATACAGATTAATCATTTGGGATTGGGTATGAAAACATTTTTAGGTCTAGCAATCTTCATATGTGGTATGGAAATTCTAAGTTAGGGTTATGCTTCAATCCAAACTCAAAGATACACTATACACACATTGCTCAAATTAAATCAGATTAATATTACACATTTGAAGCGCAACTTTCTTTGGGAATCATTGGTGTTGGACACAATCCTTGCCTTAATCCAAAATTGGATTTAGCTACTAATCTTCATTTGAAAATAAATTGACAGGAATTTAGACGACGAGAATTAAAATTATAGAAATTAAAAGACAATATTTAAAAGATAATATTTAACTAACCATATAGACAGTGGATAATAAAAAGACAGTATTTAAAAGACAATATTTAATAGACCATATAGGCGATAAATATTTAAAAGACAATATTTAACCGACCATATAGGCGATGGATAATTAAAAGACAATATTTAACCAACCATGTAGGCGGTGGATAATTAAAGATAACAAAAAGAATAACATAACACAACTATATGAAAATTAAAGTTTGAAAAATTGAGAGAGAAATTCTAAGAACACAACTATACTTTCATTATAGAAAAATGGGATGGTTACAAATGCAACCAAGTGAGCTATTTATAGCCCACAAGATGCAATGAAGACAACACAATTATCTAATTTAATAATAAAAAAGATAACAAAATATTTAATTTAATAATACAAAGATAAACAAAATATCTAATTTAAAAATACAAAGATAAACAAAATATCTAAGAAGGTTCCACAACTTGGGCTTTTAGTTTTGGGCTTGGGCCTTTCTTGTGTTGGGCTTGGGCCTTCCTTGTTTTGGGCTTGCAATCCATATATTATATATATTATATTTATTTTTTTATTTTATATATATTTTTATATTAATATTTTAAAACCTGCATGCAATCACAAAATGCATATTAATAATCAATTTAAACTAATTTTTAGATCAAAATAAGGGTGAAATTATAACAAATACAAAATTGACCACTAATCATGGGTCAGCTATATTATTCGTTGAATCTATTCTTTGCAGTTGCATGTGCCCACATGCTATAATCTCTCGAATCAAATGAAATCAGCGCTCAATGTGTTTGGACTTCTAATGAGACCTAGGTTCCTTTGCTTGTGGGATACCTCTATTGTTGTCACAATACAAAGGTACTAATGACAAAATGGCTGGAACCACATCAACCTTCGAAAGAAACTTTCGGATCCAAACAACTTCCATAGCAATATCACATGTTGTAACATACTCGGTTTCAGTGGTTGAATCTACTATGATTGCCTACTTGGAATTTTTCCAGCTCACAACACCACCATTCAAGAGATATACAAAACCATATATTGATTTGCGATCATCAACATTCAATTGAAAATTGGGATCAGTGAATCCTTCCATATGAAAATCACCCCTTCCATAAATTAGTAGCATATCTTTAGTCATTCACAGGTACTTCAAAATATGCTTCACTACAATCCAGTGACTTTCACTGGGATCAGACAGATATCGGTTTACAACACTCATAACGAATGCAATATTCGACTTTGTACATATCATCACATACATAAGGCTTCCAACCGTCAAAGCATAAGGTGTCTTATTCATATGATCCCTCTTTTCAGGAGTATTAGGGGACATATCCTTTGAGAGATGAACTCCAACCCGGATAGGCAACTACCCCTTTTTGGGATTCAACATGCTAAATCTTTTTAGCATCTTCTCTACGTACAAGTTTTGGGAGAGACCTATCAATTTCTTGACTTTATCTCTATAAAGTTTAATCCCAAAAATATAGATAGCATCTACCAGATCTTTTATGGAGAATACTCTAGACAACCAAGCTTTCATAGACATCATCATGTCCACACTATTACCCATAATAAAAATATCATCCATATACAAGATTTTGAACACAATGTTGCTCCCACTAGCTGTTAGTGTAGGTGCTCTAGATCCAATCGGATTGGGCATATTGTACACTGAGAATTGTAATCATATTTATTATTGAATAAGGAGTTATTCAAATTCACAAGAAGTCATTCTATTAATTTCTTGTTATTATTGTAATGACCAGATGAAACTAGATAAAAGTCCACATGATATATATTGTGATTAATCTATAAAGATGTGAGATAATGCATCACAGTTTCTAGACATCATTAAATGTCCCAAGTTGTAGTAATGTCAAGAATAGACATTGACAATTACGATAAGACTTGTATGTGTTATGTTTTGCTGTATAATAGCAATGGGGGTCTCACACCCATAGGCATGGGGATGTCTAGATAAGTACATAAGTGACCAATGTTGAAGAACATGTCACTGGACATGACTCGCCATGAGAATCCATTTTGGTTATATATTGATGGAATTCTCATACAAGATAGGTGTAACTAATCCTTCGACCTGAGGTTGTCACGGTCATCTCATAGGAAGACCAGTATGCTTTGACATTGTTTCGATGGGCTTAGTCAAAGGCTGCACGTGGGCGATCGTTGGGCATATCATGAGACTTATGGAGATGCGTTCATAACTAAGATGAGACTCGTCTATCGCTTGATAAAATATGTTGTATCTAAGGCGCCTTCGGTGGATATTCACTTTAAATCCATAGCCATGGTGAAATAGATCAATAAGGAGTTATTGATTCACTTTCTATTAAGTAAAGATATCCAGATGACTAAATAAAACTCATGTGATCGCAATCAACCAACACATCGCCAGACTTGAAATCACATAAGATACATAGGCGAGAGGATCGAATTACACAGTAACTATGCTAGTGAAAGGTTGTTTACGGATTATGAATCCTTCTAAATAATTGGGTAGGCATGATGTCTTGCTAGAGGCCAATCTTGTCTTATGTGTTCATACTGACACATTGCAAACATATTCGAAAGCTTAATAAGTCATACGCAATAGGCACGGTCTTTGGCTTAAACCAGGAAAATAGAGATATGGTTAAGTGGGACACTTCAGCAAGAAGTTCTGCCGTCGTAGGTTCTCACGAAAAAAGAACAAATAGACATAATGACGTCGATATGACGAGGGGTCGTCATAAAGGAAAAAGTTTCCTAAAATGACAATTGATTAAATTAGGAAGGAGTTTCTAATTTCATAATTTTCTATTTGTTGGAGTGGATAATAGGAAATCAAATATATTTGGGCTTAAATTAATATTTGGGCTAAATTGGATTTGGTCCAAAAATTAAATATTAGATTTGGGCTAAATTAGATTTGGCCCAAATATTAAATTAAATAATATATTTGAACTAAATTAGATTTGGACCAAATATTTTATTTAAACTTATTGGATTTGGGCCACTTAATTAAGTTTCTAGTTAGACTAGAATAAATTCATTTAATTAAGTTCCTAGTTGGACTAGGATTAGGAGTGTTCAAAAAACCCACTGGACCGCGGTTTCCGATCGAATCGAACTTAACCGGACTGAACCTGCCGGTTTTTTGAATTTGTGGTTCGGTTCGGTTTGGAAAACTGCCAAATTGTGCGATTCGCAGTTTGGCAGACCCACGATTCGATTTAAAATCGAATCGCTCGCATATATATAATATATAATTTAAAAAATTAAAAATTAAAAATATAAAAGGGCTTAGGGCGCCATCGGGCATCGGCCTTCTTCCTTCCTCTCATTTTTCTTTCCCCTTTCCCCCTAACCCGTACCTACCCACCCGACATAGTCTTTCTCTCCCCTTGGACCCTCGGATCGCCGGCGATCGGCGCCAACCCACTGGCGGCCCCCACGTTCGCAGGCTTTGGTCGCAGCAGATGCTCATCTTGACACCGCCACCGTTTCCTCGCAACAGTCAAACTCCGAGCATCCCATCTCCTTCTTCCCCATCGTTTCTGATAGTCGATTCGCCAATTGCTAGTATCATCTCTTAACATCGTCGTTGCCTCGTAGCAGTCCCATCGCCTTCTTCCCTCTTTTCGATCGCCGATTCACCGATTGAGGGTAGACTCTCTCACTCTCACTCTCACAACTGTTTATGTTGATTTATTTACCTATTTTTAGTCACAAATGTCTGTTGATTCGCCGGTGGAAGGACAAATGTCTATTGATTTATTTACCTTTTTCAGTGAGTTGTATTTTCTCTAAAAGACAATTTTGTTATAGTGCACAAAACAAACAAAGGCATGTTATCTTTCCCTCCACTTTGTCCTTCTTATATATACTATAAATTCTATTATAATCTCCTCATCCTACCTAATTTATTTGAACAGAGAGGAGTTTGGATTTTGTGATTAGAAAGGGACCAAGCTATACGCAATGACTTTGAAAGAAAAATGAATTAAAGAAGAAAAAGGTTAAAATTAATATACCTTTCAAAAATTTCAATCTCCACATTCACTCTATTTGCCGACTAAAATATTATGAAACCAACTTAATCATTTATTATTTCCTTGCAAATCCTAGCAGCTAAAACACGACATAATCCACCTTGAATGTTCCTTGATGTCATCATAAATAATACGGACCCTTTTACCAAAAACTTTTTTGATTAATATAAGGGTAATGTCGACGTTCAATTTCAGTCGAGTCTGATTCGTTTTGGGCCGCACTGAATGATTATGGATCACGGTAAGAAGAGAGGCTCTTTTGGAAATTAATGAAGAACACTTGACAATTTTCTCGTGGTTCGGCCAAAAAAAGATACCTACTCCACGCCCACACTCTGATTATGCTTTCGGAGTGGTGGTTTTTCTGATTATTCTCTCTCTTTTTTTATGTTACTCTGCCTCCTGTTTATAATCGAGGGGGCTTTACAGTTTGGATAATATATAAAAATAAAAAGGTAATATAATGGGGGACAAACAGTCCTTATTATCTGTTCAAAATCGTAAGTGGGATCTTCATCTCGAGGAGCATGGGCTGCTGCAGCAGATGGTCCCTACCTCTGACTTCTTGGCAGCTTTTGCCACTTTATGCGAGCTGATTGTTTTCGGGCCAACGGCCTCGGTGGTCTGGCGATCTGAAGGACGCTCCTTGGAGTTCGCTCACGGATGGCCTCAGACTCGTTTGAAGGATATCAGGGCTTCGCCAGGTGTCGCTTTATGAGTTTGGTTTCTGGCAGCGAAAACGATCTCCTTCAGCGAGGTCGTTTGGGCCTTCTCGCTTCCAGGCGATCGGGCCGGCCCATCCAAGTGAGTCCAGCCCGTACGGGAAATACGTATAACAGGTAATTATCTGGAAAGGCATCTCAAGACAACCAATCAATAAATCGAGTAGCTAACCTTCAAGTAACTGTCTGATAGAAAGAAGCTGCATATTGCTGTGTTGAATGTCCAGTGTCTTGTTTAAATTCAATTTCTAGAGTAACTAATTTTCTCTTAAGTTCTTGAGTTTTGAATACATGCATACCCTAGTAAGAAGAAGTCTCTACTCTCATGAGATTAATAGAGACTTATCTACTTATCTCAATTGTTCCTTTGTCTCTAATAGTTGCGTTCAGAGAGTTGCTTAGCCGACCAATGAATCCAAGTTGCTTAGTTAACTTGTAGCTAGCTAGGGTTTCGTTAATGTGAATTCCAAATAATTCATTTTCAAGAAAATATCTCAAATTTTTTATTGCTTCAATGACAGATGGAATCAAATAGTAATACCGATCTTGAATATGTGAGAAACATCAATGAAAATCAAATGACTAATACGACCATTGAATCAAGTAGTGACTCGATACCTCTGTTGCCACCTAAGGACTCTAAGGACAAAGCTGTAAAAAGGAAACCTAGGCAGCAATTTGACATATAGGAACATTTTACAAAATATGAGGAGGATTATTTTGAGCCTAGAGCTATGTACAACTATTGTAGGAAAGATTATGCAAGTGATACTAGAAGAAATGGGATAGATACTCTTTGGAATCATATAAACAATCATTGTAAGAAGAATCCTTACAAATTAAAAGATAAGAAGCAAAAGATTTTACATTATCTAAAGAAGAGTGACAGTGAGTATGGAAGTGGATCAGGTAGTAATCTTGTAGCTAAAGGATTTAGTTAGGTAGCTTGTAGGATGGCATGTGTGCCAAAATGATTGTCATTGATGAATTGTCATTTCGGTTTGTGGAGCAGGAAGGGTTTAGATTATTTTGTAGTACTGCATGCCCTAAGTTTGATCCTCCTTCACGCATTACAATTGCTAGGGATATGATTAGTCTTTATAATGAAGAAAAGAAAAAATTGAAGTCATTTTTTGTTAAGAATTCACAAAGAGTCTCTCTTACCACTACTGATACATGGATTTCTATTCAAAATATTAATTATATGGTGCTTACAACTCATTTTATAGATTCTGAATGGAAAATGCAAAAAAGAATATTGAATTTTTGTAAAATTTCAAATCATAAGGGAGAAACAATTGGTAAAACAATTGAGGCGTGTTTGAAAGAATGGGGGATTGAGAAGGTTTTTACAATCACAGTTGACAATCTACTTCTAACAATGGGGCTATTGGACACATGAGAAAAAGATTACAAATTTGAAAGAGTGCTGTTTGTGATGAGAAATTTTTACACGTGAGGTGTTCGGCTCATATTTTAAATTTGATAGTGGGTGATGGCTTAAAGGAATTGGATTACTCTATTATGGATGTACGTAATGCAGTTAGGTATGTTAGAGCTTCTCCTTCAAGATTAGAAAGATTCAAAACTTGTGTGAAGAATACATGTAAAGAAGAGAAGGCTCTTGTGTGCTTGGATGTGCCAACAAGGTGGAACTCTACCTATTTAATGTTGGATCTTGCACTAAAATATGTTGATGCATTTAACTTGTTGGAAGAAGAAGATTTGTTTTATTCTCAATATTTTTGTGAAGAGGATAGAAATGGAAAAAACATATTGGGCCACCAAATTCTATAGATTAGGAGAATTGTGCAATATTTTGTAAGTTTTTGAAGAATTTTTATGATGCTACCCTTACGTTTAGTGCTTCCTTGAATGTTACTTCAAATAATTATTTCCATAAAATTTGTAATGTGCTTGGTAGACTAAACAAACAGAGTTCATGTTACGAATCAATCTTGAAAGATATGCCTTCTAGCATGAAGAGAAAATTTGATAAGTATTGGGGCAACAATGAAAATCAAAATATGATTCTTTATGTGGCAGTTGTACTTGATCCTAGGTATAAAATGAAATATGTGGCATTTTATTTGCACAAACTTTATTCTGAAGATGAAGTTCAAACCATTATGGATTTTATCAAGAGCACTCTAGGGAAGTTAATGAATTTTTATGCATCAATTGAATCAGATGAACAAGGTGGGACAACTTTTAGACCAAGGTTTCCAGTTGTGGATCTTGATGAGGATGATACTGTTAACATGTTTAAATTTTGTTTTGAGAAAGAATGTTTTCAAAATAATGCTACTGAAATGAAAAATGGGCTTCAAAGGTACCTAGCTGAGCCAAATGAGGATATAAGAAACAAAACTTTTGATATATTGGCATAGTGGAAGATATCTTCGACAAAGTTCCATGTCCTATCACTGATTGCTAGAGATGTTCTTGCCATTTAAGCGTCAACAATAACTTCTAAGTCAGCTTTTAGCACTTGAGGTAGGGTGCTTGATTGCTTTCGAAGTTCGTTGAGTCCATCTATATCACATGTTTCGAAACATCCAGCTTTTACAGCTGGTTATGCACTTAGAGACAGAATGAATAGGAGACAATGCTTTAAACTTAACATGATTTTATTTTATTTTCCACTTACAAAATTTTGAAATTGAAAAATTAGAGTATGGAGATTAGGTCAAAAGAAAACTTTTAAACAATTTTTGGATGTAAAGAAGTTAAAAAGCAAAAGCATGTTGGTTTTTCAAATTTTCTGCTGTCAGAGACAGATGTTTCAAAATATGAAATGAAGGTTTCGAAACATACTTCAAAAACATATTTCAAAACATATGCAACTCAGATTTTAAATACTTTGCTGACAGAATTGACAAAGGTTTCAAAACATATTATATAGGTTTCGAAACATATGCTTGAGTATTAAACAAGTTTCGAAATATAACATACAAACTTAGCAAAAATTTAAACCTTATCAAGAAACATTTCGAAACATGTATAGAAACATGGCAGAATGATGTTTCGAAACATGAAAACTAAGTTTTGAAACATGATGCGTGAATTTTGGGTTTTTTAAACATTTGAAGATTCATGCCAAACATTATTCATGTACGTTTCGAAATATGAAAGTCTTATTTCGAAATATGTGATTCACATAAAGATTTCTCATTCTAAACTAGGTTTTTCATCAAACACATTTTTTCATAAATCAAAAAATATGATACAACACAAATTACTAAGAGCACACATTTCATTTAGTTGACAACAAGGGACAAAGTGGTCGACCATTCCTTAGAACCGTTCGATAGTTTGTCCTTTACTTTTTATATAGTATTTGGAGGTACAAGTGAAAAACTTTGCAAAGATTTTGCAAATTTAATGATGAGTGAATTTGAGATGAGTGAACTTACATATTTTGTAGGCTTCCAAGTAAAGCAATCAAAAAAGGAATCTTCATGCATCAAGCAAAATATTTAAAAGAAATGTTAAAGAAATTTGGGACGAAAAATGCTAAAACTATAGGCACACCTATGAATACATCCATAGAGATGATCAAGAGATAAGTGTGAATCAAAAACTCTATAAGAGTATGATAGGGTCCTTACTTACCTAACGGAAATAGGCCCGATATCATATTTAGTGTATGCCTATGTGTTAGGTTCTAATCAAATCCTAAAGAATCTCATATTTTGGCCGTCAAGAGAATTTTGAAATATCTAATTGGGACTCAAGATGTAGATTTGTGGTATCCAAATGGGGATAATTTTGAATTAATAGGATATTTCGATTAGGATTTCGCCAGTTGAAAGATAGATTAGAATAGTACTTCCGGAACTTGGCAACTATTGGGAAATAAGTTAATTTCTTGGTTTTCCAAGAAACAAAACTCGGTAGCATTATTCACTACTGAAGCCGAATACATAGTTGCCATTAGTTGTTGTGCTCAAGTTCTTTGGATTCACTAAGAATTAAAAAAAATTAGAATAAATTTTTGGCAAACCCCCATTAGACGTGATAATGCTAGTGGAATTAACCTCTCTAAAATCCAGTTCTACATTCGAGAATGAAGCCTGTAGAGGTTAGACATCAGTTCCTCAGGGTCTACGTCCAAAATAAAAAAATATCTCTTCAGTTTGTCCCAATGAAATTATAATTAACGGATATTTTCAGAAAACTCTTACCGGAAGAAAGATTTGATTTTGTTCGAATGGAATTAAGGATAATAAATCATTTTTGAATAATTGAGAACATTTTTTACCATTGGTGCGTTATATGTGTCTATTCCAAAATGTCTAAATGTGTTCTCCTATATATGAATGATAAATATGTTCTAAATGCAAAAATATTTTTATGAAAAATACTATTTTTCAAGTAATTTTATTATTATAATTTCATATACTTTCATAATTAATTACATGTAGTAATATTTTCTATGATGGATATGACGTACTGTTTCTAGTCCTTAATGGTATATCTATATTTTCAATATTTTCTGTTCATCATCTATCATATTTTATATGGATTATATTTGGTTAGTTTCTTTCACGGATTATATTGTTTATATCTTTATTCTGTCAACTAACGTTTTTTTTGTTATGACAAAAAGATGGAGAAAAAAGAGATTTTATGAAATTGTATTTTTGAGTTGCAAATTTTTGTGTGAGGGAGAAAAATGTATGGGAGATTATGTATGTGAGGAGATTATATGTATGAGAGCTTGGCAATGAAACAAAACAGGTGCAATCAATGCTAATATGTTTTTTCCTTTACTTTTTTTTCTCTTTACAAAATATTTTATCTATAAATCTATTAAGTTAAATCCAAATTATTTTATTTACTTAAGTTATCAGTATTTTTAAAAGAGGGAGCTTATAGTATAAAATTAAGCGGAAGATCGAAATATTTTCTATCAAATTAATTATCTCAAAAATCATGTTTTTGTCATCATAAAAAATGGGGAGAATGTTTAGCTAATTTGATTTATTTAATTTTCAATTAAGTTTTGATGATTAACAAAAATGATATTTTGTACATAATTATTTTTGATTAATTTATAAAATATTTTGACATAATTTATGTATTATCAAAATTTGTATTTTTCATTAAAATTATTTTTCAAGTAAGTAAAAATTCATACAAATATTTTTTTTTTCAAAATTTGGACTAAAAATTAGTTTTTCACTATTACTACTGTGCGTTACAGTATTCTGACCGTTGTGAACAGTAATTCGACCGTTGTGAACAGTAAAGTTGATTGTTTTGAACAGTATTTTTCAAAATTTCTATAAATACCCCCCCAAACTCATTTTTAATATATCCAAATGGTTCAATTGCATGTCCAAAGCACCTAAAAGCTCTCCAAACACTCTCAAACAAAACATCCAAGCAATCCAAAGCTCTCAATGTATCATTGCACATCCACCGAAGACCTATAAGGTAAGAGGAGAAAAGTTTTTCAAATCTTCTACGTGAAATTTCAAACTTTTGCATTTGAGGTTACAAATTTATTTAATTATTTATATTTCATTGTCTTGTATATTTTTTGCTTATTTGTTTGTTTCCAAGTGTGGACTGTAATATCCTAATATTTTGAGAATAATAATAATTAATTTTTATTGTATTTAAAATATTTTTGACATTCATTAGAGATTATAATTGAAAAAAATTAATGGGTTTAGAGTTAGTGGGCTAAGGAAATGCTAAATAAATGGGCAAAGAGTTAGTGAGCTAAGTTAAAAAAGAAAGGTTAAGTAAATGAACTTAAAGTTAGTAAGTTAAGAAAGTGGGGTTAAAATTAATGAACTAAATGAAAGAAAATTTAGTGAAAAATAATTAAGTTAACAAAATAATTAAAGATGGGTGAAATAATTGAGAAATGTGATAGACAAAGTAAGGTTTGGACAAATAATTAATGACAATGGGTGAAATAATTGAGAAATGCGAGAGACAAAGTAGGGTGTGGATAAATAATTAAAGATTATGAGTGAGATTTAGTAAAAAATAATTAAGAAATGTGACAAAATAATTAAAGATAGTAGGTCACTACAATTATACTATACTTAATTCAACCTCTATAAATAGAGAAAACTTGAAAGGTTGGAGAATTTGAATTAGAAAGAGAAATGTTGCAAGAAAGAAAGATTTGACAGTAAGAAAGAGATTTGAAAAAGCGAAAGAAAGAAAATAGAGAAAAATACCAAAAATTTCTAGAAAAATCGTATATGCTGGGTTTAGTAGTTCATGTGAAAATTTGTGGCAGAAGGCATTGTTGGATGCGCAAACTGAGACTTCGTCACAATATAAAAGAATATTAAATCGCTCCGCGAGAAGGTGAGTTATCTTCGAAAATTTCTTTAAAAATTTCAGAAATATAAGAATGAAATTTTAGAACTTTTGATGATTAATTTGGAAAAGAAATGCATGATTGATATTTATTATGGATTTTTTAGGTAATAGATGCTTTAAAATCAAAGAAAAAATGAGAAATAAAAAGAACATGAATTCTGAAAATTATAAGGAAATTTTTGGGACTTAGAAATATTGTTTTAGTAATTATTATCAAGAGAAATTGAGAAAAGTTTGTGAAAAAGTATTTATTCCATAATCTTGTGGAAATAATAGGAGGAAATGGTAGAAATCAGGAAAATTAGAAAAAAAAATTAGAAATTTGATTTTCCTAAGTAATTATGATGCCTAGGGTACATCAAGGTTCATAATTGAATATAATTGGAAGTTCGACGCAAATTTTTGAGACAAAATTACGCTAAGGGCAAAATTATCTTTTTGCAAGATAAGTGGTACTTTCCAACTAAATTTAGTTTTATGAAAATGCTTGATTTGTAAAACCTGATTTTAAGTAAATTATTTTATCATGTTGTCATATTTTGATGTGAATATGTTCATGTAGATTCCATTTAGATATATTGATGATGAAATATGCATATGTACACGATGATGCTATTGATCATGCATTCGCATAAGGGCTTGAGAGTACGGACCGGGACCGCTGCTCTGCCAAGGGTACTCCCATACACCTCAGCCTAGTAAGGAAGCAGTGAAAATCGAGAGTAGCAATAAGGTACGGTCGGCTAAAACCGAAATGATATGAAAAATGACATTTTGCATCCATGCACGAAATATGTTTATTATCTCCTTACGTAGATGATTCATCATCTAACTTGGGGTTTGCACTTGAAATATTCAAACGTTCCAGATCGGGTTTGCAGCGAAGGCACAAAAATAGAATGAAGAGTAATTTATTCAGGGCACTGAGAGTGCAAATAAAATGTTTTCTGCATTTAGTTTCTGTATGAGGATCCTATTATGTACCAGTTATGTTATATCATGTTGAAAAACTTATGTTTTGTTTAAAGTCATGTTGAAAAACTTATATCATGTTGCAAGTTATGTTTGGAAAACTTATGTTATGATGATGACGAATAATCTTGTATTATTAATTATGTTGAGACGATCATATAATATTTTAGCGTTTTAGGTATGTTGAGGTTTCGATTCTAGCTTCTGAATTAAGGTTTATGTTATTCTCTTTCGAGATAAATGTATGAAAATTTTGGGATGGAGAAGAGCAATGATATGGTTTAGCACCAGTTTTTTTTAAAAAAAAAATATTATATCAGAATTGTCCTAAGTTATAGCGCTTGGAAAATGGGGTGTTATATGGACAATTATTTGTAAATTTTTGAAGTATCATTGTGGATTGTATATGTTTCCTAGAACCGTTAAAATCTAGGTGAATCTAGTTTCTAAAATAAGATAGGGTGGAAACCTTAATATAGTGGTTGTCTAGAACCCATTGTAATCTAGGTGTGTATCTAGTTTTTAATGTGAACTAGTGTGAAAATCTTTGTGAGATTGATTTAGTAGAACCTTAATGGTGGTTAAACCTTGAGATAGTGGATTAGGTGTGTATGGAGACACTGAACCACTTAAAAAGTAAAATTGTTTATTTTCTCATTTTATTTATTCTTGTTATATTTTGTGGTTTACATTTATTATCAATCTCAAATATCATTTATTATATTTATGAAATATATATATTCTCCAATAAAATCATTAATCAATAATATTTATTGAAATTGTAAAAAAAATTAATCACTCAATTTACCCACCTTCTTGAGTGACCATGCCTTGACAGACCAACACCTACATCTGTGGTTGGGGATTCATTGGTGATGCCCTTAAGGCGATACCTTCGTGGAAAATACCTCAATTGAGGGGGATGAACCTTTTTTTTTTTAAAAAAAAAAAGTACTATCTTAGAATGAACAACATACTGGTGGTAGTGAAACTATGTGTGGCCATGAGCTCCTTAGTTTGAGCGGTTGACTTTTAGGACTTCATTGATGTCCTTCTTCTGAATGACTTGGGGGGTCATATTGGTATTGAGAGAAAGTTACATCTAGAGTCATAGTTGATGCTTGTCCCAAGGAGATGGCCTTTTGTTTGCGGTTTATCTTGTAGGAGGAGAGAGTTTTATCATGTGCCCTTAGTTTGTTTTAGGAGGCTGGCATTCATAAAATCAATCACACATGGGCATTTTCAAGTGTTATGGGAAAGTTTATTGGAGGTACCTCTTGAATGTTTGTTCATTTATTCCCATAACTATTCCCTTGCTAATTGTTTGAGTACACTATTTAAAAGAAAGACAACATTTCTTCAAGTGCTTTTGTTTTCTTTCAAAAGTGACAATAAAGAGAGGACCACATGGGTGCTTGAAGAGATATGCTCGCTTGGGAGTTTTGTCTGGCAAGTGTTTTTCGCATATCCTCTACTAGCTCAATGAGGCAAATAGAATGTTGGGTAAGGCTTCATTGTGGTAGATATCTTTCCTTTATGGAAGGTGCAAAAACTTGCAAGATGCGAGTGCACCATCTTCCTCGCAGCTCAGGATGTGAAGGAGAAATGGTTGTAGGAGACCAAAGGGAATAGGAGCTTCCGTGAGATGGATGAAAATAGGTAACCCCCTTCTTTGCAATCTAAGGGGTGTTAAGGCCTTCTTAGCCTTCTCTAGCATCTTTTCTCTCATTCTGTATGTGGTCTGCAATGGTAGTCTTGGGGGAGGATGGGCATGTAGCGCGAAGCTAGATGACTATGGCTAAGTGCCTTTGCGATAGGAAAAACTAACTATTCGAAAAAGGGATAAAAACTTCGTCGGGTACTAGTAAGGCCAATTTCGTGCTTTATCTCCCATTTTGGGAGATCTTGATGTTCCATGATACGTCATTCAATAGGCCTTGGGTTGGCTCGTGAAACATGAAAGGGGCAATCTGGGGGGAGTTGGGCGGTGCTTTCTTAGTCTGAAAGTCGAGGAATCTTTTGGAGAAGGTATGCATGGTTATCTTTTCTTCCCCAAGTGTTGGTCTAGGAGGCTTGAGAGTGTAGCCCCATTAGAAATGTTTTCGGAGACCTTTGGTGACATTGGCTTGCAAAAGTTGAGGTCGGCCCAGAAGAACTGGTTCTAATTATTAAGGCTTCTTGGTATGAATTTGGTGACGTGTAGAAAAGCTTCTAAAGAGCTTTGAGGTGACTCTTTCTTTAACCTTTTGTATGTTTCCCATAGACAACGCAAAATTGTTGTTATTAGGATATAACAATTAAAATTTGTTTATTGTGAAGAAACTCAGTGAACAACTAGAAGAACCTGAGGTGCCCTTTGACATTTTTGCCCTAATTGCAAGACTCGATTGAGAAGGAACTCGTCCAAGGTGGACCTAGTCCATTAACCTGGAAAAGGCTCGATTTGCTGGGTAGGAGAACTATGGAGTTGGAAAAACTGGAGTTGTTGAGAGACAATAGGAGATCATTCACCCCATAAGCAAGTCTGCAAGACATAAAGGCATGCGGGGATTTCTCCCTCCGGGCTCTTCAATGTTTAAGTCAAAATAGGTCCTCATGTAGGGTAAATTGTAGAAGTAAGATGCACTGATGTCGTGCATAGAAGTATGAGAAGAAAATAAATGTTGCTCTAGTTGCTTGACTTAGGCATACTTTGTTTGTATGGATTCGTGGGTCCACGAAACTAAAGAGTTTGGGGTTATTTATAGGCATCAAGGCTTGATAGGGACATGTGACATGCTTGTGTCAGGATACGGTGTTCCTTCCCAAGAAGGAGCGGTGAGTCTTCCTCATCCATAGTGTTGTGTCGAGATTAAGCTCGTAAGGGCCTTTGGGAGAAACCCCACCATTGGGAAAAGACCTTTGGGAGGAAGTAGACTTAGAATAGGCGAGCTGCATGTCGCGAAAAAATTTGGGGTCATGCAGACGGGGAACCTATCTCCATAGATTCATTCGGGAGCGTAACTCAACTAGGGGAATCATGCAGGTTTAGGAAATTGGTCACAAGTGGATTATAGGCGATCAATGACTTCCTCATGGGAGAAACTCTAACCCTGAGAAGGTCTTTCACCAAAGGGATTACCTCATTTAAGATTGCTAATGCATTGGTTACTTCAAAAGGACTCTTCTAGTGGGTTATGTCACAACAGTAATGGAAATAAGTAATCACTAGTTGTTTCAACATTGATCTTATCATGTCAAATAAATGGGTCTCGAAGATCACTTATATCCTAAATGTTCTCATATGCATCCTTATCTTTCTCAATACTTGATAATTGATGGGTGCTTAATATTCATAGGATATTTGTGCCCTTTGGCCTATAGCTAAAATGCCAAAGAGCAATACATCTTGTTGAAACTATAAAGGGACAAGTCCTTGTTCTTAAATTTCTTGAAATTTTTATTTTCCTATAAAAGATAATATTTCATGTTTTTCAATTAAGATACCAATTATGAGAAAGAACAAGTAATGTTAAAAATGAAAGTTAAATACCTTGAGTTTCTTATCCCACCAACCATCATTAGCCACAATTGTCATCTTTGTTTCATCATAACCCAAACTTGACTTTGCTTGTGTTATTTGCTTAAAAATTGTCCATTCCTTTTTCATAGCTTCCCAATTGTTTGTTATCATTGCATCTCTTTCTCATTTGATTAAAAATTTTTACCAATTTTTTTCAACTATCTTCACTTATGAATGACCCCAACCTATTTCTTTTCTCAATTTATTTCTTATGAACTCTAGAAATTGAAAGTGGTTTAGGTCATTCCACCTAGCAAATGTTCGACTTATATCAGGAATATTATTCATCTTTGTGTATTTCCTTTTTTCATCTATATGATAACCAACAAAGAAAGTTTTTCTTAACATGATAAATTTGCTTTTGATTATATTACAATGTGGTTTCACTAAACTAATCCAAATTAAAAGATTATCAATACATGTACTTTTTTTTTCAAACACAAAAAGGCATAATAATACAAAGTAGTCACAACACAACATATAATACCAAATAAGTTCATGGTGAAATTACAATTTAACAAGTACAATGAACTTGCATATACCCACCTGATACAACTATAAAAAAAGGGTATGTAACAACTTTTCTCTTCTTTTTTATCCTTTTATATCTTTCACTTGCTATTAGATTCTAGTGATTAGAGATCCCAACCATCACTAGGTTGGAGGGTGAGAGAAAGATAGAAAATAAATGGTAGAATAACGTTTGACAATGGTTGAATTAGTCTAGAAGCAGAGAAAAAAGAGAAAATAAAAGACGAATGTGAGAGAAAGAATAATGAGTACTCTAGTCATTTTAAAAAAATTAATTGAGTTTAAGTAAGAACAAGAGATTGGTGTAACATTGTTTCTATAATGAAATAAAGTCACTTCTAGTTTTAGAATCTCAAAAGTACTACATTACTGTTAGGCCAAATCTCATGAAAAATACTTAGATATACTTAGTGTACGAGCTTACCTATACACTAAGTAGCCAAGATTATGACATATGAAGAAACAATTTTAAATTTGGCCAAACACAAAAACAAAATAAAGTAAGATTTAGCCAAATTTGAATTTATTAAAAGACGTGGCATAATCCTAGCCATCTATCGTTTGTGTGGGGTCTACATAAAGTGTTCCTAAGTATTTTTCAAATCTCATTAAAAGTACTTAGGCACACTCAATGTATGACCCAACCCATACATTGAATGGCTAAGATTTGTGACAAGTCTACAAATTTTATATTTGAGGAAACATAAAAATAAAGTAAAATAGTAAAATAAAAATTAATCAAATATGTATTATTAAAAAATGTGACATACACTTAACCATATAAATTAATATACCTTAAGTATTTTTTAAATAACTATACTACTTGTATATCAAGGGTTACACCTTGAGTTACACACATGTGTGCAAATGAGTAAAATATCCCTCGCGTCTTACCACCTGGTGATGCCTCATTACTTTGGGTAAGAACTATTTTAGTCATATATTTCACCGCATCACGCTGCTTCATCATTTCACCACTTTGGGTAAGGGATATTTTTGTTATTTTAATTACATTGTGTAACCCAAAAAATATAAATAAAATTTTTTCTTTTTCAAATCTCAAGTTACCGAATATATTTTGGGAAATTTGCAAAAATAGGACTGCCGGCGAAGAAATTTGCAAAAATAGGACTCTTAATTTTTTGTTGCAAAACTAGGACTTTTCAGAGTTGAATGGACTAAAATGCCCCCGAATTAAATTGGCACTAGGATCCCTTCGTCTTCTTCCTCTCGCGCCCACATCCCCAATCGCCCGCCCGACAGAACATCCCTCTCTCTCGTCTTCACCGTTCTAAGCATCCAGGGTTGCTGTTACTTCGTCGGTCTTCGCCTTCAAAGCCATTGCAGGTAATTTTCAGAGTGTTTTACCATCTTCGATGCGATCTTTTTTTATGACTACTTACTGGGTATGCAAATGAACCTCGCTCTAGTTCTGCATTCTAAAGCTAGATTGAGAGAAGGCTATGAATTTCACTATAGATTCAAACCAGAAGCATACCCAATAATGTTTTTTATATCCTTTCGGTTTATATATCGGTACCCAAAAAATGTTTTATGTACTGACACCATATATCGGTATTATTGTATCGGTTGTATTTAACGTAAACCGATACATTCTAACCGATATACATCCTATATCGGTATGATTTGATCGGTTTTAATTTAATATAAACCGATACATAGTAAAGGATATACTTCCTAATTCAACTACTATATCGGTATAACTGTATCGGATGTAATTTTACTTAAACCGATATATAATAACCGACATATTCTTGCTCGACCGATATTATGAATCCGATATAACCGATAACCTTTTTTACTTACAGGAATGGCAGCTCCTATATTTGTACCTGTGATGTATGGAGGTCGGTGGGATGTTGATAGAGGCGAATATAAGTACGTGACCGATAAATGCTGTTGTGTAATACGTGTGCATCTAGGCTTCACATTGGACCAATTGATAAGTTGTGTATATAGGAGGTTCAATTTTAGTCCTTCTGAGAAGTCTGTTGTGCTGGAGTACAAGTTTAGGACTCTAGATATATCGGCACCACCAATGGAGATTCAAAGTGATACGGATGTTGAGTGCTTTATACTGGAATGCTCTCGGATAGAATCCAGAAGCTCATTGTGTGTTGATTTTGAGGACAAATTAAAACCGAGTACACAGCCGAATGAAGAGGTTGCAGAGAATCAAGGATGCAGTAATTTGCCGGTGATCCGGTTGGGCAGCGATAGTCCAATATGGAACATGAACACCACAATGAGGCCCCAAGGAACAATGAAGAGGTTGGACGACGATGTTAATTGTGATGATGCAAGAGCAGGGTCTGAAGAAGTAGAAGTTTTCCATGGGATTGATGTTGAAAAATTGGTCCATATCGATGTACAAGTTGGTGATGGCGCTGAGCAGCCTACTTTTCTCCCATCTTCGAGATTATCAAGGGTTAGTGCGGGAACATCATCCCAGATGTCAGAAGTTGAGTTAAACCAAATTTTTGCTTCAAAATCTGAATTGCATCAAAGGATGAGTTTGTTGGCATTGAGAAAGAATTATGAATACAAGGTGGTAAACTCAACTACGAAGGTATTGTACATGAAGTGTAAGCACGATAAGTGTCAATGGCGGTTGAGGGCAACAACGCTTGGCACTTCTTTTGGTTGGGTAGTCAGGAAATATATAAATACTCATTCATGTTCATCTTCAATAATGCGGCCTGGTCATTGCCAAGCGAAGAGCAGAGTAATTGGTTCTCATGTAAAACCCTATTACGAGGATGTGAAGCGTATTCATAAGCCTAAGAACATTATCAACGATGTTCGCAAGGAATTTGGTATCAACATAACTTATTCAAAGGCATGGCGATCGAGGGAAAAGGCTTTGGACATGATCTGGGGGGGTGCGGAGGAATCATTCCAGTTGCTGCCATATTATATGTACATGTTGAAGTTGAAAAACCCTGGGACGATCGTTGAAATCGAGAGTGACTGTGAGAGCAGATTCAAGTACCTATTTATGGCAATTGGTGCATGTCTTGCTGGATTTCGTAGCCAAATGAGGCCCGTAATTGCAGTTGATGCTTGCTTTCTCAAGGGTAAATATCTTGGTAGTTTGTTTGTTGCCACATGCAAAGACGGTAACAACAATGTATATCCTATAGCATAGGGAGTAGGAGATTCCGAGAATGATGCCTCATGGGAATGGTTTTTCACTAAATTGCGATCAGCAATTGGCCATGAGATACCTGATTTGGTATTTGTGTCTGACAGGCATAAAAGCATCAGTAAGGCGATAGTGACAGTTTTCCCTAATGCACTACACGTACATTGTATATATCACATTGGCCAGAACGTTAAGGCTAAATTCAAGCATGAAAATGTGCATGCTTTGTTCTACAAGGCAGCGAAGGCTTATCGAGAATCAGAATTCCATGAATTGTTTAATGAGCTCGAGCGATATGATCCAGCCGTCGGAACCTATCTTAGAGAGGCCGGCTTCAGTCGTTGGGCACGTGCCTATTCGGATGGAAAGCGGTTTGATATAATGACGACAAACATTGCAGAATGCCTCAACGCAGCTTTGGCGGATGCACGTAAATTGCCTATTCAATATTTGATGGAGTATATTAGGAATATGCTCCAAGAATGGTTTTATGAGAGACGGGGTCACGCTAGTAAGATGGGTGGACATCTCACCTCTTGGGCTGAAGGAGAAATAGCCAAAAGACTTGCATTATCCCAATATTGGCAGTCAGAACCGATTGATATGTATAGATTCAATGTCAAAGATGGTAACTCTGGTGGCATAGTAGACTTGAAGGCGAAAACTTGCACATGTCGGGTGTTTGATTTTGACAAATTGCCATGTGGACATGCCCTGGCTGCTGCACGTTCACGTAATATTGACCCATACTCTTTGTCGTCCGCATACTACCAAACAGAGGCTCTGTTATGTGCCTATGCCGATTCGATTATGCCGGTGGGCAGTCAGGCCGATTGGATCATACCGGACGAAAGTGCATTTGTTAATTTACTACCTCCGGCAACTAGACGCGCATGTGGAAGACGCAAAACATGCCGAATTCCTTCAGCCGGTGAAGATAAGAGGAGGGTAAAATGTGGTCGTTGTGGTCAAATTGGCCACAATCGCTAAATTTGCTCAAACCCAATAAGTCTGGATGAAAAAGGGGAAGGCATCAAGAAAGGTGCAATAGTGGATCATGTTAGACTCGTCTGATACATATGCTTGTATTGAACCAATATATATATATTTGCTTCAATCCAATGTTGTACTAAATATTTAAATATACATTCAAATATGGTAACAACCATGGAACAGCTCTCATTGCAGTATTTAAAAATAAATTGTTTGGTGATCGAGATCGGTTCGGACATATCGGTTATCATCACCATGTATGTAAACTTATGGAATCTGACAATCGGTAACCGAGACAATGTATATGGAATCCGATATATTGCACTAATATCAGATATGTATATGGAATCTAACAATCGGTAACCGACACAATGTATATCGAATCCGATATATATTAGCATTAATATCCGATATGTATATGGATCCGATATCCGATCTATAATCCTGATTTTAAGAAACCGATATCGGCCATATAACAGGTATGCAAGTCTGCAATAGGGAATAGGTTAATATGTATCGGTAACGTAACCGACGTAAGAAAACCGATTACAATAAATGAGGACATCGGCCGATATCTTACAAACGAATAACCTTTCTATTAACATATCGGTGCGACCGAGGTATCGGTAATTTACGTCGGTGCGACCGAGGTATGTAAACCGATGTAATCGAATATAAAGGATATCGGTAATTTACGTCGGATACGGTCGATATGTTGTACCGATATCGGATTATGATATCGGTTTCATGACCGATATAATTGTATAGCATATAAATTTAAATGTTTATTACAAATGGTAAATTTACAGTTATATTCAAAGAATGACAACAATAATTTAACTATTCCAACCTGTAAATATGTACGTAAAGAATTACAACTATGCAAAGAATGTAAATTTACAAATAACTACAAATATAATTGTTCACTTCTTATTTATCTTGGCTGCAAAATCCCTTGCATCCAATACTGCAAACGCATAAAGCTCCCAAGCCATTCGAGTTCTGAATCGTGAAGCTCTTGACTAGGTCATTTCTACAATTGGTTTGTTGTGGGCCATTAATTCCATCCACTTCAGAACAAAAATCCCACAATCACCACCCCTGCCAATTATAACAAGTTGCAAAAATTAATAGGTATCGCGATCAAAAAAACTGTAACTAATAAAAATAAAATAAATGTTGCTTACCCAGTTTGCTGCGGAGCGTCCTTAATCTTTAATTCCCATTTATCCTTCACCGTAAATCCAGGTTTCAAATCTCCGTATCCACATTTTGTAAATAGTTTTGGTATCATCTCCGCCAAATATTGAAAATTCTTTTCATAACCAATGGGTTTGGTAGAGGAGTAAACATGAACACGTTGAGAGACCAAATCAAGCCTAACCAGAACCCAGTGATTATTATCTATATTTGTAGGGCATAGCACGTTATCCGCGTTCAAAAATGGAGTGGAGTAACCTGTCTCTGCCCAAAAATATACAACAGGGATGTCGTGATCATCCCACGTCTTCCATTTGCCTGCCTTATAAAGTTTCCAATCACTTTTCAAGGATTGCTGTGTGAGGTCAAATTGATAAATGATTAATATCCAAAATAAACAGTTAATTCCATATAAATATTTTTGTATAACTTACGGCAAATGTTGTATCAACCAATGTTAACTTCTCATTGTATGTATCTGATTCCTTCATTCTCTTGTTAAGCATGTACACGTAGGCGTCCATGTGCTGCAAGGATTTAAACAAAATGTCATAAATACATATCGGTTATAAAAAAAATTCTCGTAACCGACATCGAATACCGATATGTAAATACCGATACAACTATCGGTAACATATATCGGTCATTAACCGATGTATGAATACCGATATATAAATGTCGGTCATTACCAACACAACTGTCGGTAACATATATCGGTCACACACCGATACATGAGGACCGATATATGACCGATTTATAAATACCAATAACAGAATTACTATTCAATTAGAGAATTACTTACCTGAGATTGGAGCCACTCATCTGGCGTATTGAATGTCTCAAAAAAGTCCTTATTCATTGAACAGGAACTTGCTATAATTGTTGCTGTCCGACTATTTGGCCTCTTCAAATATCTCTGAAAAGACTCCCAAATCACACTTGTTGGAGGACTGATGTCTAGGGGGTTCAGCTTGTGAAGTTTGGAGGTGTATGTGGGTGGTCCTTTGTCCTCTATTTCAGCATCGGGCCTCAATATTGATTCAATATGCCTTTTTCTTTTATGCCTCTTATGCGTACGTCTCTTTTTATACGTCTCCTTAATAGGAGTTGTCGCAGTGACTATTTCTAAGGACACATCCTGCATACCCTCCCCATCCTTCCTCAACTCCTCCTCCTCCACCTTCTCCACATTCTCCTCCTCTACCTTCATCTCCTCCACCTTCTTTGCCTCCTCCACATTCTTCTCCTCCTCCTCCACCTTCTCCTCCTCCTCCTCCTCCACCTTCTTCTCCTCCTCGAACTTCATCTCCTCCTCCAGCTTCTCCCACTCCTCCACCTTCCCCTCTTCCTCCACCTTCTCCACATCCATTTCATTCCCCACCTCAACCATCGCCCCCTCCAATTCAATCCCCACCTCTACATCCTCCCCCACATCCACCTTCCCCCATCAACATCTTCCCTATTCCCCTCCCCATCCCCATCCTTCTTCTCCATCATAATCTCCACCTTCCCCCAAAAAATTTTTAATAGGTTCATAATGTTACCTATATCCCTCTTCACCTCCATCTTCATCATTCCAATATCCCTATTCACCTCCATCTTCATCGTTCGGATCTCCATTTTCAATTCTTGTACTTCCCTACTAACTTCTCCAACTTCATTCTTTATACATTGTAAATAGTTTTTTGAAGTTTTTATTTTCTTCGGCTCCAAATGCATTTTCTTTAATTCACCAATTCGTTCTTCTTTCTCTTCTGATTTAACCACATTTGCACTCCTTCCTTCTCCTTCAACCATATGTTCTCCTTCTTCTTCTTCTTCTTCATCATCTTCTTGTTCTTCTTCTGCTTCATCTTCTTCTTCTTCTTCAACCTCCACATCATGTGCCTTGTAAAAATAATCTGCAATCATCTCCTCTTCTGTTGGCTTCATATGGATAACATTTTTTTTAAAAAATCCACGCTCCTTTATTTCTTCTTGGGAGATTGTAGCATTATAAAGTTTCCATTTCTTTATTCTTGGAGCTTGAGGGCCTTTTATTCTTTTCACGATTCTCAGGTCAACCAAATGTGGCATGACCTCAAACAAAAAGATCTGCAATCGAAAAAAAGAAAACGATTTAAATTAGATATATATAATTCTGTACATATCGGTTGATAACATACATGTCGGTAATAATGTATCAGTTAAATCAATCGATCCTTTACCGATACTATATAACCAATATCAAATAATGTTCTAAAAATAATGTTTTAAATCAAATAATGTTTTAAATCAATCAATCGGTTATTCTGCATCGATTTTCGAGAGATCAAGCATAATGTTATAAAAATATACCTGTTACAAATATCGGTTAAAAGAATCTGCCAATTACCGATAACATACATGTTCGTTATACTAAGCATAATGTTTAAAAGCAGACATATCGGTTATAATACTTACCGGTTATTAACTCAACCGATATTGAATTACCGATATGTATTAAAAACCGATAAGTCCGCAACGACAACGGCACTAATAGATATCTGATGTATTAAATAAATCCATACATGTATGGTAAGTGGGAAACCTCCAATGGAATACGTCTTCTGCTTGTTTTTCTGATTGAACGCATTCAATATGCCTTTTCTGGCAGTCTGTGTTGTAGTGATAAAGGAGTCGGTTGCCCAAGGGAATCGGTTCAACTCATCCCAGTGAGAGGCCAGGTGAAGATACCTGATATCCACCCTCGTGGCATGAGCCTTGGAATTGATTTCACACATCATCATCAGATATGACATGGACAGGAGTTCGTCATCAGAACACTCCACCTTTCCGCTAACAATATCCTGATGAAACACCTTCATTAACCTTGACATCAAAACACCCGTCTTCAGGTTGCATTCGGGAAAAAACCTGGCAAACATTTGTGGGGGCTCCTTTAATTTGATTTTTCGCATCGCTGCTTCGCTGTTGCCAAACTTCAACCCCGTTATCAGAGCAAACTCCTCCCTCCCAAATTTTATATCCTGACCTCTGAGCCTGAAGAACAATGAACCTTCCTCGTCTCTCTTTTGCAACAGGCTTAATAATAGCCTGTGGACTAACTGAATGCTCCAAACTAGTCCATGTACCCCATATACAATCTGGCCAAAAATAGATGCCTTAAACTGTTCCTCTAGGCCATGATTGTGCTCCAGTATACTCTGAATGCCTTTAATGGTGCTTTCAAAATGATCAAGCCTCGTGACTCTGGCGGTGAAATACTTATTGATTACGAAGTCCTTATCCCTTGCCATATTCGACGACGTTTTCATCTTATCAATGTTGTCCTTCTCGAATGACACACGACGTGAGAGGGCCACCAGAAGCAAATAATAACAAGCTAGCAATGATCGACGTCGATATAACCTCTTCAGAACTTCAGTATCAGTCAGCGCACAATGGGAAGCAAGAGGAAGAACGACGTAGGTGTAACCGTAGCAGTAAAAGATCAAGAGTCCCCTTTTAGCGGGAAGGGCATTTGTGTCCAGTAAAAAGCAGACCAATCGATGCATACATTGGGCAGTGCATATGTCGGGAAAAATTCAAATTTTTTATTGATATCGGTAACATTCATCGGGAACCAAACCGAATATCCTTGACCGATATAATCGTCTAATATGATATCGGTTCCGATATATCGGTAAAAGCCGATATAACGATATGGTTTAACCGACATCCTTTTTGCATGTTACAATCGGTGGGAATATATCGGTAAAAGCCGATATATCAAAGCCGATCGATGTCGGCAACTATTATCGATTTCAAATCGATATTTTTTAACCGATATTAAAATAATTAAGTTAATTTATTATTACAACGGTTCACTTCCCAATGTCTGCACCAATGGGACACGTTGGCGACTGGAATTAAATGCGTTCTAGATACTCAACAGATATGAATAATGATGACTGTTGCAGACTTTACAGTACATAATCGATATCGGTTACGTAACCGATATGGTTTAACCGACATCCTTTTTAACATATCGGGTACGTAACTCTTTACATGTTACGCAACCGATATGGTTTAACCGACATCCTTTTTGCATGTTAATATCGGTGCGAATATATCGGTAAATTAACCGATATGTATACACCGATACCTATCTATGTTATATTAATGACGAAATTAAATATTTTGTCCTTTGCCCTTCCCAATGTAAGCACCGATTGGAAGGACCGCTCTATAAATATGGCTCTCATCACCGACTTGGAGATCACTGAAGCGGAAGCCATGGAAATAAATCGCTTTCTTCGAAGCTCGTAATCGAGCAGGTTTAGTTTTCTGGCTTCCGTTTCAGTCTCCCAACCATGGATAAGGTATTTGTGAATGAACCTGCTCTAACAACACAACCAGCTTTCGTATCGGGACGTTCTCCAATGAACTGAAGCAGAAGCCAAGGAAATATATCATTTTCCTGGGGCTTCTCGGATACAAGAGCAGGTTCATCAACAAACACTGAGTGATTGCTCTGACCATTGTGGGTTTTTCAACCTCTAAATACATTGCCAAGGCAATACTTTGGCAATTTATTGGGAGGTTGAATAATCCAGAATGGTCAGAGCAATCACTCACTATTTGTGAATGAACCTGCTCTTGCATCCGAGAAGCCCGAGGAAAGCGATAATATTTCCTTATCTTCTGTTTCAGTTCATTGGAGAACGTCTTCAAGGTGATCAATACGAAAGTTGGTTGTCTTCAAGGTGACCGATACGAAAGCTGGTTCTCGTCCTATCTGTTGAACGTCTTCAAGGTGACCGATATGCCTTCTGTAGAAGAGGGACCTGCAACAGAGGTGCATCACAAGGGAGACACCAAATTTTTTATTTATTTTTATTGAATTAATGATGTGTTAGTCCACTGTAATGGTATTTGTGTATAAATATGAAGTTTGTGTATAATAGATGTTATGTTTGACTTCCAATTATAATGTAAACACAAACTGAAAATACGATCGGTTGCATTACACCGATATATTCGCACCGATTGTCAAATATACGAATGATGTCGGTTTAAATTTTAATCTCTTATGTAAATCGATATATTGGTTTGTATCTGAACTGATAACTCTTGCGGAATTTCAACCGTTTTAATATATCTTATTGGTTTTACGGAACCGACCGTTCGGTTGCCCGACTTTTGGTATCCCTTCTTATTTTTCGTCATTAACCATTTAAATCTCGGTGAGAAGTTAAATGGACAACAGTCTTCAATAGTTATACCGTTTTAATATCCCTTGAATATGTACCTACACCATGTATCGGTTTCAATTTTAATCTCTTATGTAAACCGATACATAGTTACCGATATTCATAATAAAACGAAGTTTTGGTATCCATTCTTTACTATTATTTTTCGTCATTAACCATTTAAATATCGGTGAGAAGTTAAAAGGACCGATACATATATTCAATAGTTATACCGATATATTCTGACCGATAGTCAAATATACGAAGGATGACGGTTAAACTTATTGGTTTGTATCTGAAACAATAACTCTAGCGGGAAGTTCAACCGTTTTAATCTCTTGAATATGTACCGACAACATATATCGGTCTCATTATATCGGTTTCAATTTTATGTTAACCGATACAGACATAGTTACCGATATTAATCATAAAAAGAAATCAACAGACCGTTTTGCATGTTACTATCGGTGCGAATATATCGGTAAATTAACCGATATGTATACACCGATACCTATCTATGCTATATTAATGACGAAATTAAATATTTTGTCCTTTGCCCTTCCCAATGTAAGCACCGATTGAAAGGACCGCTCTATAAATATGGCTCTCATCACCGACTTAGAGATCACTGAAGCTGAAGCCATGAAAACTTCGAAGCTCGTAATCTAGCAGGTTCATTTACAAACCGTTAGTGAATGATCTGACCATTCTGGATTCTTCATCCTCCAAATACATTGCCAAGGCAATTCTTTGACAGTGTATTGGGAGGTTGAATAATCCAGAATGGTCAGAGCAATCACTCACTGTTTGTGAATGAACCTGCTCTTGCTTCCGATAAGCCCGATGAAAGCGATTTGTTTCCTTGTCTTCTGTTTCAGTTCATTGGAGAACGTCTTCAAGGTGACCGATACGAAAGCTGGTTGTCTTCAAGGTGACCGATGCGAAAGCTCTTGTCCTATCTGTTGAACGTCCTTAAGGTGACCGATATGCCTTCTGTAGAAGAGAGACCTGCAACAGAGGTGCATCACAAGGGAGACCCCAAATTTTTTTATTTATTTTTATTGAATTAATGGTGTTAGTCCAATGTAATGGTATTTGTGTATAAATATGAAGTTTGTGTATAATAGATGTTATGTTTGACTTCCAATTATAATGTAAACACAAACTGAAAATACTATCGGTTCCATTACACCGATATATTCGCACCGATAGTCATATATTCGAATGATGTCGGTTAACCTTATTGGTTTGTATCTGAACCGATAACTCTTGCGGGAAGTTCAACCGTTTTAATATCTCTTGAATATGTACCTACACCATGTACCGGTTTCAATTTTAATATCTCTAATTATATCGGTTTCAATTTTTATGTTAACCGATACATAGTTACCGATATTCATAATAAAACGAAGAGGATATCGATTTTTATGGAACCGACCGTTCGGTTGCCCGACTTTTGGTATCCATTCTTTACTAGCTCATTTATTCCACTCTTATTTTTCGTCATTAACCATTTAAATATCGGTGAGAAATTAAAAGGACAACAGTCTTCAATAGTTATATTCTGACCGATTGTCACAAGTACGAAGGATGGATGTCGGTTAAACTTATTGGTTTGTATCTGAACCGATAACTCTAGGGGAAGTTCAACCGTTTTAATCTCTCTTGAATATGTACCGACAACATATATCGGTTTCAATTCTATTTTTAACCGATACATAGTTACCGATATTAAACATAAAACGAAGAGGATATCGATTTTTACGGAACCGACGTTCGGTTGCCCGACTTTTGGTATCCCTTATTTACTAGCTCATTTATTCCACTCTTATTTTTCGTCATTAACCATTTAAATATCGGTGAGAAGTTAAAAGGACAAGTCTTCAATAGTTATACCGAT
This sequence comes from Diospyros kaki, assembly GCA_036245055.1. Taxonomy (NCBI): domain Eukaryota; kingdom Viridiplantae; phylum Streptophyta; class Magnoliopsida; order Ericales; family Ebenaceae; genus Diospyros; species Diospyros kaki. Next base: position 10,195,305 of record BSEG01000003.1, read on the forward strand.
ATATTCTGACCGATAGTCACAAGTACGAAGAATGTATATCGGTTAATCTTATTGGTTTGTATCTGAAACGATAACTCTAGAGAGAAGTTCAACCGTTTTAATATCTCTTGAATATGTACCGACAACATATATCGATTTCAATTTTATGCTAACCGATACATAGTTACCGATATTAATCATAAAACGAAGAGAATATCGGGTTTTACGGAACCGACCGTTCGGTTGCCCGACTTTTGGTATCCCTCATTTATTCCACTCTATAATATCGGTCTTAATTTTCTGTACCCACTAGTCCCACGCTATATATATTTATATATATTGTATCGATTGGATTCAGAAAGCAGCAGTAGTAGCATATGACGTCCTCCAATAGAAGTGCAAAACAAAAGCAAACCCATTGATCTGTGGGTTTGCTTTTTGTTTGGCACTTCACTTGGGGTCCTCAGATATTGGATTGCACCGCGTCCTATTGCTAGTTCAAATTCCAGGTATGTTGTCAATGACTATTTGATTTATACTATTGGTTATGTTCTTGGACACTCTGAACATCTATCGGTTGCCAATGACTATTCAAATTCCAGGTATGTTGCTATAAAATGATAACCAACTTGTACCGATATACAAATATAGCGATATACGATGGTGCATAAAACATTTTTGGGTACCGATATGTAAACCGAACCGATATAAAACATTTTTGTTTATGCTTCTGGTTTGAAGCTATATCGGTTCGGTTGACATATATCCGTATCCAACCCATACATCAACCGATAGATGTTCATAGCCTTCTCTCAATCTAGCTTTAGAATGCAGAACCAGAGCGAGGTTCATTTGCATACCCAGTACGTAGTCATAAAAAAAGATCGCATCGAAGATGGTAAAACACTCTGAAAATTACCTGCAATGGCTTTGAAGGCGAAGACCGACGAAGTAGCAGCAACCCTGGATGCTTAGAACGGTGAAGACGAGAGAGAGGGATGTTCTGTCGGGCGGGCGATTGGGGATGTGAGCGCGAGAGGAAGAAGACGAAGGGATCCTAGTGCCAATTTAATTCGGGGGCATTTTAGTCCATTCAACTCTGAAAAGTCCTAGTTTTGCAACAAAGAATTAAGAGTCCTATTTTTGCAAATTTCTTTGCCGGCAGTCCTATTTTTGCAAATTTCCTATATATTTTTCTCTATACAAACAAACAAAAATAGAGAGGGCAACTAAACTATAATTTGGAATTGGAGGGTTGCTTAGTGCAATTAAGTATAATTTAACAAGGATGGTAAACTCACATGTAGGTCACATATGACGCAACTATAAAACGGGGCAAGCAACCACCTTTTCTTCCCCATCACCTGAAACCGCCCTTGTTCCGAATTTCCTCTCTGCTTCGTTTTGGATCGATCCGTGGAGCTGTGATATTGAAGGCTTTTCATTCTCGCTATTTTCTCTACCATCCTTCCATTCGATCAAAACCTGAAAATTCGCCCAAATGAAGCTCACTGTGAAGACTCTTAAAGGGAGCCACTTCGAAATTAGGGTTCAACCCACCGACACAGTGAGTCCGCCCAATCTCTGTAGCCATGCGTACATATGCACATTTGTATATGCATATCTCTGTATGTAGGCGTCTCTATATGGACACAACACGTTCTATAATTTCTATACCCTGTTCAGGATTTTCGCTAGAGTACTGTTTTGAATTGTTGAGGGAACGGTAGTTTTTTTATTGACTTGTTCCAGCTTTTGTAAAAATGCAATATTATCACCGAGGTGGTGGTCCTGCAGTTGGAAGAGCGCTTGGTGAGGGGTAGGTCTTGAGTTCAAGTCTCCTAAGCCCCAACGTCGGCCCCTGATGGAGCTCGCTTGGTCCCCTGCCATGATAATCCGGGTTTTTAAGGTTGAAGGGGCTTGTGATGTCGCCAATGAAGCCTAGCAGGGTCGTCCGGACCCTTGAAAGGCAGTTGGCTGGAGCCCATCCTGTCACCCAAGAATGGGGTCTGCCTTTGGGCTTATGAGTGCTCCCCGATAAGTCGGGCATGGGCTCGGCCCTCCACTGTGGGATTGCCAGAGGTTGTAGGATTTACCCCAACCGGAGTGTCCCTCAGGCACGGGGCCTTACCCTTTCTAATGAGAAAAACAAAAAACAATATTAAGTCAGCGCCTCAGTGGTTCTGTCATGTGCTTTAATTAATAGAGAAGTGGAATTTGTTTGTGTTTCTGTTTTATTGGTGTAGCTTTGGTGGTTTGTGTTTTAGAAAATGAGATGAGATTGGAGGCTCCAACTATGTTCACTGTTGGTTGGTCTTAAAATGACATGGATAGGATGAAAGGATTGGACATTAGGTAATACATTATCTTGTAATGTAATAAACTTTTTTTAAGATACCAACTCATTGTTCCAGAAGATTCTCTAGGTTTACAAATTTGAAAATTATCAAATTAGATCTTTGCATGCATTGGGGAAAATTAATGTAAGGTTAATATGAAATGTGGGATTGCCTTTCGATAATATTTCTTCAGTGATCTTTCTGATTATATCTTAGATGAACAATTGGAGGTAAAAAATTACTTGTAAGACTGGCTGAAATACAAATGTGTTGACCGAGATGATATGGCCATTATGCAGGTTGGTCATTGACCTAGGAAATTGGTGTTGCCTTTACTATTTGGACACTGATGACAAATAAAAACCACAAACACAAAAAAAGAAACATTTAATTATCATCTGTATGATCAAGCCTAAAGAATTATTATTTGAAGCTTTCTTCATACATCTTGGCTGAAGGAGTAAAGCTCATATTGTTTCTATTGAGTAAAACCATATATGTTCCCAATTCCTAGTAAAGTAGCGTCAAATATTAGCTAAAGAGTAAAATTCCAAATGTTTCATCCAAATGTAATGGAAGCTATTGAACCGACAACAAAATGAAAATTATGGAAACCAACAATGTTTGCAAAACCTATTTAGACTCTACATATAATTTAAAAATTGGATACTAGAGAGTTATAGAAACTACAATGCTAACATTTTCATTGATTACATTTGTATGTCCACATGTTAATTGACCCTTAAACTTAAATAATGGGATATATATTCAAAAGTTGAATGTAGGTATATGAGCACATTGTTAACAACTAAATATAATGCACCTAATGTTATCAGAAAAATTGACAGTCGTTTAGAAATTTAATTGAAATTAAATGAAAACTTAAAAAGAGAGAGAGATTTCTACATTTTATCCATGTTAGAGTCTTGAGATTTTATCTTTGTCATATTAGTGGACACAGGGTGCTGAATTTGTTACCCCCCCCCCCCCAAACAAAAAAAGAAAAACCACGCACACAAAAAGCATGTAGAAGAGAAGATTATTTTGGAAGCTAAAAATGTGTAGCTCTTGTAGGCCCATTTGACCAATTTAATTTGTTGGAATGCGTTTTACAAATTTGTATTGGAAGTTGAAATGACATGTTAAATTTAATGACATAAAATTTTTATATCTCATTAGAAAGTGTGCTCATATTTGTTGAAATATCACTTTATATGATCTTAGATCATGGCAGTGAAGAAAAATATTGAAGATGTACAAGGAAAGGACAATTATCCATGTGGTCAACAATTACTGATTCACAATGGAAAGGTTTTGAAAGATGAAAGTACTCTGGCAGAGAATAAGGTGTCTGAAGATGGATTTCTTGTTGTCATGCTTAGCAAGGTAACTTCTTATTTTGGAATACTGATTGTGTATACTGTGCTTATGTTGGTTATTGATCTTTGATGGTTGTTTGCATGCTGCTGTAGGCAGAACTTTTTAATAAGAAGATAAGTGTTGTCATTACATCCTCTTTGGGTCTGGTCCTGCAATAATGTTTCCTCGATTTTTAGCACGAAACCCTTGTATTTAGAGTTTACCCACATCCACACAAATATGTGTGTGTATATATATTATATTCTATTACTCTTCTTTCCCACAGAGTAAAACTTTGGCCTCAGCTGGGACTTCATCTGCACAGGTATTCCTGTCTCCTATGTGCTCATTTTTTATGGAATAATGTTTTTATTACCTTAATATGACTGCTAATCAGAATGTCCTTTATTGATTTGTTTGGATAGCCTGGATCTGCAACTCAATCAGTGTCTAATCCCACTCCTGCACCAGAAGCTCCTATACAAGCACCGTGAGATAAAATGACATTTTTTTTTTTATCTTTGTCATTTGTCATTCATATCCCAACTCTCCATTGTTCCCAACTCTTGTTATGTAGGGCCCCAAAGAGCACCTCACCTTCTTCCAATGAGGCAACGACCACGTATGGGCTCTCTCTCTGTCTCTATCTGTTTTAATTTTACACTTGCTTTTTTTTTGTTTCAGCCCATGAAAGGAGTGAGGGTTTCAGCAAAGGTTGTATTTTTTTTATTTCTTAGGATGTGTAAAGGCTGTAACACATCTAAATTTTAGATGGATATGTGTATGTCTAGGCACTTGTCACTCTATAATAGGAGGCAAGCCTTCATGATAAAAGAAGAGAAAAAAAAATTAATAATTCATTTTGGATCAACATATGTACTGTTTGAAAATATCAAATGTTCCTTCAAGAAACACTTAAAATACTAATCTGAGATGGTTTCTGAGTTTTGATTTGGTTATACTATCGAGCAATGCTGGTTAGAGTATGGGATTTGTGGAAGCAAGTTTAATCATCAGTAAAACTTAAGTTAAAGAGGGGGTACTACCTATTAAGAAACCAAAACGCCAAAATTGATGACATGGTTATACAATCCATGGCCTAATTGTGATACAAATGTTTCAGCAAAGGATATGTTAATGTAGAGTACTTTACACGTTTAAGAAAAACCTATATGGAAAATCCACTTGTTCTTGGTTGAAGCACAGCTAACTTTTGATCATGTGTGGACGGCCAAGATTGTTTGGATTACAAATTTGTTATTAAGGCAGACTCACTGTACCCACAGATTCTCTATTAAGTCTAGTTGATAAATAAGCTACCACAAAAGCTTGTATTATTGGTATATCAACTGACATACTGATATTAAGCTCAAACTTTAGGTGTATGTCATGACCCTTGGGTATTATAGGGGTATTATTGAGCTACAATTACAGTTGGGGGTATTATTGTAATAGGGTATAATAGTTTGTTAGGGATATTTTGCTGTTTGTTAGGAGCTCATGGGTGCTGTTAGAAATTAGTTAAGAAGCTAGTTATGCCTATAAAAAGGCCAATTGTAAGAGGAGAGGATAATGTTTTGAATTAATAAACAAGAACTGATTTCTCTCTAAAATTCCCTTGCATTCTCCCGCTCATTTCTCCCTACTTCCTCCCTAATTCTGTTCAACCTTCCCCTTCAATTCTTCTCTGTTCTTCCTTGAATTCCTTCCAATTCCTTCTAAGACCCTAGCTAAATCCTAGGGTCATGACAAATGGTATCATAGCATCATTCCTCTTCTGTGATTTCAATGTATTCTAGACGAAATTGAGGCAAATATAGTGATATGGGCAAACTGTCGAGGAGCTTTAACAGAATCGATCGGCCAACAATTCTGATCCGATTCCTAAGGAACCAAGGACAGATCGTCACCAAACGAGGCGTCCCTTGGAACTGATTTAAGGTTACTTTGGAGGACAGTTCTCGGAGCCGATGGACCTACAGGAAGCGATTGGGTAAGCTGAGCTACAGGTGATCACGACTTGTGATCTGGAAGAGTTGTTTGATTTTCTTGGAGGCGTCGATAGCAACTTAGGCGGATTTGGAACCAATTGTTTGGAAGTTGAATTGAGCCTATGATCCACAACCATTGAATCTCGGAATTGATTCTGATGCACGAGGAAGGGAGTGTTGGCTGGGATTTGAAGGCGAAGTAAGGGATTGGCTTGCGGCTATGACTTCAGTAATCTTGTTCGGAATCAAAGACGAGCAAGCTAGGAGGATTCGCAACTAGAGCGAACGACTGGTACGGGAGATCCGCTAAAGTTGGCAACGCAAACAACACCAGAGGTGACGCGAACTGAGGAGTATTTGCGATTGGTGTGGGAGTCTGTCAAAGGTGGTGACGCAAACAGCCAGGAGGGTTGTGACTAGAGTGATTGACTAGTGCGTTGCTGGTGTTACCGCTTGATAAGTCGGCAATTAGGTCTGGCGGCTCTAGTGACCTAGAAGGTGGTTGATGTTTGGAGATATTAATCTCCAACAATGATTTACGAAAGTGATCTAGCAACAGATTCGGAATGGGCGAGGCAAGATGTTGACGAACGGTAATGAATTTTAATAAGTCTTGCTTGGAATTGACGTGCGAAGGAGGGTCAGACGGATTTCGGCAAATTGTGTCGACTGCATCAGAGTTGATCAGCATGTGCAATTGAGGACGAAGTAGAAATTTGATTCCGATGCACGGAGATTGAGCTTGGGTTGATAGCTGAGGCTGAACGTGGAAGGAAAAGCAGATTCGGGCAAAGCAGATTCCAGTGGTGAAGTTGGCAATTAGTTTTCGAATTTTTGCAGGCATAACAGGATGTGACTTGATTGTGAAATCTGGTTATCTTGCGAATTGGAAGTGCAAAGCAGATTCTAGTGAACTCCGACAATTCCGACATATCCGAGTTGAAGGTCGGGGCAATCAATTTTAGTGATTAGAAGTCCAACAACTAATAGCAGTGAATCAATGGAGAGCGGTATGTATAGAACCCCTATTCCTTGGTCTTCGAAGTGTACTATTAAGGAGATGTTGGCCTTGGGAAGTGGTGCACACATGAAACAAGTGGAGCCTCAATTGCAGTAGAAGAGTGCTGCATTTTCAGTTGGTCAGAAGCAACAAACAGGGGAAAAGAAGTTTGAGAATGAGATCTACCAATGAGACAAGAGAGCAAGCAGTGGGGTACATGATACAAGCAAGGAATTTGGCCTTATGATATGCGAGAAGTTGCAAGAGTTTGCGATGATACTTATTAAGAAGTATCATTACAACTTTCCGGTGGGATACTTTGATAATTATCACGGAAGTTTTAACTGTCAAAATACGATATGAAAGAGGAACAAATCAGAGAGAGATAATGAGAGAGAACTGATATTGTATTAATTCTCGTAATTAATACAGAAAAAGAGTATTACGCTAATATATATATAATCAGCCAGCCTCTTAATTTACAACCAGCAAGCTTAACAGAAAGCTAACAGAAAAACTAAACCATAAAAAAGACTTAACAACTTTAGTTACTCATGTCACGTGATCTCCAACATTTCCCCTCAAAACAAACTTCCTGTTAACAGATGATTGTGCTTCATTTGTCTTAGAGTGAGCATCTCCAACATTAACAAGGAGGAATTCCTTGGAGTGGAGCAGCCAAAGGAGGAGACAAGATTACAAACGATCGATTCACTGCCTACTCTAGACTTTGGGCAGAAAAATAAGCATTCTGATGGAAGCAGCAATGATTAGAAGGATGACTGCAATATTGGGAGTAATTTTGGTGGTGAAAAGCATAATCTCGAGGAAAATTATATTGATCAAGTTGATAGGGTAGTAGATCAAAAGGAGCCCATGGATCTTTTTGAAGGAGAAGTGCATGTAGAAAAATATCTCGACAAATATGGGGAAAAAGAAGCTGTTGGATTACTTGCATGGAATCAAGAGGATGTTGGAGTAGTTTAAATATCATATTCTTTCTCTCAGCTGTATATATATATTGTTCTTTACATATTCAGTTAGTTTTTCAAGTTAGCGGTTGTTACTGTTTGTCTGTTATGAGCTGTCGAGCTGTCTATTTAAAGGCAGCTCAACTTCAGAATCAATTGAGGCATTATTATTTCACTCTGCTGGAAATCTTGCTCGTTTCTTCTCTGTCTCATTTTTGTGCCCTAGATTTTTCATTTCATGGGATCAAAGCCACAGTTCTAATCTGATGGCCTCCAATTGAACTCTCGATTCTTCTTCGTCTCCCTCTCCTCGTTCTTCCTCCTCATTATCGACTGCATCTCAGTCTGATTTTACGTCTGTTGCTAAGGCGTTTAATTTCGTTTCGATTAAACTCAATTCTGGCAACTATATCTTTTCGAAAGCACAAGTTCTTGCTCTGGTACGTGTTTTTGATCTGGTGTCATTTCTTAATAAAACGACACCTCCTACGAAGTTTCTTGCTGCATCCGACGATGAAGAAATGGAAGTTAATCCAGAGTATTTGAGCTGGATTCGTTCTGATCAACTCCTGTTGGGATGGTTATTCTCAACAATCGATCAAGAGGTACTTGTACAGGTGATCCATAGTGAGTCGTCGGTTGAGGTATGGAGTATTTTAGAAAATTTGTAGTCTTGCCAGGCTATAGCTAAATCCTTTCAATTAAAACAACAGCTGCGATCTATGAAAAATGATTCTTTGTCTATAAATGATTTCATCCTCAAGATTAAAACTGTTGGACATGCTTTGGCAACAATAGGTGAATCACTGAATAATAAAGAATTGTTACTTGCAATTCTTAATTGACTAGATCAGGAGTATGAGATGGTTGTTAGTCTTATTACATATCAAATGGACGAAATAGACTTGGAGAAGGTACAATACTTATTGTTGATGCATGAACGACGACTTTCAGTCAGATTTTGCTGCAAACTTTGATTCGGTCTCTACTATGCATGTAAATGTGGCATCAATACCTTTTACTCAAAATTATAATTTTGGTAGTAATCGAGGAGGATCCTCTCAGCGAGGCAATGGCTATGGTAATAGTGGAGGAGGGAGAGGCCAAGGTAGAGATTCTAATAGGAGAATCTACTGCCAGTTATGTGGTAAGCTAGGACACTTTGTGAATTGGTGTTATCACCGGTTTGATAAAAATTTCCAGTGACCGTCAAACTCAAATTTTGGCAGGTCTGATGGTGGTAATTTGCTTCAGTTTGTTAACCAGCCTCAGTCTATGAATCAACACCCTTCTAGAGCTTACATGGCCTCCTTTAGTGATTCTAATGGGGTCTACACTAATGACATGGCTTCAATGCAAGGCTCTCACTATGGTAGTCCTTCTAACTCTTTCACACCTGACAATTTTGCAGCCTCTCCTTTTCTTCCAGATTCAAATTGGTTTTTTGACTCTAGGGAAACTAATCACATCACCTCCAACCTCAATAACCTTTCTTTGCATGCTCCCTATACTGGTGGAGACAAAGTTGTTGTTGGTAATGCTAAACAACTTCCTATTACTCATGTTGGCACCATTTATTTGCAATCCAAACCTAATCTAGTTCTTCCATTACCTAATGTCCTTCATGTTCCTAGTATGGAGAAGAATTTAATTAGTGTATCTCAGCTTACTCATGACCATAATGTTGTGGCTGAGTTTGACTCAAATGTTTGTTTGATTAAGGACAAAGCTTTCGGACTGGTGCTGCTTTGGGGACACCTTAAGGATGGGCTTTATCGGTTGACTCCAGCTTCTTGTTCTGCTGGTGGCAGTACTCTTGCTTCATCCCTAGAAATTTCTTTTGTTCCTTCTGCATTTTCTTCAACTACATGTAATAAACTAGAGACATGTATAAGGTCAAACTCATTCTGTCATGAGTCACCACATGTTGTAAATATTGTTCAGCATACTCAAATTTGCCAACAATGGCATGATAGGTTGGGACATCCTTCTATGAATGTACTCAGATCTGTGTTGAATAAAATGGGAATTTCTTGCTCCATTTTAGATTTGTCATTCTGTGATTCTTGTAAGATTGGAAAATTAAGTTAGCTTCCTTTTGCTAATCATGATATTATTGTTGTTAAACCCTTAGAATTGATCTATTCTGATCTCTGGGGACCTGCCCCTATTTTGTCTGTGGAAGGCTATAGATACTATATCATTTTTGTAGATGCATACACTTAGTATACTTGGATCTACCCCCTAAACCCTAAAGCTTAAATCAGATGCCTTGTTTATATTCACTATTTTTCACAAGTTTGTTGAACTTCAATACAACACTATGCTTAAAGCTTTGCAAACTGATAATTGGGGGGGGGGGGAATTTTGAGCTTTCTTACCTTATCTTCAAGCTCATGGGGGGGGGGGGGTGGAATTTCGAGCTTTCTTACCTTATCTTCAAGCTCATGGAATCCAATCTCGATTTACTTGCCCACATACTCATCAACAGAATGGTGTAGCCGAACGCAAACACAGATACATAGCCGAAATGGGTTTAACATTATTGTCTCATGCTCATATGCCTCTTCGGTTTTGGGTGGAATCATTTCAAACAGCAGTTCATCTTATTAACTTGCGTCCTTCTTATTCTCTAAAGTCTTTAACACTGTTTGAACGCTGTATAACAAACAACTTAATTACTTCATTCTTCAACCCTTTGTTTGCATGTGTTTTCCCTTTCTTCGTCCATATAATAGACATAAATTTGATTTTCACTCTGCAAAGTATGTTTTTCTTGGCTATAGTCATACTCAAGCTGGTTACAAGTGCTTGCATCCATCTAGAAGAGTGTATGTGTCTTAGCATGTCTAATTTAATCCTAGTGATTTTCCTTATCCTTCTTTGTTTCCCACTTCTTTAGTGCCTAAGTCATCAGTACCTCAAGGGTATTCTACTACCTTTCTGGAACCTATTTTCATTCACTCTACTTCTTCATGGTGTCCCTCAGTTGCACCAGTTCTGGTTCCCACACAGTCTGGTGGTCAAAGTAATTTTTCAGCCCCGTTCGCAGAGCATTTACAGGAGTTGCAATCTAATCCAACTTCTTCATTAGTATTTGTACCTTGTACTACACCTGGTTCAACATCTCAGCCTAAACCTAAGCCATGTAGACTTGTTCCTACCCCTTCTCTTCTTCCTATGGTCACAAGATCCGAGTCCAAACAGTTAGTTGCTCTTTCTCCTCATGCCTTAGTGAGTTCCATTGAGCCTAGTTTAGTTAGTGAGGCTCTTTTAGGCTCACGTGGGTTAAGGCCATGAATGAGGAGTACATAGCATTGCAGAAAAACCACACTTGGGATTTGGTTCCTTTGTCTAAGAATATGAATTTAGTTGGCTGCAAGTGGGTGTTTCCGGTGAAATACAATGATGATGGTTCTATTCTTAAGTATAAAGGCAGGCTTGTTGCTAAGGGCTTTCATCAAACTACGGGTGTAAATTATGCTGAAACCTTTATCCCGGTTGTTAAGGCTCTAACCATTCGAGTTTGTTTTCTTTGGCAGCTACCTATGGTTGGGACATCCAACAAGTTGATGTCAATAATGCTTTTCTTAATGGAGACTTAACTGAAACAGTTTATATGGTCCAACCTGAGGGTTTTGTTAATACTCAATTTCCTACATATGTCTGCAAGTTAAAGAAGGTTCTCTATGGGTTGAAGTAGGCCCCTAGAGCCATATGAAGCTGAGAACAACTTTATAGTCATGGGGCTTTGTCCGTGCTGTATCGGATGCATCTTTATTTATTAAGAAGACTGCTGATTGTGTGCTTTATGTGTTGATCTATGTTAATGGTATTCTACTCATTGGTTCTCATAATGCTGCACTTAAGTCATGTATTAATGCTTTGGACACTCATTTTGCCCTTAAGACTCTTGGTTCGATGAACTATTTCTTGGGTTTTGAAGCTTATAGAGACAGCAGTGTTATCTATCTAACTCAAACTAAGTATGTAATTGACTTACTGAAAAAGCTGCTATGCAAGATAGCAAGCCATGTGATATTCCTATGGCTGTTGGAGTTTCATTAACAGATGAAGGAGAATTATTTTTCAATCCCTCTTTGTATAGAACACTCATTGGCTCATTGCAATACTTGACATATACTTGCCTGGACATAGCTTTTACATTTAACAAATTGAGTCAATTTTTGTCTAGTCCCAAGATTCAGCATTGGTTAACTTGTAAGCGTCTTCTTCAATATCTAAAGGGTACAGTTGGCTTGGGCTTGGTTTTCACTCCCTCACGAGATGATTTGTCGTTATAAGTATACACTGATGCAGACCATACTGGCTGCAAGGTGACTCTGCGCTCTACAAGTGGATTTTGTGTCTATTTTGGCAAGAATCTTATTGTTTGAGAATCCAAGAAACAGACTGTTGTTGCTAGGTCTTTAGGAGAGGTCGAATATCGTGATATTGCTTTGGGTGTGACTGAATTAATGTGGCTGAAAACATTGTTTCAAGTGTTAGGCTTTCCATGTGCTACTGTTCCTATTGTGTGGAGTGATAATTTAGCTGCCAAAAGCATGTCCGAGAATCTAGTTTTTTATTCTCGAACCAAATATATTGAGGTTGATGTTCATTTTGTTCGAGAGAAAATGGAGAATGGTGAAGTGGAGGTTCAGTATGTTCCTGCAACTAATTAGGTGGCTGATGTTCTTACAAAAGGACTGCCTAGAGACCGGTTTAAGTTTCTACAAACAAGGCTTGGTTTGATACTGTCTCCTGTGCATGTTGGTTCTACAGTTGTTGAAAGATTCTCAACACTTGATCACTCAACTTCTATGGAGTCTGATTTGAGGGGAAGTGTTGGAGTTGTTTAAATATCATGTTCTTTCTCTCAGCTGTATATATATGTTGTTCTTTACATATTCAGTTAGTTTTCCTTTCAGTTAGTTTTTCAAGTTAGCGGTTGTTACTGTTTGTCTATTCTGAGTTGTTGAGCTATCTATTTAAAGGCAGCTCAACTTCAGAATCAATTGAGGCATTATTATTTCACTCTGCTGGAAATCTTGCTCGTTTCTTCTCTGTCTCATTTTTGTGCCCTAGATTTTTCATTTCAAAGGAACCAACTGAAAATTCAGTCAATATTAAGGAAGTTGTTGCTAGAATCAAAGCCAATTTATCAATGGTAACTCAGGATTCAAAACATGAAAGTAGATTGGATGAGGAGATCTATATAGATCACACTTTACAAGAACTGGAAGCTAATAAATTGGGTTCTAATCAGTCTATACAACAAATTGGAGATAAGAACAAAAAAAGGCGAAGAAGAAACCAGTGGGTGAAGATGAGCATTGGATAAAGAAGCAATGGCTAGGTGGTAATAAGTTTCTTGGAGGACAAGAAACATTTCAATGAGGGGAAATTGTCATGACCCTTGGGTATATTGAGTTACAATTACAGTTAGGGGGTATTATTGTAATAGGATATAATAGTTTGTTAGGGATATTTTGCTGTTTGTTAGTAGCTCATGGGTGCTGTTAGAAATTAGTTAAGAAACTAGCTATGCCTATAAAAAGGCCAATTGTAAGAGGAGAGGATTATGTTTTGAATTGATAAATAAGAACTGATTTCTCTCTAAAATTCTCTTGCATTCTCCCTCTCATTTCTCCCTACTTCCTCCCTAATTCTGTCCAATCTTCTCTTCAATTCTTCTCTGTTCTTCCCCAAATTCCTTCCAATTCCTTCTAAGACCCTAACTAAATCCTAGGGTCATGACAGTCTAGTACTGGAAACCTGTGGTTTTACTTGATTTAGGCCTATCACCTGCCAACTAGGCTTTAAGCTGCTTGACAGCCAAATAAGTAAGGTCTGTTCGAATTTGTTTTTAACTTTGATGTGTTTGATTCAGTTTTTTGTGTTAATTTTTTGGGTTGAAAAATTGAAAACTTAACATGGTGTTGATAATGTTTCGATTTTTTCAGTTTCTAAAATCAAAAACTGGAAATGTTTAATAAAAATTTATTGTATATTATTCGGTGATTTAATATATTTAAAAGTATATTTAATATTGATGGAGAATACCATTGACCGAAAAATATTTTGACTTTATTCTCTCTTTTGATAGGAAAACCCATTGGGCCATTGGTCATTCTTCTTTTTCTTCTGTTTACTAGGGAGAATAAAAAGATAAAAAAGATAAGAAAGGTTAATGTTTGTGTTTGACTCATTTATTGTTGATGAGGGTTGGTAAATCCTTGATGATAGTGGGAAAGAAGAATAGACAATGCGAGATTGAGGTTTCATTGTGTTACAAAGCTTGATTTTGTAGGTTTGGGTTCAACTATTTGGAAATGAACACACTTATTTGCTCTTATAGCTTTTGGAAAAAGTAAAAGCAATTTTGATTTTTTTTAAATGGAAACAAATTAGTAAATATTTTTTTTAGAAATAAAAGGCAAAACTGAAAACTAAAAATGGCAAGAAAATGAAACAAACACTTAGCTAACTCTCATTTTAGTGTTGTGTTTTTAAGCTACTCAATGAATGTTGATAAACAAATATTACGTTGGGCTGTAGAAAAGAAGTGAAGCAAGCCATAGAAAAGACAAAAATTGGTAAAATAGTTGTTTGATGGGAGTAGAAAGCACGGTTTACTGCACTATTTAACATGATGTTCAAAGTTATGAAAATTATAGAAAGATTAAACTATAGATCCTAGTGTTATTAAAGGGTCGTCTAGGTGCAAGGCGCACCTTTGGCGCCTGGAATTCTCCCAGGCGGAAGCAGACCAGCCAGGCATGCCTGGCTTTTTTTAACTGTTTGTAGGTTTTTTATTTGTAGGAATTCTCAAAATTCTTGTATATTCCTAGAATAGATTTAGAGTCATATTTAAGGTGAATTTTGACACCTTCATAAGGAAACTATCAATCTATCTTCTAAGGAAACTAGCTATTAAGGAAACATATTGTCAGCACTCCCGGGGCTGACAAGGTTAGAAGCTGGAATTCAAGGGAATTCCAACGAGTCGGAACGAGAGTGGTAGGGAGAGAATGTGAAAGAGAGAAAATGACTAACAAAATAGAGAGAGAAAATGGGAAAAGATTCTCATTAATCAGTATGGAGCACTGCTCCATTACATGCAGCTTTATAAGCTGTTAGGGAAATCTTCTAGAAGGCATGCCGAAACTAGACCTGCTCGCTGCCAAGGCTCACCCAACGAAATTACAAAATAGGATGGACCCTTCTACCCCTCTACTATGCTACCTACGTGACAAGTTCCCCTTCCTTAAAATATTTCTTGTCCTCAAGAAATCACAAGAGCCCAGTCACTCGAGGAAACTGCTTGAGTAACTCGGGAAGGTATTCCCAAGTGGTGTCGTCTGGTGGCCGGTTGCTCCATTGAACCTGCACTTGGATCAAGGGTAAGGATCCTTGATATATGACCCTCTTGTCAATAATGGCCATAGGTTCAGACTCCTCTACGTTCTCCTCCTCCACGTTGGGTGGTTCAGCACTGACTGCTTCATGTGATCCTACAGATCTCTTGAGCAATGATACGTGAAAAACTGGATGGATGCCTACTCCATCTGGCAGTTGTAAACGATATGCTGAGCTTCCCACTTTAGCTGTTATGCGAAAAGGGCCAAAATATTTAGGTCCAAGCTTAGAAGATCGCTTGCCGGTGAATAACGGCTGTTGAAACCGCCTGACCTTTAAGTAGACAAAATCTCCTTCTTCAAAATTCCTTTCAGTCCTCTTTTGGTCTGCCATTTGCTTCATTCGATTTTGCGCCACTGTCAGCTCTTGTTTAATAATCTGGAGGGCTTCTTGTCTCTGTTTTAAATATTTATCCACATCTCTTTCTACCTCGGAATAATGCATTACTGCTGGAATGAGTGGTGGTTTGTACCCAAAGAGTGCTTCAAAAGGTGATCGCTTGAGTGAACTGTGGAAGTTCGAGTTGTAACACCATTGAGCCAAGGGTAACCATTGATTCCAGCTTTTTGGTCTAGTGAAACATACACACCGTAGGTAAGCTTCCAAGCACTGATTTACTCTTTTCGTTTGTCCATCCGTCTCCGGGTGGTAGGCGGTAGACATGTGTAGGCCAACTTCCAGTTGTTTGAACAACTCCTTCCAAAAATTACTTGTAAATATCTTGTCCCTATCGGAGGTGATGGACAATGGCAGGCCGTGTACCTTTACCACCGAGTCTAGCAGTATCCGGGCCACTTCAGGGGCTGTAAAAGGATGAGCTAGGCTAAGGAAATAGCCAAATTTCATCAGTCTATCCACCACTACGAGTATAGTGCTTTTTCCTTTGGATCGGGGTAATCCCTCCACAGAGTCCATGGAAATTCCTTGCCAGGCCTGGCTCGGTATCTCTAAGGGTTGAAGTAGACCTGGGTAGGGCACTTGTTCGTGTTTGCATTGTTGACAAACTGTGCATGCTAGAACATAGGCTGCCACTTCTTTTTTCATCCCGGGCCAATAGAACAATTGCCTTACCTTGTTGTAGGTTACATTGAGTCCAGAGTGTCCCCCCATGGGAGATGCATGCAGAGCTTGTAGGATGCGGGTCCTTAAGTCAGGGTCCTCCCCAATCACCACCCGTCCACGATACCTCAATAGCCCTGCTTTCAACGTGTACCCCCTTTGTTCACCCCTATCTATGGCAAGACTGGTTATGAGTTCTTGAGCCCAAGGTGTCCCTTCATAGCTGTGTGACACCTCGTTGATCCAATTGGGAACAAGTACAAAGACTGCCTGACATTCTCCCTTGTCTTCTCTTCGGGACAGTGCATCAGCCACTTTGTTCTCTTTGCCCTTGCGATATTGGATGCTGTAATCCAGCCCTAACAATTTTGTGACCCCTTTCCTTTGTAACTGTGTGTGTAATCGCTGTTCTCCTAAAAATTTGAGGCTCTCATGGTCGGTTTTGATAATAAAGGAATTTCCCTCCAAATAACACCTCCATTTGTCCACTGCCATTAGCACCGCTAGTAATTCCTTATCATAGATGCTTAGTCCCAAGTGTTTGGGTGCTAGAGCTTGGCTGAGGAATGCTATCGGTCTACCGTCCTGTGCCAGCACTGCTCCCACGCCCGTGTCACATGCGTCTGTTTCCAGCGTGAATGGCTTAGAAAAATTTGGTAGAGCAAGGATGGGAGCTTGTGTCATAGCCTCCTTCAAAGAAGTGAAGGCGGCTGTTGCCTCCTCTCCCCAGACAAACCCATTCTTCTTTAGCAATTCCGTTAATGGTTTGCTAATGATGCCATAGCCCTTGATGAACTTTCTATAATAGCCCGTCAGCCCCAAAAATCCCCGCAGCTCCTTCACAGTCTTAGGAGTAGGCCATTCCACCATGGCAGTAATTTTCTTGGGATCAGTCAGCACACCCTCTCCAGTGATGATATGCCCAAGGTATTCCACATTTCCTTCTGCAAAGATACATTTAGACTTCTTGACAAACAATTGATTAGATTTGAGGACTTGGAATGTGGTTTTGAGGTGGATTAAATGTTGTTCCATGTTTGGGCTGTAGACTAAAATATCATCGAAGAATACAAGGATAAATTTTCTGAGATATGGGCAAAAAATGTGATTCATGAGGGCTTGGAATGTTGCGGGAGCATTGGTTAGGCCGAATGACATTACTAGGAACTCATAGAGCCCTTGGTGGGTACGAAATGCGGTTTTAGGGATATCTAAGGTGTTCATTCGGATCTGGTGATAACCAGATCTGAGGTCTAGCTTCGAAAATAGTGTAGCTCCTGATAGTTCATCAAGTAAGTCGTCTATAATTGGGATGGGAAACTTGTTTTTGATAGTGTAGGAGTTTAGTTGTCTATAGTCAACGCAAAACCTCCAACTACCATCTTTTTTCTTAACCAGGAGCACGGGTGAAGCAAATGGGCTTTGGCTTGGCCTAATGATCTGTTTGGACAGCATTTCTTTTACCAAACGTTCAATTTCAGCCTTCTGAAATGGGGAATAACGGTAGGAACGGACATTGACAGGCTCGGTGTGTGGCTTAAGGTGGATGGTATGTTCTAGGATTCGGTCCGGAGGCAAAGAGGTGGGTTCCATGAATAAGTCCTCAAATTCAACCAATAGAATGTGTAGAGAGTCAGTAAATGGTACCTTGCTCGAGGCGCTGGCTGATGTCTGTAACGTGAACCCGAGATTGCCCATTGTGTCCTCCGTTGGCCCTCCCTCGTACACCTCAATGGCATAGATTGAATGAAGCTGTGCAATGATTCCTTCATCTTGCTCCATGAGCTTCTGCAGATGGCTCTGCACTCTCCTCCATCCCCGCTCCCCGTTAACGTTATCCTTTGTCCTCCTTTATCGAAAGTCACCTCCAACGTGTTAAAGTCGAATATGAGCGGGCTGACTGTCTTCATCCAGTCTACTCCCAAAACTACTTGACATCCTCCTAGCTGCAGAATCCTGAGTTCTGCCGAAAACTCATGGCCTTGCATCCTCCATGTAAATTTTGGGCACTTGTATCTGCTGATCATCTTGTGACCATTAGCAACCGTAACACAGAGGGGAGGAGTGGGTTGGAGGACGCACAGTAATTCCTTGGCTGTGTTTTCGTTCAGGAAACTATGCGAACTACCACTATCTATTAATACCAGCAGTTTACTCTTCCCCGCATTACCCCTGATCTTGATCGTTTTTTCAGAAGGGTAGCCTTCCAAAGCGTGCAATGAGATCTGTCCTCCTTCTTCCTCTTCTTCCATTTGCCTCACGGTATCTTCTTCTTCAGTCATGTCTCCTTCCCCTCCTTCCTCGTCCCCTTCCATCTGCATGAGTGCTCTCTTACACTGATGGCCGGCGGTGTATTTTTCCCCACATTTGAAACACAAGCCCATTTGTTTCTTCTGATCCCAAGTAAGGGACCGTAGGGGACTAGCTGCGATCGGGGCCTTTGGAGGATAGCTTCCCTTATGCAGCTGGGGATTGCCAACCTTCTGACTCCCCCCTGCTGACCCTTGCCACCCCACTCCAGACCCTTTCTGTAAGAGTCTATGCTTTCTAGCGAAGGCCTCCAGAGATAACTCATGCAGACGAGCCTTTTCGGCCGCTTGTCTGACTGTTGTGGGTTGCAGCATTTTAACCATGGGTCGCAACTCATCATGCAATCCACTAAGGAAGCTGGACACAAAATACTGCTCATCTAGCATGGGGTGGGCGTGTCCTAACCTCGATTTCAGCTCCTCAAAGCGGGCCTGGTATTCTTCCACCGTCCCATCTTGTCGCAATTTATTAAACTGCTCCACCACATCCGTCAAGCTGCTTTCACCAAATCTGGCACATAATTCCTCGACAAACTTTGGCCATCTCCATTCCTGACGTCTAGCACTCTAGCTTTGAAACCAGGAATCTGCTGCATCGTTCAAGTATGCTGCTGCCATGTTGACTTTGTTTTCTTCCATCACCCGATAGTGATAGAAAAAACGTTCGCACCTCCTTATCCACCAACGAGGCTTCACTCCTTCAAACATGGGTATCTCCATCCTTGGGGTGGGTGCGTTATTGGCAACCCCGAAACCCCCTCTCAGGGTTGCTGCCCTTGCAAGCTCCATCCTCTCGTCTCTATCTTGACGGCCCCGTGCGTTTTGAAAGATGGGAGCCGCAGCTGTTCTTGGTGGAAAATCCGCGGGTAAAGTCGCATTGGGTTGTCGCGAAAAAATGGCCAGTGCAGCATTCAACTGCTGGCTTAGTCCCGTAAACTCCGCTCGGAGATGAGCAAAATCATCCCTCAGTTTTCGCTCCATCTCGATAACATCTGACCTTATCCTACTTATGTCTTCGTGGGTGTTTCTGATACCTGCTTCTACTGTTTCTAGCCTTTCCTCCATCAACTCCTGGCCATGGCGCACTCCTTCGTCAATAGTGTCCAAGCGAGCTTCCAGCTGTTTCATGCGGGTACCTTCCGCCATGGTTGTTGGTTGCAGCTCGTCAATCCGGAATCGTCGTCTCTGATACCAATTGTCAGCACTCCCGGGGCTGACAAGGTTAGAAGCTGGAATTCAAGGGAATTCCAGTGAGTCGGAACGAGAGTGGTAGGGAGAGAATGTGAGAGAGAGAAAAGGACTAACAGAATAGAGAGAGAAAATGGGAAAAGATTCTCATTAATCAGTATGGAGCACTGCTCCATTACATGCAGCTTTATAAGCTGTTAGGGAAATCTTCTAGAAGGCATGCCGAGACTAGACCTGCTCGTTGCCAAGGCTCACCCAACGGAATTACAAAATAGGATGGACCCTTCTACCCCTCTACTATGCTACCTACGTGACACATATACAATTAGGAAACTAACTAATTAGGCAGCTAATTAATATAGAAAGATAACTAATTGTACATTCCATATCTACATTAGAAAACATAATCTTTTGCATTCAATGGTGAGCCAATTATATAAGTAAGTCTTTTATTTCCATTATTCCAACACTTCTCCTCAAGCTGGTGAGTGGATATCTTTCATTCCTAGCTTGTCAATAATCTCTTGAAACTTAGAAGAAATTGTGTAACTAATTAAGTGGGAGAACAGTAGCAGCAACAATAAATTCAAGAAGAAATTCTTAAGTCTCAGCCACCTTTTCAGGTGTACTCTCGAAGAAAGGCCTTTGAATCAAAGCACAACCATTCATTAACTCTGGAAAAAGGTCTGGTACCTAAGGAGGATGAAAGATAGCAGTACCTATTGATGAAAATAATAGAACAGACAATGTAGAAAGTATAGAGCCAACTGTAGAGCTTAAATATGATTTAGATGTTCCAATTGCTTGGGAAAAGGGGGTAAGATCATGCATTGAATATCCTATCTCTAATCATGTGGTATATTCTCGGTTATCCCCAAATTTCAAGGCATTCATTGCCAAAGTTGATGAAGTGCAAATTCTTAAGAATATCAATGAGGCTCTACAAACACCACATTGGAAAAGAGTTGTGATGGAGGAGATGGAAGCACTAGAGAAAAATGGCACAAGGGAAGTGGTGAGTTTGCCTCAAAATAAAAGTGTGGTAGGAAGTAAATGGGTGTTTACAATAAAACACAAATCTGATGGGAGTATTGAGCGGTATATGGCCAGATTAGTGGCCTAAGGATTCTCCCAAACACACGGTATAGACTATGATGAGACTTTTGCACCAGTTGCAGAGCTCAATTCTATACGTGTATTATTATCCCTTGTAGCCAATTTAGATTGGGAATTGCACCAATTAGATATCAAAAATGCATTCCTCAATGGTAACCTAGAAAAAGAGATATATATGAAGATCCCTCCTAGTTTTGAAGAAAAAGGAAAAGTTTGCAGATTGAAGAAGTCATTGTATGGGCTAAAACAATCTCCTAGGGCATGGTTTAAAAGGCTTAGCACAGCCTTAAACTAGGTAGGGTATCAATAGGGGCTTTTTTATCACACTTTGTTCACTAAACATGCTGCTAATGGTTTGGAAACTATTTTAATAGTTTATGTGGATGATATTATCATCACAAGTGACAATCAACAGGAAATAAAGGCTCTAAAAGGTCAATTACAGGAAGCATTTGAGGTCAAAGACCTTGGATAGTTAGGTGTTTCTTAGGGATGGAGGTAGCAAGGAGTGAGGAGGGCATTTTCATCTCTCAGAGGAAGTTTACATTAGATCTACTAAAGGAGATAGGTAAGCTACGCTATAAACCAGCTAGCACTCCCTTGGAACCTAACTGGAAAGCTAAGGATGGGACAAAAACTGCAGTGGAGATAGGTAGATACCAAAGGTTAGTGGACAAACTAATTTATTTGTCTCTTACACGACTCGATATTACATATGCGGTAACTGTAGTGAGTCAATTTATGCATTCACCCACTAATAAATACCTTAATGCTACCTATCATATCCTAAGATATTTGAAATCAACTCCTGGTAAGGGAATTTTATTCAGAAAGAATGAAGACTGAGGGATTCAGTGTTTTGTAGATGTTGATTGAGCAAGCTCTTTAGAAGACAGTAAATCCACTTCGGGGTTTTGCACCAAGTTAAGGGGGAACTTAGTGACATGGAGGAGCAAGAAATAGAGTATAGTGGCTAGAAGCAACAGAATACCAAGCCATAGCTCAAGGCATATGTGAGGTAATATGGCTGGGAAAATTTATGGAAGACTTGAAGATATCAAATTCCACTCCTACAAGGCTATATCGTGACAACAAATCTGCCATAAGTGTAGTAAATAATCCAATCCAACATGACCGGATGAAACATGTGAGAATTGATAGACACTTCATCAAGCAAGAGATTGAAGGTGGTGGTATCAATCTGGTATATATTCCTACAGGTGTACAAAAAGTTGATATCCTCATTAAGGCAATGAACAAACAAGGGTTTGAGCTAATTAGAAACAAACAACAAACTGGGAATGAAAGACATTTATTCACCAGCTTGAGGGGGAGTGTTAAGGAGGAATTCACGATGGAAAGAAGATAAAATCCGAAAAAAGAGGAGGAAGACCAGATTGAATAAAAGAAGATAAAGCCCCAATTGTTCCTAAGAAATAGGAAACGATGAAGCTTCAACTATTCCTAAGAAGTAGGAGAAAACTTAGGAGAAAAATTCTCTCCTTATCTATTGTTGTATTTGTAATTTAAATTCCTAGATTTTAGGTAGATTTTCTGTATTTAAAGAAGCAACATGTAACATAGTAAGAGGTGAAGTTGATAATTCCGTTCACCCTTTTTTTTGCTTAGAGTTTTATTCTCAATTCCTCTAGGCTTGTTCAGGGATCATTCCCGAAAATTGGTCCCATTGAGTTTATGTTGAGTGATTTGAAGGGTGTGATGATCTAACGAAATAGTGGCAAAAGTTGGGAGTATAGATCGAGAGGTTGTAGGGAAAATAGTTAAAGATTCACTAGTTGGTGAAGAACTAGCCATCTTGAAGCAGTTTGGTGTGAAAAAGAAGGTTATGCAGATTACCATAAATCAAGCTCTGATACCATGAACAAACTTAGTGAATTTAGGAATTAATACCCTCTAAGTAATAGGTTTATTAAAAACCAACTGCTACTCTAATAATTCTCGGTTACAAGGTTGCTTTAAATAAAACAATTCTACTTATCTTCTATCTAAATATTAGGAGATTTAAAATACAAAAACAACAACAGATAAGGGGAGAATTTTTCTCCTAATTCTTAGGCTTAGCTGTGGTCTTTACTTCTTTCATTCAGCCTCATCTTCTTCCTCCTTTTTCGGATATCTTCAACCTGATCTGCTTCCTCTTTCTTCCGTTTTATCTTTTTCCCACTGAGAGTGTGGAAGCATAAGTCTTTGTGTCTTGTTGTCTATTATGTTTTATCAGTTCGTTATGCGGTTTCAGTTTTATGCTTATGTGTTAGTTAGGTGCGTAGGCGCATAGGTGTTGTTTTATTTTTGAAGGTGTTTCGCTATTATATATAGCTGCACCTCTTGTTTGTAAATGTGGCAGTTGTTATTTTTTTGATTAGTGAATTTACCGAGTTTTCTTTCTCTCTTTCTCGTATTTTCATTTCTTTGTGCCCTAGCGTTTCATTACATGGTATCAGAGCCAATGGCCTATAATTCGAATTCTTCCTCTGCATCTCCTCGTAATTCCTCCTCTTCACTAGCCTCGCAATTTGATTTCTCTGCGGTGGCTAAAGCATTTAGTTTCATTCCAATCAAGCTCAATTCGAGTAACTACATATTCTGGAAAGCACAGATTCTTGCAACACTTCGTGCATTTGATCTAGTGCCTTTCGTTAACAAGATGTCTCCACCACAAAAGTATCTGATGAATTCAGATTCAGCACCGTCTGATGGTGCAGTCACTAATGAAGTTAATCCAGAGTATCTGACCTGGATGAGGTCAGATCAATTACTACTTAGATGGTTGTTCTCCACAATTGAAAAAGACGTTCTCGCACAGGTGATTTATTCTGAATCATCTGCTGAGGTATGGAGTTCCTTAGAGAATTTTTATTCTCGCCAAACTATCGTTAAGTCCTTCCAATTAAAACAGTAGTTACGATCTCTTAAGAAAGGAGCAATGTCTGTGAATGATTATGTTCTCAAGATTAAAACTATAGGACATTCATTAGCTGCAATCGAAGAACCTTTAGATGATAAGGAATTGTTGCTTTCTATTCTAAATGGTCTCGATCATGACTATGAAACAGTTGTCAGCTTAATAACCTATCAAATGGATGAGATCAATATAGAGAAGGTGCAGTATTTGTTATTAATGCATGAACAAAGGTTGTCATCTAAGAATTCACCTTTGGTTGCTTCTAATTTTGATTCAGATCTACATATGTCCTCTGCAAAAAACTGTTAATGTTGCACAATCAGCTAGACCTGGTGAATTTGTTGCGAATAGAGGAGGTTTCATGTCTAGAGGAGGAGGTTTTATTAATAAAGGAGGAAGAGGACGAGGTAGATCTTTAAATAGAAGAATTTATTGTCAGCTTTGCGGAAAACCTGGGCATTTTGTTGACAAATGCTACCATAGGTTTGACAGGAACTTTCAATGAATGCCAAATCAAGGTTTTGGTCAGTTTAACAATGGTGTTCAGTTTAATAATGGTGGTCAGCTAGATTCTAAGGCATTTATGGCTGCCTTTAGTGGTTCTAATGGAGCTTACATGAATGATTTAGGATCAATTTCAAGTGGTGCTTACTATAGTAATTTTTCTTCTCCTCAACCTAATAATCTGTCTCATTCTTCAGCATCAGTTGCAGATACTGCTTGGTTTGTTGACTCTGGTGCAACAAACCATATCACATCTAACCTAAACAATCTTTCTATCCATGCTCCTTATACTGGTGATGATAAAGTGGTTGTAGGAAATTGTAAGACTTTACCTATCTTGAATATTGGTTGTAGCAATTTATACACTCATCAACAACCTATTTCTATCATATCTTTACCCAATGTTTTGCATGTTCCTAGTATGAAAAAGAACTTACTTAGTGTTTCACAACTCACTCGTGATCACAATATTATTGCTGAATTCCATACTACTATTTGTTTGATTAATAACAAGGATTCTGAGAAAGTGCTACTTCAGGGAGGTCTTAAGGATGGGCTATATCAGTTGTCACCAGATCTTGTTCATGGTGCTTCCAGCATTTCTGTTCATCCTCATTCTCCAAATGTTCATTTGTTGTCAAATGATTCAGCGTTTTGTAATAAATCCGGCTCATTTGTTCATTAGTAGTCTTCAAATACTCAATGTAATACTGTTAGTTTAGAATGGCATGCCAAATTAGGGCATCCATCATCAAATGTATTGAGAACTATATTGAATAAAATTCATGTTCCCTTTTACAAGTCTGACTTATCCTTTTGTGACTCTTGTAAACTTGGTAAACTTCATCAGCTTCCTTTTGCTGATTGTGAAATTAAGGCCACAAAACTATTAGAATTGATATATTCTAATTTGTGGGGACCCTCTCCAGCTTTATCTACGGAAGGCTTTTAGTATTATATTGTTTTTGTGGATGCCTATACTAGGTATTCATGGTTATATCCTCTTAAATTGAAATCTGATGCCTTATCAGTGTTTGTCATTTTTCACAAGTTTGTTGAACTGCTGTATAATTCCAAACTTAGAGCTTTGCAAACTAATAATGGGGGTGAATTTAAGGCTTTCTTACCTTATCTTCAAAGTTAAGGTATTCAACCTAGGTTTACCTGTCCTTGTACACATCAACAGAATGGTGTGGCTGAGAGAAAACATAGATATATTGCTGAAATGGGACTCACTTTGTTAGCTCATGTCAATATGCCATTAAAGTTTTGGGTTGAAGCCTTTCAAATTGCAGTTCATCTTATAAATATCTTACTTGCTTCTCCTCTCAAGTTTAAAACTCCTTTTGAACTGCTGTATCACAAATCACCAAATTATTTTTTGTTGCAATCCTTTGGTTGTGCTTGTTTTCCTTATCTTAGACCCTATAACAAGCACAAATTTGATTTTCATACATCAAAGTGTGTTTTCATTGGATATAGTCACTCTCAAGCTGGTTATAAATGCTTACATCCTTCAGGAAGGGTATATGTGTCTAGGCATGTTCAATTCAATCCTATTGAATTTCCTTATACTTCTTTGTTTCTTGCATCTTCTTCTATTTCTAAGTCCTCCTCTAGTGAGATTCAATGTGGAGGATCTACTGCTGTGTTTTCTTCTTTTCCACTTTCTTCTTCTGCGTTTTCTTCTTCACCTCCTCAAGTAGCACTATCTCCTGATCCTGATTCTAATCCTACTGTGTCTTCATCTTCTTCTGTTCCTCAAACCATATCAAGCCCCTCATCCTCTGCTTCTATGCCTTTTCAAATCCTTCCTTACCTAGATCCAAATTTGCTTCTGTACTCTCTATTCATCCTATGGTCACTAGATCTAAATCCAGAAACAATTCTACTCTTCCTCATGCTCTAATAAGTACTCTTGAACCTAATTCAGTTCATGAAGGTCTATTAGACCCACGATGGGTCCAAGCCATGGAGGAGGAGATTTCTGCCTTGCATCGCAATCATACTTGGGTTCTTGTATCATTTTCGAAGGATATGAATTTAATTGGGTGCAAATGGGTGTTTAGGGTCAAGTATAAGGTTGATGGCTCTATTCTTAAATACAAGGCCAAATTAGTTGCAAAGGGATTTCTTCAAAATCCTGGACTGGATTATGGTGAGACATTTAGTCTGGTGGTAAAGGCTCCTACCATTTGGGTGTTATTTTCATTAGCCGTAGCTTTTGGCTAGGATATGCAGCACGTAGATGTTAATAATGCTTTCTTAAATGGAGACTTACAAGAAGCTGTGTTTATGACTTAGCCAGAAGGTTTTGTTAGCTCTCAGTTTCCCTCACATGTTTGTCAGTTGAAGAAGTCTTTGTATGGTCTCAAACAAGCACCTAGGGCTTGGTATAATAAGTTGAGGATGGCTTTACAGAGCTGGGGATTCTCTAGGGCAACATCTAATGCATCTTTATTCATTAAAAGGACCTTAGCCTATGTCTTGTTTATTCTAGTTTATGTGGATGATATATGGATCACTGGTTCGGATAGTATGGCCCTTAAATCATGTATTGCTGATTTGGATACACATTCTGCCTTAAAGACTCTCGGTTCAATCAATTACTTTCTTGGATTTGAGGCTTTTCGAGATACAAGTGGGCTGTACTTGACTCAATCTAAATATGGTTTAGACTTGCCGAGAAAGGCTAACATGCAAGACTGTAAACCAATACACCCATGGTTTCAGGTGTTTCGTTGACTGATAAGGGTGATGTGTTTCCCAATCCATCTTTGTATAGGACTCTCATTGGATCTCTTTAATATCTCACCATCTCGATATTGCTTTTGTTGTTAATAAGCTAAGCCAATACTTGTCTGTTCCTAAAGTACAGCACTGGACTGCATGCAAAAGGCTACTTAGATACATCAAAGGGACAATTGGATTAGACCTGTGGTTCTCTTCCTCTATAGGTGATTTGTCCTTAAAAGTTTACACTGATGCAGACCATGTTGGCTGCAAAGAAACTCAAAGATCAACCAGTGGTTTCAGTGTGTTTCTTGGAAACAATTTGATTGTGTAGGGATCTAAGAAGCAATCTGTGGTGGCTAGATCAGTAGGAGAAGCTGAGTATAGGGTTATAGCCCTTGGAGTTACTGAACTGTTGTGGCTGAGATCTTTTTTTACTGAATTGGGATATTCATTGCATGCTACATCAGTGGTTTGGAGTGATAACTTAGCAGCAAAAAGTATAGCTGAAAATCCCATGTTCCATTCTCTAACTAAGCACATAGAGATCGATGTGCATTTTGTGCGTGAACGGGTTGAGAGTGGTGAAGTGGAAGTTCGGTATATTCCTACAGAGTTTCAGGTAGCTGATATTTTTACTAAAAGCCTGGCCAGAGATTGTTTTTAGTTTCTGTGCACTAAGCTCAGACTGAAGGTGTCTCCTTTGCAAAGAAATATTTCTACTACCTCATGTTCTAACAGATTGCAAATTACAAAATGTTCTTCTCCAAAAGAGTCTGATTTGAGGGAAGTGTGGAAGCATAAGTCTTTGTGTCTTGTTGTCTATTATGTTTTATCAATTTGTTATGTCAGTTTGTTATGTGGTTTCAGTTTTATGCTTATGTGTTAGTTAGGCGTATAGGCGCTGTTTTATTTCTGAAGGTGTTTCGCTATTATATATAGCTGCACCTCTTGTTTGTAAATGTGGCGGTTGTTATTTTTCTGATTAGTGAATTTACCGAGAGTCTTCTTTCTCTCGTATTTTTGTTTCTTTGTGCCTTAGCATTTCATTACAGAGAGTTCTTCCTTAACAAAATGAATATCAATGGACACATTTTTTAGTAGAGTGGATGGAATGATAAAGTTAATGGTAAAACAGGTAGAGTTAAAAAAGACATGCCTATTATACAACATTCCCTTGCTTTGTGAGTTTTGGAGAGGGTTGTTTTTGTACACCATCTTACCTTTGCTTTGCAAAAAGGTTGTCTCTTCAACTCAAACTTGTAGCTGAGGTTGCAAGGACACGGGCATGGCGACATGGACATGACACAACATGGACGTGGGAAACAACAAAAATTAAAAAAACTAGGACACGGGGATGCAGCAATATATATATATATATATATGTGCACACATTATGTTATTATTATTCCTATATAATTGTAAAAAAGTGTAATTCATAAATTCAAATTTCACAGAATTATACAAATAATTAAAATAGTTAGAAAAGAGTTCATCATTAAATCCGCACAATGGTATAAAATACAAACTATTTTTAAAAATTGCCCCAACTTTTTGTAAAAATTTTTAACGCTATGTCCGTAAGTGTCTAACACACTTGTTTAGATTGTTGGATATCCATGTCTGTGATTTTCTTTTTCTTTTTGAATTTTTTT
Organism: Diospyros kaki; assembly: GCA_036245055.1. NCBI lineage: Eukaryota > Viridiplantae > Streptophyta > Magnoliopsida > Ericales > Ebenaceae > Diospyros > Diospyros kaki. Next base: position 10,223,853 of record BSEG01000003.1, read on the forward strand.
AATAAAATTGCAAGTCGCACACGCTCGAAGTCATGTTGGCTGTCGTGTCTGTGTTCAACATAGGACAGACGCGGACACAGACATGGCCCCTTTTCCAGCATGTCCATGCTACTTAGCCTGTAACCTTCTAGTGATGATGGAGCAGCTTTCCTATTGCTACCAAGGCTCACCCTTAATGGAGTTAGAGGAAGACTAGAGAAAATTTAGAGGGGCTAAACTTTATTGCATGACATGGCATATAATTTCTTTTGTAAAAGATATACTTATGAATAGAGATACAGTGAGCTGGGTTTTTAATGAATAGAGAATTCATGCAGCTGACCCACCTATTGGGATTAAGGGTTGCTTGTTAATGTTGATATAGTGAGTAACTTGATCTGGGTTTTTAATCCATGTCTTTTATTTCAGTGGAAACATGTGTCAGCTTCTAAAAACTTTGTTTATAGCATCTGTTTCATCTCCCTATTATAGACTGGTACAAACAAATGAAGAAAGACTACAACTGTGGGGTCCAGAAAACAGGCGGGCACACTGATTTTTTTCTGTGCTGATAGGAATTAGGACAACCTCCATAAAGCATTTACATAAGAGGTTGACTTTTGGATGGTCTTGACTTCCTAATGTTGGTCTCAGTTCTGGCAATTGCTGATGAGGGAAAAAAGATACGAATGGCGTGTTTTCTCAAAATTGTAAGATAAGATAGATTCAAATATTCCCCTACTCGAGATGAACTAAATAGTTGCGAATTTGTTGAAATCTGTTGCTGAATGATTTTTATGTGGTTTGCATTGTTCACATCATAAGTTTTGTTTACTTATCATTGTGGACTATTTTCTTTCATTTTACTGCTGGAGGCAGTGGATTAGCTACGGTCTCTAATACTAAGAAAATATGAAAATGCCTAGTTTGACAGAGAAGTTCTCAAACCATACATTTTCAGACTTGGTTGGAAATATGCACTTGAAACCCTAACCTTTTTGGGTATGTGGAACAGATTGTGGTGCGCCACATATCCTCTAAAATATGGTATTGTTGCTGTGTATTTGTATGCCCACTGGAATTTAATGTGTGTATTTGGAGCATTTTGACAATAAAAGATTGAATAAAAAAATACTATTCTCTTGTCCAAATTAATCATGTGCAAGCATGAACATTATAACCATTTTTTCTTCTTCTTTTATCTTGGAAAAACTCTAGTCTCCTCCTGAAGTAATTTTTTTTTGTTAGATGAATCCCTATACTTTAGTTCGTTTGGTAAATAAAGGATATTTTGAGATAACTTTGGACCACAAAATTAGCCATTTTAGAGTGAAGCTATACCATTTTCAAGAGCAACTATTTTATAATCAGATTGCTAGGGTGTTGTTTTCTCTGTGATATATGGGATTCTCAGAACAAAAACTTGGAAATGCATGTGCATATTAAGACTGAATTCAAATCAGTTGCTTGAATTCTTACTTGGATACTTATTTGGCACTCCATGTGCACCAGCTATGTATTATCTTCCCTGTACAAAATTCTAAACTAGTGCAACCATGACATGGAGCTTTTGTTGCAGTGTTTCTTCAGATGTCTATGGGCAGGCTGCTTCCAATTTAGTTGCTGGTAGTAATCTTGAGGAGATCATTCAACAAATAATGGATATTGGTGGTGGCAATTGGGACAAACAAACTGTTGTCCGTGCACTTAGAGCTGCTTATAACAATCCAGAGCGAGCTGTGGATTACCTGTATTCAGTAAGTTCATAGAGCTTTTGAATAATTTTATACTTGGGAACTTGCCTGCTGCTAACTTTTCTTTTTCTTCTTTTTTGTTTTTTAATCAAGGCTGTTCTTAAGCTTTTCATAGCTTTTAACAATGCCAACTAATTTGTTCTATTCAGGGTATTCCAGAAGTAGCAGAGGTTGCAGCGCCAGTGCCTAGTTTCCCTATGAACCAGGCAACTTCTGAGGGAGTTGAAGCAGGTGGTGCGGCAGCTGATGCACCCACTTCTGGGGCCCCTAATTCATCTCCGTTAAATTTGTTTCCTCAGGTCTTTCACTATTGTAGATTGATTGAACTTTATCTGCTTGTCTTTTTCCTTTTCTGTGTTCTGATATTGTTTAACCTGTAACATCTTTAGGAAACAATTCCCGGTGGTGGCAGTGGTGGCCTTGGTCCCCTTGATTTCCTTAGGAACAGCCAGCAGGTTTGTTTCCTATCTAGAAAGATGTTCCCTTTCTTTGCCATTGTATCAGATTGAAAAGTTTACATTTATTGGGTGATCACATGAAACAATACAACTGAAATTCCAATCCGTCAAAATATGTGACATATAGAAACTCAATGAAACACTTAAAAAAATTGTGAAACAATTAGTTAAGACTATTAAATGAAGATAATGATCTATATTTGCCTTTTGTTTAACAAACACTACACAATAAATATAATATCTTATATTCATTAGAGAATTTGAAAAAGTTGAATGAAGATGAGGGATAGTGTTAGAGTATCTCACAGCACACTACTCTATTCTCTCAACTCAGATAGCTTCCTATAACACTCAAGAGAACTGATATTCGAAAAACACAAAAGAAGACAACACAATCACAAAGGAAACAGCAAGATTTATCCTGGTTCGGTCTTGAAATCCAAGACCTACATCCAGACTGCTATGCACCACCGAAATCCACTATCTTGAAACCTTAAGGAATGATTACAACGAGAACCCAGCCCTAAGCCCATATACACTGAAAGCTAAAGGGTAAAACTTAGGGAATACAAGCTAAATTCCAGCCACTCCCAATCTCTCGCACTCAAACCCAACCAAGATAGAAAACAGAAGTTGAAAGACTCCTATAATTCTGGCGCACTGCTAAGACTACAAGCCACGACCCCTATTTATAGAATATAAGGGAAGCGGTCTGTACCACAGAAGAATAAAAAACTAACTAACAGCCGCCTAACAACTAACAAACTTTATAAATGACTGCCACCTTCTAGAAACAATCCTTCTAGAAGAGCAATTAAATCTAACACTACAACAGAAGATAAAATGTGCAGCAATACAAAATACATTTAATCTAATCTAATACAAATGTTACAACAAATTCTCCACCCATTTGCACTTTGATTAGACTTTATCTTCAGCCTTGAAATGGCCTTCACTTCTAGGATCAGAACTGCCCTCCTGGATCTATCTGAAGGATCTTCATGCAGTGTTTAAGTTTAGCTGAAGGGACTGGCTTTGTAAACATATCTGCTGCATTGTCTTCTCCTGCAATCTTGGTTAGAAAAACAGTTTTATCTTCAATAATTTGTCTTATGAAATGGTGCCTTATATCTATATGCTTAGTTCTTTCATGATGGGCTTGGTTTTTAGACAAATGTATTGCACTTTGACTGTCACACATCAAAGTTGCTTTGACATCTATACCTAGGAGCTCACTAACTAGACCCTTGAGCCATATAGCTTCTTTTAAGGCATCAGCTACAGCTATGTATTCAGCTTCTGTAGTGGACAGGGCTACTACATGCTGTAAACCTGATTTCCAGCTTATTGTTGAATTCCACAGTTGGAAAACATAGCCGGTTGTTGATCTCCTTTTGTCCAGGTCAGCTGCATAGTCAGCATCCGAGAATCCTAGGATGCTGGCTTGGTCTCCTAATTTAGCTCCACCATAGGTTAAAGCATTTCTTATAGACCCTTTAAGGTACCTAAACATCCATTTCACTGCCATCCAGTGGGTTTTCCCTGGATTTGCCATAAATCTGCTAATGACACTCATTCCGTGGGCTAGATCAGGGCGGGTGCACACCATGCTATACATAATACTGCCTACAGCACTAGCATATGGAACATGATCCATTTCCCTTCTCTCTTCCTCAAGATTAGGAGACTGATCTGAGGATAATTTGAAATGGGCTGCGAAAGGTAGGCTGACAGTCTTGACTTCAGCCATACCAAACCTTACTAAGAGTTTTTCTAAGTAGGATTTCTGGGAAAGATAGATCTTCCTATGAAGCTTATCTCTAGTGATTTCCATTCCTAGAATTTTTCTAGCCTCACCCAGCTCTTTCATTTCAAATTCAGCTCTTAATTTTCTTTTGAGGAGTTGGATTTCTTGAGAAGAATGACTTGCTATAAGCATGTCATCTACATAGAGCAGTAAATATATGGAAATACTAGCAGATATGTGTTTGAAGTAGATACAACAATCATAGGAACTCCTAAAATACCCTTGGCCAATCATAACCGAGTCAAACTTTCGGTACCATTGCCTTGGGGACTGCTTAAGTCCATATAAGGATTTTTTAAGTAAGCATACTTTCTCCACCTCTCCCTTTGCTTCAAAACCTTTTGGTTGGCTCATAAAAATCCTTTCTTCTAGGTCCCCATGGAGGAAGGCTGTGGTGACATCCATTTGCTCAAGATACAAATTCATTTGAGCAGTGATTGCAAGGAGTATTCTTATAGAAGTATGCCTCACGACTGGAGAGAATACTTCATTAAAATCCACTCCTTGAACTTGAGTGAACCCCCTAGCCACTAGCCTAGCTTTGAACCTAGGTTTTGATTGATCTCCTGATCCTTCTTTAATTTTATACAGCCATCTACAACCTACCACTCGCTGCCCTTTTGGTTTTTCTACCAGTTTCCAGGTGTTGTTCTTATTTAATGATGCAATTTCGGATCTCATGGCTTCCTGCCATTTTTCTGCATCTTTAGAAGCCATTGCTTCTTCATAGGTAAGGGGTTCTTCTCCTATGGTTTCAACTGAACTATTAAAAGCATAGGCTACCAAGTCTGAAAAACCATATCTCTGGGGTGGTCTACGGGATCTAGGTTGCCTATCTCGAGCCACATTATATCTTTCAGGGTTTGCAGTATCTCTAAGGCTTGAATCTGCTTCACTGTCACATTCTTCTTCTTCTATTTGAGGGGATCCTTGGTCTAGATCTTGGTTATCTAAAGGTTCATGATCAATCTGCTCATAATCTGAGTTTTCCTGAACCGGATTTGGGATTTCACTTGGGATCTCCACCTGAACTGTTCTGTCAGGTTCTATCTGATTTTGTTGAAATTCATTTCTTCCTATTTTTATGGTAGACTCTTCATCAAAGGTTACATCTCTTGTAATTATGGTTTTAGGGCCATCTAATTCTAGATTCCATAGTTTGTAGCCTTTGACACCTGATGGGTAACCAATAAAAATGCATTTCTTAGCCCTAGGTTCTAGCTTACCTTGCTTTACATGTGCATATGCTAGACACCCGAATACTCTAAGGTGGGTTAAGCTAGGTTTATGGCCAGTCCATTTTTCATAGGGAGTTTGAAGGCTGATTGCTTTTGAGGGTGTCCTATTAAGAACATGGGTAGCAGCAGCTACTGCTTCACCCCAAAAGGACTTGGGTAATTGGGCATGGAATAGCATACATCTTACCCTTTCTAAAAGGGTTCTATTCATTCTCTCGGCAACCCCATTTTGCTTGGGATTTCCGGGAGCTGTAAGATGCCTAATTATACCACCTTCCTTGCACATTTGATCAAACTCCTTATTGCAAAATTCCAATCCATTATCGGTTCTAATAACCTTAACTGATCTACCCTTCTGATTTTCTACCATATTTTTCCATGATTTAAAAGTTTCAAAAGTGTTATCTTTTGATTTTAGGATATACACCCACAACATTCTTGAAAAATCATCTATTATAGATAGGAAATATTTAGAACCTCCATTGGATTCGGTTTGGGCTGGACCCCATAAATCAGAATGTATGTAATCTAAGGGGGCTTTTGAAGAGTGGATTGCAGTTTTGTTGAATTTTACTTTTGCCGATTTACCTAGAATGCAGGATTCACATTTAGATAGTTCTAGAGACTGTCCAATGTCTAATATACCTTGGCTAGCAAGTTCCTTGAGCCCTTGCTCACTAATATGTGACATTCTTAAATGCCACAAACTTGCTTTGGATCTAGAGTTTTTGTTGGCTGCTGAAACTTCACCACATAAAGTGGTGGCCTGCAATAGATAAATCCCATTCTTTAAAACTGCCTTCATGCATATTAATGATCCCTTTGAAATCTGAAAAAATCCTCCATCTCCTTTAAACTTATAACCATTTCTATCTAGTTCTCCAAGAGAAACTAAGTTTCTCTTTAAATCTGGGACGTATCTTACTGAGGTGAGAGTTTTTGTGGAGCCATCATGAAGTTTTAATCTAATGTCTCCCACTCCTTGAACCTTACATTCATGGTCATTGCCGAGCAAGACCTTTCCACCATTAACTTCTCTAAAGTTTTGCAACCAAAGTTTTCTAGGAGTCATGTGGAAAGAACAGCCAGAATCTAACACCCATTCTTGGCTGTCTGCAAGCTCACTGACTATTAAAGCTTCAGAACTGTCATAACCTAAGTCACAACAGTTTGCTCCACCATCTCCTGATTTTCCCTTCTCAGCTAAGTCTTTCTTTCTCTTTGGGCATAGCCGTTTAATGTGTCCTTCTTCCTGACAGTAATAACACTTTATCGGGCCTTTCCCATTTCTAGACTTAGACCTAGATTTACCCCTCTTCTTGTTTTCCCTTTTAGAGCCTCTAGACCTTACTGATAATGCATCTCCTGAAGTGGTTTTCTCATTCATTTTAAACCTTAGTTCTTTTGAATTTAAGGCTCCTATAACATCTTCTAATGAAAGTTTATCTCTACCATGTTGAAGAATGTCTACAAAATTTTCGTAGGATTTTGGCAGGGAATATAGAAGAACTAGGGCCTTGTCTTCCTCTTCATACTTAACTCCTATATTTTCTAAGTCTAGGCACAGTTTGTTAAAGTCATCTATGTGGTCAAGCAATTTATTTGATTCTTGCATTTTGAAATTAAAAAACCTGGCCTTTAAGAAGAGGCGACTGGACAGCGATCTTTGGAGGTATAAGTCTTCAAGCTTCTTCCAAATTTCGGCGGCTGTCTTCCATTTCGAGACTTCCCTGAGGACTTTATCGCCTAGACTTAGGATCAGAACGCTGTAGGCCTTTTTGTTGATCTCTTTCTTGGCTGTTTCTTGTTCCTCCGTCAGTGCTGGAACTTCTTTTCCAGTGGATGTGTCTGTTGCTTTTACTTCTTGCTCCAGGGCTCCTTCGAGTCCTTGACTGCAGAGAAGTGCCTCCATCTTTATCCTCCATAGGCTGAAATCGTTTGATCCATCGAATTTTTCGATGTCAAATCTGGAGGTTGAGGGAGCCATATCAGATTCTTGAAAGAAGCGAAATTCCTTGAGTTTCTTGAGAATCTTGATTGCCGAAGAACACTTCTTGGCTCTGATACCAAGTTGTTAGAGTATCTCACAGCACACTACTCTATTCTCTCAACTCAGATAGCTTCCTATAACACTCAAGAGAACTGATATTCGAAAAACACAAAAGAAGACAACACAATCACAAAGGAAACAGCAAGATTTATCCTGGTTCGGTCTTGAAATCCAAGACCTACATCCAGACTGCTATGCACCACCGAAATCCACTATCTTGAAACCTTAAGGAATGATTACAACGAGAACCCAGCCCTAAGCCCATATACACTGAAAGCTAAAGGGTAAAACTTAGGGAATACAAGCTAAATTCCAGCCACTCCCAATCTCTCGCACTCAAACCCAACCAAGATAGAAAACAGAAGTTGAAAGACTCCTATAATTCTGGCGCACTGCTAAGACTACAAGCCACGACCCCTATTTATAGAATATAAGGGAAGCGGTCTGTACCACAGAAGAATAAAAAACTAACTAACAGCCGCCTAACAACTAACAAACTTTATAAATGACTGCCACCTTCTAGAAACAATCCTTCTAGAAGAGCAATTAAATCTAACACTACAACAGAAGATAAAATGTGCAGCAATACAAAATACATTTAATCTAATCTAATACAAATGTTACAACAGATAGGGAAGTGAAGGACAAAAGACATTACAAGTCACTCATTTTCTTTGTTCTAATGTATTGGTTCTTTATGAAATCAATAGACCTTTGTGATAAATATCATTACTGTTACATTAACCTTTCTACAAGGTACACTTCCTTAAGGCGTGCTTCCCTAGAATTACTTTGCTTATCAAAAATAAAAGTTACTGTTGTTATATTTATTTTTTATACCTGCTAATACCATTACTACACTACCATTCCCTATCTTTCTATGTTAAGATGGTGAACTCATTCCTTTAAACATTCTATGTATGAGTTCCTAGGAATATACCTTCATTGACTGCTATATTTCAATCTTTCCAAAAACAGCCTTTGTTCACCCAAGGACCTCCCACCTCCCCATTGAGCTTTATTTTTGTATTGATTGGATACTTTCATATACCGGTATACAATACATTAATATTGTTATTTCTGTGTTTGTGTGTGTGGATTTGATTTTTTAGAATATGTTGCACAATAGGATTGTGAAATGGAACAATTAGTCAAAAAAAGAGGTAGAGGCAGATCCAAGAAGACTTTGTGAGAGACATTAAAATTTGATATGAAGTGTATGAGCCTAAATGAAGATATGACAAAAGACCGAAATACATGAAAGTCTAGAATTCATGTAGCCGACTCCACATAGTGGGATAAAGGCTGGATATGTTGTTGTTGTTGTTGTTGTTGCTGCACAATAGGATTGCTTATACACGACAACATTATTTTGCTAATATTGATTTGACAGTTCTCAGTTCAACAATAACAACAGTCACAACCCTTCTAGGTGGTATCAGCTTGATAGTTCTCATTTAATGTGGAAATTTTCAAATTATGCACATATACCTTTCATGTAAAGAGATTCATAAGTCTCAAGCATCCAATTATTTATTCTTGAGTTTCTATGCACTTTGCTGTTGGTTTTAATTTTTGTTTACAGAGGTTTAAATACATTTCAAATTCTTTTATTGTTTAATTTCTGTTGTGAAAACATCTCCGAATAAGTACATGAAAGAAGACATCAAAATGAAAGTTCAATTCTTACTTTCCAAATCTGATGCCATTTGTTTTGAGGGCAAGCTTGTAAATAGGAGTATAGTTTAATGATTTTCATTCAAGTAGTTGGATCAAGCTTCTTTCCCCCTCAGTTACCATGAAATGATAAGAAATTAGATTTTATGGATCTGCATTATACATGGGAATGTTTATTTGAATTTTTCAATGGCACTGAATTTAGTATTTCTTCATCAGTTTCAGACGTTGCGTTCAATGGTGCAAGCAAATCCACAAATTTTACAGGTTTGAGAGCATCTTATTTATTTAGATAATATATAGTACTTTTCTTTATCAAGGGTTTATTACCGTTATTTTGGCTGTACACAGCCGATGCTTCAGGAGCTTGGAAAACAAAACCCACAACTTTTGAGAATTATCCAGGAGCACCACGCTGAGTTTCTTCAACTAATAAATGAGCCTGTTGAAGGTTCTGAAGGGTGAGTAATCATTGGCATTTTTTACTAATGCTAAGATATGGAAGTGAAGAAACTTTTGTTTTGTATACTTTCCCCAACTTTTCTTGAAGAAAGGAGATCGGGGCAAGCTCAAAAGGGGGAAATTAAATAAACTTCTGCTTCCATGAAGGAAACATCTAATTAACTAATTTTAACTTTTATGGCCTTAGAAACAGACTTAACAGTTGTCTTCCTGAGCAGCCTGGTACATGCATCTAGAAGAGTTGCTTGAGGATGTATCTTCCTTGGGATATAAATTGGATGGGAGGATATTGTGTGATTGTGCTTCCTAGTATACGGATTCTTTTTGTGTCAAAATTGATATTCAGTACCATGTTTGGAGAATCTATTGTACAACATTACTGAACTTATTCATCTTCATTAACTAGTTCCTGAGCTTTTAATCATGTGGCTAATAAGGCCTGCAAACTAAGATGTCCTATTTGCTGATTGCTTGTACATCTTAAAACTCTGTTTCAGGGAATTATTTGATCACCCTGAACAGGACATGCCGCATGCTATTAGTGTCACACCGGCAGAGCAAGAGGCAATAGAACGAGTATGATTCATTTCATGTACTTTTTTGGTTTCAGATTTATTTCTTCTATTAGAGTAATTACTTTTTCTTTATATCCACTTTTTAGCTTGAGGCTATGGGATTTGATAGAGCGCTTGTAATTGAGGCTTTTTTGGCCTGTGACCGCAATGAGGAATTGGCAGCAAACTACCTATTGGAGCATACTGGAGATTATGAAGACTAAATGGTAATCTTTATTCAAGAACTTTACTAATTAATGTCTACTGGCACTTCTATATAATTTATTGTAGGTAGTATGTTTATATATTTATTGGTGTATGGACCTCTGGCATATGAGTTGCATTATTATTTAGAGCTCTCGAGAATTAAGGTGTGCAAAAAAGTGAGATGAAAGACAAAAAGCAACAGGCTTTGAAAGACAAAGCGAAAAAGAATTAGCATTTCAATGTTATCCATGCTAGTTATCATGATGTCCCCTCGTAGGTGGGATCCCCCTCCATATAGAGGCTAGAAATGCATTCCTGTTAGGATATGGTTTCTGTCAAGGAAAAAGGATAATTTAATCCAAACATGTTTGAAGTATGTGCTGATTATACTGTAGAACCTATTCCTAATAAGATTTGAAACAGGAACTCCTTCTCTTTCAAGTTAGCCTCCTGGCACTTATATTGTTAATGGGGATGTGCTGAGATAAAGCTCTAACTCAAGCCACCGACCCTAATGACTTTAGAATTTTCACTTTTTTATTGCAAGATCTTTGACATCTGCACCACCTTTGCCTTTAAGGAAGTTTCTTATCCAATACCTTTGTACCTTAGCTGAATGGTTCAGCTAACAAATGCACTTGACATTGATTTGATGTCCAGTTTGTCCATTACATGGTTTGGTTTATCTTCAGACGTGTGTCTTTGGAAATTGTTCCATCCAATCTGAAGGGTAGCATGTTCTTATCTAAGTATCTTACTATCCTATCACATTGATGATATAAACTTTATTCCTATAATGTTTATAAGCTAAGAGAAGAATGATCTCTATTTCACCATAATTGAAGAACATGACTCCTCTCTTCTTGTAGAGGGAGGATACAACAAATTAGAAGATGATCAAACTAGGAAATAATTTACAAGTTATATAGGATATTCTTATTTTAAAGTAGAATCAATCAATCAAAGAGATTTGGGCCATCAATCAAGAGATTGGAGCCAATTCCCACTAATCAAGGGATTTGTCTCCTTTCCATTTCAACACTCCCCTGCAAGCTAGCTGGAAGATATCTTCCATGGCAAGTTTGCTCACTAGATTTTCAAATTGTTTCTTATGTAACCCCTTTGTGAGGACATCAACAATTTGATCAATTGTTGGAATGTAAGGCATACAAATAACCCCATTGTTAAGTTTCTCCTTGATAAAATGCTTATCCACCTCTACGTGTTTCGTTCTGTCATGGAGGACCAAATTGTGAGCAATGGAGATCGTAGTTTTGTTGTCACAGTAAACCTTTTCTGGTAAGGAAATAGGAACCTTCAATTCCTCTAGTAATCTTTTTATCTACATAACCTCACAAATCTTGTGGGCTATTGAACGGAATTCGGCTTCAACACTACTTCTAGCTACTACATTCTGTTTCTTGCTCCTCTAAGTGACAAGATAACCTCCCACGAAGGTGTAATAGCCCAAAGTAGATCTTTTATCTATAACGCTGCCTGCCCAATCTACATTGGTATAGGCCTCTATGTGTAGGTGTCCTCATTTTTTGAAGAGCAATCCTTTTCCAGATGTTCCCTTTAGGCACTTTAGGATTTTGTAGGCAGCTTCAAAATGCTCTGAACCTGGCGAATGGATAAATTGACTTACAATACTTACTGCGAAAGCTATACCAGGTCAAGTGTGAGATAAATAGATGAGTCTACCCATAAGTCTTTGGTATTTCTCTCTATTTACCACATCTTTGGCTTCGGCAGGTTGTAGCGTCAAATTAGACTCTACGAGAGTTTTAGCTGTCTTGCATTCAAGCATCCCTATGTCATTAAGCAAATCCAAAACATACTTATGTTGATTGACGAAAATTCCGTCTTTTGATCTTGCAAATTCCATCCCAAGGTAGTACTTTAGGGTCCCCAAATCCTTGATCTCAAATTCATGTGCTAGCTTTCTCTTAAGCTCTCCAATTTTTGCACTATCATCACTAGTCATTATTATATCATTCACATATGCAATCAAAATAGCCTTTTTACTGTCTCTAGAGTGTTTGAAGAACATTGTGTGGTCAATTTGACTCTAAATGTAACCATAACTCATCATTGCTTTTTCAAACCTTTCAAACCACGCTCTTGGTGACTATTTCAAACCATATAAGAATTTTTCAATTTGCATACCTTGTTGGCATCGAGATTCTTCTTAAATTCAAGTGGAAGATCCATGAACACTTCTTCCTCCAAATCTCTATTCAAAAAGACATTCTTTACATCAAGCTGGTGTAGAGGCCAATTAGAATTCACTACTAGAGAAATGAGTACTCGAATTGATTTTATCTTTACAATCGGAGCAAAGGTCTCTTGATGGTCAATACCGTAAGTTTGGATGAAGCCCTTGGCAACAAGTCTTGCCTTGTACCTCTCTATGCTCCTATTTGGCTTCCATGTTACAGTAAAGACTCGTTTACAACCTATAGTTGTCTTGCCTTTCAATAGCTCCACAATCTTCCAAGTCTCGTTTTTTTCAAGAGCATTCATGTCCTCCTTTACTGCTAACTTCCAATCTGGATCACCTAGTGTATCCTGAATACTTCTTGGTACATGCAAGTTAGAAATATTTGAAAGAAATGGCTTGTGGTTATTGGATAGTGTTTGTATGACAGGTATTTGGAAATAGGATGTTTAGTACAAAAACTTACTCCTTTTTCTAGTGGCAATGGGAACATCAAGATCAAACAAATCAAATGAGGGAGAATTTGAAGGAGTAAGTTTAGAGTTACCCTGAGTGGAAGGAGGACCATCATTCGAAGATGCTAACTGCTCAGTTATTGGAGGGACATTCGAATTAATAGCATTTTTCTGAGGTTTTCTTCTGATATAAGACTAAAGCTCAAGTTTCGAATTGCTTTGATTCGTTTGTAGTAATTCTTCTCCCGATTCCGACTCCATTATGCTTGGCACCTGTGAACTAAACACATCCTACTCTTTTTTATTTGAAGCACCAGTTTCTTTGGATTATTTATCAGAATGGAGTGGAGTGTCAATCATATCAATCATGTTTGGAAGAGGTTTAAGAATTTTCAAAGGTTCAGGAATTTTCAAAAAATTATCTTTTTCTGCATTATTCTCCCTCTGAAAATGATTTTTGATAAAATATGGTTGATTCTCCATTAAAGACACATCCATGCTTATGTGAGTTTTCTTTGTCCAAGGATTAAAGCATTGGTACCCTTTTCTATTTGGAGCATAGCTAACAAAAACACATTTTCTAGTCATTGGATCCAATTTGAATCGAAAAATTTGTGGAATGTAAACAAAGCATGTGCATCCAAAAATTTTTAAAGGTAGTTCAGAGTACAACTGACACGTAGAAAATTTTCTTTTTTTAGAGAATTCAAACGTGTCTCAAAGTTTCATACCTAAGTTGACATTTTATTGATTAGATGGCAAGCAGTTAAAACAACATCTACCTTAAGGTATTTTGGGACATTCATAGAAAATATAATAGCCCTTGTTACCTCAAGTAAATGTCTATTTTTTTGTTCAGCTATGTCATTATGCTAGGGAGTTTCATGACATGTTGATTGATGTAAAATACATTTTTTTGGAAAAATTTCCCTTAACATTCATTGAAATACTCTCATTCCATTATCAGATTGAAAAATACATTTTTTTTTTTAAATTGGGCTTCGATCGTGTAAAATAAATCTTTGAAAACTCTTTACCACTTTGGATTTCTTATTAAGCAAGTAAACCTGAAATAAACTAAATTCTTGAAAACTTACTTGAATGTTATTGAATCCAAGTAGAGATATTTATACAAGTACAAAATATCTATTCTATTTCCGAGAAAATAGGAATAAATTCAAATTTAGATAACAGTAACTAATATTCGAAATGTTGGAATTTATCTTTTACTTTCAAGCTGTATCTTTCCTTGAATTTTGGAGTTTTATCTTATCTTCTAGGTTGTCTTATCTTTTAAATTTTGAAGTCTTATCTTATCCAACCACCTTATCTTCCTTTTTTAAACTTAAACACCCAATCTCATCAACCGACACTCACTCTCAAGCTGAGGAATAAATACTTGTCATTCCTAGCTTACCAATTATAGATTCGAAACTTGGTTTTGCCATGGTTTTGTAAACATATCAACCACTTGACTTCTTGTAGGAATATAGGATAGATTAATTCCTCCTTCCTCAATTTCTCTCTTTATAAAATTTTGGTTCATTCTCACATATTTCATTCAATCATGTTGAACTGAATTTTTAACAATACTAATTGCTAATTTACTATCATTGTATACCTTTGTTTGTTGTGATAAGGGAATATGCAAGTCTTCCATCAGCCTTTCTAATCAAATCATTTCACAAATTCCTTGAGCTATAGCTCGGATTTCTGCCTCAACACTATTGCGGGCAACAACCAATTGCTTTTTACTTCTCCATGCAACTACATTTCCCCATACTTTAGTACAATAATCTGAAGTTGACCTACCATCTTCAATAGATCCAACCCAATCTGCATTGATAAAGCCCTCAATTCCTCTTTCTACTATTTTCTAAAATAGCAATTCCTTTCTAAGTGTCCCTTTTAGATACCTTAGGACATGAAAAGCAACATTCATATGTCTTTGGGTGGGAGAATACATATATTGACTTATTACACCCACTACATAAACTATATCTGACCTTGTAAGGGATAAATAGATTAATTTTCCACCAACCGTTGGTATCTTTCCTTCTCTATCGGGGCATCATCACTAATTTCTCCAGGTTTTCAGTTCTTTTCTAGGGGTGTTCCAACAGGTCTACACCCTAACATACTTGTTTCTTTTAACTAATCAAGTGTATATTTTCTTTGTGAGATGAAAAGGCCTTCTTTACTCCGAGCCATCTCCATTCCTAGGAAATACCTCATTGTTCCTAGGTCTTTGACTTCAAATTCAGCTCTCAATTGCTTCTTCAAGTTTTCTATTTCTTGCATGTCATCTCCTGTCACTATAATATCATCCACATAAGTTGTCACTATAATATCATCCACATAAGCGATCAATATAGCCTTCTTTCCATTAACTATGTCTTTTATGAACAAAGAATGGTCTGCTTGCCCCTATTTATACCCTAATCGATATAGGGTCATGTTGAACTTTTTGAACCAAGCTCTTGGTAATTGTTTTAACCCGCATAGAGACCTCTTAAACTTACAAACCTTTCCAGTGTCCACTTGTTGCTCAAAACTAGGAAGAACCTGCATATATGTTTCCTTATCCAGATCTCCATTGAGGAAGGCATTTTTAATATCGAATTGATATAAAAGCCACTCTAAATTAACAGCAATAGAGAGTAATATCCTAATAGAATTCAGTTTAGCCACATGAGCAAATGTTTCTTCATGGTACTGTGTTACAGTACTAATTTGTTACAGTGTTATGCAATGGTTATTATTATTATTTTTTTTGGTTGAAGATAATGGTTGTGCCAATTTTTTGGGGTTCTCAGTGGGGAAATAAATAGTACTGTGCTGACTTTCCTTTAAATAGCTTAAAATGGTGTTTTCTAAGCTGAAGTAATGTATATTTTGTTATTGATGCTTATGACTATATTGGCATATTATTGGTTTTACTTCCTCCATCTTATTGAAATAATAATTCTTCTAGGTTCCTTGGGCATGATAGCTTATTTTTTAGCCCTTGCCTAGAACACTCAAACCCTTAAAGACGACCTAGTCAAGAGGATTCCAGAAGGCTTCTGAGATGAGACTCTTTCTGATAAAGCTTCATTAGGGCAGATGATACAATGAAGTTACTAGATTTGGAGAGTCTATGGTCATTGGAGTACGCATGTAACCTTTGCAGCCTGAATTGATATGGTAGGCTGGTAAAATAACTTACATATCTCAACTTTCATACACAGGTGTGACAATAAGATGACTGCCTAGTATGCTAATTACAACTTAACATGGAATATTTGGTTCTATCTAAGGTTGTTAAAATCAAGATTTTAAGTGGGATAGAATGAGGGTCTATAAAATCAAATCGTAAACTCAGATCGTAAAATCGTAATATTTTAGAGACAATTAAAAATACTCTTTAATGTATGTAAATATATGTTCAGAATCACATAATTTTATAAAAAATGAATTAATATTGCTTAATAACATGATTATTACAATTTACAACCGTATTCCTTATGAATAAAGTATATCTATGTACCTATTTCAAAATAAATTTATCTATTAATTTCAAAAATACTAAACAATATAAAATTTTTAAATATTAAGTTAATCTTTTGTCATCATTCATCCATAATCAAAATTTCAAATATTAATTTATATATAATGTAAATTCTCATAAGTCAATCATAACCTAATATAAATAAAAACAACACACATTATTAAACATCTAACAAAAGTATGCAAGTGTACAAACCAAGCTTATCAAGTTTACATATCGAGTTTACTGAGTTTACAGTATTGAATCGCGAGTCTACTCTAATTTTATGAAAATTTGAGTTTATAAGCGAGTTGACTCATTTAAAATTATGTGACTCGTAAACTCGTATGAGTTGACTCGTGAGTTTGACAACAATGGTCCTATCGTGAACATGATTTGGGTGTTGCAATGCTCTGCTCCATCCCTGGACTTCACTTGGCCACTTTGTTGTCGTGATTGCTCCATCCACGGGAGGTGGGCAACTTGGAATCGGATCTTTTGGGAACTCTTTTCATTTGATATAAGTCTTGATCTTACCTGTTACTTTATAATGAATTTCAAGGTCAGACAAATCCTTCTAATGTTGTAATACCTCACCTCCCGGAAATCACTTGTTTGGCCTTACTTTGTGAGCTTGCCCGGCGTCACTTGGCCCTCTTTTCCCCTTTCAAAGGTGTCATGACTCTAGGGTTTCAACAGAGAATTAGTGCCAATTTTAGGAGAATTAGGGCAGAATTTGAGAAAGAGGGGAAAATAGAAAGAGGCGGAAGAAACAGGGAGTCGAGACAGAATAGAGGGAGAATCGGGAGGGGGAAAGATAGGAAGAGAAGCTGGGGGGGAGAAGAGACGGGTCTGAGATAGAGAGAGAGTTTGGGAGAGGAGAGAACAGATGTTTCAATTGATATTTTTTGGATAATCCCCACTACAACAGCCTAGTAGCTTTATATAACTACTACAATAGCTTAACAGAAAATACAAGATAACTACCCTAACAACTCAACAGATTACAAGATAACTATCCTAACAACACAACAGAATTAACTACTACTCCTGAGGGATAATCTGCTATACTCAACCCTATCATAAGCTCTTATTCATCCTAGGGTCCTGACAAAAGGTAATTCATACTTTTATCATTCTGAGCAAGGCGGCCTCTACTTGAGTGCTATTGAGGTCATCCTCTCTGACTATCCTATTGTGACTAAAGTGCACCTTATGGTTGACAGTCTGGAGCCTATAAAAACTTTGTACCCACTAATGTGTTAAGGGAAACCAATCTGTGTTGATGTTGGTTGTCCCTTCACTCCCTTTTATCTCCTTTTCTGGTAAGTCGTGATTGTTATAACAAGATAGAGTGACATGTATGATGAAGAAACAAAGAAAAACAAAAGAGAAAGCTATCTACATGCAAGTAGGTATCATTGAGAAAGTCAGCAAATGAT
This sequence comes from Diospyros kaki, assembly GCA_036245055.1. NCBI lineage: Eukaryota > Viridiplantae > Streptophyta > Magnoliopsida > Ericales > Ebenaceae > Diospyros > Diospyros kaki. The sequence continues at coordinate 10,241,686 of BSEG01000003.1, forward strand.
GATAGACCAAAAGGTGTATGCCTCCGCCAGGGCCAAAAAAAAAAAAGAGAAAGAAAAATGGGAATAGTTACTCTCAAGCAATGAATGGAATGCTTCGGTTGCATGTCCTACCCAAGGACAGTGTCATGTCGATGTAGAGGTTGGCATCATCCACTATATACCAAAATAGACCAAAAGTTTTTTATCGTCTCTGCTCATGTTGTAATTTGATTTTACATTATGTTCGTGTCTGATTAGACTTAGAATGGCTGATTCATTTTCTTATTGGGCTCATGTCCGCAGTTATTTTACTTTTTGATAACTCTGTCACCGACATGAATGAATGTGTTATCCCTGACTCTAGTGATTTTTGGATGCAGTCATATATCCCGGTGAAGATGAACGGATGCAATGTTGTTGACATGTTGTCCCAGGAGTTTTTTTAATGAAAGCGGCGCAACATGGTGAGAAATTGAGGTGGCACTGTGGATCATCTTCATTTTTTTTTTCGAGTATTTATGCAAATGACTGGATGGTTCACTTGATGGGCTGGGTTGGTTGGGTTGGGTTGTGCAGTGCAGTTGATTTTTTTTTGTGGTAACCCGTTGTTTCTCTTTCTGTTGGAGTTGGGTTGTGGCCCCGAGAGAGATTCTGATACTTTTGAACGTTTTTTCTCCTCCTCCTCCTCCTCCTCATCTGGCCTTTGCCAGGGAGGGAATTATTGAGAATTCAGATGTCAATTTAATTTAGTTTGGTTCACCTTTTTTCGGGGGTTGAGTCACTGCTCGAGTTGGCTTCTCTCAACTATTTTGTTGTAATTGCTGTTGTTTCAACAATAACCCTTAATAGTAGCAATACCCAATACTAATGTTAAAGTCGAATGAAAGAAAAATTAATAGCCCAAGAAATTTACTAAACTTGTATTGAGTTTGGCAACAAAGTTTAAGCTCTAATAACAACATAATAACTGCAGCACAAGACAGGAGTCTAAACAATCATAGATTTAAGTCACGATCTGAATTTTCCAAAGGTCAAAACTTGGTTGCCATTTGGTGCCCTTCGTCTGTTTCATATTGCCTTTTGTTGTATTGTAGTTGTGATATATTGTATATTACGTTATGAAAGCAGTATTTGGTAGTTGAGTGAGGCCTGGTGGTTATTAATGTTGAAAACAAGTAATAAATATAGTCCAATTGTTTTTCTTTTTGGGAAAAAGAAAAATTTAAAAAAAAAATTTAAAATATTTTGAAAATAATTTAAAAAATATGATTGTTTAATAAAAATACATAATATATTTTATGTATGGGTGCAGTGTATTTATATAAATTTTTATATATATATTTTTTCTTATTGTGGGTGTTCAGTTTAAAATTGATATTGGACTAAGATTATTTTTTACTTCTTTTTAGATTAAATATTGAATTGAATTTATTAAATTTTGAAATAAACTGAGAATCTTTTCCCATCTTTCATATCAGCAACGCCTGGTTTTTTATATTCAAAATGTCGATGTGAGTCAGTGTTGTTAACAGGTTGAGGTTGAGAATCAATCCTACTTAGTGCCTTATCTAACACAATAATTACCCCCCAAGCGATTAAAATATTTCCAAAAAGAATATTAATTTTCCTCAACTTCTATGCTGTGCTAAAATTGCTGCTCATCTGCCTTTGCAACATGAAAATTACAATAAGTTATAATAGCCACTTTTCTCTAAGTTTTAGTTTAGTAAAATTATTATAGCTACTTAATTTCATACGTCTAGTATTAGATGATAGTGGTAAGAGAAGACTTATGATTAGATAAAAGTTTCAAATTTATTTTTTTTAGGCTTCTTCTTCTTTTCTTTTTTTTTTTTACTAAGTAGGTGAATAACATTTCTCCTATTTCATACGTTAAGGATTGGATGATGGTGGTAAAAGAAGACTTGTGATCAGGTAAAAGTTTCAAATTTAATTCTTTTAAGTTTTTTTTTTCTTTTTTTACTAAGTGGACGAATAACATTTCTCATATTCTATACGTTAAGAACTGTATGATGGTGATAAGGGAAGACTTGTGGTAAGGTAAAAGTTTCAAATTTAATTCTCTTAGGTTTCTTTTTCTTTTCATTTTTTTTTACTAAGTGGACTGATAACATTTCTCCTATACCATACGTTAAGGACTGGATTATGGTGGTAAGAGAAGACTTGTAGTTAGGTAAAAGTTTCAAATTTAATTCTTTTAAGCTTTTTTTTTTTCACTAAAGGGATGCATAACATTTCTCCTATTCTATACGTTAAGCACTGTATGATGGTGGTAAGAGAAGACTTGTGGTCAGGTAAAAGTTTCAAATTTAATTCTCTTAGGTTTCTTCTTTTTTTTCATTCTTTTTACTAAGTAGATAGATAACATTTATCCTATTTCATACGTTAAGGATTGGATGATGATGGTAACAGAAGACTTGTGGTCAAGTAAAAGTTTCAAATTTAATTCTCTTAAATTTCTTCTCTTTCTCATTTTTTTTTACTAAGTGGATGGATAATATTTCTCTTATTTCATACATCAAGGACTGGATGATACTGGTAAGGGAAGACTTGTAGTCAAGTAAAAGTTTCAAATTTAATTCTCTTAAGCTTATTTTTTTTCGTTTTTTTCACTAAGTGGACAGATAACATTTCTCTCATTTTACACACTAAGGATTGGATGATGGTGATAAGGGAAGACTCGTGGTCGAGCAAACGTTTCAGATTTAATAACTATAATGATCGAAATATACATTAGACCAGCAGTCAGAATGATTTGAAAGATGATTAATTCACCAAAATTAATTTTAAAATACAATTAAGTGCTAATTTATATATATTCACCAAAGCTATTTTATAGGTAGTTGTCTATGTTTTTTAGTATTTTAAGTTTGTACAATTTATTAATTAAGCTACATAAAATATTTGGAATGACAATTTATACTAACAAAGAGCTTTGTCAATTAATAATCAATGAGTTTTCAATATGAGAAGAAATTTATAGATGAACAATGTAATCATTTCGGTGACTCTGGAGAGCGCACTCACGCTATCTCATTCATTTTGGTTCAATCTATTTTATTTAGATTAATTTATTTTTTAATTTTTTTATATTATTATGTATTAATCAGAAATATTATTTTTTTTGTGAGTAATGCTATTTATTAGTTGGCACAATTTTATTCGAAATTTATACACGTGTACCTTCTCATTTTTTAATAAAATTATGCCAATTAAATTGAAGATAGATTTCTAATTTAAATAAATAATATTTTTTTTTAATATTTGGCGCGCCTCTATGGTTACTATTAATATTGCTTGAAGCCCCACTGTCTAAAGCCAGAGCTTTCCACGTATCAGAACTGTGTGGGGGCTTCACTCAGAATCAGCGCCTAACTGGATTTAGTACTCAAAATAAAACCAGAAACGCAAGTGGAAGAGGCAAGAGGCAGTGGCGGTGGCCGTGGCCGTGGCGGTGGCGGTGGCGTTTTCACGAATATATAAATATCACACCCCGGATACCATCGATTAATCGCTCTCGAGCTAGGGTTTTATTCGGGGTTTCGAATTCGTTTGACGGTAGGGTTGGTACCAGAGCAGGACTAAATGGAAGGCGGCTGTTGGGATGATCAGTCTGAAAAGAAGAAGAAGAGACCTCATTCGAGCGCTTTCTCCCCCCCTTCTCCCCTTAGCCACACTGTCAGCTTCCTCTCCCTCTTGTCTGCTCATTTCTTCTTTCCTTTAAGCTTTTGTTCGCGTTTATGGAATTCGAATGTGTATCTGTGTGCTATCCCCTTGATTTTTGGCATGCGATTAGGGTTTCTGTTGCATCGAATTGACTATCCATGTATGAATTGACGTTCTCATAAATTTTTGCTGGCCCGAAATGGAATTGCTGTCCATTTTTGTTTATGTTATGCAAAGATGAATGCCTTCTTTCATGAACCATGTTTTGGAGCTCTGCGTAAGTTAGCTTTAGGAAAAAGAACTGGGACTTTGGTTCCTTTTTCTCATCTGTATGTTGAAACAATTTAATGAAGGAAAGAAATAGAAGAAAGATTAGTGTGAGGACCCTACGGATGTACTAGGAATTCTCTTCCTCATAAGAGAATTTGCCTTGTCACGTCCTTCGGACCTGACAATTAGTTAAATTTTCTTTTGGCTGGACTACTTTGTAGAGTTGATCCAACAAGGGCTCTTTTGCACAAGCCTTAGGCCACAACATAGAATATGTGCAAGTCTTGCAAGGTATTTGGGTCTTTGACTTGAACTCACTAGATTGAATAAAGAGTTCATACAAGTCTTCAATCTCTCGCTTTCTCAATTTGTCTTCCTCTCTTTGGTTTGTTTTTGTGTCTTGGACTCCTAGTCCTAGCTTCAACACAATATGCATGATTAGATGATGGAGCAGATGCATCAATTCATGATGATGTTTTCAGCTCAACAACCGATAAGACTCTCAGCTGAATTTCCTCCTAGGGAGAGGTCGGAGCCAATCCTTCGTGGAGTGGGAATGGGACACCGGCCAATAGGATCGTCTGAGTTTGAATTAGAGTCGGAGGTTGTGGGGGAAAATATATTAGAAAGGAGATTAGGAACTTAGGCTAATCAGAATCAACTGAGTTTTCTAGCATCAGAAGGAGATAAGGAACTCAAGCAAATCGAAATTTGCCGAGTTTTCCGGCACCAAAGCTAGAGATTCCACTCTTTGATGGAGAGAATCCTAGATGGTAGGTAAGACGTTGTGAAAGGATGTTTACCCTTTGCCAAGTGCCTGAATAGTAGAAGATTACCCTGGCTTTTGCTTACCTTAATGACATGGGAGATGCCTAGTTCCAAGGGTGGATTAGGGTGAAGGAAGGTAGTCCCTTGAGTGTATTTGTGGATGATCTATGTGAAATATTTGGAGATAGGACCATGATGGATGTGATTGAAGAGTTTAATAAACTCAAACAAGAAAGGATAGTGTAGACCTGCCAGCTCAAGTTTGAAGAGCTAAGGTCATTAATGATGGTACATAATCCCCACTTAACCTAAGGTTATTTTGTGTCAAGTTTCATTAGTGGCCTAGGAGATGAGGTGAGGCCAATGGTGAAAATGATGCAGCCCCGAACCATCAAACAAATGGCTGAAAGTGCTCGGTTACAAGAGCTAACCACAGAGGCCTTGATGAAAAACAAAAGGTTCAAATGAAAGGATTGAGCTCAACTATTTGGCTGGTGGGGAATAGAGTAATGGGAAAGGAGATGGGGCACGATAACAAGGGTGTCCTAACATTACCAGCTGCAACCCTTGTTCTTGCAACATGAGGGAAGTTGGTAGAGTAGAGACGTCAGACTGGGTTATGTTATCGGTGTGAAGACAAGTACTTCCCGGTGCATAGGTGCAAGAGACAACTACTATTGTTGGAAGGAGAAGGGGATGAAGAAGAGGAAGGTGGAGAACCCTCAGAGGCTGAAGGAAAGGATAAAGGAGAGATCTCCTTACATGCACTCAAAGGGTTGGCCAACAGCAAAATCATCAAGGTAGAAGGAAGAGCACATAATTGCCCATTAATGGTACTCATTGACAGTGGGACTCATAGCTTCTTGGATGAAGCTATGGCAAGGAAGCTAAAATGTGAGGTCACTAACACTCACATTTTTTTAGTAATAGTAGCAAATGGCAGTAAGATCCTAAGTCATTCAGCCTGCATGGGGTTCTGTTGGGAGATGAATGGGTAAGATTTTGAGGCTAACTTGAGGTTATTGAAGTTGGGCGGTTGTGATGTTGTGCTTGGGGTGGACTGGATGAAAGATGGAGGTGACTTTTGAGAAATATGGAAGAAAAAGGACCCTAAGGGGTAGCCATGAATGTATGTAAGATAATCTCGGTAAAGAAGTTGTAGAGGATGTTCAAAAGCAAATTCTACCTAGTGGCATAGCTATTCTCCATTCATGCCATGGAGCCAGCAGGGGAAAATTTGGAGTAAGAAGGGCAACTAACAGTGACTGTGGGTAGCCCATTCACAAGACCAGTGGAAGGTACATGAAACTGACTCACTTAATGCGCTTTTAATTGAATTTAGGGACCTTTTTACTAAACCAGATTCCTTGCCACCCAAGAGACCCTATGGTCGCACTATCATCTTAAACCCAATATAGAACCTGTCAATGTAAGATCCTACCATTACCCACCTAGATAGAAAATTGAGATTGAAGAACTCATCAAAGACATGTTGTAAAAATCTATCATCCAACCAAGCCATAACCCGTTTGCATCACTCGTGCTACATGTCAAAAATAAAGATGGTTCATGGAGATTTTGTGTTCACTACTGTCAACTAAATGCTATAACCATCAAAGACAAGTTTCGCACGCCCATTGTGGAAGATTTACTTGATGAACTTAAACATGCTTATGTTTTTACCAAGCTAGACCTTAGATTAGGCTATCATCAAATTCGGATGAGGCCTGAAGACATTCTCAAAATAACCTTCAAAACCCACCAAGGGCACTATGAATTCATAGTAATGCCATTTGGTCTCACCAACGCCTAAGCTACCTTTCAAGCATTGATGAATCAGATTTTTGAGGCCTATTTACGCAAATTCATCCTGGTATTTTTTGATGATATCTTAATCTACAACCCTTCATTTGCCAAACATCTAGACCACCTGAAAACCATCTTTGAGGTCCTCAAATTCAATAAATTGTATGTTAAGGAGTCAAAATGTGCCTTTGCATAGAGATAGGTGGAGTACTTAGGCCATATTACCTCCAATGCAAGGGTAAGCATTAACCCCGGTAAGGTGGCAACTATGGTTGCTTGGCTTAGGCCTAACAATGTTAAGTGCCTTAGGGGTTTCTTGGGGTTAACCGGTTACTACTGCCGGTTTGTTAAAGACTATGGGATAATCAGTCGACCCCTAATCGAATTATTGAAGAAGGATGGATTCACTTGGGACTCTAAGGCAGAGGAGGCATTCTGTAAGCTCAAGAAGGCTATGCATGAAGTATCAATCCTAGGGTTACTAGACTTTAGTAAACCCTTTACCCTTGAAACGGATGCTATCGCCGGTTTGAAATTTTGTTACAGCAAAAGTTGCATACACAGTTGCAACGGAAGGGAAGGACAAAGCTGATGGGCTTGGATTATGTAATCCAATATAGAAAGAGAAAGGAAAACTTGGCTATTGATGCACTATTTAGGTGCCATGAGGAGGGTAGTTCTACTGCAATCACAATAGTGATCCTGGATTGGTATCAAGAAGTGACCTCCAGTTATGAGGCTGATGGGAATGCTAAGGAACTTTTTTAGCAACTAGTGGTGGATCCTTCAGCAAAACCAGGGTGTACCCTTACCAATGGCCTAATTAGATACCAAGGGAAGCTGGTGATGGGGGTGGTGACAATCTTAAGAAGAAGATATTGGAAGCATTACACGATTCTCCTGTAGGGGGACATTTGGGCATTGTGAACACCTATCACAAGGTCAAGCGGCTTTTCCATTGGCTAGGGCTAAAGAGGTATATGATGGAATTTGTGTTGAGTTGTGATACTTGTAGGAGATGCAAGTCAGAAACAGTGGCTACCCCAGGGCTATTACAGCCTTTGCATGTTCCAGGGGAGCCCTGGGAGAGTATCTCAATGGATTTCATTGAGGGACTTCTTAAATCGAAAGGGAGAGACTGCATTATGGTGGTGGTGGATAGGTTTACAAAATATACTGATTTCATAGGCCTGACCCATCCCTACACTGCTCAGGAGATAGCTAAAGTATTCTTGGATCAGGTGGTAAAATTTTGTGGTACCCCCTAAAGCAATAGTGTCTGACCGGGACAAAATTTTTACTAACCTACTATGGACAGAACTGATGAGATTATTGGGTGTCAAACTTAATATGTCCATTGCTTATCACCCGGGATCAGATGGCCAAATAGAAATGGTAAACTAGTGCTTGGAAACGTACTTACATTGTGCCTGTTTTCTACAGCCAAAGACTTGGCATAAATGGCTTGCAATGGCTCAGTGGTGGTACAACTCCAACCACCACAACTCCATAAAGATGTCTCCCTTTGAAGCTTTTTATGGTTACAAGCCACCTTTGTTACTAGCTTTGGGTAATTTCTCTACAGTGGCAGTCATAGATACCTACCTACAACAAAGGTAGCAGGCCTTAAGAGTACTTAAAGTTGAGTTAGCTACCTCCAAGAATTGTATGAAACAATTTGCAGATAAAAGGAGAAGTGAAAGAGAATTTCAAGTTGGGGAAGTGGTGTATTTGAAGCTCAAACCAGGTCATCTGAAAGCCCTACTCTAGAAACCTAACTCTAAGCTAAACCCAAAGTTCTATGGTCCATTTCCAATTGCAGCCAAGGTAGGCAATGTGGCTTATTGGCTACAGCTATTGGAGGACTCCAACATCCATCTGGTATTCCATGTATCACTCCTCAAGAAGTCGGTGGGAGCACAACTAGTGAGCTCAACCCCGCCCTCCATTCCCAACACAATTGATAGTGCTAGGGAGCCTATAGCTATAGTAGACAAAAGGGTCAGTTACAGGTGAGGGGCTCCTATTACTCAGGTTCTCATATAGTAATCTAACCTCCATCCAGACAATAACACTTGGGAGTGTCTTCTAGATATTCTCAAGCAGTTCCCACAAATGGCTAACCTCCTTAACATTTCTCGAGGACAAGAAAATTTTGAAGAGGGAGGTAATTTGTCATGTACTAGCAAGATAAGAGGGAAATACTATAATTAGAATATACTGGAGCAGGAGAGTAGTATATTAGAAAGTATGCAGTAAGGGGTTGTACTTGGTTTGTTGCTGCATTGAGCAGTTTGTACATTCCCAGCACATGTAAGTGATTACCCCCACATTGGGGGGGGGGGGGGGGCTTAGAATCAGCTATAAGTAAGAGCTGATTACACCCCATGACATATATGAAAATTCTGATTGTTCTCTCCCTCTTTCTCTCCTGTTCTATCTTCTTTCCTCCCTAAACCTCTTTGATTTCTCCCTATTTCTCTCTCGATCTTTCTATTGATTGGGAATTCTCAGTTAGATCCTTCGGGAGTGGACAATCAACTAATTCAATTTACTGTGTAATTAGCAACCCTGAACCTCAGATTCCCTACCACCTAACATCAACCACACATGCAACATATTTGAAATCTCGAGGGTTAGTTTAGAAAAATCACAATCTTTAATTGTTAAGTGAGCGAAGCCAAAGACTTGATCGAGTATAATTTTTCTTGGCCAAATTAGCTACTTGACTAGGGGAGCTCCATGTCACACCCTGATTACTCCCCTAAGTTCGACACTTAGTGTCATACCAATCCCTCTTGGTGCTAAGTAAGCCTTCCCTTCAAGCTTTCGAACCCCACATGCTACCTATTTTAGAGAGAGAGAGAGAGAGAGAGAGATTTTAGAGAAAGAAGCTCTGGAAATGCCTTACTTGAATAGAAAATGGAGAGAGTACGAAATAAGAGGGCTGGAGGTATATATAGCCATCCACCTATTCTAGAATCCTCCATCATAAATACATTCAAGAACACTCTACCAACTACTAGCATCCATCTTCCAATTACATTTATGAGGGATAGTCTAGAACGTAGTATAAGATTAAAGGATGTATATAGCCATCCACATATTCTAGAATCCTCCATCGTAAATACATTCAAGAACATTCTACCAACTACTAGCACTCATTTTCCAACTACTACATTTATGAGGATAATCTAGAACATAGTAGAAGATAAAAGGATATATGTAAACATCCACCTATTCTATAATCCTCCATCATAAATGCATTCAAGAACATTCTACCAACTACTACATTTATGAGAAATAATCTAGAACATAGTAGAAGATAAAAGATATATATAGTCATCCATGGACTAGTAGAATTACTTGGATAACTTTGGAACATTTTGGAATGCATTGATATAGTCTTCACCATGCAGCACCATATCATTGCCCAGTCAAAGAGTCAAAACTGTGTGTTGCCCACATGGAATAAACTCCCAAAAGTCAGCTTGTGACATCCAACTTAGGATTTTGCTCACTCTCTTTGCAAATCCTACACATGCAAGGTTAGGTTCTTTCTCTATGGAAAAGTAGGATTATAACCTCAAGTCACCCAATGAGGTAAAACTACAACTTACCCGAACCTGTAAACTCACAGTTGTCCCACTTCTCTTTAAACTCAGTTTTTGCTTGAATCTTATAACATTTGACACGTGCAAAGAGATAATTGGGATCTGAGGACTATGAGGAGTTGGATTATAACTTTGGATTCAGAGAAGGATTGAAGAAAAATTGAAGAGGGCCTTACCTTGTAGTCAACAAAGCTGGCCAAGTGGCAGCCATTGTGACTGGCTTTTTCCTCCTCCTCCTTTCTCATGTTGTCCTCCTCCTCTAGCATGCTCTAGTTGTGGCAGCTAAGCTCCTAGTGTCTTATTCTCTTCCCCGATCTCCATCTTTCTCTGTTTCTCATGGCTTCTCTCGTCCTTCAAATTCTTCATCTCATTTCTTAATCTCGGCTTAATGCTACAGTGGGTTGATAAATCTCCACTCACTTGGCAACTTATATATATATATATATAATATATAGCTTATTTATTTACTAAGGAGTTCTTCTCCAATCTTCCTCTTAATTCTCTCTCAAATCCTTTGCCTTTGCCGCGCAAATCCATGTATCTATATATATATATAAAATATACAATGTCATGTGGGTCCCTTTTCCACCATTCTCTCTTTATGTATATATAGGTTATCCAAATTAGACAAGGGCCCACTAATTTATTTATACCCTTTCTGCATTTAATTTATCAAAATAATGGAATTTACCTTTATTAATTTTGTTTTTGCCCTTTAGGTTTTATAAATTTCCTTCTTGGACCCCCCCTACATTTATTTAAATCTCGGGTTACTAAACTTAACCGCAAGATTTGCTTTCGAGGGCGTGCTTGTGCACCCTTTTGGTTAATAACGAGCCGGGTTCTTCGGGTCACATCTCACTGACTCTTTGGGTCCTCTATTTCAATCTCAACCACCCTAGGGTTATCTTTCACTCCAAGTGGGACCTCCCTTAGGGCTTAGTTAATTTTCTTAAAGTCCCTTTTGGAGATTCAGTTCTCATAACTGACACTAATAATTCACCTAGTTGGACCATTTTGCCCTTGAGACCCACTAGAGTCTCATTTGGTCCAAGTTGTCTTAGTCTCATCTTGAAGATATGGAACTCACTCTCTCTCCGCACACCTCCTAGATGTAGGCTTAAGTTGAGGGTGTGAGAGGAAAACCCATAAATATTATATAAGATATAATATCTTATAAAGGATGTAGCCATAGATGCAAATGGATAGAGGGCTAGAGTTCATGTGCCCAACCCCATAGAGTGGGATTAAGGCTCATCTTGTTGTGTTAACCATTGTTTCTTATCTATTGTTGGATTGTTAACCGCCACTTGATCTAGAAGCTCAAGTTATTAGATAGAGGGTTAACTTTATTTTTCACATTATCATTTTTACTCTCAACATGCCTTCTGATAGATGCTAGTCTTCATTGCATAATTAGTCTGAACATATGCAGCAATTTAAACTTTGGATTAGCACTGAGGTTTGAACTCAGGATCTTTGCATGCTCTTATTTCATGTTGAATTGTTAACTATCATTTGATCTAAAAGCTTAAAAGTTGTTTTATATTATTATTTTTACTCTCAACATCTATTATGTCTTATTTAATTATTTCAGAGTTCGTTAATTAATTTAAGATTTATCAGTGCACTAAAAACTATATTTACTATGTTGCGAAAGCTTAACATACAAGAATATATTATGCCTTAATTCCACTAGGTGGACTTACGTGTTTGTACAAAAGCTAAGTTATTTTATTGGTGATAGCTGGATATTGTCTGAATTCTTTTGTCCAATTTTTTGGACATTGATGATTTCATCATCTTTTAATGCGTGGCCAGACAACTTGTGATATGCAAGAAAATTGACATTTTTTTGAGTGATTTAGAGACCAATATAAAATTATAGATATGTTTGAAATCACTTGGTACATTCACAATTGTATAGTTTTTTATTCAAGGATATGGATGTCTGGTGGTCTTGAGGGGTTTGGGTAACCCCCAAAAGTATTTCTGGCCCTGTCTCTGTTATGGTCACATGACTATTACATGCTATATTTGTAGCATAGGAGTAGTGCTGCAATTGTTGCTGCTGCTGTGAAGACCTTAATTAGAACAGGGTTTGCGCTAATTGCTTCTTGCTTCTTTTATTTCTTCTATATGCCCTAGCTTTGACTTTTATTTTTATTGGATTTCCTTGTACATTATGATATATGTTCTATACATTATAGTTTCCCCACTATGATATCCTCTTTCATTCCTATTGCTTCTGGTGTTTTTACTTTTCTGGAACATTCTTCTTTTGCACATAGTGGTAAGGGAGACAAATATCTAAGGCATACTTTATTAATACAACAATCCCAAAGCTTAATCCCATTAGGTGGTCAGGAATATTTTATCAATAAAATATGAATATCTTAGCATCGTTCTTCTTTGTTAGGTTGATGCTGCCGCACTCCAGAATCAGAATCAGAAACTTGTTCAGCAGTTAGATGTTCAAAAGCATGAGTTGCATGACCTTGAAGGCAAAATCAAAGAATTACAAGGCAAACAGGCTTCTTATGATAATATTTTGATTATTGTGAATAAACTATGGAAGAAGGTAACCTTTTTGTTTTCCATGCCTGCTTGTTCTCAAATCCTTTACTCTGTTAAGGTTTGTGTTATCTGATTGTTCTTGTCTTTTGGTAATTTTTATTCAAATAGTTGGTTGATGATTTAATCCTACTTGGAGTACGAGCTGGACCAGACCAATATTTTTTTCAAGCTTTGGATCGTTTAGACCATTCCAGAGGTTATTTTTGGAATAATTTGTTATCATGGAATAGCATTTTTATTTCATTCATCAAATTGCTGAAGATTTTTTAGGTTCTCAGAACTTAGTCAAATGCATTGATTCAACTTCTAGGTTCTGTTCCATCATGTCCTGCGGAGGAAGTTTTCCTTTGTCGACTACTAGAAAGAGATTCAATTGGATCCAGTCAAAAATTTGGATCTTCTAAACATATTGAAGAAGCTCTTGCTGTGCGTATTGCTTCAACTCAAGAGCTGATGAAGTCATTGCAAAATTCCATTAACACTCAGAGATCAAGAATTCTGAACATTGCTCAGTCTTTGCACAAAAACCCATCTGCTAATGGTGAGGAGAAACCTTGACTAGAAGTCTATTCTTTATGAATTATTTTTCATATTTCATAGGCATTGCTGAAAATAGTTTTCTTTTGCCCTCTTTTCTTTTTCAAATAACTCACAGATATTAAGAGCCAACTATCTACTTTTGACAATTTGATGGAGGAGGAGGCTGCATTTCTGCATGAGGCAATTGATGTTCTTCATTTGAAGCATAAAGATTATGCTAGTATGTTACAGACTTGTATTCAAGGTCATTCTGTGGACCAATCTGAGATAAATCGTCTTTCAGGTATCTGAGATTGTTCATGTGTCTTGACCTTATGTTTTCAGCATAGTTGTTACAGTAGAAAAATATATCTACACTAACATAACACAACTTGCAATGCTTACTTATATTTGTTTGATGAGTAATATGTAAGATATACATCTATGTACACCATATGCACATACATGAATGTGTTTCTTGAGTACTTTATCCACAACTTATCTATTTCTCATGATTGTGTACATTGTATTCTGTAGAATGAGTATTGGTAGGTAGTTGACACCTTGATATGATTTATTGAATCTTTATGTTCTGTTTTCAATCCTAAAGGTGAACTGGATGAAAGCATGGCAGAACTTGAAGAATGTAGGAGAAAACTAGTTAATCTGAAAATGCAGAAGGGCACAGCATCTGGAGTTCATACTTCAGTCCCAGGTTCAGCAAATGGAAGCTTGTCACCTGAAAAACCTGCAGATAGGACAGTGCGTTTACAGGAATTGAAGGATTCCATTGAGGAAACCAAGGTATTATCTTTTCTGAGCATCTGTGTTTGTTTTTGTGTAAAAATATATCTTGTGCATATACTTATATTGATGTTGAAAACTTTATTTAGATTCTAGCAGCTGACCGCCTGTCTGAGCTTCAAGATGCACAGGAAGATAATCTGATCCTGTCAAAACAGTTGCAAGATCTTCAGGTTTTAGAATTGAATTTATTTAACGTGTAATTTATATTTATATTGACAATAGCTAGTGAAAGTTGTTTCAGTTCTTTGATTTGTGTTAGACTCTAAACGAGTGATGTGTTCTTGTAGGATGAGATCAAGGATGGGAAGTATGTTTATTCTTCTCGTGCATATACTTTATTGAATGATCAGCTCCAACATTGGAATGCCCAACTGGATCGCTATAAAGGACTGATGGACTCTCTGCAGGTTAATTTGTTTTCTATAATTTAGTTACTTGGGTTTTAGATACTGCTGCACACTTGTGGTCCCTCTAATGGTGTAGGTACAGGCTGACAGGTCTTCCATCTTGAGAAGGGAGAAGGAATTTAATGCAAAAGCAGAATCACTGGATGCTGTGAGGAATGATATTGCCAATTCTGAGTCCAAGATTGAAGAACTAAAGCTTCAATTACAGAACAGCATTGTTGAAAAAAATACACTGGAGATTAAAATGGAAGAAGTCCTGCAAGATTCAGGTGAATCTGTTAGGCTACAAAAAGGATGTCTGTCAATGGCCTTTATATTCTAAAATTTGTTACCTGTTCCAGGTAGGAAGGATGTTAAAGCAGAATTTCATGTAATGAGCTCAGCTTTGTCTAAAGAACTGGAAATGATGGAAGCTCAGCTTAACCGTTGGAAGGAAACTGCTCATGAAGCCAATTCTCTAAGAGGAGAAGCTCAATCACTGAAAGTTTTATTGGGCGAGAAGGTTCCTTTTCATTTCTGTTGGATATTGCTTCCTCCCCACCCCTCTTTCATGACAAAATTAGATGGTCAACGAACTTTCTGCCATCTTTTTCCCCTTTTGGTGAGCAGTAGTACGTATAAAGAAAACCACTGAAAGGGGCAAACCATTACAGGATGAAAATTTCAAGAGGAACTTTGTCAAAAGAAGAAAAGGCTCCGAAGACTTAACTAAATCTTCCTTGACCCTTGACAAAGGGAAACAAGAATGGTTCCTTTGAGAATTCTATTGGTCTTGAATTCCTCAAATGCTATATATGCTGCATGACACAAAAACGAATCAACCTCCAAATACTCAACTTCCCATTCAGACAAGCCCATCCCCAGCCACTGAACATCAAAAGGAGAGACAAAAAGTGTGCATCTTTTCCCTTTTTTTTTTTAGCTGGAAATAGATGAGCCTATAGCAGTTCTTTATTTCAGAAATTATTCTTGGAACTTTTAAAAGAAGAGCAGACTGCTTTAATGAACAGTCCTATGTGTGTAGAGCCGCTGCTGATATTCATAACATTCATCAAGAACACTATGTATACAGTTTCCTGGTTAACCATGGTCATACTCCCTGACAAAAGTTCATGTAATGCACCGTTGTCCTGGTTTCTAATGCATCCTCATCCTGTTCCTTTTTATCCCCTCGTAAGCCTTTTCTTCTAAATATTTTTTGATAAGTAAAGCAAAAGTAAGGCAGTACTGTTCCATCTGTACTGTGGCAAGGTGCTACTCAACCACTAGACTACTGGTGCATTAATTTTTTTTCTTCTTTTTTTTTCCCCCATATTAAATTCTTTCCTGCTGTGTGCATGCTTTCATTGTCATAAAATTCAAGCCATTGCATCATCAGGAGGATGCCATGAGGATATAATCCCTTTGCTAGGGCTGATGCCTTTAAGTAGCTTTGGTCATGAAAACTCACATAAGTACTACCGAATGAAAGATCAAATATGAGATTGAGGATCAATTTCTTCCAATAATTGACATTAATTTCAATGGCCTAGTAATTGTCCAAAAATGATTTTTGCAAAAACATTTATTATTGGTTTTGGGCATTTTGTTGGGGTTTTCTGAGATACTGATTGCACACAGTATGTCTTGATGTACAGTTTTCTACTCGTTTGGTTATACTTTTTTTCTGTTACACTACTTCTGTCCTCTGAAATACATTTATTCATCTATTTCTGTAGACTGGTGAATGCAGGAGCTTAGCAACTAAATGTTCTGAACAGGATGCAGAAATTAAATCTCTAAAATTGCTTGTAAGTTTCACTACCCCTAATCCAGATTTGTAACCTCCTGTGTTTATGGTTCTCTTTGCTCATTATTCTAAATAAATAACTGTAACTTGTAAAAAGCCATTGGTATCTGATCCCTTGGGGACTATATGACAAGCGAGATCATCAAGGATATGAAATTGCTACAGGTTGAGAAGATGCAGAAGGGAAAAGTAGAATTGCAAATCCTATTGGATATGCTGGGGCAGCAAATTTATGACAACAGGTAAGTTTGTGCGAGTTTTGCTCAATAAGGGGTTAGGGAACCCACTGAAGTTACTTCTAGTCATTGGGTTTTTTGAATGGTTCTGCATTATTTTGACAAAAGCGAAATGCCATGCATTTGGTCTTATGAACTGATGAGTAACAGACATTCGCACCTAATAGTATACATGGAGGTGTAGTAGAGTGATGGGTACTATAATATGCTTCACAAAGTCTTTGAAGGTGACCTCTCCTTTAGTCTTTAAAGGTCTCTTTCTCTCTCTCTCTCTCAAAAAAAAAAAAAAAAAGAACAAGAGAAGTTTCAGTTACTGTTCCTGCAAAGACAAAGTTGTATCTGGGTCGTGTTAATTTACATTCTCTCTTAGAACACTGAGTAAGGGAGCTCAAGAGTTTTAACCCATGCATTTCTTAGTTGGTATACTTGTGATTAGGCATTATCTTAATTAGTAATTTAGTACCATTAGCTGACCCCACTTAGTTGGATAAGGGATTGAGATTATTGTTGGTGTTGGTACCCTTGTGCTATTGCTATTTCCATATTTGTGTCATTCTGTTGGTTCACTAATATATGAGTCTATGGAATAGCCTTTTTTATTGTACTTATTTCATACGATTAAGGTTCCCTGCCTAACTGTTCTGATAAATTGTGATATGTGGCAGGACTATCTGATTAATAAAAAAACTATTAGAAATTCAACTACATCAAATAATGTCTTAATATTCTGTGAATGTGTCAAATTGTTGCTTGACACTGCCAAGAATTTGTCAAACCCATTCTTGGAGTATATCCAAGTATATTTTGAATATTGTTGATATTACTAGAACCAGACATGGTTCAAAAACTTAAATGAGAGAAATGTCTATTTTTCAGATGCACATATCCCTAGTTGAAGACTGAGTTTATTATTCCCCTTCATTTAGGATTTTTAGGGATCTTCAAGCTGAAACATTTCAATTTGTTTTATGATATTTCTTTTTTTAAACTTGTAAGATGTGAAAGGTAGCTTTTGATATTCTAATAATATATTATGTATATGACAAAGTAAATTGAAAGACATTATTGCTGTAATGTGGGTGGGTAGGTAAATGTATTTGTTATTGTGCTTGGAGGGCAACGTTGTGCTCCTACTTCTCTAAGCAAGGAATTATGTGAATGATGGGGATTTCTCTCTCTCTCTCTCTCTAGTCTTGTATGTTTGGAGAAGACTTGTCATATATGAAATAGAATATGATCTTTTCTTTGGCCTGTATTATCTTGGAATCTCTGTCATTACATGGGTTTCTTTGTTGCACCAGTTTTGTATATCAGGTGTGAATATGTTTCAAGGGATTAAAAAGTTGATGCAAGTTAGAAGAGAATATTTGGTGTATAATATGGCTTGAGAATCACTCACAGCCTTGTTGATTATATATATTTACAAGAACCTCAATCAACTCCCTTAATTTTAGGGATTGACTGATCTAACTACAACAAGTAGTATCATCTAAATATGGCAAGTAATCAACTAATTACAAGGAAAATTTACAGGAAATATTAATGCATATCAACAATGCATAAAATGATAGTTCGATTTTGCAATGACTTAATACGATTTAAGATTGATTATATTAGTGAAAGCATGAGAATAAACAACGTCCTTGTACTAGTGCAGATTTTGAGATTATTTAACTTTTATCAAATTGTGTAAGCCTGTTCCTTTTTTACATGTTTTATTTGATTGTTTGTTATATTCTCTTGCAAATAATGTTATTTGGACACAATTAAGATTCAACCTTATTGGCCTCAGAGATATAACACAAATCAAAGAATCAGAGCAGAGAGCCCGAGCACAAGCTCAACACTTGAGAAATGCTCTGGATGAACATGGTCTGGAATTGAGAATAAAAGCAGCCAATGAAGCTGAGGCTGCTTGCCAGAAAAGGCTTTCTGCTGCCGAAGCTGAAATAGCCGCCCTAAGGGCTGAATTGGATGCAAGTGACAGGTTCTGTTTCTGACACTTTTTCCTGAATGTGAGCTCAGATTTTTTTTTTTTTTTTGGAATGATGATATTAGATGGTTCTTGCGTGGTTAGGGGGGCACTATATTTGGGGATATGGAAACAATGGGATGCAAATGTTGTAAAGAGGTTTTATTTTTATGTTTCCATTATCTAATATCAAAAAACAATCCTCACATGGAAGATATGTAAACTAACAATACATCATGAAAATTAAAGATAACAATCAACCACTCAATGGTCATAACAAATAGAAAAAGGGGAAAAAGTGTGGCGTTCTCAACTTCCAATCTTTTGAATTTGTCGGTCTTGATTCATATTTTACCATATATGTGGATGATGATTTGGTTTGACAGAGCAAGGCTGAGTCTGGCCCCAACTTTAGCAGTTTGATATTATACAATTTAGATAGGAGTAAGTTATATAACTTAGAATTAGGTTAGTTTTAAGGTGAAAATACACCCTTAACTCATCTACTAAAAATAGAAGTCTCTTATTATGTGAGGAACATACTTTTAGCTTCCTATATCTCAAGAAATTTTTTACCTCAATTTTACAGTTATTTGGGCTGGAATTGGTTGTGGCAATCAGAATCATGGGAAATTTTCTTTATTTTTAATTATTCTTTGCCTAGGATTTATAATCTTGTAATCCATTAAATTGCTTACTATGTTTTCTGTGCTATAAATTGAGGCTTTTGAACCTTTTCCCCACGAATACTTGTTCTGATTTTAACTTGTGCAACCTCTTTGGGAAATTCACACTTTGAAATACTGGTGCTTTTCCCTGTCATTACTACTTCAAACTGTTGATGAGAATGCGGCTTCTGCTATACTCCATTTTAACCCCATGAATCAAATTTTATTATCATTTCATTTTTCCTTTCTCCTCTCCATGTGGAGTCACTTGAAAATATACCCTTTCTTTACTCTTTTATTTTCAATGAAGTTCCTGATTGTGTTTTTCGGTTCTACTGTAATTTCACTGCAGAGATGTTTTAGAGTTGGAGGAGGCTGTTAAAAGTAAAGATGCAGAGGCAGAGGTCTATGTTTCTGAAATTGAGGTATGTTAACCACATTTTGAATTCTTAAAATTACCACTTCCCTGTTCAGATTGGAGGTATTTTGATGCCTTTATCCTGTCATTATTTCTATCTGATTGCCTTTCTTTTTATGCTCTCTACTTATTTGCAGACTATTGGTCAAGCATATGAAGATATGCAAGCACAGAACCAGCGTTTGTTGCAGCAGGTGGCTGAGAGGGATGATTATAACATTAAGGTTCCTGTCATGGTTCCCTATTTTCATTGGTTGGATTTTATGATTCTGTTCTTCAGCATGGTTTTGTTATTCCCATAATCATATGCTGTTGGATGCTGGCGCTGGGTTCATGATTTAGTTGTTTGTTTATTATTGCAGCTTGTTTCTGAGAGTGTGAAGATGAAGCAGGCACAGAGCTTTTTACTGTCTGAAAAGCAAGTATTATCAAAGCAATCTCAGCAGGTAAATGGAACACTGGAATCTCTAAAGTTGAAGATTGCTGACCGTGAGAAGCAGGTAAGGTTTATCAGTTGTTTGTTACCAAATGTTGCCAATTAGCCTTTCCGACTTTTCTCCAACCAATATCAAAACCATGCAGATTAAAGTTTGCATTGCTGAAGCCCTGAAGTCTACACAAGAAGATAGACGCCTTGCAGTGAATTTGGAAACTGCGAAGTGGGAATTGGCAGATGCCGAGAAGGAATTGAAGTGGGTCAAATCTTCTGTTTCTTCCTCCGAGAAGGAATACGAGCAATTACAGAGAAAGAAGGTTGAAGTACAAACGGAGTTGGACAAGGAAAGGTGTGTTCGTCTGTATTTTTTTCCTTTCGGACTTGTAAATTTCATGTCTGTGATGAGAAACATTTTCACCTTTTTCAGTTTATTATTGGCTGTGTATTGAACTTGGAGTTTTTGCTCCTATAAATGCAGAGGTGAAAGGTACAAGGTCGAGGAAGAGCTGAAGGAGGTACATAAGAAGATTGCTGAAATGAGCTGTGAAAGTGGAGAGGCTGCAATACAAAAGCTGCAGGATGAAATCAAGGAGTGCAAGGCTATCCTCAAGTGTGGAGTATGTTTTGATCGTCCGAAGGAGGTTGTGATCACCAAGTGCTATCATTTATTTTGCTCTCCCTGCATTCAAAGAAATCTAGAGCTCCGACATCGCAAGTGCCCTGGTTGTGGAACTGCATTCGGCCAAAATGATGTTCGGTTTGTGAAGATATGATTGGATTCGAGCATATGCATATCTTCTTCTTCTTCTTCTTCTTCTTCTTCTTTTCAGTTAAGCCATTTGGAAGTATTCTGAATTTCTGATGGACTGGGTGTGGGTGTGGGGGTGGGTGTGGCCTTATTAGCTATCATGGACGTTCTGTTTTGATGGATTGTACAGCTTTTGAATTTGATTTTATCCCCTTTATCTATTTATAATTTGTCTCTAATTAATGGTGGGCTTTGACAAGAAAAGTAGTTATCCTGGGATGGAATTGTAGGTGGATTTTTCTTCTTCTTCCTTTGCAAGAGGCGCTGCAAAGGCACATGAAGCGCAGATATATTAAAAATATATTAAAATGTTCCCAAGCGCTACATACTATAGTTGCGTTACCTGCTAAACCATTTAAGAAACTTATATATATTTTTAATATATCTGCGCTTCATGTGCCTTTGCAGCGCCTCTTGCATGGCACTGCTACTCAGCCAAGAAGAGGCACAGAGGGCTGCCTTCCTGTGGGCCTTGTGCCTAGTTGCACTTTTGACAATTGTGTCAAGGAAGCCCGCGTGCCAATCAATTGGCAATTCCTTTTCCTGTGCAAATGCTCTTTTAAGCAAAATGCTTTTCCTTCTTGGTTATATCTGCCTGTTCTGCCATGCATTCTCCAATGAAGAAGGTGGCATTGTCATGTCAAGTCTTTTTGTATTCATCTGATTTCAACAAGCTCTTTAGTTTAAATTTGTGTTAGACGCTGGAATGCTAGAAGACCAAGTTCCATTACTGAGATATGAATGCTCAAGCTTTCAACTTAGAAACTCCATTCTCAAGACATTTAGAAACCCTATGGAAGGAACTCTTTCTATTAGTCTTCCTTTCTCTTCCCACTCTCTTTCCTTCTCTTGCCTCTGTCTTGCAGCCAGAATACTCCCCCTGGCAAGTACAGCCAAAAACCTCCAGCTGCAATCAGCCCCTCATGTTGCTGTATGCTGCCATCTTGCTGGAAATGCACCATGCCCTTCTCTGTTGTCTTATTCCTCAGTTTGATTTGACCCATGTTGCTGTGATTTTGGGAGGCACGATTGATCTTCTGTTTTACATAGCTGCTGGTCTTCCTCAGTTCTGAAGAGCAAAAATATCAGTGCCTACTGCAGATCGTTGCAAACCTTGTGACCCGATTGAATCTTCTTGTTGGAACAGAAGCCCACTGCTCGTCGCCTTCCTCTACCCGCTGCCAATCAAGGAGTCGTCGTCGCTGGCTGCTGTTTGAATTATGTCCTGCTGCTTGCCACTGAGAGGGCAAAGACCCAGACACCATAGGTCTTCATCATGGAGCAGTGAGGAGGAGCCGCTATTTCTAATATGTTAGAGAAGACCCTTTCCTCTGTAAAGCCCCTCTGCAAAACTGAGCACTTGAAGAGCAAGCCAATGAAAAGAAGCAAAAAAGCACGGAGGCTATTGATCAGTGGACGACTGGTAGAGAGGGTGTGAACTCTGGAAAAGTAAGCCATACCAACAAAGTTCTGCGGTGCCCCAATGAAAAGCACCACCCAAAAGGTAATGTTTTACTCTAATTTGAGAAACATCATCAATTTTCAGGGGTGTGGTTTTGAGGTTTTTTTTTTTTTTTTGGGGGGGGGGGGGTGTGTTGAAATTTGATCTTTGGTTGCAGTTTATGTGTGAATCAAGAAAAACCCTAATCTGCATAGAATTATTTCCATGTTTAATCTTTTCTCAAGAAGCTGTAATTTGTAATCAAACAATTACTTTGTATTTTGTTCTCTGGTTCAATAACTATTTGAAAACTTGATTTGAGTTGTTAACACAACTGTTTGTAAACCATAAAACCTATAATTGTGGAATCAGCAACAATCAAGTCCATAATCAAATCAAAGAAGAAGATTTCATGAAATGCTTTGGAATCTCCGATCAAGGGCTCCATGACTACTGGTTTACCGAGTACTTTTTGTTCCGAGGTATTAGCGAGTCTCTACTAGTTTGTCCATAGGATTGTTATGGTTATCTTGATTATTTTTTATTTCAAGATTATTTTGGTCACGAGTGTTTTGGGTTTAACTTCAAAACATTCCATTTTAAATTTATGATCTTAGGCTATTAGGAGCCATAAGGTAATTCTGATAGGCTCTGAATCTGTGATCTCAACGGTTGTTGATAAGTTGTTTGTTAGAATGCCTAAAAGAAAATTTTTGGGTTATATGATGATTGATAATGTTTGTCTGAACACAATTCAGTCTTCTGAAAAAACATTTTTCATCTTCCCACCTTTTTTAGTATTCTTGCTAATGAATTATGCAGGTCAATCAAAACATTTCTCTGAACACCATTCTGTCTCTACAATGAGCTTGGTAAGCCTGTTTTACTGAATCTTAACCTTTTGACTGATCTGCATAGTGATAAAAACTATATGTTTTTCTTTTCTCTCAGGTGGTTCTATTTTGGGTTTATATGATGATTGGTAAAGTTTGTCTGAATTACAGTTCAGTCTTTTGAAATCCCAAATCAATTGAAACAAAACTCCTAATATCAAACATTGAAACTTAATAATCTAATTTCTCATCATTTAGCTGCTCTAAACCTTCAAAAATTTCTCTGATCAACTATAGTTATCCCATGGACTGCCTAAATATTGTGATCTTCCATGAGTAGTATTGAATCGTAAACATTGTTGAACAAGGAGATGCAGAGCTGGTAAAAAAATACCATAGAATAACAAGATAGTTTCTATGGAAACACAATTGAATAAATACAAAGGGAAGATATGGTGGAACTGGATCAACAGAAAAAGTGGATCCATATACGAAGTACAAAATGTTGACCATTCCTTTTATTTGGTTGGTGAAGATCATTAAATGTTATTTTACTTACTGTCTTTTTATCCCCATTATTGATAAGAGGGTTATGTAGAATTTTGGATAATGATATCTTCAAATACATTTCCTGTTTTGCTAAGGGACAGCTTGGCTATACCAAGCTATGAAAAATGCTTTAACGATTGGAAGTAATGCAATTCAATAGAAAATGTTTGGTAGCACACGTTAGATTATAATACAAGAAAAGAAAAACAATATTACAATGTGTTTTCTGTTTATCTTTGTTTTCATTCAAATGAGATCTTTTTATTTTATATTACTATGTGTAATCACTTTTATGTTTATTTAAAGTCACTTCTTCAATATCCTAATCATAACCTTGACTGTTAATTTTCTGGTACTTTTAACCTTTTTTTTTACTTCAGGGAACTGAGAAGGTTGGAAACTTATTTTTGTCTTTCAAATGATGTCATATTCTTAACTTCGTCTGTGTTTTTTCCCCTTATGTCAATTTATCTTTTGTTTTCCTTTTCACTATTAATAACACTGGGGAACTATACAAAATAAATTGTATTAAAAACATAACTAATTTTTTTTTCTGCAACCAAAATGATGGCAACAAGAAGTCCATTTGAATCTAATTTATTCCTTTAATCAATGTCTTTTTTTTCATTTTCACTATTTGAATCTAATTAGTGCATTTTGGTAGGAGTTTGATGTCTTCTATTTATTTATTCATGGGGTTGAATTTGAAAAGACCATTAGTGTGACGTCCCCTTTTATGGGTTGTGTGATCGACCATGAATCCTAAGCCAAGACTTAAGATTCAAGAAGCCTAAACATTCATTAAACTTATTATCAAAGGAAATAATTAAAGTATACAAATAAGATAACTGAAACGATATTCCACTAGAAATTCATAATGTTCACATTATCAAAATAACTGAAACTAACTAGCTAACTGAGTCCACTTGAATCCTATGGCCCGAGTCCACACCTAGCTTAATAATTCCTACTCACTTGAAAAATGTTATAGGGGTGAGCATAAAACCCAGTGGAGGCTAGCCCACATAGTAGATTTATTGTGAAGAATATAGAGTTTCATATATATATATATATATTTTTTTATAATGACAAAATTCAATTTCAAAAATTCACCAATATTTCCTCAACAATTTCCACAATTTATAATCACCAATAAATCAGAGAACCACAATAATATTCAATAATCAATTCAAACCCCAATAAATATCTCAATAGGTAGTACAGCCCTGGATCTAACAATGTACAAGGAGATCTAGTAATTACCCTGGGATCTACCCCCAAGTACCTAGTGGAGTGTGATTAAAATATATCAAACCATCTCCTCCCATTGAGAAACTAAAATTTCCATGGCACCATATAGATAGCCAAATTTTAGTTACCAAAGTAATCCCTGAACTTCCCCAACAGCTTCACAACAGTTTGTTTTCATATGTTAACACGATTATCAACTTTTCAAATGATTTGATGGATCCTTGCTCTCAATTTATTTCTTAAACCAATAGTTTAGGCATGTGTAAATATATATATATATATATATTTATCAAGTAATGAAATTGAGAAAATTTATCATATCAAAATAATTTTCAACATGCCTGGGATTGATCTTCAGAAAATACTAGTGCAAGAGTAACCACTCACCTGATTTTTTTGGTATAAAAGTAGTCTCCTAAATATCCACAAGGTATAATCCATAATTA
Source organism: Diospyros kaki (assembly GCA_036245055.1). Lineage (NCBI taxonomy): Eukaryota > Viridiplantae > Streptophyta > Magnoliopsida > Ericales > Ebenaceae > Diospyros > Diospyros kaki. The sequence continues at coordinate 10,266,967 of BSEG01000003.1, forward strand.
TCTCTAACCTGAACAATCACATAATAATTCAATGTCATTTAAATCCCAAAAGTATGGTCTAAGGGTCTTCCTATGATTTTTGAAAGATCTAGGGCCTCTCTGTATTTTCTGTAACTTTAAGGGTCTTGCTGTGATTTCCTGAACCTATAGGGTTTTTCTTCAGTTTCTTCAAGTCTTTATCAGCCTTCTGTAATTGCCAGAAACTGAGGACTTAAAACACAATTAAAAGAAACTAAAATCAGTTGGGTCTGCCCTATTTGGATCTTGAGTCAAAATCTAGGTAATCAAATGGTTTAGAAATTCTAATCGGTTGGGTTCTACCAAAACAAAATCAATTCTTGAAGAAGGGAAATGAGGACTGGCAGCACAACAAGGATTCTCCAGCTTTGCCATTGCCAGCTGGCAAACTACAGATGATTAATGGTGGTTGGAGTTGTCAAAGATTGTGAGACAAGGCCTTTGGTGAATCCCGATGGCCGATTGGTTTTGAGGGTTTTAGATGATGAAGCTAGGGTTTTCTTATGTCAGCATTATAAATCATAGAACAAGGACCAAATCGAAAAGGAGAAGAACTAACCTCAAATCTGGTATTAGCATTGATGATTCCCAATGAATCTCCTCCTCCTCTGCTTTGCTGCTTTCCTTCCTTCTCTGAAACCACTGAGAACCGCTCTCAACTCTCACTCAAACTGCTCTTGGATTTGTAAGAATTTGACTTGTTGAGGCATGAATTTATAGCTGTCTGTGATCATCTGATTTGGGTTGAACCCTTTTAAATTAACCCCACTCCATCTTAAATTCCAATCGTATTCTTTGGTTATCCTTACTGAATTTTAATTTCTAAAATTTGGGTGTTACGATAAGGTTATTTGTTGAAAATTCTTTGGTGACATGTAGATCTTGATAGTCTCCATGTTTGCCAGACAAGTTAAAGTTTCATTATTTTGGCTTATGTCATGTTTAATTATTTGCTTTTATTTTTGGTGCTATTGGGAATGCTGGAGTGGTTTAAGCCCTTAATACATTAAAAGTAGAGTAAGGCCCGATTTTATTCACAGGTTTTTAATAAAAGACAAGGCTCGCCATTTATTTTCATTTTGTTTTATATTTTGGTTGAGGCATAACAGCAAGTGTTGAAAAGTTTTGTCCATCTTCTCAGTGTTCCAATTCAAGAATGAATAATTTCCTCCTACATATATGTTAAGAGGATTATGATTTGATTATAATCTACATATTAAGTTACAGTATATTTTGTGTATATTTCTAGTATATATTGTTTCCTTATATTAGTATAGGATGCATGTATATAACACCTTGTACCTACTCATTTGTGAAGTGCATTGAGATACACTGTTTTATTTTACAATATATATATATATCATTAGGAGTTGTTTGTTAAAATTTCCCGAACAAGACTACAAAATAAAATCAATTTCTCATAGTTGGAAACGTAGTTGAAGCATTCATCCCTTCCCTATGAGTTCTCCTTGGAGTTATTTCAAATCACGAACTGCTTGAAACTTCCTTTTTGGTCCTAATTATTTACTTCTTTGTAATAATGTGTGGTGCAGGTATCTCCACAAGTTTGTAAGAAGGTATCGAATTTTACCCCAGTAGGCTAATAAAGCTGTTTATGTGATTTAAATTTCATTTAATCAATGATGATGTAGCCGACAGCCAAATATGAATTCTAGACAAACTATCTGTTGGGATGTAACCCACATAGAAGTCTAGAATTCATGTAGCCAACCCCACATAGTGGGATAACGGCTGGATATGTATGTATGTATGTAATCAATGATGATGTGGTATTCCTCTACTTGGTCAATCTGTATACAATGTGTATAAGCGCCATTCCACCCGGAAGCAGGAAGTGTCACTTGTCAAAGTGGAAGAGGAAGGAACTGCAACGGAAAGGGAGAAACATTCAAGCGGGCTTAAATTATTTGAGTCATGGAGAAGTGGATTAGCAAAGGATGCAGCAATGAGCAGGAAAGTAAATCACATTGTAGTTTCTCTTCAGTTCCCACTGCAGTCATTTATTCACTTTCTCTCTCCTGCTTCCTTCACTTTTTCTCTCCCCACATTAATGTAATATTTATTGTTTGCAGGCAGAGCCAGGAGCTTGGAACATTATTCTCCTACAGATGGAAATTGGTTTTGCTCAGGTTTGGTTTTGGAAATCTTCAGTTTCTCTCTGCTGATACATATACAAAAACGCTTGCTTCAAGTTTTAGATGCTTCAAGATTGCTAATCTGTGTAAATATTTCCTTTTTTTATGGGTTAGAAAGGTGGGGGCTTGGACTTGGAGAATAGGCCTCTCTGTTTTTGCTTTCTTTTTTCTGGAGTTTTCCATTTGCGTTTGGTCATTTGATCCATAATGGGTCTTCTTTCAGTCTTAAGCTTGATCTATATTGCCCTTGGTATTTAATTTTTTTAAGTTTATTTATGGACTTTCAGACTGCAGGCTGTGTTAATCAAGCTATCTTGATATCACTTTGTTGACAAAACTATGTGTAGGGCTTGATAGATGTTGATTCAATTGGAACTAACAACTGATGGTCGATTCTGTTTTTTGGGACTTGGAAATTGGAAGTTAAGGGAATACTAGGACAAGTTTAGATATGAAATCCTAAATGGACATATGAGTTTTTTCTTGCCTTTAATTTAATATAGAAATTTATTTTATCTTATTTTCCCTCATTCTCAGCAATGAAGCAGGGATTTTGGTTTGCTCATTAATTTATCTTAACTCAATGAGGACTGATGCTGTTGGCATCAAATTTTCTTCTGGTTGCCCAGTGACTTTCTGTTTTTGTTTTTTCTTTTCTTGGAAAATTTTAGGTGTGGATTCTAGACGTTTGATTGCTTATCTTTTTCTTCATTTGCCGAGGAATCTCAAGAACAACTGCCTAGACTGATATGGTAATAGAAATACTGCTGCTTTGTAGCCAAAAAAGAAAAAAAATCTTATAATTGTAACTCAGTGCTTCTGTAATTCAATTGGTTTTTGATCCGTAGTCCTTTTTTTATTGCTTCACATTTTGTCTACAATAATATTTCATTTTGTTTTTTGGAGCAAGGTGGTTACATAATTTTGTTTTGTTAGTTGAACTTGGGTACCTTCTCTTCTACTGCTTTCTCTTTTCCCATCAACTTGTTCTTCTACTTTCTATTTGATTTATTTTTTAATATTTTAGTACTTGACAAAAAGGAGTTAAGTGAAATTGTGGGAAGGACAGGAAGCTGATCTAGAGCCAGAGGTAAGCAATATACCAGGGAGCATAAACAGAAGGTAACTTCATTGCTACACTATACTGTTGAAGCTTATGATTTTTAGATGTTATTTCAGATTTTAATTGTTGAAATTGCATTTTTATTTTTATTTTCCTTGCAACAAAACGAGCTCATTCAGTTGAGAAGCTTGAAGCAAGAATGAAAGGGTCTTCTATGTTGACCTTGAATCAAAGCTGTTTTTAATTAGTCATATTAGAGGGTGAGTCATTTGGAAAATGGTTAGTTGTTTCATATTTTCCTTTTCTTTTTTAGCTACAGGACCCTAGTGTGTTACTGGTATCAGTCAGTGTACTTGCATATATCAATAGCAATTGGTGCCTACAAACTCAACCTTATTGTTTACAGATCAAAAATTTGTTTTCTCATTTGACAACAGGGTAAAGTCGAGGGAAAATAATAAAAAATCAAGGAATATAATGGTGGCATTATTCTGCTATGCTCTTTTATTTGGTTGCTCTGAATTAGGAGTGTCTAGAATACACACTGAATATTTGGTTTTTATATTTTCTTCCAAGATCTTTTACATATTTAAATACAAATCATGAGAATTCTTATGTTCTCCTTTTTCTTAGCCTTCTTGGGTTGGTCGTTTAGGATTTCAACTCTAGTATCAAAAAAATATTTTTTTTCCTTCTTTGAATTTTTTATAATTCAACAAAATCAATCTTTTTATAGGTAAATAAATATTTGAATATGATAAGATTAATTGAGTCTCTTAAATCATTTTCCTTTCAATTATCCTTCTAAATTTTGAATAAACAGTGAAGAAATGTTAATTGAAAATTTATTTTTGTAATTAAGAAAATGTGTAAACTGAAGGGAGCTTTAAGATTAATATTGTTTAATCAGGCATACATGCGTATGTGTGTGTGCAAATACCTTTAAGTGTTCTTTTTATCATTAAAGATTTAAAATTTTTTTGGTAACTGGTGGTTTTAAGTCATCATTCTAGATCAAATAGGATTTGATAAATTGATGTTTCGAATTTTTATTGTAGATTTAAATTGGTAATTCAAAAATAAGTTGAGTTATTGAATTATATCTGCACTTTTGATCCTTTAATTGTAGTTAGAGCAAATACTTTTTTTTTTTCCCCCTACTTTTTGGAAAGTAAATACTTTTATTAATATAATATCTCCTTTTATAGAAAAATAATTTTTTGGTTATATTTTTTAAAACAAAATTCTTATAATGACATTCATGCATTGCATAGGTGAGACACTAGTTACTAAAATAATGTTAAAACTTCCAACTTAGTTTCAATTTAGAACAAATTTTTAATTTTTTCAATAGCATAGTCAACTTATTTTATAGTCTCAACTGTAGAACACCGTTACCCTCAGTTAGATTATGCTGTTTGTTAAAATATTGACATGACACTGACTAGGGAATGAGGTAGCAACGAAGAGACACAGGGATTATTGGAGAGGAACCCCCATTGTTGGATGAGGGTTGCAGAGAGAAACCTCCTGTGCCCAAGCGATAAGGGTTGCTCTCCGACAACCCCCATTACTGGATGGCTGTTGTTTTCTGCATCCCTGATCCCACTTTTGGGAGTTGCAGGTCCAAGAAGCTTTAATGTTGTTTGGAATTGCCTCTCAAACCCTAATATTAACGTCACTGCCAATGGTCCGGTTCTAGGTCACCTCAGTTTTTATCTCAGACACTGTCATGGTGGCGATGATGGAATCCAATGAATTGTTGCACAGTGCACAGCTTCTGTGAGATTTGCACAAAGAAATACGCCAATGAGATGTTCCAAAGCAAAAGTTGCTTCCGCTCCTCTGCACAAGCCAGCACTCACCTTGAAACTCAGAGAGAATGTGATGATCGTTTTATGCCCTATCTGGGATTGCGCCAGCCCGTAGTCGACGATGCCCACCAAAAAGGTGGCATGTTGGGAACTTGGGATGAGTTGTCATGCAAATTGATTTTGGCAGTTGGGAGAATTTCTACTGCCTGTTCAATGACTGTTGGGCAATGCTCGTGAACGATGGAGAAGGACTGGGTAGGTAGGAATCAATGTGCCTGATTTGCCGCTTAGCATTATGTTCCGTTGCATGGCGAGATCACCTGCTATGAGTTTCAGGGATTGAATGAAGATGAAAAGGGAGAGAAGATTTTGATGAGCAAACGAAGCTGCTGTGACAAGTTTCAGAGATTGAATGATGCGCCTATCACTGGGGGTTGTTTGTCGAAGGCGAACCCCTATTACCAACCCCTGCATCCCTCTTCTCTTTTTCTTCTGTCCTCTTCCTCTCTCTTGCCACCTCGTCTAGTTAATGCCACGTTAGAATTTTAACGGTAATTGAGGGTAACAATGTTCCACAATTGAAACTAATTAAGTTGGGTATGATGTTATTGAAAAATTTTAAAAGTTCATTCCAAAATTGGAACAAATCTGAAAGTTCTATACTTTTTGGTAATTTTACTCTAAAAAGAATACTAGTTATAGAAATAATAGATCAATAACTTCCAAACCCTCCCTCTGCCTCCAACTCTATCTAAGCCTATTGGGCTTCATCATAAGTGTCCTGTCCTATCACCTTCAAGACCAATTGTATTGCTGTCAACAAATGCTATAAAACTAGTGATCAATATATATATATATATATCATTAAAAATATGGTGTATAAAATCAATCTGTAACATATTACTTTTGTTGATTGGGATGACTTTGCTTGTTTTTTGTGCAAATAAGGTGTATTGATTTGAGGAGGTCTTCAAACGGATAGAGCTTATTGTGTGCAGTCATCACCAAAGGTTCTCCATATTTTATGGTAACACATTTTAACATCAATTTACTACCAGAATTTTTGTGTTTGGAAAGAAAAAAAATGTTCGTTTTAGTTCTACAAATTCAATCCCATGGAATAGAACATAACTAAACGAAATTCTATCAACATAGGTGGAATTTCCAACTGAATTCCACAAAACTCAAAACAACAAAATTTTATGGACAAAACTATCCCTCAACAACATTTCTTTTCCAAATATAACTTCAATTCAAATGTAAGTTTATGGAATTCAACTGAATTCCATTTTTTTAAATTGTCATACCAAACATGAGAATTCATTTGCAGATGAATTCATTCCGAACATAGTGTAAACATTTTATTAATAGGGGTAAGCTCAATGTTGACTTTTCGCACAGACTGACCTTGTCCATCAAAGGCTATCTAAAAGATTGAATAAACTTCCCATTTAGGATTTGGTGTTAGCATCATTAACCCATTCACCTCTCAAGATCAATTGATAATAGCACAGGACCATCCACGATCTAGAAACATAATGAGATTATTATCAGGAGATTTGGAACTCTAAAGACTTTTTAGTAAGCATTAACACTCAATGACCCTAGATTACCATGTTGATGCTTTTTCACCCTTTTTATTTGATCTTCAAATGCTACATTCCCCTAGCCCTAAACATGCATTCTAAAGCCAACAAAGAAATTCTTTCTCAGAATAGCACCTTCACACCACCTTCCAAAACTACTACTTTACCGAACAATCCTTCTTTCCATATATTGGAAGGGGGCTTTCTTTACTTAATCCAATGCCAACTTCATCAAAGTGCATGCTATTTTTCTTGAAATTCTATTTCTTTTCATCTTCTATGTCCTCTCAATGCTTTGTTTCGCTGGATTTCTGGCAAACCCACTCATCTCAGTTCTACCAGATGATAACTGTTAGGATTTAGCAAGGAAAAATCCTATATATTTCCAGTACACTATCTCAGTATATATATAGTTTAGGAGAAGCACTACTACACTACCCCACTTCCTTAAAATAAGGAAACACTTAGCTAACCACCTAATCTGAAATAAACCACAAACTAAGTCCATAACTTAGCCCACTACCAAATAAATACAACTGAAAAATACATCAGCAATTACATGGAAAAACAATAATTCACACATCAGATAATTCTGGAAAAATTATCTTCTATTCCCGCCAATAACTAAATGGGGTTACATGTATTTATGGGTATGTGTATTGTTCTATTTTAGTTGATTGATTTGTGTTCGTTTGTTTGTTTTTTTTTTTTTTTTGGTTCTAGATTTGGAAATTTGTGCTGAGATTTGGGTTTGTACAAGTGGATGGAATAATTCCAATGCAGAAAAGGTATGTGAAGTTATCAATTTGTGCTTCTTGTTCATCAAATTGTCAGTGATGAGTAGTATATATTAACCCCAATAAGCAATGAGATGTAATCCCTAGTTTTTCTGGAGGCCTTTTCATTTGAATATGCTAATAGTATAGCAAGAATTGGAAAGGTCTGGGATTTGCCTGGAATGCCATGTATTGTTCTAATTTGAATTTCCTCTTTTGATTTAATTGTTATCAGGTCCATTAAATTTTCCTCTCTTACCTTTTCGGAGTATAAGTTTGTTCTTATGTTGGTTGGAACTTATAGCTTTTCTGCAAAATGGGAAAGAAAGCCAACAAATTTCAGCGAGGAATTATAATAATAATTTCTTATTCTACAGCATGGAAGCATGACCTGTTGCGTATAAATTTGAATTGTAATTTAGCTTGTCTGCCATTTGGAGGTCTACTACCTAAAAGAATTATTTTTCTGAAAGAAAAAAAAGAAAAAGGTTCAAGGTGCAATAAAGTCACAAGGGTGGATGCCCATGAGCTCATGCCAAAATTGCAACTAAATCTATTATTGAAAAGGGAAAAAATTAATAGTTGACACCATACAATAATTTCTGTGATAATATTGGGGATGTGTTCAAATAATTGATATACTGGTTATTTTATAAGTTTACTTGTGATGATTTCTAGTTAGAAAAGTTAAAGCCCCATTGATGCATATTGAATGAGTGAAGTGAAAAATCACATAATTTATGGTAGGACCAACTGGTGCATTGTGCTATAACTGGTGCCTCGGATTGACTGCATTTAGTATGCCTTGTTTGAGTGCATAAATCAGTTTACTAGATTTGGAGCATTCCTAGACTAGATTGATGCACTGAAAAATTACATCTCTAAACAGCAATTATGCAATCACATTATGGACTTCTCTAGATTTGATGAACCTAAAAAAGTTATATTGATTTTTTTTTTTTTGGTTGAGCCTTTGTATAATTCACGGATTAGTCCTTGTCTCTATATTTGGGATGACGTTCCCTTGCGGACGCCCTATCACAGTGCCTTTTTCATGACGAGAAGTTTAACGTGGGTCTAATTCACCAGCGACTGCGCTGGGAGAGGATTCGAACCTAAAAATCCAGACTAGCCCACCTCCCCAGCTGATCATTGGGGCAACCCCGTGGGGCGTCCTTGCCTCTATACTTCATGGGTTGGTTCCTTGCAAAGCTCTGAATCCCTGCCTCATTATGCAATATAATATACACTGTTAAAGCATTTGTTCTAGATTAGAGCTTGTAATATAAGGGGCATTTTATGTAATATGTTTGCTGTTTTGTTTCTAGAAGGATTTTATTAATTTTCTAGGGCTGACCGAAGTTGTTGTAACTGCCATTTGGGCAGTCAGTCAGGCTGAAGTCTCCCGCCTATTTGCTTATAAATAGGGGCTGTGGGGAAGACTTTAGGATATGCTTTTCTTTGTGAATTAGCAAGCTGTCTTGGGATAAGATTAAGCACATAGGAAGAGGGTATATCTTTCTTGTATCAACTCAATATAGCTTTCAGGTTTATGGGCTAGGTGTGAGTTGAGTTTTGAGTGCTTTGTAATCTTGTATTAACTTTCAAGATAGTGGAGATAGTGGAGGCGAAAGCCAAGCTGGATGTAGGCCTGTCTTAAGGCCGAACTAGGGTAAATTCTTGTGTGTTTGTGTGTTCTTGATTGGTTCTTGGTTTGGTTTCCGGTTGCTGGTTTCTTGTGCTCAAGGAGAGATTTCGATTGAGTGTTTGTGTGATCCTATAAGGGTGAGATCACAGTTAACATACACATTGTCTCATTTCATTATTGCTTTTTTATTTCCTTCCATTTCCAAGTATTGGAGGCAAATAGAGAAATACAATTTTGATCAAGTATAGGCCAGCATAGATTCAGGAAGATGAGGGTTATCTTTGGCTATGATCTTTCTTCTGCTTTGTCTCAGTCCTCCTCTCAGCAGATCTTCTACCTTCTTCTTCTCTTCTCTTCCAGCAAATCTTTCTTACCTTCTCTTTCGCCCCAACCATCTTCCTTCTGTTCTATTGTAGATGTATCTTCTTCTTTATTTGTTTTGATGACAATTGGTGTTGCAAGATGTTTATTTAACATCTTACTGAAGATAATTTTCACTTTATCTGATTATTTCTTGTGAAATAAAAAATTGATTGCATTACCTGGAGAGGAGATTGCAGTTACTGACCCTTTTTTAATGTCTGAATTTCTTTGGGGCCGTTTGAAAATGCTGTCAAAATTTTCATTCCATTCAATTCTCTTTTTTATTCCAGTTCATTAATTTTTATTTCTGCTGAAGAAAATGAAAATTGAAAATGTTACTTGATTTTGCTGTGAACTGTCAAGAAAATGAAAGTGAAAATTGAAAAAGGTACTTGATTTTCTGAATTTGTGTTCAACATTAAACGCCGCAGACTGGGATCTCACATGGAACGTTGGATCTGGTCCTCCTGTTGGAGTTGCTCGTCGTTGGAAAAGTCAGTCATCGGACACCAGCTCAGGGTCGCCGGATCTGCCGTCTTGACCCTGAAACCTTGTCGGATCTGGTGTGGATCTCATTGAAAACGGTCAGATCTAGTCCTCCTATATCTGGAACTGCCACCCCAAGCCTGAAACTCGTTGGATCTGGTATGGATCTCACTGAAAAAGGCCAGATCTGGTCCTTGTTGCCAGATTGCTCGTCATAGAAACCGTCACAGGTTAGTTAGAGTCATCGGATAACGGCGGCAGGGCTGCTAGATCTGTTGTTCCTCGCCTGAAACACACCGGATCTGGTCATTTTTGTTGCGGAAATGGTCAGATTTGGTCGATGAGTCACTGGAGCTGCTTGACTTTGGGACTATTGCAGTCATCAATCGCTGAAGTTATCACTGGGTGCCAGAGTTGTTGCTGGGCGCTGGCTGGCGGTCACGAGTGGAAGAAGCTCACATTGGGTGGGGAGGAAGAGAGATTCTGTAATGGTGTAGGACTTTTGGGGCAAAAAGTTTTAAAAGGGAAACATAATGGGTTTTAAATCTATTCTAGTTTTTCTGTTCCATTTTTAAAATTGTTGCCAAAATTTTGAAAACAAACACAACTTCCACTGTTTTCATTCTAATTTTTTGTAATGGAATGAAATATCTGAAAATGGGCATTTTCAAACAGGGCCTTTGTTGTCGTGTTTCTATGTTCTACAGGTTGGTTTCACAATAACATTTTTTTGCTGGAACATTATTATCAATTATCTTCATTCACCACCATCTTATAAAGATGGGGTTAGAACTTCATCTCATCATTCCCTTGCTAGGGAGTTGAGTTAAAAAGGGCATTTGGTGTAAAATTTTGTCACATTAATTTTTTGTATGGATTTGTATTGTTAATGTGACTTTTAGAAATCAATTGACATTTTTAATGTTGTACCACCTACTCTAATTTAATTAGGCTAAGATGCACTTATTATTATTGATGATGATGTAAACTTTTTTGGTGGTTTCTTTTCTTTTTTTTTTTAAAAAAAAGAAGAAATTAATTCCATTAATCGGTTCTCTGCAGGCAAAAACATGATTGTTAGTCTTCTATAACGTTGCTAGTCATTGGGATCATTGTTTCACTGCTTTTTACTTTAGATCCTTTGAGGATCAAATTTAATAATTTGGACAAATTAATGTTCATAGTTGCAAGAATAGAAATTGGGGTTGTCATTCTCTAATGAATTGATAATTGTTAATCAATGAAAGGACATCCTTTTTGCCTATAGCTTCAAACAATTAAATAAAATCCGCTTTTAGATTAGTAAGATGATTGTGGGCTATGTAAAGATATGGTAACCTCAATGGGCTTGCGCATCCTACATGACCTAGGGAAAGATATAGTAACCTTAATGGGTCTACGCATCTCCCATGAATTAAGCTATGCCAAACCCATTGGGTTAACTCCCCCAAAGGGGTATATAAGCAATGCAAAAGGGTCAAAGGCCTCCTTTGTTTTTGCTTACTCTCTCGCTCCAAGTCACACACTCTTTCTCTAAGAAGCACTAAAAACCCTTGTTTCTCTCATTCTCTAGTGTAAAACAAGGTTTACAAAGAGTGTGAGGTCGATTTGTACCCATCCAGTAGAAAAGCAAGACATTGAACATTGTCAGAGGTTTCCATGTAAGGGGTTTTGTTCCTAGTAGTTTAGTGATTCTTTCTAGCAATTCCTAATACTTGATCTACTAGAACCTTAAATTTGAGGCCTTTCTTTGTTTTCGACCATTGTAACCCGACACAGAGACTATCCCTATTTATTATTGATCTTCCTCTTGGAAAACCCTAGTAATTTAAAATAGAGAAGTGGAAATAGGAATTAGTATTGTTTATGTTATGGGTAAATTTCACATGTTACTCATGAGGTTTTGCAAAAAGACACTAACCACCCTTGTATTTTCAAAAATAACACACAACCCCCCTGAATTTCATAATCGGCCACCACCATCACTGGGGAAGGATGAGTTCCTTTAAGGAACCCATGACCTAGTTTTCTTGGTTCATCAAAGGAACCCAGGAATCCAAGTGTCTTTGAAGGAACCTAGTGTAATTATTGGATTCCTTCAAGGAACTGAGGAGATATAACCTAGCTACTGAACTTGACTTTCCTTTGGTCAGTCACACAAGCTAGGTACTGAACCTAACATTCAACTCAAAAATTGACTTTCTTGATTGACTATTTACTGCAGACACTATTGATCGATGACAAATTTGACTTCCAATCGACTCTTGACACTAAACATTACACTTCTATGAACCAACTACATGTAGTTAACTTTTTTGTAGTTGGTTGGCTCCATAGGCAACTAGGTAAGGTCTACCACTGACTCTAAACTCTAAACAGTCTATTGCCAAGTCTATGTGAACCAACTCCATGACTTTTGTTGGGTAGTCAATGGGCGAACACAACTATTGATTCAGTACACTACATAGTCGATGACAAAGTTGACTTCTAGTTGATTCCTGACACTACAAACTACACTTCTGTGAAATAACTTCATACATCACTTGGCTTTCTTTCGGTTAGTTGACCACATGATCCGATGGTTTGTTTGACTACTAACTCTAGATACTAAATAATTGATGGCTAATTTGACTTCTAGCCAACTCCCAACACTATAAACCAATGGATGAGATGTCACTAACATGGTGTACTGGCTAGTAGTTTGGGTAATAGTTTGATTCTAATATTATTTTTGGGATTGTTTTTGTATTAATAGCATTATCTTGGAAAAAAGTTCCTATCTCATAGCATCTGTCATAGAAGAAACGAGAGAGGTAGTAGCATTGTGAAAATCCCTTATTGTATATGAAAATCCTCAAAACTGTTTTCATAATGTTCATAAGTCATATTCTTATCCATGAACTAGGAAGGTATTGCTTCTCAAGTAATTTGTAGAGGTAATAAAATAATTGTTGACAATAGTTTTCCATCTGTTTGTGTTGGAATGAGATTAAGAAGCGGTGAAGATAAGAGACGACCAAGAATCAAGATAGAGATAGAATTTTATCTTTTTTACCTTCTTTATCTATTTTGTGCTTTATCTATTTGTTGTATATTTAAATTATTGAAATCTAGTCCTAGAAGGTAGGGAATGTAATCTAGTTCTAAAACTTAGGAGAATTCTTAGGAACACTCTTGTATAAATTCTATTATTTACATTAATAAAATATCAAGGAATACCATTTCCTTTTTCTCACATGGTATCAGAGCTTTAGTCCCAGCTTGGTACATTGTAGCCCTAATGCCTTCATCGCACAACCTTCTATTTGATCCAACAATCGATTCTGCCTTCATTGCACAGTTCTTGGTTTGATTTGTTCCCACCCGAGTGCCTTTATTGCACTCACTAGCCTGCAGTTCCGAGAGCCTTTGATAGCCTACAACAATTCAAGATTTCAGCCTTTCTCTAATCGTGATGGCAGAATTATCAGATGTAGCAAGTCTGAATCCTACAACCGGTGAGACAAATCTAGTGGAAGGACACCAGCCGGATCACTCTCCAGTAGCTGGTGAAGTTCCTCTCGCCTCTGAATTACCTATAGTCCATCCATCTTATAGGTTGGACGGAAAGAATTACCTTCAATGGGTCCAATTAGTGAAGACTCTTCTTAAAGGTCGTGGGAAGGGTAACCATCTAACTGGAAACCCTCCTATGGAAACAAATTCAACTTACATAGCCTGGGACATAGATGATTCTTGCATCATGTCTTGGTTATGGGCACTATGCAATCAAAAATTAGTAGGAACTTTATGCTCTTGAGCACAACCAAAGCCGTATGGGAGACAACACAACAGACATACTCCAAAACCCAGGATGCTTCTGTGATCTTTGAAGTCAAAACAAAGATCACATCTATCAAACAAAGCCAACTCACAGTCACCGATTACTACAACTTGATAAGAGGATTATGGCTGGAACTTGACCAATATCATCCCATCAAGATGATATGCCGAGAAGATGCTGCAACACAATCAAATAATTGAGCGAGATCGGATTGTTGAGTTCCTAGCTGGATTCAATCCTAAATTTGACCAAGTAAGGGTGCAAATTCTTGGTAAGGATAAACTCCCAAATCTAAATGAGGTTTTTGCAATTGTGAGTGAGGAAAATCGAAGATATGCTATGCTAACTGAACATACCACTGAGGGATTAGCCCTACTGATCAACAAGCAAGAAGGCAGAGGAAATAAAGCTGAAAAATCAGGGTTTCAGAACCCCAGTAGATTAGGATCAAGATTCCAAAACCGTGGCCCTAGTACTAATTGAGATTCATAGTGGTGTAGCTTTTGCAAAAAGCCTCGCCACACTAGGGAAGCATGCTTTAAACTGTATGGGAAGGAAACAGTCTTAATCAAGATTGGAGGCTTCAAGGACATGAAATCCCAAAGTTTTCATGTTAACAAGGAACAAGAAGAGGAGGCTGATAAAGGAGAAGCATAAGCTAATTTTACCCAACTTAATACCGAGGAGTCAGGTAAGTTAAAAACCTTTCTTCGGACGTTTCAAGATAGAGGAACCTGCTCCTTAACCCATCAAGGTAACTCCCAAGGTAATATCCCTTCCTATATAGTTTTTTCAGCTTCTAAAATTGGTAAGAATAGCAGTTGGGTCCTTGATTCAAGGGCTACCAACTACATGACCCCTAATATTCATTGTTTTGTGACTTATGACACCCTTGAGCCTACCAAACATATCATGATTGCCAATGGAACCACTGTCCCTATCTTAGGTAAAGGCAAAGTATCATTAAACTCTCAGCTTCCCCTCGAACAAGTTCTTCATGTTCCAGCTCTAACTACCAGCTTAATCTCTATACAGAAATTAACCCAAAATCTTGACTATTTGGCCGTTTTCTCACCTTCAATGTGTAAGTTTCAGGACAAGAAAACGGGGCAGATGATTGGTGTGGCTAAAGTTCGAAATGGGCTTTATATCTTGGATGGGGAGAATGATTGTTCTACAAGGAGACAGTAGCAACTTTTGGCTTTTTCTTCTTCCTCCCAGTCAGCCTCTAATTGATCTTCTATATGGTTACACCATTTTAGACTAGGTTATCCTCCATTTAGAATGTTAAAACAATTATTTCCAGATTTGTTTAATTCTTTAGATACTAGTAGTCTTAGGTGTGATGAATGCATTGTTGCTAAACATCATCGAGTCTCCTTTCCAATTAGTAACAATTTTTCTTCAAAACCATTCTACTTGATTCGTTTTGATGTTTGGGAACCGTCCAGAATACCCAATTGTTCTGGGGCAAAATGGTTTATTACGTTTATCGATGATTACACTCGAATGGGTTGGGTATTTCTTCTAAAAGATAAGGCTACTATTTGGTCCGTGTTGATCATATTTTGCGAAATGATTCAAACCCAATTTGGGACTATTATAAAAAGGTTTAGAACAGACAATGCAAATGATTATTTTAACACTCACTTGCACAATTATTTCCAACCAGAGGGTATCATGCATGAGTCATCTTGCATTGGTACACCCTAACAAAATGGGGTGGCTGAGAGAAAGATGCGTCATCTTCTCAATGTCACCCGGATCTTACTTCATCATCATCATCATCATGTGCCAAAATACTTTTGGGGGGAAACAGTGTTGATTGCTACTTTTGTTATTAATAGGGTATCATCTAGGGTTCTTATTGGTCAAAGTCCTTTCCAATGTTTAACTTCATTTTTCCCAGACCTTAATCTTCATACTCAATTACCCTTAAGAGTGTTTGGATTTGTATGTTTTGTTCACATACTCAAAATCCATAGAGACAAGTTGGACCCTAGGGCTCTTAAGTGCATTTCCTTGGATATTCTCCAACACAAAAAGGGTATAAGTGCTATCACCTAAACACCCGAAAGTTCTATGTTTCAAAAGATGTCACATTCAGTGAATCTAAGCCCTATTTTGCTCCCATTCCAGCAAGGCCAGTAGGTATCAAACCTGTAGATATGGATTGGGAGTTTCTAAATACTAGTCTTGAAACAAGAGCAGTCGGTCAGGGTCTTCCTTCCCAAGATACTAGCCCTATTATGACACCTCAACCCTTACCAACCGATCATCCTACAGAACAAGTTCACTCGAGGCTCAGTTCTCTTATAAGGTATAAAGGTTCTTCTTATGTGTACAAGAGAAGGCAACCCATTGAAGAACTGCAACCAAGCACATCATCAGCTCCTAATACTAGCCTTGAAATTACACCAAGTAAGGACTCAACCACCACCTCCAGTATGTCTCAACCTCAACCAGAACTCCTAGACTTGGACCTTCCAATTGCCATTTGAAAAGGTGTTAGAACTTGCACCAAACATCCATTAGCTTCTTATCTATCATACCATTGTGTATCCCCTCAACATCAAAGCTTCCTAACATCATTGGATGCAATTGCTATTCCCAAATCAGTAGAAGAAGGTGTGAAAGATCATAAATGGAAAAAGGCCATGTTAGAAGAAATGGATGCACTAGAGAGGAACCAAACCTAGGACTTAGTTCCTAGACCAAGGGATACAAAACCAGTGGGTTGTAGGTGGATTTTTAATGTCAAATACAAGGCTGATGGAACTCTTGACAAGTATAAGGCTTGCCTAGTGGCCAAGGGTTATACTTAGTCTTATGGTATTGATTATCTAGAAACTTTTTCTTCTATGGCTAGAATGACTGGTGATAATTCTCATAGCATTGTCAGCTAAATTTGGATGGAAATTGCAACAATTTGATGTCAAAAATGCCTTCTTACAAAGAGATTTAGAGGAAGAGGTTTTTATGAAAATTCCTCCAGGTTTTGAACATGAAGGAGATTGAAAGAATCAAGTTTGTAAACTCAAGAAAGACCTATATGGGCTCAAATAGTCCCCTCATGCATGGTTTGGAAGATTTTCAAAGGCCATGCTTTCTATGGAATACCACCAAAGCCGAGGAGATCACACCCTATTAATCAAACATACAGGAGAAAATGTAATAGTTTTACTTGTTTATGTGGATGATATTGTGGTGATAGGGAATGACACAATTGAGCAAGGTTGTCTCAAACAAAACTTAGCTTGGGAATTTGAAATCAAAGATCTCGGCCAATTACGAGATTTCTTAGGTATAGAAGTAGCACACTCAGAGGAAGGTATTTTTCTATCACAACAAAAATATGTCTTGGATTTGCTTGATGAAACAGGGCTATTAGGAGGAAAAGGAGGAAGGACACAAGTTGATCCCAATACAAAATTACAAGCTAATAAGGGTGGTCAAGAAGTGGACAAAGGGAGATTTCAACGCTTGGTAGGGTGATTAATATATCTCACATACTAGGTCTGACATATTGTTTGTTGTCAGCCAGTTTATGCATGATCCTAATAAAGAACATATGGCAGCAGTAAGGAAGATTTTATGCTATCTTAAAGCTATGCTTGGAAAAGGGATCTTATTCAGTCCAGGAACAGACTTAAAACTTCAAGGCTATATAGATGTTGATTATGTTGGTTCTCTGGTTGACCGAATATCTACAATCAGGTACTATGTATTCCTAGGAGGAAATCTGATATGCTGGAGGAGTAAAAAGCAAGGGGTGGTGGCTAGATCTAGTGCTGAAGTAGAATTTAGAGCTATGTCTCTAGGTGTATTTGAACTCTTATGGGTAAAGATTATCCTAGAAGATTTCAAAATTCCGATACAAAGGGCTATTGAACTCTTGGGAGATAATCAATTAGCTATAAGTATAGCCTACAATCTGGTGCAACATGAAAAAACCAAGCATATTGAAATTGATAGGAAAAATTGGATAGTAGTGTATTTAAGATTTCATATAGTCCTTTCAACCATCAAATAGCTGATGTTCTTACAAAAGGTTTGCCAAATACTCAATTTGAAGCCATGATCAACAAGCTACGTATGATTGATATCTACTCCTCAGCTTGAGGGGGAGTGTTGGAACGAGATTAAGAAGCAGTGAAGATAAGAGATGGCCAAGAATCAAGATAGGGATAGGATTTTAACTTTTTACCTTTTTTTCTTATTATCTATTTTGTGTTTTATCTATTTGTTGTATATTTAAATTGTTGTAATCTAGTCCTAGATATAAAGTAATCTAATCCTAAAAGGTAGGTAATGTAATCTAGTTCTAAAACTTAGAAGAATTCTTAGGAACACTCTTGTTTAAATTCTGTTATTTACATCAATAAAATATCAAGGAATATCGTTTCCTTTTTCCCCTAGTTTCTTTTTCTTAACTTGGGATTATCTGATGCTATCTTCCTGTTATCTGTGATTGATGTCTTTATGATATAGTCTGTTCTTCTCTATGAGGTGATTAATGTCCTTCCAACTGAAGCAGAATTTTTTTTTTTTTTACTTTGGTTATCGAATACTACAATCCAATTACCAATTATTGAAGATTTAATGGTAGAGGAGGTTGTTTGGCTATTTGAGGTGATTGATGTTCTTTCAATTGAAGCAGGAAGATTACACAAATAGAATGCACACTAATATTCAATGCCATTCAGTGGAGCAATCTGTGATAATCATCCCCTAGGGCTAGAGATCATATTTTCAGCATACCATTTATAGTAGACATATGCCTCTGCACACACATGCACTTACAAGTTGTACTGTGTATACTTATATAAATTTGACATATAAATATAATAAATGTTTACAACATTTATATGCATATAGATTTATGTTTGATGAGTAATATATAGAACAGTGCCTTCAGTGCCTTAACCTACTTCTTGTGAATACCTTTTGATGATTTATCTATCTTTATATATCCTTTTTTCTCTATTATAAAGTTTAATCAGACAAAGGTATGGTATAATTTAAAAAATTTAGGAGAAAACTAGTCAATCTGAAAATGCATAAGGATGTGCCATCTAGGGTTCAAGAAAAGAAGCCCAATCACTAAAAATTTTATTACGCGAGAAGGTTCTGTTTCATTGCCATTAGATATTGCTTAGCCCCACCTCTCTTCTGTGATGAAATTATATGTTCAGTGAACTTTATGTAATTTCCATCCCCAACGAAATAGTACATGGAGCATCTGTTTTATGGGTAATAAAAGAGCCAGTAGTGGTTGTTCATAAAAAATCTATTCCTGTGAACTTGCAAATCAAGAGCGAAATTTAGGTAACAGTCTTGATTTGGATGAACTTCTGATAATTCATCAAACAGTTATATGTACCTGGTTTCCTGTTTAGACCTGGCTGTACTCCCTGATAAATTTGCTTGAATGGCACTGGCATCTTGGCTTTCTAATGTCTTGATTTTTTTTCTTTTTTTTTGGTCTCTTTTCCCTGATAAGTCCTTCATCAGTTGTTTCTTCTCTGTTACCATGCAATTCATTGTGTGTTTTACTTTCAATTTTTGTTAAATCACTCCTACCCTTTTTTAACAACTGGGGCACCGACAAAGGAAATGAAAGGCCTGGAGGCTGAGAATGGAATCAGTATGTAACCCTTTGCTAAGGATAGTGTCTTTTATTAAACTTGTTCATGTAATCTTGCATAACTACTTAGGTTCCAGAAGTTTAATATGAGATTGAGGATCTATTTATCCAGCAGATAAGTGACATAAGTTTTACTCAAAAGAGTAGGAATCCAAAAGTAAGTATTTAAAAATGTAATTTTATTGGTTTGTTAGGAACTTGTTTGGGATCCAAAATGTTATCACTTTTAGCTGTGTGGTATTTATTTTTAGTTATATTATCTGTTAGATTACATTTTTTTCCTTTGAGATTTATCTATTCTTTTATTATCAGCAGACTGATGAAGAGAAGATCTTGGCAAATTCATGTTCCCAACAGGATTCAGAGATTAAATCCTTAAAAGCACTTGTAAGTTTCTCTAACTCTAGTCCTGATTTTGAAACCTCATGCATTTATGGTTCTCTTTTTAAAGATCATTCTACAGTAAGAAGGAATTCCTTGTCAAAAAACTTTTAACCTTTTATCTGATGGGGCCATAGACGAACTAGATCATGTTGGTAACTTGAGAATATGAAATTGCTGCAAAAGGAGAAACTAGAACTGCAGATCCTACTGGGCATGCTGGGGCATCTTATATATGACAACAGGTACATTAGCTAAATCAGGGTTCACAGAATCTATTCAAGTTGCTTCTGGTCATCGGTTTTTCAGAAAAGTTAGTCTGAACTAATAAGAGAAAAAAGTCATGAATTTGTGCTTACTTTTTGATGAGTGGTAAGAGGTATTTACATTTTAATATATGCATGAATGCTGTAAAATGTTAGTATATCTTTTGATAAGTGCCCAAAATATTTGCACTTTCATATTTGTAAATGTACTAGAATCTTGTTACAACATAACATACTTCAGAAAAACGAAAAAGGAAGTGTCCATAGCCTTACCCTTTGTTTGGATGAGGGGAAGGGAGGGGATACAATGCTCTTTACCTTGTTTAGGACAGATTTTTCATATGGGAGAGGAGGGGGGAGGAAAAGTACTAAAAAATATTGTTATTAGTTTTACTATTATACCCGTATATTTTTTGTAAAATCCAAATATTTGTTTTAAAAGTAAAGGGTATAATTGTTACTTGCATTATTTTACTTTGCCATCTCCATTCTTTCTCTAGACAAGGTGAAACTGCATTACTCTTACGTATCATTCTTCCTAAACAAGGGGAGAGTAATAACTTTTACGTTACTTCTCTTATCCTTCTATTCCATTCTATTCCTTAACTGACCCCTCTCTCAAAAAAAAGCTCAAGTCTCTCTCTCTCTCTAAAAAGTTCATTAATACCTGGAAAGACGGTCGTGTTTATCATAATTGAACTTTTCTCATCCCACCAAATACAAAGTGATTAGTAGTTTAGCCAATGCAATTATCTATTTGGTACCTTTGAGCTTTTGCTACTTTTATTTCTCCCACGTTGTGGTTGGTCTGCTATGATAATGATGATGTGGTTTCTGCTAACAGATGAGCCTGTGGATTTCATTTTCTATTTTATTTTTCTTGTTCCCTGATTATGCATGTCATATGGATTAGAACTCACACCTGGCTATTTTGCTAAATATTGGAATCTGTGCTGAGACTGTCTAATCAATATACAGTTACTCAAATTCTTGAAAATATGAGCCCGTTTTCCAAAGCTGGTTTCTGTTGTAGTTGTACTAGGACTCCTTACTGTTGTTTTTGGCTTGGCTTTTTCTTTGATCAAATTCATAGATATCTTGATCCAGTTTTCCTGTGTGTTTCCAAGTGTTCTCTAATAGTGTGCCTCAGCGACCAACCCCTTTCGAAGTTTTAAATAAAGATTTCTTGAAACCTCGCTAAACAACCTTTCAAAGTCTAGTTTTTGTTCTTTTTAAGTTATATATACCTTGCAATTCATTGATTAGAATGTTGATTCCTTCTGTTGAACAACATTTGCATTTGTTAATCTTCAATTTCATTTTAAAAAACGACAAAAAGTCTGAGCATTATTATGTGCTTCTTTAATGAGAAGCAGTTTGGCACATATCTAACATTGTGCTTAATTTTCATTTAGTATGCCTGAATCCTAGATGCTTTCTGTTAGAGGTATTTCTAGTTAAACAACGACGTTTTCTCAACTGACCTTTCACTCCCCATTCTTTTTTTCCTACAAACATTACTTTACACATTCCGTGTCAATCATATATATAACCTCAGGCAAATCATGACTTAATTCTTTGGTAAAGTAAACATACTTATAATACCTATACCCTTTGACTCTCACTTTAACTAACCATGCAAAATTAAACTAGTAATTAATTTAGGACATTAGCTGCAACATTCTCCCTCTTAATGTGCTTGTGCCTGAACCCCAAGTGCTTCTCCTAGTTGCTGGAATTTCTCCTTCCTCAATGTTTTTCGTGAAAATATGAGCAATGTCCTCCTTCGATATGCAATGCAACAACTGCACTCTTCAATGTATAGCCTCCCTAAATGAAATAATGTTTGATAGCAATATGCTTTCTTCAATTGTGAAAAACAAGAATTTGACCATTGCAATAGCTGATTTATTATAACAATGATTGCCACAGCTTCTTGTTTCTGACCCAACTTGTCTTTGCCTGTCTCTTCTTTGTCTATGTAAGGACTGGCTCTTCTCTACTCTAACATGACCTATCATTGAGTAGCATGTCTCCTTTTTAGCTTTAGTTACCTTAGTCCCAAGCCTGAATAAAGGAGGGTTGCATTAAGTAGTGAACAATTATCGCGTCAAATTGGAAAATAGAGTCAAAACCAAAAATACTACCTTTTTGTAAACTTTTTCTCATTCTACCACATTTTCCGAACTTATTATCATTCTACCACAATCCCTGCACCCGTGTGCCACACTGGAATAGGGATCCAGCATGGTGTTACAAGACAATAGAACTGTTCGTCAAAGGAGTGACTATAGGATAGAACAACTCCTTCCATGAGCGGTTCTGTTGTGCTTCTGCATTAATGATTTAAAGCAGATTGATTGAACAAAAAATATTTTTTTTAGAAAATTGTTGAAGTGTTTTAAGTGTGCATTGACTATTGGAGTACGTATGAAGTATGTGTGCTGTTGGAGATAAGGAGCCATTCGAACTGCTAGCCAAGAAGATAAATAGATAAATATATTCAATTTATGTACCTGTCAATTAATTTGATTATTTGTTGTTGTAATCTACTGGATAAGAGTAAATGTAATCAAAATCCTAGATAATAGGGGTGTAATCTTCTAGAAACCCTAGGATTAGATCAAGGACATAACGAGAGAGAGAGAGAGAGAGAGAGAGAGAGAGAGAGAGAGAGAGAGAGAGAGAGAGAGAGAGAATGCCGAGAGCAGAACTTTTATTTAGAGAATCAGAGAAATGAAAGTTAAACAATACAAAAGAACTGTAAGCAACTTATATAGGCAGCTTGATCATTGGAAATAAGAATACCACCTATACTAGAAACATCAATAATCAAAACATAAATTGCAGCTACAAACAACATCAATTTAAACACAAACATAGTAGTAACAACAAACTATTATAACAAACTATTAGATGCTTCCACACTCCCCTTCTGGACTCTGTAGAAGACAAGAACTTTGTGGATAAAGTTGCTGCAGTTTAGTTGTTTTTAACTTAGCTTTACATGCTTCCATGCTCCCCTTCAAACCAGACTCTATGGATAAAGTTATAGCAATTTTAGTTGATTTTAACTCAGCACACACAAATGACACTTTTAAACCAAGGTTCTTACACAAAAATTCAAATCGGTCTCTAAGCAACCATTTAGTAAGAATATTTGCTACTTGATCAGATGTTGGAATGTATTTGATCTTCACTTCACCACATTCAACTTTCTTCCGCACAAAATGGACATCGATTTTAACATCCTTTGTCCTAGAATGAAACACTGGATTCTCTATCATGTTTTTACTAGCCAAGTTGTCACTCCATACAATTGGGAGAGGGGGGGGGGGGGGTTACACAAAGATATCCCAATTCAACAAATAATGATTTCAACCACATTATTTTAGTCACACCAACAGCAATTGCCCGATATTCAGCCTCTCTAATAAACCTAGCAATAACAGATTGTTTCTTGGACTCCCACACGATAAGATTTTGGCCAAAATATACACAAAACCCACTAGTAGAATGCCGACAAACCTTACAACCAGCATGATCTGCGTTTGTGTAAGTCACTAAGGATAAGTCATTCGGTGAAGGAGTAAAAACCAAACCCATACCAATAGTGCGTTTAAGATACCAAAATAACCTCTTACATGCTGACTAATGTTGAGACTTAGGACTAGACAAGAATTAGCTCAATTTGTTCATTGTAAATGCTATATCTGAACGTGTAAGTGAGATACTACAGTGCACCAATTAACGTCCTATATACAGATGGGTTAGGAAAGGGATCCCCTTCATCAGTCAAAGAAACTCTAGTAGCCATAGGTGTGTGGCATGGCTTGCAACCCTACATGGCTGCCTTTTTCAACAAATCAATCACATACTTAGACTGAGCAAGATAAAGACTACTGCCATCTCTATAAGCTTCAAACCCTAGAAAATAATTCACCGAACCTAGGGTCTTGAGAGCGAATTATGTGTCCAAATCATGAATACAAGAACTAGGAGTTGTTGAATTCGATCCATTGAGCAGTATATCAACATAGACTAGAACAAAGAGCACATAAGTAGCTGTCCATTTAATAAACAAAAAGGCATCTAATTAGACCTTACAAAACCCCAAGATTGTAAGACAGCTCTCAGTTTTGAATATCATACTCGAGGAGCCTGTTTAAAGCAATAGAGTGACTTATTTAACCGACACATGTGAGTAGGAGATTGATTGTCTACAAAGCCTTTAGGCTGAGCACTATACACAGTTTCAGTCAAGTCTCCATTAAGGAATGCGTTGTTAACATCCACTTGTTGTATATCCCAGTCAAAATTTACGACTAATGAGAATAATACTTTGATAGTAGGGGCCTTAACTACTGGACTAAAGGTCTCTGCATAGTCTACACTGGGTGTTTGATGAAAGCCTTTTGCCACCAACCTAGCCTTATATTTTAGAATTGACCCATCATCATTGTATTTCACCTAAAACGCCCACTTACAACCAACTAAGTTCATATCCTTGGAAAAGAGAACTAAATCCTGAGTGTGATTTTTTTGCAAGGCTGAATACTCATCTTCCATGGCCTTAATCTATTGTGAGTCTAAAAGAGCCTCACGAATGGAACTAGGTTTGATGTTTCTAAGGCATGACGGGAAGAGGTTACAAGGTGTTTGGCTTTAGATTAGGTAAGCATAGGGTGAATTGAAGGGGCTGGAACAACCTTGTAGGTGGGAAATAGAGAAATAATGGCTGGTGATTGAGTGGGTAAATTCCGTAATGTAGATGAAGTGGAAGGAGTTGTGGCCTGAGAACTAGTAGTACCAGTTTGATTTAAAGCTTCAGGGGACTATGCTACTTGAGGACATTTTGAAGAAATAGAAGTAACAATAGGTTGAAGAAAGTTAGTAGAATACTCGAAAGATGACCACACAGTTTTAGGAGTAGAAGAATGAATGGAAAATAAAGTAAGAAAAATAAACTCATTAGCATTAAATTTCACATTTCGAGACACATAGACTCTCCTTGATGGATGCATGCACTTATAGCCAGTTTGAGTATATCCAATCAATATACATTTAGCGGAATGAAAGTCAAACTTGCGCTTGTTGTAGGGACGAAGATAAGGAAAAAAAAGTACAACCAAAAGGTTGCAACAATTGATAGTTAAGTGGCTTTTGATAGAGCAGTTCAAAAGGTGTGTTGTACTTAATAGGTGAAACAGGTAACCAGTTTATCAGGTGAATAGATGTTTAGAAGTCTTTCACCCAGAACTTTAAGGGTATTTGGGCATAAGACAACAATGTTAGACCCATTTCGACTATGTGCCTGTGTTTTCTTTCTGTCACACCATTTTGTTGATATGTGTGGACTGGTAAATCTAGGTTAAATACCATTGGATTGAAGATAAGGTAAGAATGCTCTAAACTCCCATCCATTGTCAGTTTGTAAAGCTCGAACCTTGGTTTGATACTGAATTTTAGCAAATTTATGAAAGATAGTGAAAGCTGAAAGGGCATCAGACTTAAGTTTTAAATGGTAAAGCTAAGTATATCGAGTGAAAGCATCCATAAAGATTTTGTAGTATCGAAATCCTTTAATTGACACAATAGGTGCAGACTAAGTTGCATGGAAACGCGTTTGGGACGCCGTTTCGGCGTTTTCGAACCGTTTCTCTTTTTGAAAACAGCAAAGACAGCCCGAAACGATTTTCGAGCCGTTTCTATAAATTGTGAAATGTTTGGGGGCCGTTTCGTAATTTGCTAAAATTAAATGAAAACGCGTTTCTGGTTCTTGCAACAGCGGCCACGCCCCACACATCCCCAAGGTCGGTCGAACCCCTCTCAGTTGCCCCTTCTCTTCTTTTTCTTCACACATCCCCAAGGCTTGCCGGACCCCCCTCAGTTTCCCTCCTCCTCCTCCTCCTCCTCCTTCTTCTTCTTTTTGGGGTTGGAGCTGCGATTTTATTAGCGATAGAAGGAAGAAGACATGAAGTTGGATGTAACATCGTTAGGCTTGGATATGACGGTGGAGAGATCGCCATCGGTGAGGAGCAGGTTCGTCGGGCTGCCGACACAAATGGGGTCATTGTCAGCGAACTTGTTGGCGAAGGTCCTCCACTCCGATGTCTTGTCAATGGAGTGCAATTCCAGCACTAGACCGCACTTAGAGCACACCGTATCCCTAGCCGAGTGGTCGAACACCACATTCGTCGCTCTCTTGCAGTCTGAGTAGTACGCGTTGACGTCACCCATTGGATTGCGAGCACGAGCAGTACGCGAATGCGATCGAATTTGGGGGCAGACAGCCAATTGGGGCGTGTTTGGTTGGAGCCTTGGAGTTGTATGCATTTTTTTGTGTGTTTTATGTTCTTTGTTTAATTTTTGTTTTTAATTTATTTATATCAAAATTAAATTAATTTTATGGCACATTGCATATTACTGAAAATAAATTTTTTATATTTAAATTATTTTTTATAATTTACTATATTAAAAATTATATTTAAAAAATTTTCCCTATATTTTTTAAATTTACAGTTTACCTTGCATTTTCGTTTCAGCATTTCCGTTTCGTTTAAAAAACGTATCGTTTTCTGTTTTTGTGCTGCCTCGAGTGCAGGTCTTCAAAGATATGAATAAACCAATTCTAATGGTTTTGTAGCTATAATTTCCCAACTAGAAAATGGAAGTTGACTTAACTTTCCAATTTTACACGAGTCACAGAATGACAAATTGGAGTGTGAACAAAACATACCAATTTTATTTAATGCAAGTTTCAGAACATTCAAGGAGAGGTGTCCTAATCTAACATGCCATTGCTGACAATCAGTAGTTCTTTGAGCAACATTTACAAGATTTGACAGCTCATGACTAAATGAATTCTGTCGGATAGTCCCACTAGCATAGGATATCCGAAAAGAGGTCATCACAAGGGTGATATAGAACAATAACATACAACACCATATTACTATCCTTAGATAAATTCAGTGAAAACCAACATAAAGGTCTACAACATCTTAGCACCATAGCCTACACAAAATGAAATACAAGAGCACTAACAAATTTTACAATATAAAATTTCCTCACGCATGCCCTCATCACAAACACTAACATAGACCATCTAGTTTGGGAGGTCTCTGTACACCTTTAACCCTGAGCTTTAGCCCTACTAAACTTGCCCTCAACCACTGCTTTACATTTAGTTAGAATGACATGAGAGTAAACAAAGTGAGTCACAAGGCTCAGTAAGTATATTTATAAAACATGGAGATATAAAATCAAATGCATGGATAATTAAGATACAATAAACAACTCTATAAGAAAATAACATAACTCATAAGTTTTTCATTTACGTCAATTTCCCATGCTGTGATTATTATACATACCATGTAGTCATTTCCATGCTCATGCACATGCATCAATAGTATGAAATTTTTCACGTAATTCCCAAGGCTCACACGGGCATTATATCCGTACATTAATATACATGCATCATGAAAATATATCAACAAACAATAACAATTTGAGTCTCGCATACTGAGTTGATGGCCACC
This sequence comes from Diospyros kaki, assembly GCA_036245055.1. NCBI lineage: Eukaryota > Viridiplantae > Streptophyta > Magnoliopsida > Ericales > Ebenaceae > Diospyros > Diospyros kaki. The sequence continues at coordinate 10,294,532 of BSEG01000003.1, forward strand.
TCACCCACGTCAAGCCTTCATAGAATATCCTTTTTTGACCCACGGACGTAATCGCCGGGTAAAATAATTGGTGTGCAAATCAATATAATCATGCATCATATAAGCATATCTCAATTTCATGTTAATCTTCACTAATTAAGAAAAATCTCATATCATATTTATAGAAATGCTTAACTTATATTTGTGGTATATTTTTATCCTAACAACAATCATAAGATACCAACATTTATACATGCAAGAAATATCAAATTTTGCATGATTCTAGACCTTAATCAAGAAATACGTTATTCTTTAAGAAATATAGGGTGAATCGAAACCCTATTAAGAATTTTGAATAAAATACTTCAAATATTTAAAAAAAATGATTAAGGGTAAACATCACCTCAATTATAGAAAGAATAGCCAACATAAAAAGATTAATTGGGCAAAATTTTAAAAATTTCAACATTTTGAAGTCTTTAAGTTCAAGGGCCTAATAGTTCAGTCAAATATCGTGAATCATATATCAAATCGAAGCCTCAGATCTCTAGTTTCGGAAACAATAATCGGATCCAGAATTGGAAATAACCACAATGAAATATCCCACAAAGACCGAAACAAGGCAAAATTAGTAATAACAAACTTTCAGAATTCTAGATAGAATTCAACAAATCTATTATGGGTTTAAATCATAATTAAAAATTTCAAATCTTATATCAAATTGAAGCCTATGATGTCTAGTTTATAGAGAAACAAATAGATCGCAAAGTGGAAATAACCAAAGAGTGTTATATCTCAAAAATCACAATAAGGACAAATTATTCAAAAATAGAGCAGACATTTCTAAATTTTGGACAAGAATTAACAAGGTTGTTGTAGGCTCAAAATGCAATAAAAAATTTCAAAAAAATAAATTATAAAACGAAGCTTATTGAGTTTAGTTTACATAGAAACAAACGGATCTTGAATTGGATATAACCACAGAGAGTTATACCCTAAAAACCAAAGTAATGTCATATTACTCAAAAGCAATAAAATTTTCAGATCTTAGCAGGGATTTAGAAGGCTATCACAGGCTCAAATCTTAATTAAAAAAATTTGATTCTTGAGTCTAAAATGAAGCTTAAGATGTATAGTTTACAACACAACAAACGGATTTCAATTTAGATATAAACACAAGGAGTTATAGGCCAAAGAACACAACATGGTCAGTGAATTCGAAATTAAGGGCAAAAACTTAAAATTGAAGGGAAAAAGCTTTCTAAGATGGAAATAAGGTTGAAGAACTTGCACAATTATAATGAGATGAATAAAATCTTGCAGATGAAACAATAAAGATGAGAACTTGTCTTAGAAGATGAAACCCAAAAAAAAAATTGACGAAGCTCTTGAAAATCCCTTTGTTTAAAACTTCAATGAAGGTTAACAAAGGAGGAAGAAGAAGAAATGAGGAGAAGAAGAAAACAATCGAGAGAGGGAAAAGAGAGCAAGAAAGAGGAAAAGAATGAGGAAATGGGGGAGAAGTTGTCTCCCAACTCTCTCCAAACCAACCTCTCTTTTGGCTTCCCTAATTTGCCTGTCACATAACACACATAATTTAATAGTCTCTTGCCCTTTAGGTCATTTTGTCATTTTCTTATTTTTTTTTCTTTTTTCATTAAAATACTACTCTCTATGCCCATAGCGCAGCCCAAGTCCAAATATATGGACTAATCGAACTAAGGCCCAATAGACTTTTTTTGAAATTTGGATTCAACCTAATTCATTCACGCTTAAAATTTAAATACTAATCAATTGCCTAATTCAAATAAGCCCCAAACCCATTTAGCCTATAACTTTGAGATTTTTTTCATACATTTCATTTATACTCACAAAGACCTTGATCCACTTACATTTATTTTCCTATAAAATATTATCTTCATTAATTTGCCCCATTACCAACACATATTTTCATGCCTTCCTATGTCATTTTACTTTTCTTTTAAATTTAAATCATCATTTTATAAATGGGCTCGAGCTCGAGCTTAAGCCCAAATCCCTTCATCCTTCACATATAATTTAAGTCCAAGTCATTTAATTAGAGCCAACATCTCATAAAATTCAAAAGGCTTATTTTCAACTTGGCCCGACACTTAAAGGCCCAAAATATCTATTTTTTTCACTTGGTCCAACTCATTTCATTTAAAATCAATTTGGACTCAATTTATACATAATTAGGCCCAATCCATTAAAATTGTTTCATTTAAATTCTAACTACCATTTGCCATGGACTTTCTCACATTGGCCAAAATCTAGGTTCATTAAACCCTTAATTCATTTTATTTAATTTTAAAATAATACCATTATATATATACACTAAAATGAAATAAATATCAATAATGACATAGATTCAATAACGGGTCGTTATAGTTTCTCCTCCTTAAAAGAATTTGGTCCCCTAAATTCATACCTGGTTATGTAAACAACTGGGGAAAGAGACGTCTCATCTCATCCTTAAGCTCTCAAGTAGTCTTGTTTGGAGAGTGATGCTGCCACTAGACTTTCACAAACGGGATTGTCCTGTTTCTCAATACTTCTCCATTCACTTCAGTATACTAACTAGTATTTCCTCATAAGAAACATTATCTCTGACCTCTATGGTCTGATAATCAATAATATGTTGGGGATCTGGCCATACTTCCTCAACATAGATACGTGGAAGACGTTATGAACACCAGATAACTGAGGTGACAAAGTCAACCTGTATGCCAAAGTCCCAACTCGCTCCGAAATTTCAAACAGTTAAATATAATGGCGACTAAGCTTCCTCGAAACTCTAAATCGATGCACACATTCCATGGGCATTACCCTCAACCATACATGATCGCCCACATCAAATTTCAACTCACGTCATCTTTTGTTCGCATAACTCTTTTGTCTATCTTGAGCTGTTTTCATTCAGGCCTTAATAGTTCAGATATTTTCTATCGTCTGTTCAATGACCTTGAGTCCCAACAATGCTCTATCTCCCAATTCCTCCCAATAAATGAGCGATCTACATGGCCTACCATATAATGTCTCATAAGGTGGCATTCCAATACTCGTGTGATGATTATTATTGTAGGTGAATTCCACTAACGGCAAATAATCGTCCCAATTGTCATGAAAATCCAATATGCATGCTCTAAACATATCCTCTAGTGTCTGGATCGTTCTCCTAGTTTGACCATAGTCCCAAAACTATAGTGGAACACGTGGAAGTGTTGGCTTTGACTACAACTAAGGCTGAGAAGGGGAAGGATACAGTGTAAGGTATTATCTCCTTATATGATATTGATGTGCATGTTTTATTTGACATAGGATCCACACACTCTTTTGTTGCACCCCGAGTTGTATGTAATATTTCAATTTCTAGAACATCACTGCTATATTATTTGATTGTCTACGTCGGGGAATGTGGAATTGGTATGTAGTGAAGTTTATAGGGATTGTAAAATTATGGTGCATGATAAGGAGCTACCAGAAATGTGATAGTATTGGACATAAAAGATTTTGATCTTATTTTGGGCATGGATTGGCTATTTCAACATTATGCCAAGGTTGATTTTCGACACAAGGTAATTCATTTTGAATTGTCTCAACAGCCGGTTATAGTGTATCGAGGCATTAAGCCTATGAGCTCCACACCCATGATTTTTGTAATGAAGGCAAAGAAGTTGGTGCGACACGGATGCGAGGCATATTTGGATTTTGTGACGACAGATCAGGAGAATAAGACAGAGTTGTCAGACATTTCAGTAGTTCAGGAATTTTTAGATGTGTTTCTTGAAGAATTGCCCCGATTGCCACCGTCGAGGGAGATCAAGTTTTCTATAGAGTTGGTGCCAGGTGTGCAGCCTATTTCCAAGGCCCCTTATAGAATGACGGCTAATGAATTAAAAGAATCGAATGTGCAATTGCAAGAACTGATTGAGAAGGGCTTCATCCGCCTGAGTGCCTCACCTTGGGGTGCTTGAGTATTGTTTGTGAGGAAGAAAGATGGACTCATGAGACTATGCATCGACTACCGGCAGTTAAATCAGGTGACATTGAAGAATAAATATCCTCTCCCACGTGTTGATGATTTGTTAGACCAACTCCGGGGAGCCTCAATCTTTTCAAAGATTGATTTGAAATCAGGGTGTCATCAAGTAAAATTCAGAGAAGAAGATGTGCAAGAGACATCATTTCGCACTTGGTTTGACCATTATGAGTCTGTGGTCATGCCCTTCGGGTTGGCGAACGCCTCAACAATCTTCATGGATTTGATGAACAAAATATTCAGGAAATACTTGGAGTGTTTTGTTATTGTGTTCATCGATGATATTCTCATTTATTCGTCGAGCTTGGAAGAACATGGGACCTATCTCAGGGCAGCATTGCAGAGGTTTAGAGAAAAATAATTGTATACAAAATTCAGTAAGTTTGATTTTTGGCAGCGAAATATGGGACATGTAGTGTCTGACGAGGGTATTGCAATGGACCCTAAAAAAGTGAAGACAATAGTTGATTGGCCAAGGCCAATGACAATTTTGGTGGGATGGTTTGAAAAGAGACATGGTAAAGTATGTTTCGCAATGTGTGGTGTGTGAGCAAATTAAGCAGAACATCAGAGACCAGCCAGTCTTCTACAGTCGTTATCTATTCTAGAGTGGAAGTAGGATAATATATCCATGGACTTTGTGACAAGTATGCCTAGGACGACAAAGGGGCATGATGCCATATGGGTAATAGTTGACCGATAAATAAGACTTACCCTCTGAATCGCTTGGTGAAGATAAACATTAAGGAGATCGTGGGACTACATGGTATTCCATCTAGTATTGTGTCGGATCGGGATTCTCGTTTTACTTCACATTTTTGGGAGGCTTTACATGGTGCTTTAGGCACTAAGTTAAGATTCAGTACTGCATTTCATCTGCAGATTGATGGGCAAACTGAGAGGATGATCTGGACACTAGAGGATATGCTTAGGGCATGCGTATTAGATTTTCATGGCAGTTGGGACGATTATTTACTGTTAGTGGAATTCGCTTACAATAATAGTCATCACGCGAGTATTGGGATGCCACCTTATGAGACATTATATGGAAGGGCGTGTAGATCGCCCATTTGTTGGGAGGAATTGGGACATAGAGCATTATTGGGACCTGAGGTCATTGAACAGACGATAGAAAAGATTCAAACTATTAAGCCCCGAATGAAAATAGCTCAAGATAGACAAAAGAATTACGTGGACAAGAGAATACGTGACTTGAAATTTAATGTGGGCGATCATGTATGATTGAGGGTAATGCCCATGAAGGGTGTGTGTTAATTTGGAGTTTCGGGGAAGCATAGTCCCCGTTATATTAGACCGTTTGAAATTTCGGAGTGAGTTGGGACTTTGGCATATAAGTTGGTTTTGCCACCTCAGTTATTCGGTGTTCACAACGTCTTCCACGTGTCTATGTTAAGGAAGTATGTGTTGAATCCCCAACATATAATTGATTATCAGACCATACAGGTCAAAGATGATGTTTCTTATGAGGAAATGCCAGTCAGTATACTGGAGTGGAGGGAGAAAGTATTGAGAAACAGAATGATCCCGTTTGTGAAAGTCCAGTGGCAACGTCACTCTCCAGACGAGGTTATTTGAGAGTTTGAGGATGAGATGAGACGTGTCTTTCCCTAATTGTTTGCGTGACCAGGTATGGATTCGGGGGATCAAATTCTTTTAAGGGGGGAGAAACTGTAACAACCCATTATTGGATCTTTGTCATTATTGATATTTATTTCATTTAGTGTATATATATATATATAATGACATTATTTTAAAATTAAATAAAATGAATTGAGGGCTTAATGAAACTAGATTTGAGCCAATGTGAGAAAGTCCATGGTAACTGGTATTTAGAATTTAAATGAAACCATTTTAATGGATTGGGCCTAACTATGTATAGATTGAGTCTATGGTTGATTTTAAATGAAGTGGGTTGGATCAAGTGAAAAAAATAGATCTTTTGGGCCTTAAGTGTTGGGCTAAGTTGAAAATAAGACTTTTGGGTTTTATGAGATGTTGAGCCTAATTAAATGAGTTGGGCTTAAATTATATGTGAAGGATGAATGGGTTTGGACTTGAGCCTATTTACAAAAAGATGATTTAAATTTAAAAGAAAAATAAAATGACATAAGAAGGCATGAAAATATATATGTTGGTAATGGGGTAAATTAATGAAGAGAAAATAAATGTAAGTGGATTAATGTCTTTGTGAGTATAAATGAAATGTGTGAAAAAGTCTTAAAGTTGTGGGCTAAATAGGTTTGGGCCTTATTTGAAATAGGTCATTGATAAATATTTAAATTTTAAGTGTAAATGAATTGAGTTGAGTCCAAATTTCAAGAAAAGTCCATTGAGTCTTAGTTGGATTGGGCCATATATTTGGACTTGAGCTAGGCCATGGGCATAGAGAGTGGTATCTTAATTAAAAAGAAAAAAGATTAAGAAAATGACAAAATGATCTAAAGGGTAAGAGATATTTGAATTATGTACGTGTTATGTGAGGGGTAAATTGGGGAAGCAAAAAGAAGGGTTGGATTGGAGAGAGTCAGGAGACAACTCCTCTCCATTTCCTCTTTCTTGCTCCATTTTCCCTTTCCCCGATTGTCTTCTTCTTCTCCTCATTTCTTCTTCTTCCTCCATTGTTAACCTTTTTTGAAGCTTCAAGTAAAGGGATTTTCAAGAGTTTCGAAAAGTTCTTCTTTGGGTTTCATCTTCTAAGGTAAGTTCTCTTACTTATTGTTTCATATGCAAAATCTTATTCTTCTTCTCATTATAATTGTATAAGTTGTTCAACCTTTTTTCCATCTTAGAGGTTTTTTCTTTTTAATTTTAAGTTTTTGCACTTAATTTCGGATTTACTGACCATGTTGTGTTCTTTGGCCTATAACTCCTTGTGTTTATATCCAAATTGAGATTCGTTTGTTGAGGTGTAAACTAAACATCTTAAGATTCATTTTAGACTCAAGAATCGAATTTTTTGATTAAGATTTGAGTGCGTGATAATCCTATAAATCCTTTATAAGATCTGGAAATTTTACTACTTTTGAGTAATCTAACATTGCTTTGGTTTTTAGGGTATAACTCTCTGTAGTTATATCCAATTCAAGATTTGTTTGTTTCTGTGTAAACTAAACTCGATAAGCTTTGTTTTATATTTTTTTTTTTGAAATTTTTGGTTGCATTTCAAGCTTACAGTGGCCTTGTTAATTCTTGCCCAGAATCTGGAAATTTTCTATTCTGTTTTCGAATAATTTGTCATTGCTTCAATTTTTGGGGTATAACGCTCTTTGGTTATATCCGATTTGCGATCCATTTATTTCTCTATAAACTAGACATCATAGGCTTCAATTTAATATAAGATTTGAAATTTTTGGTTATGATTTGAACCCATAACAGACTTGTTGAATTCTATTTAGAATTCTGAAATTTTCTATTATAAATTCTGCCTTATTTCGATCCTTGTGGGATATCTCTTTGTGGTTGTTTCCAATTCTGGATTCACTTATTGTTTCAGAAACTATAGATCCGAGACTTCAATTTAATATATGATTAATGATATTTGACTGAGATATGAGATTGAAATAAGCCCTTGAAGTTAGATTTCAAAATCTAAAAATGTTCTAAAAGTTTGCCTACTTAATCCTTTTATGTTGGCTATTCTTTTTATAATTGAGGTGATGTTTACTCTTGATCATTTTTCTTAAATATTTGAAGTATTTTATTCAAAAATCTTAATAGGGTTTCAATTTACCTTATATTTCTTAAGGAATGACGCATTTCTTGATTAGGATCTAGAGTCATGGAAGATTTGTTATTTCTTGCATGTATAAATTTTGGTTTCTTACGATTGTTGTTGAGGTAAAAATATACCATGAATATAGGTTGGACATTTCTAAAGTATGATATGATATTTTTGTTAGTGATTGAGGATTGACATAAAATTGAGATATGCTTATATGATGTATGATTATGCTTATATGATGTATGATTATATTGATTTGCATACCTAATATTTTATGCGGCGGCTATGTCCGTGGATGAGAAAAAAGATATCTTATGAACGCTTGATGTGTGTGAGGTGGCCATCAACTCGGTAGGCGAGACTCAAATTATTATTGTTTGTTGATGTATTTTCATGATACATATGTATTCATGTGTGGATATAATGGTCGTGGGAGCCTTAGGAATTATGTGAAAAATTTCATACTATTGGTGCATGTGCATGAGCATGGAAATGATTACATGGTATGTATAATAATCACAACATGAGAAATTGACATAAATGAAAAACTGATGAGTTGTGTTATACTGATATCTTCTCATAGAGTTGTTTACTCTATCTTGATTATCTATGCCTTTGGTTCTATGTCTCCATGCTTTATAAATATACTTGCTGAACTTTGTGTCTCACCTTGTTTAGTCTCGTGTCATTCCAGGTAAAGGTAAAGTAGTGGTTGAGGGCGAGTCTAACGGGGCTAGAGCCCAGTATTAGAGGTTTACAGAGACCTCCCTAACTAGATGGTCCATTGTAGTGTTTATGATGAGCGCATGTGTGAACAAATTTATGTTGTAAAATTTGTTAATGCCATTGTATTTCATTTTGTGTAGGCTATGGTGCCAATATGTTGTAAACATTTATCTTGATTTTCGCTGAATTTATCTAAGGATAATAATATGGTGTTGTATGTTATTGTTCTATATCACTCTTGTGATGACCTCCTTTCGGATATTCTATGCTAGCAAGACTATCCGGGAGTAGTATATATATATATATATATATGAAGCATGGAGAAATAAAATCAAGGGCATAGATAACTAAGTTAGAGTAAATATAGACTTTATGAAAATGTGTAAGTAGGACGCAACTCATGAGTTTACCCATTTACACCTATTTTCATGCCGTGATCATTATACATACCATATATTCATTTTCATGCTCATGCACATGCATCAATATTAATGAATTTTTCACATAATTCCAAGGCTCCCACGACTAATATATCCATACGTGAATATATATATACATCATGAAAATACATCAATAAGTAATAACAATTTGAGCATCGTTTACCGGGTTGATGGCCACCTCACCCCGTTAGGCGTTTATAGAATATCCTTTTCTCACCCACGGACATAGCCACCGCGCAAAATAATAGGTGTGCAAAGATAATAATCATGTATCACATACATATCCCAATTTGATGTCAATACTCAATTATTAAGAAAAATCCCACATCATGTGTAAGACCCTGTTTCAACGTAAAGCTGTCACGTCATTTAAATGAGATTAAAATATCGAAAATGCGTATAATAGTAAAATTAAGTCGCTGAATCAATCGAAGGAAGTACCCCGAAACTTAGATATCAAAGGAAAATAATATAGTATTAATGAGTAATTCAAGAAGTGATTTTTAGTATCGGAAGGAATTAGATTGGAAACAGTTTTTGGTACAGTTTCGGATTAGGTCGAAAAAATCAAATTGTCGCGAGGGACTTCCGAAATGTTGACGGAACCTTTAAGAGATCTTGATTTTGTAAGTAGAACAACCCTTGAACAATTTCGGGTTAAAACAAAAGAGTTTGTAGTCAAAACAAAAATTCGAGTCTAAGTGTAATTTCTTAAAATTGCCCGAGAGAGGTCAAAACGACGATTTTTCAGAGTCCTTGGGAATGAAATGAGGATTTTAGAACATGAGGGGCTTGATGGAAATGATAGAAAGTTTAGGTGTTGATGAAAAGGGCTAAAGTGTAAAAAGTCAAATTAGAGGCGGCAAATGTGAAATTAAGCAAAACTTCAGGTAGCCATGGCTGACCAGCAACTTGTAGGTCGCCGATCGAGGCTCTGACCACATGGAATCCGAGGTGGGTGGTCAAGCAAGCGTGGGGAGCAAGGTTGGGTCGCAAACGAGCATTGAAGTGGCCAAATTTTCGAAGAAACCGACCACAAATGGGTCGGCCATACCGAACCTACAAATCGGGTTTTCGAGTGCTTTGTCAGTGCTTTTGGGTCTCTCAAGGGGTGTTGGAGAAGCTTGAGGCTTCGGGTTAGGCACCCATGGTTGTTTGGAGGTTCGATTGTGGCTATAAATAGCAGAAAGTTTGGCCGAGAGTTTTGGCATATTGAAGCTCAAAATCGGGGGTGCTAACAAACGAATTGGGAGGTTTCAATAAGAGGCTTTTGTTCTAGTGTTAGAAAGGAGAACTTTTGGAAAAAATGAGGCATTTTCGTGTGCAGTTGGTGGTGTTTTGAGGTGTCGTCGAAAAATGGAGGCGGGCGGTTGGCCAAGACTTCAAGCTTTCGATTGAGGCACCTCCGGTGCTCCTTTTAGCCATCTAGCTACGCCATTGGGATCGACTGGAAGCAAGGTTTCATGAGGCATGGAGATCCAGCATCGCCGTCTAACCGGCACCAGAGAAAACGACCGGCGCGTGGCAAGCGCGTGCGGTCATCACGCACAGGCGCGTGGCCGAACTTCAGGTGGCGCGTGAGGGAGCGTCCGGCTGAGGAAAATTCGAGAAAAAATTGGTAAAATCCTAAAAAAATCAAGATCTTGAGGTTTGTGCAATTAGTTTTGAAGTTGGCCTTTCTGTTGTCTTGGTTTTTGCATTAACCAGTCTCGTTTTGCGTGAAAGCGAAGCATCGAGGTAAGTTCAGTAATTTTCCCTTAAAGATATTTGATTATTATGAATTTTGGTGAAATAAGATTTGAGAAAATGGTTTAGGAAATATTTATTTGGAATTTAGTGAGGAAATATGGGAGAAAATTGAGAAATATGAGGAAATTAAGGAAAAAATAGGTTTTGATGTTTATTGAAATGAATATGATTATTAGGGTGCCTTGAGGCTTGAGGTGAAATGACTTGTGCGAAGTTTGAGGTTGACATGAAAATCGAGATTATGCACACTAATCGAGGCATTCTGAAATTTGTCGAATGTGAGTGTTCTAATTTGAAAACATGGTTTTGTGTGAATTCTTATCCGAAAACTTGGTTTTAATTCTTCTAAACTTGATTGATTACTTGAAAAGGTTTTGTTGCATGTGAATGGTTTTACATGTGATGGTTGTTTTCATGAGGGCGATTCGTCCCTAAATGTTTTATGCATGTGCATTGAATTTTGTGCAATAAATTATGTACATGAAATGATGTTTAAATGATACATGGTTGATGATGTTAGCATTGGCATGTTGTGTGATGTTCATGTGAGATGTGTATTGTCAACTTGTGTGAGGTACTTGAGTGATAGCACTAGGAAACGTGCCAAAGGAAAATACCTATTGGGGATGGGGTTGAGACTGGACTTCACCCCATGGGACCCAAGTGGCGGGGCTGCGAGTGGACACCACCCCTGCACCATTGAGTGGTAGTATTGTTCCCTAGATGGACGTGGATTCCCAAGGATAGTGTTAATCATCTTGTGGCCAGGGTTGTGTTGGGATCTGGGTGCTTTGAAGCATGAGTGTAATGCCTAGACATGATACGGGGGTGATACTCGGGTTCATGTGTTGAGGTTGTCCCTTTTAAGCAATATTGTGTTATGCCAATGTGTCGATTTAGATGTGTTGCCTTTAGAGATATTGCATTTTTCTCGATCAGGGTTAAGTGCTATGTGAGATTCTCTTGAGTTGAGGTATGTCGAAATATGTCGATTTTGTTTCATGGTTTGCATACATTCATGAAAATATTTTTGAACACTTGTTTAGATGATTCCTCATCTAATTTAGACTATGTCCCTAGAATATTCAAACGTTCTAGGTGAAAGTAGTGGTGCTAAAGGAAAATGGGTTATTGAGGTGTAGCTGTTGTTCCATTGGTAATCGTTAGCATATATTTAGTTTATGCTCGAGACGTTAGTAGTTATTGTTGAGAGATAGACTCGATATATTTTGTTTTGAAATGTTTTGTCGAACAAATTCTACGTTATGAATGAAATGAATTCAGTTATGTATTTTCGAGGTTTCGATTTTGCTTCCGCTGATGTGATGATGTTGTTAGTCTTAGTTTATTCCTAAGTTAATATGCTAAGATAGTGGATCGAGATTGTCGGGATTTTGATTTATGTCGAATGATGTTGAGTATATGTTGAGGAAAAAAAATGTATTCCCGAAATTTCGAGATTAACGCCCGCTTCGAGAAAGTGGGGCGTTACATCATGCTTATTATGAACAGTTACATAAATTAAGGTGTGCACTATTTCATAACACATGATAAATTTTTACCCCAACAACAACTGGAAGAAACCAAAATTTTATACATGCGAGAAACAGCAAATCTTGCATGACTCTAGAACGTAATCAATAAATGTGTCATTCCTTAAGAAATATAGGGTGATACAAAACCCTATCTAGACTTCCAGCAAGACTCCACAAAATACAACAAAATTTCAAAATTTCGCAACATAAGGGAGATACAACCCTTTTAGCAAAATGGGGGATTTTCATGGGCAAAAACCATAATATTAACATAGGAAGTGTAGCAACACAACAAATTCTCAAAATTTTTAGATTTCAACTGCAACTTGGGAGACCTATTTCGAGCTCATAACTTAGTCACATGTTATGAATAATATAATCGAGTTGAAGCACTGGACCTCTAGTTTTTAAAACAATAAACAGATTTGGAATCGAAAATAATCATAATGAGTATTGCCCAACAACTGAAGCAAGAGAGATTACACAGTACAGGAAATTTCTAGATTTTTGGACAAAATTTAAGAAGGTCGTTACAGGTTCAAATCATAACAAAATAAGACGATTAATATACCAAAACGAAGCCTATGATGTCTAATTTACGGCCCAACAAACATATCTTAATTTGGAAATACGAACAGAAAGTTATGCACTGATGAATACAACATGGTCATATTACACGAAAATAATAAGTTACGAATTTCTTGGTAGAGTTTAATAAGATCGTTGGAGTCTCAAATCAAGGCCAAATAATTCAAACCATATACCAAAATGAAGCTCAAGAAGTCTAGTTTCTAGGGCAACAAATGGATTGCAAATCGAAATTAACTACAGAGGGTTATGCCCTAAAAACCAAAGCATGACAGATTACTCGAAAACAAAGCAAAAATTTTTCAGATTGTAGGTGGAGATTAAAAAGGCTGTTCTAGGCTCAAAATGAAACAAAAAATTTCACAAAATATTTCAAAACAAATCTTATCAAGTCTAGTTTACACAGAAACAACAAACAGATCTTGAATCAGATATAACCACAGAGAGTTATATCCTAAAAACCAAAGTACTGTCCGATTACTCAAAGCAATAAAATTTTCAGATCTTAGCAGGGATTTACAGGGCTATCACGAGCTCAAATCTTAATAAAAAAATTTGATTCTTGAGTTTAAAATGAATCTTAAGATGTCTAGTTTATACCCCAACAAACGGATCTCAATTTGGATATAAACACAAGGAGTTATAGCCCAAAGAACACAGCATGGTTAGTGAATTCAAAATTAAGGATAAAAACTTAAAATTGAAGGGAAAAAGCCTTCTAAGATGGAAAGAAGGTTGAAGAACTTGCACAATTATAATGAGAAGAATAAGATTTTGCATATAAAATAATAAGGAAGAGAACTTGCCTTAAAAGATGAAATCCAATGAAGAACTTGATGAAGCTCTTGAAAATTCCTTTACTTGAAGCTCCAATGAAGGTTAACAATGGAGGAAGAAGAAGAAAGAAATAGGAGAAGAAGAAGACAATTGGGAGAGGAAGAAGTGAGAAATAAATCAAGATAAAGGAAATGGGGAGGAGTTGTCTCCCAACTCTCTCCAATCTAACCCTTATTTTGGCTTCCTTAATTTGCCCCTCATATAACACACACATAATTCAAATATCTCTTACCCTTTAGGTCATTTTTTCATTTTCGTAATCTTTTTCCTTTTTAATTAAAATACCACTCGCCCAACCCGAGTCCAAATATATGGCTCAATCCAACTAAGGCCTAATGGACTTTTCTTGAAATTTGGATTCAACCCAATTCATTTACTCTTAAAATTTAAATACTTATCAATGGCCTAATTCAAATAAGGCCCAAACCCATTTAGCCCACAACTTTGAAACTTTTCCACACATTTCGTTTATACTCACAAAGACATTGATTCACTTACATTTATTTTTCCTAAAATATTATCTTCATTATTTTTCCCCATTACCAACACAAAATATTTCCAACACTTAATTCAATAAAGACCAAAACTTTTAATGCTTGAAAGAAAATCCCACTCGACATCTGGACCCACTAACGGATCGTTACAATTTCTCCCCCTTTAAAGAATTTGGTCCCTTAAATTCATACATGGTCGCACAAACAATTGGAGAAAGAGATACCTCATCTCATCCTCAACCTCCCAAGTAATCTCGTCTGGAGAGTGACGCTGTCACTAGACTTTCACAAACGAGATCGTCCTGTTTCTCAATATTTTTTCCCTCCACTCTAGTATACTAACTGGCCTTGCCCTCAACCATTGCTTTACATTTAGTTTGAATGACACGAGAGTAAACAAGATGAGCTACAAAGCTCAACAAATATATTTATAAAGTATGGAGATATAGAATCAAAGGCATGAATAATTAATATAGAGTAAACAACTCTATGAGAAGATATCAGTATAACACAACTCATAAGTTTTTTATTTACATCAATTTCTCATGCCGTGATTATTATACATACCATGTAGTCATTTTCATGCTCATGCACATGCACCAATAGTATGAAATTTTTCACATAATTCCCAAGGCTCCCACGGCCTTTATATTCATATATGAATATATATGCATCATGAAAATACATCAACAAACAATAACAATTTGAGCCTCGCCTACCAGGTTGATGGCTACCTCACCCATGTTAGGCGCTCATAGGATATCCTTTTTTCACCCATGGACATGGTCGCCGCGCAAAATAATAAGTGCGCAAATCAATATAATCATGTATCACATAAGCATATCCCAATTTCATGTCAATTCTCAATGATTAGGAAAAATCCATATCATACTTATAGAAATGCCCAACCTATAATCATGGTATATTTTTACTCCAACAACAATTGTAAGAAATCAAAATTTATACATGCATGAAATAACAAATCTTGCATGACTCTAGACCCTAATCAAGCAATGAGTCATTTCTTAAGAAATAGAGGGTGAATCGAAACTCTTAAGGCTTTTGAATAAAATACTTCAAGTATTTAAGAAAAATAATCAAGGGTAAACATCACCTCAATTGTAGAAAGAATAGGCAATATAAAAGAATTAAGTAGATAAAATTTTTAAAAAAATTTAGATTTTAAAGTCTAACTTTAAGGGCCTATTTTGGTCTCATATCTCAATCAAATATCATGAATCTTATATCAAATCAAAGTCTTGGATCTCTAGTTTCTGAAATAACAACTGAATCCAGAATTGAAAATAACCACAAAGAGATATCCCACAAAGATCGAAACAAGGCATAATTTGTAATAGTAAAATTTGATAATTCTAGATAGAATTCAACAAATTTGTTATGGGTTCAAATTATAACCAAAAATTTCAAATCTTATTTCAAATCGAAGCCTATGATGTCTAGTTTATAGAGAAACAAATGGATCGCAAATCGGATATAACCAAAGAGCGTTATATCCCAAAAATCGAAGCAAGGACAAACTATTCAAAAACAGAACATAAAATTTTTAGATTCTGGGCAAGAATTAACAAGGCTGCTGTAGGCTCAAAATGCAATCAAAAATTTAAAAAAATAAATAAATAAATAAACGAAGCTTATTGAGTCTAGTTTACACAGAAACAAACGGTCTTGAATCAGATATAAGCACAGAGAGTTATACCCTAAAAATCAAAGCAATGTCAGATTACTCAAAAGAAGTAAAATTTCCAGATCTTAGTAGGGATTTACAAGGCTATCACGAGCTCAAATGTTTATAAAAAAATTCAATTCTTATGTCTAAAATGAAACTTAAGATGTCTAGTTTACACCCTTAACAAACGGATCTCAATTTGGATATAACCATAAGGAGTTATAGGTCAAAGAACACAACATGGTCAGTGAATCTGAAATTAAGGGCAAAAACTTAAAATTGAAGGGAAAAAGCCTTCTAAGATGGAAAGAAGGTTGAAGAATTTGCACAATTATAATGAGAAGAAGAATAAGATTTTGCACATGAAACAATAAGGAAGATAACTTGCCTTAGAAGATGAAACCCAAAAAAGAAATTGATGAAGCTCTTGAAAATTCCTTTGCTAGAAACTCCAATGAAGGTTAATAATGGAGGAAGAAGAAGAAAGAAAGAGAAGAAGAAGAAGACAATCGGGGAGAGGGAAAAGGGAGCAAGAAAGCAAGAAAAAGGAAAAGAAGGAGGAAATGGGGGAGGAGTTGTCTCTCAACTCTCTCCAGTCCAATCCCTCTTTTGGCTTCCCTAATTTGCCCCACATAACACACACATAATTCAAATATCTCTTGCCCTTTAGGTTATTTTGTCATTTTCTTAATCTTTTTCATTTTTAATTAAAATACCACTCTCTATACTCATGGGCCAACCCAAGTCCAAATATATGGCCCAATCTAACTAAGGCCCAATGGACTTTTCTTGAAATTTGAACTCAACAAAATTTATTTACACTTAAAATTTAAGTACTTATCAATGGACTAATTTAAATAAGGCCCAAACCTATTTAGCCTATAACTTTAAGATTTTTCACACATTTCATTTATACTCACAAAGATATTAATCCATTTACATTTATTTTTCTATAAAATATTATCTTCATTAATTTGCCCCATTACCAACACATATATTTCCATTCCCTTTTATGTCATTTTACTTTCCTTTTAAATTTAAATCATCCTTTTTTAAATGGGGTCAAATGCAAACACATTCATTATTCACATATAATTTAAGTCCAACTCATTTAATTAGGCCCAACATCTCATAAAATCCAAAAGACTTATTTTCAACTTGACTCAACACTTAAGGCGCAATAGATCTATTTTTTTCACTTGGTCCAACTCACTTCATTTAAAATCAACTATGGACTCAATTTATACATAGTTAGGTCCAATCCATTAAAATGGTTTCATTTAAATTCTAACTACCATTTACTATGGACTTTCTCACATTGTCCCAAATCTAGGTTCATTAAACCCTCAATCCATTTTATTTAATTTTAAAATAATGTCATTATATATACACTAAAATAAAATAAATATCAATAATGACATAAATCCAATAACAGGTCGTTACATTACATGTATTTGAAGAAAGAAAAACTGAATCAATTGATAAAGGCTCTAGGGATGGGGCAAAATTCTTTTTAACAATAAATTAAAATGTTGACAAGAATCGATAGAGTCCATCCTTAAGATGTTCCCTGAGCAACACCAGTTTGGTAGTCTTGTCCTTAATCAAACACACATTTGAGTGAAACTCAGCCACAACATTATGATCACGAGTTAATTGAGAAACACTAAGTTTGTTTTCTTCATATTTGGTGTAACACCCATTCTCCTAGAACTGCCGAGAAGGAGATGCTACTGGAAAAGAGATAAAATGACAACTCGTAATAAACCTGAAATCTAGAATCATTAATAAAATTGACTAACTAAACACCTCTTAACTGAGAACATCCCAATTGTACTGTAATAACTTTGAACTGTCATAAACTAAAACAATAAATACTGGCTAAAAAGGAAATCCCTCATCTAAACATAAAAAAACTAAAAAGAAGTCTCAAGACACAACTCCCAGAAATCTTTTGTTCTTGAGCGACTCTCCGTACACACTCTACTGTCCGACACTGTTAGGCCTTACGTTTGGAACTCCCCAGCTAGGACTTGGAATGGTGAAGAATACAAGGTGAGCCACAAAGCTCAACAAGTAATAATTATGGAATAAAACTGTAGCTGAATCAAAGAATGTCGACATTCATGAAGTACTAACTGTTCTTATACTGAGGGATTAACAATCACTATGAAGTTGCATATATATGATGTCAATGAACATAAATTGAAAAATGTTGGTAAGCAACTTTGGCCCCTAGGCCCACATAATATGAAATAGATATCCGCTTGTTGAATTCTGTAACGATAAAAACTATAAGCACATACTATGCGCCTTACGCCCCTAACCCCCTAGTCGTCACCAGGCAAGCGACACGAAAATTGATATGTAATTGAACTTATGGGATCCCCGAGGACTAAGTCACCTCATGCGCATGCTGCAATGCAATGCTCATATAAATGTTTGCACATAACATGAAGTGCTCCACATAAAATCATGCTCTATGCTTATACCAAGATGTATGTACGTAATATCATACATTTCACATAAAAATGCTAAGCATGTCATATAGTCATCATCAATATATTGAAATACAATAATTTTATGAGTTATAATTTATGGTATAGACATGTTAGACTTATCACATTTTGGCATGAGAATCCAATATTGGAAGTATTTAATCTTTTATTTAAATAATAGCTTGAATTAGGTTCACTGGAAGACTCATTTGGATATCATAAAGAACCATTCGGATATAAAGAAAAGCATCCAGATATATTGGAGACTTATTTGGATACATTAGGATTGTATAACACAAGCTATTCAGATATGATGAGTGGTATTCAAATATGAACTAGGGCATCCGAATGTGATTCAGGTCATCTGGATGTCTCACTAAGGCATTCAGATGCTATAGGGGTTTATTCGGATATGAGGTTCCATATTATGAGAGATGTATCCGGATATAACACATGTCATCTAGATCTGCTAGACCCATCCGAATAAAGGGGAAGGCATTCGAATGGAAGAAGAAGACATTCGGATAGAAGAGAAAAGGCATTTAGATGTGAAGAAGGCATCTGGATATGAAAAAACTTATTTGGATGTATCTCACAACATATTCGGATATATCACAAGGCATTTGGATGACATAGGTTATTAGGATAAGGGGCTTAACAATTGAAAGGGCCATTTGGATATCACAAAAGCTATCCGGCTATGCACAGTGCCATTCAGATATCACTCATAGAAAACTTTTTCACCCATCCAGATAGCTTCTAGACCATCCAGATGCTACTCACAAACCTTAATCAACACATCCCGATATGAGGGCTCTCATCTGGATGTCTGCACATATAAAAAAAATGAACGATCATAGAAGACATAATCTGGAACAAAACCTACCATTACTACACCATTCCAAAAGAAATCTTGAGAAAACAACTTTTAATTGATATGAAACAATAACAAGGATGATTCAATGATCATATTGGAAGAAATTACTGTAAGGAATCATGCATGACTTACCAAGAGCTCACTGTACGTGCGTATATATATATATCTACTAACTAAGAACAACTAAGGACCAAAACGATGAGTTAAAATTTTAAGAACAACGCTAAACATGAACCTGTAAGAAAGGATTACAGGGAAAACAAACTTGCCTTACGATTTTCTTAACTGGTTTGCAACACAAACACCCTTATAGAGAATCCTCACAGTGCTGCAACTCTTGAATCCTCTGTTTTTTCGTGGCGTGAGGAACAATATGCATTATGTGAATATATTTATAGAGGAGCAGCCTTAGAAGCCCATATCTCTCTTTCCTTTTATAACTTGGAGGCCTTCCAACTCCTAATCCTCACCCACGGATTCACCCAATATATAATATCATCTAATTATTAATTCTTGATAATCTAAAATTATTATTTAAATTCTTGAATTACCCTCTTGCCCTTGCATTTATTACCACATAAACTAAATGCTATTTAATGTTATTCTCTCATTTAAAAATTTCTAAATTGTCACTTTAAATATCTACTTGACAAAAATGTTTTTAACACAAAAATTAAAAATGAAATTAAATAATTCTTAATAAAATCTAAGCCCCCTAGCGAGTTATTACATTTGGAACATGAAGAACATTAGGAATTGAAATGATTGAAGTAGGTTTGAGGTTAGTATACAACTGACTAGTATCGACATGAGTTATGGGCAACTGCTTATCATTGTCTATGACAACTTTTTCTCCACTATTGTAAGGTGTGTGTAAGGATAAGTTCGTTCAAGTTTGATGTAATGTGATTTGTTGCTCCAGAATTAACAAACCAAGAAGGATCTGAAAATGAAGACTAAGCAACAAAAGTATCAGAAAAAGTAGAAGACCAAGGGTTATTGCCATCGTGAGAACCTAACATAAAACTTGTCTCACTGATGTAGGCTCCATTAGAATCACTAAATGAGGCCATATAAGCTTTGTTATTATACTGATTCCCATCATTTGCTCAAGTAAAACCTTAATTAGGCACTTGTCACTGAAAATTGTTATCAAAGCGATGATAACACTTGTCAACAAAGTGACCTGCATTGCCTCACAACTGACAATAAATTCTTCTATTGGACACTCTTCCTCGACCTCTCCATCCTCTATTCATAAAATTATTTCCTTTTACTGAATAACCTCATCTATTATTGTCACCAAAGCTAATATTATTCTGTGAATTAGATGATGCAACATTTGCATGCATAACTGAATTCAAAGAGGAAGCACTCAATGATGAATTCTTAACCGACAATCGCTACTCATCCATTAGAAGTAAATACTGGACTTTCTCTAAATCAATTTCATCTATTTGATAGGTAATTAGGCTCACAACAGTTTTGTAATTATGATCTAGTCCATTCAAGATTGCAAGCAGTAAATCTTTATCAATTAATGGCTCACCTATAGCAGCTAGAGAATAGCCGATTGTCTTAATTTTCAAAATGTAATAATTTATCGAGAGAACATCCTTTTTGATTGATCTTAATTCCTGCTTCAATTGAAATGACTTAGCTATAGTTTGGTGGGCATAAAAATTTTCTAAAGTAAGCCATACCTCGACAGATGATTCACAGTGAATCACCTGCGTTAAAACTTCTTCGCTAATTGTTGAGAAGAGCCATCCCAACAAGAGTTGATCAGATCAGATCCAGCTCAAGTATTCTGGATTGATAATTGCAACTTTTCCATCTGGATCGGACAGAATTTTTATAGGAGTGGTTTTGTTAAGGAACAATACTAAATCAAATGCTCAAATTGTAGTAAGAATTTGAGCCTTCCAGAAAATATGGTTACTGCAATCGAGCTTTATCGAAAAGAAGCTAAAGCCTTTAGTTACTGTTGAGAAATCAGCTTGAGAAGTAGACGACAAAGAAGACGATGATTAAGGAGAAGGAGAGGAGGATTGATTTGAGGCTATTAGAGAAGAGTGAAAGGCTCTAATACCATGTAGAAACCCTAAGATTAGATCAAGGACATAACGAGAGAGAGAGAGAGAAATAATACCTCGATCAAAACTTTTATTTAGAGAATCAAAGAAATGAAAGTTAAACCATACAAAGGAACTGTAAGCTACTTATATAGGCAACTTGATCATCGAAAATAAAAATACCGCTTATACTAGAAACATCAATAATCAAAACATAAATTGCAGCTACAAATTACCTCAATTTAAACACAAACATAGCAAAAACAACAAACTGTTATAACAAACTATTAGATGCTTCCATAAATCTAGTCCTAAATTGTAACGCCTCGTTATTACGAACGCTTATGCTATTATTTTTGGGGAATTCTCTTTTATGGCAAATGACACTAATTTGGGAATTTAATTGATAGGTTGAAGTGATGGTGTTGACTAGTCAAAGGAGATTGGAAGAAATTCAAAGTCAAAAGAGAAGGAGGCAAGTCAACACAAGGGTAATTTTGGAATATTTAAAGTGAGATAGGAGGCTTTTAATTAAAAGAGGATTAAGGGGTAAGAAGAGAAGATTAAGGGGCTTAAGTGGGCTAGAAATTTAGTAAATAAATTAAAATAAAATGAAGGAAAGTATAAATAGAGATAAATTAAAGAGGGAGAGAAACATGAGGCGGTGGAGAGCTTCGAGAGAGAAAGCTTTCAGCTGCTAGGGTTCTTCCTCTTCTTCAATCTCTTCTTCGGGTGGTTGCTAGAGGTCCCAAGGGAGAATCCAAGGTAGGAAATCTATCTAATAACCCTTATCTAGCTTAGAGTTCAGCTTGTCCCCTGTTTTGTAGCTAAGAGAAGCTGGAAATTTCCATGTTTGGTGGGTTATGTGAGGAGTTTAGGGTCAAGAAAGGCTAAAGGGTGTTAGAAAAGGAATCTAAGACAAGTTCTAATCTCCACTTGTGGTTTTTAACTTGAAACTTCAGTTGTTAAAAAGGGTTTCAACCAAACTCTTTGTTTTGGAGTAAAATCCTACGTATTTGTATCATACTTGCTTTTCTTCATCCAATCTCTTCCTTAATGCTTCTAAGGGGATTTTTTCCCCCCAACTTTTCTGGGGAATGATGTATTTTTATTGGGTTGAAGATTAAGCAAGAGTTTGAGCCACCTTACCTAGGTTTTGTGTGTAAGAAGCAGGGGCGTCGGGCATTTTTGGGTTCTGTCTGTCGACAAATTGAATCCATCTGTCGATAGATGGCCTTCTTAAATGGGCCATTTGTCAACAGATCGAATCCATCTGTTGACAGATGGCCTTCTTAAAGGCAATCTGTCGACTATCAATCTCCCTGTTTTGGCTTAAAACCCTCTTGCAAGTTTTGATTCCCTTTTTCTTTCTCGTGGCTCGGGTTTCCTTGTTTGTAAACACGTCCCCTACATATTATCCATGATTAAATGAGTGAGCTAGCCTTATACACCTAAAGTGAAGAGATATGGTGCATATATCATATGTATATTGTTTTCTCTTTTGAGCATGGTTATGAGCATGAAGCATGTTATATGTGTGTAAATGTCCCCTACGGTGCTACACTGTTAAGCTCGGGTGGCTTGAGAGCCGGAATCATGTAAGCTCGAGTGGGCCGTGAGGTCGAATTCATGTGGGACCTAGATTTCCTTGTTATACTTGTTATATGTGTTGTGATGATAATGTAGAAGCATGCATCTTTCTTATGTATTCATTATGATGGCTGAAACTTGCATGTACACATGCTCCCTCTTCATTTCGTGCTTCGATGAGATATTTATGGTTATCTATCGGTGATTCTCCTCGCTCTTCTTGCCTTTTATTCTATGTACTTGATGAGCTTTGTAGCTCATTTGTTGTTGCATCATTCCAGGTAGGAGTAAGACAGTGGCTGACGGGGAGCCTAGTCAGGTGAGGTTCGGCGTCTAGTTGTGTACAGAGCTGTCCATGACCAAAAGATCTTTGGGATTTTTAGCGTGTGCTTAGACTGTAGATATATAGTTTTATAGGCCTTATTTTGTCTTTTGTTGTGATCTTTCATATGTATAACCCAGTGTACATGGTTGCATGTTGCCTAGCTATTTATAAAATTTTGTTATCTTTTCCAGTCTTGTGTGTATGTGTTCCCCCATAGCCCTAGTAGGTACCGTTTCTTTTTAACACCTTTCCCTTGGTGCCTCGGCCGGGGTGTCCAAGGGCGGGGTCGTCATATAAAGTTTAGGAGATTTTTGAGGAGTTATGGTATATATACTCATACCTCTCGGATGAATAATTTAAATGATGAAACATTATGTTTCTACATGATATCAGAGCCATTGATTTTGGCTTGATTCAACCCTAGCCCTAAAAGTGTAGTCCGTGCACTATTTCTTCCTCTGCAGTCAAGAGAGCTTTCATTGCTCATCATCATTAAATCAGTCACAATGTCAAAGACTTCTGAGGCGATACCAACTGTGACAATAGGTGAATCTCTACCTATTAATCACCCTATCAGAGCTGGGGACTTGCCTAACTTGCATCAATCATACTGGCTAAATGGTAGGAATTACCTCTAGTGGGAACAACTCATGAAGACCTTCCTTAAAGGAAGGGGTAAGATCAGTCACCTAATAGGGACTACACCTAAGGACTCAAATTTGAATTTTGCAACCTTGGATGTTGAGGATTCCCTCATCATGTCTTGGGTTTGGAATGCAATGCAGTTGGGAGTCAGCAAGAATTATATGTTTCTTGGAAAAACAAAGGAAATATGGGAGATGGCGAGACAAACCTATTGTAAGGTGAAAGATGCCTCGGTGATCTTTGAGATTAAAACAATGATCAGCTCCATTAAACAAGGTCAATCCACGGTTACTGAATATTATAAAAAAATGAGGGGATTCCGGTGGGAGTTTGATCATTATCAAGCCATAAAAATGATATGTAAAGAGGATGCTGCTACCTTAAATCAATTTGTTGAAAGAGACCGCATATGTGAGTTTCTGGCAGGTCTAAATCCTAAGTTTGATCAGATTAGAATACAGGTTCTTGGAAGGGATAAGCTTCCTACTTTAAATGAAGTGTTTGCCATTGTGAGAAGTGAAGAAAATCGAAAGGGGGCTATGTTCAATGAGTATAACACAGAAGGATCAACATTGTTTCCAGCAACAGAGGAGCAGGAGGCAAAGTATGGAAAGTAGCAGCCCAAACCAAGACTGAAGGTCGAGAAGGGCAGTGGTGCACTTTTTACAGGAAGCCTCGACATACTAGGGAGACATGTTTTAAGCTCCATTGGAAGGAGGTTGTCCTGAATAAAATTGGAGGGATTCAGGAATATGAGACCGTAAAGTTACCTTTCAAATAAGGAGCAAGCAGAAGAAGGAGATAAAAGAGATGCAATTGGAGCAGATCTCAACCAGCTTAATGCAGAGGAAATAACTAAGCTAAAGGAATTCTTAAAGACAATCAATGAGGGAGCATCTTGTTCCATTGAATAACAAGGTAAAAGACTTATCTTCAATCCTTTTCTTGCTTCCAAAACTGATAGGAATAATATGTGGGTCCTGGATTCTGAACCCACTGACCATATGACTCTGAATATCCATGTTCTCGATACCTACGAGCCTCTCGAGACTACCAAATGGATCACCATTGCCAATGGGACTTATGTTCCTATCAAAGGAAAAGGTAAGGTCCATTTTAGTCCTCAGATATCCATTAATTAGGTACTCTATGTACCTGGCTTGACCACTAGCCTCATCTCCATAAATTAACTCACTAAAGACTTAAATTGTCATACTATATTTTCTCCATATATGCGTGAATTTTGGGCCAAGGAATTGGTGTGGCTAAAGAACATCACGGGTTGTACATCCTACAAGGAGAGTATACTTATCCCAAGGAAAGGCAACTGCAGGTAGCTTATTCAGCTTCTGATCAGTCTACCATCTAGCTTCACCACCTTCGATTAGGTCATCCACCTTTTAGTCTATTAAAAGGAATGTTTCCTATTTTATTTAAGACTCTAGATCCTAGTATTTTCCAATGTGATGTGTGTTATGGTTAAACATCATAGCTTATCTTATCCAATTAGCAATAAACTCTCATCCAAGCCATTTGTTTTAATCAACTCAGATGTTTGTGTTGAGTTCTAACCTAGTCAAGAGGGGGGGTGAATTGACACCTTTTTAAAATTCTAATGCGAAACTTATGTACGCATATATATGAGAAAACAAATTTAATATAAACCAAAATTGTAGTTGAGAGTACGGGAGCACTTAAATACTAGATGGATAATATGATATCCGCCAGCTGTGCTAGTATGTGCTTTGATCCAATATACTCTTCAAATTACAACTTGGTAAAAATAAGTGATTTGAATGCACACAATAACAAGACTTTAAATAAACCAAATGGAATATTAAATTAGTAGAAAGAATAATCAATTTAAGCAAATCAGAATATAATCAAACAAGAATAAGTAAGAGTGAAGAGAAGAAGAACACAATGATTTATAGTGGTTCGGCCCTTATGGCTTACATCCACTACCTAAGGATTCCCTTCCTTAGGATTTTCAATCAAATCCACTATATGAAACTTTTCTTACAACCACCAAAGCCTTCATTTGGCTTCACCACCACCAAACTATTTCTGGAGTCTCACACTCACTAGTTTGGATTTTGTACACTCTTTACAAGATATAAGAATAGTAGAGATTGCGAAATAGGGTTCTCTCCAAAATAATACAATGAAGTATAGAGAACTCTCTTAGTTTTCTCTCAAGAATATAGAGGAAAAGAAAGACTTGGAGAGAATGAAAATCTTGGCCAATGATGTAGAAAATGATAAGGCTTCCAAAAGTTGTTCCAAAGTCTTCAAGACATCCTTTTATATAGTGCTAGAGAAGGCTTCCCTTAATCAATCTCAGCCCTCCATGTGTCAAGTCTTCAAGCCAATCTCAGCCCTTCATTTGAATTCTTGATTTACCTTCCATAAACAGCTAACTTGATTGATCATCAAGATCTTTGACTTTTGTTGATCTCCAATCAGCCTTAAATGAGCAAATCAATTCCAATAATGCATGACTGATTTTAAGGATTAAAATATCATCAAAATCCTTCATAATTCTTGCAAAATTGACAATAAATAAGAACTAATCAATTCTGACTTCCAGTTGAATCTTCAATCACCTTTGATTGTGCAATTGGCTCCTTAGCTTCCATAGCAAGCATAGTTAATTTGAAATTTGAATTTAAATCTCCAAATAGAGTAAAATCCATTCAAATATTCTCAAATAGTGAAGCAAATTTGTCCAACAATGAAGATATCAATCATAACTTCAAAAGTCCTTAATTGATCAAGTTTCCATACTAAAAATGTTGACAACAAAAAGAGAATCAATTTGTGTAGCTGAATATATGCAAGATATCCTTAGAATATTCTCCCATAATGAAGATATCAATTAGCCATAATGAGGATATCAATTAGTCATAATGAGTAGGATAATTGATTCCATGATTTGAGTAGAGGATCCTTTTAATAAAAGAGAATCAGCAATAAAGGAAAGTAATATCAATCAAGGTTTAACTTTCAAACCTTAATATCCTCCATTAATGTTGAACAATAAGGCTGAATCTTTAACTTCTCCATTTGAATGCAATTCAAAAATTCTTCCATATTTAACTGAGTAAAGAAGCTTCTAAGAACCTTTAAATTTACTCCATGATTCTCTTACCATATTTAAACCAACGAGATGATGTGACCTTGATGAGTGTACTCCACGTGGCTGCCATGTCATCAAGATGCCACATTAACAATGCCATGTCGCCAAGATACATATATGGCAACTCCATATAGTGGATTACTCCAATCTCCTCAAAAACTTCCATATAGATCTTTTGAACTTCCCATATATAAACAAGGATTCCATATATATATAAAACTTCTAGACTTTCCATTCCAAGAAGAACTTTCCATATATAAACAAGGATTCCATGTATATATCTTCTAGACTTTCCATTCCAAGAAGAACTTTCCATATATAGCTCAAATACTCAAATTTCTAGAAAGCTCTCTAAAAACTTGTTTCCATATATAATGAAATCTCTATATAGGTTACCAATCATCAATCATCAAAATCTACACTCAACAGTTTGGGGTCCTTTTAAGATTATAAATTGTTTAGGGGCAAAGTGGTTTATTTCATTCATAGATGATTGCATTCGGATGTGTTGGGTTTTTCTATTAAAGGATAAAGCTAATATTGGGACTATTCTACCCTATTTTTGTAAAATGGTTCAAACTTAATTTAGAACTGATGATGTAAGAGACTATTTCAATAATCATTTGCATTAATTTTTTTCCAAAAAGAAGGAATAGTCCATGAATCTTCATGTATGGACACCCCACAACAAAATGGAGCGGTTGAATGGAAGATGAAATATTTCCTTAATGTCACTCGAACTCTTCTACATTTGGGGAGAAGCTGTGTTAACAACAACTTATGTAATTAATAGTGTTCCTTCTAAAGTTCTCAATAATCAAAGCCCCTTTCAATGCTTATCCACATTTTTTCCAGACTTAAAACTGCATTCTCCTCTACCCCTATTTGGATGTGTATGCTTTGTCTACATACCTAAGGTCCATCGGGATAAGCTTGATCCTAGAGCTCAAAAATGTGTTTTTCTTGGATACTCTCAAACTAGAAAGGGCTATAAATGTTACAATCCTACTTCAAGAAAATTCTATGTTTCTAAGGATGTTACCTTTATTGAGTCCCAATCATTCTTTGGTTCTCAATCGAAGGGGGAGAATATAAGAATTGAGACTGATCTAGAAAATATCTTCATGTTTCCAAAATCAGCGACAGTAAGCCCTATCCAACTTGATCCTAAGCTGCCTATTCCTTCCTCTCCTCTGCATACTCATCAGTCTCCCTCTCATTCTGCCCCCCTTGAACAAGTAACCCAACAATTACCTCCTACAGATAGGTACAAGGGATCTCTCTACGTTTACAAGAGAAGGCAACCTAGTGATGATTCACAGCCTACACCAATTGTTGCCCCAAATCTAAGCATGGAAGAACACATACCTGGAGATACTGACCCTATTCTACCAAACCTTGAACCCAATCCTATCAGTCTAGATATTCCAATTGCCCTTAGAAAAGGGGTCATAAATTGTAGTAAACATCCCTTAGCTAATTTCCTATCCTACCATCGCCTTTCTCCTATCCATAAAAGCTTCCTAACATCCCTGGATGCTATTGTTATTCCAAAGTCAATGGAGGAAGCACTAAAGGATCCGAAATGGAAAGAGGCTATGTTAGAAGAGATGATGGCTCTACACAAAAATCAAACTTGGGAATTAATACCATAACCTAAGGTAATTAGGCCTGTCTGCTGCTGATGGATATTCAACCTAAAGTATAAGGCTAATGGTACTCTTGAAATATATAAGGTAAGACTAGTGGCCAAGGGGTATACCCAATCCCATGGGATTCATTATCTTGAGACCTTTGCCCCGATAGCAAGGATGATAACTGTTAGAGTGCTTATATCTTTAACATCTAACCTGGGGTGGAAGTTACAACAATTAGATGTCAAAAATGCCTTCTTACACGAGAATTTGAAGGAAGAAATCTTCATGGAATTACCTCTTGGCTTTACCTAGGGAGCAGGGCAAGTATGCAAGCTATTGAAGGCCTTGTATGGATTGAAACAGTCCCCACGAGCCTGGTTTGAGTGATTCTCAACAGCTATGAATGCTATCGGGTATCATCAAAGTAGAAGGGATCACACACTCTTTATCAAACATGTGAGAGTATGTTAATGAAATTGTTGTGACAGGAAATAATGAAGCTGAACATAAATGCCTTTAGTAGAATCTTGTTAAGGAATTTGAAATTAAAGACTTGGGAGTACTGAAATATTTCTTGGAGATTGAAGTGGCATATTCAAAGAGGGGAATCTTTCTATCACAAAGAAAATATATAATGGATTTACTTATTGAGACAGGTTCGCTACGAGGAGAGGGAACACAAATTCCAGTGGATCCCAACATAAAGCTGCTGGAAAATCACAATGGAGAGACAGTAGACAAAGGGCAGTTCCAAAGATTGGTAGGAAAACTAATGTCTCTCTCTCATACTAGTCATGACATAGCATTTGCTATTAGCCTAGTAAGTCAATTCATGCAAAACCCCAATGAGGAATATATGTAAGCTGTGTTGCCCTCATTTTGTAAAATGATTCACACCCAATTTGGCACCTCTATCAAAAGGTTTAGGACCGCCAATGCAAGAGATTATTTCAACAATCACTTACATAATTAATTTCAAAATGAGGGCATTATCCATGAATCATCTTGCATTGATACACCTCAATAGAATGGGGTAGTTGAAAGGAAGATGAGACACCTCCTCAATGTCACCTGAACTATCCTACATCATCATTATGTGCCAAAATATTTTTGGGGTGAAGTAGTGTTAACAGCCACATATGTTATCAATAGGGTTCCTTCTAGGATTCTTAATGGTCAAAGCCCTTTCCAGCTTCTAGCATCATTTTTCCCTTACCACAATCTCCGTACACCATTACCTCTAAAGGTGTTTGGATGCGTTTGTTTTGTCCACATGTTAAAAATGCATAGAGACAAATTGGATTCTAGTGCCCTTAAATGTGTTTTCTTGGATATTCTCCGACCAAAAAGGGGTATAAATGCTATCACCTAGCAACACGTAAATTCTATGTCACTAAGGATGTCACTTTCATTGAATCTCTATCATTCTTTAACCCAATTCTAGCCATGCAAGACACTGTAGACCAGCTGATATAGAGTGGGAATGCCTTAGTCCTATTCTTGAAACAACTCCACTGGGTCCTAGTCATTCACATCAGAATAATGATCCTATTCTTGCTTATGACCCAATTTATGCCTCCCCAATTCCATTAGTTTCTCCCACAGAGCAAGCAAATTCTAGGCTTATCTCTCCTATTAGGTATAAGGGCTCTGCCTATGTATACAAAAGAAGGCAATCCGTTAGTGGTCTACAACCACACTCAACAAGAACCCCAAATCCTAGTTTGGAAATACCATATAGTGAGAACTCACCCAACATTTCGAACCTACCTCAAACTCAACCTTAGTCTACAAATTTGGACTTGCCTATTGCTATTCGAAAAGGGGTTAGAACTTGTACCAAACACCCATTGGCCAACTATGTATCCTACCATCACCTATCTCCTATCCATAAAAGCTTTCTGACTTCATTGGATGCAATTGTTATTCCCAAATCAGTGGAGGAGGCAATAAAAGATCCCAATTGGAAAGAGGCCATGTTAGAAGAAATGAGAGCACTAGAAAAGAATCATACATGGGAGTTGATACCTAGACCAAAGGGGATAAAACCAGTAGGTTATAGGTGGATTTTTAATGTGAAATACAAGACTGATGGGACACTTGACAGGTATAAGGCACGGCTGGTTGTCAAAGGCTATGTCATTTATGGGATACCACCAAAGTCGAGGGGATCACACCTGATTCATTCCAAGGAAAGTATCTTTTTGTCCCAATGAAAATATGTCCTAGATCTACTTGTTGAAACTAGGTTACTAGGAGGAAAAGGTGCAACGGTTCCAGTTGATCCCAACACAAAATTACAAGCAAATACTAACGAAAAGGAAGTGGATAAAGGGAGATTCCAACACTTGGTAGGGAGACTAATATACCTTTCTCATACTAGGCCTAACATATCCTTTGTTGTTAGCCTAGTAAGTCAGTTTATGCATAACCCTATTGAAGCCTATACAAATACAGTGAGAAAAATCCTAAGTTATCTCAAACCCACTATAGGGAAAGGAATCCTATTCACACCAGGGGTTGTTTTGAAGATCTAAGGCTATACAGATGTGGATTATGGTGGTTCTCTTGTGGATAACAGATCCACAACTGGGTATTGTGTATTCCTAGTTGAGAATTTGATATCTTGGAGTAAGAAGCAAGGGGTTGGTAGCTAAATCCAATGTAGAGACTGAATTTAAAGCCATGGCCCTAGGTGTGTGTGAGCTTTTATGGGTGAAAATTATCCTAGAAGATTTGAAGATTCCAGTGCAAAAACCTATTGAGCTATTGGGAGACAACCAATCAACTATCAACATAGCTCATAACCTAGTGCAGTATGATAAGACAAAACATATTAAAATTGACAAAAAATTCCTAAAGGAAAAATTGGATTCTGGTCTCCTACATATTGCTTATGTACCATCCAGCCATCACTTGGCAGATATCTTCACCAAATGATTGCCTAGTACCCAATTTGAAGCTCTAGTAAGCAAGCTGGGTATGATTGGCATTCACTCCCCAGCTTAAAAAACAGTGTTGACAAGAAAAGCTGAGAGTTGTGACCTAAGAAGATAAGGGTGCTATCTATAGTGTTATCTAAATTCAATTTATTTGTTTTGTTATATGTTTCATTTTTTATTTACCTGTTGTAATCTAGTAGAATGTGATCTGATCCTAATTTTTAGGAATGTAATCTACTCCTAGAACTTAGGAGAATTATTAGGAGTTTGTATCTATAAGTACATATTATACACGATTTTAAAGACATGAAGAATTATTCTGATTTCTTCTACAGTTAGTAGTAATGTTATTTTGTATTATTATTATTGTTTGTTGTTTAGGCTGTTATAAGGCAGTTTATTGTATGAGATGGCATGTTGTATATAAACACAACTATGCCTCTCCCTTTGTTTTACTTGATTCATTTTTCTCATCGTTGAGTAAGAATTATTGTGAGTTTCTTTTCTATCTCGCATTCTTTCTTTTCTCGTGCCTTAGGGTTTCATTACATGGTATCAAAGCTTCTGCTTTACCTCGATGGCCTCCAATCCAACTCTTAGTTCTTCTTCTTCTTCACCACCTCGTTCTTCTTTTTCTTTGTCATCCGTCTCGCAATCAGATTTTGCAACAGTGGCTAAGGCCTTTAGCTTCATTTCGATTAAGCTGGATTCCAACAACTATATTTTTTGGAAGGCTCAAATTCTTGCAACAATTCGAGCATTCGATTTGCTACCATTCCTAAATAAATCACAACCTCAAATGAAGTATCCGTCAGATCTAGAAGCAGGTGAAGCTGGATCTCCTTTGGTCAATTTGGAGCATCTAAATTGGATTAGATCGAATCAACTGCTGCTAGGATAGCTGTTTCAACCAATGATAAGAAGGTATTAGCGCTGGTGATTCATTGTGAATCATTTGCAGATGTATGGACTTCTTTAGAAAATCTTTATTCAGGTCAAACTATAGCTAAGTCCTTTCAATTGAAGCAGCAATTAAGATCTATTAAGAAAGATTCACTATTTGTGAATGATTATATCCTAAAGATCAAAACTATAGGCCATGCCCTTGCAGCCATCGGAGAACCTTTGAATGATAAGGAACTTTTACTTGCTATCTTGAATGGTCTGGATCAGGAGTATGAAACTGTGGTCAATTTAATAACATATCAAATGGATGATGTTAATTTAGAGAAGGTGCAATATCTATTATTGATGCATGAGCAGAGGGTAACAACCAAAAATTTGCCACCATCCTTTCCTAATTTTGATTCTGTTATGTCTCCCTCTATGAATGTTAATGTGGCATCATATTTAGCATGAAATGGTAGTGGTTTTGTCAATAATAGAGGTGGTTATGTACCAAGGGGAGGTGGTTATGTACCAAGGGGTGATGGTTATGTAAACAGAGGAGGCAGAGGTTAGGCCTGTGTAATTTTTCAGTTAAACCGAACCCACCGAATCAAACTGGCCAGTTCAGTTTGATTATTTTGCTTATCGGTTAGCGATTCGGTTAAAGGGTTAATGGAAGTTCAGTTCGGTTTATTGGTTAGGTTAGTTTTGGCCGATTACTTGAAGAAACAAAACCGACCGATATATGGAACAACATCGTTTTGTATTTCTTAAAATGACGTCGTTTTGCGTTTAGAACCCTGTATATTCTATACCCCAACCCTAGTTCAGTTTGCATGCCATTGCCATTTTCCATTCGAGAGACTTCCCAAGTTCACAGAGGGAGAGAGAAAAACCCTAACCCCTTTCTGAACCCCGACCCGCCATTGCCGCCGTCTGTCGCCCTCGATTCCTTTATCGCCTCCGCCGTCTGTCGCCTTTCCCTTTGCTATTTGATGTCGACATAGTCACACAAGTGAGTCTCATTGCATCTCTCTCTCTCTCTCTCTCTTTCTCCGATATTTAACTTTGTTTTTGGTTATGCAAATATCAGCGCCGACCGTCCGTTGTCCGTCCACCATTTGTTTGCCTTTCGACCATCGTTCATCCACTCCTAGGTATTTTTTGATTTATTTTGGTTTTTTCATTTTGGTTTTGATATACTACTCAACTTCGTGTATACTGTTGCGAGCCACTTATGCTGATCAAACGATGAAAATGTGTTTTATTTGTGGAATTTTTGTGTTTGGTTGGGTAGAATTAAAGTTTTATTTCTTTATTTTGTGTTGTCTTGAGGTTCATTATTGATGAGAAAAATCTACAATCTTAATTTATTCTCTACTTCCAAACTAGGGTTTAGCTTCCGACTTCATTTATAATCAACCGATATGCATTATTTATGTTAATCTATGTAAAATTGAAAGAACTCGCTAGAATACATTTTATCGAAAGAACTCGCCAGAACTAGAAACTAGTAGGGTTTTCTGCTTTCTGTTTTCTTTTTGGCTCTCTCTCTCTTTGTAACCTAACAGAATACATTTAATTAACAACAGTATTTTAATCTATCCTTCAAAAATCATCCATTTAACAGCATTATCAATTTATAACAGTAGAATATGCTTACATAGTTACACAAAACAGTATACTACTTATGAACATAGGTTTCTATGGATACTGCTTATAAACATAGGTTTTTGATTACTAATTTGTGGATATATTATCTTTGAATCATTCCATTTTATTAGGCTTTTGTTAGTTGGGAGTTTCAATTTTAATAGGAAATGACGAAGAATCATACTTGCTACTACCATTATTCTTATTCATACTTGCTCGTCTCCATTTTGAATTTGATTTTGAGGTTTTAACAAAAGGCTAGTGGTTGGTGGCTGGAACTAGAAGTTTCATGTGAGAAAATAAACCAATTTCGATTTTGTTTGTAGGAATTCAGTTATGTTGGTTTTGTGTATAATTGGTTTGGTTTTTTTCCGTTATTGCTATGATTAATCGGTTCGGTTACATTAAGCTCACTGTCGGTTACTTCGATTTCGGTTAAATTGGTTAGTTTAGATATTCGATTCGGTTATCCATGCAAAAATGGTTTGGTTCGATTAGCTAAAAACCGGTCGATTTCGTTCAGTTAAACCGAATGCTCACCCCTATCATAGGTCGAGGAAGAGTATCTGGAGGAGAGTTTATTGCCAGTTATGTGGCAAACTAGGGCACTTTGCAGATAAATGCTATTAGCGATTCAATAGAAATTTTCAACGAACATCTAATCAAGGATTTGGAAGGTCTAATAATGGTGTTCAGTTAGATTCTAAAGCATATATGGCTTCTCTTAATGATTCTAATGGAGCATACATGAGTGAAATAGGTTTGGTATAAGGGGCTCACTATGGCAGCTTTCCTCAACCCTCTGGAAACCTATCTCAGTCCTCTTTGCCAGATCCTTCATGGTTTGTTGACTCTGCAACAACAAATCACATCACCTCCAATCCCAACAATTTGTCCCTACATGCTCCATATAATCGTGTAGACAAAGTGGACATTGGGAATGGTAACACACTGCCTATTTCTAATATTGGTCTTGGTCATTGTATACTGAAACAAAACCTACTTTTATTATTTCATTGCCTAATGTTCTTCATGTTCCAAGTACAAAGAAAAACCTAATTAGTGTTTGACAACTTACTCGTGATCACAATGTTGTTACTGAATTTCATGTTAATTCTTGTTTGATCAAGGACAAGGGTTTTGGGTTGGTGCTACTTTGGGGACACCTTAAGGATGGGTTATTTCAGCTGATTTCAGCATTTGATCATGCTGCTCACAGCACCTCGACCCACTCCATCAAGCCTTTGTTTGCTAATAATGATTTTCTTTTGAATAAATGTAATAGACAAAATTCATTTTTTCGTAAGTTGTCACATAGTGCAAAATGTAGCCCAAAATACTAATGTGTGCCAACAATGGCATGCAAGATTAGGGCATCCATGTTCCAATGTATTGAAATCTATTTTGAATAAAATTCATGTTCCTTATTCACATTCAGCTCTTTCATTTTGTGATTCGTGTAAACTTACAAATTGCATCAACTTCCTTTTGTTGATTTCACCTTTTGCTGATTGTGAAATCAAGTCAACTAAACCATTAGAGTTGGTATATTCAAATTTATGGGGTCCCTCACATGTCATGTCTATTAAAGGATATCGATATTATATTGTTTTTGTGAATGCATACACTAGATACACCTGGCTATATCCTCTAAAACTTAAATTTGATGCTCTATCAATTTTTACAATCTTCCACAAGTTTGTTGAGCTTTAGTATCAAACTAAACTTAAAGCCTTACAAACTGATAATTGGGGAGGGGGTAATTCAAAGCCTTTTTACTCTATCTTCGTAGCCATGGCATACAGTCTCGTTTACTTGCCCCTACACCCACTAATAGAATGGTGTAATTGAAAGAAAACATAGACACATAGCTGAAATGGGTCTCACTCTATTAGCTTATGCGCATATGCCATTAAAATATTGGGTAGAAGCCTTCCAGACTGTTGTTCATACAATTAATCTATCACTAGCTTCTCCCATGAAGTTTAATACGCCTTTTGACTTACTCTACCACAAATCACCCAATTACTTCTTGTTGCAATCATTTGGTTGTGTTTGTTTTCCCTATCTTAGACCCTATAACAAGCAAAGTTTGATTTCCACTCTACCAAATGTGTCTTCCTTGGATATACCCACACTCAAGCTAGTTATAAGTGTTTGCATCCATTGGAAAAGGTGTATGTTTCTAGACATGTGCAATTCAATCCTAGTGATTTTCCCTTTCCTATTTTGTTTCCGTCCACCTCATCTTCTTCTTTGTCACAACCAGTTCCCAATGGGTTTCCTACTTCTTTCTTCCAATCTCTTCCTTCTTTCGCTTCTGTTTCTTCTTCTCCTTAAGTAGCATAGCCCTCACCTCCTGTCATGCTTACCTTTGTTTCACCTGATCTACAGGTTTCTTCTATTGAGTCTATGTCTTCTCATCATGACATACAGTCACCTGTAGCTCCACCTTGTTTTCCTAGACCTAAAATTGCTCCTGCTCTTTATATTCATCCTATGATCACTAGATCAAAGTCCAAATAGCTTATGACCTCTTCTCCCCATGCCTTAGTGAGTTCTCTTGAACCAAATTCAATTCATCAGGCTCTTTTAGACTCACGATGGATTAAAGCCATGGAGGAGGAATTTTCAGCTTTGCAACACAATCATACTTGGGACCTTGTTCCCTTCTCTAAGGATATGAACCTGATTGGTTGTAAATGGGCGTTCCGGGTCAAGTATAATTCTGATGGGTCTATTCTTAGACATAAGGCCCGGTTGGTGGCCAAGGGTTTTCTTCAAAACCTAGGGGTGGACTATGCAAAAACATTCAGTCCAATTATTAAGGCACCAACTATTTGAGTGTTGTTCTCACTAGTAATTACCTTTGGATGGGATAGTCAACAAGTAGATGCTAATAATGTTTTCCTTAATGGTGATTTGACAGAAGAAGTTTTTATGGCACAACCTAAGGGATTTGTAAGTTCTCAATTTCCCTCACATGTTTGCAGATTGAGGAAATCACTCCATGGTCTTAAGCAAGCTCCTCGAGCTTAGTATACAAAGCTGAGGGCTGCATTACAGAGTTAGGGTTTTTCTAGGGCTACTTCTGATGCTTCGTTATTCATTAAACAAGCTTCTGGTTATGTCTTGTTTGTTCTAGTCTATGTTGAAGATATACTTATTACAGGTTCATATTTTACAGCACTTAAGTCTTGTATTCCTGACTTGGATTCTTACTTTACCCTTAAAACTCTAGGATCAATCAACTACTTCTTAGGGTTTTAGCCATACAGAGATAATAGTGGTATATACTTGACCAAATCTAAGTACACTTTGAATTTGTTGAGGAAGTCTGCAATGCAGGACTATAAACCCTGCGATACACCTATGGCATCAGGTGTTTCTTTGACTGATGAGGGAGATTCATTCTCTAATCCATCGTTGTATAGGACTATTATTGGCTCACTACAATATTTAACTTATACATGCCTGGACATTAGCTTTATAGTTAACAAGTTAAGCCAATTTTTGTTTACACCCAAGTTACAACATTGGTCAACCTACAAATGATTGCTTAGATATCTTAATGGGACTATTGGCTTGGGTTTGTTGTTCTCTCCATCACTTAATGATATGTCCCTAGCTGTTTATACAGATGTTGACCATGCTACTGCAAGCTTACAAGGTCTACTAGTGGCTTTTGTGTGTTCTTGGCAAAAATCTGATTATGTGGGGATCCAAGAAGCAGTCAGTGGTAGCTTGGTCAGTTGGAGAAGCTGAGTATTAGGTAATTGCTCTAGGTGTTATAGAACTTTTCTGGTTAAGGTCTTTGTTTTCAGAATTGGGTTATCCATGTAGCATCACTTGTGTGGAGTGATAATTTGACTACAAAGAGCATGGCTAAGAATCTTATCTTTAATTCTCAAACTAAACATATCGAGGTTGATATACATTTTGTTCATGAAAAGGTGAAAAATGGTGAAATAGAGATTATATATGTCCCTACTGCTCATCAAGTGGTTGATATTCTTACCAAAGGATTGTCAAGGGATTGGTTTCTATTTCTGTGTGGAAAGCTTGGTATAAAATTGTCTCTAGTGCATGTCAGCCCTAATGATTCTACAAGTACAACAAACATCAAAAACTCTTCTTTTGTGGAGTCTGGTTTGAGGGGGAATGTAGAAGCATGTAGTGTTTTGAGTAGTAATCTTTACTTGTGTTGTTGATTTGTTAGTAGTAATGTTATTTTGTATTGTTGTTATTTTTTGTTATTTAGGCTGTTATAAGGCGGTTTATTGTATGAGATGGCACACTATATATAAACACAGCTACGCCTCTCCCTTTGTATTACTTGATTCATTTTTCTCATCGTTCAGTAAGAATTCTTGCGAGTTTCTTTTCTCTCTCACATTTTTCCTTTTCTCCTGCCCCAGGGTTTCATTACATTTCTTTCCCTTTAGTGACAAAGACATCCATACTAGTTTTTCTTTTTCCTCCTACCATTTGAACTTCTTTCTCTTCTTCTTGGAAACATTCTTTTTCATTCACCTTTTTGTCTTTCTAATTCTCCTAAGATCTGAATACAAAGTTCCCTCACATTATCCGAACATTTTATACAAGTAGCCACATTATCATGATCACCCGCAAAATGGTGTTTCTTTCGATTTATCCATCCCCATCGTTTAAGTCCACAATAATTGCACTTTAAGTTCATTCTATTTCCATTAATTCAAGAGCAATATTCCCAAGTAGGATCATTACTCTTTGTTGCAGATCCCTTTTTTTTATCTTGACACCATATTCAACAAGAAAGCAAAGAAGAAGAAGAAGAAAGCATACACAGTATGCACTTGAACTTGAAGTCTTGTGGCTCTCGCCTTTGCTTTTGACGTTTCAACTCATGCTCATATGCAACGTTTTTCTTCTCAGTTTCAGCTCCTGACGTTTTAGCTCATTCTTTGTTTTAGTCTTGTGATTTGTCCGATTCGAGTGTCAATTCTTGTGATTCATGGTCGATTCTTCTACAATCTCGATTCACCATTGTTAGATCCTTGGAGATTTGATAGTGTTTCTCAAGAATTCGATGGAAAATTCTAGAGAATAAAGGAAACCAATAGAGAGAAAAGAGAAAGAGACGAGATAATTGAGAGAGAGAGAGAGAGAGACTGAAATGAGGGAGAAATTCATAGTGAATTAAAATTCAATCTGCTACATGCCTCATTACATGGGAATGAGTCTTTATATACTGGATCCTGCATCCATACTCCCACCAAAGGTAAACTTTATTTACACTGATGCCCTTTTTAGAATTAGCTAGCAAACTACTAACTGCCTGCACATGCAATGCCTACCACTTAAACTATATACTCCTGCCTCTAAGTGTCTAGAACATGACAATTTCCCTCTGCTTGGAACATTTCTTGTCCTTAGGAAATGCTAAGTAGATTAGTTGCTTGAGGAAATTGCCTAAGTAAATTAGGCAAGTATTCCCAAGTGTAGTTATCTTGATGGAGGTTAGACCACTTCACCAGCACTTGTATGATGGGAGCTCCATGCTTGTATAGGACCCTCTGGTCTAGTATGGAGCTGGGCTTTGCTATCACATATCCATCCTTAAATAGTTGGGGGAGGCTAGAGGCCATTTGTTGTGTCCCTACTAATCTCTTGAGCGAAGAGACATGGAAGACTGGATGGATTCTTGATTCCTCAGGTAGTTGTAGTTTGTAGGCCACATTCCCAGCCTTAGCTACAATCAAGTAGGGTCCATAATACTTGGGGCTCAACTTGGTCTCCTGTCCTTGAGCAATTTCCTCTAGAGGGGTTGTGTAATACCCACAACTTTTGGGTTACTTTTAAAATAAGAAAAACGAAGATTCAAAAGAATCCCTATCAGAATAGCCCAAGAAAATGACCGAATCAGCCAGAGGGAATGCCCGGGAGCTTAGATACCTAAGGAAACAGGTATGTCCCTAACAAACATATTGAGATATGATTTATAACATTGAAAGAAATTGGATCAGAGACAGTTTTCAGTATAGTTTCAGATCTTGCTGAAAAACTGAATTATTGTAAGGGGCTTCCGAAAAGTCAACGGAACCCTTAAAAGAGTTAAATTTGGCCTGATAAACAATCATAAAGTGGTTTCGAGATAAAACA
Organism: Diospyros kaki; assembly: GCA_036245055.1. Taxonomy (NCBI): domain Eukaryota; kingdom Viridiplantae; phylum Streptophyta; class Magnoliopsida; order Ericales; family Ebenaceae; genus Diospyros; species Diospyros kaki. Next base: position 10,334,779 of record BSEG01000003.1, read on the forward strand.
AGGAGGTTTTGCAATCAAGGCATAATTATGGGCCAAAGTGTAATTTTTGAAAATTCTCGAAAGAGGTCGAAACGACATTATTTTTAAAAATTCGGGGGTCAAACGAGAAGATTAGAATGTGAGGGTCTCAACAGAAATTTTTGGAAAACCCAGAGGCCTTGTGGAGGGCCAAAATGTATTTCAAAAGTTGAGAGAGGATGAAAGTACAAATTTCAAAAAAATTAGGTAATTATGGTCGACCAAGTTTCCGACAACCCATCCTATCACTGCTTTCAACCATGGAAGACTCGAGAAAGTGGGCTAAAGGGCCTCAGGGCTTGGCCTAGACTGATCCATGGCCAACAAAAGGGAGCAAAGTGGCCAGAATTACGGCCGAAAGTGGCCAAATTTTGGCCATTGTAATCGAGTTTTGGGGGCTATTTTCAGGGGTTTTTGGACTGATCTAGAGCAAGAGAAGACATTATTGACCTTGGATTCCATTTTCAAGGGTCGATTTTGGCTATAAATAGAGGAGGGTTGGTCGAGAGTTTTTCAAGCTTCAAGCTTGAAATTGAGCACGTTAAATGGAAAATCAAGTATTAGAGATAAAGGGCTTTTGTTTCTCATATCCTAAGAAGCATTTTTGAAAAGTTTGGAGGGTTTTGGTGTAGATTTGAGTGAGTTTGAAAGCTTCATCGGAAAATCGAAGACTCGCCGTCGACAGACTAATTTTTTGTCGATTCGAAGCCTTTTAGTGGTTTTTCTGGAAACAAACTCTGCTACCTTTCTCTTCATGTCAAGTCACCAAAATAATCACCGTAAGTTCTGATACATCTTTGTCGTGTCTGGATGAACAGTATATCATGCACTATGCGCCTCAGCTAGAATCTCTTACTTCATCCCCCAGTCATCTAGCACACAAACATGGCCCTAGAACAACAATAGTCCATTTCCCCGCTGACTGTACCCCATGGAACCATAATCCTCCATCCGTTCCAACACTTTGCCTGACTCTTCATCATAGGGTTGTTAGCCTCGTATTCATTCTATCAAATCTGACTGTATTCCCAAATAGGCACAATATATCCCTGGGATCTCTTCATTCATTACAATAGTCAGGTCATCCAATTGCTCCAATAACTGCCACTCCTGTACCATCATCATAACTATAAAAGCTGTTCTTCGACTCAAAACATCCACTACCACATTTGCCCTCCCAGGATGATATAATATCTCACATCCAAAATCCTTAAAAAACTCAATCCATCGGCATTGTCTCATATTCAATTCTTTTTGAGAGAACAGATACTTGAGACTCTTATGATCTGTATATATTTCTATCTTCTCTTCATATAAATAATGTCTCCATATCTTTAAAGCAAAAACCACGGCCGTTAGTTCTAAATCATGAGTAGGATAATTTATCTCGTGTTTCTTCAGCTGTCTAGAAACATAAGCAATCACATGGCTTTCTTGCATCAATACACCTTAGGCCCGTGTATGAGGCATCACTATAGATAATAAACTTCTCCTCACTCTTAGGAATAGCTAATACCAGAGTGGTAGTTAGGTTCATTTTCAACTCTTGAAATGCAGTTTCACATGTCCAATTAAATCGAGCATCTTTATGAGTCAACTTCGTCATCAGAGAAGATAATCTAGTAAAGCCCTTAATGAATCTCCTATAATAGTCTGCCAGTCCAAGAAGCTCCGAATTTCAATCACTGTAGTAGGCCTGGGCCAATCCACAACTCTAATTTTCTTAGGATCCATTTCTATGCCATCTCTTGAAACGATTTGAGCCAAGAACCCTATCTGATGAAGCCAAAATTCACATTTACTAAATTTTGCAAACAACTGCTCCTCTCTAAGCTTCTAAAGCACCATCGAGAGATGTACAACATGATCCTCAGGGTTAGGAGAGTACTCCAAAATATCATCTATAAAGACAATCACAAACCATTCTAAGTACTCCTGAAATACCCGAGTCATCAAGTCCATAAATACCGCAGGGGCATTCGACAGACCGAATGGCATCACAACAAACTCGTAATACCCATAGCGGGTCCGAAATGTTGTCTTCTGAATATCTTCATCCTTGATTCACACCTGGTGATACCCCGACTCAAATCAATCTTAGAGAAAATCCTTGCTCCACGTAACTAGTCAAGCAAATCATCAACTCTAAGCAGGGGATATTTATTCTTCACCGTTACCAGATTCAGTTGGCGATAGTTTATACACAATCTTAAAGATCCATCTTTCTTCCTCACAAATAAGACAGTAGCACCCTATGGTGAAGTACTAGGGCGAACAAATCCCTTCTCCATCAACTCCTACTACTGGACCTTCAACTCTTTCAATTCGTTAGGCGTCATTCGATGCGGAGTCTTCGAAATAGGCTAGGCACCTGGTACCAATTCCACTAAAAATTCTACCTCCCTACGAGGTGGTAAACCTGGAAGCTCATCAGGAAATACATCAAGAAAATCACATACAACTGGTACCTCTGTCAGTGGTGTACTGCTCCCACCTTCGGTCGTCACAAATGCCAAATAGGCTTCACAACCCTGACGTATCAACTTCTCAACCTTCATTACTGAAATCATGGCGGTCACTGACATGAGCTAAACACCTCTATACACAAGGGCAGGCTGTAAGGGGAATTCAAAATAAATGATCTTATGACGACAGTCAACCTTAGCATAATGACATGACAGGCAGTTCATCCCCAATATAAGGCCAAAATCTCTAAGATCCAAAATTACTAAGTCTCCTGGTAGTTTCTCATCGTGAACTTCAATTTCACAATCTAGAAGCACGTCGTTACCCCATAACTCGTTACCACCTGGAGTGGACACGACCAAATAGAATGGAAAAGGAACCCAAGAATGAGGAACATAACATGCGGCATGCCATGAGATGAAAGAATGGGTAGACCCTATGTCAAAAAACACTCATACATCATGGTTATATAAGGAAAGAATACCTTGAATAGTACCAAAACCCTTCTCCTTCTCAGCTGTTGTGAAAGAAAACACTCGGCCCTAACCTGGGGACTCTCCATAGCAACGGAACATTGAGTAGCCGGTGAAGATCCTCGTGGGCCTACTCCTGAAGCTCTGGAGGTTGTTGGCCTATGACTACCCCTTTGACTCATCCCTTCTAATCTCTGGCCCGGGCCTGGCATTGCTCTAGAACAAGTATTTTCCATGTGCCCCTGCTACCCGCATCTATAACAAATCACCTCGGCATGGATGAGACCTCCAAGCTACATGGACAATCCCTACATACATGCCTTGCTTGGCTACATAAATAGAAAACCAATTGCCCGAAGAGATAAGGCCCCCAGTGCTTCTTCCCGCAATGAGTACAGGACGGGAGTCTAACGATCTCACTGCTCAAACTAGCTTCTCCCCTCCTCTTCTTGCTACTAGTAGATCCCTGGGAAGCTTTAGATCCTCTAAACAAGGCCTAGGCTACTCTCTACTCCCCACGATAACCCTCAATGACATAAGCCCTCTACACCACTGTGGGGTAATCTGTGACTCTCACACCACCATATGCATGTTAAATCTCTGGGCGCAACCCTCGCTGGAACTTAAAAGCCTTTTTTTCCTTTGTAGAAATCAAATTAGGGGCATACTTGGCCAAGGCTGTAAACTTAGCTTCATATTGAGCCATTGTCTTGTTTCCTTGCACCAACTAAATGAATTCATATACTTTTTGCTCTTTATACCATGTTGGACAATAAGCCTCATTAAATGCGTCCTGAAATTCTACCCAAGTAGGCTCCATATGCCCATACCTTTGGTGAACTATCTCCCGTTATCTTTCTGCATCATCCTTAAGGAGGAATGTGCCCAACTGCACATTTTGGGCTTCAGTACAACCCGTAGAACGAAGGTGTTTTTCTATAGAAAGCATCTGATTCTCGACCACCGCTACATCTATCCCTCCAGAAAATTCAGGTGCTCGAAGTGCCATAAAGTTCTTCAACAACTAACCCCCATCATTACTTCCTGCTCCTTACACTCCAGGATTCACTACAAGCTCTTCCACTTCCCTTTGCTCTTGTCTAGGCGGATTATCTGGCAACCTGTTAATAGCTTGCAAAATCCTAGCTAAAGTACCTTGCATCACAGCCATCCCTTGGCGCAAATCACTACTAGACCCTTCTAAAGCCTCAAGCACGGCCTTAGATACTGCATCAGGGACAATTGCAGCTCGTCCTCGACCTCACGTCCGTGGTCGTCCTCGGTGAGCACTCATATCCCTGAACACATACCAGAATTAGAATCCAATTCACAATTATCAAGGTTCGCTAAGAGCTCATATCAAAGACTGACACACTCCTAAGCCTACTATACATCCTATCTGCGCGGGGTCATCTCTCGAATGCTTTGATAATAACTTTGTAACAACCCTTCCCCCAAGCTACCCAACTCTAGGGGCAACCTTGAAGAGAGAGCGTTACGAATCAAGAAATGAGCGATAGCCAACCACATATAAACATACATCTTATCTCTCACAAAAATTCAAAGAAGTCATCTGGATTAGCTACTGTAGCATCCGAATGACACTCACATACCTTGAGCCAATTTTAATTTTTTCTTCTACTATCTGAATGCCAAGCACCTTATTCGAATAAGTGACCCAAAAACCCATAAGACCATCTGAATACCTCATATACTATCCGAATAAGACCCAAAACTCATCCAAATACCTCATATCCATCCGAGTAAGACCCAAAACTCATCTGAATGCTCTTCAACCTTCACTCTTAAATCCCAATTATTATTATTATTATTTTTCTTAAGTCCCCAAAAACACTAACATACATACTTATTGTAACGACCCATTAAAGAGCCCCATATTTATTCAAGAACTATTTAATTAATTATTGAAATATTTGATTAAGAGACTTTGCCAATTAATTATTTCATGTGATAATTTAGAGGTTTTGAAGGAAAAGAATAGCATTTAATTCTATTTGATTCTGAAGTTAAAAGAATTTGTCAAGGTAGCAATCTAGTAATTTTTAATTGAGTGAATAGTATTTAAATATCATTTAATGACATTTATTTTGTGGAAATTAAATACAAGGGCATGAAGGTAATTCTGGAGTTTTATTATTATTTGAGAGTTTTAATAATAATTTTTGTATTATTATTGATTAAGTGAGATTATGTATTTAAGGGAGAGTGAGAATCCATGTATGAGATGGAGTTGGATTGAGAGTCTCCTAGTTAGATTTGGAGAAGGAATCCGAGTTGTAGAATAAGTGTGATCCTAGGCTTTTATGTGTATAAATATAGCCATTAGCCATAGTTTCTCCTCACACCATGAAAGAGCAGGAAGCCAAGAAGCAACACAGAGAGTTCAAGGTTGCTTAGGAGATTTCCATTGTATCGTTTGAGGAATCCGATCAAAGTATAAGTCAAGTATTCTTCCTATAATCCCTTCCATTATAGGTTCATATCAGTTTGATTCCAGATTATTCCAGTTCTCCATGGAGTTCTCAGATTTTATATCAGTTGTAGTGTGCACATATATATATATACACGTAAACAATGAATGCATAATGAAGATGTGCATGATTTTATAGCGATTCAATCCAATATTATCTTTGAATCATCCTTAGAGTTGTTGTATATCAGTTGGGATTTATTTTTCCAAGATTCCCTTCGGAATGGTGTAGTTTTAATAGAATTTGTTCAAGATCAGAAGTCTCTATTTGTTCAATTCTGGGTTTAAGAATTGCAAATATCCGGATGTGAGTCTTCATATACGAATGAATTTTTCCAAGTTTGTGAGTAACATCCAGATGGGCTAGAGGCTATCCGGATGTGTCAAAAAGTTTTCTGTAAATGATATCCGGATGGCCTATGTGCATATCTGAATGGTATAATAGTTCTGCGAATGACATCCGAATGGCCCTTGGGCATATCCAGATGGCTTTAGAAATATATCTGAATGGTTTGTATCACATTCGGATGAGTCCAATGCTTATTGTGAATGGTATCCAGATAGATCTTGTTCATATCCAGATATCTCTAACAGTGATTGTGAGTAGTATCCAGATGCCTTGAGTCGTATCTGGATCTGTCTAGTTGTTTGTGAGTGATATTTGGATACTTTGTGTTGTATTCGGATGAGTCTAAGGCTTTCTGTGAGTAATATCTGGATGCCTTGAGTCATATCCTGATGTGTCTATTACTCTCTATAAGTGATATTTGGATGTCTTGGTCCATATCCGGATGAGCCTATAGTTTTGCGAATAATATCTGGATACTTTCTCCGTGTATCCAGATAGATCCAGTATATCTGAATGCCTCATTCAATATCCGGATGCCTCTTCCAAAAGTTGAATTTCATATTCGAATAGTCTCCAGTAGCATCTGAATGCCTCAGTAAGATATCCGGATGACCTGAATCATATCCGGATATCCTAGTTCATATTCAAATACATCCCAGCATATCTGAATAGTTTCTGTTTTGAATGTCAGTGTATCCGGATAAGCCTCCTTCATATCCGGATGGCTTTTCCAGATATCCAATTTAACTTCCAGTGATGTTTTAATCCAAGTTTTAATTAAATTAATGTATTCAATACTCCTAAATATTGAATTTTTATACTAAAATGATAAATTTAACAAGTTAATCATGCCCATACCATAAATTCATAATTTATAGAATCTTTATATTCGAATATACTGAAGATCAAATTACATGGTTAGTATTTATTATGATATGTTCAGCATTATTCTGTGAGATTATGTGCATACATTGTGGTATGAGCATTTAGCATGACTTTATATAGAGCACTACATATCGTGTGATAGCATGTATATGAGCATGGCATTATCCGTGGGGATCCCACCAGTTTCAGTTTCAACTCAGTTTATGAGTTGCCCGTCTGGTGGCCACCAGGGGGTTAGGGGCATATTGCCCATAGTATGTGCTTACAATTTTTCTGTTTGCAGGATTCAGATCAGTCATGTATGTTTTACAGTTATGTGGGCTTATGAGCTGAAGTTGCATACCTGCATTTAGTTTATAGTTTATGTGCATTACATTTTTATGAATGCAATCAGACACTGATTATTCAGTACAAGTTTAATGAGTTATTTATCAGTATCGATATTCTTCGATTCAGCTTTAATTATTCTTTCTACCTTATTACTTGCTGAGATTTGTAGTTCACCTTGTACTATTAAGGGTTCTAACGTGAGAGTACCAGATGTGGGGCTTAGCAACAGTGGTCTATAGTGTGTGTACATGGAGCCGCTCAAGACTAAAGATGTTTGGGAGTTTTGTCAGTGTTGATGTTACATAGTGTCTTGTCAAGTTTAGTAATATTTCGTTTATATTTCAGTTGAGGGATTGTCCCTTAGACAAAGTTTTTGGTTTTCATTTTATGTTGACTCAGAGTTTCATTTCAATTTGATTGAGATGTTCAGTTATGGCATCAGTCTCAGTTTATCAGAGAGTTTATTGTATTTTATCTATTTTTCCCATAGCACCTCTTCTCGGGCAATTCTAGGAGAGGGGGTGTTACACTTATTCACACCACACTAAACCCCAAGCTTACTTAACAAATAATTCTACCTACGAAACACAAAATAATACCGAATTATTTATTAATATCGGCTCCCATCTTTAGGTCATTACAAATCCTCCCAACACAACTCTATTCAGGATACATAAAACAAAATAGGTTATATACAATCACAACATCATCTCCAAAGACCTTTGACGAGAGAGTAGACCCGTCCGCACACACTACTACCCGTCCCTCCCGCTTGACTCCTCGCCAGCTATACTCTTATCTTGACCTAGAATGGAAGAGAGAACAACGTGAGCTACAAAGCTCAACAATTATAAGAAACAGGAAGAAAAAACATGGCAAATAATGAAGCGATACAGGTATGGTGGGTGGTATCCGATAAGCATATATGTGTGGATGATAGATCATAACGCAGGGACCACACATCCACCCATGGGGATAATTCCATGCATAGCACACATAAAAGCCAATAAACATATAATTGGCCAATGGCCTTACATAGCAATATAAAATGCATGATAACACATATCGGTTTGTAGTTAATACTTGCAACCAAAGAAGCTATAATAACATGGGGACCATAGGTCCTATTTCATATACCTGGCTATAACCATAGATATATCTATATATATAATCTCACCCATGGTAGTCGCCACTGTGTGCGCCCCTCAGTAGTCACCGCAGGAGTGTAACCCCAATCAGGCTGGTCTTTACTAGTTTTGGGGGATATATCCCGGCAGTACACAACTACAGCACACATAAATATCTTCAGTCTTTCCAATGCATATATAACACATAGGGTGGCAGCATACCAAATGCAAGTGAAACAATAATATCAACGTATGCTCATGCTCATTCATGGGATGTGATGGAAAGAACAAGCCATGTCATGCCTATGATGCACTGTTATCATAATCTCAAGACATGCCATGACAGTGAGTAATATATGCAATTTAAAGTTATTTTCAGTTTATGAACATGATCAACACGGCTAACAAGTAGCACTGAAACATTGATTTCTTGCTTGAGCCTCAAGAGCACAGTGAAATATTTTAGGGTATACGAACGATAACAGGGCATAGAGAAGAGACAAGTCTCCTATGCAAAATGTCAATCAAAACCTCATTCCTTAGGAATAGTAGGGAGGAACAAACCCCACATGGTTGATAAAAACATCCCCAAAGACATAAACAACAAAGCCCCGGCCAAACCCCCAAACCCGTATTCAAATTTAAGAACAAGAAATATTCCAAGAAAAGGGAAAAGTAGAGAGGAACTTGCCTTCTTAAGCCTTCTATGTTGCTTAATAGTGGCTAGATACTCCTTAGATAGTAGGGTTTAGCTCGATGTTGAAGAGAAGAAGAGGGTTTGAGAAGTTACAGAGACACGTACGAGAGAGAGAGAGAGAGAGAACTCTGTTCGAGTGATATTAATTTCTCATAGACTCTTCCTTTTATATTTTCTTCATAAGTTATGTTTATCCATTCCTTTATTTTCCTATATTCCTTTATTATTTCCCAATCTGGAATCTTCTATATGTTTCCTAAGTCAATGGTAGTTCGAATGATATATATACACATATTCACAGAGACATTTAGACGTGAGATTTAAGGAATGTGAGAGCTATCCGAATGCAACAGTGAGTCATTCGTATGAATTTGAGATAGTTGGATGAAACACTAAAAAAAGAAAAGGTCATTCGAATGCTATAGTGGCCTCATTCGGATGAATTTCTCAATTTTCACTTGCCTCATTTGGATGGAAGTGTGTCTATTCGGATAGAAGGGTTTAATTTGCTGAAAAATAGATTTTGGGCAATTTTGACACCTCTTCGAATTTTTTGTCATAAATATCTCGTCCGAACTCCGATTGAGGTGATTTAAGATGATATGAAACGACAAGAGAAAGATCTACACTTTCATGTTTTGAGTTTTGAGAGATTCGAACTGCAACATGGTCAAAATCGAGATTTAATACAAAAACTGCTCACAGGCATCATAGGTTATCCGTATGACTTAGCTTCTATCTGGATCCACACACAAAAATTCAAAGAAGTCATCTGGATGAGCTACTGTAGCATTCGGATGACACTCACATATCTTGACCCTTTTTCAATTTTTTCTTCTCTTATCTGGATGTCAAGCACCTTATTCGAACAAGTGACCCAAAAACTCATAAGACCATCTGAATACCTCATATACTATCCGAATAAGACCCAAAACTCATCCAAATACCTCATATCCATCCAAATAAGACCCAAAACTCATCCGAATACCTCATATCCGTGCAAATAAGACCCAAAACTCATCAGAATGCTCTTCAACCTTCACTCTTAAATCCCAATTATTATTATTATTATTATTATTTTTCCTAAGTCGCCCAAAACACTAACATACATACTTATTCACACCACATTGAATCCCAAGCTTACTTAACAAATAATTCTACCTACGAAACACAAAATAATACCAAATTATTTATTAATATCGGTCCCCATCTTTGGGTCATTACATGTCGATTGTGTGTGTGTGTGTCTAATTTACATTATATTTAAAATAATAACGAAAAGGGGATATGTGGGTGTTAATATACATTTGTGTGGGGGTAAAAATGGGAAAAAGGAAAAGCAAGTGGAGACTTGGCGTGCAAGCCATTCTTTTCTTCTTGTTCCTTCCATTCTTCTTCTTCTCCTTGATTTTGAGCTCCCAAAAGGTTAAGTTGCATATTTTAGAGGGTTATTCCCCGATTCTAACGGCTTGTTTAGTGGCTTTTTTCTTCATTTAGTTGAGCTCTCTAAACCACCAAAGGCAAGTTCCTATATATTTTTTCGCTTTATATAGCAAGTTCCTCTCCTTCTTTTCTTCTTATGTAAGTTCTCCTTTTTCTCATTTCCTCTACAATTGCATATTTTGATTCTTCTTTTGATTCGATGTCTTTTGGATTATCGTTTTCAAGTTTTAGATTTTTGAACCCCTTGGTCTTGGCAAAAAAGGGTTTCCACCCATTTGTTTGTTACCCGTGTAGTTTTTCTTGGAATCTTGGAAAATCACTTTAAACATCCAAATGGATTCTTGGTTCACTCCATCTTTTCTAAGGAATGACGAATTTATTGTTAGAGTTAAGTTACATGCAAGAATTTGGTGTTGCATGCGTGTATTTTTGGTTTCAAGTTTAGTGGTCATCGTATCAGAGAGGTCTGTCTATCGACAGATCAAGCCTCATTTGTGGATCGTTCGCTCCAAATGGTTTTGTCGGTCAACAATTCCTTCTCATCTATCAACTGTTTGGGAGCTGGTTCGTAGTGTGTGTTGTAAGTTGCATTCTGCCGATTGACAGTTCCTTCTCATTTGTCGATCATTTGCTGAAAATGGATCTATCGGTCAACAGATTAAGCGTCATCTATTGACCGTTCGCTTGATAAGGTTCTGTCAGTAGACAGATTAGGGCGAATTTGTTGACCAATCATGGCATTGTCTTTTGGAAATCGACAGTTGCCTCTCGTCTGTCGACCAGTCCATCCCTTTGGTTGCCCGTTTCTTCCTTTGATGCCTTCAATCCACTCCCAAATCATCATGTAAGCTTCCAATAAGCTCCTCCATCATCTTATAATCTTGATTATCATGCTTGGAGGGTGGGAAGTCAATTAGGTGGTCATGTGTGCATTTGTTAGATTTTATGTTATGATTGATTAATGGTGTGGATGGTTGTGATATGCATGGCGAAATGAATAATTCTGAGTATGTGAAGGGGTGTTTAATATAAAGGCATGTCCAGTTCGTATGTGTGGCGGTATGGCTTGTGAATGGCATATTCATATATAAAAAGTAGCGCACCTATTATTTAGCACGACGACTATGACTGTAAATGAGGGAAATGATATCCTAACAAGTCGGTAGGCACTTGCTTGATCATGGGAGCCTCGGCTCATAATGCTCGTCCGGCTTAAAAGTAGAGCATGGGTGGATAATGGTCTACAATTTGATGTTATGGTATTATTACATTATTGCATGGGCATATGATGAGGTTAATGATGAGGCATGATAAGTGGTTATGTAAGTGGTAAAGATTTACGGATTATTGTGTAGAGTTCTACTCTGTTTCATTATTATCATGCATGCCTCTATTCTTTACACTTCTTGCTTGCTATATTTATATACTTGTTGAGCCCTGTGCCTCACTCTCGTTTCTTTTTGTCATTCCAGATAAAAGTAAGGCCAAGGAAAGGGTCGGGACGAGCAGAACTTGAGTATTGCGGGGTATAGGTAGGTGTATAGGGCTCTCCCAACCAAAAGGTCTTGGGATGTATTTTGAGGGCAAGGTCAAAGTAGCTAATGTTGTATTTTGAATTATTGCCCTTTTTATTTTGTCATGTGTTGGCGGTTCAGCTCTAAGAAGTTGTTAAAAGAGTAAAGTTGAATATACTCCTAAAATATGTATATATGTCCTTTCGTGGTTGTGTTTTTAATGAATTCAATGAGGATAGTTTGAATTGAGTTTCTATTTGTACCTATACTCTTAGGGATTGCCACTACAAAAAAAGTGAATTTTTGAGACAATTTTTTTGCGGCGGTTCTAAAAATCGCCGCAAAAGGTCGTGTTTTGCGGTTGTTTTGAAACTGCTACAAAATATGTTTTTTGCGGCAGTTTCATAAAATCGCCGCAAAATTTAGTAAAATATTTAATTTTGTGGCAGTTTCCAAAAAATCGTCGCTAATTTTAAAAAATAATTAAAAAATTAAATTCAATTTTGCAGCAATTTCGCAATTTTTTAGAAACTGCCGCTAAATTCAAAAAATTAAATAATTTAAAATTAAAATAATATTTGCGACAATTTTCAAAAATCTTTACAAAATTCATTAAAAAATTAAATTTAGCGGCAATTTTCGAAAACTGCTACTAAATTAAAAAAAATTGAATAATTCAAAATTAAAATTAAATTAACAGTTGCGGCGGTTTTCGAAAACTGTCATAAAATTCATTAAAAAATTAACTTTAGCGGCAGTTTTCAAAAACCGCTGCTAAATTAAAAAAAAATTAAATAATTCAAAATTAAAATTAAATTAACATTTGCGGCGATTTTCGAAAACTGCTGCAAAATTCATTAAAAAATTAAATTTAGCGGCGGTTTTTGAAAAACCGCCGCTAAATTTAAAAAATTAAATAATTCAAAATTAAAATTAAACTAACATTTGCTACAGTTTCTATAAACCGCTGCAAAATTTATTAAAAAAATTAAATTTTGCTTAAGAAAATACTGAAAAATTAAATTAATAAAAACAAATATAAAATCTTAAAATTGAATTTAAATTAATAGCAAAATTCATTAAAAATTTAATTTAAAAAATATATAAAATCTTCTTTTTATTTTTAATCAATTAATTTATTTAATTTAACTCAATTAATTTATTTTTAATTTATTCCATTATTCTTTTAAAAAATAATCAATTAATAAATATTTTTAATATATATTAAAAAATAAAAAATATAATTTTGAAAATTAGTTGTTAGATTAGTATATAATATATATATGTGCATATATATCAAGGGGGCTTCGCAGATCAAGTGGTTCGCGCCCGCGCGCGTGTACTTGAGATCTTGGGTTCGAAACTTGGGGAGGGGAAGATGTTGGGATTTAATTTCTAGCATTGCACGTGACGCGCGCACAAACGGCCACGTGGCGCGCACGAGCCAACACGCAACCCGTGCTAGGCACGGGCGACAAGGTGCGGGTCGGGCTGGCCACACTTGCGTGCAAGCCTGGCAATTAAAAAATTAAATTTTTAATTTTTGTAGCGATTTTGAAACCACGCTAAAATTAAAAATTATTTTTTAAAAAAAAAAATTCGCAGCGATTTTAAAACTGGCGCTAAAATTAAAATTTTAATTTTTTTAAATTTTTTTGCGGCGGTTTCAGAACGGTTGCTAAATATTATAAAAATCGTCGCTAAATCAATTATTTTGCGGCGGTTTTTTAAACTACTGTAAAAAATATAATTAGAGGCGGTTATTCCAACGGTTGCTAAAAATCGCTGCTAAATGCTCCGCGACGGCTGACTTAGCGGCAGTTAAAAACCACCGCTAAATGCCGTTTTTTTTTTGTAGTGTTTTCAGACGTCCTATGCTAGCGGGATCTTCGAGAGTGAGCCATTACTATTTTGGTATTAGAGCAAGGTTGGGATGAGAGAATCCCCTATACACAGAAATGTCGAGTAGGGTTAGGACTATAAATAGCAAACCAAAGTAAGATTAAATAAGGATTATGTTCTAAAGTAATTTGATTATGTAGGAAATAAGTGCTCGTAGAGGCAAAACACCGACCTAAGGCTAGGGCCGTGGTCGGGTAATTTTAGTTCCTACACCCGACACTCTAGAGGAATCCATCAAAGATCTACGCTAGGAGATGAACGAGATGCGGGGGACCCTGGTAGGTATTTTGAGGCAGTGGACATATTTCTAACTAGGTGGGGGCAGAGTCAAGCGCAGCAAGAGATAAAGGATGACCAAGGACTAGTGGGAACAATGATGGACAAACCGCAAATCCAATGGCACTTGAAGTAGGTAGTAGTACGGGGAGCTAACTCTTAATGGACTTTATGGCTGTTTGGCCCCCCAGAGTTTAATGGAGGGGTGAACATCTTGACCGTTGAAAATTGGATGCTATCCATAGAAAAGCATCTGCGGACTATAGGGTGCACTGATGCACAAAGGATACAGTTAGCCACCTTCTTTTTGAGAGGCGATGCGGAGAGATGGTGGGAGATGGCTAGGCTAAGGTTCATTGATAGAGAGCCATCTTAGGCGGAGTTCTAGGAGATGTTTAATGTAGGAGATGTTTAATGAGAACTATTTTCCTGAATGGATTAAGGAACAAAAGACATACGAGTTCATCGAATTGGTATAGGGTAATAAGTTAATGGCCCAATACGAGGCAAAGTTTACCTATTTGGCTAGATTCGCTCCAAAATTAGTATCTACTAAGGCTAAAAAAGCTACAAAATTTCATAGGGGACTATAGGTAGAGATTCGACATGCATTGGTCGGCGCTAGGATCGTAGATTATCCCACTATTATTCAAAGAGCCTATACCATTAAGAGGGATAGACATTAATTGAGGATTGGGCAAGTATCATCTAGAGGAGCTGGTTCTTCCGAGGGCAGGGGTAAAAACAAAAAAAGAAAATGGGAAGTAAGCCCAACGATAAATACCCTAAAAATTCCACCATATCAGATTTGTGGTAAGAGACACAAAGATCCCTGTCACTTTGCAATGGGATTAGTTTGTTTTTTGTGTGAACAGGTAGGACACATTCAGAGGGATTGCCCTTAGAACCTCGATGTGGCTCAAGTTAGAGATGTGATTTGTTTTCGATGTGGCTGGAGGGGCCACAGGGCCAACACATGTACTATGACGCTGCAGTATGGAGGGCCAAGGCCAAGAGGTTAGGGAAAGAGACTTTGTCAAAGGCCCAGGATGCCTAGGATAAAATGAGATGTTCCCCAGCCATCATTGCCTCAAGCTTAGTATCCAACTACTACTGATAAACCCCATATTCAGGGGAAAGTATTTGCATTAACTGCAACAAACGCGAAAAAGGGGAATGACACCGTTTAAGGTATTCTTTCCTTATATGATATTGATGTGCGTGTGCCTTTTGACACGAGTTCCACTCATTCATTCATTGCACCACGGGTAGTATGCCATGTACTTGTTCTTCGGATTATATTTCCATATTACCTGATTGTGACTACACCAGGGGACATGGTGTTAACAAGTAGTGAGGTATTTAAAGATTGCAAAATTGTGGTACATGACAAGGAATTATCGGGGGACTTAGTGGCACTCGATATTAAGGACTTCGATCTTATTCTGCGTATGGATTGGTTATCTCGACATTATGCCAAGGTTGATTACCACCATAAGGTAATTTATTTTTAGTTGCCCTAGCAGCCAACTATTGTGTATCAAGGTATTAAGATGATGAGCTCCACTCCCATGATTTCAATAATGAAACTGGAGAGGTTGATACGACAGAGTTGTGAGGCGTACCTTGCCTTTGTGACTATGAGCACGGAGAAAAAGTTAGAGTTATTAGAGATACCAGTGGTACAGGCCTTTCAGGAACTGTTTCTGAAAGAGTTACCAGGTTTGCCGCCCTTGAGGGAAGTTAAATTCTCAATTGAATTGGTGCCAAGTACACAGCCTATTTGTAAGGCTCCCCATAGAATGACCCCTAATGAGTTAAAGACCCAATTATAAGAGTTGATTGACAAAGGATTTATCTTCCCTAGTGTTTCTCCTTGGGGTGTTCCAGTATTATTTGTGTGGAAGAATGATGGATTGATAAAACCATATATAGATTACTGTAAACTAAATCTGGTAACATTAAAGAACAAGTATCCATTTCTGTGTGTGGATGACTTATTAGATCAACTGCATGGAGCCTTAGTCTTTTCTAAGATAGATTTGAAATCTGGCTACCACCAAGTACGAGTTAGAGAAGAGGTTATCCAAAAGACATCCTTTTGTACCTAGTATGGGTACTTTGAATTTGTAGTCATGTTATTCAAATTGATGAATGCCCCAACAATCTTTATGGACTTGATGAACAAGGTTTCCTTGGGCATGTGGTTTTAGGTGAGGATATCTCAATAAACCCCGAAAAGATAAAGGCAGTGGTGGATTGGTTGAGACCTACTACGGTGACAGATATTCAGAGTTTCTTGGGATTGGCAGGTTATTATAGGAGATTTATAAAGGGCTTTACCTGTTTATCCTCGCCAATGACCAAACTAACTCGGAAAGAAGTAAAATTTAAGTGGAATGAAGCTTGTGAAAATTGTTTCCAAGAATTGAAGAAGAGGTTTACTACGACCAGTGTTGGCTATTCCAAAGAGTGGGGAGAAGTTCACCATTTATAGTAATGCCTCATATACTGGACTGGGATGTGTGTTGATGTAGTATGGGCATGTAAATGCCTAAACCTCGAGGCAATTGAAGAAACATGAGATGAACTACCCCAGTCATAACTTAGAGTTAGCGACAGTGGTATTCACTCTTAAGATTTGGAGGCATTATTGGTATGGTGAAAAAGTAGAGATCTATGCAAACCATAAGAGCTTCAAATACCTTCTCTCCCAGAAGGAGTTAAACGTTAAACAACGGCATTGGGTGGAGTTATTTAAAGACTATGACTGTGAAATCTTATGCCACCTAGGAAAGGAAAATGTGATTGCAAACGCGTTGAATCGGCATGGAACATTTATAGCAATCGTGATGGTCTAGGAATGGAGGCTGTTGGAATAGATCGAGTGAGTTATCTATCTCTAATTTTGAAGAAATGCCTATTGTGTGTTTTGCTTATATGGAAGTGCAATTTGAACTAGTTGATCGGATTTGGATCCAACAACTTGTTGATGTGAAAGTAGAACAAGTACTAGCGAATGTTGAGAAATTTACTCCTGTGGGTTATAGTTAGAGGGGCAATGGTTTGTTGTTATTTTAGGGAAGGATATATGTAGTAGATGATGAGGGAATAAAGTAAGATATTTTTTCTGAAGCCCATAGGTCATGCTACACTATTCACCCCTATACTACAAAGATGTATCAAAACCTTCGGCGTCAATTTTGGTGGGATGGTATGAAAAGAGAAGTGGAAAATTTTGTATCATAATGCTTGGTGTGTCAATAAGTTAAGGTAGAACATCAAAAATTCGTTGGCCTACTACAATCATTGTCAATCTTGGAATGGAAATGAGATCATATCTCCATGGATTTTGTGACGAGCCAGCCCATGATAGTGAGAGGTCATGATTCCATTTGGGTAATAGTTGACAGGCTGATGAAATCAGCCCACTTTTTACCGATTAAAAAGACCTTTCTATTTGAATTGTTTGGTGAAGTTATACCTTGAAGAAATTATGAGGCTGCATGGCATTCCATTGATCATTGTATCGAATGGATATCTTATGTTTACTTCACATTTTTGGGAAGCTTTACATGGTGACCTAGGAACTAAATTGAAGTTCAGTACTGCATTTCATCCGTAGACTAATGGTCAAATAGAGAGGACTATTCGGACATTGAAAGATGTGTTAAGGGCATGTGTATTGGACTTTCATGGCAATTGGGACCACTTGCCACTAGTGGAATTTGCATATAATAATAGCTATCATTCTAGCATTGGGATGCCACCCTATGAAGCATTTTACAGCAAGCCATGTAGGTCGCTTATGTGTTGGGAGGAGGTTGGTGATAGAATGTTACTAGGGTCAGAAATGAGCCCAAGATAGGCAAAAGAGCTACATAGATAAACAACGGCGTGACTTGGAGTTCGCCATTAAGGACCATGTACTGTTGAGAGTTATGTCTGTGAAAGGCGTGTGTAGATTTGGAGTATCAAGGAAGCTTAGTCCCTATTATATTGGATCGTTTGAAATTTTGGAGCAGGTAGGACCATTGGCTTATCAATTAGCCTTACCCTCTCAGTTAGCCGGCATCCACAATGTATTTCATGTGTTGATGTTAAGGAAATGTGTCGAATCCTCAACACACATCATTGCTTATCAGGCTCTTGAGATCGGGGAGGATGTATCATATGAGGAATCACCCATTTGTATTTTGGAGCGAAAGGAAAAAGTGTTGAGAAATTGATCTATTCCCTTTGTCAAGGTTCAATGGCAGCACCACTCCCCAAACGAAGCTACTTGCGAGCGAGAAAAAGAAATAAGGGTCTTTACCCTCAATTATTTCATTGACCAAGTACAAATTTAGAGGAACAAATTCTATTAAGGGGGGAGAAACTGTAATAACCCATTATCGAGTCTAAGTTATTTTGTCGTTATTTATGTGTGTTATATTTTGGCCATTTTTCTTTGGTTTAAATGTTGCAAATATTTAATGTGTCGTGAAAAGTCACAAATTAAGTGAAGTTTATGTTTGTGGAAAAAGGCAAAGGAAAATGAATATATGTGAAGGTTAAAAAGTCCAAAGAGTTGAGTAGGGAAAAATTCAAAAAAGTTAAGTGAGAAAAGTCAAAATTGGTAGGTTTAGATTGAAAGAAATGGGTTGCCAGTTGTGTGTGTATATATATAATTTACATTATATTTAAAAGAATTATGAGAAAGGGGATATGTGGGTGTTAATATACATTTGTGTGGGGGCAAAAATGGGAAAAAAGGAAAAGATCTAAAAGGGAAAGTAGGTGAAGGCTTGGCATGCAAGCCATTCTTCTCATTTCTTCTTCTTCTCTTCTTGTTCCTTCCATTCCTCTTCTTTTTCCTAATTTGGAGCTCCTGAAGGGTTAAGTTATAGATTTCAAAGGGTTATTCTCCAGTTCCAATGGTTTGTTTCGTGGCTTCTTTCTTCTTTCAGGTGAGCCATTTAAACCACCAAAAGCAAGTTTATATTCTTTTTCTTTATATAGCAAGTTTCTCTCCTTCTTTGCTTCTTATGCAAGTTCTCCTTCTTCTCTTTTCCTCTACAATTGCATATCTTGATTCGTCTCTTGATTCGGTGTTTTTGGATTATCTGTTTTTGAGTTTTTGATTTTTTAACCCCAGGGTCTTGGAAAAAAAGGGTTTCCACTCGTTTATTTGTAACTCTTGTAGTTTTTCTTGGATTCTTGGAAAAATGCTTTAAAGATCTAAGTGGAGTTGTGGTTTACTCCATCTTTTCTAAGGAATGACGAATTTATTGTTAGATTTAAGTTACATGCAAAGAATTTGGTGTTGCTTGCGTGTATTTTTGGTTTTGAGTTTAATGGTTATCGTATCAAGGGGGTCTGTCGGTCGACAGATCAAGCCTCATCTGTGGACTGTTTACTCCAAATGGTTCTGTCGATTCACTCAAAATGGTTATGTCAGTTGACAATTCCTTCTCATCTGTTGTTGACCATTTGGGAGTTAGTTCATAGTGTGTTATAAGTTGCATTTTGTCGGTCGACAATTCCTTCTCATTTGTCAACCATTTGCTGAAAATGGATCTGTCGATCAATAGATTAAGCCTTATCTATCGACCATTCGCTTGATAAGGTTTTATCAGTCAACAGATGGGGGCAAATCCATCGACCGATCATGGTATTGTCTTTTGGCAATCGACAGTTGCCTCTTGTTTATTGATTAGCCGATCCTTTTGGTTGCTCATTTCTTCTTTTGACGTCTTCAATGGACCCCTAAATCATCATGCAAGCTTTCATTAAGCTCCTCTATCATCTTATAATCATGATTGTCATGCTTAGAGGGTGGTAAGTCTATTAGGTGGGCATGTGTGCATTTGTTGGATTTCATGCTATGATTGATTAATGGGTGTGGATGGTTGTGATATGCATGGAAAAATGAATAATTTCAAGTATGTGAATGGGTGTTTAATATATGGGCCTGTCCATTTCATATGTGTGGTGGTATGGCTTGTGCATGGCATTTTCATATATGAAAAGTAGCGTACCTCTTATTTTACATGGTGGCTATGACCGTGAATGAGGGAAATGACATCCTAACAAGTAGTAGGCACTTTCCTGACCGTGGGAGCCTCGGCTCATAATGCTCACCTAGTATAAAAACAAGAGCATGGGTGAATAATGGTCCACAATTTGATGTTATAGTATTATTATATTATTGCATGGGTATATGATGAGTGGTTATGTAAGTGGTAAAGATTTACGGATTATTGTGTGGAGTTCTACTTTGTTTCGTTAGTATCATGCATGCCTCAATTCTTTACACTTTTTGCTTGCCATATTTAAATACTTATAGGGCCTTGTGGCTCACCCTTGTTTCTTTTCGTTATTCCAAATAAAGGTAAGGCCATGGAAGGGGCTAGAACGAGCGAAGCTTGAGTATTGTGGGGTATAGGCAAGTGTATAGCACTCTCCCAACCAAAAAGTCTCGGGATGTATTTTGAGGGCAAGGTCAAAGTAGCTAATGTTGTATTTTGAATATTAGCCTTTTTATTTTGTGATGTATGAGCGGTTCAATCGCAAGGAGTTGTTAAAAGAGCGATGTTGAATGAACTCCTAAAATATGTATATATTTCATTTTGTGGTTGTGTTGTTTAATGAATTCAGTGAGGATAGTTTGAATTGATTATCTGTACCTATATTCTTAGCGACCTCCTTCTAGATGTCATATGCTAACGGGATCTCTAGGAGTGGGCCATTACATAGGGATTTAGTTAGTCGAGTATATCACATCTCTACTCGATTATATATATTTATACATGTAATTTAATTTGAAAATGAACTAAGCATTACTCGATTACTCTTGAAGCTTATTTGATTGATTTTCACAAAAGGTTTTCACTTGCCTACTCGATTTTCACTTGCTTACTCAATTAGCTTAAAAGATTATCAAACTTAAGAATATCTTAAAAGATTATCAAACTTAAGAATATCTTAAAAGGTTTTGGGAATCATCAATGAACCAAATTTACTAAAAATATTTGCTCTTTCAAATATTTACTAAAAAATACTTGATTAAAAGATTATCAAACTTAAGAATATCTTAAAAGGTTTTGGGAATCATCAATGAACCAAATTTACTAAAAATATTTGCTCTTTCAAATTTACTAAAAAAAATTCTCATTAAATCAAAACACAAATTTCTCAACATGTTTGATTTGTCAAATGATTAGCCTTTAGCGAGAGAAAAAATGAAAGTGTTTAAGCTTAGTAGATTTTTGAGATTGTATATCAAGAGTCTTTTTCCTTCCAATCAATTCTTTTCCTCAAGTAAAAACTCTCTTTCTCGATGTCCTTTCTACGATAGAACCTATATATATATAAGACAGAAAAACCTTTTCAAGTGTATTCAAACTAGCAAAGAACTATATGAAATCTTCTATAGAAATGTATATTCACATCAGCACGTCTTGCAACATTCAAAAACATTAAATGCAGTTGTCAGATTGTTCAATTAAAGAAGTAATATAAAAATTTTAAATTCTCATAAACAAATTACTCAAATATAAAGTGTTTGTAGTTAAGTAAACCAAACAAATAGTTGAGTTATACTTTGGGTTACTTAAGTATGAACCTTTAGTACTTTTATAGTTTTTTATTTTTACACACGATAGTCGTGTACAAAGATAAGATAGTTGAGTGTAATGACCTGTTAGTGGGTCTAGATTATTTGGTCATTATTTTTGTATGTGTGGTATTGTCATATATTTTGATCAATGTGATAAAAATTATTTAAATTGAAAAGTCAAATAGTGAATTTGTTGTATGTTGAAAAGTCAAGAAATGGGGTATGTGCATAATGGTTGAAAAGTCAAGGGAAATGGGAATTTAAATGAGTTGAAAAGTCTAAGTTAATGAAAAGGAAATGTGTACGGAAAAGTCAAAAAGCCAAGGGTTGAAAAGTCAAAATTAATTAGAAATGAATTGAAGATGAAATGGGTTGTTGTGTGTGTGTGTGTGTGTGTGTGTGTGTGAGTGGGGGTATATATGTATAAATACGTGAAGGAGAAGGGTAAAATGGGAAAAAGAAAAAGAGTAAAAGGTGGGAGTTGGTGAGCTTGTCTTGCAAGCTACTCTCCATCCCTCTCCACTTTCATTCCTTCTTCTTTTTTCTTCTTTTTTTTCTCGCATTTTCTTCTCTTCTTCTTTCTTCTTCATTCTCTAATTTGGAGCTTTAAGAGTGGGAGTTGCAATTCCAACGGGTTGCATTTTCAGTTTAGCCATCCAAATCTCTAAGGCAAGTTCTTTTTTTTCTTTTCCATTTAAGAGGTGGGTTCTTTTCTCTTATTTCTTGTGGAGGCAAGTTCTCATCCTTTATCTCTATAATACCCCAGAAATTATCGAGATTATAAATGGCATATTATGAAAGGCATAAATGGAATTTTCGAAAAGATAAGGCTATAGGGCACACTGACATAGTTTTAAGCGACCGAATCAGCCGAAGGGAGTACTCTAGACCCTAGATAGATAAAGAAAAAGGAATAGTACACGAGTAATATGAGTTATGATTTTAGGTGATAAAAGAAGTGGGATCGGGAACAGTTTTCGGTACAGTTGTCGACCGGGTTAAGAAAATCGAATGATCGTAAAGAATGTAATACTCGAGATTTGTCGATTCAGATACTTGAGGAAATAATATATTTTAAGGGATTGTGGGTGTTTGGAAATAAAAGTTCAATTTCTAAGCTAGGGGTAAAATCATAATTTTTGAGGTTAGGATAAAAATGTAATTTACCTAAAAATCAGGGGTATTAGCATAATTAATTCATTCTTCAGGGACTAAAATACAATTAAAAATTAGTCTGGAGACCATGTTGAAAAGGGTCTAAGTGCAATTACCCAAAAGTTCAGGCCAAAGTGTAATTCTTGAAACTTTTTTACTAGGGGCATTTGGGAGATTCGGGAAAAGCTTTATAAATGACTTTAGAGATAAGTATGAAGTCTCATGATGACGTTAGAGATAAGATGAAGCCTCATGATGACGTTAGAGATAAAATAAAGGTTCATGATGACTTTAAGGATAAGATTTACATAAGATTTGATTGGATAAGATAAAATTTGGATAAGATTTGATTGGATAAGATTTTGTTGGATATGATTTGATTTGGATAAAGATTTGATTTGAATAAGATTTGATTCGGATAACAATGATTGTATAAAATCTTACAAGATTTTGGAATGATTACAGAGATCTTATGAGATTTAGAATGATTGCAGAAGATCTTAGAAGATTTGAGAATGATTATATAAAATTTTAGAAGATTTATAATGATTACAGAAAATTTAGAATGATTGCAGAAGATCTTAGAAGATTTAGAATGATTGCAGAATATCTTAGAAGATTTATAATGATTGCAAAAGATCTTAGAAGATTTGGAATGATTGAAAAAGATTTTAGAAGATATGAAATGATTGTAGAATATGTGTTTCTTAGTGGCTAAGTTTCCAAAACCTATAAATAAGGAGTTCATGGCTGAGGATTCTCTCATTTGAAGTTATGATAAATTCGTGTTAGACGAGAGTGCTTTGGGTTTAGTGGATAGAGGGCTTTTAAATCATACGCGAGGCATCACATGCGCAGAGCACTTGGGCAGCGCGTGATGGTGTGTAAGGAGGTGGTTTGGTCAAAAGACTTGAGGAGTTGCACGAAAATCGAGGTTGGGCACAAGATTCGAGGTGTTTGAGTTTCGTTTGAGGTGAGTGTTCTACTGAAAAACTTGGTTTTGACTTGTGAGTTGTTCGCTACCAAAACTTGTTTGCTGTGGGTGTTTCTACCCTAAAGAAAATGGTCTTTGTTCTATCTAAACGTGTTGTGATTTCATGCAAAATGGTTTTGTTGCATGCAAACGGAAACCAGTGACGGTTGGTTTTATGAAGGAGGTTCGTCCCTAAACGTTTTGTACTTGTGCATTGCATTTTATAAAATGTTGTTTATATGATGCATTGAATTGTGAAATGTGATATTGTCTTGCGTTTTGTATGTTCGTATGGAATGTCAGCCTAGGATGTTGTCTGGATAGTGTAGCCATAATTCTCCAAGGGCGTGACAGAATAATAGGGGTATCTGGTGCTGGTGTGCATGTCATGATAGCCGCCTTGGTTTCCGTGCCAGACCATTTGTTCAGGAAAGTTGCACTAGGATGACTAGGTGGTCCATATTGTGTTGTTCATGTGGGATGTCAACCTAGGATGTTGTCTGGATAGTGTAACCATAATATTTCAAGAGCGTAATGGAATAATAGGGGTATTTTGTGCTGGTGAGTATGCCGGGATAGCCGCCTTGGTTTCCATGCCAGGCCATTTGGTCAGAGAAGTTGCACTAGGATGACTAGGTAGTCCATGTGAAATTTTGGAGTTGGAATTGCATGGTGGTTCTTGGATGCTTAGAATGGGAACGTAATCTGGTGAGATGCATTGGCTTACCCCTCTTAAGCTAGAATCGTGTCGCGTCGTTGTTTCATCGAGTCGGTATGGTGACATAGCTTTTAGAGATATTGCTATTTTCCCGTGATAGGGTTAAGCGCTGTGGATTCTCTTGGGCTAGGGCTTGCCGGGTGTATTGGTTTACTTCATGTCTTGCATTCATTCATGAAAAATGTGTTTTTGAACTCTCACTTAGATTATTCATCATCTAATATGGACTGTCCCTTGAATATTCAAACGTTCCAGGTGAAGGCCCCAGTATGAAGGGAAAGGGAATTACCGAGGAGTGACGGCGATTAGTGGATAGTTTACTTTATGTTGTTTTTAATTATGTTGTTAATTTTGATGATGTCATGTAAACGTTGGATGACTTTATATTATGAATAAAATGGGTTCCGTTTTGAGTAATTAAGGTTTCGATCTAGCTTCCGCATTTGAGATAATGTACCTGTCTTAGTTTATTGATGGTTCATAGTTGATATACTGAGAAGGTGTAACGGGATCTTTGGGGAATGGTTTGTATTGGATTTTTCGTTGTTGCAAAAAAAAAAAAAAATATTCCCAGAATCTTACATTACATAACGCTCCAGAGAAGGGGGGTGTTACAATCTCCTTCCTAGTTCCTTTTTAGTTCACGGGTAATTGTTTCTTTCATTTATCTTAGAGTTTTGGTTCTTAAACCCATTTTTGGTTTAAATGGGTTTCCCTTCTTGGGTTGATAGATTTTGTTGGATGTTCTTGGATTCTTGGTAAACCTCTTCCAAAGTCTCAATAGGGTTTTGTATCACCTTTTTCCTTTCAAGGAATGATGCATTATTTGATTAGAGTAAGGAGTAATGCAGGGATTTGGTGTATCTTGCTCGCATTGTTGTTTTCGTTCGTGTTTCTTTGTGTCCAAGTCACTACCAATTGATAGATGGGCTTGAAATGTCAACCATTTTGGTTCATTTGAGTGGGTTATGAGAAATGGATTCTGTTAGTTGATAGTTGGGCATTAAGCTGTCGATTATTAGTGCATTTAGCTTTTGTCTGTCGACTGTTGGTGATTTTGGTTTTTGGTTGTCAACCATTTAGCCTCAACTGTCGACCAATTAGGGTGGAAATATCCTTGGCTATAGATTGTTAAAGGCGCGACTGTTGACCACTCTTGAAGTGGGTTCTGGGGGTCAACAGATGCACCCAACCTGTCGACCAATTCTCCCTTGTGTCTACTTGTTGTTTCTTTTACTGCTTGTAAGCCCCTCTCCAATCCATATATTAATTATGGATAATTCCTATCCTTGCTCATAAATTCGATAATCATCGTTGGGAAGGGAAAAGTTGATTCTTGAGTATAAGTAAACCATATTTATGAGTGCGATGTGTATAAATATATATATATATATATATTGTGACTTTGCTCATGGGTGTATAGTGATGAAATTAAGCATATTTGGATTTGTGTTAAACATGATGTAGAAACTATTATTCAATCTTGTAGTGTTGTGTGCTTGGAAATTATGTTTGTGTATGTGTTTTAAAGGCTTAGGTTGAGCTATCGAATGGGCCCCAAGGACCGTGTTGGCCTAGGGTTGAGCTAAATCTTAAATGGGCCCGAAGGACCACATGATGAGTATATGGGTGCATAGGCCTTGGGTTGAGCTAAATCTTGAATGGCCCCAAGAGCCATATGAAAATGTGTGTATCCATGCATGTGTTTATATTCTTATATTACTGATGTGATAGTATGTAGATATATGCATTTATGTATTGAAATATGGCATGGTGAAACAGGATATGGTTTATAGGTGCAATAAGTGGTTCTTCCCTACTTAATTATCGTTATCCATGCCATAATTTATAATGTTCTCATTGCCTTATATTATACTTGCTAAGTCTTGTGGCTCACCCTTTTGCTTTTGCATCATTTCAGGTAAAAGAAAGGCCATAGTCGAGGGCAAGGTAAGTAGCGCCTGACCCAATGGGTCAGTATGTGTACAGAGACATCCCAACAAAACGATCTTTGGAGAGTTGTTTTGAGGGCATGTGGAAAGCGTTTATTTTGTAGTTAAAATTTCATTGCCCTTTTGTTTTGGGAATGTATGGGCGATTAAGCCCTAAAGAGATGGTTAAATGAATGAAAAGAAATGGATGTTCAAATGATGTTTGTGGCCTTCATTGTTTAATATATTGGACGTAGTTGATTTTTAATTAAGGATTTTCATTTGTACTAATTTTGCAAGGACATGCTCTTGGATTCCTATGCTAGTTGGGATTTCTGGGAGTGGACCTCACATCAAGTCATATCATAAAGTACACATTTATTTTGATCAAGTAGTAGAGTAGCATATATTAGAATAAGATATCCATTTTTAGCACAAAATTACTCGAGTATTGTTCAATATTAGTTAAGTAATATCTAGTTTTAGTTGAGTACGAAGCATAGTACTCAAGTATAGACATAACAGTGACTTTCTCCACCAAAGTATAACAGTTGAGTCTATCTACTTATTAGTAGATTACATTTTGAATGGCCTCTATTGATATGTAGGGAGTCGACTAATATAGCAAATTAGTTGAGTGACTTGCTAGTTTAGTCAACGATCCAACCTTAGGAATTGAATAATAATTGATATTAGTTGAGTATAGAATGGAGAGTCCTTTGTATCTTGACAAGAAGTCGACTACTTACAATAATAGTCGGGTGATACTATGAGAGTACAAACTAGGAGTTGACTAGCATAACACATTAGTTGAGTACAATTTGACTCTTCTCTATTCTTTAACAAGAAGTAAACTATTTTTATGTCATAGTCGAGTAATGTAGATCTAGGGCTAGTTCTTCATATATTTTCATTCAGTTAGTCGAGTAATAACATATATGACTAGAATAACATTTACATTCTTACTTAAGTTTACATTTGAATGAGTTCAGCACTTCTCATTACATGAAGTTTTGTATAAGCATCACAATAATCAACATAATAGTAATCAAAGTATATATAATAAAAAACGAAAAAAGAAAGAAGTAAAGAGAGGCAATTGTTCAAAGGGTTGTATAGAAGTAGTTATGCAATAGTAATAACAACCAAAAAATTCAAATTCAAATGAATTTTTATTTATTTAAATAAGCGCACAGGCACACACACCCCTATTCTAAGCTCAAAAATAAAGATAACATTTTCATATTGAATATTAAAAAACTTCTTATCTTCTCCTTCTTTCTTTGATCTCCTACACTTAGTTCACTTTTCAATTATTAAGTTGGGTACGATATTTGAAATGCAATCTTCTTTGATCTGTGTGGTTACACATTATATCTTGGGGTTAGAATTTCCATTTGCACCATGGTGGGGAAATTACCACTCCAAAGATAGCTTCCTAGAAGTGTCTTACCCAACAACACATTTTCTACTACTTTTAGTCTACCACAATTTATTCTACAACATCACTTACATGCATACACATATAATATGCATACTAATGTGGGAGAATTTTATCAAGCCCCACAAATGTTGACTCAAATCACCATGCCACCAAACTTGTCAACCTATACCACAATGTCACTCATATCGAAAGCAACTGTGAGAACCTATGTCCAACATGAAATATGGATTTTTTTGAAAAGCCAACCACATGAGCCATAATCTTCACATTTTGCACTCCG
This sequence comes from Diospyros kaki, assembly GCA_036245055.1. Lineage (NCBI taxonomy): Eukaryota > Viridiplantae > Streptophyta > Magnoliopsida > Ericales > Ebenaceae > Diospyros > Diospyros kaki. Next base: position 10,362,851 of record BSEG01000003.1, read on the forward strand.
CATTTGCTCTAGCATCATAAAGGAGACCTTGTTGATTTCTCTCTCGATTATGCTAACTCTATTCGCCAGGGGCCTGCACACATGATTAAGGGAGTCTTACCTAATTAGATTAACGACCTACCAAATGGTAGGCAAATCACACTGAAAATAGTATCCTATCCTATAGATTACAAGTCGCAATAACTTCTATCAATGATCATTTTGAACAATTGTAGCTAATTTGATTCCCTCGAAGGAATTTTGATCTCAACTACCACAATCTCAAGGCTAACAAAGGGATCTTAATCCCCTTGCAAAAATTTAACCTCAAAAAAAGTGTCTAGAATGACGCTCATCACCATACATCTTGATGGCAACTCAAAATAAAAGACCTAATCTAGAGGGTAACAAAACTCAACTAATCATTTTATGACTATACTTTTTTCTAAGAATCATTTGCCTCATTCACCAACTTAAGCATTGAAAGACCTTTTTTGGAACACCCACAGGTAATCTCACTAACTATTTTGGAGAAAGGAATGTCATTCAAATCCTAGTAACCCAGTTGACAACTGGAAGGTCTAAATCATGGCATACAGGTGTCCAAATCTTATTTGGTGCAGTTTTAACCTAATCAAAATGGAATTATTTGTGGGAACTCCCAAACTTTCTATATGTACACCACCAAACATGCATGAAAAGGAAGATAATATCACTCACTTGGGATGCTAACATAATCATGAGCTGTCTAGAATAACATTAATCAAATTGAGGCAAATCTAACAATGAGTGGAAAAGGTTTTCTCATAATCTATACCCTTAACTTGATATAGTTTTTTCTCTACCAAACGAATCTTGTATTTATCTATGAATTCATCATTTTCTTTTAATTTTGAGAATTCATTTGTTCCTAATGGTTTTTTCTAGTTGGAAAAAGATCTACCAAGTTCTAGATTTGCTTTGTTCTCATAGACTCTATTTTGTCTTTCATGACAATTTTCAATTCATTGGCAAAAGGTGATGAAATAATATCTTGGTAGTTTTTGGGCTCTTCATCATCCAGTAGAGTACACATTTGGATTTTCCCTCAATCTTAAAACGACGACAAGGTAATAGATTGCATGCATTTTGTCACAACATAAGACCATTTGAACCCTCTATTTCCATTGTGTTTTCTTGGACTAGTACACTCCCAAACTATAACACATTGTCACTTAGAGTGAGCTCTCTCCCACTATCTAATTTAGGTATAATAGAATTAAGGCATTCTATATCTTTTTTCCCAAGAAGATTCGATGCATTTACTAGAGGTTCATCTATCTCATAGAATTGAAATTGATCCTTGCTTATTTCATCTTTTCTAGGGAAATCATCCTCGATGAAATCTATATCTCTGGAGTCCATCTTAATCAGTCCACTATTTGCGTGTTCATCAATGAACACATAGCCCTTTTGAGGTTTTGGTATAGCTAACAAAGATGTATTATGTCTAATTTCTCATATTTATGGAAAGAACTATAGACATAGGTTGTCAAACCTCAAGGGTGCAAGTGTTCTAAATTGAGTTTATTCCTAGTCCAAAATTCATAGGGAGTGATGGTGATTGATTTTGTAGGTGCTCAGTTAAGTATATAGATTGCAATTAACACATCACCCTAATAAGATATTGGGAGATTTTCTTGTGTCATTATTGACCTAACAATTCCAAATAATGTCTTATTTCTTCTCTACGCTACACCATTTTATTGTGAAGTTCTTGGCATATTGTTTTATTATTCCTTTTTTATAACAAATATCTTTGAACTAATGTGATAAGTATTTGTGCCCATAATCAATTCGAAAAGTTTTTATTCTTGACTCTAACTAATTCTCAATCAAACTTAGAACTTGTCTAAAGTAATCCAATGCTTCAGACTTTTGGGAGATCAAATAAATTATTCCATAATGCATATAATCATCAATAAAAGTGATGAAATATAAATTACCATTCTGTGCCTTAAAATTCATAAGTCCACAAATGTTAGAATAGATTAGCATTAAAGGGATGGATACTTTTTGTGCCCTTTCAAAGGGTTTTCTAATTGACTTGCCCATTAGGTAAGGTCCACAAGTGGATAATTTCACTTTCATGAGTGATCCTAATTAGTCTTCCCTAGCTAGCCTTTTCATGTGATCTTGCTCAATGTGACCCAATCAATCATGTCATTTGATATAGTGCCTATAAAAAATGTCTCATGAAAAATTTTAATGGAATCCCAAGATAAGCTAAATCTAGAGTCTAAGCAATGGAGCAACTAAAAATAAGTTTTGCCTAGTTCTTGGAGCATAAATAATATCATGAAGAACTAACGTGCAATCATCTCTCAATTTTAGCTAGTAGGTACCAATTCCTAACACCTCTTCGCTAGTGTTATTTCCCATGTATATTCTCTATCCCTTCAAAAGTTGGTGGTACTCTACATAACCTCCACAAGATCTTGCTATGTGGTTTGTTACTCTAGAGTCTACAATCTAACCATGTAGAGAATGAGTAACAAGCACATTTATACAAACAAAAATATATTTACAAGAGATAGGGTTAATGAGTACTTTTTCCTTCTTTCACTTATAACAAATGTTCCTTACTTTCCCTTTGCCTTTTACCTTACTTTCCTCTGCGACACTTGGTGATCTTATCTTTCTCGAGATCAGGTTCTTTTCATAGTCTTTGAGTCTTTCTTCCTAGACTATTTTTGTTTAAACATAGATGTCTTATGCGATTTTGACTTTATAAGAAGAGTAATATCATCTTTTACTTTTAAGTGCTTTACTTCAAGCTCAAGGTGTTGCGACATGCTTTCAAACGTTCTAACATTCTCATCATGTGCCAACATAAGCTTCATTTGATCCTAAGAGTTGAAAGGAGAGCAAATGACAACTACTCATTAGAAAGATGGTTTACAACTCCAATAACTTTTAGGTCACAAATTATATTTAATATCATTCTTAAATGCTCGTGCTAGTCACACCAATGGGCATTTTGTACGAGTCAAATTTTAGGATCAAAACCTATAACCTCGTAACACTAGTACCACCATATTTAGCTTTTAGAGCAATCCACATTTCTTTTATAGTTTTGTATTTTTTAAACTCTCCAATTAGATGATTGTGGATGTTGCTTAACATCGCGAAATGCACACAATGATCATTCTTATACCGGGCTTGGTAAGATAGGAGTTATGTCTAAATATACATTAAGAGAATTTTTGTTGGGCTTAGTCATATATTGTTTGTTAAGGTTTCAAGAACATCTTGTTCTTCTAACAAGTATTATATTTTCACATATTATAAATATTTTCATCTAACTTTTATCCTTTGTTGATATTCGCAATAACATTTTTTGAGACTATAATCACAAATGAGAGTTGCATAGAAATTATTTTGTGATTAAAGCACTTACACAAGTAATTGCAACTATTAATATAAATTAGAAAAATAAAATTAATTATGAGTTGTAGGATTAAAATTGGGCATATATTCAATAATTATCTATGTGCTACCTATCCCAAAATCATCTACTTGCTCTATCAAGTAATTTATAATACATCCCAATTTATATAATGCACAGCTATGGAAAGCATTAAGAAGCAATTTAAACAATTAAATGTATAAATGTACTCAATTATTAAAATTAACGTGCACATACACACTAGTATGTCTTTCTACGTTTAACGAGATTTATTTCAAAATTTTTATAGCATTTATATAAAGTACCTAAATTAATTAATCCGAGCACAATCACTTATTATATGCCAAGATAGCGTCACAATTTTCATGTTAGTATAGAAAATTAAATTTTTAAAAATGTTAATGAATATGAATAATTTTCTAGAATTATTCATGTTATCTATTTTATTTTAATTTTTTACCCCCAAAAGAAAATTGGGTTTTTTATTTTTTATTTTTATTTAATGGGTCAGCCCATGACATATGGGGCAAGCCCACAAGGCTACTAGCCCAAAAAGAAAATAAAAGAAAAGAAGGTCCAAAAAGACCATGGCCCCACTGGCTTTGGGTCAGCTTAGCCCACGACCCAATTGGCCTACGGTTTTTCCATTCTTCTTCAACCTGTAGCAAGAAGAAGGGACAAGAAGGCAGCAGCCACCGCCTGTTAAAGCGTCGCCTTCTACGTTGTTTAGCGCTGGACAAGGTGGCTGTTGTCGTCGTTCTAACGATCTAATACCACCAAGCATTCTGCCGCCGCCACGCGCCAGTGGACGAGAAGATGATGGGTCGCTATTACGGCCTGTTGCCGTAGCAGCCTCCATCATCACCAGAGGTCCACGACGCTGGAGATTGGCGCTGGCGAAGAAGGCTACCACAGGAGGAGGAATCATTGTTGCTATCGAGAAGGGCATCTGCCGTCACAACGTTGCCACCACCATCGACCACTGCGTATTACAGCGCCGTCTCTTTCACTACACAAAGAGACCCGCTGCTGTCAACCAGAGGTGAAGCCCAATGTCATCGTTGCAGTCGTGAGGCCAGCGCCACTACAGCATCGACCACCGTCGCGAGTTCATTGGATAGTGCGGTGCTTTCTCCGATGACAAATTCTTGTCCCCGCCTCTTGCGGCTAGAGTTTGCTCACTAGCATTGATGGCAGCATGGAGAGGATGACCTTGAAGAAGCTGCGGCGAGGTTCTTGTCCTGCAATCAACACATACAACAGGACAAAAACGACTTCCCCGTTGGCGGCCACAATCGACACAAACAGAGAAGGGACCCTCGATTAGACCTCTTTCTAATAAGGGGTACTTGCTTTTGTATTAGAATATATATATATATATATATATATATATTATGGCAGCAATTTAGTTTATTGTGATTTTTTTTTTTTTTAGATTACGCGTTATCACTTACGCTCTCGCTGCTTGGTCTCACGATTCCAGCAGAAGAGATAAAACAGGGAATCTAACAGATAGGTTTCGACTCCTAAGACAACTGTTAACGTGAAGACAACAAGCATTTTTTATTTTCAGAATTACTCTTTATCTACTGAACTATCTCTTGTTTAGGGCTCAAACACGGAACTTGAGAATTCAAAAAATAACACTCCAGCGATTCTTCCTTTGTTAGTTAATCTACGCCTTAAGGGTTGGTTCATTGTGATTTTGTCAAAAGAGAAAGTTGTTGTTGGAGTTGGAATTATTTTCATCCCTTTATAAGAATTTTGACTCGAGTGGAATCACACGACAAATGGGGCGAAAGTCCTATTTTGCTCGTTATATTGCCTTTGTTAAGTTGTAAACAAAGTCCTCATCAGTTTCCTTTTGAGTGAAGATGTCATTTATTGTTTGGTATTTCTTGTTTTTGAATTTTAGATTTCATATGAAAGTGATGGAAAAATGAAGAAGCTAAGACTGTTGTTCTGTAAGAAAATATTTTTAAGGAAAATATTTTCTGAAAGATTGTTTGACTTTACGAAAACATTAAAAGGAAAATGAGTTCCAACATATAGAAAAAAAATGCGATAGTGAATGCTCGAACTGAAATTGGGAATTCATTTTCCAAAAACACATTTCACTTTCTACATAAATCATTCTTTTCTTCACCTTCATCAACCTCATTAGCATTGTTGTCAACCATCTCCATCTAGCTTCATTAGGGTTGTTATCGTCTACATTCATCTAGTTTCATCATCATCCTTATAGCCAACCTCTGTCGACTCCTACAATGGTGTTGTCATTCGTCGTCTCCAATTGCGTTGTTGTCGTTTGTTGACCTTTCCTATGTAACCATTGTCCTCGTTTGTTGACATCTTTTTGTCTATATCTGCCTTTCTACGTCATAACCTTCGTCCTTTTGTCATGTATGTCTGATGAGCTTTACTTGAATTACCCTCTACATCGTTACTTCCCACCAAATTCAACTTTTGACGTTGTTGTCTCCAACCTTTTAGCCGGGTCTAGATTCGTCTGTCGCCTTCGCCATCTTTGCCTTTATCCATCTCCACATGTGTTGCCTTTGTCGTCACTCTCGCCCTATCCTCATACATTCGATCGTTGTTGTCATTTGTGCCTCTATCCATCTTTACTTGGGGCACTATTGTCTTATCTACTTGTACCCTGTCATTGATTGTTCTTTGTTTATCTGTCTCTCTTTCTCTTCTTTAATCATGTATTTTTCGGTTAAATTCATGCATTGGGTGCTCTATTATTCATTTTGTTCTTATTGATATGTTTGTTTGATATTATTATTTGATAATCTAATATTAATGTTATTACTTGTTAGTGATATGTAATTTTTTAGGGATCTATTATTAACTATTGTTGTTGTTGTTGATGATGATGATGTATTATTATTTTTATTTTTTATTTGTAATACTTTTGATGTCCTTATTATTGTTGTTGATGATTTATTATTATTATTATTCATGATTGCAAAATATTTTCTAACACCATTTTCAAGTTACAATCAAATAACAAAAAATACATTTAAGAAAAATACTTTTATGGAAGAACTATTTTCTCTTAGGTAGCGTTTGTTAATCAATATATAAATCGAAAAAAAGTAAGATATGGAAAACATACTGAACAAAAGTATTTTCTATTATATTTGTTAAATTTTTTTTTAAAAAAAATCACATGCTTTCTTATTTGGAACTTTTAAGATAAATTTATCATTTTCTCTCATTCGAATAATTTATCTAAAATTTTACAGATAAATTATTTTGATAGACTCTTATTTTACTCATTTTAACAAATATTACATTAAAAAAATACTTTTCTAGAAACACATAGAGCCGGGCTTCTTTTCTAAAAAGAATTGAAAGAATAAATGAAAAAAATGTATTTGTTACGTTTGGTATTCACTAAAAGATGAGAAAAGAAAGAAAGTGAGACTAAATACCTAATTTTTAATTTAAAATTTTAATAAAAATAAAAGAAACAACAAATTAGGTGTGTATGTGTGATGCCATGTAAAGCACAACCCATCATACGAGTGCATTTAACTTTTTTTTCCATTGGCGGCACTACACGAATTTGACATGACCCAAATGGAAACAAATGAAAATGAGTAAATTAGAAAGCAAAATGAAAGACAAAAGCACAGGACAGGTTGAATAATGTGTTCATTTAGCTGCCTGCTATTTCGTATGGTATATGGGCGGGGCCGCAAGCAAGCAAGCAAGCAAGCACCAAGGTTGATGGAGTGTTGGAACCACTACATTGCTCATTCCCCCCCAAAAAGAGACACAGACTGACACTTCAGCACAAATTCACACAGAACATGCCCCAAAGGGTGGGTAACCCAATCACAATCACCACCCGACAGATGAGTCCAAAAGCCCAGGTGATAGGTCTCTCGGACTCTCGGGCTAAGACCCACAAAAAGCATTCAATTCAATTCAATACACCCCCACCCCTCCCCTCACCCCAAAAAAATAAATAAAAAAGAAACAAAATCCAAGTCAAAAAGTCAACAAACACACGGCCCATCAGTGGGTCAACTCGCCCGTAACATCTATCTCACCCGCGCGTGACTTTATCTCGGACCTCTCGCACTGCCCGGCTTCTGCCCGATCTGCCCGCTCTTCTCAATACCAAAGTACGCGTCTACTTTTGTCGTCTCGCCTGCCCTCGCGACGCGACCCATCATTTCTCTTTCTCTCCTCTCCTCTCTCTCTCTCTCTCTCTCTCTCTCTCTCTGCATCGACGCCAATCGGAGCGAACTGCACCCCGAAAAGTTGAATTCGATTGGGATTTGGTTTTTGTGGTTTCGATCTAGGGTGCCGCGATTTGTGAATTGGTGGATTTTGGGGGGTTTTTAGTTGTTGTAGGGTGGGGGAATTAGGGTTTGGGATTGATGTTTCAGGTTGTGGGCAAAGCTGAATTGGGGAAAGATGCAAGGTTATTATGCATGGGCGGGAAGGTGAGAACGGGAAACGGAGTCGGCACATGCGGTCGCTCCCCTCGCCTGTAGCCGCTAATTCCTTCTTCAAGGTATTGCCTCGGTGGGTTTTCATTTTTTTTTTTTCAATTCTTGTACTTTTCCCTTAGCTGGCTTCGTCGACGACTTTGGTTTCTTTGTTTTTTTACTTCTTTTCTGAGTTTTCTCTGAAGTTCCTTCAATTCGTGTGTTATCTCGAACTATTTAGCTTCGTGTTGTATTTTTAATTGATCAGGGGGCACTTATTTAGCTAACCAATGATGCGAGAATGCTTATTAGCCTTGGTGCACATTTATATAAGATGGGTGCTGTTAGAATTAATTGTAGCAAGGGCAATGATCTTCAAGCCACGAATACAGGCTGAATAGACTGGCCGATTCGACAAACTATCCAAATTACCCTCACTTTTATTTTCACAATCACTCCGATTTTGAAAATCAAAGCCAGGGTAATTTGGACAGTTTGTGCAATTGGCCAGTCTTTTTGGCTTGTAATCTCGGTTGAAAGTCAATTATTCTTGTAACAGATGCTTTCCCTTTTCTTCTCGTTGCCCTTTCCGGTAGAACATAATATTAGCAGTGAACCTGTTACGTTAGGAAGTGCAGGTTATTTTGCCTAACAGGATCGTTTCCGGGACGGGACATGAAGTTGGAATTGTTCACTGGTGATGGGGAACTTTTTGTTCTGGATTCTTTTATTGGTTTCAGTTGTTTATCTATTTGGTTAGCTGTTCTTGTGGAGATATAATATTCTGGCTCCTGAAAATGCCTTGTCATCCTGGTCACAGATCACGATCTTAAAGAAATTAATTGGATATTTTTGGGATGTACAGAAGATGTCTAGGAGGTCAAATTCACAGGGAAAGAAAGATAGGGAAAAGGTTCCTAGTGAAGAAATGATAAAAAAATAGAAGATATCTAGGAGATCAATCTTGAAGTACATGTTTAATATGTGTAACAAAGTTTCTAGGAGGTTGTGAGTACAACTCACACCCATTCCCTTTACACATGGTTTGAAAAGAAACCTAATTGCAGCAATAGTTCCCTTCCTAGATATTGTGGGAAGGGGCATCTAATCCACTTGTATCCCTCAACTCGGGTAAGGTATACGGTTATCCAGGTCTCTCTCAGGCCTAGTAGGTATAGGAGTCACTTAGATCATGTCTTGGTGGAGAGCTATCTTGATACTCTCAGCTTACTCTTTCATCAAGGAAAAGGAAGAAGGAAAAAAAAAAAAAAAAAGAAGAAAACATCCCTCTTCATATGCATAGAAATACTAACCATGGAATGTGAACCAAGATTTAGAGAAGAATTTTGCCATCCTTAAAGAGGAAATTTTCATAGAGAATTCAGGGGAAATTAAAGTTTTCCATTTAACAGATCTACATTTTCAATTTGTTTATTTGATCTTGAAAAATGTTAGAAATATATGAATGGGAGGCATTAAGGTCCTGTCTAGTTCTTTGTTTTCTTGTTTGTTTTTTATATCTTTTTGAAGTGTTTCTACAAACCGAGCTGCATAGTTGTAAAATTTTTTTGGGCTTTTAGTTTGTGTACCTGTGTGGATACATGTGTATGAGAAGCATAGGGTGCCATTATCTGGTTCCCAGTGTTTCATCAAATTTTCTGCTGCATTTTCTAATGAGTGGATGAGGTTACCCGGTTCTATTTTTAAGTTGAAACTAACAATAGCCTTTTCTTATTTAACCCTCCCCAAAAAATAAATTAATAAATAAAAGAAAAGAAATTACCAAGAGTCTTCCATTGGAGTGGAGGAGAAAATCTGCCAATAGACATCTTGAGAACCAAGTTTGAGGTAGTGTTTTATATTGAATATAGTTGATATCACAGCAATATTATTTGGAGGTGATCTCAATCTTTTCTGGTTCTTTATTAGAATAGATTATTAGTAACATGTTAATAACCACTTCCATAATTTGATAATTTCATGAAGGTGTATTTTGTGTATGCATATCTTTATGCTTACACAATTATTTTGTATACATGTCAGTGAGGTTCAATTTGCGTGTTTCTCTTCCATTTATTTTGTAACTTCTTTCATGGTTAACTGCCCCAGATTGTCTTTTACAGGATGGTCGCCAGATTTATGTTGGTGACTGTGCTCTTTTCGAGCCTCTGGAAGATTCACGACCTTTCATTGGAATAATCCTTTGGTTGGCACAGAATAAAGAAAACATTCTGCAGTTGGGTGTGAATTGGCTTTACCGGCCTGCTGAGGTGAAGCTTGGCAAGGGCCTCCTTTTGGACGCCACGCCAAACGAAATCTTCTATTCCTTTCATAAGGATGAGATTCCTGCTGCATCATTACTCCATCCATGTAAAGTTGCATTCCTTCCTAAAGGTGTTGAACTTCCTTCAGAGATTTCCTCATTCGTCTGCCGTCGAGTTTATGACATTGCAAACAAGTGTTTATGGTGGCTAACTGATCAAGATTATATTGATGTGAGTTTTAGTTGTCTTTTTATTTCAATTGTTTGCCCTGTTGTTCATTTTGCTTTTGTCAACATTCTCTTTTTTCTGTCTGTCCCCTTCTCACCTGGAGGCCAAGGGGGTTTCAGTGGTTATTGTGGATCTTCTTTCATTATTTCTTCTGATGTGGAGTTTCTTTCCATAGGAGCGACAGCAAGAAGTAGACCAACTGCTACAGAAAACACAAATAGAGATGCATGCATCCATGCAACCAGGTGGCCGCTCACCAAAACCAACAAACAGTCCAACATCATCTCAGTTAAAACTGGGTTCTGAGAATGTGCAAAGTGTCACTTCCTTCCCTTCCCCTTCTCAATCCAAGGGAAAGAAAAGGGAGCGGGCAGATCCTGGTACTGAGCCTGTCAAGCGAGAACGTCTCTCAAAACCTGATGATTCTAATTCTGGTCAGTTTAAACCAGAAAGCATCTTGAAATCTGAGATTTCTAAAATAACAGAAAAGGGTGGGCTTGTAGATTCAGAAGGTGTTGAGAAACTGATTCAACTTATGCAGCCTGATAGAGCAGAAAGGAAGTTGGAGTTAATTAACCGATCAGTGCTTGCAGGTGTAATAGTTGCTACTGAAAAGTTCGATTGCCTTAGTCAGTTTGTGGAGCTCAAGGGCTTGCTTGTGTTAGATGAATGGATTCAAGATGCCCATAAAGGGAAGATTGGTGATGGTAGCCCCAAGGATGGTGATAAATCTGTAGAGGAGTTTCTCTTAATTTTGCTTCGTGCACTTGACAAACTGCCAGTGAATCTTCAAGCCCTACAGATGTGTAACATTGGAAAATCAGTGAACCACCTCCGTACACATAAAAACCAAGAAATTCAGAAGAAAGCTAGAACTTTAGTTGACACATGGAAGAAACGTGTCGAGGCTGAAATGAATGTAATTGATGGAAAATCTGGTTCAGCGCAGGCTGCTTCGTGGTCCTCGAGATCGCGCCTTCCTGAAGTTTCTCATGGTGGAAACCGACATTCTGGAGGTTCCTCTGAAATTGCCATGAAAAACTCAGCTGTACAACTTTCTGCATCCAAAAATGCTTCAGTTAAATCTGTCAATTTGGAGGTCACTGGAAAATCAGCTTCAATGTCGCCTGGGCCAATGAAATCAGCACTATCTCCTGCTTCAGGAAAAGATAGTCAGCCCAGATTAGTTGGGAACACTTCTGATCTTCCATCTACTACTGCAAGAGAGGAGAAGAGCAGCAGTTCAAGTCAGTCGCAGAACAACAGTCAATCTTGTTCAAGTGAACATGCAAAAATTACAGTTGTTTCAGGAAAAGAAGATGCAAGGAGTTCTACTGCAGGATCAATTAGTGTGAATAAGATGTCTGGTGGTTCTTCTCGACATCGGAGGTCAGTCAATGGCTTCCCCGGGTCTGCTGCCTCTGGAGGTCAAAGAGAAACTGGGTCAGGCAGGAGTTCTTCTTTACACAGGAATTCAACATCAGAAAAATTATCTCAGTCTGGGTTAACATATGAAAAGGCAATTGATGTACCCATAGTTGAGGGGAATAGTCATAAACTGATTGTTAAGATACCAAATCGAACTCGTAGTCCTGCACAAAGTCCCAGTGGAGGATCTATTGATGACCCTTCCATTATGAACAGTAGAGCTTCTTCTCCTGTGCTTTCGGAGAAGCGTGATCAGACTGATCGCAATTCAAAGGAAAAGAGTGATACTAATCGAACTACTACCACCTCTGATATGAATACAGAATCATGGCAGAGCAATGATTTCAAAGATATATTGACTGGATCTGATGAAGCTAATGGGTCACCTGCTGCCATTCTTGAGGAACAGTGCAGTATTGATGATTCTAAGAAACCAGCTGAAATCTCAAAAGCTGCTTCTTCATCATCAGGAAATGAATTGAAGTCTGGAAAACTGTATGAGGGTTCTTTCAGCTCAATCAATGCTTTGATTGAAAGCTGTGTCAAATACTCCGAAGCAAATACATCCATGTCTGTAGGAGACAATGTTGGAATGAAGCTGCTCGCTAGTGTTGCAACTGGAGAGATGTCCAAGTCTGATTTGATATCACCAGCTGTTTCTCCAGGTAGAAGCATCCCTGTTGTTGAGGACCCCTGCATTTGCAATGATGCCCATGCAAAATTGGCAAATCAAAATAACCTTTCTCAGGAGCAGGGTCTGTCCACCAATGTTGATGGAGCTGTTGCTGATATAGAGAAGCAGGTTATGGTTGCAGGTGCTTTGTGGTCTGGGGATGGGACTAAGTGGGGCTCTGTCAATTTTTCTGAGGATGAAAAGCCAACTTCCTCTGTGCATGAACAGACAATGACAAGAGATAGTGATGAATGTAATCCTTCCAATTTGGGTTGGCAACCAGCTGCAGAACCATGTGTTGAGATCAATGAAAGATTGAATGAAGTTAAAGGTGTTGTTTCTGTGGTTGTCTCCCCATCCCATGCAGCAGAGAAGGTATTGGATGGTGAAGAAATTAAACAACTTGATGAGAAGGTGGCAACTGGTAACAGTGCAAGCGCTGTCCAAGATACAAAACCAAAGGGAGGTAGTTCATTGCTAACTGATGATAAGGTCAATGAAGCCCGTCCTAGTCTAGAAGTTGAGAAGGAAATTTATGATGTTTCACAGCATGCATCATTCGGGACGGATGTTGAGAAAACTCTTGAGAAAGGACTTAATTTTTGTGACCAGACAGAGGAAAAACTACCGGACCATTTAGAGAAAAGTGAAAATCTGTCTTCTGCTGTTGAGATCACTAGTGAAAAAGTTGATGAAATGGGCACTGGAAAACTAAATAGTCACACTGGAAAAAGAACAAATGATCAGGGTATCAAAAGTTCTGTTGGTGAAATTCAAGTTTTGGCTGGTCTGGGTTCAACTGTTGGTGAGCAGAAAGTTGAAAGTAAAGAAGTCTTTTCTTGTGGTGCAGTTCCTCAGAAGGAATCACCTGCATTGCCTGCCCAAGAAATTGATCAGCAAATGAGGTCAAGGGGATTCAAGATGGCTTCTGTTGAGGCAGATGAAACAGATGAAAGCCCATCTTCCCCTGCTTGTGGGAGATCTGATACGGATAGAAAGTTGAAGTTTGATTTGAACGAAGGATTCATTGCAGATGAAGGAAAACGTGGGGAGTCCTCCAACTTGGCAGGCCATGGATATTCAGCTCCCCTTTGTTTTGTAAACCCCATGCCTTTCCCTGTTTCTTCTGCATCCATTGGCCTTCCTGCTTCCATTACAGTAGCTGCTGGTGCAAAAGGCCCCTTTGTTCCTCTTGACAATCTATTGAGGAATAAAGGGGACCTTGGATGGAGAGGATCTGCTGCAACAAGTGCATTTCGTCCTGCTGAACCAAGGAGGTTTCTGGAGATGCCACCAAGTACTGCTAATAACCTTCCTGATGCTACTGCTGGCAAACATGGCCACCCGATGTTGGATATTGATCTTAATGTGCCAGATGAAAGAATTCTAGATGACATCTCTTCTCGAAACTCCACTGAGGGAACTGCTTCAACGTTTGACCACGTGAGAAATCATGACTTTGCAAAAAATGATCCAATAGTCTCCGCACCTCTACGTGGTTCTGGATGTCTTGACCTTGATTTGAACCGAGTGGATGAATCTACAGATATGGGGCACTACTCAACAAGCACCAGTCATAGACTAGAGGCCTCATTTATGCCATCTAAGTCATCAGGCGGATTTCCAAATTGTGGGGTAAGGAGGGACTTTGATCTAAACAATGGTCCTAACCTTGATGAAGCAAGTGCTGAGCCATCATCATTTACTCATCATGGCAGAGGAAGCATGCAGTCCCAGCCTTCTGTTGCTGGCCTTAGAATGAATAATGTACAAAATGGGACCTTCTCATCATGGCTTCCAACTGGGAACTCATATCCATCTGTCACAATTCCATCATTCTTGTCTGATAGAGGGGATCAACCTTTTCCCATGGTTGCGACTGGTGGGCCACCCAGAATGTTGGGACCCTTTCCCACTGGTAGCCCATTTAATGCAGATGTTTACCGGGGCTCAGTTTTGTCTTCTTCACCTTCGGTGCCTTTTCCATCTGCTCCCTTCCAATACCCTCTGTTCCCTTTTGGGAGTAGTTACTCTTTTCCCACAGTCAGTTTCTCGGGTGGATCTACAACCTATACACAGTCCTCTGGTGGGAGGCCTTCGTTCCCTGCGGTCAATTCGCAGGTATTAGTGCCTGCTGCTACAGTTTCATCCCATTACCCTAGGCCATATGTTGTTAGCCTTCCGGATGGTAGCAATAATATTGGCATTGACAACAATAGAAAATGGGCAAGGCAGGGTCTTGACCTTAATGCAGGGCCTGGAAGTGTTGAGACAGAAGTTAGAGATGAAACATCATCGCTTTTATCCAGGCAACTTTCTGTTGCTAGTTCACAGGCACTAGCAGAGGAACAAGCAAGGATGCACCAGCAGGTAGTAGGAAGCATGCTGAGGAGAAAGGAACCTGAGGGAGGTTGGGATACTGAGAGCTTTAGGTGCAAACAGTCCTCATGGCAGTGAGGAGATGGTATACCCAATCCCTGACCTGTGGCAATGAGGCCTGGTGAGTTTTTACTTGCATATCTCATGTACATGTAAATGGTGACCTGGTTTATGCATAGTGGTTCATTTTCAATAATTTTTCTGCAATCTGTTTGATGCTATGGAAAATAAGCATTCAAGTTCTTACATGTTCACTCGTTCTCTGGTTTAGTATAAAAGAGTTGCATTGTCAGAAAAGCTCTTTTGAGTAGGTAAAAGTACCTTTTTGCCCTTGTTCTGTTTAGACAACAGAAAAACCTGATTTGAGCAGGAACTTGGGACTTCTTCCGTGGAGAAATAGAAGTAGAAAGAAAAATTATTTTCAGATCAATTGCAATTATTCCCTCAAGAAGTGGTTTTTAAAATAGTATCTTCAGCAATAGAACTTTTAGAGTAAAATTCGTATTAGACACTCTTTTACAATCGATGATGCCTCTCTGGTTAGATCTCACATTTACTTTTTGCCTTAGTTGAGTTGGGAGTAGGAAGAAGCAAAGCCAAGAGAGAGAGGGAGGGAGGGAGTCAATCTTATTCAAATAATCAAGCTGACTTTTCTGAATATATCATGTGCCATATTGATAGGCAAAAACGATAAAATCCTATTCATCTATGATAATCTCAAAACGATAAAACCTAGTAGATAATAAGATAAAACCTAAATCAACTGCATCTCTAAAGTTTAGACAAACTCATCCTCGAGTTTTTTGAATCCAGCATTGCTCAATCAGCAGGATTCATCTAATAAACAAGAAAGCATTTAATGTGTTCATCTCACATAATATAATGTGAGATGAACAGAAGAAAGCATTTAATGTGTTCTCTCACATAATATAATGTCAAATTTTATAGTTTTTGCATAGCAAAAACGTAATTGTAGTGGGACTGGAGTTGGTTGGGAGGAACAGAATTGGTTAACACAAGGTTCACTGGGAGAACTAGAATGATGTAGTTTGGTAAGAGCTTTATGTAACCGAACCTGTTCAATGAGTTTCATCTTGTGACGTGGTATAGATTTGAGAAACACTGGTGAAAGAACATGAATGGAAGGCTGAGGAACTGACAAAGGGAAAAGAGTAGGACGGGACATATGTGAAACAACAATACTGGGAAGCTGAAGAAGATCCAAAGGGGAAATTTTGGGAATTCCTTCGGGGGAACATCAGGGGATTTTCCAATTACCGGACATACTTCTTTTGTAGGTTCCTTGGGAATTTCCACAACTTCCATTATAGTTTCTTCGGTTAATTTTTAGGCCCTTCTTGGTTAATAGCCTGGAGTTCCTGTTCTTCTACTACCTCCTTGTTTTTTTCTTTTTATCAAGATCTTCTTTCAAGTCACTCAATTTGTCCGTGTTGGGTTCTTCTGGATGTTTTTCCTGAGTCACTCATCTTTTGTTGCATATATTGGGAGGTATGATAGCACAATTTTCAGTTAAGTGCCCAAATTGGCTACAGTTGGAACACTGGTGTGGCTTACTAGGCTAAAGATTTCCTATGAAAAACTGGTGGTTCATGGCCAATTGAGCTCTCATGTCAACAATAATTTGCAGTATTTTATAACGTAGTTGAGACTCAGATGCTGACATGTTTTGACTCCATGGTTAAAGGGGACAATTTATTTGATAGAAATCTATGCATACAAAAATAAATTAACATTAATTTAGCAAACAGAAAATTAACCAGACAAGGAAAGGAGCAACCTGTTCTGATTTGGGCTGTGGCAGAAGTTTGGGTTTGGTTTAATTGGTGTCTTGGATTAGAATGTGAAATAAGCTAAATTCTTGAAAGCTTACTTGAGAATTTATTGAATCCGAAGGGAGCTATTTATACAAGGCAAAATATCTACTCTTTATCTCCTAAAAAATAGGAACAAATTCAAATTTAGATAGCAGTAACTAATATTCAAAACATACTGGCCTTTATCTTCTGGTTTCAAGCTTGAATCTCTCCCTTGAATCTTGGAGCTTTATCCTATCTTCCAGACTTTCTTTGTAAATCTTTATCTTATCCAACCACCTTATCTTTCCTTTTTAAACTTGAACACCTAATCTTGTCCAACAGAATGGCTTGGCTAAAGCAAATTGTGTTCGTGAAAGAAAAAACAAAAAGAAAAGATTTCTGGGTTTCTAGGGTTGGGTTGGGTTGACAGGTCTTGGGCTTGAAATTGGATCTGAATCAATTGAAAGTGGGTAAGTCTGAAATGGTTGAATCCTAGGAATTGGTTCATGGACTGGAGTCACAGAAAGGACCCACATCAGGTGCGACTTCTGAGTGCAAAGGTGCTGACTAGCTGCTTCAACTTCTGTAAAAGCTTCCTGCCAAGATGGGGAGGTGTTGGCAATGTTGGTGGTTGCTTCTCCAGGTTTCACAATGGAGATGACAGAAACTGCAACGAGGCTCCTTTCCTTATTTCATTGACAGCTTCTGCAAGGGATTTTGGCTTTGGCAATGGTCACTGACTCCAGTAAGGAGGTTGGTGAGGCTTTTCTGGATGCTTGAGGGCTTCACTCACTGTGAGGACTTCAGCAGAGTTTTCACTTGGCCTGAGATTGTTGCCTAGGGTTTTGACTTTGCTCGCAATGGGTCAGCGAGTGTCTCCAATGGTGGTTGCTTGTTCTGAATGAGTTTTGTGAGAGCTGATGAGTGTGAAGGTGGTGGTGATTGATTTTCTTGCTGTCATGACTTTGTTGGATGATGAAATCTAATATTATTTTCTTAAAACATTACCAGAACAGTACCATGTTAAAAACAGTTATGAATTTAATGTCGGTCATCAAACTTAAAAATTGTAAGTGGGGAAAACAATAAACGCACTGGCCAAGAGCGCTTATTGCTTTCATCTAAGTGCATTTATGCATTTGGCCTTTGCAATACTAAATTGGTAATTAATATCAATCCAATAATGTTTTAGTAATTTTGTTTTAAAAAATCTCAAATCTGAGGATCCCTGTTGACGTTGGCTGGTTATTTTGATTTTCTGCTGTAGTTGCATGTTATTGCTGGGGGATGGGGGCTGCAAAGACTTGCAAACAGTTTAGGGTTTCTGTTGGAAATTCTCAGCTCCAAAAAACTTTTAAGAAAGTTGATGGATGCTGGAGTTGCTGGGAAAACTCATAATTGAATTTTGATCTAATACCAAATATGCTGCGAGACAGTAAAAATTTGCAGAAGAAACGAGAATTGATTAGGGAGAAGAAGCAAAGCTAGAAGTATTGAGAGAGAGAGAGAGAAGTTTTTTTTTTTTGTTTGTTGGGGGGGGGGGTTTCGGGGAGGAATCAATGTTTATTCAAATAATCAAAAAGCCGCATTTTCTAAATATATCATGTGTCTTATTTATAGGCAAAACAAGCAAAATCCGATTCAGCTACAATCATCTCAAAAAGATAAAACCTAAATCAACTGTTTCTCTAAAGTTTAAGCAAAAGATAAATATAAATCATATGCTATCCTTATCATTTTCCCTTTCTTAGTTCATTATTCATCCTAGGATGATGGTAGGAACAGAGATTTCCTGAACAGGTTCTGGGTATGAAGCAATTTTGAGATGGTCTTCATGGTAAAACTCTGAAATGGTGCAAAATTGAGAGAGGTTCACCGTTCATTTTGGGAAGAGGAAACTATCTCGACTGTTTTTAGTACAGGTGGCTGCCTCTTGCATTTTCCAGAAAGCTGTTTCTGATAGTTAATGCCTAAACTGTTTCTGCGTCGTCTACTATCTTTTTCTAATATGGAACATGGATGGTTATGCTTGAAAAATGATAAGCTCATGGTGTGCTTCAAAGGATATTCTGTTTTACTTTGTTTCCCAGTATGGAGAAAGCAATGAGAATGGAGATTTTTATCTTACATATATATATATATATATATGTATTCCATATATCTCTGTTCTATTTCTTCTTTAAAATTGAGAGAGAAATGCCTTGTAACTTGCAATTCCTTTTAAGAATCTGGCGTTTTGATAAAGCACGTGTTTTGGTGCCCTTCATTGCTGCCTTTGTGGTGTTGTAGGTTAGATGTTTATTGACTTTCTCCGCTTGTTTTGCTTTGCTCTGTTTTGTTTTGTTTTACTGCAGTTATTGATGGGAGGGCAGGGGCACATTGCTGGAATACCAATCCAGTGTCTTCAAGAGCGTGGGGGTGAGTTTTATTAAGACCCTGTTCATGGGTTCCGACCACCACCACCACCTCTTGCAATCATTCAAATCATATATGTATATGCCAGAAAGGGAAGGTGCTCTGCTCTGCAAGCTATTCGTTGATGCTCTCGCGGGATGGGATCAAGGGGGTGTTGGGCAGTGGCAGGCTGCAGATGATTCTCGTTTTTCTGTAGATATTTTTAACTAACTGTTAGACAGCAAGCGCAAGGTGTTGCCCAGACCATTGGGAATTGGTGTCTATGTGGGCCCTGAGACTTTGCTTCAAGCAGATTGATAAAAAAAAAATTGTCCTTTTTGTGCCTTTTTAAGGTTTCAGTTACCCAGTCCTTGTTTCTCTTTTTGGGGATTGGTTAGTCTTCCATTTCCTTGATCCATTGCATACTTACATAAGAAGGGAGCTGTAGGTTTCTGGCTCTAAATTGTGGTACTTCATCTGGGATATGGGTGGGGTGGGATTATATCATGCGCTTATGTAATGTATGTAATCTGATCTTGTGCTCTTAAACATAGATAGTTGTAGCCCCCTCACCATAGCCGATTCAATTTAAAAAACAAACAAATTTGATACATTACATTACGTGCCAACACTGGTCTGGTCGGTCTGTCTCTCTCTGTCTGGTGAGCTTCAAAATTAAGGTTTCTGCTGAAGTTACAGACTTGCAGTGCTGCTACATGAGACATGCATTACGTACGTACATGTGGAATCTGAAAATGGGCATGTTAAGAAAATAATGAATGGCAACGCAGCATGAATTATTATTATTATTATTATTGCCAATCAACTTACCTACCACCGACCGGCTGAAGTGGGTCACATACAGGTTATTATTCAAATGTAACAATAAAAGAAATTTGGCATTTAAACAAAGATAAAGAAGCCTAAAACTGTGTCATTTTTAACAATTTGAGTATACAATACAAACAAACACTAGCAACAGCATGCATACATACATACAATACAAACTCATTCTGCTCGGTTAACACAAATTCAAAGCTGAACACTGTCACCGACTGCCATATTTATAATTTTTCTTGGAAAATATGAGAAAAAGGAAGAGCTGTCGCAGCTGTTGCTTTCTACCAATTAGTTGGCATTCAATGGCCGCAGGGGCAGATGTGACCACTGAAACCTGCCTGATGATATTTGGTGATAGGGGAGGGGTGGGAGCAACTTTCATTTCAGACACACAAAGTTCCTTCCGCAAAGGCCATTCCTGCAAATTTGAGTGGGACACAAGTAAATACGTACACATATGACAGAAGGCTCAATTATAAGTAATGGCCATTTCCTTCTTTCTTTCTTTTCAGGTGGGGCTGGGGGTTAACCCACAAGTTGACAACTCAGTTGGAATTTTATAGATTACTACTACTATTTCTGAGTTTCTTAACATTTATAAAGATATTAAATCAATTTCTTGCACGGAAGCTTTACACCCTTTTTGTTTCATCACTGTAAAGACTTTTAGTCACAATAAAAGAAAAATGTAACCCTAGTAATAATCACTTCATCAATCAATAACTTTACATTCAAAAGACGATGTCACGCAAAGCAAAAGAAGAGGAGGCCAGTTGTATGAGATGTCAAGAAGGAAATAGATGACCTGCTGCTATTAAACCAACGGCTAATAGGACTAAAAAGGTCTGGTTCAAAAAATCACCTGATTCAGATCTTCAAAAAAGGGCGTTCTCAAAGCACAGGTTCACCACTTTGCAAAGGGCATATTTGTACCCAACATTTCCTTTCATATTTTCATTTTCTTCGTAAGAGATTATTTCCACAACTCAAACCTATGACCTTCTAGTCATAAAAGAGTAACCTCACCATTGCTACAAAGACTCACTCTTGATTCAGATCTCCAAGCACAAAATATCTTTTTTAAGGAAAAAAATTACAAGCATTTACATTTTTTTCCAAATAAACTTGTTACATAAACTTGATGCAAAACATGAAAGCTAGAACCCATTAATATTCATTACATGATCATATCAATTATTTCCATTCACTACCATCTTATGAAAAATGAAGATGGTATTGGAACTTGGAACTTGGAACTTTATCTCATCATTCCCTCACTAGAGGGTTACATCAGAAAAGGGCATTTCAGTTTAAAATTTTGCCACATCTTTTTCATGGATTTATATTGTCAATTTGACTTTTAGAAGTGAATCAACATTATGAAAGGCGTACCGCCAACCCTAACTTGGGTAAGATAAGGTGAAGCTGATGATAGTGAGTATATGAAACTAATTTTCAAGAACAAAATATTCCCCTTAGCCATTTAAAACAGTGGGTTGCTCCCCAATGTTTGTCCACCAATATAGGGTGTTGGGTTGATTAGTTTGGCCACAGTTCTAGCAGTGATATATACAGCAAAGTGGCTGACTTTGAATTCAATAACATAAGGAAGGTATTCCTATGGAGGCTCTGTAAAGATGAGACAACTATAACAACAATAACAATCAAGAGCCTTGATCCCACTAAGACAGACAATACTTTCTTGACTATATGAATTCTAGATCTCCATGCATCTCTATCCATGGTCGTATCCTTTGTAAAGCCATTATATCTTATGTCATCTAAAGGTTTCCCACCAAACTTTCTTTGGTCTTCATCTCCCTCTTCCACTACAAAGTTCATCTATTTTTTCCATTTGCCTCAGGTGCTTCTATTGCTCTTCTTTTCAAATGCCCAAGCCATCATAATTGTGGCTCCCTCATGTTATCTTCAATAAGCATAACTCCAACCTTATTATATATGATTTTATTTATTATTTGGTCTATTCTCGTATGGCCCCACATCTACCATGACATTCTCATCTCAGTTACACTCACATATTGGCACTTAATTCGCCAACATTTTGAGCTATACAAGAAAGATGGTCTTACAACCATCTTATAGGGATTTTGGCACTTTTCCACTTCAATTGTCCTATCTTGATTCTATCAGTAACATTCTTCATTCTTCATAATCTCCCTTCATTTTATATAATTGATCTAAGATATTGAAATTGATCTTTTTCATAATATACTTGATCTCTAACTTCTAGAATAATATCATCCACACTTCTATTTTTACTCAACCCACATTCCACATACTCCATTTTCTACCTATTTAATTATAATATTTTGATTCTGTTGGAAGATTGCCAAGATCAAAATCAATTTGGAAGGATTTTCGATATTTCCTTTTCATAGTTGATTCCTCTTTCAAATTGTTTCCCAGATTAGAGATTTAGCTTTCTTAATTTGTTCTTTGCTATGGGTTGTATCGCCAGAGAATAATTTTTGCAATAAACATAGAAATTCCATGGTATCAAAGCACAGCAGCAAACCCTAGCCGTCCAGGTTTCGATCCTCCCTCACCGACCAGGTTCTAGTACCCTGCCAGCCATCGCAACCACCTCCAGCCACTGCAGTAGCTGTCGCTGAGGCTAGCCACCATCACAGACAGTCACGACCAGATACCAGATCTAGACGCCTCCAGCAACGTGCAATCCATGCTAGCAGCTGTCACTACTGCTAGACATCGTCACTGATAGAGTTGTGACCAGATCTAGTTGCGCCAGCCGTCGCCACCACCTCTAGCCACTATAGCAGTCGTCACCTAAGCTAGCCACTGTCACTAACAGATCTAAACGCCACCACTAGCTGTCATCACTGCCAGCACCTCTGCTGCAACCAAGTCAACTCGGGCAGCCATCCACCATTGAATGAAAACCTGCTTTGGCCACATGGAAGACATCCCACCTTCATCGACCAACCTGGAGTTTGTAGATACCACCTCCAACCACAACCCAAGCCCTAATCCAATCATCCCTGCTGGCATCTTCATGGGAAACTTGCAGATTGGAAACCTAGAAGCCAACGTAAGCAACATGCTATTGCTCATGTAGCTGAGTCCACTTCAGACTAAAAACGGTCAGCTGCAGCCCCATTCACTGATGAGCAAATGGAAATTTTAAAGAATCTACTAACTTGGTCCAGATCTACTCCTTCTGCCTCAGCCCCCAATTTTACACAAAAGGGTAATTCTCAATCATCTTTTTTGTCAAAACAGGTCTCTAGCAGTGAATGGATTGTTGATTCAGGTGGCTTCGATCACATGACTTGGTCATCTACCTTCTTCTCTTCATATTGTCAGTGCGATGGAGGCAAAAATTACTATGGCTGATGGGAACTCTTCGGTTGTTATTGGTATTGGAAATTTGAGTTTATTTGGGTTAAAGCTCGAATCTATCCTTCATGTCCCAAACTTACAATACAATCTCATTTCTATCAACAAGTTAACTAAAGATCAAAACTGTACAGTAACCTTTTTTTCTACTCATTGTGAATTTCAAGATTTATGTTGTGATTTATGTTGTGTTTCCATATTGTACTTGTTGGTTTCACCATGTCAACTAAGTTATGGAACACAACTATATCAATTATCCTCATTCACCACCATCTCATGAAATTTCTCCATGTGAAGATGATGTTCAAACTTCATTTCATCATTACTCCGCCAGGGGATATTATCCACTGCCGGTCCCAAGCCCGGATAAAGGAGGAGGGTTGCGTTAGGTAGCCGACAGCCAGCGTAAAACCTAGTCGGATCCAAATATGAATTCTAGACAAACTATCTGTTGGGATGTAACCCACATAGAAGTCTAGAATTCATGTAGCCAACCCCACATAGTGGGATAACGGCTGGATATGTTGTTGTTGTTGTTGTTGTGAATTTCAAGATTTGTCTACAGGGATGATGATTGGCAATGCTAAGGAACAAGATGGCCTGTACTATTTCGCTGCTTCTCCTTTGAGACCGAATCCATTCAAGAAACTTTGTCTAGTGTTTTTGATTCAAATGTTTTTCTTTGGCATAGTCATCTTGGTCATCCAAACTGCACTTATTTGAAGTACTTGTACTTGGATTTATTTCTCAATAAAGATGTTTCTTTTTCACTTGTGAGCATTGTATTTTTGCCAAACACTCTTGCAAACATCATTCAACCCACACTTACCGTGCCTCCAAACCCTTTCATCTCATTTATGGTGATATTTGGAGGCCAGCTCGTGGGCCAAACGTTACTGGAGTTCGTCGGTTCATTACTTTCATAGATGACTATACCCATGCATGCTGGATTTTTCTCCTAAAAGAAACAACTAAAACCAGGACCATTTTCAAGCAATTTCATAAACATGTCACCAATTTATTTAAGTCAATCTATTTAGGTTCTTCGTTCTAATAATGGCAAGGAGTACTTCACCCACGAATTAAATGCATACCTTACTGAACATGACATTCTTCATCAGAGCTCCTATCCCTATTCTCCTCAACAAAATGGTATTGTTGAGCGGGAAAATCATCATATTCTTGAAGTCACTTGCTCCCTCATGTTCACTACCAATGTTCCAAACCATTTTTGTGAGGAAGCTGTGCTCACTGCTAACTATCTTATCAATCGTCTTCCTTCCAAAACTCTTCAATTTCTACCTCATCTCCGTTGTTTAAGCCAAGAGTTTCCTTCTATCTAGCTCCTCAATTCCCTTCCACCCAAGATATTTAGGTGCACATTATTTGTCCATAATCCCAGTCCTACTCATGGAAAACTCGATTCCAAGGCTTATAAATGCATCTTCCTTGGCTACTCTCTCACTCAAAAGGGGTACAAGTGCTACTACCCTACTTCCAAACGATTCTACATTTCCTATGATACCATATTTCTCGAACATCAACCCTTCTTTCCCAATGCTTCTCTTCAGGGGGAGAACTCAGCTGAAGATCATCATTGGGATCCATCTATCTCTCCTCCAATTTCTCTTTCGCTACCTAATCCCATATCCTAGGACCTCTCTGTCCAACAGTTTGAATTTGATCCTAGAATGGTGAATTTGTTGTGTTTCCATATTGTACTTGTTGGTTTCACCATGTCAACTAAGTTATGGAACACAACTATATCAATTATCTTCATTCACCACCATCTCATGAAATTTCTCCATGTGAAGATGGTGTTCAAACTTCATTTCATCATTACTCCGCCAGGGGATATTATCCACTGCCGGTCCCAAGCCCGGATAAAGGAGGAGGGTTGCGTTAGGTAGCCGACAGCCAGCGTAAAACCTAGTCGGATCCAAATATGAATTCTAGACAAACTATCTGTTGGGATGTAACCCACATAGAAGTCTAGAATTCATGTAGCCAACCCCACATAGTGGGATAATGGCTGGATATGTTGTTGTTTAATGGTGACTGGTCAAGGGGGAGAGGCCAAAAAATCATCTCAAGAGGAGCTTATAGTCTACTCTAGGTACTCTAAGAGACCACGAGTTCCTTAGAAAAGCACACCATCAGACCCGAAGCCAAATCCAATGGAAGACACACAACTTGGGGAAGGTAAGTGTATAGTTGATGATCTTGATATGCCTATCACCCTAATAAAAGGAGTAAGGTCTTGTACTCAGAAACCCATATCCGACTATCTTACTTACTCTAAGCTTTCTTCGAAATTTAGGGCATTCACTTCAAAACTAGACTATGTAAAGATTCCTAACATTATACATGAAGCTTTTTAGGATCAAAAGTGGAAGGTAGCTGTAGTGGAGGAAATGACAACACTAATGAGAACAAGACTTGGGATATTATTCCTCTACTCGAAAGGAGGAAGGCCGTGGGGTGTAAGTGGATCTTTACCACAAAATTAAATGTTGATGGAAATATAGACAAATACAAGGCAAGATTGGTTGCTTAGGGGTACACTTAGACTATGAGAAAACTTTTGCTCATGTTGCCAAGTTGAATTGTATTAGAGTCCTTATCTCTCTTACTGCCAATCTGGATTGGGATTTACACTAGATGGGTGTAAAGAATGCATTTCTGAATGGGAATTTGGAAGAAAAGGTATATATGAGACTCTCTCTTGGATTCAAAGAGGATAGAGTAGGCATGGTGTGTAAACTGAGGAAGGCCCTGTATGGACTAAAGTAATCTCCCAAAGTGTGGTTTACTCGATTCAGTACAACTATAAAGCAATTCAATTACACTCAAAGTCAGGTTGACCATACTTTCTTTGTTAAAAAGTCTAAAGATGAGAAAAGGACCATACTTATCGTCTATGTAGATGATATGGTGATTGCAGGAGATGACACACAAGAAAACATTAGACTCAAAGATTAATTGCAGGCAAAATTCAAAGTAAAAGACCTCAAGCACCTACAATACTTTCTTGGGATGGAAATTCCTAGGAGTAAAAAGGGAATTTTTATTTTCCAAAAGAAGTACACCCTGGATCTACTGAAGGAAACAGGGAAACTGAGATGTAAACTTGCAGGGACCCCCCTAAACTGAAATTGGAAGCATAAAATTATCAAAGAGAATCCACCGAAAGAGAGAAATATCAACACCTTATGGGGAAATTCATTTACTTATCTCTCACCATGCCCGATATTGCTTATAGTGTTAGTGTGGTAAGTCAATTCATGCATGCTCCTACAAAGAGACATCTAAAAGCAGTGAGTCAGATTCTCCACTAGCTAAAGAGTACTCCAGGAAAGGGTCTTTTATTAAGGAAAAATGACCAACGAGGTGTTGAGTGCTATGTAGATGCAAACTGGGTAGGTTCAGTTGAAGATACAAAATCCATTGCTAGGTATTGCACAAGAGTATGGGGAAATGTGGTGACTTGGAGAAGCAAGAAACAAACAGTAGTTGCAAGTAGTAGTGTTGAGGCTGAATACAGAGCGATCACTCAAAGGGTGTGTGAATTAATCTAGATTAGTGGGTTGCTGCAAGACCTATCTATTCCAATGGAAGAGCCTATGAAACCATATGATGATAGTATATCTGCCATCAGTATAGTTCATAATCCTATTCAACACGATAGGATGAAGCATGTGAGGATTGACAGAAATTTCATCAAGTCAGGGATCGACAATGGGACATTACTCTGCACTACATTCTAACAAAGCTACGGGAAGCTGACACTCTTACAAAGGCCCTGCCAAATCTAGACTTTGAAGAAAATGTTATCAAGTTAGGAATGATAGATATCTATTTACTAGCTTAAGGGATAGTGTTGGAAGATTGGCAAGATCAAAATCAAATCGGAAGGATTTCTGATATTCCCTTTTGCATTGTTTCCTTTTCATAGTTGATTCCTCTATCAAATTGTTTCCGAGATTAGAGATTTAGCTTTCGTAATTTGTTCTTTCCTTGACCTGTATATTGTTCCCTTTACTATGGGTTGTATCATCAGTGAACAATTTTTGCAATAAACATAGAAATTTCAGATTCTATAGCATTTATGCATAACTTAAGTGTACAAGTCACGCCTTTGTTTGATCTACGAAGACAATATTATTTACAAATAATATAAACCTAGATACTTCTTAGACGTGATTTCTAAGTTGGGATCAATGTTTTGGTGCAATTCATTTGTAATTTGGGAAGCCTTGATATCTCCTCCACAAGTCCTAAGAGGTGTTTGTGCAAAATGAAAAAGACAAGTAAATCTTATTGAATATAAGCACTAAATAATAGATCACTAGGCACTTGGGCATTTTCCACAAAACACCACTGATTGGGCTAAGCATCCAAACAGATAATTTTTTTCTTTAGCTAATATATGTAGGGGCTACCTAAAAAGAAACAAAGACAAAAAAGTAAATTGCATGTGTAGACTTCCATCAAAGGATGAATACTTAAATACTAGTAAATGCTAAAATTACCATCATGTAGCATGCTACAATATCAAAGTAAATCAACTAGTTTGAAGATTTAAGCCAGTCTCAGAGCATAGGGAATATTGTTACTGACACTAGACATCCTTGCCATTGCTTTTTCTTCTTCTCCTTCTGTTTCTGTGGTGGCTTGATAACTACCTTGATTGCAGCATCAAAAACTGCCTTCACATTCTGTAATTGCACCATATGGAGAGGTCTTTTAGTATGATAGCATAAGGTAACAACAGGCAAATATTAGAGATCATTTCTCTGAAAAAGGGCAAGTCATAACCCTTTCAAAGAGTAATCAACTCAAAAGATACTACAGATTAGAAACCTGGCCATATATACTCATCTATTACCATGTATTATGCTAAAAGAAAGAGTTTTCCAGATATAATGTTCATATTAAGCCAAAATTAACGACAAAATCTCATTGCACTTAGCCAAGAATCTGGAGAGAAAGCTAAAGAGATTGATTTTTAGGAGATAAGAGTCCAACAGGCTGGTACACAATCATGTCATGAAAACACAAAGGTAACATTATGGCAGCTTCTGCCTCATCTTCAAGAGATATACATTTGCTAAAAATAACCTTACTCACATGGATTATTATAGATGAAGTTACTTTCACAAAATACACATTGTGTGTATCTTCTAAAATGTTAACTGCCATTTATATTGCTGTTCTGACTGCCAAATATCCTGTCTCTATAATACAGATGATGATTGGTAACTCTCTCAATTCCAAACTCATTCGTGCAGAATGTATGATCTCATAAACATGTAATATTGACGGTTCTATTTTTCATCTTTTGTGTCATTTCAGACTCCAGTGAACACATTTAAGAAGCATTTGATGCCTGTCATGTCTTCAATAATCAATACTGCAAGAATTAGTAAGTAGGGGTATGCATAATTTGGTTTGAACTGTTAAACTAAAATGAACCAATTAATTTGGTTTGGTTTAAGGTCACTTACAAAACGATTTAGTTTGAATGTTTTATGAAAAATGGTTTATGGTTTGGTTTTGTTGTGTCACAAAAAATCACAAATCAAACTGTAACCGTTTTATATATTATATAATATATATCAATATATTAAAGTATATCTTGTACCAAAAACTATTTTAATGTATGTTTAGTCATTTTTTTTTTTGGTTTAAAAATGTGTATGTAAATTTTATACAATCAATTTTTATTTGAACTCTTCATTAAAATCTATATAAAAAACTAATCTGAAGAAAGCAACAATCTAAGACTTAAGAGTAAAAGAGGTTAGAGCAGAAAGTAAAGCAAAAGAGTAAAACGAAAGAGAAAGAATCTAAACTAATTAAAAAGAGTAAACAAAGAGAAAAATACAAAAAGAGTAATCTAAACTAATTCAAAATCAAACTAATTGAAGTTACTTCCAAATGTTTCTCAGTTGCTACAAACTTTGTTTCCAAATGCTAATCAAATTATTCCACAGTTTTTCAAACAAAAAAATGAATTATTATTGTTATTATAAAATATGTTGTTTGTAATATAATTCTTATATTATCCAAACTGTGGTTTGAACCAAACCAAATTGCAAGTTGTGGTTTGGTTTTACCACTTTATGGTTTGGTTTGGTTTATAATTTCTTCAAACCAAAATTTACGGTTCATCTTCTGCATTCTTCCAAAGAGGACTGTGCACATCCTATCAAATACAGGTTTCTAGGAGGTGCATTTATCAAGTACCAACTCTACCTGTATTGCACAACAATCCTAGTTACTAAATACCTGTTGGGTTTTCGAGCTGCATTCGATATAATATGCTGCACCAATCTGTTTACGTAGCTCTTCTCCCTGATTGTACAAAAACTACAGCCATCAACATCTGTGATCAAATTTGTTTAATGAGAGAGAAAAGATCAGCTAATCAATAGAAATTAGACCTGTGCAGTGGTCACAGGCACCAATCCAGGATGATCAGCCAAATAGTGCTTATCCTCACGAAGGTCTGTTAGTCATTTATGAGCAGAATATTGTGTAAGAATTACAAGAGCTAGGAAAACATGCACGTAATGAGCCTATCATTATTATTGGACTATAAATAAGTACCGAACTATCAGTGTGGAAAAACTCAACACCAAATGAGCCATTCATTATTATCTTACCATGTATAATAGTAACTGGAACTCCATGACCAAAACACATTCAGAAAAATAGGAGAAGAAAAAATCACAACAATGCCTACACAAAGCTTTGTGACAGGGATGTACATTTTATACACAAACTGTTAGTTCAATTAAGTTCTATACAATTGCTACTTTAACCTTGCGTCAAAGGAAACCAAGAAAAAAAAAAGAAAGAAGCAGAGAATCTTTTTGATCAAGGAATTTATTGCCTTTGAGAATAACCGACAACTGTTTCCATCGTTATCCTTCCTACTGACTGAAACAGAAGGTTCTCATATAATAAAGCTGCTTGGGAAATTGTGGATAGAGTGGCTGGTGGGTGGGAGTAATCAGGTGCTCGATAACACAGAACCATCACAGGTACAGGAAAGGGGAGAGAGAGAGAGCACTGTGGGGGGGGGGGGGGGGGGGCACAGTGGATCTATTGTGCTTGACCGTGAAAATCTAGTTGAGGTTAACAATCTTCCAAGGAGAGATGACTCCGATTTTATGGGTTTAGCTTGCCCTACCCATGATATGAGGATAGGTCATTTGCATCAATGACTGAAAATATGTGGACAAACAAACCCCCAACATCTGCGAAGTCAACTTTCTCAGAGGCAGTTAAGTGGGACCCCTGGGCAAGATGTTTTGCAGGGGTATGGTTGGATGTTCTGCACATGATAGGATCTGAGCAGAGCCACTCGGCAGTTTAATGAAAGAGCCCACAACAGAGAAGTGGCAAGCAGCTTGATGTTAAAACATTAGAAACTAATATGCAAGGACTGATCCCTTGTCAGCTATGTAGGTCTAGCCACCAACCTAGACTCATGCAAACATCGGCATGGGTCATAGTGACATGAGGCAGATGTTGCTCGGAGGGGGACTGAACCAGTAGAAGTAGACAAAAAGGTTGTTACTATGCAAAGGGACATGTGCACTTGTCATAGCTAGTGAGCGGCTCAACTAAACTAAGTGGGTTAAATGATTGTGTAGAAAAGCAGTGCTCTTAGAAAGGAACATTCTCAGGCAAAGGCAACATGCTCAAGTTGAGGTCTTTCCTTATTGACCCATGGGGATGCCTATAACGTACTCCGACTACACACATATGCAAATCATAGGGCTATCCTTGGTTGGTCAAGCTTTTATTATATCACCAGTTTTCTTTTATTGTCTCTAGCTTTTTGAATACTAAAAGAAAAATATTCAAGGAATAAAAAAGAGAAAAATTGGTAATATTTGGTGTTATAAAATGGAGGAATAGCATATAATGGATATCCTGAATGCAATTTGTTAAGATTTTAGTGTCAAAATGTTCTCCAACGAACTTAGGATTTGGGTTTCCTGAATTTACGTGATTTGTAAAAGGTGCGCTGCCTAAATCTTCTTCTGACAATGTGTAATCTTGGAATTCATACTTAGTACAATTCATTCTTTTCGTGTTGAGACACTGATAGAACAATATCCCACCAGTTTTCTTTTACTGTTTCTAGTTCTTTTAGATATTAAAAGAACAAAACTTAACAAGTAACAGATGGAAACTAGCTCAATTTTGCATTACAAATGGACGTATAAGATTCATATCCATCCCAAACCCCACCTGTTGGTACTTCTATCGCTGGAAAACTTGTGGAAAAAACTTGTGTTTAGGATTTATTGAAATTATATAATTCATAAAAGGAGCAAAAGTTAAAGTTGGAGATTGGGATATGCTACTTGCAAGTTAGAAAATAGAGCTGACTGCCAAAACAGGTTGCAGTGAGTTGGAATGGCACCAAAAGGCATTTAAATGGAGCTTTGAATTGATTACCTAGAGTATGAAAGCAAAAAAGAGGGGTTTCCATTATGTTGTGGGGTACAGAAACTGCAAAAGTCTTGTAAGTCTTTCTTCTGACCTATAGTTAAAGTTCTTGTTTCAACCTGTAACAGCTTGTGTGATGTTTCTCTTGGTACTCAAGGTAGTAATGCACCCATGCTCAAATTTTAGAATTCTTATTGTTGTAAGATGAAAATTGAAATTACCAGCTCTCCACTGGTCACTGCAGATTATTGGAACCTAATGGTTAATTAACAGCTGAAATAAATTTAGAAGGCATTTTGATTGAACACAACCTTTTGAATCATGTTTTAGAGCATGATTCTAACACTTTTTGATGATTTCCCTATGTATCAGCTTACATTTAGAATAGACCTCATATTGAAGAAGGATCTTCTGAACTTGTTTTCTTTTGACCGGGCAAGTGTGCATGACTATGTTGTACCCCATAAACATTCATTTCTTAACCTTGCCCAACCACTTTGGTATCCACAGTCCAATTCTGTAAGAAAGATGAAATATTTGCCAAAAAAAAAATTGTTTTGACAAGAAAACTATTTTGTTGCCATTGTACAAGACACTCCTAGTTGTGAAGGATATCAGAGGGTAAAATTGCTCTGTACATGGAACATACAAGTTGATTAGGCATGAGAAAAATGGACTAGGATGTGAACATAAAGATTGTCTAAAATCCATATCAGGCATCAGAACTTGTAGCCCTTCAGCTAACACATTTTGATGAAAAAGCAGAACACGCATAGCTGGGAAAGGTTGAGAGTGATCCATTCCCAGCTCCATCAGCATCATTATGCATAAAAGGACTTTGCTTCTACTCTTTACTATTTTATTTCTGCAATTACCCATTATCAAGATGTGGAAAGATAAGTCTCCAATTCAAATAAAACCATGGTTAACTGCAAAGGGTCTTACCATTTCACCATGCCATTGCCCACTAGATCAATTAAACAGGCACATATAAGCCTCAAAATGCCAATATGATCTGACTCATATCTGGAGTAAGTATTCAAATTGATGAACCAAAGAGAAAGAGTAATAGGCTTGGAACCCAAAGACAATGTCAAGACTATAATTAATCAAGATTGCATCAGATTAACCAGTTGATTCAGTTCAACAAGGAAGCAGCAGGTCAGCAGGTTCAATTCAATTAAATATGTCATCCAAGAAAAATGCAAGTTATGTCACCCCATAAGTTATGAAAAGACTTCCCACCTAACCACCATTACTCCCTCCACCTTCCCACAGCCCAAAGTCTTAACAGTTTTAACGATGAGCCTGCAGAGGCTCAAAACATCATATCCTCAGGAAGAAATGGAATTCTACCGAGCATCAGTATTTCACATCTTAGCTCGTGTTTAAACCTTGCTCATAACATACAAGTAGTAAATAAAATATTTTTCTTTATATGAACCAACCATATTTTTCTCCAGTCTGGAAACATATGAAGTCTTTTGTCATTGATACTAATTCTGTCTCAAGCCTAAGAGCACTATTATTAATTCCAATGTCCTCATAGAAACAGAAGGACATCACCTAACCAAAGAGAACACATTGTAATAATAAATAGAATGGCATGATTATATGGTGTTGTTGGAAGAAGTCGGATTAGTACTGAGTAGGGTTAAAATAATGAGCCAAAAATATAACCAAAAGAACAATTGTAAATGACACCATCAAATAACT
This sequence comes from Diospyros kaki, assembly GCA_036245055.1. Taxonomy (NCBI): domain Eukaryota; kingdom Viridiplantae; phylum Streptophyta; class Magnoliopsida; order Ericales; family Ebenaceae; genus Diospyros; species Diospyros kaki. The sequence continues at coordinate 10,396,315 of BSEG01000003.1, forward strand.
ATAGGTGCTTCCTCAATTCTTACCCAATTTGGTGCCAACAAGCACTACTGGGACTCCAGGAGCATAATGCTGAAGTTCAGGGATCCACTGGCAATAAATTGCACATTAGAATTACAGGGACCTTAAATATGCAATCTCAAATGATGAATTTTGAACTGCACCTTTTTTAGTATGTTCTCGTAGCTTGCACGACTAACCAATGAAAAAGCTAGGACAAATACATCCGCCCCTCGGTAGCTCAAGGGCCTCAACCTATTGTAATCCTCTTGCCCTGTTGATACCATCAAGATTGCCAAATAGATCAAATTTACTTTGGCTGGAACCCATTTTCACTACATCTTCCAGGCATAACTTGGTAAAATAAAGGAAACAGAATGAGATCAAAATGACAAAGAGGGTAAGCAAAATCTTACCAGCTGTGTCCCAAAGGCCTAAATTTACTGTTGTGCCTTCAACCACTACGTTTGCACTGAAGTTGTCAAATACAGTTGGTATGTAGTCCTGATTAAGAAAAAGCTTTTAGATTTCGAACAACAAAAATTGAATACCCATCAAGGCAATAGATAGAGGAAAAGACACCCAAACCCAAAAAAAAAAAAAAAGAAAAGAAAAAAGAAAACCAAAACCCTAAAAGTGACAAACATTTAAGAGGAGGAATTGCACGAATTACAATGCCAGAAAAAGTTAAGGCTTAGATAGATAGAATTTTCCCGGAAACGAAATCATGATAACACAAAAAGCTGCAAAACCCGGAAATGCGAATACATCACAACAAAAACCCAGATGGATCGGGAGGAATAAGAGCACACTTACAGTGGGGAATTTGTTACTGGTGTAGCAAATAAGCATGCAGGTTTTGCCAACGGCCCCATCACCCACTGTTACACATTTGATGAATCTTGAAGCGCTTGAAGCCATTGACCATGAACCTGAAAGAAATAAAATTAAAAGAGAAGCTTCCGGGTTTGGTAGGAAGGTTTCTGTTTTGGGCCCTGAGAAAGGAAGAAAGAGAGAAATTGGGGGCAAAGATCACATGATTCTCACTGGGATCACTCTTCAATAGCCAATACCAATTGGATAGGTTGTTGGTTGATGACGTTTTAGTATTTTGTATGTATACGTTTTCTTTTTCTTGTTGGGCAGGCCCATAGAGGCCACCGTGAATTTATTATTTATTAGTCTAGTCCCAGAATCTGCAGAGATTTCTTTTCTTCCTTTTTACTTTTGGTTTCTAATAGGAGCAGGACACTTTGTGATTAGACATCCATAAAGATCTAAGATAAATAAGGATAATGCTATTTTGCCCGAATTGATTAACGTATAAGATGACTAAAAATATTAAAAGACAAAAATATCCTCACTTTAAAATTATTGTTCTAAATAAAAATCGGGCGGACTTCATCATCGATGAAGCCCGCCCAAACTGACTAGCGGACTTCAACATGGTTGAAGTCCGCCCGCCCAGCAACTAGCGGGCTGCTGGGCGGATGAAATCCGCCCGCATAGCAGCGGGCGGACTTCATGTTAGATGAAGTCCGCCCGCTGCTATGCGGGCGGACTTAATACAAAATGAAGTCCGCTGCTATGCTGCGGACTTCATTTTGATTATATTTTATATTATAATTTTATTTTTAATTTAAGTTAATTTTATATTATAATTTTAATTATTTTTTATTTTAATTTTTATTTTAATTTTAATAACAGTGTGCTTGGCGGACTCTATCTTAGATGAAGTCCGCCAAACCTTGGCCGAGCGGATTTTATTCCGTTCGGTCATTCCGTGCGTCAACCGTTCGGGCACTGTAGCACGACCCAATAAATAATGCCACCAAATTCGCCTCATCAATGGAATAACAAGTAAAATTGTTTTGGAGGCAATGATTCTTTAATAGGTAGGAAGAAAAAGTTTCATTTTTTATGAAAATTTTATCATCGCATAGTCACTGTTGATTTTGGGTATCAATTTAGGAGCCGAGATCTGCTGTCCCAGTTGGCTGTCCCCTTCCCTGTCCACCCAATGAAAATCAGCCACATCACCCATTATCAAACAGTAATTTTTTAAAAAAAGTTATAAATCAAACAAAAAAATTATAAAATCATAATATAATAATATATAATCAACACATATGTCATTTATAATTGTTTTTGTTTGATTTTATAACTTTTTTAAAAAAATTACTGTTTGATAATGGGTGATGTGGCTGATTTTCATTGGGTGAACAGGGAAGGGGACAGCCAACTGGGACAGCAGATCTCGACTCTCAATTTAGGGGCCAAATTGGCGGAGGGAGGAGTGAATCATATATCAATTTCATTTCATGACTTGCTTTTCATGTCAAAAATTAATATTTCAGCCCTTGACCCGCCAATTTAGTCCCTGAAATTGGGGCAAGAATTCATTTTTTACTTATATAACAGTAGGGTTAGAACTTAGAATAACAAGAGAAGAAAAGGCAAAAAAAAAAAGGCAAAGATGACCAGCTCATTACTCTAGAATTAGAGTGAAAGGAGATAGGTTATAGGCTAAAAGAAGGATCATTGAAAGACCTGAAATGGGTCGGCCAAGGGCATAAGTAAAGACTAAGCAACATTATAAAGAGGGACCTTTTGTCTCTTAAAAGCTACAACATGACATATAAAGAAAGAATTTAATGACTTCATACTTAGATTCCAGGTTGCAGCTACTAGTGTTGGATCCCATTATCATTAATTCATGCAATTTGCCACTGAACCATGATTGGCTAGTCCACATGCACCTCTTCTATCATCATCATCATAATGAAGATGCATAACAAACAAAATGGTTCAAGAAGGTTGCTTAATTAATTATTGTGGCATGGTAGCTTGGAGATGATGGTTTCTGCCATAGCCGTGGCATCTAATTTAGGGATATGTGATGTGATTGTATTGTTTACTTTTGAGAATTTTTTAAGTGTGAATTTTGTGATTTAGTTTAATTTTTTATTAGGTCTTGATGTAGTCATTTGTTAAATTCACAAATGGTAAAATTATTGTTTGATCTATAAATACGTTAATTGAATCATATCTAATCTAATCTTATAAACAAAATAAAAGATTAAATAAAAGATCAAACACTAGGAAAGATGTTATTAAACATCCAACTTTACTCTTAATTAATGAAAAAAAAGGTTCCCTTTTTCATTTGGTAAGGAGGGAGATTGTTTTTAAGTGTAATAATTATTATTATTATGGTTGACAAGTCTTTTCATCCATTGGCATGGCAACATGTTATAACTAATGATTCCTCTTCTCTTGACAACTTCTACTTCCCTTTAATTTCTTCTTTATTTTCATTGCCCCATAGAAGAATGAACACACAACAACCTACCTTGTGAATGTACCAAGCTTTAATTTGTAAAATATCCCAAGCATTTTTGAGATTTAGTATGATTATAAAGAATATCACTCACGTTTTAAGAATTATATTATTTAAAAATTATATTATATTATCTCATATTATTGTTAGCTAACTACAACAATAAAATTTATTTGTCTTAGAATTAATCTTAACAGGGTCCTTCACCACAATAGAGGGTTTGAGATGCCACGAGCAAGGTTGAACAGATTTGTAATGGGTTGGAGCCAAATCCCAAGGAGGCAAGAGCTTGGATGGGTCCTCGAGGGCTTCCTAAAAAGCTATTTGGGTGGGCCTTCGAGGAATTAAGAGATAGGGGGCCCCGATGGGTCTTCCAGAGGCAAGGCTTTCGATCTTTCGGGTGAGTTAGGTTGGGACTTAGCTTGCGGCTACAAATAGAAATCATAAAGGCACGCAAAGGTCTTTCCCACATGGGTCATTCGATGCCAAAGTTAAATAATAGTCTAAGGTAGGTCCAAAGTATGATGTATAATACAAGTGTATATCTCTATTTCCCATTCTAAAGGGGTATTTATGTTCCCGGAAGGGTTTTAGAGAGAGATTGAGTGATGGTTGAATGGCTCGAGAGAGTCAAGAGAGAAATCAGTTAGCTAAAAGATCCATTTACCTTTGAAGATGTGCCTATTTATAAGCAAAATTATGGGACCCACAGTCGAGCTAAAAAGCTTTTCCAGATAGGGCCTTAGGGAGTTTGGAGGGCTTGCAGAAGTTTTTGGGGTGAGGTACCCGGATGACTATCTCTGGGTGGTCCTGAAGAGGGCTTAGGACCACAGAATGGCTTAGGTCTGGGAGACCCCAAATGATGTCTTTGGACTTGAGCAAAAATGATGCACGCTAGACTGATTCCTAAAAACCAATCGGGGGTTCGAGAAGATTCCATCCTGGAGACTTTTCGGGGAAGAATACATTTTGAAATGGCTTTGAGACTTAGAAGAAATTTAAGGCACCCCACAATAATAGTTCCCCACTCTTGCCTTGGGCTGAAAGACAAAAGAAAGAGTAAAATAAGAGTAGGTGCCTAATGGCTCATCGAGAAAGAGTCTCCGGGGGACTTACAATGCTTGGCCCACCGAAAGCTGCCACTATAAATAGATGGTGGTTCTGAATGGGCCACATTTTTATCTCAAAGAGCCAGAGTCATCTGAAGCTCCCAAAGACTCCTTACCATCTTGAAGACCTTTGCTTGGCCCCTAGAGTTTTTTGTTTTTTCGAAAGACTCACTCTTGTTGAAAAATTTAACTCTTAAAGGTAAAATGGATATTGAACAACCTCCTACTAATATTTTTATCTCCTCACGGATGAGACCCTCAGTTGTAAAGGGAAAACATGCTAAAAACCTTGTGCGATCATGTCGTATCCCCGAATCTTTGAAAGCAAGAGGTCATAAGAAATGAGAACTCACTGCTACCGTTAAGGGATGAGATGTAGCAATACATGTAGATAACTTGCAAGAAAGACTAGGATTCCCTTGCACCCATTTGGGATGCAATTTTTAAGGGAGAAAATATTAATGGCGGCACATTTTTATTTGAATGGCTAAGCCGTGTTAACGGGATTTTTTGTTTTGTGCAAGGAGCAAAGGGCGGAACTCACAATGTCCTTATTGTGTTGTTTTTATCTTGCTTGCACTATAAAAAGGGAGAAAGAATTTGTATTCCTCTAGTTGGTGTATTTTAGGATTAAATTGTTTAGGGGTAAACCTCAAAAGATAGATGATTTTAAGACTAGGTGGATAGTGGTCACAAGGTGAATCGAGATTGAGGAGCACAAGGTGCGATTTGGTAGAAGTAGATTCATTGGTGAAGGATCACCAAAAGGATATCAATAAACTGGCCAAATGAGACTCAATAGTTTTACCAAATTTAATAAATGATGCACGTCTTATTGAGACAGGACGGATGGTTGTTGAAGGGCGCAATGGCGTTGGTCATTCAGAACCTATCAATTCTCAAGCGGCCACGTCCCTGTTATCTTCTTCATCAAATGATAACGAGAGAAAGAGAATGAAGGAATGGGAGGGAGATGACGAAGAGGTGGATATTACAAGGGACTTGGATGTGGCTGGATAGGAGGAAGAAGGGCTTGTAGGGGAGTCAGACCCTAGGGGTGCTCACCCTAACCCTTATCTTTTTACTTGACGCTTTAAAGCTTTTTGAATACTAATATTCAATAATTTAACTAATGATTTGATTGAATGTGCAGAGATGAGGTGGTTTCAGAGAGTAGCACGGGCCAAGCATCATGAATTAAGAGGCCCTTCAAAAGACACAACTGCTGGCTACCCAGGTCCCTCTTTTGGGAGAAGTAGGAGGAGAAGAAACTTTGCAAGCCTAAAGGAATAAAAGGGCCAAAACAGATAGAGATGGTCTTAACTTGGTTAGAACTTTTATGGACCCACTTGCAAAAGATTTCTTCAATTTCTCTATGGCGGAACTTATACCATCCCCTCCACACGCTAACAAGGCTATTGAGGAGGGAGATATTTTAGAGCCATCACCATTAAGCCTAGGGGCCTAAGCAACTATAGCAGTTGCACAGGAAGAATGGGAAGCGAAGGAGAATGTTAAGGCCCGAGTAGAGTTGGAGAGGCACCATGGCTAAAATCGGACCATTAATAACTTACCTTTTCCACAGTCAATGGAATGACCAGGAAGGAGAGTGATAGCTTCAGAGACTAGGGCACACTAGAGATGGGCAATGGGCGGGCTGGGCCAGCTCGGCCCGCATCCCGCTTGGCCTGCCCATTTGGTGGGCCGGGCCGAATTTAGCTCGCAAGGAAGACGGGTCGGGCCGAGCCTGGCAATGAATATTGGGGCCCGACACGACCCTGTGGCCCTTTATAAATGGGCTAAGCGAGCCGGGCCGGGCCGTGGGCCTGTCGGGTAGGGCTGGCCCGTGGGCTTGACTGTTTGGGTTGGGCCATGGGCCATTTATTTATAATTTTTAAATATAATTTTTATGTTTGTAAAATTTTTATAATTTTTTAAAATATGTATAATTTTTATGTTTGTATATTTTCATTATTATATTTAAAATATGTTTAAATATATTTAAACATATTTTTTAAACATATTTAAAATATGTTTAAACATATTTTTTAAATATTTTTTTATTTTTTAGTGGGCCGGGTCGTGCCATTTTGGCAGGCTATTTGGCGGGCCGGCCCACGGGCCATTTTGGTGGGCCGGGCAGGGCTACAAGCTAGATATCCCTGGTCTGGCACAGCCCGCATTTTGCTATAGTAGCGAGCCAGGCTATGAGGTGGGCCGGGCCGGCCCATGGGCCGCCCAACCCATTTCCCATCTCTAGGGCACACCTGCTTTTATTCCCCAACTTGGGCCTTATATACCAGGGAGTGGCACAAGCAAGGTGCTAACAAGTAGAGGGGCACGAGTTTTTGACTTGTCCAGGGCTCTTAGATATGGATACTATTTTGGAGCCAGGCATTGCGGTGAGGCTGATGTATATCTCGATAATGCCACGGGATGAGGCAAGGTATTCAAGGGATACACTAAGCTAGCTTGACATGGCAGAACAATATTTAATTAAGGTATGAAAAACTTTAAATTTCTCTTTTAGCCCTTCCCTTATGTTTATTGTGGCTTATGATATTTGGACTTTTTCTTAACAGGGAATTCAACACCAGGTAATGGCCACGACAAAGTCTCGAGCTAACCTAATCAAGGCAAAGAAAGATCAAAGTTTGATGGTCCGTCGTACTCTTCGCTTGAAGGGCAACGTAAGGGACTTAGAACACGAAGTCAAGGACCTCGAGGAATGCGAGAGGCAGATTTCTCAACTCAAGCGTGAGATGAAGGAGATGAAGAAGGAGAACGACTTCTTAAAGGGAGACATTAAGCATCTTAAGAAAACTAAGGTGTCGCTGTTAGGGACCAATTTTGAGCTATTTGTTGAGCTAAAGTGAGCCTTGCAAGAAAGAGATTACGCTCGCTCCAAGCTTTTGGAAGAGAGAATACGGGTTGATGAGCTGATTACGAAGTATGGATTTTACTTACTCCAGGAGTGTTTAGAGAGAATGTGCCCAGACACCGACTTTTTTGATGTCATTTTCATGAGGGACAAGATAGGGGATATTCACGACTAGTGATTATTCGGGGACCCTAATCCTATATCGCCTAAAGCGTTTTAGAATGAAGAGGCGAAGGATCTTAACAAGCTTGCCAATCCATGGAGCCCATATGCACCGGAGCCAAACACGTCAATTAACCTAAGGGCTTAAGGGTTGGAGGTAATAGGTGCCTTGGAGGATATTGAATTCACTGATTTAGATTTCACAGAACGAGCTCCTAGTCAAGAGGATGGGTTTCTTAGGGCTTTGATTTAGGAAAGATTTATTGTTGTCCCCTTACCTTTTTTTTTGTCTTTTTGGCTTTTTATTATTTTTTTTTTGTATTTTGAGAACTTAAACAAATAAGAATACAATGAGCATTCTTTTGGAATTAGTATTTGGATGACCAATTGGGAGTCTATCATGCACATGAGCTCTATGAATACATGGAGCATGAATAAGAATTAAGAAAATAATTTAATTGTTACCCTCGAAAATGTGTCCTCACTTAGAGTGAGGTCTTGATACATGTGCGCCTATTAGCATATAGAAAGAATCCAACTCCCCAAATAGGGGATACTACTATTTTCCAACTCGTAAGGGTGAAACAATTATATATATAAATTTACAGAAGTGATGAAAGGGATGATGAAGTAATTTCAGAAGTAACGGTATCCCTGTTGGGGTAATTGGGAATATCTGGCCCCAAGACATGTATAAAATTTGAGATAAATATTTGAAGGTCCAGAAAAAGGTGTGAGGCATCCCACATCTGACATCGTCTGGGAGTACTACTGCTACCATTTGCAACTAGGGGTGAGACGCGCGCAAAAAACTCCCCAATGCCTTCCTGGAGGATTCGGAGCATGGTTCATGGGGAGGCGGTGTAGGATGAAGCAGGAGCACAACATTTTCACACAACTGACCTTTATAGTGGCAACTAAGGGATGGATTTTTGCTTGATTGTCATAGAAGATGCCAAATTGTTGTTACCTAATTACAACAATTAAATTTATTTATCTTGGGATCAGATAGAACAAAGTCCTTCACCACAACAGAGGGTCTGGGATGCCACAAACGAGGCCAAATGGATTTTTAATAGGTCGGAGTCAAATCCTAAGGAGGCAAGAGCCCAGATGGTCCTCGGGGGCTTCCGGAAGAGTTGCCCGGTTAGGCTTTCATGGAATCAAGAGAAGGAGACCTCGATGGGTCTTCCAGAGGCAGGTTTTCGGTCATTCGAGTGAGCTAGGCTGGGACTTAGCTTGTAGTCGCAAATAGAAGTCAAAAAGACACGCAAGAAACTCCTTTACCACTGCAGAAAATAAGTGTTTTAGCGACGAAAAATTCTATCGCTAAAACATCAAAATCCATCGCTAAATTTTTTAGCGATGGATTTAGTAACAGGAACCTTTTCGTTGCTAAAAGGGGTGTCGCTGAAATTTAGCGACGGGGTTAGAGACGGGTATTTTTAGCGACGGAATCAGCGATAGGGGTTGTACCCATCGTTAATCAGCAACGGAATTAGCGACGGGTTGAGCCCATCACTAAATTTTAATTTTTTTTATTTTTTAGCGACAGGTTTGAGCTCGTCGCTAAATTTTAATTTTTTTTATTTAATTTTTTTATTTTTTAGCGACGGGGTTAAGCTTGTCGCTAAATTTTAATTTTTTTATTTAAGTTTTTAGCGTCACTAAATTCAACTCCAAAATTTAAAATTCAATGTTTTTAGCGTCACTAAATTCAACCCCAAAATTTCAAATTCAATGCACGCCAAGCCCCAACCTTCCCTCATGTGCGCCACATGGCTGTGCCTCTACTCGCCACGTGGCAGCGCTAGGACATTATTCCCAGCTATTATATTTGCACTTTAGCGGATTTGAACTCCCAACCTCTCATAACCAAGTTCTGCGCACAAGCCAACCGATCTGGAAGTCTTCTTGTTTATTGATGTATATAAAATATATTTATAGTATTCTCTTCCAAATATTTTATAATTATATTTATACACCAAAATTTCTCAAACTTATTTAATTATATTAATTTTAATATTAATGTTAATAAAGGGAAATGAACATTAATTTTAATTTTAATTTTATTTCGTTATTAATTCAAATAAAACTTTATTAATTATTAAATTAGTTTAACTTTTACTAATATTAATGTTAGCAATGCAAAATTATGTTTTTATTTATTTTTTTAAATTTTTAACCCATCGCTAAATTTGAATTATTTTATTTAAATTTTGTTTATTTTTTAGCGACAAGGTGTACCTATCACTAAATTTTATTTTTTTTTATTTTTTAGCGACAGGCATAACCCGTCGCTAAATTTTAATTTTTTTTTAATTTTTAATTTTTTTATCTAAATTTTAATTTTTTAATTTTTTTTTATTTTTTAGTGATGGGATTGGCTCGTCCCTAAATTTTAATTTTTTTAATTTAATTTTTGTTTTATATTTTAGCGACGGGATTGACCCCATCCCAAAATTTGAATGATTTATTTATTTATTTATTATTTTTTAGCGACAGGTTGACTCGTCGCTAAATTTAAATTATTTTATTTAATTTTTTTTATTTTTTAGAGATGGGGAGTACTCCGTTGCTAAATTTTAATTATTTTATTTAAATTTTTTTATTTTTTAGTGACGGCATGTATCTGTCGCTAAATTTTAATTTTTTTTATTTTTTAGGGACGAGTTATCCTGTCACAAAATTTCAATTATTTTTTATTTTTTAGCTACAGGAATCTCCCCGTCGTTAAATTTTAAGTTTTTTATTTAATTTTTCTAATTAATTTTAATTTTTTATTTATTTTTTTAATTTTTATTTTATTTTATTTAAATTCTTTTTATCTAAATTTTAATTTTTATTTAATTTTTTTTATTTTTTAGCGATGGGATTGGCCTAGTCGCTAAATTTTTAATTTTTTTAATTTAATTTTTTTATACTTTTTAGCTACGAGTTGACCCATCACTAAATTTTAATTTTTTTATTTTTTAGCAATGAGGTTGACCCTGTAGCTAAATTTTAATTTTTTTATTTAATTTTTAGCCATAGGATTGAGCCCGTTGCTTAATTATAATTTTTTTATTTAATATTTTTTATTTTTAATGATGGGATTTTCGTAGCTAATTTCGTCGTTAAATTGAAAAAATATTTAAAAAAATTAGCGACGGAATAATCCCATCACTAAATTCTGCCGCTAAAATACATTTTTCTTATGGTGCGTGGGTCCTTCGATGTCAAAGTCAAACAATAGTCCAAGATATGTCCAAAGTATGATGCATGATGCAAGTGTATATCTCTATTTCCCATTCCAAATGGGTATTTATGTTCCCAGAAAGGTTCTAGAGAGAGACTGAGTGATGGTCAAATGGCTCGAGAGAGTCAGGAGAGAAAACAGTCGGCCAAAAAATCAATTTTCCTTTGAAGAGGCACCTATTTATAGGCAAAATTGTGAGACCCATGGTTGAGCCAAAAGGCTTTTTTGGATATGGCCTTAGGGAGTTTGGAGGGCCTAGAGAAGTCTTTAGGGTGAGGCACCCTGATGGCTATCTCTAGGTGGTCCTGAAGAGGGCTTCGGACCACTAAATGTCTTAAGTACGGGAAACCTCGAAGGGTATCAATGGATTTAAGCAAAAATGATACATGCTAGGCTAATCCCTGGAAGACCCATCAGGCGTGCAAGAGGCTTCTGTCTTGGAGACTTTTCGGGGAAGAATACATTCGAAAATGGCTTTGAAACTTAGGAGAAATGTAGGGCACCCCACAACACATTATTAAATTTATTAATAAAATTGGATTTACTTGTCATCAAAGATGATATTCATTAAAAGAAGGATTCTATACGTGACATAATTGAAAGGTATTGAAAAATATATGGTCCTTACCACACACAATTGGCTCTTACAAAGGAATTGTAGGTTAAGGTATACCTTGTTCAACTAATTTCTTTTTAAGTATCACATTACTTAAAAAAATTACATGACACCACGTCATGTGGAAAATGGTCACAACCATCTTTTCTAGCCAAACGATCCCACCGTCGTAGAATCATGTGTTGTAAGAGATTATAATCAAACCACACTTGACTATAAAACTGTCATTGACTTTGATCAAAAGACGTATAATAAACCAATAATAAGGCAATTAAGGAACAAGCTACTATTTATTTTGTTTCTCTCACTCTTTCCAAATTCTCCTGCCCTCCCAAACTCTAACTTTATCACCAAAAGGGTTTTTTCAATCTTATTCCCTTCTTTGGTTGTAAGGCTTGGGATTGATCTCTTGTTCAAACCTTCCACCAAGCTTGGAATATATCTTAGCTAATGCGATATGTTGCGTCATAATTTACATTACATAAAGTTGCCCCTAATGTTTTATTTAACATCATTTTAGTGGAAAAGAAGTTAATGTAATTTTCAAAACAAAAGAGTGTACACATAATTTAGTAAAATTTTAAGGATGTTGAGTGTAATTTATTCTAAGTTTTATTATTATTAGTAGTAATATTATTTATGGATAATCTAAATTTTATTAGGTAAAAACAAATAAATCACCCGTGGATAGTATATGTACAAATTTCTTAACTATGTTTATAATTTTATTAACTAATCTTAAAATAGTGAGTTCATTTTCATACGGTTCAACTCTACACTCAAAAAAACCCATTTATTATGTTCACAACCAACATTTTGTGTGACAAATATCATAAAGATATTTTCATTAAATATTGACACACATTTTTATAGCACCTCACATCGAGTGATAAGAAGATTCGAGATAACTTATTCTGATAGGCCTTTGCGAACTTTCCAGGGGAGTCACCCATCCTTGAATTTCTATAGATTAAGTACGCTTAATCTTAGAATTCTTTGTCTATATTCAACCCAAAAGGTATTCAGCTGGTGTTATTTTTTTCTTACTTATTTTCGATATATACTACCCTTCTCTGAACTCTTAGAGTATTACACATATCGTAAGGCTCACAGCTACGGGTCAACTCTTTAGCTTTCCCCTTTCAACGACTAGGAGCCCTACCGCACTTATGAGCCCCTCAATGGTTGTCTTCTGGACAACCGATATGGGACGAATCTGGTGCATCCACAATTGGTAATAAAAATATTTAATCCTTGAAGGTATCAATATTTTATAAGAATTATTGAGCATATCTATCCCCAAGATTCAAGTTGTAACAAACAATAAATAGATTATTTTATAAGAATTATAGAGCATATCTATCCCCAAGATTCAAGTTGTAACAAACAATAAATAGATTATTTATGTTCTAAGTCTATTTTCCATGTTTGAATACTTGAACTAAAACCCTGACTAAGTTACCGGATGGTAAAATTTTGTAAGGCTGCACAATGATTTTCAAATTGGGTAAATTAGGGTTTATGTGTAAATTACATTATTTTTCTCTTAACTTTGCACTCCATAATAAATTAATTGGTTATTGTACGTTAAGTTTTATTATTATTTTTACTAAACTTTAATTTTGTTATATTTCGGCCTCTCTCTTAATTTTTAATTAAATTTTGTTTACAAAAGTCGATGCGATATATATATTAATATAAAATTTAAAATCATTTAATATTAAAATTAGCATAAATCTTGCAATCACGTGATTTTGAAATTTATATTAATGTATCTCATATTAATTTTAGTTAACAAGAATTGAGGAAAAAATTAAAAAAGAGATTAAATTATGACAAAAATCAAAGTTTAGTGATTATGGTAAAAATAATGAAGTGCACAATAAATGATACTCAACCCCACCAGCAATTTTACATTTATAAAGGCATAAACAATAAATAATGTTATGATTTATGATTAATGATAATATCATCAATTATGTGATGCCTTTTCATTAAAGAAGATTAAGAAAATCAAGTGTTATTGTCTTCTTTCTAACGAGATTATAACATATGACTCCAAACATTACTCATAAACAAAGCATTATTATTAATTTTTAGTAAGGCCGGATGCATTAAATGAGTTAAAAAAGTAAGAAAAAACTTGCTGTCTTAATTAGTAGGCCATCTAATCTATGTGTCTGTCATGATTCAACTACATCCATAAATTATTAATAATTTAAAAGAGAATCTATCTAAGTCATGATCATAAGGACCCAACTGCTAAAATGGAATATTAGCGTCATATCACCACCTAGCAAGCAATTGCCATTCTTGCATCCTTGGTCAACTCCTTTCCATACGCTAAAGCACTTCTTAACTAACGATATGGACCCTTTCCCTTTTCCTTTCTATGCAATTAATTTTCTGTTTTGCAGAGGAGTTGAATCAGTACATCTGTTTTGCTTAAATTTGTATGCTACCTAAGACTAGGAGCACCAGTAGGTCCAGTACCCTCGTACATGCATCGTGAAAGGTATATTATGCGACATGACATGAAATATACATTATATAGAGACCTTTCGTATCAGTGGTGAATTCAGGGAGGGGCTGGCACAAGCCTCAGCCGGTGCCAGCCTCAACCAAAACATTTATGTATATATATATATCCCTACAGTCCCTAAAATTGAACCTCCAACTCTCTTCTTAGATCACCCTTGAATCCTCCCTTGTTTTGTGTGTGTGTGTGTGTGTGGTACAACACCAAAAAAAAAAAAGAGATATTATATATATGGAAGGAGACCCATAGAAGTTCCCTCCCTGTTTGGCAGGTGGCAGGTGACATCTGCTACGAGTTTTTGTAATTTACAGTGTAAAATCTGTGTACAGGGGAGGAGGACGTCTGTGGAGAGGCGCCCTAAGAGAGTCGAGATAGAGAGAGGGCTGTACAAGGATCTTCACATTGTATAAGAACTTTGATCTGATTTACTACAATTATTAAAGCAATGATTAGGCAGTCAACTAAGGTGTATTTTGCTTGGAGAAATTGGTACGTAAAGCTTGAATGCATAACACGATGAGATTAAAGTGATGAAAAGCATGCGATCAAGCACAAACACAGTCCGTCTATGAAGAAAAACAAAAAAGAAATAAACTGATAGAAAAAGAAAAAAAAATCGAAGAGCAAGAGAAAGGTATTTATCTAAAAAAAAAAAAGAGATACCTCATTTGAGCGATGGTGATAGGTGGGGCACCAACAAGACTTGAGATTGTGGGAGTGACCTATAAAATATATTACCGTAATGTAACTTGATTAGTGGGATTAGTGGCATAATGCGGTAGTGGAAAGATAGGGGTTATTTTGATGGAAGAAATTGTCTGCAATCGTTACATAAGGCGCCTGGTCTTCTCTTTTTCTATAAATTAATAGAAAGTCACAAACCATCATGAACGTTTTTCTACAACTAAGGTCAAGAGAGGGAAATCGATAAACTGAATTTAGGTTACATGGAAGAAGATTATGGCATCCTTATCATTAGTTAATTTGGGTATGTAATTTTACTTTCTATCATGAAATCATATCAATTTCACGGTCCTCTTTTATGCATTTATATGTTTATGAAACATATGAATTACGATTACATGTGATACCAGAGTGTGGCTATGAAAATTGTCTTTATGGATTTCGAATAGCCGAACCTAAGGAGAAGAAACAACTTGCTAGAGCTTGCACACCCTTTATTTAGAAGCTCCAAAACTAGAAGATAACCAAGGAAGAAGGAGAAAATGAGAAAAGAGCAAGAAAGATAAGAAGAAGAAGAATAAGAAGAAAAGGTGAAAAAGGAAAGGAAAGACCACCCATCGCCTCTCGGTTGCCCTCTTTCCATTGCCTTCTACAACTTTCTCCCTATCATTTTATACATTGAATGACCTAAAAAATCGTGCCCCAGCAAAATTTGATCGATAATTGCAAAGGCATCTATTAATTGCCAGAGGCCAGCCTTCACAATCAATCGACAAGAAGAATGCAAATGCCTACGAAATGCTATCAATTCAGCCAAATGATTGACAAACAAAAGATATTCCCCCTCAAACATCTTTAAATTGTCTCAAATGGTTAATAGCCTTAACACCATATGTCGACCAACAATGTCCATTGCACTAAATAGTCGATAGTTTCCCATTAACGATCAACAGTCTTGCTCCATTTATCAACTGCTGAAAACCATTTCCTCCTTCCCTGACACCATCATGCCTTCTACCCATTTCCTTTCCACTTATCTCCTCCTCAATTCCTCCAGCCACCATTGTTGACTTTGGGACACCTTACTTATATGTTTATATATTGATCCATCTCCTGGGACTTGCATACCTTTTGATGACACATATAATGGCTATTCTGGACAACCACAAGCCTTACTTTCACCTTAATTTTAAACTTCCCTTTACATCACTTTCACCATTGACCTCCACCTCACCATACCTCAACTTGACTTCTTGACTTCCACTTTCCCTTAACCATTCCACTCACATATTTTTCCACACTTTGATGGCTCAACATACATAGCCTTTCATTCCATTTAACTTATCACACTTACATCTCCTTGGTCATTTTAACCCAACACATAACACACATAAAATAACAATGAGATAATCTAGACCCGCTGACGGGTCATTACACAAACAATTAAAAAGAAAAACAGATGATGCTTGTGACTGGATTGTACCGACTGCATAATAAATACTCATAATCAACTTTTAAATAGATTTAGATATTAAACCACTAAATATACAGTAGTTCTCCTTTGGGTAGACACTACTATATATATTATCATAAACAAATGCCATACATTAACCTTGTTAGGTGAATAAAATATTTCTAATTAAACACATTTTTTATCTTTGGATACACAAATATATTTCTTTAAAATACTAATGCACCTCAATTATGCTCACTAATCATGAATAACGATTTACCTTTGGGTAAACTCTGAAAGTCTAATGATTCGTAAACACAATTTATCTATGTAATATCTTTATAAACATTTTAATACTATGGATAAATTGTTATTTATGCATGTGAAGCATTCTAGTTTGGTCACTGTGGTGATTATCAAATTATAAAAATAATACATGTTTTTTTCCATAATTGCAATTGTTATGCATGTGAAACATTCTAGTTGGTCACTTTGGTGACTGTCAACTACAACAATAATACATGCATTCCTTATAATTGCCAATGTATTATTCATAATTGCCAAGGATAACCTTCATAGTTTGTACTAAAAAGGGAAACCTTCATTGTTTTTTAAATGGGTCGATTCAGTGCTCGGGTTAACCCGATCCAAATCTATGTGGTTCTGGTGTAGCAAACCAAATCCAAATCCCAAATAGTAGGTTAGATTCACCCAATCCATCCTTTGAAAATGGGTCAAACCCATCTTTTCAAAAACAACCTAGGGTTTCTCCACTTAACTGCCACTGTTGTCGCCCCTTCCCTCCTTTCTTAGAACTTCATTGTTGCCAACTTTAGTCATCAGCTTTCTTTCTCTTTTAATGACCTGTCCAGCCTTCAGCTGCCGACAACTTGCACAACAGAAGCCTGCACCTCCACTAGCCACTCAACATGCCAACATCTTCATGTCTATCGCAAGCCACAAGCTAGAGACTTCATGCATTCACCATCACTAGAGAAGAAGAATCATGGCAAAGATGGCCAGTAACAGTGCGCCAAAGACGAAAAGCCACAACCGATTGAATATGGTGAAAACTAAAGGCAAAAACTTTCCTTAATTGTTAGTAACTATTGGTAACCGCCACCATCCTTTTCGACAAGTGATCTGTCTTCATACAACATCAATTCATGATGTCTAGTGATTTCCAACATCAAGAAGCTATCGACCAATTTTCCTTATAGACACAAGCTATTGATAATGGCTGGCAACTATCGATCCGCTCTGCTAATATTTATTATTCAACATTATATTGTAGCATTGGGCTTCGGGACTGCATTATGGGTGGATCATTTTCTATGTGTGCTTGGGCACATGCAATATAGGGTGATCAAGACCACTAGCATTGCATTAGATGTGAATGACTACGTGGATAAAGCGTGGCCTGATGCCTGGTTTATAGGGGCCATGGTATCACGTTTATGTTTACACCGCCGTGCATTTTATATGTGTTGCATCACATGGCTATTGATATGTGTGGCAAATTTATCTGTGGGGTATACCTTCGAGTGTTGGCTCGTTATGATGATGGTATGAGAGCTTTGGCTCATGATGAGGTTATGGAAGCTTTGGCTCATGATGATGATATGGGAGCTTCAGCTTGTGGTAGTGGTATGGAAGCTCTGGTTCGTTGTAATGTGCTAGCTAGTTCATGGTTGCAGCAGGTTTGTATATAGAACCTTAGGTGCCAATGTGTTTTATGTGGGCCCCTTGATTCATTATTTGTGCATTGTTGCATGTGTAATGTATGGGTTGAGTTACGGTTCATGGCATGGATTGTATGTGGTGTAAGAGTGAGTTTACATTTAGCCTTGTTTCCTCATTGTTTCTTTATGCTTGCTAAGTCTTGTGACTCACTCTTACTTTATATCATTCTAGGTAAGGGCAAAGAGAAAGTTGAGGATGGGTCCAACAAAGCCTAGTCCTCTACGACATGTACAGAGACACCCTGACCGAAAGGCTCTTAGGCATTTTGTTTTGTTGAGTCTAGAAAAGCCACTATATTACTTTGTTAGAACGAGTTTTTTTTTTTTTTTTGAGTTGTAACTTGTAAGGGCAGCCCGGCCCTAATAGTGTGTCCAAAGAAACTGTGTATTATGTGGTTTTTTCTTCCATTGTGTAAAGTAATGAGAGATGTTTGAGAATGTGTCTTGAGTTTGCATCTGTCTCCATTTTGATAGGACAACCTCCCTAGACTCCTATGCTAACGGGACTTCCAAGAGTGGGGCCCTGACAATTTGAACTTCTCAAAATGGAAAAAGAAAGTCAATTTTCACTTAAGAGTTTTGGATCTTAACTTGGATCTATTAGAGAATAGACTTGCTTCTCTTATCGATACAAGCATTGAGGAAAAGAGGTCATATTATGCAACATAGGAACGAAGTAACAAGTTATGTATGATGTTTTTTAAGATGACCATTGCTAACAACATTAAGTCAGCCATTCCATAAACAAAAAATGCAAAAGAATACATGACGTTTGCAGAAGAACATTTTCGTTCTATAGATAAGTCACTAGCTAGTACTCTGATGGCAAAGCTCACAACCATAAAGTTTAGTGGATCGTGAACTATGTAAGCGCACATTATTGACTAATATTGCAACAAGACTGAAGTCCTTGGGGTTAATTGTGGATGATTCTTTTCTAGTGCAGTTCATCTTGGATTCACTGCCTTTTGAATATGAGGCCATTTCAAATTAACTACAATACTATTAAGGATAAGTGGAATGTGAATGAATTGGCTAGTATGCTTGTTCAAGAGAGAAGAAGGTTAAAGAATTAAGAAAGTTACTTCGTTAATCTCACGGGACATAAGGTTAGGAAAGTAATGAAAGGAAAAGATCATCAGTTTAAGAAAAAAAATGTCTTGCTAATGCTTCTCAAGATGAAAAGAAGGAATACAAAAATGATAGATGTCATTTCTGCTAAAAGTTTTCACACTATTAGAAAGATTGCCTAAAATGTAAGGCGTATTTCAAAAAGAAAGGTAATTCAAATACTTGTGTATGTGTCGAATCAAATTTATAAGTTCCTTATAATACCCGGTGGTTAAAGTTTGGTGCTACGACTCGTAATGCAGGGGTTCACTACGATCTAAACCACAAATCCAATTAAAGATTTTCTATTCATGGAAAATCATATGAAGGTTCTAATTGAGGGCATAGGGGCTTATATACTAGTCTTGGATATTGGATATCACTTATACCTATTAGAGACTCTCTATGTACCTTCAATTTTTAGGAACCTTATTTTTGTTTCAAAGTTGGATGCCTTTAGATTTAATGTAAAGTTTGGATTTTGTAGTTTTAGTTTATTTAAGAATGTTAAAATTGTTGATTCTGGTGTTCTTATTGATAGTTTATATAAATTGAAACTTGATGATGTTTTTGTCAATTTCCTACGTACTATGCATCATAATATTGGAATTAAATGTAGCATGTTGGATGAAAATTCTGCTTACTTATGGAAAAATGTTTGGGTCATATATCCAAAGAAAGGATAATGGGATTAGTAACTGATCAGATTTTGCCCAACTTGGATTTTATTGATCTCGGAATGTGTGTAGATTGCATTAAAGGTAAGAAAACCAAACACAATAAGAAACAAGCCACAAGAAGTACCTAGCTTCTTAAACTTATACACACTGGCATTTGTGGACTTTTGATATTCCAACTCATAATGGAGAGAAATATTTCATCACCTTTATAGATGACTTCATGTTATAGTTATGTCTATTTGCTTCATGAAAAATGTCAACCAGTAAATGCTCTCAAGGCTTACATAAAAGAGGTTGAGAGGCAATTAGATAGAAAAAAAAAAGTTATTAGATCTGATGGAAGTGGTGAGTATTATGAAAAGTATACTAAGTTAGGTCAGTGTCCAAGTGTTATTCCTAGTACTGAAGAATGTTTCAACAATACTAAACAACAAATGGTTGAAGAAGTAGCGGTGACCATAACGGTCGAGAGGAAGGCAATGCACGATGAGGAAGTGATGGTGATTGCGATGCATGACGAGGAAGGGATGGCAATGGCGACGGAAGCGACTAACATTGACGCTGATGGAATCGATGCATGACAACTGATAGGGAACTAGCCTTGGACGACTATGACGAAAGGGCAATAACTACAAAGAGGGTAATATGCTACGAAGAGGGTAATATGGACATGGTCGATATTAATTAAACTGTTGCATAAATTAGTAATGTTTAGTAATTTTTTTTTACATACTATATAGCATATAAATTGGTAATGTTTAGTAATGTTCTTTACATACTTTATAGCACATATATTAGAGAATATTGACAATGTTGAAAGCTTTCATCTACAATCATTGAATTGAATCAAATTTTACTGTCTTGTCTCAGTTAAGATGACATCCATTTTGGAAATGGGCGAAGCCTCAATCAACTCCTTTACCTTGCATCAAAGAATCGCGTGTCAACATGGTGTATCTGTTTGGTGCTACACATCATGGAGTAAGGCAAATCTTGGAAAGAAATTCTTAAGGAATTGATTCTAGAAGGTAATTTGTTATCTTAAAATGAAAAAAACTGTTAATGTGAATGGTATTGATTGTTGGATGGTTTTGTGGACAGGATGATGATTGTAGATGGTTTCAATGGATTAATAATGAATGCACAGCTCATGAGAAAATATTATGTAGTGTTTTGTTGGATAGATTGAATGGAATTAAATGTAACACGACAGAAATGGTTGAAAAGGAGATAACACTACAAGAACAAGCGAGGGTTTTTGAAGAAAAAACCTTAAAGAGAAAAGAAAAGCTACTGAAGGTTGAGAAAGACCATATGTGTATTTTGGAAGAAAATTTTCAATTAAAAATGAAGCTCCAAGAGTATAGGATAAAAGAAAATCAGTTTGTTAGGGGTCTGATAGTGTTAGGGTTGGTTTGTTTTCTCTTGATTTTATGGTTGATGAAAAACGAAGGAAGTAGCTTCAAGTATTTGGCTTTAGTGTAATTAGTGTATAAATAGTTGTAAGTTACATTTTTACATCTAAGTGATATAAATATGTTTGTTGTTTTTTAATTTTGTATTTGCAACATATTGTTATCTTAGTTATTAGTATAATAATTAATTATCTTGATGCTTGTGTCTTATTTAGTGCCTTAACATTAACACAATTTTTGGCATTTTAGATAGTATGAATCAATAGATATGCCAATTGAGAGACACCCTTAAAAAACCTATTTCATAAGAAAAACATTAACATTCAAAAAAACACCAAGTACAAAACACTGGAAAAAACATTAACATCCTAACAAAAGCATTCATATCCTAATAACGACAGCTTATTTCAAAATACCAACAAATATGTCTGTTTCAAAATAAAATCATTCATATCGAATATGCCTATTTTATAAAAATGCCAACAAAAATGCCTGTTACATAACAAATATGCTTGTTTTATAACACATATGCCTAAAAAAACACCAACAAAAATGCCTGTTACATAACAAATATGCTTGTTTTATAACCCATATGCCTAAAAAACACCAACACCAACAATCACAAGCATAAACACTAACAATAATAGCACCAATAGCAATTCATAATTCCAACAAGCATCATAACACCAACATCATCATCATTAACAACAACATTATCACAAGCATTCATAACCGCACAAGCTTGTTGTAAACCTGTATTTGAAAAATAACAATAGCACCACAATCATTCATAACACCAACAACATCATAAAATTTTGTAAACCCGTCCCGTCTCTGAATAATAACACTAACACCAAGTGCAATTATTGCTTCAATCAATAATAATATGCTCAGTGCTTTTTCTAGAACCACTCTTTACTTGACTTGCAATCCTCAATGACTTCTTCATGTTGAGCCAAATTGCTCCAATCAACTTATTGTGTATTTTGATGATCAACAAAATATAATTTTAGTAAAACTATTTTTGACATATTTAAAACCCTTAATGGATTTTTGATATGTCTTAAGTATTACAGTATTTTGTGTATCAAAATGAACCAAGTAATGCTATTTCTCTAAGTCTAGAGTATTAGGGTGCTATAAGGGAACATATAAGAAAATGTTTTCTTTTTAGAAAATTATCTCCCGATATTTTCACTGCTAATGTTCATTATTGTTAAAATGATTTTTAATGAATTTTTCAAGAAATAGAAAATATGTATTTTGGGCGTGGTAAAATCGCTAAATACTGATTTTGTATTAAAACCAAAATTCTACTTTTTTATCTATTTGGATTTTAATTTTTTAAATATTTTTATTGAATCCAAATGGGGAGTACTTTATTATTTACATTTATGTATTAAAGTAAATGGAAGGTAAATTTATATTTTACCTTCTATTTACTTAAACTAAAGAAATGAAAATATCTTGTAATGTATACAAGTTATATGGTTTATGTCTTCAATCAATTGCTATATGTATAAAATCTATTTTCTGTAAAATCTGGCCTCAGAAGTCAACTCTTGTATATCTAGAGTCGACTCCCCTTAAGTTGGAGTCGACTTTTGCAAAGATAGAGGCAATCTAGTTGAGAGTAGTTGATGTAGAGTTGACCTAACAACATTGGTGTTTTTCGAAGAGTTGACTCTAGCATTAGAGAAGTCGACTCTTGTATAACTAGAGTCGACTCTCGGGTCCAACGGTCGAATTTTTTCTAGCCGTTACAAATCCGTTGGAAGCTCTATTATAAATATCAAGGAGGAATTTTTGGAGAAGGCTAATACACAATCAAGATCCATCTTTCTAAAGCACACCCAAGCTCTCAAGCAACTCAAATAAAGCAATCCAAGGCTCAAGCTCAAAGATATATCATTTGGAGCCCAAGGTAAATGAGAAGAAGATATTCTCTCCAAGTGTGGTAAATTGTATTTGTATTCATTCTTACCTTGTAATATTTGTTCTTGAATTCATATCCATATTAGTGCAAGTGTGTTGGAAATAGGATTGTTCATTTGTATTATTTGTGGATAATGAGTGGCCTCCTAGAGCCCAAGTAATCTAGGTGTGGTATTGTATTGTTGTATTAGTTTTCGGGGTGAACTAAGAGAAAAACCTCAGGGTGTACAAGTTTGCTAGGTGATCTTGTGAGAAAACCTAGTGTTGTGATTTTAGTGGAACCTCAAGTGTCAGGTTGATCTTGAGAGAGTGGAGTAGGTGTTGGAGACACCGAACCATTATATATCTTGTGTTTATATTGTGGTTGTTTGTATATTTATATTGCTATCATTTTCAAACTATATATATATTTATAACAAGTGTATTTTGTGTATAAGAAAATCTCAAGAGCTTTAAAAGGGATGAATTTAGCTTAAGTAGTTTTAATCACTCAATTCACCCCTCCTCTTGAGTGTCCATTGTGTGTGTTCAGGGACTAACACTTCACTGCCTGATCAGCTACTCGTTTAGCAACTACCTCAGCAGCAGCTTTTTTAGAGACTGCCTTAACAACAGTTGTTGTTGTAGAAGGCCTGTAATATCCTAGTATTTTAAGAATAATAATAATTAATTTTTTGTGTTTAAAATATTTTTGACATCTATTAGAGATTATAATTGAGAAAACTAATGCATTTAGAATTAGTGGGTTAAGTTGAAAAAAAAAAAGAAAATGCTAAGTAAATGGACTTTGAGTTAGTAGGCTAAGAAAGTGAGATTAAAATTAATGAACTAAATGAAAGAATAATCTATTCAAAAGAAGATTTAATGAAAAATAATTAAGGTGATAAAATAACTAAAGATAGTGGGTGAAATAATTGAGAAATGTGGGAGACAAAGTAGGGTGTGGACAAATAATTAAAGATTATGAGTGAGAATTAGTGGAAAATAATTAAGAAATGTGACAAAATAATTAAAGATAATGGATGAAATAATTGAGAAATGTGGGAGACAAAGTAGGGTGTAGACAAATAATAAAAAATAATGAGTGAAATAATTGAGAAATGTGAGAGACAAAATAGGGTGTGGATAAATAATTAAAGATTATGAGTGAGATTTAGTGAAAAATAATTAAGAAATGTGATAAAATAATTAAAGATAATGGATGAAATAATTGAGAAATATGGGAGACAAACTAGGGTGTGGACAAATAATCAAAGATATTGGGTGAAATAATTGAGAAAATGTGGGAGGCAAAGTAGGGTGTGGATAAATAATTAAAGATTATAGGTACAATTTAGTGGAAAATAATTAAGAAATGTGACAAAATAATTAAAGATAATAGGTCACTACAATTATACTAAACTTAATTCAATCTTCTATAAATAGAGAGAATTTGAAAGGTTGGAGGACTTAAATTAGAAAGAGAAAAGTTGTAAGAAAGAAAGATTTGAGAATGAGAGAGAGATTTGAAAAAGAGAAAGAAAGAAATAGAAAAAAAAAGAAAATATAAAGAAAAATACCAGAAAATTCTTAAAAAAATCCTATAGGCTAAATTTAGTAGTTCATGTGAAAATTTGTGGTAGAAAGCGTTGTTGGATATGCAAACCGAGGATTCATCACAATATAGAAGAATATTGAATCGCTTCGCGGGAAGGTGAGTTATCTTCGAAAATTTCTTCAAAAATTTCATAAATATGAGAATGAGATTTTAGAATTTTTGATGATGAATTTAGAAGAGAAATACATGATTGGTATTTATTATGGATTTTTGAGACAATAGATGCTTGAAAATCAAAAAAAAAAAGAGAAATAAATAGAACATGGATTTTGAAAATTATGAAAAAAAATTTGGGATTTAGCAATATTGTTTTAGAAATTATTGTGAAGATAAATTGAAAAAATTTTATGAGAAAGTATTTATTCCATAATCTTGAGGAAATAATAGGAGGAAATGGGAGAAATTAGAAAAATTAGAAAAAAAATAGAAATATGATTTTCTTAAGTAATTATGATGCCCAATGTACGTCAAGGTTCATAATTGAGTACGATTGGAAGTCCGACGCAAATTTTGAGAAAAATTATGTTAGGGGCAAAATTATCTTTTTGCAAAGTAACTAGTACTTCCCAACTGGATTTAGTTTTATGAAAAATACTTGGTTTGTAAGTGGTTCTATCCAAAATCTGATTTTATGTTAATGGTTTTATCATGTTGTCATGTTTTGATGTGAAT
This sequence comes from Diospyros kaki, assembly GCA_036245055.1. Lineage (NCBI taxonomy): Eukaryota > Viridiplantae > Streptophyta > Magnoliopsida > Ericales > Ebenaceae > Diospyros > Diospyros kaki. The sequence continues at coordinate 10,421,485 of BSEG01000003.1, forward strand.
ATGTCATGTGGATTGCATTTACATACTATGATGAAATGTGCATATGTACACGATGATATTATTGATCATGCATCGCATAAGGGTTTGAGAGTATGGGCTGGGACCGCTGCTCTACCAAGGGTGTATCCATACACCTCGGTCTGGTAAATGGAGATTGTAGCAGAAACGAGGATGAATGAAGCATAAAATGGCACTTAGCAAAGTGCATGATGAGTTGAATGTATGTTATGTAGCCCATGTATTTAAGTTCTGCTACTTTGAATTCTGAACGTTTTGAGAAATGATGATGTATAGTCTCATTTATAGTTAATGATGATGTATAACCTTATTTATGGTTAATGAGAATGTAAGAATTGATTTATGATTAATGTTAAGATGTTAAGTTCGATTCTAGGTTCCGCATTTAATGTTTATGATGATTCTTTTTCAAGATAAATGTATGAAAATTTTGTGATGGATAAGAGCAATGATATGGTTTAGTTTTAGCAGTATTGAAAAAACAAAATTATTATATCAGAATTGTCCTAAGTTATAGCGCACTCGAAAAATAGGGCGTTACAAGGCCCATTAACAAATCTAACATTCGTTCGTTCTGACATCTATGGAAAAAATTAAAAACAGTAATAAGAATTCAATATATGCAAACTAAAATTGAAATGAACACATTGAGAAGTTTTATACGCTTACTCATAAATATATATTCCTAGTCTCAAAGAACAATCTTACTCCATATCCATTTCTAGTCTGTGTAAAGCAAACTAAAATGAGTGCATTAATATGACAACCAAATAAACTGATTGAGACTGAATTTAACAATTATACTTGAGCTCTCTCTTTGTTTATTACTCGCATTTGACTTGTTTGATTGCCTTGTGTTTTCATTTATTGTTGTGCCTCAACAGGAATAGATTGAGTCTAAGATGAACTGGGAGTATTGTAAAGATTTGAAAATAATAATAATAATAATAGTAATACTAATAAAAAATTAAATAATAATAAAAAATATAAAAAAAATTAAATATAAAAAGAAAAGGGGGAGGTGCGTAGGCAGCCCCCCCATAAATCTCTCTCTCTCTCTCTCTCTCTCTCTCTCTCTCGTTCTCTCTTGGATTTTTGTCGATTGCTCGCGATTCGACCTGTTGATCCTTCATCCGACTTTATTTTCACTATTAAAGAGCCCCAAATCTACAAGAAGGTAAGCGTTTTGGTTTGATCTTGATGATTTTTTTGTTGTTTCAGGGGATGTATGTATTGAGGCGCAATTTGGGTTTTGACTGGTTGTTTAAACTCAGATCTACGGTGATTTGACCGTTGGATTTGGTTGGTTTTGGGTATGTTGGTTGGATTAATCAAGGGTGTCGGATGGTGGTCTCAGATCGCCGAAAATCGCTGGCTATAGTGGCCGGCGGCGACTGGTAGCGAGTCTTTATTTTTGGCAGAAAATTAAACTTTAGATCTATAAAAATCTAGCCGTCCGATCTGTCATTTTTTGGTATGTTGGTCCCCTTGGTGTAGCACACCTCATGGTAGCCTTCGATCGTTTAAAAATTTGCTAGCGGCCGGTGAACGGCGATTGCCAAAATGCGTCCCTATATTAGCCAAAAATTAATTTCTAGATTTGCTAAGATCTAACCGTCTGATGGCTCTCATTTTGAGATATGTCGATGTTCGTGGCGAAGGCTTTCATTCGGTATGCTGGTCGGTCATATATCACCGGCCAGCGGCTGTAGAATATGTGAAAGAAAGAAAAAAAAAGAAAAAAAAAAGAAAAAAGAAAATAGGGCTTTTGGGGTTTGGGTCGAGTAAGGTTTTGGCGTAGGATGGTGGGGCCTGATTGGGTTATAAGATGGCCTAATGTGTTAGGCATGGTTTGACTTAGTTGTGGCAGCCCTTGGACTGGCCAGATCGACTTGTTTTCCTTTCTTGTCACTTGTCTGTGAATCTAGAATAACTTGGTTTGGTTGGTCCAACTCAGGATATCAATGTCAGTCTAATTGGGGTTCTCTTTAATTTGATTGAAATTGGCGATGTGATTGACGAGTCACTTTGTTGATCGGAGTTCTAAGGACAAAGCCCTATTAGCTGATTTGGGACCGAGCAAGACTGACCCCGAGTGTGTTATAGGCTAGCCTATGATGATAACTTGGATTTACCCCGAATCCCGATTTCTGATTAATTCATTTTATTTTGAGACTAGCACATTGCAAATCTTTTTTTAAGACATCTATTAAATCACTAATTAATTAATTATTATGCTTTTAAAAATTTACCAATTAAGTTATAAATATAAATATATATGTATTTTGAGAAAAAAAATTTAAAATATTATCTATATTAAAAGAAATCTAGTTTATGGGTGAGTATAGAAATATATATATATTATTCTTTTTGCAATTTATAAGTGGGTGTGTAGTTCCACCATACACTTATGCGTAGCATGTAAGGCGAGGCATGATGACGTAGTCGATGGCTAAGCTTGACGAATTCCATGGCTCCAAATTCAAATATTGTGCAAATCCAGGTACAAAATAACTGATTCAGGGTGTTCAACAATGGTTAGGATTTCGGTAATTTTTATTTCGTCACTATTTTTATTACCCAAAAGTGACCACCCTATCCTATTCATTGTAGGTTTGGATTCTTAGGACTTAGCTCTATACCCAGGCTCGGACTTGAGTCATTTCTTCCTAGGCGAGTAGACATGATATGTTATGTTTACCTTATATTGTGCACGTATATATTGTTCCACGCATAACTTGTACATGATTTTTTTTATACGAATCATAGAAAAATATTTTTAAATGTTTCTTAAATGCATGAAATATTTTCATCTTACTGGGAGAGAAATAAGTAGAAAGATTATAAGTGATACCCTAACTAATTTCTTGTCTTTGAGTATGTGAAATATTGAATGATATGGTGCATTTTGGGTACCACATGAAATGATAAATGGTTATGATTTGTGCATTACATAGGGTATCATTGCATTATTATTAGAGGACTAATTAGTAGATTCCCTGGTGACTCATAACAGGAAAAGATCATAGTACTGTGAGGCCTGGCATGCTAAGGTCATGAGAGACAGATAGTATATTTCAGCACTACTATCACTTAGGCTATTATGGTATTATAGTGTGATAATGATGTATGTGCCAGTATATGTACTTGTGTGCATGCGTGTATAGGCGCTAAGCCAGTTTCTACTAGTGTGTCCTCAGATTCGGTGCATGCATCACATATAAAAAGTATAGGAGACTTAGGTGGTTAGGTGAGCGACTTATGGGGGTTGTCTCTAGGCACCTATTTTTCCTACACTATTGTAATACCCGAAGTTTTCCTATGGATTATTGTTCAAGAAGTAAAACGTTTCCTTGGAAATCGAAGGATACGGTTGATACATGTGAAGTTCCAGGGTAATTGCCGAGGAACGAATGAAGGGTTTTCCGAAAGATCATGGAAACTACCGTGATGGGGCATTATCTTTAGGTATTTTCAAGAGGTTTAAGGAGTTCTAGGGCTCAAGTGATATAAGTGCAAATAAGTTTTGGGCTAAAGAGTTATTTGAAGAAGTTAAAAATATCTTGTAACTAATTAATTAAAGGAACCAAATGAGTTAACTTATAGTTAGGAAACATAATCATGAGCAATGATAAGGAATCTTGAAAATGTAATTAAGCATGTGGTGTCACATATCTCAATGGACACATGTCGCAAAGGGGTGAAATGGCACAAATCACTAAGGACACGTGGCGTGATCCTACGAAAGCAATGATTACCTATCTTATCCAAGTGACACATGCTAAGCGACACATGGCACACTCGGATTGGCCATAGATGCCTATAAATTCCAAGCCTTTAGAAGGGACAATCTCACCATTAATCAAGAGGAAAAAAGGAGGTGAGTAGAGAGGAGAAACTTTGCTAAAGAAAAAGGTAGAAAAATGCTTCGTCGGAAAATTTGGACTTCCACCGTAAAAGGAGTGAAACAACATCAAAACATCAAGGTAATTCTAATTTATTTCCATAGTTTTATAGATAATTGAATAAGGGTCACGTGGGTTCAAACAGAGGTCAAATCAGAGTCCGGACGAGGGAGAACGGGCCGAAAAACCTCAAGAGGTCAAAATGGGAGGGGCGACTCGTGCAACTCACACGCCACCTGACTGCTGCGAGTGCAGCCCGTGGGGGTCCTTCCCCCAGTGTGTGAGGGGCCCCCCTGGCCCCAAATTTTGTAGTCATGGTCCTTAAATTTATCCCTAGGACCCCATATAAAAATATTTTAGGTTTGAGTTTTAAAAGTATGTTATTTTTGCAGAAAAACATTTCCAAACCCTATGAACAATACCTTAACACTTCCAAACCAGCAAGGTGAGTGCTTCTTGCATCCTTATGATACATACCGAACATTTTGTCTTCACACGGGTAAGGGTGATTCTTGCATAATCATGACTTTCTTTTAAACCAAGCATTTTCTCTTTATTTGTCGTGCATCACTTGGTGTGCGTGGCTAGTTGAAGTCAGGATCTCGTGTTAGATTGGTGAAAAGTCATGGAGATGTGAGAACATGATTGATCAGCGGGGGTGATTGCAACACCTTGGCATCACTACTACATAGGGGGTTTCATATCATTTTACATATCTCATTTACATGCATGCTATCTCTTCTTGTTGCACTCACTTAGATATAATTATCTAACTTGGGTGTCTCATACTCCTGAAACATTCAACGTTTCAGGTGAGTTAGTCGTGACAGGTGCCCCGAAATCAAGCCAGAGGAAAGGAAAGGAAGTAGTTTTCAGATAACTAGCTTCTTTATGTTTTAATTGAAAAAAACGTTGTATTGTGACTTTAGTGTGAGTTTTAATTACTGTAAAAAGGGAGCCTAAATGATCCCTAGATTCCCAGGTTGTATTATGGCTTTTCAGGTGGTTTTTGTGTTAAAATCATATAGTGGAAGCCTTAGATATCTAGCTTATGGTTTTTATAAACTTTCAGGTTCGATCATTTGCTTCTGTTGGCAAAGGCTTCCATAAACGCCATTTGATTAACATGTGGTTGCTAGCGTCATCATGCATATTTGTATGTGTACCTTGGAGAAAAGAAAAGTGGGGCGTTACAACTATGTTTTTCTTTGAATCTCAAATTATGTAAACTTATGATACATACACTGGTTGTTCATCTTACTATTATGTTATCGTATCCATGCTGTTCACTCTAGCATTTTTATTGTATACTCTCCTAGTGGGTATGACATACCTTATACTCGCGAGTCCACAAGACTCACCCATTTTTTTTTAAAAAAAATATTTTCAGGAGATTTTCTTTTAAATACTAGTCCAACAGATCTTCTGGTATGATGTTAGACCTCTTTGGATTCTTGATTTGATATAGGATGCTCTGTGGAGACGCACACTTATTGTTGAGTCTTTTCTTTTGTACTTTATTGTTGTGGTACACAATTGTGCCAAAAGCCCGCGATATGAGACTGTATATGTAATTATGACAACAAGGTGATGGATATTCATTTTTTTGTGTAGCTGCTGTATATGAGATATTGAGATTTTTGTGGAAAGTTGATATAGTATTTTATTCCATGTCCCTGTATTTTGTCAGTGATATTAATGTTTTTAGCAAATCGAGCTAAAGAAGAGATTTACTAATCCACAGTGAGGTCATTGGGCCTAGGGATTAGTGTCGGTCATGATTTATTAGAAATTGGGTCGTGATAAGTACGCTGAGCTTGAGATGAACTAGCTTAGTTCTCTTTGGCCATTTTCCTACTTAATGATCGTAATAATATTCAAAAAGCATTACAACTCAACATAGTCAAATGTAATCCAAGAAGAATATAAAACTAAAAGAGTTAGAAAACTCACTAAATTGTCTTATTTAGATGGAGGAGGTGGAGAATTGTTTTTTCTTGTGCATCCCTTTTTATTGTGCATGTATTCATAGCAAATATGGCATTGCATTCTAACCCCAACTCTCAACATCTTTTTGGAGGATATTTCTCTCTCATCAATTTTTTTTCCTACTAATTTTAGGTTTACCAGGACCCTTCTTATAAGGTGGGGTTTCACTTTTTCTCTATCTACAACAGGCCATATCCTTTTTCTATTTATAGGTCCAAATGCATACTTATAGGCCAAATAGTAAGTATTTTCCTTAAAATAATCATCTACATAATCAACATCTTGCTTCATGTAATGAATGCAAGATATAACATGACAACAAGGAATACCACTAAGACTCCATAATTTGCATGAACATGTACATGCATTTAAATCCACAATAAACTGATCTTCCCCAACTCTAACTTGGAACTTATTGTTTAGGGCTGGTTTAGGAGTGCATCGTCTTGAATCTAGCTTCAACTTTTCAATTTTCTTTCTAATTCTAGGACACAACACATCATCACATTTTAGCATCATGTTCATTTTGTTGTGCATCCTTTCCATAAGTGATGTTCTAATCTCTTCTAACATCCAAATAAGAGGCATTGTTCTTGCCTTACAGACATAACCATTAAAGGTTTTAGTAATGTTGTTATCCACATTATCACAATAAGGAATAACACTTATAAATGCCTTCCAGAAGTGGTGCACCTTTTTACTCAAGAAATCTTCAGCAATTTGTGGTACTTCGTCCCTTAATTCCTTGATAGCAACATTGAAATCGGCCTCATAAGTTGCATTTATAGCCTTCCAAAATAGAAATTTCAGCTCCTGTCCCTTGTGCACTTTTTTTCAGTTTGCATAGATGTGCCTTACACAATTCCAATGCTCAGTATGTACGAAGAGATTGGCCACAACATTTAATAAGCCCTATATATAAAAGACAAACAAATTATGAGTTAATAACATATACAAAAAGAAACATCATTGTAACTAAATAAAAGACAAAGGGAAACAAGTTATAGTGATTAACCTTTTGTTTGTAATTGATTATAGTATAACCAAGCCCAGTGTCCATCCTTAGATCTTGTGCTAATAGGGATAAAAACCACATTAAGTAGCTTTAGTCTCAGCTCTCACAACTGCCCATGCAATTGGAAACATCTAGTTGTTTCTATCTCTTCCAATTGTAGTCAAAAGGGCCCCACCAGTTAGAGTCTTTAAGAAAGCACCATCAACACTAATCATGGGCCTGCAACCCTCATTAAACCCTTTTCTCAGACTATTGAAATCTATATACATCTATTTAAATATAGGTTTATTATTTTGATTATTCTTATCTACTCCTAGCTCAAATGTGCCTTCAGGATCCACCCTCTTTAACTCAAGAATATAATCCCTCAACCATCCATAATGTTCTTCCAAGGTTCCTTTAATTTTGTTTAAAACCTTTTTCCTTGCCTTATAACACGAAACTGTACTGACAGACATGACATATCTTTCTATCAAATCATTTTCCATTGCTTACACTTTATAGTTCGGGTTCTTTCTAAACTCTGATAAATATTATGTTGCCAACCACTATGTTATGGCTTGCATTTTGCTCATGGATTTGAAACGTGTGGTTGGAATCGTAAGTCTTAACTATAAAAGTTCTCTCACTCTTGTTTTGAGAGGCATATATCCTCCATTTGCACACCTCATTACACTTTGCTTCCATCCTCGTATCAATTTTTCTCACCCATCTTATGTTACCCTTGATTGATTCCATACTTATGAATAGCTTGTTTGAATTGTGCAACATTGTCAAACATCATACCAATAGAAAAGTCAAACTCCTTGTGATCCCAACTAGGGTTGTAAATGTTCGATTTCTTCTTTCTTAGCACCCTAACAGTCAATTGCCCTTCCTCAATATTGTCCGGTGTCTTGTTATGATCGTTAGTGTCATTATATACACTATGGTAGCCACTATTATCACTGGCATTCACTCCATCTCCATCATCATCTTCACCACCCCTAATAAAGTAATGTGTAGTCCTAGTGTTCATATTATCAAATCCTAAACCATATCCATTGTCTATAACAGTTCCTCTCAGACGACTCCTATTTTTCCTTGCAATGTCACAGTTATCATCATTAGAGGACTGTGGACCAAAAATTGACAACCTCCTTGATTCTTCTGCCTCAAGGGCTAGTAGTCATCATCACCCTCGCACTCAACCTCACCCTCATTATCTTCTTGTATTTCATTAGTTGTTGCATCTCTCTTTGTTGTTTGTCCATGCACTTCAACGGATGTAACCCATCTTCAACTACAACATTCTTATTATTACTAGCTTGAACATATACCTTTAAGAACCCATATCCTAAACCAACCTCAGTCATCTGGAAGAATTCCTCATCACTTCCCACAAATACCAACCTTTCCCAACCGTTAGATCTAGGTATCTAATATGCCACATTTATTATGTAACTGTACCCCAAGTCTTTTATTCTATTTACTAAATCTCTCAATGTTAACCCTTCCACATTTTGAATCAAAACAACCTCATCACCCTCATACATCATCACGAGTTCACTAACAAAAGTACCCACAGGCCATAACTTCACTGGTATGCTGTCACCATAATGAAAAAATGGACACTAAATAAATTAAACATATAAAAATCTGAGTTATGTTGTCACCATAATGCAAAACAACTACATGGATACAAACACACATAACGGGAACTTTGAAGTCATGTATATTTGGAGGTGCATTCATGCATGCAATTGGGTTTAGGGTGAGTTGGTGGATGATAATGGAATTAAGAACCATTTGAAGCTGATAAAAACATTATAAAAAAATTTATAATGTCCTTATCAACACTATGCATGAATATAGTACATAATAATAAAAGATGTTGTATCATATTGCATAAAACATTATGTTTATGTTTATGTAGCATTTTTTTTTCTAAATTTGTTATTATCATGAAGTAGTATATTGCATAAAACATAATGGAGAAAACATGCTTTAACAGTGTATACATTAGGGCAGATGCTCACATAGTATTTAACATGTTAGGAGACAAAATTGTTGCATATATATTAGGGCTTATAGTTATCAAATAATGTAATGGACAGTAATGGACAAAACATGTTGCATATTGTTATCAAATAATGCAATGGACAGTAATAGACAAAACAGTAATCAAATAATTTAATAATGTCATTGTTGCATAACATGAACAAAACATGGAAGAGGCATAGACAAAACACATGTAGGGGACCACCGATTCTTACCCTTATTGTCTTTTCTACCTTTTGCCCATGGTGAGAACAGAACACAGCCTTCAGGGACCACATATTTGAGACCACTGATTCATAATTTTCCATGGGCTTTACCTAACACATAACATCAAATACTATTATTAAAGCTTGTCAATGTATTGTATAAAGCAAAGGAACCAATATGCAATTTAAGAAAGAGAGAGAAGTCAGGTTGGTTGAGTGATTATTTTAGTGTATGACCTAGAGAGAGAAGTTGGGTTACCTGAGAGAGAGAGAGAAGTCGATGCCTAGCCGGTGTTGATGTTTGCTGTCACCGTTGATTCCGTCACAATCCTAGTATAAATTAATGCCTAGCAGAAGCCGTCCATCGATTCGGTTCGCTTCCTCGACTGTCACCGTCGCCTTTGATTCCTCGCTGTGCGTTGCCTCCATTCTTGTGCTTCTCCGTCGCCGTCCGTTAACTCTATCATCTTCCTCTTTTGAAACCCTATGTAGCAAAGGGGGTGTTTTATGCACAGGAAAAACATCATCATTTTGCTTTGTGCAACAACATGGTAACTATCATGTTTTGAAATGGTTAAGATACAAACTAAATCAAAACATCACACATTCCTGTTACTTAATGGTAAGGCCACAAAATTGGTTACAAGATTCTATATACAATAATAGTTGATGTGCTAATATTTCCTACATATTTTTTGTGTTATTCTTACTTAATTTTTATGCTTTTATATGTTTTTTATATTAATTTTAGGTAATTTATTATGTTGATAAGATTTGAAGGAAAAGTGAGAAAGAAGAGAAAAAGTCATGGATTTCCACTGCTCAAGGGTCCGATTAAAAATAAAAATTTGATCAATTGGAATTTTAAAAAATTGTAAAAAAAAAACTATATGTGAAAGCTTTATTTGCCTACTTTTCTACGCTTCAAACAGTGCATAAATATGAATTTTCTATAGAAAGTTATGGTTGTTGGAATGATAAAAGGTTAAAGTTGTAAAAAAAAAAAAAATCAGCATTACTTAAAATTTTTTCATTCCATTTTCTTCAAGTTGGGTTGATTTGTAGATGGATTAAGAGGCCTTTTAAGAGTTATTTGGGTTGCCTATTTCATGAAGATTTAAGCCCAATTGGACCTAAGAAGCCTAACCCAAAAGTCCAATCAAATTAAGCCCATATCTTAGAAAAATCCCTAAATTGTAATTCTTGATATTTTGAGGGATTATTTTGTATATAGTATGGGACCTAAAATTTTGAGTGAACATAGTTGGTATGAAAGATGGAGAGGGAAAGATGGAGAGGGAAAGATGGAGGAGGAAATTAAGGAGTAAAACATGGTGGGGGAAATTATGAAGGTAGGATATGGTTTGATCCATGTTTTAAGGAGGAAATTAAGGAAAAGAAGAAATGGATGAGAATAAATAGAGAATGAAGGCTGGAAAATTCAGAGAGTTGGAGGTGAGAGAGCTTAAAAGATTGGAGAATTGGAGTATTTTTGGTGGAAGATTTCTTGTATTTACTTCAAGAATTGGTGACAACATTTTTGGAGAAGAAAATCTTACACATCAAAAGAATTTTATTCTCTTTTTCTATTTCCTTTAAATTCTATATTTATATTTATTTGTTTTGTTATGGATTCTATCATTTATAATATGAACTAAACTTTATAAATAGGGTGTTTGGATGTAGTCTAATTATGATTATTTGATTTTCATGGATTGATTTTCTTTATTTACGCAAGTGTTTATTATTATGTTTAATACTATCAAATACTTGACCAATATTTGATTGATATGTTGATATAAATTTAGATTGGAAGAAAAAATCTATAACTTAATCTAGATAATAAACATTACAAGAATAAAATTAAAACGGAAGTAAAAATTTGACTTATGTGGTTAATTATCATTGCATAAATAATTAAATTTGGATTATCATCCATTTAAATTAAATTAGATTAATTAGGTGAAAACGAAATACCCTAGTGCTCTCCAAATCTTGAAACTCTCTATGTTTACTTTCTGTATTATTATATTGTCTTCTTAAATTAATTCACCTTAATCAATTGTTTAAATAACATTTGGGTTAATATAATTTTTGTAATTATCAACCGATTCTTGTGAAAACGATATTTTACTCACTACTTTATTACTTGTCCGATCCTACACTTGCGAAAAATTGCCATCAATAGTCTCCTTGGGCTTAGCCACCCATACATTACAAAGCAAAAAGGGTACAATATATTAAATACATATAAACTCTTTCCTCATGCCCTCAAAAACCCCTATGGACCTTTGGTTGGGATGTCACTATACCCATGCTACTTGAGACTCAAGCTCTACCACACTTGACCCTTTCCTTAACCATTTTCCTTACCTAAAATGATGTAAAACAAATGTGAGTTACAAGACTCAGCAAATATATTCAAAACATGCCAAAAGTAATATGAATTATAAGCATGAATAGAGCAACGAGAACACAATAAGTAAGAACTACTCACAACATTCACATAATCCCCTTCCATACCTTACCGCATCATATATCATCAATTTTATCATATCATCATAAGGACTAGTGTCCTCCCACACATTGGATTTACACCAGGCGAGTATTAAGAGCCGAAACTCCCCATGCACTAGATCACACTAGGTAAGCATCATGAGCCAACGCTCCCCATGCACCAGATTACATTGGGCAAGCATTATGAGCAAACGCTTCACATGCACCAGATTACACTAGGCAAGCATCATGAGCAACCGCTCTCATGCACTAGATTACATTGGGCAAGTATCATGAGTAAACGCTTCCCACGCATTAGATTACACTAGGCAAGTATCATGAGTATACTCCATATAACAAATTTAACCATATGTTCTAAACATTTTCCAAGCATAAACTCAGCCACAGTAATACAATAACTCATTAACATAGACATGAAACCCATTTTACACATGCATATAAGATCATACATGCTTGCACGATTCCCCTATCTCTACCCCTCATGAGTACTCATTTCTCTATGCATAAGACTAATCTTCTTCACAAGAATGACCAATCATGGTATCAAATGACAAATAAATCCACTATTAATCCATATAATGATTTGGAGGAAAAATATAAGCATTAAAGGAAGAATCGAGCGACCACAAGGGTGAATCGATCGACAGCTTGAAAGCATTTGTCGACCACCAAAAGTCTTTCCTCCCAATCGGTCGATAGTTGAGATGCAATGGTTGATAGCCAAGGCCAAAATTGCCACAACGGTTAATGGTCTCAAACCAAGCCATTGACTGAAAGAATGCAGAAAGCTCATGAATAACACAAATTCACCAAACGATTGACAGATCAGGCAATGTGGTTGACAGACAGTAATGAAAGAGACATGCACTAAGTTAGAATACATGCAAAATACGCCAAACTCTTGCATGTTCTTAATCCTAGCCAACAAAAGCATCATTCCTAAGGAAATATAGGATGACACAAGACCCTATTTGATGCTCAAAAGGAGTTCGACTCGAACCAATAAGAAACAAGAAAGATTTACAAACTTTTCGTATGTATAACAAACACATGCCCTTTACACCAAAATGTGGATTTTCTTGCATAAAATCTCATGAATAAGAATATCATAAAATTATGGCAAGAAGGAGAAATAAGAAATTGTATCCATTAAAAGGTATAAAATAAAGAGTCTTGCCTCATAGGAAAAAGAATTTTCCTATAAAAGAAAAGAGATAGTAAGAACTTACATATGAAAGAAGAGAACAAAAGGAGCTTGCCTTGCTTTGAACAGCTGGACTGAAGAGAAGAAACAACTCACTGGAAATCTAGAAATCTCACGTTTTCCCATTTGCATTGACAACCAGACCTAGAAATGACACCGTTTTGCTGACGTGTCCATTATTGAACACATCAGCACATCACATCAGCTGGGGCACACGCTTGCTCGATCTAGGATAAAATTGAAACAAAAGTTAAAGTTCAACAACCAAATTAAAACAAAGGTCAAATTTAGATAAAATTGAAAATTAACCCTAAGTTCAAGATACAACAGTCTATTTGGCCTTTAAAAAGTTTATAAAATACTTTTCTATTTTATCGGACTTGTTAAAATATTTATACATCTTAACATAAGAGACATTTTTTTCTTGATAACTTGCATGTGAGGTACAATCAAATATAATTGAAAAATATTTTGATTCTTAGATGTTTTTAATAATGATATTTCTTATTTCTAATTCTAAAAAATTTATCAACTCATTTTGTATATTATGACCAAAGTAATGGCTAAGAATTTCTCTGTTTTGAATGCGTCTAAGGTATTCTTGCATTATTGAATCAAATTCAATAATTATTTCAATTAAACTCAAAAAAATTTCGTTATTATCTTGATAAATCTTCTCATTTATATTTATAGCATGTTCATTACTTGTTTCATCACTTTCAAGTTTGACACTAAGATTTTTTCAATCTCTACACCCTTTATTTGGTAATTGAATTGTATTCAATTTCAAACAATAACAAAATACTTTATCTAATTTTTTTAAATATTCTAGCCATTTTCTATCATATTTTTCTCCATTTAGTAAATTTCGAAAGTAATGAATTGTAAAAAATTGTCCAGAATTTTTATCTCTTGGAAAATTTAAAAAATGTTTAATTGGATTTTTCTCAACTAACAAATCAATTAGTCTTAACTCTAAATTTTTTCATTGTGCTATATCATAAAAATTTTTAATAGTTGTTTCATCTTCTTCATTAACATTTTTATTTTTGTCGATTGGAATATCTTCTAAATTTTCACTTCAGTACTTTTAGGTGAATTTGAACTGTTATCCTTAAAAATTTCTTTGCAGTTTTAACTAATTTTTCATTTAAACATTCATTTGTTTTTCTAACATTTGATGATTAATATTAATAAGAAATCTATCAAGTGCACGTTTTTAGGATTGAATTAGATCTTCCACATTTCTTTTTTTTTCTTACATTTTTCAAATCTAGATTCATACTTTCTAGTAGATATTTTTATTCAAATAATAATTAATTTAGAGCCCTTATATATTATTTTTCTAAAATAAAAATAATTATAAAAAGTGCAAGGAAGTAGGAATTGTAGCACTTGATTATGCCCTTTTAATTGCACTTTTTGGTGAAATTGTGATAAAACTTGATGTTACTAAAAACTAACCATGATATTAAGATAAAATAATAGTAAGATGGTGTTCTAGTTACTGATATTGACTGAACCAGTAAGATAAACTAAATGTAGGAGGAGATGTCGTTGTTGATCGAACTGGTTATCAGTACTGTTGTGGTCGTGCAGTAGTAAGGGCCAGATGGAAGATAAGAGTCAAATTGAAGCATAGAGTAGCAAAGTAGGTTCCAACTGCTTGAGTTTGACGTCGTGTCACCGACGTTCTGTGGAGAAATACAATTTAAAGAAAGAGAAATTGTAGAGAGAGAGCCAAAGTAGAGAGGTGGGCGAGGGTTTGGGTCATTCATGGTGAAGTCTAAGGCCTTTTATCCATTCTTCTTCCATCATTCCAACGGTCTGGTGATTTCTCGCTATTCAAGAAAGTAGGAACTATGATAGCACAAAAGAGACCCTGCCACCCTCCTCTTCATTTCTCTCTCTCTCTCTCTCTCTCTCTCTCTCTCTCTCTTATGCTATCAAGTTAAGTCACTCAAAGAGTTAAAAGTCAAGTGTTAAACTCAAACCTTTCAAACATTTAATGCAACAGGGCAGGGGTAGGTGGTAAGTCGACAATAAGTGACAGCGGCGTAGCCAATGATAGGCTGATGGTCGATGGTGATAGGACTTCTCACTCCTCAGTCAACATAATAGTCAACTCCCTTCATCTCTCTCTCTCTCTCTCTCTCTCTCGCCATCCTACGTGAGCAGCGTCGCCACCCGAGGGCTAGGCTGACGATCACACGTTTGACGTGTTGTCTCTTAGTTTTCTTCCTCTCGCTATCTTGCATGTCGTGATCGGCGATTGCGTCTCTTGGTCTTTTGTCTCTCGTCGAGGTCTCCTCGCATCGATGTCTTCTAGTTAGTCTCTTGCAACGGTTCTCTCTCCCTAGCATTTTCTCCAGTGTCTCCCATCTTTTGCATCTCTTGTTTATGATGAGTTGCAGGTGTTGTGGTGTATATAAAAAGGAGTGTACTGTATTAAATAGTACATAATTGCTATAACTCGCACTAAACAATTTGCCATGTCATAATATCATGTTATCAGCCATTAGTATTATAGTAATCAAGCTAAGTGGAAGAATGTAAAATATATTACCGTAATGCAGCCTGATTAGTGGGATTAATGGTATAATGGGGTACTAAAAGACGACAACTATCTTGATGAAAGAAAACGTCTAAAACCACTACATAAGATGGTTATTGATCCTCTCTCTTCCTATAAATTAACAAAAAGCCACAAACCATCATGAATATTTTTCTACAACTAAGGTCAAGAGAGGAAAACTAAGAAACCAAACTCATATTACGTAAAAAAAAGATTATGATATGCTCATGACCAGTCAATTCGGGTAAGTAATTTTATTTTTTAGCATGAAATCTTATCAATTTCACAATCCTATTTATGCTTTTATATGTTTATGAAACATACGATTTATGATTAGATGACCAGATCCAAGAGAAAGAGAGGGAGAGAGATGAGCACAAAAAAAAAAAAAATGAAAATGACAACTGGAAACAAACACATGAAATCTGAGAACAAAATCACAAAGATTTTGCATTACGATTCGTGCTTATTCAGTTGACACATAAATTACAATGATATACATGTTTCTTAAGATATAGATGTTTGATTTGCAGCTAATCTATACAAGAAATGGGCATCAATAACACAAGCAGCATGGCCCTCCAGTTTTGTTCAGAAATGGCATTTCCCTTCTTCTCCAGACTCTTGACACATGTTTCTTTTCCACTGCTGAAACCATAGATTGAAGTTGACACTTCTAATCAGTGTTAAAACATTAATCGCTGTGATGGTTCATCGTCTGTTGGCTTGCCAGGAAAAAAATTTACGGAGGAAGATAGAGAAGATAATTGTTGCCCCGTAAGCGTCAAGAAACCCAATGAGCCTGCAGAAGCGGGGTTTTGGCTGATGAAGGCAGCATGTCGACCCTGCCGAATTCCTTCTCTTGTTCTTTGGATTGCGCCCACATCACCATATAGAACCCCGCCACAACCACAGCCGCTCCTATTACACTGCAAACCGACACACACAAAGATAAATGAAGAAGATATGCTAACATAATTAATAAGTTGCTAGGATCAGCAGAAAAGAAAAAAAAAATAAAAGCAGCTACAATTGTTTTGAGTGCATTTCTAAATGCCATAAAGGAAGAAAACACTAAATTCTAGCGTATGAATTCAACATGAAACAAGGTTAGGAGTACATGAAGGTGGATACAAATGCAGCAAAGCAATGCATATACCCAGAACAAAGCCTTCATAGCGTTCATTAATCTTGTACACTCACATGAATATACAACATATATAAGCTTGCATGTATATGGCTACACTGAAGATAAACATCTTTTCTTGACGACTTTGGAAAAATTTAACTTCACAATAGAGTTGTCAAATCCATTTTGCACCAATCGGTATTGCATTAAAGAAAATATAGTACAAAAGTTCTATTATTTTGTTCCAGTTAAAATATTGATTTGATTAGTACCAACAGAACCATCATATCGGCTGGTATAGTGATGGTACTGGGTACTGCTGGTACCTCTTCAAAAATTTTTTACCTAAAACCTCGGATACCATCATCTGTAAGCAGGGAAAATGCCATCAAAATGCCACGTTGGCCATTACCATCCAAGTCATCAAAATGCAATATAGTGTGCTTAAATTCTGTTAACGGTGTTAAATCCTAATTAGAGCCCAATTTGAAATGCAATGAAATCGTAGACTTCTCTCATGCGTGGTTTCAATCTAGGGTTCTTCTTGTGCTGTGAGCAGATTGTGTTCTGATGTGATTGCAAACGAATCTGTAAGGGCTTGAGTTTGTTCTTTGTCTAAGGTGGATTGCACTTTTTGAATCGAATCTCATTGGTGAGAATTGTGACTGATCTGCTATTGCACGATCGATTTGGGTTCCACTGTTCTACTAGGATTCTTAGAATCACCATTGTGACTGTGAATGCTATTGTGGCTATGAATCAAATTGCATCAAACACACTCTGGTATTGTGTTGTACATTGTTGGGTTTTTTTTATTGTGTTTTACAATAATTGTTGTGTTAATCTTCTTTTGTTGGACAAATTGTGTGATTGTCCTACCTTGTGAATTAGGTGCCTGCTGGTCTTTAATATTCTTTGTTGAGTTCTTTGAATGTGTTTTACTGTAATTGCCTACAATTCCGTTGGGTTCAATTTAGGCTCTGACTTGGGGACAAATTTGAGGTTTAGGGTCTGATTTTGGAGGGACTTAATGCTGTTAACAGACGTTAAGCACATGTGGCCATGAGTTTGAGGTTTAGGGTCCGACTTGGGGACAAAATAATTAGGTGTTTTGATGGCTTGGACAGTAAAGGCTAATGTGGTCACGAGTTTGAAAGTTTGATGGCTTATTTGGCCCTTTTAAAAGTACATGGGCCAATTTGACACTTTGCCCTAAATTATTTTATTAGCTATTACCAATTTTGTATAACTTGATATTCTTAAATTATTTAGTCTATAAATTTATAAATATTCTTATTTAATTAATATTCTTAATTTTATGAGTGATATTTGTATGTTCATCACATACCATATCAATAGCATATCCAATACCTTAGCCCATATAGTACTAGAATATATTATTAATTTTATCATAATGATACATTCAAAATGGTACCAAAAATACCATTGGCCGCAACTAACCTACCATACCAATTATAATTGGTACCTTATCTAGCATAATGGCAATTATGCTACACAGTATGTGTGCTTTCTTGTGTCCTCAACTGAAATTTTGTATAGAATATGCAACTCATTAATGACCATACCAAAGTTGTCAATATCACCCAACAAGATATCGGATTTGTCATTGCGATGGTATAGTACTAGTATAGGACAATATTGCTTACCATATTAGATAGATCGATAAAAACAAATTAATAATATATATGATAAAAAGTATGCATAACGATAATAAAATGTTCTTTACAAAATAACATAAGAGGAAAAAAAACTACATCACTATTGTCAAGAACATATCTTAAACAAACAATTTGGAATGCAAAATAGTGAAATTACATAAAATAATGTCTAAATTACATGCAACATACAGGAAAAAAATTAATGACAAAGAAGTTTTTGTATTTTAGAGAGAAGAACAAAGAAAAGATATCTAGACAATTCTTATTAGTAATAGAGTAAATTGCACTAATCACGGGTGAGGTTTGTCATAATTGCAAGGACCATCCCCACATTTCAAAAATAGCATTATGTACCCCTCCATTTGTCTGGTGTTATATAGAAAAATGACAATTTTTCCCTCATATTTAAAAGCAGTGGATTATAATATTTTGGGTGTAGGTGGAAATGACCAAATTGCCATTTATTGAAATGAACAAATGAGATTAATTTCCACCTAGTTTTATGCTATCAATGTAGTAATCGAAAGGTTTGGACAAAAT
Source organism: Diospyros kaki (assembly GCA_036245055.1). Classification (NCBI taxonomy): domain Eukaryota; kingdom Viridiplantae; phylum Streptophyta; class Magnoliopsida; order Ericales; family Ebenaceae; genus Diospyros; species Diospyros kaki. The sequence goes on from BSEG01000003.1 coordinate 10,440,302, forward strand.
TGAGACATGTCTAGACCTTTCATTTCAAGCAAAACATTCACGTGCACGCCAAGAACCAAAGGCGTGGGCATGCACGCTCGCGTGCCAGAGAGAGAGCAGGCCAAAGTCAAATGAGAGAGAGAGAGAGAGAGAGAGAGAGAGAGAGAGAGAGAGCCAAGAACCAAAGGAGGTGGAATCGGCAGGTAATATCAGAAGGCCATACAGGAGGTCTAAAAGAAAGGTAAGTCCTATGCTCTTTATATGAGATTAGCTTTTTTCTTTCTCCCAAACATCATCAAACTTCTCTCTCCTTCTTTGAGATTAGGTTTTTTTTTTCCTTTCTCCTAGGCATCATCAAACCCCCCCCCCCCCTCCTTCTCTTTAGCCCAACATTAAAACCTAAGGTGTGCGGTCACTAGGATGTAGGATTTTAATTGTTGCAAATCTTGCAAGGTCATTGTTGGTCCAAGGCCTCTTGTATAACAGATTGGTTGTTCTCAGGTTTTTTAGTGCTTGCCAGCTTTGAGAGTAGGTCGGCCTACGCATTTTGTTCTTTGGGAATATATTTGATTTGGAAGTATTCAAAGGATTCGGCTAAAGTTCTAACCTTGTTGAGGTACCGGCCGAGTTGTGGTTCCTTTGATTGGAATTCTCCCTTGACTTGATTGGTCACCAACGGGGAGTCACTTCCTGCAACCACTTGGGCTGCTCCCATTTCTTTCGCTAAGATTAACCCGACTATGAGGGCTTCGTATTCTGCTTGGTTGTTGGTGGCCTTGAAATTTAAGCGAAGGGATTGTTCGAGCGTCAGCCCACTGGGGCCTTCTAAAATAATTCCAGCTCCGCTTCCTTTGATGTTGGAACAATACTCGGTGATTGGATTCCGGGCTCGGATTGGGAAAAGATAACTCAGCGCAAAAGTCGAATAGTACCTGAGATTTGATGTGTTTGCGAGCCTAGTATTGTATACCAAATTCGAAGAGCTCGACTGACCATGCGATCATCCTTCTTGAGAGTTCCGGCTTCTGAAGCACCTGTCGGATTGGTTGATTGGTTAGGACCGTGATCTGGTAGCTCTGGAAATATGGCCTGAGCGTTCGGGCTGTTGTCACTAGCCAGGTCCACAAGCCACTTGTCCACGACCTCCTTGAAAGGGTCGCAATCGATGAGGTGGTAGGGTTGGCTTGAAAGGCTCTAATGAAGTTATGGGGTAGGAAAGTTTTACCAAGCCTCACGGTGGGTGCCAAATGTTCTTTCCTGACAAAAGGATGGTCGGAGGCAAGCTTGTAACAGCGAGGGATGGGCCCCGGCGATCGATCCGTTTGGGGGAGGAGGCGGCTGGCACTCACAAGCACTCCGATGCTCGAGTGAGTAAGGAAGTAAAAAGTGGCAGAGTATTAGTGGGTCAAAGAGAAGAACATACCTTGGCTCTGAAGAGAGCTGGTTTATATAGAAGAATGAGAGGTCCTTTTGCATACATGCATCGTGTGTTTGTAGGGTGATGGGACTGAGTATCTGACGTCGGTGGACAATAGTATGGTGTCAACGGGACTAATGTGGATGGAATCCCCATTAATGAGGATGGGATCTTGAGCGGGCGCGAGAACACCGTGTGTACGGCTGCAATGATGCTGTTGCAGGTTGGTGCAGCGCCAAGATCTAGTTTTAGCTGAAATTGGGTCGTGGATTGGTGATAGGACCACAGGTCAAGATTGGGTCGTGGGCTGAGATAAAGGTGAAGGCCGAGATTGGGCAATTGGGTCGTGGGTCAAAAGCTAAGATTGGGTCGATACAGTCCACTATATTACCCCTTTAATGCTCCTTGGGTCATGATAATTCCCCCCCTTTGAGAGAGTTCTTGTCCCCAAGAACTTACAGCAAGTAGCCATTGCTTCATCTAATTCCCACATTCTCTATCTAATTTTTCTTTCTTTCTCTCTCCTTCTAGGCCTCTTCTTCTTCCTCATTCTTAAGTGTCCAAGATCAATCCCAGGCCTAAGTTGCTCCAAAACTTCCATAGGAGAAACTTTATTGAATTTAAGCCCAATACCACCACCTCTTTCTATAGCTGTCCAATCAAATTCGGTCTTCCATTAAAGAATATGATCAACCACACTCGGCTTGATATGGTTAACAGTTGAAACTTGGAGTCTAAAGGAAGAATTAATTGTTCGCGACTTCCTTTGATAGTTCATCCCCGTCCCATACAAGTAAGGTAAGCACGCATCCCTACTTGCAGTTATTGCATTTCCATCTAGCTCACTGCCATGTTCTACTGCAAAACTACTAGCAACATCCTGGAAATGCAGCAATGACGAATTGTAGACTTACCCTCGATACTCAAACCAAGGCTATCTATGAACCTTAGAATTAAGAGCTGCTGTAACTTCAATCCCAACCAATGGTTCCTCAGTGGTTGCCATATGGCCCCCATCTCGATCCTTTTTCCCAACTTGATTTACAACTTGCTTATCAACTGAATCCTTAGTGTTGTCTGGGATCAAAGGCAATAGAACAATGTCCTTAAGAACTCCAATATCTGTATAGATTGGTGGTCCTTCAGTCAGATTTCCCTGATCCAATGCTGTTCCATTTTCCACAAACTCCCAATCCAAAACACCACCAAATCCTTTAGCCCATGCATTAGCCATTGGGGGTAACAAGTTGGCCTTGGCTTCCTCGGTTACTTACACAAATGTTACCCCATTATTCCCTTACAACCTTTTAGTAAGTGCATCTTGAGAGGTTATTTCTTCTTCTAATTTCTCTATCTCAGTAGGAGAATTCCTCTCCAATTCCATAAACTCCTTGCTGCCTCTTGTCATTCAACTAGCTACATCATTTAGCTCTAGTTTAAGACTTCCATGATTATCATTTGGAACATCCTCAGCAAGAACTTCTTTTCCAAAGGGATCGATGTGTTCCTTTAATGCTCCTTCTGCCCACTCACCCTGGACCAAACCCCCATAATTGCTGTCGTCGTTGCTAGCATTGTCATTATAGCCACATTCCTTGTCAATTTCGTTACCTAAATTAGGGTACTCCTTTTTCAGCTGCTTCATTTTAAGGAAGTCTTCTTTGTTAAGACTTCCACAATAATCCTCGAAGAATTCAGTGGGAAAGTTGCAATGATACTTCTTAATAAGCATCATTGCAAACTCCTGCAATTGTTCGTGTAACATACGTCCGAATTTCTTATATGTTTCATGTATCTTGCTACTGGTTTTCTTGTCAATTCGGCTAGATTTATTATCCAACCTTTCCCTTACTTGATTCTTCTGATTAAACTATTTATGATTCCTGTTGTTGCCAACTTAATATGCAGCCTTCTCCTGGTGCCATTGAGGCTCAAATTGCCTCATGGGTGTACAGCCTCCCCTGGCTGCACGAGCATGACACCTTACTGAAAATGTAGCATTCTTCTACTGCAATTGAGTCTCCCAAGGCCTCACGTGTATACTGTCTGTCTTGGTAGAACTTTCATGGGCGGAACTAACCACAGGCCAAGAAACTGGAACTATTTCCACCCTACTTCGCCTCCCAAATTCACACGTCCAAATCGAGGGCTACTCTATCACTTGGAAATTAACCATGTTGGCCGGTAATAACCTAAATGGATCAGAATTCACTTGGCTATCTTGCCGATGAAGTCCGCCTCTCGAACTCCAATCCTCAGCACTACAACAGTTGTTTATCACCCTAAGCATCTGAGTCAATTTCCAAAAATCATCTATCTCCGCTACTACTTCCAATTGCTTCGGAATTAAGCGACTCTACCTGGATTCTTCCAGATCCAATTCACTGGTTGAAGATTTAATCGGCTCGGTTTAGTCTCCTATAAGTCGCCTCGCTCTGCGACACCTTACTCGCAGCTTCCAAAGTCACTAAAGCTTCAACATTTAATTCCGTTTCTATAAATGCCTACCACATTGCATTCAACTTCTACTTTTCCTCCACAATCTGAACCAAGACTCATGTGACTCGATCTGTCTCCACTTCCCTTAAATCGAATTGAACCCATAGTCGAGGATCACAGATTTGCTAATGGAACTGGAATTCACGGTTGAGAATCGATCTCTAGCTTCTCCTTCAGAATTAAATCTAAGATACGCTCACCCGCTCCAAATCTGCCACTGGATCTGCTACGCCTTTCACCTTCAGCCTTAGTTATCAACCAACGCTCAACCTTAGTGTGTTGGAATTGATCACTCGTCTCCTGTACGCGAGTCAAATTCTGAATCTCTACTACCTCAAATTGCTCCGGAATTCAAGTGCTCATCTTGATTTGTTCCTGGAAGTTGGCTTGGTCAACGGTTAGGACTATCAATTATGTTGAATTCACCAGACCATTTGAATCGCCTCAAGCCCCACTTCCTTCTCGGTCAATCACCGTTCATGCCGGAATCGAAGTCGCAATCACGAAGACTCCGATCGCACCACCAACTGTGGATCGGTAGTCTACAATTTCCCGCCAACCACGGAATTCACTGCAACCGATCGCTATGGATCAACTACCACCTGATCTGATCGAGATCACTAGTACTCGATTTTGTTGCAGTCATTAGGCTCACCGAATCGTTGTTCGATCACTTCACTGGAATCGCTTGGGTTATCTCCCAAGATTACAACCTACCTTGCTGCTGTCGGTTTTCAAAATCACCTTCAGATTTCGTGAATCAACTGTATTAGACAACAACTGTCGACATCCGGTGGACCTTAATTAGCAATGAAAACGATCAAGGAATAATGCTCTAATACCATTTGTCATGTACCTAGGGTTTACCTAGGGTTTGAATTAGTAGCCAGAAAAATCCGATAGAGCTAAGTCTAAGAATAAAGGGAATTAGGGGGAGATTGGACAGAAATGGAGAAGAATTTAGAGAGAAAAGAAGGAGAGTAGCAGAGAGAAACGAGAGGGAGATTGGAGAGAAATCTAGAGAGGGAAATGCGAATTTCATTCAATCAATTCAAGCATATCCTCATCTGATTACAGTAGCCCTTTATATAGGCATATTTGATTGCATAACCACTCCCATGGTTCTAACTAATTGCTAAAATATCTCTTAACAATTATCATAAGCCTATTACTATATTATCTCTTTAATGCTCCTTGGGTCATGATAATTTTCTTTAGGGAATTGGAGCAATTTAGTGGCAATGTGTGGTCGAAGAGAAATCTGTCCTTCATGAACAATTAGTCCAAGGAAATCAACAGTTGTGATGCCTAGTGTCATTTTCTTAGCAGAGAGCATAATTCCATATTGTTTTAGGAGGGAATGGAATTGGTAGAGAGCATAATTCCATATTCCACAACTTTCTTGATGAAAGCACGGTTAAGAGATTCAAGTGTCAGCTCATGGGAACTCCACCTTTGAGCGTGACAGTGGCCAATGGGAGTCGAGTGATGAGTAAATCAACCTGTAATGGCTTTGGTTGGGAGATGTAAGGGGAGAGATTTGAGGCAGACCTAAGGCTCTTGCAGCTAGGGGGTTGTGATGTAGTTCTTGGCGTGGATTGGATGAAGGAGGTGAGCCATTAGCTTCGATTTCAACCGGAGGGAGGTCTCCTTTAAGAAAGGAGGAAGGAAGATGACTTTGATAGGGGAAAAAGAAACAGGGGCGTGCAAAATGATTTTTGGAAAAAGACTGCAAAAGGTGATAAGAGGAAAGTGGAGTCAGCTGGCAAATCTATTCTCAATTGTGGCCATAGAGGATATCCATGCTAGACATAAGGGGCAAGGAGAAATATTCCTAATAGTCAGCACACCCCAAGGTATGCCCAACCAAGTACATCACTTAGATTCCTTTAATACATTGCTAGAAGAGTATGATGATCTATTTGTTGAGCCCACATCCCTCTCCCCTACCAGAATTTGTGACCATACTATTAACCTAAAGCCAAATATAGAACTTGTTAACATTAGATCTTACCGATACCCCCCAATCCAAAAGAATGAGATTGAGAAAATAGTTAGGAACAGAGGCAGATCCAGGAATTTAGGTGGGGGGAGGCTGAAATTTAAAAAGTTAATGTAATAAAATTTTTATATAATAAATTTTCACTAAACTTGTGCGCGACAAGGTTTTAAAACAAAAAATTCATTAAACTTGCGCTAGATTGATTTTGCTCACTATGAATTGAAGTACTTTCACTAGTGTGATGATCTCTTTTTGAAAAAAGATAATAATGTTTTTCCTTTCTTCACAAAAGGTTATTGTTTCATCCTAAATTCTAAGATACACAAACAAAAAATAGCGCAATTCAATAATCGAACAATTAAAATATTTAACTCAAAATTTGAGGCAAAAGCAAGGCCAATACAACAACTGTATTTCTAGAGTTTAAACAAGAGAAGGCAAAAGTATGATCGATTCAAATATTCAATAACAGATTCACAATAACACATTCTAGGCTTCTAGCCACGCCAATTCCTAAGTTCCTAACTAAATGCAGGAGTTAAATAGGTAAGCAGACACAAAATTAGCAGAAAATCACTTACTTAAAACTTGCTGAAAAAATGTTACAATTTCAACAACAAATCAAGCATAAAGAAGGAAAAAAAAATATGGGCGAAAAATAGAAAAACTATCTAGATTTAGTTGTCAATCGAGAGAATCAAAGAACTGAAAGAGAGAAAACATACCTGGGCTCAAATGAAGCAAATCTGGAAGTTTTTTTTTTTTTTTTTTGGGAGGGGGGTAAAACGAAGACCTAAATCAGAGGGCAGCGAGCAAGAGGATGAAGCTGACTGGACGAGCGAGCGTGGGGGCGAGGCCGAGCGAGAGCAAGAAAGAAGCAGTTAGGCAGAGAGCAAGGGCGAGAGGCAGCGAGGGTGAGTGAGAGCAAGAGAAAGGCAGCGACAGCAAGAGAGGTAGAGAGCGAGGGCGAGAGGCAGCGAGGGCGAGCGAGAGCAAGAGAGAGGTAGAGAGCGAGGGCAAACACGAACGGACGAGCAAGAGAAGAGGAGGTAGAGAGCAAGAGGCAACGAGGGTGAGCTGTGAGCGAGAGTGAGAGAGGAAGGAGAAGAGAAGGGTTTGCAGGCAAGTGGGCTAGGCTGGGAAAAATTAGGGTGGGCTGGACTAATACTAAATAATCAAAACATTTACTCTAGCAATTTAATTTTTGTTGTGGGCTGCCCTGGGTTGAAGCTCAGGGCAGCTCACACATAGATCCGCTCCTGGTTAGGGATATGCTTTAGCAATCTATAATCTGCCCTACCCAAAACCCTTTTGCTTCCCCTGTTTTATTAGTTAAGAAGAAAGATGGATCATGGTGATTTTGTGTGGACTATCACCAACTCAATGCCATGACTATCAAGGATAAGTTCCCTATACCCCTTGTTGAAGACCTTTTAGATGAACCACACAATGCCCAATTCTTTTGTAAGCTTGACCTACGCTCAGGTTATCACCAAATTAGAATGAGACCCGAAGACATACACAAAACAGCTTTTAGAACCAACTATGGGCACTTTGAATTCTTAGTGATGCCCTTTGAACTCACCAATGCCCCAACTACTTTTCAATCCCTCATGAGTAGAATTTTTTAACCTTACATTTGAAAATTTATATTGGTATTCTTTGATAATATACTCATTTATAGCCTTACTTTTGATTAACACCTATCCCATTTAAAGACCACATTTGAGATCCTCAGATCTAACTAGCTCTATATTAAGAAATCTAAGTGTGCTTTTGGTTAAGGGTAAGTTGAGTATTTAGGGCATATCATATCTCAGGAGGGGGTTAGCACGAATCCAAGAAAAATAGAAGCTATGGTGTCTTGGCCAAGGCCTACAATGGTGAGGGCACTAAGGGAATTTTTAGGATTGACCGAGTACTACCGTCGGTTTGTGAAGGATTACAGTGCCATTAGCAAGCCCCTAACAGACCTTTTAAAGAAAGGGGGATTCAATTAGGGGCCTTTAGCAAAAGAGGCTTTTGAGAAGTTGAAGGGGGCCATGAGTAGGGTGCTGGTCCTAGGGCTACTTGACTTTAACAAACCTTTTGTTTTAGAAACAGATGCAAGTGGAACAGGCATTGGGGCAGTGCAAGTGTAGGAGGGAAGGCCATTAGCATTTTTGAGTCAAATCTTGAGCCCTAAGCATTCGAGGCTCAACATCTATGAGAAAGAATTTATAACTATATTCATGGTTGTTGACAAGTGGAGGCATTATTTGGAAGAAGGTAGATTCATAATTAGGACAGATTATGAAAGTTTGAAGTTTCTGTTACAATAAAAACTACAAACTCAACTACAAAAGAAAGACATGTCTAAGCTAATGGGCCTTGACTATACCATACAATATGGGAAGGGAAAGGAAAATATCACGGCTGATGCTTTATCAAGGTGCCATGAGGAAGGGAGTGCAACACCCATAACCCTGGTAGTTCCAGAGTGGTACCAAGAGGTGATCAATAGCTATGAGCGAGATGAGAAGATAAAAGAGTTGTTGGAAAGGTTAATTGTGGGAGCCAAAGAGGAAGAAGGGTACACCTTAGTTGAAGGAATGTTGAGATACCAAGGGAGAGTGATGATTGGGGATAGCGCAGGACTCAAGGGTAAAATCATGCAAGCCTTACATGAGTCTCCTTTGGGGGTGCAATCAAGAGTGCAAAGCACCTACTTGAAAGTTAGACAACTTTTCCATTGGCTGAGAATGAGAACAGAAGTTAGGAGGTGTGTGATGGCTTGTGACACCTGTAAGAGGTGTAAGTCAGAAATGGTAGCCTACCTTGGGCTATTACAATCACTGCCTATTCCCAACCAAGCTTGGATAAGTGTGTCCATGGATTTTGTAGAAAGGTTACCCAAGTCAGAGGGAAAAGACAATATGTTGGTGGTAGTGGACTGACTAACCAAATTTGCTCATTTCATAGGGTTGACTTGCACTTATACAGCTAAAGAGGTGGCGAGGGCCTTCTTAGACCAAGTTGTTAAGCTACATGGGACTCCTAAATACATTGTTTCAGACCGAGACAAAATTTTCACTACTTTCATGTGGCCGGAACTGATAAGGGCCTTGGGAACTAAATTGAGTATGTCAACAACATACCATTCTCAATCAGATGGGTAGACCGAGAGGGTGAACCAAATCCTAGAGACATATTTAAGGTGCGTTTGTCTTTTATAGCCTAAGGAGTAGCATAGATGGTTATCTTTGGCTTAATGGTGGTACAACACCAACCACCATTCTTCTACCAACATGTCCCCCTTCAAGGCCCAATTTGGATACAAACCACCTATCCTACCTATCATGGAGGGAGGCTCTAATCTAGCAACAGTGGAAGACTATTTGCAGCAATGAAGAAGGGCATCACAATAGTTGAAGCAGGAACTAGCAACAACAACAACATATTCAGCCTTTATCCCACTATGTGGGATCGGCTACATGAATTCTAGACTTCCATGTATTTCTGTCTTTTATCATATCTTCATTGAGGTCTATACACTTCATATCAAACTTTAATGTCTCCCTCAAAATCTTCTTAGGTCTGCCTCTACCTCTTTTTTTGATTAATTGTTCCATTTTATCAACTTTTCTCACAGGAGCGTCTCTTGGTTTCCTTCTCACATGACCAAACCATCTTAGTCTAGTCTCTCTCATCTTCTCCTCTATTGGCACTAATCCTATCTTATTACGAATAACTTCATTTCTAATTTTATCTTTTCTTATATGGCCGCACATCCATCTTAACATCCTCATCTCCGCTACACTCGTCTTTTGCTCATGTTAGTATTTGACTGCCCAACATTCTGAGCCGTACAACAAAACTAGTCTTATAGTTGTCCTATAGAATTTTCTTTTAATTTTAATGGGATTTTACCATCACATAACACCCCTGATGCATTTCTCTATTTTAGCCAACCTGCCTTAATTCTATGTGTGACATCCTCATGAATTTCTCCATCTTTTTGAATCACTGATCCCAAATATCGAAAATGGTCTTTTCTTAGTAAGATTTGGTCTTCCAATTTTATTATAACATCCTCCACTCTTGCATTCTTACTAAATTTACATTCCATATATTCTGTTTTCTTTCTGCTTAATTTAAATCTCTTAGATTCTAAATTGTTTCTCCATAACTCAAGTTTAGTGTTCACTTCTTTTTTTGTTTCATCCACCAACACTATGTCGTCTGCAAATAGCATACACCATGGCACCTCTGTCTGAATATCTTTAGTGAGTTCATCCATTACTAAAGCAAATAAGTATGGACTTAGTGCAGAACCTTGATGCAATCCTATTATAATTTTAAACGGTTCAGTATCCCCTCCGCATGTTTTGACTCTTGTATCTGTACCATGATGCATGTCCTTAAGGGCTTGTATATAGGCTATTCAGACTCATTTCTTCTCTAAAACCCTCCATAATACTTCTCTAGGAACCCTATCATAGGCCTTTTCTAGATCTATAAACACCATATGTAGGTCCTTCTGATAATCCCGATACCTTTCCATTAGGCGCCTCAGTAGGTATATAGCTTCCATTATTGACCTACCGGACATGAAACCAAACTGATTTTCTGACACATCTGTTTCTTTTCTAAGCCTCTACTCTATTACTCTCTCCCAGAGTTTCATGGTATGACTCATTAACTTAATTCCTCTGTAATTTTCACAGTTTTGAACATCTCTTTTGTTCTTATATATAGGGACCAAAGTACTCTTCCTCCACTCATCTGGCATCTTTTTTTATTTAAGAATCGCGTTAAATAATTTCATTAGCCAGGAGATACCTTCTTCTCCCATGCATTTCCATGTTTCTATTGGTATATTATCCGGTCTCATCGCCTTATGATTTTTCATTTTTTTTAATGCTTGCCTTATTTCATTTGGACTTATGCGTCGATAAAATGTATAGCTCACGTTCCCTTCGGAGTTACTAAGATGTCCCAACCTAACTCTTGTGTCGCCATCATCATTGAATAATTTTGTGAAATACTCTTTCCATCTCTCCTTAATGGCTCTCTCATTCACTAATACATTTTGATTTTCATCTTTTATGCATTTCACTTGATTTAAATCCCTTGTTTTTCTTTCTCTTGCTTTAGCTAATTTATATATATCCCTTTCTCCATTTTTTGTATCAAGTCGTTTATATAGATTTTCGTATGCTTTTGACCTTGCTTCACTAACAGCTTTTTTTGCTACCTTTTTTTATTCTTTATAATTTTTTTGATTTTCTTCATTGTTGCACTGATATATAGCCTTATAGCAATTTTTCTTATTTTTAATTTTCAATTGCACTTCTTCATTCCACCACCAAGACTCCTTAAGGTTAGGGGCTCTGCCATTTGTCTCTCCAAGCACTACCTTTGTTGTGTTTCTCAGGACATTAGCTATTTCTCTCCACATTGGGTTTGTCTATCCTTCTCCATTCCATTCTCCTCTACCCCTTAATTTTTCTTTGAAGATTAGTTGTTTCTCCCCTTTTAAATCCCACCACCTGATTCTTGAATTTTGTTTTATGTGATTTTTTCTCTTCCAATTTCTTACTTGGACGTCAAGTACTAGAAGTCTATGTTGAGTAGTCAAACACTCTCTTGGTATCACCTTACAATCCCTACAACATACCCGGTCCTCTTGTCTCATGAGGAAGTAATCTATTTGGGTGCTTGATGTGACATTTTTATATGTGATTAAGTGTTCGTCCCATTTTTTGAACCTACTATTGGTTATGATGAGCCCATATGCCATTGCAAAATCTAGAATAGACTTACCCTCATTATTAATTTCCCCGAATCCATACCCTCCATGTACCTCTCTATAGCCGTTTCCGTCTCTACTCACGTGACCTTTTAAGTCACCTCCTATAATCACTTTCTCTCCTCTTGGTATCATTTGTATGAGTCCCTCTAGGTCCTCCAGAATTTTGCTTTTATCTCCTCACCTAATCTCGCTTGTGATGCATATGTACTAAAAATATTCATAGTCATTCTTCCTAGAATAACCTTCACCATAAAAATCCTATCCCCTATTCTCTTTACATCAATTACCTCATCTACTAAGCTTTTATCCATAATGATCCCCACTATCACGAACCTAGGGTTCGTGATGGGTTAGAAGAGGAATTGGGGAAGAATAAAGAAGAAATGAAGGGGGAGATTGCAGAGAATTTGGGAGAGAGGAATGAGATAGTGCTGATCGAGAGAGAGAGAGAGAAAAGAGAGATTCAATTATCAATTCAATTTCAGCATACCTCCCCTCCATTTACATCAGCCTTATATAGGCATATTTGTCCCCTAACAACCTTGCACATGCAGCCATGTGCACCTAGCTAATTGCTAGAATATCCCTAACAAACTATTTATGAGCCTATTACAATATTACCCCTTTTATTATATCTCTACCCAATATTATCCTTCTACTACTCTAGGGACATGACAATTTCCCCGCCTTGAAACATGTCTTGTCCCCAAGACATGCCAAACTTTCACAGCTTCCAATATGCTTCCTTTTTCCTTTTCTTCCACAGCTTTGCTGGAGAAATTTTGAAGCTATCTTTCACTGCCAATGGAAGGATCTCAGGTGACTTTTGCTCTCCATGCATGGTATGAGTCTTCCCACTGCTAGTAGCACCATAAGCAAACATTATACCATCAATTCCTTGCATGGCACCACTTACAACCTGCTGGGCTGCTTCATCAATTCCAGTCTTCATTCCTCCCTTCAACAAGGGTGACAAAAATTCTAATCAGCCAGCTGTAGTAACAACGAACATAATGGAATGAGACTTGTTCTTTCCAGCCAAACTCTCGACATTTTTCTCCTCTCAATCAGCAACATCTTTTCCCTTTTGTTGGCTGCAATTCCCCTCTATTTGGACTTCTTTTTCAGCAATATCAAATGATCCCTCTGCATTGGCTGCCCTATCAATTTGTTCATTACAAGTTCCCTTCGAAGGATGTAATCCATCACCGATATCATCTCCAAAATTGGCAGCAATATGGTGGCATTGTTTAGGATCAGCAAGTCTTCCTTCTGCTGGGGCTGTCTCCTTCTTATCGTTTGATAAAAATCCCTCCACGTTATCTAATCCTTCAACCTTCAATTGTTGTTGCTCCTCAACCTCTTCCATAAAATGATCAATGCTCTTTGCTTCCATGTTTGCTCTTTCTTTCAGCTTCTCCTCCTGCTGTTTCATTCCAAGGAATTCCTCGTTAAAGCTTCCATGATAATCATCAAAATATTCCACCGAAAATTTGTAATGATACTTCTTAGATAGTATCATTGCAAACTCTTGCAACTTCTCGCGAAACATTCGAACGAATTCCTTGCACTCTTCATCAAACCCACTGCTGGTTCCTTTGTCCAATTGGCTGACTCCATTCTTCTGTTCCTTGTTGCTGCCAATTGAAATTGCAGCCTCTTTTGGCTACCCTTGAGGCTTCATTCCAGCTGAGAATGAAGCATTCTTTTGCTGCAATTTAGGGCTCATTTGCTCCATGTATGCATTGCTCCCCTTAGTTGCCTTTGTTTCCCTTTGTTCACAGCCTCTCCTAGCTTCATGAGTAGGACACCCCACTGAAAATGCAGCATTGGTCCACTGCAATGGAGGCTGCTCTCTTCCTTGAAAATTAACCACTGAAAATGCAGCCTCATTCGGTTGCAATTGCGACCCCTTTTGTTTCAGGTGTGCCCTGCTTCCCTTAGCTGATTTTTCACAATCAGCATACTTTGAAGACCACATACTGCTCTTCTTCAAACAACTTAACCCAAAATTCAAAACCAAAATTAACCTCCTGAAATTACTGCTCCATTATGATCTATCTTAATGAAGTCGGATCGGAATTACCACAAAGGAGCACTGGAATTCACAGCCAAGAATCACCCATCCAAATTCACCTTCAAAAATCCACTCCCAGCTGCTCCGAACTTTGCTCAGCTTCTCCATTTGTAGCTGATTCTTAATCAATAGCCTTCCTTGCTCACCGAAGGCACTGTCGGACACCACCGCCTCTGACTCTCTGCTGCAAATTCAACAATCGCTTGGCCTCGAATCCGCTTCCGATCTGGGTCCTCTTCCTGGATCACCCCAAAGCACCGACAATCACCTAGCTCGTTGGAGTTTGATGCGCTAAATCACCTCGACTTTAGCAGCTTCGATCAGAATTGCTGCTCGATCAATCGAAGCCCAATTCCTTCTTGCACCAGTCGCCACCCAATCACCGTCCACAGGCTCCCAGCCCAATTGCGCTCGCCTCTGGTATTTCCGAAATCTGGTAGCAACTACACCAATTGTCTTTGCCTTCAAAAGTCAGATAGGACTGTTCAAAATTTCTGGAGATAGTAGCCTCACACAAGCTCAAGAGAATCGCATGCGCCACCCTCAACAATTGCAATGGATAGCAGCAGCGAACCCCCCCTCAGTCGCTTCACCAACACGAGTCGGAAGGCAACCAAACCGTAGCACACAGCCGCACGTGTAGGAAACTTATCAGTCTGGTCGGACTGGTCTTCCCGACTGGTCGCAACTCGCTGGGCTGTCCGCTCCACGTCCGACAGACTCACACTGCCCTTGGACAATCGCAACCCCCCTAGACCGTTCGTTTCACCTCTGGTCACCGTCCAACACTCCAAATCTGCTTCGGCTTGCTGACCCACACTGCCCAGCCTCAGAAATAGCCGCAATCCACCTGCTCTTCTACTTCACAACAATCGCCCAGGATTAGCGATTGCCTCATCACAGTTAGCAATCTTCAGTCCTCTAGCAAAATGAACCGATAAGCAACGGATCCGATTCAACCTTCTTGTTCGCCTGTTGCAGAAGTCCCTACACTCGCCTCGCCTCGCCTCCAGATCGACTACAGCAACTCGAAAAACAATAGCGATTCACCCTACTGTTCCACCTTCAATAGTCGCTCCGATTCCGATCTGTTGTTGGATCACCTTCGATGGACTTCGATTGCGAAGGCTCCTCAGTTCGCGTTGCCTCTGATGCTGTCTGCGTAGCCAATTTCAGAGGATCTCCCGTACCAGTCGTTCTCTCTAGTCGCAAATCCTCCTCTGGTTCTTCCTACCCACTGGTCGCGTTTGGTAATGGTCGCGACACCTTCCTCGCCCCTGTCGTCAACTACAATGGAGCTCTCGTACCGACCTTCTGCTCTAGTAGCGAGTCTCCTGGCTGTCGGCGTTAACACCAGTGGACTCGCTATCACCTCCGAACTTCTGCCTATTCACGAACGTCTGGGTTGCTCGACTTCCTTGAGTGACTGTGTTGCAACTAACGGGATTCTCTGGAATTGAGGATCGATCACTGTGGAAGGAGGCTAAGGATCGTCGCTAAGATACAACGACCAAGATTGTCTGGGTTGGCTTGCCTTTATCCCATGCAGCGACTTGGATCCAACCCAAGTGAGCAGCACACTGCCAAGCCCAGTCGGATTCGCCTTCAAATGAGAGTCGCAACAGAAACACAGCCAGGATGGTACTTCTCTGCCCAATCAATTCCACCGAGAATCGACTACCAAAATTACATGAACCACAACCAAAGAACGATGGCTCTGATACCAATTGTCACGAACCTAGGGTTCGTGATGGGTTAAAAGAGGAATTGGGGAAGAATAAAGAAGAAATGAAGGGGGAGATTGCAGAGAATTTGGGAGAGAGGAATGGGATAGTGCTAAACGAGAGAGAGAGAGAGAGAGAGAGAAAAGAGAGATTCAATTATCAATTCAATTTCAGCATACCTCCCCTCCATTTACATCAGCCTTATATAAGCATATTTGTCCCCTAACAACCTTGCACATGCAGCCATGTGCACCTAGCTAATTGCTAGAATATCCCTAACAAACTATTTATGAGCCTATTACAATATTACCCCTTTTATTATATCTCTACCCAATATTATCCTTCTACTACTCTAGGGACATGACACCCACTCTATTTTTTGCTCGATCATTTCTTGTGTACCATATTTTATATCCATTTTCTAATAAAGTTTTTGCTTTTTTCCCTACCCATCTCGTCTCTTGAAGGCACATAATATTAATCTTTCTCCTAATCATCACATCTACCACTTCCATAGCTTTGCCTGTAAATGTTTCTATGTTCCATGACCCAATCCTTAATCTATGATTTTGTTTTCGGCTTTGGCTTTGACTTTGAATTTGATTTTGTTTTTTGATTTTGATTTTGTTTTTGGTTTTGATTTTGTTTTTGGTTTTGATTTTGATTTTGATTTTGGACTAACTTCTTTACCCACATCCGTCCAAGCAAATACGGGAACCCTTGCTCATTTGTCATTACATCCGGGGGCCAATGTAGGGGCCCTAGCTCACTTGACACTACATGCGGGCAATGTAGTGCGTCGCTATGAAGGGTTACGCTCACGCCCAAATGTTTTTTTCATAATTTGTCTAGAGTTCATGTTTTGGATCTGACTAAGTTTTACGTTGGCTGTCGACTACCTAACACAACCCTCCTCCTTTATCCGGGCTTGGGACCTAAAATCAAATGAAACAAACGGCTGACTGGAGGAGTGAGAGGGAGTTTACTGTAGGGGACGAGGTGTATTTGAGGCTGAGGTACCCCCATCTAAAGTCAATTACTCATGGTAAGGTAACTAAACTAGCCCCAAGTACTTTGGGCCTTTTCCCATAGAGGCTAACGTGGGAAGGGTGGCATATTGTCAAAGGTTACTAGTAGGGTCTCAAATCCATCCAGTGTTTCACGTGTCCCTCCTAAAGAGTTCAATGGGATCTCGACCGGTGAGTACTACCTTGCCTGTACTTCATAGAGAAACTAACAAACCAGTGGAGCCAGAAGTTATTATTGAAAGGAAGGTGGTATGCAAGCACAAGGCTCCCCTGATATAAGTATTGGTCAAGTGGCAAGGCAGTTCATCTGATTGCAGCACTTGGGAGTACCTTCTAAACCTCCTAAAGCGTGTTTAACTATTTTGTTTGTATTATTGTTTGTCTTGTTGAGCCCGTGAAGCTCACAGTGTTATTATATTATTGTCCTTGTTTGAAGCATCCAATGCTCATTGTAAGTAACAGAGTGTTTCTCCTCCTTTATATAAGGAGTGTTTTGCCCCCTCTGTAAGATATCAAAAGCCAAAAATAAAATCACTTGTGTGTTTTCTTATTCATGGTCTTCTAAACACTCTCTCTGGTTCTTTGCTTAGCTTCTCTCCAGTAATAGAAAAACCATGAGCAAAGTACTGGAACGAGTATGCTCTACAATTGCCTCTCTTGAGGATCTTCTACATTAGAACATCTCCTCTACTGACCCAATGATCCTAGACGACCAGGGGTGGAGTTGCATGTAAAAGGCCAAGGCTAGATAGGCATATTGTGGCCAGAGAGCCGTTTGAGAAGCCTTGTGCCCAAGCATACCTCATGCAGCTCCCTATCTCTGGTCTACTTGGTACCATAGACACAACAGTAGTAGTTAGGCAGTACAAACTGACATAACAAAGCTGATCTGATTTTGATGAAGTATATTTTAAACACAAAACTCTAATAAAGTGTTGATGATATTAGACTTAAAAGAGTTTGGACATGTTAAAATAATTGTTTTGGACTTTAAGGTTTTGATCTTAAACAGCAGTTTTAAACTTTCCTTTTTAAGTCAACGAAATCTCTTGGATCCTAAAGATCCTAAAATATTGTTAAAAAGTTTTTGAAAGACAAATAAAGTAGCTTGAAAATTTAAGAGAAATTAATTAAACATTGAATTTAGTGAAAATTGTCCTGCTTCATGACTGTCGACTTCTTCTTTGAAACTATCAATTGGTTCTTTAGAATTGTTCGCTAGTCCTTAAAACAAGTAGACCGATTTAATGCATACATTTTGGATCACTACTCAAGGACAAAACAATTGACTGATTTTGAGTCTTGGAAAAACTATCGACAGGTTTTCCAAAATTTTGAAATAAACAGTTGACTGCCTTATGAAACTGTCGACCGTTTCTGTCGGGAAATTTATTAACAGCTACTTTTCTGCAGTCCAAAAACTTGCAGGTTTGACCTCCAATGTCTATATTAAATGAAGAGAGGTCAAAAGCTATATATACTCAGCTATTTCAAGTTGAAAAGATAAGAGAGATGAAGAGATTGAAGAAGAGATAGTGTTAAAGCTTTCAGTTTTAAAATTCTTACTGTTTTATTGAGCTTACACTATTCACACTGTTTCTCTATTTCACAAGGCTTGATTCATTCTCTATAAATTCTATTTTCAGGCTTCTTATTGTTGAAATTTTGAGAGATGGTTTTGTTTTTGAGAGTTACATCACTCATTCTTTTAAACTTGTATTTTGTTTATTTCCTAACGGGTGTACTAGAGGGCTAGTGTGGATTGCTAGCATTTGTATTTGTATTTGTTTAAATAATTTCTAGTAGATTTAGAAATCTCTAGTGGGGTGCTAGAGTAGTGGGTGTAAGCTAGGGATAGCCGAACCACTCTAAAATCTTCTTGTCTCTTATGCTTTTACATTTTCTCAAAACATTTTATTGCATTAGACTCCAAATAAAAATTTGACAGCATCATTAATAATACTCCCTTTTTTTTTCCAAAACCATACTTCAAAACAGAATTTTTAAATACAGAATTCACTTTTACTTACAGAAAAAAAAAAAAAAACAGAATTTTTAAATACCTAATTCACTTTTCCTCTCGAGTGTGGTGCCATACAAGTAAAGCTTGTCTAACAAACAATACAAGAATCAGAAGTAAGAAACTCAAGTATTATAGAACATTTTGCATGTCAACTGTTAATTATTGACACACAACAATAATTTTGGGAAACAAAGGTTTTGAATTAGGGCTTGCCCTATTTTTAGGGTTTACATGTCAAATTAGGATATTTGAGATAAATTAGGGTTTCTTAAAATTAGGATTTTCAATATAAATTATGGTTTCTCCAAATTAGGCTTTGCCCCAATTTTAGGGTCTACACAACATTAGGGATTTTCCTTAATTTAAGGGATTCCCAAAAATTGAAGGTTTTCGAGCTAAATTAGGGTTTTCTTTAATTTTTAGGGTTTCCTCAATAAAATAGGGTTTTCTCCAATTAGAGTTTCTGAGCGATAGGGTTTACGTATGAATCAAGAATTTTTCAAAAAATTAGGTTTATGAAAAATTAGGGATTACTAGATAAGTTTGGGCTTTCAAAAAAAATTTAGGGATTGGGGTTTCATTTTCAAAAATTGTAGGGTTTTTGGAAATTTTAGGGGCTATTTAGCTGTGGAATACAACCCAATTTTCTATAAAATTAATCCACACAAAATGAAAAGTTAGAAAACTTATTCAAATACAAAATTTGTTCAAACAAAAAATAGAAATTTGGAAAACGTAGTTTTTCAAAATTGAACTAAACGTGAAAAACACCTAAAATGAGTTCTAAGGGCTTGTTTGAGAGAGCTTTCTATTTTTTCCAATTTTCAGTTTTCTTTTTTAGTCTTTTTGTGTTCAGTTTTCGTTTTTATTTAGAAAGATGAAAACTTAACGTATTGTTTGACAATATTGTGTTCATTTTCAGCTTTGTTACTTTTGTATTTTGCTTTTTTTTAATTGTTTTCTTCCCCACCCAAGCTGCCGATCAATTGAAAGAGTGGCAGATAGGCCTGTCAATGAGTTGGATCTAGCCCAAATTTGACTTGAACTAGATCCATGAGATCCAGTTTATTTATAAATGATATGGAGTTGATCCATCAAATCCAGTTAGTTTAGATTTGAAGACTAATTAGTAATCAATCAAAGTTTTCTTTTTTGTGTTCCTAAAATTTTGAAAATGACATCTTTCTCCTTTTGAGATCCTTTGCACGGCCTCTGGTGTTCGTACTCTCGATTACACCAGAGGAGCTAAATCGCAGGATGAGCCTTTAGCCCTTGCATAGGGCGAGGATCGAATTCGCAACCTACTAAATTGACACTGATATATTGCTCATGCGACTGCTCGACCTATGTCCTGGAGCGACATCTTTCTCCTTTTTGAAGAGGGAGTAACAGACTTACCTTGGTTTTGAATTGCCTGTGTGCTTCCAATGTTGCTGCCAAAGGATTCCACCGTCCTTTGGTTCTCAGTTGGCTCCTTTCTTCTCTCACGTGCACACACATGAAAGTTTCTTCTAAAATGAAAGGTCTAGACAGGTCTCAATTTTCTGTAGACCTTTCACTTGCCGCATTGATGGCACGACGAGACTAGGCAAGAAGTAATCTCGTTCATTCAATTCAATAAGGGCAATTTGGTCATTTCCACCGATGCTAAAAAAATCAGAATCTGCTATTTTTAAACGAGGGCAAAATTGTCATTTTGCCATCCTGCATAACATCACACTAATGGAGATGTACTTTTTACTATTTTCCAAATACGGGGGTGGTCCTTGCAATTATGCTAAACTTCAAGGGTGATTAGTGCAATTTATTCTTAAAAAAAAAAAAAAACTTAAAAGTGAAGAGTGCGAGTGAGGGAGTGGCTAAGAGAGAAACTGAGATTTTGAGAATTGCGATACCAGTGATTGAGAAAGCAAGGTATCAACCAAAACATCACATCATATTGTTTGGGTACCCACCCAAATGGTAGAATAGATGAAATGGAAAGATTCCTTTTTATGTACCAGCCAATGCAGTATGAAATTTGTAACATTGGACCATATACTAAGAAGAACAAAATTCTAACAAATGACTCCTAATGTAAAAATGTTAGTATCATACTATTCTAATGGCATTTTCTTTTGTAACATTTATATGGAGAAATCGTTGTCCCAAAAGAAAAACATGACAGTAGTTTAACGATTAATTTATGAGAGTAGTGTGGGGAGATGAATCTTATACCTGCCAGCATAGAGTGTATCGCCAAGGAAAACAGCACTGAATAAAGCAGCAATGACAATGCTAACTGGCTTAAACATGGCCACGAACACAGGTCCTTTCTTGTGTATGCACCATGTTTGTGCGGAATATGTTACAACACCTCCAAAAACAGCCTACAAAATAGGCAAATTAAGACACTTGAAACCATTGTTGACATCAAGGAAATTAGTGAATGCTAAGATTTATTTAAATGCTCACTGAGTAGATAACAGCTATGAGCTCGATATTTGTCCTTAGCTTCAAAGCATTTAGGTTATTTCTTTCTGCAATTAACGTGACTACTGTGCATTGAATGGTCCCAAACATACAATAGAATGCAACAATGGTTAGCTCTGATGGGTATCCTTTAAGAAGTGCTGCCTGCAAAATAGGCATGAGAAAGAGATAAGTCACTGTGGTTGCAACAATTATTTTTTCAGTTTCAAATCCAAACAGTGCCTATGTTTTGACTGCCCTTGTGGCTTGTATTACCTGAGAAGTGTTCCATATTGAGATAGATAAACTAGCAGTTGCAAGAAATAGGCCTCCAAGAACCCAATTACTTTGAGTTGCTGACGTGTTAGAAGCAGAAATTGGAGGGGATTGGACTTCAAAGGAGCCGACTGGAGGACCCTTGTAGAAAGTTACTACCAAGGCTCCTGAAATTGAAACCAAGGTCCCCATGATTTTAATCTGGCTTCTTGAGATTCCCAAGTCTAACTTCTCCATCCTAAGAGGGGAAAAAGACAAACAAATTATGGTTATTTGGCTTGGGTTTCAACACATTTTCTGGGCCATCAAGTGCAAGATTCATGTACAAAATAACCACTTTCTTAATTTGGTTTTCTGGAAAATTTCTAGGAGATTTGTTGAAATTTGTTGCTATGGGTTCCAAATCTTCTGGAATAAGATGGTCATAAACTGTGCTGTGTGTCAAACCCTTGAGTCATTGAACGACATTTGTGCAACGTTACTTTGCCCCCAAAAAAAAAAAAAAAAGAATGACCCCTGTTCAAGAAGAAAAGGCGAGGACAAGAACCTGAAGATAACAGCGAGCAAGAAAGTGAAAGCTGGGATCAGGTTGCTCATGGCAGATCCAAGGGTCGGAGAGCTGTAATTAATCCCAGTGGCTACACAGTTTTGCATTACAGTAATCCTATAAAAGAAGACCCCATTTGACGAACCTTGTTAATTCTCTAAGAAAAAGCAAAACCCACATTATGATTCATCAATTGAACGTGTTAAGAGTGCATTCACAGACCCAATAAGGCTGAGCAGGAAGAATTTGCAGAGCAGTGAGAAAGTGAGAGGGGGTCTCTTCCTTCTGCAGCAAAAAGCAAGAAACCAATTCAAAGCAAGTGAAATGAGATTTGGTATGGATACTCCATCTTTCAAGTTTTCATATCATAGCATTGTAAGGGTTATTTACCTTTCTAGGATGAATGAAGAAGGGAGGAGGATGAGAGTGGCAACAGCATTTGAGTAGAAAACAAGGACAAAGTGGCTCATTCCCCTGGCCATGGCTGCTTTGCTCAGTGTTGTTAGGCCAACATCAAAGCACTCCACCATCACCATCGCTGCAAATGGCAAGAATTCCAACCAAAAGGACTTCCACCCCATATCTCTCTCTCTCTCTCTCTCTCTCTCACACACACACACACAAAATAAAGAAGAAGAGAACAGATTGGTTTCTCTGTTTGCCCACAGAAAAAGATAACACAACACTGCTACATGCCAAAAGAGCTACTTTTGACTTTTCAAGACCCAATAATTGTGCTCGGATGGAGTGAACTGGACTGTATTCAAGGTTATTTTATTTGAACACAATTTGAGCCATGCCCCATTTGCAGAGTCTCTTTATCAATTTTTGTCCTCTTCCTTGGCATGTTTCCTGGGGTTCACCGAACACCATAGAGAAGCATGAATCATGCTTCTTGTTCCTTTCACATAATCTTCCATATTTGCTGAAACATTTCAAAAGCAGAACTCACAAAAACTTAAACCCGGGGGCGGGGGGGGGGGCGTGAATACATGCCTAAGAGACACAAACACACTACCTCTCAAATCTCAACTCTTCCTCGATGCTTCATCATCATCCTCAGTGTGCCTCAAGGGCCTCATGCTAGCAACAGAGGCAACGGCAAGAAACACAGGTCAGATCGGGCGTGGTAGATATTTTAGGGTTTTTTTTTAGTTACAAAAATATATTTTAATTTTTAAATTCTAATTTTTATTCAATAATTAAACATCTAATCAGAAAATAAAACACTTCATTTTTAATTTTTAACTTTATATTATGATTTAATTTTTGAAGTGTTACTTCTTAAAAAAAAAATTCCATGTAAAACAGTAAATTGAAAAACATGTTCAAATAACTAAATTTTCAAATTATAAAATAGAAATTTAAAAGTATGTTCAGTCGTGAAAAAACATCTTTCTTTTTTTTTTCCTACCTTTAAGTTTTTATTGCATAATTTAATTTCCTATTAAAAGAAAAAAAATTAATTTTCTAATCTTTTAACGTTATACCTATGAATTAAAAAAACACCATTTTTGATATTTTCTAAACTTTTTGAAAAATGAATGTTAGGACTTTTTTAATTATAAAATTAAAATTTAAAATTTAAAAACATGTGAATTTTTTAAATTTTCTAACTTTATACATGAAAGCTATTTTCCATACAAAATTTGAAGGTTTGTTTATTTGTGAAAAACTATATTAGTTTTTTTAGAAAATATCTCTACAGAGGTAGAAAATTTAAAACTATGTTCAAAACAATTTTTTTCTAAATTGAAGAATAAGAAACAACTTTTTTATTTTCTAAAATTGTATTAAATTTTAGAGAACATTTTAAAAATGTTTTTTAGGGAAAATACGCTTTCCTAATTTGAGCGTCACCTTAAATTTTGTCAACAATAATTTTCTCTTTTACTTCTTTTTTTTCTTAGTATTTCATTCGTGCTTTCATTTGTATCCACTCACTTACTCACCACGTACATCTTCCTCTCCTCTTCCCTGTTGCCATCCAAAAATATACAGTTTTTCTTTGACTAGGTGTCTTCGTATGTCCATATAAAGCAATTGAAAAGAATTGATATCATGTGTTTCATTTTAAATGAAGACGTTGTATGTTTTCCTTTCATACAAGAGTTACAAAAAAACTTTCCTTATCAATATTAAACTTAGGAATTCTTGTTACTAGATCATTTTTCAAAGTTTTGGATATTAAATACATACTAACATGCTCTAGTCTTTTATGTCACAAAATACTTTGACTATTATTAATAGCTACAAGACGTGCATTATTTAAGATATCTCCTAGGTTTATTATGTAAACATTTTCATTTTTTATTTGATTTTGTATCCATTACATGACATTCATTTTGATTAAATATGCCTTTATACCCCTTGTCACATAGCTGACTAAAGCTAAGTAGATTATGTTTCAAGCCATTTACATAATAAATATTGGAAATAAAAATATGAGATATAGTGATATAATTGTATACCAATACACTACAACTCTAAAGGGGGGTGGATTGGATGATTGATAAATTAAAAACTTTTTTGGAGGATTGGACACAAAATATAAAAACAATGAAATACAATCAAAATAAATGCATAAGGGACACAAGTATTTATAGTGGTTCAGTTAAACTAAGCCTAATTCACTATCTTAACTCCTCACTAAGGATTTGAAACACTTCACTAAATATAACATCTCAAAATTTTAGAGATAAATGACAATTGTTAATTTCAGTTTTTGAGGTCATTATTGAATATTTGGGGATTTAAGAAAAGACATTTATTTATGTTGTTTTGAGGAAATGAGAAATTAAGGTAATTAATTAAATTATTTGGGAGTATTTATGGAAATAATAAAAGAATTAAATTGGTGGACTTTTGGGAATGTTTGGGGTATAAGTGTAATAAAAAGAAATGAGGTGTGGGGTGTATGTGTGGAATTTCGAAAGTTTTGGGGTGCTGATGTAAATTCAAAAAGAGGGTTGAGGGTCTTCTTAAAATTAAGTTGGTGCAATATAAGGTTGAAGGCGGATGCGAGGGCGAGCAATCCCGCACGATGAAGGTGAAGACTAGGTCGTGGGTTCAAGGGAGGGGAGACGCACTCGAGAGAAGAAAAAGCTAATTTTGTTCAACCAATGGAGGGCCAAAACGACATCGTTTTGACCCAAAGGCGGTGGCCGCGCCCGTGGCCCAACAGCCGTCATGTGGCCACGCCTTACCTTTCGTTTTGCCAATTTAAAGGTTGATTTTGGCCTTCTCCGAGCCAGCAAACATATGAGAAAATAAGGGAGAAGAAGAGGGGCTACGAGCAGCTCGGGAAAGGGAAGAAAAATGAAGAAATTAGGGAAGAAGTTAGGAGATTTTGGAGATATTTCGCGATTAAAGTAAACAAGTAAGTGTGTAAAATTACTAGGGGCATCGTATGTTTAGATTATACGTTTTGCGCAGTTAAATCCCATTAATCTAAGCCATGGTTCTATTAATCTCTATAAAACGTTTTACTTCGCAGCAGGAGCGCAAGAAAGGCAAGAATCGGCCAAATAAAGACAAGCTTCTAACCATCTCTTTATGTTCTTTAGTCCTTGTGTAAGTCTCCATGATTTTTCATATTTTAATCTCTTCCTCACTGTGACTCGGTTCCACACATTAATAAAGATAATCTGCGTGGCAACCATTCCATGACTTATATGTTAATAATGGGTTTATTGGTGACAAAATAAATTAAGTAAATGATGTTTTGGTGCCGTTAACTTCGTCCGCCACGGGGCTTTGTATTGCTCCGCTTCCTTTGGGAATGATGCCGAACCCGTTGGGGCTAGATTCTTAGAAGAATTGGTTGTGGTTTTAGGAGGTTATGTTAAAAGTCTTAATGAGAGAAGTGTAAAGTTCAGTAATATGTATGATGAGACAGGTTCCTAAGCATGATAAGAAACAAGAACAAGAATGGCGTATTAATGTCTATGTTGACAAGTGCATGATGAGTCATGGGGACAATTTGTGAAATGATAAGTTTAAAGTGTCTATGTTTAACGTTATCTGAATGTATCTAAGGGTATGGGGTACAAAACCATTGATTGTCGATCGTGGGTCGTGGCAGCCAATGGCTGGATGTATGGGTGTCAGTCATCAGCTGTGACGATAAGTGATAGACAGGCCAGAAAAGTTGGTACTGTCAAATTCCCGCCTTGACTTTGTGCATATCATGATGTGTGTGATGCATGGGGATTGGGTTGCATTCATTGGGGGGACATGGTTTGTGTGTGATGAGATGTGTGAGCATTTGCATAACCCAGTTGGTTTAAGAACCAGCTTGGGTTCCCTAGGTGAACATATGCATTTAGAGCATTTCGAATATATGTATTCTTATGTAGGCGTAGCATAGCCTGATACTTGGTTTATGGAGGCCTTGTCATCACGTTTATGCTGCAGATGCCATTGTATTTCTTATGTGTTGCATTGCATGGTAAGGAAGAGTGTTTATGAGAGATGGGTTCAGCCCACAAGGCCATGGGGACGTGACTGCACTCTCACCCTGCAATTAAAACACAATAAAACTTTTATATTTTTTTCTTTATTTTGGTGAGAAGTTTATACTCGTTAGTGTACGAGTGCAGTTGTAGTCCGAATTTAAATTTATATTTTCTGGATGGGTCCAGATCGTCCATTGAGAGATTTATTTATGACAAAAGAAAAAGAATGTCACACACACGCACACACATTTGGACGAATTGGCAATAAGATTTTTTTATGGAGTTTTAGATAACAGATACTAGGAAATAAAGTAAGACAGAAGTTGAAATAAAGGCTATATGTGAGAATATGAAATTGGATAGCGTTTGAGTTAAGACAATTTCAGCACTAACCCATTGATTCTCAATTTTTAGCAAAAACGATTATCAACATTAATTTAATTTCAAATATGAGGGTTTGTTATTAAATGCAATTAGAGATGATGATAGTTCTAATTTAAGCAATCCTCATACATGATATGTGAGATTCTAGTTTAAGCAACTACTATAAATCTAATTGCAATTAATACACAAAACAACTAAATTAATCATCCGGGTGTGAGTATGATAGTGTTTCCAGTTCTAATAACTCTCATACGTGGCATGAAAGTTCTAAGTTAGGCTTACGCTCCAATCTAAACTTAGTGATTTCTCAATTAAAAATACACTCATATTGAAATTTAAATTAATATCACTCATTTAAAGCGCAGCTTTCTTTGGGAATCATTGGCGTTGGACACTATCCTTGCCTTAAACCAAGATTGGATTTAACTACTCATCTTCATTTGATAGTTAATTAACAGGAATTTAAATGGCATAATTTAAATGACAAGAATTAAAATAACAGAAATTAACCACCCATTTAGGTGGTAGATAATAAAAAGACGTGAATTAAAATTACAGAAATTTAAAGGCAGATATTAACTGGCCATTTAGGTGATAAATAATAAAGTAACAATAAATGACATGATAACTCAAGAGAAGAAAGAAAAGAAGTAAGATTATAAGAGAAAATAAGAGAAAAAAGAAGAGAAAACAAGAACAATTCTCAAAGAGAAACTCTAAGAAAATAACTAAATTTTGATTTAAAAATAATAATAACCATTTACAAGTGCAACCAAGTGAGTTATTTATAGCCCACAAGATGCAATACAAACCATACAATTTCAATTATACAACAAGACATAATTATATCTAATGGGCACTCACACACCTAAAGTTAAATGGATTTTATCTAAAAGGCACACTTAAAGTTAAATAGATTTTAGCTAAAATACACACATAAAGTAGCACTCATAAAATAAATATTTAAAAATAAAAATAAAAATAGATTTTTACAATTGAGTTTTTGGTCTTCATTAGGATTAAAAATGATTGGGCCTTCATAAGGATTAAAAATGCTTGGGCCTTCTCCAAATGATGTCTTCCATGGGTTGCTCAAGTTGGGTCTTAAACATGTGCTGGGCCTTGGGACTTCAATTTAATGGGCATGCGCTAGGCCATTTCTTCATTCCAACTTACAATTAAATGTGGGCCTTTCTTGAACTTTAATGATTTAAACCTCCAATTTAATGGTTCATGCATGCCTGTAATTCAAATGTTATTATATATTATATATATGTTATATATTACATATATATGCTTCACACATGGTATTCAATTTATATATTATATATTATAGATATATATTATATATATTGTAAATAACTATTCAGTTAAACCAATTTAAAATCAAAATAGGGGTTATAATTATAACAAAATTTTACAAAATTAACCACTAATCAGGATGCCCATGACAGCAGTATGTTATGATGATGTATTATGTTATGAATGTTAGGAAAAGTCAACCAAGGTCAGGAAAAGGCGGGTCATGTATGATGATATGGTAGCCTATATTAGGCTGCAATAGGTTTGTATGCGAGACTTGGGTGCCAATGTGTGTATTTTATGTAGACCCCAAGGGCCCTCTATGTGCAATTTACTTATACTTATGCATTTAGCGCTAAGGCCCATCTTGAGCATGGCATGGTGTGTTATTGCATTAACATGAATTGCATGGGATGTTAAGGAAGAGTCTATCGTTAACCTAATACCTTTCCTTCTTGAGCTTGCTAAGTCTTGTGACTCACCCTTGCTTTCCATCATTCTAGGTAAGAGGATCGCCTGAGATAGCGGGTGCGTTCAACAAGGTTGGGTCTAGATCGTTGAGTTTGGTAGCAGGTGCAGAGTTCTCCCGAAACTAGGATCCCAAGTGTCATTGTGCTTGGTTAGGGTAATGCTTTTATGTTCTTGAGATAGGTGTATGTTACAAAAGCCTGGGTGGGCTTATGTTATGAATGGTTATGTAAGGATGGTTGTGAAATGTTATGATAAAAAAATGCTATGGTTTCAATAAGGGTTGTGTGTGGGTTTTTAGTGTGCGTTAATGTTCTATATCACTCAAGTAATGACCATCTCACAAATCTTCTATGCGCATGGAGGCTCCAGGAGACGGGTCGTTACACTAAAATCTCTTACCTAAGAGATGAATCTCTCAGTTACAATGATCTCTCAAAAATAAATATAAGGCTTGAACAAAATGATACAAGATGATAATTAAAGCCTTTTGAGAGAAAAATAAAGCACAAGTACTATGAATACAAAATGTAAGCTTAAATAAATTTATTCTTTCTTCATTAAAGTCTTCTTAAGTGCTTTCTTGAATTGTATTTATAGGCATCCCAAGAGCTTCAAAAGAAACTAGCTATTTATAGCCGTTGGACTTGTAAAACTAGCCATTAAAGACAAAAATAGTCGATAACTTATAAGAACCAATCGACCGTATATAAGAAACAGTCGATTGGGAGTCAACTTCTAACCAGCAGGAGTTGACTTCTAACAAGTGGGAGTCGACTTTCAAGGAATGTCTCTCAGGCAGGTCGACTCTGCATAACACACTTTCGGCTAGGTCAAATTTGGCTTTGTCAACTGACATCATCAAAAGTCAACTTTCCATGAATGAGAGTCGACTTTTGGTCCAAAAACGATTAACCAAACATAGAAAGTGGTCGACATATTTGCCTATCCATAATAAGAAAATTGCTACAATTTCAAGCACATTAAAAACTATTTTTGATACAACATTTTTAACTAAATAAAAATATAATTTTCCAAATGCCATTAAAAAAATTTATCACAAGATTTTTGGCATAGGATGAAATTGATTTTCATGATTGGTGCTTATAGAACTTATAAAATGATTTAAGAGCACCAAGAAAGAATCATTTACAAAATATTTTCATCATAAAAATACAATTATTTTTCATCATCAAAACAACATAAAATGAAAAACAACATGCAGTACCTATGCTTCATATACTTTCTATGTTACCCTAAGACTTGTCACCAAATGTGACATATCCTCCTTGATGAGCTTCAAGTTGGTTGAACAATCTCTTATTTCCAGTCATGTGTCTTAAACAACCACTGTCAATGTACCATTTATTCCCCAAGTTGTTTGTTTTATGATTGTTATTTCTTAACTACAACAATTAAATTTATTTGTCTTAGAGAATAGTGTGGTAGAGTCTAGGCTAGAGGACAAGGTCCATGGTGTCAAATGAGGTAATGGGTGTCGAGCTTGATCCACTGTTCGAGAGAGCTAAGAGGATACATGGAGTATTTAAATGGATTTTGAGAGTCTTCGACGACCTTGCTCCCCAAAGGGTCTTTGGATGGGTTGGCATCAGATGGGTCTATAATAAAGGAATAGTTAAAAGGCACACAGAGAGCTTCCCCACGTAGGCCCTTCGATGCCTAAGTTAGATGATGATGCTATAGAGTAGAATTATGAATGTATATATGTATGTGATATGTTCTAGATGGGTGTCTTCAAATGAGAGTTTCTTGAAAGGTAGTATCTCGAAGGGTTCAAGATAGGTCGGGGTTAGAGTCTTCAAGTTTGGATCTGGGTCCTCGATTAGGGTCTTCTTTGTCATGGAGCATGAGAGTATTTATAGACATTGGTGGTGGGGTCCACGTGACATGCTTATATGTGTCTCTATTCTTAGGGGAAAAATGCATCGAATGAGGTTAGAGGGCCCGGAGGTATCTTCGGGGATAAAGTGCCCTAATAAATATCCTCCACATGGGTCTGAAAACTCTTTGGAGTTATCGGGTGACTTGAGCCCAAAATACCTTTGGATGGGCCCTGAGCTTCTATGATGCAAAGGTTTGGGCCGGTTTAGAGACTATTCAGAGTCTCTGGAAGACTCTTTAGGGCCATATGGGTCTTCAACCTTCTTGGGATAACTCTAGGATTTTTGGGTTTTTGACTTTGATTTTTTCTAGGGCACCCCACAACAAGGACAAAAGACTACACACACATAATGCAAAAGGTTGGTACCCAAAATCATTTGGGTCCTTGGGATCAGTAAGTTAATCTCCTATAGAGCTCTTGTTTTTAACCACTCAAACCTTTTTAGTGACTTGTTTTAGCTCATCGTTTGGAACCTATACCATTTTTATTTGAAGGGTAATCTCATTTTTATTGGACAAAGTAAGTTTCTATGTCCATAATTTTTACAGAAATTACATTTCAAATCATATTTCTATTTGGTTTTTGCTTTAAACAATTTCCCAATTTTTTTTTTGTGATTTTCTTTATTATATCCTAGACTAGTGTTGCCATAAAATCCTTTTTGAGACTCTAAAATTTTATTTAGAATTTTGCTACCAGCAAAATTTTTTGATAAATCCAACTTAGATTATTTTAACTCTATTTCAAGGATCTTATTTTGTTTAATAAGAGTTGAATTTTGTTTTCTAAGACTTTACATTTTTCTCTAGATTTTTCTAAATCAAACAAGAGTTTCTTACATAATTTTCTAAAAGTAATACTAATTCCATCTTCATCTTCATCTCCACTAAACTCAGAATAATAATCAAATAAGGAAGAGCCATTTATCTCAAATTCTTCTTATGCCATTAAGCATAGGTTTTTCATTTCCCTTAGATTGTCATTGGATGAGAAGAAAGAGGAGTCTTCATCATTCCAGGTTGCAAGCACCTTTCTTTTCTTCTATTCCTTGTTTTTTTTCTTTTTTCTTCAAGTTTGGACATTCGGGTCTAATGTGTACTATCTTGTTGCAGCCACAACATCTTACATGATCTTTTCCATCATTTTTCTCAGCTTTGTCAAACTTGTTTATGTGAAAGTTTCTGGAAGATTTTCTTTTAAATTTCTTTAGATTTTTTTGGCTAGTAAAGCAACATCCTGTAGGTCACTAGAATCTGTTTCCTTTGATTTTTCAGAGTTTGTTACTTTTAAAGGTATTCCTCTAGATTTATTTTGTGGGATATCTTCTTATCTTCTTTTATTTAACTCATGAGTCATGAGTGAGCCAAGAAGTTCTCCCAAGGGACAACTTTTCAAGATCTTGAGCTTTTTGAATAGTTGTAACCTTGGGAGGCCATCCTGATGGTAGGCATTGTAAAACTTTTTCAACTATATCTTCATTTGATATAGGTTTTCCTAGGTTCTTTAGTGCAGGGACTATTATATTTGACCTAGTATACATATCTTTAATAGACTCTTCGGGTTGCATTAAAAATAACTCATAATCGTGTTTAAGTATCCTAATTTTGAACCTCCTTACCTTAGAGGTACTTTCATGAGTTACCTCGAGTGTGTCCCATATTTCATTTGTTGTCTCACAGGCTGATATTCTATTGTACTTAGCATTTAGAGCACATTGTAGAATGTTCATAGAAGCAACATTTAGCTTTATCTTCTTGATGTCCTGGTTAGTCTAGTCATCTTCCAGTTTTGACACAACCTCATTCTTAATAATGATAATGGGCATGTTGAAGCTTGATATGATGATCCTCCATGCCTCCACATCTCTAGATATAATGAAATTCTTCATTTTGTTTTTCTAGTATTCATAATTGTTTCCATCAAAAAAATGTGGCTTGTTGTATGATTGACTCCCTTGAATGTTGCCACTTGGTGCTTGAGCCATGTTGATATTTTCTTAAGACTATTCTGATACCACTTAAAAGGATAATTAGTTTAAGAAGGTGGTGAATTAAGTTCATTCAAATTTTTAAACTTACTTGAATGTAAATAAAATGAGGATGCAAAACATAGTGCTTTATAGTCGCTTGGCCCTAATTGCCTACTTTACTACCTTAACTCCTTGTTAAGGATTTTAAACAACTTATTATAGATAGGTTTTAGCAGGCTCAGCTATAACCCTTACATAGCTTTTAATAAGATGGAGTTGGAACCTTTACAATCTATGCTTTTGAGGATTAAGCACTTAAGCTTTCAACAAAGTAACCAAAAATATTTTTCAAATGTAAAACTAGGAGAAGCTAAGTAATATTGCATTCTAAGTGAATATGGCTTCTTACTCAGGTTCAGAGAATAAAATATATATATTTTTTTCACAATATCTCTCTAAAAGTAAAAAACAAAAGATATAGCTTGAGGAGCTCATTTGAGTTGAGACTCTAGTTGTTTTTCTCATATGAACATTCTCCCTTTTTTGGTGTTGTTATTGCCAGACTACAACAATTAACATTAATTTTGGGGAAACTCAGTAAACAATCAGTAGGGTCAAGTGCAGGTACAAGGGCTTGACCAAGGGAGGCCAAAGAGATTGCTTCAGAAAAGGATGGTCTACAAGGCATAAAGTAATTAAAAGACACGCGGGGATTTCTCCCTCATGGGCTTTTTAATGCTTATGTCAGACACTGCTAAGGTTGAAAGAGTACATAGATGCAGTGTGCATGCAATTCATGGTCCAGTTATATGAAATCTATCCCAAAGAGTTACATAGAAGAGCTGTTCAAGTTGCCTAAAGAGTTGGGCACATTCTAGTTAAGAGTCTAGAAAATAGGGAATTGGACTTAAAAGTTGAGGGATTGTGATTGGGAGTAAGGGATCAACCTTAGAGGTCCCGACCATGAGGGGGTTGAGAGGTATTTATAGTCACTTACTAGTGACTGGGACAAGTGGGACATGCATGGGGAAAGTGTGACTCTTAGAATTCTAGGTCATACAACTCTCTAAGCCATGCACAACTATCCCAGGATTAAGCTTGGAAGGATCCTAGTGAGAAATCCCCCAGCGGAATGATCCCCAAAAGGAAGAAGGTCCAAAGAGGTGCAAGCCACATTGTATGGGTCAATGTGGGGTAAATAACATGGGAGACGAGTCTCCCTAAAGGCTATCCTGAAAGGATTACTTGACTGGGTCAACATATGCTAGACAAGTTTCGAGGGGCTGGCCTCAAAGACCTTTCCGGGAGCAACATCTCTCCCAAGAATGATTGCCTTCCAAAGGGTTCTTCTCAGAGACTTCCCTAAGGGTAGGTTACAACAATAGCTCCCCTCTTCTTGTCTTTGACTAAAAGTTAGAGGGAAGAGTACTCGAAGTTGCCTTGGAGAAGTCAAAACTTGCTCCAAGTTTCTATGAAGAAACTTAGTTAGAGAAATTCCTCAAGATATCGAGTCCTTGAAGAGTTAGTATGCAAGAGGATTTTGCTAGTTTTTATCTGAAAGACTAGTAAATTTTTAAACCTAAAGGGTTTATAAATAGTGGGGAGACCACATGCAGATCCCGTTGACTTTTTGAGAGTACTTGGAGAATTTGCGTGTTTAGATCTCCTCAAATAATTTTCCTTAAAGTGCTTTCAGCAACCTCGAAGAGTTTACTTCTCACATTCAAAAAGGTTTAAGCAAAAGACTTAGCTCAAAAGACTCAACTCGAATAATTGACCAAGGTAAACCTTGATAACCCCAGTTAAGTTCACTCAAGGGGCTGGAAAGAATCTTAGGGCTGAGGCATTTGTGCTTTTGAGATGCCAACAATCGGTTTTTAGTGCTCATGACATAGAGGGGATTTGTAGGGTATTTGATATTTTTATCCTTTGTAAGGAGCAAGGTGTGAACCCTAACATTGGATTTTCAGCTACTTCTATTGCCCTAGGACGACGAGGGGGTAGAAAGATTTTGTGACAATGTAGAAGGTGCCTAGCACTGTGTCTCTTTTTGTAGAGAACTCAAAAAAGATTGATGATTTTGAGACTCAGTGGCTAGTGGTTAGACTCCCAATGGATTGATAGGTTCCCTGATTTTGGCATTTGACCACGACAAGGGAAGACATACCTAAGGGGTCTAATATCAAGTCTGCCTTGAAAGAGCACTAGCATGATATTTATTGACTTTTGAGATAAGGGTTGGTTATTCTTGGCGACTTATTGATGGATGAGCGCCTGAGGGATGCTAGCTGGCCTTTAGGAGATAGTGCCATATCATATCGACTGGTAGCACCAAGAGGTGGTGCAGGCCCCTCTAGACCAAGGGCACTTGGGAGTGATGCTCCCTAAGAAGGAGAGGAAGGAGAAGGAACTGAGGACGGCTCCAGTGATGAGGAATGAGAGAAAAGAAAGCAGGGAGAAAGTGAGGGGGGAAGCGAATCCCGAGGGTGCTCACATTTTCCATCTTTGAATCTTATAATAGATTTCTCTTATCTTTAGGCCTTAGGTTTTGCCTTTATCTCCTCTTTTGCTACTTGTTTCATGAGAAAACTGTTGGAATTTTGTTTTAGTGTTTGTAAAAATGAAACAGTTCAAGGTTGTTGTGATGGAAAGGCTGGTAGAGGGAACAACTGGCTCGCGAGTAAGAAGAAAGGGAACGCAAACAACAACAATAATAACAAGGCCAATCCTCGGTACCTTATTTTGCTAAGGGCTAAAGGGAAAAAGTGGCCCCCTTGGTTAGGCAAGGTAAAAAAGTAAGGCTTGATACTGAAGGACAGGCTGGCACCTTCTAAGTGCTAATAGAATTGCCCGATTTGTCATCCATTCAGTTACCTTTATTACCGTAGTCTCCTTAATCATTAGACGAGATTTTTGGCTTGGTTGGGGGAGATTTTCCCCTTCTTATTTCTCTGCTCGACCCTACAGTTTAAATGAGGTTTAATTCTAATATGGAGGTAGCTAGAATGGAGGAAGATGTGACTTCAAGTATTAATACGACAACCTTGAAGAAATACCACAACTAACATCTACTCACTTGCAATTTTACCCCTCCCCAGCCAAAGAAACGTCAGTTGAGGAAGGTGTTGGACTTGGAGTCGTGAACATAGCCACTATTTTTCCCAACACTCCCCTTGTTTTTGAAAACAAGGTCCATATGCCTCATTGCCGACTAAGGGGGGAAGAAGTTAGAATTCGCCTTGGGCTAGTTGACACTTACAAGATATCAGACTCAAGGTTTGGAGTAAGATTGTAATATTCCAAATAAATATGTCATTAGTATGTGAATGATTTTGTATTTTGTGGCATGTAGAAAAGTTTAGAAGACAGTTTAGGGATTTGAAATAGTCAAATCAACTACAGGGATCTGAAATAGCTGAATCAAATGTCAAGCATCTTCAAACATGATTTTTAGTATCATAAAAAATCAAATCAGAGACAGTTTTCAGTACAGCTATGGTTCAGGCTAAAGAATTGAATTGTCACAAGGGCCTTTTGAAAAACCAACAAAACTCATAAATGATTCAAATTTGGCATAAGAATCAGCCCTTAAGTGGTTTCGGTAGGAAACAAAAAGGTTTACAATCAAAACGTAAATTCGGGCCTAAGTGTAAATTTTTTATTTTGCCCAAGGGAGGCCTAAAAGACATTTTTTCAGAAACTCCAGGGATGAAATGAAAAGTTTGGAACTTGAGGACCTTAATGGAATTTTTAAAAAGTTCAGGGGCTTCATGGAAAGGGTCAAAAAGAAATTTCAAAATTTGAAGGGGCAAACGTGCAATTTTTCAAAGACTGGCAGTGTGAACATTGCCAGTCGCTGGCCACCTCTCTCATCACCGATTTCAGCTATGGGGGACTCGAGAGGGATGGTTGGAGGCTCTGCAAGGCTAGGACTAGGCCATTATGGTCGGCCTTTGGCCGAAAATCGGCCATGAAATGGTTGAAAAAATCAAGTGCTTTAAAAAACAAATCTTGATTGGATTAGGATGTGTTGAGGCCATTTAATGGTCGTGATGATGTTAAGGACTAGAGATTTTACATGAACAGATGTTTGAAGGCTGAAAATGGGTATAAATAGGGGTCAAAGGGGCCGAGGGTTTTGTTACTTTCAAAGCTCAAATCAAAGGTGTTAGAGGGCAAATCGAGAGGTAGGGATAAGGGGCTTTTGTTCATTGTGAGTTGTAGAGCATTTCTGGAAAGTTTGGAGAGCTTTCGTATAGATTTGGGTGAGATTCGAAGCCTCGCCAGAGACCCAGGCGGAAGCTCTGGCTGAGAGTTTAATCGAGCGGTTGGGATACCTTTAGTGCTTGTTTCAAGCATCAAAGCATACCATCAGGACTGACTAAGGGAGTAGAGCAATCCAAGAGTAAGAACCAGCATCGTTGGTGTGTCAGAGCTGGAGAAGACGATCGGCGCGTGAGGTGCATATACCAGTTTTCACACACAGCACATGCGGCACGTAAGGACGCATGGCTAATAGGTTTTTTTTCCATTTTTTTCCAAAATTTGAGAAAATTATTTTCAAAATTTTGGTGTAGAATTATTTAGAAAAATGTTTGAGAAAATATTTATTCTGAAATTTTCAAGGTAAAAATAGAAAGAAAACAAAAATAAATGTGAAAAAATTATAGAAAATTAGCTTTTGATATTTATGTAAATAAATATGATGGATAGGGTGCTTTGAGACTTGAGGTGATGTGATTTGTAAGAAATTTGAGGTTTGAAGTGAAAACTGGGGCTGTGCACATATTTCGAGGTGTATTGAACTTTGTGCAAAAGTAAGTGGTTCTACCCCAATACTTGGTTTATATAAATGAAATCATCATGTTATCATGTCTTGATGTGTATATGTCATATAGTTTGCATTTACATGTTATGATGAAGTATGCATCTGTTAACAATGATTTGTTGATCATATATCGCATATGGTTTGAGAGTTCAGGCCGGCACCGTTGCTTTACCAAGGGTGCACCCATGCACCTCGGCATGGTCAAGAAGCCGTATAAAATGTGGAGTAGCATTAAGGTGCGGTCGGCTCAAATGAACAAAAAAAGGATATTTTGCATTTGCATCCATGCATGAGTCACAATTTTTTTATAACCTTACTTAGATGATTCATCGTCTAACTTGGGTAATGCCCCTGGAATATTCAAACGTTCTAGATGAAGACGTAGCAAAAGCAGGCATGGAAGAAACATGTGATGGCACTTGAGTGCATGTCATTTTGATTATGTTTATGCAGTTATGTAATTAAGTCTGCTACTCTGAATTTGGAATGTTTTGAAAGCTATTAATGTATGATCGAATTTGCTGTTAATGTTAAAGTTGGGTTCGATTCTTGATTCTACTATTGATGAACACCTAGTCTAGTATACATAATGTATAATGATTTTCAAACTAGATAGGTAAATGGGAATTTTGGGAGTTTGTATTATGCTAAGATTATTCAAAACAAATTTAGCTTGAAATTTCCTAAGTTATAACATGCCTGGGAATTTGGGGTGTTACAAAGATTAATCTACTTGTCAATCTTGCCTCACAACGAGCAAGAATTTGTTAGGTAAGCTCTAAAGAACATGGGCATGGTGGGGCAATTTTTGATAGAGGTAAGCCTCTTTGTTTTATTTTAAGTTGAAAGTTGGAATTTTGACTTAAGCTGATGTTTTATATTTTGCAATTTCACAAGGCATTTAGAGGATGGTCATTGCCAATGCCTACAATTGCATAGCCCTCTGTGAGCTGACATGGACTACTAAAGGTGGATTGATGAAACAATGCATTGGTAGGAAGAGTGTCAATGCCTCAAGGGAAGAGTCCAAGACCTCAAAGGATTCAAATCCCGGGTCTAGAGCCTTGAGGTGGAGGTGAATGATTTGGCAATGAGGAATGCTCACTCTAAAGTGAGTACGAGTTGATGGTAGTAAGAATGTATTGTTGCTCCAAGAGAGGGAGAGGCTGCTAAGGAGAGAAGATGAGTAACAACAAATAATTGTAGCAATCAGGGAATCAAATGTCGCTCTTACTCAGGAGCATACCCAAGTTACGAGCAAACTGGAAAAGCTTCGCCCTTAGCTCCAGTATTTACAGAAGAGAGCTAAAGATGCCAAGGGCCAATTGGGGAAGATGGATATGGCAACGATACGTTTTGAAAGATTACCAAGACGGGGGTGAATTGGGTGTTTTGACTATTTTTAAGAAACGATGAAATCATTGGGAAATTTGTGATGTAGTAAAGTTATTTGATGAAATCATTTTTCTTACAGATGTAACAATGAATAAGATAGATATGAATGAATATGCAGTATACAAGAATTTTCATAAACATAATTTGAGAGAACTTTAGACATTTGATAAATTTTATATGAAAATATTCATAGGAGAATGTATGCATTGTAGAGAAATGTTTTAGGAAACATTTTTGAATAAAGAAGTATGTAAGAGGCATTTTGAGATGAGAGAAATCAGTATGAACTACATGAGCACTTAGTAAAGATTTTTGAATATGTAATGAAAGAATGTTTGAAAAGATTGATATGCATAAAAGATATATTTTCTGAAAAATGAGTGCCATTTAGAGAAAAATGTATGCTAATGAAAAGAAACTCTTTACGCATAAATGAAAGTTAACACTGAAAATATTTTAATGTGATTCCAATAGAGAAACACATTTAAATGACAATTATAAAAGCAATGTAATATGCAGTTTTATGAATGAAGAAAAGATTCATAGATGATAAAGATTAATGCTGGTAGAATGAAGATGGTTAAAGGAAAACAACATGAACACAACAACTTAGAGTGGTTTAACCAACTACCTAATCCATTATCTTAACTTCTCGCTAAAGATTTGAAAATATCCACTAAGGATAGTATTTTTTAGAAGTTTAACTATAATTTCTACTTTTAAGGGCTAATTAAGAACCCCAACTTTTACAAGAACAACTATAACCTTTACTTTTAACAAGCTAAGTAGTAAACCTTTGGTTTTCACAGGCTAAGCAGTAATCTCTACTTTTCACGGGCTAAGTTGAAACCCTTACATGAGGATATTTCATAAGAGGCTCAACCACAACTAGTACTTTGCCTTTCAAGGTGCAGGCATAACCTTTACAAGTTCACAAAATTGTGAAATGATATCTTAAGAGAAAAATATAAGATGTACAAAGATACCACTTTTTCCTTGGACAAAAGAGAGTTCGAAAGAATAAATGAATAAAACACTCAACTCTCTTATATAATTTGGTTGAGAAAGATACACAATTGATCTCACCAGATAGTTTCTTGGAAGTTAAAAAGATTAAGAATGAAGAACGATCACTTCAAGCATTGGCTCGAAAGAAAATAACTAGTTGAGTTTGGAACAACACCAATAGTTTTCATTAATCTCTCAATGGCTAACTCATCTCTTGCTACTCTTGGCCTTTTATAGAAGCTTGAGACTCCAAAAGGATGGCATGGAAACCTGCACACACTCACAACTTCTTTGATTTGACCCCTAATGGTCAAATTCTTTAGAATCATATGCATAATAAATATGGGAAGCATTAAGCACACTTGCATAAATATATTCTAACAATCTTTTATAAGAGAACATAGTTAGATGCATTGGAATAAGCAAATAAAGATTTAATGGTCAAAATGGTCCACTTTTGGCTTTCTAAGTAACAACTATAAAATTTGAAATCAAATGCTAGTTACTCGACTAAGTTCTAGACTTACTTGACTAATGAAACGTACACTTGATTGGATAAATCAAATAATCAATTACATATAAGCATCACTTGAGTAAGACAAAGTCATTACTCGACTGACTCACAAGCCACAAAGACTTTGCATTAAGCACTCGACTACTTGGCTAGGCTCACTCAACTAATAGAAGCATATACTCGAGTACAGATAACTGATACTCAATTAAAATTAAGCACAGAGACTTAGTCATATTCTATCCAATCTTTATTCGATTAAAACATATAGATAATTGATTATAAAAATACATTAGTCGATTTAGAGAAATATATTCTCGACAAAGAGGTTTTTGGAGGTTTGATACTTGAGAAATATTCGATTGAAAATACTCATTACTCGACTGATTTTGAAAATACAGAGAGCTTGTATAAAAAACTCGAGTAGGAGATCTTAATAGTCAATTGAAAGAAGGTTTTGTTAAAACATATAATTAACTAATTTTAAAAACACATAGAGTAATACTCGACTAAAAATATGCTTAGATTTTAATATCTATAAAGATATTCGATTAAAGAAATACCATACTCGATTATAGTTTTAAAGATTTAGATTTTGTGTAACACATACTCGAGTAGGTTTTTGTAGTACTAGACTATATTAAAAATATACTAAGCAGTGCTTGATTGATTCAAAACTATCTTTGATTGAAAATCAGGTGTATATGATTTAAAGAATATTTTGGTTACTTTCCCTTCAAAAGCTTCAAAAACACATATACTTAGTTTACAAAAAGGTTTTTAATACATAACCGATTTTCAAAATACTTTCTCAAATATTTAACATCAAGCTTGATTTATATAAAACTAGATTTTTCTATTTTGAAAAGAAGAAAATATGAGCTTGAAGTTCTTTAATTTAAAGAAAGAAATATTTATAAGCTTCATACTCATTGATCAATCTAAACCAATATTTAACTGATTTGAAAGACATATATAAATATATGTGTTGAAGGAAAAAAAATAAGATGAGAAAAAAAAGATCTAATCACACTTAAACACAAGAGATTTTACGTGGAAAACTCTAAAAGGGAAAAACTATGACTGTCAGGACGATAGAGGAAAAATATCACTATGTAGTAAAGTTTACAACTACAAAGCCCAATATTCTCTCTCTAAAGCCAAGTCCTAATTACACCCAATTCCTAACTCTCATTGGTCTCTCATAAGTAATTTGCTCTCCTTGATTAACAAGTTAACCATCCTATTTATAGAGTAGTTTCCTTGTTTAATAAGGTTAAGGTTTCATTGTCCACCAAGACTAAGGTTTCCTTACCTAACAATAATTTCCAACTGACTATAAATTAGGATTACAAACTAAACAAAAAACTAATTAGGAATAGGAAATAATCTTCAAGACTAATTAGGATTTCTCGCTGAAAATCCTAGCAAACCATTACCTCAGCAAGAATTCCTAAAAACTTGCATCCATTCTCTAACGACAACCATGACTATCTGTTACCGATAATCACCATGATCTTTATCACTAAGATCACCGTACCCCACCATAAAAGGTACAACCACTTATGGATATATTGCCTAAGATTTTCAAGGCACAATGTCGAAAAATACCTTGCTGAAAAACTATGGTGCGACCCCCATGCTTGACTTCCTTAGGAACTCTTCAGCCATCGACATCCTTTCCACCACACACCTTGCATCACCGTCAAGCCAATGCCTGTGTTTAAACTTTGTGGACCTGCTAGAAGTATCACATCCTCTTTCATGGCAACTTTGGTGGTCTAGCGATATGCCATGAGGATGTATCCATCTCTTTAGAGAACATCTTCATCTCCCACAAAATTGAGAGATGAACTTCCAACGTCACAATCTTTGGAGCCATTTGCCAGACTTGCTCTACCAAATTTTCTAGAGCCTTCGGGAGTTAGTTTACCTTTCAACACCTTATGTAACCCGTATTGGATCAAAATATCCTTAACTTGTATTTGCCACAATCCAAAATTGATCTTCCCATCGAACTTTTCAAAATCAAACTTCATCATGCTTAGCATATCCTTTGCGTACTAGGGGACTGATAACCAAAGCTCTTATACCACTTGTTGAAGGAAAAAAATAGGATGAGAAACAAAACACAAAATGATCCAATCACACTCTAACACAATAGTGTGAGATATGTTCTTGCATAAGAGCGTGTTTTTAGGATCAAGGTTAGCAAACATTGTGAATTTGTTATGTGGGTGCCTAGAACTATATATGAGTTGGCGAGGGCCTTATGCATTTCATGGTCATGTCTCAGCTTAAAGGTTTATGAGGATCTTGTTGTTGTGCAAAGATTAATAAAAAATGGGGACAAAAGCCCATGCCCAAGCCCTTTGGGGGTGGCCTGGTTAGCCAATGTACAAGTACTAGAGCGGAAGAGGAGTTGGTTTGTGAGCTGGTACATGATGAGATCGAAAGATCTCAACCGAGAGACCGAAAATTTTGGGTTAGATGTGTAACAAAAGTAGGTGACATGCTCTTTGAGTTTGAGGTAAAAGTTACCATTTATTGCATTTCCATAATATATGGTTTTGTTATATGCATATGGCTATTGTCATTATGTCATGCAAGAAATGATCCATTTCCATTACTTATTTATTTGGTTTTTGAACAAGTTTTAAAAACCAATTCTATATTCTTGAATCTATTGTTGAGCATTAGCACACGCAATCATTGCATCCTTTAAAATAATTCAATACATACTCGATTAGAATGCTATATTTACTCGAACATACTAAAATCTTTACTTGATTAACAATTTTAGTACTCAATTAAATTAATGGTCTAGAGACTTGGCATATTTCTGATAGATATCTACTTGATTAAAAAGATAATTTACTCAAGTACACTTGATTCATTACTCAATTAATATGTCAAGTACTCGACTACAAAAAAGGTCCAATCTTAACAAAATTTTGGAAGATATACACTCGATTACAAAGAATATTTACTCGAGTACAAATAAATCATTACTCGATTATGAAAACTAAATACTCGACTAATTTTGCATCGTCAGAAACTTGTATTATCTACTCGAATACAAAGGTCTACTTAGTGGAGTATATTTGATCTTTTACTTGAATACACTAAGATTTGTAATCGATTATGTATTATATATATATAGCTTATATTTACTTTATTA
Source organism: Diospyros kaki (assembly GCA_036245055.1). Classification (NCBI taxonomy): domain Eukaryota; kingdom Viridiplantae; phylum Streptophyta; class Magnoliopsida; order Ericales; family Ebenaceae; genus Diospyros; species Diospyros kaki. Next base: position 10,483,525 of record BSEG01000003.1, read on the forward strand.
CAAATAGGATATACTCGATTAAAATATTATGCCTTAATTGAAATTAATTCAAGTCTTATCTAATAAGAGCATTACTCGAGTGTATTAGATTTTTACTCAAATAAAGGAATTTGATCATAACCTTACTTGATTACATGAAACTTTTTACTCTGTTATAAGAATTAATATTCTGACTTATTTAAGAGATATTACTTCATTACACGAGTAACACTAAGAAGTACTCGATCAAAAATTTGATTTACTCAATTAATATATATATATATATATATATATCTTACTTGATTATTTTTAAACTCATTCAATAACCTTAACACATTGTTTTGATCATCACCACTTAATAATTTTTTTTTATTTCTTCATCAGATCAAAACTTTAACAAATAATACTCAACACTTTGCTAGTGATGTGTGCCCTAATGCTATATTTGGATGACATCTAGCGGACTTGTGATAAATACATTTAATATATCTTTGTATATATTTATAAAAGACAAGTTTATCTTCATTCATAAACTCTCCAGTTTATTATATGAATGAGTCCCTAGATCTTTTGTTTGAAAGTCTTATTCTTAAGATGTTAAGATTGTGTGACGAGATTCTCTAGTGACAAGATTTTTTAAATGATTATTGGTCATTAGATTAATCGGATGGGGACTCTGATTAGTTAAGTATAGACTGGCACGAAGTTTACTACCTTGATCAGTATAAGTTACCAATGGTTAAGGATAGTGAGTCACATACCATATGAGATGGGGATATCTCTAGTAAACTCGTGGGTGGTTGTTGGAGAACAACGCACTGAATGTGACATTGATGACTGACCACATGATACTGTGGATAATGGTCATATCATCTGGTTGCGATAGTGTAGCTAATCCTTAGACTTGAACTAACACAGTTGTCTTGTGTATTGGTGTGCGAGGTTTGCTAATGCACCGAACCATCCAATTCCGAGGTGAGAACATTCATCTATGTGGTTTGATATTACTGGTATATGGAGACAGGTGTTTAGGGATATGATACGTCACCCTTGTTGTTATTAATGAGTTGAACGTTCTATATGGTCTACTATTAGTGTGATAGAATAGTCCTTGGCTAGGGTAGATTGATTATTCAGGAAAGATGTTTCTTGAGGTGTCATCTAGTCACGCTCATAAGATCTAACACATAGTTATTGAGTTTGTGAGTTTATCATTCCATGACTCCCGCTCAGTAGGGAAATTAGGTAACGGAAGGATTATGACATACGATAATCGTTGACTATAATAGATTCACTTAAAGTTACATTTCATTGTCTTCTATATTGTCCTGGACTGCTACTAGGCATTTCCCAGGACTTCTCAAATCATTACCAGAATATGGAGAGATTCCTGCGATATGTTAATGAGTCTTAACCAGTACCAAACGAGTTTTGGTGTTATCTGTTTGCTAGCGAACAGTGAATCTATAAAGTGACACACCATACAGTGTTGCATCTAGTATTGATATTATACACCCATTGTGTCTTGACTATTTCATTAAGTGTTAATAACGACACTACATTAATAATTAGCATGTTGGAGTACCGAGAGTCGATTGCCTCAATGTAAGCATTCGACTAGCTTATAGTTGGGAGTTGACTCCCTATGTCATCTCAGCCCTGGTTAGTGTTGTCCACATGGCGGTGAATTGGAGGGTGATGAGAAGGCAATCAGGCTAAGAGAAATTGGACGTGGAAGAGGGAATTAATTAGAAGTCTTATGCTTCCAATGTTCTACTTCTGTTTGTTTCTGTTCTCATTCGAATTAATTCACAGAGTGTAAGTGTCATGCGTGGATAGACACATGGGTGTTGGTAATTCAGAATCCTCAGGCTAACATGGGACACTAGGTGTGGACAGACTAGGCCCTTCACATAGTGAAGAGGATTTGATTTCTGTATAGAAAGAGTTTTTGTACTCCACCTAACATCGAACATCAGGTATGTCATTTATTGTATTTCATATGATAAAATAGCATATTGCTTAAATATCCAAACTATGTATGGTGTGTGTATTTATAGTGTTCGTTATGAATGTCTGATGCACATAAAAAATTTTAATTTTACTTGCACCACCATATATGAATTCCATCACACTCTCAGTATTGAAAACCCCTAATTTGAAAACCATGTATTTAAAATTTCAAAAGATTTATATGGTTTAAAACAAGCTCTTAGTGCTTGGTATGATAGGCTAAATTCATTTTTATTAGAAAAAGGTTTCGAAAGAGGAAATGTCAATACAACACTCTTTGTTAAAAATATTGGTGAAGATATTTTACTTATACAAATATATGTTGAGGATATTATCTTTGGAGCCTCAAACAAAAGTTTTTGTGATGATTTTTCCAATCTTATACAAAGTGAATTTGAAATAAGCATGATGGGAGAACTAAAATATTTTCTTGATTTACAAATTAGGCAAAACGATGAAGGTATTTTCATAAGTCAACAAAAATATATAAAAGACCTTCTTAAAATATTTAACATGCATGAATGCAAATCAATTGCTACTCCAATGGGTACCTCTTTGTACTTAGATAAAAAGAATTAGGTAAGCTTGTAGATGTCAATTTATATAGAAGAACGATTGGATCGTTACTTTATTTGACTGTAAATAGGCCGAGCATCATGTTTAGTATTTGTGTAAAACTTTGTTAGCTTAAGAGGAGGATGAATTAAGCTTTTTTACCCTTAAAAAAAATTAACTTGAAGCTTAAGGTAAAAACAAACTAAAACAATGATATATAGTGGTTCGACTATGCTTACTCCACTACCTTGGTCCCTCACCAAGGATTTTGTCCAACCAACTTACTTGGGTAGATTTTAAAAAAGGCTCAATTACAAACCTTTACAACCAGTGGCTTTTTAACTAGGATCAATCACAACTAATGCCTTTTACTAGAATCAAACTTCATCTTTACAAGATCAGAATAAGAATGTAAATAAAGGATGCAAAAGAAGGTATAAAATGAATAGGATTACAAACTCTTCTCTTGGATTTACAAAGAGATGAAAGAATGTAAAAGTGTAAGCTCAATCTCTCTTTTTCTTTTTGATGGATGTGAATAGTAGAGCACTTCTTGAAAGCTTTTGAATAATCGAGATTTTAGGTTCACAACATTCTTCATTCTCTTCATACTTCAGCTCCTTATATAGTGTTCTTTAATGCATATGTTGAGCTGTCTATCAAAGTGAGAGAATGTTTTTTGTATCTTAATTTCCATTTTTTGTCTTTACATCTCAAACTTCCATTAGAATCATCAAAATGTATTGTAATGACTATATTTTTGAAATTCTATCAAACATTACTCGAGTACAAAGTGTTATTTAATCAACTAAGTTTAATCCTTATTTGAGTACAAATGTTTGTAATCGACTATTTTTCTGGCTTACTCGATTACAAATTTGCTTTTACTTGATTAAATTTTTGAGACAAAAAATTTCAATACATACTCAATTAGAAAGTTATATCTTACTCAAGTATACTAAGAACTTTACTCGATTAACATTTTAAGTACTCGATTACATAAATAGTCCAAACACTTAGCATATTTCTGGAATATATATACTTGATTAAAAATATAATTAACTCAAGTATACATAAATCATTACTCGATTAACATGTTAAGTACTCGATTATAAAAATGGCCCAGAGACTTGAAAAATTTCTAGAGGATATATACTTGATTACAAATAGCATTTACTCGAGTATACTTGAGTCATTACTTGATTACAAAAACTGAATACTCGATTAATTTTGCATGGCTAGAACCTTATATTATCTACTCGAATTCAAAGCCTAGTTAGTCAATTACATTTGATCTTTACTCGAATACATTGAGACTTGTAATCGACAATCTATTACACAACTTATGCATACTCAATTACAATAACATACTATTTTGGTTTCAAGGCTTATCTAATAAGAACATTACTCTAGTATAAAAGATTTTTATTCTAATACAAGAATAAGATCACATAATCATTCGATTACATAAGCTTTTTACTTGATTATAAGAACCAATTTTTTGACCTAATGAGATATCACTATATTACTTGAGTAACATAGATTTGTATTTGATTAAGAGACTTGATTTACTCATTTGATCTTTAAGCATTACTCGATTATTTTACAATCATTCATTAAATATAACACACTATTTTGGTTATCATCACTTAATAGAAATTTTCTTATTTCCTCATCAAATCAAAACTTTAAGAAACTAAAAAATTACTCTACAGTTTGCTTGTAAGCTAGATTTCAATTAAATCCTAAGGAATCTCATCTCAAGGTTGTTAAAGGAATCTGTAGGTATTTGAAGTCATTTTCTAATATTGAGTTATATTATCTAAAAACAAATAAGTTAAATTTAATTGCATATACAGATGCTGACTATGATGGATGCAAAATTGATAGAAATAACACTAGTGGGTCATGTCAATTTTTAAGTAGCTCTTTAGTGTCTTGGTCTAGTAGGAAATAAAATACTCTTGCACTTTCTTTCTATTGAAGCTAAATATGTAGCAATTGGAATTTGTTGTACACAAATTCTTTGGATAAAACATCAATTGGAATATTTTGGTATAAGACTTGGCAATATTCATATCAAGTGTGACAATACAAGTGCAATAGCCTTAACAAAAAAATCTCGTATTCCATGCAAGAACAAAACATATTGAGGTGAAACATCATTTTATTAAGGATTATGTCCAAAAAGGGGATATTAAACTTGAATTCATAGACACAAATCATCAAACAACAAATACTTTCACAAAACCATTAGATAAGAACGAATTTGAATTCTTTAGGAGCGAACTAGGGATGATTGCTTCTTGAAGTTACACATATTTGATATTAACATTCTGAGTGAAATATTGATTGTTGTTAAATGTATGGCATATATTTATGTGCATTCAAATTTGATTATTCTTTTTGTGAATAATATTTTTAAAATTTCTCAAAAGATATAGAAAAATTGTCGACTATTTCCCTATAACTGTCGATCATTTCTCACTCATGTCGAAAGAAATAAGAACATCATAGAATTGTCAACTGCTTTCATAAGATTGTCGACCATTTCATATAAAAGTTGATAGTTTTACTCTATCTTTTGACTGTTTTTTTCGATTTATGGCTACAAAATTCAACTTTACCGACTCTTTTGTCAGTTTTCCCTCTTCAAAAACCCTAAATCTTTCAACTGTTCTTCTCCCATTCCATTCATCCGATTACTTCATTTGACTATTTCATCTCTATTTGACTGATTCCTTTCAAAAATGGAACAACCACTCAAGTTCCTTGATAGTTTTGACTGATTTTGCCCCATTCATAAAAGGATTTGACCGATTTCATCCTCCAAATAGGTATGGTGCAAACTAAAAATGCGAGAAAGGGTAGGGAACACACAAGTGATAGCCGACCACCTCCATCTCAACACGCCATAAAGGTTTTATCTAACCCTCGCCAAAAGGAAAGATTTGAGCATGAATTCGACTCACATGAGGTATTGCTTGGTTGTTATCTAGATGTTCAATTCTTGGGGTCAATAAAGTTTCCATACATAGACATTTTTAAGAAATTTGGATGGTGGGATTTCATGTCAATTCATAGAGATATATTGGAGGATCTAGTTAAAGTCTTCTATTCCAATGGTAGTAATTTGTTTAATGGAAGAAAATCAGATAAAAGATTCAGAACAAATTTAGGATTCACATCCTTTGAAGTGAATGTGAATATGAATATGATTCATAATTTCTTTGGAATACCAGAAGAAAGGGAAGATTACATACAATGGACTTGCAATTTTATGGATGCTTCCCATTTAGTGCTTGAGGATGATTCCACAAATGAATTTATTTCCAACACCACTAAGATGTCTTTGCACAACAGATATCATCTGCACCCAAGTCTTAGTTCCAAGAAGTGGTAATTATGCCCAAATCACTAAGGAAGACTTATGGCTAATGCAATGCATCATTTCCAAGAAGAGACCAAACTTATGTTGGTCATAGTAAATCAAATGATTAAGGCCTTTAGCGGCAAGTCTAGGTCATTGTCATATGGTATGATAATCCGTTCTATATGGGATAATTAAGATGGTGGACAACTTGTGGAGTGCACAAAAAGCCTATATTAACCTTGCTCAACACCTCAATGCTATTACTGCTATGAGAATCGGGTATAAGGAAAATGATGAGGATGAATGGATAAGAAACAAGAAGAGGAAGTTGGTTGACGAAGTTTATGAGGATGAGAAGCCCATTCCATAACTTGATCATGACCCTTCATCATCATTGCCTAGAGAAGAAGCAGAGCCTAGAGATGGTGATATTCAATTACTTCTTCATGGGAGACTGAGCTAATTAAAGAGTGAGATTTGTGCACCTTACTCTAGGAAAGACATGATCATTAGTCATCAGGATCAAATCTCCACTCCACTTGCTCAAGTCACTCAACTGATTCCTCTTGTCCACTCTATTCTTGCTCACTTGCCTATATCAACACTATTCTCACCACTTCATGATCCTTAGAGATTTTATTTCTCTTTTTCTTTTCAATGTTGTTCACGTTTAAATATTTTCATGTGTTAAGTTTTTTAATGTATTTTGATGATGTTCCCAAATATATCAAATACTCTTTAAATTGCTTAACTATATGCATTTCTTGATTTATCCACATCTTGTAAATTTCTGTATGTATTTTACATTGTTCAATGATTGATCATATCTCAAACTTGCAAGGTCATTCATTGTCTAAGGGGGATTACTCTTTTTTTTTTTGAATGTGTAAGTTTCTCTTTTTCTCAAAGTAAGGGGGAGTTCTTATTTTTGATCTTAGCAATTCATTCCCTTTGATTATAACAAAAAGAGGGAAAATTAGAGAACAATTTTTCAATCTTCCAAAATAATACTAGGAAGTTTTGTCATCATAAAAAAGGGTGAGATTTTTATTGTGTTTTTTAATGTAATTTTGATGATGAAAAACTTACTGATTTTTAGAAATTGAAAATGAAATAATTTATATATCCTTGAACTTTCCAAATGAGGTATCCATGGCCTGAAGATGCTATGTTCTTCAAATATCTTGATAAGCCATACAAAATTCTTATTGCTAAGTATTTCATCTTTGAGAATATCTCTATCTCTTGAGAAATGCTTTACTAATCTCAAATAAAATGTGTTGATTTTCATCAAGTTTATTCTTCAAAATCATACACTTATCTTTAAAGAACAATGAAGAACTGCTGACTTCTTCTTCTTACCTGTCAACTTTCTTATGACTTTGAAATATGGAATTTCTTAAGCTTCAAAATCTATCAAATTTTTCAAAGAAACAGTCGACTACTTTTGGTTTTTAGCAAAAAATAGTTGACAGTTATAAAATCTTTCGACACAAATTTCATGCCCTTAGCCTAAGTGATTTTAGTTCAAATAAAGTCAACAGTGACTGTATAGTGTCGATTTTCATCTTCAAACGTCAACTCTATGCTATAAAATGTCGTCTTCTTTTCTAAACAAGTCAACTTCTTTTCTAAAAGGTCGAATATTTTTCAAATTCAATTTGAAATTTTAAATGTTTTGAAAGAAATAGTCGACTTATTCTTATATTTGTTGATTGTTTCTTTTTAACATCTTTAAAACGACTTTAGGCATTTAATATAGGCAATGATCAATTAATTCAATTTTAAATGCTTTGGCCAACCAGGAATCTATAAATAAAGCATGAAGCAGCAAGAGGAGAACTGAATGAACAAGTGAAAATGCTCAGGCTTCTTATTCTAACACCCAAGTGTCTTAAGCTTTTACATTTCACTCAAAGGCAAGGTGTAACTTTGTAATATTTGTTTAGCCTTTGAAGTTGTTTCATTAAGCTTCATTGTAACTAACAAAGCTATCTATTACATTCACTCTTGATGGTAATTTACTGTTGTATTTCCTAACATTGAAGTTAGAGGGCCTACCAGTTTTTTGGTATGAGGTTTTTGTAATTCATATCAATTGAAGCTAAAGGGTCTCCCAGTTTTTGGTAGGAGGTTATAGTGGATAAAATCTCCAACAAGTTAGTTGGAGGAATGGGTGTAGGCTGGTGCCGAACCACTATATATCGTGAGCCTCCTTTACTTTTGTTGTTATTTTGTCTTATATCATAAATCTTCTCAAACACATCATTGTTACATTGCTCTATATCTTAATTTATACATCAAAATTTCAAAGAGTTTCAAATTTTTTTAAGACACCCAATTTACTCCCCCTCTTGGGTGTGTGGTGATTCAAGTGTGCTTAACACAATAGTTAGGAGTCTAGAGAATGGGGAACTAGACTAAAAAGTTAAGGGATCAACATTGGAAGTAGGGGATTAGCCTTAGAGGTCCCAATCATAAGGGTTGAGAGGTATTTATAAGCACAGACTAGTGACTAGGACAGGTGACACACGTGCTGGGAAAGTGTAACTCAAATCCTAGGTCATGTGACTCTCCTAGCCACGGGTAGCTGTCCTGGGGTTAAGCTAGGAAGAACCTTGGTGAGAAACCCACCCTAGATAAATGATCCCCCAAAAGAAAAAGGCCCAAAGTAGGGCAAGCTACATTGTGTGGGATAGCGTAGGGTAAATAGTGTGAAAGACAGGTCTTCCTAAAGGCTAGCCTGGAAGAATTGCTTGACTAGGTCAACATATGTAGGATAGGTGCTGGGGGGCTAGCCCTGAAGACCCTTCTGAGAAGAACATCTTCCTTGGGAATGATTGCCTCCTCGAGGGTTCTCACCGGAGACTTCTTTGAGGGAACTGCCCTAGAGGGTAGGTTACAACATGTGTCTTATTTCTCCTGGTATTTATAGCTTTCCCTTCTTCAATGCTCTTAATAGTTTGTCCAAAGGATAAACCTTATAACCTATTGTTATTGCTAGAATACAACAATTAAAATTTGTTTGTTTTGGGAAAACTCAGTGAGTAGTTGAAAGAACAAGAGATGTCTTTTAGCTTTCTTGCCTTGCCATAAAACCCAAAAAAAAAGGAAGTTGTCCAGGGTAGACCCAATTTACTAGCCCATAAAGGGCTTATTCCATTGGTTGGGAGAGCTATGGAACTGGAAGAATAAGGATTGCTATGAGACGCCAAGAGATCCTTCATCTCATGGACTAGTCTGCAAGACAAAAAGTAGTCAAAGGCACAAGGGGATTTCTTCTACACGAGCCCTTCGATGCTTAAGTCAGATAAGGTCTTCATGCCACATAAGATATAGTAGTAAAATGTAGAAATGTTGTGTGGGGGCAATACGTAATGAATGAGAAGATTATTGCTCTAAGGTGGCAATGAAGACTTGTCTTCTTTGGCTTGCTTTTCTTAAGCATACTTCACTTGTCCTCAAAATTGAAGGGTTGGGGGAGAGGGGTATTTATAGACATCAGGTTGACAAGGACATGTGACATGTGTGTATGAGGGTACAATCCTCTTTCCTGAGAAATGGTGGTGGGTCTCCCTCATTTGTGGTGTTGTTTTAAGGTCAAGCTTAGAAAGGGCCTTTGGGAGAAATCCCCCCCCCCCCCGCCTGGTGAGGAAACACCCTTGGAAGGAAAAGGGCCTAGAATAGGTATGTTGTATTACTGCAAGGGTAATGAAAGGTAATAAAGGCGAGAGACGTGTCTCCCTAAGTTCCTCTTGAGAACATGGTTTGATTAGGGGGAAGCTATGATATGCAAGTCAAGGAAGTTAATTCTAGACGAATGATAGGCGAATGATGGTTCTTCAGGAGGATATACTCCAGCCCTAAGAATGTCTTACCAAAAGGATAGTTTTTTTTGGGATTGCTGACACATCGGCTACTTTGGGAGGACTCTTCCTTAGCATAGCCTCCAAGGGAGAGAGGATGCGAAGATCTTTTTGCAAAAAGGTGCGAAGAATGACTAGAAGGGATGCACCTGGAATAATGATGTGTCTATTCAATTTTTGGATGAAAGGTTCTATCACTAACACGTGGTCCCCAAAGGTACCCATTGTTCCTCTGCTCTTGATAGAGATTTCGCACATTGAAATCATCTTGAAAAACCTTGATTCTTGAAGAAGGATTAGATCTTTTCCCTAGAGTAGAAGTCACCCAATGCAACTCTTCCCAGAAGATCTGTTCTTTAGAAAACTTATGATCCTAGATTTGGGGAAGATGAATCAATTGAAGTGGATTTTGAAAGGGAAAATCGCAAAAAGACATGCTCTTTCAACTCGATACCATGAGCAGTGAAAAGCTATTGAAGATGAAGGTTTTGGGAAACTTTTACAAAGATAGCACAAAAGATCGAGACAAGAGGCTGGTTCTTTACACCAGCCAACATCAATTCCTTTGCCAGCAATCCCATAGCCAACAAAGGAGGCTTGCGAGTTAATAGGGGGAAAGCCTTCGAGGTCTCTGCAAGGGATAGTCACCTTTGTAGAGCAACTGGAGATGAAAATAACTAAAACGTCGGTGTAACTCGATGCCTAGACCTTATATAAGCATCAACTCCCCCAAGCTATGAAGGGTCCTTTTAGGCAATCAAAACACTGCGAGAGGAAGATGTTAGAGTGATAGAATCCCTATCTATTGCCTCTTCGGCCAGAGTTTCCCTCCGTGCAGTAGGAAATGACTATATGACGATTGTTGTCTTCACAACGAGAATTTTTGCACTAACCCTGGGTTATTGGATAACGATTTAGTAACTAGGACCTAGGGGTCAGGGCAAGGTTGATTTATTTGACCATCTTACTCTAGATGAAGCAAAGTTCTTCAGGCATGATTTGGAGGACATGGATTGAGCTAAAGGCGTTCTAATTAAGGTAAAAGCTTCGCGCCCTTTGATTCTTGGGTCTCATTTTTTTGGGGTTTTACTCTTAATGTGATTGCTTTCATTTTACAAGGTGTTCAGGTTATGGTAATGGCAAATGAGATCAATCACGCTAGCTTGAAAGAGGGAGCTTATGCAATTAGAACATGAGAGTGCGATGAAGAACACTAATAGCAGGAGCACCGCAAGTTCAGGGCCTGCATCCGTATTGTGGAGAGGGAAATGGACCAACTCTAAGGCCTTAAGGTAGAAAATTAAGATTTAAAAATAAGAATTGCATCCATAGAATAACATGCATCGAAGAGATGAAGGGAAGGGTGGCAGTAGAAATGTAAGAGTCTTACCTAACTCTTTCCAAGGATCATAGTCAAATTTTAAAGGAACTAAAGCAGTCACACACAGACAACACGTATTTATAAACTTGCCTTAGATAGTGAAACGCGCCTTTTGGGAGACGAATGTAATGACCATCTAAACTCAACCAGTCAAATCATATCGGCTCTCCCAAGATTTTCATAGAAGAAATGAGTGATATGCTTAGAGCTTTGAGAAGTAGGGATTCAACAAAGCTCAACGTATAGTTTTGTTTTCGTGATTATTTGGTCTACATTAGTGAGGAGAGTGCCAAATATTTTGTTTCGATGATTTAGTGTATAGTGCCTACTTCCACAACTAGAATTTGTTAAGGTGGTTCGACTTCGCGCCTACTTCCACAACAAGATGTAAGTGTTAGTGTCCTAATACTATATTTAGATAACATCTAGTGTGTGTGTCAAGGCTAATGATAATCTTGCTTGTCATTATAATTGTCATATCTTCATTCATACCTCTCCAATCATATACGAATAAGTCCCTAGATATCCTACTGATCTTATTCTTAAGTCGCTAAGAATATGGGACAAAGATCTATAACACAGGATTTTTTAAAATGATTCCTAATCCAAAGACTTCTCAAAATGGAACTATGATTAATTGATCATGGACTATCACATGAGCTACTACCTTTGATTAGTATAAGATACTAATGATAAAGGATGAGAGTCGCATGCCATATTGCATAAGATGCAGATAGTAGACATGTGGATAAATGTTGGTTAAATAATTGTTGAATGTGACGTCTATAACAAACCACATGGTTCAAAGGATTAATGGTCTGTTAATAGTTTTTGATTGGGCATCTGGTACTCAAACTGGAGGTAACACAGTTGTCTTATATGTAGTGTAAAAAATTTACCATTGAGTGGAACCATCAGGTGTGAGAGGTGGGAATGCTCTCTGTGTGGTCTTTGTGCAATAGTGTATGGAGACAAGTGATTGCTGATAGGATCCATTGACCTCCAATGTGAGGTTGAAGAAATCCATGGTCAAGGTACTTAGGATCAGAAAGGAGTTTTTGATGTCAGAAGAAGTTTCAATGTGTCATCTCGATCACCCCATACTAGATCTTGGCATAGTTACTAAGTTTTGTGAGTTTAATCAATCCATGGTTCTCACTCGGTTAAGATGTTAGTCGATGGAAGGATTATAGTGCAAGGTAATCAAAAACCCTGTTAGGTTTACAAGAAGTTTTGACTTCATCGTTGATAGGATCATCCTAAACCTATGCTAGAGTTATTAAGGATCTTTCGGGGTACTTTGAGGAGATTGAGAGATTCTTATAGTAGGTCGAAGTGTTCAACCGGCGTCAAAGAATTTGACGTGTCTCGATAGCTACTCAATTGTGAACCTAGAAGGTCACACCCAAGTTAGGTATAGCATTGGATAAGTGATGCATAGCTATCAATGTGTTAGTAATCATCATTAAAGAGTTAATGATGATGGACGTTGTTAAGGAGTTAACAAAGGGATCATCGAACTATTAATAGTTAATGGTGGGAGACCATTAAGAGTTAATGGATATCGTTAAGAGTTACAAGCATGTTGTTAAGAGTTAATGAGAGGTCTGGTTCCATTAATATTTAAGGGAAGAGGTATTAAGAGTTAATAGGGGGCCTTAATGTAATTTGCTAAAAGTTATAAATGGAATAAGATAATCGGTTGATTGATTTTTTGAAACGGTGGATAGGTTTGGAAAAATATATAGAAAGGCCGATAGTTTATTTAAATGGTCAACAATTTCTTTGGGCAAGATTTTTCCTATGTGCTAGCCTTCCATCGCTTTCAATAATAAAGAGAAAGAAAATAGAGACATTAGAGAAGAAGAAAATGAGAAGTGTTCTCATTCGGGATAGAGTTGTAACCTAAGAGCCAATCATAAGATTTGTGAATTGGCTGCATCTCTCAAAGTCTTTGACATATTTTGATTAATAAAGATATTTTTTCTTTTAATACTTAGCAATGTAGTCATCTTTATGCTTTCCTATTAACATGAAGCCCAAAGAGTGTAGCGATGTCAATTGAATCATGCTGAGATCATACTAATGAAACCTAATGACTTGTTCTTCGTTCTTAAACTATTCCTGATAGTATGAGGCCTCTATAATACCAACAAGATTGATACACACTATGTATACTTGCAAGAGGGTAGTTGATCTCATTGACTACTTGTGTAGGGACATTAATACAAGTCTGTAGGTGCTCATTGTTGAATGAGTTCACTAAATGACCTTACCCTTGACCTGAGGTACTATGGTTATCTTGTATGAGAAGCGTCATGCTTTGATGCCACTATACGGGATCTAGGAAGATGGGTCTCTAATATGGTGGTTATTGGGTATAACTTGAATCATACAAAGATAGATTAGTACGCAAGACGGGATTTATCAACCTTTGTAAGAATCTCAAAAGGTATATGGCCTATGTGAATGATGAAATCACATGATATAGGGGCCATGATACGTTGCTAAATGTCAATCTTGGTCTAAGGGCAAGATGGTAATTTTTGGTTATGTGATGACATAAATTACGAATCTTAATTAAAGATTTTGATTTGGAGTAGGATTCTTTAATTGCCCTTTGCCATCTTCATAATGAACCTATAAGGTCACACACAAACAAAGAGAAGCTTTGCGAAAAAATCAATAGGATTGAAAAATATTTTTATCTAGATGAATTCAAGGATTTTTGGGGTGAGCAAGTACTTGCAAAAAAAGTTCACAGGATGTCAAAAAAGAGTAAGAAAGAAAATGAGATAAAAACTAGCAAGGGGATGCACATGATGTGGCTTAGGATGGGCTTTGATATGGCCTAGGGCCTACGCGCTCACAACCCAGTGTAGCCTACAGGCCAAAGTGGCCTACCAAACCCTAGTATATGGGCAGCTAACAAAGGCCCTCGCATGCATGGCCTAGTGCGGCCTACATGCCCAACGCGCATGGCTAGCCCAGCAACGGGCTTGCCACGATGAATATCCTGAGACTTGGTTTTCGACCCTAATTTGACTAGGGTTTGGTTTTCTCCCCTATTTAAGGTCCTGAATAGCCTTTGACTCATGAGGAACAACTTTGGAAAAAATTAAGAAAAGTTGGAATTGCCTTTATGGAAGTTGAAAAGAGTTTTCAAGTGGCTAAAGGCAGTGGATCTTGCGTTCTTGGTGCAAGAAGATCCAAGAAGTGTGCTCGTTGGCATTAATAGAGCTTCTTCTTTGGTGTGGATCACTTACAGAGGGTGGGTGACACCTTGAGGCACAAAGATTCAACTTTTCATGCATCGAATAACCAAAGGTTAGTTCATCGTTCTTTAATTTATATTCATAAAATATTATATACATGCAGACTAGTTCCGATCTTTGTGGGTTTCCTGATCAATTAAAGAGTTTGGTTGCTCAAAAAAATTTAAATTTTCGCTGCGCTTTGTTTTATGAAACCCAACACTTCAACCATTAATGTTGGTTGACCGAGCCTACATGTGCAAGAAGCCTCTTGGCTTCATTTTCTTGCGCTATTCTTCTTTTTCCTTTGTTTTGCATGCTTCTCTCTTCTCTTGCTCCTGTTTTTCTTACTTTTTTGATCCCATGACCATGAGATGGTCACCATCTGTGTTAAGAGCCAATTGAGAGTTATGCATCACCTTCATGTGTGACTCAACTAGCACGAGCCCAACGAGGCATTCCTGTGGCTTCTTAGGGGTGGACTGACTTGGTCTCGTACACTTGTAGGGGTGGCTTGATCAACCAAGTTGCAAACTTAGAGCAACTGATGGTAGTTCGTTGATATATAATGGTTAGGGAGAAGCTCATAAAGGGTTCGTGGGAGCTTGAAGGATGGCCAAATGGTTCGAGCTTGAGGCATAAGAGAAGCATCAACTGGTAGCAACATCATCGAAGGAGATAACAATTACTGTTTTGTATTTTCCTTTGATGTTTTTGTATGTACTCATGGTTATATTCATCCATTTCTTGCAAGACTTGATCCGTTTCTGCTACATTTTGTTTTGGTTTTTGAAAATTAGCTTGTGTTTTTGCTCATACCGCTTAGTGTTAGCACATCTTTTCACCAAAATGCCTAAGTTTTGTTTAAGCAATTCGACGTGTGGTGCCTACGTCTACAATCCAGGAGATTTTGGGTGATGCAATTTCAACGAGGCATACATTCTCTTGGGATTGCTTTTGGTAACCTAGTTTGTATCCTAGATCTACTTGGCAATTTTGTTATCGTAGTTTGGAAGAACTCTACATACATAACTAGAGGCACATTTTGGGTAACACGATTCGAATGAAGCCTACATCCACAAAGGGTGATTTTGGCAACATGGTTTAGCAAAAACCAGCGTACGTTTGTGCTTTTGGCGGTGTAGTTCAGGGTTACATACATCTACAAGGAGGCTTATCCCAACATGGAGTGAAATTTTGTTGCACAGTTTGGCCCCCAACCTACATCCATGGTAAGGTATTGATTTCGTGGTTCAATGAAAATCGGCCTATGTCAATGCAAGGTGCTAGCAAAGTGGACATAAGCCCCAGGTTCCATATTATTATCAAGGTTAGGAGATTCAAAGTTTTTTATTTACTCAATTATATTTTCAAACTAGTACCTCAATGGGATTTTAATTGATTTATGCATCAATATATTTATTAGTTAATTTTATAAAATTATATAAATATAGATTGATATATATGTATATATATTGTAATTATTTTCAAATTAATCTAATTAGAATTCTTTAAAGTAATTTTCTATACATTAATCTAATAAAAAAATTATAATCTCATTGGGGCTCAATTTGAAATGAAAAAAAAAAAAGGTAAGAAACTTTAGAAAAATTGACTAAAAAGATAAAATAAGTAACCATTTAAATTTTATATTTGAAGTTATCACATTTAAATTTTATTTTTTAGAAAAATACAATAATAAAACCATTTCAATCTTAATCATTCTAAATTTAATAGTTTTAAATTATAAAATTATTGTTAGAAACAAATATATGATAAAAAATCCTTCAATTTTGGAGAAATTAGCTAAAATAAATTATATTTTTTCTACCATTACTACAATGGAAAATTTACACTTGTTTTTCAAAAAGTTTGAAATAAGCACAACATGCTAATATGAAAATTAATTATAACTATGAATGAAAATATTTGTTATAATGATAAAATCAATTCTAATGGTAAATTGCAAAAACATCCTTGAAATTTAACAAAATTCAAAAAAATATGTTTGATGTTGTGAAAGTAGTCAAAAATTGAAAGAATTTTCTATTTAAACCATTGTTTCTATGGCCTCCCCTCTCCTTCCTCTTTGGTCTTTCTTTATTATCTCATCTCTCTTTTCCTTTAAATGTATTTTTTGTAAGAGAATATAAAATATGTTTTTTAATTATAGAAAATATATTATTTAGTTTCAAATATATATAAAGTAGAAATATAAAAATAAATTTAATTATAAACATGTCGTATGTATAACTATTCACCAATCATTATAAAATTATATATAATTATGGACAATAATTTTTTTAATATTTATATATGATGCCCTGTCGCCAATGATGGAGTCACACTCGAGTAACAAAGATGTCAGGGAAAAGGCATAGAGACTACCATCATGACAGAGAAGGCAATCAAGCAACCTAAATTTTAGTGACAGGAGTATTTAGTGACGAAATCAACGATGGGAGACCCTGTCACTGATCTGCGACAGGATCTCCCATCGCTAAATAAAAAATTAAAAAACATATTTATTTTTAATAAAAATAAATAAATTTAAATGTAAATTAAAAAATAAATTATTTAAAAAATCTACAAATAAAATAAATATATTATTTATTTTTAATATATTAATGAATAATATTTTTTAATAAATTAATTAATTAATTAAAAACAAAAAAAATAAAATTTTTAAAAGAAAATAATTAATATATATTAAAAATATAAATTATATAAATAAAATTTATGATAATTAACAATTTTTACAAATAAATTGTACATTCATTTTATTTTTTATGTATAATTAATATTTTATTGACATGATAATTTTTTATTTCTAATTTTTTTTATCTTGTTTAAATAATTAATAATATATACACAATACACAATAATATATACATAATATGCAACTATATAAATGTAGAATAAATAATAATATACATGCAATAAATATGAATAACATAGATATATATTTTTCATCTAAAAAATATTCAAAGAAGCATTTAAAAGTTAAAATAACAAAATACTAAAAATATAATGCACAGAGAAAAAAAATACCTTATAAATTTTGATGATGCTCGTATCTTCTAAATAAAGACTCTACAATAAAAAAAAATAAATAAAATTTTCAAAATAAAGTTGGGAGTGTAGAAGGGGGAAGAGAGGGAGAAGAGAAAGGAGAGTGTCTGGCGAGGTGGGGGAGGGGGATTTATAGGGGGAATTCAAAGGCTTGGAGAAGGGCAGGAAAATTCAAAAGAGGGGCGCAGCAGGGAAAGGTGGCGCGCGGAGTGTTAGCGACGGGTCTGGCCGTCGCTAAATGCTGTTTATTTAATAACGGGATTGCCTGTCACTAAATTTGAATTTAAATTTCTTAATTTTAATTTTAATTTTAAAATTAATTTTTTTAAATTATTTAGCGACAGAAGTATTCCGTTGCTAAATAAATTTAATTTTATTTAATTTTTTTAATTATTTAGCGACAAAATATTCCCTCCTCATGTTAGCATTGTAAAGCTTCAGACTTTGTTCGTGGCACCATGGAAAGGTACGCCCCAAGGGATCGATGAATTCTACTAGATGAGGATTTTGTTAGTCTTGGACGTAGAGTTCTGGCTGACCATGGGACTGAAATCCTAAATGATTTTGAGGCAACATCCCATATTAGCCATGGGGATAAACCCCTAGTGGTACTAGCAGGTAAAAACCATGTCGACTACCCATTTGTAGAACTTCTGGCATAGCAAAATGATGAATACTTGGTTGGTTTTGAAGATGAGTGCCAAGTTGTTTTGGGAAAGAAACCTTTTAATGCCCTGGGGGAGGAGCTGTCTGGTGCCCCAAGGGAGGAGCCATCTAGTTTCTGCTATAATCTCCATCTAGAACATTTGAATATTCTAAGGGAAAAATCCAAGTTAGATGATGAATAATCTAAATAAAGGTACAGTAAACATATTTCGTGCATGATTGCAATATGCAAAATGTCCTTTTCATATCATTTCAGTTTGGGTCGGCGGCACCCAATTGCTACTTCCCATTTTTACAGCCTCCTTACCAAGGCGAGGTGTATAGGTGTATCCTTGGTAGAGTAGCGGTGCCAATCCATAATTTCAAACCCTTATGCGATGTGTGATCAATAATATCATTGTGAACATATGCACATTTCATCATCAATACATATAAATGCAATCTACATGATATATTCATATTAAGATATAACAACAAAATAAAATCATTTACTTAAAACTAGGTGTTGGGTTGAACCACTTACAAACCAAGCATTTTTCATAAAACTAAATCCAGTTGGGAAGTATCACTTATCTTCTTAAGTTTATCGGGGTTACCTCGATATTTGCGCCTTGCCTCGAAATTCGTGCATCTTCTCGATTTGCCTGGCAATCTCAAAATTCGCACAAGTTACTTCAAATCAACCCTCAAAGCATCCTAATCACTATATTTATTTAAATAAGTATTAAAACCTATTTTTTCATAATTTCTGACATTTTCTTTATTTTTTTTCTATTTCTTCCTATTTTTCCTCAATAAATCCAAACTAAATATTTCTCAAATATTTTCTCAAATATTTCACTATAAAAATTCATAAAATAATATTCTTGAATTTTTGAAATTTTCTATGAAAATTTACTTACCTTAACTTAGCCTCTTAGGTTTTCTCGGTATGCATGTCATATCCTCGAAACGCGTACCCGAACCATTTCCTCGCCCAAAATCTCCGAAATGTTAATAAATCTCCCTTACCCATTTTTTTAGAATTTTTTAAGATTTTTCTATATTTTTTCTATTTTCTTTCTTTTCCTTTCTTTTCTTTTCTTTCTTTTTCTTTTCCTTTTTTTTTCTTTTCTTTATTTTTCCTCTCCTATTTACCTTCTTCTCCACCCGACTTGCGCACTGCTTGCAACTTCCTCAGCCATGCCCAACCGCCGCCGACACTTGCCCAGCCACTACCAACCTCACATACGCACGTACTGCCACCAACCGCACCACGTCCACCACCATCGCGCTGCTACTCTGCCGCTCGCAACCGCCATTGCACACTACTTCGCTCGGCTTCCATAGCTGATCCAACTAGCTACTGCTGAGGTCTTTGGCCACCCACACCGCCTCCAAGCACCACCACTAGCCACCGTGCAACGTTGCCTCAGCCCCGCATCAGCCAATTGCACACCGTTATAGCTTGCTGCTGTTGCCTTGCTCCACTCGAGCTTGTGTGTCAGCTATAGCCGCTTGGAGCTCACTGCCATGGCCTAGTTCGGCCATCTCTCTCCCAAGCTCAACCTCCACTTTAGCCATCAGCCACCGGTTTTGCCATCTCTTAAGCTCTCGACCAAGCTCCCACGAGCTATCACTCTCTCTCTTGGCTGCGACTAGCTCTCTTCTTCATTTCCATTCTTGCTTCTCTCACTTTCTCGACTCTTCCTCTATTTATAGGCTCACACCACTGTCTCACACCTGCCTCGGTCATTCTTCCTTGCATGAAAAACCTTCCAAATCTTGTAGGGCATGGAGATTTGGAGTTGTAAGGCATGGGTAAGTTGTAGAAGGATGGTTGCCATCCATGTGCACACACACGTGCATATATATATATATATAACTATATTTTACATAAGAAAATTTATACTAACCTCAAATTACATCCTAAATTCATTGGGATAATTTTCTAATTGCAATCAGACCCTCAAACACTGAATTAATTTGCATTTCAATACTGAAACACAAAATTAATAATCCAAGATTACTCAATAATGATGATTCTGCCCCAGTATCCTCACCGAGCTATCGTTTCATCCCAAAACCATTGAAGGGTTGCTTATTACGAAAAACCAGAGCCCCCTCAAGCTTCCGTTGTTTTCTTGAAGGTCCCCTATGACAATTTGGTTTTGCAGCCTAAATAACAGCTGCATTTTAGCTGTACCAAAAATCGTTCCCGATCTGATTTATTTCGATGCCATAAATTCTATCTCTGGATGCTCATCAATCCTGTATCATTTTCCTTTGGAATCTTGACTTCAGGGCACTCCCTACAGTCGATTCGGTACTTATAACTACTATCAAGCCAATTTTTCAGTATTCTAAACTTATCGAAATTACATGGCTATCTCATAAAACGTGGGGTATTACACCTGTGGCTCATTAAGGGTGGACTGACTTGGTCTCGTACGCTTGCAAAGGTGGCTTGATCAACCAAGTTGCAAACTTGGAGCAACCAATGGTAGTTCATTGATATATAGTGGTTAGGGAGAAGCTCATAAAGGGTTTGTGGGAGCTTAAAGGATAGCCAAATGGTTCAGGCTTGACGCATAAGAGAAGCATCAACCGATAGCAACATCATCGAAAGAGATAACAATTACTGTTTTTTATTTTTGTTTGATGTTTTTGTATGTACATATGGTTATATTCATCCATTTCTTGCAAAACTTGATTTGTTTCTGCTACATTTTGTTTTGGTTTTTGAAAATTAGCTTGTGATTTTGCTCATTCCGCTTAGTGTTAGCACATTCTTTCACCAAAAAGCCAGAGTTTTGTTTAAGCAATTCGACGTGTGGTGCCTACATTTACAATCTAGGAGATTTTGGGTGATGCAATTTCAATGAGGCCTACATTCTCTAGGGATTGCTTTTGGCAACCCAATTTGTATCCTAGATCTACTTGCCAATTTTGTTATCGTAGTTTGGAAGAACTCTACATACATAACTAGAGGCACATTTTGGGTAACACGGTTCAGATGAAGCCTATATCTGCATAGGGTGATTTTGGCAACATGGTTTAGCAAAAACCAGCGTATGTTTGTGCTTTTGGTGGTGTAGTTTAGGATTGCATACATTTACAAGGAGGCTTATCCCGACATGGAGTGAAATTTTGATGCACAATTTGGCCCCCAACCTACATCCATGGTAAGGTATTGATTTCGTGGTTCAATGAAAATCGGCCTATGTTAATGCAGGGTGCTAGCAAAGTGGACATAAGCCCCAGGTTCCATATTGTTATCAAGGTTAGGAGATTCAAAAAATTTTATTTACTCAATTATATTTTCAAACTAGTACCTCAATGGGATTTTCATTGATTTATGCATCAATATATTTATCTGTTAATTTTATAAAATTATATAAATATAGATTGACGTATATGTATATATATTGTAATTCTTTACAAATTAATCTAATTAGAATTCTTTAAAGTAATTTTCTATACATTAATCTAATAAAAAATTATAGTCTCACTGGGGCTCAATTTGAAATAATAAAAAAAAAAAGGTTAGAAACTTTAGAAAAATTGACTAAAAAGATAAAATAAGTAACCATTTAAATTTTATATTTGAAGTTATCACATTTAAATTTTATTTTTTAGAAAAATACAATAATAAAACCATTTCAATCTTAATCATTCTAAATTTAATAGTTTTAAATTATAAAATTATTGTTAGAAACAAACATATGATAAAAGATCCTTCAATTTTGGAGAAATTAGCCAAAATAAATTATTTTTTTTCTACCATTACTACAATGGAAAATTCACACTTTTTTTTTTCAAAAAGTCTGAAATAAGCACAAGATGCTAATATGAAAATTAATTATAACTATAAATGCAAATATTTGTTATAATGAAAAGATAAATTCTAATGGTAATTGCAAAAACATCCCTAAAATTTAACAAAATTGCAAAAAATATGTTTGATGTTGTGAAAGTAGTAAAAATAGAAGGAATTTGCTATTTAACCCATTGTTTCTCTCGCCTCCCCACTCATTCCTCCTTGTTCTTTCTTTGTTATTTCATCTCTCATTTTTTTTAAATGTATTTTATGTAAAAAAATATATTTAAATATTTTTTTAATTATAGAAAATATATTATTTAGTTTCAAATATAGATAAACTAGAAATATAAAAATAAATTTAATTATAAACATGTCGTATGTATAACTATTCACCAATCATTATAAAATTATATATAATTATGGACAATAATTTTTTTAATATTTATATATGATGCCCTGTCGCCAATGATGGAGTCACACTCGAGTAACAAAGATGTCAGGGAAAAGGCATAGAGACTACCATCATGACAGAGAAGGCAATCAAGCAACCTAAATCTTCCTTCTCTAATTGATGTATTTTTATTTGGTTAAATTTGAGTAGAAATCTTTCAAAAGCAACAATGTGCTATAGGAATAGGGAAATCTTATCTACTCATAGGGAGAGAGATTCCGACTAAATGTGGAAAAAAAAGATAGAGGGGAGACAAGTGTAAGAGAAATCGGAGAGAGAAAAAAGATATTTAGGATAGTTAAAGAAAATAACGATAGTAAATTTAAAATAAAAAAAAATTATAACATGATATTAAAAGTTGAGGGCCCAATTCAAGTTTCAAAATGTGAAAAAACTTAAAAACATATACCAAAAGAAATGACTTTCTTTTAAGATTCAAATTTATAAACCAAAATTGAAACATCAAGAGGGCCCAATTCAAGTTTCAAAAAGTGAAAAAACTTAAAAACATATACCAAAAGAAATGACTTTCTTTTAAGATTCAAATTTATAAACCATATCTTTCCAAATAAAAATATTTCCATCCTTTCTTGTCATATTCTTATTGAATTTATTTATATTCAGGTGCTATTTGTCTTCCATAATTATCATGATATCACAATTTATTAGGTTGTCATTTTAAAAATAATTCCGCGCATTCACTAGCCATTTTAGAATTCTCTTCTCTTCCTCCTAAGTCCTAACCTCTATATAATCAGAAGAAGACGATACAGAAGCATCCATCCATCTCGTGTTGAAAAATGGCTTCCATAACCATGCGCTTCCCTTTTCTCCTCTCTCTGGCGTTCTTCTCCCTCTTGGTGGAGATGGGTTGTGTTGGAGCAACCAACGTGACCGTTCACTTCATCAACAACATGCCCAAAGGCATTTCAGAAGCAGTGCACATCAGATGCAACCTATATGGTTCCCTCTCTTACTACGAACACTTCCTCCAAGTTGATGAAGATTATCAATGGACACCGCCAAAGCCAGATGAAACCTACTACTGTGTGGCCTTTTGGCAGAGATTCTTTGCGGATTGGCATGGATATGATCCGAAGAGAGACAGTGGTCATCCCCTAGTTTATTTCAACATTAATACGAATGGTTTTTATCTCAGCTATGATGAGGCTCAACTTAAGCCCATAGCAGTTTGGCAAACTGAGTAGAAATAATTTGTTTTTACAATCCAATGTATCGTCGTCGTCATCTTTCATGTTCGGAAGAAGTTTCTTCATGCTTACCATCTTTTGTCTCTAAATAGTCACAGCTCTTCTTTAAATATCTCAAATTTAACGAATGTGATCTCTGATGTTTTTACAATGCAATAAATCATCATCATGATCATCTTTCATCTTAAGCCCATAGCAGTTTTGCAAACTGAGTAGAAATAATGGTTAATATGTTTATTTAATTTCGCTGTGGATTGTCTTTTCAAATTCAGAGTGTACTGTTGTTTCTAATGAACCGGTGATTGATGATATCTAGTTCTTCTTCTCAGATTGTATAAAGCTAATTTGTCACATGGTGTATCCTCTATATATCTGTGTAATTGCATCTTGTTTCAATTTTAGTTTATATATGTCTTGTTGCCACCATGATGTACAAAACAAAGAGAGAGAGAGAGAGAGAGCTTGCAACAATGTGGGATTTGATAGCTGCAAATCGTGTTAACTTGTCAAGTAATCTGCATAGTAGCTTGCTCCTCTTATCCTCTCTTCCTGGGAGTTTTTGGATTTTTGGAAGAGCAAGAGATCACATGATGGTGCAGCATCCTTGCAGCACTACTTTTGTTTGTTAAATTTCTCAAAATCTGAGCTGACATTGATTTTACGCACTTTCTAATTAGCTTTGGACAAATGGCAAAAGATATCGTTTTACCCAAATGGGAAGAATTCTTACTTATCAATCTGAGGGAACATTTGATTACTTAACAATGAATATATATTTTCATTTATTGGTCAATTTATTAAGGTTTGCAGTCCGGCCTATTTGATTGGGTCAAACAAATAAATAAATTGGGTTTGGGCCATTGGTGTTTCAAGGCCAAGCCCAAGCCCAAGCCCAAGTTCGCTTATATAATTGATAGATTCTATATATACATTTGGGTTTCATGAATTTGGGTTACATGTGGCTTTATAATAATTGGTTGCTATATGGGCCATTGATCATCTTGAAAGCCCTAAATCGAATGGCAACCCCTTTGTATATAAGCTATCATTGGCATTTCAAGTGTTACATTATTCACACACCAACAGATCATAAACCCTAATCACACGAGAACAGAGAGAAACAACAAGGCCATTAGAAAGATGAACTCTTCCTTTCTTTGTAAATATCACTTGTTAGTTTGATTGTTTGGGAGATTGGTGAGTTTGAGAGTGCTAGGAATAGTTCTGGTATTTTGTGAGTTTTGTACTTTGTTTGATTCGTCTTCTTGATTCGGTAAGAAGGTTTTGTTTTGTTGTAATAATCTCTGTACATCCGTTGTATACATTATAGTGGATTAACTAGGGTAAAGCCCTGCCATGAGTAGAATTTTTTGATTCAAACACGTACATGTCTTGTCCATTATTTATTTTCATTGCGTTGTGTGTGTGTGTTCGTATTTTTCATTTTCTTCATTTTTGTTTGGATATTCATGGATCGAAGTACTGCTGTAGGTTTTGGTTTTGTGTTTACTTCACAGGATATTAGCAATAATGTTGAGTACATTTATGTTTTAAGAATTATTATTCTACTAAAAAATATGTTACTCGACTAAGCAAGATGTTACACAATAAAAGAATAACTCTTAGTCGATTAATCTTTTAAGTACATTTATGTTCAAGAATAATTACTCAATTAAAAGATATGTTACTCGATAAACAAGATATTAGTCAATTAAATAATAACTTTTAGTTGATTAATCTTTTTAGTACGGAAATAGTCAAGAAGTAATACTCGACTAACACACATATTATTCGACTAAAATAACTCTTAGTCAATTAACATTTTAGAGTTATACTTTACTCAACTAATTAATTTTCATTACTCAATTTGTTGTTACTGAGATACAACAATGAATTTAGTTATCTGAAAACATTGTTAAGTCGCTTGAGTCTGGAAGAAAGAAAATCGTCAGACATCTTAAGGAACTTTGTTGATCCATGCTTTTTGTGAATGGCTTGCATCATAAAGAAAGAAAATCCATAAGAAATTTTATTAATCCATCCCCTACTAAGCTTTGGGATTTATTTATTGCACTAAGGATAAAATTCTAAAACTAATCTCATTCATCTAAAGAATGATATAATTTGAATTGGTTTTGTTGAGATCGTCTTCTTGTGATGTCTGTAGGAAGCATGTGTTTTAGTTTACTCATCTTTGTCATCAGCTTGTTTTGGAAATGGTGAGGTTTTCATCTTTATCTTTGCTCTTTGTGTATGTGATATAACAGCTTCGTTCCTTCCTCTGATCGTCTCGAACATGCCCTTTCGTGGTCTATTGGGAAATTCATTAACATGTATCCAGATGATATTACTGCCCTCATTTCATTAAGGAGTAGTCGTCCTAAGATAACATTATATGCTACCGAATGTGTATTGACCACCATGAAATTGGCCTGCCTAGTGGTGCTCAAAGGCTTTGTTCCCAAGGTGATTGCATGTAAGCTATATGACTTATGTTGTGAGGACTAGCTCTCCTTTAAAACTGAATAGAAAGGAACGCACTTGCTCTAGGCAATGCACATAAATATTTATTTTTTCAAAACAATTCTAGCATATCAAGTTGACTAAGCTGCCACTATCTACCAGTATTCTTCTAATAAGATGTTTAACGATTATTACCAAAATAACCAAAGGGTCATCATGTGGCGTTATAACCTCTCCCTGGTCAACAAGTGTGAAGGTAATGGCTTCCTCATTAGCCTGTACTAGTATTATCACTGAATTGACTTGATATGCTTGTCAAACGTAAGCCTTCTTTGACGATGAAGTATGGCCTTCCATAATCTCTCCCCCTGATATCACGTAGATTGCCTGATTGGTCAATTGGTTGTTTATGGGGGGATTTCATCGTTCCTCTCCTCCCTGATCATCTTTTTTCCTTCCATCTACACGATTATCCATTCTTCTTGTCTCATCTTCATGACTCCTCTAGTCTCTTTCTTCTATTCTAACATACCTTTGTAATTGTCCTTTTCTGATTAGAGACTCGATTTGGTTCATCAATTCTCGACATCAATCCGTGTAGTGCCCATATGTTTTATGAAATCGACAATAGGCATCCCTGTCTTTCCCATTAGTCGATCCACTTTCTTAGGAAACTTCAATAGATCAGTCCTTTTGATGGCGACCAAGATATGAGAACGAGAATTGAGAGCAAGGTGTAGTTTTTGCATTGTAACTTTGGGGTGCTATCATTTCTTCTTTCTTTGTCTTTTCTTTTGTTGTCACGATCTTCAGAGTCTCGTCCACTCCTTTTTCGATCCTTCTCTTCATTTATCCCCACAATCCTCATAACCTTTGTTTATATAGAATATACTTATTTGCTCTTATGAACAAATTTGCAAGAGAAGCTAGTGGTTCTTTAGCTAAAGATTTTTGCAATGATGTAAACCTTGTTTTATGTAATAGAGCTGTAACAACTACTCCCACTTGTAAATCTCACACGTCCAGTGTAGCATTTTGAAATCTATTAATGTATTGGATCAATATTTCTTTACTACTTTGTTTGATACTAACAAAGTGCGTGTCGTCTTTCTTCCGTTAGCTATTGATGATGAAAGCTTTTATGAACTCGTATTTCAACTACTCAAAAGTGGATATGGAATGCTCTAGTAGACAATTGTACCAAGCTCGAGCATGTTCTATTAGAGTTAAGGGAAAAGCTCAGCACATGATTTCATCTCCAAATCCATGTAGCATAAGGGATTCATAATTTTCAACGTGGTCGTGAGGATCACCCTTGCTTAGTACACACTCATATGAGGCATTTTAAATTTCCTTGGTATAAGCGTACTCATAATACTACAAAAAATTCATAATTTAGTGACGGAAGAATTCGTCGCTAAAATAAGAAAATCCGTTGCTAAAAAATTTATGACAGATTTAGTGACATAAAAATCTATCACTAAAACTAGCGTCATTAAAATTTAGTCACGAATTTTAGTGACGAGAGTATTTAGTGACGGAATCAGCGACGGGAGACCCCATCGCTGATATGCGACAGGATCTCCCGTCGTTCATTAGCAACAGGGTCTCCCATCACTAATAAATGACGAGTATAACCCGTCGCTAAATAAAAAATTAAAAAATAAATTATTTAAAAAATCTAAAATAAAATAAATATATTATTTATTTTTAATATATTAATGAATAATATTTTTTTAATAAATTAATTAATTAATTAAAAAATAAAAATTTTAAACGTAAATAATTAATATATACTAAAAATATAAATTATATAAATAAAATTTATGATAATTAACAATTTTTACAAATAAATTGTATATTTATTTTATTTTTTATGTATAATTAATATTTTATTGAAAAAAATTAACATAATAATTTTTTATTTCTAATTTTTTTATCTTTTTTAAATAATTAATAATATATACACAATACACAGTAATATATACATAATATGCAACTATATAAATGTAAAATAAATAATAATATACATACAATAAATATGAATAACATGGATACTTTTCATCTAAAAAATATTCAAAGAATCATTTAAAAGTTAAAATAAAAAAAATACTAAAAATATAATGCACAGAGAAAAAAAGAAAATAACTTATAAATTTTGGTGATACTCGTATCTTCTAATTGAAGACACTACAATAAAAAAATTAAATAAAATTTTCAAAATGAAGTTGGGAGTGCAGAAGGGGGAGGAGAGAGAAGAGAAAGGAGAGTGTGTGGGGGGGGAGAATGGGGGATTTATAGGGGGGATTCAAAGGCTTGGAGGGGAAAGGGAACGGGAAAATTCAAAAGGGGGCGCGGCCAAGAAAGGGGGCGCGCAGGGTGTTAACGACCAGTCTGCTCATCACTAAACGCTATTTGTTTAGGGACAAGTATCTTCCCGTTGCTAAAGGCTTTAGCGATGGGCAGGTGCCCATCGCTAAATTTGAATTTAAATTTTTAAATTTCTTAAAATTAATTTTTTTAAAATTATTTAGCGACAGAAGTATTCCGTCTCTAAATAAATTTAATTTTATTTAATTTTTTATTATTTAGCGATGGGAATATTCTGTCACTAAATAATTTTAATTTTAATTTAATTTTTTAAAATTATTTAGTGACGGAAATATTCCGTAACTAAATAAATTTAATTTTTTTTAATTATTTAGCGATAAAATATTCCCTTCTCATGTTAGCGTTGTAAAGCTTCATACTTTGTTTGTGGCATCATGGAAAGAT
Source organism: Diospyros kaki (assembly GCA_036245055.1). Lineage (NCBI taxonomy): Eukaryota > Viridiplantae > Streptophyta > Magnoliopsida > Ericales > Ebenaceae > Diospyros > Diospyros kaki. The sequence continues at coordinate 10,512,386 of BSEG01000003.1, forward strand.
ACGCCCTAAGGGATCAACGAATTCTGCAATATGAGGATCTTGTTGGTTTTGGACATAGAGTTATGTCTGACCATGGGACTAAAATCCTAAATGATTTTGAGGCAACATCCTATACTGGCCATGGGGATAAACCCTTAGCGGTACTAGAGGGTAAAAACCATGTCGACTGTCGATTTGTAGAACTTCTGGTAGAGGCAAATGATGAATACTTGGTTGGTTTTGAAGAAGAGTCCCAAGTTGTTCCGAGATGAGCCATCTGGTGCCCCTAAGGAAGGAGTCGTGTGGTGCCCCAAGGAAGGAGCCATCTGGTGCCCCAGGGGAGAAGCCATCTAACGCCTTTGAAAATGAGTCATTTAGTGCCCTAGGGAATGAGCCGTCTAATGCCCCTAGGGAGAAACTGTCTGGTGTCCAGGGGAAGGAATTGCATGGTGCCCCCGATGACGAGCCGTCTAACGCCCCTGAGGAGGAGCCGTCTGGTGCCCTAGGGAATAAGCCATCTAACACCCTTGGGGATGAGCCATCTAGTCCCCTAAAGAAAGAGTAATTTGACGACCCTAGGGAAGAGTCGTCTGGTGCCTTGGGGAATGAGTCGTTTGGTGCTCCGACGAAGGAGTCGTCTAGTGCTCCGGGGAAAGAGCCATCTGACACCCTCGAGGAGGAGTCGTCTGATGCCCTTGTGGCTCTTGTGATTGCACTTTTATTTCATCTTGTATTTTTTGTTGATTGGTGGTACTTCTGGTCTGGGCCATTGCAGATATACTTATTAGCTTTTCGTACGACTTTCCACTGACAATGTCAATTGTTGTTGCAGAGATACAACAATAAATTTAGTTATCGGGAAACGTCGTTAAGTTGCCTGAGTCTATAAAAAAGAAAACTGTCAAAGGGGGCCAAAGAGGGGGGGAGGGTGTTCCTTCACAAACACTCTGATACTTAAATCAAACACTAAGAGTAATAAAATCCTAAGAGTAGTATTTACACTAGAACCAGAGATGTACTGTAAGGACCCGCTCCCAAAAGTTCCATAAACATAGGAGTTTCAAGAGAAAGCCCTCACAAAAATGGATATAGATGCAGACTTAAAAAAAAAAAAACTCTAAAGAGATTTTCATTAATATACACAATAGAAGCAGAAATCATTTAGTACACAATTTTCAGTGACAACATTAGGGCCCACATGCCCGTATATCCCACAAAAACACCATGCCTAGCATAACAAGACAATATTCTTCCTGGACTCAAAACAAGACAAAACACCCAAGAATCTTCCAGTTAGAGTGCCTCTATACATGACATCTATCATAGGGAAAGCTAAGTTTGGTTGAACCCACCATCGACTACTTTTCCACGCTTACCTGGAATGATGTAAAGTAAGAATAAGTCACAAGACTCAGCAAGTGTATATATAAGAAAAAGGATAACAGGGTTGATAGCTGACTCGCCCATAAACATCCCCACACATGATATGTATCGCATATCAAGCCATGCCATGTACCACGATGCCAAACCATAATGTAAATGCACACAAATAGTCCTTGGGGCCCACATAAGACACACATTGGAGTCCAAGTCCCGCATACAAACCTGTTGTAGCCCAATATAGACTACCGTAGACTTCTGAGGTATACACCAGATCATTCCCTGAAGTCTCAAAGTACACCCATAGAGTATATACCATATCATTCCCCACCGGCCCAAACAACTCCCATATCCAAAGACCTAGAAATACACTAGATCATTCCCTGGAGTCCCACATCCTCATCATGTAATGCAACAAGTAAAGAAATGTAATGACTTATGTAGCATAAACGTGATGTCAAGGCCCTCATAAGCCAAGCATCAGGCTATGCTACACCCACATAAGAACTCACACATACAAATGCTCCATGTGTGTATGCTCATCTACAATACATAGGTCGGTACTCATAAGCTAACTGTGTCATGCCAATGCTCACGCCTCCACTGAATACAAAACATGATTGCAGATGTATGCAAACTCATAGCCAAATGTCCCAATGCATCACCATGCAATGTGTCATAGTAAATAAATTGAAATACAACACCACCCCCAAATAAAAACCATCTGGAACCTATCCCACAAGGGTACGACATCATTCCATAGGGAAATGTAGGGAGAATAAGCCTTACTTGGCTAGCAAATACAAAATGCATCAGAAATGCTCAAGAAACCTCTTCTATTCTCATAAAGAATTATATCTAGAAGCATTACCATCTTGTGACGCCCCACTCCAACTTACGGGTGCCACTCGTGAACAATTATCTGAACTGCTCACATGCCCGACCATTTGTGAAGGACGAACTATGTTTCGACACGAAACGCCCTAGGTGGGATCTAGGCTTCGTCCTTCCCTTCCCTTAATCCCAGAATCGACTAGTAGACTTGGATTTTAACCAACACGCTTAATTAATTTCCATTAAGTTGCCAATCATCATTTTATTATTTTAATTCTTCTTCTTTCCAAGAATTTTATCGGGCTTCATATCTTTCAAAATTTCAAACAACCCATTGGTTTTCCAAAATTCGAGGAAAAATTTATAAATTTTCATTTTCCAAAAATTTGGTATTTATCTCAAAAAATATCTGAAAAATCTCTTTATTTTGAAAATTCTTCTGGGGCCTAAAATCAACCAATAAATGCCCCAAAAATTCCCAATTTTCTGAGATTTTTTTAAAAAATTGGCTGGCGGGACCTGTTGGCGTGCCCGGGGCCCCACGGTGTACTGGCCGCGCCCATTGCGGCCCCTTGTAGGCCACCTGGTGGCCTTGCTGCTGCCAGCTACTACCTTCTTCCTTTTCTTCTATTTTTTTTTCTTTTGGGCTTTCTATCCCAAAATTTTCAGAATTTCAATACTTATTTTTAATATCCCAAAAAACTTCATTTCACAAAAAAAAAATACTCATTACAACCACTCATGGAGCTTATTACAACATGAACCAAAATAACAAAAATAGACTTCCATAAGCCATACAATGATCTTGAATCTTCATTCCCATGCATCCCATCTTTGCCTTGACTTTCCCATGTCTTGACAACCTATATGTGAGGGTAAAAACCTCATGAGCTATTAAGCTCAGTAAGGGTGCGATGACAATAAGTATGAACATGAATATAAAATGTGATGCCAATGCCTGCTATGCAACATAGTTAGGGCTTCCATATCCTCACAACCACCTTGGTTTAAGGCTTAAACCTACCCTACCCCACACAACCTCATGGCCATAGGTCCTTGAACACAAACAACATGTTAATGCACACATAAAAAATCATGAACCATACTTACAACCTTGCTAGCTACCATCCCATGGGGCTATCCCTTACCTTTTCCATTCTTTGAAGCTTCAAGAACTTCCTACCTTCATTTCCAACTCTTCTCCTTAAGAGATCCTTGAAACAAAATTTAAAGAAACTAAGCCACCATCAAGAGAAATAAAAAGAACTTACACTACTATAAGGAAGAATACCTATTCTTCTTTCCCTTTTCTTTTTTCTTCTCTTTTCTTCCCATTGGAAAGCTTCTCCCAACCTCTTCCTCTTTTCCCCTTCATCTTCCATTCTTTCATAAATTGGAAGACAACTTGCCCTTATATATCTAATAACTTCAAAACCCACTCATAGCCATTGGATCATCTTGTGAGAATAAATCCTCACTCTCCAAACAACATAATCCATGGCATTAGGTCTTGCTTAATATCCACTCTTGGATCTCTTTCACTTTCCAAGACAAGATCTTAGTCACACAAGAAAGCACAATCCATGTGTTATTCTCATCTTAAATCCAAGCCTTTGGTTTTATTAAGACAAGATTTCCACCCTTGGATCAACTCTTCAAATCCCGAAATAGAATTTCTTTTCTATTTATTTTAATTGACTATTTTCAAGCCATCACAAAAGAGTGACTAATTTCACTCATGTTCCCCATTTATTTAAATCCCACATTTTCCAATCATTAATGGTGACCATTTACCATTTTCATTTGGAAATTCTTTATTCCAACTCCATTATTACATGAATGACTAATTCCCATTAGATTTATTTAATCCCACCATTTTACTTGAACAAAACTTTGTCAAGTGTCATCTCTAGACACTAACCTTGGCTTCTAAGTTTCCATCAAAACCATCCATGTGGCATCACCGCATTAATTCACTAATTTAGGAAAAAATCAATTATTTCTCATATAATTGAATATTCACTATTTTTCTTATTTTCCATAATTTTATTCCCTTATGGAATTCCACTCCAAATTACTAAAATGCCCTTTTTGAATTATTAATCTCATTTATCTCCACATAAATACAAAAAATGGGAAATTAATTCACTTCCATACTTAATTCCACCTAGGAATTATTTTTAATTTATCAAATTATCCTTTATTGGACTTTACTATCCAAATTACCAAAATGCCCCTCTCATAGGGCACCCTTATTCTCAAGGATTCATCACCTTCTCAAGGGCATTTTTGGAAGTTTCTCATTTCCTTTCTCATTCTCTTAACACCAGTAACATCGGGTGTTACACATCTAGCCCATCAATGGATCTCATCATACTCCAATCATGCCCCAGAATAAATTATTTATCTCCCGAAAATTGGGGCAAAGCAGATCCCTTAAAACAGAAGAACTCCATATTCTAGGCCAAGATTGGCTGCATTGCTATGACCTCAAAACATAATCTAATGATCCAAGATACATTCCAAAACAAAGCTTAATAAGCCTAGTTTATGAGACAAAAACGGATTTCAATTTGGATAATATCACAAGAAGTTGTGCCCCAAAACTCGAAGCATTGACAAATTGAAATAGAAATCCCAGATTTCAAGAGGTATTTCATAGGGCATATACAAGTTCAATACTTGTCCAAATAATACAAACTATACACTAAATCGAAGTTTATCGAGTCTAGTTTACAACACTTCAAACGGTTCCTTAATCGGATATCTATAAAAAAAGTTATGACCAAAATCGTATAAGGTGTGCAATGTAGAGTCGACTTACGAATAGTCGACTTATGAGATGATTAGTCGACTAATGAGAGGATAAGTCGACTACTGAAAGCATTATTCAATTGAATCGAGACCTGATCTTCCAGGGGTCAGCTAACCCACTTATTAGTCGACTATTGACCAAAATAGTTGACTAATGAACCCAAAAACGCACAAAAATGATTGAGAACACCTCAAAACCATCCCAAATCTTCCAATACTCCATGAAACTCAAATCACATCATTTTCCCTCATCTCAAAGGTGCAACAACCTCTATTTCAATACCCAACTGAAATCAACAAGGATAAACCAAAATGGTAGAATATTTTCATGCTTTTCTACATAGCTTGCATCCATAAACTATCTTACAAATGCAAAGAATTTTCTTGGCTAAATCCTCATTCCAACAAGACTTAGAGGCTCATGAGGGAAGAAAGGAACAAGAACTTGCACATCAAAGATGAAAAATAAGTGCAAGCAAAAACTTGCCTCTATATATTTGGATGAATCCACTGAAAATTCCAACTGCTAATCCCATGAATTTAAATCTCCAAGGTCAATTTCAAAGAAAGAATAAAAGAAAATGGGAGAAGAGAAGAATTGGATGGAAAAAGAAAAGAAGGGGGTTTGAAGAAGGAAAAGAACGAGAATGGGAAAGAAGAAGAAGAGATTTCTCTCTTTATATACCATGCTGCATTTCCCATTTTGCCCTTCTTCTATTCTTTTAATCTCCACCTTATCCCTTGACCATTTAAATAAATGCAAATATCATATAATTCCTTTAAATAAATCCTCTTTATGTAAATACATCGTTCTCTTCTTTTCCATTTCTCATATAATATTCTACACACATACCTTGCATAGTCGTGGGTCCCATTTTCGTCAAAATAAAATTCCTAACTTTTCCATCATTTTACCTCATGTGCCAAACCAACTAAAAATATTACATATAATTCTTCGAAAATAATGGCTCAAACAAAACAAATATTTTATTCCCACAGTTAACACCCAGACCCACTAATAGGTCGTTACAATTTCTTCCTCCTTTAAGGGAATTTCGTCCTCAAAATTCTTATTTGATTCTTCTAATATTTGAGGGCTCACATGACTCATTATTTCTGTAATTCCCTAGTAGCTGTATTCAAACTATGACGTCACTTTGCCATTGAACCCTCATATAAGGGATAATTCAGTTTCTCGACGCTTCCTCTTTTCTTCTTCTTCTTCTTTTTTTTTTTTTTACCCTCAAATACTAATAGGTAACCCTTTATAGTGACCTCATCTTTCACAAATCACATATGGCACTTTTAAGAGCTCGTTTGGGGCGGATATAGCTCTTGCCTATTTAACTTGTGTTTCATAACCTCAAGTTCCCATAACTTAACTTCTCCCAATTTCCTCTTGTTGGTTCTCTTACATTCTTCCCTAGGAGTATATATTTATTCATTCATTTAGCTCCCTTGGTTACTAGGCCATCCCTCAATTCATTATGTATAATTCACTATGATAACAAGAATTTAAAAGAAAAACAACAAAAACTTTATTGAATTCATAAATCTTATTCACAAACTGTCAAGTAAGGTCTTAAATAAGAAGTGGCAAAATAAACCCTCATCATTTTTTTGGAATATTTTTATGTTTTTTTAATGAAATTTAGGGTTTTTTAAAATTATTTTTAGGTCTTTTATGAAATTTAGATCTTTTTATCAAAATTTTTAATTGTTGAGGGACCAAATGTCATATTTTTATATTAAATCTAATTTTATATATCTCGCTAACATGGTGTTCACTCATGAAAATTGGTGTGTTCATGCATGTGCTAACATTCTATTATGGTAAAGATTTAAAATAATAATTTTTAATAATTAAAAATATTGAATTTTGATATTTTGTATATCAAGAACTAAATATCATATTGTTTTAATTGTTGAAGGGTGTCATATATATTAAGTCTAATAAAAACCTAATGACAACAAATAAAGGCTTTTAAAGTTAAATCATTTATAAATGGATCTCCTGAAAGCAGAGTATTAGATAAAAAAACATGACATAGATGGAAACCCAACAAGTCTTGGTAACATCTTTGGAAATCCAAAAGTTATGGTTAAACGTGTTTTCTACTGTTCGGTTTGCATGGTAAAAATATTCTTCAAAAATTAACTATATGTATATATGCATATGTGTATATATATAACGGATTCATGAATGTATATCTGCATGTATATATATATATGTATATAAACGTGTATGCGCATTTATATATCTTTTTGTGTGCATGTGTATATATAATTTCGAATTTAAATTTTAAATGATATCAATTAAATTAATCAATTCGAATATATCTTACAAAAATTTTAATTTGAAATAATCACATTTTAAATTATTTAATTTCAAATTTTTGAATTTAAAACGAAATTATTTAGATAAGCATAAGACTGGATTGGAAGTGGGATGTGATGGGATGTATCATTAATCTCTTTTCTATATATATATCTCGACGGCTAGCATTCATTAATACGATCTTATTATCACATCCACATGTGCATGTGTATCCTCTATAAACGGAAGAAGACGATACAGAAGCATCCATCCATCCATCCATCCATCTCGTGTTGAAGAATGGCTTCCATGATCATGCGCTTCCCTTTTCTCCTTTCTCTGGCGTTCTTCTTCCTCTTGGTGGAGATGGGTTGTGTTGGAGCAACCAATAACGTGACCGTTCACTTCATCAACAACATGCCCAAATGCATTTCAGAAGCAGTGCACATCAGATGCAAGCCATATGGTTCCCTCTCTTACGTCGAACACTCCCTCCAAGTTGGTGAAGATTATAAATGGACACCGCGAAAGCCAGACGAAACCTACTACTGTGTGGCCTTTTGGCAGAGTTCATTTGGAGATTGGCATGGATATGATCCGAAGAGAGACAGTGGCCATCCCCTAGTTTATTTCAACATTAATAAGAATGGTTTTTATCTCGGCTATGATAAGGCTCATCTTAAGCCCATAGCAGCCTGGCAAACTGAGTAGAAATAATTTGTTTTTGCAATCCAACGTATCGTCGTCATCATCTTTCATGTTGGAAGGATGTTTCTTCATGCTTACCATTTTTCGTATCTAAATAATCACAGCTCTTCTTTAACTAAGAGTATTTTGGTTATTTTAATAATATTTAATCAGAATTAATTAAAGATAAAAAAAATTACAATATAACCGGTCTAGTATTATCTTAAAACATTTAATTTAATATCTCCATGGTGGCTTCACCTGGAAATGGGTCTTTTCAAATTGCTACTGATTCAACTGTTTTATGTACGGCCTTGATATTGGGATTTTGCCACGTTTGAATCACAATGCTTCTTAAAACATATCTGCCCTCTTATAAAGGTGTGTTCTCACTTCCACTTTCTCTTGGCACTTCATATTTCATTTTGATCTCATTTTCATTTTGTGTGAGTGTTTTACTTTGACAGTAAGGGTTTGTTTATTTAGTTTCGCTGTGGATTGTCGCTTAAATTCAGAGTGTGCTGTTGTTTCTAATGAACTGGTGATTGATGATATCTAGTTCTTCTTCTCAGATTGTATAAAGCTAATTTGTCACATGGTGTACCCTCTATCTCTATATATCTGTGTAATTGCATCTTGTTTCAATTTTGGTTTATATTTGTCTTGTTGCCACCATGATGTACAAAACAGAGAGAGAGAGAGAGAGAGAGAGCTTGCAACATTGTGGGATTTGATAGCTGTATTGCAAATTTCCTGTTTTCGGATTTTTGGAAGAGCAAGAGATCACATGATGGTGCACCATCCTTGCAGCACTACTTTTGTTTGTTAAATTTCTCAAAATCTGAGCTGACATTGATTTTACACACTTTCTAATTAGCCATGGACAAATGGCAAAAGATATCATTGTACCCAAATGGGAAGAATTCTTACTTATCAATCTGAGGGAACATTTGATTAGGTTTCCCCATTAATTGTTTCTGTACAACCAGAATGGCAGCAGTACATCAACTGTTTTTCTATTTGACTAGTGGTATAATCACAGTTTACTCAAGAATGCAACCAGAAATCGAACACCTATACCATAAGCTAGTTCACGTTTTCAGTCCTAGTGAGTGGTCATATCCTTCATTTGTGCCATCTGAAAAGGCATCACCTAATTGATTGTTTAAGAGAAAGCTTTAAGGTAATAAAAAAATCAATGAATATATATTTTCATTTATTGGTCAATTTACTCAGGTTTGCAGTCCACTTCTTTAAAATATTTCAGAGGAACAAAGTAAAGCATTGTAGTGTGACTTTTATCTAGCTGTCCATCAGTTCTCTCTTTTTTTTTTTTTTAATTAAAGGCGCACATAGGGATCCAATGCCTCCTTGTCAGTCTCCCATGGCCTGGGTGAACTTTGTCCATCTTTCATATCCTGCCAGGAACGATCCTTGGTAGCACCATTAGTCCCCCCTATATTAGATTTTTTGTCCCCCTAGTTTTACATTAGAATGAAATAGTTTTTGTTGGTGATAGCCAAAATAATATTCCTCTCAGTTCCCCTCTTAATGCACTTTTACCTTCAGCTTTTGGCATTTATGGTATCGTGGTTAGTATGTTCGATAATTCTGCTCCCTTTATTGAACTTCTCCATTGATTTGCATTTATGAAGGGTGTCCTAATCTTGTGATGAAATGCTTCAGTCAGTAGAGTAGGGTTGCTAGCTTTTGATTCAAATATTAAACTTATTTGAGAACCTTTTGCCAAAGAATAAGCAAGAAGATTGAGAATAGAATTCCTTTAAGTAATTCAATTACGCGATATAGCCGGGAATGTTATCACTTAGAAAGAAAACATTTTGAGTAATGACCAGATGACAATATGATTGAGTTTGAAAGAAATATCAAGTGAGGAGTATATTGGTAATTCATTCAAATATTTGCATTTATTACTTGAATGAATTATCAATATACCTCTCACTTGAATGATTTATTGAGGGGTGTGTTTGTAATTGATTAATGAGGTATCAACTGACATTACTCTTTATTATTTGAAAAATACTACTTGCACATCCTTGTTGACACCCCATTAATCAATTATCAATATATCACATTAATCAATTGGTAAGATTTATAATCTAATTGATTAATTGATTTAGTGAGGGATGTATTGGTAATTGATTAATAAAGTGTCAACAAGCTCTAAAGTACGGAAATAGAAAAAAACGACCCGAAACAATTTCAGGTCGTTTCTGTAATTTGCAAAATGATCTGAGGCCATTTTGCAAATTACATAAAATGGTTGTGAGCATGTTTCCGACAACCAGAGGCGATAGAGAGGGAAGATACAACAACAGAATGAGAGGTGTGCAACGCTACGGAGAGAGAGAGAGGATGTAATGCGATCAATAGCGAGAGTTGGGGCTACAAGAGAGGGCTTTCCGACACTGGGGTTGCAAGAGATGTCGCCGGTAGTTTCTGTTTCCAACAGCAACCTTTGTAGCCGAAGAAGGAGAAGTGAAAAAGAAGGATAAAAGAAAGGAAGGAAAAGGTTAACTACGTCTTAATGAAGGTTTACCGATGGTATACTTCTCAGGCTTCTTCTCATCATTAGATTCCTCTTTTTGTGGCTCGCCTCACTTTTCGTTATGCTCTGAGGCCATGATGTAGCTTTTAAGGTTGTTTGGCTTACCATTTTTTTAAGGACTTATAACCTTTTCTACTTATAAGTCTTAAGAACTTAGTAGCGTTTAAGTTGATAACGTGTTTAAATAAATGTATTTTAAGCTGTCATTTAAATAGTTATGTATTTGGTTTGAAAAAACTGATAAACTATTAAAACTTAACAAAAAGACTAAAATGGATATGTTATTGAATAATACAAATAAAATTCATAAAAATACTAATTTTTAATAAAATAAATTATAAATTGATGTTCAATTAATAAAATTATTACAATTACATGTTGATAAATTATATACAATTATTAAAAAATATATTAATACAATATATTATGTATGCACAAAAATGGAAGACACCAACGATGGGTGTAATACTCCGAGAGCCCAGGGTTAGGTCCAAGAAGGGACTTTAGAGGTCCAAGAAGAGACTCTAGAGAAGTTAGTATATATATCGAGGACAATAAGGAAGAAAACACTATCTAGATACCTTTTGGGCTAAATATGGATAAAGAACACCAGAGTTGAGCATGCTTGAGCTATGGTAGCTCAAGGATGGGTGACCCTTGGGAAGTTCGTATAGGCCCATCAAGGTAAGTTGATCTGGTCCTTCCTATCGTTCAATATGAGATGTTACAGGTGGTATCAGAGCCAACCCTTGGAGAAGGCGATCCAATAAAGGCGGGGAGTGGCGCCGGGTCGTGAAGGCCTGAACAAAGAGCGGCCCCTGGCAGGCTTATAGGCAGGGGCGAATTTAAATGTGAGCTATCCTGGGCTGAAGCCTAGGGCAACCCATAAGAAAAATTAATTTGATAGGCTTAAATTTTTAATTATTTGGTAATAACCCACCCCAGCCCACCCTAGTCCAGCCCACTTACTTGCTGGAAACCTTTTTCTTCTCCAATTCTTCTTTCTCTCTTGACCTCACTCTTACTCTCTCTCACCCTCGCAGCCTCTCGCTCTCTGCCTCCTCTTTCTTGCTCGTCCGACGTCTGCTCGCGCTAGCCCTCGCTCTCTGCATCTCTCTTACTCGCGCTCACCCTTAGCCCCTCTTGCTCTCACTCGACCTCGTTCTCTCTCTGCCTCTTTCTTACTTGCGCTCACCCTCGGCCCCTCTTGCTCTCGGTCGCCCTCTCTCTTTTCTCTCGCTCGCGCTCGCCCTCGACCCCTCTTGCTCTCGCTCGCCCTCGCTCTCTACCTCTCTTGCTCTCGCCCTTTTCTCTTGCTCTGGCTTGACCCCTCTCGCTCTCGCTTGCTGACCCTAGCTGCTGTGACGCTGCCTCTTGAGTCTCGGCTCTCGCCCTTTCGCTCTCGCCTTCTGCTCTACCTCTTGGCCTCACCCTTGCTCGCTTTCTCTACTTCATTCGATTGACAGCTAGGTAATTTTTTTATTTTTTGCCATATTTTTTTTCCTTATTTATACTTCATTTGTTGTTGATTGATTCATTGAAGCTGCTGTCTTTTTTGAGCAAGTTATAAGTGATTTTTTTGCTAATTTTGTGTATGCTTGGAGTTGGTTGTTTGACTGTTGCACTCAGTTAGGAATACAATTGTTATATTGGCCTTGCATTTGCCTTAAATTTTGAATTAAATATTTTAATTGTTCGATTATTGAATTGTGTTATTTTTTGTTTGTGTATCTTAGAATTTAGAATAGAACAACCCTCTGTGAAGAAAGGAAAAACATTGTTATCTTTTTTCAGAAAGAGAGATCATCATACTAGTGAAAGTACTTCAACTCATAATGTGCAAAATCACTCTAGTGAATTTACACCAATTCCTTCAAGTTTATCTCCTGAAATTGAAGCTTCTCCATCTTCAAATCCTGAATGTCAATGGTTTTCTTGTATTGAATGGGATCCGAGGAAAAGAAAACAAATTTGTGAATATCCTATTAATGCATGGGATGAAATTAGACTGGCATATCTACTAGCTGGGCCATATCAACCGTCACTTTTGAATTACAAGAATACCACTTTTGGAAATCAAAGCCGGAGTTTTCAAAAAAATTGGTTCAATTAATTTAGGTGGCTAGAATATTCCCCTTCAGAAGACAAGGCATATTGTTTCTACTGTTTTCTATTTCTGAATGATGGTCATTCATCAAATATTTCGACATTGGTTACTGTGGGATTTGACAATTGGAAGAGGGTTAACCAAGGAAATAAATGTGTTTTTCTTACTCATGTTGGTTCTGCACCTTTGTCACCCCATTTGAATTGTGTGAGAATGGCTGAAGATTTAATGAATCCGTCTCAACATATTGAAAGGGTAATTCATTCACAAGCAAAAAAGGAATCTCAAAAAAATTGCTTGCACCTAAGGGCTTCAGTTATAGCTGTTCGGTTGCTAGCACTTCTAGGTTGTGCCTTTAGAGGTCACGATGAATCTTCATCTTCATTAAACCGTGGGAATTTTATTCATATGCTTAAGGCTTTTGCACAATTGAGTATGGAAGTAGATAAAGTTGTATTAGATAATGCTCTGAAAAATGCTCAGTACAATGCTCCAAATATTCAGAAGCATATTTTACATATTATGGCTAACAGAGTACGACAGATTATTCGTGAGGATGTTGGAGATGAACGCTTTTGTATTCTTTTGGATAAAGCAAAAGATGAATCTAACCGAGAGTAATTGGCCATTATTTTGAGGTTTGTGAATAGTTGTGGTATTTTGACAGATCGTTTTTTTGCAATCAAAAGTGTTAGTAACACCACGTCATTAAACCTAAAAAATGAGATATCTGATATTCTTACTCGACACGACCTTCAACTTAACCAAATGAGAGGTCAAGGATATGATGGTGCTAATAATATGTGTGGTACTTGGAATGAACTTCAAGCTTTATTTCTTAGAGATTATCCATATGCATATTATGTTCATTGCTTTGCACACAAGTTACAACTGGCATTGATTTATGGAGCTAAGGATGTCAGTGTTATTTGAGAATTCTTTTCTTATTCGGATAATGTTATCAACATTATTATTTCTTCTTCTTAGTGCATTAGTGAGTTGCAAAATGCTCAAAGAAAAGAAGTTGAGCATATGTTGAGTATTGGAGAGCGTGAGTCTAGAAGTGGAGCCAATCAAATAGGTAATTTGCAATGTGCTGGAGCAACACATTGGAGTTCTCATTATGATTCTGTAAAAAGCATGATAGGCATGTACTCTGCAACTTGCAAGGTGCTTGAATATCTTAAAGTTCATTGTTCAAAAGCAAGTTCTCAAGTTGAAGTTCGTGGCGCTTATAGACACTTTGCATGTTTTGAATTTGTGTTTAATTTGCTTTTAATGCACAAAATTATGAGAATAACTGATGTTCTTTGTCAAGCCCTTCAAAAAAAATCACTAGACATTTTGGTTGCTATGAGATTTGTTTCTACTGCGAAACTTATCCTTCAAGAACTGAGAGAAGAAGGTTGGGAAGTGTTTCTTCAAGAAGTAAAAGATTTTTGTTCAAGACGCATCATTCACATACCGGATCTAGATTCTTCATATATGATTGGTCGTTGTAGTGATGAGATTACAGTTAAGCACCATTATCAATTTGATGTTTTCAATGAAGCAATAGATTTCGTATTGATGGAGTTAAGTACACGATTTAATGATATATCAGTAGAACTCCCTTCTCTTAGTGTGGCTTTGGATCCCAAAAATTCATTTGAATCATTCAATAGTGATGATATTTGTACGCTTGCAAAGAAGTTCTATCCTGAAGATTTTAGCAATCAAGATATTTGTGCTTTAGAATATGAGTTGAAGTATTATGTTCATGATGTGATTGCTGACTAAAGGTTTCAACTATCTACACTTGTTGAATTGTGCTAAGAGTTGACCAACAGTGGAAGGTCAAATACATACATTATGATAACTAGATTGATTCATCTTGTATTGACATTACCTGTTTCTACTGCAACTACTGAGCTGGCATTTTCAGCAATGAAACTTTTGAAGACAACACTTCGTAACAAAATAGAGGACGAGTTCCTTATTGATTGTATGACACTCTACATTCAAAGAGAACTTGCTCTTACAACAGATGTAGATTCTGTTGTAGATGAATTTTTTGTTTCAAAACCTCGTCGATCTCAAGTTTAATGAAAATTTGTTGTATTGACTTTTTGGTTATATAAGAATTTTATTACATTAACTTTTTAAATTTTAGCCCCCCCCAACCTAAATTCTTGGATACGCCCCTACTTCTAAGATAGCAGCCCCCCAAAAGGGAGAAGATCTGGAACCAGTTGTAAGCTTACACGACGAGGACGTCAGGTGCTCAAGGGGGGGAGAATGTAATACCCCGAGAGCCCAAGGTCAAGTCTAAGACGGGACTCTAGAGAAGCTAGTATATATATTAAGGATACTTAGGAAGGAAACAATACCAACTGAATACCTTTTGTTCTGATTGTGGATCAAGAAATCCATGGTTAAGAGTGCTTGAGGTAGGGTAGCTCAAGGATGGGTATTTTCTTCAAATGACATTTCTTCCCTTTCCCTTGACCCCTTGATCTTTCTAACAATACCACAAAGGCCCATAAGTTTAGTACTTTTCATTTCATCCTTGAAATTCCCAAAAATCCATTGTTCTAACCTCCTTCGAGCAAATTTAGAAAATTGCACTTAGACCCGGTTGATCGTTTTGACCTTAAATTCATTCGTTTCAACTCGAAATCGCTTAAGGGTTGTTTCTTATATAAAATCTAAGTCCTCAAGATACTCTTTTGACTTTTTGGATATTCCCTACATCGATTCGATTTTCTCAGCCCGGTCAACAATTGTATCGAAAACTGTTCTCGATCCAACTTCTTTCATCACCTAAAATCATAAATCGTATTACTTATCGATACCATTATATTTTCCTTGGCTATCTAAGGTCTGGGGTACTCCCTCTGGTCGTTTCGATCACTTAAGACTACGATAGTATGTCTTATAGCCTTATTCTTTTGATAATTTCTTTTATACCCTTCATAAAATATCATTTATAGTCTCAAGAGATTCCCGGGTATTACAGATGCTCTGTGGAGACGCACACTCATTGTTGAGTCTTTTCTTTTGTACTTATTTTTGTGGTACACATTTATACCAAAGCACGCGATATGGGACTGTATATGTATTTATGACAGTAGGATTTTTTTTTTTTGTACTTGTTGTATATGAGATGTCGAGATTCTTGAGAGAAGTTGGTAGAGTGCTTAAATTCCTGTCTATATATTTTGTTGGTATTATTTATGCTTATAGCAAATCAAACTAGAGAAGAGGCTTACTAATCCGCGGTGGGGCCGCTGGGCCTAGGGATTAGTGTCGGTCAGGACCTATTAGAAATCATGTCGTGACAGCACAATTTGCAGCATCTCCACCCATTGATACAACTCTTCCTTCCCAAGGAAGGCAAACCTTTTCTAATCGGCTTCCAAGACGAGATGATCCTTGACAAAATTTCTCGGCTGAAACATGTGTCTCTACAGGCTCCGAGGATTGTTCTTGCATCGTCAGAACCCCACAAGCCCCGACTCAGGTCACGCATCAATGGAACGGGTGCAAGCTCACTATCAACCTGACCTGAGCTCGAGGAATTGAGGACATCGACAAGCGGATTTGATCTCGAAGGACCCGCAATATCAGTAGCCGGCCTAGGACTCGAAGAGCCTAGCGCATTAACAGCTTGGCTCAAAGGACTCGACGCATCAGGAACTTGATTTGAAGCCTCGGTTCGACGGCTACCCTATGTCTCTTTCGCTGAAGAGGCGCCTCCTCGACCTCTGGTAAGGAGGGGGTCCTAGAGGCAACCGCAGAAATTGGTTGGGCACAAATATGACCCTTGGACTTTGAAAGAGTAGTCTTCCCCTTGATTACAAGCGTCTCGGAGGACACCCAGGTGCTTTTCTCCACCATGCGCCTCGCCAACTCTTCTGTCGTCAAACCCAACGCTATTCGCCCTGAAACACGAAGTCCCAATAAGAGCCATCGATTAGCGAGAACCAAAACAAAGACACGTAGCAACAATGTACCCATATGTTCGGACAAAGCCTGAGGATCCGCCCTAAATTCCACGAGCTTCGCAGACTTGAGTTGGGGGGAAAGCGAAAAGGCATCCGCTAGGGCTCGATCCTCTAGGTTGAGACCTTCATACTCCACCTCCATAGAGGGGTTCGATTCCGACTACCAGTGCAGGGGGTATTTCTCCTTACCTCATTCGTCTAGGAAAAAGCTGAGATCCTTCTCGTTTGAGCCCACATTGAAGAAGTCATCCTTAAAATGTTTAAGGGATGAGGTAAAAGCCTTCAGCACTAACTTCCCCATGCGGCTGGTTAGAGAAATCCAGCCACCCTTGTAGACCCCTTTCCAATTGTAGCAGTGAAAGAAGACCGGCTTGGTAGGTTTGCGGCCAAGAAACTCAACCAGCACTTTGAAACCGCGGATAAAGCCCCAACTATTTGGGTGCAGCTACGTCAGGGCAACGTTCATCCCCTCTAGAACCAAACCCTGAAACTCGGTTAGAAGAAGCCACAACCGTAACTTCGTAAAAAGCACCTTGTACATATAAAGAAACTCGGGGTTCGGGACTGAATGACAAACACGTTCTTCCCTGCCGTAGGGACGGCAGACTAACTTTTCCTTCTGAGTCTTATTCTCCCCTTCTCTCTTCTCCCCATTCTTCTCTTCCCCATTCCCGATCTAGGAGGCTATTTTCTCCCTCATCATCCCCAAAGACGAATTGGTAGAAAACTTCAACATAATCCGAGTAACCTCATTGTTTACCCAGTCATACGCATGAACAGAATTCGAAATTGAGATAGCCATCGACGAGCAGATTAGCACACCACCCTTAAGTGATCGGAAGGCCGATTAACCGGAGCAATCGAGCTCAAAAAACAAATAAAGATATGAGAATAGTTTAAGAAAGAATACAGAGGATGAGCATACACGAAGATGACGCATATTAATAGGCATCGCACGAGACGCCCAACGGACAATCGATGGCCAACGAGATTTCACCACGTGTCCCACAATGAGCACCCTGATAAAACCTGCCCCACCTAGGGCAGCAGGGTACTCCATGCCTGTAGGCGACACCTCACATCCTCGGATAGACACCTCAATTCCCAGAGCTCATGAAGGCCCCACACAATCAAATAAAGGTGCCAAAATGACAACCCAAAATCGAGACACCAAATCCCTCGAAAAATGATAGCTTGACCCTTCCCCACAGACCAAAATCCTAGGCATAACAAGCCCCCCAAAGCACTAAAACCACGGGGACCGAGCAAGATACACACAAAAATCTCGACAGAAATAGAATATCATGAAAGGAAAAAAGGAAACAATTTGTTATTAAGCAAAGAGTGCCCAACAAGATTACAAGACTCACACCAAAACCTATGTTGCCACACAAAATCACGGCTTGGCTCGACTCTCCTCCATCAGGTCTATAAAGCAGTCATCCTTAATCTCCTTGAAAAAACCAAAGGCTGAAAGATCTAGCTCTAGAAACATAACTCGGACGTGGGACATAGCCACTTCATACCCTTCCTTTTTTGACCCCTCTGCTTTCGTCTTTGCCTTTGCCATCTCAGACCGAGCAACCGCCACCTCTGCCTTCACTTTCATCTCCGCCATCGTCACCTTGGATCTAGCTAACGCCACCTCCGCCTCCAACTTCTTCAGCTCCATGTTGGCAACATTGAGCTGGCTTTGAAGAATATTGATTGTACAATTGGCCTCGTCAGCTCGCTTCTTAGCCTCGACGGCCTTCTTAAGCTCCCCTTTCACTGATTTTTGGACTCGGCGCAATTCCTCTTCATAGTCCGACCTCATCTTGGTAAGCTAAGTCTCCATACTTGCCTCGAGCAAGCGGCAATCCGTCGTAAGCTAATGCACCTAGTGCTCAACCTGATGAAACGCAGCTGATGAACCAAAACTTGGTAGCCTCCCTCGGTCTGACAACGGATCAAGATAGGCATCAATGAAAAGGTTTCTTTGAAACTCCAGATCCTGAAACGAAACTAAGTAACTGCTACTCCCGACGAGACTCGAACCATTAGGCGATCGGATCTCCTATCAGGACCTATTTGACACCTTATGTAGGGCTAGTTCCTCGAAAATGGTAGGCTTCCTGGAGCCAGGGCTTGGAGCCATGGTGGCAACGACCATAGCAAGGGGCTGTGCGGTAGGAGCAACTAAATCCTTCCAGTTGCCTTATCTGCTAAAGTAGAGCCCGACGTCGGCACAACTAAAGCCTTCCCAACTGCCTTATCTGTTGGAGCAGAGCTTGGCACAGATTGTTTTTCCTCCTTGCGGAATATTTCCAGCTCTTCTTTGATATCCTTCCTATGAAACTTAGATGCCATTCACCCTATAAAAAGAAATATACTGATTGGGGGGCTACTACCCAAACCAAGTAGTCTGAAGGGTGCAAACAGAAAGCACAACCCCAACCAGAAGCCTTAAAGACTTCAAGAGTTCAAAAACATCGCAAAAAACTGAAGAAACCCTGGCCCCAAAGGGATCCTTATAAAGATTGCTGAACAACACTTTCGACACATCCCACGGTAAAAAACCATCCATAAATCTACCGCTATGAAATCACCACCTGTCACACATTTAAAGAGTTATCAATTACTGCCTATAACACCCCACCTCCCGAGTAAAACACCTTGAATCCCAAAGCCACGCACACCATGAATCAAAGCATAAAGAGAAATGTTTCGCCACAGAAAGCCAAGCGGGCTTCAGATGCCTTTAGAACCAACATCTGTTCAAACGAGACCATGCGTCAACTCGAACATCCATCACGACCAGGTCCTAATGATAATCTAACTCTCCAAAACTAACGTATGCAGCAAATTACCTAGACTTCCTTTCTCTAGCTCAAACGCTCATTTCTCGAGCATCTGACCTAAGGGGTTGTAGACCGTTCGAGCCCAATCTTGGTCCATCCCTCATGGCCCAATCTGGCCCATCCCTTGCGGCCCAATCTCGGCCCCATCTTGGCCCCACGCCAGTCTACAACAACATCATTGCAACCTCTATTAGGTATCCACGCGTCCATCCTAGATCTTATCCTCATTAATGGCATATCCCATCCACATTAATGAGGGTCCCATCGACACCATGCTATCACCTGGGAACTCCCACCAATGCCAGATACTCAATCTCATCACCTACAAACGCATGATGCATGCATCCAGGAGGACATCTCCTCCTCTTATATCTACCAGCTCTTTTCAAAGGCAATGTATGTTCTACTCTTTGACCTATCGATACAATTTCATTTTTTTACTCTCTCACTCACTCGAGCGTCAGAGTGCTTGCAGGTGTCAGATGCCCCCCAGACGAACCCATCATCAGAGCCCACTCGCTGTTGTTGCAATCCCGTCTCCGACTGCTCCCTTTGGTCTGGAAGGAACAACTTGAAAAATATAAAATCATTTATGTATTATACATTTGTTAGTAATGTATTTTACATATTGTATAGTATAAAATTAAAATATATTGATAATATTTTAATTTTGAATTTAACTACATTAAATTTTACGCTCTTGAAAACTATAATTTTTAATTTTGAAATGAGTAAAATTACAATTAACTTTTTTAATTTGTATTAGAATATCGTTTGTGAGCATGATATATCTATTTGGTACTATACATCAAGAAATAAAATTAATTTTTAAAAAAACAATCTTGACTTATCAATTTTAAATTTGATAACTTTTACCGAACGATTTTAAAATTTGATATAAAAATTCATGTTAACAAAAGTTCTCTTCTAATTTGAATGACTTATTTCCTTATTCACAAGATTATCATATATATTTAATTAGCTATGAATTAAAAATAAAATTTATACTATTTTATTTATAATATTCAATCTCTCTACTGAAATAATATAAAATAAATACACATCTCGTCAACTTTTTTTAAGTCTATTCCTTTTTCAATATTACCTTAATTATATTATTATATTCAATTAATACAGATTTATTTTATCTCTTAAATTATATATTATTACTCTATACCTTAACTGATTTAAATATTCTATTCAAATGTATAACATATCACAAAGAGTGTGTTTGATTGCACACATTTACCATAGAAAATATATAATTATTACACATTTTCTATGAAAAGCAGTCAAGCACTCTTAACTTTTCTATGAAAAAATATATATTGTACAAGCATTTAAAACTTCTTTCCATAGAATTTATTTTCTAAGGGAGTAGGGCAGTTTTTATTTTCTAGACAATATTATCTAGAATTAAATTCTAGATAGTACAATCAAACACACCCTAAGAGTGTGTTTGACTATACACATTTACCATAGAAAATATATGATCATTACATATTTTCTATGAAAAGCAATCAAACACTTTTAATTTTTCTATAGAAAAATGTATATAGTACAAGGATTTAAAGTTTTTTTTCCATAGAATTCATTTTCCAAGAGGGTGAGATGGTTTTTGTTTTGTAGCCAATATTACCTAGAATTAAATTCTAGGTAATGCAATCAAACACACCTTAAGGGCCTGTTTGATTGGCCATTTTTTCCATGGAAAATGGTTAATTTCTACCTAAATTCCAGCTTTTTGAGTGTTTGATTGGCCAAATTTTCTATGGAAAATATTTTCTCACTTAGGGTCACGTGACCCTCTTTTCCCACTTTTGATGGAAAATGAATTCCCATGGGAGAGCAAAGAAATCATTTTCCAGGAAAGCGTCAAAGTATGTCTTGGAGAGAAGATGGACCAGAACTTGGTATTTCCCTTGGCTTTGAGGGGCTGGCCGGCGATGGGAGGTGGAGATGGGGCGGCGGCCTCCTTGTAAGAGTGGAAGAGGCGCTGCATTGGGTGAAGGCGAAAGGAGGTGAAGAGCAAATTACACGTAAAAATATAAATATATATATATATACATTGCAGTGAGGAAGATGGGTCTCTGCTGCAATGTATATATATATATACATTGCAGCGAGGAAGAGACCCAGATGGGGTCTCTCCTGCAATGTCTCTGCTGATATTTTTATATGTATATATATATATATATTGTAGCGAGGAAGATGGATGAATTGGGGGATGTATATTTGTGTTTGATTTATTTTTTTCAATATTTTATATATGTATATTTAATTTATTTTTATAATTAATTATTAATTTGTATATTATTTATTAGTGTATATATGATTATTTTTATGAAAAATAATCACAATCAAATACTAAAAGTTAGAAAATTATAACAATTTCTAGGTAAAAAATTAAGCCAATCAAACACCTTCAATTTATATTTTCCCTAGAATATAATTCTAGGCAATTGAATTACCTAGAAAATATTTTCTTTCCATATAAATTCCATGCTTGCAATCAAACTCACCCTAAGGATGTGTTTGATTGCATTACCTAGAATTTAATTCTAGGTAATATTGGCTAGAAAACAAAATCCATCCCACCCCCTTAGAAAATGAATTCCATGGAAAAAAGCTTTAAATGCTTGTACCTTACACATTTTTCCATAGAAAAATTAAGAGTGTTTGATTGCTTTCCATAGAAAATGTGTAATCATTACACATTTTCTATGGAAAATGTGTGCAATCAAACACACTTTAAGTGTATTTGATAGCATAAAAAATATATAAAAAATGTCTCACCCAAGGAATTGAATTCCATTTTTGGTGTTTGACACATTATGTTTTTCATGAAATTCAATTCCATGGTACAATCATTAAAACATGTTTTTAGTATAATTCTCTAATTTGTAATATTTGATCACATAACAAAGTAAGAAAAAAATATAACACAATTATCGTTCGACAAAATTTATTTTTTAAATACATAAGAAATAATTAAAAATATTCATAAAAATTCAAAACAATGCTAAAGCTCAATCTTAGGCGATCTCATCTCGATAGCAAGGAAACTTCGATTTGGCAGTGAGGCATTGTACAAGTCCTGATGCGTGAACCTGAAATTAAAACATAAATTAATAATATTAATCCATTGAAAGTCCTAACTAGCTAAACATACTCATATATAAAACATGATCAAGAAAAAAAAAATTATAATAATTACTTACACTTGAATTGGGAGACCTTATATAACAATCATCACTTACATATATCATTTGTATTCCAGACCTAACATGTAAAAATTGTAATTCCATTTAGTTAATATTTTTTAATTTTATTTAATATAAATTTAAAATATATATACACATTAATAAGTATCTAAATTCAAATAAAATTATGAATAACTATTTACCGTTCAATTCTTAAATAAATTTAATAATTTCACTTCAAAAATTCACAAAACATATATAAGCCAATTCAATTTATTAACACTTAAATTTCAATCAATTATTTCATTTTAACTTTCATAATATTAAAAAAATCACAATAAAAAATAAATGATTTTTTTTAATTCTCACTTCAGCAACCAAATCAACATCACCCCATCAAAAAACATCAGCAAACAAAACAAAAAAAATAATGTAGAAGAAAGATACAAAATATATATATATGTATGTATGTATGTATGTACACGCAAAAAGCCCAAACTAGTCAAAATAGTCGCCACGATCAAACGTCGGTGACCACCGTCGACTGGAAATTCCTCCGATCAAAGCTTACTATTAGAAACACCAAGTCAAGGAGGTTAAAATATACAAAAATGGACCAAATTTAACGATTGAATTTTTGTAAATCTGATTTCTAATTTTCGATCACTAACTTAAAAACGCATTGTCAGTTGTCACCGACCACCATGGCCAGTGATTTCAAGCTATCAAAGGCAACCACCCGATACCTTTATCCCCATCGACCAACATACCCAAAAACCAACAAGATCCGACGACCTAATCTCTATAGATCTAAGTCTAAACTTTTAGCCAAAACCAAATAGTAAACACATTGCCAGTTGCCACCGGCCACCGTGGCCGGTGGTTTTTGGCTATCCGAAACAACCACCCGACACCCTTATCTTCCATCAACCCACATACCCAAAAACCAATAATATTCAACTACTGAAACTTCATAGATCTAAATTTAAACTTTCAATTAAACCCAAATTGTAAGTATATACGTATGAGAAATAGAGAGAGACTTATCTCCCTGTAAATCGAGGCCAGAACAAGGACGCCGGAGATGCTGTGGCATGGAACGAGTAGAAGGGAGGAACGAGATTGTGAAACACATTCGAGAATGTGAGAGAAAGAGAAAGAGTTTGAGAGCGAGCAAGAGTGTGAGAGAAAGAGATGGTTGAAAGGGAGAATGAGTGATGGCCAGAAGGGAGAAGGACGAAGAGGGTCGTTTCGAGAGAAAGAGAGAGTGAGACAATAAGGGCATAAATTTGAAATATTTGTTTTTGGGTCACTCTTTATCAGGGGCAGATCCAGGAATTTAGGTTGGGGGACTGAAATTTTAAAAAGTTAACATAATAAAATTCTTATATAAACAAAAAGTCAATACAACAAATTTTCATTAAACTTGAGCTCGACGAGGTTTTGAAACAAAAAATTCATCTACAACAGAATCTACATCTATTGTAAGAGTAAGTTCTCTTTCAATATAGAAAGTCATACAATCAGCAAGAAAGTCGTCCTCCATTTTGTTACGAAGTGTTGTCTTCAAAAGTTTCATTGTTGAAAATGCTCGCTCAGTAGTTGCAGTAGAAACAGGTAATGTCAATACAAGACGAATCAATCTAGTTATCATAATGTATGTATCTGACCTTCCACTGTTGGTCAACTCCTGGCACAATTCAACAAGTGTAGATACTTGAAACCTTTGGTCAGCAATCACATCATGAACATAATACTTCAACTCATATTCTAAAGCACAAATATCTTGACTGCTAAAATCTTCAGGATAAAACTTCTTTGCAAGCATACAAATATCATCACTATTAAATGATTCAAATAAATTTCTGGGATCCAAAGCCACACTGAGAGAAAGGAGTTCTACTGATTTATCATTAAAGCGTGTACTTAACTCCATCAATACAAAATCAATCACTTCATTGAAAATATCAAAATGATAATGGTGCTCAACTGTAGTCTCATCCCTACAACGACCAATCATATATGAAGAATCTAGATCTGGTATGTCAATGTTGTGTCTTGAACAAAAATCTTTTACTTCTTGAATAAACATTTCCCAACCTTCTTCTCTCAATTCTTGAAGGATAAATTTCGCAGTAGAAACAAATCTCATAGCAGCCAAAATGTCTAGTGATTTTTTTTGAAGAGCTTGACAAAGAACATCAGTTATTCTCATAATTTTGTGCATTAAAAGCAAATTGAACATAAATTCAAAACATGCAAAGTGTCTATAAGCGCCACGGACTTCAGCTCGAGAACTTGCTTTTGAACAATGAACTTTAAGATATTCAAGCACCTTGCAAGTTGCAGAATACACGTTTATCATGCTTTTTACAAAATCATAATGGGAACTCCAACGTGTTGCTCCAGCACGTTGCAAATTACCTATTTGATTGGCTCCACTTCCAGACTCACGCTCTCCAATACTCAACATATGCTCAACTTCTTTTCTTTGAGCATTTTGCAACTCACTAATTCGCTGAGAAGAAGAATTAATAATATTGATAACATTATCCAAATGAGAAAAGAATTCCCAAATAACACTGACATCCTTAGTTGCAGAAATCAATGTCAGTTGTAACCCGTGTGCAAAGCAATGAACATAATATGCATATGGATAATCTCTAAGAAATAAAGCTTGAAGTCAATTCCAAGTACCACGCATATTATTAGCACCATCATATCCTTGACCTCTCATTTTTCTAAGTTGAAAGTCGTGTTGAGCAAGAATATCAGAAATCTCATTTTTTAGGTTTAAGGACGTGGTGTTACTAACGCTTTTGATTGCAAAAAAACGTTCTGTCAAAATACCACAACTATTCACAAACCTCAAAATAATGGCCAATTGCTCTTGATTAGATTCATCTTTTGCTTCATCCACAAGAATACAAAAGCGTTCATCTCCAACATCCTCACGAATCATCTGTCGTACTCTATTAGCCATAATATGCAAAATATCCTTCTGAATATTTGGAGCAATATATTGAGCATTTTTCGGAGCATTATCTAATATAACTTTATCAACTTCCATACTCAATTGTCCAAAAGTCTTAAGCATTTGAATAAAATTTCCACGATTCAATGAAGATGAAGATTCATCGTGACCTCTAAAGGCACAACCTTGAAGTGCTAGTAACCTGACAGCCATAACTGAAGCCCTTAGGCATAAGCGATTTTTCTGAGATTCCTCTTTTGTTTGTGAATGAATTACCCTTTCAATATGTTGAGACGGATTCATTAAATCTTCAGCCATTCTCACACAATTCAAGTGGGGCGACGAAGGTGAAGAACCAACATGAGTAAGAAAAGCACATTTATTTCCTTGGTTAATCCTCTTCCAATTGTCAAATCCCACAGTAGCCAACGTCGAAATATTTGATGAATGACCATCATTCAGAAACAGTAGAAACAATATGCCTTGTCTTCTGAAGGTGAATATTCTAACAACCTAAATTGATTGAACCAATTTTTCTGAAAACTCCGACGTTGATTTCCAAAAGTGGTCTTCTTGTAATTCAAAAGTAATGGTTGATATGGCCCAGCTAGTAGATATGCCCGTCTAATCTCATCCCGTGCATTAATAGGATATTCACAAATTTGTTTTCTTTTCCCCGGATCTCGTTCAATACAAGAAGACCATTGACATTCAGGATTTGAAGATGGAGAAAGTTCAATTTCAGGAGATAAACTTGAAGAAATTGGTGTAAATTCACTAGATCGATTTTTCACATCATCAATTGAAGTACTTTCATTAGTATGATGATCTCTCTTTCTGAAAAAAGATAACAATGTTTTTCCTTTCTTCGCAGAAGGTTATTGTTCCATTCTAAATTCTAAGATACACAAACAAAAAATAACATAATTCAATAATCAAACAATTAAAATATTTAATTTGAGGCAAATGCAAGGCCAATATAACAAACAAATTAAAAATTGACAATTGTATTCCTAAATTCTTAATCCTAACTGAATGCAGCAGTCAAACAGCCAACTCTAATCCAAGCAGACACAAAATTAACAAAAAAATCATTTATAAATTGCTCAAAAAAGACAACAGCTTTAACCAAATTAATCAATCAACAAGACAAAACCCACAAACAATTTATTTTACTTGTTAAGCAGAGGCAGAGGCAAAAACAAAAAAAAAACAAAAAAATTACCTAGGCTGCTAGGGCCGGCTGCAGCGAGAGCAAGAGGCGAGGGCGAGGGCGAGCGAGAGAGGCAGAGGGCGAGGCCGCGAGGGCGAGGGCGAGCGAGAGAGGCATAGGGCGAAGCCGCGAGGGCGAGGGCAAGGGCGAGCGAGAGAGGCAGAGGGCGAGGCTGCGAGGGCAAGGGCTAGCGAGAGAGGCAGAGGGCGAGACCGAGAGGGCGAGGGCAAGGGCGATGGCGAGGGCAAGGGCGATGGCGAGCGAGAGAGGCAGAGAGCGAGCTCAGCGAGGGCAAGCAAGAGGCGAGAGCAAAATGAGCCGAGGGTGAGCGACGAGCACGAGCAAGAGAGATGAAGAAAGCGAGGGGCCGAGGGCGAGCAAGAGAGATGCAGAGAGCGAGACGAGAGGCAGCGCCGCGGCGAGGGTGAGAGTATGAGAGAGAGCGAGAGTGAGGTCAGGAGAGGAAGAAGAAGCAGACTGGAGAAGAGAAGGGTTCAAGAGGGGGGCTAGGGTGGGCTGGGGGTTGGGCCGGTGGGCTGGGGGTGGGCTAGGGTCAAATAAGGCTAAATTTAGCCTATCTAATCCATTTTTCTTGTGGGCTGCCCTAGGCTGAAGCCCAAGGCAGCTCACACGTAAATCCGCCCGTGTGCAGAGAGCGAGACGAGAGGCGGCACCGCAGCGAGGGTGAGAGTCTGAGAGAGAGCGAGAGTGAGGTCGGGAGAGGAAGAAGAAGCGGACTGGAGAAGAAAAGGGTTCCAAAGGGGGGCTAGGGTGGGCTGGGCTCAAATAAGGCTAAAATTTAGCCTATCTAATCCATTTTTCTTGTGGGCTGTCCTGGGCTTCAGCCCAAGACAGTTCACACGTAAATCTGCCCATGCTCTTCATATTGTGATATATCACGAGATTTTGGACTCAATAACTCACGAGATAATGTGATATATCGTGGATGGCTTGTTTTTTTTTGGGGGGGGGGGGGGGGGGAGGGGTGAATAGCATTACTCATAACAATATCTCCTAGGTGGCTTTGAGGGTAGCATAAGGGTGGTCGAATAGCATTATTCTTTTGAGGGCATGCCCATAACGGACTATAAGACTGTCCACTTCACCCATAAATAAGACAGCAAAGATCGCCAGCTTTTTTATATCTATCTCGACACCTGCCCCTTCGCAGAAAGTCTAAGGGATATTACGGGGTTAAGTTTGTTATATTTTTCTTCTGGTTGACCGAATTGTAGTTTGCTTCAAAGATACTTACTGTATAAATATTTTCCCCATTCCTTCTTAGAAAATGAAACTATCATAATAAAAAGTTTATTTGTTTCCCAGTTGCTCATATCTCTTTGAATTTATGTTGCAAAATGTATTGTCAGATTGCAATGTTCATATGTTTATATATATATATATATAGATATAGATGTATACACACACGCACACATATATGTATATTGTTGAGCTGTAAATGAGTAAATCTACATCATACTTGTAGCTTGGTATTATAGAGCTTGTCACTAGTGATTTCTCATCTATATCATACTATGGCTTGTGTCTTATGTACTGTCAAGTTTCATTTATATTTTTCTGTTGGTGAAAGCGCCATTTGTACAGTGCAGACGGGTCCAAGATTACTATATCAATTAGTGGTAGCATCAAGGCAGTGGATCTGGTTATGATCCATCCTGCCGGCTTCTGATTAAAATTATTGTTTTGGGCCCTTTTTGTTAGTTTTGTTTAGTCTTCATTGCCAATGGCAGTCACGTACAATGTAAATTCAGCCAATTGGCAAGCTCAAATGATCTGATCAGCCATTTCAATGTTTTCAGGTACCCTCTTTCAATAGTACTGATAAAACGGATTAGCTTCACCAGAGTCGCAAAGAAGGCAATTAGAGGGACATTTTTGCAGAAATCTGGTGTTTGTTCATTCAGAATGGAGCGATCCCGTGTCTTTGTAGTCTGTGTCATCTTGTTTTCTCTCTTGCAGAAAGCTAGTTCAGAAGAACGCGAAGTGATAGAGGCGTTGGTTGTGTTCATGGGAAAACTCTCACCTGGGAACGTGTCGACAGACCCCGGGTTTGGTTGGAATCTGGATTCAGATCCCTGCACAGACAAATGGAAGGGTGTGTCCTGTGATGGGCAGTTACAGTATGTGAGGAAGATAGTTCTTGAACAGTTAAATCTAACTGGAGTTCTTGATGCAACTTCTCTGTGCCAGACTAAATCTCTTCTTGTCCTGAGTTTGAATGACAACAGTGTTGGTGGAGAGATACCGGAGGAGATATCAAACTGCCGGTATCTCACACACTTGTATCTAAGTGGGAATCG
This sequence comes from Diospyros kaki, assembly GCA_036245055.1. Classification (NCBI taxonomy): domain Eukaryota; kingdom Viridiplantae; phylum Streptophyta; class Magnoliopsida; order Ericales; family Ebenaceae; genus Diospyros; species Diospyros kaki. The sequence goes on from BSEG01000003.1 coordinate 10,541,610, forward strand.
CTTCTCAAGCAGTGTTCCTATCAATGTCTCCCAGTTGAGTAATCTTAAGAGGTTTGATATATCGAACAATGCCTTATCCGGAGAGCTGCCTGACATTTCCAGAATCTCAGGCTTGATATCGTTCCTCGCTCAGAACAATCAGCTCAGCGGCCATCTGCCAAGATTTGACTTCTCCAACCTACTACAGTTCGATGTTTCCAACAACAACTTCAGTGGCCCGATTCCTAATGTCAATGGCCAGTTTAATGCAAGCAGCTTTGAGGGGAATCCTGAATTATGCGGACCGCCATTGCCAAATCCATGTCCGGCGCCTCCACCAGCGGGAAAGATATCAAAAAGGCCCTCAAAGAATCGTTTCCTAATCTACTCCGGCTATGGTGTTCTTGCTCTCGCTCTTCTGCTCCTAATTGCTATCAAATTGCTCAGGAAGAAAGCATGTAAAGACAACAAAAGTGAAGCTGTAAAGAAGGGAGAAGAAGTGGATGGTAGCAGCAGCAAGACTAGTGGCGGTACTTCAAGTGAGTTCAGAAATGGAGGGAACAGGTCAGAGTATTCAATAACATCCGTCGAAAGTGGAAAGTCTTCATCTTCTCTAGTAGTCCTTTCCAGTCCTGTGGTGAATGGTCTGAAATTCGAGGAATTGCTTCAAGCTCCTGCTGAACTGATCGACAGAGGCAAGCATGGCAGCGTCTACAAGGTTGTGCTCTCCAGTGGGGTGAGACTAGCCGTGAAAAGGATCAAGGACTGGGAGATCAGTCGGAAAGATCTCACGACGAGGTTGCAGAGGATTGACGGAGCAAAACACCCAAATGTGTTGCCAGCCCTGGCATATTATTGTTCCAGGCAAGAGAAACTTTTAGTCTATGAATTCCTGCAGAATGGCAGCCTCTTCAGCCTTCTTCATGGTAAACTTTGTCCTAATGCACTTTCTATATATATCCTCTTGTTGAAAGAAGCTTCATTTGGGGATGACTACTGTTTCAGGGTCTCAAGATGGAAGATCGTTCGAATGGGGAAGCCGCCTAAGCATAGCCGCGAGAATTGCAGAGGCGCTGGCTTTCATGCACGACGAGCTTCAGGAAGACGGAATTGCTCATGGAAACCTCAAGTCCACCAACATACTGTTCAACAAAGACATGGATCCGTGCATCAGCGAATATGGCTTAATGGTGGTTGAGAATTATCAAGAGCAGTCATTCATTTCCCAAGCCAGTAGTTCTGGGACGAGTGATTCACCCGATGGCAGCAGCCATTGTAGAAGCTTCAAGCTGGACGTTTACGCTTTCGGGGTGGTGCTTCTGGAGCTGCTGACGGGGAAGGTTGTCCAGAACAATGGGTCTGATTTGGCCAAATGGGTGCATTCTGTGGTTAGAGAAGAATGGACGGTTGAAGTGTTCGACCGAGGCCTCATCGCGGAAGGCGCCAGTGAAGAGAGGATGGTGAGCTTGCTGCAGGTGGCGTTGAAATGCATCAATCCAGCTCCAGATGCCAGGCCAGGCATGAACCAAGTAGCTGCAGTTCTCAACTCTATCAGAGAGGAAGAAGAGAGATCCATAGCCTCTGACCCATAAAAACAACACGTGCATGATGATTCAAATTTGGGGTTCTTGGAATTCGTTCAATATGCTAATCTGTAACAGATTCGACATCACTTGTTTCGAAGAAATTGACTTTCTGATCATCGGGCACATTTTTTGATCTACTTTTTCAATGTAGTTCTAAAAACCAGATGACTAAAGACACTAATAATAAGACGTAATTTTTTTTAAAAAAAATTAACTTTCTAGTTTCCAATAATCAAAGGGTTGAAAACAAATTACAACTTTTCTAAACGAAGATGATTATCTTGGAATTTTATCTCCTCAGCCAGCTTTTCCAGCTGCACGATCACGATCGATGTCTTCTGCTTCAAGTAAATCACAGGCTTGAAGGAGCCGTTTCATTGCCCCGTTTGCCTCTGTGAATTCTCGGGCTTCGCAGGTTAAGGCTGCCTCCCTTCCGTAGCCATGCTTACCATGTCAGCTAGCTGCAGAGAGGCATGACTCCTATTCTATCCAACTCAACTTTCCCTGTTTCCAAGGAAGAAGCTGTTTGGCTATACTTGTGAAATCACTCTCCTTAAAATATTAGGGCATGTACTCTTTATTATTTTTAATTTTTAATTTTTTAAAATAATAAAAACATATTTTCTCTATTATTTTTAAAAATAAAAAAAATTATAAAAAAATCCAAAACAATAAAAAATCATTTTAATTATTTTCAGCTAAAACACGCTAAAAAATTAAAAATGCCAAAAACACTCAAGTAGTGCCTCCTTTCTTCCTTTTTTTTACCAAACTTCATCTCCATTAATTTCTTTTCTAAAACAAATCAGACTCTGTCTGCCCTCCGCTTTCTCTCTTCCAAGCTCCACCATCCCTTTCTTCTCGCTTTCAAATCTTCCTTGTTAGTCGTCGACCGCGCTTGCCATGACCATGATTGTCGCCAGCTATCATCGACTGCCATCTTTTTCCTTTTTTTAGATCTGACTCCATCTCTTCCTTGTTAGTCATCAATCGATTAGTCTTCTTGGCCATGATTGATTGGTCTTCCCAGCCATGGCGAATACGTCGTCAATTTTCACGCGATGAAGAAGATCTGTGACTGGAAATAGGTCATGGCAAACCCAAATCCCCAAATCCCCTTACCAACTTTTGCACAATTTTACTATTTTAAGAAATTAAAAATTAAAAATAATATAAAAATAATAAAGAGAATAGAGTCTTAATTTTTTTATTCATATTCACCCTTAAATGAAACTATTTGAAAGGTTTTTAACTCAAATACTTAATTAACCAAAAACAAAAAGGGAATCCTTAGGAATCCTTTTTATTGTTTTCTAGTTGGGGTGTTTTAGAGTAAATATTTTTGGGAATATTTTACAATTAATTACTTCTTTGGTCTAAAAGGAATGAATTTAGTGTTTTATGTGAATTTTATATGGTATAATGAAAAACTACGAGGCTCTAACTTGGGATCTTGGTTTTTGTTTTATTTTATATTATTATAAATAATTATTCACATTTGATACCATTTTATTTTTAATTTTTAAATTTTAAATTTTAAATTTAAAATTTTATTGTTTGGATAAATAAAGTTTAAAATTTGATTATCTAAAATAATTTTTTTTAAAGAATATCACTTTAAGTGAACCTATCCATCCAAATATGAAATCTCATTAGGGTCATAATTTGAAATACATACACACATTTAAAATTAAATTATTTGGATAAATGAATTTTTAAATTTGGGTAATTCAATTTAAAACGTTTAGCTAATATTGTTTTAAATTGGCTTATCTAAGCTAAATATATCATTAAAAAATATTGATTTGAAATTGCTTCACATTTTTCTCCACGCAATAATCTCTTTCTTTACATATATCTCAATCTCATAGCATACAAACGTGGTTATAATTTTATTATCAGTTTCTACCTAATACTTTCTCTATTTTATGGCTTTTATAAGTTTTAGTTTGGTATGTTGTGTGGATCGTACTAGCCCAATCTCGGCCTTCAATCTTATCTTTAGCCCACGGCCCAATCTTGGCTTAAGCTCGATCTTGGCTCTACGTCAACTTGCAACATCATTACAAGCACTTGATAGGCATTCTCATGCTCGCTCAAGATCTCATTCTCATTAATGGCAAATCTCATCCTCATTAATAACGGATCATATCCATATTAATGAGAGTCCCGTCGACACCATACTATTGTCTGAGAACCTTCATCGGCACCGAATACCTAGTCACATCCCCCTACAAACACATGATGCATGCATACATGAGGACCTCTTCTCTTATATATAACCCGGCTCTCTTCAAATGCTAGGTATGTTCTCTTTCTAACCTACTCATACTCTGTCATTTTGCTCCCTTACTAACTCGAGCATCGGAGTGCTTATATGTGTCAGCCACCCCCCTACGAATCGGTCATCAGAGCCCGCCCCTTGTTGTTACAAGCCCATCTCCGACCATTACTTTGGCTAAGAAGAAACATCTAGCACCTATCATGGGGCTCGGTAAAACTTACCTACCCCATAATCTCACTAAAGCCTTTCAAGCCAACTTTATCACCTTACCATGGTGCAAACCAGAAATGCCCATATCCAAGAGCCTATCACCTGGTCAAGCTCTCAGGGTGACCTTTCCCAAGGCCATGGAATGTTGCTAGCCTACGAAAATACTATAGTTAAGTAATTGCCTTTATTGTGTCATGTAACTTAGAACAGTTTCATTTACTCATTGTTTATTGCATCTTGACACGGGTCTAAGCCCAAAATTTTGTCTTATGCATTTTCTGCATTTGGTATTTATCAAGCTTTCGCCTATATGATTACGCAATTACTCATCATTAATAAAATTGACTATTCAATTGGAACATTTCCTATCTTGAAGACTATCCAGGCATAGGCAGACCTCGAGTTTTCTCGATCTCACCCCAATAGACCTCGAGTAAGCTCAATCCCTCTCTAAATCTAGCCTCGTATCGAACAAGCATAAGCAGACCTCAAGCCTTCTCGATCTTGCCCCAACGAATCGAGAGTAAGCTCGGTCCCTCTCTAAATCTAGCCTTGTATCAAACAAGCTCCAATAGACCTCGAGTCATCTCGGTCTCGCCAAGTCATGCTGCCAAAACAAACCGACGTGGTTAGTCCGCCCCTAAGCGCCCGGGTCTATTTTGGCAGGTGGACCTCAAGGAATTTCCCTATTCAAACAAAGCCTTGTGTAAAACAGGCGCTGGCAGACCTCGAGTCATCTTGGTCTCGCCAAGCTGTGCTGCCAGAACAAACCGACGCGATCAGTTCGCCCCCAAGCGCCCATGTCTATCCCAACGGGCAGACCTTAGGAAATTTCTCGGTTCAAACAAAGCCTTGTATCAAATAGGCTTCGACAAACCTTGAGTCTTCTCGGTCTCCCCCCAACCTCTAGTCATCTTGATCTCATCCTAATCAAGCCTTGCATCAGACAAGCACAAACAAACCTCAAGCTACCTCGACGCTGGCTGACCTTGCCCAGCGCTTACGTTAGTTTGGCTACTTGATATCTGAACGAGTATTATAAAGAAAAAAGGCAACAGGAGTTACAAGGTACTCGGGAAATTCCTCATTTTATTACTCATACTTTGTTCAATTCAAGTGTTAACAGACCAAGAGCCACCTCAATCTCGTCGAGCCATGCCCCAAAACAGGCAGGTTCAGCAACCTCGGCTCACTCTGTACTCACATCAGTCAAAGTATGAGTAAATCACACCAAAGGTTACAAAATTTTGGTGTCCTTTTCAATTTGGTCACTAAACTTCAATTCCTTGCAAAGTGATAACAAAACTTTAAAATGTTTTGCAATGTGGTCACTAAAGTGATTTTTTGATGGTTTCTAGCCAAAATTACTGAGGTGGCAATGATGTGGCGCTAACATGGCAATGATGTAGCCATTGCCACATCAGTAATTTTGACAAGAAATTATCCAAAAATCACTTTAGTGACCATATTGCAAAATATTTAAAAGTTTTGTTATCACTTTGCAAGAAATTGAAGTTTAGTGACCAAATTGAAAAGAACACCAAAGTTTTGTGACCTTTGGTGTGATTTACCCATCAAACTATTCAAACACTAAATAAAAGAAAGAACAAAAACTACAAGGTACTTGGAAAATTTTTCATTTCATTACAAGATACATCGAAAATACAAAATCCTTCACTTTGTATCATTCGCGACAACCGACTTACAACACTACAAAGATACAACCAAGCAAAATAGCTATTATCACTACAAAACTAGTCCTATGCCTTACACATAATCCACCTACAACTCAACAAGGCCAACCCGATTATAGAACATTCTCCATCCATGCCATTGGTAAAGCCCCTCGTAGCATCTCTCAACAAGTCGGCGCCCCTGTGGAAGCCATGCCATGAATCAATGTTGGCAACATGGGTAGAACCAACATGATCTCGGGGCAGATGGCTTAAATCAACTGGAAGTCTTCTTGGCTATGCCCCAACTGAGGGAACCACCCATAGACAACATCATAATGATATAGATCCACGGGAAGGCAAGAGCCCCTGCGCAAGCTCCAAGAAATGTAACCATGCCAGCATGATGGTCGCAAACCCTGCAACCTGAATTTCCAGGGAAGGGAGGAGAGCCAGAGCGGCAGAGGGTGAACTCCTCAAGGCTAAGGAATAGCTAACCCTCATACTGCTCCCACTCAAAACTACCAACCCCACTACCACTCTCACTCAAAACCACCAATTCTAACACTACTTCTGCCCAAACACGCCTAACTTTGGCTATCAGTACATCATCTAAACCCATAACATTAGCATCAAAAGCACTACCGCGGGGTGGCAGGACCTCGACTTGATTTAACATTCTCCTCCCTTAAACCCTAGGGTTTCCTAGAAGGTAGAAATTAGCCAAACATAACTACAAGATACACGAAAGAAGGGTAGAATCCTCCCTTTTATAGGCATAATAGGGAACATCTAGCGTCATCCACCCCCACATACGATCGTGCCACCTGTCCCGACATTAATGCCTCGTATCTAGCAGCCGAGGAATCGTCATTGCAATAGGGCCACATGCCCAAGTAGTTAGTACCCTAGCCTAGGGAAACGGTGCACCCCAAGTGGGAAAAAGCCCTATTACCTTCGTGAACGTGCCCCCCAGGAAAGCGGCACATCCCGCATCTAAAAATGTTGTTTCTTTTTCATAACCACACACATTGGACTTTGTGTCACACGTACACTCCAAACACAACACCCAAAATGCCACCCTTAGGCAACTCGAGAAAGGCCAAACATAGAACATAGCCACTCCATATCCCACTTCCTAGCCCGTCGACTTCGATCTAGCCCTAGGTGCCCCGGTCTACCCCGACGAGTAGACCTCGGGGCTACCCCAGTCTTGAAAAGTCAATCGCAAAGAAAATAATTAAAAAAAAAGTACAGGAGCCAAAGTATACCCAAAAATATCTCTTTTATTCAACAATGAAGTAAAGTACCCAACCATTTACATAATACGATAAGTGAAAAGAGGCAAAAAGACCACCCTAAGGATCGATAACAGGCTGATCCAACTGGGTGACAACCGAGACCTCACCGGGTTGCTCGTCGGCTTTTCCCGACTGACCCCTCACCTCTTGCCCCCCACTAAAGGTTTTCCCTAAGTAGCCGGACCCTCTGAATCCAAGTCCACAAGCCAGCCATCCACGATCTCCTCGAAGGGACCACAGTCGGTGAGATCCGCCTCAATGTAGAGTAATCAAGCTTGTGCCAGCGTCATGTTAAAGCCATCAAGATATTGCCCAAGGGCCTCCATCCTCAAACCCTTCAGCACGACTTCTAGATGGGCAGCTTCACGATGGATAACATCTTGTTCTGTCTCTAAAATCCCAACTCTTTCTTTCAGCTCATTCGTTTTCTGCCCAGCCGTATCTCTCTAATCGATCACCCTTTGGAAATCGGACTTCGCCGTCACAGCCTCCACCTCGGCCGACACAACTCGATCACAAAGGTCGCCCATCTCAGTCCTCAACCGCTCCTCAACCAGCTTTTACATGGTCTCCCAAGTTTTATTGACCTTTCGCCTTGTCGTCCCTAATTTTCTTTTGGCCACCAACCTCTCACCCTTTCGTAGCTTTGCCTTAGTTAACAACGATTGGATAGCACCAGCAGCTCGGAGAAGCTGCATCTGAACCCACCAGAAAAACTTGAAGTACCCCAGGGAAGCGTGCCTGTCTTGATCGACATCCGAGAAGAGGTAATCCGCGACGAACTTCCTCGGCCAAAAGGCATGGCTCCAGAGGCTTTAGGGATCAGCCTCGGCATCATCACAACCCCACAAGCTCGACTTCGAGTGGCGCATCAACTGAGAGGACGTTGACTCGCCCCCAGCTTGGCCCGAGCTTGAGGGGTTAGGAGCATAGGCGATTTGATTTAAGCCCAAAGGGTCAAGAACATCGGTAGCCAGCCTGGAGCTCGAAGAGCCTAGCACATCAACAACTCGGTACAAGGGATCAGGCACATTAGAAGCTTAGTGCGAGCTAAAAGGAACTGGTTCGTCATTTACCCAGCATCTCTTCCACTATAGAAGAGCCTCCTCGACCTCTGCTGCCTCGTCAAATAGAAGAGAAGGGACAGTTTCAACAATAACCATGGAAATCGATTTAACAAGTATAGGGCCTTTTGATTTTGCAGCAACATCTTTTTTCGCGACAATCGTAACCCTAGAGCTTCGTTGGGCCCTCTTATCTGCCCCATGCCTTGCCACTGCATCAGCCGTCAAATCGGGCATCGCTAACCCTAAAACAAGAATCCCCAATATGAGCCATGGTTAGCAAAAGTCGACTAAAAAGGATAGCAACAACTTACCCATGTATTTGGATAAAGCCTTAGGATTCGCCTCGAATTCAACGAGGTTTGCAACTCAAGCTAGGGAGAGAACGTGAATACATCTGCCAGGGCTTGGCTTTTTAGACTTAGGCCCTTGTACTCCACCTCTATATGGAGGCTCGACTCCAACTGCCAACATAAGGGATACTCCTCCTTGCCGAATCTATCCAGGAAAAAGATAAGCTAGCAGGGCCTTGAAACCTCGAATGAGGCCCCAATCATTTAAGTGCAGTTAGGTTGGGGCAACATTCATCGCTTGTAAAATTAAGCCTTGGAACTCAGTCTGGGGGTGCTGCAGGCGTAGTTTCAAGAATAACACATCGTACATATAGATGAACCCGATATCCGGAACCAAATGACAAACCCGTTTTTCCTTCTAATAGGGGTGGCAGACGAGATTTTTATCCCCAACCTCGGTCCAAGAAAGGGAAAATGCCCTCCTCATCACCTTTACAGACGAGTCAATGGTATATTTTGATGTAATCCTGAAACCTTTTCGCTTACCCAGTTGTATGTGCTAGCAGAGTTCGAAGTCAAGATGACCATTGATCAGAAGACTAGCACGCCACCCAACCAATTAGAAAGCCTGATAGTAAGAGAATTCGTACGCAAGGGGAGGCAAGACAAGCGAATAATTTAAAGGTGAATGCGAGAAATATGCACACACGAATGGAATGCATATTAATAGGCGTCATACAAGACACCTAACGGAGGAGCAACGACCAAAGCGGTCAATGCGATCCCGCCACGTACCCCACAATTAATAACCTGAAAAGGCTGCCCCACTTAGGGTAGCGAACTGTTCCACGCCTATAGACGGCGCCTCACATTCTCAGACATGTGCCTCGATTCTCGAGACCTTCGTGCAGTTAAGTAAAGGCGCCAAATCGACACTCCAAACTCAAAATCAAAGACTCAACTAGATAGCTCAGTAAGCCGCCAACCCCCATACCGAATAGAGCTTGACAAAACACCTTCAAGCTCGGATTCCCTCACGCAAGCATCCAACCCAGGTGGGGGGGCCTAAGAGGCCTACCAACTTGACCCTGCCCCACAGACACTGGACCCTAGGCATAATAGGTCTGTAAGGGCAGCAGGATCATAAAGGCCGAACGAGACAAGCACAGGAGAAAAGATAACAGAAATAGAGCATCACAAAAGAGAAGAAAAAAAATAGTTTACTACGAAATAAGGAGCACAAGGTTACAAGACTTATACACCACAACCATAAAAAACTTACGTTATCATACAAACTGTCATAGAATCACGACTCGACTTGGCTCCCCCCCCATCGGGTCCACAAGATAGTCGTCCTTGATTTCCTTGAAATGACCAAAGGCCGAGAGATCCAACTCTGGGAAAACAGCTTGGACGTGGGACAAAGCCACTTCGTACCCCTCCCTTTTGGAGTTGGTTGCCTCAACCTTAGCCCTTGCCATCTCGGATCAAGCAACTGCCACCTCAGCTTTTGCCTTCATCTCCTTCTTGGTAACCTCGACTTTGGCTACCACCACCTCCACCTTCAACCTTATCAGCTCCGCACCGGTAATATCAAGCTAGCTTTGGAGAACGCCAACTGTACATTTGGCCTTGTCGACTTACTTCATTGCCTCAGTAGTGGCTGCCTCCACGACCTTCTTGACTTCCCCTTTCATTGATTCCCAGGCTCAATCCAATTTCTCCTTGTAGTTCACCTTCATCTTGGTGAGCAAGGTCACGATACCTACCTCGAGCAATCGATAATCGACAGTGTAATGACCCATTAGAAGGGTTAGATTTTATTAAGAATTAATTAAGGCATTTTAAATTAGTGTTTAAGAGATTTTTGCCAATTAAATATTTAATGTGGCAATTTAATGATTTTTTATTGAGAAATAGCATTTAATGGCATTTAGATTATATAGAAATTAATGCAAGGACATGATGGTCATTTAAGGATTTGTTATTAGAATTTAATTATTTAATTAGAGTTATTATGTGATGTTAAGAGCTTGAGAAGAGTCATGTGTGAGGATTTGGATAGGAAGTCTCCAAGTTTTAATAAGAGATTGAGATATGGGCTTTTAGGGTTCCATCTTCATGTATATAGATGTAGTTCACGTAGCCTTAATATCCTCACGCTGCTAGAGAAGAAAATCTATGAAGAAACAGAGAACCAATAAGCTGTAACAGTATTTGCATAGGAGATTTCTAATTGAGATCATGTGAGTCTATCAATATTTATCAAGGCAAGTACCTTCGTTGTAATCCCTTTCATTATAGGTTCTTATTAGTTCGTTCTTAGATTTTCAAGATTCTATTTTTAATCCTCAGTTTGTATCAGTTAACAGAGAAGTATATATATATATATGTATTTATATCATCATACAGTTAGTTTACAAAATTATAGAGGAATTAAGTTAATGAGTCATACCATGAAACTCTGGGAGAGAGTAATAAAGTAGAGGGTCAAAAAAGAAATAGTGGTCTCAAAAAATCAGTTTGGATTCATGCCTGATAAGTCAACAATGGAAGCTATATACCTACTAAGACACTTAATGGAAAGGTATCGGGATTAGCAGAAAGACTTGCATATGGTGTTTATAAATCTAGAAAAGACCTATGATAGGGTCCCTAGAGAAGTATTATGGAGGGTTTTAGAGAAGAAAAGAGTCTGAATAACCTATATACAAGCCCTTAAGGACATGTATCACGGTGCAGAGACAAGGGTCAGAAATGAGGTTATTCGTAATAAGGTAGGAGTAGTGTCAATCGAGGAGAAGATGACATAGACTAGACTAAAATAGTTTGGTTATGTGAGAAGGAAACCAAGAGATGGTCCTGTGAGGAAAGTTGATGAAATGGAACAATTAATCAAAAAAAGAGATAGAGGTAGACCCAAGAAGACTTTGGGAGAGACATTAAAGTTTGATATGAAGTGTAAGGGCCTAAATAAAGATATAACAAAAGATAGAAATACATGAAAGTCTAGAATTCATGTTGCCGACCTCACATAGTGGGATAAAGGTTGGATATGTTGTTGTTGTTGTTGTTATACAGTGAGTTTACAAAATAGATATGCATGTTTCTTTATAGTGATTCATTCAGATATAATAGTTGAATCATTCTTAATATTGTTTCATGTCGAATGGGATTTGTTTTCCCAATATCTCTTTCGAAATGGTGTAGATTTGTTAAGTTTGTTTCAAGATCAGAGTCTTTGTAAATGTTCATTTCTGAGTTATTAATTTGTAGACATTTGGATAAGTTTCCTCATATCTAGATGGATTTATCAGTAGCATTCGGATGGCTTATTTAGTTTCTGTGAGTAACATCCAGATGGCCAAAATGCATATCTGGACGATCCTTTAGTATATCTGGATGCTTTATATCACATCTTAATGAGTCCAGTGTTGCTTGTGACTAATATCCAAATACTTTGAGTTATATCTGAATGCGTTTATTTCATTCTGTAAGTGATATCCGGATACATTGTGTCGTATCCAGATGTGTCCAGCTTCCCTTGTTTTGATATCTATATGCCCTTTTTTAATGTTGAAATCCTCATTCGAATGACCCTTTGTTCTTCCATTCCTCTCATTCGAATGGGGTATTGTACCATTCGAATGCCCTTGAAATCTCACGTTCAATTGCTTATGTTTTGCCAAATCCATTCGAATGGACTTTAGAGTCATTCAAATGGTACTTGTGTGCAAACCACACACACCCAAATTTCTGTGCTCAACATCCTATTTTGCAACCAATATTACAAGAACTCTAAAGTTAAATGTGCTCAGGTGAGAGTAGTGATAGGATGGGTGACCCACCTAGGAAGTCTTCATGTTGCAACCTTCAAAATAAATAAATAAATATCAATAAATTTTATATTTCAAGGGAAAATACGAGTAATATTTGGAGTCCAATAATAGTAATGACAACTTGTGCATTTCATACTTTTGTGTGAAGTTATGATGTGGTTATATGTGCATACATCATGTGTGAGCAGGGAACATGTTATTATGTAAAGCATGCCATATCGTGTGCTAGCAGGTATATGAGTATTGCATTACATTATGCGAGTCAGGCGGCTAGTCCGCGAAGATCCCACCAGTTTCAGTTATAGTTCAATTTATGAGTTGCTCGTCTGGTGACGACCACGGGGTAGGGGTATATTGCCCATAGTATGTGCTTACAATTTTTATGGTTGCAAGATTCAGATCATGCAAGTATATATGTGTTTCAGTTTGTATGGGCTTATGGCTAAAGTTAAATTACCTACATTTAGTTTACAGATTACGTGCATTGATATTTTATTCATGCATCGTTCAGTGATTACTACTCCCTCAGAACAAGGACATTCAGTATTTTATGAGTATTGATATTCTTTGATTCAATTTTAGTTATATTCTTTCATATCTATTACTTGTTGATCTTTGTAGCTCACCTTGTACTCTTCACCATTCCAGGTCCTAACGGGGGAGTACCAAATGTAAGGCCTAGCAGTAGTGGTTAGTAGTTTGTGTATGTGGAGCTGCTCAAGATAAAAATTATTTGAGATTTGTTGGTCTCTTGTCAGTTTAGCAGTATTTTTTACATTCAGTTGAGAGATTTTCCTCAGTTAGTGGATTATGTTTCTAGTTTATTTCGATTCAGAGTTTTTATTACAGTTTCATTAAGATGTCCAGTTATGTTTGATCAACTGAGTTACTCTAGGTTTCAGTTTATCAAAGAGTTTTATTTTATTTTATCTATTTTCCCCGTAGTACCTCTTCTCAGGCAATTCTAGGAGAAGGGGTGTTACAGGTAGCAAGTTGAAGCACCTAACGCTCGACTTGGTGGAACGCAACTAGTTACCCAAGATCCAATAACCTCCTCTGCTCTAACAACAGATCAAGATAAGCATCGATAAAAAGGTCGCTTTGAAATTCAGGGTCCCGAAATAAAATCAAGTAGCTTCCAAGCCCAGCTGAACTCGAGCCACCAAATGGTCGGGTCTCCCCCTCGGAACCATTCTACTGCTTCTTGTGTTGAGCCAGCTCCTCAAAAAAGGTAGACTCCCAAAGACTAGGGACCAAAGCCTTGGTGGCAACAACCATAGGAAAGGGCTGTGCGATAGAGGAAGCCAACGTTAGCGCGACTGGGGCCTTCCTGGCTGCCTTATCCACAAGCACAAAGCCCGATGCAGTTTCATTTTTCTCTTGTAAAGTACCTTCAACTATTCCTTAAGCTCTTTCTTACGAAATGTCAGTGCCATTTTCCATACAAGAAAGAATACACAAGAATGAGAATGAGCAAAGACATAAACTGCTCACATGATTTGCAAAGTCCCCCACAACGCCCTGACACAGATCTACAGTAACAAAAGGATTCCAAATTTAGGGAGTTACCTAATCAAAGCAATGAGCGGAAGGAGAGTGCAAATAGGAAGCACAATCTCTATCGAAGGCCTCGAAGATGAAAGGAGGACACCAAGAACTCACAAAATTATAGGAATTTAAAGATTAGAGGAAGTAAGAAGTAGAAGCCCTGGACCGAAGGGACCTTTATAAAGGTCACCAAACGACGCATCCGATGGTTGGGAGCCATCCGTCATTGATCTTCTACCACGAAACCACCACCTGTCATGCATTAAAAGGCTATCGGTTACCTGTTTACAATGCCCCACCTCCCAGGCTAGCACCTCGAATCTCGAAACCATACGTGCCACAAATCAAAGAGTGAAAAGGGTTGCCTAGCCGTAGGAACCAAGCCGACTTTAAGTATCCTTAAAACCCATATCTGCCCAAGTAAAGCTGCACGTTAGCTTAGTCATCTATCCTGACCAAGTACTAACGCCAACCCAATTCTCGAGCTTGACTAGAAGCAACAAAATCTGTCTAGCTCACTCTTTTCTAGCTCGAACGCTCGCTTCTCGAGCATTCGACCTGGGGGGCTATGGACCGTACCGGCCCAATCTCAGCCTTCAACCTTATCTTTAGCCCACAGCTCAATCTCGGTCTAAGCTCGATCCTGGCTCTGCGTTAGCCTACAGCAGCATCATTACAACTGCATGCTGGGTATTCTCACGCCTGTTGATCAAGATCCCGTCCTCATTAATGGTAGATCTCATCCTGATTAATGGCGGATCTCATCCACATTAATAAGGGTCTCATTGATACCATGCTATCATCTGGGAACCTCTATCGACACTGGATATCCAGTCCCATCCCCCTGCAAACACATGACGTTTGCATACAGGAGGACCTCTCCTCCTATATATAACCCGGCTCTCTTCAAACCCCAAGTGTGTTCTCTTTCTAGCCTACCCATACTCTGCCATTTTACTCCCATACTCATTCGAGCGTCGAAGTGCATGTAGGTGCCAACTGCCCCCCGATGGACCAGTTACTGGACCCCGCCTCTTGCCGTTGCAGGCTCGCCTCTAACCATTCCTTTGGCCAAGAAGGAACACTGTGTTTATTTCATAGTTAACTGTTAGTGTATCAAACTGACGTGGAAATTATAAGATATGCCTATTTGCCACGTCATATCTGTATTCTGACCCCTCTTTCCTATGATGCACGAAATCTTCTCAAGGACGTCGTTTCACTATTTTCGAAACACTAAGAAATGTTTTTGAGCTACTTTTGCAATTTCAAAAATTTTTCATGGCTATTTCCTAATGTTAGAAAAATATTGAAAACACATTTCCAATTTAAAAATGCATTTCCATTCATGAACAGAGATAAAAAAAAAATTCCATCTCTATCTCAATTTTTTTGTTTTTTTTCTAGATTTTGTTTAAATGCATTATGAAATTTATGTTTATTTTTAAATTAAATAACTATTTTTATAATTTTTTATATTAAAAATTATATTTATAAAAAACCTCCTATATTTTTTTATTTATACATTTTTTTGTATTTACATATTTTAGACGTTTTTCCATTTTCATTTCATGTCATATTCATTTTTTATTTTCGTTTTCATGTAACCTAATGATCTCTTTTACCATGTCTAACAAAATGCCCTTATTATTGTTGTGCCCCTCTGTCACTTTCCTCTCTCTCTCTCTCTCTCTCTCTCTCTCTTTATTTGTGCAATCCTTGCATCCATTATTTTCTATGAAATCCATTACTCCTTATCATCACCTCTCTATCATTGTCTTCTCGCCCCCATTTTTCTCTACAAACAAGTCATCACCTCTCTCTTTTTCACTCTTTTTCTCTTCCAAAATTGACTACCCCTCGTTCTAATTTCCTTCTCTCTCTCTCTCTCTCTCTCTCTCTCTCTCTCTCTCGTTCAATCTCGCTCTTGCCATTACAAGACAACCATTGAACACCTTAAACAATAGAAACCCAATCATCATAACTACTGTTTAGATTTCAACTTGGGTTTTAGATAATGACAAGGCCTCTTTTTGCATTGGAAACAATGGCGATGATGGTTGTATTTGAAATGAAAATAAGTTTAGAGAGAGATAGAATGGAAAACTGAAGAAGAAGACGACAAAGAGGATCGTAGCTTAAACCTTTGATGGCTATGGTGGCTGGAATGCCAAAGACAGCAATAAGGTGTTGGGCAGAGATTGACTTCATTATTTTTACTATTTTTTTTCTAATTTATTTACTCTCTTTTTTTTGGTATGTTGACTAAATATTTTTAAAAAATACATATACTTGTACATTTTTTTATTTAGACACTCGAATTTTTTGTTATTTCAAAAATACACCTGAGATTACAATTTAGAGTCAATTGTACCTGTTGTGGGGTGCCCTAAAATTCTCCCCAGTTTCAAAGCAATTTTCAAGTTCATTCTTTCTAGGACAATCTCCAAGACAAAAGCCTCCCGAACCCTCCATGGGTCCTCTAGGATCAGCATGCATTATTTTTGCCTAAGTCCAAGGACACCATTCGGGGTCTCTCAGACCTAAGCCATCCAGTGGCTCGAAGCCCTCTTCAAGGTCACCTGGAGATAGCCATCGGGGTGTCCCACCCCGAGGACTTCTCTAGAACCTCCGACCTCTCTAAGGCACTCCCCAGAAGAGTCTCCTAGCTCAACCATGGGTCCCACCAATTTGTCTATAAATACTCGCTTCTTTAAAGCCAAATAATACTTTTTGGATCTTTTGGCTCCACAAACCCCCTAAACTCATTTCATGCCTTTGTCCCAATACTCAATCTATCTCTCTAAAACCCATTTGGAATACAAATATCCTTTTGGGATACAGAATAGACATACATTTGCATCAAATATCATACTTTAGACCATTGTCTGACTTTGGCATCGGAGGGCCCACGTGGGGGAGTCTCTCGCGTGCCTTTTTGACTTTTATTTGTGATTGCAATCTAAGTCCAAGCTTAGCTCACCCAAAGGATTGGAAGCCTTGTCTCCTAAAAACCCATCGAGATCCCTTCCTCTTGACTCCTCGAATGCCCATTCGAGCAGCACATCCAAAAGCCCTCGAGGACCCATCCGAGTTCCTAACTCATCGAGTTCCACCCCCAACCCATTCCAAATCTGTTTGACCCGCTCATGGCATCTCGAACCCTCTACCATGGTGAAGGACATTGCTTTGGCTGATCCTAAGATAAATAAATTTAATTATTATAGTTAGGCAATAATAATTTGGCGTCGTCTGTGGAAATCGAACAAAAATCCATCCCTTAGCTGCCACCATAAGGGTCAGTTATGTGAAGATGATGTGCTCCCACTTCATCCTACAGTGCCTCCCAATGATCCATGCACTAAATCCTCCAAGAAGGTATCAGGGATCTTGTTGCGAGGTTTTTCTCCTACTATTATGAGCCTTCTAAGGTTATTCTCTGGCTATTATACCGGCCCTTGGGAGAAGAATGCACCTTCCCACCCTATATCTCTACTAGGCATCTATGTTGTTCATTAAAGTAGGGATTCAGGCTAGGCAAGTGGGAAGTGAGGATGAACCCCCTGAGGATATCTGAAGGCCAAGTTTGGGAGATTGTCTCTTCCCAAACTTGTATTTAATGATGGTGTCACCCTCCTTAGCAATGTCGGCACCAACGAAGGAGTTTTGTTGTGAAGAATGAAGAGTGTGAAGACCTCTTCCGGGGGAAAAGACCTCATAAGATGCATTTGCCAGAGCATTTTATAAACCCAAGAGGCAACCCTTCTAGTATGCCAGTTCCCTCATATATTTTTCTTTCATGCTAAAGGATGTGTCTCCCTGAACTTCCCAACTTCCTTGGATATTTTTTTCTATGTTCAAGGAAATTCCAACATAGGAGTTGGTAAAGCTGCACAAAGTGCCAACGATAGGAGATTAATTATCAGTGTCTTTTGTAGTAACTACGCAAAAGATGAACTGTTAATCGAAGAATGTAACTCTATGATGGTGTTTTTCTGTAACCACTCCTGGATTAGTCTCCTCCCCTTTTTTCGAACGGTGTTTAGTGTTCCACCGTTGCTTGTTTAAGCCTTGCAATCAACTGCGATGAGAGTTTCTCATGACCCTTTGCCATCATTGTAATCACTTGCAGTGTTATATTGATCGTTTTAGGAATGCCATATCCGAAGATGCAGAACCAAGTTGTTCTAGGTTGTAAAACAAATGTCACTAGCTTGCAAGTAGAAGTTGCCAAGTGAAGACATTACAAGATAATTTCTTGTAAATCGCAGACATAGCATTTCATGGAAAGACTAAAAATCAGACTAGGAAGCTAAGGGGATGGAAACCCTTAGGCTTAGCCTACTGTTCATCTCCTGTAATCCCAAGTTCAAAATCAAACAGATATGAATAAAGAGGATTTATGAACAAAGGAATTTTCGTAACATCACAAATTATCTAAACAGTCGTCTGTCAAAGGCAGCCTCTAAGAGCAGACAAAGGAAAGGATCCAAAGCGCAAAAATAAAAACACCAAAACCTTGATTGTTATAAAATGACACACTTATCTTTCATATGTCAGGCCACAAGAGTCGTGCCCTAATACATCTCGCAGACATAGGCACTCTACCAAACCGCTAGAACAAAAAATTTTTTTACATAACAGAAATAAGCATCCATCGAACTGCTTCGACAAAATCTTATGATAGCTGAAGTAGCCATCCCGCCGAACTGCTTCAACAAAACCTTATCATAGCAGAAGTAAGCATCCCGCCAAATTGCTTCGACAAAACCTTATCATAGCAGAAGTAAGCATCCCATCAAACTGCTTTAAGAAAACTTTATGATTATAGAAGTAGGTACTTTGCCAAATTGCTTCGATAAAATATTGGTATTCTGATCACGGACGCAAGTAGTTTAGGAAAATTTCCACCGAACACTGTCACCAAAATAAAGCACCCGTTGGTGCACTCCATGCTATTAGGGTCCCTGTCCTTTCCACCCAAAACTCTTTTATAGGTCCAACGCTCTCGCATCTCAGACAGTCCCATCGTCTTTGGATGCAAAGACCAGGGTTTCTCCCTTAAACGACTACTCCATTGGCCCATTGTATCGACACACCAATTGTGGAAGGAACGGAGTTGTAAGAAATTGTTTTTCCTCTGTGCAGGTCCACTGGTACATACCCTTCTACCGCACTAGGGCACTTAGAATCGTGTACCGTTCCTCACAACCAGACCTTTTCACAAAAGAACTTTATGGATCAGTATCCTTTCTCCCGATTAGCCTTGGGGCACAGTGGCAACCTCCTTACTATGGACGAAACTGGAGGGTAAAAGGAGATCGGTGGACTCGACCACGCATCTCACCCCTTGTTTCAAGTGGCGATAGTAGTACTCCCGGATGATGTCAGATGCAGGATGTTTCATGCCTTACTTTGGACCTACCAATATTTATCCTAAATTCTATATATGCCACAGGGCTAGATATTCCCTATTGCCCCGAAAGGTATTCAATTATTTTCGAAAGTACTTCATTATCTATCTCATCATTTCCATAAATTTATATATAATTAATTGATTCACCCTTTATAAGTTGGAAAAGAGTAGCATCCCTCACTAGCTTATCTTTATATGTTAACAGGCACACAGGTATCAAGACCTCGCTCCAAGAGAGGACACAGTAACAATTAAATTATTTTCCTACTCCATTTTTATTTATACTCCATGCATTCATATACCTCATGCACATGATAGGCTCTAAATTAGTCATCCAAGTACCAATCCCCAAAAGAATGCTCATTGTATTAATATCTATTTAGTTCTCAAAATACAAAAAGAATAATGAGCCCAAAAAGGCAAAAAAGGGTAAGGGTGCAATAATAAGTCTTTCCAAAATAAAAGGCCCAGGAAACCCGACCTCTTGACTAGGAGCTCCTTTTGTAAAGTCCAAATCAGTAAACTCAATATCTTTTAGGGCAGCTATAGCCTCCATCCCTTGAGAAGTCCCTTCATCAACTAGCGTGTCTAGCTCTGGTACATATGGGCTCCATGGATCGGCAAGCTTATCAAGATCCTTCGCCTCCTCATTCAAAAATGCCTTAGGTGATATAAGATTAAGGTCCTTTAATAATTGCCTATCTCGGATATCCCTTATCTTGTCGCCCATGAAGATGACAGAAAAGTCAGTGTTTGGGCGCATTCTCTCTAAATACTCTCGGGCTAAGTAAAATCCATACTTCATGAAGCCCGAATAATATCTTTCTTTCTCCTCAAAACAATACCAGCATGATCGATACACCTTAGCTATTTTGGCCTTGATGACCTCAATACTCATTCCCCCAAGCTAATTGGATAGCTCATCAGCCCCCATTTTCTTTTCCATAAATTGAGAGTGGGTGTCATCTCTTTCTTGTAAGGCTCGCTTCAGCTTAGCAGATAGCTTGGAATCAACCCTTTATAGAAACACCTCAATTTTCCTAAGATGCTCTACATCTCCCTTTTAGGAGTTGTTCTCTTTCTTCACCTCCCCTGCCTCACACTCAAGCTAGAAGGCTTGCCCCTCGTGTTCTTTGAGGTCCCTAACTTATGCTACAAGTGCCTAACTTTATCCTATAAGCATAGAACGCAACAGACCATCCAGTCCCTATTTGCTTAGGCCTTGAGCAGGTCAACCCGAGCCTTTGTCGTGGCTATCCTCTGGTGTTGAATTCCCTGTTAAGAAAAAGTCCCAATATCATAAGCCGTAATAAACATTAGGGAAATGTCAAAAGAGAAATTCAAAGTTCTCCATACCTTAGCTAAATATTGTTCCTCCACGTCAAGCTAGCTCAGTGTATCTCAAGAGTACCTTGCTTCATCTTGTGATATTATCGAGGTATACATTAGCCTCACCATAATGCCCAGCTCTAAAATAGTATTTGTATCAAAGAGCCCTGGGCGAGTCAAAAACTCGAGCCCCTTTATTTGTTGGTGCCTGACTTATGCCACTCACTGATAGATGGGGCCTAGGTTGGGAAATAAGGGTGGATATACCCTATTCTCTGAAGCCAACACTCTCATTCTCGGTCACTCTATCGGCTGTAGAAAGGTAAATTGCTAATGGCTCGATTTTAGCCATGATGCCTCTCCATCTCTGCTTAAGCCTTGGCATTTTCCCTAGCCTCCCATTCATCTTGTGCAGCCGCTATAGTCGCTGGGTCCCCTAGGCTCAATGGTGATGGCTCTAGAATCTCTCCCTCCTTAATATCCCTGTCGACGTGTGGGGGGGGATGGTAAAAGATCCGCCGTAAAAAAATAAAAAAAAAATCCTCTAAAAGTGGGTCCATAGAAATTCTTACTGAGCTAGTACCCTTTCCATCTATCATGGCCCTCTTATTCCTTCGAGCTTATAAAGTTTCTTTTCCCTCAACTTCTCCCAAGAAAGGGGCCTGGGTGGTTGATAGTTGTGTTCTCTAAAGGGCCTCTTGTGCCCATCATTTTGATTCCTGTTGCATGGCTTGTGCTCTCTGAAGCCACCTCATCTCTACATATTCAATCAAATCATCAGTGCAGCCGTTGAATATCAATATTTAAAAAAGTTTTAAAGCATCGAATAAAAAGATAAGGGTTAAGATGAGCACTCCTAGGGTCTGACCCCCCTTCAAGCTCTTCTTCCTCATCTCCGGTGGCATCTGAGTCACCTATAATATAATATCCACATCTTTGGCATCTCCTTCACATCCCTCTATTCTCTCTCTCTCTTGTTATCATTTAACAAAGAAGATGAGGAGGACACAATCGTATAAGTTTGCACAGGTTCTGAAGGACAAGCACCATCGCACCATTCAACGATCATCCATCCATCCTCAATAAGGTTTGTATCATCTATCAAATTTGATAAAATTACTGAGCCTTCTTAGGCCAGTTTATTAATATTATCCTAGTGATCCTTCACCAATGAATCTAATTTCACCCAATCACACCTGGTGCTCTTCAATCTCTTGGTGCGTCAATATTGTGATGACCCTTAGTATCCCGCGAATGGTGTGACTACTGTCTACCTAATCTCAAAATCATTTATCTTTTGAAGTCCACATCTAAATAGTTTAATCCTAAAATGTGTATGCTAGAGGGACACAAATTCCTTCTCCCCTCTTATAGTGTGAGTGCGATAAAAACAACACAATAAAGAGATTGTGGGTTCCACCCTTTGCTCTTTGCACAAAACAAAAAATCTCGCCAACACGGCCTAGCCATTCAGATGCAACTAGATTGGCACTAATATTTCCTCATTTAAAAATTGAAATGAATGTAAGGGAATCCTAAGTCCTACTTGCAAGCTATCTAAATGTATCATTACATCTTCTCCCCTAAAAGTAACAGTAAGCTCTCTTCTCCTAGGACGCCTTAGTTTCCATGACTCGGGGATACGGAATGATCACATAAGGTCTTTAGCATGTTTTCCCTTCACAACCAAGGGTCTCATCCGTGGGGAGATGATAATATCGGTAAAAGGTTGTTTGAAATCCATTTTACCTCTAAAAGTTGTATTTTTCAGCAAAAGTGAGCCTTCCAGAGAAGCAAAAAACTCCTAAGGCCGAGCAAAGGTCCTTGGGATGGAAAGGGGTCTTCAGGAGCTCTAGATAACTCCGGCTCTTCGGGGTAAAAGTATGGCCCATTCAGGACCATTGTCCATTTATAGTCATAGCCTTTGATAATCCAAGCGTCATGAGTCCCCCAAAGACTCTCCCCTGATGAGCCATCAATCACCCACTTATATTTTACTCTTCCCTTTACCTTTCAGCCCAATGCAAGAGTAGGGAGCTATTATTGTAAGGTGCCCTAAAATTCTCCCAAGTTTCAAAGCAATTTCCAAGTTCATTCTTCCCCAGACAGTCTCCAAGACAGAAGCCTACTAAACCCCTGATAGATCATTTGGGATCGACATGCATCATTTTCTCCCAAGTCCAATGACACCTTTTGACGTCTCCTGGACCTAAGCCATCAAATGGCCTGAAGCCCTCTTCAAGGCCACCTAAAGATAGCCATCAGGATGTCCCACCTTGAAGACTTTTCCAGGCCCTCCGGCATACCTAAGGCGCTCCTCGAAAGAGTTTTCCGGCTCCACCATGGGTCTCATATCTTCATATATAAATACTCACCTCTTCGAAGGCAAACAAGACTTTTTGGATCTTTTAGCTCCATGAACCCCTTGGACTCATTTCATACATCTATCCTGATACTTAATCTCTCTTTCAAACCCATATAGGAATACAAATATCCCTTCAGGACATGGAATAAACGTACACTTGCATCATATATCATACTTTGGACAATTGTCTAACATTGGCATCGGAAGGCTCGCTTGGGGAAGTCTCTCGCATGTCTTTCTGACTTTTATTTGTGATCATAGGCTAAGTCCAAGCTTAGTTCACTCAAATGATTGGAAGTCGTGTCTCCTAAAGACTCATCGGGAGCCCTTCCTCATGACTCCCTGAAGGCCTATCCAGAAGCCCCAGAGGACCCATCCGGGTTCCTACCTTATCGGGTTCTTACCCCGACCCGTTCCAAATCCATTTGACCTTGCTTATGGCATCTCAGACCCTCTACCATGGTGAATGACTCTGTTATGGCTAATTCCAAAACAAATAAATTTAATTATTATAGTTAGACAACAACAGTACCTTTAAACTTTTTGTTGTTTCAATTATACTCCTAAATTTATTATTCTCAACAAATTTGTAGAGATGTGCAATTGACTCAAAATTGCATAGTTTAGGGGTGTCTTTAAAATAAATAAAAAGTTCAAGTATCTAAACCGAAAAAGTATACGAGTACAGGTGCTAAAATATGTATTTGGCCAATATTTTTTCTATTACAATAAAATTAATTGAGCATTAACATTTTTGGAATAATACTTTTTCAATTTATTATCAAAGTTTCTTGAATATGGTAACATTAATTTATTATTTTATAATTTTTTACTATTCAATTTTTTATTATAAACAATGAATAAACAGTGAAAGTTAAATTAAAAATTACCTAAAAATCATTTCTCTAAAAAAGAAAGGAACTATATTTACTCTTTATACTCAGTTTTTAATTTTTATATTAACTAAATGTCTTTCATATTAAAAATTAATTTAATATTGAAATATATAAGATATATTTTTTAATTTAAAATCAATGTTTCTACATTTCAAGAAATAAAATTAATTGCTGTAATAAGATTTTTTTTCTTAGAATTGAAGACAATTTTTTCAAATTGATTAAAATAGTTTATAAATTTTTTATTACTTTATAAAAAGTAACAAACATAATGTAAGTTGTTTTAAAGTTTGTTTTTTATATTTTTTTTTACCAATTACATTGATTACTTTAAAGTCTATATCTTTTATATATATAGATATATATAATGTGCTATAAGTCATGACTTTTAATTAGTTTTTCTCATGTCCTTATTAATTAAATCAACTCAACAAAAAATATGTAATTTCTCATTTTACTTAAGACATTGTAATACTTTGGGTTTTTTTTTTTTTTTTTGGGAACCACAAAGAGTTAAGCTAAAGGAAATTTCAACATACAAGAAAAAATCTTTGAATTAATTTTTGAACTGTTGTTGCCAAAAATACAACAATTAGAATTTATTGGTGTGATTGGGAAATCAATGGGTCAAGATCTGAAAGCAGGCTTGTGTGTCTGAAATCTGGATCCCTAAAAAGTCGGGTATCTGACAATGGTGAAGATAACTAGATCCGTGAGGATTCTCCTCGAGGGGATTCTTCTCGAAAGGATCTTCTCAAAAAGAAAGAGAGGCTTCCGAAAGAGGAAGGCTTCCGAAGATAGAATAAAAAGGATAAGGCTTTCCGAGAGGATAAGGCTTCTGGGATGGATAAGGCTTCTAGGATGAATTTTTGGGTTCTTTTGGGAATAAGAAGATCGAGTCAATAAGGATGATAGGTCTCTCTGAGGCAAGGCAATTCTCCTGGCAAGGCTGCAAAAAGAACAAGAGAGTTAAAGGCTCACGGGGAATGGTCACCTGTGAAGGCCCTCTGACACTCAAGTTAGGATCCCGAAAGGAATTGTATTACGGAAAGGAAATCTGAAAGAAATTACTAAAAGAAAATAGGGTTAGAGGTATCGGTCCAGTCGAAGTCCACTTCCATGTACTGTAGCTCAGTTTATATAGGCTCGAATCTCGAGGGTGACATGCGTTGACTTCCCAAAAGTCGCTTCGAGGGTGTCTTCCGTCAGTTTGGACCCAAAAGTCCTCTTTCAGGGAATCTTACCGAGAAACTTGTTTTGGATAGCTTTATTCCTGAAAGAATCCTTTATTCTCGAAATGGTCCTTTCGATATCTTTCATGTTAAAAGAGTGTTTTCAGGCTCACTTGCCAGAAGACCCATTTTGGATGGCTTCAGTCACAAAAGAATCCTTTTGGGAAAGGAATGAGCCTTTAGGCATCTTTCATGCCGAAAGAGTTCTTTCGGGCTCACCCCCGGAAAGACATCTTCTTGGTCTTCCTTTCCTTTTGGCCATGCCCCAACAATTACCCCCCATTCTTTGGTCTTACTTTTAAGTAAGAATGAAGAGTACGTAATCTGATCTTTTTGATGCGAAGAGACTTCTTTCTATAGGTATTCCAGTGCTTTCTGAGACGATTTGCCTTCTTGAGAGCCTTCTATAAATATGCCTTTCACCGCAGTAATTTCCTCACAGATTACCTCTTATTGGACCGAACCCTTACTTCCCAAATTACTCTCTTTGAAAGGATTCCCTAAAAGACTTTCTTCTTCCTGAGAGACTTCTTTCTGTCTACAGTTCTCGTTTTCCCAAAATAAATTATTCTTTTCGAGAGATCATATTCTTGTTTGCATCCCAAACAAGTAACTTCAAAAAATTCTTCCTTCCAGAAAGGAATCCCCACAGGGATACTATTTAGAAAGAATTTTTCTTTCCAATTGGATTCTTGGAGAGGATTTAACCTTCCCTGAATACTTTCTTCTCCTCGACAGGATTGCTATCCCCAAAAGATCCATTTCTGAGAGACTTAAGGTATCCCTAGAAAATCCTTCCCAATAGGATTCTTCCCATATGACTTCTTTTAGGAAAAACCCATTTCTCTCTCTTTTCTAATTTTCCTTAGTTTCTCTTCTCAGTGCCCATTGCTAGCACCAAGATTCACCATCTTGAGGTCGGCTGTGATGAAATCATGAGGTATTTCCTAAAGGGTATTCATTCCGAGATGAACGAGAATGACATAGCCCATCTCCAAACAAACTTTCGAATCCCTAGTGTCTATCATACTAAGCTCTCAACCCCAGACGAGAATTATCCAGTGAACGGAGTCGAGGATCGGATGAGCATCCATGAGGCTAACTTTCGCCTAGCCTTTAACCTCCATCTTCATAACTTCGGAGTTAATTTTCTTAGGCATTGCAAGTTAGCCTTAGGCCAGTTGCACCCTAACGGTTGGGCCCAATTAATTAGTTTCTTCATCCTCTGTCATGAGAACAACGTGGACCCTTCCGTAGACCTTCTTCTTTGTTTCTTCCACCTTCGCCTAGTGAAGGGTCATTTTCACCTATACACACGCCATCGCACTCACCCAGAGGATCGCCCCTTCATCGATTCCTTTTTCAAAACCGATTCATATGATGCCTAATGGCTTATGGTTAAGCATCCAGATGGTGTATGGAATGCCCCACGTAAGTGGGGTACCAACCCAAACAAGGTAGAAAAGGCTATAATAAGCAGGCCTCTCTCTGAGCTTCGAACTCAATATGTCGAGGAACGGCATCTCCTCATTTTCAATGGCCTAAAACCCCTCTATGAGCTTTTAATTGTGGATAGGTTGGCAAGGGTTGGGTGGATCCCAGAACCACTTGAAGCACCACGTCACCGAGGGCCGAGAATACTACATTCATCGATTGACGCTCCAGTAGAGGAAGGGAACATCTCGCTGAGGGTGTGGATCCTCTGAACTGCTTCGCTTTTTGTTTTCTTTTAATCACATTGCTCTTTTCAGACTATGCTTAGCTTACTCTTATGTTATTTTTCTTTTATTCTTCTTTAATATCTGTTTTAATCGTTCTATCTCCCTCTTGTGTAGCAATGAGGCTAATGGTATTGTCTTCCTAATAGAGGGGGAGTAACACAACGGCACAACCCCCAATTCTATCACAGTCCGCTATGGACCGAGGGGGTTTTTCCCAAGCTCGAGAGGACTTTACCGATCATCAAGAGAAGGCTAGTGACAATCGAGGGGCTATACGCCAAAGGAAGCAGGGCAAGCGTAAGGTTGAAGGTGACCCTGCTTCTTTCTAGCCCATCACCAATCTGACCATACTAGAGGAAGGAGAGATCTCAGCACCCCGCTTACAGCCCCTCGCTTAGACCCCTCAATGGGATCCATCTCCTGTGTGGGCCTCTTCAACAGCCATGAACGGTGCCGATCGAGGGAGGGCTGGTCATGGTCATGCCATTCAAGACGTAGTAGAAGAGGGGGAAGGCCAAAATCTTGAGGCAGAGTCGGAGATCGAGGTTTTCTCTTGCCTCAACCAAGTAGCGATCAACTCTATCCAATGGAGAGGACGAGGCACATTTTGAAGGGCAGTCATCAATCCTCAACATTCGAGACGTCACGTGCTAAACATGGAAAGACATCAATTGAGAATCTCAATCCCCTTCTTCTCTAGCTTCTGCCTTTTGTCGAAGGGACACACAACCTGGGTGGTAGTTAATGGGTTAAGGGCGAACCTTTCCAAGTGCAGACAAAGCTCTTAGATATCGACACGATTGACATGCCAAGCATGGGCACTCATTTTCTATATTCTACCATTCTCTCCTAGGATGAAAGCCGTTATTTTTAGAATTCTCCCCAAGATATGGAAGAGTTCAAACACTATCTCGTTATCGTAAGATTTCTTGTTGTCCTTTTTCTTTTAAACTTTTGCTAGGTTGAGTAATCATGTGTATTCTCATTTTCTTGTTCTTGCAAGGTTACCAAGGCACAGTGGTTATGAATGCCATGAACAAGGCCTGTCAAGCAGCTAAAGATGTCGAGATTGCATATTAGAGGCGCAAATTCAATCATTGGAGCAAAGAAAAATAGCTCATCAACCAACAAATCTGCCATTTGGATTCTAACAATTTAGCTCTCCGTTTAGAGAATGATCAGCTTCCCTCCACCAATGAGACCTTAGCAGCTAACTATGAGACAACCAAGGTTGATATTGAGAAGTAAAAGGTGGAGCTGGAGAGCAAGAACAAGACTTACTTGGAGTTGGTGGTTTCTTTTTGAGATAAGGAAAATGAAGTGTCACGCCTTTAAACCGAGCTAGCCATAGCCAAAAAGCGAGCGATGAATGCACTTTATGAGGTGGCACAGGCCAAAGTGTCAGCCAGCAAAGCTAAAGAGAGTAAGCAGAGAGAGATCAAGGAGGCAATGATGAAAGCAATCAAAAAGTACCACCTCTCAGAATATTGCTTTCTTCACAAGGATGATTATGCATCCTGCTACTCTAAGTACGACTTCTATCTTGCCAAAAGCTTCTTGGAATTGCAATGGCCCAACAAATCCTTCCCAGAGTTGATTTTTGCGGATGTTACGTCCTTAATCATTCCTCTAGACTGGCATAAATACGAATCGAATGACATTGGGCCTGATTAGTGCATCAAGCAAGCTTTGCATGATGACCTCAGAAATATGTTAGGTCCTTGGGATCCTTATATCCCTGATGTGTGAGAAAGGTGCAGACACACTAGAAATGACTGATACACTCCAACTAATAGAGTAGGACTTGAAAGAAGACCTTCGTGCTAGCGCATCTCAAGCTTCATTTCTAAGAGGTTCAAGGGCGTCAGATCATTTGCCTACCGATAATTAATGTCTATGAGTTTCTTTATAGATGATTTTTCCAATCTTGGTTATGTAAGATGACAACTTTTTTTATGTTAGTATAGATGTTGGAATCTTGAGTCGTTATCTCTATGTATGAAAGTGCAAATTTTCTTATGCATTATGCTTACGCGTATGTCATGATTTGCTCATCTTTTTCAATATCTTACATACTTATTTGTTCATCTAAGTTGAATGTACCTGTTATCCTTCTTTCTAAGTCAATCATTTAAGCACGAACATTTGGCCCACACGTTATGGAGTTAGGATACTTTAAATTTAGGCTTTTCTTTAACCATTTATGCGATCTGATATCTTCTGCTCTCCCTCACAACCCATATTCAAGATCCATTCATCAAGAGGAATTTAGGATGAGCGTTGTGTCTTCGATTTGATTGTGAAACCCATGCTACGACATCCAGTTCTCTAGGTGCTCTGATTCGAGGGGACCTCATCGTCAAACCTCAACGAGACGTCTTAAGCGCAAACATGTAATTCTTGAGTGGGGTACTTTTTAGAGGTGTCCACATTCCCTTTATGGGCTCATCTACCATAGGTAATCTAGGTTTGGCCCAAGGTCCGACACAGGATTCTTGTCGGGCATCCTAGTTTGCAGAAAGCCTAGGCGTCGGATCAACCAAGGAGTCGAGTCTATCTTAGGGGTATAGCACCGAACTCAATCGAAGGATCCAAGTGAGCCTACAAATATTGGCGTTGGGATACCCAAAGATCCTATGTTGGTCTGAGGTCATAGGCACCAACTTATCTCTAGGTGATTAGACCCTCAAGGGTAGAGTCACCACCATTCATCATTTATTTGCCATCCAATGCGGGATTCTTGCTAAGCATCCGAGCTTGCCAGGAGGCCTAGATGCTAGATCAACCATGGAGTCGGGTCTAGCTTGGGGCATGGTGCCCGACTTAACCGAGGGATCTAGGTGAGCTTGCAGGCATAAGCATTGGAATATCTGATCATCCCGGGATGGGCCATGGTAAGCTGGTTCTTGCATCTTTTATGTCCATCTTTAGGGGCTGGTTTACCTCAAGGAATCTAGTTTTGGCCCACAGGCCAGTCCGAGATTCCTACTAGATATCCGAGTTTGCTGAGAGGCCTAAGCACTAGATCAATCAGGGAGTCAAGTCTAGTCAAAGGGCATAGCATCGAACTCAAATAAGGGATTTGGGTGAGCCTGCGAGCATAGGTGTCAAATCTTCTGGTGATCCCAAGCCGGTTCGAGGTCATTGGCACCATATTAAGATTGGGCGATTCAACCCCGGTGGGCAGAACCATGCTAAAATTGTCATATGGTTACTCAAATTTCTTCATGCCTTCTTGGGGCCAATCTACCTTGGGAAATCTGGGTTTGGCCAATGGTTTGATGTGGGATTCTTACCAAACATCCTAGTTTGTCGAGAGACCTAGGTACCAGATCAACCAAGGAGTCAAGTCCAGCCAAAGGGCATAACATCAAACTCATGCGAGGGATCTAGGTGAGTCGTGGGTATAGGCGTCGGATCTTTTGGTGATCCCGAGCCAACTTGTGGCCATTGGCACTAGGAAATCAACGGGCCAGGATCTGATAGCAAGTTTATGTGTCTAAAATCTATATCCCTGAAAAGTTAAGTATTTAACAATGGGAAGATGATTGGATCTATGAGGATTCTTCTGAGGAGATTCTGCCCAAAAAGATCCTTTCAGAGAGAAAGAGAGGCTCCCAAAAAGAATGAGGCTTTCGGAGAAAGTATGGAGGGGATATGGCTTCTGGAGAGGAAAAGGCTTCCGGGAAGGATAAGGCTTTCGGGATGAATTTATGGGTTCTATCGGGAAGGAGAAGATCGGTTCAGTAAGGATGATAGGTCTCTCCTAGGCAAGGCAATTCTCTCGGTAAGGCTGCAAAAAGAACAAGAGGGTTAAAGGCTCACGGGGGATGATCACCTACGAAGGCCCTCCGACGCTCAAGTTAGGATCTCAAAAGGAAATGTATTGCAAAAAGGAAATCTGAAAGAAATTGCTGAAAGAAAAAAGAGGGTTAGAGGTATCAGTCCAGTCGAAGTCCACTTCCATTCACTGTAGCTCAGTTTATATAGGCTCAAATCTCAACGGTGACACATGTCGGCTTCCCAAAAGTAGCTTCAAGGGTGTCTTCCGTCGGCTTGGACCTAAAAGACCTCTTTCGGGGAGTCTTGCCAGTAGACCTGTTTCAAATGGCTTCAATCTCAAAAGGGTCCTTTCGACATCTTTCATGCCAACTGAGTGGTTTTGGGCTCACTTGCTAGAAAACCCATTTCGAATGGCTTCAGTCCAAAAAGAATCTTTTTGGGAAAGCTTCCCAAAAGGAGTCTTTCGGCATCTTTCATGTCGAAAGAGTTCTTTTAGGCTCACCCCTAGAAAGACATCTTTATGGTCTTTCTTTCCTTTTGGCTATGCCCCAACATGAACTAAATAGAATTAAACTCAAAAGAGAGGCTTTAGTGATAATTTGATGAATTATCAGACCCTAGGAGGAATCCTAGAGAACTAAAATGTGAATTCACAAAAAATTGGACCAAGTATAATTTTTTAAAAATTGTAAAATAAGCCAATTTTATTAGGTTAGGAATGCCAAATTTAAACTCAAAATTAGATCAAATCAAATCAAATTGAGTTGAGCTCAATAATAGGCATCATAGATAAGGTTACAATGAACTATGGGATTCAAGTTCATCAAAAAGTCAACAAGTGCATTAAAAGTTATTTGAGTTTAAAGTTGGTTGAAATATGGAACAAATTGGTTGAATGACCTATTTTGAACCCGAATAAAATTTGAACAAATTTGGATTAAAATGAGAAGTTTTTTTTGTAAGAAAATGTATATTGACAGAAAATATCGAAAAGTGTTAACAACTTAAGCTAGGCATATCCTAAGCAAGCACAAAGAAAACAAAAAACAACCAGAAAACAAACTAACACAAACATAACCTTACATTATATTCATGCAAAATATATAGAAAGCTAGCACCATTAAGCTGAATTCGTAATCATTGAACCTGAATCTTTGGAACTCTTCCTAGCTTTCTCAATTGTATTCTCCTTCTTCCTCTCTTTCTTCAGTTGGAACTTAGATTTAATAGGAAAATACCCAGAGTTTGAACTATCTATCTTGTTAGATGCAGAATCTTTCTTCTCCATGCGAGTTTTTTTACCTTTGTTCTTTATATCCATCTTTGTCTCATCAAGACATCGTTCCTCTATTGGAATATTCAAGTTCCCAAGAGAGTAAATATCCTTATCCTATTCCATAAGAGAATAAAATCTATTCTCCATCAACAATCCCACCTCATTTGGCTTAATAGAAATGGCTTTAGAAGCTTTGTTAGCAATCGCAATTAGGGACTCATGAGATAATTTGTCCTATTATTACCTAAATGCTCTTTCACCTCTTTCCTCTAAACAAACCCAACACCTTTCCCCTAATTAGTCTTAGGAATAAGCTTATCCATCTGGTCTTTACTCGTCTCACCCTGAATTAGGCATGGATTTTGAGGACATTTTGAAAGATTATGAGCAAACACTCAACAATGGGTACACACCGAATGTACCCAGTGGTATTCCACTAGCAAACGAGAAACCTTCGGATCACCTATGGATTCATCCAATCCTTAATACAATTCAATATATATGGGAAAAGAAGAAGACACATGCATCTCCACACAAATCTGAGCATACCCCAACCTAGTTGTTTCCCCCATCATTAGATCAACATGTAATGGTTTTCCTAACCCATTTGTAATAACTGATTTACCCTTAATTGACCATCTCTTCATAGGCACATTATAAATTTTAACCCACAAGGGGATAAATGTATGGGAATCTTGTGAAAGAATCATCTCAGGTTCCCAACATCTCAAAAATAATACTCTACTTGCAAAGTGCCATAGTCTTGCATCAAATACACCTAACATATGGTTTTGCATGTCAAAATGAAAGAAGTAAAAACCATAGTTGTTAGAAATTACCTTTATTAGCCCATGATGCTTCAATAGCTTCATAGCAATGCTTTGAACCACAGGAAATAGTAATATTTTTTCAATAAAATAGCTAACCAGTGTGCTCATCCAATATGCCATAGTCTCTTCTGTAACATCCAAAGGCAGTTTTACTTTTGGAATTCAATTTCTCTAAACCTTGAGGTGGAATATACTCAAGCTTAGTAGGATTTTTAGGACCACTAGAATCCAATACTCTTGCCCATGACGGTTTGGATCCAACGTCTTTCCTAGAACCATTACCATGACCATGAACCTCCCCTTTCTTTTAATTATTTTGAGAAGGCAATTGGCATGTTCCACTACCTTGTTGGAAATTGGATGAGTTACTCAACTATTAACACCTGTTAGTTGAGTAACCTGATGGTTTTCTAACCTGTCATGACTAGCTATTACCTCTTGATTAGCTGGAACACTAACTCAATTATCATCTTCAATTACTTGATTACCATCTTTAGGTACTCAAGTAACTTTGGGAATTACTTAAGTAATCTAAGAAACTACTCAACTAACTCCACTTTCTACTCAAGTAACTAGATTTCCTGCATTGAAATCACGTTTTAAATCATCAACCTTGAAACCATCCTCCAGTAAAACCCTGTCCTCATCCTCTTCCTGCAAATTAGCCCACCTCACCTATGATTGCTCATGACCTCCCAGTTTTGACAACATTGTCATATCCAATGTACTATTAACTCTCTTGTTAGTCCCATTTGTTGATTGATTTGGATCGTCGAAAATAAGGTTTATAACCCTTATCATGGACTCCTAGTAGACCTACACCCATCATTGTCTTGCACAACATCCTGATCATTAGATTCCCAATCTTGATCTGCTATTCTCGATTGAGAGTCCTACTGCTTAAACAATTGATCTTGATAGATTAACACCATCTCTTCATCACCTGATCCCGATCGAGATCCATTATCCATCATTCTCCTATGATAATTTCCTTTCACTTTTAATAAAACCTTACTAAGGGCTAATATTCCTTCTCGATTAGAATCATTACAAATGCCTTTATTAAACAAATCATCAGCTAATTTACAAATAAACTGCAATTCATCTCAAGAAACCTCCACTGCTTTTCCATTTGAGATGAACCCTATAACTACAAATCTTAACAAGCTACTATAGTTTCCTCATCACCAAAAACAAGGCGATCACCTTGAAACAATGATTTCTCATTCATTCGCAACTGATCAATGAAGATAAAAGTTAAAACTCCTTGACATGATTTGAGACGTCACAACCAATACTTGTAACCTTCGATTTTGACCACGACCAAGATTTAAAACTCATCGACTGTGCCTTTCATTGTTGGGGTAAGGCCCCTAGATGATGATCTCACTAGCCATTCTCACTCAGAGCTCATCGAAGTGTGAGATTGTCTTGGAATAGCCACCAATTGCCTCGAGAGCCACCAAATTAAAATGAAAAGTTGTGTGTGAAAGTAAGCATAATCAATAACACAACAATACAATTGGATTTCACAATCAATCCTTGAATCGAAAAAAAATTGAGCTATGAAGATCGCAAAAAAAGTGACATGATGAACAACTTGGGTACCATATCATTATGAATCAAATCAAACCATTTTACAATGCTTGGAGATGACATAGAGGAGAACACATCGATAATTTTGATGCTAATTTTTTACCATAGACGAGTAAGGTATTTGAGGTAAAAAATGGGCAAAATAATTAATTAAAATTGAAGAAACCAAGGAAGTGTTCGCTGAGTAATGCATAACTCAATCAAATCTAAGCTTTCGTCACTTAGATTTGATTACAATCAACCATATCTTTTGAAATAATGAAGAAATCTAGAGAAACCTAAAGAAATCCAGCCAAAAATAACAAAAATTAGGTAATGACAAAGGTTACTAGAGGTGATGTCGATAGGACTCAACAAACGAGCCTTGTTTATAAATACCTATGAATTTATCCAAATCTAGAAGCACCTAAAGAGAATGCACATATCTGGTGACGTAGTTGCTCAGAGAAGATGAAGCGATAACTATGGTTTTTAGCATGTTTTGGCTTTTTTCGATGATAGTGGTAAACGATAGCTTAGAGGTATGACCATGGTCGATGATAGCTTAGGGGTAGCCAACAATGACTTTCAATTGTGCTTGGTAACAAACCAGTGGTGCCAAAGCGTTTTAAGTGACAACAAGGTTGACGAAGAAGAATGGAAATGGCAAGACAATTTTTGAAAATTTTTCAAGTTTTTGACATGGCACTTCTACTCCAAATTTTCTAGTTACATAGACCTACTAGTTTCTATTTACTATGCATATACCCTCTAATTACATTCAATGCACGAGACTATTTATTTGACATAAATTGCATAATATCCTTATTACACAAATGTGAAGTTTATGTTTATTACATTAAGACCCATTTTTAATGGCACACATGCATATATGATCATATCATTATTTGCTACAAATTGATGGAAGACAACACCTCCTCTTCCAACAACCCCTTTGCAAATTCTTTAATCTTAGATATTACATCTCAACGCATTCCTTTCATCCCCTTGAACCTTGATTTTCATTCCCTTCAAATCACTGAACATAGATTGAATGGGACTAATTTCTAGGAATAGTTTCAATCAGTATTGCTAGTTATGAAGGGCAAAGGAAATGTGGGCTATCTCGATGGTTTACTTCCCTTGCCTCCAACAATGGCACCTCACTACTCAATCTAGGATGTCAAAAATTCGATTGTGATGGCATGGCTCATCAATTCCATGAAGCCAAAGATAGGAAGGACATACTTGTTTATAAAACTACAAAAGATATATGGACTATTATGCAAGAAATTAATTTAGACCTAGGAAACACCTCACAATGCTTTAAGTTTTGATCTCTTATCAAGATTACTCGACATGGTACTATGTCAATTATATAATACTACAATATTTTAATAGAATTTTGGCAAGAAATGGATTTGTTTTATGACATAAATTGGCATTGTTTTGAGGATGGTGGCAAATATGACAAGATGCTTGAGAAAGAACGAGTTTTCAACTTTTTGCACAAACTTAATAAGGACTTAGATAAAGTACACAACTAACTCCTAGGCTCTAAACCCTTTTCTTCTATTCATGAGGCCTTTGTTGAAATTAGAAGAAATGAAAGACACAAGAAGGTGATGCTTACCAACTCATCTCCTCATATTCCAGAAATAAGTATTCAGAATTATGCCTTTTTAATACATCAAAATGGATTACTCCACCAAAAACCTCAAAAGAATAAAGACAAATACCTTTGGCGTGATTACTGCAATAAACCTAATCACACTAGGGAGATTTGTTGGAAACTTCATAGTAAACTTACAAATTGGAAGTCAAAAAATATGATGGACCAACCTAAGATGGCCTATACTACTAAATCCTTATCTACAGATCAAAAGCCTGGCAATTTTCTTCCATTTACTACAAAACTAATAAAGGTTTTTAAAACTTTATTTTCCCAATCCAAGGTCTCTAAGGATCTTGAACCTACAACCTCTAATGCGACAGTCTCAGTTGCTCAACAAGATAAATTTCACTTCTCCTTATTATCTCATTGAAATTCTAAGAATGTGGGGATTATAGATTGAAAAGCTTTAGATCACATGACCAACTGTTCCTCCCTATTTTCTACCTATGAGAAGTGTACTAATAACACAAAAGTTGCAATGACAGATGGTAGTTTGACTAGTATAGTTGGTAGAGAAGATATTAAACTATCAAGATTAACACTTTTTTGGTTCTACATGTTCCTAACATTAATTACAATTTGATATATGTTAGCAAGTTAACTAGAGATATATAATGTGTAGTTAAGTTCTCCTCTTCTTGTGTTTTTTAGAACTTGTTTTCAAGGAGGATGATTGGTAATGTTGAAGAAAAAAATGATCTCTACTTTCTATCCGATCTCTCTTCTCACAGATTTCTTAATTTTATTTCTGTTTATTGTGATGCCATGTTATGGCACAAGTGATTAGGACCTTCTATATTTGTTTACCTGAATCCACAAGTCAATAGTTGACAATTGACAAGAAATGAGAAAGGTTAGAGAAAGAGAGAAGAAGGAAATGGTAAAATGGTCTTTTGTTAGTTTTTTAACAATAAGGCAGGTTAGTGTTGTTTTTAAAAATACAGGTGTTTTTGCCAAAAATATAACAATAGAAACTTATTTGGAGTGAGGGAAACCGTTGTATGAAGTCAAGTAAGATGTTGGTCTCTGAAAGTACCATCGCTGAAAGAGCTCTCTCGAAGAGAAGGCTTCCTAAGAGAAGAAAGCTGTGGAAGGGTTGGGAAATACCTCACAAATGGAATCCCCTAGAGAGGAAGCGTCTCTTGGAGAAAGGTAGACCTCTGGGAAGGATAACGTCTCTCAGAAAGGTATGACTAGCTAGGTGCCTGGATTCGGTAGAAGGCTCTCGGAAAGGGTCTGATACACCCTTCAAGAGGAATCGATTGGCTTCTGGAAAGAGAAGGGATATCTTTCAAGAAGGTGTTTCAAGGGCCTCGGAGAGAACATGAGATCTCTCGGAGGGATAAAGGAGAAATGAGCTCACCTTCTGGAAGAACTGTAGCACGTGACAAATATTAGAAGTCTTGTGGGAAGGATCTCCTGCAAAGACCCTTCGACAGTCAAGTCAGTATGCAAAAAGGAAAAGGTCGTGGAAAGAAATGAAAAGGAATTTTGATGATACTGGACCGATCACCGAGGTCTGCCTCGAACTGAGTACCTGCAAGAGCGGGGCTTTAATCCCCCGGGAGAACTCCGACGCTCAAGTCAGTAGAAGAATATGCCCGAAATGGAAAGTGAACCAGTAGTCAGATGATCCGTACCTGTAGAAGTCGACCTCTATTTAAAGATGATGTAGAGCATATTCCGAAGAGATAAGATAACCTCTAAATCGGACGTTGGAGAGAATCTCGGTTGACCAAGTCAACCTCGTTCAAAATCAAATATGAGATGAAGGATGAAGATCCGGATGACACGTGGCGCTTCTTGAGACAAGCACGTGGCAGCACTATATTGGTAGTCTCCGAGGGTAATATAGTAATTTTGCCCATAGTAAAATATCCCCTCATCACTTGCCCCCCCAACTCCTTGAGCTGCGAGGGAGAGGAGCTCGAGCAGCTGAAGGAGTAGTCCTCTAAGCTTTCCTGCTTTCCTGTAAAAAGAGGTTTTACAAAAAAGATAAATGAATAAAATTAAAGAGCTCTATTATTGGCTATTGTTGGCTCGTTTCCCAACTAAAAAATCCCATCCCCACTCCCCATGGCCCTCCAAGGATTCTATAAAAAAGGGGAGTGGGGATGGTCCCCTCCTCACAAACACTATTGGAGAAAAACTACTTGGGAGTGCAGTAAAAAGGTAAGAGATCCTTCATCTCCTTTTTTTTTTTTTTTCCTTATTTTATTTATCTACTTTTTTTTCTCAATATATATTATTTTTTTTTTATTTCTAAAAAAAGTGCTCCCATGTGCGTGGCCGAGACCAGTGGTCTCGGCCACGCTTTGGAGCAGGCCGTGCGGGCAGGGGCCGCGCGGCTTGCCCGCGCGCGCGCGCAGAGGCCGCACGCCTCGGCCGCGGGCGCTGGCCGAGGCCGCGCGCCTTGGCCGCGCGGCTTGCCCGCGCGCGGGCGCTGGCCGAGGCCGCGCGGCTTGCCCGCGCGCGCGCGCTGGCCTCGGCCGCGCGGCTTGCCTGCGCGCGCGGGTCGAGGCCTCGCACCTCGGCTACCTGCCCTCTTAAACTTTTTTAAACCTTTTTTTTTTTTTTTTTTTTTTTTTTTTTTTTTTAAAGAGACCATTGGTCTCGGCCTCATGACCTTTTTTTTTTTTTTTTTTTTTTCTAAGAGACCATTGGTCTCGGCCTCATGACTTTTTTTTTTTTTTTTTTTTTTTTTTTCGAAGAGACCATTGGTCTCGACCTTGAGACCTCCTTTCCCCTTGTCTCTAATTGCTTATTTCTTGGCTGATTTTCTTGTACAGGATTTTTACGGGGTTCAAGAGACTTCTAAGTAGTGCCTTCAAGCTCACCAAGGGACGGATCGGCTCCCTCTTAAGGGTTCTCTCGTGCGTTTCTCTCTCATCCTTGGAATTCTTCTCATTAGCTGGTATTCCTTTGCCTCCCTTCTCTTATTTTTTGTGGCTTTTTCTTGTCTCTCTTCCCATGTCACGTTGCTTTAGTAAGTCGATCTCCATGGCCTCCTCTAGCAACTCAGATGAGAATAGCTCTGACTCTTCTAGCTCAGCTAGCTCCTCTAGCTCATCTTCCCAGTCTGGTAGGCAAATAGTAGACGCGGGGACCTCTCGGCCCCGTCCTTATGCCCTTTCTTTCGATAATGATACCGACACAGAGTTAGAGCTCTATCGTAACGGTCTCCCCGATGACCTAACCCTAGCCTATTCTTCGTTGTCTGAGGATGAGGTCTCTGGACTCGCCCGAAAATATCATCTCCCCATTAAGGGCTACTGGTATTCAGCACCCTCCAATCTTAGAGCCCATCAATCCCCTCCGGGGGCTTTAACCATCTATGAAACCTCTCTTGAAGCAGGGTGTCGGTTCCCTTTCGAAAACACCATAGCCGAGATCTTTCGACTCGTATGGTTATCTCCTTCTCAACTAGTGCCCAACGGGTGGAGGAACTTAGTCTCTTTCATTATATGTTGTCGGGGGAGAGGTATTGTCCCCAAAGCTAAACTCTTTTTAAAATTATTTCGCCTCGTATGTGTTGACAAGTCCGAGTTTCGCTATTCTTTCATGGCGTACCCTGGCTGCAAGTTCCTCGTAGACACCCCGTCCTCCTTAAAAGGTTGGAAAAATCGGTATTTTTTTATGGGATCTGGCTCCGTTACTATGGGTGTGCCCACCGCCTGGCGTTGGCCTTCCTGTAAGAATTTCCCTCGTGAAATGACCCCTTTAGAGAGGAGGGACGCCGAGCTTTTGATGGGTTTGGAGCACGTCAGTACCGCCAGACTGATTAACGAGCAAACCCTGTTTCTCGGAGGTCTATGTCGATACCCCTGTCCAGCAGCCGACACTCCCTTAGGTTGATTTTTTCCGCTTTCTCGTTCCACTTCTTGTTTCTAATTTCTGCTTGCTTCCTTATTCTGACTTTTGATCTTATTTTTCTTTGCAGCCAAGATGATCGATGATGCAGAGCTGTGGGGGACCGACAAACAAGCTGCTGAAGAGGCCAAACGGGCCCGAAAAAATGCCAAGAGGCATACCCGAGACTCCAGGCTCCCACCTCGGCACAAGAAATCAAAAGCCTCCGGATCTCGCTCTTCTCTGCCCCATACCGAGGCAGGAGGCTCTCAGGGCACCGAGCCCCTCTCTGACATGGTTGAAGAAGAGGCGCCTATTCCTGCCAGGGCTCTTCACCGTCCCAACTGGAATGTCCATGAGACAGATCACAGCAGCGAGGCTTGGGTGGCGACTCAGCTTATTCAGGGCCTTCCTACTCGGGCTGACATGGAGGGGGCCGCCGACCTAACTTCGGAGACCTTGGAGTCTTGCTATGGCCAGGGCTTGGTTCGGGTTAGCCTTTCGGACTTTTTTAATATAGAGATCTCTCGTCCCCTGTATTCTAACTTTGTGCTATTTGAACAGAGTATTGTCGCTCATAATGAGCTCCAAAGGCGAATGGCGAGAAACTCCCAAAGAATGTTGGAGATGGATAATGCCCTTGCCGACTGCCATAGGACTATCGAGCAGCGGGACGAGGATCTGAGGGCTCAACATCAGCGATACGAGGAGCTTGAGGGACGCTTTCAGGGGCTCGAGATTAGCTATCATGCCCTGGAGGAAGAGTTAGGACGGACTCGGGAGCGCAACCGGGAGCTTGAGGAGAAGTATGCCAACCCCACCCAACTCCCTGAGGTGAGAGGATTTATTAGAGATGAGCTGCAAGGGGTATGGAGGAGAGGTTTCTCCCGCTGCACGGAGGAAGTTCAAAAGGCCTATCCTGACCTCAATTTTGCTCCCGTCAAGACCATGGAAGAAGTGATCGCCGAGCTCCGCCAAGCATCATCCTCCCGAGCCCCAGTCATCGAATCCGAGGAGTCTGAAGAAGAAGAAGCCTAGTTGTAGTTGCATGTATTTTCTTTCCATAAGTTTGAGTTGTACTAGACTTTTGGTCTCTCATTGAATAAAATGCCTCGTAGTTATGCTGTTTTTGTGATAATCTGAGCCGAGTGATCTCTGTTACTTGATTTCTCGCCCTTCCACCGTCGCTAGCATGTTGATGCGATAGCGAATACTGGTTCCTTTTGATTAGGGGTGGTCCCCTAGGGTCACATCTGACCCTTGACTCTTCCTTTTTATTAGGGGTGGTCCCCCGTGACTCTTCCTTTTTATTAGGGGTGGTCCCCTGAGGCCATATTTGACCCGTGACTCTTCCTTTTTATTAGGGGTGGTCCCCTGAGGCCATATTTGACCCGTGACTCTTCCTTTTTATTAGGGGTGGTCCCCCGAGGTCATATCTGACCCTTTATTCTTGCTACCTCCAGCGAGGATAAAAGGACTCAAAAAATCCATTTGGAGGCCTCTGAGTTCGGGAGAGGGAAAAACTTTTCCTTCCTTTTTGCCTCCTGCTCCTCATTATTTTTTTTGTAAGACAGTCTGCACATATAAAAAGAACAATAATAAGATTTTATTGAGAAACATACATAGCTTCAAGGTCCTTAGGGGTAACCCTTTATTGATAAAATTTCCTCAAGTTTTGAATATTCCATGCATTCTTTATAGGAGTGCCGTCCATGGTTCCAAGCCGGTATGCCCCAGGGCTGAGGGTTTCAGTAACCCGATAGGGGCCTTCCCAAGTCGGTGACAACTTGTTGGAGTCCCGGGGGTTGCTTACACTCGCTCGTCGAAGGACCAGATCGCCAGGTAGAAAACTTCGAGCTTTCACCCTTCGATTATAGTACCTCTCAATCCGCTGATTATAAACCGCCTGGCGGACCCTTGCTTCGTCCCGAAGCTCCTCCACTGTATCTAAGTTATTCCTCAAGCCTTGCTCATTGGATTTCGGGTCAAAATGCTCCACCCTAAGAGTTGGGATCCCGATCTCAACCGGAATAAGGGCCTCTGAGCCGTAACATAAGCTGAATGGGGTCTCCCCGGTGGACCCCCTCCTCGTGGTCCGGTAAGACCAAAGGATGCTTGGTAACTCGTCCACCCAGCTTCCATCTGCCTTGTCAACCCGGGCTTTTAGTCCATGGAGCATAGTCCTATTGGCCAGCTCAATCTGTCCGTTAGCCTGTGGATGAGCTACAGAGGTGAAGTGTTGCTTGATCCCCAATTCTCGACACCATTCCTTGACCATCCGATCCGTGAATTGGGTCCCATTATCTGAAACAATCACCCGTGGGATCCCGAACCGACAAACCACGTTCTTCCATAAAAATTGCTTCACTTTTCGTGCAGTGATGGAGGCCAGGGGCTCGGCCTCTATCCATTTGGAGAAGTAATCTATAGCTGCGATCAAGAATTTTACTTGACCTGCGGCAGGCGGGAACGGACCTAGAATATCAATCCCCCATTGGGAGAAGGGGCACGGTTGAACCAGGTGGGTAAGCATAGCGCTAGGAATATGAATTAGGTTGGAGACCCGTTGGCATCTTTCACATTTCTTAACCAGCTGCTCTGCATCAGACACCATAGTCGGCCAGTAGTACCCTTGTCGAAGGGCTTTCTGATAAAGAGTTCGGGCTCCTATGTGACTCCCACATATTCCCTCATGGATCTCTCTTAAAACATAGTCAGCCTCACGTGGCCTCACGCACTTCAAGAGCGGTTGAGTGAAAGATCTCTTGTACAACTCCTCGTTGACTAGTATAAATTTCTGGGCCCTCCTTTTTAATTCCCGGGCTTCTAAGTCACTCTCTGGTAGCTTGTCATCCTTCAAATAACTAACAAGGGGGTCCATCCAACTCGGTTCTAGGTCG
This sequence comes from Diospyros kaki, assembly GCA_036245055.1. Taxonomy (NCBI): domain Eukaryota; kingdom Viridiplantae; phylum Streptophyta; class Magnoliopsida; order Ericales; family Ebenaceae; genus Diospyros; species Diospyros kaki. Next base: position 10,584,234 of record BSEG01000003.1, read on the forward strand.
AGACATAGCTGCTCCACCATCTCGTCAATGCTTCTCTGAGGTAATGTCTCAATAAGGATCTGTCTGGAATTGGTTGGAAAAGAGGTCGATGCGATCCGGGACAAGGTGTCTGCTTCCATATTCTGGGATCGAGGCACATGCTCAATCTTTACAGATTGAAAACGACTTATCAATTCCTGAACGAAAACCAAATATTTAGACATGTGGTCCTCCCTGGCCTCGTATTCTCCCTTCACCTGCTGAACAACGAGGTTAGAATCAGATTGAACGTTGAGATGCTTTGCCCCAAGCTGTGCAGCGAGCCTCAATCCGGCTATGAGGGCCTCATACTCTGCCTCATTGTTGGACACCCGAAACTCGAAATGCAGAGCGTACAACCAGGACTGACCCTCAGGGCTCTTTATCATTAGCCCAGCTCCTCCGCCCCCAGCGTTTGAGCTGCCATCTACTGCCAACATCCATGGTCCTAGGTTGTCCTCTGAGGGTCCGCCAAGTCCAAATCCATCAGCGATGAAGTCTGCTAAGGCCTGGGCCTTGATAGCTGAACGAGGTCGGTACTCTATATCGAATGCTGTTAACTCCATTGACCACTTCAACATTCTCCCTGAAAGCTCTGGCTTCCCTAGAATCTGCCTTAGAGGCTGGTCGGTAAGCACGATGATAGAATGTGCCTGGAAATAGGGTCGTAACTTCCTCGCTGAGACGACCAGGGCAAACGCTAATTTCTCCATGGGGGAATACCGAGCCTCTGCCACAGACAATCGTTTGCTTGTGTAGTATACTGGCCTCTGCCTCTTATTCTCTTCACGTACCAGTACCGAGCTCACTGCCTCTTCTGCTACGGCCAAGTAGAGGTATAACGGCTCGCCCATCTTTGGCTTAGTGAGGACTGGTGGTGAGGCTAGACATTCCTTGAGCTTGTTGAAAGCCTCCTGGCACTCGACGTCCCAGACAAAATCTTTGGTCCTGGATAGGGCTTTGAAAAAAGGGAGGCCCTTTTCTGCTGATCGGGAGAGAAATCTTCCTAGGGCCGCTATCCTTCCGGTGAGTTGCTGGACCTCCTTAATACTTCTCGGGGTCGGCATGTCTAGTATCGCTTTAATCTTCTCGGGATTCACCTCGATCCCACGATGATGCACGATATACCCAAGGAACTTTCCTGCAGAGACACCAAAAGCGCATTTAGAAGGATTAAGTTTCAATTGGAACCTGCGCAAGGTTTTGAAGCACTCTTCTAGATCTGTCGGATGCTCCTCTGCCAGCAGGCTCTTCACTAGCATATCATCCACGTAGGCCTCCATGTTGCGACCCAACTGGTCCTGAAAGAGCCTATTTACGAGCCGTTGGTATGTAGCCCCTGCATTTTTTAAGCCAAAAGGCATAACAGTATAGCAATAAGTGCCCCGATCAGTGACGAATGCTGTCTTCTCCTGATCTTCTTTATGCAATGGGATCTGATGGTATCCCTGGAAAGCATCTAGAAAACTCATGAGGTGGCATCCGGCCGTGCCATCAATTAGGGCATCAATCCGGGGAAGTGGGTAACTATCTTTCGGACAAGCCTTATTGAGGTCAGTAAAGTCAATACATAACCTCCACTTACCTTCCCCCTTAGGAACCAAGACCACATTGGCGAGCCACTCGGGATAATCGACCTCCCGAATATATCGTGCCGCCATAAGTTTTTCCACCTCGGCCTCTATGGCCCTTGCCCTATCTGGGGCAAAATTTCTCTTCTTCTGGATCACAGGCCGGTACCCCCGCCTCACTCCCAAACGGTGCGTCATTATTGCCGGGTCTATGCCTGGAATGTCGTGGACTGACCATGCAAAGATATCTGCATATTGGCGAAGAAGTGATATAATCCGGGTCCGAATAGGGTCTTTCAATTGGGCGCTCACCCTCACGCATCTATCGACTCTGTCCGGGTCCAATGGTACCTCAACAAGCTCATCCACGGGCTCAGCAGTCTTTGGGTCCTCTGGACCTTCTAGTAAAAAACTGACAGTAGCGGGAAGGGAAATCCCGACCTCCCCCACAGTAGGGCTCCGTCTCCGTCTTGAATCTGCTTGTGGCTCTATCCGCTCCTGTACAACACCCTTAGCTGTGCTGATGGATGCCATGTAGCACTCCCGGGCAGACCTTAGGTCTCCTCTGACTTCTCCAACCCCCGCCGCAGTGGGGAACTTAAGCACCATGTTATAAGTACTCGGCACAGCCCGCAGAGCATTTAGCCCCGATCTTCCGAGGATCATATTGTAGGCCGAGGGGACATCCGCTACCAAAATGTCTAACATGACCTGAGCAGACCGAGAACCCTTTCCAAGAGTCAACAAGAGCTGGAAGACACCATCCGCATATACAACCTCCCCGTCGAATCCAATCAAGGGGACACGAGCGGGCTTCAACTGTTCCATCTCGTATCCCATGCCTAAAAAGGCCTGTCGATATAAAACTTCAGAAGAGCTCCCCGGGTCCACGAGAATCCGCTGAAGCTCCCATTTTCCCAATTTTGCTGTGATGACTAGTGGATCATTAGAAACCGGATATCCGGGCAAGTCGTCATCGGTAAAGGAGATAACATCCCCTGGTCGAGCCCTTTTGGCTCCCGCACGCCGATGCAGATTAGAACTCTCCCCTGACTCCTTGCCTGGCACCACCCCAGCTGCTAGAGTATGAAAAATCAACTGTTGCGGAGGACTCCCATCCCCCTGGCGATTCTCTCTCCGGGGCGGGGTTCTAGTTCTGCGCCGTTCCTGAGATCTACCGCCCCTGCGAGGGGGGCTCCTCGATCTCCTTCGTTCCCCCCTTTGTGGTTCTGTATCCTTAGCTACAAACCTCCTCAGGAAACCCCGATTGATGAGCTCCTGGATCTCTTCTTTAAGTTGATGACACTCCTCCGTGTCATGTCCATGATCTCGATGGAATCGACAATACTTGTCTTTACTCCGCTTGTTAGCCGGGGCTTTCATGGGTCTCGGTTTTTTCAAGTAATCCTTATTCTCGATTGTGGCCAGGATCTCAGCCCGAGGAGTATTAAGCAGGGTGAACCTGACTGGACTCCATCGGGGGCCCGACCTCTCCCCCGTCGGCCCGGTTTATCTTCAAACTTTTGCTCTTGGTTCTGACTTCTCTTCTCTTTCTTATCTGAGTACTCACTTCTCTTGACCCGCATCACCTCCTCGGCATTAATGTACTTGGTGGCACGGCTCAGGATCTCTGTGAATGTTTGGGGAGGCCTCTTAGCCAGTGACTGGGTAAAAGGGCCAACCCTTAAAGCATTCTGAAAGGCCACCATAGCGATACTCTGATCAAGATTCTCAATGCTCAATGCCTCCATATTAAACCTGGCCACAAAATCTGTTAACGACTCCCCTTGGTTCTGCTTGAGATTCACGAGGGTCATGGTAGACCTCCGGTGCCTCCGAAGGGGAGCAAAATGAGCCAAGAACCTATTTTGAAGCTGTCCGAAGTTAGCGATCGACCGATGTGCCAAACTTGAATACCAGGACCGTGCATGTCCTTCCAAAGTGGCTGGGAAGACTCTACACCACATAGCATCAGGTGCCGCCTGGACCATCATATGAGAGGCGAAGAGATTTAGGTGGTCAGCGGGGTCGGTTGTACCTCCATATGGCTTAATGGCCGGGATTCGAAGGCGCTCGGATGGGATAATGGCCATGATCTCCCGACTTAATGGCTGATTAGAAACAATGTCATGTGGCTCTTCTTCCCTCCGTCTTAACTCTGCAACCTCCCTTTCCAAGTGCCGCAAACGTCTTTCTCGCTGAGCCCCTCCAGCCTGGGCATAATCGGGACTAGAGGACTCCTCCTCCTCCGAGCCTAGCCTCCCATACTCGCCACGCCTAGAGGGTCCGCTCCGTCTCTCATCCCGGTGGGACTCCTTCCTCGTGCGGGGGGATTCGCCTCCTCGGAATTCTCTATGACTAGAGTGGCGATCCCCCTGATGTCGACTATCATGATTGGAGTGCTCCACCGGTCTCATCTCCGGGGGTTGCTGTTGGGCCAAAAAGGTATTGAGCAATTCCGTCAGATGTTGGACTTGTCCCTCTAGCTGGGCGACACGATCCTGAGGTGGTGAGGGATTTGGGGGATGACCCCCTACGGGGCCGCTCTCAGGTGGGTGGTTTTGACTCTGATCTGGGACGGGCTGGGTCCCAGCAGCTCGTGATGGATTTCTTCTTGTCGCCATAACGGGAGGAACTTGAGCTCGGCCGAGGTACTCGACGAACAAAAGCAGATAAAGTAACCGGCCCCACGGTGGGCGCCAAATGATGATACTGGACCGATCACCGAGGTCTGCCTCGAACTGAGTACCTGCAAGAGCGGGGCTTTAATCCCCCGGGAGAACTCCGACGCTCAAGTCAGTAGAAGAATATGCCCGAAATGGAAAGTGAACCAGTAGTCAGATGATCCGTACCTGTAGAAGTCGACCTCTATTTAAAGATGATGTAGAGCATATTCCGAAGAGATAAGATAACCTCTAAATCGGACGTTGGAGAGAATCTCGGTTGACCAAGTCAACCTCGTTCAAAATCAAATATGAGATGAAGGATGAAGATCCGGATGACACGTGGCGCTTCTTGAGACAAGCACGTGGCAGCACTATATTGGTAGTCTCCGAGGGTAATATAGTAATTTTGCCCATAGTAAAATATCCCCTCATCAAATTTGAAAAGGGAAATTTGAGAGAATCAAGATCAGTTACTAGATATTCAAATCCCACCAATCGTGTTGTGTCTTGATTTTTATAAAAGTTCATGTCTTAATGATTGAATGTGACATGTGTGCAACGCCTTGTTGGCCTCTCAGAGAGGCTGCTCCAAGAGAAAAGCCTATCGGAAGTTGCTGAAAGGCTTTCGTGGCCTTCTTCCTGAGAGCTCCTTTCTCTAAGAGAACTCTCTTGGAGAGAGAAAGGAAGGGATACAACAACAGGGTTGATTGGTTCAATTTATGTAACCTCAAAATTGGTATATGAAATTTAGCCAAAATTTTTAAAAGGATTAATAATTTTATGTTCAATTTTTGGAGTAAGAATGCAAGCCAAGAAAAATGAAAAACAATATGTTCTTTCCACTGTCCTCAAAAGGAGTTAGAATACCAATGCGTCTAACTCAAGTTGAGTTCAGTTATGTCAAAGTTATCATACACTTCATTTATTATGTTGGCCATAAATTAAACTCAAACAACCAAACGAGCAATATTTGTGTTTGTCTTTTTTTGGTTGAAGCATAAAATAGATTTGAGTCGGTTCTTTTTTCTTAATTTTCTATAAATCTTCTTCTCTCAAAATTTCTATAAAATCACACCCAAATTACTCAAGTCCAATCATGCAACTTTTGATCACATGAAATTGGCTCTTATTAATGATCCATCTTGACTCCGATCACAATCATTGATTACTTTGTGCTTTGATACCATTTTGTTGTTATCACTTAGACGAAACTTGCTAGGAATTTGGATTGGACAACATTAAACACACAATCAAAAGAAAAATCAGAACATAAAAAATTTAACATGGTTCAATCATTGCCTAAAACCACAATCCCATAATAATGAGATAATCCACTAAACATTGTTTTGTATGGAAAACTACAAAACTCTCAAAATAGTTTTTGGAAAAACAACTACAAACTCTCGAATAATGTAGTTTTAAGACAAACTCAAAAAACCTCATAATTTCATAGATATAGATAACTATTGTAAAACACTCAGAACACATATTGGTTAAATTCCAAAAACACAGTTAATTTTGAGGTCGGTCCAATTAACAGTTGTACCAACGATATTTATGTATAAACTACAATCCTGATTAAACTAGGACTCCAAAATTTATCCTAAACCCCATTCACAATCAAAATTAGGACTTTTTTGATAGACTTTATCTTTATCAAAATAGAATTTGAGAATTTATCCTAATGCAAACTATTTTTTGCCTCTGCAATTGTGGGTCATTCTTTATCCAACCTAAGAAAATTTTGGCACGTCTACATTATCTTATAGGATGCCTATATCTCCTAGACACTATCTACTTGAAATTGTTCTTTAATTTGCAGGTTCAAACATAAGATTATAATTTTAACTCTAAAAAATATCTTTCACCTAAATTATACAAGAAAGATGTAAAGTGAATTTGAAAGAGCAGTAAAGCTTTATCGGGTGAGGATATAATATTAAAAAGTTAAAAAATGAAAACAAAAATGCTTTAAATATAAAAATTAATGATGTTATGTTTGATTTTTGGAGTGTGCACAATTTTAAAGGGGGAAAAGGGAAATGTTCATCTTAAATAAACATGAAATTGAAAATGAAAAACAAAATTCAGAAAGTACAGAAAATCTAAAACCCTGTTTCTGTCTTCCCCCGAGCCTAAAGTAAAACCCCACCCCAACGCGCACAGAATCCTCCGGAAGGAGGAGGAGGAGAAACCCTCTCACTCTCTCTCTCTCTCTCGGCACTGCAATGGTGGGGGCGGAGGGACTAACAGTGAGGGTATTGCACATTCCTAAAACGGCGATCGCCAAGGACCTCTTCGACTTCTTCGAATCATCAATCGGCAAAGGCTCTGTTTACGCCTGCGAGATCTTCAGCGAGCGCACCAACTGGAAGTCCCGCGGCTTCGGCCGCGTCCAATTCGACACCCTCCGCGCCAAGTCCCTCGCCGCCGCCCTTTCCGATGGTGGCCGCCTCGTCTTCAAAGGCTCCACCCTCTCTCTCTCGCCCTCGGATGACGACGTCGTCTCCCGCCCCGTGGAGCCACGAAACAGGGTCGAGAATGGGACCGTGCATTGCGGGTTCTTGGTCGAAGAGGATTGCCTGTGCGTGCTGGAGTCCTGGGAAGGGGTCAAGGGCTGGGTGATGCCGGAGAGGAAGAGCCTCGAGTTCTGGGTAGCTCACGGCGGAGAGTGTTACAGGTTGGAGGTGCTGTATGATTATGTTCTGGAGGCTACTGGGTGTCGCTTGGATGGTGACAAGCCCAATGCGGTGCTTCTCAAGGTATCAATTTGATGTTATTCTGCTGTTTTTTCTTTTCCTTTTTTCCAATTTTTTTTACTGAATATGAATTTTGGATACGATTTAGATGGTTTAGTGTCAATGTGAGAAAAAGATCAATGGCTTGGATGGAATATAACTACTGGACCCCAAAAGAGGGAGTGGAAGACACTTAGGAATGCTATTAGTTATAAGGGCCTCATAGAAGATAATTCCATAAATAGAAATGACTGGAGAGCTAGAATTAATATAATCAATCCAAAATAGTCAGATAAAGGCTTGCTATGCTGTATTTATTGTGTATGATTTTTGATGGGTTCTGTCACTTCTGCTTGTGACAGTGTTTACTCTTTAAAGTGGCGGTAATGTGACAGTTGTTTCATGATCTTAATCGTAAGCCTGCTGTTATATTTCTTGGGTGCTTTATCTTTAATTCGATGGATGTTTATGCTTGGGAATTTTACATTATTTGAATTTTCATGGATTCTGTTAGTTATGCTTATGATGGTGTTTTCCTTTTAATTGGCAGGAATTTGACTGCGTGATGATTTAAGATTTCAACTAATTTGCTTATTACTGGAGCTTTAAATTGATGGAGTTTTCTCAGTAGATTTGCATATTTGATTTATCGGGGGGACATAATTATTGTTCCAATGAATGTTTGCCTGCAGATCCTTTAGCCTTGTAAAATACAACAGCAACATATCAAGCTTTTATCCTTGAAAAATAAGGAAAAAAATGTTCTTTAAATTTCTTTATCTCTATATACAAATATATTACATTTGCAAGTTCCCCTCAATGTTGTTGTTGCTATTATAATTGTTGATTCAAGTGATCCAAGTAGTAGATAAGGAGAAGCCCTTTTAGATGCAGAACAATCGGGAGAAAGATAGCTCTAATACCAATTGGTGCAGAACCAAGAAGAAAACAAGATTAAACTAAACACTCAATCAATAAACTTAACTCAATATCAATTCAATAATCAAAGTCTCGTTTCAATTACAACCTAAACAATTATATATAGGCATCTAATAAACATAATCCTACCCTAATTAGGATTCCTACATTTTCCTAGTGGCTACATTTGAAAGAAAACTAAGAAGATATCTATAAGTTGCACTATTCTTTCTAGATTCTCCCCCTTTTTTGTTTAATTATATATATACACATATACATATATATTTCTCTTCACAATCACATATTTTTATGATGGAAGAACAGTTGCATTCCCAAGTATCCACTATTTTGGAGATATAAGTTGCCAAATGTGTTCCAGATCGTTATCATTAAGAAATTTTATTTAAACTATGAAGATTTTCCAAGAAAAAAAAAATTGAAGCTTGAATCCCTTGAGATGCTATTTCCTAATACATAATTAGAAGGTTAGGTGTACAGATTTGGTAGGTTCTGTAAATCAATTAGAGATTGTCTCCATTAGACGAAATTCCTAAATTGAGAGTTTCCTATGATAGATTAGCTAAGTTTCTGTATATATACTGTCGGGAAATAAGCAATCATTTTCAAAATGATCAGATTTATGAATTATTGTTTTTCTATATAGTTATTGGTCTGTTTTTCAGTTGTGTTACCTGTTAGTGGGCTGAGGTATGGTCCATAAGTTGTGTTTTGTTTCAGATTAGTGGTTAGGTCCTTATTTTAAGGAAGTGGGTAGTGCTTCTCCTAAACTATATATATTAAGCTATAGTGTTGGAAATAAATTAGTTTTTCCTTGCTAATTCAAACATGGTATCAGAGCCATAAGCATCCTATTTCTGAGAAGCCAATATCTTGTTCTGTGACCTTGAGCCTAGCAATCTTGTGACCCGAGAGTTTAAGTGAAATTCATCTGGGAGCTGTGTCTACTTCAACCAAATCAAGTGGTGCATCTGAAGCACAAGTTATAGCGACCATTAGTGGAGAGAACAAGAGCAATCCCTCAACTAGAGAATTATAGAACATCTAGGCGGCCTATAGGTTAAATGGTAAGATTTATTTGAAGTGGTTTCAATTGTTTCATACATTTCTAAGAGGGAGAGGCAAGCTGAGCCATCTACTTGGTATTGGACCTAAACAAGGAGACCCTACTTTCAAAGCTTGGGATGAAGAAGATTCTATGGTAATGTCTTGTTTATGGAATTCAATGCTTCCTGAGATAAATGATATTGTTATGTTTTTAAGTACAACTAAAGAAATTTGGGATGCAATCAAGAAACTTATTCAAAAGTTCGAGATGTAGCCAGAATTTATGAGATTAAAACAAAGATCTTAGCAACAAAGCAAGGAAACCGATAGATCACTAAATATTCCAATCTCCTACAAACTCTATGGCAGGAAATGGATCACTACCTGTGTATCGAAATGACATGCAATGAGGATGCAACCCTACTTAAAAGGCTCGTTGAAAAAGGTAGGATTTATGAATTTCTTGTTGGCTTAAACATTGAATTTGATGTAGTGAGAGTATAGGTATTTGGAAAAGAGGACTTGCCATCCCTAAATGAGACTCTAGTTATTGTCTGTGTTGAGGAAGGAGAGGAGTCATGCTTGAGACTCCTATGGTGGAAAATTCTGCATTAATGACAAGAAAGATGCACACGCAGCATTCTAGTGCTAAACACCAAGGGAGTGAAGCTAAAAGAACTACAGATGGATCTCTATCAAACAAGGATCTCTTGTGGTGGACATATTGTAAGAAGCCTAGACATACTATAGACGAATGCTCGAAGTTACATGGAAAACCACAAGTTGAAGGTAAAGGGACATCAAGCAATCAGAAGAGGTAGGAGCAGGCCTATGTGGCTAACACACAATAGGCTGGAGAGATGGATTGTTCATAACCATTGACTACTTAGTTCAACTGGGAGGAAGTTACCAAATTGAGACAACTAATTAGATCCCTAGAGAAACCTACTAGTGCAGGTACCTATATCAATAAATATCTTACCTTAAAAAATGCCTTGCATGTACCTAAAACTATTCACTAACCTTGTTTCACTTCAGAAACTTACCACATATTCTAATTGTAAGGTGATTTTTCATCCTTCTCATTGTGAAATTTAAGAGTAGGACATGAGGAGGATGATTGGACATGCTAAAGAGAAGGAAGGTCTCTATTTCCTTGAGGAATGAAGTGGACAGGAAACTAGGCCAGCCAAGGTCTCTCCAATGTCCTGTATGACTGAATCCTCTTGGTCTCGTAGAGAAAGGATTTGGCTATGACATTTACGTCTTGGTCATCCCTCTTTTAATGTTATTAAGATAATATATCTTTTATTGTTCAAAGGATTAGGTGAAGAAGACTTTCAGTGTGATAGATGTGAGTTTGCAAAACATAGGAGGACATCCTTTCCAATGAATATGAAAAGAAGTCTTTTTCTATTTGCTCTTATACATGGTGACATTTGGGGTCCATCTCTTATTCCTAATATCACTGGGGCTCGGTGGTTTGTGTCATTTATTGATGATTGTACTCGGGTCACTTGGATCTATCTTTTAAAGAACATATCAGAAGTAAGTTTTGTTGTCCTTGTTTTCTATAATAATCTGATAAAAACTTAATTCAATGTTGAGATCAAACGAATCCGATCAGATAATGCTAAGGACTATTTTAATCAGTTCCTTACTTCCTAATTCCAAGCAAGAGGCATGAGTTCTCTTGTGTGAATATTTCACAGCAAAATGGGGTGGCCAAAAGAAGGAATAGACATCTCCTAACTATCACTAGAGCTCTCTTATTTCAAAGGAATTGTTGTATACCCAAGGTAGTTAAAATCGAGATTTTAAGTGAGATCGAAAAAGGGTCCATAAAATCAGATCGTAAAATCAAATCGTAAAATCGTAAAATTTTAGAGATAATTAAGAATACCCTTTAATTTTTGTAAATATATGTTTATAATAATATAATTTTATAGAAAATGAATTAATATCATTTAATAACCTAATTATTCCTTATTATAGCTCAAAAGATGATGCTTCCAAAATATAGCTCAAAAACTAGTAGGTTGATATAGGCAATTTAGAGGCAAAATATAGGCAATTTAGCGGTAAAATATAGCTTAAAATTCTGTAGAGGATGCTTCCAACGTCTTCCATCAGATTTAAGTTGCAATTTTTACTTGATTTAACATTGATTAAATCAAGTAAAATCTTGATTTGGTGTTGGGTGGTCCATTAATTAATTATTTGTTTGTCTTAATTTACTTATGCAATCAATGTTAAATCAAGTAAAATTTGCAATTTAAATCAAGTAAATTGGAACTTATGCAATCAATGTTAGATGTTATGTGACATTGGATCTTATGTAATCAATGTTAAATCAAGTTCCAATTTAGAGGCAAAATATAGCAATTCGTTGCATAAGTTCCAATGTCAGATGCTATGTGACATTCAGACGTTGGAAGCATCCTCTAAATTGCAACTTAAATCAATGAAGGTCTCTGAAGCATAAAGTCATTTGGGGGTCTTTGAAGCGTAAAATCGTACGCATAAAATAGAGATTTTATAGGATTTTACCCCAACTTGAATTTTACATGGGAGTTGAATCGTTTGGAGGTCTTCAAAGCGTAAAATTATGTGTAAAATCAAGATTTTAACAACAATGCGTATACCTATGTGGGGGGACTACTGTAATAAGTGTAATTGGTGAAACTTTTAAATGTGGATGTGGGAAGTAGTAACCGTTATTAGCGCTAACTTCTCGCTGGGATAGAGTATATAAACTTGTACCAAATCCATTGTGAAGCATTGAAGTACAATTTGAATTGCTTCTCCACTCAATTTCCCTCTCTAATTCTTTTTCTCTCGTTCTCATTCTCAATTCTCTTTCCTCAATTCTTTAATTTTCCCCCCTCCCTCTATTACAATTCTCGCTTAATTCTCTCTACAAAGAGGCGAGAACTCTGTCGGATTGAAGGGATTCGACAATTGGTATCAGAGCACCTTCTTGGCCCAAGCATTTCGACGGTCTCAGTGCAATGGCAGATGGCACTCGCATAAAGCAGAAGGAATTGCAACTACAACAGGTGACGACCACAGTGATGGATATGCAGTCTCGAGTGGGATCCATGGAGGACGTAATTGGAATGGTGGTAGACAAGAAGCTGGAAGAGGCCTCGAATCGTTTGTGCGAGGCCATGCGTAACCAGATCCGATAGGAGATGAGAATAGAGCAACATGCTGCGCGATCAGATGCAGCAGTTTATGCTCATGTTCTCGAGCCAGGAGCAGGTGAGGATGTCCCCTGACTTTCCCTCGTGAAAGAGAATGGATCTGATATTGTTGGGCCTCGGCACGATCTAGAGGGTGGTCAGCTCGTCAGAGGTGGAGGTTGATCTAGCAATAGTGGGAGATAATGGTGTGGAAAGGATACCGGAGATCCAGGTAAACTGGAATCACCCCAATTTTCTAGTTCTGAAATTGGAATTGTTGATGTTCGATGAGACAGAACCATGCTGGTGGGTTTGAAGGTGCGAGAAGTTGTTTGGTATACATCAGGTGGCCGAAATCAGAGGGTCAATTTGGCAGTGACTTACTTGAATGACGTTGGGGACGTGTGGTTCCAAGGGTGGTCAAGAGTGAGAAACGATTGTAATTGGGATGAGTTTGTCAAGGGATTATGCGAGAGGTTTAGGAAGAAGAGAATCATGGATATAGTAGAGGAGTTTAACAAGATGAAGCAAAGTGGATCAATGTAGGAGTACCAACTCAAATTCGAGGAGTTGAAGTCCCTTATGCTCAGTAGAAATCCCTATGCGATCGAAGATTACTTTGTGTCAAGTTTTATTAGTGGGCTAAGTGATGAACTTAGGTTTGCGGTGAAGATGATGAGGCTGAGGACTATGCAAGAAGTGGTTAAGAGTGCCTTGTTCTAGGAATTGACTATGGAAGCCTTGATGAAGAAGCAGAGGAATTAGGGAAAGGGAAGTAGTTAAGGCCTAACACCACCCATGGGAAGGATGCAAAGAAGGGAGGCGTATAAAGCCAAGGCAATGCCCAAGTCATAGGCATTGCCACCCCCTGCCGTTATGGGGCAACAAGGGGGAAGAGTGTCGGAGCAGAGGAGGTCAATGGGATTATGTTATAGGTGTGGGGATAAGTATTTCCCCGGACACCAATGCAGGAGACAATTGCTACTATTGGAAGGGGGAGAGATAGAGGAAGATGCCGAAGAAGAGACCGTGGCTATGGGAGATGATTGGGAAGAGGAAGATAATGGCACTATCTCCCTCCATGCCATAAAGGGAGTGGCTAGTAGTAAGATTATCAAGGCTGAGGGGAAGGTGCAAGAGGGTACTCTCACAGTGTTGATCGACAGTGGGAGTACCCACAGTTTCATTGACGAAGGGACGATGAGGAGGCTGAATTGTGAGTTGTCAAGCACCTTACCCCTATCAGTAACAGTGGCTAATAGAAGCAAGGTGTTGAGCAAATCAGCTTGCCTAGGATTTTGTTTGATGATGCAAGGGGAAACATTTGAAGCTGATTTGACACTGTTGAAACTAGGGGGATGTCAGATAGTTTTGGGGGTTGATTGGATGAGAGGGGTAAGCCCTATCAGCTTTGATTTCAATAAGATGGAGGTCACATTGGAAAAAGAAGGCAAGAGGATCATTCTCTAAGGGAATGTGGAAACAGGGGCCTGTAGGTTGATTATGGGAAAAAGGCTGCATAAGTTGGTCAAATGCAAGCTCTCCCAAGTGGCTCAACTATTCTCGATTGAGGCAAGTGAGGAGACAGAGGAGCAAGGGGAACAGGAAGGACAATGCTTGATGGCAACCAACCACCAGACAAGACCCCCATGGTAGGTACATGAACTGACTTCCCTAGATGCATTACTGATTGAATTTCAGGACTTATTTGTAGAACTTAGGAACCTACCCCCTAAAAGGCCATTTGATCATTCCATTCCCTTATAACCCAATGCTGAACCAGTTAACATAAGATCATATAGGTACCTCCCAAAGCTTAAAATCGAGATTGAAAAATTAGTAAAAGAGATGCTGGACAATTCTATAATCTGTCTTAGCAGAAGCCCATTTGCCTCTCCTGTACTTCTAGTAAAAAAAAAAAAAAGAATGAAACCTGGCGTTTTTGTATTGACTACTGCCAGCTAAACCACATCACCATCAAATATAAATTCCCTATTTCCATTATTGAAGACCTATTTGATGAATTAAGCCATGCCTCTGTATTTTCCAAACTTGACCTAAGGTCCAGATATCACCAAATCTGGAGGAACCCAATTGATATACCTAAAATTGCTTTTAGAACTCACCATGGGTGTTACGAATTTATAGTAATGCCATTCGGATTAACCAGTGCCCCAACAACCTTTCACATCCTAATGAACCACATCTTTGAGCCCTATCTTCGAAAATTTGTGTTGGTGTTCTTTGATGATATATTGATCTATAGCCCTACCTTTTCTCAGCACGTAGAACGCATTAGGACTGCATTTCAAGTCCTTAGATTCAATCGGTTATGTATCAAAAAGTCCAAATGTGCTTTTGCTCAGAAATTGGTGGAGTATTTGGGGCATGTGATCTCTAGTGCTGGAGTTAGCATTGAGCCCAAGAAAATTTCAACTATAGTGGCTTGGTCTAGACCAGGGAATGTCAAGTTTTTGAGAGGGTTCTTGGGGCTGATGGGCTAATATAGGCGCTTTGTAAAGAACTATGGGGTGATAAGCAAGTCCCTGATTGATTTACTACAGAAGGATAGCTTCAGGTGGGATGAAAAGTAAAGGTTCCATTTGGCCATTTGAAGCACGCTATGTGTGAGGTTGTCGTGCTAGGAATTCTTGATTTTGGTAGGCCATTTACCTTGGAGACAGATGCTAGTGGAACGGGAGAGGGGGCTGTTTTGTCACAAGATGGTCGGCCCTTGGTTTTCATGAGCCAGGCCTTAGCCCCAAGGCATTAAGGGCTTAGCACGTATGACAAAGAGCTATTGGTTGTACTCATGGCAGTGGATAAATGGGGACAATACCTGGAGGGGGGACAGTTCACCATCACGACCGATCATGAGAGTCTCAAGTTCCTCTCACAGCAAAAGCTGCATATACTAATTTGTAGAGGATGGGCATGGCCAAACTGATGGGATTGAATTTTGTGATTCAGTACAGGAAGGGAAAAAGAAAACGTGGTTGTAGATGCCTTATCAAGATGCCATGAGGAGGGAGATTGTGCGGCCATCACAACATTGGTACTATGAAGTGGCAGCAAGTTATGACAAAGGAACTTGAACAAGGGAGTTACTGGAATAGTTGAGCATTGATAGCAATAGCAAGCAGGGGTATACCATATGCAATGGTTTGATCAAATATCAGGGTGATTGGTGATAGGAGATTGTGAGGCGCTAAGGAGTAGAATTCTCCAAACCATGCATGATTCCTTTCAGGGGGCCACTCGTGTATTCAAAACACCTATCGAAAGGTGAAGTAGGTGTTTTATTGGCCAAGCCTAAAAAAGTCAGTGATGGAGTTTGTATTGCAATGTGACACATACAAAAGGTGCAAGCATGAGTTAGTGGCGAGACCAGACCTACTTCAACCCCTAGGTGTCCCAAATTAGGCTTGTGCGAATATAACTATGGATTTTGTAGAAGGATTACCTCAGTTAGAGGGGAAGGATTGTGTTCTTGTAGTGGTCAATCGATTGACCAAGTACATCCATTTCCTCAGCTTGTCCCACCCATTCATGGCACAAGAAGTGCCCAGGCTTTTCTTGGACAATGTGGTGAAGTTACATGGAGTGCCCCAAACCATTATTTCGGACAGGGACAAAGTGTTCACCAACCTATTCTGGCAAGAACTACTGAAATCCCCAGGCTCTAAGCTCCATATGTCCACTGCCTATCACCCAGAGACGGATGGCCAATTGGAGAGAGTTAACTAGTGCCTTAAGACTTATCTAAGGTGTTTTTGTTTTATGCTACCTAAGGGGTGGCACAATGGCTGTCTTTAGCACAATGGTGGTATAATTCTAGCCACCATCGCTCCATCGGTATGACACCATTTGAGGCCTTGTATGGATACAGGCCTAGCCTATTGCCATCCATCGGGGGCCCAACCACTGTGGCAGTGGTGGATTCTTGTCTGCAGCACAGGCAAGACACTCTACAGACCTTGAAAATAGAATTGCCCAAAATCGGATGAAGTAGCTGGCAAATAAGAAGAGTAAAAGGGTATTTGAGGTAGGAGAAGGAGTGTACATCAAGCTTAGTCAACTCCATTTGAGGTCCCTTTCGAAGCAGCCTGTTACTATACTAAGCCCCAGATTCAACAACCCTTATCCCATCATCACAAGGGTAGGACCACTAGCCTATAGGTTACGGCTACCTGAGGGAACACAAATTCACCCCGTGTTTCATGCGTCCTTTCTTAAAAAGGCAATAGGAAACTAGGCAATTAGTCAAGCCCTTCCATCTCAACTTTGAGAAGAAGAGCCAGTAGCCACGCCCGTAGCCATCCTAGACAAAAGGGTGATCTTCCAACTAGGAGCCCCACTCACCCAAGTACTAGTGCAGTGGTCCTCCCTGCACCCTGACAATGACACTTGGGAGTATCTACCGGAGCTCCTCCAACAGTTTCCAAGCACAGCTGGCCTACTTAGCATTCTTGAGGACAAGAATTAGCTTAAGGAGGGGGGGTCGTATATCTATGTGGGGGACTACTGTAATAAGTGTAATTGGTGAAATTTTTAAATTTGGATGCAAGAAGTAGTAACTGTTATTGGCGCTAACTTCTTGCCGGGACTGAGTATATAAGCTCATCCCAAATCCATTGTGAAGCATCGAAATACAATTTGAATTGCTTCTCCACTCAATTTCCCTCTCTAATTCTCCCTCTCTCATTCTCATTCTTAATTCTCTAATTTTCCCCCTTCCCTCTATTACAATTCTCGCCTAATTCTCTCTACAAAGAGGAGAGAACTCTGTCAGATCGAAGGGATTTGACAGGAATGTCCCAAAATAGTACTGGGGGGAAGCTATCTCAACTGCTACTCATCTTATGAACCAACTGCCATCAAGGAATCTAAATTCTTAAAGTCCTCTCCAACTGCTGTCTCATTTCTTTCCACAAGTTTCAATCTCTAGTGGTCTCATACCTAGAATATTTGGGTGTGTAGCATTTGTTCATCTACACCCTCAAGGAAAACTGGACCCTAGAGCTCTTATATGTATTTTTGTGGGATATTCATCTACTCAAAAAGGGTATAAATGTTTCATCCACCAACCAAAAAATTCTTTGTATCAATGGATGTTACATTTGCTGAACAAAATCAGTATTTTGTTCAGAATTCTCTTCAGGAGAAGACCTCAATAATTGAGGAAAAGGATAGAGATTTTTTTCTCCCTGAGTTTCCGTCCTTATTACCCTCTCCTGTTCAACACATACAACCTACTGTTGCATCACTACAACCTACATCTAATACTCAAGCCAAGCCTTAAGAACATATAGAAGAAGTGTCAGTTCAGGAGGCTGAACCTCGTCCACTGCAAGAATACTCAAGAAGGAAGAGACCAATTGCTCATTCAATACTTGTTCAAGCATCTAAATCAACACCTAATCCTGACATTGAGCAAGATGAGGTAATCACTTCTACTTCCATCTCTCCTAATGAAATTGAACATGTTTTTGATATATCTAATTCAAGTGACATTGACCTACCTATTGCTACTCGTAAAGGAATTAGAACCTACACAAAACATCCCATGCACTTATTCATGTCCCATAAAAAATTGTCTCCTAGTTATAAAACCTTTCTCACCAACAATAGATCAATTCCCATACCAAAAACAGTATTTGAGGCATTAAGCAATGAGAATTGGAGGGAGGCCATGAGGGTAGAGATGCAGGTACTTGAAAAGAATAAGACATGGGATCTAGTAAAGCTAGTGGGGTGTAGATGGATATTTACAGTTCAATACAACTCAGATGGATCTTTAGAAAGGTACAAAGCAAGATTGGTTGCTAAAGACTATACCCAAATCTATGGCGTGGATTATCTTGAAACTTTTGCCCCTGTTGCAAAAATGAATACCATAAGGATATTGCTACCCCTACCTACTAACTTTAGTTGGAAATTACAACAATTTGATGTGAAAAATGCCTTTCTACATGGAGATCTAGAGGAAGAAATTTATATGGAGTTCTCACTGGGATTAAGATCAAAAAAAGAAAAAGGTGTGGTATGCAGGTTAAACAAAACCCTATATAGGTTGAAGCAATTACCAAGGGCTTGGTTTGGAAAATTTACCAAGGCCATGCTAAAGTTGGGATACAAACAAAGCCCAGGAGATCATACCCTATTTATAAGACATTCGGTTGCTGGAAAAATTACTATTTTGTTAATTTATGTAGATGATATTATCATGATAGAAGATGATTTGGAAGGAATGGAAAGCCTAAAAAAATGCTTAGTAAAGGAATTTGAAATTAAAGAGTTAGGGTAAGTTGAAGTACTTCTTGGGTATTGCAGTGTCTCACTCTTAGCAAAGTATTTTCATATCCCAACAGAAATATATTCTTGATTTATTAATCGAGACTGGAATGCTAGGATGCAGGCCAGCTGAAACTCCTATTGAGCCTAACCATAGACTAAGTAGCAGTCCAGAAGATGCAACAACAGATAAAAGTCTTTACCAAAGCTTAGTAGGGAGACTCACTTATCTATCACATACCTGACTTGATATAACATATGCTATAGAAGTTGTTAGCCAATTTATGTACAGTCCTAAGGAGGTACACCTGAAAGCAGTGGATATAATTTTGCATTATTTAGGGGGCACACCAGGTAAGGGAATTCTATTCAAAAGAGGGCAAGAATTAACCCTTTTGAAGCTTATATGAATGATGATTATGCAAGATCAATAATTGACAAGAGATCAACATCTTGGTATATTGTGACTTTGAAGAGTAAGAAGCATAATGTGGTGTTAAGATCAAGTGTGGAGGTAGAATTCAGGTTTATGGCCCTTGGGATTTGGGCGTTACTATGGATAAAAATAATTCTAGAAGATCTAAAAGTTAAATGAAAGGATCCTATGAAGCTATATTGTGATAATATCAGCTATTAATATTGCACACAATCTGGTGCAACATGATCACACTAAACATGTGGAAGTTGACAGGCATTTTATAAAAGAAAAGCTTGAAAGTGGTCTAATTGTACTCCATTTGTGCTTTCAGGAAGTTAGCTGGTAGATTTACTTACTAAAGGCCTTCCAGGAACAGCCTTTCAAAGGTTAACGAGCAAGTTGGAAATGAAGGATATACATTCACCGGCTTGAAGGGGAGTGTCGGGAAATAAGCAATCATTTTCAGAATCATCAGATTTATGAATTATTGTTTTCCTATATAGTTATTGGTTTGTTTTTCAGTTGTGTTATCTGTTAGTGGGCTGAGGTATGGTCCATAAATTGTGTTTTGTTTCAGATTAGTGGTTAGGTAGTGGCTCCTTATTTTAAGGAAGTGAGTAGTGCTTCTCCTAAACTGTATATATATTGAGCAATAGTGCTGGAAATAAATTAGTTTTTCCTTGCTAATTCATAACATATACAATTCTGGGCAGAATGAATAAAATTATTAAGCCTTCTTGCTAATTTTTAACATGGTATCAGAACTTTAGGGAACTCTCCACGGGCAACCCTTCTCCAGCCTTCATTGATGTTCAATTTTCCGGCCTTCATTGCCCTATCACTAGTTGCCCTAAATTTTTTAGCAACTGAAAGGATGTTAACAAACTCTGTCGAAGTTGTCTCTTCCTACATCAAAGAAGTATTGGCAAACCCGGTCTCCGATGAATTGCAGCAAATCAGTGTTGCATGCCAATTCATTGGGAAGAGCTATCTAAAATGGTCACAACTAATCAAAACTGTTTTAAAGGGCAGAGGCAAACTCAACAATATCATCAGAACTGGTCCTGAGGAAGGAGATCCGAGTTTTGCCTCAT
Organism: Diospyros kaki; assembly: GCA_036245055.1. NCBI lineage: Eukaryota > Viridiplantae > Streptophyta > Magnoliopsida > Ericales > Ebenaceae > Diospyros > Diospyros kaki. Next base: position 10,604,201 of record BSEG01000003.1, read on the forward strand.
GGGATGAGCAGGATTTGATGATTATGGCTTGGCTCTAGAGTTCTATGTCACTAGGAATAAGTGACACATGTATGTCCCTATCAACTGCAAGGGAGGTCTGGGAGTCAATCTGACAAACTTATTCCAAAGTCAAGGATGCAGCCCAGATTTATGAGTTGTGGATCAAAACTATGTCAACAAAGCAAGGAGAAATGACTGTCACCGAGTATGTAAACTTGTTGAGGGGGTTGTGGCAGGAAATGGATCATTATCGAGTTATAAAGATGGAGGATAGTAAGGATGTTGCATTACTGAAGGCATTCATCGAAAAGGATCGCACATATTATTTTTTGGTAGGACTGAATGAAGATTTTGATCCAGTAAGAATCTAGATCTTGGGTAAAGATGATCTACCCAATCTCAATGACGTAGTTTCAATTATCTTGGCAAAAGAAAGTAGAAGAGGAGTGATGTTGGAGACAAAATCACTGGAGACATCGGCCATGTTGACAAAAACTGCAACTCGAGGATTGAGAGAAAACTGGAAGGCTGAATCCAAAACAGCAAGTGGGGAAGATCAGAACACTCTATGGTGTACCTATTGTAACAAACCAAGGCATACCCAAGAGAAATGCTGGAAATTGAATGGAAAACCACCCAGCAAAGGGTGGGGAACCAAAGGAGGACAGAATAAGCCTTGCAAAGGGCAAGCATACCAGGTGACTGCACAGCAAGGAGCAGAGAAAGGCTTTAGACTCAACAAATCCCAATAAAGAGAAGGTTGAGAAGTTGAGGAATTTTTTGGCAGCCCTTTAGAAACCATCAGGTACCTGTTCATTGTTACATTCAGGTATATCTCCCACCTCACTGTTTAACTGCCTCAGAAAAAATGTTTAGACATTCATGGATTATTGAATCAGGAGCCACAGATCATATGACCCATGCCTCTTATAATTTCAGCACCTATATTCCTTGTCCTGGTAATAGGAAAATAGTCACTGCAGATGGCTCTTTGACCATGTAGCTGGAATAGGAGATATAAGACAGTCCAAATCTCACCCTTAAAAATGTCTTTCATGTTCCTAAACTGTCCACAAACTTGGTATCTATCACCAAGATTTCTTGAGACCTAAATTGCAAAGTTACATTTTTTCCAATGCATTGTTTTTTTCCAAGATCAGGGCTTGGGAATGATGATTGGACATGTTGAGGAAAGGGACGGATTGTACCATCTTGATGTGCCTATGGCACCAGACATCAGCAAGCAGGAACATCCCCTCACTCTCCTCTCCGAACACTATCAATCTACTAATGAAGACCTGATCTGGCTCCACCATTATAGGCTAGGTCATCCCTCCTTTACAACTCTTGCAGTTATCTTTCCTTTATTGTTCAAAGGATTAGAAAATAAACACTTTGTGTGTGATATCTATGAGTTAGCTAAATATAAGCATTTGGTCTTTCCCCTTATCAATAAAAGAAGTTCAGTTCCTTTTGAATTGATTCATAGTGACATTTGGGGTCTTACTCTAATTTTGGAGCTTTTGTGACATTTATTGATGATTGTACTTGAGTGACTTGACTGTTTTTGCCCAAATCCGAAAGTGAAGTCGCTACTGTATTGCTGAACTTTCTTTCCATGATCAAAACTCAATTTGGTGTCCAAATTAATTTGTTTTGTTAAGATAATGCGAGGGATTACTTTAATCACACTTTGTCAACCTATTTCCAAAGGGAAGGGATCATTCATGAGTCTTTTTGTGTCTATATTCCTCAACAAAATGGAGTAGCTAAGGAAAAATGGTTACTTTCTCTCCACAACCTGGGCATTACTATTCCAACGAGATGTGCCTAAACATTATTGGGAGGGAGCAGTTCTCACAGTCACTCACATTATCAATAGTCTTCCTACTCGAGTATTGAATCACCAAAGCCCTACCTCACTCTTACTCGTATCTTACCAGTACTCATCGTCTTACTCCTAGAATATTTGGGCGTGTCTCCTATGTTCATATATGTGGTCAACCAGGGGGAAATTGGATCCCAGAGCACTCAAAACTATCTTTGTGGGCTATTCTTCAACCTAAAAGGGCTACAAATGCTACCATCCATCTGCTAGGGAATTTTACATTTCAGTTGATGTTACATTTGATGAGCCCTCATCCTTTTTTCCTCCACCTTCTTGTCAAAGGGAGACTATGCTTGTGGATGATAAGGATTGTTTTCTACTTAACCTACTTGTTTTTTTTTTCCCTGTGTCATGTACTAGCTATGTAGGGAGGTACCTTAATTAGAGAAGCTATAGTGAATGAGTAATTGTACTAAGGAAGTTACAACATTGGTAGGTTGTACCGTGTTAGTTACAGCTATAAGGACTTGTACTTAGTTAAATAGCCTAATTGTCTGTAATTCCTAGAATGTGCAGGCCGTTAGCCGCACATGGGTGGTTGGATCAGTAGGGTATATAAGTAGTCCTGTGTCCACACTTGGAAGAATGTATGAAATACCAAAGTTTTGATTTTTTCTAAATCTCTCTCCCTTCTTTCTTCCCCCTCCGTTCTCTGTTCTTCTAATTCTCCCTCTTTCTTCTAACAATCTCACCAGATTCTGGTGAGAGAACTAGTCAGATCCTTTGGGAGCTAACATTTTGGCATCAAAGCAGCACTGTTGGGCGGTGTTCTTTTGCGAGGAGTTTGTTGCCATAGCCGATGGAACGAGGATGAAGTAGATGGAGTCTCAAGTACAATAAGTAATGACGACGATGACTGATATGTAGACACGGATGGGGACTCTAGAGTCATCGATCGAAACGGTGGTGGGGACAAGAATTGATAGGGTGATGGAGAGATGGGGAGAGGAAAATCGAGAACAAAGTAATTTGTTACACGATCAGATGAGGGAGCATATGCAGCAGTTTATGAGAATGTTCTCCAGCCAAAAATTAGTAAGGCTTTCTCAGAGGGAATGGGACATCGACCAATAGGGACATCGGAGTTTGAGATAGAACCAAAGAATATGGGGGAGAACACTTTGGAAAGGAGACAGGAAACTCAAGCTAATCGGAATCAACCGAGTTTCCTTGCACCAAAGTTAAGAGATACCATTGTTTGATAAGGAAAACCCAAGGTGGTGGGTGAGGCGATGTGAATGGATGTTTACTATGTACAATGTAGTCGATCAACAGAATATTACATTAGCTTCTGCCTATCTCAATGACATAGGAGATGCCTGGTTCCAAGGATGGATTCAGTGAAGGAGGGTTATCCCTGAAATGAGTTTACAGATGACTTGTGTGAGAGTTTTGGGGATAGGAGTATGATGGGTGTAGTCAAAGAATTCAATAAACTTAAACAAGAAGAAACAGTACAAACCTACCAACTGAAGTTTTGAGGAGTTAAGGTCATTAATGATGATCCATAACCCCCATCTAACAGAAGAATATTTTGTATCAAGTTTCTATCACGACCCTAAGGGTGTGACAGGGGTATGATTTTAATTAGCCTAATGCTAGTTAATACTTAGTAGTTATAGCTGTAACAACTTGTACTCTTTCGGTTACAACTGGGAGGCTGCCTATAAAAGGAAACCAGATGTATGGGGATGGGAATTATGAAAAGTGATGATACATAATTCTTTTGCTCCAAATTATCTTTCCCTCTATTTTCTTTCTCTAAATTCTTCCTCCTTTCAAATTCTCTCTCTCTTGAATTCAAATTTCTCCACGCCTACAAACTATTCCCAAATTGCACAAGTCTCAAATTCGAGACTTACCATTTTGGTATTAGAGACGGTCATCCTCGGCGATGAAGGTGGTGATTGGACAAAGGAATTGAGGTGATACAACGGCATCAGAGCAATGGCGAAAGGGACTCGTCTGAAACAATTGGAAACAAGAATGGAAGCTTTGGAATTTGGGATGACTCAAATGCATAAGGCGATCACTCAGGGAAGAGAAGATCTAATGGCTTTAAGAGGAGAAGCAGCGTGAATTGGCAAAACATTGGGAGACAATTGAACAGTATGGACTGAGGATCAATAGCATGTTCAACATGCTATCCTCCCTACCACAATTCAGGCTGCTGTCTGAATTCCCACCCTAATCGGTCATACATCCAAGTCATTTTGACCACGGAATCCTACCACGGCCTACCAGAATGGAGTCGTTGAATGAGCCATTAGAGGAGGATATTGGAGTACAGGTAAGAGGACTAACTCCCCATACTAATAGTCATACCTCAATGCCATGATTGGAGATTCCCCTGTTTGATGGATCCAAGCCTAGGTGGTGGATCCATAGGTGTGAGAGATTCTTTTAATTGTATAATGTGTTGGAGGTGTAGAAAGTAACCATGATAGTGGCCTATCTTAATGATACGACCGACTCTTGGTATTAGGGGTGGATCAAAACTAAAGAGATGGAGGCAAGGTGGAATGAGTTTGTAGAAGAGTTGTGTGAAAGGTTTGGGGAGCGGAACATGTCCAATGTAATTGAGGAGTTCAAAATGTTGAAGCAATTTGGGACAGTGATCAAATATCTAGACAAGTTTGAGGAATTGAGAGTCCTAATGTGGAATGCTGAGCCATCCTTGACTGAGCAATATTTTGTGTCAAATTTTGTAAGTGGCCTAAGGGGTGAACTTAGGTCTATGGTAAAAATGATGATGCCTACCACAATAAGGCAGGCTGCGAAGAAGGCCAAATTATAGGAGTTGACATTGGAAGGCATATTCAGGAAGAATAAAGTGTGGCTTAAGACAAATTATAACCCTTCATAGATGATGCAGGTGAACTTAAAGGGGGCGAGTGCAGGGGTGATATTGGGATCTCCTAAGGCAAATACCAATGTGGCCAAGTGGACTACAACATAGCAGAGAAGGCCATTGGAGCTATGCTTTAAGTGTGGAGATCAATACAGCCCAAGCCACCAATGCAAAAGGTAGTTGTTGAAGATGGAATGTATGGAAGAGGAAAAGGAAGATGAGGAAGGGGAGGTCATTGGGGAAGACATAAATCTTATAGAAGAAGCAGAAGTGGAAGATGAGGGAGGGGAAATCTCCTTCCATGCATTGAAAGGGGGGCCTACGGGGAAAATTAATAAGGTGAAAGGACAATTAGGAAAGAGAAGGATGATGGTTCTAACAGATAGTGGTAGCACCCATGGTTTCTTAAATGAAGCTACTACCACTTATCTTAAGTGCAAATTGATGGCCACTGCACCATTGTCAGTCATTATAGCAAATGGGAATTGAATGTACATCCACTACAAGTGTGCTCACTTCAAGTGGCTCATGTAGGAACAAGAATATTCGATGGACTTGAGGGTTTTGGAGCTGGGAGGATGCGACATTGTCTTAGGAGTTGACTAGATGAGGACAATTAGTCCTCTGACATTCAATTTTAACAAGTTGGAGGTCATAGTTGACATAGCAGGGAAGAAACTAACATTGGTGGGGAGTCTTAAAGCATGGGAATGTAGGCTGATTTCAAGGAAAAGTTACAAAAGCTGTTGAAGAAGAGGAAGGTTTAGATTTCTCAATTGTTCTCCATCCAAGCTATGGAGATAGAAGAGGAAAAGTGCACAAAAGGGAGGGACACTGAGGAGGAGAAGACAGATCCTGCACTGCCCCTTGAGGAGGTAACAAATCTGGACACTTTAAACTTATTTTTGACTACATTTAGGGATCTTTTTGCTAAGCCTACCTCACTACCCCCTGTTCGAACCCTAGACCATTCCATTCCTCTCAAACCAAATTCAGAACCATTTAATATCAGGCCTTACCATTATTCTCTTATGCAAAAATCTGAAATTGAAAGACTAGTCAAACAAATGCTAGCCTCCTCTATTTTACAACCTAGCCAAAGTCCCTTTGCCTCACCAGTTCTATTAGTCAAAAAGAAATATGGTACCTAGAGATTTTGTGTAGATTATTGCCAACTTAATACCCTCACCATCATGAACAAATTCCCAGTACTTATTATAGAAGACTTGATGGATGGACTACATAGGTCAACCATTTTTTCCAAACTAAACCTGAGATCAGGATACCATCAAATCAAAATGCATCCTACCAACATTCCTAAAACAACCTTTTGTGCCCATCAAGGCCTATATGAATTCCTTGTCATGCCTTTTGTGCTTACTAATGCCCTTGTTACTTTTCAAGCCCTGATAAACCAACTATTTGCACCCTACCTAAGGAAATTCATTTTAGTATTCTTTGATGACATACTCATTTATAGCCCAAACTTTGAATTACGCCTAACTCACTTAAGGATAACCTTTGAGATCCTTAAATTCAATCAATTGTATGTTAAAATGTCCAAGTGCTTATTTGCAAAAAGGGAAGTGGAATATTTGGGGCATGTGATCTCAGGTGAGGGGGTTAGTACAAATCTGAAGATCTCAGCAATGATAGGATGGCCAAGACCCTCTACACTCAAGGAATTAAGGGGCTTCCTTGGATTGACTGAGTACTATAGAAGGTTTGTTCCACACTATGGGATTATCAACAAACCCTTGACGAAGTTGTAGAAGAAGGACAAGTTCCAATGGAACCCCAAGGCAGAAACTACCTTTGTAACACTCAAGGAGGCCATGACACAAGTCCCGATCCTAGCCCTACTCGACTTTTCAAAGACCTTTATGGTGGAAACTGACGTATGCGAAGTGGGTGTGGGTGCAGTACTCATGCAGGAGGGGAGACCACTGGCATATATTAGCTAGACCTTAGCCCCAAAACACTTGAGACTAGTGTGTATGATAAGGAACTACTAGCAGTGTTGGTGGTTGTGGACAAGTGGAGGCACTATTTGGAGAGCAGCCATTTTATTATAAAAACAATCATGAAAGCTTGAGGTATTTGCTACAGCAAAGGTTACACACCCAGCTGCAAAAGAAGGGAGTCTCCAAATTACTAGGTTTAGATTATACAATCCACTACAGACAAAGGAAGGAGAACAAAGTGGCAAATGCACTATCTAGGAGAGAAGGAGAATTTAGTTGTAATGCAATTACAACCATGGTACCAAATTGGGTGAAGGAGATAACAGAAAGCTATGAGCACACTAAGTGGCTTAAGGAGTTACAGGAGCAATTGGTTGTAGAGGCAATTGGGAATCGAGGGTATACACTCTCTAATGGGTTGATCAAATATCAGGGTAGAATAGTTGTGGGTAATGAGCAGAGGCTCAAGGGCAGAATTTTGCAATCCCTACATGACTCACCCTGGGGGGGGGGGGGGATTAAGGGATTAAGGCTACCTATTACAAGGTAAGGCAACTTTTCTTCTAGTTAGGTTTACAAAAAGAAGAAGTGGATTTTGTGTTAGCTTTCCCTACTTGTTAGAGATGCAAACATGAGCATGTGGCACTCCTTGGATTACTCCAACCACTTGCCATTCCAAAGCAAGCTTGGGAAGGGATATCAATGGATTTCATATAAGGGCTTCCTAAATCAGAGGATCTGGATGTAATGTAATTTTGGTGATTGTGGATTGATTGACTAAATTTTCACACTTTGTAAGTCTTACTCACCCCTATACAGCTCAAGAAATTGCTAGATAGTTCTTGGATTCAGTAGCTAAGATACATGGGGTTTCAAAATCCATAGTGTCCGATCGAGACAAGATCTTCACAAGTCATTTCAAGCAAGAGCTGTTCAAAGGGTTGGGAGTAGGGTTATATATGTGTACAGCTTGTCATCCGGAGACGGATGGACAAACTGAAAGGGTGAATCAATATCTAGAAGCTTACCTATGGTGTATGTACTTTGCCAAACTCAAGAGTTGGAATAGATGGTTGTCAATGGCATAGTGGTGGTACAATTCAAGCTACCACAGTGCCATTAAGAAGTCCCTATTTGAGGCACTATTCGGGTACAAAGCCCCTATTCTACCTACCCTGATAAATGCCCCCACAACAGTGTCTGCAGTGGAGGATTATCTACAACAATGCCAGAGGATGTTGTAGTTGTTAAGGAAGGAGCTTACTACAGCACAAAATAGAATGAAGCAAGTAGTAGATAAGAAAAGAAGTGACAGGTTTTTCAATGTAGGAGACAAAGTGTATCTCAAGGTCAAGAGGTTCCTCCAGCACTCTTTCTCAGCAATTCCGGCCTCTAAGTTGAGCCCTAAGTACTTTGGGCCGTTTCTTATACTTGCTAAGGTGGGCAAGGTGGCTTACAAGTTATAATTGCCAAAGGGAGTACCCACTCATTTTGTGTTCCATGTGTCACTGCTAAAAAGAGTAGTGGAACCTAAGGCCACTGTAAGTCCACATCTTCCCACGATAGATGAAGACACTGAGGTAACTATGGAACTGTCAAGCCCTTGACTTAGGGTTTGACAATGGCAAAAATTCCAAAAGGAATTTCCTTCTAAAACAACAATACAAGAAAAGAAGGAAAGAGAGATAGAGAGAGAGAGAGAGAGAGAGAGAGAGAGAGAGAGGGCGGGAGAGTTTGTTATTTCATCAAAACTAATTCTTCCTCTACAACAGCCTCTTTAGTAGGCGTTAGCTCCCACAAGGCTTCCCTCCCATTACATTCCCTTGCCTATTAGTTATTTAACCACCCACTTTTATTACAATTATGCCTTGGGTCCTAACAAATTCCCCTCCCCATGAATTAATTCTTGTCCGCAAGAATGTCATGGAAGACTGATAACGCAGGGTACTGCTTCAATACATCTAGTAAGTACTCCCAAGTAGGCTGGTCTGGAGGTAAGTGAGACCACCTAATCAATACTTGAGTAATAGGGGTTGTGCCCTGATATATCACCCTTTTATCCACAACAGTCCGGGGTTCCACTGCCACTTCATTCTCTTCAATAGTTGGTAACACCGGATTGACTTCCACTTTAGGTTCGCCCTCCAAATTAGGTAATGAGTCGCTGATTGGCACCTAAGGAGTGACCGCTTTCTTCAATAACGACACATGGAATACTGGGTGAATCCTAGTTCCCATTGGTAATTGCAGCCTATATGCCACATCACTGACCTTAGCCAATATAGTATAGGGTCCGAAATACTTTGAGCTAAACTTAGACACAAAACCCTTGGTGATAGCAGGCTATAAAAAACGCTTCACCTTAAGGAACACTTCATCTCCTACTGCAAAAGTTCGTGCGCTTCTCCTTTTGTTAGCAATTTGTTCCATCCAATTCCGAGCTATCTTGAGCTCCCTCCTTAATTCCGCCAAAACCTCCCTCCGTTCTTGATAGTATTGCTCCACATCAGCCAAAGTAGCTGATGTCCTCGTAATAGTTGGTAGTAGGGGTGGACAATATCCAAATAAAGCCTCAAAAGGTGAGCATTTAATCACTGTGTGATAGGTTGAATTTTACCACCAGTGGGCTAGAGACAACCATTTATGCCAGCTCCTAGGCCTTGCAAAACAGATGCATCGGAAATACCCTTCCAAACATTGATTCACTCTTTCCGTTTGTCCATCCGTTTCCGGGTGATAGGCAGTGGAAAGGTGTAGCCCAACCCCATATTCTTGAACAGTTCCTGCCAAAAGGAACTTGTAAATATTTTATCCCTATCCGACGCCACCCTCTTAGGAATTCCATGGAACTTCCCTACTGAATCCAAGAATAGTCTGGCCACTTTTGAAGCTGAAAAAGGGTGTGCGAGACTGATGAAGTGGGCAAATTTAGTCAACCTATCCACAATGACCAGAATTGTATCTTTACCCTCAGATTTAGGCAACCCTTCAATGAAATTCATCGAAATATCTTCCCACGCTTGCTCCGGTATGGGAAGTGGCTGTAACAATCCTGGCACGGCCACTGTTTCATGTTTACAATGCTGACAGATTTCACACTGCGCTACATACCTTACCACCTCCCTTTTCAGCCCTAGCCAATAGAAAAAACCTCTGACCCGATGATACGTTACCCTCACCCCCGAGTGTCCGCCTACTGCTGAATCATGCATGACTTGCATTATTCTTGCTTTTAACTGTTCAGCATTTCCAATTACAATTCTGCCCTTGTAGCGAATGACTCCATTGGCTAGTGTATAACCTTTCTGATTATGGGGATGGACAGCCAATTGGGGCAGCAACTCCTGCAACCACGATGTATTGACATAGCTGCTCATGACCTCTTTAATCCACTCCGGAGTTACATCTGTGATAGCTTTACAAGATCCTTTTTCGTCTTTTCTTGACAGTGCATCTGCTACCAAATTCTCCTTTCCTTTTTGATATTGAATTGTGTAGTCCAATCCTAGGAGCTTCGATACCCCTTTTCTTTGCAATTGGGTGTGTAGTCTTTGTTGGCTTAAGAACTGTAGACTCTCATGGTTAGTGCTAATTATAAAAGGGTTGTTTTCCAAGTAATGCCACCATTTATCCATTGCCACTAGCACTGTAATTAACTACTTGTCATATACACTCAATCCCAAATGTCTAGGAGCCAACCCTTGACTGATGTAAGCCAATGGCCGCCCTTCTTGTATCAGCACTGCCCCCACCCCACTATCGCATGCATCAGTTTCCACCACAAAGGTCTTCGAAAAATATGGTAATGCCAACATTGGAGATTGAGTCATGGCCTTTTTAAGGGCTCCAAAAGCTACCTCCGCTTTGGGATTCCAATGGAAATTATCTTTACGTAACAATTCTGTTAAAGGCGGACTGATTACCCCATAATTTTGAACAAATTTTCTATAATATCCCGTCAGTCCCAAAAACCCTCTCAATTCTTTAATAGTGGCAGGTCTTGGCCAACTTACCATTGCTTCTATCTTCCTTGGGTCAGTGCTGACTCCCCCTTCCGAAATAATGTGGCCTAGGTATTCCACCTCCTTCTTGGAAAATGTACACTTAGACAACTTGACATATAATTGATTAAACCTAAGGACTTCAAAGGCTATTTGAAGGTGGGCTGGGTGCTGGTATAAATTCTGGCTGTAGACAAGTATGTCGTAAAAAAAAACAAGTACAAAGTTCCTCAAATAAGGGTTGAATATGTGGTTCATTAAGGATTGAAATGTGGCTGGGGCATTAGTGAGGCCAAAAGGCATAATCGTGAATTCATAAACGCCTTGAAGCGTGCGGAATGTTGTCTTAGGTATGTTGGCTGGTTGCATTCTAATTTGATGATACCCAGCTCGAAGATCTAATTTCGAAAAAATGGCTGCACCATTGAGTTCATCAAGCAAATCCTCAATGATTGGAATAGGAAATTTGTTTTTAATGGTGATGGAATTCAGCTATCTATAGTCCACACAGAAACGCCAAGTGCCATCCTTTTTCTTAACAAGTAGCACTGGTGAGGCATAAGGACTATGGCTTGGTTGGATTAGAGAATGGACCAACATATCTTTGACTTGTTTCTCAATTTCAGTCTTTTGTATTGGTGCATAATGATAGGATCGGACATTTATAGGTTCAGCATTGGGTTTAATGTGTATGGAATGGTTAAAAGGTCTTTGAGGTGGCAGGGATGTAGGTTCTAGGAATAAGTCCTTAAATTCAGTCAATAATAAGTGCAAGTTGTCACAAGGGGTTACCTCATTCATTAGTAATTTCAACTCAGCTTCCACATTGGTTGCTTGATCCTCCTCCTCCACACCTCTTAGAGAGTACAAATGGGTGATTTGTCCACTGTTTTTCTGTATCAATTTCTGCAATCTCTTTCTTGAAATCAGCTTGCATTCTCCTTGTTCCAAATTTCCCACTAAAGTCAGCTTCCTTCCCTCAACTTCCACTGTCACCTCCAGCTTATTAAAGTCAAATGTTAACGGGCTGACTGTCTTCATCCAATCGACCCCCAAGACTATGTCACATCCCCCTAACTCCAGCACCCTAAGGTCTGCCATGAACTTCACTCCTTGCATGACCCAAGTGAAATTACAGCACTTGTGGTGACTATACATTTTATTACCATTGGCTATGGTCACCGATAGGGGAACTGTCTCTGTCATCTTGCAGTTGAGGTCTACGACAATAGCTTTATTTAGAAAGCTATGAGTGTTGCCGCTATCAATTAACACCGCTAGTCTCTTCTTTCCCACTTGGCCTTTCACCTGAATAATCCTTACAATTGCAGAAATTCCGAAAGGAATTTCCTTCTAAAAAACACAAGAAAAGATGGAAAGAGAGATAGAGAGAGAGAGAGAAATGAAGAGGGCGGGAGAGTTTGTTATTTCATCAAAACTAATTCTTCCTCTACAACAGCCTCTTTAGTAGGCGTTAGCTCCCACAAGGCTTCCCTCCCATTACATTCCCTTGTCTATTAGTTATTTAACTATCACTTTTGTTATAATTATGCCCTGGGTCCTAATAGGAACCCCAACCCATTGTGGACCGGAGGGTCACATACAAACATCCACTGTCACTCACTCAAGTGTTGGTCTAGTGGAGCCACTTGCACCCAAACAATGCTACCTTGGAGTATTTACTTGATTTATTGTAGTAGTTTCCACGGGCAGCTCATCTTTTGTCCTTTCTTGGGGACAAGAAAGATTCAAGGGGAGGGGAAAATGTCACAACCCTAAGGGTGTGACAAGGATATGATTGTAATTAGGTTAATGCTAGTTAATAAGCAGTTGTTGTACTTAGTAGTTATAGCTGTAACCACTTGTACTCTTTTGGTTACAATTGGGAGGTTGCCTATAAGGAAACTAGATGTACGAGGATGGAAATTATGAAAAGTGATAACACATAATTCTTTTCCTCCAAATTGTTTTTCCCTCTATTTTCTCTCTCTAAATTCTGCCTCCTTTCAAATTCTTTTTCTCTCAAATTCAAATTTCCTCACGGCTACAAATTAATCCCGAATTGCATAAGTCTCAAATCCAAGACTTTTCAATTTCGTTAGTGGTTTAAGTGATGAGGTGAGACTGATGGTGAAGATGCTGCAACCCCGCATCATCAAACAGGCAGTTGAAAGTGCCCGATTGCAAGAATTAACAGTAGAGGCCTTGATGAAGAAATAGAGGATGCATGTAAGAGGGGTCAATTCCCAAGTCCGGCAAGTAGGAAATAAAGGAGTGGGTAAGGAGGTAGGTCAGATGGATCAAGGTCACAAAGGGCTCCTGGCCTTGTTGGCGACTAACTCGGTGCAAACACAAGAAGGAAGGATGATGGAGCAAAGACGATAAGCAAGGTTGTGCTACTGTTGTGGGGATAAATATTATACTTATTGGTTTCACCATGTCAACTAAGTTATGGAACACAACTATATCAATTATCCTCATTCACCACCATTTCATGAAATTTCTCCATATGAAGATGGTGTTCAAACTTCATTTCATCATTACTCCGCCAGGGGATATTATCCACTGCCGGTCCCAAGCCCGGATAAAGGAGGAGGGTTGCGTTAGGTAGCCGACAGCCAGCGTAAAACCTAGTCGGATCCAAATATGAATTCTAGACAAACTATCTGTTGGATGTAACCCACATAGAAGTCTAGAATTCATGTAGCCAACTCCACATAGTGGGATAACGGCTGGATATGTTGTTGTTTATGGATGTAAGAGGCAATTACTTTTGTTGGAAGGAGAAGATGATGAAGAGGTGGAAGCAGGAGAACCAAGTAGACCAAGGAAATAGAAGGAGATGACAACAGAGAGATTTCCCTGCATGCTTTAAGGGGATTAGCAAACAACAAAATTGTCAAAGGTGGAAAGAAAGGTACAAAATTGTCAATTGATGGTGCTTATTGATAGTGGTAGAACCCATAGCTTTTTGGATGAGGCCAAAGCTATAAAGCTCAAATGTGTGCTTATTGACACTCATTCCTTTTCGGTGATAGTTGCAAACAGTAACAAGGTCCTCAACCATTTGGCTTGCATGGGATTTTGTTAGGAGATGCATGGAGAAGAATTTGTGGCTGATTTGAGATTATTAAAATTGGGAGGGTGTGATATTATGCTTGGGGTGGACTAGATGAAGGAGGTAAAGCCCCATAAGTTTTGATTTTAACAAGATGGAGGTCACCTTTGAAAAGGATGGCCGAAGAAGAACCCTCTCAAGTAGCCCAAAGACAGGGGTTTGCAAAATGATATCGGGAAGGAAGTTACAAAGGTTGGTCAAGAACAAACTATCCCTAGTGGCCCAACTGTTTTCCTTTCATGCTATTAAGCAATTAGGAGAAACTCAGGAATAGGAAGGGCAGTTGATGGTGACTGTAACCAACAAATTGCAAGATCAATGGGAGGTACATGAGATTAACTCACTTACCATACTTTTATTTGACTTTAGGGACCTCTTTGTGGAGCCAAATTCCTTACCTCTCGAAAGACCTTTTGATCATGCCATCAACCTTAAACCCAATGTGAAACCAATCAATGTGAGATCCTATCGTTACCCACCTAGACAGAAATCAGAAATTGAAAACTAATCAAAGATATGCTAAAAAGGGCTATTATCCAACCAAGTCGTAGCCCTTTAGCTTCTCCTATGCTATTTGTCAAAAAGAAGGATGGAACATGACAGGTTTGTGTTGACTATTGTCAACTAAACACCATCACCATCAAAGACAAGTTTCCTATACCCATTGTGGAAGATTTGCTTGATGAACTCAAACATGTTTTAGTTTTTACCAAGTTAGACCTTAGGTCTGGCTATCACCTGTCGTGACCCTAGGGTTTCAACAAAGAAATTAGGGCCAATTGTAGGATGAATTAGGGAACAATTGGAGAAAGACTGGAAAAAATGGAAGAGAAGAGAGGTAGAATTAGAGAGAATTAGACAGGAAAGATAGGAAGAGAGGCTGAATGGAAGAGAAGACAAGTCCGAGACGAAGAGAGGAGAACAAATGTTTCAATTCATATTTCCCATATCCCCATAACAGCAGCCTAGTAGCTTAATATAGCTACCACCACAGTTGACAAGTAGCCTATTGGTTATTCCTCTAACAATATTAATAGCTCCTCTAAACCACCTAATTGCCATTTAACAACCTATTGTTACAACCAACTAATTGTTAACCTTACTGTCTACTATTACTACCATCTATACTAACTATCTAACTACTATAGGGTCCTAACATCACCAAATAAGAATGAGGCTTGAAGACATACCTAAGACAACTTTTGAAACCCATCAAGGGCACTATGAGTTCACTATAATGCCCTTTGGACTCATCAATGCCCCAGTCACCTTTTAAGCGTTGATGAGCCAAATTTTCTAACCTTACTTGCGTAAATTCATCCTAGTATTTTTTTATGACATTCTTGTCTATAGTCCCTCTTTTGCCAAGCACCTAGACCACCTGAAAATCACTTTTGAGGTCTTTAGATTCCACAAATTGTATGTTAAGGAGTCAAAGCGTGCCTTTGCACAAAGGCAAATGGAGTACTTAGGGCACATCATCCCAAATGCAGGGGTAAGCACCGATCCCAGCAAGGTGGCAACCATGGTTGCTTGGCCTAGACCTACAAATGTTATGGGCCTTGGGGCTTTCTTGGGGTTGATTAACTATTACTGAAGATTTGTAAAGGATTATGGGATAACTAGCCATTCCCTGATTGAGTTCTTAAAAAAAGGTGTTACACCCCTTGGGTTGAACTCACCCTCAAAAGCTAGTTGTCAAGGGGAGGTGCCCAATAGGTTATAGACCCTACACCAAGAGTCTAAACTTTTGATGTTTGCAATGGACCATAATATACCATCACGCTTCGCAGTCCGACGCCCATGATGACAGGCTGTGCACTAGCCACGTCTAGTCCCGAACGAACATTGCAATGTTCGCGTCACCTCCGTTGCAGCGTGATTGTAACAGTGGTATTAGAGCCGACCTCATGTCTCCCAGTTGCAATCGTACAGCGACGAAGGTGACACTGGCATTACAGTGTTCGTTCGAGACTAGTATTAGCTGGTGCACAAACTGCCGTCGTGGGCGTTAGGCTGCGAAGCGTGGTGGTATGTTATGGTCTACTGCAAGGTACGAGACTTGTCCCACATCGAAAGTTTAGACTTTTGGTGTGAGGTTTATAACCTTTTGGGCACCCTCCCCTTGACAGCTAGCTTTTGAAGGTGAATTCTACCCAAAGAGTTGTAATAGAAGGGTTCAAATTGAGCTCTAAGGCCAATGACAAACTCAAGAGCAATGAGTGAAGTGCTAACCCTTGGATTATCGGATTTTAGTAAACCTTTTATTTTGGAAACAGATGCTAGTGCTAATGGGATTGGGGTTGTCTTGGTGCAGGAGGACAGACCCTAGCATTCCTTAGTTAGGTCTTATTATCTGAACGTCTTGGTTTGAGTATTTATGAGGAGTTGTTGGCAGTGTTGATGGTGGTTGATAAATGGAGACATTATTTAGAAAGAGGAAAATTCGTGATTAGAATAGATCATGAGAGTTTGAAATTTTTGTTATAACAAAAGTTACATACTCAATTGCAAAGGAAGGGAATGACAAAGCTGATGGGCCTAAATTATGTTATACGATATAGAAAGGGGAGGGAGAAGATAGCTATAGATGCATTGTCAAGGTGTTATGAGGAAGGGAGCTCTGTTGCTATCACATCTGTTGTCCTGAACTAGGTTCAAGAAGTAACCTCAAGCTATGAAGTTGATGGAAACACTAAGGAGTTATTTGAACAATTAGTGGTGGATCCGTTAGGTAAGCCCTAGTATACCCTTGCCAATGGTTTAATTAGATATCGAAGGAGATTGGTAATAGGGGTGATAATCAATTGAAAAGGAGAATACTGCAGGCCTTACATGAATCTTCCATAGGGGGCATTCGGGTATAGTGAATGCATACCATAAGGTCAGGCAACTCTTCCATTGGCCAGGACTCAAAAAATTTGTGATAGGGTTTGTATTAAGCTATGATGTCTGTAAAATGTGCAAGTCTAAAACAGTAGCCACACCAGGTTTGTTACAGCCTTGGCCATCTCGGGGCAGCCTTGGGAAAGCATTTCTATGGATTTTATTAAAGGACTTCCCAAGTCAAAAGGGAGGGATTGCATAATGGTGGTGGTAGACCAATTCAAAAAGTATGCCCATTTCCTAAGCCTAACGCATCCTTACACTGCTTAAGAAGTAGCCAAACTCTTCCTAGATTAGGTAGTGAAATTCCATGGGACACCTCTATCAATAATGTCTGACCGAGACAAATTTTTTACAAGTTTGTTATGAAAGGAGTTGATGAAGATACTGCTGGTTAAATTAAACATGTCCACCTCTTACCACCCAAAATCTTATGGCTAAACGGAGAGAGTGAATCAATGTTTGGAGACCTACCTGCATTGCACTTGTTTTCTATAACCTAAGACTTGGCACAAATGGCTAGCCTTAGCTCAGTGGTGGTACAACTCCAGCCACCATAGCTCTATAAAGATGTCTCCCTTTGAGGCTCTTTATGGTTACAAGCTATCTTTGTCGTCAACTTTGAGCAACTCATCTACAATGGCAGTTGTCAACACCTATCTACAACAGAGACAACAAGCCTTACAACTGTTGACGACTGAATTGGCAATATCCAAGAACCTAATGAAGCAAATTGCATACAGGAAGAGGAGTGAAAGGGAGTCTCAAGTTGGGGATGTCATCTACCTAAAGCTCAAACCAAGCCACCTAAAGGCTCTAATGCATAGGCCCATTTCAAAATTGAACCCTAAATTCTGTGGTCCTTTTCCAATTACTGCTAGAATTGGAAATGTTGCTTACAGGTTGAAACTGCTCGAAAACTCCAACATTCATCCGATGTTTCATGCTTCTCTCCTTAAGAGATCAATGGGAACACATCCGATGAATTCTTCCTTACCTACTCTTCCTACCACATGATAGCATAATGGATCCAACCATAGTGGACAAAAGAATCATCTATAAACAGGGTGCACCTATCACTCAAGTCTTTATTCGATGGCCCAACCTTCTTTCGGACAATAATACATGGGAATATCTCCTGGATTTACTCAAGCAATTTCCTCAGGCTGCCAACCACCTTTGCATTTCTTGAGGATAAGAAATTTCTAAGGGGACGACAATTGTCATGTATTGGCTATGTAGGGAGGTACCTTAATTAGATAAGTTATAGAGAATGAGTAATTGTACTAAGGAAGCTACAGTTGTAAGGACTTGTACTTAGTTAAATAGCCTAATTGCTTGTAATTCCTAGAACGTGCAGGCTATTGGGAGAATGTATGAAATACCATAATTATGCTATTTTCTAAATCTCTCTCCCTTCTCTCTTCCCCTTCCGTTCTTTGTTCTTCTAATTCTCCCTAAACTTCTCTAATTCTCTTTCTTTCTTCTAAAAATCTCACCGAATTTTGGTGAGAGAACTGGTCAGATCCTTTGGGAGCTAACACCCTGCTCCTACCCTTGAACCTCAACAACCCAGGCCTGCCCTTCAATAACCCGAGCTTGGTGATACTCAGCCTGAATCTGAATTGGAACATGTATCCTTAGTTGAGGGGAATGTAGATGTGTCTGATAACAGGTTTCCTCAGGTTTACTCGAGGAGGAAGAGTCTGCGTGCTGGACCAAGGTCAGTTCAAGCATCAAAACTTGATCCTGAGAATGAGGTAATACCTTTTGATCCTCCTTCTACATCTGAATTGGATTGGCCTATTGCCATAAGGAAGGGAACTAGGGAATGTACCAAACAGCCAAGGTATCAACTTTCTGACTTAGTGTCATCTGCGAGACTATCTCCCTATTATAAAAGCTTCCTCACAAATGTAAACACTTTGTCAATTCCTAATACTCTTTTTGAGGCGTTGAACTATGAGAATTGGAGAAATGCTATGAATGTTGAAATGTAGGCTTTGGAGAAAAACAAAATATGGGAAGTTGTAGACCTACCAAAAGGGAAGAAACCAGTAGGATGCAAGTGAATATACACAATAAAATACAAAGCAGATGGGACATTAGAAAAGTACAAAGTAAGATTGAAAGCGTACACACAAACGTGTGGAATAGACTATCAAGAAACATTTGCTCCAGTAGAAAAAATTAACACAGTGAGAATTTGGTTATCCCTAGCTACAAAATTTTCATTGGCCACTCCAATTGTTTGATGCAAAAAAATGCATTTTTACGTGAAGATCTCGAGGAGGAAATATATATGGAATTCCTACCTGGATATGCTAAAAATATAGCTCTCAATAAGGTATGCAAGCTGAAGAAAGCATTGTATGGTTTGAAGCATTCACCTAGGGTCTGGTTTGGAAGGTTTACTAAAGTAATGGGAAATATGGGCTGCAAAGCCAAGGAGACCACACTTTGTTTATCAAGCATTCGGGTTTAGGCAGAGTCCCAACTCTCACTATATATGTGGATGACATAATAGTGACTGAGAATGTTCAATATGAAAAGTAGTCTAGGACAAAACTCAAAGAAGGAATTTGAAATCAAAGAGCTCAAAAATCTTAAGTACTTCCTTGGAATTGAGGTGACATATTTCAAGATAGGGATCTTTATCTCTTAGCAAAAGTACATTACTGACCTCTTAAGTGATATAGGGAAGTTGGCATGCAAACTGATTAGGTCACCTATAGATCAAAACCACAAACTTGGGGGAAGCTGAGGGAGACAAAGTAGTAGATAGAGAGGAAAATACATTTACTGGTAGTCTACATAATATTGCACTACTTAAAAGGGACTCCTAGGAAAGGCATACTGTTCAGGAAGCATACCAAGATTACACCTGAAACTTATATCGATGCTGACTATGCAAGTTAAGTGATAGATAGAAGATCTACTTCTAGGTATTGCACCTTTGTTGGAGGGAATCTAGTCACATGGAGAAGCAAGAAGCAAAATGTTATGGCAAGATCAAGTGTCGAATCTGAATTTCAAGCTATGGCACAGGATTTATGTGAATTACTATGGTTAAAGATTATCTTGGAAGACTAAAGAATTGAGTGGGACGGTCCTATGAAGCTTTACCATGACAATAGAGCCACAGTATAGCACATAATCTTCTGCAACATGATCGAACAAAACACATAGAACTTGACAAACACTTGTCACACCCTCTGGTTGAGCTAGGGTATGAAAACAAAATTGGGTAGATTAAGAGAAGAATTTGGGGGCAAGAGTTCAGATGGAAGAGAAAGAAACAGCAAGAAGAGGGAGAATGTTCAAGAGAAAGGGAGAGAGATAACACAGAATATTCAATTCATTTCTCTACTTTCCCTCCCATCCTACAGCTGTGGCTTAATATATAGCCTCACAGCCACTCACATGCACCCTTGTGCAGTACAAACAGAATTATAACTGCCTCTAACTACTGGACAAATATCCATAACAGAAAATAAAAGACAAAATTACAATAGCTACCCTTGGCATGTGACAACACTTAATCAAAAAAAAACTGGACAGCAGTCTCATTTATACTCCATATGTTCCTTCAGGATCACAATTAGCGGATGTGTTTACTAGAGGAATCAACAATCCCCAATTTCAGACATTAATTTTCAACCTGGGAATAGATAATATTTACTCACCAGCTTGAGAGGGAGTGTTGGAAATCATAAAGATTAAAGAGTGATTGCAGATTTTAAGGGCTGCCAATCAAGCTATCTTTTTTGAATTATTTCCTAATACATAATTAGAAGGTTAGGTGTTCAGATTTGGTAGGTTCTGTAAATCAATTAGAGATTGTCTCCATTAGAGGAAATTCCCAAATTGAGAGTTTCCTATGATAGATTAGCTAAGTTTCTGTATATATACAATTCTGGACAGAATGAATAAATTATTAAGACTTCTCCCCAATTTCTAACGATAGACTCACTGATGACTTTATTTCTAGAAATGTAGTGCAATGTCTGTACATGGAATGAAATTAATTTGGCAATTTTTTATGTTCTTGACTGTAGGGACAAACTACAAACTGTAAGGAGCAAGAATGTTAATAATAAGTTTCCTTCCTTACTGTGTAAATTATAATGTACTTCAGTCCACTTTCAGTATGACCAGTTAAACTTCTGAATGAGTTTATTGTGATTTTTCTATGTCATGTCACCATGCACTGTGTGCTACTTTAAATCCATTTGTTCCAAATTTAAGAGGTAGTATTGTGTTTTGTGTTTTCATCGATGTACATTGAAAAGAAATTGTGGTGCCTCAATAACAAGTGAGTAAAATTCTTGATTTAGTCATATTTTGTCCCAAGATTGTGACGGTTTTTTTTGTACACAACCTTATTCTTGCTTTACAAAAGATTGTTTTATAACTCGAACTTGTGACTTTCCAGTCACAAAGGAGCAACTTTACCATTGTTATTAAGGCCTGCCTTCTATATCCATAAATGGAAATGAAAAGAAATTTTCCTGACACCATATTAGGTTTTAATGTTTGAGTGTCTGAAAAAGTCCATATATGAAGTGCCAGTGTGGGCATCAAAGTTTAATGTTGCGGCTCAAGTGGCTGAACCTGAAATAGCTGTAGTGTTGTCAAATTATATTACAGATTGAATAATTGGGTGCACTACCGGCAAGGTCTCATGCAATTGGATTACTCAGAGGTTTTAGGGTGTAATTGTTTTGATGCACTAATTGTTGTTTATAAGATAAGATCAACTAAATTTGTAACTCATCAACCAATCAAGCATAATGTTCAAAATCTAAGCTTGAATTTGTGGTGCTGACTGCTGGGCATTTCCCTTGTAGTTAAATATCAGCTGCACTTGAGTACCCACCAGGTCACAAATTTTGCTTTCTAATTAAAATATATCTTGCATAGAGTACGAATATGTATGATTGTAGGAGGGAATTTTCGTCTACCTCATTAATTGGTCTCCTCTTAGCACGTTTTCTCCCTTAGTCCAACCTCGTCACTCTAGCTGTTCTGTGTTTATAATGTCTTACAGTGCGTTTGGGGGAGGGAATGGAATGGAAATGGATGGAAGAACATGTTCTTCTTGTTTGGGAGAGACAATAGTTAGGGAACGAAATTTAAATGGATGGAAAACAATACTTTCCATCCATTTTCATTTGAAGCCCTATTTTTGTCTCCCCTAAATTGGGGGCGATTGGATGAAATGAAAATAGATGGAAAACTTACTTTTGTGTTTTGGCAACTTTTACCGTAATGGTTTTTAGAAGTTCAAATTTTCTCTTGATTTAATCATGCTCTATCTTTTTATTAAAAGGGTATGATAGTCATTTGTTGTTTAATATCCTTCCATTCCATCCATTTCCATTGCTCTTCTAAACAAGGAAAAACATTTTCCCTTACTTTCCATCCCTTGCTCTCCCAAATGGGGAGAAAATATTTTACATTCTATTCCACCCATTTCCATTTCTAGTTCTCTCCCAAACAAAGGAGTTCGTAAAATTTAGCATTTGAAGACTGCACCTTATTGTGAAATGTTGTATGTGATCAGATTCTTTATTCAGCTATGCATATTGAACTTCAGTTCACATTATTCAGTTGAAAGTTCAAAATCATGGAAATTTTCCATAGCCTGAGGTGGAATTTGTTTATTTCCCCGCAAATTTAGATAGAGAATTGAATCTATATGATGTGTCAGACATTTTAAATTTGGGTTGGCTGGTTTGCAAGGAGTTGACATCCTAGTGTTTATATTACTTTCTGTGTTACCTGGTTTTAGAGCTAGTAAATTCATTGCTAATTTGTCTTTGATATTTGATCTGGGAAAGATCTTACCTTAGGCTGTATCTTTTTCAGCTCAAGCATGCACCCAAGATATATCAAAAAGTTTCCGGGCCTAACATCAGTGCAAAGCTCCGTAATAACCGGTACCACATTTGCAAGGAGGATTTCGAGTTTCGTTGGGTGCGTACTACAGATTTTTCTGTTATTAAGTCAATTGGGCAATCAACTTCACTTTGTTGGGAAGTTAAGGAAGAAATATCAGCACTTGATGTTCTTACTGGTTTGCCTTATTATAAGCAAGGTCTAAAAGATTTAACTTTGGAAGAAGGCGAAGAATTTGGTTCTACATCTGAGCTAGTTCCACTTGCCAGGTGCCAATCTGATTCTAAACTAGCATATGAGATCCTTTTCCAGCTCAATTCCCTTGTTCATGCCCAAAAAATTAGTCTTGCTGCAGTGGATAGTGATCTGATTGAGATCCTCGGCAGTTTAGAAGTAGATGCTGCAATGATGATTCTTCAGAAAATGCGTAAATTGCAATCGACTCATTATGATCCTCTGTCATATGTTAAAACCCATCAACATATTCTAAGGAAAGATGGTAAGAATCTTCTGTCATCATCCCTTGGCAGATTAGTAAGTCATAATACGATGAGTTGTCATAGAGCTCTTGTTACTCCATCCAAGATTTACTGCTTAGGCCCAGAGCTTGAGAGCTCAAATTATGTTGTAAAGAAATTTGCTTCATATGCTTCTGACTTCTTGAGAGTTACTTTTGTGGATGAAGATTTGGGTAAGCTTTCCCCTAGTGCCATTTCCCCAAGCATTCAGCAAGGCCTATTTGCCAAGCCCTACAGAACTAAAATATATCAGCGGATTTTGTCTGTTCTTCAAGATGGGATTGTGATTGGGGCTAAACGATTTCAATTTCTGGCCTTTTCAGCTAGCCAGCTCCGTTCAAATTCTGTCTGGATGTTTGCTTCTAATGAGAATGTAAAAGCAGAAGATATTAGAGAATGGATGGGCTGCTTCAATAAGATCCGCAGTGTGTCAAAATGTGCTGCAAGGATGGGTCAATTATTTAGTTCTTCTACACAAACTCTGGAAGTCCCCCCACAAGAAATTGAGGTTATTCCTGACATTGAAGTTACCTCTGACGGTGTCAGCTACTGCTTCTCTGATGGCATAGGAAAAATTTCCCTGCCTTTTGCTAGGCAAGTTGCTCAGAAGTGTGGATTAAATGATACTCCTTCAGCATTTCAAATTCGATATGGTGGCTATAAAGGTGTCATAGCTGTTGACCGTAACTCCTTCAGAAAGCTTTCCCTACGTAGGAGCATGCTTAAATTTGAATCAAAGAACAGAATGCTTAATGTAACGAAGTGGAGCGACGCCATGCCTTGCTACTTGAACCGGGAGATTATTTCCCTTCTGTCTACCTTGGGAGTTGAAGACCAGGCTTTTGAGGCTATGCAAGATCAACAACTTCGTCTTCTGGACAAAATGCTTATAAGTAGAGAGGCAGCCTTGGGAGTTTTGGAGAGCATGAATGCAAGTGATGCTAAGAGCATTTTGATCAAGATGTTGCTTCAAGGTTATGAGCCAAATGTGGAACCTTACCTCTCCATGATGCTTAGAGCACACCATGATAACATTTTATCTGATATAAGGAGCAGGTGCAGAATATATGTGCCCAAGGGAAGGGTACTAATTGGTTGTTTGGATGAAACAGGCATTCTAAACTATGGTCAAGTTTATGCCCGTATAACCATGACCAAAGCAGAGATGCAATCTGGAGATCAGAGTTTCTTTCAGAAAGTGGATGAGACAACTTCTGTTGTGGTTGGAAAGGTGGTAGTCACAAAGAATCCATGTCTTCATCCAGGAGATATTAGAATCTTGGAGGCTGTCTATGAGGTGACATTAGATGAGAAGGGTTTCGTGGATTGCCTCATCTTCCCTCAAAAAGGACAAAGGTATGAAGTACTCTGAAGGAATTTCTTCCCCCCATTTGTTAATTAGAATTGTCTTTTGTGTTTGCAACTCCTAAAGTAGGATTGCATTTATTAAAATGATAGGCTGCGCCTGTTGGATCTTTTTTACCACAACAACAATCCTTAGCCTTATATTCACATTTTACCATGCATATTGATATCGATATAACTACAATTAATATTGATTTTGGTTGAAGTGGGGAAAATTTTGGGAAAAACCGTTTTCATTTGGCTGAAATTAGCAAGGAAATTTTGGGGAATAACTTTGAGCAGTTTTCCAATTTCAGTTCAAATTTGCAAAATCAGAAAGCCAGATTTTCCCGTTTTCCATTTAGGAATTTTTTGTATCTGAACGTGTTTTCTTGTTTCTCATTTCTATGGGAGTGACAATGCACACACTATTATTTTACATGGATAAGAAAACCCTTAAGAGTTTGTGCATGACAACAAGAGCGACATCCACAGGCCTCATCCAAATGAATGCTCTGGCGGTGATCTTGATGGAGACTTATTTTTTATAAGCTGGGATGAAAATCTGATCCCAACCGAGACTGTGACTCCTATGGACTACACTGGACGAAGACCACGTATAATGGATCATAACGTGTCTATGGAGGTAGCTCGAAATTGAATTTGTATGGTTCCATTCAAGTAAAACATGTTCCTTTACACGGGTTTACTGATATTTTGCAGGAAATTCAAAAATTTTTTGTTGACTACATGATCAATGACAATCTAGGCATGATCTCTACTGCTCATTTGATACATGCTGACCGGGAACCGGAGAAAGCTCTGAGTCCAAAATGTCTTCAGTTGGCCAGCCTCCACTCGATGGCTGTTGACTTTGCCAAGACAGGAGCACCAGCTGAGATGCCCAACTTTTTGAGACCAAGAGAGTTTCCCGACTTCATGGAAAGGTGGGACAAGAGCTCTTACACCTCCCATGGGGTACTGGGTAAACTCTACCGTGCCACCTTGAACGCATCAAGGGTGCAAGAAAGGCCAGAATCTGTTTGGTCTGAGAAGATAGCCCATGAAGTATACGACAAGGATCTTGTGGTGGATGGGTTCGAAGACTTCCTTGAAAGTGCAGAAAGGCACAAGGGCATGTACTGGGATAAATTGAGCGACTTGATGAATTATTACGGGGCAGAGAGTGAAGATGAGATATTAACTGGGAATTTGCGCGTCCGGTCAGTGTATCTGCAGAAGGACAACAGGAGATACGCCGAAATGAAGGATAGAATTCTGTTGTCGGTTAAGACCTTACGCAAAGAGGCCAAGGGGTGGTTCGAGAGCAGCTGCTGCTGCAAGGCCGACGACGAGCAACAGAAGATGGCATCTGCATGGTACCACGTCACTTATCACCCAACCTACTATAAGGAGGGTGCCCATTGCTTGGGCTTTCCATGGATTGCAGGAGATGTTTTGCTAGGTATAAAGTCAGTGAATAGCAGAAAGCTATTGGCTGGCACGAACACTGCAAGCTATATTGCAGCAGAATGTTTTACCTAGAAGTGACTATGAATAATTACCGATGATGCAGGGTGTCGCACTGCAAATGTTAAATTTTCAATGGTATTTATTAAATATATCTCTTTTTGTATGGAAAACTAAAAATATTTATAATATTATGGACATAGGCATGGAACATTTCAGGAGAAAATTAATTCCCAAGTTGCAACAGTTACTCCATGGTAAATAAATAAAGTCATCAACCAAATCTTATGTTGCACGGAAATGGCTTGAGGGAGCTGTTTTCTCGTTTTTGAAATGTTTCTTGTTTTTGTTTTAGATTTAATTTATGTTTATTTTTTTTAAAGAAAGTTTATTTTTGCTTTTTCAATTCATATTGGAAATATTTCTTGTTTTCGTTTCCATGCAACAGACCAAATCAACTCGCTGGCCAAATATGGTTTTTGCTTTTCCTTCCTTCTTTCTTTGTTTTTTTTTTTTATTTCCAATTTAGATTTATTTATAATCGGTTGGATTTTGTTGATTTACTTCTTATAAATTTAAACCCAGATCATATCTATTTTTAAAATTTTTTAAATATTTTTTATATATGAACATATATACACACGTATTAATTTATATCTGATTACAAAAAATATATATATGCATATATATATATATATACATAAGTAAGCATACATATACAATGCATATATGTATACACATCATTGCATGATACATATACATACGTGTAGATATTTATTATATGTGTTATACACGTATACACACATACATACATGTACCTATATATAAACACACATGTATGCTTGTATACGCATGTTATACATATGTACGCATATATACATGCACATGTATATATTTGTATATATATACTTAGATATATTTATATATATATGCATATATAAATATTGCACATACTCCCAAGGCTCTAATTTAAAATAAACCTATTCTATCATTAGGTCAAATTTTATATTTATCAAATTTGTTCTTATAAAACTAAATAACTAGCAACTTTTAATTGCTATTAAATAAATTTTAATTTAAAATCTTACATGATATTTTAGTTTGAATAGAAACAAAATAGAGAATTAATTTTATCCTATACAAATAGAGGACATGGAATGATAGGTTGACACCTTAATACTATATGTATTACGTATTTCTAATTTCTAGTATTTTAACAAATTTATGTACGTGTATATATATATATATATTGAGTTCTTCTATAGGGCCAGACAAGTTAACATACAGAATTATAGAATGAGGATTAAAAGACTAAAATGCTCTCATCTACATTGCATTGAAAAAAGTGCAATGCAATGTGGGCAAGGGCATTTTAGTCTTTTAAACTCTCATTCTGTAAGTCTGTCTGTCAACTTCTCTATTTGTCAAGAATTTTTCATATATATTTAGGATGAATGTCCTTACAGATTCCCGGTATTTGTACCATCGATTACGCCAAGGGAAATAAATCATAAGTTGGACCTTTGGCCCTACGTAAGGCGAGAATTGAACTCGCAACCTATCGAATTGACATCGACATATTGCTTATCCGTCCGCTCGACCTATGCTATGAGAGTTGTTTATATACATATTTGTTATTTATAAATAAGAATAAAATGTTTTAAAAAAATGTATAAGTGAATATTAAATTTTAAAAATAAAAAATTTTGATTTATAATAAATATTTATTGAATAGAGAACTAGATTTGGTCGAGATGGAAGCAAAAGAATTGGATTTGAATGGGATGGATGTACAACACACCTATTTAGAGTTGTGTTGGTATGAATGAGAAGAAAAGCTCTTGTTATGATGTGTTTCCATGGCTACAAGTAGTGCAACATAGCAACATAACAAAAAAGCTCTTAAAACCAAAATCATCAACCAAATAATAGTGTTTACATGTTGGAAGAAAATAGGGGTTATGGTTTTTGGTTTTTGAATTAATAGAGGATGGACAATGATGGATTTTAAAAATTAGTTTAATGGGGACAAAAATATGTTAGTAATTTTTTAAATGAATGAATAGTAAAAAAATAAAAAAGAAAGAAAAATACAAAAACAATAAGCATCAATAGGCCCATTTCACATATATCTCATATGATGATGATCAGTGCCGGAGTCGGAAATTATTAGTTGGATGGGCAAAAATAAAAGTAGTAAAAATAAAATGAAATTACATGTATAATATTAAAAAAATATATAGATAAATTACTATAATTATTCTTAACGCGTTTTTATATTTTGATAACATTACATAATGACATCATTATCAATTTCATTAAATATATAATTTTCAATATATATAACTAAACTCAACCATTGATCTCAGGTTCGATTGTGTAGTCGGATCTTAACAAGATTCAAATGTTCTTTCTATTATAACAATAGGAATAAAATAAATTCATACTAGTGTCACAAATATGTAAATTAATAAATACATATCATTTTTTTCATTACTACCAACTTCTGAACAAGATCACTAAAGTCTCATAATCCTTTAAAATTTTTGTCATTATGCACATCAATCAACAATATATATTTTAAGGATCTTTCAAATTAATTACAATTCTAAAATTCTTACAAATGTCCAAAAAAATTTAGTCCCTAAATACTTCAAAAAAATCTCAAAAAATAAGTCCATAAATCCATCAAAATAACCCCAAAATTCAGTCGCTAAATCCTTCAAAATACCCCAAAATTCAATCCTTAAATTCTTTAAAAAAAATTTCAACCTTAAGCCCCTAAATCCTTTTTAAAAAAAAAACCCTAAAATTCAATTAAAATCTCTTCAAAATATCCAAAATAGAAAAAAAGATTATGAAGAAAACAAACTTGCAATATTATGGTAATTGTATTTTTTACATTATAAAGGTAGTTTTCTTATTTTATTTTTTATAAAATCAGATAATAGAGACTAAACAGCTAGCTTATAAAAACAAAACAAAAGATAATAATTAAGAAATCAATCCACCAAACACATGTGTAGGAAGAGTAAAATATTTAAGTAAATTATGGAATATATGCTATGTCATTTCTCAGGGTGGGCCTGGGCTGTACGTGGCTGATGATAATGATGCATAAGGGGATGGATTCCATCCAAGGATTGATTGATCAATGGCCACGGATGGTTGGTTGGTTGGCTGGTTGGCAGGTCGGTAGCTGGGGGAGGGCTGTTTTTTCGGTTGATGGCCAGCTGGTTTTTTATGTTCCTTTACTACCCTTTGTGTTACTAGTGTCCGTTTGCTCTTATAATCTTTGTCACATCAAGCATCCAATCCAACAGCCCCTTTTCTATTTTCTCACAAGAAACTGAAATAATATAACATTAAACAAACCCCCTTTCTCCCTCGCTCCCTCCCTAGCTAGATAGACGCCTAACCTACACGCATCCTCATCCTCATCCTCAATCCTCACTCTCTGTTTTTATTTATTTATTTATACACAGCCACTCCCGCTCATATAACAAAAGGGTATTTAAGTATTTCTTCCATCACTATGATAACAAAACCAAATCAAAATCAATATTAATAGATATATATATATTATATAAACAAAAGTTGAAAAGACAAAAAGGCACCTCCTAAGCGATGACATGCGCCCCGGTGTCAGCCATGGCACCATAGCACCTCCACGTCCAACTCACATTCCACCATAGCACGTTCCCGGTAGTGTACGCACCCACGCGCAAATTAGCCCAGCCGGCGCATCCCCACCACCTCCCCTTACCTCTGAGGGGTCACGCGTACGTCGGCGCGTTCTTCCCGTGATCCGCCCCCGGCATCGGGATCGCGGCGTATCTTGCCGAGAAGTTCCGGAATCCGTACTCCTCCTCCGGACTACCGCTCTGGCCGGCGCCTTCGTCGAAGTTGAGGGCATAACTGAGAGGATCGTACTGGAACTTGCAGTGCCTGCCGCCGCCGCCGCTCTTGTTCCGGTTGAACCTCCGGATGAAGGTCTTCCAGCGTGGGCCAGCCACGATCTCCGACCACTCGCGAACCTTCTTGAGCGCGTTGATCCCGCGGCTCCACCACCTATCCTCGTAGTCTGCCCCCCGCATCCTCTGCCACCAGTGCACTCCGGCGATCGGAGAACTGCCAGAGCCGAAGCACGGTATGCAGAAGCAGCAGCGCCTCCTGGGGAACGACATCTCTGCCATCTCTTCCATGGATTCCGCATCTTTGTGCGAGAGCTCACGGCTTTCGGTAGCCATAAAGAAATATATATATATATATACACACACACACGATTGTGTCTCTGTGTATATGTGACTGTATCGATCAGAGAGACATGAGCGATTTGGCCTTTGGGGCTTGCAGTTGCAGGGAGCAGGAACGACGCCCCCCTCTCTTAAAACCCTGGCGCTCTCTGCCTCAGTGGAGACGAAGATGAAGCGTTGTATATAAAAATTTGGTGGTGGAAGGTTGTAACGGAAACTGGGGAGAGGTGGGGGAGGGCATGGCGACCGGTGACCGGGCAATGCCAGTCAACCGCCATTCTCTGAATAGCATCCATTAAATTACCCAAAAACATTTCCAATAGGAAAGAAATGCATAATATTTTCGAATGAATCATTTCATTGTATAAAATAATGAATTATTAAAAGGATATTGAATTAAGTCTTTTATCTTTCTTTTCAAACAAAAACCGGAGGAGCCGGTGGCTCCAGTCTGGCTAGGCTGGAGGGTATGATGGTAATTTTAGTACGATCATTGTAGCCGTTAGTTGGTGGTGATGATCTGGTGCTAACCGGGCGGCGGAGCGTTTCGATAGGCCGATCAAAGACATGTAGCTCATTTACGGCTGTCATGTCATCATCCAACTAAGTAAAGAAACCGTTTTTAATTTATTGGTGGGCACCGCGGGACCCACAAAACTAAGGGGGCAGGCATGAATGATTGATCGTTTGATTGATTCGGTGAGGTGAGACCCAGTCTAATCTTACACCGCAAGTGTTATTTATTTTTATTTTTTTTATAATCTAGGTATTCGAGTTTTGTCCGTTAATTTTAAAGAAAATCAGACTTCTCTAATTTACCCTACAAATAAATCGGATAAGATCGTAAGATTATATACTCTCAAACGAACATACAATAAATTTTTACTAAATAAGATATTTCTAATTCACTAAAAGTTGATATTTCGTCACTCCTATGTGCTACTTTATCTCGTAAATGCAAACTCTTAAGAGATTATTATAATTGACATTTGGCCGCATTATTGGAAATTTTGAAAATTATTCTTGCAATAATAAAAATTCCATAATAATTAGTACCTAACAACACCACCAATTAAGCTTAAAAGTAAAGAAGAGGATGACGATGATGATGCCGTGACATGTTGACAAGAAAATATAATATAATTAAAATTAAAGTGGACATTCTGTTTGATTAATTAAGCTAATAGACAGAGGACATTACAATAATAATGAAGAAGGTGACTACACTAATTACCAACATTAATTAGATAGTCCACCCACCAACTGCAATTTCTATCTTGTCCCATGTGTTGACACGTGTGACGAAACCATTTTCTTTTTTTTTTTTCCTTCTTGGTGGTGTCGTGTTGTTAGATATACTCTGGCAAGATTTTTTTTAACCTCATCTAATGAAGATATGTCATATAATTGATAATACTATCATCAGTCACGACCCTTAACATTATTTTTTTCTTAACGTTGTCTTTTCCTCCCATGCGTTGAGATGTGTTATTTGAACTAGGTTCTATGTATTTCAATAGAAAAAAACAAAAAAAAAAATACCAAATTTTATTCTAATATTTAGGATTTCGATACTTGAATTTTTTAAAATTTTATTTATAATTTATAATTCAAACAAATAATATTCCATGTTATCTTATTGTCTCATGTGGTTGAGTAGTTGAGGTTCATTATGATCTATAATGTAATCTTTGAAATTTTGCAATAAATTTTGGATATTAAAATTAGACCTAAAAAAGAGAGATTTTGTGATAAAGGGGAAAAATTATCAAAACTCAAGAGGAATTTAAGATGATCAAAGGCAAATTTATAGAGAAATAAGGCCTAAGTGTAATTCTTTAAAATGGCTCAAATAAGTTATTTTCACTAATTAAATTAAGGAGCCCACTTTGAGTGTAAAAATTTGATCAAACCAAATCAAATTGGATTAATTCCAATTTTGGACATCATAGATGGGAATTAAAACAAATTCATAAGACTCAAGTTTGTCCAAAATCAAAAAATAAACTAAAAATTATTTGAGTTTAAAATTGGTTAAAATATACAATCAATTAGCTAGACAACCTACTTGAACCAAACTAAAATTCAAACATATTTGAGTTAAAATGAGCCAAGAGATGGACATTGAAGAAGCCATGATCGAAAACATGATAGTATTTCTAGATTTCATAGTTGATTGTCAAATAAAACATAATTGAGCTCGAAGATTATAAAAAAGTTACTTAAAACACAAAGAATAATTTGGGTTAGCCACTTTTAGTCAAGATTTCGAGCAAATATTTATGAATTGGATCAAAGCGTTTTAGGACTCTTGGTGATGGCATTGAGGATAACAAATCGGTGCATTCGACACCAATTGACCACAAATGAGCAAAGATACTTAAGGCTAAGAAAATGAACAAAAAAACCAAAAGGAATTGAAGAACCAGCAAAGTTTTCACTGGACAATAAGCAAGCTCGATTGAGTATGAGTTTTAATCTCTTAGATTTGATTACAATCAGCCATATCTTTAGGAATAATGAATAACTCAAAGAAACTTGGTGAAAAATTGAAAGCA
The DNA here is from genome assembly GCA_036245055.1 of Diospyros kaki. Classification (NCBI taxonomy): domain Eukaryota; kingdom Viridiplantae; phylum Streptophyta; class Magnoliopsida; order Ericales; family Ebenaceae; genus Diospyros; species Diospyros kaki. The sequence continues at coordinate 10,636,956 of BSEG01000003.1, forward strand.
AATTAAGCCAAAAATAGTAAAGTCTAGCCATCGTATCGTATATGTATACATGCAAAACTACAAAATTTATTTGAATGGTAACGATGGCGAACAAACATGGCTAGGCAATAAGATAACAACACAACCACTACCAGAAGTGATTGGCGATGATTGTGGTTGTAAGGTGGTGACCGATAATAGAAGAGCTAATTAGTGAGATGATAATAACGTGTTAGAATCACTGAACTCTACTATAAAAGTCCAGGTTTTCTTCAAATCTAGAAGAATCAAACGAGAAAGACCAAAAAAGAAAGAAAAACAAAAGTTTCAAGTGCCTAGAAAACCAGTTTGATAAGTTGGATTGTCAGAGAAGATGAAAAAGCGATAACAAATTTCAACAATTTTTGGTGATGAAAAATGGTAGAGGATGATTAGTGATGTTACAAAAAAGTTTCTATTGTGAAAGGAAGCCATTTTGTAAAGGCAAAAAGTGTTGGAGTGTCACCCATGGTAAGCAATTAATTGGAGAAGAAAGTAGAGCTGCACGTCATTTTTTAAAGTTGTTGAATTTTGTACATGTGACACTTTTATTCCTAAAGTTTTAGGTTATTGCATGTAGATCTAATAATTTTTGTTTTATCATACATATGCCCTCAAATTTTGTTCAAATTACACCAACACCTTGCAATTTTCATTTTATTATGCACCTGTCTCATTTGCATAAATAGCACTATATCTTTGAAAATTTATACTGAAAATTATGATTATTGCATTAAAATCCCTTTTCAATGGCATACATGCATATGAGACCATATCATTGCCATTTTATGACTCCACAAATAAATGAGTATATTGTTAGCAAATGGGTGATTGACATTTCACTCCAAACCAAATAATGTAAGTTTACTTAATAAACAATAAGCGGTGATTATCATTTCTTTTGTCATAGTGGATGTAAAAACTATTTTTATGAACAAAAAAAAAAAATTAAAAGTACCACTACGTAATTTATCACTTAATTTAATATATTCAAACGTATCAACAGATGATTCAAGCATTTTAGATGGAGATACAAGAGTGGTTTGACATGAGATTGTTCTTTAATTTTGCTTTCTCGTACCCTAATTCCCTTTAAGTTAACAGGATAGGATTTTGACATGTCATAATTTTACTTTGATGTTGATTTTTTTGCTATTGTTTGTCAATTAAATTCAATTTATGGCCTAAAGTTTTTATAATTTCATTTAAAAACACACCGAAAGGGTGTAGTAGTTGAAAATTGGGGACAATGATCCTCCCAGAATTGAATCCTAATGAGAGATCTCAACCCATTCCAAGTTGTCTTCATCCTACCCACTATGGTTTGCCGTGTCCTTGCCAAGCATGTAACGCTATGAGAATACATTTATTTATAATATGATTCTAAAAGTGCATATACTTATATATGTACGCAAATATACAAATATATAAATGAATTTAGACTTTATATACATATATACAACACATTAGGGACTAACGGAAGGTATTTGTTCAAGCGACATGGAAGTTAGGCTGTGATTATCACGTTATTTCTATTTATTAGAAATAGATTATGGAAGAATGGCGTTATTAGGACTAATGGAATCCAAGAGTTGTAATTGGTATTAAATAGCTAGTGCTTAATTGAGTTTATTGGTATAAAAATATTTATATAATAAATCTAGTATGAAATAATGAATAAAGTAACATATCGAGAACTTTTTTTTTTTTGGTGCAAAAATTATCAGACTCAAAATAAATGTCTAGTAATAAGCAAATTAGTTAATTCAATAAGAAATGGGAATTAGTATTGATGATAGTTAGAGTCAATTACAATTAGGTTTGTTCAAGATCGAGTGCGTTTGATGGATGTTCTCAACTCCGAGCTTATCAAAGGTTACTCAACCTAAAAAGGCAGGTCTTGATCCCCTGACATATCCTTTAACAATCAAGTTAATCTTGATATTAAATATAGAGTAAAGTAATAATATGCAATAAATGATATACTTGTCTCTTGAAATTCATGTCTTTAAAAAGGTGTACTATGAGGCAGAAAAATGCCACAAGCATGCCAAGTTGACGCTAAGCTCCCAACACATTGGCCAATTTGGACATGTAGAGATGTAGTCCCAAATCGAGGTGAATTTAGATATTTTGGGTTGAGTCTTTTACCTAGATTGGGATCCATAACCTAACTTGAATATCTTAGGACACGTATCACCTCTATAGAGCTTAAGGGGGGTATTTTTGTAATTTCTTGTAAAGCCAAAACTTTTTCCATCACCTAAGACATCTTCTTGACACACTTGGCTTTCGGCAAACTTAATGGTGATTGACTCCAACCATCATCATTCGGCACCCATCATATTAACTTCCATGGTCTTCATCAACACATATTAGCTTTTTGAGTCCTACTTAGGAATGCAATCTAGCCGAGCAAAGTCGAGCTTTGTTAAGCTCAAGCTCGACTTGCTAGAAAATAATTGGGCTCGAGCTCAACTCAAGCTTTAGAACTTGTTCAAGCTCTAGCTTGAGCTCAATTAACATGAGCTAGGCTTGAGCTCTCAAGAAGGCACTTACTGAAATTTAAAACTGGAGATAGAAAATAGAGAAGATAGAGAAGAGAAGATGAAGAAAGGAGAAAAGATAGAAAGAAAAAGAGATGTCACCTAAGGCTGAGAGATCTGTCTTACCCGAAAGAGTAAAAACGACAACAACTAAGTGAAATAAGCCTTCATAGTTCAAAAAGAATGAGGGCTTAAGGCGATGTGGTGCCGGCGACGTTGTTCAAAGAGAAATGAGGCCTCAAGTTAGGTGTGCGACTATACGGGTGCAATGCATTTGGCTTTAGCTTTGTGCAATCATATCAAGGTTTGGTTCGTGGACCATGGAGATTGATTGGAGTCTATATATATATATATATAATTGATAAGTTGTATGAATTGGTCCAATTGGACCATTTGTTAATGCCTTAATGGTTATTATATATATATATATTACATTATTTTAAATGATGAATTAATATATATATATATATAATAGTTTTATGTATACTAAATTTAATGGTATTGTTATAATAATTTAACATTTGATAATATTAAATAATATATTTACAAAATTTTAAATAAATTTATTAATATATTTATAAGCGAGTTTATTCACGAGATTCTAATCGAGTATGTTCATAAATCTTTAATTGAACAAGTTCATGAGCTACTAATTGAACTTGTTCGCAAGCCTTAATAAATCGAGATTTAATGAAGTCAATCTCAGCTCGTTCATAAATCGAACTTCAAAATTTGGCTCAAACTTGGCTATTTACCTTAATAAAAGAACTCAAACGAGTTTTTATCGACTCGAACACTGAAAAACTTGCAAACATCTTAGCTCATTTGTGACCCTATTCCTATTCTCCCACCGAGCCTTTACTTAACTCAACCTCTTTACACAGTATGTTACCCCAACAGATGCCTGTTGCTCTAATCGACCATGATTAGGAGAACTCGAGCTATACTAAAGCTCGGATCCCAATTATCTAGAACAATCTATAATGAACCTAGAAAATCTAAGGGAAAATTTGCCCAGCCAGACTGGGTGACCCAGTCAGAGAACCAAGTCTAACATCTAACTAAACTATTACCTGGTTTCCTTTAGCAATAAGGGAAAAACCCTTATTAAGAAACTAAGTAGTCTCGGCATAATGAAAAACACTCGTGATGAAAGACTATCTTCACTTCCAATACGAACGACATGAATCTTAAAAAGAACATTACTCCCAAATAGAGGACTGTTGTGCCTCTTAAATGGATGAGCATCAACATTTCCAAAGAAGTGGCCCTAGATGGATGAGCATCAACATTTCCAAAGACTGTCTTTACTTCCAATACGAATGACATGAATCTTAAAGAGAACATTACTCCCAAATAGAAGACTGTTGTGCCTCCTAGATGGATGAACACTAATGCTCGAAGCATAAATGTTCAACATCTTCTTGAACTTGAGAAGGAGAAACTCCTCATTAAAATTGCTTACAACATCTTAAGAGAAAGATGGCTTAGATGGAAAATGGGAAGGAGTCTCATGACAAGGGTCTTTCACAACCACTTAGTTAATTCATAATGGTTGAAATCTTACCCAAGCTATTCTGCATCTTGGCCATCAAGTTGTATGGTGATACCATTAACTCCTCTGACCATATTGAGCTCTTCACCTCACATATGTTAGTCCAAGTTGTGTTAGACAGAATGTCATGTATAGCCTTCTTGGCTACCTTAGATGAGAATGCTTCCTATTGGTATTTCGAGTTGCTCGACAATTTCGAGAAGCTGAATGTGAGCTTTCTCACTCACTTCAAATCTATCAAGCACTTCAAAAAGATGACAATGGCCCTAGTTAACATTCAGTAGGGAAACCATGAGTCATTGAGGGACTATGTGGCTTAGTTTAATGAGGTCCTTGGCATCAAGGACTTTAATCAACACATAGCTGTGGTCACCTTTCATAATGACCTAAAGGGTGGATGGTTGGTCAACTCATTGGTCAAAAACCCTAGCCTATTTCTCATATGTCCTAAATTAAGTTGTGAAGTATATAAGTGTGGAAGAGGTCCACCAAATGTAATAGGTCTAACAAGCGCAAAAGAAAGAGAAATAGAAGAGGAAAACATTGGAGCAAGAGGCTAGGCCAGATACTTGTAAAGGGAAAGCGTAAGATTAGATTGGTCTAGCCAACCCTAGAAGAAGTTCGATCAGGTACACTCTTCTGAATGCTCTGAGGTTAAGATCTTTATGGTGATTGAAAATAAAGACTACCTAAGGACCATGGTTACAACATTGAAGATTGCAAAAAACTAAGGAAGGAGATGCAAGATCTACTAAATCAAGGATATCTCTAGCAATTTGTTGCTCGAGAAAGGGAAAAGATCTAAAGGGAAAACTAAAGATGAAGCCGTGTCTCAAAATACCACACGTGACATTCATATACCTATAATTTTACTGAAGTAGAAAAAGATAGGAAGTAAAGAATTACAAAAAGAAGCAAGCAATGAATATGCTATGTAATTTCTCACTATTTCACCCGTCCAATTCCATCGCCAGCCTCTTCAATGCATGCCACATGGACCACACTTTGAGGATTGAGGTGACACCAGTAGTCGACTCCCACCCATTGGACAGTCAACTGCCGAGGCAGTCAATTCCCAGACATGAGACAGTCAACTCTCAGTGCTCCAACAAATCAACCTTTGATTCAATGCCAATTGAGACCATTGGGTACACAATGTCAATACCAGATGCAACATTATATAGTGTGACTTTCTAAATTCACTACCTGCTAGCAATCAGATGCACCAATACCTATTTTGGTACCGGCCAACACCTTGACCCATCATAAGAATTTCTCCATATCCCGATGATGATCCGATAATTCCTGAATAGCGCCTAGTAGTGGTCAGGACAGTATATGTGGTAGTAAAGTCTCACTTTAAGTAAACCTATTATAGTTGACAATTACCATGTGCTATAAACCTTCCATCACCTAACATCCTAACTGAGCGAGAGTCATGAAGTAAAAAACTCACAAACTCAATAACTATGTGTCCGATCTAATTAGAGTGACTAGATGACACCTTAGGAAACACATTTCCTAATAATCAATTTGCCATGGCCAAGAATTATCCTATCACACTAAAAATAGACCATATAGGATGTTCACCTCATCAATAAAGACAAGGGCAATATATCATATTCCTAAACACCTGCCTCCATATACCAGCAATATAGAACCATATAATTGAACATTTCCACCTCGCAATTGGATGATTCAACCCATTAGCAAATCCTACACACCAATGCACAAGATAACCATGCCAGTTCAAGTCCAAGGATCAGCTACACCATCACAACTAGACGACATGACCACTATCCTCAATGCTGTGTGGTCAGTCATTGGTGTCATGATTAGTGGTTAATTTTGTAAAATTTTGTTATAATTATAACCCCATTTTGATTTTAAAATTAGTTTAATTGAATAGTTATGTGTAATATATATCTATATATAATATATTATAATAAACATGTAAATATAATATAAATATTATAAGATAATACATATACTCAATGGAGTGCATGCATAGATCATCTATATAATATATAAGTATATAATATATCATATAAATATATATAATATATGATTTATTAATAACACTCAATTGCTTGTTTGTAGGCATGAAGAAGGTGGACTTGGAGACTCAAATTGAATTAAACCCCATGAAGAATTAAAGTTCATGAAGAATTAAAACTCATGAAGAATTAAAGCCCATGAAAAATTAAAACTCATGAAAAATTAAGACCCAACTTGACAACCCATGGAAGACATCATTTGGAGAAGACCCAAAGATTATTTTTAATCTTAATGAAGATCAAAAACCCAATTGTAGAAATTTATTTTTTTTTATTTTTAAATATTTATTTTATGAGTGCTTTATTATGTGTGTTTTTTAGCTAAAATCCATTTAACTTTAAGAGTGTATTATAGCTAAAATCCATTTAATTTTAAGTGTGTGAGTGCCCATTAGATATAATTATGTCTAGTTAAATAATTAAAATTGTATGGTTTGTGTTGCACCTTGTGGGCTATAAATAGCTCACTTGATTGCATTTGTAAGGGTGATTATTATTCTTGAATCAAACCTTAGTTGTTTTCTTATATTTTCTCTTTGAGAATTGTTCTTGTTCTCTTTTCTTTTCTCTATTGTTTTCTCATGTGATCTTACTTTCTTTATTTCTTCTCTTGAATTCTTATGTCATTTATTGTTACTTAATTATCCACCGCCTAAATGGCCGATTAATTTATGTCTTTAAATTTCTGTAATTTTAATTTGTCTTTTTATTATTCACCACCTAAATGGCCAGTTAGTTTATGCTATTTTAATTCCTGTCATTTAAATTCTGTCATTTAAATTACGCCATTTAAATTCCTGTTAATTAATTTACAAATAAAGATGAGTAGCTAAACCCAATCTTGGGTTAAGGCAAGGACAGTGTCTAACGCCAATGATTCCCAAAGAAAGCTACGCTTTAAATGAGTGATATTAATTTAAATTTCAATATGATTGTGTACTTTTAAATTAAGAAATCACTAGGTTTAGATTGGAGCGTAAGCCTAATTTAGAGCTTTCATGCCACGTATGAGAGTTACTAGAACTGGAAACGCTATCATACTCAAATCTGGATGATTAATTTAGTTGTTTTGTGTATTAATTATAATTGGATTTATGTTAGTTGCTTAAACTAGAATCTCACATATCATGTATGGGGATTGCTTAAACTAGAACTATCATCATCTCTAATTGCGTTTAATAACAAACTCTCATATTTGAAATTAAATTAATGTTGCTAATCTTTTCTGCTAAAAATTAGGGATCAACGGGTTGGTGCTGAAATTGTCTTAACTCAAGACTTATCTAATTTTATATTTTTTTATATTCAGTATTTATTTTAACTTTTATCTTGCTTTATTTCCTAGCATCTATTATTTGAAAATCCATAAAAAAAAATCTTGTTTCCAATTCATCCAAATGTGTGTGTGTGTTTGTGACATTATTTTTCTTTTGCCATAAATAAATCTCTCAGTGGACGACCTGAACTCATCCAGAAAATATAAATTTAAATTTGGACTACAACTGCACTCGTACACTGACGAATATAAACCTCTCACCAAAATAAAGAAAAAAATATAAAAGTTTTAATGTGTTTTTATTGTGTTTTAATTGCAGGGTGAGAGTGCAGCCATGTCACATTCAGTAGATTGTTCCCCAACAACCACTCGCAGGTTTACTATAGACATCACAATATCATATGGCATGTGACATACTATTATCCCATCAATATATCATACTAAAGAAGGTAGTAAACACTGTGTTAGTCCATACTCGACTAATCAGAGTCCCTATCCAAAGAATCTAAGGACTATGAATTATTTAAAAAGTCCTGTTACCAGAGAATCTTGTCACACAGTCACAACATCTTGAGAATAATATTATCAAACAAAAGACTTAGAGACTTATTCATGTAATAATTAGAGAGTTTATGAATGAAGATTATTGTTGTCAAACTACAATAATTAAATTTATTTGTCTTGGGATCAGTCAAAGTAGAGTCCTGTAGCGAAACAGAGGGTCCAAGATGTCACAGGCGAGGTTAACCAGGTTTGAATTAGATCCACAATCCTAGAAGGTCGAAGCTTTAGGAGCTCGAATGGGGCTCGTCGAGGTCTTCAGTGTCACAAGCTCGGATAGGTCTTTGGGGAACTAAGGATAGAGGAGTCCCAAAGAGTCTCTGGGGAAGACTTCTGGAGGTCTTCAAGTAGAAAGCACTAGTCCAAGTCTACAATCACAAAAGGATGTGAAAAAGGCACATAGGAGACTCCTTTACACGGGCCCTCCTATGCCTAATTCAGACAATGAAGTTTGAGAAGCTTATGTAAAAGTATGCAATTGTATGTTTAATGTATGTCTTAAGAGGTCTTCCGGTGTCCCGAAAAGTAATATAGGGTAGAGGTCCTTTGGATGGGTCTTAGAGAGAGAAAGAGTTAGGGTCCAAAATGGTCCAAGAGAATTCGTTTACCTTAGAGAATGATGATATTTATAGACATGAGGTGGGCCAATGGATGAGTCCTCAAATTCTTTTGGGAGATGTATTGGGTAAGGCTGGAGGGCCTGGAGATATCTTCGGGGTAAAAGTCCCCTATGAATTTCTCCGAATGGTCCTGAAGAGGCCTTCAGGGCCACTAGGTAACTTCGGTTTGGGAGACTCTGGAGGAGTTTTCGGACTTATGCAAAATAAGAAGGCCAGACCATCCTGGGGGCTCTCTCTGGGGACCTCGAGTGACTCACATCCTAGAGACTCTCTGAGGGTTTTAGACCATAGCGGGAACATCTTATGACTTAGGAATTTTGTAGGGCACCCCACCACAAAGATAAACTTGCCTTTTTATTAATATATACAAAGATACAATAATCGTATTAATTACAAGCCCGCTAGACATGATCCAAATTTGGCATTAAAGCATACACTACTAATAGGCTATACCCTAGTTCCAAGCATTTTGAAAGAAAGACGCCACTCAATCTTAGCGAGCAATCTCAAACAAGCCTCCAAGCCCTTAAGTGCTAGAGATTAACCAACCTTTTCAAAGTTTCCTTCATCTCCTTCATTAGCTTGAAGAATGGAGCGTTGATTTTCCTGTTCCTCTAAAAAGTTGAGAAGGGTAATTGCCCTTCTTCTTGGGAGGGCAAAGATGTACTGACTCTTTCATTCCTTGATTGAGAAAAAGGTGTCAACAATGAACCTTCATCAAGCCATGAGGAAGAAGGAATATTGTCCCCTCCCACAAGTCGTAGCGTGGAACATGGACAAAAAGAGATAAGGAAAAAAAAATTCTCAAAGGGACATCCTGATTAGTGGTTAATTTTATAAAATATTTGTTATAATTATAACCCCGTTTTGATTTTAAATTGGTTTAATTGAATAGTTATGTGTAATATATATCTATATATATAATATATAATATATTATAATAAACATGTAAATATAATACATATATATACTCAATGGAATGCATGCATGAATTATCTATATAATATATAAGTATATAATATACCATATAGTATATCATATAAATATATATAATATATAATTTATTACTAATACTTAATTGCTTATTTATAGGTATGAAGAATGTGGGCTTCCAAACCCAAAAAGAATTCAAGCCCATGAAGAATGAAGAATTCAAGCCCAAAAAGAATTCAAGTCCATGAAGAAAAAAGAATTCAAGCCCATGGAGAATTAAAGTCCATGAAAAAATTAAAGCCCTTGAAGAATTAAGACCCAATTTGAGCATCCCATGAAAGATATCATTTGAAGAAGGTCCAAGAATTATTTTTAATCCTAATAAAGATTAAAAATCAATTTATAGAAATCTATTTTTATTTTTTATGTGAGTGCTTTATTAGGTGTGTCTTTTAGCTAAAATTCATTTAATTATTAGGTGTGTATTATAGCTAAAATCCATTTAACTTTATGAGTGCTTTATTAGGTATGTATTTTAGCTAAAATCTATTTAACTTTAATTATGTATTATAGCTAAAATCCATTTAACTTTAAGTGTGTGAGTGCCCATTAGATATAATTATGTCTAGTTGAATAATTGAAATTGTGTGGTTTGTATTGCATCTTGTGGCCTATAAATAGGTTACTTGATTGCATTTGTAAGTGTGATTATTATTCTTGAATAAAAGTTTAGTTGTTTTCTTATAATTCTCTCTTTGAGAATTATTCTTGTTCTTTCTCCTTTTCTTTATTATTTTCTCTTGTGATCTTACTTTATTTCTTTCTTCTTTTAAATTCTTATGTCATTTATTATTATTTTATTATTCACCGCCTAAATGGCCGGTTAGTTTGTGCCTTTTAAATTTCTGTAATTTTAATTCTGTCATTTAAATATTCACCGCCTAAATGGTCGGTTAGTTTGTGCCTTTTAAATTTCTGTAATTTTAATTCTTGTCTTTTAAATATTCACCGCCTAAATGGCCGGTTAGGTTCTGCTATTTTAATTCCTGTCATTTAAATTCTGTCATTTAAATTACGTCATTTAAATTCTTGTTAATTAATTTACAAATAAATATGAGTAGGTAAACCCAATCTTGGGTTAAGGCAAGGACAGTGTCCAACGCCAATGATTCCCAAAGAAAGCTACGCTTTAAATGAGTACTATTAATTTAAATTTCAATATGAGTGTGTATTTTTAAATTAAGAAATCACTAGGTTTGGATTGGAGCATAAACCTAGCTTAGAGCTTTCATGCCATGTATGAAAGTTACTAGAACTGGAAATGCTATCATACCCAAACCCAGATGATTAATTTAGTTGTTTTGTGTATTAATTGTAATTGGATTTATGGTAGTTGTTTAAATTAGAATCTCACATATCATGTATGGGGATTGCTTAAATTAGAACTATCATCATCTCTAATTGCATTTAATAACAAACCCTCATATCTGAAATTAAATTAATGTTACTAACCTTGTCTATTAAAATTTGGGAATCAAAGGATTGGCACTGAAATTGTTTTAACCCAAGTACTATCCAATTTCATATTCTTACATTCAGTAATTATTTCAATTTCTGCTTTGTTTTATTTCCTCGTATATGTTGTCTAAAAAAAAACCATAAAAACATCTTGTTGCCAATTTGTCAAAGTGTGTGTGTTTATGTGTGACATTCTTTTTATTTTGCCATAAATAAATCTCTCAGCGGACGACCTGGACTCATCCAGAAAATATAAATTTAAATTTGGACTACAACTGCACTCGTACACTGATGAGTATAAACCTCTCACCAATATAAAGGAAAAGAAAAAAATATAAAATTTTTATTGTGTTTTATTTTGTGTTTTAATTGCAGGGTGAGAGTGCAGTCAAATTTTGGCGCCGTTGCCGGGGATGACACCGAGTTTTGAACTTGTTCTTCATTTACTCTTATAATGGTGCACCCTCTTCTGTGTACACCTGAGGAATCCTTTTTATTGGAGGGAAAATCCATAGTAAGGTTTGAAGTCAAAACTTCGAGAGAGTAAGTTTGTGTGTTGGTTATGCTAATTGCCATCCTTGAGATTGTATGACCTTTAACCAAAAATTTCATTTAGAATGCTAAATTACTTATTCAATTTTATGCATCTCGGTTTCGAATTTGAAATTTTTACATTCATACAGTTATTGCGAATAAAGCTTGGCAAGTGTATAGTCTGATTGCTAAGAGACTAGCAATGTTTAAGTTAGGGGGTATGATTAGTGGTTAATTTTGTAAAATTTTTGTTATAATTATAACCCCCGTTTTGATTTTAAATTGGTTTAATTGAATAGTTATGTGTAATATATATCTATATATATAATATATAATATATTATAATAAACATGTAAATATAATACATATATATACTCAATGGAATGCATGCATGAATTATCTATATAATATATAAGTATATAATATACCATATAGTATATCATATAAATATATATAATATATAATTTATTACTAATACTTAATTGCTTATTTATAGGTATGAAGAATGTGGGCTTCCAAACCCAAAAAGAATTCAAACCCATGAAGAATGAAGAATTCAAGCCCAAAAAGAATTCAAGTCCATGAAAAAAAAAGAATTCAAGCCCATGGAGAATTAAAGTCCATGAAAAAATTAAAGCCCATGAAGAATTAAGACCCAATTTGAGCATTCCATGAAAGATATCATTTGAAGAAGGCCCAAGGATTATTTTTAATCCTAATGAAGATTAAAAATCAATTTATAGAAATCTATTTTTATTTTTTATGTGAGTGCTTTATTAGGTGTGTCTTTTAGCTAAAATCTATTTAATTATTAGGTGTCTATTTTAGCTATAATACACACCTAATAATTAAATAGATTTTAGCTAAAAGACACACCTAATAAAGCACTCACATAAAAAATAAAAATAGATTTCTATAAATTGATTTTTAATCTTCATTAGGATTAAAAATAATCCTTGGGCCTTCTTCAAATGATATCTTTCATGGAATGCTCAAATTGGATCTTAATTCTTCATGGGCTTTAATTTTTTCATGGACTTTAATTCTCCATGGGCTTGAATTCTTTTTTCTTCATGGACTTAAATTCTTTTTGGGCTTGAATTCTTCATTCTTCATGGGCTTGAATTCTTTTTGGGTTTGGAAGCCCACATTCTTCATACCTATAAATAAGCAATTAAGTATTAGTAATAAATTATATATTATATATATTTATATGATATACTATATGGTATATTATATACTTATATATTATATAGATAATTCATGCATGCATTCCATTGAGTATATATATGTATTATATTTACATGTTTATTATAATATATTATATATTATATATATAGATATATATTACACATAACTATTCAATTAAACCAATTTAAAATCAAAACGGGGGTTATAATTATAACAAAAATTTTACAAAATTAACCACTAATCATACCCCCCAACTTAAACATTGCTAGTCCCTTAGCAATCAGACTATACACTTGCCAAGCTTTATTCGCAATAACTGTATGAATGCAAAAATTTCAAATTCGAAACCGAGATGCATAAAATATTTAGCATTCTAAATGAAATTTTTGGTTAAAGGTCATACAATCTCAAAGATGGCAATTAGCATAACCAACACACAAACTTACTCTCTCGAAGTTTTGACTTCAAACCTTACTATGAATTTTCCCTCCAATAAAAAGGATTCCTCAGGTGTACACAGAAGAGGGTGCACCATTATAAGAGTAAATGTAGAACAAGTTCAAAACTCGGTGTCATCCCCGGCAACGGCGCCAAAATTTGACTGCACTCTCACCCTGCAATTAAAACACAAAACAAAACACAATAAAAATTTTATATTTTTTTCTTTTCCTTTATATTGGTGAGAGGTTTATACTCATCAGTGTACGAGTGCAGTTGTAGTCCAAATTTAAATTTATATTTTCTGGATGAGTCCAGGTCGTCAACTGAGAGATTTATTTATGGCAAAATAAAAAGAATGTCACACATAAACACACACATTTTGACAAATTGGCAACAAGGTGTTTTTATGATTTTTTTTTAGACAACATATACGAGGAAATAAAACAAAGCAGAAATTGAAATAATTACTGAATGTAAGAATATGAAATTGGATAGTACTTGGATTAAAACAATTTCAGTGCCAACCCTTTGATTCCCAAATTTTAATAGACAAGGTTAGTAACATTAATTTAATTTCAGATATGAGGGTTTGTTATTAAATGCAATTAGAGATGATGATAGTTCTAATTTAAGCAATCCCCATACATGATATGTGAGATTCTAATTTAAGCAACTACCATAAATCCAATTACAATTAATACACAAAACAACTAAATTAATCATCCGGGTTTGGGTATGATAGCATTTCCAGTTCTAGTAACTTTCATACATGGCATGAAAGCTCTAAGCTAGGCTTATGCTCCAATCCAAACCTAGTGATTTCTTAATTTAAAAATACACACTCATATTGAAATTTAAATTAATATTACTCATTTAAAGCGTAACTTTCTTTGGGAATCATTGGCGTTGGACACTGTCCTTGCCTTAACCCAAGATTGGGTTTAGCTACTCATATTTATTTGTAAATTAATTAACAAGAATTTAAATGGCGTAATTTAAATGACAGAATTTAAATGACAGGAATTAAAATAGCAGAAACTAACCGGCCATTTAGGCGGTGAATATTTAAAAGACAAGAATTAAAATTATAGAAATTTAAAAGGCACAAACTAACCGGCCATTTAGGCGGTGAATATTTAAATGACAGAATTAAAATTACAGAAATTTAAAAGGCACAAACTAACCGGCCATTTAGGCGGTGAATAATAAAGTAACAATAAATGACATAAGAATTTAAAAGAAGAAAGAAATGAAGTAAGATCACAAGAGAAAATAATAAAGAAAAGGAGAAAGAACAAGAACAATTCTCAAAGAGAGAATTATAAGGAAACAACTAAACTTTTATTCAAGAATAATAATCACACTTACAAATGCAATCAAGTAACCTATTTATAGGCCACAAGATGCAATACAAACCACACAATTTCAATTATTCAACTAGACATAATTATATCTAATGGGCACTCACACACTTAAAGTTAAATGGATTTTAGTTATAATACATAATTAAAGTTAAATGGATTTTAGCTAAAATACATACCTAATAAAGCACTCATAAAGTTAAATGGATTTTAGCTATAATACACACCTAATAATTAAATGGATTTTAGCTAAAAGACACACCTAATAAAGCACTCACATAAAAAATAAAAATAGATTTCTATAAATTGATTTTTAATCTTCATTAGGATTAAAAATAATCCTTGGGCCTTCTTCAAATGATATCTTTCATGGGATGCTCAAATTGGGTCTTAATTCTTTATGGGGTTTAATTTTTTCATGGACTTTAATTCTCCATGGGGTTGAATTCTTTTTTCTTCATGGACTTAAATTCTTTTTGGGCTTGAATTCTTCATTCTTCATGGGCTTGAATTCTTTTTGGATTTGGAAGCCCACATTCTTCATACCTATAAATAAACAATTAAGTATTAGTAATAAATTATATATTATATATATTTATATGATATACTATATGGTATATTATATACTTATATATTATATAGATAATTCATGCATGCATTCCATTGAGTATATATATGTATTATATTTACATGTTTATTATAATATATTATATATTATATATATAGATATATATTACACATAACTATTCAATTAAACCAATTTAAAATCAAAACGGGGGTTATAATTATAACAAAAATTTTACAAAATTAACCACTAATCACATCCTTAGCTCGATAGCAATGAAATAGGGTAAAAAAAAAAAAAAGGAATTCTCTATTAGTTGGGAATGAGTTGAGAAGGATTCATTTTCAAGATAGATAAGACTTCAAGGTTAAGAGGATGAAAAGGAAGACTAAGACTAGCATCCAAGGCATTCGCATAAATTACTAAGAAGCCCTTGGAAACCTCATGGGCTCAATGAGCCTTCAGATGAGAGAAAGTATAATCATCCTCAATAAGCTCATGCTGACCCATGAGTTCCTTGGTCTTTTCCTTACTTAGGAGAGTAACCTTCTTAGTAAAGGGAGTGCGCGAGCTAGACTTAAAACTTTCAGCGACAACCTCATGAGATAGCCAGGATAACACTATTATTGTGCCATAGAATTCTTGAGCGTCCACCTAGGGGTATTTTTGTCATTAGATGCCTAGGGGTATTTTGGTTAATAAGCCTAAGGCAAGCGAATCTCAAAAGTGGTCCCAAGACGGGATGTGTTTCCCAAGAAGAAACTGTGAGCAAATAGCAAAAGAGCCATTAGCTATAACTAGGAGGTGGAAATATAGTCTTTGGAGGGAAAAATGGTTTAAGGCATAAAGAGATATAAATAGGAAAGTCAAATGGTTAAAGAAATGGGGGCTTTTTGGTAGTTTCTAGAGGCTCTCTACAGCCTCCTTCTCTGAGAGGAATGTCTTATTGGAGAAAGCTTTTTCCCGTTGAGAGGATTTGTCCTCTCAATAGTTTCTTTTGGAAAGACTAGCCGTTTTTCTATGGCCATGGCAACCCTCTTAGAAAGGGCAGCCAAGCTCTTTCCTCTCGGCGGCCATAACATTTTCTCGACAAGGAGCATCATCTCTCTCGGCAGTAGCTTCCGATGAGGAATAAAGCCTCTTGGAGAGAATGATTCCTCTCAGAAAGCTCTTGGTCATCCATCCTCTCAATGATGTTAGGTCTCTCGGAAAGCCAGGTATCTCTCTCAGCCATGGCTCTTGGTCGTGTCTTCCCTCAACGAGGTCTCTCAGAGAGATTTCTTCTCGAGAGGCTTCGTCCACAAGCTTCATTTTAACTTTCCCGCGAGCTGGTTCTTCCCTCTACAACCAGCGTATAATATATATATATATATAACATGCATGTTTACGTGGTGGCCAGAGAGATGGCCTTAGGGGTTGAGATAGTTTATAATATACTAAGGCATTTATATAGTAAAGTATGTCTCCTAAGTACATAGTGGGCCTAACCTCTATGGCTTTGTCCCCTTATAACTATCCACTGCAATTCACAATGGTGAGCACCCATACGTACATGTGAAGGTCGGGCATATAATGGTACCTCATAAGTCATGCATATGATTAAATAGACAACATCTAGAGGTATTCTTTGTCAACTAGGAGCTTTTGCTCGGCAGGCCACTTAGAGACTAAGAACCTGCTTTGACAGCTTGTCGTAAGGCTCATCTTCTCTTGGAGGACCTCCTAGGGAGTTCGGTCCTGCAGGGGAGATTTTTCTTAAGCCCATTTGAGTGCAACTAACATGCAAGTCCGTCTTTGGCACCTTCTAACAGTACCGTGTTCACCTTCTTTGATCGGGTAAGGTATGACTGTCTTATGTTAAATGATAGTATTATCCTTTTGCTCATTGTAATGCTTTCCTACTTGTATTGGCTTAAGTATTGGAGGACATACACGGGTGAGGAATCCTCGTATGCCTTCTAACCTATTCTTGTGGGCGCAATTACACCCCGAGTGTCCGGGAGGCTACTGTCTGATGGAGTAGTCTGCTACTAAAGGTTCCCTCGGAGGTCCATCTACGACCCCGACCAGGATATAGTGAACCAGAGTTAACCAACGTACATTTCCACCAACAGAACCCTGCCAGCTATCCACCTTGCTCTACCTCGGCTTCAACATTCCCTCGCTACAAATTTCAATTCTTATATCTTGACAACAACAACAACTACTATCTTACTATACACCTTAACAAGAGACCTAGTTTGGGAACTAAAGCTACCAAAGCTCAAGTTGGAACTCGAGCTTGTCCCACTAGTTAAGCTTTATTAGTTTAATTTTGATGATGAGTATCTCAATACAAAACCTTAATAAGTGTTGCCTAAATGATGTTGAAATAAATGTCTTGGATTTCAAGTTTTTAATCTTAAACAAATCTTGAAAATGGTTTTTAACTTGTCTTTTAAATAAGTGAAAACTTGTGGATTATAAAATATTGTTAAAATTCTTAAAAAGGAAAGAAAGTAGCTCTAAAATAGAAAAAAAAATATTTAAACATTAAATCCAGTATTAAAATTGTCAGCCCATTCTCTAAGTCAATTGATTGATTTTTTAGAATTCTCAACTTCTTTTCTAAGTCTGTTGATTAGTCTTTCTTAATTGTGAGCTGTTTATAAAACAAGTCAACCAATTTTAGTGTACAATTTTTGGATCAATGTTTGAGGACTAAATAGTTAACTACTTTTCAAACTTGAAAAAATTATTGACTGATTTTTGAAATTTCATAATAAATTGTTGATTGCTTGTTGAAACTATTGACAATTTCTGTTTGGGAAATCACTAACGACTAGTTTTCTACAAGTTGATCATTTGCCATTCAAGTCTGAAATACTAGTTATTTTGAAAATCAATGTAGTTTTTGAAAGAGTGACTTATTCATTCGAGAGATCAAATCTTTAAATTACTTTTGAGCTTAATTGTTTCAATCTTTTCTTCTTCAAGGCTTGGTCTTATTCTGTAAATTCATTTTACTCTTGTTGTAACAAGATCTCGTGTTGAGATTCTTGTGTTAACTATTGTATTATTTATTTTTCTTTGTAAGAAGTTTTCTAGTGAAAAATGCTAGCAGGCTAGCGGGATAGCTAACTGTTGTATTAAACTATGGTTTACAGTCTGATTTTGATTTAGTGGATTTGGAAATCTCTCGTTGGGTGATAGAATAGTGGGTGTAGGTTGAGAAAGGCTGCCCTACTATAAATTCTTTGTATCTTTTGCGTATTTACCTTTTCAAGCATTGCATAACACTCCCATTGAAAAACATTTTTGCATAAAATCGCATCTTGTTTATCATTTAGAAAATAATTTTTAAAATCATCTAATTTCTATTCACTCAATTCACTTTTGCTCTTGGGTGTGTGTTGCCATATATATCAAAGTCTACCTAATAAGCTCATCCTCTCTAGATCTACTTGCTCGGAATAAGAGGACCTACATAATTGTGGAAGACCCATAACAGAAGGAAAGACTAGGAAGTGTAAATGTTCAATCGAGGACCCTGATTCGAGCATTGAAAAGTGAGGATATTGAAGATGTAAACAAAAATGTGGCAGCCTTAGGCCTAGAGCACTTTTATAAACTCTCGAGGAAAAGCGAATTGACAAGAAAAAAGAACACGGATGGGTGACATGGCATCACCCCCCAGCAGTCCATCCTTTTGTTTGAGAAGGTGTAAATAAGGCAACCATCTTGTTAGTAGTAGCATATGGACATTAGCCAAGATTGGCAATAAACACTAAGTGTCCAACAGTCGGGAAACGAAAGGGCAATCTCAACTAGTACTCCTGAGTTCGTGACTTGATCCTTGGAGCTTAACTCATGGAGTAAAGGGCAAGTGACAGGAGGAGTTTTGACTTTGCAAAAATTTACAAAAATACCTTTCATTAAAGCTCTCTAGAGGTGATACATGTCCAATGACATTCAAATTGAGGTTTAGGTCTCAACAAGAGAAAATGACTTGGCCCAAATAATTGGATTTATCTCGATCCAAGCCTCGTTCTCCACTTGTTTAGACTAGCCCGAGTTAGGATCCGATTAACTACATGACTCGATCATGACCCATCATTGCCTTAAAATACACATATATAAAGGCATAAATTATAACAAGCATGCACACTATTTTTTGCATGTTACTATTTTGCTCCATCTTTAATATCAAAACTGATTTAATTTTCGGAAGATATACTGCAGGATCTTTGAGTCCCTCCACTTTAAGTCCAACAAGATATAGGTAAATTTTGATTGATAATATCTACAAGATGCATTCAACTTCAAATAGATCTAGTAATAAAGGACTCCAATTATCATTAAAAGTACTCAATTTTATTAGTACCATCCAACTAAATACAATTCAATAAGATAACTAAATTTAAAAATTAACCAACCCATTTTCAAAATATCAATTAAATCAATAACAATTCTATTCATATTAATTATTTGTAAGAAAAACTAACAATTGGCATTTCAACATTAATCTTCATGGCTGACTTTACAAGAGTTGGTGGTGCTCTCTTATAGTATACTTAATCTTGGTCAATTTTAAATCTAATTAAAATTAAAAATTAATTTTTTAATATAATTTACCCCTTCATTTGATATTCAACGGATCACAGTTGAATTTGACCAAGATTGATTTTCTACTTTCCATGTAGTGGAGTTAAATATGGTCTGAGCTAGTTTCCGACACCAATACCGAACCAATCGCCGGCGCCTAGGCGATGCCGGGCCCAGGTTCGCACCTGATTTACGCTCTGGGTGGCGGCCAAGCCCTCGCCGCCGTGTCCGGCGGCCGCTTCAGCCCCCACCACTGTCTCGTCTACGCCATCAACGCCTTCTTCGGACCCGACCTTGGCTCCTTCTCCGAGTGGCTGGCTTCAACCCTCGGATTCGGCCACGCCTTCGCCTCGCTCCTCGAAAGCTTCGTCCACCACCCCTTTTATTACTTCTTACTCCTCGGACTCCCCCTCTCTCTTCTCTACAGCTGGGTCTCCAGGCTTCTCCTCCAGAAAGGCCTTCTTGATTCCGTTTCTGGCGTGAGTAGTTTGAATTATTGTGTTTTTAGCTTTTTGGGTTGTCTGGAATGTTTGATTAGCTGTCCATTTCTAGAGTTAGTAGTATGAATCCTTTAGTTTTTGCTTATTGGGTGTTTTGAATTGCTGGATTGGGGATTTAGTTTTGAATTCTTGAGCTTTTAGTTTATTGGGTGCCTGGAGTGGTTAATTGATGATTCATTTTCTGGGATGGGTTGTATGAATTCTTGGATTTTTAGGATTTTGGGTGTTTGTCATGCTTGATTGGCTTTTCCACTTCTGCATTTAGTGTAGGAATTAATGTTTTATCCTTGTTGTTTTTTGAATTTTGAGTGGCTCACTTGGGTTGGCGTGATACATTTGATTTCGCTCTAGAATTAATATTAACTTCCTGATTTGGATTCTTAAAATCTTAATTGGTTAATTGGCATATGCTATATGTGGTGTTCTTGACCAGAGTTTTAAATATTGGGCTGGGCAAAGATCAGACAGTCTTTCGATTGTACCTATGGGTCAAAATTAATTGAATAATATCTTGGATGTGGAAAATTAATTGATAGAGTTAATGGCATTGTTGTGCAAGAACAGGGAAAGCCCAATGCTTATTTTGCTTGTAGTACAATGCGAAAATGTTTGATAATTGGGGAAGAATTGTATACAAGAAATGGAAAACTCATCTTAAAAGATATTCAATAACATCTGCAAAAGAGATAAAGAAAACATACCATGAATTACTATTTTACCTGCAGGGCATATGTAAACACCCTTGAAGAAAGGTGAAGTATGGATTTTACATTTTATATTTCCTACTAGTTCTTTATTCAGTTAATATATACAGAAGTCTTTATTGTGGATTGTATCCAAGTTTGTACTAGCTGCTACCTGCTTAGTTCTTTCCGTATCATTTATATGGTATCATTTCATAAGTCAAGTTACATTTAGTGGCTCTAATTACCAGCAAATTGAATTTGTATTGATGCATTTTCTGTAGATCTCTCCTGCTTGCGGAGCTTTTTATTTTTAAGGCAATAGAAGTACTTATTTCTTTTATTGGTGAGAACTATTTTCTTGTTCCTTTTCCTGTTAAGATAACCATAAATATATCTGAGAACGCATCTCAGGAGGATTCTATCTTGATAATGCAGGTTTCAATATTATTTATAAGCCACTATTGCTAGTATAGTAGTGTTGGTTGTAGAATGCAGGTTTAACTATATTGTGAGGTTTTATGGTGCAGGTGCCCCTTACAAGGAGACAATGCTTGTTTTTGGTCTCAGCAGGTTCTTTATCCCACTTTTTCTTAGACCACTTGTTTGAGGTAATACTTGGATAATATTCTGGTATTCTTGGGCTGATGACATTATGAAACATAACAATGAAGTAGCTATGTCTAAGATCTGGTTTGCAGAACTATGCATAAGGCTGAGTAATGGCATTCTAGACTTTGACAACCTTTGGTTATGGTTAAACTATAAGGAAGATAAAGATGTTAATTGCTTTAAGAAAAATGGTATAGATTAGATTGTAGTTAGGTTGTCTAAACTGTTCAACAAGACATGTTAAGATGTGGAGAAGATTTTGATGGTGCATATTTGCAAGAACTGATGACAGTGAAAACTGACCCGAGTTTGATGGTGATATGAAGAGAATTAATAACACCTCCGGTTAGGGATGATAGAGGCTTTGCAATGCTCATGGTTGTGAATCAACTTTTGAATACCTGCACCCACAATAGGAGGTTGCTGAGGGGCTTCCTAGGAAGGCCCTCCAATGGTTAAGTTCGAAGTGATACTGTAACCAGAGAGAGAACGTGTAAAGATTGAATAATATGTTTAAAAAAAGAAGCCCCACCCCCCATTACCATTGAGTGTACCTCTATATATATGAATCTTGGCGTGTGGTTAGCTGTCATGGGGATTGCCTACCTGGCATGCTCCCTATCTGGATATTTACTTGCTCTTTCAACGTTCTCTCCTGGAATGTTCATGCTGTATAGGGGAAATGTCAACTGCTATAGATGCCTCCATGATCGCAATCCCCAACAAATCTGGAAAATCACCCTACTGTTTGATAGCTGCTCAAGACATTAAATAAACTTACTTCTTGTCTATCTTGTCCACTTGACAACTCACCATTGGTGTTTTATTTTTAACTACTTTAGATGCTATCCCCCTTCCTTTGTCCAGGTATTGGCTTTTAGGAAGTAAGTTATGGGTTTTTACATATTTCATGTTCTTTCCAAATTTATTCTATTATTATAATGACCAGGTAATTTATAAAGATAAATAGCTATGTAAGAATTGCCTCTTGAATGAAAACATTCTTTTGTTCACCCTTTTATTTTTACATGCTATGGAAAAAAAAGGATAAAAGGAGTTAGGGAAAAGGTTGCCTAATAAGTAGCCTCAAGATCATGTTGTCCTTCCCCTGAAAAAGTGAAAAAAAAAAAAATGAAATTTGCTGCTTTCTTAAGAGATTCCTTCCTATTTTATCTACATTGTTACAGAGAATCCACTCAATCTCATTGCTGTGGTTCTCTTTTACTGTACTATCTTATGACAGAGATTCTATTGTCCTTCATTCAGGTTCCTTTCTCTATTTTAAGTTTAATGGCTCATATTCACAAATCATACATCCTTCCAATAATTCCTGTTGCTCCTCTTAGAGAACAGATTCTCCAGATGGAGGTGAACTTATCAATCATTATTCATTTAGCAATGCCACAATGCAGATCAATATGTTGCTTTTTTCCCCTTCCTTTGATGTACATTGTACTCTCATTGTAGTGCTTTTTCCTACAGGTCATTGCTAGTCACACAGGGAAGAACACCTGGCTGTATAGGTGTAGGATATCTATATGGTTTGAGTCATTTGAGTTATTGGGAACTTATGCAATCCAAGTCTCTTAAGGCCTCAGAAATACATATACAAACAAGGCGTCTAGGTGCTGGCCACAGAGGTGTCTTGGTGGGTTCCTACATGACTAAGTCATTCAGGTACCTTTTTTTGGTACCTGCGTGGGAGGCCATGTAGGTACCAATAGTGGTACTTATGTGGCTAATTGCATTGTGCCATTTATGGTCCTTACATGACTGGTCTTAAGTGGCATTTGTGGTACCTACATGGTTGGCCATGAATTTTCCAGGAGGGAACGTGGGAGGAGAAATCCCATGAAAGCCAATCGCTTGCCATGATCCATATATCTAGAGGTACATTCATCGGTAAAGGGTTCTTTTCTGGAACATATTCTGCACTTCTCACATTCTCTCCCTGGTTACAGTATAGTTTATGACTTAACCTACAAAGGGCCTTCCCAGGAAACTCCCAGGCAGCTTTGTGTTGTTGATGTAGGTTTTGAATAGTTGAGTCACGATCTTAAGCACTGTAAAGCAGCTATCATCCTTGATTGGAGGCCTTATTAATTTTCTTCAGATAAACATCTAATTTAGGTCAGTTTTCACTGTCATCAAGAACAAACAGATATCTACAATTGCAAACAGCTGTATCAAACTTATAGCACCATAAATTTTGCATCTTGTAGGGGGACTGGATGTCAAGGTTTTAAAAAGTTATTTGACTTCATGCCTAAAACTTGAATCATTGAACATTTAGATACAGCTGACATATGCATATTTAATTGCATTTGTATGTGTATATGCTTTTTATGTGTTTGAATAGAGAAACAAGAGAATTTACATGCATTTATTATCAATGTAGCAAAATTTCTTGGAGAAGCAAAAATATATGTGCTTTAATGGATGGAGCATCAATTTTGGGATTTAACTAAAAAGAACCAACACTTTATTGTGTAGGTAGTCAAGATACTTAAATGTTGCAGTATTATCTAATGCAGTTGGATGAATGAGAAGTAGGATTCATATATTGTTAGATCTTGAGGAACTTTCTAGACCTGTGCAAGTTATTGAAGAAAGAGAAAAGAAAAGAATTTCCTGGTTTCTTTCCTGAAACAAGTTCTGTCATGTAGCTATCCATTAAAAACATATTTTAGTTTGAAGGGCATGATAGAGGTGAAAGCCTGGTGGATCCCAGTTAAATTCCTTTGGTATAATTCATAGCTTATCTAGGATTAAGCATATTATGGAGGATTTAATTGTCAAGAAATTCTGGAGTAGATATGAGTACATTAGATTTTAAAAAAAAAAATGGTCAAGAGCAAAGGCAGGTCTAGGACGTAGTCTCAGTGGGGGCAACTTTTTTAGTGCAGTATCTAGCACATTATGCATTTAATTGAATATATAAAATAACAAATTAAAAGGTAAAAATAAATCCATTTCTTAATTTTCACTTACTCAACTAGATTTCATATTTTGAAAACATTATGAAATCAATTCATTATTAATGCTGTTAAATGCATCCTTATGATGTATATGACCAAGCAAGTATTAGTCCAACCATCACTCATCTGATAACAGTGTATACTCTTTCTACGGTTGCAGTAATAACAGGTAAAACAAATATCAAGTTTACAAACAAATAAACTAAAAGGATAGGCGAAAGTTCTTGTTTCAACTAACTTTACTGCATGAATTTCAATCCCTTTTAAATGGAAAAATTCATTATTGCTGCTTATATCAATAAAATAAGTCTCAATCTGATTATCAAGTAATATGAGCTCACAAAGAACTAAATCCAAACAATTGTTCACAAAGAATTGAAAAAAAAAAGTGTATTTGTTAGTTTATCAAGCTTGAAGGAAAACTTATAAGAAAACTAATGATTGTATGGGGCAGGCTAGGAAATCTAATTTGATTATCTTTTGAAAATTACAAGTCACCCATTAATATTGTTTATTCTTTAAAAACTTTATAAAATTACAAAATACGCTTGATTTTCTTTTTAAACACTTGAATATTTTAACCTATTATATAATAACTCAATATTTTCTACTTTATGTTACTTACACTTTTATTGTTTTTTTTCTTTTTAAATTGACCAACATGTTATATATTTTGGAGGGGGCAATCTCAGATTTTTCTTAACTGTGTGGGCTATGCATAATTTTTGAAAAATTGAGAAGGTGGCTCCGTCATTGCAAAAGGGTGTCTTCCTTTTAGGCGTTTGAATCACATAGAACTGATAATTGAATATCAGTTCTCCAAATAATAATAATGAAAATGTGTTCTCTTGGCTATGTTTTTGGTTGATTCGTTCTTCCAATCATTTCAAGGTAAAAAGTATTACCTGAAAGTGCAATCTTGGAGTGTACTTGTTATCCATACTTAACATGATGCAATTCGGTAAATGGCATGTGATTGCATATAATGTCATTCACCAAGATGTATGCCTATTAGAAGTATTATGAGTTGTGGAATGTAATGCCAACACATACAATAGGCTTGATATGGTACATTCGTGACATGTTGAAGGCTCCACTCTTCTATGGTTGCATTTGTAAGAATAGCATTTAGGAGGTTGTCCATAAGCCTCTAGAAATGTCAACAACAATAGTCAAAACTTAATCGCACTAGATGCATTCTAGCTTCCTAACTATTTTGTACGTCAGAAAAGCCTCTGGAGATGTCGATTCAAAGGTAAAAATAAGTGCTTGAAAGGATACAAGGGTATCCAGATATTTCTTAAATCTTTTTTTTTTTGGCTAGGTAAAGAGCAGATATTTCTTGTATCACAATGAGTGATAATTCCCCTAGAAACTATGAACTTTATTAAGCGGTCTTAATCCCACTTGGTGGGGTTGGCTGTATGGTTTTTATCTTGTCAATCATTTTTATCTATCCATTGTAATGTTATTATACTTCATGTCATGCATAAGAATTTACCACCAATTATTACTTGGTCTTTTCCTACCTCTTTTGTCACAAACTTCTTTCTTTTTGTTGAATTTTGACTTAGTAGCTGCTGATGTGGTTTGAAGAAGTTAAAATAAAATAGGATTATCCATAACCAATAAATTAGCAAATATTTGATATTATTTGTTAGTTATTTTGGCTGGATATTATGCCATATTATTCTCCACTTTATGCTCATTTCAGTTTATATTTTAGCTGTATAAATTAGAGTTTACGATTGAATAAAATACGACTTTCGCTTTGGTATTTTTTCCCTTTCATTTTCTTCTTTCTTCATAAAATACCAACACTTTTCATCCATCCTCATGGGAGTGTTTATTGGCCGTCTTCTCATATGACCTAACCATCTCAATTTCATCCCATGCACCTTATCTTCAACATGTGCTACTCCAACCTTTTTACACAGTCCTTTATTTCTGATTCTGCCTTTTACTGCATGGCTTCACGTCCATTGTATCCTTGTATTAGTTGCTTTCGTGTTTTTTTTTTTTTTTTTTAGAATATCAGGAGAAAATTTATTTGGTTTGGGATGGAATTCTTCCGGAGAAGGAGTTCTAAGTTGAAGGGAAAGTTGTGAGACACTTCATGCCACACATACTAAAAGCAGAATATCTAGTTAGAAAAATAGTTGGATCAGGTGCACAAGTGTAGAATAAGATGACGACAGACTCTTGTGCCTCTTATGAGAATGTTTGAACTACCTCATGAAATCACGTGATCCCCAAAAATGAAAACAGAAGTACTCTGGACCAGTTCTTTCTTTTCTATTTTGCTCTACTTTTTTTCTTCCTTTTAGGGGCAAAGATTCGACGTCCCCTTGGCAAAGCCCTTTGAGTTTGAATAGCGCATGATCTGCTAATTAATGTTCCTATATGGCCCTATTTGTTCCCTAGTGGAGATCCGGAAAGATAAAAATGCCAACCATGACTTTGAATGGCATGGCCACTTGAAAGATTGATTGTACATATATCTGCAAGACCACTTAATTCTTAGAGTGGACAGTGTTTATGAAAATGAGTAAATTAGTGATGTTCACTTGTGAGGAAATTCCAATTCCTTTAATATAGTTTCTCCTTTCTCTTTCTCTTGTACAAACTCATAACCATCCAATAGGCAGTATCTTTTGGCAGGCTAATCAGTGAATGCATATGATTGTTGACAGGAAAATGGCCATTCTTCTATGTATACTTGGATATTGAGTACTGGTTGGTGGGAAGGCCGAGCAGCAATCACCCCAGATGGCGTTGTTGTCGTTGGCCTCTTATGCACTGGCCTGATCTGCGGTTTTATTTACATTAACAGGTCAAGTTGATGTCAGTCTGGTGCAAATGTTTTTTGAGACCTCTAGGGGCTTTTTTGACACATTTGGTTCCTAATTGGTTGTCTCCTGCACTTGCAGAGCAAAGCCCTTGAAGTCCGTCAGGAAACAGTCAAGTGAATCGATGAGACTTATTCTGATCATAGCAATCCTGTACTGCTCATGGTGTGCAAGCCAGATTTACCTGGCAAATCCTCGTCGACCTGCAGTTGGTGAAGAGGCTGATCTCGGGGTTCTCGTGTTTCTAGGCACCTACTTTTTTCTCCCTCACTGGTTATGTATTGTGTCAATGAGCCCGAAAGACTATGCGGATGCATCAGAGCAGCTGCCACGGTAACAGCATCCCCGTGGCAATAGAAGTGGCTGCTAGGCTTCAACGACATCATCTGTTGTGTATGAATATGATGCCTCTGCCCTGTGCTTGGCTCCTCTGCTTTTCACTCAAATTTTGAACCTCAATACATATGGTGGGACAAACAAGTGTTAGGATGGGCAAGAATGAGATTGATTGAGCCATATATGGTAATTTTGTTCTTTCTTAAGAAAATTAGAAAATTTAAAGCTGGTTGAGCCAAACAAAGCTTTACTAACAAGTGTTAGGTGGTATGTAACTCGTACTTGTACATTCTTTTTAATATCTTGTGCTTATTGTAAATGGAAACAAAAGGGAAAATGCAAATGGTTATTAATTTTTGATTACTTCTAATATTTATTTGTTCATATAAAAGAATATAATTTATGAAGGCTTTGACGTTGATCAGTTGCCAGTTGGACACTAATTTTGCGCGCCATTCTAACCGACTTTAACGGCCGCGTCAATCCGAAATCCCTGCAACTTTTCATGCCTCGCCGTGAACTCAATTCAAACCACCACCACCGGCAGCCACTTCCTTCCTCCCTCCCTCATTCCCTCTCTCTCTCTGCGCCGCCGCCCCCGCCATCTCTCTCCGTCATGGCGACGTATAATCTCAATTCTGGGTTCCTGCACGACAAGCCCGCCGCCAACAACCTCCGGAAGACGAACAACAAACTCGGCCACCCGCACCACCACGCTTCCGCTTCCACCGCCACCTCCAAAATCCGGTACCTCCCGCTGATCTACGACCACCAGAAGCCGTGGTGGGACCAGATCCTCGACCCCGGGAGCGAGTTCGCCAACAAGTGGAACCACATCTTCCTGGTGGCCTGCCTCGCCGCCCTCTTCCTCGACCCCTTCTACTTCTTCCTCCCCCACATTGGCGGCCCCCTCTGCATGCAGTCCGACGTCGGCCTCGGCGTCCTAGTTACCGTCTTCCGCTGTGTCGTCGACCTCTTCTCCTTCCTCCACATGTCCATGAAATTCCGCACAGCCTATGTGGCCCCTAGCTCCCGCGTTTTCGGCCGCGGCGAGCTAGTCACGGATCCCAAGATGATCACCATGCGCTATTTGAAATCTGATTTCTGGATCGATCTCGCCGCCACGCTTCCCCTTCCCCAGGTAAATCAATTTCGGCCTTGAACTTGTTAGATTTTGGGAAATTGCAAATTGCAGCAGTCTCTTCAATAATTTGTTGTTGAATTAGGTCTATCTGGCTTGAATTGGGACTTCGTTTAATAAAATTTCGTTGAATTGGGATTACGCATTGCATTGTCAAAATGCACTTGGTAATCAACCATCTAGCTGAAAGATTCCAATTATAAGCACTTAATAATAGGGTTGTAAATGACCTCTTTGGTATTTCATTTGTTCAAAGGTTCTTAATTAACTACTAAATGTCATTTTGATCTAAAGAATTGGGGATCCTTAATTCGGTTTATTGACTTAAGGAGTTCAAATAGTTTGGCTTGATACAAAATTTAGCTATTTGTGCATTTGTACCATATGTAAATTGAATATTCACATAGATAATGACAATGGCATAAAACAGAAAAATGTGAAAAATTGCACAATGGTTTAGAGTAATCTTTTGTTGTCTTTCATGTAGTCATGAACGATATAAACACTCATTACACTATCCCAACTTCAGTGAAAGATGTAACAATTGAAAGAAAGCTTTTGAATTTGGCTCCTTTAATCTGAAAAGAAAAGATTGCTTAAACTTCTCAAGATGTTTTCCCTTAATCCACAACTGTTTTAGGATAATTGCAAAAGATGACATTTGGAAGATAATGAAATGGTTAAGCTCCATCAGTGATACAGAAAAAGATAAAAGAGGAAAAGAAAAGGTTTTGGGATGGTCACTCAAAGTGATGTTCATCCCTAGTATGTGGGGCTATATTTTCATATTGGGTACAGGAAATGGACTTTTTGCATCTCTAAATTCATTCCTTTAGTTTCCCTTCCCCTTAGCTTTGAATGTTCTTTGTTGGTGCAATTATTTTGCATGTTCCAAATGCTCAGGCTGTTTAGTAGCTCCCTCTTGTTTTCCTTCACATATGGACTCGCACTTCTAAACACACATGCATTTTGGATTGTGGTGATATCTACTTATTATCCAATCGTCAATCTGTCAAAGCTTTTGGTGCTTATGTGTTGATACTTTCTCAATAATTACTGCCAATTATTATTGGGATTCTATTTTGCCTTCAGCTTCATTTCTTTAATGTAATTTAGACACAGTTCTATTTCCTTAAAAGGACATGGCAATACTTGCCTCAGCTTTATATTGGGCTCTTAAAACATGAATTGCCAACCAAAAGACCAGATGCACTATAGGTCAACTTATTCCTGAACATATAATTTGGTGTTGAGATATTATCCGCTATTTTGTAGAAATGTATATGAAAAACTGTGAAAAGTTTGGAGAGCTGTTTGTAAAAGGATAAATCTTCCTGGTGAATAAAAAATGCTGGAATCATTTTCTCACTGGAGATACGAGTGGACATTACTTATGTAGAGAAAAATGTAATTTTATGTTATCACAAGTGATATTATGAAGAGAAATCATTTTTAACTTTTTCATCTTTGTCACTGATTTGACCTTCTGAACTACATTTTTGGTTGGTGAATTTTGATAGCATTTTTGCTGGAGAGGATCAACATACAGTTGCAATAGCTTTACTTTGCTCATGTACATATCATAATTTGAAGAGCTCAAGAGAATTGTTCTGTCATTACCTTCTCATTATTGATAGAGAGTCTACTGACCATCAACTATTTTCCAATGTTTCAATTTTCTGTTTTGTGTTGGCAGATTGTCATCTGGTTTATATCTCCTGCAGTAAAAAGTCACACAGCTGCTCATGCTAACCACACCATTTCTCTGATCATTATCGTTCAATATATTCCACGATTGTTTGTTATTTTTCCTTTAAACCGGAGAATTATTAAAACTACAGGGGTGGTAGCTAAAACTGCTTGGGCAGGAGCAGCATACAATCTTCTTCTCTATCTGCTAGCAAGTCATGTGAGCTATCACTTCACTAATTTTGAGTTGTTACTTAAATCATGCTTCTGTGTCATTGTTGAAAGTAATGATGCCAAAATTTCCATTTCCCTGACTCCATTGAAGATATCTCTTTCACTATTGTTAGTGTTGTTTTGGATTGTCAGTGCAGGTTTTAGGTGCTTCATGGTATCTGATGTCTATTGAGAGGCAGTATTCATGCTGGAGACAGGAATGTAGAAGGGAGATGAATCTCACACACTCTCCATCATGTACTCCTTTGTTTCTGGATTGCAAAAGTATACAAGACCGTGGACGCCAGTATTGGTTGAAGGCTACCAGAGTCCTGGTAGAATGTGATGTTCGATATAGTGGGAATTTTGAGTTTGGAATGTTTTCTGATGCATTCACAGAGGATGTTGCTTCTTCAAATTTTATTGAGAAATACTTTTACTGCCTTTGGTGGGGTTTGAAGAACCTAAGGTGTGTGTCATTCAATCTGGAAGTTCGCATTTTGCTTTTCACCCAAATTTGGTTAAATTGACAAAATGGAAATGAACTTTTACCCCAAATCCCAGTTTGGTAGATGAAATGTTCCATCTTGTGTAGCATGCATTTGGAACATTATGTGGCAACATGTAGTCCTTTCTTATCTCTCTTTTCCAAATCAATACTTCTGTTTATCTCATAAACAAACTCTAGCGACCTCCTTTTAGTTTCTCCCTGAAATTGGCTATGCATTAGTGGGGATTTTGAAGAGAAGAGATCAAGGGAGAGGTTGGGTCAACTTCGGGCTGATGGAAATGCATTTTTGCTTAAATACATTCACAGATAAGGCATAAAAACTGGAAGCTAGATAGTATCTGCAGATACCACTGAAATTTTCAGATAATCTACATGTAAATATAGAATTCTAATGAAGGACACAATACAATCCTACATGAGATGGGACTGAGCTTCTTTTTTAGTTTTTGTTCCTTTTTTTTTTTTTTTTGTCTCAGTAAGGTCATGGAGGACTGTTTTATTTATTTATTTATTTTGCTCAGCAAGGACACAGAGGACTGAGCTTTCTTGTCAGCTAAATTTTGGGCACATTTGTTTGGCCACCAATCTGAAGTTGAGCCTCGAGGCTGAAGCTCTTCTCCCTTGGGCTTGTCAACTGAAGTTAAACATACTGTGGACTTTGTGTAATTAAGTTTAGTTATATATTTAGTATTGGTTTTATTTTTCTTAAGTCAACCCTTTGTTAGTTATATTTATCTGTACCTGATCTCACAGCCAATGGGTATTTTGGTAGTTTCACATGTTTTATATATCAGCCACGTAATGGGTCATATCTGATATTCTAGGCCAAGTTATGTTCTCTGGTCAACCTACTACTTGGCTGGATCTGTGATTTAGGAAAAGCTACTTTTAAAAGTTGAGAGAGTATCACCAAAATAGAAACCAGGGCATTGGTTGGTATGTGATGCAACAACGCAAAGCTTGTTCATCTGGTTTGCTAATGCACAAGGCTTGCGCTACTGCAGGGTTCTGAAGACAATCAGGTTATGTAGCTTTACTCCCTGCATGCAGAGATGTTGCTTTCATGTTTCAACCTGATGGCAGAGCTGCCTTTATCCCTATCCCAAGGCCATCCCTCTGCATGTAGGGGTAAGGCTGACTGCTTTAATACCTTTGATTAATGAGGATGAACTTGTCGTTTATGTCCTTAATTGAAAAATAAACTAAGATATGGAAGACCTGAATAAACATTTCAAGCAACTGTTGAATGATCGAGCCAGATGTAACCAAGAATAGCAATAACAAAATGAACTAAATACAACCCTTGTGTGTCACATTCACAGGACTTTAGACAGTTGTCATTCTCACCTCCTGAATGAGTAAGTCAAATATAACCAAGAGTGGCAATAACATAATTAAACAAATACAGTCCTGGTAGGTAAAATTTGTTGGAGTTCCTAAACATTAACTAGTTTATGATTTTGATAAATATTTTTCATTGTCCTATTACTCCTGCATTAGGTGAACCTTTTTGATTAGTTGACTCCTGGGAACACGGAGAAACTCATCAGGCCTTCATTCTGTGCTAATTTTATTATGTTAACATTTTCTCCAGGCATTTCTGTGCTATGTGTACCACAATGATGTATAAAATATATTGCTAATTTATAAATCCAAATTGAAACTGTGTTTTGCTTCTCTTATAAGTTTTATAATTACTTCAATTTGTTGAAGAAGTTAATTTAATGATATTCTCAGTATATCTCCTAAATAATACTAGAGACTTTTCTGTTGACATATTTCCATAATTCCCAAATCGTTGCCTTTTCCATTTTCCATGCTGTTGAAGATTTTGTTATGGTTTCTGGTAAATCCATCAGGATCTTGGGGTTTTTCTAAGTTCATTTTTCTTTTTTTGGTTCCTTTCTTGCATTCATGACACTTGTCATGGAAGATGTTAATCTGCATTTCAATTGGGAGAAAATGCCTTCCCTTTTTATTGGTTCCGTGCTTGCTTTTGGTATGTATGGTAAAAATCCAAATGCCATTTCAAATATTAGTGCTAACACTTTTCTTTCATTTCGTGGCATACAGTTCATACGGACAAAATTTGAAGACAAGTACATATGTTGGGGAAACATTGTTTAGTAGTATTATTTGTCTTGCTGGCTTATTTTTGTTTTCACTGCTGATTGGAAATGTGCAGGTACTTTCTCATATCATATAAATGCATATACCTGCTTTCCTGTACTTCTTACTGTCTTCTTATGACTGGAGCTGATCTTCCTTGAGCTTCGAAAATTAACATGAGAATGCTGTGGTAGCTGTGCAGCTATACAAGAAAAGATAAAATAAAAACAAGATTGTACCCAGTAAGGCTTGAGTGACTTATATTGAAGATAAGCTATGAGAGTCACTATTATTTGAGAAGAAGACTGACAGACCCACTTGTGAGACAAGGAGATGAAATGTAGGAAGTTTGTAATGCAAGAGAGAGAGATAGAGAGAGAGGGATATGGCCTTGGATAAAGTAGCTGAAAGTTTAAAATTTACGTAGCCAACCTCCCCTAATGGGATTAAGGCTTGTGATTGTTGTTGTTGTTGTACAAAAAGTGGGTCAAAGCATAACTTAGATGAAAGGAGGCACAGTGAAAAAAAAAAAAGAAAAAGAAAAAGAGAGAATATGTCAAACAATTAACTAATTAAACCAGAAATAAGGATAACGTAATTTCAGGTTTTGTGATCTTAATTGATGATGGCTGTGTAGAAAGCAGAGTATGGTGCGGACAATC
The DNA here is from genome assembly GCA_036245055.1 of Diospyros kaki. Classification (NCBI taxonomy): domain Eukaryota; kingdom Viridiplantae; phylum Streptophyta; class Magnoliopsida; order Ericales; family Ebenaceae; genus Diospyros; species Diospyros kaki. The sequence continues at coordinate 10,670,999 of BSEG01000003.1, forward strand.
TCATACTTTTAAGTAATAATTAGATTTTTTTTTTTTTTTTTTTCTGAATCAAATTTTATTAACTGTAGAATGAAACAGAAAGCAAGATCATCCAATCTGACAAAACAGAAACTGGAACAATAAAAGTTAGACCCATTCTGTTAACAAAAGATTCATCAAAAGCTCAGACTCTTTCTTTGGTTCTGAAGCCTGCATGTAAAGAATCAACCTACTGTGTTTCATCCAGTTTCTGTTCACTCTCAACACTCCTAGATTCAATTTAACCGTGTTTCTCTAATACCAAATTCTGTTTGTCACAGCTGAACTAAAGCAGAAAATAGAATTCTCTTTAGGGGGAGTTGAAAGTCCAAGCGACTTAGAATTCAATAGCAAGGAGATACAATGCTGAAATGAGTCCAAAATAAAATGTCAGTATGAATACTAGAAAACCAAAGAGAACTTGATCTGGAACAAGACAAATACGTACGAGGAAGATTCTTCTGCATTACCACACAGATTGCTATCAATCATGCTTATTGGAAAACTTAGTAGCCATTCATTTTATTGGTATAGCATCAGAAGCTATTCTCCATACCAGAATTTTTAATCTGAAATGGATCTTCATCTTCCAAACATTTGCTCGTTCCTTTACACTTAAAGCTGGAGGCTACATCCTGTAACATTAATACAATTGTAATAAGGTTCCTTGGCAGAAAATCAAGTGGGTCTTTCTCAAAATTCTTGTTCTTGTTTGTTGAAAGTAGCATCAGCAAAACTCCATTCCAACTCAAGTTATCCCAGTGAATTAGAGAGACTTCGCTTTAGCAGGTTGGTGGATCTCAGACACAAGCTATGTGTTTTAAAGTGTTCCAAGTTTGACACCCCGGAGTCTTTCCAAATATCAATGGATGATCCGTCTCCAAATATTTTTTTGATAATCTCCCTGCAATCTAGAATGCCCCTCCAAATGAAGGAGTCATTCCTCTTTTTTTGGCCATTCAAAAGTTCAGATTCTTAGTCTTTGTTGTGGTGCACTTTAATTCAGAGTTGAGTATTCTCATGGCTCAGTCCCAATAGCATTTTCCACCCCAGGTTAGCTATGAGGGCTTTGTTAAAATATCAAACCTGATAAACCTAAAACCATTTACCTATTTAGGTGCACACAGAAGTTCTACGTGTTTAGTTCTTTTCTCCTAATGTATGTGCGTAATGGTTAGCAGCAAAAAAAAAAATGCATGTTTCATCCTGATTATATGTAACACAATGTCTTGTTTATGGTTTGGATTATTATCGAACTGCTGAAAACAGATGTAGAAATGAAATGGGGGTGGTATGCTTCAGAGGTGCAGAAATACCATGTGTGGTGTACGTGTCAAAATTATTTAGAAGGAATGAAATAGGTAGAATCTGATTTTCTTGGCAATTTAAATAATTAATCTGGTAACAATGTAACATAATGAAATAGTATAAGCTAGAATAGTAAGTAGGCACCAATTGTACAAAATTACGGGGTTAAAAGTAAGTGCTTTCAAACTAAGTAGTTAGTAGAAACCAATTAAGTTCTCTGAAACTCCTACCTCAGCCAAATAAAACAATAAATCCCAAGGGGACAAATGCAACTTACTTTTATAATATACTCGTAGTCTAATTTTTTCTGGTTTTTGCAGTAAGATTAATTTATTTTTTTCTTTTCTAATGAAGCTATGCATGGTGCTCCTGTCAAAGATTGAAGTATGGAAATTGTGACATTCAAGTACATTGTCTAATTAAATTTGTAGGACAAGATTTTTTGTAGCTCTAGTTCTCTGTCCTGTTTTTTGAATCAAACCTCTTGAATTGAATCAGTTTACTTTCTTCTTCAATTGAGGAGAAAAGACCAACTAGACATAACTTTATTCTAACATTTTTAATTGTTTTGTTCTGTTTTATCCAGGTCTATATGGATTTAACTCCTAGATTTTGTCCTTTATTTATTGTCAGCACAAGCCGATCAGTTTCATCTCCTGAATTCCCTCTTCTTTTTCTACCCGTCTATCCAAAAATCTCATTTCGCTTGTGTTAACTTTGAAATATGTCTCCATCCTTCCATTTTATATCATATTGGGTTTCCTTGAATATATTTATTTTTCCTTTCTATTTTTCACTTTTCAGTAAAATGGGAACTATAATCTGATTAACCATCAAACAAATGACTTTCTCTCTTCTTCTATTTCAGGAGATCTTCTTCATCTAGGACAACGTTCTTTGTGCATATATGTATTTTGATATCTTTGAAACTGATTGCATTGCTGGAGATAGAAGTCATTTTTTTTGCTTATGGGTTCTATGTACTTCATAAGCTTCTGGTCTTAATACTATAAATGAATCCTATATGATTTTAATAATTTTCCAATTTTAATACTATAAGACGTGTTTGTATGTTCTTCTTGATGTTTATGTTTTATGTATGAAGAACTACTTGCAATCTTCAACGGCAAGACTCGAGGAATGGAGGGTCAAACGAAGGGATACTGAGGAGTGGATGAGGCACAGACAACTACCTCCAGATCTTCAAAATCGCATTCGCCGTTTTGTTCAGTATAAGTGGATTGCTACCAGAGGAGTAGATGAAGAAGAAATACTGCAGGCCTTGCCTTTGGACCTCCGATGCCAAATCCAAAGGCATCTCTGTCTTGCCCTTGTTCGCCGGGTAATTTCCCTGCCCCTTGGCCTTCATGGTTGCATATTGAAGCCTCAATATGCTTTTCATCATCTACTACTACATTTATTTCAATCATGGAAAAAGTGCCTAAATTTCTGAGCAATGGGGCTTTCTGTTTGTCCGTGGATTACCTATAGCACTCGATATGCTTAATTTGCCGTAGATAACAACTTGCTGTTCTAAGAAGGCCTCTCTTGTCATCAGGTCCCATTCTTCTCGCAAATGGATGATCAGCTTTTGGATGCAATATGTGAACGCCTCGTCTCATCCTTGAGCACCAAGGAAACGTACATTGTTCGGGAAGGTGATCCAGTTATTGAGATGCTTTTCGTCATCAGAGGCGAGCTCGAGAGCTCCACAACTGATGGTGGCCGGACTGGATTTTTCAATTCCATTACTCTCAAACCTGGGGACTTCTGTGGGGAAGAACTGTTGACGTGGGCCTTAATGCCCTCCTCGACCCTAAACCTCCCATCTTCAACTCGAACTGTCAAGTCCCTCACTGAAGTTGAAGCATTTGCACTTCGAGCAGAGGACCTCAAGTTTGTTGCGAACCAATTTAAACGCCTCCACAGCAAGAAACTGCAACATGCCTTCCGATACTACTCCCACCAATGGAGAACATGGGGAGCTTGCTTCATACAAGCTGCGTGGAGACGGCATACTAGAAAGAAGCTGGCAGAGGAATTGTTGAAACAGGAGAGTTTGTATTATCTGGAACTTCCTGAAGGAGTCACTGATCCTGGTGCTGAGGATTATGATTATGATTATGATCATGAAGTCAGTGGTGCTGCTGGCAACTCCATGGTAGACAGCACCGGACAACATCTTAGCGCCACATTTTTAGCCTCAAAATTTGCAGCAAATACTAGAAGGGGGCTTGCGCAAAAGGTTAAAGCTGCTACCACCGGCTTGGAGATGCCAAAGAAACTGTTCAAGCCGAATGAGCCCGATTTCTCTGCAGATTCATAGCAAGAAGAAAACACATGCATCCGCAGGTATGGCATTCTTCTGCATCTGCAAATACACTTCATCATCTCTGATCCCTAATTCATGAAGTCCTTTCCTAACTTTGATTATTCACACAAGTTTTAGGAGTTTATGAATCAATCTTAACTCTGTTTCTGTTATGAGAGCTTCTGTACAAAAAAGACTAGCTAGTTACACTCCGCCTGCTGCCTGCTGGGATTAAGGCTTGTGATTAATTGTCCAATGTATCATCAAACTCTTGATAATTATGAAAAATCATGAATCGTGAATCATGAAACAAACCCAAGTTGGAAAATTTTTTAAGGATATTTGTATATCTGAAAGTGATACCATAAGCATTGAAGCATCTTCTTCTTCTTCTATGGAGCAAATTTAAAATTTATGCAATAATTTTGAAAAAATTACAATGACAGATTGGTTTGAGCTATTTGCACCTCTTGCAATTTAAAAATGCTTCTGAAGTTCTCTGTGGTTGGAATGTTTTGCTTGGAGACCCCTTCTGTTACAAACGGGCGTCAACCAAATCTTCATTATGCTAGATTAAACTAATTAAATACAAATTAACTTAAATTTAACAAAAATAAAAAAAAATTAACTTCACAAAGTACAGTGCTAGTCAGATTATCAGCACGTGACGGTTCTAGTGATCGAACCGTCGTCAGTCGAAGCTAATGGGCTCCAGGTCTCTGGAAGAGAGAGAGAAGAAGAAGAAGATAATGATGATAACACAATTGATGGTTGATAAAGACACTATCGATGTTCTCTAGCCAGAAGACAAAACATGGTCGATGGGAAGACATAGATAGTCTAAATTTGGATTTGGAACCTTCGATTTCATTCTACAACAGTTCCAATGGTTGGAACCATCACTAACGAAGGTTTTTATCTAGACATAACCCTCCTCTTTTTTTCTCTCTTTTTCTCTCATTGTTGCCAATGACCATAAGGCCCTAATTACCAGAAGTTCCTTAAATTAGGCAATTTCAAAAGTACACCTTCTCTCTTCCCTTGTTACCTTTAGGAGTACTTGACAATATTGAATATGCCAAATCAAATGCTAAATAATTTAGTGAGGGTTCAAAAATAGAATTTTTTTATGTATATTAGATGCGACAGGTACCTTGACATGACCATATAAAGGTAGGTCAACATCAAAGTTAAATCATCTTTTTTTTCAACCTTTCTAAATAAGGTTAGGATGAAAAAACACCAAATTCATTCAAATGAAATGACGACTAGCTAAGAGCTGCCTGAACATGTCAACACATATGGAAGCAATGTGAAATAAATTAAGTACTTTAAGGGGAGAGCCACTCACTATTTTTGAAGTTTGCTATCTAGTTATTCGAGTATAGATACTCTAGATCTAGATTTTTTTAAGGTCTTATCATTAAGCATTAAATGGGGATTAGGTCACACTATTTATTGCTTTATTCATTTATTATATTTAGTATTTATATACTTTTTTTTTCAAATAATCTAGATGTATCACGCGCCACATGCGCTTGTGACTACTGCTATTACTCCATGGCGACTTTCTTCCTCCTTCCTCCATTCATCATTCGATTGTTGGAGAATGTTAGGAGCCATTTACTTGTGAAAAATGTTTCTTTTTTTTCATCTTCGTTTCATGTTTTCATTTTTACATAAAATTAAAGAAAAATGAAAAATGCGTTCATTTCTACCAAATATGAAACCAGTTTTAAACTTCAGAAAATGAGAAAATGTATTCAAAATCATATTATTTTCTACTTGAACAAAAACTAAAAATAAACTAACATTGATTTACCCTTATATTTTATTATTATTTTCCATTTTTCAAAACTATTTTATTGTTTTTTTATTAAGTAAATTGTCAACAAAAAAAAAATTAAATAAACAATTATGAGGAGAGGTCAATAAAGAACATGAACAGTGAGAAGGAGAGGTCGATAAAGGAAGCTGAAGGATATGTGACGATCAATGAAGGATCGATGACAATCAATGAAAGATCTACAACGATCCACAATGGATCTGTAACGGATCAACAAAGGATTTTCACAATTGGTGAAGGATCTACAACGATCAGCTAAAGCTGAAGAAAGTAAACAATGAAAAGTTGAGGTTAATGAAGGAAGCTAAAGGATATATAGTTAATTAGATTCGAAGCAGGGTCTATTTAGGGGAAAATCGTGTTTTCCCTTGAAAATAAGTGAGAAGAAAAGGGTTAAAATTTACAAAGAAAATAGGAAAAAACATCTTTTACTTGAAATAACAAAAGATATTTTCCCTTGAAAAAACATCTTTTAGATATGTTCTAAAGTCTAGTATAAATTTGTAAAATAGAAAATTTGTTATATGTTCTCAAATTTAGAAAAAAAAAAAATCATTCTAAGCACAATTTCTATTTTCTCTCTGTGGAAATATTTTTTGAAAAATTACTCTAATTTTTCACAAATATATTTTTCTACTTTTTCTAATTTTTTCCTTTATCTCCTTTTGCCTTTAAAATGTCCTAAAAATAGTCGATGCCTCATAGATTGGTCATCTAACTTCCAGTTTTGGCGAATTGGCACCTTTTTTGGCAGACTTGATTTCTTCCTCAGTTGCACTCCAAATACTCTCTTTTTGGTACTAAATGGTTACCCAAAGTCCTTAAAACAAAAGCCATATTCTATATGGGACCAAAACACTTTAGAATACATTCAAATTTCCCCTTAAATCTCACAATCTTCTAGCCATAATGATGACCCTCTTTATAGGGTTTTCCAATTGCCCTAATCTCCCAAATCGGCTAATGTGTAGCTAGGGATCTTTCGGAGACCGTAGGGTACTCAAGTGCCTCGTTGTAGCCTACCATGGAAGGGAGTGTCATCGCCAGTTTACGGAGGAGAGAATCCGCATTTGGGATTTGTTATCTACTTACTTTGACCCCCAAACTTTTAGAAATTACATTTAACCTCTTCCTTTATTTCTTTTATGACTTTAATATCTTCCTAAAATTTCATTTTGGCCCTTGTCAGATATGTTTGCTTCCAATGTTGCCACTTGAAATTGTTGATTCCCTGCTCTGCTTTTGTTTTATTTTTTAGTTCGAATCTTCCTTTTTAAGGAAATTACCAAGTTGCCATCTTAGTTATTTTATACATATATGCATTCCCTAAATACATCTATATTTCCTAAGTTCAGATTTTTCTCAAGTAGTGTTTGTTAATTAAGATATGGACTGAAAAAACTGGGATATGTAAAGCATTCCAAACAAAAGTAGTTTTCATTGTATTTGTTAAATTTATCTAGTGATCAATGAAAAAAAATTCACGTGATTTCTTATTTTGGACTTTTCAGATAAATTTATCTTTCACTCTAGATAAATTTATCTTAAACTTTACATATAAGAAAAAAAATGACGCATATGTCCTCCAGTGCGTTCTAAAAAGTTTAACAAACAGTTTGATAAAAATGTTGAAATATTTTCTAACTTTATGTTGATCATTCTATATTTTGGTTCAGAAAGCATTCTAATCTTATTTTAATATAATATTATCTTACTCATTTTAACAAACGCTACATCAGGGCATTACCCCATCAACTTAGGCTGGCAACGTCTCTTGTTGATAGAATTGTCCCTGCATGATAACTCCACTGGAACTTCCTAGGCCGACGTTCCTTTTGTGTTTTTTATTTTTGGTGGTTAAATATAAGTTAATTTTTATTTAATTATTTTAATCTAACTCAGTTAAGATTTAATTTATGTTGTTTATAACAAAAGAGGTGCCGAAGCAAAAAATTTAAACCATAAGGATCTTCTTCAAAAAAAAATTTAAAGCGCAAAGAGAATTTGTGCAAATAGTCTAAACACGAAGAGGTTTGATTATAATTTACCTAATATTTTATTGTATGCCTATCAAGCATAAAAGAGATGTGTCACACACTCTGTGCATTTAATAAGGAAAAAAAGTACCTTCAGAGATATATGTGAATTAACATTCCTCGTATAGAGAAATGGTACTGTAAACGAGTTTGTCTCCTTCATTATGGGGTAAATTTAATTAATCATTATGAAATTTGTTTAAATTGTATCGACTATCCTTGTGTTTTTAAAATAACACTGACCTATTTTGAAATTACTTGCATCATGTATCCCATGTTAAAAAATGATAATTAATTTATTAAAACCCCAAAATGTTGTTGTAATAAAAATAAAAAATATTAACGGATGCCCTTGTAACAAAAAAAATATAAATAAATAAAAATATTGGTGGTGGCTTTTAAAACCCATTGACAATCGCGATGGGTTCTTTTAGATAGGAAAAGCAAGTTTTTGACACAATAGGCGGGCAAATAACTTAAGAAGATGAGATAGATAGAGAGGGAATGAGAAATGGACGATGATAGGGTTTCTTCCTTGTTACATATATATAAGACAAATAGATGGTAAATAATAGGGTCTTTTCCTTGTCAATTTGGGTTATTCTCAATCAAACTCGATCAATTTTCTAGGTTTGATTTGGAGGAACCCAAAAAATTTGGGTTGCTTGAACCCAATTTATGGGTTATTCTCAAGGTTTCTCTGAGAAAGAGACTTATTGATGAATATGAGATTGTTGCCTCATTCTTAGACCATTGGAATCGCAACAAAAAACGAGGGAGGGAGCTATTTAATTAAGGGTTATTTTTGTCTTTTTCTTCATTCTAAGGTTGGGATTTGAGACTATTTAAGCCATTTTCTTGTATTATTGAGACTTGATTGATTGTTATTAGAGTTTTTCATACAATTGAGAAAGGGTTTTCTCAAAATCTTGTGTTGAATTCATATCTTTATGCTTCGATCTACTCCAGTTGGTATCAGAGCTGAGCCTACGCTCCTAAAGATGGTTTGTGGAAGAGCTAGAGGTCGTGGTGCCCGTGTGGATAAAAGAGATTGTGAAGATGAATTGGCACAAATACCTCAATCCATTGAAGGCCTAACATAGCAAGTGGCAGCTCTTGTAATGGGGTAACAAGGAATGGCAAGGCGTGACACTTCGACGGCAGTGGACAAGCAACATGTGTGGCTGTGTTAAGTGCGGCCCTTACGGTCATGCCAGCGCCTGCCAAGGCGATGGCGGCAGATCCCAATGAGAGGATTTCTTGGGTGAATTGTTAATTCTGAATAATGACAAATATATCCCAAGAGGGGGGTGAATTGGGATTAGCGTAAATTATTTCGATGATAAAAGATCTATAGCTTGCAGAACACTATGTTTCAAAATATGCAGGAGAGTCTTTCGAAATCAACCTTTTTGATAAGTATGTTTCGAAATATGAATGAGTATGTTTTGAAATCAAACTTTCTGTTAAGTATATTTCGAAACCTACTCTCTGATTTTCTTATTTCGAAACTTCTTTACCTTTTGAAAAACAATTCTTTTGAAAGCTTGAACAATGGAAATAGACACGAAATAATAGTAAAGCAAGTGCACACGATATTTATAATGGTTCGGCACCCGCCTACAAGTTTACCCACTAGAAGGATTTTCAAACACTAGAAGGATTTTCAAACACAATCACTTTCACTAGTGATCAACCACACCAAGGGTTTTCCCATGGTTCACCCTAAAACCTTATACAATGAGTTTTTACAGGCTCAACTCAAACCTTGACACACTGAGTTTTCAGCTCAACTCAAACCTTACACCATAATGAGTTTTAAGACTAAACTCTAACCTTACAACTTTAACAAGATAAATAAAGTTTATCTTTTACAGCCCAATAGATTTAACGTATTAAAACATCTTACCAAATGGCTGTACAAACCTCTTTGTTTGAGGTGAGGAGAGCTAGAAGGATGAGACTTCAGATTTCAGCTTACTTCTCCTTTGTCACACCACAATGCACATCTAGGAATGATTGAATGGATCTTCTTTGAGAGTTTGTCAAAACAGATTTTTGTTCACTTGTGCTTGTGTCTCTTGAATATGTGTGTTCTCGTGTATGTGCTTGTAAGCTCTTGTGTGTATCTCTTGTTTTGCAAAAACCTGCTATATATATATGTATATCAAGAAATAAAGATATGACTAATTATAGCCATTAGAGATAGGATTAGAAACAAGGTTTCGAAACACAACAAACTAAGTTTCGAAACAACACAGAAATACACTAAGGTTTCGAAACATACACATCATGTTTCGAAACATCCAGTCTTCCCATCTGGACATCCACTTAGAGACATAAACAAGTGGGAGACAGAATCTTAGGGAATCTTATGGCCACTAAGATATAAAAAATGATCTCCACTTAACCATTTATAAATATGAGTTTTCAAGGCATGGAGAAATCATTAGAAAAGGATTTGAGAAGCTTTATAAACAAAGACAAGATTGCAGCACCCATGCTTCTTGGTTTTGAATTCTCTGATGACACAATGTTAGAGGTTTCGAAACATGTTTTGAAAACTTATTTCAAAACATATGCAACTCATATTTTTAAATGCTTTGCTGACAGAGTCAGAGGTTTCGAAACATACTAAGATAGGTTTCGAAACATATGCTTAAATTTCAAATAGGTTTCAAAATATGACATGCAGACTTGGCAAACATTGAAACCTTTTCAAAAAGCATTTCATAACACTTATAGAAACATGACAGAACAATGTTTCAAAACATAGAAACTAGGGTTCGAAAACATGATACATGAACTTAGATTTTTTCAAATATTTGAACATTCGCGCCAAAAGCAATACATACATGTTTTGAAAAATAACAAGCTTATTTCGAAATATAAGATTCGCATACAAGATTTTTCATTTTAAGATAGCTTTTTCATCAAACATATTTTCTCATATATCAAAAAATATGATACAACATGAATATGGGTTAGAGTGGCCTTCTAATGAAGACACGATATCTAACTACAATCCCTTTGTTCCTTTTTCATTGTGGGGGTAGAGATATGGGTTCTTGGCATTAGGAGTCGAGAATTAAAATTGATTTGCATGAATTTCATGAGAGTGGTGATGTGGATGAGTTATTGGATTGGCTTATGGCAATGGAGGAAATTCTTGAGTACAAAGAGGTTCCCGACAACCATCACGTGCAATTGGTGGCGACGAGGTTGAGGGGACAAGCATGGCTTAGTGGCATCAACATAAGACATCTCATGTTCACCATGGGAAAGAAAATATTACCTCTTGGGAGAAGTTTAAGAGACATTTGTGTGGGGCGTTCTTACTATACAACTACGCACGGGGTTTGTATCAACGGTTACAAAATCTTAGACAAGGTAACATAAGTGTTAACGAGTACTCCACAAAATTCTTTTAACCTCCTCACTTGAATTGATATTGGAGAAACGAATAATCAGTTGGTATCTCATTATGTTGGCGATTTGTGGCTTCCTTTCCAAGATGTATTAAACCTTTTTGCACCCATTTCAGTTTCAAAGGCACATCAGTGGGAACTTTAGTTGGAGAAACAACAGGATTAACAAGGTAACATTGGATTTTTTGGGGGATTGAATGCGCATGGGGCGTCATCTTCTAACCCCATACCACTGGCACCCCCGGTGTCCACAACTCCCCTTGGACCACCCCCTGTAGCAACTAATAATGCTCATTAATGTTTCTCTTGTGAGGAATTTAGACATCGGCAAGCAGATTGTCCTCGTTTAAAGGGATGCAGTTATTTGTGGATAATGATGAGCAGTATGACACAACCCTTATTTTTAATGATAACATGGAGGAAAAGGAGATTTTGGCTGGAAACACAGGTCCAATGCTAGTGGTTCGATGCAATTGTCTGACGCCCCATGACAAAGGTGAAGATGAGCAGTGTGGTGCTATTTTTCAGTCTACCTACACTGTGAAGGAAGGGTATGTTGTTTCATTATTGATTCGTGTAATTGTGAAATTGTGATATTTGAGGATACCGTAAAAAAACAAGGCCTTGCGACAGAAGAACATCCCAAACCTTACAAATTGGCTTGGGTTAAGAAAGGTAACTCTCTCATTGTAAATAAACAAGTACTTCTTAATTTATCTATTGGTGGTTTGTATAAAGACAATGTGTGGTGTGATATCATTCTGATGGATGCTTGTCACATTTAGTTGGGATGTCTATGGCAGTTTGACAGACATGCTATTCATGATGGGAAGGCTAGTAGTACACTTTCCGATTTAAGGGTAAAAAAATTGTGTTACTACCCAAAAAAGAACCAGTGACACCTCTTCCGAACGGGGCTAGTACCCATTTGTTGACCCGAGCCTTATTTGAGCGAGAAATGCTATCTAGTGGCATGGTATTTGCTTTATTTGCAAAGGAGATTATAGTTTGCAAAGAGTCCCCAGAATTACCCTTTATGCAGTCACTTTTGTAGGAGTTTTGTGATGTCTTTTCGAATGAGTTGCCTTAGGGGTTACCTCTATTACGGGATATACAACGTCAGATAGATTTGTTGCTTGGTGTGGCCTTGCTTAACCGCCTCCATTACCCGATGAGCCCTAGTGAACATGAGGAACTTCACCGACAAGTGGAACAATTGAAGGCAAAGGGATAGATTCAAGAGAGTTTGAGCCCGTGTGCTTTGCTTGCCCGTTTCGTTCCTAAGAAGGATGACAGTTGGCGGATGTGTGTGGATAGCCGTGCTATTAACAAAATAATAGTGAGATATAGGTTCTCTATACTGAGGCTGGATGATTTGCTAAACCAACTCAATAGTGCTACTATTTTTACTAAATTAGATTTGAAGAGTGGCTACCATCAAATCAGAATTAAACTAAGGGATGAGTGGAAAACTGCTTTCAAAACTTGCAAATGTTTGTTTGAATGGATGATAATGCCTTTTGGCCTCTCTGTTAATGCACCAAATACCTTTATATGTGTGATGAATCAAGCGTTGCGCCCTTTCACTGGTCATTGTGTGATTGTATATTTTGATGACTTATTTGTGTACAGTCATTCGGTGGAGGGTATTACATTTACAGGATGCGCTAGGTGTGCTTTAACGGGATAAATTTTTTGCAACCTTACAAAAGTGTGTCTTCTTGTCCGATCATATTCTCTTTCTTGGGTATATCATCTCTCGCAATGGCATCTCGATCGATGACAGTAAAGTGGAAACAGTTTATTAAGAAATTTGTATTTTGATTTTATGAAAAAAATAATTTTGAAAAATATATTTTCAGTAAATTTGATTTATTGATGATTTTCAAAATATTTATATTAATGATTTTTAGAAATATTTTATAAATTTCTTTAAATTGGAGAACTTAAAGCTCATATATTCTTATATTCTTCAAAACAACAAAATAGAGTTTTATATTAATCGAGCTTGATATAAAACGTTTGAGAAAATACTTTTGAAGTTCAGCTAAATATAAAAACCTTTTGTTTAACTAAGTATATGTATTTTTTGAACCTTTTAAAGGCAAAGTATGCAAATATTCGTTTTAAGCTTCTACACTTGCCTTCAATCAAAAAATTATTTTTGATTCAATCGATATTGCTCAATGTATTTTTCAAAATAATCAAGTTTTAAATTTAGTCAATCGAGTAACATAAAAACCTACTCGAGTACGTTCTTATTAATCTATGTTTCTTAAACCTATAATTGAGTATGGTACTTTATATAATCGAGTATGAATCTTTCACACTCAAGTAAGCTTTTGAAAAATCGAGTATTTTTATGACTATTAAGAACTGAGCAGATTTTCAGTTGAGTATTGTTTTATGTGTTATTCATATCAGTCGATTATATACTTTAGCAAAATCTCCTTTCAACCGACTATTAAAGTTTCCTACTCAAGTATTTTATGTAAACTCTCTATATTTTGAAAAATCAATCGAATAATGATTGTTTTCAATTGAGTATCTTTTTTATATCAAAATTCCAAGCATCTCTTTAATTGAGTATATCTTTCTCTCAATCGACTAGTGTATTTTTGTTAATCAAGTATTTATATATTTTAGTTGAGTGAAAATTGCATGAAATCTGGCTAAATCTTTCTTTGTCCTTAAGATTAATCGAGTATCAATTATCTATACTTGGGTATATGTTTTTGTTGGTCGAGTAAACTTAGCTTGGTAGTCAAGTGTTTAATGTAAAGTCTCTGTAGCTTTTAAGTTAGTTGAGTAATAACTTGGTCTTGTTGCGTGAGGCTTATATATAATTGATTATATGAAATGTCCAATCAAGTATGCTCTATATTAGTCGAGTGGCTCTAGGAACTAATCGAGTACCTGGCATCTGATTTTGAAAAATATAGTCATTACTCAAAGATGAAAAAGAAAATAATTTTGATTGTTAAAACTTTATTTTAATATCTTATGAAGTATAACTTTGTTTTCTTATAAAAGAATGATAAAAATGTTTATACATAGTGTGCTTAATGCTTATCTTGATAATATGCATATGATTTCTAACAAATTTGACCATTATTGGTCAAATCAAAGAAGCTGTGAGTGTGTGCAGGTTTCAATGCCAAATCCCAAATCTCAAGCTTCTATAAAAGGCCAAAAGCATTTAGAGATGAAGTTGTCATTTGGGAACAATCCCAAGTTGCTAAAGAAAGAAGGGTTGTTGTTGACGAACCTAAGCTTATGTTCGAGTAACATAGACTAATCAAAATAGAGCAAACTAAATTCTTTTCGAGCCAACTTCAAAATTCTTGAGTGAGTGTTTTTCTTATTTATCCTTTTTCACTCTAAGCAATTGTGTAACACCCCACTTTCTCGGGCGTGTTATATCTTAGGACAATTTTGAGATAATAATTTTTTTTTTATATATAAAACTAATACTAACCCATATCATTTCTCATATCCATCCCAAAATTTTCATACATCAATCTTGAAAGAGAGTCATCATACACATCAAATGCAGAAGCTAGAATTGAACCTAACATCTTAACATTAATCATAAATCAATTCTTACATCCTCATTAACCATAAATAAGGTTATACATCATTATTCCTCAAAACGTTCAGAATTCGAAATAATAGAACTTAAATACATGGCCTACATAACATACATACAATTCATCATTCAATTCATCATGCACTTTGCTAAGTGCCATTTCATGTCTTATTCATCCTCGTTTCTGCTACAATCTCCACCTGAAACGTTTGAATATTCCAAAAGCAAAGCCCAAGTTAGATGGTGAATCATCTAAGAAAGAGAACAATAAAAAAATCTCGTGCATGGATGTAAATATGCAAAATGTCTTATTTCTTATCTTAGTTTGAGTCGACCGCACCCAACTTCTGCTCCCTATTTTTTACAGTCTCCTTACCAGGCCGAGGTATATAGGTGCACCCTTGATAGAGCAATGGTGCCAGTCCATAATCGCAAATCCTTATGCAAATGCATGATCAATAATATCAACGTGTACATATGCATATTTCATCATCAATACATGTAAATGCATTCTACATGACATATTCACATCAAGACATAACAACATTATAAAATTATTTATATAAAATCAGATTTTTGGGGTCGAACCACTTATCTTCTAAAACTTATCGGGCTATCTCGATATTTGCGTCTTGCCTAAAAAATACGTGCATTATCTCGATTTGCTGCCAACCTCAAAATTCAGACAAGTCACTTCAACTTAACTCTCAAATCATCCCAATCATCATATTTATTTAAATAAGTATTAGAATCTATTTTTTTCATAATTTATTCAATTTTCTTTATTTTTCTTTCTATTTCTTCCTATTTTTCCTCAATAAATCCAAACTAAATATTTCTCTATAACAATTCATAAAATAACTTTTCAAATTTATTGAAATTTTTTAAGAAATTTTACTCGCCTTAACTTAGTCTCTCGGGCTTCCTTGGTATGTGTGACATATCCTCGAAACACATGCAAATTCTCGATTCTCATGCACCAATTCAATTCTTGTGCACTACCTCAATTTTAATGCACTGTCTCAATTCTCGTGCACCACCTTGATTCTTGCGCACTATCTCAATTTTTGTGTACCTACTCGAAATACGCGATGACCTAAAAATGTGTGAATCTCCAAATATTCTCTAGATCAACAAATACTCCATCAAATCAACATTTCGGATTTTTCCCATATTTATCCCTATTTTTATAATTTTCTTTATTTTTCTCCAAAATAATTCAAAATTAAATACTTTCAACACATTTTTCTCCAATTTTCCTCCGCGAAAATTCATAAAATCACGTTTCTACCTTTTTGAAATTTTTCTAGAATTTTTCTCAAATTCCTCCTATGTTCCCTAAACCTTATTTTTCTTAAAATAACAACTCCTCAACATTTGTTTTCCAATTTTTCTTCACTATTTTTATTTATTGAATTTTTCTAGAATTTTTCAATATTGCTTTCCTATTTTTTTCATTTTTCTTTATTTCTTTTTCTTTTTTCTTTTTTTTTCTTTTTTTTTTCCAGAATTCTCTTACCTTACATACCTGGCATGTGCATGCGCCCCACGCGTCTTCTCTGGCGAGTTTACTCTCCGTCGGCGACTTCTCGACCTCTTTTTTCTTCCAATTTCTTCTTGTTTCTTGATCTCCTCGACCTCCCGAACATGATGGCCCACTTTATAGCTTGAAACAACCAGCCAAATGCTCTCAAACGGCCATTTACAGTTGCGGCTCCGGTGACTTGGCCGAATTTTCGGCGAACCCTATAACCCATTGAAACCCTCACCAAAACGCTCCAAAATTTTCAGAAATCATCCTTAGAACCTAAGGATCAAATGCCCTCTATTCATTTCTCTCGATTCTTCCCAAAAACGTTGATCTACGCCCACAAATCTTATTTTCAAAACTCGACCATACCTGGCTATTTATAGCTATTTTCCACTGATTTTTTGACCAATCAGGTAGCCCCGAGTTGCCCGACCAACCATTGGGGTTATGATGATCATTCCACCACCGAAAGTGGCGATGAGACGCCACCCACCTGCGACCGACCATCCTTTCAGTTGTCTGCCATGATTTCAGCTTCAATTTTGTTATTTGGTCCTTCCTCTTTCACCTCCTATCACTTTGGCCCCTTGCCCTCAAGTCCTTGGTTTTTTGAAAATTATCCTTAGCCCCTTGACTTATGAAAAATTACACTTTTACCCCCAAAATAATTATACTTAAACTCTGAATTTATATTTAATTACGAATCCTTTTGTTTTTCCCCGAATCCATTTTAAGGGTTGATCCTTACGAAAAATCGGAGCCCTCTCAAAGTCTTGATGACTTCTCGGGAATCCCTTACGATGATTCAATTTTTTTGGCTTGAATCGAGGCTGTATTTTAGCTGTACCAAAAAACGTCTCAATTCCGATTTCTTTTAGTACCATAAATCTTATTTTATGACGCTCATCGAGACCATATTTGTTTTCTTAGGCAATTACACTCCGGAGCATTCCCTGCAGTCGATTTGGTACTTATAACTACTATCAAGCCAATTTTTAAGTATTCTAAACTTGATTAAATTACGTGGCAACCTCACGAAAATATGGATTCTTACAAATTATTTGGTGAGATTTTATGTATATCTTTTTAAACTAGATTTATGATAAGAAAGTTGAGTGTTTCATTCATTCAATCCTGTAACTCTCTTTTGTTCAAGAGAATACTTGATATCATTGTATCATCTTATATTTTTCTCTTAAGACATCCTTTCATGTGTTTTGTGAATACTTATAAAAGGTTATGCTAGTAATGTCTTGGTTGTGGTTGAGCTAGTGTGAAAAACTCTCATGTAATAGGTTATTGATAAGCCTGTAAAAGTAGGGGTTCCTACTTAGCTTATGAAAAGTGGAGGTTACTGCTTAACCTGTAAAAGTGGGAGTTCCTACTTAGCCCGTAAAAATGAAGGTTATAGTTGAATGTGTAAAAACTATATACAAATTATGGTTGAGCCCTAAAAACTAATATCCTTGGTGAATGTTTTCAAAATCCTTAGTCAGGAACTGAGATAGTGGACTAGGCATATTGGTTGAACCACTCAAAAATTATTGTGTTCATAGTGCTTGTTTTCTATGTTAATGTTTAACAGCTTTATTCTTAATCTTCCATAAAAGTGTTTTCATTCAAAAATAATCCTCATTGCATTATCTCATTTTTATATTCTTAACAACATTATTTTCCATCTATTATACAAATATTTTCTTGCAAAAGTTCATCTCATGGCATTGTGTTTCAGTTGCCATCAAAATGCTTTCTAGGTTGAAATCATTTTAAAATAGTTTAAGTTTAATTCTTCATTTCTGTATAAAGAACTTTTCTTCTACCTGCATTCATACTTTTCAAATACATGCATACTCTTGGATTGAAGCATGTTTAAATTTGTCTTTCAGAAAATCATTCTTTCATATATATCACGAAATGCATTCCTTTCTTGTCTAAATTATGTTTAAACATTTCTGCTTTCTATGCTATGTATTTATATATTATTCTAGTTATCATTAATCATCTCTTAAATGGTTCTTATTGCACACACAAGAGCTTTACAAATATCAATTTCATTACATACATAAAAGTTTTTCAAATCTTTATACTTACATATATATGTACTTATTCAAATTGTTTCTTCTTGATTCAAAAATGTTTCCTGTATCTTTTCTTTAAATTCATATATACTTAATTATTTTATCTACTGTAACAACTGTTTACAGTTTATGAAAAATGTTATTATCAAATAACTTTACTACATCATATTTCAAAATATTTGTCATTGTTTCATAAAAAAATTCAAAACACCCAATTCACCCCCATCTTGGGTAATCCTTCATGGTCCACCAATGGCCCCGCCCTCGCACTATTACGGAGGTTAGAAGCTTTCATGATTTGGTATATTTTTATAGGCATTTTGTCCCACATTTCAACACTATTGTGGCCTTCATCATTGAATGCATGAAAGTTGGATCCTTTTCTTGGTCAACCAGCACTAATGAGGCATTTTTATTCATTAAGCAATGGCTCACAAAAGCTTTCGTCCTTGTCTTATCAGATTTTTCGTTGCCTTTTGAACTCCATTGTGATGCTTCAAAAGTTAGTATTGGCATAGTCCTTAGCCAAACCGATCACCTGGTTGCCTATTTCAGCGAGAAATTGACAAGTGCGTGTTTTCGTTATTCTACTTATGATGTTGAGTTTTATGCTATTGTTCAGGCTATCAGACATTGACGCCATTACCTATTCCTATGCGAATTTATTCTGTATACTGATCATGAGGCACTCAAGCACTTGTCTAGTTATGATTCTATGTCCACTCGTCATGCAGCATGGATAACTTATTTACAACAGTTTACGTTTGTGATTAAACACAAATCGGGGGTTTTTAATCTCGTGACGAATGTTCTCATTCAATGCCATTCCCTTCTCACCACCATGAGAGTTGAGGCTTTAGGTTTTGATATTTTTTCTGCATTGTATGCCTCTTATCCTTACTTCGCTGCTATTATATCTCAACTTAAAGCATGGAAATCTTCTGACTTTATATTGGAGTCTGGATTTCTATTCCAAGGTCTTCAGCTTTGTATTCCGTCTTGTAGTCTTCAAAAAAAACTTGAGGAGAAATATCATCATGAAGGCCATGTGGGTAGGGATCGAACTTTCTCCCTCGTCTTGTGGTATTTTTTCTGGCTTTCCCTTTTTCGTGATGTTACTCATCATGTGGCGCACTATCGTATTTGCCAGGTTTCTAAGGGCCAAACCTCTTATGCCAAACTTTATCTCCCTCTGTTAGATATGAGCCCTGAAGACTAATTCTAGTGACACAAAAGGACTCGATCTTATAATTTTTTAGATATTATTTAAATAAAAATTTTATATTTTATTTAAATTGTAATATGATTTAAATTAAAAAACATATATATCTATTAGTATAATAAAGAGTGGATACCATTCTTAAGTGTTAAGAATATGAGTTATGGATAATCCATAATTCGTTATACTATAACCAAGTTCCTAACCATAGAGTTCATAATCTGGATAATAGCAACTCATAAAGGGCAACACATTGTCTTCCTCCTTGTTCAGTATGAGATACTGAAACATAAGGCTGGTGAGGCTCGTGTCATTCTGTATGAGATATAAAAGGAAGATGAATGGGTTCTCTTTACAAGAACGAATTCACTGAACGAGACTATTAACATTGAATCACATAGGTTATTTTTCACAGATCAATGATTCAATATTATCTGCGGATGTGCAACTAGTCCTTAGACATGAGATAACATGGATATCTATGTATTAGAGGATTAGGATATCAGCGATATTATATGATTGTTTTAATCAGGAATAATCATACGTATCTATGTGCCTAGTTCAATGATACATGAGATATGTGTGCATCAGACATGGAATATATCACCTCAGATTTATGAGGAGGATATCTTATGCGATCCAATAATCATTTGACGATAAATTCTTGACCGAGGTAATATGAAGATGGAATTTGTTCCATAAGGTTGTGTTATAATTAGTTAAGATTGATTTTAGATTTGGTCATATGACGAAATTAAGATATTCGACTTGCTGACCATGATCTCATATCTTGTCGGAATATAGGATGATAGAAGGATCGTATTACATGGTAACGTAGTAAAAGGTTTTCAATACCCGTTTCACAATAAATTGGGTAATCATGATATATTGATAGATGTCACTCATGATTTACGAGAATTAATCGTTGATTATTTTCGTTACCAATTTATTTGTGAACCCAGAAAGTCCCACCCAAAAGAAATCACTTTCAAAGAGAAGATGGATAAATTAATAATTTTATTATTACTAATAATAGTGTATTTATTTATTGGATAAATAAGAATAATTAAATGATTATATTGTAAATATAATTATATAATCATTAATTGGATTGAGCCTTTTGCTAGCACATTAGGCTTTTAGGGTTGGGATTTGAGACTATTTAAGCCATTTTCTTGTATTATTGAGACTTGGTTGATTATTATTAGAGTTTTTCATACAATTGAGAAAGGGTTTTCTCAAAATCTTGTGTTAAATTTATATCTTTACGCTTTGATTATTGTTGTCTTTTTCCATCACTCATCACAAAGCTTAGAGATGAAAAAGGTTTCAAATCTTTCAAATCATGAACTTGTTAGAGGCAACCATCACAATGGTGTTCCAAACCTAGAACCTAGGGGTTCATGGGGTTCGAAATGAAACCCAATTGTAGAATGAAGAAAGAAAAAAGACTATAAACCATGCGGAAGAAGAAAAAGAAGAAGACCAAAGAGCTTTTACTAGAAAAGAGGAAGGAGAAGTAATGGGTAATGATTAGTGTGCTCTCCAAAGAAAAAAAAAATAGAAAAGATAAGAGGAAAAGTGTAACGCCCCGCTCCCACTTACGGGTGTTACTAGTGAACAATTACCCAAATTGTCCACTTGCCCGGCCTTAGGTGAAGAGTAAACCATATTTCAAGATGAAACGCTCTAGGTGAGAACTAGGCTCGTCCTTCCCTTCCCTTATCCCCAGGATTCACTAGCGAAATTGGGCTTTAACCACACCGCATTGGCTAAAAAGAAAATCTCATTCAGACGCCCAAACGTCATTTTCTCAATTATTTTATATTCTTTTCCGACCAAGAAATTTACCGGGCTCCATAAAAATCACCATTTAAATCAATCCATTGATGGATCACCAATTTTGGAGGAAAAACTCAAATTTTCAATTTTCCAAAATTTCAGCATTTTCTCCCAAAAAGTCCGAAAAATCCCTTCATTTTGAAAATTCCTCCGGGGTCCAAAATCAATTAAGAAATGCCCCAAAATTCTCAAAAAAAATCCAATTTTTTTAAAAAAATTGGACTCGCTGGGCACTGGCCACGCATGCTGCACGCGGCCTCCCGCGCGCCCGCCTGCCTGCTCGCGCGGCCACCCATGCGGCCCCGCTCGCGTGCAGGCTGCTGCCTGCTTGTTGCTGCTTCCAAAAATTTTTTTTTTTTTTTCTTGGGCCTTCTAAACCAAATTTTTCCAGAAAATCACTCACCTCTAAATGCATTTAAAATATGCACTTTCACATTCCAAAGCCTCTTTTCCCTCATAAATAAGGCTTAAGCAACATCTTTGATGCTTCCACAACAACTCACACCAAAGTGAGATTTTACCTAGGCGTCAACATGCCATAATCCTCAATCTCATTCACTTAAAAAAACAATCAACACTTCAAAGGAATATACACTCATAACTTAGGCTTTAAAGCCATTATCAATCAAATAAGTCTACATTTCTTAAACCAACACCACAACCTAGGCTTCCATAAACCATGAATTTACAACAAAATAATTAAACACCATGAGCTTCCACCACAAGCTTGCAACTTTCTCTTTCTCTTTGACATAAAACAACCTACAAGGGGAGGATAAAACCTCATGACCTCAAAGCTTAGTAAAGGCGCATATGCAAAGTAAATACAAGCATAACAAGTCTATGTAATAGCAAATGCATGCAAGCATGGTTAGGTTATTCCATCCTCACAACCCAACATTGTTTGAGGCATCAACCCACCATTTCTTTCCCACCCCATGGTCATAGGTCTCATGAACAAATAAAGCATGCAAAGAGATACATAAAAGTTTATGCAACCTACTTACAATGCAATGCAAGGCCTCCTCCACATGGGACCATCCCCTACCTCATTCTTTGAAGTTTCCACATGCTTTAACTTCAAGGCTTTCATTGCTTTCAAGCTTTGCTCTTTCTCAAGAAACCCCTTAAAAAATAAGGTAGCTAAGCCATCATTCAAGAAAGATAAAAAGGATTTTTCTTTAATATCATAAGGTAGAAATCTTACCTTTGCATTCTTCATTTCCTTCTTTTTTTTTTTCTTCTCCTTGGAAGGCTTCTTCCTTTCACTTACTTTCTTTCTTTCTTTGAAATGGAAAAATTTGAGACAAATGATCTCTTTCCCTTTATATACTACTCTTGTCTTGAAATCTCAATTTCAAGATATGATCTTAGCCCTTGATTTCCATTTGCTTTTTGAAAGAAAATCCCAACCACACAAGAAAGCATAATCCATGTGCTTTGGTCTTAATTAATCTCATCCATTGGATTTTATTCACTTTTCAAGAGAAGATCTCAACCTTCAATTAAAAGCACAATCCAAGTGCTTTTGAAAGCTTCAATCTCAACCACTCATCTCTTTAATATTTGGCAATCCATGCCATTTCTTCTCTTTGAATCCCCACCTTTGGATTCATTCTACTTCAAAGACTCAAGCACAACCATTGGATCACTTGGAAATTTCCTTTTTATTTTCAATTAATTTAATTTGACTATTTTCCAACCATCACATGAGAGACAACTTTGAAAGACATAATCCTTCATTTTCTATTTAAATAAATCCCACCATTTTTCAAGCATTAATGGGTGACCATTTTCCCATTTTTCATTATATTTATTTAATTCACCATAATTTCAAGCATTAATGGTGACTAATTTCCCATTTTTCATTTGGATTTATTTAACTCTCCATAATCATGCTCAATATTAAATGCTTGAAAGACTAATTAGAATTTCCTTTGCATTTAATTTAATCTCTTCTCCAACTCATAAATCCACATATATATATACATGCTCCCACATTTCTTATATATCTATACTTTCTCAAATTCCAAGATTATGCCAAGTGTCACTTTAAGACACAAACTTGGCTTCCAATTCTTGATCTTGGTCATCCATGTGGCAATACCACATTAATTCACCATTTTAGAGAAAATTAATTATTCTCCTCAAATAATTTAATATCCACCATTTCCCTATTTTTCATAATTAAATTCCTTTATGGAATCACTCCAAATTACCAAAATTCCCTTTCATGAATTATTAATCCCATATCTCCACATAAACACAAAATTAAGATTTAATTGACCTACTCACCTAATTCCACATAGGAATTATTTTCAATTTACCAAAATACCTTTTTTATTGGATTTCACCATCCAAATTACCGAAATACCCCTCTCATAGGGCACCCTCAATCTCAAGGATCCAACACCTTCTCAAGGGCATTTTTTGAAATTTTCTCACTTCCTTTCTCATTCTCTTAACACCGGTAACATCGGGTGTTACAAAAAGAGAAGGGAAGAGAAAGAAGAAAGAAATATGTGATAATTTAATATGAGCACAAAATGATCAATTTACAAAATCTATTAACCCTTAAAAAGATCAATAACATTTTCAAAAATATAAAATAATTGTTACAATTTAAGCAAACTCTAAATAAAATTTACCCTCCATTATATTGAGTGGAATAAACATGATCTCATGAGTTAAATTTACTATATAACATGAAATTATGTATATTTATGTTTACTAGTTACACTTGTCTTATCTAGAGAACACTCTCCATAGTAATAATGTTTTCCCAATTACACATTCCTTAAAGATATAAAAGTTATTTAAAAACTAAAAATACGTAACTTATTGTTGTATCTAGAAAAATGGGCCCAAGTCCAAAATAAGCCCAAGAGTAGAAAGCCCGAAAAGTAGTTTAGGAGATTAACAGTCCCAGGGAGACTTTCTTAGAGGTCACTCCTAAGCATGCCCGAGAGACTCTCTTAGGAGACCCTAATGGGAATCTTTGTTGGGTATCTCCAAAAGACTTTCTTGGGTACTGATGTGAATGGTAAAGAAGTAAAGGCAAACGTTGTCCAAGATCATGTAAGTCTTGGGCCAATTACTCGTTCAAGGGTTAAAGAATTTCAAAAGGAACTTGAGTTATTTATTTGGAAAACTCCAGCCCATTTGGAAGAGTTAGAATTCAAAGTGAAGGAGTTAAAGTCCAAATTAATCACATTGTTTGTTTGCTTGGAAGCCCAGGACCAGAATGCAACCTAGGCACTCTATGATCAAGCCCAAGCAATCAGCCCATCTGCCAAGCCCAAGTCTTTCCAACAAGCTCAAGTATCATAACTAATGTCATGGATGATGTCACAATTCATTTGTCCTTTATGTTTGAAAGTGTTTTGTCTTGTTTGTATTATTATGTTTTTATCATCATGACTCTATTTGTCAAAAATGGTATGATAATGTTTTTCTTTATACTTTTGATTTGTCTTTTATCATCATTAGTCTCATTTTGTCAAAAGAGACAATCATGATTCCCTTTGTCAAAAGTGGCATGATGATATTTTACTTTATACTTTTGATTTGTCTTTTATAATCATTGGCCCTTTTTTGTCAAGCAATCATGTTGTCTATCTTTAATTATTAGGTTTGTTTTTAAGACTAGTATTTTTATGCGTGATCTTGTAATATTTTGGCATGAGCATTTTTATTAAGAAAGTACAGAGAACATTTTATCTTAATTCTTATCTAAACAATTCATTTGTTTAGTGGCAAATTTACTTGATTCTTATCACTCTTCCTTCTTCTATCTTAGAGTATGGCAAATCAAAACTACTATTTTCTTGTTTGTGATGAACTTTCTTATCAAATAAGGGGTGCTAGTATTTCTTTTGTATTTTGGTACATCAGGTACCATCGAGAGCCTCTCCCGAGTCTAAGAATACGTCAACTAATCTCCAAAATCTTTACTTGGAGATCCATAACAAACAATCCTGAAGAACTCAAATGCTCATTCATTTGATAGTCTCAATCTTTATAAATAGGAAATCATTCCTACAATTGAGGTATGACCATAACTCCAATCAAATAATATTTCTATTGTTTTTACATGTTCACTCAAAAACTGATTTAAGCGTCGATAGGTTTACACGAGAGACATCCTGCGCCCCTAATTGTTTTCTATTTTGCAAGTCTCCCGAAAACTTGAAGCTTGAAATAGATATTCTTTTATAATTATAAATTTATTATTGTATATAAACGACACTTATACACACATGTATATTATACTTCACATAAAACAATTCACTAGAAAATAAAAACATATGAAGAAAAACAAAAAATATTTTTATTTTCTTCTAGTAAATCATAGTCCATAGAACAAAGGGCAAGGTAATTATTAATTAATTGTATGCTATTCATATAAATCATTGAGAAATTAAACAAAATTATGTACTAGTGACGGGAAAGCAGTATCATTGGTTAGGGCGCTGAATTAACATGACCATAATCATCCTATTTTGCCTTTTCGACATACTAAAAGGACAGAATGATCGTGGGGCATCATCATTCATTACGGATTATGGTTTTCTCAATTTGTTGCCAATTAATTAATTAGTTGGTACCCTGTCCTAATCACCTTTTAAAAACCACTAATTTTCACACATTTAATTCAAAAATGAATTGATTTCAATTAGTTTTTACATTTCTTTGGAAATAAATTGAAAATTTACTTTGGTTTAAAGATTAATTAAGGTTGGTGATTATACTTTTTCACTTTTTTCTCTATTTTTCATCTTGAATAATTAATCGGGTCGCTTCCCTCCACTTAAGCGTAAGTTTATAACTTTTATTTTTTATTAAATTATAATAATAAAATTACTTGTAATTGTTTAAGTTTAATTAAAATATTATAGTCTTTTTTTTCCGACATATAAATTTAGTTATTTGGTAAAGAATAATATCGAATGAAACTTTTAGTTAAAAATAAAACTATAAAAAAGAATAAATATCTCTAGTTATAAATTTTTAAAAAAATTAAATAAATTTGAGCCGAAAAAGATTAGGGAGTAACATTAGTACAAACAATCCGGCCCTATCCCGATCCGATAATGAGTGGCGCGGATTTTAAGATCCGGTAGAAGTCGCCATTGCAAGGTGGACAAAACCGTTGTTGCCACCCACTTCTCCCTTAGGCGTTTGTACTTTATTTTGTCCCCTTTTAACTACATTAATCAACGAGGTGCTATCAATGTTGATTGTCATTATTCTATTCAAATGCTGCTTAAGCTTAATGTAGATACTAAAGGTATGTTTGATTGCATTACCTAGAATTTAATTCTAGATAATATTGCCTAGAAAATAAAAATCACCCCACCCCCTTAGAAAATGAATTCCATGAAAATAAGCTTTAAATGCTTCTACCATACATATTTTTTCATAGAAAAATTAAGAGTGTTTGATTACTTTTCATAGAAAATGTGAAATGATTACACATTTTTCATAGTAAATGTGTGTAATCAAACACACTCTAATTGAATATTATTCTATACCTATCCTAAACACTACAGCCCAAATGCATTGAATGCCCATTAGGTTTAGTGTTGTTGCACTTTTTGTATATTAATTTTGATGATAAAAAACATATATTGGCTTAATCCCTAAGTCATGAGTCAAGACTATGGTTTTCAACATATATCAATTTCAATATCAAGTATTATTTTGTTCAAATGAAAACTAAGTTAAGTTTATTCTTATACATATGAAAATTTACAAAAATAAGTATTAAGATTTAAAAGAGTCTCCTAATGTGATTTTCAAAATTAGTCTTGAAATCGTTGGTCAAAATATTCTAAGGCAAAAAGACCAACTAGAACATGTTTTTTAAAATGTTTTCTTTTTGAAAAACTATCTCCCGGTATTTTGATATCTAATATCCATTGGTGAGAAAATGATTTTTAATAAATTTTTTATTAAATAGAAAGTATATATTTTGGAGGTGGTAATATTGCTAAATTTTGAATTTGTACTAAAACCTAAAATCTTTCTTATTCCTATGGATTTTGATTTTCTATATATTTTTATTGAATCCAAATAGGGGGTACTTTGTTAGTTACATTTATGTATTAAAGTAAATGGAAGGTAAAATATAAATAAAAAAAAATGTAGACATGTAAATATGTTGTGATGTATACATGTTGTGGATTGTGTTGTCATGCAAATGTTTCTAAAAATCTGTAATGTTTATGTACATGTTTCGAAACATGTTTTGAAAAGGTTTTCATGTTTTCTAAATTGTGTATGCTATTTTGAAACATCTATGTATTAGCATTTGTTTCAGGTTTTGGACTATATTTCGAAACCTATATGTCATGTTTTCGAAACCTCATTTTCAGAGAGATATATTTCGAAACATGTATTTCATGTTTCGAAACCTCTGACAATTTTGTCAACATAACATTTTATTAAATCTGAGATGCATATGTTTTGAATCAAGTTTTTGAAGTATGTTTCGAAACCTTCATTCTATGTTTCGAAACCTCATGCATGCTATCAGCAGATTATTCAAAACCGAGATGCTTTTGCTTTACATTTTTGTATCTATCTAAAAGCTTCTCTCTCATTTGTTTAATGCATTCTTCATGCTCTAAAAATTCAAATTCAAATTTGAAAGTGGAGACCATTGTTTAATCCTTGTGCCCATAAGATTCTTTGAATTCTGTCTCCCATTATATGTTGTCTCTAAGTGCTTGTCCAGCTATAGAAGGTTGTATGTTTCGAAACCTTAGTGTATTTCTGTGATGTTTCAAAACCTATTAAGTATGTTTCGAAACCTACTTTTCTGTCTTGTCTCTAACGGCTATAAACGACCAGATTTCTATCTCTTGGTATAAATAACAGGTATTTGAAGACAAGAAGAGATTGATTGAGATTGATCAAGTAAGAACAAGAGAGCACACTCTAGAGACACACACTCAAGCGCAATAAGTGATTAAAATGTTTGGTTGAGCTTTCAAAGAAGATCCACATACATCTTTTTCTTGTGCATTGAAAGTGAGAAGGAGAAGCAAGCTAAAATGAGAAATTACATCCTCTCTAGCTCTCCTCATCTTAAGCCGGTACAAAAGTTTGTACATCCTCCGATAAGGCATTTATTGTTCATTGGGTTGTAAAAGATAAAACGTTATTTATCTTGATTGTTGTAAGGTTTGAGTTTAGCCTAAAACTCATTGTGTCAAAAGGTTCGAGTTTAACCTTAAAGTTCACTTAGTGTAAGATTTGAGTTAAGCCCGTAAAAACTCACTAGGTGCTAGGTTTGAGTTGAGCCCGAAAAACTCACTTTGTAAGGTTTTAGGGTGAACTGTGATAAAACCCTTGTGGTGATCACTAGTAAAAAGTGATTGGGATTGAAAAATCCTTCAAGTGGGTAAGTGTAATACTCGGTATTACATGGTATTGAAAATAAATAATTTTTTATTATTTTAGCAGGACCTCGGGTGGTCCGGGAAGCCCGAAAGTCAGTTTCAAGAAATTAATTAATGAAATTTGTCGAGTTAGCGGTAGGGAGTGCCTCGGGACTTGGATGTCTAGGGAAGAGGGCAAGAGATTAGTGAGCGTCTCGAGATGAGGATAATGACGCTAGAAGCAGTTCGATCTGGAATAATTTTTGGAATAAATTCTGTATAAACCCGAATGGGGGTTAGTACCTAATAATTGCAAGAGACCTCCGGGAAGTTGATGGGACCCTAAGGGTGGTCCGATTTTGTGAGTAAGGCTACCCTAAACTGCTTTCGGGTGGAATGAAGGTCCCGTGCAGGCGCAGGGACGAAATCGGCATTTTTGAGTAAAAGCCGGATATTAATTTTTGAAGAAATTGAATTGGAAGTGGCTTGATGACAGTTAATTAAGGCTGGGAGGGCTCAAGTGTAAATAATAAATTCCTTAAGTGAAATTAATAAGATTAAATAGGGTTAATGTGTAATTTAATTTATATATATATATATCTGTGTGTGTGTATGGCCGTGTGTGTGAGAAGGAAGCTTTCTTGAAGCTTCCTCACGTGTTGCCTCTGATAATTTGAAAGTGCAGAGAGATGGAGAGTGAGGCTGAAAGCTGATACGAGAGAGTGAGAGCATGAGAGGGAGAAAGAGCTCGTGAGAGAGTGATGGAGAGACCAAGAGAGGGAGATGGCCAAACTCGGCCATGGAAGTAGCAGTCTTGAGCTACTGTTGCAGTGGCTGAGAAAAGCAAGGCCGATCGGCCATGGTCGACGCGAAGAAGAAGCAGCAGCAACCGCGGTAATGGCCGGTGATGTGCTCGCTGCAGAAGGCATAAGTAACAAGGCGGCCAGGACCTTCGGTGGTTGGCAATGGGGGATGCAGGGGTTTCGGGCTGGAAGCAGCTGGTTATGCACGGGAAGGCCGGTTTCGGTGGTTGCAATGGCTCGATGGGCGGTGTCGGCCGATGGTGGTGGAGCTGCAGTGGTGGCCAGTGAGGCCAGGTTGCCGATGGCAGGCAGCAGGGGGGCTGCTACGTGCTGTGTGTAGTCGCGGTGAGGAAGAAGAAGAGGAGCAGGTGGCGCACGGGAAGGGGAAAGAAAAGAAAAGAAAAGAAAAGAAAAGAAAAGAAAAAGAAAAAGAAAATAAAGTTGAAAAATAGGGAAAATCCTGAAAAAATTTTAAAAAATTGGGGAAAAGTCTGGAAATTAATTCGAGGCTCAGGGAGCGTGCCAGAAGCTCGAAATTGGAAATTTGAGTGCAAAATGGTAACTCAATAGTCAACGTCAGTATGGGCATTTTTCAGATTTCTCCTCCAGATTGGTTAAGGTAAATTTATAATTTCTTTTCAAGTTAATTTCCATTATTTGAGATAATGTGGAATAGGTTATGGTTGGATTATATCACCATGGTTGGGGTTGTTTGTATTTGTTGGCGGGTGGTTCTTGCGGTGAATAACAAACACGTAAGCCCTAATGTGATGTTAATAGAGTTGGGGTTTTGTGTGTTTTCCTCTAGGTTCAACCGGGAAGCCAATGATCCTAGAGAAACTTGAGGTTCAGGCTGGAGTTTGTGCCGAGGTAGAGATGAGGCTTCAAACTAGGTAAGAGATGGCCCCATGTAGAGGTGGCCTTGCAAGTTAGTAACTATGTTTGATAATGTTTTTATGAAGCATTTGCATGTAGTGGTTATCTTGCGTGATGTGAGGTCTAGTGGACCTATGGCCATATGGAGAACTAGTGTTGTGGGGGCTGATAGGTTAATGCCTCAAACCTTGGTGGGTTGTGAGGATGAATGGGCCTAGCCTCATTTGCATGCATTTGGCATACATAAACATGGTTATATTCATATTTACATGCATTGCACCCTTACTAAGTCTTTATGACTCATGAGGTTTTACCTCATGTGTAGATTATGCAAGTCCAGATACAAGCAAGGATGGTGCCGAGAGGCTATTGTGGCAATTAGCTTTATTGCCTGAGATGTGTTGTTGTGTATTCTCCTGTGTTTTTATATGTATTCATGTGCCTGAATGTAAGCGTATTGAGCACTAGAGGTATCTAGTTGTTGTAATCATAATAGTATGATAGATGATTGTGAGTCTGCGTGATGTATATGTGGCTTTAGTTGTGAAGCCAAGTTCAGTTTCGAGTAAAGATCAACGAGGTATGTTCTCATAAATCCCCAATACTCAACAAAGTGTTTGTTATGCTAGCTTTATGTCTGGGTCACCTTTGGCTTGCTATGAGGGGAGCTGAAGAGAGGTAAAGCTCACTCGGGTTTCGGGTCTCGGTCTGCTTAGTTTTTTTGTTTGAGTTGGAATCGATTCCTGAGTGGAGTGAAGGGAAGGACGAAACCTAGTTCCCACCTAGGGAGTTTCCTATTGAAACATAGTCCAACCCTTCAGTTGTGGTTCGTTGGGTAAATAATCTGGTCGATTATTTACCGGTGGCGCTCGTAAGTGGGAGCAGGTCATTACAGTTGGTATCAGAGCATGGCTAGCTATATGAGTGGGGAAGGCTAGTGTGTTGGAATGTTATGTATGGTCGATTAAGTGATTGATGTGAGTGATTGCCAGAGTTTTGAGTCGAGGATTGTCGGTCATGATTTGGATGTAAGTTGGAACGTCCTCACTGCTGAGCTGGGGTCGAGAACTGTTGGTTTGTGGTCTCGAGATTTTGATGTGAGGTTGATTCGATGGCCTTGAAAGCCGGATGTGTGGACTGAGGACCCTAAGGGATGGGGTCAAGGCATTGAGGCCTGTGATGGCTTTGCGGGTATGCTCGGATATTCCTGCTCTAACAATGAGAAAATACCCTAGGTTGAGATGATATGCCCGTAAGGGGTATACAAGTCTAGTAAGAGGAACCGGAAACCCAAGTGTGGGTGTCAGTGTCAGCAAAAGCCTGAATATTGGAATTTGGGCGTATGGTATGTTTTAAGGATGAGAACTCCTTGAGATTGAAGTGTTGAGGCTCGTGTGGGGACACGAAGTCGAAGCATGACTAGTCCGGGAGGGGAGTAGTGGAGTGTCCCTATGTCAGGGATTTACCAAGCATGTTCGAGGGAATAGAGTTGGCCCTTGGAAGTGGTGCAGTAAGGTTTGTCCGCTTGAGATAGAGTGAACTAAAGTAGGAGTTAACTCGGGGCTCAAGGAATGAGTCATCAGCGGGCTAGGTGGCGAGCCCCAGTAAGGGGGTAAGGTTAATGACAGTAAGGCTCTATGGGAAGCATGCATGTAATGCATCTGTATGTCATGGCTAGTGAAGGCATGATGTAAGTAGAATCCGGAAGGACTCTAAGGGGAGTCGGGATGCTAGATGTACATGATGCGATGTGAGCATATTGTATAATGATCCCAGAGAGGATGTGCCTAGGGTATGAGTGGACCCATGATGAGCCTAGGTCTATCTTTGGGAATGATGGGCGTGTGGCAAGTGGACCCTAGCGGGTGTTTGAATGAGATGGAAATCCCAAGTAGGTCAAACTGGAATCCAGGGGAATCTAGATTTGAGATTAAGGAGTTGGGCATGCGTTGATATGCGTGTGAGAGTCATTGGGTTAAAAGTCCTAGTTGTGAAGGGCCAAAAGACCGTTCGTGCGAATGACGAATGAGGGGCCAATTAGACTCTCATTATGACGCTTGGGGTCTGGTGGGATGCCTAAGGTCGTGAGATGAGAGGTGAATAGACCCTCATGGTGATACTTGGGGATCGGGAATGACGCCTAAGATCATGAGACCTTTGATGGGAGACGAGGAGGTCACCCAATGAAGGGTATGAATGGGTGTGTGGGCCGAGGGCGATGAGTGTGTGGCAACAGGACATCCGTGGACTATGTGCTCGAAGGAAATGCCAACTTTGGATGCCAAGTGGGTAGGGGCATGGCGAGTTATGTAAAGGCCCCGAAATTTTAGTTTCAAGTCATGGGATCCTGAGTGAGGTGTGCTGGAAGGCCAAGTTGGGCATCATGACTGAATGCATATGTGGGTGTACAAGGAGAGTAGAGATCTCGATTTACCTGGAGGGTAATAATAGGTGCTCTATGGTTATGGGTACTGGAGCTTGAGGTAGGTTCAGCATGTTGGTTGTGGATTGTGAGATGGTTGATAGTCAAGCTCTGGGATGAGCTGGGCGGTGAAGTGAATCTGATGGATTTGAATCCATTGTTATGGAAAGTTGAAACTTTCAAATATTGATTGAAAGCCGTGAGGTATGATCTTGTGGGGTAAGATCCTGAGCCCTCAAGAGGTGGAGTGGTTTGAGATTCTCTTAGGTCATAAGAGATGTAGAGTCTTAAGGGGCGAGACTCGTGGGGTGAGCTTGAGGTTATCAAGACAAGGATAACCAAGTAAGATGGCTTTAGTAAGAGGGTGGTGGAACCATCGTAGTTCGATCGAGGGAGGCTTTATGTAGTGTTGGTGCTACGGGTGCAAGGCTTGATGTGACGGGTTTGATGCTATGGACCGTGTGGCAGAGGACTAATGAGTTCGCTCGCGATGAGGGCAGGTGGCCCATGGGCCTGAGCAACTTAGTGAACTGCAGGTGATGATCAAATGCCGACGATCTGGAGCAGTACCTTAGGAAATTTGGTCAGGTGAAATCGATAGTCTCCTGCAAGGGTTAGGACATCTAGAGTAGTCGTATGGAGGAATCGTGGAATTCGATAACGTTCTGATGGATTAGTAGCCGAGTAGGAAGCTTGGTGGGGTGATGCTATGGGGTGCGAAGCAAATCAGTGTTGGACCTGAGCCATGCTGTTAGGAACTGTTGTTGGGCCAGTGCAAGGGAGCAACACGGTAATGATGATTGGGTGTTGACTCTCCGAAGCACAGGGCAACACGATGGGGAACCAATGTTGGGCCAGTATATGGGAGTGACATGGTAATGATGACCAGGTGTTGGCTCGCCTAAAGCACAGGGAAACACAGTGATTATACAGATGGTCAGGGGCTAAAGATTTGTGAGAAGCGGTAGGGGTGACGAAAGTTGTGGCCAGTCCCACAACTCAGCTGCTAGTAATAAAAGCTATCAAGGCATTGCACCCAAGTGGGGGTTAAGCCCTTTATCTCGTTAAAGCGGTGTCAAAGAGATTTAGCGAATGTTTAGGTGTGGTAGTGTCTCGAGATGTTCGAGAAAGAAACCTAGGGAAAAGAAACAGGTCTAGCGTGGGAATAACGCTATGGTTGATGGGTCTAATGCTAAGGACCACTGGATATAGACGGTTAGTTCACAGGAGGAACTACAGCCCTCTAAGTGGAGTAACTCGTCTGCAGTGGAGACGATTAGACACCGAAGATCTAGGGTATGCTATATGTTATGTCTGCGCCAGACCTAAAATTTTCGTGAAGGTTGAAGTATCGTGGTAGTGCCTTTGTTGTCATGGAAGCAAGAAGGTTTGTGAATCGAGTGGGCGATATCTTGTGGTGTGATAACAAGATGTGTGGTGATGCTCCTTGTTAAAGGATGCTAACGCAGTTGTGGTTGAATTTGATCG
The DNA here is from genome assembly GCA_036245055.1 of Diospyros kaki. Taxonomy (NCBI): domain Eukaryota; kingdom Viridiplantae; phylum Streptophyta; class Magnoliopsida; order Ericales; family Ebenaceae; genus Diospyros; species Diospyros kaki. The sequence continues at coordinate 10,705,179 of BSEG01000003.1, forward strand.
AAATGGATTGGGTAAATTGAGATGATGGACCCAGTGTGATCTTGCAATAATGCATGAAGAGGGGTTGATTGGTGGAGTTGGTAAATGGCTCTAGAATGTTACGTAAGTGCCATGGAGGGCGAGACTTACGAGTTAGAAGCCAACCATGAGACATGAATGTTGAAGCGTGCGGAGGTTTCAAGTAAAGGGATCTCAAATCCTGTGATGTGAGTTGTGGCAGGCGAACAAGTGGATAAGGCACGATTCGAAATCCATGAAGGCTCGCAATTGCACAGTCTAGTGTCGATCCTGAATGTGTCGAGGTGAAAATGAGGAAGTATCCTCATGTAACACTAGATGGGATTCCAATTGATGGCACAAGATCAATTATCAGGTGGTAGCACTTGATGGCAATGATGGAGCGTGAGGCTCGAGGACTGTGATGTAAAGCCTTGTTGATTGACCATGTACATAAAGGTTCAGTGGGTCCTGGTGGTTAGACCAGGCGAATTTTGAAAAAGAGATCCAAGGTGATAAAAGATGGTTGGTCAGGGCAGAATTGTGCCCCTTAAAGGAGTGTTACTCCATAGCGAGGGTTATAGATGGTAGTGTTGAAAAGTGGTTAGGATAAAACTTGAGATGTTCTCCCGAGAGAAGTTGAACATGTGGCAACAGCATTGGATGAACTTCATCAAGATGGATCACCCGGGGAAGGCCAGCATGATGGCAAATGCCTGAGTAGGAAGATGAGTCCTACGGCAATGAGTGGAAGCGTGAATTCCACATGAATGGCAGGGGTGATTTCTAATGGATGGAGCTAATATCGAAGCGACAATCGATGATTGCGAGTGTAGTGCCTGGAGGAAGGTTGTGTTGGTTGTGAGCCGGGCAATCTGCCTAGAGTTAATCGAGTTAGTTAGATAAAAGTTGAGGGCGAATTTAAGATGTCACCAATCGGAGACGAGAGCTCGAAGGAAGATCTTATGGGACGAGATTAGTTTCTAGGAATGGTGTTGAGGTGATGAACTCACCTGATAGCTGTGAGTGATACAATTAGGGGGATGCCTTGGTGTGTGGGCAACAGATGAGATTTAGCCTCGTGGTTAGAGGTTACTAGGTGTGAAGGAAAACAACTAGTGAAGCTGCTATGGCATTAGAGCCCATGTGGTCGCTCACCGAGTGGTGTGAGCTAATTGAAGCAAAAGTTATAAGAAGTCCGAGAGAAGCCAGAGTCTCTCAAGGAATTAGCTAGCTGCTATAAGCATAGCAAGGTGATATGAGGAAGGAGGCCTAAGAGTCGGGTCGTGCTAGTCGCGATGACCAATAAGATTCAAAGAGCAGTGAGTCTTTTGAGATGATATGGTGGTGTCATCGACGCTGTCAGGGAAAAGATGTTATTAGGAAGGTCAAAGGTAACCATTGTGCATGGTAGGACCTCGAAGCTGAGTACGAATGGCCTTAAAGGCTGGTGCCTGTGAAATTTGAGATACAACGATTGTGGAGGGAAATTCGTTGATACATGGTGTTATCCTTGCCGAGGAGGACAAGGGGAACCATTATGCATGGTTTAAGTCAGGTGTCTATTGCGGATTGAGAATGAATATGATTTAAGGTGGCTGAAAAGTTTTGTGCCTCTAGAATATAAGGCTCTGTCGAGAAATGGCGAAATTTGAAAGGTCCCAATGAAATTGAAGCTGGGCGAGTGAATTTGGCTAAAAGACCGCTACAAGAGTGGGGGTGTAACCATGTTATCTTGTTATGGTGTGGACCAAAGGCACGAATCATCCTTCAAGTGCAATGCAATAAGTGATTGTGCAGATGGTAATAAGCTAAACACTTGTGCCATGCACCGCGGGTGATGATGAGAGTCGATGAATGGTTCAACGCCTTTAAGCGCAATGATAGGATCCTTGACTCGCGGTAGGGTTTAATAGCCAAGGTAAGACCTAGCATGGGTCATGATGGTAAAAGTTGAAATGGGGTGAAGAATTGAAGAGGGATTTCTCAGTGAAGAGTTCCTTGGTATGGGTATGAGACCCCTACTAGTGTGTAATATCGACCAGAAATGGAGGCCAGAGTAATCTATGTGCATATGCCAAGAACTCCTGGTTGGGAGAAGGTTGTGGCCCAAGCATGATTAAGCTCGAGGTGAGAATGTAATGGTGCGTGCATCGCCAAGCTCGAGGTGGACTTGGGTAGTGCATTTATGGTTGGAATGTGTAATAGCCTAGCAGGGTGTTGGGTGTGTCGATTATGCATAATTGTATCGAAAAATAAGGGTCGGCTGGTTAAGGTAGAAGATCATGTATGAAATGGTCGAAGTTGGCTAGGTAAGCCAAATGGTTGCTTCCCATGCAGTGATAGTATGGTTAGTTGATCGGTGATGAGAAGTTGCCATGAGGATCAACTCAAGTTAAGCAAGCATGTGATTTATGGCAGTATGCCATGGAATGGGTGTCAGAGTGTCTTGTGGGCACTAAAAGAGACGTTGCGACTGATGATCAGTGTTAAGATGTTGCTGCTTGGACGAGCATAAAATCATGGCCATGTGTGATTGGCAGTGGGAAACGTTGCCGTGTGTGATCGGCATAAAATCGTGGTTGGCTGATTAGTGATGCAATGTTAGTGCGTGTTTGTTTCGATTGATGGAAAAAAAATGGGAAGTAAATTACAAAGCGATGCTTCGAGGCAGAGTAAATCCATGAGAAGATGGATATCGTTGCAATAAGCATGACCAATGACCAGTGGTGCGATTTGGCTAGAGGCAAAGGCGATATTCGGTTAGTGAATGTCCTCGAGAGGTGGAGGACCAAAAGCCTAAGTGAAACCTTGATGTGAGTATAATCTGAGGTAAATGGGAGAAATTGATAGGCTATGAGATTCTCGAGCATGGGAATTTGCCATGTAGCCCGAGAATGTGATTATCTTGGGAAAGAGATTAAGGCAAGGTGAATTTCGAGGACGAAATTCTTTAAGGGGGGTGGAATGTAATACCCAATATTACATGGTATTGAAAATAAATAATTTTTGATTATTTTGGCAGGACCTCGGGTGGTTCGAGAAGCCCGAAAGTCGGTTTCAATAAATCAATTAATGAAATTTGTCGAGTTGGCGGCAAGGAGTGCCTCGAGACTTGGATGTCCAGGGAAGAGGGCAAGAGATTGGTGAGCGTCTCGAGATGAGGATAATGACACTAGAAGCAGTTCGATCAGAAATAATTTTTGGAATAAATTCCGTATAAGGCCGAATGGGGGTTAGTACCGAATGATTGCAGGGGACCTCCGAGAAGCTGATAGGACCCTAGGGGTGGTCCGATTTTACGAGTAAGGCTACCCTAAAGAGCTTTCGAGTGGAATGAAGGTCTCGTACAGGCGCAGGGACGAAATCGACATTTTCAAGTAAAAGCTGGATATTAATTTTCGAAGAAATCGAGTTGGGAGTGGCTTGATGATAATTAATTAAGGCTGGGAGGGCTCAAGTGTAAATAATAAATTCCTTAAGTAAAATTAATAAGATTAAATAGGGTTAATGTGTAATTTAATTTATATATATATATATACATATGTGTGTGTGTGTGTGTATAACCATGTGTGTGTGAGGAGGAACCTTCCTTGAAGCTTCCTCACGTGTTGCCTCTGATAATTTGAAAGTGTAGAGAGATGAAGAGTGAGGCTGAGAGCTGATACGAGAGAGTGAGAGCATAAGAGAGAGAGAGAGATCGCAAAAGAGTACGGAGAGATCGAGAGAGGGAGATGGCCGAACTCGGCCATGGAACTAGCAGTCTTGAGCTGTTGTTACAGTAGCTGAGAGAAGTAAGGTCGATCGGCCATGGCTGACGCGAAGAAGCAACAGCAGTAATCGTTGTGGTGGCCAACGATGTGCTCACTACGGAAGGCCGAGGCAGCAAGGCAGCCAGGACCTTAGGTGGTCAGCAATGGCAGACACAGAGGTCTCGGGCTGGAAGTAGCTGGCTGCGTGAGGGAAGGCTGGTTCCGGTGGCTGCAATAGTACGATGGACGGTGCCAGCCGATGGTGGTGGAGCTGCAGTGGTGGCCGGTGAGGCCAGGTGGCCGATGGCCAGCAGCAGGGGGCTGCTGTGCGCAGTCGCGGTGAGGAAGAAGAAGAGGAGTAGGTCGCGCGCAGGAAGGGGAGAAAAAGAAAGGAGAAGAAAGAAAAGAAAAAAAAAGAAAAAGAAAATAAAGGAGAAAAATAGGGAAAATCATGAAAACATCCAGAAAAATTGGGGAAAAGTCTCGAAATTAATTCGAGGCTCGAGGAGCGTGCCAGAAGCTCGAAATTGGAAATTGGAAATTTGAGTGCAAAATGGCAACTCAGTAGTCAATGCCGGTATAGGCATTTTTTGGATTTCTCTTCCAGATTGGTTAAGGTAAATTTATAATTTCTTTTCAAATTAATTTCCATTATTTGAGATAATATGGAATAGGTTATGGTTGGATTATAACCATGGTTGGGGTTGTTTGTAGTTGTTGGCGGGTGGTTCTTGCGGTGAATAACAAACGCGTAGGCCCTAATGTGATGTTAATAGAGTTGGGGTTTTGTGTGTTTGCCTCTAGGTTCAACCGGGAAGGCAGTGATCGTAGAGGAACTTGAGGTTTAGGCTGGAGTTTATGTCGAGGCAGAGATGAGGCTTCGAGCCAGGTAAGGGATGGCCCTATGTGGAGGTGGCCTTGCAAGTTGGTAAATATATTTGATAATGTTTTTATGAAGCATTTGCATGTAGTGGTTATCTTGCATGATGTGAGATCTAGTGGACCTATGGCCATATGGAGGACTAGTGTTGTGGGGGCTGATAGGTTAATGCCTTAAACCTTGGTGGGTTGTGAGGATGAATGGGCCTAGCCTCATTTGCATGAATTTGGCATACATAAATATGGTTATATTCATATTTATATGCATTGCACTCTTACTGAGTCTTTATGACTCATGAGGTTTTACCTCATGTGTAGATGATGCAAATCCAGATGTAAGCAAGGATGGTGCTGGGAGGCTGTTGTGGCAATTAGCTTTGTTTCCCGAGATGTGTTGTTGTGTATTCTCCTGTGTTTTTATATGTATTCATGTGCTTGAATGTAAGCATTATTGAGCACTAGAGGTATCTAGTTGTTGTAATCATAATAGTATGATAAATGATTGTGAGTCTGCGTGCGTGATGTATATGTGGATTTAGTACTAAAGCCAAGTTCAGTTCCGAGTAAAGATCAGCGAGATATGTTCTCATAAATCCCCAATACTCAGCAAAGTGTTTGTTATGCTAGCTTTATGCCTGGATCACCTTTGGCTTGCTATGAGGCGAGCTGAAGAGAAGTGAAGCTCACTCGAGTTTCGGGTCTCGGTCCGCTTAGTTTTCTTGTTTGAGTTGGGACCGATTCCTGAGTGGAGCGAAGGGAAGGACGAAGCCTAGTTCCCACCTAGGGCGTTTCCTATTGAAACATAGTCCAACCCTTCAGTTGTGGTTCGTTGGGTGAGTAATCCGGTCGATTATTTACCGGTAGCACCCGTAAGTGGGAGCGGGTCGTTACAGTAAGATTGAAGGTAATGGACTAGGCGGGGTGCCGAACCACTATATATCTTGTGTGCAAGTGTTCTTTAGCTTTCGTTTATCATTATTGCCTATTGCACATGCTTTCATAAGTTTTGTTATCAAAGTTTAAAACAAAGTTTTCTTGAACTTAATTCTATACATACATACAAACATATCTTTGATATACAAACATCTTTGGTATACTCTTATTTATGTATATCATCTTTGCCAAATATCATTAGTTTGAAATACAAGCCAAAAGATTTCGAAACAAGCAAAATAGTAAGTTGTATTTCGAAACATATCTCATAGATTTCGAAACAAGCTAAATTAGTAAAGTATATTTTGAAACATATATAGTAGGTTTCGAAATCTACTTAACATAAAACTTTATTCGAAATATATATCGTATATTTTGAAATATAGTGTTTTGCCATCAATCAAAGTTTTAAATTATCAAAAATTTATACAAATTCCAATTCACCCCCATCTTGGGATATATTTGCCATCATTAGGAACAAACATTTAGGTGCATCCATATACATATACATATATATGAGACACTAGTTGTTAGTGGAATGGTTTAATTATCACTCCTTTGTGAACCCCCAAATATACGATTGAGTGCAATTTTGTGCACCTTGGGGTGACCAAGGTTGCATGGAGGAGTCATTTATCATTTTTGAAATGTTTTCAAAACGAGAAACGTTTCTAGTTTCGATTCCTATTTATTTCTGTTTTTTTAAAAAGATGTCCGTTTTTGCATTTTCGTTTTGTATCAAAAACGTTTTCCGTTTTCGTTTTCTTGTAACCTAGGAGGTGATTTTACACCAGAGGCAAAACAGTTATTTTGGGGGGTGGACCCGATTTCTCTCTTTCTCTCTCTCCTTGGGAAAGGGGGTCCACTCCCAAAATGACCTATTTTGCCCCTGGATAAAGTCACTCGGGATGCACAAAATTGCACTCGAGTTTAGGCACCCTATTGGTAAATGTTGTAATTAGCAATAAAAAAATCTATAAAACTTTTAATTATTTTTGATTATTTTATTTACATTTATAAACGCTCAAATGCATCATAATTGATTCATATATAAATAATAAAACAAAAAGTTGTTCAAATTCACAGTTTTTGTTTGTAAACTCTACAAAATGCCACTGTTTTTCAGCTCGTTTTTTCTTGCTATCTTTCCTTCTCTATTTTTCGACTAACTTAACTTATATTTTTGCTTGTATGCTTTAACATTTTTTCATGTAGTAATTAAAATTTTTTATTATTTTAATTACATTTATAAATCTACATTTTCAAGTCAAATTAACCTTTCTATACTTTGACCATTTTTCTTCACGTGACAATTTAACTTTTTATTATTTCAATTATACCTCTAATTTGAATTTTTGAGTCAATTTAATCCCTATATTTTGATATGAACAAAATATGAAGTGTATTTTGTCATATTAATTTACTCTTTTTTTACACATGAAAATATTGAGATTAAATTAACTCAAAAATGGAAGTTTAGGAATGTAATAGAAGTAATGAAAAGTTTAGATTGTCAAATAAAAAAAAATCAAAGTACAGGAGTTAAATTGAATCAAAAATCAAAGAAAAGTTTGAATGACCACAAAAAACATAAAAACATATGAGCAAAAATATGAATTTGGCCATTTTTTATTTCACTTGTGCACAACATTTCATATTTCGCTAGGTTGCGCTCAATCTCTCTCTTTGTATTTGTATTCAATAGGCAGTCATCTCTTTCATTCTTGCCACTGATTGCTCAAATCGATGTCAACACAGTGAATGTACCTTGCCCAATTTGACATCTCTACCACCTGTCATTAAGTAGTTATTTTAAAAGAAAATGCTACATATATAAACAACTGGATTATCGAGAGGATGACCGAAGTTGTCAAATGATAAAAATGTCCTCACCTAATTTGTAAATTCACCACCCCTACCTTTAGCCTCCTTCTCTCTCCTCTGCCATGGCCGCCTCTAGCAAGTTCCGTCTCACCACGCCTTATCGCCACCCCGAGTCGCCTCGCCATCTTCGCCTTGCTGACTACCGATGAATCCTCTTGTTGCCCCGCTGTAGCACCTTGTGTGACCACCACTGCATCCTGTCGTCGCCTCGCCGCAGCACCTCGGGCTGACCACCATTGCACCATTTTGTTACCTTGCTGCCATTACCTCTAAATAAATCCACAAGCTTCATCCTAGATGAAGCCTGGGTGATGAAGTTCGAACTTCATCATCGGATGAAGTTCAATTCAGTCATCAAGCTTGTCATTCCGTCAGTATAAGTAACACAGTCCTATTCCAAAACCTTAATAGTCTTTAAGATATCAGCATAATTGTGTATAAACTTAAAAGTATTATCAACGAGTTTGTAATGTTTTTTTTATGGTTATGATAAATGATACAAATACCTTAACTAATTTGAATGTTTCTGAGAAAAGAGAAGGTGTTTGTTAATAAATTTTGACTATCAATAATTGGTCATGGTGCAACGAGTTAAATAGAGCAAGCATGAGTGTTTAGGGTTTGAAGGAGTGAATGATCGAGCTAGTAGGTAAGTGGAGATTTAAATTGCCATTTTTGTTGAAAAAAATAGGGATAAAAAGGTAAGAAATATGATATAATTGTATTTTAGATATGTTTACACATACGCTCGATAGAAAATAGTAATAAAAATTATAAAAGATAGATTGAATTTTGAAGAAATTCTTTTTTTTTTTTTTTTTTGTAAAACGCTAAAGTTAAAGGATACTCTGTGTTAACAATTTATTAAAATGAAAGAGTCACCCATGACAACATGATGTAATATTAAATTAATTTTTAATTTTATTGATGCATAAAAACATTGGAAATATTTAAAAAAAAATCTCAAACAAATTTAAAAGATAATTTTGGCTAGGTTAATGCTACTTTGCCTAAGAGTCTCATAGAGAGGCTTACCGAGAGGAGCCAAAAAGATAAAAAATACCTCTTATCCAAATGCAAATTTATCCCTTTTCCTACTGCAACCTTCCCTCTCATCTCTCTCATTCCCATGGTTGTTGCCTCCAACAAGCTCTAGCACCTAGTGTCTTATTGCCTCTCTTCTCCCTGCCTCGCCTCGCCTCAACTACTGCTGCATCTTTCCTATTTGTTTCAACGACAATCAGCATAAGGTGAGATGAGACGGCGAGATGCTAGGGAGTGAGGCGACGCGAGAAAGGCAATGAGGCAATGATGGGTGCTAGAACTTGCTGAAGATGATAGCCATAAAAAAAAAGAGAGAGAAAGGAAAAATGAGATTATAAGAGAGAATGGGATTATTGACGTTGAGAATTGGTCGAATGTGATTCGTGGCCCCGTTCTAAGAAAATGAACATGAGAGGGAGGAAGAGAATGTACACTAAGGAATGTTGTGTGATTTGGTCTGTGGTCCTCCAGTCAGCCAGCCCTTGCAAGTACTCCGACGTTCAAGTAAGTAAGGGAGTAAGTAAAAGTTGTGTATCAGTAGGTTCACAGGAAAAAACATACCTTGGCTCTGGAAAGAGCTTACTGATACAGGAGAAGGAGATGTCCCTCCGTACGCTTGCCTCGTGCATCTGCAAGTGATGGGATTGAATATCAGGCGCCGATGAAGGTACCCAGGTGGCGGCAAGGTGTCGACAGGACCCCCATTAATGTGGATGAGATTTGCCATTAATGAAGATGGGATCTGAGAAGAGCGCGTGGATACCCAAAAAAGGCTGCAATGATGTTTGCAGGCTGATATAGGGTCAGGATGGGACCGGCATGGGCTAAGAAATGGGCTGAGATGGTGGAGCCAGATCGAGCCTGGACAACCCAGCCAGAATAACACCTAGTCCATGACTGTTCTTTGGTTATTTCGTGGCCTTCTCGCTATGCGAGCTGAACAGTTCATCCAGCGAGCTGAAAGCATCTATAAGAGCTTACTTGGCTAGGTTAGCGAGCTAGAACATCGCTGGGAGCTCGCTTGGTTCCCGCGGTATGAACTCGGGTCTCAATGAAGTGTGACCTTGTTCTGGCGAGCTCGGCCTTGGGCCCGTTAGGCTTCAAGAGATTGGGCCGGCCTATTGGGTCGAGTTCAGCCCATAAGAAGTGGTCCGATAAATATCTACAACACTAGCCCCCTAGCTCGCAGTGCGATTTTCGGGCTGGGAGCTGATGCACTCCAGCTATTCCAACTATCAATCCACCTTTCAAACTTCTACCCAATCGCTTCAAATCACGTTGCTTCATACTGTACGCCTTGTCTGAAGGGCATTTAATGTGCTCATTCCCCTATTATAGCGCATGATTATAACCGTGGGGCCCATGAGCCGTCATGTAAACAGTGAATGCGGGTATGCCATAAGCCATTTTGATCTTACGACTTAGATCGATCGAGTTGAAGATATAAATAGTAGAGAAATCACTTTATTTCCCCCTTCACGCTCTTTTAAAATTCTGCCCTTGCTCTCAATCTGCTCAGAGACTCCCACTGTGACGAATCTTCTCAAGCTACAGTCACTCGAGCGCCCATCGTCATTTGAGGTTTACTCCAAGTTACTGCACCAGCAAGAAGTTCATCGATAGGTAAGCCCTTTTCATCCTTTGCCTTTTCCTTTTATCGTGTTGTCCATCGTCAGTTGACTGCCAATGGTTCTTTGGTCTTCCCAATTCTATCGGCGTTACCGCTATTTTCTGGTGCACTGGTTTGAATCGGTTTGTTAGGTATTCATTGAGCTTTTGGGCTTAATGACCTTATGATTAATCTTCCATGGAGTACCGAGCTTGTAGTCGTGGCCTCCCCGCCTTAGGCAGCACCCCGTTGTAAAATGCATGACCTTTTAGGATAAGGAGTACCTTTAAGGTTTTTTTTTTAGTTCTTCGAGGTTTGGTCCGTGAACTGCAGCCTCACTGTTCTTTCTTTCTTTACAGATGTCTAATTCTATTCAAGAGAACTCGAGTCAAAAACACTGCAACCACATCATAGGGGAAGACGATACTTCAAACTTAGACGATTGCGTTGTGGTAGAGATGTATACTTCGGAGAGAGCGAGCTCACGATCTGGGGCAGTCGCAGGAGAGACGACTTCAGGAATTGCCCCAACTATCAGTAGGTAGGTCGCTGAAGAAAACCAGGGGCAAGAGGTCTTTAGGAAATACCCTTCCAAACCCAAGTTCCATGAGGTAGGGACTTGCACTCGTGAGTTTCGCTTCCCGAAAGACTATCGAGTGATGGTCCTCTCTCCGAGCTGCCCATCTCCGAAACCGGCTTTATAGCCATTAACCCCTAGCACCTCGAGTCTGGGTTTAGGTTTCCAATCAACCCGTATTTCCTTAACCTCTTGAACGAGCTTAAGTACGCCCCATTCCAATTAACTCCAAACTCATATGCTCAGCTTACTTCTTTAGCCATCCTATTCCTTACAAACGACCTTTCCCCCTTCCCCTCCGCCCATCTCCGAAACTCATCAAATTCTTTTTTCTTTCAAAAATGCCAAGGATGGGCTGTATTACTTGGTAGCTCGTCCTTCACCTTATAAAGCCATTCTTTCCAAGGGTAGAGCCAAGGGGAAGTCCAATGTCGGCGATTACAAGTCCAATTGGTTCTTTGTTTCTTGCCCTTCTCTCCTGTTGCTCAAAAACTTCAGCTTCACGCTGGTTCTGGGTAAGGGCATATCTGCTCGCATGAGTTATTTCATTTTTACATATTATTTTTGACATCCTCATTTTGTTGTACAGACTTTGGAAGCTGAAAACCAAGCTTATCAATTAAGGAGGATGAGGTGCTCGACCTTCTCGTCGCTACAGGATCAGGCTCTGAAGATCTCGAACTCACAGACGATCTACTCAGGGTGCACCAGCTTGCTCATCCTCTTGAGGCTAAGATCACAAGTGGGGAGTTCATCAGGGTCCAAGGTTCGAGGCCTGTCTTGTCCGCATTTCAAATCCCGGAGACCAGTAACAAGAGAGAGGGAGAAGGTTCAGCCACAAAGATGGTGAAGTTGAACCTGGAAATGCCGAAAAAGTCCAGTGCCAGATCAAGCGCAACTTCATCTGCGGCCCCGAGCTCCAGCTCGCAAGAAGAGAGGTCGGAACATCAACCATAAGGGCCACAACCTCAACAACAGCAGCAGCAACAACAACACCAGCAACAACGACCCTTACAACAATAACAACAGCCATGAGCCCTCATTTCTCAAGAACAATGGGAGGCCGATCGAGGTTGTGGGAATGAGGTAGTGAAGAAGGCCCAGCACGCTCCCGCTACTGATCAAAAAGAGGGTCAGATCGACAGCAAGAGAAAGATAAAAATAAGAGGGTCAAAGTCCCTGAGAAGAAGGCAACTCCGGAGACCATGGCTGGAGGGGTCTACTCTAGTGCCTTCTTGGATGAGATGCCTACACTCGTGGGCTCAATCGCTGAACCCCTGGAACGGGAAGAGATGAAAGGGGCGGCACTTTACAACTACATAGCTCGCCATAGCTTCTTGGTAAGTGCATTTTTTATTTCTCAACTTCTTTGTTTCGTCTCTGCGAGCTAACCCTTTGTATCTTTGCAGACCTCCCTTACTGCCATGAAAGCTAAGAAACAACGATAGGATTTTGAGGGACGGCTCCAGGCTGCAAATGTGTGCTTCAAGGATGAAATAAGCAAGCTCGAGAAGGAGAATAAGTCTCAACTTGCTGAGCTTCGGACTAACGTTGAAGGCCTCGAGATGAAGCTGCGGGACGCGCAATAAAGAAATAAGGACCTCAAGGAAGAGCTTCCTCGGGAGAAAGTTTCGTGGAAGTCTTCCAAAATCGACCTCACTGGCAAGCTGAATAAAGCGAGGGAGGAGTTGCAGAAGACGAAAATTGAGCTGAAGCTGGCCGAGGAGCGAGCTGTAGAGTGTGAACGGATGGCGGACATGACCATCAACAAAATTAAAGCGGATGTGGAAGCTCTGTTAGACCATGAGGAAGCTGAATCTGATACTTACTCAACGTTTCTCTACACCTTGTGGTTGAATCATCCAAAAATGGATTTCTCCATCTTTGGTGTAAAGGCCGTCGAGGAGGTGAAGAAGTTCACGGCTTAAGCTACCAAGGATGCCAAAGCTTCCACCCCACAAGATCAAGGCGAGGCCATTCCGCCAGCTGACAATGCCGAGGTTCAGCTAGCTGAAGCAGTAGCTCTTCCTAGCTAGGGCTTCTATTCTTTTCTTTTCTTTTCTTTGTAACACAAGTATTTTTTTTTTTTTTCATTGAAATCGAATAGTTTCTAAACTTGTGTTTCTGCATCTCACTTTAATCTTGTCACAAACTCAAGCCAATCGAACTTGGAGTTTAAGTAAGATAACTTAAGACAACTTCCACAATACAACTTGAGCTAATCTTCATGATTTAAAAACGAGCTTCAGGAAACTTCAGTATATCAGGATAAGCTCGAAAGTATAACTTGGAATAAGTCTTTAAGAATATAGATTGAAAATGAATCTTTCGAACATAAGTTAAGATAGACCCAAAGAACTCCCAGCTCGTAACTTAACAATAGTTCATCAATCGATAGACATCAATGTATCCGGTAAGTCGCGAGCAGCCATACTTAGGCAAACCGAGGCAACCCTTAGTTAGCATCTCTTGAAAGAATAATCATGTAGGTCATACTGAAAAACCTTGCCAAGATATATGTCTGGGTAGATCGTACTGCGATCTCAGGCTAACATACCATGGCTTTTTACATATTTGAATGACTTGCATCACCAAACTATATGTTCAAGTAGATCGCATTGGGACCTCAGCTAACATACCATGGCTTTCTATAAGTTTTAAATGAGCCAAAAGGGAACATCCAGGTAGGTTGCAGACCATGACTTAAGTCAAGATGAAAATACCCCAACTGGTGAACTATGACTTACAATTTTTTAACCGAAATGGTTGCTCAGTAAAACACTAAACCACGACACTGTGGTCAAGATGAATGAGTTCTAGCTCGTGAATCATGGCCTAGGGAGAGGACTAAGATGAATGCTCAGATAAGCCACAAACCATGGCGCGTAGGCCAAGTTGAATAGGCCCTAGCTCACAATCCATAGCCCTCATACCCCGAATTATTTTTTGCCTCTTATTTTTAACAAAATGTGGGTGCAATAAGATTCAACAGCAAAAATCATAAGTTTAATTTATCAACAAAACAATGTCAGTAAAAACAAGACATTGATCAATAATTAATATCACACAAATGAGAGATGTTGCTTATCCGAAATACGGCATGAGGTGCTCCGCGTTCCAAGCTCGTGGGAGAATAGCTCCACCCATGTCTGCCAAGTTTATGCTCTGTTGCCTAGGTTTTCTTTGATAATATAAGGGCCTTTCCAGTTCAGGCCTAGTGTCCCATCTCTGGCTTTACGAACTCTAGGGAGAACAATGCACAACACGAGATCACCGATATTATAGCACTAAACTCAAACCCTCCGGTTGTAATACCTCGCAACCCGTTGCTGATAGGTGGCCACCTTTACGCGAGCTAACTCCCTTGCCTCCTTGAGAAGATCAAGGTTCACGCCTAGTAGCTCGTTGTTGTTCTCGGGGTCGAAGGTGGCTCTTCGCTGGCTGATCACTTCATTTTCCATCAGGATCATTGCCTCTAACTCATAAACCATAGAGAAGGGGGTTTCTCCCGTGGTGGTTCGAGTTGTGGTCCGGTAGGCCCAGAGTACGTAGTTCATCTACCCAAGCTCCCTTCCTTGCTTCCAGTTTTGTCTTCAGGATTTGCTTGATTATTTTGTTGACAACTTCTACTTGATCGTTGGCTTGGGGATGGTCCACGGCTGTGAAACTTTTCTGGATTCCCAACGCGTGGAATAGGATGAACTGCTCGCTGGTGAATTGGGTTCCGTTGTCCGTGACTATCTGTTGAGGAACTCTGAATCTGGAAATGATATTGCTTCAGACAAATTTCTCTACCTTTGATGTGGATATCTGTGCAAGTTGTGGTTGGTGGCGCGACCCGGGCTAACCCTGACCGAGTTATCCACTCAGTGCGGATCTCCATGTCGCCGACTTTCTTCATGAACCTCTTCATGGCGATCTCTGTAAGGATTCACTCTCATCCTCCGATCAATGGGGTGCACCTCCAGTTCGTCATCATAGCATTGTTGTTCTTCTAATCTTTGAGATCGCAAGTTTGAGGAACGTACCAATCCAGCCCTTCGTGACGCTCTTCTAGCTTCTATTTCTTCCGGGGAAAGCCTTCCATTTCCACCCGGAGGCTGAGGGGTACCTCCGGGTGGCATGGTCTCCGCTTGTATCTGGTCTGCTTGAACCTGCGTTTGGTCCAACGCTCTAACCGCATTAGCAAGCTGCATGGCTGTACTCTTCAATGCTTTTTAATGTTGTTGCTAGGCCTGAGACGGCTTCTTGACGTTGTTGCTAGGCCTGAGATTGGAAGGGAACCCATGAGAGGATGCTTGAGACGGCTCCAACCAATGGGGGAATAGAAGCGGTTGCAATCGTTACGACTATGCCCCCAATTGACGGAAGTTCTGGAAGTTGATTAGTATGGTTTGCAAGTTGATTGGTCATCACTTTATAACTTCTTGTGTTTCTCGCTCTCAACATTGATATTGATCAGAAGGCCCTCCTTCTAGAGCCAAAATGTCAATGTTGAGAGTTGGTCGACTATGATTCGTGGGCCTGCACTAAGAAAATGAACACGAGAGGGAGGAAGAGAAGATACACTAAGGAATGTTGTGTGATTTGGTCTACGGTCATCCAGTTCGCAGACCCTTGTAAGTACTCCAACGTTCAAGTAAGTAAAGGAGTAAGTAAAAGTTGTGTATCAGTAGGTTCACAGGAAAAAATATACATTGGCTCTAGAAAGAGCTTACTGATATAAGAGGAGGAGATGTCCCTCCGTACGTCTGCCTCGTGCATCTACAGGTGATGAGATTGAATATCCGACGTCGATGAAGGTACCCAGGTGGCGGCAAGGTACCGACGGGACCCCCATTAATGTGGATGGGATTTGAGACAGGCGTGCGGATACCCAAAAAAGGTTGCAATGATGTTGTTTGCAGACTGACATAGGGCCAGGATGGGACCGGCGTGGGCCAAGAAATGGATCGAGATGGTGGAGTCAAATCGGGCCTAGATGGCTCACCCGGAATAACGCCTAGTCCACGACTGTTATCTGGTTATTTCATGGCCTTCTCGCTATGCGAGCTGAACAGTTCGTCCAGCGAGCTGAAAGCATCTCTTAGAGCTTGCTTGGCTAGCTCAGCGAGCTGGAACATCGCTGGGAACTCACTTGGTTCCCACGATCTGAACTCGGATCTCAACGAAGTGTGACCTTATTCTGGCGAGCTCAGCCTTGGGCCCGTTAGGCTTTAAGAGATTGGGCCGGTCTACTGGATCGAGTTTAGCCCATGTCGATGTTCAAGAATGGTCGACCGAGATTCGTCGGCCCGTACTGATCTAGCAATCACGAATATGAGGGGAAGAAAACAACACCATCAACAAACAATACGCCCGAGTTTTTTACGTGATTCGGCTGAAATGATGCCTAGTCCACGACTGTTCTCTGATTATTTTGGCAGAGTAACAGTATGTATTTTTTATCATATTTGTTCAATAGTTTTTGACCCCCTATTTATAGTACGGGGTATTGACAGCTTACACAAAGTTTAAAGCGGCAGGACCACATCGTGAGGGACAATGTGCCCTTATTATCTCTATAAAATAAGGAGTAAAAGCTCTGCACCATATGGAGGCTAGATTTCCACTTATATGGACAGGTAGACATTAGATTCAGTTATTCTGCTTCGTGGTCTTCTTTGCGAGCTGATCAGGTTGACTAGCGAGCTAGAGTCGTCAGCAGGCTCGCTCGCTATCGAGATCAGAGCTTGCACTTTAGCAATTATGCAACATTGAGGAGATGGTTTTGGCTTTGGGTCTATTGGACCTTGAGAGTTTGGCCCTTATCATTGGACTATTCCCAACCCAAAGTAGTTCACACAATAGTTGAAGACAATTCAAAAAATATTCATAACAACTCATAAGAAAGGATTCGAGAAATATCCGCAACAGAGATAAATTTATATTTGGGTGGAGCACATTTTTATCTTTTTAACTCAAGCCTTTCTGTGAAGCTTTCAACCAAAGTAAGTGGCTATTTTTAGAACTTCAATCATATCGGGTACAATTATTAAACCCCATTTAATTATTAAGAAGTAGATAATAATAATTAAAGTAAGAAGGGAAGGGAGGATGGGAAATATTTTATTAAAGAAGCAAAGCATTCAGCATCTCCGTGATTGGTGAATCTAATATTCTAATTTACTCTTCCCAACGTTACGTCGGTAACAGCCACTGCCTTGGCATTGGCATGTGATGTGTCGCTTCATTAGTTTTTTTTTTTATAGATTAAAATAAATAAAAAATATTTTATATAAAAATAATTTATATTATATTTATTTATCAATCTTTAAAAAAAAATAAATAATTTCTTATTTAAAATTATTCAGATAAATTTACTTTTTTATTTAAATAAATTTATTTTAAACTCTATAAATAAAAAAAATAATTCATGTGTTGCTTAATACATTCTAAAAATTTTAACAAATAATTTGATAAAAATTTTAAAATAATTTACAATATTATCTTAATAATTCTATATGGTTGTACGTGTAAATATTAAATTTAATATGTTAAATTTTTATTAAGAAAATAAAAACTAAATTACAGGTGTTTATTTAAATTTTTTTAATCTTTTATTTAGACTCTAACTAATTAATTAAAAAGAAAACGTAAATCCAAGACTCTTCACCTAACGGGCAATGGGTGGGTATGGTGGTTTGGTAGTTGCTTCACGAAGTTTACAGAGTGGGATGATGACATGGATAGTCGTCACCCTCAATCAATCGTTAATTAGTTAAATTAATTAGAATTTGTAAATATATAATTAGAATAAAATTCTATAAATCACGTCATGCAAACACTTGGCGGGAATTAAGGGTGGAAACTGAAAATAACATTTTTATTTTCTATTCTATTCTATACTATTCTCGGGTGGTTGATGCCAGCTGGGACGTGTCACCTCTCAAACGCCCCCATCTCTCTCGCCGTCCCCGTCGTCTTCTTCTTTCACGCCTCCATCTCTTTTCTCTTTCTTTGTTTTTTACTCCGTCTTCCCAATCAGCTCTCGGCAGGGAAATATAAAATAAAAGAATAAAAAAATCTTCTTTCAGAAAGCTGACCAAGTTGTGAGCCCAGAAGTACGGGGTATGGACATGGACATGGGACAGGCCGAAAGAAGATGCCCGGGTTTCTGTGTGATATGAATTATTATAGAAAAATAAGCCAATTTTCTGAGAGCTTTTAGGCACAGTGAGTGAGTGAGTGAAGAAAGCTCTAACATACAATAAGTTTGAGCCACTAAATTTGTACGTCGACGATGTGATATTTGATTGGAAGGCACAAAAAACTTGCTTTTTTTAACGATTGGATTTTTGTCTGTGAAAAAGAAGCTTTGGAGAGGGGAGATAATACATACAGAAAAGGTCATCCATTCCTACCCAATCTAATCCATGGCTGCAGCAGCATCTCGCAGAATATCCTCTCTTCTCTCTCGCTCTCTCTCTCTTCCTCCTGCTTCTGCCTCCTCCCGTCTCTCTCGAGGTGATTACTGGGTTCCTTCAATCTTTCTCGTTGTAATTATCCATACATATGTGCAGACAGAACCGAACCCACGTGTGTTCTTCTTGTAGAGTGGAGTCTTTGAAGTTCTGATTATGGTTTTTCCTAAAAAGGATTTTAGTGGGTTAAGTATCTCTGTCTGAGGGTGTTGGTCTGAAGATTTCTTGTTTGACTTTCCAAGTTTTTTTTTGTTTTTACATCGATTCAGGATTTCTCATCAAAGTTTTTGAGTTCCTTTTGAGTGTTTATATTACTCTGGTGGCGGTATGGTTGTATGTGTTAGGCTGTGTTTACCTGAGGCATAGAATCAAGTGGTTTATATGGCTGTATGTGTAAGGCTGTATTTGCCTGAGGCATAGAATCAAGTGGTTTATATGGCTGTATGTGTAAGGCTAAATTTGCCTGAGGCATAGACTCAAGTGGTTTCCTCTGCATCTGGGTTGAAAATGTTGATGGTGCTTATATTTATAGTTTGTTTTCATCTTTACTTGAACAAAAACTTCGAAGGCTTGAGGATGAGATTTCGAAATCACTCATTTCCTCTCCTCCTGTGTGTGTGGAAGGGAATGAAGATTTTCTGAACGTTTGATCTGTGACAACAGTGCCACAATGCTTGTAAGAGATTGCAACTTAAAAATGCAGATTCAATTCAAAGCCTTTATGATCTTCCAAGGATTCTTTCCCTTATCTTTTCGGCCTGTTTCTCCCAAGTAGATATTTGATGAGATTTCGATCTTGTTGCAATGACAATTGATATTCTTAACATATAAATTTCAGGGGGAAATTATTTCTTGGGAAGTGGCGTCCAGAGGTTTAGCACCGCTGCAGCTACAGAGGAACCGATTGTCCCACCGGTTCAAGTCAATTACACCCAGCTTCTAATCGATGGCCAATTTGTGGATTCAGCATCCGGTAATTTTCTGCTGATAATGAACCTCAATTCTTGGTTTATCCATTGCTTACCATATGATTTTGAATTCACGCATCATATACTTATTGCAATTCAATCAATGATGGTGGTAATATTTGTCCTAGGCAAAACATTTCCAACCTTTGACCCGAGGACAGGAGAGGTTATTGCTCATGTTGCTGAGGGTGAAACAGAAGATGTGAACCGTGCTGTGTCTGCTGCTCGTAAGGCGTTTGATGAGGGGCCATGGCCCAAAATGACAGCTTATGTGAGAACTAAATTTGGGTTTGGCCGTCTGTGAGCTAAGTTTGATTTACAGTTGATTTTCTAGTTGTGGTGTTCTAATCTCTTTTTCCATTTGGATTTCAGGAGAGATCACGGATACTGCTGCGTTGTGCTGACTTGGTTGAGAAACACAGCGACGAGCTTGCAGCTCTTGAGACATGGAATTGTGGGAAGCCCTATGAACAGTCTGCCAAAGCTGAATTACCAATGTTCGTTCGTTTATTTCACTATTATGCTGGTAAGAGCCTTCAACTGAGCCGGATGAAACGCCATATATGTCTATGCTTAGAATGCTAAACATGTTTAAAACATTTTTGGGATTTTTCTGAAAGCATTCTGTCCTCAACTATTGTAGGTTGGGCAGACAAAATCCACGGTCTAACAGTTCCGGCTGATGGACCATATCATGTGCAGACATTGCATGAACCAATCGGCGTTGCAGGGCAGATTATTCCATGGAACTTCCCCCTTATCATGTTTGCTTGGAAAGTTGGGCCCGCACTTGCTTGTGGCAACACTATTGTCCTCAAGACTGCTGAGCAAACACCCTTAACTGCTCTTTATGTGGCAAAGCTATTTCAAGAGGTAGGTCATGACAAGTATTCTACCTTATTAGGTTTTCTGATAGTTTATCGGCATTATTCTTCCTCCTTTTTTCTTGTTTCATTTGTTTTGACTATAATTTCTGAATTCAATGCTACTCACTTGTACTCACTTGTAAGTGATAAGCTTTTTGATACTATCTTCTGCTATATTCTTTACGTTGTCCATGCTGTAAGCTATATATGTTTGTCTCATTACTGTTCTCCAAAGAAAAATAATAGCGGCTGTTAGTTGGGGAAAACAGCCCGGATTTCTGGAAAATTATTCCACAGAGAATAGGAATTAGAAAACTGGTTCTTGTACAAAATTTTTCTATTTGGAATTTACGGTTTTCCAAAATTGAATTGGACTTGAAAAACTCCTCAATTAAGCTTTCCTTATTAATTTGGAGATTTGGAAGATGTGGTTTTTCAGAAAAATTTTCCCCAAATCATCTTCATCTCTAACACATGTTTCTCTCTCTCTCTCTCTCTCTCTCTCTCTCTCTGAGTTTATGTTTCAATTTTTTAGATTAGACATTAGTTTTCTGTACCTTTTAACATTTGTGTAAGTTTTTCAAATTTTTCATGGAAAATGAAACCTAGAGAATTTGTAGAAAATTGGGGATAGAAAACTGGAAAACATTTTCCACAAACAAAGAGCGCTCATAAGGTCTTGTAAGCAGCTCAGTGAAATTTGATTTTGGCATTCAAATTGAATTTTGTAGGCTTCTATATTGACTTGCAAATAATGAAATCAGAGACAAGAAACCTGAACCCGGCTCACTCCCCCCCCCCCCCCCCCCAAAAAAAAAGTAAATAAATAAATAAATAAAAAAAGAGAAAATCAGAATCCAGACTCTGTCAAAAACAAGTGGACTGGAAAGTGTTTATCTATATGCATAAGTTTTCTAAAGAGAATTCCGGGTGAAAATATCCAATGATGTAGTTGGCTTGCCAATGTAATAGACATATTAGATAGATTGTGAACTATGGTAAACTTGGATGCACATTTATCCAGTCAGACAGAAGTCAAATGAGTGGTTAATTCAAGGAAATGAGCAGTGTTGAATTCCTTTTCAGATATAATACGAAACCTGTTGAAAGACTATTTCCTTTGAACCAAAAAGTTGTGTGCGCGCATTTGTGCTTTCATTTTGAACTTCGTGTCCAATCTTATGACAGGCTGGCCTTCCTCCGGGTGTTCTAAATATCATTTCTGGCTTTGGTCCAACGGCTGGCGCAGCAATTGCTAGTCACATGGATATCGATAAGGTACTTGTGTTGTATTCTATGCTTCATCTAGTATGCCGTTTCTATAATTACCAATGTGATTATGCATGTGTCTGTACATATTAGACATGCCTAACTAGTCCTGATATTTTGTCCAATCTACTTTCTGTTTACCTTATTTTGTCTTTGGTGGTGCCAAAATAATATTGTCAAGTTTCAATAGTAAAATCCTGAAATATGATCAACAAGGAAATTGCTGAAAATTAATCAGGACTCAAAGTTATGGCTCTATCAACAAAGTTATTTTGGTAGACAATTTGAGAAAGCTTCAAGGATACTACGATTAGTTAAGGCAGCTAGCCAACTAGATTTTTATGGTATTATCTTTGAGTGTGCTGAAGTAACTTGACTAGGATATCATTTAACCTCGTTTTACTACCCAGCAACCTTGTGGTAATTTTGATGTTCGATGGTTTTGTTAAACTTTTTCCATTTTCAATGCAGGTTGCTTTCACAGGATCAACTGATACAGGAAAGATTGTGCTCGAATTGGCTGCAAAATCCAATCTTAAACCAGTAACATTGGAGCTGGGAGGGAAATCTCCTTTCATAGTATGTGAGGATGCAGATGTTGACAAGGCAGTGGAGCTTGCACATTTTGCTCTGTTCTTTAATCAGGTTTGATCTATAATTTTGCCTAAAAGTTGATTTTTTGGACGGAAAGGATGGACTCAAGAGTCAAGATGCTTATCTATTTTACAGGGACAATGTTGTTGTGCGGGTTCTCGCACGTATGTCCATGAACGAGTATATGATGAGTTCATTGAGAAAGCCAAGGCACGGGCTATGAGACGTGTTGTTGGTGATCCCTTCAAGAAGGGTGTTGAACAAGGCCCTCAGGTACTCTTATCTCTACTGCTTTCTTGAGAACTTCCAAATCTTGATCGTCAAAAACTCACCCATCCCAGCAGCTCTGTAATTCATTTCTCTTCAGCTTTCCTCAACATTGGAAATAACAATGAATTTTCATGCTAGAAGTCACCTTTCTTTTCATTATATTGCTAGACCAAAAAAAAAGAAAAAAAAAGAAAAAAATGGAAAAAAGGCGATTGAAAGATGAGGAAAAATGTATTTGAAATGCCTTTACAGAGGATACCATATGCTGCTGAGGACTGTTGAGATTGTTGAACCAGTCTTAAATGTTGTTCTTCTATACTAACATTGTGTTGAAGTCCTAAAGGCTGTCAAGTGATGTTTGGAAACCTTATTTGAAATATCAGATCGACCCAGAGCAATTTGATAAGGTTCTCAGGTATATCAGATACGGTATTGAAAGCAATGCCACCCTTGAATGCGGGGGTGAAAGACTAGGCTCAAAAGGCTTCTATGTTCAGCCCACTGTTTTCTCAAATGTTCAGGTATTATTTACTCCTATTCTGAATCTCCTCGCAACTAAAACAATTGAAGTATCAATTCTTGTCAGCATCTGTGTTAAGTGTGAACTCAGGCAACATTTTCTGATGTTCTAATCGATCAGGATGACATGTTGATAGCAAAAGATGAAATCTTTGGGCCAGTGCAGACTATCTTGAAATTCAAGTAAGTTCGATAATTCCAGCTCTTTAGTAATTGTGCTCATTGTTTTCTTTCTCTTGTTCGCATATACAATCCTTTAGATACGAAATGATTGAATTGCATTTTCTATACTGGTTCAAGTTCTTGCACAGTAAAATAAGGCCTTGACATGTTATTGTTATTGTATGGAGTTGTTTTTTATATGCGTTTTCTAATGCCAGTGACCTAGACGATGTTATTAAGAGGGCAAATACCACCCGATATGGTCTAGCTGCTGGAGTTTTCACCAAGAATCTGAACACGGCAAACACCTTGTCTCGGGCCTTAAGGGCCGGGACCGTATGGGTGAATTGCTTCGATGTCTTTGATGCTGCGATCCCGTTTGGCGGCTACAAGATGAGTGGCATTGGAAGGGAAAAGGGGATCTACAGCCTTAACAACTATCTGCAGGTGAAGGGTATTGTGACACCCTTGAAGGATCCAGCATGGCTGTAAATCTGCTTATGCCACCATGCTTTTATAACTTTGAGCTATGAAAGAGGGAAGATAATAAGACATCAGGGGATGAGCGTATTTGTGGTTTGTGCTTCCAAGGTAGAAATAGAATTTCTCGAATGTATGTGGGATGTAACTGTTGTTGATTGTTCTCTTTCAGTATAACCCGGTTGTCCTGCCATCCATGGCGGTAGCTTTGTTACTGTTACTCCTCGCACCGATCGAGGCTTAAGGTGTGAGATTTGTGGTGGTCACGTTGGTGAGGGATTTGATGGCATCGCATCGTCTTAAGTGATTCTTAACAAGAGTTTTCGTAAATGCTTAGAATAATAATAAATGTGCTAACCCCTACAAAGTTGGAATAGCCTTCTCCATTTGGTCATTTGAATTTCACCTTTTTGAGCCCAAAAACTGGTCACTTGCACATGTCTCTCCCATTTGATAACTATAGTTGTCAAGATACAATAATAAATTTAGTTGTCAATAAATATTGTCATCAAATGCTTGAGTTTGCAAAGAGCATGAGAGGGTCTTTGTGCAAATACACTGAAAATGATAAAAGCCTAATAATAGTATTTACACCAATATTTGAGACGTATTTTTTTTGAGAATAAATGCTTGTTTATTTACAAATAAGTATAAAGTAATCCAAAGTGTCTCCAAATTAGGGTTCTTGTAGATAATATTTATCTTGATTAATCTTCGTCTGATTGGGATTAAGATTGTTGTAGATAATATCTATTTTTTATAAATGATGGTTATCTTATTTTTTTTGGGAGATAAATCTCTTATAGATGATTGACTATCCCTTTCTTGAAAGGATTTTCAACTGTCAAAGTTATCAAGATCACAAGCTATGTGACCCCTCTTATTCTGGAAAATACTTCGATGGTGTCTTTAATTGAATGGCGAGACTGCGAGTTATAAGGCCATGACCCAAGTTGCGGGTCTTGTCATGGTCGCAGACCGTGGCTTATGGCCATGGTCCTTTGGGGTCACTTGGGCCATGATGTTTTCATGCGTCTTTTTTTTGTTTCGTCCATTCAGGTTGATCCATTAATTTAATTATTTTTTCTTTTATTTTGTCTTTTTACACTATGTTGTATCAATTGCTCCCCGGAGTAGTTATTCTTTATTGATTTTTTCACTCTTCTTCATTTGTGGGCTCTTGTAGAGGTATTTTTTGTAAAACTTTTGACTAGGCTAAGATTTTTTGTGTGTGGTCCCCTACTAAGGGAGAAAAGGCCTTTTTTTTTTCCCCATTGGTTGATCCATGTGTTTGTGGATGGCCTGCATCATAGAGAAAGAAAATCCAGTTGAAAATTTTATAGATCTATCCCTTAATAAGCTTGAGGATTTATTAATTACATAAATTCTAACTTCTAAAAATAACTACTTTATAATGTCAAAACTTTAAGTAAATTTGTCAAGATTGCCTCCATGTAGCATTTGTAAGATGCACATGTTTTGGTCCGTTATTTTTGCTGTTAAACTATTCTAGCAATGATGAGGTTTTACTCTTTATCTTTGTTCTTTGTGGATATGATACAACATTTTGTGTTTTCCTTCAATCGCCTTGAACCTACCATATTCCTTGGGCCATTGGAAACTTCATTAATAAGTATCCAAATGATATTGTTGCCCTCATTTCATTAAGAAGTGATCGCCCTAAAATAACGTTGTACGTTGGTGAAGGTGTATTGACTATCATGAAGTTAGCCTGCCTAATGGTGCTCAAAGGCTCTGTTCCCAAGATGATTGCAAGATGTACTGCTCTAGTTGTGGGGACTGGCTCTCATGTAAAACTGAATAAAAGGGGAACACACTTATTTTAGGCCATCCATAAAATATTCTTTTTTTCAAAACAATTCCTAATGTTTTGTATTTGATATAGCTTTGATAATAAAAAATAATTGTATTTTAATGATGAAATTATTTTGTTACAGTTAGTGCTCCAAATTTTTTTTTATATATTTTATTAAGCACCAAAATGAAAATTAATTTCATCATGCAATTCAATGTAAAAAAATCTTGTAATAAATTTTTTATGGCATTTGGAATATTATGTTTTATTTGATTAAAATGTGCAAAAATTTATTCAAAAGATTTTTTATCGTTTGCTACCTTGAATAGTAAATTCGACCGTTATGAACAGTAAATATGACCGTTGTGAACAATAAATTTAACTGTTGTGAACAATAACACTATAGTATTTTTTAATTCTTATAATTAGGGTAAAACTCACTTTGGAGGTGATTGAATTTTACATCAAAAGCACCGCAAAGCTCTCAAACACTCTCAAGTTAATTTCTAAGCATTCCAAAGCTCTCGAAGTTTTATCGTTAATCCATCAAAGAGCCACAAAGTAAGAGAAAGAAGACATTTCAAGTCTATTTCAAAATTTCTCCATCAAAGGTCACAGATTTATATATTTATATTTCATTATCTTGAATATTTGTGCTTAATTGTTCTATTTATTTCTCTCTCACAAAGACTTTACATTAATATTGTATTAAATTATTATCGAGCCTTGGATTTATTATTTAGATATCTTATAGCTAAGAGATTTATTTCTTAAACTCTATTTTATATACATTTCTTGTATTTCCTAACTTGTGAGCTAGAAGACTTACTAGGTGTTGGTAGGAGGTTGTAATTCCTAGCGATTTAAGTTAGAAGGCCTACTTATTTATAAGTAAGAGGTTTGTATTACCTAGCGGTTTATGTTAAAGGGCCTACCGAGTTTGGTATGAGGTTTAGTGGATTGATTTGAAAATTCTTAATGAAGAGTTAAGGTAAGGGATTATGTTTGGTTTAGCTGAATCACTATATATAGTTTGTGTCCCTCTTTCATTTTTATTTTGACTATGTTTCATTGTTTTCTTGTTTAGTATTTCAAAATCTCCTATAAAGTTTTTAAATTTCTCAAACACCTAATTCACTCCCATCTTGGGTTGTAGTGTCATTGCTATATAATTATAACAATTCAAGTATATCAAGTTGACCGAACTACTATTGTCTACCAGCATTCTTCCAATCGGATGTTTAACGATTATTGCTAAAATTACTAAGGGGTCATTATGTGGCATCATGACTTCTCCCTAGTCGAGAAGTGTAAAGGTAATGGCTTTCTCATTAGCATGTACCAGTATCACTAAATTGACTTAATTGGATTTCTCATTAGTATGGCTTTCTTTGACGATAAAGTATGGCTTTCCATATTCTTTCCCCTTGATATCACATAGATTGCCTAATTGGTTGGTTGGTTGTCTACTGGGAGATTTGGCCTTTCCTCTCTTCCTCGATCATCTTCTTGCCTTTTCTTAACACGTTGATCTTTTCTTACAGTCTCTTCTTCATGTCTCATCTGGTCTCTTTCCTCTATTCAAACATACCTTTGTAGTCGTTTATTTCTGATTAAAGATTTAAGTTGGTTCATGAATTCTCGAGATCGGTATGTGTTATGCCCATATGCTTTATGAAATCAACAATAGGCTTATGTTTTTTCCCCATTGGTTGATCTGTTTTCCTAGGAAACTTTAACAAATCAGTCCTCTCAATGGCTACCAAGATATGAGAACGAGAATCGGAGAGCGGGGTGTAGTTTTTATACTATAACTTTGGGGTGCCATAATTTCTTCTTGCCCTGTCTTCTTTTCTATTATCACAATCTTTAGAGTCTCGTCCATTTCGTTTTCGATCCTTTTCTTCACTTGTCCCCACAATCTTTATAACCTCCGTTTGTAGAATATATGTATTTTCTCTTACAAACAAATCAGCCAAAGAAGCTAGCGACTCTTTAGCTAAGGATTTTTGTAATGATATAGACCATGTTTCGTGTAATAGAGTTGCCACAGCTACTCCCACTTGCAAATCTCACACATCTAGTATAGTGTTTCGAAATCTATCAATGTATTGGTGCAACGTTTCTGTATTGCTTTGTTTGATACTAAGGACGTACGTGGCGTCTTTCTTCCATTGGCTATTAATGATGAAAGCCTTTGTGAACTCGTATTTCAACTGCTCAAAAGTGGAAATAGAGTGCTCTGGTAGACCGTTGTACCAAGCTCGAGCATGTTCAGTTAGAGTTAAGGGAAAAGTTTGACACATAATTTCATCCCCCCATCCATGTTGCATCATTAGGGATTCATAATTTTGGACGTGGTTGTGATGATCGCACTTGTCTGAGTACCTATTCATCTGAGGCATTTTAAATTTCCTTGGTAGATGCTTATCCATAATAGTCGACATGAAGGGGATTCTTTTTCTATATCGTTTATCCGGTGTGGGTAACAACCTTTTCTGTTCTAGGACCTTCTTAATCATCTTTTCCATGTTTAATGTTTCACAAACATCAATTGTCGACGATTCCTCAATTTCATTAATCTTTTGCACTAGGTTTCTGGGAAGAGGTTGCTCTTCATTTGTAGATGTACTTCTGACATTTTTTTGGGTATTTTCCCTTTTGATAATTCCTTGAGCCCCCTTGTGTCTCTTTGATGTTCTTTCTCGTGTACTTGGGAAGGAGAATAATCTCGAGTATGAGTTTTTCAGGAGATGGTGTGATGAGATTGAGCCCTATGCAATTCAGGTGTAGTCTTTGAACTTTCTTCTTGTCTTTCCATAAGGTGGCTCAGACCGGCTGTAAATCTCTTGAGAGTCGATGGTAGAAATGTTTGTGGGGCTATATTTTTTAGTTGATTAGTGATTTCTCGCAATGCCCATATCCTCTCCTCGTGTAGGTGTTGTAAAGCTTCATATTCCGTTTGTAGCACCATGGAGAAAGCATGACTTGAGGGTTCAACGAATTCTACCGGGCAAGGATCTTGTTGGTTCTAAACATATGGTTCTGGTAGAATCTGGGAGTGAAATCCTAAATGATCTTGAGGTGGGACCCCATACTGGCACTAGGGATAAACCCCCAGTGATCCTAAAGGATAAAAACCATACCAATTGCTTTCCTGCAAAACTTTTAGCAGAGCTTGAGGATGAATACTTGGCTGGTTGTAAATAAAAGTACCTAAATGTTCCTAGGAAGGATCCGTCTGATGCCCCAGGAGAGGAGCTGTCTGGTGCCCTAGGAGATGAGTCGTTTGACGTTCTTGGGGATGAGTCATCTAATGTTCGAAAGGATGAGCTATCTGGTGCCCTAGGAGAGGATTCGTTTGATGTCCCGGGGAAAGAGCCGCCTGACGCCCCTAGGGAGAAGCCGTTTGATGCTCGGAGGGAAGAGCCGTCTAGTGCTCGAAATGAGGAGCCATCTAATGCCCCAGGAGAGGAGCTGTTTGACTCCTATGGGGAAGAGATGTTTGATGCCCCTGTGGCTCTTGTGATTTCACTTCTATTCCGTCTTCTTCTTACTGTTGATTAGTGGTACTTCTGGTCTAGGCCATTGTAGACAGATTGACTAGCTTTTTGTATGACTTCCCATAGATGGTGCCAATTGTTGTTTCCAAGATACAACAATGAATTTAGTTGCCAAGAAATATTGTTGTCAAGCCGCCTGAGTCTATAAGAAAAAAATAGTCTGAGAGCGTAGAAAGGTTTCTGCACAAACACTCTAATACTTAAGTTAAACACTCAAAGTGATAAAAGCTTGAGAGTAGTATTTACACCAGTATCTGAAATATACATTTTTTTTAAATGAGTGTCTGCCTATTTGCAGAGGAGTATGTAGTAATAAAAAGTGTAACAGGATTATGATTCTTGTAGATAATATTTATTTTGATTAATCCTAATTTGGTTGAGACTAAAATTATTGTGGATAACATCTATCTTTTATAGATGATTATCTTGCCCTTTTTTGGGGATGAAATCTATTATGGATGATTGACTATATCATTTTCCTAAAAAAATGTTTAATTGTCAGAGTTATTCAGGAACATACTTCAGTGGTGCACTTAACTGAACGATGGGACTGCAAGTTAAGGCCATAGCCCAGGCCATGGGCTTGGCTTGCGACTACGGGTTGTATCACGACCTCAAGCCTTGGCTTGGGCCCCGAGGTTTTCACACACCTTCTTCTCGTTTTGTACATTCGGGTTGATCCATTAATTTAATTAATTTTTTTCTTTCATTTTATCTTTTTGCACTATGTCGTATCAATAACTATATAACAAACTTCCAAAATGGGCAAAATACAAGAAATCATAACCTTAGGAACTAAATAGTAGAAGAAATTAAAAAAAAAATCATGTAAATAAAGGAACATTATCATGCATCGAAATCTATTGTTCGTAATATATGACTACATGACCCTAATAAGCTTGTAAGACTTTAGTCAAATTAAAAGATAGAGTGACCTTACAATATAATCATGATAACTCAAAACTGCCAAAAAAAAAATTCCAAGAAGCAAGAATCACAATATTGCCATTAACGAGATAATTGACAAAAATTGTTGGACAACTTAGGCATAAACCAAACTATGGCATTGCACTAAGCGTGTCTTTGATTGTATGAGGCAGAAAAGAAAATAAATTTTAATTTTAAAAAAAAAATTAAAACGAACCCCCCTCCCTAAAACATAATTACGTACGAGAACGCATCTTTTGTTTGGGTAGACCATTCATTGATTTAAAAATAATTACATCTTTCAATTTCACCCTCATTTACAATATTTAGAAAGGGTCTTTCTTATGGGCTAAAACAAAGGAGACTACTTTGTTAGCCTATAATCTGATGATGTGTTTGGTTGAATTACAGTAAATTATTTATTATTAGTAATGTTGATAAGTGATTCAAAATAATTGATATATGTTAATAGTTAATTTGGGTTTCATTTCATGTGTATTTCATGTGGCCTTAATTTTATTTTCATGTGGATTTGTTATTTGAGTTGTGTATGATTAAGCTGGGTTGGATCGTTGGTGTCTGCAGCCCAACAAGCTCAAACTCGAGCTTATTGTGTCAAACTCATTTATCCCATTCATGTCTTTGGCCCATATATATATATATATATATATATATGAGATTGGGAAAAATCAAAAGGGGGTATGACTTTTCTCTTGCACCTTTTACACACACACACACGGGAAACCCAAGAAGAAGCAAGATTAGAAGAAGAACGACAGACAAAAAGGTAGGAAACACAAGAAATCTTTGGTTTAATCTCTGTAAGTATATCACTTGTTTATTTGATTTGATGGGTGAGAGATTGGTGAGATTGAGAGTGTCGAGTTGCTCGGTTATTGAGCTTTATACTCTGTTTGTTTGATGCATTTATATTGTTTAAGCTTTTTGATCAGTGTATTGTTCTTGAGTTACCGTAAGATCTTATGAGAGTTTTCGTTTCTATCATATTGTTTATCTTTGTAAATCTTATGTAAATATGTAGTATACATATTCTAGTAGATTGACTAAGGTAAAACTCTTGTCGTAAGTAGGATCTTTTGATCCGAATACATGCGTGCTGTATTTATTTTCTGTTCTTGTGTGCGTTGTGTTGTTCATTTTTGTTCGGATATACAACTTAAATTTTGGTACTATCGAAGTTGGAGATTCTTAACAACTAATTTAAGGTTTTATTGGCTGAAAGTAATTTCGTGTGTTAAATAAGATAAAATAGAATATTTAAACGTGTTGAAATGATTGAAAAAGTATTTATTTTAGACGAAATAATAACTCTTTAGGCCGAATTAACGGATTAAAATTACCGCATTAAACATGTAAGAAGACCAATTTACCCTTTGCTCAATTTTCTTTTCTTAATTATTATACGCAAGTTCACAAGTAGGAAGTGTAGGAGAAGCAAGAAACCTGGAATTGGTCGTGTGGACGGGAAAAGACAAAACTAAGCAAAGTGGATGTCCCAAATCAAATGTACAAACATTAAAACAATTATTTATTATGGGACGTAGGATCCACAAATCCCCATTAAATCCATCTATCTATATTATTATTATGTCATAATAATAATAACAATAATAATAATCACTTTAATTAAAGCGCAAGTGTTTAATAATGTTCATGTAGTAGTCCTCGTCATCCTCATCATCATCATCATCGGAAGATGAAAGCGGAAGCAATCAGCAAATGCAATATATTTGGCATCCTGCCATTGGGCCACGTTAAAGCCTTTTTTTATTTTTATTTTTTTATTTATATATTCATCGTCCGTCTCACTTTCATCGTGTTTAAGGAAAATAATATTCAATGTGATTACTCCGCGTTTGTTGTTGTTTGAAATCTTTGCTCGATTGAGGAATCACACACACACCTCCATAGTGCATATCCCGTTCCATTGCCTATATTATTATTATTATTATAGGTTAGTTATTCTATATATAAATTAAAAATATTATAAAGATAAATATTTTATTAGCATAAAAAACTTTAAATTTTTAAAATTTATCGTGCTACCTATCTTTTCAAATTTTTAAGTCAGATGCACAATCACAGGCCAAAAGTGTTCTCAACCTACAATCAAATACCCATTCCTCTCAAATAATACTCATAATATATGATGCTCGGTGATTTTTAATATATCACAAATTTTATACAAAAATCTCTATTTATAAGAGAGAAAATCTTAACTGTTAAGGTAAGATTTAAAAGATAAATATCAATCGAAATTCTAATTTAAAAATTATCTTACTTAGAGATAATTTTATTTAAGGATAAATCGGTACTTGAATTTCGAAATTATCCCCCTTAGAAGAGAGAATTTCATTTTACAATGAGAACTTATCTCATCTTTTTTTTTTTTATCAGATTAACTCATCTTAATCACTTTTGAATATTAATTGATCATTATCAATTATTATACTTATCTACATTATGCCTTTCAAATCTTACCATTGCTTTCTATCTTTTTTTTTATTTATTTTTTAAAATACTTCACATTTTTATCGAAACTCTTTTCTTAATTTTTTTTTAAATTTTAACATTAATGATGCAAGAAATTAATGTCTAGTTTCCACCTAGGTGCTTAATTGTCAAGTAAATTGTCGTTTTTGTGGCTTTAACTACATAATTCTCATTTTTGTGACTTTTAGCTTCAAAAGAAAACTATATTGGAACGTCTCTAAAAGAGCCTTCTGAGGCTCAAATCAAGTAGAAAGTATGAGAGTAAAAGAGAAAAGAACAATATGAGAGCAAAAAGAGAATTCAAAGGGTAAGAAGTGTGTTAAATTGTGATAGGAGATGACATATTGTAGTTGGGTGGTGGTGTACACTTAAAAAAGTGTGTTAGGAATCAAAGATATTGAAAAGGATGCAAAATCCTAAAAAGTCATTTTTTAAGACTATTTTTGTTGTTTACTACATTAATTTATGATATGTGAATAAGACTTTTAATTATGTGAATATCATCACTTTTGTAGACGCGAGATAATGTAGATAGGAGTTTGTCTCCTTGTAAGTTACTAGATTCCCATCATGTTGGACTTGTAACCCTTATTTTAGGGTGAATTTCATTCTTACGTCATTTTCTTTAAGTTTTGAGGGTTGATAGTCATTATCTTATTATTGTTAGGGTGCCTTAGGTGTGGGAGACATTCGTAGTGTTGCTCGTGTAGCTTATCTTAATGAAGTAAGGTGTTATGGAGTGTCCTAAAATTCTCTTAAATTTCAAATCAATTTTTGAGTTCATTCTTCCCTAGATAGTTTTCGGGACAAAAGCTTTCCGGACCCCCAATAAGTCATTCGGGATTGGCATGCTACCAAATCTAAAGATATCATTTGGGGTCTCTCGAACTTGAGCCATTTGGTGGCTTGAAAACCTTGTTCGGGGTCAACCGAAGATAGTCATTGAGGTGTCCCACCTTGAAAACTTCTTTAGGCCCTCTGTCTTTCTAAGGCACTCCCTACTTCATCCGACTTAACCATGGGTCCCACCACTTCCTTTATAAATACTTGCCTATTCGAAGGCAAACAAATCTTTTTGATCTTTTGGCTCTACGGACCCCCTGGACTCATTTCATACCTCTGTATTGACACACACACACATACTCTCTCTCTCTAAAACCCATTTGGGAACACAAATGTCCCTTCAAGACATGGAATAGACATACACTTGCATTAGATATCATACTTAGGATATATTTCTGACTATTGTCTAACTTTGACATTAGAAGACTTGTGTGGAAGAGTCTCCCACATGCCTTTTTGACTTTTATTTGTGATCGCAGGCTAAGTCTGCAATTAGCTCACCCAAAGGATCGAAAGTCCTATATCCTAAAGATTCATCGGGATCCCTTCCTCTTGACTCCCTAAAGGCCTATCTGGAAGCCCCCAAGGACTTATTCGAGTTCTTGCCTCATCCGGTTTTGGCCCTGACCCGTTCCAAATTCGTTTGACCTCGATCATGGCATCTTGAACCCTCTATTATGGTGAAGGACTTTGCTTTGGTTGATTTCAAGAAAGATAAATTTAATTATTGTAGTTAGATTTAGCGTTGTCTATGGGAATCGAGCAAAAATCTATCCTTTAGTTGCGACCATAAGAGTTAATTGTGTGAAGATGTTGTGCTCTCGCTTCATCCTACAGTGCCTCCCAATGAGCCATACTCTAAATTTTCCATGAAGGTATTGGGGAGCTTGTTGCGGATTTTTCTTCTGCTATTATGGAATGCTCAATGATTTTTAGTGTGTTCTAAACTTTATGCAGTGACCTCTATTTATTGAAGAGAAAATCTTAACTGATAAGATTTAAGAGATAAAT
Organism: Diospyros kaki; assembly: GCA_036245055.1. Taxonomy (NCBI): domain Eukaryota; kingdom Viridiplantae; phylum Streptophyta; class Magnoliopsida; order Ericales; family Ebenaceae; genus Diospyros; species Diospyros kaki. The sequence continues at coordinate 10,739,119 of BSEG01000003.1, forward strand.
ATCAATCCAAATTCTAATTCAAAAATTATCTCTTTAGAGATAATTTTATTTAGGGATGAATGTTAATTTAATTCTGACATTATCTCATTTACAGATAATTTCATTTTAGGATGAGAACATATCTCATCTTATTTTATTTCTAATCAAATGGACTCATCTTAATCGCTTTTGACCATTATCAATTATTATATTTACCAACATTATGCATTTTAAACCTTACCATTATTTTCCATCCTTTTATTTATTTATTTTTAAAATACTTCACATTTTTATTGAAACCCTTTTCTAAATTTAAAAAAAAAATAAGATTAATGATGTAAGAAATTAATGACCCTAGTGATTAATAAGACTCATTTTAAGACTAACAGAGAGAGAGAGAGAGAGAGAGAGAGAGAGAGAGAGAGAGAGAGAGAGAGAGAGAGAGAGAGAGAGAGAGAGAGAGAGAGAGAGTTTGGGCTTTAGGTAATCTAGTTTCCACCTAGGTGCTTAATTATCAAGAAAATTCTCGTTTTGTGGCTTTAACTACAAAATTCTCATTTTTTGTGGCTTTTAGCTATAAAAGAAAACTATAATGGGACATCTCTTAAAAGTCTTCTAAGCTGAAATCAATTAGAAAAATATGAGAGCAAAAAGAGAATTCAAAGGGTAAGAAGTGTGTATTAAATTGTGATGGGAGATGACATATTGTAGTTGGGTGGTGCTGTACACTTTAAAAAAGTGTGTTATGCGTCAAAAATATTGAAAAACATAAAAATTCTAAAGTCATATTGTAAAAGTATTTTTGAATATAAATTTTTAAGAATATTTGCATTATTTATTATATTTTTGGTGCATGAATAACAATCTCAATTACGTAAATATCATAACTTTTGTAGTTTATTATCGAAGACTCGTGATAGTATAGATGGGAGTTTGTCTCTTTGTCCTATTATATATATTGGACTTTTAGCCTTTATTTTAGAGTATGGATTTCATTTTTATGTCTTCAAGTTTTGGAAGATGGTGGTCGTTATCTTATTATTGTTAGGGTGCCATAGGTGTGGGAGACGCTCGTCGTGTTGCTCATGTAGCTTATCTTAATGACGTAAGATGAAAACTACTATGTATCGTCAGCATACTATAGAGCAAAAAATTTTTGGTTGCACCAAAGATATTAACCACAATGTTTAGTTTCTCAATGATTCTCAAACATCTTGCTATCTAATTGCTTGAGTCTTCAATTAAGTCACAGACAGAGAGCAAAATGAGAAATCTGGATTTTGTATCATTTAATTATTATTGGGTAAGATCTTTACAATTGAGAAATCTGGTCTTCTTGAGTCTTCAATTTATGTTTTGATGAGATATTATTTTTCATGAACTTGTTGATTTTGTGGGAGGTATTATTTTTCATTAATGACTTGATGTATTAGGCCTTGCTTATTTCCTTTTGGGCATCATTAGATGATCTTTTTCTTTTAAAGAATTATTCAAGAAGACATCTTGTATAAATGGGAATAATGATATGTAGACTTTTGTTTAAATTGACAGTTTTGTAAGCAATAATACACTATGATACTTTATAATTTCACGAAATCAAATTATTGGGGGAAGTAAATTAAATTTAATGAAGGGTGTTTGCTTCTATTTTATAATTTATTAAAATATATTCTTTCTAACGTAGAAGATTGTCGAATAAAGAGATTCTGATAACGTCAAAGTAGGTTCAAGTGATCGGAGTCGGGGGAAGGGGTGGCGACACCTACAAATACTTTGATAGTGAAGTGAGTAAGAGATTTAATTAACAGAGTATTAATGGACTCAAGAACATATCTCAACATGTGAATAAACTGATTTATAAAGGAAAAAAAAAAGAATTGGTTGGCATACAAGTTGGCCTTAGTATTGTAGCAAGATGTGATAAAAATATCCGACGTTAATAAGATTTTATGATGGAAATGTGGTGCAACGGGATCTTCATTAAATGTTACATTGAATGTTGATGAAATTTATAATGGATACAAGAATATTGTAAGTATAAGGGTGATAATGATCATTACTAATAAGTATAAAATTAAAATTAAATCAAAAAATTAATAAAAATCTTGAGTTTCATTAGATATTGGATCAATACAATCCAAAATATTATTACAAGCTTATAGTCTGATTGTATATTATAATAGTTTATATTTTCTTGAGATCTAATCTAATCTAATCTAATTATTAGAAAACTATGTTATATTTAACGAAGAATGACTATTTTTATCTTATAGTTTACTAAAATATTATTATAAAATTTTAGTTCAAACTTCACCAACTTGGTCCAAATTCGCGTCCCTTCTTAGTTGCCTAAACTACATGTAATTGTCCCTTCAAAGCCATAAATGTAATCATTCTAACCCTTCTCTCTCTCTCTCACCCTTTGTCGGTTAAGTTGCTTCAGGCTTGTCTTCCCCCACCCATAGGCAACTACGTGTCACTTCTCAGATACAGACACGTGTCACCTAACCCTCCAGCCGTCACCTCATTGAGGTGACCCTGATCATAAAGAAATCAAAACTCGGGTTACCCGAAACTTACCCACCCAATTCCAGGCCCCCACGTGTCCCTCCCCGAATGCGTCTGGCCCATTCTTGAACCCAATTACATACACTCTGATGACAGACCAATCTATGAGGCTCTTGGGTCAGCGCCACGTGTCCTTCCATGAAATCCGTTTCTATTTATAGGACAAGATTTTAGTTCTTCTTAGTTTGAGCTTAGACGCTTAACTTGGCTCTTCAATTCTTTTTGTCTCATCGATGATTCATAAATATGGCCAAAGTGATCGCCGGATTCTGAAATTTCCGGCGGTTCATCCCTGCGAGGGGATTTCCCCGGCGACCCTTCTTGACTCTCTGATCACTCTTTCTCGGAAGATCTGCAGCTACCAGACCAAGTTCGTCGCCACCCAGAGAAGAAACGCTCGCGAAACGCTTCGCCAGATTGGAATTCTACTGATTTTTTTGGAGGAAATCAAAGACCGAGGAACCAATTTGCCGGAATCCGTGGTCCTCTGCTTCTCCGAGCTCCATATCGCCTTCCAGAAAGTCCTCTTCCTGTTCGAAGATTGCTCGCTCGACGGCGCCCGGCTATGGATCCTAATGAAATCTCACTTCGTCGCGACCCAATTCCGGGTCCTGATCCGAACCGTCGCCACCGCTCTCGACGTTCTTCCGTTGCCGACAATCGACGTCCCGAGTGAAATCAAGGAGTTAGTCGAATTAGTATCCAAGCAAGCGAGAAAGGCCAAATTGGAGCTCGACCCAGATGATGAAACCACAATGAACAGAGTTATTTTGATTCTGAACCAGTTCGAGAATCGGTTCGAACCGGACAAGAACTTCGTCAAGCGAGTTCTCGACTATCTCGAGATCCGGAGCTGGAGGGAGTGTCACGGCGAGGTCCAATTTCTGGATGAAATGATCAGTTTGGAATGCTTGGAAGGCAATGAAAAGGAGCTGCCATTACTGAGCAGTTTATTCGGGTTCATGAGCTACTGCAGGGGAGCTCTGTTTGAAACACGGGAGCATGGAATCGCAGAGCAATCCGATTCAGATGGAAGATGTAATCACGAAATGCTTAGCTGCTTGAATCCCGAGGATTTTCGATGCCCCATTTCGCTTGAACTGATGACCGATCCGGTCACGGTTTCAACCGGCCAAACTTACGATCGTGTTTCGATACAGAAATGGCTGAAAGCCGGAAACCTTATTTGCCCCAAAACAGGAGAGAAGTTGACGAACACAGAGTTGGTGCCGAATTACAGTCTACGGAAGCTCATAGAGCAGTTCTTCGCCGATAACGGGATTTCGCTCGCGAAATCCCGGAAGAAGAACCGAGACATAACGAGGACGATCACCGCCGGCAGCCCCGCGGCCGCCGGCGCGCTCAAGTTTGTGTCCGAGTTTCTCGCCGACAGGCTGTACTACGGAACCGACGAGCAGAAAAACAAGGCGGCATACGAGGTTCGCTTGCTCGCGAAATCCAACATTTTCAGCCGGTCCTGCTTAGTCGAAGCCGGCTGCGTTCCGCCTCTTCTGGGTCTCCTTTCTTCAGCCGATGATCCGTCGACGCAAGGAAACGCGATTTCGGCTTTGTTGAAGCTCTCCAAGCATGGCGCCGGCAAGAAGGCCATAATCGAAAACGGAGGATTGAGACTGATTCTTGGAGTCCTCAAAAATGGGCTAAACCCCGAACACAGGCAAATCGCTGCCGCGACAATCTTTTACCTCGCTTCCGTTCCCGATTACCGGAGACTGATAGGACGAGAGCCCGACGCCATTCCCGCTTTAGTCGAGCTGATCAAAGAAGGGTCCGCTTGCGGGAAGAAGAACGCCGTGGCGGCCATCTTCGGCCTCCTCCTACACGCCGGAAACCACAGGAGAGTTCTCGAAGCCGGGGCGGTTCCAGAATTAGTCCACATTTTATTAGCTCCATCCAACAAGGCCGAGTTGATAACCGATTCACTAGCGGTTCTCTCTACAGTGGCTGAAACCGCGGAAGGGTCGATCGCGGTTCTGCAGATATCGCCTCTACCGCTGTTCGTCGGCATTTTGCGGTCGTTGGCGTCGCGCGCCGGGAAGGAGTACTGCGTCTCCATCCTGCTATCAGTGTGCCGCAACTGCGGCGGAGAGGCGGTGGCGGGTCTGGCGAAGGAGCCGTCTCTGATGCCGCTGCTTTACTCGCTCGTCACGGACGGGACTTCTCAGTCGAGCAAGAGAGCGCGTTCGCTCATCAAGATCCTCCACGACTTCCATGAATCCAGCTCTTCTGCGTTATCTGCTAGTGCAGTTCCACAAGAACGGTTTATCCATGTTCGCTAAACTCATTACATTAAATTAGTTCTCGTTGTACATAGATATATATATATATAGAGAGAGAGAGAGAGAGAGAGAGATACATATACATGTATACATGGATTCGTACCTGTTGATGGATTTCTTGATGTTGGCTCTAGTTTTTGAAAGCGCTAACACTGCTGTGTGTACATATACAGATGTAATGCTATGAATTTTGAAGTGATGAATAAATATGTTCAGACCCACTGCCAATGCGGCCCAGGGCGTGCAGTGTGGTCACTTTGAATTTTCAGCTGGCTTTCTACTTAGTAGTCTACTTGTTCACCTAACGCTAAACGTTTGGTCACCTCACCTCATCTAAGATTTCTGATTTAGGTAAATAATTTATTAAATAAAAAAAAATTATTTAACCAAATCTACGAACCTTTCTAACATGCTCAAATCTTGGCCGTTGGCTGGACGGATGGGTTCATGTACAGGGTATACCTAAGTATTTTTCTTACTTAGCATGATGTCTATGTGATGATGTGTGGATGCCACCAAAACATTAGATTTCTTGTGACAATATGTTGAATCATCGAAGCAAAAATATTAGGTGGTGTTCTCTTTGTATTTCAGTTTTGTATTTTGAGTTTTGAATTCATTTTGAGTTTTGTGTTTTGAGTGTCTATTTTGAGATTTTTAAAAATGCGTTCTTTTTGTTATTTTGAAAAACTATTTCTCAAAACAAAAAACTAGAAAATGCGTTTACTTTGAAATTTTAAAAATGGTTTCTTTTTTATTATTATGATATTTTATTTAATAAATTTAATTTAAAATAAATTATAAACATTTATTAGTAAATTATAAATTTAATTCAATATTTTAAATTATAAAATAAAATTTAAATAAAATAAAATAAAAAAATTAACAAACTTAAAAATATCATTAAAAAAATTAATACAAAGAAAACATATCACATATTCAATTTAATATTTAAATAAAATAAAACAAAAAAAATAAATAACAAAAAAAAAAAAAAACAGAGAATGCATTTTCTGTCTTCTTCCATCTTCTTTCTTCTTCGATCTAGGGTTATGCGTAGCCCATCTTCCGCCGCCGCCGCCTCTTTGTTTCATCGCCGGCCACCCATGTTTCTCTTCATCATCATCGTCGATCGCACCATCTCCTTCCTCACCCATCATCGCGGCAACCGACTTTCTCATCATCGTTGATTGCCCCATTTCCTTCCTCAACTAGTCGGCCATGGCAGTCAGTGGTGGGCGAGGAGGAGTCGACGACAGTGGTGGTAGGCGAGGAGGAGTTGACGATAGTGATGGCGGGCGAGGAGGAATTGACGACAATGGTGGCAGGCGAGGAGTAGTCCGCGACAATGGTGGAATATGAAGGAGAAGAAAGGAGATGAGAGAGAGAGAGTTGCCTTGCGAGTGCGAGAATGGGTATGGGGGTCGATTGGGGGATGGGGGGGGAAAGTTCCGTGTTTTGGGATTGTTTTCTGTTTTCAGTGAGTTTTCACTAAAAACACCCAAAACAACAAAATGTTGTTTTGGGTTTCCTTTGTAAAAATTTTAGTTGTTTTTGAAAACGCGTTTTTGAAAATAACAAAGAGAACACGTTTTCAGTGTTTTGAAAAATTGAAAATAGAAAACGGCCCGAAAACGCCAAAGAGAACAGGCCCTTAGTATTCTGGTTGCAGAAGTAGGCGTCTTGAATAGGCATTCCATCAAACCGCTATAACAAAATATTGATATTCTGGTTGTGGAAGTAAGTATCTTGAGTAGTCACTCCATTGAACCACCATAACAAAATATTAGAATTTTGGTTGCAGAAGTAGGCATTTAAGTAAGCACTCTGCTGAATTGCCATAATAAAATATTGATATTTTGATTGTGGATGTAGGTATTGCACTAAACTGTCAAATCGTCACAATAAAATAAATGAAGAGTAGGTAGATGGGCCTATGTCGTATCCACTCAAAATTCATCATCACATGGGCATAGGATACAACTTGGGACATAGTTCCATTGTCTTTGGATGCAAAGATGCATGTACAATCGTGCCCCAACTAGTAGGCAGAACGGGGTTTAGGAAACATTTATTTCATGTAAGTCCACTGATACTTACGCCCTCTATTGCACTAGGGCAGTAGGGCTGTGTACCGCTCTCTATCAACCAGACCTTTTCACAAAAGAATTTTATAGACTTTGATATCCTTCTTACCGTTTGGCCCTAGGGAATAGTAGTGATGAGTAGGCTACAGACGAACCGACGGGTAAAAGATGGTTTGGGGACTCGAGCACACGCTTCACCTCTAGATGTAAATGGTACTCCCTATTGATGCTAGATGCGAGAGAATATATTTTATTCTGGATATCTATCGGGATTATATATATATATATATATATATTTATTATGATTTGGAATTTCATAATGCCCTCGTAAGTACACTTTCGAATTGTTACATTCCTTCCATACCTTTATATATAATGTTACCTTATCCCTACAAAGTGGGATAGACTAACACTCCCCAGAATAGTTACACTAGAGAACTGGGTTTTCTTTTTATGTTTTCTTGTGTGCGCAAGAACACAAGTATTTACAAAGTGTACAGTCCAAGTTTAAGGTGATGGCATGCCGTTGACGGTAACTAGTTATCTTTGATATTTACCTGTTTTACATTCCTGCATTGTTATTATTCATGGGGCGTGCGTGCGCAAAATTCATACATATGCTAGGTCCATGCATTTAGTGGTTCAAGTATTAGTTTATGCCCCAAAAGAATGCCTATTCTATTACATGTGTGTATGAGTTTCAAAATACGAAAAATAGGATGAGACAAAAAGTCAAAAAGAGGTAAAAGAGGCCTAAGCTAAATTAGGGCCCCAGGAAATCTGTCTTCCGGAGCAAGGACCCCCTCTGCAAAGTCTAGGTCCATAAATTCAATATCTGCCATAATGCCTTTATCCCCTAAGGAGTTGTGTGAGTTGTTGGTGTTGGAGAATCTATATCCAGCTCTAGTACATACGGACTCCATGGATCAACTAGGTTAGGTAGATCCCTTACCTCAGCGTCTAGATAATTCTTCCGTGCCTTTAGGTCAGGATCCCCATGAAAGGGAACACCAACTCTTGGTGTATCAATACAAGGGTATTACTGTTTTCAATTTTTTTTGAAAATTTATCTAAACGTAGCTGTGGTGCCCCAAAAAATCGAGGACGAAAAAGTCCAAACGTGGCGGGAAAGACACATTCGGAAGATGCTGAAGAAAGAGCTTCGGAAGACGCTGAGGAAGGATCTTCGGAAGATCCCTTCGGAAGAGGTCTTCGGAAGCTGCTGGTGAAAGGTCTTCGGAAGATGCTGAGGAAGGGTCTTCGGAAGATCCCTTCGGAAGAGGTCTTCGGAAGCTGCTGGTGAAAGGCCTTCGGAAGATGCTGAAGAAAGAGCTTCGGAAGATGCTAAGGAAGGGTCTTCGGAAGATTCCTTCGGAAGGAATCCTTCGGAAGACCCACGTGTACTCCCTACTCGATCTCTATAAAAGGCCAAGTTCAACCCTCAAAAACGGATCCGGACATCGGTATTTTCTCTCAATCTACTTACTTCCGAAGAGTATAATTTCCTTTCTAGCCATTTTCCTTCGGTACTGACTTAAGCATCGGAGGGTCTTCGTGGGAGAGAAACCCACAAGCCTTTTGACTATCATTTTCCTACAGGGATCTTCGGAAGACCAATTTTTAGATCTTTGGAAGACCAATTTTTAGAGCTACGGAAGACCAGTGCTTTAGACCTCGGAGAGACCAGTTGGTTTGACCTTCGGAAGACCAACTGCTGAGAGCTTCGGAAGACCATTTTTGTCACCTTCGGAAGACCAACTGCTGAGAGCTTCGAAAGACCATTTTGTGTCACCTTCGGAAGACCAGCAGCTGACATATTCGGAAGACCATCTTTTCCTTCGGAAGAACCAATTCGGAAGCAGGCTTCAGAAGACTATCTTTTCCTTCGGAAGACCCACTTTTCCTTCGGAAGGAACCCTTCGGAAGCCCCCCTTAGTTTTTCAGTCAAATCTACGATCGAGTCTCGAGGCCGACGGCATGTACGCACATCCCACTACTAAAAATTCTAATTGTTGTATTTGAGCAACAACAGTAGCATAAATTAAATTAAGATCACCTTGCAAGACTCGGTATTATAGACCATATGCAATACATATCGAAACTATACCATAGGGGGTTTAGTGATATACCTCATTGGAAGTTTTAGCTTCGAAGTAGAGTTTGAAGTTCCACCTGAGGAAACAACTCTTGCTCGCTAACAACTCCCGAACAACAACTCCAAACAATCCAACTGTTCCGATAAAATCCCAAATGACCAATCCGTCCCCTAAAATTATTGGAAGATGGCCTAGTCAATCCATGCTTCGAATAGAGGTCGAGATCTGCAAGATGGCCTATGTGTTAGCCAAACCACTTGCAGATGATGAGGCTAAAATTGGGTTAAAAAGATACGGTTTCCAAATCCAAAATAGACTCTTTATATTGGATTACAACTATAGCAACAAAGGAAACAAGAAGCAAATGGGAGCTTTGGTCTAAAGGGAATAAGGCTTTGGAATATGAAGAATAAGAGTTATGGACGAGAGAAGATGTAACAACACTTGTAGCAATAGTCAATTCCAAAAGTTCTATATATCTTTCTCGTTCTTCTTTTCCAATCCTTACATATTAATACCCAAAACCCTAAAACGCCCCAATGATCGGACAAACGACTTGGAGAGAGGAGTAGACAAATGAGAGACAAGCCAAAGCCATAGGATGCACGTTGTCCTCCTGGTCTTCCCCAGTCACGCATTGTCCAATTCCATTGTAGAAACGACAAAATGATTATGCCAAACGTGACTTTCGATGCCAGAAATGGTCGACCAAATTGTCATGTCTAGTTTACTGGTTCTCAACCTGTCAATCGATTTAGCCAAGAATCGGTATACTTCCTCCAAGGTTGGTCTACTGGTTTTGTTCGTTTGTTTTAAGCTTTCGCATATTACATCTAAGCTCACCATTAACTCTTAATGGCCCTTTCACTATCTCATAATAAAACCAAGTGTGACACCCAAAACTTAAGAACATGCTTAATATTAATAATATTCATACGAACTCCAAGGTTTAGCGCAGAAAAACAAGACTCGGTGTTTTCATAAACTTGTATAAGCTTTAAAGATATATGATAAAGCTATGGTGTACGTATAACATAAGAGTTCAATACTGATAAATCTTTCTAAAACAAAAGAGAGAAATCAATATTCTAAATTCTTGAAAATTCCTTTAAACGAGTTACCATGCTCCACGTCCACGACCTGATCTCCTCATTCATGATCACCTGGGAGGGGAGGGAAACTTAAGGGGTGAGATTATACGACTCTCAGTAAGTACAAGAGAACCATCAAGCGTATTTAGACATGACATGACATGAATTTAAAATATGAACGTATAACATAAAGGGACACGATAGGTTATACCAACTTGCAGGGGTAAGAACCTCCGTGCATAGTGCTACTAAACCCTGGTCCTATAACTTACTTGAGAATGTGAAACTTGCTTGAAACATAACATAAGGGACCACATAAACATGATTTATGAGCGTGCTTAAACATCGTAGATAGTTCATAGTGTACTTACCTTCAAACTTGGTTGGACTATAAAGTAGATCTTAATGTTTCATCTCTTAACAAAACCCTTGCACCTTGTTGTCTAAGTTGAAGTAAGGAAGAAAGTTGGAGGAGTAAATGGAAGGAAGAAGGGTATTTATAGTTATGGATTTGAAATTCCAAGGTAAACCAAATTGGAATACTTTAGTTCAAATCCACCCATGACCTATCTCTAAACTTTTCTGGCCAATCACATGTTGCTACCTCAAGGGTTATCATGAGTCTTATCTATCACCTCAAGAGAGTCATTATGCATCATCATAAGGCTTTATCTTTGCTTCCAAGAAATCCAATGGTTGCTTGCCATGCGTCCTTAAGGATAAAATTTTGGAGATTTGGAGGTTAAGCAAATTTCTATAACTAATCACATGTTGCCACCTTATGAGGTCATCATGAGCTTTTATGCTATCTCTAAAGTTATCATGAGTGCATACTACAAGTCCATAGCTTGGAGACTAAGCAAACTTAGAGCTAAGTCTTGGATTCTAAAGTGATTCAAATGTGGATTTAATGTTGTTTGAAATCCAAAACTGAATTGAAATGTAAACTCACATACGCATCTTCTCAACCATTTACATCTTTGCCCTGCCACCTTATGTTTTAATTTGTGTATCTCATCATGACTTCTAATGGTTAGCTGGCCCAGTTCGTTACCCTAATGACCTAGTCACGAAGTTTCCATAATTACACTTTGGCCCAAACTTTTCAAGTAATTGCACTTAGACCCTTTCTAACTTGATCCCCGGGCCAACTTTTTAATTATATTTTAGTCCTTGAAAAAAGGATTAATTACCCTAATACCCTTGATTTTTAAGTAAATTACATTTTTACCCGAACCTCAATAATTACGATTTTGCCCTTAGTTTAAAAACTAAACTTTTGCCTCAAGAATTCCACAATCTCTTGAAATATCATATTTTATCAAGTACCTGAATCTAAAAATCTCGGGTATTACATTATATTTGAATCTAAAAATCTCGAATATTACACCAAGACCCTCATTAACTCTTAACGGCATGCTGATCAACTCTTGACAATTGCTCCATTTAAATTTGAACCTGAACCATTAACTTTTAGCAGTGTCATCACTAACTATTAATCTGGTGCATGAGAAGTGTTGGCTCGTGATGCTTTCCTGATGATATTTAATGCATGTGAGCTTCAGCTCGAGATGCTAGCCCGAGATGGTCGGTGTTTGTGGGCTACAACTTATGATGCTCACCCGAGGTATTCAATGAGTGTGGGGATTCGACCCATGATGCTTGCCTAGTGTGGAACCAGTGCGTAGAAGGATGTTGATCCTCATGATGATAATAATGTTAATGCACGCTTGGTGTTAATCCAGAGCATGGGAAGGCATTGGTCCTCATGATTATATTATTGATGCTTGTGATTATATGATTATATTGTTAATGCTTATGATGATATGATTACATTGTTAATGCTCGCCTGATGTATTAATATTGTTGATATGTGATGCGACATGGTATGGAAAGGGGTTACGTGAATGTTGTGAGTAATTATTATTTATTGAGTACCCATTACCCTATTTATGTTTATGATTCATATTGCTTCTTATATGCTTTAATTAAACTTGTTAAGTCTTGTGATTCACCCCTTGCTTTGCATCATTTCAGGTGAGGAAAATGGCTAAGGGAAAGGGCCGAGTGTGGTGAAGCTGGAGTCTTGTGTAGTATATGTAAAATGACTTCCCAAACAAAAGATCCGTAGGTGTGTTTGAGGGCATAAGGATAGAGTTTATATGTATTTTATATAAATTGTGCCTTTTATATTTTGTAATGTATGGGTGACTAAGCCAATGAGGCTAATGTTGTATATAAAGTGTTGTAATAAATTTTGTGGCCTTATCGTTGAACAATGAAAATGAGAATTATTTTGATTTAATTGTATATGTACCATTTCTTTTAACGACCCACCTCTCTGATTTCTCTTGATAACAGGATCTTCGAGAGATGGGCGTCATATTGCTCCTAGAAAATGTTTCCGCAAATTTTGAGTATTTAAGATGTTTCTCAATCTTAAGTTTACTCTAAGTGTCATAAGGATATATGATATTTATCCATGACACTAATGTAAGAGGATACTTAAGATATCTTTTGAGATTTGATTAGCAGTCAATTTTATAAAATTTTGCTATAATTATACCATTATTTTAATCTCAAAATTGGGTTTAATGGAGTATTTTGTAATCATATGCACGTTTAGAGAAAAATAAAATTTAAAGAGAAATTAGGGATGAATTGAAAATTTTAGAAAAAAATTAAAATAGAGAAAAAAAAGAATACTCCCCTTTAATTTTTAATAAAAATTAAATCTTCAATATATATATAAACATAATACATATTTATATAATACATAGACATATGCGTGCATGCTATGTAGATATATATATATACATATATAACTTAAAATATTTACATGGGATGCAGCAGTGCGTGGACCTGAGGCTCAAATCAATCGAAAGTCCAGCAATTGAAAGACCCAATTTTCGCACAGTTGAAGCCCAGCCACTAATCAATTGAAGCCCAACCAATTGGAGTGCAATTTGAAGCTGCCATTAAAGCCCAGCCCATGGAAGAAATTAATCAGAGAGGCTCACGCACAGAAATGCGGTCCTTGGGCTGTAATTTCTTGCAAATTGAAGGGCAATCAAATAGCATAATATACACATGGGAAATTCTATTTACAGTTGCGTTTTTCCTCTTCGCAGCTATAACTAAAATAAATTTAATAAATACTTTTCACAACCACTTTTATTACTCTTCTACAGCCACTTCTTCCAAAATTACCTTTTCCCACATATCGCATACATTGCGATGGCAGTGGGCGCTGAGTTCGAAGGAAGTGGCGGCCTCAGAACACTCTGGAGTTCGAATCGGTTTCTGCCACCCCTATCGCCTTCGAATCGTGAAGTTTGGAGGCGTTGAGAGCCTCCGAACTGTGGAGTTCGGAGGCGGCTTGCCTCCGAACCCTGAAGTTTAAAGGCGTTGGGAGCCTTTGAACCGTGGAATTCAAAGGCGGCCTATGCTTTCGAACTCCAGGGTTTAGAAACGTAGGCTCTCAATTTTCACTTTATATATAATATAATTACATATTTCAATATTACACATATATGATATATCTTGCATATCATAATATATAATATTATGATACATAATATATATATTACACATTGCAATATTATACATAATATATATATTATCTCTGAACCTTGAAGTTCGGAGGCACTGGGAGCCTCCGAACTTTGGATCTCAATTTCCATTTATTATCATAATATATATAATATTACACATTGCAATATTATACAATATTGCACTTGTACTACAGGTGCAATATATATAGAATATATATATATATTATGTTGATAATATTATTATTATTATTATTATTATTATTATTATTATTAAGGTTAAAAGTTATCGAGAGTCTAATATTTATTTAATAAGTTATTATCGAACTTTTAATTAGATATGTTCGTGAGATAAGATGTAAGTGCATATGATTTATAAGTAATTGATAATTTTATAGTTAATATTTATATTTTTTGATAAAAATTTATTAAATCTATATTGCATGTCATGCTTATAATTGTTAGAGGGACAAATTTATCACTTTACAATGGAAAGTAATTCAAATGGATAATGACATTTTTTTGAATTTGCGTATTTGTATTTTAATTTTTTTACTTCTTCTTTCTTTTTTGACGGTTTATATTTCCCACTACGTTCACAATAACAATTCTAACTCATTTTCCAACTTTCTTAACCCATCCAACCAGTGTTTCTCTAGTATCAAAGAGGAAGAAAATATTTAGATGTATTTTTTCTCTAATTAAAATAATAATTTTAAAAAATTTATTAAAAATCTATCATACTTCATTAGTAGTGAACTGTTAAATAATATCAAATAATTGGTGAATTGTAAAATCAAAAATACATGCGTTTCTCAAATTTTGGAATTCAAAAAATTCACTAATACATACCATATTTACATACACACTAATTTGAAAAATCAGGGATTCTCTGGAGTTTCCAACTTTTCAAACCCTTACAAACACACACACTAATACATACAAGATTTAGATTTACTTGTGTGTGATGTTATTTTTTTGAGTAGTTGTTATTTTCTTCGTCAAACTCTCCCCAGTTCGTCGTCAACATTTGAGTGTAGTAATCCATGTCTAATTTCGACTCGTTGATATTCTAAGAGAAAATGACTGAGTAATGATGGGTGTGAAACAAGAGGAATGAAACAAGAGGAATGAATAATCTTGAGGAGAAAATGGTTTTTCAATTTTCGATAATGGGTCTGAAATAATAAGTACTTGTGACGGACGGCGGGTGAGAAGAAATTACAGAATTTGGCCGATGGAAGAAAGTGTGATGTCAGGTGGTTGCTTAATATGGGTGGTTGAGTATTAAAAATGAAGGATAAAATTAAATTTTTTCTTAAGATTATTTTAGTTATATTGAAAAATGGCCGTAGAAAGTAAAATCGTATTCCGAATAGAATTTTCCTAATTTCCCTATACATATACATGCATAGGCGAGCACAGCGACGAGAGAGCCCCATCCGCCATTGAAATCAGAATAAGGGGCAGAGAGCGTTAGGAGGAGAGAGTGCGTTGCTGGGTGGAATCGCACAGCACAGTGCTGGGATTTCACGGATAGCAGCGTTGGTGCAAGGAAGAAGAAAGAATTTCTCGGGCAGCACCGCAGCGCACAGTATCTCTTCCGATTTTGTTCATTTAATTGCTGCTATTTCTTTTTTCTGTATTAGGATTAGTGTTTGCTCTTTAACTTCAATAACTTTAAATTCTCTGTTCAGTAATTTCATTCTGCTTTCTTTTATTTTCTGTTGACATTTACATTTTGTTATGAAATTTTGTATTAGATTTAGATTGATGCTTTATATTCTGTTTTGTTTTTATTTCTGATGTTTTTATTTTTTGTTGTTTGTAATTTGTTTTATCATTTTTATTTACTGTAATTAATTTCTGTTCATTTAATTTCTATCTTTTAATTTCTGTAAATTAGTTTTAGCACTTTAATTTCTGTCATTTAATTTTTGTCCATTAATTTTTAAATGAAGGTGTGTGGCTAAGTCAGTTTTGAATTAAGGCAAAGACAGTGTTCGATATCATGAATAACCCAAGCAAGCTGAACTCCATTGCTTAGTTGAAGTTTCGAAATTAGATAAAGAATTTTTGTCAAAACATTTAGATTTGGATTGAGGTATATGCCTAACTTAGAGCTCTCATGCCAAGTATGTGAGTTGTCCAAATTAGAAATACCGTCATACCATATCCAAGTCTAAGTGTAATATATTTATATTTTGGCTTATGGTGGTTGCTTAAGTTAGATTCTCGCATGTCATATATGGAGGATGCTAGAAATAGAATCATCATTGTCTCAAAATGTAATTAATAGCAAAATTCTGTAATCTAATTTTCAAATCCGATGATACTATAATTTTATGTTTGCTTGGGGAATGAATGGATCGGTACTGAAATTGTCTTATCCTAAGACATTTTATTTTCAGTGTTAATTCACTATCTCAATTTTTCCTATATCAAACCACATTACTTCACAATTTACTTTCATGCATTGTCTTTATTTTTTTTTTAATAATTGACTTTATTGTGGATATGACATGGATTTACCAGTTTAAATTCTATACTACATAAACCTCGTACGCTGGCGAGTGTAACCCCCTTGTGAATGTGTCTTTAGGATAGTTAATTTTTATGTAAGGGTAGGAGTCGAACAAGATTCTAGAGCAACCTATTGACATAACAGACACATAAATAAGAGTAAGATTAATCACAAACAAAATATAGTAAGGTTATTGGCACAACCTTAACATGAAGGATAAGACAATATAAATATTTCAAATCAAAACTCAAGTACCATTACTTAAGTATACGATCATTTACTTAACAATCTTGATGTCTAGCACTTAATCATCAAATATGAGATATATAATACATTACTCTTAAACTTTAAGTAATGTTGCCACTTAAAACACTTAGCATATCATGAGCTTCACAAAACACTCATGCATTATCTTTAAAATAATCTTAAAGAGAAACAATTTTAACACATATGAGAACATTAATAGATAAATTATACTAAAAAATAATTCTATCAAGATTCTTTGACCTTAAATATTCTCAAGGCAATCTCAATATATATTCTATCGAGATAAGCTTAACATAAACTTAAGCAATAAACTAAAGAGGGATAAAATAAATTTCACATATATATATTGAACCTATTAAAACAAGCTTAACAAAAACATATGAGGACATAAAAACATTACAGTTTTGGCATAATGCAGTCATCATCAAAACATTCATAACATAAAAGTCAGCAATCTCCTCATTTTTTATGATGACAAAATTTTAATGATTACGAAAATATTTATCACAAATATTCCACTAAATCTTCTTTCCCTTTTTGTCATTACCGAAAAGGATAAGAAGTTTGATACCACGTGAAGCACATGATACCAATAGAATAACCTTATCTCCTTTTTGAAATTCTCATTCATTTAAGAAATACACTATCAAGAGACAAAACTTCGTCTGAGTTTATTTCCTAATGCTCAATGAATCTTTAACAAAGAAAATCGCTTGAGCACACTTTATGCTAGAGAGACTCTCCCTGAAATATTGAGAAGCTCTCCCCTAAAATGTTAACCTTTTTCTTCCAGTAAGATTCTCCCCTTTTTATGAGGGAGAGATACATGCAAAGATCTTCCTTAATGAATACACGACGAAGTACCCCTTGAGATTTTCAAACTAAGCTTGATAGTATAAACCTTATTGCATTAAATCCTTTGTTGTTAGTTAACCCTAGTAAAAAAATTTTAAATTGATCAATTTCTTTTTTTATCTCACAAGCTAGGACTTTTGATCAGTAAAGCCTCTGTTTCTCTTGTCTATCCATATATCTATCTCTATTTCTCATTTATCTCAATTTCTATCTATAACTATATTGATTAAGGCTAATCTTGCTAACCAGAAAGATTTTCCCTAATCGATTTGTTAGGAAATCACCCCCAATGAATTGTTGGGCATTGTTGCCCCAATGATTTGTTGGGTTTGATTTGGGGTTGGATGAGCCTTTTTTTTAATAAATAATATATATATAATATTTTTCTAGAAAATATAGCTAAATATATGTTTTAGTATATCCCAAATATTAAAAAATATAAATATTATAAACATAACAGGAATCTTTGGCGTTTGATCAGCCCACTTCCCTGGCCAACCTCCTATTACGCACCAACAAATTAGTGGTACAAATGGAAGTACTAAATGGCCTCGACACCTCAAGCGAGGGAGAAGGCAATAAGAGAGTGAAATTTGCCATTGTGGTGTAAGTGACTAATAAAGTGCTTATGCATTCATGCTAAATTATATTTTAATGAGTTTTGCTCATTGAGTGTTATACTCTAATGTTTTGATAATGCACTTGATATGTCGCTTAAGTTGACATCTTGTTTGAATTCTTTCAGCGTGAAATAATTGATTTGCCTATGATTGAATTAGGTTAAGAATGATATCAGTTACTGCCTTGATGTGCTGATGAGTGGCACAAACTCTATTTAAGATATGTCCTTAGTTTATGCACTTGAAATTATAAATGCATTAAGCATTTCAGGATATTATATTTTGTGCAATTGAGTATGTCTGATTCTTTATTTTTTTTTAGAGTTATATGCTTGAAGTATTGTTTTGCTTGTTGCTTAAGATCCTTAAGCCTCACTCGAGTATTGCATGGGGATACTCGAATATTAATGCTGAAATTCTCTAAGCAGTTTAGCTATTTGATTAAAAGTGCTAAAAGATATGCATCATAGTCTTGGGTAGTAAATTAAGAAACTGCAATACAGTTAATCAATAGTTCAGTAACGAGGGATTATTACTCAAGTAGCATAGGATAGCTTAAAGTTTGAAATAAAGATTGAGAGAGTAGTATTTGAGTGATTTACTTCTCTAATAGATAGGATGTGTATAAGAAGCTTTTCTAATGATACGATTAAATTCACAATCTGGCTTGTCTTTCAAACTTGTATTCATAAATGATTGCTCTCATAAATTGAAGTGTGTTGACACTTATTTCTTGTAAAATCATGTATGCTTTACAATTCATTAAAACTAGTTGTTTTTGAATGTCTATTGAATGTAAATTTGTGAATGACAAAATATTTAGACTTGTGCTCTTTTTGTGTGCTTAAGGATGAAGTAATTACTACTTGAGAAGTAATATTTTGTGATAAGTTTTTGTATGATTTTTGGCATAATTTGAAATTCTAAGTTTTTGTATGATTTTTGGCTTAATTTGAAATTCTTGGAATGAAGGAAATCTTCTAGGTTTAAATGAAGTGATCATGGATTGAAGTCTTGAAATGTAGTTTTCAAGTTCATCCATATAGTGCTAAAAATTTTCAGCAAGAATTTCAAAATACTCGAGTGACCAGCAAAGTTAATCGAGTAAGTGTGCATAAAAATAGAAGTCTATAATAAATTGGTTGAGTAATGAGAAGTGTTACTCAAGTTGCTAAGATAGAGTAGGTATTTTAAAAGAAATTCTAGCTTATCACTTGAGTGTCATAGGTTTAGAGCCCTAGTGCTTAAAAACACATTTGCTTTTGGTATATTTTAATTCAAATATTCATAAGTTATTTTAATTCAAATATTCATAAGTTTGAATTACAATTCTACTTGATTTGATTTGCATAAGCTTGTTTTGCTATTTACCTAAAATGTTAAGATATCATGCTTGTAATGTGCTCAGATGCAAGACTGTTTAGCAGTTTTGAGTCATTCAAATGTGTTAAAAGAAATTGTGGCTCATTTATAGGGGGAGCATGTCCTCTATTTGAATTTATCTAAGGTTTTATTTCTTGAGAAGATAGTTAGTATTATGTTTGATCAACTTGTTATATATATATTCTTGTTGTTGTTGCCAAAAATATAACAATTATAATTTCTTGGTGAGATTGGGAAATCAATAGGCTAGGATTCGAATGTAGGTTTGTGTGTCTGAGATCTAGGTCTCTGAAGGGTCGAGTCTCAAACAATGGTGAAACTGGTTGGATCCGAAAGGGCTCTTCCCGAAAGGATTCTTCTCGAAAGGATCTTCTCGGAAAGAAAGGGAGATTCCTGAAAAGAATGGCTTCCCTTAAAGAATTGGGTTTCCTTGAGAGAATTTGGCTTTTTGAGAGAATAAGAGAATAAGGCTTCCCCGAGAGAATTTGGCTTCCTCGAGAGGGTTCTTACGGAGAAAAATGGTTCTCAAAGGATTTTAATCTTCTCGAGGGGACGAAGGTTTCCTAAAAGGGGGGCTTTTGGGGAAAAGGAATGGTCTCATTGAATTGGTGTTTCTGAGGGGGTAGGGCACTTCTAATGGCTTCCCAAAAGAGTTGAAAGGGCCTTTCGGAAGGGTACGAACAGATGGCTTTTGAGATAAACTTCTAGGTGTTAGTTTAGGTAGGTGCTCTAGACCCAATTAGATTGGACAAATTGTACATTGACATTTGTAATCATATTTTTGTTTGAATAAAAGTTATTTAATTTCACAAGAAGTCGTTCTATTAGTTTTTTGTTATTATTGTAATGACTGGATGAAACTAGATAGAAGTCTATATGATGTATACTATAATTAATCTATAATGATGTGAGATGATGCATCATAGTTTTTAGACATCATTGAATGTTCCAAGTCGTAGCAATGTCAAGAATAGATATTGACAATTGCGGTAAGACATGTATGTTCTATGTTTTTGCTATGTGATAGCAATAGGGGTCTTATACCCATAGACATAGGGATGCCTAGACAAGTACATAGGTGACTAATGTTGGAGAACGTGTCACTGAACATGACTCTCTATGAGAATCCATTTTGGTTATATGTTGATGGTATTTTTATATGAGATGAGTGTAATTAATCCTTGGACCTGAGGTTGTCACGGTCATCTCATAAGAAGACTAATATGCTTTGACATCGTTTCGATGGGGCCTAGACAAAGGCTGCACTTGGGCAATCGTTGGGCATTTCGTGAGACTTATGGAGATGGGTGCATAACCAAGATGAGACTCATTTATTCTTTGATAGAGGATGATGTATCTAAGGAACATTTGGTGGGTATTTACTTTAAATCCATGGTCATGGTGAAAGAGATCAATGAGGAGTTATTGATTCACTTTCTATTAAGTGAAGATATCCGGATGACCGAAGAAAACTCATGTGATCATAATCAAGCAACACAGATCACACAAGATACATTAACGAGAGGATCGAATTATACGGTAACCATGTTCGTGAAAGGTTATTTGCTGATTATGAATCATTCTGAATAATTGAGTAGGCATGACGCCTTGCTAGAGGCTAATCTTGTCTTATGTTTTCGTATCGACACATTGCCAACATATTCGGAAGGCTAATGAGTCATGCGCAAAAGGTACAGTCCCTGTCTTAAATTAGGAGAGCGGGCGTATGGTTAAGTGGGACACTTTGGCAAGAAGTTGTGCCGTTGTAGGTTCTCATGGAAAAAGAACAAATAGACGTAATGACGTCGATATGACGAGAGGTCATTATAAAGGAAAAAGTTTCCTAAAATGACAATTGATTAAATTAGAAAGGAGTTTCTTATTTAATAATTTGGATTTAAATTAATATTTGGGTTAAATAAAGTATTTGGGCCAAATATGAAATAAAATTAATATTTGAGTTAAATTAGATTTGGATCAAATATTAAATTAAATATTATATTTAGACTTGAATTAGATTGGGTCAAATATTTTATTTAGCTTATAATTGGATTTGGGCTATTTAATTACACTTTTAGTTAGAGTAGAATAAATCCATTTAATTAAATTCCTAGTTGAATTAGGATAAATGTCCTGACCCAATCTATTAGGGTTTAAGAAACCCTAGGAGGCTTCTCTATAAATCCATTTTATTTTATGGTTTTCAATAGTTGAAAAATTATTTTTTTTCGTCCATACACAAGCCACAAAAGGAGAAGGAGTTAGCACTCTCATTCTGCTCTCTTCGCCAACGGACGCGTGCCGCGTATCATGAGTTAGAGGCTAGACGCTTGAACAACTTACATCCGCGAACGACTCGAAAATGTAAATGTTAGATGTATTTTATTATGTATATGATTGTTTGATTTTGATGTTGATCCAATCACCGAGATCGGGGTAAGGTTCAAAATTTTTGAACTACATTGCTTGCCCCGTAGCGATCTTGCTTCACTTTCACTAAGTTCTTTCGAGAAGGAAGAGATTGGGTCAGTAAGAATGGTAGGTCTCTCGAAGGCAAGGCAATCCTTCCGGCAAGGTTGCTAAAACAACAAGAGGGTCAGAGGCTCGCGAGGGATGGCACTTGTGAAGGCCTTCCGACACTCAAGTTAGAATCCCAAAAGGAAATGTCTTACGGAAAGGAAATACGAAAGAAATTGCCAAAAGAAAAGATATGGTTAGGTGTACCGGTCAAGTTGAGGTAGTCTTTTTCCATGTATTGTAGCTCGGTTTATATAGGCTCAAATCTCGAGGCTGTCACGTGTTGGTTCGCCTTTTCTTGTGAAGAGGAAAGATCATGTCGAAAACAACTGTCCCTGAGAGAACTCATTTGGGGATGGCATTTCGAAGCATCTGTTTCGAGAAAGTTAGTCAAAATGATTATTTCGGGGACAGACTCCCCGAAAAAACATTTTCAGGCACTCTCATTTTTTGCTCAATTTCATTCAAGAAATCCTCTCCGATTTTGGGGATACCCAACAATTTCCCTCCACTCTTTGTTTTTACTTTTAAGTAAAAAAGGAAGTGTTATGCCCCAATAATCAGAAGAAAAACAAATGCAATGAGATCAGGAGCCGCGAAGATCCTTCTGAAGCATGTCTTTGGAAGGCCAGCTTCGGAAGCTTGAAGGCCTTTTCGAAGAGGGTCTTCGGAAGCTTCCCCAGGGCCGTTCCAAAGGTCCCTTCTGAAGCTCCCGGTTTTAGCCTTTCCGAAGGTTCGCTTCTGAAGGCATTCTTCGGAAAGGACATATGCTCTCCCTCCTCGACCTCTATAAAAGGCCACGTTCAAACCCTTAGAAGGGATCGACACATTGGTATTTTTTCTCCCAACTTTCCTTTAGAAAATTTGAGTTTCCTTTCCGTTCCTTGCGATTACTTTTCTTCCGTACTGACTTAAGCATCGGAGGGTCTTCGTGGGAGGAAAGTCCCACAAGCCTTCTAACCTTTGTGAATCCTATACAGCGTGTCATTCCATTCCCCCTACAAGTTCCCTTCGAAAGCCGCCAGACCCTTCGGAAGATCACTACGGTAGCCTCAAGGTTCTTTGGAAATCCCTTCAGAAGACCAATCCCGCGTTGGCACTCATTCGGTACCCCAAGCCTTCTTTGGAAGCTCTCTTCTGAAGCCTCAGACGGTCTTCAGAAGACATCTTAACAAGCCATCATCGGAAGTCATACCTCGGAAACCCCCTTCGGAAGACACTCTCGGAAGCTACCTTCGGAAGACACTCTCAGAAGCCAGTTTTGGAAGCCAAATATTTGACTGGGTCCCGTCATCAACGGCATCTATAAGCCTCCCATTACGTAAAAATTTTAATTGTTGTATTTTGGTAACAACAATTTGGCGCCGTATGTGGGAAATGCTACAAAAGGCTAGTCTCAATATAAGATGCCGAGAGGAAATAAGTCAACTGGTTTGGCAAACTCGCCTAATCCAATTCGAAGGTGTACTCGAACCAGGAAAGGAGACCACAGCCAAGTACAACCTGTAGTATATGGACTTAAGGAGGAACATCTAGATAATGAGGTACGCTCAAGAAACATTCCAACATTGGAAGGTCGTTAGATTACTAGATTGGGTGGAACAGAGCACTCAGAATAAGGGGAGGTGCATGTTGTCGGGCAAGGGAGACAAGTTGCAAAGCAAGGAAGGCAAACCCCACCCGTAATGCCAGCAAATCAAGAGCAACACTCCTTAGGACAATCCTCAATTCCTAGGAGAAACCCTGCGGCGACCTTAATGCCTCCAGAGCCCTCCGGGGTAGCCCCACCTACGGTCCTACTATCGGATTATGAACGGCTACAGAAGAACTTTGAAGAACTAAAGAACTAAAACAATGAGCTTAGAACAAGTAACGAAGAAAGCATGAAAAAGTTGCAAGGAATTACTGCTCTTCTACATGAGTTGATGCCAGACATCCACATTCCCCATATGAGAGAAATAGGTGCAGGGGGAGAACGTTGGAGATCCCAAGACAATCCTCTGAGAGTTTCGCATCAAGGGATAGGGATTGGGACTCCCAAGTTTAATGACAAAGTCCTGTCAACGGAGAATCCAGGCAGAGATCATGATAGAAGGCCAAGGAAAACCCCCATGTATGAAGAAATGGCAGAGAGCACCCATTCAAGAGCTCTTTGCATCCCGCCTCCTGGAAAGAACGAAGCGGGAAAAGAAATGCTTAAGGTATCTAATGTCAAGCGCCTTATAGAAGAAGTTCTAGAGCAGAAGCAAATTATAGCTATGCCAATGGAAACACCCATGAAGGGATTCCCGCTGTCCGAGGAGGTTTAAAGACAGCCAGTGAAACCAGGGTTCAACTATCGCAACTCTCTGTGTACTCGGGGAAGGAAGACTCGGACAGACACCTGCAACACTTCATCGCAATGTCTGTATTACATGGGTGGAATGAAGTTACCAGATGCAAGGCTTTCCCTCTCTCACTAGTAGGACAGGCTTAACAGTGGTTGTAATACCCCAAGAGCCCAGAGAAGAGTAGTATATATCGAGGATAGTATAAGAAAGAAAACAACACCAGCTGGATACCTTTTGGGCTGAATGTAGGCAAAAAACTCCCAAGTTAAGCGTGCTTGACCTGGGGTAATCCAAGGATGGGTGACCCCCCTGGGAAGTTCGTGTAGGCCCATCAGGGTAAGTTGTTTCGGTCCTTCCTATCGCTTGATACGGGAAGTTATAGGTGGTATCAGAGCCGACTTTGGTGAAAGCAGGTCGAAGATGGCGGGAGTGGCGCCAGGGCTCGAGGGCCTGTACAAGGAGCGACTTCTGACAGGCTTCTAGGATGGCAGCCCCCAAGGGGAGAAGCTCTGGGACCAGTTGTAAGGTCGCATGACAAGGACGTCATATGCTTAAGGGGGGGAGAATGTAATACCCCAAGAGCCCAGAGAAGAGTAGTATATATCGAGGATAGTGTAAGAAAGAAAACAACACCAGCTGGATACCTTTTGGACTGAATGTAGGCAAAGAACTCCGAAGTTAAGTGTGCTTGACCTAGGGTAATCCAAGGATGGGTGACCCCCTGGGAAGTTTGTGTAGGCCCATCAGGGTAAGTTGTTCTGGTCCTTCTTATCGCTCGATGTGGGATGTTATAGTGGTTCACTGAGCTACCCGCTGGACATATCTGATCATTCGAACAGCTAAAGAAAGAATTTTTGGAGGCATTCTCTGCCTACGTCCCAAAGAAAAAGAGTGCCATGTATTTGATGAGCTTGCAACAAAGACCAAATGAGTCTCTAAAGCAATATATCGAAAGGTTTAGGGCTGCAACGCAAGAAGTAAGAGACCTCCCGGTTGGTTTGGCAGCATCTGCCTTGCTTAATGGAACCGTCTACACCCCACTCAGAAGATCTCTGGCCTTCTCTGAGCCAGGCTCCATGGCCGAACTGTTTTCTCAAGCTGAGCAGTTTATCGTCCAAATGGAAATTTTAGAAGCATGGGAAAACAAAAGAAGAGGAAGGTCGAATGACTTTGGGTCAGACAGATCAGTGAAGATACAAAGAAGGGAGGAGCCCCCGAAGATGTAATTTCGAAGCTTCACTCCCCTTACTGAACCAAAAGCCACTGTCTTTTCCTCCATTGCACATACTGGACATATTAATTTTTCTCCATGCTCTAACCAGCCGATGGGTAGAAACATGGATTCTTTCTGCAAATTCCACAAATCCCCAGGGCATACTACAAAACAATGTCGAGAACTACGAAACTAGATTGAGCAACTAATCCGAGAAGGGAAACTCGATCGATTCATACTAGATAAGCCTAAAAACCAACAAGACTGGAGATAGGAGCCCAGGAGGGAAAACCAGAGAAGGCCCCCTCGTCTAAGGAGTGATGCCCCAAATAGAAGGGAAAACCAACCACCTCGGTAGAGAGAAGAAGAGAGAAGCAACCAGAGGAGGGAAGAAGTAGGGCCAAGGGCAGAAGAAGACGGTAATGAACCTATTATGGAGAGGATACACATAATCTCAAGAGGAGAAAATTTGGTAGGTGATTCCTCTTCTGCTAGAAAAGCATACGCGCGCCAGGCGCTACACGTGAACTCGGTGGAAAAAGTTCAAGAAGATGAAGACCCCATTATCTTTGCACTTGAAGACCAAGGGGATGTACTGCTCCCCCACGATGACCCTTTGGTTATCTCGGCTGTCATTGCTAAACACCCGATTGAAAGAATACTAGTGGATAGCGGAAGCTCTGTTAATATGTTATATTGGAATTGCTTCGAGAAGATGCGTGTTGCCTATGATCAGCTGAAGACAATTACCTCCCTCCTGTATAGCTTCACGAGAGAATTGGTGCCAGTGGTTAGATCATTTCAATTGCCCATCACGCTCGGGGGTCACCCTCAAGTGATCACCCGGCAAGTGAGCTTTATGGTGGTTAGAACTTTCTCCTCAGCCTACAATGTGATCCTGGGACGTTCGCTTACTAATATCATGAGAGCTGCCATTTCTCTAGGGTATTTGCTGATGAAGTTTCCTACCCCACAGGGGATAGGGCAGGTAAGGGGTAATCAGAGGCAGGCCCGGGTATGTTATGTGAGCTCCACACAAGGTGCCAAAGGAAAGGGAAAAGTGATGACCAAAGAGACTTTACTGATCAGCGAGCAAACTCAAGAAACTAACAAGCCCCAGCCAGTAGAATTACTTGAAAACATCCCTCTAAACCCCGAGGATGGAAGCTGACAAGTATGTGTGGGAAGTCAGCTAGAGAGTTAGGAGAAAGAAGAGATCATTAGATGTCTACGCTCTTATGCGGACATATTCGCCTGGACACCTACGGATATGCCCGGGATCAACCCCGAGATCATATCCCATTGACTGAATGTCCGTTCAGAAGCTCGGCCAGTCAAACAGAAGAAAAGACACATTGCCCCAGAGAGGTTAAGGCACCTGGAAGAAGAAGTAGATAAACTCCTGGAAGCAAGATTCATTAGGGAGGTCCAATACCCCGAGTGGCTGGAAAATGTCGGGATGGTACCTAAGGCTGGTGGGAAATGGCGAGTGTGCATTGATTTTTCCAACCTGAATAAGGCTTGTCCAAAGGATTCTTACCCACTCCCTCGGATAGACAAGCTAGTTGATGATACTTCTGGGTATGCTGTATTAAGCTTCTTGGATGCGTTCTCAGGTTACCACCATATCAGTATGTATCGACCTGACGCTGAGAAAACAACTTTTATTACGGAGAAAGGGATGTATTGCTACCAGGTGATGCCTTTCAGCTTAAAGAATGCAACGGCCACGTATCAGATGATGGTCAATAAGGTATTCAAAGACCTACTAGGGGAAGTGATAGAAGCGTTTGTGGATGATATGATAGTAAAGAGTAGACAGGGTGAATTACACGCAAATCAGCTCGAAAAGGTCTTCGCGATATTCAGAAAAAACAACATGCGCCTAAATCCAGATAAATGCATATGTGGGGTGAAGTCAGGAAAGTTCCTAGGATGCATGATTACTCATAGAGGGATAGAAGCTAACCCTGAAAAGGTGTAAGCAGTAATTGACATGCAGTCCCCCTCCTTAGTAAAAGAAGTTCAGAGGTTGAACGGACGTCTGACGGCATTGGGCAAATTCCTCTCGAAATAGGCTGAGCGTAGCCTCCCTTTCTGCAAGGCCTTGAAAGGGGGCAAAAGCTTCAAGTGGACTCTTGAGTGTGAGAAGGCTTTTCAGGAATTGAAAGAATACCTCAAGGAGATTCTCCTACTGAAGCGACCGAAAATTCGAGAAAAGCTAGGCTTATATCTGGGAGTCGGCCATCAGGCGGTGAGTGCCGTTCTCATCAGACAACTAGGACAGACCGACAGTCCGGTATATTATGTGAGTAGGGTATTGCAGGGAGCAGAGATACGATACCCCTACGCTGAAAAGATAGCTTTGGCACTGGTAATGGCAGCGCGAAAATTAAGACCCTACTTTCAAGCTCACGCCGTGACAGTGTTGATAGATCAGCCGTTAAGACAAATTCTACAGAGACCGGAATGCTCTGGAAGACTAACCAAGTGGGCAATCGAACTCAGTGAATACGATATCAGCTTCGAGCCTAGAAAGGCAATAAAAGGGCAAGCATTGGCAGACTTCATAGTGGAATGCACTCACTCATCAACGGCGGAAGAAGTTCACGTGAAAGAATGGATGTTGTTCTTGGACGGCCCTCCAATGCCAAAGGGAGTGGGGTGGGTGTAGTATTGATTTCTCCATAGAAGGAGGTGTTGGAATATTCCTTACGCTTCACTTTTCCCAGCACAAACAATGTTGCAGAGTATGAAGCTTTATTAGTTGGAATGAAATTGGCAGAAAAATTGGAGGTAAAAAGCTTAACTGCCCATAGCGATTCTCAGTTGGTAGTACAACAGTTCCAAGGCACTTTTTAAGTAAGAGAGCCGATCTTGGACTGTTGCCTGCAGAAGGTGAAAGTGCTTGCCCACAGGTTTGAACGCTTTGAACTTATTTAGATCAACTGATCCCTTAATCAGCACGCTGACGCATTGTCCAAGTTGGCCTCCGCTCGGGATACTCTGAGACGGTTAATTCATATGGAGGTCCTGCAGCGACCAAGTGTAGATGAAGATGAAGAAGGTATTCTCTGCATTGATATGGCTGACGACTGGAGAACCCCGATGCTAAAGTACCTTCTTAATCAGGAGCTCCCAGCAGCACCCTCGGAGGCTAAGAAGCTGAAAACCTACACAGCCCGCTTTACAATTATTGGCCAAGAACTATAGAGGAGGGGGTATTCTGTGCCACTGTTTAAGTGTTTGGGGGCCTAAGAGGTAGAACAGGCCCTAGAAGAAGTGCACGAAGGGGACTGCGGAGAGAACCTCGGTGGAAGAGCATTAGCTAGCAAGATCCTGCGAGCCAGTTTCTTTTGGCCCACATTGAGACAGGACGCAGCCTGGAAAGTGAGGACGTGCGCTAAGTGCCAAAAGCACGTACCTTTGATAGCACATCCCCCCTCATCGATCCGGCTAATATTTCAACCGTTACCATTTGCACAATGGGGCTTAGACATTTTGGGTCCATTTCCAATGGCGTCACCACAAAGAAAATTTCTACTGGTAGCCACCGATTACTTCACGAAGTGGGTTGAAGCCGAACCCTTTGCAACCATAACTAAAAAAAGAGTTAAGGGAATGGTATGGAAAGATATAATATGTCGTTTTGGCATACCCAGAATTCTTAATACGAATCATGGAACACAATTTGACTCGGAAGCTTTCAGGACTTTTTGCCAAAAATGGGGGATTAATTTGAGGATGGCATCCGTGGCATATCCGCAAGCCAACGGACAGGCTGAAGCAAGCAATAAAACTATCTTACATGGGTTGAAGACTCGACTAGAACAGGCTAAAGACAGATGGGCCGATGGGCTTCTTAGCATTTTATGGGCCTATCGCATGACTAGCCGCGTGCCTACGGGGGAAATGCCCTTCAGCCTGGTATATGGGACAGATGCCCTTATTCCGGTGGAGATAGACCTCACCTCACCTCGAGTTATGACTTTTAGTGAGGAAGGAAATTCAGATAGTTTGAGAGAAAACCTGGATTTGATAGAGGAGCTGAGAGAGAAGACAGCTATACAACTGACAGCATATCAGATGAGGATTGCCAGTTATTACATTGCGAAGGTCCATCCCCGAATGTTCCAAGAATGAGACTTAGTGTTCAAGAAGACAGTAATTACAAACGCCCTCAGGGAAAAAGGAAAACTCAGACCAAATTGGGAAGGACCCTATAAGATACAAAAGATGCTAGGGCCCAACACTTGCGTATTGCAGACAATGCAGGGAGAGACGATGAGAAAGACCTGAAACACTATGCACCTCAAAAGGTACTTCACTGCCTTGACAATCGAGGCAGACCTTGAAGAATTTAAGGCAGAAAGCATGGAGATGAAATCATTGCAAGAAGTGCTACCTGACCCCACTGAAAATTAGAGTTCTTTTTAATTTCTCTATGTAATCATTCCCCTGTGAATAAAAGAGCACCCCCATGTATTCCTGTGGAGTAGGCAAAACTATAAGCTGAACCACGTAAAATTGCATGTGCCTCGAACATTTGTATGTATGATGAAATGTAATGCAGGTGCAGCAGCTCAATGATGACCTCGATGAGATCAGGGTGACTCGGTCGAAATCAGGCGCACATGACCCCAGGCCGGGTCAGGATCATCGGATGTTTCGATGCCTGTACCCTCAGACTCACCTGGATCCCTCGATCAAGTTTGGTGCCAGGCCCTTGAGCTAGACCCGACTCCTCGATTGATTTAGCGCCTAGGTCTCCCGACAAGCTCAGACACCAGGAAAGAATCCAGAACCGGACTGGTAATTGAACCCAGATACATCGAGGATGGGCTGACTCTCATGAGGGACAGAAGGTGGGGAAACCGCTACATGGTAAGTCGAAAAGCGCCCCCACCGCGCGAGGCTTAAGTCGTCAAGCTGCAATCTGGTGCTTATGACCCAAGACTAGCTCGGGATCGCCGGATGCTCCGATGCTTGTGCCCGCAGACTCACCTGGATCCCTTGACTGAGTCTGGTGCTACCCCCCTAAGCTAGACCTGACTCCTCGATTGATCTAGCACCTAGGTCTCCTGGTAAGCTCGAACACCCTGAAAGAATCTCGAGCTGGATCGACGGCCAACTCCAAATCCCCTGGGACAGACCAAACCTCAAAATGGTAGGCCGCTATATGATAAGTCGAAAGATGCCCTCGCTATGCGAGATTCATGTCGCCTAGGTACGATTTGGAGCTTGTGACCTAAGACCAACCCAGGATCATCGGATGCTCTGACGCCTATGCCCGTAGGGTCACCTAGATTACTCGACTGAGTCTGGTGCTACGCCCCTAAGCTATACCCGACTCCTTGATTGATCTGGCGTCTAGGTCTCCCGGCAAGCTCGGACACCCAGAATAAATCTTGGATTGGATCGTTGGCCAAAGCCAGATCCCCCTGGATAGACCGGACCTCAAAGCAATGGGCGAAGAAGGTAAGAGACAAGATACAACCCTAAAAACTCGATCGCCAGGACTCAATTTAATGCCTATGATGATAGTTTAATGCGGGATCATCGAATGCTCCGATGCCTCTGCTCGCAGACTCACCTAGATCACTCGACTGAGTCCAGTGCTACGCTCCTAAGCTAGATCCGACTCCTCGATCGATCTGGCGCCTAGGTCTCCCAGCAACAACTCAGACACTCGGGATAAATCCCGCGTTGGATCTTTCGCCCAATCTAACTTTCCTATGGAAAACGAAGGCCCTTCACGAAAACGTTCGCGAAGGCCCGATAATCCCCCAATCTGGACAAAAGTGAAGAGCTCGATAAATGTTGCATGAGTCTCACAATCATGTCAGGGATGCGAAGCCTATCCCGAGTTTCCTGGGGCTAAAGAGCCTTGAAAAGAAGATAAAACCTAAACTATTGAGGCAAATAAATTGAAGTTTGAAGAAGTGTGGGTGTAAGTTGCATAGCCAACAAGCAAATGAAAATAATATAATCAGATTATGTAGGGATGTAAATAAGACAATTACATGAGGCACGTTGAAACGGCCGCTAAAAAATTACATTCACTGAAGTTCGATAAAATATGATACACCCCAAGAAAAGCGCCAAAAACTCTAAGAAGATCGCTTTGAGGTGAAATTAGCATTCTATATAGTCAGACAAAAAAAGCATAAGTTAAATTATAAAGCCTACACTAATCTTCGGCGGGAAGACAATCCACGTGGCCTGAACCCTCTTCAAGAGGAAGACCTTGGAAAGCATCAGCGGACACATCCCTTTCCAATTCTCTCTCAATCATTTGAGCGGTGTTAAACAAGTTGGCGCCTACTTCGCCCTCCTCGAAATCTAGGACCCGAGGGCTCCATGGACTCTGCAAATTGCTGAGATCATCCTCCAGCGCTCGCCTTATACATTCCTCAGGCCCGAGAACACCCGGCTCGTACTTTCTCCAATCGAGAGGTGTGCCGGCAGACATGGCGTTGTCAAAAGTCACCTCCGAGAAGGAATCCCCCGGGTGCCTGGTCTCCATAAAATTGCTGCAGAGGTAGAAACTGAACTTCGAGAAGCAGCTGGCGTATCTATCTTTACGACTGAAGCAATCCATGAAAATGCGGTATTGCTTCGCGGCATCTCTTGTCGCTTCTTCAATTTCTCGCTGCCTGTTCCTGCGCATTCTTTCCATCTCCACCTGAACTTGGGCCACCCGTTCCTCGGCACAGGCCAAGTCCCCTTTCAAACGAGAAACCTCCCATTGGGCCTTCGCCAGAAAGGATACTTTCTCTTCATAAGCTCGGTTGCAAGCCTCCAGCGCCTCCTCCCACTTGTGGGCGTTGTCCTCAGCCACCTGACGACTTATGGAGAGATCCTGGAGTTAGGCTTCAACACCAGTCTTATCCGATTCCAAATGGCAGATTGTCATGTTCAAAAGTTGCTCGTCCTCCTTCCATTGAAAGGACTTCTATGTTAATTCATAAATTTGTGCCTTTTAGCGAGCCAATCGAGCGCGATTCATAGCATTAGTGACTACGGCACCCTGAGCACCCTGCGAAAAAAGAGCATGTGAGGGTGAAGGGAGACGTGTAGCTGGGTAAATGAAAAGGAAAAGAAAATATGAAGAGGTAAGGGAACTTACAATCGTGAGATAACGTTTAAACTCGTCCATATCCTGCGGAGAATGAAGAAAGTATTGACTCTCGTTGCGAGGAAGGATGGAAGAATAGAGAAGGCGGGCCCCGACCCCAGGCATGTCGATTGTATCTGTGTCAAGAACTCTAGGTTGCATGTTGAATTGCTCCCTGCGGACCCAATAATTAGCATCCAACCGTATGGCCCCCTGATGGGGATTAGGCAATGTAGGCAAGATAGGGGCAAGCCCTCTCGAGGTCGACCCCTTCTCCATGTGTAATGTCCGGTGATCACCACGTTGAGGATTGATCACGGCGCGACGATACAAACCTCGACCCCTCGTATGAATTGCATCAACGATAGCCTGGTCAAATCGGGAAGT
This sequence comes from Diospyros kaki, assembly GCA_036245055.1. NCBI lineage: Eukaryota > Viridiplantae > Streptophyta > Magnoliopsida > Ericales > Ebenaceae > Diospyros > Diospyros kaki. The sequence goes on from BSEG01000003.1 coordinate 10,772,001, forward strand.
AACCTCGCCCTCTGGACCTATTCCATACCCGACCAGCTCGTGCGAAGTATGGTGAGGAGCCCCGCTCACGGCCGCGGATACATCCATCTCGAGCGGGGAAAAGGTAGGAGGGCCCACAGGCTCTGTTGGCGAGTCATGAGCCTGGAGGTCGTCGGCAGGCTGAAACGTTGTGGGATCTACCTCCGCTTCTTGACAACGACTCATTTTCCTCCTCCGATGTTGATAGTGCAGGGGAGCCCAGGTCTGCCCTACCCCTTACTTCGTTCAGTGTTGTGAGCATCAGGGATAGGGGTCCCATCTTGAGGATGAAGCGCAGGAGGCACATCAACCTGCGCGGTTCTAGGGGTGGCCTGTTGGTTAGCAGATCTCATTAGATATTGCATGGCTGCAAGAAGAAGACATAACACAGTTAAATACCATGAAATAACTTGAAAGCGAAGCTTATAGCAAGAAAAGATAGCAAAGCAGCTAGGGGGTCCCCACCCTCAGGAGAAGGTTACTCCTGGAGAAGGGCATCTCCCCCTCTCGCCGTGGCATCAGGTGTTGGGTTGACTGGAGGATCAGGATGTAAGGCCCTGGGCACCCGGCGACGAGATGATTCGCCACGCTTCGGAATCCAGCCCACCCTTGTCAATCTGTCCATGGTCAAGAGGTCAAGGAGATGCTTAGGACCACCCCTAGTTATAACATGACGGCTATCCTCATATCTCTCCCTAAGCTCAGAAAGGGGCGCGCTCAATCTTGGCTTTCCTACTCTTTCAGGGTCAGTGCGCCATTTGCGAGGGGTATTCCACACCTCGCTCAGAGGTTGGACCAAAAACCATCGAGAGTCGAACAAAGCTTCTCGGGGAGGAGACTCAGAAAAGAGAGACTCACCTCGGATCCATTGTAGAGTGTACATGTGAAAGCGTTCCTTAACTAGGCGTAAGAGAATGAGGCAATAGAGGAAGTCAACTGTAGGGTCTATGTCATTCTCATGACAAACAACGAAAAAGCTGGCTAATTGGGCCCAACCATTAGGGAGTAATTGGCCTGGGGCTATTCCACTAAGACGAAGAAACTTAAGACCAAAATTATGAAGAGGTAGATGGAAGCCTATGCGAAAGCTAGCCTTGTGGACGCTCATCCACCCCATTTCTATGTCGACGACACAGTTTTCCTTGGGGCGAGGAAGCCTAGTGCGATACTCTCTAGGGATATTGTGATTTTGGCTGATAAGGGCCACGTCGTTCTCATTCATTCGAGAGCATTTACCCTTCAGAAAGTAGTGCTTGATCCCGTGGGAATCGACATCAAGATGATATATTTTGCCTCTGGCCATAGTGGAGAGGGGAAAGGCTGAGTAAGGAAAGAAATGGCTAAAAGAATTCGTTTAGTCGAGAAGAGAGGAAATCCCTTCGGAAGAGTTTAGGTTCGGAAGAGGCTAGAGATTTTTTCTTTTGGAAGAGCAACCTAGAGAAAATGGTCTTTCAGAAAGGACCTTGCTATGGGCGGACCGAAGGGGAATTCACTTCGGAAGGGCGGATCTTCGAAAGAAAGCTTCGGAAGGCTAGGTTTGATTCGGAAGGGTTTCGACAAGGGTAACTCTCTTATCCTAAGGAAGCTTCGGAAGAAAAATCGAAAAAAGGATTCTTTCGAAAGGGTACCTTCGGAAAGAAAAGAGTAGAATATACTTCGGAAGAAGGATTGCTTCGGAAGAGTATTTTCCTTCGGAAGGAAAAACGGAAGAGACGGGAGGATCGTTTTGGCGTATGCCTGAAGAATTTCCAGAAGTAGTGGACCCTATTTATAGTCGGTTAGCGGAAGCCCAACTGTTCCGCAGAGTTGTTTCGAAAGAAAGCTCCATAAGCATAGATATGAAAGATTCAGTTTCGATTTTTGGTGCAACATACTTACAAAACACTCTTCATTTTGCAGAACAAAACAAAGAGTGGGGGATAAATTGTTATGCCCCAGTAATCCGAAGAAAAACAAATGCAATAGAGATTAGGAGCCGTGAAGGTCCTTCTGAAGCATGTCTTCGGAAGGCCAGCTTCGGAAGCTTGAAGGCCTTTCCGAAGAGGGTCTTCGGAAGGAGTCTTTGGAAGCTTCCCAAGGGTCGTTCCGAAGGTTCCTTCTGAAGCTCCTAGTTTTAGCCTTTTCAAAGGTTCACTTTCGAAGGCATTCTTTGGAAAAGACATATGCTCTCCCTCCTCGACCTCTATAAAAGGCCACGTTCAAACCCTTAGAAGGGATCGGCACATCGGTATTTTTTCTCCCAACTTTCCTTCAAAAAATTTGAGTTTCCTTTCTGTTCCTTGCAATTACTTTTCTTCCGTACTGACTTAAGCATCGGAGGGTCTTCGTGGGAGTAAATTCCCACAAGCCTTCTAACCTTTGTGAATCCTATACAGCGTGTCATTCCATTCCCCCTATAAGTTCCCTTCGGGAGCCTCCAGACCCTTCAGAAGATCACTTCGGTAGCCTCAAGGTTCTTTGGAAAACCCTTCAGAAGACCAATCCCACGTCGGCACTCATTCGGTACCCCAAGCCTTCTTCGGAAGCTCCCTTTCGATGCCTCAGACGGTCTTCAGAAGACATCTTAACAAGCCATCATTGGAAGTCATACCTCGGAAACCCCCTTCGAAAGACACTCTCGGAAGCTACCTTCGGAAGACACTCTCGGAAGCCAGTTTCGGAAGCCAAATATTTGACTTTCTTCCGTAGACTTTCTTCTTTGCTTCTTCCACCTTTGCCTTGTGAAGGGTTATTTTCACTTCATCGTACTTTCCTGGAGGACCGTCTCTTCACCAATTCCCCCTCTAAAAATGAGTCTTATGATGTCCATTGGCTTATGGTTAAGCCTCCGGATGGCGTATGGAACACCCCACGTAATTGGTGTACCGATCCTAATAGAGTTGCAAAGCCCACAATGAGCAGGCCTCTCTTGGACCTTCAGACTCAATATGCTGAGAAGCAACGCCTCCTTATTCATGGTAACCTAAAGCCCATCTATGAACTTCTGACTGTGGATAGGCTTATAAGGGTTGGGTGGATCCCAGAACCTCTTGAAACACCACGTTATTGGAGGCCAAGAGCACCACATTCACCGATTAACATTCCAACAGGGGAATGGAACATCCCTCAGCGAGAGCAATCTTCTCTTGAGGGTGTGGATCCTCTGAACTACTTCTCGTTTTGTTTCGTTCTGGTCAGGTTGGTCTTTTTAGATTATGTTTATCTCACTCTTCTATTATTTTTCTTTCATGCTGCCTTAATATTCGTTCTAATCATTAGATTTCCCTCTTGTGCAATAATGAGGCAAATGGTATTGTCTTCCCAACGGAGGGGGAGTAACGTAGTGGCTTATCCCCCAGCTCCACTACAGCCTGCTATGGAACAAGGGGGTCCTTCCCGGGCTCTAGAGGACTTTGTCGATTGTTAAGAGAGGACAGGTGACATTCAAGGAGCTCGATGCCAAAGGAAGCAAGGCAGGCACGAGCCTGAAGGTGACCCTGCCACTTTCCAACCTAATTTATAAGAACACAAATATTGAAAGTGTTGGGTATCCCAAAAATCAGAGAGGACTTCTTGAAGGAAAATGAGCAAAAAATAAGAGGGCTCAAAAAAGTTCTTTCAGGGAGTCTGTCCCCAAAAGAATCATTTTGGCTGGCTTTCCCGAAAGAGATGCTTTGGAATGCCATTCTCAAAAGAGTTCTCTCGGGGATAGTTGTTTCTGGCGTGATCTTTCCGCATGACAAGCAAAGACGAACCAATATGTGGCAGCCTTGAGATTCGACCCTATATAAACTGAGCTACAGTACATGGAAAGGACTTCAACTTGATCGGTACACCTAACCTTCTCTTTTCTTTTGGCAATTTATTTTGAATTTCCTTTCTGTAACACATTTTCTTCCAGGATTCTAACTTGAGCGTCGGAGGGCCTTCGCAGGTGGCCATCTCTTGCGAGCCTCTAATGTAACAACCCATCTCTCGGAGCCTCTGTCGACGTAGAGGATCTGTGAAAAGGTCATTATTTGAATGATATAGAACAATAATGCAAGCCTAAAACTCACACTGAACTTAACACATTAGAAGCCATAGCTTTCTAATCGTATGATCTTACATAACCATCCTTACATAAGTACGCAAACCATATACAATACCCGGCTTCTTAACACGCCTCGACTTTCGCAACAAATACCCATTATCCTGACAAAATCAACACGACGCCCAAGACCTAGTTTCAGGAGAACTTTGCACCTGCTATCATGACTCAATGATCTGGACCCAACCCCGCTGAATGTCCCTACTAACCCAAGCTGCTCTCTTACTTGGAATGATGGAAAGTAAGGGTGAGTCACAAGACTTAGCAAGCTCAAGAAAGAAAGACTAGTGGTTAAGGATCGAACTTTCCCCAACACCCCTATGCAATTCATGTCAATGCAACAATACACCATGCCATGATCAATACGTGCCTTAGCTCTAAATGCATAAACATAAAGTAAATTGCACATGGAAGGTCCTTGAGACCCACATAAAATACACACATTGACGCCCTAAGTCCTGCATACAAACCTGTTAGTAGCCCACTATAGGCTACCATATCATCATTTCTTACATGTCTTCTCCTGTCATCCATCAACATACATATCATCATAACTTGATGCTGCCGTGGTCTTTTCCCACAGGCTTACTCATCGATGTAGGCCATACTGCCTCTCTCAGAGCCATTCATCCCTCACCATACAATGCAACAAATAAGATATGCAATGACTTCTACAACATAAACAAATAAGCTGCTCTCTTACTTGGAATGATAGAAGGCAAGGGTGAGTCATAACACTTAGCAAGCTCAAGAAAGAAAGGCTAGGATTGAACTTTCCCCAACATCGCCATGCAATTCATGTCAATGTAACAACACACCATGCCATGATCAATACATGCCTTAGCTCTAAATGCATAAACATAAAGTAAATTTCACATAGAAGGTCCTTGGGGCCCACATAAAATACACACATTGGCGCCCAAGTTTTGCATACAAATCTGTTAGTAGCCCACTATAGGATACCATATCATCATTTCTAACATGTCCTCTCCTGTCATCCATCAACATAAATATCATCACAACTTGATGCTGCTGTGGCCTTTTCCCACAGGCTTACTCACCGGTGTGGGTTGTACTCCACCTCTTAAAGCCATTCATCCTTACCATGCAATGCAACAAATAAGATATGCAATGGCTTCTACAGCATAAACTTGATGACAAGACCCCCATAAATCAAGTATCAGGCCATGCCATGCTCTCACATCCCATCACACACAAAGCATGTCCCCCTAATGAATGTAACCCAATCCCCATGCATCACACACATCATGATATGTACAAAGTCAAGGTGGGAATTTGGCAGTATCAGCCCTTCTGGCCCGTCTATCGCTTACCAGAACAGTTGATGACTAGCGTCCATACATCTAGCCATCGACTGCCATGACCCACGGTCAACAGTTAGTGGCTTTGTTCCCCATATCCTTAGACACACATAGAACCTATTAGACTTATACCTTTTAGACTTAACATTTCTTAAGCTTTCCCATAACTTTTCACTGGAAACATAGTCACCAATATACCATTCTTCTTCTCATCTCTTATCATGCATAGGTACCTATCTCGACATCTATGATAATGAACCTCTCACTTTTCTCATTAAACCCCTTAACATAACTCCATCAAACCATGACTAATTCTTTTAAGAACCTAGCCTAATAGGTTCGACATCATTTCCAAAGAAAGCAGGGCAATACAAAGTCCCGGGACGGACGTAATGAATGACACCAAGACATCATCACTGAACTTATTCCATCAACCATAGACCCATCAACAACTCATAAGTCATAGATTGGTTGCCAAGCAGATTTTCATTATTAATACGTGGAACTGAGTCATGGTAAGGGAAGGAATAAAATATAGAAAATAACGGAGACTTACGTAGAGACTTAAGGATGTAAGGGGATGGTTAGGAGCTTACATTTAGACAACTGATACTTGACTTTCTTACGCTCTCATTGCGAAGTAAAACGTTTTGTAGAGATTAATAAGATTACGACTTCAAAATAATTAAAACTAACCGCATAAAATACATAATCTAGCCATGTAAAATCTATAATTTAAACATACAATACTCTTAATAATTTATCCTACTTATCGGATCACTTTGAGTGCTAAATAATCTCAATTATCTTCAAATTTTTAGATTTTCTCCTTCTTCCAGAGGCTGGCCGCGACTTCTTTCTCCATTTCCTTCCTCTGCCAATTGCTCAAGAACGCCATCATTTAAGGCCTTTAAAGGCTTCCAGCTTGTTGTCCAAGTCTCTTTAATTTATACCAAATTTAAGTGGCTTTTAAGGCACAAAAAAAGGAAAGCGGAGAAGTAGCCACGTTATAGCCAAGGCTCCGTTTAGCGCCCCAAATTGCCCAAAAAAAAATCAGCCTAACAACCACCCAACCCTCGGCTTGATCCTACACCCTCGCACAACATGCGTGCTCATCCAATCACTTGCAGTAGCCATCTCCCTCAATTATAATATGCACCCAAATAGATTTAAAGAGGCTCGCGACCCACTTCCTAGAATTTCACAACCCCCAAACTTTTGAAAACCTACACTTACACCCCACCTTACATTTACCTCTTATTTCACTTACACCCCAAAATTCCAAAAATCCACCAATTTAATTATTCACTTATTATTTCCATCATTATTATTATTATTATTGTTATTATTCCCAAATAAGATAATTAATTATCCTAATTTCCCACTTCCTCTAACAACATGACTTATTATTTTTTCTTAAATCCTTAAATATTCAATAATCATTTCAAACACTAGAGCTAATAATTTTTATTTATCTCCAAAACTTCGGTATGTTACATCTATCCTTCTTATTATTTTTGCAGCCTTGCCAGAAGGGTTGCCTTGCCTCCAAGAGACCTACCATCCTTACTAATCCAATCTCCTAATTCTCGAAAGAACCCAAAAGTTTATCCCGGAAGCCGTTTGTCCGTATCCTTCTCGAAATGCCCTTTCAGCTCTTTCGGGAAGCCATAAGAAGTGCCCTACCCCCTCAGAAACAACAATTCAGTGAGAGCATTTCTTTTCCCCCGGAAGCCCCCTTTTTAGGAAACCGTCGTCCTCTCGCGAAGATTAAAATCCTTTGGGAACCATTTCTCTCCATAAGAACCCTCTCAGGAAAGCCTTATTCTTTTTAGAAGCCAAATTCTCTCGGGGAAACCCAATTCTTTAGGGGAAGCCATTCTTTACGGGAACCTCTCTTTCTCTCTGAGAAGATCATTTTGGGAAGAATCCTTTAGGGAAAAGCCCTTTCAGATCTAGCCAGTTTCACCATTGTTTGAGACCCGACCCTTTAAAGACCCAGATTTCAAACACACAAACCTACCTTTGGATCCTAGCTTCTTGTTTCCCCAACTTCTCTAAGAAATTCTAATTGTTGTATTTTTTGCAACAATAATTTGATATCATTTGTGGGAAACCAACTAAAAGCCAATCTTAGCATAAGGTGCCAAGAGGGACAAGGTTAGTTGGTTTGGCAAATCTGCCTAACCCCACCCAAAGGAGTACTCGCATTAAGACAGAAGCCACATGAGACCCCAACCAGGTGCGCACCACAATACCTGGACATTTAGAAGATTACGCAGACAATAAGGTGCACTTAGGGAATATTCCTATGCTTAAAGGCAACCAGACCACCGAACTGGGGGGCATGGAACATTCAGAATAGGGAGAGGTACGTGCAGTTGAATTAGGGAGACATACGGCAAGGCAAGGAAAGCAAGTTCGACCCGTAACACCCGCAAGTCAGGAATAACACTACCTTAAGCAGTCTTCAATTCCAGGAAGGAAAACTATGGCGACTTCAGTACCTTTGGGACCCTCTGGGATAGCTCCATCAATAGTCCCACTCTCAGATTGTGAACAATTGCAGAAGAATTTTGAGGAGTTGAAAGGCCATAATGACTAACTCAGGATGAATAATGAAGAGAGCATGAGAAGACTATAGGGAATTACTACTTTACTACATGAACTAATGCCCAACATCCACATTCCCCACATGGGACAATTAGGCATGGGGGGAGAACATTGGAGATCCCAAGGCAACCCTCTAAGGACCGCACAACAAGGAATAAGGATCGAGACTCCAAAGCCAAATAACCAAGTTCTAGAAATGGAAGACTCGAGAAGGGAATATGATTGACAGGTAGGGAAAGCTTCCATGTATGAAGAGACAGTAGAAAACACCCCCTTAAGAGCTCTTTACGTTCCACCTCCTTGTAGAAATGAAGTAGAATAAGAAACAGTTAAGGCATCTGACATTAAACACCACATAGAAGAGGTGTTGGAATAGAAGCAAGTGATGATGGTGCCGAAGGAAATGGCTCCAAAAGGGTTCTCCTTATCTGAAAAACTCCAAAGGCAGCCAGTGCAATCGGGGTTCAAGCTACCACAGTTGTTGGTATACTTTGGCAAAGAGGACCCAGAGAAGCATCTACAACATTTTGTGGGTGTAGTGTTACATGGGTGGAATATGGTCACTAAGTGTAGAGCATTTCCCCTCTCCTTGGCAGGACAAGCTCAGTAATGTTTTACAGACTTACCTGCATGGCATATATGATCGTTTGAGCAGTTGAAGAAAGAGTTTTTTGAGGCATTCTTAGTGCACATATCGAAGAAGAAGAAGAGTGTTATGTATCTCATAAGCCTACAATAGAAGCCCTATGAGTCGTTAAAGCAGTACATCGAGCGTTTCAGAGCTGCGACCCAAGAAGTGAGAGGACCTTCTAGTTGGGTTGGTCGCGTCAGCTTTACCCCATGGGACCACCTTTGCTCTACTTAGAAAATCCCTAGCATTTTTCGAGCCAGAATCCATGTCTCAGATGTTTACTCGAGCATAATAGTTTATAGTCTAAATAGACATTTTAGAAGCTTGGGAATCCAAGAAAAGGATGAGATCAAGTGACATTGGAACTAACAGGGTAGTGAAAATACAATGGAGGGAAGAGTCACCAAAGATGCAATTTTGTAACTTCACCCCCTCAGTGAACCGAGAGCAACCATCATTTCCTCTATCGCACACACAGGGCTCATCAACTTTCCCCCTCACTCTAAACAGCCTATGGGCAAGAAAATGGATGCTTTCTACAAATTTCATGATTCCTTAGGGCATACTTACTACAAGAAAGTCATAATTTAGTGACGGGATTTGTGACGAGGGCCCACCTGTCACTAATTTGTGATGTGTTTAGTGACGGAAATTCATCACAAAAAACATGGCAAAAAATTTAGTGACGGGACAGCAATGCCCGTCACTAATTAGTGACGGGCGTGCTTGTAGAAAATTTAGTGATGGGACAGCAATGCCCGTCACTGATTCGTGACGGGCGTGCCTTGCCCGTCACTGATCAGTGACGGGACTGCCATGCCCGTCACTAATCAGCGACGGGACTGGCACACCCGTCACTAATTTAAGTTTAAAATCCCCCCCCGAACAGCCATTGTCCCCCTTCCCCTCTCTGGTTCTCACTCTTTCTCTCCCCCTTCCCACTATTCCGACGCCATTTCTCTATTCCCCCTTGATTTTTCTGCCATTGCTGTCTCCCACCGGTATTGTTACTGCTCTTGTGCCATTGCAGCCACTCTTTCAGTCAGTGAGGTAATTATTTTGTGTTGTTTAGTTTTAGTTATTTTGTGCTGTTTAGTTTTAGTTATTTTGTGTTAGTTTAGTTTAATGATGATTTTGTGTTAGTTTAGTTATAATTATTTTATTTTAGTTTACTTATAGTTATTTTGTATTAGTTTAGTTTAATGGTTATTTGTGTTTTTTTAATTTTTAATTGAAAAAAATTTACTTTTAATTAAAATGTAATACTGTAATTTTAAATAAAATACATAGAAAATGTTGATGTAATACTGTAATTTTTAATAGTTTACTTTTAAATTTAATACAGTTTACTTTTATTTTTATAAATAAAATATACACATTAAAAAATACAAAATATTCTATTTGACATAAAACATTAAAAATAATAAATAAAATTTTAATTCAAATATTTAAAACTAACATATGAAATAAATTAGATAATTATTTTAATTCAAATATGCAAGTAATTAAAGACTAAAAATTAAAATAGTATTTAAAAAAACATTATTTTGTTTTTATAAAATATGTAGAGCACACTAATAGATTTTAAGATTTTTATCTAAAATAAAACAATAAAAAAAAGAAATAAAATTTCAATTCAAATATTTAGAATTAATATTATAAATTAGATAAATATTTATTTTATTTTATTTTTAAATTAATTTTAATATTTTATTTTTAATTTTTTTTATTATTTAAAATGATCTGTGACGAGTATTCCCATCACAAATCTGTGATAGGGTACAGAGCCCCATCACAAATCTGCGACGGGAAAGCTTGCCCGTCACAGATCTGTGACGGGATTGCTCAACCTCGTCACTAAAATTTAGTGACGCATTTTTTTGTGACGAATTTTTACCCCGTCACTAAACCCGTCACTAAAAATTTAGTGACGGATTTTCTATTTTTAGTGACGGATTTTTTCGTCACTAAAATTGATTTTTGTTGTAGTGACTACAGAAGAGTGTCGAGAACTCCGGAATTAGATTGACCAGTTGATCAGGCAAGGGAAGTTGGACATATTCGTACTAGATAAGCCCAAGAATCAACAAGGAAGGAGAGAAGAGCCAATGAGGGATAACGCGAGGAGGCCCTCTCGCCCCAGGAAGGATGCTCCCAGGAGAAGAGAAAACCAGTAGCCTCGTCAAAGAGAAGGAGAGAGAAACAATTAGAGGAGATAAGAAGAAGGGCCAAGCGTAGGAGAAAATGATAATGAGCCCACAATGGAGAGGATTCTTGTGATCTCAGGTGGGGAAGGCCTGGTTGAAGATTCCTCTTTTGCACGAAACGCTTATACACGCCAAGCATTACATGTGGATTTAGTGGCCAAGGTATGAAGACCCTATCATTTTCACCCCGAAGGATCAGAGGGATGTGTTGCTTCCCCATGAAGACCCCTTGGTCGTTTTGGCGGTCATCGCCAAGCACCCGATCGAGCGGATACTGGTGGATAGTGGGAGCTCAATATATTTGTTGTACTAGAATTGCTTTCAAAAGATACACATTTCCTATGACCAGCTGAAGAAGGTCATGTCTCCCTTATATAACTTCATCAGGGAGGCAGTCCTGGTAGTTGGATTGGTTTAGCTGCCTATTACTATAGGAAACCACCCCCAAGTGATCACCAGACATGTCAACTTCATGATGGTTAAGACCTGTTTCCCTGCCTAGAATGTGATCTTGGGGCTATCTCTTATCAACACTATGAGAGTAGTTATCTCGCCAGAATACCTCCTGATGAAGTTCCCCGCACCTTAGGGTATAGGCCAAGTAAGGGGTAACCAGAAGAAAGCCAGAGTATGTTACGTGAGCTCTACTAAAGATGCCAAGGGAAAGGAAAAATCAACAGTGGGGGAGACATTAATGATTAGTGAACAAAACTCTTGATGTTGTTAAAGCCCAACCAGTGGAAGCCCTAGAAGCAGTCCTCCTAGTGCCCGACGACGATGAATGACTCGTACGTATAGGCAATCAATTGGAAGATGTTGAAAAGGAAGAAATCATCAAGTGAGCAACTAGTTTACTATGTGAGCAAGGTATTGCAAGGGGCTAAGTCATGATATCCTTATGCTGAAAAGAGGGCTTATGCATTAATCACAACAACGAGGAAGTTAAGACCCTATTTCCAAGCCCATACCGTAACAGTGTTAATCGACCAACTGTTGAGAGAGATTTTGCAAAAACCTGAATGTTAGGAGAGGCTGACCAAATGGGCCATTGAGTTTAGCGAGTACGACATCAGTTTTGAGCATAAGAAGGCAATAAAGGGGCAGACACTAGCATACTTCATAGTGGAATGCACTTATTCACCCACAGTGGATGGCCCCCCTAGTGAAGAATGGATGTTGTTCATTAATGGGGTGTCAAATGCTAAAGGGAGTGGAGTTGGGGTGGTCCTAATATCCCTTGATAAGGAAATATTAGAATATTCCCTCTGCTTCACCTTTCCCAGCTCTAATAATATAGTGAAGTACAAAGCATTGCTAGCAAGGATGAAATTGGCAGAGAAATTGGAGGTGACCAACTTGACTACCCACAGTGATTCGCAACTGGTCATGCAATAGTTTCAGGGAACTTATGAGGTTGTTGTGCCATCAATTTTGAGGGAAAAAATAAAAATGAAAATAATAATAAAATATATATATATATAGAAAACAGCCAAGGGCTGGCCGCAAGGGCCAGCCCCGCCTGAAAGGAACTCACGGCCAGAGAGTTGTGAGTCTGGCCACGGGCCCACCTCGCGGCACTGTGCCGCGAGGTTCGCGGCCGCGTGGCCTGCGAGGAAAGCCCTCGCGGCTGTTAGTCGCGAGAGAAAGGCTCACGGCATGCAGCCACGAGCCGCCTTACGGCTCTCAGCCGCAAGGCCCAATTGCCTCGCGGCAAATGTGCCGCGAGGCGCAATTGCCTTGCGGCAAATGTGCTGCAAGGCTCAATTGCCTTGCGGCAAAGTCTGCCGTAAGGCACCTTGTGCCTCGCGTCAGCCCTTGCCGCGAGGCCCAGCTACCTCGCGGCAGCCTTGCCGCGAGGTTCAGCTACCCGCAGCTACATCGTAGCAACTCTCCAATTTTCTTTGGCTTTAACCCATTGAGAAAACGCCACGTGTCGGCACCAGACACCCTTGAGATCCGTGCCCTATAAATACCCAGCTACAGGACATTAATGGGGACTCAGAACTTCGGTAAAACTTGTCATTTTGAATGCACTTTTACTATTTTTTGTGAATAGTCATTGGGATCCGGGACTGACGTTGGCATCGGAGGGTCTTCGCGGGAAAGATTCCCGCAAGCCCTCTAACACATTTTTTGAGCATCAACAGGGTCAAATCCTTGCGGCGAATCTAGCGGCGAAGGTAAAGTCTTGCGGCGAACCTAGCAGCGAAGGTAAGGGCTTGTGGCCAAGGCTAGTGGCAAGGGCTTGTGGCCAAGGCTAGTGGAAAGGGCTTATGGCCAAGGCTAGTGGCAAAGGCTAGTGGCAAGAGCTAGTGGCAAAAGGCTAGTGGCAAGGGCTTATGGCCAAGGCTAGTGGCAAAGGCTAGTGGCAAAGGCTAGTGGCAAGGGCTTGTGGCCAAGGCTAGTGGCAAGAGCTAGTGGCAAGAGCTTGTGGCAAAGGCTTGTGGCAAAGGCTAGTGGCAAGAGCTAGTGGCAAGGGCTTGTGGCAAAGGCTAGTGGCAAGGGCTTGTGGCAAGAGCTAGTGGCAAAAGGCTAGTGGCAAGGGCTTATGGCCAAGGCTAGTGGCAAAGGCTAGTGGCAAGGGCTTGTGGCCAAGGCTAGTGGCAAGAGCTAGTGGCAAGAGCTTGTGGCAAAGGCTTGTGGCAAAGGCTAGTGGCAAGAGCTAGTGGCAAGGGCTTGTGGCAAAGGCTAGTGGCAAGGGCTTGTGGCAAAGGGCTTGTGGCAAAGGCTAGTGGCAAGAGCTAGTGGCTAGGGCTTGTGGCAAAGGCTAGTGGCAAGAGCTTGTGGCAAAGGCTAGTGGCAAGGGCTTGTGGCCAAGGCTAGTGGAAAAGGCTAGTGGCAAATGCTAGCGGCGAAGACTTGAGACGAATCCTTGTGGCGAGCATCCTTACAGCAAACTCCCTCGTGACAGCATCTCTAACGGCAACCCAACTTCACCCGACATCAAGTTCGAGTGGACCCCACACATCACAAATTTTAATTATTGTATTTTGGCAACAACAATTTGGCGCCGTCTGTGGGAAACGCAATAAAAAGCCGATTTTTAACACGAGATGCCGAGAGGGACAAGATCAGCCAGTTAGGCGAACCCGCCTGACCCTACCCGTAGAAACGCTCGTACCTGAGCGAGAGCCATGAAGGATCCTCATCAAGCGCACTCTACAGCGCCAGAATTTTCAGTAGAACACCCTAACAATGAAGCGCGTTCAGGGAACTTCCCGATGCTCGAATGCAACCATACCACTAGACCGGAGGGCATGGAGCGTTCCGAGCAAGGAGAAGCACATGTGGTTGGATTGAGGAGATATACGACAAGGCAAGAGAAGCAAGTCCCATATGCAGCGCCTGCTAGTCAGGGACAACACTCATTTGGACAATCTTCAATTCCAAATGGAAACCTTGTAGGGACTTTAAGAATAGCTCCACCCACAGTCTTACTCTCAGATTATGAACTATTGCGGAAGAATTTTGAGGAGCTGAAGCAACAAAACGATGAACTCAGGATGAACAATGAAGAGAATATGAGGAGGCTACAGGGAGTCACTACATTGTTACGTGAGCTAATGCCGGACATTCACGTCCCCCACATGGGACAAATCGGTACGAGGAGGGAACATCAGAGATCCCAGGACAACCCTCCAAGGGACCCACGCCAAGGGATAAGAATCAGAACTCCAGAGCTGAATAGCCAAGTCCCGGAAGTAACAGACTCGAGAAGGAAAAATAGCAGGAGGGCAAGAAGAGCTCCCACGTATAGAGAGACAACAGAAAACACCTACTCGGGAGTCCATTATGACCCATCTCCTTGCCAAAATGAAGCGAAACCAGAAACACTCAGCACGTCTGACATCAAACGCCTCATAGAAGAAGTGCTAGAACAGAAGCAGGTAATGATGGTGCCAAAGGTAACTCCTCTGAAAGGGTTTCCTCTATCCGATGAACTCCAAAGACAACCAGTGCAACCAGGGTTTGAACTGCCACAGCTTTCGGTGTACTCCGAAAGGGAAGACCCCGAGAAGCACTTACAACGTTTTGTCGCAGTGGCTGTATTACATGGGTGGAATGAGGTCACCAGGTGCAGGGCCTTCCCGCTCTCCCTGACAGGACAAGCTCAGAAGTGGTTCACTGAAATACCAGCTGGACATATACGATCATTCGAGCAATTGAAGAAAGAATTCCTAAATGCATTCTCCATCTATCTCCCAAAAAAGAAGAGTGCAATATATCTAATGAGCTTGCAGCAGAAGCCGAATGAATCCCTAAAGCAATACATCGAGCGATTTAGAGCCGGAACGCAAGAAGTCAGGGATCTCCCAACCGGATTGGCGGCGTCAGCCTTACTAAATGGAACTACATGCACCCCGCTTAGAAGATCCTTAGCCTTCTCTGAGCCAAAATCTTTGACGGAGTTGTTCGACCGAGCAGAACAGTTTGTCTCCCAAATGGAAATTTTGGACGCGGGGGAAAGTAATAGAAGAGGGAGGGAAATTCAGCACGAAGTGCAAAGGACCCAACAGGTACTTACCACCGACACGATAAAGCGAGGCGGTAGGGAAAGCTTGGAACACCGTGCACCGCAAGAAGTACTTCCCAACTTAAGCCCCAGGGGAACAGACCAGGTACGAGACGCAGAGTCGAGCCTGTCATCTGAAGCGTTTCTCAACCCGGCTGAAAACCAGAATTGTCCTTAATTTTCCATTATAATAACGTCCCCCGATAAATAAAAGAATATACCCCTTGTATTCCCGTGGAAGTAGGCGAAACTATAAATCGAACCACGTAAAATCTCCATGGGCCCAGATTATTTGTATGTGTCGTGCAGGTATGGCGGCTTAAGCACAGCTCGCTTCCAACAGGTCAAGTCACCTAGCGGCAATCTGGTGCCGATGACCACAGGTTGGCCCGGGATCACCAGAACATCCGATGCCTATGCCCGCAGACTCACTCGGATCCCTTGTTTGAGTTCGGTGCTATACTTTTTGGCTAGACCCAACTCCCTGGTTGATCTGGTGCCTAGGTCTCCCAGCAAACTCTGATGTCTGGTAGGAATCCCGTGTTGGACCACTGGCCAAACCCAGATTCCCTGAGGTAGACTGGCCCTATGAAGGCAGAAAAGAAGCAAAATGATCACCTGATAGCTCAAGCACAAGATTGCTCCCAAAGGTCAAGTCGCCTAGTGGCAATCTGGTGTCGATGACCAGGAGCTGGCCTGGGATCACCATAGGATCTGATGCCTATGCCCGCAGACTCACCCGGATCCCTCGTTTGAGTTCGGTGTTATGCCATTTTGGCTAGACCTGACTCCTTGGTTGATCTGACGCCTAGGTCTCACGGCAAACTCGGATGCTTGGTAGGAATCCCGCGCCAGCCTACTGGCCAAACCCAGATCCCCTGAGGTAGACTGGCCCAAGGAAGGCATGAAAAGAGAACTACCCTATGACAACTTTGGCAAGACCCCGCTTATCAGAATTGAGTCATTCAGTTGCAATCTGGTGCCTATGACCACAGGTTGGCCCGGGATCACCAGAACATCCGATGGCTATGCCCGCAGACTCACCCAGATCCCTTGTTTGAGTTTGGTGCTATGTTTTTTGGCTAGACCCAACTCCCTGGTTGATCCGGTGCCTAGGTCTCCCAGCAAACTCGGATGTCTGGTAGGAATCTCGTGCTGAACCACTGGCCAAACCCAGATTCCATGAAATGGGCTAACCCCGAAAAGACGGACATGGAGAACACAATAGCCCGAGCATTATGATCCATCATAGGATCATCGGATGTCCCGGAGACTATGCCCGCAGGCTCGCTGGACCCCTTGATTGAGTTCGGTGCTATGCTCCCAGTTAGACCCGACTCCTTGGTTGATCCAGCGCTTAGGCTTCCCGGCAAGCTTGGACCCCCGACGAGAACCCCTCAGTGGAAATTATCTCCCAAGGGCATGGTTGCCCAGAAGATAATTTGGTATCTAAAGCCCTTGGCTAACGTTGGATCTTCAGGCATCCTTGAACCTGAGATCGGATTCAGGTGCTAAATCCGACTCTCTGGCTAATATTCTACTCTTTAATTTTGTTTAAAGACAAAACAGAAGAGTGGGGGGCAATTGTTGTGCCATCAATTTTGAGGGAAAAAATAAAAATGAAAATAATAATAAAATATATATATATATAGAAAACGGCCAAGGGCTGGCCGCAAGGGCCAGCCCCGCCTGAAAGGAACTCGTGGCCAGAGAGCCACGAGTCTGGCCACGGGCCCACCTCGCGGCACTGTGCCGCGAGGCTCGCGGCCGCGTGGCCTGCGAGGAAAGCCCTTGCGGCTGTTAGCCGTGAGAGAAAGGCTCGCGACATGCAGCTACGAGCCGCCTTGCGGCTCTCAGCCGCAAGGCCCAATTGCCTCGGGCAAATGTGCCGCGAGGCGCAATTGCCTTGCGGCAAATGTGCCGCAAGGCTCAATTGCCTTGCGGCAAAGTCTGCCGCAAGGCACCTTGTGCCTCGCGGCAGCCCTTGCCGCGAGGCTCAGCTGCCCGCAGCTACATCGTAGCAACTCTCCAATTTTCTTTGGCTTTAACCCACTGAGAAAACGCCACGTGTCGGCACCAGACACCCTTGAGATCCGTGCCCTATAAATACCCAGTTACAAGACATTAATGGGGACTCAGAACTTCGGTAAAATTTGTCATTTTGAATGCACTTTTACTATTTTTTTATGAATAGTCATTGGGATCCGGGACTGACTTTGGCATCGGAGGGTCTTCGCGAGAAAGATTCCCGCAAGCCCTCTAACACATTTTTTGAGCATCAACAGGGTGAAATCCTTACGGCGAATCTAGCGGCGAAGGTAAAGTCTTGCGGCGAACCTAGCGGCAAAGGTAAAGGCTTGTGGCTAAGGCTAGTGGCAAGGGCTTGTGGCCAAGGCTAGTGGCAAGGGCTTATGGCCAAGGCTAGTGGCAAAGGCTAGTGGCAAGAGCTAGTGGCAAAAGGCTAGTGGCAAGGGCTTATGGCCAAGGCTAGTGGCAAAGGCTAGTGGCAAGAGCTAGTGGCAAAAGGCTAGTGGCAAGGGCTTATGGCCAAGGCTAGTGGCAAAGGCTAGTGGCAAGGGCTTGTGGCCAAGGTTAGTGGCAAAAGCTAGTGGCAAGAGCTTGTGGCAAAGGCTTGTGGCAAAGGCTAGTGGCAAGAGCTAGTGGCAAGGGCTTGTGGCAAAGGCTAGTGACAAAGGCTAGTGGCAAGGGCTTGTGGCCAAGGGCTTGTGGCAAAGGCTAGTGGCAAGAGCTAGTGGCGAGAGCTAGTGGCTAGGGCTTGTGGCAAAGGCTAGTGGCAAGAGCTTGTGGCAAAGGCTAGTAGCAAGGGCTTGTGGCCAAGGCTAGTGGCAAAGGCTAGTGGCAAATGCTAGCGGCGAAGACTTGAGACGAATCCTTGTGGCGAGCATCCTTACAGCAAACTCCCTCGTGACAGCATCTCTAACGGCAACCCAACTTCACCCGACATCAAGCTCGAGTCGACCCCACACATCACAAATTTTAATTGTTGTATTTTGACAACAACAGAGGTGAAAGAACTAATGTTGTCCTGGTATTTGCAGAAGGTGAAAGAATTAGCACACAAATTCAGATGCTTTGAGCTTATCTAGATTAACAAATCTTTCAACCAACATGCTGATGTATTATCTAAGTTAGCCTCTTCCCAAGACACCCCTGGGCAGTTGATTCACATGGAGGTCCTACAATTGTTGAGTATAGATGAGGGGAATAAGAACGTTGCGATGCATTCTATCACAAGGCCAGAAGATTGGAGAACACCCCTGTTGAAGTACTTGCTCAACTATGAGCTTCTAGAAGTCCCCACGAAAGCTAAGAGATTGAAAACCTGTGCAGCTCATTTCACAGTAATCGGTTAGGAGTTGTACAAGAGAGGATACTCCATGTTGTTTCTAAAGTGCCTAGGGCCTTCAGGAAGCGCAACAGGCCTTAGAGGAAGTTCATGAAGGAGACTGTGGTAAACATCTTGGAGTGAAGGCGTTAGCCAGAAAAATCCTAAGGGTAGGCATGTGAGTGGATAGCCTATGGGAGTTTAAGGCGGCATGCTCAACTATGTTGAAGTTGAATAGGGCATGTTTCCCCTTGAAAGTGGGCTCATTGTTGATAAAGGAAACTCAGTGGCGGGTAAGGTGTCTCGTGTAAGACTTGTGCGGTTACCCAACATCCTGATGCTTTCTTCGTAGCTTTGCCTCTATCTGTCATGGCTCTCTTTGAGTTGTCGGTCTCCCATAAAAGAGGTTGTTTATTATAGTGCAATTCTTAAAGATCTCGAGGTTCTCGTGGGGACTTGGGCACTCTTTTTGGAATTATCACCTGTCTTGGAAGGTATACGTCATGTGATCCGGTAGGGGAAAGTTGTTTAGGTGGGTGTCTCTGTTAATGGGATGTTAATGGAGCTTACTTGGAGGAATTATTTGGAGGAACATGCGAGGTGATATCCGGCTCCCCATGTGTCTTTCTTGGTTGTGATGTTTCTCCAATACGAGTAGACTTTGTCTTTCCTGGCATATGACCTGACTTTTTGCTCGTTCTCATAGACGATGCCAAATTTTTAGTGCTAGACTACAACATTGGAATTTATATGTTAGGGAAGCTTACCGAATAGTCAGTGGGGTCAAGCGAGATGGAAGGCTAAGGAATCGTCGAAGTAGATTGGTGGCCATGGGGCTTGACCCGCTGTCTGAGGGAGAAGAAGAAGAGAGCACCAGAGAGGCATGAGTGCCTAGAATGGGTCTTTGGAGGGTACATTGTAAAGGATGGCTATAGAGTTTGAGGATGAGTCTCCTAGGAGGTCTGCAAGATAGAAGACAATCAGAAGGCACATGGGGATTTCTATTACACAGGCCTTCTGATGCTTAAGTTAGTAGATGTCATGGAGAAATAAGGATGTAGTCGGATGCAATATGTTTGAATGTGTCATGTGAGTGGGGTCTAAGGGTGCACTTGTGAGGAGCTGCACAAGTGAGCAATATGAGTTAATTGTGTGGCTAAACCCTTCGGATGAGTGATATAGAAGGGTAGAGAGAGAAGCTTGATGACCAAAATGGTTTGCTTGAAATCAAGGGTTGACGGGTATTAATAATGGTCAGTCGTGACTGCAACACATGACACATAGATGCAGAGAGTGCATGACTCTCTCGCTATATCTGATGGTTCTAGGGTTATGCATGTATGGAGGGTCCTAGGTAAGAAAC
Organism: Diospyros kaki; assembly: GCA_036245055.1. NCBI lineage: Eukaryota > Viridiplantae > Streptophyta > Magnoliopsida > Ericales > Ebenaceae > Diospyros > Diospyros kaki. Next base: position 10,792,083 of record BSEG01000003.1, read on the forward strand.
CCTATCTTCCTTAGGAAAGGTCCCTAGAAAAAAAGAAGAGCATTCAGAGGTTAACCTTATTGCCATGAGGCAACAAGGGGTGAAATCTTGGGGTTTATAGATGACCCAAGAGGTCATTGAAGACTTGATTGGATGCTTAGGGTCCTTTGCAGGTGCTTGCGGAGGAGGAACACGTGGCACGATACATGACATGGTGAGGCATGTGGCATGGCTTGAAGAGGCATGTGGGTGCGTGCGCGGTAGACGTGCAACAAACATGTAGTAGGTGGCATGTAACATGGCCGCGTGGATATGCGAAAGGGTCGACAATGTGCGAAATAGAGGCATTGAATGGCTGGCTATGAGAGGTTGGCTAGTCAAGTGCGGGCATGCGCGAAAGAGTACACGCGACAAGCGTCCATGGGAGACTGACAGCGGCATGCTCAATTAATCGCGAACATACACGTGCTACAAAGTACCTGCGCGAGAGGCTTGCGCCTACTCACGCGACCAAAAAAGGTCTGCAAACAGCCCTTTATATAGGGGTGGGCCTTGTTTGCTGCTTGCATGCCTTCCATTATTCTTAATATTTATTTTATTTTATTTTGCCCATTTTATTTTATGTTTGATTTAGCCTTTTGAAAGATACATTTCAATGAATACTTGTATAAAAGTGGGCACGTCCCTCGTGAATTTTCTCAGGGACTTCTTCGGGGGAGTTGTCTCAAAAGCTAGACTACAAGAAGTTTATATAACTATATAAAACTCTTTGAAAGCATATATTTATATATAAATTAAGAATTATGATTTTCAAAAAAATGTACTTTTAAAATATATCTTTGACAATGTAGATAATAATAATATAATTATAGGAAGAAAGGGATGGGGGGGTTGTTGAAGGTAAAATAGTTTTTTATGGATGGTGAAGGCATTTGCCATTTTTTTAAATATTGCCAATATTTTCACTTAGGAAGCGTTTGTTAAAATGAACAAAATAAGAGGTATCAAGATAAGTTTGGAATACATTTCGGATCAAGATATGAAATGATCAAGATAAGACTGAAAATCATTTCAAGATTTCTATTAGAGTGTTTGTTAAATTTTTTGGAATTCACTGATAATTGTATATTTTTCTTTTTATGTGTTTGTTAATGCATGTGATAAATACCAAGATAAGATTTTTTTTTACTAAAATATCTCTATTACTAAATTTATGATTAAAATAGTATTTTATGATTAATATGAATTGTCAAAAAAATTAAAATTAAAATTAAAATTAAAATTAAAATTAAAATTTTATTTTCTAAATTCATGTTCAAAAATAAATTTAAAAAGAGTTAAAAAGTAGAAATAATTATTGTTAGAATTATAATAATTCAACCTGGATAATTAAAAATGGTCAAAATATATTTTCATAATAGGTAATGAAATATAAAATTAAATAAAATAATTTAAAAATTAGTGAAAGAAATTATATTAGTTAATAAAATATATATATAGAGAGAGAAATTTAAAATTTAAAAATTAATGAAATGGATAATGTCATTTAAAATTTAAAAATTGTAAAAAATATAACAATTTAAAAATATATTAAATAATATTAATTATAAGAATTAAATAAATAAATTTTTTTAATAAATTTAAATTTTTAAAATGCATTAAATGATATTAACTATCCTATAAGCGGCATATAAATAATTGAATCTTATTTTGAAAGAGTCAGATAAATTTATCTAAAAAGAGAGATTAGATAAATTTATCTTAGAAAGGGGAGATAAAAGGTCACGTGAGAACTTTTTTAAAAGTGGTCAGATAAACTTAACAAACACGTTGAAAAGATCAAATATTCGGAATGCTTCTCATATTTGGTCTTTTTTCTCTCTTATCTTGATTAACAAACACATTTAATGGAAGAGCAAGAAATAAACAGACAAGAAATAAAAACCAAAAAAATGTCGCCTCTGCAATCGCCATTGCGTTGGAGTTGCGACCGAGCTCTAACTGTGCGGAGATCTTAGTCTATTCCAGAAACTTTAAACTTTCTTCATCTAACGCTCGCCGTAAATCCATTTAGGACCAAGGTTCTCGTTTTACTTGTAGGTTGAATTGACGATACATATATAGATGGATATATGTTTGTATGCTTGACCCTGCGAAATTTGGAATTGTAGTCTCCCTATTTAGGTTCTAGAAGCTATTTGCTTCTTAATCTCTCTCTCTCTCTGTTCATCGTACGCAGGTTGGTGAGAGATTGGGGATGGCAACTGAATCCAAGGAGGCGACTGAAAAGCCCCAAATCGACCCTTTCGAAGGCGATGACGAGTTCGGGGAGTTCGAAATCAATGAAGGTAAATCGTTTATAACTGAATAACTGTTTCTTTGGCCAGTAATGTGCGCTTTTTTTTTTTTTTTACTTTCTCTATATTTTTCTTGGTTATTCACTTCAATCATGTGGTTTCTTTAGTGGGCATAATAATTGGAGAAGTGTATAGGCAGACGTTTTGAGCCTGTTCGAGACAGCTTTGTATTTATTACTTACTACTGATTAGTTCGGATTTTTGTATAAGTGTTGAGTTTTTAGCATAGAATCCTTTGCGATTTTTAGGGGAAAATGATTGGTCTGTGCAACCAGTCCAAATCATTAAGCCTAATGATATATTATCATGGTTTATGTTTATATTCCTTTTGTGTGCTAATCGCTGCTGTGCGTCTTCAAATAAGCTAATTGGTCATTGTTTCTTTTCTTAATCAACTGGGGTCAATATATTTGTAACTCTAGTTCATAAAATACACTATATATGATGACATCATGCACTCGGTGCCCGCTTGAGAGTTAGCCTACTTTAGGAATCATTCTCGTGGTGGTTATCTAGCCCATCAGTTAATTAAATTGAAGTGAGGGTAAGGGATTCTGACCCATGATTGAGAGCAGTATAGGCATTTGTGTGAGACTGTCTGCATCTATAATGTAGAAACATTTGAAATGAAGGTAAATTATTAAATAGCCAATGATGTCTAATTTTAAGAAACTAAGAATTTAAAAGCAAATATGAAATGCTAAGTATAAAGTTGTGACCGATGGTGCAACTGAACATAAGGTTGTCTTTAGGAACAAGATAATTTGCAAAATGAAAAAGGTATATGAGGAGAAGATGCTTGTCGTACTATTTGTTGTTGTTTACTAGATCTTGTACTAATAGGTGAAATTGAGTAGCACATGGATGTGTAATATGGATTGCTTGAACTGGGAAAATGATGGGTGAAAGAAGAATTTTGATTTCTGTTTATAATCTTTGGATTTTGAAATCAACATGATGAGGGATATGGTAGCTTGGTGTGACGTGTGAAATTTTTTTATTCTAGAAGGTAAAGACAACAAAAGATGAAAACAAACAGGAAAAAAAAGTACCTTGTTTGCATGTCTACTGTTTGGCCAAAACAATAAAAGAGCAAACTGCAAATGTACAAGGCAGTTTTTTGGAGCCGTGGGCTAAAATAGAATTTGAAGTCATGATCCTTCAGGAGTAGTTGTGCCCACTGTAGTTGGTAAAAGTCTTACTCCAGTTGAGATATTGGGTGCATGATTATTTTTTATTTCATATAAATAAAAAGCGTAGAGAGAAAATAAACATGAAGAATACAAGGACAAATAGAAAGGTTTAATGTAGAAGTTGATTGTGTTGGATGCATCAATGTGTCATGAACCTTGGAGCAATAGATAGTGTTACAATAGTTTGTTAGGAGATATTTTGTAATCTGTTAGGAGTACATGGGTGCTGTTATGAATTCAGTTAGTTGCCAGCTATGCCTATAAAAAGGCTACTTGTAAGAGGATGGGATATTATGTGAAATGATATTGAAATCCTTTCCTTCTAATTCTCTCTATCCCTCTCTCGATTCTCTCTGATTTCTCTCTCTCTTTCTGCTAATTTCTCTCCCTCCTTTGAATTCTCTCATTCCGATTTCCCCCCTAATTCCAGTCTCAACCCTAGGAAACCCTAGGAATGTGACATAATTTTGCATTGTAAATTGAAATGAGTTACATTTTAAAAGGGAAAACATGTGCTAGTCAAGTTTTAAAAGATCTTGGTGACAAGGCTTTTCCAACGACCAGCTTCCTATATTTTTGATTGAGTTATTGATATAAGTAAAAACAAAGAAAGTAAGGTATATGAAAATCATTCTTTTTCTTTGATTTCATCTGATAAAAAATTCTACCATTCTTAAAGGAGAATAGAAGAAAGCATACTTTCATACAATATCTTAATTAATTTTTTTTGTAATGATCAATATATTCAATTCGAGTCTATACCTATACATGTCAAAAATCCTAGCAACAATTTGTCAGATCCTAAGATCTGACAGAGGCTGTTTTTGGTAGAATTCGAGAATTAGAGAGAATTGGAGGGAGAGTTAGACTGAAAGGGAGGGAGAACAGCAAGAAAAGAGGGAGAACAGAGGGTTTGAGAGAGAGAGAGAACAGAGAATTGGAGGGAAAAGATTCTTTGTTAATTTCCACCCCAATCCCCATCCTCTACAATTAACCTTCTTATAGGCTTGCTGCTGTTCGGTTATTGTAACTGAAGGTACAATAAAAAATAGCAGCAGAGTAGTACAATCAACAGAAATACAAATACAAATACAAATAAAGTGCAATGACAGTGTTGCCCCTGGGGTCATGACAATTTCCCCCTTTAAAGATTTCTTGTCCCCAGGAAATCATAACAGCTGAGCCACCCTTGCGAATTGCTTAATAGATTAGGGAGATACTCCCAAGTAATGTGGTTGGGATGTAAGTGAATCCAGTGCACCAGAACTTGAGTTAGGGACATTGAATCTTGCTACATAACTTTTCTCCAATACTGCTAGGGGTTCAATATTCACTGACATGTCCTCAGCTGGTGGGGGCAGATCAGTGCTTGTGATATCAGTAGATCCAACTGATCTTTTCAGCAAAGGCACATGAGAAACTGGATGAAGCTGCACGTCAGCTGGCAGTTTCAAACGATAGGCCACCTTTCCCAATTTGGCCTCTATAAGAAAAGGCCCATAGTACTTCGGGCTCAACTTAGATGCAGGGGAAGTAGAGAATACATGCTGCTGGAATCGTTTCGCCCTTAGATACACCATGTCTCCTACCTCAAATACTCTCTCGCTCCTCCTTTTGTCGGAAAATTGTTTCATCCAATTTTGGGTTATGGCCAACTCCTTTTTAATCACCTGCAGCACCTCCTGCTGTTCTGCAAATAATAATCCATTGCCCTTCCAGTATTAGGGGGCTGCATTGCAGCAGGTGATAGTGGGGGTTTATACCCAAACAAGGCCTCAAAGGGGGCTCTCTTTAGTGAACTATGGAAGCTTGAAATATACCATCACTGAGCTAGAGACAGCCACTTATTCCAGCTCTTAGGCCTGGAAAAACAAATGCATCTGACGCAGTTTTCCATGTATTGATTCACCCTTTTTGTCTGCCTATCAGTCATATGGTGATAAGCAGTTGACATGTGTAGTTTCACCCACAAATTTCGAAACAACTCCTGCCAAAAATTGCTGGTAAAGATTTTGTCTCTATCTGGGACTATGGATAGTGGCAGTCCATGGATTTTAACAAAAGAATCTGGCAATAAACGGGCTACTTCTTGAGCTGTGAAAGGATGGGCCCGACTCAAGAAGTATGCAAACTTAATCTATTCACCACCACCAATATGACATCTCTCCCTTCGGACTTGGGCAAACTTAATCTATCTGGGACTTGGGACTATTGATTTCCAGACACCTCAATTTCTCTTCTTAGTCATTACTTGATAAATTTTTATAACATGCCTCATTAATTTGATTCCTTTATGATTTCTATAACTTTGAACATCTGTTTTATTATTGTAAATAGGCAGTAAAATGCTTTTTCCCCGCTCATTCAACGTTCTTTTTGGGATGACAATTTTTATCTGACCCAATGGGTATCTGAAAAATTCAATCCATTTAGGGTGGAAATGAAACTAAAAACTTTCTCAACAAGGTAGGTATGGATAGAACAAGAATACCTGCACGGATATAGGTATGAAGCCCCTAACTCATCCCTGACCCCCATATATTAATCAATTTATATTTTGTTTAGTAGGATGTTGGTGCATTGAGGTTGGGCCTTGGTGCAATGGTATAGTTTCTCCATTGTGACTTGGAGGTCATAGCTTCATATTAAGAAACAACCTATTTGTTAGCTAAGAGTAAGGTTGGGTACAAATGACCTTGCCTAGAGCCTGTAAGACAAGAGCTTCATGCACCAGGTTCACCTTTTTTATAATGTTGGTGTGCTACACATAAGGCTAGGCCCAATCAACTTATCTAAGGTAAGGCTACTTGTGAGATAGTTGACCAGGCCCACACTTTTGTTGGGCAGCTCGTAGTTGGGATTTAACTTGAAGTGCCAAACAAAAATTTTAACATTCAACAACGACCTTAATCTCAATAACTCCAAATTTTAATTGAGAATTTGAGACCAGAAATGAATTAATAGATTTTTTTTTAAATTTAAATTGCTTGAATACAACTTATCTAATGGATATTTGTTATTCGATGAGAAGGGGGACAGGGAACTAATTTATGGGAATCAAATGGATATCCATTACCCAATTGCGACAAGGTTAGGAGACTAAATATATTACTTGGTGGGTACAAGTATGGTATTAGAAAGGGATATACGTGCAAGTGTGAACGAAGGTCCATCTAGTCCATACTAATACCTTTTGATTTAAGGATCACGTTAAATAATTCCATTAACTACAAAAAGCCCTCTTCTCCCGTGAATTTTTGTGCATCTATCAATATTCGATCCAACTATTTTACTATTCAAGGTGCGTAGAGGTGCAATAGTACTTGGAGCCTAGGTGAGAGGCATAAGGTGTAGGTGCGAGCCTTTTCTCAAATTCTTTTAATTTTTTTCCTAGTTATTACTAGTTAGATTTTAACAAGTTCAATAAAAAATAAAAGCAAAAACTTATGACAAGGTGCAAAAGGCGTGCCCTGTGCTCCTTAACCTGAGACACGTGCCTCATAGTGTGAGCCAGCCTCAATTGAGCCTTGGGTCAGGTGCGCTTTTGACAGCTATGATTCTTCATCTTTTTCAATGCTTGCTTTATTTCATTTGGATTTATACATTTATAAAACATGTAATTCCTGTATTCTTCAAAGTTAATAAGATGCACCAACATAACACTTGTTTCTCCACCTTCACTAGATAACTTCAAGAAATACTCCTTCCATCTCTTCTTGCCCCCTTATTTGCTAATACTTTTTCTTTTCATCCTTTATGCATTTCACTTTGCTCAATTTCTTCCTTTTCTTTCTTTTGCTTCATTCACTACCTAAAAAAAAGTGTTTGTGAAGACCTTTTAGGGGTAATAGGAAGCTACGAAGACAATTTATGAAAAGTTGGGAGAGTATTGCTGTGGAGGATTCAAAATTAATGATGCTCTCAATTAGATTTGAATCATGAAAGAGAATAGCACGTTTTGATTTAATTTTGTAGGTGATTTTGGTTTGGCTAACAAGAGTAATGTCTTTTGAAAAGCCCCGAATTGTGTCTCATTCACTTTGATCAACTTATGAAATGCCTATATTAGCTTAAGTCTGGTCCAGGCATTTCTGACATGGATATGTTGCTGTTGTAGGATGGAATTGAAGTTCTGGGGTGAATAATTCAAGTGAAAATAATTTCTTCTGATCTGTATTGAATGACAAATCACGATATTTTAGGATGTTGGAGACTGGCGGGGATATAGTGGATTGTTGGAATGTAGTGTCATTATGTTCTATGTGGTGTCTGTAGAGTCAGAAAAATTGATGCACGTTTATTTGATTCCTATTTCTTGATTTTAAAGTTGAAGAGAACTGTGTTGCACTGTTCTTGCTTTTGTGTACATGAGATCTCTTGGAGTCATTTTGGGCTTTTTTAGACAGCTTAAACATGGAGTTGAGCTATTATGATATTGAGAATTCTTTTTGATATGACTTTTTCCTGGCATACTTTCTTCGTTATGGACCCTTCTTAGGCATTTTTGGGCATCAAGGAATTAAAGGAAAAAAAAAAAAAAAAAAACTACTTTGGTATGGAGTTTGTTGAAGATTTTTACCCAAGTATCAGCTGTTTGATTGACCAAAGTGTCCAGGTAGGAAGCATTGCAGGCTTGTGCAACTGAGTATGGCTTCAATAATTTGACCTTTATTTTAGAGAGGTTGCAAATATGGAGCTAAATTTTGGTTTGTGGAATGAAACAGTAGTTAAATCTTGGCAACATCACAAAATGAGGGAGGAGATTAACTGAATGGTTATGTGAGGGACTAATGCTATCATGTAATTGACATATAGGGGATTCTCAGTTGGATGAATAGCAGATTGTCCTCTGTTACAGTGAGGGTGACAGCATAATAAGTTCGATTGCCTAAGATGGTGTAAATTGAATTGGGCACCAATTTCTTTGCACTCTAGTCAGCCAACAACAACAACAAGAACAATCACAAGCTTAATCCCGCTAGGTGAGGTCAGATACATGAATTCTAGATGTTCAGTTAGCTTTATCCATAGCCCTATCTTCTTTGGCCTTCCTATATCATGTGTAGAAGAGTTTGCCATCAAGTTTTCTTTGGCCTTCCTTGGACTCTTCTATTACAAATTTCCTTAATTGCATCCATTCACCTCATAGGTGTTTCTATTGGTCTTCTTTTTACGTGTCAGAAACCTTCTTAGTTGTCACTCCCTTATCTTATCTTTATCCAACTATATTTTATGTATAATCTTGATTCATTTTTTGTCTTTTCTGGTATGGCCATACATCCACTTCAACGTTCTCATTTCAGCTACACTCTTACTTTACATGTGTTAGGGGCTTAATTACCCAACATTCAAATCCATAAAATAAAAGGTGGTCTTGTTGTATGCTAATACTTTCTTTTAACTTGAAAGACATTTTACAATCACATAAGATGCTAAGGCACTTCTCTACTTTAACCATCTCACCTTGATTCTATGAATAACATTCTCCAAAATCTCATTTTTTTTTTTTTTTTTTTAACAATTGGTCCAAGAAATTGAAATTGATCTTTTTTTTAGAATGATTTTATTCCTAAGTTTCACTCATCCACACATCTTTATTGAATTTATATTACGCATTCAGTTTTAACGTACTCAAAGTTGTTGAATGCACCAAGGTGCATTGAGGTGCAAAGGTGCTTGTAGCCAAGGCGTGAGCGCTTGGGATGCAAGTCATACATTTATTTAAAATGTATATAAAATATTTATACACCATTGCTTTCAATATATACCTATTAAGAGGTAAATGCAAATAAATAAAGTCCTAAATAACAAATAATAAAGACTAGAAGAGAAAAAAAGAAAATTTTGAAACAGAAAAAAAGTTACAAAAACAAAGAAATGAAAAAAGAAATGGGTAATAGGAGGCTCTTGAGAAAAATAACAAAGAGGTAGTTGGAAGTTATAGAAGTTAATCAAAATAAATAAATAAATAAGTTACAAAACGGCATACGCAATCAATCAATGAAAGCATTAAAAAACACAAAAAAGAACATAAATTACAAAATAGGTAGTCGAAAGCCGGTTGCCTACCTCTAACGAGGCTGCCAATGAAAAGAGGTGGTCGAACGTGATGTTATGTGCCCACTCATACGAGCTATTCAATTGCCCGTGAAAGCTTTGATAGTCATCTAGCGACCATTGGTAGCCTTGCCTCTGGCCAATCTAGACATTTGTGTACTCATATCGACAATAAACTAATTCTACAATGACAAATCATATAAAATAGTTCGGATGAATGAATAGAGTACCTAATGAGTTCTTTTGTCTTGTCACTCTTGTATAAGAAGCATGAGGCGTGCCTTACACCTCTGTTGAAAGTGTGCACCTAGACAATGCCTTTTAGATGACATTGCACCTTGATTGAAGAAGCGGGTAGCTATGCCCTTGTGCACCTCGTGCCTTTGACAACTATGGATGTACTTGGGTGTTTTTGGCTTTGAGTTTCCATCCAGTTGAGTTCAGTTAGATGGCAAACACAATAATGTTGTTGTTTGGTAACCTCAAAAAGCTTTCCAACTCATGTTGAGTTAGGTGAGTGATGGTGTAAAGGGGTTTGGGACCCAATACACCGCCTGCCAACTCCTTGCAGGCACGGGGCTTTTATCTCTCGGGATAGAATCTAACGATCAAGTCAGCGTTCAATATTGAAGGAGACGAACAAAATTAGCAAAGTAGTGAGTAGAGTAAGATTCTAAAGCTTGTTTACCTTTGAGGAATTTAGAGCTTATATAGCCTGATTTGAGATGGCCTGAGTGCAATTTCCAACGGGACTTTTAATTGGGATGTGACCCTCGGATATGGTTTAGGAGTGGTGCCAAGCCTATACCGGCGGGCCATCTTGAGGATCATGCTCTTGGTGTTCAGAGAGCGATGTGATGACACATGATGAACTAGATGCCCTCTTGTTGTCTTTCATGTAGAATTCTTAAGATTGGTCTACGTGTCACCCTTAGATTAGTCCATCCACCATTAATTCCATAATTGTTACACGTGTCAACCTTGGGACTGGCTAGTAGCTGATTTAATCACCCCCCTCTTCATTCCCCACTTCTCTGGTGGAACCTGCTCAAGCACTTAGGTGGAGGAGTGTTACAAGTTTCTCTTCTTCTCACACTTCTTGATTTCTTTCTTGTCTTTTCTCCTCCTCGAAAGAGATATCTCCATGAATGCTCCAAATTCTTCCATGTAGTGTAGCGACGGCTTGCATTTTCCTTCTGTGTTTATATACTTGGTCCATTTCCTTCGACATATTTTTTAATCTCATAACAACTATAAAAATTATAACATACAACGAAGTTGGGTTGGTATCATGCCAGTCACAACAAGCTTGTCTCAATAAATATATTGTGGCAAAATAAATTTGTTACAATATAATTAGTATTATTGTGACAAAGATTATTTTGTCACTTAAACTAACTTATTATGATAAATTATTTTATTATAAAAAAAATATTTTTATCATAATAAATACTATTTAGTCACAATAAAATTAAATTTTAGATACAAATCTTATGTTTTATCAGGATAAAAGTGTATCTTTTGACATAAAATATTTTGTAGGAAATTAAAACGGATACTAAATTATTTTCTCACAATTTGAATAGTGATAAAATATTTTTGCCAATGTCTAAATAGGGATAAAAATACTTGTGTTAGTAATTCGTAAAAGTGATAAATTTTTTAGCAAGAAAATATTAACAATGGTGAAATTATTTTTTTATAAAATTGTAAAAAGTGGCAAAAATAATTTTGTCAAAATTATCAAAGAGTGATAAACATTTTTGTTGTGTTCTCAGTGGTGACAACAATATTTATACCAATAACTCTAAAAGTGATATTTTTTTTTTGTCAAAAGATATTAAAGTGATGAAATTTTTGAAAAGTGTGACAAATTTTTATTTTGTCAAAATTTTAAAATAAAAAATATTTTTCAATAATCTAATAATTATAAAAAATAATTTTTTTATTTGTCATAATTATAATAATTATAATTACAAGCAACGATAATTTTTTTTGTTTATTTAAAATATTTTAAGTCTTAAGAGTCATGTTGTTGGAATTATTTATATGACAGATGTTTTTTCTTGTATTAAATATTTTTTGTCATATTCAAAATATTATCATAACCAACTATCACAATTTAAATGCAAATCAAACTTTAATATAAATTAAAAATTAAATAAAAAGTCGAAATATGGTAAAGTTAACAATGTTGAATTCAATAAATAATATCTGCAATGTAAATAAAAAAATCTAAAATATAAAAAGTCATCATTGTTGAAATAAAAACAGTATTCCCAAAAAAAAAAAAAAAATTACTATCAATCCTAAAACATAAAAATTAAATAAAGTTTATTATTGAAAACATCTTCTTTGATCTTCTCCACTTGTTGTTCTATAATTTCATTTATTGTTTTATAATTTTAAACTACTAAAAAAAAGTCATTAAAATAAATTAGAGTTAAATGAATTTGAATTGAATAAAACACTTAATTAATAACTAAATTATATGTTTATCTTCATTAAAAGAAGTAGATGTATTCTCTTCACGTCTTTGTTCACACGTTAACTCATCAATCAAATTTCTTGTAGACTGTTTATTTTGAATTGTTAGCTTTGTATTTGTTCTTTTAATTTATCATTTTACTTTTTAAATTCATTCTTTATAGTTTCTAAAAGAGCTTCTAGTCTAATTCTCTAATTTCACCTGATTTCACCCCATAATCAAGTCCACGAACATATCTAAATTTTGGCTTCAAAACTTTTTTAAGAATTTGGCATCCAGTCATCTTAATAGCATCGTCCATTGCTTTCGTAGAAAGAACACTCATTTGCTCCTATAAAAAAAAAGAAGTTAATTTAAGGATAAAACTTTATAAAATTAATTATTGAAATAATGTCATTAAAAATTAATAAAATGAAAAAGTTATATTGTTTTCTTGAGCTTGCGGGTGGGTTTAAGTACTGTCACTTTCATGATGTGTCTCAAAGTATAACCTTATTTTAATAGGCTAATTGATTTTATTTTCTCATTTTTTTATATATTTTTTTAATTTTTTTCTAAATTTTTTTTATACTGGAAAAAATTTGGAAAAGAATTAAAATAATATATAAAAAAACCTAGGAACGTATTGAGAAAAATCTGAAAGAGAATTTAGAAAATATAAAAGAAAATCAAGAAGACAAAATTGATAAGCCTTATTGAAATAAGGTTTTACTTTGAGACATATCATGAAAATGATGGTTCTTGGATCCACTGACAAGCTTAAGAAAACAATTTAAGTAATTTCATTTTATTGATTTTTAATGACATTATTTTAATTGTTAATTTATATAAATTTTTATTCTTGAATTAACTTCTATTTTTATTTTTATAAGAGTAAATGACTATTTTTTCTGGAAAGCAATGGAAGATGGTATTGAGATGATTGGATGCTAGATTCTTAAAAAGATTTTGAAGCCAAATTTTGGATATGTTTGTGGACTTGGTTATGGGGTGAAATCAAGTAAAACTAAAGAATTGGATTAGAAACTTTCACAAGTTGAAAAAATTGAATTTAAAAAGCAAAATGGTGAATTAAGATAACAAATACAAAGCCAACAAGTTAAAATAAATAACTTACAAGAATTTTATGATTAATTTAAAATTTTGATTGATGAGTTAATGCGTGAACAAAATACATCTAAACATATCATTTAGTTATTAATTAAATATTTTATTTAATTCAAATTAATTTAATTTTGATTTATTCTAATGATTTTTTTTTTGGTAGGTTGAAATTATGAAACAAGTGAAATTATGGATCAACAAGTGGATAAAGATCAAAGAGGATGTTTTTAATAATAAATTTTATTTAATTTTTATATTTCTGGATTGAAAGTAGGTTTTTTTTTGGAGTACTGTTTTTATTTCAACAATGATGACTTTCCATATTTTGATTTTTTTTTTATTTGTAGTGTTGGTATTATTTATTGTATTTAATATTGTTGACTTTATCATATTTTGGACTTTTATTTGATTTTTAGTTTATATTAAAGTTTGATTTGCATTTAAATTGTGATAGTTCGTTATTTGGAATATGACAAAAAAAAGTAAAAAAATATTTCATATAAGGATGAACAAGATTTGTCGTAAAAATAATTCCAACAACATGACTTTCATTACTTAAAATATTTTAAATAAACAAAGGAAGATTGCCTTGCTTGTAATTATTACAATTATGACAAATGAAAGAAATATTTTTTATCACTATTACATTGTTGAAAAATAGTTTTTTATTTTAAAATTCTGACAAAATAAAAATGTCACACTTTTCAAAAATTTCATCACTTTTACTATTTTTTGACCAAAAAAAAAATCACTTTTTACTTGTCACCATTGAGAATATGGGAAAAATATGTCATCCTTTGATAATTTTGACAAAAATATTTGTCACTTTTTACAATTTTGTGAAAAGACAATTTCACCAGTGCTAATATTTTCTTGCTAAAAACTTGTCACTTTTATGAATTACTGACAAATATTTTTGTTACTATTTAAAAATTGACAAAAATATTTTATCATTGTGGAATAATTTTGAGAAATTTTTTTTGTCACTTGTTTCTATTTTGTTTAAAAAATATTTGTCACAATATTAAATGAATGACAAGATTATTTGTCATTGTAAAATATGCAACAATAATTTATTGTCAAATTAGTTAATAAGTGATAAAATTTATTTATCACATTAAAAATATGTGAAATAAGTTTTGTCACCGTTTAAATTGTGAGAAAATAGTTTAGCATCCGTTTAATTTCTTACAAAATATCTTTTGTCTAATTATACACTTTATCACGATAAAACATATGATTTGTATATAAAATTTGATTTTTTTGTGACTAAATAGTATCTATTGTGACAAAAATATTTTTTTTTACAACAAAATAATTTGTCATAATAAGTTGGTTTAAGTGACAATATTATTTGTTACAATGATACTAATAATATTGTAATGAAAATCAATTTTGTCACAATATACCCATTGAGACAAGCTTGTTATGATTGATGTGGAAACAAATCAAGTTTGTAACATTAAGTACGATGTGACAATTTTTATAGTTATTATGACATTAAGTTATCACAAGAATCATAAATTCTTGTAGTGATGGCTTTAGTCATCGAGTAGACGCAACTAGGGCATATGCATGTTTTTCCAGTGGCGAATATCTCATCTCAACCTTTGTTAGGACCTTACTAGCATAGTGCCCCGACCGTTGCTGCCACTCCTCTTCACATACCAAGATTTAGCTAATTGCTTCTTTCGCCACTATGAAGTAGATATAGAGAGGTTTCTCTAAGCAAGGTTTGGTGAGCATATATAGATGGTGATGCGAGATATGCTTTTAATTTTTCAAAAGCCTCTCGGCACTCATTCGTTCATCTAAAATTTCGGATGTGCCTTAAGGTTTAGAAGAATGGTTGTCCCTTCGCAGTGGAGCAAGATAAAAAACTGGCTGAGGCTTACCGTATTCTCCATCTGTCGTTGTTACCTTTTTGACATTCGGAGGTGGGTTCATTTCCAAGATAGCTTTAACTTTCTTGGGATTGACCTTAATCCCCCGATAATAAACAATGAAACTAGGGAACTTTTTGGCTGTGACTCCAAAATCACACTTGGTCAGGTTGAGCCTTATGTTGTGCTTTTAGAGGATTGCAAAACACTTCCTTAAATCATCTATATGGTGCTCGATTGAGCAACTCTTAATGAGCATATCATCGATATAGGCTTCCTTATTGTGGTCGAGTTGATTTTGAAAGAGCTTATTAACTAGCAGTTGGTAACTTGCCCTGACATTCTTGAGGTTGAACAACATAACTCTCTAGCAATAAGTAGCTTTGTTAGTAATAAGGATGTTTCTCTTAGCCTTTGGGATGAAGGCGAATCTAGTGATAGCCTTGAAAGGCATCCAAGAAGCTCATTAGTTTGGCATCCTACATTCCCATCTATTAAAGCATCTATTCAAGGTAGCGGGTAACAATCTTTAGGGCATGCTTTTAGATTAAGAAAATCAATACTTAATCTCTGTTTGCCCACCCCCCTTAGAGATGAGTACTACATTGGCAAGCTACTCAAGATAATCTACCTCTCTAAGATATCAAGCCTCTTAAGAGTTTGTCAACTTCAACCTTTATTGCCTTGGCTTGTTCAGTGGTGAACTGCCTCCTCTTTTGCTTGATCGACTGATGAGTTGGATCAGTGCCAAGCTTATGGGTAATGATGCTCGGATTAATGTCGGGCATATCTCAAGTTGCCCAGGCGAAGATATTTGTGAATGCTCAGGGTAGTGCCTCCAGCTTGCCTCTGGGGCGGTCACGCCGCTCGGTGCTAATCTGCAACATCCTTTCTAGGCACTCCAACCTTAGTTGGATTTCTTCTAGTTGATGTACAAGCTCGTGGAGTTGGGCTCCTCAAGACTCTTCTGTAGATAGTTAGTTGAGGGTGGTGCTTTCTGTTGTTTTACTTTTGATGATGAAAGATTTTATATCTTATGAACTTGAAAATGAAATATCTTTTATATCTTTGGAAATTAAAAATGAAAAATTGAAATAATGTCAAAGGATAAATTTATTCTCAAAATATACTTTCAATGTATGAAAAATCTTTTGTAGCATAAATTTTTAAATTGGAGGACAATAATATACTATTGAGGAAAATTTATTTTGAAATCAAATGATTTATTTGGAAGTGTCAAATATTTTCAAAATCATAAACTCTCCTCTTCAAATCAACAAGGCAAAGGCAAAATTGTCGACATTTGTTGATAAGGTATCATCCAACATCTCAAATCTCTGTAGTTCAAAATATACATTGGATGAACTATATGATGCATTTAATGAACTAGTAAATGATCATGAAAAAGTAAGTTTGAAAAATAGCTTATTCAAAAGGAAAATAAAAACAAATCAAATCTCTTGAAGAAGAGAACATTATTGAAAAAGGAAAAAGATATTTGGAATAGTGAAAATAAAACTTTGAATGATGAAAAAGAAAGTCTTCAAAAACAAAATTCAGACTTAAAAAGGATTCTTTTGAAAAAAT
Source organism: Diospyros kaki (assembly GCA_036245055.1). Lineage (NCBI taxonomy): Eukaryota > Viridiplantae > Streptophyta > Magnoliopsida > Ericales > Ebenaceae > Diospyros > Diospyros kaki. The sequence goes on from BSEG01000003.1 coordinate 10,808,731, forward strand.
GGCTAAAGGAAAAAAAAAAAAACTAGGAAATCAAAGAAATTTTGGTGAAAAGTAAGGAAATGGATTTGATCCATCCCAAGACGAGGATGGAAAAATACTTTTGTGAGAACCTCACATAAAAAACACTTCACAAAGAATTTTTCAACAAGAGGTAAAATTGTTTGCAATTATTGTGGGAACATATGGGTACCATAAGGGATAACATAATTCTATTTTTTGGCAAGTTGCTTTGGTATCAAATTTTGTGAGGAGCAAGTGATTTCTTGATAACGGTTGCTTCAAACACATGATAGGGGGTGAACGGCTCCTCAATATCACCTACAAGAGTAAAGGTAACATTGTTTATGGAGACAACACTAAGGGTAAAATCCTTGGTGTAGGTGATAAGTGTCTTTTATATACTTATTTTTGCCTATAAACTTAGCATTTATTCATTTAATGAATATGATTTCTACTTAATTTGCTTTTATGTGTGGTTATGTAGGTGATAAACTCATTTGAAGGTATTTGGAGCGAAAATAATTATTTTAGTGTATGATTGGAACTGAGCCTGGCATGGAAGGAATGGATGGATATCTATTCGGAGTTGATGTTGAGGAAGTCAAAAAGCGGCGAGATGAAATATAGATGTTGAAGAGTTGAGAGGCCAAGTTGTTGGAGCTCACGGTCCTAACGCGGTATGCATACTGCAGTAGGACCGCTGTGGAAGGAAGTTACCGGAGCTCACGGTCCTAACACGGTATGCATTTCGCGGTAGGACTGCAACTTGGCCTCTCAATTCTTCAACTTCTATATTTTCATCTCGTTGCTTTGTGACTTCCTCAACATCGACCCCAAATAGATGTCCATCCATGCCTTTCATGCCGAGCTCAGCTCCAATCATATACTAAAATAATCATTTCTGCTTCAAATATCTTTAAATGAGTTTATTACCTACATAACCACACCTAGAAGCAAATTAAGTAGAAATCATGCCCATTAAATAAACAAATACTAAGTTTATAGGCAAAAATAAGTGTATAAAAGACACTTATCAAACACCCCCAAAAATAGTCTCTTGAGTCCTGAGTAAGACTATCAACTCAAATATATCACCCTTCAAGTAGAGAATAGTTAGCACTAGAAAATCACTTACAAGTTGGATAGCCTTCCAGTTAGTCTCAGATTTTGGTATCGTTCATAATTCACATAGAGTTTTCTAGTAATGCTACACAAATCTTTTGGACTTATTCCATATTTTGAGGTGAGTGTGTGCATATTTAGTCAGATTTGGTATCATGCATAAGGCTGTGGTATCCCGACCCTTCAATGGTCATGTTTACGCTTTCCCTCTAATGGTATGCACTCCACCCTCAAACTTGATATTTTCACTCAATCCCCAAATATTTTAAAGTTGCTCGTAATCACTCTTTTCTTTCATGCTCAAGTTTGGTTGGGCATCCAGCTAATAATAGCACTACCTTGATGTAATGACCCTAAAGTGGGTCTAGTCGTTTTAATACTTAACGTCAGTTTAATGGTATTTTAAATGTGGGTCTAAGTATTTTAATACTTGATGATAAATCCCTTTGATGGCATAGAAATAATTTTAGATTTATATAATTTTATTTTGTGGTTCATGTAATTGCGAAATAAGTATATGGGTATAAATTTTTAATAAATTTGGAAATAATGAAATAGGGCTTAGTTAATTAGTTAATGAGTCCATGGGTTTATCAAGGGGGCCGTATAATTGTTGGGTTGGGCTTGGGTCCAATGGTAAAAGAATTTAATTTTTTATGTGAATAAAAAAAAATTGAAATAAGGATATGTGCCAAATATCAAAAATACCCTAAAAAGTTGTTTGTTATGGAAGAAAAAGGAAGGACAAATCAGTCCTTGTTTCGAGAGGGGAGGGAGCATCGTAGGCCTACAACTGCTCTTTCTGCCTCTTCTTTTCTTTTTTCTTGCTTTTTGCCCAAATCGTACCTCCTATTTCAGCGTTGTGATCTCTTTTTCTCTCCTTCATTGTTCCATTGCTTTCCTCATCTCCTTAGTGTTCTTCTTATATTTCACCTCCTTCTTTTATTTCTATTCAACTCATTACTGCATTGCTTTTCATTGCGCTGGTGGAGTTTCTTTTACTTGCATCTTCATCTGACAAGTTTCTTATGCAACCTCTTTTACATTCTGCAAGTTTTCTGTTATTAATTACATATACACATAATCTTATTGAGGTTGAAGTGGGGACTCGCATCGCCTCTATTTCTTTCCCGTGAATGACACATTGGTAGGTAAGGATGTAAACTCTCGTTCATTTGTATCCATAGCAACTAAGTTATATAGTGATTTATATATGTATTTATATACGCCCTACCTCTGTTCGAATGCGTTAGCCAGAAGCCAAGTTGTATGCCTTCATATCCATATCTAGTGCTGTATATCTCTATTTATGCACCGTACCTTATTTGACTTATATATATATATGTATAGGTGCAGCTTCATTTGAATGCCCCTATTCCAATCGAGCAAACCCACTTATATATATATATATATATATATATATATCTGTATACGTATCAGAGAAGCTGTGCGCTGTGGAGCTCTGCCTCGCAGTATATCCCAAGTAGGCCATTCGAACAAGCTGGGAGCCTATTTGAATGGGTGTCACTTCCTTTAAATCGATGCCATCATCAAGCAAACTCCCCCTCTATTTCGAGCAGTCCCTTATAAGATGCGGATAGCCCGTATGCATACTTCCTGGTTGATTCTAATGGCCTCCCTATATATACATATATACCCCCTTCTCTATTTCGAATAAACCATTGTAAATTGAAGTCACCCAAATAATATATATATATATATATGTATACATATATTTAGCACCCACACACCCACTGTAAATTGAAAGCACCCAAATAATATATATATATATATATATGTATACATACGTTTAACACCCACGCACCCATTGTATATTGCCACAGACATAATTTATCTATTTAAATGATTTTCGAATATGTCCAAATTTATGAGAATTCATATCAAAATTTTTCTTGCATTTTCTTCTAAATAGTTATTAGAATATGACTAGTAAATTAAATGCCACTGTGTGTAAAGATGAATAGAGCTAATGTGCTTGATGTGGTCATTTTAGTTGCATGGGAACTCTAATTATAAATTTGAGACTTTTTGTGGAGATGTACTTGTCATCAATACATGGTATTAAGCCATGTGGATACTTATTTATGCATTTGAGAGCATGGCATCAAGGTTGGTAATCTTGCATGATTTCATAAATGACATGTCAAAATATGATATATACTATTATTATTAAATTTTGCGCACCTATTATTTTGCGCGGAGGGAAAGAGTACTTTAGAGTACCTGGCACGGGACGAGGTGGCCATAGCCTAACAGGTTGGTCCATATTTATTCATGAGTTTTTATTCACATAATGCACTTTAGCAAGTGTTGATTGATGGCTTGCGAGCCTACGAGATTTGATATTGACATCAAATTTATATGCACATTTTCATGGTGATATATGGTGGCATGATACATTTAACTTGGAATTGGTCAAGTCATAAATTACGAGTTTTGTATATAACTGTTGAGTCCTTGATTACTCTTTTTTTTTTTTTTTTGGTGTCACCATATTCTTGGATCCTATTCATTGTTCATTGTTTCTCGAATTTGCTGAGTCTTGTGGCTCACTTGATATTCTTTGCCATTCCAAGTAAAGGGAAAGCCGTTGTTGGGGGCAAGTCCAGTGGGACTAAGGCACAGGGATAATGGTGTACGGAGATGCGTCTTAACTTGAAGATCCTGATTTTTATTTTGATGAGGTTTGAGATGAATTGATTTTTATTTTGTTAGTTAACATTAGAGTCTCTTATCTATTTTGTATGGCTGTCGAACCCAAACTCATGAGATATTGGAAGTGTAACTGAATTTTAATTTAGTTTTCACTGCTAATAATGAAATAAGTTGTCCATTTATTTATGGTTTGTTCTATATCATTTCTGTGACGACCTTCTTTCGAATATCCTATGGTAGCGGGAATATTCGAGAGTAGGCCCTTACACTCGGTCTGTGAAGATTCTCTCTTGTTTTGAATGTTTCGGTATTCTAATATCCATTAGGTAGTCAAACCCATTAATTCTCTCAATCCCAAAGTTACAAATATCGACACTATCATTACTCATGTTTTGAACCACTGTTTGACGTGAAGGATGATTCAGGAGCATACCATCAACCCCCAGTTACTACTAAGCAGCTCAAAACATAAGAGTATTTTTTTTTTTTTTACATATCTTATGTGCAAGATCTGACTCCATTAAGCTTTCTAGGTGACCATTGTAGCGAGCTTTCAGCCGATGACTCTCAAGTTAGATGACTGCGGAGTGTTAGGTTTTAAGATACCCTAACAGCCTTAAAACACTCGAGTCACTAGGCTACGAAGAGAGGTACAAGATATATGGATGCTCAACTTTCATTTTGTGCACGACAAAATAACACCAAGATTAGATCACTAGCCTCTGGTCATAGCCTCTGGTCATTGTCTAGCTTTCCTTAGTATGCCTAACATACTCTACATAGATTTTCAACATGCAAGAAATCATCACATTCCTAAATAGATACTACCACAACTCAACCCTCCCCAAACTTCTCTCCTAGTTAGGCTAAGTGATTAAGTTTTGTTCAATCAATTGGTTGGAAGGCAAAAATCTAACTAGCAACCTAGTAAGTGTATTTAACCTATGCAATGAACCTCTTGACAATGCTACTTAATATTAGTCTCACATGGATAAATAAGTAAGCAAAATAAAGTGAGTAACATCACCGTCTTTTCTCTATGAACCAAAAGAGTACAAAGTAAGTCTCATCATTGTTGGCAAGGCTATCCAACAAAACAACATAAAACAAAATAGTTTTTTTTTTCATGCCATGCTCAACACATCATCTAAGTGAAATAAACATATTAAACCCAAACTGAGTATAACCCCCAAATTTAAATGAGATATCGTCCCGATGGCACAAAGAAGAATAAAAGGAACGAGTGTACCCGGAGAGAGGGAACTGCTTAGATGCGATCGAAAGGGGGTGGTGGGGTGTGTGACTGCATGAGCTGGAGATTATGAGTCTTGGGTGGCATCTTTACGCTTGGAAGTGTACCTAGCACAAATGGAAAGATGAGACATCAACCATGGATATGAAAATTACAACTAGATAGAGTCAAAATAATGCCTACAAACTCCTCCAGATAGAAAACATTCCATCCCCCAAACTAATGGTGCTATATGTGTGCAAATGGTAAGTATGACATTTCATCAAATACTTAGCATGTGTGCTATATATAAACACATGGGCATTTAAGGTGTTAGAAACCCTTCAAGCAAAAACCACAACTTCCTTCACCTATGCACACACAATCATGCCCCAACTCCCATTAATACACCATCATAGTTGAAAAATGAATAACAATGCAAAGATTTCCCCAAAACATAAAGTTGCACAATACATACCGTACCAATCCAAAAATGCAAGGTTGGAATGTGTGATTTGGGGATGAAAGCAATGCGTCTACAAATGTATGATGTATTGGAGGGTAGATTGAAGGTTTTGTGGAGAGGATTTTTTTTTTGAGAGATTCAGAGAAAAAGTGACAAATGAAAGGAGGGGTCGGTTTTAATAAACCAACTCTTACCACAGTCCTACTGCGACATGCTTGTTGCAGTTAGATCGTGAGCAACATCAAGCCTTTTCTTACCACGATCTTATTGCGACATGCTTGTCGTGGTTCGACCGTGAGCAACAGCAAGCACGTTGTAATGTGCTTGGGTCGCAACATGCTTGCCCCAGTCCAACCCCAAGCTCCCCCCTTTTTTTTAACCGATTCCAAATGATGACCTCAACATTATTGCTTTTATGCACAAAATAATACCCAAAAAAAAAAAAATGACACTAAAGTCTTTAGCTTGACTTTGTCTTCGAATTCAAGCAGACTTGAATCCTTTTTCCATCAATATTTTGTGAGTACCAATTAATGGACTTATTCCTTGAATGTTAACAACTTTCAATCCAATCCCCTTTTGCTCCCTCAACACCCTTATCAACTTTTCCTTTTCATGACTTGGTGGCTTGGTTTTTGAAAAAGAAGAAACATCTAAAGAACATAATTTGTCTCTTTTGGATGAACAACGTTTTTGCTACTCTCCCAAAAAGCCCACAACCACAACCTTATTCTTGTCATCCAAAATTTGTTCCTATTCATCAAAAGAGTTAGCAATGCAATTTTTTGTAGGGTCATCGAATCTCTCTACCAAATTAACAATGCCATTTCTCATTGAGACTTCTTTTTCATTGCCATTAGAATGTTTCATAGCCTTAAATACATTAATCATAACCATCTCATAATAAATTCTAAGACTAAGCGTTCCTTACTGGACACCAATCAAAGCTTTCCTTGTGGTAAGAAAATGTCTTCCTAAAATTAAGGGCATATTTTCTTTCATGCCTAGAATAAAGAAGTTAGTAGGAAAAATAAATTTATCTACTTTTACCAAAACGTCTTCCACTACTCGTCTCGAATATTTGATACTTCTATCAACCAATTGAAGAGAAATAGTGGTGGATGTTGGTTCTTTTAATTCAAGCTTCTTAAAAAAAGAAAATGGCATTAAGTTTATGTTTGCACCAAGGTCATATAAAACTTTATCAAAATTAATTTCACAAATAGTGCAAAGAATAGAAAAGCTCTCTAGATCCTTGAGTTTTTGTGGAAGCTTATTCTGCAAGATGGCTGGACACTCCTTCGTTAGGTTGACTGTTTCATGCTCCTTTAGTTTCCTTTTATTTGATAAGATTTCTTTCATGAATTTCACATAGTTAGGCATTTGAGCTAGAGCATTAGCAAATGAGATGTTTATGTGGAGCTTCTTGAACACCTTTAGGAACTTCTCAAATTGCTTATCTAGTTTGTGTTTGCGCAATCTCTGTGGGAATGGAATTGGAGGAACATACAACTTAATCATTGGCAGAGCAACCTTCTCTTTTTCAGTTGTCTCCTTAGTTGTACTATTTTCTTTTGACACACTTGGTCTCTTAACATGGATTTCCAACAACTGCACCCCGATCCTTGTTATCGCATTCACTTGCTCATTTAGGTTAACTTCCCTATTACTTGGCCACGTGCTCGGTTGCCTTTTAGTGAGGATTTTTACTAGCTGCCCAATTTGATTTTCTATATTCTTAATGGCTGCATCATTCTATTCTTAGAGCTTCAAAATAGCTTTTTCCCATCTTTGTTTTTCTTCTTGTGGTCTTCCCTGTTTTGGTGAATTTTGAATATTTTGATTGTTACCATAGGAGAAGTTAGGATGGTTTCTCCAGTCGGGATTGTACGTATGAAAGAATGGATTATTTTGTTGCCGTTGAAAATTTTGCTGACGTTGAAAGTTTTGTGCATATGTGACCTGCTTTATGAATGAAGGATTCGTGATGACTAGTGGACATTTGGATGACAGATGATTTGCCCCACAAGTTACACAAATAGGAAGCGATCCGTGCAGCATATTAGCAAATGGTGAGGTGTATTTTAGAGCTTCCATCTGTTTCGACAATGCATCAATCTTATCTAACATCAAGGTGTTCACATCCACTTCATGCACACTAGCTGTTCTTTTATATAAACTCCTATCCGGCTACATTACGAACTGCTCACTCATTGGTTCAAAAAGATCATGTAATTCCCCAGTCGATTTATTTTGAATGGAACCACTTGCTGTAGAGTCAACTACTGAGTGGCTATAGGGAGTCAGTCTAGCGTAAAAATAATGATTTTGTGCGGGTAACATGATACTATGATTTGAACACTTTTTCAACAACTCTTTGAACAGTTCCCATGCCTCATGGAAGTACTTAGATTCAACTTACTGGAAAGTTAAAATTTATTGTTTAAGCTTGTTGATTTTAGCCGGTGAAAAACATTTCAGTGTAAACTTATGAATCAAATCCGCCCATGTAGTAATGCTTCCAGCTAGTAAGGAATCCAACCACTCCCGAGCTTTGTCTTTCAAAGTGAGGATAGAGTCGCATTTGAAGTGCTTCTTCATTGATACCTTGATACTTGAAATTTCCATAATATTCCAGAAAGCGTGAGAGATGATAATGCGGATTCTCATTACTTCTCCCATAGAAAGGTATGTTGTTGGAGAACAAGTTGATCACATCCAGCCTCAACTGGAAGTTATCGTGCCCATATGGAGGATAAATTATGCTGGACTGGTTCTCAACGATTACAGGTATCATGAAATCCCCTATCAAGATATCTCTCTCATTGATCTCAGTGGCATGCACCACTGGGGTGAGCTAATTAGCGTTATCAGCCATATTATTTTGTTGTTTTCCCCTTTTTTCCTTCTGCTCACGATGTCTTTGGTGAAAAGTTCGTTCGATCTCCGAATCAAACTCAATAACATCAAGATGTTCTGAACGGCGCATGCACTATCTCAATCCCAACATAGCAAAAATTGAAATAGATCAACTTCAGAAAATATAGGAAGCAACACAAATGTTACAGTTACTCTTAATTAAAGCACTAATCAAAAGAGCCAATTCTCGACAACAGCGTAAAAAACTTGTCTGTTTATTTTATCCGGCAAGTGGACGGATCGTGACAAGTAATACAGTAATGAATAAAATATCGTTCCCATGAGAATTGACTAATGATTCATACTTTAACCACTCTCAACTTCAACGAAACACACACAATTAATAATGTTATTAATAGTTGGCGTTTAAATAACTAGAACTAAATCACTAATTGGAAAAACACCAAAAAGAACTCTTTTGGTTTTGAAACTCAGAAATTGAAGTTGCTAGGGTTTATGAATCCACCGTCATTTTTTATATGATTTAATCTTTCATTATTCGGATTTGCTAACTCTTGCATTGGATTGAAAATCAATGATCCTGAAGCAATATAAATAACAAACACGTTTTAATGGTGGCCAATCATCAAAACGGAATAAGAGTATAATAAATAATCAACTCAAATAACAAAAATACAACAAAAATCAAACAACTTTGAATTAAACCAACAACAAATGAGGTTGCTATTAGAAAATCTCGATCGTGTAGCCTTTGATCCTGACTGATTTGAATCTACAGAAACGCAAGCGTGAACTCCTCTAAGTTAGTTCACACGATTAACCCTTTTCACGACGTTCCAAGTTGTGCTAGCAACTTTGAATGTTTTGAGAGAACGAAAATTTCCTTTTTTTTTTCTTTGTGTTTAGAAGTGGCGTATTTATAGAGCATAAAACCCTAATCATGCCATAAGAAAACCCTAAACGTTTTAGGGTCGAACCCTAATCATATTGGGTCGGTTATCTCTTTTAATTGTGAACTAGGCTCGATTTAAGTGTGTGACCCCTTTGGTTCCCCATTAGACTGGATGTAGGACCCAACTCTATTGAGCTATTTTAGGGCCCAACTTATTGGTTTAATTTAAACACATCTCATATGTTTCTTAATTAAACTTTTTAATTAAGAGTTTTAGAATTAATTAAATTAATTCTAAAATCCCTACATATCATAGTTAACATTTAGCAACATGCAATGAATACCTAGCTAATGATGAAATAAACGTGGATCTTTTCAATTGCAATTATTGTGCAGTAAAATCCTTTCATCAGTCAATATCCCGATTGAATTTAGGGTATGGTTCTATGTCGAACCCTAACTATTCAATAACTATGTATCAATTCTAAATTTATGACTTAATAGGTGAAATCAAAACACCTTTTGGTTTTTACCTCACATTGGCCAAGGATTTTCACAATCATGAAATTATTGGAATATATAGGACATTTTCTTATCTGTATGATAAGTGATAAATCCTTTATTGACATTCATAAGCCTTCATATGTGACAAGACCATGCCCAATGAGAGTTTGTTAATGATTCCTTTAGAATCCAAACAACACAAAGGCATAACCAGTCAAATATAAGACTACCACGATGTCTTAAGTCTAAAAATCAGTCTGCACAATTGTAACACAAGAATTCCAATTCGACATTGAACAATAACCATTATGAATTTTGTAGCGGATAAGTTTAGTGTATTTATTCTTCTAATAAGCATCCACACATATGCACTAGTCTCCCCATACTAATGTCCATGAAATAAGACATTCTCTCGATTGAACATGTAAAACCCCATATCTAAATAAATAGTGTGTGAAATGTTTCGTAATGCATGACATTAGAATGATTGAATTTTATGGTCTTATAAAGTAGATTAATAATGTTATTTAGTCGAGTCACTCGAAGGGAGTATCCTAAAACTCGAACAATAAAAAAGAAGACCACATCATCAATAAGCAATTCGAGATATGATTTTTAGCATTGAAATAAATCGGATCAGAGTAGATTTTCGGTATAGTTTTAGTTCGGGTTGAAAGAACCAAATCGACAGAGGAGACTTCTGAAAAAGCGGTAGAACCTTTAGAAGGCCCCGATTTATCGGGTAGAACAACCCTTCGGTGTTTTTAGGGGGAATCGAGGAGGTTCTCAATAAAATAAGTGAGTCGAGTCTAAGTGCAATTTCTCGAAAAGGACTGAGGAAGGTCAAATCATCGTTATTTCCGAGTTTTCGGGGTGTGAATGATGATCCTAGAACTTGGGGATCTCGTTTGGAAAGTTGGAAAGCTCAGGGACTTGTAAGAAGGACGTAAGTGCAAAAGTCATAAAATGGGGAGGGGGGTTAAAGTGTAAAAACTAGAAAAGGAAGCTTCAATGGCCGACCAGCAATCCCATCGCCAAAATCGGCCATGGGAGACCCGAGAAAGTGGATGGGGGGCTTCGAGGCAAGGCCAAGACAAGCTTCTTGGCTGTCAAACGACCAAAAATTGATTGAATTTGGCCAACTTTCGGTTGAAAATGGTCGAAAGTTTGGCCACTTTAAGCAAGCTTTTGAGGGCATTTATTGATGATTTTGAACTGATCTAGGGCATGAGTGGAGGTTGGTGACCTTGGACGAAGCGATATGGGTTGTTTTGTGGATTGAATTTGGTTATAAATAAGGGTCAAAGTGGCCGAGATTTTCAAAAGTTTGAAGCTCAAATTGAAGGCGTTTTAGGTCGAATCGAAGGGCAAGGATAGAGGGTTTTTGATCATTGAGAGTTGTAGATCGTTTCTGGAGCTTTTGGTGAGCAATATAGTAAAATCGAAGGAGAACCAAGGCCTTGCTGGAGCCCTAGGCGGATCACCTGGCTGAAACTTTGAGCAGCAAGTTGAGCCACTTTCGACCATCTTTTCTAGCCATTCAAGGTACCATTGTGATCGATTTAACTTGTAGTATGTTATGTAAAAATATTATTTTTTTGGTATACCAGTGTCGGAGAAGATGATCGACGTGTGAAGCTCGCGCGCCAGTCTCACTCTCCATTACATGCGTAGGTATGTGGGGCCTCAGTATTTTCTGAATTTTTTTTAAATTCTTGAAAAATTATTTTAGGAATTTTTGTGTAAAAATATTTAAAAAAATATTGATTTAGGCATTTATTTTGAAATGCTAGAGAAGAAAATTGGAGAAAAAAGTAAGAAAATTATGAAAAAATAGGTTTTGATATTTATTTAAATAAATGTCTTGGATAGGGTGCTTTGGGATTTGAGGTGAAGTAGTTGGTGCTATTTTCGAGATTTAGCACGAAAACTGAGGTCGTACACGCTTTTTAATTTCTCGAATTTTGTGAAAGGTAAGTGGTACTATTCAACTAGATTTAATTTATGAAAATGGCTTGTAAATAGTTTGACAAAAAAAAAATCTGATTTTATGTAAATGTTTTCATCATGTTGTCATGTCTTAATGTGAACATGTCATGTAGATTGCATTTACATGTATTGATGACAAAGTATGTATATGAGCACGATGAGATTCACGGTCATACATTGCATGGGTTTGGGATTAGGTACTGGCGTTGTTGCTTTGCCAAGGGTGCACCCTACACCTCGGTCTGGCAGGAAGACTGTAAAAATGGCGGGTAATCTTAAGGTGTAGTCGACCCAAACATAAGAGTTATGATGTTATGTGTATTGCATTCATACATATGTATTATATGATATACTCTTACTTAGATGATTCAGCATCTAATGTGGGCCTTACTCCTGGAACATTCAAACGTTCTAGATGGGGTTTGCAGCGAAGGCACAAAAATGGAATGAGATGTAACCACTCAGGGCATTACGGGTGCAAATAAAGTATTTCTGCATTAGTTTTTGTATGAGGATCCGATTATGTATCAGTCATGTTATGTTATGTTTCAAGTCATGTTGAAAAACTTATGTTATGTTTCAAGTCATGTTGAGAAACTTAAGATATGTTTCAAGTCATGTTAAAAAACTTATGTCTTGTTTTCAAGTTATGTTGAAAGTCTTATGTTCTGATGACGAATGATCTTGTTTTATTAATTATGTTTGAAACGATCATGTAATATTAGTGGGGTTCGAGGTATATTGAGGTTCGATTTTTGCTTTCGTTTTTGATGATTACCTAGCTTAGCATATATAAAGTAAGTAAGCTAATGATATGCAGGTAGTAGGGAAATTTCAAAATTATATCATGATGAGTTATTTTAAAAAAAAATATATAGTCAAAATTTTCTAAGTTATAACACGCCCGAGAGAGTGGGGTGTTACAGAGCATGCATCATATATGCTAGTCTGTCCGAGTTATTAGTGTCCATTCCTAATAACTCTATGACTATGAACATTTAAGATCAAGGTTTATAAAGAATATGTTTCATGATCGTCATCTCTATGCACGACCGTATCCTATGAGCCTATTTGATTTATGGACTTTATCAAGTATAGATTGCAATAAATAATGAGACAATCATTAATGACAAATAAAACATAATGCATTTGTAATAACAATTGATTGAATAAAAAAAATCACAATGAAAAATACGATCCTTTACATAAAATATAATTGACTTGTGGGGTATAATACTAACAATTTCACCATTCACCCTAACTATAAAACACCTAGCCTAATATGCTTTCAATCAATAGAGGAACCATAAAAACGGAAGTCATGATGTAGGATAGAAGAAAGAATATAAAAATAAAACCAAAACTTGAGTTCCCTAAAAATCTTCTTCATCCTTCAAGTTTCACTTCGTCTCAGGCCAAAAAACCTCCCCAATCCTCCAAGAATTAGCCCTTAAATAGTTATTTTTAGGTTTTCGGAGTTGTGCCCTTTGAAGGAGTCCATTCTTATTCATTTTGGAAGGAAATGAGCTCAAAACAACATTTTCGCGAAGTTCTATGCCCTATTGCAGGAAGCATTCTATGGTAAGACCGTGAGCTACAGTAAGTAAATCCCACCACAGTTCTACCACGAAATGGACCGTGAGCCGTAGAATACTCCTCCAACCACGGCCCTACCATGGTATGCATGCTGCGATAAGATTGTGAGTTGTTTCTCCTTGACTTCTCAACTCTTCAACTTTACGTTTAACTCTTTGTGGCTTCATCGATATAAACCTCAACTATACGTTCCATGCATTCAATCCTGAGTTTAGCTCCAAATATGCGTTAACATCATCATTTTCGCTCCAAGTGCCTTCAACATGCGATTTGTGCCTACATGGCCAAATATTGACCCAAATTCAGTACAAATCATGCTCATTAATTGCATAAATGCTAAGTTTATTGGTCTATCTAAGTGTGTAAATGACATTTATGAAATACCCCCAAACTTAGACTCTTGATTGTCCCGAGCAAGACTATCAACTCAAGTACATCACCCTGCGAAATGCAAATAGGTAGCACTAAAGTGTTAGACCGGGAGGTGCTATGGCACACACCAAGAGGGGGGTGAATTGGTTATTTTAAAAACTTAATTGAATTTGAAATTTTTTTTAATACAAATTGAGGTTTTAGAATTTAAAATGTGAAGTATATAAAATGACAGATGTAAGTTTATAAAGATAAATATGTGAACCAAGTGAGGAATAATAAAATGCTTGGAAAGATAAATAGATCAAAGAGCACAAGCACAAGAAACACAAGGATTTATAGTGGTTTGGTTTAACTCAAGCCTAATCCACTACCTTAGTTCATCACTAAGGATTTTGCAAATAATTCACTAAAACCCCCTACTTAAACCAAGTAGGTCATTTAATCCAAGACTAGGAATTACAACCTCTTGCTTATACAAGTAAACCCTCTAGCACCTAGGTAGGTATTACAACCCCTTGCTTCAACGAGCAAATCTTTTAGCACAACAAGTTAGGAAAATAAGAGTGATACAAATGTAAACGAGATGCTAAGAGTTGACACTTTTAGTTACAAGTTTTCTCACAATGAAAACAAGACTTGAATGAATTAATACAAGTTAAAATCAAAGCCTTGAAAAGAGAAAAATGAAGCACAATCACTGTAAATACAAATGAGAGTAACAGTAAGCTCAAATTATTTTATTCCCGTCTATTAGCCTTCTTTTGATCATCCTTGAGTTGTATTTATAGGCTTCCCAAAAGCTTTGCCCGAAATTAGCCATTTGTGATCATTGGGATTTGAAAAACTAGTCGTTGGAAGCTTTCTATGAAAAGAGATAATCGACAGAAGACAATGGATAGTCGACTATATTTTCAAATAAACTAAAATATAGTCGACAGATAAGAAGGCATAGTCGACTATTGTTCAACAAAAACTATTGATAGTCGATAAACACATTCTCATAGTCGAAAGATAAAAAAATACAAAGAAATTTTATAACATTGTATACATACATAGTCGACAAAACAAAATTCATAGTCGACAAATAATTCATCATAGTCGACAGATTAGAATATAGTCAACATAAGCCATACATAGTCGACAGAGCATGCAAGCATAGTCGACTATCCTCAAGCAGATAGTCGACTATTGACAGGCATAGTCAACAGTACTGAAACACATAGTCGACAGATGAAGCATAATGATACAAAACATTACAACATATTTACATTTCTTTAGTTTAAGTAAATGTCCTCATTTTGTTTAATTTATATTTTACCTTCCATTTACTTTAATACATAAATGTAAATAAGAAAGTACCCACTATTTGGATTCAATAAAAATATCTAAAAAAAATCAAAATCCATAACCATAAGAAAATAAAATTTTGGTTTTAGTATAAATTCGGGATTTAGCAAATTTACCACCTCCAAAATACATACTTTCTATTTCATGAAAAATTCATTAAAAATCATTTTATTACCAATGACTATTAGATATCAAAATACTAGGAGATAGTTTTTCAAAATGAACACACTTTCAAAAACATGTTCTAGTTGGTCTTTTACTTTTGAATTATTTTGACCAACGATTTTAAGGCTAATTTTCCAAAAAACACCTTAGGGGATTCTTTTAGATCTTAAAACTTATTTGTGCTAATCTCCAACTAATATAAAAGATCATAGATAATTTGGTTTTCATTTTAACAAAGCACTTTGAAATTGATTTTTGTTTCCAAATCATATGCTTTGATTTAGAGAATAAAACCATTTGATATTTTTCATCATTAAAACTAAATACAAGAGTAAAATATCATAAATAAATAAATTATTATTATTATTATTATTATTATTATTGTTATTATTATTATTATTATTATTTTCAAAAGTTGGGTAGCCTGCTAGTTACCCTTAGATATTGGCACCGTTTATGATTCACACAAAGTTTTCAAGTAATGATACATAAAAGTTTTTGGGACTCATTCCATGTTTTGACACGTGTGTGTGCATATTCAGTCAGGTACAACATCATGCATAAGGTTATTTGTATCCTGACCCTTCAATGGTCTTGTACACTTTCCCGCTTGTGATATGCACTCCACCTCCCAAAATTGGTCTTTTCACTTAGGCCTTAAGTGCTCTACGGGTGCTTTCAATTATTGTTTTCTTTCTTGCTCAGGCTTGGTTGGGCCTAGCCAATAATAGCACTACCTTGGTCTGTGAAGATTCTCCTTTATTTTGAATGTTTCGGCATGCTAACATCCACTAGATAGTCAAACCCACAAATTCTCTCAATTCCAAAATTACAAATATCGACACAATCGTTACTTATATTTTGAACCACTGTTTGACGTGAAGAATGATGCAGGAGCATATTATCAACCCCCAGTTACTACTAAGCAACTCAAAATATAGGAGTAGATAATTTTTTTTTTCTTTACAGCATTTATATCTTATGTGCAAGACCTCACTCCATTAAGCTTTCTAGAGGACCCTTGTAGCAAGCTTTCAACCAATGACTCCCAAGTCAGATAACCACGAGGCACCAGGTTTTAAGATACCTCAACGGATTTAATCACTTGAGTCATTAGGTTACGAAGAGAGGTGTAAGATATATGCATGCTCAATTTTCATTTTGTGCACTATAGAATAACACAGGGATTAGATCACTAGCCTTTGGTTATTGCCTAGCTTCCCTTAGTATGCCTAACACACTTCACACATATTTTCAACATGCACGGAATCATCACATTCCTAAATAGATACTACCACAACTCAACCTTCCCCAAACTTCTCCCTTAGTTAAGCTAAGTGATTAAGTTTTGTTCACTCAATTGGTTTGAAGGTAGAAGTCCAACTAGCAACCTAGTAAGTGTATTTAACCTATGCATTGAACCTCCTGAGAATTGTGCTCAATATCAGCCTCGCATGGATAAATAAGTAAGAAAAACAAAGTGAGTAGCATCATCGTCTTTACTCTATAAACTAAAAGAGTACCAAATAAGTCTTATCATTGCCGACAAGGCTATCCAACAAAACATCTTTTTTTTTTTTTATTATGATTATTTTTTTTTAATGTAGCATGTAAACAGGCCACACTATGCACAACACATTAAAACGAACACTAGAACGGAATAAACCTCCCCCCAAACTTAAACGAGACATTATCCCAATGGATCAAAGAAAAAGAAGAGGAACGAGTGTATCTGAGTGATGTAGAAAAGTGCGAGAGCGGGGAGAACTACTCAATTGTCAACTGAAGGGGGTGGTGGCGAGTCTCGCAGTTGCATGAGCTGGGCGAACATGGTCATCATAGCCTCATGGTTGGAGCGCATGTCCGCTCGAAGTTCATGTAGTCTTGCATGTCGGAGGTGGAACTGTCTGAACGTGTCCGCTCTATCTTGTTGCAGCTAGTTCTAAATGGCTTCTAGAGTAGGGTTAAAATTCACCCCTCCTGGTCGTCGTCGGGGTAGTGGCCGAACTACAAGCTGCATCTCTAGCTCTATCATCTCCTCAGCTTCATCTCCCTCGACTTCATTCGTTAAGCGTGCCGTATGTCGGTGCTAAGCAATTTGAGTTTAGGACTAATGGATTGTGTAGAGGCCGATGGTGACGGGTTTCGCCTTATTAGCTTTGGAGGATAACGAGACTCAAGTCTTCTTGCACAATGCCAATATGAGAGATGATAAATATATCTGTCGCTTATTGCCCTTGGTATGGGCTAATGCCAGGATTTGGTGAAAAATGCCCTCACCGAAATTCAAATCATACCCCATGGCGAATGCGTAGAGCAACTGCATTTGCGGATGATAGATCTCGATCATATGGGAGGAAGGGGCAATGTTGTAAGCAAGAATGTATGAAACACTTTGATTAATGGCCATTGTTGCACAATGTCTTCACTGAAGTAGCATCAGACAACTTGGTTCTAATCCTCGATGTCCAACATGTCTGTCCCTTTGACCACTTGATAATACTGTTGTATCACCGTCGGGTTGAATGGTACCCACATCCCCCAAACGTAAGTATGGGATGCATGGCCGTCGTCCTTTACGTCATTGACCTCGAGAATGTTTGGGTTGAAATATTCCAAAAATTCGTGTACCACGGCCAGATATACCCTGTGAGTCGTGGAACAAAATTTCTCCCACTTCTTGGAATGTATCAGTTCGGCAACGCCGATGGGTTTGATATTCAATAGGTTAACCTCCCTCTCTTTGTGCAGAGTCCAAGTGGCGATTATGCCAGCCTATTCCTTCGCATGGGCAGTGTGGTATATTTGGTATTGAGGTGGTGTGACACGTGCCCTTTTGGAAACACTTGAGCTCTCGACTATGGCCTTGCCCTTGCTACCAATGTGCAGATTGCGAGTTTCGGGTGGTATCTTGATGCTTGGAAGTGTACCTAGCACAAATAGGAGTAGACATTAGCTATGGGTATGAAAATCACAACAAGATAGAGTGAAAATAAGGCCTACAAACTGCCCCAGACAGAAACCAATCCATCCCCCAACTTATGGTGCCATATGAGTGCAAATGGTAGGTGTGACATTTCATCGAACACCTAGCATGCATGTTATAGATAAACACATGAAATAGGGCATTGAAGGTGTGAGAGATCCCAAAAACAAAAACCACAAACTCCATCATGCAAGCACACAAAATCGTGCCCCAACCCCTATCTATACATCGTTATATACACAAATGGACAACTATCTCATATACTTCTTAAAATAGAAAATTATACAAGACATAACTGAACAATTTGTAAATGCAAGTGTGGAAGGCACTGGGTTGTGTAGATTTGGGGCAGAAATCACAAGAGTGCTTGGTGGTGCCTGAGATCTTTTACTTTGACTTCTGGTTACAACTGATCTTTAAGCCTAATGATTTCTTGTGTGTCATCCCCAGCAATTACCAATTGATCTACATAGACAATAAGAATGGTCATTCTCTCATCTTTAGACTTTTTTATAAAGAGAGTAGGGTCTGTCTGACTTTGAGTGCAACCGAATTGCTTCATAACTGTACTAAATTGAGTAAACCACACTCTAGGGGATTACTTCAGTCCATAAAAGGGCTTCCTAAGTTTTCACACCATTCCTACTCTATCCCTTTCAAATTCAGGAGGAAGTCTCATATATACCTCTTCTTTCAAGTTTTCATTTAGAAATACATTCTTTACATCCATCTGGTGTAACTCCCAATCTAGATTGGTAGTGAGAGAGATAAGGACTCTAATAGAATTCAACTTGGTAACATGAGCAAATGTTTTCTTGTAAGTTATACCATAGGTCTAAGTATACCCCTGAGCAATCATTCTTGCCTTGTATTGTCTATATTTCTATCATCATTCAATTTTGTGGTAAAGATCCACTAACATCCCATGACCCTTTTTTCCATCGAGAAGTGGAACAATATCCCAAGTCTTGTTCTCATTTAGAGTTGTCATTTCCTCCATTACAACTGTCTCCCACTTCTGATCTTAGAGGGCTTCATGAACACTATTAGGAATCTTTACATGGTCTAGTCTTGAAGTGAAAGCCCTAAATTTTTGAAAAAGCTTAGAGTAAGTGAGATAGCTAGATATGGGATACTGAGTACAAGACCTTACTCATTTTCTTATGGCAATATGCATGTCAAGATCATCAACTGTACACTTACCTTCCCCAACTTGTATCTTCCACTAGATTTGGCTCCCGGTCCAATGGTATGCTTTGCTGAGGAACTTGTGGTCTCCTATAATAAATTATAAGCTCATTTTGAGATGATTTTCTAGCTTCTCCCCCTTGACTAGTCACTATTCTGGGATTAGTTTCAAATTGTTGGATAAAAAGGTCACGGGATATGGGAGTAGGTAGCAGAAGAGAAATTGGAAGAGAGATAAATGGATCCTAATGATGATCTTCATTTGAGTTCTCCCCTTAAAGAGAAGTATTGGGGAAGAAGGGTTGATTTTCCAGAAATGTGGTATCATAGGAAATATAGAATCGTTTGGAATTAGGGTAGTAACACTTGTACCTTTTTTTAGTAGGAGAGTAGCTAAGAAAAATGCATTTATAAGCCTTGGAATCGAGTTTATCGTGAGTAAGACTAGGATTGTGTACAAATATCATGCGCCCAAATATTTTGGGTGGGAAGAAATCGAGTAGATGGACGGAAGGAAACTCTTAACTTAAACAATAGATAAGAGGTAGAAATTGACGGGTTTTGGAAGGAAGATGATTGATAAGATAGGTAGCAATGAGCATAGCCTCCCTAAAACATGGTTGGGAACTTTGGTAGTGAACATAAAAGAGCGACTAACTTCAAGAATATCGCATTTTTTTCACTCGGTAATACCATTATGTTGAGGAGAATAAGGATAGGAGCTCTAATGAAGAATGCCATGTTCAATAAGGTAACCATTTAATTTGTGGGTGAAGTAATCCTTCCCATTGTCAAAATGAAGAATCCGAATAGATAACTAAAATAAATTGGTAACAAGTTTATGGACTTACTTGAAAATGGTGTTGGTTTCAAATTTTTCTTTCAAGGGATAAGACTAGAACACGCTGGTATGGTCATTTATGAAAATAATGAACCAATAAGCTCTAGTAATGTTTGATCCATGAGTTACTCTCAAATGTCATTGTGAATGAGTTGAAAGGGTTTGGAGGCATGGTAAGAATGGGTTGGATGATGTTTGCGAGATTGTTTAACAAATACACATTGCTCACAAGTGAAAAAAGAAATGTCTTTATTAAGAAATAAATCCAAGTACAAGTACTTCAAATAAGTAAAGTTTGGATGACCAAGATGATTATGCCAAAGGAAAACATTGAAATCAAAAACACTAGACAATGCGAGTTTCTTGAATGGACTTGATTGTGAAGGAGAAACAGTGAAATAGTATAGGCCATTTCGTTCCTTAACATTGCCAATCATCGTTCCTATAGACAAATCCTAAAATTCACAATGAGAAGGAAAAAAGTTACTACACAGTTTTGATCCTTTGTTAGCTTGCTAGTAGAAATGAGATTATATTGTAAATTCGGGACATGAAGGATAGATTTGAGTTTTAGTCTAAACAAATTCAAGTTTCCAAAACCTACAACAACCAAAGAGCTTCCATCAGCCATAATAATTTTTACCTCCCCATCACACAAACAATATGAAGAGAAAAAAGCGGATGACCCAACTATGTGGTTGGAAGCCCCTAAATTAACAATTCATTCATTGCTAGAGACCTGTTTTGATAAAAAAAAAAAAAATGACTGAGAGTTACCTTTTTGTGTAACATTGGCAGTAGAGGTGGTAGCAGTAAGAGAGTTGGATTTGAACTCTGATAGCAAGTTCTTTAAGATTTCCACTTACTCATCCATGAACGAAGCTGTAGCCAGCCTCTCTAAGGTAGACTCTACTACATGAAAAATAGCATGTTTCTTTTGTTTATTTCTAGGTTTCCAATTTCTAGGTTTCGCATGAAGTTGTTAATAGGTCTCCTTAGTGTGGTAGGGCTTTTGGTAGTGCTTGCACCAAGATTTGTTCTCTTTTGGGCATTGTGGTGGAGAATGGAAGCTCACATCTCTTTGGTTTGTTACTAGGGTAGAACCTAGTTGGGTCTCTTCCCTTATTGGACTTGAATCCAACATCACTTTCCTTCAGCTTTATTCCCTTATTACCATGGCAAATGCTTTTTTGAGCAAGGCC
This sequence comes from Diospyros kaki, assembly GCA_036245055.1. Taxonomy (NCBI): domain Eukaryota; kingdom Viridiplantae; phylum Streptophyta; class Magnoliopsida; order Ericales; family Ebenaceae; genus Diospyros; species Diospyros kaki. Next base: position 10,830,191 of record BSEG01000003.1, read on the forward strand.
AATGGGTTTATCCCAATAATATACCCTCTAACTTAATCCAATTCTTTGTTAAGCTCCTTAAAAAAAACAAAAAGAAACAAACACCCTTTCTTTCTCCAATATTTGGTTATAAAGAATACCATCTTTAGAACACTTCCATTTAATGATGTAGAATAAATCAATTTCTTGCCATAATTCAATTAAGATGATGAAATAATTAGTGACTGACCTATTTTCTTGCTGAGTGTTTCAAAGGTTAGATCAAATTTCAAAGCACTGAGTAGAGTTTTGGAGATTGGAATACATCTATTGAACCATTGTCCAAATCTTGTTAGTGTTATGTGCCATAATACTAGATTTGAATGATATATAGTGGGCGTGTAACCGGTCACATTCATTGTATCTTTGTATGTATTTATAGAAGACAAGTTTCTTCATTCATGATCTCTCCAGTTTAACACATGAATAAGTCCCTAGATATTTTGTTTGAGAATCTTATTCTCAAGGTGTTGAGACTGTGTTACAGGATTTTCAGGTAACGAGATGCCTTAAATTATTCCTAGTCCTTAGATTTTTTAGATGAGGATTCTGATTAGTCGAGTATGGACTAGTACAGGCGTTATTGTCTCATTTAGTATGAGATATTGAGGAGAGGGTGGTGTGTCACACGCCACGTGACACTAGGTGTTGCTAGTAAACCTGTGGGTGGTTAATGGGGAACAACCAGCCAAATGTGATCCCGATGACAAACCATATGGCATGGTGGTTAATGGTCTTGTTGTCAGGCTACGATGGTGTGTTTATCCTCGGACTTCAACCAACACGATTGTTTTGTGTATTGGTATGCGGGATTTACTAATGAGCCGAACTATGTGATCTACTATTAATGTGACAGGGTAGTCCTTGGCCCGGGTAGATAGTAGATCAGGAAAGGAGTTTTCTGAGGTGTTATCTAGTCACATTAACGAGATTAGACACATAGTTACTGAGTTTGTGAGTTTATAACTCCATGGCTTTTGCTCAGTTGAAATATCAGATAATGGAAGAATTATAGCACATAGTAATCATCGGTCGTAATAGTTCACTTGAAGTTATACTTCACTGCGACTTATTTTGTCCTGAACCACAATTAGGCATTATTTAAGAACAATCAGATCATCATCGAGATATAGAGAGATTTTGGTGATGGGCCAATATAGGTCATTATCATGAGATGGATTGGTCTCAGTACATAAATTGTTTCTGTACTTGTCTACATCGGATAACATGTATGTGTATATTTATATTCATATGATGAATATGTGTGTAGCTTAAATACCCAAGTTGTATGTATGATATATATCTATATATTCCGCTACACATCTGATGTGCATAAAAATTTTAAAATTCTCCATATAGTCGTACAGGGGTTTCCATCAATGGTATCAAAGTCTTACCTTGGTATTTAATGCATATACACAGTTATATGTATCAAATATAACATTTAATTGACAATTGTTTGGACTTTTCTGTTTTGAAAAGTCAACTCTCAAGTTGCCAGAAAGTTGACTTTCAACGTTACAAGAGTCAACTCTTTCCAATTCCAGCAGCTAAACAATTTGTTCTATTTACTTCATTGTTGATGGTTGTGTTGTAATTTGCATTTGACATTGATGTGGGGATTTAGATGTGTGTGTTTGGATGTCAGGTTGTATTATTTGACATATGTGGTATACACGTTTTCAAAATTGTTTTGAAACAGCAACGGAAGTGGATGTATGTTTAGGATGAGCATGGGCTTGGTGTGAATGAATGAATGTTACAAGGTTTCGATTGCTTTGTTTCAATATGTAATAATTATTCATTCAGGTATTTATTGAGGCATAAGTTTTGAGTAACTTCTTTTACTCTTTATCTTATAAAAGTTGTAATTTGAAGACGGCATCAAGCAGTCAAGCAAGCAGTCCATCAAGGAGTTGATGTGTATCACAGTTTAAACTCTTAAGGCTCGAGTTTATTTTGTGACCAAGCCCATGGTCATTCTAGTTATTTATTATTTATTTTATTTTATTATACAATTATTGTGTGATGGAATGAATGATGGGTGTAGAATGAGACCTTAAATAACAAGCCCAAAAATCTTCCCATCGCGTTAATATTAAATCTAAACAGTGAATCTGATTCATCGTGACTTTCCACTATCTTAGGGGTTCATCAGTTTGATTGGGTGTGCCCAATAACTAAAATGTGATGGTGCATTTTATGAAGAATTGCTTGATTTCTCCTATTAACCATGAGATATGATAGTGTTCAATGGATATCACCTAAGTAACTAAAATGTTAGGAAGGGTGATGTTCAACTCATTGCACTTAGCCAGACAGTGGGTGGGATCTCACTAGTCCATCAGGCTAAGTAACTAAAATATAAAGTTTATGATGGGTTAAAAGCCGAAGGTCGAGCTCCACATAAGATGTGGTGGCAAGTATTGCCTATTCAATTATGAGTGTACTCCAAGTAACTAAAATGTGAGGGGTATGCATATGAAAGAGAATTCGACCAGCCACTATTGGATCTTGAATAAAAAAGAACCACGTTTCTTACTTGGGAAGTGTAGGATTCAAAAAAATTAGTGGGAGTACCTATTTCATCAAAGACCTTAATAAGTGATGTTTTACAAATATACAAGCTAATATATCTATTTATTTTCTGTAGATTAAAATGGCATGACTAAATCTTTTATCATGTATTTTAGATAGTAATAGGCTTATTGACCCTAATTTTCCTAATTGGTTCTGTAATTTAAACATAGTTCTCAATATGCAAAGAATTGATGATGCTTTGTCTTTTGCTCCACCTATTGAAATTCCCAGACTGCGATGGAGGAGAGATGATCTCTTGAGATATTATGAAAGAGAATGACATGAGAGCCTGTAACTACATTCTCGCATCAATGTCCAATGATTTGTAGCGTTAGCTACAACATTTTACGAGTGTTGCGAGCATGATACAACATCTTAATGACCTTTTTGGTGAGCATAATAGGATATCTTAATATGAGATATCAAAAAAGCTGTTTCGGGCCCAAATTTTTGAAGGTTGGGGACCATATCATCAACATGATTATTGTTATTGGTCAGCTAGATGCCTTGGAATTCCCAATAAATCCTCAACTTCGTGTCGACCTTACCTTGCAATCATTGCTGGAATCTTTTGGTTCTTTCATTACTTATTTTTATATGAGTAAAATCGAGTGTTTTCTCCCAGAGTTATTAAACATGTTAATAATCGTCCAATCGCAAATGAAAGGAAAAGGGCGAGAAAGAGTGCAATTGGGCCTGAGAAAGGTGGTAAGGAATCAGAGATGAAGGGTAAGGAGGGTCAGGGGTAAGGAAGGTCAGGGGAAGGGTAATTGTTACTTTTGCGGACGGAAAGGACACTGAAAGAGAAACTACCCCAACTATTTGTGGAGCTTGAAAGGAAAGTACCCAGAGGGTCAAGGTATGATTCCTTTATTCTGTGTCATTGAGACTACTCTTATGATTGGTCGATACCCTGCTTCTTGGATTGTAGATTCTGGTACTACTTTTGATATTTGTTTATCTACACAAGATCTCCATCGAAGTAGGGCATTTGGGAAGTGCGCAGTAGTCTTGAGTATCAAGATTCTTCAATTAGATCGAAGAGGTGAATACTTGAGTGCTGATTTTGTTGATTATCTTAAGTCTTGCGGTATAGTTTCATAGTATACTCCTCCTTATACACCATAGTTGAATGGTGTGGCTGAACACATGAATTGGAATTTGTTGGACATGGTTCGGTATATGCTAAGCTATATAGATTTGTCAATTTCACTGTGGGGATATTCAATTCTTACCATAATTTATCTAATAAATCGAGTTTCGACTAAATCTGTCTCGACTACTCCATATGAGATATGGGTTGAGAAACTGCCGAGTCTTAAACATGTTAGGATTTTGGGTTGCCTGGTGCATGTAAAAAAGTTAAGGATAGAGAAGTTAGATTCTAGATTTAGGAAAAGATCATTTGTGGGATAACTTGAAGATAGTTTAGGGTATTATATTTATTTTTTGGTTGACCCAAGAGTTGTGGTTCCCAAGCATGTTATCTTCTTGGAAGAAAAGTTCATCCAAGAGGGTGGCATGGGGAAGAAAGTAGATTTGGCATAAAAGGGGTGTTCTATTCCACAAATATCTGAACAGATTATTGAGCTAAGTGGATCGAGTTAGGTAGATTATCCACTGGTATCCCGTAGGTTTGGTAAAGCTCCTTATCCTTCGGATCGATGGTATGATTTCTTAATGGAAGAGATAAATGAATTATTTTTGTATGGGGACAGTGACAAGTTAGTTGACCCTACCACCTATGAGGGGGCGATATGCGATATCGATGCCTCAAAATGATAAATAAATATAGAGTCTGAGATGATGTCTACGCACTCTATCTAGGTCTGGGTCTTAGTGGATCTGCTTGTCTGAATTGTTCTTGTAGGATGTAAATGGATCTTCAAGAGAAAGATCGATGCTGATGGACAAGTTTTGGTATATAAAGCTCAATTGGTGGCAAAAGAATATCGTTAGTATCAAAGAGTTGATTATGACGGAACTTTCTCACCTATTGTGATGCTGAAGTCCATCAGGACGATGTTGCCTATTGTTGGTTATTATGATTATGAGATCTAGCAGATGGACGTCAAGATGGATTTTTGAAATACCCTATATTATATGGTGATGGAAAAGATTGGATTTCCAATGGTTTGGAAGGACCTTTAGTGGTCCGAGGAGTCTGAGAGTTGATTTTTGAGAAATGAGTTAATAAATTGTTGAATTGACGACAGGGAATGCCCCGGAAGTGTCTAGGAAAGAGGGCATGAGATTGGTGAGCATCTCGAGATGAGGCTAATGACGCTGAAAACAATCCGACCGGGAATAGTTTTTGGAATAATTTATGTATAAGCTCGAATTGTTGATAGTACTGAATGGTCATAGGGGACCTCTGGGAAGTCGAGAGGACCCTAGGGGTGATTCGATTTTGTGAGTGAGGCAACCTTGAAGTATTTTCGGGTGGAATAAAAGTTCTGTGTAGGCGTAGAGATGAAATTGAATTTATCAAGTAATTCTCGGTAATTAATTTTCTCATAAATCAAAGTTTTGAGTGGCTTAAGGGTAATGGAATTAAGGCCTCCAAGTGTATTTAATAAATCCTTAAGTGAAATTAATAAGAAGTTGAAATGGGACAAATGTGTAATATATATATATATATATATATATATATGTTGGCTTGTTGCCCAAGTGTGCTACAGTGAAGTGAAATTAGAATTTGATTTATCTCATTTCAGAGTAATGGTCGATAGAGCTTGAGAGAGGTAGAGAGCTGGAGAGCTTGGGCCGAGCATAAGAGAGATGAGGAGAAAGATCGTGAGGGAGATATGGTCGATTAGCAAGTAGCAATTGGAGCCATCGGTGACCGCCTGAAGCGCCGGCGATGGAGGCCGATAGAGCTAGAGCAACAACGTGGCTGGTAAGAGAGGCTGGCAGCAGCAGCATTTAGCGTCCAGTGGAGGTGAACGAAGGCAAGAGGCCACTTTAGGCCGGTGATGGTGGCCGGAGGCGCTGCAGTAACAACAGCACACAAGTGGTTGCGCGTAAGGGAATCTAGGCCATGGGTGCTCGCGGCGGTGGCGGCTGCGGCTGTCTGCGCCGGTTGCAAGGTAGTGAAAGGTGACCAACGGTGCCGTGGAGGCAGTGGCGGCCGATAGAGCTAGGCAGAGGGTGGCCAGCGAAGTGGCTACGCCCAGGTTGTGCGCGCATGGTGAAGAAGAAGGGAGAAGAAAGAAAGAAAAAAAGAAAGAAAAAGAAAATAAAAGAAATAGAAAAAAAATCTGAAAAAGGAGAAAAATGGGGAAAAAATATCAGAAAATTATAGAAAATTTGGAGAAAATTCTGGAAATGATTTTGGAGTTCAAGGAGCATGCCAAAGGTTTAAAAATGGAATTTAGGCACAAGGTAGCAGCCAGAGGGGCAACGCTAGTGTAGGCGTTTCACTGATTTTCTCCTCCAGATTGATTGAGATAAATTAAATTAATTCTTTTTGAGTTATTGTATTATGTGGGATAATGTGTGAAGTGTTGGTTGGATTAAACCCTCCATTGGGTTGTTTGGAATTTGTAGATGGGTCATATTTATAGTGTATGGTAAAAGCGTAGGCCCTGGTTTAATTTTTGATGTAGTGAGATTTTTATGTGATTGTATCTAGGTTCAATCGAGGAGGTGGTGATCCTAGAAAAGCTCAGAGTTTAGGCAGGCGTTCTCGCTCATGGCAGAGAGAAAGCTTCGAGCCAGGTAAGGGATAGCCTAGGGGTGGGTGGCTTTGCGAATGTTTGGTAAATTTTGATGAATATATGTTGTGTACAGTTGTGTATTGTGCATGTTCTATAGGTGATTTAGTGGAGTCCTATAGCCATGGGAGAGACTAGATGCATGCTAGGGGTAATATGAGAGGTTAATGCCTCGAACATGTGGATTTGGAAGGCAGTGTTGCCTCACCATTCATGCATGCATACTTGTCATTACATCTCGTATATTATCTTGTTTACATTTATTTGCACCCTTACTGAGTCTTTATGACTCATGAGGTTTTACCTTGTGTTGTAGATGGAAGCAGGGATGATGTCGAAATGATGATGTGGCAACTAGCGTAGTTGCCCGAGTTTTGTATGTTGTATTTATCCCTGTATATATACATATGTGTTGAATGTATATGTTGTGGCGCTAGTTGGTATCTAGTTGTTTGTAATCAACATAGTGTATATGTGATTATGAGACCTTATTGTTGTATGTGGCTTTGGTTTGGTTAAGGCTAGTTTTCGAATTGTGTAAAGTTCAATATGGAATTTCTCATAAATCCCCAGTACTCAACAGATTTGTGATATGTTGTTTTGTGTGTCTGGATCACCTTCGCCTTGTTGTGAGACGAGCTAAAGAAAGGTGAAGCTCACACTGGTTTTGGGTCCCTTTCGTTGTGTTTCTTTTTATTGTTTGGAGACCAATTTCTCGGGTGGAACGAAGAGAAGGACGAAGCCTAGTCCCCACCTAGGGCGTTTCTTGTTGAAACATAGTCCATCTCTTCATTAATGGTTTATGGTGTGAGTAATTCGGTTGATTATTCATTGGTGGCACTCATAGGTGGGAGTGGGTCATCACACTTTTCTAAATGGATTTCTTGAAGAAGAGATCAATTAGTGTTATGTACCCTAATGCTAGATTTGGATGACATCTAGCGGGCGTGTAACTAGTCACATTCATGGTATATTTGTATATATTTATAAAAGACAAGTTTCTTCATTGATGAGCTATCTAGTTTAACACATGAATGAGTTCCTAGATATTTTGTTTGAGAATCATATTCCCAAGATGTTGAGATGGTGTGACTAGATTCTCTGGTAACAGAATGTCTTAAATTATTTTTAGTCCTTAGATTCTTTGGATGAGGACTCTAATTAGTCTAGTATAGACTAGCATAGGGGTTATTGCCTAGTTCAATATGGGATACTGAGAGAAGGGTGGTGTGTCACACGTTACGTGACATGAGATGTTGCTAGTAAATTTGTGGGTGGTTGTTGGGGAACAACCAAGCAAATGTAATGTCTATGATAGACCACATGGCATGGTGGTAATGGTCTTGTCGTTAGGCTATGATGGTGTGTTGATACTTTGATTTCAACCAGCGCAGTTGTTTTGTATATTAGTATGCAAAATTTGCTAATAAGATGAACTATCCAATTGGGAGGTGGAGAGATTCATATATGTGGTTTTGTATTGCTAGTATATGAAGACAAGTGTAGGGACATGATCCTTCACCCTCGTCAGTAATTGATAGGGTGAAGGTCATATGTGATGTACTGTTAGTGTGACAAGACAGTCCCTAAACAAGGTAAATAGTAGATTGGGAAAAGAGTTTTTTAAGGTGTCATCTAGTCACATTGATGAGATCAGACACGTAGTTGCTAATTTTGTGAGTTTGTCACTCCATGACTCTCGCTTTGTCAAGACATTAGGTGATGAAAGGATTATAGCACACTGTAATCGTTAGCCATAATAAGTTCACTTGAAGTGAGATTTCATTGCCACCTATATTGTCCTGAAGCATAACTAGGCTTTATTCAGGAACTTTGGGATCATCATCGGGATTAGAGAGATTCCGGTGATGGGTCAAAGGGTTGGCTGATACTGAAAAGGATTTCGGTGCTATTAGCTTGCTAGTAGACAATGAACCTAGAAAGTCACACACCATATAGTATCGCGTCAGGTAACCACATCATGTGCGCAAAGCCTTCTAGGGATTGGTGAGTCAAATGTTGACTTGCTGGCCTGGAGAGTCAACTTTCTTATGGCGAAAGTCAACTTTTGGGGCGACGAAAGTTAGCTTTCACCAAGGCAAGTGTCAACTTTTGGTGCCACCTAATAGCCATAATGGAGTACCATGTGGCATGAAATTGGGAAGGGCTAGGGTGAGGCAGTAGATGTTTGTGGGTAGAATTGAAATTGCAGAAGCAGAGTTTTCTGCATCACTCTGCTTCTCCTACCTCTGCTGTAAATTTTGTGGTTGCCAGAAATTAATATACGTAACAGTTATGCGTGAAAATTTTGAGATGCGAGTACGGGTGATACAACAACCCCTATGTTTAGCTTGGGAATGGGAACCATAACGATATCAAACAACGTACTAGATGTTGATGACTAGAACTAGAACCACCACATCATGAGGTGCATTGGTCTTAGTATAGAAATTATTTTTGTACCTATCTATATCGGACAACAGGTATGTGTGTATTTATATTTATATGTAATATGTGTGTTGCTTCAACACCAAAGCTGTGTGTATGGTATGTGTGTATATTCTGCTACATGCATCTGATGTGCATAAATTTTTTTAAACTCTACATACGGTTATACACGAGTTTTCCTTTAGTGGTATCAGAGTCTCAGCTTGGTATTTAATGCATATATGTGATTGTATGTGTCAAATATAGCATTAAATTGACATTAATCAGACTTTAAAGCACTGGTTAATCAAAGAAGACGATTCTCCGTTACAGAAGTTGACTTTCTTGGTTTGGAGAGTTGATTTTCGGGCAGCCATAAGTTAACTCCTAGTGCTGCAGAAGTCGATTTTTACCAATTCTATATTAGAGTGATGTCCTACAAATCAATTATATTTTATGTAATTGATCATATTTTTCATTAAGATTCTTTATCTTCAATCCATTGTTATTACAAAGTATTATGTTTTATTTGTCGTTGATGGTTGTCGTCATTATTTATTGCGATCTATACTTGACAAAGTTCATAGATCAAATAGGCTCATAGAATATGGTCGTGCATAAAAATGACGATCATGAAACATATTCCTTATAAGTCTTGATCTTAAATATTCCTAATTATAGAGTTATTAAGAATGGACACTAATAACTCGAATAGACTAGCACATATGATGCATGTTCAATTAGGAGAATGTCTTGTTTCATGGACATTGGTGTGAGAACACTGGTGCATATATATGAGTGCTTATTATAAGAATAAATATACTGAACTGATCCACTATAGAATTCCTAATGGTTATTGTTTAAATGTAGAATTGGAATTATTATGTTGCAATTGTGCAGATTGATCCTTAAACTTGAGACATCGTGGTAGTCTTATATTTGACTGGTTACTTCTTAGTAGAGATGGAAAATGGGCGGGCCGGGCTAGGCTGGTCTGCATCCTGCTTGGGCCACACATTTGGTGGGCCGGGTCGAATTTAGCTTGCGAGTGAAACGGGCCGGGCCAGGCCGAGCCAGGGAAATGGAAATTGGGGCCCGGCACGGCCCTGTGACCCTTAATAAATGGGCCAAAGTGGGCTGGGCCGGGCCGTGGGCTTGTTGGGCACGGCTGATTCACGGGCCGACCCGTGAGCCATTTATTTTTAGTTTTTTTAAACATAATTTTTTAAATATATTTTTTATTTTTTTCTCAAATGTAACTAATATTTTTTAAAATATGTTTATATAATTTTTATGTTTGTAAAATATGTTTATTGTAAACATAATTTTACAAATACAATGTTTACAATGAACATTATGTTTACAAACATTATAGTAAAATTATGTTTACAGTAAAATTATGTAAAATTTTACAAACATAATTCTACAAACATAATTATGCTTACAAACATTACAATAAAATTATGTTTACAATAAACATAATTTTTAATTATTATGTTTAAAATATGTTTATAATTACAAATTAAAAACATAATTTTTTAAATATTTTTTTTGTTTTTGGCGGGCTGGGCTGGGCCATTTTAGTGGGCTAGTTGATGGGCCGGCCCACAGGTCATTTTGGTGGGTCGAGTCGCGGGCCACATATTGTTGGCCCGGCACAACCCTCATTTTGCTGGGCAGGCCAGCTCGACCAGTCTGCTACAGTAACGGGCCGGGCTATGAGGCGAGTCGGCCCATAGGCCGCCTGGCCCATTTTCCATCTCTACTTCTTGGTGCTTTCTGGATTCTAATGGAGTCATTGACAAACTGTTACTAGGCATGGCTTTGTTACATATGAAGGCTTATGAGTGTCGATACAGGATTCATCACTTATCGTCATGATGAGAGGATGTCCTATGTATTTCGATGGTTTCATAACTGAGGAAATCCTTAGCCAAGGTGAGGTGGAAATCAAAAGGTGTTTTGATTTCACCTATCAAGTCATAAATCTGGAATGGATACGTAGTTATGGAATGATTAGGGTTTCGTCATATAACCATACCTTAAATTCAATCAGGACATTGATTGATGAAAGGATTTTACTAGTTGGTAATTGTAATTGAAAAGGTCCGCGTTTATTTCATCATTGGCTAGGTATTTATGGCATGTTGCTAGACGTTAACCATTATATGTAGGGATTTTAGAATTAATTTGATTAATTCTAAAACTATTAATTAAAGAATTTAATTAAGAAGCCCATGAGTTGTGTTTAATTAATCCAATGAGTTGGGCCCTAATATAACTCAATAGAATTGGCTCCTACATCTAGTTTAATGGTGGACCTAAGGAGTCACACATTTAAATTGAGCTCTTTCCATAATTAAAAGAAGAGAGAGAGCTGGCCTAATACGATTAAGAGTCGGGCCTAAAGTGTTTAGGGTTTTCTATGGCGTGATTAGGATTTTTGAACTCTATTTATATGCAGCTTAAGAAGTTGAAAACAGACGAAGAAAATTCATTTCTCTGAAAGGCGTCTAGGGTTGCTAGCACGACCAAGGACGTTGTGGAAGGATTGATCATGTGGACTAACTTAGAGGAAATTTTACATCTTTGCGGATCGAAATCAGACAGTTGCGAAAGCTGCACGATCGCGGTTCCTAACATTCAAGTGACTAGACAACATGTTCTTCTTGCTTTGTTGTTGATGATTGTGTGGTAATTCATATTAGGCGTAAACAAGAGGGATTAGATATGCGTGTTTAGATTCTAGGTTGTAATATTTAACATATGCGATATACACTTGTTTTCAAACTTGTTTTGAAATAGCAGCAGAAGTAGATGTATGTTCAGGATGAGCATGGGCTTGGTATGAATGAATAAATGTTACAGGGTTTCAATTGATTTCTATGAATATATAATAATTATTCATTTGGGTATATACTAAGGCATAAATCTCGAGTAACTTTTTTTAGTCTTTATTTTACAAAAGTTGTAATTTGAAGACAACGTCATGGAGTTGGTAGCAGCAAGAAGCGACTAAGCAATAAGTCCATCAAAGAGTTGATGTGAACCACAATTTAAACCCTTGAGGCTAGGGTTTATTCTGTGAGCAAATCCATAGTCATTCAGATTATTTATTATTTATTTTATGATACAATGGTTATGTGATGGAATGAATAATAGACCTTAAATAAGAAGCCTAAACATGTTCCCATTACATTAATATTAAATCTAAACAATGAATCTGATTCATCGTGGGTATCCACTGTCGTAGGGGTTTATCAGTCTGATTGAGTTTGCTCAATAACTAAAATGTGAGGGTGCATTTCATGAAAGATTATTTGATTTCTCCTATTAACCATAAGATAGGGCGGTGTTTAATAGGTCTTACCTGACCAAGTAACTAAAATATGAGAAAGGATGATGTTCAACTCATTACACTTAACTAGACAGTGGGTGGGATCTAACTAGTCTATTAGGCTAAGTAACTAAAATGTGAGATTTATGATGAGTTAGAAAACGAAGTTTGAGCTCCACATATTGTTGTTGCCAAAATACAACAATTAAAATTTGTGATGTGGGGTCCACTCGAGCTTGGTTTTGGGTGAAGTTAGGTTGTCATAAGAGAAGCTACCTAAGGGAGTTTTCCGCTAGGATGCTTGTCATAAGGATTCGCCACAAGTTTCGCCTCTAGCTTCGCTAGAAGCTTTGCAACTAGCTTCGCCACAAGTTTCACCACTAGCTTCGCCACTAGTTTTGCCACAAGCTTCGCTACTAGCTTCGCCACAAGGTTTTGCCACTAGCTTCGCCACAAGGTTTTGCCACTAGATTCGCCACAAGCTTTGCCGCAAGGTTTTGCTACTAACTTCGCCACAAGCTTTGCCACTAGCTTCGCCACAAGCTTTGCCACTAGATTCGCCACAAGACTTGGCCTTCGCTGCTACGTTCGTTGCAAGACTTTGCCTTCGTCGCTAGATTTGCCGCAAGACTTTGCCTTGGCTGCTAGGTCTGCCGCGAGGATTTGACCCTGTTAATGTTGAGAAAATGGGTTAGAAGGTTCGCGGGAATCTCCCCCGCGAAGACCCTCCGATGCCAAAGTCAGTCTCGGATCTCAATGACTATTCACGAAAATAGTAAATGTGCATTCAAAGTATATAGATTTTACCAAAATTGGAAATCCCCATTAATGTCCTATAGCTTAGTATTTATAAGGCATGATTCTCAAAGGTGGCTAGTGCTGACATGTGGCGACTACTGAATGGATTGAAAATAAAATGAGGAGGTTGCCACGAAGTCGCCTTAAGGAGGCATGTGGCTGCCTACTGCGAGTCAGCCTAGCGGCTGCACCTCGCGGAAAAGACTGCCGCTAGGTGGCCGAGCCTCGCGGCAAAGGCTACCACGAGGCATCCCAGACTCATGGCAAATGATGCCACGAGGCAACTTGGCCTCACGGCCAGCGCTTGCTGCGAGGCAGCTGGGCCTCGCGACTAAGGCTGGCGCGAGATAGCTTGACCTCGCAGCAAGGCTGCCGCGAGGCAGCTTGGCCTGCGGCAAATACTGTCGCGAGGTAGCTGGGTCTCGTGGCAAATGATGCTGTGAGGCAACTAGGCCCTGCGGCCAGTGCTTGCCGCGAGGTAGCTGGACCTCGCAGCCAAGGTTACCGCGAGGTGGCTTAACCTTGCGGCAAGGCTGTTACGAGGCAGCTTGGCCTTGCAGCCAGTGCTTGCCGTGAGGCGACCCAACAACTTCCCCTCGTGACTAGCCTTTGCGACTATAATCTAGTTGCCTTACGGCTAGCGGTTCGCGACTTCACGGCGAGCCAAAAAATTCTTTCATTTTCTCATTTTTTTCTTCAATTTTTTTCGTGGCACAACAATTGCCCCCCACTCTTCTAGTTTGTCTTTTAGACAAAATCGAAGAGTAACATATCAGCTAAAGGTTTTGGGATTCCCGAAGAACTTACGTCAGCTAAGGGCTTTAGGTACCAGATTATCTCTGGGCAACCATGCCCTCGAGAGATAGGTTCCGCTGCGGAACTCTTGTCGGGTGTTCAAGCTTATCAGAGGCCTAGGCGCTGGATCAGCCATGGAGTCGGGTCTAGCTTGGGAGCATAGCACCAGACTCAGTCAAGGGGTCCTAGCTAGCCTGCGAGCACAATCTTCGGAGGGTCCGGTGATCCTAGGATGGGTCATAACACATTGGCTATTGTGTTCTCTATGTTTGTCTTTCGTGGTTAGTTTACCTCAGGGAATCTGGGTTTGGCCAGTGGTCAAGCATGGGATTCCTACCAGACATTCGATTTTTCTAGGAGACCTAAGCGCCAGATCAACCAAGGAGTTAGGTCTAGCCAAAAAAGCATAGCACCCAACTCGAATGAGAGGTCCGGGTGAGTCTGCGAGCATAGGTATCAGATGTTCTAGTGATCCTAGGCCAACTCGTGGTCATCGGCACCAGATTGCAACTAGGAGACTCAACTCCGATAAGCAGGATCATGGCAGAACTTGTCATAGGGTTTTTATCTCTTCATGCCTTCCTTTGGGCCAGTCTACCTCAGAGAATCTGGATTTGGCCAGCAATACGACGCAGGATTCCTACCAGACATCTGAGTTTGCCGAGAGACCTACACGCCAGATCAACCAAGGAGTTGGGTCTAGCCAAAAAGAGATAGCACCAAACTCAAACGAGGGATCCGGGTGAATCTGAGGACATAGGCATTGGATGTTCTGGTAATCTCGGGCCAAACCGTGGTCATTGGCACCAGATTGCCACTAGGCGACTCGACCTTCGAAAGCGAGTTGTTACTTGAGCCGCTGTACCTGCATGACATACAAATAATCTAAGCTTATGGAGATTTTACGTGGTTTGGCTTATAGTTTTACCTACTTCCACGAAAATACAGGGGGTATATTCTTTTATTTATCGGGGGATGTTATTACAATGAAAAATTAAGGATAATTCTAGCCTCAAGCCGGGTCAAGTAACGCTTCAGGTGACAGGCTCGACTATACGTCTCGCGCTTCATCCCTTCCCCTAGGGATAAAGCTGGGAAGTACCTCTCGAGGTGCACGGTGTTTGAAGCTTTCCCTATCGCCTCATCTTATCGTATCGGTGGTGTGTACCTGTTGGGTCTTTCGCACTTCGTGCTGAGTTTCCCTTCCTTTTCTATTACTTTCCCCTACGTCCATGATTTCCATTTGGATGATAAACTGTTTTGCTCGGTCGAACAAGTCAGTCACAGAATTTGGCTTGGAGAAGGCTAAGGATCTTCTAAGCAAGGCGTATGTAGTTCCATTTAGCAGGGCTGACGCCGCCAATCCAACTAGGAGATCCCTTGCTTCTTGCGTCTCGGCTCTGAATCGCTCGATGTATTGCTTTAAGGATTCATTTAGCTTCTGCTATAAGCTCATTAGATATATTGCACTCTTCTTTTTCGAGAGATAGACAGAGAATGCATTTAGGAATTCTTTCTTCAATTACTCAAATGATCGTATATGTCCTGCTGGTAATTCAGTGAACCACTACTGAGCTTGTCCTACCAAGGAGAGTGGGAAGGCCCTGCACCTAGTGACCTCATTCCATCCATGTAATACGACCACTACGACAAAACGTTGTAAGTGCTTTTCGGGGTCCTCTCTTCCTGAGTATACCGAAGTTGTGGCAGTTCGAGCCCTGGTTGCATTGGTTGCCTTTGGAGTTCCTTGGATAGAGGGAACCCTTTTGAGGGAGTTACCTTTGGCACCATCATTATCTGCTTCTGTTCTAGCACCTCTTTTATGAGGCGTTTGATGTCAGACACGCTGAGTGTTTCTTTTTCCGCTTCATTTTGGCAAAGAGATGGGTCATAAGAGACTCTTGAGTAGGTGTTTTTTGTTGTCTCTTTATACGTAAGAGTTTTTCTTACCCTTCTGCCATATTTCCTTCTCAAGTCTTTTACTTCTGGGACTTGGCTATTCAGTCCTGGAGTTTCGATTCTTATCCCTTAGTGAGGGGCCCTTGGAAGGCTGTCTTGGGATCTTCAATGTTCCCCCCTCGTACCGATTTGTCTCATGTGGGGAACGTGAATGCCCGACATTAGTTCACGTAACAAAGTAGTTACTCCCTGTAATCTTCACGTAACAAAGTAGTGACTCCCTGTAATCTCCTCATATTCTCCTCATTGTTCATCCTGAGCTTACCATTCTGTTGCTTCAGCTCCTCAAAATTCTTCCGCAATAGTTCATAATCTGAGAGTAAGACTGTGGGTGGAGTTATTCTTGAAGTCCCCGCGAGATTTCCATTTGGAATTGAAGACTGTCCAAATGAGTGTTGTTCCTAACTAGCGGGTGCTGCATGTGGGACTTGCTTCTCTCACCCTCTCGCATATCTCCTCAATCCAACTACGTGTGATTCTCCTTGTTCTGAACGCTTCATGTCCCCCGGTCCGGTGGTACAGTCACATTTGAGCATTAGGAAGTTCCCTGAACGCACTTCGTTGTTGGGTGTTCTACTGAAAATTGTAGTGCTTGAGAGTGCGCTTGATGGGGGCCTTTCGTGGCTCCCGTTCTGGTATGAGCATTCCTTCGGGTGGGGTCAGGCGGGTTCGCCTAACTGGCTGATATTGTCCCTCTTGGCATCTTGCTTTAAGATTGGCTTTTTGTTGCGTTTCCCATAGACGACGCCAAATTGTTATTGCCAAAATACAATAGTTAAAATTTGTGATGTGGGGTCCACTCGAGCTTGGTGTCGGGTAAAGTTAGGCTGCCGTAAGAAAAGCTGCCTCAAGGGAGTTTGCTGTTAGGATGCTTACCATAAGGATTCGCCACAAACTTCACCTCTAGCTTCACCACAAGGTTCGCCACTAGCTTTTCCACAAGCTTCGCCACAAGATTTTGCCACTAGTTTCGCCACTAGCTTTACCACAAGTTTCGCCACTAGTTTCGCCACAAGTTTTGCCATAAGCTTTGCCACTAGGTTCACCACTAGCTTCGCCGCCAGGTTTACCACAAGACTTGACCTTCGCCGCTAGGTTCGCCATAAGACTTTGCCTTCACCGCAAGGTTTACCGTGAGGATTTGACCCTGTTAATGCTGAGAAAATGGGTTAGAAGGCTTGCGGGAATCTCCCTCGCGAAGACCCTCCGATATCAAAGTCAGTCTCGGATCCCAATGACTATTCACGAAAACAGTAAATGTGCATTCAAAGTATCTAGATTTTACCAAAATTAGAAATCCCCATTAATGTCCTGTAGTTGGGTATTTATAGGGCACGATTCTCAAGAGTGGCTAGTGCCGACACGTGGCGGCTACTGAATAGATTGAAACCAAAAGGAGGAGGTTGCCACGAAGCCGCCTTGAGAAGGCTTGTGGCTGCCTGCTACGAGACAACCTAGCAGCTGCACCTCGCAGCAAAGATTGCTGCTAGGTGGCTGAGCCTCGCGGTAAAGGCTACTGCGAGGCAGTCGGGCCTCGCGGCAAATGCTGCCACGAGGCATCCCAGACTCGCGAAAAATGATGTCGCGAGGCAGCTAGGCCTCGCGGCCAGCGCTTGCGGCGAGGTAGCTGGGCCTCGTGGCAAATGATGCCGTGAGGCAACTCGGCCCCGCGGCCAGTGCCTGCAGTGAGGCAGCTGGACCTCTCGACAAGCTGCTGCCTCGCAGCCAATGCTGCGGCGAGGCAGCTTAACCTTGCGGCAAGGCTGTTGCGAGGCAGCTTGGCCTTGCAGCCAGTGCTTGTCGTGAGGCAGCCCAACGACTACCCCTCACGGTTAGCCTTTATGGCTATAATCTAGCCGCTTTGCGGTTAGCGGTTCACGACTTAACTGTGAGCCGAAAAATTCTTTCATTTTCTCATTTTTTTTTTCCTCCGATTTTTTCGTGGCATAACACATATGATGTTGTGGTAAATGTTGCCTACTCAATTATAAGCGTACTCCAAGTAACCAAAATGTGAAGGGTATTCTAATGAAAAAGAATTCGACCACCCACTATTGAATCCTGAATATAAAGAGATCACATTTCTTACTTGGGAAATGTAAGATTCAAAAAAGTTAGTTGGAGTATCTATTTGTTTAAAGACCTTAATAAATGATGTTTTGCAAAGATACAATCTAATATATCTATTTATTTTCTATAGATTAAAATAGAAGAACTAAATCCATTATCACGTATTCTAGACACTAATAAGCTCACTGGCCCTAATTTTTCTAATTGATTTTGTAATTTATAGATAGTGCTCAATATGGAAAGAATTGATGATGCTTTGTCTTTTGCTCCACCTACTAAAATTCCCCAAACTACGACTAAGGAAAAGATGATGACTTGGGATATTATGAAAAAAAATGACATGGGAGTCCGTAACTACATTCTCACATCGACGTATTATGATTTGCAGCGCTAGTTTTAGCATTTTACGAGTATTGCGAGCATGATATAACATCTCAGGAATCTCTTTGGCTAGCGTAGTAGGACAATTCAATATGAGATATTTTACAATTGTCTGCAAGTTTGGGACGATGGAATAAAACTAGTTGGGATGATTGGATTAGGGTTTGGACTATGGTTGGATGAAGCTTCTTCAAACTCCAGATTGGTTGGCGATGGAGGTATGTCTACCATCAAACCAAATCAAGTTTTCATTTGGTGGTGGTTGGCGACAATGGATGGTTGGCTTGAACGGCTAGGTTGCGATGGCGGGCTGCTAATGGCAATGTCTAGCAGCTACGATGGCAACCTAGATCAATTTCAAAAGCAACATAGACAATTACTTCAGAATCAAGATTCAGTGTCGATGACTAGGCTTAACTGCACATGCAATGGTGACTACTACTTTGGGATCTAGGTCTTGTGCCGTTAACGATTGGCCTTAACTATTACGATGACGGTGACGGCCGTTGTGATTTTCGTCGATGGTGGCTAGCCTTGGATCTGGATCTCATGGTGCTAGCAGATGGGCTCAACTATTGTTGTAATGTTGACGGCCACTCTGATTTCTATCAATGGTGGTTGTGCTCGGCTGTGGCAACAACGATTACTTTGGTTTGAGTCGACGGTCGCTTGGGCTAATGCTAGGACCTAGATGACGAGGGGGACCAGAACCTCAATGGAGGCTAGGGTTTGTTGCCTAGCTCTGATACCATGAAATTCCTATATTTATTGCAAAGATTGTGTTCTTCGATAATTACAACCCATAGGGAAGAGAACAATATATAGGCTAAGGAAAGAACAAAATTAAAAAGGTTGCAAAATCTCTGATCTAGGAAACAATTTGAAAGAAGAATCAACAATGAAAGTGAAACAATGCAAAAGGAAATATTTGGAAATCCTTTCCGATTTGGGTTTGATACTACCGATCTTCCAACAATCTACAACAATTCATGAACCGCAGCTGCAGTCTCTCTTGAACTGCCAATCTTCACCAAACTGGCATCTCTTCTGCAAATAGGACAAGCAGCCGTCTTTGACAGCCATGAATCGATGCACTGAATATGGAAGCTGTGCTTGCAATTAGGAAGCAGCCTGCATCTCTCACGCGCCCTAAAATTCTCCAAGCAAACAGCACATTCAACTTCCATTGCAGAAACAGCAGCTGCAGCAGCATCACAACCATTAATATTGTTGTTGCTGCCGCCTCTCTCTTCCACTTTGTAATCAAAACAAGGCAGTTCCTTCATCTCCTCCTGGCCCATCCTTGGGACTCTAATGGCACTTCTGGTTTGAACAGCCAAACTGCTATTGTTGAAGCCCCTTCTCAGAGCTCTCCCAGCAATGCAAATATGGATTATCACCAAAACTGCAATACCCACAAAGAGTAGAATCGCACACGCAGCAATTTCCATTGCCATCATCTCTATTTATTTATTTCTTCTTTCTGTAAGTTGGATAATTATACCACTTGAAACCTAGCGAGGTGAAGGGTGGGGGAGAGGGAATTGAGACTCACGAGACTTAAATTTAGGATCTCGGCAACCACCTACCATTAAGCTATAATTCTTCACTAATAAACAGCCAGAACAAATCCAGAAGCTGCAAATTTTCCTTTTGGGCTCTTAAGATAATAGACTAGAGGCGTACCCAAAAGCTGAGAACTCGTAGACGTTGTTCATCTCTTGAAAGCAGAGAAAAGCCTGCATAGAATCAAATCTTGAAGGGGGGACAGTGGGCTCTATTTTCAGATGATGTTCAAGACCTTAGGAGGTTGGTTCGCAAATACAAACTGGAGATGGGATGTCATTACACAACTCGGTTGGTTTGTGATCTAGTGTTAGGACAATGATTTGCTCGGAGAATTTTTAATTTTTTTATTTGAATGGTTTTAATATTAATATTTTTTAATGTATAAAAATTAACAGGCCGGGTCATGTCCTATTAAAAAATTTATAAGGATCAGGGTTACTCCTAGTATTATATTTTGTTCTTGTTTGAAACTCACACAATATACCTATTTAATTTTCAAGGGAATCTCATATTTTTTTTAATAATAATAAAATTACAAAATTATTAACTCTTACATAATTACTCTTACAAATCACAACGTATAAATGTAATTAGTTCCTTCTTTGACTTGTTTCAACAATTAATTCTCTGTATTTATGGAATTAAAAACTATGATAATTTTTAAAATATAGTTTTACTGTCATCTGACAATAATTTTCAAAACCGAAGATGATAATTTTGGTGTTATTTTCTATCAACTAAAAGAAGCTTTATTGGAAGATCTGCAAATAAAGATGAAAGATCACTGAGTTGATTATTCATGGCTGCAATTTGCGACTTGCAGACCTTAGATTCTGTGCAAAGATCCCACCCTTAATGATCAAAGTATAATTTAAGGTCTGATAATGACATAGGAATAAAAAATAATTACATTAAATGATTGTAATATGTTATATAATGGTGAGAGGGGTTTGGAAGTCACTGTCAGATCTGTCAGTGGAGGTGATAATAATAATATTATAGTGGCAAGAGGGTCAAAGAAAATGGCTGCCTGCAGATCAGCTTGATAAAATGAGAATAATTTTAACAAATGATCAAGATTGGGGAGTGGTGACTTTAAGAGTCTTCAGATTCAAAAGTCCTCTGATATTTTATCCCTGGCAAGCTACACCTACATATCCATTGCTTACCTTTCTCTTATATTTCTCTCGAATCATAATATAATATGTGTGCATGAATGTATTATGTATGTATGTATGTACCACATGCATTGTTTTGCATCTCCAATAAGTGCTTCATTACGCAGTTTTCTTGCACAACTTGCCAACTCAATTGCAGGGAATAACAGAGATGATTGCGTGGCAGTGATTCAGCCATCTTTTATAAAAAAAATATATGAATATAAATTAGCCAAATCTTTTTAATTCAAACAACATGGCCACGATGATGTTTTGTAATGATTTTTTTTTTCAATTACTATTACTTAAAAAAACAAAGTACTCACTAATTTAAATTATTTAACAAATTACTAGTCCTTGCCTCATCCCTCGTCAACCTTGAAATGCTTCTGATATGGTCAAGAATTTACACCGATAAATTTGTTAATTTGTATATCAACGTGTCAATAAATGAGGTTTCGAGTTAGACTTCTCTCTCCAAAATTTGGAAATCCTACAAAACAATAGATTAGGATTGTCCTGGAGATATTCTTGGAAAGGTCCTTTAATGCCTAAATCAGGAACTTTGAGAAAAATAGAGATGTAAGACGAAGGCCATAATCCCAAAATACAAGATTTTAGTTTTTTGAATACGAATATTCCATGGTTTTTATCTTTGGAATGAGGGCATTTAAAGTCGATCTAAGTCAAAGTTTATAAGAATTACATATCTAAAGAGATACGACTTTTGTGCCCGATTTACTGGAGAAGGTATAGAATTCCCATATATGAATTTGGGATAATAATATAACAGCCGAGATAATGATCTCCCATGATCGTGATTGGGATTATCAATTTAAATTATATTTTGAGATAGATGCTTTCTGTAATTAAGGATGTGATTACTAAGGTGATAGTAATTGATTCTCGTATTTTGGTATTTTGATAGATTGAGAGTTATCTCTAGTAGTTGTTAATGTGAATCGACCTCTCCTATTGGGGAATTATCCCATCTCCCTTGGGCAGTGGCAGTGGAAGGCACGTTGGGTATGGTGAAAAGAATTTGAGCCAGAGCGTGGAGTGATAACTTCAAGAACTTGGCCCCAATTTATTCCGTTATCTGCCGTTCCGACCACGAACTTGGCTTCATGATGGCGTGGCAGCTTGTGTTAACGTGGTTGGGCGCCTCCCAATCTCCCCGCATCAGTTTTAGCTTGGCAGAATTTTGTGCACAACAAAACTGTTAGAGTGTATTTGATTGCACATATTTTTTATAAAAAATGTGTAATAATTATACAATTTTTATGAAAAATAATTAAACATTCTTAACTTTTTTATGAAAAAATATGTATGGTACAAGCATTTAAAATTTATTTCCATGGAATTCATTTTCTAAGGGGGTGGAGTGGTTTTTATTTTCTAGGCAATATTACCTAGAATCAAATTCTAGGTAATGCAATCAAACACACCCTTAGGGCCTGTTTGATTGGCCATATTTTCTAGGGAAAATGGTCATTTTCCAGGTAAATTCCAACTTTAATGGTGTTTGATTAGCAATATTTTCTAGGTAAAACTAATTCTCACTTTGGTCACGTGATGTCTCTTTTCTCACTTTTGATGGAAAACAAATTCTTAGGGGGGGTTGAGAAAACATTTTCCAGGCAAATCTGGCAGTTCATTCTGGTCGCTCCTTCCTCAAGTCTCTCTTCCATTCGACGCCTGATCTTTGAGTTCCCTTTGTTCGTTGCCATCTCCGCCGAATACAAGCTTCGAGGGTTCATCATCTTCATTCAAGGTAAGGATTCACCTTCCCTTTAAAGTAGATTTGCAGCGAGAGAGGGACAGAGGAAACGACAGAGTGAGTGAGTGAGTGAGAAGGCGAGCGAGAGAGAGCGATGATGAGCGGCGGTGGGGAGAGGCAGTGAGAAGAAGCGGGTTTGGAAGGGAGGGGGAGAGAGAGAGAGAGAGAGATGGGCAGCAGCGGCGAGGAGTGATAAGGATGAGAAATAGGTTTAGGAGGGTGGGAGAAAGAGAGAAATGGGCAGCAAAGATGGAAGCGGCGGTGATGGTCGCTGCAACCTGCAATGGCGGCGGCGATGGCCGCTGCAACCAGCAATGAGGAGAGGCAGGGGAGGAGAAGTGGGTTTGGGAGAGAGAGAGAGAGATGAGCAGCGGAGATGGAAGCAGTGGCGATGGCCGCTGCAACCTGCAATGGCGGCGACAATGGTCACTGCAACCAGCGATGAAGGGAGGTAGGAGAGGAGAAGTGGGCTTGGGAGGGAGAGGGGAGAGAGAGAGAGAGATGAGCAGCGAACATGGGAGCGGCGGCTATGGTCGCTGCAACCTGCAATGGCAATGGCAATGGTTGCTGCAACCATCGATGAGGGGAAACAGGGGAGGAAAAGTGGGTTTGGGAGAGGGAGAGAGAGAGACAGATGAGGGGATGAGGGAGGAGACAGTGGGTTTTGAGGAGAAAATTCCATAGAAAATAATTTGTTGTCAAACACCATCAATTGATAATTTCTATGTAAATAATTTCTAGGTAATTCAATTACCTGGAATTTATTTTCTTTCCATGCAAGTTCCATACTTGCAATCAAACGCACCCTTAGTTCTTTTGGAAGGTACTCCTTCCTTCTTCCTAAACCAACCATTGTGCGTGTGGGTGTTGTGTAGGAGACCAAATAGACGAGGAAGAGCTTTCTTTTCTACCGAAAAATCTTTGAAATGTTTGGATACAAGGCCTATTTATAGGCAAAAGCTTTAACAGATAATATATTAAAGATTTTATGAAATTCCAAAAAAACTTCTCAGTTTCTTCCAACTTACTGTGTATGCGAGCTTCCTTAGTGTCTTCTTCTCCTTCCAGATTTATCTTCTTCGCCTCAACTTCTATGTGTAAGTTTAACATTTCAATATTGTCCCCCCCCCCCCTCACAAACTTGTACCTTCATTACTCCAAGCCTTTTGTGAAGATGCTTGAACACCTTAGTCTTTAGTGACATAGTGAATATGTCAACAACTTGCTTAGTTGTCTTTACATGTACCAGCTCAATCTCATTTTCCTTAATCTACTCTCAAATGAAATGGAATCGAGTATCAATATGCTTCTATCTTTCATGATGAACTGGATTCTTGGCTAAAGGAGTTGACTTGTTATCAACATATATCTTATTTTGACTAATTTGTTTCAACTGTAATTCTTCAAGTAATCTTCTCAGGCATACTGTAAGGCAAACGCATGACGTAGCGACAACATATTTAGCTTCACATGTAGATAGGGCCATATTAGATTGCTTTTTCGAGGACCATGTAAAAGTAGTGTTCCCAAGATAAAATACATACCCAGTAGTGCTTTTTCTGATCATCATAACTTCTAGCCCAATCGCTTGTTATCAACATATATCTTAGTTTGACTTATTTGTTTCAATTGCAATTCTTCAAGTAATCTTCTCAAGTATATTGCATGGCAAGCACATGATGCAGCGACAACGTATTTAGCTTCACATGTAGATAGGGCCATATTGGATTGCTTTTTCGATGACCATGTAAAAGCAATGTTCCCAAGATAGAATACATACCTAGTAGTGCTTTTCCGATCATCATAACTTCCAGCCCAATCACTTGTTATCAACATATATCTTAGTTCGAATGATTTGTTTTAGCTGATATTCTTCAAGTAATCTTCTCAGGCATACTGCATCGCAAGCGCATGATGCAGCGATAACGTATTCAACTTCACATGTAGACAGGGTCATATTGGATTGCTTTTTTGAGGACCATGTAAAAGCAATGTTCTCAAGATAAAATAAATACCCAGTAGTGCTTTTCGGATCATCATAACTTCCAACCCAATCACTATCATTGTATCCGATAAGTTCCAAGTTTTTTGAGGAATAATATAGCCCATATTGGACTGTGCCTTTGATGTAGTGCAGTATTCTTTTTGCAGCCATTAAATGTGAGCTTCTCAGTGCTTCCATATATCTACTCATAAGTCCAACTCCAAACAGAATATCTAGCCTTGTGCAAGTTAGATACCTCAAACTGCCAATTAAGCTCTTCTAGTATGTTGGATTCACTGACCTTCCATCTCCTTCTTTGTTTAACTTGACTCCACATTCCATTGGGGTATCTAGTGGATGACATTCTATTATGCTAAATATCTCTAACACCTTCTGGGCATATCTTGTTTGAGATACAAATATTCCATTATCGTCTTGTTTTACCTCAAGCCCTAAGAAATGTGGCATGAGTCCCAAATTTATCATCTCGAACTCCCTTTCCATTGGTCTCTTGAACTCGTGGATCATGGCCAAATTATTGCTAGTGAAGACTAAGTCATCCACATATAAGCAGACCAACAATGTCTCACCTTTGCTGTTTGTTTTCATATATAGAACGTGTTTATATATGCATTTTGTGAATCCAGACTGCGTCAAGTAGGCATCAATCCTCGCATTCCATGCTTTTGGCGCTTGCTTCAACCCATAGAGAGTTTTCCTCAATTGACATACCTTGCCTTCACTTCAAAAAAGAGGGTTTTAGTGATAGAAAAAATCCATCACTGAAACCCACTAAATCCGTTGCTAATGTATTAGCAACAGAATTTTACTCATCCCAAGGTTTCGTGTTGCTAATTCTTTAGCGACAAATTTTTCAATCCGTCTCTAATTAGAGATGGATTTTTCCATCATGAAAGAATTAATTTTTTGTCGCTAAAATGTGACCATTTTGGTCATCACAAATTCAAAATGGTCTCTAAATAACTTTTAGCAATGGATTTTTTTTTTCAGTGCTTAAATTAGCGAAGGAATATTATCTGTCACTAATTGCAGCAATGGAATTATATCCGTTGCTATTTTTAGCAACTGATATAATCCATTGCTCATAGTAGTAATGGGAAAATTCCGTCTCTAATTTTAGGGACGGAATTTAAAGCATTGCAAGTCGCTACTATTAGCAATGGATATATTTCATTGCTATTTGTGACGGATTCTAATCCGTGGCAAAAATTAGTGACAGATTAAAATTCCTCTCTAAAATTGAAAATTTAGAGACAGTAAATTCATCTCTGATTCTCAACTTTGCCCAAAATGCCCAAGAATGGTCTAAAAATATCCAATTCAAAACCTGTTAACAAGTCAAATACAACATCTACAAAACCAAACTCCAAACACACAAATAATTACACAAGTTATTGCGAAAGCACAAAGTATTAATTAAGAGAAATAGTAGTGCAAGTAAAATTACACAACAAATATTGAAAATCAACAGTTATCATCATCATACATGTCATCAATAGGGTCACGATGAGCTGAATTACTTGGGTTAGCTAGAGCCCCTGGCTAACCTGGAGGGGTGGAAGCTAGGAAAGGATGACTTGGGGGCATGTGGTTGATCCCCAAGTGCTAGAAGAGAGATTATATCATGTCTTGTTGCGATTGTATCATCTCTTCTTGGGTAAGCATCCTCTCTTGTGCACACTACATCTCCATAGACAAGTTAGAGATTGTCCAGCGCATAACATCCATCTCATTTGGACTCACTGTTGTACTTGATGAAGGCATCGAATAGTACTTTAGAAATACTATCCCGAGACCAAAAATGCCCCCCTTTCTTGTTTGATCCTCCAACCACGTCAAAAAATATATCATTGCCAACAACTAACCCAAATTACTTGCTTATACATATGTTTGTGATGAGTCTATCTCATTTCTTTGCCTAGTAAACTCATCCTAAAATAAGAAATTTAGATGCAAGTAAATTAAATAACTAACAAATTTACTTACAATTAATGACAAATACAATTCAAATATTAAATTTGATTAAAAAATTAGTACTTACAACAACCGATGCAACTTTTGAGGAGACCCAACCATCTTTCCCTTTGTAGTGTTTTATTCTTGTAAAAAGTTTGAAACTAGTTGGTTCCCTATTCAATTATTTTCTCTACAAAAGACAACAAATGAACATAATTTCAATTAAGTTAAATACAAAGTTTTGTCATGGAATGTAACTAAACTTAATACAATATTTCACCTACTAACAATATGTAAACTTACCAATCTTTTATTGTACTCTACTGTCAATATGTTGTCACCAGTGTACATGGAGCCACCCTTTACAGAGTGTCTATTCTGGACATTCTTTAAACTTTTTTGCACCCGTTCTAGGTCTTGTCATTTTTTCTCTAGAGCTCTCTGAATAATATCTGTAGCCTCTATCATGTCCATCCCTAACTTTTTTCAATGCATTCTTCAAAGACTTCAATCCCTTACTATTAAAGTTTTTCCTAACTTCATGGCCATATTGTCATAACCACTTGTATTTTTTCGGCCCACATGTGAGAATATGTTAAACAATTATGAAAATGTTTTTTCATTTATATAAAAAATATTATTACTCAATTACTAATTTTTCTTGACCTTAAACTCTTCAAATCACATATCTTTGACAACAGGATCCACCTAGCTCCACGATCTCCAAACCCCCTCAAACTTGGATTTCAATATACTAGAGATATAGTAGGATAATCCCCTAGTTAGGTCAAAACTATAATTATAAAAAATAATGTCAAAATCAATTTTAACACACACACACACACATATTAAATAAAAACAAAGTTAGGAATTGAGTTAAAAAAACTCACACTAATCCATTGGTATGCCGATTTCATATACGCCCATTTGTTGGATCCACCTCCCCAACTAGAGGTGGATCAGATGGTTGTGTGGTCATAGAAGTGGGCATTGTCATAGGATACTGGGTTGGAGTAGAAGATGGTTGTGTGGTAGGAGTAATGGGTTGTGGGAAGGGTGAGGAAGCATCAAGCTCATAGCAATATGTGGGTTGTGGCGACCCAAACCTCTTCCTCAAGCCTTACCCTAACTTGTACCTTGATCATCTTCCATCTATATAAAACAAAAATGCACATAATACAACAAATAAATCTTGAATCATATTAGAATATTAGTTATACATAAAGTACAGTCATATAATACATTCATAAAATATATCAAATAACCTAACTAGACCCTGTGTCAGTAAATTCTTCTTCATCAGTAAATGACAAAGTTGACAAGTTATCCTCTGATTCTTCTACGCCCGCTTGAATGAAAAGTATGCTATCGACTTTTGTTGCATCACCATTTTTATATACAATCTAGTCTAGAACATTGGGGGATATTGTTAACTGAAGATGGGGTGACTCATCGTTCTGGTTGTTAGGAATCGCGATCGTGCAACCTTTAATTCTGTTACTTTTCGATCCGCAGAGACGCAAGTGCGATCTCTTCCAAGTCAGTCCACACGATCGATCCTTCCACAACGTCCTTGGTCGTGCTAGCAACCCTAGACATTTTGAGAGAAAACTGAAATTATCTTCCTTAGTTTTCAGCTTCTTAAAAAACATACATATAGAGTTCAAAACCCTAATCACGCCATAGAAAACCCTAAACACTTTAGGCCTGGCCTCTAATCACATTAGGCCAGCTTTCTCTCACCTTCTTTATTTTAATTGTGGAATGGACTCGATTTAAGTGTGTGACCCCATAGGCCCACCATTAGACTAGAGGTAGGAGCTAACTCTATTGGGCTACATTAGGGCCCAACTCATTGGTTTAATTAAACATATCTCATGAGCTTCTTAATTAAATTCTTTAATTAATAGTTTTAGAATTAATCAAATTAATTCTAAAATCCCTACATATCATGGTTAATGTCTAGCAATATGCCATGAATACCTAGCCAATGATGAAAAAACGTGGACTTTTTCAATTACAATTACCATGTAGTAAAATCCTTTCATCAATCAATATCCCGATTGAATTTAGGGTATGGTTATATGACGAAACCCTAATCATTCAATAGCTATGTATCCATTCCAGATATATGACTTGATAGGTGAAATCAAAACACCTTTTGATTTCCATCTCACCTTGGACAAGGATTTTCTCAATCATGAAATCATCAGAATATATAGGATATCCTCTCATCTTAACGATAAGTGATGAATCATATATCGACATTCACAAGCCTTTATATGTGATAAGGTCATACCTAGTGACAGTTTGTCAACGACTCATTTAGAATCCAAAAGGCACCAAGGCGTAACCAGTTAAATATAAAACTACCATGATGTCTCAAGTCTAAGGATTAATCTGCACAATTGCAATACAAGAATTCCAATTCGACATTAACCAATAACCATTAGGAATTCTATAGCGGGTCAGTTCAGTGTACTTATTCTTATAATAAGTATCCATATATATGCACTAGTGTCCTCACACCAATGTTCATGAAACATGACATTCTCCTGATTGAGCATGTATCATATGTGCTAGTCTATCCGAGTTATTAGTGTTCATTCCTAATAACTCTATGACTAGGAACATTTAAGATCAAGGCTTATAAGGAATATGTTTCATAATCGTCATCTCTATGCACAACCATATTCCATTAGCCTATCTGATCTATGGACTTTATCAAGTATAAATTGCAATAAATAATGACGACAACCATCATTGACAAATAAAACATAATGCCTTGCAATAACAATTGATTGAAGAAAAGAATCCCAATGAAAAAGTATGATCAATTACATAAAATATAATTAGTTTGTGGGGCATAACTCTAACACTGGTATGGTTGATTTGTTTCATCATTTAGTGCATCTGGAGCATTAATTATATTTGGTGTTTTTGCCTTCATAACACATAACCACCCTTGATGGTCTTCAAGATATGGTGTATAATAAACTTGTTCTGCAAATATAAATGGATCATACTATCTATAACACTTATTTGTTTTGACCTCAACAATTCCATAATTTTTATCAATCTTTGTCCCTTGATTAGGAGTTAGATCAAACCATTCACATTTAAATAGAACTAATTTCTGAATAGGCCATCCAATATATTCTATTGGTACAACATCATGTAATATGCCATAAAAATCATTTTCTAATTGCCCACATTCAGAACCTCAATCACATACTCCATAAATTGCAAGTAGATTTTCCCTCATTCTAGTCTTTTGTATGAAATTTATAGCCATTTACAAAGTGCATAGCCATGTCTCAACCATATTTAAAGCCCCCCAAGCCAAACTCCTTAGCAGAGGGTCTTCAATCCTATGTTTTGGATTGGGAACCTAGTATCATTAAATGCTTATTAATTACATTGACCTATTGAAACAACGGCAAATAAAAACATATGAGAATTATCCAACTTGCATATTCTTTAAACCAAGAGGTGAAGCTCGTGGTAATCTCCTTATCAAGTTACGTATTAGAACTATTAGGCATAAGTTCGCGTAACATATATATATATATTAGTGCTAGTGCCCTAATGCTAGATTTAGATGACATTTAGCATATGTAATATGGGACTAATGATGTACATCTTGCAAACTTAATAAAATATGTTTTCATATTTTAAGGTCATATCTCCATTCATACCTCTCCAATATGTATATAAATGAGTCTCTAGATTTCCTAATAAATGTCTTATTCTTAAGTGTTAAGAATATGTGACAAATACCCTTGTATTTAAGATTTTTTAAAGTGATTCTCAATCTTTAGATTTCTCAAAAGAGAAATATGATTAATCGATTACAGACTGGCACATGGGTTGCTACCTTTGATTAGTATTAGATATTGGTGATAAAGGATGCTGAGTCATATGTCATATTTCATGAGATAAGAATAGCAAACATGTGAGTAGATGTTAGTTGAACATCTACTGAATATAATGCAAATAATAGAACACATGGTTGAAAGGAATAATGATATATTACTGGCTTCGATTGTGTTACCAGTCCTTAGATCGGAGGCAACACAATTGTCTTGTATGTTGGTGTTAGAGATTTTTCGTAACATGGAACCACCCGTATATCACGGTGGAAATGTTCTCTGTACAGTAACATATGGAGGCGGGTCATTGCTAATGGGATCTATTGACCGCTAACATGAGGTGAACATCCTATGTGATCAGTTATACATTGTGATTGTTTAAACCCCTTACCAGGGTGCACACGATTGGAAAAGAGTTTCCAATGTTGGAAAAAGTTTCGATCTATCATCTCAATCACACTATGCTAGATCTTGACATAGCTATCGTGTTCTGTGAGTTTGATCAATCCATAGCTCTCACTCGATCGGGAAGTTAGTTGATGGAGGGATTTTAGTACATGGGAATCAAAAACCCTAATAGAGTCGCTTGAAGTATGACTTCATTACTAATAATATCGTCCTGATATAATACTAGTTGTCACTCAAGACCTCTTGAGATACATCAAGAAGATTGAGAGATCCTCATTCTAGATTAAAGTGTTTGATAAGCATCAAAGTTGTTTAAAATGTCCCGATTGTTACTCAATGGTGAACCTAAAAGGTCACACGCATATCCAAATATAGTGGTGGATTAGTGATGTAATGTTGTAATTAATTATTGATTATCATTAAGAGTTAATGATGACACCATTAAGAGTTAATAGAATGAGTTTAATTAATAGGAGCAATTGTTGAAGAGTTAATAGGCATGTCATTAAGAGTTAACAAGGGCATCGATTTCATTATGAGATAATAAAGGGGCTATTAAAAGTTAATGGCAGGTCTAGATGTAATTTGCAAAAATTTGAGACGAGGGAATAAAGGCGAACGATTGAACCTTGACCAAATCGGTCGACCATTTTAGAATTGGTCGACATGTCCTTGTTGAATCAGTGTAAATTAATCGACTGTTTCCTCGAAGTTGGTTGACCATTGTTTACAGTGAGGGTGGCGTTCAACAATGTTTCTCTTGTCATTTTTTGTAGCTGAAAAAGGGGACGTGTGTTTGGGAAGGACAACAAGGACAGTATGCATATGGCATGCCTCTCCCTCTCTTTCCCTTTTCCCTTATCTCTCCTAATCAGTTTTATCCGATTTGGTGTGTGGATGTGGGTTTAGGGTTTGGCTATATATAAAGAAGTGAAGAAAATAATTAAAGCTTTTTGCTATATTTTGCTCCTGCCTTTTCTCTCTCAGAAATTAACTATCTTCACTTTCTAGAAACCAAATCCTATCCTTTCTTATTGCTCCCCGTTGCTCCTTCTTGTATTTGCTATTGTAGCAATCCATTCCAACAATGAGACTGTTTGGACTTAGAGTATTGTTTCTTCCAAACCTAAATTACAGCCACATCACCTGCAAGAAGCTTAGCTAGCACATAAGTTTCTTGTAGAGTTCTTATATTGCTTGGAGCATGGACTGAGTCAGTCCATTGCTCTAGCGAGGGGTGGATTGGTCATCTGGTTATTTCATTTGAAACAGTTCATGACTATTTGGGAGCCTTCAGTGAGGCCGGGAGTTGTCTCGGCTGCATTTCAACATTCACAGCATGAACGGGATCATCTAGTGAGGTATGTAATGCCTCGTTTTCCAAATACACAATAATATTCATTATATGCTAATAACAACCTCAGGTGCTATTGGAAATCCTTTATCAACGAAAGCAAGGATCGAAATTGTAATGCTAAATATCTAGGATTTCCACTAAATAATATAAACTTCACATCTTTTGCTCATTGTTTGTAGTACAATTGTAGAACGCACCCATATCCATACATCCTCTTATTAAGTATTGTAGATGCTATTTACATTATAACTCTTTGGATTACAAGTTCATCCAAATGAATCCAAGAAAAGAAAACTAAATGTTTGCCATCTCTTCGCCTTTGCTTATGCTAGAACCTGGAGTATCTGTTACACTTTGACATACTTGGAACGTTGAATGTTCCAAGGGTATGAAACACCCAAGTTAGATAGTTACATCTAAGTGAGTGGTACAAGAAAGGAAACAATGTATGGAAGAGTAATATGAAGTTATAATAGGAGATATGCAAAAATAAGTACGAAATCTCCTAAGATCATGTCAATATAAAACCTCCTATGTGGTAGCCATGCCAGGATGTTGCCATCTTCGAACCTCTCAGCCTCCTTACACAGGCACAAGATAACCTCCTTACTTTCCATGTTTGAACCCCTCGACCCCTTACACAAGCTCGAAGTAGCCCTCTTACACAGGCTCGCGTAGTCAACCCCCTTACATAGGCCCCCATGATAGTTCACACATGACAAGCCACCAACTAGCCACAATCACCAAAATGACATGATATATGATAAAGCATAAGGAATATGATATGCAAGCCACAAGCCACGCACGAGAGTTATCTTATTCAAACTCGATGCAACAAAATAGAAAAGATATGCTCGAAACAAAGGAAACATGAGAGGTAAGCAACAAACCACCCACAAATGAAACCAAGAGTAATCAAAAGGAAACAAGAAGCATGCATAAAGCACTTCCCTTGACAGTTTTCCTTTCGAGTGTACTATTCACGCTCGTCGAGTTAGGATTTTTGTAAAAAACACATATTTTCATAAACCAAAAATCAAATATTTTTAGATAGGGTTGTAAAGCATTAAAATAAGAGTAAAATTGAAAAATTTCATGCAAAAATAGTGTCTCACGTGCCATAGGAAGGTGGCCCATGTGCCTTCATGCGTAGCCCTTTCCGAGCGCGTGAAGTTCACGCGTCGCCCTTATTTTTTGACCAGCCTTGTGCAATTTTTATATTTCAACCATAACTCCCTCGTTTTAGCTTCGATTCAACCCCCGTTTTTTCCTACACGTTCTTCTTTTATCTCTCTACAAGTATATAAAGTTAGATCGGACTTAGCTCACATATTTTCTGACTGTTCGAAACAATCTTTGAGGAAGACTTGAAAACTCCGGTAAGGCCTGTTCTCCTTCATTTTTGGCAGAACTTCCCCCCTCTTTGTTGCAAAATCTTCCCCTTACTTTCACACCTCTCAATATGGCATAATCTTGGCTTCGAATGGTTTAGAATGCCCAAAACTTATCCCAAAGCCTTTATTTATAGAATTTCTCAACCAATGATATCCCGTCACTTAACTCACTATGAGTGGCCTTCATTTTCGTGTCCTATCATCTCATTCCACTTGTCTCATCATTGTGGGGTTTCATCATGACTTTTCCTTTGGCTAATCACATTGCACCACATGTTGCCTCAATTCTTATGCGTCATTATTACTATTCATATGCATCAAACCAAATTGTGTCACTTGTCAAGCACAAGCCAATCATGTGTTGCCACCTAATGCCTCATCATAACTCCCCATGTTCAACCAATCACAAGCCTCCACATACCATGCCACTTGCACCCCCATTATTACCTTCCATGTGCAACCAATCAAAATCCTCCAAATATCGCCAACTCATGCCTCATTTTACGTGCCTCATCATTACTTCTCCCCTAGTCCAATCATTATTTTCCAGGTGTCCTACCACCTAGCATCATTATTACATTGCCACTTGTTCCAAACTTCATTTGAATAAGTTTTGGAATCCAAAGCTATATTTAAATGAGATTTGAAATCCAAAACAATCCAAAGCTATATTGGAATAAGGCTTCACATCTGCGACCTTTGTGTTATTTCTCTTTGGCCTAAACCTTTCAAATATTGCACTCTTGCCTTGAACTTTTTAGTAATTGCACTTAGACCCCTTGCAATTTAGTTCCCGAGCAGTCTTAAAATTTCCTTTATGCCCCTGGAGAAAGGATTTATTACATTAATATCCTAGGATTTTAGTAAATTACACTTGTGTCCTGAGTTTTTCAAAAACTACACCTTTACCCGAACTTCAATAATTATGATTTTGCCCCTGGGTTAGAAACTAAACTTTTCCCTCATGACTTCCACAATCCTTTGAAATGTCCTACTTTCTCAAGTATTTGAGTTTAAAAATCTCGAGTATTACAAGGTATATTTTCTAAATGCCCTATAGATGGTTAAATTTTTATTGCATATGGTTGTTTGATACCAAGCCTTGCAATGTGATCTTGTTTTCTTCCATTACCTTTATTATGATGTTTTCGAAAAAGTGTTGAAAATCGGTTAAAACCTTTGCATGAACCAACAAGTGTTGGCATTCCCTTTCAGTGGTATTACAGTCTCGGCTCGATATTTTCAACTTATGCTAGATGTTGTGTAAAATGTATGTGTTTCAGATATGGAAAATAGCTCTATGTTTTGCAAGATATGTAGTTTTCGGTCAATTGATTTTTCCATGACGTCAATTCCTCTCGGCTTTTTTCTTTGAGAATAGTCGATCGGTCGTGGAAACGGCAGACCAAAACAAAGAGCCTGTCAATAACTTCTTGTGAGTGATCTATTGGTTAAGCAAACCCAAAAATCACTTGTGTTTTATTGGGAGGCCTTTGGCTTGTTCTTATGAATGGTCAACCAGTGCCTTCTAAACCTAGAAATGATTAATCGTTTTAAAGCACTAGTAGCTTACTAGTTTGGGTCCCTTCAGCAAATGCTTAAGTGTAATGAGATTGCATTGGGGTAGAACCAAATGGAGCTTATGATATGAGATATCAAGGGTTTGAAAAATGATACATATTACATAAACATGAATTTTTATCAAAAATGCACCAAATGATTCAATGTGATTGAATAGATGATCACGGACTTGATACAATGTGATTGTATGAATGAATAGATGAATATTACAAGTATTTGTTTAGAATAAATATGTAATAATTCATTTCATTTGGGACTATAAAGGAGACATAAGTCTACTTGTATTTTCAATTTAGTCTTAGAAAATTGTATTGTACAATAGTCTATGTAAAATGAAGATGAAGCCTATCTAAAGCATGAGATGTTATCAGTGTACCCACATGAATATGGCCTAGAAACCACCAAAGTGTTGCGATCATAGACATTGAAGTGGATCATTAACTGAGCTAATAGGTCAAATATATTATCAGGGGTCAAATTGATGTTTTAAGACTTGAGGGTCTTGAAAGCAATTATCAAAAGTCAAGGGGCTTGGTGAAAGAGGGCCAAAATGAGAAAACCAAAATCAGTAGAGTAAAAGTACAAAATCTCAAAAATGGCAGCATGGGCAAATCTGACAAGCACATGGCCAGTCGGCTGTAGCCGAAATCGGCCACAAGGATGGCACGAGGGTTGCTCAGGGAGCATCTTTTGTAAAGGGCTTAGCCGACAACAAGCAATGGGATGGCCAGAAAAGAGACCAAAAGTTGGCCGAATTTTCGCACACTTGCAACTCAAGATTTTGGTCGGATAAGGCTTACTCAAGGTCGATCTGGGGTAGGTTATGCTCTAAGGCTCATGGGCTAATCGATCTCGGGCATTTGGAGCATCGAAGATGCCTATAAATAGGGGTTTCGAGATGGCCGAATATGGATAAGTTGGAGCTTCAAATTGCTCCCGTTTTTTAACGAATTGGAGGCCAAAACCATAGGGCTTTTATTGCCCATGGCTTGAAGATGATTTCTGGAGGATTTCATCCATTTTGGTTGAGGTTTGAAGAGGATTTGAGAGGTCACTGGAGTTTGGGGCGGACGCCTTGGCCGAACGTTTGAGGCCCCGATGGGAGGTCTTCCGGTGCTCCCTTAAGGCTCAAACTTGGCCATGAGGATCGACTAGGAAAGGGCTTCAAGATGGCATGGCTATCTCAGATCGCTGGTATGCTAGAGTCGGGGAAGATGACCAGCGAGTGGCCGACACGCGCTGTCTTTCACGTGTGGCCACTCGCCCTGGCATGTTGGGGCGCATGGGGCTTGGGAAAAATCAGCAAAAATCTAGAAAAATGTTTTATGGAGGTTCGTGCAAAAGATTGGGATTTGGGATTCTCAATGTCTCGATTTTCGCACCAAAGAGCCTCATTTTACGTGAAAATGCAATATCTGGGTAAGTCCAGTATTTTTTCTTGAAATTTTAGAAGGAAAAATGAAGAAAAAAAGGAAATAAATGGAATATTGAGATATTTAGTAATAGAATATCATTTTTATGTTTGAGGTAATCGAGATGATGTGATTGGTGCAACTTTTGAGAGTTGAAACAAAAATCGAGGTGGGGCACGCATATCAAGGCGATGCACGCTTTTTGAGAAAAGATAAGTTTATCTCAAAAGGTGAGTTTTCCTATCCTAAACCTGGTTTTGTGAGTAGTTTTCTCACAATAACTTACATTTATGATATGATTGTTATATATGCATGCTACTTATGAAGGCAATGTTCATTTTGTCATATTGCATGGAAAGTCGTGATAATTGCATTCCACGATATTATTGTCATACTAATATTTGTGTATGGGAATGGGATGTCGCCCCCAGAGTGTAGCCATAATTCTCCTAGGGCAATGATAGAATAACTTTAGGCTTATCCTGCAGATGTTCGGGATTTGCCTAGGATTCCGTGCCGGGCTGGTGGGCTTGGAAAGTTACATTAAGGACAAATGTTATTCATGTTATCGTATCATGCATTCATATATATATATATATATGTTTTTGGACTCTCACTAGAAGTTTCATCTTCTAATAAGTTATGCCCCTAGAACATTCAATATTCCAGTTTAGACTTGCAGGTTAGACAATGAGCAGGTTGAGATATGACGGCACGTGATGGCGTGGCTGATGGATTCAACAAGCTGACTCGGATATGTTTTAGCTGATACTTTATTGATGATTAGCCTTGTTAGAATATTATGGAATCTCCATGTATTTATGCATTTCAATATTAACGATATGATGTTAACTATGGTACGGATTCTTATGTTATAAATAAAGTAAATTGATTATGTATCATATCAAATTTCGATTTTAAGCTTCCGCATTTATGATGATTACATGTCTTAGCTTATTGATTCTTATTTAGTATGCTGGGAAGGTAAACGGGATTGTCGGGATATGGTTTATATTGAAAAAATATATATATTCCTGAAATTCATATGATATTTAACGCTTGGGAAAAGTGGGGCGTTACAACCAAAGTGTTGTTGGGTATTCATGTAGTAGAGAACTTGATCACCCACTACAAGTCCTTTCAAGGATTTTTTTTTTTTTTTTTAACTTGGGAAGTGTGGGATTCGAAAAATTTAGTGTGACGAATTGTTTGGTTTGAGACTGAGACTAAATGGTAATGCAAGATAAAATCAACTAACAATCATTTGTTTATTTTATGCAGCATTTTAAAATGGCAAACTCATCAAACGCAATCTCATGAATTTTGGACAAAAACATTTTAACTGGATCTAAGTTCAAGGATTGGCTTCATAACCTGAAAATTGTTTTAAGTATAGAGAAAATTGATGGCATGTTGGGGGAGAGTGTCCCTATTTCTTTACTAGAGGGCTCGAGTGAGGACGAGTGTGCCACATGGGAAGAGATTAGGGAGCAAGACTTGAGAGTGAAGAATTGCATTCTTGCCTCCATGAGCAATGAGCTACAACATCAGCATAAGCACATGGCTGATGCGCCCAACATGATTATGAATATGCAGCAGCTTTATGGAGAGCAAAGCAAAACAACTAGATATGAGATATCTAAGCAGTTGTTTAGGTCTCAAATGGCAGAGGGCATAGATGTTAGGGACTATGTCCATATAAAATGATCAATTTGATTAATTAGTTGGACATCTTGGAATTCAACATGGATGCAGACCTCCAAATAGACCTCATCCTCCAGTCACTTCCAAAATCATTCACCCCGTTCATTCTAAATTATAACATAAACAAGATTGTGTGAACACTTTTAGAGTTGTTAAACATGTTAACAACAGCTCAGGCCTAGATTAAGGGGAATAGCAAAGAATAAGTTCTTGCTATTGCTTCCTTTTCTAAAACTTCTAGAAGAAAGAAAAGTTCTTTCAAGAAGAAGTTGTGCCTGAAGAAGGACATGTGTAACACCCCGTTTTTCTCTTACTGAGCGTGTCACTATGCTGGGGTCCAAAATATCCATAAATTATTTTTTCTTTTTTTTTTTGGTATATAACTTAAACCTTAAGTACTGAATTCCAAATAAAACCCCCAGCAAATCATTCACAATATGCGGAAGCGATAATCGAAACCTGATATGGTACAAAATCAATTCACTTTGTTTATAACATAGGAATCCGTACCATAGATAACATCACATTCTCAATATTGAAACACATAAATACATGGAGATTCCATAATGTTCTAACAAGGCTAATTATCAATAAAGAATCAGCTAAAACATATTTGAGTTAGCTTGCTGAATACATCGACCACGTCATCACGTGCCGTCATATCTCAACCTGCTCCTTACCCTAACTACAAGTTTCAACTGGAACGTTGAATGTTCCAGGGGCATAACCCATTAGAAGATGAAACTTCTAGTGAGGGTCCAAAACATATATGAATGCATGATGCGATAATATGAACAACATTTGCCCTTAATGTAACTTCTCAGGCCTACCAGCCCGGCACGGAATCCTAGGCAAATCCTGAACCTCTACAGGATAAGCCTAACGTTATTCCATCATCGCCCTTGGGGAATTGCGGCTACACTCTGGGAGCGACATCCCATTCTCATGCACAAATATCAATATGACAATAATATCGTGCCATGCAAATATCATGACTTTCAATGCAATATGACAAAATGAACATTGCATTCATAAATAGCATGCATATAAACAATCATATCATGATTATAAGTTCTTGTGAGAAAACCACTCACCAAACCATAGCTAGGATAGGAAAACTCACATTTACCCTAAAGATCAAGACACCTTGAAAAGCGTGTGCTGCCTCGATATGCGTACCTGACCTCGATTCTTATGCCAACTCTCAAAAGTTACACCAATCACATCATCTCGATTACCTCAATCACAAAAATGATATTTAATTACTAAATATCTCAATATTCTATTTATTTCCTATTTTCCTTTATTTTTCCTTCTAACAATCCCAATAAATGCATCGAGACTATTTCCTCAATTCTATCTTTACAAAAATTCATGATAGACTATAAAATTCAAGGAAAAAATAATGAACTTACCTGGATGTTGCATTTTCACGCAAAACGAGGCTCTTTGATGCTAAAATCGGGACATTGGAAATCCTAACTTCAAAACTTTCTGCATGGACACTCGTAAAATAATTTTTCGGATTTTTCTATATTTTTTTTCAGAATGTTTCCAAGCCCCACATGCCCGCACACACCCACACGTGCTAGGGCGACTGGGCGCGCGTGAGATGTAGCGCGTGACCGACACGCGCCGGTCATCTTCTCCAACGACGGCCATGCCAGCGTTCTGGGCTGACTCCACCTTCTGATTCACCTCGTCCAGTCGATCCTCATGGGCCTTCTTGAAGCTTGAAAGGAGCTCCCAAAGACCCTCAACCGGACGGCCAAAGCTTCGGCTTAGCCGTCCACCTCCTTTTCCGGCGACCCTTCGAATGCTCTTCAAACCTCCATGAAAATGGCCCAAATTCTCCAGAAAGCTTCCTCTACTCATGGGCAACAAAAGCCCTTTAATTTGGAGCTCCAATTTGTTCGTTTAAGCCCTCGATTTGAAGCTCCCTTTCTTAAAACTTTCGGCCACTTCAAGCTCTATTTATAGGCGATCATCGAGCTTCAAAATTGCTTTGCCCGCCTTGCCCATCACCTTAGGAGTCTAAACCTCCCCTAGATCGATCTCGAGGCTCCCTTATCTGACCAAAATCAAGATTTGCAGGTATCGACCATTCGGTCGAATTCTTTGGTCGATTTTTTGCTTTTTTAGGCAACTATGATGATTATTGTCGACCCATCCCTTTACCAAAAATGTTCCCTAACCATCCCTCATGAAAACCCAGTGGCTTTCGGCGACCCTCGTGGCCTGGTCGATTTCCCATTGTTGCCATCTTTGAGAAATTGTACCCTTTTTTTCTGTAAATGAGAAATTGCACTTTAGTCCCTCCAATTTTAGCCTTTCTCATTTTGGCCCTTTTTGCTTAGCCCCTGAACTTTCCAATATTGCATTTAAGACCCTCAATTCCCAAAATATCAATTTGACCTCTGAAGATTCTAGGAAATTATCGTTTTGACCTCCCTCCGGTGATTTCAGAAAACTGTACTTAGGCCCGAATCTTCGTTTTGGCCCTAAACCTTTTCGTTTCTTTCTGAAACCACTGAAGGGTTGTTCCTTATGAAAAATCGAATCCCCCTTAAGCTTTTATTGACTTTTGGGAAGTAGTCTATAACAATTTGGTATTGCAACCTAATTAGCAGCTACATTTTAGCTGTACCTAAAACTATTT
Source organism: Diospyros kaki (assembly GCA_036245055.1). Taxonomy (NCBI): domain Eukaryota; kingdom Viridiplantae; phylum Streptophyta; class Magnoliopsida; order Ericales; family Ebenaceae; genus Diospyros; species Diospyros kaki. Next base: position 10,871,126 of record BSEG01000003.1, read on the forward strand.
CCGATCTTATTTCTTTCGATGCTATAAATCATATCTCAAGGTGCTCGTTAATGCCACATCATTTTCCTTTGGCATCTCGGCTCCAGGGCACTCCCGGCAGTCGATTTAGTTATTCATATGGTAATAAATTACCCTTATACCCTCAATTTATCCTTAAATTTCATTTTTGCCCCAAGATAAATTACCCTTGAGTCCTTTAGAATTTCTCGGGTATTATAACATGTCCAAGCTAAAGACAAAGGAAAAGAGATCAAGAGGAAAGTGTTTCCACTATCAAGCATATGGGCATTAGAAGAGGAACAGTCAATGTATCTCCATAGATTGAAAGTCAAGCAAACTGAGAACCAGGGTGCAAGTATATCTTACTTTCTTGTCATTTAGATGATCAATACAATTGGTCATTCTCCCATCTCTTGGATACTTGATTTAAGTGCAACTTCTCATATTTGTGTTTGTATGCAGGACCTTGATGGGAATAGGTTGCTTGAGAAGCGGAAAGTAGTCCTAAGAGTGGGTAATGGTGCTCTTATTGAGTCATTAGCTATAGGGACAACTTTTGTTACTCTTCATTCTGGGCATGTAATAACACTTAAAGACTGTTTATTTTACCTAATGTTTTTCAAAACGTAATGTCCATTCCAAGACTTGTAAAATATGGTTATGAACTTTCTTTTACTAACAATGCATCTCAAATTCATTATCGTAAAGAGGTTATTGGCATATCCTAGTGAATAGTCTTTATATATTAGAGTTGCGTGAAAGTATCAGGTAGAGGATGTAAATGTTGCATCCGTAAGCAGCAGGTAGCATTCTCATAATAAAGGTGTTAACCTTAAATAATTATAACATCTTAGACCCATATTAATGAGGGAAGGATCAACAAATTAGCCAAACGTGGATTGATTAATCTAGTGGGTTCTAAACCTAGGCCAATTTATTAATCTTGTCTTCTTGGGATAATGGCTATGTCACTCTTTGTGGGACAAAGTGGGAGAGTCAGTGAATTGTTGATGATTGTGGATCATTTTTTGTCATGGCACGAGATGGTTATAACTACTTCATAACCTTTATCGATGATTTATCACGGTATGGTTATGTGTACTTGATGAAATACATGTTTGAAACCTTTGAAAAGTTCAAAGAGTTTAAAACTGAAGTAGACAATCAAACAGGAAAAAGTATTAAAATATTTCAATCAAATCGAGGTGGAGAATATTTGGGTACAGAATTTAATGACTACCTAAAAGCTAATGGCATTATATCCTAGTTAACTCATCTTACAACTCCACAATTGAATCGTGTTTCTGAAAGAAGAAACTGTATCTTGTTAAACATGGTGCAATCTATGATTGTCTTTGAGAATCTATCATTATCACTATGGGTGTTATGCTTTATCCACTACCATGTATCTCCTTAATAGGGCTCCAAGAAAATCTGTCAAGAATACACCATATGAGATATGGGCCGAGAGGCAACCCAGTCTTAAGCATGTTAGGATTTGGAGTTATCCTTCCTTTGTTAATGTTGTGGGGTGCCCTAAAAATTCCCTAAGTGTAATACCTCGAGAGCCTAAGGTGAGGTCCAAGAAGGGACTCTAGAGAAGCTAGTATATATATCGACGATAGTAAAAAATAAAACAATGTCAGCTTTATACATTTTAGGCTGAATGTGGATAAAGAACTCATGGGTTAAGCGTGCTTGAGTTAAAGTAGTTCAAGGTTGGGTGATCCTTGGGAAGTTCGCATAGGCCCATCAAGGTAAATTGATCTGGTCCTTCCTATCAGTCAATGTAGGTTGTTACATATGGTATCAGAGCCGACCTTTGGAGAAGGCAGTTCGATGAGGACAAGGAGTGGCGCTGGGGTGTGCGAGGGCCTGAGTAAGAAGTAGCTCCTGGCAGGCTTCTAGGATGACAGCCCCCAAAGGGGAGAAGATTTGGGACTAGTTGTAAAGTCACATAACGAGGACATCATGTGCTCAAGGGGGGAAAAATGGACTCTAGAGAAACTAGTATATATATCGAGGATAATAAGGAAGGAAACAATACTAATTGGATACCTTTTGGGCTGAATGTGGATAAAGAACTCCTGAATTAAGCGTGCTTGAGCTAGGGTAGCTCAAGGATGGGTGACCCCTGGGAAGTTTTCGTAGCCCCATCAGGGTAAGTTGATCTAGTCGTTCTTATCGCTCAATGCGGGATGTTACACTACATCCTAAGCCAGTCTCCCAATGATCCAAAAGTCCTCAGAAAGTCTCCAGGACACTAGTCACTTGGGCCTTCTAGAAGGTCCCCTAGAATGGTCTGACCTCATTTGCATAAGTCCAAAGACTCTTTCAGAGTCTTGAACGAAGGATTCCTAGTGGCCCCGAAAATCTCTTTGGACCACCTGGAGATACTCATTGAGGCACTTTAACCCTGAAGATATCTACAAACCCTCCGACCTCACCCAATGCATTCCTCGAAAGAGTCTGAGGACTTTACCGTGGGCCTCACCTATTAATGATAGTGCCCTAGATGCTAAATTTACATTACATGGGATATATGTGGATGGCACTGTTGATTCTGATATTAATATAAGGTTAAATTTTCATTCATATCTCTCCCTCTCATCTTATGAATGAGTCTCTAGACTTCCTAGTAGACTTCCTACTCTCAAGTTGTTGAAACTGTGTAAGTTAGATTTATAGTCCAAGATTTTTAAAGGTATTCCCAGTCCTTAAATTGTAATAACCTGCCTCTCGGAGCCTCCGCTAGCATGAAAGATCCGTGAAAGGGTCATTAATAGAAAGATATAAAAGTAACCTGAACTAAACCACCATTATCATATCACATAAGCTCTCATCTAAAAACATCATCACGCAATAATACCACATTTTCTTTTTACATTAAACATATACACTCCAGCAAGACAAAACATACATCCACTGAAAGTAATACATCAAGTCATAATCACAAAATACATATATATTCTCAAGGATCATGAGCCTATCTAGCTCTAGCGCTTCAACACAAAAGTCCCCAAGACCTTTTCTTTAGGTGAGCTCTGTACACATCTATAGACACCAAATCAACCCCTGCTAGACTTGCCCTCAGCCTTATCTTTGCATTTACCTGGAATGATTCAAAGCAAAAGAATGAGCCATAAGGCTCAACAAGTATATAACAAAGCAATGTAAGCAATAAAAATTAGAGACATTAATAATAAGAATGGAGTAGAATCAACTCCCCATAACAATTTCATAACCCACTAACCCTAGCCTTTCAAGTCATGCCTTGTCACAACATATCAAAATGTATTCACGCATACATGCCCATTAATAATAATAATTATAAAAAATGACAATAATATCACACAACACACCCACCCATACATGGTCATATGCCCCAACCATTTTATGAAAATCATCATACTTAATCATACATTATTCTCATCATCATGTTCATTAGTACTTATCACACAGTTATGATTTTTCTTATATCAACAACTTTATCATATCATCATAAGGACCAACATCCTACCATGCACCGAAATCACAATGGGTGACATCATGAGCCGAAGCTCCACATGCACTAGATTACACTAGGAAAGCATTGCTCCACATGCACTAGATTACACTAGGAAAGCATCACTCCACATGCACTAGATTACACTAGGCAAGCATCAAATTAATGCTAACACCTCACACACACCGACTGTCCCGGGCGAGTATCACCTGCACTAGGTTTCGCTAGGCAAGCATTATGACCAATACCTTACACGCACTGACCATCTCGGGGCGAGTATCACGTGCACTAGATCACGCTAGGCAAGCATCATGAGTATATTCCATGTATCCTTCCAAAACATTATTCTACACCATTACGTGCTAATACTTCACCAAACTCATACATATAAGTCATTTCCAACACATTAATTGCCATCATAACATATCACAAATATCACATATAAGGCCCATACATTACCAATTTCTACACACATTGCAACAGCACAATTGCACATGCTCGATATATACACGTATACCACTTCCATAGCAACCAATCAAGACACGATGCCTATAATTAAACACTTTAGTAATTAAGGCAATTTTGAATTACTTAAAACAACTTCCCCCATAAACATTTCTCAACTTTAACACAGTTATAAATGAACTCTTCATCAAGCATTCATACATAAGTCATTCTAAACACATTTAATACAATCATGCCATACCATAATTCGTGCACGCATATATAAGCAATTCTGACTTAACATTCATGAACGCATCTAATTCCCCAATGTTAACCAAGTAACATCATGCACAAGAACAACACTCATGCAAGTAACATCGAAATCTTTCATTTTTTCTACTTTAACAAAGAAAGAATCATTCCCAAGAAAAATGGATGGAGGAACAAGCCCTCCTTGGCAAGTAAATACAAGATGCATAAACAATGCTTAATAAGACTCTTCCAACCATTCAAGGAGTTACAATGGAAGTATCATCACTTAGCCCATCAATGGCTCTTATCATACTCCAATCAAGCCCCCAAGAAGGTTATTTATTCCCCGAAAACCAAAGGAAGGCATACTACCCAAAACAAAAAATTCTGGAATTTAAGCAAGGATTGGGAGGGCTATTACAGGCTAAAAACATAACCAACTGATCCTATGCTAAAACAAAGCTTAAGACGTCTAGTTTATAGATCAAAAAACGGATTTAAATTTGGATATCACCACAAAAAAGTATGTTCCAAAAACTGAAGCATTGGTGGATTGACACAAAAATCCCCGATTTCAAATGGGTATTTCACAGGGCATTTACAGGCTTAATACTTGTTCAATTAATCTTAATTTTATATAAAAACGAAACTTATCGAGTCTAGTTTACAATGCAAAAAGAGGATCTCAAATTGAATATAATCACTGAAAGTTATACTCAAAAGAGTACGGCATACGTAAGCTGCCAAGCAAAACGGGAAGGGAACTGTCAACAAATGCAAGCAATCTATCGACAGTTGCTACAATCTGTCGATAGAAACCATTTGTCGACTAACAACAAGGAAAAAGCCCCAAAACTCACCCCAAACTCACACCAACCCCAAACTCTTGCACAAACTCCTCCCTAATAATAAAACACCACTTCTTTTTTAGTTTATGAGGTAAAACAAGCCCTATTTTGAGACTCAAAGGGAACTAGCAAGATTAAACCAAGGATGAAAGAGGTTTACAAAAATGTTTACATAGGACCCTCAAACACCAAGTCTTTGCAAAACATAAATGTTTTTTGGTTTATCCTTCACAACAACAAGAACTAAGAACGTAGAAGAGTAAGAAAATAGTAGAACTTGCCTTAAAAACTCCTTCTTGATGACTTACTTGAGATGATATGCTTCCTAAAATCCTTTTACTCTCACACTCTATAAGAGAAACTTGCAAAAGAGATAAAGGAGAAGAAGATGAGGAAATCTTTAGTTTTACCACCCCTTTGGAGCACAAACAAATCAAGGAAGAAGAAGGAGAAGAGAACCCTAACCTTTCTTGCCTTCTCTTCCAATCGGCCACCCCTTCTCTCTTGCCTTTGCCTTCCACTTCCTTCTTCTCATACAATTAAGCCTTCACTTATATGTATACACATACACACATGGCATAATTACTTAAATGCCCCCCATGACTTATCACTTAAATGGAAATTGCTTACATTCCAAGAGCACTTTAGACATTAACTAAACTCTATAAATCCCAAATAACACTTCATGGAACACCTTAACTTATTTTACAATATGGTATATAAAGCCTTGTTGAGAGAAAAATAAAGTTCAAGCACAATTGGGAAGATGAATACATTTTGTAAGCTCACTTCACTTCATTCCCATCCATTTGTATCTTCAAAATCATTCTTGATTTGTATTTATAGGTGTCCAAAGACTTCAAGTGAAAACTAGCTTTTATAGTCGTTGGAATCTGAAAAACTAATTGCTATTTGCTTTTTGCGAATTAATCAGGAAACTGATGACTTAAATCAGTCGACTGATTAAAGGCAATAGTCGACATATGGAATGAGTTAGTCGACAAATGAAATGAGTTAGTCGACTAATCAAGGCAAAACTTCAAAAACTATCATTCTATTAGTTGATAAATGAAAATAAATAGTCGACTAACTTAGACATTAGATTTATAATATTAAAACATACACTCACTGTCAGGCAACAGATGGAAATAAATAGACACACATCATGCATGCTGTTAGAAGCTTGATGAAAGAGAATAAGTTGGCTAACACCTTACCTTTACAATCTTTAAAAACTCTTTTGCCTTAAACTTCAAACTCATTTAAAAACATTTTGAACTTTTAATATTAATACAAAAACATGAGATAGTTACCATTTGCCTTAAGATATGATTTCCAATATCACTTTATTTAATCTCTCATTGATCCTTATTTGAAATTGAAAGATGTCTGCTTCAAAGATATACACTTGACTTAAAACTTAAAATTTATTTTGTTTTTATTCTTTTAAGGTCTTTGAAAATATTTTTGAACACTATTTTTAATCAAATAAAAATACAATATTCTAAATGCCATTAAAAAATTTATCACAAGATTTTTAACATTAGATTACAAGATAAAATTTATTTTCATTTAATATTTTTTAACATAATATTTCAAATGTCATTAAGAAATTTATAACAAGATATTTTTTCATTGGATTTAATTTTCATTCAACAATTTTGATCAAATAACATTTCAAATGTCATCAAGAAATTCATAGCAAAATTTTTGACATTCAATTGAACAATGAAATTAATTTTTATTTTTGGTACTTAATAAATCATATAAAAATAATTTAGAGCATCGAGTCAATAAACATCAATACAATTAATTTTCATCATCAAAACTATATCAAAAGCAAAGATATCAATCTATCAAGGACATACATGGTTTTTTGCCTTTGAAATGTTTTGCTTCATTTATCCAATGGTTCAAAATCAATTTGTAAACATCATTTAGGAGATTTTTTTAAATCTTAATACTTGTCTTTGCAAATCTCCATGTGAAAGAATAAAGAAAATTATAATTCATTTTATTTTCATTTTCATTTTAACAAAGCACTTGAAATTGATTTTTGTTTCCAAATCATATACTTTGATTTAGAGTATAAAATCACTTGATATTTTTCATCATCAAAACTAAACACAAGAGTAAAATATCAATAAGCAAGGTCTATAAATGCTTTTGAGATCGTTTAAAAACAACTCTTATCATAGAGTTAGAAATTTTCCAAGTATTGGTTAGCTTATAAATGTTTTTTCCAATAACCAGTACAAGTATATTCTATAAACATTCTTACTAAGGGCATTTATAAAGGCCCCATAATCTTACTCTACATTTAGCCTTTTTCTAGGGCAAATTCCACATGTCACCCTAAGGTTTCATAAAAAGACACCAACCACCCATGTGTTTCCAAAAATAATAGACCCTTTGTCAATAAAAAAATTCGACAAATAGATTATTTTAACCTTTCTCTCGCTCTCTTATTCCTCCCTTTAACTACCAATTCCTCTCCTTTTCTCGGCTTCCTCCGATAGCATTTTCCCTCCCTTTCCTGCTCTCGGCAACTAATTCCATCTAGCAAGAATGCATCAAGGTTTAAACTGAACCTAGTGATGGGTTCTTATATTGAAACCTACCTAACGACTAAAACAAATAAATCGACACTAGTGCATGGGTTCCAGTGATGAACCCATAGATCAATTTCTTTGATGGAACCCAGAATATGTTGATAAAAAGAAAGAGAAAAGAAGTGAGAAAAATAAAAATTATCTGGTCACTAATTGACAATAACAAAGGGGGAGAGGGAGAGAGAGAGAAAGACCAAATGAACTGGACGACAACAATAGTTGTGGCACCCTTTTTGTCTTTTTCTATCTCTTTCTCTCTCATTGAACTATAAGGTTTTCAGCAAAACCCCATCAGTTGTGATTTAGTGGGTTTCTACTGAAACCCCATTGCCACTAATGGTGTTTTTGACAAAACCGTATCACAACTAATTTGCAAGATAGAATTAAAAAGAAGGAAATTAAAAAGGAGGGTGAGGGAGCTTGCCAAAAACTTAGGTGCAAGAAGGTAAGATCCTTTCTCGCTGGAAGCGAGACACAGAATAATGAAGGTATTATTGGAATTTTAAAATTTTAACAACATTAAAGTAATGAGAGGATGAAGTTTTGCATGATAAAGAAAGTCAAGGGAGGTAGGGGTTATTTTCGAAAACAGATACAAGGTCTATATATTTTTTGCCGAACCTCAAAGGTATCGTATTTTTGGAATTTACCATTTTTTGAAGTGTAAGTTGGTTTGCTTATAACACTCTTGCCAAGAATGTTTATTCGTTACCCCCTCTCTGCGTGATATTTTGTGTGGCAGCTCCAATAATATTTCAATGAATAATTTCAAGGCAATTCTCGAAAGTTTTTATTTTAAAAATAATATTATTTTTTTAAAAAAAAAAAACTTGTTAAGCTACTAAACATTTTAATTTCTTGAGTCAAACCTCAATTTAGTTATTAGTCAAAGACTGGTCGAGAAACAAGGTAACATATTCATCCAACAAAACTTAGAAGAGAATTCGTGTTTGTAGGTGGTCACTAGGAAGAAGGAAATGTGAGATCAATTCAAGTATCAGCCATTTACGCTCAACCAAGCTTTCGCTAAATGTTGGCTATTCTCCAAATATAGACATAATTCATTTGTTATCCACTTAATTTTCTAGTAAACTAGCTTTTCATGAAGATTGGATATACAAAATTCTCTTTTTCAGAGAAGAAACCTCTTCACTTGCAGAAAGATTATTTATGCCTACGCATAGTACTTCTTGCCATTTGTTCTTCACAGATTTCTTCAATCTACTACTACTTTTCTGTCAGCGATTTCTTCTTCCCAAAGATGGTGGATACAGATACAACAAGAATGATCATGGGAATTGTCGGTTAGTCCTACAAGAACTAATCAATTTTCATTTCTATTTTGTATTATGTGTTCATGCATGATTTGATGATTCCCCTGATTTATAGCATATGTATGCTAATTGGTTGTTGTGGTTTACCAGCTCACTTATCTTCCTTTATCATCATCTATCTATGCAAATATATATAGATAGATAGATAGATAAATGAAATATTTTGTTTAATATATTAAGATGTAAATGGTCTCCTTTACTCAAGTGTTTTTTTGCTGGGAAATAACCAAGAGAACAACCAATAGCTCACAAGGTTGACCCCATCAAAGGGGAACGTAGCGAGACAAGCTCCAGCCCCAACACTTTAGGAAATACTAACATGAAACAAAAATAATTAACCACTATAATAAATAAAAAGAAAACGAAAAACAATCAAGAGACAATGTAAACATGCATGAAACAAAAAGAAAACCAACAAGCTCAAGCCTCCCTCCAACTTAGAACAAAAGATATATAAAAAGATATTGAAAATCCAAAAGCTAATGCACAACGAACAGCAAAATAGTTGGGATTAGTCAAGAAATAACATCATGAACCCGCACCCAAGCTTCCAAAAGACATTGCATGCTGCCACTTTAGCTAAGATGTTTGTGTACCAAGAAACCACATTTTTCATCCAAGATCCCATGAACATATCAAATCAAATCAAGAGGAACAAGGAGAAGATCGACTTTAAGAAAATCAATAAGCGAACAGGGACTAACGTACTGATCTAAATATAGAGGGTTGCGTTGATGTGGTGTTAAATGAACAAAGTAAATAGGGGGAGAGAAAGAGAGAGAGAGAGAGAGAGAGAGAGAAGGGGGATAGGATTTGACAGACTTGGATTTAGGTTCGAAACATTTTAAAGGAGGGGAGAGATGGAGGGATGGAGGATACAAGTTGATTATGGCTGAGTGAAGGGAAAAAGCAGAGGTCACAAGGGAAAGATAGAGGATACTCGTTGATCGTAAGATACAAAATGTCATCTGTCAAAATAAGGAAGCTACGGGAAGGATGGGGAAATGGTTTAATGAAGGATAATGAGGCTACCGCTAGCAGGAAGGAAATACCTAGAATCAATCCAAGCAAAGACAAAAGAAATCTATATCACTAAGAAATCCTAGTGAGAAAAGAACATGCCCATATCCTTTATTGAAAGGGGGTTTTTTTGGTCTAGTATATACATCATATAAGCCCACAAAAGTAGCGAACGTGCTAAGAAGACCTCAAAAGTAGGTCAATACCTAGAGACACCTATACTCTAGGAAAAAGTAAACCAACCTAATAAGAAAAACATACGAAGCTAAACAAACGAGCCACTAGAGCCCCACAAAACACCACCAGCTCAACCTACCAACACCAACATTAAACAAATAAAGAGAAGCCTACAAACAAAATATAAAATAGAGACCTCAAACCATCCACACACATAAAAAGAACACCCCAAGCTAGACAACAACCGACTATGTTGTCTTATGCATTCTTGTCATTGTTTATCACTCTATCAACAGGTAGATCAAAGGTGGAGGAAGAGGGTAAGACTTTTTCCCTAGATCCCATGGATGATAAACCAAGGGGTTTCCATAAATGAACTAAGCTAGGTCAATAGCAAACTAGAAATTTATGGCATTGGCCTTCAAGCCACCAATGATGGATAAGTTACCAACTTTCCTTAAAAAATAAAAAATGAGAGTTCGAAGAAGAGCCATGAAAGCTAACTCGATTCGGAACAGTGACTTGGAGACTAGAGCTTATAAAGAAAAGGAAGTTTGAGGACTATGAAGAAAGAGGGCCCAAAAACGACAGAGGAGATGATGGACCAAAAGGTGTCGTCAACCAAATGATGAAGAGGAAAGGATGGAGAAGCCAAGACAATATAGGTATAATGGTGTTTAATGGTTGGTTTAGGCAATTTGAAAAGTGTTTTTCAAAAACCAAATCACCGTTAACGGTTTTTCTATATCTTCCAAGGCATTACCGAACCAACATGCATGTGAAACCACCTGAATCATAACTTAGTGGTTTGGACAGTTTAAGCAATCTTAACTATTACATTTAGCAATAACTAACCAGAAACAGAGAAAACATAGCAACAACATTTTTTATTGTTGTTCTTAAAATAAAAACTTTAAAAAAATAAAAACTTAAGGGTTGTCTAGTAAACTAACCAACCCAAGTTATTAATTAGCATATTTGAGAGGGAGGTAAAAAACGTTGGTGGCATATTTATTCTTTTAAAGGCTTTACTCTAAATCATTAAATCAAAAATTGTGAATTTGTCACTTTATGTGACCAATTAAAATTCATAGTTGTATGACAAAATAAAAAAGTTAGAAAATAAAAACTTAATTTAGGTAGATGATTTAGTGCAACCCAAAATTCAAACCAAACCATTATAGGTAGTTCTTAAAATTGTCAAATCATAATCAACCACTCCCTTTGTGAGATTTCAATTTAGTAGTTTGAGTCAATTTGGCACGATCACTTTAAACAGGTTGGTTTTTCTTGGTCATTCCTAAATGGAAGGAAATGGTTTAAAAACATAGGAGAAACATAGAAGCATCGAAAGGTGTCTTTATTGAAGGCCAATCAAAGGCCAACTGTTATGCGAAGATTAGCCACAACCAGACACTCAAAACAGCTAGCATAAAATATTTAACTCTATAAGCATGCAAGAAAGCAGAACAAATCAAACACAAAACACAAAATGATTTACCGTTGTTCACCCGTTAACGAGGGCTACATCCACGTTGAGCTCCGGTAAAGAGAGCTCATTCCACTATCGGGTCAAAAACGATTACAATTACAGTATACACAAATACACTCTCAACCCTCACTGTACAAGAACAATACTCACCTTTAGATCGGCCCCATAACCACAAGACTAAAGATCAGAGGCCAAACCCTAGAGAGAAAACAAACATAAACTATACAGAGTGAGACGAATGATCAGATCAAACTGAAGCTGTGAAGGGTAATCGGAGGCTGTGCTCGCTGCAGATCTCGAGGGCACTGTAGAAGATATAAAGGCAGCTCGAACGGTGGCAATCGAGAGAAATAAAGGCACAGTAGAGCATCAATGATCGGGCAAGCAGCAGGCAAGGCGACAAGAAAGTACGCCAAGCAAAATGGCACAGGGGGTTGCCGTTTCAGTCCTCCACTCAGAGACTCAAAACGGCAGCATTTTGAGTGGCTCTGAGGGTTGCTAAAAAGACCCTCCAGCCCTTGAAGTTTCATCGAATACAACAATCTCCACCTTGAAGGTTCAGAATTTTAGGGACACGACCACTACAATGGAGCATGCTACAACCTTTGCCTTCATAGCTCATGATGGTTGTTCCTTCAACCATCTGTAACATGCAGCAAGCCCCGACATAGTCTGAACTTGGCTACAGTCACAATTTTTGTACCCATATTAGTTGGATTATTTTCTGTAGGGACCTTTTAGATAATTACCTTTACCTTAGCCACTTGGTCCCTTACATAATGGTATTTAACATCTGCATGTTTTGTCCTTTCATGGTAAACAGGATTCTTACATAAATGTATAGTACTTTGACTATCGAAAAAAACCATCACCTTACCTTGTAACATCTGGATTTCTGTAAGGATACCTTGAAGCCAGATGGCTTCCTTGAAGGCGTCAGTTACAACAACATACTCGGCCTCAGTAGAGGACAGAGCCACCAGAGACTGTAATTGTGACTTCCAACTTATACAATTACCACTTAGGGTAAAGTAATAAGCTGTAATGGACTTCCTTGAGTCTCGGTCACCTGCAAAATCAGAGTCTACAAACCCTACCAAATCAAGTGTATCAGATCTTTTCATGTAATTCAAACCAACATTTAAAGAGCCGTTAATATAGCTCAGTAAATATTTTAGGGCTTCCCAGTGATGCTTCCCAGGGTTAGACATATATCTACTAAGTAAAGAGATTGAGAAAGCAAGGTCTGGCCTGGTACTGATCATGGAGTACATGATGGTTCCAATTACATTGGCATAAGGAATGGATTTCATTTTTAATCTTTTGGACTCTGATGTTGGACATTGGGCTTTAGATAAAATGAAGTGACCTCCTAAAGGTGTATTCACTGGTTTGCAATTTGACATTCCAAATTTCTGAACAGCCTTTAGTAAGTAATCATTTTGGTGAATCTTTAGCCAGTTTTTACTCCTATTTCTCTCAATTACCATTCCTAAAACCTTTCTAGTAGATCCTAAATCCTTCATATCAAAATTTGTGTTCAACATTGATTTTAGTTCATTAATCTTAGACTTAGATTTGCTGATTAATAAAATGTCATCAACATACAACAGCAAATATACAGGGATATCTGAGAGCATGTAGTAAAGACAATTATCATATTCACTTCTCATAAAACCTATCCCAATTACAAAATTGTCGAATTTTTTATACCATTGACGAGGGGATTGTTTTAGACCATACAGAGATTTTTTCAACAAACAAACAAAATCTGGATGTTCTTTGTTAACATAACCAACTGGCTGTTCCATATAGATGATCTCTTCTAGATCTCCATGTAAGAAGGCAGTTTTAACATCAAGCTGTTCTAATTCTAAATCATATCGAACTACTATTGCAAGCATTAAACGAATAGTTTTAAACTTGACAACAGGTGAGAATATTTCAGTATAATTTATGCCTTCTCTCTGTGTAAACCCTTTAGCAACTAATCTTGCTTTAAATCTGAGAGGGTCAGAGGGTAACATACCCTCTTTGATTTTGAACAACCATTTACACTTCACCAACTTTTGTTTCTGAGGTCTTGGGACCAATTCCCAAGTGTTGTTGGTTATCAAGGATGCCATTTCTTCATCCATAGCACCTTACCATTTAGACCTATCTCGAGAGCTGACAGCCTCCTCATAAGAGGTAGGCTCACTACTTCTTAATTCTATGCCTGCCACCAAGGCACAATAAACAAGGTCTGAATAGGTATACCTGGCAGGGGGTCTCACTGACCTCCTACTCCTATCTCGAGCCAACTGATAGTCCCTCAAGTTTTGTTGGGGGGAGTCATGATGCTCCACCTTAGCCTCAAGGGCTTCAGTTGGTTCCTCATGATCACTTTCATGATCAGAGGATGAGTCACTAGATGTGGCAGCTGGCACATCAGGCATTCTTGATGGCTGCTCCACCAGAAAGTGGGTGTTAAACCCTATCACAAAGTCTTCTATGATGCTAGGTTTAGGTTCTGTTTCTGTATTTCCTATTTTGCAAGGGAAAACATTCTCATTAAATATAACATCCCTGTTTATAATTATTTTAACTCCTCCAGAACTCTTGTCCCATAACCTATAGCCTTTAGTTCCTTCTTGATATCCTACAAAGACACACTTTGAGGATCGAGGGTCTAACTTTCCTATAGATTGGTGAACATAGGCTTGACATCTAAAGACCCTTAAGTGATTTAGATTCAATTTTCTGCCTAACCATTTTCTTCAGGACATTTGAAATTTAAAACAGTTGAAGAGCTCCTATTAATCAGGTACACAGGAGTGGACAGGGCTTCACCCCAAAGGGTTTTAGGCATACCAGTTGTAAACATTAGACACCTGACCTTTTCTAGGAGAGTTCTATTCATCCTTTCAGCTACCCCATTTTGTTGGGGTGTGTTCCTAATAGTCTTGTGTCTAGTAATGTCTTGTGAGTTACAGTATTCATCAAACTCTTTATTACAGAATTCTAATCCATTGTCTGTTCTTAAAAATTTAACCCTCTTATCTGTCTGATTTTCGACTAAAGCCTTCCATACCTTAAATTTTTCTAGTGTTTGGTCTTTAGTCCTAAGAGGAAATGCCCACACTTTTCTAGTAAAGTCATCAACAATTGATAAGAAATACCTGTTGCCACCAAGAGTTGGTGTTTGAGAGGGACCCCATAGGTCTGCATGCAAGTACTCTAGGCATACCTTCGCCAGATGAGTTCCTTGATGGAAACTCAATATATGTTACTTGCCAAGAATACAAGGCTCACAAAAGTTTAGGGACTCTGCAGACACTGAATCAAGATATCCTTGAGAAGATAGTGCCTGCAGACCTTTCTAGCTTATGTGACCAAGTCTCAAATGCCAGAGATCTGTCTTATCAGTTTTAACAATGCATGCAGAAGAAACAAGGTAATAAGAACAACCATCTAACACATATAAGTCATGCCTTTTGGTACCAGTTAGGATTAAGTTATTGTTTTTAAACACATGCATGAAACCATTTTCAGCAGTATAAGAATAGCCTAATTCATCCAGAGTACCAAGAGAAATTAAGTTTCGTTTTAGACCTGCCACATATCTTACCTTAGTAAGCATTCTGACTTTGTTATCATGCATTTTAAGGGTTATGTCTCCTATTCCTTTTATACTACATGATTGATTATTGCCCATATAAACAGTGCCAGATTCTTTATTACTAAAGTTTTGAAACCATGCAATATTAGGACACATATGGAAGGAGCACCCAGAGTCCATAATCCATTCATTAGTTACAGTTTCATCAGACACAATTAGAACTTCAGCTAAAGTGTTTGAATTACTTGCAGCTATGGTTGCATTACCTCCTTGTTTCTGTTTTCGTAAAAGGTCATAACAATATTTTTTAATATGCCCTTCTTTCCCACAATGATAGCATTTCCATTTAGGTTTTTGTTTACCCTTCTTCTCTTTGTTTTTACCCCTACCCATAGATTGGTTTCCATTACCTGAGTTGTTTTTCTTTTCAAATTTGTCTTTCACAAACAAGTTATTAGCAGTTTTCTTGGATGTGTTCAATTCAAGTTCCCTAGCTTTAATTCCAGATATAACTAAATCTAAACTAGGTACAATTATAGTATATTGAAGAGCATACTTAACTACATTATATTCTTCAGGCAATGAGTTTAGAAGAATCATAGCCTCACTGGTATCACCCAGGGCTTGATCTGTCCCTCTTAATAATAGAGCAAGCTTGGTGAATTCATCTATGTTTTCATCCATAGATTTTGAAACATTCATTTTAAAATTGAATAACATTCCCTTTAAATAAACTAAGTTAGGAGCAGATAATACAGAATACAATGATTCTAATTTGTTCCACAGTTCAATAGGAGAATTCATGCCATCAACTTTACGAATAACATTATCACCAAGGTGTAAGAAGATAAGATTAAAAGCTTCTTCTCTTACCTCATTAGATCTAGCCAACTGATCTACTGACCACTTTCTGTCATCAGGCTCAAGTGCAATAAGCACTTTGTGATGAGAGAGCAAGACTCTCATCTTCCTTTTCCAACTACCGAAGTCCTTTTTCCCGTCAAATGTACCAATATCATATCGAGTTGTTGTCATCTTCGCTTTGTACGAAGAAAACCTAAAACCCTAGATGCTGACAAAGACTTACGCAGCAAACCCTTGACTGACAGAGACTCACAGTAAACCCTAGAGCCTTAGACCAATGGGAGTAAAGAAAAAATATGACTCGGCAGATGAAAATAACACAGGCTCCGAAAAACCTAACGACAAATACCAGAGTAACGGCTCTGATACCATTGTTATGCGAAGATTAGCCACAACCAGACACTCAAAACAGCTAGCATAAAATATTTAACTCTGTAAGCATGTAAGAAAACAGAATAAATCAAGCACAAACGACAAAACAATTTACCGTGGTTCACCCGTTAACGACGGCTACATCCACGTTGAACTCCGGCAAAGATAGCTCACTCCACTATCGGGTCAAAAGCGATTACAATCACAGTATACACAAATACACTCTCAACCCTCACTATACAAGAACAAGACTTACCTTTAGATCGGCCCCATAACCACAAGACTAAAGATTAGAGGCCAAACCTTAGAGAGAAAACAAACATAGACTATATAGAGTGAGAGACGAATGATCAGATCAAACCAAAGCTGTGAAGGGTAATCGGAGGTTGTGCTCGCTGCAGATCTCGAGGGCACTGTAGAAGATATAAAGGCAGCTCGAACGGTGGCGATCGGGAGGAGTAAAGGCACAGCAGAGCATCAACGATCGGGCAAGCAGCAGGTAAGGCGACAAGAAAGTACGCCAAGCAAAACGGCATAAGGGGTTGTCGTTTCAGCCCTCCACTCAGAGACTCAAAATGGCAGCGTTTTGAGTAGCTCTGAGGGTTGCTGAAAAGACCCTCCTGCCCTTGAAGCTTCACCAAATACAACACCAACATATTGGTAAAAGGCCAATAGAAGGCCAACGATGGCAAAGGGTTTACCAAAGGCCAACAACAAGAACAACCCTTCCCCCAAGAAATCCCAAATTGAGAAACTTTGTTATCCCAAATAGAGAAACTTTGTCGGACAATCCCCTTGCACAGATCCTTTCACTCAAGTTAAAGAGTTACATATTCATGCATAGTTGAAAATAAAAATAAACACCAAGCAAAAGAAGAAAAATACAAATAAACAATACATCCTTCAATCACTCACCGACCCAAATCTTCCTTTCTTCTTGTCGTTGTCTTAGCTAGGGTACATGCAAAATGATTTGCCTCTCAAAAGATCTGTTTAAACCTTACAACTGCTAACTTGAGAGTCCTTGATTGATCTGACATCAAGTATCCCATAATCTCCATGATTTTGATGTTTTTTTTTCTATATTTAACACCTAACTTGATTGTTGCATTACTAGTTTCTTACTCAATCGTAAATGGTACATATTTTAGGAATTCAAAGGACGCAAAGAGTTTTAAGGCCTTGTTTTGCTTAAAAAAAAAATTTAAAACCAAACAAGAGCATTACCACAAAAAAAAAAAAAAACTGTAACAGCTGCAAACCTAGAGCCATCAAATTCAAAATTAAATGATTGATTGTCAACTAAATTGTGACTTTAATTGATTGTCAAATAGGGAAAATCTTCTATATCTAATTTACATTGACTGAGATACAGCAAATCATTAATGTTGTAACCTCAGGATTTGAATTTTTGAATTAGATCAAACACATCTATAATGTGCAAAATATAAAGAGGAAAGGCCACACTAAAACAACAACCTTTGAATGAGAGCTTGACCTTCTTCTATTTTCACCTAAGATTTACAATCATTAATCAATAGTTATCCGTATAGTTGTACAACCATGCTAAAATATAACAATTTAATTATAACTGTATTTTTGTATCAACTAATCAATATTATTAGTTAAGAGATAATTTCTTATTAATTAATTAGTTCTATACATGAGACCCCACAATGAGCTTAATTTTCTATTTGTTTTTTTCCTTCAAGGTATTGACAGATTCACGTATACGTTTTCTTTCTCAATTGTAATATTTTCAGTCTTTGTCTTCATGCTTTCCAACTTCTGCTCATTTGTCTATGCAGGAAATGTCATCTCTTTCTTCCTCTTTATCTCTCCTCTGTACGTAAGATCTCTCTATCATATTTGAAAAAAGTGATATCTCTTGACATCTTTATACAAATATATATATATATAATTAAATAATTTTGGTGCATGATTACTTCAACAATTGATATTTTCTTTCTTAATACATGATTTTTTGTTAAGTAATGTGCAAGTAATCCAAAGAATTATTATGTTGAAGATGACCAATAGTCTAGTAAACCAAGAGTCAAATTTATTGTACTCATTCAACTCTTATGTACTCAAAATATGCATAGGATGCATCTCGGACTTCTATCATTTCCAACATATTTATTAAGCTTATTTGACCATTTTTAGAAAAATCATTAATGACCTCTTATCTTGATTTTTCAAGATATGGATATCTCTCCTCCCCTTTAAGATAAACATATCTTGGTCCCTACATATAAGAAAAAAATGGCATCTGTGTCCTCTAATGTATTTTAAAGAATTTAACAAACAGTTTGATAAAAATCTTGGAATGCTTCCCAACTTTATCTTGACTATTTCATATCTTGATCCAAAAATCATTCCGGACTTATCTTAATACTCCCTTATCTTGCCCATTTTAACAAATGCTACCTAAATGAGAATAACGTTTAACTAGTGCTCCACAAATCCTCTGCCTCTTAATCTTCTCCAACAAAATTGTTGGTATCAGAGTGGAGAGAAAAAAAAATATAGCAGAGAAAAAATCGGCAAAGACAGAGTGACATAGGAAACAAGAAGAACGTATCAGAGGTACCTATTATGATTCAAATAGAACAAACAGTAGTCTAAGAAGGAGATCGAAGAAGACAAACTGACAAGCATATCGAAATTCGTGGCCAACAGTCAAATCAATACACTCATCATTGGAATCAAAACCCTTGTTATCGAAGTACGAGGAAGATGAATGGACAAAGGAGGAGAACAGAATCAGGTGTTGGAAGCTGAATCGGCATCATTGCCAATTGCGGAAGCTAAACAATCGCCAAAAGCAATTCGGGCATGGAAACTGAATCGATTTTTGTTTTCCATCGTCGACAGTGGAAAACCCGACGTCGATTACTACCGTCATCTTTACTGAAAAAGAAAAGAAGAAAAAAGAAAAAGAAGGAAAAAGAGAAGTTGTCGCAGAAGTTATTCTAGAAGAACACAAATAAAATAAGAAAAGGTAAGAAAGGTGGCAATGCAACCCATGTGTTAAAGGAAAAGAAAAAATGAAGAAATAAAGAAGAAAAGAATAAGAACAATGAAGCAATACAGAGGCCGGAATGGTAAAAATTAATTTAAAGGCTCGCAGTATTATTTTAGGCCTCTTCAAGCAATGATAATCTTTCAATTCCTCTGTTCACCAAAGAATATTATGAGCATCGGTGTGATAAATGACAAGACTTCTGGGAATACGTAGAAAATGGCTAAGTCAAATCAGAATCAATAACCAATCTCACCAATCAAAAACAAAAGAGTCTCAAGGAACATTGAAGAAAAGATGCCGAAACACTCTCCTATATTCAACAAGGAGTGAATCCGGACATTTTCTTAAGAATCATGGGAGCCACTCCTACAAATGAAGCTTGGGAAGTTCTATAAAAGAAGCGCCAAGGGAATGTCAAGGTAAAAAAAAATGTTACCCTTCAAACTCTTAGAAAAGAACTTGAGAATTTGAAGATGAATAAATTTGAAACTATGCAAGATTATTACACCAAGGTTACAGAAATTTTAAATGAAATTAAAACTGTTGGTGAAGTAATTGATGATAGCAAAATTGTTGAGAAAATACTTCTAGGTGTACTTCCAAAATTTGATAGCATGGTGTTTATGATTGAGGATACGAAAGATATCTCCTCATTAAGTGTTCCAAAGTTGATGGGATCTTTGAAAGCTCATAAGAAAAGGCTGGCAAAGCATGCTAAAAAATATGTTGAAAGTGCATTTCAATCCAAACTTAATTTCAATTCCAAATCCAATGAATGAGGAGATTCTTAGAGAGGTGGTAGACATGGTCGTGACAGTGGAAGAGGCAATTTTCAAAGAGCCACTAAGGATGAAAATTCTCAACACTGCAACATTAGTGGTAAGAGCAGCCATGTTGAGAAGGAATGTTGGTATAAAGACCAACCAAAGTACTACAAATGCAATAGAATTATCTATATTAAGAAAGATTGCAGATTTAAGAGTACACAACAAGCACAATTTTCTAAGGAAAATTAAGGAAGGCGAAGGGAATTTATTATATGTTTGTCATAGTGCCACTAAAACTAATAATGATGTGTGGTATCTTCACAGTGGTTGTAGCAACCACATAACAAGTAACAAATATATTTTTGTCAACATGGATACATTCGTGCACACTCAAGTAAAGATGGGTAATGGAGTCATAGTGGAAGCAAGAGGAAAATGGACCATTACAGTCCAAACAAAGAAAGGGAAAAGATTGATACATGATGTCCTATATGTCCTAAATCTAGATCAAAGTTTACTTAACCTTGGACAACTTCTTGAACATCACTATGCACTTAACTTTGATGATCTTCATTGTTGCATTTATGATAAAAAGGATGGAAGACAGCTGGTTTCTAGGGTTTAAATGTTGAGGAATCAGAGTTTTCCAATTTCCTTCAACTATTCAAAAGATCAAGCTTTGAAGGCACAAGTCAATGGAGATTCATGGCTATGGCATAAAAGGCTTGGTCACTTAAACTTTCACAACCTCAAATTACTTCAACAAAAGGGGATGGCTTATGGATTCCCAAGAATTGAAGAGGATCATGAAGTTTGTGAAGGATGTACTCTTAGAAAGCAACATCGACGACCATTTCCAAAAGGATACGCATGGAGAGACAAGGAGATTATGGAGCTTGTCCATATCATTGTTTTTGGACCTATTAAAACAGCATCTCGTGGAGAAAACTAAAAGAAGACGCTAACATTTGGTGGCTCATTCAAGGGTTTTAGCTGTTTTTCAAAACTTTTTTAAAGCAATGATATATGGCAGCAAAAATAAAAACAAGATCATCTTTCAAGACTCGATATATAACAACTATATGAAACTAAAACGAAAATCATCCATAGGGGGTAACAAAATTTTACCTCATTGGATGAACAAGGGAATGCCAGCGGTGCTGAAACTCCTCAAATATGTGGCTCGCATTCTCACTACAAGCTCCCAAAATAGTCTCACAAGAAATCACAAACAGCTCCAAACTTGCATCTTTGGATGACTAGTCCACTGTTGCTAACACGAGGGACCAAGTTAGTCCACACTCCAAGCAACGTTGGAACCCTATGGAAGCTTTTATGCCAGTCAAGCTTCGACGCAGGTGATGAAATGTTGTGGTTAGATTCTTGAATGGAAGAACCAACAGTATCATTGTTGGGTGCAAGATGCAAGAAAACAACAAGCAAAAGGAAAGAAGAAGAAGAAGAAGGGAAGGTTTTCAAGGGAAGGGGAAGAAGAAGATAGCGGAGAGAGGAGAGAGAGCAAAAGAGTAGCCTCCTTCTTGTTTGTCTTCTTTCTTTCTTCTCATATATATCAAAACCCTTTCCACCAACCTCTTCTTGTAATTAATCAAAACTGACTTTGTAAGAGAGAGAGAGAGAGAGAGATGAGTTGCATGCAAAAATAGAGAATGATTCTCACATGCGTTCTATATCTTGTCCTTCCCTTTTTGGTTATCCATCTGAAGGCTGCAATGCAACATTAATTGCTCCATTGCAATAAATGACAAAAGAATGTTTGCGAGTTTAAATCTCGTTAAAAACAGTCGACGGTTATGGGAAACGATCGACTATTTTAGAGTGAATCATCAAGAAAAGGTTGACTGTTTCATAAAAAAGTTAATCGTGTCAAAATAATTCAGCAAAGAATGGTCAACCATTTCAGACACAAGTTGATAGTTTTAATTCTCTTGTCCCATAACTCTTAATAACCCTTCCACTAACTCTTAATGGAATCGAGACCTCTTGTCAACTCTTAACGACATGCACGTTAACTCTTAACATTGCTCCCATTGATTAAATTAATTCCGTTAACTCTTAATGGCATCCTTTATCATTAACCCTTAATGATGATCAAGAATTCATTTATAGCAATACATCACTAATCCAATGTCTTGCTCAGATTTGCGTGTGACCTTTTAGATTAACTACTAAGTAGCAATCGAGATACGTCAACAACCTTGACGTCGACTAAACGATTTAATTTACAATAAAGATATCTCCATTTCCTCAATGCATCCTAAAAGGTCCTAAGTGACAACTAGCATTATATCAAAATGATCCTATCAGTAATAAAGTCATAACTTCAAAATGAGGCTATTAGGGCATTCGATTTTCGTCTACTATAATCCTTCCGTTGAATAACATCCCGATCGACTAAGAGCCATGGACAAATCAAATTCACAAGACTTAATAGCTATGCTAAGATCTAGCATGGTGTGATTAGGAGTATTCAAAAAAGCCACTAGACCGCGGTTTTAGCCGAACCAAACCAAATCGGATCAAACTGGCCAATTTGTTTGAAGTGGTGGTCTGATTTGGTTTAGAAAACTGCTAAATCGCGTGGATCGCGGTTTAGAAAACTAGTGGTTTGGTTCAAAACCAAACCGCACGCATATATAATATATAATTTAAAAAAATATAATTTATATATTATAAATATAAAAAAGGGCAGGCGATTTCTTCAGCTCTTCCTCTCTTCTTTCTCTCCCATTTCCCCCCAACCAAACCCTAACCCTAAGCCATTTGCACCCACCCACACCTGCCGCACCCTCTTTCTCTCCCTTTTCCCTCGGACGATCGCCGATCGGCACCAACCCCTATTTCTCATTTCTCTCTCACACACACATTCTCTCTCTCTCATTCTCTGCTCCCACAGTCTCTCTTCGCTGCCATTGCCTCTCATCGTCGCGAACTCTATTGCCAATATCTCCACCACCCCAAGCTCCATTACTGATATCTCCACCGGCCCCCACCGTCACCATCCACAACACTGTAGTTGATAGTCGTTGACTAGTTGCATCTCTCTCTCTGTTGGTGGTCCGATCACTGCGACGCTTCCTCTGCCTTTTTATCGCTCTCGATTTTGGTTCATTGCACGTCAACATCTCTCTTGCTTGCTCTCAAACCCTTCACTCTTGATCCATTCTATGGCCGTTGACTTCAGATAGCTCGATGGCCGATAGTCACTATTGTGTGGGCTACCCAGCACCCCTGCCTCTCTCTCGCTCTCGCTCACTACTACTGTAAGTTCTCTCATTTACTGCTTTATTGGGTTCTGAGTTTCAGTCTTATAGGACTATTCTATGGGTTTGGTTGCTGGCATATTAGGGTTTCCTGTTTCTCAAATCATAGAAACAGACTGCTTAGTCTGTTAAGAGGTACAAATTGCATGTGCAATTTGGTGCATTTTTTTGGCCAAAAACCGGCCAAACTGAACCGTGAACACCCATTTGTAGAGCAGCCGATATATCTTGGTTTAGATATATGCTTGTTGCTCTACTTTTGATCAATATTGCATCAAACTGCGAAAACGGCACCAAACCTCACCGTAATTTGTAGTGTAGTCTGGTGCAATTTTCGTAGACCAAACCAAACCGTGCGGTTTGGCGTATTGAAAATAGTTTAAACCACCCAAACCGCACCGTGAACACCCTTAGGTGTGATAGAGATAAAACACTAGAACTTCTTCCGACATCGAAAACTCATTTTAGATCACATGCACCCTAGCCGGGGGTTTAAACAATCACAAACCATAATTGATCGCATAGAATGTTCACCTCACATCGGAGGCTAATGGATCCTATTAGCAATCACCTGCCTTCATACGCTACTATATAGAGACCACACAAAGAATATTCTTACCTCATATTTAGATAATTTTGCACAACGACAAATCTCTGACACCAACGTATAAGACAACTATATTGTCTTCGACCTAAGGACCAATAACATAATCAAAACATGTAACAGATCATTAACCCTCTTAACCATGTGATAAGTTACTTGCATCACATTCACTAGATATTCAACTAACATCTACCCACATGTCTACTATTTTCATTTCATGAATTATGGCATGTAATTCACCATCCTTTATCATTAGCATCTCACACTAATCAAAGGTAGTAACCCATGTACTAGTTTATAATCGATTAATTATATTCCCCTTCTAAGAAATCTAAAGACTAGGAATATCTTCTAGAAATCTCAAACTAAAAGATCTTTATTACACATTCTTAACAACTTAAGAATATGACCTTTATTAGAAAATTTAGGAAATCATTCACATATAAAATAGAGAAATATGAATGAAGATATGACCATAAAATATGTGAGTATATTTTATTAAATTTACAAAATTTTCATCATTAGTCTCAATTTATATATGCTAGAAGTCATCTAAATCTAGCATTAGGGCACTAACTCTAATAATAACAAGCAGTTTATCCTTTTCATTGATGACTTTACAAGAATGACTTGTGTTTATTTCATTAAAGCAATGTCACAATTATTCTCAATTTTCAAAAAGTTTAAAAGTTTGGTTGAAAAACAAAGTGGTCATTACATAAAGATCTTGAGTGATAGAGGCAAGGAATATATTTCAAATGTATTTTAAGAATTTTGTGAAGAGAAATGCGTGGAAAGACAGTTGATTGTTGGCTATACTCCACAACAAAAGAAAGTGTCCGAAAGGAAGAATCAAACAATGATGGAGATGAAAAAGTCTATACTACATGACAAAGGCTTACCCAAAGACTTTTGAACTGAAGCTTATATAGCTTTGTATTTGATCAATAGAAGTCCCACAAAGGCCATGTGGAATCAAACTCCAATTGAAGCATGGAGTGGAAAGAAGCCATTGGTGAAGCACTTGAAAGGTTTTGGAAGCATTTTCTACTCTCAAATTCCAAAAGAGAATAGGTATAACCTTGATGAAGGAAGTGAAAAATGCATTTTTGTTGGTTACAATTCAAAGTTTAAAGGCTATAAATTGTTTAGCTTAAAGACTAACAAGATCATTATTAGCCGTGATGTTTTAATTTATGAAAATGCCTCTTGGAATTGTAATGACGGTAAGATTGAAAAAGCTACTATTTTGCAAGATGAAGTAGAAGAAAATGCAACCAATGGTGATGAAAATGAGGAAGATCCTACTCCACCAAGAAGTCTAATATCATCTCTAAGTCCAAGTTCAAGTCTAAGTTCTTCATCGTCAGCTCTAAGAAAAATGCAGAGCTTAAGTGATGTTTATGCAAGGTGTAATTACTTATGTGTCCTTGAACCGGAAAATTTTGAAGAAGCTTATGGAGAAAAAGATTGAAGAAAGGCTATGAAAGAATAAACCAAATCCATTGAGAAGAACAACACTGGAGCCTTGTTGGCAAACCGTAAAACAAGGAGATCATTGGAGTGAAATGGGTTTATAAAGTCAAACTGAATCTAGATGGTTCAATCCAAAGAAAGAAAGCACGATTAGTAGCCAAAGCTTATTCACAACAACCTGGAATTGACTACAATGAAATATTTGCACCGATTGCAAGACTTGACACTATTTGAGCTCTTATTGCCATGGTAGCCCAAAAAGGTTGGAATCTTTACCAACTTGATATCAAATCTGTGTTTTTGAATGGTGAATTAAAGGAAAAGGTGTATGTTCAAAAACCTCATGGTTTTGTCAAAGAAGGAGAAGAAAATAAGGTGTATAAGTTGAGGAAAGCATTGTACAAACTCAAGCAAGCTCCAAAGGCATGGTATAGCCAAATCAATTCTTATTTCATGGAGCAAGGATTCAAGAAGAGCAAAAGTGAGCCAACCTTGTATGTGAAGACTAAAGGTAAATTAAACACTCTTATTGTTGCCTTATATGCAGATGATTTACTTTATACTGATAATAATGAGAAGATGATTGTTGATTTTAAGAAATACATGATGAAAAGATATGAGATGAATGATATGGAACTGCTATATTTTCTTGGCAAGGAAATTTGTCAATGAGATGATGGAGTTTTTATTTGCCTAAAGAAGTATGCTAAAAATATTTTGGCCAAGTTTGGGATGATTGATTGCAAACCAATGACTACACTAGTTGTTGTGAATGAAAACCTTGTTAAGATAGAGAAAAGAAGGTCGATGCTACTTGATATCAAACTTTAGTTGGAAACTTTTTATATCTCACAAATACTAGGCTGGATATTATGTATGCTTCAAGTTTATTATCCAAGTTTATGGACATATTCAAGCCAATTGCATTTTGAGACAACCAAGAAAGTCTTGAGATCAAAGGTACACTAAACTTTGGGATCAAATTCAAAGGAATTGATGTACAATTGCTTAGATATTATGATAGTGATTGGGGAGGATGCCCTGATGGTATGAAGAACACCTCCAGATATTGTTTTTCACTTAGTTCTAGATCATTTTCTTAGTCATAAAAGAAGGAACAAAGCGTGGCATAATCATCAGCTAAAGATAAATATATGGCAACTAGCTTGGCAACTTCCTAAGTAATTTAACTTAGAAGAATTCTTGAAGACATTGGCAAAAAGCAAAAGGAAGCTATAGTAATGTTTTGCGATAATAAATCAGCTATTAATATTGCCAAGATTCTAGTTTATCATAGTAGAACTGGCCACATTGCTATAAAGCACGATTTCATTCAAGATGCTATTGAAGATAGAGAAATGGAGCTAAAATTCTAGATTTTTCAAGATCAAGTAATGGACATTTTCACAAAGGCACTTCCAAGAGACAAGTTCAACTATTTTCAAGAAAAGCTAAGAGTTCAAGAGTAGCATATTAAAAGTGAGTATGTTAAGTAATGTGCAAGTAATCCAAAGAGTTACGTTGAAGGAGACCAAGAGTCTAGTAAACAAAGAGTCAAATTTAATACATCCATTTAACCCCTATGTACTCAAAACGATTATAGATATTAAGGTAGTGTTTGTTAAAATGTGTAAAATAAGATTGTATCAAAATAAAGTTAGAATTCTTTTCGAATCAAAATATGGAATAGTCAAGAAAAGGTTAGAAAGCATTATAAGATTTTTATCATATTGTTTGTTATTTTTTTTTTTTTTGGAATGCATTAGGGACATATGGGTCATTTTTTTTTATCTATAAGATTCAAGATAAATTTATCTGGAGAAAGGAAGAGACAAATTTATCTAAACACAATTTCAGATAAGAAGTCATGTAATTTCTTTTTCAAAAGTTATTAGATAAATTTAACAAATACAATAGAACGTATTTTTATTTGAAATGCCTTTTATATCTTTTTTTTTTTCAACCCATGTCTTAATAAACAAGAACTACCTAAATACCTAAATGAGAAGAACATTTGACTAGTGCTCCACAAATCCTCCGCCTCCTACTTCTCCAACATTTTTAATGATCTGTGAAACAAGTATTTGTTACATTATGCATATTCTGTAATTATATATATATAGGTAAGATTATATGATTCGGACTTAGTAAAAGAAAATAATAAATATTTGCATGCATGCAGGCCGACGATTTGGAAAATATTCAAATCGAAGTCGGTGCAAGAGTTCCGACCTGATCCCTACGTTGCAACGACGCTCAACTGCGCAATGTGGGTATTCTACGGCCTCCCTTTCATCCACCCTGACAGCCTTCTCGTCCTCACCATCAACGGCGCCGGCCTCATAATCGAACTCATATACGTCCTCGTCTTCCTCAGCTTTTCCGCTTGGCCACTCCGAGTATGAGGTTTCTCTATCTAATGAGATTTCTGCATGTACGTCTAAATTTTGTTTTAATTACTGCATTCTAACACAATATATTAGGAGAATTAATCAGCGGAAGATAATCATAGCTCTGGTGATCGAAGCCATCTTCTTCGTCGGATTAGCCTGCATTACGCTAACGATTCTGCACACAACCAGGACAAGATCAAAGCTCATCGGGGGGTTCGGTGTCTTCTTCAACATTATTATGTACATTTCGCCATTGACGGTCATGGCAAGTATATATATGCTTTTAATATTCTTATATAATTCAAATATATATTCATGTAATCTGGCTCTTTTAGGGGGTTGCGTTGTCGTTGTCTTCTTCTTCTTCTTCAATTTATTCTGTTTTTTTTTTTTTTTCCCCTAATATGCAGCGCACGGTGATCAAGAGGAAGAGTGTGAAATACATGCCATTTTACTTGGCGGTGGCTAACTTTGCCAATGGTTCCATCTGGTTGGCTTATTCACTCCTCAAGATCGATCTCTTTCTCGCGGTAAGACTTTTTTTTTCTTTGTTTTTTATTATATTACTTTAATATATATATATATGTACATAATTTGTGTATGGTTACTCCTCTTCAAGATTTACCTACTAACCTTAATTTTTTTTTTTTTTTTGTTATTATTTATTTGTGGAAGGTTCCCAATGGTCTGGGAACACTATCTGGCTTGATACAGCTGATACTATATGTAATCTACTACAAAACAACCAAATGGGAGGAGGAGGAGGAGGAGGATGATGGTAATAATAATAATAATAATAACAATGAGAAGCCATCGGAGGAGTCTCCAGACGACGTTCAAGTTCAACAAACTCCTCCAAGCACAGTACCTCCAGCTGAGATCAAACAACCCTAATTCTATGATCCATTTTCATGAGTTTCTTCTGCCAGCTATAAGTTCTGCTTTCTGTATATATGTAATATCAAAATCTTTCTTGTTTCTTAAACTCTTGCAGTTCTTTTTTGCTTAGATAATAACCCATTTAGCCATTTCTATTGCACAAGACTAGCTAGTTTGTAAGGGTTAGGAAGGGTCATTTTTTATTGTAATCTTATTCTTATTTGTAAAAATAAAAAATTACTTTTAATTTTAACTCAATTTATTAATTTTCTAATCTCAAATGAGAAACCTTATTTGTTATAAAAACTCGTGTAACATGTGAAATCATTACCACGTCATGCAAAATCAATTTTGATTTTTTGTTTGCTAGGTAAACATTAGGAAGGCAACCTAACCAAAAGCATTACAGAAACCTAATCTTAAGGGGTTGAAACCTAAGGTTCGAACAAAAGAAGAAAAAGAACTAACATAAGCAATGACAACCCGAGTTCATTGAGAAAACAGAGAAAAGATCTAATATCAAAATTAACCTAGGATACTCTGTAAAAAAGAAAAAAGAAAGAAAGGAATTCGATCTACGATGAAAAAAATGAGAACTTGTACAGCGACTTTGCCGCCCATTCATGAAAACAAAGCTCTGCACGTGAAAAACAACCAACATGCAGCAACCTTCCACTCCAATCACCAATCCCATTAACAGCCTAAGGAACTTTGCCAGATGCCGATGAAGGGGAGTTGTATATAGCTAGCTCTAACGTGTACTAAAAATAATAACTTGAGAAGGTCGATATACTGTCTAGGAGAGCCTAGTACTATAACCAATGTAGCTAGGTTAAGACTTGAGATCTTTAAAACCACATAAATATGGGACAGGACTTATGAGGAGGATTATAACTGTTAGTTTAATTATGCCCCTAATTGGTGATGTTGAGTTTGAGCTCCTAAGATTAAATGGAGTGTTGTCTGGGTTCAGCTTGAGATTTGAATCCCTAGATCCCATCTTGGTGTTGCCAAAAAGAGACTATTCGTGTGAACCATGAGCAACAGTAACTTGTGGTGCTCATTGTGGACGCATAGTTGTGAGTCAATGGTCTTCAAGGGTTTAGCGGTAAGGCCAATTGCGGGGGGATCCAATTAGAGTGGGTTAAGATGTAGCCATGGGGGGTTGAAGGAAGGGAGTGTACAGTGGTGAGGGATCTAACCAAGATACTAGCATCGGCGCTAGTAAGGGGACAACATTTTGATTTGCCTATCTCACCATAGATATCAAGGGCAAACTAGGAAAAGCTAATTAACATTGATACCTACAATGATTTGGGAAAAGCTTTGAATAGATGAATCGCCTAAATCCAATTGGAGGAACCAGTCTAAGAGGATGATGGTGAGGAACCCGATTTGGTTTAATTTGGAAAGGGCAAAGGTGAGGGTCTGGTTTTAAAACGTCTATTTGCAGAGGACGATGAGAAATCAAGTGATTGGGGAAAGTTTACAAAGGGTTTTGGGTTTTAAATGGCAATGGTGATAACTGTGTGGCTAGTGGTGGGTGCAAGATTGGTGGTCGCTAAGAGAGCTACTTGGAAATTGGCAATGGTGAGGAAGGGTATTGGGAACTCTTATAATTGTGACTTATAATTTAAATTTATTTAAAATTAAAATTTTGAATTTGATCATAATCAAAATTTTGAATTTGACTATGATTAAGATATTAAATTCGAATCTGATTGAAATTTATCTCAATTAAAAATTTATATTCTTAATTTATCTTCTAATCAAGATATAATTTCTTATATACATTTATATATAAATATCATGACGACGTTGAGTGGTACTTACATCAGAGTATCCTACTCTAAAAAACCCTTAAGAGAAGAAAAAAAAACCTTTAAGAGAAGAAAGCCATTGTGTTTCTGAAAATTAAGCAAAAGGGTAAGGGTTGATAATAATTTGTCTAAACAAAAAACACAAATATATATATAAATATGTCTCAATACTTGCAAAATAAAGATCAAGTACACATAGTAACTCCCAAAACATAAGTCGAGCGATCGAATGAATAATATATCGGTATCAATCTGATAAATTGCGAGTTCGATACTCGTCTTGTGCAAGAGCCAAAAACTCAACCTACAATTTATCTACCTTAATATAACCAAAGGCACAAACACCATAAACTATACAAGGATAGTCATTCCAAATACAGATATCATGTTCCATCTGCATACCCAATGCAGTCCATTGACTAAATTTAATTCTCAGTGTAATCTATTATCCTCGACAGCTATATCTTAATTTAAAATCATTGACAAGACACTAAAGATGTTAATTAACTTTTTAAAATTTCATCAATAATATAAATTAATGTAAAAAAATAATATAACAAAATTTTACTGGAATGTCTTTGATACAACTCTCTAACAAGAAAAAGAAGAAAAAAAAAAAAGTCACCATTTTCGTGTAAAAAAGTTTATGAAATATGATAAGAAATATGATAAATAACGATAATTGATACGATGGTATTCATATAGTTGACACTAAAAGACCAACTTGTGCATAAAAACACAAGTGACCTACTAGAACTATTGTACAATCTGTAATAAAAATATGAGGCCATCATCAGGCTTACACACGAAAAACATCATAAAACACTTTGAAAAAGATTCATGCATCACTGGTTCCTTGATTCAGAATATAAAGAATGTAGCAAGTACATATACGTTGCAGTACGAAAGGGTCCCCTGACCCAAAGGTATATCATATATATGTAGAGAGAGAGCACATACCTAGTTTCATATGTAAACTCTCGTCATCTGAATTTGATGCTAGTTTATCAAGAGACATCTTACAGAAGAGGTGTAGAGCCAGCAAGCTAGTCAATGGAATACACATATTTGGAAGCTCAACATAAGAAAATAAGCCAAGAAGATTAGCAAAAGAAAAGCTTTAATTTATAGCCATTAAACAAGGCGAGATGTTGAAGAGCTCCTCCTATATCCAGCCCCATCAACAGCTCTGGAATCCCAATTGATTTTTTCCTCAAAAGGTACAAATATGGATCTTTAGGACATGGAAGTGTGATTTGTGGTTGCTTAATTATAAGGTCAAGGTCCAATTGTATGTTTAAGGTCCTCGGTACTTGCGGAAGCAGAGACAACCTTGAGGATGATCGACAGGAATCATGCCTCCACCTTTTGATGTGTCGATGGCCTCTAGCATGGAGACTACCTCGTCCATCTCCGGCCTCTTATCGGGGTTGGCATCCCAGCATCGTTTCATTACATTTGCCAGAGAACTTGGACAACATCTTGGTATCTCTGGTCTCAGATTCTGCGCAGAATCATGAATATCATCAAGCTGAATTACAAGTAAGACGTACCATGTTTACACATGAAAAGATACGTGAAGAGGTTTCACTTTTTTTTTTCTATTATTTGGGTCGGCCAAGAAGGGGCCGTGGGATAGAGTTGATAATTGGTTATTTAAGGAAGTCATACCTGACGGACCACAGCAGAAGTCACTTCAGAGAAACTAAGGTCCGGATATGGCATGTCGCAGCAATAGATCTCCCACAAACAGATGCCAAAACTGTAGACATCACATCTTCTATTATAGGGGTTGCCATTTAGGACCTGTGCAATTCATCCAGTTGACAAGTCAGTGGACAACTTCAAAACTGCCGCTCATGACTTCTAGAAAAAAAAAAGTGTCGATATGAACTAGACCATATTGATTGTGCACCAAAGCAGGAATTAAACTTCAAACTAGTAAACCCATGTTCTGATATGCATGTTTCATACCCTGAAGAGAACATTTTTTCAACAGTTTCTCCATAAAATAAAAGGCAATATTAGTAAGTACTGCTGCAAGAGCTAAAAGCTTAAACTTAAAAAGGGTATTGTTTTTGAGTATGAATTCCTACTCAAAAAGAGCAGGCTCTACCTCAGGAGCCATGTAACCAAGAGTCCCGGTCTCTCCAGTCATATCGTTAGGATTTGAAGCCTCAACACGAGCAACTCCAAAATCAGCAATTTTTACTGTGCGTGTCTTGTCTAATAGCATGTTCTCAGTCTTTACATCTCTGTGAACAATCTTTTGAGAGTGGAGGTAACTCAACCTACAATATTTTAAGACTCGTTCTCTTAGCACTAAACTGCAGAAGCTAATCTTCAGACGGCAGACAATAAAGGGATAGATAGCATCAGCCAATAACAATAAATGCAGAATATATATGCCGTTACCCTCTAGCAAGATCGAGTGCCATCTGGACAACTACTTTGAAAGCCAGTTTCCTTCTCCTATTCTTTATAAGGTAAGATTTCAAGGCACCGCCTGGAAGATATTCCACAACAACACAACAAACATTACTTGGCATGCCCATTTGACCATTTTCTGTTTGTATGTTCAGCCCTGAAGAGCCCATTGTTGCCCCAATAAACTGCAAATGGGGTTAGGGAAGAATAGTTAGGACTTCAATCTGTAACCACCTAAAAAATGGCAATAACATACAGCACGTTTCTAGAAAATAACAACCTATAAACTGGATGAAGGTTTTGTGGTAGCCATTTGACTAAAAAAGGTCAACAATCAATATTCTTTTAAGAAATGTAAAGCAACATATTTCAATTTCTTAACAGTATAAATCTATAACATAAATCAAATGTATCCTTCCGGCAAAATGAACTTTGAATTTTCAATGTGGTAGCAATCGTATTAAAAAACAAATAAACAACAACAAAACCACAGGAATGCACTGGTCATGGGAAATCAGGAAATCAGTCGAAGAGAAGTAACAAACATAAATCAGAAATAACCGGGATAGCAAAGAACAAATTCTCCCTTCTAAATGAGAATACAACAAAGTATCAAATACAAGGGAAACCAGTGGTGAAAAGGAGGGGAGGATTAGGCTACATAAGTTTCACTCTCCGACAAATGGTCAGACCGTAAAAATGAAGATGCCGCTGAATCATGAGAATCCAGTGAATTTCAATGGTCAGAAAGATGACAGGAAACTGAAAGCATACTGCTTTGAGGCAAACAGAAAGATGGTAAGAAACCAGGTTGAAGTGAACACTTAGGTTAAAATGTACAGACTTAAAAAGAGTTGAAGATTCTTTTTTTCTTTCCCCTAAATAAAAGGAATATGGAGAAGTGACCACGGTTGCCTCTGTGATGTAACCTAAGCGACTCTTATCCCTATCAGGCCCAAATCAAGTGAGATCTGGATTAGAACCAGAACTGTGCATTTAAACCATATCAAGAGATACATGTGGACCAGGTGGCCTCAAAAACTATAGATAGGGAACTACTACCACAAGGGGGTCCGCCTCCTTGACTTGTGTGAAGGCAGTGGCTACAGTCACACCTGCAATTCCCATGTGAGGACAGTGTTAAAGAACGAACTAGGGTCACTTGTTCCACTGGGCTACCACCTTCAGAGGTAAAAATAGAAGATTTTTCCTTTAAAATATGAGTCCTATTTTTTTCTTTTGACATGAACATAAAGTCAAAGTTTCACAGCAGTCAGGTTACTTAAAAGAAAAGGAAAAAGACAGAAAATAAATGTCCTGCATAAAAACACCCAGTGGAAATGTCTAATATTTTCTTCACATATGTGATAGCTTAACCTCAGCAACTTTCAAATGAATACGAGGAATATGATGTCAACTGAAACTGAATGTAACCACAGTATTTGGAATAACCTGTCATGTTATGAACTGATTGTTTAGCAGTTTATCCATACCAGATTATTTAGCATGTCAATCAATGCTAATGCTGTTCACTTAGCAAGTTTGAAATCAAGAGCAACTCAAGGTTCAATTTGAAATACTGGATGCAATTTCCCTTTGGCACCTAAAAAGAAAACTCAATGTTAAAAAAGCAACTTCAGGTTTCACATGCTATCAAGTCACTTGATATCCAATGTTCACTTGATCAAACTCATCAATTTGAATCGTCAAAAGCATCCTCCCGAATGGCAAAGAACATTCATGAGAAGCCAAAAACAGTAGCAAGGCAGTGAAAGTTCACTTTAGCTAATGAGAGGGATACCAGGATACAAACTCTTGAATATACATCGACTTAGGATCCTAAAGATTTGACCTTAGAAAATACCTGCCACTGAACACCAGCAATGGTGCCAATTACCATATTCTAACAGCAACATAAGAGCTACATGATTTTTATGCTCTTGCTAGGGCTAATTAGGGAAAACAACAACAATCATGTTACACTTGCAGAATGTACAACCTGTAGTAAGAAGAACTAAAATGATGGCTTTATACTAAGAAGTAAAACATATCAACCAGGAGAAAGCTTTCACATTATGAGACAAACTAATAGAAGTCCATTTTATAAACATACGAGACCAGTATCCCTTCCCTGTAAGGTAAGCTCCAATATATTCTGTTCTAGGAATTAATGTGTTTGGAAGGAGCTAATAGCTTACATGGAAACCCACACTGGAAAGAATAGAACGAAAGAACACCTTTATAAATGTAACTCCTGGCCATTGCTTCATACCTATACTGTTCTAGTTAGTATGAAACATCAAACACCCATACAGCACTTTGATGGAAAACTTAAAACTTGCAAGGAGCAAGGAGAGACCGAAACAAGATCATTTACTACTAGGATGATTGTGATAGAGAAGGTCACGATATTCCTGATTGTGTTCCAACTGCTGATTCACTTATGATTAAAATATTAATTGACTGTTGGAAATATTAAAGTTTAGTCTGATCACTTAATGGCATCTAAATACAGTTAGTGACCATTACAGCAATCATCATATTTAAAAATTTTGAATTAGAAGAATCTGTTAATTCTAGTGACTGTTCTAGCCATCACATAGCTAGTCTAAAAAGCCACAGGTCTCTGTAAATAGAGCCATATGATGGGATGTCCGCTAAGATTTCACAACATATGATTTTTTCAAATACTCATGTCTCAGTGACAGTCACATTGAATATTTCTCTTTTAAATGAGCAAGGAGAACTGCAGGAAATGTAACAATTTTCCTCCAACTGCTCTGCTTCTCACCCTTTTCTTGTGATCTCATTTTTACATGATTTCTCTCCTCAAGCCATCTTGAACAAGTTCTATTATTCAATAAAAACAGGACAATAATTTTGTATTCGAAATAATTCAATCAGAAAGGAGTTCTAGATGATTTTGCTTTGTATGAAATAACATAAATCATCATAATAGGGCTCCTTTCAATCCTGGAATAAATTTTTGTGCAGCACCAACATTTTTGCTAAATTAAACCAGGACAAAATATTGTCATGGGAAACAACTCTGTAACGCACCTTGAGCAGTCTGCCACAAATTTTTGAATTCTAGGTATGAAGCATTGACGCCTCCCAAAGAAAAAATTAAAAAAAAAATAACAATGGAAAAGATACCTAGTGTTAAGTGGTTGCTCCATTAGAGTGTGACCCCATCTGAAGCTCAGAAATATAGAAACAATGAACAGTATAGATAACCAACAATGCAAATCTTTATATCCGCCAGTTTTCGAAATAACATAGAAGAGACGGGGTCTAAGATTAGAAAGTTACCTTTGTTACGTTGGGATGATCAAGCTTATGCCAAACCACAACTTCCTGTATAAAAGCTGCTCTCAGTGATGCGATTTCAGCTTCGGATCGGTGACCCTCTTCACCCCAGTCCAGAAGTTTCACTGAAAAAGGATAAAAAGAAATAGAATAACGTCTGCATTAGTAAACCCCTTCCCTTGTAAAATAAAGCACTTCATTAGAAAACCATACAAACTTGTGTAAGATAAATAGTAAACAGAGAGATCAAAAGAGATTCAAAAAAGTTACAAAGTTAAAATAATATTGCAAAAGGAACAGATCAAAAAATAAAAAAAGGCTTAAAAAGCTAACTTTGTTTGGTTATGAAGCAAAAGCGTCAATTATGATGATGAGACTTAAAATAAACACAAAAACAACAACCAGAAGTGGTGATCCAAATTTCAAGCTTGCAGTTCATATTAATTAATGTCTTTCTTCCTTACTTTATTGCTACTAGTTCTGGACAATGGGATCACATGAAAGTTCACCAACACAGCATCCACACAAGTAATTGCAGTCACATGGCAATTCAATCCAACCCCTTCCTTGAGTCACGGGTTCCATAAGAATGCAATTAAATGAGGACTCAGCCACTTCCCCTTTAGATATCAAATTGAAGAGAAACTAAACAAGAACACCCAACACCCAAAAAAGAAAAGCATTAAAAAAAAACCCCAAAAAAATGAACATTAACAACAAGAACCAGAAGACGAAGAACAACAACAACAACAACAACTCAAACAATTAGATACATCTACACCTCAACAAATTTGGTGAAGAAGTTTCCTGATTCAAAATTTAATGCCCATTATCTTAAACAGCCTTATTTTGTGCAAACAGAGTCATAATAATGCCCAAATTGCGGAAGCAAAAAGAAAATGGACCATTACACCATTTCCCTGCAGGATCATGTGTA
This sequence comes from Diospyros kaki, assembly GCA_036245055.1. NCBI lineage: Eukaryota > Viridiplantae > Streptophyta > Magnoliopsida > Ericales > Ebenaceae > Diospyros > Diospyros kaki. The sequence continues at coordinate 10,908,568 of BSEG01000003.1, forward strand.
CTCAAATGGGTATGTAATCAAACCGAGTTTAAATCATATAACAGAAAAAGAAAATTAAACCAAAAAAACAGAAATTAAAATAATTAAAAATCTTAGAAGAAAGATCAAAAAACTAGAGGGGAAAATTTAAAGAGAGTGACCGGCAACATCTTGGCCGTCGTAGATGCCGCGGTGGACGGTGCCGAAGGTGCCGCGGGCAATGACCCCCTTGATGAGGAGCTTAGAGGGGTCGATCTCCCAGTCGGGGCGCTGCCTCGGGCTGCCGCTGGTGGTGGTGGCAGGTGGGTCGGAATCTTGGCGGCGGTGGTGGACAGTCTTGGGCGGCTGCGGCGACGGCGGCTGCTTGCTCTTCTCCATGGTCCAGACCCGGTTAAGGTGCCGCTCCAGCTGCTCGTCGAGGCTCTTGAGGTCAATCTGATCTGCCCGCACAAACCCATCACTGCTCTTCTCCATCACTGCTATCTGAATTCTCTCTGAGTCTGATCTGGGCACTTGAATTTGGTTAGTTCTTCTTCTGAGTGCGTATTCTACTTCCTGTTAAAACAATCTTAGCTGTGTGTGTGGAGTTGGAGGGGGTATGTGGTGTTGGTATTGTATGTGTATTATGTACAAGCATGGGCATGTGGGCACATGGACTTGCCTGTGACATAACGTGAGTTTCTGACCCACTTTGCTTTCCTCTCCTTACCTCCCCTCTTTCCTTTTTTTTTTTTTTCTTTCATAATTCTTTTTTGTCACTAAAAACTTTTAAGAGTATAGTTAGTCGCAAAACATCTCTTGTCTGCTGTCAAAGATTGTGGATCCATTGCACATCTCTTCTCCCTACACCATCATGTATTTTTTAAAAAAAAAATAAAAATTTTATATTAGAAAGAAATTAATAAGCGTTTATAATTTAAAATTAGGACATATTTTAAACTTCACAACAAAAATAAAAAGTATATAAATTATTAATATATATGCACAATCCATCTAACATTAAGAATATATATATATATATACACAAATGTTTGAAGGGATCTCCATTATTGAATTCATCCAACATAACACTTCCTTAAGGGTTATCTAGACTCTTGATGTCTGCTAAATAAAATCTTATCATGAAGGTCTTCGTTGTTATCAAAATACAACAATTGAGATTTATTGTGTGGGAACGCTACAGTTATCACAAAGTGAGGTAAACAACTGACAAGTGTCTACTCATGAAAATATGTAACAGGTGACTCTGGTATCTGATTGCCTAATAGGAGTCTCGAATAAGCCCTCAAGTGCTTCTCTGGTAGAAGATTAATCCTTTTAGGAATATTTTCCTATGTGTTTGGGGCATAACTATGATCACACGAACAAATTAGGAGGCACGTGGGGGCTTCTTACCTCGCATATGCCCTCTGATACTTAAATTAATATGTGAAAAAAAATAGTTATCCAAAGGAAGTCGCAAAAGATTTCGTTGGGTGCATAATAAATAAAGGATGCAATTAATGAATACAAAAGATGTACATTTTCCAATGAGAAAGGAGTTAATCATAGTATTTTTATTAGATGTCGGGGCTAAATATGCACGCAGCAAGCATAAGGACTGTGGTCTTTAGTCTAATTTGGACGGTCTTAAAGAGAAATTCCCCCCATAAGACTAAGTGGCCTAAGGTGTCCTTCAGGAGAATGTGGGCCTTATGACAAGTTGTTAAGCAGATTCTTAGCCTCTAAGTGACCCACTTGAGAAAGATTTTAGGTTGTCAGAGGTTGCCTCCAGATGTTTATTATTTTGGATTTAGCATGACGTTTCCAAGAGAGATTACACCCGATTAAAGATTATAAGATGTTGTATAATGCATGGGGCTTCCACGTGTGGTCTACTTGAAAAGAGGAAAGCTTAGGGATAGCCACGTGACTTAGCCAAAAGGGCCCATGTGGGATTACATGCTTTGTGAGTTGCAATGTGTGAGTGGGGAAGCGATGAAGATCTTTCGAAAACTTACGAGGTTTAAGTGTAATTTGGAAAACTAGGGGCTTCCATGTGTGGTCTAATAAAAAAAAAGAAAGCTTACAGGTAGCCACGCGTCTTAGCCAAAAGGGCCCAGTTGGGATTGCTTGCTTTGCGAGTTGCAATGTGTGAGTGGGGAGGTGATTAAGAGCTTTTAAAAATTTACAGGGTCTAAATGTTATGTGGAAAACTATGAACCAAATTAGTATAAATTTAATATATGAGCATGTGTAAGTAAGGGTGTTTGCAGGTCGAGTGGTCGCGTGTGCATACGAGGAATGAGAGGTCGCGAGCTTGAATCAAAGGGGAAATCCATGCTGGAATTAATTTTGGGGGCACGGGCACACGAGAAGAAGTAGCATGTAGCCCGAAAAGAAACATGGCCCATAAAGAACTTAAGCTTGGAGAGACATGAGTCCAAAAAAAGATGCTACCCGACCTAGAGAGAAGTTGAGTCTAGAAAAAGAAGAAGGGCAGAGAGATATGCATAGTCCAAAAAAAGCACACTCTAGAAAGAACATGAGCCTGGAAAGAAATGCAATTCAGAGAGAACATGAGTATTCGAAAAGAACGTGAGCCCGAAAAGAACATGAGTCTCCAAAAAGAGATGTGGCCAGGCCTCGAAGAGAAGCTAAGTCCAGAAAGAGAAGCGGCCCGAGGAGATATGTGTAGTCTGGAAAAAATATGGGTCCAGAGAGAAATGCGACTTGAGGAAATATCCACAGTTTGGAAAGAATATGGGTCCAAAGAAAGGCTGAGTTCGAAGAGAAGAAATGCGACCAAGAAAGGAATTAGCTCTGAAAGAAGAACATGCGACCAGGAGAGAATACAGCAAACCGAGAAGGAAAGAAGGCAGCAACCCAGGAACAAGCCAACTCCGGAAAGGATGTGACTTTGAAAAGAAGCTACCCGGGAAGAAGAAAGCTATTCCAAGAAGAAGCTGAGTTCGGAAAGAAGTGCCTTTGGGGAGAAATGTGACTCCCAACAAAAGTTGAGTGCGGAGAGAATGCAACTCTGAAAAGAAGCTGAGTCCAAGGAAAAGCTTTCGGGAAGAAATAATACTCTTTCGAGAAGAAATTCCAACACCCGAAAAGAATGCTTCAACTCTGCTATTTTACTATGTTTTTCCTCCTAATGGTCTCCCCTTATTATTTATTTTATTGTACTATTTATAGGGGAATATGTCATTTTTTTCTTTGGATAATTTTATCCTCAAAATCATGATAATTAACATTATTAATTATTATTTTACTATTTATTTATAATTATTCTTAAAAAAATACGTTCACTTATATTTATTTATTAAAAACACTTCTAAGTGAACACTTTAAAAAATTTATGACACAACAGCCTTCGTCGTAACATTATATTATAGTCTTATAAAAAGCTATTCTTTTAAATTTTGGAAATATATAACTATGGCACTATCACATGACAAGAAATATATATAGTCTTATAAAATGCAATTCTTTTAAATTTGTGAAATATATAACTATGGCACCATCACGTGACAAGAAATATATATAGTCTTATATATAGTCTTATTAAATTTGTGAAATATATAACTATGGCACTAGCAAACAAGAAGAAATAGTGAAAGTGACACCCCCATTAATGGTTTTTGTCATAATTTTTCTTTTTAATAATTTAATTATCATATAAAATCAGCCTAGTTATATCTTATATGTTTTCAACTAGGAGCACTCAGGTTTGCCATGATTGCTTATAGAAAGGCTATAGATAGGAAGGCTATAGACAGGAGACTCCCTATTTATTCTGGTACCTACATTTTATTCTTCGCCACATGCTAGTATTTTATTTAACTCCTCATCTCCTTGCCCGTAGGATAATAGGTAGTTAATAAATATCCATATAACTTATATATTTCATTTTATTAAATTTATACTCATAGTTTAAATAATTTGATACTTAAAAAATAACTATAATATTTAAATTATTCCAATACAATAAGGTCATATTTGTTAATTAAAATATAAATCAAAAAAGATAATATATAAAAAATATTTTAAATTTTTATTATTTTTAATATATTTATTAAATTTATTTGATAATATTTGAAAAAAAAAATTATGTGACTTCTTATCTAACATAATATACTTATATCTCCCTATCTCTCTAGATAAGTATATTTTGGATCTTAAAGATAAAATAAAATAATGTATATATTATTGAGTACATTCTAAAAAATTTAATAAAGAGTTTGATAAAATCTTAGAATGTTTTTTAGTCTTATATTGACCATTCTATATTTTGGTTAGAAAAACATTCTAATATTATCTTGATATAATTTTATCTTATTCATTTTAACCAACGTTACCTTAATAAATATTTTAAATATCTTACCCGTACCCTTCTCATAAATATTTTTTGATACAAAAACACTTTCCAATCAAAATAAAAATTTGACAAATATACCCCCATGGGTATGGTATAGTGGTAAAACACTTGGAATTTTATATGGAGTATTGTGATTCGAATCAGTGTGACGACTTAAAAGACAAATTTATTGCTAGAAAATAACATTTAGCTGGAAAGTAAATTCCGCATAGATTGTACCATATATCTAACTCTGAGTATGTATAAACTGTATTCACATCTGAATTTATCTGAAAGTGCATCAGGAGAAAATGCCACCCACCCTTAAAAATTAATCGAGTGAAACTTAGACACCCCAAATGAATAAAAAACAAATTTGACAAATATCCCAAAAATGAAATGTCCCCTGTATTTGTGAGTTGCTTCCATCAATTATATTAATTACCAGATCTTCTTAAATGTTTTTTTATTAATTCAAGATCCCCCCGGGCACTGGTTGATTCGGTATCCGAACTCTTCGTCAGGTATTATCTATGTTTTAGTCTTTTAGAATTATCCGAGGTTAAATTACGTCATTATTACATTATTATAATTTTTTACAGCATGGCTGATGCTTCAGCGATCCCTGTGGGCGATTCAATTCAGCAGTTTAATAAGTTGAAGATCAACACTTACAAGTAATTCTTAGATTTAGTCAAGTTTAAGTTCAACATCAATTATACTCTCAATAAGTTCTTGCGATAATTGTTCTTCAGTGGTTCTTTGTGTTTTTGTCCTCAATTATATAATAGAGATAAATTGCAGGTTGGGTTTTTATCCTTTATGTAGAAAAAGAATTGAACTTACGATCTATCAAATTACACTGACATATTATTTGCTTTTCTCCGATCCAATCTATACCTTGGGGTTTCAAAAAATTCTTAATAAGAGTAAGATCTAGTGGCACGTGATGACAAAATATGTGCCTTTGCGCTCTTATATATAATTAAGTGCAAGTAACTTAGTTTGTGAGATTTTTTAGTTATTTAATAGTATAGGTAGGTTTATTCATGGGTGAATACACTCGAAGATAATCGAATCGACTCGAATCAATGTAATTGGTTCAGTTTGATTTTTTTATGGGTCAATATGATCTTTTAAGTATAAATTTTTGGACTATATCAAGACTGATTTAATTTTGGGTCCACCATTTTGGGTGTATGGACCTGGCTGATTCAATCCATATATGTATATATATATATAATTAAAATATATAATGTATATATATAACATAAAATTATTAATTGGTTAGTGTACTTACTGCTAATTGGTTAGAGAGCTTAGTTGGCCATGTAATTTGTCAAGGTAGAAGCAGTTGGGTTGGATTGCATGGATAAGAAAGTCTAACTTGTTGCAATCTGAACTCATCATATGTTCATATTATATTTGCAGCACCAAAGCTTCATCTTAGCATTTTGAAGTTTCATTTTCAGCGTGCTATCTGTCGATATGCCGCAAATGTTGAAATCAAAATTCAAATCAAACCAACCAACTTGGTTAGGCTTTACTTAGTTAAGGCTGTCTCCAATGATTTGCCAAGTCAAACTTTTAGTTAGGGGATTATCGCGACCTACTCCAACTCTACTTGCCACCTTATTTCTTGCTCGCCATCTAAATTGCAAACGGGGAAATCCTCTCCTTTTTTAGTTAGCCTAAAGTCTACACTATCCTTCATCATCTCTTCTTGCAACAATCATTGTTGGAGGAGAGGCGTTGCCATTATCACCGTCGAGTCACGAACCTTCGTTAGAGACCTTTCAAGAGTCGCCATTGCCCATGGCTAGGGAAGACGAAGCGTTGCCATCGCCCACAACCAGAGAAGATGAATAAATACGATATGTCTTTGATTTCTATAACTGCGGTTTCGATTTCTCTTCTAATTGTTGGATAAATCCAATCAATCAGTCACAGCGGCAATTGAATGGCTGGGTTTCTGGGTTTTCTATTTTAGTTGTGTTTGTATTTTTTTATTGTGTTTTTTCTTATTTGTATTTTTTTTAGCATATTTGGATTATTTGTGTATTGTTTTGTGTTTAATTTGAATTGATTTTAGTATTAATTTAGTATATTTCGCGCTATTGATAAGGTAAACTAAATTAAAATTAAAATTAAAATTTATTAATAAATAAATAAAAATAAGAAGACAAATAGAGAATGAAATAAAAAATGTGATTGAAGTAAACATAATTTTTTAAGTAAAATAAAAATAAAGAGTGAATTATTTATAATATAATAAAGAGTAAAATAAAAAATGTGATCGAAGATAATCTTATAACCCAACTTAGTTAATTTTTACTTAATCATTAATTTAATTCTATGTATAATTTTTGGAATCCGATCAAGATCGGTTCAAGTTCAAGTTATTACTATACTTGAACCAACTTCACCCGTGGATGCCTCGAGAGAGGTGGGTATATTGGTTGCCAAAGTGGTGTGCTTGTCACTCATACAAGAACTCAAGCGGAGCAACAAATCATCAATTATTTCTGAGTAAAAAATCTTTTACTAAGACATTTTTTTACATGATCTAGCTATTTGGGTTTTGTTCGCCTAATGTCGGAAGAGACTATTCTTTTCCCCTAATTTGATCATTAGGTAAATTAGATATGATCACAAGTTTATACACTCTCAAGAGAATACACAATTAATTTCTACTAAATAAAATATTTTTGTCTCTACTAAGAGTTAATTTTTCGTTACTCACAAAAACAAAAAAAATTAAAAATTTTACCACTTACACCATTATCCTCGAAACATCACTAAGGCATCCTCACTAGGGATGGCAATTGTAACCGAAACCGTGGAGAACCGAACCGGTTAACGCTGTTAAAAATCGTTTGACTGGGTAATGGTTTGGTTTGGGAAAAAACCGAACATTGTTTCAATGGGTATGGTTTGGTTATGGTTTTCAGTAAAACCAAACCAAAACCGAATCGAATAATGGGTAACCGAACCAAATCGAATCGAATATATTATATATATATATAATAAAATAGATATAATATGTATATATAATATATATATATATTATATAAAAATCCAACCCAGCCTACCCAAGCCCAACCCACCCACGCCCACCCCAACCCACTCGAGCCCAACCCACCTGCGCGCAACCCACCCCAGCCCACTCGATCTGGCCTTCTCCCCCTTTTCTTCTCCCTTTCTCTTCTCCTTCCTCTCTCGATCTGGCTCTCGCTCTATCTCGTCCGCGCCCCCTAGCTCTCTATATCTCGATCTGCCCTCACTCGATCTCTCTTCCTAGGGCTCGACTCGACCCTTCTTGCTCTCGGCTCTCGCTCACCCTCGCTCGATATCTCTTGCTAGGGCTCAGTTCGGTCCTTCTTGCTCTCGGTCGCCCTCGATCTCTCTCACCATCGCGCCTCCTTTCTCTTGTTCGTCGGCGGGCGCTTGCCTTCACTCTCTACCTCTCTATTTCTCTCATTTGCCATCGTTGGCCCTCTCTTGCTCTCGGCTCCTCTTGCCCTCGCTCGCCCTAGCTCTCTGCCATTCTTGCTCTCGCTCGCCCTCGCTTGCCTTCCGACCTCTTACTCGACCCCTCTCGCCCTCGCTCGCCCTTGTTGCCTCTCGGTTCTCGCCCTCGCTCGCCCTCTGCCTCTCGGCTCTCACCCTCTCTCCCACGCTTGCTCGAGGGCTCGGCCAGTCAGCCTCGCCCACCCTTGCTCGCTGCTCTGGCCCTCGCTGCTTCTCAGCTCTCGCCATCTTGCTCGCCCTCTTGCTCTCGGCTCCTCTTGCCCTCGCTCGCCCTAGCTCTCTGCCATTCTTGCTCTCGCTCGCCCTCGCTTGCCTTCCGACCTCTTACTCGACCCCTCTCGCCCTCGCTCGCCCTTGTTGCCTCTCGGTTCTCGCCCTCGCTCGCCCTCTGCCTCTCGGCTCTCACCCTCTCTCCCACGCTTGCTCGAGGGCTCGGCCAGTCAGCCTCGCCCACCCTTGCTCGCTGCTCTGGCCCTCGCTGCCTCTCAGCTCTCGCCATCTTGCTCGCCTTCTTGCTCGCCCTCTTGCTCTCGGCTCCTCTTGCCCTCGCTCGCCCTAGCTCTCTGCCATTCTTGCTCTCGCTCGCCCTCGCTTGCCTTCCGACCTCTTACTCGACCCCTCTCGCCCTCGCTCGCCCTTGTTGCCTCTCGGTTCTCGCCCTCGCTCGCTCTCTGCCTCTCGGCTCTCACCCTCTCTCCCACGTTTGCTCGAGGGCTCGGCCAGTCAGCCTCGCCCACCCTTGCTCGTTGCTCTGGCCCTCGCTGCCTCTCGGCTCTCGCCATCTTGCTCGCCCTCTTGCTCGCCTTCTGCCTGCCTCTCGACTCTCATATAACTGGTTATTGGTATGGTTTTTTTTTATTTTTCGGTCATATTTTGTTTACTTGCTTGATTTGTTGTTGAGGTTGTTGTATTTTTTGTGCAAATTTTTACAGAATATGGCATGCTCATTTGTTGTTGAGGTTGTTGTATTTTTTGTGCAAATTTTTACAGAATATGACATGCTCATTTGTTGTTGAGGTTGTTGTATTTTTTGTGCAAATTTTTATAGAATATGGCATGCTCGCAAGAAGTTTTGTAACTTTATGCAAGAATAAGGTAACTTTATTAGTATTTATCTTTATTTGTTGTGAAATTATCAAAAAATTTTATGAATGTTATTTGTCTTTGTTTGTTGGTATGGATTAAATTAAAAAAAATCATGGTTAAACCGAAATCGAATCGAAACCGAATTGTTTGGTTATAGTTTTAAATTTTTAAAACTAAATGGGTTTTGGTTTGGTTTTGGTTTTAGGAATTTAAGTTTGATTTGGTTATGATTTTGACAAAAATTGAAACCAAACTGAACCATTGCCAACCCTAATCCTCACTGGTCCTGTCACCTCATTACGCTTATTGACTATGCGGTTGGACATCACTAAATCATAGAAGTAGAATAAAAGTAATCTCCCAATAACTTAAAACACAAGATCTTGCGGGCAAACGAACCAAACTTCGCCTCTTGCTTTGTGATTTTGTGCCGTGCTTTGCAAATAATGTTAACAAAATAGTGTTTGATAACTAGAAATGATATTATGCTTATAAATTTAAAAAGTAATTAGTAATAAATATGGGTCTTACAATATAAAAGCATAGCCCTTGTTTTTGGTTTTAAGCCTTAACTTGCTTTGGCAAGAGAGTCGGTTGTGATTTAAAAATCAAAACTGTTCAAATGTTCTTTACTAGACACAGGACAGATCTACTAATGAGCTGTACTACCAAATTTAATTTTAAAGTGTAAAAATAATTTTGATAGCAGTTTAATTTTAAAAAAAATATAATTCACCCTAAAATCTATTATGTGTAGGTCTCTAATCCTGATCATAATCTATTTATAAGTAAAAAATTATAAGCCTAAGACCAAATTTATCCAAATCTTATCATTAATGTTTTAATTTTTTAAATTCAATTTTTTAAAAAATTGAAAACACATTTTCTTTGTTATTTTAAAAACTATTTTTCAAAATAAAAAATTAGAAAATACATTCTCTTTGAAATTTTGAAAATAATTTTTTTAATAATATTTTATTCAATAAATTTGATTATTTAGTAAATTATAAATATTTAATATTAATATAATATTAAAAAATATATACATTTTAAAGTTAATGAATTTTGTAATATTTTTTCTCATTACAATAATAAAAATATGAATAAATAAATAAATATATTTTAATTTTAGTGTTTATTTTGGATGAAAATACTAAAAATAATTTTTTGTTGTTTTGAGTTTTCTTTACAAATTTTTTTATTTTTTTTCAAAAATTCATTTTTAAAAAAAGTAAAAAGAAAGAATTTTCATTATTTTAAAAAATTAAAAACTAAAAATAATTTAAAAATAATAAAAAGAACACAACCTAACTTTTTAACATTAACTTTTATCATTAATTTTAAATCTAAATCTTATAAAAAATTACATAAAAATTTTATTACATTAATTTTTTAAAATTTCAGCCCCCTTAAGCATAGATTCCTAAATTCATCCGTGATTAGACATTACTTTTTTAAAATTTTTTAAAAAATAATTATGCTTTAAAAGTATAACAATACCAAACAAATTATCTTACGTGATGGTATATTATTAGAACTTACGTAGCTTTTAAGTTATGTAACAACGGATAAATTTATACTTTGCACTCCTAAAGTTTAACAAAAAAATAATAATGATGATAAAAAAAAAAAGTCAATCAATCATTGTTTTTAAGATAGCACAATCTTGTTTGTACTTATCTGAGCAGGAGAATTGTCCATTTTGGCCTTATTTTAAAACAAAACCCATGTCTTTTCTCTCTTTTATTTGTTCTTTATTTCTATTTTATTGTCTTCTTTTCTCTCTCTTTATATACATAGAGAGCGTGACAGAGAAAAAGAAAAAATTTTGATCTATTAAATATAATATCTTATTAAATTATTGTATTGAAAGAATTAAATAAGATTGATTTCACATAATTATTATATTTGAATTATTATATTAACATTATTTAATATAAACTAAGTAACACTATTTAAGAGATCAAAATTCTCTCTCCTTATATATATATATTCCGATCTATCTATCTCGTCGATTACTTCTTAGAAACACCACTATGTGCTTGTCGTTATCGATGACAATATTTTTATATAATAAAAGTGTGTTTTCTCTATTTTTTGTATTGTTTGATCAAAATTTTGAAGTGTTTTAAGAATAGCAAAACAATTTTTCTGTTGTACAACAAAACTATGAGAAAAAAAATCATTAATAAACAAAAGTAGTAATCATTATCCTTTCTATATTTATATATATTGAATATATACATGTGCAATATATATATTATAAAAGATATTTTATATGTATATATATTTAAGTACTAAATTTTAAATAGATACACAGTGATAGTGGGGGAAGAACTCCATTGTTGAGGGCTTACTTCCCTTGGCAATGGGGGCAAACCCCCAATGGCTGGGGTTGAAGAAACCCCCAATTACGATGATCGGCACTGTATTATTTTTTTTTTTAAATTTATTACTTAAAAGTTAAAATATATATTGGACCGTACTAATCTATTGGGTTGTGGGCTCACAATTTGATACCTGGCTCGGTCTCCTGACTAGAGCTTAGCCCAAGAAGCTCGAATAGTCTTTCCATATAAGTCGAAATCTTTGTGTTAGTACCGGATCCTATGAACTCCGAGCAACTTGCATGCTAATCCTCATCAATCCGTAATCTTCATCGAATCCAAAATTCTCAAAGATGATCCCTATCATTATCGTGTATCTCGACTCTGTATACTTCCACGATGGCCGGTGACACTCAAGACACCTTCATTTCTATATAAACCAGCTTGATTATAGGCCAATATATGTTCTTTCAAATCCTTACCCACACTCTGCTATTTTGAACCCTTACTGACTTGAACGTTTGAGTGCTTGCAAGTGCTAGCCACCCTTGCTAGACCGCGACATTCTATCGCCATTGTAACTAGACCTGCCAACTCAGTTAGGTTGGAAGAAACATTTGGCGTCCACTGTGGGGCTCGGTAAAACTTACCTACCCCACACATCGAATTCCTACAGTCTTTTCTATGAACTATTCATGGTCAGAACCAGAAGTCACAACAACATGGCCCCAAACCAGGAGATTTCAAACATAACCGTCAACCATCAGGTAAAGAATCCAACAACCATGGAGGCCCTCCTTCAAACCATCTGACAGCTTCAAGACCAAGTCGTTGAGTTAACCCGTAATCAACAATGTGACTAGCATAATGAGTGGGTTGACGATGACGTAGAGGTCAACCATCATCAGCAGCTTTAGGCCATCCACACCTTCTTCCACCATCAGCATCCTTGTACACTCCAAGTCACACTTTCTCGAAGTTCATCATTTTTGTGCCCCTGCTAGAAGGATTCCACCTCCCTGACACGTTGGAGCTATATGACGGAACCTCCGACCCCCAGGAACATTTAACTATGTTCAATTATTTGATGCTATTAAGTAGGGGAACTGATCCGATTATGTGCTGTGCTTTTCCTAGCACTGTGAAGAAGTTTTCCCTATTGTGGTTCTCCACCCTGGAGCCTAACTCCACCCATGACTTTTTCAAACTCACCACACTTTTCTTTACCCATTTCTCCACTCGCCGAGCTCATCATAAAACCTCAGCCAGCTTAATTAACTTGAAGCAAGGGGAGAACGAGCTGCTCCGAGATTTCATGCACCGATTTAACCAGAAGGCCATCCAAATCAGGGATCTTAATCTAGCTGTTTCTCAGTACACCATCATGGCAGGGCTCAAGCTCAAGCCCTTCACCGACTCTCTGGCTTAGAAGCCTTCCACCAACTTTGACGAACTCCGGGTGCGAGCAACCAGCTATATATGTCAGGCCCCACTCCCAAATTTTCCCACTAGCATAGAAAGTCCGAATGAAGATCCATTCAAAATGGATACAAATACTCAAAAATTTCAAAAATTTCTTTTCATTTTCATATTTGCTCACTATCAATAAGAGCCAAAATAAATATTACAACATTCTTTACATCATCATCTTAGGCTTACCACCCATACATTTTCAAAATAAAGGGCATTAAGACTTTAAATACAAAATGAAACACTCTACTCATGCCTTCAAAACTATACTCATGGATCTTGAGGCTGAACATTTCTGTAAACAACTAACCGAAACTCACCCCAAATAACTATCTTCCCCTTTCCTAGAATGACGAAAGAAACAAAGGTGAGCTATAAGACTCAGCAAGTATATATCAAAGGAAAACATCAATAGATCAATATATGAAGGCATGAATAACTTAGAGCCAAGGAAAAATTATTACCCGACATCTAGACATTAATTGGATTCATACCTTCTACACTTGACAACAATATCCTCAAAAAAATACAATTTCTTACATTTTATCAAAACACATTTTCAATCCTATAAGGTAATCATGTACATGCGTAATAGATTGGCACACAAGGCCCTTTTAATCACATACATCATATATACATAAACGACACACAATCCATGCCATGTGGTTATACAACACGTTATCTATCCATAACATAAATGCATAAATGCACACATATGGTCCTTGGGGCCCACATAAAATACATATACTAGCGCTTAAGACCTTGAATACAAACCTGTCAGCAGCCAAGGACAGGCTACCAAATCAGTAACATTAGCCCAATGCTCTCGTATCATATCCACCTCTATCATCATCATGTGCCAAAGTACTCACAATCACATCATGGTCAAAAGCTGCTGTGGGACTCAAACCCCCAGTCTTACACATCACAAGATACAATTGTTGTGGAACTCAAACCCCCAATTTTACACATCACAAGATACAAGCCAATTCCACTTTCACCACTACCATGCAATATAATTACACGGACACACCACCATCTAATGCAATACATAAGGAATGCAATGGCTCTTGCAACATTAATGTGATGGCAAGGCCCTCATAAGTTAAGCATCAGGCCATACTACGCCCACATAGTAATTCACACGTGCAAATGTTTTACATGCATGTGTTCACCTATCATACACAAGTCAGCACTCACAAGCCAACTGTGTCATGCCAATGCTCACGCTCCCAACACATACAAAGCATGATCCCCAATGAATGCAACCCTTGGCCCAACATCACCATTCAATGCAATGAAGGTTTCAAGTAGATATTTCATACATGCTTCTTTATTAGAATGTTCACATCATGATCATCATGTTCACTTAGACATTTCAAGATCATATCCTCCCATGAGCCAATGATATTTTCATCTACATGATTTAACATCTCTTATTGAGTCTCATTTCCATACCATTTCTCAATATCAAGCAAATTGATTACATAAATTATCAAATCGAAGCTTATCGAGTTAGGGTCAAAACAGAAAAAATGAATTTTAATTCCAATATCGGGACAAAAAGTTATGGTTTAAGGAGTACAAGGTGCACAATCTTAAAGAAAGGTCTTAGTTGACTAATGAAAGTCTTAGTTGACTAAGGAAATGCTTAGTCAACTGAGAAAATTGCTTAGTTGACTGGGCCGAGGGCTGGCATAAAAATCTGAGAAAACTAGCCTCTGCTGAGTTGACTAAACCCGAAGATTAGTCGACCTGACGCACATAGAAAACACGAAATGATTTTGAAACACCCCAAAACGACCACCACTAGCTTGCTAACCCGCAAATGTCATTACTTGAATGAAAAATAGGGTGAACAAGCCCCAACGAGACCAACAACAAAACCCAACAAAAGTTTTGACATGACATACGGTCCGAAGGAAAAATCAAGAAAATATATAACCGATACCAAAAATAATTTTTAACAATGAGGGGATGAAAAACCATGAAGCATTTCGACATTGCAACGGAAAAGAAGGAAAGCTTGCACAAAATGCAATAAAAGTGCAAGGAGAACTTGCATTGATGAAGAAAATCCAAGAAGAAGAAGAAAACACCCAACTGCAACCTTCACTTGAATTCCAACCTAAGAAAATAACTAGAAGAAAAATAAGCAAAGAAGAAAAAGAAGAAGAAGAAGAAGAAGAGAAGATCTGTTGAGAGAAGCAAAATGGAGAGAAGAAAAGAAGATTCAAGAAGGAAGAAGAAGAATGAAGCAAGAAAGAGAAGCATGGGGAGGGAATGGGTTGCACGTCCCCTCCCCAACCACCCCCCTATTTTCTTCCACTTTTGCCCCTTATTAATACACACATACACAATCAAATATCCATGCTCCTATTGGTAATTTGCTTCATTTTCCATTTCTTTTATCTTTTCTTTATTCATTCCATAATGCAAAATTCCATTTTACCCTTACCTTTTCCTTACGCAACATATAATATATAAGCCCAATTTGGACATTTTGCATTTCCATTTTCTTTATTCACACATGTTCCAATATGTGTGTGTACATATACATACATACATATATATATATATATTTATAACCCATTTAAACAAAACCCACATTTATATGCATGGCCCTAGCCCATATCAAAACCCAATTAAATAAAATGGCCCACTTCCATCTTAGGCCCCAAATAAAATAACACACACACACATTTAATTCATTTTAAGCCCAATGGCCTCAACCCAATTTATAAATGAATTTTAGCTCTTCAATTGTATTGGGCTTTTTAACCCTTGGCCCAAACACATTACCCGCACAATCATTTTTTAACTATTTACCATACATTAATTCCAAAAATAATATTTTCACTAAAGTAACTTTTTCGCTAATGGCCTCTTAATCCCAATATTTCAAATATTAAATCCAAAAATTAATATCCACATATAAAAATAATTAATTCCAACATTTAATTCTAATGATGGCCCCAAAATATGGCATGCGAAATAAAATTTTAATAAATATACTTTAGACCCATTAATGGGTCGTTATAATATAAATGAGGAAGAAGTGTTGGCCACTAGACGTTGTAGCTCCTAGCCACAGCCGAATCAGTGGCTAAGGCTATCCACCGAGAATCACCGCCACCTTGAGAGAGACTCCGGCTGCATAAGAGAGAACAAAGACTGAGCTAGGGGGCGAAGAGAGCCAGCCAGGGGTCTTGAGCCACCCCGGTTGCCCTATGATGCTTACACCCCTCTGACGACAAGGAGAGATTGGTTCTTCTAAGAAGTCTGCAATTCAAGAATAATTCCACTTCCCAAGGTGAGAACCCGGCCTAACCCCGGCTCCAATGTGGACACTAGCAAGCGCTATGATTGTCATTGCAAGTTAGGCCACACAACCGAGGAATGTCCCACCCTCAAGGACTAGAACGAGAAGATGGTCAGAGAAGGCCACCTCCGCTAGTATGTTTATATGAGGCAAATTCGGAGTAGAGAGCCGTGTGATGATCGACTCCTGAGGAGAAGTTGTAGCCCATAAAGGAGACCTAGGGCTGAAGAAGGTTAAGAAGCCAGGGCGACCCACCTGAAACAAATATGAGGGGTTATTGACACAATTTCTAAGGGCTTGGTGGGTAGAGGAGATTCCAGTTCGGTAAGAAAACGACACCTAAGGGCGATGATGACCGAGAAGGATGGCCCGACACTAGTAATCTCCTTTACCGATGAAGATTATACAAATATCGACCAAAATTTAGACGAACCCATGGTAATATATGTGGTTGCGGCCAACTTTGTCATCAAGAAGGTCCTAATAGACCAGGGGAGCTCGCCTAACTTACTATACTTGTTAACTTTAAAGAAACTGGGGATACCAGGAGAGGATTTGAAGCCATTTAATGGAAACATAGTTGGTTTCTCGAGGAAGTAGGTGAAAGTAAAAGGGTACATTGAGTTGCTAACTACATTTGGATCAATTTCGCTACTCAAAACAGTAGGCATCAAGTACTTGATGTTAATTATCAAACACCTTACAATGCTCTACTAGGCCACCCGTCTCTCAATTCGTTGGGTGTAGTTTTTTCTACTCCACAACTAACCATGAAATTCCCAATCCTGGCCACTGAGGTCAGAGTGGTCCATAATGACCAAAAGGAGGTCCAATAGTGCTACAAGACAACTTGAGAGTTCAACAATCCCCGTTTAACAGGGGGAGCCACGACAACCAAATCACTGCTAGCCTGTTTGCAAGTCGAGCTAGATCCATGGAGTGAGTTCCCAGATAGCCGACCACAAGCCAAGGAAGAGCTAATGCTCGTGAGTTTAGGACCCCACCTAGAGCAGATAACTAGGGTCAGCACCGCACTTCCCCATGACCTCAAGGAGCATTTAACCACGTTGCTTCAATGAAATGCTGACCTTTTTGCTTGGACACCTGCAGACATGTCAGGTATCAACCCGTCTTTCATTTGCCATAAGTTGGCCATAGATTCCAATACGAGGCCGGTCATGCAAAGAAAAAGAAAATTGGGCGAGCAAAGGCAACGAGAAGTAGTTGAGGAGACATTAAAGCTCCTCTAGGCTGGATTTATAAGGGAAGTGCATTATACCACTTGGCTGTCAAATGTGGTGATGGTGAAGACATCCTCAGGAAAATGGAGGATGTGTATAGACCTCATCGACCTGAACAAGACATGTTCAAAGGATTCTTACCCTTTACCAAATATCGATTGGCTTGTGGACGGAGCCTCAGGGTATAGATATCTCAGCTTTATGGATGTCTGTTCGGTGTACAATCAAATTTGAATGCACCCAGATGACGAAGAAAAGATAGCTTTCATCACCGAGAACGCGAATTTCTGCTACAAGGTCATGCCGTTTGGATTAAAGAACGCAGGGGTTACATACCAACGGATGATGAATAAGGTATTTGTTGATAAAATAGGATGCAACATTGAAGTTACATTGAAGATATCGTGGCCAAGACATCAGAGAGAATAGATCATTACTCAGATCTAGCCGAGATCTTCAAGTAAATCCGATGACACAACATGAGGCTGAATCTAGATAAGTGCATTTTTTATGTGCAGGCCGAAAAGTTCCTCGGATTCATGCTCCGCAATAGGGGAATAGAAGCCAACCCTAACAAATGTCAAGTTATCCTTGAGATACACAGCCCAAACAATGTGAAAGAAGTCCAACGGCTAACAGGCCATATCCCGTTTTATCTCGAAGTTAATAGACCGAGCTCAAACTTTCTTCCAATGTTTAAAGAAGCCAACTAAGTTCTAGTGGACGAAACAGTGTGAAGCTGCTTTCCAAGAGCTGAAGCACTTCCTAATCACCCTTCTCATTCTCTCCAGGCTAGAGCTTGGCGAAGAGTTTCTGCTCTACCTCTCTGTCTCTGAAGGTGCGCTTCGCTCGGTGTTAGTAAGGGAAGACGAAAAAATACAACGACCAATCTATTTCGTTAGCAAAGTTTTGTAAGGGCCTGAAATTTGATATCAGAAGATAAAAAAACTAGCCCTGGCCCTAGTTACTGTAGCCTGAAAGCTCAGGCATTATTTCCAGAGTCATCAAATCACAGTGCTAACCGATCAACCAATCAGGCAGTTGCTCCAGAAGCCTGAGCTTTCAGGAAAAATGATCACATGGTCGATGGAACTTTTTGAGTTCGGCATACAGTACCAACCCTGTAAACACATTAAATCCTAGGTACTATCTAAATTTTGTGCTGAGTTATCTTCACCTACTCAAAGTTCTGATAGTAACCCTTGGATTTTGTCAGTTAACGGAGCCCCAAACATTAAGGGAAGCGAGGTAGGAATAATCTTGGAGGGACTAGATGGGCTTCTGATCGAACTGTCCTTCCGCTTCAACTTCAGGGTGAGCAACAACCAAGCCGAGCATGAAGCCCTCATCGTCGGTCTAGGCTTGGCCAAAAAAGTTGAAGCCATTAGGCTGATCGTAAAGAGTGATTCACAATTGATGGCTAATCAAGTTGAAGGTAAATTTTAGGCAAAAAATCCCCAGCTCGGCAAGTATCTCGACAAGGTCAAGATTCTATCTGAAGCCTTCGAATCTTTTAACATTGAATACATTCTAAGGGAGCAAAATTCAAGAGCAGACTTGCTCTCAAAGCTCGCTAGCACTAAGGCTCCAGGAAACAACCAGTCAGTCATAAAGGAAACTTTGAATTCACCAACTGTTGACTTAAAAGTACATGCTGTAAAGGCAAACCCCAGCTTCTGGGAATCCCCATCATCTAATTTTTGAAGGAATGAGTGCTACTTGACAACCCGAAGGAGGCCAAGAAGTTAAGGAGGACGGCCAACCTTTACACCATGATCAGGGATCAATTGTACAAAATAAGCTTTACCATGCCACTTCTCAAGTGCGTGGATGGGAGGCAAGTCGCTTACGTGATGTCCAAAGTCCATGAGGGGATATATGGAAGCAACATTGGGGGCTGGTCCTTAACAACAAAAATACTACGGGTAGGGTATTATTGGTTAACCATGCGTAATGAGTGCCTGGAATATGTGAAAAGATGTGAAAAGTCCTAGAAGTATGCAAATGCACATCACTCGCCACTGGAAGAACTCCACAGCCTCGACGTATCTTGACCCTTCTACAAGTAGGGGATTGACCTACTCGGACCTTTCCCACTAGCCCCGAGCTAGCTCAAGTTCATTGTGGTGGCCATTGATTACTTCACCAAGTGGATCGAAGCTGAACCTCTAGCAACAATTATGGTAGAAAAAGTTAAAAAGTTCATTTGGAAAAATTTTATTTGCAGATACGACTTGCCCAGTTTAATCATTTCCGACAATGGAACTCAATTTACCAATACAAAGTTCTGAGAATTTTGTAAGGAGCTCGGCATTCATCAAGCCTTCACCTCGGTCGAGCATCCCCATGTAAACAGACAAATTGAGGCCGCTAATAAGGTCATCCTTGTCGGGCTCAAGAAGCGATTAGAAGAGTTCCTTATGGTTCTATGGTCATATCATATCACAATACATACATCAATAATGGAGATCCCTTTCAGGCTCACCTATGGGTCAGAAGCAATGATTCTGGTGGAAGTTGGGGAGTAGAGCCCCCAAACGCAGCACTTCTAAGAAGATTCCAATGGCTATAAGCAAAGGATTGATCTGGATCTCCTCTAGGAAGTACGAGACTTGGCCCATATTCGAGAACAAATAGCTAAGTAAAGGGCGGTCCAGAAGTACAATTTCGGGGTCAGGCCCTATAGTTTTCAGGAAGAAGACATGATCTTGAGAAAGATAGAAATTGCAAGGCAACAACCTAGAGAAGGAAAGCTTGACGCCAACTGGTCAGGCAATTATCGAGTCACTCGTAACCTCAACAACGGAGCTTACCACCTCTCCGAGCTCTTAGGACGACCCCAACCAAGGTCGTGGAATGTAGCCAATCTACGAAAGTATTATAGCTAAGTAACGGTCTCATGATCATTCTCATGAAGTTACCTATGGATACGAGCAAATATGTGGAAGAAGAAGTAAGAAGGCAACTTGACCCAAACTCGCGAGCGATCGAGTGCATGAAGAATGTTGAAGCTCTTGGAAACTAGGGTTTGAAAATCAGTCACAAAAGTGAGAAGCGGGAAAACGGCCTGCAGGAGCCTTTATATAGGCATCGCACGACACATCCAACGGACGGAGATCAAGCGTCGCCAAACACCCAGGGAGATCATGCCACTTGTCACACATTAAACACCTTACGATAAAACGGTAAAATAAGTCCCTGTCCGCCCATGGCGTCTGTAAATCCTGCATCGAGCGATAGGAAGGACTGGAACAACTTACCCTGATGGGCCTATGCGAACTTCCCAGGGGGTCACCCATCCTTGAACTGCTCCCAGCTCAAGCACACTTAACTCCGGAGTTCCTTGCCTACATTCAGCTCAAAAGGTATCTAACTGGTGTTGTTTCCTTTCTTACACTATCCTCGATATATACTAACTTCTCTGGGCTCCCAGGGTATTACATTCTCCCCCCTAGAGCACATGACGTCCTCGTCATGCGACCTTACAACTGGTCCCAGACCTTCTCCCCTTTGGAGGCTGCCATCCTAGAAGCCTGCAAGGAGCCAGTCTTTGTACAGCCTCTCGAGCCCCGGTACCACTCCCCGCCCTTGTCGGACCGCCTTCTCCAAGGGTCAGCTCTGATACCACCTGTAACATCCCGCATCGAGCGATAGGAAGGATCAGAACAACTTACCCTGATGGGCTTACGCAAACTTCCCAGGGGGTCACCCATCCTTGAACTACTCCCAACTCAAGCACGCTTAACCCCGGAGTTCCTTGCCTATATTCAGCCCAAAAGGTATCCAGCTGGTGTTATTTCCTTTCTTGCACTATCCTCGATATATACTAACTTCTCAGGGCTCCCGGGGTATTACAGCATCACACCTTCTTGGACGGACGCCTCAGATTTCAAGACTACGTGCGGTATTTGTCAGAACCTTAAACAATGCCCATCAGGAGTGTAACATCCTTAAAATTCTCCTCAATTTTAGCTATAACATCAATAGCAAAATAGATACAATACACCTTAGGGCTGACATACACACAATGAAGCTTTAGACAATTAAGTCTAATTAATTACAACATTTGGCCCTTCATTTACAATTCACTCCTAGAGATCTTTTCGGTCGAGATCACCCTGTTCACGTAGCCACTTAAGACTGACCCGCCACACGCCCGTCCTCAACGTCAGCTCTCATACATGGTGAGCCACAAGGCTCAACAAGTATATCTGAAATGAAAGAGGCACAGTAGGGAATTGATGCAAGATAGAATATAACACCTATTACATGAGAGACGACTATGCTATCACTTGTAACACCTTATGCTCTTACTATACCTTTCAACATTACACAATCAAGTATGTCATACTCACCCATGTCACGTTACCCACATTACACCCCCATGCCATGTCGCAAGTCACATCATGCAGAATGATATGCTTTTCCACATTTAGCACCCACGCTATGGCACAGACTTTCACAAACGCACAAATGTTCCCACTACATGCTTTAATGTGCACTTTATAAGCCAAATGTATATGTATAAACATGCCATGGCCTACCTGTTTACTCACACACCACGCGTCATTTATATGTGAAGATGCTAGGTTTTATTTATGTTTTCTTACAACATGCAACAATACACACTCCACATACCATATATAAATGTGTAAGATATCATGTTAACACTGTGGACCATCATCCACCCTCATCCTGGCTTCATTCCAGGTGAGTCTATCAAGTCATAACTCCCTTGGTTGCTCACCGAGTATCTCTCATCTTGGCTTCCACCCAGGTGAGTTCGGCAAGCCGTAGCTCCCTTGGTCATTCACTGAGTCTATAGAAAGCTGGATATCCCTTTCTTACGGTCACACTGTCGTACAAAATAATAGGTGTGCTAACTCAAGTATCAATATGTCATCCACTGTAATTTCATCATGATGATTTTCCTTAACATGTTTCCTGTTCACATAGCTTACCATGTATATACCCTGCGTTACAGATTACCACATGTACGATACATGCTTATGATCATGAGGAGCAGTGGCTCATAGGCTCACACATGTCAATATGTTCAACAGTGACCTACTCAATACCCTATCTCATAGTATTCATCAACCATGCATGCCTTCTTTGGCACATCACATGCATATCTTGCCTGAACATCACCGGCTCAGTGATAGTAGTGCCCTTACTCATAGGCTGAGGGGACACATATTGTCAAGTACAAGCAACTTGCTCAACTCACATGTAAGCACACAGATATCATGTCATGAAAGAGACATGTTTCCATACACATCATGCCACTACCCATACCATCTGACACCCCCAATTGACGTTATACACCTCCAAACCCACATGTGTATGGTAACAACACACTTATGGATCTAGGCCCCAGCCCAGTATTTATAAGTTGACACGTTAATATTTCATATGGTCTTGGAGTTAGGATAGGAACCCCTGTATGGCATGAGTATTTATACCTCTTCATTTTAAGGATTAAGGGTAAAGCTCGTCATTAATCTCATTATTGACTGGTCTAGAAGACTCAATAATATTGAAGATTAAACGAGGGCTGGTTAGTTGACCACCACTATCATATGAGATAATTATGTGGACACATTAATATTTCCCTGGCCGCATTGAGTCCCCCCGACTCTCTAAGAACCTAGCCCCACAATGAGTTAGCATCATTCCCAAGGAACAAGGGAGATACAAAGCCCTGTGATGGTTAGAAGTAAATATCACAAGGAGTCTATTATTTCTCTTAAACCACGACCACCAAACTCCCCAACAACTCATGCATTATAAAGTAGTTACCTCGCATACTCACAAAATTAATATTTGGAACCGAATCAAAAGAAGGGAGAAAATAGATTGCACAAACGACAAGGTTTTAGATACGAATTAAAGAGCACCCTAAGAGGGGCTAGAACTTGTCTTTAAATAGTCGATTTTCGTCTTTCTCGCACTCCCACTGCAAAGAATTGCATTCACAGCAAATAATGATTCCACGACCCTAAATAATTAATTTCAACCGTGTAAAACTTGTAATTTAAATGTCGAGTGCTTCTAATATTTTTTTCCACATACCCGGTTACTTCAAATCCTAGTTGTATCACTTTTTTTCAATTTTTCCCTCATTTTCCATCCCATTTTCACCCTTGATCGCACCTCCTTCTTCCTTCATTCTCTTTTTTGTTTCTATTACTTGGAGACTGCCCGAAATAGGCTTAAAGAGAAGCAAAATGTGGGGCTGAGGTGTAACCACGTGGCACCTCCTGCAGCTGCATACGGCAGCCACCACCCCAGCTTGAAACGACCTCTCATTTCGAGCTGGCCTTTGTTGGAAAAACCAACATTTTCCTTCCGCGAGCACAACTTTCCCCCTGTCTTGAACCTAGGACCAACCATAACCCCATGCACGCACGTATCGTTCGAGCTAGCACCACTTTCAACTATAATACGTCCCCTATTAAATTTAAGGTGATTCTGCTGCCCTTTCCGAAAATCACACATAACACCCATAATTTTCGACAATTAACACACTCCACCATATTAATATCACTAACACCCCAACCTTCTGCAAATTCTTAGATATACCCCTTTCTATAAATACATCAATTTCATGAGTACGTTACCACATATTGGCAATTCCATAAATACCCCCAACTAAAATATTTAATTATCTTAATTACCCAATTCATTACTCGGCATCCAATTTCATAGAATTACATATGGACACCCCATGTCGTCATTTTCCAGTATAAACTCGCCGGCCCTAGAACACCTTAACGAGCTATTCAAGGATTCCTTAAGCAAATTTCTTAAAACCATAAATCCTCGATAGAGTATTCCCAATTCTCAGATTTACACATTAATATTATTTTTCTCCCAAAATACTGGGACGTTACACGGAGTTACCAAGTTCGGCCACATAAATCTCGTTCTCGTTAGGCACGGCCTTAGCAAGCTTGGCTCCAACAAGCTCGGTCTAATGTTGATGTGAATTATAGCGTTAGCACCACCTCAGCTACACTCTAAGCTCGGATGCTCGCCCCTATGAACACCCAATTTTGGGGGCTCTGGAGCGTACTGATCTATTGGGTCGTGGGCCTACATCTTGATACTGAGCCTGGCCCCCTAACTAGAGCTTAGTCCAAGAAGCTCGGATAGCCTTTCCATATAAGTCGAGATCCTTGTGCCAGTAACGGATCCTATCATCTTTGAGCAACTTCCACGCTGATCCTCATTAGCCCGTAATCTTCATCGAATCTAAGATCCTCGAAGATGATCCATATCACTACTGTGTATCTCGACCCTCTATCCTTCCACAATGGCCTGCAACACGCAAGACACCTTCATCTCTATATAAACCAGTTGATCACAAGTCAATGTATGTTCTTTCCAAGTCTTACCCATACTCTACTATTTTGAACCCTCATTGATTTGAGCATCGGAGTGCTTATAGGTGCCAACCACCTTCGCCGGACTGCGACATTCTGCCGCCATTGCAGCCAGACCAGCCAACCCTATTGGGTCGAAAGGATAATATACTAATATATGTGTACATATATGTAATATGTATGTATGTAATAGAAAATATATTTTTTCAGTGTAAAAACTAAAATAACTTTCGTATAATTTAAAATAATATTTAATCATAAAAATTTATTTCATAATCCTATTTAGCCAGTGTTTGTTAATCAAGATATAGATAAAAAAAGGTAAAATATGTAAAGTATTCTAGACTTTTGTCATTTTCAATGTATTTGTTAAATATATCTGACTACCCTTGAAAAAAAAGTTACGTGACTTCTTATCTGTAATTTTTTATATATGTTTATCTCTCTCTCTTTCTTAAGATAAACATATCTTAGATGTAAGCGCCCATGCCAGGATATCCCAACCGCCCGGACAACCGGAACGGGAGCACTTACGGAAGGGAAAAATAATGAAATACAAGACAAAGACCACCCTGGCATGCATACTCAAAAATGAGAGCAACAGAAGCGAAGCAAAATGCATGCATGCACTACGGGTACCCCGCTAGCACAGCGGTCGTAAGGTAAGTAAAAGAATACAAACTCCTGTGCCGATAGACAAAAGACTCGAGGAATGACCTGGCACAGTGAAAATAATAGAGTAAATCATACTCTACCATCAGAGTTGATAGGGATTAACGGGACTGCCTGTACACCATACCGATTTTGCTGCTAAACGCTGACTCTCTTGCTCGGACCCACGCTGGCACTACCTGGAATGATGGAAAGCAAAGTGAGTCGAGAGACTCAGCAAGCATGAGGAAAAGAAAGGCCGAAGGCTGAACATAACCAGAAAATTCTCCCCAAAATAAACCCCCAGGTACACACAAGGCATGAGACGCTACAACATAACAGTATAGCATAATAAAAGCACATACCGGTCCTTGGGGCCTACACAAGACACACGGCACCCAAGTCCAATACCAACCTGCCGCTGCCCTGAAAGGCAACAAATATCTCCACAAACCTGCG
The DNA here is from genome assembly GCA_036245055.1 of Diospyros kaki. Lineage (NCBI taxonomy): Eukaryota > Viridiplantae > Streptophyta > Magnoliopsida > Ericales > Ebenaceae > Diospyros > Diospyros kaki. Next base: position 10,934,364 of record BSEG01000003.1, read on the forward strand.
CGCGCGATCCCGGGCCGGTACTCCCGTCGCCCGTCCCCGTCGGTACTCCCGACAACCGAGCCATAGGCTCCCTTGGAACGGTACTCCCGTCCGAGAACTAATAACTATCAGTAGCCATGCAATGCACATAAAAATGCAATGGCGTAGTGAGCATCAACGTGATACAAGGCGCCCATACATCCAGGCATCAGGTCATGCTCCGCCCACATAGTAAACCACACGCCATGCATATGCTCGCGCTGGATGCAACCTAACCAGGCTAGAATGTCCGTGTCTAAGCATACTCAATAAATGGATATCCCAACATGCATCCCGTACCCATGTACATATCAAATCATGAACAGTAATACAATGCATCTACTCATGCAGTAAATCACATATCGGCAGAGCTAGTCAGTAGTGCCCGGCACCGGTCAACGGTCAGTGACTAGGAGTATCCGCCTGACGGTCCACTTCAGGGCCGTATAATAGGCTACCCTAACGTCACCAAACAGTTGACCCCTGCCCCACTGCTCAATAGCTCTAACCAAATCATAAATAAATCCGAGAAAAACTGTAAATAACACCCGCATAACTAGGAACCTAGTTCCCCAAACTGGGTTCAGCATCATTCCGAAAGGAATGGGGGCGGTACAAACCCCCGTAGGCACTCAACAAACGAAATTATAGAAACCTCAGATTTAATTTAAATTAAAACGAATGAATAATAATTCAACAAACAAGGGTAGGTGCCGAATTAAAGTGAGGGAGGTGATGAAATACATGAAATCACGGGATCTTTCACGGGAATTAAAGATCAGGAAGAGAGGGTTGAGAGTTTGCCTTTACACGGTCGTTTCTTGTATTTCTTGCACTCCCGCTGCTGAGTAAAACGTTCGTTGGGAATAAATAAAATCGCGGCTTAAATTAAATAAATCTACCGTGTAATATTAATAATTTAATTGTCTAAAATCCCTTGTAAGCGCACCACAATTAAAATCTCAACGAGCCTCATATTTATTTTAAATTAAATCACGCTAATAAAATCATCGAAGCCCGCTTAATAATTTAAATTTAAATTAAATGACTCAAAATTCCATAATTAATAAACTGGCTGAAACATACGAAGGGAGGGTATAAAATACGAGAAATCACAGGGTTTCTCACGGGAATTAAGGAATACGAGGAAAGGAATTGGAACTTGCCTGAAACCAGCTGATTCCGACCTCTCTCGAGCTCCCGAGACAAATTAAATCATTTTTTGGCAAATAACACAATCGGGACTCAAATTAATCGCGTAAAATTTATAATTTAAACACATAATGCTTCTACTAATTTTTACCCACGTACCTGATCACTTTTCATGCCGAGAAAATTCCAAAATTATTTTATTTTCCCTTATTTTCTTCCTTTCCTTTTCTTTTCTTTCTTTTCTCTTCTTTCTTCTCTTTCTCCTTCTTCTTCTTTTCTTCTTCCTCCCTGCATCTCCCGCGCGCCTGCAACTCCATTTCTTCTTCTCCTTTCCTTTCCTTCTTCTTCTTTTCTTCTTCCTTTCTTCCTCTTCTTCTTCTTCTTCTTCTTTTTCTTCTTCCCTTCTTCTTCCCGCGGCCGCAGCTGTTCTTCTTCCTTCTTCCTTGGCGCGCACAACACCTGTGCGTTCCAGCAATCAGCTGCTGCCGGCCTCCGTTGCCGCCTCCGCGCGCCACCGCGCGTCACCGCGCGCGTCTGCTGGCCCGTTGCTGCTCGCACGTCGCTCTCCCCGCTGCTGCTTCCTCGCTTGGCTGCCATGGCCGAGCTTCTCTCGGAGCTTCCATGGCTGCCACTCCTCTCCCCTTCTTCCTATCTCTCCATCTCTCTCTCTCTCTATCTCTCTCTCTCTCGATCACTCGACCCCCAGCTCCCTCGCGAGCTCTCCTTCTCTTACTCTCACACTCTGCTCCTCTGGTTTCTCCATTCGACCAGAAGCTTCAAGAAGCTTCAATGAGAGACACAAAAAAATATCAAAATTTGGCCATTGTTGATGGCTTGGAGACCATGCCCACGCACCGCCTCTCTTTTTAACAAATTAACTAATTTAATTAATTTAATTTAATTTCACTTATTATTTTTGTGAATATATATGTGTACGTGTATTTATATATTAATTTAGATTAAATTAACATAATTTACAAATTTATTAATTTTGAGATATTACAATTCTCCCCTCCTTAATAGAATTTCGTCCTCGAAATTCGCGTTCAATCTATTTCCTCAAGATACGCTCACAACTCTTGTGATAATACCTAACATCTCTTCCAGGACATTCCATACCATCATTTTCCAGCATTACCACAACTCCGAGTCTACCACGTATCCTACTTGACTTCTCTCATTAGCACATCTCCCCAATCCATCACCTCACCTGGACCACGTTATGACCACTAATGCTGTAATCAACTCAGGGAACATCATCAATCATATTACCTACAACCACAAGGTTCGCCTACTATAGTATCATAACCTCACCGTGTACCTAAGCTATCCCGCGATCTCATCACACTTCCGTTTGATACTATCTCAACCATATATCAACCTAAAGGAAAACTCAAACCTCCGAGATATTCAATCCCAATGATAAACTGTTTCACAACACCCGGCTTAATGCAAAGTCAGCTAACTTCAAATATAATCGATAGTGACAGAAGTGAAGCCATCCTCTCGCATGACGAGAGATTAATACTCGGTAATGTGACTAAGACCTGCCGTGTACCTATGAGGCATAGGGACATGGAAATGAGACAACATACTCAATCAAGAATTCAACAGTAATATCTTTTAGTCTGACTTTTTCCAACTGATTTTTAACCAGATACACAACATTTCCTCGGCAGTACTTTTCCCCATAATTTGCCGCGAATGCTTCGGGTCCCGTCAATAAACATGGATAGCCATCTAATCAGAACTATCAAAGGATACACATTCTCCAATCAATACACCTCGAGATCTTAAATGTCGCTAGATCTCCCCTCCTTAAAGGAATCAACACATCTAATTCTGACTTTTTTGATGACCACCAACCCTCAATCTTGTCCTTGCTACTGATCTCAACTCCCAATAGCTGATTGGGCCGTACCTAATCTTGATCGTTAATTACTAACCCTGGCCCCCTTAAAGACTCAGACTCAATAGGCTAGCTAGAACACGAGCTCTAAAACTAGTGTTATTAACTCCGTAGCCTACTTAACTGATAGTACCTCACCGTGTCAGTAACTGTCTAATCCCAAGGGCATCTCATAGGTCTCCTCAAAAGCAAATACTAACTCAAGGACGTGGGTTAAACATTCTTCTGGCTGGCATAACAAGCCATCTCATGTTTCTGCCGATGTACCACTTGACCAGCACCCAGGGGAATCTCATCTCCTCACTCGGTTAATAACCGACCATAGGGCGAGTGGTCCATAATTAGTACCGAGCGTACTCATATCAACTACTATCCTTAGAACAGAACCCAACAGTTACTTAGACATGCATCCAATTTCAATCCTGACCATACACCCAGGTATCTCCCACAATCTTAGAGGGGTTTTCTTATTCCTAATTCACTTTATTATGGATGCTCCACGATAGCCCAAAACATCTGCTACCACCTTTGCTTTACCGTATTTATTACAGAACCTCACAGCCTTAGTTCTTCGACCCGCCAATCGCAGCGTCACTTGAACTCCGCTCCACCTGTGAGAACTATACCCTAGGCAGGTAGTAAGGTCAAATCTCCAATCAGCATACCCGCTGTAAACTCCAAGTCCATAATTCCATAATAGTCCTCCAGTGCATTCCCATCATAGATCTCTCTTGGGATTTTGCATTGGTGTTCCGAATTATCCACCCAGATTCAATTAAACTTAGGGTTACTGTCCTAAACCTCCAAGGAAATACAAACCCCTCAGAACCTCAATTTTCCTTTACACCCCGCCACATTACGTATCTCTCGTCCGAATGTGTATAGACAGTTTAACTGTCAATCACACACAAGCTACCACATTACCCAACTTTTAGTTTTTCGTCTCAGTATACCATGTACAAATCTCGGTACCTACGTATCTACCATTTACCATCGGCTCCTATAGCATATTCTCACATGGTGGGACCTTTCCGTACCACTCCTAGCAAAATCCAATCATGGACCTCCAGCTCACCTTCTACCATAACCTCATCTCTTATAAAATTGTCGCAAACCTTTTGTAAGGCATCAGCAACGCCTAGCGAGACCAAAGGAAACTCCAGACCTCTATCTCTATTACTGGTCCTGACCAATCCATAAATACGGCGAAGGCATCGGTCAACCCCAAATGGCATGGCCACGAACTCAAAGCGGTCGTACAAGTACAACAAGCAATCATTAGAAAACACCTTAAAGTTAGCTTGGCAAATCATCTACTTAGGAGAGAAGATATTTAAACCTCAAGGCTGCCCAAGTCAATTGTAAGGTCAATCCCTCACTAAGGCAACCTTCCTGGTAAATCTCAAGGAAGTCAAGAGTATCCCATACTCATACACAATTGGGGAAAGGATCAAGCCATACACGCCCTTATCATGAGCAACGTGCGCCTTAAATACAGCTTTAAAAGTTCCCTCAATTCACTTCCCTTAGCCAAGGTACGTGCTATCTCTAATCCACATCACCCTTAGACAATGATTAAGAACCCAACGAATCCACCACAAGCTAGGTGTCCGGTCCACTCGGTCTTAATGAAGACAGTTCACAATCGAATGTCCACAATCAAATGTTCATCACATCAAGTCATTAGAATACTTTTTGCTAATAGCATCGACTATTTGATTCCTAAGGATCCCAATGCTCGTAAGTGTATCAAATATATCTCATTACATAAGACCTTCAAGCATGGTACCTGATATTTCTTACACGATTCCCATCCTTACAAAACCCATAATTTCCAGCCATATATTTACATTACAGCCCCCCTAATACTCATACTAACTAGAGTTCTCCTTATCACCCCTGACAATCGAGGTAGCTTCCTTAGCCAGGTAAGCTAAGTCCTCAATGCTAGCTACGCTGGGGCTAGATCCAACTGGTCCTTCTAGTGGCTACGATAGTGACGGTTCACTCACAGTAGCTTGGACTGACTAGGTGTCAGGTAGTGCTCCAGTCCTAGGCACGTCCTGTACCGATCCTTAATAGGACTCCCGAATGACAGCTTGTTGCCTTATAGTCCTAGTAAAAACATCATAATAGGAACGAAAGCTCACATCATTCATCATTATGTCGGTCAGCAGCCTCCACACGTCATTCACGTGCTCACAGGTGAACATGACTTGTCTCTATGACAATTCCCAAAAAATCTCGTGGATCATCTCTTGAAACAACTCGTCAAGCCAATACATATAACTTACTAGGTATACCTCTTCGTCTTACCTGCCTCCCATCCAGGAACAAAATCCTATTCCAATCGACACCATAAACAATACAATTCTGGGAGGGCATCCGAATTGGGTAGGGGTACACCGGAATCTAGACTTCAGAAGGCTAGACTAACCTCTTACCCAAACACCTAGGAGCAAGCACCAGTCCTAAATAAATCTCATTCATACCACTTCACGGTCCCATCCTAACGTGCATTTATCACCCTTGCACGAATATAAATTGGGACGCAGTTTCTCACGTGAATCAGCAAACCTCAACTTAACACAGCTTAACCCTATTCGATTCACCTAGACCTCCCTAACTCTACCCGATAATCTTGGTGTACAGGAACTCGTCCCTCAAAACTGACTCAAACTACGCTCTGATACCAACAATGTAAGCGCCCCCGCCAGGATATCCCAACCGCCCGGACAATCGGAACGGGAGCACTTACGGAAGGGAAAAATAATGAAATACAAGACAAAGACCACCCTGGCATGCATACTAAAAAATGAGAGCAACGGAAGCGAAGCAAAATGCATGCATGCACTACGGGTACCCCGCTAGCACAGCGGTCGTAAGGTAAGTAAAAGAATACAAACTCCTGTGCTGACAGACAAAAGACTCGAGGAATGACCTGGCACAGTGAAAATAATAGAGTAAATCATACTCTACCATCAGAGTTGATAGGGATTAACGGGACTGCCTGTACGCCATACCGATTTTGCTGCTAAACGCTGACTCCCTTGCTCGGACCCACACTGGCACTACCTGGAATGATGGAAAGCAAAGTGAGTCGAGAGACTCAGCAAGCATGAGGAAAAGAAAGGCCGAAGGCTGAACATAACCAGAAAATTCTCCCCAAAATAAACCCCCAGGTACGCACAAGGCATGAGACGCTACAACACAACAGTATAGCATAATAAAAGCACATATCGGTCCTTGGGGCCCACACAAGACACACGGCACCCAAGTCCCATACCAACCTGTCGCTGCCCTGAAAGGCAACAAATATCTCCACAAACCTGCGCGCGCGATCCCGGGCCGGTACTCCCGTCGCCCGTCCCCGTCGGTACTCCCGACAACCGAGCCATAGGCTCCCTCGGAACGATACTCCCGTCCGAGAACTAATAACTATCAGTAGCCATGCAATGCACATAAAAATGCAATGGCGTAGTGAGCATCAACGTGATACAAGGCGCCCATACATCCAGGCATCAGGTCATGCTCCGCCCACATAGTAAACCACACGCCATGCATATGCTCGCGCTGGATGCAACCTAACCAGGCTAGAATGTCCGTGTCCAAGCATACTCAATAAATGGATATCCCAACATGCATCCCGTACCCATGTACATATCAAATCATGAACAGTAATACAATGCATGTACTCATGCAGTAAATCACATATCCGCAGAGCTAGTCAGCAGTGCCCAGCACCGGTCAACGGTCAGTGACTAGGAGTATCCGCCTGACGGTCCACTTCAGGGCCGTACAATAGGCTACCCCAACGTCACCAAACAGTTGACCCCTGCCCCACTGCTCAATAGCTCTAACCAAATCATAAATAAATTCGAGAAAAAACTGTAAATAAAACCCGCATAACTAGGAACCTAGTTCCCCAAACTGGGTTCAACATCATTCCGAAAGGAATGGGGGTGGTACAAACCCCCGTAGGCACTCAACAAACGAAATTATAGAAATCTCAGATTTAATTTAAATTCAAACGAATGAATAATAATTCAACAAACAAGGGTAGGTGCCGAATTAAAGTGAGGGAGGTGATGAAATACAGGAAATCACGGGGTCTTTCACGGGAATTAAAGATCAGGAAGAGAGGGTTGAGAGCTTGCCTTTACACGGTCGTTTCTTGTATTTCTTGCACTCCCGCTGCTGAGTAAAATGTTCGTTGGCAATAAATAAAATCGCGGCTTAAATTAAATAAATCTACCGTGTAATATTAATAATTTAATTGTCTAAAATCCCTCGTAAGCGCACCACAATTAAAATCTCAACGAGCCTCATATTTATTTTAAATTAAATCACGCTAATAAAATCATCGAAGGCCGCTTAATAATTTAAATTTAAATTAAATGATTCAAAATTTCATAATTAATAAACGGGCTGAAACATACGAAGGGAGGGTATAAAATACGAGAAATCACAGAGTTTCTCACGGGAATTAAGGAATACGAGGAAAGGAATTGGAACTTGGCTGAAACCAGCTGATTCCGACCTCTCTCGAACTCCCGAGATAAATTAAATCATTTTCTGGCAAATAACACAATCGAGACTCAAATTAATCGCGTAAAATTTATAATTTAAACACATAATGCTTCTACTAATTTTTACCCACGTACCTGATCACTTTTCATACCGAGAAAATTCCAAAATTATTTTATTTTTCCTTATTTTCTTCCTTTCCTTTTCTTTTCTTTCTTTTCTCTTCTTTCTTCCCTTTCTCCTTCTTCTTTTCTTCTTCCTCCCTGCATCTCCCGCGCGCCTGCAACTCCATTTCTTCTTCTCCTTTCCTTTCCTTCTTCTTCTTTTCTTCTTCCTTTTCCTCTTCTTCTTCTTCTTTTTCTTCTTCCTTTCTTCTTCCCGCGGCCGCAGCTGTTCTTCTTCCTTCTTCCTTGGCGCGCACAGCACCTGCGCGTTCCAGCAACCAGCTGCTGCCGGCCTCCGTTGCCGCCTCCGCGCGCCACCGCGCGTCACCGCGCGCGCCTGCTGGCCCGTTGCTGGTCGCACGTCGCTCTCCCCGCTGCTGCTTCCTCGCTTGGCTGCCATGGCCGAGCTTCTCTCGGAGCTTCCATGGCTGCCACTCCTCTCCCCTTCTTCCTATCTCTCCATCTCTCTCTCTCTCTCTCTCTCGATCACTCGACCCCCAGCTCCCTCGCGAGCTCTCCTTCTCCTACTCTCACACTCTGCTCCTCTGGTTTCTCCATTCGGCCAGAAGCTTCAAGAAGCTTCAATGAGAGACACAAAAAAATATCAAAATTTGGCCACTGTTGATGGCTTGGAGACCATGCCCACGCACCGCCTCTCTTTTTAACCAATTAACTAATTTAATTAATTTAATTTAATTTCACTTATTATTTTTGTGAATATATATGTGTATGTGTATTTATATATTAATTTAGATTAAATTAACATAATTTACAAATTTATTAATTTTGGGATATTACATTAGACCTTACAGATAAGAAAAAATGACACATATGTCCTACAGTACATTTTAAAAAGTTTAACAAACAGTTTGATAAAAATTTTAAAATACTTCCTAGTCGTATCATGACAATTCTATATCTTGATCCGAAAAGTATTTTAATTTTATCTTAATACAATTTTATCTTACTTATTTTAACACATGCTATCCTACTATTAAAGCTTTTGTGCTAGTATGTATATTTTTGACAATTTTATTGGTCAAAATATTTTTTATTTATTGATCAAACACGTAACAATGTTACAAGAGTTTTCAAATCAAATCATAACATGAAAATGATTCTCATAACAATAGAAATTTTAGAGCAATACCAAATAAACCCGACATCTTTTCTACTTTTTAACAAAATCTAGCAATTTGGTTTCATGGTTATGGCTTACTAAATAAAAAATTTTAAATGAAAATTTATTAAGTAGACTGAATTATGTGCTTGCTTAATAACAGTAACAAGAATAGATAAGACTACTCAATGTCCCTTTTTTTTTTTTGTTGTCAAATTTAAAAAATACTAAAATAGAATTACAAGTGCCTACCAGGGAAGAAGTAGAATTACAAATGTAGCCTCCACAGGCAATAAACATAATGTTAATTTGGAAAGTAAGATTTATTGCATTATGTGAAATGGAGGATAAATAAAATGGAATTTGTCCAAAACTGGTTACATGGCGTGACAAGGCAAATGAGACAACCCACAGAAAAGGATACAAAATTTACAAGAATATCACCAAAATAACAACATTTGTTCAATTACGTCATTATTATTCCATGGAGGGGGCAGGGGCAGGGGCCTGGGCCTGCTTTCGATTATTTCAATCAATTGTGAAACAAAATTGAATTAACCTAATATAACATGATTTTAATCCACCGAAAGACTCTTTGTAAATAAGTTAAATTTTAAGAGTATTTTTTATTAAATTGTACATGATAATAAAAAGTTATACATAACCATAAAAGAGTATTTTTTTTATTAATAATGATGAAAAATAAATAAGTTGGGCTAGACCAAGAAATTAGGTCGGTCCAAAAACACATAATAAGAGGCCATCTCTGACCAAAATAATTTTCCCCATATGCAAAGGGTCATACGCAACTCGTAAATCGAATAACTCCAATATTTACAAAATCCCTGAAGGATCCCACAAAAAAGATAAATATTGTCTTTGGTGCAAAAAAGATAAATATTATCTATTAAAAATTATAATTATAATAAAATATTAGAATATTGAGATAAATGTCATCTATAAAAATCTCAATAGCAGGAGATTTAAAATTACTCAATTTTTCTCCATAAATAATCAAGTTTTCATTCTAGAAAAGATATGTTTGATACTTGTGAAATTCTGCTCTAGTATTTTCAGTATACTCAGTGTCTAACTTAAGTATCAGAATATTTGCATGGGAACCCTCCATGCCCTTTGATAGTTTTCTTCCTTGCAAGCTCAAAACAACATCAGGTATCGAGACAAAAGTCTTAGGATGACATCAGCTCTCGAGCGACAACTATCTCAGGTGACGAAAGTCTTAGGTGGCTTGACGACGGCGTTTTTTATTTTATAAATTTATTGTTATATTTTAACAACAATAGTACATATTTTAATTTATTTGATTAAAAATTAAAATATTAGTATTAAAATTAAACTAAAATTGGAAAAAATAGTGTTTTGTATAACAAGATTATGTCAAACCAAACCAATTTTTTTTTTTTTAATTAGAAAAAGAACTGATAACCAAAACTAATGTTTGGTGCAAAAAATTCAATTTTAACTAAATAATTATTCCCTAATTGTGTTTAATAGTTCTATATGAACATTTGGTTTAGATAATTTTATCTAGTAATAATTATATCCCAAGAGGCAAGATCATTTATAAAAGTTCATGCCAAGATGATATTATCTAGTAGGGCTGTTGGCCGATGTTGAGTTGGCTGTGAGTTCAATTGAAGGCATCATATTTATATTTTATCAAACTCCAATTTATGTTATCATGAATTTGAAACTTTTGTAATATGTGGGTCCTTTTAATTGTAATAGAGGATTTATTTATTGAAGGAAATTGTTTTGTGGAGATACATTTGTGGTTTATGTGTTGAAAACTTCTAGAAATGGTAATAAAAAAGGTTAATTAACAAAGTTGATAGTCAACTACTAAGTTGATTGCTAAGATAGTAGAATGAGTGGTTTTAAGTAAGGTCTTGCACATTGGGGTACACTTGAATTAAAAAAAAAAAATTATTATAAAGGTGTCTTGTGTGTGCTTTAATAATAAAAGAAAATTCAGATTGAGACAGAGAGAATGGGAGGGCGCGGAGAAAGAAAAAAGAGATTTAATTTTGGTAAACTTTTGACCTAGATCAAGTGTGGATTTCACCTTTGGTGTTGATGAAATTTTAGAAGGATAGTATGTTATGTTGGATCTTTAACCAACGTTGGACTTATATGTGAATAATTATGTATTGTAGATTGTCAAATAATATTAAGCTCAATTAAAAGTGATCTATTAATTTTTGGGTTATTTGGACTTTAATATATTTGATAGGGTGTGAGTCTTTAATGTGTAGATATTTAAAGGGTAATTTCTATTTTTTGATGGGCTGAAATAGAAATACCAAAAAAGATAACAAAAAAATTATCTATATATAAATAGCGATTATGGTCCTCGGATCACACGAATCATTTTTTTATGTTTCTGTATCCCATCATTAGAGACAGTTTGCAAAGAGAAAGTTAAAGGGTTCTCAAAGAAATCGTATTGATCTGGAAGGCTAACTGCACGACTCTAGAGAGAATAATCTTTATGAATTCAGGTATGTTTCTGCCTATTGTTTTATTTATTTTTGATGGTTTGATATGAATATTCTTGAGATTTGGGCGACTGTTTTCACAAAGGTTTATCTCTCTAACAAGCTAACCAAGTTATACAAGATAAGCGTTTTTTTATCCTTGTTTCGATTCTTTTTAAGTATCTTTCATATATATCTTGGTTTGGTTACGTTTAATGGTTTTTATTCTGTATGAATATCAAGAAGGTAATTCTTAAAATTTAATTATTAAGATATGTCTCTAGTTGAGATAGAGAAGAACTTATGTATGTTATCCATTATTTTAAGAAATTAGTTGAAATTGAATCTTGATTTATTTGAAATTGTTCTTTTTAATAGTAATCAGTACTTCTCTTGAAAGATTGATTGATTTGTGCTCGTGATTTTTACTCCCGCATCGATGATAATGATTTTTAGGTAAAAATATCTCATATTAATTATGTATTTATTGTAATATTTAATTTATTATTTTGTATGTATTTGTCAACAAGAAGGTGGTGACAAGGAGAGATGATCAACCAAGAGAGTTTTCACATGACAAGCGAGTCATGGTGACAATTGATGATTACATGAACAAAAAATGCTGGGAAATGATACTAAACCCTAACTAAATCTCATGGTTGATTATGAATGAAAATCGAGAGCTAAATTACTTATTTTGTATTTTCCAAATTGATCCTAAGAAGATTATATATAATTAAGGATAAATTCGCCAATACTTTAAGAATTTTGATAATTTGATTTCCACATTTCTTAAATTTTAAAATTCATCCAATTAATTTTAAATTTTTAAAAATTGGCCAAAACATCCCTTAAATTAGCCACAACACCACCTTTAACAAAATGTTAGAGATTGATCGGACAAATTTTAAAATACACGATTGTGTAAAATTAAAGAGACAAAACTCAAGAGATGTTATAATAAAATCATTTAGGGTGTGTTTGATTGAAATTTGGGTGGAAAAAAAATATTTTCTAGATAATTGAATTGTTTAGAACTAAATTCCAGAGAAAATGTCAATTGAAGGTGTTTGATTGACTTAATTTTCTACCTAGAAATTATTATACTTTTCCAATTTTTAGTGTTTGATTGTCATCATTTTTCATGAAAATAGTCAATTTTTTCTAGCTTTTGGTGTTTGATTGTCATTATTTTCCTTAGAAAATGGAAATTTTCCATGGAAAGAATACATTTTTTACCTTGAAATTTCTTCATTTTTAGTATTAAATTTTACATTAATACAATATATATTAATAAATTATACACAATTATTTATCAAAATTTTATATTAATATATATATATATATATATATATATATCAGAATGAAGAATAAATAGTTTTGAAGTAACCCCATGCCCCTCAATGTATCTGCTATAAAATCGTTGAACCCGAAGCACATTGGACAAGGCTCACTTCCAATGTGCATATATTCTCGTTGAGATGACAGACATTATTAGAAGGCAGATTCTGAAACAAATATTTAGAGGAAACTAGTTACCAGTTTCTATACAATGAACCATCAAGCAATGCATATCTTCATCAAAAAATATGAAGATGACTGCATGTACATGATGAAAATACATCAATATATCTATCACTTCCACCAAATCTGCAATCATCAAAGTCTAAGCAAGAATTCTGGTGACATGATCACTACTGTTCAATTATCTCAGAAAGCAAATACACTTTCTGCACTCTCACTACACAGTTACAACATGCTCTCTCATCTCTCAGCCTTATCACTCTCACTCAATGCACTAGGTACTTACAGCAAGACCACACATAGAGCAATACAAACACAACATACCCACTGGTCTCATAAATAATAACAATATATATGGTCTTAAGTCCTGGCATTAAGGTTGTCAACATTCAAACAAATCATGCAAATAACATACATATTACAAAATATATAAAAATACGTAGTTTCGTTCTGCCTTACAAATTAAATAGCGTTTTGAACAAACATACTAAACATCGTCCACTAATTAAGTGGAGGTGGATTACAGCCAAATTTCTCAAAAACCAAATCCCGTATAAATGTTTCATCAATCAAACTCATAAAGATTCTAGCAAAACTTTCATCCGCTTGAAATATCTTCATGACTTGCATCATATCACGCCTATCTATCTTCATGTCTTTTAATTTTTCTAAAATCAATTGCCAATTTATGTGATTTTGTGTATCTAATGTCGCTTGAATCTCCATAACATTAGCAATTCTTTTTGATGATTCAGCAATGCTCGATAGGGTAACAATACTCTCATCTATGGGTTGGGTACGTCTACGTTGGCTTTTGTTAGTTCGTCCTTCAACACTATACTTGGAAGCACTTTTTTTGCTTGGATTTGTATCTTTACTTTGACTGTCAACCTCATTCACACTTTCATCCATTACTAAAAAAAAAACAACTTATTAGAATATATTATATAAGGCATATTATGAATAATATATATTTATTATTTATTTTAATAAATACCATGGATGGGAGAGATATCGTCATTGTCGGCTATTGAGAAATCTCTTGTAGCAGCATCATTTACAAGGATAGCCTCCTACTCATCATACCGAGGACAATGCTTATTCTTTCACTTTCCAAATTTTGGTTTCCCCTAAACAAAATCATCATTATCGGCTATTGAGTGATCTCCTATAGCAGCATCATTTCCAAGGATAGCCTCCAACTCATCATATCGAGGACAATGTTTATTCTTCCACTTTCCAAATTCTGGTTTCCCCTAAAAAAAAATTAGAAACAAAGGAAAATTCTTTCATGACTTGTCAATGCCCAAAAGAAACTATACTACTAATGTGTAATGACAAAAAAGTTGCATGGTCGATAAAGTATTTTACCTTAAGAAACTCCTCCCAAGCTAATGCATCGGCTGTGACACGTCCAGTGTTAGGATCCACGAAGTTCAACATATTCTTTCTTAATAGTCTTCAAACGTGCCCTTACATTTTTTTCCAACACCACAACTCCACACCCATTATTTATGCTTTCAATTACCTTGGACACTTGAGATGAGGTAACACCATTGTCACTTCTTTTGTGACCGGTCAACACTTCATGATATAGTGAACTAATCATACAATTATCCATTGCATCATTCCAACGTATGTGACGATTCTTAGATGTAGGATCCATTTGGCTTGAGCTTATTTCCTCTCCCATAGGATTTTTTTGATTATGTGCCATGAAATCTGTCTTTCAAAATTAAAAACTTATGGTCAACACTTATATAATACCATGTACAAAAAATAATAACTGACTAATAATCTGTCTTCAATTTCAACAATGTTAATTAGTCATGCATTTAATTTCAACAATGTCTTAAAAAATAATAATAACATGTCAAATACAACATGTGTTATACAAGCAAGTTTATGTTAACCATTACATAAGGACATAAATAACAATTAAAAATTCAAATTTAATCGAAATCAACTCTTGCATCATGGTTGGGATGATTATCAACCCACATTAAATCAACAATTATATTCTTATTATTAGACCATGCTGAATCAGCTGTGAAAGATATGTGAGCATTTGGAGTCTTATCTTCAGATACATCGACATGTGTAGGGTTAACCTCATTATCACTAGTATCTACGTCTTCACCACAAACATCTTCTATATCACCATTCCTTAAGAAGTTGTGGATGACACAACAAGTAAGGACTATCTTTGCTTGTGTTTCAATGTCGTGGTAGGGTTGATGCCTCAAATATGCAAATCTTCTCTTAAGCAAACCAATTGTCCTCTCAACAACATTACGTAGAGATGAATGCCGAAAATTGAATAACTCTTTACTACTTTCAGGAGGTTGACCCTCAATGTCTCTACGATGATAACGAGTCTTACAGTATGGTGCAAGAAATCCCGGAACCAATGGGAAGCCAACATCACAGAGATAATATTTACCTATCAAAGAATTGTTTGTTACATAATCATTATTAAATAATTGGAAAGATATGTGAAAAAATGATATCAAACTAGTGGTACAACTTACCCAAAGGAACTGTCAGCTTATGTCCTTGCTGTAATATTGCACTCCTTAACAATCGACCATCATGTGTCGATCCCTCCAAACCAGCAAGCGCATATGTAAATTTCATATTAAACGTGCAAGCTATTAAACTAATATCCCTATGAAAAAATTAGTAAAAAAGATTAGAATGAATTGAAAAAAATTAGGGATAAAAATATTCTTAATTAATATCCCTACGAAACTAAATGGGTCTAGGTGTCCTAATTTTTTTTTCTCTTAACTAAATAAAAAAAACTTTCTCTAGCCCTAAAATCAAATTTATGATAAAAGTAATAAATTTTAATTAAATTCATTTTGGCTTAAGGGTTGTCGATTTGGTGCTCCCTACACACTAACCTTGACCCTTCATAGTCACACGTGCCTTCTCTACCTCTTATCGCTCTTCCTTATTTTTTGCTGATTTTAATTGATCTAAATCTTGGCTTGGTTGACCTAAGTTGTCCAATAACTTTTGGTTAAGCTTTAGTCAACTAGTGACTTTTTGTTAAGCCTCAGTCGACCAAAAGGTCAAGTTTGATAGACCCAAGATGTCCAGATTGCCCTTGCAATTATCCAATTGTCCTCGCTTGATACCCTAGTAGTCTATTTCAAAAAGACATTTCGGTCCACCAAAGATTTGGAGACCAAGCTACATATATACTCCTACAATTTCTAGTTTGTCTCTTCTTTTCAAGTCAAACATTTTATTCCTCTTTCCCTAACTCATCTTAGTTGCCCACATAGTCCCCATCAATTAATGTAATCATGGATAATCTTAATTGGTCAATTCTAACCTTTAGAAATGCCCTCTATTAAATGGTTATTAACGTCTCAATGACTTGTTTTCAAATACCCAAGTTCATGGTTTAAGACCTAGCTTTAATTTGAATTCAACTCATCAATCCCACGATCATTACTTTAGTTGTCTGAACTCCCAATTAACCAAACTTGTCTAGCAAGTAGAACATGTTCTGGTTTCTAACTTCAATCAATCGAGGCTTTCAAGTCTTAATATCTGGTGGACTAAGGATACCCTCAAAGGTATTTTCACCTCTTTTTTCCACATTTTTTCAAACCATTGATCATTCTCATGCCCATGCCATGATTCCCTCAACTTTTTCTCATTTAAACCTCCATCGGGTCCACTTAGTCCAATGAGGCCTCGCCCAACGATTCAAAAAATCTCTAGAATTACCCTAAATACCCATTTTCTCACATAAATTCCAATTAATGAATTTAATTAATTCGAGTGAACTATGGGTCATTATAGTTGACATGCTTTGAAAATGTCAAAAATTGCACCTAATTAATTTTTAAATTAACAAAGAAGGTTGTGGTAGTTGAAACTATTGGAGATTTCTCACTAGGCTTGTAAAATAAAGAGTTAGGAATGCTTGAGTCCTCCTCTAATGCTCAACTCAATCTTAGTAGGAGACGAAAAGGGGTGGAGTAGCCATAAAAAATGTATGAACAAGCTATAAGTAAAAGAATAAGGTGGAGGAGAGAAGAATAAGATAAGAGGAGAGCTAAGTGGAGTTTGGATTTAGAGTGTAGGTCTTTGTTATTTATAGGCGTGACATAGGTGTTAGGGAATGAATCAAGTGATAAAAAACTTGGAACAAAATTGGACACACACAAAAGACAAAATTTATGTGATTTGGAAAATAATGCCTACGTTCATGGTTATACTAGATGTTTTTACTATTTAGAAGGATGGCAATTACAAAAATTATGTCCATATATTTATAAACAAGAACTAAGACAAATAGAACTCTTAATTTGAACAAGAATCCTAATTTGATTTGAATTTTAAAAACAAGTCACTCAATTCTAATTCTTAATCTATTTAAATTTTGGAGGATCTAGCCCCAAGCCCTCACAAGGGGTGCTGCCACCTTAACCCTTGCTCATTGACAGGTAATCTATCCCCAAGCCCTCACAAAGGGCACTGCCACCTTGATCCTCACTCACTGATAGGTTAGTGAGACCCTCATACCAACTCTACATAGGTGTCAAATAGAATCAGACTCCACATTAACATTAAAACTCTCTCCTAATGGGTTGAATTCAACTCAACTTGGGCTTTACAATGGGTTGACTTGGTGTAATACCCGGGAAAGTCTTGAGGTTATAGATGGAATTTTACGAAGGGAATAAGTGAAATTTTCAAAAGAGTGGGGCTATAGGTACAATATCACAGTTTAGAGTGACCAAATTGACTGTAGGGAGTGCGTCAGACCCTAGATGTTTAAGAAAAATGATGTAGTATCGATGAGTGATTCAAGGCATGATTTTAGATGTCAAAAGAAATTGGATCAGGAACGATTTTTGATACTATTGTGGATCTGGCTAAAAAATCAAATCAACGTAGGAGACTTCTAGAAAGTCAACAGAGTGTTTTGAGGACCTAGATTTTATATGTAGAACAACCCATAGGTGATTTTGGGTTGAAATGAAAGGACTTAGGGTTAAATCAATCATTTGGACCAAAGTGTAAAATGCATAAACTGCTCGAGAGAGGTTAAAACGACGATTTTCCTAGAAACACCGAAGGGAAATAAAGAGTTCAAAACTTTTGGGCCATAGTGGAATTGATGGAAAGTTTAGGGGCATCAAGGATAGGTGCAAAATGTAATTGGAAATTATTTGGGGGGTGAAAGTGCAAAATTGCAAAAAAGCAATGTGAAACTGACTGGTCCCCCTATCACCATCGGCCAGCCGCCTCTGCTCATTGGGAAGGTCTCCTGGAGGCTCGAGGATGAAGGACCATCAACGAGGATTCATAGCATGCAACAGAAGCGTTTTGAAAAAAAACTATCCTCGTATTGATTAGAATCTAGGAAACTTACTTTTCCTTCGGATCACTGGACGGAATGGTGCGATAGGAGGAGGAGGGGCGGGTGCCTCTTCGTGTGGTGGAGATGACGGCTGTCCTGCAATCCGTCGGCTCCTTCGCATCAGAATTTGAACGTTCTCTTTCGATCTTCCAAGGTATGACTCAAACTCGTGGCCTCTCTTTCGGTGAAGAAGAGTAAAATACCATTAGGTGGAAAAATAACTAAAGAGAGAATATATATAGGGAGAACCCTAGGGTTAAAACCCTAGTGGACCATAGTGGGCTAAGTCCATTTAATTAATTTTCTAATTGGGTTAGCCCAATTAATTAATTAAAAACCAATGAACTATTATTTTATTCTAGCCCAATTAATTATGGACCATTCTGAATAAAATAATTCTCTCTCAATGTAATTCACCCAACAAGCCAAATGTATTAAATAATACATGAGTTATATCGAGCTACCCTGGGGACCAAAAGACAAATTATTCATGGCTACTAAAATGACCAAAATACCCCTGCAACCTAGTAGCTATATTTTGTCATTCTAAGTGTTCCAACTATCACCATATGGTAACACTGACCCCACGAATAATTTTGCATGTGCAATGTCTTTGACCTACTAGTGTAATGACGAAAATACCCCTCTGCGTAACACCCATCATTTAGAAAGGAATAATGTACTAACACCTCTCTAAATGATTTCTACCATCCTTAGATCACTAGTCCAATAATTCGTGACTACTCGAATGTACTTGCTTATCACTGGGAGCTACCCAGAAGCACACACTCTTAAGTCACGTTCCCAGGGCCCTGGATTATTTGATTATTCTTGGACAATCACAAGGGGGTGAATCACAGAAACTATCTTGTATTAGTCTGTCTTAGCTAATTAGAAACCATACTCCCAACTCACAAGGTTATTGATCTTTGATAGACCTCACCTACAGTGAATCTAAGAATATAGCTCTAGGTTCACTAAACCACCAACTAATACTCAAGTATTAGAGTACTCGTCCACGTAGTAGCAGTGATAGACTAGCTCCATGATAATTAGTACTTTGTCATTAGCTTCTATCACAGGTCCACTCTACGCATTCCAAATGCGCTTGTACAATTAGAATAAACGGACTGTTTACTGGCTAAGGCAAGCCATCCTCCATTAGGATCTATTGCACAATGATCTTATCATGATAGAATGCCCAGTTCTATCAAAAGATCAAGAATAATATTTTTCTTGCTTATTAAGTACCCATGATTCATGCCTAACTGTGAAGAACGACTCATCACATGAATCACTTACTTAATAGCATGGACACTTTTTCAACAATTAAATGCAAATAATATATGTGCCATAAACTAACTAAAAGAAACATCATTACCATAAATTAAATAAAATGTGTCTTTAGGGCATACATTTCCAACAGAGGATAGCCTCTAGACCATGATGAGGCATTAGGTGAAGGCCATTGGTCAAGATGTGACTAGATTTAATGGCAAATAGGATTGAAAATCTGTCTGAGCTTTTTGAGAGATTTTTGGGATGATTAAAGGCCACTCAAGGCCGTTAGAGGCTAGATTCTTGGGATAAGAACACCCGAGATTTGATTGTTTTCAGTGCCAAAAATGGGTATAAATAGGGGTTGAAAGCCGAGGGTTTCAAAATAAAATCAAGAGAAATTACCGCATTTTCAGCTTGAATCGAGCCTCAAGGATAGAGGGCTTTTGTTCTTCGAGTTGTGGGAAGATTTTTTGGAGAGTTTGGAGGGTTTTAGCAAGTTGGCCAGAAAATTGGGGCTTTCGAAACCAAGACCTACAACCGGCCATTAAGGGCCCTTCCGGCGAGTATTTCAGCCACCTAAGGGTAACCATGGATGTGGCTTGAGGAGTATTACAAGGGGGTGGAGGAAAAACGGCCATCGGAGACCATTGCAGACTGCCGAAGCTAGAGAATAAGGTCAAGGAAGACGATGCGCGTGGGTTTCACGCGCCAGTGCATGTGTGTGGTGTGTGAGGGCACATGAGATACTGTTTGGCTCTAAAATTAATTTTGTTATTTTCTTAAAAATATTTTTGGAATATTTGTGCAAAAATATTTGGAGAAATTAGGTGTTAAGTATTTATTATGAATTTTTTAAGGAAAGAAAGGCTATGAAAAATAGAGAAAAATAAGAAAATTTGATGAAATTATGGGAAAAATAGGAATATTGATTTATATAAACAAGACGGTAAACAGGAGACGATTTGACCATTAGAAGAATGGATTGCATGACTATAGAGACTTAGCACGGATTACAAGGCATAACTCAACTTTTCGAATAAAGAGAGTGGTTCGATTCCAGTCTTACCCTTTGTCATGTAAGTGGTTTGGTGTGAGTGTAGTGGGTTCAGGTGAGCGGTTCTACCCTCCCGATCTTAGGTTGCACGTGTTTAGACCAGTTTTAGCTAGCGGTTATACCCTCAAGGACATGGGATGTTCTTATAAGTGTTTTACTTAAGGATTTTGGTATCATATGCATATTGAACATGTGATATATTGCATCAACTACTTTTATTATAAAAGAGTCGGTGCATGGCATGTGATCTTCATATCATGGTTATGTTGAATTCGTGTCGTTATTATGTCCGTGAGGACGGGATGGGGTCTTCTTGAGAATGGGGCAAGGTTAATCTCGGTGATCGGGTGACGTGAATGGGCAACTGGGCATTAAGTATGTCGCAGCAAGGTCAATCCCAATGATGTGTGGAATGGATTATCCATGGGAGATTAAGTATACTAGGGAGATTTCTCAAGTTAGACGTGTTACGTGTTGTCGTTATCTATATATACCATGCTCGTAATCATTCATGCATTCAGTAAACTGTATCATGCCATCACTTAGATGTTTCATCATCTAATCTGGGTTATACCCTTGAAACATTCAACGCTCCAGCCAGGGATTTCTGCGAAGGCGAGGACGTGGCCAATTGAGGGTTGATGGTGTTTTAGCGTGTTAGTTGTTGTATCATTTTGGAGTTGTACTACTTATTTTGATATATGTATGAACGATCGTGGTAGTCCACAGTATTGTTATGTTATTACTTTCCACTACGTAATATTATGTCTCGTTTAGTTTAAGACTATTAATCTTATTAATTAAACGGGCAAGACTAGGCTTTTCGGGATCTTGTAAGCATGTGAAGATTGTTCTTGGAATCATTGCGGATGCCGACCGGTGTGTGCATGTGACGATTGTTCTGTGAGTCATGGTATGTGTCAGGCATGTTAAAGCATGTGAAGATTGTTCTTAAAGCACTGCATGTGATGAACATGAAAAAAAAAAGATTCCTGAGAATTCCTTTATAGTGACAAGCTTGGCAAGGCGGGGTGTTACACTTGGGCTAGTTCAAGTAAAATTAAAATTGTAGTATACCTAAAAAACTCTTTTGTACTTGAATAAAAAATTACTCAAGTTCAGAAAGATGGAAAAAATTATATAAAAGAGCATGAGATAGTTAGAAAGATTATACGTATGCAGTGGCTTTTGTTATTAAGAATGGTGTGACTCAAAATAAACGAAGAGATAGTTAGAAAGATTGTACATATGTAGTCGTGGCTTTTGTTATTAAGAATGGTGTGACTCAAATAAGTAAAGAGGTTTATGTAAAACATCATTAGTTAACTGTGGGGTTAATCTTTTCACGATGAAGTATACTTGTTTGTGATAAACAATGGTTGGATCTTACTCATTGTTGCTATCTCTATGTATGTATAAACATGCAAATTGATCTTTTGCCCGACAAGACGGGATCGGGGGAGGGGGGCAATGGCCCCACCCTCTATTAACCTGCGTCAGGCAACAATTATGTTGCCTGACGCGGACAACAAATCGGGGCTGATATAAACATATCTATAGCAACTTATTAGCACGAATATTTTGATAAGTTCTCTTGAATAAAAAAAAGGGCCCATTAGTAGATTAGTTGCTATATTATTCTCTTTAAAAATTGCATTAATCAATTTAATGTATTTACATGTCCTTGAGTGGATGACCTACTGGATTAACTCTGAGGAGCTTCTGTATTCTCTAAGATTGACCTGAGGTTAAGGTATCACTAGGTACGAGTGAGGGATGAGGACATTCCAAGGACAACATTTCTCCCGCTATACTACCACTATGAATTTGTGGTTATGCAATTTGGCTTGACAAATTCCCCAGCGATGTTTTGGACCTAATGAATCAGGTGTTTAGGGAGTATGTGGATTGTTTTTATTATTGTCTTTATAGACGACATTCTAATATACTCACCAAGTTCGGAGGAGCATGAGATACACCATATGTTGGTTCCATAAAGGCTTAGAGAGAGGAAGTTGTATGAGATACACCATATGTTGGTTCTAATATACTCACCAAGTTCACTGAGTGTGAGTTTTGGCAAAGGCAAGTAGGGTACCTTGGACATGTGGTGTCGAAAGAAGGTATTTCTATTGACCTAGCAAAGATTCAAGTTGTACTAGATTGGCTGAGACCTACGACAGTAATCGAGATCCAGAGTTTCCTTGGACTAGCCAGCTATTATCGGCAATTTATTAAAGGATTTGCTCGATTGGCTTTACCAAGGACCAAATTGACTTAGAAAGGAGCGAATTTTGATTGGAATGATTCATGTGAGAGTTGTTTTCAAGAGTTGAAGTGATAGTTGACTTCGACACCCGTGCTTACTATTCCAAGGAGTGGTGAGAAGTTCACAGTTTATAGTAATGCCTCTTATTCAGGGTTAGGATGCATGCTGATGCAAGATGGGCGTGTGGTTTCTTATGCGTTCAGACAGTTGAAGAAGCACGAGTTAAATTATCCTACCCATGATTTAGAGTCAACAGCTTTTGTGTTTGCGTTAAAGATTTGGAGGCATTACCTTTACAACAAGAAGGTGGAGATATACACAGATGATAAGAGTCTAAAATATTTGTTCTCCCATAAAGACTTGAACATAAGACAACGCTGGTGGATAATGGTCACTGTGAGATTCTATACCACCTAGGGAAAGCGAATGTGGTGGCCGATGCGTTGAGTCACTGTTGAGCAGCGATTGCAACGATAATGGTCTAAGAGTGGTTGTTAATGGAGCAAATGAGTGAGTTCATTGTTTCTGCAAAACCAAGGGAGCCTGTGATATGTTGTGCACACATGAGTATCTAACCAAATTTGTTGGATTGGATTTGGGAATGCTAGCAAAGTGATGAGAGGTTGGTATGGATCTTTGATGATATAGAGAGATTTAACCCTTTGGGATATAGTCGGAGGGGTGATGGTTTGTTGTTATACTATGAGCAAATTTGTGTGCCAATTGATGAAGCACTTAGGCGGGAGATTTTGTCAGAAACTCACTAGTCACGCTATACCATACACCCAGGTGTCAGAAAGATGTACCAGAGTTTACGTTGCCACTTTTGGTGGGACAATATGAAAAGAAGTGTGGCAGAGTTTGTGTCACATTGCCTAGTGTGCTAGTAGGTGAAAGCTGAGAACCAAAGACCCGCGGGATTGTTATAACCATTACATATTCCAGAATGGAAGTGACATAGTATTGCCATGGATTTTGTCTTAGGGTTACCCTACACAAGAAAGGGTCACGACACCATTTGGGTAATTGTTGATAGGTTAACGAAGTCGAAGCATTTCCTACCTATTAAGAATGTACCCTATGCACCATTTGGCTAAGCTATGCAATAGGGAGATATTGAGATTGCATGGTGTCCCACTCAGTATAGTAGCTGACCATGATCCTAGATTTACATACCATTTTTGAATGCCTTGGGGACTCAACGGACTTTTAGTACAACATTCCATCCGTAGATAGATTGGTAATCAGAATGGACTATACGGACCTTAGAGGATATGTTTCAAGAGTGTGTATTGGATTTTCATGGTAACTGGGATGTCCATTTTCTGCTAGTGGAGTTCGCATACAATAACAATTATCACTCTAGCATTGAGATGGTATCGTACAGAGCGTTGTATGGAAAACCATGCAAATCCCCTATCTGTTGGGCTGAGGTTGGGGAAAGAGCGTTGCTTGGACCGAAGATTGTTAAGCAAATGATGGAGAAGATTCAGGTGATTAGGGCCCAGATGAAAGCGACTCAGGATAGGAAAAAGAGCTATGTAGACAGACGGTGACGGGATTCGGAGTTTGCTATTGGACATGATGTGTTCTTGAATGTGATGCCTACGTGTGGTGTGTGAAGATTTGGGATTTTAGGGAAGCTTAGTTATCGATATGTGGAACCATTCGAGATATTGGAGCAAATTGGATCATTAGCATATCGATTAGCTTTGCCCTCGCATCTCTCCCATGTGCATGACGTGTTTCACCTTTCTATGTTTCAGAAGTATACGCTAAACTCTTAACATATTGTTGATTATCCTCTCTTAGATGCTAAAAATGATTCGACTTATGAGGAATTGCCTACCTGTATTTTGGACCATAAGGAAAAGATGCTGCGAAATTGGTCTATTCCTTATGTAAAGGTTTAATGGCAACATCACGGACTGAGTGAAGAGACATGGGAGCTAGAGGAAGAAATGAGGTGCGTCCACCCCTAATTGTTAGAGTAATCAGGTACGAATTTGGAAGATCAAATTCTTTTAGGGGGGATTTGTAATGACCTGTTTATTCACTATTTCGTGTTAATTTGAGGGTTTGAGGTATTAGGTAAAGATGTTAAATTTAATGTCTTTTTGATTGAGGGAGTAATAACAAATATCTAAAAATTTTAGGGTTTAAGTGTAATTTCAAAAATTGGAGTTGGATTCCCTTAAATATAAAATATGCACATATATAAGTGAGGGAGTTGGTAGAGCAGGTGGCACGCGCACGAGAGGGGCTGGCAGAGGTAGCAGGTTCGATTCTACGCATTGGCAGGGGAGGAAAAAAAAACTGGATTTTTTCCAGCCAATGTAGCACCAAAATGGTGTTGTTTTGGGTGCCATGTGCACAGGCCATGTGACCTTGGCCGCACTATGCAAGACTCGCCTGGGCCTTGCTGCTACTGCCATGTGCAACATCTACCACATGCAGCCTTACTACTGCGCCACTTGGCACCACCTCATGCTAGCATGTGGCATTTTTTCCACTCACCACCTTTGTCCGAGCCTATAAATAAGAGGGGACTAGGAAGGAAATTGAGAATGGGAAGAAAGATAGTAACCTTATTGGGAAGTTTGAACAGAGCAATTAAGGTAAGTGAAAAATTAATTAGAATTAAAGAGAAGGTAATCTTGGTAATATTTAATTTAAATATTTCTTTTATCTTTCAATGTTTAATTTTATTAAGAAGAGGCTTGAGTTGAGCCATCGACAGCCCTGGTACAGTGAGAGGTTTAAAACCGAAAAATCTAAGGCAAGTTTCTACCACTCTCTTTCTATTTGGTTAGCTCTCTATCCTTTTTATGCAAGTTTTTCTCCTTTGCATGTGAGTTCTTATATTTTCTGATTGTTCAGTTAATTGGTTCCTAGTCGATCTGTGATTTACACTTAAAAATCCTTATCCTTGGACACTTCCTTAATTTTATAGGGTTTGGATCACCCTATAATTCTTTTGTGGAATGATGTTTGACCATGTAAGGACAGGTTCCTAGATGGTATTAGGGGTGGTGTTTATATGCTAACAACTTTATTTTATTGTTCCATGGCTATGGGTGGTTGACATTTGGGGGTTCATGTGTTGAATATGCAAGGGAATGGGCATGCTAGCGTGTCACGAGTGTGCATTTAGAAAGCATCTACATGACATCCGTATTCCTATGTGAGCGTAGCATGGCTTGATGCGTGGCTTATGGGAGTTATGTATCATTGTCAATGCTGCAATAGCCTTGCATCCCTACATGTTGTATTGCATGGTTATTATTGTACGCAATGGATTTATCCGCGGGATATACATCCATAGGCTCGGGTGACGGGAGAACCGTCCTAAGGGAGCGTCAGCTCGATTGTTATGGGAGCTTTGGGCTCAGGAGCATTTAGCTCGGGATATGCTAGTCAGTTCATGGCTGCATGCAAGTTGGTATGGAACCTTAGGTGTCGGTCTGTGTCTTATGTGTAGGCCCTCGGTTCATTGTTTGTGCATTGTTGCATGTGTTATTATATAGTCTGAGTTGTGGTTCATGGCATGGTTTGTATATGGAATGCGAGCAAGGTAGTCTCTAGCCTTGTAACCTTTTTGTTTCCTCATACTTGTTGAGTCTTGTGATTCATTCTTGCTCTCCAAGATTCTAGGTAGGGGAAAAATGAAGGTTGAGGGCAGTGTTTGATCGGATAGGGTGGAGTGTGTACAAGGGAATCCCAGCTAAAGACCCTTGGGAGAGTGATTGTTGTTCTTGGGTGCGGGATGATGTCATTTTGTTCTTTTTGACGTTGTCTATGGTAGTACCCTAACGTCTGGCTAGTGGTTCTTGTTGTGTGATGAGAATGTAAAATGTCATATTTTACTCCCTTAATGTTTAGTCTTTTATACTTATTTGGTACCTAAATGTACTCATTATTCTAATATTTTGATTTAGGATGCAAATGGAGGCATTAACTGCAAAACGAAGCTAATTGGACAATTTGGGACAGTTTCAATATCATTTTGTAATCTGGGCATAACTCTCTCATTCGAGCTCTGATTGAGATGATTCAAGATTCTATGGAATGAAAAGAAAAAAATCTACAACTTTACTATTTTGAGTTTTGAGTTTGAATTTTGAGACATACTGGCTGCATCAAGGATGAAATTGGGCTTGAAGTTGATGCACCTACACTATCGACGTTCTAGAACGTCCCTTAGCCTGTGAGTCTAATATGCGGATTTGACCCGATTTATTTTTTGAAGTTTCTAGATTTGGTGCACGAAAATTTCAACTAAAATTTCCATTTTCCTATTTTATTAAGACTTTATTTTATTTGTAATATTTTCCTTAATTAACCAAATTTGAATATTGTTATTTTAGGATAGCATTTAGCATATTTTTAATAGATTTTGTAGGCTACTAAGGGGTGAATTAACATGTATAAAGGGCAGAGAAATCATCAGATTAGAGACGTCTCTCTTTCTTCTCTTCTCAAACTTCTCCTTTGAGTTTTCATCATGGCCCTACGTGGCTAATATTTTAATTGGTCGAAGGAAACAGAAGCCTCGGAATCAATAAAACTGTGAGATCTAATTTGTTTTTATTATTCAATTTATGCTTTGAGTATCGGATGTTCTTCTATACCTATTTTCATGATTGTTTCATTTAATTATTAGGAGGCTTACTAGTTTATTATTCCTTGCAATCTGCTACTATGTTAGATATCAAATTCGTAATTGTTTGATCCCTCTAATTTGTGAAGCAACTAAGATTTAATAATTTGTTGCATAAGACATTATTAGATCTTAGGGAGAACGCTTAACTAAATTAAATGCAACCATTTGTGCTTGTGTTGTTTAGCTTCATCGATCTCTCTAATTCTTAAGGTTTCTACTAGATTAAAACTTTAACACTTGTCTTGGGTTATTTAGTAGTTAGGGTTGATTAGATCGTCTGTTTTCTAATTAATTATGACTAAGAAGAGATAGGAAAATAGTTCTAATAGTGAATTTTCAAAGTGTGAATTGATATATACTAGCATCGATGATCAGTTGTAAGATTTCGATGGTGGATGCTGACTTTGACCAACATTTGTTCTTTTGATTGATTTTGATATTTCAATTTGAATTGTTCCAAAGTCTTTTTTCTTAAAATTGTTTTTGTTATACTCAACCCCTTCCCCCATCATTGTTAACGTAGCATAAACTAGGCTAAATACTCTTCGTGGGATCGATCCTTACTTGCACCACTACATACATTTTTAGGAGTATAGGTTTATTTTTGGCTGCCTGCGACAACACACCAAATTTTGGCACCGTTGTCGGGGAGTGGTTCTAGTTGATTGTTGTGCATATTGTGGTCCTTATTTTTTTCTTGAAATTTAAATATATATATATACGAAAAAAATCACCTTGATTGTTTGTGTTATAATGTAGAATTCTTACTTATTTTCATCACTTTAGATTTGTCCTGATTTGTTTTTCATGGTTTATTATTGTAACTCGATCTTCTAATGAAGGTGATTTTCAGTACGATCCAGAAATAGAGAGAACTTTTCACAGGTTAGGGGGGGAAGCTTGGAGAAATTCTGAAAAGAACGATCTATCTCTTGATTCCTTATTTGTAAGGTCCCAAATTTATTTACCATTTTTTTTCTAGGGACCCGACGCCAGCATGATTACCAAAAATTCATGGTGACCTCTTCCTTGGAAACCTCGACCAAGGAATTCAAGGGGAAGCGTCAGAATGATTGGTACCTGCCAGAGTCTTAAAGAAAACATGACAGCTGGCACACACATTTATGATAACAAAGCTTAATTACCACCACGTACATCATCAATTACATTCTTAAACATCCATCTGGGCCAATTACATTGAGCATCACAATAGCTGACATGTTACCCTAACTTATATTATCTGCAGAAAGGTGTTATCCCCAAGACCTTATAGTTGGGACTGCTCTGTACACGTTTAAAGCCCCGCCTTGAGCACCGCTTGGCTCGCCATCATCCGGTGCCTTGCCTTACCTGGAATGACACAAGCAAACATGAGCGCAAGACCCAACAAGTATAATAGAATAAAGGCAATAGGAAGACTCAAAGATCATGCGCTGAACCATAACTTTACACTTTGGCACATCGACTAAAGGAAGGTTTCAAAGTGACCTTCACTCACACACATCTAGGAAAGGAATCTAGCCAAACACGGCTACCATAGGTCAGGTTTCCTTTTGGCCCTCTTGAGACTAACATAAAAGAACCATAAGATGATAACCTCCATGGGTTAGGCATACAACCACCCAAGCTTGCATTACTTACCACGAGTCCAGCATATAGCCCACTCGAGCTTGAAACATCTACAATGAGTTCGGCCCATGGCCCACTTGAGCTTGAAACATATATCACGAGTCTGTCCCCTTAGTCCACTCAAGCTTAGTAAGATATATCCCCGAGGATCACATCCGTTGCGCACATTAGAACCATGCAATACACAACATAAATGAAAGGGTATAAAAAGCATAAATGTGATACAAGGCCCCCATAAGCCAGGCATTAGGCCATGCTTCACCCATGCAATAACGCACATCCAAACATACATGCAATGTTAAACTAATATTCCTTAAACTTAACATTTCACAAGCTTCCCCATGCCTCTTCATACACATAGGAACATAACTGTCAAATTACCATACTGGCCACTTCTCATACATATGAACCCATATTCACATACATATTAATACATATTTCCCTTACGGGTGACTAACGGTACTAACTTCCCTGGTTTGTCTGTCGCATGTCATTACAGTTGATAGTTGGCGCCCATATATCCAACCATCGACTGCCATGACTCAACAATTGACAGCCAGTAGCATTGTACCCCACACCTTAGACACACATAACCATTCCTTCGCAAAGAGATACAAATCCTTGCGTAACCTGAACCTAACAATAATGCATCATTCCTTAGGAACTTGAGGGCGATTTGAGACCCTCATTGAGATTACAAGAAGGACTCAATCAAATTTTACTTTACAGGCTAATAAATTAACCAGATCGGATTATTCATTACTGTAGGGCATAGGGGAAGGAAGACTTGCAACAGGAACTTACATGGTAGTCAAAAGGGGAAATAACTTAGAATAAAGTTAGGAGTTTGCCTCTTAATAGTTGTTTTTAATGTTCCTCCACTCCCACCCTACAAAAATAATACACACCGCAAAATAACATAATTTTTCCACCCAAAATCGTCAGATTACAACTTAACAATTAATTCAAACCATACCGGAACTTGAATAAAGATTTTCCTTACTTACTTAGCTGCGTTAAACTTCGATCGCATAATTTTTCTTTAGTTTTCTTCCCACTTCTCTCCTTATTATTGCTGTTAGCTGCATTCTTTTCTTCTTCCTCAATTTCTCCTCTACCTACTTATGCTTCCTCTCTGAAATTGCCTTTAATTTAAGCCTTTAATGGCTTCCTGCTATAACATCTTGCATCAAGTGATAAGAAGCACCGAAACAACATATCTTGATGGGCCTACGCTAACTTTCCAAGGGTCACCCATCATTGAACATCCCCAGCTCAAACACGCTTAACCTGGGAGTTCTTTGCCTACATTCAGTCCAAAAGGTATTTAGCTGATGGTGTTTCCTTCCTTAGTTATCCTCGATATATACTACCCTTCTTTGGGCTCTTGGGGTATTACATTATCCCCCTCCCCCCTTAAGCACATGACGTCCTCGTCATGCGACCTTACAACTGGTCCCAACTTTTCTCCCATTTGGGGGCTACCATCCTAGAAGCCTGCTAGAAGCCACTCCTTGTACAGGCTCTCGAGCCTCGACGCCACTCCTCGTCCTCATCGGACCGCCTTAACCAAGGGTCGGCTCTGATACCACTTATAACTTCTCACATCAAGCGATATGAAGGATAAAAAACTTACCTTGATGGGCATGCATGAACTTCCCAGGGGTCACCCATCCTTGAACTTCCCCAGCTCAAACACGCTTAACCCAGGAGTTCTTTGTCTACATTCAGTCCAAAAGGTATCTAGCTGGTGTTGTTTACTTCCTTACTTATCCTCGATATATAGTATCCTTTTTTGGGTTCTTGGGGTACTACATCCTGCTTGTTGCCTAAGGCTCCCAATTTATAGCAAAATTAAGTGGTATTAAAGCCACAAAAGAAGAATGGTCGAGAAGCAGTCCTGTTGCAGCCAAAGCTGTTGTCGCTTGAGCTTGAAATGGCGTTGTTTGGAGCCCTAAATTGTTGGAAAAATTTCAAAAAATTCTGCACAACGATCACGCCTCCCCCAGCTCGATCCTGCATCCCAGCACCCACCATGTGCACACCTGACCACCCACGTTAGCCACCTCCTTGTTTATATAATGCCTATCTTTAATTTTAAAGCCACTCACTACCACTACTTTTGAATTAAATCTAGACTAATACATCTCTTGCCCATTTTTCATGGCCTTGTAGGTGAAGATCCTCACAAGCATTTAAAGGAGTTGTGGTATGCACGAGTATGAAACCCACGAGGGTGACTAAAGAACAAATTAAATTAAGAGCCTTTCAGTTTTCTTTGAAGGATTCGACGGATTAACTCTATTATCTACCCTCCAAGAGTATTACCACATGGAACGAGATGAAGAGGTTGCTTTTTGAGAAATATTTCCCAGCTCCCAGGGTGGCCAACATTCGAAAAGAAATTTGTGCTGTAAGGTAGCATAATGGAGAGTCCCTACATGAATACTGGGAACGTTTCAAGAAATTATGTGCAAGCTACCCCCATCATCAAATTAGTGAGCAGTACTTATATAGTATTTTTATGAGGGCCTTCTACCTACTGATATGAGCATGATTGATGTCGCTAGTGGAGGAGCTTTGGTGGATAAAACTCCCAAGGCTGCGAGAAACTTAATTGCAAATATGGTGGCCAATTTTCAACAATTTGGCCCTAGGCTTAACCCTCTATCAAAGCATGTTAATGGGGTAAATATTTCCTCCCTTGAACAACAAATTGCAAGTCTAACTTCTCTTGTTGTAGGTAATGTGTAAATGATGAAGGCTTGTGGGATTTGTCCGATAGAAGGGCATCCAACCAATATATGCCCAACTCTTCAAGAGGAGCCCATTGAACAAGTAAATGGAGTGGTTGGTCTTCCTGGACAACCGTAAAGGAAGTATGATCCCTATTCGAGCACATATAACCTGAGATGGAGGGATCACCCCAATCTCAACAATGGGAATCCATAAGTAAATCAGTCCGAGACTCAAAACCGCCCAAGTTTCCAACAATATAAGCAGCCATATCCCCCCTAGACAACAACGGGGCAAAACTTCTAATTTTGGTATGTCTTTAGAAGATATTGTTAAGAGTCTTGCCACTAATACTTTGTAATTTCAATAGGAGATGAAACAATTTCAACAAGAGGTGAGGGCTAGTATTCAAAGTTTGGATAATCAGATGGGCTAAATGGAAACCGTAATTAGTCAACTAGAGGCGCAAAGTTTGGGGAAATTACCCTCTCAAATGATAGTAAATCTAAGAGAAAATGCAAGTGCAATCTTTTTGAGAAGTGGTAAAGAGATTGAGATTCTAGTAAAGGCAACCCTTGCATCGTCGAAGCAAGAAAAGGGGAAAAACATCGTTGTGGACAAGAACATTCCCAATGACGAACGTACTTAAACATAAGTTTCCACCTCTTTCTGATTATAAACTAGTACCTCATTTTCCTTAAGATTTAGCAGAATCAAGGAAAGATGAGTAAAATAAAGATTTGTATGAGACTTTTCATAGATGCGAGGTAAATATTCCACTTTTAGATGTTATTAAGCAAGTACCTTGTTATGCTAAATTCCTGAAAGAACTATGTATAATTAAGAGGAAACAGAAACTTAAAGGATGCGATAAGGTAAGAGTAGAGGAGAATGTTTTTGCAAGTATTGAAAGAAAACTCCCTGCGAAGTGCAAAGATCCAAGTATGTTTACTATCCCTTGTATGATAAGTAACACTAGCTTTGAGAAGGCCATGTTAGATTTAGGAGCTTCTATGAACGTTATGCCATATTCTATATATGCTTCTTTGAAACTTGGACCTTTGAATAAAACTGGTGTTGTGATTCAATTAGCTGATAGATTTAATTCCTATCCTAAGGGTGTAGTTGAGGACGTTCTTGTTCAAGTTAATGATTTGGTTTTCCCTACTAATTTCTATGTGCTTGATATGGATAATGGTGATCGAACTACTCCTACTTTTTTTTTGGAAGACCATTCCTAAAGACATCCAAAACTAAGATAGATGTTCATAATGGCACACTTACCATGAAATTTGATGGTGAAATTGTTAAGTTTAAGATTTATGATTCCATGAAAAATCCTTGTGATGATAATCCTATTTATTCTATTGATGTGACTGATTCCTTAGCACAGGAAGTTTTTGAACTTGATGTAAAAGATGGATTGGAAGCTGCCATTAGTAAGCATCTTGAGAAAGAAAATGAGGAGCTAGCCTTGAGCACTGATTTGCAGGGAATTGTTACAACATTGAATGATTTTTCGAAGTTACAGCAGTTAGGTAACAATTCTTATTTACAGCATTGAATGATTTTTTGAAGTTACAACAGTCAAGTAAAGATTCTTATATTACGTTACTAGTTTCTAACGAGAGACCTTTACCCTCTATTTAGCAGGCCCCTATTCCAAATTTGAAGCCTCTTTCCAATCATCTCAAGTATGTGCTCCTTGGAGAAGAAGTGTAACACTCCAATTCTCAGGAGGGCGTTACCATAACGTAAGATTCTGGGGATATAATTTTTTTCTAAATAAAAACCCATCACAAAAATTGTTCCCCGAAGATCCCGTTACACCTTCTCAGTATATCAACTATGAAGCATCAATAAACTAAGACAGGTTCACCAACTCAAATGCAGAAGCTAGATCGAAACCTTAACAAGTCATAACCGAAACCACTTTATTTATAATATAAAGTCAACTAACGTTTACATGACGTTCTCAAAATAAACAACATAACTGAAAGGACATAATATAAAACATCCTCTAAATTCCTTTCCTTTCGCACCGCTGCCTTCACCTGGAATGCTTGAATATTCCATGGATATAATCTAAATTAGATGATGAATCATCTAAGTGAGAGTTCAAAACACATTTTTCATGAATGAATGCAAGACATAAAATAAACCGATACACCTGGTAAGCCCTAGCCCAAGAGAATCCCCAGTGCTTAACCCTACCACAGGAAAAGAGCAATCTCTTTAAAAGCTATGCTATCATACCAACTCGACGACGTGACGCGATTCTAGCTTAAATGGGGCTGCTGATGCATCTCACCAGATTACATTCCCACCTTAAGCATCCAGGAACCACCATACAATCCCAACTCCAAAATTTCTCATGGACCACCTAGTCGTCCTAGTGCAACTTTCTTGGCCAAACGGCCTGGCACGGAAATCAAGATGGCTATCCTGACATGCACACTAGCATCAGATACCCCTATTATTCCGTTACGCCATTGGAGAATTATGGCTACACTATCCAAACAATATCCTAGGCTGACATCCCACGTGAACAACACAGTATGGACCACCTAGTCGTCCTAGTGCAACTTTCTTGGCCAAACGGTCTGGCATGAAAACCAAGGCAGCTATCCTGACATGCACACCAACATCAGATACCCTTACTATTCCATCACGCCCTTGGAGAATTATGGCCATACTATCCAGACAACATCTTAGGCTGACATTCCATACGTACACATAAAACGCAAGACAATGCCATATTTCACAACTCAATGCATCATATAAACAACATTTATAAAATGCAATGTATAAGTTCAAAACGTTTAGGGACGAACCTCCCTCATAAAAACCAACCGTCACCGATTACCATTTCAATGCACAAAACCATTTTGCTTGAAATCACCACATGTTCAAATAGAACCAAGTTTTGCAGTAGAACACTCACAGTAAATCAAGTAGTTTTCCATCCAGAACACTCACCTTGAACGAAACTCAGAACACTTAGATTCTTGTGCTCAACCTCGACTTTTGTGCAACTCCTCAAGTATTTTGACCAAATCACCTCTTTACATGCCCTCATGCGCTGCCTAAGTGCTCTGCGTGTGTGATGCTTCGCGTATGCTTAAAAATCCCTCTATCCACTAAACTCGAAGCACTCTTGTCTGGCACGAACTTCTCACAATTTCGAATGAGAAACCTTTGGCCATGAACCCCTATTTATAGGTTTTCGAAACTTAGCCACCAAAAAACATATATTCTGTAATCATTTCAAATCTTCCAAAATCCTTTCCAATCATTCTAAATCTTTCTAAGATCTTCTGCAATCATTGTAAATCTTATAAGATATTATATAATCATTACCAAATCTTCTAAGATATTCTGCAATCATTCTAAATCTTGTGAAATTTTATATAATCATTTCTAAATCTTCTAAGATATTCTACAATCATTCTAAATCTTCTAAGATTTTATATAATCATTGTTATCCGAATCAAATCTTGTTCAAATCAAATCCTTATCCAAATCAAATCCTATCTAACAAAATCTTATCCAATCAAATCTTATCCAAATTTTATCCTTAAAGTCATTATGAGGCTTCATCTTATCTTTAACGTTATCATGAGACTTCATCCTTATCTCTAAAGTCATTTATGAGACTTTTCCTAAATCTCCCAAATGCCCCTAGTAAGAAGGTTTCAAGAATTACACTTCGGCCCAAACTTTTGGATAATTTCACTTAGACCCTTTTCAACATGGTCCCCAGGCCAATTTGTATTTGCATTTTAGT
Source organism: Diospyros kaki (assembly GCA_036245055.1). Lineage (NCBI taxonomy): Eukaryota > Viridiplantae > Streptophyta > Magnoliopsida > Ericales > Ebenaceae > Diospyros > Diospyros kaki. Next base: position 10,970,081 of record BSEG01000003.1, read on the forward strand.
CCCTGAATAATGGATTAATTATGCTAATACCCCTGATTTTTAGGTAAATTACACTTTTACCTGAACTTCAAAAATTACGATTTTACCTCTGGCTTAGAAATTGAACTGTTGTCTCCAAACATCCACAATCCCTTAAAATATCCTATTTCTTCTAGTATTTGAATCTAAAAATCTCGAGTATTACATCCCTTACGATCATTCAATTTTCTCAACCTGGTAAACAGTTATACCAGAAACTGTTCCCAATCCAACTTCTTTTGATACCTAAAATCATAACTCGAATTAGTCGTCGATACTATACCATTTTCCTTGGCTATCTAGGGTCCAAGGTACTCTCTTTGTCTAATTCGATTGCCTAAAACTGCGATGGTATACCCTATAGCCTTATTTTTTCAAAAATTCCACTTGTACCCTTCATCAAATATTATTTACAACCTCAAATCATTCCTGGGTATTACAAGGAGGAATGTTACCAGTGATTATCTCCAGTAAACTCAGTGCACCGCAAGAAGAAAAGCTTGTACAAGTCCTAAAAAGCATAAGATGGCTATTGGTTGGATAATTGCAGATATTAAAGGAATTAGTCCGTCTACATGCATGCATTGTATTCTACTTGAAGAGGACCATAACCTTCCCGTCAACTGCAAAGAAGATTTAACCCACCCATGATGGATGTAGTAAAAAAGGAGATCCTCAAACTTCTTAAAGTTAGGGTGATTTATCCTATTTCGGATAACAATTGGGTTAACCTAGTTCTAGTGGTTCCTAAAAAGACTGGAATAATCGTTGTGAAAAATTAGAATGATGAGTTAGTACCCACCCGTGTTCAGAATGGGTGGCGAGTTTATATAGATTATAGAAAATTAAATGTTGTAACTCACAAAGACCACTTCCCTTTACCTTTTATTGATTAAATGCTTGAAAGGTTAGTTGGTCCTTCTTACTATTGTTTTCATGGTTATTCAGGTTATTTCCATATTGCAATTGCTCCAAAGGATCAAGAAAAATACTACTTTTACATGCCCATTTGGGACTTTTGCATATCGTCGCATGCCCTTTGGCCTTTGTAACACCCCAGCCACTTTCCAAAGGTGTATGGTTAGCATATTTTCAGATTACATTAAGCATATCATAGAAGTCTTTATGGATGGTTTCATAGTTTATGGAGACTCCTGTGATAATTATCTACATAACCTTACACTTGTTCTTCAAAGGTGCATAGAAACTAACCTTGTGTTAAATTTTGAAAAATGTCATTTTATGGTTGAACAAGGTATAGTTTTGTGTCATGTTGTTTCATCTAAGGGAATTGAGGTAGATAAAGCTAGAGTTGATATTATTCAATCTTTACATTATCCCATTAGTGTGCATGAAGTTCGTTTTTTCCTTAGACATGCAGGATTTTATTGAAGATTCATCAAGAACTTTTCCAAAATAGTATTACCCCTATGCAAGTTGCTATAAAAGGATGTGGGTTTTGAGTTCGATAAGGCGTTTGATAAACTGAAGGAACTGTTTACTTCAACCCCAGTTATCTAGCCCCCTAACTGGAGCGTTCCCTTCAAGATAATGTGTGATGCAAACAATTATGCAGTAGGCACTGTTTTGGGTCAAAGAATTGGAAAAACATCTCATGCCATTTATTATGCTTCAAGGACTTTGAATGATGCCCAGAGAAATTATTCTACTACTAAAAAAGAACTTTTAGTTGTTTTTTGCTTTAGAAAAATTTTGATCTTATTTACTTGGTACTAAAGGCATTGTTTACTCTGATCATGCAGTTCTTCGTTATTTAATGACAAAGAAAGAGGTAAAACCAAGATTAATAACATGGATACTTCTCTTGAGTGAATTTGATTTGGAGATCAAACATAAAAAATGGACAAAAGATCGTGTCGCAAATCATTTTAGTCATTTAGTTCATGTGAAGGATGAACTTCATCTGCAGGAAACATTCCTTGACGAGTAATTTTTCTCGCAAATGTGACATTACCTTGGTATGCGAATATTGTAAATTATTTGGTTACTAATGTATTACCTCTTGGTTTGTCTAAGGGTCAAAGAGATAAGGTTAAGAGTGATGCCAAATGTAATACCCAAGAAATTGGGATTATTGGAGAATAAATGTTTTATTAAAAAAAAATGAAATTTCGAGGAAGATTGGTATCTAAATAGCCCAAAAAATTGACCGAATCGACTGTAAGGAGTGCCTTGGAGCTGAGATATCTAAGGAAAATGATACGACATTGATGAGCACCTTGAGAAATGATTTTTAGCATCTAGAGAAATTGAATCAAGAATGATTTTCAGTTCAGCTAAAATGCAACTGCTATTTAGGCTGTAAACAACTGAATTATCGTAAGGGGATTTCAGAAAGTCAACGGAACCTTGAGGGGGCTTATATTCGGTATATAGGACAACCCTTTAGCAGTTTCAGGAAGAAACGAAAAAGTTTACGGCCAAAACAAAGATTCGGGCCTAAGTGCAATTTTTCAAAATTGTCAGAAGGAGGTCGAAATGATGTTTTTTCGGAATCTTCAGGGGTTAAATGAAATTTTTAGGACTTGAGGAACTTAAATGCAATTATGCAAAGTTGAGGGGCCTTGTGAAAATGGGCCAAAGTAAGAAAGCTAAAGTTGAGGGGCCAAAGTGCAATTTCAAGAAAACCCCCAAACATCCATAGCCGACCAAGCTTCCAATTGCAAAAATTGGCCATGGGAGACTTGAGGAAGTGGATGGGGGGCCTCGAAGCAAGGCTAAGACAAGCTTCATGGCTGTTAAATGGCCAAAAATAGATCGAATTTGGCCAACTTTCAGCCGAAAGTGGCCAAAAGATTGGCCACTTTAATCAAGCTTTTGAGGGCTATTTCAGTGGGCTTTGGACAGATATATGGAAAGGGGAGACATTAGGGGCCTTAGGTTACTCGAGATCTGTCGTTTTAGGGTTCAGATTCAAGTATAAATAGAAGATATAGTGGCCGAGGGTTTTTGCAAGATTTGAGCTTCAAATCGACCTCATTTTTTAACGAATTAAGGCTCCAAAATAAGGGGCTTTTATTTCCCATGAGATGAGGATGAGTTCTAGAGATTTTCAGGCGTTTTGGTGAAAGATTGAAGGTTGTTCGAAGCTTCGCCGGAGAAAAAGATGGTCCGCCTGGCCGAGAGTTTGGACAACTGTTTAGACATCTTCTGGTGATCCTTTTGAGGCACAAGATAACCCATGGTGATCGACTGGACAAGGCGAGCAAAGGGGTGGAGTCATCAAGCATCGCCGGTTAACCATCGCTGGAGAAAACGACCAGCGAGTGGCTGCACGCGCTGGTCTTCACGCGCGGCCACTCGCCCTAGCGCGTGTGGGCACGTGGAAGGTGGGAAAAATGGGAAAAGATTGAGAAAAATAAGTTATGGGGGTTTGTGCAAAAATTTTTGATGTTTTCCTTCCCGATGTCTCGGTTTCTGCACCGACCAACCTCGTTTTGCATGCAAACGAGGGATTGAGGTAAGTCCAATAATTTTCCTTTGATGTTCTTAGACTTTAATGAATTGTTGTGAAAAAATATTGGAGAAAATAGTTTCGAAGGTATTTATTTGGATTTTTAAAAGGAAAAATGGAAGAAAATGCATAGAAAATGAGGAAATTGATGTTTTGAGACTATTAGTAATTAAATATGATTTACAGGATTGTTGTGCTCGAGATAAAGTGATTGGTGCAAATTTTGAGGTTGGCACAAAAATCGAGATGATGCATAAATTTCGAGGCAAGACGCGAATATCGAGGTAGCTCGATAAGCTTGAGAAGGTAAGTGGTTCTACCCAAAATTCGATTTTATGTAAATAATTTTTATCATGTTGTCATGCCTTGATGTAAGTATGTCATGTAAATTGCATTTACATGTATTGATGATGAAATATGCATATGAGTACGATAAGATTCACGATCATAGATTACATGGGTTTGGGATTAGGTACTGGCGTAGTTGCTTTACCAAGGGTGCACCTATACACCTCGGTTTGGCAGGGAGACTGTAAAAATGGCGCGTAATCTTAAGGTGCGATCGACCCAAACATGAGAGTTATGATGTTATGTGCATTGCATACATACATGAACATTAAATGTTTTGTTCCCTTATTTAGATGATTCTTCATCTAACTTGGGATTTGTCGCTAGAATATTCAAACATTCAAGATGGAGATTGTAGCAAAAATGAGGATGAATGAGGCATGAAATGGCACTTAGCAAAGTGCATGATAAGTTGAATGTATGTTATGTAGCCCATGTATTTAAGTTCTGCTACTTTGAATTCTGAACGTTTTGAGAAATGATGATGTATAACCTTAATTATGGTTAATAATGATGTAAGAATTGATTTATGATTGATGTTACGATGTTATGTTCGATTCTAACTTCCGCATTTAATGTTATGATATTCTTTTTCGAGATAAATGTATGGAAATTTTGGGATGGATATGAGGAATGATATGGTTTAGTATTAGTTTAAAAAAAACAAATTTATTATCCTAGAATTGTCCCAAATTATAACATACACGAGAAAGTGGGGTGTTACACCAAATACTATGTATGGGATGATCCATACTTTTGGAAGCATTGTGCAGATCAAGTGACAAGAAGGTTCATTCCTGAAAATGAAATTATTTCTATTCTCACTTTTTGTCATTCTTATGCCTGTGGTGGTCACTTTGGAGCTAAGAAGATAGAGAGAAAAGTGCTAGACTGTGGTTTCTATTGGACATCTTTATTCTGAGATTCATATTCTTTTTGTAAATAAATCATGCAATCATTATCAAAAGACAGGCAATATATCCCAAAGGAATGAGATGCCACAAACCCCCATACTATTTTGCAAAATTTTTTATGTTTGGGGCATTGATTTCATGGGACCATTCCTTGTATCTTTCAGTTATGTTCATATTTTGCTTGTTGTTGATTATGTCTCAAAATGGGTGGAACCTAAAGTTACCAAGACTGATAATTATAAAGATGTGACAGATTTTATCAAGTCTAACATATTCTCCAGGTTTGGAATTCCAAGAGCTCTAATAAGTGATCGAGGCACTCACTTTTGCAATCGAATTGTGAAAACTTTACTGAGAAAGTACCATGTGACCCAGAAGATGTCAACTGTCTATCATCCGCACACTAGTGGAGAAGCGGAAGTGTCAAATCGAGAGATCAAATCCATCCTTGAAAAGACAATCAATCCAAATAGGAAAGATTGGAGTTTATGCTTACATGATGTAACATTCGAGATTTTTAGACTGAAATATGATATAATACTCGAGATTTTTAGATTCGGATACTTGAAGAAATAGGACATTTCAAGGGATTGTGGAAGTTTTGAGACAAAAATTCAGTTTCTGAGACAGGGGAAAAATCGTAAATATTGAAGTTCGAAAAAAAGTGTAATTTACCTAAAGTCTTGGAGTATTAGCACAATTTATCCTTTTTTCGAGGGCTAAAATGCAATTAAAAAATGGCCCTGAGACCAAGTTGTAAGGGGTCTAACTGCAATTACCCAAAAGTTCGGGGCACGATGTAGTTCTTGAAACTTCGTGATTGGATCATTAGATTAATGAACTAAGCCAACTAAACAATTTGAGAGTCATGATTGCAAATTTCAAATGTTATTAAATATAGCTTTGGATGTAAATGGATTTCAAATCTAACTTTGGATCATTTTTTAAGTCAAGTCCAAGTCTTTTGCTTAGCCTCCAAAGTCTCCAAACCTTATCCTCAAGGACACATGGCAAGCAACCATTGGCCACTTAGAAGATAATATAAGGTCACATGATGGTTCATAATAGCCCCCTGAGATGGCATCGCGTGATTGACCAGAAAAAGCTTACTTAGCCTCTAAGTTTGCTAAAGTCTCCAAACCTTATCCTTAAGGGCATATGGCAAGAATTTATTGGCCACACATAGAAGGTAATAATGAGGCCTCATGATGATGCGACATGTGGCAAAACATGATTGGCTGAAAATGTCTATAAATAGGCCTTAAGGTAGTTCACAAGTTTTAGAAGAATTTGGGGAAGGTTGAGAGAATCAAAAGAGAGGATTTTGTGATAGAAAGTGAGGGGAAAATTCTGCAAAAGAGATGAGCAAATTTGGTTTAGAAACAGGAGCAAAATAGCCCTGTAGAAAAATTTGGGTCCTTTCCAACCAAGTTGAGGTAAGTACACTATGAACTATCTACGATATTTAAGCATGCTCATGAATTATGTTTATGTGGTCCCTCATGTTACGTTTCAAGCAAGTTTCATGTTCTCAAGTAAGTTACAAGATCAGGGTTTAGTAGCGTTACGCACGGAGGTTCTTATCCCTACAAGTTGGTAGAACCTATCGTGTCCTCTTATGTTATAGGTTCATGTTTCAAGTTCATGTCATGTCATGTTTAAATACGTTTGATAGTTCTCTTGTACTTACTAAGATTTGCGTAATCTCACCCCTTATGTTTTTCCCCCCAGGTGATCATGAATAAGGAGATCGAGGGGTGGACGTGGAGTGTGGTGGCTCGTTAAAAAAGAATCTTCAAGAATTTAAGTTTTAGCTTCCTTTTGAAACAAAGTTTTCAGGGTTGAACTCCGACCTTTTTCTATATGTATGCCATAAAGCATGTCTTGGAATTTTATTTGGTTTAAAGAAAGTTTGGATTTGGTTTTAAGCTCCAAATTTCTCTATATGGATGTTATTGCTACAAAGCATATTCGCGAAGTCTTTTTTTCTTCTATTAAAATCATGTTTTCTGTGTCAAAGTTTATACATACACTAAACCTACTTTGAATTTTATTATATTTTGAAACTTTACTTAAGTTTATAAAAGTCTTGTTTCTCAGGTTTTTCTGTGCTAAACCTTGAAGTTCATACAAATATTATTGTTATTAAGCATGCAAGTAAGTTACGGGTGTCGCAGATGATGCCTTGTGGGCATATAGGATTGCATATAAGATGCCCATTGGTATGTCACCTTATCGATTGGTGTTTAGGAAACCATGCCACCTTTTAGTTGAGTTATAACACAAGGCTTATTGGACTATCAAGAGTTTCAACATGAATATGGATGGAAGTGGAGAACACAAGAAGTTGCAACTACAAGAGTTAGAGGAAATTTGCAATGATGCTTATGAGAAAGTAAGGATTTACAAGGAAAAGATGAAGGCTTTTCATGAAAAGTTGATCTCTAGAAAGGAGTTTAAGGTTGGTCAAAAAGTCTTTCTATACCATTCACAGCTTTGTTTGTTTCCAAGTAAGTTGTGTTCTTGTGGATTGGACCTTTTGTTGTTACTAATGTTTTTCCTCATGGTGCAGTCGAAATTCAAATTTTGGCAACTTCCAAAGCGTTTAAGGTGAATGGCCATAGACGTAAGCATTTCTATGAAGGTTTCCAAGAAGAGAATGTGGCATAATTAGACCTTGGGGATCCGATTTAAACTGATTAAAGATGGAAGCATTGAGTTAAGCTAATGATAATAAACAAAGGCGCTACTTGGGAGGCAACCCAATGGGAGTTTGTTTTTCCCTTTCTTCTTATTTTTGCATTTATATTTTGGATATTTTTTCCTTTTCCTTGCATTATACCTTACATTGGGGACAATGTAAGTTTTAAGTCTGGGGGAAGGGATTTAGGTTGTGTTTTTATTATTAAAAAAAAAAAAAGAGTTTTGCTCTTTGTCTTTGTGGTTTTCAACGATTTTTGGTTGCGTATGTCGTGAGCAAGATTCAATTAAGCTTGAAAAATCATAACATGATTGAATAAGTAATCTTCTAACTTAGAATTAATTAGTCTAGTTATTTTCCTTGAGGATGGTAGTGACTAAATTTAGTAGACAAAAGTTGGTGAGATTTTGAGCCTTTAAGACTGACACATCCATATTAGTCTCACTATTTTCTTTCATGTGAGATATTTTTCCATGGATTTGTCTCTTTAGAACTTTTCTTGATTCTCTTTGAGGTCACATTATCACATGCATGCATGAACATGATTAAGGCCCTTTTTGTTATAAATTACATAAGCCAAATAGCCTACCTTGTAATTAATTTTTCCCTTTGTTGAACCCTTTTGAGATTTATAGGCCTTTGTCTTATGGTGAACCCACGTTACAAGCTTAAAACCTGGAAAATAATGTTTTTACCCAAGCCGTAGAGCTAGTGGAGCATTGTTATGATATGTATGGGTGTGCAAGAAATAAGTGTGGGGAATTTAGATTTGTGGTATGGCTATGACTGGTGAAGTGAAACATGTTTTTAGTCTTAATTTTTAAGTTCCGTTGTTGATGTTTCCCAAAAAAAAATCCAAGAAAGGGGTCTTTTTATACATAATATATACAAAGGTGGAAGCTATTGTGAAGGATTGTTCTCTATTGCAAACGAAAAGTATTCCTTTGAACGATCTTTTTTCAATACAGGAGTTTTACATGGTTTAAAGCCAAATTGTAGAAGCTATTGAATGAAATGATTGGTTTTACATGTCTTATATATTCAAGCTTGAGTAGATTCACTTATGCTCCACTAGTTTTGATGGCTTTTGAGCTACATTCTCAAATATTTCCCACCTTGATCCTAAACCCCGTTACAACCCTTGAAAAGTCCTTATGATTCGTGTTATGCATGTGGTCCCAGTGGTGGAGAATGAGAAGATATGCAAGCTTATGGTAGATCATTTCCATTGGAATGAAGTTGAGTGAAACACATATCTTTCAAACACATGAGAGTCTGGGTGTTTATTTTTGAGTGAAAATGCTTACTAAGTAATTGTAAGTTGTTTAAGAATGTTTGTTCATAATATGTTAAGAGTTCTGAAGAGCTTGGTTGTTTTTTGTTGATGGCATTGCAACCTTGGTGTTTTTGGGAGAGAGAACTTGAGTTTTACCCGAGGACAAGTAAAAGTTAAGTGTGGGGGAATTTGATGAGAATGTAAAATGTCATTTTTTACTCCCTTAATGTTTAGTCTTTTATACTTATTTGGTACCTAAATGTACTCATTATTCTTATATTTTGATTTAGGATGCAAATGGAGGCATTAAGTGGAAAACGAAACTAATTGGGTAATTTTGGACAATTTTGACATTGCTTCGTAATACGGGTATAACTCTCTCATCCGAGCTCCGATTGAGATGCTTCAAGACACTATGGAACGAAAAGAAAAAGATATATAACTTTCATGTTTTGAGTTTTGATAGATAATGGCTAAATCAAGGTCGAAGTCGGGCTTGAAGTTGCTACATCTACATTATCAACGTTCTAGAACATCCCTTAGCTTGCGAGTCTAATATGCGGATTTGACCCGATTTATTTATGAAGTTTCCAGATCTGGTGCACGAAAATTCCAGCTAAAATCACCATTTTCCTATTAATATTAAGACTTTATTTTATTTTTAATATTTTCCTTAATTAATCTTATTTCAATACTGTTATTTTAGGATAGCATTTAACATATTTTTAAGAGATTTTGTAAGCTTCTAAGGGGTGAATTAACGTGTATAAAGGGCAGAGAAATCATCAGACTAGAGACGTCTCTCTCTCTTCTCTTCTCAAACTTCTCCTTTGAGTTTTCATCATGGCCCTTCGTGGCTAATATTTTAAATGGTCGAAGGAAACAGAAGCCTCATAATCAATAAAATTGTGAGATCTAATTTTTTTTTATTATTTAATTTATGCTTTGAGTATCGGATGTTCTTTTGTACCTATCTTCATGATTGTCTCGTTTAATTATTAGGAGGTCTACTAGTTTATTATTCGTTGCAATTTGCTACTAAGTTAGATATCAAATCCATAATTGTTTGATCCCTCTAATTTGTGAAGCAACTAAGATTTAATAATTTGCTACATAAAAAATTATTAGATCTTAGGAAGAATGCTCAACTAAATTAAATGCAACCTCTTGTGCTTGTGTTGTTTGGCTTCATCAATCTCTCTAAATCTTAAGGTTACTACTAGATTAAACCTTTATTGCTTGTCTTAGGTTGTTTAATAGTTAGGGTTGATTAGATCGCCTGTTTTCTAATTAATTATGACTAAGAAGAGATAAGAAAATAGTTCCAACGGTGAAGATTCAATGTGTAAATTGATATATACTTGCATTGATGATCAGTTGTAAGATTCTGATGGTGGATGCTGACTTAAACCAATGTTAGTTCTTTTGATTGGTTTCGATATTTTAATTTGAATTGTTCCTTAGTTGTTTTTCTTAAAATTGTTTTTGTTATACTCAACCCCTGCATCATTGTTCACGTAGCATAAACTAGGCTAGATACTCTTTGTGGGAATGATCCTTACTCGCACCACTACATAAATTTTTAGGAGTATAGGTTTTCTATTTGGTTGCCTATGACAACACACCATTGTGTATAGTCTCCTCCGTACTTGATAGCTTATCTATGTATATTATGCTTCCGCTGTGTTTTTGTATGTCTTTTACTCTTCTCTAGGAACTCCACCTTGGCTTCCTTGGCTTAAGGGTTGTCGGGTTGGGGCTCCCTACACACTAATCTTGACCCTTCATAGTCACATGTGTCTTCTCTACCTTATGTCCATCTTCCTTAGTTTTTGCTAACTTCAATCGACATAAATCTTGGCTCGGTTGACCTGAGTTGTCCAATAACTTTTGGTTAAGCTTTAGTCAACTAGTGACTTTTTGTTAAGGCTTATTCGACCAAAAGGTCAAGTTTGATAGACCCAAGATGTCTAAATTACCCTTGCAATTATCCAACTGTCCCTACTTGATACCCTAGTACTCTCTTTCAAAAAGACATTTCAGTCCACCAAAGATTTGGAGACCAAGTTGCATATATACTCCTACAACTTAGAGTTTGTCTTCTTTTCTAATCAAACATTTCATTCTTCTTTCCCTAAGTCATCTTAGTTGCCCACATAGTTCCCATCAATTAATGTAATTATGGATCATCTTAATTGGTCAATTTTAACCTTTAGAAATTCCCCCATTAAATGGTTATTAATGTTTCAATGACTTGTTTTTATATCCCTAAGTTCATGGTTTAAGACCTAGCTTTAATTTGAATTCAACTCATTAATCCTACAATCATTACTTTAGTTGACTAAACTCCCAGTTTGGTTACCCAAACTTGTCTAGTGAGTAGAACAAGTTCTGGTTTCTAACTTTAGTCAATCGAGGCTTTTAAGTCTCAATCTCTAGTGGACTAAAGATACCCTTGAAGGTAATTTCACCTCTTTTTTCCACACACTTCCTCAAACCATTAATCATTCTCATGCCCATGCCATGATTCCCTCAAGTTTTTCTCATTTAAACCTCCATCGGATTCACTTAGTCTAATGAGGCCTCGCCCAACAATTCAAAAAATCTCTAGGATAACCCTAAATACCCAATTTCTCACATAAATTCCAATTAATGAATTTAATTAATTGGAGTGAACTATGGGTCACTATAGTTGACATGCTTTGAAGATGTCAAAAATTGCACCTAATTAATTTTAGAATTAACAAAGAAGGTTGTTGTAGCTGAAACTATTGGAGATTTCTCACTAGGCTTGTAAAATAAAGAGCTAGGATTGCTCGGGTCGTCCTCTTATGCTCAACTCAATCTTAGTAGGAGACGAAAAAAGGTGGAGTAGCCATAAAAAATGTATGAGCAAGCTATAAGTAAAAGAACAAAGTGAAGGAGATAAGAAGAAGATGAGAGGAGAGCTAAGTGGAGTTTGGATTTAGAATGTAGGTCTTTGTTATTTATAGGTGTGACATAGGTGTTAGGGAACGAATCAAGTGATAAAAAAATTGGAACAAAATTGGACACACACAAAAGACAAAATTTATGTGATTTGACAAATAATGCCTACGGTCATGGTCATACTAGATGTTTTTTACTATTTAGAAGGATTACAATTACAAAAATTATGTCCATATATTTATAAACAAAAACTAAGACAAATAGAACTTTTAATTTGAACAAGATTCCTAATCTATTTTAAATTTTAAAAACAAATCATTCAATTCTAATTCTTAATCTATTTAAATTTTAGAGGATCTGGCCCCAAAGCCCTCACAAGGGGTGCTACCACCTTGACCCTCGCTCATTGACAGGATAGTGAGACCCTTGTACCAATTCTACATAGGTGTTATAAATGGAATCAGACTCCACATCAACATTAAAACTCTCTCCCAATGGGTTGAATTCAGCTCAACTTGGGCTTTGTAATGGGCTGACTTGGGCTAGTTCAAGTAAAATTAAAATCATAGTATAGCTAAAAGACTCTTCCATACTTAAATAAAAAATTACTCAAGTTCAGAAATATGTAAAAATTATATAAAAGAGCATGAGATAGTTAAAAGGATTGTACATATGTAGTTGTGGCTTTTGTTATTAAGAATGGTGTGACTTAAATAAGTGAAGAGGTTAATGTAAAACATAACTAATTAACCATGGGGTCAATCTTTTCTTAATGAAGTCTACCTGTTTGTGATAAACAATGGTCAAATCTTACTTATTGCTGCTATGTCTATATATATATTCTCTTGCTTGCTTTGAGGAACAGATCAATTGCCCGACATGGGCAACTCGGGGGAGTAGGACCCAATGAACCCACTCGCCCTGCTAACCCACATTGCCTATTGTGATTTTTAGCAAAAAATCCTAATTAGTCTTGAAGATTATTTCCTATTCTTAATATTGATTTCTTGTTTAGTGTGTAATCCTATTTACTAGTCAGTTGTAAATTGTTGTTAGGCAAGGAAATGTTAGCCTTGGTGAACAAGGAAATTATTCTATAAATAGAATGCTTGGCTTGTTATTCAAGGTGCGTAAATCACTTGTAAGAGACCAGTGAGAGCTAGGAATTGGGTGTAATTGGGACTTGAATTTAGAAAGAGAATATTGAGTTTTGTAGTTGTAAACTTTACTACATAGTGATATTTTTCTCTGTCGTCCTGATGATTGTGTTTCTTCCCTTTTAGGTTTTTCACATAAAAATCTCTTGTGTTTGAGTGTGATTGGATCTTTTGTTTTCCATCTTATTTTGTTTTTCCCAACAAATGGTATCAGAGCTTTGGTTATCAGACGCTTAGTACGCAAAAGATATATCAATCATGTTGAAGTTTGATTGTGAAAAGTTCAATAGGAAGATCAATTTTGGCTTCTGGCAAATACAAGTCAATGATATCTCGATCCAATGCGGGTTACACAAGGTGTTGAAAGGAAAACCAACTCCTAAAGGATCTAAAAAATGTAGTAAAGAAACAATTGGTGCTAGTTCTAAAAATCCGTGATGAGCGATGATGGTTCAGAGGAACTTGATTTAAAGACTACGAGTACAATTCGATTATGACTAGCTAGGAATGTTCTTGCTAATGTTCAAGGAATCTCTGGTGTGAAGGAACTTTGGGAGATGTTTGAAGAATTGTATCAATCGAAAAGCATTTGCAATTGATTTTATTTAAAGGAGCAGCTTCACAAATTGTACATGACTAAAGGTATGAAAATTTTTTATCATCTGGAGGCGCTCAATGGAATTGTTGCTGAACTAGAATCAATTGGAGTTAAAATAAAAGACAAGGACAAAGCGTTGAAATTCATCCGATCATTTCTATCTTTCTATGCACACATGAAGCATATCTTGATGCATAGGGGGGGGTCTAACTATAAGTCTTAAGGAGGTGGCAAATAAATTAATTTCGGAGAAAATGATGCTAAGAAGTGAAGATAAAACTTCTGAGGATTTAACACTTGTCAGAAATTAGAAAGATAACTCCAAGAAGAAAGTGATCTGCTGGAAGTGCAAACAATCCAGTCATGTGAAAAGGGATTATCGCGTTGATGGAGAAAGTTTGACAAAGGGCTCCAAAGATTATGGTGATAGAAGTTCGTCTCTCAATATTGTGGCAGATAAAGATTTCCTTTAAAGAGATGGCATATACATCCTCATGGCATCTCGCTAGACCACCAAAGTTTCCATGAAAGAGGATGTGACACTTCTAACGAGTTCACAAGTTTACACAAGGGCATTGACTTGATGGTGATGCAAGGTGTGGGGTGGAAAGGATGTCAATGGCTGAAAAGCTCCCAAGGGAGTCAAGCATGGGGGTTGCACCATAGTTTTTCAACAAGATATTTTTCGACATTGTACCGTGAAAATCTTAAGGCGATATGTGTCTAAGTGGTTGTACCTTTTATGGTAGGGTACAATGATCTTGGTGATTGAGATCACTGTGATTATCGATAATAGATAGTTATGGTCGTTGTCAGAGAATGGACGAATATTTTTAGGAATTCTTATTGAAGTGGTGGTTTGTTGGGATTTTCAACAAGAAATCTTAATTAGTCTTGAAGATTATTTCATATTCATAATATTCATTTTTTGTTTAGTGTGTAATCATATTTACTAGTCAGATGTAAATTATTGTTAGGCAAGGAAATCTTAGTCTTGGTGAATAATGAAATTAGTTTATAAATAGGATGTTTGGCTTGTTATTTAAGGTGTGCAAAACACTTATGAGAGACTAGTGAGAGATAGAAATTGAGTGTAATTGGGACTTAAATTTAAAAAGAGAATATTGAGTTATGTAGTTATAAACTTTACTATACAATGATATTTTTATTTGTCATCTTGACGGTCATAGTTTTTTCTTTTTAGATTTTTTCACGTAAAAATCTCGTGTTTGAATGTAATTGGATCTTTTATGTTTTATTTTATTTTTTTCTTATATTGTTCGACACAAACAACAGGTGAGAACTGATATAAACATATTTGTAGCAACTTATTAGGACGAATATTTTGAGAAGTTATCTTGAATAGAAAAAAGGCCCATCAATAGATTAAATTATTATATTTTTCACTTTAAAAATTGCAGTGATCAATTTAATGCAGTTGCATGCATGTCACATGACAATTCAATTCACTATTTGACGTAAAGTTTTTGGTCTCTGTAACGCGTAACATAGACTTCTATTATTAAAGAACTTGAAGAGTCTTAGGAGGCAGTTGAGAGCCACAACACGACTTGTTCATCACGTCGCGTTGATAGATAGACCAATGGGCCTGAGAAGCTCACACTAATAGCATTAAGCAACTTGGGTAAAGCAAAGGGTCAATTTGTTTGCCATAAATAGAAAAGCTATTTCTGTAATCTTCTAGGTTTGAGAGGGACGTGTCTTTCTCTCCCTTCCATCCTATATGCTATTTAACTTTTGTTTTTGCGTAAAGAGTTCAAACGCTACCAAGGAATTTGATATCTTTTAATTAGTCTCATTGAATCTTTGATATCTTTTCATTAGTCTCATTGAATCCCGGACTAAGTTTTATAAAATTAATTTGATATTAGTTTGTTAGTGGCTTCAAATGCAACATCGTTAACATACATATTTGTCTTTTTCCTTATCTTCTAAGCACAGCAAGTAACAACTTAAATTCAACTCCGAGCACAAATTAAGGGAAATATCCAGCTTTTTTTTTTTTTCTTTTTTTGGCTCTCCACAATCATTTTCTATAATTACATAATTATATTTCAAAAATACCCTTATACACAACCATTCCATTTGCATCGCCCATCATCGCCGACCATGATTGCACCCGACCATTATCGCCCATCATCATCGGTGGTCACCCATCATCGCAAAGCTCCCACCAGTGGCCGCATCGCCGGCGGTCGCCCATCATCACAAAGCTCTCATTAGCAGTCGTATCACCCATCGTCGTTGACAGCTTCGAAAAATGCTACCGCCATCATTGCACCTAAACCCCAAGGTTCAGGTGCGTTCAAATGCTCTCAAATCCCAGGATTCGAGGAGCTTCCCCGGATCCTAGGATTCGGGAGCGTCTAGACACACCCCAACCCTAGGGTTCAGGTGTGATGATGGCGGCTGCGTTTCTTGCAGTCTTCTATGAGAAAAATGTCAACGGAAAAGAGAGAGAGGGGGGGAAATGGGTGAGATTATGGGAGCTGATGGTGGTCGCGTTTGTTGCAGCCACAAGTGAAAGTTTGGGTTGCCAACGATGATGGATGCAGACAATGATAGGCAATTACCGACAATGATGGGTAGCTGCAAGCAAAGTGCGATGATAGGTGACTACAAGCAAGAGTAAAAATGATTTTTTCTCTTAAATATTTTTTAATGTGGGTGTAGAGAGTAAAAATATTGAGTGCATAAAGAATTTTTCCAAACCAAGCTTTTATACCTTATATGTAGTTAAAATGACAAGATTACCACTAAGTGAGGTTGTGGGGTCCACTTGCAAGTCCAATCAAAGTAATGAATTTCTGATCCAGCGCATGTAACTTTCTTTAGTAAGATAATGAAACTGGACGGAGGACAAGGGGGAGCATCAACGTCGCTCCGGTCATTCTCAGCGCCCACCGGTGGAAGAGTCAAAAGTCCAAAGTCCAAAGTCCATAGTCCATAATCATAGGGCACTCCCCCACCGCCACCCCCACCACCTCCCCTGCATACTGCCTATTTGCCACGCCTTGACTTTCTAAGCTGGAAAAATAAGCAAAGATTTGGTGCAGCTGTCTAAAGGCGCAGGCATTATTTGCCTTTTCAAGGGATTACGTCAGTAATTTTTTTTTAATTAATTTATCATTTTCAAGTAATTATATTTGCAAAAATTTTATGGTTAGGGTGTTCAGGGATGGGGTGTGACAAATATTATCTTGGACACTAAAGAGTTAATAGATAGATATAATTACATATATTTATATCACAAGCTCAATCAAAATATATGCTTAAAATAGAAAATATATATACCTCTTTATTTTTACAAAACTAAAAAATAAATTCTAATATTGAGTGAAATATGAAAAATCTTGAAAAATGGGAGTGTGCGAAAAGATCTTCAAATGGACAAGGGGATAAATGAAAATAACTAAAAGATAAAGATTTGAAGTCCATCAAAATCATTTAACAACCACGTTCTAGGGCTTTAAAAGACAAAATATTTTAGCCCCCAAGATATGATGCAAGTGATAAATCTTTTAAGTTTTCTTAGAAGTGATGGGAAATTAACTCTTGGTGGAAGTAAAAATATTCTATTTAATAGAGACAAATCGCGTGTCTGTTTAGGAGTATATAAATTTGTGATTGCATCCAATTTATCTAGAGATCAAACTAGGAGAGAAGACTAATCTCCTCTAAAACTAAATGAGTAAAACTCGAACACTTGAGTTAAAAAAAAAAAAGGATAATATTTTCTCCCAATAGCATCTAATCTGTTGGTACTTGTCCTGCCTGAATCGGCGGTCCAAACCTCTCTTGAGGAGGCCCAGGCAGTCCAATCTGCGTGGAGTGCGGCCCAAGCCCAGGCCGAGCTTCTTTTTGACTTACTTGCATGGGGCTTTCAAGAGGTCCCTGACCGCATCAAACTTCTTCTTTCAAATACTCACCTAACAATCATCATCATGGACCGCTGGACCCGACACAAAATATATTATTTTCAAACATCTCCTCCACGCGGGTCTTTCTCGATACATGATCCAGATATGAAAATCTTTTGATATTATTTTTAAATAATTTTAATTTTATTCTCAATTTTATAAAATATGTAAAAGAAATTGATGAATTACGCTTATATTCTTTGTTGTTTGGATGCTTTGAATGGTATTGTTGATAAAATATAATAATAAATTTATTTAACAAAAAATATTATCGTCTGACCGTCTGACTCTATAAGAAAATCAACAATCAAAAAGTAAAATATTGAATATATAAAAAATTACAGAGTAAAATTTCTTCTAGTATCAAAGATATATTTTTTTTTAGAATGAGTGTCTGTTTATTTATAGAAGATCATGAAATAATATTTATTTTAATATTTTAAAATTCTTTTAGAATTAAATTTTTTTATGAATAATTACTTATTCATTTCGTAAAATTTTCGAAGAGATTTTTATTTAATTTGCTTGTTGTGCAGGACCCTTGTCCCAAATTTTCAAGAAAATTTACACCATTTAATTCAAAGAGTTATTTTGATCTTTTGAGTTTTGTGAAGTTTTTAATGAATTTTTGTCAATAACACAACACAAGAGGAATATCCGTAGTTCAAAAATGTGTTTAGATGCATTTATGGTTTATTGTTTTTGTTCAGATACATAATTTAAAGGCATTTATAAATCCTTAGCTTTTTTAAAATGCTTTTAGAGCTTTATTCCATTTTATTTTTTAATTGGACAACTCTTCTAGAGATATTTACAGATATTTTAAAACATAAGAGGTCTTTATGTGACTACAAATAACCAAACTACTAGGAGCTCAAATACAATTTACCAAAAAATAATGTTAATTTACTAACAATTCTGAACTCTCAATCCATAAATTAAGAGAGTGTTTGGCTTAGCTTGTATCATTTGAGCTTATAAGGTCTAGAAAATTATTATATATTTTATTAAAGACTATGTGACATGTATAAGTCAGGTTTTTTCCCCCATAAAACCCATAAAGTGATTGCTATGTCAAATTTATAGTATCACAACTAAGATGTAACAATATATATTTTCAATTTACGCACGTGATGTACAAAGATTTTCTTATTCAATTATCCATTCTTATTATTGTCAAAATATAATAATTAAGAATACTTCGATCACGACAGAGCAAGATAAACAATTGACGAATGCCTACTTGTGGAAATGGCTAGTGGGTGGCTTCATTACTCGAGAGAAAATGAAAGAGTTATTCGAGAAGACCTCGATCTCTTGTTATTTAGTAGGGGCAATTTAAAAGAATTTTGCAGCAATTCAGGAAGGTGTAGTTCAAATAGAATGTGGCTGCCCAGGGTAAGGGTATCAACAGGTTCAGGAAATACACGAGACAAGGTAATGCTAGGGGAAATTCTATTTGCAACCATAAATTTTGCTCTTCGTAATCATTACACATAAAAAATTAAATTTTATTATTCGCAACCACATTTATTACTTTGTCCAACTATTTATATACCAAATATACCCTCTAAACATTCATCCCTCAAAAAACACACCCCACGCGCATACAAGTTGTTCTTCTTCGCATCAAACCCTGGTCTTCTTCCTGTTCTCTTTCTTCACGCATCAAACCTTGCTATTCTTCTTCTTCTTCTTCTTCTTCTTCTTCTTCTTCAGATCACTCTCACAGACCACCGCCGACCTCTTGTCGTCGCCCACTTCGCTTGCCTCGCCCACCTTCTTCATTAAAGTTCCTAGAAATCACAGAATTATGTAATGCCCCTCCTTCGGGGGGTGAGAGCTTCACCGAATGACGAGATTTAAGGATCCCACACCTCCCGAATCTCGTTGTTCGGGGGGTTAGGGATTCTCCGAACCACAGGGTTCGGGGAACCCCTCACCTCTTGAATCTCGTTGTTCAGAAGGTGAGGGCTTCCCCGAAGGGCGAGATTCGAGGAACCCCATACCCCCGAATCTCGTTGTTCGGGGGGTTAGGGGTTCTCTGAACCCAGAGAACCCCTAACCCCCCGAACAACGAGATTCGAGGGTATGGGGTTCCCCAAATCTCGCCCTTCGAAGGTAAGGGGTTTCTCAAAAAATATGAAAGCAATTATACTAATGATATAAAATATGAAAGCAAATGATGTACAAAATTGAAACCAAACTTACCTAATTTCGTACAGTAAAATTTGAATCAGATTAAGTTGAGTTATTGGTGTCAAAAATTAAAATTAACTAAAAAAAATTAAGATTAAAGCAACATTAATTTAAGAAAAAATAAATATAATATTAATCCAAAGATTCGGGACATAATAATTCAAAATAATTTATATATATGTATATAGTTATAATATATATAATAATATAATATACATATAATATATAATAATATAATAAACATCAGAAAGGCTATGTTGTCCACTGGCGGGCAACATAAACATTTGCCCGCTAGTGAGGGTAGCGTGGGCCCCATGCACGTGGGGCCCATATGCAGAGGCGGGCCCCACATGCATAGGGCCCACGCTACCCTCACTGGCGGGCAAATGTTATGTTGCCCGCTAGTGGGCAACATATCCTTTCTGTAATAAACATATAATAGTATCCATTCTCCCGAATTCATGAATTCGGGAGAATGCAATTCTATATACATATTATATAATATATTATATTATTGAAGTAGGGAGAATTGCAATTCTCCCGAACCCATGAATTCGGGAGAATTGCAATCTCCCGAAATCATGATTTTGAGAAAAATGATTTTTCCCGAACTCATAAGTTTGGGAGAATTGATTTTTCTCGAATTTATGGATTCGGGGTGTTTATCGAACCTTGAGATTCGGGGTTCCCCGAACATTCAGAACACTGGGGTTCAGGCAGTTAGGGGTTCCTCGAAATCTGAGGTTCGTGGAACCCCAAATAGCCCAAATTTCGGGGTTCAGGGCATCCCCCAAGCCCCGAACCCCGGGGTTCGGGGCATCCCTTAGCTCCTACATTTTTTATTTTTTAATTAATCTTATTTTTTTTAATTCATCCGTCGTGTATGTATATGTAAATTATGTGATTGAACTAGTGATAAATGTTATAAATTGTGTTTTTTCTTACCGAAATGGGAATACTCATTATTTTTTTTGTCAAACACTACGTAAACATTTGTAGATAATAATCATCCATCGCTGATAGTAATGGTTATGGCGAGGAAAACTCGACTGACTAATGTTTGGTGTTGAATAATAGTGGCTACTACTCGATGTTGAATAATAATGGTTGCACGATATTCTGTTGTGAGTGAAAAAGTGGTTGTGGCGATAGTGATCGAGAAAGTGAGTGTACGCGCTTGAAGAGTGATGATGGGTGATTGAGTGTCAAATATTTAAATGAAGGGCAAATATGAATTTTTATTTCAGGGTATTTTAGGAATATTAAAAGTGAGTTACAAAGAGCAAAATGTATGGTTACAAATAGAATTTCCCTAATGCTAGACGTCCCACTTTGTTGACAACTCTCAGTTTAAATTACAAATTCACCCTTTACTTTTCAGCCCAAATGAAAACCCGCATAGTAATCCTGCCTCTCTCACTCTGTCTTTCACTCTCTCTCTGTACTGCCCACATTCTTTCTCTTTCTCTTTCTCATTCTCTATCACTCTCTCTTTCCACCAAAAAGTTGTGAATACCCGCCCAATCCAAGACTTCTTTTTCTCTCACTCATTCTTGCCCATGGCTGTCCAAACTTCCATTGCGCAGTGTATGACCTGCCGACAGTGTGTAACTGGCAGTCGATCTAGCGCCAATGTACTTTCTCTTTTTCCCTCATTCTCGCTCGTGGTCGTTCCCATTCGCCGTCGTTCCCATTCGTCGATGTTCTCTACCATTTCAGAAGGAAATACAAAATATAAATATACACAAACTATTTATATTATATATATAAAATATTTATATATATACACAAATATATTTTTTAAATATAACTATAAACTAAAAATATATTATACAAAATTTTCTAGATCAAATTAAACACATTTTGTAATTTTTAAAAATTTTGGCTTGTAACATGTTGAAACTTTTAAGAACATAGTTTGGCTTGCTAGTTTTAAAAAATAATTTTGTAGTTTTTTTCCTTATGTATAAATAATTATATATATTTTTATATTATTATTTTTTTATATTAATAGAATTAAAAGGTTAAAAATTATATATATAATTATACAAAATCATAATATCATATTTTACAAGAGTCAAAAATTGTATGTAAAATTATACAAAATCATAATATTATATTTTACAAAAATTAAAAATTATATGTAAAATTATACAAAACCATAGCATTATATTTCTGTTTAGTTTATATTTTTATTTAGAAAATATGTATATTTAACTCAAAGTTATATACAAATACATTTTCAATAAATATACTATATATTTATATGTGTGTTAGTTTAATATTTTAAAAATTAGAAGCAAAATGATTAGAGCTTTCGGTCGCTGAACAAATGAGAACGACAGCAACGAAGAACTAAGGGGAACGGCAGCAGCAAAATGATCAATGCTTTTGTGTTGGAGAAGTAAAACCAAATTAACTTTTCTACATAATCATTCATGTACTGAATTAATTTGAGTCAAATGTCTCCTAAAATTCTGGTGATTAGATAGATGTAGTCAAAGAATTAGATTAATTCTTCTGTTATGTTTATGTTATCTAGATGTATAAATTGGACTACAATCAGATGTATTTGGTGTGGGTGCATTGAAATAAAAAACATTTTCCAGAAAATATTCTGTCCTCTTGCCTTCAAACTGGTATCAGAGCCCACCTACAAAAATTGCAGAATTTGTGATCTGATTATATAGCAATTGCAACAGATCTTGGAAGGGGAAAAATGGCAAATTCACATAATCTGGTTTCTCTTATTCCTCGTTTTAATGGGGAAGATTATGATTATTGGAGCCACAATATGAAAGTTTTGCTGAAATCATTAAAGTTGTGGAGTATTGTTGATGAAGGCTACGTGGAACCAGAGAATGAAGAAGGATTAACTCAAGCACAGAAAAATGCTTTAAATGACAAAAGAGAAAAGGACAACAAAGCTCTTTTCCAGATCTACCAAGCAATTGAAAGACCAATGTTTGAACGAATATCCAAGGCAGAAACTTCAAAGCAGGCGTGGGAGATTTTACAAACTGGACATCAAGGAGAAGAGAAAGTAAAAAAGGTACGATTGCATTCTTTGCGGTTAGAATTTGAGAAACTTGAAATGAAAAAAGAAGAAAATATTTTAGATTACTTTACAAGAGTGACCTCAATAGTAAATCAAATGTCATTCAATGGTGAGATTTTACAAGATCAAAAGGTTGTGGAGAAAATTCTTCGAAGTTTGCCACAACAATTTGATTTTATAGCAGCCACTATTGAAGAATTCAAGGATCTGTCATCACTTTCATTAGATGATTTGCTTGCATCATTAAAATCTCATGAATTGCGAGTAAAGCACAGGACTCTTTCTTCCCCTGACCAAGCTCTTAAATCTCAAATTTCGAGAGGCTTTGGTTCAAATAATTACAGTGGAAGAGGAAGGGGAAGAGGAAGAACTGGAGGTCGAGGAAGAGGTTACAATTTTCGTGAAAGAGGAAGAGGATTTCAAAATGGCAGAGAGTCCAAAGAAGAAGAAAATGATGACCATAAAAACAACTTTCAGCAGGGACGAGGTTGTGGATATCAACAAAGAATACATTGAATGTTATAATTGTCATAAACCTGGACACAAAAGCAGTGATTGTTGGTATAAACAAAAGGAATACATTGAGTGCTATAATTGTCACAAACCAGGCCATAAAAGCAATGAGTGTTGGCATAAGGAGAGAAATGAAAAAGTTGGAACAAGTTTTATCTATCAAGATGACACAATTGAGAATAATAATTGTGAAACTTTATTGCTTACATGTCATGACAATCACAAGAATGATGTTTGGTATTTGGACAGTGGTGCTAGTAAGCATATGACAGGAAATAAATCATTATTTTCAAAAATTTTGGAATTAGATTTGGGGCAGATTACAATTGGTGATGCAAGAACCTATGCAATTAAAGGCATTGGAGATATTACAATTGAAACCAAGGATGGAAAATTTGAAAAGATGTCTGATGTATATTATGTTCCTGGTTTGAAAAGTAACTTACTCAGTGTTGGTTTTCTTATGAGAAGAGGATTTGATGTTAATTTTCATGATAATATGTGCACTTTGATGAGTGGTAATCAGACTGTGGCAAAAATTCCTATGGCATCCAATAATCTTTTTCCTATTCATCTTAAAGTCATTGGTATTACCTCTTACTTTGCTAACATGAAGGAAGGAATCTCCAAGTTATGGCATGATAGGTATGGTCATTTAAATTACGGAGGCTTGAAGATGTTATCAACAAAGCAAATGGTAATTTGTCTTCCTCAAATTGATCAAGTTCATGATGTGTGTGAAGAATGCCAACTTGGAAAACAACATAGAGATCAGTTCCCTCACAAGTCATTCTGGAGAGCCAAACAACCACTTCAACTTGTACATTCAGATTTGTGTGGACCAATGTCAACTCACTCTCTTGGAGGTAGCAAATATTTCATTTCTTTCATTGATGATTACAGTAGAAAAGTTTGGATATACTTTCTCAAAGAAAAGTTTGATTGTTTTTAAGCATTCAAGAATTTTAAGGCTGAAGTTGAAAATTTCAGTGGTTTTTCCATTAAGACGTTAAGAACGGATCGTGGAACTGAATATCTTTCAAAAGAATTTGAAAAATACTGCAGTGATCTTGGTGTAAGACATGAATTGACAGTTCGATATACGCCGCAACAAAATGGCGTATGTGAGGAAAAATCGAACAATCATGGAAATGGCAAGATGCATGATGAAAAGGAAAAAGCTGCCTAGAGAATTTTGGACAGAGGCAGTTACTTGTGCAGAATATTTGATTAACAGGTCACCTTCTAAAAGTTTGCAAAATCTGACTCCCCATGAAGCCTGGTATGGATCTAAACCATCTGTTGGACATTTGAAGATTTTTGGCAGCCTTGCTTATGTTCATATTCCGGATGCAGTGAGAACCAAATTAGATGATAAAGCTGAAAAATGTATTTTCATTAGTTATAGTGAAAGGTCTAAAGCTTATAAATTTTTTAACCCAATGACAAAGAAGATTATGATTAGTAGAGACGTGAAGTTTGATGAAAGTGCAGCTTTTGAAGGTACAAACAAGAGCACATCTATAATTATCCATGAAGAAGAAAACATTTTCAGTCAGAATGATTCATCTCTTACACCTTCAAATTCTCCATTGGAAAATGATTCTGATGAAGATCATAAAGGAAGAAGAATGAGAAGTATGCAAGAACTGTATGATGCAAGTGATAATCAAGAAAGTGCTATTATGTTTTCATTTTTTGCAAGAGAAGATCCAATTTCATATGATGCAGCAATAAAGGAAGAAAAATGGAGGCAAGCTATGAAAGAAGAAATTGAGGCGATTGAAAAGAATAACACATGGGAGCTAACTGATCTACCACCAAAGAAGAATTCAATTGGAGTAAAATGGGTGTTCAAAACTAAGCTCAATTCAGATGGATCAGTCAATAAGCACAAAGCCCGCCTTGTTGCAAAGGGGTATGTTCAAAGAAAAGGAGAAGGCTTCAATGAGGTATTTGCCCCCGTCTCTAGACTTGACACTATTCGATTAATCATTTCACTGGCGGCTCAAAATAATTGGAAGCTTTTTCAAATGGATGTTAAATCAGCATTTTTAAATGGATATATCCAAGAAGAAATATATGTTGATCAGCCACCTGGATTTGTAAAGGAAGGAGAAGAACAAAAGGTTTATAAGTTAAGAAAGGCTTTATACGGTTTAAAACAATCACCAAGAGCATGGTATAGCCGGATCAATGAATTTTTTGAAAAGAATGGATTTCAAAAGAGTCCCCGTGAACACACTTTATATGTTAAGAATGGGCCACAAGAGAGTTTTATCATTGTTAGCTTGTATGTTGATGATCTGGTCTTTACTGGAAATAATTCGGCTATGATGGATGAATTCAAAACTTTGATGATGAAAGAATTTGATATGACTAATCTGGGAAAACTACATCATTTTTTGGGCATTGAAGTGTATCAATCAGAAAGAGGAATTTTCATCACCCAAGAACACTATGCTAGAGAAGTTTTAAGGAAATTCAATATGGAAAATGCAAAGGCTATGTCAACTCCATGTATTTTGGGACTGAAACTACAAAAAGAAGGCAAAGGAAAGCTTGTTGATGCCACCATGTATAGGAGCTTAGTGGGAAATCTGATGTATCTCACAACTACAAGACCGGACATCATGTTTGCTGTTAGCTTAATAAGTAGGTTCATGGAAACATCATATTCAGAACATTTGGAAGCTGCAAAAAGAATTTTACGATATGTGAAGGGGACAATTGATTATGGCATTTTTTATCAAGCAAATGTTCCGACTACTCTTTTTGGATACACTGACAGTGATCTTGCAGGAAGTATTGGTAATAGTAAAAGCACATCGGGTTATGCTTTTAGCATTGGAAGTGGCGCAGTTTGTTGGAGTTCAAAGAAACAATCGATTGTTGCTCTGTCAACAACTGAAGCTGAATACGTTGCAGCATCTTTTGCTGGTTGTCACATTGTTTGGTTGCGAGATGTTTTGGAGAATCTCAAGCACAAACAGGATGGTCCAACACTCTGTTTTGTGATAACAGTTCAACTATTTCAGTCACAAAGGAACCTATTCTACATGAGAGGACAAAACACATTCGTATAAGGTATCACTTCTTGAGAGAACTGGTTCATGATGGAATAATACAAGTCAAGTATTGCAAAACAGAAGATCAAGGAGCATATGTCTTTACAAAGCCACTTGGAGGTCAAAATTTCAAAAAACAGGTTGCAAGACTTGGAATGAAAAGCAAATTTGGTTTACGGGAGGCAATGTTGGATAAGTAAAACCAAATTAACTTTTCTACAGAATCATTCACGTACTGAATTTATTTGAGTCAAATGTCTCCTAAAATTCTGGTGATTAGATAGATGTATTCAAAGAATCAGATTAATTCTTCTGTTGTGTTTTATGTTATCTAGATGTATAAATTGGACTACAATCAGATGTATTTGGTGTGGGTGCATTGAAATAAAAAACCTTTTCCAGAAAATATTATGTCCTCTTGCCTTCATTTTGTAACATATGGAGGCGTCGATGGTGGTTGGAGATGGATGTGCTAGCGAAGAGAGAGAGAGAGAGAGAGAGAGAGAAGACCCATAGAGAGAAAAAAGACCCAAAAAGAGAGAGAGAAAGAAGATCTAAAGAGAGAGAGAAGGAGATGGATGCGTCGGTGGTGGCTGAAACGACCACCAAAAGAGTTGATGGTGGTCAACTACTATCTTGTTTTAGTACCGACGGGTGAGGTCGATGAGACATCGTCTTACCTACATTCTTATTGTCGATGGAGGGCGAATCTAGTGATGGTCGACCTAGAGGAGACGAGAGAGAGGTTGGAGCATTATGCGGGTCTTCATAACCTCACCTGCTATTGCACACAGAGAGAGAGAGAGGGTGATAGATTTGTAAAGAAGATGGGCAGTACAAAGAGAGAGTGAAAAAAGAGAGTGTGGGAGGGAGTGAGTGAGAAGAGAGAGAGGGGGCAAAAGAATTATGCGGGCCTTCATTTGGACTGAAAAATAAAGGATGAATTTATAATTTACATTGAGAGTTAACAAAATTGTCAACAAAATGGAATGGGACGTCTAGTAATTTCCCGTGAGACAAGGTCACAACAGACACATGTGGTGCATGGTAAAAGGCGGTGACGATCAGTGCAAGTGACCACGTACGGAGGCATGTTCTCCTTTTTCCCAATTTTCCAAGCACGAATTCCAATCTGGAGCACAACTTACCTTTCCAACTCGATTTCCCTTGGGTGAATAAAGCCTTGTTCAAGCTTCAAACCTTTTTACATGGAAACCCCATCATCATCACATTAAAAACCATTTACGGGATTTCCCCATATTTTTAGGAATTTTATTTTGTTTTAACATTTATTTTCATTTTTAGGTCATTTTCTCAAAGTTTTTAAAAAAGGAATTTAGCCAAATTTCTATGACCTTTTCATCAAAAGTCAAAATTCATAACATATCACTTATGGGCCTTTTTTTTTTCTTAATTTTTTGCATGAGTTCATAAATCATTGAATTCACAAATGTTTTCTTTTGAGATTTTTCTTTTAGAATCATCTCTGTCACAATTATAGAAAGAGAGAATGAGAAAAGATCGAGGTTTTCTTTTATCTTCTATGCTTTTGAGAGTAAAAGAACAGATAAAAATGTAGCTCGTATTCAGCAAGCTTGAGCAACTAACTCCATAAATGGAGAAAAAAAGGGGGATTAACGACCACCAGCTAGCCACATCAGCTCAGCCAACAAAACCAACCATAAAGAGAAAAAAACCGATAAGAGACCTACACCAAAACCAACACAAAAGACTAAGGCCCCAACCATCAAACAACAAGGAAGCATAAATACAATATAATATTAACAAAAACAAGACTAAAAAGCATTGAAAAGGCTGAAGTTAAGACAAAATTTCTTGTAGTCTCCGGCGCACGCTTGAAGTTTCCACGCCTACTCTTGAAACCTTCACCTACAGAAATCACGAAAACCAGAGAGAAGAGAACTATATGTGAGGAAGCTAAATATTTCAAAATTTGGAATATCAAATTTGAGAGTTGCACACCACTCTCCGCTTCACTTGAGTTGGTGGTTTCTTGAAGAAAGGAAAAAGATTTTTTCATAACTTCAATTCACACAACCTAATTTTAAACACAATAGAACAATCTTATATACTATTGCTATTAAAATTTTTCCAAAGACAAACACCAGCAGAATTGCAATTGCCAGGTGCAGCCCCTTAAATGTGTCTCCTTGAATCTTCTTTTTCTTTTACATGTGCCATCCAATAGTATATACATAAAAATCTATTATTACCAAGTCATATATTAATTTTGATCGCTTCTTTTGTATTAATTTTAAAGGATTATGGCATCTAAAAGCTTAAGGGAAAGCTATAGAAGAATGCAGTAATCACCTTTGCATGAATAGTATGGAACACCTTGCCACCGAGGGTGGAAAAGCTAGCAGTTAAAACTTCAGCTCCTTCATCCTGGAGGACACTGATAACTTCATACAGCATCAAGTTCTTTTCCATTGTCTTCTTCAATCCACTTATCAAAACCACTTCTAAACAAGAACCCAAATCATTTACTTCTACCATGGGTAGTTCGTAGCTCATCCACGTTGTATGACTCTCTCCATCCTTGCCCATTGCTAGAGCCTTCTTCCTTGCTGCCAATCTATCGGTTTTTTCTTTCAATTGCTCAATGTATGTGGTAACTTGGTCAATCTGATCTGGTAGTGATAACAATTCCTGGAAATTTTTGTTTTACTCCATGTGATAATGTTGTTTTGTTTAACTTGGAATTTGAAATGTCTTGGAAACACAAGGGACACAAGGAAACTTGAAGACCATTATTGTTTCCATAAACTCAATTAGGAGATGATATATATATATTTCATGTGTAGACATCCCTTCAAATTATGGCTATGAATGAATGTATAAATTGAAAGTAAGTTCTATGCAAACTAGAAGTTATAAAATTTATTAACGTTAATTATATAAATTGATCGTGCCCTTATAATTCAAATTGTTCATAAACTTGCAATTATTTAGTCCCCACCAAAAAAGTAGAAAAAAATTAACTATTTGGATGTGAAATAAATATGATTTTGTTCCTCGATTCTTATATTAAAAAAGAATATATCATGATTGATATGTTATTCTTTTAGACTAAAAAGAGAACTTTAGCTCCATGTCTTGTCCCAGTACACATGATTAAAATGGGATAGCTGAGTGTGGATAGAAAAATAAGAAAAAAAAATAGGTTAGCTGAGCGAAAATTTGTCACTATATACAATGTGCTTGGACTTTTCTTCTCGAATGTTCAACGCCACTATCTTTTGGGAAGAAGTTGCCAAGATCATAGCTTCTTTATCTAGCAGACCAACAACCCATTCTTTGATGATTCACTTACTATCCGATATTGCGTAAATTCTTTAGAAGGATACTTGGAAGATGTAGTCAGACAAATGGCTCTTTGTAGATTCTTGAGAATGAATGATCTTCATGTTGCATTTGAATTTCAGATTTATTGTAGGAGGAGCTAAAAATTAAGGTCATATCCCTTATGTTCATAGAGGGGCTCATGGAATCCTCGTGGAGGTGACAATCTATTTTGAGTTAATCTCATATTTTGTGCCTTCAATCAACAGTGAAAGAAATCAAAAGTTTGGCAAGTTTATGAGAATATGTTGGACAACAAGTATGCTTTCGCAACCAGTTTGAATTGAATTAGGAAAGCTAGAGAAATGTGGAGAAGACCTCCTTTGGAAGTCATTAAGGTTAATATAAATGCTAATTTATTGATTTATAGTTTAAAGAGCTATTATTGCTAGAGATCATCATTGAATGATTCTAAGTGCAAAAACTATGGCGGTTGAGGCTAGTACTTTACATATGGCAGAGGCATTAGTTTTAAGAGACTTGTCTTGGTGGGCGATGGAACAACGTTGGAGTGAGGTAATTTTTGAATGAAATGCTCTATAAGTAGTGGAAGCATCAATAAACAATGCATGGTTATGCCATGGTGTTTAGTGACAATTGTCAATGATATCTTATATCTTCATTGTAGAAATAATGCTTGATGCTTTGTTCATGTTCATTGACAAAGCAACAAAGTAGTGCATGAATTGGCAACATGAGCTTGAAGGATGAAGGAATAATGCTACCTTCGAGGTGACTATATTCCAGAATGAATTAAAATTTCTCTGGTCATTGATGAGGTTTTAGCAGAGTAGCACAGTTTTGTGACAGTGTTGCCATTAGTTGCAGGGCCTTAGCCTAGTAGGATTTACAGTTTGGGGAAAGAGGGAGAGAAGAGGAGGGTAGTCAGAGAGCCCTAACTTGGTAGGGAGCACAAGAAGGAAATGCATAGGTATGGATGAGTTCCAACAAGGGCGCACATCACTTTATTACGGAAAGAAGGGGAAAATGCAGTGATGTGGATGATGAGTTCCAACAAGGGGGAACAAGAAGAGATCTCCACGGGGGCTGGATTTACGTTACCAAAGAGGGTCGTTGGCGGCAACAACATTATTCTATATGTCCATAGGCTTAGAAAGTGTATAAACAGGAGAAGAATGTTCCTATAATATATATAATCAATACAAAGGCACTCTTTCCTTTCATATTTTGTTCTTCACTTTCGAAATACTACTTCAATGGATTAATATATAGAAGAGATAGAAAGCTAAGAGTACCCCAGAAAGTAACTTTGAGAGATTCGTTTTTCATCCATCGTTCTTAAATTAGGTTAACTGGTTTCAAAGATACATATTCAGCTCCCACAGTCGAGTCAAAAGCGGAAGAGAAAATTAATAAAACAGTACTGCACAATCGAAGAGAAGACCTAAATGCGATAGATGTTATCAGGAAGAATTCTAAGAAATGAGTGCCAGCCTGGAGGGTTTTGTTTTTTTTTTTTTTTCCTGTACACCCAGTACTATATATATATACGCACACAGAAGCTTTCAGCCATTAGCGATGCAGTCCTATTTTCTTGAATCATTGAGACTTGGTTTTTCTTTTCCCTTAAGTGGTTTCCCGTAGCTTGATCATTTTTTTCTGTTGTCTTGTATGAGAGAAGCAATAGACCTTTGCATACAGACGCGTTCAAAGAAATCACATCCTTATTAGTCTTTGCACACAGGGACAGGCTCCTAAATGAATTTGTAAATATTGTAATACACACACACACACACACATACATATAAACATGTTTGTTTCTTCACTTTTAATTTTTTTCAGAAGTAAGATTATGCCACTCTAAACCCAATAAGAGATTAACTGAAGTTCGTGAGTCTTAAATTCGAGACCTAAAACTCAGCCAACACTATTATGTATTACTAAATTACAACTCTGATGATTTGTTCACAAGTCAGCTGAATCTTTTTGTTCAACCGAAGGACATCAATCTTTGCATGAGTGAGAGAGAGAGAGAGAGGGGGGGGGGGGTAGGTACGTACCTTAGAGCGCTTGAAATGGTGGGGAGGGATGAGAGAAGTGAGCTTGAAGCACAGGTCTTTCATGTGGATTCTGCGGTTCCTCTCCACAGCCTTGCGATCCATCTTTTCTTGATCAGAACTAGTAGTACTGACCGCCTTCTTCTTCACTCCTAGCTCGCTAATCCTATATATTAACACGCACCATACGTATATTACGGAATGTCTGCAAATGATGACTATCTAGTTCTCACGACAAATAGTGCTCATTAAGAAAGACGCGGGGAATAATTCCGAGAGAGAGAGAGAGAGAGAGCAAAGATTCCTCTCCATTTGTTCCCAACCCTATTTATAGATGAACGTGAGGGATCCAGAGAGAGAGAGGGTCTCAATATGAAAAGGAAAATGAAAGACATGGGAAGCTCCAGATATTCACCTAACAAGAAAAAGAAATCAAAGAAAAGATAAGAGATGGGAATTCTCGTTTCGTCAACCTTGTAGCTGGGTCTCGATTAGAATTAACACAAAATCCGTGTCATTTAACTCTCCCAATGACCGAGTGGACGGCTCGATTAACCATACTTTGAATAAATATTACATCCCCTTGTGCTGTTTCCAGTTTCCCTTCCCTTCCCTTTCCTTTCCTTTCCCTTCTGGGTAAGCGAAAATAAAATCTCCAACTTTGTTGTCACTTTGTACATATATCTGGGCCTTTACGTACGAGTTTTGCTGTTTTAAGTTCCCCACTTCCGAAATCCAAAATATACTGCACAGAAATGGAATGTACGATCTCTCTCTCTCTCTCTCTGAGGGGATGCATTTGGTCACATTCTAAAAGGTATTTCAATCAATTTTTTTTAATGACTAGTTTTATTTATTTTTTTCTTTTTGCTATCATTAAGATTAAGAATTACGTGAAGTGAAGATATTTTAAAATTTTTGTAATTTTAATTTGGTTTTAAAGAAAATATAAAACCCATCAAAACCCACAACCAAATAACCCTATTGTCCATTTGTTTAAACTTTTAATTTAAATTTTAAGATTTATACATTTTATCGAGTATTTATTTTATATGAAAGATAATTATAAATGTTAACATCGAATATTGATATGTTGTTCGATGTGAACTAACAAAAAAGAGTGAATGTGGAGTGGCAGCTGGAGCCCGCTGTCAAGTCCATGTCTACCATTTTTTAGTTGTCCTGCAATAT
The DNA here is from genome assembly GCA_036245055.1 of Diospyros kaki. Taxonomy (NCBI): domain Eukaryota; kingdom Viridiplantae; phylum Streptophyta; class Magnoliopsida; order Ericales; family Ebenaceae; genus Diospyros; species Diospyros kaki. The sequence goes on from BSEG01000003.1 coordinate 11,002,850, forward strand.
AACATCTCTCTATTAAAAAGTTTGAAAAGTTTATATTCAATTCATACTTATTATTATGTAATGTAGCGTCGGCTGAAGGGGTAGGTCGGTGAGGTAATTGCTTAGGGCCCAACTCTTTCAGCTTAATAAATAATTTTTTTAATTTTATTATTAAAATAAAATTAATATATTTTTAATTTTCCGTTAAGAAGTTGGGTCTTAAATTAATGATGGCTTAGACTCGTAATCCCTTGAAAATCTCCCCTTGCACCCATCTCCGATGGCGAGACGCTCAAATTGATATGAGGTCAGTGCCCACGTAAGTGTCCCACAACTGACCTTAAGATCAAGAGAGTCACAGAAGGCTTTAGGGGTAAAATGAAAATAAATAAATAAATAAAACTTAAAATGAAAATAGAGTTTTTAACAAATTACGTGTTAATTTTTATTTTTAAACAGAAAAATGAAACCTAAACTAAAAAATATAAAAATAAAAACTCCATTAAAAAAGGCATTTAAATAAAAAATATTTTTATAATTATTGTTTCCACTCTTTTTAGGTACACTCACACTTTTTTTCTTGAAATTGGAAACTCCTAATACTCTCTATCAAGGTTGTTATGTTGTTTACGTAGACAAGTTTTATGTTATCTGACACAAATTTGTAGGGGGTGAGTGTGTGGGTCCCACCCTCCATGGGACTCAAATCCCCCTCTCAATTTATCCATATTAGATAAATTTTATGTTGTTCGAGACAAATAATAAAAATTTATGCGCTTTCTATTTCAATCAACCCTTGATTTTTCGTTAAAATTTCTTTCTTGGAGTTTATTTTCAAAGTCAAAAAGGCTTTTACCTTCGTAGTAATGTTTTAAAGGTAAACCAAAGTGAATCAATTAAAATTAATTCTCTGAAAAATAATTTTAAATTTGCTAATTATTAAAACATTAGAAAGTCGGAGAAATCGCGTAAAGGTCAGTTGGTGAGATGAAATGAGCTCTTGGCAGCTCAACTTTCAATTAAACATTAATTCCAACGAGCATGAGTGGATTCCTCATTACCGGGCTGACCGTTGACCGCCGGACGCAGCCACGCTTTCACCGGCCAGTATTGCGAGTCACAGACAAGGTTCAAAATTGGAGGTTTCCCCAACTTGAAGCGTGACGCAATGGGGGACGCAACAGATCTCAGTGCCCCTCACTGCTACAAACAATTTCTGGCGTCGTGATGTTTAAGGGCTGTGGAAGAATGAGCGAATGAATGAATGCAATACAGAAACTACGGTGTGAAAACGGACAAAATTAAAGGGAGTGGTGTAAATATGAAATCGACAACAATCAACGTAACAAAGATTATGGTGTAAAAAACAAAATCAAATCATGGAAATTGCAAAAAGACAAAAGCTAAAAGCCAAAAGCACTTTGAAGGCATATGAGGAGCAATGGGATCGTGTGATGGAATCCGCATCTCCAACCCATATTCTTATTTTATTTTTTATTATATTATAAATAATTTATTTTTTATTTTAATTTTATTTTAAAAATTATACATATTCCAATCACACTCCTTATTCATCTCTCTATTTTACTCTATATTTTATTTATTTATTATTTTAATAAACTTTAATTTTATTTATTTTACTTTATCTATAATTTTCATACATATACAAAATTAATAATCAAATACACAAATTAATAACCAAATATACAAAATAATCAGATACACGTATAAATAAAATTAATAATTAAGTACACATATAAAATCAATAATTAAATATAAAAATCAATAACTAAATACACAATATCAATCATCCAATACATTGATAAATAAATAAAAAAAATCCAAATCTCACAAACCCACTTTCTAGAAATTTCAATCTCCCCCATTTGGAAATCTCTTCATCCTCTTCATCTACATCGTTCTCTTTATCCTTTTCATTTGCACCCTCTTTCTCGTCATCTAACTCTGGCCTCTCACTCTCGGTCGCCATTCTATTCATAAACGTCAATGCTTCTCGTTGCCGTCGTCATTGGTCATTACTGTTGCTGCTCGTCGCTAGCTGTCTTCTCCCATTTCCAAATCTGCGTTCGTCGTCGTTGGGACAAGACGTATAAGGAGCAATTTGAAGCTCAACAATTGTAGTGAGCAATTTGAAGCTCAACACATATTTGGCGAGGGACAAGACGTATAGGGAACATCGTTAGAGTGAATTTTCAGCAATTAGCTCTCCATATTTTGGCTTGGCGAGCAATTTCTATTCACGTTGGAGATGGCCTTAGAATTGCCCCCATTTATATAACGAGGTAGTAATAATTACATATACATTAAAATAACAACATTTAATAAAAGTATTTATAATTACTAATATTATTTTTTTAATATAATAAGTAAATTGAATTGATGGGTTAATAGATCGATCACCACCCAATTTGTAAGTTGCTTGCTTATCGCTTGCATAGTCTCATGGACCAAGATTGTCCTGACACTTCTCCGGCCCGAGCACGTTTCAAATGCTTTTATGAGAAAAAAAAGAAGGCGAGGTTTTGTCCCATGGTAGGTCCTTTGACGCCCAATTTAGTCATTACTCAATAATGACACAACAATAATGTAATTGGAGCATAATAAATAGCATATCTTACTTGTTGAGCATTGTGTTTTATATAGATGTCTCGTGTTGTAAGAGTGGTCCAGATAAGGTTACATGGTCAATAAAGATGAAATTTGTTGGATGGGCCTAGAGGGCTAATTATGGGCCTTGCTTGGGCTTGGAAAAGATGATAGAGGACCAGGAGGTGGAGTAAGTATTTGTTGGGTCCTCTTTTATCCTTGGCTTAACTTTTGGGTTTTGGGTCATGTTGCTGTTGTTATCCATCATCACTTGTTCTCCACTCCATGTTCTAAGTGATTTGAATTAGATTATGGAGTAGTAAAAAAGGTTTTTGGACTTGATTGAGGTTAAAACTATTTGGTCCTCACCTCTCATTTCTGACATAAATCGATTGGAGATCATTCAAATGAGAAACACCAACCATTAGAGTATCAAAGCAAGGGTTTAACGGGATTTTCAAAAACTTTTTCGAAAAACCACTAAAATTGTAGCAGAAACATAAACAAAAAACACCCTTGCAAGACTCGTTTCGATATCCATATGCTATCTAAAACTAAACCATACCAATGAGGATTTAGTAGGTATACCTTTCATCACTTGAAGACCGATGTAAATGTTGAAATCCTTCCAGTGGTAGCAACTCCTTGCTCCAAACAACTCCCGAACAAATTTTGGTTAAACCAAATCGACTTTTGAAAACATGAGAGGCCTAATCAATCCACGCTCTAGTGAGATGATGAATCCCAACACTCTCTCTTTGTGCTAGGCAAAGAGAGTAAGGGAGATTAGGGCTGAAAATGAAATGGGTTTAAAATGAATAAACCTAAGCACAAAACAGTCTCACTGTTTTTCTTGGGTTGCTACTATAGCAATGGAGGAATAAGGAGCTATGAAAGAAGGGTAATCAGAGAGAGTTTTAGCTCTCTAGAATAAGAAGGATTCGGGCTAGGGTTTGGAAGAGAAAAACCAATGCAATAGTTGATTTTTGTTGTTGGCTTATATATCAAATACATAAACCCTAGACCAAGGGACGACAAAAAGGACACACACCAACTCCCTTCTTGTCCTCTCATCGTCTTCTCGTGCCACGTGTGTAACACCCCGTCTCGCCAGGCGTGTCACTATAAGGGTATTCCCGGGATTTCTTTTCTTTTTTTCTTCAAGTTCAACACGCGCGGTGTACCAAAAACAATCTTCATATGTAGATACAAACCCCGCGAACCCCAGCCTTGCCCTCGCAGCAGTCCCTGGTTGGAACATTAAACGTTCCAGGGGCATAGCCCAGGTTAGATGATAAAACATCTAAGTGACGGCATGAAACAGTTTATACGATGCATGATAGACACGAGCATGGCATACTCAGACAAACGAAAATATGCAAGACACGTCTAACTTGAGAAATCTCCCTGACATACTCAACCTCCCGTGGAAAACACCATTCCACACACCGTTGGGGTTGACCTTGCCGCGACATACTTAATCCTCGAGTGCCCTACTGTGTCACTCAATCACCAGCCCCGGATGCCGTATCGTGTCACCCGATCACCAGCACAAGCCCCGAGTGCCCTACCGTGTCACCCAATCACCAGGATTAACCTTGTCCCATTCTCAAGTAGACCCCATCTCGTCCTACACAAAAAACAACATTGACACGAATATCAATACCCCGATGATATGAAAATCACATGCCATGCATCGATTCTTTTGTAAGTAAAATTAGTTGATGCAATATACTTCATGATCAATATGCAAATGATACCATATATACATAAATAAATGTCTTTATAGAACAACCCAAGTTCCGGAGGGTAAAAATCGCTCACTAGAACTGGTCTCAATTGCGTGTACTTATGTTCAGGAGGGTAACACCGCCTACTTGAACCCACAACACACATTCCAACATATTTTCAAGCTAAGGGTAAAACTAGAGTCAAGCCACTCACCTCGAACGAAACTCAGAACACCTCAAATCTTGTGTCGAATCTCGATTTTCGTGCAACTCCTCAAGTCTTTTAACCAAACCACCTCCTTACAGGTCCTCATGCACTGTCCAAGTGCTCTGCGCGTGTGATGCTTTGCGTATGCTTAAAAAGCCCTTTATCCACTAAACCCGAAGCACTCTTGTGTAGCATGGACTTCTCACAATTTTCAATGAGAAAAACTTTGGCTATGAACTCCTATTTATAGGTTTTGGAAACTTAGCCACCAAGAAACATATATTCTATAATCATTTCAAATCTTCTAAGTTATTATATAATCATTACCAAATCTTTTAAAATATTCTGCAATCATTCCAAATCTTCTAAAGATCTCCTGCAATCATTGTAAATCTTCCAATATATTATATAATAATTACCAAATCTTCTAAGATATTCTACAATCATTTCAAATCTTCTAAGATTTTATATAATCATTACCAAATCTTCTAAGATATTCTGCAATCATTCTAAATCTTCTAAGATATTATATAATCATTGATATCTGAATCAAATCTTATTCAAATCAAATCTTTATCCAAATCAAATCATATCCAACAAAATCTTATCCAATCAAATCTTATCCTTAAAGCCATCATCTTATCTCTAACATCATCATGAGCCTTTATCTTATCTCTAACGTTATCATGAGACTTAATTCTTATCTTTAAAGTCATTTATGAGACTTTTCCTAAATCTCCCAAATGCCAATAGTAAAAAAGTTTCAAGAATTACACTTTGGCCCGAACTTTTTGGATAATTGCACTTAGACCCTTTTCAACATGGTCCCCGGACTAATTTTTAATTGCATTTTAGTCCCTGAAAAATGGACTAATTACGTTAATGCCCCTAATTTTTAAGTAAATTACACTTTTACCCGAACCTCAAAAATTACGATTTTGCCCTTGACTCAAAAATTGAACTTTTATCTCCAAACATCCACAATCCCTTAAAACATCCTATTTCCTCAAGTATTTGAATCTAAAAATCTCGAGTATTACATCCCTTACGATCATTCGATTTTCTGAACCTGGTAAATAGCTGTACTGAAAGCTATTCCCGATCCCACTTCTTTCATCACTAAAAATCATAATTCGAATCACTTGTCGATACTGTACCATTTTCCTTGGCTATCTAGGGTTCAGGGTACTCCCTGCAACTGATTCAGTGGTCTAAAATTGCGTTAGTGTGTCCTATAGCCTTATTCTTTCAATAGTTCCAGTTATACCCTTCATTAAATATTATTTATGACCTCAAATCATTCCTGGGTATTACATTCTCCCCCCTTTAATAAATTTCGTCCTCGAAATTTAGTCCGTGATAATTGTATCACCACTGTTGCTAATGACTTCCAAGTGCAATGTCCTAAATACCATTTCTAACCCTTAGCAGTTATTCATAACTTATATCCCATATGGTTTGAGTTTACCAGACTCGTTTCTTATCTTCCAAAATATCCCGTTGTAGCTCTATATCGGCGGCTACTCAACTCCCAAAATAATTTATAAAACCTAGTATCATTCCCAATCGTGTCCTCAAAATATATTTTATCTGGCTCCTAAATCTCCCAACCCAATGTCATGATCACACCAAGATGGAGCTAACTCGGCTGCCATGATGGCACATAAATTGATAACATTGAACTTACTCAGCGTATCTTTCTCAATTATCAGTACCTCGATTGCACATTAACTTTAGAGATAATTTCTTAGCCCTTTGTGGCTTGTCACGCAAATGATCAATTTAGGTCTATTAAAAACTCGATTTCTCTTATGGCAACTTAACACCTTAGCATGCTTACTATTTCTCTTCCGAACACTATTCGTCAATTAGATCAATTTGCCTCAACACAGATCTCTAGTATCGTTTTACCTCGTTGTTCATAAATCAACATTTCATAATTATACTATCAACTCGAACACTTAGATCCATTTGTTATTCGTGGTATCTCACCCTAGAACTGCCAAATGCTTTATGACACCTAATCGATGCTTTCCATATATTTCTCACGTGAGAAAAGATCTCTCTATTGAATGAAACAAGATCCCTATTATCCCTGATTCTAGGAATAAATTTAATCTCGTCCCTCTTAGGCGATTCTAGTTTTCATACAACTTTCTTAAATGATAACCTTACTAGACAACTTTTGGTTCTCACTGGGTCTTTGACAATACCTAGCATGACTTTAATAGCTTAGCCTACTATCTTACAACCCAAATAAAATTTCCTTTGTGGAACTAGAGACTCTCGTCTTTCATTGTAACAACTTATTCATATGTTTTCTCAAATCACAGCATGTCTCTCGAGAAGAAAAACACTTTCAATTACCTATCAACATATATCTTACCATATCCCTATGTTGATTTTGTCTCTTTCAATCCGTCAGCTCATGTTCTCATGGGTACTTAGGTATACTTACTATTGTTGCCAAAATACAACAATCTATTTTTGATTGCGGACAGATGCAAGAGTCTCGGGAGTCGTGCCTTTATTGATGAGAATCTGGGCGAGGAATTGGATCTGATGGAATTCCAAGCCTGATAAACTGACAGAGCTGATAGTTTGGTGAGCTGATGACCTTGTGGGCTGATGATCTGGTAGCCAAGAATGATCTGGTGGCCTCAAGAGTGACGAGAGGTCTCAGGGAGACGAGAGGTCTTGGAGCGACGAGAGACCTTGCTGGTGACGAGAGGCCTCGGAGTGACGAGAGGCCTTACTGGTGACGAGAGGCCTCGGGGTGACGAGAGGCCTTGCTGATGACGAAAGGCCTTGGAGTGACGAGAGGCCTCGGGGTGACGAGAGGCCCTACTGATGATGAGAGGCCTTGGAGTGACGAGAGGCCTTGCTGGTGACGAGAGGCCTTGCTGATGACGAGAGGCCTCGGGGTGACGAGAGGCCTTGATGATGACGAGAGGCCTTGGAGTGACGAGAGCCCTCGAGGTGACGAGAGGCTTGGAGTGACGAGAGGCCTTGCTGATGACGAGAGGCCTTGGAGTGACGAGAGGCCTTGCTGATGATGAGAGGCCTTGGAGTGACGGGAGCCCTCTGGGTGACGAGAGGCCTACAAAACGAGAGCACCGTTAGGGCGCGGGTGGGGGTCCTCGCGCAAACCCTCCGATGCTTAAATTAGATATCGAGAGAAAATGGAAAATCGTACTTCAATTGCTCAAAATAACGTACCTTGTGTTGGAAACCGGGTCTTATATTTATAGTGGAGGAGAGAGAGATCTCGCAATATTTTCGACAGAAATCTCGGGGCCCGTTTCGGAATTCTCGGGGCCCGTGGGCTGAATCTTCCATCACGAAGGGTCATCTGGCAGGGTGTCGGGTGACCCCCTACTCGGGTGGGGGTCTCTCTCGGTAGGCGGCCGAGTGGCCTTGGCCACTCGACCATGCTGAGTGGCTTCCCCCTTGGCTGGGCCAAGGGGCTCTTTTTTTCTTCCTTGCTGTCGCTTTACCGGCCTCGTCTTTTCGGGTACATCAATTGCTCCCTGCTCTTTTAGTCGAGGGGTCGGGTAAAAGAGTATAAGTTTCCCAGAATTTGCAACATGATGTTTTTCCTTCTTTGCTTTTCTTTGGTAGACCCTTTATGCGCTTTTATTCTTCGTTTTCTGTATCTTTTTGGAAACTTTGGTGTTTTTCACTTTTTGAGCCCCTATAAATAGGGGTTCAAGTCTTCATTCAATCTTCAAGCGTGTCACTTTCAAACTCGAATTCTCTCAGGTCTCGGCGCATTTTCTAGGCCACGTCTCATTTTTATTGATGGATGGGTGCGATTGGAGGCCACTCGGTCATAACCTAGTGGCCGTGTGTGCGGCAGGGGGCCACTCTGTCATGACCGAGTGTTCGTGACGGATGACGAGTGGCCACTCGGTCATGACCAAGTGGCCCCCCACTCGGTTGTGGTCGAGTGGTTTCGGCCTTCTCTCGTTTTTTTATGCCTTTAATCACTTGATTTTCTTTCGATAGCTTCTTTCTTCTTCCTTGTACTGATGTTCTTTGTCTTTTGTGCAGGTGTTTTGTTCGCTGTAACCTTCCGTCTTTTTCATTGTAACCAGGTAACGGTCTCGAATTTCTTAAATATGTCGAGGAGAAGACCGACATCACCCCCTGGCCTCGCGCACATCCCTGATACTTCAAGTTCTCGGCTTCGATATGATGCTTTCAAGAAGATTTATGACGCCACACCTTCTGGTTTTATGGTGAGGTACCCTCGTCTCGACGAGCCGGATCCTTCTCAAGTAGATGAGGGCTCCCTGGGAATTCACTTTGCTTCGTTTGAGGTGGGGCTCCGCTTTCCCCTTCCTCCTTTCGCCATGGCATGGTTACGTCATTATCAGATTGTTCCTGCCCAACTTCACCCTACTGGTTGGGCCCAGATGGTCGATTTTTCTGTGCTTTGCCAGCAGAGGGATGTACCCCCTTCCTTAATGCTCTTCAGTTGTTTTTATCGTTTGCAAAGAGCTAGCAAGAACCGTGCCCTTTATACGCTCCAAAAGGTTTCGGGCTCCGAGTTGTTCGACGCTCTTCCAAATAAGATTAATCGATTTGAAGCGCGATGGATAGTGATAGAACCTCCTCCTACCTGGGATGCACCTCTATACTGGAACCATCAGGATGCCAGTCAAGGGTTCCCTCCTTGCAAGGAAGTTCGGCGTGTATATCATCGCCTTGTAGAGATGCTGATAGCACAAGGCCCTGTCGATTTGATGAGCCTCTTGACGGTGGAGAATTTCAGAATCGCGGGCTGGGGGGTCGTAACACCAACAGCTCCTCCTCAGTCTTCTACGCTATCCAACCAGGAAATGGAAGGAGTCGAGGAGAAGGAGATGGAAATGCTTGAATCGTCTTCGCATCCTCCTTTCGATCCTCAGGAGGAAAACACTCCTGGGGGTAGAACATATTTTTGACATTGCTTTCCTTCCCTTTTTATTGTATTTATTTTTCCTATATTGAAGGTTTTGCTTCGCGTTGATTTTTGCAGAGATGGCTGGGTTGAGTAGGTTGAGGGAGCTGCACAGACTCCATCGTGAAGAGGAGGCGCGTGCTGCGATGACATCCGGGGTTCCTCCCCCAAGTACCGAAGGAGCTACAAGCTCTCATCCTCCTCGGTCACGTAGGCCTGCTGGCGTTTCTCCCACAGGGGTGGAAAGGCGACGCCGCCCAAGTAGCGACCCCTCGAGTACTGATATTCCTTCTCATACAGAAAGTCCTCCATCGATTCCTCTTTCTCATGAAGATGCTGTCAATATCCCCTCTCCTGCTCCTAATTCTCGAGGAGGGCGAAGTTCGTCTTCTCGGTTTGCTGGTGATATGGCTCGGGTGGAGGAAGAATGTCTCCATCCCGTGATCCCTAATAGGAAGGATCGTTGCCGTCTTGAAGGCGAGAAGTCATTGAGGCCACCTCCTATACTTCCCCTTCCAGGTGATATGAGACATACTATGATTCTTGGAGATGGTAGTAAACTCACTGGTCGGGACTTTGAAGTTTCTCCGGGGGTATTAGAGACAGATTCTGTCACTGAACCAGGAATTGGTGCTCGTCTCGTTTATTCTACCATTCTCCCTTGAGAAGAACGACGGTTTATTGGTGGCAACTATGCCCAAACCAGGGATGAGGTAGAGCGGCTTCTGGTGCAAGGGGTCCAGGGGATGGTCACTTCCAATGCCAGGGACAGGGCCTATCGTGAGCAGGTGGAGGCCCAAATGTCAGATTGGAGGCGACGCCAAACTTCCTGGAATGAGGAGCGTCAAGAGCTAAAGGGTCGTGCTCGTCGGGCAGAGCTTGGGAAGAAGAATGTGGAGGAAGAGATTGGGCGTATGAGTGATCGACTTTCCGAGGCTTCCGTTGGTACCTCGAGCCTCCACGGGGAGATTCAAGATTTACGCTCTAAGCTTGGAGCTGAAGAGCAAAAGAATGTGGAGTTGATGGCGCGATATGAAGCGCTTATGCAGGAACACTCCTTACGCCTGCCTGAGCTGAAGATAAGCCATAAGGATGCCCGGGATATTCGAGCTCAAGCAGTGAAGGAATACCATCTCTCGAAAGATTGTCAGGACAGGAAGGGAAAATATGCTTCAGGCTTCCTGAAATATGGGTTTTATCTGGCTCATGCCCATTTGGAGTCTCAGTGCCCAGGAGAGAGTTTTCCTGAACTTTTTCTTACCCACGAGATTGAAGAGTCTCATGAAGTGGATTGGCGTCAATATGAACCAAATGAGCCCCTAAGTCCTTCTTCTTACTTAGACTCTTACTTGGTGGATGATTTGGATAATTTGACGGGCCCCTGGGTTCCGTTTCCTTTTAAGCGTGGGGAAGGAAGCTCGATGGCCGATCCCGGTGCCATTGAAGAAGCTTCTGGCGTAGTTGTTGAAGACCTCTCTCACACGCCCGAGGTTGAGGAAGGGGAACTTCCCACAACGTCTCCTGAGGTTCCTGTTGTGTCATTTGGATCTATTCGGTGTTCATCTCGCAGATCTCGCTCCCGTGAGTAGGTCCCTATTTGTAGTTCGTTTTTCGCTGTTGCTCCCCTTTTTCTTTTTGGTAGCGAAACTATTGCATTATCAATGAAATATTTTCTTCTTGGTTCTATTCAAAGTGCTCTGTTCTTTTGTTGCTTGATTTACTCTTTTGTTCTTGAATTATGAACAATGTGGCGATCTTGAGCATATTTTTCCTCGTTGTTGGGCTGTAAGCGGGGCAACGGGCTTGATCGAATTTTACCTAGTTACCGGGCCATAGGCGGGGCAACGGGCTCGATCGTGTTTGACCTCGTTGTCGGGCCATGGGCGGGGCAACGGGCATGATCAAATTTTACCTCGTTACCGGGCCATAGGAGGGGCAACGGGCTTGATCGCGTTTTACCTCGTTATCGGGCCATGGGCGGGGCAACGGGCTTGATCAAATTTTACCTCGTTGCTGGGCCATAGGCGGGGTAACGGGCTCGTTCGCGTTTTACCTCGTTGCCGGGCCATGGGCGAGGCAACGGGCTTGATCAAATTTTACCTCGTTGTCGGGCCATGGGCGGGGCAACAGGCTTGATCGAATTTTACCTCGTTGCTGGGCCATAGACGGGGCAACGGGCTCGATCACGTTTTACCTCGTTGTCGGGCCATGGGCAGGGTAACGGGCTTGATCGAATTTTACCTCGTTGCCGGGCCATAGGCGGGGCAACGGGCTCGATCGCGTTTTACCTCGTTGTCGGGCCATGGGCGGGGCAACAGGCTTGATCGAATTTTACCTCGTTACCGGGCCATAGGTGGGGCAACGGGCTCGATCGCGTTTCTGCAGAAATAAAGTGGCAATCATACACACACAAGCGTTTTTACGTGGTTCGGTAAAAATGTGCCTACGTCCACAATCCTATTTAGGACTTATATTATTGCAGGTAGTTGCTCAGGTACATCGTTTGTATACAACTTCAAATAATTTAGATTCTATGTTTTTCCCCACGGTGTCTCCTGCAAGAGTTTGTAAAATGCAAGTGTTGGGTCTGATCAGCTTTAGGATACGTATGGTCCTTCCCAATTGGCTCGTAGCTTTCCATCTTCCCTTAGCGCGTTGGTTATAATGGATTTTCGGAGTACCAAATCTCCTTCTTTCATGGGTCTATTCTTCACCCGAGCATTGAAATAACTGGCTATTCTTCTCTGATATGCGGCTATCTTCATGGCAGCGTTATCTCTCTGCTCTTCAATCAGATCCAAATTTTCTCGCAAGGCTTCAGAATTCCTCACACCATCCTCCTCTTCATATGCCATTAACCTTGGGGATTTTGCTGAAATTTCTATGGGGATTAAGGCTTCCGTCCCATATACAAGATTGAAGGGAGTTTCTGTAGTAGCGACTCGACTAGTCGTTCGATAAGCCCATAAAATGGTGGGTAACTCATCTGCCCATGTGCCTCTGGCTCCTTCAAGTCGAGTCTTTAAGCCATGCAGTATGGTTCGGTTACTGACCTCAGCTTGTCCATTGGCTTGGGGGTACGCCACCGAAGCGAATCTTAGTTGAATCCCTAGATTGTCACAAAATTTTCTAAAAGAGTCACAGTCAAATTGTTTCCCATGATCTGTGACTATGATTCTGGGTATTCCAAACTAACAAATAATGTCTTTCCATACAATTGCCTCTACCTTCCGTGCTGTAATAGTGGCCAACGGCTCAGCTTCAATCCATTTGGTGAAATAGTCAGTAGCTACTATTAAAAATTTTCTTTGCTCAGGTGCTTGAGGGAAAGGTCCCAAAATATCCAAGCCTCATTGAGCGAAGGGTATAGGTTGGAACGCGGGCTGCAGCTGGGATATTGGAGTAGATTGGACTGGAGCATGTCGTTGGCATTTGTCACATGACTTGACTTTCTTTAGCGCGTCGGACCTTAGTGTGGGCCAAAAGAAACCAGCTCTTAATAATTTGGTCGCCAGAGCTCTTGCTCCCAGATGTTCTCCACATATTCCACTGTGAGCTTCTGCTAGGATATATTCGGCTTCTTGAGGGCCTAAGCATTTGAGAAGAGGTGTAGTGTAAGCTCGCTTATATAATATCCCATCTATGATAGTAAATCTTGAAGCCCGCATCTTAAGCCTTCTTGTTTCTTGTGGATCATCTGGCAATTCATTGTTAGTGAGATAATGATAGAAGGGCGTTCTCCAGTCTGTCCCCGTCTCAATGCATGATACCTCTTTTTCTTCAATACTCGGATGGTGTAGCATTTCAACAAATACTGCTCTTTCTGTTATTTCTCTGGTGGATGCTAATTTAGATAAAGCATCAGCGTGCCCATTAAGGGATCTGTTTATTTGTGTTAATTGGAAGCTCTGGAATGTTTGGGCTAGATCTTTGACTTTACGCAAGTACTGAGCCATTATTTGTTCCCTGGTTTCGAATTATCCCTGAAATTGCTGCACAATTAACTGAGAGTTACTATGAGCAACCAATTGTGTTACCTCCAATTTCTTTGCTATCCTCATTCCGACGATTAGGGCTTCATACTCAGCCACATTGTTGGTACTTGAAAAAGTAGATCGCAGAGAATATTCCAACGTTTCTCCCTCAGGAGATACTAGTACTATTCCAGCTCCGCTTCCTTGTGAACCAGATGCTCCATCAACAAACAACAACCATACTGCCTGCTCGTTTTCTCCTACTTTGCTGGAGTGAGTGCATTCCACAATAAAGTCAGCCAACGCCTGTCCTTTTATAGCTTGTCGAGGTTGATATTGGATATCATATTCGCTTAACTCAATGGACCATTTGGTGAGGTGACCTGAGCATTCGAGTTTTTGTAAAATACTTCGTAAAGGCTGATCTGTAAGTACGATAATCGAATGGGCCTGGAAGTATGGCCTCAACTTCCTGGACGCATTTAGTAGGGCCAATGCCATTTTTTCTGCCAAGGGATAACGTGTCTCGGGGCCTTGTAATACCTTGTTGACACAATATATTGGTCGATCCACCTGTCCCTCTTTCCTGATTAATATCGCACTGATGGCTTCATCACTGACCCCCAAGTACAAGTATAACGTCTCTTCAATCTCTGGTCGTGTTAATAGGGGAACTCCTTTCAAATATTCTTTTAACGCTTCAAATGATTTTTGACACTGTTCTATCCACTCAAACTTTTTCCCTGCTCTTAATGTTCTCAAGAAGGGCAGCTCCCTTTCGGCTGACTTGGAGAGAAAACGTCCTAGAGCTGCCATTCACCCTGTCAATCGCTGAACTTCTTTAGTTGACGCGGGTGGTTCCATATCCAATATTGATCGAATTTTCTCGGGGTTAGCCTCGATTCCTCTTTGTGTGATCATATATCCCAAGAATTTTCCCGACTGTACTCCGAATGCACACTTCGCTGGATTTAACAGCATGTTGTATTATCTAAAGACCCCAAGCACCCGCGTTAGCTTTTCTACATGGGATTCATTTTCTTGACTTTTCACTATCATGTCGTCAACATAGGCTTCCATTGTGTCGCCCAGCAGTTTTTTAAAGACCTTATTCACCATGCACTGATAAGTGGCTCCAGCGTTCTTAAGTTTAAAAGGCATGACTTGGTAGCAGTATGTCCTCTTTTCAGTGATGAACGACGTCTTTTCCTGGTCTGGAGGGTACATCCTTATTTGATGGTACCCTGAGAATGCATCCAAAAAGCTTAAAAACTAGTATCCAGATGTTTCGTCTACGAGGCGGTTGATCCGTGGTAGCGGGTAGGAGTCTTTGGGGCACGCCTTATTGAGATTGGTGAAATCCACACAAACATGCCATTTTCCATTAGGTTTTGGGACCATAACAACATTGGCTAACCATTCTGGATACAATACTTCTCGAATGAAACCTGCCTTTAGTAATTTGTCAACTTCCTCTTCTAGCGCATGTAACCTATCAGGGGCAATGTTTCGCTTCTTTTGTCGGACTGGTTTGAAGTGGGGATCCACATTCAAGTGATGGCATATTACTTCGGGACTGATCCCTGGCATATCTTTCGGTTTCCAAGCAAACACGTCTGAATTTTCTTGCAGGCATCTGGTGATTTCTTCTTTCACATGTTCTGGAAGCTGGGATCCCACATACGCCACTTTCTCAGAATCTGATTCACACAGGTGTATTACTTCTAATTCTTCAACAGGTTGAGGTTTGCATGCAGCTCCTTCCTCCAAGGATTTATGTATAGCTTTCTCGGCTATGGATAAGGTTTCTTTAGCTCTTTTCCCTTTTGTAGACGACACATAGCAAGTTCGTGCCTTCTTTTGATCTCCCCTAACCTGTCCGACCCCAGCGGGTGTGGGGAATTTCATCAATAGATAGTATGAGGATACCATGGCCCTTAAATCGTTGAGTAATGGGCATCCCAAGATCATATTGTATGCTGCCGAGGAAGTTTTAACCACCATAAAATTCGCTTGTCGAGTTACAAGTTGGGGGTCTTCACCTAACGTGATAGGTAGTTGAATAGATCCCGCAACTGGTACCGCTTCTCTAGTAAAGCTATACAGAGGTGAGGACACTTTCTTCAATCGATCATGGGATAAATGCATTTGTTCAAAGCAGTTACAGTAAATCAGATTGACAGAACTGCCACTATCCACTAAAATTCTACTGATGGGGTGCTTGGCCACGACTGCTGAGATAACCATGGGATCATCATGTGGGAGTATTATATCGCCTCAATCAGTTGGGGCAAAGGTGATTGGCTCTTCATCATCTCTTACCTCAATTACTGAGTTAACTTGGTAGGCTTGACGTGTGTATGCCTTTCGGGAGGCTGATGTGTCTCCACCTAGGGTTTCCCCCCCTGAAATAACATGAATGGCTTGTTGAGTCGGCTCATTGTCTACACGAGTATCTTGTCGATGATCTCTTCCTCTCTCTTGTTGTCTTAGGTTTGGCCTTTCATGCCCATCACGCCTGTCCTCCCTTTGTCGGGGTTCCCTGTTTTCTTCTTCTTCCTTATTTCTCACATATCTTTGCAAGTGTCCTTCACGGATGAGCATCTCAATCTGGTTCTTCAATTCTCGACAATGATCAGTGGAATGTCCCCGAGTTCGGTGATATCTGCAATACTCTCCTTGATTTTTCCCCATAAGTCGGTCAACTCTGCGGGGTAGTTTAAAGAGTCCTTCTCCCTCGAATGTAGCTAATATGGTTGATCGGGGCTGTAAAAGCTGAGTATAATGATTAAAGAGAGGTTTAGGTACATCTGGATGCCTAACTCTTTCTTGTCGTCAGATAAACTCTTCTTCCCCTTCTCGCTCCTTTCTCTTTTTTTCTTTGTCTTCATTCCCTGCCACATTCCTCATAATTTCAGTGTGGAGGATATACCTGTTCACTCTGACAAATAGATCGGCTAGGGATGTTGGGGGGTCTAAAGAAAGTAACTCCTGGAGAGAGGCGAGGCGCGTCTCTTGGAGCATAGTAGACACTGCCACTTGGGCCGGCAAGTCGGGGACTTCAAGGGTGGCATTACGGAATCTATCCACAAATTGTCATAAGGATTCCTTATTCCCTTGTCGTATACTGAGCAAATAGGTGGCATCCTTTTTCCTTCGACTGTTAATCACAAAAGCTTTGGTAAACTCTGTCCTAAGATGTCCAAATGAGGAAATAAAGGACACTGGAAGGCTATTAAACCATGTTCGAGCATGTCCTGACAGTGTTAAGGAAAATGCTCGGCACATTATGTCATCATCCCATCCATGCAATATCATCAGTGACTCATAATTCTGAACATGATCATATGGGTCGTCTTTCCCTGAGTAGAGGGTGATTTCTGGAATTTTAAATTTTTGAGGCAGTGGTCTCTCCAATATATCTGTTGTAAAAGGACTTTTTCTTTGTTGGTGCTCTTCTGTTGCAGGGATTAACTTTTTATGTTCAAGCACCTCTTCCACTACTCTTTTCATATCGTCCCTCATTGTAGCTGTTGTCTGATTGTCATGTCTTGTTGGCGTACTGGCCATTGTTTCATGATACCTCTGTCTTTGAGGGCTTCTGGTTCTGTTTTCCATTGTGGGGTTTTCCTTTCTGCGAGGTACGGAATGAGGGATCTTTCTTGGAGGTGGTGACCTAGGCCTACCCTCTCGTCTAGGCGTAGATCGAGAATGAGAATTGGGAGTGGCTTCTTGGTAGGAATCGGCCCCTACCTCGGGTTGAGGTTCTGGGGATGGCATAAACTTTTTTAGAGTATCGGGTAATGTCCCCACGGGCATCATACCTTGGAGGATACTAGCCATGTCTCGAAGTGCTTGCATGCCCTTAACGTGTTGTTGTCTCAATGCTTCATACTCTTCCCACGGTACCATGCGTGATGGCTGTCGTGAAGCCCCAGCTTGATCAGTAGGAGGTGGCCTTGAGCCGATAAGTAGTGGTGATGGGACTGTTTGGTTCCCCACCTGCAGGCTGGGGGAAATGGAGCGGTCACCTCCTTCAGATTGAGCATTATGTGGGGGAGGAGGTGCTCCCTGTTGCTGAGTGTTTCGTGGCGGTAGGCATGTTTCTATGCCTTGAGAGAGAGTTTGTCGGTGTCCACGGGTGTTTGCCATTCTTAAGTTGACTTTTTGTCTTGCGCTTCCCACAAACGGCGCCAATTATTGTTGCCAAAATACAACAATCTATTTTTGATTGCGAACAGACGCAAGAGTCTCGGGAGTCGTGCCTTTACTGATGAGAATCTGGGCGAGGAATTGGATCTGATGGAATTCCAAGCCTGATAAACCGACAGAGTTGATAGTTTGGTGAGCTGATGATCTTGTGGGCTGATGATCTGGTAGCCAAGAATGATCTGGTGGCCTCAGGATGACGAGAGGTCTCGAAGCGACGAGAGGCCTTGCTGGTGATGAGAGGCCTCGGAGTGACGAGAGGCCTTGCTGGTGACGAGAGGACTTGCTGATGACGAAAGCCTTGGAGTGACGAGAGGCCTTACTGGTGACGAGAGGCCTCGGGGTGACGAGAGGCCCTGCTGATGATGAGAGGCCTTGGAGTGACGAGAGGCCTCGGGGTGACGAGAGGCCTTGGGGTGACGAGAGGCCTTGCTGATGACGAGAGGCCTTGGAGTGACGAGAGCCCTCAGGGTGACAAGAGGCCTTGGGATGACGAGAGGCCTTGGAGTGACGAGAGGCCTTACTGGTGACGAGAGGCCTCGGGGTGACGAGTGGCCCTGGTGATGACGAGAGGCCTTGCTGGTGACGAGAGGCCTCGGGGTGACGAGAGGCCTTGCTAATGACGAGAGGCCTTGCTGATGACGAGAGGCCTTGGAGTGACGAGAGCCCTCGGGGTGACGAGAGGCCTTGCTGATGACGAGAGGCGTTGGAGTGACGAGAGGCCTCGGGGTGACGAGAGGCCTTACTGATGATGAGAGGCCTTGGAGTGACGAGAGTCCTCGAGGTGATGAGAGGCCTCGGGGTGACCAGAGGCCTACAAAACGAGAGCACCGTTAGGGCGCGGGTGGGGTCCCCGCGCAAACCCTCCGATGCTTAAATTAGATATCGAGAGAAAATGGAAAATCGTACTTCAATTGCTCAAAATAGCGTACCTTGTGTTGGAAATCGGGTCTTATATTTATAGTGGAGGAGAGAGAGAGATCTCGCGATATTTTCGACGGAAATCTCGGGGCCCGTTTCGGAATTCTTGGGGCCCGTGGGCTGAATCTTCCATCACGAAGGGTCATCTGGGAAGGTGTCGGATGACCCCCCCTCGGGTGGGGGTCTCTCTCGGTAGGCGGCCGAGTGGCCTTGGCCACTCGGTTGCAACGAGTGGTCTTGGCCACTTGACCATGTCGAGTGGCTTCCCCCTTGGGTGGGCTAAGGGGGTCTTTTTTGCTTCCTCGCTGCCGCTTTGCCTGCCTCGTCTTTCCAGGTACATCACTTACCATTACCCCAACCTTTTTGTATCACCAAAGGCAAGGTTTGAAACAACTAAATCACAGCCAATTGCTAACAATTCCTAAGGTGTGTAATATTAAATACACTAAACTAAGAGCCAAGTTGATAACAATAATTAAATTCCTCCCAAAGCTATATCTAGACAACAATCGTCCCACCTCTTGCTTAACACATTTCTCCTAAGCAACTTCACGACACATGTTTATACCAAGGATTACTCCATTCCTAGTTAGGAGCTACCTCGACCTAGGAGCAATATTACTATTTCACCACAACTCCTGAATTTCCCAGTGTATTCATCACGTCTTAGTAACCTCAACTTCACAAATTTCTGTCGTGGATGCAATTATCTTAGAAGAATCCTTCAAATCTCTGTTAACAGCTCACCAAACATTATTTTGTCGCTCGATATTACATTTCCTTCTTTTGATTCTCTTTTGGTTATTGACTATCATAACCCACATAGAAATTATCCCGCTTAGATCACCATCCAAGCCTTCAATCTTTTCACCACGATTAAGAATCCTGCCACGATGCTCCGGTCCCTTGGAACTTGGACTCTATAACATTGATCGTGCTGTCGAACAACGATAGATTAGATGAAATATAGATTCGGATTTGCAAAATAAGGGTGCAACCCAAAGTCGTCTCCCAACGAACCTCAAGCGGATCTATCAAAACAAGACTAAACGAGGGGGGTTGTGATGAAAACCGAAATATAAACGTTCAAGAATGAAACAACGATGAAGTAAAACGTAACCCGCTACAAATCCTACTTCCTTACCACGGTAATCCTCGTCTCATTTATGAAAACAATCTGTTTTGGTTTGATTTTCTTTTGATTTGAAAAAAACTCTTCTACAACCGTAAAAGATTAAATCCAATCGAGCAAACGCTCATACAAATATACCGTTTCTTTCTAATCAAAGCCTCAACCGAGTACGTCAATTAAAACCACCCAAAGATCATGCATGCATTCACACAATCACATAAAATAAACATACATAAACTTAGAGAAGGAAAAGAAACAGAATCATCAATAAAAACATGAAAATCGAGTTCCAAACTAGATTCAACAATATGACCGAGACTCAAACTGGGCAAGGGGTACGAGAATGTAGCGAATCACAAGCGAATTAGCCTTCCATATTCTTGGTTGAAATCATGAGAAAATTCTTCCCAAAATCGGCCACCCCAAAAATCGGCCACTTAATGTGCTTAAATAGAGCTTAGGGAGGAAACCCTAAGTTACCACAACTTCACAGCCGATTTTTAATAGGATAACGTGCGTTCTGGGATTCAGACCCTTCATAAAAATTGTAGATAAGGAAGATTAGATGAATTTGGGATTTTAAATCACTTGATTTGGATATTGGACACCCAAGTTATGGCCTTTTAAAGATTCAGCATCTGTGTAGCTTTCCTAATTTGACCCAACTTTCTGGTCCCAACTTTGAAGCGATGTTTGGAGGTCCAAACGAACTTGGATTTGGATCTACCATATCATTCCAGAAATCCCAATAAGTCCTCTACAATATCTTTGAAGACATCATTCACGTTCTGGGATTATAACTTGGCCAAAAACTTGAAAGAAACACAAAAGGTCAAATCTGTGAGCACACTTTTGCTTCTTTGTCTCCAATCTCCTTGTTTCCCTTCTTGCCAACAAAATTCCTCATGACCCAGGAAGCCCAAATCTATCCAAAATAAAATAAAATAGTGTGAAGCCCAATTCCTATAAGATAAAATAAAACAACATCAAGATGAATAAAATGACACAACTAACGTGCAAAAAGACTAAATATGAGGGCTAAATAATATGAAAATATGCGCTCTATCAAATTCCCCCACACTTAGAATTTTGCACGCCTGGGAAAAACACTAAATGCTAACATTCACTCTTTAAAAAAAAAAAGGATGCAAAGAATGCAAAATGAGAGGCACGACAAGTTTTATAGGAATTCAACACTCAAAGATCATCTTTCTTACACTTCCCAGACAAATAAGTAGCAGGGCAATTTTACTTGGCAAGACGAGTCAAAATAAGAAGAACCTTATAAGAACATGCTATCAAGTTCCTCACATGCTATGCCTAACTCCACCCAATCATAATTCCACTACCAGATATTCTCATCTTCTAAATCTCCACTCTCAATGCTTTATGCATGCAAATCAAAAGGACTTTTATTCATGGCTCCAACATGGTAAGGTGAAAGGGATAGGAAGATAACAATGAAAAGTAAACCTTAGGAAGAAAGAAAACATTCAAGACAACTCAAGATCAATGAAGAACTATTAAGCAAACAGAAAATAGATCTTTTTTTTTTTTGAATGGTGGGTGCGTTTTACGCTCCATCCCAACCTTGGTGAGTGCGTTTTACGCTCCATCTCACCTTGGCCTTTGGCCTTTCTATCTATTTTCTTTTGATTCCAAAGGACTTGCTTAATATTTTTGCCATAATCAAGGGATGCAATGAATGTTCTTCAACCTAAAGAAGGGAAATGATCTTTTTTTTTTTTGAGAAGTATGGCGAGTAAAATGAAAGAATGCCTTAATCATCTTTTCACATGCATGAGCACTGATAGCTTCAATAAAGATTCAAAACAAGCTCTAGAGTTATACCCATAATTAGTGAATGCACGCATAGCATAAGAAAGAACATGCACAAATATCCTCACAAAGACTACCTCAATCAACTCACCAAGACAAACTCATTGCCAATTTACTTGAAAGCCAAAAAAGATAAGATCGACTTTCTAATCATGCCAAATTCTTTCAAACTCAATTTACCTCATTTTGCCTCTTTTTTTTTTAATTTTATTTATTTATTTATTTTTTTTTGAAAAGAAACTTCTATTCTAAAACTCCGCTCCCCCCCACACTCAAACATTACATTGTCTTTAATGTAAGCATACAACAAGAATCAGGTATAGGACAAGTAAGAAAAGTAAGGAGAGAGAAACAGCCTGATGGTATCAAGTCGAGGGAAGATCCAAGAGAAATAGTTCCTCCACTGTGTGTTCTGTAAAGCCCTCGTAGAAATGCTTAAGCCTCTGCCCATTGACTGTGAATTTCTTCGTAGTCGACTCATCCATAATCTCAAATGCACCATAAGGAAAAACATGAGTAACCACAAAAGGACCAACCCATCTAGAACGCTACTTACCAGGCATCAGCTTTAAGCGTGAATTGTAGAGGAAGACTTTATTGCCAACATTGAACTCCTTCTTGGCAATCAATTTGTCGTGTGCAGCTTTGGTCTTTTCCTTGTAGATCCTGGAGTTCTCATATGCCTCTAACCTCAATTCCTCAAGCTCTTGCAATTGAAGCTTCCGCTGGGAACCAGCTTCTTTCATGTCCATGTTGCATTGCTTCACCGCCCAATAGGCCTTATGCTCGATCTCTACCGGCAGATGACATGCTTTTCCAAAGACCAGTCGATATGGGGACATGCCGATCGGAGTCTTGTAGGCCGTGCGGTAGGCCCAAAGTGCATCTTTCAACCTATGGCTCCAGTCTTTCCTGTTGGGCTGGACTGTCTTCTCTAGAATCTACTTGATCTCTCTGTTTGAAACCTCAGCCTGCCCATTGGTCTATGGATGGTAGGGCGTCGCCACTTTATGTAAAACTCCATACTTTTGGAGCATGGATTGCATCTTTCTATTGCAGAAGTGGGATCCTTGATCACTGATGATGGCCCTGGGAATGCCAAACCTGCAGAAAATATGAGATCTAACAAAATCTACAACCACAGAAGAATCATCAGTACGGGTGGCTTTAGCTTCCACCCATTTCGAAACATAATCCACAGCCAAAAGAATGTACACAAAACCAAAAGAAACAAGAAAATGACCCATGAAATCAATGCCCCATACATCAAATATCTCACAGAATAATAAGGTTTCTGAGGCATTTCATTTCTACGTGAAATTGAACATGTGTGTTGGCAACGTGTACAGTTCTTACAGAATCCATATGCATCTCTGAAAGGGATGGCCAATATAACCCTACATCTAAGACTTTTCTAGCAGTACGTTGTGGACCAAAATGACCACCACATGCAAAAGTGTGACAAAAATGTAGGACAGATGCAAATTCATGATCAGGGACACACCTCCTAAGGACTTGGTCACTACACAAGCGCCACAAATATGGATCATTCCATACATAGTACTTAGCCTCGCTTTTAAATTTATTTAATTGTGCTTTCTTAAAATGTGCAGGTAATTCAGAAGCAACTAGGAAATTTACCATGTCAGCATACCAAGGTTCAGTACCATGTAAGTGATAAAGCAACTCATCTGGAAAATTATCTCTGATAGGTGGATGATCCATGTCAGACGAGTCAGGAGAAGCAGGTATCCGGCTCAGGTGGTCGGCGACAAAGTTTTCAGCTCCACTTTTGTCTTTGATCTCAATATCAAATTCTTAGAGTAGCAGCATCCACCGGATAAGCCTAAGTTTTGCATCGGGCTTCTTCAGAAGGAACTTTAGGGCTGTATGATCAGAAAACACAATAACTTTAGATCCCAATAAGTATCATCGAAATTTATCTAAAGCAAAGACAATGGCTTAGAGCTCTTTTTCAGTTGTGGTGTAATTGGCTTGAGCACTGTCCAAGGTACATGAGGCGTAGGCAATGACATGCGACTTCTTATTCACCCGCTGAGAGAGAACGGCGACTACTGCAAAGTTGGAAGCATCACACATGAGCTCGAAGGGCAACTCCCAGTTGGGTGGCTGGATGATCGGAGGAGAAGTCAATCGCCTCTTGAGTTCCTCGAAGGCTTGCTTGCATTGTTCATCAAACTTGAAATCCACATCCTTTTGGAGGAGATGGGATAATGGAATTGCAATCTTACTGAAGTCTTGGATGAATCTCCTGTAAAACCTGCATGGCCAAGGAAAGAGCGAACTTCCTGCACAGACGTGGGGTAAGGTAAAGAAGCAATGACATCCACCTTGGTACTATCGATAGTGATACCTTGTTTGGAGATAACATGACCTAAGACTATGCCCTGCTCAACCATGAAGTAACATTTTTCATAATTCAAAACAAGGTTTTTCTCAACACACCTTTCCAAAACTTTACCCAAGCTAACCAAGCAGTCATCAAATGAGGTGCCATAAACAGAAAAATCATCCATGAATACTTCCATACAATGCTCAAGAAATTCAGAAAACAAACTCATCATGCACCGCTGGAATGTACCTGGAGCATTACACAAACCAAATGGCATCCTTCGGTAGGCAAAAGTGCCAAAAGGACAAGTGAAGGTGGTCTTCTCCTGATCCTCTGGTGCTATGCATATCTGAAAATAACCAGAAAAGCCATCAAGAAAACAATAATGAGATTTACCTGCTAACCTTTCCAACATTTGGTCGATGAATGGAAAGGGAAAATGATCTTTTCTGGTTGCTTGGTTGAGCTTCCTATAGTCGATGCAGACCCTCCAGCACTCATTTCTTTCATTAGCCACCACTGTGAAACCTGTCTTCTTGGGGACAACCTGCACTAGACTCACCCACTTGCTATCAGATATAGGATAAATGATACCAGCCGAAAGTAACTTACTTACCTCTTTCTTGACCACATCTAGGATGGTGGGATTGAGTCTCCTCTGTGGCTGCCTCACTGGTCGGGCTCCTTCCTCTAAATGAATCCTGTGCATGCGCAAAGAAGGACTAATACCTGGTATGTCCGCTAAGGTCCAGCCTATTGCTTGTTTGTTCCTCCTGAGTAG
This sequence comes from Diospyros kaki, assembly GCA_036245055.1. Classification (NCBI taxonomy): domain Eukaryota; kingdom Viridiplantae; phylum Streptophyta; class Magnoliopsida; order Ericales; family Ebenaceae; genus Diospyros; species Diospyros kaki. The sequence goes on from BSEG01000003.1 coordinate 11,027,528, forward strand.
GTCCAACAATCTCTTCTCTTGGTCAGGGTGGAGGTTGTTGGCTATGAGCACTGGCAACTTCTCTCCCTCCTCCAAGTAAGCATACTTGAAGTTGTCAGGTAAGGGTTTGCACTCCAAGGCAGGTGGCTGTTGGATTGAAGGTAGCAACCTGTTTGTGTTTAAGTCAAGAGAACCATCTGCCTGCATGACATTCTCAGCAAGGGAAACATTCGCCATGGAAGGCTCATGAGAGTTGTGTAAGGCATGCTGAAAACTCATGTCAGATTCAGAAAGATTTAAAAACTCATCTATCTCAGAACAAGCAGCACACTTACTGAATCCATCATGATAATCAGGGCAATGCACACTATCAGGAAATTCATGGATGGTGGGGAACTCAAAAACAAAGTCAGGAATATCAGCACATGCAACATCAACCATCAAGTCAATAAAATTAACATGCCAGGAGGAATGATCTTCTGAAGGATACTTCATGGAATCAAGAATGTTGAAATGGATAGTGTTACCAGCAAATTCCATAGACAAAGTACCCTCATGCACATTAATTATTGTCCTAGCAGTTTTCAAGAAAGGTCTACCTAGTATCAATGGTGTATGTCCAAGTTTGTTATCATCTTCCATATTTAAAACATAAAAATCAGCTGGGAAGATAAGATCCTTAACCTTAACCAACACGTCCTCCAAGACTCCCATGGGATAGACCGTGCTCTTGTTAGCTAGCTGGACTACCACTCCTATGGATTTCAATGGGCCAACCTGCAAGGATGCATAAACAGACTTAGGCATTACATTAATGGAAGCACCTAAATCTAGCAAAGCATTTGTGAATTGCAGCTCTCCTATAGTGCAAGGAATGGTAAACGTCCCTGGATCTTTGCATTTCATAGGCATGGCGGGCTGGATTAGGGCTGAGACATTCCTTCCAAGGTTGACCTGCTCATTTCCCTTCAGCTTCCTCTTGTGGGTGCACAAGTCTTTGAGAAACTTGGCATACTTGGGAATCTGTCTGATAGCCTCCAAGAGTGGTATATTGACTTTGACCTTCTGGAAAGTCTCCATGATCTCCTTATCCAACTTAGCTTCAGCCTTCTTCTTGTTTTGAGTGGCTCTATGGGGAAAAGGCAATGGATTGGTGCAGGGGTGTTCTCCCTTGTCCTGATTATTGTTGATGTGCTGCTTGGCCCTTTGAATTGAGAGGGGCTACGACTCTTCTTTTCTATCAGTTTCTTCTTGTGCCTTCTCTGGAGCATTCACTTCTTTACCACTACGCAGCATGATCACACTCACATTTCCCTTTTGATTGGATATTGGATGTGAAGGTAGCTGACCCGAGCCTTGACTCCTTAGCTCATTTATGTTTGTTGGTAACTGCCCAATCTGTGTCTCCAAATTTTGTATGGTGGTGTCAGTCCGTTGTTGGAATTTGAGAGTATTGGCAGCCAATTGTTGCACTATGTCATTCAAGCTCGATTCTGTCTTGGGTAATGTCTGTGCTTGTTGCTTCATTGGTGTGACATTACTTTGACCCGGTGCATTGAACCTCTGTTGGAATGGTTGAGTTGAAGCACCCGCATATCTGAAGTTGGGATGGTCTCTCTAGCCCGGATTGTAGGTGGGAGTATAAGGATCATACCTATTCTGTTGTGGCTGTTGCTAAAATGGTCTTCCAGGGAAGATTCCATTACATGATTCTGTGTTATCCTACAATTGTGGGCACTGATCAGTCACATGTGAAGATAATGAACAAATGCCACATACCTGCTGGGGCTGGTTTCGATCAAGGGCTAACTGGCGAACCATTGAAGTTAGTTCCTCCAACCTATTTTCTATTATCCTTTGGTCCATAGGTGCAGCAAAACCAACCTCATTGACATGCTTCATGGGAGTGTTCAACCTGGTACCAAATTGTTGTGCATTTTGAGCCATCTTTGAAATTAAGTCTCGGGCTGCAGCTGGTGTCTTTTGCACTAAGGCTCCTCCAGATGCAGCATCCACTAAGTACCTGTCCATGGGGAGAAAACCTTCATAAAAATATTGAATGAGGAGTTGGTCACTTATCTGATGATGAGGGCAACTAGCACACAGCTTCTTGAATCTCTCCCAATACTCATGCAAGCTTTCTCCATCTATCTGTCGAATGCCACAAATGTCCTTCCGGATGGCTGCTGTTCTGGAAGCAGGGAAGAACTTCTCCAGAAATATTCTCCTCAAGCCATCCCAATTGGTAATGGCAGCAGGTGGCAAGTAATACAACCAGTCTTTGGCAGCTCCATCAAAAGAGAAAGGGAATGCCCTTAGCTTTATTTGTTCTTCATCAACCCCTTGCGGCCTCATGGTGGAACATACCACATGAAACTCCTTCAGATGCTTGTGTGGATCTTCACCTGCAAGACCATGAAACTTAGGAAGCAAATGTATCAATCCAGATTTCAGTTCAAAGTTTGCCTCCAATTGAGGATACTGAATGCACAAGGGTTGATAATGCACATCAGGGGCAGCCAATTCTCTAATAGTTCTGTTAGCATTATTCCCATTATTCTCATTCTCATTGCCATTGTTTTCATTGGCGTCCATATTGATCAGTTTAGGTTGGAACTCAAACACAGTATCAGAAACAATGGGAAAGACACTATTAGTCACTGCCCTTTCTTGGGATCTAAGTTCTCTTGCTTGTCGCCTAAGGGTTCTATCAATTTCTGGATCTAAATCAATTAGGTCACCCTTAGATGATCTGGTCATGCATTAAATATCAACAAAAACGAAAACAAAACAAAACACACAAGGAAAAATCACATAAACACACTAAGAAAACACAAAATGGCCCAAAAAGTGGTTTAAGCGTTGGAATTTGCCCAAAATACGCCCTCCTCACTGCAAAGAAGTGACTATTTCTCCCCACACCCCCATTCCTTTGGACACCAAAAATCAGGGCATTCCGAGATAGTCGTCGGCAGTGAACAGTGATGTTTATGGCAAAAAAAAAAAACAGAAAACAAGCAAACCGAAAAGAAAAACACAAAGAATGAACAAAGAAAATACAAAGAATCAACAAAGAAATAAAAGAACAGAGAAACAAAAGAAGCAAACACAAAGAACATAAAGAAAACCGAAAACAGAACGGCAAACAGAAAGAACAGAACGAAAAAGACAGAAAACAAAAAACAAAGAAAATAGGAAACAGAAAAGAAGAGAATCGAAAAGAAAAACAGGAAGAAGCAACAAAGAAACAAAAGGAAAGAGAAACCAAAGAGAAAGACATGAAGAAGAAACAAAAGAAAGCAACAAAGAATGAAAGAGAATTAAAAAGAAAAAGAAAGACAGAAAACAAATATTGTTATGGCAGAACAGTTTGACGGTTCCCCGGCAACGGCGCCAAAATCTGATCGTGCTGTCGAACAACGATAGATTAGATGAAATATAGATTCGGATTTGCAATAAGGGTGCAACCCAAAGTCGTCTCCCAACGAACCTCAAGCGAATATGTCAAAACAAGACTAAATGAGGGGGGTTGTGATGAAAACCGAAATATAAACGTTCAAGAATGAAACAACGATGAAGTAAAACGTAACCCGCTATAAATCCTACCTCCTTACCACGGTAATCCTTGTCTCATTTATGAAAACAATCTGTTTCGGTTTGATTTTCTTTTGATTTGAAAAAAACTCTTCTACAACCATAAAAGATTAAATCCAATCGAGCAATCGCTCTTACAAATATACCATTTCTTTCTAATCAAAGCCTCAACCGAGTACGTCTATTAAAACCACCCAAAGATCATGCATGCATTCACACAATCGCATAAAATAAACATACATAAACTTAGAGAAGGAAAAGAAACAGAATCATCAAAAAAACATGAAAATCGAGTTCCAAATCGGATTCAACAATATGACCGAGACTCAAACCGGGCAAGGGGTACGAGAATGTAGCGAATCACAAGTGAATTAGCCTTCCATCTTCTTGGTTGAAATTGTGAGAAAATTCTTCCCAAAATCGGCCACCCCCAAAATCGGCCACTTAATGTGCTTAAATAGAGCTTAGGGAGGAAACCCTAAGTTACCACAACTTCATAGTGGATTTATAATATGATAACGTGCGTTCTGGGCTTCGGCCCCTTCATCAAAATTGTATATAAGGAAGATTAGATGAATTTGGGCTTTTAAGTCACTTGATTTGGATATCGTACGCCCAAGTTATGGCCTTTTAAAGATTCAGCATCTGTGTAGCTTTCCTAATTTGACCCAACTTTCTGGTCCCGACTTTGAAGGAATGTTTGGAGGCCCAAACGAACTTGGATTTGGATCTACCATACCATTCCAGAAATCCCAAGAAGTTCTCTACAATATCTCTGAAGACATCATTCACGTTCTGGGATTATAACTTGGCTAAAAACTTGAAAGAAGCACAAAAGGTCAAATCTATGAGCACACTTTTGCTTCTTTGTCTCCAATCTCCTTGTTTCCCTTCTTGCCATCAAAATTCCTCATGACCTAGGAAGCCCAAATCTGTCCAAAATAAGATAAAATAGTGTGAAGCCCAATTCCTATAAGATAAAAGAAAACAACATCAAGATGAATAAAATGACACAATTAACGTGCAAAAAGACTAAATATGAGGGTTAAATAATATGAAAATATGCGCTCTATCAAACATACATAACATCCTCAGTGTCGCCCAAACTTTGGCACCTGACCGTCTCCACAGTTCATTGTGTTGCTCCGACTCGTAGGTATCACACCCCAAATTGCGAGCCAACCACCAGTCCTCTGCCTTGGTCCCTAGGCTTAGATCCATTGTTACAGACCATACACCGATGGTGTTATTGCTACGCTAGAACTCCTTATTCCATCTTCGAGAGCTATAGTGGTTCTTAATAATACTAGTCCAAATCTCTGATCTCTTGGATTCCTTAATCTTTCTTTTCTGAAAATATTACTCAGTTAAGTGGTGCATTCTTATCCTAACCATTCCTAAGACTTTGGATTTCTTTCCCATAATTTAATCTCTTTTCGTTTCCAACTTATCATGGAACCTCACGCTCCTATTGCTGCTCTTGCAGACGTTCATAATTTGCCAAACCCTCCAACATCAATTTTATTTCCAGTTTATCATATTCTAAACTTTTACTAGATCATTCAACCATATTCTTGTCACTGTCGTATGCTTAATCTATCACAAGATTGGCTTAGAAGTTCCATTCTCCTTATATGTTTATTTTACGATTGACTTTCAACTAACACTCACTATACAGGTCATTATGTCAATCATTCCTATTTCTTTGAATCTATTAGGATCAACTTCAATTTTTGTTAAGACCTAATCAAGTCCCAAGATATCTTTACGAGCTTAATCTAGCTTTAGCCATCCTATCTCATTGCTTGGTGCCTTAAACTCAAGCTAAGACTTTTATGACTACCCCTCGGTCCTTGACAATCATCGTTATGCTAACTATCTTCTTTTGAGTTTGAATCTTCTTAAATTGGATAGGGTCATTTCAAGCTCAAAATAACATCATCTCCATAAGTTGAAAATGTCTTTTTATCTCCCAGTGTATACAATACGCGTAAATTTTCCTTAGAAACATCATAGTCAAACTCGTAATCTTCTTATCCCAAAATTTTTCTAATCTCCAAGGTTCATTCCAAATCACGAATCTCTAATCTATCACTAATCCCTACAATCTCAAGATCATCAAGTTTGGTTTCATTTTGAAAATTCTCTATAAGCCAGAAGATTCTTTCAGCTTCCAAGGGAAAATTCTAATCCACAAAACATGCGAACTTTTCATTACACATCCAACTAACTTTCAGTCGTAACTCGATCCTAACTATAGCTGATTTATAGTCGATCCCTCTTTGTCTCATAGTCACTATTCGAAATTCCAAAATCCTAAATCATCAAGATTTCACTTAAAAGGAAAATTCCCACTATAACCTAGAGTATTTTATTCAAGCCAATTACTACTGAGAAAAACTTCTAAACACCTCAAACAAGAATTCGATCCTCAATTAGTTCCGATTCGTTTTCCTCGTCTAATCCTAAACTAATATCCTCAGTATAGTTCTTTCTTTTATCATCTCCCAAAACTTCCATAAGACTCAAATCTACACGTTGACTTACTTTATCTTTGAACAACATAAGAAGCCATACACATACGACTCGTTCCTATGAGTCATTTTTCTTAAGGTAATATTTCCTTATTTCCTCTATCATCAATTCCAGTTTCTCTATCTCAATATCCCCATCAACAATTTCGGATTCCTAAAATCCTAAAATTCTATTTTTTAAAAGCTTTATCGAATCATCCTGGGTTGCTCACTGCAGATCGTTTCTTGGGATTTATATCAAGTCATTCTTACCCTTGATTTTCATATCATCCATTCACAAACCTAATTTATCATCAGATTATATCATATCAGACTAAACATCCCCAACTTGCTTACTCTTAATAACCACCTTACTTACTCTTAATAATCACTAGGGATCCCCACATTCAGCAAAAGAATTTTGACCAATGATCTCCAATTTTTTTACAGTTCCCAAATCTCCTAGATCCTCAATTGTGGTTACCCTTACATTTGAACCACATTGTCGGCTCTATCTCTCATAGCTAAGTCAACCCAACGTTCTACCACCTAGCAAGGTCTAGTATTCCCCAATTAATAACTTTAAAGACTTCAATCGAAAATCTCCAAATCTCCAAGTAGGGATTTTGTCTTTATGATCTACCAGTTTCTTTTCCCTAAGTCTCCATTCGGGATTTTCACTAGCTAGCCCTAACTGAATCCGTTCTTCCTAAGTCCTCATTCGGATATCTAACTTAACCTTAAGATCTTCAAGTCGTTCCTCTTTCCCACGCCCTTGACAGGTTCTCTTAATAGTCTCCGTTGTTTCACTTATCTTTGTCAGGGCATGACATCACCATTATTTAACATGTCCCAAACGGGGGGTACTAAGACGATTTACTAAAATTCTTCCAAAAGAAATTTATACTATACTTCAAGTTGTACCAGAATCATCAAAGTATTTATTCCTCAAAGGTTTTGGATCATATATCTCTTTCATTTTGACGATCCTCATTACTGGCTTCCTAATCTCCGAAAGAGGTGAATAGAACTTGTTTGTCTCCTCTTGACGCTGAAGGTATATTCAGATTCAAAACCTCAAATTTCACATTTCTAGAGTCTCCATACCATTTTTGACTATATTCTGAATGTCTCTTAGAATCCATAACCCTGTTCTAAGTTCTCATTCAGTAGTTCTAACCATGCTAAGTTCAACAACCTAGCTTAACCATCCTAGGGTTTTAACCTAGGGCTCTGATACCAATTGTAACACCCCGTTTCTCTAGGCGTGTCACTATAAGGGTATTCCTGGGATTTCTTTTTTTTTTTCTTCAAGTTCAACATGCCCGGTGTACCAAGAACAATCTTCATATGTAGATACAAACCCCGCGAACCCCAGCCTTGCCCTCGCAACAGTCCCTGGCTGGAACATTAAACGTTCCAGGGGCATAGCCCAGGTTAGATGATAAAACATCTAAGTGACGGCATGAAACAGTTTATACGATGCATGATAGACACGAGCATGGCATACTCAGACAAACGAAAATATGCAAGACACGTCTAACTTGAGAAATCTCCCTGACATACTCAACCTTCCATGGAAAACACCATTCCACACACCGTTGGGGTTGACCTTACGGCAACATACTCCACGAAATTTATTTTTAGAGGGGGAGGATGTAATACCCGGTATTAAATAATAAGAGAATTTTTGAAGATATGGGTCAAAACGATATTTAGCAGAGTTTCGGGCCAAAGTGCAATATTCAAAACTTAAACGAAAGACGAATGACCAAGTTAAGATGAGCCAATTGAGTAAAAATGGCACAATTGGACGATATTTGATAAAAATCAGGGATTTCAAAGGTTTGAAGTCAAAAGCATGCAATTAGGAGAGTTCGGGCAAAAGTACAGATTTTGCAAAATGTCAGAGGGAGGTCGAATCAATGAATTTTTCAAAAAATCCAAGAGGAAATGGAAAATATAGGACTTGAGGGTCATAGTGGTATATTTAGAAAGATCAGGGACTCAAAGAAAAGGGTCAAAATGTCAAATAAAGAAAATAGGGGGTGAAAATGCAATTTTGGAAAATTGCACAATGGGAACACGACCGCCGCACATGGCCACCGGCAGCCACCTCTGGAGGCGTCGAGAAGCTCGCCTAAGGGTGCTAGGTTGCTCGCCAGGTGATGATGAAGCTCCAGGGGGTGGCCATTGGCTGAGCACGGCGGCGACGTGACCGGAAATGATGGCCAAAAATATTTCCAATTTGGCCGAATCTTTCGAGGGATCTAGCGCTCGATTTGGTGTTTCTCGATTGGTTTAGAGGCTAGATTTGGGCTTAAGGGATAAGGACGAGCAAGATAGGGTGAGTAATCGGGTAAAAATCGAGTATAAAAGGGAGGTTTCGGCCGAGGGTTTCAAAAAATGAAATCGCTCAAATTCTTGTGTTATTGCTTGAATCGAGCTTGAGGGATAAGGGGCTTTTGTTCTTAGTGTTCTAAGGATCATTTATGGAGCATTTGGTGTAGAAATAGAAGGGTTTTTGAAGTTGGCCGGAAAATCGAGATTGCCGACGCCGCGACCTGTAACTCGCCTTTAAGCCTACCTCCGGCCACTTTTTCCGACGATCAAGGGCACCATTGAGGTTGCCTTGAAGAGATCTTCAAGGCCCCATAGTTGTTTTGGCCAAAGGAAGTCACCAGAACCGGAGAAGAAGGCCGGAGAAGACGACTGTGTGACGGCGCGTGGCAGCCACTCGCAGGACCCCTGGGTGGCGCGTAAGGGCGCGTGAGTATGCTTTTTCTTCGTTTTTAATTTCAGATTTTAGGTAAAATTATTTTAGGAATTTTAGTGGAAAAATATTTTGTGAAAATTGATGATAGGTATTTTTTATTAATTTTCGAAGGTAGAAATGTTTGAAAATTAAATAAAAATAGAGAAAATTATGAAAAAAATAGAATGTTGATTGCAAAGGTATTAAATGGTGAAATAGGAGTCAATTGGGTCATTGGAAGAGGGATTACACAGTTTTCGAGGTGTGGCACATTTTTCGAGGTGAAATCTGGACTTTTCCGAATTGACGTGAGTGGTTTGATTCTAGCTTTTCCTTGCCTTTAAAGTGCTTTGATGAGTTCTAGTGAGTAATTTTACCCTCCTAGACATAGCTTATTTTACAAGGCTTTTATTACTTACGTTCGTTGTGTCGATATTCACTACATTGCATTAACTGTTTGTTTTCAAAACGTTGGTGCATGGCATGTAAATTTTCATATCATGTGGGGTCATGTTTAATTGCATCATTGGGTCCGTGTGGGGCGACGTGGGGTCTATTTGAGATTGGGACAGTATTAATCCAGGTCAACGGGTGTCACACTGGGGCATTCGAGGGAATAATGTTAAACCAGGTGAACGGGTGTCACGACGGTGCATCTGAGGGATTAACGTTGGACCAGGTGACCGTGTGCCACAGTGGGGCATTCGAGGGATTAAGCATGTCAGGGTGATATCTCAAGTTAGATGTGTCTTACAGGTTGTTGTATAGTGCCATGCTCATATGTCTTTCATGCATTGTATAACTGTTCATGCCTTCACTTAGATGGTTTATCATCTAACATGGGTTATGTCCCTGGAACATTCAACGTTCCAGCCAGGGATAGTAGCGAGGTAAGGACACGACCGAGGAGCCAGTGGTGTATGTTTGATACTTGTTGTTGTTATATATTACTTTGGAAGCATTAATGTTATATATCGTTGACGATGTTGTAATAGTTAGTATTGATGATGTATTCATATGACGGTATGGGAACAATTTGCGTGTATCACGTGATAGGCCACGTCATTCTGATTAATTAAGTATTTCCGCTGTGAGTATATTGTCTCGTTCGGTTAGGATTATGTTAATGTTTACTAAACGAGTAAGACTGGAACTCTCGGGGTTTGCGGGCGCTGGTTGTAGTTTTGCGACGAGTGTTTCATCTGCATGTGAAGATTGTGCTCTCAGGCGCCGCGTGTAGTAGACTTGAAAAATAAATAAATAAATAAAGAAACCCCGGGTTTTTCCTTATAGTGACACGCCTGGCGAGACGGGGTGTTACAATTGGTATCAGAGCCCTAGGTTAAAACCCTAGGATGGTTAGGCTAGGTTATTAAACTTAGCACGATTAGGTTTGTTAACTTAGAATAGGGATATGGATTTTAGGTAACATATGAAAGCTTTAGGAAACACTTGTTTGAGGTTTTTGAGAAAATCTTTGTGTGATATTAGTAGAAAATGGTGGACCAAGTGCTGCTGTCACATTGGGCAAATAGGATCGAAGCTTGAGGAAACCCGCAAAATGAGGACATGAATGTATTTCTGCTTGCAATGGAGGAAATTATAGACGATGTGCCCCCCAGCTACCGACAGTTGGTAGATTTATCAGAATTTCAGATCGGCTTCCTTATTGATCAGTTTGAGGGAGAATGGAAGACTTTTGCGCAATGGTTGTGGCAGGACTGGGAAGATGACACTCTACGTGAATTTTGCGCAAGAATGAGGAACGAGCATCAAGATCTACTTGGGGACGTTATGGACGAGGAAGAACAGGCAGAGATTGCTGCAAACCTCGCAAATGAGGTCATAGATATTAGCTCTGATGAGGAATCAGATGAGGAGACTCAGGAAGTCCAAGATGACGACGAAGGACCCCCAGTGGCGTCCGACAGTGATGGGGACCACAAGGAGTCATGGATCTGGAGGCCGAAGAACTACTGAGCAAGGCCGAAGAAGTGACTGAAGAAAGAAAGGATATGTAGATATAAAATATAATAAGATGTTATGTCTATTTCTTTTTCAGTAGTATTAAGTTGTTCCATTTTATGGGATAATATAAAGAAATAAAACTGTCCCCTTTTTATAGAAACAATCTTGTCTTGTGCATAATTCATTTCCGTGATTCACTTCAGATGGTGAATACACGAAGACTTTGAGACACAGCCCATGTCGAAAGTGGGAGAAGAGAAGAAAATAATCCTGAAGATATGGGTGATCACAGGAATCACTCAGGAAGAAATCGAAGATATGTCGGAGAATCAAGCTCCAGTGAAGACCAGTTTGAGCGAATGGAGCGATTTTTGGAAAATATGCTGACGTACGTGAGTCGAGAGGAGCCTACTCGGCACACGACCACGACTTTGGAGCGATACCAACATTTGAGACCCCCTGTTTTCAAAGGAAGGACTGACGATGATCCTAGCGTAGCCGAGTATTGGCTGGAGCAGACCGAGAAACTACTTCAACATCTCTAATGTAGTGAAGAGGAGAAGGTAAGGTGTGCAACCTACACGCTAGAGGAAGAAGCAAGCCGGTGGTGGTAGTCGACTAAGCAGTCATTAATAAGGTCTCACCAGGAGCGTGAAGCTGAGAATGATGATGCACCAATGTATACCTAGGCGGGATTCAAGGAAGAATTTAACGCCAAGTACTTTTCCAAGAGTTGGAAGGAAGAAAGAATTTGGGAGTTTATGAGGCTCAACCAGACAGATGAGATGACTATGAGTCAATACGATAATCGGTTCATTCAACTGATTAAGTACGTGCCCATGTATGAGACTGACGAGAGTAAGAAGGCACAAAAGTTTGTTTCAGGATTACAAGGACATCTTCAGCAAGTTCTGAGTGGATGGGACATTGAAACTTACAAAGACGCATTACACCGAGCTTTGACCATTGAGAGAAATCTGACACGAGCCAAGATCTTCAAGACAGAGGAAGAAAGTAAAAGTGGTAAATCAGGCAGTCCAACGACTCAACCAAGGGATGACGGGAAATGCCCCCGATGTAGGAGAAAACACCCTGGGAAGAGGTGTGTCTTGAGGTGCTATGGATGCGGCGAAGAAGGTCACATCGGAAGAAACTGCCCAAAGATCAAAGCAACACCCCAGGTTGGGTATCAGGGAAAGGTGGTGTGTTACAATTGTGGTCAACCGGGGCATATCTCTCGCGATTGCTCGAAAAGACAAAAGACGAAACCACTGAGTGGAAGTGCACAAAATGTTCGTCCAGGCCGAGTGTACAATCTGACTTGTGAGGACGCTGAGGCTGATCCTGCAGTTATTGAAGGTACACTGTTCTTCTCGAATATTCCAGTTCATGCTTTAATAGATCCAGGTGCTACGCATTCATTCGTGTCGCATGCATCAGTAGAAAGTTTACAATTAGAACCTAGGGAATTGGGTTATCAAATGGTAATAGCCACTCCTATGGGTTCAACTCTAAGAACTGTGGTAGGGTGCCGCGAGTGTATTTTTAATATGGGATCAGAAAGTTTCAAGATTGATTTAGTGGTGCTAGACATTCAAGATTTTGACATAATTATCGGAATGGATTTTCTATCACTACATGAGGCTAAAGTAGATTGTAAGAGTAAGACCGTGAGCTTACCCAAGCTTAACGGAGAGTGGATTGTGTTCCAGGGTCAAAATAGGGGGATTAAGAAAGAAAATGGCATGACTTTGCATACGCTGCAGTCAGCCAAACCCGAGTCAGGAAAGAAAAGTCTCGAGTTGGAGTCAGTAAGGGTCGTGAATAAGTATCCTGAGGTATTTCCCGAGGAATTACCAGGATTACCTCCCAAAAGAGAAATTGAATTTTCGATAGATCTTGTACCAAGTACACAGCCAATATCCATACCTCCGTACAAGATGGCCCCTGCTGAGATGAAGGAATTGAAAGAGCAATTACAGGACTTAACCGACAAAGGATTTATCAGACCAAGTGTGTCGCCCTGGGGAGCTCCGATATTGTTTATGAAAAAGAAAGATGGTACCTTACATATGTGTACTGACTACCGACAGTTAAATAGGGTAACCATAAAGAATAAGTACCCGTTGCCTAGGATTGAAGAGTTGTTTGACCAACTTCAAGGAGCTAGAGTATTTTCTAAGATAGATCTTCGGTCAGGGTACTATCAAATGAAGATCAAGCCGGAAGATGTACCCAAGACTGCATTTCGGTCACGGTATGGTCACTACGAATATCTAGTGATGCCGTTTGGATTGACCAATGCACCTGCTGCATTTATGGATTTAATGAACCGAACTTTTCGACCTTACCTGGACAAATTCGTGATAGTGTTCATTGATGACATTTTGATATATTCTACAAGTGAGAGTAATCATGAAGAACATTTAAGGATAGTCTTGCAGATTTTAAAGGACCATAAGCTGTACGCCAAGTTCTTGAAGTGTGAATTTTGGCTTTCTGAGGTGGCATTTCTTGGACATATAATTTCTGCAGAGGGTATAGCTGTCGATCCAGCAAAAATAGAAGCGGTTCAAAAATGGCAAGCACCTAAGACCATTGGGGAGATCCGAAGTTTTCTGGGATTAGCAGGGTACTACAGAAGATTTGTAGAAGGATTTTCAAAGATATCTGCTCCACTTACTCGATTGACGCAGAAAGAAGTTAAATTTGAATGGGACGACAAGTGTGAGCAAAGTTTTCAAGAGCTTAAGACGCGGTTAACTACGGCACCAATTTTAGCAATGCCAACAGAGTCAGGAAAGTTTGTGGTGTATAGTGATGCTTCTGGGGTAGGGTTGGGGTGTGTCTTAATGCAAGATGAGAAAGTAATTGCTTACGGATCTTGGTAATTGAAGAGACATGAGCAAAACTACCCAACTCATGACTTGGAATTAGCAGCCATAATTTATGCTTTGAAGTTGTGGAGGCATTATCTTTATGGAGTACAATTTGAGATTTTTACGGACCATAAAAGTTTGAAGTACATATTTTCTCAGAAGGAATTAAACATGAGACAAAGAAGATAGATGGAGTACTTAAAAGATTACGATTGTACCATTTCCTATCATCCAGGGAAGGCTAACATAGTTGCAGACGCTCTTAGCCGAAGAAGCTCCGAGATTGTGGCTAACAAGATGATCGAGGAATTTAGCCACCTGACAGTAGGTGTTAAGCCTAAACCAATCACAGGATATTTGGCAAATCTGACAATTCAACCTGATGTGGTAAATCAAATCAGATTAGCTCTTCAATCAGACACAAGAAGAAGTCAGTGGATAGACGTGAATGATTAAGTTAAGGCACCTGAATTTAATTATCACGATGGTATACTTCAATTTCAAGGAAGAACATACGTGCCAAGGGATCAAGGTCTAAGACAAGTTATCTTGAGAGAAGCTCATCGGGCAAGATACACAGTACATGCAGGATCCACAAAAATGTATAAGGATCTTAGGGAAATTTATTGGTGGCCAAGAATGAAAAAGGACGTGGCACAGTACGTGGCACAATGCGATACCTGTCAACGTATCAAAATCGAGCATCAGCGTCCGGGAGGAAAATTACAACCATTGGATATTCCCGAGTGGAAATGGGATCACGTCACTATGGATTTTGTGACCAATCTACCTCGAAGTCCCAAAGGAAACGATGCTATTTGGGTAATAGTGGATCGACTAACCAAGTCGGCACATTTTTTGCCTATTAAGATAGGGCAACCGACTCATGCTCTGGCTCAACTATACATTGAGGAAATAGTACGATTACATGGAATACCTGCAAGTATAGTGTCAGATCGAGACCCACGATTTACGTCAAGATTTTGGGAAAGTTTCCACAAGTGTATGAGAACACAATTGAAGCTCAGTACAGCTTACCACCCTCAGACTGGCAGACAGTCCGAGCGGACAATTCAAACGCTCGAAGACATGTTGAGGGCATGCATTTTGGAATTATCAGGAAGTTGGGAGAAACATCTACCGTTGGTAGAATTTGCCTACAACAACGGGCATCACAACAGCATTGGAATGGCTCCTTACGACGCATTATATGGACGAAGATGCAGAACACCGCTCTGTTGGGTAGAAACTGGAGAAGTAGGATTGATAGGGCCCGAGATTGTACAGACTACTACTAAGAAGATCAAGCAAATACAAGAGAAAATGAGGACGAGTCAAAGTCGTCAGAAATCATATGCTGATCAACGAAGGCGAAACTTGGAATTTTTGGTCGGTGACAAGGTATACTTGAAAGTCTCTCCATTTAAATCCGTGATACGAGGAAAAAGGAAAGGGAAATTAAGCCCAGGATACATAGGACCCTATGAAATTTTGGAGAAAATTGGACTAGTGGCTTACAGATTAGCTTTACCTATGGCATTATCAAACATCCACAACGTGTTTCATGTGTCTCAACTACGGAAACATGAGTCAGACCCTACGCAGGTACTTCGAAATGAGACCATTGAGATACGAAATTATCTAACGTACCCTGAGGAACCAGTTCGAATCCTAGATCAAAGGGATCAAGTCTTAAGGTACAAGGTTATTCCCTTAGTAAAGGTACTATGGGGCAACCATGACGAAGAAGAGGCAACTTGGGAACGCGAAGAAGAAATGAAGATTTCTTATCCGCATTTATTTTGATGTCGTAAATTAGTAATTTCGAGGATGAAATTTCTTTTTAGAGGGGGAGGATGTAATACCCGGTATTAAATAATAAGAGAATTTTTGAAGATATGTGTCAAAACGATATTTAGCAGAGTTTTGGGCCAAAGTGCAATATTTGAAACTTAAACGAAAGACGAATGACCAAGTTAAGATGAGCCAATTGAGGAAAAATGGCACAATTGGACGATATTTGATAAAAATCAGGGATTTCAAAGGTTTGAAGTCAAAAGCACGCAATTAGGAGAGTTTAGGCAAAAGTGCAGATTTTGTAAAATGTTAGAGGGAGGTCGAATCAACGAATTTTTCAGAAAATCCAAGAGGAAATGGAAAATATAGGACTTGAGGGTCATAGTGGTATATTTAGAAAGATTAGGGACTCAAAGAAAAGGGTCAAAATGTTAAATAAAGAAAATAGGGGGTGAAAATACAATTTTGGAAAATTGCACAATGGGAACACGACCGCCGCACATGGCCGCCGGAAGCCGCCTTTGGAGGCGTCAGGAAGCTCGCCTAAGGGTGCTAGGTTGCTCGCCAGGTGATGATGAAGCTCCAGGGGGTGGCCATTGGCCGAGCACGGCGGCGACGTGACCGGAAATGATGGCCAAAAATATTTCTGATTTGGCCGAATCTTTTGAGGGATCTAGCGCTCGATTTGGTGTTTCTCGATTGGTTTAGAGGCTAGATTTGGGCTTAAGGGATAAGGACGAGCAAGATAGGGTGAGTAATCGGGTAAAAATCGAGTATAAAAGGGAGGTTTCGGCCGAGGGTTTCAAAAAATGAAATCACTCGAATTCTTGTGTTATTGCTTGAATCGAGCTTGAGGGATAAGGGGCTTTTGTTCTTAGTGTTCTAAGGATCATTTCTGGAGCATTTGGGATCATTTGGTGTAGAAATAGAAGGGTTTTTGAAGTTGGCTGGAAAATCGAGATTGTCGACACTACGACCTGCAATCGCCTTTAAGCCTACCTCCGGCCACTTTTTCCGACGATCAAGGGAACCATTGAGGTCGCCTTGAAGAGATCTTCAAGGCCCCATAGTTGTTTTGGCTAAAGGAAGTCATTGGAACCGGAGAAGAAGGCCGGAGAAGACAACTGTGTGGCGGCGCGTGGCAGCCACTCGCAGGACCCCTGGGTGGCGCGTGAGGGCGCGTGAGGTATGATTTTGCTTCGTTTTTAATTTCAGATTTTAGGTAAAATTATTTTAGGAATTTTAGTGGAAAAATATTTTGTGAAAATTGATGATAGGTATTTTTTATTAATTTTTGAAGGTAGAAATGTTTGAAAATTAAATAAAAATAGAGAAAATTATGGGAAAAATAGAATTTTGATTCCAAAGGTATTAAATGGTGAAATAGGAGTCAATTGGGTCATTGGAAGAGGAATTACACAGTTTTTTTGGTGTGGCACGTTTTTCGAGGTGAAATCTGGACTTTTCCGAATTGAGGTGAGTGGTTTGATTCTAACTTATCCTTGTCTTGAAAGTGTTTTTAAAGTGCTTTGATGAGTTCTAGTGAGTAATTTTACCCTCCTAGACTTAGCTTATTTTACTAGGCTTTTATTACTTACGTTCGTTGTGTCGATATTCACTACATTGCATTAACTGTTTATTTTCAAAACGTTGGTGCATGGTGTGTAAATTTTCATATCATGTGGGGTCATGTTTAATTGCATCATTGGGTCCGTGTGGGGCGACGTGGGGTCTATTTGAGATTGGGACAGTATTAATCCAGGTGAACGGGTGTCACATTGGGGCATTCGAGGGAATAATGTTAAACCAGGTGAACGGGTGTCACGACGGTGCATTCGAGGGATTAACGTTGGACCAGGTGAACGTGTGCCACAGTGGGGCATTCGAGGGGTTAAGCATGTCAGGGTGATATCTCAAGTTAGATGTGTCTTATAGGTTGTCGTATAGTGCCATGCTCGTATGTCTTTCATGCATTGTATAACTGTTCATGCCTTCACTTAGATGGTTTATCATCTAACATGGGTTATGCCCCTGGAACATTCAACGTTCCAGCCAGGGATAGCAGCGAGGTCAAGGACACGACCGAGGAGCCAGTGGTGTATGTTTGATACTTGTTGTTGTTATATATTATTTTGGAAGCATTGATGTTATATATCGTTGACGATGTTGTAATAGTTAGTATTGATGATGTATTCGTATGACGGAATGGGAACAATTTGTGTGTATCACGTGGTAGGCCACGTCATTTTGATTAATTAAGTATTTCTGCTGTGAGTATATTGTCTCGTTCGGTTAGGATTATGTTAATGTTTACTAAACGAGTAAGACTGGAACTCTCGGGGTTTGCGGGCGCTGGTTGTAGTTTTGCGACGAGTGTTTCATCTGCATGTGAAGATTGTGCTCTCAGGCGCCGCGTGTAGTAGACTTGAAAATAAATAAATAAATAAAGAAACCCCGGGTTTTTCCTTATAGTGACACGCTTGGCGAGACGGGGTGTTACAATTGGTATCAGAGCCCTAGGTTAAAACCCTAGGATGGTTAGGCTAGTTTATTAAACTTAGCACGATTAGGTTTGTTAACTTATAATAGGGATATGGATTTTAGGTAACATATGAAAGATTTAGGAAACACTTGTTTGAGGTTTTTGACAAAATCTTTGTGTGATATTAGTAGAAAATGGTGGACCAAGTGCTGCTGTCACATTGGGCAAATAGGATCGAAGCTCGAGGAAACTCGCAAAATGAGGACATGAATGTATTTCTGCTTGAAATGGAGGAAATTATAGACGATGTGCCCCCCAGCTACCGACAGTTGGTAGATTTATCAGAATTTCAGATCGGCTTCCTTATTGATCAGTTTGAGGGAGAATGGAAGACTTTTGCGCAATGGTTGTGGCAGGACTGGGAAGATGACACTCTACGTGAATTTTGCGCAAGAATGAGGAATGAGCATCAAGATCTACTTGGGGACGTTATGGACGAGGAAGAACAGGCAGAGATTGCTGCAAACCTCGCAAATGAGGTCATAGATATTAGCTCTGATGAGGAATCAGATGAGGAGACTTAGGAAGTCCAAGATGACGACGAAGGACCCCCGGTGGCGTCCGACAGTGATGGGGACCACAAGGAGTCATGGATCTGGAGGCCGAAGAACTACTGAGCAAGGCCGAAGAAGTGACTGAAGAAAGAAGGGATATGTAGATATAAAATATAATAAGATGTTATGTCTATTTCTTTTTCAGTAGTATTAAGTTGTTCCATTTTATGGGATAATATAAAGAAATAAAACTGTCCCCTTTGTATAGAAACAATCTTGTCTTGTGCATAATTCATTTCCGTGATTCACTTCAGATGGTGAATACACGAAGACTTCGAGACACAGCCCATGTCGAAAGTGGGAGAAGAGAAGAAAATAATCCTGAAGATATGGGTGATCACAGGAATCAGTCAGGAAGAAATCGAAGATACGTCGGAGAATCAAGCTCCAGTGAAGACTGGTTTGAGCGAATGGAGAGATTTTTGGAAAATATGCTGACGTACGTGAGTCGAGAGGAGCCTACTCGGCACACGACCACGGCTTTGGAGCGATACCGACATTTGAGACCCCCTGTGTTCAAAGGAAGGACTGGCGATGATCCTAGCGCAGCCGAGTATTGGCTGGAGCAAACCGAGAAACTACTTCAACATCTCCAATGTAGTGAAGAGGAGAAGGTAAGGTGTGCAACCTACACGCTAGAGGAAGAAGCAGGCCGGTGGTGGCAGTCTACCGAGCGGTCATTAATAAGGTCTCAACAGGAGCGTGAAGCTGAGAATGAGGATGCACCAATGTATACCTAGGCGGGATTCAAGGAAGAATTTAACGCCAAGTACTTTTCCAAGAGTTGGAAGGAAGAAAGAATTTGGGAGTTTATGAGGCTTAAGCAAACAGATGAGATGACTGTGAGTCAATACGATAATCGGTTCATTCAACTGATTAAGTACGTGCCCATGTATGAGACTGACGAGAGTCAGAAGGCACAAAAGTTTGTTTCAGGATTACAAGGACATCTTCAACAAGTTCTGAGTGGATGGGACATTGAAACTTACAAAGAAGCATTACACAGAGCTTTGACCATTGAGAGAAATCTGACACGAGCCAAGATCATCAAGACAGAGGAAGGAAGTAAAAGTGGTAAATCAGGCAGTCGAATGACTCAACCAAGGGATGACGGGAAATGCCCCCGATGTAGGAGAAAACACCCTGGGAAGAGGTGTGTCTTGAGGTGCTATGGATGCGGCGAAGAAGGTCACATCGGAAGAAACTACCCAAATTTTCTAAAGATCCCCTGCAATCATTGTAAATCTTCCAATATATTATATAATAATTACCAAATCTTCTAAGATATTCTACAATCATTTCAAATCTTCTAAGATTTTATATAATTATTACCAAATATTCTAAGATATTCTGCAATCATTCTAAATCTTCTAAGATATTATATAATCATTGATATCTGAATCAAATCTTATTCAAATCAAATCTTTATCCAAATCAAATCTTATCCAATCAAATCTTATCCAAATCTTATCCTTAAAGCCATCATCTTATCTCTAACGTCATCATGAGCCTTTATCTTATCTCTAACGTTATCATGAGACTTTTCCTGAATCTCCCAAATGCCCATAGTAAAAAAGTTTTAAGAATTACACTTTGGCCTGAACTTTTTGGATAATTGCACTTAGACCCTTTTCAACATGGTCCCTGGACTAATTTTTAATTGCATTTTAGTCCCTGAAAAATGGACTAATTACGTTAATGCCCCTAATTTTTAGATAAATTACACTTTTACTCGAACCTCAAAAATTATGATTTTGCCCCTGGCTCAGAAATTGAACTTTTATCTCCAAACATCCACAATCCCTTAAAACATCCTATTTCCTCAAGTATTTGAATCTAAAAATCTCGAGTATTACATCCCTTACTATCATTCGATTTTCTCAACCTGGTAGATAGTTGTACCGAAAGCTATTCCCGATCCCACTTCTTTCATCACTAAAAATCATAATTCGAATCACTTGTCAATACTGTACCATTTTCCTTGGCTATCTAGGGTTCAGGGTGCTCCCTGCAACTGATTCGGTGGTCTAAAACTGCGTTAGTGTGTCCTATAGCCTTATTCTTTCAATAGTTCCAGTTATACCCTTCATTAAATATTATTTATGACCTCAAATCATTCCTGGGTATTACAACGTGCTCCCAAAATCAGTTGCATAAACGACAAACGAATCATGGAATCGCGACCCTTTGTGGTAGAAGTAGTCGACCGCTCGCTAGGGACTGTTAATTGTTTCTCTTGTAACAGGTCAACCAATTTCCAAGGTTTTCGACCGTTTTGGACCTTTATCCAAAACTTTCACAAAGTGCATCTAGGTCTGCCATTAACTTTTAATAACACTTTCATTATCTTATAATGACACTAATGCCCCCGTTAACTCTTAACAACATGCCCATCAACTCTTGACGATTGCTCTTTATTAATTTGATTATTGAACCTGATCCGTTAACTCTTAATGACGATATCATTAACTCTTAATGACGGTTTCAACCTTAATTGCTTAGTTAACCATCACACCCGGATATGTGTGTGACCTTCTAGATTCACTACTAAGTAGCAATCAAGACACTTCAACCACCTTGACATTGACCAAACACTTTTGATCTATAACGAGGATCTCTCTATCTCCTCGAAGTACCTCGAAAGACCCTGAGTGACAACTAGTATTATGTTAGGGCGATCCTACCAGTAATGAAGTCTTACTTCATAATATAACCTATTTGGGCTTTTAATTCTCGTGTACTATAATCCCTCCATCAGTTATCATCTCGATCAAGTGAGAGTCATGGACTGATTAAACTCACTAACTCGATGACTATGCCAAAATCAGTGTGGTGAGATTAGGACGACACATCAGAACTCTTTCCGACATTAAAACACTTTCCAATCAATGTACCCTGGTCAGGAATTTCTACAATCAAGACCACTACTGATCGCATAGGATGTTTACCTCACGCTGGAGATCGATGGATCCCATTAGCAATCACCTACCTCCATGTGCTACTACACAGGGACCATATAGTGCCTCTTCCACCCGGTAACCAGATGGTTCTTAGCAACGACAAATCCCTAGCACTGACACACAAGACAACTATGTCGCCTTGAATAAAAGGACCAATAACACAATTAAAGCCTGTGATAGACCATAGATCCTCTGAGCCATGTGATTTATCATGTGCGTCACATTTAGTAAATGTTCCATTAACACCTACCCACATGTATACTATATCCATCTCATGGATTATGGGATGCGACTCACCATCCCTTATCATTAGCATCTCATACTAATCAAATGCAATATCCCATGTGCTACTCCATACTCAAGTAATCATAGTTCTCATCTGAGAAGTCTAAGGACTAGAAATAACCATTAAGACATCCTTATTACAATTAAAGGTCAATTATCACATATTCTTAACACTTCAGAATAAGATCTTCAATAGCAAATCTAAGGACTCATATTAATGATTGGAGAGCTATGAATGAAGATATGACCTTAAATATAAAAACATATTTTATTACATATTACAAGAATTACATCATTAGTCCCATAAATATAAATGCCAGATGCCATCTAAATCTAACATTAGGGCACCAACACTAACACGTTCAACTTCTGCCTGTTTCTCATCAACACTTATTGTTAGATAGGCTATTAGCTTGTGTTTTAATTTGACGGACAAGGATCTTTCTAGCCCTTTTTCTTGAGGAGACATGAATAAGGAGGTGCCACCTCAACACTATCAGGGGAAGAGATGCCTATTCACCTTCTCTTAGGGCTTATATGTATGGGGTGACCCGTATTATCCTTACTTTCCATCTTGCTCTCTAGTCTCTCGAATTTTAAAGTTCTCGGTCTTATTTCTTAGCTTCATCTTCCTTAAGAAATTAGGTATGTCTTCTTCTTCTATGTTTATAGATATATGTTGAGAAATTTGTATTTTAATTTATGGAGAAAATAATCTTATAAAATATATTTTCAATAAATTTGATTTATTAATGATTTCCAAAACATTTTATATGCTTGGAGATCTTCAATAAAATATGATTTTATTTTAATCAAGCTTATTGTAAAATGTTTGAGAAATTTTTTTAAATATCAGCTAAGTATAAAAGCCATTTGTTCAAACAAGTATGTGTATTTTTTAAAACTTTTGAAAGCAAAGTATTTAAATAATCTTTTAAACCTTCAAAATTTGTTTTCAATCTAAAATTAAGTTTTTCAATAAATCGAGTATTGCTTTCAAAATAGTCGAATATGTTTTCATATTAATCTAGTATTGATATGTTTCAATCGAGTATCATAAAAACCTACTCGAGTATGTTCTTATAAAACTATGTTTCTTAAAGCTATAACTAAGTATGGTATTTCTATAATCGAGTGTGGATTTTTCTCCACTTAAGTAAGCTTTTGGAAAAATCAAGTATCTCTATAGCTATTGAGATATGAACATATTTTCAGTCGAGTATTATTCAAATTAGTTGATTATGTGCTTTAGCAAAATCTATTTTCAATCGACTATCAAATCTTCCTACTCAAGTATTTTATGTAAACTTTCAGTTTTTCTAAAATCAAAGTAAGGATTATTTTTAATCGAGTATCTTTTTGGGTATCAAAATTCCAAACATCTCCTTAGCCGAGTATATTCTTCTCATCAATTGACTAAAGTATTTTGTAATGACCCGTTAATAGGTCTAGACTATTTTGGTATTATTTTGATGTGCATTATGTTTTGATATTATCTGATTTAGATGTTTGAGCCATTTAATGCTTTGTGAAAAATTCAAGACGAATGAGATTTATGTGTGGGGAAGTTAAGGAAAATTGTTGAAAATTTTGATATGAAGAAGAATTGTGGAATAAACAAAGTGTAAGAAAGTGGAAGAGTCAAAGTATGACTGTGTATGAGTGGAAAGGTCAAATGAATTAGATTGGAAGAGTTAAAATTCAAGGATTGAGGAAAAGTCAAAATATATCGGCTTTGCTTTGAAAACTTGTCGGATGTGTGTGTGAGATTATATATACATTTTATATTCGTTTAAAAAAATTAAAGAGGGGATATGTGTGGCTTTTCTTCAATTATATTGTAACGGCCCACCTCTCGGAGCCCCTGCCAGCGTAGAGGATCCTTGAAAGGATCATTATTTGGATGATATCGAACAATAACACAAGCTAAAACTCACAGACAACCCTTATTGAAACCATAACCTTTTTTATATCATATAACATTTCATAACCATCCTTACATAATCATTCACAACATGAGCCCACCTAGGCTTACATAACATATACATATCTCAAAAACATACAAGCATTACTTTGACTAAACATGATGACACCTAAGATCCTAGTTTCAGGAGAACTCTACACCTACTGTCATGACTCAACGACCTGGACCCAACCCCACTGAGCGTACCTGCCATCTCAGGAGAACCTTGTACCTGGAATGATGTTCAAATGAAAGGTGAGTCGTGAGACTCAGCAAGCTCATGAAAGAAAGGCTATAGGTAAAGGATAAAACTCTTCCCCAATACCCCATGCAATTCATGCCAGTGCAACGACACACCATGCCATGCTCATTACATGCCTTAACTCTAAATGTATAATCATAAAATAAACTACACATAGAGGGTACTTAGGGCCCACATAAAATACACACATTGGCACTCAAGTCCCACATATAAACTTGTTAGTAGGCTAACATAGACTACCATATCATTATTCCTGACCCTCATTTTCATGACCTTGGTCGGCTTTTCCTGGCAGTCATAACATGTTTTTTCCTGACATCATAACATAATTCTATCGTAAGCGTCCCCACAGCCTTGTGCGCTTCATGCACCTCTCATAATCACTCATCCTCACCATGCAATGTAACATATAAGAAATGTTATGGCATCTGCAGCATAAACGTGATGACAATGCCTCCATAAATCAAGCATCAGGCCATGCTACACCTACATAGAAATACACACATGTGAAATGCTCTAAATGCATATGCTCACCTAGGGTACCTAAGTTGGTTCTTAAACCAACCAGGTCATATAAATGCTCACACATCTTATCATACACAAAGTATGTCCCCCCATTGAATGCAACCCAACCCCATGTGCAACATCCTACATCGAGCGATAGGAAAGACCAGATTAACTTACCCTGATGGGTCGACGCAAACTTCCTAGGGGTCACCCATCCTTGAGCTACCCTAGCTTAAGCACGCTAAACCAGGAGTTCTTTATCCACATTCAACCCAAAAGATATCCAGCTGGTGTTATTTCCTTCCTTATTATCCTCAATATATATACTTGTAATACCCGAGAAGTTATTAAGAGTATAAATGATTTTAAGGAAGGGTATAACTGGAATTACCAAAAGAATAAGGCTATAGGACACACTAACGCAGTTTTAGATAACTGAATCAGTTGGAGGGAGTACCCCGGACCCTAGATAGCCAAGGAAAAGGGTATAGTATCGATGAGCGACTTAAACTATGATTTTTAGTGATGAAATAAATTGGATCAGGAACAGTTTTTGGTACAGCTGTTGACCGGGCTGAGAAAACCGAATCGACATAGGAGACGTCCGAAATGTCAACAGAGCGTGTCAAAGACCTTTATTTAATGTGTAGAACAACCCTTAAGCGATTTCGGGTTAAATTAAATGGATTTAAGGTCAATTTGACCAGCCGGGCCTAAGTGCAATTTTCTAATTTTGCCTGAGGGAGGTCAAAATGGTAATTTTTCAGGGGTTTCGAGGATCAAATGAGATATACTAAACCTATGGGACATGGTGGTATGTTTGGATAGTTTAGGGGCACAAGGAAAAGGTCTGAAATGTCATTAGAAGAAAGTAGGGGTCAAAGTGCAAAAAAATGGAAAGTTTGCACAGTGTGAACGCAAGCCAAAATCGACCGCCGCAAATCCACGCACGTGGAGGCCGAATCCAGCGATGGGACGGCCGAGGGAGATGCGGGGAAGGCTGTATCCGGCGCTAGGGTGCTTGGTGACCAAGAAATGGCCACTGATTGGCCCGTTTTTGGCCGGAAATCGACTATAAAAACCTAAGTTTTGGCTGAAACTTGACATTAAAATTACTCACGATTGAGGATGAATCGATGAAGATGGATAAGGGGCTATTGATCCTTGCATCAAGGAGAACATTTCTGGATAATTTGGTGAGGTTTCATGCTCGTTTTAAGCTGGTATGAAGATGGCCGGAAAAACAGGGGCGGGCCGCGACGCCGGACCTGCAACTGCCCTTTTCGGGCGTTTTCCGATGTCCTTTCGGCCGGAAAGTGGTGCGGTTAGGATCGAATTCAAGTGGGCTTCAAGGCGGTATCCTTTTTATGGCCAACGAAGCAGCCGCCGGCGATCGGAGAAACGAGGAAGATGGTGGCGCGTGGCTGCACGCGCCAGCCTCCACGCACAGCCACGCGCATGGCGCGTGAGGGCGCATGGATAAGGGCAATTTCGATATTTTTCCTCCAGTATTTGTATTTAATTATTTTATGAATTATCATGTTAAAATATTTTGAAAAATATTTAAGGAGATAATTATTTTGAATTATCGAGGTGAAAAATAGGAGAAAAATGGAGAAAATTAAGGAAAAATTGAGAAAAATAGATTTTAATGCTTCTTGAATTAAATATGATGTTTAGGAAGTATCTTAGCTTGAGGTTGAGTACAAGCTCAAGTATTTGGGGTTTGACACGCAAATCGAGGTCGTGCACGAGGATCGAGGCGATCCAAATTCATTCGAGGTGAGTGGTCTAATCCTATCTTTACCTTATCTTGAAAATGTGTTGGAAGGCGTGTAGTGGGTTCAAGTGGGTGGTGTTACCCTCCCGAACTTAGGTTACACGCAAATGAGGCCAGTTCTAGTGAGCGGTTTTACCCTCCGGAACTTGGGTTGTTCTGCGAAAGCATTTCACTTATGTATTTATGTCATCATTTGCATATTGAACATGTGATATATTGCATCAACTGTTTTTACTTACAAAAGAGTCGGTGCATGGCGTGTGATTTTCATATCATCGGCGTATTGATATTCGTGTCAATGTTGTTTTCTGTGTGGTCGGGATGGGGTCTAATTGGGATTAGGACAATGTTAATCCAGGTGAACGGGTGTCACACTGGGGCACTCGAGGGAATAATGTTAAACCAGGTGAACGGGTGTCACGACGGTGCACTCGAGGGATTAACGTTGGACCAGGTGAACGTGTGTCACAGTGGGGCATTCGAGGGATTAAGTATGTCAAGGTGATATCTCAAGTTAGACGTGTCTTGCATGTTGTCGTTTGTCTGAGTATGCCATGCTCATGTGTCTCTCATGCATTGTATAAACTGTTTCATACCGTCACTTAGATGTATTATCATCTAACCTGGGCTATGCCCCTGGAACGTTTAATGTTCCAGCCAGGGACTGCTGCGAGGGCAAGGATATGGCCGGTTAAGGGCCAATGGTGCTTGGTTTGTTAAGTTATTGTAACGTTTGGAGACTTTAGTATGTATTTCAGGTTGTAAATGAACTGTTGTATAATAGCAATGTTATCATTTGGTCTGTATTACGTATTTTGCTATGGAATCACAATGTAAGAACTATGGTGTTTTGATATTAATGTATCCGCTGCATTGTAATATGTCTCGTTTAGTTTAAGAATATTTATCCTGATAGTTAAACGGGCAAGGCTGGGGTTCTCGGGGTTTGTATCTGCATGTGAAGATTGTTCTTGATGCACCGCGCGTGTTGAATTTGGAGAAAAAAAAAGAAATCCCGAGAATACCCTTATAGTGACACGCCTGGCGAGACGGGGTGTTACAATTGGTATCAGAGCCCTAGGTTAAAACCCTAGGACGATTTGGCTAGGTTGTTGAACTTAGCATGGTTAGAACTGTTGAACAAGGACTTAGAACAGGATTATGGATTCTAAGAGACATTCAGAACATAGTTGAAAATGGTATGGAGACTCTAAAATGTGAAATTTGAGGTTTTCAATTTGAATATACTTTCAACGTCAAGAGGAGATAAACAAGATCTATTCACATCTTTGGAAATTAGGAAGCCAGTAATGAGGGTCGTCGAAATGAAAGAAATATATGATCTCAAACCTTTGAGGAATAAATACTTTGATGATTCCGGTACAACTTGAGGTATAGTATAAAATATCTTTCGGAAGAATCTTAGTGAAATGTCTTAATACCCTCCCGATTGGGACATGTTTAATGATAGTAATGTCATGCCCTGACAAAGATAAGTGAAGTGACAGGGGTTATTAAGAGAACCTGTCGAGGGCGTGAGAAAAAGAAACGACCTGAAGATCTTAAGGTTAAGTTAGATATCCAAATTGAGGACCTAAGAAGAACAGATTCAGTTAAGGCTAACTAATGAAAATCTCGAGTGGAGACGTAAGGGAATGGAACTAGTAGATCAAAAAGACAATCCCTACTTGGAGATTTGGGGGTTTGTCGGTTGAGGTCTTTGAAATTATTAATTGGAAAATACTAGATTTTGCTAAGTGATGGAACGTTGAATCAGGAGTTAGTATCCAACAAAATGGGTCGAATGTAAGGTCGATTCGATAAACCATAACTGAGGATTCGTAAGATCTAGATACCGTAGATTGGAGATCATTAGTTAAAATCAATCTCGCTAAATATTGGGATATCTGGTGGTTATTAAGAATAAGCGGGTTGTGGACAGTTAGTATGATATGACATAACCTAATTGTAAATCAATTTTGATCGAATGGTAAATCAATTTTGATCGAATGGTATAAGGATTCAAGGGAAAGAATAACTTGGTATAGATCAAGGATCCTAAGGAACGACCCTAAGTAAGAAACCTAGGACGATCCGATAAAGGCTTTAGAATTTGAGGATTTTTAGGAATCCAAAATTGTTGATGGGAATAATGTGATAGAGAAACCGGAATTGACGACAGAGGAAATAAGGAAAGATTATCTTAAGAAGACGATTCATAGGAACGAGACATATGGTTCCATGGGTTATTCAAAGGTAATGAGGGACAGGATGTAACCTTGAGTCCTATGGAAGTTTCAGTAAAGGAATAGTTGTATCGAGGATGTTAACCTAGGAATCAGACGAGGAAAACAAGTCGGAACTAATTGAGGATCGAATTCTTGTTGAGATGTTTAGAAGTTGTTCTCGGTAGTAATTGGCTTGAATAAAATGCTCTAGGTTGTAGTAGGAATTTTCCTTTTGAGTAAAATTTTGATGATATAGGATTTTGGAATTTTAAATAGTGACTACAAGACAAAGAGGGATCGACTGTAAATCAGCTATAGTTAGGGTCAAGGAGCGACTGAAAAATTACTTGGATATCAAGCGTAGGATCCGCATGTTTTGAAGATTAGAACTTTTCTGTTAAATTGGAAATTTGAGAGAATCTTTTGGCTTATAGAAAATTTGCAAAATGAAACCTTACTTGATGAATTTGAGATTGTAAATAAAATAAGGAACAATGATAAATTCAAGATTTGTGATTTAAGACGAACCTTGGAAATTAGAAAACATTTTGGGATAAGGGAATTACGAGTATGACTTTGATGTTGCTAAGAGAAAAATTACGCGTACTGTATATACTTGGAGATAAAATGGTATTTCAACCTGTGGAGACGATTATATTATAAGCTAGAAAAGATCCTAGCCGATTTAAGAAAATTCAAACTCAAAAGAAAATAGTTAGCATAACGATGATTGTCAAGGACCGAGGGGTAGTCATAAAAGTCTTGGTTTGAGTTTTAAGACACCAAGCAATAAGATAGACTTGCTAAAGCTTGAATAAGCTCGTAAAGATATCTTAGGATTTGATTAGGTCTTAGAAAAATTAAAGTTGGTCCTAATAGATTCAAAGAAATAGGAATGATTGACATAATGACCTGTATAGTGAGTGTTAGTTGAAAGTCAATCGTGAAATAAACATATAAGGAAAATGGAATTTCTAAGCCAATTTTGTGATAGATTAAGCATACGGCAATGACGAGAATATGGTTGAACAATCTAGTATAAGTTAAGAAAATGATAAACTAGAAATACAATTGATGTTGGAGTGTTTGATAAATTATGAACGTCTGCAAGAGCAGCAACAGGAGCACGAGGTTCCGTCACGTTCGTGACAAATTTGGAAAGTAAAAGAGATTAAGTTGTGAGAAAGAAATCTGAAGTCTTAGGAATGGTTAGGATAAGGGTGCTCGATTCGATTGAGTGTTACTCTGGAAAAGAACATTAGGAATCCAAAAGATCAGGGAATTGGATTAGTGTTAATAAGAACCACTATAGCTCTCAGAGATGGAACAAGGAATTCTAGCATAGCGATAACACCATTAGTGTTTGGTCTGTAACAATGGATCTGAGCCTAGGGACCAAGGCAGAGGACTGGTGGTTGGCTCGCAGTTTGGGGTGTGATACCTACAAGTCGGAGCAACACAGTGAACTGTGGAGACGGTCAGGTGCCAAAGTTTGGGCGACACTGAGGATGTTATGTATGGTTTAGAGTCCAAGTGCCAAGGAACCAGAGCATCATGGAAAATTTCTTAATCGTGGTGAAAAGATTGAAGGTTTGGATGGTGACCTAAGCGGGATAATTCCTATGTGGGTTATGATAGTCAATAACCAAAAGAGAATTGGAAGAAGGAAATGAAATATCGAGCGACAAAATAATGTTTGGTGAGCTGTTAGTAGAAAGTTGTAAAGGATTCTTTAGGGATAATTGCATCCACGACAGAAACTCGTGAGATTTTGGCTACTAAGAAGTGATGAATACACTTAGGAAATTAAGGAGTTATGGTGAAATAATAATATTGCTCCTAGGACGAGGTAGCTCCTAACCAGGAATGGAGTAACCCTTAGTATAAACATGTGCTATGAAGTTGTTAGGAAAAAAATGTGTTAAGCAAGAGGTGGGACGATTGTTTCTAGATATAGTTTTGGGAGGAATTTAGTTATTGTTATTGACTAGATTCTTAGTTTAGTGTATTTAATAATGCACACCCTAGGAATTGTTAGCAATTGACTGCGATTTAGTTGTCTCAAACCTTGCCTTCGGTGACATAAAAAGATTGGAGTAATAGTAAGTATACCTAGGTACCCTTGAGAACATGAGTGGATTTTACAAAAAGAAGTCAAAGTCAACATAAAGAAATGGTAAGATATAAGTTGATGAGTAAACAAAAGTGTTTATCTTTCCAAGAAACGTGTTATGATTTGAAGAAACATGTAGTAAGCTGTTATAAAGGAAGAAGTGAGTTTTAGTTGCATTAAGAAAATTTTATTTAGGTCGTAAGATGGTAGGTTAAGCTAGTTAAGTCATGTTAAGTGTTACTAAAGACCCGGTGAGAATCAAAAGTTGTACAGTAAAGTTTTCATTCAATGAAGTAGTGTGGAAATAGATCGCCTAAGAGAGACGAGAATAAATCTATTCCAAGAATCAAGGAAAATAAGAATTTTGTTTGACTCAATAGAGAGATTGTTCTCATGTGGAGAAATATGGAAAGCACCGTTTAGTTGAAAAAGAACACTTAGCAATACTAAGTTGAAGAGCCACAAATGAAGGACGTGTATATATATAAGGTTGTCGATGAATTGAAACGACACGGGAATTCTGAGTTGAAATAAATTAATCTAATTAATGGATAGTGTTTGGAAGAGAAGTAGTAACATGTCAGGATGTTAAGCTATTATAAGAGAAACTGTGTTTTTGGGAGACTTAAGTGGATAATTTGCATGACCAGCCGTAAGAGACTGAGAAATTATCTCTAAAAATAATATGCGATCGAGATAATTGAGAGAAAGATACGCTGGGTAAGTTCAATGTTATCAATTTCTATGCCATCATGGCAGCCGAGTTAGTTCAATCTTGGTGTGATCATTGGGTTGGGAGATTTAGGAGCCAGATAAAATATATTTTGGGAACACGATTGGGAAATGGTACTGGGTTTATAAATCATTTTGGGGAGTTGAGTAGCCGCTGATATGGAGCTACAACGGGATATTCTAGAAGATAAAAAAAAAAATGAGTTTGATAAACTCAAACCATATGAAGATATAAATTATGAACGATTGTTAAGGATTAAGAAATGTATTAGAATATTGCAACCAAAAGTCATTAGCAATAGTGGTGATACAATTATCACGGATCAAATTTTGAGGACGAAATTTATTAAAGGGGGGGAGAATGTAATACCCGAGAAGTTATTAAGAGTATAAATGATTTTAAGGAAGGGTATAACTGGAATTACCAAAAGAATAAGGCTATAGGACACACTAACGCAGTTTTAGATAACTGAATCAGTTGGAGGGAGTACCCCGGACCCTAGATAGCCAAGGAAAAGGGTATAGTATCGATGAGCGACTTAAACTATGATTTTTAGTGATGAAATAAATTGGATCAGGAACAGTTTTCGGTACAGCTGTTGACCGGGCTGAGAAAACCGAATCGACATAGGAGACGTCCGAAATGTCAACAGAGCGTGTCAAAGACCTTTATTTAATGTGTAGAACAACCCTTAAGCGATTTCGGGTTAAATTAAATGGATTTAAGGTCAATTTGACCAGCCGGGCCTAAGTGCAGTTTTCTAATTTTGCCTGAGGGAGGTCAAAATGGTAATTTTTCAGGGGTTTCGAGGATCAAATGGGATATACTAAACCTATGGGACATGGTGGTATGTTTGGATAGTTTAGGGGCACAAGGAAAAGGTATGAAATGTCATTAGAAGAAAGTAGGGGTCAAAGTGCAAAAAAATGGAAAGTTTGCACAGTGTGAACGCAAGCCAAAATCGGCCGCCGCAAATCCACACACGTGGAGGCCGAATCCGGCGATGGGATGGCCGAGGGAGATGCGGGGAAGGCTGTATCCGGCGCTAGGGTGCTTGGTGACCAAGAAATGGCCACTGATTGGCCCGTTTTTGGCCGGAAATCGACTATAAAAACCTAAGTTTTGGCTGAAACTTGACATTAAAATTACTCACGATTGAGGATGAATCGATGAAGATGGATAAGGGGCTATTGATCCTTGCATCAAGGAGAACATTTCTGGATAATTTGGTGAGGTTTCATGCTCGTTTTAAGCTGGTATGAAGATGGCCGGAAAAACAGGGGCGGGCCGCGACGCCGGACCTGCAACTGCCCTTTTCGGGCGTTTTCCGATGTCCTTTCGGCCGGAAAGTGGTGCGGTTAGGATCGAATTCAAGTGGGCTTCAAGGCGGTATCCTTTTTATGGCCAACGAAGCAGCCGCCGACGATCGGAGAAACGAGGAAGATGGTGGCGCGTGGCTGCACGCGCCAGCCTCCACGCACAGCCACGCGCATGGCGCGTGAGGGCGCGTGGATAAGGGCAATTTCGATATTTTTCCTCCAGTATTTGTATTTAATTATTTTATGAATTATCATGTTAAAATATTTTGAAAAATATTTAAGGAGATAATTATTTTGAATTATCGAGGTGAAAAATAGGAGAAAAATGGAGAAAATTAAGGAAAAATTGAGAAAAATAGATTTTAATGCTTCTTGAATTAAATATGATGTTTAGGAAGTATCTTAGCTTGAGGTTGAGTACAAGTTCAAGTATTTGGGGTTTGACACGCAAATTGAGGCCGTGCACGAGGATCGAGGCGATCCAAATTCATTCGAGGTGAGTGGTCTAATCCTATCTTTACCTTATCTTGAAAATGTGTTGGAAGGCGTGTAGTGGGTTCAAGTGGGTGGTGTTACCCTCCCGAACTTAGGTTACACGCAAATGAGGCCAGTTCTAGTGAGCGATTTTACCCTCCGGAACTTGGGTTGTTCTGCGAAAGCATTTCACTTATGTATTTATGTCATCATTTGCATATTGAACATGTGATATATTGCATCAACTGTTTTTACTTACAAAAGAGTCGGTGCATGGCGTGTGATTTTCATATCATCGGCGTATTGATATTCGTGTCAATGTTGTTTTCTGTGTGGTCGGGATGGGGTCTAATTGGGATTAGGACAATGTTAATCCAGGTGAACGAGTGTCACACTGGGGCACTCGAGGGAATAATGTTAAACCAGGTGAACGGGTGTCACGACGGTGCACTCGAGGGATTAACGTTGGACCAGGTGAACGTGTGTCACAGTGGGGCATTCGAGGGATTAAGTATGTCAAGGTGATATCTCAAGTTAGACGTGTCTTGCATGTTGTCGTTTGTCTGAGTATGCCATGCTCGTGTGTCTCTCATGCATTGTATAAACTGTTTCATACCGTCACTTAGATGTATTATCATCTAACCTGGGCTATGCCCCTGGAACGTTTAATGTTCCAGCCAGGGACTGCTGCGAGGGCAAGGATATGGCCGGTTAAGGGCCAATGGTGCTTGGTTTGTTAAGTTATTGTAACGTTTGGAGACTTTAGTATGTATTTCAGGTTGTAAATGAACTGTTGTATAATAGCAATGTTATCATTTGGTCTGTATTACGTATTTTGCTATGGAATCACAATGTAAGAACTATGGTGTTTTGATATTAATGTATCCGCTGCATTGTAATATGTCTCGTTTAGTTTAAGAATATTTATCCTGATAGTTAAACGGGCAAGGCTGGGGTTCTCGGGGTTTGTATCTGCATGTGAAGATTGTTCTTGATGCACCGCGCGTGTTGAACTTGGAGAAAAAAAAAGAAATCCCGAGAATACCCTTATAGTGACACGTCTGGCGAGACGGGGTGTTACAATACTAGCTTCTTTAGAGTCCCTTCTTGGACCTGACCTTGGGCTCTCGGGATATTACATTCTCCCTCCTTGAGCACATGACGTTCTCGTCATGTGACCTTACAACTGATCATAAATCTTCTCTTCTTTGGGGGCTGCCATCCTAGAAGCTTGCCAGGAGCCACTCCTTATTCAGGCCCTCGCGTATCACACAACATCATGATATGCACAAATCAATGTGGGAATCTAGCAGTACCAGCTCTTTCAACCCGTCTCTCATTTATCGTCACAGTTGATAATTAGCGCCCATACATTCAACCATCAACTGCCACGACCCATGGTCAATAGTCAGTAGCTTTGTACCCCATACCCTTAGACATACACACATACAGACAACGCTAAACTTAGATATGTTTAGACTTAACATTTCTTAAGCTTTCCTCATGACTTTTCATACATCTCGTAACATAAACATCCATATACTGTTCTTGTTCTTGTCTTCCCTCATACATAGAAAACCATTCCCACATACATATTACTGAACATTACACTTTTCCTCATTAAAACTCTTAACAAAACCCTATTACTTTGCCATAATCGACTTTCTAAGAACCTAGCCCCAACAGGTTCGACATCATTCCCAAAGAAAGCAGAGCGATACAAAGCCTCGTGATGGACGAAATCAATGACAGCAAGGAACCATTTACTGGACTCATTCCATCAACAATAGACCCATTAATAAAATATAAGACATAGGATGGTTGCCACGCAGATTTGTGTTATTAATGCATGGAACCGAATTATGGTAAGAGAGGGAATAAAATAGGAAAAACTATAGAGACTTATGCAGGGACTAAAGAACATAAGGAGAGGGTTAGGAGCTTGCCTTTAAACGGTCGATACTTGCCTTTCTTGCGCTCCCGCAGTGAAATAAACTGTTATACAAAACATATTAGAATTACAACTCATAATAATCAGAATTGACCATAAAATATATAATCTAACCGTGAAAAATCCATAAACTAGACATACAACACTTCTAATAATTTTACTCACTTACCTAGGTATTTTTAGGTATTTCTCCCATTTTCTTCTCTTTTTCTTCCATTCTTGTTGCTATGCGCCTCCCATTCTTCTCCCTCAATTTTCCTCTCTGTTTTGGGCTTCAAAATGGCTAAGATTTAGCCAAAATTGGCCTTCAAATACAACAAAACGGAAGTAGCTTGGGGTGTAAGGTAAACGAGTGGCTCTGGGCGCGCCACGTGGTGCATTCTGCTACTGCCGTGTGCCCCCGCCGCCTTACCAAAATGGCATTTTTTTGGGCACCTTATGCTAGAAAAAATCCAGCAATTTCTCCTCATGCGCGCGCACCTCCCCTCACTTGAACCTGCCACCCCAACCATCACCTTGTGCTCTCGTGCCACTCGCGCTAACTGCTTCCTCATTAAACATATGCCTCCCATAAATTTTAAAGAGACCCCATGGCCCTTTCTCGAATTCACACTTTAACCCCCCAATTTTCTTGAAACTCCACTTACACCCCAAACTCCAATTTTGCTTATTTCACTTACTCCCCAAACTTTCAGAAATCCACTAATTTAATTTATTTTATTATTTCCATAAATACTCCCAAATAAATTAATTATTCTAATTGTCCATTTCCTCAAAACAAGATAAATTAATATTTTCTCTTAAATCTTCAAATACTCAATAATTACCTCAAACACCAAAATTAATAATTATTATTTATCTCTCAAATTTTGGGACGTTACATATATAAGGGAAAAGTGGAGAGTATATATATATAGCCTTAGTGAGTAAGTCACCACTCCTTTCTCTTCTCCCGTTCTTCTCCTATTGTCTTCTTTTTCCTTGCTTCTTATTTTTCTCCTCATTTTGGTGCTTAAGAAAGTTGGAGTTGTTGTCCTAGAAGCTTGCTCATTGGGGTTAGCTATCTAAAATCGGCTTAAGACAAGTTCCTCTCTTTTTATTTCTCATATGATGCAAGTTTGTTGCAAGTTGCCTTCCTATGGCAAGTTTTTCCATCTTCTTTGTATTCTTGTGAGTTCTCTTTCCTCTTTTCCTGTTAAATACAAATTTGTATATCTTTCTTGTTGTTTGGTTGCAAGATCCATAATTTTTCTTTCATTTCAGAAAGTTATTCTTTCCATTTCTGTATTACTATTGTTGAAACTCTATTTTTCTAAATTGACCTTACTGTGTTCTTTTAGGTATAACTTTCTGTGCATATATCTAAAATGAGATCCTTTTTTTGTGTCCAAAACTAGACTTCATGGGATTCATTTTGATATATGACTTGAATGATTTGTCTTTGAATTGAATCCGTAGAGGCCTTGCTTCAATTTTTGGGGTATAACTCTCTGTGGTTATATTTGATTTGTAAACTATTTATTGGTCTGTAAACTAGACATCATAATCTTCATTTTGGTACATGACTTGAAATTTTGGTTATGAATTAAGCTCAAACTAGCCTCGTTAACTTCAGTCTAAAATCTAAGACTTTGCTTAATTAATATTTTTTGGTGTTGTCTATTCCATCTATGATTGAGATGATGTATTTCTTGTTAGCATGTAGATCATACAAAGGATTTGGTGTGGTTTTCATGTGTGTCTTAAGTGTTTTCATCTTGGTTTCACCTATTGAGTAAATGTTCTTGGGGGAATATATGTGCATGTTTGCATATATTACGTATTATATGTATGCGAGCTAAGATATTGGGTGGAGCTGATTGGCCTCAAGGGTAGTATGTATTTGTGAACCTAGCCCTTATAATGGAGCTATCTAGCTCCAATTACCTCATGGAATATGATACGGCTATAACCTTGGGTGGAGCAGACTGGCCTCGAGAGCAGTATGTACTTATGAGTGTAACCATGGGAGTTAAGTTGTTTGACCCCAAGTGTTAGTTATTATTTGTGAAAGTTTATCGAGATTTGAATGTATGCATACATATTCTTTTGCTCATGGGTCCTAAGTGCATGTCATAGACATGATTCGTTGGGCTCAATTCTCCTATTCTCTATGGGCTTACCCTTGGTGGGATTGTGGTAATTTATTCATGTTGTATCACGTCTTCCATTTTTCTTTGTTATGCTTGCTAGGCCTTGTGTCTCATTCTCTAACTTTGCATCATTCCAGGAAAAGGCAAAGCTAAAGCTGAAGGTGAGTGCAACGGGGCTAGATCCATGGGATAGATGTGTACAGAGCTCACCTAAAGACCAAGTCTTTGGAGTCTTTTGTTTGTGTGTCCAGTTTTGGTTGGACTATTGTATTATGGGGACTTGTATATATTTTGTGTTCATGGTCCGATATGTCGTAATAAGTAGGAGCCTAACTCTTGTGTATCTTTTGTCTTGAATGGTTGTATATGTTGGCAATGGGAACGGAGAATTATGTGTTTTGTTGAGTTGTGTTATCCCCATATGTGAACTTGTGACTCGAGGTTGGTTGTTCTTGTTTAGGATGCTTCTGCACCATTACTTATAATGACCTTCTCACAGATCCTCTATGCTAGCAGGGGCTCTAGGAGGTAGGCCATCACAGTTTGGTATAAGAGCAATGGTTAAAGGATTAGGATAAGTCTCTATACATGTAGGTTTGTCAGGTAGAGTCAGGGAAATGTCTAATTGTTTGATGTGAGCTTATGTGAGGATATGCTTTTATGATTAGATGCAAATTTTAATGTGGACTCAAGTATTAAAGGTGTTGGTTGTGTAAGAAGGATGAGTGCACACTAAGGGAGGCCATCGACCTATGGTCGAGGCAGAGGCCAGTCTGTGCCTATGTGTTTAGTTGCATCTGAGTCCTCGAGAAAGTGCAATAGGAATTAGTGTCAGGAAATGGAAAGATTACAGGGGGTTATGGCAAGGATGTAGAGAGCCATAAAGATGCTTATTGTCGATTGTGTGAGGCGCGGTGATCAAGCGCCTCAGGAGGTTGCAGGGAATCTGGTGGTTGTCACTATAGACCCAGTTCCTCATCTTGTGGCCTAGGACACAAGTAGTCATGTCAGCAGCCAATTGCTTAACGATTTTATGGCACTCCGGCCCCCAGAGTTCTATGGAGGCATTGATGTTTCAGCAGTAGAGAATTAGATGCTATCTTTGGAGAAGCAATTGCGCTCTATGGGCTGTGACGATGTTCAAAAGGTATGGTTAGCATCTTTCTTATTAAGAGGGATGTGGAGTGGTGGTAGGAGACTGTTACGCAACAGTACGCTAATAGGGAACCTACATGAGCAGAGTTTTAAGAGGCCTATAATGGAAATTTCTTTAATGAGTAGGTTCGAGAACAAAAGATTTATGAGTTCATAGAGCTGGCACAAGGGAATAAGACGATGGCACAATATGAGTCCGAGTTCATCTCTTTGGCTTGATTTGCTCTGGACATGATATCCATAGAGGTCAAGAAAGTGGCTAAATTTCTGAGGGGCTCAAGTCTAGGGATATGAGATGCGTTGGTAGGTGCACAGATCACAAATTATCCTATTGTGATAAAGAGTGCCTATGCCATTAAGCAGAATAGAAATGAAATGAGAAGGGGTTAGGCCAGTCAAAAAGGAGCCAATTTATCTTGTGATCCAAGTGGCGACAGGAAGAGGAAGTGGGGATCTAGTTCTGCTAGACGTACGACTGGATCGATAGTATGTAGTTCCTGTGGGAGGCAACACAGGGGTCCCTGTCGTCTGGCCACGGGGGCATGTTATCTATGTGGCTAGGTGGGGCACATACAGAGGGACTATCCTCAGTGTCAAGGGGCGATAGTTGCCCAGGATGTGATATGTTACAAGTACAATAGGAGATAGCCAGCAATTGCCCACATTCTCCTCAGTTTAGGGATTAGAGGTCGGGAGGCTAGGGTCAGAGGACTATTTAGAGATCAAGAGGGCCTAGGATGTTGGAGGCAACTTCTCAGATGACAGCACCGTCAACCCTGAGATCTACCGCTATAGATCAACCTCACATACAAGGTCGGGTATTTGCCCTGACAGCCACTGATGTTGAGAGGAGCAATGAGATTGTTCAAGGTATACTTTCCTTATATGGTGTGGATGTACGTGTGCTTTTTGATACGAGCTCTATGCATTCATTTATTGCACCACAAGTTTTGTGCCATGTCCCTATCCTTGGTACTACATTACCATACTATTTGCTTGTGTCTACATTTGGGGATGTGGTGTTGGTGATTAGCGATGTACTCTGAGATTGTGAGATTGGGGTGCATGACAAAGATTTGTTAGGTGATCTGGTAGTGTTGGACATTCAATATTTTGACTTGATTCTCAGCATAGATTGGTTATTCCGCCATTATACAAAATTGGATTATCGTAAGAAGATAGTTTATTTTGAGCCTCCACAATAACCAGTGGTTGCATATAGGGGTGTTAAACCAATGAGTTTGACCCCAATTATTTCAAATAATGAAGGTCGAGCAATTGATGTGACATGGATGTGAGGTGTACATAGCCTTTGTAACTTCTAGCGTGGGTAGTAAGGTAAAGTTATCTAAAATTCCTATGGTGTGTGAATTTCTAGATGAGTTGCTAGGACTACCACCTCGAAGGGAAGTTGAGTTCGTTGTTAATTTGGTGTCAGGCACCCAACCCATTTCAAAAGCTCTCTATAGAATGACCCCAAATGAGTTGAAAGAATTAAATGCTCAATTGTAGGAACTAATTGATAAAGGGTTCATTTGATCTAGTGCGTTTTCATGGGGTGCTCCAATGTTGTTTGTGTGGAAGAATGATGGATCCATGTGGCTATGAATTGATTACTGCTAGTTGAATCAGGTGACAGTGAAGAACATGTATCCATTGCCATAGGTGAATGACCTGTTAGAGCAGCTTCATGAAGCGTCTGTATTTTCTAAGATTGATTTGAAGTCTGGTTATCACTTGGTACTTGTTAGAGAAGAAGATGTGCAGAAAACAGCCTTTAGGACCTGCTATGGACATTATGAGTTCGTAGTTATGCCATTTGGATTAACTAATGCTCCAACTATTTTTATGGATCTAATGAACAAGGTGTTCAAGCAGTACTTGGACAACTTTGTAATTATCTTCATAGATGATATCTTGGTTTATTCCCTGAGTACGGAGAACCATGAGAAGCATCTTAGAGTTGTCTTGCAGAGACTCAGGGAGGAGCAGTTGTTTGCCAAACTCAATAAGTGTAATTTTTGGCAGTCACATGTTGGATTTTTGGGACATGTGGTCTCAAGGAAGGGTATCTTTGTTGACCTATAAAAGATTAAGGCAGTGGTAGATTGGTCTTAGCCCACGATAGTGATGAAGATTCACAGTTTCCTTGGGTTAGATGGATACTACTGGCGCATTATTGAGGGGTTTACGGTTTACCCATTTGTCTTCTCCATTAACAAAATTGACTTGAAATGGAGCGAAATTTGAATGGAATGAGGTGTGCAAGAAATGTTTCCAAGAATTGAAGCAAAGACTGACTACCACCCCGATGTTAGCTATTCCTAAAAGTAGGGAGAAATTCACTATGTATATTAATGCATCTTATTTGGGGTTAGGCTATGTTCTGATGTAGGATGGCTATGTAATTGTTTATGCTTCCTAACAATTAAAAAAGCATGAAATGAACTACCTGACACATGACTTGGAATTAGCAATCATGGTATTTGCATTGAAGATTTGGAGATATTATCTATATGATGAGAAGGTGAAAGTCTATACAGATCACAAGAGTTTAGAATATCTATTCTCTTAGAAAGAATTGAACATGAGACAACAGCAGTGGATTGAATTGTTCAAGGACTATGACTGTGATATCATGTATTGTAACGCCCCGCTCCCACTTACGGGTGTTACTCGTGAACAATCGCCCGAATTGTCCACCTGCCCGGCCTTTGGAGAAGGATGGACCATGTTTCAAGACAAAACGCCCTAGGTGGGAACTAGGCCCGTCCTTCCCTTCGCTGAATCCCAGGATTTACTAGCAGAATTAGGCTTTAACCACACCGCATAGGCTATAAAGAAAATCTCATTCCGATGCTTAATCTCCATTTTCTCAATTTTATTTAATTCTTTTCCAACCAAGAATTTTACCGGGCTCCATAAATCACCATTTAAATCAATTCATTGAGTGATTACTAATTTTGGAGGAAAAACTCAAATTTTCAATTTTTCAAATTTTCGGCATTTTCTCCAAAAATGCCCGAAAAATCCCTTTATTTAATTCTTCTCTTCCCTTTTTTTTTTCTTGGGCATTTAAACCCAAACTTTCCAGATCTTATTTTTGAAATATATGGCTCCCAATCCCAAAATTTGGCCTCCAAAATCCCTCAATTTTTTATCCAACTAGATGCCTTTCACACTAGGCAAATTACATCTTTCCTTCAAGTCTCACACTTTGAGTTCTATGTTAGGCCAAATTTATTCAAAATTTCAGAATTAAAAATCAATAAATATACACCCCAACTTCAACTTTTTCCCATAAATGAAGCTTATACACTCTCTTGATGTTAAATCCCCTTTTATTAAAAATATAGCTTTACAATATGTTTGCTACATCATACATCAATAAAATAAAAAAAAATAATTTACAACATGCTTAGGCTTCCAAAACCCAAGCTAAATTACATGAGTTCCCTAGGGTCTTCATTTCATCAAGCATGCTTAACCTTCCAAGATCCCTTCCTTCTTGCACATGAGATACCTACATGGTGAGGATAAAAACCTCATGAGCTATTAAGCTCAATAAGGGTGCAATGACATATAGTATGAACATGAGTA
Organism: Diospyros kaki; assembly: GCA_036245055.1. Classification (NCBI taxonomy): domain Eukaryota; kingdom Viridiplantae; phylum Streptophyta; class Magnoliopsida; order Ericales; family Ebenaceae; genus Diospyros; species Diospyros kaki. The sequence goes on from BSEG01000003.1 coordinate 11,069,571, forward strand.
AATAAATGTGATGCAAATGCATGTATGCAACATGGTTAGGGCTTCCACATCCTCACAACCACCTTAGTTTGAGGCTTTAATCTACCCTACCCCACTCAACCTCATGGCTATAGGTCTCAGAACACAAACAACATGCTATGCACACATACTAACTCATGAAACATACTTACAACTTGCAAGCCACCATCCCATGGGGCTATCCCTTACCTTAACATTCTTTGAAGCTTTTAAACCCTTCCAAGCTTCCTTCCATCCCTTCTACCCAAGAGATCCTTACACATAAAATAAATCAAAATTATTAGAGAATAAATAAGAGAGGAGGTCTAGCCTTCAAGTGCCTAAAACACAAAGATCTTACCTTTCTTCTTCACTTTCCTCCTTGGAAGACATTCTTCCACTCTACAAAATGGGAGACTTCTTCCATTTCTCTCACTAAACTTGCCAAAAGAATTAGGGTTTCCATATACTAACCCATATATATCATCTCCCAATCCTTCAAGAATAAATCCTAGCCTTTTGTTTTATTTGGTGAGAATAAATCTCAACCACAAAAATGGCTTAATCCATGCCACTTAGTCTTGTGAATTATCCAACCATTGGATTTTACTCACTTTACAAGACTTGATCTCAACCATTAAAAGAAAACACAATCCATGTGCTCTTAGTCTTCTTTAATCTCAACCCTTGATGCATTTTGGAAGACTAAATCCCCACCATCCAAATTAACACAATCTATGTGTTTCCCAAGAATGAATCCTAGCCATGGACTTCTTTGGAGATCCAATCTCCACCATCCATTTCATTCTTCCATTGGATCCTTACATCCCATTTGGCAATCCATGCCAACATAAAACCTTAAATCTCTGTCATTGGATAAATTTCAATTTCAAGACTAAATCTCCACCATTGGATCAAGTCTTCAAATCCCATAAAATATCCCATTTCTCTTTTATTTAATTGGGACTAATTTCACCACATTAATAATGAAAGACAACTTAGAGAGACATAAATGCTTTTCTTTCCCATTTATTTTAATCTCCCATTTTCCCCCATTAATGTTTAACCATTTTCTTTTCATTTGCATTTTTCTTTTAGGCAACATAATGATTGCCCTTAATAAATGCTTGAAAGACCACTTTACTTTCCTTTTTGAATTATCTTAATTCACTTCATTTTCTCCCAACATCCACATATATATATTTATGTATGGCTCCACCCATTAATTATAAACATAATTTACCAATTTAGGGAAAATCAATTATTTTCTCCAATAATTTCATATTCTTCATTTTGCCCATTTTCCATACTTAATTTTCTCTATGGAATTAATTCCAAAATTCCCAAAATACACTTTGTGAATTTATTAATCCCATATATCTCCACATAAACACCAAATTGGGATTTTATTCACTTACATACCTAATTCGACATAGAAATTATTTTCAATTTACCAAAATACCCTTTATATTGGATTTCACTATCCAAATTACCAAAATACCCCTCTCATAGGGCACCCTCAATCTCAAGGATCCAACACCTTTTCAAGAGCATTTTTGAAATTTTCTCACTTTCTTTCTCATTCTCTTAACACCAGTAACACTGAGTGTTACATTCCTCCCCCCTTAAAAGAATTTCGTCCTCGAAATTCGTTTTACCATCATCTCCTACCCAAGACAATCACATTCTCGGGCTACTTGCCAAATTCTCCTGCTCGAGAATCCCACAGCCTATCTATTCTTCACATTTACCTCGGGTTACACCTACCCCAAGGCTTCACTTTAGGCTTTCGATCTTACAACTCTCGAGGACATTCAACAACCGAACACCGCTTTGGCCTCTTGCCAAATTGCACAACTGGTTGCTGATCACGCTTACCGCAACGCTATCCATTTCTGGATGGATTTTTGCTACCTCGAGCATCACTTTGCAGTCTATTTTCATTTTTCCCATCAGTCAAAACCACATACGCTAACATTGCATCATTGATCAGTCTACCATGATTTTACGCCGATCTCACACGGCAATGTTTCTCACTGCCAATCACACATGGCCACGATTTTACGCTGGTCCAACCAGCAACGTCTTAGCACTGATCATTCACTGCAATATCACATTCCAGTGCCCATTAGACACTCGGACACCCATTCCACCATGGCATACCGCCATTAATCACACGCCTGCATAGCTTGAGTTGATCCTTGTGGTAACCTCTCATTACCGATCAACTTACCATGCTAGCACTACCTGGGAAGCACCCATTTGGCCCACCTTGCCAACTTCAACCATTTCATACATGGTCTTCTACCTTAACCAACCGACCCTCATTTATCGGTACGCTTACGTAAAATCGACTTACCAAACACCGTGCCAGGCTATCACACATTTCAACCCTGTGCACTGCCCGAGTTCACATCGAGCTTGGCGACGTATGCACCATTTCAATCTCACCTCGAGCCTAAGCATGCTCGGCCACAACCTTCTCCCAACCAGGAGTTCTTTGCATTAGGCACACAACGATACTTACTAGCCGATATCACATGCTAGTAGGGTCTCATACCCATACTAGGGAACTCTTCACTGAGCAACCCCTCTTTAATTCTTCACCCCATTTCAACTTTTACAATCATGTTCCCATGCTAGGCCTTACCTTAGCTATTTACCCTACCACGAGTCCAGGATCCTACCATTGCGCTTAGGGTTGTGGAACCTTTAATCAGCCCTCGTCATCACCCACGGTGTGTGGTATAAGTGATTGGCTTATTACCATCTGCACAATCACTTATGCATATCACCTGTAGGATGACTCGTGCCTTTGGTCCACACCACAACAAGCCATCATGGTTACACCCCCACTCTTTTAGCGGTCTTCTAGCCAAATTTTCTCGCCCAGCTTCAATTTCATTAGGACTTTTCAAATCTCCCCATTTCTCAACAAAGCCTCTTACTCTTGAGGCACGCACTTTCAGCCAACATACATCAGGTTCATTCTCAACTTGTAATAGACACTTGATTTAAACCATGCATAATGGTTCCTCTTGTCCTGCTTGGCAAGGACATCACCATGACAGCAACGGATTTTCTCCCCCACGATCGTTGCATTTCAAAATTCACCAATACCAGCCTTTATGGCCATTCGCACTCGGCTTCAAGGTCTTACCATGCACAATGGTTACCTTTGACCTTCCTGACAACTTCTTTTCCCTAACCGCGACGACGACACCACGATGCCATCACAAAAGACTTGCTGCTCTTTGAATCTCACTGGTCACCACAACCGGCACGACTCTACTCTTAGGTCGCCTTCCTCACATCACCTTTTATACATATAGCATCTACCTAATCCCTGAAAGACTCTGGCTTCTCCCAGATTTCTTATACACTTTGCTACAGCTAACTCACACCTCTCGGTGAGCAACCACATGGCTCTAACACCACAACAGCTTCACTAGCCGATTTCTTTTCACAACCATTAACCTTAGACGTGAGGTTAATTTTTATCAATTGCCCACACTCCAAGGCATCCCTTCAACTGCATCACTCACAGCCATTAGGTGATTTCATCACCTCAACACCACTACTGGAAACCCATCTTGATTAACTCTAGCCGGATCGCTCGGCTCACAACCCACATAACCTTCCTCTAGGCACTGCACTTGCAATCATCGATTACCGCTTCGATTTAAACTCCAGTCACTGGAAATCACCCCTAACACTCCTGTGGAATTCACACTTCCACTGGATGCCGTAGGACTCACCTTCCTACTCAGGCACTTGGCATTACGCTGGCCTTTCCCCGGGTGACCTTTCCTGATAGAGTTGTAGTGCCTTAGAAAGTTTATTTCACACTGTTGCCTCATGTGCAAGTTTTCTTGGGAGAACATCTCAAGTTCTACCCTAACCACAATTCCACTACCATTGATAGGTCTCATTCCAAAGCCACACTCCTCTGAGTGGCACATTTTTGCCCTGACCAACCATCTTTCATCACCTTGCATCTTTTTCTCACAATTTTCCTGGTCTAACCACCAGGGCCCGCTGAACCTTTATACTAAAGGCATGCACGGTACCAACAAGGTTTTATCTCACTGCCCTCGAGCCTCACGCTCCATTATTGCCAACAGGTGCTACCACCTGGCAATTCCTCATGTGTCATCAACTGGAAACCCTTCTAGTGCCACATGAGGACACTTCCTCATTTCGCATCGACACAACCAAGACTAACACCAGACTGTGCAATTGCGCACCTTCACAAATTTCAAACCATGCCTTAGCCACACGTTCAGCCTACCACAACTCACATCAATGGATTAGAGATTGCTTTATTTGAAACTTCCACACGCTTCAATTTCTCCATCTGATGGTTGGCTTCCATTTCGTAAGTCTCGCCCTCCACGGCACTCACGTATCATTCTCGAGCCATTTATCAACTCTACCAATCAATCTCATCTTCATGCATTACTGCAAGATCACACTGGGTCCATCATCCCAATTTACCATATCACTTCGATCAAATTTAACCACAACTATTTTAGCATCCTTTAGCAAGGAGCATCGCCACACCTCTTCTTATCACACCACAAGATATCACTCCCTCGATTCACAAACTTTCTTGCTGCCCTGACACCAGCAGCACTACCACCATACTTCAACCCTTACGGAATTTTAGGTCTGGCTCAGGCATAACCTACAGCATACCCTAGGTCTTCGGTGTCTAATCGTCTCCACCACAGACAAGTTACTCCACGTGGAGGGCTGCAGTCCCTCATGTGGACTAACCATCTGCATCCAGTGGTCCATAGCATTAGACCCGTCACTGGTAGGCATCAACCATAGCATTATTCCCATGCTAGACCCGTTTCTTTTCCCCGGGTTTCTTTCTCAAACATCTCACTGATCTTTAGTCCTTGACCATCTGCATAGTCACTGTGTTGCCCTGTGCTTTAGGCGCGCCAACACCTGGTCACCATCATCGTGTCACTCCCATACACTGGCCCAACACTGGCTCCCCATCGTGTTGCCCTGTACTTCAGAGAGTCAACACCCAATCACATGTCACTCCCATACACTGGCCCAACACTGGTTCCCCATCGTGTTGCCCTGTGCTTCAGAGAGTTAACACTAAATCATTTTTTACTGTGTTGTCCCTTACACTGGCCCAACAACAGTTTCCTACAGCATGGCTCAGGTCCCACTCTGATCTGTTTCGCACCCCTATAATGTGACTTTCACCCTCCAGTCACACCTCTGATATCGAACTCGGTATGACTACTACACCACACTCGCAGCCATTATTCTTACCCAGCGTCCTACTCGACAACAAATCTATCGGATCATTATCGCGTTCCATGTTTCCTCCTTAGGACTACTCTAAATGTCCTATCCCACACGGAAGCATTTCGGTCTCACTTAACCAATTTCCTAAGGTGCTGCTCCACATCCTCGGTATCTGACCGTCACCTGCAGTTCACTAAATTGCTCAGGCCCATGGGCCACTTGCCCTCAACACGAGCCAACTCATTAGTCCTCTGCCACACGGTCCATAGCATCAGATCCGTTACATCAAGCTTTGCACCCTTAACATCGAAGCTACTTAAAGCCTTCTTGAGCTACGATGGTTCCACCACCATCTTACCAAAGCCATCTTACTTGGTTATCCTTGCCTTGATAACCTAAAGCTCATACCGTAAGCCCTACTCCTCATAACTTCACCTCTTACCGTTTTAAGACTCTCAAACCATTTCACATCTTGAGGCCTCATGATCTTACCCCACAGGATCACCTCATGGCTCTCACTCAACATTTGAAACCTCCAACTTTCTAAGACAATGGATCCCCATCCATCATGATTCATTCGCCACCCAGCTCATCCTAGAGCTTGATTATCATAGATTTCTCAATCCACAATCGATATGCTGAGCCCATCTCAGGCTCTGGCACCCATAACCATGGAGCACCAACCATTACCTTCTAGGTAAATTGAGACCTCTCGTCTCTCCTTGCACACTCATAAATGCATTTAGTCACTACGCCCAGCCTGGCCTTCCCATACACCTCGCTCGGGCTTCCTTGACTTGGAACTAAAGTTCCCGGGCTTCCACATTGCTTACCATACCTCTACCCACTTGGCATCCAAAGTTGGCATTTCCCTAACTTTGTGTATCTTTTGTCTTGAATGGTTGTATATGTTGGCAATGGGAATGAAGAATTATGTGTTTTGTTGAGTTGTGTTGTCCCCATATGTGAACTTGTGACTCGAGGTTGGTTATTCTTGTTTAGGATACTTTTACACCATTACTTATGATGACCTTCTCACAAATCTTCTATGTTAGCGGGGGCTTCGAGAGGTAGGCTATCACATATTTTCATAATAGAGTATTGTTATGTATTAGTCAAGTAAAGGTTTGGATTGGATCTGGCTAAGTCTTTGTGCTTAAAAACAATTGAGTATCAGTTATCTATACTCGAGTATATATATATATGATTGTGTTAGTCAAGTAAGCTTAGCCTGGTAGTCAAGTGCTTAATGCAATGTCTCTATTACTTTTGAATCAGTTGAGTAATGACTTAGTTATACTCAAGTGAGACTTATATATAATCGATTACATGAAATATTCAATCAAATATGATCATATATTAGTCGAGCCTCTCTAGGAGTTAGTCGAGTAACTGGCATTTGATTTCAAATCTTATAGCCATTACTTTGAAAGCAAAAAAAAGATAGTTTGACTGTTATAGCTTTATTTTTTTATTTTATGATGTCTAACTGTGTTCTCTTATATAAGAAAGATAAAAACATTTATGCATAGTGTGCTTAATGCTTATTCTTATATTATGCATATGGTTTCTAACAAATTTAACCATTATTAGTCAAATCGAAGAAGCTGTGAGTTTGTGCATGTTTTAATGTTTAACCTAAAGTTTCAAGTTTCTATAAAAGACCAAGTGCAGCAAGAGATGAGGCTGTTGTTCAAGAAATATCTAAGCCGCTGATATCCAAGCAAAGTATAGCCAATCTACATGTGACACCCACCTCCTGAAGATCCCGCTACTAGGAGAATCAAGGAAGTGAGTCACCAAAGGAAATGACATAGATACAAATTGAATCAAAACATCACACATTCCCATTACTTAGTGGCAAGGGCACAAAATTTATTACAACATTCTATACAACATTAGCCTCCTTGGCTTAGTCACCCATACATTACAAAACAAAAAGGGCACAATATATTAAATACATATAAACTCTCTCCTCATGTCATCAAAAACCCCTATGGATTTTTAGTTGGGATTTCACTATACACATGCGACCCAAGACTCAAGCTTCACCATACTTGGCCCTTCCCTTAGCCATTATCCTCACATGGAATGATGCAAAACAATGGTGAGTCACAAGATTCAACAAGTATATACAAGCATGCTAGAAGTAATACGAATTACAAACGTGAATAGGTAAATGGAAACACAATAAGTAAAAATTACCTGTAACATTCACATAACTTTCTTCCATACCTTGTTGAGTCGCATATCAACAATATTATCACATCATCACTAGGACAAATGTCGTCCCATGCACTAGATTCACACCAGGCAAGCATCAACAATATTATCATATCATCATGATGACCAAAGTCCTCCCACGCACTGTATTCACACTAGCTGAGCATCCAGAGCTGAATCTCCCCATGTACTAGATCACGCTAGGCAAGCATCATGAGAAAACACTCCCCATGCACTAGATTACACTGGGCAAGCATCATGAGTATACTCCATATAAAAAATTTAACCATATGTTCTAGATATTTCCCAAGCATAAACTCACCCACGGTTACACAACACAATTACCAATATGGATTTATTCATATATACTCACAAATTCTTCCAAACATTACTCAACACAATTATATGCTTGCCCTTCATCATACACACATACATAGGCCATTCCCATCACATTCAACACAATCATGTCATACCACAATTTATGTGCATGACCACATATCAATTATCTATTAACATGTTAAAAGCTACTCATCTCATCATACATGTCATAGCCTTCCATATTCATGAAAATCAACCATTATATAGAAACCAATAATCGCACACATAAGCACATTACAGATTCCCCATCTTATAGGTACGACAATCAAGATTATGATTTGTGGATGAGCTTTTTAGAAGTTAACATGATGATTGATGTTTTACCTTTTATATGATTTTTATGATGAAAAATAATTGTATTTTGATGATGAAATTATTTTATTAATAGTTAGTATTCCAAATTACTTTTATATGTTTTATTTAAGTAAATCTAATGCCAAAATGTTGAGACAACTTCCTTTATTTAATTAAAAATTAATTTTTGAAAATTAAAAATAACATTTTGAATAAATATGCAAATTGTAATACAGAATTATTTTAGATTAATTTATAAAATATTTTTAAATAGTGTATGTATTTCCAAAAATATTATTTTCACAAAAATTATTTTTCAAGTAATTTTAAAATGCAGAAAAAATTTTATTAAAAAAATTAAATTCAAATGCTACAGTAGCCATGAACAATTATGGTGAACAGTAACCTCAACCATTATGAACAGTAAATTCAACATTGTAAATAGTAAATCTAACCGTTGTGAACAGTAACACTACATTATTTTTTAGAATGCCTATAAATAGCCCAAACTCATTTTGAAGATCATTCACATTGCATACATTTGCACATCCAAAGCACTACAAGCTCTCAAACACTCTGAAGCTAATTTCCAAGCATTCCAAGGCTCTCGAAACTACATTGTCAATCCATCAAAGAGCCACAAGGCAACAGTAGAAAGGCATTTCAAGTCTATTGAAAAATTTCTCAGTCAAAGGTTACAAATTTATATATTTATATCACTACCTTGAATATTTATACTTAATTGTTCTATTTATTTCTCTCTCACAAAGGCTTTACATTAATATTGTATTAAATTGTTATCAAGCCTTGTAATTATTTTTGAGAGATTCTTTATCTAAGAGATTTATCTCTTAGAATTTATTTTCTGTATAATCTCTTGTATTTCATAGCTTATTGCTAGAGGAGCTACATTGATTGTAGGAGGTTGTATTTCCTAACTTATTACTAGAGGGTCTACATTAATTGTTGGAGACTGTATTTCCTAACTTGTAGTTAGAGGGCCTACTTATCATAGTAGGAGGTTTGTAATTCCTAGTGGGTTATGCTAGAGGGCCTATCAGTTGTGATAGGAGTTTGAGTAATAGCAATCAGATTTCCCAATATCACGCTAAGAATAGCTAGGTTTTCCAGAAGAAGATGCCATTCGTTTGATGAGAAATAAAAAGGAATATCAAAAATTCGAGTGGCTAAAGCTAAAGCAGCTACTTTCAAAGTAACAAAAAGAAAAGCATTTAAGGGATTGCTTAAAAAATCTTTAGTGATGAACTAAGGGATTAGAGTAGGCTTAGCCGAACCACGATAAATTCTTATGTTTACTTCTTTGCATTTATTTTTGCTTCATTTATCTTGTTAATTGTATCACTTGTTTTTTCTATAAATTTCCATTTTTAGAAAAAAAATAGATTTTTAAAGTTAAATCAATTTTTTAATAACGTAATTCACCCCCATCTTGGGTTTTGGTGCCATTGTTATACAATTATAACAATTGGTATGAGAGCCAAGTACCCATTATTTTAAAGCTCTAACAACCTAGGGTGAAAGATCTTCAAATGGCACACATTTTTGGTTCATCTCAATTTGAGGGTCAAAGCATCACTCGTCCTCCTTGCTTTGATGGTACTAACTATAACTATTGGAAGCAAATGATACTTTGTTTTCTTATGCAAGATGTTAATACATTGCAATCCATCTAGAAAGAACCAAAGCTCCCTAATATGGAGAAAATGGAAGCTTGGACATAAGAGGACAAAAAGAACATGGAGATAAATGGAAAGACCATGAACATTTTTTTTTGTGCCCTTTGCACTAACTAATTCAACTGAGTATCCACATGCACAACTACCAAAGAAATTTGGGACAAATTAGAGGTAATGCATAAAGGTACCAAATAGGTAAAAAAAAAAATTAATTTACTTATTCATGATTATGAATTGTTTATTATGAAAGAAAATGAATCTATGAACGAAATGTTTACTCAATTTAATGATAGAGTCACTAGTTTTGTAATGACCAGTTAGCAGGTCGGTGTGATATCTTTTGGAATGGAATATGTATTTTGCTAGGGTAATAATTCTTGGTGATTTATATGTAATATTTGTAGGTAATTGTCAAGGAAGTGGGAAAAGTCAAAAGGTTGACTTAAATGGTAGTAGGGCTTGTAATGGCCTAAGGTATGTATGGGAAATATTGTATGGTGTTGGTGATGTTTAATTAATGCTTAAGCTATCATTTAAACATAGGGGACTTTCATTTAAGTGTTAAGGGCATTTAGGTAATTGTAGGAGAAGAAGAAACTAAAAGGCTAAGGAGAAGAGGAGAAGGGGGTGGCCATCAGGAGAGAGTAAGAAAGGTAGGGTTTTCTTCTCCTTCTTCTTCCTTGATTGCTTGAGCTCCAAAGAGGCTAAGAGATTAAGGATATCTTCATCTTCTTCTTCGCTCTTTCTCTTTTGCTAGTTACTTTTGTTGAGTGTAAGAAGTAAGGAGATCTTAGGAGCTATCATCTCAAGTAAGCCATCAAGAAGAGTTTTTAAGGCAAGTTCTTCTCCTCTCTTTCTCCACTAAACTCTTGGACTTTAAAGTGTTGGAGCTGTGAGTCTAAAAATTAGGTTTTCAAATGTTTGTTCTTGATTGGTGCCTATGTAAAAATGATTGTAAATCTCCCTAGGCTCTTGTTTGATCTTGTTGGTTTCCTTTGAGTTTCGAAATAGGGTTCGTTTCACCCTATAAACCTTTGGGAATGGCTTAGCATTTTGTGTTAGGTTGTAGACCATGAAAGTAAATTGGTGGAGCTTGCATGTTGGGAGTCCCCTATACCGAGCCAAAGCCCTCTGTTAGTCGATAGATGGATTAACATTTGTCAACTAATAGCTCGAAGGGCCATTGTTAGTTGACAAATGGCCTTGCATCTGTCGACTAACTACCTCTTTCTAAAGGATCGGTCGACAGATGGTTGGGCATCTGTCAAGCGATGACTGTTCTTTCAAAGGATTGGTCAACAAATGGTTGGGCATCTGTCAACCGATGTTATTAGTTTTCTCCTCCAGAGGTTTGGTTCTGTTGGGAAGTTTCTCTTTGATTTCCAAATCATATTAAATGATCTTAGGGATTGGATGAGCATTCTTTGGTGCGTCACCAACTAAGTTATGGCTCATATAAATCCTATCATGAGCCTGTGGTTAATGTGCAAAATATGGGCATGTTTGCATTCCTTTTCTTGGGCATGCAATATGGGTGGATTAAGGTATTGGGTGGGAGCAGATTATCCTTAAAGGTGTATGTACTCATGAGCATAACCCTAGGAGTGAACTTTCTGGCCCCAATGACCTCACGTTTTGTGTTATGGTTATGACCTTAGGTGGGAGCTGATTGTCTTTAAGGGTTTATGGTGAAAAAGCCCAGCCCTAGAAGTGAGCTTTATGTCCCCAAGAGTTAGTTGTGGTGGCGGGTGCAAGGCATGTAGTGTCATGGTGTTGTTCATGTTTTTACTTGTTCATGGGTTCTTGTATGCATGGCATGGGAGTGGTTCACTAACTTTATCCTTTTTTTATTTGTTGTCGGGTTATTGTGGTTTATTCATATTGGCTCATGTCTTTTGTTATTCATTGTTATACTTTCTGGGCCATGTGGCTCATCGTTTTGCTTTACGTCATTCCAGATAAGGGCAAAGATAAGGTCAAGGGCAAGTCTAGTAGAGGCTGACCTCTTATTGATAGATATGTACTAAGCTCACCTATAGATGAAGGTCTTGGAGACTTTTGTGTGGAGATGTTAGAGCTAGTTGGGCTCTTGAACCTTGAGAATATTTATACACCTGTTTTGTGATTATGGCTTGATGTATTATAACCAAGGGTGTACCTTTTGTTTTTGGTGAGAATGTATATGTTTAATTACTTCTTTACAGTGGTTATGAGAGTTTATATGGCATGAATGGGAATTTGGTTTCAAGTTGCTTTTATATCATTTTATTAATTATCCTTTTATGGATCCTCTGTGCTAGTGGGGGCTTTGGGAGGCAGAACGTTATAGTTTGGTATTAGAGCAGGTTTGGTTTAGGATGAGTCTCTGTACATCGCTTGGCACCCTCAAACTAACCAACGTGTGCCACTTGGGAGCATGCTTGCGTGCCGCACCTAGAGGCGGTCACATGTCGCTCTAAAAAAATAATCCTAGCACATGCTTCCCCCATGTTTTGGTCCCTAGACCTGCTGTTTCCCTTGGGTGCGTGCAACTAACTCACCTACAAGCACCTTCAACAATATTTGTGCATATATTAATTATATAGTGAATTGGCTGCTATTTTCCAAAATTACATTTAGGCCCCAAAATTTTTCGAAAGCTCTCAATCACCCCCCGACTCACACAACACAACCCATAAAAAAACCAAGCCACACAGGCCCTCTTGGTTAGGCCACGTGGCTACCCCTAAACCCCCCTCTTTTCAATAAGACTATGCGAGGAAGTCCTAGATATTATATTATGTCTCACCACTTTCAATGGAAAATAATCCCTCTTAGAAGTGGCATAATAAATTTAGAATAATTTATTACATCAAGAAGCATCCCTTAATAACCCAGAATATCACCTGGGTAGGCCACTTAGAGGCCAAGAACCTATTTTGGAAGCTCGCCTTATAGCCCACCTTCTCCCTAAAGACTCCCTAAGATGTTCAGTACTTTAAGAGGGATTTCTCTTAAACCCATCTGAGTGCTCCTGACATGCATGCTCATCCCTGACAATTGGTAAAATACTATGATCAGACCCTCTCTTGTTGGCAAAGTTATCTCATTTGTATTCATTAAATGCATTATTTATTTATTGCAACTATTTTCCTACACTTATTGACTTAAGCATTGAAAGGCATACACGGTGAGAAATCCCCGCGTGCCTTCTAACTTGTTCCTGTGAGTGTAGTTATGTCTCAAACACACTAGAGGCTAATCTCTGATGGATTAATCCGCTGCAAAAAATGCCTCCGAGGGCTTTTTCGAGACCCCAGCTAGATAATCAGAGACCAAAGCTATCCAACATACATTTCCACAAGCAGACACTTGCCAGTTGTCTGCCTTACTTTACCATGACTCCAACATTCCATCAGCACAAATCTCAATTGTTGTATTTTTGGTAACAACAATTTATCTGGGATCAGCAAAAGCAGAGTCCTTCACTTGAGCTAAGGGTCTAAGATGTTGCTAGCAAGGTCAACTGGGTTTAAATTGGGTTGAATTCGAATGGGTGGTCTCTGTGGCCTTTTAGATAGGATGCTCAGAAGGGTTTTTGGGGAGCCAATGATGAGTGGCCCTAATAGGTCTTCGGGAAGCAGGGCTTTTAGTCTTCGAGAGAGCAAGGCTTGGACTTAGCTTGTGAGCAAAGGAGCAGTTAGAAAGGCACACAAGAAACTCCCCCATACGGGCACTCTGATGCCTAAGTTAGACAATAGTCTGAGATAAATATCCAAAGTATGTATATGAATGTCCAATGTAAGATTTATGTGGCATGTAGATATTCTTTGTCCCGAAGGGGGGTGTAGTTTCTTGGATGGGTTGTAAAAAGAGACAATGTGATGGCCGAATGGCTAGAGAGAGTTAGGAGAGAAATCAGTCTACTAAAAGATCCATTCGCCTTTGAAGAGGTGCATATTTATAAACGAGCTTGGTGGGACCCACGAATGATTCTTCCAAGTATTGCATAAAGGAAGACGGAGGGCCTGGAGATGTCTTTGGGGTGAATCACCCTAATGGCTATCTCAGGGTGGCCTAAAGAGGTTTCGAGGCCACCGAATGGCTTGAGTCCGAGAAACCAGAACGGTGTTGTAATACCCCATGTTTGTATGAGGTTGCCACGTAATTTAAGCAAGGTTTGAATACCGAAAAATTGGTTTGATAGCAATTATAAGTACCGAATCGACTGCAGGGAATGCCTCGAAGTGAAATTGTCTAAGGAAAATGATATGGTTTCGATGAGCATTTCGAGATAGGATTTATAGTATCGAAAGAAATTGGATTGGGAATAGTTTTCGGTATAGCTAAAATGCAGCTGCTATTTAGCCTGGATGTAAGGCCCGCTTCCGAATACTCGAAAGGAGGTCCTTACATAGATGATATAGAACCAAATTGAACTCAACTCATTTCATTTCTAGCAACAAAAATTTAAATAAGATTTAATTTCATTCCCAACATCTCATAACTCTAGGCTCGATGGCCATACAAAATAATAAAAGGCTCAATGCCCATAACATAATAAATTCTCATTATTACAAAGCTCACCAAATCACTAACTAGGATCTTTAAAGTTAGGACGCTTCTCCGTACACCACTATCCCTGGCTATAGTCCTACTGGACTCGCCCCCAATAATAGATTTACCTTTACCTAGAATGGCAAAGAAGATCAAGTGAGCCACAAGGCTTAACAAGTTCGAGAACAAAGAACAATATATAGGATCCAAGAACACGATGACACCAAGAAGAGTAATCAATAACTCCACAATTATATACAGGATTCATAATTCATGAATTTATCAATTCAACTTAATATATCATGTTGATGTACCCGAAAAGACGAGGCAGGTAAAGCAGAGCCGAGGAAGCAAAAAAGACCCTATTGGCCCAGCCAAGGGGAAAGCCACTCGGCAATCCCCACTCGGCACAACCGAGTGGGGGGCCACTCGGCCCTGCCGAGTTGCCCACATCTCACTCAGCTAGGCCGAGAGACCCCCACTAGGGTGGTGACCTAGTGGAGGGTCACCCGACACCCTGCCGGGTGACCCATTATGATGGAAGATCCAGCCCATGGCCGCCCTCTTGACTAGACAAATGGGCCCTGAAAATTCTGAAACGGGCCCCGAGATTCCCGCCAAAAATATCGCGAGATCTCTCTCTCTCCTTCACTATAAATATAAGACCCGACTTTCATCACAAGGTACGCTATTTTGAGCAATTGAAGTACGATTTTCTATTTTCTCTCGAGATCTAATTGAAGCATCAGAGGGTTTGCGTGGGGACCCCCACCCGCGCCCTAACGGTGCTCTCGTTTTGTAGGCCACTCGTCATCATCAAAGCCTCTCGTCACCATCAAGGTCTCTCGTCAACACCAAGGCCTCTCGTCACCACCAAGGCCTCTCGTTACCATCAAGGCCTCTCGTCACCACCAAGGCCTCTCGTCACCATCAAGGCCTCTCGTCATCCTTAAGGCCTCTCGTCATCCCGAGGCCTCTCATCATCTCGAGGCCTCTCGTCATCCCAAGACCTCTCGTCACCCCGAGGTCTTCCTCAAGGCCACCAGATCATTTTGAGGCCACCAGATCATCAGCTCAACAAACAATCAGCTCTGTTGGTTTATCAGGCTTGGAACTCCATCAGATCCAATTCCTCGTCCAGATTCTCATCAGTGAAGGTACGACTCCCCAGACTCTTGCGTCTGTCCGCAATTAAAAATAGATTGTTGTATTTTGGCAACAACAATTGGCGCTGTCTGTGGGAAACGCAAGACAAAAAGTCAATTTAAGAATGACAAACACCCGTGGACACCAACGAACTCTCTCTCAAGGCGTAGAAACACGCCTACCACCACGGAACACTCAACAACAGGGAGCACCCCCTCCCCCACATAATGCTCAACCCGAAGGAGGTGACCGATCCATTTCCCCCAGCCCGCAGGTGGGAAACCAAACAGCCCCATCACCACTACTTATTGGCTCAAGGCCACCTCCTACTGATCAAGTTGGGGCTTCACGACAGCCATCACGCACGGTCTCGTGGGAAGAGTATGAAGCATTGAGACAGCAACACGTTGAGGGCATGCAAGCACTTCGAGACATGGCTGGTATCCTCCAAGGTATGATGCCTGTAGGGACATTACCTGATACTCTGAAAAAGTTTATGCCATCCCCGAAACCTCAACCCAAGGTAGGGGCCGATTCCTACCAAGAAGCTACTCCCGATTCTCATTCTTGATCTACGCCTAGACGGGAGGGTAGGCCTAGATCGCCACCGCCAAGAAAGAACCCTCACTCCGTACCTCGAAGAAATGAAAACCCAAGAATGGAAAACAGAACCAGAAGCCCACAAAGACGGAGATATCATGAAACAGTGGCCAGTACACCAACAAGACATGACAATCAGACAACAGCTACTATGAGGGATGATATTAAAAGAGTAGTAGAAGAGGTGCTTGAGCGAAAAAAGTGGATCCCCGCAACAGAAGAGCACCAACGAAGAAAATGTCCTTTTACGACAGATATATTGGAAAGACCGCTGCCTCGAAAATTCAAAATGCCACAAATCACCCTCTACTCAAGAAAAGATGACCCATATGATCATGTTCAGAACTATGAGTCATTAATGATATTGCATGGATGGGATGACAACATAATGTGCCGAGCATTTTCCTTAACACTGTTAGGACATGCTCGAACATGGTTTAACAGCCTTCCAGAAGCCTCTATTTCCTCATTTGGGCATCTTAAGACAGAGTTTACCAAAGCTTTTGTGATTAACAGTCGAAGGAAAAATGATGCCACCTATTTGCTTAGTATACGACAAGGGAATAAGGAATCCTTACGTCAATTTGTGGATAGATTCCGTAATGCCACCCTTGAAGTCCCTGACTTGCCGGCCCAAGTGGCAGTATCAGCTATGCTCCAAGGAACGCGCCTCGCCTCTCTCCAAGAATCACTTTCTTTAGACCCTCCAACGTCCTTGGCCGATCTATTTGTCAGAGCAAACAGGTATATCCTCCACACTGAAATTATGAAGAATGTGGCGGGGAATGAAGACAAAGAAAGGAAGAGAAATGAGCGAGAAGGGGAAGAAGAGTCTATTCGACGACAAGAAAGGGTTAGACGCCCAGATGTACCTAAACCTCACTTTAATCACTATACTCGGCTTTTACAGCCCCGATCAACTATATTAGCTGCAGTCGAGGGAGAAGGACTCCTTAAACTACCCCGCAGGGTTGACCGACCTATGGGGAAAAATCAAGAAGAGTATTGCAGATATCATTGAACTCGGGGACATTCCACTAATCACTGCAGAGAATTGAAGAACCAAATTGAGATGCTCATTCGTGAGGGGCACTTGTAAAGATATGTAAGAAACGAGGAGGAAGAAAACAGGGAACCCCGGCAAAGGGAAGACAAGTGTGATGGACGTGAAAGGCCAAACCCAAGGTAACAAGAGAGAGGAAGAGATCATCGGCAAGATACTTGTGTAGACAATGAGCCGACTCAACAGGCCATTCACGTTATCTCAGGGGGGAAAACCCTAGGTGGAGACAAATCAGCCTCCTGAAATGCATACGCATGTCAAGCCTACCAAGTTAACTCAGTGATGGAAATAAGAGATGATGAAGAGCCAATCACCTTTGCCCCAACTGATCGAGGTGATATAATACTTCCACATGATGATCCCATGGTTATCTCAGTAGTCGTGGCCAAGCACCCCATCAGCAGAATTTTAGTGGATAGTGGCAGTTCTGTCAATCTGATTTACTGGAACTGTTTTGAACAAATGCATTTATCCCATGATCGATTGAGGAAAGTATCCTCACCTCTGTATAGCTTTACTGGAGAAGCGGTACCAGTTGCAGGATCTATTCAATTACCTATCACGTTAGGTGAAGACCCCCAACTTGTAACTCGACAAGCGAATTTATGGTGGTTAAAACTTCCTCGGCAGCATACAATATGATTTTGGGACGCCCATTACTCAATGATCTAAGGGTCGTGGTATCCTCATGCTATCTATTGATGAAATTCCCCACACCCACTGGGGTGGGACAGGTTAAGGGAGATCAAAAGAAAGCACGAACTTGCTATGTGTCGTCTACAAAAGGGAAAAGAGCTGAAGAAACCTTATCCATAGTCGAGAAAGCCATACATAAATCCTTGGAGGAAGGAGCTACACGTAAACCTCAACCTGTTGAAGAATTAGAAGTAATACACCTGAGTGAATTAGATTCTGAGAAAGTGGCGTATGTGGGATCCCAGCTTCCGAAACGTGTGAAAGAAGAAATTACCAGATGCCTGCGAGAAAATTCAGATGTGTTTGCTTGGAAATCGAAGGATATGCCAGGGATCAGTCCCGAAGTAATATGCCACCACTTGAATGTGGATCCCCAATTCAAGCCAGTTCGACAAAAGAAGCGAAACATTGCCCCTGATAGGCTACATGAATTGGAAGAGGAAGTTGACAAATTGCTAAATGTGGGTTTCATTCGAGAAGTATTGTATCCAGAATGGTTAGCCAATGTTGTTATGGTCCCAAAACCTAATGGAAAATAGCGTGTTTATGTGGATTTCACCAATCTCAATAAGGCGTGCCTCAAAGACTCCTACCCGCTACCACAGATCGACCGTCTCGTGGACGAAATATCTGGATACCAGTTTTTAAGCTTTTTGGATGCATTCTCAAGGTACCATCAGATAAGGATGTACCCTCCAGACCAGGAAAAGACGTCATTCATCACTGAAAAGGGGACATACTGCTACCAAGTCATGCCTTTTGAACTTAAGAACGCTGGAGCCACTTATCAGCGTATGGTGAATAAGGTCTTTAAAAAACTGCTGGGTGACACAATGGAAGCCTATGTTGACGACATGATAGTGAAAAGTTGAGAGAATGAATCCCATGTAGAAAAGCTAACACGGGTGCTTGGGGTCTTTAGGCAATACAACATGCGGTTAAACCCAGCAAAATGTGCATTTGGAATACAGTCTGGAAAATTCTTGGGATACATGATCACACAAAGAGGAATCGAGGCTAACCCTGAGAAAATTCAAGCAATATTAGATATGGAACCACCCGGGTCAACTAAAGAAGTTCAGCGATTGACAGGGCGAATGGTAGGTCTGGGACGTTTTCTGTCGAAGCTAGCCGAAAGGGAGCTACCCTTCTTACGAACATTAAGAGCAGGAAAAAGGTTTGAGTGGATAGAATAGTGTCTAAAATCATTCAAAGCGTTAAAAGAATATTTGAAAGGAGTTCCCCTATTAACACGACCAGAGACTGGAGAGACGTTATACTTATACTTGGGGGTCAGTGATGAAGCCATCAGTGCAGTATTAATCAGGAAAGAGGGACAGGTGGATCAACCAATATATTATGTCAGCAAGGTATTACAAGACCCCGAGACACGTTATCCCGTGGCAGAGAAGATGGCATTGGCCCTGCTAAATACATCCAGGAAGTTGAGGCCATACTTCCAGGCCCATTCGATTATCGTACTTACAGATTAGCCTTTACGAAGTATTTTACAAAAACCCGAATGTTCTGGTCGCCTTACCAAATGGTCCATTGAGTTAAGCAAATATGATATCCAATATCAACCTCGACAAGCTATAAAAGGACAGGCACTGGCTGACTTTATTGTGGAATGCATTCACTCCAGCAAAGAAGGAGAAAATGAGCAGGCAGTATGGTTGTTGTTTGTTGATGGGGCATCTGGTTCACAAGGAAGCGAAGCTGGAATAGTACTAGTATCCCCTGAGGGAGAAACGTTGGAATATTCTCTGCAATTTGCTCTTTCAAGTACCAACAATGTGGCTGAGTATGAAGCCTTAATTGCCGGAATGAGGATAACAAAGAAATTGGAGGTAACACGATTGGTTGCCCATAGTGATTCTCAATTAATTGTGCAGCAGTTTCAGGGATAATTTGAAACCAGAGAACAAATAATGGCTCAGTACTTGCGTAAAGTCAAAGACCTGGCCCAAACATTCCAGAGCTTTCAATTAACACAAATAAACAGATCCCTTAATGGGCACGCTGATGCTTTATCTAAATTAGCATCCACTAGAGAGATAACAGGAAGAGCAGTATTTGTGGAAATGTTACACCATCCGAGTATTGAAGAAAAAGAAGTATCATGCGTTGAGACAGGGATAGACTAGAGATCGCCCTTCTATCGTTATCTCACTAACAATGAATTACCAGACGATCCATGAGAAACGAGAAGGCTTAAGATGCGGGCTTCAAGATTTACCATCATAGATGGGATATTATATAAGCGAGCTTACACTACACCTCTTCTCAAATGCTTAGGCCCTCAAGAGGCCGAATATATCCTAGCAGAAGCTCATAGTGGAATGTGTGGAGAACATCTGGGAGCAAGAGCTCTGGCAACCAAAATATTAAGAGCTGGTTTCTTTTGGCCCACACTAAGGTCAGACGCGCTAAAGAAAGTCAAGTCATGTGACAAATGCCAACGACATGCTCCAGTCCAATCTGCTCCAATATCCCAGCTGTAACCTGCGTTCCAACCTATACCGTTCACCCAGTGGGACTTGGATATTTTGGGACCTTTCCCTCAAGCACCCGGGCAAAGAAAATTTTTAATAGTAGCTACAGACTATTTCACCAAATGGATTGAAGCTGAGCCGTTGGCCACTATTACAGCACGAAAAGTAGAGGCAATAGTATGGAAAGACATTGTTTGCCGGTTTGGAATACCCAGAATCATCGTCACAGATCATGGGAAACAATTCGATTGTGACTTTTTTAGAAAATTTTGTGACAATCTAGGGATTCAACTAAGATTCGCCTCGGTGGCGTACCCCCAAGCCAATGGACAAGCTGAGGTCAGTAACCGAACCATATTACATGGCTTAAAAACTTGACTTGAAGGAGCCAGAGGCACATGGGCAGATGAGCTACCCACCATTTTATGGGCTTATCGAACGACTAGTCGAGTCGCTACTGGAGAAACTCCATTCAATCTTGTATATGGGACAGAGGCCTTAATCCCCATAGAAATTTCAGCGAAGTCCCCAAGGTTAATGGCATATGAAAAGGAGGATGGTGTGAGAAATTCTAAAGCATTGCGAGAAAATTTGGATCTGATTGAAGAGTAGAGAGATAACGCTGCCATGAAGATAGCCGCATATCAGAGAAGAATAGCCAGTTATTTCAATTCTGGGTTAAGAATAGACCCATGAAAGAAGGAGATTTAGTACTTCGAAGATCTGTTGTAACCAACGCGCTAAGGGAAGATGGAAAGCTACGAGCCAATTGGGAAGGACCATATCGTATCCTAAAGCTAATCGGACCCAACACTTGCATTTTACAAACTCTTATAGGAGACACTGTGGGAAAAACATGGAATCTGAATTATCTGAAGTTGTATACAAACGATGTACCTGAGCAACTATCTGCAATAATATAAGTCCTGAATAGGATCGTGGACGTAGGCACATTTTGCCGAACCACGTAAAAATGCTTGTGTGTGTATGATTGCCATTTTATTTTTGCAGAAACGCGATCAAGCCCGTTGCCCCGCCGATGGCCCGGCAACGAGGTAAAATTCAATCAACCCCATTGCCCTCCCCATGGCCCGACAATGAGGTAAAATTCGATCAAGCCCTTTGCCCCGTCGATGGCCCGACAACGAGGTAAAATTCGATCGAGCCCGTTGCCCCGCCTATGGCTCGGCAACGAGGTAAAATTCGATCAAGCCCGTTGCCCCGCCCATGGCTCGGCAACGAGGTAAAACGCAATCGAGCCCGTTGCCCCGCCTATGGCCCGGCAACGAGGTAAAATTCGATCAAGCCCGTTGCCCCGCCCATGGCCCAGCAACGAGGTAAAATGCGATCGAGCTCGTTGCCCCGCCTATGGCCCGGCAACGAGGTAAAATTCGATCAAGCCCGTTGCCCCACCCATGGCCCGACAACGAGGTAAAACGCGATCGAGCCCGTCGCCCGGCCTATGGCCTGGCAACAAGGTAAAATTCGATCAAGCCCATTGCCCCGCCCATGGCCCGGCAACGAGGTAAAATTCGATCAAGCCCGTTGCCCCGCTTACAGCCCGGCAACGAGGAAAAATACGCTCAAGATCGCCACATTGTGCATAATTCAAAAACGAAAGAGAAAATCAAGCAATAAAGGAACAGAGCACGTTGGATAGAACCAAGAAAAAAATATTTCATTGATAATGCAATAGTTCTCCTACAAAAAAAAAAAAAAAAAAAGGGGCAGTAACAGCGAAAAGCGAACTACAATGGGGACCTACTCGCGGGAGCGAGATCTGCGAGACGAACGCCTAGTAGATCCAAAGGACACAACAGGAACCTCAGGAGACGCTGTGGGAAGTTGCCCTTCCTCAGCCTCAGCCGTGTGAGGGAGATCTTCAACAACTACGCCAAAAGCTTCTTCAATGGCTCCGGGATCGGCCGTCGCGCTTCCTTCCCCACGCTCAAAAGGAAACGGAACCCAGGGGCCCGTCAAATTATCCAAATCATCCACCAAGTAAGAGTCCAAGTAAGAAGAAGGACTCAGGGGCTCATTTGGTTCATATTGACGCCAATCCACTTCATGAGACTCTTCAACCTCGGGGGTAAGAAAAAGTTTAGGAAAACTCTCTCTTGGGCGCTAAGACTCCAGATGGGCGCGAGCCAGATAAAACCCATATTTCAGGAAGCCTGAAGCATATCTTCCTTTCCTATCCTGACAATCTTTCAAGAGACGATATTCCTTCACTGCTTGAGCTTGAATATCCCGGGCATCCCTACGGCTTATCTTCAGTTCGGACAGGCATAAGGAGTGTTCCTGCATAAGCGCTTCATGTCGCGCCATCAACTCCACATTCTTTTGCTCTTCAGCTCCAAGCTTAGAGCGTAAATCTTGAATCTCCCCGTGGAGGCTCAAGGTACCAGCGAAAGCCTCGGACAGTTGATCACTCATACGCCCAATCTCTTCCCAAGCTCCGCCCTACGAGCACGACCCTTTAGCTCTTGACGCTCCTCATTCCAGGAAGTTTGGCGTCGCCTCCAATCTAACATTTGGGCCTCCACCTGCTCACGATAAGCCCTGTCCCTGGCATTGGAAGCGACCATTCCCTGGATCCCTTGCACCAGAAGCCGCTCTGCCTCATCCCTGGTTTGGGCATAGTTGCCACCAATAAACCGTCGCTCCTCTCGAGGGAGAATAGTGGAATAAATAAGACGAGCACCAATCCCTGGTTCAATAATGGAGTCTGTCTCTAATACTCTTGGAGAAACTTCAAAATCCCGACCAGTAAGTTTCGTACCATCTCCGAGAATCATAGTATGCCTCATGTCGCCCGGAGGGGGAAGTATAGGAGGTGGCCTCAATGATTTCTCGCCTTCAAGACGGTGACGATCCTTCCTATTTGGAATCACGGGATGGCGACATTCTTCCTCCACCCGAGCCATATCACCAGCAAACCGAGAAGACGAACTTTGCCCCCCTCGAGAATTAGGAGCAGGAGATGGGATATTGATAGCTTCTTCATGACAAAGAGGAATCGATGGCAGACTTTCCGTATGTGAAGGAATCTCAGCACTAGAGGGGTCGCTTCTCGGGCGATGCCGCCTTTCCACCACTGTGGGAGAAACGCCAGCAGGCCTACGTGATCGAGGAGGACGAGAGCTTGTAGCTCCCTCGGTACTAGGGGGAGGAACTCTGGACGTCGTCGCAACACGCGCCTCCTCTTCGCGGTGGCGTCTACGCAACTCCATTAACCTACTCAATCCAGCCATCTCTGCAAAAATCAACGCAAAGCAAAACCTTCAATATGGAAAAAATAAATACAAAAAGAAAAATGAAGGCAATGTCAAAAAGATATTCTACCCCCAGGAGTGTTTTCCTCCTGAGGATCAAAAGGAGGATGCGAAGACGATTCAGGTGTAATATCCAAGAACTTTGGGTTATTATTTTAAAGGAAAATTGGAAATCCGGGAAAGATAGGTATCTGAAAAACCCAAAAAATTTACCGAATCAACCGAAGGGAGTACCCTAGGGCTTAAATGTCTAAAGAAATAGGAATGCCTCTAACGAGCATCTCGAGGCATGATTTTTAGGATCGAAAGAAATGCAATCCGGAACAATTTTTGGTACAGCAAAAATGCAGTCGTCATTTAAGCTGCAAAACTGAATTCTAGTAGAAGACTCCCGAAATGATAACGGAAGCTATGGGAAGCTTCTTTTTGTCAAGTATAGAAACCCTTCAGAGGTTTCAGGAAGAAACGAGCAGGTTTAAAGCCTAAACGGAGAAACGGGCCTAAGTGTAATTTTCTAAAATTGCTCGAGGGGGGTCAAAATGTCATTTTTTGCAAAAGTGACAAAGAGAAAATTGAAAGATTGGAACCTAAGGGGCTCAAATGAAATTGAAGAAAGTATTGGGGTTGTGAGGAAAATGGCCAAAATGGAAAAATCAAATCTGAGGGGGCGAATCTATAATTTTCAAAAACTTCATAGCAATGGTCTTTGACAATGGCGAACAAGCTATGGCCGGCCATTGCAGGCAATGGGCTAGCACGAGGGATGGTCAGGGATCTCATTGGAGCCATCATGAGTCGACAACGGCCACCGGAGTGAACGGAATTTCAAAAAAAATTGGCCAAGAAAGCTGGCCGAAAATGGGTCGTCTGCAACTCACTTTTCTAGGCGAATATCAGTGTTTTTGGGTGGATCTAGGGGCGGTGAAGACTCTTAAGGCAATGGGCAAGCCACCCAAGGCCATTTCGAAGCTCAACATCGCCTATAAATAGAGCTCGAAGATGGCCGAAATTTTCAAGGAAAGAAACTCCAAATCGAGGGCTATTTTGGACGAATTGACAGGCAAGGATAAGGGGCTTTTGTTGCCCATAGCTTGAAGGTCATATCTGGAGCATTTTGTGAGCAACGGAGTAAAAACGAAGGCGAATCGAAGCTTCGTCGGAACCCTAGGCGAACCGCCTGGCCGAGAGTTCGAGGCCTTCTTTTGTCGACTTTCGGACCTCTTTTTGAGCCATCTCAGGTACCATTAGGATCGACTCTTCATGGGCTTTCTTTTGGCATCAGTTTCGCATTTTTCTGGCATGGCCGTGGCTGGAGAAGACGACCGGCACGTGGGCCCCACGCGCCAGTCTCACTCGCCCTAGCACGGGCCAACGCGTGTGGGCGCGTGCGGCCTTAGATTTTTGTGCAATTTTTTTTAATTTGTTTAGAAAAATATTTTAGAATTTTCTGTATAAAAATATTTAGAGAAAATTGAGTATAGGTATTTATTTTGGGATATTAGTAAGGAAAAATTGAAGAAAAATAGAGAAAAAGGCAAGAAAATTGAGGAAAAATAGTGTTTATTGATCATTTAAATAAATATCTTGCCTAGGGTACTTTTGGACTTAAGGTGAAACATTTGGCGCGAATTTCAAAGTTAGCACGCAAATCGAGGCAGTTTGCACACAAATCGAGATATCCCGATAGTTGTGAAAGGTGGGTGGTTTTATTGCTATTTCCCATATATGATATGATTCATTTCTATGCATGATATTTTTATATGTTATGATCAATTTATACATATACTGTTGCATGGGAAAACGTGATATGTGCACGACACGGTATTTTTGTCATATTGAAACTCGTGCATGGGGTTGGGATGATACCCTCAGAGTGTAGCCGTAATTCCCCTAGGGCATTGAGGGAATAACGTTAGGCCTATCCTGCAGAGGTTCAGGATTTGCCTAGGATTCCTAGCCTGAGAAGTTACATTATGGGTATATGTTTATAAATGTCCATGCATCATGCATCATTCATTCATACTTATCTAACCCTCACTTAGAAGATTTCATCTTCAAATATTGGATTATGTCCCTAGAATATTTCATGTTCCAGGCGGGGCAAGCAGTCGGAAGGGCAAGGAAGTAGTCGAGGCATGATCGTGGTGGGGATTTTGTGGGTCCCATGTGGGACTAGAACTATCTGTTTTATCCGGATGTATTGTTTAAGATTTTAATATTATCTGTAATATCATGTTAAGTGAGAAATATGTATGTACTCGCACATGTTATGTTCTGAGATTTCCTACAGGTTCTGATCTTGCTATATTCGAAGTGTATCACTCATTTACTTGTTTGGAGTGTTATTAAATAAAGGCTATGTTGAGGATTTATTGCCGATTTATGTTTGTAAAAAAAAAAGAAAAAAATATATATATATATAAATCCTAGAAGTCGGGTGTTACAGTTGGTATCAGAGACAAAGTTCTAGTTGGAGAATTAGGATAGATCTTTAGGGATCTATAAACTCGATGTTTAGAAAACTTAGATTAAGAAATCCTTATCTATAGATTAGGAAATTGATGATCTAAGTTTAAAGGTTACGAACTCAAGCTCAAATTCGTGCTCATAGCTCATATTCATGATTAGTCTCCATGCAATCAAATGACCACACCACGCGAAATTGTTGACCAAACATAAATCTGAAATTTTTCTAAGGCAATGGACCAAATAGAACATATTTTGAAAATGTCTTCATTTTGAAAAACTAACTCCCGGTAATTTGATAACTAGTATTCATTGTTGTAAAAATAATTTTTAATGAATTTTTCAAGAAACAGAAACTATGTATTTCAATGGTGGTAAAATTACAAATTCGTGAATTTGTACTATCTTTTTATTGTTATGGATTTTGATTTTTTTGATATTTTTATTGAATCCAAATTGGGGGTACTTTCTTAATTACATTTATGTATTAAAGTAAATGAAAGTAAAATATAAATTAAGGAAAATGCAAACATTTACTTATGGGATGAGCTCGGGAATAGCTCGAGGTCTTTGAGTTCGCAACTTACAAAGAGAGCTCAAGAGAGCTCGCAGAAAGGACAAGCGAACGAGCTCGAGTTCATGAGGTCAACATGAGTTCGCTGAACGTGCTTGCAGTTAAGGGGTTGAGCAAGAGCTCGCTGGATGAGCTTGAGGTCAGGCGCGCAGCAAGAGCTCGCAAGAACAAGCTCGTGATTAAGCTTATGGTCAAGGATCATATAGGTGTGAGCTCGCGGTAAAAAGCTGGAACGAGCTCGTGGAAAGAACTGGAACGAGCTCACTAGAACATCAGTGAAGCTGAACGTGTATATATATATATAACTAGGTTTGCAGAATAGGGGCATTCGAACAACTGTTTAAGCATGAGTTTATGGTGGATTAGCTAGGCAGGGTATGCTCTAATAAGCTTTACAAATCTTTGAGGGGTATCAGCTCGTTACGCATGTTGTATATATGTATTTACAAGTGGGTCTCATATATGGGTGAACAATATATATATATTTCTAGTTCAGCTTTTGCTGATTGATGCAAGACCTCCGAATACCTTAATGAAATCATTCGAATTAGTGACAGATGACTTAGCATTTTACATTACGACATAGCACGCACAACTATAAGAGGCATTTGGAACAGCGAGCTCATTCAGAGGTGATATACACACAGATATATATATATACATACATTTAGCACTGCTTCTTTGGATGCAAAACGAGCAGAGGTTCCCATCCTCACCTAGCTATATAAAATGCCATTCACGAAGAAAGCTTGGGGTGAAAACATGCCCCATTTCTAGACCGTAAGGAGACTCCAATAGATACCCAGATACAAAGACTCAATGAACACTAAAAGAAAGTGAACCATACGCAGTAACAAGCTTATAAATATATATTATACATGTCTATATGTATAACCCCTCACAGTGACTAAAATGAAAAGACTAACAGGGGAACTTGCACAAGAAAATAAATAACAAGGGAGCTTACACTGAAAAATAAAGAGGGAGTGCAAGAAGAACTTGCCTGATAACTTCACTATGTAGAAAAATCCTCCATTCTTGAAGTTGCTATCATCCCAGACGAAAAATACAAGCAACTAGGAGGGAAGAGAAGAAATAAGAAGAAGAAGAAGAAGAAGAAGAAGAAGAAGAAGAAGAAGAAGAAGAACGAAAGAGTTGCAAAAAGGGAAAGGCAAACACACAACAATTAAAGGTCGCCAATGCAGCTGAAGCATGAAGAGGGAAATGCACATTCTGCACCTGCAACTTGGTTGAAATGACCTGATTGCCCTTCACCTTTACAATGGTCAAATGGAAGGCCAAGGGCACTATTGACATTTGACGACGAATTTAATTTATTATTATTTTCTTTCAAAAATTTTAAATCTCATTTCCCCAATTGGGCTCAGCCCATACCGTGGGCCATTCCATGGCCCAACTCATTAACCCAAATAAATTATCATAATCCAAGCCCATTCATAATATAATTAAAATTTCAAACACATTTCAATGGCTCAATCAATTTGGACTTTTCCCACTTTTTTGGATTCTATTTAGATAGACTACAAAATTCTTATTTCCACTTACTCTTTACTCCAGTAAACAAAGGAGAATATTTTCAACCCTCAATTAATTAAAGCAAAAAATTTTTAACCCAAAATAAAATGCCTAAAATGGTCTAGACCCCCTGATGGGTCGTTACATTAGAAAACCGAATTGTCATAAGGGACTCTAGAAAAATCAAATGAACCCTAGGAAGGCTCTGGTTTGTGTAATGAGCAACCATTCAGTGGTTTTGGGACGAAACAATGGCCCAGTGAGGACATTGGGACATAATTGCCAATATCGAGTAACTTTAAAGTTATTAATTTTGCATTTTCGGTATTGTAATGCAAATTAATTTAATGCTTGAGGGTATATTTGTAATTTAAGAGAATTCCCAAGTGACATTAAGGTGAATTATGAGGCTTAAAAGTGTAAATTTCCATATATAAGTGTATTATATATATATATATATTTATGCATGTAGAGGCACGCAATGGCCACGCCCCTGTAAATCTCCATGCTCGGCAAATGTGTGGCTACAACTTGAGTGTGCTATATGCAAGAAGGAAGTGTGCTATATGCAAAAAGGAATGGGCAGTGAGGTGAGAGAGATGTTGAGGGCCTACAAATAGGAGAGGAAAGAAGTAAGAATGGAAGTAGGAGGTAGCAAGCGGGTGAGCCAATGGCCGAGTGAGAGGTAGAGAGAGGTTGTGAGATCGAGAGAGAGAGAGAGAGGGGGAGTGAGCGGCCGAGGAGTGATCGTTTCTAGCGGCCAAAGGTGGCCATGGCCGCGAAGCAGAAGCTTAGATGCTCGACCATGGCGGCTGATGAAGAAGGAGCAGCAATGGGGAGGCGTGGTCGGGGATGGCAGCATGGTCCGGTGGCTCGCGGTGGCGTAAGGAAGTGACGGAGGTGACCGTTACAACAGCAAGCGGCCATGGCCGCAAGCTCAAAGCAGCCATGGCTGACGTGCAGTGAGCAGGGCCGCGAGCAGCGGCTAGGCGCGGGGTTGCGGGTGGTTACGATGAAGACCACAGGTGGTGGCAACTGCAGTGCACGGCGAGGATGGCGAAGCGAGGTGACAGGTGGTGTCAGTCGAGGGTTGGTGCGTGGGAGCTATGCGCAAGTTGTAAGGGAGGCGCTAGAGAAGATGAAGTGGGAGGAAGAAGAAAGGAGAAGAAAAAAAAAAGAAAAGAAAAAGAAAATAAAAAAGAAAGAAAAGGAAAGAAAATAGAGAAAAATCCTGAAAAATAGGAAATGGATATTTAGTAATTTTTCGAGATTTTGGCAAGAAAAATTGACCGGGCATGCATTTCGAGATTAGGGCACGCATACCAAGGAAGTCAAAGAAGCTAAGTTAAGGTAAGTAAAATTCCTTAGAAAATTCTAAAAATTCAAGAATATTATTTTATGAATTGTCTTAGTGAAATATTTGAGAAAATATTTGAAAAATATTTAGTTTGGATTTATTGAGGAAAAATAGGAAGAAATAGAAAGAAAAATAAAGAAAATGCAAAAAATTATGGAAAAATAGGTTTTAATGCTTATTTAAATAAATATGGTGATTAGGATGCTTTAAGGCTAAAGTTAAAGAGACTTGTGAAAATTTTGAGATTGACACGTAAATCGAGGCGATGCACAAATTTTGAGACAGACGCGAATATCGAGGTATCTCGATAAGCTTGAGAAGGTAAGTGGTACTTCCCGACTAGATTTAGTTTTATGAAAAATGGTTGTTTGTAGGTGATTTATATTTCAAACCCCGATCCTCGGGGATGCTTTCATCATATTGACATATTCTAATATGTATCTATCACGTAGATTGCATACATGCATGGTATGAAATGCATATGTACACGTTGATATCATTGATCACGCGCATTGTGGTCGTAGAGAGTACGAACTGGCACCGCTGCTTTACCAAAGGTGCAATGGTGAATAGCATAAAGGGTGTAGTTGACCCCTACGATGAGTAAGACATTGCATACATGCATGAAATATGTTTTCTGTACCTTAGATGATTCATCATCTAACTTGGGCTTTGCCCCTGGAATATTCAAACATTCCATATGGAGATTGTAGCAGATACGAGGATGAATGAGGCATGGAATGGCACTTAACAGAGTGCATGAGGAATGAAATGTATGTTATGTAGCCCATGTATTTAAATTCTGCTACTTTAAATTATGAACGTTTTGAGGAATGATGATGTATAACCTTGTTTATGGTTAATGAGGATGTATGAATTGATTTATGATCAATATTAAGATATCAGATTCGATCCTTGCTTCCGTACTTGATGTGTATAATGATTCTCTTTCGAGATAAAATGTATGGGAATTCTGGGACAGATTCAAAGAATGATATGGTTTAGCTTTAAGTTTGAAAGGAAAAAATTTATTATCCCAAAATTGTTCCAAGTTATAACGCGCTCGAGAAAAACGGGGCGTTACAAGTGTCCTTAGACTTATGCAAAATGAATGAGGCCAAACAGTTCTTGGGGGACCCAAGAGGATATTTTCCAGGAGACTCTCTAGGAAAGGACTCATCAGGAGATTTCTCAAGACTTAGGAAAATGTTAGGGCACCCCACAATAATAGGTCTTATAGAAACCCTACCCAAAATATAGCAAGAAGTGTTTACAGTCTCGACCCAAAAATGTTTAGGAAGGTTTTTATCAACAAGCATAGTTATAGCCATTTCTTGCAATGATCTAATCTTTCTCTCAACAGCCCCTTTTTATTGAGGTGTTGTAGCACATGACAAATTATGCTCAAAACCATTTTCATCACAAAAAGTTTTGAAATATTCATTGTCAAATTCTCCCCCATGGTCACTTCTGATCTTTGAAATACCAAAACCTTTATCATTTTGAATTCTTTTGCAAAAAATTTCAAATACTTTAAAAGTTTCATTTTTAGAAGCAACGAACATGACCCAAGTGAATCTAGAATAATCATCCACCATTGCAAACGCATATTGTTTTCCTCCTATACTTTGAGTTCTCGTAGGACAAAATAGATCTAAGTGAAGCAAAGCTAGGGGTCTAGATGTTGAAACTTCATTTTTAGGTTTGAATGATTAACTTATTTGTTTTCCTTTCGTATCTTAATTTTGTCAATCCTTTAACAAGATCATTTTTGGATAGTTTACTAAGAACACTCATGCTAGCATGTCCTAACCTATTGTGCCATAACTGTGTATTTTGAGTAATAAAGGCTTCTAGACAATTTTCTATGTTTGATGAAGATAAGTCTAAGTACACAATGTAAACATTTCCTATCATATTACCTATTAACTTTGATTCATTTGATTTTAAACAAGTGACTTCACAAGAGTTTGAACCAAAACACACCTTATAATTTGTCAAATAATTGACTTATACTAATTAAATTGTGTTTTAGACTTTCTACCAAGAATACATTTTCTAAAATGAGATGGGGGAAAGAGATTGTACCTATTCCAAGGATCTTACCCTTGGAGTTATCTCCATAGACAACATTACCTCCACTTTTTTAAGTGATGTTAAAGAGCCGTTCATCCCATGTTATGTGTTTAAAGCAACTGCTATCAAAAAATCATTTGCTCCTTACTTGATTTGATACCAATGCGATCTGTCAAAAAATAAATTATGTTGTTCTCTTTGGTACCCATACCTTCTTGGGTCCTTCTTGGTTAGCTTTAACATCCTTCTTTGGAATCCAAATTTGTTTAAATCTAGAGGGATTGTTTCTAATGAAACACTTGTTAATTGAGTGTCCATGTTTTCCACAATAGTTACAAACATTATTTCTTGAAAATGTGTCTTTTGGAAATGATCTCTTTGAATTGAGTTTTTGATGAGATGCCCTCACAAAAAAGGTTTTGTTACTCTTCTTTTGAAAAGGATCAAAACCTATTCCTTGTTTCTCACCAAGGTTCCTTTGATTTCCTAAAATCATTTCTAACTTTTTTTTCCCTTCAACTAGTTTTTCTAAAGAATCTTTCAAATCCAAATTTTATTTTGAAAGATTGTCTTTTACATCACTTGAGATTTTATTTTCATTAATCCATGAATCTCTTTCATTTCTCAATGAGTTTACTTCTTTTTCAAGAGATTTCATTTTCTTCTTTAGAAAATTATTTTTCAAACTAGCTTTTTCAAATTCATCCACAAATTCATTGAAACCATCATGCAATTCATCTAAAGTGAAATTGGAAGTGAAATAAATAGAGTAGCAAGATGTTACCTCATCTTCCTCCTTGGCCAAAAGTGTAACACCCCCTCTCCTAAAACTGCCCGAGAAGAGGTGCTACGGAAAATAAAATATAAAACTGACTGATAACTGAAATCTGATACCAATATGAATAACTAAATCAAATGAAATAAAACTCTGAGTCAACAAAATTG
The DNA here is from genome assembly GCA_036245055.1 of Diospyros kaki. NCBI lineage: Eukaryota > Viridiplantae > Streptophyta > Magnoliopsida > Ericales > Ebenaceae > Diospyros > Diospyros kaki. Next base: position 11,102,202 of record BSEG01000003.1, read on the forward strand.
AAAACCATAAACACTGTCTAAGGGAAATCCCTTAACTAAAAAAAAAATATTAAACTGATACTAAATTGTCAAATGCTCTAACCTAACAAACTGATAAAACTCCCAGACGTCTTTGGTCTTAAGCGACTCCACGTACACACACTACTGCACACTACTGCTAGGCCCCACGTCTGGTACTCCCCCGCTAGGACCTGGAATGGTGAAGAGTACAAGTTTTGCTACAAAGCTCAGCAAGTGTAAAGCTGGAAAGAAATATTGAAACTGAATCGAAGAATATCGACGCTGAAATAATTGAAATACTTGCTGAACTGATACTGGAGTAAAATACTTGATTTAATTGATGCTGATAAATAAATCTGATATAACTGGTTGCATTCATAAACATGTAATGCACATAAACTAAAATAAAATGCAGGTATGCAACTTTGGCCCAAGGCCCACATAAACTGATAACACATACCTGACTAATCTGAACCTGCAAACAAAAAAAAATGTAAGCATATACTGTGGGTAAAATATACCCCTAGCTCCCTGGTCGACCACAGGCGAGCAAACTGGTGGGATCCCCGCGGACAAAGCCGCTTGGCGCACAACATGCAATGCTATGCACATCAAGATGCTGGCACACAATATGTCTTGCTCCATATAAACTCATGTTGAATGTTCATACAAGGATGTATGCACATAACTCACAAATAAATGCTGATCATGACATTTTAAATACTAGTCATGAAATAACTGTTGCTAAACTGATACTTGATGTATTTTAAAAATACATGATTTTATAAATTATGTTGAAACATAATTTATTTTAATTTATACTAATATTATTTTCAATAAAGGGAAGAAATACACTGTTTTTATTGAAATAAAAGAATTTTAACTTGCTGGAATTTAATTTTGAAGTTCTACTAGGGGTATCCGAAAATATGGAATTCTGGACAGATTTGATACTCTTTTGTATCTTGGCCATAACTCTCTTCTAAACTCCGATTGAGCTGATTCAATTTCTTTGGAAAGGCAAGAGGAAGACCTACAACTTTTATGTTTTGAAGTTTCCGAGATTCGGGCTCCATCAAGGTCAAAATTGGCCCGTAAGAGAACAAAACTTTCTGGAATGCTGGGTGGACAGATTGATACCCTTTCATATTTTGGACAGAACTCTCTCTTTTGAACTCTGATTGATATGATTCAAATTGGTATGGAAAGACAAGAGGAATAAATACAACTTTCATGTTTTGTGTTTTTCAAGATTCGGGCTCCATCAAGGTCAAAATCGGCCCACAAGATAACAAAAACGTTCTGAAATAAACTCAAAATCGCAAATGAAATTGCCAGAAATCGAAACTGATACTAATAGGGTATTTGGATGCTGGAATTTATCACCATTCGAAGAAATCTTGGGAAAAACAAGTCCCAATGAAGCAAGAATCATTATCATAGCAAATAAACAGATCAAAACTCGAAGAATCGATGATTCAACTCAATTGAAAAATCTGGTTTTCTGCCACTGTATGCATATATATATATAAATATACATTTTGTTTTCTTTGCTTTCTCATTAAAAGGAATCGAAACAATTGTTTGCTATTAATCCAAGATCACATAAGAACTGATATATATATATCCAAACTGAATGAAGAAAGCTTGAGAATGGAATGGAAGAACTTGCCTTTTGATTTGATTAATCAACCAATGAAGACCAATGGATGAAACTTGAATGAACTCTAGGCTTCTTCAATTTCCTTTCTTTGTTTTTCACGGCCAAGATTTGAAGAATTTTCTTTTTGGCCAATTACATGCTATGCATATATATATATATATATACTAATAACAATAAACCTAATGGGCTAAAATAGGTTTAATTAATCCTAGGCCCATTAGACTTTATTTAAAACCTTCTCCTAACTTATTTAGGAGATTATTATTTAAATTATCTGATATTTGGATTTATTTAAATCCCATATATATATATATATATATCACTTAATTAAATAATTAAGCAATAATATAAAATAACTAATGCTAAAAAGCCAAATAAGCCCTTACTCTTAATTCTCTTTAAAAATAAAGGAATTAATTCTATTTATCACTATTTTTCAATTAAAAATCTCTATTGCCAAATTAAATTAATTAATTGGCAAATATGTATTAAACTAAAAGTTAACTAATTGCATTAATTAATCACTGAAATAAATTGTTAATCTAGGACGGGTCGTTACAAAAAGACATAGGTTTATCACTTCTTCAACTTGTGATTCATCACTTGAGGATGAATCCTCATTGCTCCATGTCGCAAGTGCCTTCTTCTTTCCTTTCTTAACATTCTTCTTCAACAAAAGACATTCGATCCTTAAGTGACCTAACTTTTTATATTCAAAACATCTAATTTCATTAGTAGTTTCTTCCTTTTGATTTTTATCCTTTTTGAAAATTTTCCTTTGATAAAATTTTCCTTTTTTCAGAAACCTATTAAATTTTCTAACTAACAAGGCAATGTCTTCATCATCACTATCATATAATTCTTTTTCCTCTTATTTAGCTTTGAAAGTAATGTTCTTTTGTTTCTGTGATTCTTCCACTCTATCTATTTTCAATAAAATTTCATTAGTCACTAAAGATCCAAGTAAATTATCTAATGACAATTGATCTAAATCTTTGGCTTCGGCAATAGCCGTTACCTTTGGATCCCAAGCCCTTGGAAGGCTTTTAAGGATCTTCCTTACCTTCTCTCCATTTGTGTAAACTTTTCCTAATGACTCCAAGTCGGTGATAAAGTGGGTGAACATATCCTTGATTGTTTCTTCTTCCTTTAGAGCAAATAATTCATAATCATGGGTTAGGATATTGATCTTAGTTTACTTTACCTATTTTTTACCTTCGTGGCTGGCTTCGAGTTTGTCACATATTTCCTTTGACGTCTTACACGTTGAGACTTTATTAAACTCCTCTAAACTTAGAGCACAAAACAAAGTGTTCATTGCTTTTGCATTTATCTCCACAGTTCTTCTTTCCTCTTTTTCCCACTCCTTCATGTTATCCATATTTGGAAGATCTACCCCTTCCATTACCACTTGCAAGATGCTAATGTCCTGCATAAGAAAAAATATATATTCTTTTCTTCCAATAACCATAGTCAACACCATCAAAGAAATGAGGACAATTGGTGCTTTGACCCTTAATATGAGAAGAACCAAAAATGTGTGTCATTTGTGGATCTTTCTTAGGTTGTTAGCCCTTAAAAACAAGGAAACCCAATATGATACCAATTGTTAGAATGTGTAAGTAATGGCACCACACACCCAAAGGGGGGGTGAATTGGGTGTTTTTAAAAATTTGAAAGAGCTTGGAATTTTTTTTCCAAATGATAAGGTTTTAGTGAAATGAGATGGTAATGGTAGAGTGATGGTTAAAATGATCAAGGAAATGAATGAAAAATGCAAAAGAGACAAGCAATTTATAGTGGTTTAGCTCAAACAACCTAATCCACTACTTTAGCTCCTCACTAAGGATTTTTTAATAATCTTGATCCCAAATAGGTCTTCTAGTCCCAAGACTAGGATTACAATCTTTGACTTATCAAAATAGGCCTTCTAGCAACCTTGCTAGGCAAATATAATGAGATTTACAAAAGAAAGGATCTAAGAGATAAATCTCCTCATTACAAAGCCTCTCAAAAATTCCATGCAAGGTTTGAACAAAATGATACAAATGAAGAACAAAGCCTTTTGAGAGAAAAATATGAAAAATCTAGAGCACTTGAGAATGATATCAACACTTGAAGCTTGCAATGGTTTCTCTAACCTTTCAAAATGCACCATTTGACTTGAATTTATAGAGTTCTTCATGGACTTTGAAATTTTTATCTGTTTGGTGGTAGTTGGAGCATTAAATGAGTTGCAGAACTAACCATTGAAGAAATTTGCGAAGAAAACAGTCAACTAGCACAATGAATTGGTTGACTAGTGAGTGCAAAAATTCAAAAGACGATAGACTAGTATGAAGTCGTTCGACTGAATTTCATATAGTAACGGTCAACTATTCTTGGCCGAGAGCATGCATTTAACCAATTGACTGGCTATGGCAATCGATTGATAGTATGAGCTCAGGCAGTTGACCAGAGATATCATATGCAATTGATAGCTTGGCTTTCCATTTTAAAAACACAGTTTTGTTTTTCAAGTGCTTCAAGACCAAATTTGATGAATCAATTTTAAACAATTCTTTTAACATAAAAACTTAATTTTTCGAATGCCATCAAGAATTTTGAGAATGAGATTTTAGCATTGGATAGAATTGATTTTCATGATGAAATTGAATTTCATTTTGGTGCTTACAAAATGAGATAAACGCACTAAATAAAGAACCATTTATAAAATAGTTTTCATCATAAAAACAATATTGTTTTTCATCATCAAAACCATATCAAATAGCAAAACAACAAGAAAGATTGCTAAAATCCTTTCATTACATCCAATCACACTTGAAACAAAAATGCATTCAAAATGAGTAAAGAAATTTACAAAAGAAAAAATCTATTCTACTGGTGGATGAAGAGGGACATTTGATTCCCTAGGAGTTGCAATTGGAGCCCTGAGCTGGATATCTCCAAGGCCTTCCTCAAGCTATTTTGGCATGTTGCTTTCAATATCCTAGAGCACCTCAATGATGTCCAAGTAGTTATCCCCTTTGGGCACATATGGATTATGAGGCCTAGAAAGTTTGGCCAAATTATCTTCTAATGCTAAGGTAAGATACTTCTTGAGGTCTTAAGGGACGGGGTCATATTGGTGCCAACTCGAAACATTAAGCGAGGTCATCTCCAATGAATAAACCAATTCAAGAAAGGTCTCTCTTAGATGCTTCGACTCCAAAAAATGACGGACTAAGTAGAATCCACATTTAATAAAACCACTAGCATAGGCCTCATTCCACTCAAAGCAATTCTTGAAGAGCTTATACTCTTTCACAACCCTCGTGCGCACAACCTTGATGTCCCTTTGTTTGTCTTCCAGCTCATACTCTAATTCTCATTATACTCCTTCCCCATGAGAGCAAGCATTTATTAACTCCTCGACCATGTGGTTGTGATCTTGACATAGCTCTTTTTGCTATACCTCGAAACACAACCCTTATTCACTAATGTTTATCCTCTAGGAAGTTATTTTTTTATTGTCAAAATCTCTAGTTGAGCCTTCAAATTCGCTACCTCTAACTAGAGGTTTCAGATTTGGCTAGTGTACTCTTGTCTATCCTCACGCTAGCAGAAGACTTCATCTCTCTACCTCTTTGCGTTAGCATGAGGTCGGGCCAATCTAGTATGGTTTTAGGCATTAGTGACCATAATGCCCTAAACTCCCGGTCAAACATGAGAAATGTTAAAATCTTGATTTAAACACTTTAAATAAAACATTAATGAAATAATGTACTTACTATTATCAAATGTCACTCGAGATCATCCATTTCTTGACCTGAGTTTTGGAAATATCATTGCTCTTCCCGGGGCAAGATGGTTGAATAGATCAACCTAGCTCTTATCCCTAGGTTTTTGGTGTCAAGCACCCTATGATAGGTTTGGAAGTTCTTACCCCTCAGCTAATAATCTCTGAGCAATTGCATTCCTTCACAATGGATCGGAGGTAGGTCTAGAAACACAGGCTGGAAGGTAAGGCTCCGTTCTGTGTCCAAAACCCTTCAATCATATCATTATGGATTAGCGATTGGTTGATTACATCCTTCCCTACCTCTCCCATGGTGGGCATCTAAGGCTTCCACCTCGAGACGAAACATGATCTCTTATTCAGGCACGATGGGATGGACTGGACCAGCTCAGTAAGAGGAGATGGTGGTGGGATATCCACTCTACTCGATCCATAAGTGTGTCTAGAAGGTTAGGGAAACAATAGTAAAGTTAGTAAGGGAATGACTGGATGTGGAGGTACAAACAAGCCTTCACTAGCCTGTCATGCCCTTTTTCTTCCCCTTAAGGGGATCTTCGTCTCCCCTTGGGCTTCTCAGCCTCAGCCTCCAATTGTGGTGGTTGGGATACCATTGTCTCATCACAAGCCATTTTGTTATGCATTGCTTGAGTGAAGCATCTCATTTCTACAAAGATAAAAACATACTGTTAAAACTCACAATGAATACAAATAACATTGATAAAATTTTAAACTTAAGAGGGGGTGACTTAAGCTTTTTCACCCTTTAAAGAAAACTTAAATAACTGGAATGAAATAAGAATGTAAAGATTGCAACACATAAGATTTAAAGTGGTTTAGTTTTAAAGCCTAATCCACTATCTCAGTTATCAACAAGTATTTTGCAAACACACAGATTATACCTTTTACTTTACCTTGTAACTTTTAAACAGAATCAACTACTTAACCTTTGCAAGTTAGGTTTTAATACTTGTCTTAGCCACAACCGAACTACCTTTCAAGGTTTAGGTGTAACCTTTACAATCTTCACAACAAATATAAAAGGATTTCTCAAGAGAAAAAGATTAATACAGAGATTACAAGTGTTTCTCTTGAACAAAAGAGATATTGAGGATATGTAATAATACAACACTCTCTCTTTTAGATCTCATAAAAGATGATTTTTGAAAGCACGTGAGAGATAGAAAGCTTTTGAAAGATATTTGAAGGCTTGCTCAAGCTTTTGCAAAGAGTTCTTGTATGTTGTAAAACTTCTTCAGCATTCCACAACACCTATTTATAGATTTCATGTATTCAATACTAGCTAACATGTCATTACGCAATTGGAATGTTTTGATTGAGTCACAACTGCCACTTTTTGTCTCTATAAACCTTAAACAATTGTTAGAAAATCTCAAAAGTATGCACATGAGGTCTGAAGAGAATTTAATGAACTGAATAGTAAAAACTGGCAACATTTAATGCATATAACGGCTATATTTTTCAAAAAATGTCAAACATTACTCGATCGAGTACAAACTAGCCATTAATCAACTAAGTTTGATCCTTACTCAACTATCTATATTATGTAATCGATTACTTTTTAATTATGCTTACTCGAGTATGAGGATACCATTACTCAATTATTTTTTAAGTCACAAAAAAATGCATTATCTATTGGATTATAAAGGAATGATTACTCAATTAAATATGTTCTTTACTTGAGTACGAAGATTACTACTCAATTAAATCTTAAGTCCAAAAACTTAGCTTATTTTCAGCATACGTTTACTCGATTACAAAAGATATCTACTCGAGTATAAAAATAACATTACTTAATTACAAAAATACTTTACTTGAGTAAAAAATTGCCCAGAAATTTTTAACTAGCTACTATTCGATTACAAAGCAGATTTACTCCAATACAACTGATTAAGACTCAATTACAAAAACACCTTACTCAATTAATTTTAAGATGATGGAAAATTGCACATCACACTCGAGTACATGGATTTAGTTAGTCGAGTATATCATATTTTTACTCGATTTTTCTTATATATGTAATCGATTATTTTGAAAATGAACTGAGCATTACTTGATTACTATTAAAGCTTACTAGATTACTCTCAAAGTTTACTCGATTGATTTTCACAAAGGGCTTTAGTGATTTAGCACTCGATTTAATCTCACATTCTTGATTAAGTATTCGATTATTTTCAACAAATACTCGAATATTTTAACATTACCTTTAATTAAAAGATTATCAAACTTAAGGCTATTTCAAAGGGTTTTAGTCATCATTAATGAACCAAATTTACTAAAAAAATATTCTCATTCAAATCAAAACACAAATTTCTCAACAAACATAATATAAACAAAAGAAAAAAAATAAATTAGAAAAAAAGGAAAAAGTGCTAAACCCTCAAGAGTTGGCCACTCTTGTGAGAGGATTGTCTCTTTCTCCTCTTCATGGACTTCGACCCCACAGGGTGTTGTTCGCAACAAGGGTTGGGAAAAGGATTCTGTGCACCTCAAGGACTCTTCCACCCAGAGAATCTAGCTGGCACTCCTCAAGCAATCCTCAAAAAGGAGGTCAGGAAGGCTCACTAGCCCTCCACGAGTGAGGTGATCCATCGATGCTTGATAGTGAACTCGTAGCTATTTAAGTTCAAGGATGGACAGGTTAACCACTCATTCTATGTCCCAACACCAAGCATGAGAGGCCCTTTGTTCCCCTTGAGGTTGTCTCGCAATGAACCATTTTAGACTCAAAATTCTCCACCTTCAGTGGGGAATCCAAAAATAACTTCTCCCTGCCATATGTTTTTTGTAAAGTGAAAAAGCATGCTCGTCTTTCCATGCCTACGAATAGAAGAAACAGCTGAACAACTCAAAGGTGGGGAGTACATCTTTCTCCCTACACAAAACAAAAAAACCCACTATTTGAGCCTATACATTTGGATGAAGCTGAGCCAGGACCATGCTATTCTAACTCAAGAACTCCACACCAAATGGATGGAGGGGGAATCTAAATACATTTCTTAAAATATCTACATGCACATTTCTACACTATGAGAAGTACTTCTAGCTACAAAGGAAAGGAGAATGTTATAAGCTTTTTTTAGCCTCTCCACATCCCCTTAATATAACATCGAATGACGGCCCACGTATAGAGTGACCTCCTCGTTGTCTTCCTATTTAGCAGTAACATAGACCGATCCCTAGCCATTGGATAGTTACATTTTCTTGACTTAATTGAATTGGGAGTTAATTGAATTTTTTGAGACAAATAACGATCCTTTAGGGAAATGAAAACTTATCTGGGGGGACGTAAACTTCTTCAAGGCAATGAAACCAACTTTAGGGTGACGAAAAATCCTTTCTGAGGAGATAGAAACTTCTCTGGGGAGATAGGAACTTCTCTGGGGTGAAAGAACCTCCACCAAGGCAACAAAAACTTCTCTTGTGGTGACAAGAACTCTTTTAGGGTGACAAAGTCCTATAGGGCAACAGAAAGATCTCTAGGTGAAACTGAAAATTCTCACTAGAAAGCTATCACAAATGGTGAAAATGAGGATTTACAGTGGGGTAACTCCCTATTTATAGGCACAATCCTGCAAGAGGCTAACTATCTCACCACATGTGGAGTAATTACACCTTCTAACATCAATTAGAAAATGTCAAAAAATGATGGTGAAAATGTAGTTTCTCCATGACAAAATTTTACCCTTCCATTCAACGTTCAATCAAATAAAAGAGTGGGGAGCCATTGTTGTAGCATAAACCCCTAGAGAAGTGAGTCAAAGCAGGACAACCTAAAAGGATCCTCTGGGAGAAGCATTCACCCAATCCAATACATTGGTTCTCTTGAAACAACTTTTCTAGGAGAATTGGGTGGTTCTGCCAGCATCATGCCTCCAAGAGAAATGTTCTCCTGGATAGTTGACAATTCCACTGGACTTTCCCAATAACATCGATCTCTCAGGAAAATGAGTCTTCTTGGGAAAAGACATTCCCTCAGAGGACAAAAGTCCTTTTGGAAGAAAGTACTTACTCGTGCATTAGAGAAAATGTCCACTAAGACATGTCATATAAAAACTATAACCCTACTTCAGCAGCTCGCCACAAGGCCCACCATTTCCCGAAGGACTCCCTAGGCCACTAAGTCCTTCAGGGGGATTCCTCTTAAGCCCATCCAACTTAAGTCAAGACAACTATCCTCACAACTAAGTGACACATGTCCACCTCTGACATTTACTGCAAAAATTCCTATAAATACACATTTCCTCATTAGAGAAAAATCCTCACTTTTGGCATATTAACATCAGCTATTAATTGCATTCTCTACTTATTGTGAAGCAGAACCATTATAGTTCTCCCAAAAAATCATTTTCTTTCACATACTAACTTAAGCACCAAAGGGCATATGCGGGTGAAGAATCCATGTGTGCCTTTTAACTTGTTTGTGAAGTGTGTAGTTCACTTGAACAAATAGAAGACTCCACTCGAACAACCACAAGTTCTCTTGTGAAGTCAAAAGTTTTCACCTAGATAACTACAAGTCCTCTAGTGAATTTAGCTTGCTTTTCTTGACCAACAAAGATGAGCACATCTTGTTCCCATGAGTACATATCTAACAATTGTTTGCCCTACTCTACCATAACCTAAGCATTCTCACCTTACAAATTTTAATTGTTGTATTTAGGCAACAACAACTATCTTAATATGTTGTTGTCGTATGTTTCGAGGCCTTAAGGTATATTCATATTCAATGGAGTGAATGAGGTATTGGTTTTCATGACTTTGTTTGTTTGTTTCTTAATTATCATTCTTATATGCAGAATCTAAATTATTTTGAAAATTCTTATCTCTCAAATCCACTTCATGAAAAGTTCGTGTGTTATGAACCAAATAATTTTGATTTCATCCTCTAAGAGGTGGGTGATCACCCTTTCCTATTTTTTATGTTCACTTATTAGTACTTATACACCCCATGAATGATGAAATTTAATCACTCTCTCTAAGTGGTGGGTGATCACACCATTGTTGATTGTTTTGTGATTGATTGTTGCATGTTGATTGATTAATCACCTTGTTTTTGATAAATAATAGACATCCAAGAAAGGGGTAAATTGGGTTTTCAAAAAAAAATTTAAAGACTTTTGTGCAAGGAAAAATTGTTTGGCCTTTTTGGAATCTTTGAAAGATGAATATAAGAGACTTTATTGAAAGATTGTGTTCCTGGTGCTTTGAGAAACAATGATGTAAATATTACTTGAATAACAAAGAGCTTTGCAAGATCAAGTTATATTGTTGTAACTGCAAACCTTGAATGCTAGAAATAAAAAATTAACTTGCTAAAATGAAATGAAAAAAACAAATAATGCAGCATACAAGGAATTTTATAGTGGTTCGGCTCAACTACCCTAGTCCACTCTCTTGGCTCCTCACCAAGGATTTCAACAATCTACTATAGATTTGCAAACTCAACTATAACCTCAATTTTTCACAAGTACAACTGTAATATCTGTTTTGCACTGGCTTAGAAGTAACCAATTACAAAATTTTATAACGATTTTTAAATGCTCAACCAAAACCACTACTTTTTAAAGGTTGAAATGTAACTACTGTCTTTTCAAAGGATGAGGCGTAACCTCTTTCTTGTTAGGGATTAGGCGAAACCACAAAAGATAGGTAAAACATTACAATTTGAAATGTTATGAGAAGCTCTTACAAGATGTAGAACAAAATAACAAGATTAGTTTCTCACAAAGGAAAGAGAGATAGAAAGAATGTAAAGAATATAAGCAGTCATCTCTTTTTCTAATTGAAGATGAAATCTTGAAAAATCTCTTTAGCTCAAAGTAGTGGTAGGAAGTATTAGAATAGCAGCCTTGTTCTTCATTTTCATCTCCTTTTATACTTGTTGTCAATAGAATGAAAACTATGCATTAAAAACACTTACAACGGCTAGTTCAATGGCTCTATTTTCAACTTCAGCACAAAATGTAATGAGCCGAATTTAGTTAATTAATGTTGGGCCATGCCTTGTAGTTGAATTGGTTAGCCTTGATGTTTAATATGTTATTTTTGGTGTTTATTAATTAAATGTTGCATATATGTTTGGAGTATCCGAATGAATTTAATTTGTATTTGAATAGGAGCTTGGAATATCCGGATGCAAGAAGTCAAAATTAATTTTTAGCCGAGTGTTTGGGAGGGTAATTTGAAGCCTACAATAGTTGATTCGAATGGCTTGTTTGAATTTTGTGAATTTTGTGAGTATGATTCGGATGGCATAGTAGGTGATTTGAATCAAGGCTAAATTTGATGAAATTTTGTGAGTTTTGTGAGTATGATCCAAATTGGGAGAGAGTGATTCGAATTGGGTGTGTGTGATTCGGATTGCCCATATTTCCAATGTGTAGTTTTTGCATTGCAACCCGATTTTGACCATGATACAGCCCAAATCTCTCAAAACCCAAAACATGAAATTTGTAGATATTTGTCTTTCCATATAATCTTGAATTACCCAAATCAGATCTCATATGAGAGAATTATGGCCAAATTACTAAGATGTGGCAGAGCTATCCAGAATCTCGTAAACACTACATTCCAGCATTCTGTTTCCACTTTGCAGCTCAATTTCAACCATGATTCATCCTGAATCGCTTAAAATGTAAAACATAAAAATTGTATATATTTGTCTTTTCATTCCATATTATCTTGAATCACCCAAATCGGGGCTCAGATGAGAGACTTATGGCCAAATTACGAAACTGTGTTGAAGCTGTCCAAAAACTCGTGAAACGCTGCATTCCAAATTACTTTCGGAGGACGACAGTAGCGATTTGCTTTCCGAAAATTTTCAGATTATGACACGTTTCCAATCCCACTTCTCTTATCTTTGGCCTATATAAACTGAGAGTGAGAGTGGGGGAATTAATTTCTCCAATGTTCAGTAGTGAGTAGAAAAAGAAGAAGAGTTGCAGTAGCTTTTGGGTCTTCTTCTTCAATCTTCAAGCACGCTTCTCTTCTCCTTTGCAAGTTTTTTTCCTCTTGCAAACTCATTTTCCTTGAAAGATCTGTTCCTTCTTATTTTCTCAAGTTAGTTTCAACTTTTTCCTCTCCATTTAAGATACATGTACATATGCATACACCTCCATTAAAGCTACTACAAGTTTTATTCCATGAGTCTTTTATGTATGGTTTAAACTCTTGGTTGTAAGATTATGCTTTGTTGAGACATGGAGATTAAATGGGTGGGAAGTAGGTTGGAAATGGAGAAGTTGTGTATTATTTTGAAGAAAATCTTGCTACTAGAAATTTAAAGAAGATGATGAATAGTAATTGTTATTATTTTGTTTATTATTTCTCTTCTTATAATCCTCAATAAATGTTGTTAAATTGTTCTTGTCCTTGTACGGTTAAAACCACGATCGGTCGAGATAAGTTTCGATGTGAACAGTAACCGGGTTGTGAATAGTAACTGGGTTGTGAATAGTAACTTGGCCTTGAATAGTAAATTGGGTCTGGTTCTTATTTCAATGGAGAGCTAGTTTTCTCTCCTATTCCTTTGTGGAATGAAGCTAAGGCTACATATGGGGTAGGTTTCTGCTTGTGGGTCCCACGTTATAGATTATTTGGTTTACACTGTATTTAATATTTTAATGCTTGCCAGGGCATGGGATAATACATTTGGGGGTTCATGATTTTGTGCTTGGCCACAAGCATGCTAGATTGGTTTTCATATCTAGGATAGCTAAACACAAGCACTGCATTGTTGTACTTTACTATGTGAGCGAGTGAGACTTGATGCATGGCTTATGGGGGTTATGTATCACATTTATACTCGATATGTCGTTGCATTTTCGATGTGCATTGCATAGTTCCTAGCACCGCTCTTGAGTCATAGCTGTTCTCAGAAGGTAATATGTGCTAAGGTTAACGAACGCAGTAAAGCGTGCCGGGTTATTATTTATTATTAGGGTGACTGAGCGTCGGCCTGGTGTTGGAGTTATTTTCTCCGTATTGTCTTTTCAGGGCAGTGACAGGTTTGTAATGAATACTAGAGTGCCATTGTTTCTTATGTGGGCCCCAAGGTTCAGTATGTGCATATTTACATTATGCAGTTATTTCCTTTTGCATATGATATGCGGTTAATGGACATGGTATGTATGGATGTTGCACATGGGGTGCGGTGTATTTTTAGATTTCCATACTCTTGTCAGCCTTCCTTTCTTATAAGTTTGCTGAGTCTTGTGACTCACTCTTATTTCCCTTCATTCCAGATAAGGGCAAGGCTAAGATAAGGGCGAGTCTAGTGGTACTTGACCTGACAAGTAGTTAGTGTATAGGGCAATCCTATCAGATCCTGTTTTGGAGTGTATCTTATTTTTGTAGTGCCATGGTTGTTACCTTCTCGGTTGTTGGCACTGGTTTGTATGTATAACTTATGTAACCTTGTTGCGTCAGTTATCTTTATGCATGCCTAAAACTGGTGGTTGTGCTTCCGTTGCCAATTATGGTATTGAGGTATTTGTATGTGTTCCTAGTTATGCGTGCATGGCAGCCTAGGGTGTTTTTTTGTTTAGTTGTGTTTTCCTTTATTTATTTTTCTTGAGCTCCTGCTTAAGCGCGCTCATACAACCGGGGTGTCCGGGTGGGGGTCTCACACAAAAATAATCGAGTAATATAGGTCATTACTCGAGTAAATAGCTCATTAGTCAACTATCAAATTTTATTAGTTAAGTAAGTTTTGACTGTACTCGAGTATACTTTATTAGTCAAGTTAGTTTTTGACTGTACTCGAGTATACTCAACAAATACTCTATTATACTTGTACAACTCATAGCCAACAAAGAGATGCAAAAAATACTCGATTATTTCTCAAAGATAGTCAATTATATATCAACTTTTACTCAATTGCTCATGAAAAATACTCAATTAAAAATAAATAAAACTTTATAATCTTTGTTTAAGCATAATCACTCAACTATTGAATCGAAATACTCGACTAATACAAGATTTTACCCAATTATGCTTTACGCTTAGTCGATTAAAAAAAGGTATAACACTCGACTATAACTTTGATCACTCAATTGCTTTTGATATAGTTAAAACTTGCAATAAATACTCGATTTATTCTATGCCTTACTTGACTATTATTAAAACAACATATATTGTTTTGAATATCATAAAAACAAATTTTCTCATCAACTATAATAACCCAGGTTTTCACCTATATTTTATTTACAATAGCGGAAGAAAATTGATTAAAAATACACATCTTAGGGAGAGCCTCGTACTCAAATCTAGAAAGCACCTACTGTACCCCTATTTACACTCATTCCCAAATATCTTTTCGGTCGGGAAAGCCCCGTACACATAGCTATCAGTAAGAATTTGACACCACTAAACTAGGCCTCAAACTTCCCTTTCCTTAACATAGAATGATATTAAAAATAAAGGGAGCCATAAGGCTCAACAAGCATATTTAAAATAAAGGCGCATCATGGGAAATTGTATCCTGATGTAATCACCATGACTAGCCATAACAAGGATTCCCACATTCGTTCATGTAATACCTGAGAAATCCTTAAGGGTATAAATAGTATCTTGTGAATTGTATAAGTGGAATTTTCAAAAAGAATGAGGTTATAGGGTATACTAACACAGTTTTAGGAAACCGAATCTATCAAAGGGAATACCTCAGAGCCTAGATACTCAAGGAAAATGGAATAGCATTGACAAGTAATACGAGTCATGATTTTAGGTATCAAAAGAAGTTGGATCAGGAACAGTTTTCGGTACAGTTGTTGACCGGGCTGAAAAATTGAATCGATGTAGGGAACTTTTGAAAAGTCAAAGGAACATTTTAAGGACCTAGATTTTACATATAAAACAACCCTTGAGTGATTTTGAGTTGAAATGAAGGGATTTAAGGTCAAAACGATTAATCGGGCCAAAGTATAATTTTCTAATTTTGCCCAAGAGAGGTTAAAAGGATAATTTGTTAGGGACTTCATGGATGAAATGAAGAGTCAAAACTTGTGGGCCTTAGTGGTATTGTTAGAAACATCAGAGGTTCTATGGAAAGGGGCCAAAATGGCATTGAAAGAAATTAAGGGGCAAAAGTGTAATAAATGAAAGTCTGGTGTGAACACAGAAAATGGTCGCCACCTTCCATAGCACGTGGCCGCAGTTTCTGGCGATGGGACGGTTGAGGGACAGCTGGGGAAAGTGGTATACGACATGGGGAGGAATTGGGTGGTGGCCATTAGCCGAAAATAGTCGAGATGTGATCGGATTTTATGGTCAAAGTGACCGAAAATCTAGCCGAGCATTTTGAGGGATTTTTTGGATGATTTAAGGCCATTCAAGCCACTTAGTGGCTAGATCTAGGCCTTCTGGGTTAAGAAAGCTCGGGATTTTTCAATTAGCGAAGGGATTTCGCTTGTAAATAGAAGCAAAGTGGCTGAGGGTTTTTATAAATTGGAGCTACAAATCGGAGGGGTTAGAGATGGAATCAAGAAATAAGGTTACAGGCCTTTTGTTCTTTGAGTTGCGAGGAGCATTTCTGGAGATTTTGAGAGCATTTGGTGTACATTTGAAGCTGTTTCGAGCTTCGCCGAAGACACAAGCCTGACCGCCACGCCGCGCCTGCAACTGCTCATTTGGGGCATTTTTCGGTGGTCTTTCGGCCAACAACTGGTGTTGTTGTGATCAATTAGGCGAGGGCTTGAAGGAGGTACCCTTAGTTTGGCCATCAGAGCAATTGCCAGTGGCCGGAAGCGAGAAAGAAGGTGACATATAAGCTGCACGCGCAAACACACGCTGGGCACGTGAGGGCGCGTGGGCCAAGGGTAATTCTGGAATTTTTCTTCTATATTTTTCTTCAATTATTTTAGGAACTATCATGTTAAAAAAATTCGATAAAAGTTTGAGGAAATAATTATTTTTGAATTATCGAGGTGAAAAATAGGGAAAAAATATAAGAAATTATGAAAAATTGAGAACAAAATGGATTTTGATGCTCTTTAATTAAATATGATGTTTAGGGAGTGTTGTGGCTTGAGGTTGAGTATAAGTACGGGTGTCTGTGATTTGGCACGCAAATCGAGGTCGTGCACGAGGATCGAGGCATTTTGAATATGTTCAAGGTGAGTGGTTCCCCCCCAAAACCTGATTTACTGAGGGTGCTTCTACCCTAAAACTTAGTATTTGTGCTACCAAAACATGTTGAGATTTCATGCAAACTGGTTTTGTGCATGCAAATGATAACTTGTGACGATTGATTTCATGAGAGAGGTTCGTCCCTAAATATTTTGTACTTGTGCATTGTATTTTATAAAATGTTGTTTATATGATACACTAGATTGTGAAATGTGGCATTGTCATCCGTTTTGTGTTGTTCATATGGAATGTCAGCATAAAATGTTGTCTGGATAGTATAGCCATAATTCTCCAAGGGTATTGACGGAATAATAGGGGTATCTTGTGATGTTGTGCATGCCGGGATAGCTGTCTTGGTTTCCGGGCCGAGCCATTTGATTAGGAAAGTTGCACTAGGATGACTAGGTGGTCCATATGAGATTTGAGTTGGGATTGGGTAGTGGTTTCTGGATGCTTTTGAGTAGGAACGTAATCTCCGACGTAAATGTGGTGAGCCGGGTTCCTGTATTGATGTGACCCTCTTGGGCCGGGAGTGGTAACGTTGTTCCCAATAGGTTAGGGAGATACGTTGACCTTGCCCCTTTTAAGCTAGAACTGCATTGTGTCGATGTGTCGGTATAGTGGCATGGCCTTTAGAGAAATTGTTCTTTCCCTGTGGTAGGGTTAAGCACTGTGGGATTCTCTTGGGCTAGGGCTTGTCAGGTTATGTTGGTTTATTTCATGTCTTGCATTCATTCATGAAAACGTATTTTTGAACTCTTACTTAGATGATTTATGATCTAATATGGACTTTGTCCCTGGAATATTCAAACGTTCCAGGTGAAGGCAACGGTGCGAAAGGAAAAGGGATTGTCGAGAAGTGACGGCGATTAGTGGATAGTCTATAGTATGTCGTTTTCAATTATGTTGTTTATTTTGATGACGTCATGTAAAACGTTGGATTGGCTTTATGTTATGAATAAAGTGGTTTCGATTATATTCTATTGAGATTTTAATCTAACTTCCGCATTTGAGGTGACTTACCTGTCTTAGTTTATTAATGATTCTAAGTTGATATACTGAGAAGGTGTAACGGGATCTTCGAGGAACGATTTTTGTGTTGAGTTTCCGTTGAAAAGAAATATATCTCCAAAATCTTACGTTACCTAATGCCCTGGGAAAGCAGGGTGATACAGTTCCCACATCATGACACAAGTTATTGGATATATTCATTATGCTTTATATTATATGCCCATGTCAAGTTCCACAGAATTGTATGACACATATTCATAATTATGCAAATGGTCATTCGAGCTGAGTTCGTATTGTATTTTGTGCACCGTCATGCATGTCCATGTTCACATTGTTTTTTACATCATCTACCCCCATGAAAGGTTTTATGTCATAATGCAACACATACACATGCTCAACAGATTGCAAATAGCCCTTAGGTTCAAACATGCCAATATGCTCAACAATATCATATGTAATATCAAAACCCATAATACTCATCAACCATACGTCACTCTCTTTGGTATGGCAGCACACACTTAACTTACCCGAACATCACCGACATAGTGATAGTAGTGCCCGCTCAGAGGCTGAGGGAACAAATACCCATCATAAACCTCACTTGATAATCATATATACAATGTCATGCATGATCATATGTAACTCACACCATCATGTATATGCAAGGGTTTCTACATAGTTGTTATAGAAATATGTATTCAAATAGTTCAAGGCAACAACCCACATGTTCCATGTTATGCAAGTTACATCATTGAACCCATATTTGTATATTCCCCAACACATTTATGGCATAAGGCTTTACCCCAATATTCACAAGTCTACATATTGATACTTGACATGATTCTAACGTGCAGTTATGGAACCCCCCGTATGGGTAAATATTGGTACCACGTTTTCCCAAGATTATAAATAATGTCTCTTTTTTCGAATCCCGTCGATACCCCAAATTATTGAGCTATCTGACATTTAATTGTATTAGAAGATTGGGCAGAGACCAATTGATTAACTGCCCATGCAAAACCCATAATGTTCATCAACCATACCGAGTCTCCTTAACTCTCTAAGAACCTAACCCCATAGTAGTTCCACATCATTTCCAAAGAAGTAGGGGCGATACAAAGCCCCATAGCAGTTAGAATCGAATATCACCCAGAGTCACATATTTAGTTTAAACCCATTGTCCATAGATTCAACAATAGCTTATATATTATAAAATGGTTATTACGCGTATTTACATAATTAATGCATAGAATCGAATCATGGCAATGGAGGGAATAAAATATGTAAAATAATAGGGACTTGTATAAGGGTCAAAGAGCATGAATGAGGGTTAGGAACTTGCACAAAATGTAATAAAAGTGTAAGGAGAACTTATCTTTTGCTAAAACCAAGATAAGAAGAAGAAGCACCCCTTGAGATTTGCTATCCACCCTTTGAATCTCCAATACCAATATTAATGGAAGAAGAAGAAGAACAACAAGAACAAGAGCAAGGAACATAAATAAAAAGAAGAGCAAGAAGACTTCTGATGGAAAGAAGGGAAGAAAGAGAAATCAGGGGAGACATTGAAAAGAAAAGAAATGGGGGGAGGAATGGTCTACCACCCACTCTCCACCTACCTCCTTTACATATTTACCATTTTACCCCTCACTATACACACACAGACTTTATGAGATGTCATTATGATCATTTTTCTTCTTTTTCATTTTCCTTTTTACTCATAATACACAATAAATTATTTATAATAAATATCCATTTATAAAATTCCTATTTTACCCTTAACTTTATCTCACTCAACTTATAAGACAAGCCCTCATAAGACTTTTCATAATCCATTCTTTTTTATTAAATAAAATACACAAATTTTATAAACGTGGGCCTAATGCCCATTTCACTAGCCCAACTCAAAGGACCAAACATATCCTTAGGCCCAATGGGCTTCTTCACAACTATACTTCAAATAAAACACAACAAACTTTACCCTTGGCCTCAACTCAAATTTCAAGGCCTAATCCATTAAATTAGACTCAACACAATATCATATGGACTTAAACCCAATTGGCAGCTTCTTGTTAGTAACATAAAATATTATCCCCTTAATTTAGCCTCTAAATCAATACTCAAAATAATTCCAACATTTAATTTAATAGAGCCAAAAATTTCAATGTCCTAAAATAAAATTAATAAGCGCCTAGACCCACTAGCGGGTCGTTACATCAACAATAACTGAAATAATATAAACCTTAAACACAAGTGTTGTTTGTGAAAGTCGGTTAAACTAAATTTCCAAATATATTCATTTGGTTACTTAGAAAGCCTTAGAAAATAACTGAGACATTCTTAAGGCACATGGCTTTGATAAGTTGAGAACAAAATATGTTACTAAACTAAAAACTTTTTCTTTTCTACACTTAAAATAAAAATCATTACACTTAGCACATAACATATTTCATAGAAACACCATTACTCAAATAACTATTCATTCATATATCAAATATATACACATGAAACACACACAAGTCAAATAACTCACTTGCTACTTGATTGAAACAAAACATATAGAATATTGCAAATATATTGAACCCACTATATGTTACTTAAAACACAACACATAACACAAAGATGCCTTACCTTGATCATCATGATATTTCATATCTATGATATATATCCTATAAGCTTTAAAGCCTCATGCACAATTTCTTCTAATGTATACTTTGAGTAATTCTTGAAAGATAGAAACTTTAGAATTGTATTATACAAATGCATTAAACCTAAACATGAGCAACACTAGGAAGTATTGCTTGAAAAATATATAATATTTAAATTCACTCAAGGACTTGAATGATTTTGCTTATCAAGCAACATACATTCAACTTAATAAGTTCTTCCAGAGATCATTTTAAAAAATTAAGACTTGAGAACTTTTGGAATAGATCTTAGTATCACTTTCCTAAGCATGAATACATTTACTCAAGAGCATAGATGATATAATCAAATAAAACACATTGCTCCTAGATTTGAGAAAATGCTTTCATCACATATTTTGAGTGCTTAAGATATTTTTCAACTTTAAGCTTATTCCAAGTGTCATGAGGATATATGACATTTATCCATAACACTAATGCATTAGGATACCTAGGATATCCCTTGAAATCTTAGAGCAACTTATCAATATATTAAGCATATAAGCAAGAGAAAAATTAAACACAAATATATTAAGGTTATTAGCACAACCTTAACATAAAGGATAAGATAATATAAATTTTTCAAATCAAAACTCAAGTACCATCACTTGAATATACGATCATTTACTTAACAATCTTGATGACTAACACTTAATCATCAAAAATGAAATATAGAATACATTACTCTTAAACTTTGAGTAATGTTGCCACATAAAATACTTAGCATATCATGAGCTTCACAAAACACTCATGCATTATCTTTAGGATGACCTTAAAGAGAAACATAAAAGACATATCAATAAGCCATACGGTTAAAACAATTTTAGCACATATGAAAACATTAATAGATAAATTATACTAAAAGATAATGCTATCAAGGTTCCTTGGCCTTACACATGCTCAAGGCAATCTTAACATATATTCTATCAAGATAGGCTTACCATATTCTTAACCAATATTCTAAATAAGAATAGAATAATTTATATATATATATATATATATATACAAGACACATTAATAAGCCTATGAGATCATAACATAAGAGTACATTAAAGTTTTGACATAAGATAATCATCATCAAAACATTCAAGAATATGAAACTCAACATTGTTGCTAATACTATGATTGTTGTTGTTGCATCATTGTTCACTTCAAATATTGCTAAGGTGATTTTATTTTAGTTCCACTTGAGTTATACTACTAAAAGTCAAGAACATATATATAGTTGAACTATAGGGTTAAGGAACATTTTGTCTTAATCTTCATAAAAGTTCTATTGCTTTTTCAATTGACCAAAAAATAGTAAGCCATAAATAATAATTATCAATTGTTTTATAACCATACTTGTTTTCAATTTAGGCAATATAAATCTTAAAGTAAACTACCACTTGAGCTATTATTTCTTGTTTGCTTCCAATTAATATAGTAAAATTTGAATACAGCTAATTATAGCCTAATACAAGAGTGTAGATAAAAAAGAATTTAAGCAAATTGGAAAGAAACAAAATATTTTTTCATTGAAAAAAAATATTGATAACGGTTAATAGCCACCGATAATGCATGCTCGTCATTGTGGCAATTAAAATCTTTTGACAATAAGCTTTATTATGGGTGATTTTCAACCAGTAGTAATGTTATTGCCATAATACAACAATTGAAACATGTTTGTTTCGAGGAAACTTAACAGAAGGTCGGCAAGGTCAAGTGTAAGAATAAGGTTTACTCGAAGGGGGTCACTTGAAGAGGGGTTCCACTGAAGGATGGCTTTAGAAGGAGAAGTGTCTTCGGATGTGAGAAGTCACAAAAGGGCTTCGAAAAAAGCTGCAGAAGGGTCTTTCAAAGAGTATTTGGCTAGTCCGAGTCTTTCATTCTACAAGACAAATGGCAGTTAGGAGGCACACAAAGATCTCTCACGAATAGGCCTTCCAATGCCTAAGTCAGTTATGGTTATAGTGTTGAAGAAATGATACAGGTGTAGTGTAGATAAGTGTCAGATGATGTTCCCTAATAAGCAAAAGGTCTTCGAAAGGTATGTGCCAAAAATTAGGAGAAAGGTCTTCAGATCAGGTCGAAGGATCTAGAAGACAAGGGGTCAAGAAGTATTTATACCCCTCAAAAGACTGGGACACGTGGCAGGCCTGGACATGTTGCACACATGCAGAAAGGCACGTGGCATAACCCTTCTAGTTAGAGTGTCCAGCCATTACTAGGTTAGGCTTCAAGAGGACCTTGGTGGGCCAAGCCTTGCTAGAAAGCTAGTCCCCAAAAGATCTTTGGAAGATTACCTAGGATTTTGCGGAAGTTACTCCTTGAAAGGTGTTCGAAAGGCTATTTAGGTCTTTAGGGAACGAGGCCCCCAAAAACCCTTCTGGGAGAAGGCATTCTCCCGAGGCCGGACGAACTTATCTGGATAGGAAAACTCCCCTGGAGGCACTCTAAGGGAAATTTCGTGGAGGTTATGTTACAACAAGTAACTTTACTAGGTTACGTACCGTCAACTATAAGAAAAATTTAGTGACAATCGCTAGACTGCAACTAAAGTCTTTTCTTGGCAGTACTTTGGTTTTTCACGGCGATTTGAAACTACCGAAAAAAACTACCATTCCTGATGGTTTTAGCAGCAATAGTGTAAACCATCGAAAAAGGGTAATTTCCAATCATTCTTATCATCAAAAATTGTTCTTGATAGCTTTCTAGCTAACATCGACCTAACCTGTAACACCCCGCTTTTTCCCTTACCGACCATGTCACTATGCTGGGTCCCAACAAAAATAGATTATGCATAAATTCCTTTTCCACGGTACATATCTTAAACCTCAAGTACCAAATTTCCAAAACGAAACTCCTAGCATATCATTCACAATGCGAAAGCGATAATCGAAACCTGATATGGTACATTCGCTTTCACCACAATATAAGAATTCGTACCATAGTTTAACATCATATCTTTAACAGCCTTAATACATGGAGACTCGCTTCCTAAGATAACAACTAAACACCTCAGGTGCAACCAAATGATACCTCAAATATACATAGGGTTCATATAGGTTACGTACGAAATCAAAGACATGCTAAAACATGCTAAATAGAACAGATAAACTTAATCTTCAGCTATCTCCCTTCCCTTAGAGCCACTCATCGAACCTGGAAAGTTTGAATATTCCAGGGGCATAACCCAATTAAAAAATGAATCTTCTAGTGAGAAATTTTAAAACGGTTTATAAATGCATGAACAGATGTAAAACGTATGAGAAAACAAAGAGGACTACTCAGAAGCACCTTGCGAACATGGCTAACCTCCAACGAGAGCTTTCTTAATGGCGCAAGCATAGCGCCTCTCGGAAGGTCCCTAACCATGCCATCCTAGCCTAACCTCATGGAACTCATGCAAGCACCATATCCATTACCCTTTAGACTCATAGCCTTCCCCACGAGAGCTTTCTCGATGGTGAGAGCTTTCTCGATAGCGCACGCATAGCACCTCTTGGGGGATATCCAACTTTTGCCTTTGACCATCAATGGATAGATACAACAGTATGGCCACACGAATTTTATAAATGCAATAGTTGAAAAGCCAACAACATATATTTTCAGAAATACATTTCATATATGCAACATGATTTCTCGTAAGAGAACAAAAAAGAGTTTACATACGGGAACTCTACAAAACACGTTTTATACAATAACAATCTCACATAAGAGAACAAAAACAGGGTTTGGAGTATAGGAGTCTCACAAACCAAACTTGGGGTAGGAACGCTCACCTTTGCCAAAATTTTAGAACACCTCGATTAGCGTGCACAACCTCCATTTTTGTGCCAACCTCAAAATTTGCACCAACCACTTCACTTTAAACCTCAAGGCATCCTAATCAACATATAATCATCAAAATCTGATTTTTCCTTAATTTCCTCATATTTCTCCAATTTTTCTTCCATTTCCTCTCTAAAATTCCAAATAAATACCTCTCAAACTATTTTCTCCAATCTTTTTTCACAAAAAATCATAATATACTAAGAACTTTAAGATAAAATTACTGAACTTACCTCGATGCTTCGTTTTCACGCAAAACAAGGTTGGTTGGTGTAAAAATTGAGAAACCAAAAAATCCAACTTCAAAACTTTTTGCACCAACACTTAGATATTGATTTTCTAGGATTTTAGGAATTTTTTTCAGATTTTTCCAAGGCCACACGCACCCTCATGCGCTAGCGCGTGGGCTGCGCGTGGTGACCAACGCATGTGGCCCACGCGCCAGTCGTTCTCCCCAGTGCTGGCACTCCGGCGATCTTGGTTTTCTCCACCACCTGGTTCTCCTCATTGAATCGATCAAGATGGCATGGGTATCGGCCTGAAAGGAAAACCCAAAGTGCCTCAACCGAAGGCTCAAACTATAGGCTTCGGCATCCCCCTCCCATCTCCGGCCATCTTCGAAACCATACCAAATCCCCTCTGAAAATGCTCCAAATTCTCTAAATTTTATCCTCACTTCATGGGCTACAAAAGCCCCTTATTTTGGTCTCTCAATTTGTTCAAAATCGTGGCCGATTTGAAGCTCCAAATTTCTCTAGATTCGGCCACCATGCACGCCTATTTGTAGGTTATTTCGATCCTTCAAAAGCTCTTACTCGGCTAACCCAAGCCCCTTAGGGCATCTACCTAACTTCAATCGACCTCGAATTGACCTTACCCGACCATAATCATCACTTGCAGGTGCTCGACCAATCGGCCAAACTATCCGATCGGTTTTTCTTGAAATCTGGCTACCCCGGTGGATGTTGTCGCCTCAAGCCTTCACCAAAAGGCATCCTCGACCAACCCTCGTGCCATCCCCGTGGCCCAAATCAGTGGTCGCCGACCAGCAAAATGCTGGTCAGTTTTCCATTGCCAAAACTTTTGTTTTTTTGCACTTTTGCCCCTCAACTTTTGGCTTTCTCACTTTGGCTTATTTCACATAGCCCTTGAACTTTGCATGATTGGAATTAAGTCCCTCAAGTCCTAAAAATTCCATTTAACCCCCAAAAATTATGAAAAAACATCATTTCGACCTCCCTCTAGCAATTTTGGAAAACTGCACTTAAGCCCGAATCTTTGTTTTGGCCATAAACCCTTTTGTTTCATCCTGAAACAGCTGAAGGGTTGTTCTACATACCGAATATGAACCCCTTCAAAGTTCCATTGACTTCTCGGAAGTCCCTTACGACAATTCAATTTTTAGCCTGAATCTTAGTTGCATCTTTAATTGTACCGGGAACCATACCCGATCCAATTTCTTTTGGAGCCATAAATCTCACCTTGAGATTCTCGTCAATACCATATTTATTTCGTTAGACATCTCGGCTCCAGGGCACTCCCTGCAGCTAATTCGACAACTTGTTGCTCACTTTTTGGTATTTTAAACTCACTTAAAATACATGACAACCTCACAAAAATATAGAGTATTACATAACCCACCAGGAAATCTATTAGGAAAAATTTCTTGGAAAATTTGACCATCTTTCCATGTGGTTTTTAATCACTTGGAAAGACTAAAAAAGTAATGTGCCTTTTATCACATCAAATCCCCATCCCTCATCCCCAATTTTCCATACTCAAGTGTTCGATTATGGTAAGTAAATGAGTCCAAAGAGGTTATTAGTTTTGGTTGATGGTGCCCTAGTTGAAGCATTAGAATATAAAGAGTTTGTGCGACTTCATCAAGCACATGGGTCTTGAAATTCATAGAGATGCAACACTTATGTAGCCTAAGTTGTGTCCAGTTTTTTCTTTTCTTTTTTAATTTGAATTTTACTTTATTTTAAGTTTAACTTAATTTTGATTTAATTACAATTTCTAATGAGTAGTGTGTTAACAATTTGTACAAAGTATAATGGTCTTTTGGCAGAAAAAACAAAATACAAGGGGTATATGTCCAAAGAGCCAAATTACAAGGGTATATAGACAAATTACCTCATTTTGAAAAAAATAAAAAAGCCTTTCCAAAATTGGAAATTAGTTAAAATTTAGTATTTTTTTTACAATTTAAAGAAATAGATACTTAAATATTAAATAAAACATGTATTTGGACAAGAAACAAGCCAAAAAGTAAATTACTAAAAAATAAAAGTAAACTAAATTCAATTGTGTCTTCAATTTAAAATTGAACTTCTAATTTTTTTAATTTAATCAAACTCAAATTTTGGTTTTGATGATAGAATGTCGTTTCTCACCCTCAATGATTCACATTCAACGATACCGTAGTACTCTTAAATGGACTATCTAAAGAATGAGGTGTCATGTTCACTTTCTTTGGTGTTTAACCCTTTCAATTTATGGTTGGCTTTGCACAAATTTTAAAAACTCTAGCATTTGAAAGAATTTTAGAAATGACGTTAGATGTCGAAGGTGGCAAGTATCTTGCCACCTCAATTTTCAATCAATCCATTTCAGTTTGTCACATAATCTTTTAACGAAGATTATTAACAAAGGTAAATGATGTTAGTGTTGGTGCCCTAATACTAGATTTAGATAACATCTGGCATTTATTATTATGAGACTAATGATGTAATTCTTGCAATATGAAATAAAGTATATTTTCATATTTTAAGGTTATATTTTTATTCATACACCTCCAATCATTATATATGAATGAATCCCTAAATATGGTCATATCTTCATTCATATCTCTCCAATCATTATATATGAATGAGTCCCTAGATTTCTTGTTAAAGGTCTTATTTTTAAGTGTTAAGAATATGTGACCAAAGACATTTGTATTAAGGATATCTTAATGATAATTCCAATCCTTAGACTTCTCAGAAGGGGACTATAATTAGTCAAGTACGGACTGACACATGAGATACTACATTTGATTAGTATGAGATGCTAATGATAAATGATGGTGAATCACATGCCATAATCCATGAGATAGATATAGTATACATGTGGGTAAATGCTAGTGGAACATCTACTAAATGTGACGCATGTGATAGATTACATGGCTGAGAGGATTTATGATCTATCACAGGTTTTGATCGTGTTACTAGTTCTTAGATCGGAGGCAACACGGTTGTCTATATGTTGGTGTCAGAGATTTGTCGTTGCTAAGAACCATCCGGTTATGATCGCCCTAAAATCTATCGCAAGTATATGGGTCTAACAAGTAATATAGTAGTGAGTAAGAATATTGTTCCCACGAGAAAAGATTTCAAATACCAAATTTTCAAACTTTCTCTATTATTTAGACAATTAGAAATTCTAGGTTTAATAAAAAACAAGTAAAATAAATTAAACTAATTAATAAAATAAAATTGATTTAGAAGGCAATTTGAATCAAAGAAATCAGTGAATTTTAATAACTAAGGCACATGTACGAACCTAACTATGCAATGCAAATCATAGATTTTTATGCGAATAAATTGGTAAATTGAGTATGTGACGGCGAAATCTCCTAATGCATTCGTTACCCTATTTCTAGATTATAATAAGTTTATTCTCATTTAATAACTTGTTATATTTCTATAAAAGTTTAATTAAATGAAAACGCATTACAATTTGTGAAATTCTTAACTTATCGCTAAAAGCCCCACAAAGAAACCAAATTCTATTTTTAATCGATTTTACTTTATGGTTATAGTACCTACGATGTAATCCCCAACCTATCTCTTATCAATCTCAAGATTAGGTATCAAATCATGTAAATAGTGGTCAATTATTCATAAGTATTAAATCCAATACCAGACAACTCAATATCACCCAATTTATTCAATTACATAAAATTATAAAAAATGCATCGTCATAGTTTCGGCCAATACATGGCCTTAGTTTAATAAATTAGTTCATGACAAAATTAATTAAAATTCAAAATAGCTATGGAAGCATAAGATAATTAATTAAATAAGGAGGAGGAAGAAAAGAAAAAAAGTTCCCTAGTCCATATTTGTTCCAGATCTAGATGCTGGATCTGTTGTTGCGTTCGCTTCATCTGCCTGCGCCTACTATTGCATGCGCCTTTCTTCCCTACGTGATTACTCCTTGCGTGGCTTACTACCCAGCTTCATTGTGCGTCATTTTCTTCTTCAATCTTCACTTCCATCCCAGCCTTCTCCTATCTCATTCCCTGCCAAAATCAATTCTCCTCTTAATCCTCATATATTATATTATATATATACATGCATATGTTGGGCTGCCCTAACTCCATGGTTACATATATAAATATAATATATATACATAATACAATATATAATATATAATATGATAAAATATAATATTTCATATTTAATATACTATTAATTATATTAATTTTAATTATATTATAATATTAATTTATAGTATTAATTTTGAAATTAACGTTATAATATCTTATTTGTTATTTTTTTTATTTTTTTACCAAACACCAAGTAGTATTCCTATAGAATAACAAGAAATACTATAAATTAAATATATGTAAAGGAAACTCAAAATATTAGACAATTTTAGGTAAAATACATATAAAATACTAAAATCATTATTCAATTATAATCAATAAATGTGTGAATAAATTCTCACATCAAATTACCGAGTAGGAGATACATTGTGTGATTCCTGTGTAGTGGCATATGAAGGCAAGTGATTGTTAATAAGATCCATCGACCTCCAGCGTGAGGTGAACATCTTATGCGATCAATATTGGTCTCGATTATAGAAACCCCTGGCCAGGGTACACTTGATTGGAAAGTGTTTCAATGTTGGAAAAAGTTCTGGTATGTCATCTCAATCTCACCACACTGATTTTGACATAGTCATCGAGTTAGTGAGTTTGATTAGTCCATGACTCTCACTCGATCAAGATGATAACTAATGGAGAGATTATTGTACACGAGAATCAAAGCCCCAAGTAAGTTATATTTTGAAGTAAGATTTCATTACTGATAGGATTGCCCTGACATAATGTTAGTTGTCACTCAAGGTCTTTCGAGGTACATCGAGGAGATGGAGAGACCCTCATTGTAGATCAAAATATTTGGTAAACATCAAAGAGTTTGACGTGTCCTAATTACTACTTAGTAGTGAATCTAAAAGATCACACACATATCTAGGTGTGATGGTTAATTAAGCGATTAAGGCTGAAATCGTCATTAAGAGTTAATAACGTTACCATTAAGAGTTAATAGATCAGATTAAATGATTAATTAATAAGAAGCAATCGTCAAGAGTTGGTGTGCATGTCGTTAAGAGTTAACGAGGGCTTTAGTGTCATTATGGGATAATGAAAGTGCCATTTGTTAGGTTTGTATAGCAATGGCAACAATACCCAAGAGGGGGTGAATTGGGTTGTTTTAAAAATTTGATTGAATTTGAAAACGCTTTTGTTGAAAAACAAGATTTTAGAGCAAGTGATGATTATTGAAATGCTTGGAATAAGAAATGAAAGAAATAGCACAAGTAAAGAAAAGACACAACGATATATAGTAGTTCAGCTTAAACCAAACCTAATCCACTACCTTAGCTCCTTACTAAAGATTTTTCAACCAATCCACTAAAAACCTCCTATCTCTCCAGATAGGCCTTCTAGTAACAAGTTAGAAAATTACAACTTCTTACTTAGACAAGCAAATCCTCTAGCAACAAGCTAGATATTTCAACCCCTTACTTCAAAAAACAAGTCATTTAGCACAAAAACTAGGAATTAAAATCTTCTTACAAACAATGTAGGCCCTCTAGCAAAATAAGTTAGGAAAATACAAAGAGATACAAGGTTGAGGATCTGAAAAACAATATTCTGAGTTATAAATTCTCTTAAAAATAAAGACAAACCTTGATAATGAATTTAACAAAATGAATACAAAGCCTTGGAGAGAAACTAAATATACTGAATGAAGCATAATAATGAGTTTAGTACTTGGGAGCTTATAATGTAATCTCTTGGTTATTTTGAATCACCTATTTGACTTGTATTTATAGAGCCTTGATAGCCCATTCACGAATTTTGCCATTGGTAGTAGAAAAGCCACTTTGGGAGAGTGGAAAAACTAGTCGTTACTTACTATCTACGATGAACTGGTCGACAGGTTCATAATACCAGTCAACAGGTTGTGATGCAGAAGAGATCGACAACAAACAACTAAGAGCATGTTGAGCAACCGGTTGATAG
The DNA here is from genome assembly GCA_036245055.1 of Diospyros kaki. Lineage (NCBI taxonomy): Eukaryota > Viridiplantae > Streptophyta > Magnoliopsida > Ericales > Ebenaceae > Diospyros > Diospyros kaki. Next base: position 11,132,600 of record BSEG01000003.1, read on the forward strand.
CATGATTAGAATCGGTTGATAGGTCCATATAGCCGGTTGACAGGTAGGAACAAACAGTCGACAGAAATATATTAGAATTGCTTAAGGATACAATTCATAGCATGTACACATTACAACTTATTTACATTTAAATGTCCATATTTTCTTTTATTTATATTTTACCTTCCATTTACTTTAATACATAAATATAAATAAGAAAATATCCCCTATTTGAATTCAATAAAAATATCCAGAAAATCAAAATCCATAACAATTAGAAAGTAGAATTTTGGTTTTGGTACAAACTCAAAATTTTGCGATTTTACCATTTCCAAAATACATACTTTCTATTTATTGAAAAATTCATTAAAAATTATTTTAACATTAATGAATGTTAGCTATCAAAATAGCCAGAGATAGTTTTCCAAAAATAAAATATTTTTTTATATATCTCCTTATAATGTGCTAATCTTCTAAACTTAGAAAAATATTGAAACCTTATCAAAAGGAGTTTCGAAACATGATACATGAACTAAAGGATTTTTCAGACATTTGAATTTTGAGTCAAAACCTTTCATCCATGTTTCGAAATATGAAAAATTTATTTTGAAATATGATATTAACATAAATGAATTTTTATACTTAAGATTGGTTTTTCATCAAGCACATTTATGTTCTAGTTGGTCTTTTGCCTTAAAACAATTTTAGCTCTATGTTGACGAACGACTTCAAAGCTAATTTGAAAATCATTTTTGGAGATTCTTTTAAAACTAAATACCTGACTTTGCAAATCTCCAACTAATATAGAAAATCATAAATCATTTTGGTTTGCATTTTAACAAAGCACTTGAAATTGATTTTTGTTGAAAACCATAAACTTGACTCATGACTTGGGGATCAAAACCAAATATTGTTTTTCATCATTGAAACTAATCACAAGTGTAAAACATCACTATTAAGAGTTAATAGCGTGACTAGATGCAATTTCTAGATGTTTGTATAAAGGGCCAAAATCGGTCAACAGTTTTTTGGAAACTATCGACAAATCGTGAAACACTGTCGACAGGTCCTTGCGAATTGTCGATAGTTTCTATTGACAATGCTAGCAGAATGCACTATCGTTTGTCATCTTCTGCAATGAAAAAGGGACGCGTGGCAATGTTAGACGATTGGAGGATGAAGAAGGACAACGTGCATCCTTGGCATGCCCTCTTATTCTCTCTCCCTTGTCCCCTCCTGATTCCCTTGTTAGATTTTCCTCTTTTGTGTTTGCCATAGGGTTTCCAATTTGGGAGATATATATGTTTGCGTTTGTGTTGAAAAATAGAGTCGATTTGTGTGTGCTAGCTCATTTTTCTCGACCATCCTTACTGTTCACCTCACATCTAAGAAACCCTAGCTTCCATTGCTTCTTTTGCTTCTTTCATTCATTGTTCTTGATAGTGAGACTATCAAGTTTGAGAAGCTCATTTAATTTTTAACCCACTTCCATTTCCCAGCCTTAATCTCCCTTACTCTCTGTGTCTAGTACAAAGAGAAAGTAGAAGGATTCAACATCTCACCGGAACGTGGACTCAATAGGCCCCTTGTAATTTTGGGATACAGTTTGGTTTAACCAAAACGTTGTTTGGGAGTTGTTCGAAAGCAAGGAGTTGTGCTTTGATGTTAGATTTAGATGACATCTAACGGACTTATTTTAATGCATTAATTGTGTTTTTGTATAAATCAATAAAAGGCAAGGTTTTCTTCATTTATATTTTCTCCAATCAATTATATGAACGAGTCTCTGGATCTTCTGTGTGAGAATTTTATTCTCAAGGTGTTGAAACTATATGACAGGATTATCTAATAACAAAATATCTTAAACTATTCATATTCCTTAGATTCTTTAGATGAGGATTCTGATTAATCGAGTATGAACTAGCACAAGGGTTGCTATCTCATTCACTATGGGGACACTGATGGGATGATCGTGTGTCACGCGCCATATGACATGAGATGTTGCTAATAAACCTGTGGGTAGTTGTTGGGGAACGATCAGCTAAATGTGATGTTGATTACTGACCACATGGCATGGTGGATAATGGTCATATCATTAGGTTGCGATAGTGTGTTGATCCTTAGACTTGAATCGACACAATTGTTTTGTGTATTTGTGTGCGGGATTTTCTAATGAGCCGAACCATCCAATTGGGAGGTGAAAATGTTTATCTATGTGGTTCCGTATTACTGGTATATGGAGACAAGTGTTGGGGATATAATTTGTTGCCCTCGTCGGTATTTGATGGGGTAAACGTTCTATGTGATCTACTATTGATGTGATAAGACAATCCTTGACTAGGGCAGATTGAAAGTTAAGAAAGGTGTTTCCTGAGATGTCATCTGGTCACATTAATGAGATCTGACACATAGTTACTGAGTTTGTGAGTTTGTCATTCCACGACTCTCGCTCAATCAGGATGTTAAGTGATGGAAGAATTATAACACACGATAATCGTCAACAGTAATAGATTCACTTAAAGTGAGACTTCACTACCACTTATACTGTCCTGAATCACTGCTAGATGCTATTCAGGAACCCTCAGAACATCGTCGGGATTTGGAAAAGTTCTGGTGATGAGTCAAGAGGTTGACTGATACCGAAAAATATTTCGGTGTTATTTGATTGCTAGTGGGTAGTGAATCTAGAAAGTCACACACCATATAGTGTTGCGTTTGGTATTGACATCATGTGCCCAAAAAATATCTCTAGAATTGATTGGTCAAATGTTGACCATTGGCCCCTGCCAATAGTGCATAGTATACAGTATGAAATTAATTAAAGATTACACAGTAAGATGCAGCACTGAAATTTGCATAATGCATAGTGTATAGTGAAAATGCATAGTAAAATTACATAGTAACCTTTGAATTATTACTTGCATCATTGGGATGGTGAGGCGGCGGACATGAAAAAAAAATTGAATTGAGGGAGAGGGAAGAAAGATAAGGGGAAGCGGGGGAGAGATTGAATAAAAGGACAAAGGTAGAGCCTCTGCCCCTCTCTTTCTTCTCTCTCACCTGTTGTAACATATTTTTTGGTAAATGAGAAAAAGTGTTTAGGTGATATCGTTTTTTGAAGAAAGTCATATTTCGAAATAGGTTGTTATATTTTGAAACTATTCATAAAAAGTTTTTAGGCGCGAAAGCTTGTTTATTTGAAATAAATCCAAATGCATGTATGATGTTTCGAAACCTAGTGTCCATGTTTCGAAACTATGTTCTTATATGTCTCTTTAAATGTTTCAAAATGGTTTGTGCTTAGATTTCATTGTTTGGCAAATCTGCATATCATGTTTCGAAATCTACTCTATCATGTTTCGAAACATAGGTCTCTGTCTGCACAACATTTAGATGTTTATAAGTTGCTTAATATTTTTGAAAGATGTTTTCTCTAAGTATGTTTCGAAACCTATCCTCCATGCTTTGAAACTTCTGACTATGTGTCAGTAAAAAGTGTTCAAAACAATGCAGTATGGGAACTAAATGTTTTTTAAGTAAAAAAGGGTTTTGAATTCAATTTAAAATGATTACCCCATACCCTGCAACTTGATTTAAGATATTGGTTGAGTGGAGACTCAATTTTAATTCTAAGGACCATAAGATTCCTTAAAAGGTTTGTCTCCCACTTGTCTATGTCTCTAAGTGCTTTATCTAGCTGGAAACTATGATGTTTCGAAACCTGAAGGTTCATGTTTCGAAACCTTAGTCTAATTCTATGATGTTTCGAAACATAGTATGCATGTTTCGAAACTTCCTTCTTGAACCTGTCTCTAACGGCTATTTTAAGTCAAAACTTTATTTCTCCCTAGTATATATACTTATACCAGGTCTCAAAAAGAGATACACACACAAGACAAGAGAAAGCTAGATATACACACATCTATATTCAAAGAGACTCAAGTGATACTCACAAGCACAAGTGAACGAAAACAGTTGAGAACAAGCTTCATCGAAGATCTGAATATACATTTTCAAGTGTGCTATGTGAAGTGCAAAAGGAGAAACAAGCCAAAGCATTCCTTCATCATTCTCTCCCCAAACTCTTAAACCGAAAAGGTTTGTACAACCGTGTATTGGTAAGTTATTTCTTCATTAAGAAAATCCTTTGGGCTGTAAGAGATACCCTTTGCTATCTCATTTAAAGTGTAAGGTTTGAGTTGAGCCTAAAACTCATATCTTGTAAGGTTTGAGTTTATCCCGAAAAAGCTTGTTGTAGTAAAGGTTTGAGTTAAACCACAAAAAACTCACATTGTAAGGTTTTAAGGTGAACCTTGGTAAAACCCTTTGTGTGTTAATCACTAAGTAAAAAGTGATTGTGGTTGAAAATCCTTCAAGTGGGTAAGCTTGAAGGTAGTGGATGTAGGCAAGTGCCGAACCACTATAAATCTCGTGTGCTCAAGTCTTAATCATTTTTATTAGCTCATTTGGTTTACTTGTGTAGTCAAAAGAATCGTTTTTCAAAAACAAGAAAAATTTCAATATCAGCAAATCTATGAACAAAGTTTCGAAACATATTACAGTTAGTTTCGAAACTTGTCATCCAGTAAGCAAAGTTTCGAAACATACTATAGTGAGTTTCGAAACTTGTCATCCAGTAAGTAAAGTTTCGAAACATACTCTCATGTGTTTCGAAACATACTAAACAGAAAGGCCAGTTTCGAAACTCTCTCCTTCAGGTTTCGAAATCTTGTTCCCTACTTGATTAAAATATTTCAAGATCTAATAAAAACTCCCAAATCCCAATTCACCCCCCCTCTTGGGACATATTTACTATTATATAGATCTAACAATTGGTATCAGAGCGAGGTCTCTAAGTATTTTTTAGGACTAACCGCCAAAGAGTAAAGATCCAAATAGCATTCAACACCGAATTCAAGTTGGAAGGACAGAATGTTTCAAGACCACCATACTTTGATGGATCAAACTACACCTACTGGAAAACAAGAATGAGGTATTTTCTAATGCAAAGTACTGAGTTATATACATGCATATCTAGTACATTAACTTTGCCGGAACCTCCTACAAGTGGTTGGAGTGAACTACAAAAACACACAAATGAGATAAATGCTAGAACTGTCAACATATTACATTGTGCATTAAGCCCAGCTGAATTCAACAGGATCATCTCATGTACTACAACCAAAGAAATTTGGGATCATTTAGAAATAACACACGAAGGAACCAAGAAAGTAAAAAGTACCAAAATTGCAATTCTCACTAGTGAATATCAAAACTTTGAAATGCATGCTAGTGAATCTATTAAGGAAATGTTTACTAGGTTCAATGACATTGTAACCAACTTGCAAGCCCTAGGAAAAACAATTACAACAGAAGAAAAGGTTTAAAAAATCTTAGGAAGTCTACCATCTAATTGGGAACCAAAGGTTACGGCAATAGAAGAAGCTAGAGACACATCTACTCTTACCATGGATGATTTACTAGGTTCACTGCTAACTCATGAGATAAAACTAAAAAGAAAAGATTCAAATGAATTAAAACTAAAATCCTTAGCACTAAAAGCCAAAGAAGAGGATGAAAATGGATCGAATGATGAAACTGATGATGTAGCATTACTCACAAAGCGTTTCAATAAATTCATAAGAAAAGGAAAATTTCCTAAAAGAAGATTCAATGATAGCAAGAAATTTTCCAAAGAAACAACTTATGAGATGAAATGTTTTGAGTGTAAGAAACCAGGACACATCAAGGCAGATTGTCCTCTCCTCAAAGTTCACAAGAAAGGCAAGAAAAAGAAAGCATTAGCCACATGGAGCAGTGATGAATACTCCTCATCAAATTCAAGTGAACAAGAAGAAAATGTTGATTTCAGTCTTATGGCTACAGGAGAAGAAGAGGTAAGCTCTAGTTCATCTAATTGTGAGTCACTGTCATTTAATTCCTTGCAAGATGAGTACAACTTACTTTTGGATACCTGCAGTAAGATTCTAGCCAAAAATAAGGTTTCGAAAAATTCCTTAATAGACAAAGAAAAGGAAAACTATAATCTGAAGACTGTTTGTGATGACCTAGAAAACATCATAAGAGAGAAAGACAAAGAAAGTGAAAACTGGAAAATCAAATTTTCAGAATTGGAAAGCAAAAACAATGACTTATTAGAATCATTCGAAAAGCTCTTAGAAAGAAAGAACAAGCTAGAAATGATTTTGGGAAGTCAAAAACTTTTCGGAGACAAAAGAGGGATAGGCTACACAACTAATACACCATCTACTTCAACAACAAAATTTGTCAAAGAAAAATTATCATTCAAGTCATCATCAGTTAAAAATTATGCTAGTCACAATTCTCATAATCAAAGGCTTTATAAAAAGACAAAGGTAATTTGTCATTATTGCAACAGAAAGGGACATCATATTAAGCAATGCTATGTTAGGAAAAATGCTTACAGATTAAATTTGATTTGGATTCCAAAAGTTAAAGATGACATGATTGCTAACATTGTTGGACCCAAAGAAATTTGGGTACCAAAGGTACCAACATGATGTATTTCTTGTAGGCAAGCTTGGCATCCAAGGAAGCAAAAAAGAAATGGTATCTTGACAGTGGATGCACCAAGCACATGACGGGAGACAAGTCTCAATTCGTCTCTCTCACCTACAAAGAAGGAGGTAATGTTATCTATAGAGACAACTCAAGAGGTAAGATACTTGGTCATGGCATAGTTGGTTTAGGAAGAACCAAAGTTGAAAATGTATGCCTCGTTGATGGCTTAAAACACAACTTGTTAAGCATAAGTCAATTATGTGATAAAGGTCACAAGATCACTTTTGAATCAAATAAATGCAATGTTTTCGAATTGAAATCAAATGAACTTGTTTTTTCTGGAAATAGACATGGAAATGTGTATGTTATCTGGCTTGATGATGTTATGCTTAAACATGAAAATTCCTTGATTGCCTCAAATGCAAACCTGTCTTGGATATGGCATAAAAAGCTAGGACATGCTAGCATGAACTTAATTGATAAGTTAGCTAGAAAACAACTAGTTAGAGGATTACCTGACATGAAATTTAAAAGGAATCATGTTTGTGATATTTGTATGAAAGGTAAACAAACTAGATCCTCGTTTAAACCTATCAACTCAGTTAACACGTCTAGACCTTTAGAGTTACTTCACCTAGATCTGTTCAGACCTATGAGAACTCAAAGCCTAGGAGGAAAATCCTATACTTTAGTCATAGTAGATGATTTTTCAAGATTTACTTGGGTTTTGTTCTTGGGAAGCAAAAATGATGCATTTAAATCCTTCTCTAGATTATGCAAAAGACTTCAAAATGAACAAGACTTAAAGATAAAACAAATAAGAAGCGATCATGGTGGAGAATTTGAGAACCAAGAATTTAAATCTTTCTGTCAAGAAAATGGAATTCATCATAATTTTTCAGTTTCTAGAACGCCTCAACAAAATGGAGTTGTTGAAAGAAAAAATAGAACTCTTATAGAAATGTCTAGAACTATGCTTCTAGAAAATGACTTACCAAAGTATTTTTGGGCTGAAGCTGTAAATACAGCATGCTATGTTATAAATAGGGTATCAATAAGACCTATTATAAAAAGAACCCCTTATGAACTATATAAACACAAGAAACCCAACATTTCGTACTTCCATCCGTTTGGGTGCAAATATTTTATTTTAATCAATGGAAAGGATCAATTAGGAAAGTTTGATGCTAAAAGTGACGAAGGTATATTCATAGGATACTCATCCCAAAGTAAAGCTTATCGAGTATTCAACAAAAGAACTCTAGTCATAGAAGAATCAATTCACATAGTGTTTGATGAACAGTCGATAATGAAAAATAATGATGATGATCTAGAGAGCATTTCAGATAAGTCAAATCAATCTCAAATCAATGAAGAGGAAAAACAAACTAATATACAAAATCCTGAAAATCAAAAAGAAGCCTCATTTCCAAGAGAAAGAAGCTATGTAAACAATAGTGAAATCATAGGAGATCCTAGAAAAGGAGTATCAACGAGATCTTCCTTAAGAGCATCTAGCAATCTAGCTCTAATTTCTCAAATAGAACCAAAAAATGTTCAAGAAGCTCTAAATGATGATGGATGGGTTGAAGCTATGCAAGATGAGCTAAATCAATTTGAAAAGAATGAGGATTGGTGTCTTGTACCTGAACCATCAAATCATTCTATCATTGGAACAAAATGGGTATTCAGAAACAAACTTAATGAAAATGGCAATATCATTAGGAATAAAGCAAGATTAGTTGCTCAAGGATATAGTCAAGAGGAAGGCATTGACTATGATGAAACCTATGCTCCAGTAGCAAGATTGGAAGCTATAAGGATCTTATTATCTTTCTCATGCTACAAGAACTTCACCTTATTCCAAATGGATGTTAAAAGTGCATTTCTAAATGGTTTCATCTTAGAACAAGTGTTTGTAAGACAACCTCCTGGTTTTGAAAATCCAAAGTATCCAAATCATGTATTCAAGCTTTCAAAAGCCCTATATGGCTTAAAACAGGCTCCTAGAGCTTGGTATGAAAGGCTAAGTAAGTTTCTTACAGAAAATGAATTTCAAAGAGGAAAGGTGGATACAACGCTCTTCATTAAAAGAAAAAAGAGTGATATATTGATTGTCCTAATTTATGTTGATGACATTATATTTGGATCTTCAAATCATAGTCTATGTAATGATTTTTTATTAATGATGCAAAATGAATTTGAAATGAGCATGATGGGAGAATTGAATTATTTTTTAGGCCTTCAAATTAGGCAAACTCCTAAAGGAATCTATATAAGCCAAACCAAGTATATAAAATAAATCTTATCTAAATATGGAATGAAAGACTGTAAACCAATCTCTACCCCTATGAGTTCGTCAACTGAAATTGATCAAGATGAGGAAGGAAAATCAGTAGACCAAAAACTCTACAGAGGAATCATTAGGTCATTGCTATATCTAACAGCCTCAAGACCCGATATTGTATTTAGTGTAGGCATGTGTGCTAGGTATCAAGCAAATCCAAAAGAATCTCACTTAAAAGCCACTAAAAGAATTTTAAGATATATCAAAGGATCAGAAAATTTATGTCTATTCTATGCTAAATCCAAAGACTTCAAGTTAAAGGCTTTTACAGATGCTGACCTTGGAAGATGCAAGATTGATAGAAAGAGCACAAGTGGAATATGTCACTTTCTAGGAAATTCTTTAGTATCTTGGGCTAGCAAGAAACAAAACACCGTCGCCTTGTCCTCAACCTAAGCTGAATATGTAGCAGCAAGTTTGTGTTGCACACAAGTTTTATGGATTAAACATCAATTAGAAGACTATGGCATTCATCTAGAAAGAACTCAAATCAAGTGTGACAACATGAGCACAATCGCTTTGTCAAAGAATCCTGTATTTCATGCAAGAACCAAACATATTGAGATCAAACACCATTTCTTAAGAGATCATGTTCAAAAGGGAGATATCATTTTAGAATTCTTAGAAACGAACCATCAAGTAGCCGATATCTTTACCAAACCTTTGGAGAGTACGAAGTTTGAACACTTTAGATCATGCCTTAACTTGCTAGAAACTAAGTTCTAGATTTAATTTCTTCAAAAATTCGATTCTAAGTGTTTCTGCTTAAAGAAGTTTCGAAACATCTTTTCCATGTTTCGAAACCTGTTCTGTATCGAGTAATTAAGGCTGTTGAAATAAAAATTTCCAGAGAGTCATGTTTCGAAACATGTATTCCTATGTTTCGAAACCAGTTCTCCAGAGAGTGTTATTTCGAAACACACTTGATCTATGTTTCGAAACCTCCTGTCCAGAGAAGAAAGTTTCGAAACATTGACCCCCATGTTTCGAAACTTAAATCGGGATTATATATACCCGAGTCGTTTTAAACTTTCATTTCTCTCAAAATTTCCACTCTATTTCGAAACCCTAGCCTCGCAAACTTCTCTCCTTTTCTCTCCCATCCGAAATCTCTCTCGATCTCTTGCCCCTACCTTGAAAATCAACTATGGTGAGATCAAAGAGGACCGCCGGAAAGCGTTAACGCACTCACATCTCGCCGTCTCCTCCTCCTCAAGAGTACAACGATGACTTTCCCACTCCTCAAGCATACCAATCCTTCAAATCATTGTTTGAAAATCGTGAGGTAAACCCTGGTCGCCCCTTTGACATCGATGTTCTAAAAAAGGCCAACTTTTCTTATCTTCCTTTACTTCAAGAGCGAAAATGGCTGCGTTTATTGAAGTTTAGATCTCCTGTTCTTGAATATTATGTTCGTATTCTCTATTCAAATGCCCAAACGTATTTTGATGGCCATGAGTACTCTGATCGTTTTAGAACTTTCATTCAAAACACTGAATTTGAAGTTAGCCCTAGTTCAATAGGTGCATTTCTCAACATTCCTGTTGAAGGAGATATATACATTCCCTATACATTCAAAGCTGTAAATGTTTGTAAGAAAATTTCGGGCAATCCAAATCTCAAACAGGCTTTCACAAACATAAATGCCTTAACATTTGATCTTCGCATCCTTCATATTATCATCTGTCAAGTTTTACATCCTAGGAAAGGGAACTATGCTAGACTTTACCCCGAGGACCTATGGTTTATGGAAAAAATCATGGAAAATAAACCAATCAACCTTCCCTCCATCATGTGCAATAAAATGGTAAATGCTCGTGCCCATAAAAAGCAATCTCTTCCCTATGGTTGCTTGCTGTCAGCATTTATCCAAACCAAATTTCCATCTATCCAATCCTCATCTACTCTTCCGATATCCAAACTTTCTATTTTTGATCACACATCCCTCACGAAAATGGGATATATATATATATGATGATGTAAACAAGAAGTATACAAAAATGATTCATCATCATCAAAGGTTCAGTTTTGAGATAGAAGCTGAAGCTCAAGATCAAGCGGCAAAGGAAGCTGAGGAAGAAATCCAAGAAGAAGACGATGAAGAAGAAGAAGAAGAAGACGAAGATGACGACGTTCCAACATCTGAAGCCGGACCCTCTTCTAGAGTCACACCTGACATGCTTGCATCACTTCAGTCTACCATAGCTGAAGGCTTTGCCTCCATGACTCGGAAGTTCGATGAAGTCATGGCTATTCAAGCCACTTTTGGGACTCAACTACAAACTCTGAACGACAAAGTCGACAACAACCACAACCAAACAAAAGACTACTTGGATAGTCTTAGGGATCAACTAGGAAATTTAGAAGAATTAGTTGCTAGTCACTCTAGTCCCAGTGTCCCTGCCTCCCCATCTCCCTAAGTTTATTTGTTTTGAGTTGCACTCTATTTTTTTTAATACTCTCTCTATATGCTCCTGTATTGAATTCTATTTACAAGAACTATGTTTAAGGAATGAATTTCTCTTTTGATTATCTTAGCAAATTGTTGTTTATTCATTATCATATTTTTTGTTTATGATAAAAAGGGGGAGAACAAAATTGAGAAACACTGCATATGAACTGAAACTCTAATGTTTAAGCAAACTTACTGTTTCAATTAAAACACTAACTCTTGGTAGCAAGAAAATCCCTATATTATGCAGTTTCAAGCAAGTGCAAAAGAGAGTGTTTCATTTCAAGGTTTGTATCTCTAACCCTAATGTAAGTTTATGGGGGAGTTAAGTGAATGCTAAGTGCATAGTATTTTCTCAAAGAGTTTTCATCATTATCAAAAAATAAGGGGAGAATTGTTGTAACATATTTTTTAGTAAATGAGAAAAAGTGTTTAGATGATATCGTTTTTTGAAGAAAGTCATATTTCGAAATAGGTTGTCATATTTCGAAACTATTCATAAAAAGTTTTTAGGCGCGAAAGCTTGTTTATTTGAAATAAATCCAAATGCATGTATGATGTTTCGAAACCTAGTGTCCATGTTTCGAAACTATGTTCTTATATGTCTCTTTAAATGTTTCAAAATGGTTTGTGCTTAGATTTCATTGTTTGGCAAATTTGCATATCATGTTTCGAAACCTACTCTATCATGTTTCGAAACATAGGTCTCTGTCTGCACAACATTTAGATATTTATAAGTTGCTTAATATTTTTGAAAGATGTTTTCTCTAAGTATGTTTCGAAACCTATCCTCCATGTTTTGAAACTTCTGGCTATGTGTCAGTAAAAAGTGTTCAAAACAATGCAGTATGGGAACTAAATGTTTTTTAAGTAAAAAAGGGTTTTGAATTCAATTTAAAATTATTACCCCATACCCTGCAACTTGATTTAAGATATTGGTTGAGTGGAGACTCAATTTTAATTCTAAGGACCATAAGATTCCTTAAAAGGTTTGTCTCCCACTTGTCTATGTCTCTAAGTGCTTTATCTAGCTGGAAACTATGATGTTTCGAAACCTGAAGGTTCATGTTTCGAAACCTTAGTCTAATTCTATGATGTTTTGAAACATAGTATGCATGTTTCGAAACTTCCTTCTTGAACCTGTCTCTAACGGCTATTTTAAGTCAAAACTTTATTTCTCCCTAGTATATATAATTATACCAGGTCTCAAAAAGAGATACACACACAAGACAAGAGAAAGCTAGATATACACACATCTATATTCAAAGAGACTCAAGTGATACTCACAAGCACAAGTGAACGAAAACAGTTGAGAACAAGCTTCATCGAAGATCCGAATATACATTTTCAAGTGTGCTATGTGAAGTGCAAAAGGAGAAACAAGCCAAAGCATTCTTTCATCATTCTCTCCCCAAACTCTTAAACCGAAAAGGTTTGTACATCCGTGTATTGGTAAGTTATTTCTTCATTAAGAAAATCCTTTGGGCTGTAAGAGATACCCTTTGCTATCTCATTTAAAGTGTAAGGTTTGAGTTGAGCCTAAAACTCATATCTTGTAAGGTTTGAGTTTATCCCAAAAAAGCTCGTTGTAGTAAAGGTTTGAGTTAAACCACAAAAAACTCACATTGTAAGGTTTTAGGGTGAACCTTGGTAAAACCCTTTGTGTGTTAATCACTAAGTAAAAAGTGATTGTGGTTGAAAATCCTTCAAGTGGGTAAGCTTGAAGGTAGTGGATGTAGGCAAGTGCCGAACCACTATAAATCTCGTGTGCTCAAGTCTTAATCATTTTTATTAGCTCATTTGGTTTACTTGTGTAGTCAAAAGAATCGTTTTTCAAAAACAAGAAAAATTTCAATATCAGCAAATCTGTGAACAAAGTTTCGAAACATATTACAGTTAGTTTCGAAACTTGTCATCCAGTAAGCAAAGTTTCAAAACATACTATAGTGAGTTTCGAAACTTGTCATCCAGTAAGTAAAGTTTCGAAACATACTCTCATGTGTTTCGAAACATACTAAACAGAAAGGCCAGTTTCGAAACTCTCTCCTTCAGGTTTCGAAATCTTGTTCCCTACTTGATTAAAATATTTCAAGATCTAATAAAAACTCCCAAATCCCAATTCACCCCCCTCTTGGGACATATTTACTATTATATAGATCTAACATCACCTACATTGTTTCTTTTCTTCTTTTTTCTTCTTCCTCTTAAATATCATAGTAATTATATGTGTAATTGTTGCGCATATAATTTTGAGACACAAGCACTGGTGATACGTAGATCCTCTGTGTCTAGCACGGAAAGAAATAACCAGAACGATACTCTACTACATATTAGGTGTGAACCGACTAGGACCACCACATCGTGAAGTGGATATAGTTTCAGTATAGAAATAGTTTTTGTACCTCCACCTTACATCAGACATCAGGTATATAATTTATTTATATATTCAATTGTTAAATAAGCATATTGCTTAAATACCCAAGTTATGTATAGCATATATGTTATATTCTACTGCGTGTATTTGATACACCGGTAAAAATTTTATTTTTGTCTATACCGTCGTACTAGTGATTCCCTTCAGCTATTAGGTGGATTATAGCCTCCACATAGACCTTCAAGTGTTGAAAGATATATCTACTAAACCCCTTGTGGTATGATTTAGTTTTGGTTTGTATATGAACATTGGAAACAAGTCTTGCAAGGTGATTTTGATTTATGTTTCCACTGCTTTTTTATTGGTTTTTTGAAAAAGTTTTGAAAATCCACTAAAACTCTTGCATTGGTACACCTAATATTGGTGTTCCTCATCAAATATAAATGAAACCAAATAATGAGATATAACAAGGAAAAAGTAACTCAAGCAATAAAAGCAAAAATAAATGCACTAATCTAGAGGGGGAAAAAACAAGTTCAATAGAATAAATTATTGAAGAATAAGCCAAATAAATTCTATATAATTTTTTCAATATAATTACACAAAAAATCATATAGTGAAGTTAAAAATTATTGTATAGAGAAGATATACTAAATGGTTAAGATAATACAGATTTTTTGGTATTCAAAAGAATTTGTGGAGCAGGAGATTTTGAATTGTGAGACTATGAGAGGTTGAGAGTTAGAAATAAAAAGAAATGAGACTTTATTAAGATATTAGAAAATTTGCAATATCGATTGATATTATTTGTTATTACTTGATATTGATCAATACCATTTGATAGGGATGTAATCGAGGCGAGATTTTTTGAGCTCAAGCTCTACTTGGTAGAAAAATATTAAGCTTGAGCTCGAGTCAACCTTAAAACTCTGTTCGATCTCGAGCTCGATTTACATAAGCCAACCTTGAGCTCAACCTGGGCTTATGCTAGTAAGTAGCTCGTTTAGCTTTAGACCAATGAAGTTTGAGCTGACAACAAGCTTTTGGTGAGCCAATCTTGAGCTCACAAGAACTTTCTGGCGAGTCCAACTCGAGCTCGAGAAACCATACTTGCAAAAAAGAAAAGAGGATAATATTGACAATGCTAATGGTAGCAGATGGTGGAGTTGACAAAGGTGAGGGTGAATAGCAAAGGCAATGGTAGTGACGAAGAAGGATGACAAAGTTAACAGATGCGACAGAGATGAAGACAACTAGCAGCATTAACGGTAAAGGTGATGAACGATGGCAATGGCAACAAAGGCGAGAGAGGTGGCTGAGATTCGAGAAAAATAAAGAATGAAGAGATTGGGAATTAAACCCTAATCTTGTGAAGAGACGAAAATCTATGTCCGTTCTAGAGACGAAATTTTAGCTTATTTCCTCTCTAAGGCCATCTTTATTAAAAAAATAAATTTAAAGTTTGATAATTTTATATTAAATAATATATTTACAAAATTATAAATAAATTTATTAATGTATGTATAAACAAACCTATTCGTGAGTTTCTAATCAAGCATTTTTTGAACCTCTAATCGTACATGTTAAGAAGCTACTAATTGAATTTGTTTGTGAGGCTTAACGAGTTGAGTTTTATTGACATCAAACTCAACTCTTTTGTAAATTGAGTTTCAAAATTGTGTTCAACCTTGATTCGTTTTTCTTAACAAATAAAGTCAAACAAATTACTTTAATATCATATCAACGGGCTAGGTCAGAACGAACTATGATTTCATGCTATAGTTGCAGTTATTTTGTTCATGCTTTTATGAAAATTGACAAGATGTATATTTATAAGTTACAACTTTGAATAATATTATAATTCAAACTTATTTATATATACATCATCTTTAGAAAGTGATAAATATGGCCTCAACCTTAATTACATACATTTATGGTCCTTAATTTTAAATTTTATACTCCAAAAGAATAATTATAACTTGATATTTGAATTTTGAATATTCAATTATCAAAATTGTTTTAGTAATAACATTATGGCCAAATCACATTTAAGCCTGATGTGGCACCAACTTAAATTACTAGAATACCCCTACGCGCTGATAGTCTCACCTGCCACGTGGATCACCTGAGAGACCGACACGTGGCCAGTCAACACTCCAAAACGGAGTCCGAGAAATCCGGGCCGAACCGGAAGACCCGTTCCATCTTGATCGGGATTATCGGGGGTCGTGCCCACTTATCTCGGGTATTCCAGAACGGGTTCACCTATAAAAAACAAGGACTCTCGCCAGGTATACCTAAGCTCTACAGCTCTCTCATTTACTACTACTTGCATTTACTCTACTGATTTGAGCGTCGGAGTCCACTCCGGGAGATCCAAGCCCCGGCCCTCCATTGTCTTGCAGGTTTTACACCCGAGGTCCGACATCCCCAAGTCCGAGGTTCCATTCCCGAGGTCCAGTCGCAGAGGTGGCACGTGGTGGTCAGTCCCAAAAACCATCATCATTTGGCGCCCACCGTGGGGCCGTCGTCCAGACTCGCTAGCCTCTTCATTCCCTACCTCGCACTTCGGACTTCAACTCCTCACTTCGGACCTCGGTCTTTCCACGAGTGTCAAACGACTTTCGCTCCTTGTCGTAACTGACTACATGGCTCCCCGAAGAGACGTGACTCGCAGCCAGGTCGGAGCCAATCTAGAAGCCCCGCAACAAAGAGAGAATCCACCACCTCCAGTCAATCCCATGCCGGATGACCGACTCACCAGGTTGGAAAACCAGGTCCAACAGCTAACTGAGTTGTTGACTGGTTATCTACACCAGACTGAGCAGCATCGTTCTCATGTGCCCTCTCAGCGGGCGGAGCATCAGTCTCCTCCTCCAGCTCGGGAGCCTCGTCAATCTCGCCAGACGGGCCAGGAAATCCACTCCTCTGAGGCGGCAGGATCCACTTCTGCTCCCTCACAAGAAAGAGGGACTTCGCAGGAGAGACGATTGCGTTTCCTAGAGAAGCAAGTCCAAGAACTCAAGAAGGGAAAGGAAGAGCTACTCCATCTCGGCTCTAACCAACCCTTGAGTAGGGGCATCATGGCCGAGGTTCCACCAGAAAGGTTTCGCATCCCCTCCATCAAGCTCTATGATGGAAGCACAGATCTCTATGACCACGTCGAGCTTTTCTCTTCTCACATGCTGGTACAATCGGGGTCGGACGCGATGTGGTGCCGGGCATTTTCGGCTACTTTGGGAGGACATGCCCGGACCTGGTACTCCTGCCTTCCCCATCGTTCCATCAATCGCTGGGAAGAGCTGAAGACCTGTTTCTTAGCCCACTACGCTCCCTTGAAGCGCCACCGAAAGTCTTCCATGGCTCTGGTAAACATCAAGCAAAACCAGGGTGAATCCCTAAGGGATTTCGTGACGAGGTTCAACGAGGAGGCATTGAGTATCGACGAGTTCGACCAGCGGATCGCAATGGTGGCTCTTCAGAATGGCTTGAGAGCTGGGCCATTTGCTCAGTCCTTAGCCAAGACTCCACCTCGTACTTTCACAGAGGCCTTAGCCCGGGCTAATAAGTACATCAACGCCGAGGAGGTGATGAAGGTGAAGCGGGCGGAACAACCTGACAGGAAAGAAAAAGAAAAGGAGAAGAAAAAGCTAGTGGAAAAGCAGAAGACAGACTATCGCCTCTCCCGAGCTCCAGATCGCCTGGGTTTTGGGGGTGCACGTGGAAGCCCGATGAGTTATACTCCCCTCAATGCCAGTCGAGCCGAGATTCTGCTGGCATTAGAGGATAAGGATTATTTGCGGCGTCCTCCACCGCTGAGGTCTCCACCCAACACTCGAAGCAAAAGGAAGTATTGCCGATTTCACCGCGACCATGGTCATGTTACAGAGGACTGCATCCAGTTAAAAGAAGAGATTCAAGAGCTTATCAACCGGGGTTACCTCCGAGATTTCGTTGGCCAAGAAGGCATGAGTTCGGGTCGAGTTGAGTCCAAGTCGGATGATAGGAGAAGGTCTCCTACACGGGATCGCTTCCGAGAGCGAAGTTGGACACCGTCCCGGAGAGAAGGAAAACAGCCCGTTGGGGATGGATGAGCTCCAGGACCTGTTGCAAATTCGCAAAGCTGCGTGTAATCAGCGCATTGCTAGGGTGTTAGAATCCTTAAGTCTGAGAGGCATATCGACTAAAAGACATGGAAGGCAAGTCCTTGAAGCATACTGGGAATGTCCAAAACTTAAGGAAGTTTCTTCAATGAGGAAGGGAATTCCTCGAACCTCTATGTACTCTTTTTTACGACTAATGGCAAGACCTCGGATTCTCTCCATCTAATAGCAATCTCACAAAGGCCAGCACTTCGCCAGAGAAAAATCCAAGGGTCACGAGCCCTAGGCCGTCCCCAAAGGTGGACTAATGGCCACGGAAAAAACTCTAACCAACACCCTCCTTCGCGTGGGAGTGGCTAAAATCCAAGGGTCACGAGCCCTAGGCCGTCCTCAAAAGAGGACTAAGGGCCACGGAAAAAACTCTAGCCAACACCCTCCTTCGCGTGGGAGTGGCTGAAATCCAAGGGTCACGAGCCCTAGGCCGTCCTCAAAAGAGGACTAAGGGCCACGGAAAAAACTCTAGCCAACACCCTCCTTCGCGTGGGAGTGGCTAAAATCCAAGGGTCACGAGCCCTAGGCCGTCCTCAAAAGAGGACTAAGGGCCACGGAAAAAACTCTAGCCAACACCCTCCTTCGCGTGGGAGTGGCTGAAATCCAAGGGTCACGAGCCCTAGGCCGTCCTCAAAAGAGGACTAAGGGCCACGGAAAAAACTCTAGCCAACACCCTCCTTCGCGTGGGAGTGGCTAAAATCCAAGGGTCACGAGCCCTAGGCCTTCCTCAAAAGAGGACTAAGGGCCACAAAAAAAACTCTAGCCAACACCCTCCTCCGTGTGGGAGTGGCTAAAATCCAAGGGTCACGAGCCCTAGGCCGTCCTCAAAAGGACTAAGGGCCACGGAAAAAACTCTAACCAACACCCTTCTTCGCGTGGGAGTGGCTAAAATCCAAGGGTCACGAGCCCTAGGCCGTCCCCAAAGGAGGACTAAGGGCCACGGAAAAAACTCTAGCTAACACCCTCCTTCGCGTGAGGGGTTGGCTAAAATCTAAGGGTCACGAGCCCTAAGCCGTCCACAAGCCGAAGATGGACTAAGGGCTAAGGAAAAGTTCAGAGCTCAACACCCTCTTTCGTGTGGGAGTTGCGGAAATTCAAGGGTCAAGTGCCTTAGGCCGTCCACAAATCAAAGATGGATTAATGGTTGGAAGAAACTCAACACCCTCATTCGCGTGAGAGTGGCGACAGTCCAAGGGTCAAGAGTCCTAGACCGTTCTCCAATTAAGGAAATATAGAAGGTCAGAGAAGGAAAACCACAGCTGGGCACAAGTCAAATGAAGCTCAATGGGCGCGACCTACCTTGGGAAATCTCAAGCCACACTTGCAAAAAAGGAGAGCCAAGGAAACAGGTTAGTCAAGTTAAGCCTTGTCTTAAAGATTATTTTGTTATCATTAAACAAAGGAAAAGTCCAAGGGTCGGCCATGGCTAACCCAAGGTGATATAAAAATATATATATATTTATATATATATATATAATAATAAAATAATAATAAATAATAAAAAGAGAAATGGGGCAAAAGTCTCAAGGGTCGGCCATGGCCGACCCAAGGACGCCCCTCTATATATATATATATTGTATATGTATAAAATTAGATATTAAAAAAAAAAATCGCCGAAAGAAGAAGCAGGAGGGAGGCGGCCATGGCCGACCTCGGCCATGGCCGATTCGGCCAGGGCCGAGCGCCCCGGCCCTGGCCGACCTCGGCCAGGCCGCTCGGCCTCGCCGAGATCTGGCGAGGCCGAGCATGGCTGAGCCAGAGCTCGGCCATGGCCGAGGAAGCTCGGCCTCGCCAAGGCGAGGCCGAGCATGGCCGACCTCGGCCGCGGCCGAGGTCGGGCCAGGCCAAGCCAGGCCAGGCCGACCTCGGCCATGGCCGAGGCAGCCTGGCCAGTCGACCTCGGCCAGGCAGGCGCCTGGCTGAGGAAGAAAGGAGTTTTTTTAAAAAAAAACAAATAAAAGCAAAGAGGGACAAAAAAATATATATATAAATAAATAACAAATAAGAGGGAAAAAAAAAAAAAAGAAGGAAGGGAGGAAAAAAATTAATCTCAAAAAGTGGGGAGTTTAACGGTCTCATACTTGAAAATACTCCTATGCATTTCGGGAAAATCTACAGTCGAATAGACTCAGAAATTAAGGTACTCCTCGACCTAGTGTGATTCTCAGCTCAGCTCAAGGAGTGGGGGGCAAGTGATGTGGCACCAACTTAAATTACTAGAATACCCCTACGCGCTGATAGTCTCACCTGCCACGTGGATTACCTGAGAGACCGACACGTGGCCAGTCAACACTCCAAAACGGAGTCCGAGAAATCCGGGCCGAACCGGAAAACCCGTTCCATCTTGATCGGGATTCTCGGGGGTCGTGCCCACTTATCTCGAGTATTCCAGAACGGGTTCGCCTATAAAAAATAAGGACTCTCGCCAGGTATACCTAAGCTCTACAGCTCTCTCATTTACTACTACTTGCATTTACTCTACTGATTTGAGCGTCGGAGTCCACCCCGGGGGATCCAAGCCCCGGCCCTCCATTGTCTTGCAGGTTCTACACCCGAGGTCCGACATCCCCAAGTCCGAGGTTCCATTCTCGAGGTCCAGTCGCAGAGGTGGCACGTGGTGGTCGGTCCCAAAAACCATCATCAAAGCCCAATTACCACTACAAGAAAAACGGGTTTTAACGACGGAAAAATCAATCGTTGAATGTTGATTTTCGATCGTTAAAAAGTTGTAACAATGAGAATTTTTCTATCGTCAGTCGTCGTTATTGTCTCTCAGAATAAAAGTCTTTAACAACAGGAATGATAAACCCATTGTTAATTGTATTAGTGACTATATAATTCCCGTCGTTAAAAATAATTATTAACTATCACATTATAATCAAATAACGACAATGTTTCCCATCGTTAATAGTTTAAACAATTAGCGACCGTATGATTCTTGTCGTTAAAAATAACTTTTTAGTTATCAAAACACAAACCAATAACGACAATATTTCTTTTCGTTAATAATGTGAACAATTAGTGACGGCATGATTTCTATCGTTAAAAAAATATATATTTTTTTAATTTTTTTATTTATTTTAATAATATGAAAACAATTGTTAGTCATCAATGACAAAAACATCATATTTTGATATAAACCACCAAACCTATATATCATTATCCATATCAAATTAGAATAAAACTTATAAAATTAAACATGTCATTCAAATAACACCAAAGTAATCATTATCCATTAACATTTACACACCAAAAGTAATATACGCGAGTGCATGTGCTCCCTTCTTAAGTAGTAGTTTTCATATAAATGATGTGACTTATTTATATTCATTTAATTGTTGAATAGATAAAAATACATTAGTCGCACAATTCAAATGGTCGGGTCACGATAAGTTGGGATTCACACCAATATATCGTGGGTTCGATTCCTTGCACTGCGCAGTGAAACAAAATCTCTACCTGCGATTTATCTTTTTTGTCGAAATTGAGAGTATGAGAGACGGGAGACCGCACAAGGACATTAATACCAAAGATAAAAATACATTAAAGTTTAGTAATATTTTTTGTACAAAATTATAAAAATAGTATTTACTTGATTAGAAGAATGTACCGAATAAAAATAAAAAGAAACTTGATATAAATATTTGATGTGAACTAGGAGTAGGAGTCAAATAATAATAATAATAATAATAATAATAATAATAATAATAATAATAGTGTCAAAAAGAAAAGCCTGGGCGTGGGACTGGGCCCAGATTAATTTACAATTTTGGTTGGGCCAACGCTGGGCCTTCCCAGCTCTAGAGTAATTTGAACATAAAAACCCACCTGAAATTAAGACTCTATTTGATTCAGTCTTGTCTTTAGTCCAAATATTTTGAGAAAGTTGGTCATGGTGTATATTTGCAATAACCACGTTATGTACTTTAAAAGGTGGGGTTTTGGGTTTAGGGCTGCAATAACCATAGGATGAAGATCTGAGAAGAACAGTTGCTAAATCCCTCAAAACTGGAAGAGAAAATCACAGAAGGAGGAGGAGAAGATGGAGTTGCAGTTAGCTTGTCGAGGGCTTCAACCACCAAGAATCAGATTGTCTTCCAATCAAGGTTCGTTCACTCAACATTCTGTGAGTAATTTCAAGAAACCAAGACTTGGGGTTAGAAATTTATGCAAGAGTATTTGTCATTTTCTTCCCTTGAGTACCCTTAATTCTATGTTTGGTTGTTGAGAAAATTTCGGCGGCTTGGAATCTTTCAGTATGCTGTGCTGTCTAGCTATATTTTGAAACGGCAGTGTATGAAGCTCCGTTTTCGGTGAAAATCAATCGACAGTGATGAAGCTTTGTTTTCCTTTTACCATTTCCTCTATTTCCAAACGATGTTTCAAATTAGGGCCTAGCGTTTTGATTTACTCTGACCGTGAATTTTGTTCAGCTTGTTTGATTGGTGGTTTGAAGAGAACATGTAAGAACTCTTCATGGCGGAGCTTCGAGAGTGGAGTTGCTGTTTATGCTTCTAAGTCAAATTCTGGGGCAAAGTTGACTTTGTCAGGAAGGGAGACAACTGCATTGCGTGCGAGTGGGGTTGATGGAGTCGAACCTTTTCGGGGTAAATCGGGCTCTGTCTCGTTTTATGGATTGACTCATCAGTTGGTTGAAGAAGGTAAATTGGTTTCAGCCCCTTTCAAGGAAAGTAGTGGCTCGTTTCTTTGGGTTCTGGCTCCAATTGTGATGATTTCGTCGTTGGTGCTTCCACAGTTCTTCCTCAGCACATCAATAGATGCTTTCCTCAAGGATGAGATTCTCTCAGGTACATATGTCATCGTGGTTCTCTATATTAATTTATTAGTGGGTTATTGTGGAAAATTTGACTAATTGATTTGTCTTTATTGCTTAGGGGGGGATGTGTCTTTTCCTGTATCCTTCAGCTTTTCAGCCTAGTGCAACTATCAGTATGAATGAACTACATGCTTCTGATATGGACCAATTTTGTAACAAAGTAATGTGATACACAAGTGTCATGTACCTAGGGTTGGAGGGAGGATTGGACAGAAATGGGGGAGATAATAGACAAAAATGAGGGAGAGTTGTAGACAAAACAGAGAAAGTAAAGGGAAACGGGAGGGAATTTGAGAGAGAATTGATGAAAGGGGAAAGTTGAAATTCAACTATCATTCATAACATGTCCTACCAACAGAATTTTGTAGCTTTATATAGTTACTCTATAGAAAATAACAAATTAATAGAAAAATACAACTAAAGGAAAATACAAGTAAAATGTGAAATAGGCTAATTACTATTTTAGCCCAAGTAAACCCTTTGGTCCTGACATTTCCCCTCGCCTTAAAACATTTATTGTCCCTAGGAAATGCCAACCCTCCACAACTTCCAAATTGCTTTTTTCTTCTCTTCCACAACTTGGGTGGCACAATCTTGAAAAACTTCTGTAAGCCTTGTTGGAGGAAATAAAGATAAGTAGCCGAGAAGATAAGGGATATTGTGACCAACTTGAAGAGATAGAGATATGCTCTATCATAAGAGGAATTCTAATCTGTAAATTAGAGATTATTATTGTTATAATCTAAACCTAAAAAGTAGGAAATTATCTAGTCCTATATTTTAGGAGATTTCTTAGGAGATTATGTGTATAAATTAGTTCTTTATGTTTCAAATAACATTAACGAAAGTAGTTTTCTAGTTAAGGAACTTCCGATCCATTTATTTCATCATGGTATCAGAGCATCAGGTTTTATAGCAAGGTGGTTCTCTCGTTTTTCCTCTTGTTTCAATTGGTCGAAATTCTGTAAGTTCTCGATATGGCTGAAGATTCATCAGCCAGTAGAACTTCTACTCCCCAACCAACTGTTACTCGAGTCTCTCAAGTTCCTTAACCTCCAACCACTCTTGAAAATCATGCTCTCCAAATCACCCAGCATAAACTAAATGGAACCAACTTCAAGGAGTGGTTCCAATCTGTGTTGTTGGTAATCCGCGGCAAAGGCAAGATCGGATATCTCAATGGAATGATCTCTAAGCCAAGTGCTGATTCAGAAACGTATGGTATATGGGAATCTGAAAACTCGATTGTTATGGCATGGCTGGTCAACTCCATGGAGCCTAAGATTGGAAAAACCTATTTATTCTACAAAAGAACCCAAGAAATATGGGAAGCCGTGTAGGAGATCTACTCAGACATGGAGAATACTACACAAAGCTTCCAGCTACGTTCCACTCTCCGAACAACACGATAAGATAATAATTCGGTGACTGAGTATTACAATACATTAATCGAATTATGGCAAGAAATAGATTTGTTTCATGAGATTGAATGGAAGTGTTCCGACGATGGAAAGAAGTATGAAAAGATGATAGAAAAAGAGAGAGTTTTTGATTTTTTACATGGTTTAAACTCTGATCTTGATGAGGTGAGGGGGAGATTGCTTGGAACAAAACCCTTCCCAACAATAAAGGAAGTGTTCGTAGAAGTAAGGAGAGAGGAAAGCCGAAAAAAGGTAATGCTCAATTCCTCAGGGGTTATTAATTCTGATTAGTCATCAGCATTAGTAACATTGAAGTCAAGAACTTTCGGTCCACCTAAAAGTGAGCCAGTGAAAGATAAACCTTGGTGCGATCATTGCCACAAGCCATATCATACCAAGGAAACTTGCTGGAAGATTCACAGGAAACCATCAAATTGGAAGCCCAAACACCTACGGAAGGGATCACAAGTAGCCTATGGAGGAGAGTCAGAAGCTGGAAAAACAACAAATTTTACTATATCTACAGAACAATTGGAGATGCTACAACAACTCTTACATCAAACTAAGGAGACAAAATCAGAGACAAGTGAAGGATCCAATCCGATAGCTCTCTTGCTAAGCAAGGTATAACAGCCCACTCACTAATCTCATTTAGGTCCCCTATAGATTGTTGGGGAGCCTCAGACCACATGACCGGGTTTATGCAACTGTTATCAATTTATGAATCATTTGATCGAGGAATACCAGTCTCTATGGCTGATGGTACTACAGCTGTGGCCGTAGGGAAAGGCTTAGTCAAAGTAGCAGGCTTAGCCCTAAGATCAGTGTTATTTGTGCCCAATCTAAAGTACAACTTGCTGTCTGTAAGTAAGCTAATAAAACAACATCAATGTGTGGTAATTTTTTCTTCTTTTGGTTGTGAATTTCAGGATCAACTTTTGGGGAAGATGATTGGCAATGTTGAAGAAGCAGGAGGTCTTTATTATGTTACAAAGAATGGTCAGTCTACTAGATCTAGCTCTCAACCACCAACCTCTTTGACTACTGTTTCAGATTCTGCACTTATGCTATAGCATAAGCGTTTAGGGCACCCTAGTTTTCATTATCTTAAGACTTTGTATCTCTCTCTTTTCATCAATAAAAGCAATCATTCTCTTCATTGTGAGCAGTGTATTCTTGCTAAACAAACTATAATTGCTTATCCTTCTCATGTATATAAACCTACAAAACGATTCTACTTGATTCATAGTGATATTTGGGGACCCGCAAGAATATCTAATTTAACAAACACCTTGTGGTTTATCACTTTCATTGATAACCACACAAGGGTTAGTTGGGTATTCTTGATAAAAGATAAATCTGAAGCTTACGCTACATTCAAACAATTTCATCAAATGGTTCGAAATGTGTTCCAATCCTCTATCCATATGTTACGTTTCGATAATGGTAGAGAATATTTTTCCAATGAATTTACCAATTATCTAACTAACCATGGAATTATCCATCAAAGTTCATGCCCCTATAATGCTCAACAGAATGGTGTGGCAGAACGAAAGAACAACCATCTCCTTGAAATTGCTAGAGCACTGCTATTCACTAATCCAGTCCCTAATACCTATTGGGGAGAGGCTATTCTCACATCTTCTTACCTCTTTAATAGGCTTCTGTCCAAAGTCCTTTCCTTTAGAACACCTTTAAATGTTCTCCTTGATTCCTTTCCACACTACAAACATACCTTAAACACTCTCCCACCAAAAATTTTCGGGTGTACTGTATTTGTTCACAGCCACTCAATTTCCCAATCCAAGCTTGATCCTAAGGCACTTAAATGTGTGTTTGTTGGGTATTCTCCTACTCAACAAGGTTATAAATGCTATAATCCCTCTACTAAACGGTTTATAGTGTCGTGATGTCTCTTTTCTTGAAGACCAACCCTTCTTTTCTATGTCTCATTCTGATTCCAGCACAACTCGAGCAGAACTATGGGACTCTCTTTTCCCTCCTCACCAATTCCAAAGTCTTGAACCCTCTTCTATCATTGAATCAACCCCTGAATCGTGTTTTCTAACTCCCAATTCAGTGTCTAATTCAGGGGGAGTTCAAGTAGACCGGATTCAAGAGCATCCAGCCTTGAATAAACCACTCTTTGTATATTCTAGAAGACCTCGTGACCCTCAATCAATTCCAACATCTGATCCAGAAGTTGGTTCAAAAACAGAAAGTACAGAAAGTGCTGACAATTTACAGGAGGCTAAGGCTACCTCTAATGAGGAGGATCTTCTTCTTGATGTTCCTATAGCTATACGGAAGGGAGTAAGGTCTTGTACACAACATCCAATTGCTAACTATGTGAGATATTCTAAACTCTCTCCGAAATTCAAAGCATTCAGCATGAGTATAGAGGAAGTGGTTATTCCCAGAGGCATAAATCATGCATTGCAAGATGAGAGGTGGAAGGAAGCAGTGCTGAATGAAATGCAAGCCTTGGAGATTAACAACACATGGGATATAGTAGATTTGCTTGCTGGAAAGAAAATTGTGGGAAGCAAATGGGTGTTCACAATCAAATATCACTCAAATGGGAGTATTGATAGCTATAAGGCAAGATTAGTAGCCCAATGGTTTACCCAAACCCAAGGACTTGATTATGAGGAGACGTTTGCTCCAGTTGCCAAACTAAACTCTATTCGAGTGTTGATTTCAGTAGCTGTTAACCTAGATTGGAAGTTGCACTAGTTGGACATCAAGAATGCATTCCTACATGGAGAGTTGGAAGAGGAGATCTATATGAGGATTCCCCCTGGTTTTGGAAAAGAAGACACAAGAAGGAATGTATGCAAATTGAATAAATCTCTATATAGCGTAAAGCAATCACCTAGGGCTTGGTTCAAAAGATTTAGTGATACTATTATTCAGTTGGGATATACACAAGGAAACGCCAATCATTCCATGTTCACAAAGGTGGAAGAAGATGGCAAGAGAACTATCCTTATTGTGTATGTTGATGATATAATCATTACAGGAAGGAATGATCCTGAAATTGAACGATTAAAGAACAAGCCCGAAATTGAACGATTAAAGAACAAGATGAGAGTTGCTTTTGAGATAAAAGATTTGGGGGAATTGAAGTATTTTTTGGGCATGGAAGTAGCCAGAAGCAAGGGTGGTATCTACATATCTCAAAGAAAATATACACTTGACTTGTTAAAAGAAACGGGCAAGCTAGGGTGCAAACCAGCCAATACACCATTAGAGCCTAATTGGAAGAATAAAGGAGACAACAAGCAAGATTATCCAGTAGACAAGGGAAGATATCAGTGTTTGGTGGGAAAACTGAATAACTTATCCCTTACAAGACTCGACATTACATATGTTGTGATCATATTAAGCCAATTCATGCATGCTCTCAAGAAAAGACATCAAGAGGCAGCTTATCATATATTGATATATCTCAAAGGGACACTAGGAACCGGACTCTTGTTTAGAAAAAAGCCAAAACAGAGAAATTTGTGGATTTGGAGCTATAGAGGACAGTAGGTCTACATCTGGGTTTTGCACAAGATTATGGGGGAATTTAGTAACCTAGAGGAGCAAAAAGCAATTGGTAGTAGCAAGAAGCAATGCCGAAGCCGAGTTTTGAGCCATTGCACAAGGAATATGTGAGCTGATTTGGGTAGAAAAGATAATGAAAGATTTACAGCTACCAATATCCTCACCGAAGATGTTGTATTGTGACAGCAAATTAGCCATTAGCATTGTCAACAATCCGGTCCAACATGACCGGATGAAACATGTAAGGATCAACCGGCATTTTGTCAAGGAAGAAATAGATAGAGGAGAGGTAAGCCTGACCTATATACCTACCAAGAATCAAGAGGTAGATATCCTTGCTAAAGCCATGAATAAGCAAGGGTTTGAATCCATTAGAGGCAAGATAGGAATGATAAATATCTATTTACCAGTTTGAGAGGGAGTGTTGGAGGAAATAAAGATAAGTAGCTGAGAAGATAAGGGATATTGTGACCAGCTTGAAGAAATAGAGATATGCTCTATCATAAGAGGAATTCTAATCTGTAAATTAGAGATTATTATTGTTATAATCTATACCTAAAAAGTAGGAAATTATCTAGTCCTATATTTTAAGAGATTTCTTAGGAGATCATGTGTATAAATTAGTTCTTTATGTTTCAAATAACATTAACGAAAGTAGTTTTTCAATTAAGGAACTTCTGATCCATTTATTTCATCAAGCCTAACACATTGTCAATAGCTCTCTTAGACTCATTGGCTGAAACAAAACCAGAAACAACCACTCTAGTTGTCATAGTTAGCAGCTAAAACCCTGTCGACTGCTATTCACACCAATTTTTCCCATTACTGCTCGTTCGATGTTTGGCTATTTGGAGTCCAAAGGAATGACTAACTATGCCAATGTCTTCCTTTAATAGTTCATCACGATCTAATACAAGTAAGGATGGCAGACACACATCCATAGATGCAATTAATGTATTCCAAACAAACCAATGGCCATTCTCTATTGCAAAAATATCTACAATAACCTGTAGATGCAGCGATTGAGTAATGTAGACTTGCTTTGGATATTCAAACAAAAACTGTATGAGAGTAGTAGAATTAGGAGTTGCTGCAACATCAATTCCAGTCATCATTCTAGCCTTCATCACAACGGACAAAAATCCTAATTGGTCAGCTGGAATGAGAACAAATAAAATAGCAAGAGCTTTGTTCCACAACAAAACTTTTGGCTCCTTTAGCTATTTCCCTTAGTTGAAACCTTGATAGGGATTTATTTGTTGAAGCCATACTCTTTGACATCTCCAAAGCAATGTTTTGCTTTACTGGTACAAAGTACCATAACCTTCCTTGAAAATTTGAATTGTCCAACTCATGCAAAACCTTGTTTCCAACCATAAAGCCTGCTTCAGTTCTTTTTCATAGTTGTCCTCCAATTACTAGTAGCTTCCATATTTCCTTATCAAACCCAATTACCTTCACAATATTGGAAGATATCTCAGTTGAGGATATATCTCCAATCATACCATTTCCAATAATAGTAAGGGACTCAAATTTCTTTGCCAGTCAAGAGCCGATCTGATACTGCAGCTCACCAATTGGAATTTGAGCAAATAAAATAGCAGAAAACGGTTCCTCCCAAGCTGTTTCCTGCTCACTACCATACACCCAAGATTTATCTTCAACAAATTTCTCCTCCAATGGTGTCTTAGTGTTAACTCCTGCAAATTTCTCCTCATGATTTCTGTTGTATCCAACTGAAACTGTAGCATTTTTCTGCTGCAGTTGAGACTCAAATTATTTCACACGTGCACTATCAGTCATGGCAGAAATCTCACGAGCAGGACAAGTTGAAGGCCAAGAAACAAGAGCTCTATACATCCTGAATTCAATACTCACTGCGACCTAATTGGCTTTGGTTTGACAGTCTTAGAATTCGCTTGAAATTGACAGCAATGAACAGCTTAGATTGTTAACAATCAAGGAGCAGGAGAAGTTGGAGGAATCCATCTCTAAACAAAATCCACCTCTTGAATTACTTCTCCTCTGCATCCGCTTCACTAATGCACCGTTATCACCCTTTAGTGACCGTGGATCAACTGCTAAAAAGTTTCTAGAATCCAGCTGCTTGGAAATCTCTTGAATCTACCACTGTCACAATCGTAATTGAGGAATCAGCAACTTGATAATCACCTCTAGCATTGCTTCACTGAATCACCTGCTAGGAATCACCTATCAACAACTGAACCTTGATTGGCTGCTAAAATTCCCAAAATCATAGCCGTGAGTTGGCAGACTTTGATTCTATATCAGCTCTAAATTTGCCTCCAATAATCGCCTAATCCAGCTGCTCAATTGCGCCTCCAAAATCTGAGCCTAACTATTAAGAATTTGTCGAAATCACAATCGGATTCACCTGGCCAAGTCGCCTTCAAATTCTGGGCTTTAGATATCAGCCGACACTCACCCTCTCGCAGCATGTGGAAATCGCCTGATTGCTTCACTGTCCTAAATGCAAAAATTCACTGGAATAGTTGGAATCACCTCCAAGTATCCTTGGCTCAGAATAGTCTCCTAGTTTGTCTCAATCGTTGTTTCCAATTTGAAAACCTATTTCGCCTTTGAAACAACAATCACCAAAGATTCACAATTGCCTGACTTCCCTTCTGAGTTTGCCTTCCTGAAGCACACACTGTAGCGGTTGAGGACCGTTGCGATCGCCTTCCTGAATTGCATGCTGGCGGTTACTGTAGCAACCGCCAAAAATCAATCAGCCGAGAATCAGCTTCCTATGGTTCAATTGGCTCTATTTCGATCTGTCTCTTCTATCTTCAACTTGATTCAGAATTCATGCCAAGAGCTGTTGGAAATTAATAGCCGAGTGTCACGAACCTAGGGTTCGTGATAGGTTAAAGGGAAAATGGGGAAGAAAATCAGATTGAAGGAGGGAGAGATATTAAGAGAAAGAGAGGGAGAAATAGAAGAATAGAAGAAAGAGGAAAAAGAACGAGAGAGAAAGAGTGGAATATTAGAGAGAAAATAGTATTCAATTCATTAATTCTGGATAAGGAAACAAACCATTACAGCAACCTTTTATAGGCCTATTTGCCTTCTAACAGCCTAGCACATGCTCCCATGTGCTTCTAACCATTTGCTAAAATATCTAAAATATTTTCTAACTATTATTAACCTATTACTATATTGCCCTCTATAGATTCTTGGGTCATGACAATTCCTCCCACTTTGAGAGAGTTCTTGTCCCCAAGAACTTACAACAATTTAGCCATTGCTCCTCAACTAATACCAACTCTCTCTAGCTTGATTGTTCTTTCTTTTATCATTCCCTTTCTAGGCCGCTTCTTGTTTGTTCTTGGATACTCCTCAGCTGAAACAAAAATGATAATCAGTGCAATCAAAGCTACATCTTCCTCCAAGGAGCGACATACCATTTTCCGTGGGTTGATGATAGCTACCAAATTAAGATAGCTTGTACCCATAGATTGAGGATCCAATATGATGCCAAATCCAGTCAATATATCATTATCTGGGGCCTTCATTGAATTTAGCTGCTTCTAATCACAGGCAACAGCTGAAACTTGCAGTCCTTCAGCCTTCAATTGTTGTTGTAGGGCTGGTTGCAGAGCAGCTGTGGCCAAATTCATGTCCAAGTCTCCCAATTTCTTGTTGGCTCCCATCAGTACTGTTTTTTGATTGACTACCCCAATCATTTCTTGGTTTGGACCTCCTCGATTATCACCTGGAACATCCTTAATGATGACTGAAGTTTCAGTTATGATCTCTTGATTCCCTGCAAGTAATTCAACAACTTCTTTTCCCTTTTGTTAGCTGCAATTCCCCCCTATTTGGACTTCTTTTTCAGCAATATCAGATGATCCCTCTGCATTGGCTGCCATATCAATCTGTTCATTATAATTTTCCTTGAGATTATGCTTTTCACCACCAAATTTACTCTCAATATTGCAGCCATCTTTCTGGTCACTATTGCCGCCCTCACAATGCTTCTTTTTCTGCCCAAAGTTTAGAGTAGGCAATGAATCAGTTGTTCGTACTCTTGTCTCCTCCTTCAACTGCTCTACTCCAAGGAAGTCCTCCTTGTTAAAACTTCCGTGATAATCATCAAAATATTTTATTGGAAAGTTGTAATGATACTTCTTAATTAGTATCATCGCAAACTCGTGCAACTTCTCGCGGAACATACGGCCAAATTCCTTACACTCTTCATCAAATCCATTGTTGGTTCCTTTGTCCAATTGGCTGATCCCCTTCTTCTGTTCCTTGTTGCTGCCAACTGAAAATGCAGCCTTTTTTGGCTGCCATTGAAGCTCCATTTCAGCAAAAAATGGAGCATTCATCTGCTGCAATTGAGGCTCCAATGGTCTCCTACGTGCACTGCTTCCCAAGGTTTCACGAGCAGGACATTTCATTGAAAATGCAGCATCCTTGGGCTGCAATTGAGGCTGCTCTCTTGCATGAAAATTATCCACTGAAAATGTAGCATCATTCAGCTGCAATTGAGACCCTATTTGTTTCATGTGTGCCTGCTTTCTTGCATGAAAATTAACCACTGAAAATGCAGCATCATTCGGCTACAATTGAGACCCCATTTGTTTCATGTGTGCCCTGCTTCCCATGGTCGACATCTCACGGACATGACACTTGGAAGACCAAGGGATAGGGATTGTATACATACTGCTCTTCACTGATTTGCTGCTATTAGTCATTGAATTTCTAATCGCTGAAATTGATTGCCTCGGCCTTCAACTCGGATCTATCGGAATTGCCAGAGCTCATTGGAATCTGCTTCGCACTTCCAAGTTCGGCCTCAGCTATCAGCCCAAGCTCAATCTCTGTGTGTCAGAATCGAATTTCTGCTTCGTCCTCAATTGCGCATGCTGATCGACTCTGATGCAGTTGACACAATTTTTCGGATTCAAGCCTAAATCCGTCTGACCCTCCTTCGCATGCCAATTTCGTGCAAGACTTATTAAAATTCACTGTCGTTCGTCAACATCTTGCCTCGCCCATTCCGAATCTGTTGTTGAATCACCTTCGTAAATCACTGTTGGAGATTAATCTCCCAACATCAACCACCTTCAAGGTTGCTGGAGTCGCCGAACCTGCTCTACCTAACCACCGACCGCAATTGACAACGGTCGCATCTCCTACTTCCTCGTCCGACTCACTCGTGAACCTCTTGGTCGTTCCCGTCACTGCCTTCGACGGACTCCCACACCAATCACGAATGCTCCTCAGTTCGTGTCCCACCTAGCCGTTGCTTCTTTCCGGTACTCGAATCCTTCCCAACCCGATTGGTTGGTGTTTTCGATCGGGTTGATGTTCAATGGGTTCGCCCGGAGGTCTGGGTAAGGCCGATGACTGCTTGATTTCTAGCCCAATTTGTGATCGCTTTTGATTCTAGAAATCACTAGAACTCACTGCTACTCCAATCGCTACACCCACTGTATCGCGACACACTTGATTCCAACCCACTGTATTGCGTTATTCCCGAGTTCAAATAACGACACCCACATAATCGCTAATACTTGGAATCCCACTCCAATCACGACCTTCTGGGCCAAGGACCACTATCAGATAGCTCCTTGCATTCGTCTGGGTTACCGAGAATCGTGGTCGTACCTCACCTCCTCTATCACGGTCGGATATGAAAATTCACTAACCTGATCGTCCTTCAAAGTCGTCTTCAGCAACCAAACTCACCTTCGACTCTGATTCTAGTAGCAGCGAATTGCAAATGTTGTTCCTCTTCAAGCCGAACCAGCTGCCACAATTTCCTTCTCAGGCAGCGGAATCAAATTCCGAGGTTCAGCCAAAAATCGCCTAGAATCGAATCACCCAATCACCGATGTGGCTAAAGAACCCTGGCTCTGCTGCAATCTTCTTGGAGCCACTGTCGAAACTCATCGATATTCACCGTCGGAACTCGAATCAAAACCACAGCCAATGATGGACTGCTCTGATACCATTTGTCACAAACCTAGGGTTCGTGATAGGTTAAAGGGGAAATGG
Organism: Diospyros kaki; assembly: GCA_036245055.1. Lineage (NCBI taxonomy): Eukaryota > Viridiplantae > Streptophyta > Magnoliopsida > Ericales > Ebenaceae > Diospyros > Diospyros kaki. Next base: position 11,166,286 of record BSEG01000003.1, read on the forward strand.
GGAAGAAAATCAGATTGAAGGAGGGAGAGATATTAAGAGAAAGAGAGGGAGAAATAGAAGAATAGAAGAAAGAGGAAAAAGAACGAGAAAGAGTGGAATATTAGAGAGAAAATAATATTCAATTCATTAATTCTGGATAAGGAAACAAACCATTACAACAACCTTTTATAGGCCTATTTGCCTTCTAACAGCCTAGCACATGCTCCCATATGCTTTTAATCACTTGCTAAAATATCTAAAATATCTTCTAACAACTATTATTAACCTATTACTATATTGCCCTCTATAGATTCTTGAGTCATGACACTGAGGAACGACTGTTCTGATACCAAATTGTCATGTACCTAACGTTTAGTCTAGGGTTTGGATTGGAATTTGAAAGAATTCGAGGGAATTAAGATAAAGAATAGAAGGATTGAAGGGAGGATTGGACAGAAATGGGGGAGATAATAGACAAATGAGGAGTGTTGCAAACAGAATAGAGAAGGAGAGAAATTAGAGAGAAAGTAGAGTGAAATGAGAGGGAAATTGAGAGAGAATTGATGAGAGGGGAAAGCTGAAATTCAAGTATCATTCATAACATGTCCTACCAACAGACTTCGATAGCTTTATATAGCTACTATATAGAAAATAACAAACTAACAGAAAAATGCAACCAGAGGAAATACAAGTAAAATATAAAATAGGCTAATTACTATTTTAGCCCTATTCGACCCTTGGGTCGACAAGCAGTTTTTTAAACATCTGATAAGTTACGGGTCAATGTCCTAAATTTACTACTTTTATCGTCAAAATCCAGTTTTCCTGGCATGTGGATTGTTGCAACCTTTTCTTTTGACATATTGGCATAATGGGGGGAACTTTGTGCATTAACTGAATTGATGAATCAAGGAGTGGCATTAGTAATATTTCTATTTTCAAATTATTTTGCATTCAAAGATTTAGTAATTGGAGCTTGGCATTACGGGGATTTATGTTTTGCTGGGTCTCACTTAGATGACACTTCTGAATTTTAGTGTTCCAGGGGCTGCATGCTGCTCTGTTTAATCAAGATTGCAATCATGCTTTAAGAATATGATATTTTGATTTTAAAAATAGGATTTTGATTAGGATTTATCTTGTTCTGTTTTGATTTATCCTAGTTAGTTAGATAATAGAATTTTATTTGATTTAGAGTTTAGATAGAGTTATGTTTGATTTAAGAGATTATAATCATATTTTGATTAGTTGTTATCTCTAGATAGGTTATATTTTAATTTCCTATAAATAACATAATGTAACCTTTTATTCAGCTTTGGATGATTGAATAATATGATTTCCCCTTCTTGAGTCTATCTCTCTCTCCGTTCTCTTCTCCCCTCTTCTTCTTCTTCTTCTTCTTCTTCTTCTTAATCTCTTCTGTTTCTTGCCTACTTTCTGCAACTCTCTCTCTCTCTCTCTCTCTCTCTGAGTCTATCTCTCTCTCCGTTCTCTTCTCCCTTCTTCTTCTTCTTCTTCTTCTTCTTCTTCTTCTTCTTCTGTTTCTTGCCTACTTTCTGCAACTCTCTCTGTCTCACACAGCTTTTCCTTCTTCTTGCATCTTTTTCTTCTCTTCTTCTACTTAATCCCTTATCTTCCTATTGTCCCACCTCAGAATAGTATTTCACTAACTGATCCAGTTCAATGTAGCCACCTGCTAACTGCGTGTTTATGCTGTGGAGGAATTAGTGCTCTACATTTTTGTTCTATCTATGTACTGAATATTTAGATTTTGTATTGAAATTGTCACATTCTCACCAACTGGCTGCCTCACAGAATGAAGAGAGTATAGAGAACAACTTAAAATTATTCAGACATTAAGACTAACTCCTATAATCTCTCCGACTATTTATAGAAACATATAATCTCTCCGATGTGCAACTAACTCCTATCTGATTTTATATATATTTTTTTTTTCCAAATTAAGTGTAACATAGAACAAGACAATGAGAGGATGAACCATGTGAAAACAAAAAGGAAGAGGCAAGCCAAGGAGCTATATGTTAGAACTCACTAAAAACATAGCTCAAATTTATCAAGATTAAGTTGGATATCATCCCGTAAACCAGAAACAATTAATGAGGTTTCCTTCCAATAAAAATGAATGCTGGAAACAGTAGAAGCTCTAACATTCTTCTTGTGCTACAAACAGCACATCACATAAAAATGAGATAGTCAAGCATGTTCTAACTCTTACTCAGACTAGCTTGATTCCAGTATATAGGAGATTTAGAACTGAAGTTAGCATCACCCTTAAAACACAAAAAATAGATACTAGAAAGCACCAAATTTCCCTCACCTTGAGAATATCTAAGAAGCGAGTAATTTGAAGAGTCCCCATTTTCCTTGCACATATGGTACCAGTCCACCATATATGCATTTTGCCTATGCATATTAGCTCAAGAATAGATCTAAGAGAAACTAGGCTGACCTAAGAGCCATCTTCAACAGTAGTCCATTATTGTTGCTGACCATGAGACCATGGCTACCTAGAAAGAATCTGTGGTTTCCAAACACAATATCTTGGCTTGATCACTTCGACCTCCACCTTCGAAGGGAAAGTAAATAAATAACTAGCCCCACTTAAATCCTTCGTCTGAATTGCACATTCCTTATTGATAATTTACCCTTTAAAATGAATGAGTCTTTGTCCACCTCAACAAACCCAAGGAATGCCTTTGTCAGCCCCACTATTCTGTGGATTTACTTGGCCAGTTTAGAATCTCCAAACTGGCAGGTATAATTAAAGCCTGCTGAAACTCTGGAGTGAAGCTCCATGCACCTTAGATTCCCAACATATTTCTCCAGCTGTGAATTGGACTTGAGAGTCTGCTGCCTCTCTTCACTGCTTAGATATCTGGTGAGCTTTTGGTGATAGTATAGCTTGTATTACTGAAAAGGGAAGGGAATTACAATGCTGGAAATGAACAAAATCAAAGAAAAATGGACATTTGAGAGGTCTAAGCTTTCCCACAATATTCACCAAAATATTCCTTGCCTTCTACTCTATTTATAGGAATCTGTTGCCCGCACATCCCCCCCCCCTGCTCTTCCCATTCTACCCCTTAACTGAATTTGTTGTTTGCACATGCGCCCATTGGCCTTCTCCCATTTTAGTATTCCTATTCTGCCCTTATTTCTTACGTCTTTGGTAGTGGAATGTTATGGGCTGCCTATCAATACTCCCCCCACATAACTCTCCTTGTTGTCAAGGTGAAAAGCAGGGAACTGTTGTAGGTTTCTCAAGTGGTCTAGGACCAACTTGGGCTTGGAGTATGTGAATCTTGTCTTTAATTCGCTGGGCTGACTCCATGATTTGTGTTAGACCCGATGGCTGTAACACTCTAACTTCTGCCTTGATTTCTAGCTTCAACCCGTTAGCAAAGAGGCCCTCCAGTATGGCCTCTGAAACTTTGCCCATCGAGGCCGCTAAAGTCTCAAAGAGGAGGTTGTATTCCTGCTCGAAGTCATTCTACCTGAGGGCCAAGAGCCTCTTCTCCATTGATCCCTCATGCAAAGATCAGAATCGTTTACATAGGTGGATCTTCAGCTCCTCCCAACTCCTAAATCCCCTTCTCTGTTGCTCCCATTGGTACCAAGCTAGGGCTCCTCCTTCAAAACTCAGTGCTACTGTTTCGATTTTCTCTGACTCCGTCAACCAATTCACTTCGAAATACCTTCCTACTCGAAACAACCATTCATCTGGTTGTCTTCGCTGAAGATCAACATCTCCAATCTTCTTTTACGGACTTCCCTGCTCCAATTTCCACCACCCACTTTCCCTTTTTCTCTACTACCACTCTCAACACCATGGGTAATCCCAGAATTCTAAGTGGATTCTAGCGTTCCCTTGCGCTTCCTCTCTCTTTCTTGTTCTTCCCATTTCGATCTCATGAGGCTAAATTGCTCCATCATAATCGACATATTCTTCTCCATGCTCTGCATTCGCTGCATCTCCGATTTCAGTGAGTCCAGCTCACTAAACAATCCGTCTAACCGCCCCTCCAAGACTCCTACTTGCTCAGTGAGGTTTACCATGGGGATCGGTTTTATGCTCTGATACCAAAAGGCGAGCTTCTGGTGATAGTATAGCTTGTATTACTGAAAAGGGAAGGGAATTACAATGCTGGAAATTAATAAAATCAAAGAAAAATGGACATTCAAGAGGTCCAAGCTCTCCCACAATATTCACCAAAATATTCCTTGCCTTCTACTCTATTTTTAAGAATCTGTTGCCCACACATGCCCCCCCCCCTTCGCTCTTCCCATTCTACCGCTTAACTGAATTTGTTGTCTGCACATGCACCCATTGGCCTTCTCCCATTTCAGTATCCCTATTTTGCCCTTATTTCTTACGTCTTTCGTAGCGGAATGTTATGGGTTGCCTATCAATATCATTTTCATTTTCTTCTACCAAATGAAAAATCTTCTACCTTATTTGAAATTCTCTTCAGTCTCTCATTCTTGTCTCAAATTCTTCATATTTCAGCTTATATGGGTTCATATTCTTAGGTAGTTACCTGTTTGAATGGTCATTCAGTGCTTGATGCTAAAATTACCTGTCTAATAACATATTTGATGCAGTTTTTTGTTTTACCCTGTAGGGTAAAGCATACCTATTGAAACATGCATGTCTTCTTGTTTTTACCCTGTAGTGTGAAACATATCTATTGAAACATGCATGTCTTCTTGTATGTCCTTTTACTCTTTTTGCATTGTCTTGCTTCCAAGTATCTATCCTTTCCAATTCATGAATTAGGAATCCATAAATTCTTCTATGGCTTGTTATGCAGAAATTGTAGCATCTTTTTCTTCTGAGGCCAGTTTTTATATTGGGCTGGCAACATTTCTGCTTGTAACCAACCGTGTTCAGAGCCCATATCTGCAATTTAGCCCAAAGAGGTGGAGCCTCATCACAGGACTCAGAGGATACATGGCATCTGCCTTTTTCACCATGGGATTAAAAGTTTTTGTCCCGATATTTGCTGTCTATGTCACCTGGCCAGTACTCGGCTTGGCAGCATTGGTTGCAGTAGCTCCCTTTCTTGCTGGGTGCCTGGCACAATTTGTGTTTGAGACGGTTGCGGACAAACGTGGCTCATCTTGTTGGCCTCTAGTTCCTATAATTTTTGAGGTAAATGACTATATGTTGAGACTCCGTAGCATCCCCTCTACTGGAAAAAATCGTTTTGCGAAAATTTTGGATTGTTTTGGCAGGTTTACAGACTCTATCAGCTGACGAAAGCTGCCTACTTCATTGAGAAGTTAATGTTTACGATGAAGGGGCTTCCCGTAACTCCAGAGGTGATGGAAAGAAGCGGTGCCATGGTTGCTATGCTAGTGACGTTCCAAGTGCTTGGTGTCATTTGCCTCTGGTCCTTGATAACCTTTCTTCTAAGGCTATTTCCTTCCCGACCCGTTGCAGAGAAGTACTGAATTTTTTTGTTTTTTGGGATGTAAAATGCAAATATAAAGAGGAGGGGGGGGGAGAGGAATTTCTATTGCTGTGCAAGAATATGTTTACATATGTGCTTGTCCTCTCTTTGTAAATCGATCTTTCGTACTGAGTAAAAAGGAAGAAAGAAAAGATAGCTGATCTCTTGTGCCATCTAAGGTACTAGTATAGTATAGTATGGTAGCGATCTATCAAGCTCAAGTCTAGTCTAGTCTAGTCTAGTCATAGTGATTATTGATTACTTGGGCGTTCTTTGGTTTTAAAGGGATGGGAATTTATGACATTGTCTTGAATTATAAAGTTCAATTGTAAGTGTTCAAACTCACCCACCCCCCTATTATTATATATATTAGAGAACAATACATTATCCCAGCCATCAAAAATGAAGAACAAAATAGAAAGAGAATATGTCTTATCCCGCTTTGGAAATTAAAGGATCATAGCGGGAAAGGTGTGGTGTTATTATGCAACTAAGACGCCTTTTGCTTATCCTTTTTCTAAGTTAGTCATTAAGCTTTTAAGAAGCTCTATTGCTTAAATTTTTCCTAGTGTTGTTAATGTAATAAAGTATGTAACTTAAGCTGTTAATTATTAGTTATGTATTTAGTAAAAGAAAATTTTACACTAAAAACTTGTAAAATAATTAAAAACAATTTTCATAATAAAAACTTAACTAATTGTACTTCGGGAAAATTATAACATATTGTCAATAGTTAAGTAATAAATTTGATAAATCTGATTAAATTTTTAATTAATTAATTTATATATTTCAAATTATTTATAATATATTATCATAAATATTTTTATCCGTAAATGTTTATATATAAATCATATGTAAATCTTCTATTCTATTATATAAGGAAACCCCACTGTTGGTGTTACCCTTTTTGAAACCCTATCAGACTTTAATAATTTCAAAAATATTCTTTTATATAATATAACTTTTATTTTAAAAATACTTCGTGTTAACAAAATTTGAACTTATGACCTTTTGTACTAACTAATCTATGAATATCTTGTTTATCATAATACCAAATTTTATTTTATTGGGAAGTTGCTTAAAACAAGCTTTTTTTTAATCTTTATTGAAATTTTTTATTTTTTAACATACATGTACATAGCACAAGTCACTCCTCTAATTTATACATATATGTGTTGTGTGCATGCACACATGTGTACACGCATATATGAGAGAGAGAGAAAAAAAAAGGGAGAGGGCACTATAACAAAAGTGAAACATGAAACATAAGTTTTAGTGAATCTAAAAGTTAAGAGAGAAAGAAAAACAATAAATGACGGATACTCAATAACAATAGATGACAATTGAGAGTTGGGGAAGAATGGGTTAGGGATTTAAGGATTTGAATGGAAATTTTTTATTTATTTGAGGGTATAATAGTCTTGGTCAACATGAAATTTTTTAATATAATTTTTAAGCTTAAAAAAATAATCTAAGCCCCTCTTATCTTTTTTAAAATGATGACAGAATATATTGTTTAAGCTCTTTCAAAAAGACAAACACATAACAATATTTTTAGAGAAAGTTTAAAAGCTACAAAAGAGCTTATAGTCAATCAAACTAGGGGGCTAAATAGGCTTTAAGGGTGCATATGTTTGGGTAGACTTGAGAATTGCTTAAAATAAATGTGACTAGATGACTTTATTCACATTTTTTTCTTAATTTTATAGTTCTTTTTTGTTAAACTTCTAGCACTAAGTAGAGTCTTATGTTATACAATTTTGTTATGTTGTTCGTGTTCGACACAACCTAGTAGGGGATGGTGTGTTAACTCACTATTCTCATGGGGCCCATGCCCCTCCTGAATTTGTTCGTTTTGGACAAATGTTATATTATTTGATGCGAACAGCATAATAAAATTATTGGACTATATCATCAAATTTTTTAACCTGGATTAATTTGAATTACATAAAGAGCATTAAATCCTTGTTTGATGACATACTTTTACACTTATTTGTTTTGGTTATGCTTGTTCTATATATATATATATATATTATTTTATATTAAAATATGTGTTATAAATCTTATGCGGTTGTGAGGTTTGTCATAATTACAGAAAATACTCATATGTTTTGAAAATAACAAAAATATTCCAAGTTAGAAAATAAGGTATAATAACTATTTTAGGCTCCTTTTCTTTCCCCTTTTTTAGTAGTAATAAGGTAGAGATAGTGAACTCTCTAGATATGGCACAAGTGGTAAAACTCTCAAGTTTTCTTAAGAATAATGGAGGAACAACTCTTGGTGGAGGCAGAAATACTCTATTTAGTGGGAAATGATCGTGTATCTACTTAGAAGTGTATAAACTTAAGACCGCATCTGATTGACCTGAAGTTTGAACCAAGGGGGAAGGCTTCAAGAGTAGGCGGACAAAGTCCGAACACCTGACTCATCAAAAAAAGGTAGTGACAGTGAAATAAAAAATAAAAAGAAAAAAAAATTGTTACTAGTTGATGGCAACCATCCACCATTAATGGACGGTTCAACTCGCAAACAATTGAAGAGAGATAGAGAAGGGAAGAGAACTAGTTCAAGTATTGAAGAGTATTGAAGAGGATTGATGACTTAGAAAAGGTATTTTGATTTGGAAATTCAATTCAACGTCAAGAATTGAAACTTCTAGACCCTAATTTAGGGTGGTTTTTGTTGCCTATATGGGGATTTGAATAATGAAATCACTTCCTTGCAATCCAAAATTGGTGATTGTTACACTAATGGAGCATCTATCAACTGTGGAGAGCTAGTGAAGAATGGATCAAATTAAAATTGAAAGAATGCCTAAACTGTTGAGATAAAGTTTGTTATGTTTCAAACTCTAATTTGTCTAAAAATTAAAAAATGAGAAGGTGGAGGATGCCATGTAGAGAAAAGAAATGGTAATGAATTCAAAGTTTGACATTGTACATTCAATAACAACCACCACAAAATTATTTACACCCAATAAATGAATGTCGCACCTCTTCTGTATTCTGCTACTTGTGTACATACACACATACAATGATTGGGTTCTATACCCAGTAACGATTATTGGTTAATTGTTATTGGATTCCACAATCATGGAACCCTGTATTTGCTGGGCTTGAATGGGATAAGAGAGCATGAGTAAAAGAGATAGAAAGACAGGGGGAAGGATGAAGGAACATAGTATTGTTGCCAAGAAAAAATTATTAGACTTGGGATGATGTTCACTTGTGAATGTCTGGTCACGACATTCTTTTTCGTGACGAGAAGTTTAAGTCGGGTCTGATTTATCAGCGGTTGTATTAGGGAAGAATTCGAATTTGGATACCCAGATTAACCCACTTTCCCCAATTGACCGTCGGGGCAACCCTGTGGGGCAAAAAAAAAACTGTTAGACTTAATTTTGATGATGTTTTGATAATGAATATTTTTACAAATCTTTAATACATATTGCTTGAATTTAAAACTGTCGATTGATTGATTTCATCATATTATCGACTACTTTTGATGAATTTAAAAAAATCGTTTATTGTGTTTTTAAAATTCCAAATAAACTGTGGACTGTTTTATAAAACCAGTCAATTGATTATGTTTAGGAAATTATCAGTGATTACTTTTTTGCATATTGTCCTTTTGTCATTTTTTAATCCCCAAAGACTAGTTTTTTGCTGAGAACGTTCAAGACAATAAATACAAGTCTTTTGGGCACTAAAAAGATGATGAGATGCAAGAATACATTGAGAAATTATCTATGTGAGTTTCATGTGTCTATCTCATCAATCCTAGAGCTTCATTTGTGGATCTATCCTATAAATGATTTGTAATAGCCCGCCTTCTAGGGCATGTTATACCTTAGGAATATTGAGTCTTATTTTTTTTTTTTTAACTATGATGCATCCGAAATTTTCTAAGGCCTATTTAGTGTTCAATTTACACACCAGAGATAAATACAATTTACAAACCGAAAGTTGAATCGAACCTGCTCATATAGTAATAACTAGACATGACATTCATTGCAAAGTTAATTCATAAGCATCTGACGATAAATACATGTACATAATTTTTAAACTATTTATATTACAACATAGCCTGACACATTTCCTCGTTTCCTGACGTCTCGCGTCACTATATATCTCCAATCTCAACATCATCGCTGTAAGACTCGACTGGAACGTTGAATGTTCCAAGGGCGAACCCAAGTTAGATGATGAAACATCTAAGTAAGGATACATCATGCTATGTCATGTGTGTATGCAATATCTTTCATCGTAGGTGTCAATTGCACCGCTCATACTACCTACCATTTTAGCAGCCACCTCTTTCGAAGTCGAGGTGTATGGGTGCACCCTTGGTAAGGCAGCGGTGCCAGTTCGTACTCCCTACGGTCTCATATGCGTGTGATCAATGATATCAATGTGTACTCGTGCATTTCATAGTCATGTATGCATTCTACGTGATGGATACATATCAGGGCATGTCAATATGATGAAAACATTTTCAAGGAAGTACTACTTACCTTCTCAAGCTTATCGGGCTACCTCGAAATTTGTGTCTTGCCTCGATTTGCATGCCAACCTCAAAATTCTCACCAGACACCTCAACTTTGACCTCAAAGCATCCTAATCACCATAGGTATTTAAATAAATATTAAATCCTATTTTTTCCATAATTTTTGGCATTTTCTTTAATTTCTCTCTATTTCTTCCTATTTTTCCTCAATAATTCTAAATTAAATATTTCTAGAAATATTTTCTCAAATATTTCACTACGAAAGTTCATAAAATAATATTTTGAAATTTCTGAAATTTTCTAGAGAACTTTACTCACCTTGACTTAGCATCCCCGATTTTCTCAGTATGCGTGTCATATTCTCGAAAAGCGTACTCGGGTCGTTTTTCTCACCAAATTCTCCAGGATATCACCAAAATATAGTTTCCTATCTTTTGGAATTTTTTAGGATTTTTCCCCATCATTTTCTTATTTTTTCTTCTTTTTCTTTCTTTTCTTTTCTTTTTTTTTTCTTTTTCTTTCTCCTCCCTCTCTTCTTCTTCCTCCTTCTCTCCCCTGCTTCCTGCGCGAACACCTACAACGCCCAGCTTCTTCCATTTTTCTTCTTCCTTTTCTTCTTTCTTTCTTCTCTTCTCTTCTTCTTCTTCTTCTTCTTCTTCCTTCTTTCTTCACACAGCTTCTTCTTCACCGCGCGAAACAGCCATGTGCGCACCAGCTCCTGCGAACAGCCATGCGGCCACCGCCACTACGCCCAGCGTCGTCGCCTTTGCCGTTGCTAGCGCTTCCCGCCGACCTCGCACCGGCCCCCGACCTCGCTGGAGGCTGCTCGCGCAGCACCGTCGGCTGCCCTGCCTCGCACCCAGCTTGGTGAGCTCGCGGCCATGGCTGCCATGGCCGCGGGCTTGCCGCTTTCGGCTACGTCCGACGCCACAGGCTGCTTCCCGTCCTGCCACCGCTGCCGCACTAGCTTCCTCAACGCGATCGACCTCCTCTATAATGCTGGCTGCGTCGCCCACTTGCTGCCATGGCTGAATTCGGCCCCTTCCTTCCTGCTCTCTCTCTCTCTCTCTCTCCCTCTCTCTCGAGCCTTCTCTCTCGAGGTCCCTCTGCCTCTCCCACTTTCTTGCTGCTTGAATTCGGCCAAATGCATCCAATTTATAGCTACAGTGCCTTGGCCACCACTCCACCCGATTACATATATATATATATATACTTCACTGTTGCATGCTTGCCTTCCACGCACTTAATCAGAAATTTCCACAAATCTCGTTGCCATACACTCTCCCTAAATCCTGCTAAAATCTCTCCATTCTCAGCCATGAAATTTTATTGTAGAGCATGCCTTCCACGCACACACTGTCACACCCATATTTACTATATATATTATATATTACATTTAATATATATAAAAAGTATACATTAACCCCAAATTTTATCTTAAATTCATTAGAATAATTATCTAATTACAATAATATCCTCAAATACTGAATTAATTGACATTACGATACCGAAAACACAAAATTAATAACTTGAAGTCTAGTTTAAAAAGGACGATTTCGCCCCAGTGCCTTACCGAGCTGTTGTTTCTTCCCGAAACCATTGAAGGGTAGTTCGATATGCAAAACCGGAGCCCCCTTAAGGTTCTGTTGATTTTTCGGGAGTCTCCTATGACAATTTGGTTTTACAGCCTAAATGACTGTTGTATTTTTGCTGTACCGAAAACTGTTCCGAATTCGATTTCTTTCGATACCATAAATCCTATTTCGATACGCTCATCGAGACCATATAATTTTTCTTAGACAATTTCACTCTGAGGTATTCCCTTCAGTTGATTCGGTACCTGTAATTGCTATAAAATCAATTTTTCGGTGTTCTAAACTCATTGAAATTACGTGACAACCTTATCTAAACATGGGGTATTACATTCTCCCCTCCTTACAAAAATTTCATCCTCGAAATTTGCCACATTCTAAACCTCAAAATTAGAACTCTTGGGCTGACTACACTTATCAATCCCTAGACAATCCATTTGTCGACCACACATTCCTTTCAGACTTTTCTTTCAAAGTCACTAACCACATAACTCGGTCCTTGGGCTATGAGTCTCCACTCGAGCTCCTATCTAAGTCGATACACAAATTATTGTAACGAGCTCGCGACTCTCATATCCATATCATCAATTTTCAATTTGCTTTTCACTAAGTTATCCCATCGATATCCTTAATCACGATACTTTTCTAATTTCGAGTTTCTATGATGTCATTTGAACTAATCAATCATGCTTTTGATAATCTTCCAACCTTAACACAAAAGCCCCTAATATATCTTGTCTTTTATCAAATCGATCCTCAAAGAATTATTTTTATGTCATCAACTATTTCACGTATTCTTGGATCTTCAAACATTACATATCTTGTCATCACTAGATTGTTTCATAGGCTTCCATACTACCACAACAAGTCAGTGGTCCTATCATATCATTTCGTTTATCAAATGTCCTCAAATGATTTTTGTCCTTGAAATTAACTACGCCTCACCTTAAGTCATCACAAACTTAAATCATTGCTTGAAATTTTTATTTTTATATATTTTTATTTTTATTTATTTTTATTTTTTATTTTTATTTTTTACTCGAGCTAACCTATTCGAGGTTTCTTATCGCTGTTGTTTCCTCATTCTCATAGGTATTCATGACCTAATATGACCTCAAGTTTTTTACTACAATCATCTTCTAATCATGTCGTGTAACTATTTTCTCCAGAAATCTTTATTAATAGATTCTATCTGTCTTCAAAACTTCCTTCCGTAACTTCACTTTTAATATTACTTCAAATCTTACGTTGTCCTCCAAATCTAGCAGAACATCCCACTTTTCGGAACTTCAACCAACTTTGATCTCACGTTCCTGACACGGAGCCTCATGCTCTCATTATTTCTTTCTTGATTCGCTCATGACCTAGCAAGTTAACATCTATCGTGATGTTCCCTAACATAATCCTCAATGTTCCTCATGCGTCTCCCTATTCGAGGAGTACACCAATATCCTCAATAGACACAATTACCACGTGACTTCAATGCAGATGGTACTTTGGTCAAATCATGATTCCATTGTCGATTTTTAGAATGTCTCATCCCTCGATCGCACATCAATCACCATTACCCTAACCTCTTGTAACTGTTCATCAAATTTGAGGTAAAGATATCGACTTTTAATTATCACATCTTTCAAAGATCAATAATTTACGTCCTCAATCAAGCTACTTATAACTAAGCATCTAATAATCTCAATCTATTGTATCTAGACTAATCGTTTAGCTCGACAGGAGTTCCATTCTCCCAAAATTGAAAATTCTAGATCTCCAATAGATTTCGATCTATTACTAATATCCTAACAAATCTGTCATTACCTGTCTCTCTCAAACGCGCCAAAGATTTTCAAAGACATCAATCCGTAACCATCCCGCTAACTGGAGTGGGTAGGTACTTACGTCTCCCATGATACCCTGATTCTTACTGATTCATGACTTTCACAGCTTAAGAAAATCAATCTCTATTTCCTTAACGAGATTACCTAAGGACCTTCCAAATCTCTTTTTGGAAACTTTAAAATCCCATCACAAATCCTTAGATTCTCATCTCTTAGGGGAAATTCCTCGAAAATTCCAAATCGATTCATCTTTGAAGATACCGGATCAGATCGCGTTAATTGACTCCAATTATTTCTTATAAAGAACCGAGCCTCAAAAACTTTCCAGGACTCTTTACCTAAGGATACCTTAAACCTCAAATAATGATTCAGGTCTCCACACAACCCATTCACACGTCCTTTCTCACAAACTTTCGAATCCTCAAGCCCACTTGGCACACTGAACCATAGTCACAACCTATATTGATTAGGTCTCTCATCATTCATTTACGACCTATTAAGCAACTTTTTTTTTTTTGATACCCAAACTCTACTTTGAACCGAGGCTACTATCTCATGATCCCATTGTCATACTAAATATCGCGGTATTCTCTTCCTCGAGTCTCGTACTGTTCTTCGTGTCACCTACTCCCAAAATGACTGCGAACCCTGGTACAATTCTTTAAATAGGACACTCAGTCCATACTTAATCCATTTCATTTGGGATTGATTCTCCTGCCTCGATCAATTACAGCTAGTGGCACAAATCGCTCTTAGACTATTGGGACTTTGACCTATACAAGATACAGACCCTACTGGGTTGTCTCAGATCTTTCGCATCTAATTATCTCCCAAGCAATTTGCTATGATGCTTCGATCGATGGGCTTCCCGTACCTTATCACAAGTCATCCATCAACCATCTGCACGAGGGTCCCTAAATCCGGATTTGATACTGCAAACACCAAACCAGTAGTGTCATCACGCTGCTAGGGTTCCTTATCCCATCTTTATGAGTCACATCAATTGTACCACTGTCACCTCATTAATTAGCGCAACTCACACACCATCATTTAGCCATCTTCGGTCTCTTACTTGGCTCAATTCGTTGGATCCCTGATCTTCACATCTCATTTTCGATACACTAAATGATCCTCGAAAAATACTTATCATTTGATCCTAACCTTTTTTTTTAACTAGGTCATGCCACATTTGATCATCCTTAATAACCACAGTTACCCTGTCATTTCTTGCCATGATTTCGACTTAAATCAACAGTCTCTAAATCTCTCGAATCCATAATCACGGTTTACCGAGTCAACCTTACACCCGAATCATATCATCAGATCCTAACTTCAATAGCTTAGATCATCTTGGTTGTATTAGCCCCCGTCAGGCTTTTACTACTCAGCGAGAATAGTAATCGTATACTGGAATAGTATCTATATGTGAATAATACACCAGGTAAGTTCTTAGGAAAGAGAGGTGGGTCACAAATGAACACACTTAAATACCAAGTCTTTCCTTAGTCAGAACTTGCCTAGACATGCACTTCCACTACATGACACTTAAATCCAATAACCTCTATGCCTTCAACCGACAATCCTCGAATCTCCAAATATGGATTTCGTCTTACGAACCATCAGGCTCTTTCCCTTAAGCCTCCACTTGGGGTTCCAATTAACTGGTTTTATTACTATCGGGGATCCTTTTAAGTCTCCAAATTGCTATTCCCTAATCTCTGAATAGGGTTGAACTCTGATGTCAACTACATCGGAGTCACTTAAGTCTTCCATTAAACTTAAGCTCTGAAACCAATTGTAACAGTCCGCCTTCTAGGGCATGTTATACCTTAGGAATATTGGGTCTTATTTTTTTTTTTTTAACTACGATGCATCCGAAATTTTCTAAGGCCTATCTAGTGTTTAATTTACACACTAGAGATAAATACAATTTACAAAGCGGAAGCTGAATCGAACCTGATCATATAGTAATAACTAGACATGACATTCATTGCAAAGTTAATTCATAAACGTCTGACGATAAATGCATGTACATAATTCTTAAACTATTCATATTACAACATAGCCTGGCATATTTCCTTGTTTCCTGACGTCTCGCGTCACTATATATCTCCAATCTCAGCATCATCGCTGCAAGGCCCGATTGGAACGTTGAATGTTCCAGGGGCGAACCCAAGTTAGATGATAAAACATCTAAGTAAGGGTACATCATGCTATATCATGTGTGTATGCAATGTCTTTCATCGTAGGTGTCAACTGCACCCCTCATGCTACCTACCATTTTAGCGGCCATCTCTTTCGAAGCCGGGGTGTATGGGTGCACCCTTGGTAAGGCAGCGGTGCCATTTCGTACTCCCTATAGCCTCATATGCGTGTGATCAATGATATCAATGTGTACTCGTGCATTTCATAGTCATGTATGCATTCTACGTGATGGATACATATCAGGACATGTCAATATGATGAAAACATTTTCAAGGAAGTACCACTTACCTTCTCAAGCTTATTGGGCTACCTCGAAATTCGTGTCTTGCCTCGATTTGCGTGCCAACTTCAAAATTCGCACCAGACACCTCAACTTTGACCTCAAATCATCTTAATCACCATAGGTATTTAAATAAATATTAAATCCTATTTTTTCCATAATTTTTGACATTTTCTTTAATTTCTCTCTATTTCTTCCTATTTTTCCTCAATAATTTCAAATTAAATATTTCTAGAAATATTTTCTCAAATATTTCACTACGAAAATTTATAAAATAATATTTTGAAATTTCTGAAATTTTTTAGAAAACTCTACTCACCTTGACTTAGCATCCCCAGTTTTCTCAGTATGCGTGTCATATTCCCGAAAAGCGTACCCGGGCCGTTTTTCTCACCAAAATCTCCAGGATATCACCGAAATATAGTTTCTTATCTTTTGGAATTTTCTAGGATTTTTTCCCATAATTTTCTTATTTTTTCTTCTTTTTCTTTCTTTTCTTTTCTTTTTTTTCTTTTTCTTTCTTCTCCCTCTCTTCTTCTTCCTCCTTATCTCCCCTGCTTCCTGCGCGAACACCTATAACGCCCAGCTTCTTCCATTTTTCTTCTTCCTTTTCTTCTTTCTTTTTCTCTTCTCTTCTTCTTCTTTTTCTTCTTCTTCTTCTTCTCTTCTTCCTTCTTTCTTCACGCAGCTTCTTCTTCACCGCGAGAAATAGCCATGTGCACACCAGCTCCTGCGAACAGCCATGCGGCCCCCGCCACTATGCCCAGCGCCGTCGCCTTTGCCGCTGCTAGCGCTTCCCGCCGGCCTCGCACCGGCCCCCGACCTCGCTGGAGGCTGCTCGCGCAGCACCGTCGGCTGCCCTGCCTCGCACCCAACTTGGTGAGCTCGCGGCCATGGCTGCCATGGCCGCAGGCTTGCCGCTTCCGACCCTCTCTCAGCCGCTTTCGGCCCTCTCTCATCTGCTTTCGGCTACCTCCGATGCCACCGGCTACTTCCCGTCCTACCACCACTGCCGCACTAGCTTCCTCAATGCGATCGGCCTCCTCTACAATGCTGGCCGCGTCGCCCACTTGCTGCCATGGCCGAATTCGGCCCCTTCCTTCCTGCTCTCTCTCTCTCTCTCTCTCTCTCGAGCCTTCTCTCTCGAGATCCCTCTGCCTCTCCCACTTTCTTGTTGCTTGAATTCAGCCAAATGCATCCAATTTATAGCTACAGTGCCTTGGCCACCACTCTACCCGATTACATATATATATATATATACTTCACTGTTGCATGCTTACCTTCCACGCACTTAATCAGAAATTTCCACAAATCTCGATGCCATACACTCTCCCTAAATCCTCCTAAAATCTCTCCATTCTCAGCCATGAAATTTTATTACAGAGCATGCCTTCCACGCACACACTGCCACACCCATATTTACTATATATATATATATATTATATTACATTTAATATATATAAAAATTATGCATTAACCCCAAATTTTATCTTAAATTCATTAGAATAATTATCTAATTACAATAATATCCTCAAATACTGAATTAATTGACATTACGATACCGAAAACACAAAATTAATAACTTGAAGTCTAGTTTAAAAAGGACGATTTCACCCCAGTGCCTTACCGAGCTGTCGTTTCATCCCGAAACCACTGAAGGGTTGTTCGTTATGCAAAATCGGAGCCCCCTAGGGTTCTGTTGATTTTTCGGGAGTCTCCTACGATAATTCGGTTTTACAGCCTAAATGACTGTTGTATTTTTGCTGTACCGAAAATTGTTCCAAATTTGATTTCTTTCGATACCATAAATCCTATCTCAATACGCTCATCGAGACCATATAATTTTTCTTAGACAATTTCACTCTGAGGCATTCCCTTCAGTTGATTCAGTACTTGTAATTGCTATAAAATCAATTTTTCGGTGTTCTAAACTCATTGAAATTACGTTGCAACCTTATCTAAACATGGGGTATTACATGATTTGTTGTAAGAGAAAGGTTGTAAAATCTTGTAATATGAACTTCTATCATTGTGTTGAGTGGAGTACTAAAGAGCTTAAGATATATCTTCTGAATGCTAGATTTTCTAGTTCTTAGTGAGAGAAAAATTAGTGTGTTAGAAGGTTGTGACTCTTTATCTTGAAAAAGAATTGTGTTATGATCTTTAACTCGAGAAATGATTCTTATAAATATTTAATCTTTACCCGTGAAGAAAATAGAAATTAGTGGATTGAAATCTCAAGTGAAGCTTGAAAATTAGATGTAGATTTAAGGAGAAATCGAACCACTATAAATTTTTGAATTTGCTTCTCTCTTCCCTTACTTTTTAAATTTCAACACTTGTTTTATATTTGTTTATATTGGATTGAAATTAATGAATATATTTATTTGTGTTTATATTGCTTTCACATTTCCCTTATCATATAGATAATTTACATTGCTATTTAAGAGTAAAGTAAGAATTTTAAAAATCTCAATTCACACTTCTCTTAGATTGCCTCTTACTTGGTCGAACAAAAACAACTTCTAGCGACTCACAATTGTTGGATGCCCAAGTAAGAGAAAAGACAAATGATTGGTTGGTTGAAATCAAAGGAGTGAGAGAAGTGCGAGAGAGGTTGAGAGACAAGAGAGAAAAATAAGTCTTCTAAATATGAGGGTATTTTGGTTATTCTCAAATATTTAATTGGTTAAGTTAAGAAATAAGAAAGATTATACTGTGATATTATTAAACCTCAAAAGTATTTGTTGAATTTCTCAAATATTGTGAGTATTATGATATTTAATACCTTAATCTCTAAGGTACCAAGCGTATCTTTTCCTATATTTAATTAATTATCTAAATTTTGTATAGGTAATATTAATCAGTGTCCAACCAACAATAAATACAGTACTTTATTTTTAAATAATGTGTATTTATTATATTTTTTTTAATTTTTAATTAATTTTATTAGTTAATAATAAATATATTATGTTTTAAACCATTTAATTAACTAATAAAATTATTTAAAAACTAAAAACAAGATGTAATAAATATAATTTATTTTTAGACAAGTTACATATATGGTTACTTAACCATTATCTTAAGGATAATAATTAATATTACATTTTTTTCTATATATATATATATATTACAGAAAAATCATGAGTCAAGAATTAAAATTATTTTAAATTTTACTATAATGATATATCATTTATATTTTAAAATTCCTTTTAGGCTGCAACATCCATTATAGCTTTAGACAGGCCTCTCTGGCCGTTAGCCTAGCTTAGTACTTCAAGGTTTGGTTTTGAAGTAAGGAATATTTTTAAAATGTTTAAAATCAACGAACCTCTAAGTTAAATGTTCTCTTCCTATTTTAATTTTTAATTTTTAATTTTATATTTTGAGTATTTATTTTAAAATTTTTGAAAATTTATTTTTTTGTCATTTTAAAAAATGTATTTCTCAAAATAAAAAATAAAAAAATATATTTATTTTAAAATTTAAAAAAATATATTTTATGATATTTTATTTAATGAACATCCTAAACCAGCGACAACTATTGTCACCGACGGTTGCCGACAATTATTGCCATCCAAAAGAACTGTTGCCACCAGCGATTATCGCCAGTCAAAAAAAGAGAAAAGAAAAAAAATAAAAGAGAATAGAGAAGAAAGAGAAAATTTGTTGTTGTGAGAGATTAGGACGCGAGATAGATCGGAAGGCCATTTTTTGTGTTTTCAAATTTTGCACTTGTTTTGACTCAAAACAGTCAAAACGACTTTTTAGCGTTTTAGATTTTTTTATATTAAAAAATAACAAAATAAGGAAACATTTTCACCATTTTAAAAAATTAAAAACTAAAAATCACCCCAAAATAATAAAGAGAACATGCCGGTTGAAAACAGAAAAAACATTGCCAAGAGAAGACGGAGAAATAGCCATTGTTGTTCCTTCTCCTTCTCTTTGTTCTTTCTTTCTTTCAAAACGCAGCTTGTTCGCTCGATCCCAAACCCAAATATTTTGGGCTTGCTGGGTTGTTTCAAATTAAAATTAAATCCAGCACAAAGTAGACTACAAAAATGGATAGATGGATCGATTTAGGAGCTAGGATTTGCGTCACTGCCAAATAGGCAACCATTTTGTTTCTAGAATTCCTCAACTAGCTTGGAGAAAGAAGCGAGGAGTAGGCGTGGGACTTGGGGGTGTCCTTGCATCATTGGGGACGGCAGATTTCCCGGCATCTTCGCAGGGGCTTTTTGATGAGAGGGCAGAGGAAAAGATTTCAAAGATAAGATGGTCTGGAATGGATGCGCTTGCTTTGCAGTGAAGCACTTTGGCCAGGGAAGGGATTGATTGCTTCTGCGTCGGCATGCGATGCCTTTCGGCAAAGCGCAACACGCGGCAGTCGACCGACCGCCCTTGGACCAAAAAAGAAAACTGAAAAAGTGAAAAGTGGAAGTGTGTGTTTGCTGTGACAGTGAGAATTCATTCAAATCATTAATTCATTTCATTTCTTTTCCGGGCCCCAAAAATGACGGATATCGTGTGTGTTGATAGATGCATCCATCGTTGCCTCTTGGGACACTTTTCCATCTCTCTTTTTATGACGGAGTTTCTCTCTTCCACGTCCAATGAATTCCAGGAAATCTTAATTTGTATCTTGTTTAAGAAATTTATTCAGTTTACAAATTTAATAAGATTTTTAAGTCATGTGGTACTTACTTCATGAATGGTCTACCTAAATATTAAAATAATTACTATTAAAAAACACTAAAAATTTACTCAATCCCAATAAAATTTTGGAAACTAAAACTTTTTCCAATGGACGCCCCTCCATTCAGAATTATTCTAAATTTTAGAGGTGGTAAACATTTTACAAAATCTGTGGTAGCTGGAATAGAGATTAACCATTACATTTAAAAAATTATAATTGTTGTTGAAACACAATAATAAAATTTGTAGCTAAGAATCGCCTTCAAGTCTTTGAGGTGTCTCTCACGTGATGCCTTAGATGATAAAGCTAGCTTAGTCGAAAACCAAAAGAGTATATAATAAGTTTCTATAGAGGTTTTGGTATAATTAGAGAAGAGAAATCACCCTTCATTTATAAGGGGATTAGATAATAGGTGATAAGAGTTTCCACATTTTTTTGAAATTGAAATTGTCAAAATTTATTCTATCATTCAAGACGAAGACTTTGGAGGTTAGTTGGCATCCTTCAATCGAGACTAGATTTGAAGAGTCTTTAGGAGAGTGTTATATTGAGGGGGTCTCTGAGAGACCAAAATGATAGGGTCTTTTAGCCTTTCATAGTTTTCTCTTTTGTCCTTTGGACTTTTTGGGCTTAATATTTTTGCAAGTGGGTCATGATTCAAGATACATTAATTGCTCCCTACTCTTTCTTCTGAGTTTATTAGAGGGAAGAGTACCTTTTTGCAGTCAATTGGCCTTCTCTAGGAGACTATTCACTCCCCTAAGGCTCTAATTTACTTATTATTACTTGTATTATAACTTTGATTCACTGAGTCTTCCCTCATCAAAATGTTCCCACTCTTCTTTGAATCATACCATCTTGATCCTTTAGCAGTCAACCTTTTTAGCTTCCACGATCCTCTTATAAGAGACATCCTTTGATCATTTGCTCACTTCTACTCCTAGCAAATTTCCTTCTATAGCTCTTGGAAGACTTATATTCTACTATCCCAAGAGCCAAGAACCTACTATGAGCCTTTTGTCTTTTTAAACACTCTCCCAGAGACCTCGCTTCCACTATCTTGAAAACTTCTTTTTCACTTTCCCAAAAACCTCGCCAATTTGGTATGTTCTTCTTACCATATGGCAGGGACCAAACAAGTCGAAAAGTCTATCCCTACCCAAGGAGCCAAGGTCCTTTTAGGGAAGAGTACTAGGCTATCAGAAAGGGACATTGAGTTAAAAGAGAACTTTCCTTTTCCTGATAACTTCAAAGTGAGATTGCTTAGTTGAGAAGAGACTTGTACAACTCGTGTTGATGAGAATTGTACAAGGGTTCATGAGGCATCCATTATAATTGGTCGTCACTTCCCCATTCTTGAATTTGGCATGAGTTTTCTAAAGTCAAACGACCAAGTCCTGACTCAACTCCACCCTAATGGCTAGGGATAATTAGTGGGTTTTTTCATCTTGTGCTACTAGAGGAATGTGATGTTTCCCCCCAAATTGTTTAGTTGTCTCTACAAACTTTGGGAGGTAGACTAATGAGCTTGTTTCTTTACCTTCCAAAGGGTGCCCAAACTTGACAAACTCTCTTTCGACTTGTTGAACAAGATTGAAAACTTTGAGTCCATGTGATTTGTAGTTAAGCCCTTGTCAAGCTAGAATGCACCACTTCAGTGGTATATGGATGACAAGTAGGAGGCCTGGGTAGAGAAGATCCCTAAGCCCAAGAAAATATAGGTAGTATATATCCAGGCTATTAGGGGTTGAGTTTCCCTCGAGTCACATCATTTATAGAAGGTGTTAACGTTAGAAAACATCGTGACTGAGGAATAGGGTATTCCCCCCTTTAAGGATTAACGAAGACCCTTTAGGCCCTTGGATGAGCATTGTCCGTTCAACTGAGAAAAACAATCCTATTCTTACTAAAAGGATAAGGGGAGTCACTAACGAACCTATCATAGATTTTTCCCAAGGTGTTGTTTGCCTATTGCTCTCCGCCTCCGTATCTACCAAACTCTTCTCTTCCAATGACGATGATAGTGAACACATTTCTACACCTCCACAAGAGCAACTCTCTCCTAAAGGTACCCTCCCACTTTTATTAACTTCTTAGTCTTCTTTGATTGCTATGTATTTTGGGTACTTAACTTTTTTGTGTTTTCGCATGTGTTATATAATAATAAATAATATAGAAAATAAATAGCAGAATAAGCGTCAAATGGCAGCTCGAGGGATCGCCACGTGGCAGCCCCTAGGTGACCCAAGGAGGCCACCTAGGGGGGCGCCACCCCCAAGTGAGGTCACTCAAGGGTGCAGCAGGTGCGACCCCCATACGCAGCCGCGTGCGCTGCCAGGCAGCATGCGGCTGCCTGGTGGGGCCACGTCCCAGGAAATTAGGGGCAGCGCCCCCCCAAATGACAGTCACTCGGGGGAACAGTACCCCCGAGTGACCCCACCCGAGGGGGCGCCTTAGCGGGCGGCTCAGCCATGTGCGTAGTTGCTTTCGCGAGGCCGTGAGCACAGCTGCCCGTGCGAGGCCCCGCGCGCAGCTGCTCGAGCGCGCGAGGCCGCACCCACACGAGCGGCTGCCAGTACGAGGCAGCTCGTGCGCACCCTCGGGCGCGGCCCCTCGCGCGCGCAACTACTTCACACCCAGTCCCGTGCACCCGCACGCACGGCCCCTCGTGCTCTCTTTTCCCGTGCTCACCCATTCCCCCGAGTGAGGGTCACCTAGGGATCCAGACTCACCTCCTATTTTTTCGCCACCGCTTCCAAGAAAATCGGCCTAAAGCTACTCCCGCGAGACTCAGTCAAAGCCTCTCTGAGATTCTTGCCATAAAACTCGGAACACGCGACACATGGATGCCCCTTTTGTTGCTATAAATAGGAGGTCACTTTCCCTCATTCGGTACGCAATCTCTGGCTCTCGCATTTACACTCTTACTTTCGAATATTCAACTTCTACGGTGATCTAACTTAAGCATCGGAGGGTCCGCGCGGGGACTTTTGCCTGCGCTCCTAACCGATTCTTTCTCTAACAGGTCATCCATCGCCATCACATTGCCACGGGGACTCATCCATCGCTCAGAAATGCCTCACGAGACTCACCCATCGCTGACACATTGCCCCGGGAGACTCATCCATCGCTTAGATACGCCAGACGAGGGTCATCCATCGGCGATTTCTC
Source organism: Diospyros kaki (assembly GCA_036245055.1). NCBI lineage: Eukaryota > Viridiplantae > Streptophyta > Magnoliopsida > Ericales > Ebenaceae > Diospyros > Diospyros kaki. Next base: position 11,190,030 of record BSEG01000003.1, read on the forward strand.
CTTTTATAAATTTATTGTTGTAACCGAGTAACAATAGCATGAATAGACTATCTATGAGCTACAACCCTTTGATGGAAAAATGAAGAATGTGATGCCCCGACAAGCGCTTTAGCGTGCATGTGCCTTCACCTTTCCTAAGACGAGGCAAGTGTCCCTACTCTCCCTTTGGTAGTTGAAGAGGCATTTTCTCAACCTCTACAGTAGTTGCTTCATATAACAGAGTGGTCTTGTAATTTCTCAATCAAGCCCCCCATTAGCTTGGGTGTGGGCAAGCTAATTAGGGTGGTCCCCTAACTACTTGGTCAATCCCACTGTTAGCTTGTTTGTTAGTCATTATCTGAGTTAATCAAGATACCTTATTAATTGTTTGGTTGGCCCCTATCAACTTGGGTATGGTTAAACGGGTAGGGGTGGTCCCCTTATTGCTTGGTTGGCCCCTCGTTAGCTCGAGTCTAGTTAAGCTGATAGGGGTGGTCCCTTAATTACTCTATTGACCCTTTAGTAGCTTTAGTGCTAGACTTTAATTGTTTGGTTTTATTTCCCCTCATTACTTCCTCTGTGTTGATATATTTATGCGCTTGACTCAAGATTTTTGCAATTATCCTTAGGGTGTCTTAGCCGAACACTATGCATACAGTCCTAGCCTCAGCCATCCTAGAAAGAGATCATGGCTATACCTTGCTCCAAGTCCTAGTTGCTTAAAGCTTTCTCATTGATAATGACTAGGGTCATTGTGGACTTGTAGGTGGTGCCTTAAATGGCATAAAAGTGCGCAAGGAACCTGCTCTTCAACTACTTAAAATTAGCAGCCAAATGGTAAGAGAGGTTTGGATACCATCATGCCTAAGCATGCTATAACACCCCGATTTTTCTGACCGAGCGTGTCACTATGCTGGGTCTCAAAATACACATAAATTCCTTTCTATCACGGTACATGTCTTAAATATCAAGTACCGAATTCCGAACAAAACCTCCCAGCACATCATAAAATTTGCGAAAGCGATGAATCGAAACCTGAGATGGTACACAACTGATTCCCTTAATTAAATCATGAATATCCATACCATAATACATCTTCAAATACCTCGATACATGGAGACTCATCATTAAGAGTTAGCAACTAAATACCTCATTTATACATCCAGCCATACTTACATTTAACAAAACTAAACCTCAACGGAACATAGCTAAAACATGCTACATACGACAACAGATAACTTAATCTTCAGCTATCTTATTTCCCTTAGAGCTGCTCGCCAAACCTGGAACGTTTGAATATTCCAGGGGTATAACCCAATTAGAAGATGAATCTTCTAGTGAGAAACTCCAAAACAGTTTATATCAATGCATGCACGAGTATAAAACGTATGAGAAAACAACGAGAACTACTCCGAAGTGCCTCATGAACATGTCAGCCTTCTCCTACGAGAGCTTTCTCAATGGCGCACGCATAGCGCCTCTCGGGAGGTCTTTAACCATGTCACCTTGGCCCGACCTCATAGAACTCATTCAAACACCACATCCGTTGTCCCTTAGACTCATGATCTTCCCCACGAGAGCTTTCTCGATGGCGCACGCACAGCGCCTCTCGGGGGATATCCCGACTTTTGCCCTCGAACAACAACAGATAGGTACAACAGTATGGCCACACGGATTTTATAAATGCAATAGTTGAAAACCAACGGCATATATTTCCAAGAAAACACATTTCATATATGCAACATAATTTTATGTAAAAGAACAATATGATTTTGTGTACAAAAACATTACACAAAACATGTTTCATGTAATAATAGTCTCACCTAAAAGAACAAAAATAGGATTTGGAGTATAAGAGTCTCACATAAGAGAACAAAAATAGGATTTGGAGTATAAGAGTCTCACATAAGAGAACAAAAATAGGATTTGGAGTATAAGAGTCTCGCATAAGAGAACAAAAATAGGATTCGAAGTATAGGAGTCTCACCTTGACTTAATTTCGAGATTCCTCACAATTTGTGCAAATCCTCAAGTCTTCTGACCAAACCACCTCCTCGCACGCCCTCATGCGTTGAGCAAGTGCTTCTTCTTCTCTAGGAACAAAAGCCTTCTATCCACTAAGCTCGAAGCACTCTCGTCTAGCATGAATTTTTCACAACTTAGAACGAGGAAACTCTTGGCCATGAGCATCCTATTTATAGGCTTGGAAACTTGGCCACCAAGTAAGTCATAATCATTTCAAATCTTTTCTAAATCTTTCAAGATATTTCAATCATTTCAATTCTTCTAAAATATTCTCTAATCATTCCAAATCTTCTTAGATTTTCTGCAATCATTCTTATCCAAATCAAATCTTATCCAAACAAGATCTTATCAAATCTTATCCAAATCAAATCAAATCTTATCCTTAAAGTCATCATGAGGCTTAATCTCTATCTCTAAAGTCATCATGAACCTTAATCTCTATCTCTAAAGTCATCATGAACCTTTATCTTATCTCTAAAGTCATCATGAGCCTTCATCTTATCTCTAACGTCATCATGAGGCTTTATCCTTATCTCTAAAATCATTTATGAGGCTTTTTTCTTGAATCTCCCAAATGCCCTTAATAAAAGGTTTCAAGAATTACACTTTGACCCAAACTTTTTAGGTAATTGCACTTAGACCCTTTTCAACTTGGTCCCTAGGTCAATTTTTAATTGCATTTTAGTCCCTGAAGAAATGACTAATTACACTAATACCCCTGATTTTTGGATAAATTACACTTTTACTCGAACTTCAAAAATTATGATTTTGCCCCTGACTCAAAAACTGAATTTCTCTTTAAAGACCTTTATAATCCTTTGAAATATTTTAAAACATTCCCTTGAAAATTTCGAAAAAACTTTGTTTCGACCTTCCTCTATCAATTTTGAAAAACTGCACTTAGGCCCGAATCTTCGTTTTGGCTACAAACCCTTTTGGTTCTTCTAAAAACTACTGAAGGGTTATCTACATACCAAATATGAACTTCCTTGGGGTTCCATTGACTTCTCGATTGCCCCATACGATAATTCGATATTTCAGCCTAAATCACAACCATCTTTTTAGCTATGCCGGGAACCATTCCCGATCCAATTTCTTTCAGTACCATAAATCATACCTCGAGATGCTTGACGATGTCACATCATTTTCCTTAACATCTAAACTCTAGGGCACCCCCTGTGGTTGATTCAGCAACTAATTGCCTTTTCAAGCCCATTTTTCAGTATTTTAAACTACCTTAAAATACGTGGCAATCTTACGAAAATATGGGGTATTACACATGCCCTTCCAAGGTGTCCAGAAGGCCCTAGACCACATATTTTTCGAAGAAGTCTAGATGAGCATGTGGGACATGAAGAGTTCCACATGGTTAGCAGATTGATAAGGTGTTATACTTGTCCTTTTATAGTTGGGTGAGATGATGAAGAGGTGGGTGGGTCTTCCAAGTTATTCTAGGTTTGATTGTTGGGCTTAGGGTTATCTCCACCTTGCCAGCTACTAGTAAGTTTATGCTTTGGTGCCATGACTATGAGCGAGGTGAGCTATTCAAAAACTAAACATTTCATCAAATTAAGAGATGAGTAATAGGCCTTACAGTGGATGCTAAATTATGATGTTGGGATTGATCACCATAGTTTAACCTCGAGTTAGATACTTGCAAAAAGAAGCAAGTTTGGATCCCTTGGTGTAGCATTTGATGTTCAAGTTAATTAACCAAAAAGATGAGTACGTAGAGTGAGATGAGTTGAATACCTTTGCGTATAAGACTGAAACATTTATATAGGCTAGGTTGAGGGTTGGCTAAGTGGACATGGGTCGGGTGGGGACACATGTCCCTTCCTTATTGATTGTTATTGTAGACACATGTCAAGGAGAGATTGGGCCATTCTTAAGGGTAAATGGATAATTTTGCATCCCCTCAGTGTTTTCTCAAATGGGTTCTAGCACAAGACATTGTTGAAACCTAACTTTTTTATTATTTATTTTTTTTTAGTAAAATGTACCCAAACTCCCTATGGTTTAACTTAATGACTAAGACATCCCCTACGGTTTGGAAGTACTTCTAGAAGTCTCTATGGTTTACTTTTATTGCAGAGATACCTTTTCTGTTAGTTTTAAGTAGAGACAACATGAATTGAGGTATATTTTATCAAATTTTTTTCTAATCTATTTCTAATTATAATAAATAAAAATAAAAAAAATAAAAGAAAAAATAAGTAAAAAGATGTAGCGTTTGCTAGCAACAAGAAGGGTTACTAATGGCAATGTTGTTGTTTTGACTTTTATGTTGTTTTGATGATGAAAAATACTTTTATTTTTATGGTGAAAATACTCTCACTTGGTGCTCCTAAATCTATTTATAAGTTCTATAAGCACCAACATGAAAATCAATTTCATCCGATGCCAAAAAAACTTGTGTTAAATATCTTGATGGCATTTGAAAAATCAAGTTTTTATGTCAAAAGAATTGTTTACTTTTGATGTATCAAAAATGGTTTTGAAGCCTTGAAAAATCAAAGCATTATTTTTCAAAAGCAAGGCCAAACTGTCAATCGACTTTGGCATTCGGTCGACTGTTTTGGGCCAAGCTATTGACCGGCCTTCTTAGGCTATCAACCAACAGAAAGCATGCTCTTGGTAGTTTGCTATACTGTCGACTGTTTTAACTTTCTTGTCAACCATTTCCTTGTTTTCATCTAACCGGTTGACCATTTCATAGAACTTGTCGACCATTTGTGTCGCATGTCTCTATAATGGCTAGTTTTACAGGCTCCAATGGCTAGTTTCTTTTGATGCATTAGGATGCCTATAAATACATCCAAAGGGAGAACTTGAGAAGGCTAATGGATCTTGAGCTTAAATTTGTATTTACATTTTGTGCTTTCATTTTTCTCTCAAAGGCTTAGACTATCATTTGTATTATCTCGTTCAAGATTTGTGTTTATTTTGAGAGATTTTATAATTAAGAGATTTATCTCTTAGATTTTCTCTATTGTACATCTCTTATATTTTCTACCTTGATTAGCTAGAAGGGCTACTTGTGTAAGTAGGAGGTTGATTTTCTAGCTTGTAAGGTAGAAGGCCTACTTGTGTAAATAAGAGGTTGTAATTCCTAACAATTTATGCTAGAGAGTCTACCAGTCTTGGTAGTAGATTTTAGTGAAGTGTTTGAAATCCTTAGTGAGGAGTTAAGGGAATGGATTATGCTTGGTTTAGCTGAACCACTATAAATCCTTTGTGTCTTTTATCTTTCTTGCTTTATATTCTTCAAGCATTGCATTTGTCATTTTATATGTCTTATGTTCTGACTCACTAAAACCTCATCTCAAGTAAAAGATTTTGAGTTTAATAAAAATTTTCAAATATCCCAATTCTCCCCCCCTCTTGGGTTGTGGTACCATTCTTTGCTATATCTTTACCAACAACAAATGCTATGAGAGAGGTGTAAGACAAAGATTGTTTCTAGTGCCATTGTTGAAAACATTGATTCTAGCTGAAAACTTTCTTGTCATTGCTATTATTGCTTCTTCATATTCTTCTCTCTCTCTCTCTCTCTTTCTCTCTCTCTTTCTCTCATGTAGTTTCTCCCTAGAATCTGTCATTTTCGGTGATGGGCAATAGAGACAATGGATTCCTAAGATTGATTTTGAAAACCCATCGATAGGTTTTGGAATCTAGTTCTAGATTTGAAAAATTAAAACCATCAATGGGTCATTTTTGGTGATGATGTTAGGTTTTTGAGCAAGAGTCAAATTGAAATCTAAATTGTTAAGGAAGACAAAGAAGATGAAATATTGTCAACATATCGATTAGTCCTCTTTCTTGTTTTTCTTCATCTTCTCTCTCTCTCTCTCTCTCCAGACTAGAATCCACTAGAGATGGTCCCATTGCCAATAGGTTTTACACCCATTGCCAAATTGGTTATAGAGTTTGGAACCTATTTAGGGGTGGGTTATTGTTGGAACCTACCACTAGAGTGTTGTTGACAGTTGGTTATAACCCTCACTGGCAACAGGTTGCAACTGACAATTTTTGGGTGTAGTTTACTCTTATTCTATTGTTTTTTGTAATTGAATAGACGATTTAGTAAAATGTTAGTTAAATCTAACTTAATTTAAATTTAATTAATGTTATTTGTACCAAAACCTAATGAAGATGGGTTCCTTGATAATAAAAAGGTGTTGTATAGTAGCCCACTCCTGAAAATCTCGCTAGCATAGGAATCCGAGAGGAGGTCGCCAAAAGCATTAGCACAGATAAAAACTCAATTAAGGACATTCATATTATTTCATTCCAAACTTACTCATTAACAATAGGAGGTAAAATAAATATTTACATCATCATTCCTTTAACATGATTATTAGGGCTTAACTACCCAAACACTTTAAAATAAAAGGGTAACAAAATAAAATACAGGCAAAAGTTTTTATATTTTCCCTCAAAACACACCCCACGAATCTTTTGGTTGGAACTGCTCTATACACATAGCCACCCACAAGACTTAAACATCGTTAGGCCCGTCCCCTTCCTTGGCCTTACCCTTATTTGGAATGATACAAAAGCAAACAGTGAGTCACAAGGCTTAGCAAGTATAAAATAAAACAAATGAAAATTATTAAGAATCGAGGGCATGAATAATAATAAATGAAGTAGAATAGACTGTTCACAACAAATACATAAATTCCATATCATGCCTCAACACATCGTATATTAATGCAATAACAATATCATATCATCCACTTGTGGACCATTGTCCACCAACGCACTGGTTTTTTCACTAGGCAAGCATTCTGAGTCGAAACCCAATTATGTTATCCAAGTGCCTACCGAGCTTGGTTTTAGATATCTTTTTCCTCTTACGAACTTAGTCTGTCGTGCAAAATAATAATCACACTAAATCAATATCATGGATATAATATCCCATATTTGAAATGAGTAATACGTGAAATGTTCCATTAATTTGTGACATTAGAATAGTCAAATTCATAAATTTAGAAAGCAGATTTTCAATCTTAGCCAGTTGAATCAATGAAAGGGAATATCCCAAAATGTGAATGTCCAAAGACAAGAGTTTGTCATCATCAAGCGTTTCGAGATGGGATTTTTGGTGCTGAAAGAAACCAAATTAGAGACTATTTTTGGTACAATTTCGATACAGTCTAGAAAATTGAATCATTGAAAAGGGCTTCCAAAAAGGGAACGGAATCATGAGAAGAGTTAATTTTTACATAAGGAACAACCCTGAAAAGGGTTCAGGGAAAAACAAAAGAGTTTGCGACCAAACGTAATTTTGCATAAATTTCGAGCCTAAGTGTAATTTTAAATTCTAAGGTTGAAAGTAATATTTTTTCAAACTTGTTGGGACAAACGAAGAGAATGGAAGCTTGGGGTTCAAACAGTAAGACATCGAAACTTAGGGACTTTGAATATGGGTCAAAATGGAATTTAGAAGAAAAATGGGATCAAAGTGTAAAACATCAACAACAACAAAAAATCAGCCATGGCCATTATCGGCCGAGGCACTGTCGCCACCAGCCAGCCTCTAACCGGCGACCTGAGGGCCGTTTAAGTGCACAAGCATGGGCCTCATAACATGGAGAGTTGATTGGGTTTGGTCATGGCCGACAAATGTCCAAGTATGGTCATGATTTGACGTCGATAAGGAAAGGTATGGCCGCAGGTTGTCGAAAATTTGAGGAAGAGAAATCGTAGCAAATCCTCATGATTTTAGATAGGATAAGGGCATATCAAGCATTTAAGACTTGGATTAGACCAGGTATGACTCGTTTTGGCTCCAAAAATGGGTATAAATAGAAGTTTAAACTTCATGATTGCTCATGTTAGAGAGTGAATCGAGGGTTCTTAATAGAGGGATTTTGTTCTAAGGGTTGTGAGGATCGTTTCTGGAGATTTTGGAAAGTTTTTGAGTTAATTTGAATGGGTATCAAGGGTCACCGAAATCACAAGAGTTTGTCGGAGCCAAGATTTAAACCCCCCGATCGAGGTACTTTTGACCATCTTTTTGATCAACTAAGGGTTCCACCGAAATCGAAACAAGGAATAGGCTAGGACCAGAAGAAGAAACCAGCCGCCGAAGCATCATCGACGATCGGAGCAAGATTAAAAAAGACCGACGCGTGAGGAGCACGCGCCAACCATTCACACATAGATCACACGCAGGCGTGAAATCGAGTGTAATATAGGTAATTTTTGATATTTTACTCTTGTATTTGGTTTTGATAATGAAAAACAAAATCAATTTATTCTCTAAGATGGAGATTTGCATAAACAAGCTTTAAGATTTAAAAGAATCTCCTAAATGATTTCACCAAATTGGTTTTTGAATAATTGGATAGTGGATGTTTTTACCTTTAATATATTTTTTCTAAGTATGGAAGATTAGTACATTATAAGGAGATATATAAGAAAATGTTTTCATTTTAAAAAACTATCTCCCGATATTTTGATAGCTAATATTCATTGTTGTTAAAACGATTTTTATTGAATTTTTCAATAAATATAAGGTATGTATTTTGAAAGTAGCAAATTTCCTAAATCCCGAGTTTGTACTAAAACCAAAATTCTTGTTTTTTATGGTTATAGATTTTGATTTTTTAGATATTTTTATTGAATCCAAATTAATAGGGGGTACTTTTTTATTTACATTTATGTATTAAAGTAAATGGAAGGTAAAATATAAATTGAAGAAAATGAGGATATTTACTTAAACTAAATAAATGTAAATATGTTGTAATATTTTGTATCATCAACGCTTCATCTGTCGACTACATGCTTTCAATCTGTCAACTTAGTATTTCATTCTTTCAACTAAGACTTAGGCTCTGTCGACTATCTCTTTCAATCTATCGACTATATGCCATGCATCTGTCGACTATGTTTTGTTCTGTCGACTAGATTGATGGTTCTATCGACAGCTAAATTCAATATATCGACTATCAGTGTGCATTTTAGAATAAGTTTTCTTCATATCGACTATGGGCACGATTCTGTCAATTATGTCTAATTTTTATTCATATAATTAGTCGACTAACCTCTTTAGTCTGTCGACAGTTTGTGTCTCTAACAGTTTCCAACAGATAGTTTCTCAATCTTCAATGGCTCAAAAATGACTAGCTTCGAGCAAAACTTTTGGGAAGCCTATAAATACAAATCAAAGAGATCAAGAAGAGACTAATGGACGGGAATGACTTGATTTGAGTTTACATTTATACTCATTTGTATTTACAATGACTGTGCTTCATTTTTCTCTCTTCAAGGCTTTGATCTAAATTTGTATTAATTCATTCAGACCTTATTTTGTATTTTGAGAGATCTTGTAACTAAGAGATTTATCTCTTAGATTCTCTCTTATTGTTAAAAACTTGTATTTCCTAACTTGTTATGTTAGAGTACTTGCTCTTTGAATCAAGGGGTTGAAATTACTGCTTAGGTGCTAGAGGGCTTGCTTGTATAAGCAAGAGGTTTGTAATTTTCTAGTCTTAGACTAGAAGGCCTACTTGGTTAAGTAGAAGGTCTTAGTGGATTGTTTGCAAAATCCTTAATGAGCAGTTAAGGTAATGGATTAGGTTTGGGTTAAGCTAAACCACTATAAATCCTTGTGTTTTCTTGTGCTTGTGTTCTTTGGTCTATTTATCTTTCCAATCATTTCATTAATCCTCACTTGGTTCACATATTTATCTTTGTAAACTTACATTTGTCATTTTATATGCTTTACTTTTTAAATCACTATAACTTCAATTTGTATCAAAAAGTTTTTCAAGTTCAATTAAGTTTTTAAATTACCCAATTCGCTCCCCTCTTGGTGTGTGCCATAAGATTTCGAATCTAACAATTTTTAAATTTTTTTTTAGATTTTTTAAAAAATTATTTTAGGATTTTATATGAAAAAATATTTGGTGAAAAGATTTAAGGAGTATTTATTGTGGAATTTTAAAGATTTTGGGTTATGAAAAATAAGGAAATTATGAAGAAATTAGGATTATAATAGGTTATTGAAAGCTTTGGAAAAAAACGTGATGGTCAGGATTTATTGAGGTGTCAAGATTTGATCAAGAGTGTGGTTAGTAGATCTTGGCACGAAATTTGAGGCAAGCACAAATTACAAGGTTTCATCACTAGTTGTTTTCGAGGTAAGTGGTCTTACCAAGACTGATTTAGTTTTCATGTAAATATCATGTTATCATGCCTCGCTATGTCATGCATCATGTATAGTGTATTTACATGTATTGTTAATGAAATACGCACATGTACATGATAAAATTATTGGTCATACATTGCATGGGTTTGGGATTAGGGAATGACACTACTGCTCTATCAAGGATGCCACCATACACCTCGGCTTGGTAAGGAGGTCGCAAAAATGGAGAATAGCAATTGGGTGCGGTCAACTCAAACAAAATGATTGACGACAGGTTGCATTTTGCATATATGCATGAGTTATGAATGATGTACCCTTACTTAGATGATTCAGCATTTAATGTGGGATATGCCCTGGAACATTCAAACGTTCTAGTTGGGGTTTACAGCGAAGGCTATAAATGGATGAGATGTAACGACTCAAGGCGTCATTGATTTGACAAAATTATTCCCTGCATTTTGCTTCTTCATGAAAGTCTACATATGTTCTAGTCATGTTATATTTTCAGTCATGTTAAGAAACTTATGTTTCATTAATGAATAGTTTTGTATTATGGATTATTGTCGACGTTCAATTTTGGCCGACTTGATTCGTTTTGGGCCACAGTGAGTGGATCCGAAATGCCAAGGGAAAGCAAACAAAGGTAATAGATATGAGTAAACACAAAGAATTTTCACGTGATTTGACCAAAACGATGTCTACTCCACGACCATACCCTGATTATTCTTTCAGAGTGGTGGTATCTGATTATTCTCCTTAACCCCCTTATGATATCTCTGACTCCTATTTATAATGAGGGCCTTTACAATTTGGATAAGATATAAAAATATAAAGATAATATAATGGGGGACAAACAGTCCTTATCATCTGCATAAAACCGAAAGTGGAATCCTCATTTTGAGGAGTATGGTCCGTTTCAGATAAAGTAAGTGGGCCCTGCCTCTGGTTGTTCAGCAGCTTTGTCATTTATGCGAGCTGGAGGTTTTAGGTCAGTGAGCTGAATGGTCTAGCGAACTGGGGGTTTTATTGAGAGCTCGTTAGGTCAATTGCTAAGAGTTTGCTAGGAGCTTTGTCGGAAGCTCGCAAGGAGCTCGCTTTATGAGATTCGGATTTCGGGGGTGTATGAGCTTTCTTTGACGATGTTGTTTAGACCTTCTAGGCTCCGGCCGATTGAGCTGACCCATTAGACTGAGTCTAGCCCATAAGGAGTGGTGCGAGAAATACATATAACAATTATGTTTCAGAAATGGCCATGTAATTCCATTATGATTCGATGTATACTTAAGGTCAATTCTTGCTTCCGCTTTAATGAACACCTAGTCTAGCACATATGATGTATGATGAGTTTCATGTTAGATAAGTAAATGGAAAATTTTGGAAGTTTGTTTTATAATAAGCTCATTCTGTTGAAAAAAAAAATAAAGTCTAAAATTTCCTAAGTAATAATATGTTCAGAAAAGTGGGGTGTTACAATGGACATGTGATCAACTTAATATATAAGATCATGCACATCTAGCAATGACTGCTCCAATGCTCGATCTGATCACACCCCTTTGAAGCTCTCCCTTAGTCGATTCAGATGGCACATTTGGTTGCCCGAAAGGTTACCAAAAAAGGCCTCGAACGGTTAGTTGCAGGTCGGCCCTCGACATCTACCTTATGCTTTCTGACCAAGCTTTGAATAGCTTCGAAACTTGATGAAAACCTTCCCAAAAACTCTAGAATTTTTTCCCTTGATACAATGATCAAAGCCCCTTAACCAATCCTTCAAAAACGTTCCAAAACTCAGCCAATTTGTGTGCCAAAAATTGAAACCCTTGGCCTCATTTTATAGCAAATCTAGCCACCACTCGACCAATCAAAGACCAAGGCTTAGCCCCTAAGCCTCCCCACGCCAGATACGGCCTTCCTTAACCCTATCTTGGGTGTCCCATGTTCGGAAACGACGATAAGAAAGTGGACACCAATTTTGCAGGTTTCATACCTGATTTTGTTTTATTACACTTCAACCCCTTGTTTCTTCCAAATATCATTTCGGCCCTTTCTATAACACCCCTGATCTTTCCAATACTATCATTAAGACCCACAAGTTTTGTACTTTTTATTTCATCCTTGAAATTTTTGAAAAACGATCATTTCAACCTTCCTCGGGCGAAATTAGCAATTTACACTTAAGCCCAATTGATTGATTTGACTCTAAGTCCTTTCATTTCAACTCGAAATAATTTGAGGGTTGCTCCATATATAAAATCTAGGTTCTCAAAATACCCCGTTGACTTCTCGAAATTCTCCTACGTTGATTCAATTTTTTAGCTTGATTCACAGTTGTACCGAAAATCGTTCCCGATTCAACTTCTTTTAACACCTAAAATCATGTCTTGAATTACTCGTTAATACCATATCAATTTTCTTAAACATCTAGGGTCTGAGGCACTTTCTATGGTCAATTCGGTTACTCAAAATTGTGATAGTGTATCCTATAACCCCTCTTTCAAAAATTCCACTTATACCTTTCGTAAAATCTGATTTACAACCTCAAGAATTTCTTGAGTATTACAAGAAGTTACTTGTTCCCCTAACTAATTTCTTCCTCACAAGTCACCCGCTTCTCACAAGTCACTCAAAAATCTTGATCGAGATACACTCCTATAAAAAAAAAATTATTGTTGTATAATGTATTTAGGTAACAACACTATCTTAGGGGCAACTTATATGATATAACTCCCATCGTGGCTTGGGGCTTGTGGCTTGTGGGACCGACAATTTGTGCGATTGTGTTATTAGCTAGTAATGTAGCCTCTTTGTTTATATGCCTCATTCTGTATCACGTAAGTAAACATGTCATAGTGAGGTGTGGATATTTAACCACATTAGCTGCAAGTATGAGAAAAGGACAGGCTCTAGTTGAGTAGTCTGCTCAAGAGGATCATAAAGTTGATAAGGATAAGACTTCTCCATTAGCTAAATAATGCTTTAGGGACTACCATATGGTGGAGTGGCTTATTCTGCTTGTTTCTAGTTTCGATGTTCACAACTGAGGAAAACAACCATTTACAAACTTAATTTTTCAATCGATCCCATACTATTGGCTCAGTGAAAGTAACGAGTCCTTGATGATGGTTAGTCACTCGAAAGAGCACAGCTCGGTCGACCAATGTATTGGAGTCATGGGCATGTCATATGATCTAGCTTACGTGTAAGTGATGGCTACATTTTTATGAGTGAAAATATAAATAATAGTTTAAAATATTGGTATATAAATATAAATCACAAAAGACCAACATGTTATTCATTATTTTCAACATGCGCCATCATCCATCATCAATATCTATCTTTATATCTATCTTCTTTTTTCGTTTTTTACGTCTTCTTGGTCTCAGTATAATAATGATCTTCTTTTATCCTTTTTTTTTTGTTTCTTCTTATTCGACGTCAACAACTGAGGAAGGTATTCTGGGACCCACAACTAGAAATTATTGATGTTGCTGGCTGGTTACCTGGCTTTTTAGTCCACGTGGTCATCCATATTCATGGTGTCAATGTCTAAAATATATATATATTTTAGTTTTTATATTTATATATATTTTTTATTTAAATATTTAATTTTTTATTATTTTAATTATACTTTTAAATTATTTATTTGTGAGAATGTGTAATTAAATTAAAATAATTAAAATGATAAAAAGTTTAAGAGTATAATTGATTTAAAATTATATAATTCATTAATATAATAAAAATAATAAAAATTTTAAATATTTAAATAAAAAAATAAAATATATAATTAAGAAGGTTTCATACAACCCTTTGCAACGGCAATGTTATGTTACCTATTGTCGAGCAACATAACATTTGCCTGACAGTAGAGGGGCGCGAGCCCCACGTGCATGGGGCTGGTGCTCCTTTACTATTGGACAAATGTTATGTTGTCTAGCAATAGACAACATAGCATTGTTGCTCTTCGCAACGATGAAAAAAAAAAAGTTAAAAAAGAAGACAGCAACATAAGGAGCAGAAGGAGGTCATAAACAACCACTGGATTCATTGGTTGGACAAAGAAGATGGAGGCGGAAAATAGTGTACACACTCACACAGTAAAAAATATACATAATATAGGTATTTTAAATAATTTTTTTGAATTAAAAAATAATAATGTTACGAAACACAAAATTTAGTTTTTATTTTTTCATAAGAATAAAAAAACAAAAAATAAATACAAAATATGACAACGAAATCAAATGAAACGTAATCAAACCAACAATTATTTTAGCCCTAGGCATTGCTCTTAGCCTCTGTCTCAGAGAGAGAGAGAGAGAGAGAGAGAGTTATGAAATTAAATTGAAAGGAGTGAATTTGAATGTAAATTGATTTCTCATTAATTTTTTGGGAGAATGAGTTTGTATCCGACTCAACTTTGTACAAATTATTGTTTACTATTATTATGTTTAAGAAAGCAAGTTTAAATCTAAGATAAGTCCAAGAATAAAAGTCTAAGAAAAGAAGCTAAAGAAACTTTCTTGACAAAATAGTTTTCTCAAGGTCTCACTTGAGGGCCTCTCTTAGATACCTTCAAGAGACCCTCTTAGATATGAAAATACGTTAACTCACCTTTGATATATTTATTTTAAAATTTAAAATAAATACTTTAAAAAATATAAATGCTCTTCCACTTGTTAACTTCAGTTTCTATAAATAAGAATTGATTCTTTTGATCGAGATATGACAATAACTCTACTTAAACTATATTTCTTTTGATCTTATATATTTTTTTTTATAGAGATTGACTTAAGTATGAGAAGGTTAGCATAGGAGACATCATATGTCTGGTCATTTTCTATTTTAAACATCTCTCAAATGCTAGAAATTGAAGAAAAACATTCTCCTACAATTAAAAATTTATTATTGTATCTTAGCAACAATATTTATTATATTTTCTTTTTCAAAATTTATGTAATAGAATTTTGATATTATTATACAAATTTTGAAAGCAAAATATAACTTGAACATGCATGTTGGAATTTTTAATTAGGTTAGGTTAGTTCTATTTTATTCATAATTACATCAATTTTAATTCTAAATTTATGAATTCAATAATGATTAATTTCCCTCTGAATTAAGGTAAAACATAAGGTTAAAAGAGTTACATTTGCTTTTCTTTTTTTTTTTTCTCCTTTTATAATGCCATTAGGTTCTTTAACCTAAGTGAAGAAAAATAGGAATGATTAAAATAGTACTAAGATACAAAAATAAGTGCAAAAATCACCAAAATCACAGGAAGCTTCAATAAAATACCATCAATGAAAGTTCCTTCCATCCAAAGTACTCAAAATGATTCCAACAAATGGAAAGCCCAATTTTAGAGATCAATCACCCAGCAACCGTCCACGCCACGTCATTCTCAAAGATCCAATGGCACACCTCTATGAGCCCAGGCCTGGACCCCAGCGCCGCGAATGCCCCATGACCTGGACTCCATGCTGACGTGTCAAGATGACATACGGCAACCCCTTCGTTTATCTTCAGCTTCGTCTCCACATCATCAATTTCCGCCACGTAGACCCGGACTTTTGGTACAGAGTGGCAGTAATAAAGTAGGGACGGGTACAAGCTCTGATGACACGACACTGATTTTGTCACTTCCCCACCGTTGATCTTCTCCACTTTCCCGATCATCACATTTCGGGTTGACCCGTTGACGCTTTGGGTTGTTCTAGCGATCACGTTGCTACCCAAGACGGAGGTGACGAATTCCACCATGTCCTCTGCCGAGCTGACGCACCGCTTGGTCTCTCCGTCGCTCGGCTCCCGCTCGCACTCCTGCAGCGCGTTCACTATCACGCGCTCCGCGGCCGAGTTGTTCGGGGCGTGGAAGATCCGCTTCAGCTCAGGTAGTTCCCGGGTTGAAAAAGGTAATTTGGACGAGATAGCACGGGGCAGAAACGACCTTCTGGGCAATCTGTCCCGAATGTCGGGCATTTTCATAACGGTCCCTGTCTTCAGCATGGACTCCCGGAAGAATTTGCCCGGTTCCACCCAACTATTTACGGAAATGCCACTCGTGCTCGAGTTGCTGTACTGAGCAAAATTGACGCCTTTATGGGCGTAGTCTTTGAATGTGCTGTTGAAGCCATAAATTTTAAATCCGATCGAGTGTCCAACCGATCCTTTGCCGTATTCTTTGAATGAATCGGTGCCTCCGTTGAATGTTTTTCCATAATTCACGAAATTCTCCTTGGCCGAGTTTGAGTTCTTCGCATACGATTGGAAGGAATCACTACCGACATTGCCTCCATTTCTGTAGCTTGTGAAGCTGTCAATGGCAGAATTTCCTCCAACGCTATAGCCCTTGAAATTGTTGACAGGATTGTTTGCATTTGAAGTGTAAGCCTTGAATGTATCGTTTGCAGCGTTGCCCATCTTGCCGTAGCCGGTGAATGTCGACCCCATAATGTTCGAAGTATCGCCATAGCTGCTGAACTCGGCCGGCACGCCATTCCCGTTCTTTCCGTAGCTTGTAAACCCTTGGCTTCCGGAGTTCGCGTCGCCGGTGTAGCTTGAGAACGAAAGCTTGTGATTGTTGCCGTCGGAATCATAGGAAGTGAACTGAAGGTTCGGGACGTTCACTCGAGGATGGTAGTTAGTGAACTCGCCGGAGCCGCCGGAGGCGCTGGACGCATAGGAGGTGAAGTTGGCGGAAGCCACATTGCCGTCATCGGCATAGCTTGAGAACTTCTCGGCATGGTCGGTGGAGCTCCCGCTGTAGCGGGTGAACGACCCGGCGGCGAAGTTGAGGCCGTTGGAGTAGTTCTTGAACGCGTCGACCCCGCCGAGGCGGGACGTTCCGTAGCCAGAAAAGTTCTTGTTGGAATAAAGAGCGAAGTCGGCGTCTCGGCCGTGTGGGGAGGATTCAAAGAGGCAGAACAAGTTTGCGGCGGAGCAGAAGGAGGAGAGGCAGGAGGAGAGAGATTTCCGAGAGGCGAGGCCAGTGAAGAACGCCGCGTCCACGGCGGAGAGCGGGGAGGCTTTGGAAAGAAGGAAAGGCGGCGGTGGAAGGCCAGTGGAGATGCGTTTGTTCCAATACCGAAGGAGTGATGCTTTGGCTGTAAATGGGTTTTCTTTGCTGCCCAATGAAACCTGAAGCATCCATGCATTTACATATAAATGACAAATTAAGCAAACAAGTACATAAGCAGACAAATAACAATGGAAAGATCGACGGTGATAAATATCACTATAGGCCAAAGGGAACCAGAAGGAGGGGTTGTTATATATGTTCTTACAGTTACACTGTTGGAAGATGAGAGGAATAAGAAGAACAAGACGATGAAGAGAATATTGACAACAATGGGCTTCATTTTCCCCCACAATATTCACCAGTACTGGTTCAGATTTTGAGTTTTGTCTGCGACTGTCTTGGCTCTTTCAGGACTGGAGGCCCTATATCATAATATATATATATATACATACATACATACATATATGTATGTATGTATTGGGAGAAAAGCAATCTTCCTTGTTCTTTATCAATTTATGAAGTACTTAATTGCCTTCGACAATTTCCATTTCCAAAAATAAATAAATAAAAATTCTAATGATGTTCAACATTTTTATTATTATTTCTTTGCTAGATTCCCTTAATCAACAATGTCTGGATGTAGTAGTACCAGCCCTGAAACTTCCACTTTTGTGCATTGTATGAACCAAGTCTCTGCATCTGTTACATTTACCAAAGCCCCACTAATATATATTTTTAGTTTTTCAAGGGTGGAGATTGTTATAATCATATTTCAGAAAAATTATTTTGGCCGGTTAATTAAAAATGAAAAATAAACGGTTTACGTATATATAACAAGTTGGGATGATAGCACTTCTTCTCCAGCAACAGCAACACTCCTCCAATATGACAACCACACTTTGTTTATCTCTCTTTAGAAATTTATAAAATGTTTATTATATATATGACCCATGATATTTTTCATGTATAAAAACTAAAGTTGTGTGAAGTTATCATGTCCCAAAGAAGAACAGAACAAAATATAAACCAAGACCTCAGCCCAATAATTATTCCAAAATTTGGTGTTGAAGGTTTGGATTTGCGAACAGATTGGTGGAATTAAGGTTTTAAATCAAACCCTTCAAATTTGTCAAGGTTTTGTTTGTCCTTTTCATCTTCAGAGAGTGGAAACCCAAAAATGCTGTCATTGCAGCCAAACAAGTCTTCTATTACTGCGCAGCAAGAGAAGGCGGTTTCTTTTGTCCACAGGTTTACCCAATCCATGCAGCAGCAGACAAGGCGCAGAGCAGACCACTACTGTGGAATAGATTCCAACAAGGCACGAAGATCAAAGACCAAAAGCAGACAAAAATAAGGTAGAAATTCATTGGGTTCGAACATATTCTCATATACACACACACACATATATATATATAACCAGCAGTATATTAAATTACAAAACCCTAAGATATGCTTCTTTTTTAACCCTATTATTTTATGGGCCTCCAACTCCAAGATACAGACGGGCACTTGTCTAATAGTGCGTGCACATATATGTGTGCGCGCGCGTTAATTTTATACACAGCATTCTGCAAAGTGTAATGCATCTGCATTAAGTTCCCAGCTAGCTAGCTAACTAGTCCCAGTTCACCTGTTTATGGCCCATGCATCAAGTTCCAAGCTAGCGGTTAACTCATGATCCACAACATTTGCAGTTAATGGAACATTGGCAAAGTGACTGCAGAGTTTTCGATCGATGATATGCACAATCGTGCATTTTTAAAAATATAATGATTTAGAATAATGGGGAGACCAGAGTTAATGCAAAGTAGGGTGGTGAATTATAATTAATTCTTTTTCAATTTGTGGAAAGTGGGTAGAGTTGTCTTAGATGTCTCTAATAATGTTTAAAAATAATAATTGTAAAAAAAAGAGATAATTAAGAGTTAAAAAGAGATCAACTTGTGTTGGGTGTGTCATACACTTAGGATACTCTTTATACTCAAAGAACTCAATCATGCTAGGTTGTTTACTATCGGTTGATTTTGGGTCTCTAATTTCTCAAGAGAATGTTAATCTGTGTAAGATATTTTTTTTCCTTTTAGTAGTTTTGATCAAACTTGACCCATTCTATATCTCTTATGATGTATTTTAGACAATCGACTCTTTATGAGAATTATTTAAGATGGTGCCTCAAGTGAAGGAAAATAAAAATATGGTTGTAATTTGTTTAAGTTGGGATACCATGAGGTGAAGTATAACTAATAATTACATTAGAGTCTCATATTCCCTACGCTCAAATAACGTACGATCATGAAGAGTCATGCAATTCATATATGTATTGAATACATGAATTCAGTTATATTTTTATGTGCAAGAGGTGGTGCAATACTTTGATATTTTAAAAGAAATTTGGTATATTTTTAAAGATATAAGAAAAGGGCATTTTTGTTTTTTTAGTAATTTTGAAGAAAGCATAATTCATCACAGATGTTTGATATTTTTAAAGATGTTGAGGTGAGAAAACCCTAAACCTAATCTTTCCAAACTTTAGGGGTTGGAATTCACAAACAAAACTGGAAGGGTTTTCATTCCATTTTTAGAAATTTAAGGATTGGTCTGTAAAAAGGAATGAGAAAATATTGGAGAGGTGCAATTTTTAGAACTTTCTTAAAATTACATAATGGGTGATTAACTTCCACGCTATCACATCGGTGATGGGAAAACCAGCTAAGGCTTGGCCTATGGTCAAAGGTCATCATAGGCTAAGGGACAGACATGGACTTGGGGAAGCAAAGGAAAAGGATTGGATGATTCCAATGGTGTGACCGCCGTACTACAAGGGAGAAGTTTTGATCTATAAAAAAATGATTGGTTTGATTAGGGCTGAGCACGATGGGTTCAAATTGTAATTGGAATTAGAATTGTTTTTTAAAAATTAAATTAAAATTGTTTTTATAGTTTTAATTTAAAAATTAAAATCAAAACTAAAAATTTATGATCTAATTTTAATTTTTTTAAAAATAAAAAATTAGAACTAGAATGGAAATCAAAATCAAAATCGATTCAAACCGTTAAAAATAAATTAAATAAATATAAAATATATAATACAGTGCATAATAATTAATATTTTTTAAAAAATAATTTCGATTAAAATAAGAAGATTGCAAATTTAAATGGTAAGTGAACTAAGTGAAATTTGATTTTTTTTAAACTCTAGAAAGATACATAAATAACTTGATTTGTATAAATTAAGTTCAATTTTTTTATTTTTTTATTAAAATGATTAGAAGCAAATTATTAGAAATGGAAACCGAACCATTAGGGAGATGGTTCCAATTCCGATTCTAACTCTATCAGAAAGTAGAATTAGAACCTCTAATTTCATAACCGTAATGAGGCCTAGGTTTGGCCATGAAAAAAGTTTTAAAAAAAAAAGAATAATTGAATTAAAATATGAAAATTTTTAGAAAATAATTCTTGAGAAAATTAACTTGGACTTGACGGGCATTTTGAGCACAATTTTCTAGACACCATATTTCTTGAGATGACCAAAAATTTATACAAAAATAAAGGTGAGTGATTCATCTTAAAATCCTATTTTTTTGCCATAAATGTGGGGGCATATGAAATTTTGATACATGTCATATGGGATGCATTTAGATAGAAAGAAAGAAAAGAATGTGATGTGATTCATTCTTTTGATGTACGCTACATGTTGAGTGACAAGGCATGCATGGTTAGGTCATCATGGGTCATCAGTGTTAACACATCACATCAACCCTAGCGTAAGAGGTTGTATAGCAAGCTGTCCTTACCAATGCATCCCTAAACACCAAGAGAAAAAATGAAAGCACATCATTTTGCATCCCCAACCATGAAAATCCTTTTGAACCCTTAATAAATAATTCAAATTTTAATTCAGTGTATTTCTAATATACTTTTGCAATTAAAAATATACCCATGCAATTATGTTTCAAATTTAGACATATTTTAATAACATAAAACCATACTATTCATTAACAATTGCATTTAAAATCAAACTTTAGATAAAGCAAACAAGTACAACATAACATCTATTAAATTATCGTCCATAAATTCAAATCAAGTACAATTTAACATTCACAATAGAGAAACCAAACACATTTATTAAAATGGTTTAGAGGTGTATCTCGTGCTATATATGTATGCAATAAAAAATTACATTTTAAATCTTGTTTTCGCAAGTTTTTATTTTTTAATTAAAATAGAGAAGAGTATTTTGAAATCCACATTATTGACAGGGTTTCATAACTTTAAAATGATCTATTTGCTTAACTAAATAATAGAAAAATATTTATATATATTACTAGGACGAGAATGCTAAATACCATCCTCAGCTCGACCCCAACTATTTTTCCTTAGGGAATATCCAAACTTGGTTAAGAGCCATTGTCCTTTGCCCCAGCTAGGGTGGTCTCTATGGATTCAAGTCATTTTGCCAACTGCAACACCCCACCCGCTTCTTAAGGAGCCACAAGGAGCAACAACTCATTCACCTAAAAAGAACACCTAATTGAGCACTAAAGATTAAGGCTAATTAGGTTAAGGTAACGATTTGGTTCTCCCACCCACAAGTTAAATATAGAATTTAGTAGAAATGTAAGATCCTTACTCTAATTCACATGTGTCACTATAGGAGAAGGTGAGTTTTTCCTTCTTTTACACTTGTAAATGATTTGGGATGGGTTAATACATAAGGCGTTCTCTCATCAATTGAAAAACATGACATTTGATCTTTGACATTTAATAGTTAATTCTGTTTCTTAATTATTAAAAATTATTGATTTAAGTTTTTATCATGAAAGAATATTATTGGTTCTTTAGGATATGGTTACTCAAGAGGGGGTGGATTGAGTAACTAAATTTTTTCTTAATTTTAATAAATATTTTTTATTAATGATTTTATTGGAGAATATATATATTTGATAAATATAATAAATGATATTTGAGATTGATAATAAATATAAATCACAAAAAATATTAAGAATAAAAAAAATGAGACAATAGACAATTTTAAGTGGTTCGGCGTGTCCGCACATATCTAATCCTCTCTCCTAATGTCTAACCAAATCATGCTTGGGGTTCCACTAAACCTACCTCACCATGGTTTTCACACTAATTCACTTTGAAAACTAGATACACACCTAGATTACAATAGATTTTAAACAACCACTACACCAAGGTTTTTACCATATCTTACATTAGAAACTAAATTCACCTAGATTTTAACGGTTCTAGAAAACCTATATAATCCACAACAATAGTTTAAAAGTTTACAAATAATTGTTCATACTTGGACACAAACAAATAAACAATTAAGAACAAATTATACAAGAAAAATAAAATATAAATAAAGAAAATAAATTTGTAACCTCAAATGAAAAAGTTCAAATTTGTCGTAAAAGACTTGAAAAACTTTTATCCTTTTACTTTGTGGCTCTTTGGTGGATGTGCTCTTTGAGGAATGTGCAATAATATTTTGAGAGTCTCGAACTACTTGGATGTTTTGTTTGAAAGTGTTTGAGAGATTTCGGGTGATTTGGATATGTAATGGAAATATTTGGATATTTTAAAAATGAGTTTGAGGGTATTTATAAGAATTTTGAAAAATATTGTTCAAAACAGTCGAATTACTGTTCACAATGGTTGTAATACTATAGTGCATTGTAGCGTACTATAGCAACAATGAAAAAATTGATTTTTAGTCTAAATTTTGAAGAAAAATATTTGTATGAATTTTTATTTACTTGAAAAAAAAATTTAATGAAAAATACTAATTTTGATAATACATATATTATGCCAAAATATTTTATAAATTAATCAAAAATGATTAGGTACAAAATATCATTTTTTTTAATCATCAAAACTTAATTAAAAATTAAATAGAGCAAGTTGGCTCAATAAATATTAGCGCATGTATGAATGTGTCTGTTTTCAAGAGTGACATGCCAAGTGGATGACCAATTGGAAGTATTGAATAGGCTAACTGATTTATTACGCTCTCCTCAACAATTAGAAAAATATGGCTTTTGTTTCTTATTATATGAAACGTTAAGATTTTATATTTTAACTATTAAAAATTATTGCTTTAACTTTTTATCTTGACTGAGAGTAGATAAAGTCGTTATCTATGCCATGAATGATGTACACGTAGAAAAAAGAAAATGTCATGTCATAAAAAAATCATGTTACTGAGACATATTAGATTAAAATTTATCTTAATAGGGAAAAGACCAAATTGCCGATAGTTTAAAAAAAAAACCCTAAATCCCAAATAAATAAATTCCAAACACCTAAATCTCTAAATCACTAAAATTGGTCAACTTGTTTTAGGAAGTAGTTGATAATTTATCATAACTTTGAAGAACTAGTCAACAGTATTAGAAAGAAAGTTGATAGTTTTGCCACTGAATTTAATGTTTAAATATTTTTTCTTCTATTTTAGGGCTACTTTCTTTGCTTTTTAGAACTTTGCCAGTATTTTAGAATCCACAAGACTTCATTGTTTAAAAGATAAGTTCAAAACAATTTTCAAGTAGTGTTGAAAATAGTTAAGTTCATGATCTTGAAGTCCAAAACTTTCAAGTCCAAATCATTTCTTTCAATATCATGAACACTTATTAAAATTTTTGTGTTAAGATACTCATCGTCAAAATTAAGTCAATAATCTCTCTCTTTTTTATGATGATAAAACTTTAATAAGTTTAATACACTTCAAGGGTCTAGCAAGGCCTAGACTCCTCAGTGTATAAATAAAAGTCTCTCATAACCTATAAGAGACATCTTCTCATATAGTTCAAATGTAACGACCAGTAAGTCTAGATTATCTGATCATTATTTTTTATATGTGTGGTATATTGATATATTTTGTTATAACTTGATCATTGTGATAAAAATAAAAATTCTCTATATGTTGAAAAGTCAAAGGCAATGAAAAAAGAAAATTATGTGTGTGAATATGTGTAGAAAAGTCAGAGATTAGGATATATATGTGTGGAATAATCTAAACCATGAGAGTTGAGTAAGCAAAAGCTAAAATGGTTGAAAAGTCAATGAGATGAGTGTGGAAAAGTCAAAATCTCATGTGGGGATATGTTTGTATTATCGAATTAAAGAGAGGGGTGAAATGGGAAAGGGGTGTGAGTTGTTGGAAAGTGGCGACAAGTCACTCTTCCTCCCTCTCCTCCCCATACTTCATCTTTCTCTTCTTCTTTCTTCCTCTCCTTACCTGATTGCTTTTCTTCTTTTCCTTATTGTTCTTCTTTTCTTCTTTCTTCTTCTTCTTGCTGTCTTGGAGCTTCAAACGAATGAGATTTAACAGGTTGCTTCTTCTTTGGTTCCATTAAACAAGACAAGTTCTTTCTTTTTCTTTGTTTGTACAAGTTCACCTTTTTTTTCTTTTTAAACTTAAGAGGCAAACTCTCTTCATCTTCTTCACTTTAAAATGCAAGTTCATTCTTTAGAATCTTGGTGCTTGAACCCTTATTTTTCAATTTGAGTGGGTCTCTCTTCTTAGTTGTAAATCTTGTGGGTCACCTTGTATTGCTGATGGTTCTCTTCCAAAGTCTCAATAAGGTTTTGCTCACCCTTCTTTTCTTCATGGAATGATGCATTATTTGATTAGGTTTAGGGCAAGGCAAGATTTGATGTTCTTGCTTGCATTTTCCCATTCTTGGTTGTGGTCATCGTGTTGCTTCTCGGTATTGAGCAGTTGATAGTATGTAGAGATTGTCGATCATTTCCAAGGAAAGTGTTTGACTATCTAACAATTTTGACGAAACTTTCGACCGTTTTTTAATTTTTTTCGACAGTTCTAATGCAACGGTTGACGACCGTTGGGAGTCGAAAGGGTAAATTTTTGTTGTTGACCGTTCACCCGAGATTGTCGACCATTCGTGGTCTGTGGGGAACGAAACTGTCAACTAGCCCTCGTTGGCTATCAATCGTTTCCTTCTAAAACATAGAAGTGGTTGCCCATTTCTTGGCAATTGCCGATTGATTCTGCCCTTTGTTCCATCCTTGCTATTTAAATCACGTGTTTTCTATTCTCCACTTCTCAAATGGTTTATTGTTAAGTCTATTTGATGACTAGAGCTTTGATTTTAGTCTTGAAAAGGGGAAAATTCATTCATGAGGGTAAATTGGGTAAATTTTATAATGATGCACGATTATATGGATGCGTTAATATGGCTTATGAGAATTTGATACGGAAATTATTAATCGATTACATGTGACCATCCATGATCTTTTATGTGTATATTAAATGGGTTTCATGATTGTGATATTGAGTTAATGTATCACCATGGGTGAGTAATGGTAGGAAGATCTTTTATGTATATGATTATTTTTGTATGGAAATGTATGTGTTTTAAAACCTTGGGTTGAGCTATTGAATGGCCCCAATGGCCCCAAGGACCGTATTGGTCTTAGGTTGAGCTAATCTAGAATGGATCCCAAGGATTACATGGTGAATATATTAGTGCATAGCCTTATGTTGTATTGAATGGGCCCCAAGGACTGCTTTGATCTTGGGCTGAGCTAAAAGTAGAATGGGCGCCAAGCAACATAAAGAGCTTTGTTGAGTGCATAGGCTTTGGGTGAAGTTAAGTTTGAATGGGCCCCAAAGATTGTATGGTTTATGTGCACTTATGTATGTGTTAATAATTGTTGAAGTTCAAAAAAGTGATTTAATGCTCAGAATTGCATGTATGTGTTGCAATATGAAAGGCTAATAATGCATGATATAATTTATGAATTGTTATATGTGGTTACTCCTTGCTCATCTCTTGTTGTTCATGCCTAGATTTATAATATTTTTATTGCTTTATATTATATTTATTGAGTCTTGTAATTCACCCTTACTTTTATATTATTCTAGATAAAAATAAGATCGTAGTTAAATGTGAGGCACACCAAGTGGCGCCTAAGCTTGAGGTTTAGTGTGTAGAAAGAAAGATCTTTGAAGGTCCATTTTGAGGGCATAGCAAAAAAGAATTTATTTTTGTGATTAGAGATTTTGTTGCCCTTTTATATTGAGTTATATAGATAGTTGAGCCCTAGATAGATTATTAAATGCAAAATGATGTATTTATTTATTTGGTTCCTGTTGTTAATGAACAAGATTGAAGTTAGAATCATTTTGACTCATATTTGTATCAATTTTGTACTCTTTTAATTTAATCACTTTAAATATATGATTTTTTTTTTTATTATTTAACAGATGAGGGAAGAAGGTCCGCGTGTCCCTTAAAAAGCTTACCGTGGCATTTGACATCTCCATGGGATTTCCAAGAAATCTGCTCCATTTTCTATGTTTATCTGCTCCATCTCCTATATGCCTATGATTGTTGTCTATTTATCTACGGTTCATGATTTTAAGTGATGCTCTTGAGGACTAGTAAAAACAAAGCGGGGTTGTGCTGATCACTTCACCAAAACTTGGACAAAATTCAGAATCCATCGCTTCACACAGCGCCTTGAGAATGCCAGCAATCAGAACAAAAATTTCACGGAACTATCACCAGAAGTTCGGAGGGCCAAACATACCTACAGAAAGGAACTATCGTGTTCTAATGTTAAAGGCAGCTCTTTCTTTGGATACATCTCAAGACTCCTCGAGTTTACGCAGCCTGGTGCTTTCACTCTGGAATCATTTGCTCGCTGTCAACATCGCCTTCTTGCTCTATTGTCGGTTTTGATGGAGATTGACCTGCCCCTGGAGCTTGCTTCTTCTTGATTCCGCTAACAATATCATCAATCCTAAGAAGCATGGAAGCAGCCTCAATGGCCGTTTTGAATGTCTGTGCTTTCACATTGTAAGGATCCCAGATCTGAAAAGGCACATAATCACACTTTATAGGTAATACATGCACCATTCTACTATGCAAATGTATAAGCTTGAAAGAGAGAGAATTACCTTGCTCTCTTTCATGTCTGAAATTGCACCAGTGTTTCCATCTATACCAATCCACGCATTCTCCCCATTTGCATGCTAGGGTAGATCAGAAAATGTATTTTTCCATGAGTAATGAAGGAAGATACAAGCATAAAGACATATAATCATACTTTAAAGGTGGTTCTGGTGGAATTGCTTGGTCCATTTATGATCAGGAGATGATGAGTGCATAACCTTGACTATAGCAATGAGTGCGCTAAAATAACAGTAAACATCATTCCAGCAATAAAGAAATAAGAAAATAAGGTGATGTCTCACCTTTCCCTGCAGCGCAGTCATTGTCCTGATCACGTTGACACCACAATTCTGTGCCAATGTCCGCGGAATAGCCTCAAAAGCTATTGCAGCGGCTTCATAAGGCCACTGTTTCAAGAAACAAGATATTTTAAAGAAAATGATCAATCAGTATCAATACCTAGATATCTTGGAAGACAATTACATTACTAGACTTACAAACCAAAATAAGTGACCAATTAAACTGATAATGCAAGCCAGGAAAACAATAACCTTTTCAATGCCTTCAATAGATTGACTCTTCTGCTTCAAGGTAGCAGACACAGTTAACTCTGTAGCACCACCCCCTGGAACAAGTTTTGGGTTCTTTATGATGTTTCTAGCAACAGACATAGCATCCTGTAAAAAATATAAGATGTCTTCAGACCCCAAATTCCATACATAATAAGTGCATTGAGAATTGAATCAACATTGTACCTGCAAATTTCTTTCAACTTCATTTAAAAGATCCTTACTAGCACCC
Organism: Diospyros kaki; assembly: GCA_036245055.1. Lineage (NCBI taxonomy): Eukaryota > Viridiplantae > Streptophyta > Magnoliopsida > Ericales > Ebenaceae > Diospyros > Diospyros kaki. The sequence continues at coordinate 11,217,937 of BSEG01000003.1, forward strand.
CGTAAAAGAACTGTGCACGCTTTTGGGTCTTTGCATTCAACAATAAATGCAAAGAACTCATCTCCAATCTTCTTCACCTCAAAAAGTCCAGCCCCAGTTCCCACATCTGATTCTTGAAGTTCATCCGGTCTATTTACAATGACTGCACCGCAAGCTTTAGCAATTCTGTTGTTGTCTGTTTTCCTTAATCTCCTTATTGCACTTACTCCAGCTTTACTCAAATAATGGCAAGCCAGGTCACTAAGCCCTTTTTCAGTTATGACTAAGTCAGGTTTGAACTTCAGAATTTGCATACAGAGATTCTCAATGTACTCTTCCTCCAGCTTCAGGAGCACTCCCCAATCTTCTTCTTGGACCAGCTCTGCATTAGTTTGATTTTCCCCTTTCTTATACTCAAGAGGGCAATCAAGTAAAATAATGCGGGGGTTGATAATTTTTCTTCTCATTTTTCCAGGGGCAACAACATCTTTGTTAAACATAACACCTCTAAGGACCTTGGAATCCTCCAACTGGCCCCCAGGAATTTTCTCAACCTTTATGTACTTTTTGATGTCTACTTCGCGGAATCCTTGACCAAGATCCACACCAACTATTGTGGTGGCATCAAGTGCCAAATCCTAGAAGTTCAACAGAAACAAAAGAACTGGTATTGAAAAAATGAATCATAATATAAAATGAACATAGAACATGGAAACTAGTAAAAAGGACACATATGCTATATGCCGATTGAAATAGACTAGCAACACCGTAGAAAGTAGGCAAATGATTGTAGAATAAATGAGAATGAGCCTCTAACTTTCATAGCTATGCATGGTATTACACTCCCTATTAATAGGAAAGAGAATTACACTTTAGGAAAACAACAAATAATGGAAAGATACACTATACACCGTAGAAGGAAACAAAAGATACAACACAAAAATTATGAAATCTCTAAAAGTGAACAGCTTTCTAAATGTGGAGGATAGGATCAAGGCTGATTTTAGAAAGCAGACTTGTCTCATTCCATACTTACTGTGAATTATTCAACACTCTCTCTCAACCTGGTGAATGAATATCCATCATTCTCAGCTTACTTATAAGTTCTTGAAATTTTTGATAGGCAATTCTTTTCTTAGTAAATCAGCTAGCTGATTTTCTAAAGAGACAAAAGATATACAAATTACCTTAGCTTCTATCTTTTTCTTGATAAAGTGACGATTAATCTCAACATGTTTAGTGCGATCATATTGCACCGGATCATGTGCAATACTGATTGCTGATTGATTACCACTGATAGAAACCTTTAGATCATCTAGCACAATCTTCAACCAAAGTAACTCACATAAGCCAAGTTCCATTGCCCGAAACTTCGCCTTAGCACTAGACTTGGCTACTATATTTTGTTTTTTACTCCTCCAAGATACCAAATTTCCTCCCAAAAACTCACGACTTGGCTACTATATTTTGTTTTTTACTCCTCCAAGATACCAAATTTCCTCCCAAAAACTCACAGTAACTTGTAGTAAACCTTCTATCCATAAGGGACCCTCCATAATCAACATTAGTGCAGCCTAGGACCTCCAATTCCTTCCTTGATTTGAATAATAGACCCTTTCCCGAAGTTGCTTTAAGATAACACAAAATTCTTCTAACAGCTAGCATGTGTTCTTCAGTAGGATGATGCATGAATTGACTCACAAGGCTGACAACAAATGCTATGTCAAACCGGGTGTGAGATAGGTAGATTAATCTACCTACTAACCTTTGGTATCTCCCCCGATCAACCACTGGACTGTCAATGTGTCTGTCACCAAGCATCCCAACAAATCCATGGAAAATTTTCTTTGGGAAAGAAATATACCTTCCTTAAGAGTAGGCAATCTTTATCCTCAAGAAGCACCTAAGTCCGCCAAGGTCCTTGATGTCAAACACACGGGCCAAATGCTCCTTTAGTAATTTCTATTCACCACAGTCATTTCTAGTGACAATACCCCATTTCTTGAAATGCTTAATGAATATAGTGTGATCCCCTCTTCTTTGCCAATACCCCATTTCTTTCATAGCTCCTGAGAATCGATCAAACCAGGCCCTTGGAGATTGCTTTAGCCCATAAAGGGCTTTCTTTAATCTGCATCACCTCCATTAGTAAATCTTGGTGAAGGTTCCATAAAAACCTCTTCCTCTAGGTCACCATGCAGGAAGACGTTTTTGACATCTAGCTACATCAATTCCCATCCATAATAGCTAGCCAAAGAGTAGAATCCTCACTGTAGTCATCTTAGCCACGGGAGCAAAAGTTTCCAAATAATTTATACCATAAGTTTGAATGTAACCCTTGGCTACCAATCGGACTTTGTACCTTTCCAATGTTTCATCAGCATTATATTTCACATTAAACACCTTTTTGCACCCTACCGGTTGAACCCTCTTTGGTTTAGGCACCATTTCTCAAGTTTTATTCTTTTCCAAAGCCCTCATCTCTTCATGCATAGCTTGTACCCAATTTTGATCTTGTAATGCCTCTTCTACAGTTTTAAGAATAGTTATGGAATCAAGAGAGGTCAGAAAACTCTTGTAATTTGGGGACAGTCAGTGATAAGAAATGAATTGGGCAATAGGCCATTGTGTGCAGCTCCTAACCCCTTTTCTAATAGCAATAAGCAGATCCAAATCAGAATGTATAGGATTAGAATAATTAATGGATTGAGAACCATCAGAGAGTTGAGTGTGTTCCAAACCTGATTGAGGAATAGATGATGGGCCCTATTTAGCACATGGATTGGGTTGTTCCTTCCTCTTGTATACGAATGGTGGAGAACCAAGAGATGTTTGTTGGTCTCCTATTTCTGTTGTCTTTGATTTAGGAGTAGGTAAAGTTGAGAGATTAGGGGGAGAATGTGGCTGATATGGCTGAGACACTTCTCTAATAGGTAAATCACGATCACCACTAGGTATAATCTCCCCCTTAGGACTAGAAGTAGAAGACAGGAAAAAAGACTAATTCTCTAGAAAGGTGACATCTTTAGACACAAGAATTTTCCGAGCAGGAGGGTGGTAGCACTTGTGCCCTTTTTGGGTAGGAGAATACCCCAAAAATACACATCTAGGGCTCGAGGATCAAACTTGTCCCTATGATGTTTAGAGACATAAACAAAAGCTACAAACCCGAATACCTTAAGAGGAAGGGAGGTATGAAGATCAATTTCTAGGAAGTAGGAAGAAAGACACTGAAATGGGGTAAGCTGGTTTAGGACTCTTGAGGGAACCTTATTGATTAAGTAGGTTGCAATCAGCACTACCCCACCCCAAAAAGATTTAGTAACTGAATGTTGATGCAAGAGTGCCCTAGCAACATTTAGGAGATGCCTCATCAACTCTATTTTGTAAGGGGTTTCAACACGAGGATTTATGAATAATTCTCTCTTATTGGAAAAGGGATTGAGATGTTGATTAAAATAGTCTCTTGCATTATCAGTTCTAAATTTTTTGATAGAAACCCCAAATTGAGTGAAAATCATTCTATGAAACAAGGGTAGGATGGTGTTGATGGTTGCTTTGTCTTTTGAGTAAATATACCTATGTCATCTTAGTGCAGTCATCAATAAATGATACAAACCACTTAGCCCCAGAACAATTGAAAACTCTAGACGGGGGAACATCAGAATGTACTAAGAAGAAAGGGAAAGTTTATTGCTAACAACATAAGGTACTCGATGGTGTTTAGATATCTCACACATCACAGTGAAAAGAATTGACATCAACACCTTTAAATAGATTTGGGAACATGGCCTTTAATAAAGTAAAAGGTGGGTGCCCTAATCTAAAATGTTAAAGCCATGCATCGGAGTGAGTAGAGGTGAGCATAGAGGAGTAAGGCCAAAATGGTCTCTTGCAAGTAGCTCTCTGCTTCTTTGTAGGTAGTACAACCCATTCAATGCCTTAGCAACACCAATCATCTTCCTTATTATTAGATCCTAAAACACACAACCATTAGGTGAGAAATTCACACTGTAATTAAGGCTTTGGTAAGCTTGTCAAAAAAAAGAAGATTGGTGTAAAGGCTTGGTACATACAGGACATGTTGGGTAGCTAGAGATGGGTTCAAATGGACATTCCCTTTCCCAACTATAGGAATAGTTTGTCCATTAGCAACAATGATTTTTCTGGAGCCAGTTATTGGTTCATAGGTTTCAAAAAATTTCAGATTACATGACATGTGTCAGTTGCTCCAGAATCTAAAATCCATAGTTCATCCCTAGTTGTATATGAGGCAAGTGAAAGCTCAGAATTAAGGCACATACCTGCTTGAGTTAATGAACATTCACATTAGGGAGTTTTAAGGAAATATTTCAGCTTCCAAATCTCTTTTGCATTCAATTCTCCTAGGTCTAAGAAGGCTGTAGAGTCAACCATTTCAATTTGTCTCCTCTATTTCTTTAGTGGAGAGAGAAGCTCTCCCCTGATTCTTTGGCTGCAAGTTCTTGAAGCCTCCAAGTTTGCTTAGTACTGCCTCCTTACCATGCAATTTGAAGTATGTATCTCTTGTATCTCTAGGCTTTTTGAAGTAAGAGCACCAAAACCCCTCATTTGCCTACTTTGATGAAGACTACTCTGCCTTGCAGAGGCTTCATCCATGTCCCTTGCACCTTATTAGTTACCATAGCCGATCCCTCAATGCCATGATCAGAAAACATGGCTGCCCTTCTATGTTCTTCACTTCTCACTATACAAAAGACCTCATGTAATGATGGATTTAAACCCTTACTTGATTTGTACTATTGATTTTAGTCTTAATCTCATACACAACCGATGCATCTTGCACTTAGGAATAGGCCCTCTTCAAGGTATCAAAGGTTTTAGGCTCTGATACCGTGTAGAAAGTAGACTGATGATTGTAGAATAAACGAGAATACACCTCTAACTTTTATAGCTATGCACGGTATTACACTCCCTATTAATAGGGATGAGAATTAGACTTTAGGAAAACAACAAAGAATAAAAAAATACACCATACATTGTACAAGGAAACAAAAGATACAACACAAAAATTAAAAAATCTCTAAAACCGAACTTTCTAAATATGGAGAATAGGACCAGGGCTGATTTTAGAAAGCTGATTTATCTCATTCCATACTTCCGTGAATTATTCAACAAACATAAATCTCAAATGTGTTGCACAAGAAAAGAAGTGCAATTGCAAAAAGAAAACCTCGTGTGTAACTACTGATCAAAAAGAATTTTCTATTTCAACGATAAGAACTAGAATTTAAGCAACCCGAGACAAAAAACAAAACTTGTAGCTGATTGAAAAAATACTCACAGCAATTAGATCCCCAAATTGACTAGTAAACTTTGTACCAATACAACTCTTCACTAACCCCAGCATTTTAGCACCTGCCAAATGAAGTGTTGTTATTTTGACAACAATTAGCAAATAACAAGAATGAAAGTTGAAAAAAAAGACACCATCTTGTTTCTTAAACCATGCATAACACATTCTCTGGAGTTATATAGCATACTGGCATTCCAGCATTAAATATTTCATCTATAGCAATCCAAAATTATTGGTTTAAATTTGGGGGCCAAAAAAAGAAAAATTTTAAGAAGCAAAAATATTACTAGCAAAATCAAGAATGGGAAAAAAGAATGGAAATCTGTTGAATTGTTAACCACCCCATCTCATTTAAAAGCTTAAGCTGTTAGATATAGACTTAACTTTATCTTTTTATATTATCATTTCATACTCTCAACAAGATCAAATGAAAGAAGCTTAAAACACCACTGCAACTTACGATCATTCACATCCATAGGCATAGAAATCTTGTCAAGCACTGCAATAGCATCCTCAAGGGCTTTACTATAAGCTGCAAAAGCACATTAACATGGAGCTTATATACATATATATATATATATATATAAAGAGAGAGAGAGAGAACACAAATTTCACCCATTAAAAAAATACATTCAAATCAGAGTCATAATACCTCGGCAAATGACTGTAGGATGATACTTCTTGTCAATGAAAGCTTCAGCAACGTGAAGCATCTCACCAGCTAGAACAAATTTCCACTTCAACAATCAGTTAAGGAATACAAGGATATGATCAAACACACAAAAATGAGGCAGACAAAATGTTCAAGACATCAGCAAAATCCTATATATAATTGTATAGAAGCACGACTATATATGCAATGATGATTAAAATCAATCGGGGAATCTCACTGTTAATGATTATATTTATCATCTGAATCCATTTAGGGAATAATTCATCTCAAGGGTACCTATACCTAACATGAAACTAACATATAAAGCAATACAGAATTATATCTCATTGAAAACATAAACTGGAGAACAAGTTCTAGACAGTGGGATACCAAGAACAATGACTGAGGTTGTTCCATCTCCTACTTCTTCATCTTGTGTACGGCTTAGTTCAATCATGGACTGTCATGTTACAGAAAAGAACAACAGTTAGATAATTAAAAATCTTCAAGCCAAAGAGAGAAGTAAAATAAATACAATTGTTGCGAGCACCAATACATTAGTCAGAACCTTAAGGTGGAAATAGTTTTTCCAGTGATCAATTATTGAATTACACAAATTGGCAAAAGATAAAAAAAAACAAATAGAAGAAACAAAACCAAATGAGCCCACAGTAACAAAGAAATGTGAAGTCACATCATGAAAAGATTGTTCAGTGAGCTCATTTAGCCAGCTTCCTTACAGAAGCTCACTCAACTAGAAGTGTGCTAGACAGAAGCCTACAACAACATACAACAACATATCCAGCCGTTATCCCACATGAATTCTATCCCACTATGCTAGACAGAAGCCTATTGGTGCAAATTCTCATGCTCACATAATGCCTGTCAGAAATTTAACAAATCCCTATGTGGCAAAATTGCTCCTATACCTCGTAATAGACCACTCAGATTTCCTTAACATCTTAAGAAGTGCAAATCTAAAACATGCAAAAAGGAGTTGGTAAGGGGAACTAAGATCAATCTCCCTGTTGTGGAAATGAATGAGAGGGTCTGCAGATGGTTACTCAAATTACTTTGAAGAGAGATTATCAAAAGAATTATAGTTCAAATTCAGAGACAGTTTAACTATACATACATATTTATAACAGTGAGATTAATCAGATCAATTTGTTTTATCAATCAGCACAGAAGAAGGAGCTCAAATGGTTTGTTAAGAAAATTAAAGGCATGTGCAAAAGCCACCACAAGAATTGCTAAATAATAACATGGCAGTAGGTGTTTCTTTCTTGATGCTACCACCTGTGAGTTCAAGTGTCCAAGGAAGAAAAAGGCAAGCTCATCATACACAAACATTAAATTCATCATATGGGTTTACAACTGTTTTTCTCTCAGACACTGGTTTTGTGCATCTGTTGGAAGAAAAATCAGCTGATAGAGGGAGGATGAAGAAAAAGCAATAATTAAGGAAAAAGTTTTCATTTATGTCAACTCATTGAGCAACTCTACATTTCATGGCAAGGAATAACAAAAACAGTAGTGGAGATGAACATAGGTGGTTATTGGAGATGGTACTTAGAATGGATTAATTTTTTTAAGTCAAAAACCAGGTAGGCCAATAAAAAGTTAAAGTCCATTGTAGCATTAGCCCACAGATTCAAGTTTGGAAAAAAGACGTTTAACTAGAAAAATAGCAACTACCAAATATGATTTATTTTATGGGGCCATTCATTGAAGAAGTTCTTAGAAACCCCATCTGTAGTAATTCCTGCATTCTAGAGAAGATGTGGTAGACAAGGTCAAAATTATAACATTTTTCAAAGGGCAATATGCACACCATACCTTTGCAGCTGGATGAGCAAGATCCAACTCTCGTAGAATGGCATTCCCATCATTAGTGACTACAATACCTGCAGCCAACCAAACAGAAATTGAATGACAAATGAATTAAAGACAATAAATTAGAAAAAAAGAAAAGAAAGAGTTATAAAATCTCAACAACTATGAAAATGGAAAGTATCTATATGCAAATATATTACCACCCATGACAATCTGCAATTAGAAAATTTACTCAGAAACTACCCCCAAGAAAGGTATGAGACATGCATACATTAAAACAGCCCAATACTTGAAAGTTCACTTTTGTAGAAGAGAATACAAATTTTCTGCCACTACAATCTAGCTTTCATGGAGGAATATTTTGACTATTGAACACTTGTAACTTGTGGAAGTTGCAACTTGAAACATGTGTGACACATTTAACATTTGAACCATTTTTGAAACTGAATATCCATTTGAATGTATATGGTTTGTCAGACAAGTATCTGAATGCAGAAATCCTTGGTAATAGGCACCTTCAAAGTAGCACCCAAGGTTGTTTGATGAAATCAGACGGAAGTACTTTGCTCTACTTGGATACAACAACATATCCAGCCTTTATCCCACATAGACTACATGAATTCTACACTTCTATATGGGTTACACCCCAACAGATAGCTTATCTAGAATTCATATTGAGATGTGTTTTAAAACAATAACATCATGCCAAACCCTTATTATTGTCATGACCCAAGAAACAATAAATGGGCAATATGGTAATAGGCTAATAATAGTTGTTAGGAACACATGGTGAATTGTGTATGCTGTTAGGAGTCAGATATGCCTATATAAGGCTGTTGTAACCAGATGGGATTTTTCATGCTTGAATTGATAAATGAAACTCTTATTTTTCTCTCTAGAATTCTCTCACAATCTCCTTCTCATATCTCTCTGTAACTCTCCCTCATTTCTCTCTAATTTCTTCCCCCATTTCTACCCAATTTCCCTCTCCAATCATTCTGTTCTTGGTTCTATTCAATCGGACTCTTCCAATTGCCAATCCAACCCTAGGTCCATGATAGTGGGGTGAACTACAAGAATTCTCTGGCTTTCCATTCATTTCAATCTATACTCATAACTTCTATAATGCACATTTAATTTCAAACATAAGTGTCTATGACCAAGTTTGTTTTTGGTTTTCTCCTATCTCTTTAGATAAATTCTTGTTCCATTCCATCCTCTCTCCTCACACAAACCTCCATTAGTCTTCTCCACATATGACCAATCCATCTTAATTGTGTCTCACACATCTTATCGTCAATTGGAACCACTCTAACTTTATTACAAATAATCTCATTTCTAATTTTATCTTTTCTGATATGGCTGCACGTCCATCTTAGCGATCCTTATCTCTATTACTCTCATATGCTGCACACATTAGTGCTTTATTTGTAAAATTTTCCTTTTAACTTTACTGGAATCTTATTATTACATAAAACATTATATGCATTTTCCCATTTTAATCACCCTAGCTTAATTCTATGAATACCATCCTAATTATCTCCCTATCTTTTTGGATGATTGATCGAAGATATCTAAGTTAACCTTGTCTTAGTATTAGTTGATCTTCCAGTTTTCTTATAACATCATCTACAATTGTATTTTTACTAAACTTACATTCCATATATCCAATTTTCATCTACTTAACATAAAACCTTTATATTCTAAAGTGTTTCTTCATATCTCAAACTTAGCTTTCACCCATTCTTTTGTCCAATCCACTAACACAATGTTATCTGCAAATAATATACACCATTATACTCATGTATCTTTAAGTCAATTTTACCACTCATGTATCTCTAGATAAACTGCCTAGCATACTATTTTTTCTTCACTTTGTCTCAAATATATGAAGTTTGGTCTTGAGAAAAGCATTATAAAAACAGGACACTAACTGGGCCCAAACGTTTGTAGTCATGAAGCTACCCTATTAAGTTCTCATTTCGTCTAATTTATTAGTTTCACTGAAAGAAAGAACAAAGATCACTTAACAAAAAAGAAAAGAAAAGAAAAGATAGAACAAGGATCCACTCTGGGGAGAACGAGAAAGCACCTCCTGCAGCATCAAGTAGCATCTTCAACATGGATCGTGGACCCAAGGTAGTGCGAATTATGTCAGCCACAGCCTGCAATTGAGAGAATAAAAACAAAAAACAAACGGTGAAGTAGTGTATTCAACCAGTAAACCCAGAGATATAACAGATATAAGCACTTAAAAAATTTAAAGCTTGTTGGCACAACACAATCCTGCTATTACTAAAACCACATCTTGATTAAAAATAATCCAACACATCAAACTTGGAGATTTCAGGGCTCTGATAATTTATTGTACAGAATTTCTAAACAGAACATAAGAAAAATCATGAATTGATAGGGATAGAGACTATGAGAAGATATCTATCTGCATGCCAAACAGAAGTCTTGTCTTTGGATTTTTGTTTAAAATTTTGAAAAAGAAACATAATTCAAAGACTAGTACGGCACATAATTCGTTAACCTATGTGTACATATACCATGATGCATCACCACAAAAATCAAATAAACAAAACTCCTCAGTGAATCCTTTTTCATATGGATCTCCACCATGTACTTTCCATCTCTTGCACTTTGGAGCTAAATGAAAAACAGTGTCAGGTATCCAGACTTAGCCTAGGGTTTGTTATGGAATTTGGAAGAAATCAGAGGAGATAGAATAGAAAGGGAGGGAGAAATCAGAAGAACAGAGGGAGAATTCAAAGAGAACAGAGGGAGAGAGAGAATTTAAGAGGGCAAGAATCTGTTATCATTCAACAATTGATGACAATCCTCTAACTGATAGCCTATTTATAGTTCTCTATCTTTCAGTTTTAGTTGTAACTGAAAGGTACAATATGAACTGCTACACTAGAGTACAATGCAGTAAATACATTAAACTACAACTACTATTATATTTACTATTATATCCTTGGGGTTGTGACCCCCCTCTTTGAGAGATTTCTTGTCCCCAAGAAATTACAACAATGCTGTGGTTTCTTCATCCAATCCCTATTTTCACTATCTGGTTCAGCCTTCGCCTTCTCTTGTTCCCTTCTCTTTTCTCTTTCATTCTCTACCAAAGCCTATATGGATAAATCTTGAAAAACCTCTGCAAGCATACCAATTTGTCATTAGCTCTCATGTGCTCATCAACTGAAGTATGAACAAATAAAGCAACATGAGTCTTGTTCCCGACAGCAAAACTTTTAAGTTTTAACTTCTTCAATTATTTCCCTTAGCTTTCCTCCAGTTACATGTCTCCAAGTTTTCTTAAAACTTTGAATCTCTGCTAAAACCTGCACCAGAAACTAGTCTATATTATCTGAAATGACAACAAGACTGTCATATCATTCAGGATAAAGAAATTCAAAGAGCAGTTAGATATTCTCCTGCTGTAATTGTCTTAACCTTCTTGATGCCTAATTTAACCAAAGCTATGGACTCCTTAGCCTTCTCTGAGGCCAAAGGCAAAGGAACAATATTCTTAGGACCTTCTTTCTCAAAACCATTCCTCACAAGGTTCCAATCCTGGACATTAGTTGGTCCTTCAGACAAGGGACTAGGCATCGGGGGTAATGCAATGGACTTTGCTTTCTCCGTTAGTCCATTGAATAGTTTCTCATTTTTCTCCTATAACCTCCCAATAGGTACATCATGATTTATTAGCTCTTCTTCTAGTTTCTTACCAAGTGTAATAGAATTCATTTCAACACTGCTTGTTTTAGAAATTAATTGAGCAAGTTTCTCATTGCGAAAGGCAGGATCAATTTCAATCCCAAGAGAACCATTTTCCTTTTTCTCAATCTCAAGAAGTTCTTGGTAAACTTCTTTCAATCCTAACAATTGATAGTCGGAATCAATCATTTCATGATCAAAACTTCTAAAATAGTCATCTTCTTCGGAAACGTCTCTTTTTAAGAAATCGGGTTGTTTCTTTAGATCTACTTTTGACTATCCCGAACCTTATTGTTTTTATTTGAAGAATAAATTTCACTGCCAATATCATCATTGTTATTGTTGTCATCCTCCTTATCAATACTTTCTGAATCAAAACACTCCTCCATCTCAAGATCAGAAGTAATCAAAGAATCATTTCTCCGCAATTTTGACTTATCTTGATACTGCTTCACTTGAAAAAACTCCTAAAGTTGAATAATATCGTTCACAACATCCTTATTACTTCTTTCTTCCTTAGTTGAACTCTTTAGTTTATTAATGGAATACTGATTCCTAGGACAAGTAATGCATGGATCTCCAACTGTCATAGGGACTGGTCTCTTTCTTTGAATAATGGGATCAAAATATTCCTTAGAAAGTAATTCAGCTGGAAGACTAAATTGATATCGTTTGGCCATCATAATCATGAGTTTGTCTAGCTTTTGGTTGAGGTTAGCGAATTTTTCCTTGATTCCTATATCCATCTCCATAGTTCAACTTCTTTGAAATTCACTTTGCTCGCCTTTAATAAGAATCACCTAACTCACAACCGAAAATCGATCAACTCTGATACCAAATGTCAGGTATCTAGACTTAACCTAGGGTTTGTTATGGAATTTGGAAGAAATCAAGGGAGAGAGAATAGAAAGGGAGGGAGAAATCAGAAACACAAAGGGAGAATTTAGAGAGAACAGAGGAAGAGAGAGAATTTGAGAGGGAAAGAATATGTTATCATTCAACAATTGATGACAATCCTCTAAGTGATAGCTTATTTATAGTCTCTCTATCTTTTAGTTTTAGTTGTCACCAAAAGGTACAATATGAACTGCTAAACTAGACTACAATGCAGTAAATGCATTAAACACTACAACTACTATTATATTTACTATTATATCCTTGGAGTCGTGACAAACAGATGACTGAAAGCCACAGGTCATCAACTGCAATTTTTACCCACTAGAAGACAATAGCCAAAACAGAAGATACTCATGCTTGGGATGGTTGAGATGGATATGGACATCCTATTGGGAGGCCTACTATAACAACCCATAATTTTATCTCCTATTTAGGGAATAATTGAACAAATTTGTAGAAAGCTTGGATTGGAAGAAATAAGGAAATAGCTTGGGGCTAGAAAATCCTTGAAATGGGCTTAAAACAAGTAAAAGTAACCCATTAGGTCAATTATGGGTTGAGGGAAGGCCTTGGTGAGTCATGGTTGGATAAAGAGGGTAAAAGTGAAATTTTGGGGGAAATTTTGACATGAAAAATCAAAATTTTGAAACTAAAGTGTAAGGTTTCAAAACTGAACGGAATAGTTTCGAACCCGATATGGATAGGTAGGAAGTAAGTTTCGAAACCAAGGCTCCTAGCTTTGAAACTAATTTTTTGGAAGGGTTAGTTTTGAAACCAAGTCCCCTGAAACTAAAAAATCAGGTCACCTGGTCCAGATCGAAAACACAAGTGGAGGCTTGTTTCTTGGAATTTAGCTGCAAAATTTAAACTAGCTCTACTATAATATTACCCACCTGTCATGTCCCTAGGAGGATTAAAAGGATAATATTGGATAGAGATATAATAAAAGGAGTAATATTGTAATAGGCTCATATTAGTTTGTTAGGAGATATTTGGTTGCTTGTTAGGAGCACATGAGTGCTGTTAGAAATTAGTTAAGGGGCTACCTATGCCTATAAAAAAGCCATTGTAAGAGAAGATGGATAGGCTTGAATTAAATGAATGAAATCTGATTCTCTCTCTACAATTTCTCTACAATCTCCCTCTCATTTTCTCTCTATTTCTCTTCCCCATTTCTCTCTAATTTCTCCCCCAATTTCTATCCATTTCTTCCTCCCAGCATTCTGTTCTTGATCCTATTCTTCAGCTCCTTCCCATTGTCATTCCAACCCTAGGCTAAACCATAGGATCATGACAAATGGTATCAGAGAAGGCGATCCTCAGCGGTGAGTCTAGAATTGCAGTTCAGTTTGGAATTTTGAAGGCAGACTCAGAGGTGAGCCGATCATTTCTCAACTGTGATTACGGAAATTTTAGTAGCTGATTAAAGCAGAACAGAGGGGCTGGATCTCAGCCATTGTGTTGCGATTAAGGTGATCTTAGAAAAAGAATTTAGGTGATCTTGGAAGCAATTCGTAGGCGACTGCTGACCAAGCGATCTTAGTAAGAGTCCAAGTCAAATTTGTAGGCGATCCAGAGCATTACCATCCTTGGTTGTGATTCTGTTGCAGCTCTGATTGGAAGGCGAATCAGATTGGGGCTCAATAGTGTGCTGCTCATTTGGATTGGAAGGTGATTCCAACCAAAGCCATTCGTTCCTCGGTTGTAAATTCAATCGTTCTTGTAAGTGAGTTGGTCGATTTGGTTGGCTGTATTTTCCGTCGTCGATTCATATCGAAGCCCATTATCGATCAGTACAAAGGAGCGTTCGCGATTGGAGTGGGTCGATAGGCAAGCATACTTGAAGGGTCGTGAACAGACAACGCTCGCTGTTGGTGAGGGAGTCCGTCAAAGAAGGTTGGGTGAGACAAAGGCGCTTTGTAAGAGGCCGAATTGAGCCGATTGGATCACAAGAAGTTGTGAATTCAAGCGATTGCGGCAGCGAAACAAGGCCAGGTGACTTCAGCGATACACGAATTCAAGGAGTTATCTGCCAATGGTCCTCGGCCCAGAGGTGTACGATTGTCCAAGGCGAGCGTGAGTCCGTCAGAGGTGAAGCGGACGGCCCAGTGAGTTGCGACCAGACCGAAAGACCATTCCGACCCAGATCGATAAACTTCCTACAGTGTTGCGATGCAGTGGGTTGGACTCGAGGGTGTCTCGAAACAGCGGGTGTTGCGATTTGGACTTGGGAGTGGGTGTAGCTTTTGAACTAACAGTGAGTTCTGGTGATTTTGGAATCAGAAACGATTGCAAATTGTGTTGGGAGCTTTGGTCGATGATTGGGCAGAACCTGAGGAAGGAAGCATTGATGCATCACTGGTTGGGCTTTCATTGGCAAGAGGTTCGCGACTGGAGGTGACCGCAAGTAGAGGAAAACCGGAGGAAGGAGACGAGAGGCTAAGCAAAATTTTCCGACTGATTGGGTGCGAAGCTTTCCATTAGAGAGCACAACTCTGACCGAACCCAAGGAACAATCGCTGAACGTCAACCAGTGCAATTCAGTCCAAAGAAATTTCCAACTGAGTTAATCGAGTAAAGTCTTGGCCGCCAACTCCTTCTGCTTGATTTAATTGGGTGCAGAATTGAAGGCGAGGCAGACCCAGCTCTTGGCGGGTTCCGTTTGAGGTGGATTAAGTCTGGGTGACTTCTTGAAGCAGTGGGGGAGATGGCCCTCATTAGCCGTAAGTTGCAGATTCCGTGTGAGAAGTGGATGCCCGTTGATTGTTGGTGCTTTAGGCTGTGAGCAAAGGAAACAAGAGGTAGATTTTGGCTGTAAATTTTTGGCTAACTTGGGTCAAAGTGGAAAGGCAAAGAGGAGTAGGTGCCGACTCTTGAGTTGCAATTGAGGCGAGTCTAGGAACTGCTACAACATGCAAAACAGAAGCATGTATATAACTCCCATTCCTTGGCCATCGAAGTATGTTATTGGTGAAAATTCGGTCATGGGTAGCAGTGCATATATGAGACAATTGGAGTCTCAGTTGTAGCAGAAGAATTCTTCATTTTCAGTAGGAATGGAGTATCAATGACATCCAAAGAAGGCTATATCTTCAATGGGGTGTCCTACTCGTGAAATTAGGGGAGGCAGTGCATACATGGAGTAGATGAGCCTTCAATTGTAGCAGAAGAAAGCCTCCTTTTCAGCTGGAATGGAGCCTCAATGGCAGCCAAAGAAGGTTGCATTTTCAGTTGACCAGCAGCATCAAACATAGGGAAAGGAGTTTGAGAATGAGGCTAGCCGAAGGGACAAAGGAACCAACAGTGGGTTTGATGAAGAATGCAAGGAATTGGGTCGAATGTTTCGTGAGAAGTTGCAAGAGTTTGCAATGATACTATCTAAGGAGTATCATTACAGTTTTCCTGCCGAATACTTTGATGACTATCATGGAAGTTTTAATAAGGAGTTCCTTAAAATGGAGAAGACAAGAAGGTGGGAAACTGATTCATCATTGACTTCCGAGTATGTGCTTGGGTATTTTGAATTAGGCAGCAATATCAAGAAGGATGTTGGCAGCATCAAAGATGATATCGGTGATGGACTATATCATTCGAAGGGAACTTGTAATGAACAATTTGATAGGGCAGCCAATGCAGAGGGATCATTTGATATTGCTGAAAAAGAAGTCCAAATAGAGGGGAATTGCAACCAACAAAAGGGAAAAGATGTTGCTGATTGGGAGGAGAAAAATGTCGAGAGTTTGGCTAGAAAGAACAAATCTCATTCCATTTTGTTCATTGTTGCTACAGCTGGCCAATTAGAATTTTTGTCACCCTTGTTGAAGGGAGGATTGAAGACCGGAATTCATGTTGCAGCCCAGCAGGTTGTAAGTGGTGCCATGCAAGGAATTAATGGTACAATGTTTGCTTATGGTGTTACTAGCAGTGGGAAGACTCATACCATGCATGGAGAGCAAAAGTCACCTGAGATCCTTCCATTGGCAGTGAAAGATATCTTCAAAATTTCTCCAACAAAGCTGTGGAAGAAAAGGAAAAAGGGACCATATTGGAAGCTGTGAAGGTTTGGCATGTCTTGGGGACAAGACATGTTTCAAGGCGGGGAAATTGTCATGTCCCTAGGAGGATTAGAAGGATAATATTGGATAGAGATATAATAAAAGGGGTAATATTGTAATAGGCTCATATTAGTTTGTTAGGAGATATTTGGTTACTTGTTAGGAGCACATGAGTGCTGTTAGAAATTAGTTAAGGGGCTACCTATGCCTATAAAAAAGCCATTGTAAGAGAAGATGGATAGGCTTGAATTAAATGAATGAAATCTGATTCTCTCTCTACAATTTCTCTACAATCTCCCTCTCATTTTCTATCTATTTCTCTTCCCCATTTCTCTCTAATTTCTCCCCCAATTTCTATCCATTTCTTCCTCCCAGCATTCTGTTCTTGAGCCTATTCTTCAGCTCCTTCCCAATGTCATTCCAACCCTAGGCTAAACCATAGGATCATGACACCACCCCAGGTAGTGGATTGAAATTAATTGATCATTGGTGAGCCAAAACTAGGATTAGCATGATTAAGCATTAGGATGAAATTTTGGGGCCAGGGTAAGTTGAAATCCAAACCTTGGGTTAAAACTTAACCGGAGGAGAACCCACTTTCATGGCATACTAGACTTGGTGCTGAAAATAAAGAAGAGAGAGTGAGAACATGCAAGAGAACTAGAGATGGCAAGAACCTGCCAACTCCCATAACTGAAAAGGGGGTCTACCAAATTGATTTTTTTGGGACTCTAAGAGGGTACAAAATCCCTCCTCAGGTCTGAGAGCAAATCCCTTCAGCATCAAAGACAAAATTGCCGCTTGATATTTGGCCTTGAAGGTGGAAGGGAACCTAAAATGATCATTCGATTGCCCTATAATAACAAAAATCTGATTTCCCTCTTCATTTCCCTTCTTGAATGAGAGAGTGAGGTTATAGAGGAGAGTTTGAGGGATCTTGGAGCTTAAACACTGAGTGGGGTGTCCTCCCTCACTAAGGTAAAGAGCCTTACTCTATGCTTTTAATTAGATTTACCCTCATGAATGGCCAAGAAGATAAGTCTTGGACATCTTGTTGGGTTGTTAATGTTATTTAAAGGAGGAAAGCTCACTAATTTGAGGATATCAAGCTTTCAAACTCATTCTTTGTAAGTTCCCTTGACCCCATTTACTTGTTGCATAGCATAGGTCTCATGGCATGTGTTGGTGGTATGTGTGGCTGCATTGTTGTTTACATTTTGATATCTATGTAATGGGGACATTTGGGCTATGCACTTGGAATCTAATGACGAGAATACCCAAGGAGGGGCTACCCTCAATAAGAGATCAATGCTTGAACCTTCAAAGAGAACAGGCCAAACAGGCCACCTCTTTGAAGTTTGGACATCCCTAATCAAAAGACTTGAAAAGGCGGAGAGTAGGTTGGGGGTTTTTGCATTCCATGGCTTGTGTACTTGGAACTTACTGATCTTTGAAACTCAATTGTTGCACCTCCATCATTTCAGATGACTAGGAGGAGATCTCAAATGGTGAGGCACATTAGGAGCCTTGTCACATACTTGGTTCATTTGGGAGTCGCCTATTTTGATGCTTTAATGTTATCACGGATGATTGTATGAACTATGTTGGACTTCTTGGGCACATCCCAATCAGTTATGGAGTGCTAGGTGAGAAGGTAAACTTGTTAAATCATGTTGTGATTGTTTATTTAGTGGTTTAAACAGTACATCGTAATTTGATGTTTATTTTGGGTGTAAGGGAAAAATCATGGATTTCTAAATATATTTGAGAAATGGTTCTTATGCTCTAAGTTGATACCTCTCATGACACCAAGGATATAGTTGTAATGTCCGATCCCTATATTTCCTTCTTATTGTACCCTAGGCTTCTGTCATATTGTACCCTTCGGTTTATCATTGAAAGCATAGAACAGCCTATAAGTAGGCTAGAGAATAGACAGTTGATAAATCATATCTGATTTCTTCCCTCTATGTTCTCTCTAAATTCTCCCTCCATTCTTCTAATTTCTCCCTCCCTTTCTATCCTCTCTCCAAACCCAGGCTAACCCTAGGTGCATGACATTTGGTATCAGAGCCAAGAATTCTTGGCTGTGATTTTGGAAGTTTTAGCAGTTGACCAAGGCGAAGCAGATCCATTCGATCCTCTGTTTTCGAGGCTACTGAATTGTGAATTAGGTGATTCAGGAAGTCGAATTGCTGGAGGTAGTTGCGAAGCAGATTCAGGCAGATCAGTGACAGAATTCAGGCGAATTTGAAGGTAGATCAGAGTCAATCAATTTAGGAGACAAGGCAGATCAGAATTGATCAACTTTAGGAGGCGGATATTCCTTTTCTTGATTCACAAAAGACTGTTTCAGAGGATACTAATTCTATAGATCTAGGCGATTTCAAGAGGCGAATTTCAAGGATTTGACCTGTGGTAATGGCATAGGGAACATGAATGAAGCAGCTTGAGGCAAGAATGGAGGCACTGGAATTCGGATTGAGGCATACTCAAGAAGAAGTTAGTCACGGCAGAGAAGAAAGCACTGTAACCAGGGAAAGTGTGCAGAGAGAACTTGAAAAAGGAAAAAAAAAACAGAGAAACTCTTGAGAATTTTGGCCAGAAAATGAACAGCATGTTTAACATGTTGTCGATTGCCTCAATTTCGTTTACCAGCAGATTTTCCACCTAGATCCACTTCCGATCCCATCCTGTCTGGTGATGGAATTCTTCCTCAAGTTTCAGGATTGCAAGAGGCTGAGGAATTTCCGATCCTGGAGCCAGCAACCCAGGTAAGAGGTTCTTCCCAAACCTCTCATTATACACCGATGCCACGGCTGGAGATACCTTTGTTTGAAGGAACCAAACCTAGATGGTGGATCCATAGGTGGGAGAGGTTTTTTTCAATATTATAATATAATAGAAGGACAGAGGATCAACCTTGCAACAACATATCTCAATGATATGGTTGACTCACGGTATCAAGGCTGGATCAAGATGAGGAGATCTAAGGCTAATTGGACTGAGTTTGTGGAGGATCTATGTGACCGGTTAGGAGAGAAGTCCATGACCGATGTGGTTGAAGAATTTAACAAATTATAGCAGGACGGGAGTATCAGATCTGGTTTGAGGAATTAAGATCATTGATGTTGAATTCACAACCTACTTTAACATAACAATATTTCATTTATAGCTTCATCAGTGGCCTCAAGGATGAAGTAAGGCCAATAGTCAAGATGATGCAACCTGCAACTGTTAAGCAAGCTGCTGAGAAGGCAAAATTGCAAGAGCTTGCATTAGAAGCAATTTTCAAAAAGAGCAAGATTCTAACAGTAAGTTATCCTTTGATCAGCCAGGAGTCAGAAGAAAATTCCTGGACTGCAACCTTGGGACTGACTCAGGGAAATGTGAATCCCAGGTTTTACCTAAACCCTAAATCAGTCAAATCTCCTATTATGGAGCAAAGGAGACTATTAGGATTATGCTATAAATGTGGAGACAAATTCAGCCCGGCCCATCAATGCAGACGACAGATACTAAATATGGAGGGACTAGATGAGGAAAAAGAAGGAGAGCAAGAGCAAGCAGGGATTTTATGAAGAAACAGGTCTAATTGCAATAATTTCTTGGGGACAAGAAATCTCTCGAGGAGGGAGGATTGTCATGACCCCAAGGATATAGTAGTGATTGTCTAATACCTGAATTCTCCCTCCATTCTTCTGATTTCTCCCTTCCTTTCTATCCTCTATTCCCTGATTTCTTCTAAATTCCTTTATAAACCCTAGGCTAAACCTAGGTGCATGACAATACCTAATCACTTAAGGATATGAGAATGGGCTTTAAACAAAAGAGAAAAAATAAAGCATTTTGGGGGCAGAAACTGAGAAAACGGGCATTCTGGAATAGTTTGTTTTGAAACAAGCACCAAATTTTCCAAATTATGGGAATTGATTATTAAGAAGTATTTCAAAAAAAGAAAGAAAGAAAGATAGCAACCTATTTTTTCCCATTTATAATTGGAAATAACTGGAAAGTTCAATGGGGTTACACTACAGTACAAGAATTTTAATGTTAGCTGGTTTCAGCAGGTGCAACAAACCATTTCAGATCAATAAAGAAATTAGTAGCTGTCAAAAATGGCTAAAAAGGATATTCAATCTTATTCCCCTTGAAGGGTTCGAATGAATATATATACAAGATAATCTACCACAATAGGCAGCTTCCAAATCTAGATTAGGCAGTTTCTTAATCTAGATTTGGAATTATATACAATTTAGGATACAATCAAAACATATAACGAAGACATAATCTTTTAGAAGCTGTATCACATAACTATAGAAAGCAAGATCAAGCATATCATGTCCAAGAATATGGACAAGGTATCTTGGGCAGTGTTCTAAAAGGCACTAGGTGCTAGTCGGGCGCCAGGCTGGGGCCTAACGCCTAGAGCGCCTAGGCGGGGCCTAGGCGACGCTTAAGAAAACTGCTGTTTTTTTTTATTTTTTAAACTTTGTGATATAATTTGATGTTATTTTTAACTAAATCAAAGTTGAAAAATATTAATACAACAACAACATATCCAGCCGTTATCCCACTATGTGGGGTTGGCTACATGAATTCTAGACTTCTATGTGAGTTACCTCCCAACAAATAGTTTGTCTAGAATTCATATTTGGATCTGACTAGGTTTTACGCTGGCTGTCGGCTACCTAACGCAACCCTCCTCCTTTATCCGGGCTTGGAACCGGCAGTGGATAATATCCCCTAGCAGAGTAATGATGAAATGAAGTTTGAACACCATCTTCACATGGAGAAAATTCATGAGATGGTGGTGAATGAAGATAATTGATATAGTTGAGTTATGGAACACAACTATATCAACATAAACCAATAATATATAGAATTAAGCATAAGAAATAAATTATTGTAATTAATAAATAACATTTTAATTAGTCATACAATCAATACTATAAGCAAACAGCTAAGTGGATTTTTTGGAAATATTGTAGAATATATATAATTAATAATAAAACTAAATATAAATCTATAATTATATATAAATATTAAATAGAAAAGAAAAATAAAATAAAATAAAAAACAAAAAACAAAAACGGAGCAAATGCCCCAATAACCACACAGAGAGACGGGGAGAGAGAGAGAGAGAGAGAGAGGTTACGACAGATGGAGCTTGTCGCAGCAAAGATGGAGCTCGACGGCGAGGACGGGGGCGGCGACGATGACGCTGAGGACGCAACAGATAAGAGGCGGTGACGATGAAGCTTGGCAGCGAGGATCGAGCTGGACGCAGCGACAGCGGTGAGCTACTGGCGGGCCGATGAAGCTTGGCGATGTTGAGGCGACAGCGTTGAGGCGGCGACAGCGTTCAGGTGAGAAGAGAGAAATAGGGAGATGTTGAGAGGTTCGATTTAATGATTTAGCAAAAAAAACCCTAAAAATGGCTGAGCCAACGAGTTGGGCGCCAAGGCGCACAGGCCGACTAGGAGCCGCCTAGGCACCCAAGCCGGCCGATTACTCGGGCCAGCGCCTAGGAGGCCCGACTAGGGCAATTTCGGGGCAGCCAGCGGCCGCCTAGGCCGATTTTTAGAACACTGATCTTGGGTAGTTTCTAACACTCCCCGTCAAGATTGTGAGTGAATGTCATGCATTTCAATCTTGCATAATAGTCTTTGACATAGCTCTTGGTAGACCTTTTGTAAAAATATCCGCCAATTGTTCACTTGAAGGTACAAATGGAGTACAAATCAGTCCACTATCAATTTCTCTTTAATAAAATGTCAATCCACTTCAACATGCTTTGTTCGGTCGTATTAAACTAGATTGTGTGCAATACTTGTAGCCAATTTATTGTCATAGTAAAGTCTCATAGGTGTTGTCCAATTGATCTTGAGGTCATCCAATAGTATCTTAAGCCATAGTAATTCACAAACCCCTAGGGCCATTGAGCTGAACTCTGCTTCAGCACTTGATCGAGCCACAAGATTTTATTTTTTACTTCTCCAAGTCACAAGATTACCTCCTAAGAATGCGCAATATCTAGATGTAGACCTTCTATCCATAATGGACCTTGCATAATCAATAGCGTATATGCTTCAAGAGACATTGTTTCTCCTCTTTTGAATAGTATACCTTTTTTAGAAGGGGGCCTTTAAGTAGTGCAAGATCCTATATATTGCTTTTACATGAGCCTCCTTGGGATTGTGCATAAATTGACTAACCACACTCACTACATAAGTAATGTCCGACTGAGTATGTGCTAGGTAAACGAGCCTCCCTACTACTCTTTGATAGGATCCTTTGTCTACCACACCATCTTCTGAGCCTCTCCTAACTGGTGATTAGGCTCAATTGATATGTCAACAACCTTGCTTCCTATCATTCCTATTTCTGTTAATAGATCAAGTATCTGTTGGGAGATAAAAATTCTCTCCTTAGAATGAGCCACTTCTCCTCCCAAGAAATACTTTAATTTACCCAGCTCTTTGATTAGACAACCTCTCAATGTTTCCATGCCTCTATATCATCACCGATTATAATAATGTTATCCACATATACCAGTAATGCTATCACTCCCCCTATAACTAAGTGATGTACAAACAAAGTATGATTTCCTTGACTTTGTTTGTATCCCATACTGAGCATAACCTTTGCAAAGCGGCCAAACCAAGCTCTTGGTAACTATTTCAGTCCATATAGAGCCTTTTTTAATCTACACACTACATTCTCCTTAGTCTTTGGCCCAAATCCGGGTGGCAACTCCATGTAAATCTCTTCCTCTAGGTCACCATGCAAGAAAGCATTCTTGACATCAAATTATTACAGTGGCTAGCCTAAATTAGCAGCTAAGGACAATAGCACCCTTACTATATTTAGTTTTGCAACTAGAGCAAGAGTATCTAGATAGTCTACCCCATAAGTCTATGTAAATCCTTTAGTTACCAAGCTTGCTTTGTACCTATCTAAGGATCCATCTTACCTGTACTTTATAGTGTATACCCACTTACATCCCATTGGAAGTTTCCCTTTTGATAAACTGACCAATTCCCAGGTTTGATTCTTCTCTAGGGTTGCCATCTCTACCTCCATGGCATTCTTCTAATTCTCATTATGATTACTCGAATCAGATGTAACATTAGGCATAATAGATGATGTTTCAAGCTGAGTAGGAGAAATACCTGGAGTAGTGTCAACAGGAGAAGTAATGTCAGTAGCAAGACTTGGATCAGATGTGGTAGCCTGCATAGGTGGAGGGATCGGGGCTCTTCCCCTTGAGTAGACCTATAGTGGACAGGAAGTACATGGTAGAGTCTTTCCTTGTATCATACTTGATGAGTCCTTTGAGGTGGCAGAAGAGAGAGAAGAAGGCAGGTCAAGGAGGAACAAATCCCTATTCTTATCCTCTGGTACTACAGTCTCCCCCTGAGGATAAGTCTGAGCAAAGTAGGGTTTATCCTCAACAAAGGTAACATTAGCTAAAACAAAAAACTTCTGAATAGGTGGATGATAGCACTTATAACATTTTTGAGTAGAAGAATACACAATAAACAGACACTTGAGGGCACGAGGATCCAGTTTGCCTCAATTAGGCATATGGATATGGACAAAAGTGAGACAACCGAACACTTTGGGTCTTAGACAGCTAGATGCATTAAATTCAGGAAAGGCTTTAGTGAGAAGTTAAATTGAAATGAAGTTTGGGAAGCAAGACTCTCAGAGGGTAGCAGGTTAATGAGGAATGTAGCTGTTAAGACTGCTTCTCTCCAATATTGTTTTGGAACATTATTGTGGAAGAGAAGAGCCCTAGTAACAGCCAAAAGATGGCTAGTCTTTCTCTTAGTAACTCCATTTTGCTAAGGGGTATGAATGCCAAAAGATTAATGAATTATGCCCCTCTATTAAAAGAAAACAGATAAAAACTGATTGAAGTAGTCTTTAGCATTGTCAA
This sequence comes from Diospyros kaki, assembly GCA_036245055.1. Classification (NCBI taxonomy): domain Eukaryota; kingdom Viridiplantae; phylum Streptophyta; class Magnoliopsida; order Ericales; family Ebenaceae; genus Diospyros; species Diospyros kaki. Next base: position 11,242,365 of record BSEG01000003.1, read on the forward strand.
ATCTAAATCTTTTTATCTCAACCCCAAACTGTGTTTTAATCATGTTGTAAAACATTGGAAAAACAGTGTTCACTTCAGATTTAGTCTTTAACAGATACAACCAAACAACCTGAGTGTAATCATCAACAAAGAAAATGAACCAATGTGCCCCTAAGATGTTAGGAATAGTAGAAGGACCCCATACATCACTGTGAATCAATGTAAATGGAAGACTAGTTCTTTTCTTAGAAAGGGAAAACGAGACTCTCCTGTGTTTTGCAAATTCACACACATCACAATGGAATTCCCTAACATCTAGGCCTTTGAATAAGGAAACAACAATTTAAGAACCATAAAAGAAAGATGACCAAGACAAAAGTGATGAAGCCACAATTATCTTTATTGGATCCAGCAAGGAATGATACTGGGGAAACTCTCCTCTTATTAACCTACTCACTTAGGTCTTCAAGGTAGTAGAGTCTAGCCCTTTTCCCTAGCACGCCCAATCATCTTCATTGACCCATATCCTAAAATTCATAGACAGTTAGATAGAAAATGACACGACAATTAGCATCTGAGGTGAGTTTTTGGATGGAGACAAGGTTTGTAAAGAGTTTAAGGACATAAAGGATATTCTTGAGGGTGAAATGGTTGTTTATAAGGACCACAGTGGTTAATGATCCATCAACCATAGTTATTTTTTTGGAACAGGAACATGGTGTATAAGAGATGAATCGATGTGAGGAACATGTCATATGATCTGTGGCTCTAGAGTCGAGAATCCAGGTATTAGGGTGAGATATATCTGAAGCGTGAAAGGTAAGAGAAGAAGGAGAGAAAGTTGTGAGGGTTAGAGAGCAAGTACCTGTCTCAGTTTTCTTTTCTAATGATCCCAACAAACTCCTCAGCTTTTCAATCTCTTCCCGGTTGAGTTCCATTGCATCTATTTGATCTGGAACTTTCCTGTCAGTTGGCTAATGGCCACTGGCCACAAAGACTTGTCCCTGGCCCTTTGGTTGCCCTCCCTTGGGTGGCTTGCCATAGAGTTTCTAGCACTTCTCTATGGTATGCCAAGACTTCTTGCAATAGGTGTACCATAATGAGTCCTTGTTTGACATTCTATACGAATCTGGCACCTTCTTTTCCTCTCTAAATCCCTTACCCTGATTAGAATCCTTCAAGGTTACAAGAGATGAACTGTCTATAGAAGAACCATCAAGCATAACTCCTCTTCATCCTTCCCCTACACGCACAATGGAGATTGTCTCATTTAGAGTGGGCAAGTCCTCCGTACCAAGGATTTGTATTTTCACAACATCAAACTCCATGTTTAGACCTGCAAAAAAGTCATAAGTTCCTTCTTTTTCAACAAACCTCTTTTGTATAGCTGCATCTTCACTACATTTCATCTAAATGCATTGGTAGTGATCTAACTCTTGCCATAGTGTTTGCAATAGATTTGCATACTCAGTGATGGATTGGGAGCCTTGCTTGGTGGCTGCTATGTTGGTCCTAATCTCATAGATCTGAGAAACATCATGTACTTTGGGGTAGGTGAGCTTCACAGTGTCCCAAATCTCCTTGGCAATCTTTAGGAACATGACTATGTCACTAATCTCTAGCATCATGGAGTTCTAAAGCCAGAACATGACTAAAGAGTCCTCTTCATCCCAACCCGCGTACATAGGATCACTCTCCTTTAGCCCAGTTCCAAGTAAGTGACTTAGCTTTCCTTTACCCTTCAAAAATGTCCAAATCAACTGAGACCACTTCAAATAATTCCTTCCATTCAACATGTAGGACACTTGGATGTTTTGTAACTCTCATCCTGAGATTACACCATTATTTCTAGCAAAAGGGACTTCTGTTGTGCTACTGGAATCAGGTTAATCCGTTATGGTGTTGTGGGATTTTGGTAGCTATGTAGGAAGATTGAATATCGATGAAGACCACAACAGTTAGAAAACACAAAGACCGGTGACTGAAGCCCTATGGCTCTGATATCATGTCAAAAATGGCTAAAAAGGATATTCAATCTTATTCCCCTTGAAAGGTTCGAATGAATATATATACAAGATAACCTACCACAATAGGCAGCTACATAATCTAGATTAGGCAGTTTCTTAATCTAGAGATTTGGAAATATATACAATTTAGGAAACAATCAAAACATATAACCAAAACATAATCTTTTAGAAGTTGTATCACATATATAGAAAACAAGATCAAGCATATCATGTCCAAGAATATGGACAAGGTATCTCGGATAGTTTTTAACAGTAGCAGGGGCCAAAAATGGTTCTTTTACGACCACATTGCAAATGCAGTAGTGGCAAAGGAATCCTGACGATAGATTCTAAGTGATGATGAATGGTAGTTATATGATGTTAACAATAAGGGGAGATGAAAATGGGCAGGGTGATTAAGACAAAAGATGCACAAGAAGTTGGGATTAATTATAAAATCCAAAGATGAAGAATTATGCTACTGGTGGCAAGAAACAGACTAACAACACTGTTGGAATATGTTGAAATAAATGTAAATAGTTGTCAATTAGCTTGTAATTAGGCTGTCAATTAGCCTTAATTAGTGTATAGCTTTACTATAAATTTCAATAGGAGCCTACACCTCATACGGTTATCTTCTCCTAAAAGGGTTTTCTCTCCTTTTTCTCTCAAGTTCAACATGGTATCAAAGCCAACCCTAGTTCCAACCGTAGTCGCCATCGCTGCCGAAGTTCAACTCGTCGACGACCATCGCCGTCCACCAGATCTAAAGCCGAAGGGTTGTCGTAGAGCGCCTGAGAAGCCGAAGGGTCTCCCGCTTGATCTGAACTGTCGGTCCTCTACCATCGACCTTTTCGGCCACTGGTTGCCCAAGCCACCACCACCATTGTGTCCACCAGCCTCAGATCGGCCCAACCCTAGAGCCCCGCCGTCAACGCTGCCGCCACACTCCGACACGCACCCTTGTCAGAACCATTCATCGAGTGATTTTTTTGCTCTAATCTCTCTCTCCGAAGCTCTGGTCGCAGCGCCATCACCACTATTGGACTCGTCTCACTTAGCTCGTCCCAATCCCAGTGGTTTCGTCATCGTCCACTACCGTCTGCCGTCGCTCTGCCGCTCCATCATTGTGCCTTTTTTGGCACTCCAGTAACCCTTCAGCATCTCATTTAGCCTTGTTTTGTCTCAGATCTATTTTCTAGAAATGCCTTCTAGCCAAAATATGGAGAGTTCAGCATCTTCAGTCACTTCCGGATCTAAATCTACAGGGTTCTCTTCGCCCTTTTCTTCTTCACCTGTCATTAAAAAGCTGGTTGAAAATACCAATTACATGTCTTGGGCTACCTTTGTTGAGTTATGGTTCATAGGTCAAGGAATGGAAGATCATTTGAATAAGAAAGCCGATGAACTTCCCGATACTGAGAGAGCAACATGGAAGAAGACTGATGCTCTTCTTTGTAGCAGACCATTGATCCAAAACTATATGTCATTTATAAGGCATACAAGACTTGTGTTAAGTATGGAAAAAGGTCAAATCTATTTATACTAATGATATCCAATGTCTCTACTCTGTTATTTCCACTATTGTTCATTTGAAACAATAGGATATGGATATGTCTGAATTTCTTAGTTGCTTAGAATCTTTGAAGGAAGAGTTCAACTCTCTGTTACCAGTTGGTAATACTGCAGAAGAACAGTTGCCGCAACAAAATAAGTTCTTTATGGTTTCGGGATTGACTGCTATTCAGTCTGAACTTGCTCTGGTCCTAGATCAAATATTATCCAATCCCACTGTTCTGACGCTAGAAGATGCATTTGCTAGACTTCTTTGGGTTTCTTCCACATCTTCAGTCATTGACGGTTCTCAGGTTGATTCCTCTGTTTTGGCACCACAAACGTTTGGTAGAGGAGAGCAAGGGAACAACCGAGATGATAACTCACAACAAGGCAACCACCCTAGATGCAATTATTGTCACAAGTGGGGCCATCTTTGAGAGCGGTGCCATATACTGCATGGTCAATCGCCACGCGCTGCTTATGTGGCTCAATCTGTTGCTACCAATTCCCCAACAGCGTCTTCTGAGAATCATTCTTCTCCATCTCTTGTCTTGACTAGACGTGAATATGAGGACTATCTTCAGTATCAGGTTTCTAAGTAGGTTGCATCGTCATCCATTGCTTTTGTGGTGCACACTGGTAATTCTATTGCTTATGTTACTCAGTCTACCACTCTTGGACCATGGGTTCTCGATTCTGGGGCAATCGATCATCTCTCTGTTAACCAAAGTCTTTTTTCTTATCTCTCTACTTCTTCCTGTCTACCAACTGTTACACTTGCCAATGGCTCCAAAACATGTGTTACAAGCATTGGTCAAGCCCGACCGCTCCCTTCGTTACCCTTAGATTATGTTTAATATGTCCCTGGAAGCCCCCTTTAATCTTGCTTCTATTAGTATATTGACACGTGAATTGTTCCATGACCCATGACCTTTTTTGTTGATTTTGTTGTTATGCAAGACCAGGGTACGAGACAGATAATTTGCGTCAGGCGTGAGTCGCAGGAACTTTATCATCTCAACAGGCCCTCTTAACCAGCATCTTGCATTTCTACTAAGTCTCCTACTCTTCTTCATAATCGTTGGGGACATCTGAGTCAATCCAAATTACAAAAAATGGTCCCGCGTCTTTCTAGTGTTTCCATTTTAAATTGTGAATCGTGTCAGTTTAGAAAACAATCTCGCACTTCATTTCCAAAGCGTGTCAATAATCGGCCTACATCCCCTTTTGAACTTGTCCATAGTGATGTTTGGGGTCCTTGTCTTGTTACTTCTGTTTTAGGTTTTCAATAATTTGTCACTTTCCTCGATGATTACTCTCGATTTACTTGGGTGTTCTTACTGAAAAACTGTTCAGAATTATTTACTATTTTTAAGGACTTTTGTGCTGAAATTCAAACTCAATTTAATGTTTCTATCCTTGCCTTTCATAGTGATAATATTAGAGAATATTTCTCAACTCCTTTTCACTACTTGCATGGCTTCTCAGGGTATTTTACATCAATCCTCATGTGCCTATACACCCCAGCAAAATAGAGTTGCAGAGCACAAAAATCGACATTTGATTGAAACCACTCGCACTCTTTTACTGCATAGTCATGTTCCTTTTCATTTTTTTGCTGATGTTTGTCATGACCTTAGGAGCAATAAATGAGCATTATTGTAATAGGGTACATAGTTGTTAAATCGAGATTCGAATCGAGAAACGAATTTCTTATTTTATGAATCGTGAATCGAGAATCGAATCGAATCGTAAGATTCAGTACACATTCTCAATTTCAACTATAAATAATATATATTCATAGAAAATAAATAATGTGCCCTGATCAATTCTTTTAAATATAAATAGATAAATAAACTTCTAAATATATTTGCTAAATTTAAAATTATACCAAAAGGCAAAACTATATTCATGTTGCCTTTAAATTCAAATTGGACCAAACCAAACCACTTTCAAAATAATAAGCTAGAAAAAAAAAAAAAAAAACCTACAACTATAAGGTTACTAATAAACTCCATTGTCCATAATCTTCAGTAGTTATCAATCATCTTCATCTTTAAATTCAAGAGCATCATCATCTTCATCATTTTCATCATCTTCTTTGTTTTCAAAGATAGCCAAATTGAACGAATATTCGATTAAAGCGCACATGCAGACGAGTCGCACAAATTGGATGAATCGGACGAATCGTGCTATTCATGTGATTCACGGTTAATTCGTCTGATTCATAGTTGATTCTAAGGGATTTTCGATTCACCCTATAAATGCGACTCGATTTCTGTATGAATCGAGTCAAATCGTATGATTCGAATCGTGAATCGTACAATTCTAAGGAATTTTAGATTCACCCTATAGATTCGACTCGATTTCTATATGAATCAAGTCGAATCATACGATTCGAATCGTGAATCGTAAGATTCTAACAACAGTGATAGGGTATAATAGTTAGTTAAAGATATTTTACAAGTTGTTAGAAGCACATGAGTACTATTAGGATATTATTAAAAATTAGTTAAGCATATACCTATGCCTATAAAAAGGCAAATTGTAAGAGGAGAGAAGACATGCTTGAATTGAATGAATTCTTAAATCTGATTTTCCTCTATGTCTTTCTCCATTCTCCCTCTTGTTTCTCTCTACTATTTCTCCCCCCTTTCCTCTTAATATCTCTCCATCTTTCTACTAATTTCCCCCTTCCTTCAATTCTAATTTCTTCCCCAATTCCTCTTTTAACCTATCACGAACCCAAGGTTCATGACAAATGGTATCAGAGCCATCGTTCCTCAGCGACTTTCTCTCTAGATTAATTTCTAACGGATTGATGTTTGTTGTCCGACGGAAGTTGATTCTCGGCATTAGAGGGCGAATTCAATTCCGGGGATTCCAACAAACCTTGGCAGTTAGGTTGAGATTTGAAGCCGCGATTTCCGACAATCCAGGCTTGAGACAGAGGCGCAAGGCTAGGCCAGGCAATTGAGTGAATAGCGATTTAGATGGAGGCGATGTGAACATAAGAGCGTTCGTAGTAGGTGATCAGAGGTGAGCCAATAGTTTTTTTTGCTGGAACCAGGCGTTTTCCTTGGTGATTATGTGAAGCAATTCAGGTGAAGTCTATAACCGAGTCGATGGTCGCAACTAGTGGACGGTGATTGGGAGGGTTGTAGCTGTTACCAGTCGGAAACAGCAGGCGAAGCAGGTTCCAGAATCCACTGTGACTTGAATATTGGAGGCAACGCTCCTCGAGGAAGAATCAACGACTGAATTTGGAATTGAACTTAGATTTGGAAGGCGTAGCTGAGTAGAGTAAACTCAGATTTGAAAAGCAAAACTGAGCAAAGACACTTCGGCTTGGAATTGAAAACGATGTAGGCTAGGAGAGGTCCACAGTAATACTGAGTGGAGTTACAAGTCGGAAACAGCAGGCGAAGCAAGTTCCAGAATCCATTGCGACTTGAATATTGGAGGCAACGCTCCTCGAGGAAGAAGCAACAACTGAATTCAGAATTGAACTTGGATTTGGAAGGTGTAGCTGAGTAGAGCAAACTCAGATTTGAAAAGCAAAACCAAGCAAAGACACTTCGGCTCGGAATTGAAGACGATGTAGGCTAGGAGAGGTCCACAGTAATACTGAGTGGAATTTGGAGGCGAATCATAGTGGTGCAGCGGTAGTTTCGTGGCTGGAAACGTTGCTAATCTCAACCTAGATTTGAAGACGTGTGAAGGTGAAGCATACCTCGGCGCTGGCTGTTTGATTTTCAGGAGAACTGACCAGAGCAAGGTCCTTGGCCATGATTTACGACAAGCTAGGCGAACTCCCTAACCGCGATAGCTCTCTGCCACGTTTCAGTGATCAAATTCCTGTTGGATTTCAAAATTTGATTCCGAAGCACAAGGAGGTGAATGTCGGCTAATACTATGGGCTTGGAAATTTGAAGGCGACTGGACCAATTGGTTTTGGCGGTGCTTTCGGAGACACCTAGAGCAGCTCTGGTTGATCAGAACTTGCAGGCAAATACAACCTCCTTGATTTCAACGGAGGAATTCTTGGCTAATTAGCCTTAAGGCAGTTTATTATCCAACTGATGTGATGTCAATTGTGATTTTCGGCTGAGAGTCAGACGCTCTAGGAGACTCTAGGAGGCCAATCAAGTTGTTGTAACTGTGCAACTTCTTTCATTCCTAAAATAGGCTGGACTTGAAGCGGAACAACACCTGAAATTTGCCACTTCTTGGATCAATTTTAGAGGTGACTATTGTGAGACAGATACAGAAGGGAAGTGTGGGATTCATCATGTATAAAACTCCTCCTACTTGGACTTCGAATTCGAAGTATATTGTTGGTGAAAAATCAGCCATGGAAAACAGAGCACACATATGGCACTTGGAGCCTCAATGGCAGTAGAAGAAGGCTGCAATTTCAGCTGTAAACAACAGGAAACATGAGAAGGGGATCAACCAATGGGACAAGGGAACAAAAAGCGTGGTACATGAATTGAGCAAGGAATTTGGCCGGATGCTACACGAACAATTGTAGGAGTTTGCAATGATACTTACTAAGAAGTATCGTTACAATTTTCCAGCTGAATTATTTGAGGATTATCGTGGAAGTCTTAACAAAGAAGACTTCCTTAAAATGGAGCAGTCGAAGGAGAAAGCAAGAAGTCAAGAAGCGGATTCACTACCTATTTCCAATGTGAAGTGGAAGAAGTATACCAGTTCCAGCAGAACTATTAAGGAGGAATGCAACATCAATTATGAAATTGGTGGTGAATGGCATTGTTTAAAAGAAATCTATGATGAACAAATTCATGGGGCAGCAAAGGCAAAGGGACAATCTGAAATTGTTGAAAGAAAGGTTCATATAGAGGGAAATTCCATCAAACACAAGGAAGAAGGAGTTGCTGAATTATTTTCATGTAATCAGGAGATTCCGACTGATACTTCAACCAATATTAAGGAAGTGGGCATTGTAAATGAAACGAATAAGTCAATGGAAACTCAAGATTCCAAAGATGAAAGAAGATTGGATGAGAAGATTGGGGTTGACCACACACTACAAGAGCAAGAAGCTGATCCCAATGATGCACAGCCTAATGTAGATGTAAGTCACGTTAGGGAAGAAGGTCAAGATGGAAGCCAGGTATCAATTATTGAGAAATCGTTGGCTGAAATTGAAGTTGCAGCAGCTCCTAATGTTAATGCTCACAAACAGCCTTGGTATGAGTATTCAAGGAAAGAATACAAACCTCCATTGCTGCATTTTAAGGCTGTTGTTGATATTTTTGTAGTAGAACATGGCTGTGGGTTGAATGGGGATACAATAACAGCAACTATGGTTGTAGATCTACCCTCCTTACTTGTATTGGACAGTAATGAAGTACTAACAGAAGTCGCGAACATGGATAGTCCTTCCATTGGACTCCAAGGTTCAGCTAGCTATGTCAATCTGGAAGTGGTTGATCATGTCCATAGATTGGAGACCAAGCTTGATTGGATATCTAATACCAGGGGTGGTTGTATTGGGCTTCAACTCGATGAAGTTTTCCCTACTGAAATTCTGGGCCAATTTATGCTTGGAATTGATCTTGTAAACCTAAGAACAAAGAAGAAGCCTAGAAGGAGAAAGAAAGAAAGAAAAATTAAACAGATAGAGAAAACAAGCATTGGATGAAGAAACAATAGCTCGATTGTAATAAGTTTCTAGGGACAAAAAACCTCTTAAGGCAGGGGGAATTGTCATGACCTTAGAAGCAATAAAGGGGCACTATTGTAATAGGGTATAATAGTTAGTTAGGGATATTTTACAAGTTGTTAGAAGCACATGGGTATTGTTAGGATACTGTTAGAAATTAGTTAAGCATCTAACTATGCCTATAAAAAGGTCAATTGTAAGAGGAGAGAAGACATGCTTAAATTGAATGAATTCTTAAATCTAATTTTCCTCTACGTCTCTCTCCATTCACCCTCTTGTTTCTCTCTACTATTTTTCCCCCCTTTCCTCTTAATATCTCTCCATCTTTCTACTAATTTCTCCCTTCCTTCAATTCTAATTTCTTCCCCAATTCCTCTTTTAACCTATCACGAACCCTAGGTTCGTGACAATGTTGTTCTCACTACATGTTACCTCCTTAACCAGATTTCGTCCTCTGTCTTACAACACGAGGTCCCTCACTCCATTCTTTTCTCTACTCAGAGTCCTTATCTACTTTCACTTCGTGTCTTTGGTTGCACTTATTTTGTTCATGACATGACCCCTAGTCGTTCCAAACTTTCTGTCAAGGCTATCAAGTGCATTTTCCTTGGTTAATCTTGACTTCAAAAAGGTTATCGATGTTACTCTCCAGATAAGCAGCGTTATTTCATCTTTGCTAATGTTACCTTTTTCGAGACATCTCCTTTCTTTCTTTCCTCTCCTGTCAAGAGTCGCATAGTTTCTGAGGTTCTTCCTACTCTTTATCTTTTGTTCTCCCTTCTCAGATACTACTCCTATCGTCCCTAAGCATCCCCTTCAAGTTTATCATTACTGTCCACATCCTCCTACGAATACTGACTCAGAACCTATTGACTCACCTCGTGCTCCAACATCCTCACCTACCTCGGACCAGCCAGTTGCTTCTAAGCCAGTTGTTGATCCTTCTCTTAAGCCCATTGCCACTTGAAAAGGTATACGCTCTACTCGCAACCCTCACCCCATATACATTTTCCTTAGTTATCATCGTTTGGCTTCACCCTATTATGCTCTTGTGTCCACTTTATCTTCTATTACTATCCCTAAAACTACTAGTGAGACACTTTCAGATCTAGGGTGGCGCCAGGCCATGGTTGACGAGATGGATGCTCTACATTCTAGTGGCACTTGGGAATTGGTTTCTCTTTCTCCTAGTAAATCTAATGTTGGCTACTGATGGGTTTATACTGTGAAGGTTGGTCCTCATGGGAAGGCTGATCACCTTAAAACATGCCTAGTTGCCAAAGGCTACACTTAGATTTTTGGGTTGGATTACGGTGACACCTTTTATCCGGTGGCTAAGATTGCCTCTGTGCTCTTGTTTTTATCCATTATCGCGATGAATCATTAGCCTCTCTATCAGCTAGATATTAAGAACACTTTTCTCCATGGTGATCTTCGAGAGGAAGTCTATATGGAGTAACCGCCTAGCGCCTGGCTTTGTTGCTCAAAGAGAGTCTGGATTAGTATGCAAACTTTGTCGCTCTCTTTATGAGCTAAAACAATCTCCGAACAGGGGGAGCTATTATCGATTGATACTCCCATGAACCCGAATATCAAGCTCTTACCAGGATAGTGGGAGCTATTATCTGACCTTGATAGATATTGCAAACTTATCGGAAAGCTAAACTACCCCACTATCACTTGGCCAAACATTGTTGGGAAAAAAATAAGATGGAAAACAAAAGATCCAATCACACTCAAACACAAGAGATTTTTACATGAAAAACCCTGAAAGGGAAAAACCACGGCCATCAGGATGATAGAAAAAAGTATCACTATGTAGTAAAGTTTACAACAACAAAGCTCAATATTTTCTCTCTAAATTCAAGTCCCAATTATACCCAATTTCTAGCTCTCACTAGTCTCTCACAAGTGATTTACACACTTTGAATAACAAGTCAAGTATCCTATTTATAGACTAGTTTCCTTGTTCACCAAGGTTAAGTTTTCCTTGCCTAACAACAATTAACAACTGATTAGTAAATAGGATTACACACTAAACAGAAAACCAATATTAGGAATAGGAAATAATCTTCAAGACTAATTAGGATTTCTCGCTGAAAATCCCAACAAACCACGACCTCAACGAGAATTCCTAAAAACATTCACTCATTCTCTGACGATGACCATGACTATCTATTACTGATAATCACCATGATCTCAATCACCAAGATCAGTGTTCTAAAAGGCGTTAGGCTCTAGTCGGGCGCCAGACTGGGGCCTAGCGCCTAGGGCGCCTAGGCGAGGCCTAGAAAAACTGTTATTTTTTTTTTGTTTTTAAAATTTTGTGATGTAATTTGATGTTATTTTCAATTAAATCAAAGTTGAAAAACATTAATAATGCAACATAAACAAATAATAAAAATATTAATATACTATAAGCAAGCAACAGATTTTTTGGAAATATTATAGAATATATATAATTAATAATAAAAACTAAATATAAATCTAATAATTATATATAAATAGAAAAGAAAATGAAATAAAATAAAAAACATAAAGAAGAAATCAGAAACGCAACAAACGCACAACCCAGCAAGAGAGAGAGAGAGAGAGAGAGAAAGAGAGGGAGAGAGAGAGAGGTTACGAGTCGACGGAGCTTGCCACAGTGGAGATGGAACTCGACGGCGAGGACAGGGGCGGCAGCGGCGGCGACGACGACGCTGAGGCAACGAGGACGAGAAGGACGCGACAGATAAGAGGCAGTGACGATGAAGCTTGGCGGCGAGGATGGAGCTGGACGCAGCGACGACGATGAGCTACTGGCGGGCCGATGAAGCTTGGCGGCGTTGAGGCAGCAGTGTTGAGGTGAGAAGAGAGTGAAGAGGGGGAGACGCTAACAGGTTCGATTTATGATTTAGCAAAAACAGCCCTGAAAAGCCCTAGGTGCGCTGGTCGACTAGGCGCCGCCTAGGCGCCCAAGCCGGCTGATTACTCGGGCCAGCGCCTAGGAGGCCCGACTAAGGCAATATCGGGGCGGCCAACGGCCGCCTAGGCGGGCGCCTAGCCCGATTTTTAGAACCCTGACCAAGATCATTATACCCCACCATAAAATGTACCACCACTTAGGCACATACCACCCTAAGATTTTCACGGCACAATGTCGAAGAATACCTTGCTGAAAAACTATGGTGCAACCCCCATGCTGGACTTCCTTGGGAGCTCTTCAGCCATCGACATCATTTCCACCACGCACCTTGCATCACCGTCAAGTTGACGCCCGTGTGCAAACTTGTGGCCCCGCTAAAAGTATCACATCCTCTTTTATGGCAACTTTAGTTGTCTAGCGACATGCCATCTCTTTAGAGGAAATCATCTCCCACAATATTGAGAGACGAACTTCCAGCATCACAATCTTTGGAGCCCTTTGCCAGACTTCTTCCTTCAGCGTGACAATCCCTTTTCACATGACCGGATTGTTTGCACTTCCAGCAGATCACTTTCTTCTTGGAGTAAAGTTTACTACTACAAAGAAAAATCTCTCATAGTAGAGAAAAATATCACAATGCAGTAAAGTTTATAACTGCAAAACTCAATATTCTCTCTCTAAATCCAAGTCCCAATTACACCCAATTCCTAGCTCTCACTGGTCTCTCACAAGTGATTTGCACACTTTGAATAACAAGTCAAGTATCCTATTTATAGACTAGTTTTCTTGTTCACCAAGGTTAAGTTTTCCGTGCCTAACAACAATTAACAACTGACTAGTGAATAGGATTACAGACTAAACAGGAAACCAATATTAGGAATAGTAAATAATCTTCAAGATTAATTAGGACTTCTCGTTGAAAATCCCAACAAACATCTCTTTTACTGTGAGTGTGGTTAGTCAGTTTCTGCAGTCTTCATGTGATAGTCATTGGGATGTTGTTGTTCGCATTCTAAGATATATCAAAGGCGCACCAGGTCAGGAATTGTTATATAAAGATAAGGGTCATACCCAGGTAATTGGGTATTCTGATGCCGATTGGGCAAGATCCCCCTTAGATAGATGCTCTACTTTCGAGTACTATGTTCTAATTGGTGGTAACTTGGTATCTTGGAAGAGTAAGAAGCAGGATGTGGTTACTAGGTCTAGTGCCAAAGCAGAATACCATGCTATGTCCTTAACAATATGTGAACTTATATAGTTGAAACAATTGCTTCAAAAATTAAAATATCGTGAGGTGACGCAAATGAAGTTAATCTGCGATAATCAAGCCACCTTGCATATAGCCTCAAATCTTGTTTTTCATGAGAGGACCAAACACAAAAATTGACTGTCATTTCATCAGAGAAAAGATTTTATCCAGATGTATTGCCACTAACTTTGTCAATTCAACTGATCAACTGGAAGACATCTTCATTAAATCTCTTCGGAGTCCTCATATTGGTTTCATTTGTAACAAGCTTGGTGCATATGACCGATATGCTCTAGCTTGAGAGGAAGTGTTAGAATATGTTGGGTAATTAGTTGTCAATTAGCTTGTAATTAAGCCTTAATTTTAGCCTTAATTAGTATATAGCCTTACTATAAATTTCAATAGAAGGAGGCTAGACCTCATATGGTTATCTTCTCCTAAAAGGGTTTTCTCTCCTTTTTCTCTCTGGTTCAACAAGCACTATCACATCAAGTGGTATCACATCAAGTGGTTGGGGCAGCTTCAGGTTGAAAGGTATCATAATCGTGTTTTGGCAAACTAATAATGAAAATTTGTTGGAACTGAAAACGAAAGCACACCTACACAAACAGGAAATATCTTCCACTACAGTCACTTACAAAATTAGTTTGAAAAGAAGCTGATCAGCAAAGTAATCTCTTATAGTCCTCATCAAAGTTAACTAAGATCATGTTAATAGTTGAGCTTGAGAAGTCAAAAGAAAGTATTTTGGGTAAAACTTATGAATGCAACAAATTGTGGATACCAGAATAGTCTGACCAACAGTAGGGAGACTTTTACCAAGGAATTAATGAAAAGCATTCCTAAATATTTTTTTTATGAGAGAGCAGATAAGACTTATGGCTATTAGAGAATTCCTGAGGAGGAGAAGTAGCATATTAATAGTGACAGATTTGGGGTCTATATGTGGTCCATTCTGCCAGAAAGGAGAAAAGGGGGAGGGAAAAGAAGCCAATTAATGCAATTTCTGTACAATCTCAATATCATTGACTGAGGCTTGTCTTCGTGGTGGAGAATCCCCTGCCACTACTTTTTTTTGTTGAAATTTGGCATCTTTCCTATAATCTTCACATAAAACTGGGAGCTGATACAACTTATGTACTCGCATGCAGATAGATTAATCCTAAAATCAACTAGCAATAGTAGTTGATGCTTTGCCACAAATATTTTCACTCTCAAATATAACAATTAAAATGCATGTGTAGCAACGAATTTTACAGGAGCATTCAGTTATTAAAAGCCTGTGGTGTTATTTCTGGAATGAAATAAGACAAAACACGTATTTTCAGGCAATCTCTTGATTGACTCGAATGTGACATTAAAAGAACGTGGATGGAAATAACCAGCTAATAATCCATGAACAATCGAACCAACAAAGGACAACTTCCAGAAGCACTATTAAAAAGTATAGAAAGATGGGAATATCATAGAGTACATTCAACCACCAAGTAGAAAGCTTAATGGCAAAAACTTTGTTGTTTGGAACTTCCTCCAGAAAGACAGATGTGACCTCTAAAAAAAAAAACTCTAACTAGACATATTTTCACTTTATTGGAACATTGATAGGTCAGTGAAACTAATATTTACCTTTGAAGCCTGGATATTTGCATGGTGTACCCGACTTCCAGATTCACGAGTCAAGGAATCCTCTGCACATTCCAACACATATAAACCATTTAATTACAGCATATCTATAAAGACTTAAGTAAGGTAAATATACTAATGTAGCTTAAAAGCTTTGATAACAATAATACCAAACAACGTGTGTTTTTACAAGACAAGTTGGAATTAGATCCAAACCCTTAAACTTTAGGGAAAAGAATAAGTTTATGAAAACAATGAATTTATCAAATGGTTCTACTATTGAATTTTTATCAAAGTTTATGAAAAGAATAATGTTGTGTTTCCATATTGTACTTGTTGGTTTCACAATGTCAACTAAGTTATGGAACACAACTATATCAATTATCTTCATTCACCACCATCTCATGAAATTTCTCCATGTGAAGATGGTGTTCAAACTTCATTTCATCATTAGTCCGCCAGGGGATATTATCTACTGTCGGTCCCAAGCCCGGATAAAGGAGGAGGGTTGCGTTAGGTAGCCGACAACCAGCGTAAAACCTAGTCGGATCCAAATATGAATTCTAGACAAACTATCTGTTGGGATGTAACCCACATAAAAGTCAAGAATTCATGTAGCCAACCCCACATAGTGGGATAACGGCTGAATATGTGTGGATATGTGTGTGTTTTAATATTGAATTTTTAAGTTGAAAACACACAGTGGAATAAGTGAATGTCAAGATGGGTGCAATCTTTCTTATTGTCTACATGTGTTACATACACATTGGGAGTGGAAGGATTAGGATGATTATCTTATCTGAGGACATCTGGGCCCCATAATTCATATAATCTTCCCAATAAGAAAGCACAAGTTCTTTGAAGGCTTGTACGAAGGAGCACAGAAAACAGATATTAGATACACCACAAATAGAAAGATTTAACCACCACATGAATTTATTATGTGGATCTAGTAATGCACCAAGAGGTTCTTGTACAAGCTGCTATAAAAATGTCATACAGGAACAAGTTACCTCCAAAATGTTACAAGTTTATGTAGCATTACTAAAAAGAAAAAAAAAAAGTCCTCAATTTTGTGCCAAAACATGTGGAGGTATGCTGAGGTTTTTATTACTATTAGATTATATCATGGATCAGCATTAGGCCTTACTTCTTTCCCTAATAATAAATGAACTAATTAAACATATCCAGGAAGAGCTGCCTTGGTGGATCTATTTATAAATAACATTGTCCCAGTGAATGACACAATAAGACATGAATACTAATCTAATGATATCGGGAAACATTTTAGAATCTGGAAGTTTTAAGTTAAGCATATTGGAAAATGGATATATGGTCAAACTTGGAGATAAAGTCCCTGTAAATATGAAAAAAAAATTAGAGAATTAATTTAGATATCTTGGATCAATCATCCAAAAGGTGGGGAAATTAATGAGGGTGCTACAAATAAAATTAAGGCATGATGGTGAAAAATGAGAAGGCACATATAATATTTTAGGTGATGGTAAGAATTCATTAAAAGTAAATTTTATGAGACAACTACAAGACCAGCTTTGTTGTGTGACACAGTGATGCAGGACAGTAAGAACATTGCAGAAAATTTGGTAACAGAGAAGAGAAAATTAGGTGTGAAGGAGAAGTACTAATAGTAGTAGGAGGAGGAGGGAAGAGAGAGAGATTTCAGACAAAAGAATCAATAATTTTATTCAATCAATCAGTCAGTCAAAAACATATTTCAGGATTGCACTAATAAGCCAAATATATAAGCTAGATAAAATTCCCAAAACAAGTAAAATTCTCTCAAAACTACTCTTACGAAGTATGATAACCTAATGCCACTTAAATTCTATTACGAAATCCACTAAAAGTCATAATAAAACTAAAATACATTTAGCTAAAATCAGGAAATTTTAGCTACATAAAACTAGTATCTTTATTTATTTTAATTCTTATCACACAAACTGCACCAACAAATATGAGAATAACAGATATGAGGATGTTATAATGGATCTTGCATCCGTCCTTGAAAAAATAAAAAACAGATAAAATTAGAAATAAGTTTATCCAATGGTGGGAGTAGCTCTCATCAAAGATAAGCTGTGCAGAACAGGATTGAGATGGCTTGGTAATTTGACAAAAGAACAATACAGGCTCTTGTGAGGAGAGTAGATGGAATCATGGAACGGGACGAGTCTTTAGAAAAAGAGGTAGAGAAAAGATTAAGGAAAACTTGGTGGAATTCTTGTTAAGTATGATGAGTTATAAGGCATTGTAGGAGACATGGCCACAAATAAAAATAATTGGAGAGCTAGGATTCACATAGCCCCACATAGTAGGATTAAGACTTGATATGTCGTTGTTTACCTAGTTGGTTACTTGATAAGCATGATAGTTTACAACGAGATAATCACACCATGACCAAACACACTATACTTCAACCATATTTCTACAATGAAAACAAGGAGTTTTTCAAAACTATCCAACTATCAACCATTAATCGCACTTCACTTATCAAAGGACAACACTTCTAGAGAATACAAATAATTATACTACAACCTTCTTGGGCATGGAGAATATTTCCAACATCAATAAGGGTTCTTGAAATTATCCTAATATATGAACCATTAATTGCACTTCAGATATCAATGACACCACTTCCACAGAAATTAGAATAATTAAACTACAGTGTGAAAACAGAAAGAAAAAGTTTGCAACAAAACATCTAGTTTATGGTAGTTTCACTCTCAATAACCTGTGATTCAAACCTAAATGCTAAATCAAGAACAGATCATCCATAAACACTCTTTCTCCACAATTCACAACCAAAGAATTAGAGCAAAGTTTGTACAGTTCCCCCATAATTTGATGGAAAACCCTAGTGCAATTTAGGGCTTTCGTGTTTACTGAAAAACTTGTCACCCTCAAAAGCACAAAAATGAAGCCATTTTGAGAAGCTTTTTCAACAAACCCTCATGGAAAAACGGCACGTGATCCAAAATTCATATTGAATTTTCTGATCAGTTTTCAAATATTCATGTTCATAAAAAAATGGAAATTTTTGATAAATGTACTTTCAAACATTCCAATGCTTTCAGTTTCAGCTAATCAAATGTTTCAGTGCTCCAATCTAGATAAAATCAAAAGACAAGACCCTAACACCAAAACAACAAAAGGCAAGTGAAAAAACCTACCAAGTCCTCAGTTCTCTAATTTTTTTTATTGAAAAGCAGATTGGGTGCTCAAATAACCAGTTCTAGAACTATCTGAGGACATAAAAAGAAGATGCCTTTCAGGAGCAACTCCATTGAAGCCTTAGGTGTAAAAACTTGGTAAAAAGCCTTCAAATATTCCATATGCTTGCCATCCTAGCTTTCAAGTCTATTTTTTTCCTTCACTACTTTTCATTCCCAGGAATGGGAAAAGATGCTTATATTGTAACTCTAATATCAGCTTTCATCTCATTAGTAGTAATGTCACCTCTACACCATATTGCTTTTATCATCTCTCCTAATTGAGCACCATGGTGCTGGGGTTCAGACACAACATTCAGGATTTGGGAAATCAATTTGTGGCCAACTTGTCTTAACTTAATCCAAGGTTATCCTCCGGCAAGACCATGGTTGTCGAAAGCATGCCTAGGCGACCCTGGGTGCAAGGCTTTTGGATGAGGGCCCCTCTGCACTGCTGAGGCAAGGCACCCTCTTTAAAGCGCATGCCTAGGCTCAAAGGTGAGCATGTTCTGTGTTTGGGGTCAATTTTGGTCTTTTTTATGTTTTCTGAGAGGTTTTAGCATGATTCATTACTTAAGAACCTATTGTTTGGTCAATATGAAAACATAATCACATAGATCGGTGAGAGACGATCAAGATGGTAGCCGGGAGTTCACTGGATGGCCCACACACCAACAGCCTTACTGGCGAGTGAATTTTCATGCCAGCAAATTTCTGGCATGTGCCAGTGTGGGCCTATGTTTGGGAACCTGCTTTTCACTGGCTGTGTAGCCGGAAGCAGACGAACTACCTCCAGGTACAATTCTTTCATTTTCTGTTATTGGTAGTGTTTTATTGAATTTTTTTGGGTTTCTTCATTGTTTACATGCCTTTTCTCTTTATTTGTTATTTTTTATTTCTGTTACACCTGGTATGTCGATGGAACTTGCTCAAGTTTGTTTCCTTTGTTTTTTTTCTTTGGCATGAAGTTTGTGTTTCATTTATTTAATTTTGTTAGAATTATTAGTATTATTATATATTGTAATTATTGTATGTGTGTTTTATTAGTAATTAGATTAAGCCCATAGGTTAAATATGTAGATGTTTAAGGCCCGTTAAGCATATTATAAATAACAAGTTAAGAGAGGCTAATTTCTTAAATTTTTCTCTCATAATTATTTTCTCACATGGTATCAAAGCCACCAATGAGAAAAACCTTAGTCGTCGTCGTGTATCTTTTTCCAGGGACCTTCAAACCCTAGCCCTCACCCTAATCGTCACTGCCCACACCAGAACCCCACTGTCCGGCCACCACTTGTCAACACTGCCACCACATGCACCCATGTGCAATACAAAAACAACTTAGCTGCCTATTAGCTAAGAACAAAACCTTATAACAGAAAACAAAAAAAGGAAATTACAATTATTGTATAATGCATGTAAATTCCTACTATTATATTCACTAATCTATCCTTGGGGTCATGACAATTCTCTCCTTCTTAAGAAAGTTCTTGTCCCCAAGAACTTGCAGCAACTGGCCACTACTCTTATCCAATACCAGCCTTCTCTGTTTGTTTTATTCCCCTTTCTTTATTTCTCCTCCGAGGACTCTTCTTCTTCATTCTTAGGTTTCCAAGATCAATCACAAGCATAATTTGGCCCAAAATTTCAATAGGAAAGACTTTATCGAGTTCAAGCCCAATACAACCACCCCTGGTAATAGCTATCCAATTTCAATCAAAGTTTGGTCTCCAATCTATGGATATGATCAGCCACTTCCGGATTGACATAGCTAGTAGTTGAACCTTGGAGTCAAATGGAAGGACTATCCACGTTCGTGACTTCCATTAATACTTCATTACTGTCCAATACAAGTAAGGAGAGAAGATCTACAGCCATAGTTGTTGTTGTTATTGTATCCCCATTCAACCCACAGCCATGCTCTGTTGCCAAAATATCAACAACAACCTCAAAATGCAGCAATGGAGGATTGTAGACTTGCCTTGGATACTTATACCAAGGCTGTCTGTGAGCATTAACATTGAGAGCTACTGCAACTTCAATTCCAGCCAATGATTTCTCAACGACAGACACCTGACCTCCATCTCGACCTTATTCCCTAACATGATTTATAGCTAGATTAGGCTGTGCATCACCGGAATCATCAGCTTCTTATTCTTGTAAAGTGTGGTCAACCCCAATCTCCTCATCCAATCTTCTTTCATCTTTAGAATCCTGAGTTTCCATTGACTTGTTTGCTTCATTTACAGCGCCAACTTCCTTAATATTGGCTAAAATTTCTATCAGAATCTCCTGATTGCATGCAAATAATTCAACAACTCCTTCTTCCTTGTGTTTGCTGGAATTTCCCTCTATATGAACTTCTCTTTTAATAATATCAGATTGTCCCTTTGCCTTTGCTGCCCTATCAATCTGTTCATTATAGATTCCCTTCGGATAATGCCATTCACCTTTAATATCATTTCTAATGTTGCACTTCTCCTCCGGTTGCTCTATTTTTAAGAATTTCTCTTTGTTAAAACTCCCGCGATAATCATCAAAAAATTTAGCGGGAAAATTGTAGTAATACTTCTTAGTTAATATCATCGCAAACTCCTGCAATTGCTCGTGTATCATACGGATGAATTCCTTGCTTGTATCATGTACCACACTTCTTGTTTCCTTGTCCAAGTGGTTGATTTCATTCTCAAACTTCTTTTCCCATGCATGAGACTTCTGGCCAAACTCCTCATGATGTCTACCTCCAACTGAAAATGCAACATTCTTTTGCTAAAATTGTGAGTTCATCTGCTTCATGTATACACTGCTCCCAATGGCCTCACGAGCAAGTAGTCCCCCTGAAAATGCAACACCCTTTTGCTGCGACTGAGACTCCAATGTCCTCATGCGTGCACTACTCCCCCTAGTAGACTTCTCACAAGCAAGACAACCCGAAGGCTAATAAATAGGAGCTCTATACATCCTCTGAAATTAGCATCCGAGGGTCACTTGCTGGAATTTCGAATTCCATCGAATCCACCAATCACTGGAATAATCAATTCACCGAGGTTGCCTTCATATTCCGAATAGAGATCACAGCCAATAATCGATCGGAATGCACCCTAGACAGCCTACACTGCTCGCTATTAATTTCCGATCAACCTTGTTTCCTTCCAACTAAAATCTACAGCACAAAAAATTCACTACTTGATTACTTTGGCAGGGTTCACCACACTTTCGTTGCTCTATCAAGCTTTCGCAACTCAATGCCTAAGGATCACCAACTTAGGACTGCCTTCAAAACTCCACTCCCAACTACTATGAGCTTTGCTAGAATTAGATATCGAAATTGCCGCACTTCTTAACCGAGACCCAGACCTATTCCGCCACCTTCAAAGCCACCAAGAACTGGTCGGAGGACTCGCCTAACCTATTTTACCTCCCAACGACAAACAAGAATTGCCAAACTTCTGCTGAACCGGCTTTGATCACCCTCGAGACCGATCGGCCAGTGCAATCGTTGGGTTCCCGCTCACCAGACCTCTTCCCACTTCAAGTCGTCCTTCCTCGTCAGAATTGGCACCTTCGTCTCACTCAATCCAAATCGATCAGTTGAACCCCTGCACTGTTCGCTATCTACTTGCGAGGAATCGCCTGACCTATCAAGCGGCAACACTAGCAATGCACCAGTCGGAAGGTTCCTTGTTTGTCCGCGTCGCCAACTTCAACGGATCTCCCACACCAATCGTTCACTCCAGTCGCGACCCCCTTGGCTATCCGCATCACCACCTTCGATGAACTCCCACACCAATCGCGAATGCTCCTCCATTCACATCGCCTCTAGTGCTACTTGAATTCACCAAAACGATGCATAACTTCTTAAACCGCTACGCTTCACTTCTCAATTTCATACTGAGAGTTGTTTTTCTCTCTCAATTATGACTCGTTCTTTGATTCCTCGAAATCTTATCAGAATCGTTGCTTGCACTCACCTAGTTTGTGTCGTCTTCAATTCCGCTGAGTCTTGATACCAACACTAATCACCATCCGCTTCACCCAATCACCATCCAACACTCCAAGTCGGCCAATTGTCCGCCTATGATCGCAATTGCCATTGATCATCAATTGCTCAATCACCGTGCAGGCCAGAATTGCTTGGGTTATGTTCCAAGATTACAACCTACCTAGCTGCTGCCGGTTTCCGAAATCACCTTCAAATTTCATGAATCAACTGCATCGGACAGCAACCATCAACATCCAACAGACCTTAATTAGCAACGAAAACGACCGAGGAAAGATACTCTGATACCATTTGTCACGAACCTAGGGTTTAGCCTAGGGTTGGATTGGAAATTGGAAGAATGAAGGGAGAATTTATAAGAAGAATTGGGGAAATCAGAAGAACAGAAAGTGAGGGAGGGAAAGATTGAGAAAGAGAGAGAATTTAGAGGAAGGAAAATCAGACTATTCAATATCAATTCAAGCATGACCTCTGATCCTCAACTAAGGCTTATATATAGCCTACAACCTCCCACATGCACCCATGTGCAATACAAAAACAACTTAGCTGCCTATTAGCTAAGGACAAAACCTTATAACAGAAAACAAGAAAAGGAAATTACAATTATTGTATAATGCATGTAAACTCCTACTATTATATTTACTAATCTATCATTGGGGTCATGACAGAGGGTCCTCGTGAACAATGAGGGGGAAAGGGTGAATGCAAGTGATGTCTTGTATGGTGCAGCCCATGATGATCAAAATCCAGGTTAAGCAAGGAAAGGGAAGGACAATCATCTTGTAGGTAATGAGCAAGGGAATAAAAAGGTTTAGAGTGATGCCTAGGATGGATAAACGATAGAACTCAAGATGGGTACCAGTGAGGTATGGAAAAATTGGTTTTAAGGATACTTATGCACTGG
Organism: Diospyros kaki; assembly: GCA_036245055.1. NCBI lineage: Eukaryota > Viridiplantae > Streptophyta > Magnoliopsida > Ericales > Ebenaceae > Diospyros > Diospyros kaki. The sequence continues at coordinate 11,265,516 of BSEG01000003.1, forward strand.
TTTGAGTGCTAAAGAATAGGCTGGAAAATAGAAACCTCTTGTATAAGAAGAGGAGATGCACTCTTGTCCAAATGAATGGCATGGAGCCATGAAAATTTGGGGAGAAATGAAACTTAGACTTTAAGTGAAAGATCCCATTAGGTTAAAGGGGTGAAGTGACTATTTGTGAATTAAGGAAGGTGCTGGAAATGGAGAAAAGTCTAGGAAAAGGCTAGACAAATGGCCATTGATTAAAACAGCACATGAAAGCTTAATTTCAAGTCAAATAGGTATCACTAACAGCCATTATCCATGTGAAAATTAAGGGAAAATTGATCTTGTAGAGTAGCCCAAGGGATTAGAGGCTAGAGGGAAAGGTAAGCAAGGTTGATTGCTTAGAAGGTCTCTCTATGAATGATAGTAATTCCCAAGGTGAAGATATAAGAAATTTGATCCTTCTAGGATAAGTCCAAGGATTAAAATGGAGTGCATAAGGAAACTGTGAGTATTTCAATGGTATGCCTAGTGAAATGTAATGCATCTTCACCGAAAATTGTCCATGAAAGACTCTCAAGGTGTAGCTGAGAACTTAGGTTAGTGTTTGAGAGTGTAGGATAAAGGAGAAGCTGGAAATTCTAAGGCATAGAGGATGGAATAGAAATTGACAGCTTATGATAGCCTAGGTTATCCAAACCTAAGCATATCTTGATAGGCTGATAGATAGAAAAGGCACAAGAGAGATGAGCAGTCCTTTGGGTTTGAAGCAAACATAAGATGAAAAGACAATGGTAAAGCCTAAAGACCGATTTTGGGAGCTAGGAGTAAGTCTAGCAGTGTTAAGACCAATCCAGGTAAGGTGCACTGTTGTTGTGATGTTGTGTAAAAGTTTGGAACCTAAAGAAATGTCTAGGTAGAAAAAGTGAAATAGCCACTGGGCAGTCCACTTGGCTTAGATTCAGTCCCACCATGGAAAGGACCAATCATATTGATGTTAAGAAAGTTATTCATTAGGGAAATCCTTGAGAAGGAGGATCAATGCTAATAACAGTTGCAAGTATTGGTAATGCAACTGGAAGTATTATCCAAGGTGTTCCATTGTTGAAATTTACAGCAGTGTTTTGATATTCTTAATGTTTCTTTGTTGTTTTTGTCATGACCCAAGAGGAATTAGAGGGGCAATGCTGTCATTAGTTACAATTGTTTGTTAGGAGATGTTATTTATTTTGTTACAGTGCACATGAGTGTTGTTCTACAATATTCTATCAGTTGAATAGCCTATAAATAGGCCATAGCATGTAGAGAAATGTATGCTGAAACAATATAGTGAATTCATATTTTCCTTCTTTACTTTCTCTCATTTCTTCCTTATTCTCCCTCATTTCTCTTGATTTCTGCTCTATATCTCCCCCCAATTCTTCTCTATTTCTGTCCCGAATTCTTCCTATTTCCTTCCTAGACCCTAGCTAAACCCTAGGATCATGACATTTGGCATCAGAACCATTCATTCCTCAGCGGTTCTCTCTGTCAAGTAATTCCAATAGCTCTGGCCGTGATTCAGAAGTAGCAGTTAGCTAAGATGATTCAGCACCAACAATTTTTGGCAAATTGTAGGAGAGGTCAATTCTATAATCCGATTCGACTTGAGTTTTGAAGGTAAAGTTGGCAGTGACTGGGTGAGAAGGAAGACGCGATTCAAGAAGTGGAGCATAGGCGAATTCAGATCCGATGGTCCTCGGCAGATTAGTGAGGGTCAAAATTGCAGGCAACACAAGGTGAGCGACTCTCAGAATCGGTCTAGGTCACTGCATGTGACCGAGGTGAGAAGGAAGACGTGATCGGAAACGATTCAGAAGTTAATTCTGCAAGCAGCGATTCTCAATTGCCTCGATTTCGATTGTGATTCTTAACTCAGATTTGGAAGTTGAGCGCGAGGTGAGTTCTAGGCAAATTCTAACTTGATTCCAGCACATTTTATAGGCTGCAATAGAATCGACCAACATAGAAGGTGGAATAAGTTTGGGCGAGCGTGGAACTAAGATTCCAAGAGTAAGGAAGGCTGTTGATTACGGATCAATTGCCAGGAGCAAAACAAGGCTAGGCAATTCAAGCAATCCAGAAGCTGAAGACGAAGCAGGTAGTAGCCTCGTGGCTGGAAACTTGGCTGTGGAAATGGATAGCAGCGATTCGATTGTGATTCCAGTAGCTCTTTGCGGTGAGACTCGAAATTGTTGAAAGTGAAATCAATCAGTTGCATCTCAGTTGTTGCTTGGGAGTTAAGCGAATCAGGATAGGGCCGATCGAGGCAGATTTGTGAGGTTCTAGTGACGGAACCCTAGTGAAGTTGGAAGCTGTGAATAGGCGAACTTGAAGGCCAAACAAATTCGATCCTCGATTGCTGAAGTGAGGTTGAGGCGAGAAGGAAGCTTCGGTCGGAAGTGGATATTGAGTAATCGCTACACATCGGAGTGCGATTCAGTCCGAAGAAATTCTCAACTGACTTGATCGAATTAATCGAGCAGTTCCTTGGCCGCTGACTCTTGTTTGAGTTAATCAAGCAGATCCAGATCTAGATCTCAGTGGATTTCATTTGAAGCGGAATTAGGTTTGTTGAACTTGAAGCTGATAAGGTTGCGGATTTGGAAGCGATCAATTATCAGTAGGTCTTGGCGATTTATCGAAGCTATCTCAGTGACTAAATTCCAATGAATTTGGAGGCCAAACAGATTCAATCAAGCTTCGAAAGTAATTGCGCAACAGAAGTTGTGGTTTTAGAGTTGCGCAGCAGAAGTGTTGGTTTCAAAAGTTGCGGATAGATTTCCGAAACTGATTGGAACAAATTGTCTTCTGAAATTATCCAGAGCTAGCAAGTTGCTTGAAGGGTAATTGATTTGGAGGCCATCAACAACAACTAAAAGCTGATTTAGATCTAGCCTTTGGGAATCTAAGGTTGTTGAATTTGAGTACCGAAATAAGTTTCCGGTGTGGTCCTTGGAAGCTGATCATGAGGCTGTTGTAGTGGGGAATTTTTTAGGGAATTGAACTGAGGAGATGGCCGAAGAACTATGTGCTGCTACAAGAAGAGGAATTAAGGTCCTTAGTAGACAGTTGGATGATTTTTTTATCCTATTTTCATACAAATTCCAAGTGAGTATTCCAACTAAATGTTTTTCAAAAGAATATTCTGCCTACTTAAGTCAGATTGGAGATGAGAATTGCAACAAAAAGCGTCCGCTACAGCCTAAAGGTTATATTAAAAGCAGCTAGCAGATTGGAGGTATTCCTAAGGCTGATGTATCCCTAAGATTAGGAATGGATGATGCAAAGGAGGAAAACTTGGGACGAGGAGCCACACTCTTGGGCTCGCGGATGAACATTCTTGCATTTGAAAGAGATAGGCCTAAATGGTGGATTAGGCAGTGTGAACGGGTGTTTTAGCAATACCAAGTAACTGAAAGGGAGAAAGTGAATGTCATGACCCTAGGGTTTAGCTAGGGTCTAGGAAGGAATTTGGATAAGAGTTTGAGGAAGATAGAGCAAGGAAGAGGACAAGGAAGAACATAACAGAATTGAGGGAGAGAGAGAAAAGCCGTGGGAGAGTATTGAGAGAGGGAATTGAGATTCAAATCATTCATTAAGCTCCTTTCTCTAACTACTCAAGCCTATTTATATGCTTACAATTGAAGATGCTAACAACATAAAATGCAACTAATGCAACTAATAAGGAAAATAGATGACATGTATTACTAATATATCCATGGGATTCCTTGGAGTCGTGACAATCCCCACCCCTTCAAACAATTCTTGTCCCCAAGAATTGATAGTTTTGACCCCATTCCTCGGCCGATTCCAACCTTAGCAATCTGGTTTCTTCTTCACCTTTTCTTATGCTTATCTCGTATCTTTCTTTTCTTTTTCCTTTTTGTGTCTTTTTCTTCCAAAACATCAGTACTATGACTTGCTGCAACAGCAAGTCCAACCATCCCCCTCATTCTGATTTCCATTGAGAATGGTTCCAATTGATCCGTTATACCTGCAACCATATCCTTTCCAATCATAGAAAGGAATTCCAACTTTGTTGCAGGGCAAAATCTGATTCGGCATTGCAACTCTCCAACTGAAAGAGGAATAAACAAAACAGCAAGAGTTTTGTTCCCCTCAACAAAATTTTCATTGTAATCTTCAAACTCCGAGATTGGTGTAGTCATATCCTCTCCCTTCTTCACAACCTCTTCTCCTTCCTTATCTTCAATAGAGACTTCCTGGTCCTCCATGTCAACTATCCCTTCTCCAATATCCGAACTTCTAAACCGTGGGGCAGCAGCCTCCTTTTCCCTCATCTTTTGAACCACATGGTTGTTCTCAGCAGCTGCAGTATTGTGCAAGTCCTCAGCCTATTGCTTTTTCCTTTGGTCTAAGTCTTCATCGATTGCATTTTTTCCTTCAACAACTTCAGTATCAGCTTCCTTAGAACTGTTGTTAAGTAGTTCCAGCCCGGATTTTTCCGTTAAAGCTCCTTTAGCTACATATGGTCCTTTACAAACTTGCGAGCTGCTCTTACGATAACTTTCCGGTGGCAGTCCATGCTTTCTACAAATGGCTTCTAGTGCCAATTCTTGCAGCCTTGCTTTCTTCGTAGCTTGTTCCACCGTAGTAGGGCAAAACATTTTCACACTGAACCTTAAAGCATCGTCAAGACCATTAATGAATCTTGATACAAAGTAATGTTCTGACAAGGCTAGTTGAAAGCTCCACATCAATGCCCTTAATTCTTCAAACCTCTCTTGATATTCAGTCACTGATCCTTCCTGCTTAAACTTGTTGAACTCCTCAATCACATCAACCATGTTCTTCTCCACAAATTGGTCGCACAGATCTTTAGCAAAGTCAGTCCACCTGACCTCCGCTTTCCTTGTTGCAGCATATAGTCCATCAGCCACCTCCTCCATTCAAATTCAACAACCTTGGATTCCAAAAGGCTAGATCTGAATCAACCCTTAGTTGCTGCTGATGGCCTACAAATCAATTACCCTTCAAACAACCTGCTGGCTCTGGATAATTTCAGGAGACAACCTCTTCTAATCAACTTCGGGAATCTGTCCGCAACTTCTGAAACCAACACTTCCGCTGTGCAACTCTACAACCACAACTTCTGTTGCGCCATTACTTCCGAAGCTTGATTGAATCTGTTCAGCCTCCAAATTCATCAGAATTCATTCACTGAAAATTCATTCACTGAAATTGCTTCGATAAATTGCCAAGACCTACTGATAATCGATCGCTTCCAAATCCGCAACCTTAGCAGCTTCAAGTTTGGCCAACTTAATTCCACCTCAAACGAAATGCACTGAGATATGGATCTGGATCTGCTTGATTAACTCAAACAAGAATCAGCGGCCAAGGAGCTGCTCAATTAATTCGATCAAGTCAGCTGATAATTTCTCCGAATTGAATCACACCCCAAGGTGCAGCGATTACTCAATATCCACTTCTGACCTAAGCTTCCTTCTCGCCTCAATCTTACTTCAACAATCAAGGATTGAATTTGTGTTTGGCCTTCAATTTCGCCAACAATCAAGGAGCTGCTCAATTCATTCACCACCATCTCATGAAATTTCTCCATGTGAAGATGGTGTTTAAACTTCATTTCATCATTACTCCGTCAGGGGATATTACCCACTACCGGTCCCAAGCTCGGATAAAGGAGGAGGGTTGCGTTAGGTAGCCAACAGCCAGCGTAAAACCTAGTCGGATCCAAATATGAATTCTAGACAAACTATCTGTTGGGATGTAACCCACATAGAAGTCTATAATTCATGTAGCCAACCCCACATAGTGGGATAACGGCTGGATATGTTGTTGTTGTTGTACAGCTTCCAACTTCACCAGAATTCCATCATTGGAACCTCACAAATCTGCCTCGATCAGCCCTATCCTGATTCGCTTACTCCCAAGTAGCCACTGAGATGCAACTGATTGATTGCACCTTCAACAATTCCGAGTCTCACCGCGTAGAGCTGCCGGAATTACAATCGAATTGTAGCTATCCATACAGCCGAGTTCCCATCCATGAGGCTACCACCTATTTCGTCTTCAACTTCTGGATTGCCTGAATTGCCTAGCCTTGTTTCGCTTCTAGCAACTGATCCGCAATTGACAGTCTTCCTTACTCCCACCTTGGTCACATGCAGTGGCCTAGACTGTTTCCGAGAGTCGTTCGCCTTGCATTGCCTGCAATTTCGAACCTGACGATATGTCGAGGACTATCAGATCTGTTGCAGCTAAATTGTCACGATCCTGCTTTGTGGTAGTCTTTCTAAGGAATCGATTGGTTTCTGTGGCTGCCAGAAACCAATCAGAATTCGTTGATCACTGTTGGAACTCTCCCAACCCGCGTCATCTTCAATTCCGAGCAGAAATTGCTTTGCTCGGCTTCGCCTTCCAAATCTAAGTTCAACTCCGACTTGCAACTGGTCGCTATCTACTGATAACCAACACCAATCAAGATCCGCAGTGGATTCACCACCCAATCACCGTCCACTTCAAGCTTGCATCATCAGAAATCGCTACTTATTCCCAAACTTTGCTTCCGGTCGCGACAGCCTTCAAATTCTGAAAATCAACCTTCAAAATTTGCTGCACGGAATAGCCTTGGTCAATGGCTAAACTTCTGGATCACAGCCGAGGATAACCTAGTTTGCTTCTGCTTCAAAAGTCAAACCAGAATGGCCAGAATTCATCGTCGATAATTGTCGGAATTTCTCACAAAGAAAATCGCCAAGGAACGATAGCTCTGATATCAAATGTCATGACAGAATTGAGGGAGAGAGAGAAAAGTCGTGGGAGAGTATTGAGAGAGGGAATTGAGATTCAAATCATTCATTAAGCTCCTTTCTCTAACTACTCGAGCCTATTTATACGCTTGCAATTGAAGATGCTAACAACAACAACATAAAATGCAACTAATGCAACTAATAAGGAAAATACATGACATGTATTACTAATATATCCTTGGGGTTCCTTGGGGTCGTGACAGTGAACATGGCTGCAGCTTATTTGGAGGGCGTTGCAAATGCTTGGTTTAAGAATTGGAGCCACAAGAGGGTAGAATTGAGCTGGCCACAATTTGTGATCGACTTGTGTGCCCAGTTTAGAGAAAGGACCAAAACTGATGTTATCAAAGGAGCTTCCAAGGCTGCTCATCAAGTAGTGCAGGAAGTTGATGAAGTAGCAGTGGAAAAGGAAAATGGTGTTCATGCAGCTGATGAGAAGTATGAGGCCGATGAGATCCTAAGAATGGGAATGGTAGCTACAAAGAATGAGGAATAATCTGAATTGAATCAGACAATTCAGAATCACAAGAAAGAAAAGGCAATTGTTGCAGAAGAGATTGAGGAAGAGGAGTTGGAGGGTGGCATTCAATTAGTTGACAGTCTCTCAAGCACTCTCATTGGTGTTGAGACTCTTGATGTTATTGATCTTCAGAAGCAGCAGAGAAAGGAGCCTGAAAAACCTCTTTACCAAATACTTGAGGAGACGGAGGAAAGGATTGCACCGGGCACCTTGTTTGGGATATCTCATATGTATGTCATCGACACGGGCACACAAAACAGGACAGCAGCTGCAAAAAAGGGTTGATTTGCTTAAAGAAAAGTTTGAATTTCTTCTTGTGACTAGAAATGAGATGGTTACAGGAATGACAGCTCCATTGGAACCATTTTCAATGGCAATAAGGAAGAGGTGGATGGTTGGACTTGGGGTTACAGCTAGTCGTAGTACTATTATGGAAGAAGGAAAGAGAAAGCAAAAGAAAAGGGTAATATGAGAGGAGAACAAGAAAAGACGAAGAAGAAACCAGTTGGTGAAGATGGGCATCAGATGAATAACAATGGCTCAATGGTAATAAGTTTCTTGGGGATAAAAAACCTTTCAAGGAGGGGGAATTATCATGACCCAAGAGGAATTAGAGGGGCAATGTTGTCATTAGTTACAATTGTTTGTTAGGAGATGCTATTCATTCTATTAAAGTGCACATGGGTGTTGTTCTACAATATTCTATCAGTTGAATAGCCTATAAATAGGCCATAGCATGTAGAGAAATGTATGCTGAAATAATATAGTGAATTTATATTTTTCCTCTTTACTTTCTCTCATTTTTTCCTCGTTCTTCCTCATTTCTCTTGATTTATGCTCTATATCTCCCTCCAATTCTTCTTCGTTTCTCCCCTGAATTCTTCCCATTTCCTTCCTAGACCCTAGCTAAACCCTAGGATCATGATAGTTTTTTGAGTGATCAAGTTGTGCAGTAGTCCAGATTAGAGCAGGATAAAAGCAGGTCAAGTTCATCTATTGGAAGGCCAAGGCTTGTATGGATGAAGGTTTAAGTATACTCAAGACAATGGTGGAGAATTGTTAAAATGTTGTCTTGAGTATAGGATAAGAAGAGCAGTGCATTTGACAGTCAATGAAGAATTAAATAAGAGTTTATATCCTAATCTGTAATTAGTGATAGTTGAGAGGGTTAAACTGTAAATATATTTATATCTTCATTGGAATAACCGCCTACTCTATAAATAAGATAAATAGGTGGACTGAAATGATCATTTGATTTCTTCTCTTTCTGAATACGAGAATTATTGTGAGAGGAAAGACTTGAAAATAGGGAAGTTCTTTGTAATCTCAGGTTGAAGACAATGTGTGTTCGTGTGATAGAAAGAGAGGAGAGGGTTTTTTAGGGCTTCTTGTGTACTGATTCTAGACTAGAATTTTAGTGGATTGCTCTTGGATTGCAGCTGGATGTAGGACTAATTTTGATCAGTTAGAACCAGGATAAACCCTTGTCTCTTACTGTGGTTTGGTTATCTCTTTCCTTAATCTCTTTACTGTTTTTCGATTACAGTTTATTATTTCCGTTGTTTGGTTTTGATTTCGGGTTGAAAAGTGGCTGAATTCTTGTCTAAGAAAACTGATCCGGTGACCCTAGGATTAACACTGGTTAAGGATGGATACTTATTTTTGTGTATGCTCTTTTGCGTGTCCCATTGCATAATTCTTTGGATGATTGTTATTAACCTATTTTATCTCTCCATCTTCTAGAAAGATCATTGTTTATTCTTCTGTTCAGGGTGTAACTCCTCGAGTCATTTTTTGTCCAGGGCTCACCGCTTAACACAGTTTTATAATATTATTCACCTTATCCTAAAAATAAAAAAAAAAAAAATAAGAAGAAGAATAAGACAAAAGATATCAGCCTTCATATGGCATTCCAGGATAGCAAGTTATTGATCCTGTTATGCCATCATCAGCGCAATCCCAAATCTCAATTTAACTACCATCTCACATAGTTTTTTAAGTTCACTTTATGGATTTCAACAAAGTCCATACCCTGCACCTCGTTCAGAACTAACGTCCCAAACAAGTTCCTAGATTTATACAAAGTTATTTTCAACAGCTCCCACCCCCTAGATCTTCTAGGCATCTCAAATCTCAACATCATCAAAAGCATTAATCCAACTACGTGGATTCAGGTACATGAATTCAGGCTCTCCAATCATCTCACGTATTAGCCTTAAATCTAAACGAAGAAAATAAAAAGGTTAACAGTGTCGGAAATCAGGACCAAAATCACCAACAAAATAGACAATGCGCCATCAAAAGCTCCGAGACGACAGGACAATATCGAGTTCAGAGTAGAAATTTTAAGCAAATCAAACGAAAAAGAGATCGGTTGCGAAGGATGAGAAGCTACTCACTGAGGACGAGAACCGGCCGCTGCATGGCTGAGAGAGATGAAAGCGAACGCTAAAGCGAGAGAGAGTCGGTTGGTGCTTAGGGCTTCCTTGAAATGGCTATTTTACCTGTCCCAGAGAGAAATGACAAGGACACAGAGAGCAACCGCTGGAAAGGAGGGAAAGCCCTAGTTAAGTTGAGAGAGTTCACCTCTCTTCCTTTCCTTGCCACGTAATGGTCTTGTCTGTATTATTATTATTGTGTTAGTGCTGCGTTTCAAAAATTTTAGACAAGTTTGTTTGATAAAGTTTAATTTTGCTTTTAAATTACAGTTAAATTTAAAAAAAAAATGTTATTAGTATATTATTGTGCATACTTTAAACTATATAATAATGTTAAAATATCTAAAATACCATTTATCCAAGACGATGAAGTGAGGCGATGAAGCGTCGTGAAGCGGTGAGACGTATAATTAAAATATCTCTCACTAAAGGTGGTGAGACAATGAGACGAGAGAGGTATTTTTATCATTTGTATGTATTGTGTAACTTAAAATATATATAAATGATATACTAATAGCATGAATCAATTGAAAAAAAATAGGTTAAGATGCTTAAAAATAATAGTAAATAACTCGAAAAGAAAAAACATTACAACAGAACTTACATTTAGTGCTTCCAAATTCCAATGGAGTTTAAGGAAATATTAACATTTATTAGTAATTTTTTTAACTTTTAACATTTAAACTTTAAAATTTAACATTTATTTGAGGCAAAGCCAAATTATCATGTCCCGTTTTAAATCTAGTGAATAAAAAAAAATCTTTTAATAAAAACACTAATGCTAATCTAAATATTTAGAAAAGTAACCGTAATTTAAAACTAAAATTATATTTTATCAAATGCTACTTTTCAATCTCTTTTATATAAAACAAAAATATAAAACAGGCTCTATGTAAAGAATGTAATGTTGCTAAGGCTCTCAGGGTACTGTGGGCCAGGCCCATTAGAATGCTCTACCCCAATTTTTTGGTTACATTATTGTTTATTTTTTGATAAATTGAAAGCATAAAAAGTAGAGCCAAGTCACCTTAAAAATTAGAAATATTATATTTACAAATAGTTCATAATAAAATATTATTAATTTTGAGTAAAACTATTATAAATTAGTATTAATTTTAAATAAAATTATAATAAATTTTATACGTGTCACATCAATTTATGAAAATTGTTGAGTATAACATTTTCATTAAAAAATAAACTCAAAATCAAAAATTCAAATTCAAACCAAATATTTCCACTCCTTCAATCTACATAAAAAAAAAAACTTCCACATTTTTTGACGATAAGTTTCTCATTCTTTTTTAAGTTTGATTATTGATTTGAGCATTGGAAACCATACTAAAGAACTTAGTCCCACCCACTGGCATATAGATGCAATTCTTAAGGAGTCAATATCAAGGTCTAGATTCCAAGGCAACAGATGATTATTAAACTTACTTTTCATCTTCATTTAGTGTCTATCTTTATTGCATTTGCTTGCCTTAACCTGCCAACGCTCTCCAACCTATCAACCCCATGGCTCCCAAACATGATCTATCTTGCAGTTAAGCAAGGGGTACTGATAAGTGTCTTTTATACACTTATTTTGGTTTATAAACTTAGCATTTATACATTCAATGAGCATGATTTCTACTTGATTTGGTTCTATATATGGTTATGTAGATGTGGAGCATGTGTTAAAGCGGACATGGAGCAAAAAGAGTGATTTTGGTGCATGATGGGAGTGAAATAAAGCTTGGAGGCATGGTCGAGTTTCGAATTAAAAGAAAGCAAAAGAGTATCGAAAGCAAGAAGTTGAAGATGATAAAGCAAGAGGCTAAAGAAGAAGGCTAGCGGTCCTACAGCGGAATGCATACCGCTGTAGCACCGCTATAAGGTTTGGTTTCTGGAGCTCACGGTCCTACAGCAGAATGCATACCACTGTAGCACCGCTTTAGGAATTGCTTTCTGAAGCTCACGGGTCTGCAGCAACAAGCATACCGCGGTAGGACCGCGGTAGGGTTCAAAACTTCGAGACAATGCCGTTTTAAGCCTGTTTTAATCCAAATAAAAGGGAAATAGACTCCTTCAAGGTATAGGACTTTGATAACCTAAAGAGGACTATATAAAGACTTATTCTTGAGAGATTTGAGAGTCTTTTGGGGGAGAGAAGAGAAGCGGATGGAAGATTGAAGACTACTCTTGGGTTGTATTTTTCTTTTCTTTTCTTTTCTTTTTCCATTCTTTACTATGGATTCCAACTCTTTTTCTTTTCTTTTGATTGAGAGCATGCATAGCTAAGTTTTTATAACTAGGGTGAATGATGAAACCTCGACTTCTAATGGTTTGATTTAAAGTTATTCGGTTTGTTATTTTCTTATTTATTCGGGTTGATTGTTTGTTATGTTCATAATGTTGTTTTAATGCTTGATCACCATTGGAACATATTTGTGATTTGTACTGCTTTCGAGAGATTCAATATGGATTAGACATGGTAGCAAACAACATAGGGTTTTATAATAGGTAGAGATACCGTTATGCCCTATGAAATCATTTTGTGATGATCTCCGTGATTGAATGCATGTTTATATGTTCGAATGTTGACTAGAGATAGTTAATCTCATATATATTCATAGAACTGAATGACCATCGAGAGAGGCTTTTGGTTGTGATTGGATCATCGATTTTCAACCTAAAATAAGGAATAGCAAGACCCGAGTAACGAATAATTGAATCATAGAAGGCCGACGGTGGATTCACAAACCCTAGTGCCTTAGTCTTGTGAGTTTTAAATCAAAGGAATTATTTTGTTTGCATTTTTTATTCATAAATTAGTTTTCATTACAATCGAATTCTTTGTTAATGTGTGTGTTAGGTTAAGGTTAAATCAATTAGAGTAAACGTCAAAAGTTAGTCCTCGTGGGTACGACACTCTATTCATCACTATATTACTTGTCACGATCCATCCACTTGCGGGATAGAATTAGGCGGACAAGTTTTTGGCGCCGTTGCCGGGGACTAACTCTTTTGATTATTGCTTTGATTGACATTAGTTTTAACTATCAAATTTTGTTTTCATTATTTTTCTAGGCTAAGCTATTTCAATTTGTGTGTGTGCAGGGATTGAGATAGTGTATGAGCCATTCAAAACGTTCAGATATTTGTGAGTTTGATCCTGAGATAGAAAGAACATTTCATCAAAGACGTCGTGAACAAAGAGCAAGGAGGGAAAAGCAACTAAGTAACATGGGTGACAACGCAAATCAACTTGTTCCAATGGCGCAACCCGTTGAAGTCAATGAAAGAGATATTCTAATGGGGGACTTCATGATGCCTCCAATGATTGAGAACCGGTCAAGCATAATCTATCCTCCTTACGGGCATGAGAATTTTCAGTTAAGGCCAGATGTGATCAATCTTTTCGCCAACAACATACCTTTTTATGGAATGAGTGAGGAAAATCCACACTATCACTTGTCTCGATTTCTGGAGTATTGTGGGAATTTCAAGTATCAAGGAATTAATGAAGAGGCACTCAAGATGCATCTTTTCCCTCACACTTTGAAGGATAGGGCTCGAGAATGGTTAGACTCATTACCACCGGGTAGTATTACTTCATGGACAGATTTGGTACAGAAGTTCACACTCAAATACTTCCCACCGGCCAAGATTACCAAGTTTAAGCATGAGATTTCAACTTTTCAATAAGCTGAGTCTGAAAATTTTCACGAGGCATGGGAGAGGTTCAAGGAGCTTTTGAGAAAGTGTCCAAGTCATAGTTTCCCATTACCAGCCCAAAATCATTATTTTTATGCTGGTTTAACTCCTTACAGTCGTTCAGCGGTGGATTCTACAACATGTGGTTCCATTCGAAATAAATCAGCCGAGCAACTTCATGATCTTTTTGAAACAATGAGTGAGCAGTTTGTAATGTGGCCGAATAGGAATTCACATAAAAGAGCAGCAGGAGTGCATGAAGTGGATGTGAGTACTTTAATGCTAGCTAAGATTGATGTTTTGTCAAAACAGATGGAAGCATTCAAATACGCCTCATCCGCTAATATGGTGCAAGGAGCTCATCCTATTTGTGTAACTTGTGGGGCAAATCATCTATCGTTCGAATGTCCACTAGTCATCACGGATCCTTCTTTCACAGAGCAGGCTGCATATGCACAGAACTTTCAACATCAACAAAATAATCCATTTTCTCAGACGTACAATCCCAGCTGGAGAAACCATCCTAACTTCTCCTATGGCAACAATCAGAATAGTCAAAATCCACCAAAAATGGGAAGATCACAAGAAGAAAGAGGAAGATGGGAAGAAGCAGTCTCAAAGCTTCAAGAAAGAAGTGATCGGACCGATGCATCCATTAAGAATATAGAAAATCAAATTAGGCAGTTGGCAAAACTTCTCACCGAAAGGCAACTGGGCACATGGCCAAGTAATACGGAAGTTAACCCAAAGGAGCAAGTAAATGCAATCACAACAAGGAGTGGGGTGCAACTACCAGAAATTCATGTTAAAAGACCAGGTATGACAAAACAAAATGGTATTGTTCAAGAGACGACAGATCAACTTGAAGAGCCCGAAGTAGTAGCTGAACAAGAGAAGGTAATTCCACCACCGGTTAAGCCATATGTTCCTCCAATTCCATTCCCTCAAAGGTTGCGCAAGCACAAGATGGATAAGCAATTTAAGAAGTTTTTGGAGGTATTCAAGAAACTTCATATTAATATACCGTTTGTGGATGCCTTAGCCCAAATGCCCAGCTATGTGAAATTCATGAAGGAAATCTTATCAAATAAGAGAAAACTAGAGGAGCATGAAACTGTCAACCTAACGGAGGAGTGTTCAGCCATCTTGCAGAAGAAGCTTCCACCAAAACTCAAGGATCCAAGGAGTTTTTCTATTCCTTGCACTATTGGTAAAATTAATTTTGATAAAGTTTTATGTGACCTTGGTGCAAGCATAAACTTGATGTCGTTTTCTGTTTTTAGGAAGCTTGGATTAAAAGAACCAACACCCACCACTGTTTCTCTTCAATTGGCTGATAGAAGTATCAAATATCCGAGGGGAGTAGTGGAAGACGTTTTGGTAAAAGTGGATAAATTTATTTTTCCTGTTGACTTCTTTGTTCTGGACATGGAAGAAGATTATGATATGCCGTTAATTTTAGGGAGACCTTTTCTTGCCACAGGAAGAGCTTTGATTGATGTCCAGCAAGGGACACTTAGCCTTAGAATTTATGATGAGACGGTTATGTTTAATGTATTTAAGGCTATGAAACATTCTAATGGCAATAAAAAAGAAGTCTTAAGGAGAGATGTCATTGTGGATTTGGTAGAAAAATCTGATCACCCTAAAAAAAATTGCATTGCTAACTCTTTTGATGAGCAGGAACAAAGTTTGGATGCCAAGAACAAGGTTGTGGTCATGGGTTCTTTGGGAGAGAAGCAAAAAGGTTGTCCATCAAAAAGAGACAAACTGTGTTCTTTGGATGTTTCTTCTTCTTCTAAAGCCAAGCCACCAGGTCATGAAAAGTAAAAGTTGGTAAGGGTGTTGAGGGAGCAAAAGAAGGGGATTGGATTAAAGGTTGCTAACATTCAAGGAATCAGTTCATTAAATGGCACCTACAAAATGTTGATGGAAAAAGGATTCAAGCCCCCTTGAAAATGGAGGCCTAGTCAAGCTAATGACTTTAAACAAGCGCTTATTGGGAGGCAACCCAATTTCCTATCTCTTTCATTTATTAGCATGTTGCATTTGTTTTTTCTCTTTGGTTCTTTACTTTGAGTTAGGTTAGAGTGTCATTCTTTAGGATTTTGCACAAAAACAATGTTGAGGTCCTCATAACAGCATGCATATGATGTGCTTGATAAAATGCCCAAACCAATGTTCACTTGCATATTACATCTCAAGCTTGGGATTGTGAGGTTTAAGTTTGGGGGGAGTTTGGGCATCCATGTGACTCTGTCTACTTCATGTCATTCGTATTCATTGTTTTCTTCTCATGTTCAAACATGTGCATTGCAGGTACATTTTCAGAAGTAATAATGCAATCGAAGAGCCATCCTACACCAGCTGCTTACAAGGACAAATCCATTGCCGAAAGTTCCAATACCTCAAATCGAGCGTGTGTTGATCTATCTACCATCACAACCTTGACACTATAGATCGGGTACACTCCTTCCTTTTCTTTCTCTTCGTTCCATTGGGACAATGAAACGTTTAAGTTTGGGGGGAGGTTCACTATGGGCAGCTACATATGTTACATGATTTGGTTGAATAGTGTTAAAAAAAATTGTCTTATTTTGTTTGGTAGACGTGCCATCAATGATAAACCTTATTTGGTACCATTTTGATGAAATGAGTAAAGAGAGTGATGCTATTCATTTTGTTTCGTGATTCATTATCCATGTTAGACAAATGTTTGAGCACAAGTGTCAGGAGGTTAAATGCATAGGTTTCCATATAGACTTTTGCCCTTAAACCAACTTTGTGAGCAACTCAATCATCAAACATTATGAAAAGAAAAGTTTGGGGAAGGTTGAGCCATGATGGCAAATGTTGAGGAATGTGTTGACTCCGTGCTTTGTGTAGAATGTGTTAGACATACTAAGGAAAGCTAGGCAATGACCATAGGCTAGTGATCTCATCCCTATGTCACTATGTCGTGCACCAAACTAAATTTGAGCCTGCATATATCTTATACCTTTCTTCGTAGCCTGAATGACTTGAATGATTATGCCCGTAGGGGTATCTTAAAACCTGGTGTCCCGTGGTCATTTGGCTTGGGAGTCATCGGCTGAAAGCTCGTTACAAGGGTCATTCAGAAAGCTTAATGGAGTAAAGGCTTGCACATAAGATATTATAAAAAAAAAAAAAAATCGAGATGCAGCATAAAATGCACTCGTTCAAAAAAAAAAAAATCTCAATAATGGTGCCGATGTTTGTAAACTCTTAGGGATTGAGAACATTGGTGGGTTTGACTGTCTAGTGGATGTTAGCATGCCGAAGCATTCAAAATAAAGGAGAGTCTTCACAAACCGAGATAATGTCATTTTTGGCTGAGTCTAACCAAACTTGAACAAGAAAGAAAAGAGTGATTGAGAGCACCTAAGGATAGAATGAAAAGACCAAGTTTGGGGGTGGAGTGAATATCACGAGTGGAAAAGTGTACATGACCATCGAAGGGTCGGGATACCAACAACCTTATGCATGATATTGTACCTGATAGGATTCGCACACACACACGTCAAAACATGGAAGGTCCAAAACATTTGTGTAGCGTTACTAGAAAACTCTGTGTGAATTAAGAATGGTACCAAAATCTGAAGCTACTTGAAAGGTTATCCAACTTGTGAGTGAGTTTGAAATATTAACTATTCTCTGCTTAAGGGATGATTTATTTGAGTCAATAATCTTGCTCGGGACGATCAAGAGTCTAAGTTTGGGGGTATTTGATAAGTGTCTTTTATACACTTATTTTGGTTTATAAATTTAGCATTTATACATTCAATGAGCATGATTTCTACTTGATTTGGTTCTATATATGGTTATGTAGATGTGGAGCATGTGTTAAAGCGGACATGGAGCAAAAAAAGTGATTTTGGTGCATGATGGGAGTGAAATAAAGCTTGGAGGCATGGTCGAGTTTCGAATTAAAAGAAAGCAAAAGAGTATCGAAAGCAAGAAGTTGAAGATGATAAAGCAAGAGGCTAAAGAAGAAGGCTAGCGGTCCTATAGCGGAATGCATACCGCTGTAGCACCGCTATAAGGTTTGGTTTCTGGAGCTCACGGTCCTACAGCAGAATGCATACCACTGTAGCACCGCTTTAGGAATTGCTTTCTGAAGCTCACGGGTCTGCAGCAACAAGCATACCGCGGTAGGACCGCGGTAGGGTTCAAAACTTCGAGACAATGCCGTTTTAAGCCCGTTTTAATCCAAATAAAAGGGACATAGACTCCTTCAAGGTATAGGACTTTGATAACCTAAAGAGGACTATATAAAGACTTATTCTTGAGAGATTTGAGAGTCTTTTGGGGGAGAGAAGAGAAGCGGATGGAAGATTGAAGACTACTCTTGGGTTGTATTTTTCTTTTCTTTTCTTTTCTTTTTCCATTCTTTGCTATGGATTCCAACTCTTTTTCTTTTCTTTTGATTGAGAGCATGCATAGCTAAGTTTTTATAACTAGGGTGAATGATGAAACCTCAACTTCTAATGGTTTGATTTAAAGTTATTCGGTTTGTTATTTTCTTATTTATTCGGGTTGATTGTTTGTTATGTTCATAATGTTGTTTTGATGCTTGATCACCATTGGAACATATTTGTGATTTGTATTGCTTTCGAGAGATTCAATATGGATTAGACATGGTAGCAAACAACATAGGGTTTTATAATAGGTAGAGATACCGTTATGCCCTATGAAATCATTTTGTGATGATCTCCGTGATTGAATGCATGTTTATATGTTCGAAGGTTGACTAGAGATAGTTAATCTCATATATATTCATAGAACTGAATGACCATCGAGAGAGGCTTTTGGTTGTGATTGGATCATCGATTTTCAACCTAAAATAAGGAATAACAAGACCTGAGTAACGAATAATTGAATCATAAAAGGCCGACGGTGGATTCACAAACCCTAGTGCCTTAGTCTTGTGAGTTTTAAATCAAAGGAATTATTTTGTTTGCATTTTTTATTCATAAATTAGTTTTCATTACAATCGAATTCTTTGTTAATGTGTGTGTTAGGTTAAGGTTAAATCAATTAGAGTAAACGTCAAAAGTTAGTCCTCGTGGGTACGACACTCTATTCATCACTATATTACTTGTCACGATCCGTCCACTTGCGGGATAGAATTAGGCGGACAGGTACCAACTTAGAAAACTAGCTGCCCTTGGAGAACATTCTTTCACCTCTGGATTGATTGGCTCACCTGGAAGAACATGTGCAATAACCACTGGCTTACCTACAAGATACATTCGCTAGTTCAAACAGTAATGTTAGGAAAAGCAGTGTTGGACCAAGCAAAAGCATTAAGATGAACAATGCTGTAAGGATAAGCGACACTAATGGAATAAGCAACATGAGCAAGAAGAAAAACAAAAAGATAATTGAATTTCTCAATACTCTTAGCAAGAGCAACACCAGTTTGAAGATGAACCCTTGAGTTCATTCCTTTCATGAGAAAATGACTCCCTATGGGAGAAATGACTTAGGCTCCAAGAGAAGAAAGCAGTTAAGTTGCAAAAAGACCAAGGTAGAGTCTCATATCTCATGCCTTAACCAGCTTTTAATCCAAGCAATAATGATGAAGGTCGCCCACATGGGCAGCCCAGTTGGTCAAGAAGGGGGGCACAAAATGTCTTTCGTGGTGAATCTTGGAACAATAACGATGAAGATCCAGTTAAAGGGCTTTCACATCCTACCCATGACATGACATGTATACTATATCATGGAACTAATGACCCCCAAAGTTGTTAAGACATGAACACGACGACACATACATGACATATCACAGACACAAGAAATGCCAAAAATTAAAAAAACTAGGACATAGAGACAACAATACACACATACACACATTATGTTATTATTATTTTTGTATAATTATAAAAAAGTTTAATTTACAAATTCAAATTCCACACAATTATACAAATAATTAAAATAGTTACAAAAAAAGTTCATCATTAAATTTTCACACAATATAAAATATGTTGAGAAATTTGTATTTTGATTTATTGAGAAAATATTTTGGTGATCAAAAATGTTTTAGTAAATTTGGTTCATTGAAGATTTCCAAAACATTTTACTTTTCTCTTAAGTTGGGAAATTTCGTACTTAGATATTCTTTTTAAAATTTTTATAAAAATTGATTAAATATGAAAAAGCTTTTTGATAAAACTCAAACGAGTATTGCGCAGTATGCTTTCAAAAAATAATCGAGTACATAAATTAATTCAATCAACTATCATAGGTTTATACTCAAGTATGTTAAGCAAAGTTATGTTATCTTTACACTAAATCAAGTATGAAGCTTTTGAAATTGAGTAAGGATATTTCATCACTCAAGTGAGCTTTTCTAAAAAATCGAGTATCTCCAAAGCTATATAATCTGAGCATCTTTTTACTTGAGTAAAGCTTATTTTTGAATCAACTAATGTATTTTATAAATGGAGTAAATATATATATATATATATATCAGTTGAGTGAAGATGTATTGGTTTATGGCTAAGTCTCTGGACCTAAATGTAATTGAGTAACAAGTGTTGGTACTCTAGTGATGTCCTATAATAGTCGAGTAATCTTAGCATTGTAATCGAGTAAGTAATGCAAGTTCCTATGGCTTTTGTATTAGTCGAGTAATGACTTGGTCACACTTAAGTAAACCCTTTATATAATCAATTACATTATATAATCAATAGAGTAAGATGTTATAATAGTCGAGTAAGCCTATACGATAGTCGAATAGATTGTCGGATTTCGAAAAATATAGCCGTTGAATGTATAGAATGCTTGCCAGTTTCAACTTTTTAGTTCATTAAATGCATTTCAGACAACATGGACATACTTTTAAGAATTTATATATGTTGTTTAATACTTATAGAGACAAAAAGTGACAGTTGTGAGACAATTGAATAATTTCAATTGTCACTTGTCATGTCAGTTAACATTATGCAAGAAATCTATAAATAGGAGATAAAGTTGCTTGAAGAATGTCAGAAAAACCTAATACAAAACTCAAGAGCTACCTTCAAAATCTTCCAGCAATCTTATTCAAAATTCTCTTGCTTCTCATGAGCTTTCCCTTCAATATCTTTTAGTGAGATTTTTTTTTATTAAAGAGTGATCTTCATTCAAAATCTTGTAACTCTCTCTTTCAAGAGAAAATGTTAAGTGCTTACTGTTTTATTTCATATTTTTCTCTTAAGAAATCATTTCACATTATTTGTGAAACTTGTAAAAGATTACGCCTAATCCTTTGAAAGGTAATGTATTAGTTTTGACTAAGCTAGGTACAAAAAGCCAACTGTGTAGGCTATGCCTTATCCTTGAAAGATAGTGGTTGTGGCTGAGCATTGTGAGAAAAAACCAACTGTAAATGTTTGTAGTTGAGATTGTAAAAGCTATAAGGCAATAAAATACACTTAATGTGTGTTTGCCAAATCCTTGGTTGTGAACCAAGGTAGTAGACCAAGTATTGAGACTAAACCACTTCACATCTAGTGTACTACACTTGTTCTTTCCTTATTGCATTCTTATTTCAATTCAATTTATTTAAGTTCAAATTTTAAAAAGGGTAAAAAAGTTTAATTTACCCCTTTTTAAATTAACGTTTGTATCAAGTGGTATCAAATCAGGTCTTTTTTAAGCAGGTTTAACCACCTAGGAGAAAAGATCAGATGGCCAACTCATCCAATAGTGCCTTCCATGAAAGCTAATCCTGCAACAAGCCCATATTCTTAAAGAAAACAACCACGCGTACTGGAAGAATATGATGAAGACTTTTATCCTCTCAAGAGATATAGAGGCTTGGAAAATTATTGTCATCGGCTTCTAAATGCCTACAGTGATAGTGGGAACCAACACCATCACAAAGCTAGAGGAAGACTGGACTGAGCAGGACATGAAGCAAATAAAGTTAAATGCATAAGCCAAAATCATTTTGGAGTGTGCACTCAGCCTATAGGAGTACAACAAAATATCAACCTATGAAACTGTGAAGGAAATATAGGATAACCTTGAGATAACACATGAAGGAACCTCTGAGATAAAAAGGTCCAAAATAAGAATGCTTAAACGTGACTATGAATTATTTTTAATGCGGCCTGGTGAGACCATTAAAGATATGTATACTAAGTTGCATAATATTGTTTCTAATCCTAAATACATAAGAAAACATGTCTCTAATGAAGACATAGTAGAGAAAATCTTGCAATGCCTTCCTCACAAATAGCATCCAAAGGTCACAGCTATTCAAGAAGCTCAAGACCTTAAAGACTATCTCTAGATGAACTATTAGGATCCTTCATGACACATGAGTTTTCCATGAGAAGGCAGGAAGAAATTCCTAATATTAAAAATAAAGGAGTGGCTTTAAAAGTATCTAAAAATGATATTTATGATTCTGAAACTAATCCAAGTGATGTGGAAGATGTTGCCCTTGTTGCTAAAAAGTTTTACAGAAAATTCAAAAGCAGTCATCTAGACATTTCTGTAGGAACAGGTATGAGAAACTAAACAAGTAGGAACAAAATCAGAAAGTAAAGTGCTATGGTTGTGGGAAGCTAGGGCATATCATAGAATGCCTAGAAGGTAAGAAAGATGAAAAATTGAAGGACAAAAAAAAAAGAATAAAAAGGTGTTGTTAGCCAGGAGTGATGAGGACACTTCCCTCTCATCAGAAGATGAAGCCAACAAGATTGCCAATCTTTGCTTAATGGCTAAAGAAAATTCAGATGTAAGTGATTCTAACTCATTTTCTTATTCATCTTTTTATTAGTGATAGTGAAAATGAAAACAACTTAACCTTTAGAAAATTCTGCAAAATACTTATTTCTAATTTTGAAAAGACTAGAGAAAAATGTAAGATTTTTGAAAAAAGAAAACAATGATTTACAAGAAAAGATTACTACATTAGAAAAAAGAGCTTAATGACTCAAAACTTATTTTGACAAAATTCACAATAGGCAGTATCGTCTTAGACAAAATTCTTGAATCTCAAAAAGGGTTTTATGATAAAGTAGGGTTACGATATAATGGAAATAACAACAACAAAGCCTTTGGAAAATTAATCAAGGCTAAAACAAAACAGAAAGACATAAGACCAAAGTGCATTAAATATAAAAATTATGGTCATAGAAGTTTGTTTTGCCCTATAGCAATGGGAATCCCACACAAAATTAAAAAGATTTGGGTTCCTAAAGATGAAGTAAAACCAACTCCCAAAAAGATTTAGGTAGTCATTTACAAGGACTCAGTAGGAGGATAGGGGCCTAATCCATTAGACCCAATGTCCTTTGGTACCAATTTGGTTTTTCTTGAATGCAGTCCCTATACCTTAAAGCCAGCAGCTTAAAGATCAAATGGTTCATTGATAGTGGCTACTCTGTTGTATCATATTTTTTGGTATATGAGAAAATTTGTTTAATGAAAAATCATATGAAAATCTCATATTTTGAAATAAGTCTTTCATATTTCGAAACATGCATGATTAGTGTTTTAGCGCTAAAGGTCAAATGTTTTAAAAATCCAATTTTTTTAAATATCATGTTTCGAAACTATGTTTTAATGTTTCGAAACATAGTTCTGTTATGTCTCTAAACATGTTTCGAAATGTATATTGATAAAGTTTCAAGTTTTTCTAAATCTATATGTTGTATTTCGAAACCTATTTGAAAACTAAGCTTATGTTTCGAAACCTATATAGTATGTTTGGAAACCTCTATCAGCAGTGTTTTTAAAATCCTCGTTTAACATGTTTTGAAACATGTTTCTGAAGTATGTTTTGAAACATATGACTCTGTCAGAAGAATATCTGAAGATTTGTCATGTTTTTGCTCTTTATTTCAAAAACTATTTTAAAAGCTTATTTTTGAAATATCCCCCATGTTATTTCTATATAATGGCAAGAATATCCAAAGAGAGGGGGTGAATTGGGATTTGCGTAAATTTTCAATACCTTAAAAAACTATGACTTGTAGGACACTATGTTTCAAAACTAACATTTATGTTAAGTATATTTCGAAATATAGATGAATATGTTTCGAAACTAAACTTACTGACATGTGTGTTTCAAAACCTTACTCACTGATTTACAAATTTTGAAACTCCTTTAGATTTTCAAAAATGATTTTTTTTTTAAAAAAAAAATGAACAAGGATAACAACAAGTAGGAATGAGAAATCAAGTACACACAAGATTTATAGTGGTTCGACACTTGCATACTCCACTACCTTCAAGCTTACCCACTTGAAGGATTTGCAAACCACAATCACTTTTAGTAGAGATCAATGACACCAAGGGTTTTACCACGGTTTACCCTAAAACTTTACACACTAAGTTTTTACAGGCTCAACTCAAACCTTACAACAAGAGAAATAACACTTATCTTTTACAACCCAACGATTTGAATGTAATTAAAATACCTTACCAAATAGTTATAACAAACCTATTGGTATGGGGTGAGGAGAGCTTGAAGGAATGAGAGGTTTGGTTTTGGGTTGCTTCTCCTGTTTGTACCACAATGCACACCAAGAAATGATTGAAAAGAACTTCTTTGAGAGTTCGTTTGAAGAACTTAGTTCACTTGTGCTTGTGGCAAAAATCTCTTATAGATGTGTAAAATTGTGTATATTCGAGAGAGAACTTGCTTGTCTTCAAAGAGCAAATATATATAACAAAAGGATCGACTTTTGGCTAATTATAATCGTTAGAGATAAAATAAATAAAGTAGGTTTCGAAATGTACTTAGTAGATTTCGAAACAACACATTTTTACACAGAGGTTTCGAAACAAACATAACATGTTTCGAAACATACAGGCTTTACAGCTGGATATGCTCCAAGAGACAAAATGAGTGGAAGACATCTCTTTAAAAACAAAATGATTTTGTTTTATTCTCCACTTAAAACATATCTGAATCTTGAGCATTAGGGTATATGGGGATAATTCAAAAATAAGCTTTTAAAAATACCTTTTGAAATAAAGAGCAAAAGCATAACAAATCTTCAGATATTCTTCTGACAGAGTCGGATGTTTCAAAACATAAAATGAGGGTTTCAAAACATACTTCAGAAACATATTTCAGAACATGTTAAACAAGGATTTTAAAAAACTACTGATAGAGGTTTCGAAACATACTATATAGGTTTCGAAACATAAGCTTAGTTTTCAAATAGGTTTCGACATACAACATATAGATTTAGCAAAAGTTGAAACTTTACAATATGCATTTCGAAACATGTTTAGAGACATAACAGATTGATGTTTCTAAACATGGAAACTTTGTTTCGAAATATGATACATAAAAATTGAATTTACTTAAATATATCAAGGAGAATTTCAAATATATATATATATATATAGAAACATAACAAAACTATGTTTCAAAACATTGAAACATAGTTTCGAAACATGATACTTAAAAAATTGGATTTTCTAAAACATTTCACCTTTAGCACCAAAAACATTGATCATACATGTTTTTAAATATGAAAGACTTATTTCGACATATGAGATTTTCGTATGATTTTTTATCAAACAACTTTTCTCATATACCAAAAAATATGCTACAACACCCTATACCCTGATGTTCAAAATTCAGATATGTTTTAAGTGAAGAATAAAACCAAATCATTTTGTTTTTAAAGAGATGTCTTCCACTCATTTTGTCTCTTGGTGCATATCCACCTGTAAAAGTTATATATTTCGAAACATGTTATGTATGTTTCGAAAGCTCTGTGTAAAAATGTGTTGTTTCAAAACCTAATAAATATGTTTCAAAACCTACTTTTTTATCTTGTTTCTAATGGTTATAATTAGCCAAAAGTCTATACTTTTGTTATATATCAGCTCTTTGAAGACAAGAAACATCTCTCTCACTAGCATACACAAGTTTACACATCTACAAGAAATTTTTGCCACAAGCACAAGTGAACAAAGCTCTTTTAATGAACTCTAAAAGAAGTTCATTTCAATCATTCTTTGGTGTGCATTGTGGTATAAACATGAGAAGCAAACCAAAACCAAAGCTCTCATTCCTTCAAACTCTCCTCACTCCATACCAATAGGTTTGTTATAACTATTTGGTAAGGTGTTTTAATTACATTCAAATTGTTGGGTTGTAAGGTGTTTTATTTTTCTTGTTGTAAGGTTTGAGTTGAGCCCGTAAAAACTCATTGTGTAAGGTTTTAAGGTGAACCGTGATAAAACCCTCGGTGTCATTGATCGCTAGTAAAAGTGATTATGGTTTGCAAATCCTTCAAGTGGGTAAGCTTGAAGGTAGTGGAGTAGGCAAGTGTCGAACCACTATAAATCTTGTGTGTACTTGATTTCTCATTCCTACTTGTTGTTATCCTTGTTCATGTTTTTAAAAGAATCGCTTTTGAAAATCTAAAGGAGTTTCAAAATTTGCAAATCAGTGACTAAGGTTTCGAAATATACCTTAGTAGGTTTCGAAACATACTTGTCAGTAAGTTTGATTTCGAAACATACTCATCTATATTTTGAAACATACTTAATAGAAAGGTTAGTTTCGAAACATACTTCCTCAAGTTTCGAAACATAATGTCCTACAAGCCAAAGTTTTTTAAGTTATCAAAAATTTACGCAAATGCCAATTCACCCCCTCCTCTTAGGATATACTTGCCATTATATAAAACTAACATACTCAAGGCATATGATTGGTGATAGTGTTGTTTTGTTTTTGATGTTTTGGTTTTAATAATGAAAAACAATATTAGTCTTATGTTCAAAAATTTTGTTCTTGGTGCAACTATACCATTTTATAAATCCTATAAGCACCATTGTAATATCCAAAACTTTTGTGTTACTTTTAAAATAAGAACAAGGAAAGAAATACGAAGTTTCAAAGGAATCGGTATCAGTATAGCCAAAGAAAATGACCGAATCAGCCAGAGGGAATACCTGAGAGCTTAGATACCTAAAAAAATAGTTATTCCCCTAACGAACACCTTGAGATATGATTTATGGCATTAAAAGAAATTGGATCGGAGAAATTTTTTGGTACAACTTCGAATCAGGCTGAAAAAAATTGAATTGACGTAAGAGGCTTCTGAAAAGTCAACGGAACCATTAAAAGAGTCAAATTTGGCATGATAAACAACCCTTAAGTAGTCTCAGGATGAAACAAAGGGGTTTCACAATCAAAACTTAATTTTGGGCCAAAGTATAATTTTTGAAAATTCTTGAGGGAGGTCGAAACGACATTATTTTTGAAACTTGGGGGGTCAAATGAGAAGTTAGAACATGAGGGTCTTAATGAAAATGATGAAAAGACTAGGGGCTTCATGGAAAGGGCTAAAATGAAATTTCTAAAGTTGAGAAAGGGCAAAAGTGAAATTTTACAAAGTTTGGGCAACCATGGCCGACCAAGCTTCTGACCACCCATCCCATCATTGCTTTCAACCACGGGAGGCTAGAGGAAGTGGGCTAAAGGACCTCAGGGCTTGGCCTAGACCAATCCATGGTCGACAAAAAGGGAGCAAAATGGCCAGAATTACGACTGAAAGTGGCTAAAAGTTTGGCCACTATAATAGAGTTTTGAGGGCCATTTTCAATGGTTTTGGACTGATCTAGGGCAAGCTAAGACATTATTGTCCTTGGATGAAGTGAGATTCGTCGTTTGGAGGCTTAATTTTGAGTATAAAAGAAGCTCGAAGTAGCTGAAAATTTTCAAAGTTGAAGCTTGAAATCGAGCATGTTAGAGGGAAAATCGAGCAACAAGGATAAATGGATATTGATCCTTGAGTGAGGTAGAGGGTTTCTAGAAAATTTGGACAGCTTTTGCCTATTGTAAAGTGAGTATTGAAGCCTCATTGGAAACTTAGGCGGGTGGTTCGGCTGAGCCTAAAACTGGCCAGTTGGGGCAACTTGAAGGGAACTTCAAGACTGCTTGGCTAATTTCATTGCTACTGGTGATCATCGATGTAGAAGAAGACGACCGGTGCGTGGGTTACACGCGCTAATCATCATGCGTAGCCACTCGCCTAGGTGCATGGGGCTCAGGTAAATTTTGAAATTTTTTCTAAATTTCTTAAAAAAATATTTTAGAAATTTTTGTGAAAAAATATTTTGGAAAATATTTAAAAAGATATTTATTTTTGAATATTAGTGAAGAAAAATTGGAGAAAAATAGAAATAAATTGAGAAAAAATAAGGTTTAATGTTTATTTAAATAAATATGATGAATATGGTGCTTGGTGGCTCAAAACTAAGTGATTGTGTGACTTTTGAGGATTAACACGCAAATCAAGGTAGTGCACGCTTTTCAAGATATTTTGAATCTTAATTGAAGGTGAGTGGTTTTCCCCAAAAGCTTATATATGATATGAATTTCCTATGTTGAGCATGATAGTCATAAAAGTGGATAAGTTATATGAGCATTATGTCATACCTATGCATGTATCGTTGCATCGTTATTTGTGATATTTCATTGGCATGATATTTGGCACATCGATACTTGTGTCGGGATGGGATGTCACCCTGATAGTGTAGCCATAATGTCCTGATAGAATAACGTTAGGATTATCCTGAAGTAGGTCGAGAATCTGCCTAGGGTTTCATGCCGAGCTTGTGGGCTAGGGAAGTTACACTAGGGCATATGTTTGTTCATGTCCATGCATCATTCATGATTATTTTAACTCTCTCTTAGAAGATTCATCTTCTAATGTCGGACATCTATCCTTGGAATATTCCACGTTGCAGGCGAAATGAGCGGCTGTAAGGGTAAAGAAATGGTCGAGGCGTAAGCATGATGGAAATTGTGATGGACCCTAAGCAAAGGCTAGGACATGTTATCTTGTTAGATTGATTTTCTTTATTTTTAACTATTGTAATATTATGATGATCGAACGATATCTATGAACTCATTGATGTTATGATTTGTCGAGATTTCTTAAGGTTCTGATCTTGCTTCCGCATATGTTTTAAGTATTTCATTTCCTTAGTTCTATTTTGGGAGTGTTACTCCTATAAGATATGTTGAGGATTTTAGCTTGATTTTTATAAGTAAAAAAAAAAAATCCTACATATAATATAACACCTTAAGGAGGCTGGGGTGTTACAACCATCATGAAAATCAATTTCAACCAATGCAAAAAAATTCATTCTCAAATCTCTTAATGGTATTTGGTTTGGAAAAACGAGTTTTTATTGTCAAAAGAATATTTTATATATCAAAATTGGCCATATTGTATTTTAATTTTGAAGGCTAACATGTCAACCGTTTTGAAAAATGGTAGACCATTTTCTCTTAAAGTGCCAACCGTTTTTTAAGCATGTTGACCGGTTTCATATAAGCTCTCGGTCAAGTGCGGTTGACAGCTACTGCATCATTTTTTGTTGATTGTTTTCTATCATGTTGACCATTTTTGCTCCTCCTATCAACTGCCTCGTTTGATTTTGCTCAAACAAGTCGACCAATTATTTGTTCTTGTTGATCATTTTCGTCACAGGTCTCTATTACTACTAGTTTTGTAGGCTCCAATAACTAGTTTTCTTCAAGCATTAGAGAAGCCTATAAATTCAACCCAAGGAAGCACTGGAGTAGGCTAATGAGCTAGAATAAATTCATTTGAGCTAACATTTGTATTTTTACTTCTCAATTGTTCTTGTGCTTTCATTTTTTTCTCTCAAAAGGCTTTGATTATAATTTGTATTTATATTTGAGAGATCATTGTAATTGTGAGTTTCTACTCTTAGATCTTCTCTTGTTCATCATTCTTATATTTCTTAGCTTGTGAACTAAAGGGGCTATTAGGTGTTGGTAGGATGTTGTAATTCCTAGCAATTTATGCTAGAGGGCCTACTTGTGAAGTATGAGGTTCTACTGGATTGTTTAAAATCCTTAGCGGGAAGCTAAGGTAGTAGATTAGGTTGGGTTTAGCTGACTCTAAAATCCTTGTGTCTCTAACATTAATTTTAATTATGTTTTTGTTTTTAATGCACTATTTTGTTATTTATCTTTCAAAACCTCCACAAAAGTTTTTAGTTTCTAAAACACCCAATTCACCCCCCTCTTGGGCATGTGGTGTCTTACATTATGCCAAACCCAACAATTGTTATCAGAGCATGGTTTTATTGTTTTTGTTTTTCAAGTTTAACCACCTAAGGAAGATCCAAAAGATGGCACAAATCATTAGAGGATAAAGCATCGTAAGGCCACCCTACTTTGATGGGTCGAATTGCACTTACTGGAAGAAGATAATCTCTTGCTATGTAATGCAAGACCTCAAAGTTTATGAGACCATCAAGAAAGAAGTCATTCTACCCCTAATGGAGAAAATGGAAGAATGGATAAAAAAAGAAATAAAGGTTATGAAAATAAATGCTAAAGCCATGAGCATCTTTTTTTGTGCACTTGGACTGGAGGAGTTCAATAGAATATCAACATGCAAAATAGCCAAGGAGATTTGGGATAAATTGGAGGTTACTCATGAAAGTACAAGTCAAGTCAAGGAAACAACGATAAATTTACTAATTCATGAGTATGAACTTTTCTCTATGAAATCTTAGGAGCCTATTAAGGACATATTTACTAGGTTTAATAATATTGTCACATATTTAGAGGCTCTCAGAATTTTTTTTTCACAATTTATGAATACAAGTAAGCATTCAACCTTTCTCCCTATAGGAGTATAGAAAGACAAGCCAAGCACTTCTAGTATACATATTGTTTTAAAACTTATCTTCAAACGTATTCACTAAATTCACAGGTTGGCTTGTCTTTTAAACTTTTATGTAAATAATAAAAGTAAGCATTCAAACATGATAATTTAAACCACCATTCAATCAAAGAAAATAGCAAGATGAACTAGGTAGCTAGGATGTCTTTCATTTAAGCATGAGATCTCAAACAATTTAGTCAAGTAGCAAAAAGAAAATTTATGACACTTAAGACTTTGCTTATAACATTAAGAAAGACATTGTCAAGGCATGTATAATCAAAATCAAATCATTCAAAATCATAATTAAAACTTACGAATATTTGAACTAAAATATACAAAAACCTAAAGTGCTTTAAGCACTAGGACTCTAGTCCATTGTCACTCAAGTGATAAGCTTGAGATTCTTTAGAAATATCTAATCTATCCTAGCAACTCGAGTAATATTTCCCATTATTCTACTAATTTCCTATAGACTTCTATTTCTTTCAAACTTATTTGATTAACTTCACAAGTTAGTCAAGTATTTTGAGATACTTGCTAAAATTTTGCAGCATTATATGGATGAACTTGAAAATGACATTTCAAGACTTCATTCCATGATTAATTCATTTAATCTTAGAAGAGTTCCATCATTCCAAGAATTTCATACTAAGCCTAAAATCATACAAGAACTTATCACAAAATGTTATTACACAAGTAATAACTACTTCATCCTTAAGCACACAAAGAAGAGCACAAGTCTAAACATTCTTTGTCATTCATAAATTTACATTCAATATATATTCATAAACAACTAATTTTAATGAATTATAAACCATACATGATTTTACATGAAATAAGTGTCAACACACTTCAATTCCATTCTTTCTGTGAATACAAGTTGGCATGAAAGACAAGCCAAGCTATGCATTTAATCACATCATTAGAAGAGATTTCTACACACATCTTATTTATTAAAGAAGTAAATCACTCAAATACTACTCTCTCAATCTTCACTTCAAGTTCTAAGCTTCCCTATGCTACTTTAGTAACATTCCTTCATAACTCAACTATTGATTAATTGTTTTGCAATTTCTCAATTTATTACTCAAGTCTATTATATGTTTATTTGAGGAATTTTAATCATACAGTTGAACTACTTTTAAAGATTCATCATTAATATTCGAGTATGCCCATGTAATACTAGAGTAAGGCTTAAAGATATTAAGCAATAGGCATAGCATTTAAATCAATATCTTAGGCATATATTGCAACAACTCTTGACACAAAAATTTAAGTAAACATACTCTTTACTTTTGAATCATATAAACAAAATATAGGGTCCTAGAGTGTTTAATGCATTTTCAATTTCAAAGCAAGCACATAAAGTAAACATATATTTAATATAGAACTATGCTACTCATGAGCACATCAAACACAATAACTCACAAAGCTACTTAAAATAGTGAGTAATATCACTGTTAACCTAATACAATCATAGGTAAACTAATCATTTCACTATAAGAAAACAATGATTTTGAGACATATTTTTTTCGTCTCAAATTTGAGACGAATTTAGAGATGAAAAAAATTTTTGTCTGAAATTTGAGATAAAATTTTTTTGTCTCAGATTAAAGATTGATTTTGAGACGAATAATCTTTTATCTCAAATTTAAAATAGATTTTGAGATGAAAATTTTGCTACCAAATGGACACTTTAAGTGGTTTTCCCGTGGATGTAATGCTTACAGATTTTGAGATGATTTTTTGTCTCCAATTTCAAATGAATTTTAAGATAAAAAATTATTCGTCTCAAATTTTTATTTATAAATATAAAATTTAAATATATGTCAAAATTAAATATATTTATTTAAATTAAATTCTAAATATATAATTAATATCTTCCATGTGTATAAAATATAAAATGAAAAATATATAAATGTAAACTAAATATATAAAAATTTATAAATTAAAATATATATTAAATGTATAATAGTTAACTATTGAAAATATTTATTAAATATATACAAATGAAAAAAAATGGAGAGGAGAGAGAAAAAAGGGCCATTTTCGCATTTTAAAAAAACTAGTATATGAATTAAATTTTGTTTAATGTGAAAAGTATATTAAAACTGAATTGAATAATATTTAGATAATATATAAATACTATTTTTAGATTGGAAAGATTATATAAATATTCTTTGATTGATGATAGAATTAAGAAAAACACATCAAATTTCAAAATCTTGGTATATCACACAAGTAAATGATCTAGTTTTTGGTACTATGAAGTGAGCAATTATTTTATGAAGCAACCGAGTAGGAACATCAAATTTGTTAGCTCTAGGGAGTTTGGAGGAGTGATGACAATTGTGTGTGAGAATATCATTACAAGAATTTAGGCTTCTTACAATAAATTAATTTGTCATAATAACTATAAAAATTATCACAACATGCTTAAGTATCATAGTTGATTTGTCATCACATTAGTTATAATGACCCATTATTGGGGTTCAGATTTTTGTGGCATTTAAGTGTGTTTGGTGTTTGTTTGTAGGGTTTAAGAGGTGGAGGTGGTAGCAGGCGACAACTATCAATAGATTGCCTCAAATCTGTCTTCTAATTGAGGAAGTTATTGACAGATTACATTGAATCTATCAACTGATTGAAGGAATCGTCAACAAGTTGTTTCAAACTATCGATCGATTGTTACCAGGTTCAAGTTCCTAGGCCATTTCTAGGTTGGTGAGGCAATAACGGAGCTCGATGGGTGCCTTCTAAAAGGCTTTGGCTCATGCAAGGTCTTTCCTACAGCTTTTAAGAGGTAATGTAACTAGAGATAAGTGAAGAGCAAGAGAGGAGAGCAATCAGCCAAGAGAAATCGAGAAAAAGAAAAGAAGGAAAAGAAGAAAGAAAAGGAAGAGAAGAAGGAGGCAATAACTTGAGGTAGTTCTTCCTCTGGTTTAAGGCAAGTTATTTTCCCATTTTGGAACGTCTGAACCTGAACTTGGCCTTCATATATCTTTTTCTAGCTTTTAAATCCATAAGTTGTTTAAAAGAGCCTTGTTTTGAGAAATTCTTGAGTCTCTTGATGTGTTTTGTTCTATTTGGTTGAGAAGGGCTTGTATCACCCTTCAATTCTTGTGGAATGATGCCTTACCTTGTTGGGGTAGGTTCTAGATGGGTGGATGGTTGGTTAGTTCGTGAATTTTGGTGTCTTCGTATGTTGTTCAGGTTGCTGGGTGTAGGAGCTATCAATTGATTGGGCATGTTTGTCGGTTGTGAGGGGAAACTGTATGACCCCCACCTGGATACCCCAGCTAAGCCAAACAAACCGAGTGAGAGCCCTATGAGGGTTAAAGAAAACAAAATAGAAATCACCTTGACCTGCCATGCATGCTCAACTGGGATCACCCATACTCATACATAAGAAACAGATGCGGAAGCATAACTCACATCCTAGGCTTGCATACAAAAGATAAGCGGTCACCAGGTTACATGATGTATATACATAAACACATACAAAAAACCGTGTCAAGCACTCAAGTGCTAAACATCCATGGCACAACATCATAAGGAACACACCAACTAGGATCTACTATGACTACTCTGCACACCACTTATTGGGATAGCTCAAAGACTCCTAGCCTCGCCCCCATACTTAGCTTTGCCTTTACCTAGAATGAAAAGAAGCAAGAGTGAGTCACAAGACTCAACAAGCATATAAGAAATGAAAGGCTGACAAGAGTAAGGAAGCTTACTCACACCCACGTGAAAAACTCATGCAAAGCATGACAACCAACCATACATCACATCCCCATGAATCACATGACAGATATACAAAATTGCTGCATAATAAAATATGCACATACTAATCCTTGGGGCCCACATAAGACACACGACACCCAAGTCCCTATCACAAACCTGTGACTACCCTGAAATGCAGAATAAATAACTCACCGAGCCAAAGCTCTCTCAGGTCGGCATGACCAGAACCCAGAGCGACACGCTAACACTTCTATAATCACATCACAAGATAACTAACCATAAAATCTGGCACGCCAACTGCATCCATATACTTAGCATGCCAGCTACGTTTGTAAATCCATCACAACACGCCCAAACGACGCCAATAACTATGCAATGCATAAATATAATGTAGTGTCATAATGAGCATAAACGTTGATACATAACCCCCATAAAACCATGCATCATACCCTGTTCGCCCATATAGGAAGTCACATACAATTCAGTGCTTGTGTTTAAATCTAATGCAGAGGCATAATGAGCATAAATGATGATACATAGCCCCCATAAAACCATACATTAAGCCCTGCTCGTCCCACTAGGAAGACACATCTAATGCAATTTGCCTAGGGTCAAGCACACCAGTCACAAGAAACCCCCAAATGCATATTCCCAAGCCCTTGCATGCATTTGAACTGACATTATACTGAAAATAAAAGAAAACATATGCAAATACTCTTAACTACCATAACCTCTAACAAGAACCTGCCCACAGTACCCTAGCTTCATTCCATAACCCACCTAAATTGGGCACTACCCAAGGATGGCCTAGCTTCATTCCATGAAGGAAATGGAGAGTGAACAAACTCTCCTAAGCCATTTTGGAGATTCAATACATCATCCAGATTAATCCTCGAATGACATAAACGTCATCAAAGAGGAAATCTCCCAAAGTCACCTGTAAGTCTTCATTGACACAACCAAGTCAACCCCGAACTGACAATCACCAAATTGAGAAGCCATGGATCAATTACTGACCTCATGTTCATCTCTCTCTAATGTAACTTCTTTTTAACACAAACCCATTTCTCCTTACCTACCTGACCATACATTGAATGTTTAAATACACAACATATATAAATATATGCATAATAAGTTGAAAGTCATACGATCTGGGCCATATCTACATAATTATGTATCACTCACCATGTCAATAGAATCTCGACCATATATCTATATAACTCAACTTGCCCTACATCTCGATCGTATATATATATACATCTCTTCCTGCTTTACATCTCAGCCATACGTATATGTATGTAACACATCTTGCACTACATACTCCCTATCTCAGCTATATATAAGAATGACCCAACCTTCTGCCACTTAACTCAAGTATACACATGCTTCTTGACCATGTATATATACTAGGGATAACCCGTTCCTGAAGGCACGGTGCAATTAAAAAAAATCAAACAGTAAATTTGAATGCAAAATAATCAAGCACTGAACTCAAATCCGCACCCTCCACCTCAAAAAACACTATTGTCACCCCCCTTTGCCCCACCACCGTCATTCCCGATTTGCACCCCTCAGGCCGGTCGCTCCCACTCGTCGGCCCCCTATCGTTCGCACCACCTACTATCTCCCGCCGTTGCCGTACCACCAGACTAGATTCGCCATTGCGCTTGTCTCTTCATCTCCTTCGCCATCCCCCATTCTCTTTCTCTCTTTCTCTCTCTCTCTCTCTCTCTCTTTCTCTCTCTCTCTCTCTCTCTCTCTCTTTCTCTCTCCCACACTCTCTGTCTAAAACAACCCGCCGCCCAAAGAGCACCATTTGCCAACCGTCGCTCCTCTCTCCCCACCACCGTTGCAAGGATCCATTGTTACCCCTCCCCCCCCAGCCGCGAGCACCGACCCATTACCCCTCCTACTATGCTCGCATCACGTCGTCCCCACCATCGCAAGTAGCACCACCATCACCCTCCCTTCACCCCGCCACTGCTGCTAGAATCATCTTGACGGTCAACTGCCCCCTCAGTTCTCACCCCTCCTTCCACCATTGTCCCCCCAACTAGTCTCCCCCACTCTTCAGACCCCCGCCATTCGCATCGCCTACTGTATCCCCCCACAGGTTGCCCCTCTCACTGTTGGCATGGGTGGAAGGGTCTGAGAGAGAGAGAAAAGGGCACTGAGTGAAGGGTGGGTCTATGACAAAGTGAAAAACATGGGGAGAGATAGAGATACAAAGGGAGTGAATGGGCGAAAAGATCCACTCATTTCAGTCAATCTCAGTCATTTATATATACAAAAAATTAGTCTTAGCCATTAAAATCAAATGTAATAATATTCACTAATAATTTTTAAAAATTATTTTGCTTTATTATATAGATTTAATTTTATTTTTATTTTATGAAGAGACTATTTTGACTTATTTACAATTAAGAGCTCAACATATAAATTTAATTAAAATTAATTAAAACTAAATTTAATTAAGAACATCAACATCAATTAAAACTAAAGCTATATTACATTAAAATTATAAAATAAATATAAAAAAGATTTAACACCTCTGTTAATAATAGTTCATTCTACTTACTTACACACAAAACATTATAATAATATTTAATTAATAAAAAAAAAATCCATACAAAAATTTAATTGAGAGTTTACTATGATTTCTCAAATAACATTATAAACAATACCAATAAAATATTAGAATTACACAAACATAATCTTTAATGTTTGTGCATATATTCACATCTTTACACCCCCTCTTTTGTTCTGTAAATTGAAAACTAAACACCACATATCTCCAACTAATAAAGACATAGATGGAAAAATCGATACCGACAACGAGGAGCTTCAAGTGAAGAAAAGTATATATACATAAAATATATAAGTACTCACACAGTGAGTGATACATAAAATCAATATATACATACAAAATCAATATATACAGTGAGCTTCAGGTGGCGTAGACACTCACAAAATATAAACACACACAATGAGCTCCAGTCCAACTACTTCACCATTTTTCATCTTCATTGATGACTTATCTCACTTCTTTCAAACATAAACACAAAAAACTTGTCTATTGGACCTCCAAAAGCAATCAACATAACAGCACCTTCCAAAACGAATGGCTAGAGATGCATAATATGGTTTACTATCTTACATATATGGAACACCAAAAAGTACACATAAAGTAATATTTAAAATTCCTTAATGGTTTACTATCTTACATGAAATGTTTTTAAGTTTAAATATCAATTAAGGTAATTTTATTTAAAAATATTTTTATTTTCTATTTTATCCATTAAGGAACTTTAAATATTTGTACTTTATATTTTTTCTAACTTTAAATATTTGTGTAAAAATATTTTTACACAAATTATAAGTGTAAGATAAAAAAACAACAAAAAAAAAGTATAAAATAAAAAATAAAAAAATAAAAAATAAAAAAAGCGGCCAAGTAAGGGTGCCCTCCCCAGCCGCGTGCAGTCAAGGAGATGACATCCCTCCCCGGCCACCCCCTCCCCCTGGTTCCAAAACCCCCTCGGTGACCCCCCCTCCCCCAGCAACGTGGCTGGCGGCTACAATACAAGATTTCTTTCATTTTAATAAATATAACAGATCATTCAAAGAAAACCTTCAAACTATACATAAGCACAATGGATTAGCTGACAAGGCATAAATTGGAAAGTCTCCATTCCTAAATTCAAAAGGTGACTCGAGCAGTACCTTGATACATCTCTTTGAAGTCAGTTCGCACCCCAAGCCAACAATTCATGGATGCAATCAAGAGAACCCCCTCTAGCGGCCAAATGGAGATGAGTGCTTCCTGGGAAGCTGTATAAATCGAATTAATTCATCAAAACAAAGGCACAATTGATATCCAAAGATTGGAATAACAATGAAAAGCTTAAGCCAATTATTACCCATTATAACCAGTTGAAGCATAGACCAGACCTCCATTGTTTAAGAGAATATGGACACATTTCGATCGTCTTTGTTGGGCCGCCAAGTGCAAAGGTGTTGCTCCTTTATCATCTCTAATATTTACAAACTAGGCATAACCCCTAAAATCCAATACAATACAATAAAATAACCAATTATGAACTGTTCAACTTAGTGATCAAACAATCACACGGAGAGAGAAAGACCCACCAAGAGGCAGCAATACGGGAAGAACGAGAAGCAGAGAGCATGGCCTGTAGGCAATCAGAATGGCCATGATACACAGCATAATGCAAACAGGTCCTCCCATGGCTTGAATCAAACATCAAAATCTGGGAAAATAGTCGATAAAATATAAGAATGAAAAACATAATTAGACAACTTTAGATAAAAGATATCAGGGAATCTGACAAACATTTGCCCCAGCTTCAATAAGATTTTGAGAGAGAGAGAGAGAGAGAGAGAGAATGGGAGGTGGGCAGGGAGTGGGTTTGGTAGAGAGGGAGTGCGTTGGCAGAAAAGGAGGATGAAAGAAGAAAATCCATTTACATATATATACACACACCTATTTATATATATACACATACACAGAACACACACATACACTCATTTACATATATATACACACACCCATTTACACAGAACACACAAACACCCATTTACTTATATACACACACACGTACATATATTACGTATACACAGAACACACACACACACACACACCTATTTACATATACACAGAACACACACACACATATACATGTATACACAGAACACACACACCCATTTACATATACACAGAACACACACATACATATATTACATATATATGCACACACACACATATACATGTATACGTAGAACACACACACACACACACCCATTTACATATACACAGAACACACACGCACATACATACGGTATAGGTGAGGAGGATGCAATGGAACTGGAGGCGGGGGTGGCGATGGAGCTTGAGGTGATGGCAGCGTAGATGCAACTTGAGGCACCAGAGCTTGAGGAAGTGGGAAAGAGAGAGAAAGAGAGAGAAAGAGAGAGAGAGAGAGAGAGAGAGAGAGTTAGTAAGGGGTGGCAGGTTGGTGGGAGGCGACGGCGAAGGCTGTGCGGTGGGGGGCGATGGCGATTAAGCGGCTGTCGGTGGGGCGATAGGGGGGTGGCGATGGCGTGGGTGGGTGGGTGATTGTGAGAGAGGGAGAGAGAGCGGGTGGGCAAAGACGGAGTGTGAGAAGGATAGAGGGAAGAGAGGGTTGGGCAGTGAGTGCCTCTGTGTGCGTGTGTTAGTGGGGGATGTGATGGTTTTGGGGGGGAAAATTACTGATCTCAGCCATTGATCTTCCTAAAAACTCATCTTAACTGTCCAAAAAATGTCTCCCTCACATTTGTGTTATACAATTCAAAAACCTTCTTGCTTTATTATATAGATATATATATATAAACATGCATAGTAGAGAGACTAAGCCACTCATCGCTGTAAGCTAAGTTCTAAGGGCACACGCCATCTGGCTAACCACTAAAGGAAATCAGAAAAGGAAAAGAAGGAAAAATGAGAGCTTGCAAATGGAAAGGAAAGATAAAAAAAGGGTAGGATGCTTGCCTTCATCGAGAACAACATGTTAACTTTCTCCTCCTCCTCCTTCTTCTTCTTCCTTACTGCTTTTTGCTTCACGAAAATGCTCCCAGATGATGAACGAAAGCATCTAGTGAGCACACACACACGCATATATATATATAAGGGACAAAAGTTAATGGGTGAGGATGAGTGGCAAAGTCATGGCAAGATGGGAGGATAAAAATTCCCCAACATGCCTCCTGAAAAGCAGCTTCTAAATCGAGAATAAGGCCTGAGAATTCGGTCTCAGAAAGACCCATTCGGATGCTATAGTAGATAATTTGAATGAGAGGAATTAAATGAAAATGGACATTCTGGACAAATTTGACACATCTTCGTATTCTGGGCATAACTCTCTTGTCTGAGTTTCGATTGAGGTGATTCAAGATGATATGGAACAAAAATAAATATCTACAACTTTTATGTTTTAAGTTTTTTGAGATTTAGACTGAATCGAGGTCAAAATTGGGCTGAAATATGGTAACCGTAATGCTGAAATATGGGCAATCCGAATAACTATGCTTTTATCTGAATGCACCACACCTTATTCAGATAGATCATTGTAGCATCTAGATGGCACTCACAAAATCTCAAAGAGATCATCCGAATAAGCCTCTAGTCATCCGGATAACCTTCCCAATCTAGCATATGCAAATGCTACACCATCTATCTGAATAGAAGACTCAAAATTTCAAAGGCACATCCAAATATGACTCACCCCATTCGAACACAAGACTCCAAACTCGAATATGACATTATATATCATTGGATACTCCAAACTTAGACCCAACACTTAATTAATAACTGTAAAAAAATAACATATTAAACATCAAGGCTAATCAACTCAATCCTTAAGGAATGACACAACATTAAATAATTAAATTTAGGTAATTACAGAAACTGCTAACTGGCTCATGCAAGCTGTCGATCGGTTGCCCCTGAGACACAAATTGTTGACCAATGTTCTGGAGTCTGTCAATCAATC
Source organism: Diospyros kaki (assembly GCA_036245055.1). Lineage (NCBI taxonomy): Eukaryota > Viridiplantae > Streptophyta > Magnoliopsida > Ericales > Ebenaceae > Diospyros > Diospyros kaki. Next base: position 11,305,977 of record BSEG01000003.1, read on the forward strand.
ATGCCTTGCTTTTATTTTATAGCCTTTAATTATGTTAATGTGATGTTAGGGGTCAAGTTTGCACCATTAGGGGAGCCATATATAGTGAATGCTTGAGCACAGGCATATTAGTTTTACTAGGGTTATGCACGAGCATTGCATTTTGTGTGTATTACTATGTGGGAGAAGCATGGCTTGATGCCTGGTTTTATAAGGGCCTTGTATCATATTTATGCTTACTACACCATTGCATTTCTTATATGTTGCATTGAATGGTTATTGATGCGCACGACGAATTTATCTACGGGATGTACATCCACAGGCTCGGGTGACGAAAGGACCATCCCAAGGAAGCTTCGGCTTGGTATATTGGTGTGGGTGCTTTGACTTGGTTTGTTGTTGTGGGAGCTTTGGCTTGCTGTGTTGGTATGGGATCTAGAGCACATGGTGCGGGTTTTGGAGCTATGACTCATGTGATTTTACTAGTTAGTTCATGGTAGTGGTAGGTTTGGATTTAGGGACTTGGCTGCCAGTGTGTATTATATAGGCCCCAAAGACTAATATGTGCATATTTATTTATGCGTTTACTGTATGGTTTGAGGTTCATGGTATGGATGTGGTTTTCGTTATGCACGTGTCGTGCGGGTGGTTTGGGTTATTTCCTCAGCTCTATTACCCTTTTGTTCTTTATGTTTGCAAAGTCTTGTGACTCACCCTTACTTTACATCATTCCAAGTAAAAGGAAGGCTAAGATCGGGGGCGAAGGTGGCAGTATCTAAGTTATCCAGTAGCAAGGTGTACTGGGCAGTCCCAGCCATCGAGTATTGAGAGGGGGTTTTGCAGCTTTTGTGAGTGTGGAGGGTACTTGTTGCCCCCTGGTGTTGTGTTGTATATATATGTTTTTATGTTACGTTGAAGGTTATTTTGTGATGTTGACACCTCCACGACTCATTGGCCATGTATATATCATGTTTTCGTTATGCCAGGTTATTGTCATAAGAATGCGCATGGTAGAATTATGTTTATCTTTTATTTCCTTGAGGGACTTCCTTTTAGTTTCCTGTGCTGGCAGGATATCCGATTGAGGGCTCTCACAATTTTGGTATCAGAGCTTTGTTGAGTATGATTTGGGATGAGTAGCCCTTGTACACCTAGGATGATGGATATAGCTAGGGTGTCTTAGAGTTAAATGTGTGTGGTGAGTCGGGGATTGTGGTCTAAGTGTTCTTGATTGCGTAAGTAATATGAGTACTCGATAAGGACGTGGACGACCACCTACCCAGGGTTGTGGACAAGCTACCTCGATGGCAGAGACACTGCAGGACTTTGATGAGGATCCTCGATAGAAGGTCAATGATATATAGGGGATATTAGCGAGTAGTTTGAGGGCAATCGATGCGTTGGCTACTAATCAATTGGGGCAAGATTGCAATAATAATAATACTGATGGCCAAGAGAATGGTGCTGGAGGAGCACTTTTAAAGAATTTTATAACATTGTGACCACTTGAATTTTATAGGGGACAAGATGTTTCTAAGGCAGAGAATTGGTTGGCATTAATAAAGAAGCATTTGTGGACTATGAGTTGCACTGATGCTTAGAAGGTGTAGCTTGGAACATTTCTTTTGAAAGGTGATGTTGAGTGTTGGTGGGAGACTGTTAGACAGCGTTAAACTATTAGGGAGCCGACATGGGCAGAGTTTCAAGAGATATTTCATGAGGCCGATATTCTTGCCTGGGTACGTGAGCAAAAGACGTATGAATTTATCGAGCTGGTGTAAGAGAGTAAGACAGTTGCCCAATATGAGGCTAAGCTTATCTCTTTGGTACTGTAAGCACCCGAGTTTGTGAAGCCCAAGGATAAGAAAGCTAGCAAGTTTTAGAGGCTTGAGATTGGATATCCGACATGCGTTGGCTGCGGCCAGGATCATAAACTATCCTAATGAGGTGCAGCGAACCTATGTGATAGAGTGAGATCTAAATGAGTTGAGGAGTGAGTATGACATACTAAAGGGAGTAGGAAATAATGGCAAGAAGCGAAGATGGGATATAGGCCCTACCAGGAGCATGGGAGGACCTCTGGTAAGTAAATTATGTTGGCAGAGACATCGGGGATCGTGTTGTATGGGTCAAGGAGAGGTTTGCTATCGGTGTGGGCAACAAAGGCATATACGGAGGGACTGTCCACGAGGTTTAGGCATGGCATCTAGTCAAGTGATTATTTGCTACCGATGTGGCTAGATAGGACATAGGGTGAGCATGTGCCCACAATTGCCATAGTTCGAGGGATAAAGAGCAGAAGGACCGAGACAGAGATTGGCACAGCAGCCGACAATGCCTAGGGTGCAAGGAGCAGCACCACCACTACTCGTAGCTCAGCACCCCACTGCTACTAATAAGCCACAAATTCAAGGGTGAATGTTTGCATTGATAGCAGCAGAGGCCGAAGGAGGGAACGACACTGTGTAAGGTTTTCTTACATTATATGATCATGATGTTAGTGTGCTTTTTGATATAGAATCCATGCATTCTTTCATAGCACCATATGTTGTGCATTATGTTCTTATTCCTCGGAGTCCATTGCCATATTATCTATTTGTTACCATGCTAGGTGGTGTTGTTTGATAGGTGCTTTTTGATATAGAATCCATGCATTCTTTCATAGCACCATATGTTGTGCATTATGTTCTTATTCCTCGGAGTCCATTGCCATATTATCTATTTGTTACCATGCTAGGTGGTGTTGTTTGATAGGGAGTGAGGTGATTAGAGGTTGTGAAATTGGGGTGCACGATAAGGTATTGTCGGGTGACTTCATAATACTTGCTATTAAGGATTTTCATTTTATTTTGGGTATGAATCGGCTATCATAGTATTATGTTGAGATTGATTGTCATCGGAAGGTAATCTCTTTTGAATTTTCCCAACAACTAGTTATTTTATACCGGGGTGTTAAGCCTGTAATTTCGAGCCTAATGATTTTGGTGATGAAGGAGAAGAAGTTGATATGAGATGGGTGTGAGGCATATCTTGCCTTTGTGACTGGCACGACAGGGGTGAAGGAAGAGCTATCTGAGCTTCCAGTGGTCCGGGACTTCCCAAATGTATTTTCGAACAAGTTGCTAGTATTGCTGCCATTTAGAAAGATAGACTTTGCGATTGATTTATTGCCAGATACTCAACCGATTTCTAATACCCCATATAGAATGGTTGTAAATGAATTAAAGGAGTTCAAAGTGTAAGTGCAAGATTTATTGCACAGAGGTTTCATTTAGCCTAGTACGTCGCCTTGGGAGCACCAATGTTATTTGTGCAGAATAAGGATGGATTTATGCGGCTATGTATTGATTGTCGACAACTAAATCAAGTTACAATAAAGAACAAGTACCCACTTCCTCCAGTAGATAACTTATAGGATTAGCTTTGAGGAGCCTCTGTTTTCTCCAAGATTGACTTGAGATCAGGGTACCATCAAGTGCAGGTTAGAGATGAGGATATCTAGAAGACGACATTTCGCATGTATTATGGCCATTATGAATTTGTGGTTATGCCATTTGGATTGACGAATACATTGGCAATATTTATGGATTTGATGAACTAGGTGTTCATGGAGTATCTAGATTACTTTGTTATTGTTTTTATAGATGATATCTTGATTTACTCGCTGGACTTAGAGGAACATGAGATACACCTTAGGATGGTTTTACAGAGGCTTAGGGAGAAACAGTTGTATGCTAAGATTTCCAAGTGCAAGTTTTGGCAAAAGGCAAGTAGGGTTTCTTGGGCATGAGGTATCCGACGAAGGCATCTCTGTTGATCCAACAAAGATTGCAGCTATGATGGATTGGCTGAGGCCCACGACGGTGACCAAAGTTTAGAGTTTTCTTGGACTTGTCGGTTATTATCAACGATTCACATAGGGATTTACTCGCCTAACTTAATCCATGACCAAGTTGACAAGGAAAGGGGTGAGTTTTGACTAGGATGACTTCTGTGAGGGTTACTTCCAAGAGCTGAAGCAATGGTTGACTACCGGACCTATGTTAGCCATAACCAAGAGCGGAGAGTAGTTCATAGTTTATAGTGATACTTCTTATTCAAGATTGTAATGTGTATTGATGCAAGATGGGTGCTTGAATGCTTATGCATCCAAGCAATTGAAGAAGAAAGAGAAGAATTACCCTACCCATGATCTAGAGTTAGGAGCTATCCTGTTTACCTTGAAGATTTGAAGACATTATCTTCATGGAGAAAAGGTACAAATATATACTGATCATAAGAGTTTAAAGTATTTATTCTCCCAAAAAAATTTGATATGCCTGCAAAAATCAATAAAGAGACTATGGGTCAAGTCTGTAAATAAGAATTAAAAAATACCCCACAACATTGCCCAAAAAAAAGTAAAATGAGAGAAGCAATAATGGGATTCGAAACGCTCTCAGCCTCATGGTTTGCTTCTCAGAACTGAGAGGCTCTCAACCTCTCGGGGTGAACTGAGAGGCCCCCAGCCTCTTAGTAAAGAATCAAGAGGTTCTCGGTTCAAGGGATGGCCAAATTGGCCACCATCAAGAGGCACTCGGTTCTATCGAGATATCCTCGATTTAAGTCTTGTTCAAACTCCAAGGAGAATATGCCATCCAGGAAGCCCTAAATGGCTGCCACATATCCCCCTAGGAAATTCAAGATGATTGCCACGTGTCCCCTACTCCCTTCTTTATATATAGGCAGCTTACCTCTTCACTTAGGGGAATTTTTTGGGGATAAGGACTCTATTTTGCTCTCAATCATTCCAAGGGATAGTCAAATATTTGGGGGCCAGTTGGTTCTCAGGGGCCAGTCGGTTCTTTAGGGCCAATTGGTTATTTGAGGCTAGTCTGTTCTCAGGGGCCATTCAGTTCTTCAGGGCTAGTTGGTTTTTTGGATCCAATCGATTCTTGGAGGCACCCAATTCTCAGGACCCATTCGGTTCTTGGAGGCACCCGGTTCTCAGGACCAAATATCAGATAATTTAAATAATAATCTCCTAAAGAGAATTAAGAGTAAGGGCTTATTTGGCTTTTTAGCATTAGTTATTTTATATTATTGCTTAATTATTTAATTAAGTTATATATATATGGGATTTAAATAAATCCAAATATCAGATAATTTAAATAATAATCTCCTAAATAGGTTAGGAGAAGGTTTTAAATAAAGTCTAATGAGCCTAGGATTAATTAAACCTATTTTAGCCCATTAGGTTTATTGTTATTAGTATATATATATGCATAGCATGTAATTGGCCAAAAAGAAAATTCTTCAAATCTTGGTCGTGAAGAACAAAGAAAGGAAATTGAAGAAGCCTAGAGTCCATTCAAGTTTCATCCATTGGTCTTCATTGGTTGATTAATCAAATCAAAAGGCAAGTTCTTCCATTCCATTCTCAAGCTTTCTTCATTCAGTTTAGATATATATCAGTTCTTATGTGATCTTGGATTAATAGAAAACAATTGTTTCGATTCCTTTTAATGAGAAAGCAAAGAAAACAGAATGTATATTTATATATATATATATATGCATACAGTGGCAGAAAACCAGATTTTTCAATTGAGTTGAATCATCGATTCTTCAAGTTTTGATCTGTTTATTTGCTATGATAATGATTCTTGCTTCATTGGGACTTGTTTTTCCCAAGATTTCTTCTAATGGTGATAAATTCCAGCATCCAAATACCCTATTAGTATCAGTTTCGATTTCTGGCAATTTCATTCACGATTTCGAGTTTATTTCAGAACGTTTTTGTTATCTTGTGGGCCGATTTTGACCTTGATGGAGCCCGAATATTGAAAAACACAAAACATAAAAGTTGTAGGTATTCCTATTTTCTTTCCATAACAATTTGAATCATATCAATCGGAGTTCAAAAGAGAGAGTTATGTCCAAAATACGAAAGGGTATCAATCTGTCCACCCAGCATTCCAAAAAGTTTTGTTCTCTTACGGGCCAATTTTGACCTTGATGGAGCCCGAATCTCGGAAACTTCAAAACATAAAAGTTGTAGGTCTTCCTCTTGTCTTTCCACAGAAATTTGAATCAGCTCAATCGGAGTTTAGAAGAGAGAGTTATGGCCAAAATACAAAAGAGTATCAAATCTGTCTAGAATTCCATATTTTCGGATACCCTTAGCAGAACTTCAAAATCAAATTCCAGCAAGTTAAAATTCTTTTATTTTCAATAAAAATAGTGTATTTGTTCCCTTTATTGAAAATAATATTAGAATAAATTAAAATAAATTATGTTTCAACATAATTTATAAAATCATGTATTTTTAAAATACATCAAGTATCAGTTTAGCAACAGTTATTTCATGACTAGTATTTAAAATATCATGATCAGCATTTATTTGTAAGTTATGTGCATACATCCTTGTATGAACATTCAACATGAGTTTATATGGAGCACGACATATTGTGTGCCAGCATCTTGATGTGCATAGCATTGCATGTTGCGCGCCAGGCGGCTTTGTCCGCAGGGATCCCACCAGTTTGCTCGCCTGTGGTCGACCAGGGAGCTAGGGGTATATTTTACCCACAGTATATGCTTACAGTTTTTTTTTTTTTTGTTTGCAGGTTCAGATTAGTCAGGTATGTATTATCAGTTTATGTGGGCCTTGGGCCAAAGTTGCATACCTGCATTTTATTTTAGTTTATGTGCATTACATGTTTATGAATGCAACCAGTTATATCAGATTTATTTATCAGCATCAATTAAATCAAGTATTTTACTCCAGTATCAGTTCAGCAAGTATTTCAATTATTTCAGCGTCGATATTCTTCGATTCAGCTTCAATATTTCTTTCCAGCTTTACACTTGCTGAGCTTTGTAGCTCACCTTGTACTCTTCACCATTCCAGGTCCTAATGGGGGAGTACCAGACGTGGGGCCTAGCAGTAGTGTCCAGTAGTGTGTGTATGTGGAGTCGCTCAAGACCAAAGACGTCTGGGAGTTTTATCAGTTTGTTAGTTTAGAGCATTTGACAATTTAGTATCAGTTTAATATTTTTTTTTTTTTAGTTGAGGGATTTCCCTTAGACAGTGTTTATGGTTTTCAATTTTGTTGACTCAGAGTTTTATTTCATTTGATTGAGTTATTCATATTAGTATCAGATTTCAGTTTATCAGTCAGTTTTATATTTTATTTTTCGTAGCACCTCTTCTCGGGCAGTTTTAGGAGGGGGGTGTTACAGCATGAACAAAATATGGTCATTTTCTATGATCGCGGATGTAGGGGGTCGCCGAATCGCAAAAACAAAATATTAGTATTCTTTTAATTGTAAACAAATGCATTATGCCCGCGGTTTCAACTAGCATATATACGTGGAATTGGGGAGCCGCAACATTATGACAAAGAAAACTCATTGTCCCTTTCACATCCTAACAACGAAGCAAACTTAATTGACTCATTATCCTGCTTATTTACAAAGGTGTGAGAGAACAAAAAAGCATGGAAGAAGGTTGAATTTGAGGGGCATAATACTCTTCCGTCCAGGGCACTCGACTAAAAGAGTAGGGAGCAATTGATATGCTCGCAAAAATTAATAAAGAGACTATGGGTCCGGTCTATAAATAAAAATTAAAAAATGCCCACAAAATTACCTTAAAAAAAAAGAAAAATGAGAGGAAGCAATAATGGGAGCTTCTCTGTTTGCCTCTCAGGGTGAACCGAGAGGCCCCTAGTCTCTCAATAAAGAATTGAGAAACATTCAATTCAAACGGTAGCCAAAGTAGCCACCACCGAGAGGCACTCGATTCTACTAAGATCATCTTAGTTTAAGTCATCTTCAAACTCTAAGTAGAATATGTCGGGAATATGCCATCTTGAAGCCCCAAATGGCTGCCACGTGTTCCTCCGGGAAATTTGAGATGACTGCCACGTGTCTTCCACTCCCTCCTTTATAAATAGACAGATTGCCTCTTCACTTAGGGGGATTTTTTTAGGGACAAGGACTCTATTTTGCTCTCAAGCATTCTAAGGGCCAGTCGGTCCTCAAGGGCCAATTGGTTATTTGGGACCAGTCAACTCAAGGTCTAGTATGTTATTTGATGCCAGTAGGTTCTTTAGGGCCAGTCGGTTCTCAATAGCTAGTCAATTCTTTAGGGCTAACTGGTTATTTGAGACTAGTCAATTCTTAGGGGCCAGCCAGTTCTTAAGGGTCAGTTAGTTCTTTAAGGCCAGTCTATTATTTGGGGCTAGTCGGTTCTCAGGGTAAATCAATTATTTGGGGCCAATCGGTTCTTAAAGGCCAATCAATTATTTGGGGCTAGTCGATTTTTTGGACCCAGTAGATTCTTAGAGGCACCCGGTTCTCAGGACCCACTCGATTCTTAGAGGCACACGGTTCTCAAGACCCACTTGGTTATTTCGACCTAGTTGGATATTTCAACAGTACTATTCATTAGGAAGTTACTATGCATCAGCATGAACATGAGCATCTACGCATATATCGATAATGTCATGCATATTATCTACGACATGCATTGGACATATTTCTCAGAACATTGTTTAACTTGGTCATTGAGGGCCCGTGCAGGAAACTCCCCTCGTGGCCTTCTAATTGTTGTTGTGCTCGTAGGTAAATCTGATACGCCCTTGTAACCTTGGAATACCAACCTATTGAAGATCCTCTCAGGGTCTCACGTCACTTGTCACTCAAAAACCCTTCCAAGCATCTCGCATTGGAGATTCTGGAGACTATTATTAGCCCATGCCCTATTGAATTCCAACTCCAACTTGATCCAGATCCATTGAAGCCTTGCTGGTGATATCCTTAACCCTTGACAGTGGTGGTTGCTTCTACTTAGGCTGATCCAGGGGAAAATAAATTTTGTTGTTGTAACTTGGTAACAACTGAATTAAACATGAGACAATGTTGGTGGATGGAGTTGATAAAGGATTACAATTGAGAGATTCTATACCATCCAGGAAAAGCTAACATTGTGGCTGATGAATTGAGTTATTGTGGAGCATCAGTTGTGGCAATGATGATGCAGGAGTGGTTCCTCTTGGAGCAAAAAAGTGAGCTCGCTATTCAGCAGCACCAGAAGGACCTATGCTACATTGTGCCTACATGAGTGTTCAATCAAACTAGTTAGATCGGACATGAGAATGATAGCAAACTGATAAGAGGTTGGAACAAATTTTAGTAGATATGGCGAGATTTGGTCCTATGGGTTATAACCAAAGGGATGATGACTTGTGTTATCGTGGGTGGACTTGTGTGCCGGGTGATGAGGTACTGAAGTGAGAGATTCTATCAAAAGCCTACCAAATATTTTATACTATTCACTTAGGTGCTACGAAGCTGTTTTGGTGGGACAGTATAAAGAAGAGTGTGGCAGAGTTTATATCATGATGCTTAGTGTGCCAACAGGTGAAAGCTGAGCACCAAAGACCTGCGGGGTTACAACAGCCACTACCTATTCTAGAGTGGAATTGGGATAATATTACCATGGATTTTTTCTCAAGATTACCGCGTTTGAGTAGAGAACATGATACTATATGGGTGATTATCGACGGACTGAGGAAGTTGGCACACTTTCTACCTATTAAGAAGACATTTCCTATACATCGTTGGCTGAATTATATATTGGGGAGATTGTGCGACTCCATGGAGTTCCCATGAGGATAATATCCGATCGTGATCCTAGATTTACTTTCCAATTTTGGGAGGTGATGCAGAGTGCGTTGGGCACTCGGTTAATGTTTAGTATAGTATTTCATCCACAGACAGATGGGCAGTCTGAGTGGACAATACAAACCCTGGAGGATATGCTGCGAGCATGTGTAATATTCCACAATAGTAGGAAAAATCATTTGGCTTTAGTGGAGTTTGCATACAACAATAGTTATCACTCAAGTATTGGGATGGCACTGTATGAGGCATTGTATAGCAGACCCTGCAGATCTTCTATCTGCTGGACTGAGGTGGGGGATGGTGCATCACTTGGACCATAGATTATTGAGCAGATGACAGAGAAGATCAGGTTGATTAGGGACCGAATGAAGGCAACCCAAGATAAGCATAAAAGTTATAGGGATAGTGATGCCTTCTTGTGGAGTGCAAAGATTCAAAATTTCAAGGAAGCTAAGTCCTCGTTATGTGGGACCATTCGAGATATTCGAGTGAGTTGGGTTACTAGCTTATCGATTGGCTTTACCCCCACAACTAGCTGGTGTGCATGATATTTTTCAAGTCTCTATGCTTCATAAGTATATGCTAGACCCACAACATGTTATTGACTACTGATCTTGGATATTAAAGAGCATGAGACTTTCGATGAGACACCTATTTGTATTTTAGACTGCAAGGAGAGGTACTCTAGAATCGATCTATTCCCTATGTGAAGGTTCAATGGCAACATCATGGACAGAACAAGGTTTCATGGGAATTAGAAGAGGAAATGAAGTGCATATACCCCTGATTGTTCGAGTGACTAGGTATGAATTTAGAGAACCAAATTCTTTTAAGGGGGGAGGATTTGTAACAACCTGTTACCAGGGTCCAGATTTTTGTGGTATTTAAGTATGTATGTTTGTTGGGCATAAAAGGTGGAGGTGGTAGTAATAAACAACTGTCAACTGATTGCCTCAAATCTATTGACTAATTGAAGAAGTTGTAGACATATTACATCGAATATGTCGACCGATTAAAGGAACTGTCGACAGGTTGCTTGAAACTGTTGACTGATTGTGTAACACCTCGCCTCGCCGGGCGTGCCACTGTAAGGGATTACCAGGATTTCTTTTTCCATACATCGCTCGACATACGAGATGTTTCAAAGAACAATCTTCACATGCTCACGACACCCCAGAAAACCTAATCATGCATGTTTAACTAACAAGATCAATAGACTTAAGCTAAACAAGACATAATATTATGCAGTGGATAAAAACATTACTTATAACTGTATTCCTTTATAGACTGTGTAATCGTATTCTCGTATGAGATGACCATGATAACATCAGGTCCAAGAATTAGTCACACCCATCTCGTATGAGAATTCTATCAACATATAATCAAAATAGATTCTCATGGCAAGTCATGTCGAGTGACACGTTCTCCAACATTAGTCACCTATGTACTTGTCAAGGCATCCTCGTGCCTATGCGTTTGAGACCCCCAATGCTATCACATAGCAAAAATATAACACATATAAGTTTTACCGCAATTGTCAATGTTCATTCTTGACATTGCTATGACTTGGGACATTTAATGATGTCTAGAAACTGTGATGCATGATCTCACATCTTTAACAATATATATCATATGGACTTCTATCTAGTTTCATTCAGTCATTATAATAATAACAAGAAACTAATAGAATGACTTTTTGTGAATTTGAATAACTCCTTAGTCAATAAATATGATTGCAATTGTTAGTGTACACGATGCCCAATCTGATTGGATCGAGTTAACCATTTATTTTATGTTGGGAATGAATGCTTGTAAATTTGGTTTTTGAAATAAGGCTTGCATGTCTTGCCTCTCTTATACTCAGATGTACATTTTCTTCTCATCTCACTCCTCCCAAATGTAATTCGGGATTTCTAATTCTATATAATGTATGTAGAATAGAATAAAGTAGTGATAGTTGTAGTTTGTATGAAGAGCAAGAGATAGATCCAAATTGAAGACAAGATTCGAAGACCAACGAAGACTTGAAGAATGTGCTTGAGAAGTAGGTTATGATTCTTCACCTAGGTCTAACCCACTAGCTTCTCTTTTATGGCTCAAGGGGGCTAGCCGTAGTTATCCATATCATACACCAGTTTGAGTTATTTATTATGCATGATTAATTTGATTAATTTCATGTGATGAGACCTAAATAAATAAATAATAAATCCCTCATTAATATTAAGCCAACTTGTCTTCCATCATTATTAGGCATTAGGATTCTAGCTGGCAGTTGATTTGTTGAGTTACTCAAGGTCATGCGTCACCTATGATACCTGTGTTTCATAGGCCATGAGATGTCCTTGAATGATGGGTCTGACTTAACTAGAAATGTGGGTTTGTTGAGTCACTCAAGGTTCACTGAGTATAGAGGCAAAGGTTAGGAGTCACATGAGATGTGCATGACAAGGAGTTGTCAACCCAATGTATCTAGGAGTTGCATGGAGATGCAATTGGTAACAAGTACCTACCTAATCAATCCTAGCACAATTTGTTGAGTCACTCAAGGTTGTAGGAAGGAAGATGGGATCCTAGCCTACTAGGAAATCTTCCAACAGGATTTCCAGATTTACATCTTGAGGGTGGTGAACTCGTAAAAAATAGTGGGAGCAATCATAAAATGTTACTTCTTACAATTTATGATTTCGTAATTCAGTATTATTATAATAATATCTCTATATTCGGTTGTTGATTCGAAATCTCTGGAAACATGTCAATAAGATCGATACTCAAGGGCAATAATAACTTCAACGGGACTAATTTCTATGACTAGGATATGTTAAGATTATTTATGCGATAAAGAGATCTCTTCTTGCAAAGCCACCAGTTGAGTAAATAGTAGCACATGAGGCCTGGACGATGCACAGGGGTGATATGATCATCACTTTGTGTATCACCTTGGCTGCCATGATCTCGAAGCTTATGCGACAACATAAGACTTATGATGCATATGAGATCATGGCTAGGCTCAGCGATTCTCTGTTGAGAAGCATGCTGTAAAACCCTGTGTTACCAGTGTTATAGAATGAAAGAAAATTTTGAAAATACCTTTGAGAAAGGAGTGAGGAATGAGGTGATAAATGGCTGAATCGATGGCAAGGAATTGACACAGCGAATTAGCGTAGAGAAACTGGAAATCACAAACAAAGAATTTTCTCTAAACTTTTATTCATTCATGAATTGTCTTTTACATTCTTAGGAACCCTCACTATATAGGAACTCCACGAATACCAAAGTTTTCCAAAAATGGAAAGTTCGAAACTAAATAAACAAAATCGAAGTGCTAATTGAAACAAGATCAATGTCACAGACGGCAATCAAAACAAACCTTCCTACAAAAAGTTATCAACTAATCAAATCTTTCCTAAAATAGCAAATTTGCTAATTTGGAGGCCTAAACAATCGAATTTGGCCAAAAAAATGCCATGCATCACGTCCAAAGGGGGTGAGTTTTGTTCACAAGGCCATTTTTTATCAAACCATGTAGTTTAAACCCCAAAAATGGAAACTACCAAAGTATAATAGAAATAACCAAGAAGGGAAGTGTGAATTTACTTCCTTCATGGCCACATCAGTCTCTCCCACCTAAGAAAAACTCAACCTCGAGTTTGTTGAAGTCTCAGGATACAAGGGCTCGTCAGGATCATAATAAGGGTAAAGGTCCGCTTTATTAAAGGTCTTGGATATCCCCGTAGTGTCTAGCAAAGCTACCACATAAGCATTATCATTTACCTTCTTAAGAATCTTGTATGACCAATACTTCTTAGGTTGCAACTTATTATACTCACCCACCAAAAACCTTTCTTTGCTCAAGAACACCATCACGTGGTCTCCAACAGTGAAAACTTGCTTCTTGCTATGCTTATCTGCTACCGCCTTGTATTTAGCATTAGATTGCTCAATTTTGCTCCTCACCTCTGTGGCAACTGATTGCAACTGCTCTGCCATATGTTCACCTCTGTGGCAACTACAAAAACATAATCGACGCCTCTTGGGGTACGAGGTAGGCCAAGCATAAAATCCATTGACAGATCTTCCCAAATATTTCCTGGAATAGGCAAAGGCATATACAAATCGGCATTCTGTGCTTGCCCTTTGGATGTCTGACATACATAGCACCTTGCACAAATTTGGACACATCTCTTCTCAAGTGAGGCCAATAAAACCTCTCCTCCACTACAGCAAGTGTCTTGTCTCTACTTAAATGTGCAGCAAATCCACCACCATGCAGATCACGAATGACCTTTTCCCTCAAGGATGTTTTAGGGACACAAAGCTGATTACCCTGCATCAAATAGCCATCCTGAATATGAAAATCTCCACATGGCTGGTTCAAAGAGCATTTTTCCCAAATGGTCTGAAAGTCTTCATCCTTCATGTAGACCTCTTTCAGCAGCTCAAAACCCATAATCTCACTTCTTAGAGTCACTAGCAAATCTACACGATGACTGAGCACATCTACCACTTTGTTCTATACCCTTATTTTATGTCGTATCTTGAAAGGAAATTTCTGTAGAAATTATATCCACCTAGCATGCATATCTTTGCTGATTTGGGTTTGGCTACTTAGATGCTTCAAGGCATCACAATCTGAGAACAACACAAATTCTCGCCCAACCAGGTAATGCTCCCATGTCTTAAGAGCACGAACAATAGAATAAAACCCTTTATTGTAGGTACTCCATTTTTGTCTGGCTTCACTTAATTTTTCACTAAAGAAAGCTACTGGATGCCTTTCTTGAGACAGGACGGCCTCAATCCCCACACAACTCGCATCAAAGTCAACCTCGAATAACTTGTTGAAACCTAGCAATGCTAAAACTGAGGCATTGCAAAGCTTCTCTTTCAATAATGCAAAACTGGCTTCAGCTGCTGCCCCCCCCCCCCCAATTGAACTTCCCCTTTTTCAAGTAGTCTATGATTGGGGCTGCAATACTGCTGAGATTTTTGATGAAACGCCTGGAGAAGGTTTCCAATCCGTGGAAACTTCTCACTTCAGTCACTATCTTTGGGATTGGCAAGTACTTAATCACCCCCTTTTTTTTTGGGTCATCAACCTAGATCCCTTCAGCACTAACAACAAAACCCAGAAAATACCAATTTTCTAACCATAAAACTGTGCTTTTTCAGGTTGGCATGCAGTTTGTTTACCTGGAGGGAAGCTAGTACTTATCACAAATGCATAAGGTACTTCTCTTCTGACCTACTATAAATCAAAATATCGTCAAAATAAACAACAATGAACTTCCCATGCAAAGGTTTTAGTACCTGGTTCATAACTCGCATGAATGTGCTAGAAGCATTAGTCAGCCCGAAGGGCATTACTAGCCACTCGTACAACCATTATTTTGTTTTGAAAGTTGTCTTCCATTCATTGCCAGCCCTTATTCGAATTTGGTGGTACCCACTTCGCAAATTTATCTTCCTAAATACAACAACACCACTCAATCTGTCCAACATGTCATCTAGCCTAGGGATGGGAAACTTATACCCCATAATTATTTTGTTAATAGCTCTGTTATCCACGCACATTCGCCAACTGCCATCTTTCTTTGGGATTAATAATGTTGGGACTACACATGGGCTCATACTCTCTTGAATGAGTCCCTTGCGTAGCAACTCTTCCACCTTCTCCTTTAATATCTCACTCTCCTTAAGACTCATCCTATAGTGAGGTAGATTAGGTAAACTAACACTTGGGATGAGATCAATATGATGTTGAATGTTCCGCATTGGCGGTAGCCCATCTGGCAGGTCTTTTGGCATCAGCTCTTTAAACTCTACTAATAATAGTCGAACAGACTCTGAGTATTCCTGCTCCTTCTGCTCTTCATCAGCAATTATCACCTTCTTTACAATCAAGGCATGAACTTCCCTCATCTCCCCAATTTCGTCCTTTATCCCACGCCTAGATTGGGTGATAGTAAGGAAAGAGCATGCTTCTACCTCAAGAGCTTTAGGGCGGGATTTCCCTTTTAAAGGAAGCAAAGTAAACTTCACTTTTTTTTTCTAGCTTGTACACGTTATCTTTGCCTGCATGCTGGGCATCTACATCATACTGCCAGGGTCTCCCAAACAAGAGGTGACATGCATTCATATCAATAATGTCACAGTATACTTCATCACTATATTTGCCAATGGAGAAAGGCACCTTACAACGCTCCCTTACCTCGATCTTCTCTGCTGCTTTGATCTATCCTATACAATATGGATTAGGATGCTTCTCAACTGGTAATTGTAGTGCCTGCACAACTCTCTTCCTAATGATATTTTCGCAGCTACCACTGTCAATAATCAAATCAAACACTTGATTATCAATGGTGCATCTGGTTTGGAACGGACGATGACGCTGGTTGTCTTCTTCTTGTTTTAGGGTCAGCATTAACCTTCTCACTACATAATTCTCCCCTTCTTCTTCCTCATTGTATTCATCATCATCTCCATCAGGCTCACAAGCTACTTCATTTTCATCATCTTGATCCACTATATGGACTGCCTTTCTTAGAGGCCAATCATTGGATTTGTGCCCTGGTTGGTTACACTTGAAACACTTCCCTGTCATCGGCTTCGCATAAGGATTCTCTACCTTCCTGGCTGTTTGTCCCTCCTTTTCGCTTGGTGCTTTCTTCTTTCCACCCAATTTATCTTTCCTTCTCCCATCATTTCTCGGTTGTATTTCCTACACTACCTTATTTCTATCTGCTAGTGCCTTGTATGCCTCACTACTGTAACTCCTGCAAGAAGAATCAAACTTCCTCTTTTCATGCATCATCAGCTCTTCCCTTAAAGTCGTATTCTTGGCTTTGTTCAAGGTGCACAATACCTGCACCCCTATTTTATCTTTAATCTGTGGCTTGAGCCCATCCAAGTACCTAACAACCTGCTGTCCTTCAATCTCTTTTAGGTCGTTCTTTCAGCAAATCGGATGAATTCGACAATATATTCATGGACTAAATTTTTCCCCTGATGACATCTTTGGTACTATTGGAATAAAATTTGCTCATAATCTGGTGGAAGGAAATCTCATTGTAATCACTGCTTCATCCTATACCAAGTTCGCACAAGTAATTTTCCTTCACGCTGTCTCCTAGTCTACAATCTCTCCCACCAGGCAGAGGCTCCACCTTTTAACCTACATGCTACCAGCCACACCCTCTTCTCCTTAGGGATCTCCATGTAATCAAAGAATCGGTCTACATCTTCCAACCATTCAATAAAATCTTCAATGCCCAAGTTCCCATTAAAATAGGGAATATCTACCTTCAATTTGAAGTCACCACCATCTCAATCACCCTCACCCCTACCACCATAGTTGGGGTGACTGCCAAACTCATTCTTGTGGCCGTTTTTATTTCTGAACCCATAATTCTGCCTGTCTCTGTTTCTTGCAAGCCTATAGTTATTGATAATAAGTTCAACTTCTTCATCTGACTCTTCCTCTTCTTTGTAGATTGGATGCTTGCGTTCATAGACAAGTCTGTAGATAGGTTCTCCTTAGGCACCATTATCCCTTGGTCGTACTCCATCACCATCCCCATCTCTATTGACACTTATGGCTAGGACATCCAGTTGATCTGTAATCTCGTCAAAGCATCTCTCCAATGCCTGGAATAGGCGATCAACATTCTGCTCCAAAGCCCTCAATGCCACCTCTTAAGCCTGAAATCTAGCCCGCGAGGCTTCCACATCCTTATCACAGTCATGGACATGACTGCCAACTGCGTTGTTGGCTACTGTCATCAAATTGGGCGAGTTTTAGCCCTTTCTGATACCACCTAACACAGCAAATTAGCGTAGAGAAATTGGAAATCACAAACAAAGATTTTTCTTTGAACTTTTATTCATCTAGGAATTCTCTTTTACATTCTTAGGAACCCTCACTATATAGGAACTCCACAAATAACAAAGTTTTCCAAAAATGGAAAGTTGGAAACTAAATAAACAAAATCAAAGTGCTAATTGAAACAAGATCAATGCCGCAAACGGTAATCAAAATAGACCTTCCTACAAAAATTATCAGCTAATCAAATCTTTCCTAAAATAGCAAATTTGCTAATTTGGAGGCCTAAACAACTGAATTTGGCCAAAAAAAAATTCCATGCAACATGGCCAAAGGCATGAGTTTTGTTTGCAAGGCCGTTTATGATCAAACCATGTAGTCAAAACCCCAAAAATAGAAACTGAAGTAGGAAGGGAAGTGTCAATTTACTTCCTTCACGCCCACATCAGGAATGCCCTGGGAAGAGGGATGCCTCGGGAAGAGGGCATGAGATTGGTGAGCATCTCGAGATGAAGCTAGTGATGCTGAAAGAAATCAAATCGGGAATAGTTTCTAGAATAATTTTTATATTATCTTGAATGGTCATAGGGGATATTCGGAAAGTTAGAG
Source organism: Diospyros kaki (assembly GCA_036245055.1). Lineage (NCBI taxonomy): Eukaryota > Viridiplantae > Streptophyta > Magnoliopsida > Ericales > Ebenaceae > Diospyros > Diospyros kaki. The sequence goes on from BSEG01000003.1 coordinate 11,324,053, forward strand.
GGACCCTAGGGGCGGTCTGATTTTGTGAGTGAGGCAACCTTGAAGGATTTTCAGGTGGAATAAAGGTCCTGTGCAAGCGCGGGATTAAATCAGTCTTTCCGAGTAAAAGCCAACTGTTAATTTTTGGAGAAATCAAGCTTTGTGTGGCTTGATGGTAATTATGGGTAAATGATATAAATTTGTATGAGAATATCCCTATGTTGGTCTTGAAATGTGGTAGGCAAAATGGATGGCCAAGATGGAGGGTTGGAAGCCAAGTAAGTGTCAAGGAGTGACACTTGGCAAGCTCTTGTCCAAGAAAAATGAGAGATATAATTAATGCAAAAATAAAAGAAAAGTGTTCATTCTTGCATTAACGAGGGGCCATAATTACGGTAGAATAAAAAAATTCAAAATGAAATGGATATTAGTCTCTCATTAATGGTTGAAAATGGGAGAATTCTTTAAATCAAAAAGAAATTGAATTATGTCTCTCAAGTGGTCACTCAAGTGATGAGTGAAAATTATCAAGATTTATTTAATTGAGAAATGGGAGATTTTATGGGAAAGTAAGACTTAATCCAAGGGTGGGGATTTAGTCTTGAAATTGGAATTAATCCAATGGTGGAGATTAAAGGTTTTAAGTTGACATGGATTGTCAAATGTGTAGATATTTATATAAAGGAAGAATAAGGTGGATGGTGGAGATTTATTCTCCAAAGAAATCCATGGTTGAGATTTAATCTTGTTTAAGCACATGGATTGTGCTTTCTCTTAGTGGGAGAGATTAAGTTTTGGAAAAGGTAAAGTGATGTAAGGGTTGAGATTTAAAGAGAACCATGGCATGGATTGTGTTTCCATTCAAGGGTTTAGGTTTGCTCTCATAAAGAAAAATCAAGGGTTAGGATTTGATCTTGGATTTGTGTGATGTCAAGACCAAAAGAAATCCTTTTTAAGAGAAGAAAAAAGAAGGAAAATTCAAGAGAGGGAAATTTGGAGACATTGCAAGAAGTCTCCCATAAGCTTGAGAAGGAAATGGAAGAAAAGAAAAGAGAAGAAAAGGGAAAAGGAAAGAAGAAAAGGAAGAAAGGTATGGATTCCTCCTTGTAATAGTGTGTAAATCTCTTTTCCCTTAGTAATTGTTTGAATTGTGGCCTAGCCTTTTCATTTTTTTTAGTTTTCTATTGAATGGGAGAGTTGGAAGCAAAGGGATTGGAGGCTAGAATGAGCCTTCCAAGCCCTAGAGCATCAAAAAGTAAGGGATGGCCCCATGGGAGGTGGTCGTGCATTGTTTGTAAGTATGTTTCATAAACTTATTATGTTGCATTTGGCATGCTCTTCTATGTACATGAAACTTATGGCTATAAGTGTAGTTGGGGATATGGTGGGAAAGGTGAGTTGATGCCTCAAACCTTGGTGGGTTGTGTGGGCAAAGAGACCTAGTCAAACATGCATGCACTTAGCATTACATATTCTTGTTTATGTTCATATTTACATGCATTGCACCCTTACTGAGCTTTATAGCTCATGAGGTTTTCATCCTTATCTTGTAGGTCTTTCATGTGCCAAGAGAAAATGGGAGTTGCAAGCTTGAAGTTTGGAAGCTTTATGATGGATTTTTGTTAGTTTATGGTTTGTTTAAGCCTAAAGCATGTATTGTAATTTTTTTTTATATTATGTTGTATAATTATGGTGTTGTTGCCATGCGTATTTGGGTTAGACACTCATGGTTCATATTGGGGCTCAAATAAAAAAAATTGAATAAAATTTTTTGAAGACTTTGAAGGCCAAAGGGTCAAAATGGAATGCAAAATGGCAAAATTTTGATGTATATTTTGGGTGTTGAAAATTTGGAAAATTTGGGCTAAGAGACCTAAAGAAAAAAAAAAAGTGAAGAATGGTAGCTGGGGCCACTAGGGGGCCACGCAGGCTGCAGGTGAGGCCCAATGCACGGGCGACAGGTGCGGGGTCGCACAAGGCAGTAGGCGTAAGCGCGTGACAAACCCGCGCTGCCCAAGGCCAGAGCACCGTTGGGCCCTATGTGGGCCCCGAGAGCTCTAGTTGGCCCCGCCAGCCAATTTTTCTTAAAATTTTTGGAAATCTAGGATTTTTGGGGCATTTTGGGATTAATTTTGGGACCATGAGGAATTTTCAAAATAAAAGGGGTTCTTGGGCTTTTTTTTTTGGAGAAAATGCTAATTTTTTGAAAAGTTAAAATATATGAGTTTTTCCTCAAAATTGGCAAAATCAATGGGTAAGCTTGGATTTGATGGTAAAGGAAAAGTTTGGAATTTTGTATTATATGGAGCCCGATGGAATATTTGGAAAAAAAGAAGAAATAAAATAGTAAAAAGGGATTTTGGGCAATTTAAATGGAAATTAATTAGAAGAGTGTAGAATTCATAAACCCCAATTTGCTAGTCGATTCTGGGGATGAGAGAAGGGAAGGACAAAGCTTAGTTCCCACCTAGGGCGTTTCGTGTTGAAACATAGTTCGTCCCTCACAAATAACTGGGCATGTGAGTAGTTCGAATGATTGTTCACGAGTGACACTCATGAGTGGGAGCAAGGCGTCACAGTTGTCATGTAAATGATAGGTTTTATCAACAAGTTGCTAAAGCCAAAATTGGGTATGGATGCAAAAACTTACCCTAGATTTGGTGTTATAGTCCCTCCTTAACAATTATGGAAGAGACTCTTGGAGAGTTGTTGTCCACGCTAAGGGAGTTCGAGCCCGAAATTGATATAAAGGCCAAGGGAAGTGTTCTCTTAGTTGAAGGGCCCAAGGTGCATAGGGGCAAGCCCAAGAGTAAGTAAGACAAAAAGAAGAAAAGTTCTTCTACAACGCCATCTAGAAGAGTCCGAAAGACCAAAACCTGAAAAGGTAAAGAGGATGCGGTATGTTTCCACTGTAATAAATCGGGAGATGTAAAATAAGAAGAGTTCTACTCAGGGCACTTCAGGTATTTATGTTATTGGAATTAATCTATCTACTTCTAATCAGTCCATATGGATATTAGATATTGGATTTAGTGCTCATATTTACACTTTTGTGTAGGGGCTTAAGAGTACAAGGAGATTAATAGTGGGAGAAATGTACCTACATGTGGGAAATGAATCAAGTTGTTCCATTAGTTGTAGGGACTTATTTATAGACATTGCCCACAGGGCTTGTATTGGAGTTACATAGCTGTTACTACAATCCTAGTTTGACTAGAAATATTATGTCCATTTCTTGTTTAGACAAGGATAGATATTCATTTTTATTTAAGGACAATAGTTGTTTGTTTTATAAAAATGAGTTGTTCGATGGTAAAACAACAGTAAATAATGGTTTGTATGTCCTTGATGTTGATACTCCTGTTAATAACATAAATATTAAGCGACTTAAATCAGATGATTTAAATAGCACTTATTTATGGCATTATCACCTTGGCTATATATATGAGACTCGCATATCCAACTTGTATAAAGATGGATATCATGGCACATTTGATTATGAATCATATGATTCTTGCGAATTTTGTTTGCTTAGTAAGATAACTAAGTCTCCTTTTAAAGGAAAGGGAGAGAGGGCCAGAGAAGTGCTCAGGCTTGTGCACATTGATGTGTGTGGGTCCATATCCACCCAGGCTAGTGGTGGATATGTCTACTTCATAACCTTTATTGGTGTTAGATCACGTTTTGGTTATGTGTATCGCATGAGACACAAATATGAGGCTTTTGAAAAGTTCAAGGAATTCAGATTTAAAGTAGAGAAACAAACTAGGAAAAGTATCAAAGTACTTCGATCAGATCAAGGTGGTGAATAATGCAACAGTGAGTTTCTAAATCACCTAAAATAGAATGGGATTCTCTTATAATGGACTCCACCTATAACACTGGAGATGAATGATGTGTCTAAAAGGAGGAATAAGACCTTGTTAGACATTGTCCAGTCTATGATGAGTTGCACTGAACTCCCTATTTCATTTTAGGGATTTGCACTCCTCACTGCGATCTTTGTTTTGAGCAGAGTTTCAAGTAAGTCAGTTACTTAGACTTCATATGAGATATAAAAAGGAAAGAAGTTAAATTTGTTTTTCCTTAAGATTTGGGGTTGTGAAGCTTATATCAAGCGTGTTGACAGTAATAAGCTAGAACCCAAATCCACGAGATGTCTATTTCTTAGATGCTTTGGCTAGTGGGTGGAATGTTAAGCTCGAGGATATTCAAGGTGAACCATAAAAAAATACTCCCCTCCAGGAACTCGAGAAAGATGAGACATAAGATGTTGTGTCAATTCCCCAATCTTCCACACAAGGACTTCCTAGGTCAATGAGAGTTCATCATGAGGCTGAGAGATATGGATTTCTCATCTTGACACATGGAGATGTGTTTCTGATTGAGAATGATGAACTAAATACCTATGAAGAAGTAATGTCAGACATTAACTCTAGGAAATGGCTTGATATCATGAAATCTAAAATGGATTCCATGTACACTAACCAAGTATGGACTTTGGTGGATCCACCCGAGAGTATTAGACCCATTAGGTGTAAGTGGGTTTTCAAAAAGAAGACTGACATGGAAGGTAATGTACAAATGTACAAAACTAGGCTCATGGCCAAAGGTTTTAGTCAAAGACAAGGAGTTGACTATGACGGAACCTTCTTGCCTTTGGAAATGATAAAATCCATTCGGATTCTACTTGTAATAGCTGCCTATTATGACTATGAGATTTGACAAATGGATGTCAAAATAGTTTTCCTTAATGGAAACCTAGTTAAGGATGTGTATATGACACAACTGGACGATTTTTCATCCAAGAACATACAAATAAGATTTGTAAGTTACAAAGAACCATTTATGGTCTAAAGCAACCATCCCAAAGTTGGAATCAACGTTTTGATGAAACAATCAAAGAGTTTAATTTTTCACAAAATAAAGATGATCCTTAGTTTACCAGAAGATTAGTGGAAATGCGGTGGTATTTTTAGTCCTATATATGGACGATACATTACTCATAGGGAATGATGTTCCCACGTTGCAATCAATTAAAAGAGGCTTTCAAAAAATTTTCTCCATGAAGGATTTGGGAGAAGCAACCTATATTCTAGGAATAAAGATCTATGGAGATAGATCCAGAAGGTTGCTAGGACTCTTGCAAAATGAGTACATTGACAATGTGCTAAAGAGATTTAGCATGGAAGATTCTAAGAGGAGAAGTCTTCCCATATCACATGGAATACATCTATCCAAGGCTATGTGTCCGAAGACACAAGATGAGAGAGATATGATGAGTCGAGCACCGCATGGCTCGGCTATAGGCTCGATCATGTATGATATGCTATGTATAAGGCCTGATGTCGCATATGCTTTGAGCATATGTAGTAGATATCAGGTTGATCGAGGTGAGAAATAATGGATTGCAATGAAGAACATCCTTAAATACTTAAGAATGACTAAAAAGATGTTTTTGGTATATGGAGAATGAGAGCTTACCGTGAAGGGGTTCATGGATGCCAGTTTCTAGTTCGACCATGATGTTTTTAAATCAAAGTCAGGATTCATATTTTGTTCCAACAACAGATAGTGGCAGTTCTAACAAGAGATACTGGCAGATTCAACAACTGAAGCCGAATACATAGCAACCTCCGAAATAGCTAAGGAGGTTGTATGGATCCGTAAGTTCATTGATGAACTTGGAGTGGTGTCCAGCATTGCTGATTATTGTGATGACAATGGAGGCATCACACAAGCGAAGGAACCACGATCTCATCAACGAACCAAACTTGTATTACGACATCACCATCTGATAATGGAGAGTATCAGCTAAGGTGACATATGTAACACCCCGATTTTTCTGACCAAGCGTGTCACTGTGCTGGGTCCCAAAATACACATAAATTCCTTTTTATCACGGTACATATCTTAAATCTCAAGTACCGAATTCTGAACAAAAACCCCCCAGCATATCATAAAAATTGCGAAAGCGATAATCGAAACCTGATATGGTACATAACTAAATTCACTTTTATTATATTATGAGAATCCGTACCATAGTACATCTTCAAATTCCTCAATACATGGAGACTCATCATTAAGAGGTAGCAACTAAATACCTCATTTATGCATCCAACCATACTTACATTTAACAAAACTAAACCTCAACGGAACATAGCTAAAACATGCTACATACGACAACAGATAACTTAATCTTCAGCTATCTTCTTTCCCTTAGAGCTGCTCGTCAAACCTGGAACGTTTGAATATTCCAGGGGTATAACCCAATTAGAAGATGAATCTTCTAGTGAGAAACTCCAAAACAGTTTATATCAATGCATGCACGAGTATAAAACGTATGAGAAAACAACGAGAACTACTCCGAAGTGCCTCATGAACATGTCAGCCTCCTCCTACAAGAGCTTTCTCAATGGCACACGCATAGCGCCTCTCGGGAGGTCCTTAACCATGTCACCTTGGCCCGACCTCATAGAACTCATTCAAACACCACATCCGTTGTCCCTTAGACTCACGATCTTCCCCACGAGAGCTTTCTCGATGGCGCACGCACAACGCCTCTCGGGGGATATCCCGACTTTTGCCCTCGAACAACAACAGATAGGTACAACAGTATGGCCACACGGATTTTATAAATGCAATAGTTGAAAACCAACAGCATATATTCCAAGAAAACACATTTCGTATATGCAACATAATTTTATGTAAAAGAACAATATGATTTTGCGTACAAAAACGTTACACAAAACACATTTCATGCAATAATAGTCTCACATAAGAGAACAAAAATAGGATTTGGAGTATAGGAGTCTCACCTTGACTTAATTTCGGGATTCCTCACAATTTGTGCAAATCCTCAAGTCTTCTAACCAAACCACCTCCTCACACGCCCTCACGGGTTGAGCAAGTGCTTCTTCTTCTTCTCTAGGAACAAAAGCCTTCTATCCACTAAGCTCGAAGCACTCTCGTCTACCATGAATTTTTCACAACTTAGAATGAGGAAACCTTTGGCCATGAGCATTCTATTTATAGGCTTGGAAACTTAGCCACCAAGTAAGTCATAATCATTTCAAATCTTTTCTAAATCTTTCAAGATATTTCAATCATTTCAAATCTTCTAAAATATTCTCTAATCATTCCAAATCTTCTAAGATATTCTCTAATCATTCCAAATCTTCTTAGATTTTCTGCAATCATTCTTATCCAAATCAAATCTTATCCAAACAAGATCTTATCAAATCTTATCCAAATCAAATCAAATCTCATCCTTAAAGTCATCATGAGGCTTAATCTATATCTCTAAGGTCATCATGAACCTTAATCTCTATCTCTAAAGTCATCATGAACCTTTATCTTATCTCTAAAGTTATCATGAGCCTTTATCCTTATCTCTAAAATCATTTATGAGGCTTTTTTCTTGAATCTCCCAAATGCCCTTAGTAAAAGGTTTCAAGAATTACACTTTGACCTGAACTTTTGGGTAATTGCACTTTGACCCTTTTCAACATGGTCCCTGGACTAATTTTTAATTGCATTTTAGTCCCTGAAGAATGGTTTAATTACACTAATGCCCCTGATTGTTAGGTAAATTACACTTTTACCCCAAACCTCAAAAATTACAATTTTACCCCCGGCTCAAAAACTGAACTTCTCTTTAAAGACATTTATAACCCTTTGAAATATCCTAAAACATTCTGTTTAAAATTCCGAAAAAATATCGTTTCGATCTCCCTCTGTCAATTTCAAAAAAACTGTACTTAGGCCCGAATCTTCGTTTTGGCTACAAACCCTATTGTTTCTTCCAAAAACTACTGAAGGGTTACTCTATATGCCAAATATGAACTTACTTAGGGTTCCATTGACTTCCCGATTGCCCCATACGATAATTTGATATTTCAGCCTAAATCACAACCATCTTTTTAGCTATACCGGGAACCATTCCCGATCCAATTTCTTTCGATGCCTTAAATCATACCTCGAGATGCTTGACGATGTCACATCATTTTCCTTAACATCTAAGCTTTAGGGCACTCCCTGTGGTTGATTCAGCAACTAATTTCCCTTTCAAGCCCATTTTCGGTATTTTAAACTCACTTAAAATACGTGGTAATCTCACGAAAATATGGGGTATTACAACATATATAGAGAAAGTGTCGACGAATAACAATGTCGCACATCCCTTTACTAAAGTTTTGTCCCGAGAGAAACATGAAAGTCATGTTCGATCATCGAGTATTAGATACATGAGTGATTAGCTCTACTGCAAATGGGAGATTGTTAGTATAGGTGTTCTAAACCCAATTAGATTGGATATGTTGTACACTGACAATTGCAATCATATTTATTAAATAAGGAGTTATTCAAATTCACAAAAAGTCATTCTATTAGTTTCTTATTGTTATTGTAATAACCGAATGAAACTAGATAAAAGTTCATATGATGTATATTGCGATTAATCTATAAAGATGTGAGATGATGCATCACAATTTCTAGACATCATTAAATGTCCCAAATCATAGCAATGTTAAGAATGGACATTAACATTTGCGATAAGACTAGTATGTGCTATGTTTTTGCTATGTGATAGCAATGGAGGTCTCACACCTATAGGCATGGGGATGCCTAGACAAGTACATAGGTGACCAATGTTGGAGAACATGTCATTAGACATGACTCACCATGAGAATCTATTTTGGTTATATGTTGATGGAATTCTCATACGAGATAGATGTGATTAATCCTTGGACCTGAGGTTGTCACGGTCATTTCATAAGAAGACCAGTATGCTTTGACATCATTTCGATGGACCTAGACAAAGGCTGCACGTGGGCGATTATTGGGCGTATTATGAGACTTATGGAGATGGGTGCATAACTAAGATGAGACTCGTCTATCTCTTGATAGAGGATAATGTATCTAAGGTGCCTTTGATGGATATGCACTTTAAATCCATGGCCATAGTGAAATAGATCAATAAGGAGTTATTGATTCACTTTCTATTAAGTGAAGATATCCGGATTATCGAAGAAAACTCATGTGATTGTAATCAAGCAACACATCGCCATACTTGAGATCACAGAAGATATATTGACAAGAGGATTGAATTACACGGTAACAATGATTGTGAAAGGTTATTTGCGGATTATGAATCTTTCTGAATAATTGGGTAGGTATGACGCTTTGTTAGAGTCCAATCTTGTCTTATGTGTTCATACCAACACATTGCCAACATATTCAAAAGACTATTGAGTCATACACAATTGGTACGGTCCCTGGCTTAAACCAGGAGAGTGGACGTATGGTTAAGTAAGGCACTTCAGCAAGAAGTTATGTCGTCGTAGGTTCTCATAGAAAAAAACAAATAGATGTAATAACGTCGATATGACGAGAGGTCATTATAAAGGAAAGAGTTTCCTAAAATGGAAATTGATTAAATTAGGAAGGAATTTCTAATTTAATAATTTTCTATTTGTTGGAGTGGAAAATAAGAAATAAAATATATTTGGGCTTAAATTAATATTTGAGCTAAATTAGATTTGGGCCAAATATTAAATATTATATTTGCGCTAAGTTAGATTTGGCCCAAATATTAAATTAAATAATATATTTGGGTTAAATTAGATTTGGACTAAATATTTTATTTCAAATTACTATTGGATATAGACCATTTAATTAAGTTCCTAGTTAGACTAGGATAAATGGGTCGGCTAATATCCATTAGAGTTTAAGAAACTCTAGGAGGCTTCTCTATAAATACCCTTTTCAGGGTTGCCCAAATTAACTAATTGTTGTGTGTTTTTTCAAAAGTTGAAAAATAATTGCCATTCACTCTCTCTCATTTCTTTTAGCACCGATTTGAAATGAGGGCGTTCTTTTCTTTCCATACACAAGCCACGAAAAGGAGAAGGAGCTAGCACTTCCATTTCGCTCTCTTTGCCAACGGATGCATGTCGCGTATCACGAGTTAGAGGCCAGACACTTGGACGGCTTGAATCCGCAAATGACTCAAAAATCTAAATGTTATATTTATTTTATTTTGTATGTGAATTATTTGATTTGAACGTTAATCCAATCACTGGGATCGGGGTAATGTTCAAAATTTTTGAACTATGCTGCTTGCCCCGTAGCGATGTTGCTTTACTTTCAACTCTGAGACAATATCTCCCTTTGCACGTGATCTTTTATAAAGCAATGCCTTATTTCGATGTGCTTTGTTCTTGAATGATGCATTGGATTTTTGGATAAATTGATTACATTGAAATTATCACATTTAATAGGAATATGATTGACCTTAATTCCAAAATCTTCCAATTGTTGTTTAAGCTACAAGATTTGGGCAAAACAACTACCAAATGATACATAATCAGCTTCAGTAGTGGAGGTGACCATGTTGTTATGCTTCTTAGATGACCAAGAGATCAACATACTTCCAAGCAATTGACAATTGCCACTGGTGTTTTTTTTTTATCTACCCTACATCCATCTGTAACACCCCTTCCCCAAACAAACCCAACACCCAGGAAGTTTGGGAGAGAGAGTGTTAGAAAATGAAGAGAAATCTTTTGTTCACCTAAATACATACACACTTAAAAATTTTGGTCAAGCACAAAACACCTATTTGATTTCCATTCATCACAATGCCCAAGGCATACATACAATACGTACGACATTAAGGCCAAAATATTCGCCTCACTTTTAAGTTACATATACCATCTTAAGAAAATATAAATATACATCAGTAACTCAAAACCAACTCCAAAGATCTTTTAGTTCGAGGACGCCCCAGCACACATATCTACTCATTCACTCTACTCGGACCTTCTTTTGTTATTCCTTTGCCCATACTTAGAATGGTGAGAAATACAAGTATGAGCCGTAAGGTTCAGTAAGTTTGACACAATAAAATAACATAGCCAAGTACATGATGTAAAGAATAGATGGTGGGTAATTTTTGAAACACAAATGGGGCATAACATTTCTTTACCTTTCACTCACCCACCTAGTAATAGATCATACCATAATGCAACCATGTCATGCATCACGCACACATAAGCCGGTAAATAAATCACATGTGGTCAATCAACCTACATAAACATAATACATACCGGCTTGTCTTTGAATTTCTGCAACCTACTGAATCATAACAAATCTCAAGGCCCACATAACCTCACCATGGTCGTCACCAATGGGCACACCCCCAAGTCATCACCATAGGAGTGTAAACCCCAGCTAGACATAAGCCTATTGGTTTTGGGGGATATATCCTGCAGAATCATTCGCCTTACGCGCATTAACTTTCCATGGAATGCAATGCTTCATCTTCATGTTCACATACATAAATGCTCGTGTAACAATTAAAAGTCATGCTCAATGATCATACATGTGAAATATAAATAACATCATGCTTGCACCATTTCATGCCAATGATGCACATTTACCACACATCTCAAGCCATGCCAAAATTTAACACTTTTGATGTTATAACATTTTCATTTCTTCATCAAGGGCAATCCCATCTTTATCTCATTTAAAGGATTTGGAGGGACTTCGAAATGCAATAAAATTCATTAAGGGATTGAAATAGGACATCTTGTTAAATCTTTGGCAATTAAATCGACTAGACTCAAGGAAGCCGACTTGGGGCTATGAGACCCAAAAATTGAAATAGAACACAAGGCATGCAAGAGACTCAATTCTTGTCATGCTTTAGCTTTAATCAATAAACACCATTCCTTGAAAAACATGGGGTGAATCAAGCCCCATTTGGTTATCAAAAAGATTCCACAAGGATTTTGGAAACATAAGCCGTAATCCAACTCAACTTAGCCTCAAACCCTTTTTTTTCCCAAACATGAAATTTCTCCAATAAACATTTTAGGCCAAAAACCCAATGATTTCCAACTCCCACAAATATGTCCAAACCCTTCTCTCAAAGACCCAAAAACATGAGAATCCATCAAGGAAAAATTTATAAGAACATTAATTCTAGAGACTCCCAACACTTGACTCAAAGGCTTCACTCTTTAATATGCAATGGTTCTAGGTCATTAGAAGTGTAAAATTTAGCTTAAAGAAGGGTGGAGATGGTTGGAACTCAAGAAAAATGAAAACCCTCGAGAGCTCATTTTCAAGTTTACATTTCCCTTTACATAAATTCCCAATCTCTCTTTATATAGATACAAATCCACTAATATTTGTTTAATTCTCCACCAAGTTACCAAACTTGATAAATTCCCAAATTATGTCCCACCACAAAACCCAAGAGTGCCTAATTAATTCCCCCAAAAATCAACCTTTCAAGTATAGCCTTTTGTCACATTTAATTCTCAAATACATCTAGACTTAACTTGGAACCAATAGGAAAATCAAAAACAAGGAAAAATGACTTGAATTCTATACCACATTGAAGCCTCTCAAGTCTAGTTTACAATGCTTTAAACAGTTCTTAAATTGGATATCTATACAAAAAGTTATGGCCAAAACATTAAAGCATGCGCAGTTAGAGTCGACTTACGATCAGTCGACTAATGAAAAGATTAGTCGACTAATGAGAGAATTAGTCGACTATTGAAGAACTTAGTTGACTGGGCCGAGAACTAATCTTTCGAGGGTCGACTAACCCACTAATTAGTTGACTATTGACCAAAATAGTGGACTAATGAAAGCAGAAATGCACAAAAACGATTGGAAACACCCGAAAACCATCCCATACTCCATCAACACTCAAATCACATCATTCTCCTCATCTCATAGGGTTAGGGTTGGCAATGGTTCGGTTTGGTTATGGTTTTAGTTTCGATTTTTGCCAAAACCATAATCAAACCAAACTTAAACTACTAAAACCAAAACCAAACCATTACCCATTGGTTTTAAAAAAATTAAAAACCATAACCAAACCATTCGATTTCAATTCAGTTTCGATTTTAACCATGATTTTTAGTTTGATCCATAATCTCTAACTAGGTTTTATTTTTTTTAAATATTTAATTAGTTATTTTTATTAATAATTATTTGATTGATAAAAATAAAATAATTTAAGATTAGGTTTATTTTTATTTGTTAATTACTTTATAAATGTTAAATATTTTATATATTTGTAATGCATTAGTTAAAATACTTGTAAAAAAATGCATTAGTCAATATATATATTATGTGTATATATAATATATTAAATAAATAAATATATTATATATATATGTATATTTGGTTCAGTTATCCATATATTCGGTTCGGTTTTAGTTTGGATTTAGTGAAAACCATAATCAAACCATACCCATTGAAACAGTGTTTGGTTTTTTTCCAAACCAAACCATTATCCAGTCAAACGATTTTTAATCGCATTGACCGGTTCAGTTTCGATTCAGTTCCCCACAATTTTGGTTGCAATTGTCATCCCTACATAGGGTGCAAACTATTTTGAAACCCGAATGAAACCAAAGGGATTAATTTGAGAAAATGAGAGATTTACAAAACTTTTAACATAGATTTCTGCACAACAATCCTTTAGGAAAAACATGAGATTTCATATCCAAATCCACCATACATCAAGTCTAATGAGCTAGATGAAGAAGATGAGAGGGAAACTTGCCTTAATAATCCTTTCCCCCATGGTCGTGCTTGAAGAATCCTTCCACCACAAGAGCTATAGTTTTCTCTACACCCAAAACAAAAGAAAATAAGAAAAAATGAGGAAGATGAAACCTCCCACAACTTGAATCTTACTTTTTGATGTACCAAGAATCAAGATTGATGAAGAAGAAGTTGGAGAATCAAAGCCTTAGCTCCCTTTCTTCCTCTCTCATTGGCTTCCCCCTTCTTCTTTCTCTTCCTTTGATTTTCTTTCTACAAATTGCATTCTCTACTTATATATATGTCCCTATTCCAAAATGACCAAAATACCCCTACTCGCTTAATGATAATAACTTACTTGTCCCTACCTTTATTAATTCTCATTTCTAATATTATTTGATAAAATCAACTCCAAATACAATTTAATCCATAATAAGATTTTCATAAATTATTCACACACTTACCTTGTATACTTGCGAGTCCTGTTACCACCCAAGTCACCTTTTGACCTTTCAATATTTCCACTGCCTTTGACAACCATCGATAATATCACCGTTAATTCCTTAAGATTATCATCCAATAAAATAATTATTCTGCGTTCACATCCTTTATCGATACCCGATAATAGGTCGTTCTACCAGCATAATCTGCATCTGCATAAGCATAAAGCTCGAAGGGAGATGATCTAGGATACCATAAACCTAAAGATGGAAATCCCTTGAGATACTCAAAAATTCTTTTAATTACAGATAGATGGGACTCTTTAGGATCAATTTGATATCTAGCACATAGAGTTACACTAAAAAGTATATATGATCTAGAGGCAGTAAGATAAAGAAGGGATCATATCATCCCTCTATACATCTTTTGATCCACAGATTTTCCACCCTCATCTTTATGCATTTTAATAGATGAACTCATAGGGGTGTCCATGGATTTTTCCTCAGCTATATTAAACTTCTTGAGCATATCTCTAGTATAATTGGATTGGCTAATAAAAATCCCATCCTTTAATTACCTAATCTGCAATCATAGAAAGTAATTCAATTCTCCAACCATGCTCATTTCAAATTGTACTTGCATCATATTAGAAAATTCTTTACGTAGCTTATCATTTGTGGATCCAAAGATAATATCATCCTCATATATTTTCACTATTATAATATCTTTTCTATCCTTCTTTGTAAAAAGAGTGGAATCTACATTTCCTCTTTTGAAATTATTTTTGATAAGAAAATTACTTAGGGTTTCATTGAAGGGAAACGCCAACTACTGGTATATCAATGCAAGAGTTTAATTAGTTTTCAAAAACTTTTTTCGAAAATGCAAATAAGACAGTGGAAACAAACATCAAAGTCACCTTGTACCCGTTTCCAATGTCCATATGCAATACAAGACCAAATCATTCCATAGGGAGTTTAGTATATATACCTCACAACAATTTGAAGGCGAATGTAGAGGTTGGAATCCTCACTGCACAACAACACCTTACTCCCGAATGAACCTTTGGTTAGACCGAACCAACCCCCAGAAGCATGGGGGCCTAGTTAATCCACGCTTTGGTGAATGGATGAATCCCTCAACTCACTCTATGTGCTAGTCAGAGAGAGTGAGGGATATTAGGCTAAAAATGGGTTCAAATGGATGGAAATTCCAACCCAATAACAGTCTTACTATTATGGTGGAATTGCTGCAATTGCAATGTGAACAAAGGAGCAATGAAGGAAAGGGCTAGGGCTGTGGAGATAATGAAGAAAATGAGCAAGGACGAGAAGCTTTGATGCAACAATTGCAAAAGTTGAAACTCTTATTCGTTCTTTTTTCAAGCTTATATATGGAACCTCCAAAACCCTAAATAACCCAAGAAAGGGGAAAAATTACAAAGGACCAAAATGGGGAAAGAGAGAGAGAGAGGGAGACGTGCCAATGATGCACGTCGTTCGCCTTTGACACGCATCCAAGAAAATCGTTGCAGAAATGACAAATCAAACATGCGATTCACTGCATTCTGCAACACAAACGATCGTTGTTGACTGTTTGGCTCAACTGGTTAACAGAATCGATCAACAGTCTTCAAGGGCTGTAGACTATTTTTCTTCCCATCCGACCAAGTATCAATAAATTGCATCTAGGCCCGCCATTAACTCTTAATGACTCTTTCTCCATCCTATGATAAAACCGAGACCCCCGTTAACTCTTAACAGCATGCCTGTTAACTCTTGACATTTTTGCCTTATTAATTTGATCATTGAACTTTGTTAAGCCAACTTGTTCATATTAATTAAGTTTTGATGATTAACAAAAAAAAATCAATATACAAATTATAGTATTTTTAGTGATTAACAAAAAAAGTAGTTTACTTCAAAATATTAATTGTAGTCTCGAATTATTTTTTATTAATTTATAAAATATTTTTTTGATAACATATGTATTACTAAAAATATTATTTTCTATTAAAAATATTTTATATAATTTTTGGATTAATTTATAAAATATTTTTCATAGTATATGTTTTAGCAAAAATATCATTTTCCATTAATATTATTTTTCTAGTAATTTTAATATGCATAAAAAAATCTCATATAAAAATATAATTTTTCAAAATACTATAGTGTATAGTGAATAGTGAACAATGAATAGTAAATAGTGATTCGACCGTTCTGAACAGTAATTGGACTGTTATGATTAGTGATTTTTTGAAAATACCTATAAATACCCCAAATTCATTTTTGAGACATCCAAGTACTTCTATTACATATTCAAAGCACCCGAAAACTCTCAAACACTCTTAAACAAAGTATCCAAACAATCTGAAGCTCTCTAAACATTATTACACATCCACCGAAGAGCCACAAGACAAGAGAAGAAAAGTTGTTCAAGTCTTCTACAACAAATCCAAACTTTTCCATTTGAGGTTACAAATTTATTTATTTAAATATTATTATCTTTTATAATTTGTTCTTAATTTCTTTTTTGTGTCCAAGTGTGGACAAATTAATTATAAACATTTAAAGGATTGTATAGGTTTCTTAAAACCATTAAAATATAGGTGTATCTAGTTTTCAAGATAAACTAGGGTGAAAACCTTGATGTAGTGGCTGTCTAAAACTTGTTGTAATCTAGATGTGTATTTAGTTTCTGAGTTGAGATAGTGTGAAAACCTTGGTGATTTTAATTTTGTGGAACCCAAGAGTGGTTAGACCTTGGGAAAGTGGATTAGGTGTGTATGGAAACATTGAACCACTAATTATTCTTGTTATATTTTATGGCTTTCATTAATTATTAATTTCAAACATAATTTATTATATTTGCCAAATATATTCTTAAATAAAATCATTAATCAATAATATTTATTAAAAAAGAAAAAATTTAATTACTTAATTCACTTCCCTCTTGAGTAGCTATACCCTAAGGGACCAACAAACTCAATTTGTTAACTCTTAACGGCGACGTCATTAACTTTTAATAATGATTTCAACTTTAATCGTTTAGTCAATCATCGCACCTGGATATGCATGTGACCTTCTAGGTTTATTACTAAATAGCAATCAGGACACATCAATCACTTTGACGCTGACCAAACATTTTGGTCTACAACGAAGATCTCTCAATCTCCTCAATATACCCCGAAAGACCCTAAGTGACAACTAACATTATGTCAGAGCGATCCTACCAATAATGAAGTCTTACTTCAGAATATAACCTATTTGGGCTTTCGATTCCCATGTACTATAATCCTACCATCAATTAATATCCCGATTGAGTAAGAGTCATGAACTAATCAAGCTCATTAACTTGATGACTATGTCAAAATCAGTGTGGTGTGATCGAAATGACACATCAAAACTTCTTTTGAGATTGGAACACTTTCTAATCAAGTGTACCCTGCCCAAGGATTTCATCAATCAAAATCAGAGGTCGACAGATCCCATTAGTAATCACTTGTCTCCATACGTCATTACATAGGAATCACACAATGCATCTCCCACTCGATAACCAGATGGTTCTTAACAACGACAAATCCTTGACACCGACATATAAGACAATTGTGTTGCCTTTGGCCTAAGGACCAGTAACACAATCGAAGCTTGTGATAGATCATAGATCATCTCAGCCATGTGATCTATCATCTCAGTCATGTGATCTATCACGTGCATCACATTCAGTAGATTTTCAACTAGTATCTACTCACATGTATGCTATATCCATCTCATGGATCATGACATACGACTCACCATTGTTTATCATTAGCATTTCATACTAATCAAAGGTAGAATCTGTTAGAAAATCGAGACCGTGCATGTAACGGTCATGGTTCACGTAGCAACGTATTGTCCGGTTCAGGTTGCAACCAATCCCTAGTTTTGTAGCTTTGAGATTTAATTCCAAAACGCACGTCACTATGTAGAACACCCTCTGCACTTATATGCCCAATTTCCCCCCTTTGCATGGCACTTTTTTGACCCATATCTAGATCCAAATAAATAACTCGGATCAAACTTCCAGATCCCAATCCAAAAGGATTCGAGTCAAATCTAATAGGTATATCTCTACTCAAATTTAAATCAAGATTTTGCTATTTAATAAGATGCTAATCTCGAGAATCTCAAAAGAGATCTCAAACCCCAACCATCTCATTACTAATCTTGAATATCTCACATTCTTTAATCTAAATAAAAGAATGACCTCCATAGGTAAAATCCGAATGCCTCATTTTTTTCCTTTTTTTCTTAATTTAATCATTAACTTGAGCATTGGAGCTTACAGACATAGTTCCCAAAGAGTCGATCTATTATGAGACAATATGTGGTGATCGGTGTTACCCTGCACCATCAACCACAACTAGCAGATGCATTGTAGATATTTGATAAAATGCCTAAAAGAGTTTTTGAGTTTATTGCCGATGAAATCTTCTATGGGTTTTGCAAAGGAAAAATCAAATTCGCGCCTCCGTGCCTGCCCGTAGAAGTTAAAAGATAGCTGGCCAGAAGAAAAAATCGTACCTTCAAAAGCAAAAATGTTAACGACATTTGCCTCCCGTACGACGCCTCCTCCGAGCCCACAACCTCCCCATCCACCATCAACTACAACCACAACCGCCGGAAGTTTCAACAGCCTGTTCACCACCACCAGCCGCCGCCACCTCCTTGCTTCCCTCGCCATCTCGACCACCACTCCCTTCTTATCCACTCCACTCACCGAAGCTCGCGGCCTCTTCCAAATGCCCCCTTATCGACTCAGCAACCGGTATTTAACGTACATATATATGATGCGTTTGCTTGTTTGGGAACTTTGTGGTCGTTAATTGTTTGTGGGTTTTGATGATAAAGGTACTTTCTGGTTCGAGCGGGGGAATCTGAATACGAGAGCTTGGGGATAGTGAACACAAACCCGGTTTCGAAGACGTCCATGGACAACGGATTGTCGCTCAAGGGGAAGAAGCAGACTGTCAAAGCGGCTCTGGAATTGAGGGCAATAGGGGCTTGTGAAGGCAGTTGTTGGATTTGGCCTTCCATTACCCAGCGAGCTTATCAGGCTGCCGAGATTATTGCTTCCGTCAATGCGGTCAATCGCAGGTACACAATTTTTTTTTTTTTTTTGGGGGGGGGGGGGTGGCGCGGTGGCGAAGAATTATGGGTCTTCAAGAATCTCTGGGTTTTTGGCATTCAATTACACTACACAGCTCGTAAAGGTCCATTTGGGACAGTTTCTCCATTTTCATTTGGGACATTTTTTTCATTTTTGATATCCAAAACAAAAATTATTACTACTGTTTCTGTCTAAGTTTTATTTTGGTACAAGAACGAAATTTGGAATGGAAGTAGCATCTATTTGGGAACAAATGATCTAAAAGTACATCCTGGCACCAGTTCAATGAACAGTTCTGATTTCATCTGGATTCAGAATCAAAATACAGAATTTGGAACCATAGCCAAATGAGAGCAGAAAACTTATTCGTGTTGAAGATGTTGTGTGAACTTATACAGAATTTATAACCATAACCAAATTTATTTTTCTTGCAGCCGTATAGTCCCAGAATACAGCTTCTTGGATGCCCGGGGTCTGGGAGCTTATGAGGGCAAGAACTTAGAATCCATCTCTGAAGTAAGAACTCTCTCTATGCTAAAATGAATCAAGACTTTCCTCATTCTTCACGGCAATTTGCAATTCTACTGCCCTTAAGGAAGGAACTTGAACTGAATGCATAAGTGCTCTGGTTTGTCTTGGCATCCATGTTACTTTTAACATCCTATACTAAATCTATGTTATTCATGACAATGAACATGTTAAGAGAACCAGAATAGTGACTAGTGTAGTTAGAGAAAACTTGGAGTTAAGCAAATATCAGGCGTGATGCTTCTTGAATATAGTCAGAGCATCCGCTTGTGTAAGGGATCTTAGTGAGACACAGGCAATGCACGAAGAAGCAAGCAGTGGGGCCAAGCAAGCAACAAGCCTTGCGGAAGACTAGTGGCCCCCGTGGGTGCAGTCTCCTGCTATGCTCAACTGTGAGAGATCGCAAAGGTCTCCCCTGCCCGAAGAAATTCACACTGGGGAGCCATCCTCAGCCTGAGTGGTCACATTGCCAGATTGTTTTCCCTATTTTTTTTTGGGGGGGGGGGGGGTACCACACAATGTGCAAACAAGATAACTCAAATATCCGAAAATCCCTCTAAAGGTTACACAAAAGGGGTAGACATCATTTGTAAAGAATTTAATCCAAATAAGATATCGGAATATTGGGATAAACGTTATCCATAAGAATCCTAATCTTGGATGATTATTTGTAAGAATCCTAATTCTAGGAGATTTAGGATTGCTCCATGCTCCTTTATAAATAAACAGGTTCTCATTTCAGAAAAGGTATGTCTTTGATACTGGTGTGAATATGGCCTTCAAGTCTTCAGCATGTTTAGTGTCCAATTTAAGTATCGGGGTGTTTGCGCGGGGACTTTCTTGCGCCCTTTGACTATTTTCTTTCTTGTACATTCAGGCGGCTTGGCGACGATGTTTCCAGTTAATAAATTTATTGTTGTACCTTGGCAATAATAATTGGTGTCGTTTGTGGGAAATGTACGAAAAGTCAAGAAATCAATCTATAATGGCCTAGATGAGAAGCGCTATTAATGAATAGAGTCAAGAAGAAGCAGAGACTCAGTCCCTAGGACACCCACTAAGGTCACATGATGCCCTCACTCGCTCCACGAGACCTCTGTGAGATAACTCTCCTCATACCACTCGAGACTCCTAGCCTCTAGTCTCGAGAGCGACTCACTCTGAAGACCCACAAGAGACTCATCCCCCCAGTTTCACGAACCCGCTCGAGCCTGTTTTCTCAATGGTATCATGTGCGGAGTATGAAGTGTTACAATGACAACATGAAGAAGGGATGCTAACACTCCGAGAGTTGACGGGACTGCTGCAAAATATTATCATTTGCGAGACATTGCCACTAACACAAAAAAAGTTTGTGCCTAGCTCGACCCCACTCCAAGGAGTACAAAAAGAAATTTCGTATCCTGAGACCATGTCGAAGCCGCAAAAGACTCGATCATTGTCCCCTTCCCCTCGAAGGACTCGCGCACGAGACTCTCCTCCTCGTCGATTCGAGATCAAGAAAGGAAGGAAGCTCGCAAAAGGACAAGAGACACCTAGAAAAGTCCTCAAAAAGAGAAATACCTTGAGATTGTGGGAAGCACGTTCACTGATTAAAATCGAGTCTCGCAAGGGGTTTGGTGAGGAAGATCAATGAAATTAAAGACCCATCGACATTTAGCATAAGAGAAACGATTGATATGAAAAGGATGATTGAAGAAGTTTTAGAATGGAAAAAGTTATTACTCGTATCAAAGGATCAACCTCGGAGGAGAATTCTTTTTGTCCCTGCTATCACAGAGAAATCTTTGCCAAAGAAGTTCAAAATGCCCCAATTATCTACGTACTCAAGCAAGGGCGACCCTCATATTTATATTTAGAATTACGAGTTTGTTATGATGTTACATGGTTGGGAAGGTGCTATTATGTGCCAGTAGAGTTAGCAAATGTGCGGGTCGGCCCGACCCGCCTCCCACTTGGCCCACCCATTTCGTGGGCCAAACCGAATTTGGCCCGCGAGGGAGGCGGGCCAAGCCGGGTAATGGGAAATGGGGGACCAACACGGACTTATGGCCTTTAATTTACGGGCCAAGGTGGGCCAGGCTGGGCTGTGGGCCTACCAGGCCATTTTGGTGCATCAAATCATTTGATGCAGCCTCCATGGGAACAGTGAAGATGGCATGATTTTTCTTCACATGCTGAATTTTGCGGGCAAGGCCATGGGCCACAAAGCACTGGCCCACATGGCCTTGCATTCTTGGGGTGGGCTGGCCTAACCCGTCTGCTACAGTACTGGGTCGGGCTGGGAGGTGGGCCTATAGGCCGCCCGGCCCATCTGCCAACTCTATGTGCCGGGCTTTCTCCTTAACTTTAACAGATCATGCTCGGACTTGGTTCAATAGCCTCAATGAATGATCCATCTCCTCTTTTAGTCAATTAGGGCTAGAATTCATCAAGACCATTATTAAAAGCCACAGAATGAATGATTGCACATATCTGCTTAGTATCTGACAAAGTGGTAAAGAAACCCTCAGACAATATGTTGATCGTTTTAGGAACGCATTATTGGAACTACAAGACTTACAAATGGGTATGGCAATCGCGTGATGCTCCAAAGGACGAAATTGGTACCACTACAAGAATCCCTAGCTTTTGATAAGCCTGTATCATTGGTAGATCTGTTTGCTCGAGCCAACAAGTATATTTTATAGGCTGAAGTAATGCAAATAGTTGGAGGAAATGAAGATAGAGATAGGAAGAGAAAAGAAAAAGACTCCGATGAAGTGACAAGCCAGAGGAAGGAAAAAGCCAAAAGAAATGATGGTCCTCCACAACTCCAATTCGGAAACTATACTCCGCTTACAGAGCCTCTTTCTATTATATTAGCAGCCATTGAAGGGTTAAAACTTATTAAATTTCCTAAGAATGAAAGTGTGCGCTAACATTTAGCAGTAGATGCAAGAAGACAATTTAGTTTTTAAAACTTTTTCAAAAACCAAACAAAATAAGTAGCAGAAACGGATCACTTCTTGCAAGACATAGTGACAATAGCCATATGCATATTACAAAACCATAAAATATGGAAATACTTGAACAGGAACCGTTACCTCAAGCTCGAAGAGGATGCTAGTTCCTTTTGTTGTGCGTCTGACTTGAACTGTTCAATCTCTCGGTTAAGCTCCGGCGAATTTGTCACGAATGAGCTCCACATTTGCTCCCGAACTTATCCTTGGCTAACCAAGCCACCCCAACAAATGTAGGAGACCAATTTAGTCCACTCATAGGCAGCCACTGGAACCCCTCGCCGGACTTGTGCTAGTCGTGTCTCGAACGAAGGTGAATGAGAGCTGGGACCGTTCTTCACGATCAATCCATCTCATGGACTTAATAAGCGGGATTTAACAAAAGGGACTGGGGTTGTAAATCCACTGCCAACAACTCTTGCCAATATAGTCATCGAAAAACTTGCTAGAAATCACTGTTGCTATTATCGTTGGCAACTCTTGCCATCACAACTGCTAGGACCACTGGAGAACGAACCGCAACTGCTGCTGACCGCCTTCAATAGCACACTGCCAGCTGCTAGCAACTCTTGCCAGCATCGGGATGCAGCTTACTAGCTGATGGTGTTAGCTGTTGCAATGGAGACAACGAACAGCTTCGCCGGACTAACCATTGTCCGTTTTGCAAGCTTTCGATTTCTGTTGATTTAACCCTTCCATCCATAATCTTCTCCAAGAAGCTTCCTTCCAAAGCGACTATCTCCTCTTTCCAATGTATGTCATATGTATATATCATATATATATATATGTTATATTATATGAAGGAAGCCATGAGGGAGAGGGAGAAGTTGGCTGCCGGTGCACTACTTATATATCTATATATATATATTATGAAATGTAGTCGAAATTACAAAGAAGAAAAGAGAAGATCGAAAGAATGGAGAAGAACGGACAAGATAAGGAGAGAGACGAGAGCCATTGTGTGGTGCATTTAATGCATTGTTGCAGCCTCTTTAATTTCTCTTCAAGCGCAATTAATGCACCTGTTGAGAGCCCTTCTCTCCTTTCTTTCAATTGGCTTTTCAAAGAAGCCAATTTTCCCTTTTTTAATTTATTTATTTAATTCTTATATAATATGTATAACTATTACACACATGAATAAATTATTAAGAATTAATTACACGCAGTTATCTTACTAAAACCTCATTAACTCTTAATGATGTTTTGATTAACTATTAACTCTTAATGGTAATTTAATTTGAGTTAATGGTAATTTAATCTCCATTAACTCTTAATGGTGGATAAGAACAATGTACCACCTTAGATTCACTAATCCAATGCTATGCATTCTATTCGGTGTGACGTTCTAGGTTCACAACTGAGTAGCAATCAGAACACGTAAAACTCTTTAACGCCTTTTGAACACTTCGATCTACAACGAGGATTTTTCCATCTCCTTAAAGCACCTTGAAAGGTCCTAAGTAACTCTAGCATAGGCTTAGAACGATCCTATCAGCAATGAAATCAATACTTCAAGTAAACCTATTTGGTCTTTCGATTATCGTGCACTATAATCCTTCCATTGACTAACATTCCGACTGAGTGAGAGCCAATTGACTAACTAAACTCACAAGATTCAGTAACTATTCCAAGATCCAATTTGGGGTGGTCGAGATGACACATCAAAACTCCTAACATTGGAAACTCCTTTTTGATCTTGCATGCCTTGGCTAAGGATTTCTACAATCACTAACCAGCTGAGATAGCATAGGATGTTCACCTCAAGCCGAAGATCAATGAATTTCATCAACAATCACCTACCTCCATACACCATTACACAAAGACCACACAGAGAGCATTCCCACCTTTCACTCTAGTTGGTTCTGTTCAACGACGAATCTTCAATACTGGCATACAAGACAATCGTGTTGCCTCCATTTCGAGGACTAGATACACAATTGAAAGCCAATAATAGATCATTAATTCTCTGAGTCACGTGATTTGTTACGTGCGTCACATTCAGTAGATGTTCAACCAACACCTACCTATATGTTTACTATCTACATCTCATGTAATATGGCATGTGACTCATCATCATTTATCATTAGCATCTCATACTAATCAAAAGTAGTACCTCATGTGCTAGTTCATAATCGATTAGTCATAGTCCCCTTCTAAGAAATCTTAGGATTATGAATCACTTTAAGAAATCATGTGTTATAGATCTTTGTTACATATTCTTAATAACTTAAGAATAAGATCATCAGAATATCTAGGGACTCATTCATATACAATTAGAAAGCTTATGAATGAAGATATGATAATTTAATTAACTGCAAAGATTAATCATATGCCCAATAGATGTCATCCAAATCATTAGGGTGTATCACTAACAAAGAAGACGAACAAACCTTTAGGAAATAAAAGGGATGCTTTCTATCAGTTCCATTCCATGACACCCACAAGCACTCAATGGACAAATGTTGTGAGTTGAAGAATTAAATAGAGGCTTTGATTAAAGAGGGGGAACTGAGAGAATTTGTAGACACAAAAGCCTAGAGGTATGAACAGACAAACTACCCTAAAGTCAAGAGGCATAACTCAAGGCAAGAAGAGCAAGAAGAAAACAAAAGTTCTTATTAATACAAAGAATAGGGATCCAAGAAGCATTTTTTTGCCATTCGAATGTCTAAGTTTTCAAGTGTTCTGATTCCTCTCAAGGGTTTTAGACATTCGAATGGTGAAAAAATGCTTCTTGGATCCCTATTCTTTGGATTAATAAGAACTTCTGGTTTTCAAGTGTTCTGATTCCTCTCAAGGGTTTTAGACATTCGAATGGCAAAAAAATTCTTCTTGGATCCCTATTCTTTGGATTAATAAGAACTTCTGTTTTCTTGTGTGTTAGACATTCGCATTTCCTTTTTTGTGTGTTTTGTTTCTTAGGACAATAAATGCACAAGAAAGGCCAAAGCCTCGACAAACACTCAAACCTAGCACAAGAAACGTGAAAAGTGTGAGGATGATTTGGAAACAGAAATGCAAAAAGTGAGAGAATGATCTAGAATCAGAAATGCAAAAGGCGTTACAATGGTTTAGGATAAACCTAACACCAAAAATGCAGAAAGCATGAGAATGATCTAGAATTAGAAACGCAAAAAACATGAGAATGATCCAAAATTAGAAACACAAAAAACGTTACAATGATCTAAGAAAAAACTAGTATTAGAAACACAAGAATCGCTAGACTAATAGGGGGAAAACCTAACATCATAAGTGCAAAATGCGTGAGATCGAATTAAAACTCAGTATTGAAGCATGGAATGTGCAGGAACGATCTAGGGCTCAATATCAAAAAATTGAAGAGCAAAAGCGTAAGAATGGTCCAAAAACCTAAGCGCAAAAGCATGAGAATGAATCAAAGCGCATAATAAATAAGAACGATCCTAAAATTTAAAACGTAAGAAATGATAGAGAAACAAAGGCATTCCATAATACAGTCTACTCTTCCATCTAAGAAACTCGAATGAAAGTGTGAAGGAATTGATGTGTCATGAGAAAGAGTCGGGTTGGCCCAAAAATTGGCCAAGCCCCTGACCTATCGCAAGAGACCTGCAAAAGTCTCTCGCGGAAGCTAGAAGAAGGTGGAAGTCATGCGGCAGGCGTGCGAAACTTGTGTCTGAAACAAGCACGAGGTGTGTAGTAGTGGCTTGGCAGAAGCTTGGTGAGATGCAGGTGTTGCACAAAGAAGCAAGCAGTGGGGCCAAGCAAGCAGCATGCCTTGTAGAAGACTAGTGGTCCCTGCAATCTTGCTGCACCCCTACAACCCCCAATATGCGGTCTCCCACTACACCCAACCGCAGGAGACAACAAAGGTCTCCTACGCCCAAAAGTTTCCTAGTAGCTGGTTAGGAGACTAATAGGTCTCTCGGAAATTCACATCGAGGAGCCATCCTTGCCTCGTGTGGTCACACCACTAGATTGTTTTCCTCATGGGGGAAGGGGGGGGGGGGGGAGTTCCACGCAATGCGC
This sequence comes from Diospyros kaki, assembly GCA_036245055.1. Taxonomy (NCBI): domain Eukaryota; kingdom Viridiplantae; phylum Streptophyta; class Magnoliopsida; order Ericales; family Ebenaceae; genus Diospyros; species Diospyros kaki. The sequence continues at coordinate 11,350,731 of BSEG01000003.1, forward strand.
AAACAAAATAACTCTAGCATCCGAAAATCCCTTTGAAGGTTCCATGAAAGGGATAAGCATCATCCGTAAAGAATTCTAATCCTAATAAGATCTCGAAATATTGGGATAAACATTATCTATAAGAATCCTAATCCCAAATTATTCTAGAATGTCAAGATAGACATTATATGTAAGAATCTTAATTCTAGGAGATTTAGGATTGCTCCATGTTTCTTTATAAATAAATAGGCCATCATTCCAAAAAATGTACGTTTTTGATACTAATATAAATACGACCATTAAGTCTTCAACATTTTTAGTATTCGACTTAAGCATTAGAGTATTTGCATGAGAACTTTTCTGCGCCCTCTGATTGTTTTCTTTCTTACAAACTCAAGTGGCTTGACAATGACGTTTCTAGTCAATAAATTTATTGTTATATCTCAGCAACAACAGTGATGATATTTTGAATGAATGTTTTATAGTTTGTGTCATATCAATGCAAAGATACAAAACATCAATACAAAATATCAATCAAAGTATCAACCTTGAGTATTTAAATAATATTTTTTGATAAATCAATGTTTTAAAAACCATACCAAATTGACCGGTCTTACCAAGGAAGTGGATGGTAGCCAGTTTGGTTCACCAAATAAATTGTCTAAGTGAAAAATTGGTGGTCCTTGAATAGGTGAGCGAACCAAAAATCGGAAAAAATAGACCGTTTCACTTGTCCGCCTTTTCACTCAAAACCAGTGAGCAAACTAAATGTGTTGAATCAATTTCACAGAAAAAAGAAAATTAAAACAAAGTCATTACAATTCCACGCAATTGGAGTCACGAGTTAATGAATTCACAAGTCACCAAACTTCTTGATGACCTTGGTATTGGCAGAGAGAGAGAGAGAGAGAGAGAGAGAGAGAGATGGTCATCTCTTTCACCTCAGCTTCCGATGATGGCTCGATCTGCACTAGAGAGGGAAAATGAAGAAGAGAGCATGTCTGCAAAACTGTGAGATAGGGGAACTAGAAAGAGTGGGTGAAATGACTAATAAATGAAAATTGGAAAAGTCATAAATGAGTTTCTTGGGAAATGAAATTAGAGAAGTGGGGGTTTATGGGGAAATGTGGAAGTGGGTTTGGGGATTTACTTTCACTCAATTATTTTTATTTATTTTATTCTTCTATTTTAAAATTTTAATGCTTCTTCTATTTTATACATTTTAATGGTCTTTCATATATTTGACCCTTTGCATAAATTTAAATTTCTGTTTTTATTTTATATGTTAGTTTTTTACTTTTTTGTATATTTTTAATTTTTAGTTATAAAAAAATTAACATGTTATGTGGTGAGTTTTATTTTTTACATCATAATTTTAATTATTATATAATTTATATATTTAATAAAATAAAAACCAGTTCAACCTCAATTCGGCTCTGATCTGACCACTGAATTGTGAATCTCTTCTCTTTTTGGTTGGATGTTTAGTCCAGTTCTAAAACCATTGATTTCAACCTCTACACAGTACTAACACAGCACTGTTGCTTGGAAACTAACTAGGCAACCTTGACCTTAAGAAACAAGCAGGAACTAAGTGGATAGACCTTGAACTTGAACCCATATTTGATCTCAGGTGGACAACCTTTTTTAACTCAAGAATCTATTAGGGAACTATGTGGATGAAACCTTGAACTCAAAACCCATTCTTGACACCAATGGTGCCCTATACACAATCCTTTGGAGGTTTTCTTATTTCTAAAGCTACACTTTATAGTATGTGCTCAATCCCAGCTTCACTAGGTGCTCCAGATTCTCCTTGGTCTCATATGAAGTGACTGACTTCAACACTCAGCTAGGTAAGTCTATCAAGACCAACCAATCTGGTTTGTAGACTTATTTAAGAGAATAATCTCACCCTCAAAACAATAGGACTCATCTGCATCTATTGCAGGCTAACGCAATATCATGGAGATAGACTTCTCATTCACTATTTAAAATAGATTAGCAACATTGTTGTTACTTAGCCCCCATTTAACTTGTTGAACAGTTGGGGTTTCTGCTAAGTACAAACTCATGTGCATAACTTAAATCCCATCTCCTTTGTTGCCAATGAGATCAAATCTCATCTGACTGAGTCCTTTTAGATTAAGAAATCCATTAGAAATCTGCCTTGAATCAATCTGGACTGGAAATCCATCTCACATATTGAATGGCTATAAATCCATTAGGAATTCACTATTTCACATGAGCATGCCTTAATCAATTTGAACTTCCCTTTGAAGATCTCATTGTAAGCCTTCTATATTTTACAAAAGTAGGCACTGGTTTATTCCACAATCGTTCCACTTCCTCTCAGCAAAGGAAAAAGCTGAAATTCTGTTCCCATGGAGGAATGTGCAAGAAAAGTATGTTGTTTAGACTTCCAAGAAATAGCATCTCCAGCTAATATTAAAATCCATGCACTACTGATTTCCCATCATCTAGAGATGAAGTCCACATAGCATCATTGTACCTTTCTAGTAGGAAACGTTCCATAGTGCAACCCCAACGTGACTTCCAGGATTATCAATGGGTTGGCATAACTGTCCAACTGTGAAAGCTATCTAGTCTTGTGCAGTGCATAAGATACATGAGACCCCCATAAATTGAGAGTGTGTTACAACTCGGAGTGCTTCATAATAATTGAATGTTTTAGAACATTCTTAATATAACTTGATAGAGTTAATGCAATCCATAATCAGATTTGTTGGCTTGTATCCCATAATCACTACTTTCCATATCAGTATTGAGGATAGCATACTATCCACGTGTAGATATATATACTACACTAGAATGCCTTTGGACTTGCTGTGCACACGAGTACCAACATCCAATGATTTCATAACCAGCCACTGTAGTAGAGAAAACTGAACTCAAATATTTTAGAAATGCAATTCCATTTGCTGTTTCTTTGATAGACGTTCAAAGACTAATTCATTTCTCTTTAGACTTTGTTGCTCCTCTACTCCCACTATTTCAGTTCCGTCTTTGAGAGTAACTTGTTTTCAAAGAAATCAGCATGAACATATTCATTAAGAGAATGAGGAACAAGAGATTCTAGGCTCAAAATTGCTTTGCTGGTCATAGAAAATCTAACACATGCACAACTAGATCTGAGATAATAAAGCTTTTACCCTTCGTAAGAATACTATGAACTCAATCAAGTTTGCTAGAAACTCTAGAAACAATTTCAAATGACGTATTGGTGAACAAATATTTTACTACATGCAAGGCATCTCTCATGATTATTGAGGCCATAATCAGATATCAATCCTTCCTTATCCAAAAGTGTCATGATGTTGAAATGGACGCTAACCAAGTCAAGCAAAACATATGGAGTCTAAAACTACCAATTAAAATATAATACTTACCAGACAAACACTGTTCCCGAGTATAATTTCCTTATCTGCTTTAAAATTATTTCAAAGTCATACACTAAGCAAAGAACTATTACTAGATTCTTTCGGCTATCAAGTACATACATAACCTCCCTTTGAAGCATTGATCTTCCAGAATTGAATTTCAATTCAACTGAACCTTTTCCCACCACAACTGAAAAGAAGAATAAGAAATTTCCATAAATATATAGAGTTTATCTTCAATAGTTTCATAGAAAGAAAACATATACTTGTCTGTTTTTCTCTTTTTCTTTTTTCATTTATGATATTGGCTATCATCAACAGCTCTTCCTTCTTATCTCAAGTACCAGCTTCTTCTTCAATCCGTAGGTGATATAGTAGTTTATTAAGATAAAAATCTACCATGTTATTTATGCATTTCATACAATAATCCTACTAAGATAATGGCAACATATACAAATAGAGTCACCTTTCTTAAGGGTTTATCAAACCTAATAAAAAATGTCAGTCCCTTAACCACTATGTTGTTGCTCACATAAAATTTCTTGGTTTTTTATTGTCCAACAGCATACATAGGCAGCCTTCAATGAGTTTTACAAGTCCTTTGCATGCTTAATCTCCTTAAAATACTGCTGCAAGAGAACCAACTAGAGAATTCAAAATACTGAGACAACGGAGATAAAATTTCTGGACTGCTGTAGTAGCTTTATCACTAATTTCTGCTACAGGTGCACCAGGACATAAGGGAAATCACGTGCAAAGTTCCATTAGAGCATGGAATATATCCAGCTGCTTCTAAAGAAATTCCATCTTTTACTTCCAGCAGCCAGTTTTATCCATCAATAATGATTCTAGGTCCACAAAACCAAGAATAACAGGAGAAGTTATAGGAGTAGACGTATTTTCAAATTGTTAGCAAATCCAAAATAGTTACTATTGTAGTTAGAGAAAACCTGGATTAAAACAAAAATCAGATCTCTTGCTAAGACGCACAACGCTTCTTGAAGATAGTCAAAGCCTCTTACTTTTCAAGAGATCTAGCAACTCTATCTCTGGGATTCTACTTAGCTTGGATTTGATCCCATTCCCTCACTGTTTTCACTAACTAATGGGAACCAAGCGCTTCTCATATGTGTATATGTGTATACTGTTTAGTGTACATGTGTATTTCCGTGAATGTTTATATATTGAAGACAAATCCTTTGGACTTCTTACGTTTTTTAGGATACCTTCTTAATTTCAAAATGTTTTTTCGAGTTCCTAATTAATGCATAACTTATCCAGTTAATGTATGTCTCTTTATGTTTTTTGGGTAGCCTAGTGTATTGGGTTCCCAACTCATTAATTTAAAGAATAATGCTATTCATCTAGACTAGGTGGCACATTTTCATTGGGCAATAAAAAGGTGCAAATGTCAATGTTTATTGTGTACCTTTTCATTGCCAAATGAAAAGATGCCACATAGACTGGAAATTCAGTCTAGATGAATAGCATTACTCTAATTTAAACTACTTAATTTAAATCATTTTTCAACAAAACATGACTTAACAATAGGTTGCATGGAAATGCATCAGGTATATGAATCAGATAGTATTTCTCCAAATATCAAGCCACCACCGTTTGATGATGGAACGCCAAATGAGAGTGTAGCAGACGTGTTTGTTCGTGTTACACAACTCATGTCAATCCTAGAAACCCAGTACTCCGAGGACACCATCATCATCGTTTCACCAGACTCGGACAACTTGACAATCCTGCAAGCTGGTTTAACTGGACTTGATCTTCGAAGGTAACTTGCGCTCACTAGCTACTACTACTACTAATAACAAGAAGATACTAAGCCTTTTATCAAACTATTTGGAATCGGTTGCATGAATTTTAACTTTCCATTCATTTCTAAATAGCTACTACCACTAGTTTTGAGAAGATACATTTTTCACAGGCACAGTGAACTATCTTTTGGTCCTGGTGAAGTCAGATTTATTGATGCTAGTAGCATACCTTCTTACAAGCAGCCTGCATCTGCTGTATACAAGTGTTTGAATCCTCCAAAGTGCAACTGAAACTATTTATTTGGATATTTATTTGTCACACCAACAGAACTGGGATTTCTTGCGGGATCTTGACTCATTGTACAGATAGTTGATTCGTATCTATTTGTCAATATAATTTGAATTTGGTTGAAATGTTAGCTTTGGCCAAATAAAGATTTGGATCACTGTCATATATTTTCACTTTTGGGATTTATCCTTACCAACAAAGTAAAGGCACATTGCATACAAAAATAATTCTTGCAAAGCGAGAAACCCCACTTTCTAAAACTGAAACTGCTATGGTGCTTGATCATTAGTTGGCAAGTGTGAGAGGCTTGCAGACTAGCTTATTTTAGCATTTTACTAAAATGTTTCTTTCTTATCATAGTTGTCAATATCATATTATACTCATTACAAAAGTGGTACTAAATATACTTGATATCGTTTCAGTTAAATACTGAACATATTGGGTGGTATTAGCTCAATATTAGTTAAAATCTTAAGATAGCAAGTTATTGTAGGTCCCTAGTAAAACTCCAAATTTGATTTTTCTTCTATAGCTAAACTAATGTCTTATTTTATTTTACACGGATTACTTCTCATTCCCACTTACCGAATACAAAAAGTGAAAACCTTAACAAATTAATATGTTCATAAAATAAAAATGCAAATGTTATGTATTGTTAAAATTAATATGTTAACCTAAACCTTAAGAAAACCCTTCATTGGTCTCAAACTGTACAAAGAAGTACAAAAATACAAATGTTACGTCTTGTTATTTTGTTTAGGTTATGTATGTTTATGTTAGGTTATGCTATTTTTTAAAAATATTATTAAGTTATTATAAATTTACTTAATATCAATATCATATGGTATCAATGACATCCAATATCTTTAACTAGTATGATATTGGCAACTATATTTGCTCTATGCCAACTAATTTATTTCCAAAGTTTGTCACAGTTCCAAAAGTCCTCACCATGAAGGAAGGTTTTGAACAAGAATTTTGCGGTGAGTATTATGCTCTTTATAAAAGAGTAATGAAGATTTTTTGGTAATCTCTTATTTTCCATAGAACCAATTTATATTGGTATTTAAAGTGGATCTCGAAACCATCTTAAGGGAACAAGAAAACTAACCAATAAGAAAACTAACTACTAAGAAAACTTGTACATTAGGAAGCTAACTAAAAAGGAAAAATTATTTATATATTGAATATCTATATATTAGGGAACTAGAATCCCGTAAACTAATCAACATAATTCCATAATTTACACTATTCAACACTCCTCAAGCTTGTGAGTGGTTATTTTTCATTCCCAGTTTACCAAGAATTTCTTGAAACATTACCTCAAGGCTCTGTCCACGAGCCGATCGATATTTGGTAAGGGATAAGAATCCTTTGGACATACTTTGTTTAGGTTGGTAAAGTCTACACACATTTTTCATTTACCTGAAGACTTCTTTACCATCACCACGTTTCACAGCCACGTGGTGTAATGTACCTCCCTTATGAATCCGACTTGGAGGAGATTCGATGTCTCCTCAGCTACTACTAGTCGCCTTTTTTCACCCAATTTTCTTTTCTTTTGTGCAACTGGCTTCGCATTTGAATCTATCGCTAACGTATGGAAGATGAAAGATAGGTCAATGCCCGACATGTCTATGGGCGTCCAAGCGAAGCGGTCGATGTTTTGTTGTAGCAACATGGTTAATTGCTCGTTGAGGTCATGGGAAAGTGTGGTGCTGACCCTAGTTATCTGCTCTAGGAGGTCCCCCAAACTCACGGGATTTAGCTCTTCCATGGCTTGTGGTTGGCAATCCAGGAACTCACTCCATGGATCCAACTCAACCATGTTTATGTTGTGGTTCACAGATCGACTACTGATGGCAATGATATGATTGTCGTGACTCCCCCTAGCAGGTGGGGAGCGCTGAACTCTCAAGTTGTCATTATAGCACTGTCGGGCTTTTTTTTGGTTAGCGTGGACCACTTCAACTTTGGTGGTCGAGACCGAGAACTTCATGGTCAAATGTGGAGTAGAAACAACTGCGCTCAAGGAGTTGAGGCACGGGCGACCCAGTAGGGCGTTATAAGCCGTCTAACAATCAACCACCAAATACTTGACGCTGACAGCTTTAAGTAACTGTATTAACTCGAACGTCATTAGCAGCTCCATGTACCCCTTCACATTCACCTACTCCCTCAAAAAGCCTACCAGGTTTCCGTTAAATGGTCTCAAATCTTCTTCTGGTACCCCTAGCTTCTTTAAAGTTGACAAGTATAGCAAGTGGGCCAAGCTCCCTTAGTCCATTAGGACCTTCTTGATGACAAAGTTGGTTGCGACCACTAATATCACCATGGGATTGTCTAAGTTCTAGTCGATCATGGCATAGTCTTCATCAGTGAAGGAGATCACTAAGTGTCGGCCCATTCCTCTCGACTCGTGTTTAGTGCTTCTAACAGTCATCACCACCCTCAGGTGACACCTTATTGCTGAGTTGGAATCTTTTCCGCCCACAAAGCCCCCAAAAATTATGTCGATAACCCTTCGTACTTGATCTAGGGGGGCCGCCTTGGCTTCCTGACCTCCTTCATCCCTAGGTCTTCTTTGCAGGCTATGACTTTTCCTTGGACGTCGATCATCACGTGGATCTCTACTCCGACTCCACCTCCTATAGACATACTAGTGAAGGTGGCCTTCTCTGACTAGCTTCTCAATATGGTCTTTGAGGGAGGTACATTCTTCGGTCGTGTGGTCGAACATGCGATGATAATCACAACTCTTATTGGTGTCCACATTAGGGTCAGAGTTAGGCCGAGCTCTCACCTTGGGAAGTGGAATGACACTTGAGTTATAAACTTCTTGGAAGATCCAATCTCGCCTTGTCGTCAGAGGGTTGTAAGTGTTATAACGCAATCGGGGTGGTTCGGGAACCCGGGTTGGTTCTATTCACCCCCTGGCTCGGTTTCTATTTTCTTGTCTTTGATCGGAGTCCTTCTCAGGGTGGCAGTTGTAATACCCGAGAACATTGGGTTATTTAAGAAATAATATTTTATTAGAAAAATCAAATTTTGAGGAAAATAGGTATCAAAATAGTCCGATAAATTGGTCGAATCGACTTTCGGGAGTACCCTGGAGCCGAGATGCCTAAAGAAAATGATATGGAAGTGTCGAGTAATTTAAGATATGATTTATGGCATCGAAAGAATTTGAGTCGGGAATAGTTTTCGGTACAACTAAAAATACAGCTTCGAGATAGGCTGTAAAACCGAATTATTATTGGGGGCCTCTGGAAAGACAACGGAACCCCGAGGGTATTCATATTTGATGTGTAGAACAACCCTTCAGTGGTTTCAGGAAGAAACTAATGGATTTGGGGGCTAAAACAGAGATTCGGGCCAAAGTGCAATTTCTTAAAGTTTATCGAATTGGCCGGAGGGAGGTCAAGATGGCGAGATTTTGGAATCTTCCGAGAAGGAAAGAATGTTTTTATGACTTGAGGGATGTATTATCAATATTAGAAAGTTCAAGGGCTTAGTGGAAAATGGTCAAAGTGAAAATACCAAAATTAGGGGGTGAAAGTGCAATATTTGAAACTTGAAGCTAGGAAGCTTCCTGCCATGGCCAAGAGACCAAATCTGGTCGCCGACCAGTGCCTACCAACCATGGGGAATGGAGCCAAATGGGTCGGGGATGCCTTTGGGTCGGGTTTGGGTCGACAAGGGAGCATGGGTTGGCCGGAAAATGAAGATTTCTGACCAAGTTTTCGGTCGGATTTTGGAAGCAACAAAAGTGATGATTACGGTCGGTTTTTGCAGCAAATAGGTTGATCCAAGGGCGGTAGAAGCCTCAAAGGGGTCAGGTTAGCAAGCCTTGAGCGTTTGGAAGCTCCATTCGCCTATAAATAGGAGATGGCCGAATGCCTTCAAAATTTAATTTCTTAGATCTGCAAATTCGTGAATAAATTGAGAGCAACAGATAAGGGGTTTTTGTTTCCCATGTCCAGAGGATCATTCTTGTGAAATTTGAGGAATTTTCGTTGAAAGATGAGGGAGTTATGAAGCTTCGACGGAAAATCGAGCTTCGTCGGAAAATCGGGTTGAGCAGTCAAAAAATGGCTCCAATCGTTCGATTTGAAGCCATAGTCTTGTATAGGATGAAGAGAGGAAGCCATAGGTTCAAACGGGAGGTCAAACGGAGTTCAAAGGAGGGAGAAATCGCGATTAAACCAGGCGAGGCGCGGCTGTCCGGCGAACTGCCGGAGGAAGAAGATGAAGCGCGTGCAGTACACGCGCCGAGAGTGGAGGCGCGTGAGACAACTTCGAGCGGAGCGTGAGGGCGCGTCCAAGCTCCAAAAATTGTGAAATAAATTTCTAAATTCCTCTAAATTCCATTTCTAGCTCCTGTAGAAAAATATTTGGATTTGGAGTTCTCTAGGTCTCGTTTCTAGAATCAAAGTGCCTCGTTTTGCGTGAAAACGCACCATCCGGGTAAGTCCAGTATTTTTTTCTTGATTTTCATAGTTTATAATGATTTTTTGTGAAGAAAGATTGGAGAAAATAGCTTTGGAGGGATTTATTTGGATTTTTAGAGGCCAAAAATAGAAGAAAATAGAGAAAATATGGAAATTATGAGAAAAATAGGTTTTTGATTATTATATCTTGTTTAGGGTGCCTTGAGGATTAAAGTGATGTAATTGGTACAAATTTTGAGATTGGCACGAAAAACGAGGTCAGGCACGCAAATCGAGGCAGTGCGCGCTTTTTGAGGTACTTTGGATTTTGTCAAAAGGTGAATTGTTCTATCCCAAAAATTGTTTATTCAAAGTCATTCTCTTAAACTTGATTTGATCCATGCAAATGTTTTGCTGCATGTGAATGGTTTTTAACCTGTGATGGTTGGTTTCATAAGGATTTGTCCCGAAATGTTTTAAGCATGTGCATTGAATTTTGTGGGATAAATTATGTACATGAAATGTTGTTTATGCATTGAGTTATGTTTTGTGGCATTGGCGTGTTTTTTATGGGATGTCAACCTGGGATGTTATCTGGATAGTGTAGCTGTGAGTCCCAAGTGTGTTTGTCAAACAGGGGTATCTCGAGCTGTGTGCTGGGATGACTGCCTCGGTTTTTATGCCGGACTTGGTGGCGAGGGAAGTTGCACTAGGGTAACAGGTTGTACATCTGGGATGGGATGTCAATTTATGAGGTGGCACTTGAAGTGGTAGCACTAGGGAAACGTGCCAAGGGAAAATACCCACTTGTGACGGGGGCTGAGAGTGGACACCACCCTTGCGAGTCGACAAGTGATGGGGCTGCGAGTGTACACCACCTCGGACCGGCAAGAGGGGGCTGCGAGTGGACACCACCCCAGATGCCTTGCGCGGTAGTATTATTTCCAAGGCGGACGTGGATAGTGTTGATCATCATTTGGCCAGGATTAAGTTTGGCGTGTGCTCCGTAAGCTTCTGAGTGGGAACGTAATGATGACGGGGTGATTCCCGGGTTCATGCATTGACGTTGCTTCCTCTTAAGCCAGGACTGTGTTGTGCTAATGTGTCAATGTGGTTGTGATGCCTTTAGAGAGATTGCATTTTCCCCAGTTAGGGTTAAGTGCTTGGTGGGTTTCTCTTGGGTCGGGTTTTTGTCATGATATTATGTTGTTTCATATCTTGCATACATTCATGAAAACGTTTTGAACTCTCACTTTGATGATTCATCATCTTATGTTGGACTTTTGTCCCTGGAATATTCAACGTTCCAAGTGAAGGTAACAGTGCAAAAGGGAAAGGAATTGCCGAAGGTTGGCGGAAACTTGTAGGTGGATCATAGCATGTATTTTGGATTATATGCTTTCCATTATGATGATGTCATGTTAGACAATGGTACAGTTTTTGGATGTTATATATAAGATGATTTCAGTTATGTATTACATCAGGTTTCGATCTAGCTTCTACATTTGTTTAATGATGATATTACCTGTTTTAGCTTGATGTTTTTAAGTTTGATATGCTAAGAAGGTAATTGGAATTGTCAGGGAAGTTATGGATTTAAGTGTTATGTAGTGGAATGTGCATGTCTAGGCTAGTTCTGGCTAAGGAAAGATTTGGTACTTAAGTGTGTCCCATGTGACCCACCTCTCTTTCCTGGGAACTTACCTAGTGCGCTATTCATGAGCAGATGCTTTTATTACATATTTATGGAAAAAAAAATATATCCTCGAAATTCATGATGGTTTATTCCGCATATATTAACGCCCCTCGGTTGGAGCGGGGTGTTACAGCAGTGATACTCGAAATATGCCCTTGGTCGCTGGTTCGGTTGTGACTGGGCCTGTGGCTGGTAGTTACTGCGTCTAGCAGTCAATACTTCTTCTACTGTTATATAACTAGCTGCTCATAGTCAGAGTTCGTCCAAGTCGATAAGAGGCTTATGAGCCAAAGAGTTGACAAAGAACCCAGGCTTAAGCCCTTCCATGACAGTGTGCAAGGAGACAACCGAGTTGAGATTCTTAATTTGGATGGCCTCCTGGTTAAATCGATTCATGAAAGCTCGGAGTAGCTTGCTTTTTCCTTACTTTAAGTTGATCCACTAACTGAGGTTTTATGATGAGCTCGGCTGGTGGAGAAGTGGGTGAGGAAACGAGTGGGGAGCTTGGAAAAGTTGTGAATGAAGGTTGGCTCAAGGGTAGAAAACCATAGTAGGGTGAACCTCTTCAAAGTGCTAGGAAAAACATGGCACATGATCGAGTCGGTTCCCCCACTCAATAGCATCAAGGAGTTGAACATCCTTAGATGCTTTTGAGGGTCGATGGTTCCATCATATAGCTCCAATGTTGTAGGAAGGCATAATCCCTCTAGCAAGCGTATGGACATGATGAACTCTAAGAAAGGGTGTCTTAGAGTGTACATGGATGCTGATGGTGGAGGAGTAGGAATGTGGATAGGCTGGAGCTGTTGATAATGGCTGACCTCTGTGTCGTCTTCAACCCATTCATTGCGTTGGTCGCCCTGCTGGTTACAGATTAACTTGGAAACTTGGTCCTGGAGCTACCGAATGGTTCAAAGGAAGGCCTCCATAGTTGTCGGGTTCTCTGGTTAATGGTTGTTGGTGTTTGGATCTTTCTAGTTTGGGGCTATATTGTTGTGGCTTATGGTTCTGACCATGGATAGTTTGCAGAGGAGACTGTAGGGATTTGAAGTGTGGGGTAGGTAAGTTTTACTGGGCCCCACGGTGGCCACCAAATGTTCCTTTTGGCCCAACGAGGTTCGTAGGACTATTTGTAATAGCGGCGGAATGTCACAGTTCGATGGTCTTCGCGGTGGGGTGGCGGGCACTTGCAACCACTCCGACGCTCAAGTCAGTGAGGATTTAGAATCTCAAAGTGTTGGTAAGGTTTGGAAAGAACATACCTTGGCATGTGATCAAGTTGGCTTATATAGAGATGAAGGTACCTTACGTGTCGCTATCCATCGTGGGAAAATAAAGGGGTGAGATGCACAATAGTGATAGGGATCATCATTGAAGATCCCATATTTGATGAAGATTATGAGTTGATGAGGATCAATGTGTGAATTGTTCAGGATTGATAGAATCTGTTACTAGCGTAAGAATCTCGGCTTGAATGGAAATGTTATCTAAGCTTTTGGGCCAAGATCTGGCCTAAGGACTGGGCTAAATGCTAGGTAATGGGTCGGCCAACCGAAACTACACAGCCCACCAGGCATGATATCGCCTACGCTGTAAGTGTTACTAGTAGATATCAATCTGATCTAGGTGAGGAACACTAGAAAGCCAGGAAACATATCTTAAAGTGCTTGTGAAGGACTAGGGATATGGTTTTGGTTTATGGAAGTGGTGATCTTTGTGTTGACGGGTTCACAAATTCAGACTTCCAGTCTGATATAAATGATATAAAGTCTATATCGGGTTCACATTCATTTTCAATAGTAGAGTAGTTAACTGGAAGAGTTCCAAATAGGAAATAACTACATATTCCACCACGGAAGCTGAGCACGTTGCTACATGTGATGTTGCAAAAGAAGTTATTTAGATGAAGAAGTTCATAGTTGAACTTGAATTGTTTTCATCCATTGAGTTGCTGATTCTTTTGTATTGAGACAATAATGGGGCTATTGCACAGACCAAGGAACCAATGTCTCACAAAAAATCCAAACACATCGAGCTTCTCTTCCACCTCATTTGAGAGACTATAGCATATGGGGACGTGCAGATGCAGAGGATCGCGTAATTAGAAAATGTCACTGACCCACTGACCAAAGCACTGACAAAAGCACAATAGAATTTCCATCTTGAGAAGATGGGTATTAGATACGAAATGACGATGCAATAGTAGCTTATAAATTAACATTAGTGCAAGTGGAAGATTGTTAGTGTTAGTGCTCTAATGCTAGATTTAGATGACATTTAATATATGTAATAAGGGAAAATGATGTATTCTTGCAAATTTATAAGTAGCCATATCTTCATTCATAATTCTCTTTTTATATACGAATAAGTCTCTAGATATCCTGATAAAGATCTTATTCTTAAGTTGTTAAGAATATGTGACAAAATCATTAGTTCGGGATTTCTTAAAGTGATTTTCGATCCTCAAATTTTTCAAAAGGAAAATATGATTAATCAATTATGAACTAGCACATTGGCTATTACTATTGATTAGTATGAGATATTAATGATAATGATAATAGATGGTGAGTCACATGGCATATTACATGAGATCTAGAGAGTAAATGTGAGGATAAATATTAGTTGAATATCTACTAAATGTGACATCTATAACAAATCACATTGCTGAGAGGATTAATGATCTGATACTGGTTTTTGATTGTGTAATTGGTCCTCAGGCCAAAGGAAACACAATTTTTTGGTGTCAGAGATTTTCCATTAACCAAAACCATCAGGAGTAAGAGGTGGGAATGTTCTCTGTGTGGTCTTTATGTAGTAGTATATGGAGGCAGGTGATTGCTAATGGGATCCATTAACCTCCAGCGTGAGGCAAATATCCTATGCAATCATGGTTGGTTTGTGATTATTTGATGTAGGGGACCCACTCCTAAAACTCTTGCTAGCATAGGAATCCGAGAGGAGGTCCCCGCAAAATTAATACAGATAAAATCCAACATAAATATATTTCCTAGCTTGCTCACCAACAATAAGAGCCAAAATAAATAATTACATCATCTTTCAATTAACAATCTCTTTAGGGCTTAATCGCCCATACATTCACAAAACAAAGGGTAATAAATTTTAATTACAAAGTAACTTTTCTCATCTGCCCTCAAAACAAACCCTCAAGGACCTTTTTGGTTGGGATAACCCTGTACATATACTATCTAACAACTCTAGCTCCACTGGACTCCACCATTTCCTTAGCCTTTCCCTTATTTGGAATGACACGAAAGCGAGTCACAAGGCTCAACAAGTACAAAATGAAATAAATATGAAACATTATGAACCCTCAACATGAATAACAAGAAATGAGTAGGGGAGGGACCACTTACCACATTTGTAAATGAGTAGGGTAGTTCTTGGTCATGCACCATAATCTTGCAATCTTTATATATCTCACTACCCATCAATTTCACATCCCCAGGAGTTGACACAATCAAATAATATGGCAATATAACCCAAGGGCCAATAAAGGAATGGGTGGAACCTGTATTAAATAATACACACACATCAATACCATATAAGCAGAGAATACATTGTACAGTGTCATTTCCCCTCTTCGCGTCCACTGCTGTCAACGCAAATACCCTTCCCTGCACATGGGGTCTATCCGTAGCAATAGGGCGTTGTGGCTGAGGCAATACCAACTAGGGAGCTACTCCTTGTACCCTCGGTATCATAGGCCTCTGACCAAGTCTCTACCCCTGACCTCTATCCTCCATATTATAGCAGCATAGTGAAAATACTAGCTTTGTGGCCCTTCTAACCACATTGAAAAAAGATAACATCTTTGGTGGGTGTCACATCTTAATTTTGAGGGCAATCCCTCCGTATGCACCTCACTTGCCCGCATTAAAAACACTCTCCCTTATTAAAACAACATGGGCCTTGATGCTTTTTGTCACAACTATTACATGATGCAAATCCCAGTACATTCTTGGCTGAACTTGCGTCCCATCTCCTTTTCTTGTCATTGCGATGGCCTTGAGATGATCCCGCTCTTTCCGAAGTTACTTGCACGATCCTCAACTCGTTTCTATCTCTTTCAATTGCAAAGGCTCTCTACCCTACAATATCATAGTTTGTAATCCTGGCACCAGCTAATGCATACTATATATCAACATGTAGGCCTATATGAAATTTGGCCACTTTCTTGTCCTTGGTAGACACCAACTCTGGGAAAATCTGGCTAAAGAAATAAACTTTGCTTCATATTGGGCCATCGACTTGTTCCCTTGCACCAATTCAATGAATTCATACGTCTTTTGCTCCCGAACCCACACAAGAAAGTAGTTCCTATTAAATGCCTCCTAAAACTCTGACCAAGATGGCTCTCTGCCAATAAATCTATGTTTGGCAGTCTCCCACCATCTTTCCGCATCACCCCTTAAAAGAAAAGTGGCCAACTATACCCTTTGTGCATCATTACACCCCATAGTCCAAAGATACTTTTCCATTGACAACATCCAATTTTCTACTACCAAGACGTCTTTCCCTCCATAAAATTCAAGAGATCTAAGGGCCATGAAATTTTTCAGTAATTGGCTCCCTGTATTCCCATCCGTTATTGGAGACTCTTCATTTGAAGTTTGTCCATCATTATTTCCATTGGGATCACCTTTTGTCTTTTACTGTGCCTGGCCTTGCCTCAACTAATTGGCAGTGTGCATATCCACCACGTCCCCCACATCTCATTCATCTCTTAGCGCAAATTTTTGGCAGACTCCTCCAAAGTGCCAGGTACAGAAGCTAGAATAACTTGACCACGGCCTCGGCCTCGGCCTCGACCTCGGGTAAGCGGTCTCCCTCTATGAGCACTCATTTTCCTACAAAACCCAAACATTTAGAATGAAAATCCTTAACTCACATCCGACTATCAAACATGACCCTAACTCTACCCGACATTCCTATGTGTACAGAGACTCCTCTCATCCCAACCTTACTCTGATACCAAAACTATAGGGGCCCACGCTTGGAAATCTTGCTAGCTTAGGAATCTAAGAGGAGGTCCCCACAAAATTAATATAGATAAAATCCAACATAAATATATTCTCCAACTTGCTCACCAACAATAGGAGCCAAAATAAATAATTACATCATCTTTTATTTAACAATCTCTTTAGGGCTTAATTGTAACACCCCGCATTCCCAAGGTATTAGGTAACGTAAGATTCCAGGGATATAAATTTTTTCCAAAAAAGGGAAACTCAACACAAAACCGTTCCCCGAAGATTCCGTTACACGTTCTCAGTATATCAACTATGAACCATTAATAAACTAAGACAGGTAAATCACCTCAAATGCGAAAGCTAGATCGAAACCTCAATATAACAAAATCAAAACCACTTTATTCATATCATAAAGCTAAACCAACGTTTTACATGACGTCATCAAAATAACCAGCATAATTGAAACGACATAATATAATCTATCCACTAATCGTTGTCACTCCTTGGCGATCCTTTTTCCTTTCGCACCGCTGTCTTCACTTGGAACGTTTGAATATTCCAGGGACATAGTCCATATTAGATGATGAATCATCTAAATGAAGTTTAAAAACACGTTTTCATGAATGTATGCAAGACATGAAATAAACCAACACAACCCGGTAAGCCCTAGCCCAAGAGAATCCCACAACGTTTAACCCTACCATGGCGAAAGAGCAATCTCTTTAAAAGCCATGCTACCATACCAACTCAACGATACGACGTAATTCTAGATTAAGAGGGGCAAGTGTTGGAAATGTACGCCCTAAAGACACGTTTTATTTAATTTATGGTAATGATGTTTTCTTTTGGTCAGTTTATGGCACATATATCATTTGCATTTAATTGTTGGAAAAGTGTCCATGCTATTAAGTGATTCATGTGATGGGTCGTTCTTCACAGTTAGACATGAATCATGGTACTTAATAAGTAAGAAAAATATTACTCTTGATCTTTTGATAGAACTGGGCATTCTATCATGATAAGATCATTGTGCAATAGATCCTAATGGAGGATGGCTTGCCTTAGTCAGTAAACAGTCCGTTTACTCTAATTGTACAAGCGCATTTGGAATGCGTAGAGTGGACCTGTGATAAAAGCTAATGACAAAGTACTGATTATCATGGAGCTAGTCTATCACTGCTACTACGTGGACGAGTACTCTAATACTTGAGTATTAGTTGGTGGTCTAGTGAACCTAGAGCTATATTCTTAGATTCACTGTAGGTGAGGTCTATCAAAGATCAATAACCTTGTGAGTTGGGAGTATGGTTTCTAATTAGCTAAGACAGACTAATACAAGATAGTTTCTGTGATTCACCCCCTTGTGATTGTCAAAGAATAATCAAATAATCCAGGGCCCTGGGAACGTGACTTAAGAGTGTGTGCTTCTGGGTAGCTCCCAGTGATAAGCAAGTACATTCGAGTAGTCACGAATTATTGTACTAGTGATCTAAGGATGGTAGAAATCATTTAGAGAGGTGTTAGTACATTATTCCTTTCTAAATGATGGGTGTTACACAGAGGGGTATTTTCGTCATTACACTAGTAGGTCAAAGACATTGCACATGCAAAATTATTCGTGGGGTCAGTGTTACCATATGGTGATAGTTGGAACACTTAGAATGACAAAATATACCTACTAGGTAGCAGGGATATTTTGGTCATTTTAGTAGCCATGAATAATTTGTCTTTTGGTCCCCAGGATAGCTCGATATAACTCATGTATTATTTAATACATTTGGCCTGTTGGGTGAATGACATTGAGAGAATTATTTTATTCAGAATGGTCCATAATTAATTGGGCTGGAATAAAATAATAAGTTCATTGGTTTTAATTAATTAATTGGGTTAACCCAATTAGAAAATTAATTAAATGAACTTGGCCCACTAGGGTTTGGCCCACTAGGGTTTTAACCCTAGGGTTCTCCCTATATATATATTCTCTCTCTAGTTGTTTTTAACCTAAGTCGTTTTTCTCTTCTTCACCAAGAGAGGCCACGAGTTTTGAGTCATACCTTGGAAGATTAAGAGATCTGATGCGAATGAGCAGACGGATTGCAGGACAGCCGTCATCTCCACCACGCGAAGAAGCTCCCGCGTCTCCTCCTCCCGTCGCTTTATTCCGTCCGGTAATCCGAAGGAAAAGTAAGTTTTCTAGATTCTAATCAATACGAGGAATAGTTTTTATTTAAAAACGCTTCTGTTGCATGCTGTTTCCTCGTGGATGGTCCTTCAGTAAGGTCAACGTATCTCCCCAACATCTTGAGAACAATCATTACCAACTTCAGGCCTAGGAGGGTCATATCAACGCAGGAACTCGGCTCACCACATTTATGTTGGAGATTACATTCCCACTATAAGCATCCAGGAACTACTACTCAAATCCCATATGGACCACCCAGTAATCCTGGTGCAACTTCTTTGACCAAACGGCTTTGCACAGAAACCAAAGCGGTTATCCTGGCATGCACACCAGCACAAGATACCCCTATTATTCTGTCACACCCTTAGAGAATTATGACTACACTATCTAGATAACATTTTAGGCTGTCATTCCATATCCCAATTCAAAATCCCATATGGACCACCTAGTCATCCTAGTGTAACTTTTCTGACCAAACGGCCTAGCATGGAAACCAAGGCGGCTATCTTAGCATGCACACCAGCACAAGATAGCCCTATTATTCTATCACGCCCTCTGAGAATTATGGCTACACTATCCAGACAATATTTTAGGCTGACATTCCATATGAAACATCAAAAATGCATGACAATGCCACATTTCACAATTCAATGCATCATAAAAATCACATTTTATAGAATGCAATGCACAAGTACAAAACGTTTAGGGACGAACCTCCCTCATAAAACCAACCGTCACCGGTTACCGTTTGCACGCAACAAAACAATTTTGCGTGAAATCACAACACATTTTGATAGAACAAACACCAATTTTTTAGGGTAGAAGCACCCATAGTAAATCAAGTTTTTAGGTAGAACACTCACCTCGAATGTATTCGAATTGCCTCGATCCTTGTGCATTGTCTTGATTTGCATGCCAAATCACAAACACTCGTAATTATACTCAATCTTGAGCCATGACACTCCCTAAACATCATATTTAATTAAATGAGCATCAAAATCTATTTTCCTCAATTTTTCATAATTTTCTCTATTTTTCTCTTATTTTTCACCCCGATAATTCAAAATTAATTATCTCCTCAAACATTTTCCCAAATTTTTCAACATGATAAATCCTAAAATAATTTAGGAAAAATATAGAAGCAAAATTCTAAAAATAACCCTAGCCCACTTTCCCTCACGCGTGCGTGTCTGCACGTGGAAGATGGCACGTGCAGCCACGCATCGATCATCTTTCTCAAGTTTGGCCGCCGGCGACTGCTCCAATGGCCGAACTGATCCCACCCCCTTGTAGATCTCCTTCATTCGATCACATTGGCACCATTGGTTGCCCGAAAACTCACCGAAAAGGGCCCCAAACGGTCAGTTGTAGGTGCGGAGTGGCGGTCCGCCTTACGTTTTCCGATGATGCTCGGAATAGCTTTAAACCTTGACAAAAATCCTTTAAATGCTCTAGAAATCTTGCTCTTGGTGCAAGGATCAATGGCCCCTTATCCACTCTCTCAAAATCACTCCAAATCACGGCCAATTTTTGTGCAAAGTTTCAGCCAAAACTCTCGCTATTTATAAGCAATTTTCGACTGTTTTGCAGTCAATCAGAGGCCAAGGCTTGACCCCCAAGCCTCCTTGTGCCGTATACCACCTTCCCCAGCTATCCTTCTATCATCCCATCACTGGAAATGGCATCCACGTGCGGAGGAAAGTGGTGACCAACTTTTGTGTTCACACTAGACTTTCTATTCATTACACTTTGGCCCCTAACTAATTTCCAATGTTAGTTTGCCCTTTTCCTTGAGGCCCTTGATCTTTCCAACAATACCAAAAAGGCCCACAAGTTTAGTACTATTCATTTCATCCTCAAAATTCTCAAAAATCTATCATTTTGACGTTCCTAGAGTAAAATTAAAAAATTACACTTAGGCCCAATTGATCATTTTGACCCTAAATCTCTTCGTTTCAACTTGAAATCGCAAAAGGGTTGTTCTACATATAGAATATTGGTCCTCAAAATGTTCCATTGACTTTTCAGATGTCCCCTACGTTGATTCAATTTTCTCAGCCCGGTCGACAGTTGTACCGAAAACTGTTCCCTATCCAATTTCTTTTGATGCCTAAAATCACAACTAGTATTAATCATCAATACCATTACATTTTCCTTAATCATTTAGGGTCCAGAGTACCCCCTTAGATCGATTCGATTTTTTAAAACTGCGATAGTGTACCCTACAGCCTCATTATTTCGATAATTCCATTTATACGCTTTGTAAAATACTAGTTATACGCTTAAGGATTTCTCGAGTATTACATTAATCACCCATACATTTACAAAACAAAGGGTAATAAAATTTTAATTACAAAATAACTCTTCTCATTTACCCTCTAAACGAACCCCCAAAGACCTTTTTGGTTGGGACAACCCTGTACACATACTATCCAACAACTCTAGCTCTATGTTACAACCCTCAGGCAAACCTCACCCTCAAAAGCTAGCTGTTAAGAGGAGGGTGCCCAAGAGGTTATAAACCCCACACTAGGAGTCTAAACTTCTAATGTGGGATAAGTCCCATACCTTGTAATAGACCATAACATACCATCATGCTCCGTAGTCCTGCGCCATAATGGCAGGTTGTGCACTAACCATTACTAGTCCCGGGAAAACATTGGGAGCCATAGGGCTGGCTCTGATACCATAGTTACAACCCTCAGGTAGAACTCACCCTCAAAAGCTAGTTGTTAAGGAGAAGGTGCCCAACAAGTTATAAACCCTATACCAAAAGTTTGAACTTTCAATGTGGGACAAGTCTCATATCTTGCAACGAACCATAACATCTTTACTAGACTCCACCCCTTCCTTATCCTTTCCCTTATTTGGAATGACACAAAACCAAGGGTGAGCTACAAGGCTCAGCTAGTGTAAAATGAAATAAATATGAAGCATTATGAACCGTCGATATGAATAACAAGAAATGAGTAGGTAATGACCACTTACCATATTTGTAAACCATATCATATTGCAATACATATGTGCATATATCTGCATACTATCACATTATGAACATGAGAATATAAACACACACATAGGTGCACACATACTCGCATGGCTCTTGGGGCCCATTCAACTTAGCTCCACCCAAGGCCTACGGACACATACATACACCATATGGTCTTTAAGGCCTGTTTAAGATTTAGCTCCACCCAAGGCCTTGAAACAAATACCCTACTATAAAAAAAGTAAACATAAGCATAAAGATTTCCCTACCTCTAGTCACGCATGGTGATATAATAGCTCAATATCATAGACATGAAACCCATTTTATACACACATATAATCATATATCATTATAATTTTTTCCTAGTTACCCTCATGGATGAATTTCCCTTTCTGAGACCAAAATCAAAGTTCTAATCATCAATTGGACTTAACAATAATTCAT
Organism: Diospyros kaki; assembly: GCA_036245055.1. Taxonomy (NCBI): domain Eukaryota; kingdom Viridiplantae; phylum Streptophyta; class Magnoliopsida; order Ericales; family Ebenaceae; genus Diospyros; species Diospyros kaki. The sequence continues at coordinate 11,372,901 of BSEG01000003.1, forward strand.
TTGAAGAATGGGGAGAAAAAGGCAAGCATTTGTAAAAAGCAAGGGTAGGAAATAGGAAAGAAGCGGTGAACAGTCACCAACAAATGGGTCACCATTTCTGTCTATGTTTTGGAAGGAAATGGTCAACAACCAATGAGGGTCGGTCAACCGTTTCATCCCCCATAGACCACGAACGGTCAACAGCCTCGAGAAAACAATCAACAGTTAGAACCCTTTCAGCTTCCAATGGTCTACAACCACTACGCCAAAATGATTGGCAACTAGACCTATTTCTCCAAAATGGTCGACAACCTCTGCATGTACTATTGACCGCTCGATAGCAAGAAGCAACACGAAGACCACAACCAATAATGAAAAAATGCATACAAGAACACCAAATCTTGCATTGCTCTAACCTTAATAAAAAAATGCATCATTCCTTAAAGAATGCAGGGTGATACAATACCCTATTGAGACTTTGAATGAAGATCCTCAAAAATCAAAGAAGACCCACAAAGCTTACAAATCAAAAAGGATAGTACCCATTTATTAAGAAATGGGATTTTCAAGAACCAAACCACAAGGAAATGGAAGAATCAATAGCTCCAACTGAAGAAGAGAGTAGGGCTTGTTTATTAAGAGAAGAAGAAAATAAACTTGCATACTGAAAGAAGCGGGACACAAAAGGAATTTGCCTTGGCTTGGATAATTGGACCAAAGAGAAGAAATAACCCTCTAAAATCTGCAACTCTAGCCTTCTTGAAGCTCCAAAATCAGAAAAAATAGGAAGAGGAAAGGAAGAATGAGGGAACGAGAAAGAGAGAGAGAAGAAAAGAAGGCTGGAAGAAGAAGAATAAGAGAAGGAATGAGAGTGGAGAGGGAGGAGGAGTGGCTTGCACGCTAAGCCTACATGCTCTCACTAACCCCTTTTTTTTCTTCTTTTCCCCATTTTCCCCCCTACACATATACATAATTACCTACACATAAAATTCCCTTTTCTCTTTTATTTTATATCCCATAAAAATACACACACACACACACAGCTAGCTGGCAACTTCCTCCCACCTTCCCACTTATTAATTTTAACTTTTTAACCATCTTAGCTTTTGACTTTTGAACCGTCTTGGTTCTTGACTTTTCCACAAAATCACATTCATTAACCTTGACTTTTCAAACATAATGTTATCCTCATTATTTTTTCCTCTTCCACAACGCATAAAATATTTTTAACACAATGCTCAAATAATGACATAATACAACATATGTGAAAATATTAATAGTGCCCTAGATCCACTAACAGGTCATTAGATCTGAACCCTTGAATAAGGTGTACATGATCGAAAAGGAGTTTCTGATATCAGAAGGAGTTTTGATGTGCCATCTCAATCACATCACACTAGATCTTGACATAGTTAGCGAGTCCTATTAGTTTTGAAATATCATCCAAGAGGGGGGTGAATTGAATGTTTTGAATTTTTTTGAAATATTAAAAATATTATGCGTCAAAGCTATTTTGAAAGATGTTTTTCATACCATAAAAATGTTGAAGCAACATAATATAAATTTATATGAATTAAAACATTTTTCATACATTTTAATTCAAACTTACTTTAGATATAGAATAAATATGTATGAATGAAAAACAATATTTGAATATAAATATAAGAAAATAGATGGTGACAATAGCATTTTTCTCACTTTTTGTTAAATATTAACACTCATGAGCCAATATACAAGATCAGAGAGGTTTAAAAAAAAAAACATCATGCATGCAATGAAAACTAACACAAGTTTGTTTAATGATAATTGAGATAAAATGATAATACATTGTATAGCTATGGAAAAATGTTTTATAAGAATCATGTAATATTTATGTAAAACCCTAAATTTTGTAAAGGACTTAAGAGTAATTTTAACATGGGCCATAGGTGAAATTATCAAGGATTAGGGGTTTAAGTATAATTCCTTACAGTTATAAGTGCCAAATCGACTGTAGGGAATACCTCAGAGTGTAATTGTCTATGAAAAATAACATGGTCTCAATAAGTGTTCTGAGATAGAATTTATGAAATTAAAATAAATCGAAATTGAGACGATTTTCGATACAACTAAATTATAGCTATGATTTAGAATGAAAAATTGAATCGTCGTAGGGGACTTTCGGGAAGTCAACGGAACCCCAGGGGGGCTCCGATTTTTCGTAAGGATCAATCCTGAGGTGATTTCAGGATGAATCAATAGTCTGGTGAGGACACTAGGGCGAAATTGTTCTGTATCGAATAATTATCAATTATTAATTTTGGAGAAATCGATGTTTTGAGCGATTTAATGCAAATTAATTGAACGTTAAAGGGTGTAATTGTAATTATAGAAATTCTCAAGCGATATAAGGATGAACCATGGGACCAAATGTGTAATATATATAATATATAATGTGCAATGCATATGCACGCGTGAAGGACTCCCAAGATGGTTGTCTGTGCGCGTGAGGGGGCAGGTGTGAAGCATGAGGGATTGATTGGCTTCAAATGGAGAAGGGAAAATGAAGAATGAAGAAGGAATGAAAATGAAATTAGCAGAGAAAAAAAGCAACAAGCAGGGGCAGCCTCGGCAGCAAAAAAAATGGCCAAGGGCTTGGCCAAGTGTGGCCGAGATCAGAGAGTGAGAGAGGGCTTCTCGTGGTGGCCGAAGACAGCGGCATCGGCCTGAAGTAGCCACGGTCAGCGGCGATGGCAGCGCTGGTTGCAGCGGCCATGGCGGTTGCAGCGTCGGGTGATGCTGTGAGCAGGCGAGGTGTCGAAGGTGGCCGCAGCGAGCAACGCCTGAGAAGGTGCCTGAGGCGGTGACCGATGCAGTAGTAGTTGGTTGGGTCGGTCATGGCAACATGGCAGCTGCGGCCGTTGCAGGGGCGATGCACTCGGGAGCTACCGACTGCGATGAAGGCCTCGAGTGATGGCGGTAGCGTTACAGTGGGTGGCGGACAGCAAGGGCGGCACTGGCGGAGGCGGAGGCCTGGCATGCGCAGGAAGCAAGTGTGTTGCAGGAGCAGGGAAGAAGAAGATGAATAGGAAGAGGAAGAAAGAAAAAAAAGGGGAAAGAAAATGAAAAAAATGTGAAGAAAATCTTAGAAAATTCTAGGAAAATAGGAAATAGAGCTTTATGATTATGTTGGAGATTTTGGCGAGAAAAATTATTCGGGCACGTGTTTTGAGGTGGTGCATGAAAATCAAGATATTGCATAAAAATCGAGGTGGTGCGCGAGAATCGAGGTTGGTCACGTATTTCGCGATTAAGGCACACATACCGAGGAAACCTGAGAGGATAAGTTAAGGTAAGTAAAAATTTCCTAGAAAATTCTAACAAATTTGGAAAGTTATTTTATTAATTGTTATAGAGAAATATTTGAGGAAATAATTAAAAAATATTTAGTTTGGATTTATTGAGGAAAAATAGGAAGAAATAAAGGAAAATTATGAGGAAATTAGGAAAGAAATAGAATATTGATTTCTTGAATGAATATGATGGTCAGAGTATGTTAAGGATCCGAATTGAGTACGTTAGAGCCTAGCATGAGAATCAAGATGTTATGAAATGTGTACGAGGTAAGTGGTACTTCTCAATTGGATTTAGTTTTATGAAAAGACTTGGTTTGCTAGTGGTTATACCCAAAACCCAATTTTACATAAATGATTTTATCATGTTGTCATGTTTTGATGTGAATATGTCATGTAGATTGTATTTACATGTATTGATGATGAAATGTGCATATGTTCACAATGATATTATTGATCATGCATTTGCATAAGGGTTTGAGAGTACGGGTCGGGACCGCTGCTCTTCCAAGGGTGAACCCATACATCTCGGCCTGGGAAGGAGGCTGTAAAAATAGAGAGTAGCATTAAGGTACAGTCGGCTCAAACCAAAGTGAAAAGGAAAAGGACATTTTTGCATTCATGCACGAAAATGATTTTGTACCCTTACTTAGGTTATTCATCATCTAACTTAGGTTTTGCCTCTAGAATATTCAAACATTCCAGGTGGAGATTGTAGCAGAAACGAGGATAAATGAGACATGAAATGACACTTAGCAAAGTGTACGATGAATGAATGATGAAATGAATGTATGTAACGCAGCCCATGTATTTAAGTTCTGCTACTTTGAAATCTGAACGTTTTGAGGAATGATGATGTATAACTTAATGGTTAATGATGATGTATAACCCTAGTTATGATTAATGTTAGTTGAGGACGTATGTTATGTTTTAAGTCATGATGAGGAACTTATGTTCCATTAATGAATGGCCTTGTATTGAGGATTAAGTTTGAGAAATAGTGATGTAAAGAATTGATTTATAATTAATGTTAAGATGTCAGATTTGATTCTAGATTCCGCATTTGATGTATATAATGATTCTCTTTCGAGATAAAATGATTGGAAATTCTAGGATGGATGTGAGGAATGATGTGATTTAGTATTAGTTTGAAAGGAAAAAAATTTATTGTCCCAGAATTGCCCCAATTTATGATGCACTAGAAAAATAGGGCATTACAATTTAGGTACAGATGAGGTGCAACATTTTAAGATAAGAATAAGAAAACTATTATGCTTGCAGCAAAAAAGATAAGCTTATTTGACTAACTTATAAAAATTACTCGAGTATCAACATTGATTACTCGATTGCTTTAAAGACATTTATATATTCAACAAAAGAAGAGCAATCTTGCATGATGCTAATGAAGTTAAATTAAATGAAAAATCATTTTATTGTAGGAGAAAAACAATACCATTTAGGACACAATAAATCAAATCACATGAACACAACATTTTTTGAGTGGTTCAGCCAACAAGCCTAGTCCACTACCTTAACTCCTTACTAAAGATTTTGAAAACATCCACTAAGGGATTTTAGCTTTTAAGGATCAACTATAACCTATACATCGATTCTACAGGCTCAACTAAAACCTCAACTTTTAATAGACTAAGTAGGAACCCCGGCTTTTATAGGAGTAGCTATAACCTTTACATGTGGCTCTTTCATACCAGGCTCAACCACAACCAAGACAACCTTTTAAAGGATTAGGTGTAACCTTTTACAAGTTTCACAAAAAAAATTTGAAAAGATTTCTCAAGAGAAAAATATAAGATAATATACTGATCTTTAACATTCTCTTGAACAAAAGAGAGTTACAAGAATATCAATGAATAAGGCACTCAACTCTCTTATATCTAGTATCTAGTTTAAGAGGATCTGCATGAAAGTTTACCCAATAGTGGCTTGAAGTGAAAAAGGATGATTATGGAAGATTCTCACTCAAGTAATGAACTTTGGCCAGTATTTATTCTGGCTTTGTTGTGTCTAGTTTTAGGTTGGCTTGACCTCATTTGAACAACAACTTAGGCTTTCTTGACAGCTCTATTATTGAACATTCATCTCTTGCAACACTTCGTCTTTTATAGAAGTTTGAGACTTGGGATTTTCCTTGATACTTACACATACTCACAACTTCTTATGATTTGACTAACAATAGTCAAATTAGTTAAGAACTATATACATATTATATAGATAAAATATTTTGTACACTATACATAACCATATTTATAAATCTTTTATAAGAGAACATAGTTAGACTTCATAAAATAAAGAGATAAAGCTCTAATGGTCAAAATTGTCCTCATTTTCTTCTTTGAGTAACGACTATATTTTTCAAAATCCAACACTAGTTACTCGACTAACTTTTAAGGATACTCGACTAATATAGTGCTTACTCGATTGGACTTTTCGAGCAATCGATTAAATATAGGTCTTACTCCAGTATAATCAATTCAATACTCGACTAACTTAGAAGCCACAGAGACTATGCATTTCTTACTCAATTACTAGGCTAAGCTTACTCGACTAACAAATACATTTACTCGAGTACAAACACTTGATACTCAATTATCTTTAAGACCAGAGACTAATCTTTCTTCACTTGACTAACACATATAGATACTCGATAGACAAAATACATTAGTTAATTGAAAATAAGTTTTACTCAATTGAAAATATGCTCAGATTTCATAGCTATAGATACTCGATTATTCAAAAAAATTACTCGAGTGTGAAGGATCCTTAGTCGATTTCAAAAGTTCCATACTTGATTAAGCTTTAAGAAAATAGAGCTTTTGCATAACATACTTGAGTAGGAACTTATGATAGTCGACTGAATTACTTCAATACTCAATTGTTTTTTAAAGCATACTAAGCAATACTCAATTGATTAATTCAAAAGTTTTTTATACCTACCCGATTTTTCATATAAGATTTCTCACAATCTTTTCAAAATGCTCAACTAATACAAAGATATACTTAATTGATTTTATCAAGAGGCCTTTTCATTCTTAGTCGATTTTTCCAAAAGATTTTTAGCATACTCGACTAATACAAAACAATACTCGACTGTTTTGAAAGAGATATGTATAAGCATGAAGTTCTCCAATTTAAAAGAGTTTATAAAATATTTTAGAAATCATCAATAAACCAAATTTATTGAAAGTATATTTTTCAAAAATTATTTTCTCAATAAATCTAAATACAAGTTTAATCACTCCATGACTCTTACTTGGTCAGGATGTTAGTGAGTGAAAGATTTATAATACACAAAAATCAAAAGCCCAAAGAGGTTTACAAGAAGTATCGACTTCATTGCCATTAGGTTCGTCTTGAATCTATGCTAGAGGACACTTAATATTTTTCAGGATGCTTTAGGGAGATGGAAAGATCCTCATAGTAGATCAAAGTATTCGATCAGCGTTAAAGAGTTTGACATGTCCTTATTGCTACATGACTGTGAACCTAGAAAGTCACACGCATACTAGGCAATGCCCTGGATTAGTGGTCCATCGTTGTTAGTGTGTTCTTCATCATTAAGCAGTTAATAATGATGAATGTTGTTAAGAGTTAACAAAAGAATCAATGAACTACTAAGAGTAAATAGTGGGAGGCCATTAAGAGTTAATGGGAACCTGTTAAGAGTTAATAGGCATGTCGTTAAGAATTAACGGGAGGTCTTGGTTCCAGTAAGAGTTAGTGAAAGGGCTATTAAAAGTTAATGGTGGGCCTTGACATAATAAATCGAAAGTTGGAATAGAAGATAGTAAATGGTTGACCATTTCTTTCATGTGGTTGACTATTTTGCTCAAATAGGCCAAAAATGGTCAACTAGTCCTTTTAATGGGTGATAGCCTTGTGAGTGACATTTCATCCACATGCTTTTGTCTTCTATCACTTTCGGCAACAAAACACTTAATGCTCTATTGCTTATTTAATAATGCTCCTTGTAAAGCATTAAATGAAGGATGGACAAGAGATTAAAAGAAGAGAATGCAAGTAATTGGCATACACACACTTTCTCTTCTTCTTCTCTCATGCGCTTCTTCTTCTTCTTCTTACTCTGGAAGCCATCTGTCATCCCCTCCTTGCTCCCTCATTCTTTTTGTTGATCCTTGGCCATTAGATGGCCAGTTTTCATCTATAAGAACTGTTGAGAAATTGGTATTTTGATTTATGAAGAAAATAACTTTGAAAAATCTTATTTCGGTAATTTGGTTTATGGATGATTTCCAAAACATTTTTTAAAATTATTTTAAATTGGAGAACTTCATGCCCATATACCTATATATATCCTTCAAAAGAGTTAAATATGGTTTTGTATCAATCGAGCATGATATTATGTTTTTAAGAAAATATTTTTAAAAATTAGTTAAGTATAAAAAGCCCTTTACAAAAATAATTGAGTATTGAAAAGATTCAATCAGTTTCTATAAGTTCCTACTCGAGTATGTGTTATGCAAAATCTATATTTCTTAAAACTTTAATCGAGTATGGCACTCTTTATAATCGAGTATGGCACTCTTTATAATCGAGTATTAATATTTTAGCACTCAAGTATACTTTGGAGATTAATCGAGTATCTCTATAGCATTGAAATCTGAGAATATGTTGAATCAAGTAAAGCCTATATTTCAATCAACTAATATACTTGAATTAATTGAGTTTCTATATTTGTTAGTCAGGTGTTTTACACATCTCTTTTTTTTCATTTGAAAAATCAATTGAGTAATATTTTGTGTGAATTGCAAGTTAGCCAATTATGTGTTTTTAGCAAAATTCTCTTAGTCGAGTAGCTTATGCGCGCTCTTTGTTTCTCAAAAATTAATCGAGTAAAGCTTGTTGTCAATCGGCTAATTTGTTTCTAAAAGTCAAGTATCTTTTTGAGTTAGTCGAGTAAGGTTTGGATTGTCTCTGGCTAAGTTTCTAAACTTCAAAGTTAATCAAGTATCAATTGTTTGTACTCGAATATATATTTTTGTTAGTAAAGTAAGTCTGGCCTAGTAGTCGAGTGCTTAATGCATAGTCTCTGTGACTTATGAGTTAATCGAGTAATGTTTGGTCATACTCAAGTAAGCTCTATATATAATCAATTACTTGAATTATCCAATTGATTGAAGTACTGTATTAGTCAAGTATCTCTTTAACCCAGTTGAGTAATTTTAATTTGTTTTTTGAAAATTATAGTCGTTGGGCACATTCAATGCTTGACAATTTCTACTTTTCAGAACATTTAATAGATTTCAGACAACATACTGTCTTGAATGAACTAATAAATGTTATTTAATGTTGTTACAGACAAAAAGTGACAGTTGTGAGACAAATGGAACATTCAATTTGATTACTACCATGTCAGCTAACATTCAATGTAGGAAATTTATAAATAGAAGATGAAGCTACTTGAAGAAGGTTAGAAAAAAGAACTAACTGCAAAAACTCTCAAGCACTCTTTAAGCCTTAAGCGATCTTTCTACATTCTATTCTTGCTTCTCACGTGCTTCTACTTAAAATCTTTCTGTGAGAATCCTTAGAGAGTGTGCTTCATTCAAAGATCTTGTAACTCTTTTGTCAAGAGAAAAACATATGTGCCTATTGTTCTATTCATCTTTCTTTTGAGATATCATTTCACAATCTTTTGTGAACTTGTAAAGGTTATGCCTTAGCCTTTAAAAGGTAGTGGTTGTGGCTTAACCTACTTGAAAAGCCAAGTAGTAAAGGTTATACCTTATTCTGTGAAAATGTTGTGGTTGTGGCTGAGCCCTTTTGAAAAAGCCAAGTGTAAAGGTTATTAGTTGTGCCTGCAAAAACTACGAGGTAATATAATACACCAGTGGATGTGATTGCAAAATAATTTATCATGGATCAAGGTATTGGATTAGGCAGTTGAGGCTAAACCACTATACATACTATGTTTTTCTTTCTTTGTTTCATTTACACCATTCCTACTTTGATTTCTTTTATTCAAGTTTATTTGTCAAAAAAGGTGAAAAGCTTAATTTACCCCTTCTTTTAAGCTAACTAGTCTACTAAGAACAAACCCAAACCTTGGCTCACCTTCATTGAGATAGGATAGCACATGACCATTAAAGGGTTTTAGTGCAACTTAAGCGTAGATTGACTTGCTCCCTTGCATTTGTGAGGGCGGATTGGTCATCCAAGTAAGTAGGTTTCAAGAGTTGTTAGTGATAATTCATGTGAGCTTTACAGGAGGTTGTGAGCTTCAAGTCAAAGGTGCATAAAAAAACTAGCAGCTTCTTCATCCTTTAAGGTATATGATACCTAACCCCCTATGGTTAGATGCTTTGATATGCATATGGTTGCTTTATATTGAGTCTTACAAGGTTTTTCCATTTTGCTTCTACTATCAATATGTTAAATTTTAAAAATGTTTTGAAAACCCATCACATCCCTTATATGATCTAATAGGTGTTGGCATGTTTTCTCACTAAGACGATAGTCTATGTGTGGAGATGAAGTTTGTTATGGAATGTTGGGTGCACTTCCATGTTCATTTTCTCAAGGCAATGGGAAGGTCAAGATCACAACTTGGATGGTTATCACAAGTGTTGTGTCATAGGAAAAAGTCCATTAAAAGCCTAAAAGCCCAAAATAACTCTTTAGGCTAAAAGGTGTAAATTTTCCCTAAACGCGCGCACGTGTGCCGGGGGGGGGGAGGGGTCTCACACATTGCACAAACTAGATAACTCCAACATTCAAAAATCTCTCCAAAAATTCTACGAAAGGGATAGGCAATTATCCATAAAGAATTCTAATTCTAAAAGGATTTTAGAATATGGGAATAAATATCATCTATAAGAACCTGAATCCTAATGGATTAGGAAATATCAAGATAGATGTTATTTGTATCCTAATCCTAACGGGTTTCAAAATATCAAGATAAACGTTATCTGTAAGAATCCTAATCCTAACAGGATTAAGAAAGATCAAGATAGATGTTATCTATGAGAATCCTAATCCTAGACTACTTAGGATTATTACATAAAACCCGTTAGGATTAGGATACAAATAACATCTATCTTGATATTTCCTAATCCGTTAGGATTTGGGTTCTTATAGATGATATAAATAATCAGACACTCATTCCTAAAAAGGCACATCTCTAATATTGATTTCAATACAATTTTCATCATTTTCAGTGTCTGACTTTAGTATCAGAGTGTTTGCGCAGGGACCTCCCCACGCTCTTTGACTGTTTTCTTTTTTGCAGATTTAGATAGCTTGATGACGATGTTTCCAATCAAATAAATTTACTGTTGTAAATAGGCAACAACAACAACAACAAGAAATAGTACTACTAGTTTCAAAGCTAGGAAAATTAAAAGTTCTTACATTACCTAAGCTCGAAGTTAGCTCTTGAACTTGCTAAAGAAGTTATGAAGGTTGTACTCTACTTCATATTATTTCAACAACTTTAATAAGGGGGCACCTAAAGGGTTCTAGTTCTGATTGTCAGCAGGTTTAGTAGCATATACATATTTAGTAACACTGGCAGTGACAAGCTCAATCTCGATATCATTGGAAGTGATGTTGGCAACATCATTGGTAGTGATGGGTTCATTTCCTACAATGATATTTGTAACTTGTTCAATGGTTTCTGGGATGATAACATTAGTAAAGGTTTGGGGGGGTTAAAATGATGGTGTTTCAAGAAGGTTTGTATGTAGTTCAAGAAAAGATATGGAACCTAAGAACACGTCTTCGTCTCTAGACTATTCCCCTTAAAGATAAGTGAAAGGGAACTTGTAGAAAGGTTGAGACTTGTTCAATGTGACATCAAGGGAGACAAAGGTGTGTCTATTGGAAGGATCATAGCACTTGTAACCCTTTTGTGTGGAATAATAGCCAACAAAGTTACACCTTTTTACTCGGAGCCCCAATTTAGATCTTTGATTTTTATGGATAAGTAAGAAAGCAACACAACCAAACACTTTTTGGGATAGATTACGAGTAGACGCAATGTCTAGAGAGTGTTTGGACAATGTGTTTAAAGGACTATGATTGTCTGAGACTCTAGAAAAAAAGATGATTTATGAGATAAGTAGCTATTAGAATAGCTTCCCCCATAGGAACATTGGAGCATTTGACTGAATTGAAATAGAAATGCACGAGTGACTATTCTGTAACTCCATTCTGTTGTGGTGTTTCGACACATGAGGACTCATGAATAACAGCTTCCCTTGTAAAAAAAAGAAAGAGAAACTCTGATTGAAATAATCTCTAGCATTATCGACCCTTTTTTTTTTTGCCCCAAATTAAGTGAAAATCATTTTTTGGAATTGGGGAAGGAATGAGCTGACTTCATATTTGTCTTTCATTAAAAACAACATATTAGTCCTAATGCTGACATCGATAAAAGTTACAAACCATTTTGCTCCATGAATATTAGGAATTTTTGTAGACCCCCAAATATCATAATGTATCAAAGAAAAAAATTAGCTGCATTCTATCGAATTTATGGGAAATGAGTACAATAATGTTTTGCAAATTGATAAATTTCACACTAAAAATCTAAAGCAACCATATCCTTAAAAAGAAGGAAACATGCATTTTAAGAGAGAAAAAAGTGGATAACTGAGTCGAAGATGATGTGCCCAGATTGTATGCTTATTTGATATGGTTAAAAAGGCTTGAGAGAGAGTAGAAAGGTTTCTATTTATTTGACCACATCCAAGATCTTCAAGATAGTACAACCCTTCACATTCTCTAAAAAATCCAATTGTCTTCCCCGAGATTCGATCCTGAAAAACACAATGAGAATCAAAGAAGATTATTTTTGCAATGGAGTTCTTTAGTAATTTTGTGAATAGAAACAAGACTAGTTGAAAGGTTTGGGATATGGATGACATTTTTAAGGGATATTGAAAGAGTAAGATGAAGGCTTCCTTCCCCAACAATTCAGTAAAAGAACCATCAACTACAGTAATTTTTTCGTTTCCTTGAGTAGGTCTATATAAATAATATAAAGTGACATTACGGGCCATATGATCAGTTGCCCTTGAATCTACAACCCATCTACTCAATTGTTTAGTATTTGATGCTTTAAAATAATCAGTCATGAGACACATACCACTTTTGACAAGAGAACAAGACCTGAAGATTTGTCAAGGGAGTCAAGAAGACGTCTCAATCTTCTTATGTCCTCTTTGTTGAATTTTGTAAACTCTTCCTTGTTTGACTGTGTAGTGTTGGTGGATTTTCTTTACTGGCCACATTAGCTTGGTTGTGTGTCTTGGTATTAATTTACTATAAGAAGTTTACATATGATTTTTAAATTGGGAATTAAAAGGATGTGTGTTTTATAAAGGACTTTCTAGTGAGTCATGTTGCATTCTCGATGTATTTTGTTTTCATGTAGTCATGTGCCTTAGGATTTTAGAACACTAAGTGCATGATATCATGTGAGTGCTCTTTATAGGCTAACAAATTGCATTTATTATAGGGTGTAGGCATGAACACAAGGAAGCAAAAGTTAAGGGATTGGACAACCAAAGAAGGAACCTTTTTTCAGTAACCTGACATGTAGGATGTTACATCAATCACACTTTTATATTATATAGGACATATTTTCTTTACATCATTATCATGACACTGCTAAACAATCACGGAACAAAAAATTCCCATTTCCTTTCATGCAATTTCAACTACAGGATTTATGCAATGTTAGTTCATATGCAAAAATTGATGACCAAATTATTTGTAGATCATGATGTAATAGCTAGCCATCGATCAACGTTGAGGGTCACTAGAGTTGAGCCTTAGGATTAGCGCTTGCAATATTATAGGGGTTAAGACTACCTAAGGCACTCTCAAAACTATCTTCTGACTCTCAAATCAATAATGTATTTGACTAGCGCAAAAAATCAACTTCTATGATTGCTTTAACAATATCACTTCTTACAATCTTCTCAAGTTCTCTATCAAATACCCACCTATAACCTAGGGTTTAGTAGACTTAGGTGATGGATATTATCAATTTGTATTTTCCTTAAAAATTGATGAGGAACGCCATTATGAGGTGTGCCAATGCAAGAGTTTGAGCCATTTTCAAAAACATTTTTCGAAAACATCATCAAAGATAGCAGCGAAAACAATATCAAAAAACACCTTGCAGGACCCATTTTCAATGCCCATATGCAAATTGAAAACTAAACCATGCCATAGAGGGTTTAGTTGGTATATCGTTCAACACTTGAAGGTTGATGTAGAAGTTGAACTCCATTGGTGGCAACAACTCCTTGCTCCAAGAACAGCACCCAAATCTACTTTCGATTAGACCAAACAGTCCCCCAAAACTACAGAGGGCCTATGAAGTCCATGCTCCGATGAATGATCGAATCCGACCACTCTCTCTTTGTGCTAGACAGAGAGAATGTGGGAGATTTTGGGTTGAAATGAAATGGGCTCAAAACAAAAATGAATGAAACTCCAAAATAAAAAAATAGACTTTCTATGTTTCGGTTTGCTACTCTAGCTAATGGAGTTAACAAGGAGTAGGGATTGGAAGAAATGATTGAGGGCTTTAGTGAGCTTTGGAATGGGAAGAAAAATGAGCCTTGGGTTGAGAGAAATCTCACACAAAACCAAGCCAAAAGTTCTTCTCATTTTCTTTCACATTCCTATATATATGCATGCCTGATCGGGGCTGTCGAACACCAATAGATTAGATAGTATGATGATACGGATTTGCAATAGAGGTGCAACCCTAAGTCGTCTCCCAACGAACCTCAAACGGATCTGTCAAAACAAGGCTAAACGGGGGGGAAGTTTTTGATGAAAAACAGAAAACAAAATGAACAAGAACACAATAAATCAAGATGCAATCAATTGCAAACCAACCTTCTATCCTAGTTTTTATCGCCTTCTCAATAAACCATTTGTTTAGTTTTAATCCTCAAATCAAAAATCAGAAAATTCTTTAACAACCGTCAAAGATTTGGAAAAACCAATAAACAGATTCACAGATTCAAGACTGATTGAAGTACCATCCAAACAGGTTGTTCTTGCTTCCAGTTAAAGCCTCAACCGAGCACAAAAACCTTGGATTCTCAAACAAAGACAGTGCATGCATTCATCCAACCGGTATCAACACATACACAGATTCAAGAGAGAACGGAAACAAGAGAACAACAAAGTTAAAACAAAACAAAACAGATTTCCATTAAAACCAAAGACTCAAACCGGGAACAAGGATGGTGTTGCAATTGATTACAAGATCCTTAGCCTTCCATATTCACAAGAACAATGGAGAGAATAGAAGTCGGCCACTGTTCACACCCTTCCAGAATGTATCTTTAATGGCCTCTTAAGGTGCTTAAATAGAGCTTTAGGAGGAAACCCTAGGTTACTGCAACTTGACGGCCGATTTCGGATAGGTTAAAGTGCGTTATGGGCTTCGGCCTCTTCATAAGAATTGTATATCAGGAAGATTAGATTAATTTGGGCTTTTGAATCACTTGATTTGGATATCGGACGCCCAAGATATGGCCTTTTAAAGAATCAGCATCTGTGCAGATTTCCTAATTTGACCCAACTTCCTAGCCCTGACTTTGAAGCGCTGTTTGAAGGCCCAAACGAACTCGGATTTGGATAAACCATACCATTACAGAAATATCAAGAAGTCTCCTACAATATCTCTGAAGACATCATCTTCATTCTGGAATTTTATCTTGGCCAAAATACTGAAAGAAGTGCAGGAGGTCAAATCTGCCAAAATTGCCCTTACTTCTCTATCTCCAATTTCCAAGATATCTCATTGCCATCAAGATGTCTCATGCCCCATATCATGCTCCCATATCCCTAAACCTGACAAAATAAAATAAAATAGTGTGAAGCCCAATTCCTATAAAATAAAATGAAATAAAATCAAGATGAATGAAATAACACAACTAATGTGCAGAAAGAACTAAATATGAGGGCTAAATAGTATGAAAATATGTGCTCTATCAATGCCCATATAAACCATAACCTCCCAAAACCCTCATAACGGACAAGGAACATGGAGATAGGGAAGGGGAACATGGAGGAGACCACAAGGACGCACGCCATCCTCCCTTTGTCTACCCTTACCAAGTGGCCCGTTTTTTGTTACACAAAATGACAAATCATGTAATACCCCAAAATTTAATATAAAGCTTGGATGATGCAATACAGTGTTTTAAATGGAAGTTTTGAATTTAAGTGCAAATGGGAATGATTTTAAGGACTCAAATGCAAATATCAAAGGATAACTTCTCTAACAATAGGAATAATTGTAATTATAAATGCTTATTTAAGAAGCTTTGTGTTGGAGAAATGGGATTGGAGGATTATCCCTAAAAGTCCTAAAGCTTATGATGATAATAATTACTTTTACCCTTAATTCAAAGTAAGGAAAACTTGGAAGAATTCTATTGGTTCAACAAAAGATGAAGATAAGAAGAGTTGTCTTGGAAGCCACGTGAAGCGCAATTGGAGGCAAGGGATTGGAATAATGAAAGGCTTCTAAAGGAAGGAAGAATTAAGTGAAAGAATTTCAAAGATAAGCCATCATTACTAGGGAAGAAAAGTAGATAACTTAAAGGCTTGTTTGAGAAGCCTTGAGTTGGTAAAGGATAACATCTCCAAGTAAATGTCATTATAAAAGATTATTTGGAAAGTTTTGAGTTGGTAAAATTTCATTGGAAGACTTATTGTCATAATAAAGGCTTATGGGAGAAGCCTTGAGATGGAAAGATTGTATTGAGTAATTGTATTCAAAAGTCTTAAACTATGATTACCTTTATTTCTTAATTCAAAAATAAATGGAGTTGGAAGCATGTTATTGGCTTGCTAAAAGATAAGGATAAGATAGGTTGAATAAGTGGGCACGTAAGGGGAAAATGGAAGGAGTGGATTGGAGAGAAAAGGCTTCCAAGAGAAGAATGGAATCAAATGTGAGTTTTTTCAAAGATAGCAATTATGGCTAGGGAAGAAAATAGCCAACCTAAAATGGATAAGTGCAACCTTGAGCTTAGAGATAAAAGGGCTATAAAAGGGTTGGGGAAGTGGACCATGTAGAGGAAAAGTAGAAGAGAAAAGCAAAGGAGAGAATAATTCAAAGAAAGGAAACGAAAGAAGCCAAAATAAGAAGACCAGATTGAGGAAACACCAAAAACAGAGAAGAAACCAAAGAGGTAAGCCACTTTTCTTTTTGTAGGATTGTAGTACACTGAAAGGGGAGTTCGTAGGTTCAAATGGAGGGTGAATCGGAGTTAAAATGAAAAAGTTATAGTTGTTTTAAACTTCAAAAGAAAAATCCATAATAGGGAAGGAGGTGGCGCGTGGCCAACCTTTCAGGGGCGCGTGAGGGCGCGTTCGGACTCCGTTTGGCCTGAAATTTTTACCATTCTTCTTCTACTTTAATTGCTACAACCCCATGTAGTAATATTTAAGTTTTTGTTCACTTAAATCTGTGATTTCTGCAGAAACAGCCCTAGTACTCGAAAATCGGGCTACAAACAGTGCTATCGAACAGAAACGATCGAGGTGAGTGGTTCCTGCATGTTTTGTGACACTTTGAGCATTTTTTGCTTCACTTGTGTGTGGATGATGGATTGCATATCATGCCTTGGTGGTTTACATGTCATATTTTCCCTTGGCTATGCATATTCCTTCTGCTTTATCGGATATCGTGTCATTTGGGTGACTGTGGCGAGTTGGTGGCTTGTCATGTGTGAACTACCACGGGGGCCTGTGTAAGGGGGCTGACCACGTGGGCCTGTGTAAGGGGGCTACCTCGAGCTTGTGTAAGGGGGCCGAGGGGTTCATACATGGCAAGTTAGGAGGATATCTCGTGCCTGTGTAAGGGGGCCGAGAGGTTACATCTCATGCTTGTTTCCTTGAGTATATCTTATTTATTTTTGCATGCATCTCGATATTTGTATTTGTGGCTAGTTGTTGAGACATCACAGGGGATCTCGAGCTTTTACGGTGAGCCTAGACCTCATGCTCTTGCGGTGAGCCATAATCTTGGGAGATTTCGTTCTTATTTTAGCATATTACTTGGTATAATTGCATATTGCTCTTGCATGCATCATTTCCTCTTCTGAGTCACTCACTTAGATGTAACAATCTAACTCGGGTGTTTCATACCCCTGGGATATTCAACGTCCCAGGTGTGTTAGACGTGCCAGGTGATCCAAGTTCCAAATCGAGCAAGGATTCAAAGGTGGTACTTGGCTAGTTTTGGGTTTGCTACTAGCTGTGGGCTTTATTTCATTATATATCGTTGAAATCTCAATACCATATTGTAAATAGCAGTTAAGATGCTTAAGAATGTATGGTGTTGTGTGCAGTTCTATGGTTGTACTGCAAATTCATGTATTCATGAGGGTGATATAGTTTTCTAACGTATGTGGTATGTGACAGATTTTATTTAAGTTATGGAAATCCTAACTATTTAGCATACTCAGGTTCGATCTTTGCTTTCGTTGATTAAGGATTTCCAATAACACTCGTGGGTGATGTTTTCTTATATTTCAAGCTGTTTTGTATTTGGAAAAGTGGGGCGTTACAAATCAATCATGCAAACGTTTAGCGACTTCGATAGAAATTGACGACAATTTGCTTACATATCAAAGGAAACTATTGATAGTTCCTTTGAAATTGTCAATAGTTTTGACCCTTATTTTCGAACTTTGGTTTATTGCATCTAGGCCCGCTTTAACTCTTAATAACATTTTTCACTATCTCATAATGACATTAAGGCTTCCGTTAACTCTTGACAGCATGCCCATCAACTCTTGACGATTGCTCCTCAATTATTAACCATTTAAACTCAACCAGTTAACTATTAACGGTAAATGTCATTAACTCTTAATGACGATTTCAGCCTTAGTCACTTAGTCAACCATCACACCCGGATATGTGTGTGACTTTTTAGGTCCATTACTAAGTAACAATCATAATACGTCAACCAGTTTGACATCGACTAAACACCTTTGGTCTATAACAAGGATCTCTCCATCTTCTCGATGTACCCCGAAAGACCCTGAGTGACAACTAGCATTATGTCAAGGCGATCCTACCACTAATGAAGTTTTACTTTAGAATAAAACCTATTTGGGGTTTCGATTCTTGTGTACTATAATCTCTCCATCAGTTATTGTCTCGATCAAGTGAGAGTCATGGACTGATTAAACTCACTAATTTGATGACTATGCCCAAATCAGTCTGGTGAGATTGAATGACACATCGAAATTCTTTCCGACATTGGAACACTTTCCAATCAAGTGTACCCTGCCTAGGAGTTTCTACAATCGAGACCACCACTAATCGCATAAGACGTTCACCTCATGATGAAGGTCGATGGATCCCATTAGTAATCACCTACCTCCATATGTCATTACAAAAGGAACACACAGTGCATCTCCCACCCAGTAACTGGATGGTTCTTAGCAACGACAAATCCTTGGCACTAACACATGAGACAATTATGTTGCCTCCGATCAAAAGGACCAATAACACAATCGAAGCATGTGATAGACCATAAATCCTCTCAGCCATGTGATCTATCACTTGCGTCACATTCAGTAAGCATTCCATTAACACCTACCCACGTGTATATTATATCCATCTCATGGATTATGTCATGCGATTGACCATCCTTTATCATTAGCATCTTATACTAATCAAATGTAGTATTCCATGTGTCAGTTTGTACTTGACTAATCATAGTCTCCATCTGAGAAGTCTAAGGACTAGGAATTATCAATAAGATATCCTTATTATAAAGGTCAATTGTCATATATTCTTAACACTTAAAAATAAGACATTTAACAAGAAATCTAAGGACTTATTCATATTTAATGATTGGAGAGCTATGAATGAAGATATGACCTCAAAATATGAAAACACATTTTGTCATATATATATATATTGCAAGAATTACATCATTAGTCCCATAATTATAAACGTCAGATGCCATCTAAATCTAGCATTAGGGCACAAACACTGAGAATCTCCCACTTGGATTAATGTTAATTTACAAGCTACAGGTCCTCATTGCATCATCTACTGGTATATATAATACCCATATTCTCAAGATGGCGATCAAGATGACTATGTGAAAGTGCTTTGGTTAGTGGGTTCGCAACTTTCTCTAATGACGCAATCTTCTGCAGTTGCATGTCTCCACATGTTATGATCTCTCATATCAAATGGAAATGTTGCTCGATGTGTTTGGACTTTTGGTGAGACCTGGGCTCGCTTGCCTGTGCAATGCTCCATTGTTGTCGCAATATAAAGATATTGGCAACTCAGTGGACAAGACCACTTCGAGGTCAGTAACGAACTTCCTCATCCAAATAGCCTCTTTTACAACATCGCATGCCACAACATATTCGGCTTTTGTAGTGAAGTCCACAGTTATTTGTTGCCTAAAACTCTTCCAGCTAACTGCCCCTTCATTACAGACAAATACAAACCCGGATGTAGACTTTCTATCATCCATATCAGATTAAAAATATGAATCTGTAAATCCGTCAACACGAAGATCACCCTCTCCATACATCAATAACAAATCCTTAGTCCTTCTCAAGTACTTAAGGATACACTTTACTGTTGTCCAGTGTTCCATACTTGGATTAGACTGATATATTCTTATGACACTCACAGCATATGTGATATCAAGTCTTATACATAGCATAGCATACATAAAAGTCCCCATAGTTGAGGCATAAGGGATCTTTTGCATGCTTTCTATCTATTTGGGTGTCTTGGGAGACATCCTTTTAGATAGATGTATTCTATGCCTAAAAGGTATAAAACCTTTCTTGAAATTTTTCATGCTAAACCTCTTTTGAATCTTTTCTATGTACAGACTATGGGAGAGAACTATTAATCTCATCGCTCTATCTCTATAAACGCAGATTCCCAAGATATAGGTCACATCTCCTAGGTCCTTCATGGAGAATTTATTAGACAACCACAACTTAATTAACATCAACATGCCAATATCATTACCCATCAAGAGGATTTCTTCCACATACAAGATCAGAAAGGCTTGTGCACTCCCACTGACTTTCTTGTATATTTAAGATTCATTTAAATTTCTAATGAAACCAAACTCTTTGATCTCATTATCAAAACGAATGTTCCAAGATCTTGAGGATTTCTTAAGACCATAAATGGATCTCTTAAGTTTGTACACTTGATTTGCATGAGAAGATTCAAAACCACAAGGTTGCTCTATGAATATATCTTCCTCAAGATAACCATTCAAGAAAGTCGTTTTGACATCAGTTTTCCAAATCTCATAATCGTAGTGTGCTATTATGGCTAGCATCATTCTGATGGATTTAAGCATCACGACTGACGAAAATGTCTCCTCATAATCAATACCATGCTTTTGAAGATATCCTTTCGCCACTAGTCGTGCCTTGAAGGTTTGCACCTTCCTATCAGGACCAATTTTTCTCTTGTAAATCCATTTACACCCTATAGAAACTATTCCTTCAGGAGGATCCACTAGAGTCCAGACTTGGTTGGAATACATAGATTTCATTTTTGATTACATAGCCTTTAGCCATTTCTTAGAATCGATGTCAGACATCGCTTCCTCATAGTTAGTAGGATGAACATCTTAACCACTATCTCCATACAGAAATGCTTCATGTATCTCTTCCATCACAGAACCATATCATTCTGGAGAATGAGATACTCTACTAGATCTATGTCCCTTATCTGGAATGACATTACTAGTACCTGCTATATTTGGATTGACTTTTTCATTAGGTTCGACTTGTGGTTCAGAAGACACTTCTTCTAATTCTATTTTCTTTCCAACGTCATTCCCTTGAAGAAACTCTTTCTCCAAAAACGTGGCATCCCTACTGACCAACACTCTTTGGTCGCTGGGAAAATAGAAGTAATACCCTTTGCAATGCTCAGGGTAGCCCACAAATCTTCCTTTGCTAGAACGAGATTCCAGCTTATCTATCATGAGTTTCTTTACATAGGAAAGACAACCCCATATCCTAACATGCTTAAGATTGGGTTTTCTTACTGTCCATATCTCATATGGTGTACTCTCAATAGATTTACTAGGAGCCTTGTTATGGAGATAAATAGATGTGCATAAAGCATAGCCCCACAGTGACAATGGTAGATCGGTAAAAGCAATCATTGAACGTACCATGTCCAACAAGGTAGGGTTTCTTCTCTCAAAAACACCATTTAACTGTGAAGTTGTAATAGGAGTTAACTAGGATAAAATGCCATTAGCCTTGAGGTATTCATTACTCAAGTATTCACCACCTCTATCCGATCAAAATATCTTGATACTCTTTTCAATTTGGTTTTCTACTTTAGCCTTAAACTCCTTAAATCTTTCAAAGGATTCAGACTTGTACTTCATCAAGTACACATAACCATACCATGACAAGTCATCAGTAAAAGTTATGAAGTAGTGATAGCCACCTCTTGCCATTACAAAGAACACCCCACATACATCTCTGTGGATTAACCGTAACAACTCACTGGCTCTCCCACTTTGTCCAGCAAATGGTGACTTAGCCATTTTCCTAAGGAGACAAGATTCACAAGTTGGCCTCGATTTATAACCTATTGGATCAATTAATCCTCTTTTGGCCAATTCACTAATCCTTCTCTTGTTTATGTGGCTTAGTCTAAGATGCCATAAGTGTTTAAGGTCAACACCATTATCACGAGAACACTTCCCGCTGCTATTGGATGTAACATTAACATCCCTCTGACTGACACTTTCATGCAACTCTAAAATAAAAAGACCATTTACCATAATGCCCATGCCAACCACATCATTACCATATTGAATATGACATACATTAGAAGGAAAAGATAGTTTATAACCATCCCTCACAAGTCTAGGAATGGACACTACATTCTGGAAAGCATTAGGTAAATATAAAGAGTCTTTAAGAGTTAATACATGCCCAGAATTAAGAGTAACAAAAGTTGTCCCTATTGTTAATAGCTCTACAAGAGTTCCATTTTCCACATGAAGGACAACTTCCTACTTCCCAAGCAGCCTACTCTCCACGAGATCCTGTAAATAAATACAAATATGAGAAGTTGCACTTGAATTAAAAATCCAAGAAATAGGAGAATGACCAATTGCATTGATCATCTCAATGACATATAAGGAAGATGTACCTGATCCTTGATTCTCAAACTGCTTGACTTTCAAGCTGGCAAGATATTTTGGACAATTCCTCTTCCAATGCCTATCTTTCTGGTAGTGGAAACACTTTCCCTTGATCCCTTCTCTTTGTGCTTTCTGTTGGAAACTTCCCTCTTTGGCCCGAGCTTCTTCTTCTTAGAAGATCTCGAAGACGAGGCTATGGCAAGAACTTCTTCTTACCTCTTCCCTTTGATATGGTCTTATGCAGTTGTCAACATCTTTAACAATTTTGGGAGTGGGCACTTGAGCTTGTTCATATTAAAGTTGAGAATAAACGGGGGTGAAAGATTCTGGGAGCAACTAGAGGACAAGGTCAATCTGCAGCTCGACATCCATGTGTAGAAGTTCAGTACTTCGAGTTGACCAATTAAATTGATCATCTTGAGTACGTGATCTCCCACATCAGTGCCTTGAGTCATCTTAGACTTGAACAGATGATTAGATATCTCATATCTAACTGTTCGGCTATGTTCCCCATAGAGCTCTTGTAGATTAACAATCATGTTACAAGCGTCAGTCATGTGCTCATGTTGATGTTGGAGCTCATTGGTCATAGACGCCCACCAATTTTCATGAATCCCCCCCTCTTAGCCTTTTAACAATAATTGAGGCAACTAATCAAAGTTCTCCACAAAGTATAATCTAAATCGAGCCTTATCAAGATGTAATTATGAAAAAAAATAAAGCATCAAATTAATAAAATCAAGTCATTACATCTCATGTTCCATTGTCTATATAATTTAAGAAAAATAAACATTATAGTGAAAACATACACTAAATATAGAAAATACTCTTAGTTTGTCATCTTTTCATTTCTCCATGATGTGCTTAGATCATCTAGATATTTGAATATGTTGAATTAGGTGATGAACCACCTAGTCACTACCAAAATGATTTTTCGTGCACATGAACAAACACATGTTATACATAAACTTTTTGCACTCATTAAGAAAGATGAGGTGGTAATCACCACTTGTTGTTTATTAATTGAAATCACACTATTAGTTCAAGGTGAAATGCCAATCACCCATTAATAATAATGCACCTTCTCGTATCGCAATGTCATAAATTCAATTTATGTTTCAATATTGTGGTCAATTATGAGATAGATCTCATTATTAAGTTGTTAAGAATATGTGACAAAAATCTTTAGTTCGGGATTTCTTAAAGGTATTACTGATTCTCAAATTTATCAGAATGGGAATATGATTTATCATGAACCAGTACATGGGCTACTACCATTGATCATCATGAGATGTTAATGATAATGGATGGTGAGTCGTATGTCATATTACATGAGATACAAATAGTGGACATGTAGGTGGTCTTTTCCTAGTCAGCCAAGAGACTCTTAAGCCTCCATATTTCGACTGAGATGAGCTTTAAACAACTTGTTGACCAACCTCTGATACGTAGCTCCAACATTCTTAAGCCCGAAAGGCTTGACCTAGTAAAAAAATGTGGCCTTGTTTGTAATGAAGGTGGTCTTTTCCTGGTCATCAGGATGTAGTGGAATTTGGTGGTACCCTTGGAATGCATCCAAGAAACTCATCAATTGACACCCTGTTGTTACGTCTATCAACACATCAATTCTTGATAGAGGGTAACTATCATTTGGATAGGCTTTGTTGAGATCCTTAAAATCAATACAAAGCCTCCATTTTCCCGACCCTTTGGAGACGAGAACAACGTTAGCTAGCCTAGCCACTCTAGATAGTTAACCTCCTAGACATGATTGGCCTTAATGAGTTTTTCCACCTCAGCCTCTATGCCCGCTCTGGGGTAAACTTCCTCTTCTTATGCCTTACTGGCATGCAATCCGGGTAGAGCTCCAAATAATGGGTCATGATAGTCAGGTCTATCTCAGGCATGTCTAGTGTAGACCACGAAAAGAAATCGTGATACCTTCACAATAGTGATAGGACTTCAAATTACAATGACTCTTGTAACTTAGAACTGATCTGCACTTTCTAATCAAGCTCTTCCCCTAATGAAACTTCCTCTAGCTCATCCACCAGCTCTGAAGTCTTTGGCTCCTTCGAACCCTCCAAGATGAAACTGGTGACCACGCCAGGGGGGCACTTGAACTCTGTCCCACCCCCTTTACTAACCTTTGTTCTACTTCTATACTTGGGGCCCTTGCTTGTTCCATCCCCATCTGGCCTTAGCCGACTTGAGGAAAGACATCCTAATTCGATCTTAAGTCTGACTCTGACCCTTTGGCAATAGTAGCATTCAAGGAGGCCACATATAATTCCCTAGCCTACCGTTGGTCTCCTCTTAGCTTGTCTATCCCGCCTGGAGTAGGGAATTTCAACACCATGTTATATGTGCTCGGTACCGCCCTCAAAGCACTAAGCCCAGACCTACCGAGGATCATATTGTATGATGATGTCACATCTGCAGCAAAAAAATCCAGCGTCAGGGGGAGCCGAATCAGCCCCTCCGAATGAATCACCATTCTGTCAAAACCAACCAAAGAGACTCAAACTAGCCTAAGCTGATCGAGCGTAAATCCCATTCCCAGGAACGCCCTTTTGTAGAGAATCTCTGTAATACCCCATGTTGCAAAGTGTCAAGTAAGTTCAAGGAACTGAAAATTAGTTTGAGAATTTAGTTAACTAATTGCCGAATCAACCGGAGGGAGTACACTGGGCCCTATATTTTTAAGGAAAATTGTATGGTAATGACAAATAATACGATTTATGATTTTAGGCATCAAAAGAAGTTGGATCGAGAACAGTTTTCGGTACAGCTATCTACCAGGTTGAGAAAATCGAATGATCGTAAGGGATGTAATACTCGAGATTTTTAGATTCAGATACTTGAGGAAAGATTATATTTTAAGGGATTGTGGATGTTTGGAGACAAAAGTTTAATTTCTGAGTCAGGGGTAAAATCATAATTTTTAAAGTAGGGGTAAAAGTGTAATTTATCTAAAAATTAGGGGCATTAGCATAATTAGTCCATTTTTTAGGGACTAAAATGCAATTAAAAAATTAGTCTGAGGATCATGTTGAAAAGGGTCTAAGTGCAATTACCCAATAGTTCGGGCCAAAGTGTAATTCTTAAAACCTTTTTACTAAGGGCATTTGGGAGATTCAAGAAAATCCTCATAAATGACTTTAAAGATAAGGATAAAGTCTCATGATAGCGTTAGACATAAGATAAAAGCTCATGATGACGTTAGAGATAAGATAAAGGCTCATGATGACTTTAAGGATAAGATTTGGATAAGATTTGATTGGATAAGATAAGATTTAATTGGATAATATTTTGTTGGATATAATTTGATTTGGATAAGATTTGATTCGGATAACAATGATTAAATAAAATCTTAGAAGATTTAGAATGATTGCAGAATATCTTAGAAGATTTGGTAATGATTATATAATATCTTGAAAGATTTATAATGATTGTAGAAGATCTTAGAAAGATTTGGAATGATTGGAAAAGATTTTGGAAGATTTACAATGATTGCAGAAGATCTTAGAAAGATTTAGAATGATTGAAAAAGATTTTGGAAGATTTAGAATGATTGCAGAATATCTTAGAAGATTTGGTAATGATTATATAACATCTTGGAAGATTTATAATTATTGTAGAAGATCTTTAGAAGATTTGGAATGATTGTAAAAGATTTTGGAAGATTTGAAATGATTGCAGAATGTATGTTTCTTGGTGGCTAAGTTTCCAAAACCTATAAATAATGGTTCATAGCCAAAGGTTTCTCATTCGAAATTGTGAGAAGTTCTTGCTAGACAAGAGTGATTTGGGTTTAGTGGATAGAGGGCTTTTTAAGCATACGCAAAGCATCACAGGCGCAGAGTACTTGGGCAGTGCATGAGGACCTGTAAGGAGGTTGTTTGCTTAAAAGACTTGAAGAGTTGCACGAAAATTGAGGTTGGGCACAAGATTCGAGGTGTTCTGAGTTTCGTTCAAGGTGAGTGTTCTACCTAAAAACTTAGTTTTAAGATGTGAGTGTTCGCCCCCAAAACTTGATTTATTATGCTTGTTCTATTTGAACATGTGGTGATTTCATGCAAAATGATTTTGTGCATTGAAATGGTAACCGGTGACTGTTGGTTTTTATGAGGGAGGTTCGTCCCTAAACGTTTTGAACTTGTGCATTGTATTTTATAAAACTGCTATTTATATGATGCATTGAATTGTGAAGTGTGGCATTGTCTTGAGTTTTATGTGTACGTATGGAATGTCAGGCTCGGATGTTGTCTGGATAGTATAGCCATAATTCTCCAAGGGCGTGATGGAATAATAGGGGTATCTAATGCTAGGTGTACATGTCAGGATAGCCGCCTTGGTTTTCATGCCAGACCGTTTGGTTAGGAAAGTTGTACTAGGACGACTAGGTGGTCCATATTGTGTTGTTCATGTGGGATGTCAGCCTAGGATGTTGTTTGGATAGTGTAGCCGTAATACTCCAACGGCGTGACGAAATAATAGGGGTATCTAATGCTGGTGGGCATGTTAAAATAGTCGCCTTGATTTACGTGCCAGGCCGTTTGGGCAGGGAAGTTGCACTAGGACGACTAGGTGGTCCATTTGAAATTTTGAAGTTGGGATTGTATGGTGGTTCCTGGATGCTTAAGGTGGGAACGTATTCTAGTGAGATGCGTTAGCAGCTCCATTTAAGCTAGAATCGCGTCGTGTCGTCGAGTGGGTATGGTGGCATAGCTTTTAGAGGGATTGCTCTTTTCCTGTGGTAGGGTTAAGTGCGTGGGATTCTCTTGGGCTAGGGCTTACCGGGTGCATTGGTTTATTTCATGTTTTGCATTCATGAAAAATGTGTTTTGAACTCTCACTTAGATGATTCATCATCTAATTTGGACTTTGTCCCTGGAATATTCAAACATTCCAAGTGAAGGCAGCAGTGCAAAAGGGAAAGGGATCGTCGAGGTGTGACGGCGATTAGTGGATAGTTTACATTATGTCTTTTCAGTTATGTTATTTACTTTTAAAAACGTCATGTAAACGTTGGTGCAACTTTATATATATAAATAAAGTGGTTTCGGCTATGACCTATTAAGGTTTCAATCTAGCTTCCGCATTTGTGTTGGTGAACCTGTCTTGGTTTATTAATGGTTCATAGTTGATATACTGAGAAGGTGTAACGTGATCTTCGGGGAATGGTTTTTGTGATGGGTTTTTACTTGAAAAAAATTTTATCCCCGAAATCTTATGTTACGTTAACGCTCCCGGGAATTGGGGTGTTACAATCTCCAAAGAGCTACCAGGGTTCACAAGGATTCGCTTTATCTCCCATTTTCCTACCTAAGTAGTGATCACCAGAGGGTCTGAGTAGTTGGGGTAGCTCGGAAGATCCTCCTCGGAGAAAGTGATGATCGTCTTATCCTTTACCACATTACTGGGAGTGGTGGAGTCTAGCCTACTTTGGACCCCCAACCATTATCTTGAGGCCTACATGAAAGTAAAGCAAGATCGCTACGGGACAAGAAGCGTAGTTCAAAATTTTGAACCTTGCCCTGATCCCGGCGATTGGATCAACGTCGAAATTAAATCATTCACATACAAATAAAATAAATCTAACCTTTAGATTTTCGAGTCGTTCACGGATTCGAGCCGTTCAAGCGTCCGGCCTCTAATTCATGATACGCGTCTGTTGGCAAGGAGAGCGGAATAGGAGTGCTAGCTCCTTCTTCTTTTTGCGGCTTGTGTATGGACAGAAAAGAACGTCCACATTTCAAATCGATGCCAAAAAGAAACGAGGAAGAGTGAATGGCATTCGTTTTTCAACTCTTGAAAAACCACACAACCAACCATTAGTTTTAGGCAACTCATAAAGGGATATTTATAGATAAAACATCATAGGTGTAACACCCCGTCCCATCGAGGGGCGTGCCACTATGCTGAGGCCCATCGCATACATACATAATCCCTTTCCTTAATACATCAAATACCGTATTTCAAAGGGAAACCCCAGCAAATCATTAAACATACGGAAGCGTTAATCGAAACCTGATACGGTACACACCTGAATTCAACTTGTATAAATATCGTAAAGAATTCGTACCATATATTACCATCATATCTTCAAATACAAAAATACATTGATACACGTCTCCCGAGATAACATTTAACACCCTAAGTGCAAATCATATGAAACCTCGAGCATACATCAGATACATTTCTTAATAAATTAAATACTGGAAATCTCCTGCTGAATCCATCGGCCACGCCATCACGTGCCGTCATATCTCAACCTGCTCCTTGCTAACTGCAAGTCTCAACTGGAACGTTGAATGTTCCAGGGGCATAACCCATTAGAAGATGAAACTTCTAGTGAGGGTCCAAAAACATTTATATGATGTATGATGCAAATACATGAACAACATATACCCATAATGTAACTTCCCAGGCATCCCCAGCCCGGCTAGGAATCCTCGGCAAATCCCGAACGTCTACGGGAAAAGTCAAACGTTATTCCTTCAACGCCCGAGGGGAATTACGGCTACACTCTGAGGGTATCATCCCATCCCCATGCACAAGTTTCAATATGACAATAATATCGTGCAATGGAAATATCACGACTTTCAATGCAATATGACAAATGAATATTGCAATCATAATAACATGCATATACAACAAATATATCATGAATATAACTTCTTGTGAGAATACCACTCACCTTTGCCCAAAGACAAAGATATCTCGAAAAGCGTGCATCGCCTCGATATGCGTGCCCCGCCTCGATCCTCGTGCCAACTCTCAAACGTTGCACCAATCTCATCATCTCGATCTCCTCAAACATAAAATGATATTTAATTACTAAATATCCTCAATATTCCATTTATTTCCTATTTCCTTTCATTTTCCTTCATTTTTCCTTCTAAAAATCCCAATAAATATACCGAGACTATTTTCTCAAATCTAGCTTCACAATAATTCATTATATGCTATGAACTTTCAAGGAAAAATACTGAACTTACCCGGATATTGCGTTTTCACGCAAAACGAGGCACTTTGGCTCTAAAACCGAGACATCGGGAATCCCAACTTCAGATCTTTTTGCACAAACCTCCATAAAACATTTTTCTCGATTTTTCCATCATTTTTCCTGATTTTTCCCCATCCCCACGCGCCCTCACGCGCCTGCACGCGCCTAGGGCGACTGGGCGCGCGTGAAGACCAGCGCGTGTATGCCACGCGCCGGTCGTCTTCTCCGGCCTTCCGGTCGCCGGCGATCGGGGCTGACTCCACCACTTTGAAGCCCTCTCTTAGTCGATCCTCATGGCCAAGTTTGAGCCTCAAAAGAGGTCCGGAGCACGGCCAACCGGCCGTTCGAATTCTCGGCCAGGCGCACCGCCTCCGCTTTCCGGCGAGCCTCGAATCGCCTTGAAACCTCGACCAAAATGGCCCAAATTCTCCAGATTTGATCTTCAAGCCATGGGAAACAAAAGCCCCATGGTCTTGACTCCCAATTTGTTCGAATAAACGGCCGATTTGAAGCTCCAAAATGCTAAACTTTCGGCCACTTCGAATGCCTATTTATAGGCAAACCCGAGCTCTCAAACCCACTTGGCCGCCTTACCCATCACCTTAGGAGCCTCAACCTACCTTAGATCGACCTCCCCCGAGCCTTGGCCGACCACGAAAGCCACTTGCAGGTGGCGGCCAAAAACGACCGAAAGTTCGGTCGGTTTTCTTCAAAATCCGACCACTCGAGTGGTCGTTGCCCCCTGCTTCCTTTACGAAAAATCATCCCCGACCAAGCCTCGTGCCATCCCTACGGTTGGATCGGCCGAAATCGACGACCGGAGACTTGGTGGTGATTGGCCAAACTTTTGCTTAATTGCACTTTGGCCCCTTGACTTTTGGCTATCTCATTTTAGCCCTTTTCACTAAACCCCTCAACTTTTCATAATTTCATTTAGGCCCCTCAAGACCTAAAACATCATTTTGACCCTCGAAGATTCCAAAACAACCTTGTTTCGGCCTCCCTCTAGCAATTTCTAAAAACTGCACTTAGGCCCGAATCTTCGTTTTGGCCCTAAACCCATTCGTTTCTTTCTGAAACCTCTGAAGGGTTGTTCCTCATGAAAAACCGAAGCTCCCTCAAGCTTCCGTTGACTTCCGAAAAGTCGTCTATGACAATTCGGTATTGCAGCCTATTTGGCAGCTGCCTTTTTAGCTGTACCGAAAACTGTTTTCGTTTCAATTTCTTTCGGCACCATAAATCCTATCTCGGGGTGCTCATTAATGCCACATCAATTTCCTTTGGCATCTCGGCTCCAGGGTACTCCCGGCAGTCGATTCAATCATCAATACGGTAATAAATTACCGTTTTACCCTCAATTTATCCTTAAATTCCATTTTTACCCCAAGATAAATTACCCTTGAGTCCTTTAGAATTTCTCGGGTATTATATTCACCCCTCCTTAAAGAAATTTCGTCCTCGAAATTTTCATCTGACAGTCAGGTAACTAAGACATAACATAGCTTATTACCTGAACACCTCAAATCAAACATCTATTTGATCATTTAGCAAACACCTCTCAGTTTGCATTCCTTACACGTGTAATGCTTACAAGCATACCGTGTCATTTACATAGCATTTCCTCTTGTGGCTCTTATCAGACGACCACACATCTTTCATCATTCTAGGCACGCATTTCCTACCCCAAAAACTTTGAAAATGCTCTCTTGCATTTCAAAAATCATAACTCTTGGACTGGTCATAATCATCAATCATAGACAAGTACACTTGTCAACCACCCTTGCCTTCGTATCTCGTTCACCAGATCCAGCTAAACAACCAGGTCAGCCATAAAAATAGACGATCCATTCGGCACTACCATCATAGTCGGCAGGCTAACTAGCCTCCAACTTCATCTGACACTCACAGCTATCCACCAGGTCCTGCGTTGGGCACCTCTCTGCCACGCGCCTGGTGATACGAAGTAGTGCAGTCGTAGTCCTTAAGGAACTCTATCAACGTTGCTACCTCTCGTTCAGCTCCTTCTGCGAGAACTCATACTTCAGGCTCCTCGTGGTTTTTTTTTTTTTGAGCATATCAATGCCCCATCATTTCGGTAGTGTCTCATAATCTTAAGAGCACATACCACATTTTCCAGTTCCAAGTCATACATCGGGTAGTCCTTTCTGTGCCTTGGCATGATCCACATGCCATCATTCAGTCTTGTTGCACTAACATGCAACTCTATCTTTTGAGCTATCACAAGCTCTCACTGCACCGGCAGTTCATTCTCATTTGACTCTCTCACGAGTCCTATCATGGACACAGCTATTTCAGAGAGTTCCCTCTTGAACCCCTAACAACAGCTTGTCAACCTCAAAAAACTTTCCATCATTTCATAGACAGGTAGGGATCCTATCACAACACTCCGGTCCATTGGAACTTGGATCCTAGTCAAACCATAACAGTCACGGTGGTACCCAAACTTTGGAATCTGACCGTCTCCTTGGCAGTACGCTAAGCAACTTAGACCCTGAGTCACCTGACTCATACCGCGAGACAGCTAACTAGCTTCCCCGGTACGTTGATCATAAGCTCATTACTAGCCTTCATACCTTGGTCCTTGGGCTCAGATCCGCTGTTACAGGCCACACACCCATGATGCTATTGTCTTTCTAGAGCCTCCTTGTCCCGTCTCCGAGAGTTGTAATTGACCCGACTCCCGTCACTTCTGATACTTTTCAATACCAGTCTAAATCTCCAAATGTTACGGATCCTTGATCCTATTTAGAGTCACATTCACTTAGGTTTCCAACCTTTCCTCGAACCAACCTCTGTTTAAAACTCTTGGTTCGTCTCCCGAAATTTATCAGGACCTCTTACCTTTCAGAAACTTCTGATCCTCATGGTGCTTATGATAATCAATTCTGATTTCACGTTCACCCACATAGAGCCTCATGCTCTCATCAATTCTTTCATAATCTGCTTACTACCTAGCAAGCCAATCTCATCATAACATCAATCGTGATGTTTCTTTACATTATCCTCAATGTTCCTCGTGCGTCTCTCTATCCGAGGAGTACACTATCATATCATCAACTTTGAGATCCTCAATGTTCCTCATGTGTCTCCCTATCCGAGGAGTATACTATCATATCATCATTAGACACAATTACCAACTCGACTTCAATGCGAATGGTACATTGGTCAAATCATCAATTCCGAGATCATTATCTCAATATCCTTATCATCAAAACATCGATTTCAGAATACCTTATTTCCTTATCTTAACCTCGATCATTCATCAATCATAAAAATCCCAGCCTCTTGCGGCTGTTTCACTATTCACCAAATTCCAGGTACAGGCTATCAATTCTAATTATCATCTCATCCAAAGTCTGATAATTTACATCCTCAATCAAGCCGCACACGGCTAATCATCCTATAACCTCAGGTTATCATTTGGCAATCATCATTTAGAAATAATCTCGTTAAATCTTCCTAAAATATATCCTATCATCTTTCAGTTCTTCTTACGGCTTTTCATTGACCGTAAGTGCCCGTACCATATCTCGACAGGCTTCTTATTTCCATAACTTGCTGACACCACTCAGCGATACATTTCCAATCTGCCACTAAGGCTACCTAGACTAACTGTCTAGCCATACGAGAGTTCCAATCTCCATAATCGAAAATCTCGGATCCTCAATCAATTTGGGTCCACAGCTTCCCTTACTGTGACCTATCATCTTGGCACATCTGCCATCATCTGATCCTTTCAATCACGTCCAAGATTTGCACAATCTTTAAGACGACAATCATAACCTTACTACCAGCTAGAGCAGGTAGGTACTTACATTACCCACGGTACTCCAATCCTCGCTGGATTTCTTCCTTTGAAAACTCTAAAGTTCCAATTACGAACCTCTAGATCCTCAATCATTTTTTTCAGGGAAATTCCTCAAGATTCACAAACCGATCAATTCTCGTAAATCCTGAATCAGATCACACTATCTTGTTCCATTTATCTTCCAAGAACTCGATTTCCTTTGCCTTCATGGCTTTCTATCCATCATTTATCATGGTGCCCTTAAGCTCTCTTTGCCTGGTTGACTACCGACCATTTTACCTGATTTAACAGGTTCGTTTGGCACACTGAACCGTAGTCACAACCTCTGTTGACTAGGTTTCCTTATCATTTCTTTACGGTCGATACGACCCATTAAGCACATATTTCCTTTTTAGTACCTGAACTCTACCTCGAGTCGAGACTACCATTTCACTATTCATCGGTCAAACCTTTGGACCGGTCATGCTCAACTACCTGAAATCTCATACCGAGAATCAACTGACTCTCGCCTTTCGTTCTTCAGATCCAGTTGACTATCGGCACACGACCATTAAATTAGTTCTTCCTAGGCACTACTCTTTCCGTTAGCCAGCACACAGCTGTCATTATCACCCCCATCATATGGTAGGCTTACTCCTACATCATACGTCGACCCTCACTCGGGTATATCCTGGGTGAAAACTGCACGGTCTCGTCGTAGTCCTCTAAGAACTATCATTCGTCGTCGTTGCCCTAAGTCTAACTCCTTCTGTAAGAACCTTCTTTCTAGGCCCTCATCATGGCCTGGTGATTCTCTCACCTCATAGGTAGCGCCAACACGGCTCACGAGCATGCATCTTTCCTCTTCCATTTCATACGTTAGGTAGCTTTCCTTTGAGCCACCCAACATGACCATCTCATGATCCCATTGCAATCTTTAAATAGGACACACAGTCCATATTTAATCTATCTCTTTTAGATTCTTAAGGCTTCCGGCCTCGATCAATCATAGCTAGTGGCACACCTCGCACCCATTGGGACTTAGATCTCCCCTACAAGGTACAGACCCTACTGTGTTGCCCCAGATATTCAGCATCTGATCGTCTCCTCGACAGTACACTAAGCAACTTAGATCCTGGGTCCCTGACCCATACCGCGAGACAGCTACCTAGCTTCCCCGGTACGTTGATCGTAAGCTCATCATAAGCCTTCTGCTAGGTCCCTAGATCCAGATCTGTCACTGCGAACACCGACCAGTAGTCCTGTCACCCTGCTAGGGTTCCCTTATCCCGTCTCTGCAAGTCACATCAATTGCACCACTTTCGCCTCATCAATTGACGCACTCACGCGCCATCATTTGGACATCTTCGGCCTCTCGTTTGTCCAAATCCGTGGGATCCAATATCTTATTCCCGAGATACTAAATGATCCTCGAAAATACTTATCCTTTGGTCCTAACTCATCAGCTAGGCCCTGTCACATCAGACAAATCAATCCTGATCTGATCATCCTCGATAACTACTTGTTATCCAATCTTTGCTTACAATGATTTTGACTAATGTCCTCAAATCAATAGTCTCTAAAATCTCTCGGATCCATAATCATGGTTACCGAGTCATCATATCATCGGATCCTTATTCCAATAGCTAGATCATTCTTCCAGCACTAGCTTCTATCAGGCATTCTACTATTCACCGGGAATAGTAGTCGTCTACTGAAATAGTGTCTGTCGTGAAGAGTACACCAGGTAAGTTCCCAGGAAAGAGTGGTGGGTCACAATGGACGCACTTAAGTACCAAGTCTTTCCTTAGCCAGAACTAGCCTAGACATGCACTTTCACAACAACGCACTTATCCAGTAACCGTTAATACCCAAATCTTACGGTGGCTTTACTTATCTAGCCACACGCGACCTTTTCCTTAGGTTCGCTCTAATATCATCTATACTAGAGTCACATAAGTTTCAGACATTTCCTATGTCCTCAACATTTTCGCTCTGATACCAACTGTAACACCCCGTCCCATCGAGGGGCGTGCCACTATGCTGAGGCCCATCGCATACATACATAATCCCTTTCCTTAATACATCAAATACCGTATTTCAAAGGGAAACCCCAGCAAATCATTAAACATACGGAAGCGTTAATCGAAACCTGATACGGTACACACCTGAATTCAACTTGTATAAATATCGTAAAGAATTCGTACCATATATTACCATCATATCTTCAAATACAAAAATACATTGATACACGTCTCCCGAGATAACATTTAACACCCTAAGTGCAAATCATATGAAACCTCGAGCATACATCAGATACATTTCTTAATAAATTAAATACTGGAAATCTCCTGCTGAATCCATCGGCCACGCCATCACGTGCCGTCATATCTCAACCTGCTCCTTGCTAACTGCAAGTCTCAACTGGAACGTTGAATGTTCCAGGGGCATAACCCATTAGAAGATGAAACTTCTAGTGAGGGTCCAAAAACATTTATATGATGTATGATGCAAATACATGAACAACATATACCCATAATGTAACTTCCCAGGCATCCCCAGCCCGGCTAGGAATCCTCGGCAAATCCCGAACGTCTACGGGAAAAGTCAAACGTTATTCCTTCAACGCCCGAGGGGAATTACGGCTACACTCTGAGGGTATCATCCCATCCCCATGCACAAGTTTCAATATGACAATAATATCGTGCAATGGAAATATCACGACTTTCAATGCAATATGACAAATGAATATTGCAATCATAATAACATGCATATACAACAAATATATCATGAATATAACTTCTTGTGAGAATACCACTCACCTTTGCCCAAAGACAAAGATATCTCGAAAAGCGTGCATCGCCTCGATATGCGTGCCCCGCCTCGATCCTCGTGCCAACTCTCAAACGTTGCACCAATCTCATCATCTCGATCTCCTCAAACATAAAATGATATTTAATTACTAAATATCCTCAATATTCCATTTATTTCCTATTTCCTTTCATTTTCCTTCATTTTTCCTTCTAAAAATCCCAATAAATATACCGAGACTATTTTCTCAAATCTAGCTTCACAATAATTCATTATATGCTATGAACTTTCAAGGAAAAATACTGAACTTACCCGGATATTGCGTTTTCACGCAAAACGAGGCACTTTGGCTCTAAAACCGAGACATCGGGAATCCCAACTTCAGATCTTTTTGCACAAACCTCCATAAAACATTTTTCTCGATTTTTTCATCATTTTTCCTGATTTTTCCCCATCCCCACGCGCCCTCACGCGCCTGCACGCGCCTAGGGCGACTGGGCGCGCGTGAAGACCAGCGCGTGTATGCCACGCGCCGGTCGTCTTCTCCGGCCTTCCGGTCGCCGGCGATCGGGGCTGACTCCACCACTTTGAAGCCCTCTCTTAGTCGATCCTCATGGCCAAGTTTGAGCCTCAAAAGAGGTCCGGAGCACGGCCAACCGGCCGTTCGAATTCTCGGCCAGGCGCACCGCCTCCGCTTTCCGGCGAGCCTCGAATCGCCTTGAAACCTCGACCAAAATGGCCCAAATTCTCCAGATTTGATCTTCAAGCCATGGGAAACAAAAGCCCCATGGTCTTGACTCCCAATTTGTTCGAATAAACGGCCGATTTGAAGCTCCAAAATGCTAAACTTTCGGCCACTTCGAATGCCTATTTATAGGCAAACCCGAGCTCTCAAACCCACTTGGCCGCCTTACCCATCACCTTAGGAGCCTCAACCTACCTTAGATCGACCTCCCCCGAGCCTTGGCCGACCACGAAAGCCACTTGCAGGTGGCGGCCAAAAACGACCGAAAGTTCGGTCGGTTTTCTTCAAAATCCGACCACTCGAGTGGTCGTTGCCCCCTGCTTCCTTTACGAAAAATCATCCCCGACCAAGCCTCGTGCCATCCCTACGGTTGGATCGGCCGAAATCGACGACCGGAGACTTGGTGGTGATTGGCCAAACTTTTGCTTAATTGCACTTTGGCCCCTTGACTTTTGGCTATCTCATTTTAGCCCTTTTCACTAAACCCCTCAACTTTTCATAATTTCATTTAGGCCCCTCAAGACCTAAAACATCATTTTGACCCTCGAAGATTCCAAAACAACCTTGTTTCGGCCTCCCTCTAGCAATTTCTAAAAACTGCACTTAGGCCCGAATCTTCGTTTTGGCCCTAAACCCATTCGTTTCTTTCTGAAACCTCTGAAGGGTTGTTCCTCATGAAAAACCGAAGCTCCCTCAAGCTTCCGTTGACTTCCGAAAAGTCGTCTATGACAATTCGGTATTGCAGCCTATTTGGCAGCTGCCTTTTTAGCTGTACCGAAAACTGTTTTCGTTTCAATTTCTTTCGGCACCATAAATCCTATCTCGGGGTGCTCATTAATGCCACATCAATTTCCTTTGGCATCTCGGCTCCAGGGTACTCCCGGCAGTCGATTCAATCATCAATACGGTAATAAATTACCGTTTTACCCTCAATTTATCCTTAAATTCCATTTTTACCCCAAGATAAATTACCCTTGAGTCCTTTAGAATTTCTCGGGTATTATAATAGGGTTTCTTAAACCCTAATGGATTGGGCTAGCCCATTAATCATAGTTAAACTAGAATCTTAAGTGGGCTTATCCAGGTCCAACTAGAAAATTTAATTAAGTGACCTAAATTCATTTATAAAATATTTAGCCTAAATCTAATTCAAGACCAAATATTTATTATTTAATATTTGGTCTAAATCTAATTTAGTCTAAATATAATATTTAATATTTGGTCCAAATCTAATTTAGTCCAAATTTAATATTTGACCCAAATCCAATTTAGTCCAAATATTAACTTAAGCCCAAATATATTTTATTTCCTATTTGCCACTCTAACAAATAGAAAATTATTAAATTAGAAATTCCTTCCTAATTTAATCAATTACCATTTTAGGAAACTATTTCCTTTATGACAACCTTTCGTCATATCGATGTCATTACGTCTATTTGTTCTTTTTTCGTGAGAACCTACGACGGCATAACTTCTTACCGAAGTGTCCCACTTAACCATACGTCCGCTTTCCTAGTTTAAGCCAAGGACCGTGCCTATTGTGTATGACTCATTAGACTTCCGAATATGCTGGCAATATGTCGGTATGAACACATAAGACAAGATTGACCTCTAGCAAGGCATCATGCCTACCCAATTATTCAGAAGGATTCATAATCCGCAAATAACATTTCACAAGCATGGTTACCGGGTAATTCGATCCTTTCGTTAATGTATCTTCTATGATCTCAAGTCTGGCAATGTGTTACTTGATTATGATCACATGAGTTTTTCTTCAGTCATTCGGATATCTTCACTTAATAGAAAGTGAATCAATAACTCATTATTGATCTCTTTCACCATGGCCATGGATTTAAAGTGAATATCCACTGAAGGCGCCTTAGATACATCATCCTCTATCAAGGGATAGACGACTCCCATCTTGGTTATGCATCTATCTCCATAAGCCTCACGATATGCCCAACGATCACCCACATGCAGCCTTTGTTTAAGCCCATCGAAACGATGTCAAAGCATACCGGTCTTCTTATGAGATGACCGTGACAACCTCAGGTCCAATGATTAGTTACACCCATCTCGTATGAGAATTCCATCAACATATAATCAAAATGGATTCTCATGGCAAGTCATGTCCAATGACACATTCTCCAACATTCATCACCTATGTACTTGTCTAGGCATCCCCATGCCTATGAGTGTGAGACCCCCATTGCTATCACATAGTAAAAATATAGCACATACAAGTCTTATCGCAATTGTCAATGTCCATTCTTGACATTGCTACGACTTGGGACGTTTAATGATGTCTAGAAATTGTGATGCATCATCTCACATCCTTATAGATTAATCACAGTATACATATATGGACTTCTATCTAGTTTCATTCGGTCATAATAACAAGAAACTAATAGAATGACTTCTTGTGAATTTGAACAACTCCTTATTCAAATAATAAACATGATTACAATTGTCAATGTACAACATGCCCAATCTGATTGGGTCTAGAGCACCTACACTGACACCATGAACTGTTCCCGAGGCCAATGTGTACAAAATAAACTTCTACCCTACATCCTCAGTAGGCTGTTTTTCTTCTCTCCAGGGTGATGTTCGAGTTCACCCTCGAAAGTAATCACGAGTAAGAGGCCTCCCCCTATTTTCCAGCTTGGACTGTACTTTGCCTGAGCTCGTGCCTCTTTGGTTGATGAAATCACGGAGGTAACCCCCGTTGATAAGCTCTTGAATCTCTTATTTTAACTGGATGCAATCTTTTGTATCATGGCCATGGTTGCGGTGGAATCGATAATATTTCTTTTTACTTCGAGTGTTGGGTAGAGACTTTAGCGAGGGAGGACACTGCAGACAATCCGTATCCTCTAATGTCAGTAGAATTTTTGCTCGACTTGCATTAAGGGGAGTATAACTCACCGGGCTTCCATGGGTACCCCCAAAACCCAGGTGATCTTTGTTGTTGTACTTTTTGTACATTAGTTTTAATGATGAAAAATATTTGTTGGTTTAATCTTTAAGTCATGAGTCAAGTGTGTGGTTTTCAACATATATCAATTTCAATATCAAGTATCACTTTGTGAAAATGAAAACTATGTTTTGACTAAGTCTGGAAGGTTAGCACCTTATAAGGAGAAATATAAGAAATAGTTTTCGTTTTAGAAAACTATCTCCCAGTATTTTGATATCTAATATCCATTAGTACTAAAACAATTTTTAATGGATTTTTCATTAAATAGAAAGTATATATTTTAGAAGTGCTAATATTGCTAAATCTTAAATTTGTACTAAAACTCAAAATCTACTTTCTTATTGTTTTGGATTTTGATTTTCTAGATATTTTTATTGAATCCAAATATGGGAGTACTTTGTTATTTACATTTATGTATTAAAGTAAATTGAGGTAAAATATAAATAAAAGAAAATGTGGACATTTACTTATGTAAATAAGTTATGATGTATACATGCTGTGGATTGTGCTTTCAAGCAAATCATTCTGAAATCTGTCATGTTTCTATACATGTTTTGAAACTCCTTTGAAAAGGTTTTCAATTATTTTTGTATATGCTATTTCGAAACATCTTTGTTATGCATGTGTTTTCAATCAGGTTTTGAACTATGTTTCGAAACCTATATATTATGTTTCGAAACCTCATTTACAGAGAGGTATGTTTCGAAACCTATATGCATCATATTTCAAAACCTCATTTTCAGAGAGGTATGTTTCGAAACCTATATATATCATGTTTTGAAACTTCTAACATTTTGTCAACAGATCATTTGAAAATTGAGATGCATTTGTCTTGCAATTTTGTTTTTATCAAAATCATTTGTTTAATGCATTCTCCATGCTATGAGATTTAAATTTGAATTTGAAATGTGAGTGCTTTTAAAGTGGGAATAGATTATGTCTCCCACTCATTCTGTCTCTTAGTGTAAGTCCAATTGGAAAGGCTGTATGTTTCGAAACATGAGAAGTATGTTTCGAAACCTGTGTAAAATTGTCATATTTCGAAACCTATTAAGTATGTTTTGAAACTTAATTTTTTGTCTTGTATCTAACGGCTATAAATGACCAGATTTCTATCTTTTAGTATAAATAGCAAGTATTTGAAGACAATAAGAGATTGATTGAGAGACAACAAGCAAGAACAAGAGAACACACACTAGAGACACACACACAAATACAAGTGATCTAAATCCTTCTTGACAAAGCTTTCAAAGAAGATCCATTCATCCATTCCTAGATGTGCATTGTGATGTGAAAAAGGATAAGCAAATGCAAACAACGAGTCTCATCTCTCTAGCTCTCCTCACCTCAAGTTAAGAGGTTCGTAGAACCATTTGGTAAGGCATTCATTACTATACATTCTATTAGGCTGTAAAGATAAACTTTATTATCTTGTAAATGTTGTAAGGTTTGAGTTTAGCTTAAAACTCATTGTGGTGTAAAGGTTTGAGTTGAGCTTAAAACTCATTGTGTCAAAGGTTCGAGTTTAGCCTTAAAACTCACTTAGTGTAAGGTTTGAGTTTAGCCCATAAAAACTCACTTGGTGCTAGGTTTGAGTTAAGCACATAAAAACTCACTTTATAAGGTTTTGGGGTAAACCGTGATAAAACCCTTGTTGTGGTGATCACTAGTAAAAATGATTGGGATTGCAAAATCCTTCAAGTGGGAAAACTTGAAGGTAGTGGAGTAGGCAAGTGTTGGACCATTATATATCTTGTGTGCAAGTGTTCTTTACCTTTCATGTATCATTATTACCTATTGCACATGCTTGCATAAGTTTTGTTATCAAAGACTAAAATAGTTTTCTTGAGAACAAGTTTATACATATACATAGAAAACATATCTTTGATATATAAACATTTTTGGTATACTCTTAATTACATAAATTATCTTTTTCAAATATCATCCGTTTGAAATACAAGCCAAATGATTTCGAATCAAGCAAAATAGTGGAGTAGATTTCGAAACATACATTTCATATTTCGAAACTTGCAAAATAGTGAGGTATATATCGAAACATATATAGTAGGTTTCAAAACCTACTTAATAGAAAGTATTATTTCGAAACATACTATATTTCGAAATCTAGTATTTTGCCATCAAACAAAGTTTTAAATTATCGAAAATTTATACAAATCCCAATTCACCCCCTCTTGGGATATATTTGCCATAATTAGGAACCAACAATCTTGGGTTTGGGAGGGGCAATAGTCAGTCTTC
Organism: Diospyros kaki; assembly: GCA_036245055.1. Lineage (NCBI taxonomy): Eukaryota > Viridiplantae > Streptophyta > Magnoliopsida > Ericales > Ebenaceae > Diospyros > Diospyros kaki. Next base: position 11,415,028 of record BSEG01000003.1, read on the forward strand.
CTTTCTACCACTGACTTTTTCTTCTCTTTCTCTCTTTCTTTCCTGTCAGGTAGAGGTGTCAAAAGGGCCGGGCTTTGGCCTGGCTCGTTACTGTTTAAGGGGGGCCGGGCCGGGCCAAAGAAATTGGGCCCACGGCCCGGCCAGCTAGGCCCTGTGGGCTAAGGGCCCAGCCTGGCCCTCTAGCCGATGGGCTGGCCCGACCCGGCCCCCTTGTAGGGGGGCCGTGGGCCGGGCCAGGCCCTATCCATGGCAAAAGGGCTTGGGCACGGCCCGGCCCTTTTAAAAAGTTCGTGGGCCGACTCGGGCCAGGCTGGCCCTTTTGACATCTCTAATGTCAGGCTGTTTAGCCTGCTTCACCTTTATCATTTCTTCAGCATTGATGTACTTGTTAGCCTGGGTAAGGACTTATGTGAAAGTACGGGGTGGTGTCTTGGCTAAGGACTGTGCGAATGGCCCAACCAGCAAGCCATTTTGGAGAGCGACCAGTGCAATCCGCTGATCAAACTCATCGATCCTCAAAGCCTCCTCATTAAACCTAGCCACAAAATCCCTTAGGGACTCACCTTGGTTTTGCTTAACATTAACCAAATCCATAGAAGACTTCTAGTGACGCTTCAAGGGAGTATAATGGGATAGAAAACATGTCTTTAATTCTCCCCAGCTGTTGATAGAACGATGGGGAAGGCAAGAGTACCATATTCGGGCATGATATCCCAAAGTAGCCAAAAAATCTCGGCACCACGTCGCATCTAACCCCGATTGCACTAGCATGTGAGAGGACAAAAGCTTTATATGATCATAGGGGTCTGTGTTTCCGTGATAGAGCTTGATGGATGGGATACAAAACCTCTCCGGAGGAACCTCTGCCATGATGTTCTTACTCAGGGGTTGGTTAGAATTGAAGTGGGGCAGCTCTTCCTTTCCTTTATTGAGTTTCTAGACCTATATCTCCAGAAAATGCAAACACTTCTCTTGCGAGGTCCCTTCTTTTCGCAAGAGGGAAGAAGTGGATCTTATCGCCTCAAAGAGATAGATTTCCTGGCCCGACTAGTGGGATGGACGTAGTTCCCTAGTAGGAGGAGGTGACTGGTGCTCCTCTCGATGAGAGGGCACCTGTAGGCAGCGTTGTTCATTCTGGTGTAGATAATCGGTCAACAACTCGATTAACTGTTGGACTTAATTTCCAGCCTGATGAGTCAGTCCTCTAGCATTGGATTGGTATGAGGTGGCAGATCCTTCCCTTGCACCAGGGCCTTTAGATTGATACCAGCCTGGCTACGGGTCACATCTCTTCGGGGAGCTATACGGTTAGTTATGGCAAAGAGCAAAGATCGTTGACACTTGGTTTGAGGTGAGAAGATCGAGGTTCGAGGTGGGGAGGGGAAGTCCGAAACGTGAGGCAGGGAAAGAAGAGGCTGGCGAGTATAGATGTCGGCCCCACATTAGGTGCCAAATGATGATGATTTGTGAGACCGACCACCACTTGCTGCCTCGATGGATAAACCTCGGGAGTGGAAACTTCGGACTTGGCTATGTCGGGCCTCAAGAATATAACCTGCAAGACAACGGAGTGATAGGGTTAGGATCCCCCAGGGTAGACTCCAACGCTTAACTTAGTAGAGTAAATGTGGGTAGTACAAAATGTAAGAGCTAGAGACTTGTTATACTTGGTGAAGGCCCCTAATTTTTATAGGCGAGTCTGTTATAGGGTACCCAAAATAAAGCCCGAGCTGGGCGGGCCCGACTCCCGGAGACCCTGGTCAAGTTAGAACGACTCTCATGGTTTGGTCCAGATTCTTCAGATTCTATTCCAGATTGCTCTGCAAGTATTGCCATGTGTCATTTAACTCATCGTATAGAACTATTCCCCTTTCTACATTGTGGACTTGTCATGTGTCAATCTCTTGGGCGATCCACGTGGCGAGCAAGACTGCTAGTGCGTAGGGGGTATTTTAGTAATTTAGGTAATGTCACATCAATATATATACATAAGGCGCACATATATTCAAATAACAGTTGCAATCGACCGTCTTGAAGACTAAGGTTACGTTTTCTTTGCTATTTTCAATTTGTTTTGAGTTTTCAATTTTTCAAAACACTAAAAATGCGTTTTCTTTGTTATTTTTAAAAATGCATTTTAGAAAACAAGAAATATTTTTGTAAAGAAAATCTAAAACAACATTTTGTTGTTTTGGATATTTTCAGGCAAAACGCACTGAAAACACCCAAAACGCCAAAACACAATGCACACACTCCCTTCCTTCCAAATCTGGCAGACCCCATCTCTTATCTCTTTCTCTCCTTTCTCTTCTCTTCAAAACACCCAAATCTCGAAGACACGAAAATAGAACATCACCTCTACCACCATCGTTGACCGCATCTGTCACTGCCACCACGACCACCATAACATTAAAAATAAATTTAAAATTAAAAATTAAAAACTAAAACACCAAAAAAAAATACCACTACACTTCTAAATTTCACTTTTTTTCAAGTGTCATGATCCCCCCTGACATCTCGTTTCCATTTGGTCTCCTCCTCCCCATTCTTTTCGGCCACAATTGTTGACTTTGTGAACCCATGCTTACATGTGTATACATATAGATAAGTTCTCATCGCTTTGCATGATTAATAGGAGATATTATTATAATATACTACACACACACATATGTATATATATACAACCGCATGACCTTCACTCTACTCCAATTTTGAGTTCCACTTTCCTTCAATTTCTCCTGAACTTCTATTCCTACACTTCTCCAACATTCTAGAGCCTTCTCGCAACTTCTTTCTCCCCCTCTCTCTCTCCTCTTGTACTTCCATATAACACGATAACTTTCATATGAGCATAACGTGTATTTTATTTTTTTTCCCCACCCGCAATGTTTTCCTTTTAGCTGCTACATAGGGACACATATACACATATACAGGTTGAAATGGCAGCACGTGCGAGCCGCTTCCTCCCCACCTTCCCTGCTTTCATATTGCATGATATATTTATTGACTTTATATAATATATGATATTAATATAATATATATTAACTTAAGATATTATATGTTATCAATATAATATATCAACATATTCATATGCATACAATTATACACTGCCACCCCATTCCAAATTGCCATCACTTCTTTTACTTAATGAATACTACTATTATAATATTTTATTTATTTTAAACACTTAATAGTAATTTAAATATAACAATTCTACAAACTCTCAATTATTTTTTAATTTAAAAATATAATAAATTTAATATTCTCCATTAAATTCCTCAAAACCACAAATATCAAATAAATCATAAAAAAAAATATAAAAATTTATTCTTACTTCAAAATACCGGGTCGTTACACCCCTTATATTTCAAAATTAGTCGGGAAGTCGTGTGATTTTAATTTTTTGCCTGAGCACCCCCTCTTCATCAATTGTAAGAGCTTATGTCATCTATTATAAGTTAAAATGACATAATTTTTCGTTAAATAACATTAATTAAATTATTTAAATAAAATTAAATATAATAAAAAATAAAAAGAAAACAATCATTAGTTGAAACCCTTCCAATTGTCATACAACTCATCATCGAAGAGTCAAGCTATTGACGATCAGTTTTAAAAAATCGACACAAAGAAAGAAGAAGAAAAAAACATCTAAAACGGACCAAAATGAGTTTAATGTTCAAAGAGAAAAAGAAAAGTGATACCTTCAAACCCTTTGGGTTGACTCCAAATCAAATAAAGACCTCAAATCCAAAAGTTATTAAGGGTTCAACCTAGTTCTAGTTTGTTTATAATCGTTTAAAGCCTCGATCATTTTTCTTTTTTTTCTCTCAAGCTTTCTTTTATCTCTCTTGACGAGTAACTGTCCACCAACTAGGAAGGTTTCAATTGTTGATCGTTTTTTTTCTTTATTTATCTATATTTAATTTATAAATAATTTGATTAACTTTATTTGATACAAAATAATATCATTTTGACTTTTAATAGACCGTTTCACTTCTTAAAATTAAAAAAAATGAACGCGTGGATAATGAATTAAAAACACACCAACAAAATTAAAATTAATTTTAAAATATAAAAAATGTCTTCACAAATGAGTCAAAACACACAAGTCGTTTATGTAATTTATGCAAAATAAAATTGGCCCAATCCACTATTTTGCTCTCACCAGATCAACGTACAATAAAAACAAGCTGAGGTACAACTGTTGTGAATAACAGCAAGGGACATTTCTATTTTATTCAGCCCAGGCCACCTTAGGAAGTCCCGTGAACAAAACAACAAAAATGACTAAGAGACAGTTTCACCACACTACCGCTGGATAGACACGCATAGACCCTATCCGTCCATATATAAACACCAAGAACAGCTTCACCATCGCAATAATCCATTCAATCCATGGAAATTCTTCGCAATAATCCAAGTGCCGGAGCTGCTTGAATCCACAGAGAGACCGAGAGATGGCGGTGGCCAATGTTTGGGGCACTGTGAATTCAATTTCGTTGCCCCAATTGAGACCACTCTCCTCCTCGTCATCATCATCTTCTTCTTCTTCTGCTCCATATTCTTATTGCTCTCGTTGCTATTTGAAGAAATCAGCAAACGCGACGCTGGTGTTGAGTCGTGATCGGGCTTCCCCCATAAGAAAGCAGCTTCTCAAGAGCCGCGAAAGTCCAAGGGTTTCTTGCCGTTGTAGCTCTGCTAACAGCTACGAGAGTAGCGGCGGCGACAATTCTTCTTCTTCTTCTGAGTGGGATTGGAATCGCTGGACCCGCCATTTCTCCCAGATCGAACAGTCCGAGAGCTTCGCCTCTGTTCTCAAGGTTATCTTTCCCCATATGTGCGTCAATTGAAATGGATAGATGTTTTTGTGTCAAGATGTGTGTGTATTTTTTTGCCATTAATATACTCTTCCTGAAGATCGTTTCTGATACTATTTAACTAATTTATTAATTTCTCTCAAAAATTTATCTCTAACTATGATTTCTTTTGGTTATATTTTCTCTTTGTACTTATTCATGGTTATCGGTCGTTGCTTAACATAGTGTCCCCTAACTGAGCGTAGTGTGAATTCATGAATGTTTGATGGTTCTTTGTGATGAATGTTACCTCTGGCAGTAATCTCTATTTTTCATGTAATTATATGTTTGGGAAATGGAATTTTGGAAATGTCTTCATGCTCTTTGATTTTGGCTTATATGTTTCTGTTTAATGGTTTAAGATGGCTGAGAAATCTCCGCTTAGAAGAAAAGGGAAAAGGGATTAATTCTCTGTACTATTATATTACTTCCAAGTTCCATGCTTTCGTGGTGGCCCTAGGGTTCTAGTGAATTAGAAAGCTGAAGGCCCTCTCTTCTTGCATATAACACTTTCCTCCATCAATTTCTAGTTCATAATCATATTAAGTGGATATATAAAGATATAAATAACTAGTTTCTAAAATAAGTTATCCACACCTCAATTTCTAAAATAATCAGCAAATAAATGATTATCCAGCATACAAGTGCATGCAATGAGCTAGATATAACTGAAAATTTCGTAATTGCCAATAAGGTGGAGCAGATCTTGAAATCATGATTCCAGCAATATATGGAAAACTAAATTCCAAGTTTAAGTGAGATTCTTAGCAACAATAGACTTATAATCCAATCCAAAATGAAGTCCTAAGCCTTGGTTCTATAGAAAATATACAAATTCTAGGGAAAGAGAACAAATTTAGTAGTTGTGTAGGGACTGATTGTGGTGGCTGGCCAGTGGTTCGTCCAACAAACAAGAGGTTGCTGGAGGTTGACATTGGCCCTCTCTCTTTCTCTACTACCCGGCTTAGGTAATGCTCACCGGCTCTCAGGTCTCACCCTCCCAAGCCATATCCTCACAAGGTCCCCCAGTCTCTTGTTAAGACCTGGGGTGAGCTGTTTCTTGGGTGACTCATGGCTTGAGTGGAGGTCTGCTGGTCAAGCTGGGGAATGTTCGAGCCACTATTAGCTCAAGGTGTGCTGAGACTTGTCTGTTCTGAGTGTCAGACCTTGAGGGGCAATACTGACACTGACTTGATAGTACCACATGTCACCTCATGAGGCTCACATGTGGGCTAAGTGAAGTTTTTGTAAGTGACAAGGAGAGATCACCACATGTTCAGCCAAGGGGGTGTACCTACACTTGCCAATTTGTGTGAGCAAGTAATGCAACTGTAGTTCATTTATCTGCTATGTCCCTCTCCAAGAGTTGCAGATGGTATCATGAAAAGATGAGAAAGATTAAGTCTGTTGAATGTTATTGATTGGTTTATGCTCTACAGTTTCAACTGGAAGATGCAATTGAAAGGGAAGATTTCCAAGAAGCTGCAAAACTGAAAACAGCTATTGTGGAAGCAACAGCAAAAGACAGTGTTGCTGAAATAATGTCTCAGTTAAAGGTTGGGCAAATTGTTATCCTTGTGCAAAAAATTTGACTCTTGATCTGATCTTCCTGTTTCCTTTTGCAGAATGCTATAGAGGATGAGCGTTATCACGATGCTTCACAATTGTGCAGGCATACAGGAAGTGGCCTGGTAGGTCTTTAACTTCAATAGTTTGTGACCCATTTATTATTAACTCTTCTACCTATATGTTTTTGTATATATTCTTATGCTTTTCCCCTTCTCATTTTTATTTTACTTTGTCAAATTGATTTGTAAAGTAATTTGGTGAAAGGTGAAATAGCATAGACTTCCAGTTGGTTTTATTATTATTATTGTGCAAGAAATATCTAATTGCACCTTCTTCAGCCAACAAAGGGTGATTTTTTTTTTTTGTTTATTCTATTCATTTTAGATATTTTTAATATGAATTCCAAGTCTAGAAGATATCACTGGACGTCATTTAGGCGCTTTCTAAGTGTTGTGTCTGTGTGCCCATATTTTTTATTTTAATCTGCAACTTTCTTGTATGAGTAAGGATTCAGCATTCAATTCATTTTCTATCCTTGAAGAGCCAACATGTGGTGAACAGACAGGTTCAGTTCATTTTGAGTCCTCTATATACTTTCTTAAATGAAAAAAGACTAATAAGTACATTTCATTAGAAAGTGACAGGTATAATATGGAGAAGGGAGGCCAAAATTCTCTTGAGTAGAGATAACAAAGAAAGATATGCTACGTTATAGTTTAACTGAAATTGTGGCCCTTGATATGCCACGTTATAGTATCGCCAAATCCAAGGTTGAGAAAAAGGTTAATTGAGTCCATTTCAGTTTTTGTATTATCTTTGCTAGGTATAGAATGCTCTAGCAGATTGAAATCTTTTTAACTTCAGAAGTATAGAAAATCATATCCTAAGGCTAGTAACCTATAGAAACATGAGTATAATCTTTCTTTTCGATGTTCAGTTTAATTGTGATAGTTTAAGATCATGTTTTTGTAAATTGGACTAATCCTTTTTCTATCTGGTAGTTAGTTTGCGCTAACCTTGTAAGGTAATGCTCCTCTTATTTTTTTTTACACAAATATTTAAGCTTCTATATGCAGGGTCCATTAACACCCGTGTGAGCTTCATTCACCTCCAAGTCCCTAGTCAATGATCAGCAACCTTTCCCCTCCCTTTTGGCTGTTGAATATGCACCATTGTACTTAGAATAATTGTTGCTTGAAGAATTTAAACATCTAAACATAAATTCTATAACCTAGCATTGGGTGACAAAGAAAAATTCACTCTTTTCTATCTAGAAACTCTAGCAGGCTTCTTTTAAATTTTAGATTTGTGATGCTAAATTTCCATAGTCGAAATCCCCAAAAAATTTGCTTGTAGCCATAGCCCTGCAATACTCCAAAGTTGGCCAAGTCTGTCCTACATTAAAGCAATATAATTTTCAGGCCCACTTGGTAGACCTTCCAATTTCAGTTTTTAGTTATGATTTTCACTAGTTTGAGTATAAAAATAGAAAATGGTGTTTGGTTGCTCGCTTTTTGTTTTCAAAGATTTTGAATTTTTTTTTTAACTTTACAAAATTTTGACTATAATAAATAGGTTTTTTTTTTTTTTGGGCTGAATAAACCATAAAAAGGGGTTTTCACAATTTCAAGTTTGATATTAATTATATATATAGGTCTTACAGAAGATAAAACCATAAATAAAAATGAATGGAGTGTTAGAATTCATGTAACTGATCCACATAATGGGATGAAGGCTTGCTATGTAGTTGTTCTTGTTGTTGTCGTTGTTGGGGCTTTCACAATTTCATTTTGTTTTTATCTACCTCCCCCACCACTCATAGTCAATGCTGTTTATGGAAATGTTTGATAATGACTACAATGAAACCTCAGAGTCAACTGATTATCAGCAGTCTATATCATTAGCATATCAATAGCAGTTCTTGGAACATGAAGTGATGTGTTGATCCATGCATGTGGGATTTTTTACTTGTAAATGCTGACATGTACCTGTGTTGGTTTTTACTTGTGTGGCCAAGCAAGTCAGTATCATTTAAATAATTTTTTGTTTGTTTCCTTGAAGTGAGTAGAAAAATGGATTCTGAAGCAATTAAAGAGGAGAAAAGAAACATCAATTATTTATCTCTGTTACCAGTGAATCACTGGCAATGTGAATAGTAAATCAAGAAGAATTTTTAAGTTCTTTGTTTCTTAAGGTCTTGTGGCCGGTGCTGTATTGTATCCCAACTTCCTATTTTTATTCTTTTTACGCATAAGAATCTTTTCTTAAGTGGATATATTTATGGGGCAGAAAAGAAATCTTTGATCAATTTTATTCCTTTATTGTTGTCTCTCTTTGTGATCAAATGATAATGTCATGTAAATGGAGAGTTTCTACAGTTTCTTTCTATCTGTTTTCATCATTGACCAGAAAATTGTGCCATTATCAGGTGGCATTTCTTCTTATTATTTTTTTCTCCTTATGCAGGTTGGTTGGTGGGTGGGCTTTTCAAAGGATTCTGATGATCCCTTTGGCAGGTTAATACGTATAACTCCTGGTGTGGGTAGATTTGTTGGCAGGAGTTATAGTCCAAGGTATTATTACAAAAAAAAAAAAAAAAACCCTAGTACTAGCGGGTTTCATTAATTTCTGTTTCAGCTAGAAATACTAATGTTCACAGGTTATTACAGACAGTTGGTCACTGCATCCCCTGGAACACCTCTATTTGAAATTTTTGTGGTCAAAGATGCTGATGAGACATACACTATGCAGGTGATCCACATTTTTTTTTTCCCTTGCCTTGAAGGAGAAAGTTGTGAAATTTAGCATATTCATTCTATACTTAAGTTTACAAAAGGACAGACGCTATTGGTCTGTCCTAGTTATGTTCTATTTGACCTACACTCTACTGATAGTGACCTGGAGGTTTACTAGGGGTGTAGGTCATGACTAGTACTTTGATTGCAAATAAAACTTTCTTGATTTGTATTTAGGATATTCTGTCTCAATGTTTTTTATCACAACCCAATCGTCACCATCTCTCCTTTGCTTTCACTTTCTTACTCTCTTGCACTCCCTCTCTTTTCTGCCCTCTCCCACATCAATTGCTTGGGTTTGATCTTAACCCCAACCATCACTAAAGTTCACCCACCAATGTGACAACCACGAGTGGTATTTTCTTTTCTTTTTTCTTACTCTACTGAAATGATAGAGAGAGGAGAGAGAAAATTGTTGGCCTTAACATGGTCATTTACATTTTTTCCTGGAGAGGTCACTGTGATTTCTCAAAATTGGGCAGGGGAGGGGGGTTTCCCTTGAATTTCACCTATTCTCAGGGGGTGTCGGTGTAATTTACCTAAAGTTAATTAATGAAAATCTTGATGTGGGATGATAATGAAAATTATTTCTGTTTTCCCTCTAATCTTAACGTGGATTAGAAGCGACAGACCTTGATTTCCATCCTCTAGAGGTTCTTATTAATATTTGCCGTGTGTATATTTTTATTATATTTTTTTTGTGTTATTAAAGGGTCATGTGGAGCAAATTATACATTATTGTGTTGATAATGATTCGAATAATTGCTTATGCCAAAGTTTATGGAATTGATGGTTTTATACCACCTAAGTCATGGGGTAAAGTGAACCACGGTTACAGCTAATGAGCCTGCCCATTTATCACCTTTGCAGCATGGACATCCACCATCACCATCTCTTGGTTTCCATCTGTCGACCTCTAGCACCAGATAGCATTATACCTCTTATTTTATGTTGTATCATGTCCAAATTCTTATTTTATGATTATAATGCAGAAGGGAAAAAAAAAAATATTTGCTTCCGGTAGTAAGACACCATATAGAGTTTCACTATGGTAATCCCTTTTTGTAAAGAAACTGTTCTTCTGCCCAGCAAAAGGTAAGAAATAAAAATAATTCTGCGTCATAATCTACTCTTATTTCTGTCAGTAATGTCTTAAAAATGGAAGTTTTTTCCCTTGGGTTTTTAAGGTTCTCTAAATAATTGTGCTCATTTGGAAAACTGCTGATATTGGGTCTTTAATGGCAGGTAGTGTTCTTGCAACAAGCCAAAGGAAGTTCACCAAGCACCACAAGTTTGTCATCTAATTCCAAATCCCCAGAAGGGCCTTCCAGTTCTGAGATTGATGATGCTTCTGTGGTTGACACTAATAGGAGTGAAACTAAAGCAGAGAAAAGTGAGGACAAAAGCATAAATGTAGAGGGAGCAACTGAGGAAGGGATATCAAGTGTAATAAATTATCTAAAAGAAAAAATTCCTGAATTGAAATTGAAAGTGATGAACATTAATGTCACAGAAGAAGTTATAGAGGACACTGATGCTGTGAATCAATTTAAGCAAGAAGACGATGAGAGTATGTCTGGTGAAGATTCTGGTGATGAAGCCAGCAATTTGGATGATATTCAGCCCGACCAGGTTGCTCCAGGGGAGAGTGATGATGCAACAGAAGATGGAAAGAATTTAGATATGAAGGTTTTTATTGGAGGGATTTTACATAATAAAGAAGACACTTCCACTAAGGATGAGTATGTGCGTGTGCCAGCTGACATTAAAGATATGGAGAGAGATTCTTTTGTGCTTCGTATTCCCACAAGAAGTGAAGATTGTGAGAGCGAAGAAACTGTAGTTCCTAAGGTCAAAGTGGCAACTATAGCGGCCAAAGGTGTCTCTGAACTCATGCCACCTGATGTTGCCAAGGCATTTTTAGGTACTGATAAGGTATCTTCAAAGGTGAGAATCTGGGATTGGCACTGAATTAGACGTAGTTTAACTGAGCTGATTGAACTGTTCCATTTGGAATCTAATAATTACAGATGATCATCTGTAAATAAGTTAATTCAACCTTGTTTCATGTATTGAACAGAACAGGTCTTAAACCACTTAATTTTATGTCAAATGGTTTATATTAGAAAATTTATGGATTTTCATGAAGAAAGTTTTGCATACCTTTGGGTGTGTATCAGATATATGGACTGCTTTTATGTCAGACACCCATTTTGGATATGGACACTTGTTAGTGACTTTTGGATGCATGTCAAACAATTGTTTAAACATGTTCTACTGTGTTCTTAATTTTTTTTTTCATTATTAGACACTTAAGAGGATATATGCTCAACCATGAGATCTTGAGTGTGAACCCACATTTTAAATTAGTTATTTGAAAAAGAAAAAAAATAAAACCATTTAAAAAAATGTGACAGGTAAATTATAAACTAAGGACAATGCAGAACTATATTTATCAATTATCTCTCCTTTAAAATTTTTAATTTTAACAATCTTTAATTCCTAATCTTGTTAGGATAAGAGCTTTCTAAAATATATACAATTCTATTTGTATTTATTTCTTGTTGTATTGAGTGGGAGTTATTTTCATGTGGACATATAAGATATTTAATTAATTTATTGATGTGTTCCAGCTGTGTGGAATCCTATTTTTTCTGAAATACTTTGTCAGCATGTCTGTATCATGTTATGCCTGTTTTGTGTCTGTATTTTTACTTCTTAGTTACATATTTACTTCCAAACATGTCTGATTATAATCCCTAGATGATTTAATTTCTCTTTTTGGCTGAGCCCCAGATGATTTAATTCCAATAGCATTCAGTTTCACATTGCTAGCACATCTGTGGGCCATAGATTCAGAAAAATGGAACTAAGAATGCAGACAGATTCAAGACTGAACTATTTGTTGATGTTATGTAATAATATTACTTTACCAATCTCTGGAATTTGATATAGCTGTAAAAGAAATGCCATTGAAGTGTAGAGGATCCATCTTTTTGTCTCCTTTTTTCTCTCTCTCTCTTCTGTTGGGAAGAGGAGAAACACTTCATTGAGGCCATTTCTTCTGCACTGGTTATATAGAATCTTATGTTCAACCAATCTTTTACCACAACCTGTCGCCCCATCTGGTTTGGCATAAATTACTTCTTGACCTCGTATGTAACCAAAATAGTGGAATTTCATGTGGTACGAAAATTTTAAAAACTTTGTTAAGAGAACACTCATGAGTGATAACCATCAGAACTCTGAGAGTTGTGGATGATTTTAAACTTCAACCTTCTCCAATGTAAACCCAGTTGTATTCAAATAGCCACATTAGCAATCCTTTTAGCAACAGTAAATTGGTTGATTCCTGTGATTGTCATAGGTTTCTAGAGACATGCGAGAAATCATCAAATTTGCTGTTAGTCAGGCTCAAAAGAGGGACAGATTATCTGAGTATACAACTTTTAATCGAATTACATCTTCTGAGGGCAATGTAGATCCTTTTGAGGGTAAGTTTGCCTCTCTCTCTTACTCACTCTCATACACGCACACACTGAGACATGTGTGCATGTGTGCTCATAGGCACATGATCACATGCATACACAATGTACACAGCTCATCTTTATCATTGATATATATGCTGGTTGGAGTGTAGGGCTATATGTCGGTGCATTTGGCCCTTATGGCACCGAGGTAGTTCAGTTGAGACGTAAATATGGTAACTGGAATAGAAAAGATGACACTGATGAATCTTCAGAAGTTGAGTTCTTTGAGTATGTTGAGGCAGTAAAGTTGACTGGAGATCTTAATGTCCCTGCCGGCCAGGTATATCTTATCCTCCAATTATGTTCCCCTGTGTATTATATACTTTCCCCTGTTTGGCATTGTGTGTAATGGGTATGTCTTTACTTTTGAAAGGGTGATCATTCAACTTCCCCTTTCCTCTTATGTATTGCTTCACAAAAGAAAGAATAAAAAAGAAAAATCTGTCCAGCTAACAAATTGGATACTTGGCAATGTAACTTCTGTTTCTTCAGGTTACTTTCCGTGCAAAAATTGGAAAAGGGAACCGCATCTCCAACCGAGGGTTGTATCCAGATGAATTAGGAGTGGTAAATACATTTCCATTTTAATACCTCTCTCACTCTTCAGTTTATGTTTTTGTGTGAGGGATGTGGGTATGAATCACACTGGTAATTATACTGCCATTTTTTTTTTTCTGAAATCTGAACCTCTGTTTATTCCTAACCTGCCTAGTGTTGGAGTACTAGATTCTTGAATGCTTTAGAGAATTGCCAAACTTCTTGTGTGTGTGCGCACACGTGCGTGCGCTTAACATATTCTGCTTCATGGAAATTTATAGTATTCAAAAAGGATAATTACAATAACCTACCTAAGATTTTCCACAATTTTACTTTCACTAAAATTACTGTTGAGCCTACAGAGACCTATCAGGTCTAGATCTTCATGGAGGAAAATTCCACAAAAATAGTCAACATGCTTGCCAAAGGTAGACAAAAGTCTTGGCAAAGTTGCCAGTCTCAAAAAAATTATTTGGGAAGTTTCAGGCATCAAAAAGTCAACCGAGGGATAGTTTTAATATAAAATAAATTTATAAGAGTTATGTTTTAAAAAAATTAGGTTTCAAGAGTATAAAATAATCACGGCTGGAACACGTCTGATGTAAATTTTCCTGGCTTCTCCCCTTTAAGTTTCCTGCAATGTCCTCCAGACATTGTAGAGGTTCCTTCATTGTTTTGTCAAATTTTCTTGTAACCATTGTACTAACTAGTTTATCAAATTTGAAGCAAATGTTTCTTCCCTATTAAACCAAGTTCTCCTGAGGTTATTGTACATTTTTGGGGGGCTAATAATACAGATGGTTGGTAGCCTTATCCATTTGGCTAAGATGCTTCTATGGTTGGTTTGCTAATTTCAGACCTGCAACTGAATCTTAGAGCTTTTCTATTCCAGGTCGCAAGCTATAAGGGTCAAGGTAGGATAGCAGAATTTGGATTCAGAAATCCAAAGTGGGTTGATGGTGAGCTCCTTCAACTCAATGGCAAGGTAATTAATTATGAAATCTTTAGAGCTCTTGAAATCTTCCTTTGATTTTGTCTTGAGGTTTTGAAGTTATTTACTATTTTCCAAGCATCATTCATGCAGGGCATTGGACCATATGTGAGAGGAGCTGATCTTGGTTTCCTCTATGTTGTACCTGAGCAGAGTTTTCTTGTGCTATTCAACCGCTTGAAGCTACCAGACTGAGTCACTTTACCTAAATCTATTCAAATTGAATGCCTTGCATATAGTGGGACTCCGAGTAAGAGAAAATAATTTTGTTTTCTTTCAGAATAGGAGATGGTTTGACCCTATAATGTACTAGCATCCATATTTCCCTTTCTATACTTTTAAGAAGTGATGTTTTCTTTAAAAGATTTTGAATAAAAAAGAGGCAGAAAAACAAAAATAAAAACCAAAGAAGAAGGAAACCATCTTTCCTTGAGGTTGAAGGATTTATACTTGCTTGAAAGGGCAGTAGTACCTTCTTAAACTGCCCATTCTTTCAAGGAAAAAAACAATAGAAAATAGGAGAGGATGCAAGGGATAGATTCTTAATTTTTTAAGAGTTACTTTGATTAATGTGTTATGGTTTATTTGGAACCCTTTATCCTGATGAAATACGGTGGTCCTGTTTCATTTCTTCTTGTTATCTGTGAATAGAGAACACTCTGCTTTTTGACAGAAAACAGTCTAGATAGTCAGAAGCAGGGCAATCTTGGTGGGTGAATTTGGGCAATTTCTTGTACATCTCTGAGCTGAGCATGAAGCTCTGAAGCATAGTGGGTGATGCTCAAATAATTGGTTTGGCAGATCCCAAATTGAAAAGTAGAAAACGAGACCTCCTATGGTTCCACAAAGTATAGGGCAGATCACCTTTGCTTTTTGTGCTTGGTGTTAGCCATTGAAGCCAGTTGGGTCAATAGCATTAAACTTGGCAATTTCTTGTACATCTCTTAGCTGAGTATGAAGCTCTGGAGCATGGTGGGTGATGCTCAAATAATTGGTTTGGCAGATCCCAAATTGAAAAGTAGAAAGCGAGACCTCCTATGGTTCCACAAAGTAAAGGGCAGATCACCTTTGCTTTTTGTGCTTGGTTAACGCCTTTGAAGCCAGTTGGGTCAGTAGCATTAAACTTGTCAATTTCTTGTACATCTCTGAGCTGAGTATGAAGCTCTGGAGCATGGTGGGTGATGCTCAAATAATTGGTTTGGCAGATCCCAAATTGAAAAGTAGAAAGCGAGACCTCCTATGGTTCCACAAAGTAAAGGGCAGATCACCTTTGCTTTTTGTGCTTGGTGTTAGCCTTTGAAGCCAGTTGGGTCAATAGCATTAAACTTGTTTGTGCTTTCATGAAGGAGAAAGCACAATTTTGGTGGGTCCTCCTTGCTATATATTAAGTAAATCCAGGTTGAATAAATATCAAGAGAGAGAGAGAGGTTGGAATGTGATGCCTTTCTTCTCTCTTTATGAGGTATTCTTTTGGAACAGAGGACCATGGGATGCTGGACAAAAAGACACGTATCATGTTTATAAAGTGTTAGCCTTGGCTTGAAAGGTGCCTTGGCACTTGTATTATTTCTTCCCTTAAAAGGTGAACTAGAAATTCTAATTTGGAGTGTTGGCGAAACTTGTTTGGCAGCAGGGAAAAGAAAAAGTTGGGGAGAGAATATGTGCCTTTATTTTAGCTGAGAAAGCTGAACCCCAAAGAAACCTAAAAAGCACTTGTTGGTTCATTTCATCGTGAAGTCTCAAATCATGTGGCAACTGCTTACTTTTACTGTTGGTGTGGTGCTTATGACTTTTTTGGTTGCCTTGCTGTTTGTGCATTAATAAGCTCTCCCCAGTACCAAGGGTGAATTGCACTTGTAAAGGATTTGGTATGTGTATATATATATATATATATATATAATCGCAAACATTGCATAACAACAATGCATCTAAACTAAATCTGCACGGCTACATTTAAATTATTTTCCAATTTTTTTTATTTTTTAATTATAATTTTATTGAATTAAAAATAAAAAACTCAAATGTTCTTTTTTTTAAAACTTTAAACTTTGAATTAGAAATATTATTTTTAATATTTTCTATTTTTTTAAAAAATGAATACTATGACTTTCTAGACATCTTTAATTATAAAATAAGACTAAAAATTAAAAAATATTTTCTAAAGAGAAAAAATTTTAATTTTCAAAATTAATATTATTAATAGTGGAAGGGAGATGGTCCCCAAAGGTAACATAACAGAGGAGATAATGGTTTCAATTATTTGTTGTGATGTGGGCATCAAACTTCGAATGAAAATTCAGCTTCCCAAAGACCCAACCTGTCATTTGAGGGCAACACTTATCTCCATCTGTCTATATATATTCATATAGACGTGACATTTACCTGTCCAATTTATTAAATGAAAATGTCGCCCTCTTCTCTACTTCTTTTGCTTTTAAATCATTCTTCATGAAGGCCGCCCCCTATTCGCGCTTTAACTCTCTTTTCCTCAAAATATTATTTTTAGATACAATATTTTGTGTGTTCTTTTAAGAGCATTTTTCATTTTTTAATATATGAGACTTTTTGTTTTGCGGGTTTTATTTATTTGTATGTATTTTTTTTGTTTATTTTTGTTTCTTTTATTATAAAAAAATTTATTTTCAAAACTAAAACGTGTAATCTCCTAATCAAAAAAGAGTAAATTTATCATTATTATATTTTTTAGGACCAAAACAAAAAAAACGATATATCTTTAATAGTGATGGGCTTGATGAAGCTTCATCTACGATAACTAAATGTCATTATTGAGATTTATTTAACCCTTTTATAAGATTTAATAGTGATATTAGTATATACTTTTCTCTTTATAATTCTCGATAACTTGATGACAAATAATCAACTACCACAAGAGTAAATTTAAGCACAAAAAATATTTAATAGAGCAATTTAATCGTGTCATTACACTAACCTAATATCATAATTTTATAATGCAATGTCATGTATTATGATTTCAATATAGATCTATCAATGCATCGAGGCTAGGCCAACTCATCGAGGCTAGATCGGACTCAACTGCAAACCCATTGAAATCAAACAAAACACAAACTTGTTTTAAAATGGGTCTAGTCTATTTAAACTAGACTCGTTATGAATATAAGTATGTATTTGGCAGACAAACAGACCCATTTAAAAATTTCATATATAAATCTATTATAATATTTTCATGCAATTAATACATTAAAAACAAAAAAAGAAAACTTTTGATATAACTCATTGAAATTATGCAAAATGGATGAAAATTAGTAGAAACCAAATTGAAGAATGCAAACTAACTTTTGGAAATCTTGTCTCTTTTGCAATCAAATGACAAGAATTAGGAATGAATAATATTTTGCTTAAATCAAATCAATTGAAATTGTCGATCTAGTTTAGTTTAGTTCAATTTTCAAGTTTGACAATGTTGATTATTTAATTCGATTTAGTATAGATATTGAGAAAAAAAATTAAAATTACTAAATCGACTAAAATGAAAGCGTTCAGTTGTTTTGAGGATAGAAAAGTGTAAAAAATGGTTGACAATTGGCCAAGTCGGTCTAAGGTAATGACGCCAACGACAATAACGATTAAAAACCTTAGCCTTTCTTTGCTATTTCAAAGAGAAAGATTGATTAAGAGTGGTGAGTAAAATGGGTCTAGGCATTCTTTTTATGTAACAAATTTAACAGATTTGAATCTATCAAATATAGTCTGTGAGTTTATTACAAATGGACATGGACTAAGGGGCCAATAAATGGATATGGACTAAGGAGTCTTGACGTTACGTGACGTGACCTATTAGCAAGTCTATCTCAATACGTGATAACAGAGATAAATTATATTTTGAATTTTAAATTTATAAAAGCTATAAAGTATTTGTCGACGTTCAATTTTAGTCGAGTCTGATTCGTTTTAGGCCGCACTGAATAATTATGGATCACGATAAGAAGAGAGGCCTTTTTAGAAAGCTAATGAAGAACACTTAACGATTTTTTCGTGGTTCGGCCAGAATGATGCTTACTCCACACCCGCACTCTGATTGTTCCTTCAAAGTGGCAGTTCTTCTCATTATTCTCTTTTTTTTGTTACTTCTGCCCCTTATTTATATTCGAGGAGATTTTTACAATTTGGATATCATATAGAAATAAAAAAATGATGTAATGGGGGACAAACAGTCCTTATCATCTGTACAAAAATTGTAAGTGGGGTCTCCATTTCGAGGAGCATAGGCTGTAGCGGTAGATGGTCCCTACCTCTGACTTCTTAACAGCTTTTACCACTTTATGTGAGCTAATCGTTTTTGGGCCAGCGACCTCGGTGGTCTAGCGATCTGAAGGATGCTCCCTGGAGTTCGCTCGCAGATGACTTTAGACTCGTTTGAAGGCGTATCGGGAGTTCGCCAGGTGTCGCTTCACAAGTTCGAGTTTTAGTAGTGAAACGACCTCTCCCAGTGAGGTCGTTTGGGCCTTCCAATTTTCAGGCGGTTGGGCCGACCCATCAGAACGAGTCTAGTCCATACGAAAAATACGTACAACAGTATTATTATTAAATTATGACACCAATTTCCAAACCAAAAAGTTGAGATGATATTATGGTTATCTTCAATGTTTTACAATTTTAAATATTCTGTCTTTGGTCATCCCACTTCACTTCAAGTTACCCATTTTAGTTTTATGAAAAAAAAAAAAAAACAAAAAACTAAAAGGAGATAAAATAGTGGGGGAAGCTAGATATGCATAGCAACGACGTCGTCTTGATCCGTCAGTCCTAGGTTACGTAAAGAATTATCGTCAATCATCGGGCAAAGACTTAGAGTGGGCAAACGAGAGTGAGCCGCGATCGTCTGCAATATTGGTAACTCTAATGAACCAAGACTCGAAATTTTAATGCACGCTACATGAGTTTCTATCTCATGGTACTGACGTGGCAAGAAATGATTGGTCTACGTGGCAAGAAATGATTGGTATACTCGCCTTAAAAAAGAATGACTCCTCACAATAAATGAAAGGAATAATATTCCCTCCCTCTGGCTGTTGTTCTGCGTGCCATTGCCACGTTCGCGAGTTTCGAAATCTTTTCTTTCCCCTCTCTCCCTATCTTCTCTCTTCTTCCAAACATGCTATAAGAGAGAGACAGAGAGAGAGCCGAAGGGAAAACAAAAAAAAAATCAAAATGGACAACCGCGAAAGCAGCCGGAGCAAGAGGAGCAGCAACCGGTCGATGTCGTCGGACACCGACTCGCAGATGGACACCTTCCACTCGCCGCTCCGATCTGAGTCCCCTCTCCGCTCCGACGACCCGGACCCGCCGCCCGACAAGTCTCCGGCCAAGTCCCCCTCCAAGGCGATCGTCGCCTTCGACAAGTACTACTCGCCGCTGCGATCGCCCATCTACGGACACAAGGCAATGAACGCGCCTCCGCCGCCTCCGCCGCCGGTGGTGGTGTTCAACCGGGCGGTCAAGGAGGACGTGCCGTCGGGGGTGACGAAGCTGGGGCCGGGCGGCGGAGAGGATGGGGATTTGGAGGACGGTGATGGTGGAGTGGGAGGAGAGAGGAGGTCGAGGGCGGCGGTGGAGGCGATACTGCGGCGGACGAGGCGGGAGATGATGCTGCAGAGGGCGGAGTTGGGATTTAGGGTTTGCGAGATGCTTCTGTGCTTGATTTCGTTCTCAGTTATGGCCGCTGATAAGACTCAGGGCTGGAGTGGAGACTCCTTTGATCGCTACAAGGAATACAGGTGGTTTGATCTCTTCACTCTTGTCTCCTTTCTTGTATGTGTCCATGGAATCAAGTGTTTTGCATATTGATCAAATGGATCTTATCAAAATTTGCACTTTGTTTTATAAACTTGGAGTTCATCGACTTGAGTTACAAAACTTTAATTTTCACTTGGATGAAATTCCAGAAAACAAAAAAGACAAGCAAGTACATTCATCTGGGCTGGTATGACTTTGTGTAGCTCTCAAATATTGGCTCTGAATTCCAGATGAATGAATTTGAATTTGTTTGACTTGTCTAGATTTGGTCAGATTTCTTTCAAATTTAAAGTTGAAGGCTATGGGGGGATTTTTATTTTTATTCTTTTAAGAAACATGATCAAATAAATTAGAGTAGAGTTACTAATAGAGGAATCAGGAATGTTACAAATTGAATGGCTGGCTATAATGTTACAATTCTTTTGCCTGACCGAGGAAATGAATTGTATCTCTAAATGCACAAAAATTTACTGACGTTAAAACAACTTTTCAATTGGTGGCTTAACATACAAATTGAGTATTCTTTTGATTTTTATCTTTAGTTGTTTTCAGTTTTCACTGTAAGAGTTCTATTAAGAAAAGCCTCATATCTGTATAATTACTTCACTTGACGGTGAAGTAAATTATATACTATATATGTGTATTTATGTGGCAATTCCCAATGAATTTAATATCCCTACTCTAACCTTGTTAACCATGCAAGTTAGACTAGTGATTCCAAGTGCATTCATGCAAGGCTGATTTAAATTGGGTTCTCATCCAACTGAGGTTAATAATGCACAGTAATCAAATGAAATGGCCTGTTAAGGTGTTTGGCAAACTTGTCTAAGACCTGTTAATACTAGATGAGGGATTTGAATCTGGTCCCATGTGTCTACTGATATGATTTAGTGCTACTGGACTCACTTGCCCATAGTGGGGCTGGGGGTTGGTTTGTGGCTATAGATAATTTCTGCTAAAGGTTTCTATACTCCCAGTTTGCCAACCAGTAGAAGGCTGTTATGATCGCGTCACAGTATGGTCAGTAGCTCTGATCACTCCTCTTCAATCCTTTTTATTTTATTCAGCAAACGAAATGAAGAAGAAATGGCACAGAGCATCATGACAGCAGAGCACTGCCTTTCTAGAAGCTTTTTTAGTGGGTTTATTCATTTTTTACATGATATGGTATGTGCAACTGGTGGCTTTAGAAAGGCATGTAGATTTACATTTCTGTTGGGACCAATGTCTTTGAACTATGTAGTGTCATTACCTTAGTGCCTTATTTCCAAACAAATTCTGTTCCCTCTTGCTGCATGCATTCAACTGACCCTTTTTAATTAAAATTCACTATTGATTGATATAAAATATAACAAAGTGGATATTCTGATCTATCACCATTTCTAGTACTGTAATTTAGTCATCTATACCTACTAGGCCTTTTCATTGGGTGAAGTGGGTCATGTAATTGCCTTTTCTTAATAATGGTTTTCCTATTAGTAGAGTGAATTTAGTTTTTAGTCCAGTAGAAATTTTTGTCCAAAGAGCAAATTTTTTATTTGCCTAGGAGATGGATACTTGATCATTCTAGGACTCTTTACATTGACATCCTTGGGATTGAAAATCTTAAATACAAAGACTTCATCTCTTGGCATTGAAGAATTTTCTTCTTCTTACTTTAAATTTACATATCACAAGCTGATGCTAAATTTCTGCTGCATTGGTTTTGAAACTTGCTCCAAGAAAGTTGTCATGTACCTAGGGTTTTGATAGGGAATTGGAAGAAATCAAGGGGGAATTAGACTAAAAGGGAGGGAAATGCAGCAAGAAATGGGGAAGGACTACAGACAGAATAGCAAGGAGGGGGAGATTAGAGAGAATCAGAGGGATCGGGAGAGAGTTCAGAGGGAAATTGAGAAATAATTCATGAGAGGGAAATGAGAGAATTCAATTATCATTCCAAAACATGCCTTCCCATCCTCTAGCTGTAGCTTATATATAGCCTAATAGCCTCCCACATGCACCCATATGTAGTACAACGATAAGCATAATTGCCTATAGTAGTGTTCTAAAAATCGGCCTAGGCGGCTGCCGCGAAAATGGCCTAGTCGGCCCCTCTAGGTGCCTAGGCGGCCCAGGCAGTGTCTAGCCGTCTGGGACGCCTAATTTTTGGGTTTAAATCTTACCCTTTATCGATTCCAAAGCCTCTTTGACTCCTCTCAGCCGTCTCACCCTCCTCTCAGCCCAAGGTTGCTGCTGCCTCAACGCCGCCGTACCTCCTCGCTGCCTCAAGCTCCATCGCGACCTCCTCACTGTCTCTACGCTGTCAAGCTCCGTCCTTGCTGTCGCGTCCTTGCTGCTGCATCCTCCTTGTGTCAACGCCGTCGCTGTCAAGCTCCATCTCCGCTTTCGCTTTCGACCCCCCCTTTCTCTCTCTCTCTCTCGAGCGCGCGTTGTTGGGTGTTAGTGTTAGGGTTTATTATGTTATTTAATTTTTTTTATTTACATGTTAGATATATATATTTTCTTTTTTATTTATATGTTAAATATATTAGATATATATATTTTTTTATTTCTATTTATATGTTAGATGTATATATTTTTCCTTTTTTATTTATATGTTAATATATATATCTAATATATATATATATATATTAGATATATACATATTTTCATGCCACTTTTAATTTTGATTTAATTGAAAATAACATCAAGTTACGTCACAAAATTAAAAAAATAAAAAAAATCAACAAGGCGCCCTAGGTGCTAGGCCCCAGCTTGGCCCCCCACTAGCGCTTAGCGCGTTTTAGAACACTGGACTATAGCTAAGGACAAATATTTATAACATAAAAGGGAAGAAAATTAGAAGTACTGCCCTAGTAAACCCTCAGAATAGTTGTACAATATAGTAATGTATGTAAGCTAACTACTATTATATTTACTAATTTATACTTGGGGATCCTTAGGGTTGTGACAAAAACTTACTTTACATGAAAATCATTGTTTCTGTAGAAAGTGTGGGATGACTAGTGTGAACCAGCCCATTGTCCTCTACATTGTCTATTGAAACATCAAACACCAATCTTTTGCATGCCATCACGAGGCAAAATCAAATGACGAACATTTTGAAACATCAATCACTTGCAGACCATCACAAGGCCAAATCAATGACAAACATTTTGCTTAAGTTGTTTTTTTTTCCCCTTTTTTTAAGTTGCTTGCTTTTACGCATTTTTCTATTTTTCTTCTCTCCTTGATTTTTGATGTTGAAGAACCTTATTTCATGGCAGGTACTGTGTTGCTGTGAATGTTATTGGATTTGTATATTCAGGGTTCCAAGCATGCGATCTAGCCTACAATTTGATCACTGGGAAAAGTTTCATCATGCACCACCTCCGTTACCACTTTGATTTTGCAATGGACCAGGCAAGTAATTTTTATTGTTAAGTTTATTTTTATTACCTTCAACTTTTGAATGCTGGCCAAGCAAGCTTCCTTGACATGTGAGAACATGCTGGTCTATCATAATTTAGCTTTAGTGGTGATGGGATGCTCCATATCTGATTCATGATGGCCTCTTTGTGCTACTAGGATATGATAACAGTGTTTAGATAGGCAAAGAACATATATGATTTTACCTGGATGGGAGTCGTAGATTCCATATAGGATGAGAAAGGGCAGACCTGTGGGCTATGTATGGTTAGCATGCATTCATAAAAGGGCATCTCCTGTGCATGAGGCTCCATGCTTTGCATCAGGAGAGAGTCGTGATGGTAGATATCTTCCCCTTGCCTTTTTTGCAATAGTTTAAATGCAAGTGCTCAACCCCTGACAAAATTGTATCAAATTAGCCCAGTTTTTTTAGTCAATTCCATACCAAGTGCTCCAAAGGGAGTATTCAGGGTGTTTCGGCTCATTTTGAGGGAAAAAATGGATTCAACTGGGCTGAATGTGTCATGGATCCTACATAGGATAAGAAAGCAGAGATTTTAGATCATATACAGGTAGGCAACACACCTAATAAATTAGACTTCTGAGTTGGATGGCAAGCACCCGATCCATGACATAGTGTAAGCCCCAATTTCAGTTAACCTGTGTCGGTCAGCTGGTTTCATTAATTATTTATGTGAACTATGTAATCTACATTACAAGATAACTTAAATCCCATTGGAAATAGTCTTTTTCATGTTGAAATTTGTGGTGAAGAAAAATTCTTATTCCGATTTTAGTTTATCAGCTATTAAGAACTAGATATAAGAGTTTGTCTGACTAACTTATTTGGTGGACCAAGAGTCTGATTGCTGAGTCAGTTATCTCTAATTTACTGATGCATATGATTTCTGATTAAGCTGGGGATTCAAGTCCCAATTAATCTGTTATGTTGTATTTTGTTCTGGTTGGTATCTAATTATCATTACTAGCATAGGTGTTTTATCAGAACTTGGCTTATTTGTTAGTGGAATCAAAGAGCCAGAGGTTACATCTTCCTTGGTTTGCTATCATCAGTTTGTTATTGTGGTCATTTCCACAGCCCAATCAAAGATTACATGTTTTACCCAAAGCCCATAACTTATAGCACATGTTCATTTGTTTAAACCTTTAACAACTTCTGACCTTGTCTACCGTTGCCTAGTTGGATTTGAGGCCTGGTTTGTTGGTTCCACCACCCATCTCAAGTTTCCATATGCAAAAACAACCCCTTGCTCGTGAGCATATAGGCAAGCTCAGCATTGTAAATTATCCAATCACGGCTCTCACAAAATATTTAGCTGGCTTTGCATTCAAACAGGCATCTCGAATGTTTTTGTGTACCTTTTTGGTTATATCCCAATCAGCAGAGACTTAGAACAACGGTATCACCCATCCTTTTATGCCAGATGATAGATAGTCCTGAGTAACGTGATTGAATTTTGATTGATTATTGATTACTAAAGGATGCTGAGACTGAGTTGTTGATTAAACTTGCAGATTCTGGCATATCTTCTGATATCAGCTTCATCTTCTGCGGCCACCAGGGTAGATGATTGGGTATCAAACTGGGGAAAAGATGAGTTCACAGAGATGGCTAGTGCGTCAGTTGGGATGTCATTCGTGGCTTTTATCGCCTTCGCCATCAGCTCTCTCATAACCGGCTACAACCTCTGCAGCGACAGCACGGCCTGATCACAGCCAATCACCATGGATGTTATGCCTAACCCTAATCCTTAAGGGCAAGAGGGAATTGGATTAAACAGAGATTTGGATGGGACGAAGTCTGAAATTGTACAGGAGACATTTATAGTAGGTTCATAGCAGTTTTGTCTTCTTATTATCACACACTGAAGAGGGGTTTCGCCAGGATCTATTAGGTTGGTTGGATCTCTTGTGGACATTTAAAATATTTGCATGTATTTATGAAAAGAAAAATAAAAAAATCACTTTTTAGTTGCATGTAAGAAACCATTTTTTGCCTCTTTGATCGATTGATGAAATTAAATAACATTGCTCCTATTCTGTGTTATGCAGATGGCTTTTCTTGTGACTACTGTGAATAATTTTTGTCATGGGGGTGCCAACATTTTTTTCCCAGAGCCTTTGTCTGTAGGACACTTGGCCTTTGTAATACTTTTTTTTTCTCCTTTATTTTATGGAAAAGGAAACAAAGTTACGAGTATATTGAGAGTGGAGCTGGAGCTGTATAAAACAAAGCAAGTGAAATCACTAAAATTACAAGCAGAAAATATATCATGGTGAGCTACACTGCTTGTGTTGTGTGTAGTTAGTTATAAATGAGGTTACTGTTTGATGCCACAATGAAGCATCAAATTCACAAGGTTTCTTGCGTTTTTATTGTCAGATTTGTCAGATGAGATGTGAGTAAGAAAGATAGTAAAATATGAAAAATTCTATACTGCCCGAATATTTCATACCGAGAGATTATCGAAGCCAATATTTCGCGATATTTTGATTGTCAAAATATCACCATCTCGAGAGCAATTCAGAGCAGCATTTATCAAAAGACGTGCCTCTCCTTCAAGCACAGCTTCGCACAGTCTCCTTCTTCATCAACTGTCTTCTTGTTTCTCCCTCCTCTCCGACGGCCTCTCGCCAAAGACACACCTCCTTCTTTCTCTACCCCCTTCCTTGCCGACTGCCTCCTTTTTTCTCCTCCCTCATCACCGACGACCTGTTGACATAAACATTGAAAACAACTTGACAAACTGTTGTTGCGGGATGGAGATTTCTAGAACAATCCCCACATTTGACACTCAAATTCATCAGCATGTTCCTGGGCTCAACCTTTGTCCGTCGTCCATTTTCAATAACAAGATTGGAGATCCCAGGTTGGTATTTTCAATTTTGCCTCACCTTGTTAAAGGGGTTGAAAGAAAATGTGCTCTGCAGTGAAAGTTTCATATAGACCTCAAATATCTCCTCTGAATACTGCAAAAGAGATCCGGTAAACGTTGGCACTCGTGATTGTTACAATGATGTTAATGTCGCGGGACAAGGAAGAAATTTCATGGTAGGATGGAATTTTGGGAATGAAGAAGGTGCTTCTGCGGCTACTCAAAATGCTGCAGCAGAATCTCCCAAAGATGAAGAAGAGATGGAAGATGATGGCAGCTCAGCCGCTGAAGATGCTGCTTGACGGATTGGATGATCCTATTGGTTTTAGGCTCAGAGTCTGTTTTCATTTTGGTTGAAAAGCTGGTGGGAAATATTTAATGGCAGTGGAAGAATGAATATTTAATTATATACCTCTTTAATGGTAGTGGAAGAATGAAATATTTAATGGCAGTGGAAGAATGAATATTTAAGAGGTAAATAATTAATTGATCATACAGCCCAGTGGAAGAATGAAGTTAGAAATCGTTCAATTCTTTAATGGCAGATTTGTAATATTGTTGAGAGATAAAGGGTAAATTTATCAGACCAAATTAGCTTCGGTAAGATTTCGGTATGACTTCTTCGGGCAGTGTAGAAGGGCTCGTAAAATATTAAGATATAAACATTGATAGTCAGGAGAAGATTGGACAAAGAAAAAAGTGGGGATTACCATACATAAAACTTTAAAATATAGGGTAGTGGATGCAGAGAATACAAGATGGGATTATTTCAAGTACAGTTGTTTTAGAGAAGAAATTATAAAATATTGTTGGTGTGTATGCATTGCAAGTTGGGTTAAAAAAAGTGATAAAAGGCGAAATTTTTAAAAGATTTAGGGAGCTTAGTACAAGAGATACCTAGACAAGTGATATATAAGAGATGTATTAAATTAAATTGTTATATGAGTAGAGAAAGTAACGAGTATAAAGATGTACACGTAGGTTATGAATTTGAAAAAAAAAAATTAACAAGGTAGACTTATGTTGTAAGGATTTTTCACTTAACAAAGATTTGTGTCTCTTGATTAGGGGTGTGTGCGGTATGATTTGGCCAGCCTGAACTATTTTTAGTATGCAAAACCGCTTGTGCGATTTTTCAACCAAACCAGACTGGTTTGGGTGCAACCAAACCGCACCGCATTTGCGGTCTGGTTTGGTGCGGTTTATCGTGATTTAAAAATCTGGTACAAGTGAGTCTTAAAACCACTAAAAATGTTACTTAAAAATGGTAAATAAAGACACAAATATTAGTAAATAAAGACAATCAAGGGTAAATAAATAAGAGCAGAAAATAAAGATAAAACAGTATAATTCAACATATAACATTTCAACATTGAAAGCAAAAATAACCAGTTTAGAAAATAAACAAATTATCAAATTAACTTGTTTAACAATGAATTATGAATTATGCAATTAAATTAACTTGTTTGGGGGTGATTTTTATAATAATAATTTTTTTAATAATTTTTTTTTATATTTTCTTGGGCGGTTCGGTTTAAAATCGAACCGCTAACTGTACAAACTGTGAACTGCGCGGTTTGTACAGTGTCCACATCGTTTTCAACCGCAAAAATAAAAAATCGACTAGTTCGGTCTGGTTGGTTTCTGCGGTGCATTGGTTTTTTTGAACACCCATACAAAACAGTGTAATTCAACATACAACATTTCAATATTGAAAGCAGAAAATAACCTGTTTAGTAATAAATTATGCAATTAACCTGTTTAAAAAATAAACAAATTATCAAATTAACCTATTTAGCAATAAATTATGAATTATGCAATCAAATTAACCTGTTTGGGGGTGGTTTTTATAATAATAATTTTTTTTTTATATTTTCTTGGGCAGTTCGATTTAAAATTGAACCACCAACTGTACAAATTGTGAATTGCGCTATTTGTATAGCGTCCAAATCGTTTTCGACCGCAAAAATAAAAAATCCATCGGTTTGGTCTGGCTGGTTTCTGTAGTGCATCGGTTTTTTTGAACACCCATACAAAACAGTATAATTCAACATACATCATTTCAATATTGAAAGCAGAAAATAACCTGTTTAGTAATAAATTATGCAATCAACTTGTTAAGAAAATAAAAAATTATCAAATTAATCTATTTAACAATAAATTATGAATTATGCAATCAAATTAACCTATTTGGGTGGCTTTTATAATAATAATTTTTTTATAATAATATTTTTTTTATATTAACTATATAAACTACAAATCGCGCGGTTTATACAACATCCAAACCGTTTTTAACGGCAAAAATAAAAAATTGACTAGTTCGGTATGGCTGGTTTTCGCAGTGCACCCGTTTTTTTGAACACTCATATTATTGATATCAAAAAATAGAGGAGACTAATTGATATAAAACAAAGCCCTAAGAATTAGATTGTAAGATTTAAAAGGTAAAAAAAAAATTATTTTTAAGGGAAAAATGTGACAAAATAGAATGAACTATAGGAGAAACTAATTCAACATGGAGTGTAATGTATAATAGCATGCCCTCCAAATGTAATAAATGAGTAATCAAGATTTGTAAAATATCACCTAACAAACTCCTAAGCAATCTCCAGCATCACGGGGAGGGGTTTACACTACCCCTCTCATTAACCAAATCCAACCACATGAATACTTAAATTTTAACTATTCATGAACCAAGAAATGATAAATCAACTATCTATAACCATAGTTTCATGTAACGTAATTAAATCACTCTAATTCATTCTTTTACAATAAACCATGCTATCACGCAACTGAACTAACAACTTCGGCCACTAAAATCTCATGCATTCGGAAATAAACAATGAACTCTTAGGCTCTGGGCTTGGTCGAACTTTTTCTATACTCCTGCCTCTCTGTCTCTCTCTCTCTCACACACCCACCCCCACCCCCACACCCACACCCACACCCACACCCCTTTTTCTCTTCATTTTCTTCCTTCCAATCTCTTTTTCTCACTTGGCAAGAAAACTCATATTCCACACCCACACCCCTTTTTCTCTTCATTTTCTTCCTTGCAATCTCTTTTTCTCACTTGGCAAGAAAACTCATATTGCTTCAATACTCAATTTGTATCAAGAAGTACTGCACAATGTATAGCTAGACATATTTGTTGAGGCCTGAGAGAGGAAAGTATGGTAGCTTAGTCATACTGAATTTCTGACTTTTGCTTATTAGAAGAATAAATAAATAATAATAACTACAAATTAAAATGAAAACTTCTTGACTTATTAATAGTTAACAAAGGAAAATATATAATGCCCATTGAATTGATGCCATCCTGATTGTAGTCTGATTCTCTTTCTTGGAACAAGAGAATACAGCAAGAAACCAAATCCTACTTTTTTATGTGATTTTCATGCTTAGTATCAGAGAAGCATGTAAGTCAGTTTCGTTATTTGAAATTAAGACTTGCGATTGTTTTTATTGTCATATATATAACTTTGTGAAATGAGTAGTGTCAAATGCTACATTAGCTTTCCTATGTTTATGATTATTGTAGAAACATTTTTGAATTGGATTGTGCACAAGTGCTGATTTGATGTTTGGCTTGGCATGTAAGAGAGAGTTCCTTGTGCACACATCTATATATATGAACACAACTAAGATATGTATGTGTGTAGGTATTTGCAGCTAGAACATATATGAAATAAATAATCTTTATACTATATCCTTGGACAATTATAGTTGAAGCTTCTTGATTTGTTGACTATAATATCCTATAAAAGGGTAGATGTCTCAAGAGTTAATAGAGTTATTGTAGACAGTACTATGTTACTGCTGGTCAAGAGATCTTTCTTTTGATACCATCAAGAAAACACTATTAATGGATTAATCCTCTTCTGGTTTTGTGACAAGGGTAGGCAGTATCATGATATTTATTAGCCAAATCAAATAAATACTCAAATAATTAGGACTTAAAGTAATAAATACATATTAAATATTTTGTCATTCTTACATACATATATAAATGATTTGACCAAGTGGGTCAGGTTAAGTTTTCTAAAGGGACATCTCTAAATTCTAACCTAGATTGCACGAAACGGATACGAGAAACATTTCTGATATGAAACAGAGAAGGGAAAATAATATATTTTTTTAAAAAGTAGAAAATGAAAATGCAGGGTAAAGTGTAAAATTAAAATCAAATATGAGTTTTTTGACAAATATAACTTTATAAATATATTATTTTATGATTAAATAATATATATATTTTATAAATATATTATTTAATATATATACATACATACCATCATTATATATATATATATATATTTCACTTTTCTCTCTTCCTCACTCTTCCTAAGAAACCCTTTTCTCTTATCCTCTCTCTCCCAAAGAAACCTACTTCCTTTATTCCTTTCTTTTCCCTTCCTTCGCCACCCGTGCTTTTCTTCTCCAGCAATATTTTCTTGTTCTTTGTCCCTTTGACATCGGCTCACCGCCTTGCCTCTTCCCTTCCTTCCTTGCCTATACTTTTCTTCTCCAGCAATCTTTCCTTGTTCCTCTTTCCTTCGTCGCCGACCAGTCACCTCACCTTGCCTCGCCTCTGGCCGCTGACTGCTGTTGCATGCTCTATCTCCGTTAGCTCTCACTATCGCTGCACACCCCTCCCTCTATTGTTGTATCCTCCTTCTCCACCACCTTTCACCGTGGGAAACACATTTTTGACCATTTTATGTAATTTGCGAAATGACCTTGAAATGTTTTGCAAATTACAAAAACGACCCGAAAAATATTTCGGGCTATTTTTTCGATTTCGGAAATAGGAAACAATTTGGAAATTCCAAAACGACATCTTCAAGCTATTTTCGTGTTTTAGAGATTCTAACATGGCAATCTTAAATGGTTAGTCTCCTTTAGAGAAGATATATAAAGACTATACATTATTTAATTTGAGGCATGAGAAGCAAAGTTTTTTTTAAGGTTTTGAATTAAGGTGTGCATCTACCATTTAACTTCTCTTAATAAGATGTTATCACTAATTGAGAGGCATAAATAATTAGTATTCTTGATTATGAATCTTCTTGTTATTATTTTCTTGATTTATAAGTGATTTATTGACTAGTTGCTTCAAAATTGTACAAGATCCAAAAACAGAGATGATTTCCTCCCATACTAAGGGAAGATTGTCACGGCCCATCTCTCGGAGCTCCTGCTAGTAAAGGAGATCCGTGAGGAGGTCATAAAAGGAATGATACAAAACAAATTTAAACTTAAACAACCATATACATCTCATTTATTTAACAAGGCTCATAAGATATATACATACCACACTGCTCAGTAAACAATCTGGTTAGGGCTTAACTGCCTATACAACAAAATAAAAGGGCAATGTAAACAAACCACAAAGCAAACTCTACTCCGCAAGCCCTCAAAATCAACACCCAGGGATCTTCTGGCTGGGATGACTCTGTACGCAACCTACCCCAAAAACTCATGCACCGCTAGGCCTAGCTCCCTCTTTAGCTTTACCTTTATTTAGAATGATGCAGTGTAAACAAAGTGAGCCACAAGGCCCAGCAAGTTTATACAAAGGAACAGTTGGGAAAGTTGGGAACATCATGAATTAGAAGCATGAATATAAAATGTAAATGTGAATGAACTCCCTGAAATGGACACATAATTCCCTATCCATCATTCACCATATTAGGACTCATTATATCACTCTATACAACATTTAAGCAACTATAAAATTTAGTGCCATAACCATAATATCAATATATAAACATACATATTGTGGACTATTGTCCACCCATGTTTTGGCTTTAAACCAGGTGAGCATTGTGAGCTGGGGCTTCCACGGTCAAGCAAGTGCCTACTGAGCTTGTTTTAGATATCTTTTTCCCCACATGGCATAGTTGTAACGCAAAATAATAGGCATGCTAATATAAGCATATCGTACACGTGCACATAGCCACAACATCCATGCATTACGATTTCCACCTCCTATCATTTCATTCATGAACATGCATAACTTTTTGGTGTCCATAGTTGAGCTTTATTCCACTCCCCGTATCCATAATACATTTCACCATTATTTGAGCACATAATTCCTTTGGCACATTTAATGGAATATTAGGACATTAGATCGGTTGTGACATACCCCGACAATTTATTATTAGTTAGAACACATTTTCCCACAAACTGGAGCAAAAAAGTCGATTCTGGGCTAGAAAAGTTGACTCTTGGGCAAATGAAAGTCGACTCTTGTGGCTGAAAATCGACTCTTGGGCGGATGAAAGTCAACTCTTGGGCCAGTAACAAAAACAAGACAGAATCAAAACAAGAGTTTGTTACAAACCAAACCAACCAACCTACCATACTCAATTTTAACCAAAAATATGCGTCAATCCTTTGGAAATATGAAGTAGAACAATACCTCATTGAGTCTACAAGCTTGGATTATCAAAAATCTAAGAACAAGTTCATGAATTACAATCAACTAGATTTATGTAAAACCCACTGCATGGCACCCAAAATTTTAAAATTAGATGATCCAACAGCACTAAAGCAACCTAGATGTTCTGATTTGCATCCCTCAAAGAAGAAAAGTAAGTCTTACACCAAGAGAAGAAGAAGAGATAGACATGCAAAGAAATAGGGAGAGAAGACAAAAGAACTTGCCTCTAACGGGTAGCTTCACCAAGGAGTAGATCCCACTAAAATCAACCACTTTGCACCCTTATGAAGCTCCAATCCAAGAAAAGAAGAAGAAATGTAGATGAAACAAGATAAAGAAGAGAAAGTTGGGTGGCCAAGAGGGAGAAGAAGAAGAAGAAGAAGAAGAAGAAGAAATGAGAGAAGAAGAGGAGAGCTTGGGTGCATCAACCCCCATCCATTTTAAACCCATTTTTTAATCCCCAATTTACCCCCAAACATTTATGCATTTGCCTTTTAGGTCCCCTTTTATCAACCATTTAAATAATTGCAAATATTATAGATAATCTCTCTATTTTTATAATTCTCTTAAATTTAACATAAACACACATTTAATAGGTTACTCATTTCAATTTAACATCATTTAAATTTTTGACTTCTCAACTCATTTTAACTCTTGACTTTACCCTTTTTCGTTATTCCATTTTATTTGACTACTTTTCCACACATGAAAATTCACTTAGATTTAATCTATTCACAACACATTTGGTTATTTTCAACATTTAAACCAAATAGTGCCAAAATGTAACACACAAAAAAAAAAAGAAAAAAAAATAATACCAACAATAATCTAGACCTACTAAGAGATCGTTACAAAGATGCTGTGGGAGATGGAGTGCCCTCCCATATCTACTCACCAAACTTCTCTTATTACACCCCCAATACCAAAATATGTTGGGGGCAATGGCTTTGTATGCCCACTTTGAGATTTCATATTTAATCTCCAAAAATCATACAATAGCGTGGCATCAACAATGTTCAAGTTCGTTACATTTGAGAATTTCACTTCCAATTTGGGTGGTGAGAACACTAGCTATATGCTTAAGAGAAGCTCAACGGTCAATGACACCAAAGAGATATTAAATGAATGGAATTGGGATATGGATGGAATATAATGAAATAGAGCCACTTTGAGGTTCCCTATGAAATGAGGCATGGAAGGAAGCCACTGCGAAGCAATTACGAAGGAAGCTTGAAGCTAGGTCATGGGTTGAGAACAGGAATTGAACTCTATGAGATCTAATCTCCTGTTGGTTTTGCATCACAATGTTTGCAACATGAACCTCATGAGCGGCCCCATACAAAGGACCTAGTTGCAACACTAACTCCCCTACACACAAAATTTGATGTAAGGAACATTGCTTCTCAGGTTTTTACTGAAGGACCGTTTACGAGGATCAAAGCATGCAACGGAAGCGATTTTAAAACAAAATCGATCCTCGTATAGATAAGAATCTAGAAGACTTACTTTTCTTTCGGATTACCGGTCGGAATGGAGTGATAGAAGGAGGAGGCGCGACGGCTTCTTCGCGTGGCGGAGATGACGGCTGTCCTGCGATTCGTCGGCTCCTTCGCATCAGATCTCTTGATCTTCCAAGGTATGACTCTAAAACTCGTGGCCTCTCTTGGTGACGAAGAGAAAAACGACTTAGGTGAAAAAACAAACAAAAGAGAGAATATATATAGGGAGAACCCTAGGGTTAAAACCCTAGTGGGCCAAACCCTAGTGGGCCAAGTCCAATTAATTAATTTTCTAATTGGGTTAGCCCAATTAATTAATTAAAACCAATGAACTTATTATTTTATTCTAGCCCAATGGACCATTCTGAATAAAATAATTCTCTCTCATGTAATCCACCCAATAGGCCAAATGTATTAAAAATACATGAGTTATATCGAGCTACCCCGGGGACCAAAAGACAAATTATTCATGGCTATTAAAATGACCAAAATATCCCTGCTACCTAGTAGCTATATTTTGTCATTCTAAGTGTTCCAACTATCACCATATGGTAACACTGACCCCACGAATAATTTTGCATGTGCGATGTCTTTGACCTACTAGTGTAATGACGAAAATGCCCCTCTGTGTAACACCCATCATTTAGAAAGGAATAATGTACTAACACCTCTCTAAATGACTTCTACCATCCTTAGATCACTAGTCCAATAATCCGTGACTACTCGAATGTACTTGCTTATCACTGGGAGCTACCCAGAAGCACACACTCTTAAGTCACGTTCCCAGGGCCCTGGTTTATTTGATTATTCTTGGACAATCACAAGGGGGTGAATCACAGAAACTATCTTGTATCAGTCTGTCTTAGATAATTAGAAACCACACTCCCAACTCACAAGGTTGCTGATCTTTGATAGACCTTACCTATAGTGAATCTAAGAATATAGCTCTAGGTTCACTAGACCACCAACTAATACTCAAGTATTAGAGTACTCGTCCACGTAGTAGCAGTGATAGACTAGCTCCATGATAATTAGTACTTTGTCATTAGCTTCTATCACAGGTCCACTCTACGCATTCCAAATGCGCTTGTACAATAAGAGTAAACGGACTGTTTACTGGCTAAGGCAAGCCATCCTCCATTAGGATCTATTGCACAATGATCTTATCATGATAGAATGCCCAGTTCTATCAAAAGATCAAGAGTAATATTTTTCTTGCTTATTAAGTACCCATGATTCATGCCTAACTGTGAAGAACGACCCATCACATGAATCACTTACTTAATAGCATGGACACTTTTCCAACAATTAAATGCAAATGATATATGTGCAATAAACTGACTAAAAGAAACATCATTACCATAAATTAAATAAAACGTGTCTTTAGGGCATACATTTCCAACATTTACTTGTTGTTACTTTGGTGATTCATCTGGATGTTTCTTTAATAGAAGATATTAAATTGTAAAATTTTCCCATAAACAATTCATAGTGTTTAGGGGTGTTCAAAAAAATTGTTAAACCATGTCAATCAACTGCACCTCACCACACTGTTTTTTTAGGGAAACAGTTTGAGATGGTTTGAGAAATTCATAAATCGTACGGTTTGCAGTTTGATAAAAATACTTCCAATTTTTAACCGAATTGCTTGACTAGTCTAACAATATGAAAATTAAAAAAATAAAACTCAAAATACGTTGCAGTTTGTTTAAAAAATTTACTAGTATAGTTTTTTTTTCCTTGTAAAAAAGTTAATTTTGAAGTGAAAAACTCAAAATATGTTAAAATGATCAACCAAAAAAGCTTTATGCCTAATTTGTTAATCTACCAAGTCCAATAGAAAGCCCACTCAAACCAACCGCACCGTATTTTGTGGTGCGGTCTGGTACAATTTATGGAGACCAAATCAGACCGCACTATTTGGAGTGATAAAAAATCACACATATGATTTGGCATATTAAAAAGGACGTAGACTGACCAAAACTCACCGTGAACACCCCTAATAGTGTCATGTCATCAGTTTTAAAATTCATAAGCTACTTAATGGGATTATCTTTTTAGTAAGTGGTTATTACTGAGTTACATTATTTGGTTTAAAAATTTTACTTACTCAACGTCACCCTTAAGTAAATTAATATTATCAATAAATTTAAAAATGTTTATCGAGGTATACTATAACCTATAAGTAATCACTCTGATTAGATAATAGAGAAAATTGCAAAGTACATTTTTGAGATTTGGCAAAATTACAAGAAATCTCTTGAAGTTAGAGAAATAGTAATAAATATTTTTATTGTTAAATAAAGAAATAAAATGACTAATTTACCCTTCATAGCCCAAAAGAAAGAAGCCCAAAAAAGGACCCTAGGTGACTTTCCAAGATGGGTAGTCCTTGGGAGATTCTCCAACAAGCCTCACCTAGGTACCTTCAAAAGACCCTTTTGGGTGTCCTAAGAGACCCTTTCCGGAAGCATTTCCTCGATGTTTTTGAGAGACCCTTATAGGAGCCTCTCTTGAGTTATAGAAATGTGGTCTTTGGGGAACCTTCGATGAGAATGCGTTAACTCACCCTTGATATCTCTAGTTGAAAATTCAGAATAAACAATCCCAAAAGACGTGGGTACTCTTTTACTTGTCAGCTTCAAGCTCTATAAATAAGGAGTGAATTTTTTGATTGAAGTATGACCAGAATTCTACTAAGACTATACTTCTATTGTTTCATTTGCTATAATGACCCATTGTTGAGGTTAGGATTTAATTAGCTTGATATGGTATTCATTTGCTAGAGCATGTGAGTGTT
This sequence comes from Diospyros kaki, assembly GCA_036245055.1. Taxonomy (NCBI): domain Eukaryota; kingdom Viridiplantae; phylum Streptophyta; class Magnoliopsida; order Ericales; family Ebenaceae; genus Diospyros; species Diospyros kaki. The sequence goes on from BSEG01000003.1 coordinate 11,452,133, forward strand.
TATGTTTTGGGTTTAAGGGTTAAATCATTGTATCTGAATGCATGCTTGGTTTTAGGCATGAAGTATTCGAATATGGAGCTTGGAGATTTGAATAGGGATGTGATCTATCCGAATGGGAGGCTTTGTATTCAGATATGAGGATGAGATATCCGAATATGGCATGTAGTATTTGAATATGGTGTTGGTTTTAGGCCATTGTATTCGGATAAGAAGAAGTGTATTTGGATATGCTGGATTTGAAGGGATATCCAGATAGCTTGAGGCTTATTCGAATGTCCTCCTTGAGTTTTTGTGAGTGGTATCTGAATATGTGGTGTGGTATTCAGATACCCTTTAGCTTGTTATGTCTCATATTTGGATATAGGTATAGGTATTTGGATACCCTATGCTTTCATGTATTTGGTTACCTTTGCAACCCAATTTTGACCAAGATACAGCCTGAATCTCTCAAAACTCAAAACATAAAAGTTGTAGATCTTTTTCTTTTAGTTCCATAACATCTTGAATCATCTCAATCAGAGCTCCGGCAAGAGAGTTATGCCTAGATTATGAAGCGATGTTGAAACTATCCAGAATCTCCATTTTTCATTTAATGCCTCTCATATTCGGATATCAGGCTTGGCATTTAGATATGGTGGGGATCCCTTGTCTCTTGTATTTGAATAGGTATCTTAATATCTAGATATCCCTCTCAAGTCTTTATCCCTTTCATTCGGATGGTTGCTCTTGTAATGCCCTGCAAATTCCAGGATGGATTTCAACACATTAGTTTCAAAATTTAAATATAGGAGGCGTTAATTGACTCGTTAATGTTTTTCCCATTTCCTTTTGGTATTTAAATGTCTTTAAATTTCAACTCTAGAGAAGCGTGTTAGGAAGGTATTAGGTAAATATGAGATATAAACTTGTAACCTTCAAGAAGAAAACGTTGCAACCTGTGCCTTAGTCTTTCTTGTGATTCCATGTTTTACGTATTCAAGTAGTTGGAATGACGTCACATAAAAGGGTATTTCTTTCTGAAATCACATGTTTATTTATTAAGCGGTTGACCTATAAGCGTCCCACGTATAACATTATGGATCTTATGTCTTTCATAGGTGATAATTTCGATTGTATTCTTTTTAAGGGTTTGCATAAGAAATAAAAGTACATCCATAACATAACTTGGTAATTACCACATCCAATCTTTTATCATTTCCTCGCAGGGACGACTTTCCCAAACATTCCAAATGGTGAGTAGTAATAAGTAGAAGTTGTCTTAAGTATTATAATTACAACAACTTATCTTATTACAAGGTAAGTAAAATGAGGGTAATATTAAGTAGCCACTTCCTTTTGCCTTTACTTTCTTCCAGGGTACCTGAAACACTTGCTGCGCCTGAAATGTGGAATTTTCCAGGGGTATGAAACACCCAAGTTAGATAGTGATATCTAAGTGGATAACTCAGTATTGGTGGTGCGTGCAAATGCATTATGCAGTATGTCGTGAAGTAACCTGATGGTAGTGACGCCAGGGCATTGCAATCACCCCCGCGGGCCGTCATGTTATCAAAACCCATAGCCATCCTTGACTTGGGAGGGTGTGGTCCTAGACCACGTACATGATGCAACCCATCTCAATGCCACTAGCCATGAATGTAGTGATGTATGTTCAATTATATAAAAATGCGAACCAACGGTATTAAATGATATGTAAACCACTCGAATGAAAGTACAACATGTAAGAGATGCAAGATTTCAAAGGGGAAGAGTCACCCACCAAAGTTACTTGACCCGGTACTGTTCACGACTGTTGATTAGGCTGTTCTGCATAAAACATAAGATTTTGTAAAAGCAAAGTGAAATATTTTTACATAGACTTGTAAGGAATAAATAGAGGTATGAATGTACAAAATTTCAGGTAAAAAAAGCCCCACCCACGTTCTCAGTCGCCCTCACTCGCGACTAGCAGTGGCGTGTGTGTTACACGCGCCGTATCTTCTCTGACGCAAGTGCGCTACAGCTCGATTTTTTGGGCTTTTCTCCTTTGTTTTAACTCCAATTCGACCCCTGTTTGTTCCTACACCTCCCTCTTTGTTCCCTTTACTTACATCGCTGTTTTTGGCGATTCAGGCCCAGATTTTGATAACGCGCAGATTTCCCACCTAAGCCCGCAACTCTTTTGTTTCTTCACCGATTTCCTTCATTTTTCTTGCAGATTTTCTCTCTCTCTCTCTCTCAAGAATAGACTCACCTCCCTCAGTTTTCTCTTAGAGACCTCTAAAACCCACAAAAATTTGGCCCAATCTCACCCAAATGCCTTAACTTTCCTCCCAAAGGCTTAATTTATAAAAGCTTCCAACCAATCAAATTGTGACACCTAGGGGGACACTTGGCCATTCATGATTGGCCCATGGTTGATATTTTTCTAGCTTCATGATGACTAAGCTTTTGTCTTTTATCATTTTGGCCCATAGTTTCCATAAATTACACTTTTACCCTTTGTAACTTCGAGAATCCCACTTTTGGCCTTCAAAATGCTATTCCTCCATTTCCAATAATTCTTACAATGCTTCTTCACTTTTGGATACCATTCTTGGCTCCAAAATGATTTCCAATTATTTTTGAGAAATTACACTTTTGCCTGAAATTTCCTAAAACGCACCTCATTTTGCCTAAAATTCACCCGTTCCCTCTTGAACCCTGAATCCATCTCATCTTCTTTAAAAAAAACTACTCCTATAAAAATCCTGGGTGTTACATTCAACCCCCAAAACAAAATTTCATCCCCAAAATTTTTTATGGCCTTAAAAAACATACTTTATTTTCTCTTTCCCATGTAGCTTGTCGGACCCGTTCCAAACAAAGAGAGTGAATCATCAGGCTAGCGATGTAAATAGACGTTCATTTAGGAATCATATCCATTGTCAGTAGGCTAAGAGGCTCTACCAGTCCCCACTCCCGGCCATCGAAATTAGGCTAGTACGTCAGCCACCATACATACTTTCTTGGGGTGGTACTGGATCGTACATGTGTAAACCTTCAAAACTCCATCCACTGTTGCTGCCCTATATTCAAGTCTCTCTAAGGAACCAGGTACCTTAAGCTCCCATGATTTGTCCAAACCTCAAAATTTTCCTCCATACGAGTGGTACTGCCCCAGATTCGATGACTACATTTCCTGTCAACTCAAGACCATAGGCGATAAATATTGCTCATAAATTTTCATCCACAAAACCCATACGTTTTATGAGGACACACCCTTAGCACATACCTTCTAAAATTATTTTATACATTTTAACTCGTATGCTCCTACATTATGCACAATACTAGAAATGTGACCATTAGTACTAGTATCCCCGGCTTGTCCCAAAGGTTGATGTCCACATAGCTAACCATCGACTACCACCACACATTGTCATGGTATCGAGTTTTATCATTCGATATATGAGTACAATTTCGAGGTAAGGGCGTGAATTCCCATAAGTATTGAACCACTTCTCGGATTAAGGTTTGAGCCTACTGTCATTTCCCTTATTGATCACTTCTAAATATTTTGGTATTATTGGAGATTGGATCGAAACGGATTGATTAACCACTTAAGTCATTTAACCCCTTTTTGTAGGATATGCTTACCTTGCTTTGTTCTACTCAATTTGGTTATAGGAAATCTTTTAACATATTTTTCATAAAATTTTCGCTGTTCAAGGCTGTTTCCAATATCCTATTTCCTCAATTTCCATGACTGTCTCCCAACATAACAATACTTAAGGAAATTATTCGTGTTAGCCAGGATTCGTATTTAGCATAAGCTTGCTATTCCTACAATGTCTGTAAATCGACCCTCAAGCTTTGCTCATTCTCCTTGCTAACTGAGTAAAATAACCACAAATTAACTCAAGTATAATTTGAACACCTATTCATCCAACTCATGCAGGCTACAGGTGCGTTGGTATCACTAGATATCATCCGTAATAGAATCTGAAAGCAATCCAGCTACCATCTCTTTCTTTAACCCTCAATTGGTAGTTTGAATCCCTTAGTCACAAATCCTCATTGTATCATTTCCACACTTAAAGTTACATTTAGCCTATGCTAGTTAATAGCATTCCTCAACCCATAGTTGTCCACAACTTATGGATCATCACTAACAAATCATCATAATCCCTCAAATCTTTTGAATGTCTATAGTCCCTAAATATAGTAAGTTACCTCCCTATGGTTCCACAGAACCATCCCGAATGGAATGACATATATCTTCATAGTTTACTAGTACTCATAATTAATAGTCTTAACTACTTAAATCCTCTATCGGTCATTTCACCTTCTGTCCTATCATTATTTTCAGTAAAACTCATCGGTTTTAAGAAATTACGACCTTGTTAAATCGCTAGGACATTTTCCTCAATCCACCAATCCGTAAAATTTATTAACTATCCATACTTTAAATACATAATTGCATAAATTTACTAACCATCCTTTGTTCATCCCATTTTGATGGATTTTTCCCCTTTTGAGGGCAATCCTTAAAGAGATGGCCAATCTGCCGACAATTGAAACACACGAGCCCATATGGACAATCTTGGGCCAAATGACCCTTTCTCCCATAGGTATAACATTTATGGTTTTTCTTTTTGCAAGGTTTCCTAATATGGAACTTATGACACCTAAGATAATTACCTTTCCACTTGACATTCTGTCCTTGTGCTCCCAAATTGTGTCCTTGGTTTCTTTCATTTGGCTGGTTAACTTTCCTCTTGCACAGACAATGCTTAGCGAGATGACCGGTTTGCTGACAGCCAAAGCACACATGTCTCTTTGGGCAATTCCGAGCTATGTGATCATTTTCTCCACAAGTGTAGCAATACTTCCAAAAATGAAACTTTTGACACCTAAGGTAGCGACCATTTAGCTTGAAACTTTTTCCTTGAACTTCCAATTTGTGTCCCTTCCCGGACCCTTGAGAACTTCGGGTATTTTCCATCTGGAACAATCATTTTCAAAATTATAAGATAAATATTCAACGCTCGACAGTACATTAATCATGAAATTTCATAACCATGTTTATGACGACCTTTCAAATTCTACCATTTCCTAGGGAGTAACAAAATAGTCTCTCGAGCATTTACCATTTAAAACCCATTAAATACCTGTAAAAAGAAGTAGTTTCCTAACCCTAGGGGTACTCTTACACCATATAGAACAATTGGACTCTTTCCTAGAACTTTTCAAGACTCCAAGAACCCTTGAATTTTCTGTAACGTAGTTGTCAGTGCCATATCCAGGAATATCTCAATTGAATTCTAAAAACTCATATGAAATATTTTCAAAAAGTTCGGTGAATCCCAAAATCTTGGCTAGGGGTTTAACTCTCCCAAATGTTCAAGTACTTACTTACTAGTACTAATCCCTACCTTGTAACCCATATGCATTTTCCATGATTGTTATCTTGAACTCTTGAGATCCCAAGTATACCAAACTCCTGTAAAATAGTTATTAGTGCAAGATTCAATAGCCTCTTTCTAGAAATTCCTTCAAAAGTCCAGTTAGTCTCCTGAATTCTCAAATCCACCAAATTTTCTACAGCAGTTGTTAATACGTAATCCTAACAGATCATATAGTAAATCCTTCAAGATTTGAAGGGGGTTTCAGTCTTACTTGATGTTTAAGATACTTACTCGAGTTAATTCTTGTTTTACTTACCCACCAGAATCTACTTGAGAACTTCTATAACCTCCAAATTGCTATATATCCTATCCTGCCACCATAAACTCAAAAGTTAGTACCATCAGGTATAAGCATCATAAACACCTCATGCTATCACTGGGTGGCTTGTTTTGTCACTATGTAATTCTAATGTTGCTTTCTTACTTCCTTTTGTACATGTGTTCAAATCTTCCAAATTTCTTCCTAGATACTTACACCAAATTCTTTCAATTAGACATCCTCTAAGTGATTATTGTCTGGAATCCCTGAGATTTCAGATTCATCAAACTCTGCAAAATGGTCTTCCAAACATTTGTCTTCTAAAGTCCTCTAGACTTCAAATCCTCCAACTTCCTACAAAATTGTTGTCGGTACGAGATGTTAATAAATCCAACTAATCCTTTGATGCTTTAACATTACCAAATGAGAATTTCTAACAACCCATATATATAGAGATGTTTTCTCGAAAGAAATCCTTTAGGACTGTCAAATAGCAGAAAAAATATTAGCCCTTCAACACTTGTCATCTAAGATCCTCAAAAATCAGTATCTGCAAGACAAAGTAGTGTCCCCATGAGTATTGCCTAATATTCCTTGAAGCCCTAAACTTATTGAGTCCCTGTGAAGTAACACAAAATTCAAATGAGTTATGTTTAGTATAAGTAATTTTCCAAGACCCCAAAAAGTCATTTGCATGAAAAAATGCCTTCGAAAAATCTAGGGAGTCATTGAAGATCTTAGCTGGGGGTTCATTTGCTCCAAGCAATTAAAATACTTACCTGTGCTAAATCTTAATCCACTTACTCTTCCAGTCCTACTAACACTTATTCATATTTCCCACAATTGCCACTTATCACTATTTATCCCCATAAGTGTACATGTATATAAGCTTCTCATTTCACCACATAAATATTAGGATGACATCTCATGCACTTATTGTCCGAAATTATCGAGATTCTAAATCCCTCAAATACTTGTAGGTCATTGGTTAATTTTTACCAAACCACAAATCAAATTATCTTCAAAATCCAAGTTTCTAAATTATCTTCCAATTCCTTGAATCATTTGGTTTTCACAATATAATTATTAAGAGATTCCAATAATCCTTATAAAAATATCCCTGAAGATCTTAGTGGTTTCCCAAATTTCTGGCTAAGTCCAACTTACAGAAATACTTACTTGAGTCCATCCTCATCCTACTTACTCATTAGATTTTGCTGACAATCGCCTATATCTCCCAAAATGGCCATGCATCCTGTCTTGTCATCAAAATCCCAAAGATTAGTATCACCAAATAAACATTACCTTCTAGGATCACCAAAAGTAACCATACAATTCATCTTGTCATCAAGATACTTTTAAAAGTTAATAATATCAATTAGATGTCATAACCATCACATACCACCATTTTATCTCTACTAGTACATATGCATCTTACTACTTTGTTACCATCTCACATATTTGTACATGTATGTACCCCTTTGAAAATTAAAATCATTATCCCAGGTTTCGAATCTTGGTAGGGGGTATTGGGGTTTGTTCTTTATGTCCTTCTTCTGGTGCTACCCCGACCTGAGAGTAGGTCCGTTATGCCCATAAATCCTTCAATTTCACGTAGGTGAGTGGTAAAAGTCTTTAGATTACCATAGGATCCTTGGACGTGTAGCTCATCCCCAACCTCCTGCAATTCAATTGTTAACAAGGAAATCAAATAAGCTATTTGTAAATCCACTATGCAGGGAACAGTAACGTTGGGTGGAAGTGTTTGCAAAACAAGGGTGACCAACTCCAAAAATTCTCCTATTGTATCTCCTGGGCGCATGTAGCGTATGCCTAGACGTGTAGTCCACCATCTCAAGATGGTTCGCTGGTTTTGGGTCTTTATCCCAATCGGATTCATTCCTGCCATCAAATATCCTTTAAGTTAGTTATCACATCAAAAATCCCTAACCTACTTTGTCATCAAGGAGCCCAAAAATTAGTAATATAAATATTATTATCTACGCATATAGTCACCTTGACCTATTACTCCATTACATAGACTGTTTAACACATATGTGTACATGCATATAATCCCTATATTAATATCCTTGAGATAAGTCCCTTAAACTCTGAATTTCCATAAGGTCTAACAATAGGGTTCGTCCTCCAATCGCTTATATGATCCTTGTGACTTCAAATCCACCACAAGCGTGCAAAACATTTGTTACTAAGGGTTCCATAACTTCAAAGGTTTGCAATGGAATAGATAAAAAAGAAATTTCCTTAATCTTTATTGGTTTTAAAAATTTAATCGACTTTACCAAAAACCAATTTGTTCGAAAGCCACAAGATCCAAGTACCTGCGAGCATCTTAGAATATCCTCAAAATTTGTTAGTCCAAACTCAAATCAAAGCCACAACACACCCAAAATATCCTCAAAGTTAGTAAACTTAGCCAAATCAAAACTTAAATCATAAATTCTAGCTCTGATACCACCTGTAACGCCCCGCAAATTTTAGGATCAATTTCAATGCATTAGTTTCAAAATTTAAATATAGGAGGCGTTAATTGACTCATTATTGTTTCTCCCATTTTCTTCTGGTATTTAAATGTCTTTAAATTTCAAGTCTGGAGAAGTGTGTTAGGAAGGTATTAGATAAATATGAGATATAAACTTGTAACGTTCAAGAAGAAAACGTTGTAGCTTATGCCTTAATCTTTCTTGTGATTCCATGTTTTACGTATTCAAGTAGTTGGAATGACGTCACGTAAAAAGGTATTTCTTTCTGAAATCACATGTTTATTTATTAAGCGGTTAACCTATAAGCGTCCCATGTATAACATTATGGATCTTGCGCCTTTCATAGGTGATGATTTTGATTGTATTCTTTTTAGGGGTTTGAATAGGAAATGAAAGTACATCCATAACATAACTTGGTAATTATCACATCCAATCCTTTATCATTTCCTCGCAAGGATGACTTTCCCAAACATTCCAAATGGTGAGTAGTAATAAGTAGAAGTTGTCTTAAGTATTATAATTACAACAACTTGGCTTATCACAAGGTAAGTAAAATGAGGGTAATATTAAGTAGCCACTTCCTTTTTCCTTTACTTGCTTCTAGGGTACCTAAAACACTTGTCGCCCCTGGAACCTGGAATGTTCCAGGGGTATGAAACACCCAAGTTAGATAGTGGTATCTAAGTGGATAACTCAGTATTGGTGGTGCGTGCAAATGCATTATGCAGTATGTCGTGAAGTAACTCGATGGTAGTGACGCCAGGGTGTTGCAATCACCCTTGTGGGCCATCATTTTATCAAAATCCATAGCCATCCCTAACTTGGGAGGGTGTGATCCTAGACCACGTACATGATGCAACCCATCTCAATGCCACTAGCCATGAATGTAGTGATGTATGTCCAAGTATATAAAAATGTGAACCAACGGTATTAAATGATATGCAAAAGGGGAGGAGTCACCATGTAAGAGATGCAAGAGTTCAAAGGGGAGGAGTCACCCACTAAAGTTACCTGACCCGGTACTGTTCACGATTGTTGGTTAGGTTGTTCTGCAAAAAACATAAGATTTCATAAAACCAAAGTGCAATATTTTTAATAGACTTGTGGGGAATAAATAGAGGTATAAGTGTACAAAATTTTAGGTAAAAAAGGCCTCGTATGCGCTCTCACGTACCCCTAGGAAGGGACCCACTCGCCCCCACTCGCAGCTAGCAGCGGCGCGTGTGTTACACGCGCCGTGTCTTCTCTGACGTAGGTGCATTGCAGCTCGGTTTTTTGGGCTTTTCTCTTTCTTTTTAACTCTGATTCGACCCCCGTTTGTTCCTACACCTCCCTATTTCCTCCCTCTACAAGATTATAAAATTAAACAAAACTTACCTCATTGTTTTTTGGTGATTCGATCCCAGATTCCGACGACGCGCAGATTTCCTGCCTAAGCCCGCAACTTTTTTGTTGCTTCACCGATTTCCTTCATTTTTCTTGCAGATTTTCTCTCTCTCTCTCTCTCTCTCGCTCGAATAGACTCACCTCCCTCATTTCTCTCTTAGAGATGTCTCAAACCCACAAAAATATGGCCCGATCTCACCCAAATGCCTTAATTTTCCTCCCAATGGCTTAATTTAGAAAAGCTTCCAACCAATCAAATTGTGACACCTAGGGGAACACTTGGCCATTCATGATTAGCCCATGGTTGATATTTTTCTAGCTTCATGATGACTAACCTCTTGCCTTTTATCATTTTGGCCCATAGTTTCCATAAATTACACTTTTACCCTTTGTAACTTCGAGAATCCCACTTTTGGCATTCAAAATGCTATTCCTCCATTTCCAATAATTATTACAATGCTCCTTCACTTTGGGTACCATTCTTGGCTCTAAAATGATCTCCAATTATTTTTGAGAAATTACACTTTTGCCCAAAATTTCCTAAAACGCACTACATTTTGCTTGAAATTCACCCGTTCCCTCTTGAACCCTGAATCCGTCTTATCTTCTTTACAAAATACTACTCCTATAAAAATCTTGGGTGTTGCAGCTCTCGTATCCGAATGGGCCTTCCCATATTTGGATAGTCCCTGGTGTATTCAGATAAGCTAATCTGAAAATGAGTTACCAGGCCATTTTCTCGACCCAAACCTCAATTTTTTAGGTGACATGTCGGAGAAATTTTCCTCTATTCTTGCCACGTGTCTAAGCCCATTATTCTTTGTCTCCTGTCTATATAACTAGAGGGAATATTGAGAGAAGAGAGAGTAATTGTAGAGTCTTTGGCAAAAAGTAGGAGGAAGAAGAAGAAGAAGAAGAAGAAGAAGACTTCGATCTAGCTTCTAGGGTTCATTCTTTTCTCTATTTCAAGAAAGTTTCTTCACCCTCTAACTTTCTAAACAGCTGATGTATAGCTTGTGAGAGATTCCATCACTTCTATCCTCGGTCTATTTTCTTATTGTTTAAGTTACTATCGAGATACGGTAGTTGTATTACTTCCAGTTTCCTCCATTTTTGGTTGGACCATTGCTTGGTTGGTGGGTCACTTCTTGTGAGTTTTGAAGGGCTCGGTTCCGTTTCAGATTTGTTGTCAAAATGAAGCTAGGTTGCTGCAGGGGTAGGTTCTTGTAAGATAGAGCTAGGGGTGTTGATGTGTGGCCGAAAGGATGTTACGTGTGACTTCTATTCTACCCCATACTTGTTATTGTATATGCATGCAGGGGCTTTGGGATTATACATTTGGGGGTTTACATGTGAGCGTGTGCTCAGTCATGAGCATGATAGTGTTTTAGAATATTTATGTTACTGGACACGAGCATTGAATTCAGCATGTGATTTCTTATATGGGTGAAGCTTGGCATGATACATAGCTTATGGGGGCTTTGTATCACGTTATGGTTTACTATGCCACCACCCTTATTTGTTATGCATTTTCATGGTTCTTGGCACCAGTTCTAGTGTTACAACTGTAAGATGTCGGGTAATTTGAATTGAGTTTATGTTCACAAACATTCTAGCTTACCTATACGGGTGTTGGTCGCTCCCACTTGAGCGAGCTTTGGCTTGAGTTATAGGTACAACTTACCTTCAGGGCAGCAACATGTTTGTGACATGGGCGTGGGTGCTAATGCATTTAATTTGGGCCCCAAGATCCGGTATGTGCATATCTTTGTTATGCTATTAGTACCTGTTATTCTTTATATGGTTGGTTGTCATGCTTTGCATGAGTTTTGCACTTGGGTGCGGGTAATCTTTACCTTCCTTACTCTTGTCACCCTTTCATTTCTTATATGCTTGCTGAGTCTTGTGACTCACTCTTGCTTCTCTTCATTCCAAGTAAGGTCAAGGCTAAGTATGGGGGCGAGGCTAGTGGTCCTTGAGCTATCCTAATAGGTGGTGTACATGGTAGTCCTAGTAAATCCTATTTTGGTGTGTATCTTGTGATGTTGTATCATGAATGTTTAGATTTTGAGTGCTTGGCATGGTCTTGTATGTGTATATGTATATACCATATAACCTTGTGGTTGGTTACCTTTTTTATGCATGTATAGGATGCAAGTTTTGCTTCTGTTGTTGTTTCTTTTGTATGAGTACAGGTGATCCTAGTTGAGCATGCATGGTAGGTTAGGGTGTTTCCTCTTCTGTTTTATTTTCCCTCGTGGAGCTCTCGCTCGGGTTTTTCAGCTTGGTTGGGGTATCCAGGTAGGGGTTCCACATCTCTTGGTATCAGAGCGTGTTTGGGCGAGGTGTACGTTTAGAGATACGTCATGCCATGGTTGGAGTCTGAGCTGAAGACTTCATTACAGTTGTGTGATGTGCCCATGCCATAGAGAAAAATATTCAAAAGGTCAAGAGGGAACATATTGCTATGATAGGGAAGACGTTTGGGAGTGGTAGCAAGAAGAGGAGCTGGAATTCTGGTTCTAGCAAGACGTTTGGGAGTGCTCCAGTGTGTAAGACTTGTATAAGGAGGCATTGGGGGTAGTCCAGGGTAGCTCAAGAGAGTCTGTGCTATCATTGTGGGCAGCTAGGTCATGTGCGGAAAGACAATCCACGTAGATCTACAGTTATACCCAGCGAGGAGATTGTTTGCTATCGTTGTGGCCAGCAAGGTCACAAGTCTAATGGGTGTACCCAACCAGCATTAGTTGATGGATTGAAGACTAGAGGATCAGGTTAGAGGCCATCCTAAAGATCAGACACTACTAGGGGGCAGGGAGCAGCTCGGAGACCTGCCACTTCTAATAGACATCAAGTAATAGGCGAGGTGTTTACACTGATAGTGGCAGAAGCTGAGGGAGACAATGAGATAGTGCAAGGAATTCTTTCCTTATATGGTTCAAATGTTCGTGTTTTGTTTGACACAGGCTTTACGCACTCCTTCATCGCACCGTATGTTCTGCATCTAGAACCTATTGTTAGTTAGCCTTTACCATATGTTATTTCTGTCATGACATAGGGTGGTAGTATGTTGCTAGGGGATGAAGTGGTGAGAGACTATGAAATTATGGTGTATGACCAAGTTTTGCCAGGGGATCTTGTGGTGCTAGCCATTTAGGACTTTGATCTTCTGTTAGGGATGGACTGGTTATCTCGACACTATGCCAAGGTAGATTATTGGTGGAAGATAATTACTTTTGAGCATCCACATTAGCCCGTTATTGTATACTAGGGAGTTAAGCCCGTGGTGGTGACACTTATGATTTCGATAATGAAAGCAGGAAAGTTAATTCGGCAAGGGTGTGAGGCATTCCTTGACTTTGTGACAGTTACTTCTGACGAGAAAAAGGAGTTATCTGACCTACCTATAGTCCGAGACTTCCCTGATGTGTTTCCAAAGGAGTTATAGAGTTTACTACCTCAAAGGGAGATTGACTTCACTATCGAGTTGCTTCCAGGCACTCAACTTGTTCCTAAGACTCCCTACCGTATGACTGTTAATGAATTGAAGGAGTTAAAGGTGCAGGTACAAGACCTACTAGATAAAGGATTTATTTGGCCTAGTATTTCACCGTGGGGAGTGCCAGTGTTATTCGTGCACAAGAAGGATGGCTCCATGCGATTATGTATTAATTATCGACAACTTAATCGAGTAATAGTGAAGAACAAGCATCCTTTGCTCCGCATAGATGATTTTCTTGACCAGTTATAGGGAGCTTTAGTGTTCTCCAAGATTGACCTACGTTCGGTTACCATCAGGTGCAACTAAGGGATGAGGATATTTCAAAGATAGCCTTTCACAGGAGATATGGTCATTATGAGTTCGTGGTCATGCCATTTGGGCTGACTAATGCTCCAATGGTATTCATGGATTTGATGAATCGGGTATTCAGGGATTATTTGGATAACTTTGTCATTATTTTCATACATGACATTCTGATCTATTCTCTTAGCTTGTTTGACCATGAGATTCTTTATATGGTTGGTTGTCATGCTTTGCATGAGTTTTGCACTTGAGTGCGGGTAATCTTTAGCTTCCTTACTCTTGTTAGCCTTTCATTTCTTATATGTCTGCTAAGTTTTGTCACTCACTCTTGCTTCTCTTCATTCCAAGTAAGGGCAAAACTAAGTATGGAGGCGAGGTTAGCGGTCCTTGAGCTATCCTGATAGGTGGTGTATAGGGGAGTCCTAGTAGATTTTGTTTTGGTGTGTATCTTGTGATGTTATGCCATGGGTGTTTAGCTTTTGAGTGCTTGGCATGGTCTTGTATGTGTATATGTATATACCATGTAACCTTGTGGCTGGTTACCTTTTTTATGCATGTCTAGGATGTGAGTTTCGCTTTCGTTGTCGTTTCTTTTGTATGAGTACAGGTGATCCTAGTTGAGAATGCATGGCAGGTCAGGGTGTTTCCTCTTATGTTTTTTTACCCTTCTAGGGCTCTTGCTCGGGTTTTTCAGCTTGGCTAGGGTATCAGGGTAAGGGTTTCACATCTACTCTGACTACATGTTCTTCAGGTTGTGCTAACTTAAGCGTTAGAAGGCCCATGCAGAAGGCACCTTGCACCCTTAATTGTTCTTCTATTTTATACGTGTAATGACTTGTTAGTGGGTCCAGGTGGTATATTTGGAATGAAATAATTATTTTATAAAGAGTGGTAAATTTTGATGTATTATTTGTGATTTTTTTAGGTGGTGTGCAAAGGAAGTGGAAAGTAAAAGATTTGCCTTAAGTTGTGAAAGGGCCTAAAATAAACCAAGGTATGTGGTGAAACACTAATTGATGGTGTTTAATTAATGTTTAAATTATTACTAGGTATAAACATTTCTCATTTGAATTATGGTGTAGTAAGGGTATTTAAGTAAATTGGGAGATATGTGAATATATATATATATATATATCGATATATGTGCGGATGGTTTATATACATGAAAGAGAAGGCACTTGAGAGAAGAGAAAAGAAAGGGACCGGGAGAGATCAAGGAGGTAAGGATTTCTTTTACTTCTTCTTCCTTGGTTGATGGTGTGTCAAAGGGGTTGTGAAGCTAAAGGTGTAATATCTCGCATTTCCAAAGATTGCCACATAATTCTTGAATGAATTCGAAGTACTGAAAAATTGGCTTGAGAGGGCAATAAATCATCGAATAAATGAAAAGGAGTACCCCAGATCATAAATATCTAAGGAAAAGGGTATGATATTGACGAATCTCTTGAGATGAGATTTATGACACTAAAAGCTATCAGATTAGAGACAGTTTTTGGTACAGCTAAGTTATAGCCTAAAAGATCGAATGATGGTAAGGGACTTCAGGGAAGTCAACGAAACCCTAAGAAGGTTCACATTTTGCATAAGGAACAACCCTTAAGTGGTTTCAGGATGAAACAAAAGGGTTTGTGATCAAAACATACATTCAGGTCTAAGTGTAATTTTTAATTCTAGTTGAAAAGGGGTTGAAAATGATATTTTTTTTTCAAATTTTTTAGCCAATTGAGAAGCATGGGACTTAGGGGTTCAAGTGGTAAAATATCAAAGCTTGAGAACTTGAAATGAGGGCTAAAGTGCCATTTGGAAAATGACTAGGGTGGAAGTGTAATTTTTGGAACCACTATAGCAAGTGGCCCCCGACTTGCCATCTCACGTGGATCCAAATCCAGTGATGGGATGACCGGATCTTGCCACGATATGGCCACCATTGTCCTAGGAAACTTAGGGGCAAAGCAATGACTAGTGATTAGTTGAGGGATGGCCGATTTTTGCTTATAAATAGTGAGGGTTTTGGCCAAAGGTTAGCTCACAAATTTCTCATGTTTTGGAGTTTTTTTTGAGAGATTGGTTAGAGGGCTTTTGTTCCTCGTGTGTTGGAGAGCATTTATGGAGAAATTGGTGAGGTTTCATGTTGATTTGAAGCTATTTCAAGGGGTGGCGAAAAATCGAGAGGACGTCGGAGTTGGACTTGTAACTGACTGATAGGAAGCCTTCTGGTGCTGTTTTTCAACCAAAGAGGTTGCCCTCAAGATTGACTTGAAGAGTACTTCAAGGGGGTGGGGTCAAATTGACCATCGGATGTCGTTGTAGTTGCCGACGGCGAAGAGCTCGCCTAAGAAGACAAGGTGCATGAGGTGCACTCACGGTTCAATATGTGCAAAGCACGTGGGTGGCACGTGAGGTATTGTTTTTATTGAAAATTAGTTTTAATAATTTTTAGGGAATTATTTTATGAATCATGGTGGAGAAAAATTTTAGAAAATGCTTGATGAGGTATTTAGTTTGGAATTGTTGAGGAAAAAATAAGAAGAAAATAAGAGGAAATTATGAAAAAATTATGAAAAATAGATGTTAATATTTCCTTGAATATATATGATGGCTAGGGTACATTGAGACTTGAATTTGAGAATCGTTAGAAGCCTAGCATGAGAATCAAGGTTGGGTGCGAATTTTGAGGAATCCTGAATTAAGGCGAGACTCCGATACTCATACTCCTATTTTGTGTGAGACTCCTATACATAAACTCTGGTTGTTCGCTTACATGAAATTATGTTGCATATTTAAAATGTGTTTTCTTGAAAAATATATGTTGTTAACTTTCAAACTATTGCATTCATAAAGTCCATGTGACCATATTGTTATACCTATCTGTTGTTGTCCAAGTGCAAAAGTCATGGTCGGAGTTTTCCTTGAGAGGCGCTAAATGCGTCGTGAGAAAGCTCTCACACTATAAGAAAATTAGTTTTAAGTGACGGAATTTCGTGACGGAACTATTCCATTGCTAATTAGCGACGGATAGCGATGAAATTTCTATCGCTAATTCTTTTTTAATTTAGCGACGGAATTAGTGACGGTAAGTCCGTCATTAAATTTAGCGATAGAATCCGCGACGGACAAACCGTCGCTAAAAAATAAAAGAAATTAAAAAAAATAAATTAATAAAAGGAATTATTTTTTAAAAATTAAAGTTAGCAATGGGTAATAAACTCGTCGATAAAAAATAAAAGAAATTAAAAAAAAATTAAAATTTAGCGCCGGGTGATATGCCCGTCGCTAAAAAGTAATTAAAAAAATAAAAAAACAAATTTAGCGACGGGGCTGTACCCGTGGCTAAAAAGAAAAGAAAATAAAAAAAATAAAAAAACAACAAATTTAGCCCCGTCGCTAAAAAGAAAAAAAATAAAAAAAATAAAAAAAACAACAAATTTAGCGCGCTAAAAAATAAAAGAAAAAAAAATTAAATTTAACGACGAGGTGTACCCGTCGCTAAAAATAATTAAAAAAAGTTAAAAAACAAATTTAGCGATAGGGCTGAGCCCGTCGCTAAAAAGTAATTAAAAAAATAAAAAACAAATTTAGCGACGGGGCTGAACTCGTCGCTAAAAAGAAAAGAAAATAAAAAAATTAAAAAAACAACAAATTTAGCTCGCTAAAAAATAAAAGAAAATAAAAAAAATTAAATTTAGCGACGAGTACCTGTCGCTAAAAATAATTAAAAAAATAAAAAACAAATTTAGAGACGGGGCTGAGCCCGTCGCTAAAAAGTAAATAAAAAAATAAAAAAGGAAATTTAGCGACGGGGCTGAACCCATCGCTAAAAAGAACAGAAAATAAAAAAAAATAAAAAAACAAATTTAGCTCTCTAAAAAATAAAAGAAAATAAAAAAAATGTAAAAAATTCAAATTTAGCGACAGGGTAAACCCATTGCTAAAAAATAAAATAAAATAAAAAAAATTAAATTTAGCGATGGGGATATACCCGTTGCTAAAGCGACGGGGCTAAACCCATTGCGAAAAAATAAAAAAATTCAAATTAAATTAAAATTTAGCGTCTGGTTAACCCCATTGCTAAAAAATAAAAAAAAGTTAAAAATTTAATTAAAAACTTTACATTTAAACATAACATAATTCTTTAATGCTAATATAATAATTAATAAAGTTTCCCTTTACTAACATTAATATTAAAAATAATATCATTAAATAAGTTTGAGAAATTTTGTTGTATAAATATAATTCTAAAAATATATGAAAGAGAATATTATAAATATATTTTATATACATTAATAAATAAGAAGACTTCCAGATTGATAGCTTGTGCACGAAACTTGATCATGAGAAGGTTGGGGGTTCGAATCCAGTAAAGAGTCTGAGATAATAGTTGAGAGTAATATTCCAGCGCTGTTATGTGGCGAGCAGATCTGTTAAAAAAGAACCAAAAATATAAATTTAAAATTAAAAAATAGCAACGAGAATGCATCCATCGTAAAAAAAGAAAAATAATATAAATTTAAAATACAAAACTTTAGCAATGGGAACGCATCTGTCGCAAAACTTTGGTAGTTCGATTCGAAGGTGCAACACTTTTAATTATTGTTGAGATTAATATCACAACGCTGCCACGTATGTGACGCGTTCATGAGGGGAGGGTAGGACCTGGCACACATTCGATTTTGGGGCATCCACTGAATTTAGCGAGGGAATTCGTCGTTAAAAAAATAACAAACTTTAGCAATGGAATAAATATGTCGCAAGAAAAAAAGAAAATAAAATAAAATAACTTGTAATTTCAAAACATAATTTTTACACTTTACAAAATGTGTAAAAATTTGAAAAAAATTTATAAAATATGAAATTCAAACTTTAATTTCACATTTTAGTAATTAAATTTATATTGTTGATGCAATAGTACATAAAAACGTAATAGTACATAAATTAAAATATGAATGTGCCCTATATACATATACATTTTTTAAAAATATTGATATTCATTATTGAGTAATATGTTATCCTTTAGCGAATACCTATTTTTTTAAATGAATAATATGTAGATAAAATAAAAATTATAACCACGATATTTAGATGATATGTACGTTTCATTTGTTTTAAATTTCATCATTAACTATATGATGTCATGCCATATAATTCAGCAATTTAGTAATGTTGCTGAAATTAATGTTTAACAAAATATTAATAAAAAATTAATGTAAAATTTATAAAATATTTAAATTAAATTTAAAATTTGTTTTAAAAATACAATATTTCTCAATTGAGATAATTAATATGAGAATTAAACTTCTCAATGACAATATTTCTTAATTGATTGAAGGCTTACAAAATAAACATATAATAATAAATGGAACAATAATAATTGAAAAATTGTCTCAATTTAAAGCATTAGAGATAAAATATAGGAACTCGTAAGTTAGAATACTTAAACACTTGTAATGAATATTCTCTAACCCCATAATTAATTAATGCTGCAACATCTAAGTATTTATAGTTGACAGTTAAACTACTGAACATAATTGAGCTACATTAAATACACTTGGAATTAATAATTACTCTTTAGTATTATATTTATATTAATTTTTTTCCTTAACTCTTTATCTTTTATACTTATTTTTTTAATTAATGTGAAATCGTAAAATCAAATATCTACAAAAGAACTATATTAATTTTATTAGTTAAAAAAATAAAGTAATTTTTAAAAATTTATTTTCCACCGACTAACAATCACTCGGCACTAATTCTCCATCTGCGATGGGTGACTGTCCGTCGCAGATGATTGTTGATTTTAGTTTTCTCTTAAAATACTTATCATTTTTAGTTTACAAAATATATGTAATTTTTAATTTAAATTAATTAGTAAAATTATATTTATTTATAACATAAATATTATTAATCATTTAAAAAATAAAAAATACATTTTTATCTCTTCTTCTACAATTAATAATAAATTTAAAAATTCTTAAAAAATATTGTATTTATTTTTTGGTCATTATTCTTTAAATAATTGTAATTGATTTATTTTTATTAATTTTTTTCATTTTTCTTCTCTCTTGATTGTAAAATATTTTTTTCTTGATTAGTTTAATGTTGTAAAATTAAATAACTATAAATTAATATATTTTAAAGTATTTTAAAAATATATATTTATTAATTTAAAATAATATATAATATATATTAAATAAATTTTTTTTATATATTTAACAAAAGTGGGGCACAGTATACTACGCCACCTCTGCCCAAGGCGCGCCTCGGGCAGAGGGCCCCCCTTCCCTGCCTGCCAAGTGCCCCCCTTCCCTCCCTCCCCCCTCCCCGTTCCCCTCCGATCCTCACATCTCTTCTTTTTCTTTATTCCTAATTTGCTTTTCTCTTCTTTTATCTCTTCTCCATTCTTCAGTTCTGACTCTCATTGATAGTGATTTTATTTTAGTGTAATTTACATTCGAAGTCGATCAACATTTGAAGGTATTTTTTATTTTTAATTTTTAATTATTTAAAATTTAAATTACAGTATTGAATATTTGTTACATAATAGGTATTATTTGATTAATTGTTAAGTTGTAAATAGTTGTTAATGTTAATATTTCTGCTAATGTTATTAATATTAATATGTCTGTTAATTGTTTACATAATATACACTATTTGATTAATTGTTAAGTTGTAAATAGTTGTTAATGTTAATATTTCTGTTAATGTTGTTAACGTCAATATTTCTGTTAACTGTTAATGTTAATATTTATTATAATATTAATTAACTATTATTTATTAATGTATTATTTGATTTAATACATTAAATAATAATATTAATTCTGTTATTTATTTTTGTTATTTATTTAATAATAATAACAAATCTGTTAGTATTATTTATAACAGATTTATAAATAATCTGTTATAAATAATCTGTTAGTATATTTTCTGTTATAATTTTAAATATTTGTTAGTATTATTTTTGTTATTATTTATAAATTATTATTATTATCATGTATTATGTGATTTAATTAAATAAATTAAATTTAAAATAATATATAATTAAAAATTGAGTGACTGTGTTGGGGGGAGGGGCGACTGTAAGGGGGGAGGGTTTATTATATATTTTGTATTATTATTATGTATTATGTGATTTAATTAAATAAATTAAATTTAAAATAGTATATGTTCGTGATTTTATATACCCCACAAATAACACGCAAGTATACGCGGTCAAAACAAGTAAAGTGATGAATAAGATATCATTCCCACGAAGATTGGTTACTAATCTTTTAAATACTAAAATTATTCACAATTAACTATATTTGGACAATTGATTAATTAAGAAAATTAATTAATAAATGACTAACAATTAACTAAAAATTAAAAATCAATTGATTAAGACCTAGGGTTTTCTAAATTCACCTAGCAAATCCACTTTATTAAATTACCTCAATTTTTGGTTGATTAGATTACAAATTATGTCAATGGAGTATTCTAATTTATTTGTTAGTCTATGTCTAGGTCTAACAAGTTTATTCAACTAACCTAACTCACTATATGTTTATGTGAATTAGAATTAGAGAACACATTAAGAATAAGTACTCATTATATAAAAATATTCATTACAAATATAATCACAAATTGCATATGTAATCAAGTGAATGTCTTCCCCAATTAACATATGTTATTTTGTTCAAAGTCTATTTCTTATTTATCTATGTCTAGCATCATAAGAAATCTCAAATCATATAATTGGTTTTCAAGCAATTACAAACCTTAAGTTTAAAACAAAATAAACATAGTTGATGTAACAATCACAACCAAAAATTGAGTAACCAATAAAGTTCAATGCATAGGATCCTTTAAGAACCCTGGACAATTATTTAGCCACTCATAATAAATAAAATATTTTTAAAATTAACCAAGAGTTGCTGCATAATTAAAATCTTAAACAATTACAGAAAATCAGAAACAGAAAAACAAGAGAAAAATAAAAGGATCTCCCTGCCCAAATCTGGGAATGCAATTGATCCTCTGTGCGCAGTTTTAATTCTTCATTGTGTCTTCCGTTTCCACTGCACGCGTCCAGAAGCCTTCAATTTTCTCTTCACTGTGCGCGTCGTCCAAGTCTTCAAAATCCTCCAATTTCATGCGCCTGCTCTCTGCCCTCCAATTCTCCTTCAATTCACTTTAATGGCCGCCGCCCAAAAAGCCCTCCTGTTTTCCAATCTTTTTCCCTTATATATTATAATAGTAATATATATATTCAATGTGCATGGAACCCTCCCTTGCACATTCACGGCATTCACTAATTATAATATATATATATATATATATATATGAATAATATAATACATAATATATAATATATAATATAGTATAATATAATATATATAATATAATAGATAATATAATATTTAATATGTTATTAATTATATTAATTTTATTTATATTATAATATTAATTATTTTTATTTTTTTTATTTATTTATTTTATGCTCAAATCTTTAAATTTATTTCATTTTTTATATTTTAAAAAAAATTAAAATAATATAAAATTCATATAAATACACATTTTTTATAAAAAAATAAAAAAAATTAAGATAAAAATTAAATAAGAATATGCATATAATTAAGCCCGATCAGTATATAATAAAAAAATTGAGTGACTGTGTTGGGGGACTGTTGGGGGAGGGTTTATTATATATTTTGTATTATTATTATTATTATTATTATTATTATTATTATTATTATTATTATGTGATTTAATTAAATAAATTAAATTTAAAATAGTATATAATAAAACAATTGAGTGTCTGTTGGGGGGAAGGGTTTATTATATATTTTGTATAAATTATTATTATGTATTTTGTGATCTGAATAAATAAATTAAATTTAAAATAATATATAGTTCAAAACTTTGTGACTTGGGGGAGGGGCGGCTTTTAGGGGGGTTAAATTAAAAATAAATGTTTAATATAAAAAATATTATATTAAATAATTAGTAAAATGATTAAAAATATGAGAAATGAATAAAAATAAGAGTTTTATTATAGGAAATTAAATAATTTGTAAGAGTTTTAATAGAGAAAAAATTAGAGTTTCTTCTCGTTGTGCTTTTTATACATTAGATTTTAGATTATAAAGAAGATGGGAAATGAATAAAAATAGGTAAATGATATTTTAAATAGATAAAAAAATTGTAAATCAAAAAATATAAGAATTTTTTTTAATTATTATTTTTAATATAAAAAATAATTATTCAATCAAAAAATAGATATAAATTTTATAATGATTTTAAACAAATTTAAAAAAAATTAAAATTTTTGAGTAAATTTTCGTATGAAATTTTTTTTGTTTCTAAGTTAAAACATATATTTTTTTATTTTTAATTTTTTTGTGGATGAAACTGTTTTTAATTTCATTTTTTTGACACAGAATGAATAAAAAAAATAAGAGTTTTAATTTTTAATAATATATGTCTATTAGGTGATTTTGTTTAGTTTTTAAGTCGTTAAAAGTTTAATCAATATTATTTGGGCAAATTAGAATTGAAGAAAAATCAAAACATTAAACATTAGAATTAAAATGAAAACATTAAATGAGTGAATTCTTGAATGTTTTAATTTAGAATTTATGATGTGATTTAATTTGTAGCTCAAAAATGATTTAATTTGTGATGTGATCATTTAATTCAATGCTCTAACCACTGGCACGACAAGCATTGGAATCAAACATGGAATATTCCATGTTGATCCCACTATAATTGCAATTGCTTGAACAAAATTCATAAATTAATTTATGTTTGGCATTAGGTGTGGAGTTTCATTTATTTTTAGTATGTTGACTGTGAGGGTTATGAGTTATCAAATTAATTTATCTAATACTTGACATTTTTAAATGCAAATGAATTGCGATGCCAAAAATTAATGGCAAAGTTTGAAGAGTTATATAATTTTCTTACATGTCTCATATTTTGGGATATATAAGATATATGGGGTTTAATTAATATTAAATTTAAATTAAAAAATTAATTTTAATTATTAAAAAATTATAATTAAATAACAAAATGGGGCCAATTAGGGGTTCAGGTAGGTGAGTGTTTTAAAAATAAATTATTAATAAATTTCAAAATGTTTTAAAAATAAATTATTAATAAATTATAATTGTATGTTTTATTGTGTTTTTTTGTTTCATGTAATTTCAAAAACAGATGTGAAGGCATTCAACTCCCGAACCAAACAGGGGTAGGGGTAGTAGGGGTAGAGGAAGACGTCGATCTTATAAGGACACTTTTCCCAGATCCTAGTATTGCTGGTTTACAGTCTTCTCCTTTTGTCTCCACAAATGCTGTTCTGTCTACTCCTTTATATCCTTAGCCATCGCACCCACATGCTTTCGTTCCCATGCCTCAGTTCCAACAACCATTCCCCTATATGCTATAACCTATGGGTTATACTACAGTCCCACCCACATCTCACCCACTTGAGACTGCACCACATTCTGTCCCCTATCCTGGGTCTACTTTTCATCCCATAGGAGGTTCATATCCATACTCATTTATGCCGACACCACATGCACATCCTTCGACATCTTTTCCTGCATAGAATGTTGACCCGACTCCATCTGAACCAATTAATGCCGATCGAGTTGATCACCGAGTAGAGTATCCTACAATCAGAATTGTGATCAGTAAGTATCTTAATTATATTATTTTTAATTAATTGTTTGTGATTTTTTTACATATAAATGCAATTTCTTACATGATAAATATTGGTTTTACAGTTTTTTCCCCGAGGTTGGCCTACCAGGTGTACAGTCCAAGATTTGGAAGAGACGGCACATTGAAGCTTGGCTTCATTGGGATGACGTGCCTGAATTAACATGACGGATGTGGCTAGACGAATTTAACATAAGTTTAATTGCAATTCTTAATTATAGAAAGTTTCAATTTAAAATTATATACATATTTATTCATTTTTAATATCTTATAGAAGGAGTTTAAGTGGCAACCCGATGAGAGTGATCGTATATGGATCACTTGGAATAAATTTGGTCGGAGAAGTTTTAAAAATAATTTGAACAAAATTAAAGAAGGTACAGATAAGGGGGAATGGATGGATCCGATGGTGCAGCGAGCATTACAGACCAAGTGGGATGAAGATGAATGCAAGAAGAGAGTAGAACAAAACAAAAAGAATCATGCATTTGAGACTGGTGGGTCAATTCACACAGGTGGATCCATTCTTTTCACAGAGAGTCGAAGAAGGATGGTAATTAGTTTTTTTACTAATTAAATGTAAATTTTATAAATTTATATAATGATTTATATTATTTTTTATTTATTTCATATATTTGCCATGCACGCAAGGGAATTAGACCACGAGCCCAATGAATTTGAGATTTTTAGGAGAACCTACACTCAAAAGAATGATCAAGGACAAGAAGTGTGGGTTGATAATAGATCAAAGACCGTCGTGGTAATTGTATTTTGTACAATTTAATAAACATTATAATTTAATAATTTTTTTAATTAGTTGACAACGTCAATATTTTAATTTATATAGGAGGCATTCGAGAGATTAAGTGCAGAGGCATCTTCAGCATTAGCCGGTGGTAGTGAGTTATCCTTTCCACCTACAATCGATGAACGCCAGATTTTTTTATCAAGCTATCTCTTATAGGAACAAGAAAGGTCGTGTCTACAGTCTCGGCTCTCAAGGTAGGCAGTCATTCCCGATTGGATCTGATAGCAGTTCCAGTGATTCATATGGTTTGTCGACGGAATTAGAACAAATGAGATTAAGGGTCACCCAGCTGAACGAGGAGTTACATTTTGCTCAAACCAAGGTCGTCTAGGTAGAAAATCAGCTGCAATCCACTAAGTCTCGGATGAATGTAGAGGTGACAGAGGTGAGAAATGAGAATGTGCAGGTGCGTCAGTGGCAGCAACAGATGATGGCATGGCAAGAGCAAATGAATAGACAAATAATGGCGTTACAACAACCTGACCCGTCTTATCAATAACTTGGACCGTTGATTCAACCAGGACCGAGTAATCAGTTTTTTGATGATGAGGAACAAAATGATGATGATTGTAATGATGATGATTGTAATTGAATATTTATGAATTAATCAGTTTGACTTACAAATTCAGTTTTGTTATGAATTTAGTTTGACTTAATATGAATTTTGATTTTTTTAAAAATAATATATTTTTAATTTATAATAATTAATTAAAATAAATTATTAATTATCATTAATTTCATTTATATATAAATTTTCTTTTAAATAAATATAAAAGATAAAAAAATTTGAATAATAATTAAATATGAATTTTTTTATAAATATATTTTTATTTATTGTAAATTTTTAATTTTTTTAATTTAAGTTAAAAATTATTTTTTTTATTTTATCTATTAAAATTATTATAGAAAATAATTAAAAAATTTTGTTTTTTTAATGTTTTAAAAATTTTTATTTATATAAATTATTAATAATTTTAATTTACGTTTTAAATAATTTATTTTTTTTATTTTATATTTTTCTTATTTTAAAAAAGTCGCTGATTAGTGACAGGTTGTTGCCCGTCGTTGATCAGCGATGGGAATGGTGCCCATTGCTGAGCAGCGACAGGAAACGACTCGTCGCTCATCAGCGACGGGCACCATTTCCGTCACTGAATCTGTCACAAAATTGTTCCGTTGCTATTTTTTGTCGCTAAATTTTAGCGACACCAACTTTAGCGATGGGTCTTCCCCCGTCGCTAAATCCGTCCCTAAAAAGTTTAGCAACAGATTTTAATGTTTTAGCGACAAAAAATTCTATCGCTAAAACTGTGATTTTTTGTAGTGTCATGTAGGAGGCCGTGTGAGCCTATGGGACAATAGATGCAGTTGCTGCATGAGTTCTATGAGGTTGGGTCAAGGTGGCATGGTCAGGGATCTCCCGAGAGGCGCTAGAATGCGCCATTGAGAAAACTCTAGTTGGAGGAAGCTGACGTATTCATGAGGCACTTTGGAATAGTTCTCGTTGTTTTCTCATATATTTTATACCTGTTCATGCATATATATAAATTGTTTTGGAGTTCTCACTAGAAGGTTCATCTTCTAATTCGACTTTGTCTCTGAAATATTCAAACGTTCCAGATTCGACAAGCGACTTTAAAGGAAAGGAGACAGTTGAAGAATAAGCTTATTTTGCAGTATGTAGCATGTTTTAGCACGTCTTTAATTATGTATGAGAAATTTAGTGGGTGATTATAACCTATGCAAAGCTTAGTATGTTTTCGGTTATGTTTGAGACATTCAATTAATGATTACAAGAGATGATGTCCATGTAATATATTTTGTAGACATCTGGAATGGTTTCTTACGTGATAAATAAAGCATTATGATTATGAACCATATCAGGTTTGATCTGGCTTCCGCGTTTGTAATAACATCACTTGTCTTAGTTATTTGGTTATTAAGTTTATTAGGTTGAGAAGGTGAAATTGGGATTTCTGGGAATTGCATGTTGTATCCGAAATCCTAAGTTATAACATGCCCGAAAATGTGTGTTACAAAAGGTTTCTTCTCCTTCTCCGTTCTCTCTTCTTGCTAGTGTTCTTGTTGAAGATGTTAAGTAAAGGGTTTTTGGAAATGCATCACCTCAAGTGAGATCATCAAGAAGGGTTTCAAGGCAAGTTCTTTTCCTTTTTAGCTTCATTTGCAAGCTCCTTTTCTTCTCCTTCAATTGAGCAATTTGTCTATTCCATTTTGGTTGTTTCGTGAAACCCGGTGTTTGTTTTTGGTAGAGGGGTTTCAATCTGGTTGGTTGTAATTCATGTAGTTTTTCTTTGTTTTTGGTTAAATTGAGCCTATGGTCTATATGAGGTTTTGTTTCACCTCATCTTTTCAAAGGATTAAAGTTAGGAGCAATGCAGGAACTTGGTGTATCTTGCATGGTTTCGGGTCTGTTCGTGTTTTTCGTCGAACTTCGACCTAAGTCGTCTAGCAAGCATTTATGCAACTTCGGTAGAAGAATTGGTCGACCTAAGGTCAGGGGTCAGTGTTCTTCCCAACTTCAGTCGACCTAAGTTAAATTTCTGCTGACCTAAGCTTAGAAACATGCACTCTGCCCAACTTCGGTCAACCTAAGATCCTTGGCCATTTCAGCATAATGATCCCTTAATTTTTAGCTAGATTAAGCATGTTGTACTCTTTAGGCTATAACTTTTTGTGTATATATCTGATTTGAAATTCATTTGATGTGTTGTAAAGTAGATTTGATAAGCTTTGATTTGGTGTAAAATTTGAATTATTTGGTTGAGTTTTGAGTGGTTTCCTCTTGGTCCCAAAACATGTCTAGATGAGTTGGGGTGGTTTCCTCTTGGTCCTAAAACATGTCTAGATGAGTTGGGATTCTTGAGAGGCTTATGTTTGAAATGATGAGTTTGGGGTGATTTCTTCATGATCCCTAAGAATGTTTAGTTGCTCTTGAGGGATTATTTGGGCATTTTTGGGTATGGTATGGTGCATGATTTGGGGTTACACGAGTTTGGTAATTCGACGAAATATTATAAGCTCGTTTATGTATGTTAATTTGGGTATTCTATATGGGTGAGCTAAAGCATTGAGTGGAGCCGATTAGCTTCTAGGGTTGTGTGCGTATGGAGCATGCCCCTAAATGTTGAGCATTTTGACCTCAATGACCTCGTGGCATGTGATATGACTATAACCTTGGGTGGGAGCTGATTGTTCCCAAGGGTTGTATGGTAAGGGAGTGCAACCCTAGGAGTGAGCTATCGGGCCCCAAGAGTCACTGTGGTGGTGAATGAAAGGCACAAAGTGTCTCGGTGTTGTACATATTATGTTGGTTCATGGGTTTTCTCTTGTATGCATGGCATGGGCATGACTTGTTGGCTTATTTCGACCCTAGGTGGAGCTGGTTGGCCTTAGGTGTTAACCTGAAGTTGAGCTGTCTGGCCCCAAGTGTCAGGTGGTATGTATAGAGATCTTAGGTGGAGCTGACTGGCCTTGGGCATCGCCTTGGGAATGGAGCTGTCTAGCCCCAAGTGTACGATATTGTTTAGGTATATAGTGTCGAGATATGGATATGTGCATGTATCATCCCTTGTTCTTGGGTTTGTGTGCATTGTATGGTTAGGTTAGTGTTTCACCTTCAGGTAGGTGTACCTTGTAATGGGGTATTATGGCTTACTTGTATTGGATTATATTTCCTTATGGCTTATTCTTGTTGATCATGCTTTCCATATCTTATTATTATACTTGTTAGGCCTTGTGGCTCATTTTCTTACTTGCATCATTTTAGGTAGAGACAAATCTAAGGCGGAGGGCAAGCCTAGCAAGGGCAGATCTCTAAGGGATTAGATGTGTACAGAACTCACCTAAAGACCAGGACCTGTTCAACATGGTTAGTAGAAACACTATCCTCTCCATGAGAAGTATAAGAATCAGATTGTGCATGCTCAATATGAATATCAGAATCATGGCTATTCAAAAATTCATCAATTTCTAAGCATGCCACACATTGACTACTTCCATCACTACAGTCAGGACAAAGAATAATGTCTGGAAATTCATGAACAGTGGGACATTCATCAATTAAATCACAAGACTTAGTGCATGCTTCATCAACCAACAATTGAATCAAGTTAACTTGCAAGGTGGAATGATCTTCAGAGGGACATTTGATGGCCTCAAGTATGTTAAAATGAATGGTGCTACCAGCAAATTCCATGGAAAGTGTACCCTCATGCACATTGATGATAGTCCTTGTAGTTTTCAAAAATGGCCTACCTAATATAAGAGGTGCATGCTCATGCAAATTGTCATCGTCCATATTTAAAACATAAAAATCAGCAGGGAAGATACAATCCTTAACCTTAACCAAGACATCCTCTAAGACTCCAGAGGGGTAGGCTGTGCTTCTATTAGCTAGCTGGACAATCACTCTTGTTGGCTTCAAAGGACCACACTGCAATGAAGCATAGATAGAGTTAGGCATAACATTAATGGATGCACCTAAATCTAGTAAAGCATTGCTAAATTGCATGTCTCCTATAGTGCAAGGAATGGAAAACGTCCCTGGATCTTTGCATTTTGCTGGCATGGCAGGTTGGATAAGGGCAGAGACATTTCTTCCAAGGTTGACTTGTTCGTTCCCTCTTAATCTCCTCTTGTGCATACGCAAATCTTTGAGAAATTTTGCATACTTGGGGATCTGTCTGATGGCTTCAAGGAGGGGTATATTGACTTCCACTTTCTGGAATGTCTCCAGAATCTCTTTATCTAATTCTGCCTCTGCTCTTTTCTTGTTTTGTGTTGCTCAATGTGGAAATGGCAGGGGCTGGTTGTTGGAAGACTCTCCTTGTTCTTGATAGCTGGAGTTGGGCTGCTTGGCTTCTTGGATTGAGAAGGGCTGCTGCTGATTGCTACCCTCTACATGCTACTTCATGTTTGATGATGGTGGAGGGGTTGGGATGATCACTTCTTTCCCACTTTGAAGCATGATGGCACTAACATTACCCCTCGGATTGGCAACTGGTTGTGAAAGAAGCTGTCCCGAACCTTGACTCCTTAACTCATTGATGTTTGTTGCTAGCTGGCCTATTTGGGTCTCCAAATTTTGAATTGTGGTTTCTGTTTTTTGCTGGAATTGGAGTGTATTGGCTGCTAGTTGCTTAACAAGATCATCCAAGCTAGGTTCTGACTTGGGCCTTAGTGGGGCATGGTTACTGGAACTTGGACCTTGAGGATGATTTAATCTTTGTGGCTGTTGAAATTGTTGCTGCTGCAAGTTGTGATTCTGGTATGGATGCTGCTGGAATGACTGGTTTGAAGACCCTCCATATCTGAAATTTGGGTGATCCCTCCATCCAGGATTATATGTGGCTGAGTATGGATCATACTTATGTTGTGGCTGCTGATGTTGCTGGAATGGTCTACCAGGAAAGATTCTAGCACATGACTCTATGTTTTCTTGCAGTTGGGGGCATTGGTCGGTGGCATGTGAACGTAAGGAGCAAATTCCACATACCTACTGAGGTTGCTTTCTCTCTAATGCCAACCGCCTGACCATGGAAGCTAATTCCTCAAGCTTGTTTTCTATCCTCTGCTGGTCCATAGTGGCAGCTACACTAATTTCATTGGTGGCCTTTTTAGCGGTGTTCATCCGAGTGCCGAACTGTTGCGCATTTTGGGCCATCTTTGATATGAGCTCTTTGGTAGCAGCTGGGGTCTTTTCTGCCAGGGCTCCTCCACTCGCAACATCTACCAAGTACTTGTCCATTGGGAGTAAGCCTTCATAAAGATATTGAACAAGGAGTTGGTCACTTATCTGGTGGTGTGGACAGCTTGAGTAGAGCTTCTTGAATCTCTCCCAGTACTAATGTAGAGTCTCACCACTCATCTGTCTTATACCACAAATTTCCTTCCTTATTGATGTTGTTTTGGAGGCTGGAAAGAATTTTTCTAGGAAGATCCGTTTCAATCCATCCCAGCTGGTAATGGCAGCTGGTGGCAGGTAATACAACTAGTCCTTGGCTAATCCATTAAGTGAGAATGGGAAGGCTCTCAGCTTGATTTGCTCTTCATCTACTCCTTGTGGTCGCATGGTTGAGCAAACAACATGAAACTCTTTCAGATGCTTGTGCGGATCCTCTCCTACAAGACCATGAAACTTGGGCAACAAATGGATCAGTCCAGATTTCAATTCAAAATTTGCATCTAGCTGGGGGTATTGGATGCACAAAGGTTGGTAATGCACATCAGGTGTGGCCAGCTCTCTAATTGTTCTCTCATCCAAATGACCATGATTTCCATTTCCATTGTTTCCATTATTTCCATTCCCATTATTTCTATTACCATTATCAGCCATATTGATGAATTTTGGAATAGGTTCGGATGAAGTATTAGAAACACTACTAGGGTCAATCCTATCCCGAGACTTAAGCTCTCTAGCTTGCCTTCTAAGAGTGTTCTCTAATTCAAGATCCAAATCAAGTAATTTTTCCTTAGAGGACTTGGTCATGCACTTAAGATCAGCAAGAACAAAAATAAAACAAAAACACATAAGGAAAAATCACATAAACACACCAAAAATACACAAAATGGCCTAAAAAGTGGTCCAAACGTTGGAATTTGGCCAAAAAACAGTCTCCTCACTACAAAGAAGTGACTATTTTTCCTCACACCCCCATTCCTTTGGAAACCAAAAATCAGGGCATTCCGAGATAGTCGTCGACGGTGAACAGTGCTGGTTATGGCAAAAAAAAAATAGAAAACAAGAAAACCGAAAAGAAAAACACAAAGAATGAACAAAGAAAATAGAAAAGAATAAAAAAAGAAATAAAAGATCAGAGAAACAAAAGAAGATAACACAAAGAACAGAAAGGAAACTGAGAACAGAACATGAAGAACAAAGAACAGAACAAAAAAAAAAAAAAGAATGACAGAAAACAAAAAACAGAAAACCGAGAAGGAAGTAACAAAGAATGAAAAAGAACAGTAAAGAAACAAAAGAAGAGAAAACAAATCTTGTTATGGCAGAAAAGATTGACGGTTTCCCAGCAACGGTGCCAAAATCTGATCCAGACTGTCGAACCTCGATGATTGTAAAATATATATTCCGGATCTGCAGCAAGGGTGCGACCCCAAAGTCGTCTCTTAAAGGAACCTCAATACAAATCTATCATGACAAGAACTGAGTGAGGGGGTTTTTTTGATGAAAAAGAAAGTATGAAGATTGAGTAAGAATATAAAAATGAAACTGTCTATGGATCCAAATGCAACCAGTTACAAATCTTTCCCTTAAACCAGGTTTTCATCATCCCTTCTTATAGATTAGATCTAGCCGAGTTTCAACACCCAAAATTTGCATAAATAAATCTCCAACAACCGTCTAGAGATCAAATCAAAGCTGATATAAAAATCAAAGAAAACCTCCTTCGATCAGTCTACCAATTTTAATCTTCATTCACACAGATTTCAGAACCTAGTATCCATAACCATCATACCAAGTTATTTGTTTCTGCTTCTTTCCTTCGTGTGTTATATCAACCGACTATAACATTAAAGCCGCAATGTAGAAAAGAGAAATCCACCCCGTATATGTTCATACAACCGTCTTGAACATGCACTAGAATAAGCGGAAAAGAAGTAGACAAAACTTAAAACAAATATAATTGAAATTCAAACCGGATTTCGTAGAAGCTTTCGGGATTCAAACCATGGAATAAGTTTGGATTTGCAACTGATTACAAGTGTTTAGCCCTCCATGGAGAAGAAAACAAGGAAAAAATGGCTACTGTTCATGAGACAGAAAGTAAGAATCAATTAAAAATTAATCCTCAGCTAATGGCCTCCTAAGGTGCTTAAATAGAGCTTAAGGAGGAAACCCTAGGATACCGCCACTTTACAGCCGATTTCGAATAGGATATTGTGCATTCTGGGCTTTGGCCCCTTCATAAACATTGTAGATCAGGAAGATTAGATGAATTTGAGATTTTAAATCAATTGATTTGGATATCAGACGCCCAAGTTATGGCCTTTTAAAGAATTAGTGTTCATTGTAGCTTTCCTAATTTAACCCAGCTATCTGGTCCTGACTTTGAAGTGATGTTTGGAGGCCCAAACGAACTTAGATTTGGACAAACCATACCATTCCTGAAATCCAAAGAAGTCCTCTACAATATCTCTGAAGACATCATTCACGTTCTGGGATTATAACTTGGCTAAAAACTTGAAAGAAGCACAGAAGGTCAAATCTGTGAGCACACTTTTGCTTCTTTGTCTCCAATCTCCTTGTTTCCCTTCTTGCCATCAAAATTCCTCATGACCCAGGAAGCCCTAATCTGTCCAAAATAAGATAAAATAGTGTGAAGCCCAATTCCTATAAAATAAAATAAAACAAAAATCAAGATGAATAAAATGACACAACTAACGTGCAAAAAGACTAAATATGAGGGCTAAATAATATGAAAATATGCACTCTATCAGGGAGCCACCATAGGGGCAGTCATTTCTTTCTTTTGCTCTAGCACCTCCTTAATGATTCGCTTCACATTTGCAGCCTTGAGTGACTCTAGCCGAGCATCTTCTTTCAACGAAGGAGGTATGTAAAGGGCTCTATATGGGGTGCTTTCAGTAGTTTCTTCGTACATGGGTGATTTCCCAGTTCGTCAGTCACACTCAACTTGAGAGTTTGTTTGACCTGAGGCCCAATTGCTTGGTCGGGACGTCTCCATTCTCACCTTATGTTGAGTTACCCCTTTTCAGCCAACATGAGAAGGCTTCCTCCCTCTTTCCATGATCGAGGGTCCCTCATGGGCCATTTGGATATTGGGTATCATCTCCTATAATAAGAAGGTTATCCCTTGTATCTTACATGCATTTTCTTCATTACTTCGTTGAAGTTCATCGTTTCTTCATTTTAGCTCCTCCTAGTTTTGTCTAAGTTGATCATATTTTGTCAGCAAGACTATGGGTAGTGTTATCCCTGAAGGTTCAGGATGGCTTGAAATAGCCACTAGGTTTCTCCTTGGGATCAAAGACTACCTAAGGGAATTCTGCTCCTAGATTATAGGCGCCACAGGTGGAACGGGGCATCCCTGTGTTGTGATGTGCCCCCTAAGTTTAGCGAGGTGTACTTCTCCTTGTTTAGATGGCCCTCTGTCCCCCATCCTAGCAATCAAGTTTTTGGGGGACATCTTGAGAATGGGACTTGTCATTTATGTTGGCTTCAGAAGGCTGGGGTGCTAGGGGTGGACCTAGCCGAGGTCGCCTATGGCACCAATTCGAGTTTGAATGCTTCTTTGTGTCTGATTAGATGGGATGCTCAGACTGGCTGATGTTGTCATCTTTATCATCTCGTGTTGCTTTTATTCACAGTTTCCCACAAACGACACCAAATTATTGTGGCTGAAGAACAATAATTTAGATTTACAACGTAGGAACAATCTCTGGCTTGACAATACTTGTTTGGAATGTGGAATAAGTCCCCGAAGTCTCCCAAAAGAAATGAATCTCTAGAGAGAAAGGTGTCTACCAAAAGAATTGAGTCTCCCGAAAGGATTGAGACTCTAAAAAGAAATGATATTCCAGAAAGATATGATGATGTCCGAAAGAAATGAGTCTCAGGAGAGAAATGTGTCTCTTAAAAGGATTGAGACTCAAGAAAGAAATGATATTCCAGAAAGAGATGATGATATCCAAAAGAAATGAGTCTCCTGAAAGGACTAGATTCTACAAAGAATATCTTTTGGGAATGGGTGTGTCTGACAAGGCTTCTGGGAAGAGATGGGATTCTTCCAGGAAGGATGAAGATGGCTTCGCGGTAGAATGAGGTTCTTCTAGGAAGGAGTGTTGTTGGCTTCCAAAGAGAGTTATGGGTCTTTCAGGAAGAATTAATACCCTGGTTAGTCCTCTTCATGTCACTAGTGATACCAACAAAAAGGGTTAGAAGGCTCGCGGGAATGCTCACCCAGGAAGACCTTCCAACGCTTAAGTCTGCACTCGAAGAAAGTAATCTCGAAAGAAAATAGTAAGGGTGCTCTAAGTGTCTCGAGTTTACTAGATGTTAAAAAAATGTCATTTTCTAAATCCTGTAGTTGGGTATCTATAGGACAAGTGGTGCGCATCCCTTGGATCTCAAGTGGACACATGTCTTACATTCACGTGGGCTCTATTGTCTGGAGAGAAGAACTTGTTTCTGGACTTCATTAATCCTTTTTGGGGAGAGCTTCTCTTTAAATAATAAAGCCCACGTGAATGTAATACACATGTCCACCCAAGATCCAGGGGATGCGCACCACACGTCCTATAAATACCCAACCATAGGACTTAGAAAAAGACTTTTTTTTAACATTTGGTAAACTTGAGACACTTAGAACACCCTTATTATTTTCTTACTTTTTTTCTCTCAGGGATTACTTTCTTCCAATGCTAACTTGAGTGTCGGAGGTTCTTCGTGGGTGAGCATTCCTCGTGAGCCTTTTAACCCTTTTTGTTGGTATCAGTAGTGACACAAAGAGGACCAACCAGGGTACTAATCCTTCTTGAGAGACCCCCAGCTCTCTCTAGAAGACGACGACACTCTTTCCTGGAAGAACCTCATTCTACCAAGAAGCCATCTTCATCCTTCCTGGAAGAATCCCATCTCTTCTTGAAATCCTTGTCAGACACTCCCATTCCTGAAAGATATTCTTTTCGAAATCTAGTCCTTTTGAGAGATATATTTCTCTTTGGAGATTCATTTCTATTGGACATTATCATCTCTTTTCGGAATATCATTTCTTTCTAGAGTCTCAATCCTTTCAGGAGACTCACTTCTTTTGAGAGACAATCCCATTCCCGAAAGATATTCTTTTCGAAATCTAGTCCTTTCGGGAGACACATTTCTCTTTAGAGACTCATTTCTATTTGACATTATCACCTCCTTCCAAAATATCATTTCTTTCTAGAGTCTCAATCCTTTTCAAGGCGTGCAATATGCTAGGATTTTTCTTTTTCTTTCATATACACGAATCATACTAAAATCCTCAATATACCCTCATAAGAATAGCATTCCCAAAATAACACTAAGGAATAGTAAACTTAATCATAAACAGAAGCAAAATCAGAGCCTAATGATCTCGTAAATTAATACATGATGGATTTATACATTCATGTCACTTCATCCAACATATTACAATAACAGTAAAAATAGAATACAAAATCAACTGAAATACGGTTCTAGCCCTAGCATAGGGCATATAAAAATTTCCATCATGCTCATGCCTTGATCACCCATTTGCCCTTTTGGCCGCTCGTCTCGCCTAAAACTTGGAATATTCCAAGGACATATGTCCAACATTAGAAGATGAAACCTCTAAGAGAGGGTTAAAATAGTATGAATGAATGATGCATGGGCATATATAACAGATACACTAGTGTAATTTCCCTGGCAAACCAACCTGGTACAGAACCCTAGGTAGTAGTCTCGACATGCACACAAGGAAACAAAATACCCCTAACGTTGTTCCAGCAATACCCTTGGAGAATTATGGTTGCACTTTTAGGGTGACATCCCATCCCATGCACAAGTTTCAATATGTCAATTGTTGTTGTCAAAATAAAACAATCTATTTTTAATTATGGGCAGATGTAAAAGCCTTGGGAGTCGAGCCTTCAACAATGAGAAACTCGAGGAGCAACTGGATCTGGCAGTCAAGTAGATCTGGTGATCCAATGGAGCTGATGGTCTGATAGGGTTGATGAACTAGTGTGCTGATGACTTGGTGGATCTGGTAGATCTGGTGATTTGATGGGCTGATGATTAGGTGGCCCACGATAACCTAGTGACCTGAGGTGACCGAGTGGCCTTGGACGAACGAGTGACTTGATGCGACCGAGTGGACTTGGATGAACGAGTGACTTGACGCGACCGAGTGGCCTTGGATGAACGAGTGACCTGAGGTGACCGAGTGGCCTTGGATGACCGAGTGACCTGAGGCGATCGGGTGGCCTACAAAACGAGAGCACCGATAGGGTGCGGGTGGGGGTCCCCGCTCAAACCCTCTGATGCTTAAGTCAAATCATGAGAAAAAGTGGTAGATTGTACTTCAATTACTCAAGAGTGCGTACCTTGTGATGGAGATGGGACCTGGTATTTATAGTGGAGGGTGAGGAAGGCCTTTCGATAATCTCGACGAGGATCTCGCGGCCCATTTGACTGGACGTCTGATGACGAGAGGGGGCCCACTCAGTTGCAAACGAGTGGGCCGCAAAAATGGCAGAGCCGGAGGGTCACTCGACATAGTCGAGTGGATCCCTACTTGGTTAGGCCGAGCTGGGGCACTGTAGCACCCGGTGTAACCGGTGTTAAGAGAATGAGAAAGGAAGTAAGAAAACTTCCAAAACTGCCCTTGAGGAGATGTTAGATCCTTGAGAATGAAAGTGCCCTACGAGAGGGGCATTTTCGTAATTTGGATAGTGAAGTCCAATAAAGAGGTATTTTGGTGAATTGAAAATAATTCATATGAGGAGTTAGG
This sequence comes from Diospyros kaki, assembly GCA_036245055.1. Lineage (NCBI taxonomy): Eukaryota > Viridiplantae > Streptophyta > Magnoliopsida > Ericales > Ebenaceae > Diospyros > Diospyros kaki. The sequence goes on from BSEG01000003.1 coordinate 11,489,522, forward strand.
GATGTAAGTGAATTAAATCCCAATTTGGTATTTATGTGGAGATATGGGATTAATAATTCATGAAAGGGTATTTTGATGATTTGGAGTGATTCCATAAAGGAAATTAATTATGGAAAATAGGGAAAACGGTGGATATTGAATTATTTGAGAAAATAATTAATTTTTCCTAAAATGGTGAATTAATGTGGTAATGTCACATGGATGACCAAAATAAAGAAGTGGAAACCAAGTTTGTGTCTTAGAGTGACACTTGGTATAATCTCGAAAATTTGAGAGAAAAATTATATATATTAGAAATGTGGGAGGATAGATATATATGTGGATTTATGAGTTGGAGAAGGATTTAGTTAAATGCAAAAAAAAATTATTTTAGTCTTTCAAGCATTTAATGAGAGGCATGATGGTGTTGGATTAAAAGAAAAATCCAAAAGAAAAAGAATTAGTCATGCATTAATGGTGGAAAATAATCCCATTAAATTAAAGGGGAGAGAAATTAATTATGTCTCTCAAGTGTGATAGTTATGAAAATGGTCTCATTTAAGTAAATGAGAAGTAAATGAGAAGTAAATGGAAATTCCAAGAATCCAATGGATGAGATGTATTCTTCAGAAAGAGAATAAATCCAAGGGTGGGGATTTAAAGAGAAGTAATGGCATGGATTGCCAATATATTAAAAGTGTACTTTTTTTTAATGGTGGAGATGAAGTCTTGTAAAGGAAAAAGCAATCCAATGGGTGAGATTTAAAGGGAGGAAATGGCATGGATTGTGTTTCTTCCAAGAGAGATGTATTTAATCTAAAGAGATGGATGGTTGGGATTTTCTCTCAAAAAGCAATTGGAAATCAAAGGCTAAGATGAAGTCTTGAAATGGAGATTTCAAGACAAGATGAGTATTTAAAGGGAAAGTAAGCCTTTGTCTCAAGTTTTGCCATTTCAAAGAGAGAAAGAAAGTGAGAGGAAGGAAAGAGTTGTCTTCCAATGAGAAGAAAAGAGAAGAAAAGAAAAGAAAGAAGATGAAGGTAAGGGTTCTTCCTTAGTTTAATAATCTTTTTATTTCTCTTGAATGGTAGTAAGTTTCTTTTGGGATACCATCTTAGGTGGGAGAAAATGAAGATGGAAGCTCTGTTGAAATGAAGATTTAAAGGTTCAAGAATGAGGTAAGGGATGGCCCCATGTGGAGGAGGCCTTGCATTGCATTGTAAGTAGATTGCATAAACTTTTATGTATCTCTTTGCATGCTTTACTTGTTCATGAGACCTACGGCCATGGGGGTGGGAAAGAAATGGTAGGTCGATGCCTCAAACCATGTTGGGTTGTGAGGACGGAATGACCTAACCATGCTTGCATGCATTTTCCATTACATAGACTTGTTATGATTGTATTTACTTTGCATTGCACCCTTACTGAGCTTTGTGGCTCATGAGGTTTTACCCTTCCATTGTAGGTTGTTCTTATATCAAAAGAGAAAAGGGAAAGTGCAAGCTTGTGGTTGGAAGCTCATGATGTATTATTTATTTTGTTGTAAAGTTATGGCTTTAAGAAGCCTAGGCGTGTGATTATTTCATTTGTGACTTTATAGCTTAGGAAAGCCTATTTGTTGTATTAATCATGTGTGGTATTTATATTTGGAGGTTCTTATGTGAGGAACAATAGGTTGTGTAAGGCTCATGTGTGAAATGGAAGGAAATTTTGATGTATGTTGTGTAATTATCAAAGAGGTGGTGTAAACCTTAATTATGGAGAATTAGACGCAAAATTGAAAGAAAGTGAAGTATTTTTATTTAATTTATTTTCTGGAAAGTGTGGATTTAAAGGCCCAAGAGAAAAAGGAAAAAAAAAAGGGCTGAAATGGCGGCAAACAGCAGTAGCCCCGCACGGGCGCGCGCGCGCGCAGTGCTCGACCAGCGGACAGCTAGGCCCCGGGGCGCGGGGTGGGCCCCGCCGACCAAATTTTTTTTTAAATTCCAAAAAATTGGGAAATTTGGGGCATTTCTAAATTGATTTTGGGCCCCGGAGAAATTTTCAAAAATAAAGGGATTTTTCGGGCATTTTGGAGAATAATGCCAAAATTTTTGGAAAATTAAAAATGATGAGTTTTTCCTCCAAAATTGGTAATCAATCAATGTATGGATTGAAATGGTGGATTTTGGAGCCCAGTGAAATTCTAGGATGGAAAAAGAATTAAAAATAAATGGGAAAATTGAAATCGGGATCTTAAGGAGATTTTCTTTATAGCCAATGCGATGTGGTTAAAGCCCAATTCTACTAGTGAATCCTGAGGTTGAGGGAAGGGAAGGATGAGCCTAGTTCCCACCTAGGGCGTTTCTTCTTGAAACATGGCCCACCCTTCACCAAAGGCTGGACAGGTGGATAATTCGGGTAATTGTTCATAAGTAACACTCGTAAGTGGGAACGAGGCGTTACAGGCACCCCACTCAGCATAGCCGGCGAGTGCCCACTTGGTTATGCTGAGCTGGGAAAGCCACTCGGCTAACCGAGTGGGTCTTCTTCTTCCTCATGCCGCTTTTTTCCTTTCTTTCTTCAACCATGTTGGGGTCCCACTTTTGATTAGGTATCAGCTTGATTTTACTTGGTACATTAATTGCTCCCTGCTTTTTTAGACAAGGGAGTAGGGTAAAAGAGCATAAAGTACTGGGAAAATTTTTATGCGCTTCTTGCCGCATTTTATCTATCTTCGGAAGACCATTTATGCATGTTTGCTCTTTATTTTTTGTATCAATCAGACAGCTTCGATGCTTTTCTGTCTTTTGAGCCCCTATAAATAGGGCTCTAAGCTTTCATTTGATCCACATAAGAATTGGGTGTGGGTGTCTTCAAAACTCAAATTCTCTCAGGTCTCGATGCATTTTCAGGCCTCATCTCATTTTCATCCCTCGCGCGCGAGGTTTATTGGGCCACTCAGTTATGACCGAGTGGCCATGATGTGCGATTGGGGGGCTGAGCCGAGTGGCCTTATTTTGCGGCCAAGGCCCACTCGGTCATGACTGAGTGCCCACTCGGTTATAGCCGAGTGGCTCTGATCTTGTGGCGCCTGCTTGATCGAGGCTATCAAACCGATCAGATTAGTGTATATATTAGGACTAGTTTGCAGTTAGGATGCTCCCCAGGTCGTCTCCCAACGAACTGTCAAAACAAGATTAAACGAGAGGGGTTGTGATGAAAACCAGAATTAAAAACACTCAAGAATGAAACAAAGATGAACTAAAACGTAACCCGCTACAAACCCTACCTCCTTACCACGGTAATCCGCGTCTCACTTATGAAAATAATCTGTTTGGTTTGATTTTCTTTTTGATTTTAAAGACTCTTCTACAACCGTAAAAGATTAAATCAAAACGAGCAATCGCTCATACAAATATATCGTTTCTTTCTAATCAAAGCCTCAACCGAGTACGTCAATTAAACCCATCCAAAGATCATGCATGCATTCACACAACCGCATAAAAGAAACATACATAAACTTAGAAAAGGAAAAGAAATGAAATCATCAATAAAAACATGAAAATCGAGTTCCAAACCGGATTCGACTATGTGACCAAGACTTAAACCGGGCAAGGGGTACGGGAATGTAGCAGATTATAAGCGAATTAGCCTTCCATAGCTTCTAGGTTGAAATTGTAAGAATCCTCCAAAATTGGCCACATCCTAATGCCTCTTAGATAGCTCCTATTTATATGGTTTTGGAAAAGAAAAACCTAGGCTAAATGGGCTTAGGGTTTTTTTTATTACAAATGGCCCATAATTTAATTAATTAAAAGGGCCTAATGGATTCTAAATTTGCTCATAACCCATAATGAAATATGGTTGCTTCTTTAAAACTCAATGTCCGTCCACCTTGCAAAGCCCACTTGCGCCTCTATCGAAATAGCTCAAATCTGCAGCCCAAATCTGCCAAAAAAGAATAAAAATAGTGTGAAGCCCAATAAAATAAAATAAACACAAGACAAATGAAATAACATAAATAGAGTGCAATGAAGATGGAATAAGAGGGATAAATAATATAAAATATGCACGCCATCACTGCTCCCGGCTGCTTGTTATCTCTTTACACTGCTTCGCTCTTCTTTGTCTTTTACTGATGCTCTTATTTTTCCTGCAGGTACTTGTTTACTGTGATCCTCTGTCTTTTCTGCCTCTTCAACACTAACATGGTAACGCTCTCGAGACTTTTCAATATGTTGAGGAGAAAGACTGGCATCACCCCTCGGCCCCGTGCACATTCTTGTCACTTCAAGCTCTCAGCTCCAGTACAGGGCTTTTGAAAAAGTTTACCCTTTCAGGATATATGGTGAGGTATCCTCGTCTTGATGAACTGGACCCCTTCCAAGTGGATGAAGGCTTTATTGGTGTTCACTTTGCTTCATTTGAGATGGGACTCCGCTTTCCTCTCCCGCCTTTCACCATGGCTTGGTTACGTCATTACGAGATTGTTCTAGCTCAGCTTCATCCTAATGATTGGGCCCAGATGGTGGGCTTTTCCATACTTTGCCATCAAAGGAATGTAGTCCCTTCCTTGATGCTCTTAAGTTGCTTATATCGGTTTCGAAAGGCTAGCAAAGACCGCCAACTTTATACACTCCAAAAGGTATCAGGCTTTGAACTGTTTAGTGCCCTTCCCAACAAGATTAACTGATTTGAAGAGCGATGGTTGGTGATAGAGCCTCCACCCGACTGGGATGCTCCCATGCATTGGAATCATCATGATGCCAGCCAAGGATTTCCTCCTTGCAAGGACTTTCGGGGCGTGTATCGTCGTCTTGTGGGGATACTAACAGGGTAGGGTCGTGTTGATTTGTTGAGCCTTTTGAACTTGGAAAATTTCAGGGACGTGGGTTGGGGGGTTGTGACGCCAACTACTCCTCCTCCATCTTCTACGCTATCTAACCAAGAAATGGAAGAAGTCAAGGAGGAGGAGATGGAAATGCCTAGGCAGTCTTCACATCCTCCATTCGATCCTCAAGAGGAAATCACTCCTGGGGGTAGATTATCTTTTGCTATTGCCTTCCTTACTCCATTATTGTATTATTTTCCAGACTAAATGTTTTATATTAATTTTTGCAGAGATGGCTAGAGTAGGTAGATTGGTGGAATTACACAGACATCATCGGGAGGAGGAGGCATGCCTTGCAGCAACGATTGGGGTTCCTACTCGTGGTGCTGAAGGATCTACAGTTCTCACTCTCCTCAATCACGTAGACCTACCGGTGTTTCTCCTACAGGGGTGGAAAGGCGTCGTCGCCCGAGAGATGATATTTTGGGTGTGGAAGCCCCTTCTCCTATAGAAAGCCCAGCATCGATCCCTCTTTCCCATGAAGAGACTCTTGTCGTTCCATCTTCGACTCCCAGTTCTCACGGGGGACGAAGCTCATCTTCTCGATTTACCGGAGACATGGCACGGGTGGAAGAAGAGTGTCACCATCCTATGGTTCCCAATAGGAAAGATCTTCATTGCCTGGAAAGCGAAAAAGCAATGTGACCACCTCCTATACTTTCCACTCCTGGCAAGGTGAGGCACACTATGATCCTTGGGGATGGTACGAAGCTTAGTGGCTGAGACTTTCAAGTTTCCCCTGGGGTACTAGAGACAGACTCTGTTGTAGAACCTGGGATTGGTTTCGGTCTCATTTATTCTACCATTCTCCCTTGAGACTAACGACGGTTTATTGGCAGTAATCATTCGCATGCTAGGGATGAAGCGGAGGAGCTCCTAGTGCAAGGGATTCAAGGAATCGTTGCTTCTAATGCCAGGGAAAGGGCATATCATGAACAAGTGGACACACAAATGTTAGAATGGAGGAATCACTAATCTACTTGGAACCAAGAACATCAAGAGAAAAAGTGTCATGCTCGTCGGGCGGAGGCTGAGAAGAGGAATGTAGAGGCAGAGGTTGAGAGAATGCGTGCTCAGCTGTCCGAGGTCGTTGTTGGTACCTCAGGCCTTCAAGGGGAAATCCAATATTTGCACTCTAAGCTATTAGCTGAAGAACAAAAGAACATTGGGCTGATGTCGGAGCATGAAGTGCTTCTACAAGAACACTCCTTACACTTGGCAGAGTTGAAAATAAGCCGTAAGGATGCCCGTGCCATTAGAGCTGATGCAGTGAAGGAGTACCGTCTTTCGACCGACTGCCAAGACAAGAAAAAGAGGTATGCTTCAGGTTTTTTGAAGTATGGGTTTTACCTGGCCCGCACCTATCTAGAATCTTAGCGTCCGGGAAGGACTTTCCAGAACTTCTGCTTACTCCCGAGGTTGAGGAATTTGCCCAAGTGGACTGGCATCAATATGAATCGAATGCTCCTATGAGTCCTTCCTCTCATTTGGATTCTTTTCTGGTGGATGACTTAGAGAATTCGTCAAGTCCATGGAATTCGTTTCCTTTTAAGCAAGGGGGAGAAGACGTGGTGGACGACCCCATGGCAATTGAGGGGAATCCTGACTCAATTGTTGGAGAGGTGCCAAATATGAATAAGGCTGAGGTGGGGGAACTTCCAACAGTATCCCCTAAGATTCCTAACATCATTCGAGTCGACTAGGCGCTCCTCTCACAAGTCTCGCTCCCGCGAGTAGATCTCCATTGCTGTTTTTTTTTTATACCCCCTGTTGCTTTTGCTGCAATGGGAGTTATCATTTGATTTCTGGGCGTTTATCTTCTTTAGTCTGCTCAGCATGTTATCCTTCTCAATGTTTGACTTATTCTTCATGTCGACCTTAGTGATAGAAGGCCAGGGTTTTCCTTTTGTTGTGGGGCCATGAGCAAAACAATGGGGTTGAGCGTATTTTCCCTCGTTACCAGGCCATGAGCAAGATAACGGGTTTGAGCCCATTTTACCTCATTGCCAGGCCATGAGAGAGACAACGAGTTTGAGCGCATTTTACCTCGTTGTAGGGTTAATTGTTGTTGTCAAAATACAACAATCTATTTTTAATTGTGGGTAGATGTAAAAGCCTTGGGAGTCGTGCCTTCAACAATGAGAAACTCGATGAGCAACTAGATCTGGCAGGCAAGTAGATTTGGTGATCCGACAGAGCTGATGGTCTGATAGGGCTGATGAACTAGTGTGCTGATGACTTGGTGGATCTAGTAGATCTAATGATCTGATGAGTTGATGATCTGGTGGGCCAAGATAACTGAGTGACCTGAGGCGACCGAGTGACCTTGGACGAACTAGTGACTTGAGGAGACTGAGTGGCCTTGGACGAACGAGTGACCTGAGGCGACCGAGTGGCCTTGGATGATTGAGTGACCTGAGGCGACCGAGTGGCCTACAAAACGAGAGCACTATTAGGGCGCGGGTGGGGGTCCTTACGTAAACCCTCCGATGCTTAAGTTAAATCACGAGAAAAAGTGGAAGATTGTACTTCAATTACTCAAGAGTGTGTACCTTGTGATGGAGACGGGACCTGGTATTTGTAGTGTAGGGTGAGGGAGGCCTCGTGATAATCTCAGCAAGGATCTCGTGGCTCGCTTCGGAGATCTCGCGGCCCATTTGACTGGACGTTTGATGACGAAAGGGGGCCCACTCGGTTGTAAACGAGTTGGCTGCGAAAATGGCGGAGCAGGAGGGTCACTCGGCATAGTCGAGTGGACCCCCACTCGGTTAGGCCGAGCTGGGGCACCCCACTCAGCATAACCAGCGAGTGCCCACTCGGCATGACCGAGTTGACACCTACTTGGTTATGCCGAGCTAGGGAAGCCACTCGGCTAACCGAGTGGCCCCCCACTCGGTTGTGCCGAGTGGGTCTTTTTCTTTCTCATGCCGCTTTTGCCCTTTCTTTCTTTAACCATGTTGGGGTCCCACTTTTGTTTAGGTATCAACTTGATTTTACTTGGTTAATCAACAATAATATCATGCCAAGTGAAGAATCACGACTCTCAATGTAATGGTATATGTACAGATATGACAAAATGCTCACAAATTACATATTTCTTAGTAATTCTTGAGAATAGCATGAACATATAGGAAAATCTCATTTTTCAAGCTTTTGGGTTAAAACCACTCACATTTTGAACAAAATTCAATACACCTCAAAAAGCATGCATAACCTTAGTTTGTGTGCCAAGTCTCATAAGTCACACAAACATTCAATCTTGAGTCATTAAGCACCCTATCCATCATATTTATTCAAATAAATATCAACCCTAATTTTTCATAATTTCTTCACATTTTTCTTTATTTTCTTCCTATTTTTCTCTTGAAAAATCCAAAATAAATACTTACTCAAAAATTTTTCCAAATATTTTTGCACCATAATTCCTAAAATAATTTTCTCAAAATTCTAAAAAAAAAAAATAAGAAAATACCTATTGGTCACACGCCCTCACGTTCCCTACGTGTGGTCTACAAGTGAGAGCTAGAGCGTGAGTTTCATGTGTCGGTCTTCTTCTCCATCTTCAGCAAGCCAGCGATGCTGGATTTTGCTTTTGACTTACTCTATTCCCTCAGTCGATCACAATGACTTGTTTGGTGGCTTGAAATGATGATCGAAAATGGTCCAACTAGAGGTTTAAACTCTCGGTCGATGCTCCCGCCTCACTTTTCTAGTGACCCCTTGAAACCTCACCAAACTTATACGAATTCTCTCCAAACACTCCACAACCTTCAAGGAACAAATGCCTTTTATCCCTTGTTCTTGATTCACCCTCTAACGGCTTCAATTTAAGCTTTAAACTTGCCAAAACCCTTGGCCCATTCGACCTCTATTTATAGACAATATCGAGCCTCCAAACATCCAATCTTATCCAATCCAAGGTCATTAATGGCCTTACCTCCCTTAGATCGACCCAAAACCCTCATTTAAAGCCCCAAAACCATCCCTTCAAGGCCTCGATTTTTTGGCCAAGACACGATCGAATTTTCTGCTCAAATTGTCCACCAACGTGGCTTATTCTCGACCGTGGATGACTCCCAAAGCAATTAGCCCTAGCCCTAACCCCTCAGGAGCCACCCTCGAGGCCCTCACCGACCGCAACGGAGATGGGAGAGGCAGCCAATGGCTACCAATGTTCACACTTCTAGTATTTCCAAAATTGTAGTTTGGCCCCCTCAACTTCTAAAATTACTTTTTGGTCCTTCTAAGCAACCCCTTGAGTTTTCAAAAATTTCATTGAGACCCTCAAGTTCTAAAATTTTTATGTAAACCTTGAAGATCTAGAAATTACTTCATTTCGACCTTCCTCAGGCAATTTTAAGAAATTACACCTTGGTCCCAATGAACAATTTGGTCATAAATCCTTTCGTTTCACCCCAAAACCACTTAAGGATTATTCCCCATGAAAAATTTGACTCCTTTAAGGGTTCCGTTGACTTTTTGGAAGTCCCTTTTAGCAATTCAATTTTTCAGCCTGAATCATAGTTGTACCAAAAATTGTTTCCGATCTGACTTCTTTCGATGTCATAAATCATATCTCAAGGAGCTCGTTAGGGACATACCTATTTCCTTAGGTATTTGAGCTCCTGAGCATTCCCTCCAATTGATTTGGTCACTTTCTCAAGCTATTCTGATACCTATTCTTATGAAATTTCGCATTTCTTTCCAAATACTTATTCCAAAAGCAACCCAAAGTTCTGGGTATTACACATTTATCTCTGGAGACTCATTTCTTTTGGATATCATCATCTATTTCTAGAATATCATTTCTTTTTGGAGTCTCAATCCTTTCGAGAGACTCATTTTTTTCTTGAGACACCTTTCTCTCTGGAGATTCATTTCTTTCGGGAGACTTCAGGGACTCATTCCACTTTCCAAACAAGCATTGTCAAGCTAGAGATTGTTCCCACTTTGAAAATCTAAATGGTTGTACTTCGGCCACAACAGCGGAGTAGATAACATGAGCTCTGAGCCCTAGATTTACCATAGTCATAATCAATCACTTTAGAATAAACCTCAAAGTGATCCATTCACACTCGGTGTCCACTATGGAGATGAACCAATCAGTCATAAGGCTCATTGACCTCTGGGAGAATAGTGGGAGTTTATAGGTGGGCCTCAACTTTCAGTACCTAGCGATCCTTTGAAAGGGCATAAAAAAACAACTGCACTTAGGTTAATGCTAATGGTGGTGCCTACTGAGATCAAATTGGGAGGTAGCCTTCTTATCTAGTTGCCATGAGGGGAAGGAACACAACACGAACTATAAGCCCTTACTATCAGAGAAGAATGGGGGTTGCCACTATAAAAGAAAGTGCCCTCGAACAATCAAAGGTTGAAACATCAACAAAGATGGGAGCCATTGAAGGGGAGGATGCACCATTTCCACAGTATGGCTAGCAATAGTACCTACCTCTTCTTGAGGAAGATAGAGGGCTTTGCAAGTAAAGGCTTACCCGTTCGCCTGGTGTGATCCAGTCTTCCTTTCTACTCCCTAGGTTAGTTGCCTTTATGAGATTTATTTTTACAAGAACATAACAAAAAGAGAGATTGGAATATGTTTAAACGGAATGTAAGTCAAGGAAAAAAAATAAGAAAAGAAAAATAATGATAACAAAAGAGAAAGAAACCCTCAAGAGAGGATCACTCCTTTGGGGTCATGGAAGTGTGCGAACAGTCCTCATTCCTAGAAAGTGAGGTTCTAATGGAACTAGAGGTAGGGAGTGAAGTCTGAGCAACACCAAGAAAATGATCCCAATGAGCTCATCATGGTCTCCCATCATCCTTTCATCAAGAATGGAGTCACTTCTTTCAACTGAAAGAATAATGAGAGATGTCTTCTACTTACCTAGGGACTAAGAATGTCCTGATAGATCATTGAGGGGATACCCTATCTTGTGGTTGCAATATTTTGCAAGGTTAGCATTTCTTACAAAGGAAGTAACCCCTAAGAGATCAAGCCTTTGATGGCTCGGATGTAAATTGCACGAGCTTGCTTGGGTTTAGGAAGCATCTTCATTTGAGCTTCTCACTCATCATCCCAACACCATTGAAGTGGTGCATTCCAACTTAAAGGGGGCTTGACCACAAACCATGTAGAAGCAAAGTTATCAATGTTGTTTGGCAAGTTCAAAAACAGCTTGTCAAGTCCAATCTCCCTTTCAAGAGTGAAGAAGCAATCTTGTTGATCCACTCCTCAAAGCCGATAGGAGAACCTGAATAACTTGGGTGAGGAACCACCACTCTGTAGTGATACAAGATTAAAAAACCCATTAATTGTGCCTATCCATTAGGGTGGAGTTAGGAAAACACAATATGGTTTGTCCTAAAAAAATTAAACTCTCAGTAACATGAGCAACACAAATCTCTCCTAAACTAGGCAATCTCAATCTGAATAGCTAATCCTCATTTAACCTAATCCTCTCTATATCCCTCTCATCTAGCCTAGTGCTCTTCTTTAAAAGGAGTCTAGCTCTTGGGAGAGAAAATGGTCCTTTCAACTTTTTTAGTCTTAGCTATGGGAAAGAAAAATGTATCAATGAAAGGCTTTGAGAGAAGGTCTTAAAGGGTCTCAAGGTGAGTATCAAAAAAGGTCTTCAAGAGAAGGAATGGAACATCTTCGGGAGAGTGGTGTTGATGAAGGAAAAGGCAGAAGGATGTCTTCGGGAGATTAGTGAAGTTGCAAATGAGTAAGTTGGACAATCTTTGAGAAAATGGAAAGTAAATTTTTTAGAAGTTATGCATGGCAACTCAAATAGTTTAAAAGTAAGAGTGAATTCAACTAAGGGCCCTCTTTTATGGGGAAGAGGGGAGACATGGAAGACGAAAAGTTGAATTGTAATAGGATATGGATTGTACAATGCAAGAAGATGAAGCGACCAAGGGTCAACTATGCAATGTGAGAAAGTCCACTGAATGAAACCATCTCATGGTAGACAATTGATCAAAAGACCGAGAGAGTATAGTCTCCTAGAGAATTCGAAAATACTCTTTCCTCCAGGGGACCTGGAAGAAAGAGTGAAACGCAATTGATGTGTCCAACAAAATGAGTTAAAGCCTAAGGTAAGTCCAAAGGGAAGAAGCCCCAAAAAGGACCTCGGGAGACCTTTCCCGATGAGTAGTGCCTAAGAAACCCTTTGACAAGCCTGACCCTCCAATAAGCCTTACCTGGTACCTTTGAGAAACCGTATCGAGTGTCCTAAGAGACCCTTTCTGTTAGAAACTGGCCAACCGCGTAGCTTCGATTCTGCCTTATTTGATCCGTAGAGTTGCAAGCACAAACTCCTCCAAGTCGGTCCACACGATCGACCCTTTTCCACAACACCTCGAGTAGTGCTAGCAAACCCTAGGAGCCTCCAATGAGAGATCCGAATTTTTTCTTATTTTTCCAGCTTCTTAAGTGGCCTATTTATAGAGTAAAAATCCTAATTATGCCTTTGAAAAAATCCTAAACGATTTAGGTTCGGCCCATAATCATATTGGGCCGTATCTCTCTTTTAATTTGTGGAACGGGCTCGACCCAAGTGTGTGACCCCTTAGGTCCACCATTAGGCTAGATGTAGGGCCAATTCTATTGGGCTATATGAAGACCCAACTCATTAGAATAATTAAACTCTTTAATTAAACTTATGGGCTTCATAATTAACTCATCTCATGGGCTTCTTAATTAAACTCTTTAATTAATAGTTTTAGAATTAATCATATTAATTCTAAAAACCCTACATATCATGGTTAACGTCTAGCAACACGCCATGAACGCCTAGCCAATGATGAAAAAACATGGACCTTTTCGATTGCAATTACCGTATAGTAAAATTCTTTCATTAATTATGTCCCGATTGAATTTAGGGTATGGTTTTATGACGAAACCCTAGTCATTCAACAATTATATATCCATTCTAGATTTATGACTTGTTCGATGAAATCAAAACACTTTTTGATTTCCATCTCACCTTGGCCAAGGATTTCCTCAATCATGAAATCATCGGAATACATAGGACATCTTCTCATCTTGTCGATAAGTGAATCCTATTTCGACATTCACAAGCCTTCATATGTGATAAGGTTACGCCCAGTGATAATTTGTTAATGACTCTATTAGAATCCAAAAAAACCAAAGCATAACCAATCAAATATAAGACTACCATGATGTCTCAAGTCTAAGGACCAATCTGCACTACTACAACACAGAAATTCCAATTCGACAATCAACAATTACCATTAGGAATTCTGTAGCGGGTCAGTTCACGGTACTTATTCTTATAATAAGTGTAATACCCCGTTTCAGTGTAAGCTTGTCACGTCATTTAAGTGAGAATAAAACACTGAAAAATTGGTCGGATAGCAAAATAAATCGCCGAATCGACTAGAGGTAATGTCTTGGAGTGTAATTGGTTATGGAAAATAACATAATCTTGATAAGCGTTCCGAGATAGGATTTATGGAAGTAAAAGAAATCGGAATTAAGACGGTTTTCGGTACAACTGAAATGCAGCTACGGATCAGGCTGAAATACCGAATTTTCATAAGAGAAGTTCGGGAATTTAACGGAACCCTAGGGAGGCTTCGATTTTTCATGACGATCAACCCTTAGGCGATTTCAGGACGAATCAAGGGTCCAGTGAGGACTGATACCAAAATCGTCCTTGTTAAGCAAATTCGAGATTATTAATCCGTTATGCAAATTAATTTGAGCAATAGAGGGGCTAATTGCAGTTATAGAAATTCCTAAGAGTAATAAGAATAAAATAGGGGATTAAATGGATATTTCCAATTATTATATTAATATAAATTATATAAAATATATATGTGTATATATGTATGCGTGTACGCGTGAAGGCAGGGAAGAAGTTGTCTCTGCGCATGGGAGGCAGCTTGAAGCATGTTGGATCATTGGGCAGAGGATCTGAGAGCTGATTGTCGGGAGAAGATTGGCGCCCAAGTTTGCTCAGCTATATATATATATATATATATATATATATTGAGAGAGAGAGAGAGAGAGAGAGAGAGAGGAAGAGAAGCCATAGGTGAATCGGCCATGGCAGTGAGCTCGCAAGAGCTTGGCCGCGAGGTAGTGAGGCTGAGGAAGAGAGAAAGAGCTAGATCGAGAGATAGGGAGAGAGGCCAAGGGCTCGAGGGAGAGGTCCGAAGCAAGCCGCGAGCGGCCAAAGCCAAGCGGCCATGGCCGCGCAGCAAGAGGGTGCGGGCAGGAGGTGGCTCGCGATGGCGCTGGTTAGCGAGCACGAGATGGCGGCTCGAGGCGTCGGGTGGAGCAAGCAGCGCGCGGGTGCTCGCGCGAGAAGGCAACAGGCGGCCAGTGGCCGTGGGCATGCGTGGGCTGCGGCTGGTTCGCGCGACCGAGTTGCAGGGGAGGTGCGGGCGCGGTGAAGAAGAAGAAGAAGAAGAAGAAGAAGAAGAAGAAGAAGAGAAGAAAGAAGGAGAAAAGAATAGAAGAAAGAAGAAGAAGAAGAAGAAGAAGAAGAAGAAGAAAAGAAAAGAAGAAAGAAGAAGAAGAGAAGAAAGAAGAAAAAAATGGAGGAAAGGAGTTGCAAAGGCGCAGGAAGAAGATGGAGAAAGGAGGAAGAAGAAAAAAATAAAAGAAGAAAAGAAAAGAAAAGAAAGAGGAAAAGAAATAGAAAAAAAAATGGAAATAAAGCTCTGAAAAATCTGGAAAAATAGGAAATAGTGTTGTATTAATATTTCGGAAATTTTCGCAAGAAAAAAATAGTTTGGGCACGCATTTCAAGACAATGCACGTATTTTGAGGTCATGACGCGCATACCGAGACAAGTTAGAAGGCTAAGTTAAGGTAAGTGAAAATGCCTAAAAATTTTAGTAAATTAGGAATATTATTTTATGAGTTATTATAGAGAAAAAATTGAGGATATGCTTGAGTAATGCTTGGTTTAGATTATTTAGGAATTATTTATTTATGAATTAAATTTGAGGAAAATAGAAATAAATAAAGGAAAGTCATGAGGAAATTATGGAAAATAGATCATTGATACTATTGAACGAATATGATGGGTAGGGTATGATTGAGAATTCGATTTGAGTACGTTAGAAGCCTGACACGAGAATCGAGATGTTATGAAATGCGTACAAGGTAAGTAGTACTCCCCGAAATGGATTTAGCTTTACGAAAAGATGCTTGATTTGTAAGTTGTTTTTCCAAAACCTAATTCTATGTAAACAGTTTTATCATGTTGTCATGTATTGATATGAATATGTCATGTAGATTGCATTTACATGTATTGATGATGAAATATGCATGTGTTTACGATGAAATTATTGATCATGCATCCGCATAAGGGTTTGAGAGTACGGGCCGGGGTCGCTACTTTTCCAAGGGTGCACCCATACACCTCGGCCTGGGAAGGAGGCTGTAAAAATAGAGAGTAGCATAAGGAACGGTCGGCTCAAACCGAAATGAAAGGAAAGGACATTTTGTATTTATGCACGAAAATGATTTTTGTACTCTTACTTAGATGGTTTATCATCTAATTGGGCTTTTACCCCTGGAATATTCAAACGTTCCAGATGGAGATTGGAGCAGGAACGAGAAGGAACGAGACATGAAATGGCACTTTCCAAGTGCATGATGAGATGAATGTATGTAATATAGCTCATGTGTTTAATTTCTACTACTTTGAAATCTGAACGTTTTGAAAATCCATGGTGTAAGACATGAGTTATGATTAATGTTTGATGAATGATGATGTATAACCTCATTTAAGGATAATGTCAGTTGAGGATGCATGTTATGTGTTAATGCTAGTTGAGGACGTGTGTTATGTATTAAAGTTATGTTGAGAACTTATGTTATGTCTTAAGTCATTGATGAATAGTCTTGTATTGAGGATTAAGTTCGAGAAACAGTGATGTAAAGAATTGATTTATGATTTAATGTTAAGGTAAGATATCAGGTTCGATTCTAGCTTCCGCGTTTGAGGTATGTATATGATGATGTCTCTCCTTAGAGATAAAATTAATGTAGGGAAATTGTGGGATGATGGATAAATGACGCGATTTAGTGTGAGTTCGAAAGAAAAAAATTATCGCCTCGGAATTATCCCAAGGAATCAACACACCCGAGAAAGCGGGGTGTTACAGTTGGTATCAGAGCTTAAGTTTATTGGAGGTTTATGAGAAGTCTGATTTGGAGACTTAGGAAAAGTTTGATTAGGAAATGAGAAACCTATGATGTTTCGGTTAATGTTTTGGAGAATAGAATTTGAAAATTTTGAAGTTTGATTTGATGATGAATAATGAGACAAGGTGAGATAGGAATTGAGGTAAAGTTATCTCAATGAAAGAAAAGATAGAAATTCGAGGATTTATCTAACGATTTGAGGTTATTAGTTGAAATCATTACGATGAATGATAGGGTAACAGATAGTTAGCAATAATGGTCGAATCATGAATGGTTCGTAGAATGAAGTCCCTACTTAGAGATTTGAGAATTATGGATTGAGGTCTTAGAAGTTATTGATTTGAGGATATAACCTTGTTAAGCGATAGATCAGCTGGTCGGATTGACTTAGCTATTGAAGTTAGATGATATGATTCAGATATAAGAATGGTTCGGTACACATGATTATGGATCTGAGAGATTTAGAGATTGTTGATTTTGATCAAATATTGAGGAAGAAAATGATTGGTTGATTTGCGGTCATTAGCTGAAAATTTTACGATGAATGTTAAGATAACTAGTAGTTATCAATGATGATTGAGTCATAGATGATTAGTCTAATGTGGCATAGCCTAGCTTTTGAGTTAGGATTGAGTGATAAGTGTCTTCGGGGATCATTTAGTGACTCTAAAAAAGAGATACGTGGATCAAGAATCCTAGGGATTGGGTCGAGTGAGGGACCGAAGATGGCAAGTGGGTGGCGTCAAATGATGAGGTGGCAGTGGTGCAACCGATATGACTCGCAGAGACGAGGCAAGGAACCCTAGTAGTGTATGAGGTCCAAGTCCCAATAGACAAGGTACGAGGTGTGTCACTAGCGTGTTGAGCAAGGCTGGAAGCCTTGGGAATCAACCCAAAATGAGATGGTTTCAGCAGGGACTATGTGTCCTGTTTAAAGAATGACATTTGGATTCGTGGTCATCTTGGGAGTTGGTGACACGACGAGCATTGTGAGGCTCGAGGGGTAAGATACTTCGGTATCTAGTCTGCCAATGAGATCATGAATGGTCGTGGGACAATAGTCAACTGGATCTAAAGATCGAAATGCGAGGGTCAGTGGATTCTCGGTAAATGGGATTTCGAGTAGTAAAGCATAGTCAGTTTAAGGCCTTGCTAAAAGAGGTGAGGTGACAATCTTAATTCAAGGAAGAGACTAGGTACCTAAGAACCAAGAGTTGCTTGATAGGTCGTAGCAACGTAAAAAGAATGATAAAAAGACCTAGTCAACAGAGGTTGTGACTATGGTTCAGTGTGCCAAGTAAGCTTGAGGATTCGAAGGTCCATGAGAAGAGGCACGTGAATAAGTTATGCCTGGTACAATTGCATGGGGACCTTAATTGTTATTCGAGGCTTAAGGTATCATTCTGTAAAGAGCTCTTGAAAGTTATTAAGGTTCAGTTATTTATAGAAAATGATTAGAGCCAGTTAACGTGATTTGATTAGAGATCTTCTAAGATGAATCGATTTGGGATTTTCGAGGAAATTCCCTAAGGATTGAGAATGTAAGGATTTGTGATGAGACTTTAAAGTTTTTTAAGAAAATATCTAGAAGATCTTTGGGGCAATATCAATAAGGAAATAAAGATTGAATCTCTTAAGCCGTGAGAGTTATGATTCAGCAAGGATTAGAGTATCATGGGTGACGTAAGTTCCTGCCTACTTTAGCTGGCAGTATAATTATGAATTGTCATCTTAAAGGTTGAGAGAATCATTGAAGTGCTTGAGAGAGTCAGGTAATGGTTGATGGGCCAGAATGTCAAATTGCAGTAGGAAAAATCACGTTCTAAATAGATCGAGATTTATTGGAAATCTAAGAATCTCGATTATGGAGAATGGAACTCCTGTTGGGTTAGACGGTTAGTCTAGATAGCCCTAGTGGGAAAATCGAGGAATATGTAACTGGACAATCACTAATTGATGTCGGCAAGTTGTGGGTATAAGAAGCCTGTGGATATGTGGTCCAAGCGCATGCGGTCAATGAAAGCTGTGAGAAAGTTGAGGTGACAAGAGAAACGCTAGGACGTATTCCCGAAAGATTTATTTGGACTATTCCTTAAATGGTGAATCTGAATTGCCAGTGATGGCTTGAGATTATTGGATGTTGAGCTGTGTGTGGCTTGATCGAGAATGTTTGGCAAGACATGGTTAAAGGTCATGATGACCTAGCTATTAAATTAGGATTGGAAAAGAAGAAACATAGTCATGTATTGGCCATAGCAATGATGAGAGCTAAGTAAGCATTCATGTAATGATGACCGAGGAGTAAAGTAGATCCTTGATGTGATATATGGTCACGTGTGACGCTAGATAAGGGATAGGTAGATCTTTATTGTGATGCTTGAGGGTAAATGGTCCCGAGATTTTGATTGGATGATAATGATGTCTTAGACATTAGAGTTAAGGAGTAAGTCTAGAGATTGTGAGTTGGCAAGTGAATCGGTGCTACGATTGATTTGAAGTCAAAAGAGCCGATAATCAAATGCAAGGAAAGTAATCAGCTGATTTCTTCATATGATAAAATAGTCAATTGGCATGAGATGGTGCCTTAAGGATCGAGCGTGATTGGAGTCGGTTAACATGAAACATTATTACTCGAGGATAAATCCAAGCAATTTGAGGATCAAATGGTTAATCTAATGATATAAAATGTTATTCGAGAATCACCTCAGAAGTGCGGGGGTTTATTTAAGTTATGGGTATATGGACAAATATATATTAGTTTGGCGACTAAGTATCAAGTGTTATGAGCAAACGATGTAAGGATATTAGTATTACTAGATTTGGAAGACATTATTAGATTTCGATTGATGTGAAAAGTTAGATTGCTAAAGGAAGATTTGGAGACAAATAGAATCTATTACTAAATTGAAAAGATTTCTTGATGAAATAGCTATACGATATGATTAGAAGATGATTGTGGTCAATTGAGAGAAACTTGAGGTTATATTAGATGATGACTTAAGGTGATGCATAACTAGTTTCGAGGATATGTGATGACACGATATGTGGTTTGAGGATCCAAGAATACGTGAAATAGTTGATGTCAAATAATAATAATAATAATAAAATAAAAATAAAAATAATATTTCTTTGAGGATTCTTTTGATAGAAGTCAAGATGTGTTAAAGATCAAAGACTTGTGTGCTAAGGTTAGAAAAATAAGATGAATGACATCGTGAGGAATTGGCAGTGTCAGGTATAAGGATATCAATTGGAGAATTAGTGAGAGCAAATTTAAGTTGATGATATGGATCTGAGAGTCGCGAACTTATTATGATGATGTGCATGCCGACTTAAATGGGAGCTCGAGTTGGGACTCGTGGCCTAAGGACCAAGATATGTGGTTAAAGGTTTTGAAAGAGAAATTTGAGAGGTATGCATGGTTGGTAAGTATGCTTGTTTAAGGAATGATGAGCGTAGTCAGATAAGAGTTCTAATTTTAAATACGAGATGCCATTCTTAAGTTCCGAATAGGATATGCGTGCTAGAGGTCTTATGTATGAGAGATGATTACAGGCGATATAATTATCTTGGAGATGAGACCGTTGTAAAGAGCTTTAGCAGAATTATTTGAGATAAGGTAAAAAGATTGTTCTTCTCTACTTATTTGGATCAGTCGGATGTTCATTTCAAGGATGCGATTTTGAGATTTAGAATGTGGCAAATTTCAAGGACGGGATTTCAAATATTTGGGATGTGGCAAATTTCGAGGACGAAATTTTTGTAAGGAGGGGAGAATGTAATACCCTGTTTCGGTGTAAGCTTGTCACGTCATTTAAGTGAAAATAAAACACTGAAAAATTGGTCGGATAGCAAAATAAATCGTTGAATCGACTAGAAGGAATGTCTCGGAGTGTAATTGGCTATGGAAAATAGCATAATCTCGATAAGCGTTCTGAGATAGGATTTATGGAAGTAAAAGAAATCAGAATTAAGACGATTTTCGGTACAACTAAAATGCAGTTTCGAATCAGACTGAAATATCGAATTTTCATAAGAGATGTCCGAAAATTTAACAGAACCCTAGGGAGGCTTCGATTTTGCATGACGATCAACCCTTAGGCGATTTCAGGACGAATCAAGGGCCTAGTGAGGACTGATACCAAAATCGTCCTTGTTAAGCAAATTCGAGATTATTAATTTTGGGTTTAAAGCATCGTTATGCAAATTAATTTGAGCAATAGAGGGGCTAATTGCAGTTATAGAAATTCCTAAGAGTAATAAGAATAAAATAGGGGATTAAATTGATATTTCCAATTATTATATTAATATAAATTATATAAAATATATATGTGTATATATGTATGCGTGTACGCGTGAAGGCAGGGAAGAAGTTGTCTCTGCGCATGGGAGGCAGCTTGAAGCATGTTGGATCATTGGGCAGAGGATCTGAGAGCTGATTGTCGGGAGAAGATTGGCGCCCAAGTTTGCTCAACTATATATATATATATATATTGAGAGAGAGAGAGAGAGAGGAAGAGAAGCCATAGCTGAATCGGCCATGGCAGTGAGCTCGCAAGAGCTTGGCCGCGAGGTAGTGAGGCTGAGGAAGAGAGAAAGAGCTCGATCGAGAGATAGGGAGAGAGGCCAAGGGCTCGAGGGAGAGGTCCGAAGCAAGCCGCGAGCGGCCAAAGCCAAGCGGCCATGGCCGCGCAGCAAGAGGGTGCGGGCAGGAGGTGGCTCGCGATGGCACTGGTTAGCGAGCATGAGATGGCGGCTCGAGGCGTCGGGTGGAACAAGCAGCGCGCGGGTGCTCGCGCGAGAAGGCAACAGGCGGCCAGTGGCCGTGGGCATGCGTGGGCTACGGCTGGGCGTGGCTGGTGTGCGCGGTCGAGTTGCAGGGGAGGCACGGGCGCGGTGAAGAAGAAGAAGAAGAATAAGAGAAGAAAGAAGGAGAAAAGAAAAGAAGAAAGAAGAAGAAGAAGAAGAAGAGAAGAAAGAAGAAGAAAAGAAAAGAAGAAAGAAGAAAGAAGAAAGAATAAGAAGAGAAGAAAGAAGAAAAAAATGGAGGAAAGAAGGAGTTGCAGGGGCGCACGAAGAAGATGGAGAAAGGAGGAAGAAGAAAAAAAGAAAAGAAGAAAAGAAAATAAAAGAAAAGAAATAGGAAAAGAAATAGAAAAAAAATAGAAATAAAGCTTTGAAAATTTCAGAAAAATAGGAAATGGTGTTGTATTAATATTTCAGAGATTTTCGTAAGAAAAAAATAGTTTGGGCGCGCATTTCAAGATGGTGCATGTATTTCGAGGTCATGATGCCCATATCGAGGTAGGCTGGAAGGCTAAGTTAAGATAAGTGAAAATGCCTAAAAATTTTAGTAAATTAGGAATATTATTTTATGAGTTATTATAGAGAAGAAATTGAGGATATGCTTGAGTAATGCTTGGTTTAGATTATTTAGAAATTATTTATTTATGAATTAAATTTGAGGAAAATAGAAATAAATAAAGAAAAGTCATGAGGAAATTATGGAAAATAAATCATTGATACTATTGAACAAATATGATGGGCAGGGTATGATTGAGAATTCGATTTGAGTACGTTAGAAGCTTGACACGAGAATCGAGATGTTATGAGATGCGTACAAGGTAAATAGTACTCCTCGAAATAGATTTAGCTTTACGAAAAGATGCTTGATTTGTAAGTTGTTTTTCCAAAACCCAATTCTATGTAAACAGTTTTATCATGTTGTCATGTATTGATATGAATATGTCATGTAAATTGCGTTTACATGTATTGATGATGAAATATGTATGTGTTCACGATGAAATTATTGATCATGCATCCGCATAAGGGTTTGAGAGTATGGGCCGGGGCCGCTACTTTTTCAAGGGTGCACCCATACACCTCGGCCTGGGAAGGAGGCTATAAAACTGGAGAGTAGCATAAGGAACGGTCGGCTCAAACCGAAATGAAAGGAAAAGACATTTTGCATTCATGCACGAAAATGATTTTTGTACTCTTACTTAGATGGTTTATCATCTAATTTGGCTTTTACCCTTAGAATATTCAAACGTTCCAGATGGAGATTGTAGTAGGAACGAGGAGGAACGAGACATGAAATGGCACTTTCCAGGTGCATGATAAAATGAATGATGAGATGAATGTATGTAATATACCCCATGTGTTTAAGTTCTACTACTTTGAAATCTGAACGTTTTGAAAGTCCATGGTGTAAGACACGAGTTATGATTGATGTTTGATGAATGATAATGTATAACCTCATTTAAGGATAATGTCAGTTGAGGATGCATGTTATGTGTTAATGCTAGTTGAGGACGTGTGTTATGTATTAAAGTTATGTTGAGAACTGATGTTATGTCTTAAGTCATTGATGAATAGTCTTGTATTGAGGATTAAGTTCGAGAAACGGTGATGTAAAGAATTGATTTATGATTTAATGTTAAGGTAAGATATCAGGTTCGATTCTAGTTTCCGCGTTTGAGGTATGTATATGATGATGTCTCTCCTTAGAGATAAAATTAATGTAGGGAAATTCTGGGATGATGGATAAATGACACGATTTAGTGTGAGTTCGAAAGAAAAAAATTATCGCTCTGGAATTTTCCCAAGGAATCAACACGCCCGAGAAAGCGGGGTGTTACAATAAACACCCACATATATGCACTAGTGTCCACACACCAATATCCATGAAACAAGACATTCTCCTAATTGAGCATGCATCATATATGCTA
Source organism: Diospyros kaki (assembly GCA_036245055.1). Lineage (NCBI taxonomy): Eukaryota > Viridiplantae > Streptophyta > Magnoliopsida > Ericales > Ebenaceae > Diospyros > Diospyros kaki. Next base: position 11,512,296 of record BSEG01000003.1, read on the forward strand.
GTCTATCTGAATTATTAGTGTCCAATCCTAATAACTCTACGACTAGAAACATTTAAGATCAAGGCTTATAAGGAATATGTTTCATGATCGTCATCTCTATGCACGACCATATTCCACGAGCTTATATGATCTATGGACTTTGTCAAATATGGAAATAATAAAGACGACCACCAATGACAAACAAAAAACATAATGCCTTGCAATAATATTGGTTGAAGATAAAGAGTCACAATATAAAATATGATCAATTACATATAAATATAATTGGATTGTGGGGTATATCTCTAACACTTTTGAGAAGGCTCTTCTTGGTGTTTCCTGAAAACATTTATGGGAGCCTTTCTCAAGTTTCAAAAATATGGCCTTTAGGGAACTTTTGATGAGAATACATCAACTCACATTCGATATCTTTATCTAAAAATTCGAAACAATCTATCTTGAAAAATGTGAGTACTCTTCCACCTATTAGCTTCAACCTCTATAAATAAGGAATGATTCCTCCAATTGTGTTATGATTAAAACTCTACTAAAACTATACTTCTACTACTTCATTTGCTCAAATTGCACTCTTTCGGTAGGGTTAACTTAAGAATTGGATGACTCATGTGAAAAACACGCTTTGCCCCTGACTATCTTTTGTTTTACAAGTCTCTTGAAGACTAGAGACTCAAGACGAATACTCTCCCACAATTATAAATTTATTCTTGTATCTTGACAACAATAAATTAAAAGATAAAAAAAAAAAACCATGTTGGAACCCACTTTCGCGCCAACACTAGTGATGAACCCAGATCTATGTTTATCACTAGCATGTGAACCTAGATTTGGGTTCATCATTGGGCTTCATCTCAAACACATATTTGGCTTTGAAGAAAAGAGAGTGGCTTTGAGAGAGAGAGAGATCAGGTGTTCATTTGGGTTTAAGATGTTCACCTTAAACTTAGATTGAGGTGCAAAGAAAAAGAAAAAGAAGAAGAAATTAGAGAGAGAGAGCAAAAAATTTTATCTTGAACCTAAATCTACGTTTAAAGAAAGAAGAAAAAGAAGAAGAAAACAAAGAGAAAGAGAGAGTGAAACTATTTATCCCGAATCCAAATTTAGGTTCAAAGAATAGAGAGAGAAAAAAAAGCATAGGAAAAGATAGAGAGAACGCGATGCCTACTGTCGTCATCACTATCGTTGTCGTCGCCATCATGAAAATGCCTTTGTCGTTATCGCCATGACCAGATGGTTTAATCATCTTTATAAAATTTAACAGTGGTTAACTAATAGTAAAAAAAGAAATTGTAACATAACATTAAATGTTAAAGATATTTTTTCATATTTTTTTAAACACTAAATTACTTTTTACAATTATCCTAAATCTCAAAAATAAAGTGAAGAATTTTCTCATTTGGGTTAAAGAGATTAAGAGACACTCTTAGAGTGTGTTTGATTGCACATATTTTTTATAAAAAATATATAATTATTACACATTTTTTATGGAAAACAATCAAACACTCTTAACTTTTCTATGAAAAAATATATATGGTACAAGTATTTAAAATTTCTTTTCATGAAATTCATTTTTTAAAGAGGTGAAGTAATTTTTACTTTCTAAACAATATTACTAATAATTAAATTTTAGATAATATAATTAAACAGACCCTTATTTTCATTGTATACAAGATCACTTGTCCTCGTACCGTTGGATATGCTCATCGCATATATGCCTATATTCATCTTCCAGCCATAGTTTGATAATAAATTTATTATAAGCACTTAATGTGAAAAGACTTTGGGTATTGCAGATGGCGTCACCATTGATGCATTAATTGAGTGTTTTGGAGCCACGTAGAGGAGAGTAATTATTATTATTATTATTATTTTGTCACTTGATTGATTATTTGGGCACCTTTTTATGTAGTTTGTTAGTACCAAAGTCACTTGGATGCCATAATTAACCACGAGGGACCAATCTCCAGCTTCCCAGTACTCCCAGCAACCATCATTTACTCAGCCAACTAACAATTTTGACCTTCCAACTCCAATTACCAACCATAAACATTTTTACAACAATAACAAATACACTGCCTGAATTAACACTCTAATTATTATTATATCTTTTTTATTATAACTTTATTCCATTTTGTTAAATCCTTTTGTATACATGTCCATCAATAAAATTTTAAGTATATTATTAGATAATAGCGTCTTTGAAATTCTAAAAACAAAACTAAATATGCTATTTAGTGTAAGAAAATCTCGATACAATTCTCTTACTGATGTGGACTCTTAATAGGTAATATCTATAAATCTTTGTGTGTTTGTGTTTAATTAAATTAATACTTATTTATCTACATTCATTAATGTAATATTTATTAATCAATATATAAATTAAAAAAAATGAAATATAAAAAGTATTTTAAATAAAAATAATTTTCATTATATTTGTTAAATTTATCGACCCTTAAAAAAAATCATGTGATTTCTTATTTTAAATTCTACAAATTAAACCTCACAAATAAAGAAAAATAGCGCATATGTCTTCTAGTATATTATAAAAAATTTAACAAACAGTTTGACAAAATTTTTGAAATATTTTTAATTTTATCTTGGCTATTTCATATTTTGGTTTAAAAAATATTCCAACCTTATTTTGATATAATCGTATCTTACTTATTTTAACAAACGTTATCTAAAAAAATACACTTAAAATCAAACTTACTAGATAAAAAATTTCACTATTAAACAATAGTGAAAATAAATAACACTAATTTAATTATAGATAAGCTTCTTATCTGTTTTGAATTATTACATGAAATATGCCATATTGCTTCATAACATTCAATGTTTTCTTCAATGCGCCCATGGAACTGGCATGTGGGTATTGAAGGAGATGATGCATTAAATGAAACTGTAACTCTCCCATGAAGAAGGATACAGATTAGCATATAGCTTGCCTGTGCCTGTGCTTACAAAACAATTCAATTAATATAGTTGCTAGCCAGCTGCTGTAAACTACCCTCCCATCCCATCCACCTTCAAATATCTATGATTTTGGGAGTTATTGTTCTTGTACAATCTTTTATCATTCATATTTTTAATTTTAATAAATAAAATAAATCGTAAGTGAGTATTTGATGATTATCTAAATCGAGTATTGAATTTTTGAGTCATAGTAAACTACCCCCTGTTTATTAGTAATGATATATATAACATATATTAATAATTATTTTCATATGTATCCTTATACCAGACTTGTAAGCAAGCACGGAAACCTTCATGACAGCCACTTTGGATCTGCATTTGATATTCTACATTCTACCCATATTATAAAATTACTGATTTATCCCCCCTCTTCAGTTTCTGCAAGAATTAGAAGTACAGCTTCTTTGTTATTTTTGCTTCTAGTGAACTCCACACAAAAAAAAAAGACAAGGGCATATCAGACACTTTAGAGGGGCCTTAGGACACATCCGTCATTAAAAAGATACCGTCGTCTATGAGAGCCCGCCACGTAGCAATTCCAGAGAGGCGCATACAAACAGAATGTAGATCGGCGGTTGCAGGCCAGAAGTCGCCTTCTTCCTTCCTCTGACATTCTACCTCTGCAAGAACTTAAAAAAAAAAAGAAAATTCACCCCGGTTTCTTCATTTTACACATCCATGTTTCTATCTCGTATCTGTTCTGAGATCGTACTTCCCATTTTGCCCTCATCCTTCTGGTAAAATTCCCTCTCTCCTGCCTTCAGACTTATATATGCACACCCACCAAAGGATAGATCTTTCTGCTTCATTCTCTCTCTCTCTCTCTCTCTCTCTCTCTCTCTCTCTCTCAGTATATATATCCCGAGGGAGAACACAGAACCACGCTTTGGTGTCGTCTCTCGTGGCTTCTCTTTGAGGTATTCATTTTACCCATTTCTTGTTCTACTTCCGGTCAGTTCAATTGTTTTATTCTGAACCGATTTTGGTTTTTTTATTTTTATTGGATCAGTTTGTGAAGTCAATTAGATGCTCTTCTTTCGTTCCTTTTCGTTTTTTCTTGGTTTTGATATCGGTCTCTGATTGTTTTTGTGTTTTTTTCATGTTTAATACGTGTTCTTGATGGTTTGATGTCCAGTCAATATGTGTTCGTTATCTAAAGATCTTATTGGGAACTTTTTACAAACATTTATCGTGCTGTCTGGATCTGAATTGGGAGGGTATTGATAAGATAGATATTTGCAGGTAATTTATTTGGGTTTCTAAGTTATTTGTTGGTTTGGGTCTTGAAAAATGCCTGGAGTTGTGGTGGATGAAACTCGTGAAGATGGGGCAGTGAATGAAAATGGGAATTCTACGCTTCTTAAGGAGAATTCAGTTCAAAGTAAGTCCCCTAAGAATAAGAGCCTTCAGAGTCCCCGGAGAGATGTTGGTGAAGCCGTGGAGGAGACCTCGATTGAGCAGCTTTATGATAAGGTGTGTGAGATGCAGAGTTCTGATCAATCACCTTCAAGGGCTAGCTTTGGATCTGATGGCGATGAGTCCAGGATTGACTCCGAGTTGCGCCATCTTGTTGGTGGAGAGATGAGGGAAGTGGAGATAATGAAAGAGGAAGAGGAGATGGAAAAAGTTGGAGATGACTGTCGTAGCGATTCTGGTTTACAGAAAGAAAGCTCATCTGCGGGTAAGAAGTTGGGGAAACTGGATAATACCCAATCTGCTAGTACAAAGTCTCCTCCAGCACAATCGAAGAAGGCTTCTGAATTCCAACTGGAATCGGAAGCATCATCCGTATCAAATCCCAAGAGTAAAAGTCCTCAAAATAAGACTCCCACAGATAAGGGGAACGATAAGAACTCGAGAAAGCCAAATGCCGGAGGCATTTCAACTAAAAAACAGAGGAAATCACAAATGGGAGGTATGAAGTTGCAAAACGGGTCTGAGGAAGCATCTGAAGATGCATTGGACAATCCAGATCTTGGACCTTTTCTGCTAAAGCAAGCAAGGGATTTGATTTCTTCTGGGGATAATCCCCAGAAAGCTCTTGAATTAGCTCTTCGAGCAGCAAAATCATTCGAGAAATGTGCAAATGGAAAGCCAAGTTTAGATGTGGTCATGTGCCTACATGTAACTGCAGCAATATATTGTAACTTAGGCCAGTATAATGATGCAATTCCAATTCTTGAGCACTCAGTAGAGATTCCACTGGTAGAGGAAGGCCAAGATCATGCACTTGCTAAATTTGCTGGTTATATGCAGTTGGGTGATACATATGCACTGGTGGGCCACCTTGAGAACTCTATAGTGAGTTACACAACGGGTTTTGAAATTCAGAGACAAGTTTTGGGAGATACAGATCCAAGAGTTGGTGAGACTTGCAGGTATTTGGCTGAAGCTCATGTCCAAGCATTGCGATTTGATGATGCAGAGAAATTTTGTCAAATTGCTCTTGACATCCACAAAGAGAATGGTTCTCCTGCTTCCCTTGAAGAGGCAGCTGATAGGAGGCTCATGGGTCTTATATGTGAAACAAAAGGGGATCATGAGGCTGCTCTTGAGCATCTTGTTTTAGCTAGCATGGCCATGGTGGGAAATGGCCACGAAATGGAGGTTGCATCTGTAGATTGCAGCATTGGAGACACGTACTTATCATTGGCTCGGTTTGATGAGGCGGTATTCGCTTATCAGAAGGCACTAACAGTTTTCAAGTCCACCAAAGGAGAAAATCATCCAGCAGTTGCTTCTGTTTTTGTCCGCCTGGCTGACTTGTATAATAAGACTGGCAAACTGAAGGAGTCAAAATCCTACTGTGAGAATGCCCTTCGTATATATGGGAAGCCCATTCCTGGGATTCCTCCAGAAGAGATTGCCAGTGGTCTCACTGATGTTTCTGCTATTTATGAATCAATGAATGAGCTTGAACAGGCAATCAAGTTATTGCAGAAGGCATTAAAGATATACAATGATGCTCCTGGTCAGCAAAGCACGATTGCAGGAATTGAAGCTCAAATGGGAGTCTTGTACTATATGTTGGGAAACTATTCTGAGTCTTACAGCTCCTTTAAGAATGCAACTTCAAAGCTCCGTGCAAGTGGCGAGAAGAAGTCTGCCTTCTTTGGGATTGCTCTTAACCAAATGGGGCTTGCCTGTGTGCAGCGTTATGCTATAAATGAGGGTGCAGAATTGTTTGAAGAGGCGAAGAGTATCTTGGAACAGGAATATGGACCCTATCACCCCGATACGCTTGGAGTATACAGCAATCTTGCTGGCGCATATGATGCAATTGGCAGGTATGCACCCTTTTTCTACATTTTGTAGTTTCTTTACTAGCATACTACTTAACAGTCAGATGACATTGTTTGTTTTTTTATGCGTGCACTCTATTTATAATATAGTCCTCCTAAATTGTTTCGGAGTATTTTATCTTCAAAATATAAACTGCTTAGTGTTTTATCAATATCTGTGTTGTTTGATATTTATTAAGTTTCTTTTCCCTTGGTTTCTTATTTAGGTTGGATGATGCCATTGAAATATTGGAGCGTGTTGTTGGCATGAGGGAGGAAAAGCTCGGGACAGCGAATCCTGATGTGGATGATGAAAAGAAGAGGTTGGCAGAATTATTAAAAGAAGCGGGCAGGGTCCGCAGTAGAAAGGGAAGATCACTAGAAAACCTCCTCGATGCCAACCATCATCCTGTAAACAAGGATGGGATTAAGGTATGAGAAGGATGGCTACACTATTGTGGATGATGTATTATAAGACATTTAAAAGCAAAGAAAGAATAAGAAAAAAGAGAACTATAGGTCCGGTTTGTTGATTAGGTTCTTGTGGTGGAAATCAATTGAAATAACTGGGTGGGTTTATGCTTGTGCTATTGATCTACATTTTTTATATTGGTCAAAGGTGATTGATTCCATATTGTATTGCCTTTGTTTAAGTTAATGTTAGTATTTGTATAATTGTGTTCAATGATTGATGAGCTTCTGTTCTCCACCATTGCTACATAGATTGGATCTCCCCTTTCAACTTGGTATCTTTCCATTTGAATGCTTCTTGCAATGATGACTACAGTGAGCTGATCTGAGTTGTAAATCCAAAACAGTTTTTCCTTCGTACTTTCAAGGATAAGGAAATGAATCATAATACCCTTATTTTAATACCAAGTCCCTTTCTATGGGACCGCTTACTTAAGGTGATCTATCTGTGGATTAGATAAATCATGGATGTCCTAGCCATAGGTTGATGCTTTGTGTTATTTGCCAGCTATTCAATGACTATGAAGAGGTTTGGTGGAGGTACATGAAGTTGCCTCCCTGTCTTTTTTTTTTCCTTTTTTTTTTTAAATGAAGTAATTGCATTTACTACACATATGGAACTGTTAATTGGTCTCTCCTTGTTTAGACGTGTGTTAACCTTGTCGGTTCAGTAGTTTGGCTACCAGGAAATTGGATTGGACAGAGAAAGGTATGAAGAAGAAGAAAAAGAAGCTAATGGTCCCCTTCAAATCCAGCTAAAATGTAACTGTCTATGATTACCATGCCCAGATCTGATTGTTTATGGTCCCCCATGCTTGTCTTTTACTTTAAGAAAGCAGTGGCCAGTGGCACTCAAGGTAACTACTGCACACCTGCCATCTTGATGTTGCCTTGCACTTAGAATACTTTGATTTGCCTCTTAAGCTTACAATAATGATCATTTGGGTGCCCAAGCAATGCTTGGTTACCCAAAATTTGTTTGCCATTGCTACAAACTTAAATAATTTTACAGACTTTGTCATGTTTGATTAATAAAAGAGGCAGGGACAAACAACTAACAACTATATGATATAAACTAAAACCAGCAAAAACATTTTTCTTAAGGTCTCTTAAAAAGCCAACCTTAATCGTATGGATAAAATTGTTTTGTGATTAGCTCACAACTTTGAGTTTGAGTTTTGTAGAACTTTTTACAAAGCAAGAGTAGGGCTGTGAGATTTTTTTTGAACTTTGTAAAATGAAGAATTGTGTACTAAAAATATTGTTTTTGTTTTTAAAAGTTATTATTTTAAAAAATAAGTTTTAGAATCATGTTTTAATGATTTTAAGTGTTTTAGATTTGAAAAAAAAATGTTATTTGAATATTTAAGTTTTAACATTTTTATTAATATTATATATTAATATTTATATATTTATATTAATAAAATATTAATACAAAATGTCCCCATAAATATAAAGCACTGGTGGTCCCACTCCAGCCTTCGTGTGACAAATGACAATTCAATTGGAGACTTGGCAATCGCAGGATGATGGCCACCATGAATAAACATTGGGACGGTAACTGAGAGGACATGGGTACGGTCTTATTTATTTTGTACTTATGTTTTTATATTTTTAGAATATTTTATTTAATTTTTTTATTTTTATTGAGTAAAATACAGTCTGATCTTTGTGGTTTAAGAATATTTTTATTAATATCTGCAATTTAGTTTTTTTGACGAAGACACCCCCATTTCTAACTCAGTTAGATTAATTTAAATTATTTTAGTTAAATATGAATTAAGTTAAAATAATTTTTAAATAAATTAAAATAAAAACAAAAAAGTTCACAAAGAATAATAAATATTTGTCTAGAACCTATAGCCAACAAAAAGTTTGCTAGATGCTGCTTCTTTTTTCTTTTTTTTCTTTTGTCTGATATTCCAAAACAAGAATTTTTGGAACAACTAATCCCAAACAACCGACCCTTTTTGAATCATAATGATTTTAAAAACTTCGAAGATTGATCTTTTAGAATCAATTGATAGGTATGTGCGAGAAGACTGAAAAAAAAAATGAAAAAACATACTGGTAAGTCGACTTTAGAACATATCCAATGCAATCTTTTTTAGTTTGGAATCAATCATACTCTTATACAATACACAACACCTATAGATACAAGTTAAAATACATATAACAATGAAGCCCAAATGTCACAACATAAACCAATCTCACATTTTAATGAGTGTTTTATATGTTAGTCTCTTAGGTATGACCACTCAAGGGTGAAATAAATTATTATTTTTTTAATTTTAATAAATATTTTTTATTACTAATTTTATTGAAGAATATATATATTTTGATAAATATAATAAATTATGTTTGAGATTAATAATAAATGTAAATTACATGATACAGTAAAAATAAATAAAATAAGGTACAAGATAATTTATAGTGGTTCGGTATCTCCATACACACCTAGTCTATTTTTCAAAGATCTAACCATTATTGAAATTCCATTAAACCAATTTCACCAAGATTTCTACACTACCTTACATTGGAAACTAAATACACACCTAGATTACAACGAATTCTAAACAACCACTACACTAAGGTTTTCACCATAGTTTACCTTAGAAACTAAATTCACCTAGATTTTAACGATTTTATGAAACTCATACAATCCACAATAGTAATTTAAATGTTTACAAATAATTTGTCTACACTTGGACATAAATAAGAAATTAAGAACAAATTATACAAGACAATAATATTTAAATAAATTAATAAATTTATAATCTTAAATGTAGAAGTTCAGATTTATCGTAGAAAACTTGAAAAACTTTTCTCCTTTTGCCTTATGGCTCTTCAGTTGATGTGCAATAATATTTTGTGAGCCTTAGGTTGCTTGGATATTTTGCTTAAAAGTGTTTGAGAGCTTTCAAGTACTTTGGATTTATAATGAAAACACTTGGATATCTTCAAAATAAGTTTGGGGGTATTTATTGGCATTTTGGATACTATTCCAACTGTCAAAAAACTTACCGTTATGGCGAAAGTCGACTTTCATAAAGCTAAGAGTCGACTTTCGTTTGAATCAGCAACGATAAAAATATCTGACTGAGCCGAGACTCGAGAGTCAATTGTCAAAATTTCGAGAGTAGACTTTCTGGCTCATCAAGAGTCGACTTTCTAGACTCCAATAGTTGACTTTCTGACTCACCAAGAGTTGACTTTCTAGATTTCAAGAGTTGATTTTCAGGCTCACCAAGAGTTGACTTTCAGGATACCAAGAATCTACTTTCTGATTCAGTTTTTGAAAAAAATATTTTTTATGCATATTCAAATTTCTTAAAAAATAATTTTAATGAAAAATAATATTTTTTCTAATACATATATTATGAAAAAATATTTTATAAATTAATCAAAAATAATTCAATACTACAATTAGTATATTTAAGGAAAATACTCCTTTTGTCAATCACTACAATTCTATAATTTGTATATTGAAAACACTCTTTTTGTTAATTATCAAAATTTAATTAATATAAGTAAGTTGACTTAACATTCTTCCCCTTTTTTATGATGACAAAAACATGATATTTGAGATGATTAATTTGATAAAATATTTTTGTACCCTCCCTTAATTTTATACTATAAGTTCCCCATGTCAAAAATATTAATAGCATAAATAAAAATATTTTGGATATAACTTAATAGATAAAATATTTTTCAAGAGTTTTAAGCACCGAACATGATTGCCTTGATTGCATTTGTTTGCCTTGAATGCCTAGCTTGATTGCTTATCTCTCATATATACAATTTTCTCACATACAAGATCTCTCATTCTCTCATACATAATAAAATTTACAATATTCTTCTACCACACACAAAATTTACAACTTAAAATTACAATCTTACTCTTATACATATAATCTCTCATCTCATAAAATCTCATTATTCTCCCTTTTTTTGTCATAATAAAAAAGACATTGTTAATGGAGATAATAAAGATGTAAACAATATAATCGTGAGAGAAACTGACCAAGCATAATCCATATAACAATATGATAGATGATGAATAGAAAGTATTGAAAAGATAGATGTAACATTAAGTACTAGAAATAACATGTCAAACAAATTACTACATGAGATGAAATAAGAAAGAATTTTGAAATTATGATGCAGTAAAAAACTATTTAAAAATAGTACTGTTTGTAAAAATATTTTCACATTTCGCACATATTTATCATTCGAAAAGGGTTTATTATCCTTAATTCCCTTCGAATAAAATCAAATATTTCTTGTGGTAAGGGTTTTGTGAAAATGTCCACTAATTATAATTCTGTTGGGACAAACTCAAGAGATATTTCTTAATTTTGGACATGATCCCTAAGAAAATGATGTCTAATCTCTATTTGTCTTGTTCTTGAATGCAATACTAGATTCTTAGAGAGGTTAATTGCATTGGTATTATCACATCTAATAGGGGTTTTCTTAAAATTTATTCTGAAGTCGTTTAATTCTTGGTGAATCTAAAGAACTTGAACACAACAACTACCGACAGCTATATACTTGGCTTTGACAATGGATACTGCTACTGAGTTTTACTTCTTAAAAAGCTATGAAATTAACTTATTTCCTAATAATTAACAAGTTCCAAAAGTGCTCTTCCAATCTACCTTGCAACTAGCAAAGTCCACAACGGAATATCCAATCAATTCAAAATTATCCACATTTGGATACCATAATCCAATATCTTGCATTCCAATTAAATAATTGAAGATTCTTTTAATAGCCAGTACATGTGATTCTTTGAAATCTTGCACATAGGCATACACTAAATATAATGTCGAGTCTACTAGTAGTTAGATAAAGTAAGGACCCAGTCATACTCCTATAGAGTTTTTGATCCACACTTATGCTTTGATCATCTTTATCTAATTTTGTGGATGTCCTCATAAGTGTGCGTATTGCTTTAGCATTTTCCATCCCAAATTTCTTTAACATTTTTTTTATGTATTTTGCTTGATAGACAAAGACTCTTTCTTTTGATTGTTTTACTTGGAGGCCTAGAAAATATGTGAGTTGTCTCATGAAACCTATCTCAAATTCACTAGTTATTAAATTTGAAAAATCTTTGCAAAGCTTTAACTTTCACTCTTGAAAAATCTTTTTCAATAAGAAATTTATTCAATCTTTCATACCAAGCTCTAAGAGCTTGTTTGAGACCATATAAGGTTTTTCTTAGTTTATACACATAGTTGTCTAAATGAGGATTCTCAAAATCGGGAGGTTGTTCCACATAAACCTTTTCATTTATGTAGACATTTAAGAATGCGCTCTTCACATCCATTTGATATAGCATGAAATTCATGTGAGAGGCAAAAGGTAAAAGCATCCTGATTGTTTCTAACCTAGCTATGGGGGTATCTGATTCTTCCAAATCGATACATTCCTCTTAGCAGTATCCTTTGCCTAGAAGCCTTACCTTGTTTCTTACTATATTTTAATTTTCATCTAATTTATTCTTGAAAACCCACTTGGTTCCTATTATAGATTTATCTTTGGGTGTAAGAACTAAGTCCTATACTTCATTTCTTTTGAATTGATCTAATTCTTCTTGCACAACCTTAATCCAAAATTCATTTTCTAATGCTTGATCTATGCAAGTTGATTCAACTTTAGATATGAAGCCTACATTGTTACTGTAATACCCCGAGAGCCCAGAGAAGTTATTATATATCGAGGATAGTGTAAGAAATGAAACAATATCAGCTGGATACCTTTTGGGCTGAATGTAGGAAAGGAACTCCAGGGTTAAGCGTGCTTGAGCTGGAGCAGCTCAAGGATGGGTGACCCCCTGAGAAGTTCGCGTAGGACCATCAAGGTAAGTTGTTCTGGTCCTTCTTATCAGTCGATGCGGGATGTTATAGGTGGTATCAGAGTCGACCCTTGGTGAATGCAGTCTAATGAGGGCAGGGAATGGCGCTGGGGCTCAAGAACCTGTACAAGGAGCGACTTCTGGCAGGCTTCTAGGATGGCAGCCTCCAAATGGGAGAAGGTCTGGGATCAGTTGTAAGGTCACATAACGAGAACGTCATGTGCTCAAGGGGGGAGAATGTAATACCCCGAGAGCCCAGAGAAGTTAGTATATATCGAGGATAGTGTAAGAAAGGAAACAACACTAACTAGATACCTTTTGGGCTGAATGTAGGCAAGGAACTCCGAGGTTAAGCGTGCTTGAGCTGGAGTAGCTCAAGGATGGGTGACCTCTTGGGAAGTTCGTGTAAGCCCATCAGGGTAAGTTGTTCTGGTTCTTCCTATCGCTCGATGTGGGATGTTACAGTTGCAATATTGATGTAAGGATGATAGGTTTGAAATGTTATGGAACACACCCAAAAGGGAGGGTGAATTGCGTAATTTAAAAATTAGCTTGAAAACTTGAAATCTTTTTCAAAACAAATAAGAATATAATGCAAGTAAGAATTATTGAAATGCTTGAAATAATAAATGAAACAAAAAGAATAAGCAAGAGATGAACACAAGGATTCATAGTGGTTCGACTTAAACCAAGCCTAATCCATTACTTTAGCTCCTTACTAAGGATTTTATAAACTAATCCACTATAACCTCCTACTTGAACCCAAGTAGGCTCTCTAGTCCAAGACTAAGAATTACAACCTCCTACTTACACAAGTAGGCCCTCTAGTTACACAAGTTAGGAAATACAAGAAATGTTTAATAGAGAGAAAAATCTAAGAAGATCTTTCAAATAAAAATGAAAGACTTGAATAATAAAATACAAATTAAGATAAAAGCCTTTGAGAGAAAAGATTAAAGCACAAATACAATTGAGATGATGTAAATAATTTCTAAGCTCTCTTCACTTCATTCCCATCCATTAGCCTCTTCTAAATCATCATTAACTTGTATTTATAGGCATCCTACAAGCTTCAACCAAAAACTAGTCGTTTAGAACCATTAGAAATTGAAAAACTAGCCGTTATATGTTTTCTACAAATTAATCAGTCGACTAATGCAAAGCATTTGTCGACAGATTAAAGCACTAATTCGAAAATCAGACAACAAATGAAAATAGTAGGTCAACAGATCACATAAATAACATTATGCATATATATTGTCAAGCTATAGATTAAACGCGATAAACGATAGATTGAGGCAAAACGATTTTAACTATGAAAATGTGCATACTGTTAAGCGACAGATGGAAATGGATAGACGATTGATTAGTTAAGAAACACATATCATGCATGTTGTTAGACGCTTGATCAAGGAGGATCAATCAACCAATAGAAACCACATCAACCCATTAGACGATAGATCCAAAAATTCCGTCGATTAACACCTTTACACTCTTTAAAACCTCTTTTTGCCTTAAAACTCAAACTCATATAAAAACATTTTGAACATTATTTTTAATCAAATAAAAATACAATATTCTAAATGCCATCAAAAAATTTATCACAAGATTTTTGACATTAGATTGCATGATAAAATTTATTTTCATTTAACATTTTTTAACATAATATTCCAAATGCTAGCATCAAGAGATTTAACACAAGATTTTTTGTATTTCATTTAATTTTCATTCAACATCTTTGATCAAATAGAAATATAATAAATCAAATGTCATCAAGAAATTTATAACAAGAATTTTAACCTTCAATTGCATGATGAAATTAATTTTAATTTTGGTGTTTAATAGATCATATAAAAGTTGTTGTTGCCAAAATACAACAATCTATTTTTTTTTTTGTGGGCAGATGTAAGAGTCTCGTCACTGTGTACTGGGAGTCACGTCTTCAATGATGAGAATCTTGGCAAATAAAGGAATTCGTCAGATGAGTGGGTCTGGTGATTTGGTGGGTCTAATGATCAGGTGGCTCAAGATAATTGAGTGGCCAAGGATAATCGAGTGGCCAAGATAATCGAGTGGCCAAGGATAACCGAGTGGCCTTTGATAACTGAGTGGCCAAGGATAACCAAGTGGCAAAGGATAACCGAGTGGCCCATGATAACCGAGTGGCCAAGGATAACCGAGTGGCCCAAGATAACTGAGTGGCCAAGGATAATCGGGTGGCCAAGGATAATTGAGTGACCCTTGATAATCGAGTGGCCCAAGATAACCGAGTGGCCAAGGATAACCGAGTGACCCTTGATAACTGAGTAGGCTGCAAAATGAGAGCACCGTTAGGGAACGGGTGGGGATCCCCATGCAAACCCTCTGATGTCTAAGTCAGTTCTCGAGAGCAAAAGTGTGAAATTATGTTGAGGGGCCTAAGAGTGCGTACCTTGTGATGAAGGCATGGCCTCTTATTTATAGTGGAGGGTGAGGGCAGCCATATGGGATTCACGACGAGAATTTTACGGCCCATTCCAGAGATTCTGTGGCCCATTTTGAGGGTTTCGAAACCCATCCGACTAGTCACACGCAGACGTTTCATGTTGACCAGAGGAGGCCCACTCGTTCATTATTGAGTGGGGGTCATTTCTTTTGCTTCGATGCTTTTTACATTTTCTTTTGGCCTTTGAGCGCAAGTGTATCAACTTCAAACTTGATTTTCACCTTTATGAAGCCTGAATCTCTCAAAACTCAAAACATGAAAGTTGTAGATAATTCTCTTAACTTTTCATAAGACTTTGAATCACCTCAATCGGAGCCGTATGAGAGAGTTATTCTTGAAAACTAAACCAATGTTGCACCCACTCGGTCATGACTAAGTGGGTCATGAAAAGTGAGGGGGGATTGGTTTCCCACCCACTTTGTCATGACCAAGTGGGTCTTCATTCACTTGGATTTGAGGGCCTCTTTTGCCTTTTGTCTTGGTTCGGATCCATCTTTGCTCCAATACTTGACTCTGAGGCTTAATAATACGGGTGCATCAACTTAGAGCCCAATTTTAGCCTTGATGCGACTGGGATCTCTCAAAACTCAAAACACGAAAGTTGTAGATAATTATCTTGTCTTTGTATAGGATTTTGAATCACCTATATTGAAGCTTGGACAAGAGATTTATGCCAAGAAAATAGAAGTAGTGTCACACCCACTTGGTCATGACCGATTGGGTTCTCCCCACTTGGTCTCGGCTTGACCTTTTGCTCTTTTGGCTTGTTTTCTTGATCTCTCACAACCCGTTGGCCCTTTGGGATTCATGTCCATGTCTCGTGACTCTCTTAGGTCTTGTGACTCTCCAAGTTTGCAGGGCATATCAGTTGCTCCCTACTTTTTTGACCAGGAGCTCCGGGTGAAAGTGTATCTTGTTATGTAAGCTTTTGAGCATTACTTCTCTTTTATCCACTTCATCTTCTGTACATCATCTCGAGCTTTGTCGCACACCATGTCTTTAAATTTCTGGGCTATGGTGCTTTTCAATTCCTTTGAAGAAGTATGAGATAGATATACTAATAAGTTCACTTTCTATAGGTGTCGAATTATGCACCAAACAATGAGTTTGATTCTGCTCCCAATTATTGCGTTATGCGTAGGACAATAGGTTTGCACTTGCTTTTCCCTTGTTGAGCAGGACAATGGGCCTGAGTTCATTTTTCCCTCGTTGTCGGGCTGTGAGCGGGGCAACGGGTTTGAATTTATTTTTTCCTCGTTGTCGGGCTGTATACAAGGTAATGGGCTTGAGTGTAGTTTTCCCTCATTGTCGAGCCATGAGCGGGGCAACGGGCTTGAATATGTTTTTTCCTCGTTGTCAAGCCATGAGCGAGACAACGGGTTTGATTGTAGTTTCACCTCGTTGTCGGGCCATGAGCAAGGCAACAAGTTTTAATGTATTTTTACCTCATTATTAGGTCATAAGTGAGACAATGGGGTTGAATGTATTTTTCCTTTGTTACCGAGCTGTGAGCGGGGTAAGAGGCTTGAAGGTATTTTTCCCTCATTGCCGGGCCATAAGCGGGGCAACGAGCTTGAGTTTATTTTTATCACATTGCCAGGCTGTGAGCAGGGCAATGGGCTTGATTATATTTTTCCCTCGTTGTCGTGCTGTGAGCGAGGTAACAGGCTTGAATGTAGTTTCACCTTGTTGTCAGTCCATGAGTGGGGCAACAGGTTTGAATGTATTTTTACCTCATTACTGGGTCGTGAGCAGGGCAATGGGCTTGACTATATTTTTCCCTCATTGCCAGGTCATGAGCGGGGCAATGGGCTTGAGTGTATTTTTACCTCATTGCGAGGCTGTGAGCGGGGCAATGGGCTTGCATGTATTTTTTCCTCGTTGCCGAGCCATGAGCGGAGCAATAGTGTAACGCCCCGCTTTCCCAGGCGCGTCGTAACTAGGGATAATTCTAGGATGATAATTTTTTTTTTCTTTCAAACTAATACTAAATTGCATCATTTCTCGCATCCATCCCATAATTTCTAATCATTTTATCTCGAAAAGAGAATCATCATAACCATCAAACGCGGAAGCTAGAATTGAACCTGACATCTTACATTAACATTAAATCATAAATCAATTCTTTACATCACTGTCTCTCAAACTTAATTCTTAATACAAGGCTATTCATTAATGACTTAAGACATAACATAAGTTCTCAATAAAACTTTAATACATAACACATGTCCTCAACTAGCATTAACACATAACATGCATCCTCAACTGACATTAACCCTAAATGGGGTTATACATCATCATTAACCATATGGTTATACATCATCATTCATCAAACATCAATCATAACTCATATCTTACATCATGGACTTTCAAAACGTTCAGATTTCAAAGTAGCAGAATTTAAACACATAGGCTACATTACATACATTCATCTCATTGTTCATTCATCATGCACTTGGAAAGTGTCATTTCATGCCTCATTCATCCTTGTACCTGCTATAATCTCCATCTGGAACGTTTGAATATTTCAGGGTCAAAGCCCAATTAGATGATGAACCATTTAAGTAAGAGTATAAAAATCATATTTTGTGTATGGATGCAAATGTCCTTTTCCATTTCATTTCGGTTTGAACCGACCGTACCTTAATGCTACTCTCCATTTTTACAGCCTTATTCCCAGGCCGAGGTGTATGGGTGCACCCTTGGAAGAGCAGCGGTCCTGGCCCGTACTCTCAAACTCTTATGCGAATGCATGGCCAGTAATATCATTGTGAACATATGCACATTTCATCATCAATACATATAAATGCAATCTATATGACATATTCATATCAAAACATGACAACATGATAAAACCGTTTACATAAAATTGGATTTTGGAAAACCACTTACAAACTAAGCATTTTCATAAAACTAAATCTAATTGAGAAGTACCACTTACCTCATACACATCTCAAAACATATCGATTCTCGTGCCAGACTTCTAACGTACTCATTTCGGAATCTCAACATACCCTGGCCATTATATTTATTCGATAATATTAATATTCTATTTTTCATAATTTCCTCGTAATTTTCCTCCATTTCTTTCTATTTTTTTCCTCAATAAATCATAACTAAATATTCTTTAAATATTTCCTCAAATACTTCTCTATAAACATTCATAAAATAATATTCCTAATTTACTAAAATTTTCTAGGAAAATTTTTACTTACCTTAACTTAGTCTTTCAGGTTTTCTCGGTATGCGTGCCCTGACCTCGAAATCATGTCCTACCTCGATTGTTGCGCAAATCCTTAATTCTCGCACACCACCTCCATTCTCACGCATTACCTCAATATTTTTGTGCGACAACTCAATTTTTCGTGCATCACCTTGAATTTCGCACACTGTTTTAAAACGCGTACCCAAACCATTTTTCTCGCCTAATTCTCTGAAATATTAATACATCTACATTTCCTATTTTTCGGGATTTCTCTTATAATTTTTTTCTTCTCTTTTTCTTTTCCTATTCTTTTCTTTCTTTTTTTTTTCTTTTTTTTTTCTCTTCTTCATTTCATCTTCTTCCTTGCTGCACCTGTAACTCACGAACTAGCACTCCCACGGCCATGCCCAGCCTCCTTCGGCTGTCGCTTGGAGCTCTGCCGGTTGCCATCCGCCGCCTTCGGCCGTTGCCGCCGTCCACATGCCACCGCCTTGGCCATCATCGACCTCCCTCGCGCGCTGCCCGCGGCCATTGCCGTGCCTGAAAGCTTGCGACTGCTTGTTGCCTTCCTTCGCCGAGCTGCCTTCGCGCCTCGTCCGGATGCCACTCACCGCACAGTCATTGCACGACCCGCCAGCCACCACAATTGGCCTCCCCGCTACTGCCCTGCTCCTCTCGCTTGCTGCTATGGCCGCTTGCGCTACAATCGGCTAGCCTTCGGTCTGCCACCATCGGCCAACCCTTGGCCGACCACATCTCCTTCTCCATTCCTCTCTTTCTTTTCTCTCTGCTCTTGATCTCCCTCGCATTTGCTTGCCGAAGCAATCGGCCATTGCTTCCATTTCTCTGCCTGCAGCTCTCTCATTCAATCTCTCTCTCTATATGTATAGGCGAGCAGCCCCTGACATTCACCTTGAATCCTCTGCATTTTCCTTAGCCCAAGACTCACGCTTGAAGGACATCCCAACATGCTGCAAATCTACTTCCCACGCCTTACGCATATATACATATATATTTTATATAATTTATACTAATATAATTATAGGTAAATGAATATTTAAACCTCATAATTATTCTATATCACTTGCGAATTTCACTAATTGTAAATACACCCCTAACAACCCATTAAAATTGCATTAAGATGCTTAAAATCTAAATTAATAACTTTAAATATACTCGGTAAGGATGATTTTATCCCTTGGGTCCTCACCGAGCTCTTGATTCATCCCGCAACCACCAAAAGCTTGATTCTAATGAAAAATTGGAGCCCCCCTAGGGTTCCGTTGACTTTCTAGAAGTCTCATGATAATTCAGTTTTTCAGCCTAAAACGAAATTGTATTTTAACGGTACCGAAAATCGTCTCAATTCTGATTTCTTTTAATTTTATGAATCCTATCTCGGGATGCTCATTAAGACCATACCATTTTCCATAGCCAATTACGTTTTGGGGCATTCCCTCCAGTCGATTCGACGATTTTTTTTTCCATCCAGCCAATTTTTTGGTATTCAAACTTTGCTTAAATGATGTGGCAACGTTATGTCAAAACGGGATCTTACATTCTCCCCTCCTTACAAAAATTTCGTCCTCAAAATTTGTCACACATTCTAAATGTCAAAATTTCATCCTCGAAATTAGCACTTGACAGATCAAATAACTAGGGAAGCACATACATTATTATCTTATTCCAAATAATCCTGCTATAGCTCTTCACAGGCAATCACATCTCCTGGACAATTATACTGCCTATAATCCTCTCTTAATCATGCGATCTCTGACACATATCCTATTCGAAACTTAAGAATACCATTGCGCATAAAAATCAAAACCCTTGGCTAACTACGCTTATCAATCCCCAGATAAGCACACTTGTCAACCATACATGCCTTTCGAATTTCTCTTTCAAAACTCACAACCACATAACCCCGTCCTTGGGCCACGAGTCTCAACTCGAGCTCTCTTCCAAGTCGGTACACACATCATCATAAGGAGCCCACGGCTTTCATATCCACATCATCAATTTTTAATTTACTCTCAATCATCATCCAATTGATATCCTTTTACTTCCCTAATGTCGATTTCTCACGACATCATTTATCATGCTTTGATATTTTCCAATCTTAACACAAAAGTCCTTGATCTCGATACATCTTGACTTCTATCGAATTGGTCCCTAAGAAATATTTTTATGACATTAAATTATTTCATGTATCATTGGGTCCTCAAACATCACATATGTTGTCAACACTAGGTTGTTTCACAAGTTTCCAGACTGCCACAACAAGTCAATGGTCCTACCACATTACCTTAGTATTCACATGTCCTCGGATGACTTTTGTCCTCGAAACTAGTTATGCCTCACCTTAAGTCATCTCAAAGTTAATCATTGCTTGATCTTTACTTATGCTAATCTATTCGAAGTTTCTTATAAACTGTTGTTTCCTCATTCTTGTAGGTATCCATCACCTGATATAACCTCAAGTTTATGTTAATTGACCACAATCATCTTCTAATCATGTCGTATAACTATTTCATCAAGAAATCTGTATAGTTAATAGATTCTATCTGTCTCCAAATCTTCTTTCCGCAACTTAACTTTTAAAATAAATCAAAATCTAACGTTGCCTTCCAAATCTAGTAATACTAATATCCTTACATCGCTTGCTCATTTGATACTTAGTCGCCAAACTAATACATATTCATCCATATACCCAGAACTTAAATAAATTCTCGCACCTTTCAAAGTGATCCTCAAATGACATTTTATCTCAATGGATTAATCATTTGATCCTCAAATTTGCTTGAACTAATTCTCAAGTAATAACGTTTCATGTCAACCGACTCTAATCACGCTCAATCCTTAAGGCACCATCTCATGCTAATTGACTATA
The DNA here is from genome assembly GCA_036245055.1 of Diospyros kaki. Lineage (NCBI taxonomy): Eukaryota > Viridiplantae > Streptophyta > Magnoliopsida > Ericales > Ebenaceae > Diospyros > Diospyros kaki. The sequence continues at coordinate 11,533,461 of BSEG01000003.1, forward strand.
ATCATACTTTATGGAAACCATTTGATTTCTTTCCTCGCATTTGACCATCGGCTCTTTTAACTTCCAGTCAATTGTAGCACAAGTTCACTCGCCAACTCGTAATCTCTAGACTTGCTCATCGACTCTAATGTCTAATTTCCTCAGCAATAGTGCTATTACTTTATTCGTACTATTCTAGCCTTTTTAGTCCACACAACCTGCGACATCATTATCATCTAATCAAAATCTCGAGACCATTCACCCTCAAGCATCACAATGAAGATATATTTTTCCCTTATCTAGCATCACACGTGACCTTAATATTACATCAAGGGTCTACTTTAGTCCTCGATCATCATTACATGAATGGTGGATTAGCTCACCGTTGCTATGGCTAATACACAACCAGGCTTCTTCTTTTCCAATCCTAATTTAATAGCTAGATCATTATGACCTTTATCCATGTCTTGCCAATCATCCTCGATCAAGCCACACATAGCTCAGCATCCGATAATCTCAAACCATCATTGGCAATTTCAGACTCATCATTTAAGAAATAGTCCCTATAATTTTTTTTTTTTTGAGAATACATCCTAGCATTTCTCTTGCTACCTCAATTTTCTCATGGCTTTCATTGACCGCATGCGTCTGGACCACATGTCTACAGGCTCTTTATTTCCAAAACTTGCCGACATCATTTTAATGAGCGTCCAGCTACACATCTATCAATCTGCCCACCAGGGCTATTTTAGACCTACCGTCTAACCCAACAGGAGTTCCATTCTCCACAATTGAAAATCCTAAATTTCCAATGGCTTTCAACCTATTAAGAATGCGGCTTTTCCTACTGTGATCTGATATCCTGGCACATATGCCATTTCCTAATTTTCTCAATCACGTCGAAAGAATCACACAATCATTAACACAACAATCTAGAAATGTCCCACCAACTAGAGTGGGTAGATACTTATGTCACTCATGATACTCTGATTCTCATCGAATCATGACTTTCACCGCATAAGAGATTCAATCTCTATTTCCTTATCGATATTACCCAAAGACCTTTTAGATCTTTCTTGAAAAACTTTAGAGTCTCATTACGATCCCTTACATTGTCAATCCTTAGGAAAATTCCTCAAAATCCCAAATCGATTCATCTTTGAAGATCTCTATTCAAATCACGTTACCTAGTTCCAATCATTTCCTATAAACAACTGAACCTCAAAACCTCCAAAGACTCTTTACTGAATGATACCTTAAACCTCAAATAACAATTCAAGTTTCCATTAAGTGCACAAGGCATAACTTATTCAAGTTCCTCTTCTCACAGATTTTCGAATCCTCAAGCCCATTTGGCACACTAAACCGTAGTCGCAAATTCTGCCGATTAGATTTCTCATCATCCTCCCTTAGGGTCGATATGACCTATAAGAAACTCTTTCCTTTTAGGTATCCGATCTCTTCCTTGAATTGAGATTGCCACCTCACAACTCTTCGTTAAGGCCTTGAACTGGCCATGCTCTACTACTCGAAATCTTATTTACCGAGGATCCACTGACTCTTGTATTTCGATCTTTAGATCCAGTTGACTATTGGCACACAACCATTCATGATCCGATTGCCATACTAGATACTGAGGTATTCTAACCCTCGAGCCTCGCAGTTTTCGTCATGTCACCAAACTCCCGAGATGACCACGAATCCAAATGCAATTCTTTAAATAGGACGCACAGTTCATACTCAATCCATCTCATTTTGGGTTGATTCCCAAGCCTTCTAGCCTCTTTCAACTAGCTAGTGGTATACCTCGCACCCTAAACCATTAGAACTTGGACCCTACACACTGCTAGGGTTGCTTACCCCATCTCTGCGAGTTACATTGGTTACACCACTGCCACCTCATCAATTGACGCAACTTACTTGCCATCACTTGACCACCTTTGGTCTCTTGCTTGACCCAATTTGTTGGATTCCTAATCTTACACATCTTCCTTTTGAGACACTAAATGATCCTCGAAATACTTATCATTTAACCCTAACTCAACAATTAGGCTATGTATATCAGACTAATCATCCATGACTCAATCATTCTTGATAGCTACCAGATATCCTATATCGTAAGCATTTCGACTAATGACCTCCACTCAATCCATCATTTCCTTCCTCAATATTTGATCAAAATCAACAATCTCCAAATCTCTCGGATCCATAATCATGGTTACCGAGTCAACCTCACACTCGGATCAAATCATCTAACTTCAATAGATAAGTCAATCCAACCAGCCATTTTATCGCTTAATAAGGTTAATATCCTCATATGAATAACATCTTAGACTTGAACTGAAAATTCCAGAATCTCTAAGTTGGGACTTCACTCTACGAACCATTCATGATTCAACTATTTTGGATAACTATCAGTTACCTTACCATTCAACCGAATAACCTAAAATCGATAGATGAATCCTCAAATTCCTATCATTTTCTTTCTCGAGATTTGTTCTAAATTAACAATCTCTAAACCATCAGCAGTCCCGAAGTCACCAAATAAAACTTAAGGCTCCCAAATGAACTTAAGCTCTGATACTAACTATAACGCCCCGCTTTCCCAGGTATGTCCTAACTTGGGACAATTCTGGGATGATAATTTTTTTTTCTTTCAAACTAATACTAAATCGCATCATTCCTCTCATCAATCCCAAAATTTTCAATCATTTTATCTCGAAAAGAGAATCATCATAACCATCAAACGCTGAAACTAGAATCGAACCTGACATCTTACATTAACATTAAATAATAAATCTAGTTTTTACATCATCGTCTCTCGAACTTAATCCTTAATATAAGGCTATTCATCAATGACTTAAAACATAACATAAGTTCTCAATATAACTTTAATACATAACACACGTCCTCAACTAGCATTTACACATAACATGCATCCTCAACTGACATTAACACATAACATGCATCCTCAACTGACATTAACCCTAAATGGGGTTATACATCGTCATTAACCATAAGGTTATACATCATCGTTCATCAAACATCAATCATGACTCATATCTTACATCATGGACTTTCAAAACGTTCAGATTTCAAAGTAGCAGAACTTAAATGCATAGGCTACATTATATACATTCATCTCATCGTTCATTCATTGTGCACTTAGAAAGTGCCATTTCATGCCTCATTCATCCTCGTACCTGCTATAATCTCCATCCAGAACGTTTGAATATTCTAGGGACAAAGCCCAATTAGATGATGAACCATCTAAGTAAGGGTATACAAATCATATTTAGTGCATGGATGCAAAATGTCATTTTCCATTTCATTTCGATTTGATCCAACCATACCTTAATGCTACTCTCCATTTTTACAGCCTCCTTCCCAGGCCGAGGTGTATGGGTGCACCGTTGGAAAAGCAACGGTCTTGGCCCGTACTCTCAAACCCTTATGCGAATGCATGGTCAATAATATCATCGTGAACATATGCACATTTCATCACCAATACATGTAAATGCAATTTACATGACATATTCACATCAAGACATAACAACATGATAAAACCGTTTACATAAAATTGGATTTTTGAAAAACCATTTACAAACCAAGCATTTTCATAAAACTAAATCCAATTGAAAAGTACCACTTACCTCATATGCATCTCAAAACATCTCAATTCTCGTGCTAGACTTTTAACGTACTCATTTTGGAATCTCAACATACCCTGGCCATTATATTTATTCGATAATATTAATATTCTATTTTTTATAATTTCCTCGTAATTTTCCTCCATTCTCACGAATTACCTCCATTTTTTTGTGTGACATCTCAATTTTTCGTGCATCCCCTTGATTTTCGCACACTGCCTTGAAATACGTACCCAAATCATTTTTTTTGCCAAATTTTTTGAAATATTAATACATCTTCATTTTCTATTTTTCAGGATTTCTTCTATAATTTTTTTCTTTTTTTTCTTTTCCCTTTCTTTTCTTTTTTCTTTGTTTTTTTATTTTCTTCACTTCATCTTCTTCCTTCTACACCTGCAACTCACGAACTAGCACTCCCATGGCCATGCCTAGCCTCATTCGGCCGTCGCTTGGAGCTCCTCTGGTCGCCATCCGCCTCCTCCGACCGTCGCCACCATCCACTTGCCACCGCCTTGGTGGTCATCGGCCTCCCTCGCGCACTGCTCGCGGCCATTGCTGGGCCTGAAAGCTTGCGACCGTTTTCTGCCTTCCTTCGTCGAGCTGCCTTCGGGCCTCATCTGGACGCCACTCACCTCGCTGTCATTGCACGACCCACCAGCCACCACAACCGGCCTCCCCGCTATTGCCCTGCTCTTCTCTCGTGCAGCTATGGCCGTTTGGAGCTTGCGGCTATGGTCTCTTGCGCTGCAATAAGCTAGCCCTTGGCAGACCACATCTCCTTCTCCATTTCTGGCTTTCCTTTCTCTCTACTCTCGATCTCCCTCGCATTTGCTTGCCGAAGCAATCGGCCATTGCTTCCATTTCTCTACCTATTACTCTCTCATTCGATCTCTGTCTATACGTATAGGGGAGCACCCCCCGACAGCCTTGGCCAACACTCCTCCCTCTCGACATTCACCTAGAATCCTCTGCATTTTCCTTAGCGCAAGACTCACACTTGAAGGACATCCCAACATGCTGCAAATCTGCTTCCCACGCCTTACGCATATATACATATATATTTTATATAATTTATACTAATATAATTATAGGTAAATGAATATTTAATCCTCATAATTATTTTATATCACTTGCGAATTTCACTAATTGCAAATACACCCCTAACAACCCATTAAAATTGCTTTACAATGCTTAAAATCTAAATTAATAACTTTAAATATACTCGATAAGGATGATTTTACACCTTGGGTCCTCACCAAGCTCTTGATTCATCCCGCAACCACCAAAAGCTTGATCCTTATGAAAAATTGGAGCCCTCCTAGGGTTCCGTTGACTTCCTGGAAGTCTCTTACGATAATTCGATTTTTCAGCCTAAAACGAAGCTGTATGTTAGCTGTGCCGAATATCGTCTCAATTCTGATTTCTTTTAAGTCTATAAATCCTATCTCGGAATGCTCATCGAGACCATACCATTTTTCATAGCCAATTACATTCTAGGGCATTCCCTCTAGTTGATTCGACGATTTATTTTGCTATCCAACTAATTTTTGTGTATTCAAACCTTGCTTAAATGACGTGGCGACCTTATGCTGAAACAAGGTCTTACAAACAAGTTTGAATGTAGTTTCACCTCATTGTCAGGCCATGAGCGAGGCAATGGGTTTGAATGTATTTTTACCTCATTGCCGGGCCGTGAGCGGGGTAATGTGCTTGAGTGTGTTTTTCCCTCATTGCCGGGCCGTGAGTGGGGCAACGGGCTTGAGTGTAGTTTTCCCTAATTTCCAGTCCATGAGGTGGGCAACGGGCTTGAATATGTTTTTTTCTATTTGCCGGGCCATGAGCGGGACAATGGGTTTGAGTGTAGTTTCACATCGTTGCTGGGCCATGAGCAGGGCAACGGGTTTGAATGTATTTTTCCCTCGTTGCTGAGCAGTGAGCGGGGCAAGGGGCTTGAATCTATTTTTCCCTCGTTGCCGGGCTATGAACAGGGCAATGAACTTGAGTGTATTTTTACCTCATTACCTGGCCGTGAGTAGGACAATGGGCTTAACTTTATTTTTCCCTCGTTACTTGAGTGTATTTTTACCTCATTACCGGGTCATGAGCGGGGTAATGGGCTTGACTGTATTTTTCCCTCATTGCCGGGCCATGAGCGGAGCAACAGGCTTGAATGTAGTTTCACCTCTTTGTCAGAACATGAGCGGGGCAACGGGTTTGAATGTATTTTTACCTCATGGCCGGGTCGTGAACGGGACAATGGGCTTGAGTGTGTTTTTCCCTCATTTTCGGGCCGTGAATGGGGCAACGGGCTTGAGTGTGTTTTTCCCTCATTGCTGGGCCATGAGTGGGACAACGGGCTTGAGTTTGTTTTTATTTCCCGGAAGTAAAACATATCAAACAAACTTTCATAAAGCAGTGTATAATAAAAATGATGACATTTTTTGAATGGTTTAGTAAATAAGTGAGTACATCCACTGGTTCATTTTGGGGTCTTATTGTTGCCTTTGATCACGGAATACACGGATCATGCACAATTTCAAACAATTTAGTTTCTTGATTTTTAACATAGTCTCTATTGAATATGTTTGAATTTCGCTCCCAGTTTTCTCTTTGTGGACATTAATGGTAGCTGATTGCCTTCTCCTAAGGGCATGTCCTTTCGTGGCTTGTCTTGCCTACGGATAAAATCTCTTCGCTCTTTTTCCCTTTTGTGGATGGCACGTAGTAAGTGCGTGCCTTCTTTTGATCCCCTCGAACCTATCCCACCCCTGCGAGCGTGGGGAACTTCATCAATAAGTAACAGGATGACACCACGACACTCGTATCATTGAGTAATGGGCGACCCAAAATCATGTTGTATGCTGCTGAAGGGGTTTTGGCCACCATAAAGTTTGCCTGTTGAGTCACGCTTTGGGGGTCTATGCCTAATGTGATTGGTAACTAAATGGACCCTGCCACTGGGACAGCCTCCCTAGTGAAGTTGTATAAAGGAGAAGACACTTTTCTTAATCGATCATGAGATATATGCATTTGTTCAAAGTAGTTCCAGTAGATCAAATTAACAGAACTGCCACTATCCACCAAGATTCTACTGATGAGGTGTTTGGAAACAACTGTAGAATTTACCATGGAATCATCATGCGGGAGTATTATATCACATCATCGGCAGGAGTGAATGTAATTGGCTCCTCGTCTTCTCTAACCTCCATCACTAAATTAACTTGGTAGGCCTGATGGACATATGTCTTTCGTGAGGCTGAAGTGCCTCCAGCCAGGGTTTCACCTCCTGAAATAACATGGATGGCTTGGTGGGTTGGTTCATTATCTAGATGAGGGTCTTGCCTGTGATCCCTCCCACTCTCTTATTGTCTTGGGTTTTGCCTTTCTTACCCCTCATGCCTGTCTTCTCTTCGTCAGGGTTCCCTACCTTTTTCTTCTTCATTCCATGCATATCTTTGCAAATGCCCTTCTCGGACGAGTATCTCAATATTATTTTTCAATTCTCGGCATTGGTCAGTGGTGTAACACCCCGTCCCATCGAAGGGCGTGCCACTATGCTGGGGCCCATCGTATACATACATAATCCCCTTCCTTATACATTTCTCATACATCAAATGCCGTATTTCAAAGGGAAAACCCCCCAGCAAATCATTAAAAATGCGGAAGTAATAATCGAAACCTGATATGGTATATACCTGAATTCACTATATATAATATCATAAAGAATTCGTACCATATATTACCATCAAATCCTCAAATACATACATACATTGATACATGTCTCCCGAGATAACATCTAACACCCTAGGTGCAAATTATATGAAACCTCGAGCATACGTCAGATACATTCCTCAATAAATTAAATACTGGAATCTCCTGCTGAATCCATCGGCCACGCCATCACGTGCCGTCATATCTCAACCTACTCCTTGCCTTAACTGCAAGTCTCAACTGGAACGTTGAATGTTCCAGGGGCATAACCCATTAGAAGATGAAACTTCTAGTGAGGGTCCAAAAACATATATATGATGCATGATGCAATAACATGAATAAACATATACCCATAATGTAACTTCTCAGGCCCACCAGCCCGGCTAAGAATCCTAGGCAAATCCCGAACCTCTGCGGGATAGGCCTAATGTTATTCCCTCAACGCCCTAGGGGAATTACGGCTACACTCTGAGGGTATCATCCCATCCCCATGCACAAGTTTTAATATGACAATAATATCGTGCAATGCAAATATCACGACTTCCAATGCAATATGACAAATGAATATTACAATTCATAAATAGCATGCATATATAACAATCATATCATAAATATAAGTTCTTGTGAGAATACCACTCACCTTTGCCCAAAGATCAAGACACCTCAAAAAGCGTGCATCGCCTCGATATGTGTGCCCCACCTCGATTCTCGTGCCAACTCTCAAAAGTTGCACCAATCTCATCATCTCGATCTCCTCAATCATAAAATAATATTTAATTACTAAATATCCTTAATATTCCATTTATTTCCTATTTCCTTTCATTTTCCTTCATTTTTGCCTCTAAAAATCCAAATAAATATCTATCAAACTATTTTATTCAATGTTTCTTCACAACAATTCATTATATGCTATGAACTTTCAAGGAAAAATATTGAACTTACCCGGATATTGCATTTTCACGCAAAACGAGGCTCTTTGGTGCAGAAACCAAAACATCGAGAATCCCAAATCCCAATCTTTTTGCCCAAACCTCCATAAAATATTTTTCTCGATTTTCTAACCATTTTTGCAGATTTTTCGGAGGCTGTACGCGCCCACACGTGCTAGGGCGAGTGGCGGCACGTGAAGGACCGCACGTGCAGGCCACGCGCCGGTCGTCTTCTTCGGCCAACTTTTTCTGACGAACTCCGATCTCTCCACTAGAAGCTTCCCCTCTTCCAGTCGATCCATTTGGCATGCTTGGATGCCCCAAAGGAGGTACGGAGCACCCTCAACCGGCTGGCCAAAGGCTCGGCCAAGGCGTCCGCCACCCATCTCCGGCGAAGCCCGAAACCCCTTTAAACCTCGACCAAAATGCTTCATTTTCTCCAGAATTCATCTTCAAGCCATGGGCAACTAAAGCCCCATGGTCTTGACTCCCAATTTGTTCTAAAACACGGTCGATTTGAAGCTAAAATTTCTCCAACTTTTGGCCACTTCGAATGCCTATTTATAGGCAAACCCGAGCACTCAATCCCCTTTGGCCGCCTTACCCATCGCCTTACCCAAGCCGACCAAAATCGCGACTTGCAGGTCGCGACAATCCGACCAGTTTTCTGGTTGGTTATTTCTTCAAAATCCGATCACTCGAGTGGTCGTTGTCCCCTCAAGCCTTTACAAACTTTGCTCCCCCGACCAAGCCTCACGTGACCTCGTGGTTGGATTGGCCGAAATCGACGACCAGAGACCCTATGGTCGAATCCCATTGGCCAAACTTTGCTTTAATTGCACTTTGGCCCCTTTATTTTTGGCTATTATATTTTAGCCCATTTCACTAAACCCCTCATCTTTCCTTTATTGCATTTAGACCCCAAAAGTCCTAAAACATCATTTTGACCCTTGAGGATTCTGAAACCACCTCGTTTCGGCCTCCCTTTAACAATTTTTAAAAATTGCACTTAGGCCCGAAACTTTGTTTTGGCCCTAAACCCATTTGTTTCTTCCTGAAACCTCTAAAGGGTTGTTTCTCATGAAAAACCGAAGTCCCCTCAAGCTTCCATTGACTTCCAAAAAGTCGTCTATGACAATTCGGCATTGTAGCCTAATTGGCAGCTGTCTTTTTAGCTGTACCGAAAACTATTTCCAATCTCATTTCTTTTGGCACCATAAATCTTATCTTGGGGTGCTTATTAATGCAACATCAATTTCCTTCGGCATCTCGACTCCAGGGTACTCTCGGCAGTCGATTCAGTAATCCATACGGTAATAAATTACCGTTATACCCTCAATTTATCCTTAAATTCCATTTTTACCCCAAGACAAATTACCCTTGAGTCCTTTAGATTTTCTCGGGTATTTCAAGTGGAATGACCACGTGTCCTATGATATATACAATATTCTTCCCTATTTTTTCCTAATGGATGGTAAACCTTTTTCGGGAGTCTAATGAGACCTGAACCTTCGATGGCTGCAAGTATGGTCGATCGAGATTTGAGAAGTTTAGTGTAGTGGTGGAATGGGGGCTGAGGTATATCTGATCCCCTAGCCTGTCTGGAGTCTTCTTCAACATCACGTTCCTTCCTTTTTCGCTCTTTGTCCTCATTCCCACCTACAACTCTCTTAACTTTCATATGGAACATGTATTTATTTGCTCTAGTAAACAAATATGCTAAGGATGTTAGTGGGTTCAAAGATATTGATTCTTGTAGAGGAGTTAGCTGTGTTTCGTGTAACATAGCAGACACTGCCATTGCAATTGGAAAATCATGAACTTCGAGGGTGGCGTTTCAAAATCTATCCACATATTAACGTAGAGTTTCTTTGTTCCCCTATCGAATACTACGTAAGTATGTGGCATCCTTTTTTCTTCGACTATTAATCATAAATTCATTAACAAATTCTGCTCTGAGCTGATAGAAAGAAGAGATAGGGGCCTCAGGTAAACTGTTGAACCATGTTCGGGCATGCCCTAACAGAGTTAAGGAGAAGGCTCAGCACATTATGTCATTGTCCCATCCATGCAATATCATTAATGACTCATAGTTTTGAATGTCATCATAGGGATCATCCTTGTCGGAATAAGGGGTGATTTGGGGCATCTTGAATATTTTGGGAAGTGGCTTCTCCAATATATCTGTAGTAAATAGACATTTTCTGCGTTGTTGCTCCTCCATGGCTGGGATCAATTTCTTTCGTTCAAGTACTTCTTCAACTACCCTTTTCATGTCATCGCATATACTTGTTGCTATTTGGTAATCATGTCTTGTTGGCGTGCTGGCCCTATTTTCTTGGTATCTCCGTCTTTGGGGGCTTCTAGGCCTATTTTCCTTTTGTAGGCTCTCATTGCTTCAGGGCATGGCGCGAGGATTCTTCCTTGGTGGTGGTGATCTATTCTCCCGAAGAGGAGTGGATCAAGAATGAGAATCGAGAGTGACCTCTTGATAGGAATCAACTCCCACTTCAGGCTAACGCTCAGGCAGTGGCATAAACCTTTTCAAGGTATCAGACAACATCCCTCTAGGCATAATACCTTGGACTATACCAACCATGTCTCGAAGTGCTTGCATGCCCTCAACATGTTGTTGTCTTAATGCTTTATACTCTTCCCATGAGACCATACGCGGTGGCTGTCGTGAAGTCCCAACTCGATTAGTGGGAGGTGGCCCCTAACCGGTGTTAAGTGGATGTGGGGTTGGTTGGTTCCCCACTTGTCGGCTAGGGAAAACAGAGCGATCACCTCCTTGGGGCTGAGAATTATGAGGAGGCGGAGGTGCTCCCTGCGGGTGAGCATCTAGAATAATGGGAGGTGTTTCCTATTGTTGAGAGTTCCGTGGTGGTAGGCATGTTTCTACGCCTTGAGAGAGAGTTTGTTGGTGTCCACGAGTGTTTTCTATTCTTAAGTTGACTTTTTGTCTTGCATTTCTCACAAACGACGCTAATTGTTGTTGCCAAAATACAACAATCCATTTTTTTTTCGTGGGCAGATGTAAAAGTCTCGTCACTGTGTACTGGGAGTCACGTCTTTAATGATGAGAATCTCGGAGAACAAGGGAATTCGTCAAACGAGTGGATCTGGTGATTTGGTGGGTCTGATAATCAGGTGGCCCAAGATAACAGAGTGGCCAAGGATAACTGAGTGGAGAAGGATAACCGGGTGGCCAAGGGTAACCGAGTGGCCCTTGATAACCAAGTGCCCAAGGATAACCAAGTAGCCCATGATAACTGAGTGGCCCAAGATAACTGAGTGTCCAAGGATAACTGAGTGGCCCTTGATAATCGAGTGGCCAAGGATAACTGAGTGGACTGCAAAATGAGAGCACCGTTAGGGCGCGGGTATCCTCCGATGCCTAAGTCAGTTCTCGAGAGCAAAAGTGTGAAATTGTGTTGAGGGGCCCAAAAGTGTGTACCTTGTGATGAAGGCATGGCCTCCTATTTATAGTAGAGGGTAAGGGGAGCCACGTGGCAATCACGATGAGATTTTTGTGGCCCATTCCAGATATTTCGCAACTCATTTTGAGGGTTTTGAAAAGCATCTGGCTAGTTGCGCCCGGACGTTTCATGTTGACGAGAGGAGGCTTACTCAGTCATGACCGAATGGGGGTCTTTTGTTTTGCGTCGATGCTTTTTACATTTTCTTTTGGCCTTTGTGCTCAGGTGTATCAATTTAAGCCCAATTTTCACCTTTATCAAGCTTGAATCTTTTAAAACTTAAAACATGAAAGTTGTGGATAATTCTCTTAGTTTTTTTGTAGGATTTTGAATCACCTCAATCAGAGCTTGGATGAGAGAGTCATGCCCGAAAACCAAAGCAGTGTCTCACCCACTCGGTCATGACTGAGTGGGTCATGAAAAGTAAGGGGGGATTGGTTTCCCACCCACTCGGTCATGACCGAGTGGGTCTTCATTCACTTGGATTTGAGGGTCTTTTTTCCTTTTGTCCTCGTTTGGATCCATCTTCGCTCCAATACTTGACTCTGAGGCTTAATAGTGCGTCTGCATCAACTCAGAGCCCAATTTCAGTGTTGATGTGACTGGGATCTCTCAAAACTCAAAACACAAAAGTTATAGATAATTCTCTTGGATTTCTATAGGATTTTGAATCACCTATATCAGAGCTCGGATGAGAGATTTATGCCCAGAAAACCAAAGTAGTGTCACACCTACTCGGTCATGACCAAGTGGGTCCTCCCCACTTGGTCTCGGCTTGACCTCTTGCTCATTCGGCTTGTTTCCTTGATCTCCTGCAACCCATTGGCCCTTTGGGCTTCATATCCATGTCTTGCGACTCTTTTAGGTCTTGTGACTCTCCAAGTTTGTAGGGCATATCAAAAGTAATTTGGAGCACCAAGATAATAACCATTAATAAAATAATTTCATTGATTTTTATCATCAAAGATATATCAAAGACAAAATATCAATCTATCAAGAACATACATAGTCTTTTGCTTTTGAAACATTTTTCTTTATTTATCCAATTATTCAAAACTAATTTGTACAAATACTTTAGGAGATTCTTTTAAATCTTAATACTTGTTTTTGCTAATCTCTAACTAATATAGAAAATCATAGATCATTTTGATTTAACAACTCATTTGAAATTAATTTTTATTTGAAAACCATATTCTTGACAAATGACTTAGGAGATAAATTGATTTTGTTTTTCATCATCAAAACCAAACATAAGAGTAAAATATTAAAGGATGCCCTAGTCCTCACACCTTGACTTGGTTCTCCAATTATCTATTCTATTGAATGATCTTACACAAATTTATAGCTCTTGGGTAGCTTACCTAAATCATTCTCGTCTAATGGTTTCTCTTGATTTTGTGATTGAGAATTTAATGGTTCATTTATAGATTCTTCTTGAATATTTAGTTTCTCAATTTCCTTGGATGGATCTATTATTGTTTGCTCTCCATCTTCGATTCTTATTTTTGTCTTAGAAGACTCATTGAATTTCATATGTATGGATTCCTCTAAGGTATTTGTTCTAATATTGTATATTCTATAAGCCTTACTAGTATTTGAGTGTCCAAGGGATATGCCCTGGTCACTTTTAGCCTCAAATTTTCCTACATTATCCTTTGTGTTCAAGATAAAACATTTGTTAGACCGGGAGGTGCTATGGCACACACCAAGAAGGGGGGGGTGAATTGGTTATATTAAAAAAAATGATAGAACTTGAAATCTTTTTGACCCAATTGAGGTTTTAGTGATTTAAAACATAGAACATATGAAATGACAAATGTAAAGCTCAATGAATGTAAAGTAAGAAGGATAAATGACAAAGGATTTATAGTGGTTCGTCTTAAACCAAGTCTAATCCATTACTTTAGCTACCACTAAAGATTTTAAACCAATTCACTAAAACCTCCTACTTACACAAGTAGACCCTCTAGTTCATGACTAGGAAAATTACAAAACCTCCCACTCAAATGGTCCCTCTAGCTACACAAACTAGGAAATATAAGAAGTGTAATAAAGAGAGGATCTAAGAGATAAATCTCTTAGTCACAAGATCTCACAAAAATACAAACATGGCTTGATATATATAATTACAAGTGAAGATCAAAGCCTTGAAGAGAGAAAAATGAAGCACAGTCGATGTAAATACAAATCAGTATAAATGTAAGCTCCTATCACTTCATTCCCATCCATTAGCCTTCTCTTGATCATCCTTGAGTTGTATTTATAGGCTTCCCAAAAGCTTTACTTGAAACTAGCTGTTTGTGACCGTTGGGATTTGAAAAACTAGCCGTTGGAAGTTTTCTGCGAAAAGAAATAGTCGATAGAGGACAATAGATAGTCGACAGATTCATAAATAAAATAAGGCATAGTCGACAAAACCATACCCATAGTTGACAGATCAAAAATATGAAGAATATTTCTATCTTCATACACAAGGATAGTCGATAAAAGAATTTTCATAGTTGACAGAACCAAATATAGTCAACAAATGCTTGGATATAGTGTACAGATGCATAGCACGTAGTCGACAGTTGTCAGGCATAGTCGACAGAACATAAACACATAGTCAACTATTCGCTTGGAAAAACTTAACACTAAACTGATAACATGTAAAAGAACACTTGATTGATACAACATATTTACATTTCTTTAGTTTAAGTTAATGTCCTCATTTTCTCTAATTTATATTTTACCTTCCATTTACTTTAATAAATAAATGTAAATAAGAAAGTATCCCCTATTTGGATTCAATAAAAATATAAAAAAAATCAAAATGCATAACAATAAGAAAGTAGAATTTTGGTTTTGAACAAACTTAGAATTTAACAATATTACCACCTTCAAAATACATACTTCCTATTTCATGAAAAATTCATTAAAATTCATTTTATCACCAATGGATATTAGATATCAAAATATCGGGAGATAGTTTGTCAAAATGAACACACTTTCAAAAACATGTTCTAGTTGGTCTTTTGCCTTAGAATTATTTTAACCAACCATTTCAAGGCTAATTTTGAAAAATACCTTAGGAGATTTTTTTAAATCTTTAATACTTGTTTTTGCAAATCTCCATATGTATAAGAATGAAATTAACTTGGTTTTCATTTGAACAAAATAGAGCTTGATGTTGAAATTGACATATGTTGAAAACCATAGCCTTGACTCGTGACTTAGGGATTAAGCCAATATATGTTTTTCTTCATAAAAAACTAATGTATAAAAATCAAACAACAACATTTACATCCAAAGGCTCTAAAATATGATATGTTAGGCTTTTTCTCATAGTATAATTCAAATGGTATTTTCTTGATGTCTTGTTTTAGATTAAAGCTATTTAGGATATATCAAGTGGTATTGACCGCTTTGACCCAAAAATAAGAAGGCAAGCTATTCTCCTAAAGCATGGTCTTAGCCATCTCTTGAAGAGTCCTGTTTCTCCTTTCAACAACTCCATTTGTTGAGAGATTGTAGGTGTGGATAATTGGTGAAGGATACCATTTGCTTCATGAAGCTCCATAAAGTGTCTATTCGCAAATTCCTCACCATGATCACTTCTAATAGTGATAATTTTATCATCTTACTCTATTTCAACTCCTTTAGGTAATTTGAAAAAGTTTTAAAATGCTTCATTTTTTGATGCTAAAAACATAACCCATGTAAACATGAAGAAATCATCTACTACAACATGTGCATAAAATTTCTCACCCATGTTTCTTGTTTGAGTGGGTTTAAATAAATCTATGTGTAAAAGTTGTAGTCTTACTGGTTGATATTTCATTTTTAGATTTAAAGGAAGCTCTAGTTTGTTTTCCTTGGCAACAAACATCACAAGAAATTTTTTTATTAAATTTTACATTTTTTTAAGTAAAAGAGATATCTATAGACAAAAAAAAAAAGCATCTGTATAGAATACAAACCAAGGCATACCCCAGTGTATAATATCACAGAAGTGAAACACACACTCAAGATTCACACAAGATTGGATCTAAACAACATAAC
The DNA here is from genome assembly GCA_036245055.1 of Diospyros kaki. Taxonomy (NCBI): domain Eukaryota; kingdom Viridiplantae; phylum Streptophyta; class Magnoliopsida; order Ericales; family Ebenaceae; genus Diospyros; species Diospyros kaki. Next base: position 11,549,250 of record BSEG01000003.1, read on the forward strand.
AGAAACAAAGAAGCTACATGAAATAGAATATAACGTACATCTCTAGATGAAGTTAGCTCCAGGACCAAAGGTGCTTTAAAACACATCTTCCAGATCAACGCGAAGACCAGGATCAAGGAGCGAGCCTGAAGGCAGCCATAGATAAAGCCACTAAACTGACAATGTGTACAAAGTGCCAAACTAGGACCAGAGAGATGAACAAGTAAGTGACACCAAGGAGCACTACTGAGCAATCAACCCTGGGACACATACTGGAATAAAAAATCAGGGCTACAACCTTCAATACATAGACCAACTCAGGAGTTACCTTTTTATTGTGGAGACACACAAGGGTTCTACTTGCTCTAAGTTACTAAGTATGCTGACATACAATTTGACTATAGAGGCGCACAGGGGTTCAACTTGCTCCAAGTTACTAAGTAGACGACCACCTGAGCAGGCAAGATCAAGAGGCAGCAAAGCCACTTTACATGACATCATATACAAATTAAGATCTAGGATTGAAGGATAGCATCAGCTTTGGTCACCAGAGTTTCATAACTCTAGTGAACTCCCTGACACACCCCAGTGATCCAACACTGTCAAATCATATCCAACATTAGGGCTATCTATCGTTTGATTGTGGAGGCGCACAGGGGCTCTGCTCAAGTTACTAAGTAGAATGGTTTACCTAAGTCAGGAGTGTTGGTCGGTAGAAAGTTTCCAGAAATGCCGCAATGCACAGCTTTGTAGAGAATGGGGAAAAGGGATGGTGGCTAACCATTTCCACACAACACACTATACCTGATGGGCGAGCTGATTCATAGATTGCTCGGTACCTCGCTAGCACCAGTTGTTGTGCTCACACCATAAGAAATTGACCATCTCTTATAAGACCAATCAGTTAGCAACATGCCAAGGATTTTTACCTTTCCACCGAGCCACCGTCCATAGAACCCCCATCTCCCATCGACGTCAGGGCCATGCAAACTTCTTTGAATGTCGAAAAAGGACAACACCTGCCTAGAATAAGAACACTCAAAGAATAAATGGTTGTGTTGCCTAGAATTTGCCCTACAAAGAAAGCATCTGTTGGGAAAAGAAAGAAACAAGTTAGCATGGTCAAGAGTATATAATTGTTTTTTAACTGCTAAGCATAGAATAAAAGAATGTGCAGGGATTCCATACCCAAACCAAACCAATCGATGCCATGGGACTCGATCTCGTTGCTCTAAAAAACCCTGTAAGACAGACTTAATAGAGAAGGCAGCATCTTGGGCCAGGGTCCAATTCAGCACATCATTACTCCCAACCCTATGAGGGCTCGACTTTCGGTGCTGAATAAGCTCTAGGGAGGGAGATGCCAGTCTGATGGCCATGCCCACCTACCATCAGCAATGATGTTAGAGACACAAGCAGTAATAGAGATACCCAGTCGCCGAGGGAGCTGACAAGAAAAACAATCAATAAGGATCCCAAGCAAGTGCCATTTATCATACCATAGAAATACTCGGCTGCCGTCCCCCACCTTCCACCCAAACTTATCAACCATTTTACCCACATAGACTTGCTTTTGCTCGGTAAGACCCTCCAAATTAACTTAGTCTGCATTACCTGATTCCACAAATAGAGAGGTTTTAATCCAATACCTCATTGCTCCTTGGGACAACACATATCATGCCACACAACCTTAGCTTTGTGGGAGTCCTCAACTTACCCACTTCAAAGGAAATTCTTGATGATGCTCTCTAACTCTTTAATCACCTGCTTAGGTAGCAAGAAGATAGAAGCCTAATACAGGTAAATCGTAGCAATGACCGATTGGGCCAGCTAAAGCCTACCCCCAAAGGACAATGACCGGTTGTGCTATGAGCACACCCAACTCCTAATTTTATCCAAGATGGGCTTACAATCCCCATAGGCTAGCTTCATCGATAAAAGGGGAACACCCAGGTATCTCATGGTAAGTTGACCTCTGTGGAATGTCAAAGTAAGGAACATATTCTCTCACAAGGCCTCATCTCAATAAGATACAAAGCAGTCACTGTTCAGGGGATTAGCATGTAGACCAAACATCAGAGCAAATTTCCTCAAGCACTCTTTGAGGATTCTAATGGAAGTAACGTCTCCGTGAGAGAATAATAATAAGTCATCAGCATACATGAGCATCACCATCTTGGATTGCTCACACCTCCAATGAAACTTGAAATCAGGAGATTGAACGTGCCTACTGGCAATACCTTGTAGCACTTACATGACCAACACAAATAGATAGGGCGATAGTGGGTCTCCTTGCCTTAGGTCCCTACCTCCCCGAAAAAACCCATCCAGTTGGTTGTTTATCTTAACTAAGAAGCGAGAGGTGGTGACACACTCACGAATCGAGCCACAGAACTTAGGCCAGAAGTCATCAACTGAAGGATAGCTAAAAGGAAATCCCACTCCACTAAATCGTAAGCCAATGCCAGGTTAACTTTCATAGCACACCTTGACTGGCCCTTATAAAGCTGGTATTTATGCACTAACTCCTAGGCTAATAAGACATTATCTCCTACTGATTGGCCTGGCACAAAAACTGTTTGGGACTCATCAACCAAGTTTGGAATGGCTATCTTCAACTTATTAGCCAATATCGATTTTATAAACAACATTACAATACGAGATTGGCCTAAACTGTGCCTAGGACTCCGGATAGGCAACCTTAGGGACTAGGTTAATAATTGTGGCATTGACCTCTCCTAATAAATGCCTCATACCAAAGAAATTCCTAACGGCCTCCACCACATCAGATCCCACCACTTCCCAAGCTTTCCTAAAGAACTTGACCATGAAACAATCAGGCCTCAGTGCTTTATCGTCTCTCATACTAAACAAAACCTACATTATCTCTTCTGGAGTCACGGGAGCCATGAGGTCCTCCTAACTATCATTAGCCACCTGATTGACCATATATGGGGTGATATTGCTCAAATGGAGACCCGACACCTGAGCACTACTCCCTAACAGATTCTAGTAATGGTTCATTAGAGTCCCAACTACCTCCTCATTTGAGTCCATTGTGGTAACCATCTTCCCTCTACAAACTTAGAATATTTCCATAATTAGGTCGAGCCACCATAGACTGGAAGAAGTGCCGGGAGTAGCGATCGCCCTTCGCTAACCACAGCACTCGAGTTCTCACCCTATGGAAATCTTACTCTTGGGATAAGGCAGCCAACAAATTCCTGCTTAACTCAGACTCTCTCTGTCAAAGAGCAAAATCACTAAGGTTATCAATGAAACTCGGGTGAACCTGGTATAACTTGGCCCTAAGATCAATGGCTCTCACAGTGATATGTCAATGGGCCTGATTGAGGGCCTTTATAGCCCATTTAATGACCTTAAGCTTACAAACCAAGCGATACATCGGATAACCTCGTACCACCAAACCACATGATGACCTCACTTTGTCAAGGAATAAAGGGTGATCTGTTAAGTGGTTAAGGAAACGAAATGGGCCTCCCCTTGGCTGGACAGGCTCAAACAAGCTAACCACTGCAGGGCTATGATCTGATACCCCTGCTGAAGATAACCATACTATTCTAGAATCTACTTAGCCAAATATCATTCACAATGACTCTATCAAGCTTATAAAAAATACTATCCTCTCCCGAATGCTTATTATTCCACGTTAGAGTAGGGCCACTATAGACTAGGTCTTGAAGCGGGAACTCCAAAAGGAAGTTATTAAATCGACTCATACCTAGGAAGACCCCAGTATTGCCTCCATACATCTCTAAAACATACCGACAAACATTAAAGTTACCCATAAGGACCCAAGGCTTATTCGAGATTATCGCACCCATTCTCTGAAGGGAACACCATAAATTTTCTCAGTCCACATCTTCATTCTTAGCATACACACTAGTCAAAAGAAAAGGGAATGGAGGTTTGTTGGAAATGTATGCCCTAAAGACACGTTTTATTTAATTTATGGTAATGATGTTTCTTTTAGTTAGTTTATTGCACATATATTATTTGCATTTAATTGTTGGAAAAGTGTCCATACTATTAAGTAAGTGATTCATGTGATGGGTCGTTCTTCACAGTTAAGCATGAATCATGGGTACTTAATAAGCAAGAAAAATATTACTCTTGATCTTTTGATAGAACTGGGCATTCTATCATGATAAGATCATTGTGCAATAGATCCTAATGGAGGATGGCTTGCCTTAGCCAGTAAATAGTCCATTTACTCTAATTGTACAAGCGCATTTGGAATGCGTAGAGTGGACTTGTGATAGAAGCTAATGACAAAGTACTAATTATCATGGAGCTAGTCTATCACTGCTACTACGTGGACGAGTACTCTAATACTTGAGTATTAGTTGGTGGTCTAGTGAACCTAGAGCTATATTCTTAGATTCACTGTAGGTGAGGTCTATCAAAGATCAATAACCTTGTGAGTTGGGAGTATGGTTTCTAATTAGCTAAGACAGACTAATATAAGATAGTTTCTGTGATTCACCCCCTTGTGATTGTCCAAGAATAATCAAATAATCCAGGGCCCTGGGAACGTGACTTAAGAGTGTGTGCTTCTGGGTAGCTCCCAGTGATAAGCAAGTACATTCGAGTAGTCACGGATTATTGGACTAGTGATCTAAGGATGGTAGAAATCATTTAGAGAGGTGTTAGTACATTATTCCTTTCTAAATGATGGGTGTTACGCAGAGGGGTATTTTCATCATTACACTAGTAGGTCAAAGACATCGCACATGCAAAATTATTCGTGGGGTCAGTGTTACCATATGGTGATAGTTGGAACACTTAGAATGACAAAATATAGCTATTGGGTAGTAGGGATATTTTGGTCATTTTAGTAGCCATGAATAATTTATCTTTTGGTCCCCGGGGTAGCTCGATATAACTCATGTATTATTTAATACATTTAGCTTATTGGGTGAATTACATTGAGAGAGAATTATTTTATTCAGAATGGTCCATAATTAATTGGGCTAGAATAAAATAATAGTTCATTGGTTTTAATTAATTAATTGGGCTAACCCAATTAGAAAATTAATTAAATGGACTTGGCCCACTAGGGTTTGGCCCACTAGGGTTTTAACCCTAGGGTTCTCCCTATATATATTCTCTCTCTAGTTGTTTTTTAACCTAAGTCGTTTTTTCTCTTCGTCACCAAGAGAGGCCACGAGTTTTGAGTCATACCTTGGAAGATCAAGAGATCTGATGCGAAGGAGCCGAAGGATTGCAGGACAACCGTCGTCTCCACCACGAGAAGAAGCTGCCGCTCTTCCTCCTCCGGTTGCTCCATTCCGTCCGGTAATCCGAAGGAAAAGTAAGTTTCCTAGATTCTAATCACTACGAGGATAAGTTTTATTTTTAAAACGCTTCCGTTGCATGCTTTGATCCTCGTGGATGGTCCTTCAAGGTTATCGCTAGAAACACAGAAATGGAAGATTTGGTCAGATTTCCCTAGATACTCTAAGTAGACAACTATCGAATCATATCCTATCCAAATATGCCCATTATGACAACAATTGTAATCAAACAGCCACTCCCATGAATGCATAATGAGGCACAAGACGATATGCACCTGGGCTTCTTGAACTCTGGTCTCCAAGAGCACCACCATGGACAACTTATGTTGAGAGATGAGAGACCTAACCTCTCCTTGCTTCGGGCCTTGATTTAGGCCCCTAATATTCCATGATGCTGCTCGCATAATGAAACATCCTCCTGCAGGGAACTCCCCAGGCCCCCACCATCGGGGCTCACCACTATCTTCCTATTGTCTTGTTTCTTCTTGCTCTCTCTCTTCACCTTAGATTTTGGGATTGTATATTTAGACACACTAGAGTTTGAATTATCAAATCTCTCTGAATTAAATGATTCTTCTCCCTTATTATCTGAAATGCTTCCTCGAGCAGGCTTTTTATCACCCTTAATAGCCCTAGAATCCTCAAGTTGAGGTATTTGAGACATAAGCTCTTGAGGAGAGGAAAAATCATGGTCCTCCTCTAATAAGACACAAAATTGGTTGCTCCTCAAAGGACTAGCTTCCAAAGAATCCTCCAAGTTATGTGTGGGGGTGATCCTCAAGCACTTGTTACTGACATCCCTAGATGGAGCAGGCACCGAATTCCTTTTAACCCATATTGTAGATTTATTAGCCATTATTTTATTATTTCCTTGGATTTCCTCATGGCCCTTTTACCTCCCCTTAGTTGGCGTCCTAGGAGAATTAGCTGGGGCCTTAGGATTATTAGGGACCAAATTCTTGGGCCTATTTGGGAATTTAGCCACTGAGTGACCAAGCACCACACAATGTGAACAAACTGAGGGCAACCCTTGATATTCTAGTAGCAATCTCAAAACTTTGGGTTCCCCTGTTAAGTTATCTACCCGTTGGAGTAATTCAATATGACTAAAAAAACTAGATGATGCTTTAACTTTAACACACACTCTAATGAAGCGCAATCTAGACCTCCCATTAGTCACTTGATCAACATGTAGTGGCTTACCCAATGCGCTAGTAACCATGGAGTATCCCTTCTTATTCCAACCCTCAAAAGGGACCCCATAAATTTTTTCCCACATAGTGTTAAGCTAACTTGAAATATTTAATTTATTTTGGAGTTTTGATAATTAACAAAAAGACCAATTTTGAAATGTGTACAAATCATTAACCCCCAATTATATTTTTTATAGATTTAATTCAAGTAAAGTATATTTATTTATTCAAATTATTTTGTAAATATGATTTATTGGAGAAAATTCATTTTCATCTTTTTGTTGATCATTAGTCGACTAAGCAGAGAGCATCTCTGCATAAGTGTTCTTTTTCTTGCAGCATTATTCAATTGGGCCGAGCAGTGTTTTTTCATTAGTTGACTAAAACTCTCCATGAGTCGACTTCAGTTCTAGGAAAGTTGACTAAAGATGTAGGTAAGTCGACTATTGATTTCTATTAGTTGACTAAAGATTCAGCAATAGTCGACTAAAGGTTCTGATTAGTCGACTATTCGAGTCTAATAGGTAGAAAAATTTAAAAGGAAAGCAGGTCATCCTAGGGAGTATATAAATGTCTTTAGCATGGATTGAAGCCTCTCTAATTACATTATGAACATTCAAAGAGTTGTAAAAAAGAGTCTTCAAAGCCCTTATTGTTTCATTTGAGATTCGCAAGGCTTGCATGCACTATTGTTCAATCAACATCAAGCCCAAGGCAATCAGAGGTTGAAGAGTTGAAAAGAGACCCATTTTCATCTCCATCAATTGAGGGTATAATCAGTTTATTTTATCATTGCCTTGTAATATTTTTGATTCTATGATTTACTTGTGTCCCTATGAGGACGATCTTTGTAATCATTAAACTATCATGTGGTTTGTTTTAGTTTCCTAGATCTGGTGAAAATCTAGGTGTTTGTGTGTAGTTCCCAAGGTAAGCTAAGGAAAAACCTTAGCGTTGATTGGTTTTGTTGTGCCATCGAAATTGAGAATAAAAAATAAAAGAAAATAATAAAAAAATGTCAAAGATAAGCAAAGCTAGGAGTAAATTGCCCCCAGCCTTGCGGCGTAATGCCGCTAGCCTCGCAGCATGGGCTAGCCGTGAGGCCAGCCTTGTCGCTGCTCAAGAGCAGCAGCTAGCAGTTGCATGCGGCGAGTGCCGCGGCCCCCACAGGGGGTGGCCGCAAGGCTTGAGCCTTGCGGCCACCAGCGCTTTAGCTGACCGCAAGGCTCAGCCTTGCGGCCATTTGGTGGCTAGCTTGCGACCACCAACACTTTGGCTGGGCTGAAAGGTTCAAGCCTTGCGGCCACTTGTCCTCGCTGCCCCTGCCGCAATTTGTCTCGCTGCAGGTTCGTGATGATCCCCTTTCGTTAAAGTCGCCCCCATTTAGCAAACGCCACGTGTCGACACTAGCCATCCTTGAGGATTATGTCCTATAAATACCGAGCTACTGGGCATTAACGGGGACTTCCAACTTCAGTAAAACGTGTCACTTTGAATACACTTTTACTATTTTCGTGAATAGTCATTGGGATCCGAGATTGACTTTGGCTTCGGAGGGTCTTCGGGGGGAGATTCCCGCGAGCCCTCTAACATATTTTTTGAGCATCAACAGGGTTAAATCTTTGTGGCGGACCTAGCGGCGAAGGCATAGTCTTGCGGTGAACCTAGCGGTGAAGGTAAAGTCTTGCGGCGAACCTAGCGGCGGCGGCAAAGTCTTGTGGTGAAGCTAGTGGTGAAGCTTGTGGTGAAACCTTGTGGCAAAGCTTGTGATGAAGCTTGTGGCGGAACCTTGCGGCAAAGCTAGCGGCGAAGCTTGCGGCAAAACCTTGTGGCGAAGCTAGTGGCAAAGCTTGTGGCGAAGCTTGCGGCAGAACCTTGCGGCGAAGCTTGCGGCAAAGCTAGCGGCGAAGCTTGCGGCAAAACCTTGTGGCGAAGCTTGTGATGCGAGCATATGAAGATCCCTTTGGTTGCATCTAAAAGCCCACGAACAAGTTGAGCATTATCCCAAGAAAGCCAAACCAGATTCAAGCAAAGGAAACAAAATAAGAAAAAGAATGATATAGACTTCACACTCCAGAATAAGAGAAGAAGTTGGGAGCGATAAGCCTTGGAAATTGGACGCCACAAGATTGGAACAATCTTGATAAGTCTTGAGTTCTTGGAAAAACCAAGTGAGAAAGTTCTCCTTTCAATAATCACGAAAATTAACCACCCTTTTGAAGTGTTTACAATTCACTTTAAATAGAAAAACAAATATGAAATAACTACCCAATAACTACCCACTACCCAAATGCTCAATAACTACCCACTACCCAAATGCTTAATAACTACCAGCCACACACTCACCCCACTACCTTAATGGCGGGTACCCTCCATAATATAATTTAAAAAATTAAACAACTATTTTGTTGGCCAGCTACACATGGACATAGGCTTGACTACCACTTGTTGTCTTCCAATTGGTAGATGCATCAGTAAAGCCTTGTTTGGCTCGAATGTCTTCAATTAGCCCGTTTAGTGTCTCTCTCATTTTCTTTGTCTTTGCTCTTGTGATTGGACCTCCTTGTAGGCTTAGGCTTAAAGGATCTTTGGCATCTTTTACAGCTCCATTGATCTCATCAGTCCCCCTCTCCTCAAGAGGATTCGTCCACGAATCATCACCTACATCAAAAGGAGTTAAGTCAGAAACATTAAAGGTAGCACTAAAATTATACTCACCAGGTAGGTCCAACCTGTAAGCATTGTCATTGATCCTAGTAATCACTTGAAATGGTCCATCACCCCTAGGATGCAACTTAGAACGCCTTTGAGCTGGGAATCTCTCCTTGCGCATATGTACCCAAACCCAATCGCTTGGTTCAAAAACTAGTTTCTTTCGACCTTTGTTGGCTTGAGTAACATATTACTCGGTTCATTTTTGAATTTGCTGCCGCACTTTCTCGTGCAGTTGTTTCACCATTTCTGCCTTTTGCTTTCCATCTAAATTGACACACTCAACAAGTGGTAAAGGTAATAAATCCAATGGAGTTAGCGGATTAAAACCATAAACTACCTCAAATGGAGAATGGTTAATGGCAGAATGGACACTACGATTATATGCAAATTCCACATGTGGTAAGCATTCTTCCCAATTCTTCAAATTCTTTTGAATGATGGCACGCAATAGAGTAGACAAAGTACAATTCACTACTTCAGTTTGTCCATCCGTTTGCGGGTGGCAAGTAGTAGAAAATAAAAGTTTTGTTCCCAACTTACCCCACAACGTCTTCCAAAAGTAGCTTAAGAATTTAGCTTCTCGATCCGAGACTATAGTCTTTGGCATGCCATGCAAACGAACAATCTCTTTAAAGAACAAATCTGCAATGTTGTTAGCATCATCTGATTTATGGCATGGAATGAAATGTGCCATCTTGGAGAACCTATCAACAACAACAAAAACAGAATCTTTTCCCCTCTTAGACCTAGGTAAACCCAATACAAAATCCATAGAAAGGTCAACCCAAGGTTCACTCGGAATAGGTAAAGGAGTATATAGACCATGGGGTGAAACTCTTGATTTGGCTTGCTTACAAGTGATACACTTTCCACAAACCCTCTCAACATCCCGTCGCATGTGGCCAAAAGAAATGCTTAGTTAATACATCTAATGTTTTTCTCACTCCAAAATGTCCCATTAGGCCACCCCCATGAGCCTCCCGCACATGTAATTCTCTCAAAGAACTTATAGGCACACACATTCTATTCTCTCTAAATAAATACCCCTCATGCCTATAAAATTTCCCAAAAGCCATTTTCTCACAAGCCCCATAGACATTAGCAAAATCTGGATCACTAGGATACAAATCTTTAATATATTCAAATCCTAACAGTTTAGCATTCAAAGTTGAAATAAGAGCATACCTGCGAGATAATGCATCTGCAACCACATTTTCTTTTTCGGGTTTATATTTGATCACATAAGGAAAGGTCTCAATGAATTCTAACCATTTTGCATGTCGTTTGTTCAGCTTCCCTTGTCCTTTCAAGTGCTTCAAGGATTCATGATCAATGTGTATGAAAAATTCTTTCGGCCATAAATAGTGCTGCCATGTCTCCAAGACCCGAACCAAGGCATACAGCTCCTTATCATATGTAGGGTAGTTAAGGGCTGCTCCATTTAGCTTCTCACTGAAAAATGTAATGGGGTACCGCTCCTGCATTAAGACAGCTCCAATGCCAATACCTGAAGCATCACACTCAACCTCAAAGGTTTTAGAAAAAATGGGTAAGGCAAGTATTGGTGCAGAACTTAATTTCTCTTTGATCAAATTAAAAGCTCTTTCTTGCTCACTTCCCCACTTAAAACCCGCACTCTTTTTAATAACCTTAGTCAAGGGTGCGGCCAAAGTACTAAAATCCCTAACAAATCTTCTATAGAAACTTGCTAGGCCATGGAAACTTCGCACTTCGGTGATAGATTTAGGTGTAGGCCATTCTTTGATTGCTTTAACTTTCTCCCCATCTACCTCAACCCCTTTATCACTTACAACATATCCTAAGAACACAATCTGATTTGTGCAAAAGGAACACTTCTTGAGGTTAGCAAATAACTTCTCTTTTCGTAAAACCCTTAGACCATTTTGCAAATGCTCTAAATGCTCATTTAAGGTTTTGCTATAGATTAGGATGTCATCAAAGTAAACCACTACAAACTTGCCTATAAAAGGACGCAAAATATGGTTCATCAAACTCATGAATGTACTAGGGGCATTAGTTAACCCAAAGAGCATCACTAACCACTCATATAAACCATATTTTGTTTTAAAAGCGGTTTTCCATTCATCTCCTTCCCTCATTCTAATCTGGTGATATCCACTTTTTAAATCAATTTTAAAAAAGATACATGAACCATGCAATTTATCTAACATGTCATCTAATCTAGGAATGGGATGGCGATACTTTATAGTGATTTGGTTGATGGCTCGACATTCCACGCACATCCTCCATGTCCCATCCTTTTTAGGCACAAGTAAGACTCATCTAAATATATATAAAACCCATCAAATGCTACACTCAAAGATAGCCATATCTGGACAAATTGCAATAGTAGCAACTTCAAACCCGATTTCGACCTTTATGAATCCCGAATCTCTTAAAACTGAAAACATGGAAGTTGTATATATTTTTCTTTTCTTTCCATATCATCTTGAATCAGCTCAATCGGAGCTCATATGAGAAAGTTATGACCTGTTTACCACGCAGTGTCGAATCTGTCCAGAATAGTCCCATATGAATGAGTTTCGAATGAGTTCCTCCCTCATTCGAATGAATTTCATGATTTACTATTCATATTGCTCTAATTTTTGCCTAACATTCGAATGCAACAGTTCCCTCATTCGAACGAATTTCTCTATCATTCGAATATGTTAGAAGTCATTCGAATGTGCCTCTTAAACTTGCGATTTGCTATAACAGTTCTGACCATACTTCATTCTTTTAGGTATATCTTCCTGTGATGATATCTGATTTAAGATCCGTTTGATGCGTTGGAAACTAGACTTCATAGGCTTCGATTCATATATTATTTGAATGATTTGGTTATGGTTTGGGCCCATATCAACCCGATTAATTTCTGTCATGAAATTCGTAACTCTCTGTTCGTGTAATCCGACCACCTGGTGTTCTTGGGCTTATAACTTTCTCTTCCCATTTCCAAATTGAGATCCGTTTATTGGGTTATAAACTAGACATTCTAGGCTTTATTTTGATATATTATCTATATTATTTGGCTTTAAATTGAGTCTGTAATGGCCCCGTCATTCTTAGATAAAAATCTGAAAATTTTACTGTTTGAATCGCCTATATATATATATATCATAAGCCCATTCGAATGGCTGGGCTGCCATTCGAATGGTGTGCCCTTAATCCGGAAGATCCATTCGAATTTCAGCTGTCCCATTCAAATGCCCTTGACTTATCTGAATGATACCCTCAGACCCTATTCGAATTGATCTGCATATATGCATATAACTCATCCAAATGCCACTTAAACCATTCAAATCATACTCACCTATATTTATATATGTCATTCGAATTGCCTCACTGTTTCATTTGGAACCCCTTGCATATGTACCTTATAACCATACGAATAACCCCAACTGTATTTGAATACCATGCCTTAAATCCAAATACCTTGGCTGGCCTTTGAATATCACACTCCAAATTCAAATGAACTCTATACATGCTCATATATATATATATACCTATTAAATAACAACTTAGCACGGTCATCTTCTGGAAATCAAATTACCTTAAGCTATACACTCTTTTAGCAAATCAAAGCCAAATCTAATAGTAAATAAGAATATACAAGCGTGACCATGGTAAGTGTATTGAATGCACAATTTATCTATTTTAAATGATCCCAAAAATGTCCAAATTATGAGATGCCTTAGTGAAATTCCTTTTAAATATTTCTTATAATATGATCATCAAATTAAACACTCACTGTTTGTGTAAAAGATCAATACTAACTTGTCAATGAGCAAACACACATGGTGTGGTATTTTAATTGCATGGGGACTAATCATGAAATTGAGCTATGAGCACGAATGCAAGTAAATGTGAGACACCCGAAACTTATTCATGGGAATCAAGCCTTTCATAAACATAAATAGAATTTCGAAACATGCTTCGCAGCAAAAACGTTCATATAAAATTCAGATGTTTAACATTAAAATACTTTGTTTCAACATAAAGAAAGAAAACCGAATTTAAATTCTTGAAATCTCTTTTGAACAAGCCACCACGCTCCACATCCATGCTCCGACCTCCTTATTCATAGCTACCTGGGGGAAAATGTAAGGGGTGAGATAAATCTCAGTAAGCACAGATGAACTATAAACGTGTTTTTAAAACATGGCATAACATGAACTTGAAAACTTAAACATGAGGAGACACGATAGGATCTACCAACTTGTCGGGGTAAGAATCTACGTGCGTAGCGCTACTAAACTCCGGTCCCGTAACTTGCTTGAGGACCACATAAACATGATTTCCATGAGTTAAACATGTAGATAATTCATATCATATTGTACTTACCTTGAAACTTGGTTGGAAGAAAAGATAGATCCTCATCTTTTGATCCTCTCAATGAAATCACCTCGAAACTACTTGGAATGATTTGTAAACAAAACCTATGGCCCTATTTATAGACTTTCCAGGCCAATCACACGATGCCACCTCAGGGGGGGTTATAAAGCCTTATCTTATCTTTAAAGAAAGGTGATGTCATTGCTTACATCATTGATTGGTATGACATCATCGCTTACATCGTCGCTTACATCATCGCTTATATCATTGCTTAAATCAACACTTACATCATTGCTTACATCATTTCCCTATCAATCCAGTTTCAAAGTTTACACCTTGGCCCGAACTGTTGGGTAATTGCATTTAGACCCCTTATAACTTAAGTAATTGCATTTAGACCCCTTATAACTTGGTTCTCGGGTCAATATTTAATTACATTTTAGCCCCTGAAGAAAGGATAAATTACGCTAATACCCCAATATTTTAGCTAAATTACACTTTTACCCGAACTTCAATATTTACGATTTTACCCTTGGTTCAGAAACTAAACTTTTGACTCAAGACATCCTGAATCCCTTGAAATGTCCTACTTCCTCAAGTATCTGAAGAGAATAATCTCATATATTTCATCATATTTGAGTCCAAAAATCTCGGGTGTTACAAAATGCATACTGTGACTGGTTAAATGAAGTCACAAAAAAATCATATGATGGGAAAAATAGTTATTAAATCTATAATACTCCTCAATTGGCGAATCAAGATTTAACCTTAAATAGCATTTCTCAAATTATTTCGATATTATAACTTACATGAATCATTTATGTGTCAAAGGTTACATCTTGAATGTGGTAAATGTTGAAGTAAGATATGTTCAATCTATTTGATGATGGTAAATACCTGGTATGGGTAAGTGGTGTTGAAAGTATGAATATTGAGGAAACATAAATTTAAATGCATGTGATTGGAAAATGCATACATGTTCATGTTATGTATATATTTTGCCCACCTATTATTTTGCGCGGAAGGAGAAAAGCTACCCTAGAGCACCTGACACGGGACGAGGTGGCCATAGACCGGCAGGTTGGCTCCATATTTATTTGTGAGGTTATATGAAACTTATGCACTTTTGCATGCATTGATTTATGGCTTGAGAGCCGAGAAAATTGATATTGATAATGAAATGATGCACTCTTGCATATATTGATTGATGGCCTGCGAGCCTGTGAGAATTAATAATGACATTGAAATTTTATGCACATTTGCATAGTGATACATGGAGACATGATATATTGAGTTGAATTGATAATTCATGAATTATGAATCTTGTATATAATTGTGGAGTCCTTGATTACTCTTCTTGGTGTCATCATGTTCTTGGATCCTATATATTGTTCATTGTTTCTCGAACTTGCTGATCCTTATGGCTCACTTGATCTTCTTTGCCATTCCAGGTAAGGGAAAGACGGTTATTGGGGGCGAGTCCAGTAGGACTACACCTAGGGATAGTGGTGTACGGAGACGCGTCCTAGCTTCAAAGATCCTAGTTAGTTATTTGGTGATGTTTATAGTGATGAGGATTTGTTATATTTATTGGCATTTGAGCCTCTTAATATTTTGTATGGCCATCGAGCCTAAAGACTTGAGATATTGAGAATGTAATTAAATCTTATTTAAACTTCCACTGTTAGAAATGAAATGAGTTGTTATGTGAGTTCAATTTTATTCTATATCATCTACGTAAGGACCTTCTTTCGAGTATCCTATTCTAAGCGGAATATTCGGAAGCGGGCCTTAGAGGCGAAACTTGTGGCAAAACCTTGTGGTGAAGCTTGTGGCGAAGCTAGCGGCGAAGCTATTGGCGAATCCTTGCGGTGAGCATTCCTAGCGGCAAACTCCCTTAAAGCGACATCTTTTACGACAACCTAACCTCACCCGACAACAAGCTCGAGTGGACCCCACATCATAAATTTTAATTGTTGTATTTTAACAACAACAATTTGGCGCCGTCTATGGGAAACACAACAAAAAGTCAATTTTAACATAAGATGCCAAGAGGGACAAGATCAGCCAGTTGGTCAAGCCCGCCTGATCCCACCCGAAGGAGCGCTCGTACCAGAACGGGAGCCACGAAAGGCCCTCATCAAGCGTACTCTATAACGCCAGAATTTTCAGTATAACACCCTAACAACGAAGTGCGTTCAGGGAACTTCCCGATGCTCCAATGCAACCATACCACTGGACCGAGGGCATGGAGCGTTCAGAGCAAGGAGAAGCACACGCGGTTGGATTGAGGATATATGTGACAGGGCGAGAGAAGCAAGTCCCACATGCAGCGCCTGCTAGTTAGGAACAACACTCCTTTGGACAGTCTTCAATTCCGAATGGAAACCTCGTAGGGACTTCAAGAATAGCTCCACCCACAGTCTTACTCTCAGATTATGAACTATTGCGAAAGAGTTTTGAGGAGCTGAAGCAACAAAATGATGAGCTCAGGATGAACAATGAGGAGAATATGAGGAGACTACAGGGAGTCACTACTTTGTTACGTGAGCTAATGCCGGACATTCACGTCCCCCACATGGGACAAATCGGTACAAGAAGGGAACATCAGAGATCCCAAGACAACCCACCAAGGAACCCTCGCCAAGGGATAAGAATCAGAACCCCAGGGCTGAATAGCCAAGTCTCGGAAGTGAGAGAATGAAGAAGGAAAAATAGTAGGAGGGCAAGAAAAGCTCCCACGTATAGAGAGACAACAGAAAACACCTACTCGGGAGTCCCTTATGACCCATCTCCTTGCCAAAATGAAGTGAAACAAGAAGCACTCACCATGTCTGACATCAACCGCCTTATAGAAGAAGTGTTAGAGCAGAAGCAGGTAATGATGGTGCCAAAGGTAACTCCTCTAAAAGGGTTCCCTCTATCCGAGGCACTCCAAAGGCAACCAGTGCAACCAGGGTTTGAACTGCCACAACTTTCAGTGTACTCAGGAAGGGAAGACCCTGAGAAGCACTCACAACGTTTTGTTACAGTGGCCGTATTACATGGATGGAATGAGGTCACCAGGTGCAGGGCCTTCCCACTCTCCTTGGCAGGACAAGCTCAGCAGTGGTTCACCGAATTACCAACAGGACATATACGGTCATTTGAGCAATTGAAGAAAGAATTCTTAAATGCATTATCCGTCTATCTCCCAAAAAAGAAGAGTGCAATATATCTAATGAGCCTACAGTAGAGGACAAATGAATCCTTAAAGAAATACATCGAGTGATTCAGAGCCACGACGCAAGAAGTAAGGGATCTCCCAGCCGGACTGGCAGCATCAGCCTTACTAAACATAACTACATACACCCTGCTTAGAAGATCCTTAGCCTTCTCCAAGCCAAACTCTGTGACGGAGTTGTTCGACTGAGCAGAACAATTTATCATCCAAATGGAAATTTTGGACGCAGGAGAAAGTAATAGAAGAGGGAGGGAAACTCAGCACGAAGTGCGAAGGACCCAACAGGTACTCACCGCCGACACGATAAGGCGAGGCAGTAGAGAAAGCTTAGAGCACCATGCACCTCAATAAGTACTTCCCAACTTTAGCACCAGGGGAACAGACGAAGTGCGAGACGTAGAGTCGAGCCTGTCATCTAAAGCATTACTCGGCCCAGCTGAAGGCCGAAATTGTTCTTAATTTTCCATTGTAATAACGTCCCCCGATAAATAAAAGAATATACCCCCTGCATTCCCATGGAAGTAGGCAGAACTATAAGTCGAACCACGTAAAATCTCCATGGGCCCAAATTATTTGTATGTGTCATGCAGGTATGGAAGCTCAAGCACAGCTCGCTTCCAATAGGTCAAGTCGGCTAGTAGCAATCTGGTGCCGATGACCATGGGTTGGCCCAGGATTACCAGAACATCCGATGCCTATGTCCGTAGACTCACCCAGATCCCTCGTTTGAGTTCGGTGCTATGCTTTTTGGCTAGACCCAACTCCCTGGTTGATCTGGTGCCTAAGTCTCCCAGCAAACTCTGATGTCTGGTAGGAATCCTGTGTTAGACCACTGGCCAAACCTAGATTCCCTGAGGTAGACTGACCCTAGGAAGGCAAAAAAGAAGCAAAATGATCACCGAAAACCTCTAGCATAAGACCGCTCCCGAAAGATAAGTCACCTAGTGGCAATCTGGTACTGATGACCACAAGCTGGTCTGGGATCACCAGAGGATCAGATGCCTATTCCTGCAGACTCATCTGGATCCCTCGTTTGAGTTCAGTGCTATACCGTTTTGGCTAGACCCGACTCCTTGGTTGATCTGGCACCTAGGTCTCCCGACAAACTCGGATGCCTGGTAGGAATCCCGCGCCAGCCTACTAGCCAAACCCAGATCCCCTGAGGTAGACTGGCCTAAGGAAGGCATGAAAAGATAACAACCCTATGACAACTCTGCCATGACCCCGCTTATCGGAGTTGAGTCATTCAGTTGCAATCTGGTGCCTATGACCACAAGTTGGCCCAGGATTACCAAAACATCCGATGCCTATGCCCGTAGACTCACCCAGATCCCTCGTTTGAGTTCGTTGCTATGCCTTTTTGGCTAGACCCGACTCCTTGGTTGATCTGGTGCCTAGGTCTCCCGGCAAACTCGGATGTCTAGTAGAAATCCCATGTTGGACCACTGGCCAAACCTCGATTCCCTGAAATAGGCTAACCCCAAAAAGACGGACATGGAGAACACTATAGCCTGAGCATTATGATCCATCATAGGATCATTGGATGCTCCGGAGACTGTGCCTGCAGGCTCACTGGACCCCTTGACTGAGTCTAGTGCTATGCTTCAAGTTAGACACAACTCCTTGGCTGATCCAGCACCTAGGCTTCCTGGCAAGCTCGGACCCTCGACGAGAACTCTTCAGTGGAAATTATCTCTCAAGGGCATGGTTGCCCAAAAGATAATTTGGTACCTAAAGCCCTTGGCTAACGTTAGATCTTCGGGCATCCCGGAACCTTTAATTGAATTCCGATGCTAGGCTTGGCTCTTTGACCGATATTCTACTCTTCAATTTTGTCTAAAGACAAAACAGAAAAGTGGGGGGCAATTGTTGTGCCATCGAAATTGAGAATAAAAAATAACAAAAATAATAAAAAAATGTTAAAGATAAGCAAAGTTGGCAGCAAATTGCCGCTAGCCTCGCGGCATGGGCTAGCTGCGAGGCTAGCCTTGCATGCAAGGCCAACCTTGCCGCTGCTCAAGAGCAGCAACTCATAGCTGCATGCCGCGAGTGCGCTTGCGGTTAATTTCCGCAAGCAGCCTCGTGGCTGCATGCCACGAGTGTCGTGGCCCCCGCAGGGGGTGGCCGCAAGGCTTGAGCCTTGTGACCACCAACACTATGGTTGGGCCGCAAGGTTCAAGCCTTGCGGCCACTTATTCTCGCAGCCCGCTGCCACAATTTGTCTCGCTCCAGGTTCATGATGATCCCCCTTCGTTAAAGTCTCCCCCATTTAGCAAACGCCACATGTCGACACCATCCACCTTTGAGGATCGTGCCCTATAAACACCGAGCTATAGGGCATTAACGGGGACTTCCAACTTCGGTAAAACTTGTCACTTTGAATACACTTTTACTATTTTCGTGAATAGTCATTGGGATCCGAGACTGACTTTGGCATTGGAGGGTCTTCGCGGAGGAGATTCCCGTGAGTCCTCTAACACATTTTTTGAGCATCAACAGGGTTAAATCGTTGCGGCAGACCTAGTGGTGAAGGCATAGTCTTGTGGAGAACCTAGCAGCGAAGGTAAAGTCTTGCGGCGAATCTAGCGGCGGCGGTAAAGTCTTGCGACGAAACCTTGTGGCAAAGTCTTGCAACGAAGCTAGTGGCGAAGCTTGCGGCGAAACCTTGGGGCGAAACCTTGTGGCAAGGCTTGTGGTGAAGCTTGTGGCGGAACCTTGCGGCGAAGCTTGTGGAAAAACCTTGTGGCGAAGCTTGTGGCGAAGCTAGCGGTGAAGCTTGTGGCAAAACCTTGCGGCGAAGCTAGCGACGAAGCTTGCAGCAAAACCTTGTGGCGAAGCTTGTGGTGAAAGCTTGTGGTGAAACTTGTGGCAAAATCTTGTGGCGAAGCTTGTGGCAAAGCTAGTGGCGAAGCTAGCGGCGAAGCTAGTGGCGAATCCTTACGGCGAGCATTCCTAGCGGCAAACTCCCTTGAAGCGACATCTTTTATGGCAACCTAACCTCACCCGACAACAAGCTCGATTGGACCCCACATCACAAATTTTAATTGTTGTATTTTGGCAACAACAAGTTTAGTGGACCCCCAAGAGTGGTTGAGATCTTGGGAAAGTGGATTAGGTGTTTTTGATACATCGAACCAATATATATCGTTGTGTTCTTTACTCGTTCGTTATTGCTTTCTTATTTGTGTTATTGTTTGGCGTAATATAGATTTAGTATAAGATAATATTGATAAGATTGATTTTGAATAATCATATAAATAGTTAAATAAGAAAAAAATTTGTAATCACTCAATTCACTCTCCCTCTTGAGTGGCCATTACCTAAGGGACCAATACATAGGTATTACATCTTGGGAATCCTTTAGGAAGTCCATACCCAACTGCTAACATCAAAGGAAAATATGGCATCCCATAAAGTGATGTGAGCCAACATTGAATATTTTAAGCATGTTATCATTACTATCAAATCAAAAAAATAAAAATAAAAATAAAAGCCAGAGTTGTTTGATAATACCTCAACGAGACCATGTTGCCGCCACAACCTTTGAGTCAGGGATCGAACCACTTGGAATGGAAGACGATTCTCGATGAAGTAGCCCACAAGCATGCTCTTCCAATATTGGGATCCCTCGTCAATAACCTCTTCTGAGAACTGAATCTTGGGGATATCATTCTCCTGAATGCGTGGGGGGATATATTCTGATTGAAGTTGTTTACTTGGCCTCCTTGAACTGATTACATTCGCCCACGACATTGCATTTCCTTTTTCACCCAAATCGTCTGGAATACCATTGTTGGGCTTATTAAAATCCACACAAATTTGTGATGAACTACTAGGGGGTGGGGTCTGTCACTTTTTCCTATGGTCCGTTGAGGGCTCAAATTATCCACCTTACCCCAATTTGTTGGTTTTTTTTTTTTGTTCCATTTCTTCTTTGTCTCCATCATTCCCATGGAACCCACTCAAAAGAACATGCCCTTTGCCCATTGTTGCACCTACACTCACGTCACCACCATGGACTACCCCATTTTTCCCACCATGTGCACCACGATTAGAATGGTCAAAAGAGGCTACCCCAACTTTCTTTCCAGCCGAGATTCCACCATGAGATGCCTCCACATGGATCCCAAGCATTGAGAGTTTTTCCTCTACAATCATGCCCAAAGCATTGTGGTGCACTTGACCATCAAAATGGGGAACATCTATTGAGAAAAGGTAACAAGAAAGAGGTAGCACACACAGATAGGAATAAAGCTTTTGTAGATGCTTTATTACTTTATGGCTAAAAGTTCATCAAATAATATAACATGAAGTGCTTCTATATATACAGGCCTACATTGAAACAAACAAACCAAAGATTTTTTATCACTTCATTATTAATGAAGGTCCACTAGCCACTAGTTTATTATTAGCAACAACGCCCAGTATCTGAAACAACCTGCTAATAACTCTTGTACCCCAAAACTTGGTCTAAGCAACAAACCCGATCAACCTTTGAATCACTTCTCCACACTCTCCCTTGATTCAAAGTTGCACACACCAAGCAATCCTTTAAAGTAACAAAACTTTTCCTTTAGTATATTTGCTAGCTGCTAGTCAGTGCTGTAGTACTTTAAGGCTATTTCCTCATTTGCAATAAGGTCACAAATGAAATGGTGATGTAGCTTGATATGCTTCATTCTGCTGTGAAATGTTGGATTCTTCGTCATGGAGATCGTTGCTTTATTGTCACAAAATACCTCCATTGGTCCTTCTTGTTCCTGTTAAAGTTCAACCAACACTTTCCTTAGCCAAATGGCTTGATAAGCTGTAAAAGTTGCTGCCACGTACTTTGCTTCTGAGGTCGACAACGCTATTGTTGCTTCCTTCTTTAAGCTTTAAGTGATCACTCCTGATCCTAGAGTGAAAACATTAGTCGAAATGCTCCATCTATCATTCAACGAACTTACCCAATCGCTGTCCATGAACCCACATAATGTAACACACCCCACTTTTTTAGGCGTGTTATAACTTAGGACAATTATGGGATAATAATTTTTCTTTCAAATCTAATGCTAAATTATATCATTCCTCATATCCATCCCAAAATTTTCATACATTAATCTTGAGAGAGAATCATCATAACATTAAATGTGGAAGCTAGAATCGAACCTAACATCTTAATCATAAATCAATTTTTACAACATCATTCCTCAAAACGTTTAGAATTCAAAGTAGCAAAACTTAAATACATGGGCTACATAACATACATTCAATTCATCATGCACTTTGCTAAGTGCTATTTCATGCCTCATTCATCCTCGTTTCTGCTACAATCTCTATCTGGAACATTTGAATATTCCAGGGGCAAAGCTCAAGTTAGATGATGAATCATATAAGTAAGGGAACAATAAACATATTTCGTGCATGGATGCAAAATGAAAAATGTCATCATTTATTTCTAGTTTGAGTCGACCGCACCCAACTGGTGCTCCTCTTTTTTACAGTCTTCTTACCAGGTCGAGGTGTACCCTTAGTAGAGCAAGAGTGCAAGTCTATAATCCCAAAACCTATGCAATGTTTGATCAATAACAACATCGTGTACATATGCACACTTCATCAAACGCACCCAACTGGCGCTCCCCATTCTTACAACCTTTTTACCAGGCCGAGGTGTATGGGTGCACCTTTGGTAGAGCAGCGGTGCCAATCCATAATCCCAAACCCTATGCAATGTATGATCAATAACAACATCGTGTACATATGCACATTTCGTCATAGTATGTAAATGCAATCTATATGACATATTCACACCAAGGCAAGATAACATGATAAAGCCATTTAAATAAAATCTGATTTTGGGGTCGAACCACTTACCTTCTCAAGCTTATCAGGCTGCCTCAATATTCGTGCCTTGTCTCAAAATATGTGCATTGTCTCAATTTACGTGCCAACATCAAAATTCGTACAAGTCACTTCAACTTAAGCCTCAAAGCACCTTGATCATTATATTTGTTTAAATAAGGATTAAAACATATTTTTCCATAATTTCTTGCATTTTCTTTCTTTTTTCTCTCTATTTCTTCCTATTTTTTCCTCAATAAATCTAAATTAAATATTTTTCAAATATTTTATTATAACAATTCATAAAATAACATTCCTAAATTTTTAGAATTTTCTAGGAAATTTTACTGTTGCTGCTCCATCGCCGACCTCCTTCACGTCTACTCCAACTTCGCCCAGCTCGCTGCTCACCTTGTGGCTATGGCTACCCAGCTCGCTCTCGCCTTGCTGCATTGCGGTTCATCATCGGCCATGACAGCTGCTGTCATGGCTGATCCGCCCTTTCTCTCTATCCCTCATCTCACTCACTCTCTCTCAATCTGCTTCTACTTCTTCTCATTTCTCTTAGCCATTTCCCTCTCTCTCTAAACTCTCTCCAACTCATTCTCTTAGCCATCTTTCTGTTTCTTCATATTTCTTCTTCATTTCTTGTACATATATATATATTATATAGTATTAATTCTCCATATTTTCTGCCTTAAATCGCTTTACAATCCCTTATCCTAATGCCCTCAATTTGCAATCCCTCATCCCAATGCCCTCAATTAGTGTAAAGTTTGTCCCTTAATTGCTGCAACTTACTCGCTTCCCGAGCGTACATATATATATTATATGCATATTTTACAATAATATAAAATTACACATTTAAATCCCATATTTCATCTCTATTTCAATTGGGTAATTCTGTAATTATAATTACACCCTCAACCGTTAAATTAATTTGCATTGCGATACCGAAAATCCATAATTAATAACTCATGGCGTACTCGATAAGGACGATTTCATCCTTGCGCCCTCATTGAAACCTTTCATCCCGAAACCAGTTCAAGGTTGATCCTTACGAAAAAAAGAAGCCCATCTAGGGTTCCGTTGATTTTTCGGGAGTCCTCTATGATGATTCGATTTTTTTCCAGCTTGAATCAAAGTTGTATTTTAATTGTACTGAAAATCGTTTATGGTCCAATTTCTTTTAATACTATAAATCCTATTTTGGAATGCTTATTGATATCATATCATTTTTCTTAGACATTTACACTCTGGGACATTCCCTGCAGTCGATTCGGTACTTATAACTATAAGAAATTATACTTAAACCCTAATTTTTTTTTATAATTTCACCTATAGCCCAAGTTAAAATTACTCTTGAACCCTTAAGAAAATTTGGGATATTACATTCTCCCTTCCTTACAAAAATTTCGTCCTCAAAATTCTTCATATATTCTAAATGTCAAAATTCTATCCTCAAAATTAGTGTCTGACTGATCAAATAGCTAGGGAAGGACATACCTCATTACCTTATTTCATATAAACCCGTAGTAGCTCTTCACAGATGATCACATTTCCCAAGGAAAACTATATCATCTATAATCATGTCTTAATCACAAGACCTCTGGCACGTATATCCTATCCAAAACTTGAGAATGCCATCACGCATCTCAAAATTAGAACCCTTGGGTCGACCATGCTCATTGATTCCCTAGACAAGTACACTTGTCAACCACGCATGCCTTTTGAATTTCACTTTTAAAGACTATAACCACATATCCCGATCCTTAGGCCATGAGTCTCCACCCGAGCTCCCATCCAAGCCGGTACACACATCATCATAATGAGCTCGCGACTCTCATATTCACATCATCAATTTTTAATTTTTTTCTTTTCACTACGTCATCCAATCGATATCTTTATACATATCACTCCTCTATTGCCAATTTCCCACGATGTCGTTTATCATGCTTTGATATTCTTCTATCCTTAGCGCATAAGTCCATGATCTAGATATATCTTAACTTTTTATAGAATTGATCTCCAAAGAAATATTTTACGTCATCAACTATTTCATCAAGAGATCCTTAAAATTTAATGATAGATTCTATTTATCTCAAAATCTTCATTTCCTAATTTAATTTTTAATAGCGGCCAAAATCTAACAATGTCTTTCAAATCTAGCAATACTAGTATCCTTGCATCGTTTGGTCATAACATTTGTTACTTATTAGTCATACTAATACCTCTTCACCCATACCCATAACTCAAAATAAGTACTCGCACTTTTCGAAGTGATCCTCAAATTGCTTGAATTAATCCTCAAATGATAACATTTAATATCAACCGATTCTAACCATGCTCAATCCTTAAGGCACCATCTCAAGCTTATCATATATTAACATACAAAAATTATCTGATTTCTTTTGTCAAAATTAACCATACTTCACAAGATCATGATCTAAATTAATAGATCCATACATCATGGCTTTACTATACATGTGATCATTGGCTCTTTTGACTTCTAGTCAATCGTAGCATAGGTTTACTTGCCAACTCGCAATCCCTCAATTAGTCAACCAGACTTTCTCCTTGACTCCAAGAGATACGTCGGGTAGTTCTCCTTGCCTTGACGTGATCTATACATGATCACCTATCTATGTTACATTAACACACAATCCAATCCTCTGAGCTATCACAAGCTCTCCCTACATCTGGCAGATTATTCTCACTTGACTGTCCTCACGGGTCCTGTCATGGATATAACTTTTCCAGAGTGTCCCATTACGATCCTTTGACAACAGTTTGCCAAACGTCTTATTTCCAAACACCATAGCATTCTAGTTCGAAACCTATGTTGCCCCATGTTTCGAAACATAGGGTCGAGACTATAAATACTTGAAAAGCCCCGACCTTAACTTTCACTTGTCCGGATAATTTTCTTTACAAAATCTCTGGAATATTAATAAAGCACGCTTTCAAAAAAAATATTTCTTCATTTTTTTTCCTTATTTTTTTCTTCCTTTCTTTTTCCTTATCCCATTTTCCTTTCTTTTCCTTATTGTCTTCTTTCTTTTTCGTTGTTCCTTCACGCATGCTGTTGCTAGTCGCCCCTACACACCAACTCGCCGGCCGTCACTTGCAACTCCACCACCGGTTGCCTCCAGCAGCCATGCGATTGTCGGCTATTGGCACCTTCTACGGCTGTTGCTTGCCATTGGGCAACCACCGCGACCACCAGTTGTACCGCTCGCCTCTACTTGCAACCATCTCCAACCGCCGATCGGACCCATGGTCCTCCTGCCACAGTCGTCGTGCATCGGATCTCCCTTGCCATTGGCCATAGTCACCAGATTGGCTGTAGCCATCATCGGTCGCCCCCTCTTTCCAGTTGCTACCCGTTGCTGCCAGATCTGAGATCAGATCTGGGTCGATCTGACCTGATTAGGTCTGACCTAACCTAACCCGATTAGATCCGACCTGACCTGACCCGATTAGATTCGACTCGTCCAGATCTAAGCTAGTATCTAGATCCATCATGCCAAGGCCCATCATGCCATGACCCCAGTCTCGATGCGGTGCCTGCATAGTCTTAAATGCCCAATGTACCCCACTATGCTTTTTTGCCCTTTACTTCAATCATGAGAAAGGAGCTATTGATTTGTTTTCCATCCATAGAGTTTTTTGTGCCAGAAATGCCTCCATCCTCCTAGCCTAGTTTGTAATACCCCATATTCTTGTAAGGTTGCCACGTATTTTAATTGAGTTTAAAATATCAAAAAATGGGTTTGAGAAGGCAGTAAGTCGTCGAATCGACGGTAGGGAGTGCCCTAGAGCTTAGATACCTAAGGACAAAGGTATATTTTTGGCGAGCGTCTCGAGGTGAGATTTATGGTGCTGAAAGAAATAAAATAAGAGACGATTTTTCGGTTAAGCTAAGTTGTAGGCTAAAATAGCCGAATGATGGTAAGGGGCTTCAAAAAAATCGTATATATTGAGTAATTTTGAGTTAATAATTTTGAGATTTTAAGTATCTCGATAAATTTGATGCTTGAGGGTGCAATTATAATTAGAGAACTATCCAAACGAAATAAGGATAAAATTAAGAGCCTATGTGGTAAAATATTAAAGTTGAGGACTTGAAATAAGGGCCAAAATGTTATTTGGGAGAAGTTTGGGGTTTTAGCTTGGATTTCAAAAGTTCAATTCATTCTAGCTATGGATTTCAAAAGACACTCAATTATGGCTTTGAGTCTTTGGAGTCCATGGCTAAGATTGTGACAAGTGGCATAATGTGATTGGTTGGAGAAATCTATAAAAAGGCACCATGAGTTGTTCTCAAATCATTCCAAACAACTTTGAGAGTTGAGGCACTCTAAGGGGAGGAGCTTGCTCTAGAGAGAGAGAAGGAAGTTCAGCAAGGAGGCAGGAAGAAAATGGCAGAGAAACGGCAGAGAACGAGCCTCATCGGAGTTACGATCCTTTGCTAGAATTTGCCAAAATCATTTAGAAAAAAAGTGAGGTAAGTTTGTTTTTTTTTTTTTTGATAATATTGTAGAGGGGAAGAGGGGGTCGTGTAGGTTCAAATGGGGGTCGAATCGGAGTTAAAATGAGGAAGTTATGGCCGAAATACCAACCCGAGGCGAAGCAATCCGAGACTACTGTGCAGCGCGTGAGATACACACGCCAGAAAATAACTGCACGTGAAGGCGCATGGCCAGCCGTCTTAGGGCACATGATAGCGCATGAGGGGTTCTTTTTCCATGAAATTTTTCAGTTATACCCCTACTTTAATGCCCCTCAACCCTATGTAAAAATATTTACGGTTAGGTTTACCGAAACGCATGTTTTATGTAGAAACCTAGGGCATTTGCTGTGAAATTATATCGTCAAAGAGATAAACTAACAAGGAGAGACTCCTATACTCCAAATCCTATTTTTATTTCTATTATGAGAGACTTCTATTGCATGACACATGTTTCGTGAAGTTCTTATACGTAAACTCTTATTATTCGCTTACGTGAAATCATGTTGCATCTATGAACTGAATTTTCCTAAAAATATATGCTGTTGGCTTTTTAAATGTTGCATTTATAAAATTCGTGTGGCCATACTATTGTACCTATTTGTTGTTGGTCGAGGGAAAAAGTCAGATATCCCCCGAGAGGCATTATGCGTGCACCATCGAGAAAGCTCTCATGGGGAAGACCGTGAGTCTAAGTAACAACAGATGTGGTGCTTGCATGAGTTCTATGAGGTCGGGCCGAAGTGACATAGTTAGGGACCTCCTGAGAGGCGCTATGCGTGCGCCATTAAGAAAGCTCTCGTTGGAGGAGGCTAACATGTTCACGAGACACTTCGGAGTAGTTCTCGTTGTCTTCTCATACATTTTATACCTGATCATGCATCGATATAAACTATTTTTGGAGTTTCTCACTAGAAGATTCATCTTCTAATTGGACCATGTCCCTGGAATATTCAAAAGTTCCAGGTTCGACGAGGGGCTCTAAGGGAAAAGAGGTAGCTGAAGAATAAGCTTAAATTACTACCTGTAGCATGTTTAGCATATTTTTGTTTATGTGCGAACCTATGTAATTTTGGATATGTTTAAGATGTTCAGTTATCACTTGCTAGAGATGATGTCTATGTAATATATTTTGTAGATGTCTTGAACGATTTTATGTATGATAAATAAAGCGTTATGGTTGTGAACCATATCAGGTCCGATCTAGCTTCCGCATTTGAAATTTTAACACCTGTCTTAACTATTTAATATTGGGTTTGTTAAGCTGAGAAGGTGAAAATTAGGATTTTTGGGAATTTCGGTGATGTATGGCAGCAATTGTGGTATGAAAAATTTTTATATTCCTGAAATCCTAAGTTATAACATGCCCGAAAAATTTGGGGTGTTACACAGGTTCCGGCAAGGGACCGGCTTGAGGCATCCATTACACTTACTATTGAAGCTCTAGCTCGGCTTTAAGATCCTCTTTATGGCTGTGTATCCCATATTCTTGCACTCCAACAACAGGTTAGTGATCTGTAATCTTATCTAACTTTATTGTAGGAATTTACAAACTATTATGCATATCCTCAACCTGATCCAAATGGGTCTCACCCACAACCCAATCCAAGTTCATTTCTATAATGCCTCACTTCCTAGTTTTCCCGCCGATATTAGTAGTAGCCAGTACCCACTCTGAGATGACGTCGATAAACTTGGACCCGTCATGTTCAACAATTATCGTCGACACTAAACATCGACAACATTTCAAGCTATCAGTTTCTATGCTTTGACTTCTTCCCCCCTCCCCCTATTTTTTTTGTATTACCTCACGGTTTAATCTCTTGTAAATGTACTGATCATATGAATGAATGTTATGTTTTAGTTACTTTAATGTATCATTCCCTTGTCTTACCCTTGATTGCATATCAGTCTTCAAAATATCCCAACCTCTTGAAATAATTCATCAAATCGAGGTAAAGATATTGATTCTTAATTATCACCTCATTTAAAACCTGATAATTTACATCCTCAATCAAGCCACACATAACTAAGCATAAAATAACCTCAAGATATCAATAGCAAATTTATTTATCAAGAAATACTTCCAATACATCTTCTGGGAACACATCCTAGTATTTATCTCATTACCTCAATTCTCTTACGATTTTTCACTAACCACAAGTGCCTATACCACATAGTAACAAGTCCTTATATTCATAACTTCCTGTCATCACCTTAAATGATTGCCCACAACTATTGGGACAACAATCCATAGCCATACCACCAGCTAGTGGCACACCTCGCACTCCAGTTCATTGGAACTTAGACCCTATACAAGGTACAAACCCTATTGAGTTGTTCCAGATCTTCAGCATCTGATCGTCTCCCATGCCATTTGCTATGATGCTTTGGTCGACGAGTCTCCTGTACCTTACCATAAGCCATCCATCAGCCCTTTGTAGTGGGTCCTTAGATCCAGACCTGTTCACTATGAACACCAAACTAGTAGTGTTGTCACGTTGCAAGGGTTCCTTGTCCCTCTCTAAGAGTCACTTTGGTAGCACCACTGTTGCCTCTTTAACTGGCGTAACTGATACGCCATTACTTGACCACATTTGGTCTCTCGCTGGACCCAATCCTTTGGATCCTTAATCTATACGTCTCTTTCCCAGAGTTACTGGATAAACCTCAAAAATATTTATCATCTGATCCTAACTCAACAACTAGGCTATTCCATGACTCGATTAATCTTGATAACTACCAGTTTCCCTATCATTCATCATAATGATTTTGACTAATGACCTCAAATCAATAGTCTCTAAATCTCAATATTCATGATTACCGAATCATCCTTATGTTCGAACCATATTATTGGACCCTACCTTTCATAGCTTAGGTCATTCCGACTAGCTGTTCTATCGCTTAACAAGGTTAGAGTCCTCAAATCAATAACCTTTAAGACTTCAATTGACAACCTTGAATCCCCAGGTAGGGATTTGATTCTACGAACCATCAGTTTCTTTTTCCCCTTAGTCTCCACTTGGAGTTCTGGCTCTAACTGTATCAGATCACCTTATGTCTCCAAGTTGTTATTCCCTAAATCTCTAAATAAGGTTAAGTTATGAGAATCCTCAACTGAAATAACACTTAATCTCCAAGTCAAATTTTTTTAAGTCTCCAAATAAAATTTCGCTCTGACATGAACTATATCAGAGTCTAATAAGTCGATAGTAAACCAAACATACATAACTCCGTCACATGAGTCGTTTCCCTCGAGGTAACTTTAACTCAATTCCTATTTCATCTCATCTCGTTATCCATCATCAAAACCGAATGTTGAAATTTTCAAATTCTATTCTCCAAAAGCATTAATCGAACCATCCTAGGTTTATTATTTCCTAGGATCCTTGATCTATACTAAAGTATTTCTAACTTGATCATTCTCAATTTCCACTAGTACCCTTGAGTCTCCAATCGAGGTTTTTGCTAGTTCGCTCTAATACCAACTGTAACACCCCAATTTCTCGAGCGTGTTATAACTTAGGACAATTCTGGGATAATAATTTTTTCTTTTAAATCTAATGCTAAATCATATCATTCCTCATATCCATCCCAAAATTTCCATACATTTATCTTGAAAGAGAATCATCATAACATCAAATGCTGAAGCTAGAATCAAACCTAACATCTTAATCATAAATCAGTTCTTACATCATCATTTCTCAAAGCGTTCAGAATTCAAAGTAGCATAACTTAAATACATGGGCTACATAACATACATTCAATTCATCATGCACTTTGCTAAGTGCCATTTCATGTCTCATTTATCCTTGTTTCTGCTACAATCTCCATCTGGAATGTTTGAATGTTCTAGGGGCAAAGCCCAAGTTAGATGATAATCATCTATGTAAGGGAACAATAAACATATTTCGTGTATGGATGCAAAATGAAAAATATCATCATTCATTTCAAGTTTGAGTCGACCGCACCCAACTGATACTCTCTATTTTTACAGCCTCCTTACCAGGCCGAGGTGCATGAGTGCACCCTTGGTAGAGCAGCGATGCCAGTCCATAATCCCAAACCTTATGTAATGCATGATCAATAATAACATCGTGTACATATGCACATTTCATCATAGCATGTAAATGCAATCTACATGACATATTTACACAAAGGCATGATAACATGATAAGCCCATTTACATAAAATTGGGTTTTAGGGTCGAATGACTTACCTTCTCAAGCTTATCGGGCTACCTCGATATTTGCGCTTTGCCTCAAAATACGTGCATCATCTCAATTTGCGTGCCAACCACAAAATTTGAACAAGTCACTTCAACTTAAGCCTCACAGTATCCTAATCATCATATTTGTTTAAATAAACATTAAAACCTATTTTTTCATAATTTCTTGCATTTTCTTTATTTTTCTCTCTATTTCTTCCTATTTTTCCTCAATAAATCTAATATGCCCTGTAAACATGGAGAATCACAAGACCTAAAAAATAGTCTTAAGACATGGACATGAAGCCCAAAGGCCCAACGGGTTGTAGGAGATCAAATAAGTAAGCAGAAGGAGCAAGAGGTCAAGCCGAGACCAAGTAGGGAGGGCCCACTCGGTTATGCCGAGTGGGTACGACACTGCCTTAGTTTTTCGGCCATAACTTTCTCATAAGAGCTCCGATTGACCTGATTCAAAGTGCTATGGAAAGATAAGATAATTATCTACAACTTTCATGTTTTGAGTTTTGATATATTCTGGCTTAATCAAAGGGTAAATCGGGTATGAAGTTGATGTACCTACACTATGAGGGCTCGGGGTCAAGTATTGAAGGAAGATGGACTCGAACCAAGTCAAATGGGAAAAATAAGGCATAACCGAGTGGCCCCCCACTCGGTTGGGCAAAAAAGGGGCATGACCGAGTGGCCCCCACTCGGCCATGACCCACTCGGTTATGCCGAGTGGGTATGACAATGCTTCAGTTTTTTGACCATAACTTTCTCATACGAGCTCCGATTGACCTGATTCAAAGTCCTATGGAAATATAATATAATTATATACAACTTTTATGTTTTGAGTTTTGATAGATTATGGCTTAATCAATGGCTAAATCGGGTATGAAGTTGATGCACCTACACTATGAAGGCTCGGAGTTAAGTATTGAAGGAAGATGGACTCGAACCAAGTCAAAAGGGAAAAAGAAGGCATAACCGAGTGGCCCCCCACTCGTTCAAGCAAAGGAAGACATGACCGAGTGGCCCCCACTCGGTCATGACCGAGTGGCCACTCGCTATTTATGACCCACTCGGTTTTGCCGAGGGGGTATGACATTGCTTCAGTTTTTTGGCCATAACTTTCTCATACGAGATTCGATTGACCTGATTCAAAGTTCTATGTAAATATAAGAGAATTATCTACAACTTTTATGTTTTGAGTTTTGACAAATTCGCATTAAATCATTATGAAAATCGAGCATGAAGTTGAGGTATGGGAACCACTCAAAACCGAGCCAAGGAAAAGGGGAGAAGAATGCATGATCGGGTGGCCCCCCCCACTCGGTCATGACCGAGTGGCCCCCCACTCGGTCATGACCGAGTGACCCCCCACCCGATCATGGTCAAGTGGGCTTGGGCCAGTCTCTCCTCTTTTTCCTCTCGGATGGGCCGCGAAATCATCGAAATGGGCCGCGAGATTCTCGCACATTTTCTCTCTCTCCACCGCTATAAATACGAGATCATGCCTTCATCACAAGGTACGCTATTTTGAGCAATTCAAGTATGATTTGATATTTTCTCTCTAGATCTAATTTAAGCATCGGAGGGTTTGCGCGGGGACCCCCACCCGCGCCCTAACGGTGCTCTCGTTTTGTAGGCCACTCGGTCACCAGGTCACTCGGTCATAGGGTCACTCGGTCACCAGGCCACTCGGTCAAAGGGCCACTCGGTCACTAGGCCACTCATTCGTCACAAGGTCACTCGTCACTCCGAGACCTCTCGTCACCTTGAGGTCTCCCGTCACTCCGTGGCTTCCCGTCGCTCCGAGGCCTCTCGTCACCTTGGGATCTCCCTTCGCTCCGAGGCCTCTCGTCACCTTGAGGCCACCAGATCGCTCCGAGGCCTCTCGT
Organism: Diospyros kaki; assembly: GCA_036245055.1. Taxonomy (NCBI): domain Eukaryota; kingdom Viridiplantae; phylum Streptophyta; class Magnoliopsida; order Ericales; family Ebenaceae; genus Diospyros; species Diospyros kaki. Next base: position 11,582,475 of record BSEG01000003.1, read on the forward strand.
CACCTTGAGGCCACCCGATCGCTCCGAGACCTCTCGTCACCTTGAGGCCACCAGATCGCTCCGAGGCCTCTCGTCACCTTGAGGCCACCCGATCGCTCCGAGACCTCTCATCACCTTAAGGCCACCAGATCGCTCTGAGGCCTCTCGTCACCTTGAGGCCACCCGATCGCTCCGAGACCTCTCGTCACCTTGAGGCCACCAGATCGCTCCGAGGCCTCTCGTCACCTTGAGGCCACCCGATCGCTCCGAGACCTCTCATCACCTTGAGGCCACCAGATCATTTTGAGGCCGCCAGATCATCAACCCACAAGATTATCAGCTCATCAGACCATCAACTCTGTTGGTTTGTCAGACCTGAGACTCCATTAAATCCAATTCCTCGTCCAGATTTCCATCGGAGAAGACACGACTTCCGAGACTCTTGCGTCTGTCCACAATAAAAAAAAAAATAGATTGTTGTATTTTGGCAACAACAAAATCCAAACTAAATATTTCTGAAATATTTTACTATAAAAATTCATAAAATAACATTCTTGAATTTTTGGAATTTTCTATGAAATTTTACTCACCTTGACTTAGCCTCTTAGACTTCCTTAGTATGCGTGCCTTGACCTTGAAACGCGTGTCCGATCAATTTTCGAGCTCCGGGTATACTTCTCAAGCTCCAAATTAATTCATAGATTTTTCTAGAATTTTCTCCATTTTTTTCCTATTTTCCTTTTTATTTTCTTTTTCTTTTTTTTTCTTTTGTTTTTTTTCCCTTCTCTTTCCTCTTCTTTTTCACCCACGACCCCTGCTCCTGCGCATAACAACCTTGCGACCACCACTGCCCACCAGCCTTGCCACCGTCTTCCCCGGCCGCCACCAATACCAACGCCATCAGCCGGGACCACCGACCAACGGCCACCAACCACGTCTCACGCAGCCACCTACATGTAGCCGGCTGCCATGGACGACCCCTGCCTCCGTTGCAATAGCCACTATAGTTACCTCCGGCCATCGCGCACTACTATTGCTCCGTCGCCGGCCTCCCTTGCTTCTGCTTTAGCTCCGCCCAGCTCGTTACTCGCCTTGCGGCCATGGCTACCCAGCTAGCTCTTGCCTTGCTGCGTTGCGGTTCATCGTCGGCAATGACAGCTATTGCCAAGGACAATCCACCTTTTCTCTTGATGCCTCTTCTCACTCACTCTCTCTTGATCTGCTTTTACTTCTTCTCCTTTCTCTTGGCCATTTCCCTCTCTCTCTAAACTCTCTGTAACTCATTCTCTCAACCCTCTCTCTGATTCTTCATATTTCTTTTTCATTTCTTATACATATATATATTATACAGTATTAATTCTCCATATTTTCTGCCTCAAATCTCTCTACAATCCCTCATCCTAATGCCCTTAATTTACAATCCCTCAACTCAATGCCCTCAATTGGGGCAAAGTTTGTCCTTTAATTACTACAACTTTCCTGCTTCACGCGCGTGCATATATATATATATATTATATACATTTTTACACTAATATAAAATTACACATTTAAATCCCATATTTCATCTCTATTTCAATTTGGTAATTCTCTAATTATAATTACACCCTCAATTGTTAAATTAATTTGCATTACGATACTGAAAATCCACAATTAATAACTCATGGTTTACTCGATAAGGACGATTTCAATCCTGCGCCCTCATTGAAACCTTGTTTCATCCCAAAACCACTTCAGAGTTAATCCTTATGAAAAATCGGAGCCCCCTTACGATTTTGTTGATTTTTCTAGAGTCCCCTATGATGATTCAGTTTTTTTCAGCCTGAATCAAAGTTGTATTTTAGCTATACCGAAAATCGTTTGTGGTCTAATTTCTTTTAATACTATAAATCCTATCTCAGAACGCTTATCGATACCATATCATTTTCCTTAGACATTTACACTGTAGGACATTCCCTGCAGTCGATTTGGTACTTATAACTATAAGAAATTATACTTCAGCCTCTAATCTTTTGATAGTTTCACCTATGGCCCAAGTTAAAATTACTCTCGACCTCTTTAGAAAATTTGGGATATTACACATAATCTGTAATTGCAAGCTTTAGAGTACCAAATTCCATACTCCATAGTTCCAACCATATAACGCAATACCCGCTTTGCTACTCCATAATGAACCTTTAAAGGTTGTTGCATAAACCTAGAAATAACATGATAAGGGTCAATATTTCCTAAATCCTAATGAATTATATCCCTATTTTGGCTTTATATTTATACTTAAAATAAACAATTATTTGTATTACATATTATTTCAAGATAAAGAAAGGAAGTTGACTTCTACAATTAATTAGGGGCATAATCGAAGACATTAGATTACCCATTATTGTTGCTCAAATTCAAATGCTAATTATGGAGTCTAGAGGATGTTTCAAGTGCACTTGACCCAACTATCAAATGAAACCCAAGCCCAAGCCCAAGCCCAACACAAGGAAGGCCTAAGCTCAAAAATATGAAAAGCCCAAGTCCCACAAATTGATGACATCATTGCTTACATCATGGGTTGGAATGACATCATCGCTTACATCATGGGTTGGAATTACATCATCGCTTACATCATCGATTAGATATTTTGTATTATTAAATTATATAATTGAGTGGTTTCCATTACATCTTTTAGCTTATAAATAGAGCACTTGGGTGCACTTGTAAGGAGATTATTATTCTTGAATGAAATTTTAGTTGTGAAAATTGCTCTTGTTCTCTCTTATTTTCTCTCTTATTTTCTCTTGCAATCTTACTTCTTTTCTTTCTTCTCTTGATTTCTCATGACATTTATTGTTACTTTAGTATTTACCGCCTAAAATGGCTGGTTAATTTCTGCCTTTAAATTTATGTAATTTTAGTTCTTGTCTTTTTATTATTCACCGCCAAAATGGCTAATTAATTTTTGCTATTTTAATTCTTGTCATTTAAATTCTATCATTTAAATTACGCCATTTAAATTCTTGTCAATTAATTTATAAACAAAGATGAGTAGCTAAACCCAATCTTGGGTTAAGGCAAGGACAGTGTCTAATGCCAATGATTCCCGAAGAAAGCTACGTTTTAAATGAGTGACATTAATTTAAATGTCAGTATGAGTGTGTATTAATTATTGAGAAATCACTAGGTTTGGATTGGAGCGTAAGCTTAACTTAGAGCTTTCATGCCATGTATGGGAGTTACTAGAACTGGAAACACTATCATACACAAACCCAGATGATTAATTTAGTTGTTTTGTGTATTAATTGCAATCGAATTTATATGGTAGTTGCTTAACCTAGAATCCTACATATCATGTATGGGGATTTCTTAAACTAGAACTATCATTATCGCTAATTGTATTTAATAACAAACCCTCATATCTGAAATTAAATTAATGTTGCTAATTTTTTCTGCTAAAAATTGGGAATCAGGGGGTTGGTGCTGAAATTGTCTTAACTCAAGTATTATACAATTTCATATTCTCACATTCATTATTTATTTTAACTTCTGCCTAGCTCTATTTCCTAGCATCTGTTATTTGAAAATCCATAAAAAAAATCTTGTTGCCAATTGATCTAAATGTGTGAGTATGTCTGTAACATTCTTTTTCTTTTGTCATAAATAAATCTCTCAGTGGACGACCTGGACCCATCCAGCAAATATAAATTTAAATTTGGACTACAACTATACTCGTACACTGACGAGTATAAACCTCTCACCAAGATAAAGAAAAATATATATATATATATATAATTTTTATTGTGTTTCTATTGTGTTTTAATTGCAGGGTGAGAGTGCAGCCAAATTTTGGCGTCGTTGCCGGGGAGATTTAGGCAAAGGAAAATATATATATATATATTGTTCATTTTTGTATTACTTAATTAACTTTGACTCAAATAGTGTTTCTCTATGTGCGGTCTAAATAAAATATTTGCATACTAGTTGATACATTGAAGACCGCCAGGTATGCCCATCTTCTATTCTTTTATTGCCGATTGAGGACAATGCACAATTCAAGTTGAGGGGTAAGGTGTACTTAGGAATTTATTGGTGTTTGAATTTGATCTATTATGCAAATAATTTTGTTTGACTCGATAATAATGTTTTGTGTGGTATATATGATTTTATTAGGCCCTTAAATAATAATAATAATAATAATAATAAAATATTTAAAAAAATCAAAAAAAAAATTGAGAGAGAGAGATAGAATTGATGCTTGTGGTAGCCACTTTTCTTGAGTAGTGCAATCACATTGCCCTATAAAGAAAGTGGCACACTACCAAATGTTGAAAAATGAGACGCTAGACGACGCCAAACCTAACAGCTCAATTATGGCATGCCTCAAGCCAAGTGTAGAATAGTGACGCCCATTGCTCTATAAGAAACTCCATATTTGTATGAGCCAAACCACACTTCTGCAAGCAAGCTTTTTTTTTTTTTTGTAATTAAAATACAACTATAATAAGAGAAAAGTAAAAACTATGAATCTTACAAAATGAACGAGAGTACCTGATCGGAGAACAACACGAAGGAAAGAAGATTGAGCTTGCTTGCAGAAGTGTGGTTTGGCTCATACAGATATGGAGTCTCTTATAGAGCAATGGGCGTCACTATTCTACACTTGGCTCGAGACATGCTATAATTGCGCTGTCAGGTTTGACGTCATCTAGCGTCTCACTTTTCAACATTTGACAGTGTGCCTCTTTCTTTATAGGGCAGTGTGATTGCACTGCTCGAGAAAAGTGGCTACCACAAGCATCAATTCTGTCTCTCTCTCTCTCAATTTTTTTTGATTTTTTTTAAATATTATTATTATTATTATTATTATTATTATTATTATTAGTAGTAGTAGTATTTTTTAGGGGCCTAATAAAATCATATATACCACACAAAGCATTATTATTGAGTCAAACAAAATTATTTGCACAATAGATCAAATTCAAACACCAATAAATTCCTAAGTACACCTTACCCCCCAACTTAAATATTGCTAGTCCCTTAGCAATCAGATTATACACCGATAGCCAGTTGAATTTGAAATATGAATCATGAATGCATTAATTTCTTATTTGAAAACGTATATGTATGGAATTAAAATAGGTGATTTTCATGCATCGGGTGTTCAATAATTAGAAATTGGTTTATCGGTCATAAAGTCAAAGACAATGGTAATTAGTTGATTAGCACATTGCATGATCGCTCAACAGAAGTGGAGACTATTACCCGAGTGAGTGTTTGAGCCTAATAATCGTTAATTCTGAGTGAAATAACACTTACTCTAAATGCGCTTTATTGTTTATCTCATCTTTTCAATAGCTTCAAAACATCAATTTGCTTTGCATGTCTAGTATAATAGCGGATGAATTTAGCTGGTTTCAAACTCTGAATTAGTTGAATGAGTAACATCGTTTTGTAGAAGCATGATAGGGGGGTCAATTTCTTTCTTTACGTTAACCTCATTTGCTAGCCCATTTGAGCTGTTCTTAGCACAATTCATTTTCTTACCCTCATCTAAACCGTAACCACATTAAGTTTGTCCAACCTGGTGTGTTTTTAGGAATTAGTCTATCTCGGTATTTTCATATAAAAAAGAAACAAAAAAAAAAAGAAAGGAAAAAAGAAAAAAAGGGAAGTTCTCATAGTTATTCAGCATAAGTGTTTCAAAAAGGGAAGTTCTCTGTAAGAAGTTGTCCTGACTCTAGATTTTTTATCTCAAAGGCCCCATATTTTGAAATGGTCTTGATTACAAAGGGGCCGACCCATCGAGACTTCAGTTTTCCTGGGAATAGATGCAATCGAGAGTCATACAAGAGTACCTGTTGCCCTACCTGAAAGCTTTTTCAAATAATGTGCCGATCATGAAACTCTTTCATGTGAATCTTGGCCAATTGTCCATTTTCAAATGCCTCATTCTGAATTTCCTCGAGCTCATTCAATTGGAGCATCCTAGATAGACCTGCTTCAGTTAGACTCATGTTGATCTTTTGAATTGCCCAATATGCTTTATGCTCAATTTCCACCGACAGATGACAAGATTTACTGTATACTAGCCTATAGGGAGACATTCCTAAAATTGTTTTGTAAGCTGTCCTGTATGCCCTAAGAGCATCTACTAGTCTTAAGGACCAATCTTTACGATTAGTAGCAACAGTCTTTTTCAATATACCCTTAATCTCCCTATTGGCTAACTCGACTTGACCATTGGTTTGGGGATGGTATGGTGTTGCAACCTTGTGCAGTACGTCATATTTCTTCATTAATCCTGCCATAAATTTATTACAAAAAAGGGAACTCCCATCACTGATGATTTCTCGTGGCATCCCAAATCGACCAACTATGTTTTCTTTCAAAAATTTTACAACAGTTGTAATACCCCATATTTTCGTAAGGTTGCAACGTATTTTAAGTGAGTTTAAAATACTGAAAAATGGATTTGAGAGGACAGTAAGTCGCCGAATCGACTGCAGGAAGTGCCCTGAAGCTTAATACCTAAGGACAAAGGTATATTTGTGATCAGCGTCTCGAGACGAGATTTATGACATTGAAAGAAATCAAATCAGAGATGATTTTTCGGTTAAGCTAAGTTGTAGCCTGGAAAGACCGAATGATGGTAAGGGCTTCTCGAAAATCATATATATCAAGTAATTTTGATTTATTAAATTCAAGATTTTAAGTATCTCATTAAATTTGATGTTTGAGGGTTTTATTGTAATTAGAGAATTATCCAAATGAAATAAGCATGAAATTATAAGCTCATATGGTAAAATATTAAAGTTGAGGACTTGAAATATGGGCCAAAGTGTCATTTGAAAGAAGTTGGGGAATTAGCTTGGATTTCAAAAATTGAATTCATTATAGCTTTGGATTTGAAAAGCCATTCCATTATATCTTTGAGTTTTTGGAGTCCATGGCTTAGATTGTGACAAGTGGCATAATGTGATTGGTTGAAGAAATATATAAATAGGCACCATGGTTTGTTCTCAAACCATTCAAGAGAGCTTTGAGGAGTGAAGCACTCTAAGAGGAGGAGCTTGCTGTAGAGAGAAAAGAGGAAGTTCGGTAAGAAGGTGGGAAGAAATTGAAGGAGAAGTCGGGGAGAATGAGCCTCGTCGGAGTTACGATCTGTCACTAGAATTCACCAAAATCAGTTAGAAAAAAAGTGAGGTAAGTTCGATTTTTTTTATAATCCTATAGAGGGGGAAGAGAGGGTCGCGTAGGTTCAAATGGGGGTCAAATTGGAGTTAAAATGAGAAACTTATGGCCAAAATACCAAACTGAGGCGAAGCAGTCTGAAATTACTGTGCAACACGTGAGATACACGTGCCAAAAAATAGCTGCGCGTGAGGACGCATGGCCAACCTTCTTGGGGAGCGTGAGGGTGCGTGAGAGGTCCTTCTTCCATGAAATTTTCCAGTTATGCCCCTACTTTAATTCCCCTAAACCCTATGTAAAAATATTTGAGGTTAGGTTTACCAAAATGTATGTTTTCTACAGAAATCTAGACCGTTTGCTGTGAAATTATACCGTTCAAGAGATAAACCAATGAGATGAGACTCCTATACTCCAAATCCTATTTTTTATTCTCTTATGAGAGTCTTCTATTGCATGAGACGTGTTTTGTGAAGTTCTTGTAAGTAAACTCTTGTTGTTCTCTCACATGAAATCATGTTGCACATATGAAATGTATTTTTCTGAAAGATATATGCTTTTGGCCTTTTAACTATTGCATTTATAAAATTCATGTGGCTATACTGTTGTATCTATTTGTTGTTGGCCGAGGGCAAAAGTCGGATATCCCCTGAGAGGCCCTATGCGTGCGCCATCGAGAAAGCTCTCGTGGGGAAGACCGTGAATCTAAGGCACAACGGATGTGGTGCTTGCATGAGTTCTATGAGGTCAGGCCAAGGTGACATGGTTAGGGACCTCCCGAGAGGCGCTATGCGTGCGCCATTGAGAAAGCTCTCGTTTGGAGGAGGCTGACATGTTCATGATATAAACTATTTTTAGAGTTTCTCACTAGAAGGTTCATCTTCTAGTTGGACTATGTCTCTGGAATATTCAAACGTTCCAAGTTCGATAAGCGGCTCGAAGGGAAATGAGGTAGCTGAAGAATAACTTTAGTTTGCTGTATGTAGCATGTTTATCATATCTATGTATGATTTGGATATGTTTAAGATGTTCAGTTATCACTTGCTAGCGATGATGTCCTTGTAATATCTTTGTAGACATCTTAAACAATTTTATGATAAATAAAGCATTATGGTTGTGAACCATATCAGGTTCGATCTAGCTTCCGCATTTGAAATTTTAACGCTTATCTTACCTATTCAATTATTGGGTTTGTTAAGCTGAGAAGGCAAAAATTAGGGTTTTTGGGATATTGCGTGATGTATGATAGTTATTGTGATATGAAAAATTTTTATATTCCCGAAATCCTAAGTTATAACACGCTCGAAAAATTTGGTGTGTTACAGTTGGTATCAAAGCTTAAGTTTATTGGAAGACTTAAGTGACTCTGATATAGTTGATATTAGAGCGGGATGTTATTTTGAGACTTAGGACAAGTTTGACTTGGAGACTTAAGAGGATCCGATATTAATAGAACCAGTTAGTAGGAACACTAAGTGAAGGAATAGGGGAAAGAGACTAATGGTTCATAAGACGAAACCTATATTTGGAGATTCAGGGATTGACGGCTGAAGTCTTAAAGATTATGGATTTAAGTGTGGTGTAGTGAAAGTGCATGTCTAGAAAAGTTCTGGCTAAGGAAAGACTTGGTATTTAAGTGTGTCAATTTGTGACCCACATCTCTTTCCGAGAAACTTGCCAGGTGCACTATTCACGTACATACACTATTCCAGTATACGGTTACTATTCGCAATGAGTAATGGAAGCCGGATGGACGTTAGGACCCGATAGTGTGGTTCGAATGTAAGGTTGACTTGGTAACCATCATTATGGATCCGAGAATTTTGGAGACTGTTGATTTGAGGTCATTAGTCGAAGTCATTGCGAGAAATGACGAGATAACTGGTGGTTATCAAGGATAAGTGAATCATGAATGGTTAGTCAGATTTGACATAGCCTTGCTGATGAGTTAGGATTGAATGATAAGTATTTTTGAGGATCAATTAGTGTCTCGAAAATGAGATGTGTGGATTAGGGATCCAACGGATTGGGTCAAGTGAGAGGCCAAAGATGGCCAAGTGATGGCGCGTGAGTTGTGTCAATTGATAAGGTGACCTAGTCAACAGAGGTTGTGATTACAGTTCAATGTGCCGAATAGACCTGTGGAATCAGGAAAAGTTGTCAGTGGTCAACTTGACAAGAAGAATTTGAAAACACCATGATGAATGGTGGATTGAGGGTAATGGTTGCAAAGAAATCGAGCTTTCAAAAGATAATTGGAACCAGATATCGTGATCTGATTCGAGATTTTCGGAAATAAATTGGTTTGAGATTCTTGAGGAATTTCTTGAAAAAATTGATTGAGGATCTAAGGATTCGAGATGAAACTTTAGAGTCTCAGGAAGAAATCCAGCAAGGATTGGAGTACCATGGGTGATGTAAAGACCTACCTATTCTAGCTGGCAATGTAGTTGTGGATTGTCGTCTTAAAGATTGTGTGAATCTTTGACGTGATTGAGAGAATAAAGTAATAGAAGATGTGCCAGGATGACAAGTTGTGGTAGGAGAAGCTGCATACCTAAATTGATTAGAGATCCAAGATTTCGATTTCGGAGAATGGAAACTCTAGTATGGCTAGACGATTAGTCTAGGTAGCCCTGGTAGGTAATGGGGAGAGGTATAGTTGAGTCATGTCAGTGAGTTATGAGCCTGCTAAGATATGGTACAGGCACTTGCGGTCAGTGAAAAATCGTAAGAAAATTGGGAGATACCAGGGTGTATTCTCGGTAGATTTATTGATAGATCATTCTGAAATTGCTGTTAATAGCTTGAGGTTATCTGGTGATTAGCCATGAGTAGGCTTGGAGATTTTTTGGGATTGTAAACTCAAGGCGAACCTAAGGGAAGGTTTGCATTATTTTGTTAGAACCTGATAGATGATCAGAAAGTTGTACGTGGCTAGATGTGCGATGCCACTCTGAATCTTGGGATTGATTTAGGCCAAGAATTTTGAGCAGTCTAGTAGGTTCGAGGATTTGAAAAATGCTAAGAGCATGCAATGGAGGCACGCCTTAGAGTTGACTTCCAATAGCCTGAAGGGCGACCCTAGCTTTGTGGTCAACCATGAGAGAATCTTGGCCGTGTGATGGAGTGAGGGAGGTGCAATGACCTGCCCAAAAGTTCGGTCAGCCTGAGGTAGTTGAGGGAAGAGGTTTTTGGATAGTGCCTTGGATTTTGGACTTGAGGTAAGGTTACCTTGAGAAAGCGACTCGAGGTGTCGATTCATGTAAGTTGGGTGCCAACTTAGTTGATGAAATGGCCAAGATGAAGTCTTAAGCCTTGTAGAGGCTTCAAGTTGGAAATTTTAATTGTCCATGATTTCGGACATAATGAGTTGATGTCCTTGGGATGATAGTATATCCGTGTAAGGAAGACACGCAATGATCAAAAGTCTGGGTACGATCTGTGGGAAGGGACATGTGGATAGGTTATGCCATAGGCAACCCATGGGACCCAAATTGTTATTGAGATAGTTAAAAGGCAGATCTTCAAAATATTTATGTGATGGCTTGAGGTGTGTAGCTCAAGACCATAGTGAGATTTCGTTGACAGTAGAAGCCGAACCTATGGGTTGTCTGATGGTGATTTCGACACCTATGGGAAGGAATATGGAGTCCTCAGGGATGTGTGACCCAAGGATCCATGAGGTTTGGAGTTACGCCTGGTACAGGAAGTAGTGTCAGAAGTGACAGAGGAAGGGACCGGAGCTTTGTGATAGGATCCCTAAGCTATCTATGAAAAGATTGAAAGTATGTTGAAATTGGCAGACTGTTGTCAAAGATTCGTGAAGAGAACATTCAGAGTAGTTATATCCATGTCAGGACTCATGAGGAGAGTCTAGTGAAAATGGTCTACCGGATGTAGTGAGAGCTTGTGATAGCTCAAAGGATTGGATTGCGTGTTGATGCAACATAACCTTGTGATCGTGTGTGGATCACGTTGAGGCACAAGGTAAGCTACCCGATGTGTGACTTGGTACTGGCAGTTGGGGTATGTGCTCTTGAGGTTATAGAAGTACTACCGATGCGATAAGATGTTTGAGGTGTTCATGAACCACAAAGGTTTGAGGTATGTGTTATCGCAGAAAGAGTTGAAAATGAGGTAGTGACGGTGGATGGAGTTCCTGAAGGACTACGACTACACTTTTTGTATCACCCGGGGTGTGCCAATGTGGTGGTCAGGTTGATGGCCCAGGGGTAGCCATTGTTGAGGCTTTTAGCCTGATGTTGGTGAGTGTAGTACCGAAGGGTTCGTCCGTCTTAATAGCTAGCCTGGTAGTTCGGCTAGATCTGGAGACCGAGATACGAGAGACTAGGGGGGGTGACCGGTGTATACATCTATGGATAGATAAGTGTGGCCACCCCAAGGGTTATGATTTTTGAGATGCGAGATTGCATTCTCAAGTTTCGGGGTAAGATGTGCATGCCTAAAGTTTGGGAGGAGCACCTGCCATTGGTTAAGTTCACAGCAGTGTCAGAATGGCTTCTTATGTGGTTTGTGATGGAATAACACTATCGGTAGCTCGATATACCAAAACTATCGACCATTGGACCCTCAGTCGAGTAGTCCTTGTGGTTGAACCGAGTGGGTGGGGCAGTCCATACCCAGGTTGGGAATGTCCGGATTGCTGGAGGTGAGGAAGCCTCTGCCAGTAGGTGCGTCAGATTTCCTTAGGGGGGGTAGCGATCCCACGTTAGGCCGACGAGGGGGATACTAGATGTATGGGTGTTAGCTGTCAACTGTTGAGGTATGGTTATTGGTCGTTCTTGTTTGCTCACCACCAAAAAAGTTCAAATGAAAATTTGGGATTTTGTAGACTATGAGATATGTCCAGGCTATGAAATGGCTTATTTTGATCTTTGGAGATTGTGTGTATGAGCCAATTTCGAGGAAGAAATTCTTTTAAGGGTGGTAGATTGTAATACCCCATATTTTCGTAAGGTTGCAACATATTTTAAGTGAGTTTAAAATACCAAAAAATGGGTTTAAGAGGAAAGTAAGTCGCCGGATCGACTATAGGAAGTGCCCTGGAGCTTAATACCTAAGGACAAAGGTATATTTTTGATGAGCGTCTCAAGGCGAGATTTATAACGCTGAAAGAAATCAAATCAGAGACTGTAATACCTGAAGTTTTCCTAGGCATTGTTGTTTAAGAAATAAAACATTTCCTTGGAAATCGAAGGATACATGTGAAGTTCTGAGGTAATCGCCGAGGAACGAATGAAGGGTTTTCCGAAAAATCATGGAAACCATCGCAAGGGGACATCATTTAAGGTATTTTGGAGAAGTTTAAGGAGTTATAGGGCTCAAGGGATATAAGTGCAAAGAAGTTTTTGGGTTAAAGAGTTATTTGTAAGAACTTAAAATATCTTGTGACTAGTTAGTTAAAGGAACCAAGTAAGCTAACTTAGTTAGGAGACATAATCATGAAGAATCTTGAAAAATGAAATTAGCATGTGGTGACACATATTTAAAAGGACACATGTCGCAAGAGGGAGAAATGGCTTAAATCTCAAGGGACACTTGGCACAATCCTACGAAAGTGATGATTACAACCTTATCTAATTAGTATCACATGGCAAGTGACACATGGAACTCTTGGATTGGCCCTAAATGCCTATAAATACCAAGGCCTTGGAAGAGAAATTCTCACCATTAATCAAGAGGAAAAGGGGAGGTGAGTTGAGAGAAGAAACTTTGCCCAAAAATAGAGTGGTAAAACACTTCGTCGGAAAAGTTGAACTACCACCGTAAAAGGAGTTAAACGGCATCAAGACAGCAAGGTAATTCTAATTTCTTTTCGTAGTTCAATAGATAATTGAATAAGGGTCGTGTAGGTTCAAACGGAAGTCAAATCGGAGTCCGGACGAGGGAGAACGAGCCAAAAAACCACAAGGCGTCAAAGCTGATGGGGCGGCGCGTGCAGCTCACGCACCACCTGACTGCCGCGAGTGGAGCGCGTGAAGATCCTTCCCCCAGCGCGTAAGGGCGCGTTAAAGGCCCTCTTGGGCCCAAATTTTGTATACATGGTCCTTAAATTTTTCCCTAGCACCCCATATAAATATATTTTAGGTTTGAGTTTCGAAGTTATGTTATTTTTGCAGAAAATCTTTCCCGAACCCTGTGAACAGTACCTTAGAGCTTCCGAACTAGCAAGGTGAGTGCTTCTTGCATCTTTATATTACATATCGAACATTTTGTCTTCACTCAGGTAAGGGTGATTACTTGCATAAGCATGACTTTCTTTTAAATCAAGCATTTTCTCTTTTTTGTCATGCATCGTTTGGTGTGTGTGGCTAGCTGAAGTCAGGATCTCATGTTAGACTGGTGAAAAGTCTTGGAGATGTGAGAACATGATTGATCAGCGGGGGTGATTGCAACACCTCAGCGTCACTACCACATAGGCGGTTTCATATCATTTTGCATAATTCATTTACATGCATGCTATCTCTTCTTGTTGCACTCACTTAGATATAACTATCTAACTTGGGTGTCTCATACCCCTGGAACATTCAACGTTCCAGGTGGGTTAGTCATGATAGGTGCCCCAGAATCAAGCTAGAAGAAAGGAAAGGAAGTGGTTCTCGGATAGCTAGCTTCCTTGCGTTTAAATTGTAAAAGTATTGTATTATGGCTTTAGTGTGAGTCTTAATTGTTGTAAAAAGGGATCCTAAATAATCCCTAGATTTCCAAGTTGTATTATGGCTTTTCAGGAGGTTCTTGTGTTAAAAGCATGTAGTGGAAGCCTTAAATGTCTAGCTTATGGTATTTATAAAGCTTTCAGGTTCGATCCTTTGCTTCTGTTGGCAAAGGCTTCCATAAACGCCCTTTGATTACCATGTGGACGCTAGCATCATCATGCATCTTTGTATGTGTACCTTGGAAAAGAAAAGTGGGGCGTTACAGAGACGATTTTTCGGTTAAGTTAGTTGTAGCCTAAAAAGACCGAATGATGGTAAGGACTTCTCGAAAATCGTATATATCAAGTAATTTTGAGTTATTAAATTTGAGATTTTAAGTATCTCGGTAAATTTGATGCTTGAGGGTGTAATTGTAATTAGAGAATTATCCAAATGAAATAAGGATGAAATTATAAGCTCATATGGTAAAATATTAAAGTTGAGGACTTGAAATATGGGACAAAGTGTCATTTGAAAGAAGTTAGGGAATTAGCTTGGATTTCAAAAATTGAATTCATTATAGCTTTGGATTTGAAAAGCCATCCATTATATCTTTGAGTTTTTGGAGTCCATGGCTTAGATTGTGACAAGTGGCATAATGTGATTGGTTAAAGAAATCTATAAATAGGCACCATGGGTTGTTCTCAAACCATTCAAGAGAGCTTTGAGGAGTGAAACACTCTAAGAGGAGGAGCTTGCTGTAGAGAGAGAGGAGGAAGTTTGGCAAGAAGGCGGGAAGAAATCGAAGGAGAAGTCAGTGAGAACGAGCCTCGTCGGAGTTACGATCTATAGCTGGAATTCATCAAAATTAGTTAGAAAAAAAGCTAGGTAAGTCCCATTTTTTTGTTAATCTTGTATAGGGGGAAGAGAGGGTCATGTAGGTTAAAACAGGGGTAGAATCGGAGTTAAAATGAGGAAGTTATGGCCGAAATACCAAACCGAGGCGAAGTAGTCCAAAATTGTTGTGCAGCGCGTGAGATTCATGCGCCAAAAAATAGCTTCCCATGAGGGCACGTGGCCAACATTCTTGGGGAGTGTGAGAGGTCCTTCTTCCATGAAATGTTTCAGTTATGCCCTTACTTTAATGCCCCTCAACTCTATGTAAAAATATTTGAGGTTAGGTTTACAAAAATGTATGTTTTCTGTAGAAACCTAGACCGTTTGCTGTGAAATTATACGGTCTAAGAGATAAACCAATGAGGTGAGACTCCTATACTCCAAATCCTATTTTTTATTCTCTTATAAGAGTCTTCTATTGCATGAGATGTATTTTGTGAAGTTCTTGTACGTAAACTCTTGTTGTTCTCTTACGTGAAATCATGTTGCCCATATGAAATGTATTTTTCTGAAAGATATATGCTGTTGGCCTTTTAACTGTTGCATTTATAAAATTCGTGTGACTATACTGTTGTATCTATTTGTTGTTGGCTGAGGGCAAAAGTTGGATATCCTTCGAGAGGCGTTATGCATGCGCCATCGAGAAAGCTCTCGTGGGGACGACCGTGAGTCTAAGGCACAACGGATGTGGTTCTTGCATGAGTTCTATGAGGTCAGGCCAAGGTGACATGGTTAGGGACCTCCCGAGAGGCGCTATGCGTGCGCCATTGAGAAAGCTCTCGTTGGAGGAGGCTGACATGTTCATGAGGCACTTCGAAGTAGTTCTCGTTATTTTCCTCATACGTTTTATACTTGTTCATGCATTGATATAAACTGTTTTTGGAGTTTATTGGTTCATCTTCTAATTGGACTATGTCCCTGGAATATTCAAACGTTCCAGGTTCGACAAGCGGCTCGAGGGGAAATGAGGTAGCTAAAGAATAACTTTAATTTGTTGTATGTAGCATGTTATCATATCTATGTATGATTTGGATATGTTTAAGATGTTCAGTTATCACTTGCTAGCGATGATGTCCTTGTAATATCTTTGTAGACATCTTGAACAATTTTATGATAAATAAAGCATTATGGTTGTGAACCATATCAGGTTCGATCTAGCTTCTGCATTTGAAATTTTAACGCCTATCTTAGCTATTCGATTATTGGGTTTGTTAAGCTGAGAAGGCGAAAATTAGGGTTTTTGGGATATTGCGTGATGTATGACAGCTATTGTGATATGAAAAATTTTTATATTCTCGAAATCCTAAGTTATAACACGCCCGAAAAATTTGGGGTGTTAGACAGTTCTACGGTCATTTGTTCTAGCCAGGATTGCTTCGACCCATTTGGACACATAGTTGACAACAAGTAAGATGTATTCATGACCAAATGAATTGACAAATGGGCCCATAAAATCCATACCCCAACAGTCAAAACCTTCTAACACTTGGATCGGATGCAATGGCATCATGTTTCTCCTTGACAGGCTTCCTAACATTTGACATCGATCGCAACTTGAACAGAACTTGTACACATCCTTGAACAGTGTCGGCCAATAAAATCCACTCTAAAAAATTTTTGCAACTATTTTTTTGACAAAAAAATGGCCTCCACAAGCAAGAGTATGACAGAAATTAATGACACTCTGTTTCTCATGATCGGGTATGCATCTACGGATGATTTGGTTAGGACAATACTTGAAGAGGTTGGGCTTATCCCAAAAGAAGGTTCTGAATTTTCTGAAGAATTTATGCCTATCTAACTTACTCCAATGGTCTAGGATTAGACCAGTTGTCAGGTAGTTTGCAATGTCAGCATACCAAGGGATAATAGATGATGCATGAATAACATTCACTTGAAACAGTTGCTCATCAAGGAAATTGTCATGGATTGATTCATCAAATTGTGTGAGATCTTGACCTAGAATCCTTGACAAATGATCAGCCACCACATTCTCTACTCCCTTCTTGTCTCTGATTTCAATGTTGAACTCTTGTAGGAGTAAGATCCATTGAAAGAGACGGGATTTTGCATCTTGCTTTGTGAACAGATACTTTAGAGCAGCGTGATCAGTAAAAATGATCACTAGTGACCCTACGAGGTAAGATAGGAACTTATGCAGGGCAAAGACAACTGCTAGTAACTCTTTCTCCGTAGTGGTGTAATTCTTTTGTGGCTCATTCAGAGTTTTCCTAGCATAGTATATCACATGAGGTTTCTTATCCTTCCTTTGCCCTAACACAGCTCCTACCGTGTAATCACTAGCATCGAACATAAGTTCAAATGGGAGGGACCAATCAGGGGACTGAATGATAGGTGCAGAAATAAGTGATTTCTTCAACTTCTCAAAAGCAACTTGACACTCACCGTTCCACTCAAAAGGTATGTCAAGGGCTAGGAGGTAGCATAAAGGTCTGGCTATGGCACTGAATGAAGCAATAAATTGCCTATAAAAACCAGCATGGCTAAGAAAAGACCTAACCTTTCACACATTCCTTAGGGCTGGTAATTTTTGAATTGACTCAACCTTGGACTGATTAACCTCAATACCCCTGGAAGAAACAATATGTCCTAAGACACTTTCTTGAGTAACCATAAAATGACACTTTTCCCAATTTAGAACTAAATTCGTTTCTTTGCATCGGACTAGAATTTTCTCAAAATTTTCCAGACAACACTCAAAACTGTCTCTGTACACTGAGAAGTCATCCATAAAGACTTCTACCACATTCTCAACCAATTCACTAAAAATACTCATCACGCATCTTTGAAAGGTTGCAGGGCAATTGCACAGACCAAATGACATTCGTTTGTAAGCAAATGTCCCGAATGGACACGTGAATATGGTTTTCTCCTGATCCTCTAAGGCAATTTCAATCTGATTGTACCCAGAATACCCATCTAAGAAGCAGTAGAAGGCATGTCCGGCTATTCTCTCTAACACCTGATCCAAAAATGGGAGCGGAAAATGATCCTTCCTAGTCACAGAGTTGAGCTTCCTATAGTCTATGCATATACAACATCCAGTTTGGATGCGTGAAGGAATGAGCTCATTGTTTTCGTTTGCTATCATAATGACTCCTAACTTCTTAGGTACAACTTGAGTTGGACTAACCCATTTGGAATCTGAGATGGGGTAAATGATACCTGCAACTAACAATTTTAGAACTTCCCTTCGAACAACTTCTTTCATATTTGGGTTTAGTCGCCTTTACATTTGCTGTATAGGTTTAGCATTCTCTTGTAGGAAAATCTTATGGGTGCAGGTGAGGGGGCTGATGTCACGCAAATCAGATATGGACCATCCTATAGCCTGCTTGTGGGTTTGCAACAATTTTAACAATTCTACCTCCTGGTGTGAAGTCAGGCTAGATGAGATCATTACTGGCAATAACTCCCATTCACCTAAGAATGCATACTTCAGGTGAATTGGTAATGGTTTTCTCTCAGGTTGGATTGGTCGGACCAAAGTTGGTGTAGTTTTATCCCCAAATGATTTCAATGATTCTGGGCCATGCAGTAATTGAGTATCCTCCTTGACTGACTCAGCTTCAGGCTTTATCCCTTCTAACGATTGCTCCTCTAACTCTTGACTAACCAGCTCGCAAAGAACTTTCTCAAAATACTCATCCCTTAATGTCTGAATCAGATCAACTTCCTCTAGTTCCCCTTTATCGCTCAATTGCTTAGACACCTTAAAGACATTCATTTCCACTATCATATTCCTGAATGATAGTTTCATGACCCCATTCCTACAATTGATGATGGCATTTGAGGTAGCAAGGAATGGTCTTCCTAGGATGACAGGAACAGGTGGATGAGGACCCTGGTGAGGCTGGGTATCTAAGACGATGAAATCCATCGAGAAATAGAACTTGTCCACTTGGACCAATACATCCTCAACTATCCCTCTAGGCATTTTAACTAACCTATCTACCAACTGTAGAGTGACTCTTGTAGGCTTTAATTCTCCTAGACCCAATTGTTGATAAACTCCTAAGTCTAAAAGTGCTTGATCAACTTTCTGGCTTCCTATGATGCATGAGATGCTTGGACAGCCTGGATCTTTATATTTGGGAGGGGTTTTGAATTGTAGGATGGAACTGACCTGTTCAGTTAGAAATTCTTTTTCATGCACATTTATTTTTCTTTTTACAATGCAAAGGTCTTTCAAGAATTTAGCATATGAAGGTGTTTGTTTTATTGCATCCAAAAGTGGAATGTTGATTCTCACTTGCTTAAACACTTCATATATATATATCTGCATTTTGTTGCTCTTTTTTCAAATGATTCAACCTTTGTGGAAAATGTGGTTTGGGCCTGTATTGAATTTCTTTCCCATCTTTTTTTTTGGTTTTCATTTTTTTTTTCATTTTTCTCCACGGTGGATTCATGATGTTTTTGTTCTTCCTCTTCAGCAACAGGTTGGTTTATCCTAGGATCAGTTGGTTTTTCTATCATTCTTCCAGTTCTTAGGGTAGTCACTACTTGTACTTGTTCATGAGTGTTGGTTTCACTATTTGAAGCTTCTACCTGGTTGGTTTGTCTAATTGGGTTAGGATTAGTTTGGGATGGAAACCTTCCGGGTTCTCTCACACTCAATGTTTGTGTTAACTTGGTCAACTGGCTCCTAATGTCTTCTATAGCTCTATTTGTTTGGTCTTGATTTTTGACAAGCTGAGCAACCTGATTGTTGATGCCTGTTTGACTTTGGATGAACTGGTGCAAGGTATCTTCCAAAGATCTCTTATGAGGAGGTTGATAAGTATTTGATGAAGAGCCTTGATTTTGTTGGAAGGTGTGTTGTTGTGCAGGGAAGGGAGGTTGAGAATGATTTCCAGAATCATTTCTCCAAGAAAAATTGGGGTGATTTCTATTATTGGGATGGTATGAATTGTAGTTCTGATTATTCCCATAATAGGCTCCACTCTGATTTTGATTTTTTCTCCCCTCAAAGTTGTGTGAATGATTGTTATTAGTCTGCTCATACAATACTTCCTTGAAAGCAGGTAGGGTAGGACTTTCTTCAGTTGAATGATTTGTTGCATCACACACAACACACTTTACTTCCACTTGATTAACAGATTATACCTTTTTGGGTTCCATATTTTCAACTTTCTTTGTTAAAGCAGTTAGTCTTGCATTTAAATTGTCACTCTCACTCAGTTGGTATCTCCCTCTAGGTTGTGGATTTTCTCTTGAATCAAGAGCAGATGTTGGACTAACTTTCCAATTCCTTGTATTCTCAACCAATGTGTCAAAGAAGTGAAAAGCTTCTTCTAGAGTCTTCTCATAGAATTCTCAATTGTACATTGTAGAAACTAACATTTTCAATTGGGGAGTGAGTGAATCATAAAAGAAACTGACCACTCTTCATTGCTCAAAAGCATGGTGTGGATAAGTGTGAAGAAGGTCTTTAAACCTTTCCCACACTTGAGCAAAATTCTCATTTGGTTTACAGGCAAAGTTCATGATTTGTCTTTGAAGAGTAGTAGTTCTGTTGGCAGGGAAGTATTTTTTTAAGAAAGTTGCTTGCATTTCTCTCCAAGTTCCTATAGATCTAGGTGGGAGAGTGCCTAACCACATTTTTACCTTATCTTTCAGTGAGAATGGAAAGAGTTTTAATCTTATGACATCCTCATTTGTTGTATGGTCCATGCAAGTGCTACATACTTCCTCAAATTCTTTCATATGAGTATATGGATTTTCAGAATCCATGCCATGAAAAGTTAGCAACAATTGGATTGTGCCAGGTTTGAAGTTGAACCTATGATGGTTGATGGGAAGGATGATGCATGATGGAGTTGTCTATCTAGGAGGATGAAGGTAATCCCTAAGGGGTCGGATCATTTCCTGATCAATGGGATCAGGCGCACTATGCTCACTACCATGTGTAGACATATTGTGTGCAAGTGGCTTGTTCTCATTATGTTGAGACATGAGTGATTGATGTTTTAGAGTCTTACCTGACCTAAGTATCATATACTGTGCACAAAAATAAAGTAAAAAGAAGCAGAGTTACCAGGTTTATCGAGAGATGTTTATTTTTTTTTAGAAGCCTAATAAAATCATATATACCACACAAAGCATTATTATCGAGTCAAACAAAATTATTTGCACAATAGATCAAATTCAAACACCAATAAATTCCTAAGTACATAACACCAACAGGAAATGCAATATCAGGTCAAGTTAAATAAATCAAGCCTCCAACCAAGCTTCTAAAATTCTTAGCATCTGCCATTTCTACTCTATCTTCATGCTGCAATGTTTCATTAATATTCATGGGTGTAGCTGCAGGCTTGTAATTAACCATGCCAAATTTACTGAGGAGGTCCTTAACATATTTGCTTTGTGAAAGAAAAATTCTATCTTCAACTTGATGGACTTTAAAGCCAAGGAAATAATGCAATAAACCCATATCCGACATCTCAAACTCATTCATCATTTGAGACTTAAACTCATCCACAAGAGAACTAGATGAACTAGTGTAAATGATATCATCAACATAAGGACAAACAATGATGAGATCATTTTTACCTTCATTTTTCACATACAGGGTGGGCTCGTTCATACTTCTCATGTACCCTTCTTTATGAAAATACCCATCGATCTTGCTATACCAAGCTCATGGAGCTTGCTTCAATCCATACAATGCCTTTTTCAACTTGTACACTTTTTGTTTCATCACCCTCCTTTATGAATCCTTTTGGCTGTGCTACATAGACCTCTTCTTGTAAATCTCCATTGAGAAATGCCAACTTGACATCAAACTGATAAATAAGCCATTGCAATTGTGAAGCCAATGCTAGAACAAGTCTCAGCATTTCAAATCGAGCTACCGGAGAAAATGTTTCTTCAAAATCAAACACCATATTGCTGCGCATATCCTTTTGCCACAAGATGAGCTTTGTGCTTTTGTATGCTTCCATCTACAACAAATTTAGTCTTGAACACCCATTTCAAACCAATTGCATTTTTACCTTCCGATAAGTCAACCATCTCCCATGTTTCACTCTTTTCGATAGCTTTCATCTCTTCAACCATTGCTTTCTACCATTCTTCTTTATTAGCTGCTTCTCCATAATTTATAGGGTCTAAAATAGTAAGAGCAAACTGACAAGATGCATATATATCAGTTAAAGATCTATACTTCCTTGGTGGTGTCTCATCTGAAGACTCTTGAAGAGTTGTGGATGAAGAGTTTCTGCCAGGTGTTGCTGAAGTTGATGACTTTGCTGACGCCATAGCGGGTGAACTTGTAGGGGTTGGCACTTGTCTTTCCTCTGAGGAGATTTCAACGGGTATAGGCGTCTCTTGGTGTATCTGTTCTTCACCCCAATCCTAGCTTGCATTTTTATCAAATACTATATCCCTTCTAGTTAAAATCTTTCCACTAAGAGGATTATACAGTCTATATGTTTTGGATTGAGTACAATAACAAATAAAAATGCATTTTTCATATTTTTCATCAAGCTTTTGACGAACTTGTGAATTTATCAAAGTATAAGCAACACACCCAAAGACTCATAAATGACTTATAGACGGTCTCCTTCCACGCTAAGCTTCATATGGAGTTTGGTTCATGACAACCCTTGTTGGTGAGAGATTCAACAAATAGACAGATGTTGCTACAACTTTAGCCCAAAATTGGTTTGAAAGTCCCTTTGCTTGTAACATACTTCTTGCCATCTCCACAACAGTTCGATTTTTTCTCTCAGTGACACCGTTTTGCTCTAGAGTGTAAGGAGTTGTTAACTCCCTATGGATGCCACTTTCTTCGCAAAACAAATTAAATTCTTTGGATACAAATTCTACACCTCTATCTGTGCGAAGAACTTTGATATGGCAGTCACTTTGCTTTTCCACCATAACCTTAAATTTCTGGAACTTCTCAAAAGTTTATGACTTGCTTTCTAGAAAATAAACCCAACTCATGCGACTGTAATTGTAACATCCCACTTTCTTAGGCATGTTATAACTTAAGAAATTTTGACTACATTTTTTTCATTTTCATCATGATATAATTCCAAAATTTCCCTACCACTTGCCTACCATTAGCTTACTTATACTCTATATATACTAGATATTCATCAAAAGAAGAAGTAAGAATCGAACCTCAACATACCTCAAGCCCTAATAATATTACATAATCGTTTCAAACATAATCAATAATACAAGGTTATTCGTCATGAGAACATAAGTCTTTCAACATAATTTGAAGCATGACATAAGTTTTTCAACATGACTTGAAAACATAACATAACATGTCTGATACATAATTGGATCCTCATATAGAAAACTAAATACAGAAATACTTTATTTGCACCCGTAATGCCCTAAGTAGTTACATCTCATCCATTTATGTGTCTTCGCTACAAACGTCATCTGGAACGTTTGAATGTTCCAGGGGCAAGTCCCATATTAGATGCTGAATCATCTAAGTAAGAGTATATCATTTAATGCATATGTATAAATGCAATGAACATAACATCATTCATCTTACGTTTTGGTCAACTGTACCTTACTATTACTCGTCATTTTTACAATCTCCCTGCCAGACTGAGGTGTATGGGTGCACCCTTAGCAAAGCAACGGTGCCAATCCCTAATCCCAAACCCATGCAATGTATGACTGTGAATCTTATCGTGGCTATATGAATATATCATTATTAGGAAATGTAAATACAATCTACATGATGCATAGCATACCATGACATGACAACATGAAAAACAAGCGCTTTCATGAAACTGGGTTTTGGGTTGAAAACACTTACAATTCCTTTTCATAAACTAAATCCAGTTGAGTAGTACCAGTTACCTTTCACAAAGTTCAAAATATCTCGAAAAGCATGCACCACCTCGATTTTCATGCCAAATTTTAAAAATAGCATAAACTACTTCACCTCAAGTCTCAAAGCACCCTATACCAGATATTTATTTAAATAATTATCAAAACCTATTTTTTCATAATTTTCTTTCATTTTTCTCTATTTTTCTCCAATTTTCTTCTCTAGCAATTCAAAATAAATGCTTATATCAATATTTTTTTCAAATATTTTTTTTCATAAAAATTCTTAAAATAATTTTCTAGGAATATTAAAAAAAATTTCAGAAAATAATAAGGCCTCACGCGCCAGCACATGAAAGAGAGAGTGAGACTCGCGCGTGAGCTTCACGTGCAAATTATCTTCTCTGGCATCGGTACTAAAAGTAAAGCAAGATCGCTACGGGGCAAGCAGCGTAGTTCAAAAAATTTTGAACCTTAGCCCGATCCCAGCGATTAGATCAACGTCGAAATCAAAACAATCACAAACATAATAAAGTAAATCTAACCTTTAGATTTTAAGTCGTTTGCGGATTCAAACCCTAATGGACATGGATTGGGCTAGCCCATCAATCCTAGTCCAACTAGAAATTAAAGTGGCCCAAATCCATTTATAAAATATGTGGCCCAAATCTAATTCAAGCCAAATATTTAATATTTGGCCCAAATCTTATTTAGTCCAAATATAATATTTATTATTTAATATTTGACCCAAATCTAATTTAGCTCAAATATTTAATTTAATTTAATATTTAGCCTAAATACTTTATTTAGCCCAAGTATTAAATTAAGCCCAAATTATTAAATTAGAAACTTCTTTCTAATTTAATCATTAAGTTAGAAACTACTTTCTAATTTAATCAATTGCTATTTTAGGAAACTTTTTCCTTTATAATGACCCCTCGTCATATCGACGTCATTACGTCTGTTTGTTTTTTTCCCGTGAGAACCTACGACGGCACAACTTCTTGCCGAAGTGTCCCACTTAACCATACGTCTGCTTTCCTGGTATAAGCCAGGGACCATGCCTATTGCGTATGACTCATTAGGCTCCCGAATATGTTGGCAATGTGTCGGTACGAACACATAAGACAAGATTGGCCTCTAGCAAGGCATCATGCCTACCCAATTATTCAGAAGGATTCATAATCCGCAAATAACCTTTCACGAGCATGGTTACCGTGCAATTCGATCCTCTCGTCAATGTATCCTATGTGATCTCAAGTTGGCAATGTGTTGCTTGATTATGATCATATAAGTTTTTCTTCAGTCATTCGGATATTTTCACTTAATAAAAAGTGAATCAATAACTCCTTATTGATCTCTTTCACCATGGCCATGGATTTAAAGTGAATATCCACCAAATGCGCCTTAGATACATCATCCTCTATCAAGGGATAGACGAGTCCCATCTTGGCTATGCACCCATCTCCATAAGCCTCACGATATACCCAACGATTGCCCACATGCAGCCTTTGTCTAGGCCCATCGAAACGATGTCAAAGCATACCGGTCTTCTTATGAGATGACCGTGATAACCTCAGGTCCAAGGATTAGTTACACCCATCTCGTATAAGAATACCATCAACATATAACCAAAATGGATTCTCATGGCGAGTCATGTCCAGTGACATGTTCTCCAACATTGGTCACCTATGTACTTGTCTAGGCATCCCCATGCCTATGGGTGTGAGACCCCCATTGCTGTCACATAGTAAAAACATAGCACATACAAGTCTTACTGCAATTGTCAATGTCCATTCTTGACATTGCTATGACTTGGGACGTTTAATGATGTCTAGAAACTATGATGCATCATCTCACATCTTTATAGATTAATCACAGTATACATCATATGGACTTCTATCTAGTTTCATTTGGTTATTACAATAATAACAAGAAACTAATAGAATGACTTCTTGTGAATTTGAACAACTCCTTATTCAAATAATAAACATGATTATAATTGTCAGTGTACAACATGCCCAATCTGATTGGGTCTAGAGCACCTACACTAATAGGTACATTGAAAAATAGGGATTTTTACACTACAATGAACTACAGGCCTAGTCGATCCCAATGGTACCTGAAATGGCTCGAAAGGATGGCCGAAAGTGGTTTAACTGGCAACTCGAATTCTTGGCCAAACGGTCTGCCTAAGGCTCCGGTGAAGCTTCGAATCTCGCTCGTTTCTATTGTTTTGCTCACCAAACTCTCTTGAAATGCTCTATTACTCTCAAGGATATAAATCCCCTTAATCCTAGCTCTCGATTCACTCTCTAACGCCTTCGATTTGAGCTTTAAATCTCTGAAACTTTTAGCCACTTTGGATCTCTATTTATACTTAAAATCGAACCACAAAATGGCTAATCTCACACAACCCAAGGTCACCAGCATCCATTCATGCCCTAGGTTAGTCCAAAATGCACCGAAAGTTGCCCCAAAAGCCGATTTACAATGACTAAATTTTTTGTTACTTTCGATCGAATTTTATCCAAATTAATCACTTTTGTCAGCAATGGATCACTCTAGGCCAAGCTTAAAGGTCCCTTGGACCTTTACCTCGAGTTTCCTTTGGTCAAAAGCGACCATAGAGTGGATGGCCAAAAGCTTGGTCGGCCATGGCTACCAAGCTTTTTCTGAAATTGCATTTTTAGCCCCCCCCCAACTTTTGAAATGCATTTTGGCCCTTTCCATAAGGCCCTTAGGTTTTCCAAAACTTATGTTGAGACCCTCATGATCTAAACTTCTCATTTGACCCTCGAAATTTAGGAATTGATGTCATTTCGACCTCACTTGGGAATTTTTAAAAATTACACTTAGGCCCAATTCTTTATTTTTGGTTGTGAACCCTTTTGTTCCTTCCTGAAACCTTTGAAAGGTTGTTCCTTATGTAATTTTGGCTTTTGCGAAGGTTCTGTTGCCTTTTTAGAAGCCTCTTATAACAATTCAATTTTTTAGTTTGATTCGAAGCTATACCGAAAACTAACTCTAATCCGATTTCTTTTGGTGCTAAAAATCATATCTTGAATTGGTTAATGATGATGTGATCTTCTTTTTTATCATTCGAGTTTTGGGATACTCCCTTCGAGTGACTCGGCTAAATAATATTAACAATCTACTTTATAAGACCCTTTATGCCACGAATTTTGAAACATTTCATGCATTATTTATTTCAGATATGGGGTTTTACAGTAATCCTTTGTAAACAGAAAGAAATAACGACTCCCACCTAAGGACTCAGTTTGCATAGGCCCACATAAATCAGCATGAATTAATTCTAGATAGTTTAAAACTCTCCAAGCTTTTCCATCAGGAAATGACTTCCTAGTTTGTTTCTATAAATGCACCCTTCACATAAATCAATAGAGCCAATCTTTTGTAGCCTGTGAACCATACCTTTATCACTTAGCAACTTCAGGTCCTTCATGTTAAGATGCCCATACCTCAAATGCCATAGCTTTAAGTCTTCCTTTCCACTTGCAATAAGAGCAAAATTCAGGCCCTTAGAAACATCTAGTGGGAACATCTTCTTTGAAGTCATGCCGATATGAACCTCTTGGCCTGATTTCTTATTTTTAATGACACATGCATTGTCATCAAATAAAACAGAATATCCACCACCAATCAATTGTCCAATACTCAATAAATTGTATCTTAGATCAGGTACAAATTGAACATTGTTCAACTCTTTTACCTTACCATCGCTAGTGCCAACTTCGATCGTGCATTTTCTTTCAACTTACATCTCCTTTTTGTTTCCCAGCTATACTTTTATCCTTTGGGTCTCATCAAGCTCTTAGAACAAACATCCACTATCTACAAACCACAAATCACTTGGTTTACAGTTAGTATCAATACAAGCCATAAAAAGCTTGTTTTCTTCTTCATTTTCTGCTGTAAAATTCATGTTCTGATATGCAAAATTCATGTTCTGATCTTTGTACCAACAATCAGCTTTTATATGCCCATATCTCTTGTAGTGATAACATTAAATGCCATTCTTCATGTTTCCTTGCTCATTAGACTGCCTTTGTCCTTCATTCCTTCCTCTACCTCTATTGTTACCTCGACCACAACCGCAAGATCTGTTAGGAACAGGGCAACCATGAAGATATGATTCTGCCTTGATTGATCCGTAGAGCCTCAAACACGAACTCCTCCAAGTCGGTCCACACGATTAGCCGTTTCTACGAACGCCTTGAGTAATGCTAGTAACCCTAGGCGCCTCCAATGAGAGATCCGAATTTCTCCTTATTTTTCCAGCTTCTTAAGTGGCCTATTTATAGAGTAAAAACCCTAATTATGCCTTTGGAAAAACCCTAAACGATTTAGGTCTGGCCCATAATCATATTGGGTTGTATCTCTCTTTTAATTTGTGGAACAGACTCAACCCAAGTTTGTGACCCCTTAGGTCCACCATTGGGCTAGATGTAGGGCCAATTCTATTGGGCTATATGAAGGCCCAACTCCTTAGAATAATTAAACTCTTTTAATTAAACTTATGGGCTTCATAATTAACTCATCTCATGGGCTTCTTAATTAAACTCTTTAATTAATAGTTTTAGAATTAATCATATTAATTCTAAAACCCTACATATCATGGTTAACGTTTAGCAACATGCCATGAATGCCTAGCCAATGATGAAAAAACACGGACCTTTTCGATTGCAATTATCGTACAGTAAAATCCTTTCATCAACTATGTCCCGATTGAATTTAGGGTATGGTTTTATGACGAAACCCTAGTCATTCAACAACTATGTATCCATTCCAGATTTATGACTCGTTCGATGAAATCAAAACACCTTTTGATTTCCATCTCACCTTGGCCAAGGATTTCCTTAGTCATGAAATCATCGAAATACATAGGACATCTTCTCATCTTGTCGATAAGTGATGAATCCTATTTCGACATTCACAAGCCTTCATATGTGATAAGGTTACGCCCAGTGATAATTTGTTAATGACTCCATTGGAATCCAAAAAGAACCAAAGCGTAACCAGTCAAATATAAGACTACCATGATGTCTCAAGTCTAAGGACTAATCTACACTACTGCAACACAGAAATTCCAATTCGACAATCAACAATTACCATTAGGAATTCTGTAGCGGGTCAGTTCAGTATACTTATTCTTATAATAAGCACCCACATATATGCACTAGTGTCCACACACCAATGTCTATGAAACAAGACATTCTCCTAATTGAGCATGCATCATATGTGCTAGTCTATCCGAGTTATTAGTGTCCAATCCTAATAACTCTACGACTAGGAACATTTAAGATCAAGGCTTATAAGGAATATGTTTTATGATCGTCATCTCTATGCACGACCATATTCCATGAGCCTATATGATCTATTGACTTTGTCAAATATGGAAATTATAAAGACAACCATCAATGACAAACAAAAACATAATGCCTTGCAATAATAATTGATTGAAAATAAAGAGTCACGATATAAAATATGATCAATTACATGTAAATATAATTGGCTTGTGGGGCATATCTCTAACAAGATCCTCCTTTTCCTCAACCCCTGCTTGCTGAACGGTCCTTGTCTCCATGTTTGGTGGCTATTTCCTTCACTTGAAATGCCTTCTCTTCTTTCTTTTCAAACAATCTATTGATTCTTAACTCATGAGCTTGAAGAGATCCCATCAGTTCATCAACCGAAAGAATTGAAAAATCCTTAGCTTCTTCTATAGCACCTACCACATGATCAAATTTTGGAGTCAAGCTTCTCAATACTTTTGCAATGATCATCGCATTTGATTGACTATTGCCATTGCTCTTGACAAAAACTCAATAATAGATTCCCCATTCTTCATAACCAAGGTTTCAAAGTCATGTCTTAGTGATTATAATCTCACTACTATGACCTTTGAACCACCGTGGAACTCTTTCTGCAGAATTGACTATGCTTGCTTTGATGTGGTTGCCATTGTAATCCATGAGAAAATAGTCTCATGGACTGCTTGCTGGAGAATGAACAATGCTTTGGCATCCCTCTTCTTCATTTCTTTCAGGCTTTGCTCCTCTTCTTTGGTTACTTTCGGGTTTTTCTCATTTTCTTTACTGGGTTTTATATCAAGGAACCCATACTCCACCAAGTCCCATAGCTCCTGTGATCTAAGAAATGTCTTCATCTTGATGCCCCACCACTCGTACTTTTCACCATTGAAAATCGGTATGAGTGGTTGAGAGGAAGAAAACCCAGTAGCTGTTATTGTTCTCTTCTGTATCACTCTTCAAACTCAGAAGGACCCAAGCCTCACGTATTGTGGCTCTGATACCAAATTTGTTGAGAAAAGGTAACAAGAAAAATGTAGCACACACAGATAGGAATAAAGCTTTTGTATATGCTTTATTACTTTATGGCTAAAAGTTAATCAAATAAAATAACGTAAAGTGCTTTTATATATACAGGCCTACATTGAAACAAACAAAACAACTTGCTAACAACCCATGTACCCCAAAACTTGATCTAAGCAACAAACTCGATCAACCTTTGAATCACTTCTCAACAACATTATGGGGAACATGTTGGGCTTCTTTTAGGCTGACCATGCTTGCTACTAGATAGGTGGAGGCCACGCATTCAGCTTGGTAGGTGGGGGCCATGCGCTATTGTCTGTCATTCCTGTCCACTCTCATCAAGCTTGCAACTTGGTTATTGGTAGTCTGCAGCCCCTTCGTTTTTGAAGCCATCGTGGGTAGACCCAATATCGAGGGACTAGCTAACAAATTCGCCTCATTCCCCTTCCTTTTGCTCCATCCTTGACCTTTTTCTCCTTCATCAACCACCTCTCGAGCATTTCCCGGCCTTCCTTCTTCCTCTAGAACTGTCTTTCTTCACCATTCCTCGACCATCTGTGAAGCTGTTACCAGCCTATTATTAGCAACCTCGTGTATTTTTTGACCCATTTGGGCTGAGGTTGAACACCCAAGGTAACCCTCTAAGAGCTAATTTGAAGCATGCATTGACTCTAGCTCCATAGGTGTCGGGTTGTCCATTTTGCCACCTAAGAACACCCTATTTTTTCCTCCCCTGCATCTATTGCATGAATAGAGGTCCTCTCTTAATGATTCTTGTTCAAGTCAAGCTTATCTTGTTTCTTGGATTCACTAGGCATCTCCATGATTATCTTGTTATCTTGGAAACCCCTATCCTGCTTCTCAATCGGTAGGATAAAAGACACATCCGCACCCCTTGTTTTTCCATCCTCTATTTTGAGTGCATCCTCCTAAGTATCTGACACCACCAAGTTTACATCATTATTCACCTTCTCTCTTGCTATGCTCATAGTGTTGCATAGAGCTGATGATACGTCCAAAACATGCCCCGGAGGGCCTTCCTCGTGACTGCCAGTCACTCGAGTCGAGGTTCTCATCGAAATAGGGCTACCTGCAACTTCCTTCTTTCTTCTTACTTGTAGCCCAAATTTCTTCAACCCACTTTCTTCTTGCTCTAGGACTTTGTTTGCATCTTTGGAACCCCTACTAAAGCCTCTTGCCATCCCTGAAACTGACTAGTCCTCACTGCTTGAGCGTCATCCACCTACCTACGCATTACTTTCTTCTCATGAGTGATACTTCAAAGAAAAGCAATATTGTTTTTCAACATGTTAGAAGTATTTGGTTGATCTTTAGCTAGTTGATAATTTGGAGATGACAGTATGTTGCTATCCACTTCTGCATCTTTTTGCTTGTTCTCAATATGTTTTTCATTAAATTTTATCTTAGGGGAGGATATAACTAAATCTTTATTAGCTATTTTTCTAATTAGTTCAGAATTAACATGACCTAATTTTCTATGACATAACAAATTATCTTAATTTTTCACCTTAAGGAATTTTGCATTAATTTCCTCAATATCAGCAATGTAGACATTGTGTTGCCTATTAGCACAAATAATAACAGAGTTAAAGCTATCAATAATGAGATAGTGTCTTTGTCTAAAAGTAATTTCACAACCATCATCAAAAAATTGACTAATGCTAAAAAGATTAAGTTTTAAACTATCTACTAAGAAAATATTTCTAATAGTAGTGGAATGTGGTTGGACAATCGTACATATATCAACCACTTTACCTTTGACATTATCGCCAAATGTGACAGATCCTCCATCTTTGGTATTATCCCCAATCACTTTACCAATGAGAGAATAGATCTCTATAACGACCCATTAGAGGGTCCAGTATTTATTAAGGAATTATTTAATTAATTGCTGAAGCATTTGATTAAGAGATTTTGCCAACAAATTATTTAATGTGGAAATTTAGAGATTTTGAAGGAAAAGAATAGCATTTAGTTCTATTTAATTTTTGATTAAAAGAATTTGCCAAGATGGTAATTTAGATTTTTAGTTGAGAGAATAGTATTTAAATAGCATTTATTTATTGTGAAAATTAAATGCAAGGGCATGAAGGTAATTCTAGAGTTTTATTATTATTTGAGAGTTTTAATAATAATTTTTGTATTATTATTAATTAAGTGATATTTTTTATTTAAGGGAGAGTGAGAATCCATGCTTGAGATGGATTTGGATTTAGAGTCTCCTAGTTGAAGTAGGAAGAGGATTCCAAGTTAATTAAGAATAAGGACTCCAAATTATAAAAGGAGAAGGAGATGGGCTTCTAAGGTTATTTCTTTCTCTATATAAAGGCACATAAGCCATAGTTTTCTTCACGCCGTGTGGGGAGCAGAGACCCAAGAAGTCTGTGAGTTGCAGAAATTGCTTTGCATCGGAGATTTCTAATTGAGATCATGTGAGTCGATCAAGAGTTATCGAGGCAAGTATCTTTCCTATAATACCTTCCATTATAGGTTCATATTAGTTTCATTTTCAGATTATTCCAATTCTTCGTTGTAGTTTTCAGATTTATATCAGTAAGAAAAGACGTATATATACATATATATATGCGGATAATAGTGAAGTTATGAGCAAGTTCTATTAATCCTTATCCATTTTGGATTGCAAATTCTATTAATCCTTATCCATTTTGGATTGCAAGTTCTATTAATCCTTATCTATTTTGGATTGCAAGTTCTATTACTCCTTATCCATTTTTGATTACAAGTTATATTACTCCTTATCCATTTTAGATTCCAAGTTCTATTAATCCTTATCCATTTTGGATTGCAAGTTCTATTAATCCTTATACATTTTGGATTTCAAGTTCTATTACTCCTTTTCCATTTTGGATTGCAAGTTCTATTACTCCTTCTCTATTTTAGATTATGAGTTCTATTACTCATTTTCCCATTTGGAGTGCAAGTCTTATTATTTATTCTTTCTCTTGAGTTGCAAGTTCCTTCATCATTTATTTCTTTTAGAGGCAAGTTCTTATATATGCATGATCTTTATAATGATTCCATCAAATATTATCTTTAAATCATCCTTAAAGTTGTCTCATATCGATTGGGATTTGTTTTTCCAAGATTTTATTCAGAATAGTGTAGAATAATTAAGTTTTGTTTCAGATTATAGTCTTTGTTAGCGTTCATGTTCGTCAAATTTAATTGTAGATATCCGAATAGGTCTTCCCATATCTGGATGAGTTCCAAGTTCCTTGCGTATGATATCCTGATAGTTCTTCGCACATCCAGATACCCTTTCTTCTATCCGGATAGGTCTAGCATATCCGGATGCCTCTCTCCAAAGTTGAATTTTATATTCAAATAAGTCTCTTGATATATATATCCGAGTGCCTTGTGAGATATCTGAATGTCCAGAATCATATTCAAATGTCTTAGTTTCTATCCGAATATATCCCAGCATATCCAAATAGCTTCTTATTTGAGCACCAGTGTATCCGAATGAGCCTTCTTTATATCCAGATGTCTTTCTTCATATTCGAATATCCTTCTTGATATCTGGATGACTTTTCCTGAAATCTAATTGAACTTCCAGAATACCTTAATTCAAGTTTTATTCAAGTAAAAAATATTCAATACCTCCAAATATTGAATTTATATGCAATAATATAACAAGTTAATCATGCCCATACCATAAATCATAATTCATAGAAACTTTGTATTCCAATATATAGATGAAGATCATATCATGTTCAGCATTATTTTTTTACATGTTCAGCATTATTTTGTGAGATTATTGTAACACCCGGTGTAACCGGTGTTAAAAGAATGAGAAAGGAAGTAAGAAAACTTCCAAAAATGCCCTTGAGTAGTGTTAGATCCTTGACAATGAGGGTGCCCTAAGAGAGGGGCATTTTGGTAATTTGGATAGTGAAGTCCAATAAAAGGGTATTTTGGTGAATTGAAAATAATTCCTATGAGGAGTTAGGGATGTAAGCGAATTAAATCTCAATTTGGTATTTATGTGGAGATATGAGATTAATAATTCATGAAAGGATATTTTGATGATTTGGAGTGATTCCATAAAGGAAATTAATTATGAAAAATAGGGAAAATAGTGGATATTGAATTATTTGAGAAAATAATTAATTTTCCCTAAAATGATGAATTAATGTGGTAATGCAACATGGATGACCAAGATAAAGAAGTGGAAGCCAAGTTTGTGTCTTAGAGTGACACTTGGCATAATCTTGAAAATTTGAGAGAAAAATTATATATATATTAGAAATTGGGAGCATATATATATGTGGATTTATGAGTTGGAGAAGGATTTAATTAAATGCAAAAAGAAATTATTTTAGTCTTTCAAGCATTTAATGAGAGGCATGATGGTGTTGGATTAAAAGAAAAATCCAAAAGAAAAAGAATTAGTCATACATTAATGGTGGAAAATGGTCCCATTAAATTAAATGGGAACAAAATTAATTATGTCTCTCAAGTGTGATGGTTATGAAAATGGTCTCATTTAAGTAAATGAGAAGTAAATGGAAATTCCAAGAATCCAATGGATGAGATGTATTCTTGAGAAAGAGAATAAATCCAATGGTGGAGATTTAAAGAGAAGTAATGGCATGGATTGCCAACATATTAGAAGTGTGCTTTCTTTTAATGGTGGAGATGAAGTCTTGTAAAGGAAAAAGTAATCCAATGGGTGAGATTTAAAGGGAGGAAATGGCATGGATTGTGTTTCTTCCAAGAGAGATGTATTTAATCTAAAGAGATGGATGGTTGGGATTTTCTCTCAAAAAGCAATTGGAAATCAAAGGCTAAGATGAAGTCTTGAAATGGAGATTTCAAGACAAGATGAGTATTTAAAGGGAAAGTAAGCCTTTGTCTCAAGTTTTTCCATTTCAAAGAGAGAAAGAAAGTGAGAGGAAGGAAAGAGTTGTCTTCCAATGAGAAGAAAAGAAAAGGAAGAAGATGAAGGTAAGGGTTCTTCCTTAGTTTAATAATCTTTTTATTTCTCTTGAATGATTGTAAGTTTCTTTTGGGATACCATCTTAGGTGGGAGAAAATGAAGATGGAAGCTCTCTTAAAATGAAGATTTAAAGGTTCAAGAATGAGGTAAGGGATGGCCCCATGTGGAGGAGGCCTTGCATTGTATTGTAAGTACGTTGCATAAACTTTTATATATCTCTTTGCATGCTTTACTTGTTCATGAGACCTATGGTCATGGGGGTGGGAAAGAAATGGTAGGTTGATGCCTCAAACCATATTGGGTTGTGAGGATGGAATAACCTAACCATGCTTGCATGCATTTGCCATTACATAGACTTGTTATGCTTGTATTTACTTTGCATATGCACCCTTACTGAACTTTGTGACTCATGAGGTTTTATCCTCCCCTTGTAGGTTGTTCTTATGTCAAAAGAGAAAAGGAAATGTGTTGCAAGCTTGTGGTTGAAGCTCATGGTGTATTATTTATTTTGTTGTAAAGTTATGGCTTTAAGAAGCCTAGGCATATAATTATTTCATTTGTGACCTTATGGCTTAGGAAAGCCTATTTGTTGTACTGATCATGTATGGTATTTATATTTGGAGGTTGTTATGTGAGCAACAATAGGTTGTGTAAGGCTCATGTGTGAAATGGAAGGGAATTTTGATGTATGTTGTGTAATCATCAAAGAAGTGGTGTAAGCCTTAATTATGGAGATTTATAGGCAAAGTTGAATAAAAGTGAAGTATTTTTATTTAATTTATTTTCTAGAAAGTGTGGGTTTAAAGGCCCAAGAGGAAAAGGAAAAAAAATGGGTGAAGTGGTAGCAAGCAGCAGCAGCCCCACGCTAGCAGGCAGGGCCGCATGGGCGGCCAGGTGCAGGTGGCAATGGCCGCGCGCGCGGCGCTCAGCCAACCCATGATGCCAGCACCCAGTGGGGCCTAGTGCGAGCCCCGTCGGCCATTTTATTTTTCAAAAATATGAATTTTGGGAAATTAACAGGCAATTCTAAATTGATTTTTGGACCCTAGAGGATTTTCAAAAATAAAGGGATTTTTCGGGCATTTTGGAGAATAATGTCGAATTTTTTGGAAAATTGAAATGATGAGTTTTTCCTCCAAAAATTGGTGCAATCAATGTATTGATTGAGCTTGTGAAATTCATGGAGCCTGGTGAACTTCTTGGGAAGAAGAAAAATTAATTCAAGTAAGAAATGACGATTGGGCATCTTTAAGTGATTTCTTTTTATCCAAATGTGATGTGGTTGAGGCCTAACGGGAGCGGGGAGTTACAATTATGTGCATATATTTTGGTATGAGTATCGAGCATGACTTTATATGGAGCACTACATATCGTGTGCCAACATTTATGTGAGCATTGCATTACATTATGCATGTCAGGCAGCTTAGTCCGCGGGAATCCCATAGTATCAGTTTCAACTCAGTTATGAGTTGCTTGCCTGGTGATGACTAGGGGGCTAGGGGCTTTGCCCACAGTATGTGCTTAAATTTTTTATGTATGCAGAATTCAGATGAGTCAGGTATGTGTTATCAGATTATGTGGGCCTATGAGCCAAAGTTGCATACCTGTATTTAGTTTACAATTTATGTGCATTACATTTTTATGAATGCAAACAGACAGTGATTCTACAGTACAAGTTCAATGAGTTATTTATCAGTATCGATATTCTTTGATTCAGCTTCAATTATTCTTTCCAGCTTATTACTTGTTGATCTTTTTAGCTCACCTTGTACTCTTCACTCCTCCAGGTCTAAGCGGGGGAGTGACAGAAGTGGAGCCTAGCAGTAGTGGTCTATAGTGTGTGTACGTGGAGCTGCTCAAGATAAAAGATGTCTGGGAGTTTGTTGAGTTTTGTGAGTTTAGATCTATTTTACATTCAGTTGAGGGATTGTCCCTTAGTCAGAATTTATACTTTTTAGTTTGTATTGACTTAGAGTTTTTATTTCAGTTGATTGAGATATTCATTTATGGTATCAGATTTCAGTGTCAGTTAGTTTATTTTATTTTCCCCGTAGCACCTCTTCTCGGGCAGTTCTAGGAGAGGGGGTGTTACAGTATTGGTATCAGAGCATTGTTTTAAGAAGTCTCTCGTACACACATAAGACATTGGGTAGAGTTAGGGCTTGTGTCCGTTAGTTAGATATGTTGGCCCAATTAGCGATATTCTAAACCCTAAGTGGTGATGCAGGAAGATGAGTAATAGTGGTGGACGAACCCGGACTCCCAGTCAAGTATTTTTATTCCGGTGGAAGTTCCAGTATCCACGCTTGGCTTGCCAGGGGAGTCTAGAAGGATCTATGACAAGGAATGGCCGATATGCAAGGTATGCTAGAAAGATTGATGAGGGTGATAGATACCCTAGTTACTAATTAGGTGAGGCAACCACAAGTTCCCAAAGAAGTAGGAGGTAGTAGAGGCTATAAGCCAGTCGTTCCAACAGCTCCAATTGTGGAGGCACATACAGGGAGTTAGTTATTAAAGGATTTCATGGCCTTCTGACCACCAGCGTTCCAGGGAGGCACATATGCAGTAGCGGTTGAGAATTGGATGTTATCGATAGAGAAGCATTTCTAATCTATTGGTTGTGAGGATGATCGTCGAGTATGACTTAGCACATGTATGTCTAGAGGCGACACCGAGAGATGGTGGGAGACTGCCACCAGAGGTTTGGTAATCGAAAGCCCACATTGGTCGAATTTCAGCAAGTATTCAATGACGCTTATTGCCCAGCATGGGTCGAGGACTAGAAAGTTTTTGAGTTCGTTGACTTGGTGTAAGGTACCAACACAATGGCCTAATGTGAGGCAAAGTTTACAGCATTGACTAGATAAGCCTTAGAGTTGGTGTCTACTGAAGCTAAGACGGATGCTAAATTTCAAAGAGGATTGCGTGCTGATATTTGCCACGCTTTTGGAGAAGCTTAGAGTGTGGATTATACAACGGTAGTTCAACAAGAATATGCTATCAAGAGAGATGTTTGAGAATTTTGAGATCAAGGTACATGATAAGAAACTATTTGGAGACTTAGAAATTCTTGATGTTAGGGATTTTGATTTGATCCTTGGCATGAATTGGTTGTCACCACATTATGCAAGAGTTGACCTTCGATGGAAGATTGTAAAATTTGATCTACCTCGATAGCTGGTTCAAATATATAGAGGAGTCAAGCCTATGGCTACGATTCCTATGATCTCAGTGATGAAAGTAGAGAAGCTGTTGTGTGATAGATGTGAAGCTTACCTAGCTTTTGTTACCTTAGATGAGGGAACCCAAGAGGAGGTTGTTTGAGGTGCCAGTTGTATGAGATTTCTCAGATGTTTTCCTTGATGAATTATTAGGATTACCTCCTTGAAGAGAAGCAGAGTTTACTATTGAGTTATTGCTTGGTACACAGCCTATCTTTAAAGCTCCATATTGAATGACACCTAATGAGTTAAATGAGTTGACAGCTTAGTTAGAAGAATTAATAAAGAAGGGTTTCATCTGACGCAGTTCATCCTCGTGGGGTGTGCCAGTATTATTCGTAAAGAAGGAGGATGGATCTTTAAAGTTGTGCATAGAATATGGTCAGTTGAATCAGGTGATAGTGAAGAACAAGTATCCTTTACCTCGAGTGGATGATTTATTAGACCAGTTGCGAGGAGCTAAAGTGTTATCAAAGATAGATTTGAGATAGAGATACCACCAGGTGCGAGTTAGAGATGATGATATTCAAAAAGACTGCTTTCAGGACTTACTATGGACACTATGAGTTTGTGGTGATGCCATTTGGGTTAACTAATGCCCTAACTGTTTTCATGGATTTAATGAATTGAGTTCTGCGTGAGTACCTAGATTGTTTCATTATTGTCTTCATAGATAATATTCTAGTTACTCACCTAATGTAGAGGAGTATACAGAACATCTTACTTTGGTACTACAGAGGCTCAAGGAAGAGTAACTATACGCCATGTTCAGCAAGTGTGAGTTTTGGCTCACTTAGATTGGATTTTCAGGCCATGTGGTGTTTGGAGATGGTATTTCAGTGGATCCCAACAAGACTAAAGTAGTCATGGATTAGCCGAGACCTACGACAGTAACAAAGATACGTAGTTTTCTAGGTCTTGTAAGCTATTATAGGCGATTCATTGAGAGATTTGTTTGTTGATCTTCCCCTATGAGTAAGATAACAAGGAGAGAAGTTGGAATAGAATGACGTGTGTGAACGTGCTTTCCAAGAATTAAAGTGGAAGTTGACCACCTCACCAGTCTTAGCTATACTAAGAAGTAGAGAGAAATATTCCATCTACAGTAATACTTCCTATTAGATTGGGTATCACTACAAGAGGTTTGATTTTTTCCGGCAGTTAAGAAACCGCCGGAAAAAGTAAAAAAACCGTCGGTAAAAATTTTACTGGCGGTTTTCTTTTCTGCCGGAAATACCTCCGTCGGGAAATATTACTGGCAGTTTTTAATCGCCGGGAAAAAAACTTTACCGGTGGTTTTGATGTACCGCTGGTAAAAATAATAATTCCCGGCGGTTTTGATATACCGTCGGTAAAAACAAGAATTCCTGGCGGTTTTAAAACCGCCGGTAAAAACAAAATTATCGGCGGTTTTAAAATCGCCGGTAATATATCATTACCGGCGGTTTTAAACCGCCGGGAACTTATGATTACCAGCGGTTTTCAACCGCCGGAAAAGGAAAAACTTTAACCGCCGACAAAGGTGTTCCTGCCACAAAAAACAAAACCACCAGCAATACTAAAAAAAAATTTTACAACCTGTGTGCCTGTAATCAAATGCAATCAAAACCTGTATAACAAAAAACAACCAACAATTTTAA
Organism: Diospyros kaki; assembly: GCA_036245055.1. Classification (NCBI taxonomy): domain Eukaryota; kingdom Viridiplantae; phylum Streptophyta; class Magnoliopsida; order Ericales; family Ebenaceae; genus Diospyros; species Diospyros kaki. The sequence continues at coordinate 11,622,210 of BSEG01000003.1, forward strand.
AAAATTCACCCACTACACAATAAGTACAACAATTGTATATAATAGATCTATTTAAATACCATTACAATTTTAAAAGATCAATCTTGTCTCATCTCATTACACAATACCATTTTTGCACATACAAATCAACCCTAAACTAAAACATGTCCAAGTGACCTCAGAGAACCCTTGACTACACCACCATGCTGCTCCAACCAAAATTGCATATCATATTTTTTCGATCTGCATTGAAAAATAATAGATCTATAAGTATGTACATTAACTATGAAATTGCATAAAACATATTCAAAATTGCATAACTATATACAAAAACACTTACATCTGAAACCCTCCATGGTATCGTAGTTTTACTGTTATTAGCATCCCTCAAGACACGCATCCCAGAAAATTGTCGAGGCAATGGATATAAAGGCTTCAGCACTTTCTGAATACTAATTTCAACAAATTCATTACCTAGATCTACTCCCCCTATAGACTTGGTCGGATCAATGGACACAATGATTGCCTCAGCAACAATGTGGCGAGGTATTCGTCCATTCATCAAGTGAACAAATTCATTAATCTGTCATATCAGATGGCAGGCTCAATTTTCAATTTTCTAACTGAAAATGAAAACTAAGTACTAACACAAAATTCTAAAAACAGTAAATTACACTATAATAGTAAATTACACTATTGAGTAAGTAATTAAAAATGTACATTAAATAATCTAAGCAAAAATTAACAGGATCATCTAGTGAATTAAAGTTTGTATTTGCTAATAAACATATCAATTTGTTTCTTCTTAACAAGGCTGCAAGCTAAAGTGCTAATTCACCAACTGTAGATTTATTTGGATTATTACATGTTTATCTACTATGTGGTATGCTCGGAAAGAAAGAAACAAAAGAACATTTAGATGGGAGTGTTGAAGCTAAAGCTGATAACACTGCCAAGTGAGCACCTAAACTAGAATAGTTTTTGTTTTCTATTGCCATGCATGTTTAGACGTCATCAAGAAAATTATTTAATTAGGTTAATGAGATAGCTTGGGCACTAACTGATGAGAATATATATATAATAGCAAGTGGATGATGGGTGGGTCTCTGCCCTGTTGGAGACTTGTAATTCAATGCATGTACAGAGAGCCATTCAATTCAAACTTGCAAGACCCACTAAATAAAAATAAAAATAAACTTGTAGATGATTTCACAAGCTTAGTTTCATGAATTCAAAACCATCCTATTGTGCTCTCAGTGGGGAGAGAAGAGATTAAAAAATGGTTACTTTCTTCTATCCAAATGCGGGTGTTGGTAACACAAATGGAAACATTCATCATTCTCTCCACAATCATCAGAAGAAGAAGCTACCAAACTGTTCATGTTTTGACCCATTTTGACCCATAAACAAACCCATTATATGGAATACGCCATCATTTATGACTTGATTTATAATCTAAATTGGAGGGTGAGCTCATGGCTCATGATATAATGGTCAGATGCCACAAAAAATAATTTAGATAAGACGATTCTAATGCAAGAAACTCCGTACTTTATGAAGGTCATAAGCGTATCATAACGACTAGAACTTGACATCACTTGTATGCATATATATATATATAAATATAAAGAATTAGCAATCCAACTGAAACGCTAACAACTAAATAACATTCCTAAAACCACCATTGGCCATGGACTTATGGCATCCATTTCCTTAATGGTAAGATTGGTTCTATGCTGTAACAAATGCAAGAGGTACACTTTGAAGATTCTGAGCAGAGGCAAGAAGGAAAGCACATTGCAAAACGCCATTGATATCTTTCTTAACGTAAGAGGAGGAAATCACATAATATGGTGAAAAAGCCAGGATCCAGTCCTGTATCAGTAGAACCAGAAAAGGAAGAAGAAATAATGGCTTTAACCTTTGATGATTCGAATGAAAGAACTGCAATTGACCCGAGAATTACAAATTATAATAATAGTTTTTTTTTTTGGTCCTTCCAGTTTTGCAAATAGATTAACTCATATCAAAGAAAATTACAAATTTCAGAAAAATGGGAACGATGAATGTATTAGCTACGTAAGTTTTCTATTATATTCACTTGCACAAAAATCTACAATTACTTGTCTTAAACAATTAAACACCCCCCCCCCCCAACAAAACAAAAGTACATTCACAAAAGTTGTAATCTTTATCGTGTATTAACTATTTGGTAGCGAATTACCTTTAAATGATGATCACATTCCGGTATCGATAATCCAACGCATTCAGCTTCGGGTGATAGTGTGCTTGCATGTGTGGCAGAAGCACTAGCATATGAGGATGGCTATATTTCAAAATAATTTAGTTAATATATATAGTAAACATATAATTTTAAATCATGAAATGCACTAATGAACAACATACCTATCTCGGTTGTGGTGTATTGTCTGGAGCTGGTGGTACATGTCCCATTGCCTCAAGTATTGCACGAACTTGCATTTGAACTTGATTTTGGATTTGAACTTGAAATTTTTCTTTTAGCTCGGCAGTAATTTGTGCACGCATTTGCTCATACTGCTCTTGAGGCACCTGATACTGTTGTCTCTGTTTAACCTTAGTTGGGCATGTTCCAAGTCCTCCCATCTTTACCCTGCCATGCCCATCTTTGCCTAGTATTTGAGTAAAGACATCCTCTAGCGAATCTGTGGTTTGTTCATCTGTGGGTATTTGTGACAACCTTTCATCCATTTGTTCCTCAAGAAATATTTCACAAGTTAGTTACATAAGTCGACAAATAAAAGAAACAAAATATATCTACAACTTTCAAATTTAAGAAATACATACGATTATATATGAAGATGTAGAGTCTACTATCTCTCCGCTCTTTTTGGTGTGTGTCTTTTTAAAAAGCTTGATTCTATCTAGCTCTTCTCCACTTTCAATAGTCATCTAAAAACATATATAAGATATGAAATATATTAAATGTTTAAAGTTTAGGCATTACTAATTAAATTATCAATAAATATATATAACTAATATCCATTCTATTCTTACCTAGTGTCTAACTTGAGGATGTGATCGCCTACCGCTGGTGTGACCCATCTTTTGCTTATCTCGATTGGCACGATTTGTCATACTACGTTCCTACTTGTAATATGATATTAGAACTAGGCATAGATAATCCATCTAATATATCTACCCATACATAAATCATACATACCTGTGCTTGCTCACATCCCCAATACTCTGGAAGAACCTTCCACTGTTCTGGGTCCACCCCAGGCGGTATTTTTGACAGACGAGCCACATCTGTCTCATGGCAATCATAATGCTTTTTTAAGGTGGCTTTGTATTCTCTTCATTTCTTGGAAGCATGTTGCAAACAAATTGATCTCCATGTTGTAGGTACATTAGTGTTATCCTGCAATGATATTCTTATTAGAGTATAAAAGTTTAGAGTCAGATAATTAAGAATCAGAGACGTTATTTACTCACCAAGACCTCTTGCCATCCCCGGTGATCTCCAATCAGTAAATGTAAGGGGAGCAATACTCCTTACCATCACACCTAGTTGGGTTTCCAACATAGTTGCCATCTCCCCAACTGGTTGTCCTTCAACATCAAATTCAATATGAATATTTTCCTTTCTCCACTTTGAAATTTGTCTTGATATTCCTCTTCCTTTCTTGGCAGTAGATGACATGGAGCTTGTACCTTCCTAAACATAATGACACAATAAATTCAGATTGAATTAGGAAAGAATAATTATTTATTATTGTTCATATAAATATTTGATATTTACCTTGCTGACTATGTGAGTTTTGGGGATTGGATTGTGAGTGGATCAAGTCATCTTTAGGATGATGGAGATGTGGCGGGACTAGGTTTGGGGTTGGATGTGAAGGACCATCCACGAGGATCAAAGCATGCAACGGAAGCATTTTTAAATAAAAAACTCATCCTCGTACTGATTAAAATCTAGGAAACTTACTTTTCCTTCGGATTATCTGACGGAATGGAGCGACAGGAGGAGGAGGGGCAGCAGCTTCTTCGCGTGGTGGAGACGACAGCTGTCCTGCAATCCTTCGGCTCCTTCGCATCAGATCTCTTGATCTTCCAAGGTATGACTCAAACTCGTGGCCTCTCTTGGTGACAAAGAGAAAAAATGACTAAGGGTGAAAAACAAAACAAAGAGAGAATATATATAGGAAGAACCCTAAGGTTAAAACCCTAGTGGGCCAAACCCTAGTGGGTCAAGTCCATTTAATTAATTTTCTAATTGGGTTAGCCCAATTAATTAATTAAAAACCCAATTAATTATGGACCATTCTGAATAAATTAATTCTCTCAATGTAATTCACCCAACAAGCCAAATGTATTAAATAATACATGAGTTATATCGAGCTACCCCGGGGACCAAAAGACAAATTATTCATGGCTACTAAAATGACCAAAATATCCCTGCTACCCAGTAGTTATATTTTGTCATTCTAAGTGTTCCAACTATCACCATATAGTAACACTGACCCCACAAATAATTTTGCATGTGCAATGTCTTTGACCTACTAGTGTAATGACGAAAATACCCCTCTGCGTAACACCCATCATTTAGAAAGGAATAATGTACTAACACCTCTCTAAATGATTTCTACCATCCTTGGATCACTAGTCCAATAATCTGTGACTACTCGAATGTACTTGCTTATCACTGGGAGCTACCTAGAAGCACACACTCTTAAGTCACGTTCCCAGGGCCCTGGATTATTTGATTATTCTTGGACAATCACAAGGGGGTGAATCACAGAAACTATCTTATATTAGTCTGTCTTAGCTAATTAGAAACCATACTCCCAACTCACAAGGTTATTGATCTTTGATAGACCTCACCTACAGTGAATCTAAGAATATAGCTCTAGGTTCACTAAACCACCAACTAATACTCAAGTATTAGAGTACTCGTCCACGTAGTAGCAGTGATAGACTAGCTCCATGATAATTAGTACTTTGTCATTAGCTTCTATCACAGGTCCACTCTATGCATGCCAAATGAGCTTGTACAATTAGAGTAAACGGACTGTTTACTGGCTAAGGCAAGCCATCCTCCATGAGGATCTATTGTACAATGATCTTATCATGATAGAATGCCCAGTTCTATCAAAAGATCAAGACTAATATTTTTCTTACTTATTAAGTACCCATGATTCATGCCTAACTGTGAAGAACGACCCATCACATGAATCACTTACTTAATAGCATGGACACTTTTCCAACAATTAAATGCAAATAATATATGTGCAATAAACTGACTAAAATAAACATCATTACCATAAATTAAATAAAACGTGTCTTTAGGGCATACATTTCCAACAGGATGATGGGATGGAACTGATTGTGATTCATTGTGGTGTGAATCTGTACTATGTGACATGGATCCAATTGGCCAACAAGTCTGCCTCTTAGGTGCCATCAGTGTGATTGCCTATCAATGTAAAAAACAATCTGTTAGCATATCAATTTAGGTTAAACAAAAATAACAAATCAAAACATAAAAAGCTAAAAACATAAACATATATACATACCACATCATTAAATATTATGCAAGGAAGACATATACATACCACTTCAATATTAGAAATCATTATCATCACTATGTGCAGTATAATGAATGGAATTGTCGTCGTCATCTGATATATCAACTAGCATACCATCCTCATCAGATTCTCCAGAAGAGTAGTCTTCATCAGATTCTCCTAAATCTGTATGTAAGGATTGATCATTATTGATTTTAACATGATTACTAATTAAAGCATCTTCCTCGTCACAACTCCTTGCCACATTTCTTTTACCCATGTTATACAAATCTCTAGGTGTCATCTTCATGACAATGTGCCATTCTTCATCAAGAGGATCAGCCACATACCACACTTGTAATGCTTGAGTTGCAAGTATAAAAGGTTCGTCTGTTGGTTTATTCTCTTGATACATTAAACAATTAAAATTTACAGTTATGAAATTCAAACTGTCAACCTTCATCCCTCTATTATTGTCAACCCAATCACACTTAAACAAAACAAATTTGAATTCGTTAGAGTATCGTATCTCAACAACATCTGTTAGGACTCCATAAAAGGTAACATCACCACTGACAGGACATTTATCTTTTGAACTAGCATAACTTTCAGTATTTGCAGTTAGTAATACTCCACTGTTTTGAGTCATTCTTCTCCTTTCTCGATGCCTCGTGTGGAATTTGAATCCATTTACGATGTACCCAGAATACTTCCATGCCTATGAGTGAGGCCCAACAGCTAATGTTTTCACTTCATTGGGTACATTGTGACCACTTACTTGCAATTCATAAACCTGTTTTGTAACATGTTTATAATTCATTACGCAAATAAATATATGCAAATTCTACAATGATTAGATATGGATGTTTAGGGTGTGGTGGCAGTATGTTAAGACATCACTTACATGTTTTTAAAACCATGATGGAAAGTTTTCATGGTGTTTTTGTGTAATTTCACGATTGCTAGCACCTCTTATTTCCAATCTAATGGATTGTAAGTGTGTCCTGCATTGTATGCAAATGATAGGAATTATGAAATTAAAGTATAATTTTTTTTTTATTATGAAACAGAATTGATCAACCATATAATAATCTTACTCTCGATAAGACGAAATTGTACTACAATTTGCTAGCACATAACGATGGGCTTGTTGCAATGAAATCTCATCCAATGTGACTAATTTCCCTTTTTTTGGGATAGGTTGACCATGTGCACCCTCATAATTTCGAATCGGCCTATTAAACTTTGTTTCCACATCATCCAAGTACCTTGCACAAAAAGTCAAACACTCTTCTGCCAAGTAACCTTCAGCAATAGATCCTTCTGGATGACTTCTAGTCCTTACATACTTTTTTAATGTCAATAAGAACCTACATGATAAGTTACATTGTCAAGTAAATTCACAATATTTACTTAAAAATGAACAAATAAATTCACAAATAAAAAAATCATGACTTAATATACCTCTCGACTGGATACATCCACCGGAACATTATCGGTCCCGCAATTTGGACTTCGTCAGGCAGGTAAACAACTAAATGCTCCATTATATTAAAGAAGCTCGGTAGAAATATTTTCTCAAGGTGACAGAGCACCAATATAATGTGTGACCTCAATTGGTTACACTCGTCTATTGTAATGTTTTTAGAACACAACTGTTTGAAGTAATTGCATAATTCAATCAAAGTTTTACTGACATACTTCCTCTTGAACACCCTCCTAATTGCCAATGGAAGCAAATGTTGCATCAAAACATGATTGTCATGGCTCTTAAGTCCACTCATTGTGTGTTCTTTGAGTTGGACACGACGTGATATGTTTGATTAGAATCCATCAGGTGATTTTATACTTTTCAATACTTTTAAAAATATATGTTTTTGTTCTCGATTCAACGTGAAAGATGTAGGAGGTAAATACTTCTTCCCACCTAAACGATCTTCAGGATGCAACTTTTTTCTTATCCCTAGTTCTTTCAAATCAAGACGTGCTTTCAAATTGTCCTTTGTTTTACCTGAAACATTTAATAACGTCCAAATTATGTTGTCACAAACATTTTTCTCAATGTGCATGACGTCGAGATTATGTCGGATCAAATTGTCTTGCCAATATGGAAGCTCAAAGAATATACTATGTTTTTTCCAACCACTCATTCCTCTCCCAACACTAGCGCCAGAATTCTCATGGTTTCCATACATCTTCTTATCAAATTCAACATCTTTGAATACATCGTAGCCAGATAACTGAGGAGGAGCAACACGGTTCTCAATGGTTCCATCAAAATTCTTCTTGTCTAACTAAAAATGATGACTCATGTCCTCCAAGAATCTACGGTGACCCATATAACAAAACTTACCACCATGTTTTAACCATTTGGACTCTGTCTCTTTCATGCAACAAGGACAAGCAACTCTTCCTCTAGTACTCTATCCAGATAAATTAGCATATGCAAGAAAATCATTAATCGTCCACAACAATGCTGCATGCATGCAAAACATTTCTTTTCTTGAAGCATCATAAGTTTCTATCCCCTCGCTCCACAATTCTTGTAACTCTTAAATCAACGGTTGTAGAAACACATCAATATTGTCTCTTGGTGCACGAGGTCCATCAATCAATAAAGACAAGATGAAATAAGGTTGTTTCATACACAACCAAGGCGGTAGATTATATGGCATTAACACAACTGGCCAAATGCTATAGCTAATGGTCATTGTTCGAAATGGATTAAACCCATCAGAAGCCAAACCAAGTCTAACATTGCGACTATCTTCAGCGAATTTCGGATGTTGTTCATCAAAAGATTGCCAAGCCAATGAATCAGCAGGGTGCCTCATTATACCATCCTTTGTTCTACCTTCTTCATGCCACCTCATTAACGATGTTGTTTTGTTAGACATAAACAATCTTTGCAGTCTTGAAATCAAAGGAAAGTGTCGTACTTGTTTAGAAGCGACTTTTTTCATCTTCGTTATATCGTCGTCCACGTGCACCTCGTATTCTTTGTACCTGGACTCCCCACAAAAAGTACATCTATCCAACTTTGATGCATCTTTCCAAAAGAGCATACAATTTTTTTAGGGCATGCATCATACTTATAGTACTTAAAACCTAAATCCTCACTCAATTTCTTAGCCTCCCGATACGATCGTGGCAATGACACTCCTTCTAGAAATGCCTCATTCAACAACTCAAGCAACATATCAAATATTTTATCCGACAACCCACCCAATACCTTCAAGTGTTGTAAACGAACAATAAACGATAATGTCGTGAAGTTCTTACAACTAGGCCATAATTCTGTTTCTGCCTTCTCCAACAATTCATAGAATCTCGTAGCTTCTTCACTACTTCCAGCATTGTTTATGGGAACTCCATGTGCATCATGTATCATTCCCATCATATCATCTCCAATATTACATTCCTGATCTTGAAATTCTTCTCGACTATGACGAGGCACATATAACTCTCCATGAACCGTCCATATTATGTAATTAGTGTCAAATCCATTCAGAATGAGGTGTTCCTCCATAACATCTCATTTATGAAAATATCTGTTAACACATTTAATACACGGATAATATATGCTTGCCCCAGGAGATTTATGTCTATAGGCAAACTGAATGAACTCCTGAATTCCTTGTTCGTATCGAGGATCTAGCCTATTCGATATGTTAATCCAACTCTTATTCAGCTCCATTAGAATAATTTATATATCAAACCTGCTAAGAATAAGGATTCAAAGGGTGCTCTAAGAATGGGATTATAATATATTAAAGTTTTAGTTAATATAATCGGTAACAGTCATACAATCACAAGAGAAACAAAATGCAACCAAGTATAATTTATTTTGCAAGTGATGGTGGTGTTGTCACTTTTTAAAATGGTAAATTAGTAAAGAATTCCATGTTTTGACCATTTGAACAGAAAATAAATTAAATTTATTCCTTAATTACTGTTTGCTGGAAATAATGACCTTTGTTAACAAATAGTCTTCAAATTATGTTTTTCATATCTTAACAAGCCCTTAAGTATTCTTTCATGAATTTAAAATACCCTTCAAGATAAAAAATAGTTGTCTAACAAAATTTGAATACATGAGCTCAAAGTTAAAATAAATTGTAACTGATAGTCCTCATCAAGTGAACCTTTGTCTTAAATTTTCAATTTTTTATGTGAACAAGCTACACCACTAGTTTAAAAAATGTTGATACTTGCATGTGTTAACAGATATTGCCATAGAGAGTAAATTAAGTAAGGTTTTCTACATACAGATAATTAATACCAGGAACTGGAAGTGGAAGGCTAAATGGCTAGTATGAATATTTTAGTAAGATTATTTCTAACTTTCTGGATAAGATGTTACATTCTTTCAATCTCAACCACAAAATATAACCTAACAAATCTTTATCTTTTCTCTTTATTGATCTCGATTTCATCGTTTTCTCACTCTCTTGTTTTATATTAAAAAATAAATATTATATTTTTTAATTATTAACGGTGTTGCATGTGTTAAGCGTTTCAATTTTTCATGTCAACAACCAATACTATTTCATATTTTTAATTAGATCCACTGTCATATATAATGTATATAGCTAGATGCTTGTGATAAAATTTATAGTTTGTCATCATGAATTATGAAAACATGCAAGGGAATTTAAATTATTCATTTTTATTTAGTAATTTTAATTATTAATTTATATTTTATAAAAAAATAAAAAAATAATCCAATCCCTCCGCTCCAACTCTTGAACCGTGAACGGCTCCCCTTTACAGTTCAATGTCTAATCTTGTTTTAAAAACATTAACTTGAACTCATTTAAAAAATTTGTATAAAGTCGGTATAATATAAATGGGATAAACTTGAGTCCAAGCTCGAATTTTACAAAATTTTAAATAAACAAACTTAACTTCAAAATCTTTTTTTACAATAAAATAAAAAAAATAATTAGTATTTTGCTTATATGACAAATTAATATATAATAATTTAATTAATCGTTGGTAGGAATAAGAATCAGACAGAAAATTGAAATTTTATTATAAAGAATAAAAAAATAAATTAAATATAAATTGAGACTAATAAGTAACTAAATGACCAGGTCATACTCTTAAATCCCAAACCATAACTGAGCATCTTCAATAGTCCGGTGGCCAAGGGAGTGTAAAACAAAAGTTTAATAATGTAACAGAAACATTAATGAAAAGTTTAGATGAATATACGAAAAAAAGTAAAGGTACTAAAAAATAACCAATACTAGCATTTTAGTAGATTTGGGGTGTCCGCATAGTTCCAAGCACTAAATCTAGAACAACGTGGGTTGGGTTGGGTTGGAAGGGATACACATCATGGATGTTCTGTTCAATTGTCCAACACTTTGTATAACATTTTCATAAAATCCTAAAACTTAATTGCAACTACCAATCCCAATCAAATAAACTAATAATCAATTGAACTAGTGAACCAGAATCTGGTCCAGTTGGATCATCGCTCCATTTTTAATAACATTAAACAACAATGACATCATCAGATGAAATCATAGAAGATACAGTTGGATCCAATGTATTATCAACATGTTTATGATTTAAATCATGTTTCGAATAGACCTCAAATGGCTTTGATTGGCAACCGATAGCTGTCAATTAATGCAACTATTGACTAGCATAAGCAGCCATCCATCAAAGGAGAAAGAAAACACTGAGCCAAACCCCAAACATTAATTCCAAAATTTCAAAAGATGGCTATAGTTGTAATGATCACCAACACAATAATTATGATCAAATGAATTATACACAAGCTGGAGACAAACCTGATATAGCGAGGGAGGGAGGGAAGGCGAGCCGAGGCGAGCGAGCGAGGCAGTGAGTGCAAGGGTGATCGAGGGAGGCAGCGAGGCGCGAGCGAGAGAACCAGTTAGGGTTTGCAGGGGGATTTTGGAAGAAATCAAAGGGGTTGAGGGAAAGAATTGGGCAGGGTGCGCGGAGGATATATAGATCCTATCCCCGGCGGTTTTAAAATCGCCGGTAAAGGGTAAACATAACCGGCGGTTTAATAACCGTCGGTTATGGTCAACATCACCGGCGGTTTTAAAAAACCACCGGAGATATATATGCTATAACCGGCGGTTTTCAAACCGCCGGTCATGATGACCCTATCACCGGCGGTTTTATAAACCGCCAGTAATGGTAATGTTTTCCCGTCACTTAATGAAACTGCCGGGAAAACTTCGCCGGCAATAGCGCTTTTCCTTGTAGTGTATTGATACAATAAGGTCGAGTTAATGCCTATGCTTCAAGGCAATTGAAGAAACATGAGGTGAATTAGCCCACTCATGATTTGGAGTTGGCAACGGTAGTATTTGCATTGAAGATATGGCGACAATATTTATATGATGAGAAGATCAAGATTTATACAGATCATAAGAGTTTACATTATCTTCTATCCCAGAAAGAATTGAACATGAGGCAAAGACATTGGGTCGAGTTATTTAAGGACTTCGACTGTGAGATTCTATACCATCTAGAAAAGGCTAATGTAGTAACTGATGCTTTGAGTCGGCGAGGAGCTTCTATGGCTACGATGATGGTTTAAGAATGGAAGTTACTGGAGAAATTAAGTGCTTTATTTATTTCAGCCCTAGAGGATAGATCAATGATGAGTTGCCCTTGTATGAAGGTGTAACCCGAGTTATTTGATTTAATCAAGAACTAGCAATCAAAAGATGAGAAGTTAGCACGGATTTTAGCAAATATTGAGAAGTTTTCTCCTTTGAGATATACTATATGGAGTGATGGAATACCCTTATTTCGGGGAAGGATTTGTATACCTGATGATAGAAATTTTAAGCAAGAGATTTTGAATGAAGAAAGATATAGCCAAATATATTTCATAGGGTTTAGTATGCCAGCAAGTTAAAGAGAACATCAGAAACTCATAGGTTTATTACATCCATTACCTATTTCGGAGTGGAAAAGGGATAATGTTGCTATGGATTTTGTGATAGGTTTACACAGGATGACTAGAGGCTATGATGCTATATGGGTGATTGTTGACTGTTTGACTAAATCAGCCCATTTTCTGCCTATTAAGAAGACTTACCCATTGAATTGATTTGCAAGAATTTATATTGAGGAGATCGTGAAATTACATGGTGTTCCATCCAGCATTGTATCAGATCGAGATCCTCGTTTCACATCTCATTTTCGGGGAGCTTTGCATGATGCATTAGGATCTTAGCTGAAGTTTAGTACGATATTTCATCCGTAGATAGATGGTCAATCAGAAAGGAGTATTAGGACTCTCAAGGACATGTTGAGAGCTTGTGTTCTAGATTTCCAAGGTAGTTGGGATGAACATTTACCTTTGGTGGAATTTTCCTACAATAATAGTTCCCATTCAAGTATTGGAATGTCACCGTATGAGGCTTTCTATGGGCGATCGAGTCGATGGCCGATATGTTGGGAAGAGATTGGATATAAGGCTGTATTAAGTCCTAAAATTGTCGAGTAGAAGCTAGAAAAGATTCGAGTTATCAAACAGGAATGAAAAACAACCCTAGACAGACATAAAAGTTATGTAGATAAGCGACGACGAGACCTCGAGTTTAACGTAGGTGACCATGTTTGGTTGAGAATCATGCTTATTAAAGGTGTGCGAAGATTTGGCATAATAGGAAAGTTTAGTCCCCGTTACATTGGTCCATTTGAGATTTTGAAGACGGATAGGGAATTTGGTATATGAGTTAGCTTTGCCACGTCAGTTGTCCCATGTTCATAACATGTTTCACGTTTCGATGTTAAGGAAGTATGTGCCAGATCCTTAGCACGTAATTGATTTTCAGACTCTTGAAGTTAGAGAAGATGTGTCTTATGAAGTGATACCTACCAATATTCTAGAGTGAAAAGAAAAGATTTTGAGGAACCGATCAATTTCTCTTGTAAAAGTGCAATGGCAACGACACTCGTCAAAATAAGTGACATGAGAATTAGAAGAAGGGATGAAGCGTCTTTACCTTTCATTATTCAAGTAATCAGATACAAATTTAGACGACTAAATTCTTTTAAGGAAGGGAGAAACTGTAATGACCTGTTAGAGGGCCCAGTATTTATTAAGGAATTATTTAATTAATTATTGAACTATTTGATTAAGAGATTTTGCCAATTAATTATTTAATGTGGAAATTTAGAGATTTTGAAGGAGAAGAATAACATTTAATTCTATTTAATTTTGGATTAAAAGAATTTGCCAAGGTGGTAATTTAGATTTTTAATTGAGAGAATAGTATTTAAATAGCATTTATTTATTGTGAAAATTAAATACAAGGGCATGAAAGTAATTCTAGAGTTTTATTATTATTTGAGAGTTTTAATAATAATTTTTGTATTATTATTAATTAAGTGAGATTATATATTTAAGGGAGAGTAAGAATACATACATGAGATGGATTTGGATTGAGAGTCTCCTAGTTGAAGTAGGAAGAGGATTCCAAGTTAATTAAGAATAAAGACTCCAAATTATAAAAGGAGAAGGAGATGGGCTTCTAAGGCTATTTATTTCTCTATATAAAGGCACATAAGCCATAGTTTTCTTCACGCTGCATGGGGAGCAGAGACCCAAGAAGTCTGTGAGTTGCAGAAATTGCTTTGCATCGGAGATTTCTGTTTGAGATCGTGTGAGTCGATCAAGAGTTATCGAGGCAAGTATTTTCCCTGTAATCCCTTCCATTACAGGTTCATATTAGTTTCATTTTCAGATTATTCCAGTTCATCGTTGTAGTTTTCAGATTTATATCAGTAAAAAGAGACGTATATATATATGCGTATAACAATAAAGTTATGAGCAAGTTCTATTAATCCTTATCCATTTTGGATTGCAAGTTCTATTACTCCTTATCCATTTTGGATTGCAAGTTTTATTAATCCTTATCCATTTTGGATTGCAAGTTCTATTACTCCTTATCCATTTTGAATTCCAAGTTCTATTAATTCTTATCCATTTTGGATTCCAAGTTCTATTAATCCTTATCCATTTTGGATTGTATGTTCTATTAATCCTTATCCATTTTGGATTGCAAGTTCTATTACTCCTTCTCCATTTTGGATTACGAGTTCTATTACTCATTTTCCCATTTGGAGTGCAAGTCCTATTATTTATTCTTTCTCTTGAGTTGCAAGTTCCTTCCTCATTTTATTTCTTTTAGAGGCAAATTCTCATATATGCATGATCTTTATAGCGATTCAATCAAATATTATCTTTGAGTCATCCTTAAAGTTGTTTCATATCGATTGGGATTCGTTTTCCCAAGATTTTATTCAGAATGGTGTAGAATCATTAAGTTTTGTTTCAGATTATAATCTTTGTTAGCGTTCATATTCATCAAATTTAATTGTAGATATCCGAATAGGTCTTCCCATATATCTGGATGAGTTCCAAGTTTCTTACGTATGATATCCGGATGGTTCTTCGCACATCCAGATAGCTCATATCCAGATGCCCTTTCTTCTATCTGGATAGGTCTAGCATATCTGGATGCCTCCTTCCGTATTTGGATGCCTCTCTCCAAAGTTGAATTTTATATTCAAATAAGTCTCCTGATATATATATCTGAGTGCCTTGTGAGATATCCGAATGTCCAGAATCATATTCGGATGTCCTAGTTCTATCAGAATATATCCCAACATATCCAAATAGTTTCTTATTTGAGCGCCAATATATGCGGATGAGCCTTTTTATATCCAGATGTCTTTCTTCATATCTAGATATCCTTCTTGATATCCGGATGTCTTTCTTCATATCCGGATATCCTTCCTGATATCCATATGTCTTTCTTCTTATCCGGATATCCTTCCTGATATCTGGATGGCTTTTTCAGAAATCTAATTGAACTTCCAGAATACCTTAATTCAAGTAAAAAATATTCAATACCTCCAACTATTGAATTTATATGCGAGAATACAACAAGTTAATCATACCCATACAATAAATCATAATTCATATAATCTTTGTATTCCAATATATAGATAAAGATCATATCATGTTCAGCATTATTTTGTGAGATTATGTGCATACATTTTGGTATGAGCATTGAGTATGACTTTATATGGAGCATTACATATCGTGTGCCAACATTTGTGTGAGCATTGCATTGATTTATGCACGCCAGATGGCTTAGTCCGCAGGGATCCCATAGTATCAGTTTCAACTTAGTTATGAGTTGCTCGCCTGATGACAAGCAAGGGGCTAGGGGCTTTGCCCACAATATGTGCTTACATTTTTTATGTATGCAGAATTCAGATCAGTCAGGTATGTATTATCAGATTATGTGGGCCTTTGAACCAAAGTTGCATACTTGCATTTAGTTTACAATTTATGTGTATTACATTTTTATGAATGCAAACAGACAATGATTCTACAGTATAAGTTCAGTAAATTATTAATCAGCATCGATATTCTTTAATTTAGTTTCAATTATTCTTTCTAGCTTATTACTTGTTGAGATTTTTGGCTCACCTTGTACTCTTCACTCCTCTAGGTCCAAGCGGGGGAGTACTAGAAGTGGGGCCTAGCAGCAGTGGTCTGTAGTGTTTGTATGTGAAGCTACTCAAGATAAAAGATGTATGGGCGTCTGTTGAATTTTGTAGTGTTTTGACAGTTTAGATCTATTTTACATTCAATTGAGGGATTGTCCCTTAGTCAGAGTTTATGCTTTTCAGTTTGTATTGACTTAGAGTTTTTATTTCAGTTGATTAAGATATTCATTTATAGTATCAAATTTCAGTATTAGTTAGTTTATTTTATTTTCCCCGTAGCACCTCTTCTCGGGCAGTTCTAGGGGAGGAGGTGTTACAATCTCTCTCACCGGTCATGTGTCGTGAGCAGCCACTATTCATATACCACTTGTTGTCCATTGTGGTCTTCACGCACATCTACACATTTAAAAATCATTTTTTAGGTTTGGGTACCCATCTATAAATGGGTCACTTGAATCTTTTTTCATCGGGATCAAATGATTTAATTATTCTCGATGTATGTGGATGAGGAGCAACATTGAAAAATCATGTTTTAGGTTTGGGTACCCTTCGGGTATCCAAATTTGCATTATATTGATTTTCTTAGGTTGGGGTCTTCATCTAGGTTGTTTTCATTTTCTTTTAAGTGTTTTGTACCTCGGTTTGGATTTTGAAATTTTCTTTAAAATTAATGTGACTAAACTTTTCTCTATTGTATTCTTTTCTACTAATCATTTATTATTTTGAGTTTTTAATATTTTGTTTTCTTTTTGAAGTTTAGTTAATTGATTTTTTATTTTATTCTCATTTTCGTTTTTGAGCTCTTGTGATTTTTCTTCTAAATTCTTTATAATTTTTCATTTTATTCTTTATGATTTTTCTTAATGGTTTTTACTTCTTTCTTAATAGATTTATAGTTTATATATAATTTTTCGTATACTTTTTGCAATTCTTCTAACTCCATATCTTTTTCTTCTTTTTCTTTTATAGCCATGAAGCACATATGTGTTTGTTCATCTTCAGATTGGGATGAAACATCTGCATCCCATGCCGAGAAGGCATGTTTCTTTGATTTTTTAAATATTTTATTTCCTACTTTCTTCTCTTTCTTATCCTCCAGGTAATTAAATTGCATGTGTCCACTCTTCATACATTTAAAGCAAGTAGGAGACATTCTCCTACCCTTATTTTCTCTTTTCTCATTATTCTTGCAAATGCTTTTGTTAGAAGGGCTGCTTCATCCTCTTATTCCTCTTCACTAGACTCGGATTCTTCATTTGCTTTTAAGACTAGGGTTTTCTTACCTTTAGTATCTTCATTAGTTTTGTTTAATATTAATTCATGAGTTAGAAGTGCCCTATTAATTCTTCCATTTTTAATTCTTTCAAATTTTTAGATTGAGAAATTGCAGTCACTAAAGCTTTCTAATCTAATGTTAGAGATCTAAAGAATTTTTTTAATTTGATCTTCTTCTAAAATCATTTTTCCTAGCATTTTAAGAATGTTTATAATCTTTTGGACTCTACCATTCATATCACTAATATTTTTATTTTGAGGTAGTTTAAATTCTTCATATTGTGACATTAATAGATTAATCTTTGTATCATTTACTTGATCAGTACCTTCATACACTACTTCTAATTTTCTTCATATTTCATGTGATGTAGAACAAACAGATAGTTTATCATATTTATTAGGAAGAATTAAATAAAAAATTATCTATTTTGCTTTATGATCCATTTGATATTTTTTTTATATCTTCTTCGTTCCAATCTTTCTCTTATAGTTTGGACATTTCAAAACCTTCTCTAACAATTTTTCATAAATAAAAATCTATTGAAATCAAATAAGACTCCATTCTCATTTTCCAAGAAGCAAAATTTGTATCATAAAAAAATGGTGGCTTGGAGAGTGATGGTCTTTCGGTTATAGCTTGGTTGGTGAATGAGACCATCTAGATCTCTTCTAAGTTGAAGTATTGACTAAGGTTTCAACTATTTTAGAACCCTGTTTTGATATCAATTGTTGGTCCTTTAAGATATGGCCACTCAAAGGGGGTTGAATTGAGTGATTAATTTTTTTTCAATTTTAATAAATATTCTTAATTAATGATTTTATTGGAGAATATATATTTTGATAAATATAATAAATTATGTTTGAACTTAATAATAAATGTAAGCCATAGGATATAAAAAAAAAAGAGGTATAAAACAATTTATAGTAGTTCAGTGTCTCCACACACACCTAGTCCACTCTCCCAAGGTCTAAACACTCTTGGAGTTTCACTAAACCAATTTTAGCAAGGTTTCCATACTATCTCACCTTGAAAACTAGATACACACCTAGATTACAACGGGTTCTAAGCAATCGCTACATCAAGGTTTCCACCCTAACTTACCTTGGAAATTAGATTCACCTAGATTTTAATGGTTCTAGGAAACCTACACAATTTACAATGGTAATTTAAAAATTTACAAATAATTTGTCCACACTTGGACACAAATAAGCAATTAAGAAAAAATTATTCAAGGAAATAACATTTAAATAAATAAATAACTTTGTAACCTCAAATGGAGAAGTTCGGATTTGTTCTAGAAGACTTGAAGAACTTTTCTTCTATTACCTTGTGGCTCTTCGGTTGATGTGCAATAATACTTCGCAAGCCTCGAATTGCTTGAATATTTTGCTTGAGAGCATTTGAGAGCTTTCGGATGCTTTGGATTTGCAATGGAAGCACTTGGATATCTCCAAAATGAGTTTGAGGGGTATTTATAAGCATTTTGAACACTATTCCAATGGTAAAAAAATTGCCCATTATGGCAAAAGCGACTTTCATAAAACCAAGAGTTGACTTTCGTTTAAATCAGCAACGATAAAAAATCTGACCGTTTGAGCCGAGAGTCGACTTTCAAAATTCTGAGAGTCAACTTTCTGGCTTATCAAGAGTCGACTTTTTGGACTCCATGTGTCCCCAAAATTTTCCTCCACTTTTATTTTGTAACATCGATAGCAAAATAGTTGCAAATATACAATTTAGGAGATATTTCATACTTAATAGAGCATTCAACAATCAAGTTTAACCAATCACAACATATAACTCCTTGCTTACAACTCACTCCCAGAGATCTTTTCAGTCAGGATCGCCCTATACACGCAGCCACCTAAAACCAACACACCACCAGCCAATCCTCGACATCAGCTCTTGCACCTGGAATGATGTTAAAAACAAGATGAGCCATAAGGCTCAACAAGTATATCTGAAGTAAAATGGGCATAATAGGTAGTTGGGCAAGATAGGATTACACTACCCATTACACGAGAAACAACTATGTTATGACTTAAAACACCCTATGCTCAAGCTTTACTTTTCGTCCTTATGGAATCAAATACACCATGTAAAACCATGACATGCTATGTCCTAATATAACCCCATGCCATGCCTTGAGCCGAATCATGCATAATCCCATGCTTTCCCACATTTGACCCCCATGTTATGATATAGATTGTCACAAATGCACAAATGCTTGTGCTACACGCGTTAATGTGCACTCCTCCAACCAAAAGTATACATATAAATATGTCATGCAATAATCACATGTTGTTGTGCTAAAAAAATGGGAGGAAAAAATTAAAAAAGATTTTGAGGCAAGCTCGCGATAGTGTACTACAAGCTTTTGCCGCAAGCACGCGGTAAAGCGGTGTGCCGCGAGCTCGTAGCACATTACCACAAGCCCCAAACGGCGTGGGCTCATAGCAATGCGCTGTGAGCTTGTAGCTCATGGCACACTGCCACAAGCCCCCAACCACGAGAGGCTTGCGGCCAGCCCAGCCTTACGGCCAGGCCCCTTGGGCTTGTCGTGTAACGACCCATTAGAGGGTCTAGAAATTATTTAATTCCCTATTTAATTAGTGTTCAAGATATTTTGCCAATTAATTATTTTAATGTGGTAATTTAGAGGCTAGCACGCCCCTTAGGTAAGCACAAGGCACATTACCATAAGCCCCAAACCCATTAGAGGCTAGCACGGGGCCTTGCAGTGCGCTTGTCGAGGGCTGCCACGCTTGCCGCGCACTTGCGCCCTGCCTGCTACTCGCGCACTCGAGCACCCTTTTTGTCGCCTGTGCATGCCTGCTGTCCACTGAGGCCCCCTACGGACCACCTATTGGCCTTAGCTGCTGCTGCTGCTACCTTCACTCTTTTTTCTCTCCTTTTTTTTTTTCTCTTGGGCTTCCTAATCCAAATTTTTCAAAAATTAAATTGAATAAATACTCACCAAAAATCACCCACATTTCCAATAAAAATCATATTATTTAACCCCTTTTGTGCTTCCGACAACCCATACCAAATATGAGATTTACACCAATACTTAGGCTTTAACATGCCATAAGCCAATATCTCACTTTTACAATAAAATCATACATTCCAAAAATAAAGATTAAACACCATATACCAAAGAGACTACATCCAAGCTTGATACATCACAAGCCATAACAAATAACACAAATATAAATCAAAGCATATTAAATCTTCTAAGGCTTCAAGCTTGCAACCTTCCCAACCTCTTGACATATTAAAACCCTACAAGGGGAGGATAAAAACCTCATGAGCCATAAACCTCAATAAGGTTACAAAGCATGTAAATATGAATATAGCCATGATTTGAGGCATCAACCTCACAACTCACCAAGGTTTGAGGCATCAACCTACTCTTCCAACAACACTAGTCCTCCATATGGCCATAGGTCCACTAAATCTCACATCATGCAAGTGTTAACCACTATATACAAATGCTACATAAAAATATTATCAAACATATTTACCAACTTGCAATGCCACCTCCACATGGGGCCATCCCTTATCTTTTCCATTCTTTGAAGCTTCAAGAACTTCCTAGTTTCATTACCAACTCTTCTCCTTAAGAGATCTTTGAAACAAAATTTAAAGAAACTAAGCCGCCATTAAAAGAAACAAAAGGATTCACACAAGCAAGGAAAGGAAGACTTTTCCTTACCTTTTTCTTCTTCCCTTTTCTTTTCTTTTCTTTCTTTCTTCACATTGGAAAGCTTCTCCCAATCTCTTCCCTTTTTCCCTTCATCTTCCATTCTTTCTCAAATTGGAAGACAACTTGCCCTTATATATCTAATAACTTCAAAACCCCCTCCTAGCCATTGGATCATCTTGTGAGAATAAATCCTCACCTTCCAATTACACACAATCCATGGCATTAGGTCTTGCTTAATATCCACCCTTGGATCTCATTCACTTTCCAGTACAAGATCGTAACCACACAAGAAAGCACAATCCATGTGCTCTTGAGAGCTTTAATCCCAACCATTCATTTCCTTAAATTACATTCCTCTCTCTTGGAGGAAGCACAATCCATGCCCACTTCCAAGACTTAATGGTGACCCTTGGATCAATTTTTTTTTCAAGAATAAATCTCATCCATTAGATTTATCAATTTCTCACCATTTAATAAATTGAGACAATTTTCACACATCAATAATGAAAGACGTAATTCCTTTCTTTTCATTTAAATAAATCCCACATTTTCAAGCATTAATGGGAGACAATTTTCCATTTTCATTTGGAATTTCATTATTCCAACACCATCATTACAGGAATGACTAATTTTCATTAACATTTGGATTTATTTAATCTCACCATTTTACTTAAACAAGACTTTGCCAAGTGTCATCTCTAGACACTAATCTTGTCTTCCAAGCCATCCAATTTTCCACCACCTTTATTCACCAATTTAGGGAAAAATAATTTCTTCTCACATAATAATAAATTACAATTACTTTCCCTGTTCAATAATTAAATTCCCATTTGGAATTTATACTCCAAATTACCAAAATGCCCTTAGGAATTAACAATTCCATCAATTCCATTCAATTGCACAAATAAGATTAATTCCTAACAAATTCTCATTCCAACTAGGGAATAATTTTCAACTTTCCCAATTAGCCTTTTATTGGGTCTCGCTACCCGATTTACCAAAATGCCCCTCCCCGAAGGCACCATTATTCATATAGATCCACTTATCACAAGGGCACTTTTTGGAAGTTTCAAACAACCTTCCTTATTTTTTAACACCAATAACACTGAGTGTTACACCAATCACTACATAGGCACTAGCCTGAGTTACTCAACTCATGAGTGCTCACTTCTTGCTATTCTTGTAACGACCCATTAGAGGGCCCAGTATTTATTCAGAATTATTTAATTAATTGTTAAAGTATTTAATTAAGAGATTTTACCAATTAATTATTTAATGTGACAATTTGGAGATTTTGAAGGAAAAGAATAACATTTATTTCTTTTTAATGTTGGAGTTAAGAAAATTTGCCAAGGTGGCAATTTAGATTTTTAATTGAGATAATAGTATTTAAATAGCATTTAAATGGCATTTATTTTGTGGATTAAATGCAAGGTCAGGAAGGTAATGTTGGAGTTTTATTATTATTTGAGAGTTTTAATAATAATTTTTGTATTATTATTAATTAAGTGAGATTATGTATTTAAAGGAGAATAAGAATCCATGTATGAGATGGATTTGGATTAAGAGTCTCCTAATCCCAATAAGAGAAGGTTTTGAGAGTCTCCAAGTTAAATTGGGAGAGGGATTCCAAGTTATAAAAGAAAAGAGATCTAGGACTTTATGTCTATATATAGAGCCCATTAGCTTAGTTTTTCTTCACGCCATGTGAAGAACCAAGAGGCCAAGAGATAGCAAAGGCTTGCTAGAGTCTTCAGGATCGCTCCAGGGTTCGATCAGAGAGTTCTATCAGGCAAGTATTCTCCCTGTAATCCCTTCCATTACAGGTTCATATTAGTTTTGATTTCAGATTATTCCAGATTTCTTTGTTGTAGTTTTCAGATTTATATCAGTAAGTAGAGACGTATATATATGCATATAACAGTGAAATTATGAACAAGTTCTATTAATCCTTATCCATTTTAGATTGCAAGTTCCATTAATCCTCATCCATTTTGGATTGACAGTTCTATTAATCTTCATCCATTTTGGATTGCAAGTTCCATTAATCCTTATCCATTTTGGATTGTAAGTTCCATTAATCCTCATCCATTTTGGATTGATAGTTCTATTAATCCTCATCCATTTTGGATTGCAAGTTCCATTGATCCTTATCCATTTTGGATTGCAAGTTCCATTAATCCTCATCTATTTTGGATTGACAGTTTTATTAATCCTCATCCATTTTGGATTGCAAGTCCCATTAATCCTTATCCATTTTGGATTGCAAGTTCGATTAATTCGTATCCATTTTGGATTGCAAGTTCTATTACTCTAAGTTCTAATATCTAGATACCTTGTATCGTATCCGGATGTATCTAAAGTTCTTTGAGTATGATATTCAGATGATTTGTTTATACATCCAGAGATGTCAAGATAATATCCAGATGTCTCGCCTGATATCCGGATGCCTTCCTCAAAAGTTGAATTTTTCATTCGAATAGTCCCAGTTATATCCGAATGCATCAGTGAGATATCCTAATGACCAGAATCATATCCGGATGTCCTAGTTCATATCCGAATACATCTCAGCATATCTGAATAGCTTCTGCTTTGAATATCAGTGTATCCAGATGAGCCTTCTTCATATCCGGATATCCTTCCTGATATTCGGATGACTTTTCTAGAAATCCAATTTAGTTTCCAGTGAGTCCTAATTCAAGTTTAATTCAATTAATGTATTCAATACCTTCCAACATTGAATTCATAAGCCAAAACATGACAAGTTAATCATACCCATACCCTAAATCATAGTTCATTGAATCTTTGTATTCTAATATATAGATGAAGATCATATCATGTTCAGCATTATTATAACATGATCAGCATTATTTTATGAGATTATGTGCATACATTTTGGTATGAGCATTGAGCATGACTTTATATGGAGCACTACATATCGTGTGCTAGCATTTATGTGAGCATTGCATTGCATTATGTGCGCTAGGCGACTTATCCGCGGGATCCTATCAGTTTTAGTTTCAGCTCAGTTTATGAGTTACCCGTCTGGAGGCCACCAGGGGGCTAGGGGCTTATTGCCCATAGTATGTGCTTACAGTTTTTTTTCTGTTTATAGGATTCAGATCGGTCAGGTATGTTTTATCAAATTATGTGGGCCTATAAGCCAAAGTTGCATACCTGCATTTAGTTTACAGTTTATGTGCATTACATTTTTATAAATGCAATCAGATAGTGATTATCCAGTACAAGTTAAGTGAGTTATTTATCAGTATCAATATTTTTTGATTCAGCTTCAGTTATTCTTTCTAGCTTATTACTTGCTGAGTTTTATAGCTCACCTTGTACTCTTCACCCCTCCAGGTTCTAGCAAGAGAGTACCAGATATGGGGCCTAGCAGCAGTAGTCTATAGTGTGTGTATGTGGAGCCTCTCAAGATAAAAGATGTCTGAGAGTCTATTGAGTTTTATAGTGTTTTCTCAGTTTAGATCTATTTTATATTTCAGTTGAGGGATTGTCCCTTAGATAGAGTTTGTGCTTTTCAGTCTATATTGACTCAGAGTTTTTATTCCAGTTGATTGAGATGTCCAATTATGGTATCAGATTTCAGTTTATCAGTTAGTTTATTTTATTTTCCTCGTAGCACCTCTTCTCGGACAGTTCTAGGAGAGGGGGTGTTACAATTCTCACCCTTAATATGGAATTCAAAATAGATCCATATTCGACTTCTTCATATAAGCCTCATCTTAGCTGTACTAAGGCGACAATAACGACCTTGAATACCCTTCATGTATCAAGGCACTTACACTGACCACATAAGTCTAAGAGTAAGCTGTCTCATTCTGCACACCACACAGGTGTCAGGGTGATCGTTCGCATGAGAGGACCGATCCAACCCCGATAACATTCAAGAACATGTGCAAGTATTTCAATGTTTTCCATTTCAACAACACAATGTCATATAATAAAAATAGAAAGAAGATAACAAATATCCATGAAATAAGATAAAAAATATCCATCAAAATAAATTAATATGAATGTTGTAAACAGTGATCAAATATAGAATTCAAATTCTACGTAATCCCATACGCCTCACATGAGATTCAAATACATCCCTGTTGAGTGGCTTTGTTAATGGGTCAGCCAACATTTCAGCACTAGGAATATAACTCAAGATCACTTCCTTGTCCCTTTTTAATCGTTTAATGTAGTGATATTTTCTTCTTATGTGCTTTCCTGTATCATGGAATTTGGGGTCGTGTGCAAACTGCATCGCAACCATGTTGTCAATACAAATCTCGATAGATTCATTAGCCTAAGTTGTTACCCTGAGCTCTCGAAGGAAAACACTAAGCCAGGATGCATGTCTTCTAGCTTTTGAGCTAGCCACATATTTTGCTTCCATGGTTGATTAAGTAACGCAATCTTGATTCTTGCTTCGCCAATAAATAAAGACTCCACTAAGAGTGAAAACATATGCTGATGTGGAGACACTATCATTTATATCTCTGCCAAAATCAGTATCATTGTAACCACGTACTTTCATATCTCCACCTTGGAAAGTTAGGATATAATCATAAGTACCACGTAGATACCTCAAGATTCTCTTGACAACTTTCAAGTGTTCCTCACCCGGATTACTTTGGTATCTGTTTATTATCCCAACGACGAAGCAGATATTAGGACGAGTACACTTTATTAAGTACATGAGACTCCCAATAGCACTAGCTTATGGTTTCTTTTTCATTAGTTTCTTTTCTTCCTCTATTTTAAGCCATTGACTAGTACTCAAGGTACAACCCTTATCAACTGGAGTATCAACAGGCTTTGATTTATCCATATTAAATCACTTAAGGATCTTACGAAGGAAAGTCTCTTGAGACAAACTCAAAAGCCTCCTTGAGCAATCCCTCGAGATCTTAACTCTAAGGATGTAACTTGTTTCCCCTAAATCGTTCATCTTAAAGACAAGAATAGCCATTCCTTAATGGCGTTGATTATCTCCAAGTTGTTTCTAGCTAATAAGATGTCATCTACATATAAGGGCAAAATCAAGAACCCCTTTTCTTATCCTTTGGACATACACACAATAGTCTTCCTCCATCATGGTCAAACCTATGGAGGTAACAGATTCATGAAACCGTAGATACCATTGTCTAAACAATTGCTTAAGACCATATATGGATCATTTGAGACGGCACAGTTTGCCCTCCTGCCCTTCAATAACAAAATCGATGGGTTAAGCCATATATATCTCCTTGTCTAGTTCTCCATTGAGAAATGTTGTCTTGACATCCATCTGGTGTAGCTCAAGATCTAAAAGAGCAACGATGGCTAGAATCATGTGAATAGAGTCAAATCTCACCATAGGAGAAAATGTCTCCAAGAAATCCACACTCTCCATTTGGGTGTAACCCTTCACTACCAATCGGGCCTTATACTTTTCGATCTATCCATCAGCTTGAGGTTTGACTTTCAAGACCCATTTATGGCCAATCGCCTTTCTATTTCGTGGAAGATCGACAAGTTCCCACACCTTATTCTTATCCATTGATCGTGCTGTCGAACACCGATAGATTAAATGAATAATGATTCAGATTTGCAATAAGGGTGCGACCCAAAGTCGTCTCCCAACGAACCTCAAACGGATCTATCAAAACAAGATTAAACGAGGGGGGGTTGTGATGAAAACCGGAATTAAAAACGTTCAAGAATGAAACAAAGATGAACTAAAACGTAACCCGCTACAAACCCTACCTTCTTACCACGGTAATCCTTGTCTCATTTATGAAAACAATCTGTTTGGTTTGATTTTCTTTTGATTTGAAAAACTCTTCTACAACCGTAAAAGATTAAATCAAATCGAGCAATCACTCATACAAATATACCGTTTCTTTCTAATCAAAGCCTCAACCGAGAATGTCAATTAAACCCATCCAAAGATCATGCATGCATTCACACAACTGTATAAAAGAAACATACATAGACTTAGAGAAGGAAAAGAAACAGAATCATCAATAAAAACATGAAAATCGAGTTCCAAACAGGATTCAACAATATGACCGAGACTCAAACCGGGCAAGGGGTACGAGAATGTAGTGAATTACAAGCGAATTAGCCTTCCATATTCTTGGTTGAAATCGTGAGAATTCCCCCAAAATCGGCCACTTAATGTGCTTAAATAGAGCTTAGGGAGGAAACTCTAGGTTCCCGCCACTTTACAGCCAATTTTGAATAGGATAAAGTGCATTCTGGGCTTCGGTCCCTTAATACAAATTGTAGATCAGGAAGATTAGATAAATTTTGGCTTTTAAATAACTTGATTTGGATATCGGACGCCCAAGTTATGGTCTTTTAAAGAATCAGTGTTCAGTGTAGCTTTCCTAATTTAACCCTGCTTTCTAGTCCCGACTTTGAAGTGATGTTTGGAGGACCAAACAAACTCGGATTTGGACAAACAAACCATTACAGAAAGCCCAAGAAGTCCTATACAATATCTCTGAAGACATCATTCACATTCTGGGATTGTAACTTGGCCAAAAACTTGAAAGAAGCACAGAAGGTCGAATCTGTGAGCACACTTTTGCTTCTTTGTCTCCAATCTCCTTGTTTCCCTTCTTGCCATCAAAATTCCTCATGACCCAGGAAGCCCTAATCTGTCCAAAATAACATAAAATAGTGTGAAGCCCAATTCCTATAAAATAAAATAAAACAAAATCAAGATGAATAAAATGACACAACTAACGTGCAAAAAAGACTAAATATGAGGGCTAAATAATATGAAAATATGCGCTCTATCAAATTCCCCCGCACTTAGACTTTTGCACTTCTGGGAAAAACACTAGACACTAACACTCAATAACAAAAAGATGTGGAATGGTGCAAAGTTACATGCGAGGCAAGTCTTCAAGAATTCAGCATTCAAATATCATTTCTCCTAAACTTCCAAGAAAACAAGTAGTATGGCAATTCATTCAATAGGACAATTCAAAAGAAGCAGTCTCTCACAGGACGAGTGTATGCTCTCAAATCTCTCAAGAGGTGGTGGTAACTATTTCGCTCAAATTCACCCAATCACAATTCCACTACCATAAGCTTGTTTATCTTCTCAATCTCCACTATCCATGTCACATGCATACCACAAATCAAAAGGACTTTATTCAAGGGTTGTAATGTGGAGAAGAAAGAAATGGAAAGACAACAATGAAGGAAAACATGCCTTAGGTCGAGAAAACACTTCATGCAACACCAAGATCAAGAGATAGAATTTCCAAGCATAGACATTATGAAAAACTTTGCATCTTTATTTGGTTGAGTGCATTTTACGCTCCGTCTCAACTTTGCTTTCTTCTTTTTCTTATCATTTTTTTTTTTGGACAAAGAGGTGAGTGCGTTTTACGCTCCTTCTCACCATTTTATCCTTTTGCTTGCTTTTCTTTTTCTCTCTTTTTTTTTTCGCAGATGCAAATGGCCTTTGGCCTTATGACTTGCTTGATGAATTCAATCTCTCTCTCTAGAATGCATTTAATGTCTTTTTCCTAAGATTGGAAGGCTCAAAAGGGAAAAGAAAAAGAAAATGAAGGGTAAAAAGAATGGCTCAAAGGGGCAAGCAAAGGGAAAACAATAGTTTTTTTCTTCTTTTTTTAATTGGGTTAACCAAATGGCCGAATGGGTTTGAAAGAAAAGAATGCCTTAATCATATTTGGGTCGTGCATGAACAAATGTAGCCTCAACCAAGAATCAAAACAAGTTCTAAAGTGGAGATCATGACAGGTGAATGCACACACAAGAAAGACAATAGGCTCAAAATCCTCACGGCTGTAGACTACCCAATCAATCTATCAAATCAAACTCATTGCCAAGTCACTTGAAATCAAGGAAGATAAGATTGAAGTTCTAATCATGCTGGTTTCTTTCTTAACTTACATTTCCACGCACAACAGACTCGACTAGACCCAAGGAAAAAGAAATATGAAAAAGATAAAGATAAATGCTGCTAAAATAAGAATGCTGCCCTGCTGCCCTCCCACACTTAGACTTTACATTGCCCTCAATGTAAACATGCAATTCCAATCAAGAATAGGACAAGTAAATGTAAAAGATTAGGGAGAGAGAAACAGCCTGATGAATCAAATGGAGGTGGCGTTGAGGAGATGTAGCTCCTCCACAATGTGCTCCTGAAAGTCCTCATGGAATGGCTTAAGCCGCTGCCCGTTCACTGTGAATTGCTTTGCATTGGACTCGTCCTTGATTGCAACTGCACCAAAGGGAAAAACATGAGTAACTATGAAAGGACCAGTCCAACGGGAACGTAACTTACCAGGCATCAACTTGAGACGGGAATTGTATAGCAGAACTTTCTGGCCAACTTGAAACTCCTTCCTCATGATCAGCTTGTCATGTGCAACCTTTGTTTTCGCCTTGTAGATCCTTGAGTTCTCATATGCTTCCAGTCAAATCTCTTCAAGTTCCTGGAGTTGGAGCTTCCTTTGGGACCCCGCTTGACTGATGTCCATATTGTATTGCTTCACCGCCCAATATGCCTTATGCTCCACTTCCACCGGCAAGTGACACGCTTTTCCAAAAGCCAACCTGTAGGGAGACATACCGATGGGGGTTTTGTAGGCGGTGCGGTAGGCCCATACTGCATCCTCCAATCTCTTGGACTAGTCTTTCCTATTGGGCTGGACTGTCTTCTCCAAGATGTGCTTGATCTCTCTGTTGGACACTTCAGCCTGCCCATTGGTCTGTGGATGATATGCTGTCGCCATTTTATGCAAGACTCTGTACTTTCGAAGGAAGGTCGCCATTTTTTGATTGTAGAAATGAGAGCCTTGATCACTAATTATCACTCGGGGAATGCCAAACCTGCAAAATATGTGAGAACGAACAAAATCTGCAACCACAGAAGAATCATCAGTCCTGGTTGCTTTAGCTTCCACCCACTTAGAAACATAATCCACAGCTAACAGAATGTACACATAACCAAATGACATAGGAAATGGACCCATGAAGTCAATGCCCCAAACATCAAAGATTTCACAAAACAATAAGGGTTGTTGAGGCATTTCATTCCTACATGATATAGTGCCTGTGTGTTGGCAATGTGTACAATTCTTACAGAACTCATATGAATCCTTAAAGAGTGAAGGCCAATATAATCCAGAATCTAGGACTTTCCTAGCTGTACGTTGGGGACCAAAGTGACCACCACATGCAAGTGTGTGACAAAATTTTAAGATAGAAACAAACTCATGGTTAGGCACACATCTCCTAATGACCTGATCACTACACATGCGCCACAGATATGGATCATCCCACACATAGTACCTAGCCTGTCTCTTAAATTTATTTAGTTGTTCTTTCTTAAGATATGCAGGTAATTCGGAAGCAACTAAATAGTTTACCAAATCAGCATACCAAGGCTCAGCACCTTGAATGTGGTAAAGTAATTGATCTGGAAAATCATCTCTGATGGGTTGGGAGTCCATGACAGATGGATCTGAGGTGGAAGGAATGTGACTGAGGTGGTCGGCTACCAAGTTCTCTACTCCACTTCTATCCTTGATCTCAATGTCAAATTCTTGGAGCAAGAGCATCCACCTTATCAAACGAGGTTTGGCATCAAGCTTCTTCAAGAGGTACCTAAGAGCTGCATGGTCAGAAAAGACAATAACTTTAGAGTCAAGTAAATAGGATCTAAATTTATCCAATGCAAAAACAATAAATAAGAGCTCTTTTTCCGTAGTGGTATAATTAGCCTGTGCCGCATCCAATGTACGCGAAGCATAGGCTATGACATGGGATTTCTTCTTTACACGCTGGGAAAGGATAGCACCCACTGTAAAGTTGGAGGCGTCGCACATCAACTCGAAGGGTAACTCCCAGTCGGGTGGCTGTGTGATGGGCGGAGAAATCAATCTGCTCTTCAGTTCCTCAAATGCGCGCTTGCAGGGCTTATCGAAGTGGAAATTCATATCTTTCTGGAGTAGGTGGGAAAGTGGAAGTGTAACCTTGCTGAAATACTTGATGAACTTCCGATAGAATCCTGCATGTCCAAGAAAAGAACGAATCTCTCGCACAGAGGTGGGGTAAGACAGAGAAGAAATGATATCGACCTTAGACTTATCAACCTCTATACCCCTCTTGGACACTACATGCCCCAAGACAATCCCCTGCTCTACCATGAAGTGACATTTTTCATAATTCAGCACAAGATTCTTTTCAATGCACCTCTCCAACACTCGACCCAAACTAACTAGGCAGTCATCAAAGGAGGTCCCATACACAGAGAAATCGTCCATGGACACCTCCATGCAATGCTCAAGAAGGTCGGAGAAGATACTTACCATGCACCTCTGAAATGTACCCGGAGCGTTACAAAGACCAAATGGCATCCTCCTATAGGCAAATGTGCCGAAGGGGCAGGTGAAGGTGGTCTTTTCCTAATCCTCCGGTGTTATGCAAATCTGAAAATATCCAGAGAAGCCATCAAGAAAACAATAGTGTGACTTACCTGCCAGCCGCTCCAACATTTGGTCAGTAAATGGGAGAGGAAAGTGATCCTTCTTCGTGGCGAGGTTGAGTCTCCTGTAATCAATGCACACTCTCCAACTATTTTGTACTCGCATTGAAACAAGCTCATTCCTCTCATTAAGCACCACTGTGATGCCCGTCTTCTTGGGAACTACCTGCACTGGACTCACCCACTAGCTATCAGAGATAGGATAAATGATACCAACTGAGAGTAGTTTACTTACCTCTTTCTTTACCACATCCAGGATGGTGGGGTTGAGTCTCCTTTGGGGCTGTCTCACAGGTTTAGCTCCTTCCTCTAGATGAATCCTATGCATGCATATGGAAGGGCTAATCCCAGGTATGTCTGCCAATGTCCAGCCGATGGCCTGCTTATTCCTCTTTAGCACGTCCAATAACCTTTTTCTCTTGGTCAGGCTGCAAGTTATTGGCGATGATGACTGGCAGCTACTCGCCATCCTCCAAGAAGGCATACTTGAGATGCTCAAGCAAAGGCTTGCATTCAAGGGATGGTGGTTGCTGCAATGAAGGGACTAACCTGCTTGCCTTTATCTCAAGGGTACTATCTACCTGTTCAACATGGTTAGCAGAAACACTATCCTCCCCATGAGAAGTATAAGAATCAGATTGTGCATGCTCAATTTGAATATCAGAATCATGATTATCTAGAAATGAAGCAATCTCAGAACATGCATCACATGGATCACTCTCATTACTACAATCATGACAGATGACGGAATCTAGAAGGTCATGAATAGTGGGGAATGCATCAATCAAATCACAAGACTTAGTGCATGCTTCATCAACCAACAATTGAATCAAGTTAACTTACAAAGTGGAATGATCTTCAGGGGGGACATTTCATGGCATCAAGTATGTTAAAATGAATGGTGCTACCAGCAAATTCCATAGAAAGTGTACCCTCATGCACATTAATGATAGTCCTTGCAGTTTTCAAAAATGGCCTACCTAATAATATAAGAGGTGCATGCTCATGCAAATTGTCATCTTCCATATTTAAAACATAAAAATCAGTAGGGAAGATACAATCCTTAACCTTAACCAAGACATCCTCCAAGACTCCAGAGGGGTAGGCTGTGCTGCAGTTGGCTAGCTGGACAACCACTCCTGTTGGCTTCAAAGGACCACACTGCAATGAAGCATAGATAGAGTTAGGCATAACATTAATGGATGCACCTAAATCTCGTAAAGCATTACTAAATTGCATGTCTCCTATAGTACAAGGAATGGAAAATGTCCCTAGATCTTTGCACTTCCTTGGAATGGCAAGTTGTATGAGAGTTGAAACATTCCTCCCAAGGTTGACTTGTTCGTTCCCTCTTAATCTCCTCTTGTACGTACACAAATCTTTGAGAAATTTTGCATACTTGGGGATCTGTCTGATGGCTTCAAGGAGGGGTATATTGACTTCCACTTTCTGGAATGTCTCCAGAATCTCTTTATCTAATTCGGCCTCTACTCTTTTCTTGTTTTGTGTTGCTCGATGTGGGAATGGTAGGGGCTGGTTGTTGGAAGACTCTCCTTGTTCTTAATAGCTGGAATTAGGCTGCTTGGCTTCTTGGATTGAGGAAGGCTGCTTGGCTTCTTGGATTGAGGAGGGCTGCTACTCATTGCTACCCTCTACATACTGCTTCATGTTTGATGATGGTGGAGGGGTTGGGATGATCACTTCTTTCCCACTTCGAAGCATGATGGCACTAACATTACCCCTCGGATTGGAAACTGGTTGTGAAGGAAGCTGCCCCGAACCTTGACTCCTTAACTCATTGATGTTGGAAGCTAGCTGCCCAATTTGTGTCTCCAAATTCTGAATAGTAGTTTATGTTCTCTGTTGGAATTGGAGTGTGTTGGTTGCTAGTTTCTTGACAAGATCATCCAGGCTAGGTTCTGACTTGAGTAATGGTGGTGCTTGTTTGCTAGAACTTGGACCTTGAGAATGATTTAATCTTTGTGGCTGCTGAAATTGTTGCAGCTACAAGTTGTGATTCTGGTATGGATGCTGCTGGAATGACTGGTTTGAAGACCCTCCATATCCGAAATTTGGGTGATCCCTCCATCCAGGATTATATGTGGCTGAGTATGGATCATACTTATGTTGTGGCTGCTGCTGGAAAGGTTGATTGTGCTGCTGGAATGGTCTACCAGGGAAGATGCCAGCAACAAATTTAGTGTTCTCTTGTAGTTGGGGACATTGGTCTGTGGGGTGAGAGGGTAGGGAACATATTCCACACAACTATTGCTGTGGCTATTTCCTCTCCAATGCCAATTGTCTAACCATGGAAGCCAACTCCTCCAACTTGTTCTCTATTCTTTGCTGGTCATTGATTGCTGCAGCACTAATTTCATTGATGCCTCTTGTAGGAGTGTTCATTCTTGTGCCGAATTGCTATGCATTTTGGGCCATTTTGGATATCAGCTCCTGGGCAGCAGTTGGGGTCTTTTCAGATAGTGCTCCTCCATTTGCAGCATCCACAAGATATCTGTCCATTAGTATTAATCCTTCATAGAAGTATTGGACAAGAAGCTGTCGCTTATCTGGTGGTGTGGACAGCTTGAGCAAAGCTTCTTGAATCTCTCCCAGTACTCATGTAGAGTCTCACCACTCATCTGCCTTATACCACAAATTTCCTTCCTTATTGATGCTGTTCTGGAGGCTGGAAAGAATTTTTCTAGGAAGATCCGTTTCAATTCATCCCAGCTGGTAATGGCAGCTGGTGGCAGGTAATACAACCAGTCCTTGGCTGATCCATCAAGTGAGAATGGGAAGGCTCTCAACTTGATTTGCTCTTCATCTACTCCTTGTGGTCGCATGGTTGAGCAAACAACATGAAACTCTTTCAGATGCTTGTGCGGATCCTCTCCTGCAAGACCATGAAACTTGGGCAACAAATGGATCAGTCCAGATTTCAATTCAAAATTTGCATCTAGCTGGGGGTATTGGATGCACAAAGGTTGGTAATGCACATCAGGTGCAGCCAGCTCTCTAATTGTTCTCTCATCCAAATGACCATGATTTCCATTTCCATTGTTTCCATTATTTCCATTCCCATTATTTCCATTACCATTATCAGCTATATTGATGAATTCTAGAATAGGTTCGGATGAAGTCTTAGAAACACTGTTAGGGTCAATCCTATCCTGAGACTTAATCTCTCTAGCTTGCCTTCTAAGAGTGTTCTCTAATTCAAGATCCAAATCAAGTAATTTTTCCTTAGAGGACCTGGTCATGCACTTAAGATCAGCAAGAACAAAAACAAAACAAAAACACACAAGGAAGAATCACACAAACACACCAAAAATACACAAAATGGCCTAAAAAGTGGTCTAAACGTTGGAATTTGGCCAAAAAATAGTCTCCTCACAGCTAAGCAGTGATTATTTCTCCCCACACCCCCATTCCTTTGGACATCAAAAATTAGGGCATTCCGAGATAGTCGTCAGCGGTGAACAGTGCTGTTTATGGCAAAAAAAAAAAACAGAAAAGAGAAAAACCAAGAGCAGAATAGAAACGAAGAACAAAGAAAATCGAAAAGGATGAACAAAGAAATAAAAGAACAGAGAAACAAAAGAAGAAAACAAAGAGAACAGAAAGAAAATCGAAAACTGAACAGGAAGAACAAAGAACAGAACAAAATAGAATGACAGAAAACACAAAGAATAGAAAACAGAAAACAGAAAAGAAGAAAACCGAAAAGAAAAACACAAAGAAGCAACAGAGAAACAAAAGAAAAGAGAAACCAAAGAGCAAGACACGAAGAAGCAACAAAAGAAAGCAACAAAGAATGAAAGAGAATTAAAAAGAAACAGAAGACAGAAAACAAATCTTGTTATGGCAGAACAGATTGACGGTTCCCGGCAACGGCGCCAAAATCTGATCGTGCTGTCGAACACCGATAGATTAAATGAATAATGATTCGGATTTGCAATAAGGGTGAAACCTAAAGTTGTCTCCCAACGAACCTCAAACGGATCTGTCAAAACAAGATTAAACGAAGGGGGGTTGTGATGAAAACCAGAATTAAAACACGTTCAAGAATGAAACAAAGATGAACTAAAACGTAACCCGCTACAAACCCTACCTTCTTACCACGGTAATCCTTGTCTCACTTATGAAAACAATCTGTTTGGTTTGATTTTCTTTTGATTTGAAAAACTCTTCTACAACCGTAAAAGATTAAATCAAATCGAGCAATCGCTCATACAAATATACCGTTTCTTTCTAATCAAAGCCTCAATCGAGAACATCAATTAAACCCATCCAAAGATCATGCATGCATTCACACAACCATATAAAAGAAACATACATAGACTTAGAGAAGGAAAAGAAACAGAATCATCAATAAAAACATGAAAATCGAGTTCCAAACCGGATTCAACAATATGATCGAGACTCAAATCGGGCAAGGGGTACGAGAATGTAGCGAATTACAAGCGAATTATCCTTCCATCTTCTTGGTTGAAATCGTGAGAATTCGCCCAAAATTGGCCACTTAATGTGCTTAAATAGAGCTTAGGGAGGAAACCCTAGGTTCCCGCCACTTCACAGCCGATTTCTAATAGTATAAAGTGTGTTATGGGCTTCGGTCCCTTCATAAAAATTGTAGATAAGGAAGAGTAGATAAATGTTGGCTTTTAAATCACTTGATTTGGATATCGGACGCCCAAGTTATGGTCTTTTAAAGAATCAGTGTTCAGTGTAGCTTTCCTAATTTAACCCTGCTTTCTGGTCCCGAATTTGAAGCGATGTTTGGAGGCCCAAACAAACTCGAATTTGGACAAACCATACCATTCCAGAAATCCCAAGAAGTCCTCTACAATATCTCTAAAGACATCATTCACGTTCTGGGATTGTAACTTGGCCAAAAACTTGAAAGAAGCACAGAAGGTCGAATATGTAAGCACACTTTTGCTTCTTTGTCTCCAATCTCCAATCTCCTTGTTTCCCTTCTTGCCATCAAAATTCCTCATGACCCAGGAAGCCCTAATCTGTCCAAAATAAGGTAAAATAGTGTGAAGCCCAATTCCTATAAAATAAAATAAAACAAAATCAAGATGAATAAAATGACACAACTAACGTGCAAAAAAGACTAAATATGAGGGCTAAATAATATGAAAATATGCACTCTATCATCCATCAAGTCCATTTCCTCTTTCATAGCGATCAACCATTGATCTCGATTTAGGAAAGTTAAAACTTCTTCATAAGAAGTAGGCTCAATGTCATCCTACATGACACATATAAGTACCATTTCCTCAATGTCATCGAAATAATGACTAGGGATAAGCCCACATTGGCTGTGTCGAATTGCCTTCGTCTCCAAGGTACTATCTATGGGTTCACTCCCACTAACTACATGAATCCTGCCACTGACCAAATGCACTTCCTCTTGTAACTCATACAATTGGGAGTCCTTATCAAGCTCACAAATTCTTGGGAACTCATTCTCAAGAAACTCTACATCTTGAGATTCTATCTTAGTCAAACCCCCATTAGGATGTTCACCATACATGACTTATCCTTTTGAACCTGTAGGATACTGAATGTACACCTTCTTGCAGGCTCTCGGTCCAATTTTTCCATACTTATGGGACGTGCTATGAACATATCCAACTGACCCCTAAGGCCACAAATGATCCAAGTTTAGGCTTTTACCTGTCCATAACTCATATAGGGTAAAGGGCACGGACTTGCTTGGAACACGTTTAAGTATGTAAGCTACAGTCAACAACGCATCTGCCTAGAAACTAATCGGGAGATTCACCTGCGCCAACATTGATCTAACCATTTCCAACAAAGTTCTATTCTGGTGTTTTGCAACACCATTTTGTTGCAGAGTGCCAAGAATTGTTAGGTGTCAAACTATACCTTTTTCCTCACATAGACTTCTAAACTGATCAGACAGATATTCACGGCCTCTATTAGTTCGAAGAGTTTTAAGTTCTTATCCATCTAATTTTCAACCTCATGCACAAAACGTCTGAAGCAATCTAAAGCTTCTGACTTGTGAGAAATTAGATACACATAATCAAAATGTGAAAATCATCTATAAAGGTAATAAAGTATAATGCACCTATTGTATCATATTTTTTGGTATATGAGAAAAAGTGCTTGATGCAAAATCTATCCTTGAGAAAATCATATTTCAAAATAGGCTTCCATATTTCGAAACAATGCATAAAAATTTTTTAGACGCAAAAGCTTGTATGTTTGATAGAATCCAAATGCATGTATGATGTTTCGAAACCAAGTGTCTATGTTTCAAAACACTGTTCTTATATGTTTCTATATATGTTTCAAAATGACCTTGGTCTAAGTTTCATTGTTTTCTAAATCTGCATATCATGTTTCAAAACCTACCCTATCATGTTCCGAAACCTGTGTCTCTGTTTGTAGAACATTAAATCATTTTCAGGTTGCATAATGTTTTGAAAGAAGTTTTTGAAGTATGTTTCGAAACCTATCATCTATGTTTCGAAACATCTCACTATATGTCAGTAGAATATTTTTCAAAACAATGCAATATGGGAGTTGAGTACTTGTTTAATCAAAAAAGGCTTTAAATTCATTTTAAAGTGTTTTCTCCATGCCCTGCAAACTGATTTATTAAATGGTTGAGTGGAGACCTATTTTATATTCTAATGACCATGAGATTCTTTAAAGATGTTGTCTCCCACTTGTCTGTTTCTCTAAGTGCTTCGTCCAACTGGAAGCTGTGATGTTTCGAAACCTTGGTCTACTTCTATGATTTTTCGAAACACAGTATGCATGTTTCGAAACCTACTTTTATGATACTGTCTCTAACGACTATTTTCAGTCAGAACTTTGTCTCTCAATATATATAGCAGGTATCTAAAGATAAAAATAACATACAAGACAATTGAAAAGAGAGAGAGCAAGCACTTATTCATTAATACTCTTAAGAGACACAAGTTACACTCACAAGCACATGTGAAAGAAAATTGTTGACAAGCATCCAACGAAGATCATTTGTATCCATCTTCAAGTGTGTTGTGTGAAGTGAAAAAGGAGCAGCAAGCTAAAGCATTCTTTCATCCAAGTTTTCCTACTCTCAAACCAAAAAGGTTTGTACAGCTGCGTTTTGGTAAGTCGTTTTCTTTACGTAAATCCATTGGGCTGTAAGAGGTAAACATTATTTATCTCATTTAAAGTTGTAAGGTTTGAGTTGAGCCTAAAACTCACAAGTTGTAAGGTTCGAGTTTATCCCAAAAAAACTCATTGTGGTGAAGGTTTGAGTTAAGCCATAAAAACTCGTTGTGTAAGATTTTAGGGTGAACCGTGGCAAAACCCTTTGTGTGTTGATCACTTAGTGAAAAGTGATTATGGTTGAAAATCCTTCAAGTGGGTAAGCTTGAAGGTAGTGGAGTAGGCGGGTGCCAAACCACTATAAATCTTGTGTGCAATTGTCTTGATTATTTCTTTTGAGAATTGGTGATGTATGTGCGTTCACAAGAATTAGTTTTCAAAAGCTAAGGAAGTTTTGAAATAAGCAAATCAGAGAGTAAGGTTTCGAAACATACTATAGTAAGTTTTGAAACACTCCTTCCAGTAAGTTAGATTTCAAAACATACTCACCTATGTTTCGAAACATACTTATCAGAGAGGTCAGTTTCGAAACATACTCCTTCAGGTTTCGAAACTTAGTATCCTGCTAGTTAAAGTTTTTCAAGTTTCAGAAAATATACACACATCCCAATTCACCCCCCCTCTTGGGAAATATTTGCCATTATATAGAACTAACAATTGATATCAAAGCGAGGTCTCTAAGTTTTTTGAAGGTCTAACCGCCAAAGAGCAATGATCCAAATGGCATTCAACACCAATTTTAAGTTGGAAGGACAGAACTCCTCAAGACCACCGTACTTTGATGGCTTGAACTACACCTACTGGAAAACAAGAATGAGGTATTTTCTAATGCAAAGTACTGATTTATAGATACATGTATATCCAGTACAGTAACCTTACCCAAACCTCCTACTAGTGGATGGAATGAACAACAAAAACACACAAATGAGATAAACGCTAGAACCGTCAATTTATTACATTGTGCATTAAGTCCTGCTGAGTTCAATAAGGTCATCTCATGTACTACAGCTAAAGAAATTTGGGATCACCTAGAGGTAACACATGAGGGAACAAAGAAAGTTAAAAACACCAATATTGCAATTCTCGCTAGTGAATATCAAAACTTCGAAATGCATGCAAGTGAATCTATTAAGGAAATGTTTACTAGATTTAATGACATTGTAACTAACTTACAAGCCCTAGGAAAAACAATCACCACAAAAGAAAAGGTTAAAAAGATCTTAGGAAGCCTACCATCCATTTGGGAACCAAAAGTCACGATAATAAAAGAAGCTAGAGACACATCTACTCTTACTATGGATGATCTACTAGGCTCACTGCTAACTCATGAGATTAAGCTAAAAAGAACATATTCGAATGAGTTAAAACTAAAATCCTTAGCATTAAATGCCAAAGAAGATGATAAAAGTGAAACGAATGATGAAACTGACGATGTAGCTTTGCTCACAAAGCGTTTTAACAAATTCATAAGAAAGGGAAAATTTCCTAAAAGAAGATTCAATGATAACAAGAAAATTCCCAAAGAAACTACTTATGAGATGAAGTGTTTTGAGTGTAAGAAACCAGGACACATCAAGGCAGATTGTCCTCTCCTCAAAATTCACAAGAAAGGTAAGAAAAAGAAAGCATTAGCCACATAGAGGAGTGATGAATACTCCTCATCAAATTCAAGCGATCAAGAAGAAAATGCTAACTTCTATCTTATGGCTAAAGAAGAAGAAGAGGTAAGTTCCAGTTCATCTAGTTGTGATTCATTGTCATTTGATTCCTTACAAGATGAGTACAACTTACTATTGGATACTTACAATAAGATACTAGCCAAAAATAAAGTTCTGAAAAGTTTTTTAACTGACAAAGAAAAAGAAAACTATGATCTAAAAACTGCTTGTGTAGACTTAGAAAAGATCATGAGAGAGAAAGACAAAGAAATTGAAAACTGGAAAGTCAGATTTTCAGAATTGGAAAACAAAAACAATGACTTATTAGAATTTTTCGAAAAACTCTTAGAAGGGAAGAATAAGCTAGAAATGATTTTGGGAAGTCAAAAACCTTTCGGAGACAAATGAGGGACAAGTTATACAACTAATACACCATCTACTTTAACAACAAAATTTGTCAAAGAAAAAGTACCATACAAGCCACCATCATTTAAAAAACATGTTGGTCAACATTTTCATAATCAAAGCCTCTATAGAAGAACAAATGTGACTTGTCATTATTGTAACAAGAATAGGCATCATATTAATCAATGTTATGTCAGAAAAAATGCTTATAGATTAAATTTGATTTGGATTCCAAAGGCTAAAGATGACATGATTGCTAATATTGTTGGACCCAAAAAGGTTTGGTACCAAAGGTACCAATATGATGTATTTCTTGTAGGCAAGGTTGGCATCCAAGGAGGCAAAGAAGAAATGGTATCTTAATAGTGGATGCACCAAGCACATGACGGGAGACAAAAGATAATTTGTCTCTCTCACCTACAAAGAAGGAGGTAATGTTGTCTATGGAGACAATTCAAGAGGTAAGATACTTGGCCATGGCATAGTTGGTTTAGGTAGAACTAAAGTTGAAAATGTATGCCTTGTTGATGGTCTAAAACACAACTTGCTAAGTATAAGCCAATTATGTGATAAAGGTCAGAAGATCATCTTTGAATCAAATAAATGCAATGTCTATGATTTGAAATCGAATCAACTCATTTTTTCTGGAAATAGACATGATAATGTATATGTCATTTGGCTTGATGATGTTGTGCTTAATCATGAAATTGTTTGATTACCTCAAATGCAAACCTGTCTTAGATATGGCATAACAAGCTAAGACATGCTAACATGAACTTAATTGATAAATTAGCTAGAAAACATCTAGTTAGAGGCTTGCCTAACATAAAATTTAAAAAGGATCATGTTTGTGATATTTGCATGAAAGGAAAACAAACTAGATCTTCATTTAAGCCTATCAACTCAGTTAGCACATCTAGACCTTTAGAGTTACTTCGCTTAGATCTGTTTGGCCCCATGAGGACTCAAAGTCTAGGAGGAAAATCCTATACCTTAGTCCTAGTAGATGATTTTCCAAGGTTTACATGGGTATTATTCTTGGGAAGCAAAAATGATGCATTTAAATCCTTCTCTAGATTATGCAAAAGACTTCAAAATGAACAAGACTTAAAGATAAAGCAAATAAGAAGCAATCATGGTGGAGAGTTTGAGAATCAAGAATTTAAATCCTTTTGCCAAGAAAATGGAATTCATCATAATTTCTCAATCTCTAGAACGCCCCAACAAAATGGAGTTGTTGAAAGAAATAATAGAACTCTCATAGAGATG
Source organism: Diospyros kaki (assembly GCA_036245055.1). Lineage (NCBI taxonomy): Eukaryota > Viridiplantae > Streptophyta > Magnoliopsida > Ericales > Ebenaceae > Diospyros > Diospyros kaki. Next base: position 11,664,238 of record BSEG01000003.1, read on the forward strand.
TCTAGAACTATGTTGCTAGAAAATGACTTACCAAAGTATTTTTGGGCTGAAGCTATAAATACAGCTTGTTATGTTCTTAATAGGGTATCAATAAGACTTATCATCAAGAGAACCCCTTATGAATTGTATAAACACAATAGACCCAATATTTCGTACATCCATCCGTTTGGGTGCAAATGTTTTATTCTAATCAATGGAAAGGATCATTTGGGAAAGTTTGATGCTAAGAGTGACGAAGGCATATTCATAGGATATTCATCTCAAAGTAAGGCTTATCGAGTCTTTAACAAAAGAACACCAGTCATAGAAGAATCAATTCATATAGTGTTTGATGAACATCCAGTAATAAGAAATAATGATGATGATCTAGAAATCATTTCAAATAAGACAAATCAGCCTCAAATCAATGAAGAGGAAGATCAAACCAATAGTCAAAATCCTAAAAATCAAAAAGAAGTCTCATTTCCAAGAGAAAGAAACTGTCAAAAATAGTGAAATCTTAGGAGTTCCTAGAAAAGGAGTGTCAACTAGATCTTCTCTTAGAGTAAATAGCAATCTAGCTCTAATTTCTCAAATAGAACAAAAAAGTGTTCAAGAAGCTCTGAATGATGATGGGTGGGTTGAGGCTATGCAAGATGAGCTAAACTAGTTTGAAAAGAATAAGTTTGGTGTCTTGTACCTAAACCATCAGATCATCCTATCATTGGAACAAAATGGGTATTTAGAAACAAGCTTAATAAGAATGGTAATATCATTAGAAATAAGGCTAGATTAGGTTCTCAAGGATATAGTCAAGAGGAAGGCATTGACTATGATGAAACCTATGCTCCGGTAGCAAGATTGGAAGCTATAAGAATCCTATTATCTTTCTCATGCTTCAAGAACTTCACCTTATATCAAATGGATGTTAAGAGTGCATTTCTAAATGGTTTCATTTCGAAGCAAGTGTTTGTAAGACAACCTCCCGGCTTTGAAAATCCAAAATATCTTAATCATGTATTCAAGCTTACCAAAGCCCTATATGGTTTAAAATAGGCTCCTAGAGCTTGGTATGAAAGGCTAAGTAATTTTCTTACAAAAAATGGATTTCAAAGAGGAAAGGTAGATACAATGCTTTTCATCAAAAGGAAAAAGAATGATATATTGATTGTCCAAATTTATGTTGATGACATTATATTTGGATCATCAAATCCTAGTCTATGTGATGAATTTTCCTTAATCATGCAAAATGAATTTGAAATGAGCATGATGGGAGAATTGAATTATTTCTTAGGTCTTCAAATTAGGCAAACTCCTAAAGGAACCTATATAAGTCAAACTAAGTACATAAAAGAAATCTTAGCTAAATATGGAATGAAAGAGTGTAAGCCTATCTCCACTCCTATGAGCTCTTCAAATGAAATTGATAAAGATGAGAAAGGGAAATCGGTAGACCAAAAGCTATATAGAGGAATCATTGGCTCCTTATTATATTTAACAAGCTCTAGACCCGACATTGTATTTAGTGTGGGTATGTGTGCTAGGTATCAAGCCGACCCAAAAGAATCTCATTTAAAAGCCACTAAAAGAATCTTAAGATATATCAAAGGGTCTGAAAACTTATGTCTATTTTATGCAAAATCAAGAAATTTCAAGCTAAAAGCTTTTACCGAAGCTGATCATGGAGGATGTAAAATTGATAGGAAGAGTACAAGTGGAATATGTCACTTTCTAGGAAACTCTTTAGCGTCTGGGGCTAGCAAAAAGCAAAACACAGTTGCCTTGTTCTCAACCGAAGCTGAATATGTAGCAGCGAGTTTGTGTTGCACACAAGTTTTATGGATTAAACATCAATTAGAAGACTATGGCATTTATCTAGAAAGAACTCAAATCAAGTATGATAACATGAGCATAATAGTTCTATCCAAAAATCCTATATTCCATGCAAGAACCAAGCATATTGAGATCAAACACCATTTTTTAAGGGATCATGTTCAAAAGGAAGATATTGTTTTAGAATTCTTAGATTCAAACCATCAAGTAGCCAATATCTTTACAAAACCTTTGGAGAGCGCGAAGTTCGAACACTTTAGATCGTGCCTTAACTTGCTAAAAACCAAATTCTAGATTTGGTTTGATCAAAATTTTGAATCTAAGTGTTTCTACTTAAGGAAATTTTGAAACATCTTTTTTATGTTTTGAAACATGTGCTGTATTGAGTAAATCGTGTTTTGAAACACCATTTTATCCTATTTCGAAACACAATTTTCAGAGAGTTATATTTCGAAACATGTCTTCCCATGTTTCGAAACCTGTTTTCCAGAGAATGTTATTTCGAAACACACTTGATCTGTGTTTCGAAACCTGCTGTCCAGAAAGGTATGTTTCGAAACATAGACCCCATGTTTCGAAACCTAGAATCGGGATTATATATACCCGAACGGTTTCAAACTTTCATTTCCTCCGAAATCTTCTGTCTATTTCAAAACCCTAGCCTCTGAAACCCCTCTCTCTTGCTCACCCACTCAAAATCTCTCTCAATCTCTCACTTCTATCTTGAAAATCAATCATGGTGAGATCAAAGAGGACCGCCGGAAAGCGTCAACGCACTCATGTCGCACCGTCTCCTCCTCCTCAAGAGTTCAACGACTATTTTCCCTCTCCTCAAGCCTATCAATCTTTTAAATCGCTATTTGAAAAATGTGAGGTAAATCCCGGTCGCCCATTTGATGTTGATGTTATAGAAAAAGAAAACTTTTCCTACCTACCTTTGCTAAAAGATAGAAATTAGTTGCGTCTCTTAAAGTTTAGATCTCCAGTTTTTCAAGACTATGTTCGAATTCTCTATTCAAATGCTCAAACATATTTTGATGGGCATGAGTACACTGATCTTTTTTGAACTTTTCTTCAAAACACTGAACTCAAAATTAGCCCTAGTTTAATGGGTAGCTTTTTGGACATTCCTGCTGAAGGAGACATCTACATTCCTTATACATTCAAGTCTCTAGATGCTTGTAGGAAGATTTCTAGAAATCCAAATCTCAAAGAAGCTTTCACCAATATAAATGCCTTATCATTTGATTTTCGTATCCTTCATATTATTATTTGTCAAGTCTTACATCCTAGGAAGGGAAACTATGCTAAGCCTTATCCCGAGAACCTATGGTTCATGGAAAAGCTTATGGAAAATAAACCAATCAATCTTCCATCAATCATGTGCAATAAAATGGTAAATGCTCGCACTCATCATAAGCAATCACTTCCTTATGGATGCTTGCTTTCAGCATTTATAAAAACCAAGTGTCTATCTATCCAATCCTCATCCATTCTTTCGGTATCCAAACTCTCTCTTTTCGATCATACATCCCTTACAAAAATGGGATATAGATACGATGATGTGAATCAAAGGTATAACAAAATGATCCATCGTCACCAAAGATTCAGTTTTGAGATGGATGCTCAAGCAAAAGAACAAGTGGCAAAAGAAGCTGAGGAAGAAGATAAAGAAGAAGATGAAGACGTTCCAGCCACCGAAGCTAGACCCTCCTCTAGAGTCACACCCGACATGCTAGCATTACTTCAGTCCACTATAGCTGAAGGCTTTGCATCTATGACTCGAAAGTTTGATGATGTCTTGGCTATTCAAGCCACTTTTGGGACTCAGTTGCAAGCTTTACATGATAAGTGCAATGACAACCACCACCAAACAAAAGACTACCTTGATAGTCTTAGGGATCAACTATAAAATTTAGAAGAGTTGGTCGCAAGTCACCCAAGTCCTAGTGCTTTTACCTCCCCATCTCCCTAGTTTATTTTTCGATTGCAGTCTATGTTTTGTAATAGTCTATCTATGTGTTCTCGTGATGGATTCTATTTTGCAAAGTATTGGATGTTTGTTTTAAATGCATTCCTATTTAGTTATTCTTGATACCTTACTTGTGTTCATAAATGTTTTATCTTGATTACCATATTTTTTGGTTATGATAAAAAGGGGGAGAAATATGAAGAAAATGTATGTATGCAATGAATGTATGAAATGTATGCCTAAATTAAGTTGGTATTAAGCAAACCCATTGGTCTCATGTTGAAACACTAACTCTTGTTATCAAGGAAATCTTTATATTATGTAGTTTCAAACAAGTGCAAAAGAGGGTGTGCCATTCCAAGGTTTGTATTTCTAACTCCAATGTAAGTTTATGGGGGAGTTATGTGAATGTTGAGTGCATATTGATTTTTTCAAAGGGTTTTCATCAATATCAAAAAATAGGGGGAGAATTGTTGTATCATATCTTTTGGTATATGAGAAAAAGTGTTTGATGTGAAATCTATCCTTGAGAAAATCATATTTCGAAACAATGCATAAAAAGTTTTTAAGCTCGAAAGCTTGTATGTTTGATAGAATCCAAATGCATGTATGATGTTTCGAAACCAAGTGTCTATGTTTTGAAACACTGTTCTTATATGTTTCTATATATGTTTCAAAATGGCCTTGGTCTAAGTTTCATTGTTTGCTAAATCTGCATATCATGTTTCGAAACCTGTGTCTTTGTTTGCAGAACATTAAATCATTTTCAAGTTGCTTAATGTTTTGAAAGAAGTTTTTGAAGTATGTTTCGAAACCTATCATCTATGTTTCGAAACATCTCACTATATGTCAGTAGAATATTTTTCAAAACAATGCAGTATGGGAGCTGAGTACTTGTTTAACCAAAAAGGCTTTAAATTCATTTTAAAGTGTTTTCTCCATGCCCTGCAAACTGATTTATTAAATGGTTGAGTGGAGACCTATTTTATATTCTAATGACCATGAGATTCCTTAAAGATGTTATCTCCCATTTTTCTGTGTCTCTAAGTGCTTCGTCCAGCTGGAAGCTGTGATGTTTCGAAACTGAGGTTCCTATTTCGAAACCTTGGTCTACTTCTATGATGTTTCGAAACCTACTTTTCTGATACTGTCTCTAATGGCTATTTTCAATCAGAACTTTGTCTCTCAATATATATAGCAGGTATCTAAAGATAAAAATAACATACAAGACAATTGAAAAGAGAGAGAGCAAGCACTTATTCATTAATACTTTCAAGAGACACAAGTTACACTCACAAGCACATGTAAAAGAAAATTGTTGACAAGCATCCAACGAAGATCATCTGTATCCATCTTCAAGTATGTTGTGTGAAGTGAAAAAGGAAAAGCAAGATAAAGCATTCTTTCATCCAAGCTCTCATACTCTCAAACCAAAAAGGTTTGTACAGCTACATTTTGGTAAATCGTTTTCTTTACGTAAATCCATTGGACTGTAAGAGGTAAACATTATTTATCTCGTTTAAAGTTGAAAGATTTGAGTTGAGCCTAAAACTCACAAGTTGTAAAGTTCGAGTTTATCTCGAAAAAACTCATTGTGGTGAAGGTTTGAGTTAAGCCATAAAAATTCACTGTGTAAGGTTTAGGGTGAACTGTGGCAAAACCCTTTGTGCGTTGATCACTAAGTTGTTAGTGTAGGTGCTCTAGACCCAATTAGATTGGGCAAATTGTGCATTGACATTTGTAATCATATTTCATATTAAATAAAGAGTTATTTAATTCTGCAAGAAGTCGTTCTATTAGTTTCTTGTTATTAATGTAATGATCGGATGAAACTAGATAGAAGTCCATATGATGTATACTGTGATTAATCCATAAAGATGTGAGATGATGCATCACAGTTTCTCGACATCATTAAATGTCCCAAGTCATAGCAATGTCAAGAATAGACATTGACAATTGCGGTAAAACTTGTATGTGCTATGTTTTTGCTATGTGATAGCAATGGGGTCTCACACCCATAGACATGGGGATGCCTAGACAAGTACATAGGTGACCAATGTTGGAGAACGTGCCACTGGACATGACTTGCCATGAGAATCCATTTTGGTTATATGTTGATGGAATTCTCATACGAGATGGGTGTAACTAATCCTTGGACCTGAGGTTGTCACAGTCATCTCATAAGAAGACCAATATGCTTTGACATCGTTTCGATGGGCCTAGATAAAGGCTGCACGTGGTTGATCGTTGGGCATATCGTGAGGCTTATAGAGTTGGGTGCGTAACCAAGATGGGACTCGTTTATCCCTTGATAGAGGATGATGTATCTAAGGCACCTTCGGTGGATATTCACTTTAAATCCATGGCCATGGTGAAAGAGATCAATAAAGAGTTATTGATTCACTTTCTATTAAGTGAAGATATCCGAATGACCGAAGAAAGACTTATGTGATCATAATCAAGCAACACATTGCCAACTTGAGATCACATAGGATACATTGACGAGAGGATCGAATTACACAGTAACCATGCTCGTGAAAGGTTATTTGCGGATTATGAATCCTTCTGAATAATTGGGTAGGCATGATGCCTTGCTAGAAGCCAATCTTGTCTTATGTGTTCGTACCGACACATTGCCAACATATTCGGGAGCCTAATGAGTCATACGCAATAGGCACGATCCCTGGCTTAAACCAGGAAAGCGGACGTATGGTTAAGTGGGACACTTTGGCAAGAAGTTGTGCCATCGTAGGTTCTCAAGGGAAAAGAACAAACAGACGTAATGGCGTCGATATGACGAGGGGTCGTTATAAAGGAAAAAGTTTCCTAAAATAGTAATTGATTAAATTAGAAAGTAGTTTCTAACTTAATGAATAAATTAGAAAGAAGTTTCTAATTTAATAATTTGGGCTTAATTTAATACTTGGGCTAAATAAAGTATTTAGCCAAATATTAAATTAAATTAAATATTTGGGTTAAATTAGATTTGGGTCAAATATTAAAGAAAAACAAATATTAAATATTCGGGCTTGAATTAGATTTGGACCAAATATTTTATAAATGGATTTGGGCCACTTTAATTTCTAGTTGGACTGGGATTAATGAGCTAGCCCAATCCATGTCATTAGGGTTTGGGAAACCCTAGGAGCTTGCTTCTCTATAAATAGCCCTTTATGGAATGCCCAAATTAAACCTTTTTATTTTGTTGGTTTTCAAGAGTTGAAAATCGATTATTTTCCCGTCCATTCATAAGCCTTGTTAGGAGAAGGAGCTAGCACTCCCATTCCGCTCTCCTCGCCAACGGACGTGTGCCGCGTATCACAAGTTAGAGGCCAGACACTTGGACGGCTTGAATCTGCAAACGACTTAAAATCTAAAAGTTAGATTTACTTTATTATGTTTGTGATTGTTTTGATTTCAACGTTGATCCAATCGCCGGGATCGGGGTAAGGTTCAAAAATTTTGAACTACGCTACTTGCCCCGTAGCGATCTTGCTTTACTTTCATAAGTGAAAAGTGATTGTGGTTGAAAATCCTTCAAGTGGGTAAGCTTGAAGGTAGTGGAGTAGGCGGGTGTCGAACCAATATAAATCTTGTGTGCAAGTGTCTTGATTATTTCTTTTGAGAATTGGTGATGTATGTGTGTTTACAAGAATTAGTTTTCAAAAGCTAAGGAAGTTTCGAAATAAGCAAATCAGATAGCAAGGTTTTGAAACATACTATAGTAGGTTTCCAAACACACCTTCCAGTAAGTTAGATTTCGAAACATACTCACCTGTGTTTCGAAACATACTTATCAGAGAGGTCAATTTCGAAACCTAGTATCCTGCTAGTTAAAGTTTTTCAAGTTTCAAAAAATATACACGCATCCCAATTCACCCCCTCTCTTGGGACATATTTTCCATTATATAGAACTAACAGCACCATGACTTGCTCTCACATTCATAGAACCGCATATGTCGGAGTGTACTAACTTCAAAGGACAAGATGCACGAGTAGCCTTACTAAAAGGTTTCCTCTTGGCTTTACTAACTAAGCAAGGCTCACATACAGCGAGTCACATTTTACTAAGAGATTCTAATAGACTTTCTTGCCCCATGTAATACTCGATATTACATGGTGTTGGAAAAGAATAATTTCCAGTTATTTTGAAATGACCTTAGGTGGTTCGGGAAGGCCGAAAGTCAATTTCGAGAAATTAATTAATAAAAGTGGTTGAATCGACGACAGTGAATGCCCCGGGACTTGGATGTCCAAGGAAAATAGTATGAGATTGGCGAGCATCTCGAGGCGAGACTAATGACGCTGGAATCAGTCCGATCAGGAATAATTGTTGGAATAAACTTTGTATAAGCCTGAATGAGTATTGGTACCGAATGATAGTAGAGGACCTCTAAGAAGTTGATGAGACTCTAGGAGTGGTCCGATTTTGCAAGTAAGGTAACCCTGAAATATTTTCGGGTGAATAAAAGGCCCCTTGTATGTGCAGGGACAAAATTGATTTTACCAAGTAAAAGCTAGATATTAATTTTTGAAGAAATTGAGTTTAGGAGTGGCTTGATAATAATAATTTAAAGCCTTGGAGGGCCTAAGTGTATTTAATAAATTCCTAAGTCGAATTAAGGAAAGTGAACTGAAATTATAGAGATATTGAGGGTTTTAATGTGTTATATATATATATAGGCGCGTGACTTTGCTGGGCAAGTTTTCTACAGTGCCCCAAGCTCTCTCATTTTCAAATCGAAGAGAGAGAGAGAGAGAGAGAGATCCAATTGAGAGAGTGAGCAGGGCCGGCCCTGGGGCTAGGCAACCAAGGCAACAGCCTTGGGCCCCCCCCCCCAAAGTTGGTTTGGCCCTTATTGATATAGGCCCAGCTGCCCAAGTGACCTTCAAAGCATGGGCCCATCTAAAATTAGTTTGCCCATTCAATGTTTAATTAATTTTGAATCAAAAAAATAAACTAATGAGATGATATATTAAATTGATTTGATGGTGGTGGCAGGTGCAATCATGACTGCAAGAAGAAATTTGAACGTCCGCCCATTTTCTCTGCCAATGAAGCTTTATATATATATATATAATATTATATGTTAAATAAAACTTATATAATATTATATATTATTTCGCTTAGGGCCCCTAACATGTCAAGACCGGCCCTGAGAGTGAGGAGAGAAAGAGAGAAGGCTCGGAAAAGAGCTAGCGCGAGAAAGAGAGAGATCGTGAGAGAGAGAGAGAGAGCGAGCTCGCTGGCCGGTTGCAGTGGTGGCGGCTTGAAGAAGCCGTGGCCATGGACGCAGTACTGGAGCTTGGGGCGTGGCGATGGAGGCCAAGGAAGAAGCGGTTGCTAGTGGTCGCGCAAGCAATGGCTGAGGCGGTGGCCGGCAACAGATGAAGCAGCGGCAGTGGTGGCCTCAAGCAGCGACGTTGGCCATGGCAGCAGTGTGTGCAAGGGAGGTCGGCGCTGGTAGTGGGTTTGCGGCAGTCCTACGTGGCATGGTGCGATCGGTTGTGGCCATCAGTGGCGGAGCCGGCAGCCGGAGTGGGTGGCAGGGGCCGGCGCTGCTGCTGCGCGCAGGTGGCAGTGCGTCGGGTGGAAGAAGAAGCGCGGGGAAGAAGACGAAGCAGGAAGAAGAAATAAAATAAAAGAAAAATAAGAAAAGAAAAGAAGAAAATCTAGAAAAGGAGAAAAAAATGAGGAAAAATAACTAGAAAATTTCAAAAAATTGGAGAAAAATTTTAGAAATTAATTTGAGACTCCAGGAGCGTGTCAGAGGCTCAAAAATAGAAATTTAGGGGCAAGGTGGCAGCTCATGAGGTAACATCAGTATTAGTGTTTTCAGACTTCTCTTCTAGATGGCTAAGGTAAATTAATTTAATTCTTTTCTAGTTATTTACATTATGTGAGATGATGAAGGGATGGTTGGATTAGACCCTTAGTTGGGGTCAGTTGGAACTTGTGGATGGGTGGTTTTGCGAGGTATGACAAAAATGAAAGCCCTGGTTGAATGTCTAATGTATGGTTGGGTGTTTGCATGTTTGCATCTAGCTAGGTTCTACCGGGAAGGCGGTGATTCTAGAAGAGCTCAGAGTTCATGTGGGTGATCTCACTCTTGGTAGAAGAGGCTTCGAGGTAGGTAAGGAATGACTCCAAGGGTAGTGGTCTTACATGCATTTGTAATTATTTTTCTTATGAGTTGCATGCAATGATTAACACTTGCATGATATGAGTTCTAGTGTACATATAGTCATATGAAGGACTAGTGTTGTGGGAAGGGTTGGTTGATGCCTTAACCTATGGAGGTTATGAAGGCATGGAAGACTACCCATTTTGCACTGCATTTTTGCATTACATGCTCTCTCGGACTTCATTTACTTATGCATTTGCACCCTTACTGAGTCTTTATGACTCATGAGGTTTTAGCTCATGTTGTAGATGTTGCGAGCCTAGTTGCAAGTAGGGATGGCGTCGGGAGGATGATGTGGGCACTAGCGTTGTCGCCTGAGTTTATATGTGGTATATAGTCATATATGTACTCATGTGATTGAATGTAAATGTTGTTGTGTGCTAGATGCATCTAGTTGTTGTAATCATCATGGTGTAATGAGTGATTGTGAGATTACTTAATGTATGGCTTTAGTTAGCGAAGCTGAGTTTCAGAGTAGGTAAGGATAGAAAAGGTATGTTCCCATAAATCCCTAGTACTCAGTGGATATTTGATGGGCTAGTTTTGTGCCTGGGTCATCTTTGGCTTACTGTGAGGCCAGCTGAAGAAAGGTGAAGCTCACTTGGGTTTTGGGTCCCATTCTGTTGTGTTTCCTTGTCTGTGTTTGGGACCGATTCCTTTAGTGGAGCGAAGGGAAGGACGAAGTCTAGTGCCCACCTAGGGCGTTTCCTATTGAAAGATAGTCTAACCCTTCAGTTGTTGGTTTATCGTGTGAGTAATCCAGTCGATATATCCACGAGTAGCACCCCGCAGGTGGGAGTGGGTCATTACACACCAGCCTTGCCATCATTTCTTAGCCCACATGACTAAGTCTTCTGTGTCATAAATCACGATCAACATTTACGATATAAGAAGTAGAAGAAACTAAAGCAATAGAACAGTTATCATAAACATAATCCAAATAAAGTTTGAAAAAACAATTGTAATACCCTTAATGAGTTCATGATAAAATTGATAATTAAGAGAATAGTGGTATATGAAAATTTTCTTAACTGCCCTTGAACCAAAGGGGAGACATATAAGAATATAGAATGTCTTAAGAAGGGCAAATTGATAATTTGAAGTTCCTCCCCATAAAGGTAATTATTTTGTGGAGAAAATACTTATATATTGTGGAATTGGATTTTAGGAGAGTTTAATTCTTGCTTAAGAGCATGGAGAAAATGTATGGATAATAAGGAATTAAAAATGGAAGCCAACTAGGAGTAGATTGGTGACACTTGGCAAGATCCCATGAAAGGACTCCAATTAAATTATGGAAATAAGAAATTAGCCTAATTAAATGAAAAATGGACACTTGGTGAGATCTTGTGAAACAAGATGTGGAATTAAAAAGAAATTCAAAAAGTAAAAGAAAAGTGTCTTTCAAGCATTTAATGAGGCCATCATTATGTGGAATTAAGTAAATGCAAAAAGAAATTAGAAATTAGTCTTGCATTAATGGTTGAAAATGAAGGATTTAAGACAATGCAAACTAAATGGATAAATGTCTTTCAAGGTGATGTTTGTGAAAATTGTCTTATTAAATTAATTCTTGAGAAAATGGCTATTTTGGCTAAAAGACAATAGGGATCTAAGGGATGAGATTTAATCTTGGAGAAAAATCATGATCAAGGGCTAAGATCAAGCAAGATGAGAATGATTCAAAGGCTAGGATTGATTCTTACAAGGATTGAAATCAAGGGCCAAGATTTAGTAAAATAAAGAAATCCAATGGCCATGAATTAATTCTTGAAATTGGCATGGATTGACAAATAATAAGGAATTTGTTTAATTAAAAGAATGGAAGGTGGGGATTGTTTTTGGAATTAAAAATCAAGGGATAAGATTTATTTCTTCTTTAAGGCATGGATTGTGTTTCTATTCTAAGGTGGAGATTAGTTGTAGTCATGATCTATGGCTAAGATCTAAGCCTTCTAAAGCAAAGAGTGTGTTTCTTTTGGAGGGTGGAGATTGGACTTTTAAGAAGCAAAGCAATGGCTAAGATTTATTCTAGAAGCTTGGGATGGATTAAGAGTTTCAATAAATTGGGAAGAGAATGGTAAGTCCAAGTTTTCCAAGATTAGAAGAAAGAAAGTACGGGGAAAGAAAGGAAGAAGAAAGAAGTGAGGTAAGTCTTTATTCTTCTATTCCTCTCTTAGCCTATTTTATTCTTAAGGAGTAATGTCTTAAGAATCTCTTCTTAGGTGGTGAGAAGGCCTTGGGCAAGAATCTCTATTTAAAGAAAAGGTTTGGAAGCTTCCAAGGATTTTAAAAAGTAAGAGATGACCCCAAGTGGTGGTGGTCTTGCTTGCATTGTAAGTGTTTCTCTATGAGTTGCATGTAGTGGTCGACACTTGCATGATATGTGTTCTAGTGTACCTATGGCCATATAGAGGACTAGTATTGTGGGAAGGGTTGGTTGATGCCTTAACCTATGGAAGTTATGAGGGCATGGAAGACTACCCATTTGTATTGCATTTTTTGCATTGCATGCTTTCTCATGTTTCATTAACTTATACATTGCACCTTTACTGAGCACTGCCTCATAAGGTCATTTTGACCTCTTTGTAGGTGGGAAAACTTCAAAAGGAAAGTGTATCTTGGAGGGTTAAAGGATATTGAGCAAGGAAAGTTTATGTGAATCTGTATGTATTTTGCTTGTGTAGTGTAAGTTGATGTATTTCTTTTGGTTGATGTGTATGCATACTTGATGTGGGAGAATGGAGGAAAACTTTGATGTTTTGGAGGTATTTGGGGTATATTTAAATTCTAGAAAGTTTGGTCTTAAAAAAAGAGGGGGGGGCAGGAAGCTACTACTACTGGTAGGGGCGGGCGCTGCCGTGCATGCACAACCGGGCCATGCGCGCGGCTAGAGCGGCCCACGCATGCGGCAGAAGCGTTGTGGGTGCACGACTAATGTGTTGCCGTCCTTTTGTTGCTGTTTTCTTTTTTTATTATTATTTTTTAAAATTCTGGAATAAAAGAATATTTTATAAATAAATAAATGTGGATTTTGGGCTCCAAAAATATTAATTAAATTAATGAGAATTTTGAAGCATTTTTGGAAAAACTCCAATCTTTTTTGAAAAACAAAATCAATGAGTATTTTCCTTGAATTTGGGAAAATTGATGGAAAGAGGTTGTGATTTTGAGTCCCAAAAAAAATATTTATTAAATTATAAAAATTTGGTGTATTTTTGAAATAAATAAAAAAGAAGAGAAATAAAGGTTTGGCTAAGAAAAAATTGATTAAATATTTTGAAAAGAGATTAACCCAAATATTATCTAAAGGAACTTGGGAATGAGAAAATGGGTTAATAATTGGGCTAAATATATTTTTCTAATAATTAAGGCCATGTGCCATAGTGAAGTAAAGCGAGTTGTGGTTTGCTTGTTTTCATCGAATTTTGGGAAAGGTCATCCTTAGCTCTTCATTAAGAGCTAGAGAAGGCTGATGCTTCACCAAGGTTTCGAGTTTAATTCCGCGAGGTCTTTTTGATATTTTTTTCCCAAATCCTTGAGTTGAGTAAAAGGAGAGGCGAAGCCTAGTTCCCACTTAGGGCGTTTCTCATTGAAACATAGTCCGTCCCTTCATTATTGCCTTAGCGAGTGAATAGTTGGATTGATTATTCACTAGTAACACCCATGGTGGGAGCAGGGCGTTACAACCATCCACTAAGAAACCACTATTGAAGAATGTATCATCTAAATAGATGTTCACGTCAGTATCATGGAAAAGAAAAAAATAACCTTGTCCTAATAAACATGCTACTGATAATAGATTACACTGGACTCCAAGAGCATATATAATGTCCATTAGGAGTGGAATCTTACCATTCTTCATCTTGAGCTAGAACAAACTTTTTCTTGTGTGCCATTCCCAAGCGTGACGTACTAAGTTCCCGCTGGCACCTAGTGGTAATCCATTAACCCTTCTTTCTCAACACTTATATGTTGTGTTGCTCCTATATCCATAATCCACTCAAGATGTGAGTATGCAACTAATGCATGCAAGCAAATATGAATCAAAGGGCAATAAGAAGAGAAATATACCTTCTTCGGCTTTGGACAATCTCGAGCAAAGTGACCCTTCTTCTTATAATTGTAACATTTCAATTTGGACAAGTCTTTCTTTTCACATGTCCCTCTCTTAACCTTCTTGCCCTTGTTAATCACAGGTGTAGGACCTGATGCCCTCGATCCTTATCTCTTGTGTTTGGGCCCGAAGCCTTCATGTCTATCGACCTTGGCTACAAAAGTCGTTGCACAGTTCGTTTCAATGCGCTCCACCTAAAGCTCCAAGTGACGTAAAATATCATAAAAAGTTTTGATATTTTTGTTATGTGTCATAAGGAGCTTTATCTGAGACCACTCAGGGTCAGGCAAGGATCTAATCACCCCTAGGAGTTGCTGCTCATCAGTAAGCGCTACACTTACACTCTGAAGATCTTTGATGAGCGAACCCCTCACTCTCAAATGCTCAGCCATGCTGTGCCTCGGGTCCTTGACATACTATTGAAATTTTAATTGTAAAGCATGAAGCTTTGTTGTAGATGTCTGACCAAAAGTGATATTCAGCTTTTGCCACATTTCCATAGTAGTCTGGCAAGGCTCAGACTGACCCATGAGGTCAGCCTGCATGCTAACAAGCATCGCAAGACGAGCATAACGATCCATCTCAAGCCATTTATCATAGGCTCACTATGTTGCTAAAGAAACATTTTCCCCTTGCGGCACAGGATGTGAAGTCTCCAAAACGTCTCATACTTTCTCCATCTAAAGTAGATATTGAATTTGCTTCTCCCATGTGAAGTAATTGGACCCATCCAACTTGTCTATCCTGGTCATGCTTCCATCAACTAAATTAGTGGCCATTGATCACTGAATCAGGGATAATAAAAGACATTCAATGCACATGTTCAAGGTAAACAATTAAATCAAACATTTAGCTATGCATTTTGAGATCAACAGATAGCTAGGCTTCAAAGTTATCACTCTTGATCCATAACTAAAAATGTTATGACTCAATTGCTTATGTGGAATTGATCCACAAAATCCAACAATATATTAGGACCCACAAAAGGCCTAAGATCGGTACTAAATCGAAATTAATTATCAATAAACAAATAAAACTAAATATTTGCAAATAATAGATAATTAATTAAGTTAATTTCTATTGAGCAAAAAATATGCCATAACACATCTATTTTGTAATTTTAGACTCAAAATTAAACTTATTAATTTATGGTCTAAAAGAATAATTTAAACAATTATCATGACAAAATTAAACACATTATAAATGTCATGAAAACAATGTTACTAATTACAAAAATTAGTATTCTGTAATTGGATATTCTGAAAAATAATTCTGGTATTTTTTTTAATCTCAAAATGGGCTTATTTTGTAATTTATAATTTTAAGCTCAAAATTAAACTAATTAATTCATGGTGTAGCATCCAGATATGAGTGGAGTAATATCTGGATATGGAGATGAATTCTGGGTAATTTCATTAGTGCTTTGTATTTTAGTCAGAACTCTCTCGTCTGAGCTCTGATTTAGGTGATTCAAAATGATATAGAAACCCAAGAGAAAGATTTAAAATTTTCATGTTTTAAGTTTTAAGAGATTCGGGCCGCATTGAGGTGTAAATTAGGCTCAAATTTGGCTGGAAATATCATTTTGGGTTATGCATCTGAATATGAGGTCTTTGCATCTGGATATCTTCTTAACCCATCCAGATCAGTTTTCTGAAAGCAAGTTTCCAGGCATTTTCACGACCCAAACCTCGATTTTTCAAGTGGCATGTCGGATAATTTTTCATGCATCATGAGCACGCGTCTAAATCCTTTAATTTATGTCTCCCCTCATATAAATAGAGTGATTATTAAGAGAATGGACATATTTGGTAGAGAGCTTGGCAGTGAGCAGAAGAAGAAGAAGAATAAGAGGTTCTCTAGGTAGCTTCTAGGGAGATTTTCTTCTTCCGTTAGGCAAGCTTCCCGTTCCTTTTCCTTTGCTTATGCAAGTTCTTTCTTCTCCTCCTTCATTGATTATAAAGTTTTCTTCCATTGTTGCAAGTTCTCATCTTTTCCTATTCAGGCTATTCCTTACTGTGAGATTGATTTATAGCTAGATATTCAGATAAGAGTAGATGCATTCAGATATGTGGGTTTGAGGCATGCAGATATCTGGATGTGCCTTTAGCATTTTGTTTGGTATCCGGATGAGAAACAGGCTTATTCGGATGTCCTCGGTGAGATCTAGTGAGTGATGTTCGGATATAGCCTAAAGCATCTGGATGTGTGTGGGATAGATCCGGATATGGTATAGGATATCCGAATATGGAGTTGGGTTTGGCAATTTCATCACTGTTTCGTATTTTGGTTATAACTTTCTCGTATGAGCTCTGATTAAGGCAATTCAAGATTCTATGGAATGGCAAGAAAAAGATCTAAAACTTTCATGTTTTGGATTTTGATATATTCATTATGAATCAAGGTATAAATTGGGTTTGAAATTATTGTAATGGATTTTTGAATCTCTATGGATGTAGTTGGAGTTTTATTGGAGGATTTATGGGAGGATTCTCTCACTTTGAGATTTCAGATGGTTTATATGAGGATTTAGTTTATTTCCTTAATATGATGTTGAATTATTTGACGTTTCTCTTGTTTATTTCCTTACTATATTTCCTTACTGTGTGTTGATTTAGAGGTTATAGTTGGAGTTTTTAGATAAGCTTGTATATGAGGATTTATTGAGGATATTTTCACTGTAAGCTTGTTATTGAGGACTTATGTGAGGATTTACTCATTATGAGTTATTGATGGCTTTTATTTGAGGATTATAAGCTTGTCTATTTCTAGTTTCTCCATTTTCCTTATTGTGAGATTTAAGATGGTATATTTCGAGGATTTTAAGCTTACTATTAGAGGATTACAAGCACGGTGCATTTTCTTATTGTATGTAGATTTATTGGAAGTTATAGTTGGAATTTTCAAATAATCTTGATAATTGAGGATTTACTCTTTGTTGAGTTGCAGATGCTTTCAGTCGAGGATTATAGGCTTGTTTCTAGTTAGTTTTTCCATATTGGTTAGATCCTTGCCAGATGATGGGTCTTTTCTTGTGAGCTTTGAAGGGCTCGGTTCTCCCTTCTGTTTTATTGTTGGAATGAAGCTAAGAACCTATGGGTAGATTCTTGTTAGAGGTTGTTGTGGCCGAGAGTAATTTGCATGTGTTTCTTTTACTTCTAGTATCTTGTCAGTTCATATGCATGCACAGGCTTGGGATATGCATATGGGGGTTTCATGTGACTGGTGTGCTTAGCCATGGGCATATTGCCATATATGTGTCTTCCTTTCGAGGCGAGCAGGGCTTGATGCATGGCTTATAGGGGCTATGTATCATCATTTATGCCCATTATGCCTCTGCATTACATAAGCATTGCATCGTATGTGATTTCCTATATGAGCGAGCAAGGCTTGATGCATGGCTTATGGGGGCTATGTATCATTGTTTATACTCATTATGCCACTGCATTATATTTGTGCATTGCATGGTTACTGGCCTCGTGTGGGTGTGTTATGCTGGGTTTACAAACACGGATTAGCATGCTAGATTATAGGGTTTGCAGTTTTAGCTAGTGTGCCTAATTTAAGGATGCAACTTGCTTGTCAGATTTGTACTTGTTGATCCGGGTTCCGGTCACGCAGGCCCAAGTGTGTTGTGGCTCGATATGTTACTTATACATTGCCTTTTAGGGTAGTGATAGGTTTGTAATAAGGACTTAGGTGTTGAGTGTCTTATTTGGGCCCCAAGGACCAGTATGTGCATATTTTATTTATGCGACAATTTTGTATATTTATCATGTCGTTCATGGACATTTGATGTATGGTTGGTTGTCATGCATTGCATGAGTTATCCACTTGAGGGCGAGTTATCTTTAGCTTCAATACTCTTACCAGCCTTTCATTTCTTATTTGCTTGCTGAGTCTTGTGACTCACTCTTGCTTCTCTTTATTCCAAGTAAGGACAAGGCTAAGTGTGGGGCAAGGCTAGCAGTCTTTAAGGTATCTCGATAGGTGGTGTACAGGGCAATCCTAGTAGATCCAAGTTTGGTGTGTATCTTGTGATTTTGTGCCATAGTCGTTTAGCACTTGAGTGTTTGTCACGGTCTTATATATGTATATGTATATACCATGTAACCCTGTGACTGATTATCTTTTGTATGTATGCCTAGGATATGAATATTGCTTCCGTTGTCATCTCTTCTGTATGAGTTCAGGTGATCCTAGTGGACCATGCATGGCAGGTCAGGGTGGTTTTATTTTCTATTTTCTTTACCCCTCGTGGGCTCTTGTTTGGGTTCTTCGACTTGGCCAGGGTATCTGGGCAGGGGTCTCACATCCTACCATTTTGTTTTAAGGTCATGGAATCTTTAACCACAGCCCTTGCCATCCCTTACTATGGATGCCATAGATCTTTGGCCCCTGCCCACCTACACAATCACTATATTGCCCTGTGCATTAGGTGAGCCAACACCCATCCCTCACAATTGTGTTGCTCCCTTACAGGCACATCGGGGCCCAACACCAGTCTCTAGCAGTATGGCTCAGGTCCGTCACTGATTGCATCGCACCTACAGAATGACTCCGGGCCTTCGGATCCCAACTCCACTACTGCAAGCTATTATGGTTACACCACCACTCTTGTAACAGTCTTCTAGCTAAGTTTACTAGCCTAGCCTCAATTCCACCAAAACATTTTTGAACTCCACAATTCCTCACCATAGCCTTACCCTCACAAGCACGAGCCTTCATGGCCATCCCTAATTATCTTTCTTCTCTGCTCATGACGAACACTTGACTTCGAGGTCCTACCATGAACAATGGTCACCTTTGACCTCCCTAGCAACATCATTTCCTTAACAGTGGCGATGACATCACCATGTCATCTCAAGAGACTCGCTGCACTTTGAATCTCACTGGTCATCTCAACCAGCACAACCCCACTCTTGGATCAGCCTTTCCCGCATTACCTTGCTATCCTTATAGCAGCTAGCTAATCCCTGAGAAACTCCAGCTTCTCTCAGACTCTTTTTTATACACATTACTTCACTCGGGCTCATTCCTTTTTGGATAGCAACCACAATAGCCCTAACGCCATCACAACCCCACTATCTATTTTCTTTCACAATGATTAACCTTTTAACCACAAAGCTACTACTTACCAATTACCCACTCATCAGGACATTCCTCTAGCTATATCACTCATAGCTATCAGGTGATCTTACTATCACCCAAATCCCATCATTACAAGAAATTAGGCTTCTTGTGATAAAATATTTTGTCACAATAACAATGAAAATTGTTACAACATACCTGTTGTGACGAAAATGTTTGTCATCGTGTTAGTCACAACAAGATTGTCTTAATAAGGATATCGTGACAAAACTGAGTTTTGTCACAATATCAATAATTTTATTGTAACAAAAAATATTTTTTCACTTAAACTAGTTATTATGATAAATTATTTTGTTGTAAAAGAATTTTTTTTTGTCAGAATAGGTACTAATTTAGTCACAATAAATTTAAATTTTAGATACAAATCATATGTTTTATAGTGACACAATTTAAATACTGACAAAATTTATTTGACATAATTTTTAATGTTATAAAATTAATTTTGTCAATTATTTAATATTGTGACAAATATTTTTTTGATAAAATAGAAATAGTGACAAAATAAATTTCTCAAAATTATTCAATAGTGACAATATTTTTATTAATGAGACAAAAATATTTGTGTCAGTAATTAGTATAAGTGACAATTTTTTTTGTAAGAAAATATTAATATTGATGAAATTATTTTTCATAAAATTAAAAAATGAGATAAAAATATTTTTGTCAAAATTATGAAAGGGTGACAAATATTTTTATCATATTCTCAATGTCTCAATAGTGACAAAAATATTTTTGTCAATAATTCACACAAGTGACGAATTTCTTTAGTAAGAAAAATATTAATACTAATGAAATTATTTTGTCATAAAATTGAAAAATATTTTGTCACAATTTAAATAGTGACAACTTATTTGACATAATTTTTAACGTGATAAAATTAATTTTTTCAATTATCTAATATTGTGACAAATATTTTTTTGATAAAATAGAAATAGTGACAATTAATTTGTCACTATTTTTTGTAAACGTGATTTTTTGTCAAATTTTGAAAATATAAATTTATTTTTCAATAATCTAATTATGACAAAAAAAAATTCCATTTGTCGTACTATAATAATAACAAGAAGTGACAAATTTTTTTCTATATTTAAATTGTTTTTAGTGATAAATATCATGTTGATGTAATTATTTTTAAGACATATCTTATTCATCCTTATATCAAATAAAAAATTAAAAAAAAGCTTGAAATATAATAAAGTCAACAATGCTAAATATAATAAATAAAATCAACAATATAAATAAAAAAAAAACTTCATATATGGAAAGTCATCGTTTGTAAAATAAAAACAATGCTCCAAACAATACTACTTTCACCAAACATCCTTGATTTTCATCAAATATCCTTGATATTCACCAAACATAAAAATTAAATAAAGTTACTTGGCACCAAACATCCTTGATCTTTACAAAACATAAAAATTAAATAAAGTTACTTGGCACCAAACATCCTTGATCTTCATCTACTTGTTGCTCCATAATTTCTCTTGTTGTTCCATAATTTCAATCTACCAAAAAGAAAATTATTAGAATAAATGAAAATTAAATCAATTTGAATTAAATAAAGCACTTAATTACTAATTAAATTATATATTTACCTTCATGAAAAGAAGCAGATGTATTTACTTCACCACTTCGTTCACGTCTTAACTCATCAATCAAAAATTTAAGTTGATCATAAGATTCTTGTAAGCTGCTTATTTTGATTTGTTGGTTTTATATTTGCTTTCTTAATTCAGTATTTCACTTTTCAGATTCAATCTTTTCAATTTCTAAAAGAGCTTCTAGTTCCAGGTCTCTAGATTTACTTGGTTTCACCCCATAACCAAGTCCACGAATATATCCAAATTTTGGCTTCAAAACCTTTTTAAGAATCTGGTGCCTAATCATTTCAGTACCTGTACCGTCTTGGTAATTCGAAAATAATTAATAAGTATTAATTTAAATCAGGAGCATCTAATAATTATTAATTACTATAATTACGGAGATTATGGAATATTTATGGGTTTAAAGAAAATATTAAATTATTTTGTGTTAAAAGAAATAGGTAAGTAATTATAGAAATTTGGGGTATGTGGGATATTATTATGTGGGGTGTGTGAATTTCTGAAAGTTGTGGGGCTTAAATGCAATTCTTTGGAAAGGTGATGGGATTGATTTAAATATAATGATGTGTTCTTGTATGTTGAAGGAGCAGCTGGAGCAAGTCGCACGCACGCACGAGGTGGAGGGCGAGGTCGGGGGTTCGAACTGGAGACCAGGCGCGGGCAAGGGAGAATTTGCTGATTTTTCCAGCAAGAGGTGCCTGAAACAGCGTCGTTTCGGGGCTTGGAGGCGATGGGCATTGGTTGCCACATGGCAGCTTCTGAAGCCTCTTCTTTTTTCCTTTTAAAGGTCGAGAACGGGGTGAAATTGGTGGGGTTAAATAGTGAGCAGATAGGGGAAATTACAGAGAAGAAGGAAGGCACATGGAAGCTGTAAAATCAAGGGAAATTCAAAGTTAAACTTGGTTTAATTGAAGTTTAAATAATGAGGTAAGTGTGGAAACGCATATTAATTAATCTATACAGTTGGAATTTAATTTAGGGTGCGATTTTATTAATTTTTTATTGAATTAAACTAATTTGCAGCATGTACTAATTTAGCGACATGTGGATAGAAAAACGCCGAAATCAGTGTCTCAAAATAAAGTCTTACTTCAATAGGCTAATCAACTTTGTCTTCTTGATTTTCTTCTAAAATTTCTTCCAAATTTTTCTCAATAAGTTCCTATATTTAAAATTGGTAAAAAAAAAAATTACATATCAAAATATTTTAAAAAATATATGAAGTACAAGGTAATTTAAGTAACTATACTTCAACTTATAACTAATTAAACATAACATTTCATACATGCGTTGGCAGTAAAACTTTGAACCTGATATGTGTGAAACTTGCATCTTCGCTCGATTACTTGTATTTGATGCATTTTGAGCCTACAAATTTATACAATATATAATAATAAGAGAAAGAAAGTACTAGGAACAATTAAATTACAGATGAAAAAATTTGAGAAAATTTATTTATTGTATCTAAATTTATTAGAAATAAAAGATTAGCTTAAATTTTTCCTCTTCAAAATGAGTACATAAAGCTTTCCAATCATCCGATTCCATGTGATCGACAAAATTTTCACTTGCTACTTCTAGGGTAGCAAATTTCTTGTAATGCATATGGCATTAGTATTTGTAAATCGTAAAACGACTAGCCATAATCTTATCCACTACTTTTTTGTATGTGGATCACTCAAGTCTATATCAAACTCACTCTACAAATATTTAGTTCAAAATAAGTAATTTATATATTATAAAACTTAATTAACACATAAAAGTTCTTCTAAGAAAATAAAAAATTATAAATATATCTCACCTCGATTTTTGAAAAAATGAGCTTCTTAAGAGCATCTGTCATTTTTTTTCCAATAAAACACCCTTAAGAATGTCAACAATTGGGTGATAACTCCTATCTTCATTTTAAATATCTTTTCAAGAAGGCCTATTGGTAGATGCATTAATTTTTTTAATAACATCTCCTCCAACCTTTTTACCCTTTTCATCTGCTTTTTAACCTCAAATCCTCTAGTTATTCCCCAATCTCTTTTCTTTGTATTACCAGCTGTAATTTAACCACATCGTACAAATAAGGTAAGTTTATCAAACTAAACTAAAATTAAAATTAATAAAATAAAAATATCATCAATGGATAAATAATTAATGGGAAATCCGAACAGATATAAACAAATAAATAACCTCCACCAATTGTTGACTCAATTGTCACCGTGTCATTTGGAGAAATTGATGAACTCCCAATCTTATTCAAAGTGGATAGTGGAATACCATAATTTGCTCTTGGTATTGTTGAATCTTTTTCTCCAAGTTGTGTAGTATGAACCATGGTTGGCAAAGTGACGTTCTTTTTTAAATTAGGTGACAAAGTAATGGATTGTATTTGTGTACTAGAAACTTTTGATGGTAAAATATTGGATTTGGATTGAACACGTGTAACATGAACATTTAACGGTGCAGTAGTAGACTTTGATTTCAAAATAACTATTTTTTTCAGACTAGGTGCCATAGCAATTAAATCTATTATATAATAAAACAGAAATATGTAAGTCATCCATAGTAATATTGTTTATCGACTATCAAGGTATGTATCGATCTATTAAATCAAACTATATTACAAGGTATAAATAAGAAAAAAAATAAAAGAAAAACTAAGTGGTATTTTAGTGCTTTCAACCAAATTTTTTTTAGTGTTTTTTATAATTTATTAATAAATTTATATAATATTATTTATTTAAAATTCAATATTTTATTATATAATTAAAAATAATCTAATTAAAATTCAATATTTTATTCCACTTTTGGGCTAACCCGCGTAGCTGCGTGCCATATATATTGTAATGGCCCGCTTCCCAAAGCCCCTGCGCGCATAAGGGATCCGTGAGAGGGTCATTATCTGAATGATATCAAACAATAACATAAACTAAAATTCACTCTGAACCTTTTTCAAAACCATAACTTTTTACATCACTTAACATTTCATAATCGTCTTTACATGATCATTCACAACATGAGCCCACCTAGCTTTCATAAAATACACCCATCTCAAAAAATATATAAAAAATTACTCTAACACAAGCACAATGATACCCAGGACCTAGTCTCGGGAGGACTCTGCATTTGCTATCATGAGTCGATGATCTGGACCCAACTCTATTGTACGTACCTGGAATGATGTTCAAACGAAAAGTGAGTCACAAGACTCGAGAAACTCTAGAAAGGCTATAGGTTAAAGACAGAACTCTTCCCATAACACCCCATGCAATTCATGTCAATGTAATATCATACCATGCTATGTCTAATATCTGCCTTATCCCTAGATGCATGAACATATGGTAAACTCCACATAAACTGTCCTTGGGGCTCACATCAAACACACATTGGTGCCCAAGTCTAACATACAAACCTGCTAGCAACCTATTTATGGTAACCCCGCCCTTGGACACCCCGGCTAAGGCACCAAGGGAAAGGTGTCGAAAAGAAATGGTACCTGTTGAGGTTAAGAGGAACACATATACACAAAACTAGGAAAGATAATTAAATTTCATAAATAGGTAGGCAACACGCCACCATGTACAATGGTCATACATCTAAAATAGTACAACAAAAGACAAAAGTAAGGCCCACAAAACTATTTATCTACAGTCCAGGCATGCCAAAACTCCCGAGGGTCTTTCAGTCATTGACGACTCTATACACACCTAGATGCCAGATCCCGCCTGACTAGGCTCCCCGTCAGCCACCGTCTTACCTTTCCTTGGAATGATGCAAAAACAAATGAGCTTCAAAGCTTAGCAAGTACATAGAATAAAAGGGCAAGTAGAATAAGGAGCACCATATGGAGATAGTCATCAATACCCCATCTATACACGAAATGGGGAGGGTAATCATGTATATGCAAGTTTTAGGTCATCATAACGCACATATATAAAAATGCATGCTTCTACATAACCATCATAACACATACAACAAATGTAGTAAGAAAGTCTGGGTCCCACACGAGTCCGGCTTACGGCTCACTCAAGCTTACACGAGTCCAACTCTTAAGCCACTCGAGCTTGACGGTGTAGCACCATAAGGGATATTCGTACATAGATAACATGCCTTAGGCTCATAACCACACTCAATAAAATAAACAATATACACATGCATAGGATTTCCTCACATTAGATGTATAAGACTAGCACACTCATTTAACCATGGGTGATATGCATGGGATACGCTTATGAACAAGGAAGCCCGAGCCAAGAGGAAGAAACGAGAATCCAAGCTTGTAGGAGTCTTTTAAGCCAAAACAGGGAGATGTCGGTCGACAGATGCCAGAGCATCTGTCGACAGATTTCCCTCAATCAGTCGATAGATCACCCTTTTGTGGCAATCTGTTGACAAATTGATTCCCATCTGTCGACTAGTAGAATGCAAGAATACTTGAAGGGGATAGTCGGTCGACAGATGCATTGGCATCTGTCGACAGATTACTCTTATGCAGGTAATCTGTCTACAGATTACCCTCAATCTATCGACCGACAGAACCCAATCACACTCGACTTCCCCAGCTCTTCTCACACGAAACCTAGGCAAGATAGCTCAAATTCTTGCCTAATCTTTAATCCAACAACACACATCATTCCCAGGAAAATTTTGTGGAGAACAAGTCCCCTTGGAAGCATTAAAGAAGGGAATAAACGAAGAAAAGAAAGTATGTTACAAATACGTAGAGAGTTATTCCAAAACAGAGGGTTTTGGTAGAAATCCTTTTTAACAACTAGAATTCCAGATTTTTAACCATAAGTAAGAGTTAGAACTTGCCTTAGATTCCTTGTTTAACACCTCCTAGCCTTTCTTGACCTTTAACTCCTCATGCAACCTGCCATACATAGGGATTTCCAGCTTTTCTTAGCTACAAAATAGGGAACCAATAGAATTCTAAGCTAGAAAAGGGTTAATAGATAGATTTTCTACCTTAGAACACCTCTCAAACCCCTTAGCTACTTGAAGAAGAAGAGAAGAGTGGAGAAGAAGGAACCCTAGCTACTAGAAGAGTCTCACGAAGCTCTCCACGCCTCACGTCTCTCTCCCTCCCCCAACTTCTCCCTATTTATACTCTCCAATACTTTGTTTTAATTTAATCAATAAATTTCTAGCCCACTTTAATTCTTCATTCCCCTTCATTTTTATTTCATTTCTCATAAATTAAAGACTACTTACCCCTTATTTTAACCTTAGCCCTTAGTTTGACTTGCTCACCTCTCATTGACTTTGAATATCCAACCTCCCTTGACTTTAAATTCCTCTCACTTCAACCTACCAAATTAAATTTCCAAATTAGTGTTATTTCAAATAAGAGGAAATGCCCCAAAATAAAAGAATAGAACCTTGATGGAACCTTGATGTTCAGCTAGAATAGAACCTTGATGTGTGAGGATGGTTCTACACACACACACACACACATATATATATATATATATATATATCAAAAGAATAGAACCTTGATGTTCAGCTGGAACATTGGGTGCATATGTAATGCACAATCTTCTCGGGCGCGTTATAACTTGGGATAATTTTGGGACAATAATTTTTTTTTCCTTTCAAACTAATCCTAAATCACATCATTTCTCGAATCCGTCCCAGAATTTCCATTCATTTATCTCGAAAGAGAATCATTATACACACATCGTATGCAGAAGTAACGATCGAACCTAATATCTTAACATTGATCATAAATCAATTCTTACATCATCATTAACCATAATTAAGGATATACATCATCACTCCTCAAAACGTTTAATCATAAATCATATCTTACATCATGGAAAAATGTTTAGATTTCAAAGTAGCAGAACTTAAATACATGAGCTACATAACATACATTCAATTCATCGCGCACTATACTAAGTGTCATTTCGTGTCTCATTCATCTCAGTTTCTACTATAATCTCCATCTGGAACGTTTGAATATTCCAGGGACAAAGACCAAGTTAGATGATGAATCATCTAAGTAAGGGTATAAAATGTTTTATCATGTGTGTATGTAATGTCTTACTCATCGTAGGTGTCAACTGCACCCTTCATGCTACCTACCATTTTTACAGCCACTTCTTTCGAAGCTTGGGTGTATGGGTGCACCCTTAGTAAAGCAGCGGTGCTAGTTCGTACTCCTTACGACCACAATGTGCATGATCAATGATATTAACGTGTACATATGCATTTCATAGCATGTTGTGTATGCAGTCTACGTGATGGATACATATCAGAGCATGTTAATTTGATGAAAGCATTTTCGAGGATCAGGATTTGAAACACAAATCACTTATGAACCAAACATTTTCCATAAACTAAATCCAGTTGGGAAGTAACACTTAGATTTTCAAGCTTATTGGCTACCTCGATATCCGTGCATTGCCTCGAAATATGTGCATCGTCTCGATTTGCATGCCAACCTCAAAATTTGTATAAGTCACTTCAACTTAAGCCTCAAAGCATCATAATCACCATAATTATTTAAATAAGCATTAAAACCTATTTTTCATAATTTTTGGCATTTTTTTTATTTTTCTCTCTATTTCTTCTAATTTTTTCTCAATAAATCCAAACTAAATATTTTTAAAATATTTTCTCAAATATTTCACTACGAAAATTCATAAAATAATATTCCTAAATTTTTAAAATTTTATAGGGAATTTTTCTTACCTTAGCTTAGCCTCTCAGGCTTTCTCGGTATGCGTGTCCAATCAATTTTCTGGTTTTGAAATACTCCTCTAGCCCATTTTGGCATTTTTCAGAATTTTTTCAAAAATTTTCTCCAATTTTTTTCTTCCATTTTCTTTTTCTTCCTTTTCTTTTCTTTTTTTCTTTTTTTTTTCCCTCCGTTTTCTCCCTCCTCCTCCTCCTTCTTCTTCCTTCTTGCACGAACAACCCCAGAGGGATGGCTCACGCACGCACAAGATATATATATATATATATAATTATATATTACACTATTAAATCCTAATTTCCATCTTAATATCACTTGGGCAATTTCCTTATTGCAACCATGCTCACAAACCTCAAATTAATTTGCATTTTAATACTGAAAACGTAAAATTAATAACTTCAAAATTACTCGATAATGACGATTCTGACCCAGTGTCCTCACTGGCTATTGTTTCATCCTAAAACCACTGAAGGGTTGCTCATTACAAAAAACTGGAGCCTCCTCAGGCTTCTGTTGACTTCTTGAAAGTCTCCTACAACGATTCGATTTTGCAGCCTAAATAATAGTTGTATTTTAGCTTTACCAAAAATCGTTCCCAATTTGATTTCTTTCGATACCATAAATCCTATCTCGGGATGCTCATCGATGTTGTATCATTTTCCTTAGATAATTTCACTCTGAGACACTCCCTATAGTCGATTTGGAACTTATAACTACAATCAAGTCAATTTTTCAGTATTCTAAACTCATCGAAATTACTTGGCAACCTTATACGAACATGGGGTATTACAGCATGTCTGCCACTTGGCAGCACACGAGGCCTTTGCCAGTTGGCCTCCTCATCACCCCTTTTTATTTTCCACTTTTGCTTGTTGCCAATTGGCTGAGTTTAGATGCTTTATTCTCTATCTTCAACTCCTTTGTAATAAAATATATTATTAATTGTAAAATATCACTAATTATAATAATTAATATATTATTAATTATTTAAAATAATATTTTAAAATATTTGTCCACCTTCCTCTCTCTGCTCTCTCTCTCTCTCTCTCACTCACTCTCCGACTGCCGAAACCCATCTCTCTCTCATCAGTGCTCGCCACCACTGTTGGTGCCGCCCAAACCTGCATCAACAGCCACCCAGATCTGCACCCGCCACCGCTGTTAGTGTCGCTGCCCGTTGCTGCCATTAGATCTGAAACTAGATCTGGGTTAACCTGACCCCATTAGGTCCGACTCGACCCAATTCGATCCAACCCGACCCGATTAGATCCAACCCATACCCGATCCGACCCATCCAACTAGATTCGATTAGATCTATTCAATACCCAGATCCATCATGTAAAGACCTCAATTTCGATGCAGTGCCTGCATAGCCTTGAATGCACAATGTCCCTCATGGTGCTTCTTTGCCTCTTACTTCAGCTATGAGGAAGGATCCACTCATTTTGCTGCAATCCACAATGTTTTTGGTGCCAGAAATGTTTCCATCCTCCTGGCCCAACTTCCCGTAAGAGACCGATTCGGGGCAGCCGTTACACTCATTATTGAAGCTCTAGCTCGACTTCAAAATCTTGTTTACGCCTGTGTGTCTCATATTCTTACCCTCCAACAAAAGGTTAGTGATCTGCAAACTTATTTAGCTTTTATTGTAGGAATTTGTAAACTATTATACATATCCTCAACCTGTTCCAAATTGGTCTCACCCACAACCTAATCTAGATCCGATTCCATAACCTGATCCAAGTTTTGTTGATATTTTTGGACCCATCTCTCATGGATGATCCAAATCCAATCAGGAGCTCTGAATATCCGATTATCCCCAAAAATGCCTCGCTTCCTAGTTTCCCAGAGGCTATTTCTCTACCTTACCTCTCCAATACTAGCAGTAGCCAATACCCAATCTGAGACGACGTCGATGAGGTTAGACCCGTCGTGCTCGGCAATCATCATCGGCACTGAGCCTCGGCAACATTTCAAGCTATTAGTTTTTATGGTTTGACTTCTTTTTTTTTTTTTAAGAGGATCCCTTATTTGTATGGATGATAGAATTTATTATGTATTTTTACTATTTATGGACGTGTTATTACTATGGATGATAGATTTTACTATGAATTTTTAATATTTATGAATGATATGTATTACTTTATGGATTTATTGTATTGTATGGATGATATATTATATATATACACATATATATTATCTTCAGGCGTTTCTAAAGAAGCTTGACAGCAAAAGGGTAGTGATCCATTAAAAGGGGCAGCCATGAACAGAACCCTTGGGAATTTTGCAAGCCCAATGCCACATCAAAGACATCCGTTTGAGGTCAATACATACAACATAATGCAGTTGAAACAAGGGTTGGGCTTAGTTGGGATTCACATTCCCAAGTCAAAAGGAATCTCCATCTCGACAAATCCTTCAGTCCACGTGGTTACATTGAGTAATAGCAACGAAGATCACAATTCAGCTCATCGTCCTATGCTACTTCAAGTCTTTTTAAATGCACCCTATTGCGAATCGCCGAATCGAAGCCGATTTGGCCACTGATTTTTGTTTCCAATTGGATCGAAGTTCTAGATATCTCTGACTCAATTTTTTTGATTTGATGCACTATGATAATTGTTTTAATTTACGTATGCGTAGTTAGGGCTTCTTATCGAATCGAGTTCAAATCTGTTAAGACCACGGAGTTTGAGCCTTGAGTTGAAAGTATTCTCTAAGATTTTTGCGGTGTTGGAGGTCGATATTTTTTATCTAACTGGCATCCGGTGTGTTGACAATTGAAGACAAAAGAAGTCTGGGTGGTGAAAGCATTCAGGAATCTCTTCCACAAACAACACAAAATCACACCCAAAAAGCGCATGGATTGAAAAGTTCCAGAGCTGGGTGCTAAAGAAACATATCTGCGTTGTTGAAAGAGCAGATCTAGAACAAATTTTCTAAAACGGATCTAGGTTACTAAAGGTGTAGATCTAGAATGGATATGGGTTAAAATATATCTATATATATATGGATACTCTCTTTGATTACGGATGTAGGCGTTACGTTGAACCGCAAACAAAAATATTATTATTCTTTAATTGCGAATGTAGGTGTTACGCCGAACAGCGAAAACAAAACTCACTCTAATTGCAAACGTAGGCGTTATACCAAACCGTAAAAACAAAATATTGATATTCCTTCAAATGGTGGATGTAGGCGTTATGCTGAACTGCGAAAACAAAATATTATTATTCTTTAATTGCGGATGTAGGTGTTATGACGAACCGTGAAAATAAAATATTGTTATTCTTTAATTGTGGATGTATGCATTACACCAAACCATGAAAACAAAATATTCTCTTTAATTACGGACATAGGCATTATACCGAATCGCAAAAACAAAATATGAATATTATTTAATCACGGATGTAGGTGTTATGCCAAACTGCAAAAACAAAATATGAATATTATTTAATTGCAGACGTAGGCGTCATGCCGATCCACAAAAATAAAATATTGATATTTTTTCAAATTGCGGACGTAAGTGGTACACCGAACCGCAAAAACATAATATTGATATTCTTTTGAATTGAAAATGTAGGCATTATGCTGAACCGTGAAAACAAAATATTGATATTCTTTTGAATTGCAGACGTCGCCCACAATTTTAGCAAGTATATACACACAAAACTGGGGAGCCGCAACATTACAGCAAAAAAACAAAAGGCTCATTACCCTGCACATAACTCTACAAAAAGGAAGAAAAAAGTTTATTGTGTAAAATCCCGTTTCTGCGTAAGGTTGTCACGTCATTTAAGCAAGGTTTGAATACCGAAAATTGGCTTAATAGTGGAAATAAGCCGCCGAATCAATCAAAGGGAGTGCCCCAAGGCTTAGATATCAAAGGAGAATAATATAGTGTCGATGAGTAATCCGAGAAGCGAGTTTTAGTATCGAAAGAAATGGGATCGAGAAAAGTTTTCAGTACAGCTAAATTACTGCTGCGATATGGGCTGAAATACCGAATAATCATAGGAGGCTTCCGAGAAGTCAACGAAACCCCGAGGAGGGTCATATTTGGTGTATAGAACAACCCTGCAGTGGTTTTTGGAAGAAACAAAAGGATTAAAGGCCAAACGAAAATTCAGGCCAAAGTGTAATTTTAAAAAATTTATCGAATTTGCTGGAGGGAGGTCAAAAGGACATTTTTTCAGAATCTTCAAAAGAGGAAATAAGGATTTTGGAACATGAGGGTCCTAATGGAAATAAAAGAAAGTTCAGGGGTTGATGAAAAGGGGCAAGGTGTAATAAATCGAAAGTTAGAGGGGTGAAAGCGTAATTTCGCAAAAGAAGGAGCTGCCATGGCCGATCATTGCTGCCAGCCGTTGATCAAGGCTTCTAACCATTGGGATCTCGAGGGCTTGGGTCGGGGAAGCTCAAGGAACGAGCAAGGACCGTCGGCGTGTATCGAGGTGGCTGAAAAATCAAGAAATCTGATCGAGTTTTTGGTCGGTTTGTCGCGGCCTGTAATCGGCCATTCGAGGCCCATTGTCATATAATTTTGGTTACCTAAGGGATGGGTTGGAATCTTGAGGCATTGAGTCGAACACCCATGCCCATTTCGAGAGTCGATTGTGACTATAAATAGCCGGATTTCATGCGAGGGTTTGGCCGAGGGTTTTGCATTTTGGAGCTTCAAATCGAAGGCCAAACCAAACGAATTGGAGGCTAAAAGCATAGGGCTTTTGAAGCCCATGAGTTTAGGAAGCTATTTGGAGAGTTGGGTGCATTTTTGTGTCGATTTAAGTGGGTTCCAAAGCAAATTGGAGTTCGGAGGTGGTAGTGTCGGCCGAGGCTTTGGCCAGCCAGTTGAGGCACCTCTGGTGCTCTTTTCGTGCATCAAGAAGTGCCAAAGTGCTCGACTTCAAAAGGGCTTCCAGGAGGTGTGATCGGGGGTGGATTCTGATCGTCGGCCGGCAACTAGCTCGTTGGAGAAGATGATGTGCATGCAGTACACGCGCGGCTTCACACGCGCAGGCGCGTGGATTGCTAAAAAATTCTGAAAAAAATATGAAAAAATCTAGAAAGTAATTTGAGGATGTCTGTGCAAAAAGATTTGGTGTTTGGCTTTTCAGTTTCTTGGTTTTTGTACCGAGCAGTCTCATTATACATGAAAACGAAGTTTTGGGTAAGTTTTGGAATTTTCTTTTTGAAATTCTAAGAACGAATATAGTTTATAGGATTGATGTGCTCAAGGTTAAGTGAGTTGAGCAACTTTTGAGGCTTGGGATGAAAATCAAGGTGTTGCGCGGGAATTGAGGTGATGCACACAAACCTCGGTGGATCGCAAGAATCAAGGTAGTGCGCAAGAATCAAGATGGTTTACAAGAAGCGAGGTGGGTTGCAAGAATAGGGTAATTGCATGAAAATCAAGGCCGGACACGCAAATCGAGATTAGGGCATGCATACCGAGGAAGCTTAAGAGGCTAAGCTAAGGTAAGTAAAAGTTCCCTAAGAATTACAGTAAATTAGGAAATTTAATTTAGGAATTGCTATTGAGAAATATTTGAGGAATATTTAGTTCGGATTATTGAGGAAAATAGGAAGAAATAAGGAAAGTCATGAGAAAATTATGAGGAATAGATTATTGATGTTATTAAATGAATATGATGGCTAGGGCATGTTGAGGATCCAAATTGAGTACGTTAGAAACCTGGCACGAGAATCGAGATGTTATGAGATGCGTATGAGGTAAGTAGTACTTACCAAAACGAATTTAGTTTTATATAAATGCTTGGTATGAAAAGTGTTCAACTAAAAACCTGATTTTATGTGAACGATTTCATCATGTTGTCATGTCATGATGTGATTATGTCATGTAGATTGCATTTACATGTATTGATGTTGAAATGTGCATACATTTATGATGATATTATTAATCATGAATTGCATAAAGGACTTGGGATTATGAACTGGCATCGCTGGTCTACCAAGTGTGCACCCATACACATCGGCCCGAGAAGGGGGATGTAAAAATGGGGAGCAGCAGTTGGGTGCGGTTGACTCAAGTCAAAAATGATGAGGACATTTTGCATTTTGCATACATGCACGAAAATGATTTTTGTACACTTACTTAGATGGTTTATCATCTAATTAGGCTTTGCCCCTAAAATATTCAAATGTTCCAGATGGAGATTGTAGCAGGTACGAGGATGAATGAGGCATGAAATGGCACTTAGCTAAGTGCATGATGAATTGAATGTGAATGGAATGTACGTTATGTAGCCCATGTGTTTAAATTCTGCTACTTTGAAATCTGAACGCTTTGAAAGGTCCATGATGTAAGATATGAGTTATGATTGATGATTGATGAACGATGATGTATAACCTTATGGTTAATGATGATATATAACCTTGTTTAGGGTTGATGTTAATTGAGGATGTATGTTATATTTTAAGTCATGTTGAGGAATTTATGTTCCATCGATGCATAATCCTTGTATTGGGGATTAAGTTTAAGAAATGATGATGTAAGATATGATTTATGTTTAACGTTGAGGAATGATGATGTAGGAATTGATTTATGTTAAAGTAAGATGTCAGGTTCGATTCTAGCTTCTGCAATATATGAGTATATGATGATTCTCCCTTTAGAGAATAAAATAATGTCGGGAAATTTTGGGATGGATGCAAGGAATAATGAGATTTAGTATGAGTTTGAAAGAAAAAAAAAATGTATCATCCTAGAATTGTCCCAAGAATTAATGCACCCAAGAAAACGGGGCATAGCTCGACAATGAAGGAAAATAAGCACGTTGTCTTGCTAATAGCCTGATAATGACGTAAGAGCAAAAGTCTCGTTGCCCCGCTCGTAACCTCGCAATGAGGAAGACAACAAACTTGTTACCCCGCACATGGCCCGATAACGAAGCCAGTTGTCCTGTGCATAGCCCGATAATGAGGGAAAAACAAAAGGCCTATTGTCCTGCACATAGCCCGACAATGAGGAGAAAATAAAGTTGTTGTCCCTCAAGTAGTTTGACAACGTGAAGGTATAAGACCATTGTTCCGCGAGTAGCCCAACAGTGGCGAGGCATAGTCAGTGTACTCTTCCCTTTGCCTTACAGCCAAAGGCAAGAATAGGGAGCAATTGTTGTGTTATAGGTAAAAATGCCCATTAAAAGGTCAAGAAAACCAAAAGCCCAAAATGTTTTTTTAGGCTAAAAGGCATAAATTTTCTATATGTGGGGGGTCCCACACAAAGAGCGCAAACATGATAAGTCTGACATTTAAAAATCCTTTCGAATATTCCAAGAAAATGATAGATAATTATCTATAGAGAATTCTAATTCTAAAATAATTATGAAATATTTAGATAAGTATCATCTATAAAAAATTTCATCCTTGAAAAGGGTAAGATAAATATCATTTATAAGAGATAGACGCCATCAAGTTAAGTGTTATCTACAAGAATCCTAATTCTATTATAGTTTGAATCACTTCATATTTCTCTATAAATATACAAGTATGCATTCCTGAAAAGAAAAAGAAAACATCTTTGATATTATTTTAATGCAGTCTCTTTCATCATACTCAATGTCTAACTTAAGCGTCGAAGTGTTTCTGCGGGGACCTCCCCTCGCCTTCTAACTATTTTCTTATTTTTGCAGGTTCAGGTGGCTTGAAGACGACGTTTCCATTCTACAAATTTATTATTATATTCATGTAACAACAGTCACAAAAAATTGAATTTCTTGTGACCTACATATTTTTGTCATTTTTTTTTATATCATACTATGTTGTGACAAACTATTTTTGTTATAAAAATTATTACTTATTGTGACTAAAAAAATTTGTAATTACATCTTATATAATTAAATATTATGACAATTTTTTGTGGCAAAATTATTTTGTCCTATTATGTAAGTTGAATTGGCTCCAAAAATTTGGCACGAACTTAATGTGACAAAATTTTATGACAAAATATTGTTTGTCAAAATTTTACTTTTTGAATTTTGCATGAGAAAATTTGATTTTGTCACAAAAAGAATATTTTTCGTGACAAAATTTAATCCATCACAATTATTTTTGTCACAATATCCTAAATTTCTTGTAGTGCATTCATGGGATATAATCTCATTTCACGAATTTCTCAACTGGGTTCTTATTACCCATTGACGAAATCTCAAATTTGCCCTCAACCTCCATCTAATCCACCCAATTAGACCCAACTGTACTAACAAGCTCACAACTAATATAACATCCCTCAGGCACCACACTAGCCATTATCAATTCATTCCCCAATTAGTTCCCACTCATGGGAAATTATCCTAGCTATCTGTGTGGAATTCCCACTTCCACACCATGCCGTAGGACCCTTACTCCTACACAAGGCACATGCCATCATGTTGGCCTATGTGTGATCCATTATACTCAGCTTTTCTTAGGAGAACATCTCAAGTTCTCACCCAGGTCACACTTGAACTACATCTTTAGCTCTCAATACCGAGCAACACTTATCCGAGTTTGCTTATTTCCACTCCAACCAACCCTCTTCTGAAACTTTGGATATCTTTCTCCAAATTTGACCAATTTGGCCACTAGCTCTCGCTGAACCCTTATATTAGTGGCATACACGACAATCAACAAGACTTTACTTTTACAACCCTCGAGCCTCATGCTTCCTACATTGTCATTTCAAGTGCCACCACTTGGCAATAGATCCTGTGTCATAACTGGAAATCCATCCAGTGCCACGTAAGGATGCCTCCTCATTATCAGATCAACACATCTTGGATCAACACTCACTAATGCAATAATGATCCTTCATAGATCCAACAACAATGCCATAACCACATGCTCAGCCTATCACAATTCAAATCACAGGGTTAGACATCCCTGTACCTAAAACCCTCACACGTTTAAATATTTCCATCTCATGGTTGGCTTTCATCTCATAAGTCTCACCCTCCACGACACTTACTTCACGTGACCTCTAGGGTCATTTGCCAACTCTTCCAGTCAACCCTATATTCCTGCATTACCACAAGGTCACCATGGGTCCACCATCCCAATTTACTAGATCAATCCCGATTAATTTTAGCCTCAACTGTGTTAGGTTCCCTTAACACCACCCATCCTTGCACATCTTGACATCATCCCAAAAGACATCACTCATTTGCTTCACAACTTCCAAACTGTCGCACCACACTAGCGGTACTGTACTACACTTTAGTCCCCCACGGAACTTAAGCCTAGCCAAGACATAACTTATAGTGCGCTTCAAGTCTTCGGCGTCTAATCGTCTCCACAATAGACTGGTTACTCTTCACAAAGAGTTGCAATCCCTTTTCATAATAAATCCCATTGGCCACCTACCATCTACATTTAGTAGTCCTTAGCATTAAACCCGTCACTGGTAGGCATCACCTATAGCATTATTTTGAACTAAAGCCATTCCTCGTTCTTTGGGTTCCACCCTATTGACATCTCGAGTCACTACATGGTCTCAACTTTGTCGAACCATTTCATCACCGCTTCACCAAAACAAAGGGATTAAACCCCACTTAGTCCTTTACGTACTTTGCCTCTAAGCACTTACCCAACTCATCCCTCATGAGTTTGGTATTCCTTCTGATCATGGTTCATCAACATGTTCCCACCGGCTTTACTACCTTCACCAAACCAGATTTTAGGCAATCCATACCCACTGATATTCCTATGGTGCTGCTCCAGGTCTTCGACATCTGATTGTCACCTGCAGTCCACTATGTTGCTCTGGTCAATGGGTCATCTGCCCTTACCATGAACCAACTCGTTAGTCTTATGTTACATGGTCCATTGCACCAGATCCGTCACTGTGAGCCTTGCACCCGTAGCATTAATGCTACGTTAAAGCCTTCACTAGCTACGATGGTTCCACCTCCATCTAACGAGAGCAGTCTCCTTAGGTTGTCCTTGCCTTGATAACCTTAAGCTCATTCCATGAGCCTCATTCCTCAAGACCTTATATCTATTACAACCCTCAAGAATCTCAAATTAATCCAACTCTTAAAGCCGCATGATCCTACCCCACAAGATCATACTTCATGACTTTTCAACTAAGATCTGAAAGACCTATCTTTCCATACCAATGGATCTTGATCCATAACGAACCACTTTGCTACCGAGCTCATCCCAAAGCTTGACTACCTCAAGTTCTGGCACCCATCGTTTGGAGCACCTACCATCACCCTCGAGGTGAGTCACCCTCGAGGTGAGTTGAGACCTCCTGTCTCTCCTTGCACACCCTTGTATGCATTCAATCACTACGGCTAGCTTGGCTTTCCAACACGCCTTACTCAAGCTCCCATGACTTTAGAATTACAACCTGGGGCCTTTACATCACTCACCATGCCCCTGCACACTCAGCATCCAAAGTTGGCATTTTCGGTGTGCGTATAACCCATGGATGTCCTGTTACCACAAACTCACCGGCCTCAGCCCTCATACCCGTTCATATCCCTCATTGGGTGACCTTCTCATCTGCCCAACAAGGATCTTGTAACCTTAAGCGTCATCCCCGACCCCAAGCATCACAATGCGGGTTTATTCACCTCTCATCCCCCAATCCTAGTTGTCCTGCCTGACCCCAAGCGTCACCATGAGAGTTTGATTAGCCCCTCATCCATCAATCACATGAATGGTCTCTTGGCCGTTCACAACATGAACTACTAATCCTATGGCTCTCACACGCATATCAACACATGCCCAACTCCTTCATTCCCAATTTGGATTCCCTTGAATCCCAACTCGACCCACCAGGGATTTTCTATCTCATACAAATGCCTGCTAGGGTCCATTTACCACACACCTATCCTTTCTTAGGATAGATCTCGTTTCATATCGAAACCAACTATGGTCCACTCCTACCCTAAGCACATTCCCTTTGGGGTCACCATAACAATATGATCACCTCGTACCATATACATCTAGCATGCATACATCACACCCGACTCCCCTCAAAGTCCTTCAAAGGCCACTTACGTTATGCCTACCCTGGCTATGACATGTATATGCATTACATACATACTCCCTCCCTAGAGCTAGCCACATAGCCCGTTGACGACTCCTTTCCTTGAGCATCGAGCTAACTCTCACTTTAGCTCACTCTATCTCAAGCACACAACCCTTATCGCACCACCTCTAAGGGAACAACTCCCCTTCTTCAAACATGCTTAGCCAACTCCCCAACATCGGAATGCTCCACTAATTCCCTCCTGGATTAGCTATGCCTCGGCTCTCCTTGCCCCTTCATGACTCAACTTTGTGTCCCCACACAAAGCCTCAACAATTCCATCACAAGGAACTCTCATCCTTTGAACACTTCATATTCCTCAAATTTCCACATTCGGGTTCCTTGCCATCGACACCCA
The DNA here is from genome assembly GCA_036245055.1 of Diospyros kaki. Classification (NCBI taxonomy): domain Eukaryota; kingdom Viridiplantae; phylum Streptophyta; class Magnoliopsida; order Ericales; family Ebenaceae; genus Diospyros; species Diospyros kaki. The sequence goes on from BSEG01000003.1 coordinate 11,703,166, forward strand.
CACATGGGTTATCAATTCCTTTATGCTTGACCCGTATTCCACTCACGGGTATACTATCTCACCGAGCCCATACTATTTTTCCTACCTTTAAAATCGGAATATCCTCAAACACCCATCCAACCATCACAAGCCTCCTCATCTCGACCCAATCGTTAGGGTCCTCGGGCCATATGTCCTATTTTCAAGGTCTTTGGATCAACCTTCATCCACCTTACACCAAGCATCCTTCACTCGACACTTTATCCATTGCGCTCTAATACCAACTATGACACCCTGCTCCTACTTACAGGGGTCACCCGTGAACAATCATTCGAACTGCTCACATATCCAGTCAAATGTGAAGGGCGGACTATGTTTCAACACAAAACGACCTAGGTGGGAACTAGGCTTCATCCTTCCCGTCCCTCATTCCTATAATCGACTAGCAAATTAGGCTTTATGAATTCCACTCTTCAAATTAATTTTCATTTAATTCACCCAATCACCTTTTTTTTCTTATTTCTTCTTCTTTTCCAATATTCCACTGGGCTCCATATAATTCAAAATTCCAAACAACCCATTGATTTTCCAATTTTCAAGGAAAAACTTATAAATTTTAATATTTCAAAAATTCTGCATTTATCTCCAAAAATGCCCAAAAAATCCCTTTATTTAGAAAATTCCTCTAGGGCCCAAAATTAATCCAAACATACCCCAAAATCTCAAACTTCGAAAACAAAATTTAAGAAAATTGGCTGGTAAGGCTTGCTGGCGCTGGTGGTGCAGGCTGGCCGCAGGCTACATGCCCGCGCCAGCGTGCTGGGCTGCACCTGCCTCTTGCTACGACCCCCTTGTGGGCCCTTGGTGGCCACCTGCTAGCCCAGCTACTGCCAGCTTCCATCCTTCACTCTTTTATCTTTTTTTTTTTTTTTTCCTTAGGCTTCTTAGCCCAAATTTTTCAGATTTAAAATACCACAAATATACATCAAAATCTTGCCATTAAAGCCTTATAATTTTTTTTTTATTCATTTGAGCCACCAATATAAACAATGAGGGCCTAACCCAAATACACATGGCAATAACACCACACTTAAACAACATTCATAAACCAAAAATTACAACACATGCCTTAGGCTTCAACAAGCCGTATACTAACAAAATAAATTTACATCATAAAGCTTCCAAACTTCAAGCTCATAACTCCCCTTTTCTCTGGGCACATAAAAGTCGTACGAGGTGAGGATGAAAACCTCATGAGCCATAAAGCTTAGTAAGGGTGCAATGCATAAGTAAATGAAGCATGAGAGAACGTGTAATGCAAAAATGCAATGCAAAATGGGTAGTCTTTCATGCCCTCTTAACCTCTATAGGTTAAGGCATCAACTAACCCTTCCCACACACTAGTCCTCCATATGGCCATAGGTACACTAGAACTCATATCATGCAAGTGTTAACACTACATGCAACTCATAAAGAAAAACATGTACAAATGCATGCAAGACCACCACCCTTGGGGTCATCCCTTACCTTTGGATGCTTTAATGCTTCCCCAAAGACTTCTTTTCAATAACAACTTTGAAATAAAATTTAAAGAGTCTAAGCCACCATCAAGAGAAGCAAAAGAAATTACACAACAAGGAAAGGAAGACTTTCCCTTATCATTCTTCCTTACCTTTTCTCTTCTTCCCTTTTCTTTTATTTCTTTCTTTCTTTCCTTCTCATTGCAAAGCTTCTCCCAATTACTCTCTTGAAATTTCTTTCTTTCTTTGAGAGATTTTTCCTTCTCTTGATATCTCAAACTCAAGACTCAATCTTAACCCTTGATCTTTCTTCATGAGAATAAATCTCAACCCTTGAAAGAAACACAACCCATGCCACTTGATCTCTTTAAATCTCAACCCTTGGATCACTTTACCTTTTCCAAGACTTAATCTCAACCACTCAAAGAAAGCACAATCCATGTGCTTAACCAAGATTAAATCTCACCCATGGATTTATTTGGAGAATAAATCTCCACCATCCACCTCATCTCCCTTTAATTAAATATCGACACATTTGGAAATCCATGCCAACTTGGAGACTCAAATCTCCACCATTGGATTTATCACAATTTCAAGACTTATTCTCCACCCTTCGATCAAGTCTTAATTTCCTCTAAAAATCTTTCATTTCTCATTTAAATAAAACTTGACAATTTTCACTCATCACTTGAGTGACCACATGAGAGACATAAATCCATTTCTTTTCCATTTAAACAATTCTTTCATTTTCAAAGCATTAATGAGAGACTAATATCAATTTTATTTTGGATTTCTTTATTCCAACATAATAATGGCCCTCATTAATTGCAAGAGTGACCATTTTTCATTTCCTTTTTCCTTTATTTTGATCTCTCATTTCTCTTGGACATTAGCTTGCCAAGTGTCACTCTTAGACAGCATCCTTGGCTTCCAGACTTTGATCCAAGCCATCCATGTGGCTCCACCACATTTATTCTCCATTTTAAGGAAAATAGATTTCTCCTCACATATTAATAAACTATAATTAATTTTCCTCTTTAATAATTTAATTTCATCATGGAATTATACTCAAAATTATCAAAATGCCCTTAAGAATTAACAATCCCATCAATCTCCATACATTTGCACAAATGAGAATAATTCCCAACACATTCTCATTCCAACAAGGAAATAATTTCCAAATTTTTCAATTAGCCTTTATTGGGTCTCGCTACCCAATTCACCAAAATGCCCCTCCTCGAGGGCACCATTATTCCCATAGATCCATTTATCTCAAGGGAACTTTTTTGAAAGTTTCTATCAACCTTCCATATTTTCTAACACAACTAACACTAGGTGTTACATATGCTTATGAGCATGTATAACCCTTGAGGATAGTCAGCTCCCACCCAAGGTCATAACATAACCAATTCACATGCCACAGGGTCATTGGGTCTGGATAGCTCCACTTCAAGGGCAGTGCTCGCGACCACACATGACCCTTGAGGCCAATTAACTCCACCCAATACCTAGGCTCACACACATATATATACCATAACATGATAATGCATGAAACATACCCCAAATATGCATCTCAACCATCTCTCAAAATAGTTATTCATGAGAGCCAAAACTCGATTAATGTAATGCCCCAGAACATGGGTTGAACTCTTAATCCCATTAGATATGACTTTAAACCCTAGGTAGACCCTTCAAAACTTGTCCAAATAATATGCATAGTATATCAAATCAAAGCCTATTGAGTCTAGTCTACAACACAACAAACGTATCTTGATTTTGATATCTCTACAAAAAGTTAAGGCCAAAATAGTATAGGGTGCGCAGTGTAGTCTATCGCGGGAGTCAACTTTTGAGGCACAGTCGACCTAACTGAGAGAAAAACTTTGGGAAGTCAACTTTTGGCATGGGGAGTCGACTTCCTACCCCTACCAGTCGACTCTTAAACCCCCAGAACCCAAAAATGACAAACAACACACCCCCAAACTCCTCCAACTCTCCCAATACTTTAATCTAAAATACACGATTCCTAAACAAATATAGGGTGGAACAAACCCTATTGAAGTCACAAAATGTAACACCCGGTGTTATTGGTGTTAGAAAATATGGAAGGTTGATAGAAACTTCCAAAAAGTGCCCTTGAGATAAGTGGATTGATGGAAATAAAGGTGCCCTCGGGGAGGGGGATTTTGGTAAATTGGGTAGCAAGACCCAATAAAGGGCAATTGGAAAATTTGGGAAGTATTTTCTTGTTGGAATGAGAATTTGTTGTGAATTATTCTCATTTGTGTAATTTGTTGTGAATTATTCTCATTCCGTCGCTATTCAGTGATGAAAAGTTTGTGTTGCTAATATACAATAAAAAAATAGAACATTAAAAAAATTTAAATAAATTGGAATTAGCGACAGAAACAGTTTTCGTCACTGACTTTTATTTTTAAAAAAATAAAATAATTTTGGCACATGCTTGGCGGACACGTGCGCACCCCCGCCCCTGCCTTGTAGGTGCCAGGTGGCACGGCCGCTACGCGTCAAGTGGCTCCTCATTAAGCTGTCACGTGTAGCGCTGTATTAATTTCTGGGCGCACTCTTTTCTTCCTCTCCTCAATTTCAATCCCAGGTCCCCTACGTGTGCGCGCGCACGCGCAATCGTTTGAGCTGCGAACATCCTCAATACATATATTACACATTAATTATACACTACATTTAGCTACCAGCCGTTTTAATTTTATTTTAAATTAAGATTTTAAATTTTAAATCTTCTAAATTCATAAATTAATACTTAAAAAAATAAATGTTGTAAATAAACTCAACTAATGTACCATTTAAATGTTGTAATTAATTACTCTTTCAAATATTTAAGTTTTATTTGATTAAAAATTAGTTTAATACATATTTTTTATTATAAATTTTACAATATCATATCAATTTAAATATTTTGATTTGTAAATAAAATACATAAAACATGCATTTAATACTAAAGAATTTTAATTTTTATTTAATTTTTTTAATTATTTATGTAAAAACATTTAAAAATATTATTTTTTAATACATAATTAATAAATTTTATTTTTTTTAGCGACGAATTAGAACCATCGCTAAAATTTTTAATTATTAATTTCATTTTTTTAATTATATATTTAATTTAATTTTAATTTTTTTTATTATTTAGCAACGAAATATTCTGTCGCTAAAAAATTTTAATTTAATTAAATAAAAAATAAAATTTAGTGACCGTACACACTCATTGCGAAAAAATAAAAATACAAAATTTAGCGATGGGGTCACACCCATCGCTAAAAAATAAAATAAAATAAATAAAAAATATAAAATTTAGCGATGGGATAACCCCCGTCACTAAAAATAAAAATAAAATAAATAAAAATACAAAATTTAGCGATAGGGTGACACCCGTCAGTAAAAAATAAAAAAAAAATAAAATTTAACACTGGGTCACCCCTGTCTCTAAAAAATAAAAATAAAATAAATAAAAAAATATAAAATTTAGCGATGAGGTCACATCCGTCGCTAAAAAATAAAAATAAAATAAATAAAAAATTAAAATTTAGCTAAGAAGTAAGAATTAAATTAAAATTAAAATATTTAGTGACGGAATATTGCGTTGCCAAATTTAAAAATTTTTAAAAATATTTAACGATGGAATATTCCATCACTAAATTTAAAAAAACATTAAAAAAAATTACGACGGAATATCCGTCTCTAATTAGCGACGAAAAAATTCTGTCACTAAATCCATCACTAAATTACGGATTTTTTATAGTGAGTATTCAACAAAAGATCATTAATAGTAGAAGAAACAATTCAAGTAATAGTTGATGACATAAATGTTGAAATCTCAAAATCTAAGGAAGATTGTGAAAATGAAGTATCTCAAAATCTTGAAAAACTTTCATTAGATCAAAATGAGTCAAATTCTCTAGATGATGATACAACAAAGAACAAGAGCATCAAGTAGAAAAAGAACCAACATTTCCAAGAGAAAGGAAATATGTCAAAGAAAATGAAATTATAAGAGATCCATCCAAAGGCATTAGAACTAGATCATCTATTAGAAATGAATGCCAATATGCTACCTTCTTATCTCAAATTGAACCTAAAAATGTCAAAGAGGCTTTAGAAGATGAAAAATGGATAATTGTCATGCAAGAAAAATTAAATAAATTTGAAAGGAGTGGAGTTTGGAAACTAGTGCCAAGACCAAAAGATTATCCAATTATAAGCATAAAATGGGTATTTAGAAATAAGATGGATGAAAATGGTATAGTGACTAGAAACAATGCAAGGTTGGTGGCTCAAGGATATAGCCAAGAAGAGGACATTGACTATAATGAAACTTATACCCCTATTGTTAGGTCAGAAGCCATAAGGATGCTATTAGCATTTGCTTGCTACATAAACTTGAAGCTATGCCAAATGGATGTTAAGAGTGCTTTCTTAAATGGATATATCAATGAAGAAGTTTATGTAGAACAACCCCCTGGTTTTGAAAATCATAAGTATGAAGACCATGTGTTCAAATTGTCAAAAGCTTTGTATAGTCTAAAATAAGCCCCCAGGGCATGGTATGAAAGACTTAGTAAGTTTTCCTTAGATACAAATAGATACAACCCTATTTATAATAAGTCTTGACAAGGATATTCTATTAGTTCAAATCTACGTGAATGATATCATATTTGGATCCATAAAAAAATCTCTATGTGATCAATTTGCAAATCTTATGCAAGGAGAATTTGAGATGAGCATAATGGGTGAACTAAAATACTTTCTAAGTGCTACATTACTCACCCTGCATTTGTTACTTTTTGTATTCTTTTTGGATTAACTCAGCTCAGTTAGCAGTTGTTTATGTTCACAAAAAGGGTGAGGCGTTTAGACTCGCCAGTGCACGAGTGTGATTGTAGTAGAAAATTTATATATTTTTTCGGGCAAGATCGGGTCGATTCTTAGGGAGATTACTCATGGAAGGAGATAACCACACCAACTCTTTTGATTAATAAGACAATACAATGAGAATAAACTAAATGTAATATGACTGTAATCTGGATATGGAGAAATCTTGGGTCAAGACAAATTTGGTGCCAAACCTAGTTGATTCACCATATAGCTATCTTTGATGTAACTTGAAGTTTAGATAGCTTGGAGCTTAACCATTAAATATACTACTGAGATGATAATAACTCTTTGTTCAAGCAACCTCCATACATGGCATGGAGACTCTATGTTAAGCAGCTATCATAAATCAGTGTATAAATAACGTTTTAACAAAATATTTACTCGGGGCTTGGGTATGAGAACGTTTCCAGGTAAAACAATTTCCATACATGGCATGAAAACTCTAAGTTAGGCATACGAACCAATCCAAGCCTGAGATTTTCATAAAGAATATTTCTCAAGCTATTTTTGCTTCTGTTACTTGAACATCTGAAGTTCTGCTATTTTGGTTCATCAGTGGCTTTGGGCACCGTCCTTGCCTTAACCCAATGATCGAATTTAGCCACACATCTTCATGGGAAATGCATCACTAAAGCTAATCTCAACTGATGATTACCAGATTTAAAGAGAAAATAAATAGGAACAGACAATAAGAAATAGATAAACTACTATTGTATTGATTACTGAAACGAACTTCAACTTGAAAAGAAATAGAAATGGACTCATAATGTATCTGAAGCAAGGCTTACAACTGGGAACAAAGAATAAGAACTGAAGTGCTAAAAAAAAAATCAAACTATAGACAAGAACTAAAACTAAAAACATAAAGAATGAAAAGACTATTTGCTTTCCAATGATTCTCTTCTTTTTGTATTTTTCTGAGTATTCTGTGCTCTCCACCCCCTTTGATTCCAAGGAATGTTGGTCCTTTTAAGCTTGTCGTGCATGGAAGAGGGGACCACTTGGTGTAAAGTTGTACAAAAGTTCGTTGAATTTACCTTAGAGCCATCGTGTTCATTTGCGCATGTCAAAGAGTTTTCGGATCTTCATCCGAATGTGCGAGCAGGGATATTCGAATGTGCGCTTGATTTTCATTGACCGCTTGGATCATTCGAATGAATTTGAAGCTCATTCGAATGAATTTCACGTTTTACTGTTCATTACACAGTGATTTCCTTTTCCATTTGAATGCAACAGTGAATTCATTCGAATGAATTTTCAATTTCTCTTTGACTTCTTCCAAACATTCGAATGACATAGGACTTATTTGAATGCTATCATTTTTCATCCGAATGCTTCTTGGGTAAATACGAATCACTGTGATGTCTTGAATTGCTTCTACCTATTCGAATTACTCAGCCTTCATTTGAACATCTCTTCTATCCTCTTCAATTACATTCGAATGAATTAGTCCTCATTCGAATACGTCTCCATTATTTCCATACGATTTTCTTATCCGAATATCCTCTCGTTCTTAATTACATTCAAATGATAGAGAAGACGTTCAAATGAATACAAATTTCTTTGACTTCCTGATTTGTTGCTTCTTATTCGAATTAGGCCAACCTCATCCGAATGAGTTCTCGATGGTCTTCATATTCGAATGTTTTGAATAGTTCATTCGAATGTGTTTAACTGGCTTTCATTCGAATTGCTCCATCTTCGAATTTCTTTTGAGGGCTCATTCGAATTGTTCATTCTTCATTCGAATGTGTTAGAGTTCATCAGAACATCTTCATTTCTTGACTTCTTTTTCTGCTTTTGATCATGCCTTTGGAGAATTAACTCATCCTTTGATCTCTTTTACTTCCCTTGGACTGCAACAAACATTCTTTAGTATTTTTAGCTTATTTCATGAATTAAGAATCAATAAAAATACAACAATTTTTTGGCATTTTTGAGCATCAATCACTAAGATTACAAATAAAACAAGAAAATGAGGGAATTTACATTTCCCATAAAAAAATACATAAGAGACCTTCTTAAGAGGTTTAATATTCAAGATTGTAAACCTATGGCTACACTTATGAGTAGTTCTCAAAGCCTAGACAAAGAAGAGTTAGGCAAGGCTGTAGATAACAAGCTTTATAGAAGTATAATTGGCTCTTTGTTTTATTTAACAGCCAGTAAACCTAACATTATGTTTAGTGTGTGTTTGTGTGCTAGGTTCCAATCCAATCTCAAAGAATCACACTTAAAAGCAGTTAAGAGAATCTTGAGATATCTAAAAGGAACTACAAACCTAGAACTATTTTATTCAAAATCAAACAACTTTGATCTAATAGCCTATACTAATGTTGATTATGATGAATGAAAAATAGATAGAAAAAGTACAAGTGGTTCATGTCAATTCTTAGGACATTGCTTAGTATCTTGGTCAAGTAGGAAGCAAAACACAATAGCACTATCATCTACTAAGGCTGAGTATGTTGCGGCCGGTAGTTGTTGTGCTCAAATATTGTGGATGAAGTATTAGATAGAAGACTATGGCATAAGACTTAAAAACATCCCAATAAAATGTGACAATACTAGTGCTATAGCTTTAATAAAAAAATCCAGTGTTTCATTCAAGAACTAAGCACATAGAAGTAAAACATCACTTCATTAGAGACATGTTCAAAAAGGAGACATCAACCTTGAATTCATATATACCAATCATCAAATCATAGACATCTTTACAAAACCCATTGACAAAGAAAAGTTTGAATATTTTAGAAGTGAGCTAGGGTTAATTATTACATAATTGACTATGTGATTATCTATCTAGACATTATCTGTGGCTTATTAAAATTTTAGATATATTTGTGATATTCTTGTTGTAAGGCCAAGCATTTAAGTTTGTTAATTAAATGAAGTGATCTATTAATAGAATGTATTTCGACCAAAATTTATAGGTAATGTTGGGCACATCTTTGTTAATTAAATTCATTTTATTCTCCAATATAGTCAACATAAATAATTTGTTTGTCAACTAAGGAGTCTTATCTTTGCTAATATAGTTGACATAATAAAGTCTCAATCGACAGAAGGCCTTACCTTTGTCGACTATGCGGTTTATTTCAATTAAATCGGCCGAAAGCAATATAACATATGTCGACTAAACCCTTGATACTCATTTGATAGTTGAAAAAGCCATTCAAGTCTATCGACTATCTAGATCCATTTATTTAAAGAACCAGCGACCATTGGTGTTTCCAACCCTAAAATTTTCTCTATTGTGGTCGAGTTGTTCTTTCTTTGTCTTGTGCCAAACTCATTTCGTTCTCTCTCTTTTTGCATTCTCGACTATTTCTCTCTCTCTCTCTCTCTGTCTCTCTCTCTCTCGTTCTCTCAATTGCATCTCATCACATCATTCCCTATAGTTAGAACGAAGAACTAGGGCAAGGATAAAGGAAAAGGGAAGGAACCAGCTTCTTCAAGTCGTCCACTGTCTCACCCTAGGCCTTAAATCCAATTTTTCAACTCTGAGGGTCAACAAGAAAGGTATTATATTCTCTTTGAATCGCAAGAAGTCCTAGAAGGTCACTACTTGGATTTAACGTTTCTAGAATCCACTGATTTTCCATATGTTCAAACGTTTAAGGAGTTTGGCTCATGGGATTTCTTAACACTCCATAGGTGTATATATGAAGATGCAGTTAAGGCATTTTACTCAAATGCAGACAACACCTATCATGAGAGAAAGTCAGATAAGAAGTTTAAGACCAACATTAGAGATTCTCATATTGAAGTCACCTTGACACTGATTCATAATCATTTTGGAATTTCGTTAGATGGTGAGGATTATGCCTCATGGACCCAAGACTATGTTCACGCTAGCAAAGAAGTCATAGGAGATGACACTATTACCACTAAAATCACTAACACAACATGGACATGAACACTAGACTTCTTCATCTCATTTGTTGTCAGATGATCTATCCTAGAAGTGGTAGGTTTTCACTGGTTACTAGACTAGATTTATAGCTACTTCAATGTATTAAAGCTAAGAGAAGGCCAAATTTATGTCTACTGATGATCAACCTAATGACATAATTCTTCTTATGGAAGACTAGATCACTTCCCTATGGCATGGCAATCAGTAAATTATTGGGTAATTTAGTAGGCCAAATGGAAAGTGCTAGGAAAGTCTATCTTAACCTCTCTTAGCACATTAATGATAAGACAGCCATTAGGATTGGCTATCCAAGTAAGGATGGGGAATGGATCAAGATTGATAAGCAAGAGAATCCTAGGAAAAATAGAATATCAAAAGAACCATCTTCATCTCAGCCTGAGTCTCAAGATGAATTGGTGGTTCAAGTGATAGCAAACATGACATTGGATATCTCAAGGGTAGAAGCAAGCTTGACTGAGTTTAAGGAAGAAGTAAGATCAGATTTACAGAGTATTTATAGGCAGCAAGAAGAAATTTCATCTCAGATGGGACGGCTCATACAAATGTTATCTTCTCAGTACCCTCCTTCTACTTCATCACCATCTCTACCATCAGCTTCTTCTCTGTCATCTACTCAGTCCCCTCCATCATCCATTTCTCCTGATGTTTAGATGTTGCCCTCATCATACATTCCATTTTACTTTTGATATATGTATCCTTATCTTGGCATTCTTGAATGTTCCTTTTATCATGTGTTTTTTGTTAAACTACATTGTCATTTTATGAATGAGTGTTTATCAAGTTATGAAATATGGTTAAGTAATGACATTTTACTCTTTCCAATGAATGTTCATATCTGACTGCATGCTCAAATAAATGAATGATTTCTATCAGAAGTTGGTTTAAGGGGGAGCTTCTTTTTTTTTTTTTATGTTCTTAGTGTGTTTCAAAAATGGGAAGTACAATTTTTTTTTTTATTTTAACAAAAATGGGGAGATAAAATGCTATAATGCTATCTCGATTGATTTTCAAAATATGTTTTGTCATCATCAAAAAGGGGGAGATTGATATTTTACTCTTGAAAATTAAAATAGTTTTGATAATGACACAAAGTTATCAAAATCAATCTTGAACTCTAAAAGAGTATGTTTGAGTGTTTAAATTCAAAATCAATGTCATTTTGATAATCTCAACTTACCTTCAAAAGAAACAAAGTTAAGAGAGTTAAATGATTAGGAGTTTTGTGTTTGAATTAAAGTTAAGAAACAAAGCTAATGGCTAGTTTTTTGCGCATTAAATGCTTGCTCAACTATCACAACGGTCGAATTTTTTTATTTATCTACCATCATCTATAAATAGGTGGCTTGAAGAATCGTTGATGGCTACTGAATACATTTAATATCTTCAACTATCGAGTATTCAAGTTTACTTCGAGCGTTAAATTCTATTCTCTCTATACTTATCTTTTTTAGGCTTTGTATCTACACTATTACATTCATTTTAAGCCTATATTTTTCAGTTGATAGAACCTGTAACTAAAAGTTGTACTCTTAGATTTTCGTATTCATTTTTCTTGTATTTTACCTAGTGCAAGCTAAAGGGCCCATTCAAGTGGGAGAATTGTAAATTTTTCAGTCGCAGACTAGAGGACCTACTTGATTTGAGTAGGGGATTAATAGTGGATTTATTTCAAAATCCTTAGTGGGAAGTTAAGGTAGTGGACTAGGCTTGAAAAGTCGAACCACTATAAATCATCGTCTATTGTGCTTGTATTCTCTGTCTATTTGTCTTTTAAGAGCATTCTCATCTTCCTTATTTGATCCTTATAGTTAACCTTACATTAGAAAAGATTTCATATTTTTCAATCTTATATTCTCCATTGTCAAAATGAGATTGTCTTTACACGGTTGATACTTCATTATGCCATTTCAAGATCTTGAGCTTTAACGAAGCCATGGTCTTTATAGACGACATCTCTATTTTATCAAAAGAATTTTTAAAAAAAAAAAAATTTTATATACCAATTCACCCTTCCCCCCCCTCTTGGTGTGCGGCATAGCATTTCAATTCTATCATTTAGCCCTAAAAGTTATTTTGGGCTTTTGGACTTTCTTGATCTTTTAATAGGCTTTTGCATATGACACAACAATAAATAACTGAATCTTGGATGAAAAAAAAGACCTAATCCTAGGGTTTCCTTAATGAGCCATCCCATTAATTGACCCAATAACTTACAGGCTCTCCATATCTTTTTATATCAAGCATAATTAAAAGTCATGATAAACCTAGACCCCAAAACCTAATTGGATCAGTTTAGTGGGTTTTACCGATCTTATCAACTTGTTTTTCACAATCAAATTTTCAATTAGTGGTACCCCATGTACAAAAAAAATACAAAAATAATTCTAACATTCTCCCACTTGAGCAACATAATTGGGTATCGTATTTTGGAAAAAAAAAAAAGAAACATTATATTTAACAAATGACTCTTGAATTTATTAAACTTTAGTGACCACATATTTAAAACATCTCGATTTAGAAACTTGTTCAAAGAAATAGTTTACCTCAAATAATGACAATCATCAAAATTTTAGGTAGCGTAACATAGGTTCTAATTGTGATAAAATGCATATTGGTGTTGCTTCATGTGATCCAAAATATATATATGAACCAAGGAACCACATTCGGTCCACTATATAACCGAAAACTTGGTCCTTTGTCGTATGTTTCTAAACTTAAGTAACATTGTATCACATGTATGGAGATAAAATTTGTACTTGCATGAGTTTAAGACTTAAATTATTGGGTTCTAATTTGGTCTTAAATTAGCAATGTAAAACTACAACTAAATGAAAACAAATCGCCACAAAATGGCAATCGTATGACCATTACTCAAGCAACTTTTCAAAACTACCCCAAACTGACCTACAATGGACATTTTGCAGTAAATCTCCTTTTTCTCATAGTGTATGTTTAGTTACTAAATGCTTGTCGGCTATCTTACAATTTTTCCAACAACCATCTTCAAGGTTAATGTGAACGCACTTACTAGGCAGTAAATGAAATAGTTTTGTAGATTATACGTTCATTAATGAAACTGCTGAACGATATTATATAAAATTCCATAAAAAAAAATTAAGACTACAAAATTAAAATTTTAATTTATTTAAAATCTCAAAATTGGTTAGAATAAATAAAAGGAGTAAATGAGTTACAACTGAATATATTAACTATAAAGGCAGCACACCAACCATCATCTAACCCCTTAAACAAACTCCTTTCATTAATTACTTTCAATAGATTGCATTAAGAGAGCCCAACATTAGTATAAAAATGAAGAAGTGATAGATTAGGAAAATTAGAAGAGAAGAAAGATTTCTAAAAGAAAAGAATGGAAGGTGCAGAAGGATCACAGAGCAGCAATGGGAGCACATATTCCAATTCAGGCTCTAGTAATTTTTAGCAAAATACTCATATTTTATTATTCTAGTGATTTTTACTTATGCAAACTGATTCTCGTAATACCTTGCAATTTGACAGAGGAGCCAACCAAGAAAAAAGTTCGTCAAGTTCTACCTATACTTGATAATGATCTTCATTTGCCTGTGTCTAAGGTCACAAAGATAATGCGCGGGGCATTGCCACCCAAAACCCGCATTACTAAAGAGGCCATAGAGGTCATGCGACATTGTACAACAAACTGTATCCATTTGGTTACTACTAACGCAAATATAGGCTGCAAACAAGACAATCGTAAGAAAGTCTCTGCTGAAGATGTCATTTTGGCAATAGGCAAGATAGGGCTTGAGGACTATGTTGAGCCTTTGACGTTGTATCTGAACGAATATCGTGCCATGAAACAAAATTATGGTGTCCTGCTTGCAAAGGGTTTGGGAAAGAAAAGGCATGCCATGGATGTCAATGACTCCTTAGAGAATGATGATACTGGCTATAGCAATGCCAATCCTAGCAAGGATGACGATGCCGAACCAAGCTCTCTTCACCAGCCTTGGTTGAAATGATATTTTTCAATGGCTTTAATGATGTTTATATATAACATCCATCTTACCATGTCACATGCCATTTAGGAAGAAAGGGTTGCATGGGAATGGCGGAATATAATAGTTGGTTAAACCAATGATTAGATGGGTTAACGATCTTTAACTGGTTTACAGTTAAACTCGCTAGTTCAACCAGCGTTGTTATTTAACTATCTTAGTTTGCCAAAACTGTTAGGATTTTCTAAGCATTAGTGAAGAATGGTTGGTTTAACGAGTGGTTTTTCTCGAGCATTGACATGTTAATATGGATGCTATTTTAATAAAATTTGATGTTTTAGTGGGGTTGTAGTGCTAAAGTTGGATATGTTGAGTATGTAGATGGTTATTGTGGATTGCATTTATTTTCTATAAAAGGTTTGTTATTGAAGGTATAGGGTATATTGTTTTAATTTAATTTGGTAGCACTTTATGCATTTAACTAAATGTACTTTTTTTTTCAATGTTATACTCCAAGTAATTGTTGAACTCGTTAAATTAAAAAGTAAATAATTTTTATTAAAATTTTTAAATTTTTTATATAAAACATTATAATGGAAAGATTTTCAAAATCTTTTTTGCATGTATATTCTTCATGTATTATCTAACTTATTTGGATATTAATAATAAATTTTAGTTTTTAAAATAAATCAATAGGGATCTCTTAAATTTATCTGAACTTCTTTCATCATCTTGACCATCAAATTTTTAAAGGAGATGATTGTTCATTTATCATTGCTTTTCTCTTAAAAAACTTGTTTATTAAATATAACATATTCAAAAAATATATATATGTTACAAATATATAATTTAAACAATATTTTAGTCTTTAAGTATGAATGAATACTCAAGTGATATAATTATACTTGAGTTTGGAAAATAATTCAAAATTAAATACCAATGCCTTAGGGACCGCCACGCATCAAGAGCCACCATGCTGCAATTCCCTTTTGTCGCAAGGCCCCCTCTACCGCAAGGCCATCTCTGCCACTAGGCTGCCTCTGCCGTAACGTCCTTTCTAAAGATCCTTTTTTGCTTCAAAATATTCTCTGTTCCAATGGTAGTCACAACAGCCTTCAGACCAATAGACTACTTCAGTTGTTATTTGAAGTACCTGGACATCAAAATGACATGCAATGGCCATATCGTCCCCAAATCTCACTTTTTCCATAGTGTATGCTCAATTATTAGATGCTTATTGGGTATCTTAAAAATTTTCCAACCACCTTCAAAGTCAATGTGAACGCACTTAGTACGCAGTAAATCAATTAGTTTTGCAGATTTTGCGTTCATTGGTGAAACTATTGGATTATACTAAATAACTTTCCATCGAAATAAAAATTGTCTAAGACTAAAAAATGTATTTTTAATTTATTTAATATATCATAATTGATTAAAATAGACAAAATGAGTAGATGAGTCAAAATTGCATATATATTAACTACAAAGTAACCACACCAACCATCATTTAACCCCTTGAACAAACTTCTTTCATTAATTGCTTTCAATGGCTTGTATTGATTTGAAGAGAGGCCAACAGCAGAATGACAAATTGTGAAAAATAGAAGAGAATAAAGATTTTTGAAACAAAAAAAAAAACAAAAAAAACAGAAGGTGTAGAAGGATCAAAGAGTGCATAATACCAAAAACACACAATTAAAAGAGAGTTATAAAAATATCAGATTCCACAACCATCTAAATCTCATCTTTAGGTGGATTGCTAGTGGGCACTGTTAAGATTGAACTAACATGAGAAAATTCATGTGTTCTGACTAGAGCTCTCTCTCCCTCTCCAACAACTGTTTAAATGTTATCAATAGAGGAAACAACCATAGTTTTCTATTTAAATAGATAATCGAATCTTCGATTTTCTACTTAAATAGATGTTGTTGTCAAGATACAACAATAAATTTATTTGACTGGATATATCGTCATCAAGTTGTTTGTATCTACAGAAAAGAAAATAGTCAAAGGGTGCGGAGAGGTCTCCACCCAAACATTCCAATGCTTAAGTTAAATACTGAAGACGGTGAAGGTCGTATTCAAACCAGTATCCGAGACATACCTCTTTTGGAATGAGTATTTGCTTATTTACACCTTTTAGCCCTAAAGGTTATTTTGGGCTTTTTGGACTTTCTTGGTCTTTTAATGGGTTTTTGCATATAACACAACAATAAATAACTGAATCTTGGATGAAAAAGAAAACCTAATCCTAGGGTTTCCTTAATGAGCCCTCCCATTAACTGGCCCAATAACTTACATGCTCTCCATATCTTTTTATATCAAGCATAATTAAAAGTCATGATAAACCTAGACCCCAAAACTTAATTGGATCAATTTAGTGGGTTTTATGATCTTATCAACTTGTTTTTCACAATCAAAATTTCAATTAGTGGTAGCCCATGCACAAAAAAAATAAAAAAATAATTCTAACATTCTCCCACTTGGGCAACATAATTGGGCATAGTATTTTGAAAAAAAAAAAAGAAACATTATATTTAAGAAATGACTCTTCAATTGATTAAACATTAGTGACCACATATTTAAAACATCTCGGTTTAGAACCTTGTTCAAATAAACAATTAACATCAAATACTGACAATCATCACAATTTTAGGTAGCGTAACGTAGGTTCTAGTTGTGATAAAATGTATGTTGGTGTTGCTTCATGTGATCCAAAATATACATATGAACCAAGGAACCACATTCGGTCCACTGTATAACCAAAACCTTGGTCCTTTGTGGTATGTTTCTAAACTTAAGTAACATTGTATCACATATATGGAGATAAAATTTGTACTTGCATGAGTTCAAGACTTAAATTATTGGGTTCTAATTTGGTATTAAATTAGCAATGTAAAGCTACAACTAAACAAAAATAAATCGCCGCAAAATGGCAATCATATGACCATTACTCGAGCGATTTTTCAAAACTACCACAAACTGACCTACAATGGACATTTTGACACTAAATCTCCCTTTTCTCATAGTGTATGTTCAGTTATTAAATGCTTATCGGCAATCTTACAATTTTTCCAACAACCATCTTCAAGGTCAATGTGAACGCACTTACTAGGCAATAAATGAAATAGTTTTGTAGATTATACGTTCATTGATGAAATTGTTGAGCGATATTATATAAAATTCCATAAAAAAAAAATAAGACTACAAAATTACAATTTTAATTTATTTAAAATCTCAAAATTGGTTAGAATAGATAAAAGGAGTAAATGAGTCACAACTGAATATATTAACTATAAAGGCAGCATACAACCATCATCTAACCCCCTAAACAAACACCTTTCATTAATTACTTTCAATAGATTGCATTAAGAGAGCCCAACATTAGTATAAAAATGAAGAAGTGATAGATTAGGAAAATTAGAAGAGAAGAAAGATTTATGAAAGAAAAGAATGGAAGGTGCAGAAGGATCACAGAACAGCAATGGGAGCACTTATTCCAATTCAGGCTTTGGTAATTTTTAGCAAAATACTCATATTTTATTATTCTAGTGATTTATACTTGTACAAAATGATTCTCGTAATACCTTGCAATTTGACAGAGGAGCCAACCAAGAAAAAAGTTCGTCAAGTTCTGCCTGCACTTGATAATGATCGTCATTTGCTTGTGTCTAGGGTCACAAAGATAATGCGCCGGGCACTGCCGCCCAAAACCCGCATTACTAAAGAGGCCATAGAGGTCATGCGACATTGTACAACAAACTGTATCCATTTGGTTACTGCTAATGCAAACATAGGTTGCAAACAAGTCAATCGCAAGAAAGTCTCTGTTGAAGATGTCATTTCGGCAATAGGCAGGATAGGGCTTGAGGACTATCTTGAGCCTTTAACGTTGTATCTGAACAAATATCGTGCCATAAAACAAAATTGTGGTGTCCTGCTTGCAAAGGGTTCGGGAAAGAAAAGACATGCCATGGATGTCGATGAATCCTTAGAAAATGATGCTACTGGCGATAGCAATGCCAATCCTAGCAAGGATGACGATGCCAAACCAAGCTTTCTTCACTAGCCTTGGTTGAAATGATATTTTTCAATGGCTTTAATGATGTTTCTATATAGCATCCATCTTACCATGTCACATGCCATTTAGGAAGAAAGGGTTGCATGGGAATGGTGGACTATAACAGCTGGTTAAACCAATGATTAGATGAGTTAACGATCTTTAATTGGTTTATAGTTAAACCCGCTAGTTCAACTAGCGTTGTTATTTAACTATCTTAGTTTGCCAAAACTGTTAAGATTTTCTTAGCATTAGTGAAGAATGGTTGGTTTAACAAGTGGTTTTTCTCAAGCATTAACATGTCAATATGGGTGCTATTTTAATAAAAATTTGATGTTTTAGTGGGGTTGTAGTGCTAAAGTTGGATATGTTAAGTAAGTAGGTGGTTATTGCGGATTGCATTTATTTTCTATAAAAGGTTTGTTGTTGAAGTAGCACTGCTAGGACGTACGAGGTCAATTGTTTTAATTTAATTTTTTAGCACTTTATGCATTTAATTAAATGTATTTTTTTTTCAATGTTATACTCCAACTAATTGTTGAACCCATTAAATTAAAAGGTAAATAATTTTTATTAAAATTTTTAAATTTTTTATATAAAACATTATAATGGCAAGATTTTCGAAATCTTTTTTATATGTATATTCTTAATGTTTTTTCTAACTTATTTGGATAATAATAGTGATAAATTTTAGTCTTTAAAATAAATCAATAGGGATCTCTTAAATTTATCTGAACTTCTTTCATCATCTTGACCACCAAATTTTTAAAGGAGATGATTGTTCATTTATCATTGCTTTTCTCTTAAGAAACTTGTCTATTAAATATAACATATTCAAAAAATATATATATTACAAATATATAATTTGAACAATATTTTAGTCTTTAAGGATGAATGAATACTCAATTGATATAATTATACTTGAGTTTGGAAAATAATTCAAAATTAAATACCAATGTCGTAAGGACAGCCATGCATCAAGACCCACCATGTTGCAATGCCCTTTTGTCGCAAGTCCCCCTCTACCGCATGGCCATCTCTGCCACAAGGCCACCTCTGCCGCAAGGTCCTTTCTAAAGATCCTTTTTTACTTCAAAAAATTCTCTCTTCCAGTGGTAGTCACAATAGCCTTCAGGCCAATGGACTACTTCAGTTGTTATTTGAAGTACGTGAACATCAAAATGACATGCAATGGCCATATCATCCCTAAATCTCACTTTTTCTGTAGTGTATGTTCAATTATTGGATGCTTATTAGGAATCTTACAAATTTTCCAGCCACCTTCAAAGTCAATGTGAAGGCACTGAGTAGGCAGCAAATGAATTAGTTTTGCAGATTATATGTTCATTGGTGACTATTGAATGATACTAAATAACTTTCCACAAAAATAAAAATTTTCTAAGACTAAAAAAAGTATTTTTAATTTATTTAATATGTAACACCTCACTTTTCAAATATATAATGATGCTAAATAGAAGCTATTTAGGCTGTTTACAATACACGAGAATTATTGAAAATCCTTTATCAACGAAAGCGAGGATCAAACCTGAGTATGATAAATAGCTAGGATTTCCACAAGTTTAATAAAAATCTATCATGCACTAACATATCAGAAACCATAGCAGCCTCACGGATACACAAGTCTAACACAAGTCACATATCCGAACACGTTTCCTAACATTTACCAAACATTTCCACGGTATTTTAACAATAGCGTTTGCATGTAGCTTATAACACAACTACAATATATATTAACCTTATACATATTTTAGTTTAAGTAACTTAACTGCTATTTACAATACGACCTTCAAATTTCAACTCGTACAATAATCTCAAAAAGTATAAGGTCTAACATCTACCACCTCTTTGCTTCTTCTTGAACTCAAGCTCGAGGTACCTGGCACATCAGACTTACCTGGGATGTTGAATATCCCAGAGGTATGAAACAACCAAATTAGACAATAACATCTAAATGAAATTGTTCATGAAAGAAGAATATATGTGTGCAAGTGTAATATATAGTATGAAACCTCTCCATGTGGTAGCAATGTCAAGATGTTGCAATCACCCCCGCAGTCATCATGCTAACACATTGGTTCACCGTAAAATCACGAGATCTTGGCTCACCGCAAGAGCACGAGATCACCCATGATGTCCCAACAACTAGTCACAATTACCAAAATGACATGATGTATGACAAAGTAGAAGGAATGCGCATAAACCAAGGGAAATATGATATGCAAGCCACAAAAGCATGATATGTAAGTTAACACCCATATCGAAATGAAACCGAAATGATCGAGATGAAGCGAAAACATGTAAAAACCACTCACCTTGATTGTTTATCTTACAGGTATACTATTCACACTTGTTGGTCTAGGTTTTCTGTAAAACACACGAGTTTCGGTGAATCAAATATCAAATATTTTTACATAAGGTTGTAGCACATTAAATAAGAAGTGTTTCTAAAAATTTTAAGGAAAAACCAAGGTGCCACGCGCCCTCACGAGTAGGCTAAACTGGCGTGTGCAATGCATGCGCAAGTCATCTTCTCCGGTGATGACAGACTGCACTCGATTTTTCGACCATATCTCTCTCGTTTTAGCTCTGTTTCAACCCCCGTTTAAACCTACAGCTCCCTCTCTTTCCCCTTTATAGGAATATAAACCTAAACCAAACTTACCTCGCTGTTTTCTAGCAATTTGGGCCTAGATTCTAGTGAAACTTTGAAAACTCCAACGAGGCTCGTTTCTCCACCGATTCTGCTCATTCTTTTTGTAGAATTTCCCTCTTTCTCAAAAATAGATTCCTCTCCTCAAATCCGCTCAACTTAGCCTAGTTTTGGCCCAAATCCCAACCTGAATGCTTTATTCCTCACCCCAAGGCCCTATTATAGATTTTTTGGCCAATCTTGTCATGCCACTTGTCCTGCCACCTAGCACCGTAATCATTACACCGCTACTTGTCCCTGCCACTTCATGCCTTGGTTTGTGTTCCTTACTCTATCTAACCGTCAGTTCATTCAATTCGTTATTTTAACGGTCTAGTTTCAGGGTTTCAAGAATTGCATCTTGGTCCAAACTTTTCGGGTAATTTCATTTGACCCCTTGCCACTTGGTCCCCAACCATCCTAAAATTTCCCTTATGCCCCTAGGAAAAAGGTTAATTATGTTGATACTCCAAATTTTTAGGTAAATTACACACTTCAAAAAATCCATAATTTAGTGATGGATTTAGCGACGAAATTTTTCCATCACTAATTAGAGACGTCTCAGTGACGGATAGTCCGTCACTAAAATTTAGCAATGGATTTGTGACGAAATATTCCATCATAAATTTTTTTAATTTTTTTTTTAAATTTAACGACAGAATTAGCAACAGAATATTCCATCACTAAATAATTTTTAATATTTTTTATTAAATTTTTAAATTTAGCGACGAAATATTTCGTCGCTAAATAATTAAAAAAATTAAATAAAATTAAAATTATTTAACCACAAAATATTCCGTTACTAAATGATTTAAAATTTTAAATTAAATTAAATTCTTTAGCGACAAAATATTCTATCTCTAAATAATTTTAATTTAATTTTTTTTAATTATTTAGCCACAGAATATTTCATCGCTAAATTTTAATTTTTTATTTAAATTATTTTTATTTTTCAGGGACGGGGTTATCTCGTCGCTAAATTTTAATTTTTTATTTAATTAAATTAAAATTATTTGGTGATGAAATATTCTATTGCTAAATAATTTTATTTTAATTTTTTGTAATTATTTAGCCATAGAATATTTCGTCGCTAAATTTTAATTTTTTATTTAATTTATTTTTATTTTTTAGCGACGGGGTTATCCCATCACTAAATTTTTACATTTTTTTATATAATTTATTTTTATTTTTTAGCGAATGGTATGACTCCTCGCTAAATTTTATTTTTTTTTATTTAATTTATTTTTATTTTTTAGGGACAGGGTTATCCCGTCGCTAAATTTGGCATTTTTTATTTAATTTATTTTTATTTTTTAGCGACGGGGTGTGAACTCGTCACTAAATTTTAATTTTTATTTAATTAAATTAAAATTATTTAGCGATGAAATATTTCGTCGGTAAATAATAAAATAATTAATTAAATATAATTAAAAAATAAATTAATAATTAAAAACTTTAGCGACGATACTAATCCGTTGTTAAAAAAGAAAAAAATAAATTAAAAAATAAAATTTATTAATTATGTATGGAACAAAGATTAAATAAAAATTAAAATTATTTACTATTAAATGCATATTTTATGTATGTTATTTACAAACCAAAATATATAAATTGATATGATATTGTAAAATTTATAATAAGAAATATGTATTAAACTAATTTTTAATCAAATAAAACTTAAATATTTGAGAGATTAATTAATTACAACATTTAAGTGGTACATTAGTAGAGTTAAAATTTACAACATTTATTTTAAGTATTAATTTATAAATTTAAAATATTTAAAATTTAAAATCTTAATTTAAATTAAAATTAAAACAGCTGGCACCTAAATGTAGTATATAATTAATATGTGCAGTGTATGTAATAAGGAGGCTCGCAGCTCGAACGGTAGTGCACGCACACGCGCACACAGAGGACCAGGGATCGAAACTGAGGCAAAGAAAAGAATGTGTTGGGATTAATTTCCCAGCTCTACACGTGGCAGCTTAAGGGGGAGCCACTTGGTTGGTAGTAGCAACACCACCTAGCGCCTGCAAGGCAAGGGCACAAATAAAAGTCAGTGATGGAAACTGTTATGTCACTAATCAGTGACAGAACTTTTTTCGTCGTTAATTCGAATTTATTTTAATTTTTTAATTTTTATTGTGTATTAGCGATGAAAAATTTTTTGTCGTTGAATTTTAGGGACGGATTTTGATGTTTTTGCGACAGATATTTCCGTCGCTAAATGTTGTTTTTCTTGTAGGGACAATTTTACTCGAACTTTAATAACTCTTATTTTGTCACTGCCTCAGAAACTGAACTTTTGTCTCAAGACTTCCACAATCCCTCGAAATGTCCTATTTCCTCAAGTATTTGAATTTAAAAATCTCGAGTATTACATCTTTCTCCCCTTAAAATAATTTCGTCCTCGAAATTCTATCTCATTTCTCAAAACTCACATATTGAGGTAACTCTATGGTGGATAACATACTCGGCCTGGCGTGCCTCATCTAGTACGGTTTTCCTTAATTCCTTGGCTTCAGGCAGATAAATTTGATTTAGAAATCGAAGTCAGGGTTTTTGACCTATTCTCAATCGTCAACACATGACCACACCTTTGAGTCTTCTAAAATAGCTTGTCATTTCTATTCATCAAATGGGAGTGAATCACTGGGCTAGCGACGTAAATAGATTCTCCTTTGGGAATCACATCCATTATCAACAAGCTAAAAGCCTCCACCAGCTCCTACTCTTGGGTCATCAGGTCAGGCTACTAGAGCAAGCTCGTTTTCACATTAGCCACCACGTTCACCTAGAATAGGCTATTAGAGCAGGCTCGTTGGTCACCATGCATTTGCCCTGCTAGAGTGGTACTAGATCGAACAATCGTGACCCTTCAAAAACTCCATTTACCTTTGTTGCCCCCACTCAAATCCCATGAGTGAACAAGTACCTCAAGCTTCCACGAAGACCTCAAATTTTCCCCACAAAATAATGCCACCAAATTTTAAGGCAAACATAACTGCTCCAATTCCAAATCAGGGTAAGATAATGATACTCACAATTTTTGACTACCGTGACCTATACATTTCCATGAGGAGATACTCTTGCCCAGCCTTTAGAAGCATCAATATAGACCATGAGTCCACCCTGTTCCACGAGGCATTGCAAAGATAGGAGCAGTAGTTAACTTTTCTTTTAGCGTATCAGTGCAAGCTGTAAATCCTCCCTAAAGCACTGCTAAATAAGAATAGAGGTTTACTTATTAAAGCTATACTTACCTACCTCACTCTACTTAGCTTGGTTTTTCTCGACTCATGCTCTTAAGTGTGCCAGAGTATGTTTATCACTATATCAACACTAATATTAACAGGGCATGATTCGGATAAATCAAACCAAAGCTAGTCACTTATAATTACTGGGGTGTATAATTACCTGCATACTAAACCGAAGATCAAGCCTGTAACTAGAATTAAATTTTCCCTTCTTCAAAACCAAGTATGGAAACCAAGACCCCACGACCCCATTGCTTGCTATTGTGGGAAAACACATTTCCTAAGCAAGCCCACAACACATCACATGCTTACATCAAGGAAAACATACCATTCATAGTTACAATTTTCCTCCAACCCACGTATGCAACCACAGTTTTATCACCTTCCAAACTTATAAATGTAATGACCCGATAGCGGATTTGGGTGGTGTCATTGTGGGAATAGGATATTTAGGACATTTACTTGTATTGCTGATAATTTTAAAATATCTATATGACATTCTTGGAGGTTGTGGCAAATAAGAAGGGAACAGGAAAAGTAAAGGATTTGACCTCGGTGAAGTAGGAGCCACCATATACCGAGGTACGTAATGGAATACTATTTGAGACTTATGATACTTAATTAATGTCTACATTACCCTTGTGCATAAAGGAATACTTTTGTTAAGTATAAAGGGCATTTTAGTAATTAGTAGAATATGTGTATATAAATAGAAGAAGGGTTTGATTTCTTGTATGAAGAGAGAATAAATTAAAAAGGCAAGAAGAAGGAGGAGAATGAGAGGTCGACCAAGAAGAGGAAGGTGAGCTAGGGTTCTCTTCTCTTCCAGTTTTCCTTAATTTTGTGCCTCCAAAAGAGAATAAACAAGTTGGGTTAGCTTCTCTTCTTCTTTTCTTACCTACTACTCTCATTTTGGGGTGTAGGAACAAGAATACTAGGGGAAAGCTATCTCAAGCAAGACCTCGAAGAAAAGCTCCAAGAGGCAAGCTCTTACTCCTTCCCTCTCTTCTCTATTCCTTGGTCTTGTTGAAGAGTGGGTTTATGTGGGAGTATTCCCTCAATTTTTTGAAAAGAGCTCTTATGGGTGTTATATAAAATAGCATGTAAATCTTTTTTATCCTCTTTTTATTTGATCTTGTTTATATCCTTTAAGACTTTATTTAGGGTTTGTTCCACCCTATAAATTCTTGGAAAATATGTATTTTTGCATTAGAGTGGAGGTTTTCAAGGTTTGGGGTGGTTTTGGGGTGATTTTGCTCGTCCGTTGGGGTTTCTGGACTCAAGAGTCGACTGGAGGGTGTGAAAAGTCAACTCTATATGAAGGGTTTTCGGTTAGGTCGACTAAGGTGATGTAGGGGTCGATTGCGCCTCAAAAATCAACTTCCCTTGTGTCAAAATTCGACTCCCACAAAAAAGACTACACTGCACAGTCTGTACTCTTTCGACCATAACTTGTTATGCCGATGCCAAAATTGGGATCTTTTTTTTTTTTTTTTTTGTAAACTAGACTCAATAGGATTTGTTTTGATGTGGGATTCAAGCCATATGGACAAGTTTTGAGTGGTATCCTCTTGGTTCCAAAACATGACACGCGTGTATGCCAAGGCATTGGGTGGGAGCTGACACTACAAGAAATACACTATTTAGCGACGGAATTAGCGATGGGACAAAATCCGTTAGTAATTAGCAATGGATTAGCGACGAATTTTTGTATTTAAATTTTTGCGATGGTTTGTTCCGTCGCAAATATTTTTTGAATTTAGCGACAGAATTGGCGACCGAAACCCCATCACAAAAAAGAAAAAAAATAAATTAAAAAAATTAAAACTTTAGCGATGGAAAATCTATCGCTAAAAAAGGGAAAAAATAAAATAAAAATTAAAAACTTTAGCGATGGAAAAAATCTGTCGCTAAATAAGGAAAAAATAAAAAAAATTTAAAAATTTAGCAACAGAATAAATCCTTCACTAAAAAATAAAATAGAAATAAAAAACTTTAGTGATGGAAAAAATCCATTGCTAAAAAAAGAAAAACATAAAATTAAAATTAAAAACTTTAGCGACATAAAAAATTTGTCACTAAAAAATAAAATAAATAAAATAAAAATTAAAAACTTTAGCGACTGAAAAACATTCATCGCTAAAAAATTAAACATATATTAGAAAAATAAAAAAGTTAGCGAAGGAATAAATTTGTCACTAAAAAAGATAAAAACTAAAAATTTAAAAATTTAGCAACAGAATAAATCATTCGCTAAAAAAGGAAAAAAGTAAATTTAAAAAATAAAAACTTTAACGACAGATTTATATTTTTTATTCAATTTAATTAATTTTTTTTTAATTATGACAAGTTAAAATTTTCGTTATTTTTCTTACATCTATGTACTTTTATTTATCTCTTTTTTTTATACATTAAAGTAAAGTGCTTAAATTGAATAAAAAATACAAATATAAAAATTAATTTAACTTAAAAATATAAATAAATAAGTGTAATTAAATAACAAAAAATTTAAATGACTGTACAAAAAAAATGTAATAGTACATAAATAAAAATCTAGATGTGCCCCATATACGCTTATGTTTTTGAAAGATATTGATCTTTATTATTGAGTATTTTGTTATCCTTTAATGGATACCCATCTTTTTAATTAAATAATATGCAAATAG
Organism: Diospyros kaki; assembly: GCA_036245055.1. NCBI lineage: Eukaryota > Viridiplantae > Streptophyta > Magnoliopsida > Ericales > Ebenaceae > Diospyros > Diospyros kaki. The sequence continues at coordinate 11,730,186 of BSEG01000003.1, forward strand.
AATGTAAGCCCCCACCCTAGTCCCCAAAGAACCAGAGGGGGTGCCCTACGAAAGCAAAGACAACCGGGATCCTGGATAAACCTGTCACGCATGCATTGATAATCACAAAATAACGTGTTAATAAAAACTTGCCCGCCCGGCATGAACAACAAGTATACAGACTACTAAACAACACCAAACTCTAGGCATACACAGCCTGGCATGCAAAACATACAATACTGGCATACGAGCCATAACAATACATCAATCCATACAGACCAAAGGAAACTAAGGAGAGTACACTCTAGAAGTGACAAAATACAAAAGAACTCTCAGGCTGACGATACTAAGTCTGCATGGCCTTATACACCACCTACCTTGGATGTCAGGAACCGCTAGACTTGCCCACAACTAGATCCTTGCTTTTACTTGGAGTGAAGAGAAAACAAAGTGAGTCCAAGTGACTCAGCAAGCTCATAACGAATGAAAGGACAAATAGAGGAGGCTCTAAGAGTAAATCTGTACCTCAAGTGCATAATTAAACGAACTCATGCATAACATGCCATGTAATCACATAAATCGCTACAGGTACCAACAGTATAAATAATAATGCACATATACAGGATCTTGGGGCCTAAATAAGAGAATGCACTAGCACTCAAGTCCTTATAACAAACTTCCTACTGCCCTGAAGGCAAACTATACTTATACTATGAGCCGAACCTCTCTGGCCCGAAGGCCAACTGTAGGTAAAACTAGAGTCAAAGCTTGTTGGCCCCTAAAGGCCGACTGGACCCGAAGGCCAACTATAACTCAGAGACTGGCGCCGAGACTCATGCAAATGCAACAAATAAGAGTGACATAGTAGACTAGACAGGATACAAAGCCCTCATAATCCAAGCATCCCGCCAAGCCTTGCCCAACTAGTAAATCAGGCGTCAAATGCAATTGCTTGTGTCTACCAACTACAGATAAATATATCATGATCGTGTAACAAGCACTCAAGTGTAAATGAATCACACAAAATGCATAAACCCGACTTGAGTGTATGTTTAGCACTTGGACGTGTCGTATGAGTTTAACTAGTTGGAATAAGGAAAGCAATGATAAATCAGTCATCCGATCCCTAAGGATATTGGCTGGCATCTAACCTGAATATCCCTATCTTCATTCCGTTTAGAGAGTAGAGAGTGAACAAACTCTCTGAAAACACAACCAAAGTACACTGGATATATTTACAGCCTCTATTGTCTTATTAAATTATACGCTTATAATAATATAAAAACTTAATATATTCTTACATATAATACATGTATTATTAAATTTTTAATAAGTAATATGTATCGTTACATATGGCAAATTAAATATATCATTTACTTATATTATTGCTTATATTATTACTAAAATACGTGTTATTTACTAATATTGACACGAGCATAGATAATATTATTTACTAATGCTATTTACATAGATATCTCAAGTTGGAACTAATGACGTAGGGCAGCCCACTTTTACACACTTATACATACTTATAATAGTAATAATACTAATATTAATAATAATATTAATGTCAATATATAATAATAATAATAATAATAATAATAATAATAATAAGCAATATGACAACTCAACTTTTAACAATATGCCAATATCATAATTTTGTACTCACAGCACCAAATCATCCATTAACCTTAACCTTAAGCTTATTTAACACCCAAACGTCCCCTGTTTCATATGCACACATACATATATATATATATATTTGTCTCACTGCTACGTATGACACCACTTCAAACCACTAGCTCTAAGATGCTCACACTCCCTCACACTGACACTCACACATGATGATAGATACACACACATATGGACACAGTAAGCTCCTTGGCCAAAGGCCATTTCTTTAATTTGAGCACACACACACATCACTTTCTTTAGCTTTAAACACACGCAGCACTAAAAACACTCACTGCACTTCTGCATATATTCACTTACACATAGCGATGCACCTATACACACCCGCACAATGAGCTTCTCGGCCAACACAGCTCACCCATGCACACAGCAACTGTCGGCCCACGATATCGCCAAGACACATACACTGCGTATATATATATATATATATAAAGCACACAGCAACACATACGCTAACCTGCGTATATATAGACATATATATAAAAACACTTCTTTACAAAACTCACTAACACATACAACTCAAACACCCCTGCAACTTATATCACTACTCGACGCCACTATACCGCTTATAGAATTCACCGAGACCCCATTCCCTTGCTGTAACTGTTCATGTATAATCCACCGCTTGAAATATATATAATTTGTTCACGGCACTAAACCACCGAAACTGTATATGCAAACATATATAAAACCACCGAAGCCCACAACTACAGTCTACACCCTCGGCCAAAACGGAAGCTCTGCATCTGCGCATGTAAATATATATATATATATATATCGACAAACAACCACTCAAAGCCCAGCTCACACTCTCACCGGAAGACAACAGTGGGTCAAGGAGGAGGAAAAATGGAAGAAGACTTGCCTCTTTGATTTGCTAGAAGCTGAAACAGAGCAATGCAATAGCCGCGATCTCTCCTGCTCTGCAATTTCTCTGCTTCTATGCTGCTTCTTCTTCCTCGTTTTCTCCTCCTTCTCACTCGGCCGGGCACTCATATCTTTCTCTCCTTCCACTCAACCACTCGGCCGAACACGTGGCCTTAGCTCGCTAATCACAGCCACAAACCCACCGCCTCAATCTGATTAACCTTAGTGGAGTCCGAAGCTCAGGGGAAGCAGTCGGTGGCAGCGTAAGCCTTTCAACTGATAATAGATTTTAATAGTAACTATAATAATAATAATAATAATAATAATAATAATAATAATAATAATAACAAAAATAATATTATTTACAACAATTATAATATAAATAATAATAACAAAGATATTAACAATAACTATATTAATAATAATATATATAATAATAGCAATTTAAATATTAACAGCAGCAAGGTTAATAATAATATTAACAATGATAATAGGAACTATAATAGTATGCATATAAAACTTAAATAAAAACCCACTAACACATGATAAATTTTCAGGTAATAATGCTAACACATCAAATTATCAAAGTATGATCAATGAATTTAAAAATAATAATTTCGGGCCATTACATAGAATAAAAATCATATCCACGATGTTGAGATGATATGTTTCACTTGTTTTAAATTTCATCATTAATTAGATGATATCAAGCTATATAATTTAAGAGTTATATAGGAACTTAGTAATGTTACTGAAATTAACTTTTAACAAAATATTTATAAAAATTTAATGTGAAATTCATAAAATATTTTGATTAAATTTAAAATCTGATTTGATAATGAAAATATTCATAGTTAAATATAGAATTTATAAAAATTTCAATTAAATTCAAAATTAGTGATGAATATTTCGTTTTTAAGTTATAAATTAATAAAACATGAAATTAAAAATTAAATTCAAAATGAGTGATGGAATATTTTGAAAATAAGTTTGAAAAATTTTGGGGTGCAAATGTAATTTTGAAAAGTTTAAACAAAAATACAATAAAAATATTTTATGCACATAATAAATCAAGGAGACTTTCAGATTAGCTGGTTGTGTAATGGCCCATTCTTAGATAGTCCTACGAGTATAGAATATCTGAAAGGAGATCATCACAAGAATGATATAGAACAATAACATATAACACCACATTACAATCCTTAGATAAATTCAGTGGAAGCCAATGTAAAGGTTTACAACATCTTGGCACCATGGCTTACATAAATGAAATATAAGGGCACTAACAAATTTTACAACATAAAATTTCCTCACACGTGCCCTCATCACAAACAATAACATAAATTGTCTAGTCTGGAAGGTCTCTATACACCTCTAACCCTAGGCTCTAGTCCCACTGGACTCGCCCTCAACCACTGCTTTACCTTTACCTAAAATGACATGAGAGTAAACAAGGTGAGCTACAAGGCTCAACAAGTATATTTATAAAGCATGGAGATATAGAATCAAAGGCATAGATAATCAAGATAGAATAAACAACTCTATGAAAAGATATCAGTAATAACACAACTCATAAGTTTTTCATTTACATCAATTTCTCATACTATGATTATTATACATATCATGTAGTCATTTCCATGCTCATGCACATGCACCAATAGTAAGGAATTTTTCACACAATTATCAAGTCTCCCACAACCAATATATCCATACATGAATATATATTCATCATGAAAATGCATCAACAAGTAATAACAATTTGAGCCTTGCCTACCGAGTTGATGGCCACCTCACCCACATCAGGCGCTCATAGGATATCCTTTTGTCACCCACGAACATAGCTGCCACGAAAAATAATAAGTGTGCAAAGATAATAATCATGCATCACACGTACATATCCCAATTTCATGTCAATTCTCAATGATTAAGAAAAATCACACATCATGCTTATTATGCATAATTACATAAATTAAGGTTCGCACTATCATGATTACATGGTAAATTTTTACCCCAACAATAATTACAATGAACCAAAATTTTATACATGCAAGAAACACCAAATCTTTCATGACTCTAAACCCTAATCAATAAATGTGTCATTCCTTAAGAAATATAGGGTAATACAAAACCCTATCAAGGCTTCCAACAAGACTCCACAAAATACAAGAAAATTTCAAAATTTAGCAACACAAAAGAGATATAACCCATTTAAAAAAATGGGGGTTTTTCATGGGCAAAAACCATGATATTCACATAGGAAGTGTATCAACACAACAAATTCTCAAAATTTTCAGATTTCAACTACAATTTCGAAAACCTATTTCGAGCTCATAACTTAGTCAAATATTATGAATAATATAATCGAATCGAAGCCCTAGACCTCTAGTTTCTAAAACAATAAATGGATTCAAAATCGGAAATAATCACAATGAGTTATACGCCAAAAACCGAAGTAATGACAGATTACACGAAAATAGAATTTTCATATTCGATTAAATATTTCACAGGGCACTTACAACCTCAATACTTGGTCAAAAATTCCAAATAAATATATCAAAACGAAGATCAAGAAGTCTAGTTTACATCACAACGAACAAATCTTGATTTGGATGTAAGCACAGAAAGTTATAGGCCAAAAACTGAAGGAATGACAGATTACACGAAAATAAAATTTTTAGATTCGAGTAGAGATTTCACAGGGCACTTACAGGTTCAATACTTGGCCAAAAATTCCAAGTAATATATCAAAACAAAGCTCAAGAAGTGTAGTTTACATCTGAACAAACAGATCTTGATTTGGATGTAAACATAGAAAGTTATAAGCCAAAAACCAAAGCAATGATAGATTACACGAAAACAAAATTTTCAAATTCGAGTAGATATTTCATAGGGCACTTACAAACTCAATACTTAGCCAAAAAATCCAAGTAATATATAAAAATGAAACTCAAGAAGTCTAGTTTATAATGAAATAAACAGATCTCAATTTGGATGTAAATACAGAAAGTTATAGCCCAAAAGTTTATAATGAAATAAACAGATCTCAATTTGGATGTAAATACAGAAAGTTATAGCCCAAAAGGTACAGCATACGCAAGTTGGCCAAAAATTTAACAATTTCAAAACAAAGAGCACAAAATGAATGGAACTTGCCTTGGATGAAGAAACCGAATTTAGAGAAGAAGAAGCCTGCTAAATGCTTCAAAGACACACCTCTTGAAGCACCAAATCAACAAAAGAAAAAAAAAAGAAAAGAAGAAGAAGATAGAAAGTTGGAGGAGGAGTAGAAGAAGAAGAAGAAATACTAACGAAAGAGAGAGAGAATGGAGCAAGAAAGCGAGGAGAAAAATAAAGAGGGAAATGGGGAATGTCTGCCACCCCACCCCTATTTATGCTTTCTCAACTTTGCCCCTCCTATTTGCACACACACATATATTCATGCCCTTTTATGTCATTTATCACTTATTTAATTTTTCTTTTAAATTTAAATCATCCTTTTGTAAATGGGCTCAAGCCCAAACCCATTCATCTTTCACATATAATTTAAGCCCAACTCATTTAATTAAGCCCAACATCTCATAAAACCCAAAAGACTTATTTTTAACTTGGCCCAACACTTGAGGTCCAAAAGATCTATTTTTCACTTGGTCCAACCCACTTAATTTAAAATCAACTATGGATTCAATCTATACATAGTTAGGCCCAATCCATTAAAATGGTTTCATTTAAATTCTAACTACCATTTGCCATGGACTTTCTCACATTGGCCCAAATCTAGTTTCATTAAACCCTCAATGCATTTTATTTAATTTTAAAATAATGCCATTATATATATATATATATATACACAAAAATAAAATAAATATCAATAATGACATAGACGCAATAACGGATCGTTATAGGTGTGCACGTGCGTGTGAGTTTTTGGAGGCTGGGAGGTCGAGGGTTCAATCATTAGAAAACACAAGAATGAATCATTCACTAGGAAAATAATTTTCGGGAGCAGGTATATATTTTTATTAATAGTGGAGTAAGAAGTGCCCATTAGTAGATACATATTTTTAATTGTAATATCAAACTCAAAATTATATATTTAATTAGCTAACTAAATTTTTTACTATGCTACACTTCAATTAATTGTATAATTGAGATGAATAATAATTTTTGACAATATTTTTAGTATTTTTAGTGAAAAATATAAAAGCAAGACTACAAAATTTTTTTTGCTACTATATTATATCTACATTGTTTTACTCATTTGAACAATAATATAAAAAATTATTCTTTAATCAATGAAAAGATCTTCAACTTTATCTCAAAGAGCACTTTGTAATACCCCGTGTTATTAGTGTTCGAAAATAAAGAAGGTTGTTAGAAACTTTCAAAAAAGTACCCTTGAGATAAGTGGATCCATGGGAATAATGGTGCCCTCAAAGAGGGGCATTTTGATAAATTTGGTCATAAGATCTAATAAAGGGTAAATGAAAATTTTGAAAAGTATTTCCTTGTTGGAATGAGAATTTGTTGAGAATTATTCTCATTTGTGCAGTTATGTGGAGATTGATGGAATTGTTAATTCCTAAGGACAAATTGGTAATTTGGAGTTCCTCCCCATAAAATTAATTATTTTGTGGAGAAAATACTTATATGTTGTGGAATTGAATTTTGAGAGAGTGTAATTCTTGCTTAAGAGCATGGAGAAAATATATGGATAATTAGGAATTAAAATGGAAGCCAAGTAGGAGTAAATTGGTGACACTTGGCAAGATCCCATGAAAAGACTCCAATTAAATTATGAAAATAAGAAATTAGCCTAATTGAGTATAAATAAGACACTTGGCAAGATCTTGTGAAGCAAGATGTGAAATTAAAAAGAAATTCAAATAGGAAAAAGAAAAGTGTCTTTCAAGCATTTAATGAGGCCATCATTAGGTGGAATTAAGAAAATGCAAAAAGGAAATAGAATATAATCAAGCATTTATAGTGAAAAAATTAGAGGAATTAAATAAATAAATTTCAAATAGAAATTAGTCTTTCAAGTGATAGTTTGAAAATGGTTTATTTAAATAAATGGGAAGGAAATGATAAATCCAAGAAGATCTAAATGTAGAGAATTAGTCTTGAAATGGGATTTAATCCAAGGGCTCTCATTCATTCTAGAAAGTTGGCATGGATTGCAAACATGATTAATTTTTTAATTAAAAAGAAAAGAATAGGTGGATGAGATTATTTTGGAAAGGAAATCAATGGCTAAGATTAATTCTTCTTTTAGGCAAGGATTGTGCTTTCTTGGATGGTGAGGATTAAGTCTCTCAATTCCCATCAATGGTGGAAATTAAATAAATCAAAATGCCATGGATTGAAATCTCCAATGGCTAGGATGGGGTTCTTTAAAAGAAAATTGGAGGACTGGGATTAAGTCTTCATTTTGAGTAAATTAAAAAATAGAGAAATTAGAGTAATATAAGTAAGAGGAAGGAGAAAGAGGCCAAATTCCTTTGGCCATAAATGGGTTAAACGTGTTGTAACATATTTTTTGATATATGAGAAAATATGTTTGACGAAAAACTTATCTTAGAATGAAAAATCTTTATGTGAATCTCATTTTTCGAAATAAGCTTTTCATATTTCGAAACATGCATGATTAGTGTTTAATGGGAATGTTCAAATGTTTGAAAAATCCAAAAATCATGCATCATGTTTTGAAACATCATTCTGCCATGTTTTTATACTTGTTTCGAAAGGCTTTTTGATAAGGCTTAAAAGTTTGTTAAGCTTGCATACTATATTTCGAAACCTATTTGATTCGATCATAAGCATATATTTCGAAACCTATATAGTATGTTTCAAAACTTCTGTCAACTCTATCAGAAGAGCATTCAAAAAATGTGTTGCATATGTTTTGATATACGTTTTTGAAACATGTTTCGAAACATCTGACTTTGTCAGCAGAATACTTGAAAAACCGACATGCTTTTGCTTTTTTAATTTCTTTTCATCCAAAAGCTGTTTAAAAGTTTACTTTGACTTAATCTCCATGCTCTAATGTTTTAATTTCAAAATCTTGAAAGTGGAGAATAAAACAAAATCATGTTAAAACATAAAATATTGTCTCCTACTCATTCTGTCTCTAAGTGCATAACCAGCTGTAATGACTGGATGTTTCGAAACTTCAGTGTAAAAGTGTGTTGTTTCGAAACCAACAAGGTATGTTTCGAAACATACTTTAACATCTTATCTCTAACGGTTATAATTATCCAAAATTCTATTTCTTAGTATATATATCAGTTCATTGAAGGCAAAAAGCACTTCTCAGAAGCATACATACAAGAACCCACATATAAGAAACATTGACATATTCACAAGCATAAGTGAACGAAATCCTTTTGACTAGCTGTTAAAGAAGATCCATTCAATCAATCCTTGGTGTGCATTATGGTGTGAAAAAGATAAGCAAACTAAAACTAACGTCTCATCTTTCTAAACTTTCCTCACCTCATACCAGTAGGTTTATACAACCATTTGGTAAGGTATTTCATTACAGTAAATCTGTTGGGTTGTAAAATATAAGTTTTATTTATCTTGTTATTGGTTGTAAGGTTTTGAGTTTAGTCTTAAAACTCATTGTGGTGTAAGGTTTGAGTTGAGCCATAAAAAACTCATCGTGTACAAGGTTTTAGGGTGAACCGTGGTAAAACCTTTGTTGTGGTTGATCACTAGTGAAAGTGATTATGTTTGAAAATCCTTCAAGTGGGTAAGTTTAAAGGTAATGGACTAGACGAGGTGCTGAACCACTGTAAATCTTGTATGCAATTATTTTACTATTTTACTTGCCTACTCTTATTATTCATGCTTTCAAAATACACGTTTTCAAAAGTTAAAAATTTCAAAATAAGAAAAACAGAAAAGAAGGTTTCAAAACATACGTAACAGAAAGGTTGGTTTCGAAACATACTCACTTAGGTTTTGAAACATACTTAACAGAAAGATTGATTTCGAAACAAACTCCTTGATATTTCGAAACATAGTGTTCTACAAACAATAGGTCTTTAAACTATCGAAGAATTTACCCTAATCCCAATTCACCACCCTCTTGGGATATATTTGCTATCATTTGGAACTAACAAAAGGAAGAAGAAGAGGTGGAGGAGGAAGAATAAAAACTCAAGTAAGAGGTAAGCTCTAGTGTTCTTGAGTAAGGGTCTTTTTTCCCACTCATTTAACTACCTTTATTTTTCTTATGATTTAAGGTTATTTATTTTTTTCTAAGGTGGTTGGAATCAAAGAGAGTCTTGGAAGGTTAGGGCTTGAAGTTCCAAGAAGAAAAGAGAGGTAAGGGATGACCCCAATGGTGGTGGTCTTACATGTATTTGTAAATATTTTTCTTTATGAGTTGCATGTAGTGGTTAACACTTGTATAATATGAATTCTAGTGTACCTATGGCCATATGGAGGACTAGTGTTGTTGGAAGGGTTGGTTGATGCCTTAACCTATGGATGTTATGATGGCATGGAAGACTACCCATTTTGCATTGCATTTTTGCATTACATGCTCTTTCATGCTTCATTTACTTATGCATTGCACCCTTACTGAGCTTTATGACTCAAGAGATTTTCATCCTCACCATGTAGGTCATTCATGTGCCAAGAGAAAATGGAAGTTTGCAAGCTTGAAGTTTGGAAGCTTTTGATGGATTTTTTGTTAGTTTATGGGTTGTGGAAGCCTAAAGCATGTATTGTAATTTTTATGAAAGTTATATATATATATGGTGTTGTTGTCGTGTGTATTGGGTTAGACCTTCATGGTTCATATTGGGGCTCAAATGTGAAATTTGAATAAAATTTGGTTTTGAAGGCTTGAAGGCCAAAGAGTCAAGTGGAGTGCAAAATGTCAAATTTTGATGTATTTTTTATATTTATTTTTTGTGGTGAAAATCTAAAAAATTTGGGTCAAAAAGCCCAAGAGAAAAATAGAAAAAGAGCGAAGGATGGTAGCTGGCAGCAGTTGGGGCCAGCGCTAGGGCGCACTGGACAGGCATCGCAGGGCCCTGGGCGTGCCAGCAAGCCTTGCCGGCTATTTGTTTTTTAAAATTTCTAGAAATTTGAGATTTTGGGGGCATTTCTGGATTAATTTTGGGCCATGTATGAATTTTCAAAATAAAGGGATTTTCGGATATTTTTGAAGGTGAATGCCAGAATTTTGGAAAATTCAAATATATGAGTTTTTTTCTTGAAATTGGAAAAATCAATGGATATGTTTGGAATTTTGAAATATATGGAGCCTGGTAGAATATTGGAAAAGAAGAAGAAAAAAAAAAGGTTGTTTGGGTAAGTTAAATGGAAATTAATTTGAAAAGTGTGGAATTTGCTAGTCCATTCTGAGAATGAGGGAAGGAAATGACGAAGCTTAGTTCTCACCTAGGGTGTTTCGTGTTGAAACATAGTTCGTCCTTCACATTCAACCGGACATGTGAGCAGTTCGAATGATTGTTCACGACTAGCACCTGTAAGTGGGAGCTGGGCGTTACACACTTTTAAAGAGATGATTGTTCATTTTGTTTTTCTCTTAAGAGACTTGTCTTATACACAAGATAGGCTTTCTAGCAAGAATGCTAGATGATACAATCTCCTACAATACTTGTAAGCCCTCTAGCACTTGGTAAGTAATACAAACAAAAATTGCTTCAATAAAAAGAGAGAATATAAGAATTAAACTTTTCTGTTATAATATCTCTCAATTGATACAAAACTTAGAAAATAAATAACAAAAATGAATACGACAATAGTCTTGAGAAAATTGTGTCAATTTAAAGCATGAGAGATAAATATGAGCACTTGTAAGTTGCAACACTTGGACACTTATAATGAATGTTCTCAAATCCCATAAATGTCGCACCAACCAAGAATTTATAATTGAGGATGAGAAATGCCAAAAATCAAGCCATTGGGGACAATTGAGCTGCATTAAATGCACTTATTAAAAATAATTTTTAGTTTAAAGAATATATATAATTTAAAATTAAAAATTAATTAGTCAAATAATTTATATAATTATTATTATTTATAACATAAAAACTATTGATTATTTAAAAAATAAAATATTAATCTTGACCTCTCATTTTACAATCAAGAATAAACTTGCATACTATTAAAAAATATTTTAATTAAAAAATAATTTATTTCCTTCTTCAGTCATTGTCTTCAAGAACTCTTAGTATTTTATTTTTATTACTTTTTTTAATTTTTTTCTTCTTTATTTATCTCTTATATTTATTTTTTTAATTAATTTGAAGTCGTAAAATCAAATATCTATAAAAAAAACTATATTATTTTTAATAGTTAAAAAAGTATATTAATTTTAAAAAATATATATTAATTTTAAAAAATTTATTATTCAACGACAGACAATCACCCAATGCTAATTCTCCATATGCGATGGGTGACTGTCCGTCGCATATGATTATTAATTTTGCTTTCCTCTTAAAAGACTTATCATTTTTAGTTTAAAGATTATATATAATTTAAAATTATAAATTAATTAGTAAAATATTTTATATAATTATTATTATTTATAACATAAAATTATTAATTATTTAAAAAATAAAAAATCAATTTTTATCTCTTATTTTAGAATTAATAATAAATTTACATATTATTAAAAAATATTTAATTAAAAAAATTTATTTATTTTTCAGTCATTGTTCTTTAAATACTTTAAATGATTTATTTTTATTAGTTCTTTATTTTTTTCTCTTTATCTCCTAAATTTTTTTAATTAGTTTAATGTTGTAAAATTAAATATAATTATATTTTAAATAGTAAAAAAATATGTATTTATTTAAAAACTAATATATTAATTTTTAAAATAAAAATTTATTAACGACTGGCACTTGCCCATTGCTAATGTTAGCGACGAACAGGTGCCCGTCGCTAATTCTGGTAGGCACCAGCCCGCCCCCTTTCCCCACTCCTCATCACACTTGGCGCCCCCTTCCCCAATGCGCCCTCCACCCCGACACTTGGCAGCCCCCCCTCCTCCGCCTTATTTAAACGTCCTCCCTATTGAGTGTAGATTTTGATGATTGATGATTGGCATGTGTGAATGTGAATGTGAATTTACATTTATATTTTATGTACTAACAAAGCATGAAGCCTTCATAAGGCTTACAAAACTATTTTCTAGTGTTTTCATGTCACAGGTTATATATGGAAACTTCTTATATTTATATAGAGATTTGATTATATATGGAAACAAGTTTTTAGAGAGATTTCTAGAAATTTGGATATTTGAACTATATATGGAAAGTTTAAAAGATCTATATAGAAATTTTTGAAGAGATTGGAGTAGTCCACTATATGGAGTTCCCATATACATATCTTGGCGACATGGCATTAGTACGTAGCATTTTGATGATATGGCAGCCACGTGGAGCACACTCATCAAGGCTACATCATCTTATTGGTCTAAATATGGTAAGAGAATCATGAAGTAAATTTAAAGATTCTTAGAAGCTCCTTTACTTAGTTAAATATGAAAGAATTTTTTGAATTGCATTCAAATGAAGAAGTTAAAGATTCAGTATTATTGTTCAACATTAATGGAGGAAATTAAGATTTGAAAATTAAACCTTGATAGATATTACTTTCCTTTATTACTGATTCTCTTTCATTAAAAGGATATGGAGACTCAAATCATGGAATCAAGTATCCTACTCATTATGGCTAATTGATATCTTCATTATGGGAGAATATTTTAAAGATATTTTGCATACATTCAGCTACACAAATTGATTATCTTCTTGTTGTCAACATTTTTAGTATGGAAACTTGACCAATTAAGGGCTTTTGAAGTTATAATTGATATCTTCATTGTTGGACAAATTTGTTTCAGTATTTGAGAATATTTGGATGGATTTTACACCATTTTGAGGTTTAAATTCAAATTTTAAATTAACTATGCTTGTTATGGAAGCTAAGGGGCAAATTGCACAATCAAAGGTGATTGATGATCAATTAGAAGTCAGAATTGATCATTTCTTATTTATGGTCGATTTTGCAAGAATTATGAAGGATTTTGATGATATTTTAATCCTTAAAATTAGCCATGCATTATTGGAATTGATTTGCTCATTCAAGACTGATTGGAGATCATCAAAAATCAAAGGTCTTGATGATCAATCGAGTTAGCTGATTATGGAAGGTAAATCAAGAATTCAAATGAAGGGTTGAGATTGGCTTGAAGTCTTGACACATGGAGGGCTGAGATTGATCAAATAAAGCCTACTCTAACACTATATAAAAGGGTATCTTGAAGGTTTTGGAACAATTTTTGGAAGTCCTATCATTTTCTATATTATTGTCCGAGATTTTCATTCTCTTTAAATCTTTCTGTTCCTTTATCTTCTTGAGAGAAAACTAAGAGAGTTCTCTACACTTCATTGTATTATTTTGAGAGAACCCTATTTCTCTATCACTACTGTTCTTGTATCTTGTAAAGAGCGTACAAAATCCAAACTAGTGAGTATGAGACTCTAGAAGTAGTTTGTGGTGGTGAAGCCAAGTGAAGGCTTCGGTGGTTGTAACAAAAGTTTCATATAGTGGATTTGGTTGAAAATCCTAAAGAAGGAAATCCTTAGGTTGTGGATATAAGCCATAAGGGCCGAACCACTATAAATCGTTGTGTTCTTATTCTCTTCACTCTTACTTATTCTTGCTTTATTATACTTGTTTGTTTTGGTTTTGTGCTATTTAAAGTAGCCGAATTCTAAGGCCTACATTCTTTGTGGTTATTTTGATTACATTCTGATTTACTTTAATTGATCATTCTTTGTACTAATTCAATATTTCATTTGGTTTATTTAAAGGCTTGTTATTGTGTGCATTCAAATCACTTGTTTTCACCAAGTTGTAATTTGAAGAGTATATTGGATTAAAGCACATACTAGTACAGTTAACGGATATCATATTATCCATTTAGTATTTAAGTGCTCCCGTACTCTCAACTACAATTTTGGTTTATATTAAATTTGTTTTCTCATATATATACGTGCATAAATTTTGCATTAGAGTTTTAAAAAGGAGTCAATTCACCCCCCTTCTTGACTAGGTTAGAACTCAACACTCCTCTTCGTTCCTCTCCACTTCTTCTCTTCTTTCAAATTTCTTCTTCTCCTTATTTTACATTGTTTTTCTCCCTGTCTCACTCTCATTGAAATCACAAAAGTGATTTTTATTTTGCTGTAATTTAGTCTTGATTCAAAAGATACAAACCTCATCAAGAATTGAAGGTATTTATTTTTTTAATCATTATATTTTTAGTTGTTAATCATTTTAGATTTAAAATACAATATTGAATGTTTCTTAGATAATAGATATTATTTGATTAATTGTTAAGTAATAAATATTTATTTATTACTTGATTAATATATATGTTCCATGATTAACCGTTAATCTTAATATTTCTGTTATTTATATTTATTGCATGTTTATTATTATTTATTTTATATTTATATTGTTATATATTTTATATATATTATTATATATTCGACATATATTATTATCATTATATATTATATGATTTAAATAAAAAAAATGATATTCAAAAGAGAGATTGGCCGGTTGAAAGGTTTACTAAAAAATTCTTAATGAAATTTAAATTTTTTATTTAATTTTAATTATAAATTTATCATTTTATTAAGATTAATAATATGATTGTAAAATAATTTTTTTAGGTACAAATAAATTTTTTTACTATTAAAATAATTTTTTATTTAATTTTATTTTTTACTTTAAATTTAATTAAAATAAATCTTAATAAAATTATATAATAATATATAATTAAAATTAAATTAATAATAACCACAGTGGGGGTTTAAGTGGGGTGGGGGGGTTTAGTTCACAGCAGGGGTTGTAGGGGGTGGTTAATTATAAATTTTGAATAAAATTTAAATTTTTAATTTAATTTTAATTATAAAGTATTAATATTAATAATATGGTTGTTGAATAATTTTTGTAGGTACAAATTAAAATTTTTTACTATTAAATGAGATATTTTGACTTTAAATTTAATTAAAATAAATCTTCAAAAAATTAGATAATAATATATAATTGAAATAAATAAAAACTTGTATATTAGTTTTGTTGTTAAGAATATTTTTTAATTTTTTAACTTAATTTTTTATTAAATCTCTTATTAGAAATTAAAAAAACTTAATCTTATATATTTTTTTAATTATATACTATAAATTAAAAATCTTAAATTTATGTTTTTTAATTTTTTAATAATGAATGCTAGTGTTCAAGATTTAAGCTCAAGGGTTAATTGAGCAAGGGATTAGTTGGATTAGTTCACAGAGGGAGGGTTTCCAAATTTAAGGAGTTATATTAAAATTTAATTTAGTTTCAATTAAAAATTAAAACTAAACTAAAAATTAAAAATTTTAGGATGCTATTGGATTGTCCAAGCCTAATCTCAGCCCCTTCCTTAGGCCCAATCTCGGTCCTCTCCTTAAGTCCCCTCCTTGGACCCAATCTCGACCCAGCACCAGCCTGCTACAATATTATTGCAATCCCCGTTGGGTATCTGCGCTGCCACCTCAGATCTCATCCTCATTAATGGCGAATCGCATCCACATTAATGAGGGTCTCGTCGCCACCATACTACCACCTAAAAACCTCCACCGGCGCTAGATAGTCGATCCTATCACCTCCAAACGCACAACACATGCATGTAGGAAAATGTCTCATTCTCCTATATCAGCCAACTTTCCTCAAAGCCAAGGTATGTTCTGACCTTTGACCTACTGATACACTGTCATCTCCTCATTCTCTTACTCACTCGAGCGTCATAGTACTTGTAGGTGTCAGTCGCCCCCCGGATGAACTCGTTGCTGGAGCCCGCGACCTGCCGTTGCGATCTCGCCTCCGATCGTCCTCTTTTGGTCAAGAAGGAACATCTAACACCCCACTGTGGGGCTCGGTAAAACTTACCTACCCCATAATTTCACTAGAGCCTTTCAAACCAACCTCCTTGTTGCCATACCATGGTGCGAACCAGAAGCGTCCCCACCCAAGAACCGAATAACCCTGACCATCTCCCACAAAACCCAGCTATCATAGAAGTCCTTCTTCAAATGGTCCAATAACTCTAGAATCAAGTTACGGAATTGACCAGAAACCAGCAGCGCGGCCAACCCAACGAGCGGATTAATTGCGATGGAGAAGGTAGTCGTCACCAAAACCACTAGGCTACCCACACCCCTATTCCCCCACCTTTCACGTCCTCTACTCCCACAGTCACCCATTTTTCCAAGTTTATCATGCTCGTCCCTTTACCCAACAACTTTCCTCCCCTCTACACCCTGGAACCTTATGATGGCACCACCAACCCCCAGGACTATCTCACCACATTTAGCGTCGCCATGCTAAGAAGCGGAAGCTCAAACCTGGTCAAGTGCTAATCCTTTCCTAACACCTTGAGAAAGTCGGTCATGTTGTGGTTCTCGTCCTTGGAGCTAAACTCTATCCATGACTTCTCCGAGCTAGCCACTCATTTCCTTACTCATTTCTCCACTAGCCGAGCCCATCATAAGACGTCGGCCAGTCTTATCAACTTAAAGCAGGGTGAGCACGAGCCACTGCGAGCATTCATGAACAAGTTCTTTCAAGAAACCCTCTAGATCAAAGATCTCAACCTTGCAATATCCTTGCACGCCATTATGGTTGGGCTACGAGCAGGCCCCTTTGCCGATTCACTGGCTCGAAAGCCCCATGCCATCCTAGCCGATCTCAGAAGGCACATAGTAGGATACATCAACATGGAAGAAGCCTCGGCCGCCCGACGCAACAAGGCTAAGCTATGAGTACAGCCGCAGTCGGCCCCCCAGTCAGGACCTCCTATCAGGCATCAACACAACCACAAGAGGGACCCCTACCAAAACTAAGAAAGTCAAGATCATAACAAAGGGTAGAGATAACCACCACGGGCCCTCGAGCCACCTTGGTTGCACTACAACGCATACACCCCCCTCACAACAATGCGGGATCGGATTTTCTAAGAAGTCTACAATGCAAGGCTCATCCCCCTTCCAGATATCAGCAAGCAACGACCCCATCGCGGTAACACTAGCACCAGCAAGTGGTGTGATTACCACTGTATGTTTGGACGTACGACCGAATAATGCGCCACCCTAAAAGACCAAATAGAGCAGTTGGTCAGGGAAGGCCATCTCCGTTAATACATTTATAAACCGGACTAAAGGTGATCCCTACAAGGCAACCCGAACAGGGAAAGGAGCCGCATCTCTCAAAGGCGGCACCAATCAGGCAACAAGAAAAACATCGGATCGCCCCCAAGAAATCTAGTAGCCGAGGTCATCGACACCATCTTTAGAGGCTTCGTGGGCGGAGGAGAATCAAGCTCGGTAAGGAAACGACACCTCCGAGCGATAATGTCAATAGATAGTGCCGAGAGGAAACCAAAGAGAATTTCCTGTCACCCTACAATCTCATTTACTGAGAAGGATTTCAAAGGTATCAATAAAAACCTCGATGATCCCATGGTAATCTCGATCATCGCCGTGAATTTCTTGGTAAAGAAAGTCCTTGTGGACCAAAGTAGCTCGACTGACCTGCTATACTTGCCAACCCTAAAGAAAATGGGAATCCCCGAAAGAGAGCTAAGACCATTTGATGGGAACCTGATTGGTTTTTCTAGAGAACAGGTAAGCGTCAGGGGCTACGTCGACTTGCTAACTTCATTAGGGACAACTCCCCTCGTCAAAACAATCTGCATCCAATATCTAGTCATTAACTATTGGACACCATACAATGCGTTGCTCGGCCGCCCATCTCTGAACAACTTAAGTGCAGTGGTATCCACTCCCCATCTAACCATAAAGTTCCCAGTGTCAAACACTAAAATCGGAGCCATACACACCGATCAGAAAGAGGCTCTGCAATGCTACCACGACAGTCTCAGGGTTCGAAGCCTCGAGCCTAACAAGGACAATAAGGGAAACAAAACTCCTGAGAGCAGCAATCAAGTGGCAGGAATAAGTAGCCAAGCCCCACACCCTAGCGTGCACATGGCAGAGTTAGAAAAGCAAAACCGGCCAGCATGTAACAGCCCACTTCTTCAGGGCATGTTATACCTTAGGAAAATTGGGTCTTATTTTTTTTTTAAACTACGATGCATCCGAAATTTCCTAAGGCCTATCTAGTGTTTAATTTACACACCAGAGATAAATACAATTTACAAAGCGGAAGCTGAATCGAACCTGCTCATGGTAATAATAACTGGACAAGACATTCATTATAAAGTTAATTCATAAGTGTCTGACAATAAATACAATGTACATAATTCTTAAACTGTTCATATTATAACATGGTATGGCTCATTTCCTCGTTTCTTGACGTCTCTTGTCATTACACATCTTCAACCTCGATAACATCACTGCAAGTCCCGACTGGAACGTTGAATGTTCCAGGGGCAAACCCAAGTTAGATGATCAACCATCTAAGTAAGGGTACATAATGCTATCTCATGTGTGTATGCAATGTCTTTCATCATAGGTGTCAACTGCACCTCTCATGCTACCCACCATTTTAGCGGCCACCTCTTTCGAAACCGGGGTGTATGAGTGCACACTTGGTAAGGTAGCGGTGCCAGTTCGTACTCCTTACGGCCTCATATGCGTGTGATCAATGATATCAACGTGTAATCATGCATTTCATAGTCATGTATGCATTCTATGTGATAGATACATATCAGGGCATGTCAATATGATGAAAACATTTTCGATGAAGTACCACTTACCTTCTAGAGCTTAGCGGGCTACCTCGAAATTCGTGTCTTGCCTCGATTTGTATGCCAACCTCAAAATTCGCACCAGACACCTCAACTTTGACCTCAAAACATCCTAATCACCATAGGTATTTGAATAAATATTAAATCCTATTCTCCCATAATTTCTGGCATTTTCTTTAATTTTCTCTCTATTTCTTCCTATTTTTCCTCAATAATTCCAAATTAAATATTTCTAGAAATATTTCTCAAATATTTCACCACAAAAATTTATAAAATAATATTTTGAAATTTCTGAAATTTTCTAGAGAATTTTACTCACCTTGACTTAGCATCTCCGATTTCCTTGATTTGCGTGCAATATTCTCGAAAAGCATGCCCGAGCCGTTTTTCTCACCAAAATTTTTGGGATATCACCGAAACATAATTTCTTATTTTTCAGGATTTTTCTAGAATTTTTTCCATCATTTTTTCCTATTTTCTTTTCTTTTCTTTTCTTTTTCTTTTCTTCTTTCTCCCTCTCTTCTTCTTCCTTCTCCTCTCCCCTGCTTCCCGCGCAACCACCTGCAACTTCTTCTTCTTTCTTCTTTTCTTTTTTCTTCTCTTTTTCTTCTTCTTCTTCTTCTTCTTCTTCTTCTTCTTCTTCGTCTTCTTTTTCTTCTTCTTCTTCTTCTTCTTCTTCTTCTTCTTCTTCTTCCCCTCATTCTTCTTCTTTCTTCTTGCGTGTGGCTTACAACTTGCGCGCCAGCCATGCGCGCCCACGGCCAAGCTTCGCCGGCCTTTCTTCCCGCGCCACCGGTCTCCGCGAGCTGTTGCCTCGGCCATCCTCGCCATCGCCGGACCCAGGAGCCTTTGCCCGCACAGCCCCCGCACTGCGACCAGCTCCCCTGCATCACGACGGCCTGCTGGAGCACGCAGCCATGACTACCATGGTCGCGGCTTCTCTTCTTCCAGCCGCTTCCTGAGCTGCCTCAAGTACCAACGAACCTTGGTGCAATTGCTTCGAGTGTTGGCTGCCAAGCCCCATCATTTGCTGACCAATGGCTGGAGCTCGCGCTGCCCAGCTCGATGCTGCAGCTGCCATGGCCACGGCCCACCTTCTTTCAAGCTTTCGCTCTCTCTCTCTCTCTCTAGGATTGCTCGGACCAACTCGATCTCTCCCTCTATCTCACATCGCTCAGCCACTGCTCTGCAACTCTCTCCCTGCTTCTTCCCATTTGCTTCCATTAATTTCTATTTATAGGCCCATGCCCTGCCTTGGCCGCTACTCCACATTAATTTCACATTAATTGGTCCAAATTTCAGACGCCACCTATCCATATCTTTTACAGAATTCTCGTGGCCATAATCTTCCCATTTTGCGCAATTCTCTGATGGAAAATCATTGTTGTGGCATTGAATGAGCTTGCAGGGAGTGAGTGAAAATGGCTTCATACGCACGCCCATATACATATTATATATATAACTATATATTAAACTAGAAAAATTACATATTTTAAATTTAAAATTTATTCCTATTTTACTTATAAAATACCCTAATTACAAATATGCCCTCAAACACTGAATTAAGTTGTATTATAATACCAAAAATCTAAAATTAATAACTCAAAACTTAGTCAAAAAGGACGATTTGCCCCACTGACCTTTCCGGGCTATCGTTTCATCCCGAAACCACTGAAGGGTTGCTCGTTACGCAAAACCAGAGCTCCCTTAGGGTTCCGTTGATTTTTCGAGAGTCTCCTATGACAATTCGGTTTTACAACCTAATTAGCAGCTGTATTTTAGCTGTATCGAAAACTATTCCCAATTCGATTTCTTTCGATACCATAAATCCTACCTCGAAACGCTCGTTGAGACTATATAATTTTCTTTAGACAATTTCACTCCGAGGCATTCCCTACAGTTGATTTGGTACTTGAAATTGCTATAAAACCAATTTTTCGGTGTTCTAAACTCATTGAAATTACGTGTCAACCTTCTCTACACATGGGGTATTACATTCTTCCCTCCTTACAAAAATTTCGTCCTCGAAATTTGCCACATGCCCAAAATCTCAAAATTTCATCATTGAAATTAACACCTGACTAATCAAATAATTAAAGAAGATCGAAACTTGTGAATACCAATGCGCATATCAAAATTCGAACCCTTGATTTGACCATGCTCCTCAACCCATCAACAAGTTCACTTGTCAATGATGCATACCTTTTAAATTATAATAGCATAACTCGGTCCTTGGGCCAAGAATCTCCGCTCGAGCTCTTATCTAAATCGGTACTCACATCATCATAATGAGCCCGCGGCTCCCATATTTACATTCTCAATTTTTAATTTTCTTAAGTCATCACGACATTTCTTTAATTCTGATTTCCTACGACGTCATTTATTTTGAATCAATCAATCATTTTCCAACCTTGACACAAAGTCCCTGATCTTTTATTAAATCGATCCCCAAAGAAATACTTTTATGTCGTCAAACCTTTTCACGTTTCCTTGGATCCATAAACATCAAAATATACGTTATCACATTTCCTTGAAACTAGCTATGCCTTGCCTTAGGTCATCTCAAACTTAGTCGTTGCTTAATTTGTCTTGTGCTAATCTATTCGAGATTTCTATTATTTATTCATTCTTGTAGGTATTCATCTCTCGATATAATCTCAGGTTTCTGCCAATTGACCACAATTATCCTTTATTTCCTCAGAAATCTTTATTAATAGATTCTACCTGTCTCCAAAACTTCTTCCCGTAACTCAACTTTTATAGATCGAAATCTAACGTTATTTTCTAAGTCTAGCAATACCAATATCCTTACATCGCTTGCTCTTTTGTTACTTAGTCGCCAAACTAATACTTATTCATCCATATACCCATAACTCTAATAACTCCTCACACTTTTTGAAGTGATTCTTCAAATAACATTCTATATCATCAAATTAATCATTTAATCCTCAAATTACTCTTCTAGTAATAACGTTTTATGTCAACTAACTTTAATCATGCTCAATCCTTTTTGGAGCTAGTTACTCAAGTTACTGACTTTTGCTTGAACCAACCTCTACTCAACCATTTGGTTCGCCTCTTGAAACCTATTGGGATATCTGACCTTTCGGAACTTTCAATCCTCGACCTTGACTTCACAGAGCCTTATGCTCTCATCATTTCTTTCCCGATTGGCTCACGACTTGGCAAGCAAGTCTCAGTCTCAATATCTATCGCGACGTTTCCTAACATTATCCTCAATGTTTTCATGCGTCTCCCTACTTGAGGTGTACACCAATATATCCTTGATAGACACAATTACCACGTGACTTCAATGTAAATGGTACTTTGGTCAAATCATCAAATCATTATTCCATTTTCGATTTTCGGAATGTCTCATCCCTTGGTCGCACATCGATTGCAATTACCCCAGCCTCTTGCAACTGTTTATAATTTATCAAATTTGAGGTAAAAATATCGACTCTTAATTATCACCTCTTTCAAAGCTTAATAATTTTACGTCCTCATTCAAGCTACTTATAACTGAGCATCTAATAACCTCAAGCTATTTATTGACAATTAAGAAATAATCCTATTAAATTTTCTGAAAGCACATTCTGATATTTCTCTTACTTCCTCAACTTTCTCACGGCTTTTCATTAACCACAAGTGCCCGTACCACATATTGATAGGCTCTTTAATTTCATAACTTGCTTACATCACTTTAGTGATCGTCTAGCTACACATCTCTCAATTTGCCCATCAGGGTTATCTAGACTAACCGTTTAGTCATACGAATGTTTCATTCTCCAAAATCGAAATCATGGATTTCAAATTGATCTAGGCCTGTAGCATTATTGCGACCCGTCATCCTAGCACATCACTTGATTTTCTCTATCCCATCTAAGATTCACATAATCTTCTAGATAACAATCCATAATTATACTGCCAGCTAGAGCAGGTAGGTACCTTCATCACCTACGGCACTCCAATCCATGCTGGATTTTTTTTTTTTTTTTACTTACTGACATCATTCTATTCATTATCTAACTACACATCGTCGATTTACCCACCAGGGCTATCTCAAACTAATCGTCTTAGCTTAACAGAAGCTCTATCGCAAATCTTAGATCTCCAATAGATTTCAATCTATCACTGTGACCTGACATCCTAGCACATTTGTCATCACCTGTTTCTCTTTAAACATGCCAAAGATTCTCAAAGACATCTATTCGTAACCATCTTGCTAACTGGAGTGGGTAGGTACTTACGTCTCCTCGAAAATCTCAAATCACGTTACCTAGTTTCAATTATTTCCTAAAAACAACCGAATCTCAAATTCCGATGACTCTTTATCGAATGATACTTTAAACCTCAAATAACGATTCAGGTTTCCAGACTGACGCACAAAGTATAGCTTATTCACGAGTCTTCTCTAACAAGCTTGCGAATCCTTAAGCCCACTTAACATACTGAACTGTAGTCACAACCTCTATTGACTAGGTTTCTCATCATCCTTCCTTAGGGTCAATACAACCTACAAGTAACTCTTCCTCGAACTGAGATTGCCGTCTCACAACTCATCATCAAAGTTTTGGACTAGCCACGCTCTACTATCTGAAATCTCATTTACCAAGAACCCACTGACTCTCACTTTTCGTTCTTTAGGCCCAGTTGACTATTGGGACATGACCATCTCATGATCTTACTGCCATACTAGACACCAAGGTATTCTATTCTTTGAGCCTCACACTGTGCGTCATGTCAACTCCCAAGATGACTGCGAACCCTAATACAATTCTTTAAATACGACACTCGATCCATATTCGATTTATTTCATTTTGGGTTGATTCCCTAGGCTTCCAGCTTCTTTCAATCAGCTAGTGGCACACTTCGCACACTAGACCATTGGAACTTAGACCCTAGACACTCTTAGGGTTCCTTGTCCCATCTCTGTGAGTCCTACTGGTTGCACCACTGCCATCTCATCAATTGACGTAACTCACCTGTTATCACTTGACCATTTTCGGTTTCTTGTTTGGCTCAATCTGTTAGATCTCTAATCTTACACTAAATGGTTCTCGAAAATTCTTTATTGTTTGATCCTAACTTTTTAACTAGGTAATGTCACATCAGACTAATCATCCATGATCCAATCATCCTTGACAACCATAGTTGTCCTATCTTATTATAGAGATTTCAACTAACGACCTCAAATTAACAGTCTCCAAATCTCTCAGATCTATAGTAATGGTTACCAAGTCAACCTTACACCTGAATCATATCATCAGATCCTAACTTCAAGAGCTAGATTATCTTGACCGGTCATTCTATTGCTTAGCAAGATTAGATCCTCAAATCAATAAGCTCTAAGGCTTCAATCGATTATTCTCAAATCTCCAAATAGGGATTTCATTTTACGAACCCTTAGTCTCTTTCCCCTAAGCCTCCACTTCGGGTTTCTACTAACTGGTTCTACCAGATCCTCTAAAGTCTCCAAATTACTATTTATTAATCTCAAAATAGGGTTTAACTCCGATCTCAACTACATTTGAGTCACTTAGGGCTTCCAAAAATCTTAAGCTCTGATACCAACTGTAACAGCCCACTTCTTCAGGGCGTGTTATACCTTAAGAAAATTGGGTTTTATTTTTTTTTAAACTACGATGCATCCGAAATTTCCTAAGGCCTATCTAGTGTTTAATTTACACACCAGAGATAAATACAATTTACAAAGCGGAAGCTGAATCGAAACTGCTCACGGTAATAATAACTGGACAAGACATTCATTATAAAGTTAATTCATAAGTGTTTGACAATAAATACAATGTACATATTTCTTAAACTATTCATATTATAACATGGTATGGCTCATTTCCTCGTTTCTTGACGTCTCTCGTCATTACACATCTTCAACCTCGATAACATCACTGCAAGTCCCAACTGGAACGTTGAATGTTCCAGGGGCAAACCCAAGTTAGATGATGAACCATCTAAGTAAGGGTACATAATGCTATCTCATGTGTGTATGCAATGTCTTTCATCGTAGGTGTCAACTGCACCTCTCATGCTACCCACCATTTTAGCGGCCACCTCTTTCGAAACCGGGGTGTATGGGTGCACACTTGGTAAGGTAGCGGTGCCAGTTCGTACTCCCTACGGCCTCATATGCGTGTGATCAATGATATCAACGTGTAATCATGCATTTCATAGTCATGTATGCATTCTATGTGATAGATACATATCAAGGCATGTCAATATGATGAAAACATTTTCGATGAAGTACCACTTACCTTCTAGAGCTTATCGGGCTACCTCGAAATCCGTGTCTTGCCTCAATTTGCGTGCCAACCTCAAAATTCGCACCAGACACCTCAACTTTGACCTCAAAACATCCTAATCACCATACGTATTTGAATAAATATTAAATCCTATTTTCCCATAATTTCTGACATTTTCTTTAATTTTCTCTCTATTTCTTCCTATTTTTCCTCAATAATTCCAAATTAAATATTTCTAGAAATATTTCTCAAATATTTCACTACGAAAATTTATAAAATAATATTTTGAAATTTCTGAAATTTTCTAGAGAATTTTACTCACCTTGACTTAGCATCTCCGATTTCCTCGATTTGCATGCAATATTCTCGAAAAGCATGCCCGAGCCGTTTTTCTCACCAAAATTTTCGGGATATCACCGAAACATAATTTCCTATTTTTTAGGATTTTTCTAGAATTTTTTCCATCATTTTTTCCTATTTTCTTTTCTTTTCTTTCTTTTCTTTTCTTTTTTTTCTTTTTCTTTTCTTCTTTCTCCCTCTCTTCTTCCTTCTCCTCTCCCCTGCTTCCCGCGCAACCACCTGCAACTTCTTCTTCTTCCTTCTTTTCTTTTTTACTTCTCTTTTTCTTCTTCCTTTTCTTCTTCTTCTTCTTCTTCTTCTTCTTCTTCTTCTTCTTCTTCTTCTTCTTCTTTCTTCTTACGCGCGGCCTGCAACTTGCGCGCCAGCCATGCGCGCCCACGGCCGAGCTTCGCTGACCTTTCTTCCAGCACCACCGGTCTCCGCGAGCTGTTGCCTCAGCCATCCTCACCATCGCCGGACCCAGGAGCCTTCACCCGCACAGCGGCCAGCTCCCCTGCATCGTGACGGCCTGCTGGAGCACGCGGCCATGGCTGCCATGGCTGCGGCTTCTCTTCTTCCAGCCACTTCCCGAGCTGCCTTAAGCACCAACGAACCTTGGTGCAATTGCTTCGAGTGCTGGCTGCCAAGCCCCCTCTTTTGCTGACCAATGGCTAGAGCTCGCGCTGCCCAGCTCGATGCTGCGGCTGCCATGGCCGCAGCCCATCTTCTTTCAAGCTTTCTCTCTCTCTCTCCCTCTCTCTCGCATCGCTCGGCCACTGCTCTTCAACTCTCTCCCTACTTCTTCCCATTTGCTTCCATTAATTTCTAGTTATAGGCCCATGCCCTGCCTTGGCCGCTACTCCACATTAATTGCTCCAAATTTCAGACGCCACCTATCCATATCTTTTACAAAATTCTCGTGGCCATAATCTTCCCATTTTGCGCAATTCTCGGATGGAAAATCATTGTTGTGGCATTGAATGAGCTTGCAGGGAATGAGTGAAAATGGCTTCATACGCACGCCCATATACATATTATATATATATATAACTATATATTAAACTAGAAAAATTACATATTTTAAATTTAAAATGTATTCCTATTTTACTTATAAAATACCCTAATTACAAATATGCCCTCAAACACTGAATTAAGTTGTATTATAATACCGAAAATCTAAAATTAATAATTCAAAACTTAGTCAAAAAGGACGATTTGCCCCACTGACCTTTCCAGGCTATCGTTTCATCCCGAAACCACTGAAGGGTTGCTCGTTATGCAAAACCAGAGCTCCCTTAGGGTTCCGTTGATTTTTTGAGAGTCTCATATGACAATTCGGTTTTACAGTCTAATTAGCAGCTGTATTTTAGCTGTATCAAAAACTGTTCCCAATTCGATTTCTTTCGATACCATAAATCCTACCTCGAAATGCTCGTTGAGACTATATAATTTTCTTTAGACAATTTCACTCCGAGGCATTCCCTACAGTTGATTTGGTACTTGAAATTGCTATAAAACCAATTTTTTGGTGTTCTAAACTCATTGAAATTACGTGTCAACCTTCTCTACACATGGGGTATTACACAGCAGATGACCATTGTCATCCCATAACAGAACCCCACCTCAAAGGACCGGATCCCCACCTAGAGCAAACTGTCTATACTAAAAGTACCTCACCGTATCAGCATCAGCAATGGAGCTCACTGCCTAGTTGAGCCCAAGGACATGCCTTCACCTAGACCGAAAGACGTGGGGAAGCAAAGGCACACCATAACTAAGAATCCATCCTGTAACACCCAGGATTTTTTTATAGAAGTGATCTCTTTTAAAGAAGATAAGATGGATTCAGGATTCAAGAAGGAACAGGTAGATTTCGGGCAAAATATAGTATGTTTTAGAAGGTTTCGAGCAAAAGCGTAATTTCTTAAAAATAATTGGAGGTCATTTTGGAACCAAGAATGGTACCCAAAAGTACAAGGAACATTATAAGAACCCTTAGAAACGAAGGAATGGCATCTTGAGGGCCAAAATGGGATTCTCAAAGTTACGAAAGGTAAAAGTACAATTTATGGAACTGTGGGCCGAAACGGTAAAAGCCAAAAACTTAGCCATTATGAAGCCAACAAAAAATCAGCAATTGACCAATCCCAAATGGCCAAGTATCCCTCCAAGTGCCACAATTTAATTGGCTAAAAAATCTATACAAAAAGCCTGAACCCAACCAAAGCAATTCATGAGAATTTGAGGCAAAGTTGGGTCGTATAAGAGAATTGAAGGTGAGGAATCTGTTCTTGAGAAATAAGGGGAGATTTTGCAAAAGAAACGAGGGAAATCGGTGAGGGAACGAAGGAGAAACAAGCCTCATCGGGAAAACTGCGCGTTGCTGGAATCTGGGCTCGAATCACCGAAAAGTAGCAAGGTAAGTTCTATTTAATCTTATAATCCTGTAGAGGGAAGAGAGAGGGAGGTGTATGAACAAACGGAGGTTAAATCAAAGTTAAAATGAAGGAGAAAAGCCTAAAAAATCGAACTACAGCGTCACCTGCGCCGGAGAAGACACGACGCGTGTAATACACATGCCGCATGCTACCATGAGTGGGGGTGCATGGGTCCCTTCTGGAGGTGCATGAGAGCACGTGGGGACCCCTCTTAACCTAAAATTTTGTAGAATTATACCTATAATTATTCCCTACAAGTCTATGTAAAAATATTTAACTTTGGTTTTATGAAATCTTGTGTTTTACGCAGAAAAGCCTAACCGACAATCGTGAACAGTATTGGGTCAGGTAACTTTGGTGGGTGACTCTTACTCTTGTGAAATCTTACATCTCTTGCACGTTGTACTTTCATTTGGGTGGTTCGTATTTCATTTATTACGATTGGTTCGCATTTTTATACACTTGGGTATACATCACTACATTCATGGCTAGTAGCATAAGATGGGTTGCTTCATGTACGTGTGTACGTGGTCTTGGACCACACCATCCCAAGTCAAGGATGGCTATGGCTTTTGATGCGAATCAGGTTGCTAAAGTCTCACAAGATCCGTTAAGCATCCATGGAGGTCCAATGACAAGGTCAAGAACCAAGAAATTGAAGAAAGTATTAAATCGGCTAATTGAACATGCCTCAAATTCAGACTTTGTTCAAAACTATAATTTTCCCAAATTGAGTATTCAAGAAGGTGTATACTTTGTCAATGTTATCCAAGCTTCTTAATATAATTTGGAGAGATTTTATGAAGAAACAAACAAGGCATTATTAATTTACCACAATTGGTGGTTGATTGATTGATTGCCTAAATTGATAATTGATTGATTGCCTAAATTGATGGCTAATTGATTGATTTCCATAATTGGTGGCTAATTGATTGATTGCCACAATTTGTGGCTAATTGATTGATTGTCTAAATTAGTGGTTAATTGATTGATTGTCTAAAGTGGTGGAAGATTGATTAATTACCACAATGGGTGGGTGATTGATTGATTACCCAAATTGGTGGGTGATTGATTGATTGGGAGAATGTTGGACCACTTCCTTTATCTTGTATTTTTTTCTACTTTGTTTGTGGCTATATAAGCCAATGTAACCCTATGGGGAATGCACTTTTGATCAATACTAATAGTGAGAGTTTTCTCTTTGGTTCTTCAACGAACTATTCCGAACTTATCAAGATTTCATCTTGTGGCGTTCATTCTTGACTTATCACTCACAATCCTTCTCTTATATCTTGAGTGTGGCGTCTACCCAACCTTCTTATACCTTTGGTTCTTATCTCTTTATAGATAACGGGTCAATGTGCTTTTGTTTTGCTTATTACAATCTATTTTAGAACGATCCTTGGTAAAGGAACCATTTTTGAGTGTCGGGTCTCACCTTCCTTCGTGGGGTTCACATCAGCTTTGTGATAACATGATGGCCCGCAGGGGTGATTGCAATGCCCTGGCATCACTACCATCGAGTTACTTCATGACATACTGCATAATGCGTTTGCAAGCACCAGCAATACTGAGTCATTCACTTAAATATCAATATCTAACTTGGGTGTTTTATACCCTTGGAACATTCCACTTTCCAGGTGCGACAAGTGTTTTAGGTAGCCCGAAACCAAGCAAAGGCAAAGAGGAAATGACTACTTAACATTTCTCTTATTTTATTTACGTTCCAATGAATCAAGTTATTGTAATCAACTACTAAATAACCATTTAAATCTACTACCAATTTCTATTTGGATGTCCTGTAAAATTAACTATTTATACGGAGATACTAAAAATTGAAGCATGGAAAGTTTTTAAGCCAATCTTGTGGTGTATTTATGTTCATATTCAAATTCCAAAGGAAAGCAATACTGAATCCCAAGTTTTATTTGGCTTGCTTCGTAAAGAGTAAAATCAGGATGTGGTGATACACAAGACCATTTGTATTAACTACCATTTCTCTATGATTTTGGAAGTTCACTTTTACGATAATATCACGTATGTATTACCTTCTTTATTCAAGTCTCTAAAAGAATATCCTTGAAATCACCACCTATGAAAGACTCATGGTTCATAATGTTTTGCGTGGGACACTTACATGCCAACCACCCAATAAATGAACACGTTCTCTCAGAAAGTAAAATCATTTTTCGTGGTGTCATTCTGACTACTTGAATACGTAAAACATGGAATCACAAGAAAGACCAAGGCACTGGCTACAACGTTTCCTTCTTGAAGGTTACAAATTTATATCTCGTATTTATCTAAAACCTTCCTAACATACTTCTTCAAACTTGAAATTTAAAGATATTTAAATACCAGAAGAAAATGGGAAAAACATTAACGAGTTAATTAACACCTCCTATGCTTAAATTTTGAAACCAATGCATTAAAATCGATCTTGAAATTTATGAAACGTTACAGGTGGTATCAGAGCTAAAATTTATGATTAAAGTTTAGATTTGATTAAGTTTGCTAACTTTTGAGGATGTTTTGGGTATGTGGCGGCTTTGTGGTTTTGATTTGAGTTTGGACTGACTAATTTTGAGGATATTCTGTTTGTGGTTTATAGAA
Organism: Diospyros kaki; assembly: GCA_036245055.1. NCBI lineage: Eukaryota > Viridiplantae > Streptophyta > Magnoliopsida > Ericales > Ebenaceae > Diospyros > Diospyros kaki. Next base: position 11,761,181 of record BSEG01000003.1, read on the forward strand.
TTTAAAGATGTTCCCTGGTACTTGCATCTTGTGATTTTCGAACAAATTGGTTCTGGTAAAGTCGATTAAATTTTTGGAACCAATAAAGACTATTAAGACTAAGGAAATTTCTTGCTTATCTATTCCATTACAAACCTTTAAAGTTATGGAACCCTTAGTAACAAATGTTTTGCAGGCTTGTGGTAGATTTGAAGTCTCAAGGATCATAGAAGCAATTGAAGGATGAACCCTATTATCATACCTTATGGAAATTTGGAGTTTAAGGAACTTATCTTAAGGATATTAATATAAGGATTATATGCATGTACACATATGTGCTAAATAGTCTATATAAATGGAGTAATAGGTCAAGGTGACTATATGCATAGATGATGATACTTACAGATGTTACTAATTTTTTAGCTCCTTAATGACAGAACAGGTTAGGAATTTTTATGTGACTAACTTCAGGGATGTTTTATATGACAGGAATGAATCAAGATATAGGAAATATTCAACACTAGCAAGCCATCATGGGATGGTGGACTACACGTCTAGGAGGATGCTACTTGCGCCCAGGGGATGCAATAGGAAAATTTTTGGACTTGGTCACCCCTGCTTTGCAAGAATTTCCACCCAACGTGATGGTTCCTTACATAGTGGATTTACAAATAGCCTATTTGTTAACGGTAGAATGGTAGGAGATTGGGAATGAGCTACACACCCAGGGACCTTATGTTAACCTCGTGACTTTTACCACACACCTATGTGAAATTGAAGGATTTATGGGCACAATAGACATACTCCCGGGTGGGGTAGCACTCGAAGAAAGACTTGAAGAACAACCTCGATATCCCCACCAAGATCCAAAACCCTAGGAGAATGATTTTAATTTTCAAGGATTACATACATGTACAAATATGCGAGATGGTAACAAAGTAGTAAGATGCACATGTACTAGTAGGGATAAAATAGTGATATGTGATGGTTATGGCATCTAATTGATATTATTAACTTTTAAAATATCTTGATGATAAGATGAATTATATGGTTATTTTTGGGGATCCTAGAGGATAATGTTTATTTGGTGATAGTAATCTTTGGGGTTTTGATGATAGGATAGGATGCACGACCAGTTTGGAGATATAAGCGATTGTCAATAGAACCTGATGTGTAGGTAGGATGAGGGTGAATGCACCCAATTCAATTGAGATATTTTTTGATATGGTACTAACAACTATGTTGCAGAAAAATCAAGGATTCTTGGCGTCCTAAGAAATTCTAGGAAAGTGTCCAATTGTTCTATATGGTGAAAGAGTACCCATAGAGTTAGGAAACTACTTCGTTTTACAGGTATTTAATGGGTTTTGAACGGTAAGTGCTCGAGAGACTATTTTGTTACTTCCCAAGAAATGTAGAATTTGAAAGGTTGTCATAAACAAGGTAATGAAATTTCATGATTAATTTACAGTCAAAGGTTGAACACTTACCTTATAATTTTGAATATGATTGTTTTAGATGGAAAATACCCGACGTTCTCAAAAGTCTGGGAAAGGACACAGCTTGGAAGTTCAAGGAAAAAGTTTCAAGCTAAATGATCGCTACCCTAGGTGTCAAAAATTTCATTTTTGGAAGTGTTGCTACACTTGTGAAAAAAGCGATCACAAAGCTTGAAATTGCCCAAAAGGACCTGTGTGCTTTGGCTGTCTGCAAACCAGTCATCTTGCTAAGCATTGCTAATTAGTGGTCAATTTTGAAAAATTTTACTATAATTATAACCCCTATTTTGATTTTAAATTACTTTAATAGAAAAGAATTTGCAATATATATAAATATATATAATATATATCCATAACATATATTATAATACATATATAATATAATACATATCTATATATAATATATACCCCATGCGTGCCATGCTATACCTCCATGCTATATAAACATATATATATATATATTATATTCAATTGAATTAACATAATTGTATTGGGATGCAACTAGCTATGCATGAATCCACTTCAATATCTAATCAAGCCCACATGTGAAAGCCAAAATGAATTAAAGTTCAAACCAATTTGAAGTCACATTAAGGGCCCAACAGTGTAAAAACAGAAGAAAGGGAATGCATGAAGCATCATTTCAAGGCCCAAGTCCAGCATAAGGAAGGTCCAAGCCCAAAACTAAATGTCCAACTCGTGGAAGCTTTTTTCTCTTTTCATTTTTCTTTGTATTATTAAATTAAGAGTGTTTTGTGAGTGCTCCACTAGTTAGATATTTTGTTTATATTTGTATTATTAAATTATATATGTTTTGTGAGTGCTCTATTATGATAATTGTAATTGTGTGGTCTTCATTACATCTTGTGGGTTATAAATTACTCATTTGGTTGTACTTGTAACCATCCAATTTTTCCTAAATTAAAGCATAGTTATGTTATTAGAGTTTCTCTTTGAGAATTGCTCTTGTATTCTCTCTTGTCTTCTCTTTTGTGTTCTTCCTTACCTTTAAGTTTCAGTTAATTTTAATTCCGCCTTTACATTAATGCAACTTAATTTACTATAATTAATTTATGTTCTTTAAATATTGTCTTTTAAATATTGTCTTTTAGATTTCTACAATTTTAATTCCCATTATTTAATTTCCGTCATTTAAATTATGCCATCTAAATTCATGTTAATTAATTTGCAAATGAATATGTGTGCCTAAATCTAACTTGGGCAAGGCAAGGACAGCGTCCAATGCTACTGAATCCCAAGATAATTGAACTTCAATTTGTGTAATATCAATCTGATTTAAATTTAAACAGTGTGGGTACAATATATCTTTGAGTTTGGAATGTGGCATATGCCTAACTTAGAATTTTCATACCATATATGAAGATTGTTAGACTTAAAAATACTTTCATACCTAAGCCTAAATGATTAATCTAATTTAAATTTAAATTATGTCTTTGAAATATAATTCAATTTATGGTAATTCCTTAACTTATAACCTCTCATGCCATGTATGGAGATTACTTAATAAAAAATTATCATTATCTTAAGTTATATTTACTGGAAGATCCTCAATTCAAATTGATATTACTGTAATACCCCATGTTCGTATAACGTTGTCACGTAATTTCGATGAAAAATTGGCTTGATAGTAGTTATAAGTACCGAATCGACTGCAGGGAATGCCTCGGAGTGAAATTGTCTAAGAAAAATTATATGGTCTCGACGAGTGTATCGAGATAAGATTTTTGGTATTGAAAGAAATCAGATCGAGAACAATTTTCGGTACAGCTAAAATACAGCTGCTAATTAGGTTGTAAAACCGAATCGTTGTAGCAAACTCTCGAAAAATCAACGGAACCCTAGGGGGGCTCCGGTTTTGCGTAACGAGCAACTCTTCAGTGGTTTTGGGATGAAACGATAGCCCGACAAGGACACTAGGGAAAAATCGTTCTTTTAACTAAGCTTCAAGTTATTAATTTCGTGTTTTCAGTATCGTAATATCAATTCATTCAATGTTTGAGGATATTATTGTAATTAGATAATTATTCTAATGAATTTAAGATAAAATTTGAGGATAATGCATAATTTTTATATATATTAAATGTAATATATATAGTATATATAGATATAAATGGTTGTGCGCATGTGCATGTGAGGCCATCTTCTTGGCCGAAAGTTTGCTACAATTGGGAGAGAATGTCAGCGAGATTTGAGAGAATGGCATCAAAAATTGTGGAGATTTTTTTATGTGCTTGGCGGCCAAGTTGTAGGAAGGAATGACAACAATTTAAGTGTTTCATACGCCAAAGTTGGCTAAAGTGGTGGCCAAGTTTCCTTAGTTATAAATAGGCAGAGATGTTCGGCCAAGAGGGAAAGCAGGGACAGAGAGCCTAAGGACGGCCAAGAGCATCAAAGCAAGGGAGAGAGAGAGAGAGAGAGAGAGAGCTGGCAGCCATGGCAGCAGTTGGGTGGCTACACGCAGGAGGCTGATCGGCGGTTGCGGAGGCTACGGTTGTGTGTGGTGGAGCAGGGGGCGACTAGTGATGGCGATGGAGATCGAAGGCAGCCAGAGTGGCCACAAGCTCGTGGCGGCAACCATGGCCGCGAGCTCCAGCCATGGCCGTCACAACGCAGGGAGGTTGGCTGGTTGCAGAGGCTGTGCAGGCGGAGGCTGCAGGGTCCGGCGATGGCAAGGCCGGTCGAGGCAGCGGCTCGCGGAGGCCTGCGGCGAGGGAAGGAAGGCCGGCGGAGCTCGGCCATGCGCCCATGGCAGTAGCCGCGGGCAGGAAGGAGAAGAGGAAGGGAAGAAGAAGAAGAAGAAGAAGAAGAAGAAGAAGAAGAAGAAGAAGAAGAAGAAGAAGAAGAAGAAAAAGGAAGAAAGAAAAGAAGGAAAAAGAAAAGAAGAAGTTGCAGGCGCATGGCAGGGCGGGAAGAGGAAGAAGATGGTGGAGAAGAAGAAGAAATAAAAAAAAAAAGAAAGAAAAAGAAAAGAAAGGAAAAAAAGAAAGAAAAGGAAAAAAAATAGGAAAAATTCTCAAAAAATAGGATTTGGTGATCTACTAATATTCCGAAGAATTTGGGCTAAAGAATGGTTCTGGCACGCGTTTCAAGAATGTGGCACGCAAATCGAAGAAATCGAAGATGCTAAGTTAAGGTGAGTAAAATTTCTTAGAAAATTTCAAAAATTCAGGAATATTATTTTATGAATTTTCGTAGAAGAATATTTGAGAAAATATTTTATAAATATTTAGTTTAGATTTATTGAAGAAAATTAGGAAGAAATAGGAAGAAAATTAAAGAAAATGCCATAAATTATGGAAAAATAGGTTTTAGTGTTTATTTAAATAATTATGCTGATTATGATACTTTGAAATTGAAGTTGAAGAGACTCGTGCAAATTTTGAGGTTGGCACGCAAATCAAGGCGATGCACGAATTTCGAGATAGGCGCGAATATCGAGGTAGCTCGATAAGCTTGAGAAGGTAAATGGTACTCCCCAATTAAAGTTAGTTTTATGGAAAATACTTCGTTAGTAAGTGTACTATTTCAAGTTTAGAACGATTATATTTTCGAAAATGCTTACATCATATTGACATACTATGAAATGTACCCATCACGTAGATTGCATCCATGACATGACTATGAAATGCATAAATACACGTTGATGTCATTGATCACACGCATATGAGGCCGTAGGGAGTACGAACTGGCATCGCTGCCTTACCAAGGGTGCACCCATACACCCCGACTTCGAAAGAGGTGGCCGCTAAAATGATAGGCAACATGAGGGGTGCAGTTGACACCTACGATGAAAGACATTGCATACACACATGACATAGCATGATGTACCCTTACTTAGATGTTTCATCATCTAACTTGGGTTCGCCCCTGGAACATTCAACGTTCCAGTCGGGACTTGCAGTGATGATACCGAGGTTGGAGATGTGTAGTGACGCGAGACGTCAGGAAACGAGGAAATGTGTCATGTTATGCTGTAATATAAATAGTTTAAGAATTATGTACATTTGTTTTATTTTCAGAAGCTTATGTAATAACTTTGTAATAAATGTTATGTCCAACTATTCATGTATGTATTGCAATGAGCAGGTTCGATTCAGCTTCCGCTTTGTATTTAATTTCTAGTGTAAACATCTCGTCTAGCACTAGATAAGGTCTTAGGGAATTTCGGATTTAGAAAAAAAAAATAGACCTAATTTCTTAAGGCATAACACGCCCTGATAAGGTGGACTGTTACAGTTGGTATCAGAGCTTAAGATTATCGAAAGCCCTAAGTGACTTGGATATAGTTGATATTAGAGTTAAACCCTATTTGGAGATTAGGGAATAGTAATTTGGAGACTTAAGGGTATCCGGTATTGATGGAACCAGTTAGTAGGAAACCCAAGTGGAGGCTTAGGGAAAAGAGACAAGGGTTCGTAAGACGAAATCACTATTTAGGAGACTCAGGGATTGTCAGTTGAAGGCTTAGAGGTTACTGGATTTCAGTGTTGAGTAGTGGAAGTGCATGTCTAGGCAAGTTCTGGCTAAGGAAAGACTTGATATTTAAGTGTGTCCATTTGTAACCCACCTCTCTTTCCTGGAAACTTACCTGGTGTACTATTCATATACAAACACTATTCCAGTATACGATTACTATTCTTGGTGAATAGTCAAAGCCTGATAGAAGCTAGTACAATGATCTAGTTATTGAAGTTAGGATCCGATGATATAATTCAGGTGTAAGGTTGACTTGGTAACCATGATTATGGATCCGAGAGGTTCAGAGACTGTTGATTTGAGGTCATTAGTCGAAATCCTTGCGATGAATGATAGGATTGCTGGTAGTTATTAAGAATGATTGATGGATGATTTTGATGTGACCTAGCCTAGATGTTGAGTTAGGATCGAATGATAAGTATTTCAAGGACCATTTAAGATCTGAGATCCAATGGATTAAGTCAAGCGAGAGGCTGAAGATGATCAAATGATGGCATATGAGTTGTGTCAATCGATGAGCTAGCAGTGGTGTAACAATGTGACAAGTAGAGACGGGATAAGGAACTCTAGCAGTGTGACGGCATTACTGGTTCGGTGTTCGCAGTGACAAATCTGGGTCTAGGGACCCACGTGCAGATGGTTAATGGATAGCTTGCGATAAGATACAGGAAACCCGTTGATTGAAGCATCATAGTAGACTGCCTGGGAGATGATCAGATGCTAAAGATCTGGGACAGCACAGTAGGGTCTGTATTTTGTATGGGTCTAAGTCCCAATGATCTAGGAGCGAGGTGTACCAGTAGCAGTGATTGATCGAGGCCGGAGAATCGACCTGAAATGAAATGGATTGGATATGAAATGAGTGTCGTATAAAAAAAAATGTATCGGGGTTCGCAGTCATCTTGGGAGTGGGTGACACGACAAACAGTGCAAAGCTTAAGGAGTAGAATACCTCGGTATCTAGTAAGATCATAAATGGTCGTGCATCGATAGTCAGCGGGATCTAAAGATTGAAATGCGAGAGTTAGTGAATTCTCGGTAAATGAGATTTCGGGCAATACAACATGGCCAATTCAAGGCCCTGATGATGAGTAGTAAAATAGCAATCTCGGTTCAACGTAGAGTTTGGGTATTGAAAAAATGAAAAAGTTGCTTGATAGGTCGTATCGACCCTAAAGGAATGATAGGAAAGTCTAGTCAACGGAGACTGTGACCCATTCCCATCAAGTAAAGTTGTCAGTGGTCAACCCGATGAGGAGAACTCGAAAGCACCATAATGAATGGTGGATTGAGAGCAATCATTGCAAAGTTCTTGGAAGACGATTAAAACCAGATATTGTGATCTGATTCGAGCTTTTGGAGATAAATCGGCTCGGGATTCTTGAGGAATTTCTTGAAAGAATTGATTGAGGATCTAAGGATTCGTGATGAAACTTTAGAGTTTCAGGAAGAAATTTGGCGAGAATTGGAGTACCGTAGGTGACGAAAGTACTTATCTACTCTTACTGGTAGTATAGTTACGGATTGTCATCTGGAAGATTGTGCAAGTCTTAGATGTGATTGAGAGAATCAAGTAATGGTAGATGTGTCAAGATAACGGGTCGCAGTGGAAGAATGCAAACCTAGATCGATTAAAAATCTGATAATTTCGATTTTGGAGAATGAAACTCTCGTGTAGCTAGACAGTTAGTCTAGATAGCCTGGTAGGCAAATTAAGAGATATATCACTGAGTGATATCAGTAAGTTATGGAAATAAAGAGCTTACAAGCACTTGAGGTCAGTGAAAAGCCGTAAGAAAAATGGGAAATACTATGAGGTATTCTTGGAAGATTTATCAGAATTATCTCTTAATGATGAAATTGCCAATAATAGCTTGAGGTTATTAGATGCTTAACTATTAGTGGCTTGATTGAAAACGTAAATTATCGGGCTTAAAAAAAAAAAATGATGAGGCTGTGGATATATAGTAAACAAGAGAAATGCTAGGACATATTCTCGAAAAATTTATTGGGACTATTTCTTAAATGATGAGTCTGAATTTACCAATGATGGCTTGAGGTTAATAGATGCTGAACTATGTGTGGACTAAAAGACTAGATAGTACGAAAAAAGTTGATTGTCGTAAGCACCGTAAGTTTATGAAGTTTTGAAAAGTCAAATGTCCTGATAAGATTTCGAGAGGTGAACTAAAAGTTTTGGGAAAAGGATTAGTCGGAGCAAAGATCGGTAACCTAAGTAAGTAGCTTCGAAAAGGATCGAGCATATTTAGAGTCAATTGATATGAAACGTTATTACTCAAGGATTAAATTTGAGGATCAAATAATTAATCTGATGTTATTTGAGGATCATTTCGAAAAGTACGAGGACTTATTTGAGTTGTGAGTAAGAACGAATAGATATTAGCATTGCTAAATTGGAAAATAACCTTAGATTTCAATTGATATTAAAAGTTAGATTTGGAGATAGATAAAATCTATAAACTGTAAAGAGATAATTATACGACATGATTAGAAGATGATTATGGTCGATTGTCAGAAATTTGAGGTTATATCAGGTGATAAATACCTACGAGAATAAGGAAACAACAAATTGGTTGGCTTAGGTAAAGATCAAGCAATGATTAAGTTTATGATGACTTAAGGTAAGGCATAAGTAATTTCGAGGACAAAAATCATTCGAGCACATGTGATAAACGAGATGATATGGTAGGACCAATGACTTGTTATGACAGTCCGGAAGCCTATGAAACAACCTAGTAATGACAAGATATGTGATGTTTGAGGATTCAAGGATACGTGAAGTAGTTTGATGACATAAAAAATATTTCCTTAAGGATCAACTTGATAAAAGCCAAGATATATCAAGATCAGGACTCTTGAATTAAAGATTATCAAAGCATGATTGATTAGTTCAAGATAAATGACATCGTAAGAAATTGGAATTAGAGAAGTGTCGTGATTAAGGATATCGACTGGATGACCTAATGAAAAGCAAATTGAAAATTGATGATATGGATATGAGAGTTACAGGCTCATTACGACGATATGTGTAGGAGTTCAGGTTAAGATTCGTGGCCCAAGAACCAAGTTATGCGGTTATGATTTGAAAGGTATGCGTAGTTGACAAGTGTACTTGTCTAGGGATTGATAAGTGTGGTCAGTCCAAGAGTTCTAATTTTGAGATTTAGGACATGTGGCAAATTTTGAGAACAAAATTTTTATAAGGAGGGGAGAATGTAATACCCCATGTTCGTATAATGTTGCCACATAATTTTGATGAAAAATTGGCTTGATAGCAGTTATAAATACTGAATCGACTGCAGGGAATGTCTCGGAGTGAAATTGTCTAAGAAAAATTATATGGTCTCGACGAGTGTATCAAGATAAGATTTTTGGTATCAAAAGAAATCAGATCGGGAATAGTTTTCGGTACAACTAAAATACAGCTGCTAATTAGGTTGTAAAATTGAATCGTTGTAGGAGACTTTAAAAAAATCAACGGAACCCGAGGGGGGCTTCGGTTTTGCGTAACGAGCAACACTTCAGTGGTTTCGGAATGAAACAATAGCCCGATAAGGACACTAGGGAAAAATCGTTCTTTTAACTAAGCTTCAAGTTATTAATTTCGTGTTTTCAGTGTCGTAATATCAATTAATTCAATGTTTGAGGAAATTATTGTAATTAGATAATTATTCTAATGAATTTAAGATAAAATTTGAGGTTAATGCATAATTTTTATAGATATTAAATGTAATATATATAGTATATATAGATATAAATGGTTGTGCGCGTGTGCATGTGAGGCCATCTTCTTGGCCGAAAGTTAGCTGCAATTGGGAGAGAATGTCAGCGAGATTTGAGGGAATGGCAGCAAAAATTGTGGAGATTTTCTGATGTGCTTGGCGACCAAGTTGCAGGAGGGAATGACAACAATTTAAGTGTTTCATACGCCAAAGTTGGCTGGAGTGGTGGCCAAGTTTCCTTAGTTATTAATAGGCAGAGATGTTCGGCCAAGAGGGAGAGCAGGGGTAGAGAGCCTAAGAGCGGTCGAGAGCATCCAAGCAAGGGAGAGAGAGAGAGAGAGAGAGCTGGCAGCCATGGCAGCAGCTGGGCGGCTACGCGTAGGAGGCTGATCGGTGGTTGCGGAGGCTACGGTTGTGTGCGGTGGAGCAGGGGGCGACCGGTGATGGCGATGGAGGCCGAAGGCAGCCAGAGTGGCCGCAAGCTCGCGGCGACAGCCATGGCCGCAAGCTCCAGCCATGGCCACTGCGACGCAAGGAGGTTGGTCGGTTGCGAAGGCTGTGCGGGCGGAGGCTGCGGGGTCCTGCGATGGCAAGGTCGGCCGAGGCAGCGGCTCGCAGAGGCCGACGGCGCGGGAAAGAAGGCCGACGGAGCTCGGCCATGCACCCATGGCAGCAGCTGCGCGCAGAAAGGAGAAAAAGAAGGGAAGAAGAAGAAGAAGAAAGAAAGAAAAGAAGGAAGAAGAAAAGAAGAAGTTGCAGGCACATGGCAGGGCGGGAGGAGGAAGAAGATGGTGGAGAAGAAGAAGAAATAAAAAAAAAAGAAAGAAAAAGAAAAGAAAGAAAAGAAAAAAAATAGGAAAAATTCTCAAAAAAATCTCAAAAAATAAGATTTGGTGATCTACTAATATTTCGGAGAATTTGGGCTAAAGAATGGTTTGGGCATGCGTTTCAGGAATGTGACACGCAAATCGAGGAAATCGAAGATGCTAAGTTAAGGTGAGTAAAATTTCTTAGAAAATTTTAGAAATTCAGGAATATTATTTTATGAATTTTCGTAGAAGAATATTTGAGAAAATATTTTATAAATATTTAGTTTGGATTTATTGAAGAAAATTAGGAAGAAATAGGACGAAAATTAAAGAAAATGTCATAAATTTTGAAAAATAAGTTTTAATATTTATTTAAATAATTATGCTGATTAGGATACTTTGAAACTGAAGTTGAAGAGATTCGTGCAAATTTTGAGGTTAGTACGCAAATCGAGGCGATGCATGAATTTCGAGATAGGCGCGAAATTCGACATTCACACCCAAACTTTCAGAAAAAATGACGTTTAGGCCTCCCTCGGGCATTTTCAGAAAACTGCGCTTAGGCCCGACTGACTTATCTTATTGAAATTATTTTCGTTTCCACCCGAAAACACTGAAGGGTTACTTTACATGAAAAATCGAGGCCCCTTAAGGGTTCCATTATCTTTTTGGAAGCCTTCTCTGATGATTCGATTTTATCAGCCCAGACTGAAGTTGTACCGGAAACTATCTCCGATCCGATTTCTTTCAGCACTAAAAATCATATTTTGACTTAAGAATCGATGATGTGATCTTGCTTTTGATCTTTTGAGCATTGGGATACTCTCTTCGATCGATTCAGTTAGATAACAACGACGGTCTACTTTGCAAGGTCCTAATTTTAATCATTCTGAAACCATGAATTACGAAACATTTCTTTTTTTTTTATTTCGAAAACGGGGTTTTACATCTTGCATGCTCAAAGTCTGCATTAGTTGTGTCAATTGGTTCCTAATGTCCTCTATAACTCTAATGGTATGTTCTTGACATTTGGACATTTGTGTAGAAATTTCCATTTGGCCTAGCATGAATAAATTGAAGGTATCTTTTAAAGAACTCCCCTGAGGGGTTTGATATACGTCGAATGTAGACCTTTCATTCGTTTGAAATGATTGAGGTTGGAAAAGGAAAGGCTCCTATGGTTGGGCTACAAAATCATTCTCCCATGAGAAATTTGGATGAAAGTGCGAATTAGGGTGATATGCATCAAAGTCCAAATAGTAGTTTTCCTCATGGTTCTGGTAATACATTCCCCATAGTTTTGTGTGTGTGTGTGTTACTGGACTGACCATATAATACCTCCTTAAAAGCAGGTATTATAACGCAATCATCTGTCAAATGAGCTGAAGTCTCACACACAGTACACCAAACCTCAATTTCATGGTAAGTGGGCAACAAGTGGATAGTGTCTGGTTGCAAATAAAAAGTGGTTTGCCTAGGAGGGTACAGGTAATCCCTAAGAGGTCTAGACAAATCGGGTTCCAAATGATCATTTTCATCATGATAAGTATCTTGTGCAGACAAATTGTAGTAGTATTGAGACATAAGTGTAAAGTTGACAATCAAATTGCAGGTAATGAATCAGAATGATATGAAAATGTTGTTTTAGAATTCTACCTGATCTTAGTCTCATATACAATGTAATTTTTTTTTCTTTTTTTCTCTTTTGTTTTTTTTTTATATATATAAAGCAACAACAAAATTACCAAACTGTTATGAAAATAATTGTTTCCAAACCTTAATCTCTCTGACAACGGCGCCAAAAATTAATTGCTCTTATCCCCACCTTATAATTTATATTATTTAATCTTTTTTTCAAAAACTGACTATTATTTAATCTGACTGGCACCCAGAAAAGTGGATTGGGAATTTAATGTGCTTTAATTGAGGTTAGTTCTATCGATTTAGATTTGTACACTGTAACCAGTTGAATTTGCAGTATGAATCATGAATGCATTAATTTCTTATTTGAAAATGTAAATGTATGAGATTAGAATAAGTGATTTACATGCATCAGGTGTTTAATAATTATAAATTGGTTTATAGGTCATAAAGTCAAAGATAATGGTAATTAGCTTATTAGCGCACTGCATAATCCCTTAATAAAAGTGGAGACTATTACCCAAGTGAATGTTTGAGCCTAATAACTGTTAATTCTAAGTGAAATAACACTTACTCTAAATGTGCTTTATTGTTTATCTCATCTTTTCAATAGGTTGAAAATATCAATTTTCTTTGAATGTTTAGAATGATAGCGGATGCATTTGGCTAGTTTCAAACTCTAAATTAGTTGACTGAATAATATCGTTTTGTAGAAACATAATAGTGGGATCAATTTCTTTCAATTTGCCCCTATTAACCTTTTTCTTTCTTTATATTAACCTCCATTGTTAGTCCATTTGAGCAATTTGTAATACAATTTATTTCGTTACCTTTGTTTAACCCATAACCATATGAATTTTGTCTAACTTGGTGTGTCTTTGGGAATTAGTCCATCTAGGTATTTTTATATTTAAGGAAAAAAAGATAAAAATAAATAAAAAAAGAAAAAAAAAGAAGAAAAAAAATGAAAAAAGAAAGAAAGAAAAAAAAAAAAAGAGGGAGAAGTTCTCTTAGCGGTTCAACACAAGTATTTCAAAATAAATGCTGGAAAAAAAAAAGCTCAGCTTCAATATTAGTGTAAAAAAAAAAAAGAAATCCTGACACACTCTTTAAACTCCTTAGTCTTTTTTTTGACAACTCGTATTAACCTCATAGCCTCAGTACAACCCAGTTTGCTCTCTCTTAATTCTATAAATCATGTGATCTCAGAATTCGACTTCGAAGTAGAGAATTTTGTTTAAATTCAAAAGTTATTCATCTAGGACATTATTCTAATCATGAAACTATGTCAATCTCATGTTCTTTAATGAAAATTCGTTCTTTGTACTTGGGATGACATCAAGCTTTAACTTGTTTTGCATTTACTCTTATAATGGGGCACCCCTTGTGTGTATATTTGAGGGATCGCTTTTATTGGAGAGAATATCCATGGTAAGGTTTAAATTTGAGATTTCAAGAGAGTAAGATGGTGTACTAATTATACTGATTGTCGTTCTTAAGATTGTATGACATTTGATCGAAATCTGATTTAAAATATTCAATTATATGTTAGATAACTTTTTATGTTGTATGCATTTTGTTTTTGAATTTGAAATTTTTATATTCATGCGATTATTGTGAATAAATACTGGCCGGTGTAAAATCTAATTGCTATTGGACTAGTAATGTTTAAATTAGGGGGTATGATTAATAGTCAATTTTGTAAAAAAATTGTTATAATTTATCCTTATTTTGATCTTAAAAATTAGTTTAAATTGAATATTAATATGCATTTTATCATCACGTACAGGTTTAAAAAAAATAATATAAATATATAAAATAAAAAAAATAATAATGATAAAGAAATACATATAATATAATACATATACATATAAAATATAATATACCACATATATATATATAATATAATGCTGAATTGGAATGTATGCGTGAAACCGCATTTGGAGGTTCAACTTAAGGACATCCAATTGAAAGCCCACATGTGCAAGCCCAAATCAAATCATGAAGCCGAGAAGTTCAAATTGAAGGTCCAGCTCGTGGAAGCAATTGGCGCATAGCAGCAGAAACGCGGTGCCCCCTCCTGTAATTTTATTCAATTTCAAGGGCAGCGCTGGAGATGTGTGAGATTTATATATATATATATATATATACACGCAGTGCACTGAAAAGCCCTAATCCCCCATCCGCCGATTTCAACGAGAATAAGGGGGAGGTTTCCCACAGCAACGCAGAGAGAAGGAGCAGCACGACGGAATGGAAGCTTGACTATGGTGTAATTTCAGATTTAAGTCTTTGCATTATTTATCTTAATTTTTTTACTTTTCTGTAATTATGAAGTCATTCACGCAAAGTGCTATTCATCTTTATTTTTGTTATTTTGATTGCTATTATGTTCATCTAATTCGAGCAACTCGATTACTTACGTTTTAATTTTCTGTTAATAATATCTATTGTTCTTTTATTTTCTGTTATGTTTTGTTAATAAATTCACTTGATGCTTACCATTTTAATTTACTGTAATTAATTTCTGTTTTATAAATATTGTCTTTTAATTTCTATAATTTAATTTTTGGTCATTTCAATTTCAACGCTTTAATTTCTGTTAGTTAATTTGATGGAGATGTGTGGTTAAATTTACCTTGGACCGAGGTAAAAACTGTGCCCAATACCATTGTTTGCCTTAGAGAGTTGAACTCTTAATGAATTAAGAGTAGGTTGATTTTAATTGATCAGTGTGTAAATTGAATCTATGGGTTTAGATTGAAGCATAATCATAAATTAGAGTCTCCATGCTATGTATGGAAGTTACTTAAATTAGAAATATTTTCATACCCAAACTCATTTAATTAATCTGAATCATTGATCTCTGTTTATTAATTGCAATCCAACTTACGGTAATTACTTAATATAGACTCTCTTATGCCATGTAAAGAGAGTGTTTAACCTAGAATTATCATTATTTTGAGTTGTAATTATTGGTAGAATCTCAAGGTATGTTAATTGTATTTTGATTTATGATAGTTGCTTAATCTAGACTTTTTCATGCCATGTATGAAAAGTGCTTAACTTAGAACTATTATCATTTTGGAATATAGTTAACTGCATAATCTCAATTTTAATCCGTCGATATTAAGTATTTTGGTATCTCTTTGGTAACTCAGTGGGCTGGCACATAAATTGTTTTGTGCCAATACATTTTATTTTCAATGTTAATTCACTATCTCAATTTTCCTATATCACACCACATTACTTTACAATTTACTTTCATGCACCGTCTTTATTTTTCTTTTAATAATTGACTTCCCTGTGGATTCGATCTAGACTTACCAGTTTTAAATTATGTACTACATAAACCTCGTACGCTGGTGAGTGTGACCCCCTTGTGTGTGTGTGTGTGTCTTTAAGGTAGTTAATTTTACACAAGGGTAGGAGTCGAACAAAATTTTGGCGCCGTTGCCGGGGAAGTCATTAAGAAAATAAACCAATGTGAAAAAACAAAAAAAATTGTTGTGTTGTTAATATATGAGACTAAGGTTAGGTAGGATTTTTGAGCATCCACTTGATTTCATCTATCATTGAATACCTATCTGCCTTTGAATTTTCACTGCCATATTGATTAATGTCTCATTATTCTTATTACATGTTTGTATGGGAAAATGTCTATGATTATAATGATCCTAAAGTGCAAAAAAAGTCCAGACCACTTAAGGATTACCTGAATCTTCATAAGCAACCAACTCCATCCTATACCACACCTTCAGTTATTAACCATGATTTTAATTTCAACCCTTGTACTAATTAGTCATTATCTGTAGATTCTTTTAGAAATCATGACCATTCCCATTTGGATTTCATTGAGGATGGCAACTTTAGTTCTAGGTTGGATTATTTAACCCAGAAGGTATAATGGTTAGAAAATTTTCAAAATTCGAGTGAGGTTAGATGCTCGGTGTGCGAGTCTTCAAATCATCAAACAAATGATTGTCCTACCATACATGTTCTTAAGAAATTCTTGAATGGGTAACCATCTGATTTTCAGTCACACCACAGTGAGGAGAGGTTTTCTTTTAACCAGAGTCAGGAGTAGGATCTTATCTGTCAGGCTACAACCTTAATCTTTACACTGATTACCCCAATTCCTGTGACCATTTGAATTATCCATGGAGCGATGACTCTACATTCCAATCTCATTAGTTTTTTCCTCCACCACCTCATCAATTTGAATTAGAGCAAGGGTTTACATCCGATTTTTATCAGTCTTCGTATGAGAAATCTTTAGAGGATACCTTTCAAGAGTTTATGCAAGGTTAAAAAGTTTTAAATGAGCAAATGACCGAATTTCAAGAACAAACCACTAGGGCCATAGGTGACATTTTAGAACAATTGACTGAGTTTACATAGACCTTGAGCGTGAGTGAGCCTGGTGAGTTTCTAACCCAACCCAATCAAAATTCTGTAGGTCAATGTCTTGGGAAGGAACTTTCGTCCAGTGATACCATAGGTCATAAACCGATCCAGCCTACACCCGACCCTAGGACGGAATGAGCGATCATAGAAGAAAAATTGGACCAAAATGATGTGAAGATAGAAGAAGCCTGGGAGGAAGAAAAGGATAGAAACCAAGAGAAGAAATATAAAAATATCATAGGTTTATCCAAATTTGAATCTAAATTTCTATCTTTTAGGCTAGTATATATTCTAGGGGATCAAATTAAATCAGACATGTGTGACGTGTTTGTGCGAATTAATGTGCCACATTATGATGTAATAAAGCCAACACCTCTTAATGACAAGTTTTTAAAGGATGTATGTGCTTTCATAAGAAAAATCAAATTGTGTTGTTTTAAAAATAATTGTATAAGTGGTTTAAAGCATATGGTAACTGTTGTGATTCGAAGTGTAACCACTTATTTGATCCTTAACTGGAAGAAAAGAAAAAAATGATATAATGAAAAAAATAAGAATAAAAGGCTATTGTTTTTGCCTTTATGTAGTTTGTTTTAATTTTGAATGTGTGTTGTGCTAACAATAAGAGTTTTTGTAAGCTTTACTTCTCTTGTGGAATCATTTCTCGCCTTAACACTCATCAGGTATTCCCTATCCCTATTCTTTTGATTAAAGTGCAATTCAAGTTGGGGAAAAAATCATTTATAGGTAGAATGACTTGAACATTGTAGTATCGTGTTTTGTTTTTGTGCTTGATTTCGTTTATGTTTAGTGTGTCTAATTTTGTTGTTTGCTGGTTTCATGTTATATATATATATAAATAATAATAATAAAATATAAAAATATAAAAATAAAATAATAATAATTAAAAAAAATTTGCATTTAAACTTACTGATCCTACATGTATTTCGATTGGGAATTTAATGTGCTTTAATTGAGGTTAGTTCTATTGCTTTGGATTTATACACTGATAGTCAGTTAAATTTGCACTATGAATCATGAATACATTAATTTCTTATTTAAAAATGTAGATGTATGGGATTAGAATAAGTGATTTGCATGCATTGGGTGTTCAATAATTAGAAATTGATTTATCGGTCATAAAGTCAAAGACAATGGTAATTAGCTGATTAGCGCACTGTATGATCCTTTATTAAAAGTAGAGACTATTATCCAAGTGAGTGTTTGAGCCTAATAACCGTTGATTCTGAGTAAAATAACACTTACTTTAAATGTATTTTATTATTTATCTCATCTTTTCAATAGCTTGAAAACATCAATTTGCTTTGAATGTCTAGAATGATAGCGGATAAATTTGGCTGATTTCAAACTCTGAATTAGTTGATTGAATAATATCGTTTTGTAAAAACATAATAGGAGATCAATTTCTTACATTTTGGACGTATTAACATTTTTTTTTCTTTATATTAACCTCCATTGCTAGTCCATTTGAGTCATTTGTAGTACAATTTCTTTCGTTATCCTTGTTTAACCGATAACCATATGAATTTTGTTCAACTTAGTGTATCTTTGGGAATTAGTCAATCTAGGTATTTTCATTTTTAAGGAAAAAAATATAAAAAGATAAAAAAAAAGGAAAGAAAACGAAGAAAAAAGAAAGAAAAAAATAAAAAAAAAAAGATAGAGAAAAGTTCTCTCAGCAGTTCAGCACAAGTGTTTCAAAATAAATGCTGGGAAAAAAATGTTTAGCTTTGATATTAGTGTAAAAAAGAAAAAAAAGAAAATTCTCGACACACTTTGAACTCCTTACCCTTTTTTTTAACAACCCGTATTAACCTCATAGCCCCATTATAACCCGATTTGGTCCATTTTGATTCTATAAATAATGTGATCTCAGAATTCGAGTTTGGAGTAGGAAATTTTGTTTAAATTCAAAAGTTATTCATGACGCTATGTCAATCTCTTATTCTTTCATGAAAATCCATTCTTTGTACTTGGGATGACACCGAGCTTGAACTTGTTTTGCATTTACTCTTATAACGGTGCACCCCTTGTGTGTACATTTGAGGGATCGTTTTTATTAGAGAGAATATCCATGGTAAGGTTTGAAGTCAAGACTTCAAGAGAGTAAGGTGGTGTACTAATTATACTGATTGTCGTTCCTAAGATTATATGACCTTTGATCGAAATCTGATTTAAAATATTCGACTATATGTTAGATAACTTTTTCTGTTGTATACATTTTGGTTTCAAATTTGAAATTTTTATATTCATGCGATTATTGTGAATAAATACTGGCCAGTGTAAAGTCCAATTACTATTAGACTAGCAATGTTTAAGTTGGGGGGTGTGATTAGCGGTCAATTTTGTAAAGAACACAAATATACTTTGATTTAGGGAAAATTGAATGGTTGCAAGTATAACCAAGTGAGTTATTCATAGCCCACAAGATGCAATGGAGATCACACAATTACAATTATCATAATGGAGCACTCACAAAACATATCTAATTTAATAATACGAAGATAAACAAAATATCTAACTAGTGGAGCACTCACAAAACACTCCTACTTTAATAATACAAAGAAAAATGAAAAGAGGAAAAAGCTTCCACAAGTTGGGCCTTTAGTTTTGGGCTTGGACATTCCTTGTGTTGGACTTGGGTTTTCAAATGATAATTCATGCATTCCCTCTCTTTTGTTTTTATGCTACTGGGCCCTTAATGTGGCTTCAAATTGGTTTGAACTTTAATTCCATTTGGCTTGCACATGTGGGCTTGATTAGATATTGAATTGGACTTCATGCATGGTTGGCTTACTGGGTAAATCTAAATTAATCAGACTCATTTGGTGCTTACTTTTGATTGCTTTAGACCAGTCTATCTAAGGCTCGTAAGGATCGTGTTATGGAACATAAGCGTGTAATTTCTCTAACAGCTCCTCAATGGTGGATGCGGAAATGGGAATCTTTTTTGCTGAAAGAGAAATGAACTTCTGGTACAAATCTTGATCAAGAAAAGAGAGCAACCTATCGAAAAAATGGTTAACATTTAAAAGTCCAATGGGTTTGGTATGGAGATTCATTTTAGCCCAAGAGATTATACAAAAGATTTCTTCAAGTGTACTAAAACCTCCTAGTAAAGCAATGAAGGCATCTGACTGATAAATCTTACAAGCCATGCACTCAAACACATAAGTCGTTCTTATAAGTTAACCGCGTGTAATCCCAGAAATGTGTGGATCAGCCAAATGGATTGGCATTACACCTACCGCATATGATTTTTCAAGATGTGTAGCTTGTGAAACACATCCATTCAATCCACGATTTCCCCATCCATATACCAAATTATTTTTTTTTCTCTCCCAATTTTAGACCAAGTTCGCTTGCTGCAACCGTGTAACAACTATCGCTTTCGAGTTGAGAGCCACATAGTACACATATGGTATTGATTCGATGAATTAGCTGGCATTCCATTTATATTAGTTCTTTATGTATGCCCTGAAAGTAGAACTGGTTAAAGAGGTTTGGTAATCAAAAGTAGCTACATAGGAATTCAACAAGAAATAAACACAAATAAAAATCATGCGTATATACAAGTAGTTGTGATTGTGGCTCACATATTCCTTTGGTTTTACGTCTAGAAACAACTTAAACACCTTCTATGAAGTGGAGGTAAGCTTCTCATCCAATTTTCTTATAGATTGGAAAACAGAGTTATTTATAGTCAGATTCTCAAGACTATAGCGTTGGTGGTCACTTCTGAATTGGGTCCATAAAACAAGAAGTTCTCATTGCACTATTACACTCGGATGCGTCTGAAGAGTCAATCGGATATCATCTAAAGACTCCTTACTCAGTTCATCTTTTATAAAACTAATTTTATTTTCTCGATTTATGGACACGAACCCCATAGATTTGCATCGTGTGTTACAAGTCTATCGAGCACATTTGTGACAACCATTTAATCTTTTCGCTCTTCATTTTTTCGTAAAACTATTCTTTCCCAAGCCTGAAAAGTGCTTAAAACTATGTCAAGTTTTGTCAGCTAATCGAACTTTCGCTTTAATTAACCAACGAATATCTTTAAGGATGTTTTTACACATCAACAACCTAGTCTTTCACACCTAGTAGCATAAATTTTTTTCAGATCATTTTGCGGGAGAGATGGATAGTATTTACGAATTTTTGAGAGCTGAAGATCCATTTTTTTAAAAAACAACTATAGTAAGAGGAAAGTAAAACAAAACTATAAACCTTACAAAAGGGACGAGGGTACCTGATCGAGGAACAACACAAAAGAGAGAAGATTGAGCTCATAGAAGTGTAGCTTGCCTTGTACAGATATGAGGTCTCTTATAGGGCAACGAAAGTCACTATTCCAACAATTACACTTGGCTCGAGGCGTGCCATAAGTGCAAGGTCACGTCTGACATCTTTTTTTTTTCAACGTTTGACGTTTCTTTTTTCAATACTTGAGGTTTCTTTTTCTTTACAAGATAGTGTGTTGTTTTCGTTATAGGGCAATGTAATTACACTACCCAAGAAAAGTAGTTGTTATCAGCATTAAGTCTATCTCTCTCTTATATCTTCTTTTTCTTTTTTGTATATATATATATATATTTATTTTTTAAAAAAATAAAAATTTTATTTTATTATATATTTATTATTTTTTTAAGATTTTTTTAAGGGGTCCAATAAAATCACATATTATTCATCACAAAACAATATTAGCAAGTCAAACAAAATTATTTTGCACAATGGATCAATTTCAAACAACAATAAATCAATTTCTAAATACACTTTACCCCTCAACTTGAATTGCGCATTGTCCTCAATCGACAATAATAGAAAAGATAGAGGATAGGCATACCTAACGGTCATCAATGCGTGAATCTGTATAAAAAAAAAAAAAAAAGGAAGTTCTCTTAGCTATTCAGAACAAGTGTTTCAAAATAAATGCTGAAGAAAACAATATATCTAGTTTGATATTAGTGTTAAAAAAAAAAAAAAATTCTGACACACCCTTTGCACACTTTACCCTTTTTTTGGACAACCCGTATTAATCTCATAGCCCCATTACAACCCGATCTGCTTCCTCTTGATACTATAAATCATGTGATCTCAAGATTCGAGTTCGAAGTAGGGAATTCTGTTTAAATTCAGAAGTTATTTATCTAGGGCATTATTCTAGTCATGAAGTTATGTCAATTTTCCTGTTCTTTTATGAAAATACGTTCTTTGTATTTGGGATGAGACCGAGTTTGAACTTGTTTTGCATTTACTCTTATAATGGTGCACCGCCTTGTGTGTACACGTGAGGAATCATTTTTTTTATTGAAGAGAAAATCCATAGTAAGCTTTGAAGTTGAAATTTCTAAGTTTGTGTATTGGTCACCTTGATTGTTGTTCCTAAAATTGTATGACCTTTGACCAAAATCTAATTTGGAATATTCGACTATATATCAGATAACTGATTCTATTATATGCATTTCGATTTTGAATTTGAAATTTATTTATATTAATGCAATTAGTATGAATAAATCTTGACAGGTGTATAGTTTAATTGCTATAGGACTAGCAATATTCAAGTTAGGGGGTGTGATTAGTGGTCAATTTTGAAAAGACCCCTACCCTACATATTTATTCATCAAAATCACAATCAAATTCGTCAAATATTAATCCTCTTATTAAAACAGGTGTAAGGCGATTATACTCGTCAGAGTACGAGTATGCATGTAGTACAATTTTAAATTTATATTTTAGTGAGCTCGAGTCGATTCATAGGGAGATCATTTATGCATAAAATAAAAATCACAGAACATTTAGTTTTAGGAGGTGATTAAGATGATCTAAAGAAAAGAATTAAAACTAAACTAATACTGAATTTAAGCAACCACTGAATTTTAATATATATATACAAAAAAAAGGAATATATAAGAGGGAAACAAAGTTAACGCTGATGGCAGCCACTTTTCTTGGGCAGTGCAATTACATTGCCTTATAAAGAAAATGACACACTACCCTGTAAAGAAAAAGAAACACCAAGCGTTGAAAAAAGAAACGCAAAACGTTGAAAAAAAGAAAACGCTAGACGTGACCTTGCACTTATGGCACTCCTCAAGCCAAGTGTGGTTGTTGGAATAGTGACTTCCACTGTCCTATAAGAGATCCCATATCTGTATGAGGCAAGCCACACTTCTGTGAGCTCAGTCTTCTCTCATTTGTGTTGTTCTCTGATCAGGTACTCTCGTTCTTTTTGTAAGGTTCATAGTTTTGTTTTACTTTTCTCTTACTATAGTAGTGTTTTTAAAAAAATGGATCTTCAGCTCTCGAAAATTCGCAAGTGCTATCTATCTCTTCCACAAAATGATTTGAAAAAAATTATGCTACTAGGTGTGAATGACTTTAGTTGTTGATGTGTAAAAACATCCCTGAAGATATTCGTTGGTTGATTAAAGTGAAAGTTTGATTAGTTGATGAAACTTCACTTAGTTTTAAGCACTTTCTAGACTTGAGAAAGAGTAGTTTTTTGAAAAAACGAAGAATAAAAAGATTAAAGGGTTGTCATAAATGTGCATGATGGACTTGTAACACACGATGCAAATCTGTGGGGTTCGCGTCCATAAATCGAGAAGATAAAATTAGTTTCATAAAGGATGGATTGAGTAAGGAGTTTTTTGGATAATATCTGATTGACTCTTGAGATGCATCCGAGTGAAATAGTGCAACGAGAATTTCCTACTTTATGGACCCAGTTCAGAAGTGATCACCAATGTTATAGTCTTGAGAATTTAACTATAAATGACCATATTTGCCAATCTATAAAAAAAATGGATGGGAAACATATCCCCACTTTATAGAAGGTGTTTAAGTTGTTTTTGGACGTAAAATCAGAGGAAGATGTGAGCCACAATCACAACTACTTGTATATATGCATGATTTTTGTTTGTGTTTATTTCTTGTTGAATTCCTATGTAGCTACTTTTGATCCCCCAAACCTCTTTAACTAGTTTTACTTTTAGGGTATACATAAAGAACTAACATAAATGGCAGGCCAGCTAATTCGTCAAATTAATACCATATGTGTACTATGTGGCTCTCAACTTGGGAGTGATAGTTGTTACACGATTGCAGCAAGCGAACTTTGCCTAAAATTAGGAGAAAAAAAATTAATTTAGTGTATGAAGGGGGAAGTCGTGGATTGAATGGATGTGTTTAACAACCTGCACATCTTGTAAAATCATATGTGGTAGGTGTAATTGATAAGAGTCAATATTTCCTAAATCTTAATGAATTATATCCCTATTTTGGCTTTATATTTATGCTTAAAATAAATAATTATTTGTATTACATATTATTTCAGGATGAAGCAAGAAAGTTGACTTCTCCAATTAATTAGGGGCATAATTGAAGACATTGGATTACCCGTTATTACTGCTTAAAATTCAAAGGCCAATTATGGAATCTGGAGGATTTTTTAAGTGCACTTGGCCCAACTATCAAATGGAATCCAACCAAAGGCTCAAGATCTAACCAAATGCCCAAGATCTAACCAAAGGCCCAGAACCAACCAAAGGCCCAACAAAAGCCCAACTTGTAGAATACTTTTCTTTGTTTTATATTTTTATGAGTGATTTACCACCTAAAGTCTTTTGTATTCTTATAAGTATTCCACCACCTAAAGTCTTTTGTACTTTTTGTCTTTTAACTAATTTTTTTCCACTAGTTAGGTGAATGTTTTGTGAGTGTCAATTAGATATAATTATGTCTAGTTGAATAATTGTGTGGTTTGTATTGCATCTTGTGGGTTATAAATATCTCACTTGGGTGCACTTGTAAAAAAAGTTGTTATTACTTGAATCAAAATTTAGTTTTGTTCTTAGAGTTTCTCTTAGAGAATTACTCTTATTCTTTCTCTTGTTTTCTATTGTAATCTTACTTTTTTTTTTCTTCTTTTAAATTCTTATGTCATTTATTGTTACTTATTATCCATCGCTTAAATGGTCGATTAATTTCTGCCTTTAAATTTTTGCAATTTTAATTCTTGTCTTTTAATTATCCACCGCCTAAATGGCCGGTTAGTTTCTGCTATTTAATTCTTATCATTTAAATTATGTTATTTAAATTACGTCATTTAAATTCTTGTCAATTGACTTTTAAATGGAAATGAGTAGCTAAATCTAATCTTGGGTTAAGGTGAGGACAGTGTCCAATGTTCTTGAATCTCAAGATAAGCCAAACCTCGATAAATGCAAGATTTATCTGAGTTAAACTCGAGTTGAGTGTGTAAATGGTTTTGTGAGTTTGGATTGGGTCATCATCCTAACTTAGAACTCTCATGCCATGTATGAGAGTTGCTAGAATTGGAGATGAGATATACCCTAGCTCAGACGATTAAATCATAGTCTGTAGTATAATACAATTTACAGTGACATCTTAACCTAGAACCTTCATATCATGTATGAGGGTTGCTTAGCTGAGAATCATTCGTATCTTGAATTATAACTACCAAACAATCCTCTGTTTATTTTAGATTAATATTGCTGTTTAAATTGCTATAAGAGATTTATTAGGCATTGGTTCTGAACTCACCTCAACCCAAGACCTTTCTAATATTCCAAAAAAACCTTTTCACAATCAAGAAAACTTAGCTCTCTTTGGATAAATCAACCCGAATGAACCATTCTTTTGTTAAATAAATTTTCCAGTGAATCGACCCAGACTTGTCCGAAATTTATATTTGTGCTACAACTACACTCACACACTGGTGAGTTTAAACCTTCTCACCATTTCAACACTGAACATCCAAACTAATTAAGGCTATCTAAATTGTAGGGTGAGGAGCGCAGCCAAATTTTGGCGCCGTTGCCGGGGAGGTGCAACAAAAGAAAAAAAATTCACTCCACGGGTAACTTTGTTCTTAATATTGTTTTTTCTTAACTGTTTGCATATTATTCAAATTGTATGAGACTTAGATCTGGTAGAATCTTAAGCTATCAAACTGAGTCAAACCATTCTATAGATTCTTTATTAGAGACTGAAATATCACTTTTACAATCCATAATGTCTCAACAAAATGAAAACCTATCTGCTCACGGGAGTGATCATGGAGAACATGATCCGTTGGCTGGTGATGAGATTAAACCCCTCAGGGATTATTTGCACCCTCCAAGGCAAACCACTCCCTCTTGCATAATCCTACCAATAAACCATCATCGATTTGTCCTTAAACCAGGTACCATACAAATGCTCCCCACATTTCATGGTATGGATTCTGAAAATCCATATACACAAATGAGGGATTTTGAAGAGGTATGTGGTACCTGTGTGGGGATCAAAATATACATGAGGACACTGTTAGACTAAAGCTCTTCTCGTTCTCACTCAAGGATAAAGCAAAAATGTGGTTAGGGACTCTAGAGCCTAGATCAATAGGAACTTGGAGGGAGATGCAAACAAAATTTCTAAAAAAATACTTCCCAGCTAATAAAACAGCATCACTTGAAAGGCAAATGATGAATTTCGTTTCTAAATCAAATGAAACATTTGCTCAAACTTGGGAACATTTCAAGGACCTCTTGCATTCTTGCCCACACCATGCCTTTAAGTAATGGCGAGTAGTTAGTTTCTTCTTTAATGCCTTAACTCCTAATTTGAAGATGCTGGTGTCCACCATGTGTAATGGTGACTTTTATGAAAAAACTCCTGAAGAGGTTATTGCATACTTTGACCATGTATCTAAAAACTCTAGAAATTGGGAAGTTGGGCCATTAACCATGGGAGATTTGAGAGACCAATACAATCCACAACCAAAGGGAAAACTCCAATTAAATGAAACTGATGACATCAGTGCTAGATTAGCTCTGTTGACAAAGAAAATGGAAGAATTGGAGATAAAAAAATGAAGGCTGTCAATGAGGTAGAGGTGCATTGTGTAATGTGTGAAGCCAATAGCCATAGAACAGAGGAGTGTCAAACTCTCCCTGCTTTCAAAGAAGTGTTGTATGGCCAAACTTCAAACTCACAACCAAGGCAAACAGAGGGTAGGATATGATAGAACGGGAAATGCTATGGCACACACCAAGAGGGGGGGTGAATTGGTATAATTAAAAATCTTGATAGAACCTTGAAATCCTTTTTGACCCAATTGAGGTTTTAGTGATTTAAAACATTAATCATACAAAATGAAATATGTAAGTTTACACAAATAAATATTTGAACCGAGAGAGGAATAATAAAATGCTTGGAAAGATAAATATGTCAAAGAACACAACCACAAGAAAACACAAGGATTTATAGTGGTTCGGCTTTACCAAGCCTAATCCACTACCTTAGCTCCTCACTAAGGATTTTTCAAACCATCCACTAAAAACCCCCTACTTAAACCAAGTAGGTCCTCTAGTCCAAGACTAGGAATTACAACCTCTTGCTTATACAAGCAAGCCCTCTAGCACTTAGCTAGGAAAAACAGCCACTTGCTTCAACGAGCAAGACTTCTAGCACAAAGCTAGGAAAAACAGTCACTTGCTTCAACGAGCAGGACTTCTAGCACAAAGCTAGGAAAATACCAACGATATAAATGAAAGAGAGAAGCTAAGAGTTAAAACTCTTAGTTACAAGTTCTCTCACAATGAAAACAAGGCTTAATAATAAATTTACAATGATAGAATAACAAAGCCTTGGATAGAAAATACAACAGTGAAAGCACAAAGATTGTAAGCTTCGAGTAAGAATGATTTGAACTCTTTAGATCAACTCGTTCCCATCCATTAGCCCTTCCTTGATGCTCCATGAGTTGTATATATAGGCATCCATAAAGATTGAAGAGAAATATAGCCGTTTGGAGCCGTTGGAATTTGAAAAAATAGCCGTTGGAACTTTCTGCGAAACACATAGTCGACAGAGAAAATAGGTTAGTCGACTATTTCTTCAAATAAAAATCAAACATAGTCGACAGATAGAAAGTGATAGTCGACTATTTCTAACACAAAAATCACATAGTCGACAGATACAAAAGCATAGTCGACTATTGTAAAAATGTGAAGAAAATTTTGAATTATATGAACAAAAATAGTCGACAGATGAAAAGCCATAGTCGACTATCCTTTCATGATAGTCGACAGATCCAAAAATAGTCGACAGAAGCCTTAAATAGTCAACAGATCAAATCAGCATAGTCGACTATCCTTATAACATAGTCGACAGCCCAAACAGCATAGTCGACTATCCACTATGAAAAATTTTAAAACTCAGCTGATAACATAAAAAGCTCACTTGATTGATACAAAACATCACAAGATATTTACATTTCTTTAGTTTAAGTAAATGTCCTCATTTTGTTTAATTTATATTTTATCTTCCATTTACTTTAATACATAAATGTAAATAACGAAGTACCCCCCATTTGGATTCAATAAAAATATCTAAAAAATCAAAATCCATAAGAATAAAAAAGTAGAATTTGGATTTTAGTTGGAACTTTGGATTTTGCGATTTTACCACCTCCAAGATATACACTTTCTATTTCTTGAAAAATTCGTTAAAAATCATTTTATCACTAATGAATGTTAGCTATTGAATTACCGGGAGTTAGTTTTCTAAAAAGAAAATATTTTCATATATGTCTCCTTATAAGGTGCTAGTTTTCCAGACTTAGAAAAATTTTGACACGATATCAAAATTAGTTTCAATTCATGATGCATGAACTAAATGATTTTTCATACGTTTAAGTTTCAAGTCAAAACCTTTCATGCATGTTTCAAAGTATGAAAAACTTATATTGAAAACCTTTCATTTGAATTTCTAGTTGGTCTTTTGCCTTAGAACAAATTTAGCTCTATGATGACCAACGACTTCAAAACTAATTCGAAAAACATTCTAGGAGATTTTATCATAATACATGCTTGTTCAAATCTCCATGTATAAGAATATAAATCATTTGATTTTTATTTTAACAAAGTAATTGAAATTGATTTTTGTTGAAAACCATAAACTTGACTAATGACTTGGGGATAAAACATGATATTGTTTTTCATCATCAAAACTAAGCACAAGGGTAGAACATCAGGATATACCAAAACCAGAACCAGGGTGGAAATTATCAAGGGTACTGTAATACCCGAGAAATTCTAAAGGACTCAAGGGTAATTTACCTTGGGGTAAAAATGAAATTTAAGGATAAATTGAAGGGTATAACGGTAATTTATTACCGTATAGGTGACTGAATCGACTGTCGGGAGTACCCTGGAGTCGAGATGCCAAAGGAAATTAATGTGGCATTAATGAGCACCCCAAGATAGAATTTATGGTGCCGAAAGAAATTGGATCGGGAACAGTTTTCGGTACAGCTAAAAAGGCAGCTGTCAATTAGGCTGCAATACCGAATTGTCATAGACGACTTTTCGGAAGTCAACGGAAGCTTGAGGGGGCTTCGGTTTTTCATAAGGAACAACCCTTCAGAGGTTTCAGGAAGAAACGAATGGGTTTGAGGCCAAAACGAAGATTCGGGCCTAAGTGCAGTTTTTAGAAATTGCTAGAGGGAGGTCGAAACAAGGTTGTTTTGGAATCTTCGAGGGCCAAAATGATGTTTTAGGACTTTTTGGGCCTAAATGCGATAAAAGAAAGTTGAGGGGTTAAGTGGAATGGGCTAAAATGTAATAACCAAAAGTCAAGGGGGCTAAAGTGCAATTAATGGAAAGTTTGGCCAATGGTAATCACCAAGGGGTCTCTGGTCGTCGTTTTCGGCCGAATCAACCACGGGGTTGCACGAGGAATGGTCGGGGGAGGAATTTTTGTAAAGGGCTTGGCCGACCAAAGCCACCAGGGTGGCCGGATTTCAAGAAAAATCCGACTAGAATGTTGGTCGGATTTGTCGCGGCCTACAAGTGGGTTTTTCTTGGTCGCCAAGCTTGCTCAAGGTCGATTTGAGGTAGGTTTATGCTCTTAAGCTTATGGGCTATCCGATCCTAGCCGTTTGGAGCATCGAAGATGCCTATAAATAGGCGTAGCAAGAGGCCAAAAATTGGAAAGATTGAGCTTCGAAATTGACCGCTATAATGAACGAATTGAAGCTCGGGATTAAGGGGCTTTTGTTGCCCATAGTGATAAGATGAATTCTGGAGATTTTGGGCCATTTTCATGGCGTTTTGATGGGGTTTCGGGCTTCGCCGGAGGTGGGTGGCGGACGGTTTGGCCGAGCCTTTGGCCGGCCGTTTGAAGGCTTTTCTGATGTTGTTTCAAGCCGAGGGATGTTCCAAAAGGATCGACTGATGAAGGGCTTTCAAGTGGTGGAGCCATCGGAGTTCGCCGGAAAAAACTCGCCGGAGAAGACGACCGGCGCGTGGCCGGCACGCGCTGTGCTTCACGCGCCCCCACTCGCCCTAGGCATGTGCAGGCGCGTGAGGGCGCGTGGATGCTCCGAAAATTCTGAAAAAAATTCTAAAAAATAAGGAAAAATATTTTATGGAGGTTTGTGCAAAAAGATTGGGATTTGGGATTCCCTATACCTCGGTTTCTACACCAAAGAGCCTCGTTTTGCATGAAAACGCAATATCCGGGTAAGTTCAGTATTTTTCCTTGAAAGTTCATAGCATATAATGAATTGTTGTGAAGTTAGATTTGAGGAAATAGTCTTGATATAATTATTGAGATTTTTAGAAGGAAAAAATGAAGGAAAATAAAAGGAAATAGGAAATAAATAGAATATTGAGGATATTTAGTGATTAAATATCATTTTGTGTTTGAGGAGATCGAGATGATGATATTGGTGCAACTTTTGAGAGTTGGCACAAGAATCGAGGCAGGGCACGCATATCGAGGCGATGCATGCTTTTTGAGATGTCTTGATTTTTGGGCAAAGGTGAGTGGTATTCTCACAAGAACTTATATTCATGATATGTTTGTTATATGCATGCTATTTATGAATTGCAATATTCATTTGTCATATTGCATTGAAAGTCGTGATATTTCTATTGCACGATATTATTGTCATATTGAAACTTGTGCATGGGGATGGGATGTTACCCTCAGAGTGTAGCCGTAATTCCCCTAGGGCGTTGAAGGAATAACGTTAGGCCTATCTCGCAGAGGTTCGGGATTTGCCTAGGATTCCTAGCCGGGTTGGGGATACCTGGGAAGTTACATTATGGGTATATGTTTATTCATGTTATTGCACCATGCATCATATATATGTTTTTGGACCCTCACTAGAAGTTTCATCTTCTAATGGGTTATGCCCCTGGAACATTCAACGTTCCAGTTGAGACTTGCAGTTAGGGCAAGGAGCAGGTTGAGATATGACGGCACGTGATGGCGTGGCCGAGGGATGCAACAAAAGATTTCAGTATTTTATTTATTGAGAAATGTATCTGATGTATGCTCGAGGTTTCATATGATTTGTACCTAGGGTGTTAGATGTTATCTCGGGAGACATGTTTCAATGTATTTATGTAACTGAGGATTTGATGGTAATATATGGTACGGATTCTTATATTGTTTTAAATATAGTGAATTCAAGTATGTACCGTATCAGGTTTCGATGATTGGTTCTGCATTGTGAATGATTTGCTGGGGTTTCCCTTTGAAATACGGTATTGATGTATGAGAAATGTATAAGGGAAGGGATTATGTATGGATACGATGGGCCCCAGCATAGTGACACGTCCCTCGATAGGGACGGGGTGTTACAGTTGGTATCAGAGCGAAGTGGAGAAAGAGTCTTAAGAGTCACTTAAGGAAATGTCTGACTCTAGTATAGTTGATATTAGAGCGAACCTAAGGAAAAGGGTCGCGTGTGGCTAGATAAGTAAAGCCATCGTAAGATTTGGGTATTGACAGTTACTGGATAAGTGCGTTGTAGTGGAAGTGCATGTCTAGGCTAGTTCTGGCTAAGGAAAGACTGGTACTTAAGTGAGTCCTTTGTGACCCACCACTCTTTCCTGGGAACTTACCTGGTGTACTCTTTACGATTGACACTATTTTAGTAGACGACTACTATTCCCGGTGAATAGTAGAATGTCTGATAGAAGCCAGTACTGGAAGAATGATCTAGCTATTGGAACAAGGATCCGATGATATGATTGGAATGTAAGGATGACTCGGTAACCATGATTATGGATCCGAGAGATTTTGGAGACTATTGATTTGAGGACATTAGTCAAAATCATTATAAGGAAAGATTGGATAACTGGTAGTTATCGAGGATGATCGGATCAGGAACGATTAGTCTGATGTGTCAGGGCCTAGCTGATAAAGTTAGGATCAAAGGATAAGTATTTTCGAGGTTCATTTAGTAGCTCTCGAAAATAAGATATGGGATCCCATGGATTGGGACAAACGAGAGGCCAAAGATGGCCAAATGATGGCGTGTGAGTGCGTCAATTGATGAGGTGATAGTGGTGCAACTGATGTAACTCGCAGAGACGGGATAAGGGAACCCTAACAGGGAGACAGGACTACTGGTCGGTGTTCGTAGTGACAGATCTGAATCTAGGGACCGAGCAGAAGGTTTATGATGAGCTTACGATCAACGTACCGGGGAAGCTAGTTAGCTGTCTCGCGGTATGACTCGAGGACTCAGGATCTAAGTTGCTTAGTGTACTGTAGAGGAGACGATCAGATGCTGAATATCTGGGGCAACACAGTAGGGTCTGTACCTTGTAGGGGAGATCTAAGTCCTAATGGGTGCGAGGTGTGCCACTAGCTATGATTGATCGAGGCCGGAAGCCTCAGGAATCTAAAAGAGATGGATTAAATATGACCGTGTGTCCTATTTAAATATTGCAATGGGATCATAAGATGGTCGTGTTGGGTGGCTCAAAGGAATGCTACCTAACGTATGAAATGGAAAGGAAAGATGCATGCTTGTGAGCCGTGTAGGCGCTACCTATGAGGTGAGGAAATCACCAGGCCATGATGAGGGCCTAGAATGAAGGTTCTTACAGAAGGAGTTAGACTCAGGGCAGCGGCGACGAATGATAGTTCTTAGAGGACTACGACGAGACCGTGCAGTTTTCACCCGAAATGCACCCAAGTGAGGGTTAACGTATGATGTAGGAGTAAGCCTACCATATGATGAGGGTGATAATGACAGCTGTGTGCTGGCTGACGGAAAGAGTAGTGCCTAGGAAGAACTAATTTAATGGTCGGGTGCCGATAGTCAACTGGATCTGAAGAACGAAAGGCGAGAGTCAGTAGATTCTCGGTAAATGAGATTTCAGGTAGTGGAGCATGACCGGTCCAAAGGTTTGACCGATGAATAATGAAATGGTAGTCTCGACTCAAGGTAGAGTTCGGGTACTAAAAATGAAAGAGGTGCTTAATGGGTCGTATCGACCCTAAAGGAATGATAAGAAAACCTAGTCAACAGAAGTCGTGACTACGGTTTAGTGTGCCAATGAACCTATAAAATCAGGTAAAGTTCTCGGTAGTCAACCCGGCAAAGGGAGCTTGAAAGCACCATGATGAGTAGTGAGCCATGATGGCAAAGAAATCGAGTTCTTGGAAGATAAATGGAACCAGATATTGTGATCTGATTTGGGATCTTCGAGGATTGATCGATATGATATTTTTGAGGAATTTCTCGAAAGAAATGATTGAGGATCTAGAGATTCGTGATAGAACTTTAGAGTTTTCAAAGGAAGAAATCCAGCAAAGATTGGAGTACTGTAGGTGATGTAAGTACCTGCCTGCTCTAGTTGGTAGTATGGTAATGATTGTCGTCTTGAAGATTGTGTAAATCTTAGACATGATTGAGAGGATCAAGTGATGGCAAATGTGCCAAGATGATAGGTCGCAGTAAGAGAAGCTGCAAGCCTAAGTTGATTGAGGATTTGAGATTTTCGATTATGAAGATTGGAACTCTCGTATGGCTAGACGGTTAGTCTAGGTAGCCTTAGTGGTAGATTGGGAAATGTATCGCTGAGTAAGGTCAGCAAATTATGGAAATAAGAAGCCTGTCGAGATATGGTACGGGCACTTGCGGTCAGTGAAAAGCCGTAAGAAGAAATGAAAATTAGCATGATATGTTTTCGGAAGATTTAACGAGCTTATTTCTTAATGATGATTGCCAAATCATAGCTTGAGGTTATAAGATGATTAGCCGTGTGCGGCTTGATTGAGGATGTAAATTATCAGGCTTTGAAAAAGATGATAATTAAGAATCGATATCTTGTATCTCGAATATGATGAATTTTGAAACAGCCGCAAGAGGCTGAGATATATATGATTGATGTGTGATCGAGGTTAAGATAAGGAAATAAGGTATTCTGAAATCGATGTTTCGATGATAAGGATATTGAGATGATGATCTCGGAATAGATGATTTGACCAATGTACCATTCGCATTGAAGTTGCGTTGGTAATTGTGTAAATTAATGATATGATGGTGTACTCCTCGGATAGGGAGACACATGAGGAACATTGAGGATCATAGAGTTGATGATATGATAGTGTACTCCTCGGATAAAGAGATGTACGAGGAACATTGAGGATAATGTTAAGGAACATCACGATAGATGTTATGAATGAGTTTGGCTTGCTAGGTAGTAAGCATATCATGAAAGAATTGATGAGAGCATGAGGCTTTATGATTGGTGAACGTGAAATCAGAATTGATTGTCATAAGCACCATGAGGATCGGAAGTTTCTGAAAGGTAAGATGTCCTGATAGATTTCGGGAGACGAACCAAGAATTTTAAATTGAGGTTGGTTCGAGGAAAGGTTGGAAACCTTAGTGAATGTGACTCTGAATAGGATCAAGAATCCGTAAGATTTGGAGATTTAGACTGGTATTGAAAAGTATCAGAAGTGACGGGAGTCGGGTCAATTACAACTCTCGGAGACGGGACAAGGAGGCTCTAGAAAGACAATAGCACCATGGGTGTGTGGCCTGTAACAGCGGATCTGAGCCCAAGGACCAAGGTATGAAGGCTAGTAAAGAGCTTATGATCAACGTACCGGGGAAGCTAGGTAGCTGTCTCGCGGTATGAGTCAGGTGACTCAGGGTCTAAGTTGCTTAGCGTACTGCCAAGGAGACAGTCAGATTCCAAAGTTTAGGTACCACCGTGACTGTTGTGGTTTGACTAGGATCCAAGTTCCTATGGACCGGAGCTTTGTGATAGGATCCCTACCTGTCTATGAAATGATGGAAAATTTTTGAGGTTGACAAGCTGTTATCAGGGGTTCGAGAGGGAACACTCCGAAATAGCTGTGTCCATGATAGGACTCGTGAGAGAGTCAAATGAGAATGAACTGCAGGATGCAGTAAGAGCTTGTAATAGCTCAAAGGATCGGGTTGCATGATAGTGCAACAGAACTGAATGATGGCGTGTGGATCATGCCAAGGCACAGAAAGGACTACCCGATGTATGACTTGGAACTGGAAAATGTGGTATGTGTTCTCGAAGTAATGGAGACACTACCAGAATGATGGGGCATTAATGTGCTCACGAACCACGAGGAGCCTGAAGTATGAGTTCTCGCAGAAGGAGCTGAACGAGAGGTAGCAACGTTTGATAGAGTTCCTTAAGGACTACGACTGCACTACTTCGTATCACCAGGCGCGTGGCAGTGAGGTGCCCAACGCAGGACCTGGTGGATAGCTGTGAGTGTCAGATGAAGTTGGAGGCTAGTTAGCCTGCCAACTATGATGGTAGTGCCGAATGGATCGTCTATTCTTTATGGCTAGCCTGGTTGTTTAGCTGGATCTAGTAAACGAGATACGAAGGCAAGGGTGGTTAACAAGTGTACTTGTCTATGATTGATGATTATGACCAGTCCAAGAGTTATGATTTTTGAAATGCAAGAGGGCATTCTCAAAGTTTCAGGGTAGAAAGTGCGTGCCTAGAATGATGAAAGATGTGTGGTCGTCTGAAAAGAGCCACAAGAGGAAATGATATGAATGACACGGTATGCTTGTAAGCATTGCATGTGTAAGGAATACAAACCGAGAGGTGTTTGCCAAAGGATCAAATAGATGTTTGATTTGAGTTGTTCAGGTAATGAGCTATGTTATGTCTTAATTACCTGACTGTCAGATGAAAATTTCGAGGCCGAAATTTCTTTAAGGAGGGGTGAATGTAATACCCGAGACATTCTAAAGGACTCAAGGGTAATTCACCTTGGGGTAAAAATGAAATTTAAGGATAAATTGAAGGGTATAACGGTAATTTATTACCGTATAGGTGACTGAATCGACTGCCGGGAGTACCCTGGAGTCGAGACGCCAAAGGAAATTAATGTGGCATTAATGAGCACCCCAAGATAGAATTTATGGTGCCAAAAGAAATTAGATCGGGAACAGTTTTCGGTACAGCTAAAAAGGCAGCTGCCAATTAGGCTGCAATACCGAATTGTCATAGACGACTTTTCGGAAGTCAACGGAAGCTTGAGGGGGCTTCGGTTTTTCATAAGGAACAACCCTTCAGAGGTTTCAGGAAGAAACGAATGGGTTTGAGGCCAAAAGGAAGATTCAGACCTAAGTGTAGTTTTTAGAAATTGCTAGAGGGAGGTCAAAACAAGGTTGTTTTGGAATCTTCGAGGGCCAAAATGATGTTTTAGGACTTTTTGGGCCTAAATACAATAAAAGAAAGTTGAGGGGTTAAGTGGAATGGGCTAAAATGTAATAGCCAAAAGTCAAGGGGGCCAAAGTGCAATTAATGGAAAGTTTGGCCAATGGTAATCGACCAAGGGGTCTCTGGTCGTCGTTTTCGGCCGAATCAACCACGGGGTTGCACGAGGAATGGTCGGGGGAGGAATTTTTGTAAAGGGCTTGGCCGACCAAAGCCACTAGGGTGGCCGGATTTCAAGAAAAATCCGACCAGAATGTTGGTCGGATTTGTCGCGGCCTGCAAGTGGGTTTTTCTTGGTCGCCAAGCTTGCTCAAGGTCGATTCGATGTAGGTTTATGCTCTTAAGCTTATGGGCTATCCGATCCTGGCCGTTTGGAGCATCGAAGATGCCTATAAATAGGCGTAGCAAGAGGCCGAAAATTGGAAAGATTGAGCTTCGAAATTGACCGCTATAATGAACGAATTGAAGCTCGGGATTAAGGGGTTTTTGTTGCCCATAGTGATAAGATGAATTCTGGAGATTTTGGGCCATTTTCATGGCGTTTTGATGGGGTTTCGGGCTTCGCCGGAGGTGGGTGGCGGACGGTTTGGCCGAGCCTTTGGCCGGCCGTTTGAAGGCTTTTCCGATGTTGTTTCAAGCCAAGGGATGTGCCAAAAGGATCGACTGATGAAGGGCTTTCAAGTGGTGGAGCCATCGGAGTTCGCCGGAAAAAACTCGCCGGAGAAGACGACCGGCGCGTGGCCGGCACGTGCTGTGCTTCACGCGCCGCCACTCGCCCTAGGCATGTGCAGGCGCGTGAGGGCGCATGGATGCTCCGAAAATTCTGAAAAAATTTTTGAAAAATAAGGAAAAATATTTTATGGAGGTTTGTGCAAAAAGATTGAGATTTGGGATTCCCTATACCTCGGTTTCTGCACCAAAGAGCCTCGTTTTGCATGAAAACGCAATATCCGGGTAAGTTCAGTATTTTTCCTTGAAATTTCATAGCATATAATGAATTGTTGTGAAGTTAGATTTGAGGAAATAGTCTTGATATAATTATTGAGATTTTTAGAAGGAAAAAATGAAGGAAAATGAAAGGAAATAGGAAATAAATAGAATATTGAGGATATTTAGTGATTAAATATCATTTTGTGTTTGAGGAGATCGAGATGATGATATTGGTGTAACTTTTGAGAGTTGGCACAAGAATCGAGGCGGGGCACACATATCGAGGTGATGCACGCTTTTCGAGGTGTCTTGATTTTTGGGCAAATGTGAGTGGTATTCTCACAAGAACTTATATTCATGATATGTTTGTTATATGCATGCTATTTATGAATTGCAATATTCATTTGTCATATTGCATTGAAAGTCGTGATATTTCTATTGCACGATATTATTGTCATATTGAAACTTGTGCATGGGGATGGGATGATACCCTCAGAGTGTAGCCGTAATTCCCATAGGGAGTTGAAGGAATAACGTTAGGCCTATCTCGTAGAGGTTCGGGATTTGCCTAGGATTCCTAGCCGGGTTGGGGATACCTGGGAAGTTACATTATGGGTATATGTTTATTCATGTTATTGCACCATACATCATATATATGTTTTTGGACCCTCACTAGAAGTTTCATCTTCTAATGGGTTATGCCCCTGGAATATTCAACGTTCCAGTTGAGACTTGCAGTTAGGGCAAGGAGCAGGTTGAGATATGACGGCACGTGATGGCGTGGCCGAGGGATGCAACAAAAGATTTCAGTATTTTATTTATTGAGAAATGTATCTGATGTATGCTCGAGGTTTCATATGATTTGCACCTAGGGTGTTAGATGTTATCTCGGGAGACATGTTTCAATGTATTCATGTAACTGAGGATTTGATGGTAATATATGGTACGGATTCTTATATTGTTTTAAATATAGTGAATTCAAGTATGTACCGTATCAGGTTTCGATTATTGCTTCCGCATTGTGAATGATTTGCTGGGGTTTCCCTTTGAAATACGGTATTGATGTATGAGAAATATATAAGGGAAGGGATTATGTATGGATACGATGGGCCCCAGCATAGTGACACGCCCCTCGATAGGGACGGGGTGTTACAGGTACAACCCAAACTCAAACACCTACCATCCAAATTCTAGGAACCACCCAAATTTCTCTTAGAGAAATGACTCAACATCTCAGCCACACCAACCATTTCCCTCACAACCACAGCCACAACCTCAGCCATAGCCCTACTAGCCTAATCAAGGACCATCTAGCTCATATCAGCTAGCGCATAAGAGATCCCTAGAGGATACTCTACAACAATTTATGCAAGGGCAGATGGGGAACAATGCTCAGGTAGCAAAATTCCAAGAGCAAACAAATAGGGCAATTGAGGATATGAGGAGTCAGCTAACCAAGCTAACTCAAACTTTTGACTATGAGAGAACCTGGGAAATTCCCTTCTCAACCAAATCCCAACCCCGTGAGGCAAACAAATCAAATGGAATCATCAAATAGTGGGAACAATAATCATGAGCAGGTGCAAGTAGTCACTGTCCTTAGGAATGGAAAAATGAATGACAAACCAGATGACCCTAGGACAAACCAACCTAATGCACAAGAAGAAGAACAAAATGAAAATATAAAAAATGACAATGCTCTAGCTTTGGAGGAAAAACTTGAAAACAAAAAAAAGAAAGATAAAGAAAAAAATAAGGTGGAAGAATTCAAGAGCAACCCTGCACCACCATTCCTTTAAAGACTTACTCAATCAAGAAGGGAAAAACAAAATGCTGATATTTATGAAGTGTTCAAGCAGGTGAGGATTAACATTCCTCTCCTTGATGCAATCAAATAGACACCATCTTATGCAAAATTCTTAAAAGACTTGTGTACTGTTAAAAGAAAGATCAACATCCATGAGAAAGCATTCTTAATTGAACAGGTGAGTTCCATCCTGCAACTTAAAACACCTCCTAAGTACAAAGACCCTGGTAGCCCAACCATTTCTTGCAAAATTGGAAGCCAGAGGGTGGACCAAGCACTCTTAGATCTAGGAGCAAGTGTCAACTTGCTTCCTTATAGTGTATATCAGCAACTGGGCTTAGGAGAACTCAAGCCAACAAGAGTTACCCTACAGCTTGCTGATAGGTCAATCAAAGTCCCTAGGGAGATAGTGGAGGATGTATTAGTGCAGTGGACAAATTTTACTTCCCTGTTGATTTTATAGTCTTGGACACACAACCCCATCAAGGCCCTCAACCCCCTGTTCTAGTCATTCTTGGGAGACCATTCCTAGCAACTTCAAATGTCATAATTAATTGTAGGAATAGAATACTTAAGTTATCATTTGGAAACATGACTGTAGAGATGAATATCTTTAGAGTTTCCAAACAACACATAGTTGAGAATGAGGTGGAGGAAATAGATTTGGTTCAAACATTAGCTGAGGACTATTTTGCAAAAGAATTTTTGAATAAATCTAAGGAAGAAGATCAAGAAGAGAGAGAGTTAAAAGAATTTGAGAACACTAGGGAGCAAGAAGCAATGCCTGTGGATCAATGGATTCCCAAATCAGAACCATTGGGTTCTCTGAACAATGAGGAGTCATAATCTAATAATACCTCACCCACACCTGAAATGAAACCTTTGCCAAGTGAGTTAAAATATGCATTTCTAGGTGATGAGAACACATTTCCCGTAGTCATCTCTTCAAGTTTGACATCCCAACAAGAAATTCAACTGATAAACATTCTGAGAGCTCATAAAAAAGCCTTAGGTTGGACCATCTTAGACTTGCATAGAATTAGTCCTTTGACTTGCACTCATAGGATATTTCTAGAGGATGATGCTAAACCTGTTAGGCAAATGCAGAGAAGACTCAATCCTAACATGAAAGAGGTGGTTAGGAAAGAAGTGTTAAAGTTGCTAGATGCGGGTATTATATACCCCATCTCTGATTCAAAGTGGATCAGCCCCACTCAAGTGGTCCCAGAAAGGTCTGGAGTCACAGTCGTGAGAAATGAAAAGAATGAGTTGATCTCTACTCGCATCCAAACCGGATGGAGAGTGTGCATCGATTACAGAAAACTCAATGCAATGACTAGAAAAGACCATTTTCCATTGCCATTCTTAGACCAAGTCCTTGAAAGAATAGCTGGGCAAGCATTCTATTGTTTCCTTGATGGTTATTCAGGATATAACTAGATTGACATTGTCCTAGAGGACTAGGAAAAGACCACTTTCACATGTCTATTTGGGACATTTGCTTATAGACGTATGCCTTTTGGACTATGCAATGCCCCTGCCACCTTCCAAAGGTGTGTAATGAGTATTTTTAGTGAGATGAAAGAACACATTGTGGAGGTTTTTATGGATGATTTCTCTGTCTATAGAGCTAGTTTTGAGGCATGTTTAGAGAATTTAGAGAGAGTTATAGCTCGTTGTGAAGAAACCCACCTCGTGCTTAACTGGGAAAAATGTCATTTCATGGTCAAACAAGGTATAGTCTTAGGGCATATTGTCTCTACTAAGGGAATGGAGGTGGACAAAGCCAAAGTAGAAGCCTTCCAAAAACTGCCAGTCCCTAAGAGTGTTAAGGACATCAGGTCTTTCCTTAGGTATGCTGGGTTCTATAGGAGATTCATAGCATCTTTTAGCAGCATAGCCTAGCCTCTATGTAATTTGCTCTCCCAGGATGTCCCATTTGAGTGGACATCATCTTATCAAACCTCTTTTGAGAGGTTAAGAAATGCTCTCATCTCAGCCCCTATTATTCAACCACCAGATTGGTCATTGCCCTTTGAAGTCATGTGTGATGCAAGTGATTATGCTGTATGAGCAATCCTAGGGCAAAGAAAAGATAAAAAACCTTATGTCATCTACTATGCCAGTAAAACCCTCAATGAAGCCCAAAAAAATTACACAACAACTGAGAAGGAGTTATTGGCAATAGTTTTTGCATTAGAGAAGTTCAGATCATATCTGGTGGGGTCGTTGGTCATTGTTTTCACTGACCATGCTACTTTGAAATACTTGCTCACCAAACAAGATGCCAAACCGCGTCTTATTAGGTGGATTTTGTTACTCCAAGAATTCAACATAGAAATCAAAGATAAAAAGGGAGTAGAAAATGTGGTGGTAGACCATTTGTCTAGACTTCCATGACAAGACCTTAATCTAGATAAAGAACCAATCGGGGACACATTTCCAGATGAACAACCCTTCCTTATCAATGATACCTCATCCTCTGTTACACCATGGTACGCAGATCTGGCCAACTATCTAGCCACCGGTCTAATTCCAAATCATTGGACCATGCTAGATAAACAAAAATTCTTTAGGAAGGTTAGGACTTATTTCTGGGATGACCCTTACTTGTATAAGTATTGTGCTGATCAAATTTTAAGAAGGTGCATCCCCGAGCATGAGCAACAAAGTGTTTTGAATTTTTGTCATACTCTTGCTTGTGGAGGTCATTTCTCCACAAGAAAAACATTGGCCAAGATCTTACAAAGATTAGGAGTTAAGGCATTAAAGAAGAAACTAACTACCCGCCATTGCTCAAAGGCATGGTGTGGGTAAGAATGCAAGAGGTCCTTGAAACGTTCCCAAGTTTGAGCAAATGTTTCATTTGATTTACAGACGAAATTCATCATTTGCCTTTGGAGTGATGTTGTTCTATTAGCTGGGAAGTATTTTTTTAGAAATTTTGTTTGCATCTCCCTCCAAGTTCCTATTGATCTAGGCTCTAGAGTCCCTAACCACATTTTTGCTTTATCCTTGAGTGAGAACGGGAAGAGCTTTAGTCTAACAGTGTCCTCGTGTATATTTTGATCCCCATAGGTACCACATACCTCTTCAAAATCCCTCATGTGTGTATATGGATTTTCAGAATCCATACCATGAAATGTGGGGAGCATTTGTATGGTACCTGGTTTAAGGACAAATCAATGATGGTTTATTGGTAGGATTATGCAAGAGGGAGTGGTTTGTCTTGGAGGGTGCAAATAATCCCTGAGGGGTTTAATCTCATCACCATCCAAGGGATCATGTTCTCCATGATCACTCTCGTGAGCAGATAGGTTTTCATTTTGTTGAGACATTATGGATTGTAAAAGTGATATTTCAGTCTCTGATAAAGAATCTATGGAATGGTTTGACTCAGTTTGATGGCTTAAGATTCTACCAGATCTAAGTCTCATACAATTTGAATAATATGCAAACAGTTAAAAAAAAAACAATATTAAGAACAAAGTTACCAATGGAGTGAATTTTTTTTCTTCTGTTGCACCTCCCCGGCAATGGCGCCAAAATTTGGCTGCACTCCTCACCCTACAATTTAGATAGCCTTAATAAGTTTGGATGTTCAATGTTGAAATGGTGAGGAGGTTTAAACTCACCAGTGTGTGAGTGTAATTGTAGCACAAATATAAATTCCAGATAAGTCCGGGTCGATTACTGGGAGGTTTATTTAACAAAAGAATGGTTCATTCGGGTTTAAACTCACCAGTGTGTGAGTGTAATTGTAGCACAAATATAAATTCCAGACAAGTCCGGGTCGACTACTGGGAGGTTTATTTAACAAAAGAATGGTTCATTCGGGTTGATTTATCCAAAGAGAGCTAAGTTTTCTTGATTGTGAAAAGGTTTTTTTGGAATATTAAAAAGGTCTTGGGTTGAGGCGAGTTTAGAACCAATGCCTAATAGATCTCTTATAGCAATTTAAACAGCAATATTAATCTGAAATAAACAGAGGATCGTTTGGTAGTTATAATTCAAGATACGAATGATTCTCAGCTAAGCAACCCTCATACATGATATGAGAGTTCTAGGTTAAGATGTCACTGTAAATTGTATTATACTACAGACTAGGATTTGATTGTCTGAGCTAGGGTATATCAGATAAATCTTGCATTCATCGAGGTTTGGCTTATCTTGAGATTCAAGAACATTAGACACTGTCCTCGCCTTAACTTAAGATTAGATTTAGCTACTCATTTCCATTTAAAAGTTAATTGACAAGAATTTAAATGACGTAATTTAAATAACAAAATTTAAATGATAAGAATTAAATACTAGAAACTAACCGGCCATTTATGCGGTGGATAATTAAAATTGTAGAAATTTAAAGGTAGAAATTAACCGGCCATTTAGGTGGTGGATAATAAGTAACAATAAATGATATAAGAATTTAAAAGAAGAAAGAAAGGAAGTAAGATTACAAGAGAAAACAAGAGAGAGAATAAGAGTAATTCTCTAAGAGAAACTCTAAGAACAAAACTAAATTTTGATTCAAGTAATAACAACTTTTTTTACAAGTGCACCCAAGTGAGCTATTTATAGCCCACAAGATGCAATACAAACCACACAATTATGCAACTAGACATA
Organism: Diospyros kaki; assembly: GCA_036245055.1. Classification (NCBI taxonomy): domain Eukaryota; kingdom Viridiplantae; phylum Streptophyta; class Magnoliopsida; order Ericales; family Ebenaceae; genus Diospyros; species Diospyros kaki. The sequence continues at coordinate 11,804,684 of BSEG01000003.1, forward strand.
ATTATATCTAATTGACACTCACAAAACATTCACCTAACTAGTGGAAGAAAATTAGCTAAAAGACAAAAAGTACAAAAGACTTTAGGTGGTGGAATACTCATAAGAATACAAAAGACTTTAGGTGATAAATCACTCATAAAAATATAAAGCAAAGAAAAGTCCTCTACAAGTTAGGCTTTTGTTAGGCCTTTGGTTGGTTTTGGGCCTTTGGTTGGATCTTGGGCCTTTGGTTGGATTCCATTTGATAGTTGGGCCAAGTGCACTTAAAACATCCTCTAGACTCCATAATTGGCCTTTGAATTTTAAGCAGTAATAACAGGTAATCCAATGTCTTCGATTATGCCCCTAATTAATTGTAGAAGTCAACTTCCTTGCTTCATCCTGAAATAATATGTAATACGAATAATTATTTATTTTAAGCATAAATATAAAGCCAAAATAGGGATATAATTCATTAAGATTTAGGAAATATTGACCCTTATCACACCCCTCAACTTGAATATTGCTAGTCCCTTAGCAATAGGATTATACACCAGCCATGATCCAATCGCAATACTTGCATGAATATAAAAATTTCAAATTCGAAACCAAAATGTGTAGAGTAGAACATTCAAAATAAGTCGAACATTCAAAATTAGATTTATGGTTAAAGGTCATACAATCTTAGGAATGACAATCAGGATGATCAATACGCAGATTTACTCCCTCGAAGTTTTGACTTAAAACCTTACCGTAGATTTTCCCTCCAATAAAAACGATTCCTTAGGTGTACACATAAGGGGGTGCACCGTTATAAGAGTAAATGCAAAACAAGTTCAAACTCGGTGTCATCCCAAATACAAAGAACGTATTTTTATGAAAGAATAGGGAAATTAACATAGCTTCATAACTGAAATAATGCCATAGATAAATAACTTTTGAATTTAAACAGAATTCCTTGCTCCGAACTCGAATCATGAGATCACATGATTTATAGCATTAAGAGGGACCAAACTGGGTTATAATGGGGCTATGAAGTTAATACGGGTTGTCAAAGAAAATGATAAAGTGTGCAAATGGTGTGTCGGGATTTTTTTTTTTTTACACTAATCTCAAACTGGATATAATATTTTCTTCAACATTTGTTTTGAAACACTTATGCTGAATAACTAAGAGAACTTTCTTTTTTTTTTATATGAAAATACCGAGATAGACTGATTCCTAAAAACACACCAGGTTGGACAATTTTCAAGTGGTTACGGTTTAGATGAGGGTAAGAAAAGGAATTATGTTAAGAACAGCTCAAATGAGCTTGCAAATGAGGCTAATGTAAAGAAAGAAAAAGGTTAATAGGCCCAAATTGAAAGAAATTGATCCCCCTATCATACTTCTACAAAACAATGTTACTCAGTCAACTAATTTAGAGTTTGAAACCAGCCAAATTCATCTGCTATCATACTAGACATTCAAAACAAATTGATGTTTTGAAGCTATTGAAAAGATGAGATAAACAATAAAGTGCATTTAGAGTAAGTGTTATTTCACTCAGAATTAACGATTATTAGGCTCAAACACTCACTCGGCTAATAGTCTCCACTTCTGTTGAGGGATCATGCAGTGTGCTAATCAGCTAATTACCATTGCTTTTGACTTTATGACCAATAAACCAATTTCTAATTATTGAACACTCGATACATGCAAATCATCTATTCTAATTCCATACATATACGTTTTCAAATAAGAAATTAATGCATTCATGATTCATATTGCAAATTCAACTGGCTATCAGTGTATAATTCCAAAGCTTTAGGGATAGCATTATTTAAAGCACACACATTTTTTTTTAATTTTTAATTCACACAAAACTACAAGCATGCAATTACAAATTCACAGTTAAACATAGACCAGATAATTCATAAATATACTTTACTCCCCCGAACTTGAATTGTAGTAATAAAATAGGGTTGTTAGGAATACCTGTAACTCCATAAGTCCATAGATTTACTGTGAACTGTTAAAAACTCAAACAAACAAATGAGCATACCATATATATATTTTTATATTTTCACACTAAAATAAAAATTTCATGCAAGTCATAAGATAAACAAAATGCGTTTTAAGAGTACAAAAAGTATTCCTTACTCAGCCATCTTATCATAGACTCGCCTAACAACATTCCACAGTTTTTTTTTTTTTTTAAGAACACAAGAAAAGAAATTTTGTACAAGTCATAGGAGATGCGTCTCAAGAGTACACAAAGTACTCCTTACTCAGCCATCTTATCATAGACTTGTCTTACAGGGATAATTCTAAATTAATCAAACCTTTTTGCCGTTTGTTTCTGATTACCTTAGACCAATCTATTCGAGACTCATAAGGATCGTGTTGTGGAACATAAGCATGTAATTTCTCTAGCAGCTCCTCAATGGTAGATGCAGAAATGAGAATCTTTCTTGCTAAAAGAGAAATGACCTTTTGTTCCACAGCCTGATCAATAAAAGAGAGCAACCCATCGAAAAAATAGTTAACATTAAAAGTCCAATGGGTTTGGTATGCAGATTGCTCTTGGCCCAAGAGATTATACAGAAGATTTCTTCAAGTGTACCAAAACCTCCTGGTAAAGCGATGAAAGCGTCTAACTGATAAATCTTACAAGCCATGCGCTCAGACATAAAAGTCGTTTCTATAAGTTGACCGCGTGTAATCCCAAAAATATGTGGTTCAGCCAAAGGGATTGGCATTACACCTACCACATGTGATTTTCCAAAAAGTGCAGCTTGTAAAACATAACCATTCAATCCACGACTTCCCCCTCCATATACCAAATTAATCTTTTTCTCTCCTAATTTTTGGCCTAATTCGCTTGCTGCAAGTGCGTAGCAAATATCACTCCCAAGTTGAGAGCCACAAAGTACACATATGGTTTTGATTTGACAAACTAACTGGCCTTCCATGTTTGTTCCTTTTGTATGCCCTGGAACAAGGTTTGGCGATCAAAAGTAGCTATACAAAAATTCAACAAGAAATAGACACAAACAAAAATCATGCATATATACAAGTAGTTGTGATTGTGGCTCACATCTTCCTCTGGTTTTACGTCCAGAAACGGCTTAAACACTTTCTATGAAGTGGGGATATGCTTCCCATCCAATTTTCTTATAGATTGGCAAATAGGGTCGTTTTTAGTCAGATTCCCAAGACTATAGCGTTGATGGTCACTTATGAACTGAGTCCATAAAGCAAGAAGTTCTCTTTGCACTATTCCACACGAACGCGTCTCAAGAGTCAATCAGATATCATCCAAAGACTCCTTACTCAGTCCATCCTTTATGAAACTAATTTTATCTTCTTGATTTATGGACGTAAACCCCACAGATTTGCATCGAGTGTTACATGTCCATCGAGCACACTTGTGACAACCATTCACTCTTTTCGTTCTTTGTTTTTTTTGCAAAACTACTCTTCCCTAAGCCTGGAAAGTGCTTAAAATTAGGTGAAGTTTTGTCAGCTAATCAAACTTTTGCTTCGATCAATCAGCAAATATCTTCAGGGATGCTATTATACATCAATATCCTAAGTCTTTCATACCTACTAGTATAAATTTTTTTCAAATCATTCATTGGGAGAGATGGATAGTACTTGCGAATTTTTGAGAGTTGAAGATCCATTTTTTTTTTTAAATTAAAAGACAACTATAATAAGAGAAAAGTAGAAACTATAAATCTTACAAAATGAACGAGAATACCTGATCGGAGAACAATACAAAAGAGAGAAGACTGAGCTTGTTTGCAGAAGTATGGCTTGCCTCTTACCAATATGGAGTCTCTTATAGAGCAATGGGTGCCACTATTCCACACTTGGCTCGAGGCATCCCATAATTGCGCTGACACGCTTGGCGTTATCTAGCATCTTTTTTTTCAACATTTGGCAGTGTGCCTCTTTCTTTATAGGGCAATGTGATTGTACTACTCGAGAAAAGTGGCTACCACAAGCGTCAATTTTTGTCTCTCTCTCTCAATTTTTTTAAATATATATATATTTTTTTATTTTTTATTTTTTTGGGTTAATTAAATTTTTTTTAAATTTTTTTTTAGGGGCCTAATAAAATCATATATACCACACAAAGCATTATTATCGAGTCAAACAAAATTATTTAGAGATGTGCATCAGTTCTGTAGCTCATGTGATAAATGCCAAAGGCTAGGAAGCCTAACCAAGAGGAATATGATGTCCTTGCAACCCATTCAGGTGTTAGAAATTTTTGATTGTTGGAGAATAGACTTCATGGGACCATTTGTTAATTCAGGTGGACACGAGTACATCTTGTTAGCTGTTGACTATTTTTCCAAGTGGGTAGAAGCAATCCCAACAAGAACAAACGATCATCGGGTTGTAATGAAGTTTTTGAAAGAAAATATTTTTAGTAGGTTTGGAATGCCTAGGGCCATCATAAGTGATGGAGGTTCTCATTTCTGCAACAAACCAGTGGCTGAATTAATGAGAAAATATGGAGTAGTCCACAAGGTTGCAACCCCATATCACCCTCAAACCAATGGCCAAGCTGAATTGGCCAATAGGGAGATAAAAAGGATTTTAAAGAAAACAGTCAATTCTAACTGCAAGGATTTGTCCTTGAGGTTGATTAATGCACTTTGGGCCTATAGAACTGCATATAAGACCATTCTAGGAATGTCTCCCTACAGGTTGGTATATGGCAAGCCATGTCATCTGCTAGTTGAAATAGAGCACAAAGCCTACTGGGCCATTAGGAAGATTAATGAGGAATCAACAGAAATGAGCCTCAATAGGAAATTGCAATTTAATGAACTTGAAGAACTTAGGGATGAGGCATTTGAAAATGCCAAATTGTCTAAGTTGCATATGAAAAAGTTGCATAACCAACAAATCAACAGAAAAAAATTTCATGTTGGTCAGCAGGTGCTTCTCTACAACTCAAGGCTTCATTTGTTCCCAGGGAAGTTGAGATTAAAATGGACAGGACCCTATACAATCAAGACCATATTAGAATATGGGGCAATAGAAATTGAAATCAAAGAGTATGAACAATGTTTTAAAGTAAAGGGTCAAAGGCTGAAACCATATCTAGGCATAGCTGAGAAAGATCTTGTTGAAGGAAATGAAGAGATGGCGGAGTTAGGTGATCCACCATCAGTGGTTGAGTGACCTTTAGGAACACATTTGTCTGGGAATCTGACGTTAAAAGACCCCCTTTCCGTTTAGGTTAAACGGATATTTTTAGATTTAAAAAAATAAATAAATAAAATAAATAAAGTAAATAAATAAAAAAGTATATAAAAAAAATTTTGTTTCATTTCTGCATTACTTCAATAGTGTTTCTTTGTGTGAAGTCTAAATAAAAAATTTTTGCATACGAGTTCATGCATTGAAGATCGCCAGATATGCCTATTTTCTATCCTTTTATTGCCGATTGAGGACAATGCGCAATTTAAGTTGGGGGATAAGGTGTACTTAAGGTTTATTAGTGTTTGAATTTGATCTATTATGCAAATAATTTTGTTTGACTCGATAATAATGCTTTGTGTGGTATATATGATTTTATTAGGCCCCTAAAAAAAATTAAAAAAAATTAATTAACCCCAAAAAAATAAAAAAATATATATATTTAAAAAAATTGAGAGAGAGACAAAAATTGACGCCTGTGGTAGCTACTTTTCTCGGGCAGTACAATCACATTGCCCTATAAAGAAAGAGACACATTGCCAAATATTGAAAAAAGAAATGCTAGACAATGCCAAGCGTGTCAGCGTAATTATGGGATGCCTTAAGCCAAGTGTGGAATAGTGGCACTCATTGCTCTATGAGAGACTCCATATTAGTAAGAGGCAAGCGACACTTCTGCAAACAATCTCAGTCTTCTCTCTTTTGTATTGTTCTTCGATCAGGTATTCTCGTTCATTTGTAAGATTTATAGTTTCTACTTTTCTCTTTTTATAGTTGTCTTTTAATTTAAAAAAAAAATGGATCTTCAACTCTCAAAAATTCGTAAGTACTATCCATCTCTCCTAATGAATGATTTGAAAAAAATTTATACTGGTAGGTGTGAAAGACTTAGGATATTGATGTATAATAGCATCCCTGAAGATATTCGCTGGTTGATCAAAGCAAAAGTTCGATTAGCTGGCGAAACTTTACCTAATTTTAAGCACTTTCCAGACTTAAGAAAGAGTAGTTTTGCGAAAAAATGAAGAGCAAAAAGAGTGAATGGTTGTCACAAGTGTGCTCGATGGACATGTAACACTTGATACAAATCTGTGGGATTTACGTCCATAAATCGAGAAGATAAAATTAGTTTCATAAAGGATGGACTGAGTAAGGAGTCTTTGGATGATATCCGATTGACTCTTGAGACGCATTAGTGTGGAATAGTGCAAAGAGAACTTCTTGCTTTATAGACTCAGTTCATAAGTGACCACCAACGCTATAGTCTTGGGAATCTGACTAAAAATGACCCTGTTTGCCAATCTATAAGAAAATTGGATAGGAAGCATATTCCCACTTCATAGAAAGTGTTTAAGCCATTTCTGGACGTAAAACCAGAAGAAGATGTGAGCCACAATCATAACTACTTGTATATATGCATGATTTTTGTTTGTGTCTATTTCTTGTTGAATTTTTGTATAGCTACTTTTGATCGCCAAACCTTGTTCCAGGGCATACAAAAGGAATAAACATGGAAGGCCAGTTAGTTCGTCAAATCAAAACCATATGTGTACTTTGTGGCTCTCAACTTGGGAGTGATATTTGCTACGCACTTGCAGCAAGCGAATTAGGCCAAAAATTAGGAGAGAAAAAGATTAATTTGGTATATGGAGGGGGAAGTCGTGGATTGAATGGTTATGTTTCACAAGCTGCACTTTTTGAAAAATCACATGTGGTAGGTGTAATGCCAATCCCTTTGGCTGAACCACGTATTTCTAGGATTACACGCGGTCAACTTATAGAAACGACTTCTATGTCTGAGCGCATGGCTTGTAAGATTTATCAGTCAGACGCTTTCATCGCTTTACCAGGAGGTTTTGGTACACTTGAAGAAATCTTCTGTATAATCTCTTGGGGCAGGAGCAATCTGCATACCAAACCCATTGGACTTTTAAATGTTAACCATTTTTTCGATGGATTGCTCTCTTTTATTGATCAGGTTGTGGAATAAAAGTTCATTTCTTTTTTAGCAAGAAAGATTCTCATTTCTGCATCTACCATTGAGGAGCTGCTAGAGAAATTACATGCTTATGTTCCACAGCACGATCCTTATGAGCCTCGGATAGATTGGTCTGAGGCAATCAGAAACAAGTGGCAAAAAGGTTCGATTAATTTAGAATTATCTCTGTAAGACAAGTCTATGATAAGATGGCTGAGTAAGGAGTACTTTGTGTACTCTTGAGACGCATCTCCTATGACTTGTACAAAATTTCTTTTCTTGTGTTCTTAAAAAAAAAAAAAAACTGTGGAATGTTGTTAGGTGAGTCTATGATAAGATGGCTGAGTAAGGAGTACTTTTTGTACTTTTGAAATGCATTTTGTTTATCTTATGACTTGCATGAAATTTTTATTTTGGTGTGAAAATATAAAAATATATATGGTATGCTCATTTGTTTGTTTGAGTTTTAGCAGTTCACAGTAAATCTATGGAGTTACAGGTATTCCTAACAACCCTATTTTATTACTACAATTCAAGTTCGGGGGAGTAAGGTATATTTATGAATTATCTGGTCTATGTTTAACTGTGAATTTGCAATTGCATACTTGTAGTTTTGTGTGAATTAAAAATTAAAAAAAAATGTGTGTGCCTCAAAATAATGCTATCCCTAAAGCTTTGGAATTATACACTGATAACCAGTTGAATTTGCAATATGAACCATGAATGCATTAATTTCTTATTTGAAAACGTATATGTATGGAATTAGAATAGATGATTTGCATGCATCGGGTGTTTAATAATTAGAAATTGGTTTATCGGTCATAAAGTCAAAAGCAATAGTAATTAGCTGATTAGCACACTGCATGATCCCTCAATAGAAGTGGAGACTATTAGCCGAGTGAGTGTTTGAGCCTAATAATCGTTAATTCTGAGTGAAATAACACTTACTCTAACTGCTCTTTATTGTTTATCTCATCTTTTTAATAGCTTCAAAACATCAATTTGCTTTGAATGTCTAGTATGATAGCGGATGAATTTGGCTGGTTTCAAACTCTGAATTAGTTGACTGAGTAACATTGTTTTGTAGAAGTATGATAGGGGGATCAATTTCTTTCAATTTGGGCCTATTAACCTTTTTATTTCTTTACATTAGCCTCATTTGCTAGCCCATTTGAGTTGTTCTTAGCACAATTCCTTTTCTTACCCTCATATAAACCGTAACCACTTGAAATTTGTCCAACCTGGTGTGTTTTTAGGAATCAGTCTATCTCGGTATTTTCATATATATATATATATATATATAAAAAAAAAGGGAAGTTCTCTTAGTTATTCAGCATAAGTGTTTCAAAACAAATGCTGAAGAAAATATTATATCCAGTTTGAGATTAGTGTCAAAAAAAAAAAAAAATCCTGACACACCATTTGCACACTTTACCCTTTTCTTTGACAACTCGTATTAACCTCATAGCCCCATTACAACCCAGTTTGGTCCCTCTTGATGCTATAAATCATGTGATCTCAGGATTCAAGTTCGAAGCAAGGAATTCTGTTTAAATTCAAAAGTTATTTATCTATGGCATTATTCCAATCATGAAGCTATGTTAATTTCCCTATTCTTTCCTGAAAATACGTTCTTTGTATTTGGGATGACATCGAGTTTGAACTTGTTTTGCATTTAATCTTATAATGGTGCACCCCCTTGTGTGTACACCTAAGGAATCGTTTTTATTGGAGGGAAAATCTACGGTAAGGTTTTAAGTCAAAACTTCGAGGGAGTAAATCTGTGTATTGATCATCCTGATTGTCATTCCTAAGATTGTATGACCTTTAACCATAAATCTAATTTTGAATGTTTGACTTATTTTGAATGTTCTACTCTACGCATTTTGATTTCGAATTTGAAATTTTTATATTCATGCAAGTATTGCGATTGGATCATGGCTGGTGTATAATCCTATTGCTAAGGGACTAGCAATATTCAAGTTGGGGGGGTGTGATAAGGGTCTATATTTCCTAAATATTAATGAATTATATCCCCATTTTAGCTTTATATTTATGCTTAAAATAAATAATTATTCGTATTACATATTATTTCAGGATGAAGCAAGGAAGTTGACTTCTACAATTAATTAAGGGCATAATCGAAGACATTGGATTACCCGTTATTATTGCTTAAAATTCAAAGGCCAATTATGGAGTCTAGAGGATGTTTTAAGTGCACTTGGCCCAATTATCAAATGGAATCCAACCAAAGGCCCAACAAAAGCCCAACTTGTAGAAGACTTTTCTTTGTTTTATATTTTTATGAGTGATTTACCACCTAAAGTCTTTTGTATTCTTATAAGTATTCCACCACCTAAAGTCTTTTGTACTTTTTGTCTTTTAGCTAATTTTCTTCCACTAGTTAGGTGAATGTTTTGTGAGTGTCAATTAGATATAATTATATCTAGTTGAATAATTGTGTGGTTTGTATTACATCTTGTGAGCTATAAATAGCTCACTTGGGTGCACTTGTAAAAAAAGTTGTTATTACTTGAATCAAAATTTAGTTTTGTTCTTAGAGTTTCTCTTAGAGAATTACTCTTATTCTCTCTCTTGTTTTCTCTTGTAATCTTACTTCCTTTCTTTCTTCTTTTAAATTCTTATGTCATTTATTATTACTTATTATCCACCGCCTAAATAGCCGGTTAATTTCTGGTTTTAAATTTTTGCAATTTTAATTCTTGTCTTTTAATTATCCACAGCCTAAATGGCCGATTAGTTTCTGCTATTTAATTCTTATCATTTAAATTCTGTTATTTAAATTACGTCATTTAAATTCTTGTCAATTAACTTTTAAATAGAAATGAGTAGCTAAATCTAATCTTGGGTTAAGGCGAGGACAGTGTCCAATGTTTTTGAATCTCAAGATAAGCCAAACCTCAATGAATGCAAGATTTATCTGAGTTAAACTCGAGTTGAGTGTGTAAATGGTTTTGTGAGTTTGGATTGGGTCATCATCCTAACTTAGAACTCTCATGCCATGTATGAGAGTTGCTAGAATTGGAGATGAGATATACCCTAACTCAGACGATCAAATCATAGTCTATAGTATAATACAATTTACAGTGACATCTTAACCTAGAACCCTCATATCATGTATGAGGGTTGCTTAGCTGAGAATCATTCGTATCTTGAATTATAACTACCAAACGATCATCTGTTTATTTCAAATTAATATTGCTGTTTAAATTACTATAAGAGATTTATTAGGCATTGGTTCTGAACTCGCCTCAACCCAAGACCTTTTTAATATTCCAAAAAAACATTTTCACAATCAAGAAAACTTAGTTCTCTTTAGATAAATCAACCCGAATGAACCATTCTTTTGTTAAATAAACCTCCCAGTGAATCGACCTGGACTTGTCCGGAATTTCTATTTGTGCTACAACTACACTCACACACTGGTGAGTTTAAACCTCCTCACCATTTCAACACTGAACATCCAAACTGATTAAGGCTATCTAAATTGTAGGGTGAGGAGTGTAGCCAGTAATGCCAATCCATTTGGCTGATCCACACATTTTCAGGATTATATGCGGTCAACTTATAAGAACAACTTCTATGTTTGAGTGCATGGCTTGCAAGATTTATTAGTTAAACGTTTTCATTGCTTTACCAAGAGGTTTTGGTATACTTGAAGAAATCTTTTGTATAATCTCCTGTGCCAAGATGAATCTCCATACCAAACTCATTGGACTTTTAAATATTAACCATTTTTTTGATAGGTTGCTCTCTTTTCTTAATCAGGGTGTGGACAAAAAGTTTATTTCTCTTTCAGCAAGAAAGATTCTCATTTCCGCATCCACCATTGAAGAGCTATTAGAGAAATTATATGCTTATATTCCACAGCATGATCCTTACGAGCCTCGAATAGACTGGTCTAAGGCAATCAGAAGCAAGTGTTAAAGGAGTCCAATTAATTTAGATTTATCCCTATAAGGCAAGTCTATGATAAGATGGTTGAGTAAGGAGTAGTTTTTGTACACTCGAGACGCATTTGTTTTTTTTATGACTTACATGAATTTTTTTATTTCGGTGTGAAAAAAATATATATATAGGGTATTCTCACTTGTTTGTTGAAGTTTTAACAGTTCACAGTAAACTTATAGATTTGTGGAGTTATAGGTATTTCTAACAACTCTATTTTATTATTGCAATTCAAGTTGGGGAGGGGGAAATAAGGTATATTTATAAATTATCTTGTCCATCTTTAACTATGAATTTGCAATTGCATGTTTGTAGTTTTGTGTGAATTGCTTATTTTTATCTCCTCCTATTAAAAATTAAAAAAAATTGTGTGTGCTTTAAATAATGTTATCCCTAAAGTTTTGGAGTTATACACTGATAGCTGGTTAAGTTTGTAATACGAAACGTGAATGCATTGATTTCTTATTTCAAAACGTATATGTATGGAATTGATTTATGGGTCATAAAGTCAAAGGCAACAGTAATTAGTTGATTGACACACTGCATGATTGACTGCTACGCTACCCTGCACATTTATTCATCAAAACTACAACTAAATTCATCAAACATCAATCCTCTTATGAAAGTAGGTGTAGGGCGATTATACTCGTCAGTGTGCGAGTGTGTGTAGTACAATTTTAAATTTATATTTCGGTGAGTTCAAGTCGATTTATAAGGAGATTATTTATGGATGAAAAGAAAAATTATAGAATATTTGATTTTAGGAGATTATTAAGATGATTTAAAGGCAAAAATAAAACTAATCTAACACTGAATTTAAGTAGCTTGGGTCAAGACAATTTCAATGTCAAAATCAATTAATTCCCGATTTAATAGAAAAGATCAGTAATATTCATTTGAATTAAGTTTCGTAGATCTGTCAGTAATTTTAGTTCAACATAATGATAATTATTGTTTAAGCAATCTCTATACATGGCATGCAAATTCTAAGTTAAACAATTATTATAAATTGAATTATGTTTCATAGACATATTTTATAGATATAGATTAATTATTTGGGCTTGGGTATGAAAACATTTTCAGGTCTAGCAATCTCCATACGTGGCATGGAAATTCTAAATTAAGCTTATGCTCCAATCCAAACTCAAAGATACACTATACGCACACTGCTCAAATTAAATCAGATTAATATTACACATTTGAAGCACAGCTTCTTTTTGGGAATCATTAGCATTAGACACTGTCTTTGTCTTAACCCAAGATTGGATTTAGCTACTCGTATTCATTTGAAAATAAATTGATAGGAAGTTAAATGACGGGAATTAAAAGACAATATTTAATCGACCATATAGGCGGTGTATAATTAAGAGACAATATTTAATCGACCATATAGGCGGTGTATAATTAAGAGACAATATTTAACCGACCATATAGGCGGTGTATAATTAAGAGACAATAATTGAAAGACAATATTTAACCAACCATATAGGTAGTGTATAATTAAGAGACAATATTTGAAAGACAATATTTAACTGACCATATAGGCGATGTATAATTAAAAGACAATAAGAATAACATAACACAATTATATGGAAACTAAAGTTTAAAGAATTGAGAGCAAAATTCTAAGAACACGACTATATATAAAGTAAAGTTGAAAATTTGAGAGAGAAATTCTAAGAACACAACTATGCTTTCATTATATGAAAATTGGATGGTTACAAATGCAACCAAGTGAATTATTTATAGACCACAAGATACAATGGAGACCACACAATAATTATCTAATTTAATAATAAAAAATATAAACAAATATTTAGTTTAATAATATAAAGATAAACAAAATAAAAAGTTCAGGCTAAAGTGTGGTTCTGAAACTTCGTGATTGGATGTAAGCGATGATATCATACCAACCCATGATGTAAGCGATGATATAAGCAATGATGTAAGCAATGACATCATAACTTGTGGGACTTGTGCTCTCCTTGTGTTGGGCTTGGGTCTTCCTAGTTTAGGGCTTGGACCTTCGTTGTGTTAGGTTTGGGCCTTTTTTGTGTTGGGCTAAGAATCCATATATTATAAATATTTTTTTATTTTATATATTTTATATATATGTTTATATTAATATTTTTAAACATGGACGCAATCACAAAATGTATATTAATATTCAATTTAAACCATTTTAAGTTCAAAATAAGGGTAAAATTATAACAAAATTAACTACTAATCAATGATCCCTCAACAGAAGTGGAGACTATTATTCGAGTGAGTGTTTGAGCCTAATAACTGTTGATTCTGAGTGAAATAACACTTACTTTAAATGTGTTTTATTGTTTATTTCATTTTTTCAATAGTTTCAAAACATCAATTTGCTTTGGATGTCTAAAATGATAGAAAATGAATTTGGCTGGTTTCAAACTTTGAATTAGGCGACTAATTAGTGGTCAATTTTGTACAAATTTTGTTATAATTTCACCCTTATTTTGAACTTAAAATGGTTTAAATTGAATATTAATATGCATTTTGTGATTGCATGCATGTTTAAAAATATTAATATAAACGTATATATAAAATAAAAAAATAAATATAATATATATAATAAAAAAAGGCCCAAGTCCAAAACAAGAAAGCCCAAGCCCAAAACAAGGAAAGCCCAAGCCCAAAACAAGAAAGCCCCAAGTCTCACAAGTTATGATGTTATTGCTTACATCATCGCTTACATCATGGGTTGGTATGATGTCATCGCTTACATCCAGTCACGTAGTTTCAAGAGCTACACTTTGACCCAAATTTTTTATTTTGTTTATTTTTTATTATTAAACTAAATATTTGTTTATCTTTTTTATTATTAAATTAGATAATTGTGTGGTCTCAATTGCATCTTGTGGGCTATAAATAGCTCACTTGGTTGTATTTGTAACCATCCAATTTTTTATATAATGAAAATATAGTTGTGTTCTTAGAATTTTTCTCTCAAATTTTCAACTTTAGTTTCTATATAGTTGTATTTTTAGAATTTCTCTCTCAATTCTTCAAACTTTAGTTTCCATATAGTTGTGTTATGTTATTCTTATTGTCTTTTAATTATACACCACTTATATGGTCGGTTAAATATTGTCTTTTAATTATTCATCGCCTATATGGTCGATTAAATATTGTCTTTTAATTATTGTCTCTTAATTATACACCGCTTATATGGTTGGTTAAATATTGTCTTTTAAATACTGTCTTTTAATTGCCGTTATTTAAATTCCTGCCAATTTATTTTCAAATGAAGATGAGTAGCTAAATCCAATCTTGGGTTAAGGTAATGACAGTGTCTAACACCAATGATTCTCAAAGAAAGCTACACTTCAAATGTGTAATATTAATCTAATTTAATTTGAGCAGTGTGCGTATAATGTATCTTTGAGTTTGAATTGAACTATAAGCTTAACTTAGAATTTTCATACCATGTATGGAGATTGCTAAACCTGGACATGTTTTAATTCCTAAGCCTAAATGATTAATTTGTATCTATAAAATCTGTCTGTGGAATATAATTCAATTTATGATAATTGCTTAACTTAGAATTTTAATGTCATGTATAGAGATTGCTTAAACAAGAATTATCATTATCTTGAACCAAAATTACTGACAAATTTGCAAAACTTAATTTAGATGAATATTACTGATCTTTTCTATTAAATCGAGAATTAATTGATTTTGACATTGAAATTGTCTTGACCCAAGTTGCTTAAATTTAGTGTTAGATAAGTTTTAATTCTTGTCTTTAGATCATCTTGATCATCTCCTAAAATCAAATATTTTGTGATTTTTATTTTCAACCATAAATAATCTCTCTGTGAATCGACTCGAACTCACCGAAATATAAATTTAAAATTGTACTACATGCGCACTTGTACACTGGCGAGTATAATCACCCTATACTTGCTTTAATAAAAGGATTGACATTTGATGAATTTGGTTGTATTTTTGATAAATAAATGTGTAGGGTAGCGTAGTAGTCAGTTTTTGGTGTCGTTGCAGGGAAATTAAATTTGGCTGAATTTTGTTGTTATTTTATTATTTTAAAAAAATTAAAAAACTAATAATTAAAAAAATTATTTTAAAATATATATATATAAAATATATATTTGAAAAAAATAATAAAATAATACAAAAAATTATAAATAAAAAAAATATTTAGATAACTTTTAATTACTAAACAATGCAAGAGACTACGGTCAGGTATGATTATTGAAACATTAATTGATTCATTAGCATTATTATCTGTCGTTGAATTGCCATTTTCATATTCTCTATGTCTCAGTATTTTAGGATTTCTATGTCTTTTAATGCATTTGGTCATCTCGATCCCAGTGAGGGGAGGTTTTCTTTTAACTAGAGTCAGAGGAAGAATTCTTATATGTCGGGTTACGACCCGGATCTTTACACTGATTACCTTAGTTCCTATAACCATTGGAATTATACTTGGAGCGATGACTCTGTATTCCAATCTCATGAACCTTTTCCTCCACCACCTCACCAATTCGAGTTAGAACAAAGGGCTAGTTCTAATGCTTATCAACCTCAGGATGAAAAATTTTTAGAGGACACCCTTCAGGAGTTTATGCAAGGTCAAATGAGTTTTAATGCACAAGTGGTTGAACTTTAAGAACAAATCACTAGGGCTATAGGTGATATTTTAGAACAATTGATTGAGTTTACACAAACTTTGAGCATGAGTGAACCTGACGAGTTTGCAAACCAACCCAATCAAAATTCTGTAGGTTAATATCTTGGGGAGGAATCGTCATTTAATGCACCCATACATCAAGAGTCAATCCAATTTACACCCATCTCTAGGAATGATGAACCAATTGAGAGACTTGATGACCCTAGGATAGAATGAACAATCATAGAAGAAAAATTGGACCAAAATGATGTGAGAAAAGAAAAAGTCTGGGAGGAAGAAAAGGATAAAAATTGAGAGTCGAAATGTGAAGATGTTATAGGTCTATCCACATTTGAGCCTAAATTTATTGGAGATCATATTAAACCAGGCATGTGTGAGGTTTTTGTGCCAATTGATATGCCGTACTCTGATGTAATAAAACCAACACCTCTGGATGACATATTTTCAAAATATGTATGTGCATTCATGAGAAAAATCAATTTACATAATTTTGAAAAATAATTTTAAAAGTGGTGTAATGAATGAGAGTTATTATATGATTAGGTGGGCAACCACTCATTTGATCCTCAACTGGAAGAAAAGAAAAAAACTCTAAAAAAAATAAAAATATATAATAAAATAAAATTTTATTTTTTTAAAACTAAATAAATATATATATACACACACACAAAAAAAAAAAAGAAGAGAAAAGAGAGAGACAGGCTTAACGCTGATGGCAACCACTTTTCTTGGGTAGAGCAATCACACTGCCCTATAAAGGAAATGACACATTGTCTTATAGAGAAAAGAAGCTCCAAGAGTTGAAAAAGAAATGCCGAACATTGAAAAAAAAAAGATGTTAGACGTGGCCCTGCACTTGTGGCATGCCTCGAGCCAAGTGTGGTTGTTGGAATAGTGATTTCCACTGCCGTATCTGTATGAGGTAAGCCACACTTCTGTGAGCTCAGTCTTCTCTCCTTTGTGTTGTTCTCCAGTCAGGTACTTTCGTCCCTTTTGTAAGATTCATAGTTTTGTTTTACTTTCCTCTTAGTATAGTTGTGTTTTAAAAAAAATGGATCTTTAGCTCTCGAAAATTAGCAAATACTATCCATCTCTCCCACAAAATGATTTGAAAAAGATTTATGTCACTAGGTGTGAAAGACTTAGGCTGTTGATATATAAAAACATCCCTGAAGATATTCATTAGTTGATTAAAGCAAAAGTTCAATTTCTTGGCGAAACTTCACCTAGTTTTAAGCACTTTTAAGGATTGGAAAAGAGTAGTTTTTCAAAAAAAATGAAGAGCGAAAAGATTAAATGGTTATCACAAATGTGCTCAATGGACTTGTAACACACGATGCAAATCTGTGGGGTTTACTTTCATAAATCAAGAAGATAAAATTTGTTTCATAAAGGATGAACTGAGTAAGGAGTCTTTGGATGATATCCGATTGACTCTTGAGACGCATCCATATGAAATAGTGCAATGAGAACTTCTTGCTTTATGGACCCAGTTCAGAAGTGACCACTAATGCTATAGTCTTGGAAATCTAACTATAATTAACTTTTTTTTCCAATCTATAACAAAATTAGATAGGAAACCTATCCCTACTTCATAGAAGGTGTTTAAGCCATTTTTGGACGTAAAACTAGAGAAAGATGTGAGCCACAATCACAACTATTTGTATATATGCATGATTTTTATTTGTGTTTATTTCTTGAATTTCTGTGTAGCTACTCTTGTTAGCCAAACCTCTTTAACCAATTCTACTTTCAGGGCATACATAAAGAACTAACATAAATGGAAGGCCAACTAGTTCATCGAATCAATACCATATGTATACTATATGGCTCTCAACTGGGGAGCGATATTTGTTACACACTTGCAGCAAATGAACTTGGCCTAAAAGTGGGAGAAAAAAAAAATAATTTGGTATATGGAGGGAGAAGTCGTGGTTTGAATGGATGTGTTTCACAGGCTCACATATTGGAAAATCATATGTGGTAGGTGTAATGCCAACCTTTTTGGTTGATTCATACATTTTCGGGATTACACGCAGTGAACTTATAACGACTTCTGTGTTTGAGCACATGGCTTGTAAGATTTGTCAATCAGACATCTTTATTGCTTTACCAGGAGGTTTTGGTACACTTGAAGAAATCTTTTGTATAATCTTTTAGGCCAAGATGAATCTCCATACCAAACACATTGGACTTTTAAATGTTAACCATTTTTTCGATGGGTTGCTCTATTTTCTTAATCAGGTTGTGGAACAAAAGTTCATTTCTTTTTCAGCAAGAAAGATTCTCATTTTTGCATCCACTATTGAGGAGCTACTAGAGAAATTACACGCTTATGTTCCACAGCATGATCCTTATGAGCCTCAGATGAACTGGTCTAAGGCAATCAGAAGTAAGCATTAAAAGAGTTCGATTAATTTAGATTTATCCCTATAAAGCAAGTCTATGATAAGATGACTGAGTAAGGAGTACTTTTTGTACTCTTGAGATGCATCTTTTTATTATATGACTTGAATGAATTTTTTTTATTTTGGTGTGGAAAAAAAATAATATATATATATACGGTATTCTCACTTGTTTGTTGAAATTTTAGCAGTTCATAGTAAACTTATAGACTCATGGAGTTACAGGTATTCCTAACAACCCTATTTTATTACTACAATTTAAGTTAGGGGGAAGTAAGGTATATTTATGAATTATCTAGTCCATGTTTAACTGTGAATTTGCAATTGTATGCTTGTAGTTTTGTGTGAATTATTTTTTATCTCCTCCTATTAAATATTAAAAAAAAATTATGTGTGCTTTAAATAATGCTATCCCTAAAGTTTTGGAGTTATACACTGATAGGCGGTTAAGTTTGCAATACAAAACTTGAATGTATTAATTTCTTATTTGAAAATGTATATGTATGGAATTAGAATAAGTGATTTGCATGCATCGGGTGTTCAATAATTAGAAATTGGTTTATCGGTGATAAAGTCAAAGGCAATGGTAATTAGCTAATTAGCACACTACATGATCCCTCAACAGAAATGGAGACTATTACCCAAGTGAATGTTTAAGCTTAATAACCGTTGATTCTGAGTGAAATAACACCTACTCTAAATATGCTTTATTGTTGATCTCATCTTTTCAATAGTTTCAAAACATCAATTTGCTTTGAATGTCTAGTTTGATAGCGGATGAATTTGGCTGGTTTCAAACTCTGAATTAGTTGACTGAGTAACATCATTTTGTAGAAGCATGATAGGGGGGTCAATTTCTTTCAATTTGGGCCTATTAAACTTTTTCTTTCTTTACATTAACCTCTATTGCTAGCCTATTTGAACTGTTCTTAGCACAATTTCTTTTCTTACCCTCATCTAAACCGTAACCACATGAAGTTTGTCCAAATCTGGTGTGTCTTTAGGAATCAATCTATCTCGGTATTTTCATATAAAAAAAGAAAAAAAGTAAAAAAGAAAAAAAAAGGGAAGTTCTCTTAGCTATTCGACACACCTTTTGCACACTTTACCCTTTTATTTGACAATCCGTATTAACCTCATAGCCCCATTACAACCCGGTTTAATCCCTCTTGATGCTATAAATCATGTGATCTTAGGATTCAAGTTCGGAGTATGGAATTTTGTTTAAATTCAAAAGTTATTCATCTATGGCATTATTCCAGTCATGAAGCTATGTCAATTTTCCTATTCTTTCATGAAAATACGTTCTTTGTCTTTGGGATGACACCGAGTTGGAACTTGTTTTACATTTACTCTTATAATGATACACCCCCTTGTTTGTGCACCTGAGGAATCATTTTTTATTTGAGGAAAAATCCATAGTAAGATTTGAAGTTGAAACTTCGAGGAAGTTTATGTGTTAATCATCCTGATTATCGTTCCTAAGATTGTATGACCTTTGACAGAAATCTAATTTAAAATATTCGATTGTATGTCAGATAACTTATTCTGTTCTATGCATTTTGGTTTTGAATTTGAAATTTTTATATTCATGTGATTATTGAGAATAAATACTGCCTAGTGTAAAGTCTAATTATTATGGGACTAGCAATGTTTAAGTTGGGCAGTGTGATTAGTGATCAATTTTGTAAAAATTTTGTTATAATTTCACCTTTATTTTGAACTTAAAATGGTTTAAATTGAATATTAATATGTATTTTGTGATTGTGTGCATGTTTAAAAATATTAATATAAACATATATATAAAATATATAAAATAAAAAAATAAATATAATATATGGATTCCGAGCCTAACACAAAGAAAGCCCAACCCTAAAACAAAGAAGGCCTAAGCCCAAAACAAGGAAGGCCCAACCCTAACACAAGGAAAGCCCAAGTCCCACAAGTTATGATGTCATTGCTTATATCATCGCTTATATCATGGGTTGGTATGATGTCATCACTTACATCCAGTCACGAAGTTTCAAGAACTACACTTTGGTCCGAAATTTTTATTTTGTTTATCTTTGTATTATTAAACTAAATATTTGTTTATCATTTTTATTATTAAATTAGACAATTGTGTGGTCTCCATTGCATCTTGTGGGCTATAAATAGCTCACTTTGTTGCATTTGTAACTATTCAATTTTTTATATAATGAAAGCATAGTTGTGTTCTTAAAATTTATGTTTTCAATTTTCAACTTTAGTTTCTATATAGTTGTGTTCTTAGAATTTCTCTCAAATTTTCAACTTTCGTTTGTATATAGTTATGTTCTTAGAATCTCTTTCTCAATTATTCAAACTTTAGTTTCCATATAATTGTGTTATGTTATTCTTATTGTCTTTTAATTATACACCGCCTATATGGTCGGTTAAATATTGTCTTTCAAATATTGTCTCTTAATTATACACTGCCTATATGGTCGGTTAAATATTGTCTTTTAATTATTGTCTCTTAATTATACACCACCTACATGGTTGGTTAAATATTGTCTTTTAAATACTATCTTTTAATTGCTGTCATTTAAATTCCTGCCAATTTATTTTGAAATGAAGATGAGTAGCTAAATTCAATCTTGGGTTAAGCCAAGGTCAGTGTCCAACGCCAATGATTCCCAAAGAAAGCTGCGCTTCAAATGTGTAATATTAATCTGATTTAATTTGAGCATTGTGCGTATAGTGTATATTTGAGTTTGGATTGGAATATAAGTCTAACTTAGAATTTCCATGCCACGTATGGAGATTGCTAGACCTGAAAATGTTTTAATACCCAAGCCCAAATGATTAATCCATATCTATAAAATCTATCTGTGAAATATAATTCAATTTATGATAATTGCTTAACTTAAAATTTTCATGCCATGTATGGAGATTGTTTAAATAAGAATTATCATTATCTTGAACTACAATTACTAATAGATCTGCAAAACTTAATTCAAATGAATATTACTGATCTTTTCTATTAAATTAGGAATTAATTGGTTTTGATACTAAAATTGTCTTGACCCAAGCTATTTAAATTCAGTGTTAGATTAGTTTTAATTCTCATCTTAATCACCTCCTAAAACCAAATATTATGTGATTTTTGTTTTCAACCATAAATAATCTCCCTATGAACCGATTCAGACTCACCGAAATATAAATTTAAAATTGTACTACACTCACACTCGCACACTGGCGAGTATAATCGCCCTATACTTGCTTTAATAAGAGGATTGACATTTGATGAATTTGGTTGTAGTTTTAATGAATAAATGTGCAGGGTAGCGTAGCAGTCAGCGACTGAGTAACATTATTTTGTAGAAGCATGATAGGGGGATCAATTATTTTCAATTTGGGCCTATTAACCTTTTTCTTTCTTTATATTAATCTCTATTGCTAGCCCATTTGAGCCATTTTTAAACACAATTTCTTTTCTTACCCTCATTTAACTTGTAACCACATGAAATTTGTCTAACCTGGTGTGTTTTTAAGAATCAGTCTATATTGATATTTTTGGAGGAAACTGTCGACCATTTTTAGCTGCTGCCACTCGATAGTTTGGGAGGAAATGGTCGACCGTTTACAACATCTGTCGACTGTTTTTGTCAGGCAGTCGATCGTTTTTGCCTTGTGACAGCTTGCGCGTGCTCTATTGTTTTGGGCATAACTTTTAGTGAAAAATTCTGATTTGAGATCCGTTTACTACGTTGTAAACTAAACTCGATAGACTTTGTTTTAATATGGGATTTGGGTTATTTGGATAAGTATGGAGCTTATATATTGTAACATCCCGCCCGAGCGATAGGAAGAACCGAAACAACTTACCCTGATGAGCTTACACGAACTTCCCAGGGGGGTAATCCAGGGATGGGTGACCCCCCTGGGAAGTTCGTGTAAGCTCATCAGGGTAAGTTGTTTCGGTTCTTCCTATCGCTCGGGCGGGATGTTACAGGTGGTATTAGAGCTGACCCCCAAGCCTCTGAGCGAAGTGGTGGGGCAAACCTCAGCAAAGAGGCTGAGTCCCGAGGGGGGTGTGAGGCCCCTATGGGGGGTGCGTGTAGGCACCTTAGGCGAATCCCACATCGGCCATGCACGGGGGGAGATCTGGGACCGGTTGTAAGGTCGCATGACGAGGACGTCATGTGCTTAAGGGGGGAGAATGTAATACCCCGAGAGCCTAGAGAAGTTAGAATATATCGAGGATAGTGTAAGAAAAGAAACAACACCAGCTGGATACCTTTTGGGCTGAATGTTGGCAAAGAACTCCCAAGTTAAGCGTGCTTAACCTGGGGTAATCCAGGGATGGGTGACCCCCTAGGAAGTTCGTGTAGGCTCATCAGGGTAAGTTGATCCAGTTCTTCCAATCGCTCGAGCGGGATGTTACATATATTCCCTGTGAAGCACCACCTTGAAATCTGGGATTTCTGTTTCAATCCGATGGCGCTCCGATTTTTGGGGCATAACTTCCTGTAGTATTATCCAAATTGGAATCCGTTTTTTATCCCATAAACTAGACATCTTAAGTTTTGTTTTGGTATATATCTTGGATCATTTTTTTATGTTGTGAATTCATGGCAACCTTACCAATCTTGGCCTAGAATATGGAATTTTTCCATTTTGAGCGATCTTCCTCGATCTGATTTTTGGGAGATGAATAACTTACTTTGGTGTATGATTGGAGTATGATGAGAGATATTTATAGAATAAAGGATAATGCTTCTACATACATTTCCTTTAGAGGTTAGAAGGGTTTTCTTGAGCATTATTGAAGGGTTTTCTTAAGCATTATTGATGCATTTTTTATTCACTGGCCAAGTAGGATTGGGCCATACAACGTTACGATTTGTGACGTTGCACTTGTGGGTATGTTTTGGTAATGTGGGAATACTTGTCTTGGGAGTTGCTCGTGAATGTGATAGTGGGTGCGAAGGTAAAGTATGCGCCATGAGTCAAGTTGTAGTTTCAGGAAGAGATATGGAGTGCGGTATGAGTCCATGTGCATGCAACGACTATGGGGGTGTGCATATGGGTTGACCTCCCTTCTTGGTTAGAGCATCGCGACGGTGAGGCCACTGCATACTTGGCGTGTGGTATCGTTGGGGGGTGCCATCTTATTGGGAGTGAGTTGAGAGCAGACCGAGAGTGCGCTCCTATGATGAGACCACTGCATACTCAGCGAGTGGTATCATAGATGTGTGCCAATGTCGCAGAGCTAAGTTGGTTGAGGACACCACTATGATCAGACCATTGCATACTTGGCATGTGGTATCATAGGTGGGTGTTGGATAGCAGGGGCTGAGGAGTGGACTAAGGGAACTACTATGATGAGGCCACTGCATACTTAGCGTGTGGTATCATAGGCGTGTGTTAGTGCCATGGAGTTGAGAGCGGGCTGAGGGTACCATTATGGTGAGGCCACTGCATACTTAGCTTGTGGTACCGTAGATGTGTGCTACACTGTAGAATGGATTGTAATTTATGGGCCCAAAATAGGGTGCCTTATGGCATGAATACTATGTTACTGTGAGATAGTAAGTGTGGTGCTTATAGCATTATGTGGGTCCTAGAGACTATGTGCTAGTAGGGTCACCGGATTGTACCTTGATTATGGTGGGATCTAGATAGTTGGGTGGACTATAATGATTTCTATTATATATTTCCTGTGGG
This sequence comes from Diospyros kaki, assembly GCA_036245055.1. NCBI lineage: Eukaryota > Viridiplantae > Streptophyta > Magnoliopsida > Ericales > Ebenaceae > Diospyros > Diospyros kaki. The sequence continues at coordinate 11,828,586 of BSEG01000003.1, forward strand.
GCTTTTTGTTTCTATTTTATCAGTAGTACTCTATGATATGATTCTACCATCTATTACCGGTTATTACCTCATGAGTCTCCTTTGTGATATATCTCATGTTGTATTTCGTTGAGTTGTACTTCCTGAGCCTTGCGGCTCATTCTTTCTCTTTGCATCATTCTAGGTACAGGTAAAGTGAAGGATGAGAAGAATCATAGAGGAGCATGATTTATTGGGGTAGATGTATACAGAGCTCACTCGAACAAAAGGTCTTAGGGACATTATAGGTTTGTGTCATGCTAGTGGCTGTACTTTTTGTATTTGGGCTTGTTATATCTTCTTTGGGGACAGCCTAATGGAATGTAAATGGTTATGGTTATTCTGTGTTGTATGAAAAAAGAGTGGAATCATAATTGTAATACCCCGGGAGCCCAGAGAAGGATAGTATATATCGAGGATAAGTAAGGAAGGAAACAACAGTAGGTGGATACCTTTTAGGCTGAATGCAAGCAAAGAATTCCAGGGTTAAACGTGCTTGAGCTGGGGAAGCTCAAGGATGGGTGATCCCTTGGGAAGTTCGCGTAGGCCCATTAGGGTAAGTTGTTTCGGTCCTTCTTATCGCTCGATGCCGGATGCTACAGTCGATATCAGAGCCGACCTTTGGTGAAGGCGATCCGATGAGGGCGGGGAGTGGCACCGAGGCCCAGTGTTGCCGATATTAGGAGAATGAGAAAAGAAGTGAGAAATTTTAAAAAATATCCTTAAAAAGGTGATGGACCCTTGAGAATGAGGGTGCCCTATGAGAGGGGCATTTTGGTAATCTGGATAGTGAAGTCCAATAAAGGGTATTTTGATAAATTGGAAATAATTCATATATGGAGTTAGGTGTGTAAGTGAATTAAATCCCAATTTTTGTATTTATGTGGGGATAAATTGGATTAATAATTCACAAGGGGCATTGTGGTAATTTGGAGTGAAATTCCATAAAGGAATTTAATTATGGAAAATAGGGAAATTGGAGAATATGCAATTATTTGAGAAAATAATAGATTTTCCCAATATTGGTGAATAAATGTGGTGATACCACATGGATGGTAGAGATGGAAACTTGGGAGCCAAGTATGGGTTTAAAAGATGACACTTGGCAAAGTCTTGTTCAAGTATAAATGGGGAGATTTAAATAAATGCAAAAGAAAGGGATATTAGTCTTTCAAGCATTAAATGAGAGGCATGATGGTGTTGGATTAAAAGAAAAATCCAAAAGAAATGAAAATGGTCAAGCATTAATGATGGAAAATGGTCCCATTAAATTAAATGGGAAAGAAATTGTTTATGTCTCTCAAATGTGATGGGGTGAAATTAGTCAAATTAAATTAATGAGGAAAATGGCTAATTTTGGGATTGAAATAATTGATCCAAGGGTGGTGGATAGTTCTTGAAAAATCCAAGGGCTTGGAGTTAAATAAGAAGAGCACATGGATTGTGCTTTCTCCAAGAGAGGAGATTGATTTATGTGAAATGGATGGTTGAGATTTAGTCTTACTTGAGCACATGGATTGTGCTTTTAGTGAATGGCCTAGATTCATTCTTGAGAAATGGAGATCCAATATAAAAGGGCAAGGAGGAAGACTTGTCTCCCTTTGGCCATTTGTAGAAAGAATGAAAGAAATAAGAGATTGGAAGAAACCTTCCAAGAAGAGGAAAAGAGAAGAAAAGAAAGAAAGGGAAAGAAGATTATCAAGAAGGTAAGTATTCTTTCTTTTGGGTTGTGTAAGCTTTTGTTATTTCTCTTGATGGGGGATCTACTTTCTTTATAGTTTGTTTCAAGGATCTCTTAAGGAAAAGAGTGGGAAGGAAGCTAAGAAGATTTTTTTAAAAGATTCAAAGAATGGAAAGAGGTAAGGGATAGCCCCATGGGATGGTGGCTTTGCAGGTTGTAAGTATGTATTTAAAATTTAAATGTGTGCATTGGCATGTTGTTTTGTGTTCAAGGACCTATGGCTATGAGGTTGTGTGGGGTAGGGTAGTTCAAAGCCTCAAACCAAGGTGGTTGTGAGGATGTGGAAGCCCTAACCATGTTGCATACATGCATTTGGCATCACATGATATGTTTTTGTTCATACTTATGTTCATTGCACCCTTATTGAGCTTAGTGGCTTATGAGGTTTTATCCTCCCCTTGTAGGTTGTTCTTATGCCAAGAGAGAAAAGGAAAAGTTGCAAGCTTGTGGTTGGAAGCTCATGTTGTATTATTTTCTTTGTTGTAAATTTGTGACCTAAAGAAGCCTAGGCATGTGGTTATTTCATTCGTGGCTATATGGCTTAGGAAAGCCTATTTGTTGTATTTTTATTTAGATGTTGTTATGTGAGCAACAATCTATTTGTGTAAGGCTCATTGTGTAATGGAAGGAAATTTTGGATATATGTTGTGTAATATCAAGGTGGTGGTGTAAGCCTTATTTATGGAAAAATGGAGGCAAAATTGTATTATTGTGATGTGCATTTAGTGTATGTAAATTCTGGAAAATATGGATTAAAGCTCAAAAAAAAAAAAGAAGAAAAAGAAATGGAGGCAGCAAGCAGCAACAGGCATAGGGGGCGCACTGGGTCGCATGGAGGTACGCGCGCGACCTGAGCAGCAGGCCCACCGCAGGGCCCCGGGTGCACCAACAGGCCTTGCCGGCCAATTTTTTTTAAAAAATTGGAATTTTTGGGAATTTTGGGGCATTTCTTAATTGATTTTAGGCCCCGGAGGAATTTTCAAAAATAAAAGGATTTTTTGGGCATTTTTGGAGATAAATGCCAAATTTTTGAAAAATGGAATTTTTGAGTTTTCCTCAAATTTTTTTTTGGGAAATCAATTTATGGAGCCGGGTGAAATTCTTGGAAAAAAGAAGAATTAAAATAAATAAGAAAATGGCGATTGGGCATCTTAATGGAAATTTAATTAGCAAGGTATGGTGTGGTTAAAGCCCAATTCTGCTAGTGAATCCTAGGGTTGAGGGAAGGGAAGGATGAGTCTAGTTCCCACCTAGGGCATTTCATGTTGAAACATAGTCCGCCCTTCACTAATGGCGAGGTAAGTGGGCAATTCGGGTAATTGTTCACGAGTGGCACCCGTAAGTGGGAACGGGGCGTCACACCAAGGATGGGTGACCTCCCTAGGAAGTTCACGTAGGCCTATCAAGGTAAGTTTTTCTAGTCCTTCCTATTGCTCGATGCAGGATGTTACAATAACTATCTGTTGTTAACGGTGTGAATAACCTTGGTTGAGTTACACTCTGATTCCATCTTGTGTGGACTCTCCCTCGAAATTCCTTTGCTAACAGGACTTTCGGAGGCAGGCCCTCGTAGTTGGTGACAGAGCCTTGTATTGGAGTTTTTGGTCATTACAGTTGGTATCAAAGCAGGGTTTGGGGATGAGTCTTTGTAGACATAGGCATGTTGGGTAGAGTTAGAAATGAGTCATATGATTAAATATGAGTTTAAATGGGAAATTCAGATTTTGAATATGTTGTTTATGCAGGGACATGAGAGTTCCCAGAGGTAGGGCACTGAGCAGTAGTAGAGGCTAGGGTTAGGCTGCACTTGCACCTGCACCTACACCTATAACAACACATGAGATTTCAGGAGAGACCAGTAGAGACTGGCGCTAGGAGATGGCCGAGGTGCGAGGGACCTGGGCAGGGGTATAGAGGATAGTGAAAATGCTCACTACTGGTCAAGTGAGACCAGAACAGGGACCTCGAGAGGCCAGGGTGGGTCTTGTTGAGGCCAATGATGATAGTCAACCTTCCCACCCGGTGGTTCATGAGACTGATGGTTATGCTGGAGGATGGTTGCTTAAGTATTTTATGGCACTACGACCACCTGAATTTCATAGGGGTGTGGATGTTCTAGCAGCAGAGAATTGGATGGCATCGGTGGAAAACCACCTTCGGTCCATGGGATGTAATGATAGCCAGAAGATGTGGTTAGCTACCTTCCTTTTGCGTGGGGACGTAGAGCGATGGTGGGAAACTGCCAAACAGAGATGTATTGGCAGGGAACCATTGTGAACGGAATTTCAAGAAGTCTTTAATGACCATTTCTTTCCTGAGTGGGTTAGGGAACATAAAGCTTATGACTTTATTAAGTTGGTGCAAGGTGATAAGACGATGGAGCAATATGAATTTGAGTTTATTTCTCTAGCCCGATTTGCCCCAGATTTAGTTATAGAGGCTAAGAAAGAAGCCAAATTTCATAGGGGCTTACATATGGATATTCGCTATGCTTGGCGGGGGCATGGATCATTAACTATCCCATCGTGGTGCAGCAAGCTTATACTATTGAACGAGATATGATTGAGTTGAGGATGGGGTAGGCTACTCAGAACGAGGCAAGTTCCTCTCAGGGCCATAGTAGGGATCAGAAGAAAAGACAGGAGACTAGTTTAGTCAAGAGTGCAGAAGGGATTCCATCGTGTAGTACATGTGGCAAGCAACATAGTGGTTCTTGTCGTCTGGATCGGGTAATATGTTTTTTGTGTGGCCAGATGGGGCACAAACAGAGAGATTATCCATGGGGTCGAGAGGTTTGAGGTTTGTAGTTTGAGGGCTAAGACCAGAGATCCACAACGAGGCAAGGTGTGTCTAGGATGCAGGGGACAGTTCCTCAGATGGTAGCTGATACTGGGGGAGGTAGTGAGACCTTATGAGGTATTCTCTTTATTTGCATGTTAGTGATATGCTTGTGCTTTTTGATATAATTTATTTTTGCCTTTATGTGGCATCGCGGGTTGTATATTATGTTTCTATCTTTAAGATTATATTACCATACTACTTGTTGTGCCACATCTGGGAATGTGGTGCTGGTTGGTAATAGTGTATGCCAGAGATGTGGAATTGAGATGTATGGTAAGGAGTCATTTGATGATCTAGTGGTTTTGAACACCGAAGGTTCGATTCTAATATTGGTATGGATTAATTATTTTGATACTGTGCTGAGGTTGATTATCAAGGAAAGGTAATTTATTTTGAGTTATCTTAGCAGTCAGCTGGTTGGTATAAGAGTAATAAGTTAATGGGTTTGACTTCGATGTTTTTGGTAATAGGGGCTGAGTGATTGATGTTACATGGTTGCGAGGTATATATTGCCTTTGTGGTTATGGGTGCTAACAGTAGGTAAGACTATCTAGGATCTCGATGATTTGCGATATTCCTGATGTATTACCCAGTGTGTTACTGGGAATACCGCCCAAAGGGTGGTTTATTTTCTATTTCTTTGATATTTAATGCCTAGTCTATCTCGGAATAGAATGACCGAATGAAGTGAGAAAGTTAAGGATTAGTTGTAAGGGTTGGTTGATCAAGGATTTAGTCGTCCTAGTGTGTCATTGTGGGAAGCCCTAGCTTTGTCTGCGTGTAGAAAAAGATGGGTTTTCGAGGTGAAGCCCATAATTGATTGATTAAGGCCTATAACGATAATTGGGATTTGCAGTCTCTTGATTTGGGGAATCTGTTTTCTAGGACGGGAGTAAGAGTTAACCACCATATCGGTGTTAGTTATACCTTTGTGTGAAAAGGGAATTCACTATGTATGAAGTCATTTCTTTTTACGTGAGATTTACTAAGTTATATGCTTGTATAGGGTGATCGCATGAATGCTTGTGTTACGTTGCAATTAAAGACAATATGGAATGAACTACCCAACTTGTGATGGGTATTAGCTGCTAAAGTTGTTGTCTTAGGATTCTAGAGACCATGCTTATATAGTAAGGAAACAGAAATATAGGTTATCAGAGTCGAAAGTAACTACCCTTCTCCTAGAGGGAATTAGCTAAAGGGCAGCGTAGATGGATGGAATTATTTAAGGAGGATCTTCATCCTATCACTTGGTTTTGCCTCTTTGGCTAGTTTATATTTATGATATGTTTTATGTCTTGATACTGCAAAGGAAACGATGTATTCTTTCCCCTCAGTTGTTTAGGTAGCTTAACGCGAATTTAGAGGACCAAATTCTTTTAAAGGGGGAGAATCTGTAACTACCCATTTGTGGGTTTGGGTGATTTATATATTGGAATGAGATATATATATTATTAGAGTAATGTTTTGGTGAATTATATGTGATATTTTTAGTTGATGTGCAATGGAAGGCGAAAAGTCAAACGTTTGACTAAAATGGTAGTGGGACTGGCTATGGTTTAAGGTATACGTGGAAATTTTGTAGGGTGTGGCTGATGTTTAATTAGAACTTAAGCTATCAATTAATCATAGAGGGGGTTTCATTTAAGTGCTAAGGACATTTAAGTCATTTGGAGGAAATATGTATATATATATATATATAAAGCCAAGGGGTTTCATTTTTTTGCAAGAATGAAGGAACGAGAAGGCAAAGAAAGAGAAAGGAAGGAGGGCATTCAGGAGAGAGAGACCAAGAAAGGTAAGGTTTCTCTCATTCTTTTTGTTGATTGTTGGGTTTCTAAAGGAGTTGGAGAGTAAGTCTACCTTTATCTTCTCATTTTCCTTCTCTTTTTGCTAGTTTTCTTATTGAGTGTGTAAAGTAAAAGGACTTGGAGACTTGTTGGCTCAAGAAGGATCATCAAGAGAGGTTTCTAAAGCAAGTTCTAGTTCCCCTTATCTCTCTTGTAAGCTTTAGCTTTGATGTTTGGGGATTTAAGTAGGAAAAATCTATGTTTTCCTAAAGTATGGTTGTGTTGGAGGATTATGTAGAAACCTTTATAAATCTCTCTTGTGGTTGGTTTAATCTTATTGGTCTTCTTTGGGTCTCAAAGTAGGGTTAGTTTCACCCTACAATCCTAAAAGGAATGGTGCTTTAGGGTTAGGGGCTTGTTGGTATGAGTTTGCCTCTATTTGTTATACATTCGGTAGGTCTTAGGAAGGGTTTTTAGCTACTGTCGGTCGACAGTTTGGGAGGAAACGGTCAACCATTTGTAGCATTTGCTAGCCGTTTTTGTTGGGCGATCGACCGTTTTTGCCCTATGACAACTTGCACGTACTCTATTATTTTGAGCATAACTTTTAGTAAAAAATTTCGATTTGAGATCTGTTTGTTGCGTTGTAAACTAGACTCGATTGGATTTGTTTTGACATAGGATTTGGGTTATTTGGATAAGTATGGGGCCTATATATTCCATATAAAGTATCACCTTGAAATCTGGGATTTTTGTTTCAATCCGATAGCACTCTGATTTTTGGGGCATAACATAATGTGGTATTATCCAAACTAGAATCCACTTTTTGTCCCATAAACTAGACTTCTTAAGCTTTGTTTTGGTATATATCTTGGATCATTTGATTATGTTGTGAATTCATGGTAACCTTGCCAATCTTGGCCTAGAATATGGAGCTCTTCATTTTGAGCGATCTTCCTTGATCTGATTTTTTGGAGATAAATAACTTACTTTGGTGTATGATTGCAATGTGATGAGAGACATTTATAGAATAAATGATAATGCTTCTAGATACAATTCCTTGAGAGGTTAGAGGGGTTTTCTTGACCATTATTGATGCATTTTGTATTCATTAGCCAAGTAGGATTGGGCCATAAACGTTACGAGTTGGGACGTTACACTTGTGGGTATGTATTAGTAATGTGGGAATACTTTTCTTGGGAGTTGCTCGTGAACGTGAGAGTGGGTGTGAAGGTAAAGTATGCACCATGAGTCAAGTTGTAGTTTTAGGAAGAGATATGGAGTGCGATATGAGTCCATGTGCATGCAATGACTATGGGGGTGTACATATGGGTTGACCTCCCTTCTTGGTTAGAGCACCGCGATGGTGAGGCCACTGCATACTTGGCATGTTGTATCGTTGGTAGGTGCCAGCTTATTGCAAATGAGTTGAGAGTAGACGGAGAGTGCGCTCCTGTGATAAGGCCACTACGTACTTGGCGTGTGGTATCATAGATGTGTGTCAATGCCGCACAGCTGAGCTTGTTGAGGGCACCATTATGATCAGGCCACTACATACTCGACATGTGGTATCATAGGTGGGTGTTAGATAGTAAGGGACTGAGGGCACTGCTATGATGAGGCCACTGCATACTTGACATGTGGTATCATAGGCGTGTGCTAGTGCCACCAAGTTGAGAGTGAGCTGAGGGCACCATTATGGTAAAGCCACTGCATACTTGGCATATGGTACCATAGATGTGTGCTAGCATCGCAAAATGGATTGGAATTTGTGGGCCTAGAATGGGGTGCCTTATGGCATGAATACTATGTTACGATGAGATAGTGAGTGTGGTGCTTATAGCATTACATGGGTCCTAGAGACTATATGGCAGTAGGGTCACCGGATTGTACCTTGATTATGGTGGGATCTAAATAGTTGGGTGGACTACAATGATTTCTGTTATATATTTCCTGCGGGGCTTTCTGTTTTTATTCTATTAGTAGTACTCTATGATATGATTCTACCATCTATTGCCGGTTATTACCTCATGAGTCTCCTTTGTGATATATCTCATGCTGTATTTCATTATGTTATACTTGCTAAGCCTTGTGACTCATTCTTTCTCTTTGCATCATTCCAGGTATAGATAAAGCAAATGATGAGAAGAATCATAGCGGGGCATGATTTATTCGGGTAGATGTGCATAGAGCTCACTCAAACAAAAGGTCTTAGGGGCATTGTAGGTTTGTGTCATGCTAGTGGCTGTACTTTTTGTATTTGGGTTGTTGTATCTTCTTTAGGGATAGCCTAATGGAATGTAAATGGTTATGTTTATTCTGTGTTGTATGAAAAGAGTGGAATCATTACTATTTGTTGTTAACAATGTGAGTAACCTTGGTTGAGTTACACTCTGATTCCATATTGTGTGGACTCTCTCTCGGAATTCCTTTGCTAGCGGGACTTCTAGATGCGGGCCCTCGCAATTTGGTGACAGAGCCTTGTATTGGAGTTTTTGGTCATTACATGGCCACCCGCCGCTGCCTGGCCCCACCGGCTGCCACCTCCCCCTAGCGACACCATCGGCCACCCCCAATCACCGTGCCACCACCAGCTAACACCTCTACCACGAGCACTATTACCGTCATCTTGCACAGCTGTTTGTGCCCAACCAACCACCGTTGCAACCAACATGCATCGCGACCACGATGGCTTCCAATGTTGCCGCTGAAGCTTCTTTAGGCCGCTGAAACCGCTGCTGCAAGGCCGTCGCTGTTGGTTACCTCCCCTACGATTGCTGCTCTACTTTACGTCAGCTATGGTCGCCCGCCACCGCACCGGCACGCGGCTGCCATGGCCTTGAGCCGCAACCGGCCACCTCCTATCATCTCCCAGCTCTCTCTCGATCTTTCTTCCCTCTCCCAATCTCTCGGCTCCTTGCTCTCACGAGCTCTCCTTTCTCTCTCCCATGTTTTAAGACAAAATGACCCCTTGTAGCATGCTTGGGGGCCACACACTTATATATGTATATATATTAATTTAATTTTAGTTAATTTAATTTACTCCTTTGTTGTTCTTATTATTATTATTATTGCTATTATTGTGATTATTATTATTATTACGGTTATTATTATCTTTAGTATTATTTATCTCCCTTAAATCCTCAAATACTCAATACTAACTGCAAATACCAGAACTGAATAATTATTATTGTCTCCAAAATTTTGGAATGTTACAATAGAGTAATTCTTTTATGTTCATGAGTTAGGTGTATGTTATTTAAGCCTAGGTTGGCTCATGTTGTGAATGATTATGTAAATACGATTATGAAATATTATGTGATGTAAAAAGTTATGGTTTCTAAAAGGGGTGTGTGTGGGTTTTAGTTTGTGTTATTGTTTGGTATCATTCAAATAATGACCATCTCACGGATCCTCTATGCGCGCGAAGGCTCCGGGAGGCGAGCCGTTACAGGTTGACCCACCAAGTGTATAATCAAAGATTTGGAAGAGACGTGCCAAAATTAACATGACGGATGTGGGTGGAAGAATTTAGCGTTAGTATAATTGTAATTCTTAATTATAGAAAGTTTTAATTTAATATTTTATATATATTTATTCATTTTGAACTTCTTATAGAAAGAGTTCAAGTGGCAACCCGATGAGAGTGATCGTATATGGATCACTTGGAATAAATCTGGTTGGAAAAGTTTCAAAAATAATTTGAACAAAATTAATGGAGGTGTTGATAAGGGTAAGTGGATGGATCCGATGGTACGACAAGCATTGTAGGCAAAGTAGGATGAAGACGAATACAAGAAGAAATTAGAACAAAACAAAAAGAATCGTGCCTCCGAGACTAGTGGGTTGGTCCACGCAGGCAGATCCATTCCTGTAACATCACACATTGAGCGATAGGAAGAACCGGAACAACTTACCCTAATGGGCCTATGCGAACTTCCCAGAGGGTCACCCTCCATGAGCTTTCGCAGCTTAAGCACGCTTAACTCGAGAGTTTTTTGCCTACATTTAGCCCAAAAGATATCCAGCTAGTATTATTTCTTTCCTTATTTATTCTCGATATATACTACCCTTTGTTGTATCATATTTTTTGACATATGAGAAAATGTATTTGATGAAAAACCTATCTTAGAATGAAAAATCTTTATTTGAATCTCATATTTTAAAATAAGATTTTCATATTTTGAAACATACATGAATAATGTTTGGCGCGATTGTTCAAATGTTTGAAAAATCCAAAATTCATGCATCATGTTTCGAAACATCATTATGCCATGTTTCAAAATGTCTGTTGATAAGATTTTAATGTTTGCTAAATTTGTACGCTATATTTCGAAACCTGTTTAAAATTCAAGCATATGTTTCAAAACCTCTGTCAATTCTCTCAACAGAGCATTTAAAAACTATATTGCATATGCTTTGAAATATGTTTTTGAAGAATGTTTCGAAACCTTCATATCATGTTTCGAAACATCCATCTCTGACAGCAGAATGTTTGAAAAACTGACATACTTTTGTTGTTTAATTTCTTTTCATCCAAAAGCTATTTAAAAGTTTACTTTTGACTTAATCTCCATACTCTATTGTTTCAATTTCAAAATCTTGAAAGTGGAGAATAAAACAAAATAATGTTAAACATAAAGCTTTGTCTCCTACTCATTCTGTCTCTAAGTGCATAACCAGCTGTAAAGGCTGGATGTTTCGAAGTATGTGATATATGTTTCGAAATCTTAGTGTAAAAGTATATTGTTTTGAAACTAATAAGATGTGTTTTGAAACCTACTTTAACATCTTGTCTTTAACGGTTATAATTAGAAAAAATTCTATTTCTTGGTATATTTATCAGTTTTTTTAAGACAATGAGTAACTCTCACAAGCATACATACGAGAACACACATACAAGAGACATTGATACAAACATAATCACAATTGAACGAAATCCTGTCGACAAGCTCTCAAAGAAGATCCATTCAATCAATCCTTGATGTGCATTGTGATGTGAAAGGAGAAGTAAATGGAAACCGTTGTCTCATTATTCTAAGCTTTCCTCACCTCACACTAAAAGGTTTGTACAACTATTTGGTAAGGTATTTCATTATATTAAATCTGTTGGGTTGTAAAAGATAAGTTTTATTTATCTTGTTATTAATTGTAAGGTTTGAGTTTAGCCGTAAAACTCATTGTAGTGTAAGGTTTGAGTTGAGCCATAAAAACTCATCGTGTACAAGGTTTTAGGGTGAACCGTGGTAAAACCCTTGTTGTGGTGAAAGTGATTGTGTTTGAAAATCTTTCAAGTGGGTAAACTTGAAGGTAGTGGAGTAGGCGGGGTGCTGAACCACTATAAATCTCGTGTGTATTTGCTTCACTATTTTTCTTGCTTGTTCTCATTGTTCATGCTTTCAAAAGAATTGTTTTCAAAAACAAAAAAGTTTCAAAATAAGTAAAACATAAAGGAAGGTTTCAAAACATACTTAACAGAAAGGTTGATTTCGAAACATATTTATCTATATTTCGAAACATACTTATCTATATTTCGAAACATAGTATTTTGCAATCAATAGGTCTTTAAATTATCGAAGAATTTACCCTAATCTCAATTCACCCCCCCTCTTAGGATATATTTTTCATCATTTGGAACTAACAATTGGTATCAGAGCGTAAGGTCTCTAAGTGTTTTGTAAGTTTAACCACCCAAGAGCAAAGATCCAAATGGCATTCAACACTGACTTCAAGTTGTAAGAACAAAACTCCTCAAGGCCACCTTATTTCGATGGTTCGAACTACACCTACTGGAAAACAAGAATGAGGTATTTATTGATGAAAAATACTGAACTATATACATGTATATCTAGTACGGTTACATGAACCTCCTACTGAAAGTTGGAGTGAACAACAAAAACACACTAATGAGACAAATGTTAGGGCTGTCAATATACTACATTGCATTAAGTCTAGTTGAGTTTAATAGAGTCATTTCATGTACCACGATAAAAGAAATTTGGGATCACTTAGAAGTAACACATGAAGGAACCAAGAAAGTGAAAAACACTAAAATTGCAATTCTTACTAGGGAATATCAAAATTTCATAATGAATGCTAGTGAATCTATTAAAGAAATGTTTACAAGGTTTAATGACATTGCAACAAACTTGCAAGCTTTAGGAAAAACAATAACCACTAAAGAAAAGGTTCAAAAGATCTTAGAAAGTCTACCATCTTGTTGGAAACCTAAAGTCATAGCTATAGAAGAAGCTAGAGACACATCTACACTTACAATGGATGATCTATTAGGCTCACTATTAACTCATGACATTAAGTTAAATAGAAAAGAATCAAATAAGCTCAAAATGAAATCCGTAGCATTTAAGGCCAAAGAAGAAGATGAGAGTGAAACAAGTGATGAAGATAAAGAACTTACTTTACTCACAAAACATTTTAACAAGTTCATGAGAAAAGGAGAATTTTCCAAGAGAAAAACATATGACAACAAGAAATTTTCTAAAGATACTCCTTATGAATTAAAATGTTTTGAGTGTAAGAAATCAGGACATATCAAGGCAAATTGCCCTCAATACAAAAAGTTGAAAAAGAACAAGAAGAAGAAGTCATTAGCCACATTAAATGAAGAAGACTCCCCCTCTTCCGATTCTAGTCAACAAGGGGAAGCTATAAATTTTAGACTTATGGTATGAGAAAAGAACGAGGTAATTTCATATTCATCTAATAGCAATTATCTTTCATTTAATTCTTTATAAGATGAATACAATTTACTATTAGAAACTGCTAGTTCTATATAATGTCAAATATATCCCAAGAGGAGGGGGGTGAATTGGGATTTGGGTAAATTTTTTATAGTTTAAAGACTTATAACATGCAGGACACTATGTTTCGAAACATGAGGGAGTATGTTTCGAAACAAACCTTTATGTTAAGTATGTTTCGAAACCAAACTTTCTATCAAGTATATTTCAAAACCTACTATGATATGTTTCAAAACTTTCCTATCTATTTTTCTTATTTTGAACCTTTTAGCTTTTGAAAATGATTTTTTTGAAAGCACGAACATTGAGAATAACCAAGTAAAATGGTAAAGCAAATTGCACACAAGATTTATAGTGGTTCGACACTCGCATACTCCATTACCTTCAAGCTTACCTACTTGAAGGATTTTCAAACACAATCACATTCACTAGCGATCAACGACACCAAGGGTTTTACCATGGTTCACTCTAAAACCTTACACCATGAGTTTTTACGGGCTCAACTCAAACCTTACAACAAGATAAATAAAATTTATCTTTTACAACCCGACAGTTTGAATGTAATGAAATACCTTACCAAATAGTTGTTACAAACCTATTGGTATGGAGTGAGGAGAACTTGAAAGGATGAGAGCTTCGATTTTAGTTTGCTTCTCCTTTTCACACCTTAATGCACACCAAGGATTAATTGAAAGGATCTTCTTTGAGAGCTTGTTAAAAGAGTTTCGTTCACTAGTGCTTGAGTACGTAGCAATATCTCTTGTAGGTGTGTATACTTGTGTATGCTTGTAAGAGGTAATTTGTCTTCAAAGAATTGATATATATACCAAGAAATAGAATTTTGGCTAATTATAACCATTAGAGATAAAATGTTAAAGTGGGTTTCAAAACATACATCTCATGTTTTGAAATATCCAGCCTTTACAGCTGGTTATGCACCAAGCGACAAAATGAGTGGGAGATAATGCTTTTAAAAACAAAATAATTTTGTTTCATTCTCCACTCACAAAAAATTTGAAATTAAAATATCAAGGTATGGAGATTAAGTCAAAAGGTGACTTTTAGAATAGCTTTTGAATTAAAGTGCAAAAACATGTCAGTTTTTTCAAATATTCTGCAGATAAAGTTACATTTTTCAAAACATACTATGAAGGTTTCAAAACATACTTCAAAAACATATTTCAAAACATGTTAAACAAAGTTTTCAAACTCTCTGCTAATAGAGACGATAGAGGTTTTGAAACCTATATAGTATGTTTCGAAACACAAGCTTTGTTTTCAAACAGGTTTTGAAATATAGCATATAAACTTAGCAAATATTGAAACCTTCTCAAAAGACATTTCAAAACATGTATAGAAACATGACAGAATGATGTTTCAAAACAAGGAAAGTTAGTTTCGAAACATGATGCATGAATTTTTGATTTTTCAAACATTTGAACATTCGTGCCGAAACACTAATCATGCTTGTTATAAAAAAATATGATATAATAGAAACACATAACAAGGTTCTAGCCAAAAACAAAGTTCTAAAAAATGTCTCAACAATCAAAGAAAAATAATGCAATGATCTTAAGATTACTTATGATGACTTAGAGCAAATCATTGAACAAAAGGATAAAGAAAGTACAAATTTGAAGATCAAACTTTCAGAATTAGAAAAGAAAAATAATGACTTATTAGACTCATTTGAAAAAATATTAAAAGGTAAGAAGAAGTTGGAAATGATTTTAGGAAATCAAAAACTATTTGGAGATAAGAAAAGGCTAGGATATATAGATGATGTACCATCTACCTCAACAATAAAGTTTGTTAAGGGAAAGACTTTGAATAAGCCCCCATCATTTAGAAAACATGTTATCCAGTATAATCAAGGCTTCTATAGAAAAACAAATTTAACTTGTCATTATTGTAACAAAAAGGGACACCATATGAAGCAATGTTTTTATAGAAAAAATGCTCATAGATTAATTTTGAATTGGATTCCAAAAGTTAAAGATGATGTGATTGCTAACATTGTTGGACCCAAGAAGATTTGGGTACCAAAAGTACCAATGTGATGTATTTCTTATAGCTAAGCTTGGCATCCAAGGAAGGAAAGAAGAAGTGGTATCTTGATAGAGGATCCACCAAGCACATGACAGGAGACAAGGATCAATTTGTCTCTCTCACCTACAAAGAAAGAGGTAATGTTGTCTATTGAGGGCTGCCATCCTAGAAGCCTGCCAGGAGCCACTCCTTGTTTAGGCCCTTGTGCTCTGGCGCCACTTCCCGCCCTCATCGGACCGCCTTCTCCAAGAGTTAGCTCTGATACCACCTGTAACATCCTGCATCAAGCGATAGGAAGGACTGGAACAACTTACCCTAATGGGCCTACGCTAACTTCCTAGGGGGTCACCCATCCTTGAGCTTTCCTAGCTCAAGCACGCTTAACTCGAGAGTTCTTTGCCTACATTCAGCCCAAAAGGTATCCAGCTAATGTTATTTCCTTCCTTACTTATCCTCGATATGTACTACCCTTCTCTGGGCTCTTGGGGTATTACAATTCCTTTCACCGAGAGCCGAAAAAGGATGGTAATTAGTTTGTCTACTTAAATGTAAATTTTATAAACTTATATAATGGTTTATATTTTATTTTATTTACTTCATACATTTGTCATACAGGCAAAAGAATTAGACCGCGAGCCTCATGAATTTGAGATTTTTAGGAGAACCCACATTCAGAAAGATGATCAAGGACAAAAAGTGTGGGTTGATAATAGATCAAAGGCAGTCGTGGTAATTGTATTTATGTATAATTTAATTAACATTGCAATTTAATAATTTTTTTTTATTAATTAACAACATCATTGTTTTAATTTATATAGGAGGCGTTCGAGAGATTAAGTGCAAAGGCATCTTCAGCATCAGCCGGGGGTAGCGAGTTGTCCTCTCCACCTACAGTCGACGAGCGTCACATCTTTTATTAGGCTGTCTTTGGTAGCAATAGGAAGGGTCGTGTCTACGGTCTCAACTCTCAAGCTAGGCAGTCCTACCCGGTTTGATCCGATAGCAGCTCTAGTGGTTCATGTGGGTTGTTATCAGAATTAGAACAAATAACAGTGAAGGTCACCTAGATGAACGAGGAGTTGCATTTCGCTCGGACCCAAGTGACCGAGGTGCAAAATGAGTTGCATTCCATGCAGACCCAAATGGACAAGCAGCTGCATTTCGCTCGGACCCAAGCGATAGAAATGCAAAATGAGAATATGCAGCTGCATTAGTGGCAACAACAGATGATGGGATGGCAAGAGTAGATAAATAGACAAATGATGACATTACAACAATCTGGCTTATCGACTCACCCGTATTAACAACTTGGACTGTCGACTCAACTTGGAGTGAGACACCAGTTTTATGATAATGAGGAACAAAATGATGATAATGATATGATAATGATGATTTTAATGATGATGATTGTAACTGAATATTTATTATTATATTTTATTAATTAAATCAATAGATTGTATTTCATATTCATTTTTGTTATTTTATATATTTATATGAATGTTAATTTTTTATTTTTAAATTAATGATTAATTAAATAAATATAAAATATAAACAATTTTTTGAATATTTATTAAATATAAACTTTTTTATATTTAAATTTTTATTTATATTTTTAATATTTTTATTTTTTATTTGGTATAAAAAATTATTTATATTTTTTATTTTTTATTTTTTAATTTATTTGTTTTAAATTTATTTATTTAAACAAATTAACTTTTTTTAGTTTTTTTTTCTTTATTTAGTGATGGGTACTTGACCCGTCGCTAATTCAGCGACGAGTCGAGAATTAGCGACGGGTTGGGCACCCGTCGTTGATTTTGTCGCTAAATTTTTCCGTCACTAAATTTTAGTAACGCCATTTTTAGTGACGAAGGACAGCCCGTCACTAAATTCGTCGGTAAATTTTTAGAGACGAATTTTGATGTTTTAGCGATGAAAAATTTCGTCGATAAAACCTTGATTTTTTGTACTGTGATTGGCCTTACGGGTTGGGTGCAGGGTAATAGCACAACCCTAGGAGTTGAGCTATCTGGCCCCAGTGACCTTGTGGTGTTGGATATGGTTTGACATTGGGTGGAGCTGATTGGCCTTGAGGGTTGTGGGTACTCATGAGCACAACCTTGGGAGTAGAGCTGTCTGGACCCAAGTGTCAAAGTACCCATCCCTATGTGTGTGTGGGGTGGATAGGTGATCTCTATATATACATGTCTTATAGTGGCATTAGGGGTGAAAAATTGTGTGTGCTTGTGGCTCATGTGAGTTTTGATTTTCATCCTTTGATAGTCATGCTCTCATTGTCTCTTTGTTATTGCCTCTTGTTTATTTATGCTTGAATATGCTTGTTAGGCCTTGTGGCTCATTCTTTCACTTTCATTCCTCCCAGGAAAAGGTAAAGACAAGGCTGAGGATGAGTCTAACAGGGGGTGACTCCGAGTTTGTATGTGTATAGAGCTCATCAGAAGGAAGTCCTAAGAGTTTCTTTTGTCTGAGTCCGAGACCCCGTGTCTCCTATATTTTGTGGGCTCACCTATGTTGTGTAGTACCTTTGATGTGTTGTAGGATGGTAGGGACCTAGATTGTATATGGTTTTATATATCTTAGCCATGAGTAGCTATGCATGTGATGTTATTTTGGTTTAGTTTGCTTTTATATCACACTATAGTTAACCTTCTCATGGATCCTCTATGCTAGCGGGGGCTCTAGGAGGTGGGCCATCACGATAAACTTCCAAACCCCCAAGCCCACACAACATACTGTGTAGTAATCATGCTCTTGGTACCGTCACTTTCTCATGCTCAATTAATATAAGTATGATTTACACAAGTTAAATGTAAGTCCATAAATACAGTCACAAATTAATCTAAGTATGATTTGCACACCTCAGTTATCAACTCACAAGGGTTACAGGCGCGTTAATCCCAAATGTCATCACCAGATACTTATAAAAATTCGTGATAGGATCTAGAGCAATCTTGCTACATCCTCAATTTAAATCCTCAATTGGTCACATCCTACCCCAAGCAAACTTTCAAGAATATCCTCCACTAAATTCATTAAAATCACAAATCATACTCAAGGTTACATTTAACATATATTGACCATAACATTCCTTGACTCACAATTTCCTAACTTATTACTTGACATTCCATTTCTAGCCAAAGGTCGTATCATCATTTCCTAGATGATATGCCAATGCATGTGAATGGGCTGACCTGGGATCAATTAATACTCGCACAACTGCATTAAGGAGGATTCGAGGTACCTTGCATGACCGTTGGGTTGGCATTGGCATCTTTTCCCATCAAATGGAACACACGACCCCGCTACAGTTCTCGACCTCCTTGGTCCGTCCGGGATTGATTGACTTCTCTCCTTGCGGGAAATCTTTATAGAAATGGCCAACCTATTAATAGTTGACATGTAGGGGTCCTTTCAAGCAATCTAGAGAAGTGTGGTCCTTTCCTCCACATGTATAACACCTTTGGTTCCTTCTTTCACAAGGTTTTTGCAAATGAAATTTTTGAAACCTGAAATAGTGTGTTTGAAATTTTCTCTTCGAACCCTAAGATCATGTTTTTTTCCCAAGATTTCTATCTGCGGGTTCCCGAAATTTAGTCCTCAAGGCATTCATTCGATAGAGGTTACTTTCCATGGTCAGGGCTTGTGAAACCACCTCCGTGTAAGTGCGTGCCTCCATAGAGCTTAATGCTAACTGAATCTCCAATTTCAATCCCCCAAGGAAATTTTGCGCCTTGGCCTCTTCATCCAAGTTGTAAATTGGCATGTACTTGATCAGTTAGGTAAAACTATCCTCATACTAAGCGACTAACATGTCCCTGATCAGTTAAAGTCATAAATTCCTGGCTTTTCTCCAATTTCTTACATAAGGGAAAATACTTGGCATTAAAGAGTTCTTTAAATTATACCCACATAATGTTTGGCATACCTTATCCCTCGGGATTCGACAAGGTTCTTTGCATAGTCCTCCACCAGTGGTCTGCCTTGTCTCGAAACATAAAGGTGGCACAAATGATCCTTTCTTCCTTGTTATAACCAAGGAAATTAAAAATCTTTTCCATCTGCTGCAGCCATATTTACTCTCACTTGGGTCAGCTCCTGCATTTCCTCGAAAAATATGTGGATTCAACCGCTGGAACCTGTTAATGGTATCGAGGTTCTGTGGGGTGGCCTGATTTGTTAGTTGCATCCCTTGCATAATTGTTAACATATTTTCCATAATTCTCTCCATTTGATCAACATGGGTTTCTTCTTCCCAACTTCCTACTTGGAGTGAATTTTCTTGAGGCATCTCTGATGTTTCCTCATATGGGTCTTGTGACTCCTCCTCCCCTTGGATTCTCCTACCAAGATTATTTGGGGTGACAGGTTCAAATCTTTGGGAACGTCAGGTATTCACCATCTGAAATAACCACACTTTAAAATTGTAAACCTTAGTAGTAAGATGATCCCGAAATAATCATAACCAATTAATAAAATTGAAACATATTCTCGACTTTTCCATTCTTGTGGATTATCAACCCAACAATCCTAAACATCTTTATCTTAAGCATATACAAGGGTTTTATGGCCTAGGGTTTTAATCAAATCACCAAAATACTTACTTGTACCAAATCCTTATTCTAGTTACTTGCCCGATTCCTACTAATATTCACATCTTCCCTTACCATTGCACAACCTATTCTGTCACTAAGGAATCCCCAGAATTAGTACCTTCAAGTACTATTTATCCTTATACACATATGTATTTAACAACATTCAGCCATTCATCAAAATATTTTCGAACATTTATAAATCACAAACCAAAACATTTTTTTTTTTTTTAGTTTCCACAACCTAGTTAGTTTTCAAAACCCTTAGCCTGTTAGATGCCTAGAAAAACAATTGCTTAGAGAATTCCATCTTACTGCATCTCAAAATCTAGAAGGTTACTCAAGATAATAGCAAGGGATTCATACTTACTCATCAAATCCCTTATGGTCCCTCACTTACCTTTCCTGTCACTATAAGGCCTTCGAGATTAATTCTTCCAATAGTAGCAAATACCTCTCGTAGGAGGGTTTTTTCCTCTTTTTTTTTCACTACTATATATGTACATGGCTATTTTCGATACACTATTTTATTTACATGTACACCTAAACACTATCTTGTTTCTTTCGTACATATCTATGAGTTTACATCCTCAAACAAAATTTGTTTCTTAGACAAAATTACTCTTCCTCGATTTCTGACCCTAGAGGAGACGTAAGATCTCACTCTTCAAGTTCCTCTTCATGACCTTGGTTTGCTATTTCCTTTACAGGGTTTATGTTACACCTCGCTTTTCCTAGGCGTGTTATAACTTAGGGAATTTCAGGGATGTATTTTTTTTTTCCAACATAAACTCAACATAAATCATTCCCCGACAATCCCGTTCTACCTTCTCAGCATACTAAAACAAGAATCGATAAGGTAAGACAGGTAATCATTATAAATACGGAAGCTAGAATCGAAACCTGATATGGTACATAACCGAATTCACTTTAATGATAAAACAAGAATTCGTACCATAATATAACATCACATTTTCAAACATAATACATGGAGAACCATCTCTTAGATGAACAACAAAATACCTCAGATACAATCAAATGATACCTAAAATAACATTAAACCACAACAGTATTACAAGATTGACTCTCAAATTGGATCGTTGGTCAAAGCCAGATCCCCTAGGATCTCGCACCTCAAAGTGATGGGCGAAGAAAGTAAGAGACAAGATGCAACCCTCGAAGACCCGACCACTAAGACTCAATTTAACACCTATGACGATAAACCAACACGGGAGCATCGGATGCTTCGACCCTTATGCCCGCAGACTCACCTAGATTACTCGATTGAGTCCAGTCCTAGCTCCTAAGCTAGACTCGACTCCTTGATCAATCTGGCGCCTAGGTCTCCAGGAAAAACTTGGACGCCCGAGGCGAATCCTGCGTTGGATCCTTGGCCTAATCTAACTTTCCCATGGAAAAAAAAGAACTAATGGAAAATAGTAGGCACCATTAAAAGGTGTCCCCACTCAAATACAAAAAAAAAAAAAAAAAAGCACACACATGCCCCTCCCGAAAAAGTTCACAAAGGCCCGACTGTGAGGCAATCCCCCAATCTTGACAAAAGTCGAGAGCTCGATGAATGCTACATGAGTCTCTCAATCACGTCAGGGGTGCAAGGCCTATCTTGAGTTTCCTGGGGTCGAAGTGCCTTGAAGAGAAGGTGTATGCATGAACAAACAAAAACTGAACTGTTGTGGCTAATAAATCAAAGCCTAAAGAGGTATGAATGCAAGTCGCATAACCAACAAGCAAATGATGGAAACATAATAGAATTACGTAGTGATTCAAATAAGGCAATTACATAAGGCACGCTGAAATGACGGCCAAGAAACTACATTCATCCAAAGCTGACAAAATAAAACGCAATAGCCAAAGAAATGTGTAAAAAATTCTAAGAAGAATGCTTCGAGATGAAACTAGCAAAATGATCATTCCTTACAACCAGTTAAAAATAATGTAAATTATAAAGTCTGCACTAATCTTCGGCTGGAGGACGATCCACGTGACCCAAACCCTTTCTAGGGAGCAGATTCTAAGGAGCATCAATGACAAGGTCCATCTCTAAGTCCCTCTCGATCATCTAAGCGGTGCTAGGAGTGCCAACTCGAGAGCATGAGGGTTCCACTGATCCTGCAGGTTATTGAGGTCGTCCTCCAAAGCCTGTGTTATGCATTCCTCGGGCCCAGGGTCGTTCGGCTTGTACTTTCTCTAGTCGGGAGGGGTCCCAATAGACATAGCGTTGTCAAAAGTTACCTCTGAGAAAGAGTCCCTTGGGTGCCTAGACTCCAGGAAGTTACGACAGAGGTAAAAGCCAAACTTGGAAAAGTAGCTGGCATAACTATCCTTGCAACAGAAGCAATCCCTTGAAAGGAGATATTGTTTCACGACATCTCTTGTAGCCTTTTCAATTTCTCGCCGCCTGTTCTCTTGCATTTTTTCCATCTCTAGCAAAGCCCGGGCAGTCATTTGGAGTGATGTAGCTACCTATTCCTCGACACAGACCAAGTCGCCTTTCAAGCATGACACCTCTCCTTGGGCCTCCGCTAGAGAGGATGCCTTCTCTTCATAAGATTTGTTCTGAGCTTCTAGCTCTTGTTCCCATTTGTAGGCATTGTTCTCGGCCGCCTGAAGACTTATGGAGAGGTCTTGAAGTTGAGCTTGGAGATTGGTCTTGTCTGACTCCAGATGGAGGATTGTCATGTTCAAGACTTGCCCATCCTCTCTCTGCTTAAAAGACTTCTATGTCAAATCATAGATTTGAGCCTCCTGATGGGCCAAGCACGCACGATTCATAACATTGGTCACCACTGCGCCTTGAGCACCCTGTGAGAGAAGAGCGCGAGAAGGTTAATGAGAAAGCTAGTAAGGAAAATTCTCGAGGAAGGAAGGTTCTTAGGGAAAATTCTTGAGGAAGGAAGGTTCTTAAGGAAAATTCTTGAGGAAGGAAGATTCTTAAGGAAAATTCTCGAGGAAAAAAAGTTCTTAAGGAAGATTCCTGAGGAAGCAAGGTTCTTAAGGAAAATTCTCGAGGTAAGAAGGTTCTTAAGAAAAATTCTTGAGGAATGAAGGTTCTTAAGGAAAATTCTCAAGGAAAGAAGGTTCTTAAGGAAGATTCTCTAGGAAAGAAAGTTCTTAACGAAAATTCTCGAGGAAAGAAGGTTCTTAACGAAGATTCCAGAGGAAGCAAGGTTCTTAAGGAAAATTCTGGAGGAGAGAAGGTTCTTAAGAAAAATTCTTGAGGAAGGAAGGTTCTTAAGGAAAATTCTCGAGGAAAGAAGGTTCTTAAGAAAAATTCCCGAGGAAAGAATGTTCTTAAGGGAAATCTTAAGGAAAGAAGGTTCTTAAGGAAGATTCCTGAGGAAGTAAGGTTCTTAAGGAAAATTCTGGAGGAGAGAAGGTTCTTAAGAAAAATTCCTGAGGAATGAAGGTTCTTAAGGAAAATTCTCGAGGAAAGAAGGTTCTGAAGAAAAATTCTCGAGGAAAGAAGATTCTTAAGAAAAATCTCTGAGGAAGGAAAATTCTTGAGGAAGGAAGGTTCTTAAGAAAAATTCCTGAGGAAAGAAAATTCCCTAGAAAAGAAGGTTCTTAAGGAAAATTCCTGAGGAAGGAAAAATCTCGAGGAAGGAAGGTTCTTAAGGAAAATTCTTGAGGAAGGAAGATTCTCGAGGAAAGAATGTTCTTAAGGAAAATTCTCGAGGAAGGAAGGTTCTTAAGGAAGATTCCTGAGAAAGCAAGGTTCTGAAGGAAAATTCTCGAGGAAAGGAAGGTCCTTCGCAAGGTTCTTAAGGAAGATTCCTAAGGAAAGAAGACCAAATGCTTAGAAAATACTACTCATTTTGTATCTAAGAAGAACAAAACAAAGAATGGGGGACAATTGTTATGCCCCAATAATCGGAAGGAAGAAGGCCAAGCATTGCGGAGAAGGTCAGAAGCTGTTGGGGAAGGACCCTTCGGAAGCGTCCTTCGGAAGGACCCTTCGAAAGAATGCTTCAGAAGGGTTCCTTCGGAAGGACCCTTCGGAAAAGCCACGTGCACTCCCTACTCGATCTCTATAAAAGGCCAGGTTCAACCCTCAGAAAAGGATCCCGACATCAGTATTTCTCTCCTACTTTCCTTCAGAAATTTAGCCTTATTTTCTTTTCCTTACAATTATTTTCCTTCTGTTACTGACTTAACCATCGGAGGGTCATCATGGGAGGAAAATCCTGCAAGCCCTCTAACCTTAGTTTTCTCCCTACAGCTCCTTCGGAAGCATCACACCATTCCTTTGGTAGGATTTCTTCCACAAAAAATAGAAACTCTTCGGAAGACTTCAAGGAGGCCAAGTTCTCGGGAAGATTCATCCCATTCCTTCGGAAGCATCCTTCGGAATGACCATACCTCAAGTTCTTGAGGAAGGCCTTGCTCAGTTCTTCGGAAGCAACACCACCAGTGCATCCCAAATTTCCTTCAGCAGTATCCTTCTCAAGGTCCCTTCGGAAGGACATTTTCTAAGTCTCTTGGAAGCCTCCTACAACAGAAGACCTTTTTCCATCGAAGAGATCGTCGCTAGCACAATGCCACCCCTTCGGAAGGGAGCTTCGGGAATAGCCTTCGAAAGGACCACATTGCAAGATCGTTACCCACTTGGCCTTCGCTTATCAGAAGCAAGCATTCGTGAAGTCCCTTCGGAAGGAACCATTGGGGAACATCAGTTTGCCAGACCATCGCCAACTCGACTGGAACCTATTACGAGCCAACCTTCATAAGCCCACTTTAGTTTTGCAACCAAATCTTCGATCGAGTCCCGAGGCCGATGGCATCCACGGGCATCACACTCCTAGAAATTCTAATTGTTGTATTTTGGCAACAATAGATTGGGATGAAGCGAAAGCATACAAGAACCACTTACCTTGACTGTTTACCTTAAGGGTGTACTGTTCACACTTGTGGGTCTAGGTTTTCTATAAAAAAACACAAGTTTTGATAAAACAAACATAAAATATTTTTACATAAGATTGTAGCACGTTAAATAAAGAGTGTTTATGGAAATTTTCAAGAAAAACCAACCTGCCACGCGCCCTTAGGCACAGGCAGATTTTTCTAGCAATGATGGACTACAACTCGATTTTCAGTCATATCTATCTCATTTTAGCCTTGATTCGACCCTCGTTCAAACATAAGACTCCCTTTCTTTCCCCTCTATAGGAATATAAACTTAAAACGAACTTACCTCTCTATTTTCCAAAAGTTTGGGCCCAGATTCTGGTGAAGCTTTGAAAACTTCGGCGATGATAGTTTCTCCACCGATTCTACTCCTTCTTTTTGAAGAATTTCCCCCTCTTTCTCAAGAATAGATTCCTCTCCTCAAATCCTCTCAACTTGGCCTAGTTTTGGCCCAAATCCCAACCCAAATGCTTTGTTTCTCACCCCCAAGGCCTTATTTATAGATTTTTCAGCTAATCCCATCATGCCACTTGTCCCGCCACCTAGCGCCATAATCATTGCACCACCACTTATCCCTGCCACCTATACCTTGGTTTGTGTGCTTATCTCCATCTAACTGCCAATTCGTTTAGTTCATTACTTTAATAGTCTAGTTTTGGGGTTTCAAAAATTACATCTTAGCCCAAACTTTTTGGGTAATTTCACTTAGTCCCTTTGCCACTTGGTCCCCGGCCGTCCTAAAATTTCCCCTATACCCCTGGGGAAAGGGTTAATTACTCTAATTATAATGGCCCACCCCCTAGAGCATCCACTAGCATAGATGATCCGTGAGAGAGTCATCACAAGAGAGATACAGAAACAAAATTCAGTAAATTTAACCTTGACACTTATATATACACAAACATCATTACATACATTTTCTCCGTCTTGGGTTAATTTACCCATACAATACAAGCTACAAAATAAGCAAATTACATCACCTTAACTATCACCTTAACCCCCAAGGATCTTCAAGTTTAGGGATGACTCTGTACACCACTCTAACCCAACTCAAACGCGGCTAGACTCACCACTACCCCTTTGTTTTTCCCTTGTCTTTACTTGGAATGATGTAAAGAAGCAATATGAGCCATAAGGCTCAACAAGTTCATATAACAAATAAAGGCATAATGAATGAAGCAAGATAAGCAAAACATGATATCTCAACTGCAAGCATAAGAGACTCTCTTACCACGAGGGTCTAACGATGGAAAAAAGATAAACAAGATTAGGTTGAGAAGTTTCCACCATAACTTATTATTAATCATCATGCCTAATGCCATGTTCTATGTCAAGGTATATGTAAGCCCATGAAAGATGCATAAATGATGTGGATCTTCGTCCACCCACGCTCTGGTTCATACAAGACGTCATTCCATATTCTTGTGGATCGTCATCCATCCACACACTAGTTTAACACCAAGCGGCATTATGGGCCAAAGCCCCCATGGTCAGGCACAAGCCTACCAGCATTTCTAGGATATCCTTTGTTCACATGCACGTTCAATGCCATACAAATTAATTTAGAGTGCACACATGTATGCCACCATGTACTATGTATCCTTACTACCGATGTAATACCCCAAGAGCCCAGAGAATAGTAGTATATATCAAGGATAAGTAACGAAAGAAACAACACCAGCTGAATACTTTTTGGACTGAATGTAGGCAAAGAACTCCAGGGTTAAGCATGCTTGAGCTAGGGAATCTCAAGGATGGGTGACCCCCCGGGAAAGTTCACGTAGGCCTATCAGGATAAGTTGTTCCGGTCCTTCCTATCACTCGATGCGGGATGTTACAGGTGGTATCAGAGCTAACCCTTGAGCCTCTGAGCTTGGTGGTGGGGCAAACCTCAATAAGGATGCTGAGTCCTTATGGGGGGGGTGCGTGTAGGCACCTTAGGAAAATCCCACATCGGCCATGCATAGGGGTGAGATCTGGGACCAGTTGTAAGGTTGCATAACGAGGACATCATGTGCTCAAGGGGGGGAGGATGTAATCCCTCAAGAGTCGAGAGAATAGTAGTATATATCAAGGATAAGTAAGGAAGGAAACAACACCAGCTGGATACCTTTTGAGTTGAATGTAGGTAAAGAACTATAGGGTTAAGCGTGCTTGAGCTGGGGAAGCTCAAGGATGGGTGACCCCCTGGAAAGTTCACGTAGGCTTGTCAGGGTAAGTTGTTTTGGTCCTTCCTATCGCTCGATGCGGGATGTTACAACCGACCACATGGAATAATGCACTCTCAAAATATTATTAACCCCCATCTTAGCCAACGATATTTCCATGTTAGAATCCCCCTCTAACATGCTTTGATACATTCAATGCACCCTAGAGTTCCCCATGCATAACACATCAACAAATGCCCAAGCGTAGGTTAAAAACAACTAAACCTATTTCAGAAACGAGATTAGACCACACAAATCTTGGCCAAACGGGTTAAAATCCATACCAAAATGAAACCTATCAAATCTAGTTTACAACGCATCAAAGGAATCTTAATTTGGATATAAGCATAAAAAGTTATGGTTCAAAGTGTATAACATAGCCAAAATCTGGAGCTAACGATCCTATCGCGAAATGTATTCTGCGGTAAGACCGCGGTAGGAAATGCTTGTTGGAGCTCATGGGTCCGCCATGACAAGCATGCCATGGTAGGATCGCGGTACGACTCGAAAATCGCTGTTTGTGCAAAATAGACCAAAATTCATGCACAAATCCAAACTCTAACCAATAAAGCATCATTCCTTTGCAAAGATGAGGTGAAACAAGACCTAATGTGATCCATAGGCTTGATTTACCAAGAATCAAAGAAAAGTTAAACGAATTACACTCAACCAAATTGTAATAAACCCTCTTACCAAGGATGGGTTGTCAAAGACCCACACTCCAAACATGGAGGAAATCATAGGATTTACTTTCTAGAACACAAAAGAAGAAAGGAGCTTACATTTTTTAAACAATAGAAGAACTTACACCACTTGAGCAATTAGAGTAAGAAAACATACTCAAGGGAAGATGGAAGGAGGAAGGAACTTGCCTCTTTTGAAATCGATAGCCCAACCAAGCATCCAATCCACCTCTTCCAAATATTTGTCCTCTAAAACCAACCTCCAATTCCTCTCTTGAAGCACCAAATTTAAAGAAGAGAGAGTTGGAAATTAAAGAAGACATGAAGAGAAGAAGAATGAAGAAGATCTACACAAGGCATGCTTATATATACCCCTTCTTTCCCATTTTGGCCTCCCACCATATACAAATGCCCACCTTATCCCTTCTTTTTTTTTCCTCATTTAAATAAATGGAAAATACATATATACACACATACAAGGCCCCCAATCGGCAGCCCCATTTCCTTTCAATTTCAAGCCCACAATTGTGGATTTTTCCACATTTGAATTTTAAACCACTTGGCCTTTGAAGGTTTCAACAATTCACTTACTTTGAATTTTCAATTCTACTCACTTCGCTTGATGTAGACCTTCACACACATAATTTATTCATTTTGACTCTTGCAACACATTAAACATTCTAAACATTTCTATTATCCATGCCCAAAATATGCCATATAGAAAAATAATTCCCAAATGCCAAAATATTCCAGACCTTTTTATCGGGTCGTTACACTGATACCCCAGATTTTTAGATAAATTACACTTTTACCCAAACTTTAATAATTATTATTTTTCCCTTAGCTTAGAAATTGAACTTTTGTCTCATGACTTCCACAATCTCTTGAAATGTCCTACTTTCTCAAGTTTCTAAATCTAAAAATCTCTGGTATTACATAATATATCATAATTGATTAAAATAGTCAAAATGAGTAGATGAGTCAAAACAACATATATATTAACTACAGAGGAACCACACCAACCATCATTTAACCCCTTGAACAAACTTCTTTCATTAATTGCTTCAAATGGATTGCATTAATTTGAAGAGAGCCTAACATCAGAGTGATAAATTATGAAAATTAAAAGAGAAGAAAGATTTTTGAAACAAAAGAACAGAAGGTGTAGAAGGATCAAAGAGCACATATGTAATGACCTAGAGGTCCGATACAAGATGGGAACAAAGCATAACTCAATCAAGATCATTTATACCATACAACAAATAGCAATGATTCCACCATTCTTTTTACTTTATACAGGAAAAAAATAGTTAGTATCATCATTTACATTTCATTAGGCTATCCCAAAAGGGGAATACAACAAACCCCAATAATAAAATACATCTAAGTGAAATACATATTAAAACCTCCAAAAGGCTACAACGACTATCAATCTAAGCAACATTGACCTTCAACCGGCCATGTCCTTGCCCTCGCAGTAGTCCCTAGCTGGAACATTGAACGTTCCAGGGGCATAACACAGGTTAGATGAAAAACATCTAAGTAAGGGCATGAAACAGTTTATACAATGCATGAAAGACACACGAGCATGGCATACTCAGACAAATGACAACATGTAAAACACGTCTAACTTGAGAAATCTCCCTGACATACTCAACCTCCCGTGGAAACACCATTCCACACATCATTAGGGTTGACCTTGCCATGGTATACTTAATCCTCGAGTGCCCTACCATGTCACTCGATCACCAGCCCCGAGTGCCTTACAGTGTCACCCGATCACCAGGATTAACCTTGTCCCATTCTCAAGAAGACCCCATCCCGTCTCACACGGACACAACACCGACAAGAATTTCAATACCCCGATGATATGAAAATCACACGCCATGCACCGACTTTTTTATAAGTAAAAAATAATTGACGCAATATACCACATGTTCAATATGAAAATGATGCCAAAATTACATAAGTAAAATGCATAAGCATAACATCCCGAGTTCTAGAGGGTAAAACCCCTCATAAAAACTGGTCCAAATCATGTGTAACCTAAGTTCGGGAGGGTAAAACCACTCACCTGAACTCATTACACACATCCAACATACTTTCAAAATAAGATAAGACTAGAATCAAACCACTCACTAGAACACATTCGGAATACCTCGATCCTCGTGCAACACCTTGATTTGCGTGCTAAATCTCAAATACTTGAACTTATACTCAGCCTCGAGCCACAACACTTCCTAAACACCATGTTTAATTAACGAATCATTAAAATCTGTTTTCCTCAATTTTTTCATATTTTTCTCTATTTTTCTCTCATTTTTCACCTCAATAATTCAAAAATAATTATCTCGTCAAATATTTTCCAAAATATTTCAACATGATAAATCCTAAAATAATTAAGTGAAAATTCTGGAAGAAAATTACCGAACTGCCCCTATCACACTTGCCCTCACGCTCCCTACGCATGGCTGCGCGTGAAGGATGGCGCGTGGCACCGATCATCTTCCCCAATTCTTCAACGCTAGTGGCTGTTCCAATAGAAGATCCGATCCCACCCTTTTAAAGCCCTTGACCATTCGATCACACCCATACCATTTTTCGGTCGAAAAACCATCGGCAAAGGGCCCAAACGGGCAGTTGCAAGTAGCGGTAGGCGGTCCGCCACCCTCCTCCGGCCGAGCTTCAAATGGCCATGAAACTTGCTTGAAAACTCACAAAATTCTCCAGAATGACTCTCCTTAACACAAGGATAAAAACCCCCTTATCGAATCCTTCAAAAACATTCAAAATCGCGGTCGATTTCCTCCTCCAAAAATCTGAAACCCTCGGTCCCTTTTATAGCAATTTTCGGCCACTTCTCAGCCAATCACTGGCCAAGCTTAGCCCCCAAGCATTCCCTCGGCCGTATACGACCTTCCCTAGGTCTGCCTCGGCCATCCCATCACCAGAAATGGCGTCCACGTGCGGTGGCCATTTTCTCTTCACTATATTCACATTTGAAGTTTTGTTAAACTGCACTATAGCCCTCTTGCTTCTTCCATTGTCATTTTAGCCCTTACCATGATACCCCTGATCTCTCCAACACCATCGCTATGGCCCACAAGTTTGGTACTTCTCATTTCACCCTTGAAACTTCCAAAAAATTACTATTTTGACCTCCCTCGGGCAAATTTAGAAAAATTACACTTAGGCCCGATCGATCGTTTTGACCTTAAATCCATTCGTTTCAACCCAAAATCTAAGGGTTGTTCTAAACATAAAATATAGGTCCTTGACACGCTCCATTGATTTTCTGGATGTCTCCTACGTCGATTCGATTTTCTCAACCCGGTCGACAGTTGTACCGAAAATTATTCCCGATCCCACTTCTTTCATCACTAAAAATCATAATTCGAATCACTTTTTGATACTATACCATTTTCTTTGGCTATATAGGGTCTGGGGTACTCCCTCTAACTGATTCGGTTGCCTAAAGTTGAGTTAGTGTACCCTATAATCTCATTTTTTTGAGAATTCCACTTATATCCTTTATCAAATACCGTCTATAGCCTCAAATCATTCCTAGGTATTACACGATTGCAGCGGCCAGTGGAGATTGCTGAAGTAGAGGCGAGCAGTAGTCGCAATGGTGGTCGTTGTAGCATTAGAGCTTGGCTTGGCCTATGACGGTAGCTAATAACGGCAGCGGCGAACAGGGACCAAGGTGCGTCGGTGGCCGGAGGTGGCTGAAGTAGCAGCGACTACTATTGTGCAAAGGGGAGGCCGGGCCAAGGCTGCTCGCAGCGGAGGCAGCCAGTAGTGACAGTTGCAGAGCAATCGATGGTGGAGCCGACAACAACGTCTGCCAGATGAGGCCCTGACAGTTTTGGTCGGCAGGGGCCGTGCGAGAAAGAAAAAAAGAAGAAGAAGAAAAGAAAAAAAGGAAAAAAGAAAATAAGAAAAATATGGAAAAAAGAAAATTTGGGGAAAAAATGCTGAAAAATGGGGAAAATTCTGAAAATTAATTTAGGGCTTGAGAAGCGTGCCAGAGGCTCAAAAATGGAATTTGAGAGCAAAAGTGGTAGCCAAGGAGGTGACGTCGATGTGGGCGCTTGGCTGAATTTCTCCTCCAGATGGGTAAAGGTAATTAAATTAAATTTTTTGAGTTATTTGCATTATTTGAAATAATGTAGAATAATCGTTGGTTGGAATAAACCATTGGTTGGGGTTGGGTGGAAATTGTTGATCGGTGAGTTTTTTGCGAGGTATGGCAACAAATAGGCCTTAGTTAATCTCTAATATAGTTGGGTTTCTGTGTGATTACATCTAGGTTCTACTGAGGAGGCGGTGATCCTAGAAGAGCTCGGAGTCTAAGATGGCGCTCTCGCTCTTGGCAGAGAAAGCTTCGAGCTAGGTAAGGGATGGCCCCAAGGGTGGGCGTCCTTGCGAATGTTTGATAAAATTGATGAATATATGTTGTGTACAATTGCTTGTTGTGCATGTTCTATAGGTAGTCTAGTGGAGTCCTATGCCCATGGGGAGACTAGATGCATGCTAGGGGTAAAATGAGAGGTTGTTGCCTCGAACAGGTGGGTTCGGAGGGAATTGATACCTTTCCAGTCATGTGTACTTGTCATTGCATCTCATATATTATCTTGTTTACATTCATTTGCACCCTTACTGAGTCTTTATAACTCGTGAGGTTTCACCTCGTGTTGTAGATGTTGCAAGTCTAAATGCAAACAGGGATGATGTCGGGAGGATGAAGTGGCGACGAGTGTTGTTGCCCGATTTTGTATGTTGTATTTATTCCTGTATATATTCATGTGTATTGAATGTATATGTTATGTAACACCCCTTTTTTTTTCCTTACCGAGCGTGTCACAATGCTGGGTCCCAACATAAATACATTATACATAAATTCCTTTTTCAACGATACATATCTTAAACCTCAAGTACCGATTTCCAAACAGATCCCTTCCCAGCATACCATTTACAACTGCCAAAAGAATAATCGAAACTTGATATAGTACATAACCGAATTCACTTTCACTATTCACTATGAATAGTAACTATATACAGAAATAGTGTGTTTACGTGAATAGTAAACTAGGTAAGTTCTCAGGAAAGAGAGGTGGGTCACAAAGGGACACACTTAAATACCAAGTCTTTCCTTAGATAGAACTTTCCTAGACATGTACTTCCATTACACCACACTTAAATCCATAACATAGAAATTCGTACCATAGAATCTTCAAATACAAAATACATGGAGACTTTCTTCCCGAGAAACCAACTAAGCACCTTTGATACTATCAAATGAAACCTCATCATATCCAATACGTACATAGGTTCGCACATAATCAAAACATGCTAAACATGCTACATGTAACAAATTTAGCTTATTCTTCAACTACCTCCTTTGCCTTAGAGCTGCTTGTCAAACCTGAAACGTTTGAATATTTCAGAGGCATAACCCAATTAGAAGATGAATCTTCTAGTGAGAAACTCCAAAATAGTTTTATATCAATGCATGAACATGTATAAAACATATGAGAAAATAAAGAGGACCACGCTGAAGTGCCTTGCGAACATGGCTAACCTCCAACGAGAGCTTTCTCACTGGTGCACGCATAGCGCCTCTCGAAAGGTCCCAAAACCATGCCACCTTGGCCCAACCTCATGAACTCATGCAAGCACCATATCCATTCCCTCTTAGACTCACAGTCTTCCCCTTAAGAGCTTTCTCTATAACGCATGTATAGTGCTTCTCGGGGGATATTCGACTTTTGCCTTCGGCCATCTACAGATAGATACAACAGTATGGCCACACGAATTTATAAATGCAATAGCTGAAAATCTAACTACATATATTTTCAGAAATACATTTCATATATGCAACATGATTTCTCGTAAGAGAACAAAAAGAGTTTATGTACAGGAACTTCATAAAACACGTTTCATGCAATAGCAAACTCACATAAGAGAATAAAAATAGGATTTGGAGTATAGGAGTCTCACAAACCAAGTTTGGGGTAGGAACTCTCACCTTTGCCAAAATTTTAGAATGCCTCAAAAAGTACGCACTACCTCGATTTGTGTGCCAGACCTCAATTTTTGTGCCAACCTCGAAACTTGCACTAATCACTTCACTTTAAACCTCAAGGCACCCTAATCAACATATAATCATTAAAATCTGATTTTTCCTTAATTTCCTTATTTTCTCCTATTTTCCTCTCCAAAATTCCAAATAATTACCTCTTTAACTTATTTCTCAAATCTTCCTTCACAAAAAATCATAATATACCAAGAACATCAAAGGAAAATTATTGAACTTACTTGGATGCTGTGTTTTCACGCAAAATGACGCTATTTGGTACTAAAATTGAGAAACTGAGAAGGCCAAATCTAAATATTTTTTCACAGGCCTCTAGACCTTGATTTTAGAGGAATTTAGGAATTTTTTTCATAATTTTTAGAGCTCAAATGCACCCTCACAAGGTGTTTCACGCGCACATGTGTTACACGCACCGATCATTTTCAGCCTCTTGCTTGCCGGATTGCTACGCTGCATCTAGTTTTTTGGCCATAACTTCTTCATCCGAACTCTGTTTTGCCTCCCGTTTGATCCTATGGCTTCCTTTTTTCGCCCTCTACCAAATAATAGCTTAAAATCCCTCAAATGGAGCCATTTTTGACTGTTGAAGCTTGTTTTCCGGTGAAGCTCATTTTTTCGACGAAGCTTTAGATCTCCCTCATCTCTCAACTAAAATGGCTCAAAGTTTCCAGAAATACTCCTCCTGACATGGGAAAAAAAAGTCCCTTATCCGATTCTCCCAATTTATTCACGAACTCATGGATCTAAGAAATTAATTTTCCAAAGCTTTCGACCACTTCTATTTATAGACGAGCTCAAGCTTCCAAACGCTCCAAGCTTGCTAAACCGACACCTCTGAGGCTTTTACCGCCCCTGGATTGACCCAATTGCATCTAAATTCGACCGCAATGATGACTTTTGAAGCTTTCAAAATCTGGCCAAGAACTTGGTCAAAAATCTTCAAAATTAAGCCAACTCGTGCCTCCTTGTCGGCCCATACCCGACCCTGATGCATCCCCGACCCATTTGGTTTAGTTCCCCATGGTCGGTAGGTGCTGGTCAGCGACCAAAATTGCTGGTCATCTATGGCAGGAAGCTTCTAGTTTCAAGTTTGATAAATTACACTTTGGGCCCTCCAATTTTGGGTTTTACACTTTGACCCATTTTCACATAACCCCTCAACTTTCCACAATTCCAATTAAGACCCTCAAGTCCTAAAACTTCCATTTGACCCCTAAAGATTCTGAAAAAACATCATTTCGACCTCTCTCTGGCAATTTTGGAAAACTGCACTTAGGCTCAAATCTTCGTTTTGGCTGTAAAACCTTTTGTTTCTTCCTGAAACTGCCGAAGGGTTACTCTATATACCAAATATGAACTTCCTTGGGGTTCATTTGATTTTTCAAAAACTCCTTACGATAATTCAGTATTTCAGCCTAAATCACAGTTGCATCTTTAGCTGTACCGGGAACCTTTCCCGATCCAATTTATTTCAATGCCATAAATCATGCCTGTAGATTCTTGACAATGCCACATCATTTTCCTTAAGAATCTAGGCTCCAGTGCATTTCTTGCAGCTGATTCGGCAACTAATTGCCCTTTCAAGCCCATTTTTTAGTATTTTAAACTCACTTAAAATATGTGACAACCTTACAAAAATATGGGGTGTTATATGTTAATAGGCGTTAGAGGGTATCTAGTTGGTTGTAATCAGCATATTATATTGGTGATTATGCAGATTTATTGTTGTATGTGGCTTTGGTTTGGTTGAGCCAAGTTTCAGATTATGTAAGAATTGAAAATAAATTTCCCATAAATCCTCAGTACTTAGCAGATTTGTAATATGTTATTTTGTGCCTAGGTCACCTTTGGCTTGTTATGAGCGAGTTGAAGAAAGGTGAAGCTCACTTGGGTTTTGAGTTTCGTTCCGTTGTAATTTCTTTAATTGTTTTGGGACCGATTCCTAGAGTAGAATGAAGAGAAGGACAAAATTTAGTCCCCACCTAGGGAATTTCTTGTTGAAACATAGTCTATCTCTTCAGTTATTGGCTTGATGTGTGAGTAATCCAGTTGGTTATTTACTGGTTGCGTCTGTAGGAGGGAGCGAGTTGTCACACAGACCGTTCTCGACTCTACGACACTAGAACCTGCCTATGATACCACACTCCCTGTATGCAGTGGCTCCATCATAGCAGTGCTCTCAGATTGCTCTCAACTCTGCGGCACTAACACCCACCTATGATATCACATGCCCCATATGCAGTGGTCCCATCATAGCAGTGTTCTCAGACCGCTCTCAACTCTGTAGCACTAACACACACTTACTCAAACCCACAGTCTTACGCGTCATAAGATATGGCTGTTGTGGGACTCAAACCCACAGTCTTACACCTCATAAGATATGGCTGTTGTGGGACTCAAACCCATAGTCTTATGCCTCATAAGATATGGTTGTTGTGGTACTCAAACCCACAGTCTTACACATCATAAGATATGGCTACTGTGGGACTCAAACCTACAGTCTTATGCGTCACAAGATATGGCTACTATGGGACTCAAACCCACAGTCTTACACATCATCATCACAAGCGCATACCACCACCATAGTCTACACATGCTCATGAATTCATATGTTTCATCTTATCTCTTCCCAGAATTGTAATTACAACCATGGTGTATACTTGGACATTTTCTTCCACATCCAAATTCACAACTCATTCCTCAAGGATGTGTTCACACATCATAAGAGAACATCCATGAATTATACCTCCCAATTCATATCTCTAAACAATCTACTTCCCAACTCATTTATCAACCTTTATATGCACATCATCATCCTCAAACAGGCCTATCATGAATCCTCAATTCACATAACACCTCACCATTGAATGCCTAATTGTTCTCAAGAACATATAAACATGCTTTTGGACCAATAATAAACCACTCAAACCATGTCCAAATAATTCAAATCCTATACCAAATCAAATTTTATCGAGTCTAGTTTACAACGTATCAAACAGATCTCAAATCCAATTTTTCTACTAAAAGTTATCCCCAAAATAACAAAGCATGCGCAGTTTGAATAAAATCGAAATTAGTTGACTTATGAGGGGGAATAGTCGACTTATGAAAGAAAATAGTCGACTTTTCATAAGTCAACTCAAGATAGTTAACTTGACAGAGAGCTTGCAAGACCAAGGCTCTGATTAGTCGACTTTGGGAGCAAATTAGTTGACTCCTGGGATCCAGAAACGCGCACGGACAAACTGCTAAACCCCAAATTCATTCCAAACTCCAATTTTCTCAATTCCTAACCCAACAATACAATATTCCTTTGAAAGATTGGTGTAATTCATGGTCTCCTTCAGGTTATAAATCCGTTTTACTAAAATTTTGAGAAATTATTCACGAAATACAACCAACCAGATTTCTACTCAAAACCCTAACTCCTTGCAACAACCCCCAACATTTCATAATTTTAGCCACAAATCTCACAACCTGATGACATCCACAAACCCCCAAGACCCGAATTTACTTTCCCCCAAGAAATGAAGAAAAAATTTACAATTATACGAGAAGATAAACAATAAAGCATGCACAACAAAAATGAAAAATAAGTGAAAGGAAGAACTTGCCTTTGATCCCAAGTGAAAGAGTTTGAGGAAGAAGATGAGCCTCCAAATCTCCACCAAAGCCCCCATGTTTCAGCCTTCAATTTCCTCCTTGAAGCTTCAAGTGGAAGAAGAAAAGATTGGGAGTGAATGAGGAAGAAGAGAGGAATGAGAGAGAGAAGAGAAAATGGCATCGCCTCTTCTTGACTCCCTTTTTATACCAACTTCCCATTCCCATTTTTCCCTTAACAATTTCTACAAATGATCTCTTAGTCCTTCTTCTTTTTTCCTCACTTAACTAATTGAAAAATCATATATATATGCATACACATCACTTTAAAGCATTTCCTTGGAAGTCGAAGGTTACGGTAGACACGTGTGTAATTCTTGGGTAATTTTCGAGGAACAAATGACAGATTTTCTGAAAAATCATGGAGTCTAAAGCAAGGGGGCATCATCTTAAGGTATTTTGGAAGGTTTAAGGAATTCTAGGGCTCAATTGTCATAAGTACAAAGAAGTTTTGGGCTACGGAGTTATTTGTGAGAAACTTAAAATATCTTATAACTAAACATTTAAGGAAACCAAATGAGCTAACTTATGGTTAGAAAAGTAATGATGGGTAATGATGATAATCTAAATAAACATGTGGTGGCTCATATCTCAAGGGACACTTGTTGCAAGGGCATGAAAAGGCACAAATCTCTAGGGACATGTGGCGTGATCCTATGAAATCAATGATTACCAAACTTATCCAAGCGACACGTGGTGCGCCCGGATTGGCCGAGGATGTCTATAAATATTAAGAATTTGGAAGGGTCATTCTTACCATTAAACAAGAGAGCGAGGAGGTGAGTTTGAGAGGAGAAACCTTGCCAAAAAATGAGGTGGAAAAACACTTCGCTGAAAAAGTCAAGCTGCCATCGTAAAAGGAGCCAAATAGTATAAAAAAAGTAAGGTAAGTCCAATTTATTTCTGTGTTCGATAGAGAATTGAATAAGGGTCACGTAGGTTCAAATGGGGGTCAAATCGGAGTCCGAACGAGGGAGAACGGGCCAAAAAAAGAAAGCGATCAAAACGGGAGGGGCAACGCATGTAGCTCACGCGCCACCTGCCTGCTGCACGTGTAGATGTGTGGGGGTCCTTTCCCCAGCGTGTGTAGGGCCCCCCTGGCCCACAATTTTACAGTATTGGTCCTCTATTTTATCCCTAGGACCCTATATAAAAATATTCTAAGTTTGAGTTACAAAAGCTTGTGATATTTGCAGAAAACCGTTCCCGAACCTTATGAGCAGTGCTGTAACGCATCCAAACCAGCAAGGTGAGTGTTTCTTGTATCTTTTCGCTACATCCCAGTCATTTTGGCTTCATTCGGTGTGGGTGTTGACTTGCATATCATTTTTTTGTGGCTTACATGTCATATTTTCCCTTGGTTATGCATATTCCTTCCGCTTCGTTATATATCATGTTCATGTTGGTGATTGTGGCTAGTTGTTGGGACATTATGGAAGAACTCGTGCTCTTACGATGAGCCAAGAATGACTATGATGACCGAGGGAGTGATTGTAACACTTTGGCATTGCTACCACATGGGTGGATTTCATAATAGCATTATTACATTTGCATGCACATACCTTTCCTTTTTTGATTCACTCACCTAAATGTAATATCTAACCCCGGGTGTTTCATACCCCTGGAACACTCAACATTCCAGGTATGTTAAGCATACCAGGTACTCCAGGTTTCAATGTGAGCAAGGATTTGGAGGTGGTGCTTGGCTGATTTAGAGTTGGATTTATTTAAGTACCCGTGTAATCCCAAAATTGTAATGT
The DNA here is from genome assembly GCA_036245055.1 of Diospyros kaki. NCBI lineage: Eukaryota > Viridiplantae > Streptophyta > Magnoliopsida > Ericales > Ebenaceae > Diospyros > Diospyros kaki. The sequence continues at coordinate 11,867,732 of BSEG01000003.1, forward strand.
AAATAGTAGTTAAGATACTTAAGGATGTATGGTGTTTGTGTGCGGTTCTGCGGTTGTACCATAAAATTTATGTATTTGTGAAGCTGCTATAATTTTTTGATATGTGGGTGTGTGACAGACTTTTGTTTAAACTTGTGAAAATCCTAACTATTTAGCATGCTCAAGTTTGATCCTTACTTCCGTTGACAAAGGATTTCCAATAACGCCCGTGTGTTGTAAATAACCTGATTAGCTTGTATTTAGTATTCAAAAAGTGGGGTGTTACAACCACGGTAGGCATAAGCCTACCAGCATGATAACCATAGTAGGCATAAGCCCACCGGCATAATAAAATATCCTTAGTTACCTCATAAACATCTGGCCTTTTAAAAGTTCCAATACACACACACAACCCATGTATACAACATGCATTATCTTAAACATATACCATTTCCTTATCCCTCAGACACTTTAGGAAACGTCTCCCCTTGACATACTTATATGCACTAAATAGCACCCACAACCCCATTCCCTCACTCACAAAATATTCCAAATAATGCACGAATATTGGAACACATATATAGTTCCCACCCTCCACAAATAAATTTCGAAGTTTAATATGTTGGAGGGCTTGCTAGGAGCTCCCGTATTGATTTGGGGCATGCCGAATGCAACAATAAAAATTAAGCAGCAGGGGAAACAACCAATTGACAGACAAGGAGGAATGGTCATCAACTCTATAGGTTTTGGAAGGAAGTGGTCAACAACCTCTACGAACCAGTCGACGGCCAGCCCTCTCGATACCTAACCATCGATAGCCACTGGACAAGACCATTCGACAGCTTCACGGAAGTGGTCGATAGGTTACCCAAGGCAGTTGACAAGCACGACCCGAGAATCAGTAAAACAGCCCCGCAATGCATGTCAATTACACCAAATTCATGCATGCAACCTCACCATATACAAGCATATAACTTAGTAAATCACACATAAAAAGAAATGATTTCATACATAATGAATACCCTTTTCACTCAAAGGTGTAACTAGCACCGATATGGTGGTTAGCTCTTACTCTCATCCTGGGAAACAAATTTCACAAACCAAGAGACTGCAAATCCCAATTATCGTTGTAGGTCTTAATCAATCAATTATGCCCACTTTGGAAACCACTTTGTGCTTCCTAAGTGCCCTACTTTGATTGAGATCATGCACAGATAAATAAATATGAGATATAACACCAGAATCAACAATCCAAGAAGTAGTGTATCAACCAATCGTAAGATCAGTCTTGATAACACACAAAGAAGAACATATACCTTGACCTTCCGAGTGCTTACCCTTTAAGCTCCGCAAATAATCTAGGCAGTTCCTTTTCCAGTGTCCCTTCTACCCCCAAAAGTAAAAAGCATCCTTGTCCAACACCTCATTGCCCTTAGATTCAGTCTATCCTCCACCTCTCCTTGCCCTAAGAACACTTCTTTTCCTCTTCCTAGATTTTGGTTTCTTTTGGGAAGAAGACGAGGGAACGATGAGAACCCCTTCTCTACCTTTACACTTCATTTGTGACTGGGTTGTTGTAAGCATGTTCAACAACTCTGGGAGGGTACACTCAATTTTATTCATATAGAAATAAGTGATAAATGAAGAAAAAGACTCCAATAATGATTGTAGGATCAAGTCGATACAAAGTTAAGAATCCATAGGGAATTCCAGGATTTCCAACTAACCAATTCAATTAATCATGTTGATAATGTGGTCTCCCACATCATCTCTCTCAACCATCTGGGCCGAAAATAACTTTTTCGATATCTCATACTGAGTTGTTCTACTATGCTTGCGATACAAGTCCCTAAGATTTTGGATCATGCTTGCAGCACTCGAAAAATTCTCATGCTGGCGCTGCAAGTCATTAGACATGGATGCAAGGATATAGTTTCAGGCTCTTAGCTTGTGTTCTTTTAGATTCTCCCAAGTTACCCTTTCCTCCTCAGTAACTTTGTTAGTTTGATTAATGGCAATTTATATCCCAAGAGGGGGGTGAATTGGGATAGATAAAAAATTTGACTTTTTTGAATACTGTATAATGAAAGAAATGTAGGTTTCGAAATATTCTGGTTATGTTTCGAAATCAAAATTTATGTTTGATTAAATTCTGAAATATAACATATAGATTTCGAAATATAAGTTTCTGATTTTAACTATTTTGAAATTTTTAGCTTATGTTTCGAAATCTCACTTTTGTAAAAGATAATCTTCTTAATGATGAGTAAACAAGAATTCTTATAATAAATGATGCTGGTTTGTTTTGATAAAAAATAGTCCTTTTTAACTTATGACAAAAATCCGATTTGAGTAAAACAAATAACAGAACAAAAAGTAAATATGAATACACAAGTATTTTATAATGGTTTAACACCCAGCCTAGTCCACTACCTTTAATTTTTCCCACTTGAAGGATTTTCTATCCCAATCACTAGATAATAACAAGGGTTTTACTAAGGTTCACCCCAAAACCTTTTCATACAATGAGTTTTTAAGGCTAAAGTCAAACCTCAAAAACGAATGGTAAAATAAAAGAGATTGAGTTTATAGCCCACAAAATTTTGATATCAATAAATACTTTACCAATGGCTATACAAATCTCTTATATCAGCTTGAGATAAGGAGAGCTAGAAGTAATGAGACTTCTTGGTTCCACTTGCTTCTCCTTTACACATTCAATACACAATAAATGTATGAGGATTTTTCTTTGAGAGCTCAATAAATGCTTTTTGTTCTCTTCTTCTTTTGCTTCATCTTCAAACACCTGCTATTTTTATGAAGATATAAAATTTTGGCCATTTCTAGCCGTTAGAGATGAGATTTCACGAAATTTTAAAATAAGTTTCGAAACACAACTAATCGAGTTTCAAAACATCCCAATTTGCACTGAGGTTTCGAAACATACCCTATATTTCGAAACATCTGACCATTACAGCTACCCCTGCAGACTGGGATAACATTTAATGCAAAGCAACAACATTTATTAATTAAGATTCGCAATAATTACATATTCAATTTTGAATTTTCTTTCACCAAAATAGAATTTAGAGATTTGATTGCTTTTGGATACAACTTAACAAAATTCCACAAAAATATATTTCAAATTTTCTTGCTCTTGCTGTCAGAAATGAAAAAGGTTTCTAAATCTAGCATGCATGTTTCGAAATATGTGTACTTATAAACCGAAACCTCAATTCAAAACACATTCAATCCATAGAATTTTTGAAACATAATGTTAAAGTTTTGAAACATAACATACATATTCAAAGAAACATCTGAAATCTTATCAGATTGAATTTCAAAACATTCACAAAAGCATAATTAAGAGAAGTTTCAAAATATAGAACATAAGTTTCGAAATATAATGCACATACTATAGATTTTTTTCAAACTTCTGAATTTTCGAACCAAAACCATATTTGGGTTTTCCATAGGTTTCGAAACATTATTTCAACACATTAAATTTTTTGTTCTAATTTTGGTTTTCCATCAAACACATTGGCTCATTAATAAAAAAATATGTCACAACATAACTCATTCAGGGATATCCATAGGTGGAGTATAATGCAAGACATCATCTATCTTTTCTATACTGAGAACTATTTTTAGGTTTCGAAACTAGTCATAAAAATTTGGGTTAGTTAGCCTATCAGTGTCTAGAATTTGTGATAACAAATTATGACCTGCCATTTTATCTATAGAAAATAAATAGATATATTAGCTTGTATCTTCATAACAACTCCATTTAATTAAGGACTTTTATATTAAATGGTATTCCCACTAACTTTTTCGAATCATGCACTTCTCAGGCAAGAAAAGTGATCCTTATTTAGGATCCAATAGCTAGTGGTCAAATTCTCTTTCATAAGATGTAACGGCCCATCTCCCGTAGCCCTCGTGCACGAAGAGGATCTGTGAGAGGGTCATTATTTAAATGATATAGAACAATAACGAAAGCTAAAAACCCAAACACAACCCTTATAAAAACCATAACTTTTTACATCACAAAACATTTCATAATCATCCTTACATAACCATTCACAACATGAGCCCACCTAGGCTTACATAACATACACCTATCTTAAGGACATAATAGCGTTACCTTGACCAAACACAATGACACCCATGACCTAGTTTTGAAAGAACTCTACACTTGCTATCACGACTCGATATTCTGGGCCCAACCCCATTGAATGTACCTGATATCTTAGGCGATCCTCTTACCTGGAATGATGGAAAGCAAATGTGAGTCACAAGACTCAGCAAACTCAAGAAAGAAAGGTTGTAGGTTAAGGATAAAACTCTTCCCCACTACCCCATGCAACTCATGTCAATGCAGCAACATACCATATCATGCTCAATACGTGTCTTATCCCTAACTGCCTAAACATAAAGTAAATTGCACTTAGAGGGTTCTTTGGCTCCACATAAGATACACACAATAGCGCCCAAGTCCCGCATACAAACCTGTTAGCAGCCCATTATAGGCTACCATAATATCAGTCCTAACATACCTACTTATTGTTTAATTTAGCTTTTCCTATCATAACCTGCTTTTTCCTATCATCATCATAATATAACATAACATATCATAACTTGATGATGTTGTGGCCCTCCTCACGAGCTTACGTACCGATGTGAGCCACACCAACCTCTTAGAGTCACTCATCCTGACCATGCAATACAACAAATGAGAAATGCAATGGCATCTACAGCATAAATGTGATAACAAGGCCCCCATAAACAAGCATCATGCCATGTTAGCCCACGTAGGAATACACATGCAAAATGCTCTAAATGCATATGCTCACCTAGGGTACCCAAGTTAGTTCTTAGACCAACCGGGTTATACAAATGCTCATACATCCCCACACACACAAAGCATTTTCCCCAATAAGAACAACCCAACCCCATGTAACATACAACATCATGATATGCACAAATCAATGTGGGAATCTAGAGGTACTAGCTCTTCTGACCCGTCTAACGCTTATTGTCACAGCTGATGACTGGCGCCCATCTATACATCCAATCATAGGCTGCCACAAGCCATGGTCGCCAGTCAGTGGCTTTATACCCCATACCCTTAGACACACATAATTATCAATAAACCTATATATTTTAAACCCAACATTTCATAAACTTCCCTCATAACCCATCTTGCATTTGCGACATAATAGCAACATAATCACCACTAGACCATTCTTGCTCTTGTTTCTTATCATGCATAAGAACTTGCCTCGACACACACCTCACTAAACATTACCCTCTCATCATTAAGACTCTTAACACAACCCCATAAAACCATAACCAACTCTTTTATGAACCTAGCCCTAACGGGTTTGGCATCATTCCTAAAGAAAGCATAGCAATATAAAGCCTCATGATGGACGTAATGAACGACACCAAGACTTCATTACTTAACTCATTCCATCAACAATAGACTCATTAATAAGATATAAGTCATAGGGTGGTTGTCACGTAGATTTTCATTATTAATGCGTAGAATTAAGTTACGGTAAGGGAGGGAATAAAATACGAAAAACAACAGAGACTTTAGTAGGAAATTAAGAACATAAGGAGAACGTTAGGAACTTACCTATAAATAACTGATTCTTGCCTCTTTTGTGCTCCCGCTGCAAAGTAAAATATTTTATAGAAATTAATATGATTACAGCCTAAAATAATCAAATCTAACCATGAAAAATGTATAATTTTCACATACGATGCTTTTAATAATTTTACCCACTTACCAAACTACTTTAAATACCAAATATCCATGGATTTTCCCTAATTTCCCTCACTTTTTCTCCCAATTTCCTCTTGTTTTTGCCTTTGTGCTCCTCTTCATTCTTCCTCCCATTTCTCCCTTCTATTCTACGCACAAAATTAGCCCGAAATGGGCCTTAAATTGGCCAAAATGAATGGCTAAGGTCGCACCGCATGGCGCAAACAGCAGTTGCACACGCTGCCACCGCCTTGGGCTGAAAGGACGTCGTTTTAGCCCTGCCTCTTGGCCAAATTAATCGGCCACTTCCTCTCGCGCGCGTTGCCTCCGAGCCTAGAACTCGCATCCCTCGCCTAGCCACCTTCACACACGACCGATCGCACCACACACGTCTTTCAACATTTATATGCTTTTAATTCCTTTCAAGCTAGCCATTAACCCATTTATACCACAGTGCCTATAATTTCCAAAAATTGACCCTTACACCTCATGCCACATTTATCCTTATTTCACTTATGCCCCAAAATTTCTAAAAACTCTCACTTACACCCTAATTAATAATTTCATAAATATTCCAAAAATAAAGTAATTAATTGTCCTAATTTCCCATTCCCTCAAGACAACATAAATTATTATTCTTCCCTTAATTCTGCAAATATTCAATAATTACTTCAAATATCGAAATTATTATTCATTAATTATCTCCAAATTTTTTAGACGTTACATAAGAATACTCCTCACATTTTAGTTACTTGAAGTACTCTCATAATTGAGTAGGCAACACTTGGCACCACATCATATATGGAGCTCAACCTTTGGCTTCTAACTCATCATAAATCTCACATTTTAGTTACTTGACCTAATGGACTAGTTAGATCCCACCCATTGTCTGACTAAGTGCAATGAGTTAAACATCACCCTCCCCTACATTTTAGTTACTTGGTTAGGTGAGACCCGTTGAACACCGCCCCATCTCATAGTTAATAGGAGAAATCAAACAATATTTCAAGAAAATACACCCTCACATTTTAATTATTTGATACACCCAATCAGGCTGATGAACCCCTATGATAGTGGAAAGCCACGATGAATTAGATTCACGACTTAAATCTAATATTGGCTTGCACATGTGAAGATTTTTAAGGCTTCTATCTTATGGTCTCATCACACACCATTCATTCTATCATACACTAATTGCATAAAAAAATGAACGATAAATAAAATAAACTAGAATGACTATGGGCTTATGCACAAACTAAACCCGAGCCTCCAAGGTTTAAACCATGCCATACATCATATCCAACTTGATATGATGAACTACTTGCTTCACCGCTTCTTGATTCTGAATCCATCAATTCCTTGACGCACTATCTTCATTTACAACATTTGTAAAATAAAGACTAAAAAAAGCTACTATAGGCTAAAGTCTTAGTACATAACCAAATGAATAATTATTACAAATTAAAATAAATCAATTGAAGCCCTTATAACATTCATTCATTCACAACAAGCCCATTCTCATCCTAAACATACATCCGTTTCTGCTACTTGAAAACAACTTTGAAAACATTTATATCACATGCATATGTCAAGCATCGCAACCAAGATTTCATACACACATATCTAACACCTTGTGTCGATGTTCAATGCGAATTACCACACAACCATCAACAATGAGGCTATTAGAACAAGTTGCCTAGGCCTTGCAAGAGTCGACTTCTACCTCACAAGAGTCGACTATAGCATACTTGCAAGTAGAAGTCAACTTTACCATAGGAGAGTCAACTGTGTTCTTTAGGGAAGTCAACTCCTACATGAGAAAGTCGACTTTCCTGTTACACACATCCATATATCAACATTCTGCAGCCATTAAACACTAATCAAAATGTTATATTTGACACGTACCATCACGTATATGCATTAAATACGAAGTTATGGCTCTAATACCACTAACGGATAATGCGTATGGCAGTTCATGTAAAATTAAAATTTCTTGCATGCATTAGATACACGCAGCTGAAGTAATAAATACACACCATACACAGTTTGGATATTTTATCAATATGTATATTCATCACATGAATAACAATAAATGCATACTTGAAATTCGATGCTAGGTTGGGGTATAGAAACACTTTTTGTACTGAGACTAGATTCCACCTCACATTATGGTGGCCCTAGGCTGTCCATACCTAGTTTGTTGTCTGGTACTATTCTAGTCACCTCTTCCCATGCTAGATCAGAGGCTTCCCGTATCACCAACACTCGCGTCTCAATTTTTTGAGTGACAATTATGCACCTGCGATTTTAGCAAAAGTAGAGGAAGACAAAAGTAGAAAATTATAGAGGAAGCTTACCATAAGAAGCTCTGTAACTTTCTTCGTATATACATCCGTCCAAGCCTTTTACCGCCTCACCATCCACCCTCTCCAATTGCACACCACGTGGATCTCAATTGGAAGGATGAAGTGGTGACTGAGAGTCGACTTCCGATCACTGGGAGTTAACTACCACAACAGTCGACTTCCACCAAGAGGAGTTAACTCCCCTGCCCAGTAAGTTAACATTTGACCCGCTATTTCTTGAGACGCATCGGGCACATGATGTCGATACCAAACACAATATTATATGGTGTGTGACTTTCTAGATTCACTACCCGCTAGCAACCAAGTAGCACCAAAACCCATTTTGGCACCAGACAACACCTTAACCCATCACCAAAATCTTTTCATATCCTAATAACGATCTGAGGGTTCCTGAGGTGCGCCTAGTAGTAGCTCATAACAATATAGGTGGTAATAATGTCTCACTTCAAGTGAGCCTATTATAATTGATGATTACCATGTGCTATAATCCTTCCATCCCCTAACATCCCAACTAAGTGAGAGCCATGGAGTGATAAACTTACAAACTCAATAACTATGTGTTTAATCTTATTAGAGTGACTAGATGATACCTCATGAAGCACCTTTCCTGATATTTAATTTCCCCTGACCAAGGACTGTCCCGTCACACTATATCACATAGGACATTCATCCCATCAATGATGATGAAGGTGATAGATCCTATCCCCAACACCTGTCTCCATATACCAGTAATGTGGAACCACAAAGATAAATCTCTCCACCTCACAATTGGATGGTCAGGTGCATTAGAAAATCTCGCACACCAATACATAAGACAACCGTGCTAGTTCAAGTCTAAGGATTAGCTACACCATCGCAACTTGGTGACATGACCATTATCCATTATGCCATGTGGTTAGTTATCAATGTCACATTCGATGCGTTATTCTCCAACAATCACCCACAAGTCTACTAGCGAATCCCAATGTTATATTTCATGTGATACACCATCCTCCCATTAGTAACTCATACTGAATGAGATAGTAACTCTTATGTTAGTCCATATTCGACATATCAGAGTCCCCATCCAAAGAATCTAAGGACTAGGAATTATTTAAAAAGTTTTATTACTAGAGAATCCTATCACACAGTCTCAACATCTTGAGAATAAGATTATTAAATAGAAGATCTAGGAACTCATTCATATAATAACTGGAGAGTTTATTAATGAAGATAAACTTATCTTTTATTAATATATACAAAGATACAATAAATGTATACAAGCCCACTAGATGTCATCTAAATCTAACATTAGAGCACACAATACTAACACTAGTTCCCAGCTCCCCAAGTGTTGGTTCAAGAGGCTTGAGAGTGTATCCCTATCAGGAGTGGCTCTAGAGACCTCTTATGACATTGGCCTATAAAGGCTGAGGTCTACTTGAAGAAATTGGTACTAATTGTTAGGGCTTCCTTGTATGGATTTGGTAATGGGAAAGAAAGCTTCTGAGGAGCTTTGGAAGGATATTGTCTTTGACCTTTTGTACATTTCTCACAAACGATACCAAATTGTTGTAGCTAGATACAACAATTAAAATTTGTTTGTTTTAAGGAAACTCAATGAGCAATTGGAAGAATGAAAGGCATTTGTTGGCCTTTCTGCCTTATCTGCAAGACCTTGGGGGAAATGAAGTCATTTGGAATAGATGGGGTCCACTAGCCAGAAAAAGGCTTAATCCGCTAACTAGGAAAGTTGTGGAACCAAAAGAATGGAGATTGTTGTAAGATGCCAGGAGATGCTTCATTTTGTGGACAAGTCTATAAGATAAAAAGTAGTTGAGGCATGTGAGGATTTCTTCACGTGGGCTCTCTAATGCTTAAGTCATATGAGGTCTCCATATAATGTAAGATGTAGTAAAAAAATGTAGAAATGTCGTGCAGGGGGAATGTGCGATGAATATCACTCTAGGGTTGCTGCTTTGGCTTATTTGGTTTAAGCATCATGCCTTTGTGCTCCAAATTAAAGAGGTTGGGGGCTATTTATAGACATCAAACTAACAGGGACACATGACACGCATGTACGAGGATGCAGTGCTCTTTCTTGAGAAAGGGCGATACGTCATCCCCCATTCATGGTGTTGTCTTGGGGTTAAGCTCAGAAAAAGGCCTTTAACAGAACCCTTTTTCCCAGTGGGGGAAGACCCCTGAATGGAAGAGGGCTTGGAATAGGCAGACCACATTACTATGGGGTAATGCAGGTAGGGGATGTGTCTCTCTAGGTTCCTCTTGGGGGCACAAATCGTATAAGGGGAACTATGAAATGTAGGTTTAGGAAGTTAGTCCAGAACGAATGATGGATGGATGGATGATGATTTCTCAAGGCGATATGCTCCAACCCTAAGAAGATCTTATCAAAAGGATGGCTCTTTCCAAGAGTGTTGATGTATTGGCTACTTCGAGAGGACTTTCCCTTAAAGGCTATGCCACAACAGAATGAAAAAAAAAGAGTTGAGCTGAAAGTATTAATCCTTGCTGCTCATCTATTTTTAATTTTTTATATCTAGAGAGAGTAGATAGCTTTCATTATCTATCATTCAATTCTCTCTATTTATATTGTTAAATCCCTCTTGATTTTTCTTTCATATTCTTTTAAGGGTTGTTCATTCAGTGAGCTTTGGCTCCATACAAACTACTGTAAGGGTTAGCGTTTATCTCGATAAAAGGCTTAGAAAGGGTTACAACTAAACATTAAAAAAGCTATTATAATAGAGGATACTGCTTCTTCCTTTAAATAAACACTAAGTAGTGGATTTTAAAAAATCATTGGTGAGTAGAGAAGGTAGGGGAGTGGGTCAGGTTGAGCCGAACCACTATAAATCTTGCATGCTTGCCTCTTTTAATTATTTTACTTTTGATTTTCACATTTTCAATTCATATTTACAACATTGATTTCAAAGCTATAAAAAATGCTGAAAACAATTTTGTAAAAAATCTTTACAAAACCAAGAAAGTTTTTGAAACGCCAAATCCACTATTCTCTTGAGTGCGCACTTCTATATTTCTCAACACATAACTACCTCCAATGTAAACTATTAAATCCCTTAAATGAATCCTGAAGTTCACTGTATGAGATCATGTGTGGTTGAGAGTCATGCCTACGAAGGGTGTGTAGAGGTTTGGACTTTCAGGGAAGCCTAGTCCACATTATGTTGGACCTTTTGAGATACTGGGACAAGTAGGATCCTTAGCCTATCATTTGGATTTGCCTCCGCAACTAGCCAATGTTCGTAATGTTTTCCATGTATCAATGTTGTAAAAGTATATACCGAACCCTCACCACGTTATTAACTATCATTCCCTTGAGATCCAGGAAAATGCATCATATGAGGAATTTCCTATAGGTATTTTGAACTGGAAGGAGAAAGTGCTAAGGAATCGTTCTATTCATTATGTTAAAGTTCTATGGCAACGTCACAGACCAAAGAAGGCCGTGGGAGCTAGAAGAAGAGATGAAACATTATTTCCCTCAGTTGTTTGAGTAATCAGCTATGAATTTGGGGGACCAAATTCTTTTAAATGGGGGAGAAATTGTAACAACCTGTTAGCGGGGTTAGGCCGCCTAATGAGTATCATTAGGTAAAACGAAATTTCATTTTATGTGAATAATAATTATTGATGAAAATGGTGTGATTATGTAGGTGGCATGGGAAGAATCAAAGCCAAGGAAAATTATATATAAAGATGTGTTTGAATAGTCAAGTCAAAGGAAGGAGCAAAGATGGTTGGAAGTTGGAAAAGTCAAAGTGGAGCAAGGTATGCATACATATGCCATATTGAATTTGTTGTAGTAGGAGATAATTATATATGGAATATTGGATATATATATATATATGAGTTATTGGCTTAATATTTAAAGGTGGGCTAAATTAGAGAATTATGGCTTAAGTGTGTATATAAATATACATGGACATAGGAAATTAAATGAGGATAAGTATAAAAAGATGGTAAGTAAGCATGTGGAAATAAAAGGATAATTGGAAGAGAATTGAGGGAGAGAGAGTGCCGATGGAATTAGGAGGCTAAGAGTGTAATGACCCGCTCCCACTTACGGGCGTCACCGGTGAATAATCAACCAGATTACTCCCGCACAACAACCGACAATGAAAAAATGGACTATGTTTCATCATGAAATGCCCTAGGTGGACAATAGGGTTCGTCCTTCCCTTCGCTCCACAGTAGAATGGGACCCGAAACCCGAGTGAGTTTCACCTTTGTTCAGCTCGCCTCACAACAAGCCAAAAGTGACCCAGGCACAAAGCTAGCACATCAAATATTTGCTGAGTATTGGGGATTTATGGAAACATACATTTTGATCCTTACCTGATCCGAAACTCGGCTCCACCAACTAAGCCATATACATCAAGCAATCTTAATATCTCCTATTACACTCTATGATTACAATAAACTAGATGTCATTCAGTGGCCGACAATATATACATTCACACAAATACATACAAGAGATAATACAAATAACAAACTTGAGTAACAACGCTAGTCGCCACTTCAACCTCCCGTCATCATCACCGTTGGCATTTGGACTTACAACATCTACAACATGAGATAAAACCTCATGAGTCATAAAGACTCAATAAGGGTGCAATGCATAAGTAATGAAACATGAGAGAATGTAATAGAAAAATGCAATACAAAATGGGTAGTCTTCCATGCCCTCATAACCTCCATAAGTTAAGGCATCAACTAACCTTTTCCACACACTAGTCCTCCATATGGCCATAGGTACACTAGAACACATATCATGCAATGTTTGACCACTACATGCAACTCATGAAGAAACACTTACAATTGCAAGCAAGGCCACCACCACTTGGGGTCATCTCTTACTTGGCTCGAATCCTCTTCTCTACCTCGGCATGAACTCCAGCCTGAACCTCGAACTTTTCTAGGACCACCACCTCCTTGGTAGAACCTAAATGCCACACAAAACCCATCAACATCAAATATTAATCCAATGCCTTCAATTTTGCCATACACCGTAAAACCACCTGACAACAACTTCCAAACAGCCCCAACCGAGGGTTTCATCCAACCAACAATTATTCTACATTATTTCACATAATGAAAATTAACCAAAAAGAAATTTAATTAATTTACCTTACCCAGTCTGGAGAAGAAATCCAACTAATGGCCCACACTAACGATGCCCAATAAGAAGTCACTTTGCTCTCAAAACCCTATTTTTGAGCCTCTGGAATGCTCCTCGAGCCTCAAAATAATTTTCAAAATTTTCTCCCATTTTTCTGAAATTTTTGGCTATTTTTCCCGTATTTTTCTCCATTTTCTTTTTTTTTCTTATATTTTTTATTTTCCCTTCCTCCTTCCTACTTCATCTTCTTCCCTGTGCTTCTTCTTCCTCACGACGCACGACCACCCGGGCGCAGCTGCACCACTGACCCTTGCTAGCCACTCCCACTGCCGGCTCTGCCACCAACGGCCACCATGACCGCACCAAACCGCCTAGGACCGCCACGAACCCGCTGCCAGCGTCGGCCTCCCTTGAACGCAATGCTACCATGGCCGGCGTCGCTGCTTCAAACCACCACTACTGCCGCTTCAACTGTCGTGGGCCACCACCTGAGGCGTCGCTCCAATCACTGCACACTGCGATTGCCACTAGCTGCCTTTCTCGCTGCTCGAAGCACCGTTCGACGCCACAACTGCCACGGTCGCCTCTATTCGCCTCCAGCCAACACGTGGCCACCACTTGGCTCTACAATCGATCGCTTCTGACCAGCCCTTAGCCATCCCATCTCTTACGATCTCTCTCTTGATCACTCTCTCATCTGCTCTCATTCTCTCAGCCATAAGCTCTCTTCTCTCTCTTTGCGTTTAAATTTCAAGGAATGGGGGCACTGTTGAACACTTGGCCCCCAAGCCAAAATATCTATATATATGCATATTAATTACATATTTGCCCCTTCATTTCTCTTTAGATTCCACATAGAAATTCTTATTATTTGCACTTAGGCCCTCCAAGCCTTAAATTAATACCATCAAGCCACCTGAAATCTTTATTTCTTCAAAATTAATTGCCGACATTTACTCGGGAATATCGATTTTGTCCCTGCACCTATACGGGACCTTTATTCCACCTGAAAATACTTCAAGGTTACCTCACTCACAAAATCGGACCACCCCTAAGGTCCTCTCAGCTTCCCGGAGGTCCCCTACTACCATTCGATATTAGCACTCATTCGGGGTTATACAAAATTTATTCTGAAAATTATTCACGGTCGAACTGCTTTCAGTGCCATTAGCCTCACCTTGAGATGCTCATCAATCTCATGCCCTCTTCCTTGGACATCCAAGTCCTGGGGCATTCCCTTCCGTTAATTCGGTAATTTTATTAATTAATTTGTCGAAATCGATCTTTGGACTTCCCAGACCACCCGAGATCCTTTCTAAATAACTGAAAATTATATCTTTTCCATCACCATGAAATATAGGGTATTACAAAGAGCTAGGGTTCTCCTTCTTCTTCTCATTCTTCTTCTTCGATTATCAAGCTTCAAGGAGGTTTGTATGTAAGTTGGTAGCTAATTCAACATCATTTCCTTTCTCATTTGCTAGATTTTCTCCTTGTTTTGGTGGTGGTTGGAGGATTTCATCATTGTGGTAATTGTCTTCAAGTAAGGATTCTAAAGAGAAGATAGATAAGGCAAGTTCTAACCCCCTTTCTTGGTTTTAAACCTATAAATCATGGGATCTTGTTGGATTTTTCACGGAAAAACTCCCTATTTTTGCAAAATTGTCCAAGTTTAAAGCCTATGTAAAAAGCTTTGTAATTCTCCCTAGATTCTTGTTGTTGCTTCCTAAAACCATTTGGAACTTCAAATAGGGTTTGTGTCACCCTATAATTTTCAAAGGAATGGTGTAGTTTTGTTAGGATGTAGATCATGCAAGGTTTTGCATAGCTTGCATGTGAGTTGTTTTGAAAATGCTCTATTTCGGGCTTGGAAGCATTCTATCAGTTGACAGATGCCCAGGAAGCTATCGACTAATGGGGCAAACTATTGATAGTGTTGTAATACCCAGAGAGCCCAGAGAAGTTAGAATATATCGAGGATAGTGTAAGAAAGGAAACAACACCAGCTGGATACCTTTTGGGCTGAATATTGGCAAAAAACTCCCAAGTTAAGCGTGCTTGACCTAGGGTAATCTAAGGATGGGTGACCCCCCTGGGAAGTTCGCGTAGGCTCATCAGGGTAAGTTGTTCCGGTCCTTCCTATCGCTCGAACGGGACATTACAGGTGGTATCAGAGTCGACCCCCGAGCCTCTAAGCGCGGTGGTGGGGCAAACCTCAGCGAGGAGGCTAAGTCCCGAGGGGGGTGTGAGGCCCCTATAAGGGGTGCGTGTAGGCACTTTAGGCGAATCCCACATTGGCCATGCACGGGGGGAGATTTGGGACCGATTGTAAGGTCGCATGACGAGAACGTCATGTGCTTAAGGAGGGAGAATGTAATACCCCGAGAGCCTAGAGAAGTTAGAATATATCGAGGATAGTGTAAGAAAGGAAACAACACCAGCTGGATACCTTTTGGGCTGAATATTGGCAAAAAACTCCCAAGTTAAGCATGCTTGACCTGGGGTAATCCAAGGATGGGTGACCTCTCTGGGAAGTTCGCGTAGGCCCATCAGGGTAAGTTGTTCCGGTCCTTCCTATCGCTCGAACGGGACGTTACAAGTGTTCTATGGGCTGTCGACCAATGCTGTTGATTTCCACTATAAGAATCAAGTTGCTTCCTAGGTGTTTTTCTCTTGACTCCACCTCTTGTGCAAATGTTTTTGGGGAATAAGTGTGCATGCATGGGCATGATATAGAGCCATTATCAAGCCATGTAGAAGTTTGTGAATTGGAAGCATTTCATATGCATGTTTTCATATATTATGTAGTGTATGTTATTTGTGTGCCAAGCCTTTGAGTTGAGCTAATGGGCCTTAATGGGCGTATACAATATGAAGACATAGACATTGAGTTGAGTTAATGGGCCCCAATGGGCATATGCAATATGAAGGCATAGACATTGGATTGAGCTAAAGGGCTTCAAGAGTCGCTTAATATGTATATATATGAGTTTGGGTGGTTTCAAACTTTTACAATCTTAATCACTAAGCATATGGGGATGGTACACGGCATGGGTGCATTTCATGTGGTTAATGGTTTAGTTTTTCATGAGTTTATCTATTGTTGTAATTCTTATTTTTATACTCTTCCATTTCACATTATATTTGCTGTGCCTTGCGACTTATTCTTATTTTACATCATTTTAGGTAAAGGTAAAGTTAAAGACGAGGGTGGTCCTAGTGGTGCGTGATCTTTTGGAATAGTTGAATACAGAGCTCCCCTAAATCGAATATTCTAGGTTATCAGTTAGTTTGTGTCATGTTTATGGTTGCATTTTGTCATTAAGAATTGATGTATTCCTTTGAAAAAACCTAACGAGATGTAATGAATTATGTTTATATTATCTTGGATGAAGTTTATATTATCTTGGATGAAAAATGATTGTGATCTTTATTATTTAGTGTGGATGGAGTGTATGTTCTTATTAGAGTTTTATTTTATTTTCAATTTTCTATGGCATCCCCTCTTATACTTCAGTCATAAGAATTTCTGGAATGGGATCGCCACAGTAAAAGTAATACTCAAATATTTACTTTGCTTGAAAAGTTAAGAGCATTGTTGATGCAATTAAAAAATACTCAGAGTACAGAATAAAGCATTTTTTTTTTTTTTTTGAATTGGTAGCGACGAAGTCGTTGCCGCCTATGCGTTCAGCGCCTTACGCCTACACCATCTCCGGTGCCACCGACACCCCTGTTGTGATCTCCCCCTCTATTTTCTATCACAACTCAGATCTGGTCAATCCGCCATGAGACGGTCACCACTTCCAACGCCACTCCACTGCCCTGCGGCTGTGAAGCCACCGTCGATCTGGCCCTTGCTGCCGAAGTCTCCGCCGCTGGCCTCCATCGATGCTCACTGTTGGCAAAATGGGTTAGCATAGCACGTTCGGTAATTTAATTAAAAATAAACTCATTTTGGTGAAAGTTGGGTTAGTGGGCGGGCTAGGCTGGATCTTGATTTTTTTAGTACTTATTATAAGACCAACTTAATTTATAAATATATCTTCAACCCACGAAGCTAAATTAATTTCAACCCCAAAGCCGGCCTTACCTCTAATCTGATTTAATATTAATTTTACTAATTTAAAATTATATTTTAATTAGTAGTATTTTAAAATTATATTTTTAATTTTAAATTATAAGACATTAACAAAGTCACTCCAAAAACTAAAATGAGGTAAACCCCAGCTCACTAGCTTTCTCCATTAATGTATAATATCTTCAGTCTAATTCAATTAAAAACTTTTTTTTATTTTTTAAAATAGTATTTTTTTAAAAAAAATGAGATATAAAAATAATCTCAAATAAAAATATTTTTTATTATATTTATTAAATTTATCTGACACGAAATCATATGACATCTTATTTTGGACTTTATAAATAAATTTATTATTTTTTTTCAGATAAGTTATTTTAAATTTTACAGATAAATTATTTTGATAAAATCTTATCTTACTCATTTTAACAAACGCTATCTAATAGAATAGATAGATAAGTTGCAGAAAAACAAAAATATGAAACAGATATGATACTAAACAGAAATAAAAAAAATATATTTTTCAAAATATAGGAAATAAAAATGCCAGAAAAAGCATAAATAAAAAAATATATTAGTCTTTTATAAATATAATTTTTAATATAAAAAATAATTATTTAATTTAAAAAATAAATATAAATTTTATAATGCAGTATAAATATAAATTTTATTATGAAATATGACTTAGTAATTAAAAATAAATAAGAAATTAAAAAATAAAATAATCAAATTTGGAGACTGAATTTTTGTTGTTTCTAACTTTTTTTTATGGACGAAAATACTTTTATGTTTTTTTTAATATTATAAATAATTTTAAAATTATAAAAATAGTTCAAAAATATTTTTTTTAATATTTTCAAACATTTCTTTAACTATTTTACATAATATTATATATTTTTCCTTATAAATAAAATGCATAATCTCGTGAAGCCATGGTTTGCTTGACTCTGTTAACGGCGGCGAGCCGCCTGAGAGACCCGCCAAATGGAAGAAAACCTGCCTTCAACCGCCTCGCCGCCGCCTTCTCCTCCTCCTCCTCCTTCGCCTGAACCAACCGCAGATTCTAAGCATGAAAGATCCACCACGCCGTCTCCGATACCGCCGTCATCGGTGATACGGCTGTGGAGACCGGCGGCACAGCGAAACCTCCGGA
The DNA here is from genome assembly GCA_036245055.1 of Diospyros kaki. Taxonomy (NCBI): domain Eukaryota; kingdom Viridiplantae; phylum Streptophyta; class Magnoliopsida; order Ericales; family Ebenaceae; genus Diospyros; species Diospyros kaki. The sequence continues at coordinate 11,886,221 of BSEG01000003.1, forward strand.
ACCAGTGGTCGAAATTGGCCTCTTACAGGCAGCAATGGTCCTCCGCCTCATCCTCAGCCCGGTCTCACGCTACTTCCACTGTTAACTCCTATCTCTCTCAAAGGTGAAAAAGCCCCCATTTATATGTATCCAATTTCGTTCCATTTTTTCTTTCTTTTACGGTATTATAGATAGGAAAACACTTCAGCAATGTCCCAAAATTGGAATTTGATATTCTCATATAGTATCTGTAGATAAAGTGGTATACTTTCAGTTAATCCTACTTCAATGGTGTTTTTTTGTTGAATTGTTCTTAATGATTCAATAATTCCCTCCCTAGGGGGTTGTGTCAAGACTTAGGAAGGGCATCCGGTGTAAAGTTTTGACACATTGTTCTTTTGCATGACTTGATATATTGAATGCGATTTTTAGAAGTCAATTGGCATAAATGTCATCCGCACACCCTAACTTTGTTAGGATAAGGCGCAGTTGGTGATAATAATGATATTCTTATGATTAAATGCAAGTGAGTCATGTTATGCTGTGTCAATTGTATGTACAAAATATTTTGTTTGTCAGAAAAATTTTCTAAACTTCTTTGTATATTATTTTGTTGTTCTACGTTATATTTTGCCATGTTTATTGTGTTGAAAACACTGTATAATTTGTATCCTGTCAGAGTGTCTGTTCTCTCCAAGAAAGCAAATATTTGGCCAATGAATTGGAAATTTTGTTGCTTGAGCACATGCACAGTATGCATGGGCGTGTATGGATATATTTATGCAGTTGGCTTTGGTACAGGTACATGAAGGGTATGGAGTTGGGTGCTCTGAGTGATATGCCGGATATCAGGAAGAAAGCCTGCTGGAAATTGTTTAAGCAGCAGGTGATTTTCTTTCAGACATTTTGATTCTACAAGGTCTGGGCTTGGGTTTGAGTTGGTTCTCCCATTTGAAACCTGGCTTGTTACAGTTACTTACATTATGCCTGGTGTTAGCATTATAAAGAGAATAAATTTTGGAAGTTTGGCACTATTTTGGGAAGTCAGCTAAAGCATGGGAAAGTCTGCAGGAAGTTACTAGGGTTTTGATGTCATTTCTTCATGTGTCCGATAACACTGGTGATGATATATGGAAAAACACACAGAGGATGACGTGAACTTATATGAGATGCAGTGCCTATATGCCAACTGTTAAGCTCATACTGGAACATGTAACATAATCTGACATACTAAAATTTCTATCATGCTTCATTTTCTATATTCATCAATTATCAAACCAATTAATTGAAATTTTAGCAAATATTCAAGTAAAGGTGTGCTAAAAGTGATGATTTGAGATGAAAATTGCACCAACTGCAATTAGAAGTAGCTAATTTTGAATTATGTAGGGATGGCCTACTGGAATAATGATTTACATGATTTTGGCTGATACCATGTATTACTCCCTAATCCTCAAGTATATGGTGGGTAACTATGATAACTGCTTGGAGAATTTCATATCTTGTTTTGAGCACAAGTTGGGTCTATGTTCTCAATGTACGTTTATTATTCTCTGATTTGAAAATTGACCAAATCAGACCACGTAAATATATTTACCATGCCCGTGTCATATCTCTTGCTATATAGGTTGATTTGAAGTTTATCTTTGTCCTTCTTAGAATTAGGGATAGATTTGGTTGACTTGAAGGACTAAGAACGAACTCTGGAGTTAAGGATTTCTAGTTATCATGCTATCAATTTAAGGGGAAATGCCCATTTAGCCTATCAAAGGAAGAACTTTCCTTTTTTTTTTTTTTCCTCCTTTTCTCCTTTAGTTGTAAAATTTATATTTCTGGAAAATAATATTTTGAAAAGCTTTGTTACAGATGCTGCTTCGGAGCAAATTTTTATCTTCCTACAGGGACATGGTATGTAAACTTATGTCATTTCATTTTCCAAATTGTAAACATTTTATCTTGCAAAAGTTTCAGAAGTTTATGCATGTAAGGAAACTAGTCTATGATTGCATCTGCATATGTGTTAAACAGACTTCAGGTATGAGGATTGGGTACTGGTATGTGCCTACATGTTTCTTTTGCCTGAGGACTTTGGAAAACACAACTAAGATTCGTAATTTTTAAATGCTTATTTTATAAATTTGAAATTCGTAGGTGTTTATACATTAACATGCAGCTTTCTATGTTTAGAATAAGTGTTATGCATTTTGTGTGATTTTGTAGACAAATCGTCTTTAACTTCTGCATATTTTGGCCTGCATGTCCATCTAGACATCTGGGTATTTAAATCCTAAGAGTTGATGTAAGATGATTTGCAGCATTCAAAGACCACACTTTTAACTTGTATTTTATGGTATCCTCAAATTATTTGGTAAACAAATTTATGCCTGTGGCACATGGTTCAATTTGCCACCACTGAAATGTTCTGAGTTTTTGTCATGACTCATATCTCATAGTTGCCATTAGTGCATTAACCTCAGACCCAGCTGTCATAAACATTAAACTGAAAAATGAAATCTAGATTGATCTTTATACAATACTTACATATATAGATCTATCTTTTTACTATGATCTAGCTCCATGTAGTCTCAGTAAATTAGTGAAGAAACACCATCTTGTTGGTTCTTAATCATTACTTACAGGTGGCTGTTGTAGTGCACATGGTGAATGCAAGCAAATCTATGAGGAGCTACCTTCAAGGGGCTGGTGGTCCACTCATACAATTTTCTAGCATATCGGTGGATAAGAATGACAATGGGGATGGTGGTGGTATCCCAGTATTTACATTCTGGTCAATTCCTGCTTTTGGTATGATTGTTTTTGGACAGAAAAACTGCATCTATTATTTGTGTCTCACAAATATATATATATATATATATATTACAACTTAGTAACCACCCCTATGAGTCAGTTATGCCATGTAAACTGTCAGATAAAGCAGGAAAAAACTGTCACCTAGGGATATAACTGTATGCTTAAAAATACAAAACTGTATAATTACACATTTTCTACAGTCTCCTTGCATTGCATCCATTTCTTGTGGAACTTTGATGATTTAATTTTACTGCGATACTTATATTGTTTGTACGAAATGTGCTGTTTGTTGTTGTTTCTGCTGCTGTTTTGTTGTAGTTTGATTTCAGTTTCAACCAAGAGTTTAGAGGATCTTTGAGAAATTTGATTAATCTTTTCCGTTAGCTGTCTACTTAATAATATTAATCTTTGTGTTTCATATTTTCTGAATTCAATATCTGGCGTAGTTGATTAACTTTGAAAATTAAAATAGACAGAAGATTAGATTTAAAAGATCACTGAAGGAGTAGTTTGAGAATCATCTTGACTGTAGAGTATTGGGAAACTTGTTGATAGATGAGTTTATTGCCAAAAATGAAAGTGGATGGTAAGGATGGATGTGGAAATTTATTTGTTTATGTATTGGAAAGAAGATGAAGCGATGTGCTATTTGCTTTCTAGGGAGATTTTCTTGCTCGACCATCATTGTATGAGACATTATTTGGATCAATATATATTGGTACTTGTAGAACTCTCTCCATAATTCCCACATTCTTTTCTGTTTGTCTGATGAATATTCTAACATTTGTAATTATTGCAGAGGAGTTAGCACACGAGATTGTTCAGATGTTCACATTGGAACTGAATTTGAAGGTAAATTTAAATTTCTAATCTGGACATGAGGGTCACAAATGGGTCTGATCCCCTGTCCTCGATATGCATGTATTCTGCTACTGACTTTGGTGCTGATATGAATCAGCAGCGGCTTCTTGTGGTGGAGTTTCTCTCTATCAGTTATGAAGAATATCCAATAGGTGAAGTGTGCTGGTCAGATGAGCTGTATCCTGGAGAATTTGATGATTTATGCATATGCAGCTTGTATTCTGAAGAAACTTGTGAACCTCTTCACCCAGAGAGCTGGAAGTCTGACATGTCTACTGACCAACCTAATTGCCAACCAGACCATGATGTTTTGCAGGTATTTGGTTCCTTTCACCAACTTCGAATGTTTTCCAACTATAAATGATAAGTTCTCATGGTATTTATGCCATGCACAAACCGTTTTCGGACATGGGCCTGATAATGGAACTGGCAAGCAGCCTCCTACATATGAGGTTGACAGTCTAAACTTTATGCTACTTAGTATAGCTCCTGCACTTACCCTATTTAGAGATAAAAAAGGATATCCTTATCACACAAGGCTTCCTGCTATGAGTGGGTTGGGTTGGGGTGTGGGAGCACCATTTTTGTACACATTCCTACTCTTACCATGCCAAAGATTGTTTCTAAAACTTGAACCCATCTCTTTCAAGTCACAAAGGAGCAACCTTATTGTTGTGACCAATATCCATCCTCACTTAGAGATAGCAAATGAAAAATGGCAATCCTAAATAATTCAATTAAAAGCAATTCCCCAAGAAGACATAGGAATATTTACATGGAATTTCCGAGTAATACTATGGATTATTAGCAGTTGTTCTGGGATCTCTCAGTCTTGATTGAATACGTTTTTCTTTTTGTTCTGTCCCTTTTCTTTCTGGGTTAATCTTTAAATGGGCCATCAATAAAATGGTGGAAATAAATGTTCGAAGGTCAAACCTGGCTATGCTTCTATTTCTCTTCCCTGTCTTTGATTTTCTCCTTTTTTCTAGTTGTTTGAATTACTACTTGTTGGAGTTGCAGGTTTATTTAACATCCTGGCTTGCAGAGGTGAACATTGATATGTACAGGTACCTGAATGAACTATTGTTTCTGCCAATTTGAACTCACTCTGTATTTCATTTGAGGATCGAATGCAAAAAAATTTTTTAGAGTTCCAGCTGAGATCACTTCAGTTCTTGCTTCTCAAACATGACAAAAAAGCAAAGAGAAGTCAACTTCACCTATCAATTATAAAAACCATAGTGGCTGTTATATATCATCTGAAAACTGAATTGGAATCTCTTGTAGCACAGCTCTAGGAGAGCATTGAGTTATGTTCCCCTACTTTGAATGTTGACCTCAATGACAAGTTTTTGGTTCCCCTAATTTGAAATGTTGAGCTCAGTGACAAGTTATTTGTCCCCCAAATTTGAATTATTGATCTCAATGACAAAGTTTTGCTCTTTGCAGGCTGGAAGAAATTTTCTCCATCGTAGGAGAGGAAATGCATATTACCTTTTCCTGAGGCAGCTTCTTCAGCACCTATTGGAGAAAAAGGAGAGGCCCACCAGCAATATTACCTATTTTCAGGTGTGAAACGGAGGGTTTCTTGGTACCACTAATGTTGATAAGTGAAGTAACTGACTGCCAGTCTTCAGACATTAATTTAAATGGGGTTTGTGACTGTTGCTCAAAAATGTGCTCCAAATCAGAGTTCGTACTTAGAACTAATTGAGACTTGCTAGACTGCATGAAGATCGAAGACAGACTTGAGGCAGCATATAATTGCTCTCAATAATACAAGTGGGGGCATTGTTGCAATTCTTGTGTATACAATACATGTGTGCATTGTATTGTCACGGCCCTAGAATTAGGAAGTTATTTCTTATTTCAATTATTATATTTTTATTTAGTTTATTATTTATAGTTATGTTTTAAGAACAATTAAGTAGCATAAATGTAGTGGGGAGGTAGTGGAGGTAATTTAGAAGAAGTTACTAATAGTGGAAGAATGATAATTGTCTTATAAAATCTAAGGATAGTTTATATATAAAGCTAAATTTATAGTGCCAAAATTATGTATGAATTATCAATAAAATTATTGAAGTCTCTCTGTTCTCCCTCAATTTTGTCTATTTTTCTCCCATTTCTCTCAGTTATTTCTTTCTGTCAATTTTCCCTCTTCTATTTGATTCTCCCTAATTTTCTATTTGTTTTCCCCTAAATTCTTTCTGTTTCTCCCTTAATTCCAATTCTATCTTCAAAGAAAACATTAATTAAGACTAGAGTTCTGATATTTGGTATTAGAGTAGTGGTTTCTCTACTGTGATTTAGGGTTCATAGCAGTTGATTCCGATTAGAACAAAGTGGTTATGGTAGTAGTGATCTAGATTGAATTTTGAAGAATTTGAACTGTGTAGATGGCCTAAGGAACTCTTGAGAGAATGTAGTCACTGGAGAAAGTATTCAAGGAATAATTCAATAAAAAAACTGGACAAATTCATGTTCATGATGGCCAAAAAGGTATTAGGTTAGTATTCTAATGGAATTATTTTTTAAAGAATATTCTAATTTCTTAAAAAGATGAGTTTCAGAAGGAGATGTTCAAGATAACTATCTTGTAAGTTCGGACCATGAGATGATTGATTCAGACAATCAATCATCAGGATTGAAAGATGTTAATAGAGAAGTTCTCGAGATTGAGAAAGAGACTAATGATTCTTTTGGAATTGAAATTGATCCAGTCTTTTGCAATAAGAAATTGGCTCAATCAATTCCTAAAACAAACAATGTTGAAAGGAATTTTGTTGCAGTTGCCAAGAAATCTTCAAAACAGTTAATAAATCATGATATGGCTATTGAGAGGTTGCAGGAGAACAATGAGAACTGTTCAATGGATTGACAAAAAAAGCAATGTCTAAAGGACCAGTTGATGTCTAGGAATGGAATCTTGGGAAGGACCAATTGATGTCCAGGAATGGAATCTTGGGAGGAATGGTTTTGAGAAAGAAGGTTCTAAGAATACTGTTTCTTTACCTGGAGAAGGGAGTCCATAGCTTTGGTTAAAGTAAGCATCAATTAGATTAAGATGATTTTAAGAGGAGAATATCTTACTACTATTTTGAACGTTTTTAATCTTGAACAATATTACAGTCTTGCTGTCATTTCAAATGGTGTAGACCAATTTCTGGTGTCAATTTTGGTAGAGAATGTTGTTGCCAAAATACTCACTACTAAAACTAACTGGTGTGATTACTACATAAAGGTTAAGAATTCAACACCTTACATTTTAAGAAACATGAATCAAATAATGAAAGCAGGGATTGGATGAAGAAGTAAGGCTAGATGCTAAGATTTTTTAGGAACAAAAAACTTTTTAAAAGGGAGAGAATGTCACGACACCTAAAATGAGGAAGTTATTTTTTATTTTATTTGTTATATTTTTATTTAGTTTGTTATTTATAGTTATATGGTAGGAACAGTTAAGTAACATAAATAGAGTAGTGGGGAGGTAGTGAAGGTGATTTAGTAACAGTTACTAATAGTGGAAGAGTGGCAACTGCCTTGGAAAAAGCTAAATCCACATTGTTGAAATTATGTATGAATTATCAAGAAGATAATTGAAGTTTCTCTATTCTCCCTCAATTCTATTTATTTTTGCTCCCATTTCTCTTAGTTTCTCCATCAATTCTTCTTATTTCTCCCTCAATACCAATTCTGTTTTTAAAGAAAAACATTAGTTAAGACCAGAGTTCTTACATATACATCAATAAAATAATACACTACAATATTTTCTAACTTTTACTTTGTCTTAGAGCCTAATCAAATTTCCTAATCCTATTCCAAAATAATCCCAATCATAAGTCCTAATTTTAGAAATAGTCACCGCCGCCTAACCTCCATCACTATCGTTACCTTCAATCATTGACCATGTTTTTTCACCAAGTGACAATGACGCATCATATTCCGTGTGACGTACCTCTTCCTCTTTATGCATTCGCATCCTTCAACCAGCTAACATATAAGCATATATTAGTTGGATGGAATGCTTGGAATGGTTTTAAATAGAAAGAAAGAGGAAAAGAAAATAAGAATAAAATGAAATGGCCATTTCATTTCATTGTTATATTTAATACTGGTAGAAATGGAATTGACCATTATTTCATTATTTTGTTATGTCTGGTACAATTTTATTTTGATGAAATGAAATGATAAAAATAATTAGTTGATAAAAATACCTTTTTACATTATAAAAATAATATTTAATTTCAAAAAAATCATATATGTTAAAAACTATTTTCTCATTTTATTTAAAAATATTAAATAAAAATAAAATTTTATTTAATTTTGACAAGTTTATATATATAGCAATATCTAATTAGAAGAAAAATGAGAGTGAAAATGTAATAGTACCTCTCATTCCATCATCTATTTTGTGATGTAAAGACTTCTCATTATTTCGAAGGAATGACCATTTTTTAAGGAATGAGCTATTTCATTCATTCGTAGCAATTAAGCTTTGTAGGAGTCTCATTTCCTCACCACCTATTCTGCCCGACCAAACATGACCTAAGTTTGCATCCTCCGCATCCTAAGACTCTTTGTTGTTGTATCTCATTTATCAAAAATTCTATTTTGACACTCGTAAAATTTGTGTTTTAATGTGTTGTACCTTGTGTCACATTAATACAAATGTACAACACATCAATATACAAGTATCATTAAAAATGTCATAAATAAGTATCCAAATAATATTTTCGTTCATTTACAAATTGTGTTTGTCTTTCTTGGCTTTCTTGCAGGTTGCATTTCAAGATTTATAACTTTTTCTTTTTTTTCCAAATAAATTCCAAAATGCAAGAAAGAAAGTCCTTTTCTATTTGGGAAAATTAATTAAATCAGAAACTAAACATATTTTCAACCACTAAACTAGGAAGTGATGTAGCTTAGGAATTTTTATGGGATCAAGGAATTGAGAAATTATAGGATAAGGGTGACATGTGGAAGGAGTCCACCTTGGATAGAAACCTAAAAATTTTAGATATATTCAGCCCTAAATATGAAGAAAATACCAAAAGGTATTAAGACTAAATAAACTTCATTTAACTCTTGTTAATAATGCATAGAAAACCCCTATTTGTAGACCCTTTTAGGTTCTAGAATAGGTTGGACTCTGAACTAACTTAATGACTTTTAACTAACTTTTTGACTAGACAAACTCCTAGTTATGGGGATTAACTTTCCCAAGACTATTTAATTGATTGATTTAACTTATACAAAATATCTAGATTCTTAATTATCCAATAAGAGAGATATTTGTTATTATTCTCCATCAAATTCCCTTCGCTTGGCAGAACTTGTCTTTGACGAGTGAAAAGTTTGGTATGTGCTGTAGAGCTCCAGACTATGCTGTTGAAAATCAACTGCAGTATCCACCAAGTACTCTCTAAAACTTCCATTTGAAAAGAAATTTCTTATAACTCCCATGCCTTAAAAGACAAATTGCTCATCAAGGATATGCTTAAGAACTCATTTGGTTTTGACACCTTAGGAAGTCTAGGAGCAGCTTGCTCTTTATTTAGTATCTTTATTTGGCTCCATCATAGTATTAGCTGAGATCCTTCACATTGAATATAGGACTTATGCTAAGCTCTTTTGGTAGCTCCAACAAATAAGCATTGCTTCCAAGGTGTCTCAACACCTTGCATGACCTTGCTTTTCTAGCTTTTGAAATGCACCTTTTGGAAAACATTTGAACCTTAGCCTTATCATAACTTGGTCTCCTTCCAAAAATTCAATACTTCTTCCATGCAAATAGGCATTGGATTTGTATTGTTTGTTGCTCACAACGATCTTTTTTTCTAAAAACTTTCATGAAGATTATGAATGCGACTAGCAAACTCCTTACCTTCTTAGATAGATTTGGTATCAACAAGTAATAAGATACAAATGGGGAGTAACATATGCTTCTGTTAAGGGAACTAGTGTGGGCAGGGTCAGGTCCCATGACTAGATATTGTCTTTGATTAAGCAGCTTAACAGGTTGCCCAAACTCTAATTAATAACCTCTATTTGTCTATCAATCTGTGGATGATATGCACTGGAAAACTTCAGTGTGGTCCCCATGAGTCTCAATAGGGTCTCCCAAAAGTAAGATACAAATTTTACATCATGATAAGTAACTGTCGGGCATTAAGAGACCATGCAACCTCACTACTTCAGGAAAAAAGAGTTGAGTAGTGAAGTAGTCTTAGAGGCATTTGATGTCTCCTTACATAGAATGAAATGGACCATTTTGGAGAATATGTTTACAACAACAAAGATTGAGTCAAACTCTTGTGTTGTCTTTGGGAGTCCTAAAACAAAATCCATGGATAAGTCCTCATAAGGTGCATTAGAGACTAGGAATGACATACAATCCAGAATTTTGTTTCTTTCCTTTAGAAATCTGACAAATACAGCATTATTGTATAATCTTTTCAACATTATGTCATAATCGAGGCTAATAAAAGCAGTCTTCCACCAAATTAGAGTCTTGTCTCTTCCAAAATGTGCAGCAAGCCTTCTGAACTGGTTTGCTTGTAAATCTATGTAGATTGACCCAAAATATTCATCCTTTTATTCTTCAAAACTAGTCACCTTCATTGGCATAACTAAGCAATGTGGCCTTTCTACTGGGAGTATCTATTGCCTTATTCTCCAAACTTGAGCAACGCTTAATGACAAAATTAAATTGCTGCAAATTTGCACTCCATTTAGCATGCTTTGCATTTATATGTTTCTAAGAATTGAGATAGCTTAAAGCCTCATGGTTTGAGTAAAGAACAAATTCCTTATTGGAAAGGTAACATTTCTAATGCTTTACAGCCTGCACAACAACATAAAACTCAAGGCAGCAAGTACAATACCTTTTATTTTCCTCATTTAGTTTTTCATTGCAAAAAACAACAGGATGCCCCTCTTGGCTAAGAACTACCCTAATTCCTATATATGATGCATCACAAGACAACTAAAATACTTTGTAAAAGTCAAGAATTGGTGTTTCATCCTTCTACGTCTTGATTTCTTTAAAAGCTTTGTCTACTCCTTACGTCCAAACAAAGCTTCCCTTATTAAGGAACTCAGTATTTGGTGCCATAATAAAGCTGAAATTGCAAATGAAATGTTGATAAAAACTAATCAATTCATGGAAACTTCTTCCTTCACTTATGCTAGCTGGTGTAGGCCAATTAAGTATAACTTTCACCTTTTTTGGATCAACATGAGTATCCCTAGAGACAATAAAACCCATGAAGCTTACCTGATCACTCAAGAACTCATACTTTTTCAAATTAATGTAGAGTTTTGTTACCCTTAGAATCTCCAAAACTTGCCTTGGTGAGATAAACATTTCTCTTTCTTTGCAATTATAAATTAGTATATCATCTAAATAAACAACAAATTTTCCAATATATGGCTACATAACATGATTCATTACCCTCGTGAAGGTGCTTGGAGCATTAAAAAGCCCAAATGGCATTACCAACCATTCATAAAACCCATCCTTTGTCTTAAATGTCATCTTTCATTCATCACCTAGTCAAATTTTGATTTAAAGAGCCACTTTTGAGATCAATGTTGGAAACACCTTTGTTGGTCACTGAATCAAGCATATCGTCAAGTCTAGGGAAAGGAAACTAAACTAATGCTTGACAGTTATTTGTTGATTGCTAGATTATCAATGCACATCCTTCAAATTCCATCATTTTTAGGTGTTAATAACTCTAGTACCTATGTCCAAAGTTCTTCATATTTAACTAGTAAGCCTGTCAATGGACCAAATCCATTCTTATTCCAATAATTAATTATCCATTCCAAATCCATTTATATTTGGACTAGATTTCATGGATCTAGACCAAATCTACGAGATCCATTTTAACTTTCCTTTATATTTTAACATATGAACACATATATACGTACATGTATTTATTTATACATGAATACAAAAATAATATATATATATACACATACATATATAAACATAAGTACATATACATATATAATGCAAAGATGTATGTACATAATTGCATGTATATATACATGTAGATACACACTCACATATATATATATTTTCATCCAAATTACATATCATCATATATATATTCGTATAAATGTATATGTATACACATATATATGCATATCTATATGTTTATATATGTAATGCATATACGTATATACACGTATACACACATGTGTATAAATATAATAATTATGACTCAAAATCCTTATTTATCTGTGATTGTGTTTCCTAATTTGACCGTGACTATAATTTTGAATTTGACTGTAATTATGATGCTGTCAAATTTTATTTTATGTGAGATTTATCTTATTTGGAGGAATATTCTCATGTGTCATCTTCTAATTAGAATATGATTTCCTGTGTTTATCTATAGATGATTTTAGGTCTATAAATAGGTATCCAGATCACATGAAATCAAGACACAAAGTGTGTGTGCCAATATCACTTTTGTGCTACCAGTATTTGGTTAGTAATATTTTGTTCTTTCTACCTATAGCCTTTCCCCAATTTGGGTTTTCCACATAAATTATGTGTTTGTGTGTGGTTGATTGGTTTGATTATTGATTTATATTTAATCCAATTTCATAACAAATTGATATCAGAGTCGTTGCATCAAACCATCAACATCTAGTAGATGTCAACTGATGATTTGCATCATCACATCAGCATCTTCTTCTGTTTCAAAGTTTCTAGTTACCCAACAACAGTCCCCGCCACTGTCGACCCCCATAGCCATCACCACCATTTGAATCTTCTTATCCCAACCGCTTCTGCGTTTTCTTTTTCTCTCTATTTGGCCGTCTATCCACTACTATTAGTGTGACCTTCCTCCTTCACACCATTGGCTGCTGTCGATCTTCCGCCGTTGGTCATTTTTTCTTGGTTTCTTGCTCAACCTTCATCCGCTCTCTTCGCCGTCAATCGACCACACGCCTTCCGCCGCCGTCCACCATTAATGTTGCTCCTCTAGCCTTCCTCCACGCGACCGATGACCCTCGCCTCCTCAAGCCACACCATCGCCAGACTTCTCCTATTACCGTTGGCAAATCTCCCTGCCTCCATCAATAGTTAGCCATTAACAAAGCAATAATGCTTCAGCAAGACCTAGATCTCAATTTGGATTTGGCCCAACCTAGTTGACCCATCCAGCCCACTTCAAATCTGCTATCCGGTTCCAGAATAATGTTTGCCCAGATTTAGCCCAAATTCGGTGCTTTTAATCCTTTTTTCAGTTGGGTTTATTGTTTAAATTATTTGATATTAATTGGAGATATTTAATGGCTTCGTCAAAATACAATATTTCTTTATTGGACTGGAATATTAGATTTTCACTATGGTAGATTAAGATGCGTGTAATTTTGGCATAGATGAATTTAGACAATGCACTCTTGGGCTTTGAAAAAATGTCATAATCATGGAGTATTGAAGAAAAACAGCGTAAGAATTGTAAAGCCTTGTCTCATATATATCTGCATTTATCGAATCAAATTTTGCAAGATATTTTGAAAGAAAAAACTGATGTTACTTTATAGTTGAAACTTGAACAGCTATGTATGACGAAAAGCTTAAGTAGTAAATTGCATCTGAAGCAAAGATTATATTTTCATCGAATGACTGAAGGTATTTCTATTGAGAGTCATTTAATAGTTTTTAAAGAAATTGTTTCTAATTTGGAATCTATGGAGGTTAAGTATGATAATGAGAATTTGGCTCTAATTTTGTTATGTTCTCTACTGGCCTCGTATTCAACTTTTAGAGACACCATACTCTATAATCGGGATACTCTCACCCTAGATGAAGTTTATGATGCTTTATTCTCGAACGAAAAAATTGATAAGCAATTATTGAGGACTTCTGAAAATTAGGAGAGGGTTTGTTGATTAAAGGGAGAACACATGATAGAAATTCTGGCGGTAGAGAGAAAAATAGATCAAAGTCCAGGAATAAACAAAAAATTTGTAATTACTACAAGAAAAAAGGACACATAAAGAATGAATGTTATAAGTTATAGAACAAACTTAAGAAACTGGAAACTAACCAGAAAGGAAAACAACCAGAAACTTCTGGAGAAACCAATGTTGTTGAAAATAATAATATTGATGGGGAACTTATGGTGGTTACTATGAGGGTTCTAAATCTAGTGAAGATTGGATCCTTTACACAGCATACACGTTTCATATATCTCCTAATAGGGATTGGTTTTTAACATATAAAACTCTGAATTCTGGTGATGTGTTAATGGACAGTAATTCTTCTTGTAACATTGTTGGCATTGGAACTGTTAAAATTAAGATGTTCGATAGTATTATTCAAACTTTAATTGATGTCAAACATGTTTCCAATCTTAAAAGAAATCTTATTTCATTAAGTACTCTTGATTCAAATGGATACAAATTCATTGGTGAAGGTGGAGTTTTAGGGTTAGTAGAGGTGTTCTTGTTGTGATGAAAGGCACGAAATAGTACGATCGATTATATGTTTTACAGGGTTCTACTGTTATATGTGATGCTTCTGTTTCTACTTTTTTATCTAATACTGATCTTACTCAGTTATGGCATATGCATCTTGGGCATATGTGTAATACCCGAGATTTTTCAGAATCAAATATGATGTAATGCTTGAGACAAAAGTTCATTTTTTTGAGCTAGGAGCAAAGTCGTAATTATGGAAGTTCGGGTATAAGTGCAATTGACCAAAAATCTTGAGAATTAGTGTAAAAGATATGAATTTCAAAATATCTTTGGATTTCAAACTTCAATCAAATGTAGTTTTGGATCGTTTTAAAATCCAACTCCAAGTCTTTACTTAAAGTCCAAGTCTTCTCAAAGTCTTCCCCAAGTCTTTTGCTTAGCCTCCAAGATTACTTAGCCTCCAAGGTTGGGACATGTGGCAAGCTTTTATTGGCCACACATGAAAGATAATAATGAAGCCTTATGATTGTATGGGACACGTGTCACCATCCTATTGAGCCAAGTGTCACAATCATATTGGTTTAAAGATTCTATATAAGCATGCATTGGGCTTGGCTTTTGGCCACTAAATCAAGGTGATAAGTAGCTCATGAAACTTGAAAGAGGGGAGGAAACTCTGTCCGAGTTGAAGGCGAAATCAGGCCATCAGAGGATACGAACCCACCTCAAAGTTCGTGTATAACAGTCACCAAAACTGCAAGGTAAGTCCGATTTCTTTCCATAATCGGGTAGAAGGATGAAAGAAGAGCATGTAGGAAAAAAATGGGGGGTCGAATTGGAGTTAAAACGAGGGAGATATGGCCGAAATACGGAAACTACCAAAGCTGGCCGAAAATAGGGAGCGGCGTGTGAGCTTCACGCGCTGGAAGGAGGCTACGCGTGGCAGCGCGTGAGGGCCCTTCTCGAGGAGCATGAAGGCGCATACGACCTCATTTTTCCTTGAAATTTTGCATTAATGACCCTTGATTTAATCCCTAAAACCATGTATAAAAATATTTGGCATTTGCCTTACAAAAACTCATGTTTTGGCAATAAATAGCCTCGATTTACGTGTAAACAGTGCTTTTTGGTGAACTCAAAGGTGAGTGGTTCTTGTGCATGCTTCTTGCTTCCTCTTGATCACTCTTGGTTTCATTTGTGGATGGTTTGTTGCTTACATCTTATGTTCCCTTTGTTTTGAGGATATCCTTTTTACTTTGTTGCATCGAGTTTGACCATGACAGCTTTCGTGCGTGGCTTGTGATCATATTCCTTCTGCTTTGTCATACATCTTGTCATTTGATGACTGTAGCTAGTTGGTGGCTTGTCATGTGTGAACTACCACGGGGGCCTGTGTAAGGAGACTGACCACATGGGCCTGTGTAAGGGGGTTATCTCGAGCTTGTGTAAGGGGGTCGAGGGGTTTATACATGGCAAGTAAGGAGGATATCTCATGCCTGTGTAAGGGGGTCGAGAGGTTACATCTCATGTTTTATTACTTTTGAGCAAATCTCTCCTAGTTTATATGCATCTCGATATTTGTATTTATGGCTAGTTGTTGAGATATCATAGGTGATCTCGTGCTCTTGCAGTGAATCTAGACCTCGTGATCTTGGGAGATTTCGTTGTTATTTCTGCATGTCTCCTGGCAAAGTTGCATATTGCTCTTGCATGCATAGTTTATTTCCTTGTACCACTCACTTAGATGTAATAATCTAACTTGGGTGTTTCATACCCTTGGGATATTCAACGTCCCAAGTATCTCAGCATGTCAGGTACCCGAAGTTAAGCAAGAGAAAAAGGCTACAATGAGGCTGAAGTTTAGTTTAACTTCCTGTTACTCATGTACTATGGATCTTATGTAATCTTTGGATTTGTTTTGAGAGTTGTGTATCGCAGTTGTATAAACAAGGGTTACGTAGGGTTTAGATTTACTTATTATGCTGTTAAAGTTGTAAGTCATGATTGCTATGTACTGTGATTGTGGTAAGAGATATTTGATGATTTTTTTGAAGTCATGCATTACGATGTACTCATATTAGAGGTTTTATTATTGAAAATTCTTTTTATCTAGCTTTAGCTAGTTATCAGGTTCGATCATTCGCTTCCATTGGTAAGGATTTTCATAACGCCCTTGGGGGATATTAGCTTGTATTTAGTTTCATTATATATTTGAAAAAAATGGGGCGTTACAATATGAGTGAAATAGGTATGGCTAAATTGAGAAAAATAGGACTTCTTGAAAGGTATAGTAATGGAAAGTTTGAGTTTTGTGAGCACTGCATCTTTGGTAAGCGAAAACATATTAAATTTACTAAAGGCATTCACAATACAAAAGGTATATTGGATTATGTCCATTCTGATCTCTAGTGTCCGGCCAGAGTACCCTCTACAGATGGTGCTAGATACATGTTGACTTTTATTGATGATTTTTCTAAGAAAGTCTGGGTGTTCTTCTTGAAGCAGTAGACTGAAGTTTTTTCTACTTTCAAGCAATGGAAAACTATGATTGAGAAACATATCAATAGATAGATTAAGCATCTCCGAATAGATAATTGTTTAGAATTTTGTTCACTTGAATTTAATGATTTCTGTAAGAAGGAAGGAATTCTAAGGCATTTAACAGTTACAGGTACACCACAACAAAATGGTGTAGCCGAGCGAATGAACAAAACCTTGATGGAAAAGGTACGGTATATGCAGTCTAATTCTGGTTTATCTAAGTCTTTTTGGGCTGAGGCTGCATATATGGCATATTTTCTAGTTAATCAGTCTCCGTCATTTTCTATTGAGAAGAAAACTACAGAAGAATTATGGTCAAGTACTCTTGCAAATTATTTTGATTTGAAAATTTTTGGATGTCCTGCATTTGTTCATGTTGATAATGGAAAATTAGAACCAAGGTCAAAATAGTCTCTTCCTTAGTTGTAAACCTGGTGTTAATGGTTATAAGTTATGGGACCCAGAAGCGTCTAAAGTTGTGATTAGCAAAGATGTTATTTTTGATAAAATTGTTATGCTTTGTGGTTCATCTGCAAAAGAAACTAACCCTACAAATCACTAGAGTTTTGATATTTAGGTGGAGCTTGAAATTGACAAGAGTCAGACATCTGAGCCATCGTCATTATCTTAGATTAAGTTAAGTCCATAAGCAAGTGTCGATCCTTTAGATTATTGTATTGCTAAGGATAGACTCAGAAGAAATATCAAACCTCCTCAAAGACATGCTGAAGTTTATCTCGTTACATATGCTTTGAATGTGGCTGAAGATATTAACTGTAGTGAAGAGTCTTCCACTTATTCTAAAGCAATTAGTTGTGATAAATCTGAGAGGTGGATTATTGTAATGCATGAAGAGATGGAATCTTACACAAAAACGATCCTTAGAAATTGATGAAACTACCCGAGGATAAGAAGACAGTTAAGTGCAAATGGATATTCAAGAGGAAAAAAGGTACACCAGGAGTTTAAAAAGCAAGATACAAAGTCAAACTCGTAGCAAAAGGATATAGTCAAGTTCTAGGTGTGGACTTCACAGACGTATTTTCCCTAGTTATGAAACACAGTTCCATCTGGGCATTACTTGGTATTGTGGTTATTCAAGATCTTGAATTGGAACAATTGGATGTTAAGACAACGTTCTTACAAAGGGAACTTAATGAGGATATCTATATGTAGCCAACCAGAGGGTTTTAAAGTTCCAGGCAAAAAAGACTATGTGTGCTTATTGAAGAAGCCTCTATATGGCCTAAAATAGTCTCCTCAGCAGTGGTATAAAATGTTTGATTCCTTTATGATTAAGCATAATTTTAACAGATGCAGTTATGACAGTTGTGTCAATTTTAAAAGGAACAAGAACGGGTCCTTTATATATCTGCTTCTATATGTCAATGATACACAAGTAGCATCGAAAGATAAGGATGAGATAAGGAGATTAAAAGCCCAACTCAACAAAGAATTTGAGATAAAAGATTTAGGCGAGCGAAAAAGATACTTGGAATGCAAATTTCAAAAGACAGAAAGACAGATAAATTGTATCTAAGTCAGAAGGAATATGTTGAGAAAGTCTTAACTAAATTCAATATTCAGAAGGCTAAACCTGTGAGTACTCTGTTAGTTACACATTTTAGGCTTTCATTGAGCTTATCTCTCAGTCAGATGATGAAATTGACAAGATGTAGAAAATTTCATACTCTAATCCAATGGGTTGTCTTATATGTGCTATGGTTTGTACACGCCATGATTTAGCTCATGCAATGAGCGTAGTTAGTAGATACATGGCTAACCCTAGTAAAGAACATTGGAAGGCAATCCAATGAATTCTTCGATATTTGCGTGGTACTGTTAATGCTTGTTTATAGTTCGAAAATACTAAAGATGGAGTTATTAGTTTTGTTGATTCTGATTTTGCAGGTAATCCCGACAAGAGAAGATCGCTTACTAGATATGTGTTCACCATTGATGGTTGTGCTATCAGCTAAAAGGCTACATTACAGTCCATTGTGACCATGTCTACTACAGAAGCAGAATATATGGCAATTACTAAAGCAATTAAAGAAGTTATTTGACTAAAAGGGACTAAAGCAATTAAAGAAGTTATTTGACTAAAAGGGCTGATAGGTGAAATTAGTTAAGATCTTCATGACAGTACAGTCTATTATGATAGTCAAAGTGCTATTTTTCTCACTAAAGATCAAATGTTTCATGAGAGAACGAAGTATATTGATGTGCGAGAAGCACATTGATGTGCAATATTCTTGTTATACTTTTGTATATCAGTTTTAATGATGAAAAACATCTCTTGGTTTAATCCCTAAGTTATGAGTTAAGTATATGATTTTCAACATATATCAATTTCAATATCAAGTATTATTTTGTTCAAATGAAAACCAGAATAGTTTCATATGGAGATTTGCATAACCAAGTATTATGATTTAAAAGAATCTCTTAAAGTGATTTTCAAAATTAATCTTGAAATCGTTGATCTAAATATTCTAAGGCGAAAGACCAACTAGAACATGTTTTTGAAAATGTGTTCATTTTGAAAAACTATCTCCCGGTATTTTGATATCTAATATCCATTGGTGTTAAAACAATTTTTAATGAATTTTTCATTAAATAGAAAGTATATATTTTGGAGGTGGTAATATTGTTAAATCTTAAATTTGTACTAAAATCCAAATTGTACTTTCTTATAGTTATGGATTTTGATTTTCTAGATATTTTTATTGAATCCAAATAGGGGTACTTTGTTATTTACATTTATGTATTAAAGTAAATGGAAGGTAAAATTTAAATAAAAGAAAATGTGGACATTTAAATATGTTGTGATGCATACATATTGTGGATTGTGCTTCTAAACAAATCTTTTTGAAAATCTGTCATGTTTTTGTGCATGTTTTGAAATCCCTTTGAAAAGGTTTTCAATGATTTATGTGTATGCTATTTCGAAACATCTTTGCAATGCATGTATTTTCAAACCAGGTTTTGAACTATGTTTCGAAACATATATGTCATGTTTCGAAACATATATATCATGTTTTGAAACCTCTATCAGCAGATCATTTAAAAAATCGAGATGCTTTTGCTTTATATTTTTGTATTTATCTAAAACCTTCTCAATCATTTTTAATGCATTCTCCATGTTATGAGATTCAAATTCAAATTTGAATACATTACAAGAAGTTTGATTTTTTCCGGCGGTTAAGAAACTGTCGGAAAAAGTAAAAAAACCGCCGGTAAAAATTTTACCGGCGGTTTTTTTTTCTGCCGGAAATACCTTCGTCGGGAAATATTACCAGCAGTTTTTAACCGCTGGGAAAAAAAATTTATCGGCAGTTTTGATGTACCGCTGGTAAAAATAACAATTCCCAACGGTTCTGATATACCGTCAGAAAAAAAAAATTACCGGCGGTTTTAAAACCGCTGGTAAAAACATAATTTCCAGCAGTTTTAAAAACACAATTACCGGCGGTTTTCAACCGCCGGAAAATGAAAAACTTTGCCGGCAGTTATAACTGCCGGCAAAGGTGTTCCTGCCACCCAAAACAAAACCGCCAGTAATACTAAAAAAAAAAATTTTACAACCCGTGTGCTTGTAATCAAATGCAATCAAAACCTGTATAACAAAAAACCACCAACAATTTTAAAAAATTCACCCACTACACAATAAGTACAACAATTGTATATAATAGATCTATTTAAATACCATTACAATTTTAAAAGATCAATCTTGTCTCGTCTCATTACACAAAATCATTTTTGCACCTACAAATCAACCCTAAACTAAAACATGTCCAAGTGACCTCATAGAACCCTTGATTACACCACCATGTTGCTCCAACCAAAATTGCATATCATATTTTTTCGATCTGCATTGAAAAATAATAGATCTATAAGTATGAAATTGCATAAAACATATTGAAAATTGCATAACTATATACAAAAACACTTACATCTGAAACCCTCCATGGTATTGTAGTTTTACTGTTATTAGCATCCCTCAAGACACGCATCCCAGAAAATTGTCGAGGCAATGGATATAAAGGCTTCAGCACTTTCTGAATACTAATTTCAACAAATTCATTACCTAGCTCTACTCCCCCTACAGATTTGGTCGGATCAATGGACACAATGATTGCCTCAGCAACAATGTGGCGAGATATTCGTCCATTCATCAAGTGAACAAATTCATTAATCTGTCATATCAGATGGCAGGCTCAATTTTCAATTTTCTAACTGAAAATGAAAACTAAGTACTAAAACAAAATTTTAAAAACAGTAAATTACACTATTGAGTAAGTAATTAAAAATGTACATTAAATAATCTAAGCAAAAATTAATAGGATCATCTAGTGAATTAAAGTTTGTAATTGCTAATAAACATATCAATTTGTTTCTTCTTAACAAGGCTGCAAGCTAAAGTGCTACCAACTGTAGATTTATTTGGATTATTACATGTTTATCTACTATGTGGTATGCTCGGAAAGAAAGAAATAAAAGAACATTTAGATGGGAGTGTTGAAGCTACAACTGATAACACTGCCAAGTGAGCACCTAAACTAGAATAGTTTTTGTTTTCTATTGCCATGTTTAGACGGAATTGTATGCAGTAAACTAGAATATATTTGTACAAATGTATTAGTCATTTCATCTTCCCCAGCTGTTGCATTGACTTTGTTTAATGACTTTTCACAGTTGATAAAAACAACTAAAAATATAAATAAATAAAATAAAACGTGATGTTTTGCTTCTTCATTAATTCCTATATAAATACCCAACACGCAGCTTGCCAAATCCACTGTCTGTCCTCACCATCTCAAGTACTCCACTCTTCTCCATAAGTGTGTGTTAATTTTTTATGTGAATTCACACTTGATAAAGAGATGAAGCTCTGGTTTCCATGCTTCTGTCCTTCATCTTCTTCCAAGATTCACAGGAGCAAATGCAAACGAGGTAATTAATTAATTAATTAAGCTAGCTAGCTTTTTTCTGTAATTCTTACTAATTAATTCATCATGCATCACATTAAGATTCACAGTATTCTAATACTACCCTCATCATCCAAATCTGATTTTGCTTGTTACTGCATATATATATATTTGCTTTGGCAACACCCAAGTAAGTAATGTTAATTGGCAGTTTTTGTACTCATGGATGAACTGGTTATAATCATCCACAGATCTTAAACACATTTTCGCTTGGTGACATATCCTTAATAACCTACAAAGTAATTTAAACTCCTTTCTCTTCCAAGACTTTCTGTAAGATTTCTTTAGTGACTCCCTTCTTCTCCAACACCTTCCACTAGAATCTATTTATAAGAAATGGGAAACAAAACCAGATCTGAGCCGGTTCTGTTACTTCTGTAAATTTCTAGAAATATACTGTCTAGAAATATGTAAAAGTATGTTTTTTGTACTATTTTCTTTCTGTAAGAAAACTATATGTTCAACAAAAGCTCCAGAATGTGTTGAACATTGTACTAAACTTGAAAATCATGTAAAAGCCCTTACAAGTATACCTCATCTCATAAAGACAAGGAAAATAGCTATAAAAAGTTTTTGCTTAATCCATCTCAATTTGTTTAACCACCAATCCCACCACTCTCAAGAATCATCAGCAATAGACCAAATAATTTTTCCCGATGGTATGATACCAACCCCTTGGGAAAGAAAGAAGAAAGGCTTTCCACTGTAATAAATTGCATTTCACAAGCAAAATTAGGTTGAAGTTCCCTATCAATAAAGCAAATTCCAAAGGAGCATTTAAGGGAAAACAAAAATCATGCAGAAAAGATGAAGGATAGGGAGAAAAACCTCCCCACACTATGATGATATTCTCTGCCCAAAATGGTTTCTTGTGTTCTTTAAAACATTACCCTGAGCACGCTAGTCGCATTGTACAAAGCAGAAAACAAAAATGACAAGGACCACCTACATGATAAATGAATACGCCTAAGAAGATTTTGACATTACCTATAATCTCACCAACGAAAGGGTGATACAACCTAATGGAGAGTTAAAAATTATATAAAACTAATCAAAAAAATTCCCAGACCTTCCATTAACAGCTAGTTATGAGCAATACAAATTATATAAAGCTAAATGGGTGGTCACCATAGGCAATGAGCTCACTTGCCAACTGCTGGTTAAGAGTTTCAGATAAATAAAGAATCAAATTTGCATTTCCCCAGTCTCATATTCTATTTGGTGCCAAAAAGTCAAACAAGTAATATATAAAGACATTCTACAGAGTAATATAGGCCATTTCACTGCATCTCCTGACGCTTCATTTGCATGGATTGGAAACTAATAGAATGGAAGAAAAATATTTATCTTGAAAGTAAATTTACATACCACGAACTCTTTTGCTGTTTCACTAACATAACTTCCATCCTTGTGTTTGTGTGTTACTTCAAAAAATTCCAAATGTGAAGGCTTCTACCATTTTCAACTTACCATACAGAATTAAGAGCAAACAAGTATATTTAATAGAATGTCAAACTTAAAAGTAAATAAGCAGTGAAAATTATACAAATTAAACAACAATGATCATCAGATGAAATCATAGATATAGACAAACCTGATCGAGCGAGGGAGGGAGGGCGAGCCGAGGCGAGCGAGCGAGCGAGGGAGGGCGAGGCGAGGCGAGCGAGGGAGGGAAGGCGAGCCGAGGCGAGCGTGATCGAGGGAGGCAGCGAGTGCGAGGGTGATCGAGGGAGGCAGCGAGGCGCGAGCGAGAGAACCGGTTAGGGTTTGCAAGGGGGGGATTTTGGAAGAAATCGATCGAAGGCGTTGAGGGAAAGAAATGGGTCGGGCGCGCGCAGGGTATATATAGATCCTATCCCCAGCGGTTTTAAAACCGCCGGTAAAGGGTATACATAACCGACAGTTTAAAAACCGCCGATTATGGTCAACATCACCGGCGGTTTTAAAAAATCGCCGGAGATATATATGCTATAACCGGCGGTTTTAAAAAATCGCCGAAGATATATATGCTATAATCGGCGGTTTTTAAACCGCCGATCATGTTGACCCCATCACTGGCGGTTTTATAAACCGCCGGTAATGGTAATGTTTTCCCGTCACTTAATGAAATCGCCGGGAAAACTTCGCCGGCAATAACACTTTTCCTTGTAGTGATGTGAGTGTTTTTTAAAATATTCAAAGTGGGCATAAGAATCTGTCTCCCACTCTTTGTTGTCTTGAAGTGCTTGTCCAACTATAAAAGGCTGTATGTTTCGAAACATGTTGTCTATGTTTCATAACCTTAGTGTATTTTTGTGATGTTTCGAAACCTACTTTTCTGTCTTGTCTCTAACGACTATAAACGATCAGATTTCTATCTCTTGATATAAATAGCAGGTATTTGAAGACAAGAAGAGATTGATCAAGCAAGAAAAAAAAAAAGAGCACACGCTAGAGGCACACACTCAAGCACAAGTGGTGATCAAAATGTTTGATTGAGCATTCAAAAGAAGATCCACACATAACTTTTCTCTTGTGCATTGAAAATGAGAAGGAGAAGCAAGCTGAAACAAGAAGTTATATCCTCTCTAGCTCTCCTCATCTCAAGCCGGTACAAAGGTTTGTACATTCACTGGTAAGGCATTTATTGCTCATTGGATTGTAAAAGATAAAACTTTATTTATCTTGATTGTTATAAGGTTTGAGTTTAGCCTAAAACTTATTATAGTGTAAAGGTTTGAGTTGAGCCTAAAACTTATTGTGTCAAAGGGTTGGGGTTGAGTTTAACCTTAAAAACTCATTTGGTGTAAGGTTTGAGTTAAGCCCGTAAAAACTCACTTGGTGCTAGCTTTGAGTTGAACCCATAAAAACTCACTTTATAAGGTTTTAGGGTGAACCGTGGTAAAACCCTTGTTGTGGTTGATCACTAGTAAATGTGATTGAGATTGAAAATCCTTCAAGTGGGTAAGGTTGAAGGTAGTGGACTAGACAGGGTGCCAAACCACTATATATCTTGTGTACAAGTGTTCTTTCATTTTTGCCTATCGTTATTGCCTATTGCACATGTTTCCATAAGTTTTGTTATCAAAGACTAAAATAGTTTTCTTGAGCATAAGTTTATACATATTCATATAAACATATCTTTGATATACAAACACCTTTGGTATATTCTTATTTATGTAAATCATCTTTGCCAAAGATCATTAGTTTGAAATACAAGTTAAAAGATTTCGAATCAAGCAAAACATAAAAGTATATTTTGAAACATACAATCTATATTTCGAAACTAGCAAAACAATAAGGTATATTTCGAAACATATATAGTAGGTTTCGAAATCTACTTAACAGAAGTCTTATTTCAAAACATATAGCCTATATTTCAAAACCTAGTATTTCGCCAACAATCAAAGTTTTAAATTATCGAAAATTTATACAAATCCCAATTCACCTCCCCTCTTGGGATATATTTTCCATCATTAGGAACCAACAAATATCATTTTATTCGGGATATTATTGCTCGTGGTGAAGTCACTATAAGAAAAATCAGCACTCATGACAATCCTGCAGATATGTTAACTAAGTCCTTGACTATTGCAAAGTTCGAGCATTGCTTGGATTTGGATAGTATTCGTCAGAGAGATTGATTCTCCATGATTTCGTTGGAACAAAGAATTCTGAATAATTTCATTTGTGGATTTAGAGTCAAGGTGGAGATTTGTGATAATTATGACTCAAAATCCTTGTTTATCTATGATTATGTTTCCTAATTTGACCGTGACTATAACTTCGAATTTGAATGTGATTATGATGTTGTTCAGTCAAATTCGATTTTATGTGAAATTTATCTCATTTGAAGGAATATCCTCATGCATTATCTTCTGATCAGAATATGATTTCATGTGTTCATTCATAGATAATTTTAGGTTTATAAATAGGTGGATAGGTCACATGAAATCAAGACACAGAGTGTGTGCCAATATCACGTTTGTACTACCAATATCTGGTTAGTGATATTTTGTTCTTTCTGCTCGTGATTTTTTCTCAATTTGGGTTTTCCACGTAAATTCTATGTTCGTGTGTAGTTGATTGGTTTGATTGTGGTTTGTTGTCAATCCAATTTTGTAACAAGATAAAATACCCAAAAGAAAAATGAATTAATAAAATCAAAAACTGGGCAACCCGAATTGGTAGAGCCCATTAATATATACAAATATATATATATATGTTTAAAGCAAGGGTAGTAGCTAGGATGTCCTATTAAAAGCTAGGAGATTGTGACTGTGGGAGATCAAGACTACCACGCCTGATACTGTTAATAAGTGGTTGTAAGAGCTCTATCTAATCCCATAAAAGGTATGTGAGGTTGTTGTTTTCTCCATAAAATAGAGGTGGTTACTACTAAACTTGAAAAAAAAAAATTAGAGATTTCAACTTAGTCTTAAAAAGTTGAGATTTCAGTTTAACCTATAAAAATTGAGAATCTAGCTGAGCCTATAAAAGCTATGTAAGGGTTATAGTTAATCTCTTGAAAAGCTATCCATTTTAATAGAGTGTTTAAATCCTTGATGTGTAAGTCAAGATAGTGGATATAAGCCTTTTTTTGGCTAAATTACTATAAATATTGTGTATTGTATTTGCTTCTTGTTTTCCTTTGCATTTGATTTTCACTTGCTGCATATTTTCATATCATGACCTAAGTTTTGTCTTCATATTTCAAGAATAAATATTTCTCATGAAATATGAAATTTGAAATCATAAATGTTTATCATTGTTAATCATCATTCTCAACATTAGTTTTTGTTTGAATGTAAATTCTCTCAAAATTAGTATTTATGCATGAATTTCAAAATTAGAAAGACTTTTGAAAACACCCAATTCACCCCCCTCTTGAGTACATTCTCCTAAAGGTAAATTACATGGAAGTATTGAAATTAGATTGGTCTTAATAATTTAACTAAGAATCAATCTATCTCCCATTCAGATGGTAATCTAAGTAGATCATCAAGGAACACATCCACAAACTCCTTCACCATTTCAACCTCCTTTGGTTTCTTAAGAGGTTCTTTAACTTCTGTTATATGAGCCAAGTATCCATAAGCTCTATTTTCCAACAATCATCCAATTTCTATGGTTTATTGTGGTATTTCTTTGTCAGCATCAAAAGGGAAGAGATTGTTGAATCATTTTCATGAGTCCTAATGATTTTGATGCTTAACAAAACAAATCATGAAAGTATGAAGTGTCTTTAAGTTTAGATGAAAAATAATCGAGTATGAAATGAAGAAAACCAAGTTTGAGATTTCTAGAGTCTAATACTCGAGTATTGAAATGTATTGAAAAATGATACTTGAGTATTTCCTTAAGAAACCAAGAGCATTCCTAATGCAGTTAAAAAATATTCAAAGTACAATAATATAATACTCAAGTATTGTAATGTAGCATAGAGAGTTTTAAGAAACATCAAAAAATACTCGAGTATAGGAATATAATACTCAAGTATTACGTTGTAGCACAAAGAGATTCATAAGCAATAACAAAAAAAATATTCTAGTACAAGTATGTAATACTTGAGTATTGCACTATAACACAAAAAGGGTTTCAAGTAGAAACAAAAAATACTTGATTATTGAGTAAAAATACCTGGGTACTTGAAGTTTACACACACCTAAAATCTAAAATAATGCTCTGCACGATACTCGACTACCATACTTATGACACTCAAGTATATAACATCATGCGTCCGAAAATTTGAACTTCAAGCGTTGAAATGGAATCCGTTTAGCCTAATACAATTTCTAATGTGTATTTAACCTTTATCTAATTTTTACAGACTAACTTTTATAGACTTCAGCTTGCTAATTTCGGCTTAAAGAACAAAATAGGGTTCTTAACAACTATTATGGGCTTGACAACTATTACTCCCTCTAATAGTCACAAAGGCAACTGACTGTTTGACCAGTGGATATAAGGACGTGAAAAAGAGAAGAAAAAATGGGAGTGCTTGAGCCAAACAACCTGAAAGAACAAGAGCTTCATGTTCATTCTCCTTCTAATTTTTTTTTTACAATTTTTACTACCCAAAAAAGAGAGCTTTGTTGTAGATTTGAGAATCCTTCCAGTGTGCTTATTGTAACACACCATGAGTATTATCTCTTATAGGTTTTTTTTTTTTTTTTTGTACTGTGAGTGTATCTCACAAATCCTCTTTCCTAAACTGTAAAATTGATTAGTGAGAGATTATTGATTTAACCCTAGAAAAGCATTTGTAAGGTTAGGTGATTGAGCCTATAAAAAGACACAACAGAATGTTAGGTGCTTGAGCTTGTGAAAAAGTATAAGGAATGTTTTTTCTTAAGCCTATGTAAAAAGCATAAGATTACTAGAAAAGTGATTGATAGTGCTTGCCTCTTCAAAAAGTACTTCAATAGTGAATTTACAAAATCTTTGGCGAGGAGTCAAACTAGTGGGCGTAGGCAAGTTACTGAACCACTATAACCACTACTTTGGCGAGGAGTCAAAGTAGTGGGCGTAAGCAAGTTACTGAACCACTATAAACACTGGTGTCATCTCTACTTATTCTTTTCTATTTGCTATTGTTTATTTCTTCTATATTTTAATTTAGCAAAAAAATTTCAAAGCTTAATTCACCTATCTCTTAAGCTTCACCTGGCTAATATCATTTCAACAAGTGGTATTAGAGCAAGTTTCTCATTTTAAATATTTAACAGCCCAGGAACAAAGATCCAACTAGCTCAAGTACCAAGTGGAAGCATCCAAGAAAGGCAATCTTGCAACAAACCACCATTCTTTATCGACAACAACTATACCTAATGGAATAATAGAAAACCTTCAATCTATCCAAAGATGTCAAAGCTTGGAGAATTATTATGAACAATTTCACCCGGCCAATCATTAAGGAAGACAATATAAAGGTGCCAAACCCAGAAGAGGAATGGGATGAGAAGGATATAAAGTCCATCAAGCTAAATGCAGTTGTTGTGAACATGCTATAGTGCGCCATAAATGCTAAGGAATACAATCGATTATCCTCATGTGAGTAAAAAAAAAAGATCTGGGATAAACTCGAGGTAGGAAAACATCTAGAAATTATTGCACAAACAGATTTGAAAGACAAAAAGAAGAATAAGGTTCTTGCAGCTTGGAGTGATGAAGATACATCTTGCCTTATCATCGTCTAGCCATAAGTCAGAAGAAATGGCAAATCTGTCTTATGGAAAAAAAAGACACTGAGGTAAGCTCTTATAACTCTTACGACATTTTTATTTCTTCTTTTAGTAACAATCAATCTATTAATGGGATTAACAAGGAACTAGAAGAAAATACGTGAAACATTACAACATGATTTAGAAAAAACAAGAGAAAAGAATAAAATTTTAGAAAAAGAAAATTCTATTTTGAAGTCCAATATCACTTACCTACAAAACAAATTGGATGATGCCAAAGTTACATTAACTATGTTTGTAAATGGTAGCAAAAGTCTTAACAAAATCTTGAGATCACAAAAAGGATTCTACGATTGTTAAGAAATTTGTGTTTCGATTAATGGAAAAAATATCTTTAGAAAATCTATTTTTCAATAAATTTGGTTTAGTGATGATCTCCAAAACATTTTTACTTTAAATATTTATTGTATTGGAAAATTCATGCTCATATATTTCAAAACGACAAAATATGTTCATATATATATATCAATCGAGCATGATAAGCTTTTGAGAAAAGATCTTTTGAAAAATGACTATGTATAAAAGCCTTTCAAAAAATATTGCTTAATGTTTGTCTTAATGGAGTGTTGAAGTGATTCAACTGATTATTGTGAAGTTTCAACTCGAGTACATGATATACATGAATACTCTTCTCAATGTTTCAATCGAGTTTGGTACTTCATATAATCATAAGGAAATCTTTCTTATACCCGAGTATGCCTTGAGATTAACTTTGTATCTACAAGAGAATCAAAGTTTGAGCATATATTGAATAAAGTAAACTTGTTACTATAATCGACTAATATGCTTGAATCAATCGGGTATTTGTTGGTTAAGAGCTTTACACAATTGTTTTTATTATTTGAAAATCATTAGGTATTTTTCTATATGATTCTCAGGTTAGTCGAATATATGCTTTCTAAAGATATATTTGAATTGACTATTAAGGATCTATCAATCGAGTGAGTTATGCATGCTCTCTATATCTTTTAAACTCAGTCGAGTGTTCTCTTGAGTTAATCGAGTAAAGTTTTGACTAAATATGGCTATGTCTCAATGCTTAAAAATTAGTAGAGTATTGTATATTTGTACTCGGGTATACATTCCCAATAGTCAAGTAAGTCTAGCCTAGTAGTCAAGTTTTTTATATGTGTTTTATGTGGCTTATGAGTTAATCGAGTAATGTTTGGTCATACTCGAGTAAACTTTACATAATTGATTACCTATTTTATTCAATCGATTGGAAGATTTTTCATTAGTCAAGTATCTTTTTAATCCATCCAAGTAACTGTCATATGAATTTGAAATTTATAGCATTAGGCGCATTCAATGTTTGACAGTTTACACTTTTCAGTTCATTAAATGATGATCGGACGACATGAGCTTTCTTGTATAAATTAATAAATGTTATTTGAAATCATTAGAGGCAAAAAGTGACAATTATGCGACAAAATGGAACATCCATTTTGAAATCTATCATGACAGCTAGCATTTAGTGCATGAAATCTATAAATAGAAGAAGAAGCTGCTTGAAGAAGGTTAACTAATCTATTCACGTGCATACATTACTTTAAATGAGCTTCACGAGTTCTTCCTATTTTTTAATCTTGCTTCTCACGATCTATTCATTCAAAAATCTTTTTGTGAGAAATTGTTTGAGAGTGAGCTTTATCTCAAATCTTGTAACTCTCTAAGTCAAGAGAAGAGTCTTTGAGCTTACTATTCTATTCATCATTTTCTTGTGTTTTCCTATCACAAACTCATTGTGAACTTGTATAAAGGTTATTCCTTAGCCTTTAAAAGGTAGTGGTTCTGGCTTAGCCTATTTGAAAAGCCAAGTTGTAAAGGTTAAACCTTGCCTTGTGAAAAGGTTGTGGTTGTGGCTGGGCCCTTTGTAAAAAATCAAGTGTAAAGGTTTGAAGTGAGCCTGCTAAAACTATAAGGTAATATAATACACCAGTGGATGTGATTGAAAAATCCTTGGTCGCCGATCAAGATAGTGGACTAAGCAGTTGAGCCTGAATCACTCTACATCTTGTGTACTGCTTTCTTAAATTTATTTACAACATTACTTCCTTGATTTCTTTCAATTAAGTTTATTTCTTAAAAAGGGTGAAAAAACATAATTTACCCCCCTCTTAAGCTAACTATTTTATCAATGATAAACCCAGTTTGGGTTATAATGCTGGCATTCAAATGAATTTTAGACAAACTTTTGGATCTAAAACTATAACTCAAATGAAATGTTCCTTTTGTAAGTATTACGGTAATGAACATCCTTCATGTCCCATTAGAAGAAAAGTCCATACAAGGGTAAAAAGATTTGGATTTCAAATGAGGATGTAGTTGACAAATCTAAAAACATTTGGGTATCAAAGCTTAAAACATGTGTCGGGGGTTGATTCCTCCAACCTGAAAGTCAATCCTCGACTCATAAGCATAAAGGATACATGTAATAAATCATGATTTATTGTGATTCTAATCATATGGACCCAAAATAATCGTGGGGATCAATTGCTTGTTTTACATCTATCATATAGATAAAGTGTTTTGTAAAACTTACTTAGCTTAAGAGGGGTGAATTAAGATTTCACCCTTTAAAAAATAAGTTAAAGCTGAAAGTAAAAAATAAATCGTAAGATAATAGTACTCCGGGATATATAGTGCTTCAGTTATGCCTACTCCACTACCTTGGCTCCTTATCAAGGATTTGGTCAACCAAACTTACTTTGGGTAGCTTTCAAAATAGGCTCAGCTACAAACCTTTACAGCCGATTGTTTTTAAATAGGATTAGCCACAACCAAGGCTTTTTACAAGGATCAGGCTTAACCTTTACAATTTCACAAGAGAATATGAATAAATAATACAAGAGAAAGTATAAAATGATACAAGATTACAAACACTTATTTTGGGTTTACAAAGAAAAAGGGGAATAGAAAAATATAAGCTCAATCCCTTTTCTCTTTGATGGATGTAAAACACTGAAACACTATTGAAGGCTTAGGATTCTCGAGATTTCTTTTTGTTTTCAAGTTCACAACTTCTTGTTCTTCTTTAGATTTGCAACTTATATGGAATTATGTTCTTTAACGCTTCTATTGAATTGCCTTGTACAAGGGAATGTTCTTTGTGTCTTAATTTTCATTTTTTGTCTTTATAACATCTCAAAAATCAGTTAGAACATCAAATTTCATGTACAATTTATCCGAAAAGTTTTTATCAACATTTAATGTTCTAAAAAGTAAAGACTAGTTGCATTTAATGCTCTATAACGACTATAAATTTCAAAATTTATTAAACATTACTCAATTACAAATTGTCATTTAATCGACTAAATTATATGTTTACTCAAGTATAGAAGTTTTGTACTCAAATATTTTTCCGACTCACTCGATTACAAATTGTTTTCACTCAATTAAAATTTTGAGGCAGAAAATTGTAAAGATTATTCAATTGAAAAGCTTTATTTAGTCGAGTATAATTAAAGTATTACTCGATTACAATTTTAAATACTCGATTACATCAAAGTACCTGATACTTAACAGATTTCTAGAAGATATGTACTCGATTACAAATGAGGTTTACTTGAGTACACTTAGGTCATTACTTGATTACAAATTTTAAGTACTCGATTAATTTTGTTTCGCTAGAAACTGTTAGTGTTAGTGCCCTAAATGCTAGATTTACACTAGATTTGACGTATGTGTTTGGCAATACTCAGGATCTTTCAACATGCAATGGAGATTTGGAGAGATCCTCTTAGTAGGTTGATGTGTTCGACCGAAGTCAAAGAGTTGACGTGTCCTTTCTGCTACATGGCTATGGACCTAGAAAGTCAAACACATATCGAGTGTTATTTTGATTTGTGATCTATCGTTGTAAGCATGCTCATTTTTGTTAAAGTGTTAATGATGTCGACTGCGATTATGTGTTAATCAGTAAGATTCAATTATATGGGAGACTGTTAAATGTTAGTTAGGCACACTGTTAAAGAGTTAACGGGGCTTTAGTTTCACTAAATGTTAGTGAAAAGGCTATTGTGATAATAGTCGGGCTAAGTGCAATATGTGTATAGTTTAAAGGTGGTTGTTGGCAAAATTGTCAACCGATTGAAGAAAGGTTGTCAACCATTTTAGAATAGTTGACCATTTCCTTTATGTTGTTGATCGTTTCTATCAAGCACAACTTCCCATGATTGTGTTCTATATATTAGAGTGGCGATGGTAAAGCGACCATGTAACGATTTGCTCTTCCCCGGTGTCCCGTTATTCTCAAGATTTTTTTTTTCACAATTTTCTCAATATAAAATCCCCATATATAAACACATATAACATTTGATATGATAAGCTAAGGAATGTTAAACATTCGCGAAAGCTAGAATCAAAACCTGAGGGATATCATAATTTCATACAAACACAACTGTACACTATTGTTCTCAACAGACAATAAATTACAATATCCAATAAGGGAATTAACATATAACACTAGGCTTCAAACATGAATTGAATTGAAATTACGCTTCGACCACTCTTTTTCCTTTCTTACTACTCGATTCACCTGGAACATGGAATATTCCAAGGATAAAAATCCAAATTAGAAGATGAATCTTTTAAGTAAGGGTTAAAATAAATTTCATGAATAAATGATGCAAGAACATGAATAAACCAACACCCTAGGGTGGCCTTCACCAGTATTCTAGCCCCAACGCAGAACCCTAGGCAGTCGTCCCAGTAATTCTCACTTTGGGAAAAATCCATCACTGGCGCGGGAGACTCCTGTGGTCATTCCGATAATTCTTACTTGGGGAAATATAGTAATGCTACTAGGGCAACATTCCATCCCACTGAGATTAACATGAATGGCACAATTATTGATATGCCAATAATATCATGTTCAATGCAATATTACCATTACCGAGGCAATATAAAATAAATATGCATATATGTAACAAAATGCACATAAATACCATAAACAGACAAATCCCTCGTAAATTCCTTAATCATTTAGGCAAGCATATCACGTATAAATTTTTGAAAAAAATCACTCACCTTGATTTAGCTTCTCAGCCTTCCTCGATATGCATGACTTGACCTCGAAACATGTGCCCAGATAATTTTCTTGTCAAATTTTTCATAAAATTAATAAAACTTAATTTCTTAATTTTTTAGAATTTGTTTCCATTTTTTCCCCTTTTTCTCTATTTTTTCCTATTTTTCTCTTTTTCTTACCTTCTCACACTCCCGCAGCCACTCACCAAGCACGTGCTCCCATGCACCCGTAATCAGTCATCTTCTCCAGCCTTCTCCTCATCTTTGGCGACTAGTTTTTGCTAGTTTTCTTTGAATTTTCCTCCCTTCCTGACTTGATTTTTCCTCTTGAACCCAATGGTATGCCTATTGCACGATAATTCTTGCTGGAACACCCTTGATTTGGCCATTAAACCTCGTTTCTAATGACTTCTTGATTTTTCAACAAAGGTTAAAACCACCTCAAATTGACACCATACTCACTTAAGCTTTTTAGAAATGATCTCCACAACTTGGAGAACAAAAGCCCCTTAATAAAACTCTTAAACTTTCCATCGATTGCTCGGATTACATGATTTAATTTTGTAAAACCCTTAGCCCATTTTCATGCTATTTATAGCCTCTCCGATTGACTTTTCAACCAATCATGACCGTGCCTTGCACCAGAAGGCCTAGGTCTCGGCTACGATGGCCTAAGGCACCCTCAAATGGCCGAGATTCGACCCCAACATCAATGGCCAGTGCAGTCGTTAACCTTTTGGCAGGTTTCACACTGCCTTTGCAGATTTGCCCTTCTTCTTTCAATTTCTTTCACTTTGGCCCTCATTCCTCAAGTTCCAAAAATTTGCACTTAATCCCCATAACTTTAAAATTTACACTTGCCCCCCTAAATTTTAAAAAAAATCACTTATGCTCCAAAATAATTACACTTGAGTTCTCAATATATTTTCGGGTATTACAGACCACCACTGCTTGCTAAAGGCTTAAGGAAGCCTAGAAAGAATTCTAAAGAACTCTTTCAGCCGATCTTTTTCCTACTTACTCTTGGTTGCATCCTTCTTCTTCATTCTCTATTGTCGCGAGCAAGAAATGGGTACTTGTAATACCCAGAATTTTATATCAAAAGTATTTAGAAATCTTTTGGGTCTAAATGCAGTTTATCATACTTTCAGGCCAATGTGTAAATTTTAAAACACAAACGAAAAGGTAAGTGATCTCACCAAAATGAAACTTGGTCCAAAGAGGTAAAGGTTCTCAAAAACCAAGAGATTCGAGGAAATCTAGGATCAAAATGCACAGTTAAAGGCATTCGGGCCAAAGTGAAAAATTTAGAATTTGATCGAGGGTGGTCAAAATGAGGTTTTTCCTAAAATTTTGGGGGTGTATCAAGTCATCCTAAACTTATGGGGTCTAATGGAATAAGTGAAAAACCCAGGGTTTGAGAGATAAGGGCAAAAACGTGAAATATCAAGAGTTGGGGGTGAAAGTATAAATAAAAGAAAATAGGTGTGAAACTTGCAAATCATTGGCCAATTTTGCGGTGGTCGTCGGCGAGGCTTCCAAGAGGCTCAAGAGTTCTCTCTAGGCCATCATGACTCGATTGGGCAAAGGTATTGGCTGGGATCAACGGTGAGATGACGGGAATCAATTTTTAAAAAAAATTGGAAACTGGCCGAAATTTTTAAAGGATTTTTCACCATCATTTAGCTTGATTCAAGGCTTGTAATGATCAGATTCGAAGCTTAGGATGTAACAAAGCTTATGTGTGGTCGAAATTTTGGTGAAAATAGGTATAAATAGGGTTCAAAAGGCTGAGGGTTTTATTCAAAATCGAAGGCAAATCGGGGAGTTTTAGCAAGAATCAAGTGTTGAGAGCATAGGGCTTTTGTTCCTTGAGTTCTTAGGAGCATTTCTAGAGAATTTGGGAGGTTTTAGCATAGATTTTAAGGGGTTTCAGAGGCTTGGCCAGAAAATCAGGATTCGCCAGAACCGACCCTGTAAATGGCCATTTGAGGCTTTTTCGGTGAGGGTTTCAGGAAACACGGGGTATCTCTAGGACCGACTTGAAGAGGGCTACAAGGAGGTACGATCGGATTTGTTATTGGAGCAAAGTTACAGTCGTCGTCACCAGAAAAGATGACCAGAGAAGACAAGGTGCGTGTGCTACACGCTTGGACTTCACTCTCAACCATGCACTTGGCATGTGAGGCACGGTATTTTTCTGAAATTAATTTTAAAATTTTTAGAAAATTATTTTAGGAATATTTGTGGAAAAATATTTGGTGAAAATAGGTGTTATGTATTTATTACACATTTTCAAAGAGAAGGGAAATTACGGAAAAGAGAGAAAAATAAGGAAAATTGAGAAAATTATGGAAGAAAATAGGAAAACCCTAAATATTGATTTCCCTGGATAATTACTGGCCAGGAAAGGATTACTATAAGTTTTGGGGTTTTACACGCTATTCGAGGTCGACACGTTTATCAAGGAACACGTCGAATTACTGTCCAAGGTGAGTGAGCAATCTTTTCAAAACCTAATATGTTTTATGTGGGTGGTTCATCCCGAGGTTCACTTTATGGTTTCACTTCGAGGTGATTGATTTATATGTGATTATACTGCCTTTTTGATTTTAAGCATACTATGCATATCAAGTTATTTTCACGTAATGCATCAACAGGATATGATTTGTGAAATTGCATGGCAAGTGGTTTTCGTTGCATTATTATATTGAAATCATGTCATAGTCCAGTGGGACGGGATGGGGTCTTCTTGAGAATGGGATAAGGTTAATCTCTATTGATCGAGTGACAATGTTGGGCACTCGGAGATTAAGTATGTCGCGGCAAGGTCAATCCCAATGATGTGTGGAATGGATTTTCCACGAGAGGTTGAGTATGCCAGGGAGATTTCTCAAGGTTGACATGTCATATTAATTTGTATATGCCATGCTAATGTTCATGCATTCTATAAAATTGTTTACGTGCCATTACTTAGATGATTCAGCATCTAATCTGGGTTCTGCCCCTGGAACATTCAAACATTCCAAACGAGGGTCGCAACAGGGATGAAGACGTGATCGGATAGAATTGAGGAAGTACAAGCGTGTTAGATGATATTTATGTTTTCTTTCAATTATGTAATCCTTATTTTGTTTGGAAAACGGTTTGTTTAAATGGTTGTAATATCTTATGATGTTAGGTTTTGTTATTTCTGTTGCGTGAGGTTATGCTTTGTTTAGCTTAAATCTATTAGTCTTAATAATACAAAGGTTAAACTAGGGTTCTGAGATTTTGTTAGCATATGAAGATTGTTCTTTGGAAACACTGCGCGTGTATGGATCTTATGTATTTGTGAAAATGTAATATTCAGCATTAAGCGATGGAAGGATCCAAACAACTTACCCTGATGGGCCTACGCGAACTTCCTAGGGGGTCACCCATCCTTGAGCTTCCCCTGTTCAAGCACGCTTAACTCGAGAGTTCTTTGCCTACATTCAGGTGATTCAACATCTAATCTGGGTTCTGTCCCTGGAATATTCAAACGTTCCAAACGAGGGTTGCTACAGGGATGAGGACGTGATCGGATAGAGTTAGGGAAGTACGAGCGTGTTAGATGATATTTATGTTTTCTTTCAGTTATGTAATCCTTATTTTGTTTGGAATACGGTTTGTTTAAATGGTTGTAATATCTTATGATGTTAGGTTTTGTTATTTCCGCTACATGAGGTTATGCTTTGTTTAGTTCAGATCTGTTGGTCTTAATAATACAAAGGTTAAACTAGGGTTCTGAGATTTTGTTAGCATGTGAAGATTGTTTTTTGAAAACATTGCGCGCGTGTATGGATCTTATGTATTGGCAAAAATGTAATATCCCGCATCAAACGATAGGAAGGACCGGAACAACTTACCCTGATGGGTCTACGCGAACTTTCCAGGGGGTCACCCATCATTGAGCTTCCTCAGTTCAAGCTCGCTTAAGCCGAGAGTTCTTTGCATACATTCAGCCCAAAAGGTATCTAGCTGGTGTTGTTTCATTCCTTACTTATCCTCGATATATAGTACCATTCTCTGGGTTCTTGAGGTATTACAGAAAATCTTGGTAACTTCTTATAGTGGCACTCCCGGCCAGGAGGGGTGTTACAGTACCTACTCCCCTGCATCTTTCTAACTATTTCTCGTTCTTGGTCTCTAGCTATTTGATAGCAAGTTGCAACCTGTGGGATAGCTTTAGCTTCTGGTCACCTTCACCAAGAGAGTGCTAGCTATGCTTTGGTGAAGGGTTCGGTGGAAGCTCGAGTGTGGACGGACTAGGACCTCTACATTTATGGAAGCGAGCTTGTCAAACAATTTGTAGGTTCGTGGGAGCATTTTGGAGTGGATTCGTGGACAACCAGTTACACCAAATCATCCTAGAGTATTCCTATGCAACCCTCTATGGATGGTTTTGTATTTAGTGCATGTGGATGGCATATACCGGGTCCTACAAAGGTTGTTTTTGCTTTCATTATGCGTTTGTTATGAAAAAGTTTTAAAACCTCCTGGCCCTTGCATTGATCCACCAAATATTGGTTTTTGGGGCTTCGCTCTTTCAAAAACTTGCATTATCTACTCAAATACAAACTATATTTAGTTGAGTATAATTTATGCTTACTTGAATATACTATAATATTTTGTAAACAACTTTAGCTTACTCGATTGTAAATAAGATTCACTCAATTAAAATGATATGGCTTATTTGATTTGACTTTAAGGTTTATTTAAAGAGATCATTACTTGAGTATATAATATTTTTACTCAAATAAAATATTTAATTCTGAAAGATACTCGATTACATAGAACTTTTTACTCGATTACAAGAACAAACTTTTCTGACTTAATATGATTAACCGCTACATTACTCGAGTAACATAGATTTGTACTTAATTAAGAAAGCTTATTTATTCAATTGATTATAGGCATTACTCAATTATTTTTACTAACATATGTTATCATTAGCACACTATTTTGATCATCATCATTAACTAATATTATCCTATTTCCTCATCAATTCAAAACTTAACAAATTACTTAAACATGTTTCAAAGTAAAATTCTAGGAGAACTCACTCATGGGGTAAGAACTCAATCATCTTTTAGAAATCAATGTGAGTTTATTGTTTTTTTTTTCATATTTTGAACTTGAAAACCTAGAAGAAGCCTTAAGCGACCCAAATTAGGTATTAGCTATGCAAGAGGAGCTAAGCCAATTTGGGCACAATAACGAGTGGGCTCTAGTAGCTAGACTACAATACCCCGGGGGCCCAGAGAAGTTAGTATATATCGAGAATAGTGTAAAAAAGGAAACAACACCAGCTGGATACCTTTTGAGCTGAATGTAGGCAAGGAACTCCAGGGTTAAGCGTGCTTGAGCTGGGAGCAGTTCAAGGATGGGTGACCCCCTGGGAAGTTCGTGTAGGCCCATCAGGGTAAGTTGTTCTGATCCTTCCTATCGCTCGATACGGGATGTTACAGGTGGTATCAGAGCCGACCCTTGGTGAAGGCGGTCCGACGAGGGCGAGGAGTGGCGTTGGGGCTCGAGGGCTTGTACAAGGAGCGGCTTCTGGCAGGCTTCTAGGATGGTAGCCCCCAAAGGGAGAAGATCTGGGACCAGTTGTAAGGTCGCATGACGAGGACGTCATGTGCTCAAGGGGGGAGAATGTAATACCCCGGGGGCCCAGAGAAGTTAGTATATATCGAGGATAGTGTAAAAAGAAAACAACACCAACTGGATACATTTTGGGCTGAATGTAGGCAAGGAACTCTAGGGTTAAGCGTGCTTGAACTGGGAGCAGTTCAAAGATGGGTGACTCCCTGGGAAGTTTGTGTAGGCCCATCAGGGTAAGTTGTTCCAGTCCTTCCTATCGCTCAATACGGGATGTTACATAGACCTAAAGATAGACTAGCAATTGACAACTAAATAGCTTTTTAGAAATAAGATGGATCAAGATGGAATTGTCATTAATAATAAAACTAGACTTGTAAGAGGGGATAAACAATGATGGAACATATGGTCTTGTAGCTAGATTGAGGCTATAAGGCTATTCTTAGCTTTTGCATGTCATAAAAATTTTAAAGTTTTTCAAAATGAATTTAAAAAGTGTATATTTAAATGGTTTTATAAATGAAGAGATTTATGTGAGACAACCACTTAATTTTCTAGATACTATATGTCTTGACCATGTTTATAAACTCTCAAAAGTTTTACATGGTCTTAAATAAACCTCAACAGATTGGTATGATAGGTTAAACAAATTTTTTTTAGACAATGGGTTCAAAAAGGGAAAAGTAGATACCACATTGTTCATTAAGAATGATTGCAATGATATATTAATTGTTCAAATATATGTTGATTTTATTTTTGGATCTATTAACTATGCAAGGATTTTTCTAAATCTATGTAAGAAGAATTTGAAATGGGCATGGTTGAAGAGATTATTTCTTTCTAAGACTACAAGTCAAACAACTCAAGGAAGAAATTTTCATTAACCAATCCAAATATGTGAAAGACTTACTGAAATACAAAATGGAAGATGCAAAAGCAATTGACACTGCAATGAGCACATCTTTAAAGTTGACCAAGATGGAGGTTCAATAGGCTAAAAGCTATATAAAGGTATGATCAAATCTCTACTCTATTTGATTACCTCTAGGGAAGACATTCTTTTTTGTGTAAGACTAGGTGCTCGGTTCCAAAGTGATCCAAGAGAATCACATTTAGTAACAGTAAAAATGAATATTAAGATATTTAAAAAGTACTCAACTTTAAGATTATGGTACTCTAGAAACTCACCTTTGGTGCTTCATGCATATTCAAATGTTGATTTTATTGGTTGTAAAGTTGATAGAAAAAGTACTAGTGGCACTTGTCAATTTTTAGGAATGTAAAATTTTGCTAGCTTAAGAGAGGGTGAATTATGCTTTCACCCTTAAAAAAATTTTAAATAACTTAAAGCTGAAAATAAAAACAAACTGAAGATAGCAACATACCAAGATATATAGTGGTTCGGTTATGCCTATTCCACTGCCTTGGCTCCTCATCAAAAATTTAGTCAAACAAACTTACTTGGAAAGCTTTTGAAACAAACTCAGCTACTAATCTTAACAACCAATGGCTTTTAAATAAGATCAACCACAACCAATGCCTTTACTATGATTAGGTTTAATTTTTACAATATCACAAAAGAAATGTGAATAAAGAATACAAGAGAAGGTATAAGATGATATAAGATTACAGACTCTTCTCTTGAGTTTACAAAGAAATAGAAGAATGGAAAGATATAAGCT
Organism: Diospyros kaki; assembly: GCA_036245055.1. NCBI lineage: Eukaryota > Viridiplantae > Streptophyta > Magnoliopsida > Ericales > Ebenaceae > Diospyros > Diospyros kaki. Next base: position 11,927,405 of record BSEG01000003.1, read on the forward strand.
CAATCTCTCTTCCCTTTTGATGGATGTAAATAGTAAAGTACTCTAGAAAGCTTTTGAATTCTTCAGAGGTTCTTTTTCTTTTCAAGTTCACAACATTGTATTCTTCTTCAGAAATCAAGCTCCTTACATAGTATTTTGTTCTTTAATGCTTCTGCTGAGCTGTCTTAAAAGAGAGCATGTTCTTTGTATCTTAACTGTCAATTTTTGTCTCTACATCTCAAAAATTAGTTAAAACATCAAATTTCATGTATAATTTGTCTAAAAAGATTTTATCAGCATTTAATGTTTTGAAAAATGTTGGAATACACGTATGGTAGTATAGGTAAATTTAAATTTTTTTTGCATATCAGACATGCATAACGAAAGTCATAAATACTCACACCATACATAGTTTGAATATTTAAAGCAACATGATATTTCATCACATGAAATACAAAAAAAAAAAAAAAAACCTGTGGCTTGATGTCAAGTGGGTGTAGAAAATGTTTCTACATTGAGACCGAATCCTTCTTATCGTGTGGAGGGTTTAGTTCGTCCACACCTAGCAAGCTGCTCAGTACCACGTTGCAGTTTTAGTCTCGTGCTAGCCTAAGGATGTTGATTCACCAGCACCCATATGTCTCACTAGACTCTCTGGAATTTTCCACACGTAACAATAACACACCTGTAATTTTATCAAAAACAGAAGTAGAAGGAGACAACAAAGCAAAAGCCAAGTTGTAAACCCTCTCTATCAATCCCTCTCACCCATTTACTCTACCTCCCAAATTGCCCCCACCCCCTCCAATTTTGTGCCACGTGTTAAGCACTAATTTTGGCTAAGGCGGCATTGGAATCAACTACCAACCTTAAGGAGTCGACTGCTAAGTCAACTAGTAGCCTCAAGGAGTTAACTCCCATGATAATTAACTATCAAATTGAAACAGTTGACTCTGTAGTGCACCACCTCATTAACTTTTAACAAACTGTTGTTATTAACACTTAATGACATATCTAAAAATCACAATTAACAATTAATGAAGTTCAAAACACAATAGGTGCATAGTATCGATACCAAATGTCACGTTATATGGTGTGTGACTTTCTAGATTCACTACTCGTTAGTAAATAGATAAAGCCAAAACCCTTTTGACGCTAGCCGAAACACCTCGATCCATCACGAGAATCTTTCCATATTCTGGTGATGATTTGAAAGGTCTTAGGAAGCTCCTAACAGTAGTCCAACATAATATAGAAAGCAATGAAGTCAAATTTTAAGTTAGCCTATTATAGTTGTCAATTACCGTATAATATAATCCTTAGGTCATCTAACATCCTGATCGAGCTAGAGTCATGGAATGACAAACTCACAAACTCAGTAACTATGTGTCCGATCTTATCAGCGTGACTAGATGACACCTCAAGAAATACTTTCCTAATTAATCATATTGTCTTGGTCAAGGACTTTCCCGTCACACTAACAGTAGAACACATATGACATTCACCTCATCAGTGATGACGAGGGTGACAGATCCTATCCCTGAACACCTGCCTCCATGCACCAACAATTTGGAGCCACATAGATGAACGTCCCCACCTCGCAATTGGATGATTCGAAACATTAGAAAATCCTACACACCAATATACAAGACAACTATATTAGTTCAAGTCTACAGATCAAATCGCAACTCAAAGACCAAATCATTATTCACAATGCCATGTGATCAGTCATCGGTGTCACATTCACATATTCTTAACACCTTAAGAATAAGACTCTTAAACAAAAAATTTAGGGACTCATTCATATAACAAACTGGAAAGTTTAATGAATGATAATAAACTTGCCTTTTATTAATAGATATACAAAGATAAATTAAATGTATTTATTAATATACATGCCAGATGTCATCTAAATTTAGCATTAGAGCACATCACTAATAATCTCCCACTTGCACTAATACTAATTTATATCAAATGTACAACTAGTGCTTGAGTATATAAATATCAAAGTAGCATCCAATGGGTAAAACCTAAAAGATAATCAAGATATTCCATTATATTCGATCCCAATGGTTAAATATTTAATTTATGCTCAAATGATGTTTTGAAAGCCTTTTTGCAATGGTTAGAATCAAAACTGTGCATTTTTTGGATGTCTGTAATGACTATAATTTTAAGTTTCAGGACATTGTTACTTGAGTATAAAGAGGTTTGCAATTGAATATTTTTTTTATCTTTACTCAAGTAAACAAAGTTTGTAATCGACTAAATTTTGTCTATACTCGAGTACAAATAGTTTGTAATCAACTAATTTTGAAGTTTACTCGATTATAAAACTTTTGTAATCAATTACAAATCTGCTACAGAGACATAAATAAATTACTTGATTACAAATTAAATTTAATTGATTACACATCAACTTTTACTCAATTACAAAAGAAAAATACTCAATTATTTTTAGTACTTACTCGAGTGGATTAAAATTGAAATCGATTACACTTCTTCAACAAAAACTTGAAATAAATACTCAATTACAACTAAGATTTTAATCGATTAAACTCATTTACAAATTCATATAATTAATTACAAAAAAATCCAGAGACACGACAAAATACTAGACAGTTTATACTCGATTACTTTTGCTCTACCAAAGACTTGCAAAATCTACTCGAGTACAAAAGTATATTTAGTCAAGTACAAACTCTTGCATACTTGAATACAAATTACTTCCAATCGATTATATACTATGCAAACAAAAACTTACTTGAGTAAATTAAGATTTTTACTTGATTAAGATGATGAAAGCAAGGACTCACTTACTTAGAACAATGCTTTACTTGAGTAACATAGAATATTTACTCAATTAATACTTTGATATACTCACTTGAATCACTCTATCAACTTTCATTTTTAATATATTGTTTTGAATATCATCAAAACAATTTTCTTATTAACAACAACATCTAAATAAATAACATAAGCATTAAGCCCAATTATTTAAGATACTTAAAACACAAGTATCGTTTGTGAAAGTAGATTAAAATTATCTTTTCAATTACACTCACTTGATTACAAAGAAAGCTTTAATGGACCAAGATAATGAGATATTTTGATATCATGGAATTTCACTAGATTTTCAAAGAATAATAAGTTGAGTACACTAAATGTTAGTCAATTAAAAATATTCATTTCTACATCAAGGAAATATTATTCTACTAAATATGCAACATGACACATTCCATAAAAATACAACTACCCAAATAACTATTCATTCACATATACTTTATCAAATACACACACGTGAAACACACAAGTTAAATAGCTTACTTGCTACTTAATTGAGATAGAACATATAGAAGATTGCAAATACGTTGAGCACAATATATTTTACTCAACAACAAAACACAACACAAAGATGTGTTAGTTTGAGCATCATGATTTCTCATTTATATTTTACAATAACACATGTAAATTAAACAAAGCATATATGATTTCTATTCTATAAGTTCTAAAGCATCATATTTTGCAATATTGGATACTTGGAGAGATACTTGAATGATTTTGCTTTCCAAGCAACCAACATTCAAACAATGAGTTCTTCAAGTGTTCTTTCCTAAAATTTTTAGAACATTGAAATATATCACTTTTGGAGTCTTTTTCTTCAACAATTTGAAATTTAATAACACATCAAAATTTTCAAACAACAGGTTGATCAATTTTGTAGAGAAAATCAACAATAAAGTTCTCTAGATACAAGACAATGCACTCATTAAACAGAAATCACCAAGAAATATATTATGTAAAAGTGGTTCTCAAAATAAAATAAATTTGAGCCCTTATTTATGAGCAAATTAAGTTGTAAAATCAAAGAAAATATGGTATGTGATCTCATATTTCAGTTCTCTATATAAAACCACCGAGAAAAGTTATGGCTTAAAGATATGAAAATAATATTATCAAATAAATAGAGGAGCAATGGGTACAAAAATAATTAAAGTAATCAAAGAAATGAGACTTTTTTAGATCTTTGAAGTTCACATCTTAAATTTTCAGAGTTACCCTTTTAGATAATGCCTCATTATCTGCCTAACCAAAAAGAGAAAGATACCTTTGACTTTTCTTGATCAAGATAGGTATATATTATGAAGATATATAATTACTAAATATGATATGTTGTATAAATCTTTTCTACAAGACTTGGTTATTTGATACAAGATAAAATTTCAAGTTGAATGAGAACACATTTTAGTCGACTTAAGTTGTAGCTTTGGTTAACTGAAGTTGATGGTCCAATTGACTTAAAACTTTTATAAAAGACTTCAGTCACCTGAAAACTAAACTTTGATTAACTGAAATGGTCCAATGAATATACCTATAATATCTAAGATTTTTAAACTCAAATACTTGAAGAAATAAGATATTTTAAATAATTATAAAAGTTCCGAGATAAAAGTCCATTTTCTGAGTCAAGGGTAAAATCGTAATTATTGAGATTCAGGTAAAAGTGTAATTTATCAAAACCCTTAGGGTATTAGCGTAATAAACCCTTTTTTTAGGGGCATAAAGGCAATTTTAAGATGGCCCGGGAACCAAGTCGCAAGGGGTCTAAGTGCAATTACTCAAAAAATTTAAGCCAATGTGTAATTCTTGAAACACTATAACCAGGTTATTGGAGTAACGAACTGAACCAACTAACCATTGAAAGTCATGATGAGGTTGTGGATGTAAGTTTACATTCCAATACAACTTTAGATCATTTTGGATTTTAAATAACATTCCATTTTAAATTTGGATAACTTTGGAGTCCAAACCTTATTTAAATCAAGTATAGGGACATGTGACAAGCCACCATTGGCCACTTGGGGATAAGATTTGAAATAATTGTAGAAAATCTTAGAATATTTGGAATGATTGGAGAAGATTTTAGAAGATTTGGAATGATTGAAGAAGATTTTAGAGAATTTGGAATGATTATAAAAGATTATGGAAGATTTGAGAAAATTTTAAAATGATTAGAATATCTCAGAAAATTTGAAAAGATTTGGGAAGATCTTAAATGATTAAAATATCTTATAAGATTATAAAAAAGATTTGAAATGATTAAGAAATATTATAATATAATATAACATACTTGGCGGTCAAGTTTCAAGGCCTATAAATAGGAAGCACCATTTGGAGAAATTGGAGAAGAAATGAAAAAAGGAGAAAAATTAAATATTGAATTCCTTGAATATATACGATGGTTATGGTACGTTGAGACACTGATTTGAAAGTCGTTAGAAGCTTAGCACGAAAATCAAGGTTGGGCGAGAATTGAGGTGTTCTGGATTTTTCACTACCTAAAACTTGGTTTATTGTGAGTGGTTTTACTATTAAAACTTGACTTATTTCATACAAATAGTTTTGACTTGTGAGTGTTCATACCTAAAACTTGGTTTATCGTAAGTGGTTTTACTATCAAAACTTGGTTTGTTTTATACAAATAATTTTAACTTGTGAGTGTTCCTATCTAAAACTTGATTTATTGTAAGTAGTTTTATTTTCAAGACTTGGTTTGTTTTATACAAATAGTTTGACTTATGATAGGTTAATTTCATGCAGATGGTTCACACAAAATGTTTATATTTACTTATGCATTGAAATATCGTTAATGTGGTGCATCATTACATGTTGTGGTTATGGCATTAGCATGTGTATTGAAAATGGATAGTGTTTCCGGATTGCTTTTGAGTGAAAATGTAATCCCTGACGTGATTGTGGTGTGTCAAGGTTCCTGCATTGATGTTGACCCTCATGTGATAAGAAGTGATAATGATTGTTCTCGAGATGTCGGAGAGATGTGTTAATTTTGTCCCTCTCAAGTTATGATTGTGTTATACCAATGTGTCAATGTGATTATGTTGCCTATAGAGAAGTTGTTCTTTCATCTTGGTATAGGTTAAGTGTTGTTTGGGATTCTCCTAGGCTGGAACATGTCGAGGTATGTCAGTTCATTCATGGTCTTGCATTTACTCATGAAAATGTTTTGAACTCTAACTTAGTTTATTCAACATTTAATTTGGACGGTATTTTTGGAATATTTAAACATTCCAAGAGAAAGTAATGACACCAAGAGAAAATAGGTCATCGAGATGTAGCCGTTGTTTGCGTATTAGATCTTTAGTAGGTCTTTTAACTATGTTTGAGTTATTTAGATGCTATATATTATCTTGATAATGTCATGTTGAACATTGACACAGTTAGTTGGTTATAAAAGGAATTTACGATTATGTATCATTTGAGATTTCGATTTTCCTTCTGCATATGTGATGATATATGTCTTACCTTATTGATTATTAAGTTTGATATGTTGAAAAGGTATAATAAGATTATTGGAGAATGATTTGTGTTAAGTGTATGTTAAAAAAAATGTATTTTTAAAATCTCAAGTTAACATCGCGCTTGAAAAAAGTGAAGTGTTACAATACCTAATTTTCTACCTCATTCATGTTAACTGAAGTGGAGTTAAACAAAAGTTGGTAAGATAGTAACTCGGACAATCTATAAAATTTAGATCAATTGAAATGACAACTTATGTTAACCAAAGTATCTTAAAGTGATTTGAGGCATTGTTAAGCTAGGGGGGGAAAGAAAAAAAAAATATTAGAACAAAAACGTTTAAAATTTTTATGTAAAGATAAGTTACAATATTTATTATCATCAAAATATATCTTATAATACGACTGAGATTCAAAAAGTATAATTGGTGACAACAAACGGACAACTTGTCAGACCTTGACCCCATGTCATTATTGGGGGGGTTTTGAGCTGCTATTGGTGCCAATGAAAATAAACTAGATTTGGATTATATTCATTGGGTCCATATTCAATCCTCCTAAAATCTAAGCTATCTTGACTTAGCAAAATAAAAAAATAGGTGTATGTTACTTTTAGTGTGCTGGTGTTCATCTTCATTAAATTTGAATCCTTTGAACCCACCACACACACACACACACACACATATATATTTTAGTTTATATAAATAAATTATGTCATTAATATAAGTTGGTTGGTAAAAACTATTAAGCCAAACTAGCATTTAATGGTGGGGCAAAATTAAAGGAAAATTAAAATCAAATATTAAAAAAACTAAAAATTCAATCCAAAATTTAAACAAATTAAAATTAAATACTAGTATTAAAAAATAAAAATTAAATCTAAAATTATTATTATTATTTTTTATAATTTACATTTTGAAGTAAGACCATACTACTTGTATATCAAAAACTACACCTTGAGTTATACACGCGTACAAATCACTAAAATATCTCTCACACCTTACCATCTCGCCTCAACGTCTCGCGTCGTCTTAGTGTTTTGAGTAAAAGATATTTTAGTTATACGTCTCATTGTTTCACGCCATCTCACCTCACCACTTTAAATGAGAGATATTTTTATTATTTTAACTACATTATATAAGTAGGTCAAGAAGAATAATGCTATTCATTTAAACTGAATCTCCAGTCTAACTGACACATTTTCATTGAGTTATGAAAAAATACATAAAAAATATTGACACTTATATTTTTTTATTACTTAATTAAAAAATATTATCTAAATTAAAAATTCATCTCCAATTTAAATGTGCTCATTTTCCTTTCAAATATTGGCGACGGAGGTCGTGAATTAAAAGACTTAGAAATTAAACAGAAAATTCGAAAAATCCTCTCTCTCTCTCTCTGTATATATATATATATATGTGTGTGTGTGTGTGTGTGTGTGTGTGTGTTTATCTCTAGGAATTCCACGGATTGTTGCAGTGAGTCCCGCTGCCACCGCTTCGCGATGAGCAAAAACCTTCTCTGACCTCACCCTATTCGCTACGCTCTATCAATCTTCCTCATTTTTTCATTCAGATTATTTTATGTAAACTTCCCGGTATCTGTAGAGGTAGACCAACTCCCCATGGCGTCCCAGTCCGCTTCTCCTCCCAATCCGACTGATGATAAGCCCCAAAATTCAGGTGGATTTTCGCTTTACTTTATTTGATCAGTTTGATATTTGAGTCCTTGTTCTTGTTGTTTGGTTTTTGAGAAAATATTAGGAGTAGAAGGAGGAACTTAATTGAGTGCTGTCCGGGAAAAAAGGGGATCTCGTCTCGTGTTTCTAATGGGGCCGACATATCTTCATAGGGCTAGCTTCAATAGGTTTTGTTCTCCCACTGTGCAGACGTCGAAATTGGATTTTGATTTCTTTAATTTCTCTGCTTTTCATGCTTTTTCTCAGCAGTGCAACTGAACTAAGCAATTAAATTAACTGGATTCCCTGAGAGCAATATGATTAGTTCTACAAGTTCATTATTTTGCCCTGGATTGTGTACTTGATATAGATAGTTAGACAATTTTGTATTCAGCATTCTACTTGATTCTTTAAATGCTTCAACCTTAAATAACTAGCTCTTTATCTCTGCTATAGCTACAGAGATTGTCCAGCCAGCTGTTGAGGACAAGCAAAATACCAAGGCAGAGACTAGTGGAGGAATCTCTTCCCCATCCGTGTTTGTGAATTCAGAACCAATGCGGGAAGAACAAGTGCAAAATGCTGTAAAGTTCCTTTCACACCCAAAAGTGAAAGGATCACCAGTCATCTATAGGCGATCTTTTCTTGAGAAAAAGGGCCTCACAAAGGAGGAGATAGATGAAGCATTCCGTCGTGTGCCTGTGAGCAAATTGTTCTTTTTTGGTTCACTATATTCTGACTTAAAAGAAAGTGTTCTTTTCCAATGTTGTAAGCCTACGTTGTTGGGATTGGGTCATTGACAATTGCCGTCAATTACAGGATCCACCCCAGACTATTTCAAGTGCACAACCAGCTGGTGCTAATCAAGGTAAGAAAATGTTTGTTTCTATGTGTGATTTTCTGCTGGTGGTAATGAATCAATGTCTTTTTAGATCTGACAAGTAATTTTTCTATATTGGTTACAGATGGCCAGATTAAATCATTGCCAAATGCACAACCACAAGTTTCAACTCAAGCTCTGCAGCCTTCGGGAGCTGTTCCTGCTGGTGTTGTTTCTAAGACTGTTTCATATTACCAATTTCGCTGGTCCCATGCTTTTTTGGCTGTAGGAGGACTTGCTCTTTCAGGTGCCGGAACAGCTGTTCTGTTCAAGGTATAAGAAAACCTTCCACACCATCATACCATGTAATGTAATAAGCCTGGTCACAAGTCACCTGCGACAATATTATAATTCTATGGCATCTGCATAGTTGTTCTGTACAAATGACTAAATGCTCTAATTTCTGTATGGGTAGATGTCAACAATCATTGCCTCACTAGTCAGAGTAAGTTTTCCTAAAAGATCTAGGGGTGTGCATGGTCCAATTTGAAAGGCTATAGAAACTAAACCGTAAATTACGGTTTGAATTATTCTAAACCAAACCACAAATTATGATTTGAATATATTCTAACCAAACCAAGCCAAACCATAAGATTACGATTTTGTTATATTCAACATGTGGTTTGGATAATATAAGAATTGTATACATATATATATATATAGATATTGATAAACAATGCATTATGTTAATAATAATAAAAATCTTTTGAGCAAGGCAGTCAAGAAGGATTACATATTGTGTAAAACAATGAAAGCTTAAGGTTTTCTGGGTTTGTTCCTTATCCATTCCTGCTTTGTGCCATGAAAGGCAAAAACAGTAAAATGAAAATGCAAGTTTAAAAAGGAAAAGGGTGGGTTTGTTTCTAAGTTTGCTTTCTACTCTTTTAGATTAGGTTTGAGTTGCCTAATTTAGGTTTCAATCAATTAAATGAATTAGTTTTTGATATAAATTTTTATGAAAAGTTAAAATAAAAATTGTGTGTATAATTTATTTATATAAAATATATATTTTTCAGTAAGATATAAAATTTATAAACAAATATTTGGTTCAAGATAAATGTTTAAGTAAATATTATGTCTTATATAAATATTAATATGTAAAATGGTTTAAATTAGTCTACAATTTGTTTTTGGTTTCTTTGTGGTACAAGCCAAACCCTAATCATAAACCATTTTTCTCAAAATTTTCAAACAGAACCATTTTTTGAGAAAACTTGAACCTAACCAAATCAAACCATACTAACTGGCATGTTTTGGTTTAATGGTTTGGACCAAATTATGCACACCCCTAAAAATTGAAGTGTTCAATTCCCTGAAGTGTGGAGGGGTAAATCCAACCGAAGGAGCTAAAAACTGATATAAGGGTGGTCTGATTTTGTTGCTGTTTCAGTTTCCTATTTCATTCATAACATTTTGGAAACAAAAAAAGAAAATGCTATTCGGTTCTTGTTTTGTTTTCAAAAAAGTGGACATTTGTTCACAGTTTTTGTTCCAAAAACAGACACATTGGATTGATGTGTTCATATATATATATATATATATATTTTTTTTTTTCATGTTTCATTTGGTTTCTTTGTTTTCTTTTCTCTGCTTGGTATCCAAAACCTCTCAATGAAACTTCCTTTTCATGATTCATTGAATTCAGTGTTCTTTCTATGACACATCAAAACCTAATTGTAAACCCTTTTCTCATCAAAATTTTCAAACCAAATCAATTTTTGAAAAAACTTAAACCGAACTGATTCTAACCAAACTAACCAGCTTGGTTTGCTGTAACATTTTGGACCAATGTATGTACACTCCTAATAAAACATTCAAATCCCTAAGTGTTGAAGGGTCAATCCAATTGAAAGACCTAAAAACTGATAGAAGGGTTGTTTGATTTTGTTGCCGTTTCAGTTTCCTATTTCATTTATAAAATTTTGGAAAACAAAAATAGAAAATGCTATTTGGCTCTTGGTTTGTTTCCAAAGCAAGAGCCATTTCATTTTCCCAAAGCAAGCACGTTAAATCAGTGTGTTCTTTTTTTTCATGATCCATTTTGTTTCTTTGTTTTTTATTTTTTCTCTGCTTGGCATCCAAAACCTCTCAATGGAACTTCTTCTTCTTCTTGGTAATTTTGTTGTTGTTGGCGGCTGAGACCGAAATGTTGGTTCTTTGCTGGAGCTTGGGTCTCTGCCCATCTTTTTCTTCATCTTCTCTGGATCTGTTTTCTTCCTTCTTGCCTTGCTTGGGTTGAGGGCCTTCTCACCAGCAGTGAAGAGTGTTGAACCCAGATTTACGTTTGGCAATCCCATATTTGAGTTCACCCCCTTCCAATACCAGTGAGGGATCTCTTCGATAATGGAGAAAAAAAAAAAAAAAGAGGTTGGCGAGCAGGTTTACTGGCTAGATAAGAAGAAAAAGGTGTGATCAATGTAGTTAGGAAAAATGCACTTCTGAATTTCTTGTATCTAAAATTTTAAATTATCCTATTTCTAAGATTAGTATTTTGAATTTTGTTTGAATTTAATTGATCTTGTGATTTTATCATTTTGAAAGATTCATACTTGGTTTAAGTTTTTAGTCTATAAATAGAGATTATTAATGAAAACAAAGCATGCTTGAATATTGAGATAATATTGATAAGCTCAGTTTCTCATTAATTTGGTTCTTTCATCTTCTCTTTGGTTCCCCTCTCCCCTGCCTTGTTTTTTCTTAACTCCTTTTCCTTTCTCCTTCCCCTGATTTCTTCTCCTTGTTCTCTCTCTGGTCTTCTTCTTTGTACTACATCAAGAATGAAGTCAAAGTTTTTTATAGTAAGGTATTTTAACAATATTAAATGAATTAGTACATGTATTTAATAAATAAATGATCTTTTTGTATCAAAAGACATGTGCAATTTTTGTTTTATATTTTTAAAAACACACGGCAGTAACAAATTATAGGTCTAGTTTTCCTCATGCTTCATTTTTTCTTTAAGAAAACATGGGCCATAATTCTTAGCTTGCAGCCCATGAAGTTAGTTTCTCCAGTCATTGCTATAGCTACTTTTTACTTGCTAGTCCAGCTCTCTTTAAATCTTCTGTAGTGTACATCTATTTTTTTTTCTTGTCTGTAGTGTACCTCTTGTTTACTTAATCAATTGGCCTCTTTGCAATATTTCTTTTTTTTTTTTTTTCTGTAAATACTCTTTGCAATACTTCATGCACTTGAAACTGTGTAACTTGAACCTGTTTGCAAGCTTATGAAGCTGTGTAAAAATATATCATCCTTGGACAAGTCTATTCAATATGTTGCTAGATGGTTTTGGCTTCTAATATATAACACAAGTTATTCCTCATTGATGCTTACTGCCTTGGTGTCTTATTGAGCTTTTGACGCTAATCATGAAAAGAAGTAAAGAGGAGGGTCAAGAATGGTGTTAGGTTGGGCCAAAGTATGAAAAAGTCAATCTAAAATGACGAATCAATCATGTGTATGCAGAAGTTTAATTACTCTTAACAAATAATCTATGAAGAGAAAAGCATAGTAAGCTAGCTCCTTCGCATTATAGAATTATGGTGTGAATTGATGTGTTTGGAAAGTTTGGTGGGTGGAATGTTACATTGTTCGCAGGTGAATTACATCTTGGCCCTATTTTCTCTTATTAGTACAGTGTAGAATTATGCTTACTCTTTTTGACGTCATATTCCTCTCTTCAGAATGTTATTGTCCCAAGGTTGAAGTCTTGGGTTCGCAAGGTTGTATTTGAGGAAGACGAAGAAACGTACAAGAAAATCAATTTGAAGGCAAACTTGGAGCAAGAAGCAGCAGCTGCTGCAAAAGCTGCTGCAGCTGCAGCTGCTGATGTGGCACGAGTCAGCCAGGAAATGTTGGTATCAAAAAGTGAAGGTGAGTTCATAACTAATATAGCCTGATTTTTGTAATACAATCTTTGTACCAAGAACTTGGTTCTTGCTGTTTCCCATGTTTAGTATTTGGTATGCTGTGTTGGATTCTTTAGCAATTACTAATGATCCTTATCTGATATTATTTTGTCAATTTCAGAGAGAAAATACTTTGAGGAACTTATGAATCTGATAGGGGTGCAAGTTCAGGAAATGAAGTCATTGAGTAATGCTGTAATGAAGTTAGAAGGTAGGAGAACTTAGCTTCCTTGTTGATTATAAGTTGTTCTATATGAAAGATGGTTTCCCTCATTATCATCTGTGAAGTGACTGATTATTTTAGGGACAGTGTCATTGCCTATCTCTGTGCTGCAACTTAAAATGTCTGCATGTTATTTGCACATTCAGATGCTTCCCAGATATTAGTTTATGCAGGAAATGCAGTTCATTGTGAACAGATACCAAGATGATTGTTGCGAATAAATTTTATGAATGTTTGTTGGATAGTTAGGAGGAATTATTGGTGGTTTTGCAAGGATCATTATCTTCTAAATTTTCTGATTGAGAATTTCAAAATTGTCCTTCTTCCTTGTTGAAAAAAAAGCATATTTACCAAAAAATGAAAGCAGTGCTAAGATAGTCATCTTGATTTGGTTAAGCAAAGTTGATTGTCTGAGTCTAAATTTAATTTGGTAACTGGGCCTCTGACACAACTCAAGCATTTCCACACTGCAGATTTTTTATTTGTTAACTAGTTTTATAGCTAGTCATTCTAAATTCATGCTAGTCATTTCTAAATATTTCCATTTAGTTCTTACCCTTTCCCTTGTCCTTTTCTTAGGAGTGGGAACAGGTTTTTTTGCAGGAGGCTGTTGTTTTGTCAACTTAACATCGAAAGAGGCATGTTTTTGACTTGTATTAAGCTTAGGTTGTTGCAGCAAAATGCCAAAGCAGCAACGTCAACAACAAACAAGAACTTACCAAGTCTTAGTCCCACTAGATGTGGTTGGCTGGCTATATGGATTCTATCTTGTCAATCATTCTTATATATGTGCTTTAAAGACATTATAACAGATATCATGTTTACGAATTTCACAACAACAACAACATATCCAGCCGTTATCCCACTATGTGGGGTTGGCTACATGAATTCTAGACTTCTATGTGGGTTACATCCCAACAGATAGTTTGTCTAGAATTCATATTTGGATCCGACTAGGTTTTACGCTGGCTGTCGGCTACCTAACGCAACCCTCCTCCTTTATCCGGGCTTGGGACCGGCAGTGGATAATATCCCCTGGCGGAGTAATGATGAAATGAAGTTTGAACACCATCTTCACATGGAGAAATTTCATGAGATGGTGGTGAATGAAGATAATTGATATAGTTGTGTTCCATAACTTAGTTGACATGGTGAAACCAACAAGTACAATATGGAAACAAGTTTTTATTGGTTTTGCCTCTACATCTTTTGCTAAAAACTTCTTTTACTAAAGCATCTATCAATCTTCCCGTCACATTAACAAGCAATAGTAATTGTATCTCATGCGTGTTGTCATTAGTAAAAGCCATTTTAATATTATAATGGATAACCTTGTCATTTCTTGTAGGGCCCCACATCTACCACAACATCCTTTTCTCCAATACGCTCATACTTTGCATATGTGGATGTTTTATACTTCCAATATTTGTGCCATACAATAGAGCTAATCTTATAGTCATTCAATAATTTTGTTCTTTTAGCTTTTATGGGGCTGGGGATCATAGGTTTGTGTACAAAAATGACCCTCCCCAAACTTGAAACCGGGGGGGCCCTTGTGCATTGGGGCACCCTTTAGCTTTGGGATTTTATCATTGCATAAAACCCCAAATGCACTTCTTCATTTTAACCATCCTACCTTAATTCTGAGTAACATACTTGATAATCAAAGTAGGAACATCAAGTTAGGGAAAAAAGGACAGAAAAATAAGATAAGAGGAAGGGCCATGTTTCAAGTATATGCATATCTGTGTGTATAATCTTACCATGTCGGTAATGTTCATAATATAAAGCAAGTGTAGTTCACTTGTTCTTAGTTGAAATACTTTAGCTTCAGTTTGCAATTTCAGTTGCAATTTACCAACCAATTACATTTCCACTTTCAAATAGTTGCAAGTTCATTACTTAAATATCAATATCTATCGAATGCTTGAGACAAATCGTCCAAATGAGTTTAGGAAAGTCAAAATTAAGCCAAAATTTGCAATTTTACCAGCTTGAAACCAGAAAACTGAGGAATTCTTCTACAAGGCATAAAACTGCTGATTTAGATGGTGGTCTCTGTTCTAATCTTGTGGATTAGTTCGCCTTGTATTAATCCATTGGGCATGTACAAAGTTTTTCTTTTCTTTACTTTTTTCTTTATAGTGATTAACAATTATTATTATTACAGGTATATAATTTTGCAGTACCTAGTGCATATGTATTTGAATTCCTCCTGTACTTTTCAAGGTCTGATCTATGACCTTATTGAGCTTAAAAATAGAATACAATAACATATTTTTCAGTAAATTTCGTTGTCGATTTATTGCTGAAGTTTTTTCAATTTTCATATGAAGGTGTTTTATGTTCTTAAGTTCCATCACTTGGATAAAGTGTGGTTTTCTTTTGATTGGATGCTCTTTTGTTGATCATTGATGTGTTACCCTTTTGGAGTTCTTAGGGACAGACTACTTTTCTGTTTTCTACCCAAAATTTGTTCTTGTCATCGTATATAAGTGGTCTTCTAGCCAGGGAATCATATCTTTATTATACTTCATCTATTCTATTATATAAGCAAACCCACCATTTGGTGTTACCAAGTTTGAAGCCCTGTCAAACTTGTTTATTCATATTTAAACATTTTTTATCACTTCATGCATGTTTTGCTAATGTTTTGATCACTTCGTATTTCCTATATTCATCATTTTCTCCCTTATACTTGGCTTCCACCACTTGCTGTCTGCCATTTAAGTAGTTTAGATACAATGGTGAGTTTTTACTTGGCTGTAACTCTTACTATTGTGAATTACTATGTTGTGTTATGATGTGGTACTTTGTGTAGTGTATTGTAAAATCTCTCATATTTGTTTATCAAAAAATTTTGCAGTCTTTACAACTTCTCAAAAACTTTACTTGGGACATCTACTTCTTGTGTATAAAGGCTTCTAGCTGTGGAAAACCCAGGGAAATCGAGTAAATTGTGTCTACTTGTCAGCTCATAGGGTTTTGTAAAGGAGACCTAGCACTTTTAGGCTCAACTATGTTTGGAATTCTAATGAATGATAAGGATGATATTTGCAGGACGTGGCAAATTGGAAAATTTTGGGGGAATTCTGGTTTGAAATCCATTCTTTAGATCACAAAATCCTTGGTTGGGCTTCTCCATAAGCTAGTCTTGAGCAGTAAACAGAATTTTTGAATTCATAATGTGGACAGCAATACTATCCTTTGGTTATTTGGAAGGCTGGCCTAAAATGCTCAACTTACTTGACTAGGCATGTCTAGTTGTTTGGACCACCTAGTCCTGGTGATTGCAGTTTTTTTTTTTTTTGGGGGGGGGTGTACTTGTTCACTGCAAGTCAACATGCATCTTTGAGGTGATTTTAATGAGAAACAGTGATCTTTCCAGAATCTAATTTTTTTGATTATTGGGCACTGGCCTAGTCAGAGTCCTTGGCCACAACATTGATTGGAATGGTGAAGGGAAGCCCACTAAAAACCTTGTATTTGTGATCTATCAGAAACTTGATGAGATTTTCAGATCTTGTAGTTCTTCCATAATGTCCACCTTTGAGTATAAGTGCGTTTATAGAATTTTGCAGTGGCTGTCTTGCCTGCACTAGTAATATTTTTCTTGTCCAATTATCAGGGCAAAGTAAGACCCCCGAGAAAATCCCTCCTGCTGAGCAAGATCATCATTTCTCATTCACAAATTTGAGGGTGAGCTGAATATAGGAATAATCTCTTTTCTAGTCTTCCTAGATATTTTGGGGCCAATATTTTCTGGTCTTTTGTTGCTTGACATTTTCAATTTTAAACTTCAAATCTGTTGATTTTGCAGCAATCAAATGCAAACGGGAAGGTGGACTTTTACTCAGGTTTTTCTTCAGCAATAATTCCTGATTCATTATTTTTTTAATTTTTCTGGAGCCTTGAGTATGGATTTTTATAGTTGTACCCTTGAATTTCTTTACAGCAAGATCTGCATCACCTCCTGCAACCGTGGAACAGTCTGTTGCCCCTCACCCAAAATCTTATATGGATGTGAGTTTTATTATTTATTTATTCTCTCTTTCTGCTTCAGTGTATTTGCATTCTTCTACTGCCCTCAAATGAGCAGTACAAATTAACAAGGAAATTTGGTTCCAGTGATGGGCCATTTGAGCATTATGAATTGAGAAAACTGCAGCTTTCTCATCTAAATGTAGAGTTAAGACACATAGTCAGACGACTCAGATGCAGTTATTAAGAAGCTGCTTGATTTTCTTTTGAGAGTACGTGAATCCTTTAAAGCTAATCCTTTATAGGCAAAACCATTGCTGTGCAGACAAGTCTCCTTTTGTACACTTGATACAGTATGGCATAACTGTCAACAGCCAGCTAGGACTACATCTGCTTGTATTTATGCTAAATACATAAGACACGTACATTTTACAATATTACCTTTTATCACCTAACTGCATAAACACCTATTAGCATTCCCCTCATTCTGAGCATATATGCCATATGTTTCAGGCTTGTTACACATAAACCTCACTGTAACTTGTCCCAAAACTTTAGTAAACAGATTACCAGATTATATGAGTAGTCTTCTTCTTCTTCTTCTTCTTCTTCTTCTTCTTCTTCTTCTTCTTCTTCTTCTTCACTGCTAGATTTGACTACCATTGTTTGCTTCCAACTCTTCTAAGAAACCTGCTAATGTACATCAAAATATCACTGAATTGGTGTATAACCATGATTCTGATATAATAGCCTCATCCAAGTGCTATCTTAAGATTATCTCAAAATTTGAACTGCTGCATCCTAAATGGTCTTCGAAAACAACTTTGATTGCTAGATAGCTTATTTTTATACTAAAAGTTTGGTATTTAGATCCATAGGGTTATCAATAAATTTCACTCTCTTCAATTTTGACTTAGATAATAAATTACTTATATTGAGAAGAGCTATATTGAGACAATATTTAGCAATCCCAATACCAAGAAATACTTATTTTGTCAATTATTATAGATTTTTAGCATGGAACTGCGTAGAAAATTTTTTAACTCAGTTGTCTGTGTAATCATCACTTCTAATCACAGCACATTAGTAACTAGTTTTTACCTTCTAAAACATGGGATATAGGACAAAGAAAAGTGAGTAACCTGACAAGGATAAAAAGTCATAGGAAGCGAAGTTAGAGATTAGACAGGAAGTATACGAGCATTACATTTTTTGAAGTGTAATAGAAAGGTGTAACATTGAGTAGACATCACTGTCACTGTTTTCTTTCTTTTATCTTGTTGATTGGTCATCATTTGGGGGAATATTATGCAAATATAAATGCAAAATTATGTCTTTCTTATACTATTTTAAGATGGACACTTGAAAGGATTGACTTTTTGATATTGAGAATTGCCTCACAGATCATGGCTATGGTTCAAAGAGGAGAGAAACCTCCAAACGTGAGGGTAAATTCACTATTCCTGTTGTCTGTGTTCAGTTTGACTTATTGTGTTTTGGTTGTTGATCCCATTGTTTTCTGGTTTTTACAGGAGATAAATGATCAACCACCCAATCCTAATCAACCATTACCAAATCCTCATTCAGCACCGAGAGCTAAGGTTTGTTTTTGAGTATTATAATAGATCAATTTTATGTTTTTGGCTTTGTTTTTGTATTGTTTTCTGTTTTTTTCCGTACCAGTTATCCATAGAGTTAAGCAGGCCATTCAGATTGGGAGGATTTTCCTTTCTTTTTTTTTTTTAAGTATTAGAACTTGTGAATTGAAGTATATTCTGTTGTATTTCTTATCTTCTGAACAAATGTCCTTCACTAAGCCCTGTTATGATAATTCATTGCCCTCAACTCCTCCTGCTATTTCAGGCAATTGCACCTTATAAAAGCTCAAGTAATGAATTATTACCAAAATCATAGCTGATCTAGACGTTGGTAATAGTTGCTATTTTATATGGTCCAGTAGTTGTGCGGGACAGAAGAAAAATGCAAAATGTCCAGAAGTATTAATTAGTTATGGGAGCACCGGTGATCTTTGTATCACTAAACCTCCCAAAAATGAGTATGGCATCTTTGAATGGCATTTGTTTTACTATAGCTGTATTTGTGTTCATGCAACTACACCAGATGGAGCTGATTACCATGGTTATTTTGTTCTTTGTTTGTTGTAATTAGCCTTGGGAGTTTGGGCAGAACCAGAACAGCTTTAGGCAGGTTTCTCAGATTCACGAAAGCAGTGATGGGTCAAATTCCAGCTCAACAGATTATGGGGTTTCATATCAGTTGAATGAAGATAGTTCATTGCCTTGGTGGCAAAGAAAAAATGTCAGGATCACTGAGATCGAAAATGAAAATGAATCAAAGAGTGGGTCCCTTGACGTGGTAACCAATGAGAGACCAGTTCAGCGTTCGTGGGTTCCTCCGCAGCCACCTCCTGTAGCTTTGCCTGAAGCTGCTGCAGCCATCCGACAACCAAAGAAACCACAATCTCAGAAACAACCAGGCGAAGATCGGGTAGCGGCTAATCCTTCAGATGTAGCTGACGAGTTGCAGAGAATCACAAAAATATCAGAATCCGGTGGTGTGGTGGACGCGTATGGCGAGAACTCAGGCCCGAACAGACATTTACCTGAATTAGGAGGCGTGGTGGATGCAAACGGTGGCAGCTCAGGGCTGAACACAAGTGAGATACAAGAAGAACGAGTGGAGTCTTACTGAAGGGAAATTTAATGCTCTGCTTAATATAAGGTATCCATAGTTCCATTCCATATGTAGTTACTAATGTTGAAGATAATAGCTCAAGTACATGTCGCTCATTCTGGTTTCTGGTTTTGTACAACTAGTGAAGGCTTTCGCCATATAGTATATGTGGACCAATGGCATGAATATGATGGTTAAATAAATGAAATAAGGAAACCTAGTTATTGGTGACTTTTTCCCTCCCTCCCTTTCCATGCTCTGATAATTGGCTTTCTGCATGCATATACAGTAATTAGTCTGACCATTGATTAGATATTAACGGCTTTTCTAAAGAGTGGAGTCAGATGGAGGAGGAGGGTACTTGCTGTATCATATACTTAACCTTACTGGTGGAGCTGTGAGTAGAGTAGGGTTAGGGTCGACCCGACCTGGGTGTTCTCTGGGAGGGATGTGGGTTGAATGAACACTGAACAGTAAGTAGTTCCGTAGTGCAGTTTGGTTGTTGATTGACGATGATAAGAGTGATTTGTTGGTGGTGGTGATGTAGTAGTGTTGGGTTGACCTAATTGATTAGCGCGGAATGTGGATTACACGTGACATGATTTACACGAGGACGGTGGGCTAATCTTCCATTTCCCAAAACACACGCGTGCGTACGTTAGCATGCATTAATCTGTTTCTTTCTTTGACTAGGACGCATTAATTATATTTATATTATCCAGGACTTGTCTTTTTCACTTCCTTGCACACTAACGTAAATATATATATAATAAATATATGGGGGTGCTACAGCAGAAGAGAAGACTGGGCACTTCTTCAGACCGACCCAGTTCTCACTTTGAATGATATTGGCACACCTGGCTGGGCAAATGAATCAACGATGTCTGCTGTGTGATATGTTGTGTATGGTTTGAAAGGACTTGGTGCGGTGCGGTGTTGTGCGAGTGGGAGTGTGAGTGGGTGTGATATGAATGATGAAATGCGCAGCAGTAGCAACCAATGAATGAACCAAATGTGTATCACACACTGACACTGGGCCAGCCAGCCAGTCTAATCCGCCTGTTGGAAAATTCTAAAAAGTTCAACAAGCTTACCGACGATTTTACTGAAAAGGGGTAAAAAGACGATTTTATTCTCATGCCTGCTCTTTCCTTCCCTTCTTATGGATTTGTCCTGCCTCTGCTTCTCTCCCTCTCCTTCCATGGCCGCTGCCTTCACCCCGTTGCCACTCTCGCCTCGCTGCTGCCCTTCCTTTGCCTCGTTGCTCTCGTCTCCTGTCAGGATGATGATCGGGCGAGGCGAGACGACGATGGCAGTGAGGCGATAAAAGAGCAGCGACGAGGCAAGGTGAGAGCGACAGTAAGGCTAAGGCAACTGCATAGGAGGGGAGGGGAGGGTAGAGAAGCAAGGGTAGGAGTAGTGGCCTACTTTGTAAATTTGTAAAGTAGATAGGGATAATTTTATCTTTTATTTTTTATTTATAAATCTCTCTTTGACCCTCTCTCATTTTGTAGTGGAGCTTTCCGCCTCCCGGAAGCTAGCTAAGCCTTCAATTCCAATTCAAAATGCTTGGTAGCTTTCATGAATAGTGACAGCGGGGGGGTGCCGGCGAGGAAAATGTGATCTTAGTAGGTAACGATTAATGTGCAAGGACTTGTTGGAGAGTAAAAACAGACCAGTTGGCGGCTAATCAGCTTTAATCTAATATATAAATCTAATGCAGTGCAGGCAGCATATTCCTGTCCCCAATTCCAAAGAACCAAAGCCAGGATCTTCACCCGTCTCCATCAATGGGATGCCCCTCTTTTAATTCGATCCTAAAACATTAATCTAATTTAAGGGTGATCAATGTAATATACCATTTTTAATCAAACTTAAATATTACCAACAATTTAACAATCTATTTGGAAGTAAATTTTGTCAACAGATGAGAATTGTGATTTCCTCGTTTTGATCCTTTTTCTTGATTTTGTTGTCTTTCTTGAGATTCTTTTGGATGGAAACAAGTTTCAAATTGTGCTACCCAAGATATGATTTTTAATTAATTCACCCACCACTAACAACAAAACCCTAAACCCCACAATTGCCCATAATATAAAATTAAAAAAAAAAGGAATAAATGGCCCTATCATCTTGCCATTTGTTTTGCACGTCACTTGGTATTATAAGATGATGATATGATAGTATCAATTTTAAAGCACTGCTGATTTGATAGCTTTAGAGTGTTGATTTGATTTGATAAATTTTACGATGATAATTAATTATCTAACCTAACTCTCTTTTTTTCTTAAATTCAAATTTGAGACTTATAATAAATTAAGAATCCATATACAAATCACTGATGATTTTGATATATGAAGGAATAAAAACTTTGAAACTATCATTATTTTTGGGAAAAGCAGCAATTTTGGGGCACTTTTATTTTACTTAGACCACAAGGGCGTATTAAGAAAATTAGAGAAAGGTACCTCCACACAAACACAAGCAGCTGGTGGAGGGGTGGGTATTATAGACTATAGTTGTATAAAATAAAATAAAATCAAATCAAATCAAATGATTTGGGAAAGCTCAAGTGAAGAAGAGGGTATCGAATGGTACAGAGGTGGAGCAGTAAACGACAGCACACATGGGAAATGCCAGCCCTGGATGCAGGTATGTATGTATGTATGCATGTATGTATGATGGAGTCCACGCCACCCCCCACCTTAACCATAAGCAGCCCTCTTATCCGTGTAATTTTCTCTCGCTTTCTCTCTCTCCATAAGACACCTCTTCCCTTACTCAAACCACCACAAAATAATGTCACTATAATTTGATTTCCCCCTCTCTCTGCCGCTTCCTTCTTCGTACACACATGCATACACAATAACAAGACCCATTTGCTGTTTCAATTTTTGACGTTGAGAATCACTAAAAATTCAGGAGGGGCCTGAGGTAATATGGCTCTGAATTTGCTCTCCCCAACTGAGATCAAGTCCATTTCTTTCTTGGACTCCTCTAAATCCAACCATCATCTTCTCAAGCTTCGAGGTCTCTCTCTCTCTCTCTCTCTCTCTCTCTCTCTCTCGTCTTCTTCTTCTTGTTTTGGGATACAGTGTTCTTTCATGGTTTTGAGTGCCTCTGCTTGTGTAGTAGCTTCAATTTGTCAACTGGGTTTTCATTTTTGTGTTAATTGTGGTTTGGTTTGGAGTTGCCCGTCAATAGGGATGCTTTTATGTTGGATTAGCATTTGTTGCTTTCTGGGTTAGTTCAGGTCGGTTCACTTCTAGCTATAATTTTACATGGCTCATTGGTTATTCCTAGACTATATGTGCTCGTAAAAAGAAGGGCTTCATGTAATTCAAAGCATAACTCGAAGAAAGAAAGAAACTCAAAATAACTCTTTTCCTTCTTTGATGTTCTTCACTTGTGTGTTGAACTCGGGGCTCAAGGATTTACTAAATTCATTCAATGTTAATTCGACATGGCTTCCAATTTATACATAATGATTATATTTGATTCTGCACTTTTCCCTTTGCACAAGATTGAACTGTGAGAGTAATGAAGTGTAACTGTTCTTTTCCGTTTGGGTTTTGTAATTTAAGGTCCAATGAATGTTTGTAAGGGAGAAATCTGCTAATAGTTAATTCTTCTCTAGTGCATATTTTGTAAAGCAAATATGCAGGTAGCCCTTTTTTGTGGATTTTTCTTTTTTACTTATTTGACCAAGGAAGATTGAGTTCAAGTGCACTGGCTTTGATCATTCTAGGTAGTTTTTCTTTGAAGAAGAAGGATTGTGGAGCAACATTTGGAAAAAGAATTCATTGTTCAGCTCAGCAACCTCCTCCAGCCTGGCTGGGACGGGCTGTTGTGGAGCCAGATCGTAAGACTTGGGATGGCCCAAAGCCTATCTCAATCGTTGGATCCACTGGTTCCATTGGAACTCAGGTGAAACATTTCTCCTCTTAGATATGAGAAAATTGCCATGTGGCTTCTAGACCATGGTGTTAGCTTGATGAGATTATGTGTTGTGGCAAAATCCAAAATACTCTTTCTCTCATTTTGTATTTCTTCAAAGTCATCCTAACCTACATGCACATCTCTACACTTATTCACTTTTCTACTTGCATGACCATTTAAGTCACCTCCTATAATGATTGTTTTTCCTCTAAATATTTCTTTTAACAATCCCTTCTTGATCCTCCCATCTTTTTGCTTTTTATTTTTCTCCTAATCCAATGTGTGGTGCATATGTACTAACAATATTTAAAATATCTTTTCCTAGAACAATTTTAACTATGATGATTCTATCTCCCTACCTCTTTATATTTAATGTCACCCTATAAAGTCTTATCCATAATAATCCTTACTCCGTTGATCTTATAGTTCTTCCCCAAGTATCAAAGTTTATATTCTAAGTCACTCAACACTTTTAGCCGTTTCAGCAATCTATTGTTTCTTGAAGGGTAATAATATTGATTCTTCTCTTGATTATTACATCGGCCACTTATATAGATTTTTCAAATCAAAGTTTCAACATCCCATTTTCCTAGCCGTTTCAGCAATCTATTGTTTCTTGAAGGGTAAAAATATTGATTCTTCTCTTGATTATCACATCAACCACTTATATAGATTTTTCAAATCAAAGTTTCAACATCCCATTTTCCAATTCTCAACCTATTGTCTTGGACTAACTTATTTACTTGTATTTGTTCATAAAAATGCAAGAATCCTTAAAATTTAACCCTACATCTGAGCATCGATACAACAACCTGTTGGAATACCAACGAATTCACTGAACTTCTATTGAATCTACTCAATTCCAATCGGGATTTACACAGCTCAAGAAGGAAAAGAAACAACCAGGGCGTTCGAGAGGCCCCAACTCTCCAGAATTCTCTTACAAAATTCAGCACACCTCTCTCTCTCTCTCTCTTTCTCTTATTTATACTCTGTCCTAATCAGCATAACTGCCTCTGGCAGCACATGCTGGTTTGTTACACAAAAACCAGCGATTTCCCCTACTACCCTTTGCACCTGCTTGGTGTTACGCGAGCCCCACGCATTTTACCCCCCCTACCCCCTGCCCCTTGGGCCACCCCTAGTAGGTCCAATGGACCGGGGGCCTATCACAACCGTATCTCATTTTTCATTACACTTGGGTGATACCATGAACTGCTAGGAGAGTTATGTCCCAACAAAATAATATTTATGTGGATTTCATGATGAAGGATCCGACATTTTTTATGTTGGCTGTTAGCTACCTAACATAATCTCGTCCTTTATCCAACTTGGGAACAATTGTGATGAGGAATACCTTGGACACTAGTACTTTTGAGGGGATTACTCAATTTATAGGCAAACGATCTCTTATGTAATAAATAATGTCCCATTTTTTTTTCCCGTGCTTACTTTTGTACAAGCAATGTGCTGAGTGAACTTGCTTGTAGGAAACTATCTGAACTACTTTGTATGATTCTTCTCCACGTATAATGTTTTACCATAGCACTCATCTTCTCTAATAAGTTGATTATCACCTCTGAAAACATATCCTTCTGATTGGGAAAGGCCATATTTCTGTCATGTTTTATATAAAAAGCAATTCTTAAGTTTTCTGGTCAAACAAGTTTTACTGTTGGTGCTTTACAGACTTTAATTGCTGAGTCATAAGTTGCTGCTTTACAGACTTTGGACATAGTTGCAGAGAATCCGGACAAGTTTAGAGTTGTGGCACTGGCTGCGGGTTCAAATGTGACTCTTCTTGCTGATCAGGTGATCATTCTGTTACTTTATAGGACTGGAAGAGTTCTTGCACTTTGAAATTGTAACTCTCTTTTCCTTGAGCTGCTAATATGTTTTTTCTTGTTTGGTTGTTGGAATCAATTGCCAAAAAAGTGCTGTCATATAAAATCAAGGCTGTCAAAACTTGACAAAGCTAGTTAACTGGATACATGCCCAACCATTTCCTAAGGCTAGTGCCTTATAATTTGTCAATAAGGTGCTTCTGGAAATTTGAACTACCTGGGAAAAAACTGACCATAGCCATTACATAGAATTGCATACATGTCTTTGTTATGAATTTTCTGTAATTCATGTGTATAACAAAAGGAAAATGAAAGTGAATCAAATCCAATCTGAGTAGATTATAAAGTTGTAAGAAATTGGCTACAGTCTATTAATAGCCAGTTGTCTGTAGGTAAGGTTTGCGCCCTTCTTTTCTTAGTCTTGAAAAGGTGTTGTTTCATTAATCAGAAAGATTAACTTTCTGATTATCTCAAACTGACAGTGGTCTGTACATGTGCTAATCCCTTTCCTAATGATTTGTGTACCAGGTTCTGTTCTCATATTGTCTGATCAATGCACACTGTACAATATACGTCTTTTATTTAGTTTGGAAGTTTTGTTGATGGTAACAATTTCTGTCACACAGGTTAAAACATTCAGACCTCAATTAGTTGCTGTTAGGAATGAGTCATTGGTTGATGAACTGAAAGAGGCCTTGTTTGATGTTGAGCATAAACCTGAAATTATTCCTGGAGAGCAGGGTGTCATTGAGGTATGTCGCCTTCACTCCTTGCTTCTTATATCCGGATACCATCTGGTGTAATGTGAAAAAAGATGTTAACGATCTTTTTTCCAGGTTGCTCGCCACCCAGATGCTGTCACTGTAGTTACAGGCATAGTAGGCTGTGCAGGTTTGAAGGTAAACTCTTAAATCTCTGCTCCAATGTTGAACCATTTCATCTAGATCATCTGGAGCCTATCCATTATAATCAGAACTTGAGATATTTCAGTTTTCTGATTGTTTACATGAAATACATCATCTAGAGTAGGATTACTGTATGGGGAATGACCTTTATATACAAATGCGTATATTCGGCTATTCTTTCCTGTTACACTTATAAGCGATAAGCACATGTGTGTGAATGTCTTATGTTCCTTAGAAGTTGACATTTTCTCTTGTTCTTATTATTGAGAGATCCATTAAAATTCTGCAATCCCCTGTTCCAATTACTTGGGGTTGTCTACATGAATGTTTGTCCTCTAGTTTCCAATTAACACTTGTTATTTATGTATGAATCAACATGAAAAATTACCAAGTTATAGAACATGGGATTTCAAATTCAAATTATTGCTTTGATGTGGAGAGACAAGGAGTAAAGTTACTCAGCTGGATTTTGTTTTTGGTGATTGATATTAATAATTTTCTTTTGATGTGTAGAGACAAGGAGTAAAGTAATGGGGGAAATCTCCTTCCTAGTGGAAACATGATACAACCAATACTTTTTTCGTGTTTGTCTGTTCAAATGAGCATGCCACATCTTATATTGTCAGGAATCACTTTTTTGGTAATACTGAGAAGTTTGTCATTTCCTCATCAGATCTTTCCAAAACAAAGTCATTCATTTCAGTCTATTTTTGAAAAGAAAAACCTATTTAAGTAGGTAAAGGAAAATAGGAAAAGAGAAAATGTAATCACCTTGACTAGAACTAGAAGGCTCTCGAACTTCCTGCCATATATTAGAAATAGTGTGTGCCATGATACCAAGGACTGTATTACAGAAGGAGATACAGCTTTAGATGAAGAGGAAAACATGCTAGACTAACATGTGATAGAACTCCAAATACTAAAAAACAGTTGGTTTCTACTTGCTATTCCCAGTCTATTTTGTTTGCCTTAACTTAAAAATCTTCAGTGGATGAACTTCTATTGCTTTTTTCTTTCTTTGAACAGACTAGTTTCCTCTTCATAATTAAATTCAAACTTTATTCCTGTACTACTTTGATAGCCTACAGTTGCTGCCATTGAAGCGGGCAAAGACATAGCCTTAGCCAATAAAGAGACGCTGATTGCTGGAGGTCCTTTTGTCCTTCCTCTTGCACATAAACATAAAGTAAAGATTCTTCCAGCTGATTCAGAGCATTCTGCTATTTTCCAGGTATGAACAAATACCTTGGTTAATAACTAAGTACGTCACAGACTGTTGGCGATAGCAGATTCCTGAGAGTCCTATCAAATTGAGACTTTTATCTCTATCTTCTCTTAGTATTTATCCATGCGTATTATCAGTTTCTTATTTTCTATTTTATTGTATTTTGTAATCTGATCTCTTCCTATAAATTAGGAGAGATATTAGGGAGTAGTATTGAAGTAGGAGTCTTTAGGGTCCAAGAGTGTATGTCTATAAGAAAGCTCTTGTATCAGTTTTTCTAAACATGAAAAATTAGATTGATTTCTTCTTCATGGTATCAGAGCCAAGTTATCTAGGGTTTTAATTTTACCCATTTTTTTCATTACCTGGTACTGTTTAGTACTGGTTTTATGTGGCCTTCATTGCCGCGCCTCTTGGTTCGTGACCAACCGTCGCCTTCGTGGTCTTCTTCTTCTTCATCGACCGCCTGCCTTCATTGCAGATTTTTTTTTTCTTCTTCCATCAGTGAGTGATCTCGGAAGCCTTTGACAGTATGATAGAGACATCCAAGGTAAACCCTACATCCTCCATTCCTTCTCCTAGCATAACCGGAGATCTAAATCCGGTAGATTCTACTCCTATGGCTGCCGAATTGCCAACTCTTCATCAATCCTACTAATTAGATGCTGAAGAGTCAAAAGAGCCAACAAAGGCTGATCTAAAGCTGTTAAATGCTGAAGAACTCAGCAAACTAAAAGCCTTCCTAAGAACCTTCCAAGATGGAGCTTCATGCTCCACTGATCAACAAGGTATATCTCTAACCAATTGTTCTTTTTCAGCTTCGAAAATTGATAAGAATAACATGTGGATCCTTGATTCGGGAGCCACGGATCACATGACACCTAATCCCAATTTTTTTGAGACCTATGAGCCCCTTCCCACTGCCAAACAAATTACCATTGCAAATGGTGTATCAGTCCCTATTACCGGAATAGATACCATTCACATCAGCCCTTCTTTAACCCTCAGTCATGCTCTTTATGTCCCAAATTTGACTGCCAATCTGATTTCTATTCATCAATTAACCAAAGATCTAAATTGCTATGCTGTTTTTTCTTCTCGTTTGTGCAAATTTCAAGCCAAGGACACGGGGAAGATGATTG
The DNA here is from genome assembly GCA_036245055.1 of Diospyros kaki. Lineage (NCBI taxonomy): Eukaryota > Viridiplantae > Streptophyta > Magnoliopsida > Ericales > Ebenaceae > Diospyros > Diospyros kaki. Next base: position 11,956,123 of record BSEG01000003.1, read on the forward strand.
GTGTGGCTAAAGAGTATAATGGATTGTACATTTTGCAAGGGGAGAATCCTAACTCAAAAAGAACAAGGCTTGGGATGGCATATTCCACTGAAACCTCTACTGATTTCTCCTCAATTTGGCTCCACCATCTTAGATTAGGCCATCCTCCTTTCATTTTATTAAAGAACATGTTTCCTAGTTCGTTTAGAAACCTAGAGCCTAGTGATTTTCAATGTGATGTGTGTGTCATGGCGAAGCACCATCGAGTGACTTACCCTATCAGCAATAAATTATCTTCTAAACCATTCTTCTTAGTCCATTCGGATGTTTGGGGACCATCTAAAATTCCAAACTGTTCGGGAGCTAGGTGCTTCATCACCTTCATTGATGATTGCACTAGAATGTGTTGGGTGTATCTTTTAAAAGACAAATCTGCCATTGGGTCTACTTTACAACACTTCTGCAAAATGATTCTCACTCAATTTGGCACATCAATTCAACAATTCTGGACTGATAATGCAAAGAATTATTTTAACAATCCCTTGCATCTATTTTTCCAAAAAAAAGGCATTATTCATAAATCATCTTGTGTGGACACTCCCCAACAAAATAGAGTGGCCGAGAGAATGATGAGACACCTTCTCAATGTCACCCGCACTCTTCTTCACCATCATCAAGTTCCAAAACAGTTTTGGGGGGAGGTTGTGCTAACAACAACTTATGTGATAAATAGAGTGTCATCTAGGGTCCTAAAACATCAAAGTCCTCTCCAAAAATTAGCCTCCTTTTATCCTGATTTTTCTTTGCATTCTCAACTGCCACTTAAAAGTCTTCGAGTGTGTGTTTTGTTCACATTCCTAAAAACCACCGGGACAAGCTTGATCCAAGGGCTCATAGGTGTGTCTTCCTAGGCTATTCTCCTACTCAAAAGGGCTACAAATGCTACTATCCTACCCTAAGGAAGTTCTATGTGTCTAAGGATGTTACATTCCATGAAAATGAGTCAATACTTTGCCCCTCTTCAAACCATCAATCAGGGGGAGCCTAATTTCAGCGAAAATCCAACCTCTGAAACTTTTGTTCCCTTGGTAGAAACCAGCCCTTTGGACCTTCACTGCCCTTCCATCATGAACCAGCCTCTATTCCCATGTCTAGCAGTGACCATCAACCAGCCCATGTCATTTCCCAGCCATCTCCAATTCGGTACAAGGGTTCTCCATTTGTTTACAAAAGACGACAGCACATCTCTACTCAGCAGCCTATCCAATCATTAGTCCCTTGTCCAGCCCTAGAACCTACTTCAAGTGAAGATGATGCTCTAGCATAGTGCAGTCCATGCCCCGAACCTACCGACCTTGATCTCCCTATTGTTCTCCGAAAGGGAATTAGAATCATCGCCTATCATCTAGCCACCAAGGATTTCTCTCTTCATTGGATGCTATTGTTATCCCAACATCAGTAGAAGAAGCTTTAAAGAACCCTAAGTAGAAAGAAGCTATGCTAGAGGAGATGTGGGCACTTAACAAAAATCATACTTGGGATCTCGTGGCCAAACCCAAAGGTGTTAAGCTGGTTGGCTGTTGGTGGATATTTAATGTGAAATTCAAAGCTGATGGTACTCTTGACTCGTACAAGGCAAGGTTGGTTGCCAAAGGCTACACCCAATCCTATGGCATTAATTACCTTGAAACTTTTGCCCCGGTCGCAAAGATGACTTCTGTTCGGGTTCTTATTTCATTGGCAGCAATACATGGGGTGGCAATTCTAGCAATTTGATGTGAAAAATACATTCTTGCATGGGGATTTAGAGGTGGAGATATTTATGGAATTACCTCCCGGTTTTCACCAAGAAGGGGGAGGAAGAGTATGTAGACTTAAAAAGGCCCTCTATGGGCTCAAGCAATCTCCACGTGCTTGGTTCGGCCGGTTTTCTAAAGCTATGCTATCTATGGGATATCATCAAAGCAAGGGGGATCATACTCTCTTTATCAAGCATCATGGTAATCTGATGACAGCTTTACTTGTATATGTGGATGATATTGTGGTTACTAGTAATGATACTGCTGAACAGGTAATCTTAAAGTAGAACTTGGGTAAAGAATTTGAAATTAAAGAAATTGGTGTGCTGAAATATTTCTTGGGCATTGAGGTTGCATACTCAAAAGAGGGCATATTCTTGTCACAAAGAAAGTATATTATGGACTTATAGAAACAAGGCTTCTAGGAAGAAAATGATCTAGCATACTAATGGATCTAAACCTAAAGTTGCAAGCAAATACCAAAGATGAGGTGATAGATAAAGGGAGGTTTCAACGTCTGGTGGGTAGGCTGATTCATATCTCACATACTAGACCTGATATAGCATTTACAGTGAGCCTTGTAAGTCAATTTATGCATAATCCCTCGGAACATATGCAAGCAGTAAGGAGGATTTTGAATTATCTTAAAGCTACACCAGGTAAGGAAATCTTATTTACCCCAGGGGATGTTTTAAAGATTCAAGGATATGTGGATGTTGACTATGGGGGGTCTCTAGTTGATAGGAGATCCACAACTGGGTATTGTGCGTTCCTAGGGGGTAATCTGGTATCTTGGAGAAGCAAGAAGCAAGGAGTTGTAGCAAGATCAAGTGCAGAAGCTGAGTTTCGAGCTATGGCTCTAGGAGTATGCGAACTTCTATGGTTGCAAATAGTACTAGAAGATCTAAAAATTCCAGTACAAAGATCCATTGAGTTGCTATGTGATAACCAATCAGCGATCAGTATAGCTCATAATCTGGTTCAACATGACCAGACAAAACATATTGAGATTGATCGTCATTTCCTCAAAGAAAAGCTTGATTCAGGTCTCCTCAATATCTCATATGTGCCATCAAGGTGTCAAGTGGCGGATATTCTAACAAAAGGATTGCCTACCGCATAGTTTGAAGACCTAGTATACAAGCTGGGGATGAGTGATATACATTCCCCAGCTTGAGGGGGAGTGTTGGCGATAGCAGATTCCTGAAAGTCCTATTAAATTGAGACTTTTATCTCTATCTTCTCTTAGTATTTATCCATGTGTATTATCAGTTTCTTATTTTCTATTTTATTGTATTTTGTAATCTGATCTCTTCCTACAAATTAGGAGAGATATTAGGGAGTGGTATTGAAGTAGGAGTCTTTAGGGTCCAAGAGTGTATGTCTATAAGAAAGCCCTTGTATCAATTTTTCTAAACAAAAAGAATTAGATTGATTTCTTCTACACAAACATTTGCATAAAACCAAAGGATTATGTTTCTTTATTTAGTTTATTTGACATAATCATGTGAATTGTTATTTGCACCAAGTAAAATTGTGGCCTTTCACAACTATTGTAATTTGTAAAATTATATGCCTCCAAATCCTTCCGTGGCATCACAAGTCTTAAAAGAGATGTTCTTGTTTCAGTGCATTCAAGGCTTGCCAGAGGGTGCTCTTAGGCGCATTATTCTGACAGCATCAGGAGGAGCTTTCAGGTGTGTCAGCTTAATTTCAGACAGGTGTTTGGATTGTATAAGTATATAGTATGAACCCTGTCTTTACAACATACCTAGCATTTATCCCACTATGTGGGGTTGCCAACATGAATTCTAGCTTTTTGAATCATCTTTACAACAGTCAAGAAAAGGATGCAATAGGAAGAATATTAGAATGTTTTATACTGGTGAAGTTTTATGTATTCAAGCCATCTTAATTCATTGAGTTCGATTAGTGTAATTTCTTCTTTCCCAAATTGTGCGCCTAATATGTTTCTCCTCCTCAGGCTACATGAGTGGTTAAGCTTTACAGAGTTTTATTTGTATCATACTATAGTGTTAAATGCTATAGATCTCTAGTTGATTAGTTGATTGGTGATAAAACATAGGAGACCCTCAATAGTGCTGAAATGCATTATTTGTTTCTTTCACTTTGGCTATGTTTTGACCCCTTTCATAAATTTATTCCAATCAAATTCCTTTTCCCTTCCCCCTAAAAATGGAAATAGAACGTACAAAGAAATGAAGAAGCCGTCCTTGACCTGTTCTGAGGATGGAATGGATACACCCCTCCCCCTTTTTATGTTTATGCATTAGCGTGGCAAATTTTAAAGAAATGCTGTATGTTTGCTTATAGGTCCATTATTGTGGAATTCAGGTCTAACCATTTATTTTTGTTCAACTGTCAGGGATTGGCCTGTTGAAAGATTGAAAGAAGTTAAAGTGGCTGATGCTTTGAAGCATCCAAACTGGAATATGGGAAAAAAGATTACTGTTGACTCTGCCACCCTCTTCAATAAGGTGATTAACCTTGCAGTCTTTTTTGGATTATAACGTTTTATAATCTTCGAACTCACATCTGAAACTGTGGTCTCAATTATGGACAGCGATTTTTATTTTTAGTTCTTGAGTTCACAATGTGATACTCCATCATCTTTTTATGTTATTATTTTTTAATTTGTTTGATCAAATGTCTCAAACTGTGGTCACAGTTATAGATGGCAATTTTTTTTTTTTTGGAACAGTGTGATAATGCTTCATCTTGGCAGGGTCTGGAAGTTATTGAAGCTCACTATCTATTTGGAGCTGAATACGATCATATTGAGATTGTTATTCATCCCCAATCTATCATACATTCAATGGTTGAGACACAGGTTTAGCCCATTTCTCATCTTGGTTCTTATGTTCTGGATTGGTGCTTGAGATATTAATTATTTTTTGTCTACTTCATAAATATGTTAAGCTACCAAGCATCCTGCATTGACAGCATATGTTTCTCAGGATTCCTCTGTTCTGGCACAACTGGGGTGGCCTGATATGCGTTTGCCAATTCTCTACACATTATCTTGGCCCGACAGGATTTACTGTTCTGAGATTACTTGGCCCCGTCTTGATCATTGCAAGTAAGTGTTCTTGGCCAAGAAATATTCATAATCTATAAATTTTTTTTTTTTTCAAAGTTTCCATTGTTTTTTATACGGCTTCATGAAGATAAAGTTAAATTCAATGAATCTCAATGTGCCCAAACATTTTAAGTAGTTGGTGATACTCTACGTGGTATTGATTCATGTTGCATAACTACTATGAATAAGTAGTAGTTGGTGTCGGTATTTGCAATTATATTTAAATGATAATGGCTTTGGCAGGTTTGAATATTTCATTTTCCTGCTAAGGGTTCGGTCTTTCTTTTAATCAGAAGCTAAGGAATTGCAGTCACTCTGTGCTCGGTTACACATCAAATAAACTATACAACTTATACGTATTGCAGTTGAGGAACAGGTTAAATCTGTTCTCATCATGCTTGGAAAGCATCAATATTCATCTCACGTTCAGTGTTGACTTAATTTTCTTTGTGACCATGTAAAAATTATCGGTTTTCTTTTAGCATACTGCACTGAATGTAGGGTTAAATTTATGGGGGAAAAAAATTATGGGCGATTTCTTAGTTCGGTTGAAATGATGGAAATGTTTCGACACAGGCTTGGATCGCTTACATTTAAAGCCCCGGACAATGTGAAATACCCATCCATGCATTTGGCCTACGCGGCTGGACGGGCTGGAGGCACCATGACAGGAGTGCTTAGTGCAGCAAATGAGAAAGCTGTGGAGTTGTTCATCGATGAAAAGTACGTAGTTGAATCCATAAAATTAACTTTTCCTTGATGGTAGAAAGCGGATGCGATGCTTAGTTGTGTAAAGCTGAGTTCTTCTTCTCTTTTGTTTGGGGGGTTTATTCCAGGATCAGCTACCTCGACATCTTCAAGGTTGTGGAGCAAACATGCGAGGAGCATCAAGCAGAGCTGGTTGCATCGCCGTCGCTGGAGGAGATCATACATTATGACTTGTGGGCAAGAGAATATGCGGGCAGCATACCAACTGCTTCTGGTATGAGTAGTAGTAGTAGTAGTACTAGTAGTAGACCTGTTGCTGTATGAGAGTTTAAAGCCTTTTTTGTTTTTTTCCTGCATTTGGGCAAATGGGCTTCGGGGAAATGAAGCTGCATCCTGCATGTTGTTGGATCATTGTTTCCTGATGGAAGATGTGAGCAATCCGTAATGTGTTTCTTCATATGTAGACTGGTTTTTGTTTTGTGTTTTGCTTGGTGTTGGATGGTGAGTCAGTCATTTGTTGAATTTCCAAGCTGAAACATGATGGCATGTCTGCAGACAGCAATAGGGGGATCAAGATGAGAGAGAGAGAGAGAGAGGCCCTTCTAACCCTAGTAGTACAAATTTATAGGGACATTGGTGGTGAGTGAGGGCCTCTCCTCCTCCTTTATTCATAATCAAAGTTCAGCTCAGCAATTGCCTAAATGCACTTTTAAGATGATTTTATTGAATGATAAAAATAGAAATTGCCTATAGAGTCCAAATAATTTTTCACAATACATAGCCATTGGTTACAAAAATAGGAAACCCTTATAAAATCCAAATAATTTATACAAAATTGTAAGATAGAATAACTGTATCGATTGGTTAGTGAACATCCATCCAAATTCTCTATCAACAATAGGCTCCTTAGTTTGTAACAGAGGTGGGGCTATTGTTGAAATTGTGATGCACGTGTCAGAGCGATAGTGTTAGCTTTGTTTGGGGGGGGGGGGGGTGTTCAATGCCTTTAATTTAAATTTTATCAACTTTAGTTAATATTTTACTAAATTGTGAGTGGTATACAAGTTATCTAAAAAAGAATAATAGTGAAAATATTCATTTTTAGCGGGGTCCAATCCTTTTGGGAAAGGATTGTTGTCACTTATCTTACAACTTTGCAGAGAATTGAGTATGCAGAGAGACATAAATCTTAAGTGTTAATCAATTGGAAGAAAGGTGAAAGTATTAATGGGATGGGAAAGAAAAGGAAAAAGACAGGTGAGGTGTGGCGCTTGTCCCAGCTTTTTCCTTGCAATTGCAAGCCTCTGAAATGTGGGTTGCTGCCATGTATCTGAATCCCACCAATCTAAATGGTTTGGTACCCATGGAGGCTATATATATATATATATATATATAGGGGTATGTGCATTGGTAAATGGTAAAGAGTACAAAGAAATAAGAGATGAAATTTATGCATAGTAATAAGCCAAGCTAAAGATAAAAGAAGAATGAGAGCAGATGAGGTAACATTATTCACAATGTTACAGATAGAAATAAGAACAATTCATCCAGGACTAGGAGAATCAATCACTGCAGCGGCTAGCAAACGTAAGGTGTAGTAATGTAAGGCCCACTATATGGGCATGCCATGCTGTGTAAGAAAGAAAGAAAGATAGATAGATAGATAGATAGATAGGAGGTAGTGGTTGATGATGATTATCTATCTGGATCTATCTTATAGTAGTACAGTACAGACATGTGGCCCAGTTAAGTTTTGCAGTTAGTGATGAATAATCATTTCAGATGCACAAGTTAAGTTTGATGGGAAAGTTCTTCCATCCCATCAAACTATTAATCAAATAAAAAACTGTGGACAGCAGACTGCAAACAAACCACCCCCAACAACCCATTTGGGAAATGGGAATCGCAAGTAATCTTTGCTAGCTCAATAACAACAAATCTCAATAATTGCATTGCAGTCACTCATTCAAAATAGTTATAGTTTGTTTATTGGTATTAAAATTTAGGGGGGCGGGTTAAAGTTTAAAAATAATTTAGGGTTACATCAATAAGTATCATTGGGATTGTGAGTTGTACTTGAAACGTGTGTTTGAGAAAGAAAAATGTGATAATGTAAAGCGCAAGCAACCCTGTTGTACTAAATAATGTCAGGCTATGTGTGTGTGTTGTTATTCAGTGTTAATAGAGTCTAATGAAAAAGAGTCTAATGAGACTTCTTCCCTCCCAAGTACAAAATGCCATTAACTACACAGAGAGAGCTCGGCCATAATGGAAGGTGGCTAATCAATTACCGTCAATAAAGACAATTACCCAATAATTATTTATTTTCACAAGTATTTATTTTATTTTATAAATATTAAACAAACAATCAACAAAATAAAATAAAAAGCCTAAAAATTGGGTGTATTTAGACCAAGCACAGCACAGCACAGCACGTAACAGCTAAACTATTGCTGGGTCCTGGCGTAAAGGGTAATATATATATATATATAATTTTAATACTATTTTTAGTAGTACTTATCTAATGGCGTCGTCCAAATCCACTTTACTGGAATGTTGTACCAACGAAGAAGTCCTAAAGCAGCAGGCAGCAGGGGAGGAGGGGCTTTTGCTTTACACATTTTCCCATGTTTATTTTTTCAATTATTTTCCAGCTAAAACTAAAGAACTATGGATCACAGGTAGCCACCAGCCACCATATACATATGGGAAATTTTATTTAGAACCTATGTTTTTACTCTTCATAACCCAAACTTCATAAAATTTTGTACTAATTTTAAAATTTCTATTTTACCCCTCCCATAACCCACTTTCTTCTCTAATTATTAGTCTTCGCCTCGCCTCTTTGTTTCTCTCCTGCACACAAACATACACACACCAACACATACATATATATATACACGCATATGGCCAAAAACCCAGCTGCTGGTTCAGCCATGGCGGCCAACCCCCCTCCCCCAACACACACACACTCTCTCTCTATATATATATAAACCCAGCACACACACTTTTATATATATATATATCACACACCTATATATATATATAGATATACACACTTGACACACAAAAGCATACTTATATATATATATATATATCACACTCACACACACCTATATATATATATATATACACACAAAATCCTGGCCGCGGCCATAGCAGCCGCGGCCATGGAAACCTCCGCATTGCGAGGTGCGGGGATTTGAGAAATACCCACACCTTGCAATGCGGGGGTTTCAGCATCCCCCGCACCGCGAGGTACGGGAGTCTGAACAAGCCCCGCACCGCAAAGTGCGAGGTCTTTTAAATTTTTTATTTTTTTATTAATATATTTATTTTTTATTTTTTAAAGTTTAGACCTTTTAAATTTTTTTACCTTTTTTTTAAAATATCATTGATTTCATATTATTCTCACACATATATTTAAAATGTGAAATATAAAAATATAATTAATATAAAAAATAATAAATATAATTAAATTGTCAAAAATAAATTGCCAAATAATATAAATAAATAAAGTTTGGGTTTATTTTTGATAATTTAATTATATTTATTATTTTTTATATTAATTATATTTTTATATTTCACATTTTAAATATATGTGTGAGAATAATATGAAATCAATGATATTTTAAAAAAAGGGTAAAAAAATTTAAAAGGTCTAAACTTAAAAAAATAAAAAATAAATATATTAATAAAAAAAATAAAAAATTTAAAAGACCCCCGGGGCTTGTTCAGACTCCCGCACCGCGAGGTGCGGAGGTTTCCATGGCCGCGACTGTCATGGCCGCGGCCAGGATTGTGTGTATATATATATATATATATAGGTGTGTGTGAGTGTGATATATATATATAAGTGTGCTTTTGTGTGTCAAGTGTGTATATCTATCTATATATATATATATATATATATATATAGGTGTGTGATATATATATATATATAAAAGTGTGTGTGCTAGGTTTATATATATAGAGAGAGAGTGTGTGTGTGTTGGGGGAGGGGGGTTGGCCGCCATGGCTGACCCAGCAACTGAGTTTTTGGCCATATGTGTGTATATATATATATATATATGTATGTGTTTGTGTGTCTATGTTTGTGTGCAGGAGAGAAACAAAGAGACGAGGCAAAGACTAATAATTAGAGAAGAAAGTAGGTTATGGGAGGGGTAAAATAAAAATTTTAAAATTAGTACAGAATTTTATGAAGTTTGGGTTATGAAGAGTAAAAATGCGAGTTCTAAATAGAATTTTCCTATACATATATATACATTTGCACTGCACATAATAATAAAACAATAATAATTAATAATGATTCAAGCAAAAATCCCACACAAATACATACATTTCTATGTCTACCTAACTCTACACCTCAGCCTCTCCCTCTTAATTAAATCCATAAATCTCCGATTTTTATTTTATTTGAAAATTAGAGACAAGCTAATAGTAACAGGCTTAATAATAATAATAATAATAATCTGAAATTTTTTTAATTAATAATAAGCTCACCGTCACCGTCACTGTCACTGAAATGGGTGGAGATTTCTGCTCATCCCGTTCACGTTAGCAAACATCCCAACCAAATCTTGCCTGTACGCCAGGGCTGTCTGCCGCCTATCTCTGCCCTTCCCCCCCGCCGCCGCCTTTTCATGGTGACTTCCGCCGGTTAACAACTTTGGCTTCGCTTCTCCGGCGCTCTTCCCTGCCGCCGCGGTTTCTGCTTCCTCCCGGGCCTTGTAGTCGTCCTTCTTCGTGTTGGCGTTGGAAGGGGCGAGAAAGACGAACGGGTCTTTGCCTTCACTGTTGCTGCGGTGCAGAAGGTCGAGAAATTTCCACCGCTTGGACGTTCCCGTGGACCGGCTCTTCTTAGGCCTCCCAGGCGACGACTCAGCCGCGCCGCTCTTCGGCGACCAGACGCAGTACGTTTTGGCCGGCAGTCCGTCGAGCTCGTCTGCCTCGGAAGACGAACAGGACGGAGGATCGCGGTCCTCGCTCATCAGCTTCCTCAGCGAAAGCCTAACCGACGACGACGGCGTCGGCGGATTATTCGGAGGCTTAGACGGATTATTCCGTTGAACAGTACCGACGTTGTCATACTGATGAACACCGGTAGAAAACAATTCCCTGTCAAAAAGGGGGAAAACAGGCCTGATCTGACCGTTGCAGAAGATCTCGTCGGCCGGTATCGTCCCCGTGGCCTCCCTACTCACCGAAGGAAACTCAAAACCGCCGCCGTCGTCGTCGTCGTCGTCGCTCTGCCGTGACTGCTGCGTAGGAGGTCTCTGTTCCGACGCGAATTCCAATTCGGCTTGAAGATGGTGGAATCCGAAGAGATCGTCATATTCGGAATCGGATTGTTGACGGAACTCGTCGACAACTCTAGCAGCGATCTCAGCAAGTTTAGCGGAAGAATGGGTAGTGAAGCTTGGAGAAAGAGAGATCACAGGACTGGGCGGCTGCATTTGATAGGCAAGTAAAGCTTCCTCCGCAAGTCAAAATCAAAATGGGTATGTTTGTTTGTTATCTGATGGATCTTCCGATAGAGAGAGAGAGAGTTGGGGAAGGATGTTAATTTGTTTGGGATTAGTTGATGAAGAAGGGGGTCGCGAAGAAAGTGTGTGTGTGTGGAGGGGTCAGTTTGAATTGAGGGTAACACAGATGATCGATGGGGATGGATGGGTATGGGTGTGGGGGATGGGATGGCGATGGCGAGCGTGTTAATGTGAAAATCTGGGGGACGCTTCTTCTCTCGTTCTGCAAAGACAAACCCACCCTTTGAATAGAAGGAATGGGCAAAATGGATGCTTTTTTGCGGCCTTCCTTTCTCTCTTTTCTTAATTATTATTCATTTCAATATATATATAGAGAGAGAGAGAGAGGAGGAGGAGGAGGGGACTCGGGGAGGGGAGTTGTGACTTGGTTTTCTTTCTTGATTCATACGTAACACGTGTTTGTGTTCCCACGTGTAGCGCTCGTACAGTACACACGTATGCAATGAGAGAAGCGACGCCGTCCGCCCCCATTTAATTGGGGGTGGGGGGGGGGAGTTGGCTGGCACTTGGCACTTGGCACTGCTAGGCTGTCAGCTGTCTGTGCGTAACAAACAGTATCAATCAATCTTTTCCTTCATCTCTTCACGCTACAATACACAATCAATCAATCTCTCCAGTCTGCACTGCACTTGCTTTTCCATGGTATACTCCACCACACCCTTCCACACTTCTAATAATAATAAATACGTTTTTGTATGTTTTAATAAATATGTTCAAATTGGGAAATGGCTAAACATTTATCAGAGGCCAATGTCCCCTCAACAGTCAATATCATTGGGGTTAAGAGTTTTTCTTGTGTTTGTGTTCAAATTCACATTTTTTATATTGAGAAATTGTTGTGTAATTTACTTTGAGAAATTATTGTCTTCAAAATTAAAAGAAAAGGTGTGGGCTCCTCCTCCCCCATCACTCCCATTCCCGATCACTCTCCTTTATATAATAATCATTTAATAACAGTTCTTAAGATATGGGTCGTTGCATCGAATAAATAATATATTAATATTAATTTAGTAGATTGTGAATTTGATTCTCGTTTTGTAGTGAAGTCTTACACTTACAATTTATCTCTCCGATATAATCGAGAGCACAAGCACTGAATCACGCAAAAATAATTATCCTATATAATCATTTAATAACATATTTAATTCTTTAACTAAAGAATTTTGATCTCTTTAAATAATATTACTTAGTTTATACTAAATAATGTTGATGTAATAATTTAAATATATTATTATGCCAGACTCATCTCATATGACAATTTATTTTATTACATGGGGTTCAAATTAAATATAATTATTATTTAAAAGATCAAAATTCAATGAATAAACACCTATATTTGTTCTAATTAATTGCAAAATGGAAAAGAACGTAGACTAGACTATACGCCGTCCAAATAAGATTCAAAACTAAATGGAATAGATTATTATATATATAAGTTAAATCACACTCAAATTTCTTTATGATTTGAGTTATTTGCAAAGAGAGAGAGAGATATAATGTGAATCAAACTTACTTTTCAAACTTTAATACAAATCAAAGACCTTATTATTGGGCGGCACCATCATTCATCAAACATTCGTTGGAACTAGAAAACATTGTGATCCTCCTACCAAGGCTCACCTTACAAATTAATTAATTGACAAACATTGATTGATCATAATCTCTTTAAGCTTTTGACGTGAAACAATTCAATCAATGCAAGCAAACGAAAGAGGGTTGGGTTGGGTTGGGTTGGTTAGAAGAGGGCAGGGCAGATAAATAAAGATGGAACCAAAATGGAAGAAATTGGTATATATATATATATATATATATAAAGGCGGGGATCATCAGGTCACGGCCATGCGTTTGAATGGTTTCATGGGTGGATGAGATGTGGTCCTCCTCCTAGTCCTCTTCCCTTTTCCCATTCCTATATATGTATGTTAATGTTAGTGAATTTTGAACCTCTCAAGAGTCGTAGCATGTCATGTCATGCGTCATGTGTGAATATGGAAGGGTGGGGAGGGACATGGCATTGGCGTTGGCATTGGCATTGGCATTGGCATTGGCATTGGCAAGGGAAGATGGATGGCCAGAATGATGCGAAGGATGTGCATCACAGATGGATTAGCAACCATATACTTCACAACTAGACAATGAAGACCTCGCCATCCCACCTGCCCTTTTCTTTTATAAGGGCAAATTTTTAGTCCACCAACCACCCATTTAGCCGCGTTTGTTAATTAATATATAAGTTAAAAAAAATGAAATATAAAATATATTTTATATAAAAATGTTTTTCATTATATTTATTAAATTTATCTAACAATTCTTAAAAAAAATTACGTGACTTTTTATTTGAAATTATTTAGATAAATTTATCTTCCTCCTTTAAATAAATTTATTTTGAACTTTACATATAAAAGAAATAATCCATATGATCTCCAATATATTTTAAAAAATTTAAAAAATAATTTGATAAAATTTTAAAATATTTCTTATTCTTATCTTATCATTTTACATCTTAATCCAAAAAATACTTAAATTTTATTTTGATACAAAAATTATCTTACTTATTTTAATAAACATTATCTTAATAAATTAAAGAGACACTACGCGGGCAAAAATGGTCCTCTTTGGTAAGTTGACAAGGTCTTCTTAAGCAAAGGTTAATGCAAACCAGCTGCAATACACATCTAATTAATAAATTAAATAGGATAATAATACCCCTATAAGAAGGCAGCATCATTGATGAGGTCAAATAACGTGTGTTAAATGTCCGCATGGGCAGCCCAGTTGATCAAGAAGGGGGCACAAAGTGTCTCTGTGGTGAATCTTGGAACAATGATCAGGGATCGAGTCTCGCAAGCGGCAGTATGGGGGTATCTCTCTCCAAAGTGAGGGGGGCTCCTTGTGCGCGATGGGCACGGGTCTAACCACTGCGTCCGGCTGAGTTACCATGAATTTACCTCCTCCCTGCGCACTGTCAGGTCAGTTGTAGGGGGCGCCCGGGGTGAGCGATTTCACCTTTTGGAACAATAACGTGTGTTAAATAGAAATCATTTAAAATTTTAAATAATACTATTTATACAGGTAGAATTTTACAAATAAGTTTGTAGGTGGTTTAAATGACTATTTTGTCCCTTTCTCTTTTTTCTCAATGACCATTTTGCCCATTTCCTCTCCGACAACCTCTCATCTCTCTCCTTTTCCTCTCGCTGCTGCTGTCGCCGCTACAACCGACCATTTGCCGTCAACTCTCTCGCTGTCGTTCTTTGCCTTTATCACCTCGCCTCTTCTCGCAGCCTTGCCGCCTCACCTCCTCACCATGGCATTCTCTAGCAATCGACTTGCCTCTCGACGGTAAGGCGACAGAGGTGAGGCGGCGAGGTTGTAGCGATAAGGTTATAAGCGGCGAGAAGAGACGAGGCAACAAGAGCAGGCGAGCAGCTGAGACGAAGAACGGTGAAGAGTGGTCAGTTGCAACGACAAGAGAAAGGGAGAAAGATGGGGGAGAGAGAGAAGGGGTGAATAAAAATCGCCATATATCACGATATATCACTCTGTAAAGGGTTCTGTAAATTCCTTTCTATATAAATAGTACAACCCTAAAATTTTAGGATCATAAGACACCATTCTCATGTTATGCTACTCTTCCAAATCATACTCATAAGCTATACTCTTGTCATAAGCTATATTGAGGAAAATATACGCAGTTAATAAGTTTTCATGAATATTTTTATCCAAATGATACGATGAAAAACTATCTCACAAGTATCTATGACAACACTAAATCTTTATCTTTATCATACATATGTTATTTCGTCATGATTAAGTCATCCTTATCATAAAAAATAACCCGCAAGTAACTTATACTTATCCGATCGTGCCCACTTTAAATAATAAAAGCAACAACATGGCGAACGAAAGCAATTTCCTATTTATAAAGACTTATTTAGTATTATTGTATTATATTATATTATGATTGTTGTGAAAGGAGTGTTAATAAAAACAAACTTGGAGTAGATTTATATTATATGTATTAATTCGTGTGGGCCGTTCGGGCTCAATCTCGGCCCTCTCCTTAAGCTTAATCTTAGCTCAATCTAATCTGTCTTCTAGATCTAGTCTTGGTCCAGCGTCATCCTGCCACGACATCATTACAGCTCTCACTAGATATTCGTGCAGCCATCACAGATCATATACTCATTAATGACAGATCTCATCTATATTAATGAGGGTACCTTCGTCACCATGCTACCACCTGAGAATCTTCATCGGCGTCGGATAGTCAGTCTCATCACTTGCAAACGCACGTCTCATGTGTGTAGGAGGATATCTCCCCTTTCTATATCAACAAGCTCTCTTCAGAATTAAGATATGTTCTCATCTCTGATCTATTGATACACTGTCCTATTTTACTTTCTTCCTTACTCGATCGTCAGAGTTCTTACATGTGCCAATCGCCTCCTGAACGGACCAGTCGTCGGAACCCGCGCCCCGTCTCTGATCATCCCCCTTTGGTCAGAAAGGAACACCGTGATTGTTGTTTCTTATTATAAATCTCGAACATAAATTGCATTTTAGTGAAAAATAAAAATAAAAAATATTATTTTTTTAGAATATTTATTTTTGTTGGGTTGTTTTACTTATTTCTTTTTGGGTTGTTTGATTGGAAGGATTATACTTTCTTTTTTCTTAAAAAAGAAAGTTTCCAATTAAAGGCAAATATATATATGTTAACAGATACATCGTACAAGGATTCTTGCTATTGTGCTTGATGGTGACGGTGACGGTGTCGGTGTCGGTGGGGCTATTTGCAACAATAATAAACTAATTTTATTTTAAAATGAAATTATTATCCATTAAAGAAATATTTCCACCTTGTATATAGGTTTGGTTGATTGGGAACAAACGGGCTTAAAAGGTCAACACCATTTGTCAACGCAATGCAGCAGCCAATTATTAAAAGGATAATAATAAATATATATTATTTTTTAATAATATATGTGTTCCTCCCTAACCAAAGAGAATGGTCGAAGACGGGATCACAGCGGCAGGGAGCGAGCTTCAGTAACAAGTATGTCCGATGAGTAGCTGGTATTTGCAAGCACTCTGACACTCGAGTGAGTAAGAGAGTAAAGAAACGACAGTATATCAGTAGATCAGATGATAGAACATACCTTAATTTTGAAAAAAAAATGGTTGATATAGGAGGAGGAGACCTCCTCTTACATACATGCATCGTGCATTTGTAGATGATGAGACTGAGTATCTGGCACCGGTGGAGGTTCCCAGGCGGTAGCATGGTGTTGACGAGACTTTCATTAATGTGGATGAGATCCGTCATTAATGAGAATGAGATTTGGGACAGGCGCACAGATACCCAATAGAGGTTGCAATGATGTTTGCTGCAGGTTGGCACAGGGCTAGGATGGGACAGAGATTGGGCCATGAGGGATGGGACAGATTTGGCCGAGATTGGGCAATAAGGATGGGCCAGATTGGGCCCAGATGATCCAATATGTTTATTGTTTCTCGTTTTTTGTAATATCCTGAAATTTGAAAATAAATAATAATTATTTAAATCAGTATTTGAGGACATTGTTGAATATTTGGGAATTTAAGAGGAATTATTTAATTATGTGGTTTTAAAGAAAATAAGGAATTAAAGGTAATTAATTAAATTATTTGGAGATTTAAGAAAAATGATTGTTTATGTAATTTTGAGGAAATAGGAAATTTAGGTATTTAATTAAATTACTTGGAAGTATTTATGAAATTAATGAAAGTATAAAATAAATTAATTTAGTAGATTTTTGGAAGTTTTCGGGTGTAAGTGCAATAAAGAAAATTGGAGTCCGGGGTATGTGTGCAATTAATGAAAGTTTTGGGTGCTGAAACGTGATTTGCAGAAGTGGCCGCAAATCACCTTAAATATACGTAAAGGCTTTATATGGTTAAAGGAGTTGGCTAGCGCGGGCGGTCGCAAGTTTGCGTGTGTTGGGTCAGGCCACGGGTTCGAGCCCCCGCGGGTGCGCGCGCGCTGGAGAATTTTGGTTGATTTTTAAGCCAAAACTTTGCCCAAAACGGCGTCATTTGCCCATTTTGGGCAAGGCGGTGGCAGCCATGTGCAGCTGCTGGCGCGCCACATGGCGCACGCTGGGCCCTCCGCTGAGCCTCCTTTTTTAAGGCCGATTTTGACCATTTCGTGAGCAAAAATCAGAGCAGAAATTGAGGAAAGAAAATGAAGAAGGAGCAGCACGCGCAAGGGCCAATTTTTGGAGAAAAATTGGAGATTAAACTATGTTTAATCGTGGTTTAATTAATTATGTAAGTAAATAAATATGTAAGAATTATTCTGTATGATTGAAATTTTATTTTGGGTCTAATTTTATTAATTTTGGGAGTTATTCTATTTTACAGTGTGTATTAATTCAGTGGTATTTAAGCGTGGAAACGCTGTAAACAGCTAAATCGGGCAAGCTCCTTCTACCCTTACGATCTCCTTTCATTTTGTGAATTTTATGCCTTCCCTTAATTCGTTTCGGTGTCGCATATTAATTATATAAATTGAGAATGTTATTAGGGTGATTTAATTTAAAATAAATATGAGATTTATTGACATTTTATTTGCGGTGCGCCTACGTAGTATTTTAAACGGTTAAATTATTTATATTGCACGCTAGATTTATTTAATTAAAGCTAAGATTTTATTAATTGCAAGAAAAATGTTTTACTTCGCAGCGGGAGTGTAGGTAAGACAAGGAACGGCCGTGTAAAGGCAAGCTCCCAACCCTCTCTTCCTGATCTTTAATTCCCGTGAAAAACTCCGTGATTTCCTGTATTTTATCGCCTCCCTTACTCTAATTCGACATCTAACCTTATTTGTTAAATTATTATTCATTTGTTTTAATTTAAATTAAATCCGAGACTTCTAGAGTTTTATTTGTTGAGTGCCTACGGGGGTTTGTACCACCCCTATTCCTCTCGAGAATGATGTTGAACCCAACTTGGGAACTAGGTTCCTAGACTTGCGGGTTATTTATAATTTTCTCGAGTTTATTTATGATTCGGTTAGAGCTATTGAGCAGTGAGATAGGGGTCAACTGTTTGGTGACGTTGGAGTAGACTATTGTACAGCCTTGAAGTGGACCGTCAGGCGGACACTCCTAGTCACTGGGCGTTGACTGGTGCCGGGCACTGCTGACTAGCTCTACCGGTATGTGATTTACTGCATGAGTAGATACATTGTATTACTGTTCATGATTTGATATGCACATAGGTACAAGATGCATGTTGGGATATTCATTTATTGAGTATGCTTGGACACAGACATTCTAGCTTGGTTAGGTTGCATCCGGCGCAGGCATATGCATGGCGTGTGGTTTGCTATGTGGGCGGAGCATGGCCTGATGCCTGGATGTATGGGCGCCAGTGTATCACGTTGATACTCACTACGCCATTGCATTTCTATGTGCATTGCATGGCTACTGGTAGTTATTAGTTCTCAGACGGGAGTACCGTTCCGAGGGAGCCTATGGCTCGGTTGTCGGGAGTACCGACATGAACGGGTGACGGGAGTACCGACCCGGGATCGCGCACGCAGGTTTGTGGAGATATTTGTTGCCTTTTAGGGTAGCGGTAGGTTGGTATAGTACTTAGGTGCCGTGTGTCTTGTGTGAGCCCCAAGGACCGGTATGTGTTTTATTATGCTATACTGTTGTGTTGTAGCGTTTCATGTCTTGTGTGTACCTGGGGGTTTATTTTGGGGAGAGTTTTCTGGTTATGTTCAGCCTTCAACTTTTCTTTTCTTAATGCTTGCTGAGTCTCTCAACTCACTTTGTTTTTCATCATTCCGAGTAGTGTCAGCGTGCAAGGGAGTCAGCATCTAGCGGCTGAGTCGGTATGGTGTACAGGCAGTCCCGTCAACCCCTATAACTCTGATGGTTGTGTAGGGTCTAGGAATGGCAATTACAACCGAAACCGTGGGGAACCGAACCGAAACCGAATCGGTCAACGCGGTTAAAAACCGTTTGACTGGGTAATGGTTTGGTTCGGGGAAAAACCGAACACTGTTTCAATGGGTATGGTTTGATTATGGTTTTCACTAAAACCAAACCAAAACCCGAACCGAAACCGAACCGAACCGAATATATATAATATGTATATATAATATATTATATATACAACCATGCCTACCTGAGCCCAGCCCACCCGAGCCTAGCCCACCCCAGCCAAATTGCCTTGCTTGCAAATCCTTCTCCCTTTCTCTTCTCCTTCCTCTCTCGACCTTGCTCTCTCTCTCTCTCTCACCATCGTTGCTTCTCGCTCTCTGCCTCTTGCTCGTTCGCGCGCCCTCGCCCTTGCTCTCTACATCTCTCTTGCTCTCGCTCGCCCTCGTTGGATCTCTCTTGCTCTCGCTAAGGCTTGGCCCTTGCTCTCGCTCGCCCTCGCTGGATCTCTCTTGCTCTCGCTAGGGCTCAGCCCCTACTCTCGTTTGCCCTCGATCTCTCTCACCCTTTTTGCCTCCTTTCTCTTACTCCTCCGCGCGAGCTCGCCAGTCGCCCTCGCTCTCTGCATCTCTCTTGCTCTCACTCGCCCTCGCTAGATCTCTCTTGCTCTCGCTAGGGCTCGGCCCCTCTTGCCCTCTCTCGCCCTCGATCTCTCTCACCCTCGCTGCCTCTCGCTCTCTGCCTCATCTCTCTTCATATTAATTTATTTTTTATATTTATAATTTTGTTAGATGGAGTTGGCTCATTCATTTCAGATGGATATGCATCAATTTACGAATAATATATTAATGTTGTTGATGAAGGTATTAACTTTCGTTGCTAATTTTTTTAACTTAAATTACAATTTAATTATGCACATATTAATTTATTGATCTTAACAATTGTAGGTTTGGAAATGTGATTTTATATCCAATAAGTTTTGTAACTTTATGCAAGAATAAAGTAACTTTATTAGAATTTATCTTTGTTTGTTGTGAAATTATCAAAAATTTTTATGAATGCTATTTGTTTTTGTTTGTTGATATGGATTAAACTAAAAAAATCATGGTTAAACCGAAACCGAATGGTTTGGTTATGGTTTTAAATTTTTAAAACCAAATGGGTAATGGTTTGGTTTTGGTTTTAGTAATTTAAGTTTGGTTTGGTTATGGTTTTGGCAAAAATCGAAATCAAACCGAACCATTGCCAACCCTAAGTCAGCGCAAATTTAAGTGTATAATTTAATTTAATTTAATTTAGTATACCTATCTATCACAATCACGGTCACAGTAGTCTAATTTTAAAATCTCAAAAATGTTATTTAGGCATTCAACAGTAACATGTGATATAAATTATTTTTAGGATTATATTATAGGTATTTCATGGGCTACACTATAGGTTACACAATGTATTATAAATGACAAAAATATCTCTCACACATCACTACCTCATCTCATTGGGCCTCGTGTCTCCTTACTATCTTAGGTGATGGGTATTTTAGTCGTGCGCCTCATCACTTCACATTACTTTATAGCCTCACTTCATCACGTTAGGTGAAAAGTATTTTAAACATTTTAGCTACATTATGTAGTCTATTGTATAATCCATAGAGTACCAATAACATTTTCCTTATTTTTATATTAGTACATCTTATACTTATATTCATCAAACATATAAGAGTAATGCTACTTATACATTTAGGTTGACATTTATGTTGACATTTCATTAATTAATTATCAATATACCCCTTACTTGAATGATTTAATTAGTGGTATATTAGTAATTCATTCAAGTAATAAATGCATATACTTGAATGAATTATAAATACACCTCTCACTTTAATGATTTAACAAAAAGTATATTGATAATTGATTAATAAGTGTCAACCTAGATTTATATGGGTGTCAACATGAGTTGACACATCATGTTGATATTCCATTAATCAATTACCAATACACTCCTCACTTAAATAATTTAATCAAGGGTATATTGGTAATTCAATCAAGCAATAAATGCATATACTTGAATGAATTACCAATATGCCTCTCACTTAAGATTATCACCCTTGTGATGTCCCTCATCGCTCTTGTCATCGATTTTGAAAGAGAAGATAAATCGTAGGTAGAGAGTTTGTCTCATTGTGTAAGATAAGAAGTCGAACACATAATCTATTAGTATAAATCTCACTTAGATGACTTAACGATGGGTTTATTGATAATTAATTAATAAGATAACAACTTAGATATGTAAATAATATTACTCAACATATAATATAATATAATATAATATGTTAATATAAAAATATGACAATAAACATACTATAATATAATATAATATAATATAATATAATAGTTGAGTATGGAAGTAGAATTTGTAGAGTAGTAGAGTCCAATTGTAAATGAGGAGAGACGATAGAGGAGGGCGGATGCCAAATGATAGCAATGATGGATGACAAGGTGCCGAAGGAGGTTTCTTGCTAGATACGTATTAATTGAAGAATTGCGTATGCATTTGCACGCCCACAATTCACAAGACAGCGGTACCAATTGGAGGAGGCGTTGGTTACTTGAACGCCAAGATGTTTTCAATTTCCCGCCCCCACCTAAATACTTACTTCTACTAATATAATCATAATAATCATATTTCCCACCTACTAAATACTTCAACATGATCATTACGTCATCCCTTTTTAATATTTAATATTTATTAAACTAATCAAAAAATGACATGTATCTCTCACTTACATATTATTTTTATAAATAAATTTGACAAACAATTCTTACAGTTGTCGTGATGTATACAATTTATAATAATTAAATTTATTGTTAACTATTTTATCAATTTGTGAGAATTATTTATAAAATTCGTTTGCAATAATGTTTGTTAACTAAAATATATGTTAGAAAAAGTGAGATATGAAACGTATTCTAAATAAAAGTATTTTTTATCGTATTTATTAAATTTATTTAGTAATTTTTGAAAATAAATCAAGTAACTTCTTATCTAAATTTTTTTACATAAATTTATCTCTTCTCCTTTAAATAAATTTATCTTGAACCTTATATATATATATATATATATAAAAAAAGACCCGCTGACTTAATATAATGTATGCTTAACAAGCAGAAACTTTTTTTTTTTTTAATGATCCAGGTGTTCAAACTCCGCATGTCTAGTTCTAAAAGAAATCGGCCTTCTCTCCTAGTTTAGTTTCTGAGTAAATCGGATACAATTTCAAGGTTATATACTTTCAAACAGACACACGATCAATTCCTAAGATATTTTTATCTTCATCAAGAATTGATTCTTCATCACTTCCAAAGAAACTTGAGAGTTTTACTAGTTGTGCCATATCCTAAAGGCTAACGAGTAAGGTTTAGACTTTAAAGTTTGCATAAATGGATAGAATTTAATATAATGTATACTTGAAATTTAATAAAGTATATAAAAAAATATTACACTTAATGTGAATCTTTTTTGGAGGAAAAAGAAATTATATATTAATTTTTTATTTAGGAAATAATCATGATTCTTATATGCTTGATGTTCAATATATTTTTAATAAGAAGACAAAAACGTTGTTAAAATATTAGTATAATATAATATTTATATGTTAAAGATTTTACTACAATTACATAAAATTAATCTAAAAAAATACATATTTAAATGCTATTTTATAATTATATCAAAATTTCATAAGAAAAACTCCACACGGTACCCCACCCTAAGATCTAGAGGAACTGCAAAAAGTATCCTTGACTTTTGAAAAAATCCAAAGTACCCCTTGGCATTTAATATCATGTTACAATTTCTTTCTTACCATTAATTAATCACCGTTAGACTTTATAAAATAAGTAAAATACAATTATATATGAACTATTTTTTTTTCTTTTTTCATATTTTTTATTTCTTTTCTCAAATCCTTCATTTGTTTATCTTTCACACGGCTAACAACGAATGGTGAACAACTACGATCGTGATTGTTCATTCTCTCTCTCTTAATTTGTAGTGGTAAAGGCTAGTCATGATAATAACAACGACTCTAAAGGCATCTAGTCACAGTAATAACATGAGAGATTGTTCACGACGTCAACAACAACAATGCTAGGCATTTATTTTCTCTCGCTCTCTTTCATTGATTTTTTTTTTATTCTTTCTCTTTTTTTTGAATCTACATCTATGTTCGTTATTCTTCTTAAACCCAAATTTGAGTTTAAAATGAATAGTTTCACTTTCATTATCTTTTTGGTTATTTTTTTTTTCTTATTTGCCTTAAACCCAAATCTAGGTTTGTTGTTTATTTCAAATCCAAATTTGAATTCGAGACGAAATGTTTTGCTTTTCTTTTTTAAAACTCAAATATGAGTTTGAGATGAAATGTTTCATTTACTCTATCTCTCTATCTTTTTTCGTCTTGATTTCTTTTTTATATTATCTCCCTATCTCTCCCTCATTCAAATCTACAAGATCGTGATAAACTTAGATTTGGATTCATTGCATTTTGGATCTAGATTGTTTCATCACTAGCGAATGGCTTCATTGCCAATATCAGTGCAAATCTATGTTTTGATATATGTTCCTTTTTTTTTTTTTGAATATGAGGAGAAAGAATGAAAGGTAAGTTAGCCATTTTATTCCTTAATTTAACAATAGAGGTGCTTATTGCTATTTCTTAAATATCATAAATTTCTGACAATTTTGCCAAATGTAAAAAATATGGTTATTTTTTATAAGCACCACGGGCATGGCTGCTTTACCCCTACGGGCATGGCGTAGTGATAAATCACTTAAAAGTTTACATGAAATTTTAGGGCTTAAATTAATACAGTAACTTGAAAAATAAAATTATTACTAGAATGTAACATTTAGTTGTAACGATAAAATTGAAAGGTAAGTTTCATATAGATTGAGTCAAATGTCTAACTCTGAATGTGTATAGATTGTGACCATATCTAAATTTACTCGAGAGGTGCATTGGAGAGAAGGTCACCCACCTATAAAAATTAATTAAGTAAAACTCAAATACTTTAAATGAATAAAAACAAAATAATAATAATTTATACCTTTAAAGTGGCGAATCAAGCTTGTTGGCATGGACAAATCATTGGATAAATCATTTTCTATAAGAAAAAAAAGTGACTAATTATTTTAATTATCCTACATATCGCTGTCAATCATATTCATCACAAAATGGTGGCTTAAATCTTCAAGAAGGCTCTCACGTAGAGATTGAAGTTTGAAGGGGACTCTCACCATTTTGGCAGTGCATCCTCCACCACTACCACCCTTTTCCTTTTCTATCTTCCATCAAAATCAAAATCAAAACCTCCCTTCCAATTAATTCTTAATGGCTGTCGTCACGCTATTCGTTAAGCTGTATTTAATATATTTATTCTTAATTTTTAATATTTATATTAACCGATAATAAATATATAGTATTTTAAATATTTTAATAATTAAGAAATAAAAATATTCGAATACTATAAATCAAACATATTAAATGCACTTAGGGAGTGTATAGGATATATATAGCTGCATATATTATTATTATAGGTTAGGGGCCACATTTAGTGCCTGCATTACATATGCCTTGCTGGTTGGGAAAGACAGGCATTTAGGTTTGATTATTAATGAGCAACACAATATTGACAAGTAACAATTAATTAACCTAACCTAATCCCCTTTACTTAATTCTCTACAATTATCTAAATGCTAATCCTAATCTAATCTACTTAGTATTTGTTAAGATAGTATTTGTTAACCAAGATAAAGGGTGAAAAATATTAAATATGAAAAATATTTTAAATGTTTGTTATTTTTGACGTATAATTTTTGAAAAAGAAGTTACGTAACTTTTTATCTTAATTTTTCAAGATATACTTATGTTGACACACATTTTTATAACACTCTGCATTGAGCGATAGGAAGGTCTGGAACAACTTACCCTGATGAGCCT
Organism: Diospyros kaki; assembly: GCA_036245055.1. NCBI lineage: Eukaryota > Viridiplantae > Streptophyta > Magnoliopsida > Ericales > Ebenaceae > Diospyros > Diospyros kaki. The sequence continues at coordinate 11,981,187 of BSEG01000003.1, forward strand.
ACGCAAACTTTCCAGAGAGTCACCTATCATTGGCCTTCCCTAGATCAAGCACGCTTAACCCTGACCCTAACTATCCTCTGTCACCCCTGAGATGGTCCGCTCCCACGAGCGCCACCACATTTAGGGAGAGGGCTAAAGGTGGTGCTGTAAGCACCGATTCTCAATCCCACATCAGGTTGTCCAGAGGGCAACCATTGAGGGGTGCAGTGGGGCTCCTGTCCGTTGAAAGGCGAGAGCTAAGAGTTGATCTGTGGCCGTGGGTTCATGATGATGACACGATGTGTGTAATTCCCAAGAGCCCAGAGAAAAGCGGTATACATTGAGGATAAGTAAGGAAGGAAACAATACCAGCTATATACCTTTTAGGCTGAATGTAAGCAAAGAACTCTAGGGTTAAACGTTCTTGATCTGGGGAAGTCTAAGGATGGGTGACCTCTTAGGAAGTTCACGTAGACCCATCAGAGTAAGTTGTCCCGGACCTTCCTATTACTCGATGCGGGGTGTTATAAAAATGTGTGTCAATAGCTTATCTCTCTCTTTCTTCTCAAGATAAGCATATTTTGGTTTTTACAAATAAGAAAAAAAATGATGTTTGTGTCTTTTAGTGTATTTTAAAAAATTTAACAAATAGTTTGATAAAAATCTTAGAATCTTTTCCAACTTTATTTGACTATTCAATATTTTTGTTTGAAAAACATTTTGACCTTATTTTAATACTCGCTTATCTTGCTAATTTTAAGAAATGCTATCTAAAATGAGTAAGATAAACCTACATCAAGATAATTTATCTGTAAAGTCCAAAAATAACTTATTCAAAGGAAGGGAGAGATAAATTTATCTGAAAAATTTAAAATAAGAAGTCACATAATTTCTTTTTAAATAAATTTAAAAAATATAATGAAAAACACTTTTGTTCAAAATATTTTTCATATTTCTCTTTTTTTATCTATATCTTAATTAATAAACACTACCTTAATATATGGTAGAAGGTATTAATTTATTTATTTTATTATCAAATAGTAATCTAATATAATAGTAGATGATGATAATAATAATCATGAATTTGAGATCGATCTTAATTTTAAATTAATGTTAAGAACCTTAATTGCTTTTCCCAATAATTCTGAATAATATAAATAAGTTAAAAGCTCAGTTATTAAGTAATAGCCAATCTCGTGCCTTCAAAATTATTACTCTTTAGCTAAGCTTGAAGCACCGCAATTATGGGCATGATCGATGTAACTTTGTTTGCTTGCAATGCAAGTAGTCTTACCAATTATTCTTTTCTTCTAATAATTAACATGCTTAGTGCATGCACCTCCCTCGTGTAGACCCATCAATTACCTATAGTTTAACCCAATATTGATTAATTCACTATTCTATGTATATTATCACTAAAATAATTAACCTCATCCTCTCATATAGTGACAACCTTCAACTTGGATTATCTCATTTTTTCTAAAATGCACAATCTCTCTTGATCTTATGATGCCCCTTTCTTGATATCAGAAAGGAATCTGGATGAGGTTATAAATAATTGACATACACATCCTTTTGTTTATATATATATATATATATTGTCAAAATAATTATAAACAAGTTTAACCTTACTAAATGTGACAAGATTCGTTATTAAATACTCCAAAATGGCGTTAATTACAATCAAGGAATTGATAAAATGACTCGTAAATAAAAAACTCTTTATAGCTCCTCAATTGCATATGGGGGCGATGTTTCCACTAATACTATCTTTCTTTTACTAGAGCCTGAGCTATTTGTATAGTTAGTTAAGGGGGTGAGTCCTAAAACTCAACAAATATAATATATATAAAATAGCAAATCACAGTTCATAACAAGTAAAAAGAATATGAAGTGATTTATGCATGCAGGTCCATCCACCTCATCCATCTTAGACTCTTAGTGGTCTCCATGTGATTTTCCATGGACCCAACACGAACTTTGTTTTATCCCTAAAATTTATAGCCTTATGCCTAGGCACTTTTCTATTATCACATACAAATTATGATTATAAAATTTATACATAAAATATATTTAATCCTTATCGTTTGTTTTTGATGCCTTGATAAATCTCTTTAATTAGTTTCTTTAAGTGTTGAAAATACTATTGCCACATGTTAGAATTCTTCTAACGAAATTCAACATAATAAGTAAAATGAATTATTTTAACTAAATATTGCTAAAGTACTTTTAAATATAATATTTAACCTCGTACCATTGATTATAATAATCTGTATTGCTCTATTACTAGCTGTCAACCCGTCCTTTAAATTTCTGCCCATGCACTTAACTTCCACTGAAATGCTCTATTTATAGAGCTACTCCTCCCTTTTATTCTAAAATTTTAATCAATATTTCTTACTCCGATTCTTCTCAATTTCTTCTTATTCTCACATGCTATAATCATGAATTGCACAACTATCAAATCAATTTTTAATCAATATTTCTTACTCCGATTCTTCTCAATTTCTTCTTATTCTCACATGCTATAATCATGAATTGCACAACTATCAAATCAATTTAAATTTATATTCATTGCATAATATGTATCTCTACTTGACAAGATAAATTGAAACTTTAATTTCATAATAACATGCATGCTCTCACCATTTATCAATCTGATCATAATAAATATCTTTCAAATTCTTAGGCTACATCTTGCAATTAATGTTCTTTTATTCACATGACTTCCCTTTTCTTTATGGTTATAATTATTTGCAATTGGAAACAAATCAAAATTTAAATAATTTCAGCAGCTTCCGCGTGGCATACTAGCAGCGTCCAAGGCCCCCAAATGGCGCCCAAAACGGCGTCGTTTTGGCGCCAATGGGGGAAAAAAAATTCCAGCAAAATTGCCTCAGCCACGCCTTTTGTGGATCGAACCCATGCCCACAGCCTAGCTCCCTCGCGCGTGAAGCATCCCATCTAGTCTGCTCCTCACTTATTAATGTGTAATTCATTAGATTTATACTAATATTGGTTCTGAATTTTTGAAATTTTACGAAAACCCGAAAACTTCCCAAAAACTCTTAATCCTTCCCTCATTCCGAAAATATAGAAAATTTGAATTTCTTCTATTAAATTTCTCAAATCCAAAAACACCAATAAATCATAAATAATTCATTTTAATTATAAAAATTATTTTTTTTCAAAATACAGGGATGTTACAGGCCTTGACTAAGATATACGAACAAATTTGACTATGAGTCGAAGTTTGGGGCCTAACTGTTCAATAGATATAGGCAATGACATAGTGTTGCATAGAAGTAAAATTAAATTCACGATCTCGTGGTATTCCAAACCCTTGAACATGTGTGACGAACCTTCAGCACCATATCAAGGGAATAGATTAAAAACATTTTTAAGTTTTAACCCGTTTGTACTTCTCTTTTATAAAGAATATAGTCATGAATATGGGAATGATGGAACATGGAAAGTTACATTTAAATGAGACAGTCTTAAGAAGAATAAGTTTTGTTCAATGGCCGACACGATTAAAACAGTATTAAATTTGGATTAAAAGATTGGGGCTAATCTTGAATGAAGCTGGATGTAGCTAATTAGATTGGGTTATCTCAATTGGGTCACCCTCTTTTGAACGTTTCAAGGGGTGAATATGGCGAAGGAGCTGATAATTTTGTTCAAGAATAAGCGAGGAAGCCAAACAAGACCTTTCCAAGGACCCACCTCACAAGTTGCAGTCAGTGTACCTTTTGGGCCGAATTAGTCCATTAGGGCTGGGCTATGTTTGGGCCTAACAAGCGTCTGCCAAAGAGGTGAACCCGATGGACAAAAACCACATTATTATCTTAAAAGAGTAAATAAAGAAAGAGGGAAAGAAATAAGAATATTTAAGGATATAGAAAAGGTCCAACGAACTCAACTAGGACATATCCCTAGTGTAACATAAAAGGATACACCTTACTAAACAATCAAGAAAAACCATTAGAGGATACATCTTAATTAAAATCAATAGACCCAAATAAAGCAAATTAATTGGCTTGAATTAGAGATTAGTGCAAGAGGATAATAAGGCAATTGTTAAAAATTGTTATGCTCAGGCAGGTCGAACAGGATGGTTGGTTGGTTGGTTATGTAAGTTGGACGAATTTTGGTAGTCAGTTGTACAATTACTTTTCGTTTAACAATGATATCCTTAACGTTGTTGTACTTAGTATCAATATGTTTAGTTCTACTAATGACATCTTGGGTCCTTTTGTGAATATAATTGTTGCTTGATTATCACAATAGACAATAATGGCTCCTTCCTAAGGAATCTCCTTAACCAAATACCTTCTTGCTCATCAGTTGAATAGACAATAAATTCAACCTCCATGATTGACAAGACTATGTATGTCTATTTTTTACTACTTCAAGAAATGTCTCTTTTTTAAGTAAGAAGAGATGGATTTGCGTTGATCATGGTCTCCTTCCCAATTAATGTATGAGTAGCTAATTAGATGCAAGTTTGACCCATGAAAACATAAACAATAATCCATAGTGCCTTTGAGATACCTTAGAATTCTTTTCACTGCTTTTCAATACTCTCATCTAGGATTCAATTGATGTCGACTAACTAACCCAACAATAAAACAAATGTCTAGACGAGTAGAATAAAGTACATAAGACTTCTAACAACACTTGCATATGGTACAATGAACATTTTCTTTTGTTCTTGTGGGTTATTGGCTCAAAGCCTCACCCTTTGACATAGGAATATCCACAGACTTGCAACTACTCATATGGAAACGTTCTAGAATCTTTTGCATATAATTCTCTTGTGACAGAGCCAAAAGTTTGTTTAAATGATCTCTTTTAATTCTAACTCCCAATATATAGTTAGCTTCACCCATGTTTTTCATGTCAAAATTTTTAGAAAATCATCATTTGATGGCCATGACGTATCCTTATCATTTCTAGCTATTAAAATATTGTTGACATAAAGAGATAGAATTACAAATTTATCATCGTACTTTTTAATATAGACACAATGGTCCTTATCAATCATTTTGAAATCATAGATCAATATGACTTTGTGGAACCTAAGATACCACTGTTTGGATGATTGTTTTAGGCCATATATTAACCTTTGAAGCTTGCAAATTGTTGACATCACATACTAATAATGTTTTGATGATGATGATGTTGTTAATAGCATTTTAATGCAAAATTTTAATTATATATTAGATATTTGAGAAAGCCCTGGTGCATGATTCAAAGTCACTACTTGAGTAGGAGCTTCACAAATATTCGAGTAAATGAAGTGGAAGACTGATTTAACTATTTTTCAAACCACCACACTCAAGTTAATGTATGTTAAGAATAGAATATAATATATTTCGTCTTAAATAATCAAGTATTAAAAAAAGCTTGATAAGACTAAAGTCAAGTATTAGCTTATTAATCTCAAATGGCCTTGTAAGTTATTCAATTGAGTGACCAAATAAATTTTGTGTATTGGTGAGCAATCAAGTTAATATTATTCATCAATCAATTGGAGACAAGATGTTAAAAATATCAAGCTTTTGTGCTTGTGTCAAAAATCGAGTGAATTACTCATCAATTGAGTGAAGAAAACATGCTAAAAAATCAAGACTTTATACTTATATCTCAAATTGATTTAAAACTTCATTAATCAAATAATAGATTGGCTATAGAATTTCAAGTTGATAGGTTTGAAATGCTATGGCACACACCTAAGAAGGGGGGTGAATTGGGTAATTTAAAATTTAGTTTGAAATTTAAAATTCTTTTGATGAAAAATAAAAATTCAATACAAGTGAGGATTAAAGAAATGCTTAGAACAATAAATGAAACGAAAAGCATAAGCAAGAGATGAACACAAGAATTTATAGTGATTTGGCTTAAACCAGACCTAATCCACTACCTTATCTCTTCATTAAGAATTTTGTAAACCAATCCACTAATCCTCTTACCAAAACCGCTAGACCTTCTAACATTAACCACTAGGAATTTACAAATCTCCTACTTAGACAAGTAGGCCCTCTAACTACCTAAGTTAGGAAATACAAGAAATGTACAATAAATGAGAATTTAAGGGATGAATCTCTGAATTACAAGATTTCTCAAAATAAAAACAAGCCTTGAATGCTAAAATACAAAATAAGATCAAAGCCTTTGAGAGAGAAAATTTAAAGCACAATTACAATTGAGAAGATTAAAAAGATGTAGATAAATTGTAAGTTCACTTCACTTCATTTCCATCCATTAGCCTTTTCAAGATCATCATTGGCTTGTATTTATAAGCTTCCTACAAGTTTTAACCAAAAACTAGCCTTTTAGAGCCGTTAGAAATTGAAAAACTAGCTGTTATATGCTTTTAACGGCAGAAACAATCAATAGATGAAAAGCATCAATCGACTGATTAGTTAAAATATGAAAATCGATCGACATATGAATAAAAACGGTCGACAGTTGTTTTGCAAATGTTCTGTTGATCCACAGATCAAAGAAAACGGTCGACATATGAGAGGAGGCCAGTCGACAGATTGGAACAAACGGTTGACATATGAAAGCAAGAAATTAGATTTATTATAGATATATGTTTGTGTGCACTAATAAACCAAAGTCCTTCTAGCTGGAGCAATTACTTCTTTTGGATAAGACTTGGGGAGGTTGGAGGCGCAAGTTCGAGTCTTGGATGCGATAACACGCAAATTAAAGTTAATTTTCTTTTATTATAATATATATAAATTTGTGTGCCTAGAGAGACAAGGAAACACTTAGTTGGAATGGCTTCATGCACAAACTTAATGTTTTTGTTAAGGCTAGAGTGTGAGATTGATTTCTTGGGCCTACATCCTGAATTAATATATTTTTTAATTGTCTTTTTTATTTAATTTATTTTTTAAGCTATTTGAAAAATAATTTTTAGACAACATTTTTAATCAAATAAAAATATGGTGTTCCAAATGCCATAGGAAATTTTTCATAAGATTAGGTTACTAAAATTAATTTTCATTTAACATGTTTTTAATAAACTAAAAACATAATATTCCAAATACCATTAAAAAATTTATCACAAGATATTTTGACATGAAATTTCCTTTTCATTCAACAATTGATCAAATTGAAACATAATACTTCAAATGTCATCAATAAATTCATAACAAGATATTGACTTTAAATTGATAAAATTATTATTAGGTTGAATTTATCATATAAAATTAATTTAAAACACCAAGTTAATAATCATAACTAAATAACTTCATCATAAAAGACAATTATTTTTCACCATTAAAATGCAATTGGATTTTTGTCATTAAAAGATTTTCATCATTAAAATTATATTAAAGGCAAAAACATCAACTATCAAGAATATACATGGTCTTTTGTTTTTGAAACATTTTGCTTCATTTATCAATTATTCAAAATCAATTTGTAAAAATTATTTGAGAGATTTTTTTAAATCTTAATACTTGTTTTTGCTAATCTCCAACTAATATAGAAAATCATAGATCATTTTAATTTAACAACCCATTTAAAAATAATTTTTATTTGAAAACAATAATGATTTAGAAAATAAATTGATTTTGTTTTTCATCATTAAAACTAAATACAAGAATAAAATATCATAAGTCTTTAAATTAAGTCAACAATCAAGTAGACAAAGAACCAGTATTGGTTGAATACTTAAATAGAATAGGGAGTAGGTTTTTGTCTCTTGTGTGTTAAATTGATTGCTAGGAATCATATAGTCGAGTGATAATATGAAAAATCGAATACCTAAAATTAGTCAATCGAGTGTTCCTTGCAGTTATCTAAAAATTGATTGAAAGCTAATAAGTGTTCGAGTAGTGTTAGTCATCCAATTGAGAATCTAGTAAAACCCAATCAAGTGGATTAGCATGGATAGAGAGTGGTTCTTTGTAGTATAATAAGTAATCGATTGAGTACTCACCAAATTGAGTGAAATTTATGCAAAATGGATTGGCTATCAGGACAACTCGAGTATATGATGAAATCAATCGATTATTTTTATTTTTCACTCAAGTATCTATGTAACAATTTTGAAAAATAGTCATTAACTAGTTGTTACATAGAGAGCTAATAAATGACATATTTGATTGTTTGAACTTTAATTCTTTATTATATGAGATATAATTACTATCTCTTTATATAGAATGATAAATATGCTTTTATATGTTGTGAAAAATGTTTTTATCTTCAATATATGCATATTTGTGTATCTAATGTAACTGTTAACATCAAGTGTTGTTGAGTGTGCAGATTATTGATGCGATTATTGATGCTCAAACCCAAAGACTCACAACCATTTATAAAAGGCCATAAACTGTATGCATGAGTTTGAGCTGTTGTTATCTTAGCCATATAAAAGAATGTTGAGCTAAATTGAGTTAAGGTCTAGACAAGCTAAATTTATTTTCAGGCCAAATGCTAGTTCCAGGTTGAGTGTTTTGTTTTGACGATCACTTATTTCTCCTCAAGCAAAGTATGGTTGAGCCTCATGTCTAACTTATTCAAACCAACAAAGATCAAGAATATTAAAGTGCTTAAATGTTGGTATCTTAGGTAATGACTACTCAAGAAGGGAGTGAATTGAGTGATTAATTTTTTTTTACTTATTTAATTATTTAAATGATTATTCCCTTAATCTTATATTGTATTTATGTTACTATAAACAACAATATAAATATGAAAACGATATAGAACGAGCAATGAACACGACGATATATAGTGATTTGGTGCGTCACAAACACTTAATCCACTCTCCCAAAATCTCAACCACTACAAGAAAATAACAGTTTAGAGACGGATTTTTTTAGATGGATTGTAACGACCCATTTAATGGGTCTTAGATGATATTTGCATTTTTGAGTATAGAACATTTCATGTGGGTCTTAATCGTTATATGCAATTATATAAAAATAAAGTGATATTTGTGGTTAATTTTTGCTTGAAAATAAATTATTGTGTGTGTGATATTTAAGGCATAAAATGGTGGTTATAAAGTGGGCTTGGACCAAGGGTTTGTAGCCCAAAGAAAGTGATGGGTTGGAGTATTTTATGGGCCTAGCATGGATGGGCTCTTGAGTGGGTTTGGACAATTTATAAGTGAGCCTTTGCATTTATATATATGAGAGTTAATTGGTGATTAAATTGTGAGTATATGAGAGTTATTGCAGATTTGGAAGGCGGTGCTGGTGGATTTGGAAGGTGCGTGGCAAAAGGGAGCGACCAGTGGATCTGGAAGGCGGTGTAGATCTGGAAGGCAGTGCTGGTGGATCTGGAAGGTGCGTGGCGATCGGGAGCGACCGGTGGACCTAGAAGGCGGCGTCGGTGGATCTGGAAGGTGGTGGATCTAGAAGGTGCACAACGACTGTGAGCGACTAATGGATCTAAAAGGTAGTGTTGATAGATCTGGAAGATAGTGGATCTGGAAAGTGCACGGCGACCAGGAGCGATCGGTGGATTAAGAAGGTGGTGCAGATCTAGAAGGCAGAGTCGGATCTAGAAGGAGAGAAGACGTAGGGAAGAAGGAGAGAAGAAGGAGAAGAAAATAAAAATTTTTGAAAAAATAGAGACGAAAATTAATCCGTCCCAAATTTATTAAAAAAAATAAATTTACTTTATTTTAGTAGTTATCATAATCATAAATTATTGTATTTTTATCAATTAAATAATTAATAATATAATTAAATTTTTAAATAAATATTAATTTGAAATGTAATAATTTAAATTATTTTATTATTTAAAATATTTATTTATTTATTTTTATCCAAAACAACTTTCTGAAATTTCTGGCGCATCCAGATGCTGTCGCAGGGTCCCTGCAGCCTTTCAGATTTTCCTCCGCATGTTTCTCTTCAACATGTCTTGCGAATTTTTTGTAGATTTTGTGCTTAGTTTTGTGGAGTGTCTGTCTCCATGTCGGGTTGGGTCTAGTTATATAATTGAACCCCATCCATCTTGCTCAAGGTTAGACAAAAATCAGAGAGCCCACTGTTCACTAGAGAGCTCTTCTCCCAGTTGAAATTCGAGAGCCCAGTTTGTTTTTTCAATCTTCTTTTTGTCCAAAAACAAAAAGCAAACACCACTATCATCTTCCTTCTGCTAGCTGCCATGGCCACCGGTTCTCAATGCGGTGCCTGCAGGTTCTTGAGAAGAAGATGTATCCAAGGGTGTGTCTTTGCCCCTTACTTCAACCATGAACAAGAATCTATTTCTTTTACAGCTATTTACATGATTTTTGGTATCAAAAATGCCTTTAAGCTCTTGGCTAGGCTTCTGGTAAGTGATCGTTATGCAGCTGCCATTACACTCTCATATGAAGCTCAAATTAGGGTTCAAGATCCCATTTATCATCAACACTAACCATTGGCAAAATTCAAAACTATCGTGGGAGAATTAGATTTTTTTTTTTTGGACTTTTTGTATGATTTATTAAGCTGCAATAATGAAAATTGGGTTGAAGGCATTTTCCAAGTTATTGTTCTCATTTTATTTTATTTAATAAAGAAATAGGCCGATTGTCGGAGGCTCGGGAGATAGCTGGTGTGGCGGTTGGCGCGTGGGCTGTTCGTGCGTTGCAGGGGAGGTGTAGAGAAGAAGGGAGGAGGAAGAAAAAGGAGAAGAAGAAAGAAGAAAGAATAAAAAAAAGAAAAAAGAAAAGAAAAAGAAACTAAAAAAAATATAGAAACCTCATGGTTTGACTCTTTTTTTGGATAGTAATTTAGGTTGACATATAATAAGCAAGTAAATAATTTTGAAAATAAAATAAATATTTATAAAAACAAATAAAAGAAAATACTATCTGCATTGGAGAAAATTTTATTCTTACCCCAAATCTAGGGGAAAGAGTTGAAGATGCTCTTGATAAACACCCATCCACACAACATGCGATTTAAAATGAAATTAAGTGGGCACATATCATGATGAATAAAAAAAGCCAGCTTTTGGTTTGGTAATAAGCATTGTTGAGTTGTTGTTGCAAGCGGCCTCTCCCACCACCCATAAAATTACTTTTATATTATTGGCAATAATGATAGGGTGTAGTCCAGGGGTCTTACAATCCCACGATTATATTTTTGTGGCAGTTTGCTTTGGGCAGGAAAGAATGAGGAAGAAATGGTGGGGACAAATTGCATTAGATGTCAAAATCTAATCTTTATTTTGTCTAAAAATTGAAACTCACTCGCCCTTTCTATCTCCCCTCTCTCTCTTTTTGTGAATTCACTCTCGCCCATCTGCCTTCATCTCTGTTCCTCTTCATTCAGCTTTGTCGACCGACTGACTTTCAGGTACTTTCAACTTGTCTAAAAATTGATTTATTTTTTTTTTAATATCTGATTATCTTTAGTATTGTTCAAACATTCCTTAAGAATACTTTGATATTGAGATATAATTAATAATTTAATAAAAAAATTAATTTCTGTATTTGAGGTGTTCATTGAAATTTGTGACTTGGAAGAATATAAAGGAAGATATTAGATTTATTGTATTTTTAAATAGGAAATGAGAGGAAGTTTGTAGAATTTAAAGAACTAATAATATTAATATAATAATATTACAATATTATTATATTGTGCAGTAAATATAACCACTTATTGTCACATATTAATATAATAATACAATATTTATTGTGTAGTAAATAATATGAATAAAATAAAATAATTAAGTGAGGGAAGGTATGGCAATTTGAAAATGGGATAGTCCACTCTTAGGGTTCCACTAAACTAATTAACACTAAGGTTTTCCCTTAGTTTACCTTAGAAACTATACACAAACACCTAGATTTTCACTAGATTTAGGAAATCGAAACAAACCACACAATAGTTTAAAGATTACATAGATAGTGAACCACGAAATCAAAATATTACAAGGTAATGGTAAAATAAATCGAGTATAGCCTCAATTGATGGAGATGAGAAATAATCACTTTTTAGCGCTTCGACCTTTAACTGCCCTTGGGCTCGATGTTAATTGAGCAATAGGGCACACAAGCCTTGCAGATTTTGAATAAAGTAATAAGGACTTTGAGAACTCTTTTTGACAGCTCTTGGAATATTCATAATGTAATTAGAGAACCTTCAATCCATGCTTAAGGCGTATATATATTCATTAGGGCGACCTGCTTTCATTTTAAATTTTTTTGCCCGTTAGACTCGAGTAGTTGACTAAGCTAAACCTTTAGTTGACTAATGCTGAATCTTTAGTCGACTAATATAAATCAATAGTCGACTTACCTGAATCTGGAGTCTACTTATGGAGAGGTTTAGTCGACTAATGAAAAAACGCTTCTCACCCAAGTCAACTAATGCTGTAAGAGAAAGAGTACTAATGCAAAGATGCTCTTTGCTCAGTTGACTAATGCCATAGGGTTAGTTGACTAATGATCCAAGAATGCTGAAAATGAATTTTCTCCATTAAATCATATTTGCAAAATGATTTGAGCAAATAAACATACTTTACTTGACTTAAAGCCATAAAAAATATTAGACAATAAAATTGGGAGTTAACGATTTTTACATAAATCAAGATTAGTTTTTTTTTAATTAATTATCAAAACTCCAAAATTAATTAAATATATCAAGTTGGCTCAACATTAAATTCTTATTACTTTCACTTATTCTTGTATTAACTCTCATGAGCTTTGATTATTATTCCTTAAGGGAAATCCTTGTTATGAGCTTTCCTTTGTATTTCTTCTTCCAACAAGTGATTGTAAGGGTTTTACCTTATCCCTTGAAAAGGTATATTAGCTTCTGCTTTGTTCATAAAAGCAGAGGTCACACCTCTTCATTGAAAAGACAATGGTTATGGCTGAGTCTCTTTAAAAGGTCGGGGTTTCTACTTATCCCGTGAAAAGTGGAGATTTCAGATGAGGTTGTTAAAAGTTAGGGTTCTTACTTAACCCATGAAAAGTAGATGTTTCAGTTGAATCTGAAAAAACTGTGTGTGAGTTTTAGTTGAACCCTTAAAAACTAATCCATTTAGTAGATGTTTTAAATTCCTTAGTGAGGAGTTAAGAGAGTAAAGTAGGCTTGTTGGCCAAATCACTATAAATGTTGTGCTTTGTGGATGCTTCTTATGTTTTGATAATTTAGAATTTCACTTGCTTTGCATCATTTATTCAAAATTCAAATTCAACATTTTCTTTCAAACATAACAATTTCTGCATTCATATCTCAAGAGCAACTACTTTCCTATAAAACTTGAAATTTTGAATTCACAAACAACTGTTTCAATTTTTATATCCTTAGCACAAATGCTTCTTTATGAAGTTTGTAAGATGAAATCTTAAAACATTTTTCCTTGAAAACCACTTTTCATTGTATCTATTTCTTTCATTAATATTATATCAGATTTTTGAAATAGTTTTGATATATAATTTTCAAAAACAACAGAAATTTTCAATACACTCAATTCACCCCCTTTTTGGGTGGACACTTTTATATGTTCTTTCACAAACTTTGCGCTCCTATCCTTTAACAAAAAAACATACAAACTATTCCATGTAGATTTATTCATTTAGTTCTCCATTGAGAAAAGCTATTTTGACATCCATTTGATGCAATTCCAAGTCTAAATGCGCCACAATAGCTAGAATCAAATGAATAAAGGTAAACTTAATAACAAATGAAAATGTTTTCATAATCTATACCCTTTTGTTGGTTATAACCCTTTGCTGCTCGACAAGCTTTGTATCTATCAATGGAACCATCCTCCTTATGTTTTATTTTTGAGAATCCATTTATTCCCAATGGCTTTACATCTTGGCAATAAATCAATCAAGCTCTAAAACTTGATTTATCCGTAAGGATTTCATTTCATCTTCCAATGCAACTTTCCACTTTTCCTTGATAGGGAACTCTAGTGCCTCTTTGATTGTTTTAGGTTCCTCATCATCATGGGGGTTGATAATATAAGCCTCATTTTCAATTTGAAAATGATTTTGAGGAGTTTTTGAATGTATACTCCTACGTAATTGAGGGTCATTGCTTCCACCAATTGAAATTTGCTCAAACTCAACCTAAGCTCTCCCACTCAATTGAGATGGTTGAAGCAAAATTTGTGTGCCCCAACTATCAAGAGTAAGGCTAGGAACAACTTCTTAAGTTTTAACCATTTATTGATTTGTACCTGCTGCTCATTCTTCCATCTCATATAGATGATAACCTTTATCTACATCATCCTTATTAGGGAATTGATCTTTAAGGAAAGTGACATCACCAGACTTGATTTTGGTTACCTTTCCATCAGAATCCTCACCAACAAAAACATAACCTTTTTGAGTGTTCAGAGCATGTAATAAAGATACATCTCTTCCCGCTTAGTCATAATTTGCTAAATTTGTGGGAACTGTCATAATTATATGCCGCAAAGCCCTAAGAATGCAACTTATTCAAGTCATGTTTTCTACTTGACCACAACTCATAAGGTAAGGAAACTGACTTAGAAGGTACACAATTAAGTATGTAGGCAGAAGTTAACAAGGCATCACCCTAATATTGTATTGGGTTGTTAGCTTGCGCCATCATAGACCTAACTATTTCTAACAAGGTTCTATTCCTACATTCAACAACAAATTTTGTTGGAGAGTTCTAGGAGTCATTAGTTACCTCATAATACTTCATTCATTACACAGTTCTTTAAACTGTTTAGGTAGATACTCTTTCCCTGGATCGGTTCATAATGCTTTTACTTTCTAGTCAATTGATTCTCAACTTCATTTAGATATTGTTTAAATTAAGCAATCCAATGTTTCAGATGGATATGACCATATCGAGTGTAGTTATTTATAAAAGTTATTAAATATGAGGCTCTGTGTCTTGCCTTAATACTCATTGGTCCATAAATGTCTGAGTGCATAAGTTGTAAAGGAAACCTATCCAAATCTGAAGCATTAAGGCTTAATGAAACCATCCATTATAAATCCACAACCATAATAAGTAGTATTAAAAGAAATCTTAACACATTTACCATGAAAATATAGACTATATTCTAATTTCAATAAAGCAAATACAAAGACCAAATTTCGTTGAATATCAAGAGCATAAAAGACGTCATGTTAGTATAGGATTCGACCTTATTGCAAATCCAATTTGCATGTGCCAATTCCTTTTACTCATTCTCTAGCATTATTGCAAACGTAGATCCATTTTATTCCACTTAGGATTCAACGAAACTCCACAAATTCATTTCTATCTCTAGTTACATGGTTCGTGGCTCTTGAGTCTACAATCCACATAGGATGAGCTTCAGTAAGCAATACAGTAATAGAAACAAAAATTTTAGAAACATTACTTTTATTAGAAGAGGTGAGATAAGACATTACCTTCTTAGACTCAGTGCATTCATGAGCATAATAATGACCTAGGTTATCATAATTGTAGAAAGTCTCTTTAGTCTTATCCTTCTTACCATTATGCTTTCCTCTTTTGCGCTTATGATACTTGTTCCCATTCTTTTGTCTCTGACTAGTCTCTTTGGCTTTGCCTTTGCCTTTACCATTGTTATTGTTCCTCTTGCGTTATATCCAAAAGCCTTTTTGGAACTAGATTCTGCCACATATGCTTGAGCATTAGGCATAACTACCTCAAGGCGCTCATCTTATAGTTATGCATGGCACACAATATTAGTAAAGGTTCTGATGTTCTCATTATGGGTCATATTCTCCATCATGTGCTCCCAGCTATTAGGAAGAGACCAAATGACAACTTGAACTTGCTATTTGTTTGTGAGGTTGTGCCTGGCTAAACTTCAATTCCATTATCATATTTAACATGTCCCTCAAATGTTGCTTCATTGACTTATTGGGATCTTCTGAAAATGCCAAATTTGATGGTCAAATGGTCAACTGCTTGAGTTTGGAGATAGTGGTTCCTCCAAACTTTTCTCCTAGAGTGACTCACATGGTGTTGGTAGTTTGGTACTATTGGTACTCATACACGAGGTTATCGTTCGTGGAACTGATTAAGATTCATCTTGCAGTGGAATCTTTCTACTTCTAGGTATTGTATGTTGCCATATTGCACCTATATTGCACATCATTGACATTTTCCTCAACAAGTTGAGGCTTGTCCATGACACTATTAATAGCCTCCAAAGCCTTTTGCTCCTCAAGAACATAATGCATTTTCAGGTGCCATATGTTATATTTGTCTTCATTAAGTTTTTCACCCTTATCCAGGTTAACTATGATGTTCTTAGAAGCCATTGTTAGTCACAAACTACGAAGAGACATATTTAATGTAACATCAATTCATGTTTATTATACACTGTTGAACCCTAGGATCAAATGCTTACCACCAAGCCAAAAGCTATAGCTGTTAACCAAGGCACAACTTTATTTCCTTAAAACCTCCTATCCCAAAACCCCACGCTGAGTGGTGGGCATGTTCATTATACACTGTTGAACTCCAGGATCAAACGCTTACCACCAGGCCAAAAGTTATAGCTATTAGCCAAGGCACAACTTTATTTCCTTAAAACCTCTTAACCCAAAGCCCTACGTTGAGTGGTAGGCGAGCATGAGGGGTTGTACTCTTTGGGTGCCAATGGGTTAAGATGTTAAGCCCAGGGATGTTACCAAACACTCGAGTGCATAGAAGAATTGTTGAGGCCTTATAACCCCAACAATCCCCCTCTTTAGAATTGCTTCTGAGGCAACTCGAACCCGTGATCTTGCTCTGATATCAATTGAACTCCATAACCAAGTGCTTACCACTAGGTCAAAAGCTAGTTGTTAGCCAAGACACAACTTTATTTCCTTAAAGCCTCTTGGCCCAGAACCTCACATTGAGTGGTGGGCGAATATAAGGGGTTGCACCCTTTGGGTGGTAACGAGTTGGGATGTTAAGCCCAGCGGTGTTACCAAATACTTCAACGCACAGAAGAATTGCTGAGACCCCATAACCACAACATACACATCAATAGTCACAATTTGAAATTAAATTATTGAAAATTCTTCATATGAAATAGATTTGAAAGTTCGTTAGGTTTCCAATCACCACCTATATTCAAATGTTAGATTTTCTCTAATTTAATTTAAATTGTGCCAATTTAATTCTAGATGAGAATTCTTCTTGAATCCTACCAATCTTAGAATGCCCATATTATGAAGTAACACAATCATATGAAATAAACAACCTTCATACTATATAATATGTTTGTTACATTTTAAAAAAAACAATAACATGCTTACAACAAAATAAACATGAAATACAAATTATTTATTTGTAGCGAATCCTCATAGGGATGGGCTGCTCAAAGTTCTGTTTGTCCAAACATAGATCTCATCGAGCCAACACCATCGAATAAACACATATAGGCCATAACCGTAATTCACGATACAATCAATTCACAAAATTTCATATGTGGATACAACTTATAATTAGAAAATGTCCAGGATAGAAACCATAATCTACTGATAAATACACAATTTCTTATGATTTTTCCAAGCAAAAATCAATTAAATTGTATTTCCAATTTCCAAAATGAGTTAAAAAAATATTTTCTGAAAAATATTCCATATTTTTCAATTTGAAGGCCTCTATCAATGTGTTTGAATTGCCCACAATGATCTCGAGTCTGTAACTCAATATCATCTTCAATATTAAGAAACCCTAAATGTAGAACTTTTGCAAATTTTATTCAAGCAAATCCTCAACTTTGGCAACCTATAACTTTCTCTTCAAATGTCCAAATAATGTGTTCTTTACAGCGTTTTAAAGCATGTTAATTCTAGTTTCGAAATATATAAATATCATGGCATGAAACGCAGTAAATAATTCATAAAATGGTCTTAAAATACTGTCCTAACCAAGATTTTTGATATATGAAAAATCAACTTACACTTGCCATCTTTCAAGAGCAATGAAATTTACATATGGGAATCATCAAAAATGCCTCGGATACCAATATGTTAAAATGTGGAAATATAGAATAAAATCAAGTTAGAACACTTACCCTGATGGTTTCACAAGAGTAGTGATTGATTTAATTCCAAGACTTAGTGTAAATAATTAACTAATAGAAATACACTATTAATCATAATCCTATTTACTACAAGTTTTGTTTCAATTTGTAGAGAATGGACCTTTTGATGGGAGAGTCTTTATGCATTGATTCTTGTTGCAACTTTCTCCTTTGCATGGCCATATATATAAAGTTGGCCATCAGTTGCATCTTATGATTTAAAATGGTGTAACCATTTTCAACCATTGCAACTACTCAAAAAATGGTGCAACCGTTTTCAATAGTTGCATCTTATCCAATATATATATATATATATATTATTTTAAACAAAACGGATTTGGGTCTGGGTCAACCTGTCATGGGCGCTCGACCCGATCCAAATACCAATAAGAGTTATTAGGGCTCTTGGAGTAAAAGACAGAATGCTTAGCTCAGAAGTTAGGTGACTTGTTGGCAAAAACATCTATCCCAATATGATGTATACCATTATTTATTACCTGGAAAGAAACTGCTCGTGAATAGCTTAAATAGATCCTTTCTACATAGTAGTCGGTGCCTCAAAATTGATTTTTGTTAGAGCTTTTCCATCCAGAGTTGCAACCCCACCTTCACAACGTGTTGGTGCCATGTGCTATTACAAGCTTGTGAAGAAAGCCCAAAGGTATGACATTTGTACACCTTACAAGGATCTAACATCCCCACAATAGACTTAAATATTAACTAGTAAACTATTAAACAATGAATTAAAGATCTAAGCCACGACCATTTGTCATGATAGCGATATATATGTAGGATAATTAAGAATTAATGATTTATTTAATTAAACAATGGCGGTCTTAACTCGTAAAACCCTTTTTCTCAATAAGTTTTAGCGGTCAGTATCCTCTTCATACGTTGACCTCTACCTCAGCTTACTCTATATTCAAAGTACCTTTGTGACATTCATTTTGGTCTAATGGGTTTTCTTTCTGTTTGAATTTTTGGGCTAGTTATATATATGCAACTCCATTTTCTTGGCATATATATCTTTGTGTATCATCATACCTTGTTGTCTCTTAAGGGATTTGATGGCTACTGTTAATAACTTGTCTCTTGCCATCTCCCCTGCTCATATCTATTCTTCTTGTGAGATTTTCCTTCCTCGAAAAGCATATCAAATTCACAAAGTAATAAAATGAGGTCATGGAGATAGAAAAATAACAGTTACTATGTGAATACCACCTTGTATTAGTATAATCTTCTCTGTATCCATGACTTGACTTAATTTCCTTGGCCACCATTTGTCATGATAGGGGTGTGTTCTCTATTGTTGCCCTTGAAATTCAAAAAGAAGGAAAATTAGTTAGAACAAAAAGAATGTTGCCAAGATATTAAGAATGAAACTGATCAATTGAATTAGATATTATATTAGTATAAAATGAAAAATAAGGAAAGCTAAAGGTTGTTATGTTCGAGTAGTGACATTTGGATGGTTGGCTAAATTAGTTGGACTGTTTTGGTAATTCGTTTATTGGGTAACAAATTCTATTAAGAGAGGTTAGATCCTTTTAAGGTGAGTAAAATGATTTACTACTTTTTCTTCATATAATAAGAAGGTTTACTAATTTAATTATTAGTTTTTCAATGTTAATTTCATTTTATCTCTCTCTCTCTCTCTCTCTCTCTCTCATCTTTATTTTATTTATTACTGAGTAAAATTCAGTGAGATGAGTTGTTGTGTCAATGGTGTTACCATACAAAGAGTATTGCAAATAAGTGGAGGTAATAATTATTAGCTTATAATACCTAGCAACAATCATACTTGTGATGACAAAAACAATCCAAGAATCAACAAGGAGACGGCGAAATGAAGCAAGTCAAAGAACACATGAAAGGAACTCTGCATGTTTAGGTATCTTACTTTTTGATTTGTTTTTATTCTTCCTCGAATTAAATTAGTTATTTTGTTCCCATGATGCTCTGACTAGGTAGATAACAAAACATTATAATTAGATGACAACTTTTTATTTTCTAAATTAAGAAAAGTTGAAAATCAGATGTGACTAGAAATAGGGGCAAATCGTGGGAGAACCGGATTGGGCTTTAGCCCTTGCTACCTTCAGCCACCCAAACATCAATATATATAGGAAGAATGGTGTCCGTGCCAACCTGAGTCTTCTGCTCACCTCAGACAGCCCATTGTCCATCTATTCCCTAGGTCCGCTCCTAATTGGAAACTAGACTCAACACAACCCTTATAAGGGCAATCTTACTAGGCTCAATAACACTAGCTAAATTCATGAAAACTTATACACCATGCATACTCATATTAGAAAAAAAAAAGAGAAGTTATTAGGGTTCTTACTTGGAGTGAAAGACAGAATACATGGATGGAAAGTTAGGTGACTTATTAGCAAATGTTATACACTATCATTCCTATACCTTGTATGCCATCATTTTTTGGGATGACCCTCTCTTGTGAGGGTCTCAGTGCCAATTTCTTGATTTTATTAGAAGAGGTAAATCGTGAGATATGTTTCGAGAAAATTATGGTTCAAATACACGATCTACTGAGATAACACTGACATATCACGACCCATCTTTTATCATTCGAGCTATGCCCCAAGGGAACTGTATACCATCATTTCTTGTATTGAAAGAAACCTGCTGGCGGGTAGAATAAATAGATCCTTTTTGTGTAGTTGTTTCCTCAAAACTCACTTGTGTTGAAGTTTTTCAATCCAGAGTTGCAAGCCCACCTTCACAACTTGCATTAACACCATATGCTTCTGAAGAATACCCAAACGTATGACATTTTTACGGCTTATAAACATCTAAAGTTCCCTCTACAAAATTAGTTAACTAGTAAACTATTAAACAATGATAGTCTTAACTCATATAACAAACCTTCCTAATAAGCTCCATGGAACATAACAAGCTTCAACTATCACCATTCTCTTCTTACGTTAACCTCTATCTTAGTTGTTGCCATAGGGAACGACAACTCATTCACTTCTAGAGAATGCCTGATCAGAAATTGAAAAATAGGGGTAATCAAATAAAGTTAGTGTTTTGGTTCTCCTGCCCTCCAGGCTAAGAAAATAATTTAACGAAAAGGTAAAAGTCCTTCCTAGTGAGTACTCCCTTTGCAGATATCTTTTAGGTGAATGTGAGCTTTTGATGTTCTGCAATTGCAATTAAGTTGAGATTTTACCCCATGCATACACATCACAACATTTGAATCGGCTAACTGACCACATCAATTATATTATAGACAAACATAAATAAAACATATTGTTAGCAACTTAAGCTTAGTTTACAAAAATGACCCACTAGCCTTCGGATAGAGTTTCATAACCCAAATTTATTAACAAAACCTAGTAGTGTTCATCATGTACACCCACAAACTAACCTACTAGGTTAATCAGCAATCACCTATTTTCCCTTTGATCTCCTTGCATTCACTATTCAAGAGAAAGAGTAGACAATAGAGGATAAACAAATACGAGTGCATTAACTAAATAAGAAATGCCACAGGTGGACAGGTACAAAAGACGTTCAACATGAATGCATCAGTGACATTGAAAACATTTTTCGTTCAACCATGGGATCGGCCTAATTTGGAAAGTGTCTTATTTGGAATCGATTATCAAACTTCCAACCTTTCTCCTCAAACATGAATCCCAACTAGTTCTTACCGTTCGATACTAGGACTTTTCATGGAAGCATAGTCTTACGAGTTCCCAAAATCAAGGTAAGCATAGAGGCGCCTCTAAATCGTCATCTCAAATGTCCACGGACCCATTATAAATCATAGTTTATGCAAATACAACACATGTACATGTTAAAACAGTTCAATGCACATCAGGGCTAGATCCAAGAATGGATCTGGGGAGGGTTACCCTCAGATCCATCAATAATTTCAGCCTTTCTCTTTTTATATAGTCTAAATTTTAGGAAAAATTTGAGGGAGAGCTAAGGCTAGCACGGGCTACAGCCCGTGCCTACCCCCCTTAGATTCTCTCTTGATGCACATGTAATGCACCATACCAATAACACTCGTTGTAGATAGTTTTTATGCAATGATTCGATATTTAAAAAAAAGAATTAATTTTTGTAATTTCTGTGATTTATTATAGATTTGTAGTTTTTAAGAATTTAATGGAGAATATTAAATTTATTATATTTTTGATTGAGGTAGTGATTGAAAATTTGTGAAATTTTGAAAGTCTAAATTAGCATAAAGTGTCAAAGATGGTCAAATATTATTATATTATGCGCGAGTGACATGCAAAGAAAATAAAATAAAATAAACAAAGAAAATGGGAAGAATCTGGAAGTGGCCGAATATAGGCATCACTTGAATATGCGTAGCTGGTGGGAATTGGATAGCTGGTGGGAATTGGAAATTTGATGAGGCTGCTTGCATTGCCTTGTTTTAATATATATATATATATATATATATATATGATGTGAACCGCGCGAGGAACGATGAGACCCGATCAAAAATAATTCTTTTGTCAAGGATCATTCTAAAACAGATTCATAATAAAGAAAATAAAGGATCTTGATTCGTTATCTATAAAGAGATAAGAACTAAAGGTATAAGAATATAGGGTTGATGTCACACTCAAGATAGATGAGAAGAGTTGTATGTGATAAGTCAAGGATGAATGCCACAAGATAAAATCTTGATAAGTTCAAAGTAGTTCGTTGAAAAATCAAAGAGAAAACTCTCACTAATAATATTGTCCAAAAACTAAATTCATCTCGGGTTACATTGGCTTTTATAGCAGAACACAAATTCTAAATTAGAAGAAAATAAATCAAATCTTAGACATAGTAAGAATTGATTACAAGAAGGAAATAGCATAATCTGATAGAAAAACAAGAATTATCTAAAATAAAAAAGATTTAAAACAAAGTAGGAAATAAGAGAAGTGGTCAAATATTCAACTATTCCCTTTTATGCGCCTGGATCTTATCAATCAATTATCTCCAAAACTTGTCAATTAATCAATCATCTCCAAAACTTGTAAATCTTGTCAATCAATCAATCCAAAATCTTGCAATCTTGCAAATCTTTTCAATCAATCAATCATTCCTAAATTTTGCAATCTTGTAAATCAATCAATCCCAAATCAATCAATCAGTCCAGATTACTTTCAGCGACTTGGATAACATTGACAAAACATTGATTATTTTCAATACTTAATTCAAGTATTTTAGAATCTTGAACGATGATTGAATTTGAGATGTGTTCAATTAACCCATTTAATACTTTCGTAATTTTCTTGATCCTTGTCCTTGTTATTGGAGCTCCATGGATGCTTGACGGGTCTTGTGACTTGCATCAATATATATATATATATATATATATATAATATTAGAATAATGGAAGGCAATTGAAAAATTAGAAGCAAGGCAGCGTACATACAAGTACATATATATTCATGTTATAAGGTGAAAGGGGAAAGTGGAAAGCAATTGAGAAACATTCGAGGGGTAGCCGTGCATAAGTATATGAATATATATATATATATATTGGGTTTACATAAATTATATTAATAGTATATTATATATTATGTAATGAAATATATATTACATATTATATAATATATATGCTATCAAGGAAAATAAATAAGGCAAAGGGAAATGGAAGATGATATAGTGATGGAGTGGCACAAGATATGTTAGGAAATACTATATTAATAATATATGTTATAGGATGTTAGCAAGTAATATATATATATATATATAAATAATAAATAATGAAGTAAGGATAGTGAAGGCAATTGAGAATTTAGAGACTGTTGTGTTATACGCATATATATATATAATATGGTGTGTATATATATATTATACAATAAGAAAAGATGGAATCTATTATATTAGATTATATGTTAACAAAGAAATTGGAAGCAGTGAGCGTCGGACGAAAGGGTCGCGGATTTAACGCTCCATTCCATTTTAGCTTTGGATGGAATTTCATGCCCATGGTTTCATCCCGTTCCCCCCTCTCTCTTATTCTTTTCTAAGAGCATTTATGTGACTCACCGATTTTGTGAAATTCAACTATTTAATCTTAAATTTAATCGTATTTTTAACATGAAAGCAATCTCGATCTACAAGAAAGTAACATTGATGTGATCTAGCCAAGAGATGTTTGAGGGGATCTCAAATCTTTCATTATACTGTAAGCAGATAAATTGTATTATGATAGTAATTATTGCATTTCTTATCTTCATAGCTTGGCATCTGAAGGACTTAAAGAAGATCTAAGGCAAGTTATATTCTCTCTTTTATTTCATTCAGAAAGCTTGTTCCTTGCAACTCGATGTGTTTCCTTAAAATCCTGTTAAATTTTGTTCAAAAAATTAAATAGGATTTGGTTCACCCTATGTCCTAAAGGAATGATGCCTAACCCATTCTAAGATAGATTCATGTAAATATTTGTGGCATTTTGTCTATGTTGTGGGTCTTTCATGTTTGTCGTTTGAGTCACCAATTGCAAGAACAATCAGGTGTCTCACCCTAGCTATCGACCACTTGTAATGTCTATACGAGGTAGAGGTCATTTGGCCCATTGTGAGGTGTCAATTGCTAGTGTGCAAAAAAGGGACTGTCAACTATTGTGTGGGTATCTGTCGACCACCAGCGTCCAAGCAAAGGAACTGGCGACCGATGCTTGGATACGGTCGACCAATACTGCCAGTCTGTTATCTCAAAATCTATGTTGGTTGTTATGTGTGTTTTGGATCCCTCGTGCTTGCCGTTCAGGTTACTAGGTTCTTAGGGTCGATAGGTCGTGTCATGGCTGCCGATCACTAAATGTATGGGTACTAGTGGTCGTTCATTGAGGCGAGAATATTGACTAATTTGGAAATCAAGTACTTGCAGTCGCCCGTTTGATCGAGTATGTTGACTGGTACTGGATAGTCGAATGTTATTGGACTGTACAAGTTGGAAGGGGACATCCATGAGCATAGTGTTGAGTATCATGTCGTCATGCATAAATTTATAAATGTATGGTTTCAAATGGTTTACATATATATGATAAATATGTTAGTGCACTTATTATTTTGTGCAACGACTATGTACACAAGATGGGAAAATGATATCCAAAATTTGTGGACAAGCACTTGACGTAGGTGAGCTATGACTGAGATCTCGATAAGTGGGACTCGATCCACCGTGAGATCATGAGATGAATTATTTATAGATACGTATGTTGTATGTATTTTTTTTAGGCCTTGGGTGTGAGTGTGATTTATGTGGGCCCCAGAACTGTATATGAGCATCTGTACATTTGTGAAACTCTACATCATAACATGGGTGCCAAATGTGGTAGAGCATAACATTATGTATGATGTGTTCTGAGACATGATATGAGGGCATGTTATTGTGTGTTATGGCATAGGACATGTGTATATTGTACATGGGCATATATTGTTACTCGAGGATGTAACGTGTAGCATGAGCATATGTTGTTGCATGATATTGTAAAGTACGTCACGAGCACATGTTGTTGTGTATTGATAAGGATACTTCTTATGTACATGGTTATCAGAATTCTATCTTGCCTCCATCTTTTATTACGCCCCTTATTTATTGCCATTATATTTGCTGAGCCTTGTAACTCACTGTACTTTAACATCATTCCAGGTGAGGAATAAACGAAGTTTAAGGATGAGTCCAGTGAGGGTTATTTCGTTTAGGGTAGTTATGTGTACAGAGATAATCCCGATCGAAAGATTTGTGAGAGCGTTTGTCTTTCTAGTGCAAAAGAAATGCCTATTTTGTCTATATTAAAATAATTTAGAATATATTTTTCTTTCGCTATGTATATGTATATATATTAAAAAAATTAATTAAAAAGAATTTAAAATTATTTTTATTTAAATTTTTAGGTCACGACCTTTGAATTTTAGGGCGTGACACCTTACTTATCCCTTTAGTCCTTTGTTGGCTTGTATTCCTTTGTTATAGTGATCTTGTGAAAGAATATGCAACATATATGTCAATACTAATGAAATGGTGCTAAACTTCATTATCTATCTTGCTCACGCAAGTTTAGCCTTTTACCTAAATATCCTAAAATCCCAACCTTGCGATATTGACACCAAGATGCAAGATATTTCTATGGTAGCTATCAAAACCCCACATTTCATAAATTTACCTCAACACCTCAAATCATTCAAGATACTCACAAATTCACAATCTTTTAACAATTCATCCCTTAACCCACTAGTTTTTAGAAATTGTACTAATACTCGAATCTTTCAAAGATTTACAAATTTCACATGCAATTTCACCAGGGCCCCTAAGGCTAAATTATATTTAATTTCAACCCCTAAATTTTAGCTTATTACAGCTAAGCCCACAATTTTTTTTGAAATAACAATTTTACCCCTAACCACACATCATTTCTCTTTAAATCTTGATTTTTAGTTTGTTTTGACCTTGAGAAAGACATGAAAACTTCTTTAGAATACTAAAGGTTCCATAGAATTGGATTATAGCCTCAAATCAATGAAATTAGGGAATAAGGCTTACCAAAATTAACTTTGAAGATGGTAGTACTTTGTCTGAGTAAGCTATTCACTTCTACTTTGACTTCTTTGGCACATCTTACTCTTTTAATACATGAAAAACCAACCCAAGGATCTTAGAGGTGCAAGCAAGAGGATTATAACTTTGAATAAGAGGAAAGGTAGAATAAACATAAACATTAACTTGTAAACTCATTCTTTAGTTACATCTTTTCCGTTGGACTTGCTTCAATCATCTAGCAAGAGTGAATATGTCAATGTAAGTGATGAACTACTTAGTAAGGATTCCAAAACATTTTTAAGCATGATATCTCACGATTCATTTAGTAAAAAAAATTGTGACTAAACTAGACAATGTAACCTACTTTTGAACACCACAAGTGACCACCATAATGGTCAGGTCTAGGGATGTATCAATGCACATCCATGGTGAATGATATGTCAATCCTAAACATAAGTCAAACAAATCCAACGTCTATAGCTACAGAACATTTCATGATGCTTTCAACAAGTGAGCTTTTATGCAAATTTTTCATCCAAGGATTTCATGATATATTGATGCACATGTTTGGTGCAATCATGTTTCAAGAAACCAAAGAGTTTTTGGGTAGATCCCTTACTTTGAGCTTGGTTCGAGTGTGAAAAACTTCCATCTCAGTCAATCTCTCAACCTTTTTTCTCAATTTCTTCTTTCCTCTTTTCTTTTTTTCCATTTCTCAAACTTTCTTTTCTCTTAATCCTTCCCTCAAGCTCTTATGAAATGCCAAAAGCAAAAATTAGCTCATTTCTTCTCCTTTTATAGTCATCAAGGACTTGCTCCACATTAATATTCTCTTTCTTGCCAAACCTTGTCAAATCAAGTCCATCATCAACTCCTACCTTCCTCCAACACTCAATTTTTCCTTTCTAATCATTCAATAACACACTCTAAACCAAACCATATAAGATGTTTTAGTGTAAGAGAAGAACAAATGATTTTAGCCATTCCTTTCAACCACTATAATTGACTTGGCCACACTTGTCCCATCCACATGCCCTATAATTTATTTTGTTTTTATTTATCCAGTTGGTTGTTTGAATTTCCATTACTATTTTCCATCCTCAAGACTCAATACCTAATTAAATTCATGAATGACACTAAGTAAATTATCAAGTTAGACTTAAGCTTAATATCTAATTTGTTCTTTATTTTGGAAATTAGGTATCTTTTGAAATCCAATTGCCTTCACTTGGATAAAAAAATTTCCAATTAACAAGAGCCATCTGATTCATATTGATATCTTCTATAATGCTCATATTTCGATTGAACCATTATTGGACCAAAATTTAGGCCCAAAATTAACCCGATTGTGATTTTTGTAAAGTTTGGTTAATTGGAGCACCACTTTGGTTTACCAAACTACTCCAATACATAAAACTCAAATTTCTATACTTGTCTAGTTGACCAAAACTCAACTATGGTCAATCAAATATGATGAGTAGGTATTCAACAATACTACTAAAAATGTCACTCTTCGCTTTGTTATTCAAAGGTCCAAATGATATTGGAATTACGTGAATTTTAGATATGTTATAACTCTTTGAGAGAACTTTCCAACAATATATTATATGCCTAGTTTTAATAAGATTTTTCTAATCAAATTATCAAAGAGTATCCAAAATAGACTACATTATATATAGAGAACACACTTAAGCTATTTCCTTGATATCCGACAATCATGCCCTAGCCTTCTCAAATACCTCTCACCCATTCTAATTATTCTAATCTAATCCACAACTTATTCAACTCATAGATAAGATTTCATGCTAACCATTTTAATAATTCTCCAAAATTTTATAAAATTTTAGGGCATTACAATAATTATGCCACTTTTCATAATAATCTAATACTTATAGTTTCAATTGATTCAAGATTGATTTATATATATTAGGTAAACTTTGATATATATGGAACCGCACATCCAAAAGGGGGTGAATTGGCAAAATAAAATTTAGATGATGTTAAAAAAATATTTTTAGAATAATAAACATGATATGATTTTATCCAAAAGAGTTTTTTAATGAAAGTACTATGTAATGTTTGAAAAGAATAAATATACAATAGACACAAATGATTTATAGTGGTTCGACCTTTCGTAACCTACATCTATTAGTTTAGCACTCAGGTAGAGTTTTTTAAATCCATTAAATTAAATCGAACTACGAATCACATTCCAATACAATCGCTAGCTATCCCAATAGCTTGCTAGCACTTCTCATTAGGAAACTTCTTATAAAGAAGAATAAAAAATACAAAACTCGACACAAGAATCTCATACGAGATCTTGTTACAACAATGCTAAAATTAATTTATAGAATAAGACCAAGTCTTGAAGAAGAAAAGTTTAAAACAATTAACCTCAAAAGTAATTTGAAGATTCGATCTCTAAAATGAACAAAACCACTCTTTCAATTGCTACCATGATCTTCAAAATGATTGGTATTTATAGCCTTGAATGTCCTTTGCAAAATTCTAGCCATTGAAGATCAAAATGGAAAATAACCAGTCTGTAAAAAATTAACTATTCATAATTTTCTAGACTAAAACAGTCGACAGTTTCAATAAACAATAGATAATTTATTTTAAAATTTGAAAACTAGTCAATAAATTTTGCAAGTTTAAAAAGGAGTTGGCTGTTTAATCCTAAAATATTGATTTAGAAGATATATATTAAAGCTAGTTGACTTGTTCTAAAATGCAGTGGATAGTCTTAAAAGAGGAAATCTACAATTTATGTTAAGTTTGAAGAATCAATCAACAATCTTAGAAAATATGTGGATAGTTTTACCAATAAATTCAATGTTTAATTGATTTTTCTTCTATTTTAAAGCTACTTCCTTTTCCTTTTAAAAGCTTTGACAATATTTCATAATCCACAAGATTTCAATGATTTAAAAGATAAGTTCAAAATCATTTTAAAAAATTGTTTTGAGTTCAAAACCTCAAAATCCAAAACCTTTAAATTCAAATCACTTACTAAAGTTTGTGTTAATTAGTTATTCATCATCAAAACATTATCAAAATCAAACCAACAATATACATATATATGTAAAATAATATTCTTATAGAAATTTTATTTATTTACTTATTTATTACTTTTTAATTTATAAGTATGGTTTCATTATTTATTTATCACTAGGGATGTAGCCTGTTTTATGTACATGCAAATAAAAAAAATGCACTTGATAATTAAATTTCAGTTCTTTAGATATTTTATGTAAAATTTATATTAAGAAGAGTTTAAGTATAATGGAAAAATTAGTTCAAATCTTTGCATAATTTTTGTAATCTAAATAAAACATACAAAGGGTGTGGCAGAAAGAGTTCTCTTATATAATATAAAATAGATATACATGAAAAATATTATAAATAATTTTGGTTCTCTTTGCTTCAATATAAAATAATTTATTTTTTTGATTTATTGCTAAATATATATATATATATACACACACATATATGAGAAAAGGTTTTTGTAGGGATGTCCTAAAATTTTAAGTGTAAGATGTTAGGTCAACTTGACCCGATGCTAAACCCACCTAAGTCAAGATATAAAATGGCAGGTAGGGGTGGGGGAATCGTTTGCATACCCTAGTTGTAATGACCCGTTAGTGGGTCTAAGGCGCTGTTGTTGAGCCAAATTGCTCTAATCAACCTATTTTGTATTTTGATATTTAACAAAACATAATTTTAGTAAAACTATTTTTGGTATATTTAAATCCCCTAATAAAATTTTGATATCTTATGGTAGAGAACTTATTTTAAGTATTATACTATTTTGTGTATTAAAATGAACAAAGAAATGCTATTTTTTCTAAGTCTAAAAGATTAGCGCATTATAAGGGGACATATAAGAAAATATTTTTATTTTAAAAAACTATCTCCTGGTATTTTGATAGCTAATATTCATTGTTGTTAAAATAATTTTAATGAATTTTTCAAAAATAGAAGATATATATTTTGGGGGTGGTAAAATGGCTAAATCCCGAATTTGTACTAAAACGAAAATTATATTTTTTTTTTGTTATGGATTTTGATTTTCTAGATATTTTTATTGAATTCAAATGGGGAGTACTTTCTTATTTACATTTATGTATTAAAGTAAATGGAGGATAAATATGTTGTAATGTACATATATTATGGATTGTATCATCAAACAAATCTATTTTTTTTGAAAATCTGGACTGAAAGTTGACTCCCAGTGAGGGACAGTCGACTGTGGGTTATGCAAAGTCGAGGTAGCCAAGAGCAAGTTATGCAGAGTCGACCTGACAATATTAGTGTATTTCGAAGAGTCAACTCCCACTTAAAATGGAGGTCAACTCCTGTTTCAGAACAATCGACTTTTAGACTCCAACGGTCGAATTTTTTTAACTGTTACAGATCAATTGGAAGCTCAATTATATATATCAAGAAGAGTTTTTTTTGGAGAAGGCTAATGCACTATAAGATCTATTATTCTAAAGAATACCCAAGCTCTCAAAATCTCATTCAGAGCAATCAAAGGCTCAAGTTACAAAGATCAATCAATTTGGAACCCAAGGCAAAGAAGAAGATTTCTTCTTGTTGGTAATTCTTGTATCATTTGTATATTTTCCTTGTAATATTTGTTCTTGTATTCATATCCATATTAGTCCAAATTTGTTAGACATAAGATTGTTTATTTGTATTAATTATGGATTGTGAGTGGCATCCTAGAGCACGTTATAATCTAGGTGGGTGTAATAGTTTTCGGGGTGAGATAAGGGCAAAAATTCGGTGTCGTGTAAAAGTTTTCTAGGTGAACTTGTTGAAAAACCTAGGTGTGGTTATAGTGGAACCTCAAGCGGCGAGTTGACTTTGAGAAAGTGGACGTAGGTGTTGGAGACACCAAACCACTATATATCTTGTGTTAATATTATGGTTGCATAACGACCCGTTGTTGAGTCTCGGATATGATTTTTGTATGCTTTGGTACTAATTTAATCTTGTTGGGTTGGTATCATAGTTAATAGTTGGTGTACGGTTGTGTTGGATAATGTTAAGTATGAAAATTAAAAGATTAAGGTAAGTGTGGTGTTGTATCCGAAGGTATGGGAGAATTGTAGTTTAGATCTTTGAATGAGGAATGTGTCATTTGAATGAGGGATGAAGCATTCAGATGAATTTTGAAATTCATTCGAATGGAGTCCCTGTAGCATTCGAATGAGCTTAATTTTTCTTTTACATTCGGATGTCTTTCTATTTCATTCGAATGACTCTCGTTCCAAAAAGTCACTTTCACCTTGCAACCCAATTTTGACCCAGATGAAGTCCAAATATTGAAAACCTTAAAACATAAAAGTTGTATATCTTTCTCTTTTATTTTTATATCATCTTGAACTAAATTAGAGTTCAAATAAGAGAGTTATGCTCAAAATACGAGGATATGTCAAATCTATCCAGAATACCCATTTTCATTTAATCGCTCTCATTCGAATTACCTTCTATAGCATTCGATTGGGTCTTTCTGGGACCGAATTCACAGGCCATTTTCTTACTAAAATCAACTTCAATCAGTGGTGGAGGACCCTCATCTCCTTTTGCCACGTATTGTTCCCCCACTAACCTTTGCTCCTTGCATATAAAACCGTGAGATGAGAGAAGAGAGAATTATTTTAATTTTAAAGAGGTATTCGGGCGTGAGCAATGAAGAAACATAGTGAAGAAGAAGAAAGTTCAGGCAAGCTCTCTTCCTATCTTCGTTCTTCAATTTTCCATCAAGTTTAGGCATGACTTGTAATTGGATTATTTCCAATTGTTGTGGTCATGAGCAGCATGGGTTATCCTCTTATGTGTGTGTATATATATATATATGTATAGGTGGTCTATTTGGCCGAAAGGTTCTGTAAGGGTTCAATCTTTTGGGTTAGCATCCTTATGACCTATTAAATGATGGAGATGTCGGTTAGCAAGTGTGCTGGTAGTCCGTAAGTTTGGGAATGGGTTTTGTGTGCATGCCTTCATATATATATGTATATACACGTTTCTAAACTTGGCAGTAGAAATAAAAGGTTAGCTTTTGGTTTTATTATAGTTAAGGAAGTTTGTCCACATCTCATTTCTTTGGGGAATGAAGCTAGGGATATTTCTATTGGAATTCAATGTTATGCCAAGAAGCTATTGATTGAATTAGGAGGGATGCAAGCGATGGGTGGCATTTAAATAATTAATTTAATAATCCTAATTTCCCTGTTCCAACCAGTTAAATACAACGGTATTTTCAAATGCATGTCTTGTATGCTTGAGACGGGTTTATGTATTTTGGGTGGTACATTTAATCTTGAGTGCTTGTCACACAACCATGATATTTATTTATTAGTTGTTAAGCACGAACATTTGCATTCGGCGTGTGTTTTACTAGATGGGTGAGGCTTAGCAGGATACTTGGCTTATGGGGTTTTGTATCCTGTTCAGTCTACTATGTCACTTCTTATTTGTTGCATTTGCACAGTCTTAGCACCAATTCTTGAGATACAGCTATACGATGTCGGATTTCTCAAACCAAGTTATTTAGAAACGCTTTGACGTGCCCAGATTCTGTCTTGGACGTTTATGTATGCTAGTGGGTGTTGGTCGCTCCCACCCGAGTGAGCTTTGACTCGAGTGAGAGGTACCGTTTGCCTTCAGGGCAGCAATAGGTTTGTGGTATAGACTTGGGTGCTAGTGCATTTCTTATTTGGGTCCCAAGATCCTGTATGTGTGCATTGATGCTTATACAGTTGGTACCTGTATCCGTTTATGAGATTACATGGCATGTTATGCATGAATTTTGATTTGTTATGCACTTCAGATACAGGTTTACTCTTAGCAACTTCTCTATCCATCATTTCTTTCCTTTATGAGCTTGCTGAGTCATTTGGACTCACATTGTTTTCTCTTCATTCTAGGTAAAGGCAAGGACCCAGTTGTGGGAGAGTCTAGTAGTTCCTGATTTCTAAGGCAGGCGGTGTACAGGGCCTTGCAGACCTAGTAGTTATCAGCCTAGGGGTTTCTTCATATGCATTTTGTCGTTTCCAGCGTGTACTCTTTTTAGTTTTCTTTTGGGTCTGTATGAATTTTTGTGTTGGTATGGCTTGATTGCCAGTATTGTATGTTATGCATGCTCGGGCTATGTAAGCCTAGTGATTAGTGTTGTGTTGCAAGTTGAGGTGTTGATATTCATGTCGTGATGGCAAGTTTTCTTTATCAGGTTTTTGGTATTTATCAGTTGTATGCATGACAGGTTCATCCAGATCCAAGTTGTCTCTATTTTAGTAGGGCACTCATTCTGGTTCTGTAGGGACCTAGGTGGAGGTCTTACAGGTTGTTTATGTATTTATATTACTATCACTCCCAAATAACATATATATTTATAATAAGTATTTTCTTTATATAAGAAATGCTCAAGAGTTTTAAAAACGGAATAATTTGGTTTAATAAATTTTTATCACTCAATTCACCCCTCTTTTGAGTGACTATTGTGTGTTAAGGGATCAACAATTATTAATACTTTTATGTATATTATATTGTGTTATTATTTGAGTAATGTGTTGAAAATATTTTGTGTTGTGAAAGAGGTAAAAATAATGAAGATAACATTATGTTTGAAAGGTTAAAGTAGGTAAATGGGATTATGTGGAAAAGTCAAGGTTTATATATGAATGTGATTGTGAAAAAGTCAAGAAGCAAGAGGGTTGAAAATTCAAAAGCTAAGATGGTTGAAAAGTAAAAAATTGTTGGGTTTGAATTAGAATTGGGCTACCAGCTAAGTGTGTGTATATATGTTTTATACTTTATTTAAAAGAATGAAAAAAAGGGTAATATATATGTGTATCCATGTGTATATTTGTGTGTAAATGTTGATTTGTAGAATAAAAGAAAAATAAAAAATAAAAGAAAATAAAAAGAAAAAAGATAGAGTTGGTGAAAGTGGCGTGCAAGCCACTCCTCCCCCATTCTTTTCTTTCTTTTTTTTCCTCTAATTTTTTTGGAGCTTTTAGTATGAGGGATTTTGGTGTCGGTGGGTTGTCTTCTTTCTTCTTCCATCCAACCATCAAAGGCAATTTCCTACTCTTATTCTTTTTATCTCTTGTGCAAGTTCATTTTCTTTTTCTTTTCATAAGTAAGCCCTATTCTCTTCTTTAATTTGGAGCACTTTGTAACGCTCCGCTTTTCCAAGCGTTAAATAACTTAAGGAATTTTGGGAGTATTTTTTTTTCAATATAAATCATTTCCCGACAATCCGTTCTACCTTCCCAGCATACTAAACAAGAATCAATAAGTTAAGACATGTAATCATCATAAATGCGGAAGTGTAAAATTGAACTTGATATGGTACATAACTGAATTCACTTAATCATAACATAAGAATCTGTACCATCATATCATCCAATGCTTAATTACATGGAGACTTATCATCAAGAGATAACAACTGAACACTTTATATACAATTTGATAATTCCTCAGAAATACATTAAATCGTAACGATTACACATGATCTTCAATATAATATAATCTTCTAAACATGACTAAAAACATATCTCGAATCCTCATAAAGGTACATATACTGGAACAACTCGTCGAACCCATTGGCCACGTCATCATGTGCCATCACATCTCAATCATCCCATTGTCATAGCTGCAAATCCTAACTGGAACGTTTAAATGTTCCAGGGGCATAAACCAATTAGAAGATGAATCTTCTAGTGAGGGTTTAGAAGCATGATACATGAATACATGATGTAATAACATAAATAATCATATGCCCTAATGTAACTTCCCTGGCCCACTAACCCAGCACGGAACCCTAGGCAAAATCCCGACCTACCTTCAGGATAATCCTAACGTTATTCCATCATTTGCCCTTGAGAATTACGGCTACACTATCAGGGCGACATCCCAATCCCATGCACGAGTATTAATATGCCAATAATATCATGTCATGAAAAAATTACAACTTTCTATGCAATATGACAAAATGATCATAACTTCAACAAATATCATGCATAAAGAAACAAACATGTCATATATAGGTTCTTAGGACAAAACCACTCATCTTTAACACGAAGTTCGAAATACCTCAAAAACGTGCATCGCCTCGATTTGTGTGTCAACCTTAAAAGTAATGCAAATCATCAAGATCCTTGGTAAAATCACTTCCTGGCCAATAATTTCTAAGGAAAATCAATAAATTTAATTTTTCCAGACTTTTCTTATTTTTTCTCTATTTTTCATAGTTATAAATTCCTTCAAAATTCAAAATAAATAACTAATCAATTAATTTCTACAATGTTTCTTCATGAAAATTCCTAAAATAACATTTAAAATCTACAAAAAAAAAATTGGGAATTTTCTAAAATCTCTCCCTATTTTTTTCTAAATAAGTTTCCTTTCAAAAATTTAAAATAATTATTTTCTAATGCAATTTCCTAAATAAAAATTCATAAAAGTAAACTATTCATTTTTTTTGCATTTATTGACATTTTTTTAGAATTTTATCCCTCTTATTTCTATTTTCACTCTATTTTTTAATATTTAAAAATAATAAAAATTACCTCCGATCATCTTCTCCAGTACCGGCACACTGAAAAATGAAACGGCGTATACCAGAAGATATCCCAACTTGATTCGATCACCTTGGACAAATTTGAGATTAAAACAAAATGCCCAAAAACTTCCCTCTGAACAAAAATCAGTCCGGCTCCGGCGAGATTTGATTTTTCCGGTGAAACTCCAATCACCCCTCAAATGAACTCCAAAATTTCTCAAAATTTTCAGAAATGATCCTCACCTCATGGGAAACAAAAGTCCTATGGTTTGGTACCTCAATTTGTTCAAAAACTTGGTCGATTTGAAGTTTAAAATTCTGAAATTTTTGACTACTTTGGATCTCTATTTATACACAAATTCGAATCTCAAAATGATAACTCTTGCTTCAACCAAGGTCACTAAGGCATTTCCGAGCCTTAGATCTATCCAAATCCATCGAAAAGTGACCCTAAAGATCGATTTAAACGGCTAACTTTTCGACCACTTTTGACTGAAAAGTTTAGCCGTTTTCGACCATGCCAAGGCTGATTGTCGGCCTAGGTGTTGCCCCATGGTCCCTTAGCCAACTCCCTCTAGTCTTCCGCCATCGAATTTGGTGATGGGAAGGTTGACAAGAAGCTTGATCTGCCACGGTAGCTTCCAAGTTTTGAAAATTACACTTTTGCCCATTCATTTGACTTCTTTACATTTTGACCTTTCCATGAAACCCTTGAACTTTATATAACTTCCATTGAGTCCCTCAAGCTTTGAACTCTTCATTTCATCCTCTAAGATTCTGAAAAAATATCATTTCGACCTCTCTAAGACAAATTCGAGAAATTGCACTTAGGACCAAATCTTTATTTTGGCTGTAAATCATTTTGTTTCTTCCTGAAATCACTGAAGGGTTGTTCTACATACTAAATATGAACCTTTTTGGGATTTCATTGACCTCTCGAAAGTCTCTTGCGATATTTTGATTTTTCAGTCAGAATCATAGTTGTATTTTAGTTGTACCAAAAATTATTCCTGATCCAATTTCTTCCAACGCCATAAATCATGCCTCAAAATGATTATCAATGTCATATCATTTTTCTTAGATATCTCGGCTCTAGGGCACTCTCTACAGTCGATTCGGTCAATTTTTTGGGCTATTTAGATACCAATCTTCCTTGAAATTTTATTTTTCTAATAAAACACTTATTTTCAAATAATACCAATTTCTTTGGTATTATACACTTGATTCTTCCATTTCCTTATGGTTTTGGTTCTTGAAACCCCATTTTTTGATAAATGAGTATTGTTTCTTTTTGGTTTGTAAACTTTGAGGGTCATCTTAATTTTTTGATAATCCTCATTCAAAGTCTCAATAGGGTATTGTAACACTTTCCATTTTTCAAGGAATGATGCATTTTTTTATTAGAGTTAGAGCAAAGCAAGATTTAGTGTTCTTGTATGCATTTTTCATTCTTGGTTGTGGTCTGCGTGTTGCGTCTCTGTATCTGGAGGTCGATAATATATGTAGAGGCTATCGATCATTTTAGCGAAATGTCTCAGGCTATCGAGAATTGTGGCGAAGTTGTCGACCATTTTAGCGTAGTGGTTATCAACCGTTGGTAGTTGAGAGAGGGATGTTCTGGCTATCGACCATCGGCCAGAGGCTGTCGACTGTTCATGGTCTGTGGGGATGAAATTGTTGACTGTTTCCTTCCAAAACACAGAAACGGTTGCTCGTTTCTTAGTTATTGTTTACCGATTATGCCCTGTGTTTGACCTTTGCCTTTTAAAACGATTTTATTCTTTCCCCCATTCTTTAAATAAATTATTGTCAAGTCCAATTGATGATTAGAGCTTTGATTTTAGTCCTAGGAGGGGGAAATTCATCCATGAGAGTAAATTGGGCAAATTTTATATTGATGTATGATTATATATGTGTTTTGAAGTGACTTATGAGAATATGATGAGGAAATTATTCATCGATCATGTGGGAGAATGTGTTTAGAAATGTTAAGAATGTGATCACGTGTATATAGCCATGATTGGAATACTAAGTCTTACGTGATAAATTGATAAGTACATGATGAATACATGCTTATGATATTGATTTAGTGCAACTATTATTTTGCACGGTGGGTATGTTCCGCGTTGGGGGAAAAGAATATCCAAAACAAATTCGGTAGGCACTTGCTTGGCACGAGGGAGTTTCAGTTCATAATGCTCGCTCGATAGAAAACCATAGCATGTGTGGGCAATGGTCCACAAGTTGATGATGTTATGTGTGAGCCAAGGGTTGTGTATGAATAATTGAATGAGTGCATGAGTTTTGTGGTTTTTAGGAGGCATGACATGGATATATAATGTGGTGAGTCATGGTGAGGAATTATGTAATTGTTGCGAGTAGTCTTATTCTACTTCATTTCCTATTATTCATGCCGTTGATTCATAATGTTTTTCAGTTGCTTTATATTACACTTGCTGAGACTTCTGGTTCACTCTTGCTTTTGCATCATTCTAGATAAGTGGAAGGCTAAGGTAGGGGCAGAGTACAGTGGAGCTAGAGTTATTAGATAGTATGTGTACAAAGCTGTCCCAACCAAAAGGTTCTTGGGGGTTTGTTTTGAGGTTAGATGATAAGAGTTTATTTTGCATTTAAGATTTTATTGCCCTTTTGTTTTGGGAAATGCATGGGCGATTAAGCCCTAAAGAGATTGTTAAATGAATGATGATGTAATTATTTATTTTAAGTCCTATTGTTAGTGAGCAAGTTGGAAAAATTTTTTATGTTGGATTTTATTGTACTAATTTTGCGAGACCTACTCTCAAATTCCTATGCTAGCAGAATTTCTAGGAGTGGGTCCTCACATTAGCAACTGCCTTGCCTTTGCCTATTACTCTCTCCATCTCGCCTACGTCTCATTTTCCTTTTCTTTTCTGACTAGCGGTTGGCTTCCTTTAACTTGTCCTCTCTTCTAATTGTCTAATAGTCCATTCTCTATTTTTCAGCTAACTAACTATTGTCTTAGATATAGATGACCAGAGTTCTCCAATTTATGGTAAACACTTAAATTTTTCAAAAAAAAAACAAAAAAGAAGACAATATTTAGATCTAGTGAAATCCAACAGTTAGATCGTTTTGGTTTTGGCTATGTGGGTCATAAGACTAAGGTAATTTAAATAGTCGATACTAACCATCAAAATTTGCCTTGAGCGCTGTGTAATACCCAAAAATTTTTGTGTACTTAAGTGTAATTGTTATTGGGGCAAAAGTGTAATTTTCCAAAGTTATGGGGCTAAAAGTATATTTTTTTAAGACCAAAGGACTTGAAGGTAAGGGACCAAAGTGAAAGAGGACAAGAACTAAGGGGCTAAAGTACAAATAGCAGTGTGAATACTGCAAAACAGCCGATGATTGCACTGTAGCTGTCGATAACACATCAAATTGATATCCAAGGAAAGAGGCTAGGCCATCAAGGCCTAGGAGAAGATGACCGATGCAAGGAAGCGATCGGATTGGCTAGAAAATTAGCAAGAAACAACTATAAATAGATGGGCTATGGCTAAGGGTTTTCAGAAAGTTCAACCAAGAAATTCAAGCATTCGGGAAAAAAATGGGGGAAATGGATAGAGGGCTTTTGTTCTCCAAATGAAGGAGAGAATTTCTCGAGAGTTTAAGGGATTTTGGTGTTGGTTTGAAGGGGTTTCAAAGCTTCATTGAAAAATTAGAAGACCCGTCGGAGACGCACTGTAATCGGCGAATTTAGGGGTGTTTTGGCTGGATTTTCAAGCCATCAATGAGCAAATCGTGTTCGAAAGGAAGATTAGAGCAAGAGGGAGGACGAAAACAAGGGATTCGAGGCAACTAGTAGGCAGCTAGCGAGGGAACGATTGGAGAAGAAGTTCGGCTTCGGCCACATGGGTGTGGGTGCGTGTAAGCGGGTGAGGTAAGGAAAAAATAGAAAGAAAATAGAGAAAAATAGAAAATATTCTGAAAATTAGGAAATTAAACTTTATTAATTTTTCTTGAAATTTTGGTAAGAAAAAATATCAGGGCACAAGTCTCGAGACAAGACATGAATTCTGAGAAAGCTTAAATAGCTAGATCAAGGCGAGTGGTTATTCCGAAAAATATATGCGAGATGACTTGCCTAAATTGAGCATGATTTTCGTGAGGGATTAGCCAAAAATCTATGTGATCTATGTGCATCTTGCCATACATATGCATGTTTATTATATGTTGTCTTAGTATCTGTGATATTGCATTGGGCATGAAATTATTAGCATATCAGTAATTGTTGTAATACCCCATGTTTAGATAAGATTACCACGTAATTTTAATAAGTTTAGAACACCGAAAAATTGATTTTATAGCAATTTTAGGTACCGAATCAACTGCAGGGAATGCCTCAGAGTGAAATTGTCTAAGGAAAATTATATGGTCTCGACGAGTGTATCGAGATAGGATTTATGGTATCGAAAGAAATCGAATTCGGAACAATTTTCGGTACAGCTAAAATACAGCGGTCATTTAGGCTGTAGAACCGAATTGTCATAGGAGATTCCCGAAAAATCAACAGAACCCTAAGGGGGCTCCGGTTTTGCATAACGAACAACCCTTCAGTGGTTTCGGGATGAAACGACAGCTCGGTAAGGCACTAGGGCAAAATCGTCCTTTTTAACTAGACTTCAAGTTATTAATTTTGTGTTTTTAGTATCGTAACATCAATTAATACAGTGTTTGAGGATATTATTGCAATTAGGTAATTATTCTAATGAATTTAAGATAAAATTTGAGGTTAATGCATAATTTTTACATATATTAAATGTAATATATAATATATATATATACATATAATAAATATAGGTGTGGCAGTGTGTGCGTGGAAGGCATGCTCTGCAACAAAATTTCATGGCTGAGAATGGTGAGAATGTCAGCAAGATTTAAGGGAATGGCAGCAAAAATTGTGAGATTTTATGATATGCTTGGCGGCCAAGTTGCAGAAGGGACTTTAAGTGTTTCATACGCAAAGTTGGCTGGAGTAGTGGCCAAGTTTCCTTGGCTATAAATAGGCAGAGACGTTCAGCCAAGAGGGAAAGCAGGGGTAGAGAGTCTAAGGGCAGCTGAGAGCATCAAGCAAGGGAGAGAGAGAGAAAGAGAGAGCTGGGCCAAATTCGGCCATGGCAGTTGCTGCAAGTAGCAGTGGCAGAGGCGGCGCGCGGAGGAGGCTGCAGCGACGACGACCCGCGACGGAGGGCGGCGAGGCGCGATGGCAGCAGCGGAGGCCGACGAGGGAGGCTGGGAGGCGGCAGGAAGCTGCAAGCCACGGCCATGGCAGCCATGGCCGCGAGCTCCAGCTGCGGCGGGGCTGCACCAGCCGCAGCCAGCAGTGGCCGCGAGCAGCTCCGAGCGACTGCGGCGACTGGGGACGGCCGGTGATGGAGCAGCAGGCCACCGAAGCGACCAGCGAAGGAGGTGGGTGCGGTGAACGGCGGCTGTCGCGGCAGTTGCAGGCATAAGGGGAAGAAGGAAGAGAAGAAGAAGGAAGAGAAGAGGAAGAAGAAGAAGAAGGAGAAGAAGAGAAGAGAAGGAAGAAGAAAAGAAAGAAGACGAAAGAAGGAAAAAAAAAAAGAAGAAGAAGAAGAAGTTGTAGGGGTTGCGCGGGAAGCAGGGGAGAGAAGGAGGAAGAAGAAGAGAGGAAGGAGAAAGAAAAAGAAAAAAAGAAAAGAAAAAAGAAAAGAAAGAAAAAAAAAGAAGAAAAAAATAGAGGAAATGTGGGAAAAATCATAGAAAAATCCTAAAAAATAGGAAATTATGTTTCGATGATATCCCAGAGATTTTGGTGAGAAAAATGGTCCGGGCTCGCTTTTCGAGAATATTACACGCAAATCGAGGAAATCGGAGATGCTAAGTCGAGGTGAGTAAAATTCTCTAGAAAATTTTAGAAATTCCAGAATATTATTTTATGAATTGTCGTAGTGAAATATTTGAGAAAATATTTTAGAAATATTTAATCTGGATTTATTGAGAAAAAATAGGAAGAAATAGAGAGAAAATTATAGAAAATGTCAGAAATTATGGAAAAATAAGATTTAATATTTATTCAAATACCTATGGTGATTAGGATGCTTTGAGGTCAAAGTTGAGGTGTCTGATGCCAATTTTGAGGTTGGCACGCAAATCGAGGCAAGACACGGGTTACGAGGTAGCCCGATAAGCTCTAGAAGGTAAGTGGTACTTCCTCGAAAATGTTTTCATCATATTGACATGCCCTGATATGTATCCATCACGTAGAATGCATACATGACTATGAAATGCATGAATACACATTGATATTATTGATCACACGCATATGAGGCCGTAGGGAGTACGAATTGGCACCGCTGCTTTACCAAGGGTGCACCCATACACCCCGCCTTCGAAAGAGGTGGCCGCTAAAATGGTAGGTAGCATGAGGGGTGCAGTTGACACCTACGATGAAAGACATTGCATACACATGATATAGCATTGTGTACCCTTACTTAGATGATTCATCATCTAACTTGGGTTCGCCCCTGGAACATTCAACGTTCCAGTCGGGCCTTGCAGCGATGATACCGAGATTGGAGATGTATAGTGACGCGAGACGTCAGGAAAC
The DNA here is from genome assembly GCA_036245055.1 of Diospyros kaki. Classification (NCBI taxonomy): domain Eukaryota; kingdom Viridiplantae; phylum Streptophyta; class Magnoliopsida; order Ericales; family Ebenaceae; genus Diospyros; species Diospyros kaki. The sequence goes on from BSEG01000003.1 coordinate 12,023,894, forward strand.
GAGGAAATGTGTCAGGCTATGTTGTAATATGAATAGTTTAAGAATTATGTACATGCATTTATTTTCAAAAGCTTATGTAATAACTTTGTAATAAATACTATGTTCGATTATTTATGTAATGCCATGAGCAGGTTCGGTTCAGCTTCCGCTTTGTATTTATTTTCTAGTGTAGATATCTCGCACTAGATAAGGTCTCAGGGAATTTCGGGAGTAATGTAATTTGAAAAAAAATAAATAAATAAGACCAAATTTCCTAAGGCATAACACGCCCTAAAGAAGTGGGCTGTTACAATTGTGTCATCCATGTTGATCATGGTGGGATGGGAGTTTGCCCTAATAACGTGGCTTGTATTTTCCCAACTGAGTTTTGCTAGAATGACCATAGAAGTATCTCATGTCGTGTGTGTGTTTGTCGGGGTAACTATCGAGGGTTCCGTGCCGCAGTTAGAATGCTAATGAAATCTACTCTAGGGTGTTGATTCATTCATGTCCATACATCATACATTCATGAAAATTGTTTTAAACCCTCACTTAGAAGATTCATCTTTTCACTTGGAATTTGTCTCTGGAATATTCAACACTCCAGGTGAGGCGTGTAGTAGAAAAGGAAATGAGATTGTTGAGACATGATTTCAGTTGTATTTTTGTCCTACACCCACAATAAGACGAGTCATGAGATTTCTGATGATATTAGGCATGTTATTATATGTTGATTTGTTTGTCGGATATTGTAATTTTTATGGTTATTGAGAATAATATTGTATAGTTTGAATTCATTAGCAATTATAATATCCCATAAGATTTCGATTCTACTTCTGCAAGTATTTAATTTACTATTCCTTAACTTATCATTTGGAATACTAAATATATATGTTTTAGGAGATTTTAAATATGGTATTTTGAGAATTTAGAAATGATGTTACGAGGAAAAGAAATATATAAAAAAAAAAATTTCAGAATAGTGACACGTTCTGGCAGCGCAAGTCATTACACGATGACCAATGATACCTTTTTAGAAACGAGTAACCTTTTTTTCCAAAAGATTATTTCAAATCTAGTGAGATCTAACAATTGAAACGTTCTTAGGTATGTAGGCCACAAGACTTTTTGATCTTGTAAGGTATAGCCACTCAAGAGGGGGGAGAATTGAGTGATTAAATTTTTTCTCAATTTTAATAAATATTTTTAATTAATAATTTTATTAAAGTATATATATTTGATAAATATAATAAATGACATTTGAAATTAATAATAAATTCAACCCACAAGATATAACAAAAATAAATGAAATTAGGCAATAGGTAATTTTAAGTGTTTCGATGTCTCCACATACACCTAGTCCACTTTTTCAAGGTTTAACCACGCTTGGGATTCCAATAAACCAATAAACCAAACTTTTCACACTAACTCACCTTGAAAATTAGATATACACCTAGATTACAACAGATTTTAAGTAATTACTACACTAAGATTTTTACCCTAACTTACCTTGAAAACTAGATTCACCTAGATTTAATGGTTTTAGAAAACTTATACAATCCACAACGATAGTTTAAATGTTTACAAATAATTTGTCTACACTTGGATATAAATAAATAAGCAATTAAGAACAAATATACAAGGTAATGAAATATAATTAAATAAATCAATGACTTTGAGTCGAATGGAGAATATTGGATTTGGCTTTGCGAGCTCTTTTTCTCCACTTTCCTTACAGCTCTTTGATGGATGTGAAATGTAGTTTCGAGAATCTTGGATTACTTGAAATTTTTTTGAGAGCATTTGGGAGCTTGTGGGTGTTTTGGATGTGCAAAATGAGCAATGAATTATGTTACAAATGAATTTGGGGGTATTTATAGGCATTTTTAAAAAATCACTGTTCACGACGTTCCGATTACTGTTCACTATTCACTGTAATATTTTGAAAAAAATATATTTTTATATAATTTTTTTATGCATTTTAAAATTACTTGAAAAATAATTTTAATAGAAAATAATAATTTTGATAATACATATATTATGCTAAACTATTTTATAAAATAATGAAAAATAATTAGGTACAAAATATCATTTTTGTTAATTATCAAAACTTAATTGAAAATCAAATAAAGCAAGTTGACTCAACAAGACCAAGGCAATTTGATGGCTAGTTCTGATCATTGAAATTTTCCATGTACAATGGTCGGCAATGCCCTTCCAAAACATTGGAAGCATTTTTTCTAAAAAAAAAATAATTTTTAGATCTTATGAGATTTAGCCGTTAGAACATTTTGGTTTTGGATAGGTGGGTCAAAAGACTAAGGCAATTTTGAGGATCAGTTTAGATCGTCAAAACGTATCATAGATGATAGTCGACAATGCTCTTCTAGAAAAGGATAGCCTTGTTTCAAAACATTAATTTTCAAGTTTAGTGAGGTCTATCCAATCGTTGGAATGTTTTTGTTTTTGGATGTGTGGATCACAAGAGCAAGCCAATTATGATAATCAGTTCTGATATGCAAGGAAGATAGTCTATTAGAGCACTGTATATACTTATAGAAAGAAATAATGAGTTTTTATAGTTTTATCTTATTGGGTTTTGCATTAATGTGTATATCATCGAATATGTTCACATTAAAATGTATTTACATGTTTTTGATAATTCGTTAATTCTTGTGGTGCTTTTGAAATGAAAATTGTATATTGACAAAATAGAAAATTATATGTGGTAAAAGTTAATATTTGATGGTAATTATATTAGTAATTATGTTTTGATTTTCAATACGTAGTAGGTCACAAGACCAATTTTCAAATATATTAATCATTGTTGTTGAAAGAATTTGATGGTTGACATAAAAAATAGAGATGTCAAGGACGATTAATAATTGTTAGAGGTAGGTAGAGGCACCTCTTTGACCAAACTAATTAACATTGGCTTTGAGTCAGCTACAACAAGATTTGAGACAATACCTCTATCACCAATAGTAGTAGCAACCAAGCAAAAAGCATCACTTAAATTGATAAATGTAATTATTGTTGGTTTATGGCTAGGTACATAACAATTACAAAATATATGCATTGCAATTATAACAATAACTAACCAACCCCAAAATTGCAACAATGTTTTAATGCAATTATTGAATCTGTATAAGCATTCCCTTGATATTATAAATATTAATAGCAGCTTGAAGATCACGGACTACAAACCAGAGACTGAAACGAGGTTGAAGGCAATTGAGATAGCTGGATTGGAGGGACAAAATAGACCAAGTTGTGGCTTAGTGTTGTCCTGAAAGCAAGATTGCCCTACAACTGACAGCCACAGACTGCGGCAAAAGCTTTAGCAGGATGAAACAGTTTCTCCAACAGAATGGCGGCCTCGAATGGTCGGAGCTGGTAGAACTCAATAAAGGAACTTGCTCTCTGAGATAGATGTGGACATATGATGGAACTAGAGAATGTTGGAATGCTTTGATGATGAAGAATGAGACTTTTGGTTGCCTTTTATAGCTGCAGCAGAGGCTCCCAACAGCCACAAATTCAATACAACAATTAAATAAAATTATTAAACCCATTAAAAAATGTGACTTTTGGAGCAAATGAAAAGCCTCATATTTAATTCAGAAAATAAACTTTGACTATTCAAATTTCTACAACAAAGAAATAATAAATCCAAACCAAATTCACTTACACTCACACACACAAACCCAACAGTCCACCACAAGAGTGTAAGTGAAGCGACATAAAAACAAAGGGGAAAGAAAAGTCACGACGTCACAAAGAGAAAACAGACAAGCCATGCATTCGACCAGGTGCCTTTTGGACTTGAACTTGCCTTAGTGAGTATCCATCAAACTTACCGAAGAAATAGTGAGAGCAATTCTTGAACTATCCTTCTTATGGAAAATTAAAATAACAGATATCACACACAATTTGTCTTATACCTTTGAGTTCTATATGATTGTGTCCATTTTGGTCTTGGATAGTATCCTGAATTCATGAGAGCTCTAGAGAACCCAAGCCCTTATAACAGTTCTCATAGAAGCAACCAACTTCTACTCTCATATAAGTAAACATTGATTAAGAGTACTCTTGTCACTACTTCTCTTATAGAAAAATATTAATATTACATGTATTAGTAACAAAACACACACTCTCTTTTCTACTGGGAATTGGGGAAGGAATTATAAGTTCTTTAGTGTGTAGACTATGAATCATTCCAACCAATTTGCCTATTTAACCTAGATCTTGGGATCTCCAGTCAACTGGGTTTGGTTGCCACTGAAAAATTCATTTTGCAGACTTTAGTCCTATTCTCTTCAATTTATAGGTGACTTGTTTCCTTGTCACTCATTTTGTCAAAGGATTTGCCAAATTTTCCTTCGATTTCACATAATTAATGGAAATTATCCCATTGGTAAGCAACTGCCTTATAATATTATGCCTGCGCCTTATATGTCTTGACTTTTCATTGTAAACACTATTTTTAGCTTGCATTGAAGTAGCTAAGTTGTCACAATAAATACATATGGCGTTACAGGCTTTGGCCATAATGGAATGTCTTCAAGGAAATTTTGAAGCCATTCAGCTTCTTCACCTGCTTTATCTAGAGCGATAAACTCTGACTCCATCATAGATCGTACAATGCACATCTATTTTGTAGACTTCCACGACACAGCAACTCCACCTAAGGTAAACACATACCCGTTGGTTGATTTAGTTTCTAAGCTATCAGTGATCCAATAAGCATAAGTAGGTACCTCGTATAGTGCAATCCATACTCAAACGTGTACTTGAGATACCTAAGTACCCTAACAAGGGTGTCCCAGTGGTCACGTTCAGGATTGCTCGTGTATCTCGCTAACTTGCTTCCTGAATAGGCCATATTGAGTCTTGTACAGTTCATAATGTACATTAAACTTCTAATGACCCTAGCATATTGTAGAAAAGATACACATTCATCATTATTCTTCTTTAATTTAGAATTTGGATCAAACGGAGTAACCGCGGGTTTACTCTCAAAATGACCAAATTTGCGCAACACTTTCTCGATATAGTGTGATTGAGAAAGTACATACCCTTCGGCATTCTTTGTTATCCAAATTTTAAGAATAACATTAGCAAGACCAAAGCTTTCATGTCAAAGTTGAAATTCAACAACTTCTTTATGGATTCTATGACACATCTATCAGTGCCCATTATCAGCATATCATCCACGTACAAGCACACAATAATACACTCACAATTTATGATTTTAACATAAACACACTTATCACACTCATTTATCTTGAACCCATTTGCAAGCATAATGTGATCAAACTTCTCATGCCATTGCTTTGGTGCTTGTTTCAGCTCATAAAGAAACTTTATTAACTTGCACACTTTCTTTTTATGTCTATTTATGACAAACCCTTCAGGCTATTCCATATAAACTTCTTCCTCCAAATATCAATTCAAAAATCCAGTATTTACATATATTTGGTAAATTTTCAAATTGTGTAATGCTGTAATCACAATCAACATCCTTATAGATGTGATTCTCGTAACTAGAGAGTAGGTATCAAATAAGTCTTACCCTTCCTTTTGATGATAGACTTTAGCTACGAGATGGGCTTTGTACTTATCAATGGTGCCGTCAAACTTCAACTTCTTTTTAAATATCCATTTGTATCCGATTGACTTACTTCCCAGAGGTAAGTTGACCAATACCCACTTCTGATTCTGCATAATGGACTCCATTTCACTATTGATAACTTCCTTCCAATATGGAGCATCAAAAGATGTCATAGCTTCATTAAAAGTTTGAGGCTCATCTTCTATCATGTAAGTTAGGAAATCTGGTCTAAAGGAAGTAGCCTTTTTAGCTCTTTTACTCCTTTTAGGTTCAACCTTTATTTCCTGACTGACTTGACCTTTAGAAGAGCTTGCCTCATACTTCCTCTTGGAACGACCGTCATTGTGTCTTTCTTCCTTAAAAGGGAATATGTTCTTAAAGAACTAAACTTCAATAGATTTCATTATGGTGTTATTGTTAATATCAGGAATTTCTAATTTTATCACAAGGAACCTGTAGGCCGCACTATGCAATGCATAGCCAATAAAGACACAATCTATCATTTTCGGTCCAAATTTCTTTTCGATAAAGGAGCACATTTGCCAAACACCCCCATACTTTTAGGATTTTGTATGAGGGTTGCTTACCATTCCACATTTCGTAAGGAGACTTGTCAGTCTTTTTATGTGGAATTCTATTCAATAGTAAGTTTGTTATAAGCAAAGCTTCCCCCCACAAGTTGTGGGGTAAACTTGAACTATTGAGCATACAATTAACCATGTCCTTCAAAGTTCGATTTTTCCTTTCGACTACATCATTTTGTTGTGGTGTATAAGGTGTTCTGGTTTGATGAATTATTCCATTGACCTCACAGAACTTCGAGAGAGACGATGACTCATATTCACCACATATATCTCATCTTATCACCTTTGCCTTATTCTCAAGTTGATTTTCAACTTTTGTCTTATGTGTTTTGAAAACATCTAAGGTCTCGTCTTTACTATGTAAGAAGTATACATAATAGTATTTGCTACAATCATTTATAAATGTGACGAAGTATTTTTTTCCACCTTTAGTAGGAGTACTCTTCATGTCACATACATCATTGTAAAAAAGATCAAATAGTTCACTATTTCTTTCCACATATGGAAATGGATTCCTCGTGAACTTTGACTTAGACACAAACTTCACATTTGTGCCCTTTGTCAACGCTAAAGTTAGGCAACAGTCCTAAATTTACCATTCTTTGAAGTGAATGATAATTGACGTGCCCTAACCTAGAGTGCCACATATCACACAAGTCAACAGTATAAGCAAAAGTTTTGTTCTATTCTCATTATTTTTTGGAACCTGGGCTAATACATTAAGCTTAAACATGCCTTCAAGTAGATAGCCCCGTCCCACATACATACCCCCCTTAGTTAGAGTAAATTTGTCTTACTCAAATACAAGCTTGAACCCATTCTTATTCAATAGGGTTTTAGACACCAAGTTCTTCCAGATTTTCGGCACGTGGCACACGTCATTAAGGGTAAGTATCTTTCTAGAGGTCCACTTCAATAGGACCTTGCCTTTTCCTACCACCAAAGAAGCAAAATCATTCCCCATGAAAAGCTTCTCGGAGCCATCAGTCTTTTCATAAGTGGTGAACAGAGCCCTATCCCCACATATGTGCCTCGTAGCCCTAGTGTATACCTACTAGCCCTTGGCGTTAGACACCATGCAAATATATATGAAAACTGCAATTAGGTCGACATCCTCCTCCATCATGTTGGCCTGACTGTTCTTACGTTGGTTGTTGCCAGAGCTCTATCCCTTCTTGTGACAACAGTCAATAGCTCTATTACCCATCTTGTCACACACCCAGCAGTTCCCCTGGATGCACTTGGTGAGGGTCTTATTCTTGGGACCCATGTTCCTGTTCTTCTTCTTGCATTGTTATTTCTTGGGTTGAGGCTTTGACCCTTCAACTATGTAAGCCCTAGCTTCTAGCCTGAGAGGGACTTTATCTCCCTTCCTGTTGTCTTCTTCGATGCGGATTCTGACAGTCAGATCCTCCATGGATGACTCTTTCCGCTTGTGCTTAAGGTAGTTCTTGAAGTCTTTCCACGAAAGTAGTAACTTCTCTATCATAGCGGCAACTTGGAATGGCTCATTTATAATTAGTCCCTCATTGTGCAAATCACTAATAATGATCTGTAACTCTCCCAACTGGTTTACAACCAATTTGAAATCAACCATATTGTAGTCAAGAAAATTTCCCACGAGAAATTTCTTAATCCCAACATCCTCCAGTTTGTATTTTTTTATCCAGAGCATCCCAAAGTTCCATGGTTGTTAGGTAGGTAGTACAGTATACGTTGTAAATTGAGTCGCCAAGGCATTTAGTATATAATTATGTCACAGGAAGTCCGTATGTATCTGTGCTTCCTTGGCAGCAACCTCCTCCGCAGTTGCATTCTCCTCCAGGGTGACTAGGTATGCTTCTTTCAAGATATGCGCCAGGTTCAAAGTGGTCAGATAAAAGACCATCTTTTGTTTCCATCTCTTAAAGTCCTCACCATTGAATTGGTGGGGCTTTTCCACATGGGGAGTTGCCTTAGTCACAATTGGTCCCATGATTGTAGCTGGGTAGGAACCGAAGCTGAGGTAGCAGCGATGTTAGTAACAGTGGCGTGGGGGTTGGGGGTAGCCATACTATCTTGCTTTTAGAATGTTGGTTTATGGCTAGGTACGTAACAATTACAAAATATATATATTGTAATTATAACAATAACTAACCAACCCCAAAATTGCAACAATATTTTAATGCAATTATTGAAATTGTATAAGCACTCCCTCAATATTATAAATATTAGCAGCAGCTTGAAGATCAAGGACTGCAAATCAGAGACTGAAACGAGGTTGAAGACAATTGAGATAGCTAGATCGGAGGGACAAAATAGATCGAGTCACAGCTTAACACTGTCTTGAAAGCAAGATTACCCTGCAACTGGTAGCCAACAGACTACGACGAAAGTTTCAACAGGATGAAACGGTCTCTCAAATATATAGTACAACGGCCTCGAATGGTTGAAGCTGGCAAAACTCAATAAAAGAACTTGCTCTCAGAGGTAGATATGGACACAAGATGGAACTAAAGAATGTTGGAATGCTTCGATTATGAAGAATGAGACTCTGATAGCCATTTATAACTATAGGAGAGGCTCCCAACTGCCCCAAATTCAATACAACAATTAAATGAAATTATTAAACCCATTAAAAAATGTGACTCTTGGAGCAAATGGAAAGTCTCATGTTTAATTCAAAAAATAAACTTTGACCGTTCAAATTTATGCAACAAATAAATAATAAATCCAAACCAAATACACTTACAAACACACACAGACACCAACAAATGTAACATCATTTGGTTCCAATAACTACAATTGAATTAATTTGTTGGTTGGCCAATAATAAAGACCGAAAAAACTAAGGAAATTAAAAGGGGAAGAGTAGTAAAGGTTGTGAACAACTTCAAAAGGCATTGCTATTGCACTGAGGACTACAGGGACAGGATTTATTCTGCCCTCTAGTGCTCCTCCTCCCCCTCCTCCTCCTCTTACTCTATCCGCCTGTTCAGCACAAATCTTTAAGCCAACTTCCACTCAGTACTCACACAATGACAATTTATTCTGTCTCTGTAGTACGTAATTTTAATAAATTTGTGGATATATATTGGGCGTTAACATTTTCAAATCATGATGGATTCTATTCGAATAAATAAATAATATTTCATTTAAATGTTTGAGATTGATTGCATAAAGAAAGCCCCGCCCCGCCCCACTAATAACCTGAACCGCCCCTCATGAAAAGATAAACAATGGATACTACTATTGTATGGATGGAGAATACCTACCTTTATTATTCCAGCTAGCTAATTAATTCATTCATTCCTGCCCGGATTCTCTTAATTAGGTATACAATGTAACAATGGATAATGTTTGATCACTGATTAACACAAACACCGTTACATGCAGTGTGAAAGCTACCATAAATTATTAAAGAATGAATATGAAGAAACCAAAACCAAAACGACACATATAACACCATAATTGGTGAAATGATAAATAAAATATACAAATACCTTCTCCTTGGCTTTTTTCCTTATCAACTGCTGGACAAGTTCTCATATCATGACCTCTTTCGTGGCACGCAAGTTCGTGCCTTTTTTTGACCTTCTACTTCATATATATATATATATATATACTTGTTTTTTCTTTCGATGAAATTCTTGTATATTCTTTTGATTTGTCGTTCTTTTGTTTTAACCTTGTTTAGATCTTGAATAGTTATATAACTTGAACATGGCCCCCTTGTGAAGATTAGGATGATTCACCGCTCTCTCGTGCATTTTTTCATTTAGGGCTTTTTGAAGACTATATAGGGCATTCTTTTGATGTGTAGATCAAGCCAAACCTATCTAGCATTCATACTCTTTATGTTTGCAAGCAAGAGTCCATTTATCAAACATGTACTGTTCAGGGATGACTTTCATTCAATAACACTATTTCATTACATATAAAATATGTTTGCATAACCTATCGATAGTCTCAAACAACATAGGAATGCGGTACAAGGAATTCCTGGCATCTCGCAGAAAAAGAATATAAACAAGCAAAAGGTTTTTCATAATTTCATTTTTTTTATTATAATTATACATAATCACTGACAAGAATTTGGTTCTTTTTACAAACTTGATGTTAATAAATCCGTGAGTCTAGAAATTCATTTCGAATAATTGAACTTTCTCAAATTGTTTTTTTTTAAGAACCAAAAAGATTTGTGTCAAAACAACAGAGACAAAGGGCTGATCTTTGAATAGGAAAAAAAGTGGATCTGCAAGGTCCCAAATGAATTGGCTTATTCGGAAAAGGTCTTTTTCTTTGGAAGATTTATCTAGTATTGCATGGTTTCACTCTGCAAGAACTCCGAATCATTCTCTTGAAGCTCATCCTCTTCATCATAAATGATCCGCTTGCCCCAAAATGACCTAGACCAATAAGGAAATCCTAATTCATTGGGCCTTTCGATCCAATCAAATAGAAAGCCCCAAGGACGCCATATTCTAGGAGTCCAAACTATGTGATTGAATAAATCCTCCTCCATCTGTTGTGAATCAAGGGCTCATTCTCCTTCTTCAAACTCCGATTTGTATTTTGGATTGCATCAGATAGTTTGTGAGTCGATTTTTTCCTCATTCTTATAGAAAACAACATAGGTTATCACTCTATTATACCAACAATTAGGGGCGTATTCACATGTGAGCTACCCAAGCTTCTCACAATTAAAATTAATTTTTTAATATAAAAAAATAATTTTTAATAATAAATCAGTCCAAAAAAAAATTACACTCCACCTCAAAATTTATGATGTGCAGTTCTATATCTCAAAAAAAAAAAAAAAAAATCAACCTCCTTGCATAAATTTTTGGATCCGTCCCAACCAACAATGAGAAAGTAGCTAGCTTGTCTTTGCTTACTTTGAAAGGTAATAAACTTTTTTTTTTCTAGTATACTCTCTCCTAACATGAACTTTTAATGGATGCATATACTAAAAATTGGGCTTCACTCGTCGTACAAAAGTCCTCAATTCATTTCTTCATCACTATGACACACTATAACTCCTTTAAATACTGGTCAACAAACTCATGCAATAATACAGTTCACAAATGCCATCAAAAAAGAGATTTCATACTAGCTCTTGCTTTGTTGGCTTCATCTCATACTAGCAAATAAAGTGTGTTGCGTATATACATGAATCTAACAGTGCCTGTTCTTACACATACTTTCTAACCACTTTCAAGACTTATTTTTATTACTTTGCTTCTCAATTAATGGCTCCTCAAATTATTGCTTGTAGATCTTATTTAACGTTACCTACGCACTTTTGCAGCTTCATCAATGGTTCTACTCTTCGACCACATATAAATGTTGTTCAAAATCGGGATTGTAAGAAGATCGTAGCGAGTGAACGAAGGTTTTTTTCTTCATGAAGAAAGATATGTTAGATGCAAATTACCCATGCAAATTACCTACACTCATGCCTTCAATTACGTAGAAGAAGGTAAATCACAAGTTAAATTTTTAATTCTTGTGTAAGAAAATAATCAAACTCACAACTCATTAAATTACACCAACATATCACTCGCTTTTTTGTCATGTCTGGAGGCACACATATATATATATATATATTATGTTGTTTGTTAAGAAAGGTAAATACTTAAATTTAATTACTTAGTAGAAACGGAATATTGAGATTTATTTAACCCAACTCAACTAATAAGCTTGTTGTGCCTTCAAAATTATTAAAGCTCACCTTAAAGTTGAAGCATGCACCAATTATGGCAATGATGTGTTTGGTTGTAAAATATTAGTTTTAAGTTTTGTCGCCCTACTAGTAGTTGTTTTTTCAACCTTTTATAATAATAATAATAATAATAATAATTAAGAAGAGAGATGTGTGATGGCTGTTATTTTTTATTGTTGCGAAATCTGGATTAATATGTATGCATGTTGGGCTAATTAATTAAGTTTGAATTTATCAATCTAAATTTCAAAGCGGCGCACCCCAAATAAGACCAAGACTGACTTCTCATCCAAGGGGACGAGACGACCTATTCTTCTCTCACAAGTTGCAGCTGCTATCAGCGAAGAAGAATCTTTTGGGCCAAGAAAACCCAAAGTGGACATGATGAAGAATGACGACTCCACACTGGGCCTCTGCCCAAAAGCCAAAAGTAGAAGAGAACCCAATGGTGGAATGGACAAACGTAAAAATTCACTTGATTGATCATAAGAAAGAAGACAAAAAAAAATTGCTGGCCGAACCGAAATCCTCTTTCTTCTTCTTACTAAACCATCTCTGTTAAGTAAACAGACTTCTTCCTCCATGTCCATGTTAGGTTTGAATACACAAAACACTAGGAAAACCAAAAAAGAGAACCAACCCAAAAAGGTGTGCGTTTCTTCTGCTACTACCAAGTCCTTTTTGTGCTTTGGAATTAATCTCTCTCCCTCTCTCACACAGATGATTCCCTCTTCTGATTTTATGCTGGCTGCTGCTGCTGCTGCAACATCAGACGCATATTCAAACTAACGATCAGGCAATTAAGACTATCATATGTATGTATACATAGCAAACAAAGCAAAAAACATAAATGGTATTGCATTCTACTATCAATCAATTTTGTACCTTATTTATCTCTTCTGAAAGATTTGATGACAACAGTTAACAATTTGTCGCCTGCCATCTCCCTTACTCGTCGTATCAATTCATGCCTCGAGATTTTCCTCTCCTGGAAAATACCCAGAGAAAAATTAAATTAAATTAAATTAGGCCATGGAAAGGAAAACATCATCATATACTAATCAATCATTCATACAAAAGAGAGAACATTTTCGGCTTACTCTGTGATCTTTGTGACACTTGGAGATCAGCCTCATGGTTTGAGGCGGCAAAAACTTTTCAAGTGCAGAGATCAGAGTAGAAAATGGCATCCATGGTGAACTTGGTTTCCTCGCTGCACCTTCAATCCTTTGCTGCTCATCTAATCAAAATCCAAAGCCCAAATGATTTAAGCACCTCTAGAACAAATGAGCTCTACTTTTGGCGAGCTAATTATTGCTTGATGATTACCTTGTGGTGACCACGAAGAAGCTCTGAAACTGAGTATGTACTCCGGCGAGATGTGGGTGTTCATGTGGGTACTCCACACTATATACTTCTTAGGAGCCACGAGATCGTCGGCGCCGGAATCGAACTCAACGGAGCTCGGACAGAACTGATCGGAACCAGGCCTGACAAGCTCCATCTTCCCAAGAATCACCCGGCAAAGCAACACATGCCTCAACCCATCCTCATCAGCAACCGAGCATTTCACACTGCTTTCATTTACACAAACAAAATACTAATTCTTATTCACATTAGGCCAACAATAATTGTTATGGAAATTGATGGAAAGAAACCAACTAAAATCGGTTGGTAATTACCTTTCAAGTGAGGAATCGTCAGGGGAAAGATAGATGCCGCGGCCATACAATCCATCCTTCTGGCAGTGACCAAATCCGTGTGAAACGATGTTCTGAATCTCATCCCTGGAAGCGCCAAACCAGGCGTACTTCAAATTGGGACTCCCGGCGAGCTTCTTCTCCGTCGCTCCGGCGAAAATGTGGAAGGATTGGAGGCGGGCTTGTGCGGTGAAGCTGGAACAAGAGTTTCTGTGGATGGCAACTACAGATGCTCGCGATCCCAGAGATCCCAAACCAGAGACGAACCGGCGTTTGATGATCTCGTAGAGTCTGTCTTCCTCGTCCAGCTTGACCAGGCCATTGTCAAACAGTTGGGGGGTTTCCGTGTTCGTTCCGCAAACCCCGCTTTCGCAATCGGAGATTGAATCTTGATCTTGGTCATGATCGGTGCCGGAGATTGAATCTTCCAGGGAGGAAGGATTAAACTGGGTGCCTGGTCTACGGTTTGTAATGTTATTGTTGTCGTTAGAGGCTAAACCTGGAATGCCATTAATGGCGGTGGGAATTACAGAGAATAACCGACATTGATGGGCAGCGTTGCGAGCAGCAGCTTCCATGACAAATTTCCAAGGGAACAAAGAATCTTCAATCTGCTATATTATAAGGTGAAAGGAACGAAAACTTAGCTTTAGTTAAACTGTTGGGAACCGACACTGGAGATAATCTCACGACTGGAGATAATCCCACGATTCTTGCATGAAGAGGAGGCGAACCAACCAACCCCAGGGCCCAACAATTAACGAATTCTAAATCCTTGAATTATAATCAAGGGAAAAGGAAAGAAAAGAAGAGAAAAGAAAAGAAGAGAAGAGAAAAGGATGGGCGCAGGGACGAGAAGAATACGAATATCTTTACAGAATAAAGAAAGAAAGAAAAAGTATTCGAAGCTTACCCGGAAAGCAAGATGAAGATGAAGATGACGAAGGAGGAGGAGGAGGAGGAGGAGGAGAAAAGCACATTAAGTAACAAGGAAAACCCAGAAAGAAGGAAAACTTAAGGAGCTACGGTCCATGGAAGAAGAAGAAGAAGAAGAAGAAGAAGAAGAGAAGAAGAGAACTGCTGTAAAACTGGGAACGTGGAGACGGCGGGCCTACGTTGATAAATATATATAGATTTGGGGTGGCGAGTTGGTTTCGTCTGCGGTTGCTTGGCTATTGGTTTTGGTTTACTTGGAGAAAGGGATAAACAAAAACGAATTGTATGCTAGTCCTCATAATAATTAATATATATTTATATATATAGTAACAGTAGAATAGTGGCCCAAGTAAGGAAGCCAACGGAAACAGAAACACCGCCTCTCGTTTTAATTTAATAACACGAAAAGAGGGGCGGTTGACGTACTAATATGAAATTCCAGTGCTGCCCTTTTGGATTGGATGGATTCCCATCTCTACTCTTCCCAATGAAGCAGCAAACGCCACGTCTCTCTCTCTCTCTCTCTCTATCTCTCTCTGTTTGTAGAAAAGGCTGGACAGGCCTCGAAGGTCCCACCCCTCCCATCATTGGTCCAGCCCCCTGAAATCACAAACATACCCTCCCTCCAACCCCCAATCCGTGTGCCAGCCAGCCAGCCATGGCCACGCGAATGGTTTAAAAGCACCAGCTTATCCCAAAATGCCAAATTAAACAACATATTACCGCCCGCCTGATGGCCGGCTGGCTCCCTTTCCCATGCTTGCTGCTGTGCTTCCTACACATACACACAACACACACGTATACTACGTACGAAGGCCACCCACAGTTTCTACTTCCTACCTACCTAAGCTTGCCTAGCCTACTGCTACTACTACTGCCTCCCTTACAAGTCAAAACATCATTCATTCATTCATGCACGCCCAATGTCTCTTTTTTTACCGCACAAATGGATGGGATGGGGCTGTACGTCGGCAGTGACAAAAGGATATCAGCACAGCAGGGGACCCACCCACCCTCCCTCACACCGCCATTCGCCCATTGTTAATTAATTCCCCCTTCCATGCTTGAGATGAGACCCCATTCCAGTTTTGGCAACATCCCATAGATATTTCATATTTGATCTTCCATCGTATCTTCCATCTCATTCATTCTCTTATCTTCTCTTCCTTGGCTCGCTTTGCGATCGTTATCTCCATCTTCGATAGCGATAGAGAAGTAAAGAAAGAAAGTTGGGTCAGTGTAACCACTTGTTTGCTATTTTAAAAATTTCTAGTGCATTGTCTTTAATTTAAGCAAAATTTCAGGGGTATTAAGCTATTTCTCTCTCTCTCTTTTCCTTACACTTTTAATTAACTTAATTTAATTAACATCATTTGTAGTCGAGAGTGATTGTTAGAGCAAAAAGGATAAAATCTATTGACCTGCAGAGATATTTTTAAGGGGCAAAATACAAAATAAACTTTAGTCTCAAAGGTTAAATTGATCATTGTATTTTAATAATAACCAAATAAATCACTTCATTTTCATATTTTAGGTCTATTTGAATATTGTATTTTAAAAAGTGTCAAATACACCGTTACCTAAAAAAAAATCTAAGAGGGAGTGAATTGAGTTTTTAAAAAATTTACAATTTTAACTCTTTTTAAAAACTCTTAAATTGTTACATTGATAAATAATAATTGCAATAGGAATAAGAACAATAAAATCAATCAATCACAAATGACACAAGAATTTTTATAAAGGGTCGACTCTTAAAAATCTAAGATTGCATTCTCTTTATTGTTTTCATGTTATTTTTAGTTTTTAATTTTCTAAAATAATGAAAACACATTCTCTTTACTGTTTTTAAAAATATATTTTTGAAAACATAAAAAAATTGTAAAGAAAACTCAAAACAACAAAAAGTTGTTTTGAGTATTTTCATTCAAAACAAACTCTAAACTCAAAACACATTTATTTATGTATTTATTCATATTTTACTATTATAATGAGAAAAAATATTATAAAATTTATTAACTTTAAAATGTATATATTTTTTTAATAATATATTAACATTAAATATTTCTAATTTATTGAATAATCAAATTTTTTTGTATAAAATATTATTAAAAAATTATTTTCAAAATGACAAAGAGAAAGCGTTTTCTAATTTTTTTGTTTTAAAATTTTTTTTTTCAAAATGACAAAGAGAACGTGTTTTCAATTTTCTAAAAACAGACTACCAAAATAGAAAACTGAAAATAAATTTAAAACTCAAAATTGAAAATTGAAAAGCAAAGAGAACGCAGCCTAATCCTCTCTCTCTCAAGACTAGAGGTTTCACTAAGAAAATATAATACTAATTTTTAATTAGAATTAGAACTAACATACAATTACTTGCCTAAGTAAGAACTAGTAGTACATTGCTAGTAAATACAAATATCTCACACAACAAGTGAGTAAAATCACAAACTTACAAATAGAGACAAATTCAAACAAGTCACCAATGTTGAGAATTCAACCAATCAGCAGCACACTTCCAACATTTTGAACTTTTTCACTCTTGTTGGAATGCACTTTCAATCAATTTGTTCTATGTTTTTGAGCCTCTAAACTTGTTTTATAAATATAAATCTTCTAATAAAACTAGCTATTACAAAGAAGGGCAAGATGAAATTTTGAAATTCAAAAAATCTTTTGACTTTTCAGACTCCAACCAGCATCTATAACTATCTTTGCTTACAATCACATAAAAAAAAATTATTTGTACAAAAATTTAATTAGAGAAAGCTGAGGAGACAACTTGATATCAAAATTAGCTATAAGCTTTTTAAGATAAAAAGATCATAAGGTTAGAGATAAGAAAATTAGAATCTATGAAAATGATATCCAACTACATTTTCTTCAAAAATAGATTTTACATTTTGCACAAGGAAAAGATATACTTGTGAAGATATGATTTTAAAGTATAAGAAGAAAAACATCTATATAAATTTATCTTTGGATGATCAACAAAAAAGACCTAGAAAACAGAGAAGAACAGAGATGACCATTGGACTTTGGTCGACCAAACCAAAGGCACCACTTTGGTCAACTAAAAATGGTCCAACAACATTTGCACAACTTTGGTTGAAATCCCGATCGACTTAAGATCATAGGCCAACATGGTGCCTTTGGTTTACCGAAGTTATCCAGCAACCATTTGATGGAATTGAACTGCTATGACACACACTCAAGAGGGGAGTGAATTAAGTTATTTTAAAAATATGATAGAACTTGAAATTTTTTTGTTCCAAATGAGATTTTAGTGATTTAAAACATAAAACAATGACAATTTCAAAGCTTAAAGAATATGAAATAAGAAAGATTAAAGACACAAAGAATTTATAGTGGTTCAACTTACACCAACTATAATCCACTACCTTAACTCATACTAAGAATTTTAAATCAATTCACTAAAACCTCATACTTGAATCTAAGTAGATCCTCTAGTCCAAGACTGGATAATTTATACCCAAGTAGGCTCTCTACCTTTCAAGATAGGAAAAAATACAATATAAATTGAAAGAGATGATACAACAAAAGCCTTACTAATGAAAATGAGAGAATATAAATTTAAGCATAATAAAAGCTCTTGATCACTTGGTAGTTGAACAATGAATTCTTCTAAGAGTTTTAAATGAGCTACCAGTCCTTTATTTATAGTTAATGGAGAGTAGAGACAAAAGTCAGATCGTTGGTGGTGGTTGGAAGTGCATTTAATGCTCCAAAAACTAGCTGTTAAGGTTTTTGCGATATAAAACGATTGACATATGCAAAGTATTGGTTGATAAGTTAGTAAATATTTAAAAATCAGTCAACAATTAATTTAAAACTGTCGACAGGTCGTTGAGTATGCATTCTGTTGGTCGATAAATGCGAGAGCATCGGTCGACAAATGGAGTGCAAACTTTAGAATAAAAAAAGGATGGACATTATGTTGATTGACAGTTCACTAGGTAATGGTTAATAGATGAGCCAACAAATAAAAGATCACTTGATAGATAAAAGTTACTCTCAAGAGCAGACATTCTATCGGTTGACACCCTAGAGCAACTGGTTGATAGTCAGAAGCTTTGCAACAGGACGATCGACAAGTTATTATGAACGATCGACAGTTTAGACAAAATTTAAAAAACAGTTGACATGTTATTTTAACTAGTCGACAAATGGCCTTACTTCTTTTAAAAAAAATGTTTGCTTCATTTGAATCCATTTGACTAATGGCTCAAGTAATCTCTTGCATTTAATTTTACAAGACTATATATATAGAGATTAAATTTACCATGATGGCTAGTTGAACGAAAACATTGTTTATTTAATGAAAAATTATTTTTGATAAAGAATTCAAAGTATCAATTTACATTTTTCATCATCAAAACTAATGACTTGATATCAACATCAAAATCAATGATTTGATTCGAACATCACCCGATTTGAACATCAAAACCAATGACTTGATTTGAACATCACCATTTGCACAACTTTAGTAGAAATCCCAATCGATCTAAAATCAGATGCCAACATTCTGGCTAATTTTGATCGAGTTAAGTTAAACACAGGTTAATCTAACTTACACGCAATCAATTATTAACATACTGCCTTATTTTAGTTAACTTAAGTTAAACCATCAATCAACTTAAAATACAAAATCATGAAAAATATTTTTATTTCACAAAAAAAACTAATTTAAATATATAAAAATATTTTTTTTATCATCAAAATCTTATTATCCTACCCTTATGCTTAACATAAACTATTGCACTTTTAGATTCAAAGTTATATTAAGCATTATGAGAGGTGCATTTTTAACATTATCTAACAACATTTTAATTTTATTAATAATGCCAACTAAATTCCCAATCAAAATAACTTTATACAAACATATTTCACATATATTACAGTTGGTATATTTTCAAATACAATAGTCAAATTAATCTAAAGGATTACTTAAGGGGAGTGAATTGGATGTTTTGACTATTTTTAGAAATAATGAAAATGTCTTGAGAAATATGATATAATAAAATTATTTAAAGAAAGTTGAATGGAATAAGCATAACCGATTATGCAACATACAAGATCTTTAATGAACATGATTTGAGAAAATTTTTTATAAATGTTATGAAAGCTGAAACAAAGTTTGTATTAGAAGAAATTCCTTATATGAGCTCAGTGCAGGATAAAAATGTAGTTTAGAGAAGAGTTTATGCAAATGAAAGAAATTTAAGATTGAAATGGTTTTAAGATGATTCCAACGAACAAAAAAAAAAAAAACATGTTAATGATAGATAAAAAAAATGCATTATGCTGTATTTAAGAATGAAAAACATATGAATACCAGATAAAGAGTAATGCTGTTAAAACTATAGAGCAATAAGAAGAAAGCAACATGAAAACAACATTTTAGAGTGGTTTGACCAATATACTTAGTCCATTACTTTATCTCTTCACTAAGAATTTGAAAAATATCTACTAAAGATATTAGTTTTTAGAGTTTAGTTATAACCCATATATAGTTTTTACAGACTCAACTAAAATTTTACAGACTCAACTAAAATTTACACTTTTGCAGTACATAGTTTTTATAAGTTTAACTAAAACCTCCAAAATTTACACTTTTGTAGTACATAGTTTTTATAAGTTTAACTAAAACCTCCACTTTTACGAGCGAATCTCAACTTTTATAAGTTAACCAATAACCTTCATTCTTTTATAAGATATTACAATGATATCAATTATTCTCTTAAATAAAAGAAAGTTCGAAAGATATAAATGAATAAACTACTCAACTCTCTTATAACCTATCAAGTCTAAAATGATATACAAGTAATCTTATCAGATATTAGCTTGAAAGTGAAAAAGAATAAATATGCTCACTTCAAGCATTTGCAATAGCCCGAGCGTTAATCTTTAAATGATCGCTGGATATTTTGCAACTTTTGACCTTTTATAGAACCTTGACCTTTTATAGAACTTGAGAGAACTTGAGATTTGAGAAATGGCACATAAACCTACATACACCCATAGCTTTTTTGATTTGAACGATTTGAACATTAACAGTCAGATTAGTTACAAAGCATATGCAAATTATATATATAAGCATTGAACACACTTGTATAAATATATTCTAACATTCTTTTATAAGAGAACACAACTATACACAAAAGAATAAGCAAATAAAACTCTAACAGTCAAAACTATTATCTAAACTGTTATCTTTTAATTTTATGAGTAAGAGTTATAAAATTCGAAATCAGATGTCAATCACTCAACTAAGTTTTAGAGATACTTAACTAATAAGGAGTACACTCAATTGGACAATTCATGTAATCGATTATATAAAAACATCTCTTAAGTATGAGAAAGTATTACTCGACTGACTTATAAATCATAAAGACTTTTCATTAAGCATTCAACTATCAGGCTAAGTTTACTAGACTAACAGAAGCATATACTCGAGTACAAATAATTGATACTTGATTAAAATTAAGCACACAAACTTAGCTAGATTTCATTCAATCTTTACTTGATTAAAACATATAGATAATTGATTATAAAAATACATTAATCGACTGAGAGATACTTGACTAAGGAAGGAGATACTTAGAGTTTAAATAACAAAGAAATACTCGATTTGAAAACATCCTTAATCAATTAATTTTTGAAATACAGAGAAATTGTAAAAATTACTCTAGTAGAAAACTTTAATATATAGTCGATTGAAAAAAAGTTTTATTAAAGCACATAATCGACTGATTTAAAATACACAGAAATACTCAACTAAAAATATACTCAGATTTCACAAGCCACAGAAATACTCAATTATAGATTTGAAGATATAGATTTTGCTTTCAAAAGTTTTAAACCTACATATACTTAGTTTTCAAAAAACTTTTATATTTAATCTGAATTTTTAAAATATTTTCTCAAACATTTAATATCAAACTCGAATAACATAAAATTATATTTTATTGTTTTGAAGTATATAGAAATATATGAGTATGAAGTTCTTCAATATAAAGAAAAAATATATTTATAAGTTTCATATATGAGTTATAAATCAAAATCGATACTTAAAAGAAAATACATAAGTATATGAGCTGACCAAAATTATAAGTTATGTATTTCATTAATTAAAAAAAAAATTATGTATGAAAAAAATGGATATGAATTCATATACAAGGCCTACATTACAATGTATAATCAACATTCATCGAGAGAGAGACTTACATTTTCTCTATAAAGAAACTGAAGCAACACAATCGTTGGATACTTAACCGTTTAGGACTTTCTAAAATTGCATTTAATGCTTTGAAAGGAACTCCTACGCAAAATCTAAACACATAGACAAACTAGCCATTACAGCAAAGTAGTAGTCGACTATTTTAGTCTCCATCCTTTTGAACAATTTGAATTAATAAAGTTGTTCCCCTACTTTATAACGTACAGAAGCAAAGTTGTTTGACTATTGGTTTCCCCTAAAATAGTCAACTATTCCAAAAGTGAAAATAGTCTACTCTTAATCTATATAGAGTTCAGATTTGCATGGTAGATTATTGTTTGGCTGCTACATTCAACAAGTTCACATTTTCTGCCTTTATGGGGAGGAAGAGGTCCAGCGAGGGCGGAAGAAGAATTGGGCTGTTGGGTGGGTGAGGCCGTGTTTGGCTTCCTTCGGCTTCATGAGACTAATCCAATATGCGGCTACATTATTTTAGTATCCTTACAAAACCCTTCGGCTCAGTCTAGTCTAGTCTAGTCTAGTCTAGTCTAGTCTAGTCTACGCCACACGCACAAACAAAACTTAATTTATCTTTCAATTACAATTGTACATTTATGGTTACTGTTTACCACTTTTATTTTCTCTCTCTCTTTTTTTTTTTTTTTTGTGTGGAAAATACACAATAGCACCTTTTAGGTTTTTTATTTTTAATTTTTTTTTTTGTTAAGTGTCGGTAAAGACTTGTGTCCCCGTTGGATTTTCAATTAACCTCGAGAAATCTATTTACATCCTTAAGTTACTATTTTAAAAAATATTGTAAATATTGCCAAAGAGGGCATTTCTAGTTTCATAATTGCCTACAGATTAATTAGAGAATTTATTTACATCCTAATTTTTAAATTATTGCTAATTTAATACGACATATTGAAACCAATTGGAACTGACCCAGAACAAAGTTAGGGTGTTAATTAGGCTGAAATAGACGTTGGAACCATAATTACAAATATGCTACTTTTGTAAAAATATCATCCATAAAAATGGATAAATTTCACTTATGACCGTGATTAAGCTAATTTTACACACCCACATGGTTTATTTTTTAATAAAAAAACTAACTAAATTAGCAGCTAATATAAATTTAACTAAAAATAAGAAGATTATTGCTAATGACAATGGTACTAGTTGGCCCGCTGGCGATGGGTTCATTGGAACCCATTGTTGGTTGTCCAAAACGAAAAAGGAGGGGGATTTATTGAATGGAGTGGATGGATGGGTTGACGCCATAAATGGCCAAGAGGGGTTAGGTTTCTTCTTTTTAAAAATGTTTTAAACCACTTGAAGTGTGTATATTATAATTTATCCTTATTTGTATTATTTCAGGCCCTATCATTTATTTATTTATTTTTGAACCCATCCATTATGTTTTGTTAGATAAAACATGCGTTAATCTTGCTAGAGAGTAGAGACAAAATACTAAAAATAAATAAGAAACTAATTAATGGTTACGAGATTAATCAGCCTAACGTTTCTGTCCAGAGGGTAGGTTTGGGATGGGATTGGTATTATATATACATTGCTACAAAGAAGTAATTTCTTGGCAACCAAGGATTTGGCTTTTTACCTAAACCATGACGCTTTTAGCTCAGTAGAGAAGGTCAGATCAGATCAGGAAGAACAATCCCCCCCCTCCCCCCCCCCCCCCCCCCCAACAAAAAAAAAAAAGAAAAAAAAACCTCAGAATAAGCTTCTGCAGTGAATTTGCACTTCACAACCAAGCTGCCCATCCAGGAAACATTTGACATAAGCGATCAGAATCAATAGCATCTTGTATCAGTTGCCGAACCTACAACAACAAAGATTTCATAAAACCTCTAAAAACCATCAAAAGGAATATCACTTAAGGCATGTGACAATATTCTTCTGAGTGTTGACATTGTTGTTTGTGCATCTCTTTAATGCATTTGTTATTATTATTTTTCCTTAACTTTTCTGTACAATTAGGATGTGCATGATCCAATCCAGTGATTCAATTGGAAGAATCCCTTGAATACTAGATAGGATCCTCATTCTGACCATGGTGAATATAGAACACAAAACCATTCAAGGAAAGAAGAGGGCAATGCCAAGACTTAGGTGAATTTGTCATTCAGGTTACTGCAAACTCAAACATTACCTGCCCATGCACACTTCTCATTTCACCTTCTTCATACCCATCAAGTTTTTGCTTTACTCGCATCAGGGCGCGTGCAGCATCCTTGTTCCCTTCATATTCTTCTGAATCATCTAAGCTTGTCTCCAGATCATCATCAGTTTCCTGTTGAGAAGAACAGTTTTAGTGGGGAAGTGATATATGCGCATAAACATCCATTGCACGTTTAATACAGACAAGTGATGCAAGCTGTGAAGCACAATTATGATCTGAAGTAACTTGAGGCAAAGCCTACAAAACTGATCTAATATCAGGTATACCTGAACACCCATAAACTTGGCCTAACAAATAACTGTAACCAAGCATAAACTTGGCCAATTAATTGCTTCACTTTCAAATACTGATTTATTTTCACAATATTCCACATGAAATGATATGGTGATTTGGATTATTTCTGCTTTGCAAGCAATTTATGAGTTGCAAGATGAGGTTCCTATGGCACCTATCAAATAGAAACATAACATTCAGATAATTGCCAAGTAATTCCATGAATATGGGTAATTATTTACTTTGTTGAATGCACACTATATATATATATATATATTGGAAGGGTGGAAATTGAGATAGTTAGGCTTCTAATGATACATAGAGCTGGATGACAAGGCATGGAAAGGCTATAGGCCGAGGTAAAATTCAAGGGGAAAATTTAAGCTGAGCATGGCAGATAACGATCTCATTGGAGATCAATTGGCAGCAAAGAGAGGTAGGGGGGGCCATTGGCTTAAAGAGGTGGAAACCGGAAAAGGACACTATATTATATGGCTACTGGTAATACCAGAATAGGAGAGCTAATCTTATAGGCAGCCAAACATAGATGGGGAGAAGTTTGTCACAGAGGCGATCATTGATGCAGACATTGTTGGGCTTTATGAAAGGTTGGATATGGAGGCTGCAGGCACTAGTTTCACTGTGGATGTTAGTGTTATATGTGAGCATGAGGATGAAAGTACAAATGACTTACTCTCTGTGCCACTCAGGGGCTCACACACTTTGTAATCTCTATTTTCAAGTCACCCAAATGATGGCAGCTGTGATTGGAAACCTTTTGACTGGGCCAGGACATGTTCTAGACAAGGGGGTAGGCAATTGTGCAATGGTTCCTTGGGGATCAGAAATGATCCACCGGCATGAAAAGATCATGCAATCTTCTGATGGAGCAAAGAGTTCTATCCTTTAAAACTGTTGAGTAGAAAGTGTCAGCAGAACAGAGACATTGAAGGAAAGAAGAGTCTCTGTTTGTTAGCAGTCCAGGTGTCCTTTGTGTTGTACTGACAGCTGGCTTCAAGGAGTTAGTTTGTTAGAGAATTAGTTTTTTTAGCTAGTTGAGGTAGTATATAAATTCAATTGTATTATTCAGTTCATTAATTCAGTATACCGAGTTTTCAGAGAAAGACACAAGGACCGGGCCCTCAAGCTATATACTAGTTACATCACTTGTATCTATGATGAAGCAACAAGAGCAACGGGATAAGATGTTTACTGTTCCCCCATCTTCATGGAATTCGACTGGAACTTGAACCAGTCAAAACACAGATTTTGGGAAGTGCCTCTCTTCTACACTTGGCAGAGGTATTTTCCATATTACTTAAAGCTTCTTCCACTGTTGATCATGATGATTCTTTACTAGAGACCATTCTACTCTTGCTATTGCTCAAACTGTATCCAATACTAGTCATGGGGATAACAAAGGTGGATGCTGGAGTGGCTACGGTGCTGGCAAATGTGGTCATTCTTGACGCTAGTGTACTGACTGCAATCGTATAGGTCACACAAAGGATACTTGCTATACCCTGCATGACCATCCACCTTGAGCGACTAATACACCTCAAGTTAATTTTGGTGATTTCAAGACTCGAAATGCCATAAACCCTAGTGGATCTTCTTAAGTGACTTACCTCAGAGGAAGACTATGCTTAGTTTCTCCAGTTCTGAGAAACACAACGGGAAACTTCACCTATAGCATCTCTTGCTCATATTAATCCCATTGCATGTCTTGCAGTCATCATCTCCTCCAGGTTGATGGGTTTTTATTCAAGTGCTATTGACCACTTGTCTGGTAATAATTCTTTATTATCCCATATCCGAAGTTCAGGGTGCCTATCTACTGTTACATTGGTTGATAGTTTTAAAGTCTCAGTTAAGGGTATTAGGAACTTTTCTGGCTTCACTGTTGTCATCATTTTACACTTACCAGTGTCCCTTCAATTTAATTTCCATTGTTTTAACTCACTTGTGATCTTAGTAGTTCCATAACTTTTTTGTTTGATTTTGTCTTGAGTGTCAAGGACTATAGAACCTGTCACAATCAACTCCATCTGTGGCTTGCACTATTGCTGCTTGACCTTACAAGTCCATTATCAGCTAGGGCATCCATCTCTATCTAGTCTACGAAGATGGTTCCTACTCTGTCAAGTCTTCCTACCTTAGATTGTGAGTCATGTCAACTTGGGAAACATAGTTTCAGTCATTCTTGTCTCTTGCTGCTATGTTCCACTGCCTTTCCATCAGATGGATATCAAGAATGCTTTCTACACAGCAACTTACATGAGGATGTTTATATGGAGCAACCTCTTGGTTTCATTGCTCAGGGATGGTGTGTTGTCTTAGGAAATCACTATATGGCCTAAAACAGTCTCTTCAGGTTTGGTTTGCTAGATCTAGTTCAGCTGTCCTGGAGTTTGGATTAACTTGGAGCAGGGGTGATCATTCAATCTTTTATTGCTCTAAATTTAGTCACCACATTATTTTGGCGGTGTAAGTTGATGATATAATTGACATAGGGGACAATGATGTTGGCATCATTGAGTTGAATGCACGTTTTCATCCACCATTTTAGACTAAGGATTTGGGCCCACAAAAATATTTCCCTGATATTGAGGTTGCATGATCGAAGCAAGTTATTTACATCTCAAAGAGGAAGTTTGATTCGGATATGCTAGAGGAGACGGATACTTTGACATACCTTTTGACGTTGCAAAGCCTTCAAAGGAGACAAAGCCCACTTATATAAAGGATCATGGATAAAAACCTGAAATGAGTTTGAACATTTTATCATGAAATAGGAAGGATATAACTGTGCCATTCTTCAAAAAACACATTCCCAATTAATCATTACCTCAACAATTGTTAGAAGTGCTTCTTTGTTAGTCCGCATAACAGAGATTGTTTCCTCACAACATCTTCTGAAAACCCCTTCCACACCAGTAACACCCATACCATCTACAATGTCTCTTGTGAGTCTGAAGGGAACCTATAAAAAAATGTATGAAACATTGAGGGTAAGATGGTCGTAGTAGAAAAACTGTCTGCAGGAAAATAAGGGTAACAAGTCAAGGATGAAGTAGGCAAACCCGCTCAGGTGTTTTGAGCATCAATCCTTGTTCAAAAGCAACACCAAGATCTATATGAACAACTTCAGCTGTTGCTTGATCAATTAGAATGTTCATGGAGTGTCGGTCTCCAAGTCCAACAATGTAACCTACCTGAACTTCAAAGTAAACCTTCAGTACTGAAAATCCCATTGACAAGTTGTTAATGCTTGGTGAGTCCTTATGAGGGATTGGGTACTGGTCACAAAAATAAATGTAATTACCAAGAACCAAAGAGGGAAAAAGCTAATTTAGAAACAGGAAATCGCATGATGTTGCCCTGAAGAAGATGAAGGTCAGCTGGTATATTGAAAGAATAAAACACACCTACCATTGAACTAGCTGCCACACTCCGAGTATAAGCGAGTCTCTTCTCAAACCAGTCAGCAGGATGTAAAAATCTCTCCAAGAAAAAGTAATGCATGACAGGCCTTCAAAAAATGTCAATTAAATAATTCAACCAAAAACTCAAAGTGTTTGGGAATGGGCTACAATTAACAGAAGTACGAACCTAAAATTCTGACAGACTTCCTGGAAAGTCTTTCGCTTGTTGTGTTCCTACAAAAGAGATATATCATTGACGATGAATTAGTCTGTTAGTTCAGGTAATAGGTACTAACTTTTTGGCCAGCTTTACTTGCATACCATGCAATCTAAAGCCTTGATGTTGACTTATGTTACTGTTAATACTGAATAAATAAGAAAATAGATAGAAGTGCTCAAATGCCCTTCATATGCACTAACATGTTCATCCTAAGAAGTACAAGTTTTACCAAACAGCAATAAGCTAAATTAAGGTGAAGATATTAATGTGTACATGCTACTATATTTAGTGCTAAGTAGATCAAATTTATGGCACGATCTTCTATGGAACAAAGTTTGACCAAACCAAAAATTAGGCTGTATGCAAATTTTAGGATAAATCAGGAACATACATGGATACTATCTCAAGTAGTAGTAGAGAAGGAATAGGATTAATTAAAGAATTTGAAACAACCCAATTTTGTAACACCCCTGTCACAGTGTATTTTTGAGGATATATTTTGTAACACCCCTCTTATTTGTGTCTTCCTAAAAATTTGGGTGTTATACATGCAGTGTTTCATAAATTGAATCTTTTATTGATAAATGTTATTTCATTGGTAATATATGAAAATATTTGAGAATCTTTGAAATTGAAATCTGTTTTATTATATATATATATATATGAAATCTTTTATTTTTGTCGGGAATCAAGGCCGTAATTAGGTTGTGATTATGTCCATATTACTGTAAATAGATGATTACCCCAATTGGGTGATTAGGAGATTTGTTTTCATGTCTATGTAAGCATCTACTGTATATATATTCCTACTGATTCAATGAATAGAAGAATAAAAAATTCTCCCATAATTTTGCACATGGTATTAGAGCCTAGATTAGAAACTTAGGACTTTCTTTCTCAGGCCTTCATTGCCAACAGATCAATTGTCACTGACAGCCTCTACTGCTGCTGCTGACAGCCCCATGTCAAGCCCTTGAGTTAGGACTGGCAAATTAGTAGTTTATGAGCATAAGAATGAGAGAGAGAGAATAGAGAGAAAGAGGGAGAGAAGGAGAGAGTTAAAGAGAAAGGAATTGATTATTCATTTCAACGATTCCTCTCATAATGCTGTAGGTTCCTATATATAGAACCTCTAGCTACATCAACAATTCCTCTAACTACTTTAACAGGCTAGGTTCCTATATATAGAACCTCTAGCTACATCAACAATTCCTCTAACTACTTTAACAGGCTAACAAGTAGCCATTGTGCAATCCCCTTCCTGCCTATTAACTAACTGCCTTCCTTATTTAGACCCTATCATCTTACAAAATTACACATTTCCCCTAGGGTTGTGACAATCCCCACCCCTTCAAAGAATTCTTGTCCCCAAGAATTTTAAACCTGCTGACCCTGTTCTTCATCCAATTCCTGCCTTCAATACTTGCTGCCTCATCCTCTCCTTGCTGTTTTGCTTTTCCCCTTTGAGTAGTAGAAGCGTAGCAGTGTTCATATCCTCTAGTGGTTCTGCCACTGCCTCAGCGTTTCCTTCAAACACTTCAGTCCGTATAGAATGCAGCTCTGATTCCTCCCGATGATCATCTTGCACTCACTTGTTTCCTCATGGGAGACATTCTCTTCTTCTTCCTTTTCCCCATCATAGCCCTCCATATACATCAGCTGTCTCTTACATTGATTATGGCTGGGGCTATGTTTGTCTCCACACCTAAAGCATAGCTCTAGTTGTCTACTTTGCTCTATCAGATTACCCTTAGTGCCATTATTATTGGAAGGTGCTTTGGTTGTGATAGAACCCTTACACCTTGATTGAATTTTAACTATAAAACAGTAGGAATTCCTCAATTACAGTAGCTTACAGCAATCGATACGAGCAAATACAATGAAAGAACACAAAAACAGGCCTATTCGATAGGGCCTTACTCTCCAACGACTTCTTCTAAAAATTCTCCAGATCCTTCTCTCTCCTCCTCCCTCCCCTTTTATACCTATCTCTCATTCTGTTTCAGCCACATGAATAAATATTCCTCTCTAACCAACTTCTGACTTTTTTTTCCCCTAAATCAATTCCCTTGGTTGCCCCTATCCTTCCTCTCCTTTTACGCCTTTGATAGGTGAGACTAATGGGAGTCCTAACAATACTCCCGCCCACAAGTTTCACCTTGTCCCCAAGATGAAATTCAAGAAATTGATGCAGAATCTGATGATAGGGTTCCCAAGTGGCTTCTAGGGGTGGCAACCCCTTCCATTGTATCAGGACCTCAAGGTTTCGTAGATTCTTTCCCCGGCTTGGCCTTACACCCAACAAAAATTCTGGATGCACCTTCATTTCCCACTTAGCTGTTAACTGGTAGGGAAATTTAGTCGTTTCCCGCATCGCTCCTTCTACTTTGCAAAGCTGGGAGACATGGAATACGAGGTGGATTGCACACGAAGATGGTAGGGACAACTTATAGGCCACCTTTCCGATCATTTTCTCCACCTTTCCGATCCTTTTCATTCATCCAAGTAGCCAGTGTTTTTTGCCTGTAGGGGCGAATTTTAGCATAAACCAAATCACCCACCTCGAATTTCACCTCCCTCCTTTTATCTGTTGTTCCCTTCATCCTTGCTTGTGCCCACAATAGTTGGGACTGAAACTCTTCCAAAATAGAATTCCGCTCCAGCAAGTGCTGTTCAATTATCAAAATAGCCATGGTGCCCTTCTCGAACCTCAACAGTGGGGGAGGCTCACACCCATAAACTATCTGGAATGGAGTCACTCTAGAGGAGACATGGAAGGAAGTGTTATACCAATATTTCGCCCATGGCAGCCAACTGTCCCGCCAATAGACTCGGCTCTAGGGAACTTCATACATCTTAAAAATGGCCTCTAGGGTCATTTCCTGCAGCCTTGCTTTTTCTGTAGCCTGCCCTATGGTCGTTGGTGTCATCATCTTGACCATGGGTCGTAACTCCACTTCAACCCACTAACAAAACTTGATACCAGGTACTGTTCAGTGAGTCCGGGCTGTAGGGCACATACCGTCAATCTCAGCTCTTTGAAGCAACCAAGGTGCTCTATGACAGTACCTTCTTGCTTCAGCTTACTAAATTCTTCAAAAACATCTGTCATTTTCTTTTCTCTGAAACGCTCATAGAGCTCTTCCGAAAAAACTCTCCAACCCTCTTGTAGCCCTCCATCTTGAACCCAACCTTAGAACTAAGAATCTGCTACTTCATTCAAATAGGCTGTTGCTAGAGTCACCTTTTGATCCTCGGAAATCTAGTAGAATTGAAAGAACCTTTTGCACCTCCTTAGCCACCACCTTGGGTTCTTTCCCTCGAACATGGGTATCTCCAGTTTTGGCATGGGTGCATGGTTGTGCACCAACTGTTGCAAGTTTCTTCCTGGATTTTCTTGAACTATCTGTTGATCCACTTGTTCCAAAACTCCTACCGTTCCCGATTGATTGCCCTGATGCGGCAAGATCGATTCCAACGCCTGCCTTGGTGGAAATTTCGGCAACAACCAAAATTGGGACAGAGCGACCAACATATTTAGCATACTGTTGATCCTCTGCCCTTGTTGCTCTACCGTTTCTTGACACTTTTGGACCAATTCTTGGCATCTTTCAACTGCTTCTTGTTGCTTTTCTGATGCCACTTGCATGGCTTCCTTCCACTCTTGCTAGTTTTTCCCGCGTTTGGCGCATGGCATCTTGGGTATGGGTTATATAGAATTCCATTGCTTCCAACCTAACCTCTAATTGCTTCAGATGTGTTCCTTCAGCCATAGCTTCTTACTCAATCGCACTAGGCCCCTCGAAATTCACTTATTGAATCGCGTACAGTAGCAGCTAATAGTCAAATAATGCAAATGATTATTTCAACCAAACCCTTTCCACATATTTCCATCAATAGGGGTTATTCATGAGTCATCTTGTATTTCTACTCCCCAATAGAATGGAGTTACAAAAATAAAAAAACAAGTATCTCCTAGATACAACTTGAGCGTTGTTGTCTATGAAAAATGTGCCAAAATATTTTTTGGAGGGAAGTAGTCCTTATAGCCACATGTTATAAACCGGTTACCATCCCGAGTGTTAAATTTTTAAAATCCCATGGCAATTTTGTCCTAGTTTTATCCAAGTCTTCATACAACAAACCATCTTACCCCTAGAGTATTCGGGTGTGTTTCATTTGTTCATGTTCATAGCCCAAATAGAGGGAAATTGGATTCTAGAGCTACTAAGCATGTCTTTGTGGGATACTCTTCAACATAGAAAGGAACAAATGCTATCGTCCATCGACTAAAAAACTCTTTATTTTGGGGGATGTTATGTTTGTTGAAATCGAATCTTATTTTACCCAACCTTATCTTCAGAGGGAGACATCAATTGTTGAAGATAAGGATGAATTTTTCCTTCTTGACTTACTATCATCATCCCCTAAACCTCCGCTCAAACTTGAACTTGAGCCTTCTTCACAAACCCATGAACATGAGCCCTTCCTACAACCTAGTTCACAAATAGAAGGGGGAAAGGCCACTACTAACAATCGATTTTCACAGATTTACTCAAGTAGGACAAATCTAGAACCCAAACCGAGGCTGGACCAATCATTAGACCCAACTCTTGGAAATGAGGTAATATCTCTTAGCTCTCCTTCTAACATTGTATGCTGTTTGAAACTACGTCCATTGTCAAGGACGAGTGCTGGCAACAACTTGCCAATGTCAGTCTATAAAACCACCTTTCAAGTAACAACGCTTTGATATTTGACGTTAATTCACATATCGTAGAAGTTGGATGATATCCAATATGCTCAAAGCTCTTATTTATTTATTTTTGGCTAGGTCTACTTTATTTCTGTATTACTGTTATGTTTTTCTTGATTTATTGTCCAGTCATTTTTTTTCATTATTTTGGATACTACTTCATACATTATCTCGGATCAAATAATGCCAGGACACTTTTAAGAAGTACAAAACTATTAATTGAAGCCAAAACTTTCTGCATAGGACAATGAAATAATAAAATGTAAAAAAATAAAAATAAAGTATGACTCCATGTTGGAACCCTCGTCATTACCTTCTTCCTACAGTATATGTAATTAATAGTGCCAGGACATTCCCAAGAAGTGTAAACTAGATATTTGAAGCCAGGAATAATGTAATATTTTAGGCCAGATTGATGCAGGACAGCAATGAGATTGCAGAAAGTTGAGAAGAGAAGAGAAGAGATAAGAAAAATGAAGGACAAGAGAAAAGCTGAGAGAGAGAAGAAGAGAAAAGAGAAAGCTCAAGGAGACTAAATCAATATTATTTAGTCATCAATATTATGTTGCCTATTTATAGGTAATGAAAAGATAACCTATCTAAAAAATAACAATTTAATTAAAATATGATTTGAATCGCTAAATCAAATATAACTCTTTATCATATCCCAAGATCAAATATAAATCTATCATCTAAATAAATCAAAACTAAACAAGATAAGTAAATCTGAAAACAAGATAAATAAACCCATATCATTATTCGTATCACAGATATTTCCTTATTAGGAAAAGAAACTGTTTAAATGGGCACGCAGTCTGTATAATGGTGATAAGATAAGGTAGAGAAGAAAATTGCTGGTAGAAATGTAAGGATAGACACACAATTATGACTTAATAAGGATATAAGGAAAGTAAAAATAATAGGCCACCCTCTCTTGGCAAGTGCTTTTTCTTCATGTAATTGAGGGGGGGGCTATCCTCTAGCAACAGAAGATAGATAAAGCAGTGCCATGACAACCCATAATAAATAGAAATAAAAATACACAAATGTAGTGAGTTGTCTCTTCCATATTCAAAAGTATCAGCATGACTTCAAACTGTCTTAACTGCAAGTAATGGTTGTTTTCAGTTTGTCACTGCTTCATAAAGATGTATTAACCTCATTTCTAGACAGAAATATTTAATAAAGTCTTCAATAATTTGACAGCATTCAGTACCATCTTTTTTTTGAAAAAAGCGCAATTATATTAATGTAAGGTAGAAGATGTACATAAGAGACCCGGAACAAGAGAGTTCCAAACAAAACTAAACCGACCAAAACAGCCCCCCCCCCCCCCCCCACCCCCCAACACAAGCCGTTAGGGGGGAACAACAACCCAAAACTGGCATTAAAGCCATCAAGCCTAGAAGAGGGAGAAGAACCTAGCGGCCCAAAGCAGAGGCTGACATGATAACTTGATCCAAAGAGTAGGGGAAGGATGGCTCCACAGCCCTCACCCAAGCAACTAACCTAGCAAGCACCAAGTTAAAGATATCAACTGCACCTGCCCCTCGGTCTTTGAAAATAAGCCTATTCCGCTCCAGCCACATTGTCCATAGCGCTGAAAATAAGCCTATTCAGTACCATCTTGGCAGACTACTAAATAGTTTGGACATAGTTAATTAGTTAGTCAAGGAAAGAAAATGCTTTCAGGAATGTGAGCTGGATACTGGTATGGAGGATTTGCTACATATCAATTACGCTTTCTAAGAGGATGCCTATTTCCATCAATGACACAAATTTTATAGTTTCTCATCATTACAGAAATGATGATGATTGCAGTGAAATGACTTCTGAAGATTAGATAAGCTAATGGGAATCAAGTGCATCAACCTTTGATGTGAGAATGGGATCATTTATCCACAATCAACTTCAGATTTACCACCAAACAAATCCATTTCACAGTATCAATGAGTAACTGAGTTTTCCAAAATTCAAAAAATCCATGGATAGGTTTTCCTGTCAAATTGTGTCCACTACAGTTGAGTTTGCCCTAGAAGATGAGAATTACACATTCTTGTAGTAGAACACTTAAAATATGTGACTCATAAGTGGATTTCTTTAGCAGTAGTAACCTTCAATGACAAACTTTGCTTGGAGACACAGGAGTAGCACAAAATCAATTAGGAGTAAGTTGATGAAAAGAGTCTTCAAGTTAGTGCTGGTTCCACAAGGGTTTCAATTGATGGAATTGGCAAAGCATGTCAAAGACTCAGAAAGATTGATTAACATGTGAATGCAAATTGACAATGCTGCCAGCATATGGCACTCACTTTCATCATGTGCTCCCGGCATTTAAGAAATGTCCAGTCTCCTACTCCATAGCGCCCATGGGCACCTCCATTCCTTGTGCTGCAATATGTTAATATCTCAACCACATTGAAAATGCTGCCACAAGAATGCATAAAAATATGACTTCTGTTACCTTCCTATAAGGTATTCACCAAGAGGAAAAGTTCCATTCACCCATTCAAGAACGCCAGCACTTGGAGTAAAAGGAACAACCTGTATCATCAACAACAATACATTCTACCAAATTTAGTAAAAATATTTTTGTTTCAGCTGACTGGGAGGAAATACAATTTAGCATTTCACAAATGTAATAAAGAAAAGCTAGCGCCTATCTCAATAGATTCCATGAGGTGCAAACGGGGAGAGGAATATCAAACTTTAAACCAGATTCACTAGCTGTAAAGACGAAATAGCTAAAGAATTGATCATTCAAGCACTGACACAGATCAGTGAAAATAATTAGCTCAAATAACTGAGTAAATTGTACATACTTGAAACAATAGTACATAGAGTACACATCATTTTGACAACAAAAATAACCCGAGAGTGATATGATTAAGAAATAGGCACTATGTGTTATTTCTCAATCCCTACAATAAAAGAGAAGACTTTAGTTGGAAGCTTATATTTCAGACCTGATGCTGGGTGGGTTCCCACCAGGTTACTTACAAATTTTAACTACTTGTATACATTGGTTGACAAAAGCCTGTTTTCCAGCCACACAGTCTGAAGCTCCTCATAAGCCTTTGTGTGTACCACTGAGCATATTGACTTGAAATATGCGGGTGCTCCCATAGAACTAAGGAGCCTTTTCCTTGCTTACACATGGAATTGTGCAAGGTTGATTTTTCATGTTAATAGGAAACTAAAATAGTTTTAATCTTTGTTTCATACATCTACCAGTTTACTTTCCTCATTGTTGAGAATCCATGTTAGACAGAATGTATTAGGTGCCATACATATTAGTTGTACTATGAGATTTAGCTTATGTCATGACCCATTTAATATTTGTATATATGGGTGTACAATCTATATGTTTGATGGGGAATGAAATTTCCTCCAACTAGGGTTTCTCTCTCTCAAGTTCTCCGATTCAACATGATATCAGAGCCACCATCTAAACCCTAGTTGCAGTCGTGGCCTCCTTGTCGCCTCAACACTGCCTTTACCACACCGCTTCCAGCCTCCTCCACCAGCTTCAACATGCGTTCCCTGCACCTCTGGCCTTCTCTCTAGTAGCGGTTGCTTCCTCCCCAGCCTACGACCGCCATTTGCCTTGCGTGCAATTACCGTTGCTACCATCCGCCGATGCCACTACTGCTAGCCACTTTGTCCATCAAATCCGTTGCTCTTGCCAGAAGAGATCTCATTAGGTATGCACTTGTCGTCGATCATCACCTTGCTGTCACATCAGTCGCCTAGATCTAGCTACTACTGCCTCCAAATACGCAACCTCCAGTCAGTCTTCTATGATTCAGATCTGGCGTTGGCCGTCAGATCTGCACCACTCGTCGGCCGACAACCTTCAGATATGCCCGCAATAGATGTGCCGCCTTTAGATCTCTTGTCGACCACCAAACTTTGTGATTGGCTTCTCCAGTCACTGCAGTTCAGATCTAGCCGTCAATCCCCCAGATCCGGTCAAATTTGGCTATCGAATCTCAAATTGGGCCATCGGTCTTTAGATTCAGCCATCATTTCTCATATTCGGTTAGATTTGGCCATCATTTCTCAGATCTAACCGTCAATCTCTCAAATCTGGCCATCTTCTTCCTGGCCGGCCTAGATCTCGCTCCAATGTCAGTATCACAAATCTGGTTTCAGATCTTATCATCTTCTTGTGACCCCTTGTCGTCAATTTGTCCCTTTGATGCTGCTATTGCTCTGTTCTTTCTGTTGCCGGGCCGCCTCTTCTCTGTCAGCGTCATCTCCTTGGTCGATTGACGGCCTCTCTTTAGCGATGGAGCGTCGCCATCGTTAGTGCGACCTTAGATCTTGCGCTTGTTTCTCCTTCCAGCGCGACTCAAATCGGTGTGCCCTCAGATCTCTCACTTGTTTCTCCTTCTAGTGCGTCTCTTAGATCTCGCGGCCTCTTCTCCGGATCTTGTGCATTGCATAAATCTTGCATCGTCGATCTGTCATCGTTGCCGCTATCGTTGCCTCCTTCCTCGTGGCCATCTTTTATAGCAATGCCCCCACATGCCCTCGGATAAACTACCTTTGTAACAAGTTTGGCACATATGATATATATGTTCCAACTTGAGGGAGAGTGTGAGATTTAGCTTATGTCATGACCCATTTAGTATTTGTATATGTCAAGGAAAAATGTTGTATATTGTTCATTTATCATGCCAATATATATACATGGATCAAGATGCATTACATGACTACCACAAAGTATAACAACTAAATGTACCAATGTACCTAGTAAACAAAAAATAGAATAAAACCTAATAAGCTGATACAAATATGTAGAAAGATACAAGAAATACATATATATTCTAACAATATATATAGGTGTACAATCTATATGTTTGATGAGGAATGAAATTTCCTCCAACTAGGATTTCTGTCTCTCAAGTTCTCTGATTCAACATATACCATGTGCCTAGCTAAGGTAACCTGCACATACAGTTATGGTATTTTGGTATAAATAATTGGAACCCTAGATCAATAGAATTGAATCAGTTTTTCCCTTCCCTCTCCGTTTTGTATATCATTTCACATGGTATCAGAGCCATTGATAGGTAAATCTGGAGAATTGGAGCAGATTTGATGTAATTCAACCATCAAATCTTGTCTAGGTGATAGCTGGGATCTGTATCCTCTTGGTTTGAGGATTTTGTTATCCACTGCATCTCTTAATCTGGAGACCTGGTTCGATCTGATTTCTCTGGAGATCAGGTTTGATCTAATTTCTGTATCTGATATCTGGATCTGACGATATGATCTTGGTTCCTGAAGCTGCAATCTGGTATTCTGGCATTCAGGGGCTAAACTGTTATGTTGTTTGTTGGAACTAGGGTTTGTAGAGCATGTCTGGTTCAGAGGTAATCTCTAATACTTCTGTTGTTGTTCCAAGTCTATCTGGTATTCCTGTGGTTACAACTGAAAAGCTGAATGTGAAAAATTATTTCTCCGGGTCAGCTTCAGTTAAAATGCGGTTTCGAGGCCAAGGGGTTAGTGATCCTCTAACTAAGAAATTGGGTGAGATACCAGAAAGTGATAGGATGTTATGGGAAAAAGTTGAGGCACATCATGTTTCTTTATTGTGGAAGTCAATTGAACTAGATCTAGTGCCTCTATTTCGTGCTTACAAAAGTTGTGCAGAAATATGGTCACATGCACAGAGGTTTTATACAAATAACATTCTTCATTTATATAAAATTATTAGTTTATTGTTTAATATTCAAAAAGGAGACTTAGATGTTGCTAAATATTTAGGAAAGGTTCAACCTGCTGTTGCAGATTTTAATATCATGCTGCTACTTACGGAAAATGTTGCTGAACAGTGCGTTCAATGTGATAAACTGTTCATGGTGCTTACATTGGCTGGATTGGGACCTGATTTGGAGAGTGTTAGGACACTTCTTCTCAGTGGACCAATCATTCTTACTATGGAAGAGGGTGTTGTTAGTGTTAGTGCCCTACGGTTAGATTTAGATGACATCTAACAATTGTAATTATGAGACTAATGATGTAATTCTTACAAATATAATAAAATATATTTTCATATTTTAAGATCATATCTTTATTCATAACTCTCCAATCAATTCATATGAATGAGCCCTTACAGTTTTCTAACGATAGTCTTATTCTTAAGTGTTAAGTGTGAGAATCTCACATTGCCTCAACAAGGGAGACCTAGGTTATATATAAGGAGGAGGATTCCTCCACCTATTAAGCTGGCTTTTCAGGTTGGAGTTCTACCTTTGACTTCTCACATGGTATCAGAGCCAACCCTTGCCTGGGGGACTACCCTCGATCGTGGTCATGGACCAGTACCTTGCCCGATCACCTGGGCATGTATCAGTTACTGGAAAAGCTTCGACATGAGGGGGGAGTGTGAGAATCTCACATTGCCTTAACAAGGGAGACTTGAGCTATATATAAGGAGGAGGATCCCTCCACCTGTTAAGCTGGCTTTTCAGGTTGGAGTTCTACTTCTGACTTCTCACATGTGTTAAGCTGCTTTTTCAGGTTGGAGTTCTACCTCTGACTTCTTACATTAAAAATATGTGATAAAGACTTTCTGGTTAAGGATCTCTTAAAAGTGTTCTCAATCCTTAGATTTATTAGAAGTGGACTATGATTAATCGATTACGGATTGGCACATGAGTTACAACATTTGATTAGCATGAGATACTAATGATACAAGATGGCGAGTCGCATGCCATAATCCATGAGATGAATATAGTAGACATGTGGGTAGATGTTACTTGAATATTTGTTGAATGTGACGCACGTGATAGATCACACAGCTAAAAGAATTTATGATCTATCATAGGTTTGGATTGTGTTACTGGTCCTTAGATCAGAGGCAACACAATTGTCTTGTATGTCGGTGCCGGGGATTTGCCGTTGCTAAGAACCGTCCGATTACTGGGTGAGAGATGCATTATGTGGTCCCTGTGCAATGGCGTATGGAGGTGGGTGATTGCTAATGAGATTCGTCAACCTCTGGCACGAGGTGAACATCCTATGCGATTAGTGGTGATCTTGATTGTAGAAACCCTTGGTTAGGGTGCACTTGATTGAAAAGTGGTTCCAATGTCAAAAAGAGTTCTGATGTGTCATCTCGATCTCACCACACTGATCTTGGCATAGATATCGAGTTAGCGAGTTCGATCAGTCCATGATTCACACTTGATTGGGATATTATTCGATAGAGGGATTATAGTACACGGGAATCGAAAATCCAAATAAGTTCTATTTGAAGTAAGACTTCATTACTGGTAAGATCGCCTTGACATAATGCTAATTGTCACTCAGGGTCTTTCGGAATACATCGGAGAGATGGAGAAATCCTCGTTATAAACCAAAAATGTTCAGTCAGTGTTAAAGAGTTTGCCGTGTCCTGATTGTTACATAGTAGTGAACCTAGAAGGTTACAGACATATCCGAGTGTGGTGGTTGACTAAGCAATTAAAGTTGAAATTCTCATTAAGAGTTAATGATGTTACCATTAAGAGTTAACGATGTCACCATTAAGAGTTAACGGATTGGATTCAATGATTAAATTAATAAGGAGCAACTGTCAAGAGTTAACAGGCATGCTGTTAAGCGTTAACGGGGGCCTTGATTTCATCATGAGATGATGAAATGGTCATTAAGAGTTAATGGTGAACCTAAATGCAATTTCTGGAAAGTTGAATAGAAAGGCCAAAAACAATCGATAGACCTTGGAGGCTGTTGATTGATTCAAGGTCCAAAGCTGGTCGACAGGTTTAGAACCTGTCGATCGTTTGTGCCAATCGGTTGATAGTTTCATAGAATTGTCAACCGTTTTTGTTGCAAAGGTTTGCGAATCACATGTTTGATTTGTTGTTTTTGCAATGACTTCTAGATGTGTGGCCTTAGAGGACGACGGAGGACGATTTGGAGAGGACGGTGTGCATCCTTTGTGTCTCTCCCTTGTCCCCTTTCTCTCTCCTAGTTGTTTGTCCCGATTTGGGATGCTTAGGGTTTTCTTGGGTGTGCATATTTAAGGGAAAGAGGAAGAAAACGAGATAGAGCTTTTTGGCTGCCTTGTGTGCACGATTCTCTCTCGGCCTTGGCTTGTTTTCTCTCTTCATTCCAGAGCCCAAAACCCTCCATTCCTTCTTCCAATTGCTCCTTGTTTCTTTGTTGCTAGAGTAGCAATATTCTTTCAATAGTGAGACTATTGTGTGTTGAGAAACTATTTTGTTTGAACCCCATTTCATCCCAATCTCCCTCACTCAATCTATCTAACACATAGAGTGAGTTAAGGGATTCAGCCACCCTTTGGAGCATGGACTAACTAGGCCCCTTGCGCATTTGGGGTTCAGTTTGGTCTAACCAAAGTGCTGTTCAGGAGGAGTTTGGAGGAGCAAAGGTTGCTGCCGGGGAGGAGTTCAGCCTCTACAGTGGCCTTTAAACCATCCAAGAGATACATCTTGTAACCCCCTATGGAATGGTTTGTTTTGTATTGCATATGGTCATGAAAAACTGAGTCTTGCATACGGTTTGTTTATTTTCGCTGCCTATGTATGTGTTTTCGGAAAATATTTTTGAAAACAGTAAAAAGCCTTGCATGATACACCAAATGTTGGCGTTCTTCTTCAGGTGTTTCCAAGGCTTCTGTGTAGTACTCGGACATTTTCTGGTCCTGATTCAGCAGCTGAGGGGTCTATCATTGTTTCGCAAGCTGTATCCCCTGCAGTCAGTCCAAAAGTAAGCAGCCACAGCATGGTATAGGTATATTATTTGAGGATAAAGG
The DNA here is from genome assembly GCA_036245055.1 of Diospyros kaki. Classification (NCBI taxonomy): domain Eukaryota; kingdom Viridiplantae; phylum Streptophyta; class Magnoliopsida; order Ericales; family Ebenaceae; genus Diospyros; species Diospyros kaki. The sequence continues at coordinate 12,065,319 of BSEG01000003.1, forward strand.
TCAAACACAGGTGACTAGTTATGCAGATACTAATTGGGCAGGCCGTCCGATTGATAGACCCACTTTTGGCTATCTAGTGCTGCTTCATGTGAAGAGTAAAAAGCAACATGTTACTAGATCTAGTGCTGAAGCTGAGCAAAGAGCCATGACATTAGCTGCATGTGAGCTGATTTGGTTGAAACAACTTCTTAATGAGCTGAAATTTGGTGATTTAAGTCATATTTTTCACTAAGGACCAAGCATATTGAAATAGAATGCCACTTTGTGCAAGAAAAACTGGTTTCTGGTGAGATTTCTATAGCATTTGTTGCCAATATGGATCAGGTGGGTGACCTGTTTACTAAAGCTCTTCGAGGTCTGAGGATTGAGTACATTTGTTCCATCTTCAAACCTTAGTGCCTGTTTCATAAGTAAATATTTGCCCATTTTTTGGCCCTCCCTCTACATTAAAGGCAGATTTAGAAAATAAATTACAAAAATACCAGCTCCGAACAGGTTAGGCTTTTAGATGAGTTGATGCTAACAGGAAGCCTGCCATATAAAAGAAAATGTGGTATTTCCTTGATATCTACGCATTAAACAGAATTGAGCACCAGAATAGCAACCCAATATATTCATAGATAAGGTAAGCACAGTATTTATTTTTTTAAAAAAGTGGGTCAATATATTGCAATAATATTCAAAGCAACAAGAACATAGACACATAAGAACAGAATATGCATGAGCACTACACATTTACAAGGTTCGAGTACTTTGTACGGTCTTGCCAGAAGTTTTGGATGCATACAGTAATTCTTAATGTTAGAAAGAAGCTTATATGAATTTGGATTCTAAAAAGATGCAATAATTTAGAGCAAGCTGTCTATCATTTCAAGGAAAACCATACAATGATGAAATCAATTCAATTCACCTCCATCTAAAGCTGACATAAACTTTGTTAAGAGGGAAGGGATACCTTGTAGGTACGTATTCCTAATCTTCTTTTCCAAGCATCTCGATGATTGCGTAAAAAAGTGTTAACTAAACCAAAAAATTGTTCCATTACCTGCATATAATTAGTAATATCTTATCTTAAGCATGAAAGAAATACAAAATGGATTTCTAATAGTCTTTGAAAAATATGCTCACAAACACATATCAGAGTTAAAAGAATTTTCCAAGCAAACCAGAACAATCACAAATTTAAGGATCAATCACAAAAACAGAACAAATTTAAGGTTTAATCCCACTGTGTGAGTGAGCAACTCTGATATGTGTTTTTGTAATGAGTGAGCAAAAACATAATTTTTAAGGATCCTTAAATATGTTTTTGTGATGAGTGAGCAAAAACATAATTGATATGTGCTCACGCATTTAAGGATCACAAAAACATATTTAAGGTTTAATCCCACTGGGTCAGTGAGCAACTCTGATATTTAAGGATCAGAGTTGCTACACAATCACAAAAATAATGATGACAATGACAGAAAGGCTTAATCCCACTGGGTGAGTGATACAATCACAAATCAGAACAAATTTAAGGATCACAGAAATAGTTTGAATTCATACAGCATCTTGTCTCAGGTCATCATTTCCTGATTTTGCTAATTGCCGATATCTATTGCCGTCAGAACCTAGGCATTCAACCACTTTTGGAGCATTTATACCATTCATCACCCTGCATTTTATCAATATGAACAAGTACTTAGAACCTAACATTATTACAAATCATACACTAGGCTTCTAATAAATATGTGCGAGTGAGAGACGCACATTACTGATTCTGCTAAACCTTTGAAGTGTGGAAAGGAGCCTTCAGGATATTGACAACTACGGTCGACTGGAAAAGTAGATGTGACCACAGGTACCTGAAGAACACGTGAAAATAAAGGTATGATTTAGTTCCTCAACAGGAAAAACAGCCAGGCTCCAACACCAGGAAAAGAAAAAAGAATGAAAAAAGAAATCAACAAAGGAAAAGGGAAGTAAAAAAAAAAAAGACAGGCCCAGCAAGATAAAAAAGACAGTATACAACACCACTAGGACAAGGTATTATAGCTGCAAATATAGCATAGACCAAAAAGTAAGGCACAGGGACCTTATATGCAAAAAGTAACCACAGGCGGTCTCGATCAAAATGGTCCGAACAACTTGGGGTCTGAGGGGAATTTACACTATTTTTCATTTATTTTATGGAAGCTCATTTAGAAAATTATATTTCATGTAAGTTCCTTAGTTTCAAGTACATTTGCAAATGATAACATCATATATTTAGAGGATTATAAAATACATTAGGTATTTGCTCAGAATACTCACACACCTATCCCAACTTTTTAATTCAGATAACATAAGTTTAAAAGTTAAAAAATCCCATTCATTAGGTACACACCCATCCCTTGACATGGAGCCAAGTTCATGTACGCAATTAACATAGCTTGTGAAAGATTATTATAACTTAAGGACTGCTAGGGCAAATAGTTGTTTTACTTGGCACTAAGAAATGATCACCTCCTAATGAGGGGGTGATCCAGAAAATTAAACATGCATCTCTTTCTATTTCAAACAAAAGAAATTCTGAAGGTTAGTGGGCTTATTTCCCACTGATGCTAATCTTCCATTGCAGTGAATATGAAAATCACTTGCCACACATTTTTCTGTAAAATTTATCTCCAAAAAAATCAAGTTATAGTTTACTTGGTGAACAGACAGACATGATGGAATTCGATATTGATTATTCCATAAAATGAGAAAATGGAGGTGAAAAAAATTGTGGGAAGTTGTAAATGGAATAATATGGACAAAAACAGGTCCTATAATATCTTGCACGGCAAATTTTACAGTGCACAAAAATTATTCTTGATGCTAATATGTAGGATATCATGGCCAGTAATATATTGCCAGCCAGGTTTTACAAATGTACGCAGAGGTCATTCCTGGTATTCACAAGAACTCTCCATATCCGCTGGTGGATCTAAGTTTAATACGGTTGCTTGGTGTTCTAAAATTTAGTTGTGTACAGATAATTAAAGTTGTTCTCAGTAAATAAGCTCCTTTCTACCATATTCCCTTGAAGTCTTGTAATATGCAAAATTGTGGAATCCTATCTTCAGCAACTGGACCCAAAGATATATTTTTAGGAGTGTAAAAGTTGGATACCATGATCAAAGAGTGGTAAAAAAGGCCAGATGCCTGAGAATAAAAAAATTGATAGTATTATGCGAAAGTCTGCAATTTTTTCAAGAGGGCCAAGCAGATAAGAGCAACCTTTGTAACCTCATCAGGAGTTCATTCAGTGTCATTTCACAAGTCTAGAAGAAAATGAATGGCAATATTTTCATAGACCTATATATATTGAGATTTTTGAGGTGTCACATTGAGGATTTTAAATCAGTATTCTCTAAATGTTAGGGTTTGTGATAATAAATAAGTTTGATAAGACATGCAATCATATTTTGTACCAACGAGTACTTGACATGGTTTTCTAGAATATCCTAACAGGGTGATTGTTACAGAATTAAATGGAACTAGGTATGATTTTGGCCATATGACATCATCAAAATAACTGTGCCAACAAATATAAAAGCACAATGAGAATGATCTTAAATGCTACATTGGAACTAGGATTTGCGTGAGTAAATTGATTATTCTCATGTACATGACAAATCGTATGTGTGCATGGATATCTTATTTACTTTATTTTCCTTTTCCATTCCTTCAAAAATTCTTCTTCAGAACATAACAAGAGTAAAGAATACAGGTCATTGGATCACAGGAACAAATATGATTAAATCCATTTCTAATACCAAATGGTAATACTTACAAGTTCAAGTTGACGAACACTGCGGATTTCTCTTGGCAGATTAACCTTTTTATTCATATCCTGTTGACTTCATCTTATTAGTAAAAGTATAATAACTCCTGTGGGTTGGTTACTGTAGTGGAAATCAATTACATTGAAACATATGAGATTCAAATGACAAGAAGAAAACAAGAAAGCAATGAAATGTTAAAATGTGACAAAAGAACTTAAAAATATGACTTGACCTCTTTTCTTGTTTCTAGTTCAGCAAGTTTGATGTAGATCTCCACCATCTGTTTCACCTACACAATCATTCAAAAAAAACCCAACTTGCTCAAAGAATAGTTGATAAATTTCAAAAGAATAAAACTTTCAGGTGTATCATAAGTCAAATAATGATAACGAAGTCAAATGGTGATCATATACACCTGTCTTATAATGGCTCCATGATATGAAGACAGTTCTTCTAAAAGGTGTTCTGCTGCAAGCTTTTTATCCATATCCACCACAAATGAGTTTCTACTACGCTGCTTATCCTTGATCCGATCACCATTTGCCAGAGCTAGGAGCTATACATACATGTCAAGAACAAAAGAGGGAGACGGGGGGGGGGGGGGGGGGAACTTTGTTAAACCTATAAAATGAATCTGGGCTGTGAGCCCAAAGTATTTTCATAAGAGGGGAATGGAGAAAATCAAAGCTATTCCTGTCTAGGCATATCAGCAAAGTAGCCTTTATTGATCCATTTAGTCAAATTGTATAGAATCAACAAGGCATTTGAACCAAGAAATGGTAGTCTTCATCAATTCATTAGTTTTGTTCGAATCTTTGACTTAAATACCTGAAGGATTGTATGGTATGGATGGTCAATTGCCATTTTCTTCACAAGAGAAACCAAAGCCAACTGCAGAAAATGAATGTTTGCTATTAAGGAAAAAAAAAAAAAAAAAGGCATGAAATCCAATGAAGTATCAAATAAGTTTTATACCTGGAAGCTATGAGGCCCCTGACAATCTTTAGAGCCCATTCTTGAAGCAATTTGGTAGACTAGCGGTATAAATTTATAAGATTGAGCCTGGAAAATTGGATAATGGAAATACCATATTTCAGTCGTACATCTTCACTATAACCAAAATCCTATGCTGCAGTGGCATTCTAACATCGGAGTTATTAACCATGGAGCATTGTAACTCTAGTGTACCTCTTCTATTGTGTTAAGCATGCCATTTACAACTATTTGCCTAGACGAGAGACTGAACCACAGGGAAACAAGTCGAAATACCTGAAAGAAAAAAATCAAGGAGATCGATTCATAATAATCAGGCCTTAAATACTGTAGTCAAATATCCATTTTCCTGATGATTTCCACTTGCTTCACAGGCAACATTATATTTGATAACTTTTTCAAAGTAAGGAAAAATAAATCACATATAACACTTAAAGCATACTTAAACTTAAGTTCTCAAGTTCATTCAGGCCTTTCCAAGCATTCTATCATGCAATAATCTAATTTACAGTGACCTTAGGAAAATGATTAGGTAAAAAACATGTACCACTTGAACATCATATGTGTCACCAATGACTAGACAACGTTTATACCCCTCAAGTGCAACACTGAGGAAATTATCCCTGTCACCCTGAAATATTGAAGAAAACGAATCAATTGATTTAAGCCTGAAATTAAAATTAAGACAAGACTACTGACTAAGGTATATGTATACTATCTGGAATAAATTCCTGTCATACTGAAACCATACATTTTAATGAGAGTGTTGGAAATTTCCTATTTATTCCTGAACAAAGTTCAAGGCATGGCAAGTAAAAGTGAGTAGTGCCATGAAACTCTTGGCCTGATGCACTTAAAAGAATACAAGTGAATTCTTGTATTAGCATTGCACCTGCAATTTTTCAGCCTCTTCTTTGTCCATTGCAAGCTGCTTTTGCAACTCTTGTATTTTTATGGAATAGTCAGTCTTCTCCCCCTAAGAACAGAGAAAAAAAATGTCCTGACGAGGTTAATATACCTGCAGAGGCACTCCTTTTCCTTTTGCAAACCTGGATACATTAATGTTCAAAGCAGAACAGACAAGTGCATGAAACTTACCTTTGACGAACTTTTTAATCGCTTAATTAGTGCTTCCAATTCCTTTGTCTGCAATTTCCATGAAAATATAAAATTATAGTTTAATAATTGTCATTTTTTACATCTTTTTTTTTTTTTTCAGATTTTCCTTTTTACTTAAAACATTCTTATAAAAGGAAGCACCTTGTGTTTTCTTAATCTCATTGCTGCTTGCCATTCATTAGAGTTAAGTCTCTCTTCATAACTTCTAAACAGAGCATCAGCATAATGTGCAAGATGGAAATGAGTTTGGCTTTGTCTTTTAATAGATTTTTTGCTTGTATCCTTGCGATCCTCGGCCAGTATAACTGCCTGCTTCAGATACTTATCCAAAATAGTTCTAGAGCTTCATGATGATAACAAATAAAAAGTGAGGAAAACAGAACAATTTTGTTCACAAAGACAGCAAAGAAATGCGCACTATTAACTCAATTTATGATGAACAACAAACCTGCTAGATCGAGTTTCTGCCAGCCATTTCCCAACTAAGCGATATACATCTGATATGACTTCATTAGATTGGTAATTTTGTGAAATGTACTTTGCAAGGTTGACAGCCATCTCATGCTGACCTTGTGCTCGCAAAAGCTTAGCTTCTTCAAGCTGTAATATGCACTCACAAATGTGCACACGCACACAAACAAACGTTGATGGTAGTTTAGGTAAGCTGAACAAAGCTGATGTTAAACATACGAGAAAATATGCAAATGAAACAAATACTTATATGAAAAAGACCAGTGAAAGTTTCAAAAGAAAATGCTACACTAGGAACCATATTTAAATGTGTAGAAACATAAGTGTGAATTTTGAAACAGATTAAATATCTGCCCATATATGTTTATGACAGAGAGAAATAAGAAATATTCATCCACGTCCTATGCTCTTGCAGAAATGAAGTGCTATACTTACAAAACTTTTATGGCAGAATCAAGAGTAGAAGTATTGGATAGAAAATAAAAAAAAATAAAAAAAATGTTCAGTGACGGAAATGATATCTATGAGGAATTTGCTTGTTCATTCAAGTGCCTGGCAAGCATAATAATGGCAGGGCATCAGGTCCCATTGAAATTCAACACTACTAGTTAAGATGCAGGTAGATAATGCATTTGCACTGGGTGATATCAGACCCAAGAAAGCAGGGGACAGTCAACTCTATGACACTTTATAGTTCAAGAGGAATCAACTTCTCCAATCACAACAAAAGGTTAATGTATGGTCAGCTCTATGACACTTTTAGACTTAAAGTAAAGAGGAATTCAAGTTCTCCAATCATAATAAAAAGGTTCATGTATGATCAAATCTATGATTCTTTTAGACTTCAAGTAATGAGGAGCAACTTCTCCAATTATGAGTGTTGAATTGTTAATTGCCATACCATCTAAAAGCTTAAGTTGTTAGATAGAGATTAACTTTATCTTTTATATTATTAATTTTACTATCAGCCCACTCCCTCACATGTGGCCAGACTATACTGCATAACTGGTCCAAGCACATGGAATAATTTAACTATTGCGCAAGAGGTAAGGTTTGAACTTAAAACATTTGTCTGTTTTGATACAGTGTTGAATTGTCAACCGCCATCCCATCTAACAGGTTAAACTCTTAGATAGAGGGTTAAACTTTATTTATTTATTTTTTATTATTATTCAATGATAACAAAAGTTAAAAGGTCATACCCTTCCAACCCAATATAACTCTGTATTTCTTTCTGCTGCTCCAGCACAAAGGAACTTGAACTCGTGCAATGCAGCAGCAGCCTGAGAAAATCTAGAGCCCTATAAATGTAAAAGAACATATCAGACCACATGATGTGTTTATTTTTCTCATACTGAATGTTGAATTCCTGAGATCATACCTTGCGAAGAGTAGAAGCAGAATCTAAAAGATGCTGCACTGTGGAGTCTCTACAACTTAAAATTTGAAGCAGGACTCTTCTGAATGCTATGAATGGTTCTAAGAAATTCATGTGTAGTTGTGCCCGTTTCAATATGCAGCTCCAATCTCTATTTAGCCATGACAACTAGATTGACAGATTTAAAAGCATTTCTCAGAGTAGTAAGAAAGGGAAAGAAAACAAGAAAGAAAGTTAGAAACTGCACATTTCATATTACTTCATTCTTTTCTTCTTTTGTTCCATCTAATTTCTTCATATTTTTCTTCTTTTCAATAAAAATAAAATGCAAGTACAGTACAGATAAAGACTATGCCCTCCACTAACTCATATGACTTAATAAAGCTAGAAATGTTTAACTTAAGTCCTTCTGCGGCATATAGAAGGCCCCACAAATACTACAATAACCAGTTGGGCTAGATATTCTAATGAAAATTAAAACTATAATGGAAACAAAAATCAGAGTAGCAGTTAGGCATATGATCTTAGACGACTACATTAATAATCAACATATCCAAATTAAATTACCATTTTGTTTCTCTCCTCATGAATGTTAATTGACCAAATTAAATTACCATTTGTCCATTAAATAAAATTAATTTATTCAAAATGCACAGAGATTATCCTTTTGCAATCCTACCGTCCATACCAATCCCATCTTCCCATGATCTAAACACATTTTTATACGAAAAATTTATAAAAGGCAACTTTGACAAATTTGCATGAGAATTTTTATAGATTTTTATAAGAAAACTTTGATCAGTTTGTACAATGCTGTTGCCAACAAATGGATATTAATGTTGACAAGGTTTCTCTAACCTTTGGGGTTCATACTTGTGGTTCATTATGAAAACGTTCTACAAAGTGTACTCCCATGTAAATTAATTATTACGTTTCATTCTATCAAAAAGGTCTTTCTCATACCAGAAATTTATATTTGGATAAAATGATTAATTATGAATACTTCTCAAGAAAAAACTTCTCTTGCATAAAAACTCAAGCACTTGCTTGTTCTGATTCCATGAACATGTTTTATCTGGGTCAACAAAATTCCCAGTAGAAAGGAGTGCCCAATACAAATTTCAAAAAGTAAAGCTAGCTAGTGTAATTCTTGAAACACGAGTGGTACTAATATTTTACTCAAATGTTTTTATATGCAAATGATTTTTTTATCTTTTATGAAATGTTCTCATGCCCAAACTAGCAGAAACAATCGACAGAAAATTTTGTTCCTAAGGATCCTTGCCAGTTGTAAAAATAATACAGAACTACAATTACCTGATCAACAGTAGGGATAACAGGTTCAGATAAAAATTTATGCATCTCATTGTAGGATTTCATATTTTCAGAAAAAGAAGTTTTCCAGCGCAAATCCCATGACATGCCAAGGTGATAAAGAATCTGCAACAGAACAGAAAGTTAGAAGAAACTCTACCAACAAGAATTAGGAGACCTGTACATTGATAAATGATAATTAGAACCATATTCATTTACTACTCACGGTAGCTTTTAACTCTTGAATGTTAACAAAACACCCTGGAGCTCTATTATTTACTACTGAAGGAATTCTATGATATATCAGTGACTGTCAATTGTGTTAAATAATTACCAGTACTAGCAAAAATTAGCTGAGCATCTGAAAGCAGCTTTAGTTACCAATTTCCGACCACTTACATTCCATCATTTCTTTTCCCTCAGGTCTCCTATTTTTCTATTTTTTGCTCCATGAATACTTTCTTTGCTAGGTAACACAACCAATCTCTAATTTTAACAAGAATAGCAGTTGAGTCCTAAGTCTATGCAGAGTTGGTCTAGAAACCCATTTGCTTCACTAGCAGGAAGAATTCACGCATTAGAAATTAGGACAGCAGGTGACATTTGGAAACTGTGAATTAACGTAAGCAGGAAACGAGAAAACCTGAAGCTTAATTATTGCTGAGTAAATGTATTCAATGCTCTCCTTGCTTGCATAATGGATGGACAACACGAGTTCCTGAAGAAAGGACACACCTATCAACAGTCAAGGTATATGTGTGTCACTTCTCATAAACAACAAATAAGCATACATGATATATCACCTGCTTTGAATCCCTCAACCTTGAATAAAATTCAATGAGATCCCCCTCTTGCAATGCTTTCAAACAGCTGAGATTCCAGCACGGAGATTTAGTACTAATGTAGTGATAATAGAGAACAATAGTGAATAAATTCAGAGTTTTTCTTTATTTGTTTCCAGAGCAATGTGCATTACTGTTCTAGCTCAAGCCTGGCAAAAGCCCATGGCTCATCTGAGATTCCAACAAGAAGATTTAGTACTAATCTGAAAATAAGCGCATACCTTAACCCATTAAATCATCAAAAGCTCAGTAAAAGGTTGCATTATGTTGCCTATTTATAGGCAATTAAAAGATAACCAATCTAAAGATAATAACTAATCAAAATATGATTATAATCTCTAAAATCAAATATAACTCTATCTAACCTCTAAATCAAATAAAATTCAATTATCTAAACAATTATGATAAATCAAAACAGAATAAGATAAAACCCGATCTAAATTTTATTTATAAAATCAAAATAGAAAAATATCCCAATCACCAATGCTACCATTTTAGTTCACCCTTTTCCTTTCCCCACTGAATTATCTATGACAGATATAGAGGCTCCAATGAGCTCAATCTGAGGTGGCATTTGAATGCCAAACCAAAAATTATTAACTCTGTCTACATGAAACTACCTGTATAAATGTTCATTGAAATGATCACTTCTTGCGTCTTGAGTTAAACAGGGAGAATCATTGCTCATGCATAGCAAAGAAAAATCCCAGTTTCCAGCATGCCAAGCAGCTTCATACTGTGAGAAGGTTAACAATACAGGCAATGTTAATATCAGATACAACATTAAGAAAGGACCAGAATATCAAATAAGGAATTAATAAGTAACCAAGCATGTAGACCGCATAACAGGAAAAATAAACATATTAAGACATTGTACCATGCATGGTATGTATTACATACTGTTTGAGGCTAACCTGGAGTTCAGAGAATTCTAAATCATGTTCAAACTGGCCTTTCCGAGAAGTTAAACCTTGGCAATACAGATCCAACACATGAGTGCAGCCCATTTGCTGCAAGGATCTAATCAGCCCTTTATATGGTTTCCTTTTTTGTCTTATCTCATCTTCCAAGTTAGAAGAGGACAGATTAACTGTTGGTTGTGAACAGCCAGGGAACATTTTTTGCAAGCCATCCATTGGTATCTCTGCTTCAGACCTAACTTGTAAGTCATAATACTCCAAAGCTTTACTCCAATTTCCCTCATGTTCAAAAGTTACAATTTGAGATGTTAACTGTAAATGTCATGCCAAATAAATAAATTAGTTAAAGTAATCAAATTGAGTTTAGACATTTTATATTCATGCATGGTGTAGTATATATGTTCTTTAATGTTGTCATACAAATTGCAGAAATGCAGAATAATACAGTAATGTAGTATAATGAGTATCATCCTCAATGCAAGATGATGAAACAGGTGACATTATGAACCAGCCAATCATCTAGATATTGGAGGAGAATTCAAGTTTCACAGAAAAACAGCAAAATAGTAATGAATGCTCAGGCCGAAAATATTACAAATTCTTCTTCTTTCCAGGGCAATGGGAAAATATCTACCTGATTAAGGATACATTTGAGCTCTTCTGGAAGTCCATGATTCAACCTTGTGGATTAGGCAAGATATTGGTCACATCCACTCATTTTATGAAATAGATCTTAGACATAGTTTCCATGCTAGAGGAGGCTGATACTAGGTTGGCACAGGGATTATAAACAGGCAGTAGAGATTTTAGCCACAAGGGGTATTTTTCATCACATTAACCAACAACGAGAACAATCACATGCCTTAAACACACTAGTTGGGGTTGCCTACATGGATTCTAGACCTCCAGTCATATCCATCCATCATATCAACAAGTTAAACTAAAATAGAGTAACATGATTAGGAAACCAAATAGATCTGTCACGAATTGGGAAGAAAAGCAATAGGGAACTCTAACCCGACCAGATATAGCCTAGAAAGAAATTGGAAATATGTAAAAAAAAGATGATGATTTATTGGTAGATAAAGAGAGGTATCAAAAGCTAGTTGGGAAGTTGATTTATCTCTCTCTAACCCAACCAGATATAGCCTATACAGTTAGCATTGTGAGCCAATTTATGCAAGTTCCTACTCAACAACATATAGCAATAGTATGCCACATTTTGAGATATTTAAAAAGAACTCCTGGTAAGGGACTATTATTTCAAAAGAGTGATGAAAAAGGGGCTGAAGGGTTCTCCGATGCAGACTGGGCTGGATCAGTTATGGATAGTTAGTCAACATTTGGGTTTTGTACTAAATTATGGGGAAACCTAGTCACATGGAGAAACAAAAAACAATTAGTGGTGGTAAGAAGCAGTGCAGAAGCAAAATTCAGGACAATAACCCAAGGTATACACGAGCTTATTTGGTTGGTAAGGTTAATGGAGGACCTACAAATGCCTCTTAACTCAACCAACAAGGCTATATAGTGATAGTAAATCAGCCATATGCATTGTTAATAACCCGGTACAACATGATAGAATGAAATATGTAAGGACTGACCAGAATTTCATCCAAAGGGAAATCGAGGAAGGAGGTATAAAGCTAATTTGTATTCCTACAAGAGAGCAGGTGGCAGATGTACTAACAAAAGCCATGTCAAGACCTAGTTTTGAGACCTTGATTAGCAAGCAAGGAATGAGAGATATTTATTCCTTAGCTTGAGGGGGGGTGTTGGAGAGTCCTAGGATTCTAAGGAGTCTTTCCATGAGAAAGAGTATGAAACAAAAAAGGAGACTAATGAAGATATGGGCCTTGGTTATGGGCTACTGCATCAAGATAGAGAAGAAGAACTGAAGGGATAAACTTCCTAAAAATCAGGAGAAATTGTAGGAATATGATTTTGTACATTATCTTGTAAAAAACTTCAAATAATGGTGTATTCTATCTGTTAGGTGTTAGGAAGAGATAACATTATCAGCTAGAATTTAGGCGAAGATAGTATAGAAATTTTGTATATATTATTCCTTTCTTGGAAATTCAAGGCAGGAGTTTGATTTCCACAAACTTAGTTGTTAGTTTCAGGTTCCATTCCATAGGAACTGATTCTGTTTAGACTCATATACTACTTGTTTAGGTAACGAGGAAGTAAGAATAGCAGACGACAATTTTTCTTCTATTGCTGATAAAAGTCTCATTAAAATCTCTGAAAGTATTGATCTTTAATTAGTACTTCATGTTCCTAAACTTACTTGTAATATTTTGTTTGTCAGTAAACTCTCAAAAGATTCTAACTGCCACATTACCTTCTTCTTCTTTGATTCTTATTGCCTATTTCAGGACCAGAACTCAGGGAAGACAATTGGCAGTGCTAGAGAGATAAACGGACTTTACTACTTCAATGATGATTTCTTTGGTAATAAAAAAGGTCACGGATTAAGAGGTAATAGTTCAATCTCTGTTTTTGATCCAATAATGCAATGGCATCTCAGGCCATCCTAGTTTTCCTTATTTAAGACACTTATTTCTCCTAAATTGTTTAAGGAGTGGATTTGTTCTAAGTTTCAATGTGAAAGCTATCATTTGTCTAAAGATCATTGGATTAAATTTGTTTTGAAACCTTACCGTTCTTCAAAACCATTCTATTTGATTCATAAGTGATGTTTGCGGAACCTCAAAGATAACCACTTTATCTGAAAAAATATGGTTTGTAACTTTTATCGATGATCATACTATATTGTGTTGGATTTACTTGCTTACCAAGAAATTCGAAGTGACAAGAGTATTTAAAGATTTCTTTTACATGATCGAAGCCCAATTTCAAACAAAAATTTGTATTCTTCAGTCTGATAATGGAACATAGTACTTCAATGAATGTTTAGGGGATGTTTTGAAAGAAAAAGGTATTTTCCATCAATCAACATGTTGTGAAACTCCTTAGCAAAATGGAATAGCTAAACGAAAAAATAGACATTTACTTGAGGTAACTAGGGCTATTATGTTTTCTATGAATATCCCAAAATATCTCTGGGGAGATGCTGTTTTAACTGCTTGCTATCTAATCAATAGAATGCCTACTCGAGTCTTAAACTTTGAGACACCTTTAAATACCCTTAAAAAGACTTTTCCTATGTGTCGGTTGTACACTGAGCTACCTTTAAAATTTTTTGGATGTACTTGCTTTGTTTACATTCCACAAATTTTTCGATCCAAATTGAATCCAATAGCTAAAAAATGTGTTTTTGTTGGTTATGCTCCTAGGAAAAAAAGGTACAAATGCTTTAATCCTTTGACAAATAAAACTCACATAAGCATGTATGTGTCTTTCATGGAGAATCAACCCTATTTTACCAAAAATCATCTTTAAGGGAAGAATATTGTAAAAAAAGATATTTTTTTTAAAATTTCTAAACTAGTAGAAGAAGATAATCTTTTGAAAATTTCTGAATCTTTTTCAAATATATTTGATATGATTGACACTCCATTTCACTCTGATAAACGATCCAAGGAAATTGGTGCTGAAAACAATAAAGAACATGATGCGTCTAGTTCATAGGTGCCAAGCATAATGGAGTCGGAATCAGGGGAAGAATTACTACAAACGAATCAAAGCAATTCGAAATCTGAGCTTCAGTTTTATATCAAAAGAAAATCTCAAAGAAATGCTATTGATCCGAATATCCTTCCAGTAACTGAGTAATTGGCATCTTCGAATGATGGTCTCTCTTCCACTCAGGGTAATTCTAAACTTACTCCTTTAAATTCTTCCTCAATTCATTTGTCTGATCTTCATGTCCCCATGCCACTAAAAAAGGAGTAAGATCTTGTACTAAATATCCTATTGCCAAATATTTGTCCTATAAAAAACTGTCCAATAACCACAAGGCATTTCTTTCAAATATTTCTAACTTGCATGTACCAAGAACAATTCATGATGCTCTAGGTGATCCGAATTGGAAGCTAGCCTTAAAGGAGGAGATAAATGCTCTTAAAAAGAATGAGACTTGGGAGATTGTGGAGCTACTGAGGGATAACACAACTGTAGGCTGTAAATGGGATCCAATTTGGATCCAAAAATTTGTAAAATGTAAAGAAAGCAAGTGCATCCAAAACATTTTAATGGTAGTTAAGAGTACAACCAACACATAGGAAAAGTCTTTTTTATCGAATTTAAAAAAGTGTCAAAGTTTAAGACTTGAGTGGGAATCCTATTGATTAGATAACAAGCAGTTAAAACAACATCTCTCCAGAGATATTTTGGGACATTCATAAAAAACATAATAGCCCTAGTTATCTCAAGTAAATGTCTACTTTTTCATTCAGCTATGCCATTATGCTGAGGAGTTTCACGACATGTTGATTGATGTAAAATACTTCTCTCTTTCAAAAAACGCCTTAAACATTCACTGAAGTATTCTGTTCCATTATCAGACCAAAGAATACAAATTTTTGTTTGAAATTGGGCTCCGATCATGTAAAAGAAATCTTTGAAAACACTTGCTACATTAGATTTCTTATTAAGCTAGTAAACCCAACATAGTGTAGTATGATCATCGAAAAAAGTTATAAACCATCTTTTGCTAGATAAAGTGGTAACTTCTGAGGTTCCCCAAACATTGTTGTGAATCAAATAAAATGGTTTTGAAGGACGGTAAGGTTTGGGAACTAATTTAACATGATGATCTTTAGACAAATAACAGTTTTCACATTAAAACATAGAGCAATCCACTCCTTTAAACCATTTTGGAAACAAATGTCTTAAATAAGGAAAGCTAGAATGGCCTAGCCTAAGATGTCATTGCATTATTGGATCAAAAATAGATATTGAACTCTTACCACTCAATCCGTGAGTTTTTTTATTACCGAAGAAATCCTTATTAAAGTAATAAAGTCTGTTTATCTCTCTAGCATTGCCAATCGTCTTTCCTGAGTTCTGGTCCTAAAATAAGCAATAAGTTTCGAAGAAGATAATACGGTAATTAGAATCTTTGAAGAGTTTACTGACCGACAAAAGATTACAAGTTTAGGAACATGAAGTATTGATTGAAGATCAATACTTTCTAAGATTTTAATGAGGCTTTTGCCAGCAATAGAAGAAAAATTGTGGTCTAATATTCTTACTTTTTCACGACCTGAATAAGGAGTATATGAATCGAATAGATTGGACAAGCTAGTCATGTGATTAGATGCTTCTGAATCAATGATCCACGGAGCAAATTTTAAGGAACTTGACAAGGCTAAAGGAGTTCTACTTGAATGGGCCAAAGAACAATTAAGTATACCTGGTAACGGATTAGATTGTAGCAATTTCAGAATTTGAACGAGTTGTTCTTCTCTAAAGGGTCTTGCTTGTGGCTGATTGATTGAAGAGTCCAACAGAGGAATATTGTACTTCAATGTAGCCATTAAATAACCCTAAACAATATCAAATCACTTAAATGAAAAATCCAATTGAAGAAAGACTAGAAGTCCCAAATCGGGGTCAAATCTGGGCAAACAAATAGATCTGAAACAGGCTGGCAGTCTGTAACTAGTCTGGAGTAGCCCAATGGGTTAAACCAAATTTGGATCAGATCTGAGTTGAGATCTGGGTTGGCTGTTCAGCTAACAATGGTAGACTTAAGATCTAGGTTGGTTGAATAGCCAACGATGCAACTCTTGAAGATGTGGTTGGCTAAACAAAACCAAAGGGTGGCGGCGACCGTAGAATGAGGCAGCGATGGTGATGGATTTGAGGGGGCAGGGATGGGCCAGATCTGGACGTCAGTGGCCAAAAGGAAGGCAGTGGTAGCCAATGATGGACGGCAGCTGTGGTGGCTGACGGATCTGGAGAAAACGTAGCTGGCGATGGCTACAGATGGCGGCCGACGACAGTGGCCAGTGATTGATGGCAACAAAACCTCAGGGATCTAGAAGAACTCAGGAAGACGAGTCCAATGGTGGTGATGGCATTGTAATCGGAGCACCAAAGAGAGAGATCGAAGAAAAAGAAGTTTCTGGGTACTATTCTGACCGGCAGCGTGTGGCGGCTTTAGTGGTTGTTGGACTTGGCGGGCTGATCGATCTGAGGTTGGCAACGACAACTATAGTGGTTACACGAACATATCATGACCGGTGGTGCTATTGAGGTGTGGCACGACGGCGCGACTACTGAAGGCAGCGACGTTTGATAGTGCTGTTGCTGGTGGACATGGCGGCGCGGTTGCTGAAGTCAATGACGTTTGGTGGTGCTGTTGTCAGTGGATGCAGGAGGCCGTTTTCTGGTGGAGGCCTTTTCCCTTCTTTGCTCCCAGCGTTTGAAGACAGTGGCAGGCTCGATTGCTAACTCTAGCGACAGATCGGAGGCAGCAGCTGTAACTCTCGTAAGGTAAGGCTAGAAGCACTTGTCACGTGGTTGTGGATGGCTCTGATACCATCTGAACTAAGGGAGATGAGAAAAATATTTCTCTATATTCAATAATCTCAAAGATACATGGATTCCTCTCTTGTATTTATAAAGGAAGAATACAATACGAAAGGAAATAATAATAGTAGTAAAAAGAAAGAAGAATATGTTTAGCATATTCTCTACCAATAAAATATTTCTACAAGATCTTTTTTCTGTTACTGAAATTGCATAGTTAACATCGGTATAAGCTTCGGGTGCAATCTTGGCATGCTTCTTGAACAATATTCCTTTCCATAGAGTCCCTTTTAAATAGTGCAATATTATGTAGACCGCCAACAGATATATTTCCTTCAAGTTATGACCATGAATGTGAACATAGGAGATACCCAAATATTCTAGGAGCAAGATGGTTAATGATGTTAAGATGTGGGAAAAAGTGTGACAGTACTCAGGCTTCGGAGATTCAATACTCAAGTAGGAAGTTGATTGATAATGTGAGTGGTTGTGAGAACTGCTTCCCCCCAATAATGTTTTGGCACATTTCTTTGGAAAAGTAACGCTTGGGTTCTAGAGAGGAGGTGACCATTTTTCCTTTCAACTACCCCATTTTGTTGAGGAGCATGGATACAAGAAGATTCATGAATGATCCCTTCCCCCAGAAATAAGCCGAAAGAGTTTGATTAAAGTAATCTCTGGTGTTGTCTGAACGAAATTGCTTAACTTGGACGCCAAATTAGTTTTTTACCATGAAAAGAAAGCTTGGCAATATATTATTGACTTCACTTTTGGATTTGGGCCAAAAAATCAAAGTAACTCAAGTACAATCATCAATGAATGTCACAAACCAGCGAGCACTAGAAATACTAGGAATTGGAGATGGATCCCATATGTTACTATGAATCAACTCAAAGGGAATTGAACTCCCTTTACTGATAATAGGGAAGGTTGGACGTTTGTGTTTGGCTAACTCACATACCTCACAAACAAAAGGTTTATTTTCTAAGCCTTTGAACAAGAAAGGAAAGATAACTGCAAGACTTTTAAAGGAGGGATGACCCAATGTATAATGGTGGAGCTAGATCAAGCCTTCAGTAGTGAATTGATGGTGTTCGGATTGGAGAGTTAGGGAATGATTTTGCTTGTTAATGCCTGGTGTCTCAAGCACATTAAGATAGTACAATCCATCCCTTTCCTTAGCATGTCAAATCATCATTTCCAAACCTTGGTCCTAAAATAAACAATGAGTTGGGAAAAACATAACTTTGCAATTTAGGTCTCGAGAAATCTTGGTGATAGATACCAAATTTGTGGACAGTTTAGGAACATGAAGAACATTTTTAAGCGTGAATTTTGGAGTGATTCTTATATCTCCTATTCTGGCTATTGTGATCATTTTAGATAGTTTTGATGATGTGGTTGAGCTTGCCTTTTCCCTTTAAAATGGTCTTAATCAACAGTGACCATTTTAGATAGTTCTTCCCATTGAGCTAGTATGCAACATTGATTTGCTATAGTTTGTCAGATACTGGATCTACTGGTACTTCTCTGGCGCTTTGGGAGATGACTTCAGCAGAGGCAGAGATGGTTGACATCTTTTTGGGTTGCTAAAGTACTTAGGAAAACTAATGGCTTCGACGACAATGAAGGTCGGTCGAACAACAAAGACAATAAAGCCGGAAAGCTAGTAGCAATGAAGGCTGGAGGCTAGGAGGATAATGGCAATGAAGGCTAGGAAAAAAGGTTGTATGAAAAGTTTCCTAAGGCTCTGATACCATGTCACGAATTGGGAAGAAAACTGAATGTTTATTTTATTCATTCCGTCTCGATCTATATATCTATATGTATATATATATATATATATATAGAAAACTAGCTAATCTACAATAGGAAACCCTTAATTAGAAATTTCCTATAATAGAGATAAGCTCTAAATGATTTATAGAACCTACCAAATCTGTACACCTAATTTTCTATTTATACATTAGGAAATAATTCAAAAACAGCTTGAGTGATAACCCTTCAACTTTCTAAGATAACTCTCGTAATCTTCAATCAATCTGCTATATGATCTCCAACAAGAGCCAATCACCTTAAGAATACAACAATGAAAACAACAATCACAAGCCTTAAATCCCACTAGGGGCAGTCAACTACATGAATTGTAAACCTTCAACTATCTCAACCCATACCCATATCCTTTGAAATGCCATTATATTTTTTCTCATGATGAACTTTCCCACCTAGTTATATAATATATATATATATATATATTATATCCAAACCACCTTAATCATGGCTCTTACATCAAATCTTCAATACATGCCACTCCAGCCATATTATGTATGATTTGTTTTCTTATTTTGTCTTTTCTTGTATGACAGTCCATCTACTATAACATTCTCATCTCAAGTATGCTCATGTTTTGCATATGTTGGCACTAAATTACCTAATATCTGTTGCTTGTCAAAATTTCATGGCCCAGATATTTGTTGCTAGTCAAGATGTCAAGAAGTCAAGAATTAAATCATGAAGTTTCTGAAGATTGAGATACACTAAAAATGGATATTAAAAAGCTAACTTCTCCCATCTCCACCATTTATTATGTATATTGACATGCTTCCCAGTCACCATTTCGATGAACCAAACAAGGCAAAGTTATTTATTTATCTAGATGCAGGTAGCTAGGTTTACACACAACCAAGATTTTATCGAACGCACTAAATTTGATCATGACTCCGTGCACATATGTCAACCTTAGATAACACATAGCCAAACAATAAAGAAGATAAGATCATGAGTATAATGTGCAGACTACTAACTAACCTTGTGAGACTGGATAATCCCGTAAAGGCTGTCTAGTTCATTGATTTGAGTGACCGCAGAGACCAATATTTCAATGTGGTGTGGAAGCTTGTAACAAAAAGAAGAAATAGATAAGGGAAAAAAATGCTATATGAATCTTGGTATTGGAAGTTGTAGGATGAAAAAACATAGAGAAAAAATTTCTTACATGATTAATTAACAACTGTACAACTATTTTTGTTTCCCTTTCTTTTCATTTCTTTACTTTGTGCTACTAATTATCTATTCTCTAGAAACAAGTATATCAGAGACATGACTCCAAAAAATGCTACCAAAATTTCCTACTTATGAAATAAATAAGATAGTGTATGATACGACCATATCAGTTGAAGACTTACCATATTGATATGGGAGAAATCCGGGTTACCCAAAGTGAGTCTGTTAAAATGCTCCTCACACCAGTGCTCAACATAAAGAACCGCAGTAAAATAAGCACCACAACTCTATTGATTAAATGCAATACTATTAGTTTGGCATGCTTACAAGATGATGTTTTATCAATAACCATTTATAATAGAGAGAGTACTCACAATTGCTGACTTGGCAACGAGAAGATAATCAATTGAAAGCCAATATACCTAATGAAATAGCACCAATTAGAAAAGCATTGTTGTAGATGTAAACAATAAGAATTTATAAATATTAGCCACATTTATAAGAGTTATGCATACAATTTCTGCATATATGAAGGTCATCCCAGGAGTACTTTCTGATATTTGCCACCAAACCAGATAAGAAAGTTATTTACAAATGGAAACAAGAAGAGGGCCAAATTTCACCATCTCACAGGAACCAAAATTTATAATTATGAGGAATTATTACCAACAACATTTGCATTTTATAAACAATTGAACACATGTTTTATATAAACATTTAGAATAGAAATAGTTCTTCTTGTTTAACAATTAAACGGGGTCTCTAAATTTTGTGGAAAAGGAAAAGTGAAGATGGAAGTGCAAACTAGAGATGAAAAAGGGGATTTTTTTTTTTTTTTTGTGAAACTTGTGAATAAAATAATCTGTTCTACGAAAAGTGTATAATACAAGAGAATATATATACAATATTTTAAGTTAATTACACTAATACCCCTTATTTATTTTATTTAACACTCTCCCTCAAGCTGGAGTATATATATTGAGCATGCCCAGCTTG
This sequence comes from Diospyros kaki, assembly GCA_036245055.1. NCBI lineage: Eukaryota > Viridiplantae > Streptophyta > Magnoliopsida > Ericales > Ebenaceae > Diospyros > Diospyros kaki. The sequence continues at coordinate 12,086,590 of BSEG01000003.1, forward strand.
ATACAAATGTAATTCACACGAGAACCTCTAAACGACTTGGTGAGTAAATAAGCCAATTAATCGTTGGAATCCACATATGTTGTAACTATATTCCCAAAAAGCACATTTTCTCTAATAAAGTGGCAGTCAATTTCAATATGCTTGGTTTTCTCATGAAACACGGGATTAGAAACAATATGCATTGCACACTGATTGTCACAAATGAATTGCATAGACTTGACTTGCGTATTCTACTAAAATAAAACAAAATAATCTGTGTATAAAATAATCTATGTATTCTACTAAAAGTGTATAATACAAGAGAATATATATACAAGTATATTAAGTTAATTACACTAATACCCTTTATCTTATTTAACAAAACTAGATAGCTCCTAAAGCTTGGATATCAGAACAAGGTCGTATAAATATTCATAGAAGTTCTGATTTTTAATTCTACATTCTCTGAAGCCAAAAGTAGTGTCACCACCTAATCCTCCATTGGCAAACCATGCTCGTGGAGACTGCTTCCATCCATAGAGTGACTTACAGAGCTTGAAAACTAACCTAGACTCCTCTTGAGCAACAAACCCAAGTGGTTACTTCATGTATACTTCTTCCTGCAAGTCACCATGAAGGAACACATTTTTAATATCAAGATGGTGGAATGACCAATGATGCATAGCAACTAGAGATAGGAATAGACAAACAGAGGACATCTTGGCCACTGGAGAGAAGGTATCACTATAATCCAGCCCGTAGATCTGAGTGTACCCTTTAGCGACCAAACGCACTTTGAGGCAAATCATTGGTTCCGTAAGGGCCAATCTTGGGAGTAAAAATCTATCGACACCCAACGTTAGTCTTTCTTGATGGGAAAGGAACAAGGTCCCATGTCGCATTAGAGTACAAGGCTTCCATCTCATCAAGCATAGCCTGACACCAACATGGGATAAAGTTTCACCTGTATCCTTAGGAATAAGGACAGAAGAAAGACTCAAAACAAAGACACAATAGGTAGGTGATAGGTAGTCATACTTCAAAAAATGATAAATAGGGTAAGGATTGAGAGTAGACCGTTTACCTTTGCGTTGGGTAATAGGGAGACTATCTGTGTCCAAATCCATGGGAGGAGGGACGTTTGGCAGAAAGAGCGAGTCCACATGGCTCAATGTAGTTTGTGGGCTAGCATTGATAATAGGACGAGGTCGATAATGGTAAGTGAGAAGAGGAGGATCAGTGGAGGAAGAAACAAGTGAATCCTCTAAAGATAAGGAAGGAGAATAAAAGGGAATGGGCAAAACTCGATCAATGCATTGCGAGTCGGGTTGAGCAACTGGAAAGAAGGACTGTTGTTTAAAGAAAGTAAGATCAGCAAACATGAGGTATTTGTGTAACTCAGGAGAATAGCACTTGTAGCCCTTCTGTAACTGAGAATAGCCGAAGAAAATGCATTAAGAGCCTTAGCAGCAAGCTTATCCTGTCTAGGAGAGAGACTGTGCAAAAAACAAACACAACCAAAGGCATGAAAGGGAAGGATAGAAAGCAGTTGAGTAGGAAACAAAATATGATGAGGGATTTGATCCTGCAGAACAAAAGAGGGCATGCAATTTATAAGATAATAGGCAGTAAGAACTGCGTTAACCTAGAATTGAGAAGGAAGATTAGCATGCAATAATAGAGTTTAGGCAGTCTCAATCAAATGACAATATTTCCTTTCGGTGATGCCATTCTGTTATGGAGTATATGGACAAGAAGATTGATGTAAAATTCCTTGAGTAGCCATCAATGTTGTAAATTGAGAGGAGAAATATTCTGGAGCATTATGACTACGAAAGGTACAAATGGTTATGCCAAACTATGTCTTTATTTCAGCACAAAACGTTTGAAATATGGAAAACAATTCTGAACGACTTTTCAATAAGAAGGGCCAAGTACAACGAGAATAGTTGTCAATGAAGGTAGCAAAATAAGAAAAACCCAAAGTAGACTGAACATGACTAGGACCCCATACATTCGTGTGAATAAGAGAGAAAGGGGACTCAGCTATATTGGAGACGGGACGGGGAAAATGACTACGAGTGTGCTTTCCACGTTTACAGGACTCACAATTGAAAACAACTAAAGAAGATAAACTTTGAACCAATTTCTTGAGTTTAGAGACTCAGGTGACCAAGGTGATGATGGAAGAGCCCAGAAGATGTGATACTAGTGCAAGTTATAGGTGAACTAGATGCACCTAGTGACCCTGAGACTCATGCCCGACACCAATCGTCCTCCCCGTACCTGGTCCCGTACATAAAAAGAGTTAGGAATGAAGGTGATTGAGAAGTTAAGGGTTTTAGTGAGCTTACTAACTGAAATCAAATTAAAAGGACTACCAAGGACATATAAAACAAAATTTAAAGATAAAGACAAGGTGGGTGTGGTTTGGTCGATCCCTTTAACTGTAGTTTTAGTGCCATAAGCCAAGGTAACAGTAGGTAAGGTATTAGAATAGGTAAGTGAGGAGAAAAAAAGTTCATTACCACACATATGGTCAATGGTGTCAGAATATATAATCCAAGGACTAAGAGATGGCCTTTAGCAATGCAAGTAACGGGATTACTAGGGTGAGACTGTTGTGTGGCCTGGAACTTCAAGAAAGCATCACACTTAGCTACAGATGTAGGTATCAACTGCGAGCCTGATGGAGACAAGGCAGGACTAGGATCACTTTGAAACGCATTAGCTGCACTAGTAGATGATGTAGGCGGAGCAGCTTGCCAACCATGTTTCTTCCAACATTTTTCCTCAAGATGATCTATCTTCTTGCAAAAAGTACATTGCGAATGTGGGTGACTATTATTACATTCTCTATAAAAAGTACATTGAGAATGTGGGTGACTATTATTACATCCTCTGTTTCCTCCTAAGTTGGAGGATCCTAAGATACAAGAGTCGAAGATTCGGCTGGAGGAACAACAATAGAGGAAGAGGATACACCATGAGCACTTGTCATGTTTAGCAACCTTTTGAAAGAGTCCTTCATGGTAGGATTAGTGGAGCTGGTCAAGATTTGATGCCTGATGGAGTTAAATTCCGGTTTCAATCCAGAAAGAGCAATAACCACATAAAACTTCTCTCTTTCGACAATTTGTTCGGTGCAGGTCGTAGTAAAAGGAATAAAAGCATCAAACTCTTGCATGAGTGCGCGAACCAGCCCCAAATAAGATCCCATGATTTCTCTTACTTGAGATTCATGATATTGGAGACCATAGTATACAAGCGTTGAATATCATTCGTATAACACTCTTCACCTTCCTTCCATACGTCAACATAAGTTTCTAAGGGGTGAAAGAGCTGCAAGATTAATGGATCAATAGACTGCCATAGGATGCTGCATAACTGGGCATCAACTTGTTACCATCTACCCTAGTTGGTTGCCGGCACACTTTCAACCTTTGTGGTAAGATGATCAACTTGGCCTTGTCATTTGAACCACATTTTGACAGAGGCTTCCCATGAGAGATAGATGGCAAACCCTATCAACTTGATAATGGTGATGTTGGGTGTCTCGAGATTGGAGACAACAAAGGTTTAAGAGGTAGTAGAGGCTAAAATGGAAGCAGCAGAGGTAGAGATGGTGTCACTGAGGTTAGACTTGGCGAGTGTTTTGACAAAGGAGATGGGCTCTAAGGGTGTCAGGGGTCCGATCCGGAGTGGCCGAAGGCGAGAAAGTAACGGACGCGCCTACATGCACCGGTGCATGGAGGCGGAAGCAGTTTGCGTGCGGTGGCACGTGGCCTTTCCGATGGTTGCACGTCACTAGGGGTCGGTCGATCTGGAGATTTCGAGGATGATGGTATGGTTGGTTTTTCAGAATTAACATCAGACAACGTGCCAATAGGTTTGGCCAGTTGCGAGTAGAAGAAAAAACTAGGGTTTGAGTTTCGCTGGAAATAGAGACAACGAGGAATTTTCTAAAGTTTTCTCAACACAGGCTCTGATACCATGTGAGAGTGATTAGGAGACAAAACTTGAAAGATTAGTCTCTCAATTCTATTATTTATAAGCTAATTACAATCAATGATGGAGCTAATCATGGAGATAATTACAAATCATGGGGATAATTACAGCTAGCTAATTACCCTAATTATAATCTAATCATCAGTTGACGATATACACATTCTATACATGGAAGAGAATAAATCTCATAAATCTCACACTATCTATCTTATTCCCCTTTGTATCTTCAATTCTACTTGTTTTGTCCATCTTCTCTCAGTTTAGGATTTCAATTTAGGGTTTCAAAATTAGGACTTCAAATTTTAGGATTTACATCACATTGGACACCCTTAAGGTTTACATACTCACATGTGCTACCTCTCCATTTTCTCAAAATTGTAAAATAGGGACCTTTGGGGAAAACTAAAACCATACTAAAGTTAAATTCAATATCTTTAACATGGTCTTTTGTTTTGAATCATGTAGGTTGTATGCCCTAACCTTTGGTTATCGACTTCAATTTTAAAAGCCCAATTTTGGTTTTAGTAACCCTTTCATTCATCCATTGGACCCTTCTTGCCAATGAGAGAGTGCAATCTATAAAGACAAATATTGGTATATATAGAGAGTTTGGTACAAATATATAGATATATATAGTAAGAGAACTTATATTTCAAGGGTAAAATTGTAATTTGCACCACTAAGGTTTCACTAAATTATTGTGTATACCCCCATATTTTAGAAATTACATTGATCTCCCACTACTAAAAAGACATTAATAAATCTATGCAAGTATATGAAATGTTAGGGGTACTTGGTTTACCATTAATCTAAAGGTCGAGGGCAGGGGGAAGTAATTTGATACAACTTCTGAAAAATAGGGACAGTGAGTGCAATTTCTAAAATGAAGGGGCTACTCATTGTATTTAGGATTTTGCTACTGGTACATATGGATTCACACACAAGTTCACACACACGATATATCGCGATATTTTGATTGTTAAGATATCGCGATATATTGTGAAATTTTGTTCTCCTCCTCTCTCTCCCTTCTCTCTCCCATTCTCTTGCTCCAGAAGCTGACCCTCTCACTGCTATTCTTCGCCTCTCGCCGCCGCTGCACACCCCTGCCTCTGTTGCGGTGACGAGAAGCGGTTGCTGGAGCAAGGAAAGAGGAGAGAGAGATATTTAGTAATTGAGTGGGGGGTATTTTCGTCATTCGAGTTTGTGTAAGGCTATATGTACAAGTAGCAAAATCCTTGTATTTTTACCGAACCTCAGGGGTCCATAGGGTATATTACCCATAAAATTAAAATGTGAAATTGAATACTAGAATTTATATATATGACTTACATTTTTTTTTTTGCTTGTAGTTGGTGATTAGGATAATGTATTTGTAGTAAAATATTTATATAATGGATCTTGTTTAATACTAGGTCCAATTGGGTAAACCCAAATCCAACCCAATGATAAATTGATCTATTGGATTTGGATTAAACCTACAAATAAATAGATGGGATTTTACAGGTTAGATCTGAATCGAGTCTGGATCAGATCTGAGCAATTGACAGCCTTATTTCTTATTTTATATGCCATTTGAACTCTTTAATTTATGCATCATACACACTTTAAATTTTTGCAATGTTCTTTGGGGACAATAAATAAATTCTTTAGATAAGATAAATTCCCAATCAATGTCTTGGTAAATGGTAAGCAAATAGAAACAATTTTTTAAAATAAATTAGAACATTTTTTAAAAATTGTAGTGGGAGGCATGTCCATAAAAAACAATTTTTTAAAGATAAATCATAGAAGGGAAATATCCCTTATCAAAAACAAGAATGTAGGTTGCATATGCAGAGGCAAGAAATGAATAAAATAAATTAGAACATTTAAAGATGAGTAAGTACTTTGACGAAGGAAGATTATACGAATTGTAAAGTATCACAGCATCATAGAAGGAGCATGAATGTTGCACAAAGAGAAATGGATGGAAGGTGGAGGGGTGATGATTGTAATTGTAAAGTATCCAACTTACGAGGCCTCTTACTATATCTTAAGATGTAACCAGCATAAGAAAGGGTGAAGACAGAGAGCATTGACCATCAATGTAAAAACCTGACTGTTTTTCCTTACAGTATTTAATTCTCTTTTTCATTCATTATAACAGTCATTTGAAAATACCAGAGAAAAGGGTATCCCAACTTCCAGAACTTCATACATCCTTAAATATAGCGAGGAACTACATAGATTGTAAACATTACAGACATCTACAATTGTTTAATTAAATTTTATTCTACTTACAGTAACGACCTGTAGATGAATAAATTATACCTTGTCCCATAGTGATGAGGATGTAACAATTGCAGCCGGCGTTGACGTAGCAGTCAAATCTTTTAGCTTTCCAGATGTGGAACGCGATTTTGACCCATAGCTTGATGGCTTACTATGCTGTTGAACAGTAAGAATATAATCAGTTGCCATAGTCATCTCAAAATATATCACCATAACTTTGAGATCAGATCTCCTCTAAAGATTAAAAAAGTTATGTTTATAGAGAACTCTATTAATTAAACTACTTGAAATCAGTTATCATGGAAATAAAAAAGATAAAAAGATTAATCGAAATGGAAAACCTTCTAGAATGCATGAAGGTAGCTGGTACAAAATGATAGTAATCAGTAGTGGAGATAAATGAAGAAAATAGGGACAGATTTCAGGCTTTGCGAGTAAAAAGGTAAATAAACTGTAGGATGAATAATCCTCACAAATGGAGACCATCGCACTTCATGTTCATGCAATAAAAGATTTTAATTGGAAAGATGTTTGTAAGCCTAAATGTGAGGGCGACTTGGGCCTTAAGGATCTTAAAAGTTGGAATTCGGGGCTGCTTGTCAAGAACCTTTGGGACATTCATCGGAAAAAGGACACATTGTGGGTTCAGTGGATCCATCAGGAATTCTTGCATACGGCTTCCATTTGGCAGAGGCAGGTTCGGAATGACGACTCCCCTCTGATGAAAAGGATGATGCTTATTAGGGATGCCATGTGTGAGGCTCGAGGGTCAGCGGAGGATGCCAGGATGCTGCTTGAGAGCTGGGCCAATGGTCCTACTTTTGATGTTTATGCTGCCTATGAGTTCTTTCGGCCGAAGGGGCATGTCAAGGTTGGGCGAAGACAGTTTGGCATCCTTGCCTTGTTCCTAAGCATGCCTTCATGTTATGGTTATGTGTTAGATCCAACATCCTAACTTGTGACAAGCTTCTATTTTTGGACATTAACTACACCTGCCCCTTGTGTAATGGGGCTGAGGAATCTGTTGGCCATCTATTTTTCCGTTGCCCAATCAGTTCGTAGTTTGGGAGCATATAAGAACGTGGTTTGGCATTTCCAGAGCCACGACTTCGATCCCTAGTGCCCTCAAATGGCTGAAGAAAGACGCCAGAGGATCCTCTTGGATATGCAATGCTAAGAAAATCGCCCTTGCTTGTTCGGTCTATCAAATATGGGCAGCTAGGAATTGTCTTATTTTTGGTAATGTTCAGCCTTCTGTGGAGGGGCTCATTCATAGGATTAAAACCTTTGTACACTAAGTAATATTTACTATGCATCCTCATGTTTTGGTCCTTTTTGATAGCCTAGCTATAGGCCTATAGTTTTTGGATGTTATCCATGGTTCCTAGGTATGCCCAGTGATTGTTTGTACATTTGATCATTTATATATATTTACCGATTCGATGAAAAAAAATAAAAGATTTTAACTCTGTAAGCAACAAGTAATGTCTAGGGGGCTTAAGCCCCATCATTTACACATACAACATTAATTTTATGCAAATGATATTGTATTGATATATGAGACAAAAGAAAATTTTAATAATAAAAATGAATTGTACAGTGTTAAGAGAAGTAGTGTTCTTTGTTCTGTATAAAAGAAATACTAGCTACAGTATAGTTGATTTGAGTTACTCTCCCATCAGTTAAGTTTGTTATCAGTTAGGGCTTGTCCAGTCATGGTTAGCTTTGTTAGTCAGTTACTGCTTGTCCAATCATTTTTGTATAGCTGTCAAGTATAGTTTTGTCTCTAACAGAGTTAGTTAAATATGCATATATATATATATATATATGTTGGAGAAGATGAAGGAGAAAATTCAAGTTATAAACAAGAGGATAAGAAGAGAAGAAGATAAAGATTAATATGTGAAAAGATGAAGGAGAGTTCAAGCTGAGAAGATAAGGATAAGGAAGGATAAGGATTCTCCAGAAAAATCAGATAAGGAAGTCCTAAATTCAAACAAGTCCTAATCTGAAATATGTTGTCGTAATCTAGTCCTATATTTTAGGAGATTTCTTAGGAATTTGTGTCTATATGTTTTGCATCCCTCGAATCAATGAGATTATGGAAGTTTATTCCCCTCATTAAAACTTCCAGCAGTTTATTTTTCATGGTATCACAGCCACAATTCCGTGGTGAATTCTCTTCTTCCTACCGTTGGTAGACTTCTTGAAACTCATGCTATGGTTGAAACTCAATCAGCAAGTGAAGCATCTACCAACTTACCTTCTTCAATGAGGAATACTCAAGTTTTGTCATCTCCAATCACTCTCGATAGTCATTTCCTCCAGATCACTTAGCATAAGCTGAATGGAACCAACTTTAGAGAATGGTTCTAGTCAATTTTGCTGGTTATCTGAGGAAAGGGCAAGGTTGGATATTTGACAGGGACAATTCCTAAGCCTAACACAGACTCAACAACTTATGGTGTGTGGGAGGCGAAAAACTCTACTGTGATAGCTGAAGGGAATGCCAACATTTGGTGTATCAATGTAAGGGTTTTTCAATTTTCAAAACTTTTTCGAAAACAAATTGTGGAAAAATACTTCTTTGCTTAATCATCAAAGGATGTACACGACCCTCTTTTATGGAGGGAGAATGAATACAATAAAGGAAAAATAAAAAAGATAGAAAGAAAGGAAAACTACATATTTACAAAGGGAAACAATATACACAATCTTTAGGAAACTTTCCTAAGACCAGATTAGGAAGTATCCTATTCTGGTTATTGAAACTCCCAAAGAGGCATGATGTCTTCTTCAAGACTTCCCATAACTAGGCTGCCATATCCACCAACACAAACATAAAATGCAGCGGAAAAAAAGCATAAGATCACCTTGCAAGACTTGGTTTCCAAACGACCATATGCATAATATCGAAACCACACCATAGGGTGTTGAGGGATACACTTTATGATGGATTCAAATCTGATGAAGAGGCTGGAATCTCTTTTGGTGGCAGAAACTCTTGCTTCTAGAAGCTCCCGAACAACTCTACAAGGCAGTCTCCTACTACTTGGAATAGAAAACTGGATGACCAATCTGTGTCCCAAAAATACGAGAGACCTAGTCAGTCCACGCTCCTAATGTGGATGAAGCCCACAGCGAGACCTATGTGCTAGACAAGTCTCCTATGGGTGATTAAGCTGGATTTTGGGTCCAATGAGAACAAATTCCCAAATCCATTATAGACACTCTATATGGCTTGGGATGCTACAATAGCAACAAAGAAGAAAGGAGCAAAGGGAGCAATGGAATAGGGTTTAAAGGCTCTGAAGCAAGAAGAAGAAAACGTTAGCCAAGAGAGAATAGCTTGCATCCAATGCAGTAAAAAGCCTATTGTCGTTTTCTTCGTCCTTAACTTATATATTGAATGCCCACAAAACCCTAATCGCCCAATAATGGGACAAATGACTAGAGAGAGAAGAAAGACAAAGGAGAGATAGCCTCAGAGCCTCAAGGACGCACACCATCCTCCTGTTGTCATCCTCAAGCCACATGTCGTCCAAACGGTTGCAAAAAAGGACAAAGAAATCGTGTTGAATCGCGAATCGCGACCCTCGCTGTTGGAAACAGTCGATAGTTCGAATTAAACTGTCGACTGATTCAAATGACCGATCGATAGATTCCTTAATCTATCAATCGGTTTCGGCCACTAGACACTTGACAGCCTCCAAGGTCTATCGACCGTTTCTGTCTCTTTGCACTAAGTTTCTGTAAAGTGCATCTAGGCCCGTCATTAACTCTTAATGGCCCTTTCATTATCTCAAGTTTCTACAAGTTGCAAATTAAAGAAGTCACTATATGGTCTCAAGCAATTTCCAAGGGCCTGGTTCAAGTGACTTAGTGATACCCTCATTTAGTTAGGATACAAATAAGCGCAGATAGACCATAACCTATTCACAAAAATTGAAGCAGACGATAGGAGGACAATCCTTATTGTCTATGTGGACGACATTATCATCACAAGGGATAACATGCACGATTGTAAACCCTGTGATACACCTATGGTTTCAAGCGTTCCGTTGACTGATCAGGGTGATGTATTTCCTAATCCTTCTTTGTATAGAACTCTCATTGGATTTCTTCAATATCTTACCTATACACGTCCTGATATTGCTCTTGTGGTTAATAAGCTTAGCCAATATTTATCTGTTCCTAAAGTTCAACACTGGACTGCATGTAAAAGGCTACTTAGATACATCAAAGGCACAATTGGATTGGGTTTGTGGTTTTCCTCATCTATCAGTGATTTGTCTTTAAAGGTTTACACTGATGCAGATCATGCTGGGTGCAAAGAAACTCGGCGATCAACTAGTGGTTTCAGTGTGTTTCTCAGCAACAACTTGATTGTGTGGGGTTCTAAGAAGCAATTTGTGGTGGCTAGATCAGTAGGAGAAGCTGAGTATAGAGCTATAGCTTTAGGAGTTACTGAACTATTATGGCTGAGATCTTTATTTACCGAACTGGGCTATCCAGTGCATGCTACATCTGTGGTTTGGAGTGATAACTTAGCAGCGAAGAGTATGACTGAAAATCCTGTGTTCCATTCTCGAACCAAGCACATTGAGATTGATGTGCATTTTGTGCGTGAAAAAGTTGAGAGTGGTGAAGTGGAAGTTCGTTATGTTCCTACAGAATTTTAGTTTGCTGATATGTTCACTAAAAGTTTGGCCAGAGATCGGTTTTTGGTTTTTATGCTCTAAGCTTGGTCTACAGGTGTCTCCTGTGCAGCAACATATTTCTCCTACATCATCCTGTTTAAATCGGTTGAAGATTACCGAATATTCTTCTCCAGAGAAGTCTGCTTTGAGGGGAAGTGTGGAAGCATAAGTATTTCTGTTCCAGAATGTTGTTCTTCTCAAGAGAGAAGTCTGCTTTGAGGGGAAGTGTGGAAGAATAAGTATTTCTGTTATGTTTGTTTTGTTTGTTAGCATTATTTGCTAATCAGTTAGTCAGGTGCATAGCGCATAAGCGCCGTTTATTTATGTTCGGTGTTTTGCTATTATATATATAGCTGCACCTCTTGCTATTGTTTAGTAGTAATCATTGTTGTAGTTCCTGATTTGTTAATCTACCGAGAGTTCCTTTCTTCCTCTTCATAATCTCATTTTCTTGTGCCCTAGCACTTCATTACATATATATATTTTGCATCCCTTAGATCAATGAGATTATGGAAGTTTATTGCTCTCATTAAAACTTCCAGCAGTTTATTTTTTAATATATACTCAACTGCCCTTCTGATTTGGTCATTGAGAAATAACTTTCAACAAAGTTTCAGTTCTCTCTCTCTCCCTTTTCTGTTTTTTTTTTTTTCTTCTTCATAGAAGCTCTTGCTTCATTCAGAAATACCTTAGAATCTAAAAATTTTAAACTAAGTTGGCTGAAAACAGAGCATATGAAATGTAAGTTCAATAAAATATAAGTGTGGATGATATTGTTGTTAAACTTGGAGATGCAAGTTATTCCCAAAAAATAAAAAATGTTAATTTGGTTATCTTGGATCAATTGTTAAAAAAGAAAGGACTGGTTGTGGAGGATGTTACTCATAAAATCAAGGTTAATGTGGAGAAGTATATCCAACATTTCTTGCAATCATAAAATTGCTTTAAACGTATAACTGAAGTTTGATTAAATGACTATAAGACCATCTTTGTTGTATGGCTTATAATGCTTTGGAAATTAAGCACTGATCACAACAAGAAATGCACACAAGCGCTTTTGTTAATTAAAAAAGTTTTTTCTCCTTTGCCACCACACATCCAAGTAGGCACTATGTGTTCATCTCTTTTCTAAACCTAACACTCATCTCCTTTGTCACCCTTCATCTCTATAATCATTACCTTCCATACCCACATGACCATTGAAGTCGCCTTTTGTAATGATCTTCTCTCTTGTACATATCATTTGTAATCCAACTTGGGGTGCATAGGTTCTAACAATATTCATAGTTTATTCTCCTACAAAAATTTTAGCTGCAGTAATCATATCTCCTATTCTCTTCACATCCTCAATTCCATCTTGTAAAGTCTTATCCAAATAATTGCCACTCGATTCTTTGTCCAATTCATTGAGAACAAAAGATTATATCCATATATGACAATACTTTAACCTTCTCGGCAACTATCTCGTCTCCTGGAGGCACATAATTTAAATTTTTTGTCCTAATCATCACACCCACCATTCCATAGATTTTCCTATCAAACATGCAATATTCCATGATCCAATCACAGATCAATGATCTTGGATGAGCTTCTTTACTCAAATACCTCCATGAGAGTGCTAAAACCCTTGCAAATTTGACATTACATCTAGGCATTGTTACATCAACTCTAACTCGGTTTCACTAGATGCAAGCAGTGTAACGTGATGCTATGAAGGGTGATGTCCCGATGATTTTTCATTTGTCTAAAATTCATGTTTGTTTGACCCAACAAGTTATACATTCACTATTGGAGACCTAATGCAAGTATCTTCCATCTAGACTTGGGATTGACAATAGACAAAAATCCACATGTGGAGTTCTCAATTTCAAATAACATAGTTACAAAAAGAAACAAACAAATAAATGACTGCTTGTGACATACTAACCGTTAGAGCATCTCGTCTGCTTGAGACTAAACAAGCACTTCTTTCCATGACATGACACAGTCTGAGTTTGTTAAGTGTGTCCAAAACAACCTGAATTGATTTCCTCAACTTATTGGATTCTGTCAAAATATTCTCCTGCACCTGGACATGTTAAATTAAAGTTAAAAAAAAAGATAGATAAATAACAAAAATTATAAGTAATTAATTATTAAATCACTCAATAGATATACAGAGCTTATAAATTACAGAAAATGTTGCTAAAAATTGTTTCACAATTGCTGTTAATAATGGTTTCACAATTACTTTTGCAGCCAATGGAAATGTACTAAAGTCAATAAATCAACCAAAATGGTTCAAGGACAAAAACCTGCAAAGAGATTATTTTGCAAAAGTTAATGTCCAAATTTTTCCTTCCAGCTAGATTCACGACAACATCTGGTAAGAGAAGCTCTGCAACTTCAGGTTTCACCAATACAATATCTTGGCATAATCTGAAAGCAACAAAAGAAATATAGTGAATTAAATTTGATTAAATCTATGTGAACTACAAGAAAACCTGAAGCATGTATATTGACACAGGGACTGCTGATAAAGGTTCTTTGACAGAAGAGAGGAATACCTCAAAATCATATCCTCACAATAACCAATCAGAACATAAACAAGTGGAGAAATCCATGTCTCAAAATTTTTTCCATCAGTCCTCCATGCAGTAGATTTCTCCAGTGAAATAGCTTCAGCTGATAATGACATCAAATCAGTGCTAAACGCGAGAAAAGAAAATAAGAAATATATAAACACATAGTCACGTACATATATATCCTTTGATAATGAAGACAGTTATATTGATAATGCCAAAGAGAAGCATATACTCTGTACACATGGTCAAAGACAAAAAGTCAAACTGAAGCTCTCCTAAAGGCAGAAAGAACCCCCCCCCCCCCTTTTTTTTTGGTTGGGGGGGGGGGGGGGGGAAGGGGGGAATTGCATCTTTTTTTATGAAGATTCTTTCATACTACAAATATCTCTACATTCTCATTTAGTTAATCCTTGACAAACCACCTCAAGATGAAGAACATGATCGGCCACAAAACAATAATGTAATATAATACAAGATAAGAGACACAAAACACAATGTCACTCTTGGAAAATGCTATTGGTACCCCTTGGGCTACACAATGCATGTAAAATGACAAAAATACTCTCATCTAAGGCAACGAGATGGTGAGGTGCAAGGGGTATTTTTGTCATTTGTATGCACGTGTGTAGCCCAAGATATAGCCTTTGATGTACCAATAGCATGGTCTGACACTCTTTTAACCATTTTCATATAGAGTAGCAGGAATAAAACAAAATTCAACTTCTATAAATTTGCTTCCAAGTGGTACTTTAACAATAGCGGACATGTACTTTTGCCTGTATTAATCCACAGCCAGATTAGCACAACAAACAGTGGCAGAGACAGCATTATATTTGGAAAAGAGACAGGATCAGGTTTGTCATATACATCAATACCAAGCATTCAATCCCACGGTCTGTCATATAATTATTAGATAAAATATTTAAGGTTAAAGAAAGGTGAGGGCAACAGGAATCATATTGCATAAATTGGGCTTCACTTGAAACAAAAACAATTACACTATTCATTTTTCAGAAATTATTTAGAAAGACTCTTCATTTTCCCTGAAATTGTAAATCCTTACCATTAGATAAATCCAGTTAACAATTTTTTATTCGCATTTATGCAGTTGATTATAAAGCTGTCAAATTGACATGCTAATAGCAAAACTGCCAAAATAATTGATGGAACTGACTACAAGCATCAACACGCTGCCTTCATAAGTTACAGCAAATTGAGAGACAAGAAGACCACTTATGTTGTAAATAAAGTTATACTGGGAGAATCCTTGACCACTCAACAGACTTTGGGTCATTGATATCCATATAAAAAAGTGGAGGAGAACAAATTAATGCAAAATGACACCAAAATCAAAAAGTGGAGAAAGTTATTGTGAAATGATGCCCAAGAATTGATGGTGAAATTAAAAAGGTCAAAAAGAGAGTTTTCACGAAAAAAGGGTGCGACAAAAGAGATTGCAAAATAGAAAATGGGGCCAACCAAATGTAAGTGCGATGACCATTGCTATACGAAATACTACAAAAATGGTTTGAGGAGAGCCAAAGAGAAAAGCCCCAAATCAAAAGGAGTCTTGGAGAAATGAAGTGGTACAAGAGAAATTAATAACTAAGAGAGCTTGCTACAATATTTTACATAAATTCTATAATGAAGAAATGGCAAAGAGGTATAGTTTGGTCAAAACAACAACATATCCAGCCGTTATCCCACTATGTGGGGTTGGCTACATGAATTCTAGACTTCTATGTGGGTTACATCCCAACAGATAGTTTGTCTAGAATTCATATTTAGATCCGACTAAGTTTTACGCTGGCTATCGGCTACCTAACGCAACCCTCCTCCTTTATCCGGGTTTGGGACCGACAGTGGATAATATCCACTGGCGGAGTAATGATGAAATGAAGTTTGAACACCATCTTCACATGGAGAAATTTCATGAGATGGTGGTGAATGAAGATAATTGATATAGTTGTGTTCCATAACTTAGTTGACATGGTGAAACCAATAAGTACAATATGGAAACACAACTAATAGTTTGGTCAAAAGAGAAGCAAAAAAAGGCAGTTGTTGAAGCAAAATCAAAAGCTTATAAAAATTTATACCAAGGACTTAGACACAAAAGATGAAGAGAGAGAGAGAGAGAGACACACACACACACATATATATATATAACAAGGGAATTAAGCAAAGTGAAATGCATAAAAGAGATAAAAACCAAACAGTACTAGCGAATGAGAGGGCAATCATTGAAAGATGACTCCAAATGGAAAAAAATAAAAGCAAGCATTAAAAAAAAATGAATGGTAAAGTAGTTGAAGCAGATAATATACTAACACAAGTACTAAAATGCATGAGAAATGGGGGTATTTTCTGTTAACAAAATTATATAATGTGATCCTTAAGTTAAAAAGGATGTTAAACGAGTGAAGGAAGACCACTTTACTGGTTATTCAAAAGAATAAAGAAATTGTTAAAGTTATGGAAATTACACAGGAACCAAGCTAATGAGGGACACTATGAAACTTTAGGAGAAAGTGATTGCACAAAGATTAAGAAGAGAAGGCAAGAGGTCAGAAAACCAACTTGGTTTCGGGCCTGGTAGATCAACAATGGAAGTTATATATTACTTAGTCACCCTAGAAAAAGCTTATGACAAAGTTCCTAGACGAGTCTTGAGGGTTTTGGAGAAGAAAAGAGGTCAAGTCGCTTATATATAGCTTTTTAAAGACATGTATTATGAAGCAGAAACATGCATTAGAGCACATTGATATTTAGGCTTTTCCAATTACAATGGATTACCTCAAACATCTACATTAAGCCATACCTATTCGTGTTGAAGAATTTGAATTAGTTTTGCTGGAAAGACGGAAAAGAGAGAAATATTTGGAGAAACCTAATTTTATTTTTAAAATCAGATTACAAGATGGGATAAGGTGATAAGGTTGTTAAGGAGATAAGATTCCAAGATTACAGAGATGAGGCAGTTTGCTAAAGATAATTCCAGCGAGTTGAAAGTTCAGTTGATGTAGTTTATCCTCTAAGACTAATTAAAATTTGTTCCTGATTTTTATGGGATATTTTAGATGATTTTTTGTATAAATACCCCATACTTGAATTCAATAATGAACAAGCTAGCTTACAGAATTATTCAGCTTATTTCATTCTTGTTGATCAGTTGATAATTTGTCATAGTAATGGATGAACTCATTTAACATATTCAAGCAGAGGTTGCCCACTTGTGACTGCATCATCTTGGAAGCTTTGTTCATCTATGTAATGTACAGGAAGTTATACAAATAATTCTCCCTTCTTGTTTTCAATGTTGAGAATGTTAGTATTCTTCTACTTGACTCTTCATTGGGCTTGTTTAAGAACCCTATATCCTTTCTTCCTTTGTTTATTTCTACCAATATGATATTCTATAGAATGGGCTTGACGTTGATTTTGAGAATCAATTATGATTTCCTTGGTGTAATCTGGTTTTCCCACTATGTATCATTGAATTCAGGTGCATACTCCTTCCAAAATTCCTCAATTGTTTGATTGTGGCTAGATTTACTCTCAGTTTTTGACTGATCTTCTTTCCCCTTGACATTCCTTTGAAGTACATCTTAAATTTTTCCCAGTAAGGCAATTGTACCTAGTGTTCTCAATCCCAAGGTTCCGGACTGTCTTAGTTTGTTTCTCCCATTGCTCATTTTCTTGTGTTAGGTTGGAACTCAAGCCAACTCTAGCCTTGACTCGTTCACTTTGTTTTATCCTATTAAACAACTATACTTTCTATCCATTTTCCTAGGCTCCATTATGCATGAAAACATCCTTCTTCTATGCTAGAGAAGCTTCACAAATGTGTGAGCTTAGAGCTATATATCTCTATTCGTGTAATTCCTCTATCTTGTTTGACTTGGCTACTCTAAACCCCTTGTTCATACACTTGCTTGCCTTTCTCTTCTTCTCCTTTCCTTGATCAATGAACCTCTACTTTGTTGAGAGAAGTAGTTCTATTTGTCTTGTACAGAGGAATATTAGCTACAGTTCTGTTAAGTGTTGTTATAGTTTAGTTAAGTCTGTTAGCTAGGATTTGTCCACTTGTCTTTATACAGCTGTTGAGGTTAGTTGTATCTCTAACAGAATCAATTGAGTCACAGTCCATAAATACTCAACTGCTCTTTTGGCTTCAACGTCAAAAATCATTTTCAGCAAATTTCAGTTTCAGTTCACTCTTTTTCAGTTTCTTTCTTTTTCTTCATAGAAGCTCTTACTTCATGGTATCAAAGCCAACAACTTGTGTCAATGGCTGGAAATCAAGAACAATCAAGTTCTTCTCAAAGTCATTCCTGCTCCTTTTCTTTTGCCTCGCAATATGATTTCCCCTCCATAGCTAGAGCTTTCAATTACAGTCCTATCAAACTAGATAGTAACAACTATCTTTTTTGGAAAGCTCAGATCTTCATGACAATTAGGGCTCTTTCAACTTGATCTCCATCAACAAATCAGAGAAATCTCCAATTAAATATCTACCAGATCCAGATTCTGGTAATCCTAATGCATAGAAAGTAAATGAAGAATATCTCGCTTGGCTCAAATCAGATCAGTAACTACTGGGGTGGCTTTTCTCTACAATCGACAAACAAGTTCTAGCTCAGGTAATTCATTGTGAATCCACAGTAGGGTTATGGTATGTTCTTGAGAACTTATATTCTCAGCAAACTATTGCCAAATCTTTTCACTTAAAACAACAATTAAGATCTATCAAAAAAGAGTCTCTATCGGTGAATGAATAGTAATTATGAAACTGCTGTTGGTCTATTTACCTATAAAATGGACGATATTAACCTAGAGAAGGTTCAGTACTTACTATTGATGCATGAACAAAGGTTATCTGTTAAGAAGTCTTCATCATCTTCAGCCCTAAATTTTGAAGGCATAACTTTGATGAATGCAAATGTTGGATCTCACTGGTCAACGAATGGCAGCGGTCCTATTAACAGAAGGCAGGGTTTTTCTAATAGAGGAGGTGCAGGTCGAGGTAGATCTAACACTAGAAAAATATATTGTCAATTGTGTGGGAGACCAAGTCATTTTGCTGACAAATGTTACCATAGGTTTGATAGAAAATTTCAATATTTTCCCACTCAACTGAATTTTACCTAGGTATATAGCCATATACAAATCTCCTTTAGGCTAAACAAGGTGCTGATAATAGTATACAAACACAGAATGTCATTTGTATACAGCCTCTGGGCATGTGACCAGATATCTGTACAAATTTCATATACCCAAAACGGGGACACCATATCTGAGTCATTTGATTGCCATGACAGTGGTACAAGTTCTGCATCCACCTTAAACCCACAGCATTCTATCATTTTCAGGCATCAATTAGCTGTTTGGTGAGATGATCACTGACTTCTTGACCTTTAAACCACATCTTCACTAAAGTTGACCAAGAAAAGTAGTTCTTCCCATTCACCTTAGTGGTGATGACTGGTGAACCAGACAGGCTCAGAACAACAACCAAAGGACTAGAAAAGGTCACCTCACAGCTGGACATGATTAACCAGGAGAAGAAAGGAGCCAGGTGCAATCAGAGAGATACAACAAGAATAAGAAAAGAGGTCTCATGCACAAACCCTAGCTTCAAATAAACAGAATGCAGGAATCAACAATGATCTCAGATTAGAAGACACCAAATCAGAATGCAGATCATGGAAGGACATTGTGATCAAGGAAAAGAAGTATGATACGACTAAGAACTGACTAAGAATCTGAATTCCAAGCAATTGATCTGAATTCCTGGCCGACAGCTGCAAGGAATTGATCTGAATTCCTCATAGATCATCTGGATCTACTCCAACTCAATTCTCAATGGCTCCAATACCATGAAATCGAGAGAGAGAGAGGGAGAGAGAGAGAGAGAGAGAGAGAGAGAAAGAGAGACTCTGACTTCTTTTTGAGGGAAAAACTCAGATCTCAATCTATTCAGTTATACATATGCCTTTTAGGTACAAGCTCTGTTACATATAACACATAAACTAACTACCTATATTTGTAACGGTAAGTATAGGCACAAAAAGAAAAAACAAATGTATGGCCATGTTTAAAAATAAATTTCAATAAACAAAAAGGCCTATAACAGATTCCCCCCCCCCCCCCCTAATGGAGCAGGTAACAGGTGGACTAGATAGAGCAGCATCAGCAAGCCATTGATTTTTTATTTCACTAGCCATCTAATTGTCAGACTAATTGAAACAATTTCTGATCGGTTCTCATGTCCATAACTAACTTTTGGTAGTTTGGAAAATCTTTTAACAATTCAATTAATCACTTTCTAGAAGAATAATCCAGAAATACTACTGTTTCTCATGAATAGCGTCTACAAGGTGGTTGGATTTAAGACCTATATTTAAGAACAATTGCCTATTCACTTGTAACTTCAGCCAGATATCCTAAATTTAACATTACAAATTTTGGCTCCTCTACAGGAGGACCCAATGAGTAATCCTCATAACAAGTGAAGAGCAATACTTCCACAGAGAGTCACAAAATAACAGCCACCGAAGGGAGGGGGAAAACAACGAAAGCACAAGAAAATGGAATCAACAAAATTGAAAACATATGAATGGCCTACAGAAATAAAACTAATGAAAAAATCACAAAGTGAGGAGAGATTTTTCCAGTAACCTATGAAAGTATTCTCTAAATTGTCGGTTAACAAAGATCAAACAAATAATATGCTCTCGTGAAATGCTAACACATTAAAGCAAAATAAGCTAAAAAAAGATACAGCCCATAGCAAACAATTTGTATTCTCTAAATTGTCGGTTAACTAAGATCAAACAAATAATATGCTCTTGTGAAATGCATTACACACATTAAAGCAAAATAAGCTACAAAAAAGATACAGCCCATAGCAAACAATTTGTATTGAACAGAACAAAAGGTTAACTAATGAAAAAGCCAGGAGCTATAATATCCATGAACAAAATGCAACAAGATTCCAGAAAAACAAAAGTGAAAGAAAAAAGAATAAGTAAACAATTAAAAAAAAGAAAAAGAAAAGAAGACCAAGGTATAGAACTACCATCAAATTTTCTCTCTTGATCAACTAGAAATTTGTGCACTAGATCCATATTAACACCCTTGCAATGGACCTACAACATAGAAAATAACATTTCATTAGTCAAAACAGAAAATGGGGAGGGGGGGGGGCATAACTAAATCTTAAGAATAATAACATTGAGATGAACGAGCCATAGTCAAACCAGAAAATAATATGTTCAGCTGAGAAGAAGACGAATTTATGAGTCGCACCATTACGTTAGTTTACAATAAAAAAGATGTATGGCAAATATGCCATGTTCAGCCCCTCCACTTTCCTACATTCAGTTTCTCAAGCCATTCTCTTTATCTAGAAAAGTTAGAACCATTCATAATTGAGTTCATTACATGACACAATCTGATCCACGTGAAACAAAAAAACTTGCAACTCTAGGATTCTGAACAAGTGACTCTGAAGTATCCAATCAACAATAACAACAATCCCAAGCCTCAATCCCACTAGGTTGGACTCTAGAGTCTCCAATCTGATTAGCAAAAAATAAGATCCAAAAATTCATACTTAATAGAATAAGAAAACATGACTTCTGGACAATTAGAAGCTTACCTCAATCAGAGACCTCTCACATGAGTCAAACGATAGCAAAGCTCTCTGGCCCTTCTCAGTTGAGAGTATCCCCTGGTTTATATTAAAAATAAGTAAAACTTCCATGGTATGGCCTTCTGGTACTGAATGGCCAGACAACAGTCATGCAGTGATTAAGTTTTAAAGTAACAAATTCACCAAAAGCTCCATGATTCCATTCAAGAATAGACAGGAATTGCAAAGCAGACAAGCAAGAGCTAAGAAAGATTTAAGATCTGGTTCTTGAAGACAAACTGACAGATTCTCTGACACGAGTCCAAGGCCAATGTGCAGTTTACAACCATGAAGAGCATGAAAGTTGTAAATATCATGAGCACAAGCGTGATAGAAATTGTGCATATTCAAGTCCATAACTTTGTCAGAACCCAAATAGATGAAACTAAATGCATCTGAATTATTCTGCTTAGTATCATAAAAGTGAGCTCGCTAAAGAGAAAATCATCTCCGGATACCCGAGTGCAATAAAATATTCTATTCACACAACGGTATGCAAGACACTAGCTTAAACATTAGAATAATGCACCATGCTTCACTCCCACTAAGTGCGGCCAGCTACATGATCATTTCTAATAGTAGTAGTGTGTACACTCATTATATAAATAGTGCTCTTCCTTCATTTCTTTTTTGATATGATAATACAGATTTCACTTCATCCTATCTCTTTCTCTTGGATTCTTCATGGTATCAGAGCCATGTGGTCTTAGAAAGAGAAATTTCCTGATAGTTATTGCAACCAAATATGCAATAGGAGTTTGCTGGAGTTCACAATTTGAGTTTGCAATTGAAGTTCACAATTGGAGGTCGCATGCGGAGTTCGCTTGAAACTTACAACTGGAGTTCACTTGTTGCAACTGGATCTTGAAGATATTATCATGTTTAAGGTATGAATAAATACATTCAGAACGTTATAATTTTAATTTTACCAACACAGTACTCATGAGATCACTAATACTATATTATCCATGATAATAATTAATGATATTCTTTGTATTTTAATTCTTCAATACAATTTTAGAAATTTTATAATACTTTTGTTACTAGTCAATCTGTTTATTAATATTTTTAATATTTATAGTACTAATATTTTAAATAAATGTAAGAAATATTATTTATTTTTAGTCAAATTTAAATTTCATATTATTTAAATTAATATTGATATAAATAGAATTAATATTAATTTTAGTTTGCTAGAATCCTAGTTTTTTTTTTTTTTTCCCAAACACAGCTAGAATGTTTTCGCCAAAACTTTATTTTTCACTTTATTGTTGAATAAACAGTAAAAATAGAGTTTTAGTTTTCTACTTAGAAATTTTTTCTCATTTGTACTTGATTCCCTGGTTTTTGTCTCCTGTGGAAACATTTTAAGAAAATAGGGGCTGTTTTCTACAACTTAGGGGCTGTTTTCTACAACATAACAGCCCTATATCTTCACTCATGTTGGCTTTGATGTAAAAAGGAGAAAACACAGCAAAATACATGTACATCAAATTCAATGGAATAGCAAGAACCACCACATACAAATACAAATAGAAAGACTACGATCGACTTACCTGCATAGTCTGTGACGTCATATCAATTATCTTAACACAATCATCCATAAGATACTTCTTCAGAAGTCGTACAAGTGAAATTAGAAGTGCTTCAGATATGCCTGTCTCCATACGGACAGTGAATTCTGTAGCATTATCAGGATTGAGAAATCGACAAACATGTGTCTGACCAGAATCTCCAGGAAGACGGAAAACAACACCATGCGGATCCCCAATACCAACCTGCAGTCACTATTTCAAAATCAAATCAAACTAACAAGAATTAAATAATAACAAAAAAAAAGATAGTTAGATGTAAAATACCCTTGATATAAAATCAGACAACAACAAACTAAAACCATTTCCATCGTCCAAACCACACAAGGGGACTAGTGCCCAAACTGCCTGGGCAATTTGACTGTCACAAAACCAGTAACTATCTCCATCAATATCTTCTGCATTGCCTTCTCTCTGAAAAGTTTCCCCCATGACAAATTTCTCATGCAATGCTTTGAGACTGCAAGAACCATAAAGCAAAGATGTTCACACAAGCAAGACCAGAATGTTACTAGTCATATAAGTTCATTACTTCTCAGGTATTCAGCTCCATTTGGGTCATTTTAGATCATTAACAACCAAATTCATTCCCACAAGAACCTTAATTTTTGTACAACATAATCAGGAATGTTTTGGTGCAACAAAAATAAAATAAAATAATCTTTTAGAGTCAAGCCCATTATCATCTCAAGTTCAACTAAAATAACATAATTTCACAGAAGTGAAACTTGACCACATAGTTTACTAGACAACTCCATGTAAAGAGTAAAAAGAATATGTTATCATTTGCAATTAGACAAATACAGGGAAGTTCTCGTGTTAAAATCCCAAATCTATTCACAACCATAGTTCTGTACTTGTGTAAAAAGGGTGTACAAACTCTGCTCTTTATACTATTTCCTTTCTTATTGAGGAAGAAATGGAAAGTACCTGCATAGCAGTAATCTTGGTGGCAGATAGCAAGATCTCTTCACAAACTGAATATATTGGTCAAATCGGAAGTGAAGAGGAGAGAGAGAATCAGTAAGTACAGCTATAACACCAAATCAACCATAAAAACCATGTATGACAACATTTTCAACTCTTAACCTTCACTAAGTGTTCCTTTGGCAAGAATTCTCGGCATAGTTGCTGGTGAAATTTCTGTATCCCCTCAAGCACATCTATTTTAGGAAAAGGCTCCAATTCCTGATATAAGAGTACATCTGAATGAGTTAGTCAACTGCCCAGGAATGCACAGAAACAAACACTGACCAAATTACATCAAATATTGGCATAGATACTATAATCCTACGTCAAGAAAAATATTCTAATGATTGTCCAGTTCATATTTTCGTGTTATTCATAAGAGATTAATTTATAAATGTGGGGACCAGAATAGACATACTCTTATGTACTCATACAGCAATGGGTCAGAATCAATGGTAAGTTGATTGAGCAATGACAGCACATGGGATGATTGAGGGACAGAAAGATCACTATTAGATCCTGAAGGAACACATCCAACCAACTTTGATACCAAAAACTGCAAATGATAAGCGACTCTATGAGAAAGCAGCAATCACAAATATCAAACTTAATAGAAACATTCCAAATACTAATATAAGATGTAAACCTGAAGTTGTTCACCAAGAACACGAGCTGTCTCCTTAGATGGATTGCTTCTAAATGTTTGGAGCAAAGTGGAAATTATATAACAACATTGTTCTTGTAATGCATGACAACCAACAAATTGCCCCACCAAGTTGAAAAGATAACTGTAAGAAGTTGTACATCAGTTCCGAAAAAAAATAACTACAGCCAATTAAAATGGCCAAAATAAGCATCTGGGTCTTGAAACCTAGCTGAAGCCATACAAACGTAAAATAAAATAATCATGGCAATCGAGTGTCACTAATTTACATGAGAAATTTGAACCATAGCTTCAATATGCAGAACATAATGGATCTTTCACTTTCTCATTCTCTTTCCCAGAAACTTGAAACACAGTCAAAAACCAAGATACAATGCCATATACATGTAGGGAAAGAAAGAAGCATACAACTAAAAGGCCTCTGCTACACAGCAAACAACCTCATCAAAGCCTGCATGGAAATAAATTAAGGTGACCCTCTCCACACAAATATACAACATCTTTTGTACTAAAATGACCTATTTCAAACAATTTTTAGTCCTATTTCAAACAATTTCCCAAATTACCAGAACAACTCTTCATTTAAGATCAATCGAAACATTGATAAATTGGTAGCACCAGAATACTAAATCAAAACCAAGATTCATAACATCATTGTATGAACCTATAAAACTCCAAAGCATTTTCAAATACTCCCTTTCTCTGGTTGGCCTCCTGTGCAGCACAAATTTAAGGGAGCCAGGGGCATTAGCACCCTACCTAAACAATACTGTCTG
This sequence comes from Diospyros kaki, assembly GCA_036245055.1. Taxonomy (NCBI): domain Eukaryota; kingdom Viridiplantae; phylum Streptophyta; class Magnoliopsida; order Ericales; family Ebenaceae; genus Diospyros; species Diospyros kaki. Next base: position 12,111,812 of record BSEG01000003.1, read on the forward strand.
GAAGGAAACAAGATGAAACCTCTCACAAAAAGCATCTCTAAGAGCAGTAAAACAATTAGCATCGATAAGATTAAATAAGAAGGGCAATACCTTCCCATCTACTTGGAGACAATATGCTCACTTTATCTGCCTACTTAACATTGCATTTTATTTTTCCACAATGACAGCTCATTTAATATCCCTTATCATCTTGCTAGTTATCTTGGCATCTTTTGACACTAGATTAAATCATATAAACATGTAAAATGAAAAAGTTTGCACTGTATATGGCTTTGATTTTCAGATCTAACCATATCCATGAACTCAAAAGATTTGCATGATCAGTCAATTCCATTCACTATGACATTATAATTACCTACATCAGTAAGTAGACTCACTTAAAAGTGCTTGAGAGAGCAGCTCTATGCCCAAGAATATTAATGAGCACTTCAATTCCAGCTAAGCGATGGCATTTGTGCCTATGATGAACTGCTTCTGTAACTTTGTAGTGCATTTCCATGATGAACTGCACAATAATGACAGTAGATACACTGAGAACAAACATTAATAAATCTTAGGCACTCTAAGACCACATGGGTATGAAGTGTAAATAAATAGAAAGAAAGTTATGCGAGGAAAAGCCCTCAAACGATGTGATATTGAGACTGAACCATCACCATAAAAACTCTATCAGGACGGAAGATGTTAATCTTGTCGGCAACACCAAAACTTCTAGAATAATCCTCCCTGCAGAAGTGCACGAGAAGGCACTAAGACTCAAAAACAAAAAAGAAGGGAAAAAAAACAGAAAACCTCATCCCAAAGCAATATAATTCAATGATGCTGGAAAAGGAAAAAAAGATTCACATGTCCAAGAATCCATCAACAACGGTTTGAATTGCATGAACTATTGCATCTTTGGAGAAGCAAGGAAGCATGGGGTCTGCTCCGTTAGAAGCAAGAGACAAAATGTGGCTGACAATAGATACCTGCAATAAAAGAAAAGAAGTATGAAGTTTAAGGAAATGGGAGGGACAGTTTACTCCACTTAATTTGATCAAGCTAACTAGAAAACAGAAATATATGTGAGGAGAAGGGAAACAGATCAGTCAATACTGAATGATTCAGGTAAAGGCCAAAGGAATGCCCTTCCGGTATGTGGGGCTTCCTCTTGCGGCTTAGAAGCTAAGAGTGAGCTTTTTTGCGCCTCTTATTGACAAAATTTTAGATTGTATCAGTTCATGGACAGCTTCTTCATTATCATATGTTGGGAGAACCGAGCTTATTCAGGCTGTCCTACAAGAGACCGAATGTTATTGGCTTTCGATCCTCAATGTTCCTGGTGCTGTGATTGATAATATAGCCCGGTTGTGTAGGCTCTTCTTATAGAATTCTAAGTTCTCATTGGTTCCTTGGAGGTCTGTGTGCATGCCTAAGTCTAAAGGTGGCCTGGGTCTCAGAGATCTTAAAAGTTGGAACACTGGGTTGCTATCCAAGTTATTATGGAAAATTCACTCCAAGAAGGACTATCTTTGGATGAAATGGATAGGCCATCAGTATTTAGGGGCAGCATTCATATGGGAGAGGGAAGCAGAGAGGATCATTCCTCTTCATTCAAAAAATTGTTGAGTATCAGGGACACTCTTTTACAGGATGGAGGTTCCCTCAATGGTGCATTGTCTATTTTTGAAGGGTGGGACAAAAGTGGGTCCTTATTCCCAAACATGCTTTCATTTTGTGGCTGTGTGCCAAGGCGAAAATTCTCATGAATGATAAGCTTTTGTTCCTTGATATCGATCGTTCATGCCTTATGTGTGGCGTTGCTAATGAGTCCGTGGGTCATATTTTCTTTCATTATCAGGTTAGCTTGGACATTTGGAGCTCGATCAAGACTTGGCTTGGCCTTGCTCATGCTATGTTTCGCTGCCAAGGGCGTTAAAGTGGTTGCAGCATCAAGCTAAAGGGTCCTCTTGGCTGAGTCGGGTTAAAAGGATGGCTTAGGCAGTCACGGTCTACCACATTTGGGTTGCTAGAAGTCGTGTTGTTTTTGAGAATGTTAAACCTTGTTGTGAGAGCATTTCCTATAGGATTGAAACCTTTGTATATAAAGCTATGTTTTCTTCGTATCCCCATGTTTTGATCCAGTACGAGTCTCTTGCTCAGGGGCTATAGTCTTGGTGTTTCTCTTTGTCCCGGGTATGCCCAGAGTATAATATATGTTAGAATTATTAGTATATATTATAAGTATTATATGTGTGTTTTATTTTGTAATTAAATGAAACCCATAGATTTAAGACCCATTATGCTAATTATAAATAACAAGCTAAGAGAGGCTAGTCTCTTAGGTTTTTCTCTCCTAATTATTTTCTCACACGGTATCAGAACCACCGGTGAGACAAAAAAACCCTTGCCGTCGAAACCCTAACTGTGTATCGTTTTCCAGCCTACTTTTAAACCCTAACCGTCACTGCCTATACTGAAACGCCACTGTCCAGCCACCAACTCACCACACCGCCACCACCCTTGAGTTCGCCGCCTCCAGATCAGCCGACTGCCGAAGAATCGCAGCCCCCAGACTAGCCATGTGCCGCCATGGCAGAGACAGGTTCTGCCATGGCAGCCCCATTGCCGATGGGTTTGTTACTGGAAGAGAGAGAGAGAGAGAGAGAGAGAGAGAGAGAGTTGCCTCCACTGCCAGCCACTCAGTCAAAAACCAGAGGAAAGGGGTAAACTAATGGGAGGAGGAAACTGCATCGTGGAAATTTTTTATTTATTATTTATTTTTTATTTTTTCCAACATGAATTCAAATACAAGGGTACTCGCATTTTATCAAATCTCTGGAACACTGCCTAAATATACCCTAAACCACAATGGTATCAAGCACTTTGTCCCTTTTATTTATTGGAAAACTTTAATTCGTATAGCCAACCCCAGCTAGCAGAATTAATGCTTGATATTTTGTTCTTGTTATTAACTCAAGCAGGGAAGAAATTCCAGAGTAATTCAGTTCTTTTCTTTTTCATTGGCAAGCTAGAATTCATGTAACTAACATCTAGTCGAATTAAGACTTGATATGCGGTCATTGTGTTGTGTTTAAAAATCAAACATTCTTACAGTGTCTTCAAATGCACAAGTTAAAAGTATATTGACCATATTTACAAGATATGACAGAATAACTGAATATATGGCCAAAAATGTCCTAGAGACACCATCCAAGACACATGGATTAGAGTGTCTGTCTATGTATAGAAGGGGAAGAGGAGGGGGGGAGGGGGATACTGCTGAAAATTTTTACAAATGAAGCATGCTTGGAAAATTACAGTAGGAATCTTTCTGATAAATTATATGAAAAAAAAGATTTAAGATTGGACAAAGAAAGTCTTATTAAAAGGATCAGAATATGCATGATATGTGCATATTCTGCCGAAGCAAGAGAATTTCTGACATTAGATATGTTGTGGACTATATGTGTGCATGTGCGTGCGCACGTGTGTGCGGCATAGTACGTCATCCCATGCATTCAGGCATAGATCCTCCCAATATGAATGGTCCACTTACAATATTTGAAAGAAAGATACAATTCAGACTAGTTATATAATTTAACATGTTAGGCACTCCAGTATATGCAAGTATGTTAAGACATCAAACAATGATGGTTCTCTTCTTGATTACTAGAAATTTGCCCCACAATTAAAGCAACAAAATCCGTCGAAAATCTACATCCTTAATTTAAATCTAGATTGGTGGAAACAAACCATATGTTTCTTTATGAGATTGTCTCTTTCATTCTCAGATATCTCAGCAATGCTCAAAATTGAACTTTGAAGCACAACCCCACTCTTTTCCCATCCAGAATTCTTACTGCAATGCAGTGCCATGCAAACTGAAAAGATTGGCACAAAATAATTTTTAACCAGAAATGCTGTGTGTTGATGGACCACCTGAAAGCAAAACCATAAGAGCTATAAAAACCAAACAAGGTGACAATAATTATAAAATACAAACACAACTAAGTAAAAAAGTGCTTGAAACCTCCACAAGGAACACTACTCCCTAGTTAAATAGAGACAAGGTTAAACAACAAACAGGTCAACCATGAGTAATGATATGTTTATGTTAACAGCGTATTTCTATATTTCAGCAATCTAACCCAAGGTTATATGTGTGAATAGTAAATATCTACCAGTAATATGAGTACAAGGGGAGTGAGCCCAAGAAGGATATATGCAACTCCCCATCTCTACCATGGGGTAAACAATTCAAATGCCTTCACCTGCCATGTGTCAGTCTGGTTGTGACCTGTCATGTCCCACAGACCAACATCAGTCACAAGACGCAAGCTATTCTTTCTAGCTTGGTGAAAGCTGTGAGGAGTCCTAATCTCGAAGTGTAAGATTTACACTATCTCATTTGTCAAGAACCTCTACCTTGGAAGTGTATTTCTCATCATTTTTAGTTCCTTAGGGTCATTACCAATCAATTCTTCTTCCTTAGTTTCTCAACTATAAATAGTTGACCCATACTCAACTATCCCATCCTCAGCCCTTCAGGCAACAGTTGACAGTCCTCGCTGTAACCTCTTATATTGAGTCTATGAATAGACATATTATAAGAATAGAGCTTTGCTGGAACCTCTCCAACCCCATGTTTTGATGTGCAGTGGATCATGGCAATTTCTGATTGATTTTTGAGTTCATGGAGTAGAGCTTCTCCTGAGTCACAGGAAGAAATGTATTTAGAAAATTATATTCCTTTTAGCATCATGATGCATATTTGACTTGAGAGGATTTTGAGAACTTCAAGGATGTAGAATTTCGATTTGTTTCTAAGGGGAATCATTCTCATTTCCTTACAATTGTTCATGCTGAAAGATCCCTCCCTCTTTCTTCGTTCTTTTTTGCATTTTCTTGATTAACCGTCCTTGTAGGTAACCTTTTGTACTTTGTTCTGTACAGAGCTCAGCATATGGCAGTTTCTTTCTCCATATGTATTGTTACCTCTACAAGAGAGAGAGAGAGAGAGAGAGAAAGACAGAGAGAGAGAGAGAGAGAGAGAGAGAGAAAGACAGAGAGAGAGAGAGAGAGAGAGATCTTGTGAGTTGCTTTGGTTAAAGCGCATGTTTGACTATCAACATCCACAATGAATAGAATTAATGTGTAATAACCAGGCAACTTAACAACTATTCTGATCCAGCTCTCTATATGCTCCAGACTGACGGAGAATGTTAAACTGTGTGTTTCTACACTTCTGCATCTATCATAGAGCACAAGGATGAAGAGTAAACATGTAAACTAACATAAACGCAAGGGGAGATAACCTAATATACAGATTAAAGAAACTATAGTTATTTCTAACTAGTCCAAAAAGAAACAGTAACAAAAACAGAAACCCCATTAAACAGAGTACTAGTAGAAGCTTAATTTCAATTTCTACCATACTTACTAGATAAGGAACACGAAGAAATTATCAAGGCCCGCCTTACCTTAGCAACCCAGTTTAGGTCAGACATGCCCCCATGCAAAACTAGAGCTGGAAGAAGCCAATGGCAATAGTACTGCACAAAATTTGTGGGTTCCATATTTGAAACAAAAACATCTCTCATCTGCAAAGAAAAACAAGATCATGCAAGATGGTTGCCTGTCTACAGACTTCACACACTCCTGTATTATTCAGAATATCCCTAGATATATACGAACTGTTGCTTACCTCAATAAGTGAAGCTAGGCTTATGCCACAAGCAATCCAACAGAAAATAATCGGTCCCATGAGTTCCTCTAAGTACTGCAAGAAAACAAAGTCAGTCTAAGCCAAGGCAGTTTTGAGGAAATCAAGGCCAATGAAAATCACTAATTTAACTGGGACTATAATTGGCTGAATGCAAGCCAGGATGAAATATTCATGGACCTTGCCAATCACAAAGAGACATTTCACATTTTAAATCACAAAGATCAAATCACTAAAATGAGATAAATAAGTGGAAGTGTCACCTTTAACCTAGTTGCGTATTGCAGCTTTACTGATAGATTATCAAGTGCTGCTACAACCAATTCCCTGGAGAAGAAAAAGAGCTATATTCTACAACATCAAATGGTTACTAAAAAAAAAAAACAGCAGAACTTGATCATATAAAGTACCTCTGACAAGGATCAATTGCAGAAATTGCACACATCATAAAAACAGCCTGGATTGACACACATATCAGCATTGGAAGCAAGCATATAAACTTTTTGGGCATCCATTAGAAAGAAACAAAAGAAATATATAATTGAAAATTCAAATAGGTTATACAATGAAGACCAGCCAAAAACGGCCATATCAACCTAATTAGTAAGTCGTGTCTAGAACAGCAAAATTCTGTACAAACAATCTTTTGTACAGAATTTTGGAATGAGAATTAAATTAATCCTCTCCCTGAAAGACACATACCAGCACAAAACTATAACATCTCGGTATTTTCGGTAAATTATAATAGTAATTAATTTTGTATTTGAAATGATTTATTTACGATTTATTGAATAATTATGGTTTTGAGAAATTTAAAGGAGGATATTAAAATTTATTGTATTTTTGAATGCAGAAGTGATTGGAAGTTTATGGAAGTTTTGGGGTCTAAGTGTAATTTCCGAAATTGAAAGTGGGAATACCTTAAAATTAAAATGTGCATATATATAAGTGAGAAAGCTTACAGATCGGGTGGTGCACACATGCAGGGGAAGGCTTAGGCAGTTGGAGGTGGCGGGTTTGATCCAAGCGGCACGCATGGCGCAGGCAGGAAAATGCTGGAATTAATTCCAGCACAAAGAGGCCAAAATGACACCATTTTGGAGCGCCACTTGGAGGCCATGCGGTTGCTTGCTGGTGCCACACGTCGGCCACTGGGATGCTCAGATTTTTGTCTGCCAAAGCTTCAGTTTTTTCCAAATTACAATGTAATTCCAGCCATGTCAACTTGAGGGCCATGTGAAAGTGAAATGATGCTGTCAAATTGAGTGGGCTGCTAAATGATGGACTTCGGGGTGAGTAAATTAAGTAGAGCTGTGGCTGAAAATTAGCAGTGGATTGCAATTGGAAATTGGAGTATAAATAGGTGTAGGCCAAGCGAAAAATCAGTGAAGCCAAGGGAGAAATTTGAAGGAGAAGTCGTGAACTCAAGGAGAAATATTAAAGGAAAGGAAGACCAATGAGAACGTAGAAGGAAAATGGCAATAAGGGCTAGGAGCAAGGCAAGTGAAAAATATTAAAAAATTAGATGGAGTTGGGTTTACTTCTTGCACCTTATTCTGTTGTTTTATTACGTTTTGTGTTAGAGGAATTCCAAGGCGTGACAGTCGTGATTTTAACAGTTTAAAGGAATTTTGCAAGAAAGGCAATAAACACTATTCTGGTAAGGGTTAATATGTTCTTTGTGCAAAATACATTATCATGACTTGTATATGATGACAAGGGAATGCCTAGGCATGAGGCTATGGATTTTGGGGACAAAACAAAGCTCGTGTTAGGGTCCATGGAAAATCATATGGGTCCACCAAGACTCCGGGATGGATGAGGTGGACGAGGCTGCACACATGATTCATTTCATATTTATCTATATTTGTCATGATTTACAATTTGTTATTTTTCATATTGCCTTTACTGGGTCCCAAGACTCATACTTAATACTAACCACAGATAGCTCAGGCTCTAGTAAAGGGAAAGCAGTGGTAGTGGACGATTCGCTAGTGGATGTGGTTGACCAACCGTGAAAGGGTTTTTGTTGTACTGTGAGTTTTAGAAGTGTTATTTTTTTTTTCTGGTTTGTAGTAAAAATGTGTGGGTCAAATGAGATGTTAAGTTTATGGTAATTTGCTGGAAAATTGTTTTTAGTGCCAGAAGATTGGGCTTCCGTCCCAAGGCCTTGTATAGCATGTAGCTCGACCAGGACTCTGGTGCCCTCTGCTGCCTATGTTTTCTTTGGGACTCAAGTTCTCAGTGGGCAAAGGTGGGAAAACCTAAATCCCACCTAGGGCGTCCTAACCCCTTATGGGCATAGCCAACCTTCAAATGCGGCCGATAGCTATCATTGTAACCGTAGGTTACGATGGGACCTCAGAGGTGGGACCAGGGGCGTCACACAAAACACCTTTAACAAAACCTACGGCAGGCTAAAGCCTAATTAAAAGTTTGTAGATTAACAGTCAAGGAGTAAAAAATTGAGACAATATCAGTTACATGGATTCTATCTCACCAATCATCTCTGTCCAAGACAATATCTTTTATAAGGCCATGAGATCCCATGTCATGGTTAAAAAAGTTTTTTTTTTTATCAAGTTTTCTTCAGCCTCCCTTACCCCCTTGCTATAAACTTCAGTCATTAGGAAGAAACAGTAAAAATTATGGCATCGATCGGTTTTCATCTCACATGTTCATAAGCCCTGCAGCTTTGGTAGATGGTCAACTTCATCAAACAATAAAAACTAAGGCAGAAACACAGAGCTAACTTGAAAGAGTATTTTAACATAAAGAATCCAGAATACCTCCAGTTCTATTTTCTCACTGAAGAAAGCAAGATGCATAAGAGTGACAATAATGGTTTCCATTGCAGGACGAGGCTGGGGACCAGAAGACAAGACCTCTTTGCCAGTTACAACCTTTTCTTTTGAGAAAACCACCAACTTTGCACCAAAATTTGAACTGAAATTGCACAGGCAGGGGAAAAATGAATCAACACTTTAAGAAACAAATTTATGGAATTCAAAAAAAATTTGCAATTTATGAGAATATGCAGTACCATGAGCAAATAATAGAGCACACCACTCAAGAAGGTTTAAACATGAAAAAAAACCCATATTTCAGCACTTTCACCCTTTACTTATTGCAAACTCCGTGGATAACAGATGATTATAAAAGAATACAAGACAAAATTGAAAAGTAGGCCCTTAAGTTAACCCAGTTTTCATAATTTTAAAATCAATTATATATTGGAAGGCATACAAAACAATAAGGTGTCGAATTGTTCACCACGATCTCATCTAAAAGCTTTTTAAAAGACCTACGAAAATTCAAGCACAAAGGCCTTCTAGAGCTTAAGCGTGAAGTGAAAGCACAAGCACACCACTCAAATCAACACAAAGTGCAAATGTTAGAAAAAAAAATAACAAAAAAATATAATATCTGCAACCAAATAACTAGATAATACTTTCAAGACAATTCTTCCTAAAAGAGTACAAAAGAGGGTCTTTTAATTCATTTTCAATTAGTAGGCTAAATAATTGTCCAACACAAATGATAATACCAACTGACAAAATATGCATTCCTTTTACCCACCATATATCTTGGAAGAGTTCATAATGGCCATCCCATGTCTGGAAAAGAATGCCAATCCGTCTTGCCAAGCAGAACCTGACTCGGTAATCAGGATCTCGGAGCATCACAAGCAGCTTTTCAATCATGGCCTTTGGGGTACATTAGAAGCACCAAGCAAGACAATGACAGAAAAAATGAGAGCAGTAATCAATTATAACAGGTAAAAATGGAAGGGAAATGAGAACTTCTCCCTTACTTTTTAAATCTGGAAATCATTAGCTAAGTCACAAAATGACAAAAGGAGGAGCAGAGTGAATTAAGCATGCAAGAGAAACTAGAAAACAGACTGATAAATTCCACAATCAAAACATCATGTTTAAGACAAGGAATCAATATTATGATAATCACCTGACCGAGCTGTGGCCTTAGTAAGATGAAATTGCATATGCAATCAATCAGCTTTGAGCGACCAGACCAATCAAAGAGATCAGTTTCTGCAACTTTATTTAATAGATCTCCAAGAAAAATTAGGCTCTGGTAACCAATGTCAACCAAATCAATGCATAAGATGATCATTCTTTATATATCCTCAAAACAAGATAAAGTACTGTAACCACTATTCAATGTCACATCATTGTGACTAAACAAATAAGAGTGGTTGTAAAACAATTCTATCATGCAACAAAAAGGTTTGGAGCAGAAACACATCAATGCAGTATGCAAAAGTAGCAAATAATACATAAGCACACACTTAAATAAAGCTTATGATAATTGGTGGCTAACACGGAGTAGGACCTTTTACTTTCGGGAGACACTAAGTCAAATCTCTCCATTTGTTCTTTTTACCATCACCTCCAAGTAAGTCCTGTTAAATTCTTTCCATATAAAAGAAGGGCTGTAAGATATTCCAGGTGTGCGTCCAGCGACCATAATGTTAATGCCTAATTTGGAGCATTTAATTATGTATTTTTGTGAATATTTGTGTTGATGGAAAATAAGGGTACAAGAACAGATGGAAAGTTAAAAAAAGTTGCCCAGAGAATTGATAGTCAACCAAGTAGTCGAGTAAGAGACCGATTATAGGCCTAGACAAGGTATAATTGACTAAAGATCAACTTTCGAAGTTGAACCACACTGGATTTTCTTTTTCGGAGAAGATTGTTGTTGACCTGAATCTAATATTAACAAGTCTTGGGAAGCTTGATATACATTGTTGAGCCCCTTTCCTAACATTTTAAGCTTTTGAGATAAGTGATAACTGAATATCATATTAAAGCATGAAGTCCTTGGGTTAAATTTTGTTATGTGCATTTCTCACAATTCATGTTTGTGTGCACTCTCATTCTGTGTCTCTTAGTGCACCTGTTTCCACCTATCTCTCTTGGGAAGCTTAATATATATCACTGGGCCCCCTCCCATTCATTTGAAGTTTTTGGGACAAGGGGTAAATTGACAAGAAGCATTAGTGGTGACCAAGAAAAATTGATAGTGCATATCAGTCACCACAATGGCTATCATGATTAAAGTAAGTTAAACACATGCAAGTTAGCCAAGTGGATAAGTTCTTTCACATGCTCAAAGTCTGCTATAGGAAGAACATGACTAGATATTTGTTCAACTCCATGACTTCCTCAGGTGAGGTATTGGATTTTATTCTTATTTTCTTGTGGGAGGATTGGTGGCAGGGGGGTAATGCTCTTCAGGAAGTACAATAGGACCAACTAGTCATCAGACTAGACTACAAAAGATAGGAGAAAGGAAAGGAAGAATTCATGCAATCTAAAGCATGCAAGTAGAGTCTTTATCTAGGCTACAGGGAGAGGAGTGTTTTTCGAATAAGGAAGCTCGCCAATTATAGAGCACCAGTCCTTGAACAAGGACAGGCAGTTTCTTCTCCTTTGTAGTAAAAATGTCAAAAGAAAACTTCCCATTATGAGGAAGTGCCAAGGAAGCCATCACCCTCAATGCAGTCACACGGTGAACACCCATAGGTACGCTACAAACCCCTCGAAAGAAAAGCCTTGTCCCTTTTCTTTTATGGTGATTGTTGAGCCTCTCTCTTCTTCTCACTGCTCAAGGCCCTCAAGCAGGAGGTGATGAGAGCGCTGACAAAGCCTTCTAGCCCCAGTTGAGAAAGTTCCAAAAGGACCTCATGACTAAGGTTCTTACGCCTCACAACAGTTTATGTTCCATGAAGGATGTTTGCATAAAGAATTTATCAGGCATTATGTCCAATAGAAGATTTTTTTTCTCTTTTAAGCAAAATCAGGGCCTTAAGCCAAGTTAAAGGGAATGTCTATCTGTTGAAGAATTCAAATTATCTGGAATATCAAGAATAAAAAGATGAGGATTCAAAGTCTAAATGCTAATCACTTATCTTACGTCTGCGACTAGGGGTAAGGTTGGTTGGAGATTAGAATCAAGAGATAAGAATTCCTAACAAAAAGGAGGCAGGTATTCTCAAGAGATAAGACCTGTTGTAACTGATATACTTTATCTTCTAATGTTTTTTGAATTCTTTCCTACCTTTAAGGGGATGTTGTAGGATATTTCTTGTATAAATACCCCATTTGTGAGATCAATAAAATTAAGCTTCCCTTCAACGAGTAAGCCTCCCTTAATTGAGTAAACTGTTTCTAAGTTACTTGAATAAAGGGTTCTATTTAGTTTATTTCTCTATTTTTTCACTATCCCCAAGAAAGCCAGCTTAATTGGAAGGAGACTCATTTGGTACAAGAGACAAACTGAGGTTGTTCACTAAGTCATGCAATAGACCCAGGAATGCTTGAATCATTTATAAACTCCAAGAGAGAGGCATAGTTCGTATAATACAAGCACTTCCAGAATCTCATGCTGACATTGTAAAACATGTCTCACCTCACGAGGTTCACAAGCCAACCATTAGCAAACCAGTAAGAGATTACCCTCACTTCTTTGCCTCCAAAGGTTTGGTTAATACTCTTTTTTTTTTCTTACTTGCTAAATTCCTCCAACAGATATTCCACACCATTCTAAGTATTTTTTACACAAAGCATTCTGAGGAGTTCTTAACCAAAAATAGTTCAATACAGATCGAATTTTCAAAACACAACCTTAAAGAAAAGGCAACCACACCCAATCCCTTTTGCAATAAAGTGATTGCAAACCATGATATCATGGTGAACTTGTGGTTCAAACTATGATTTTACTTTTGAAGGTGTAGCAATGACTCTGAGTGATTTTGTACTTACTACAGCAACATATCAAGCCTTAACCCTAGAAAGTGGGATAGGCTACATGCATGCTAAGTATCTAATCATATCATATCTATATGTGGTCATATCTTCTATACGACCATTATAATGCATGGCATACCCAAAAGTTTTTTACGTCATTTATTTTGGTCTTCCTCTACCTCCTCTGCTGAAAACTCCACTGATTCCATTTACTGTTTACAAAAGCATTTATCAATCTTCTTCTCACATTGACAAAATAATTTTAGAGTATGTTTGATTGCACACATTTACCATAGAAAATGTGTAATTATTATACATATTTTCTATAGAAGCAATCAAACACTATTAACTTTTCTATGGAAAATATGTATATATGGTACAAGCATTTAAAACTTCTTTCCATGGAATTCATTTTCCAATGGAGTGGGGTGGTTTTTGTTTTCTAAACAATCATTACCTAGAATTAAATTCTAGATAATGCAATCAAACACACCCTTAACTCTATGTCATGCATCTTATCATCAATAAGAGCCACTCCAACCTCACTCCAACCTCATGATGGATAACCTCATTTTTGTTCTATCCTTTCCTGTATGGCTACACATATACTATAGTATCCTCATCTCTATCAGGTTCATATTTCGCACGTGTGAATGCTTTAATGCCAAACATTCCGTGACATATAACAAAGCGACCTTATAATCTTCCAATAAACTTTTCCTTCCAGCTCTAATGGGAGTTTAGTAAGTGGCGGTGCCTACTCAAGCAACAATTTTTCAAAGTGCATTCCCATATTCGATTTTTAACAAGCAAGCCACTCAGTTTCAAACCACAAGTTCATACTGAAATCTTCGTTAAAGCCACAATTCTATCATAGGCTAAGGCACTGGGTTTCATAAGATCAGTCCTGTGCACAATTCTTTTGGAAAAAAACTCTAGAACAAAAAATTTGAATAAAAAAACTATACCTGCTCAGACAATCTTTCCTTTAAAGATGAAGCAACATTTTTGTCCTTCCTGAAAGTGTCAACGGAATTTAACATCTCTAACAAATTGTAAATAGCAACTAGGATACTAGAACACGGTAGTTTAAGGCTTGCCCTTAAATCTATCATCTTGCTCATCGATGTAACCTGCAAAAAAATTATTTCCACAGCATGAATAATCAATCAAACAAGGTGACAAATATCCTTAAAAGGATCCAAATGTCACCAAGTAACAAATAGCTTGAAGCAATTTTTATGTTTTAGCAGATCATAGGTAGACATAGTTGCATATTCACATCTTAAGTTTCTAAAATCTAAATCCTGTGTTCCAGCTTATCATAGTACCAGGTCAGTAAACTCTCTGGAAGAGGACCAAAAAGGATGTTGGCACAGATTTAACAAAATGTTTTCCAAGACCTGAAAGAGAATAAAAGCATCAAAAAATATCTTTATATCAGACAAAAGTATGCATGGCAACCCTAAATAACAATCCTGAAAAATGCAAAAAAATAAAACAAATTAACCTAGTGCATAACTTACACTTCCATCATTTTCTTTGCCCATAAGGTCAAACAAGATCTCCCATGTAACAACTGGTAAAACAGGGAAGAAACGCACAATTAGTGATATCATGTCAAACTTCCAAGTCCCAGCCACCAAAATGCCGTCACAAGGTTTACGGCTGACTGTTCTAACATCAGCATCTTTAGAATCCTCATCCAAATCCAACTCCATGTCTGTAATCATACTTAAACTGCCACTCGATGAAGATTTTGAAAAAGTGGTGCTCGGAGCAGAAGAGCCAGGCAGGTTCATGTCCAACTGAAAATTCATTGCACTTCCAGAACATTCTTCGTATAATTTGGCCAAAGTTTTCAAGAGCGTCTCAATAGACTGACTTATTGCTTTATAGAGTATAATGTCGATGCCATTTTCATCTCTCCATTTGTTCAACAGAGGAGATGAAAGAAAACATTTGAATGAAGAAATTGTGGCTGTTGTGCAGTCAAAAATAGAATTTGACCTCAAACCGCTATTTCTCACATCATTATAACTTTTCTCAATGCCACAAACAGCACAATCCAGCAGTTTTGATAAGCTCTGCCCTATTTTAGTAAGGAAAGGTGAAACTTCTTCTCTTACCCTGGCAGTATGCAGAAATTTAGGATATATAGAAACTCAACAAAAAAATGGCAGGGACAGAAGATCACATAACATGTGCATGCTGAAATCATGTTAACTTCAAACTGAAGGCTAAAATGATGAGAAAAGGGAATGTGTCAATCTGCTCAGTCTTGTGGTTCCCAAAACTTAGCATAGCCAAATAGCCAGTTTACAAGAAATACCACATTGAATGTCTAATAGCATCTCCACCCTAAGTTAAACATTATACACTATTAACAAATAAGTAAAATGTCAACAAACTACAAAAGAGAGTATAGAGTATATATAATATAAAGACTAATAGATTGCCCACTGAAAAACTGACTAATTCCCCATACTATCTAATACAACATACTATCTAATACAAGTTATACAACCCGGCCAACCAGACAAGGAATTGCACCATAATATAAATGAAACCCTACCAAGCTATCATAGATGAGTAATGGGTGGCATTTCTAGGATTAACCTGTGAGCGTCAATAAATTTAGGTATGGAGTTATGACTAACCTTGTTATATAAGAACAAAACATGAAATTAGATAGGAGAGCACAGGTGTAGAAAATTTCAGATAGAAGCATCTTGTCAAATTCTTTATCTTCTAGAGCTTCAAGAATACAGGTCTCCATCTCACGAAGCAGTGAATCTCTTAACTGATGGGGAAGACGTACACTCTGACGGTACTGGGACTGGGAAACCTGATAAACCAACAATAAAAGTCAAAATTGGGTAAAAGAAAAAGCCAAACAAAATCAGAGAAGAAAATAATTAAAAATGTACCACCTCAGGACCAGATCCATGATCAATTTTTGCCAGGACTTCTACAGAGCATTCAAATTTTTTTTGCAGATTTCCATGCTCACAATCCTCCCTCTAACCACAACGGATTCAGTTCGTCAGCCAAAACAATCTTTCCAAAGATATTCAATAATAAGCAGAGAAAAATTTTCAAAAGCTACCTTAACCCATTCCTCCATTGATTCAGGGACATCCATAGATGAATTATATTGGGAAAATCCTTTGCCATCGTCAAGTGGTAAAGGAACACGCCCATCACAAAGAGCGTACACAGCTGCTGGCAGTAACAAAACAATGTGCTCATTCAACATCAAGCGATCCTGCAAAAGCAGGAACCACTTAAAAGAAAAACAATTGCAGAACCTCATACAACAGAATAATATGAAATTCTATGAATATAATATTCTTAAACTAGAAAGAAACATCAAAGAAAATGAAATATAATATCCCCTTACATTAGGAACAACCTGCATGGTAATGGCTCAAAACTTATCAAATAAAAGTCTATGATCACTGATGAAAATTTGAACCAAATCATGCATGTACAAGGGACAGACTCCACAGGGAACAAAGGGGCTTTAGTTTAGTTGGCTCACCCTATCTCACGGGGTACGTAATAGTCCTTTCCCTTTACAACTACCCCAATGATATTGTTATGAGAATAAAATAATCTGTATATTTCACTAAGTGTACAATACAAGAGTATATATACAAGTATTTAAAGTCAATTACACTAATACCCCTTACTTATCTTATTTAACACTCCCCCTCAAGTTAGAGCATATATATTGAACATGCCTAGCTTGGTACAAATATAATTCACACGAGAACCTCTAAGCGATTTGGTGAATAAATCGGCCAATTGATTGTTAGAACCCACATATGTTGTAACTATATCTCCAGAGAACACCTTTTCTCTAACAAAATGGCAATCAATTTCAATATGTTTGGTTCTCTCGTGAAACACAGGATGGGAAAGAGATTCGGGAACAGATTTAGGTAGAGAAACATAAGATAAAGACGAAACGGAAACAAAATATCCAGGGGACAAAGAATCATAGCTAACAAAATGTGAAATGGGATGGAAAGTGATGCAATGACGAGTACCTTTACGAAGAGCAATAGGTAAGTCAAGATCAGAAGCCGAAGGCGACGAACTAGAGGAAGAAGAACTAATCGGCACAGAGGATGAGTCAGGAAACGACTCCATCAAACTAGTGACGACAGGAAGTGTTGGTTGGGCCACAAGTTGTGGACGTCGTTGATAGACCTGAAGATCGAGGCGATCAAGGCAAGAGGTAAAGGGCGGTGGAGATGGAGATAATGAAAGGTCAAGAAAAGGAACAGGCAAAGGTAAGCCAGCAAACACAGACTCAAAGACCTCAGACGAAGAGGGAAAATAAGGAGATGACTCAAAGAAGGTAACATCCACTAAAACAAAATATCGAGTTAATTGAGGAGAATAGCAACGATACCCCTTCTGAAGACAAGAATAACCTAGAAAGACACATTTGAGGGAACGAGGAGAGAGCTTATCACGACCTGGGGCAAGATGGTGAACAAAGGAAGTACTCCCAAAGATACAAGGGAGAAGAGAATATAAGTCAACTCGAGGAAAAAGAACAAAATGAGGAATCTGGTCAATAAGGATAGAAGATGACATGCGGTTAATTAAATGACATGCAGTTAAGACAGCATCACCCCAAAAGTGAATCAGAACATGCATATGAAGGAGGAGTGTGAGCTGTCTCAATTAAATGACGATTCTTGCATTCAGCCACCCCATTTTTTTGTGGGGTTTCAAGACACAAAGTTTGGAGAAGAATCCCATTAGATGCCATATAAGATTTAAATGGGAGAGACAAATATTCAAGAGCATTATCACTACGAAAAACACGGATAGGAAAATTAAATTGAGTTCTAATTTCAATACAAAATGTAGTGAATACTGAAAATAATTTTGAACGCGTTTTCATTAAATATAGCCATGTAATCCGAGAGAAATCATCAATAAATGTTACAAAATACCAAAAACCGTCTTTTGAACTGACACATCTGGGACCCCATACATCTGAATGGACTACTAAAAAAGGAGAACTAACACGTTTATTGACTGTACTTGGGAAAGAACTACGATTATGTTTCCCAAGTTGACAAGACTCACACTCTAAGGAAGAAATACGAGAGAGACTGGAAACCATCTTCTTGAGATTGGGAAGAGATGGGTGCCCCAGCCGACAATGGACCTGTAATGGGGAAGTAGTCGTCATGCACGCCACTAAGCAGGAGAAGATAGATAATAGAGCCACGAGACTCAAGCCCCGTGCCAATCATCCGTCCGGTCCTCCGATCCTGCACAAGAACAGAATCAGACAAAAAAGTTATAGAGCAATTAAGATTACGAGTGAGTTGACTGACAGACAGCAAATTAAAGGAACATTGTGGTAAGTGAAAAACAGATGACAATGGTAAAGTAGGGAGAGGTGCTGTTATGACAATACCCGTAACTGAGCCTTGAGAGCCATCAACCATTATAACAGGAGGTAGAGACTGCAGAGGTTGAATATGAGATAAGAGGGAACGATTACCAGACATATGATTAGTAGCACCGGAGTAGAAGATCCATGGGCCAAGAGAAGATGAGGAGGACTTAGTAAAGCAAGCAGTAGGGTTACCGATGTCAGCAAGGGACGTAATAGGTGAAGTAGCCTGTTGTGCTGCCCGGAACTGAAGGAACTGAGCAAACTCCCCCTCGGAGATAGTCACTAGTGAGGAATCACTGGATGTGAGGAATCACGTTGTTGCTGTTGTTTTTTAATATCTGTATCAAATAGCATCAACTCATTAAAATCGATAATAGAAGCTTGGAGTTTACCCAAATACGTGGTCATATCCAAATAAGCCTATCGTAGACTGAACAAAGCACAAATCACATCATAAATACGAGTGATGACACTCATATACAACTCACGAGCCCGAGTCCATAGGGCACTACACTCCCGAAGAGGTCGAAATATTGGCATCAAGGTCGGCTCAATAGTCTGCCACAATAAACTCAGTAACTGGGCATCCACCTTTTGCCAAAGAGGTTGATCTCCCTCAAGAATTGTTGAAATAGTCTTTGATAAATGATCCTCAAGACCATGTCCAAGAAACCAAATCTCAATTGCAGATGACCAAGCGGAATAATTCTATCCACTCAACTTCTTCGTGGTAATAAATGGTGTGCTCGAAAAATGGGGAATGGTTATAGGTGCGAACATGGTGGAGCTGCTTGTGGATGAAGAGTGTGTTGGAGATGAAGACATGATGCGGAAAGCACAACAGATCTGAAGCAGGTCGAGTTGCACAATCGAGGAGAAGGCAGAACAGATCTAGAGCAAATCTGGAACAACAATGGCTGAATCTAGGTAGGAGTGGCCTGAGCTGAAGATTGACGGTCAGATCTGGGGTTGGACCGACGAGGCGACAACGACCAGAGATCAGAGAAACCACTGTGAGAGCCAACTGGAAGAAGAAGAGGCCACGAGAAGAAGTCTGGGCGCGATCTGAGCCATGCAATCTAGGCGACGACAGATCTGGGTAGCGCGAGGCCATGTGAGCTGGGCAGTGGTGGATCTGGTTGGCAAAAAGCACAACAGATCTAGGCGGCAGCCGTGCGAACTGGGCGACGACGGATCTGGGCAGCGCGTATGAGATCTAGCCACGCGATCTGAGAAACGGTCGTGCGATTGGAGGCTGCAGCAGCGGCGACAGTGGCAACGACGTCGGTCGGCGGCAGCAACTGGGTCTAAGGTTTGGTTAGGGTTTGTGGCTCTGATACCATGTTACGAGAATAAAATAATTTGTATATTTCACTAAGTGTACAATAAAAGAGTATATGTACAAGTATTTAAAGTTAATTACACTAATACCCCTTATTTATCTTATTTAATAGATATGACATTGAAAAGATAGAAAACAGGTAAAATACTGTATTCTCAAAGTCTCTCTTCAATCAGTAAATCACAAAACATAGCCAGCGAATGTAACCTCATATCTCCTAGGCCTAGTTTTAAGCAAACCACAAACACATGAAAGAATCAATTGCCGGGGTTTTCGTTTTTTGTTCATAAGTGAGAGTGTATCCCAATATACAGGGTCCTTATTGCCACGTTGTTTACTGTAGCTTCCTTGCATGGTGTATTTTCATAATCTACTTATCAGGAAAAAAATGTAACTATATAAAAAGGCTAAGAAATATTTAATCAGATAAAGTACAGATATCTGACAAAAAGCACATGAAAATTCTAGAAAGACAACTGCTTCTGTTGAAAGATATACAAGCAAACCTGAGAGTTAACTAAAGCCAGAACTGCCCTCAAGAGATTCTGTCTGAGATGTAAACTGTCACGAAGGTCACCCTGCAGAAAAAGAAAGATGCACATAATGAACATGAGTTCCATCCTACATATACTTAAAATTTAAGAAGGCCATTTTGAATATATGTTACTTATCTAGTTACAAGTCTGTAGGAATGGTCCCAGAAAAGAGATCAGAAAAATCCAGCCCCCAAACTTATGACAGGGTAAGCAAGACATGATGAGGCAAGTTGAAGGATGATTTAGTAGAATATTCATGCAAACACATAATAATGTAAAATACACTTCATAAGATATTGATTCTCTATATAACAACAACATCAATGAGAAAACCACCATCTTCACCACTCAGAAGAGTAACATGAATACTCATGCTCTGCACAAAATCCGAAATAGAAGTATCATCAGCGCTCACAAAATCTGGCATGGGTAAAACATGTTTTACAGCCCAAACCAGCCAACATCAGCACCCCACGTACATCCATAAATGCTGGGTACCAAATTTATAGCTGCTAGGATAGCTAGGATTAGTCTAAGTGGATTTTTTAAGAACCAGTGCATCTTCTCACCCACCCCATACCCCATCCCTCCTACCACTGTTTTTCTATCTCCTTTCCTGTGTTCAGGTTCTTAATCACCACCCCCTGCCTTCATCCCTTCTCTGACCATGGCCAAATCCAACCCATAAAATCCAGTCCATTAAGATACAGGCCTAATCCAGGTCCAATATAGACCACTCTGACAGATCCAATTCATAATTGCGTCATATCTGGTTCAACCTGAATGGATTAGATATCAAACTGGATACATAATATAAATAATATACTATAAAAATACCTTTGTAACCAAATGCACCTTGCAAAAAATTAAAACAAGGTCTCATGTTCCTAAATTTCAATATTGAGTTTCAAATATTTTAAAAGATTTTATTTTCGTTTATTAGCAGTAATTTAAAATTTTGAATCCATTATCACACCCAATAGTAAGTTGGAACGCTGTTCTTACATATTTGACACCATTCATTTCTTTTGACAAAAAAGCAGCCTTGCTTTTTTAGCAGTTTTTTCTTTTTGAAATCAATATGTTACGGATTTTTTAATAAAATTCACAAAAATAATGTGCTATTGACATTATTGCTATATACTGTCAAATGTATATAAATAGTAGTTTTACATTTCTATGTATGATATACCCCTAGAAAAAATATTTTCATATATTACTTTTAAAGATTTTTGTGCTTAAAAAATATTTTACAAAAAGAATCTTCTATGTAAAAAATCATCATATTTTAATAGAATATTTAATTAAAAAATATTTTATGCTTAGAAAGCCAAACACTAGATAACTTGACAATGTTTGTGTGTGTAGAATTGTGATTCTTCTCTACCATTATGTTTTAGTTTCAGTCCCAAAACTAAAAATTATATAACAAAGTTTTGTAGATAAGCAACCAAATATACATAAAATATTTTACCAAAAATCATTTTCTATCAAAAGAAATGGAGTGGTAATTTTAGTGAGGCTTTTCATTCTAGATGTATGGATATGAATCCCACACCATTTTAAATGGACTTCAAAAATTTGTCCATAATGTATTACTCTAATTGCAAAAAAGGGCCGTCAAATCAGGTTAATGGGTCAGGTATATGATAGTTATAGCATGATTTGGATTAAATTATGAACCTGTGAGATCCACGGCGAATCTGTGACATTCTATTCAAATATAAATGAATCAGAACTAAATCATTACCTTATCGCATCTGGATCAGATTGAATCTAAGTTTAAGTCAAATCCACAACACTAACAAGCCTATTAGCATTAAATCAATTTTGGCCAACCATATTCAACAACATCACAAAATTCCATCCCCTTAAGCTAATGATACTTAAGTGAATGGGAGAATAGTACAAGTAAACACTATTCTGGGCGCAAATCTATGTTGCTGGATGGGTGCCAAGTGAAAATAAGTGTTAGTTCAGGAGTGCAAGTGCAACTAACAGATAAGGTGTTGTACATCTGTCAATTTATTTTCTACTTATAGAATAGTCATGTAAAGCTAGGAAATTGTACATTTACTATTTAGATTAGTTAATTCTTGATTCTAAGGAATCCCAGATTATTAGGAATTGATATAGATGTGGAATCTCCTTAATTAGGGAGATCTTAGTGTATAAATATTGTCTATGTACAGCACATTCAGAAAATAACAAAGAGTTTGTGACAGAGCATTTTGATCTCTGGGAATCTTTTTTTCCTGATCATCTACAGCCTTCATTGCTGAACCCTAGTAAATCCCTCAGCCTTCATTTTGATTATCTGCCTTTGTAGCCAAACCCTCCTTCCAATTTTTCTTTTTGCCTGAAAATGTCTGTTAGATTTTGTTGGAGAGAGAATCCTAACCTATGAAGGAGTCACGGAAGAAGATAGAGAAGCGGATGCCAGCGGATAAAATTTTCAGCAAAGGAGATAAAGATGCAGCTAGATAAAACTCCTAAAATCTAGGAGAAATTATAGGAATAGATAGAAGTTCTCTTAATTTAATTTTCTGTTGTATACTAGTTCCTAAATTCTAGGATTAGATTACTTTAAAGCTTGTATAAATAGGTTCCTATCTATTCAAATCAATATGTGAGTTCATTGATGATAAACTCAGCTTGATTTCTGGTTTCCCTACTCTAGGGACCAAGTTTGTTCATGGTATCAGAGCCAGGTTTTTCAGAACTGAGTATCTAGATGGCTAGCCCTAATCCAGCAGCCATTCCAGCGACAGATGAGTCGTTTTCTCTAGGAGTAGCATCCCAACAATCGAGTCTGCAACCTACCATTATTCCAGCCAGCACCCTCTCCATGGATAGCCAGACGTTGCAAATCACACAGCACAAACTAAATGGCAGGAATTTCAGGGAGTGGTCTCAATCCGTGACTTTGGTGATTAAAGGCAAAGGAAAGTTTGGCTATCTCACTGGAACCGTTCCAACACCTCAAGAAGAATCTGGAGATTATCAGCGATGGGAAGTAGAGAACTCTATTCTCATGGCGTGGCTAATAAACTCGATGGAAGCAAAGATAGGCCGAACCTATCTGTTCTATAAGACTGCAAGGGAAGTATGGAGTGCAGTGCATGAGCTATACTCGGATCTTGAGAATACTGCTCAATGTTTCGAGATTAGAGCAGCCATTCGAACTACAAAACAGAGTGGACTCTCTGTTACTGAATACTACAACAATCTATTAGAGTTGTGGCAAGAGATGGATCTCTATTATGATCCAAAGTGGGAATGCTCAAGTGACAGCCAGAAGTATAACAAGATGCAGGAGAAAGAACGGGTGTTCGACTTCCTTCAAGGCCTCAATTCGGACTTGGATGAGGTTCGGGGACGCCTATTAGGTATTAAACCACTGCCAACACTTAGAGAAGCATTCGCAGAAGTTAGACGCGAGGAAAGCAGAAGAAGAGTGATGCTTATTCCAGCCGAACCCAACGCTGGTTCTGCCCTCGCTACAACGAGAAAAGAGGAAAACCTGAGGGCTAAACAGTGGTGTGAACACTGCAATAAGCCCTACCACACTAAAAGCAACTGCTGGAAACTTCATGGAAAGCCACCAAATTGGCAACCAAGAAACAGGAAGGAGAAGGAGAAGGAAAGATCTGCCTATACAGCTACAAGTATACCTGCAACTGCAAATGCTCCTAATAATGAAAGAGGTATGGGATTAAATCTAACAGCAGATCAGGTAGACTTCTTGCAGAAATTACTGAATGGTGCAAATCTTTCAAAGGAGTCAGATGGACCAGCAGCAGCCACGACAACACCATCTGTGACTCAAAGAGGTAACTTAGTCTTTTCTTTAACTACTAGAAGGATAAGCAACAGCAGCTGGGTTGTGGATACAGGAGCATCCGATCATATGACCGGATCCATGGCTATGTTTGAAAATTTTCAGTTGGAAAATAGGGATCTAACTGTGTTAATGGCAGATGGAACGATATCTTCAGTTAAGGGAAAAGGAAAAGTGTGTGTGGCTGGTTTAGTACTCGAATCTGTCCTATATGTGCCTAATTTAAAGTGTAGTTTGCTATCTGTGAGTAAACTCACTAATGACCTAAATTGCACTGTGACATTCTTCTCTTCACATTGTGTTTTTCAGGATCAGTCCACGGGGAAGATGATTGGCAGTGCTGAGGAGAAGGATGGGCTATATTGGGTGTCGGACAACAAGGCTTTCCTTAGTCAGTTGACTCGTAGTTTTTCTTTTTCGGTTAGTTTGAATTCAGAAATTTTATTATGGCATAAACGTCTTGGTCATCCTAGTTTTCAGTATTTGAAACATTTGTTTCCTGATTTGTTCATCAATAAATCCAATTTGGAGCTCAAGTGTGACCATTGCATTCTTGCCAAACAAACTCACAGTTCCTATTCTCAAAAATCATATAATCCTTCCAAACCATTTCATTTAATTCATAGTGATATATGGGGTCCAGCTAGGGTTTCAAACTTAAATGGTACCAGATGGTTTGTGACATTTATTGACGATCACACAAGGGTATGTTGGGTGTATCTAATGAAAGAAAAATCTGAGGTATGTGCAATCTTTCAGAATTTCCATAAGCTCGTCCTAAACGTTTTTCAGTCCTCTATTTGCATCCTTAGGACTGATAATGGCCGAGAATATTTTTCTTACCCATTCACTCAATACCTTACTACAAATGGAATATTTCATCAAAGTACATGCCCTTACACTCCTCAACAAAATGGAGTAGCCGAGAGAAAAAACCGTCATTTACTTGAAGTGGCTCGATCCTTGATGTTCACAAGTTCCACTCCTAATAGGTATTGGGGAGAGGCAATTCTAACAGCCGCCTACTTGATTAATAGGCTCCCAACCAAAATCCTAAAATACCAAACACCCTTGAATAACTTGATGACTACCTTTCCTTATGTTCGGATTCTCAATACCCTTACCCCAAAAGTGTTTGGATGTGTGGTCTATGTCTATCAAACCAGTCCAAATCGTCACAAACTAGAACCGAAGTCATTCAAATGCATTTTCGTTGGTTACTCACCTACCCAAAAAGGATATAAATGTTATTATCCAACATTACAAAAATTCTTTGTTTCTTGTGATGTAATATTTGATGAAACAGTTTCTTATCACACTGGTACTGCATCACTAGTGGAAGAAAATCATTGGGATCCTACAATTTCAATGCCTATCACACTGCCTATATCGTCCACTACTACTTGTAACAGTCTTGCAGCTGTTTGTTCACAGCCTGCAATGATAGAACGTAGCAACAGTCAACCATCAGCTGCTACAAGTCCAAAATCTCATCACAACCCAGATGAACTAGGGGAGACTGACCTAAGGGAAGAATTGAGTCCAGAAAAACAACTTAAAGTGTACTCAAGAAAGCCAAAAAATCCTGCTCCTCAAATTAGCCAGTTGTTGGAACCTGAGATTGGTCCAGAAAATGAAGGAAAAAGTACAGCAGCTAGCAGCGATTTGGATCTACCTATTGCAGTCAGAAAAGGAGTAAGATCTTGTGTGAAATACCCCATATCAAATCATCTAAATTATTCTAAATTATCCCCACAGTTCAGGGCATTCACGGCAACTATGGATGAAGCTTCTATTCCCAGCAATATACATGAAGCACTCAGTGATACAAACTGGAAGAATGCTGTGATGGAAGAAATGGAGGCTTTGGACAGCAACAAAACATGGGAACTGGTGGACAGACCAAAAAATAAGAAGATTGTAGGCTGCAAATGGGTATTTACCGTCAAGTACAAATCAGATGGAAGTATAGAACGTTATAAAGCCAGGTTGGTAGCCCAAGGGTATTCTCAAACCTATGGAATAGATTATGAAGAGACGTTTGCTCCGGTTGCAAAATTAAATTCCATTAGAATACTTCTATCCATTGCAGTTAATTTAGATTGGGAGTTATTTCAGTTTGACATTAAGAATGCTTTTCTAAATGGAGAACTAGAAGAAGAGGTATATATGAAGATTCCACCTGGTTTTGAAAATGAGGAAAGATTTGGGAAGGTATGCAAACTACACAAATCTCTCTATGGATTGAAACAATCTCCTAGAGCATGGTTTAAAAGGTTTAGCTCAACCTTAACCAGATTTGGCTACAAGCAAGGTGAAGCTGACCATACTCTATTTGTTAAACACTCAAATGGGAAAAGATGCATATTGATTGTGTATGTTGATGATATAATTGTTACAGGGGATGATACTAATGAAATTGCAGCTCTAAAACAAAGATTGAAAGAAGAGTTTGTGGTAAAAGATTTGGGAAATATGAAGTATTTTTTGGGAATGGAAGTAGCAAGAAGTAAAGAAGGTATCGTAATATCTCAACGAAAATATACCCTTGATCTTTTGAAAGATACAGGAATGCTTGCATGCAAACCAAGACAAACGCCACTTGAGAGGAATTGGAAGTATATAAAGAAGGATGATGATCCGCTAGTGGACAAAGAAAGGTATCAAAGATTAGTTGGAAGATTGATTTATCTATCTTTAACACGTCCAGATATAGCCTATTCTGTAAGCATCATAAGTCAATTCATGCATGCTCCAACTCAACAACATTTGAATGCTGTATACCACATTCTGGGATATCTAAAAAGCACACCAGGTAAAGGATTGTTGTTCAGAAAGACTAATGAAAGAGGGGCCGAAGGATTTTCTGACGCAGATTGGGCAGGGTCAGTGGCTGATAGTCGATCTACATCAGGTTTTTGTACAAAGCTATGGGGTAACTTAGTCACATGGAGAAGTAAAAAACAATCCGTTGTAGCAAGAAGCAGTGCTGAAGCAGAATTTAGGGCGATTGCTCAAGGAGTTTGTGAATTAATTTGGGTGGTCAGATTGATGGAAGATCTACAAATCCCGTTAACCAAACCAACTCGACTCTATAGTGATAGCAAGTCGGCTATAAGCATTGTTAACAACCCCGTACAGCATGATAGAATGAAACATGTCAGAATTGATCGACACTTTATCCAAAGAGAAATAGAAGATGGAGGAATACAACTCACCTATATCCCCACAACAGAACAAGAGGCAGATATACTAACAAAATCCATGGCTAGACCGGGTTTTGAATCTCTCATTAACAAGCTAGGAATGAGAAATATCTATTCCTTAGCTTGAGGAGGGGTGTTGGAGAGAGAATCCTAACCTATGAAGGAGTCACGGAAGAAGATAGAGAAGCGGATGCCAGCGGATAAAATTTTCAGCAAAGGAGATAAAGATGCAGCTAGATAAAACTCCTAAAATCTAGGAGAAATTATAGGAATAGATAGAAGTTCTCTTAATTTAATTTTCTGTTGTATACTAGTTCCTAAATTCTAGGATTAGATTACTTTAAAGCTTGTATAAATAGGTTCCTATCTATTCAAATCAATATGTGAGTTCATTGATGATAAACTCAGCTTGATTTCTGGTTTCCCTACTCTAGGGACCAAGTTTGTTCAGATTTATTATGATTGATTTCCTCCCATGTATTTAGACATGTTGAATGTATAGAATGTGTATATAGTCAACAAGTAATTAGCAAATAATTAGGTTAATTAGTCTCAATAATTTTATGCCTCATTCATTGTAATTAGCCTATAAATAATAGATTTGAAAGGCTAATCTTTCAAGTTTTCTTTCCCACTCACTCTCACATGATATCAGAACAATATTGAGAAAACCCCAAAATCTCCCACTATGTCTCCATCTCTAGCAGCACTCAGACCCTATAGTTTCTCCCTCTACCCCGCTCTTTCTCTCTCTACCCACAGCTGACCTAGCCTGTTGGCACTTTTTTCCAGTGCCTTTTCCAAAAACCAACCACACCAGCACCTCCAAACACTTCCAATTGGCCTACCCAGTGTCACGCCATCATCGCATCACTGATGAATGCACACACCCCCACACGCCACTGCACATAATCTGCTTCCGCCTCCACGCGCCTACATGTGTAGGAGCGTTTGTCATTGTCCTGCCTCCAACCACCACAGATCGGACCTCCAACACCCCCTAAGCCTATTTCCTTTGTCAAATGCCTCACCATCATCCTCCAGTAGCGTGTTAGAAAACCTTCTCCTACCCAAAATATTATTCCCAATATCCCTACTCTAAAATTTCACCATGTTTAACCTCAGTGACACCATCTCGGCCCCAGGTGCTCCCATTTCAACACCTAAAGCCTCCTCTGCCTCTCAAACCTAGGTCGTCTCTAACCTTGGGACACACAACATCACCACAATCAAATTGATATGATTTGCCAACTATCTCTCATGGGCAGCCTCTATCAAATTGTGGTTCAAAGGACAAGGTCAAGCCAATCATCTTACCACAAAGGCTAAAAGCGTGCCAGCAACCAACTGGGCCAAATGGGAACAAGTTCATGCCCAATTGTGCAATATCCAATGGCAATCCATTGATTCATCAGTCTTACAGCTCTTTTTTTTTTTTTATCAAATGTAAATATGTATAAAGATAAAAAATGTACAATATATATCGGGCATACCCAGGACGACAGAGGCAACAAAACTAAAGCCCTTGAAGAAGAGTCTCATACCGGATCAAAACATGAGGATACAAAGAAAACATAGTTTTGTATACAAAGGTCTTAATCCTACATGAAATACTCTCATTACAAGACTTTACATTCTCAAGAACGCTCTGATTTCTAGCACCCCAAATGTGGTAGACCATGGCTTCCAAATCCATCCTTTTAACACGACTCTGCCAAGAAGACCCTCTAGCTTGCCTCTGAATACACTTTAACGCCCTTAACAGTGTTGACATTGTGTGGGAAAGGCCTAGCTAAGCCCTAATCGAGATCCAAATGTCCAAACTAACATGGCATTGAAAGAAAAGATGTCTCAAAGACTCTTTAGCTGTGCCGCACATAGGGCATGACCGATCGATATTAAGAAACAAAAGCATGTCCTTCGTGAGAATTTTTGCCTTGGCACACAGCCACAAAATGAAAGCCTGCTTGGGGATCAGGTTGGACTTCCACACCACTAAGAACCATTTGACTCTCTGCCCTTTAGGCCTAAAATAATCATACGCTGCCTTAGACTTGAAGGCCCCATTCTCAATCCAACACGATATAATGGCCACAGCGCCATCAAGGGATCCTCCATCCTGTAATAAAGAGTCCCTGATACGTAGCAATTTTTTGAATAAGGATGAATCATCCTCTCTATGCTCTCTTTCCCAGATGGATGTTGTCCCTAAGTACTGGTGGCCAATCCATTTAACCCATAGAGAATCCTTCTCGGAGTGAATGTTCCATAAGATCTTGGATAGCAACCCAGTGTTCTAGCTTCTGAGATCTCTAAGGCTAAGGCCTCCTTCAAACTTCAGCATACACACGAACCTCCAAGAAACTAATGAAAAATTAGAGTTCCATAAGAAAAGCTTACATAAACGGACAATGTTATCAATCACCACACCAGGGACATTGAGAATAGAAAGCCAATAATATTCAGACCCTTGTAGAACAGCCTGGATGAGCTCAAATCTCCCAGCATACGATAAAGAAGAAGTTGTCCATGAACTGATACAATCCAATATTTTATCAATAAGAGGCACATAAAAGCTCACTCTAAGCTCCTAAGTCGCAACAAGAAGCCCCAGATACCGAAAGGGCATGCTGCCTCTCTGGAAACCCGTAATGCTGAGGATATCCTGCAGATCCTCCCCCTATAACCCTATAGTAAAAACACTAGACGTCCCCATATTTGTGGACAGACCCGAGACAGCAGCAAAATCTTTAAGGCAATCCATGAGCATTGAAACAGAGATGGGATCCCCCCTTGACAAGAGTATAATATCATCAACAAAAATAAGGTGGAGGCAAGTTGCCATAGTAAGCCTCAGAACTATCAGCTAAGTAGGCTTCATTAGAGCCAATGGGATGAGCCACAAATGACTGCGGATTATTTACCAAAGAACCACTGCCTCCACCAAATTGAGGACCAAAATTAGGATTAGAAGGTGTCAAAGAGAATGATGTGCTCCTCTGAAAGTTCCGATCAAAACGATGATAACAGCAATCAACCAAATGACCAGGCCGTCTACAAAGCTAACAGGACATTTTACGGCCAAAGGAACGACCACATCCGTGTCCTCTATAATTTCCACCTCTAAAAGGCACACCTCTAGAACCAACACCACCTCTAGACATTTCGGAATCATCCTTTGTCCATTGTGGGGCCAAATTAACACTGGCAAATCCAATGTTATAAACAAAAGAAACACTAGAAGTGTTCTTAGCAGCAAGCCTCTGTTCATGCATTAATAGAAGATATTGAACTTTATCGATATCGACATCATCCATCTGGTATGTAACTAGACTTACAACAGTCTCAAAATCACTATCCAAACCGTGTAGAATGGCCATCAATAATTCTCTATCATTGAGCAGTTCTCTAATAGCAGCTAGGGCATGCCTAATACTTTTAAGTTTCAAAATATACTCATTAACAGACAGATCATTCTTCTTCATAGGCCTTAACTGTTGCTTTAATTGAAATGATTTTGCAACAGTTTATTGTGAGTATAGATTTTCAAGCACAATCCAAACTTCAGATGAAGACTCACAATGAATAACTTATGCTAAAATATCATTCTCTATAGTCGAAAATAGCCAGCCTAAGAGAAGTTGATTTGACCTGATCCAACTAAGATAATCAGGATTGATCACCTGAGCATCGTGATCTGGATTCTCTAGATCGCAAATGTACTACGCAGGTGTTGGAGACTTATTAATGTATTGTTGCAAGTCAAACGCCCTAATTGTCGTTGAAATCTAAGCTTTCCAAAACAAATAATTGTTAGAATCCAATTTGATTGGAACAAAACTAAAAGCCTTCGCCACCACTGTAAAATCTGACTGTGAAGCCGACGACACCACAAAATTGGAGCGAGGCAACGGAGAGGAGCTAACAGTGTGAGAATAAGCCATCAACGCAAGTTAGATTGGCACTGATACCATGAAGCGAGAGCTTCAAGGTCGAACAGAAAAGAAATCAAGATGGAAAAGACCTCGGGATTCAAATGTTATTGAAAACAAAAAAAGTGTAACACACTACAACTGCGGACTCAAATGTCCTGATATACAATCGAATTTAAACTACCACCTATCAACACAATATAACTAATAACCAATCACAACAGTAAATAAAGAATAGCAATCGAAACAAAACATAAACTACTATTCCACATATGGGACCCTTGAAAGAAACAAGGCAAAGTTAGTTGCCAAGGGCTACACTTAATCCTATGGGATTGATTACCTTGAGACCTTTGCCCCAGTAGCCAAGATGACAATTGTTCGAGTACTCATATCATTAGCAGCTAATCTAGGGTGGAAGTTGCAACAATTGAATGTTAAAAATAAATTTTTACATGGAGATTTAAAGAAAGAGGTGTTCATGGAATTACCTCCAAGTTTTTCACAAAACAAAGCAGGACAAGTATACAGGTTGAAGAAGGCATTATATGGACTCAAGCAGTCCCCACGGGCCTGATTTAGGCGATTTTCTACAGCAATGAATACTATGGGGTACCATCAAAGCCGAGGGGACCACACTCTCTTCATCAAACATACAAGAAATAAGGTAATCGCTTTATTGGTTTATGTTGATGATATTGTTGTGACAGGTATTGATGAAGTTGAACAAGAAGGCCAAAAACAAAAGCTTGCTAAGGAATTCGAAATTAAGGACCTTGGAAGACTAAAATACTTCTTAGGGATTGAGTTAGCCTACTCCAAAATAGGGATATTCCTATCTCAGCGTAAGTATACACTTGACTTATTGGCTGAGACTGGTCTGCTAGGAGGAAAAGGAGCACAAATTCCAGTAGATCCAAACATCAAGTTGATAGAAAATCAATTTGGAGAAGCAATAGATAAAGGGCAATTCCAAACATTGGTAGGTAAGTTGATATACCTCTCACATACTAGGCCAGACATAGTGTTTGGAGTTATCCTAGTAAGTCAATTCATGTATAGTATGCAGGCAGTAAGAAGAATTCTTCATTATCTAAAGGCTACACCAAAAAAAGGTATACCGTTTGCACCAGGAGCTAATCTGAAGGTTCAAGGTTGCACAGATGCAGATTATGGAGGCTCTCTAGTGGATAGAAAGTCCATAACTGGATATTGTGTGTTCTTAATGGGTAATTTGGTGTCTCGGAGGAGTAAAAAACAAGAAGTGGTAGCAAGATCAAGTGTTGAGGCTGAATTCAGGGCTATGGCACTTGGTGTGTGTGAACTTTTATGGCTAAAGATAATTTTTGAAGACTTGAAGATTCAAATACAACACCCCATTGAGCTATTATGTGATAACCAATTAGCAATAAATATTGTCCATAACCCAGTACAACATGACCGAACCAAGCACATTGAGATTGACAAGCATTTTATTAAAGAAAAATTGGAATATGGATTGCTACACATCTCCTATGTTTCATCTAATCAACAGGTGGCAGACATCCTTACTAAAGGATTGCCCATTAAGCACTTTTAGGAGCTAGTAAGCAAGCTAGGAATAATAGATATCCATTCACCAGCTTAAAGGGAAGTGTTGAAGAATAAAGACGTCTTTCAAGACAAAAAGACTTGGAGATAATTAGATAATTAGAGTTTAGTGTTTTATTTATCTGTATAATTAGATAATTAGAAGTTTAGTGTTTTATTTATCTGTTTTATCTTTTATTTTATCTTTTTGTTTTATCTCTTTGTTGTAAGTTTAAATAGTGTTGTAATCTAGTCCTAGATATAAGGAAATCTAGATAATAGGGATTTAATCTAAGAGAATTCTTAGGGTATCTCTTGTATAAATATTTTTGCTCATATCAACAAAATCATACGAGAATACCGCTTCTCTTTCTCCTTTTCTTTCTACAATAACACAAATCGTGAGAGCATTTTTAATGGGAAGAGGAAAATTAAGCCATTTGACTAAAACTAGTCTAATCCCCAAAGATTTGAAGTTTAGTGCGTGGGACAAGGAATATTACATGATTAAGTTTGGCTTTGGAATTCAATGCAGCCTGAAATAAGTGGGAATTGTATGTTTCTCACAAGTACTTGAGAAATTTGGGAAGTCGTTCTTCAGACTTTTACTCTAAGATGCAAGATGCTACTCCAATCTATGAAATCAAGACTAAAATATCATCTACTAAGCAAGGTACACACTCAGGCACAAAGTACTACAACCTAATGAAAAGTTTTTGGCTTGAACTAGATCATTATCAAAATATTAAGATGAAGTGTAGTGATGATGCTGTGATGCTCAAGAGTTTTGTAGAAAGGGAAAGAATGTCTGAATTTCTTGCAAGTCTAAATGCAGAATTGGATCAAATTCATATTCAGGTGTTAGGAGAAGAGACTTTACCCTTTCTTAACTGGACTTCCACAATAATCCACACCAAGGAGAGTTGAAGAACAATTATGTTCCTTTCCCAAATAGTACAAGGCTCAGACATGATCTCTGCAAAGTTTGCAGATGCTGGGAGTCAAGGTTAATAACCTAGTGCAAAATAGTAAACCCTCTACTACATGTTCATTGGCTCAATCATGTAAGTGCCCTATCTCTTATGCTTTGAGTACTTTGAAGTCACCTCTTTATAGTTCCTGGGCTTTAGGCTTGGGAGCTACTGACCATATGACACATACCCCCAACTAGATTTACTGCTTATACGCATGCCTTGGTAAGTAAAAAACATTACAGTCGTAAATGGCTCAGTCATGATTGTTGTTGACCAAGAAACAATAAATTTAATTCCTTCTCTTTCTTTGAAGAATGTATTGCATGTTCCAAAATTTTCCACTAACCTTGTATCCATTCACCAAATCATTGACAACTAAACTACAAAATAACTTTCTTTTCTATACGTTGCATCTTTTAGGATCAAGTTATCGGGAGGATGGTAGGATTTGCTAAGGAAAGAAATGGGCTCTACAATCTTGAGGAAAAGAATGTGGACAAAGACAACCACCTATCTCTACTCATCAAAACTTTTTTCCTATAATCTCATTGAGATTTAGCTTCACCACTTCCACCTTGGGCATCCACCTTTTAATCTGCTTAAAAACATTTTTTTTTATCGCTTTTTAGAAATGTCAATGTCAGTAGATTTCACTATGATGCTTGTGAACTTACCAAACACCATCGTGTCATTTCCTTTAAGAAACACAAGGTCATCTAAACCATTTTTTTTTATACAAACCAATATTTGGGGTCCATCTAGAAAACCTAACATTTTAGGGGCTAGATGGTTCGTGTCTTTTATTGATCATCATACTAAATTACCTGGTTTTCCAAGTTTTCACAAAATGATAAGTACACATTTTGGGGTTTCTATTAAAAGAGTTAAGTCTGGTAATATAAGAGACTATTTTAATCAAATTATCTCATCTTTCTTCCATAAAGGAGGAGTTATCCATAAGTCCTCTGGCATTGGTACACCCCAAAAAAATGGGGTTACCAAATGGAAAAATAGGCATCTATTCAATGTTACACAAGCACTATTGTTGTAGAACAATGTCCCAAATTACTTTTGAGGAGAGGTTGTTTTGACAGTAGCGTACTTAATAAATAGAGTGCCATCTAGACTGCTAGGATACTAAAGCCCTATAAATGTACTTTCTGATTTTCGTGCTGATTTTAATGGTTATTGCAAATTACTGCCTAAAGTGTTTGTTGTGTCTCATTTGTGCATATTCATGCTCACAACAAGGGTAAACTTGATCGAAGGGCCTTAAAATTGTGTTTGTGGGTACTCAACCACCAAAAAAGGCTACAAGTGTTACCATCCAACCACTCGAGAATTTTTAACTTCCATGTGTCACAAGCCCAAGGATATACAAGGATATATTACTAATTGCATATTAGATGTATTGTAGTAGGTTGTACCTTTCAGTTGTTCTCGTAACTAAAAGCCTATAAAAAGGCTAAAACCTAGAGGATTAGACATAGATAAAATGATAATCTGAATTCAATCTTCTCTCTCTACAATTCCCTCTCGATTCCCTCTCTAATTTCTCCCTATTTTCTCTCAAATTTCTCCCTATTCTCTTTGTTCTGTATGATTTCCCCCTCAGTTCTTATTTCTTCCTCCATTTACGTTCTCTCTTCCTCATTTTCTTCCAAATTCCTCTTAAAACCCTAGGTTAGACCTAGGTGCAAGACAAAGGAAGCAAAGTCCATTGCATTACCCCTGGTGCCTAGTCCAATGTCTAACAGACCTACTAATATCTAGGAATGGAATCTTGGGAGGAATGGTTCTAAGAAAGAAGGTTCTAAGAATATTGTTTCTTTAGCTTTGGCTCCAGAGAAGGTTGAAGAGTCCATAGCTTGGGTTAAAGCAGGCATCAAAAAGGTTAAGATAGTTCTAGTATGAGAATAACTTACTATTGTTTTGAATGTTTATGATCTTCAACAATATGATAGTCTTGCTGTCATTTCAAATGGTATAGACCAATTTTTGGTGCTGGTTTTGGCAAATAATGAACAATTGAAGCGGACTGAACAGAAGAATTGCCATGCAGTTTGGAAGATGATGAAAAAGAAAGTTGTTGCCGGATTACTTATTGCTCCAACTCAATGGCATAATTTATGTATGAAGGTCATGGAAATTACTGGAATTTATAAATTAATTGGAGAAGAGAGCCTTGACATGGAGATCTTCGAGGTCGACATTTAATATTTGCAATAAAAGCAAAAGAAAAGAACATAAGAGAAAAGAGGAAAAGGCTTAGAAGGAGAAAGAAAGAAAGGAAAAAGAGAAGAAGGATGAGCCAGATGATGAAGGCAGGAATTGAATGAAGAAAACAATGATTGTTGCTATAATTTGTTGCGAACAAGAAATCTCTCAAGGAGGGACGATTGTTACAACCACATGGATATAGAAGGATATATTAGTAATTGTGTATTAGATGTATTGTAATAGGTCATACCTTGCTGTATTTTAGCTATTGTACCTTTCAATTGTTCTAATAATTGAAAACCTAGAAAGCCTATAAATAGGCTAAAACCTAGAGGATTAGACATAGTTGAAATGATAATCTGAATTCAGTCTTTTCTCTCGACAATTCTGTCGAAGTTTGATCTAACAATGGGAATTCTCCTTTGTAGCAAGGAGAATGGAGGAAGGAGGGAGAATAACAGATGAATGAGGGAAGGAGAGAGAATTAGGCAGGAAAAATGAGATCAATATATTCCAAGATGATCTTTTGGAGCGGGATTAGTTACTATTTATACTAATCCAAGCTCAGAAGAAGGCGTCAATTGGCTGCCAAAATTCAAACAGTACATGTATTTGAAATAGGCAACAACTGCCTAACTAAATTTCCCGCCAATTACAACTCACAACACTATTTCCGTGACAATTCCCTCCCCCTTAGGACATTTCTTGTCCTCAAGAAATTTAGAGCAGCCCCGCCACTTTTAGAAACTAGGAAAAGAGGTCTGGAAGATATTCCCACATGTTGTTTTCTGGATGTAGGTTGGACCAATGCACCAGAACTTGTGTTAATGGGGCTCCTTGTCAGTATTTTCGTCTAGGAAGATGTTAGTGCTTCCACTATCAATTAGATTCATTAGTCTAAAATCCTAAGCCTTCCCCTTGACTTTATTGATCTTCTTGTTGGTTAGTCCCCTCAAAGCATGTAGTGAAATCTCCACATTCTCATCCCCTTCAAAATCTGTAGGAATATTAACCCCTTCATCCACTACCTTTGTTTCTTCTTCTCCTTCCAATAACAAAAGTTGTCTCTAGCATTGATGACCAAGAGCATACATGTCCCCACATCTGAAACACAAGCCTACCTACCTCCTCTATTCCATGATTCTCCCATTAGTGATTTGGCTAGGTATGATAGCGGTCGAGTTGCTTATCCCCTTCATACCCTAGGCATTCCTTCCACCCTCTCTATTAAATCCCCTATTCCCCGATTGAGTGACCCAAAAATTAATTCCCTTCATCTATCATCTTTGTTTTTTCATCAAAACCTCTACTGACAACTCTAGTAATCTCGCACATTCGGCAACTTGTTTTATAGTCTTATGTTGTAACATCTTCATGGTGGATCTAAGCTCTTCACTCAAGCCACTCAAAGCTAGAGAAGATGTACCCTTCCGTTAAGTGTTCAAAATCAACAAGAGTGACTTGAGTTCTTTGAACCTCAGTTGATAAGATTGGACTATCCCCTCCTGCCTTAGTTTATTGAACTCCTCCACAACATCCATCATATTCCGATCCTCGAACAATTTGCACAAATCCTCCACAAATTCAAACCAACAACAATTCTCCTTATCTATTCTTCATCCTTAGAACCACGCATCTCTGGCATCATTGAGATAGACGATAGTAAGGGTAACCCTCTATTGTTTAGGTATGTTATATACACTGAACATCCACTCACCCCGACATACCCACCACCTTGGGTTTAATCCATCAAATAAGGGAATTTCTAATTTTAGCATTCAGAAGCCAAGCTAATTATGAACAGCCTAAACTCCTTGCCTCCTTTCCATCGCATTCTCCCCTACAATTGCTGGATCAACCTCGAATTCTGAGGATCCTTCTATCCAGTGGGCAATACCATGCCCTAGTAAGATCGGATCTGATCTCTCCATGGGAGGAAATTCAGGGGAGAGCCTTACCTAGTTATGGCTCGTGAACATCCACATAAACTGTTGCATCTGATCCCTCAACAGATTGTTCTGTTCACAACTCTCTTCGCGCCACCTCCACATCGCCCCATCGATTCTTCTTTCTACCACCAGCTCCACCGTCGATTCCAAACTTCCCATCTAAACTTGCATATCTGCTATAGCCGCAATAACCTACTGTAACTAAATGTCCATTTGTTTCATGCGAGTGTCGTCGGCCATCGTCCTGAGTGTTGAATCGTCACCCGAGATCATGCTATGATACCAAAACTGTCAAATGACAATGGGGAATTCCCCTTCGTAGCAAGGAGAATTAAGGAAGGAGGAGGGAGAATAACATAGGAATGGGGGAAGGCGAGAGGAAAAGAGAGAGAATTAGGCGGGAGAAATGAGATTAATATATTCCAAGAAGATCTTTTGGAGAAGGATCAATTATTATTTATACTGATCCAAGCTTAGAAGAAGGCGCCAATTGGCTGCCAAAATTGAAATAGTACATATATTTGAAATAGGCTACCATTGCCTAGCTAAATTTCCTGCCAATTACAACTCACACACTATTTCAGCCTTATCTCTACCCTTGAATGCTCCGAATATTTAGGAGCATTATCTTGGATGTAACTTCCTGATAATGCCGCTGATTTCATTTTAATTATCCACATAAACTGAGTTGGAAAGGCAATAACTTGGTCTGAAGTCCACTACACCACTCCAAGTCTATTCAAGGAAGAGAGTACCTCTTTCTAAACCTATGCAGATCCATGAATCCGAACCAAGTCTAAACCCATCTCTTCACCTTCCTTTGTTGATAATGAACATATTTCTCATGATTTCCCTAACATGGATTTGCCGATTGCTGTTAGAAAAGTAATTAGGAAACGCACCCAACACCCAATTTTTCACTTTGTATCCTTTCACAGATTATCTCCACAACACAAGAGCTTCCTCACTACCCTAAATTCTATTGGCATTCCCCAAACGCTACAGGAGGCACTTCAAGATAAGAATTAGGTACAAGCCATGAGAGAGGAAATGAATGCACTAGACAAAAATAAAACATGAAAATTTGTCAGTTTACCCAGAGTGAAGAAACCTGGAGTGTAAATGGGCATTTACCTTAAAACTATAAGACTAATTGGTCCTTGGAGAGATACAAAGCTAGGCTGGTTGCAAAAGAGTATACATAAACTTATGGAGTAGATTATCAAGAGACTTTTGCCCTTATAACAAAGATAAATACAGTGCGTGTGTTACTATCTTTAGTTGCTAATTTTTCTTAGTGTTTACAGAAATTTGATGTTAAGAATGCTTTTTGCATTGTGACTTAGAAGAGGAGGTATTCATGGAACCTCCCCCTCGATTTGAAGAGAATTTTAGTGGCAATAAAGTATGCGGGTTGAAGAAAACACTATATGGCTTGAAGTAATCCACCAGAGCATAGTTTGGGAGATTCACAAAAGTTATGCTAGCAATGGGGTATAAACAATCAGGGGGATCATACTTTCTGAAAAAAACATTCAGCCACTAGGGAAATCACAGCCTTACTTGTACATGTGGATGACATTATTGTAATAGGAAATGACCCAAACAAAAAGGGACTCCCTTCAAAAATTCCTAGCTAAAGAATTTTGAGATTAAGGAACTTGGAAAATTGAAGTACTTCTTGAGTATTGAGTGCAATACTCCAAAGAAGGCATCTTTGTTTCTCAACAAAAATATGTATTGGATCTCCTTAAGGAAAATGGAACACTTGGTTGCAGGGTAG
Source organism: Diospyros kaki (assembly GCA_036245055.1). Taxonomy (NCBI): domain Eukaryota; kingdom Viridiplantae; phylum Streptophyta; class Magnoliopsida; order Ericales; family Ebenaceae; genus Diospyros; species Diospyros kaki. The sequence continues at coordinate 12,151,072 of BSEG01000003.1, forward strand.
CTAGCACACCAATTGAACCTAATCATAGGTGGGTGAAAAAGAAGATAATAGTGTAGTAGAAGATATCAGAGGTTGGTAGGGAGATTGATTTATTTGTCCCACACCAGGCTGGATAAATCTCATATTGTGAGCATAGTAAGCCAATCCATGCATGATCCAAAGGAAAAGCACTTAGCTGTCCATGAGATTCTAGACTACCTTAGGCCATACCAAGAAGAGTGATCTTGTTCGAGAAGAATAAGGAGCTTAATTTAGAAGCTTATATAGATGCAAACTATAACAAGTCTATGGTAGATAAAAGATCCACGCCAGGCTACTGTACCTTCCTTGGAGGCAATCTAGTAACATGGAAGAGTAAAAAACAGACCGTGGTTGCAATATCAAGTGTTAAGGCTAAATTTAGGGTATGGCACAAGGAGTTTGTGAACTTCTATGCCTAAAGATAATCCTGAATGATCTTAAAGTCAAAAGGGAAGGACCTATGAAACTCTACTGTAATAATAAATCTGCCATCAATATTGCACATAACTTAGAGCTACACGACCGCACTAAACATGTCAAAGTGGATAGACACTTCATAAAAGAAAAGCTGAGCAATGGCTTGATCAGCACTCCTTACATGCCATAAAGTAATCAGCTAGGAGATATTCTAACTAAGGAACCACTTACTTCATGATTTCAAGAGATTACAAGAAAGCTAGGAATGGAAAACATCTATTCACCAATTTGAGGGGAAGTGTCACAAATAAACAACATATCCAGCCTTTATCCCACTATGTGGGGTCGGCTACATGAATTCTAGACTTCCATGCATTTCTGTCTTTTGGCATATCTTCATTGAGGTCCATACACTTCATATCAAACTTTAATGTCTCCCTCAAAGGGGAAGTGTCGTAGATCTGTAAGTTTATTTTTTATTTATAGAGTAGCTATGTACAGGTAAAAAATTATATATTTACTATTTAGAGCAGTTGATTCTTAATTCTTAGGAATCCCAGATTTTTAGAAATTGATAGAGAGGTGGAATCTCCTTAATTAGGTAGACCATCGTGTATAAATAGTCTATGTACAACACATTCAGAAAATAAGAAAGATTTTATTTTTCTCCACAAAAGGTAATAAATGAAAGCAACTTTCAAATCGCTTTACCTTGTGTTAACCTATTTGAATCAGCTATATATTTCATTATTATAATGTGTACAAGATAAGACAGATGAAACCAATATTTTATTGCCTTAAAAGAAACTGTAAAAAGACACTGTGAACGCTAGGGCGGAAATTATTGGAAATTTTCAAACTAAAATATCAGAGCCAGTGTCACATTTCTAATCTACTGTTTATTAAACATGCTTGAACAGAAAATAGCTATAGTGATTCTCAAGCAAACTGTAAAAATATGATATCATCGCAAAACAGAAATGAAACGGCGAGCTTAACTTACTTGAGAACCTCTTCTTGAAAAATAACATGAAATTAAGCACAAGATTGACCTGCACAGGATAAAAACCATTAAATCAGACTGTCCTCATAAAATACAGGGATCAAGAGATTTTACAAGATAAGACAGATGACACAAAAAAGTTAAACAATAAATGAGAAAAACCACAACATGGATAGTATGAGATATTGAATTCAATGTTCTTGAGTTGCAAAGGTGCAGGCTAGTTTAGCTTAGGAATCTGAGTATCCAACTTTCATCTAGGATTATTCACCACCATTCAACCGAAAAAGAAAAGAAAATCCGAAGTTAAATGCGGAACAACACATATTTATCTATATAACCATGCATGTAAAAGATCATCTCTAAATAGTGAGATTGGTAATTTAATAGTAACATAGGACATGATATATGGTCACCCCTGCATTCTGTAAAAACTTTTTTGAGAAGTTAATAAATGATATGAAATGAGTAGTCTTAACATATTTCCAAAAAATGTGTTGTTGAACCCAGCAGTATATGGCGAATATTTGTAGGTCAGAAGGACTTAACTGCTTAAGTCTGAAGAATTAAGCAGCCAGAGAATCGAATCCGGTAGTTCACTCACAAGGAATACCTTGGGACATGGAGGTCCAAAAATGAAGTTAGGGTGTTAATAAGAATGCTGAGACAATCCTGAGGACATGATTGGAACAGTTCAGGAAACAGAAATGGAAACTGAAACCATAAATTCCAAATTGATAGATGAATTTCAAAAACAACATCAGAAGAACCCACAAAACCCTAAAGGTGACTAAGTTAGGTATGACAAATAACCTCTTGTTGGTTTTAGGTGACAGAGGACTCGCGTGAACGTAGGACCACAATACAAACATACCTAGTCAAGCTGACCTAGCAATTGTCGGGAAAATTATTTAAAGGCCAATTTTAAGTGAAACCGAGGCCTACCAGGGGTGATCAGGGTATGGGAAATTAGTGGAAAGATCACTAATTAATTTTCCCAAGTCACCTAAGATGAGTTGTTCAAGGATAATTAAATAAAGCTAGTCAAGAAGCGTTTGGCTGGAAACTATATCAAATTAGTGGAGACCCCACAAGGCTTTACTTAGCCACTAAGAGAAGGACTTAGGGTGTGCTTGGCTCAAAAATGGACTGAGTGGAGAGTCCATTAACTTGTTCCTTAAGCAAAATTCGGGGCTTGTTTAGTCCAAGAAATGCATTTTTAAAGTGGATCTTCCACTGGCTATCAAGACTTAACAATTAAGTCTAGCTTCCACCATACAAAGGGGGAGAGACACCAATTTGGCCATTTTGCTTCTCACACGGCCAAGAGTTAAGGAAGAGAAATTAAAAGTTTCTCTTGTGAATTTTTGAAAGTTTGTGAAGTGAATCAACAACAAGAAGATCAAGAAGGAAGATCAAGCAAAGAATATCAAAGAAAAGAAGGAAAAAAAAAGAAGGAAGCTTCACACCTAGAAGAACCCAAAAGTTATAGGATTAAGGTGAGCCAGTTTCCTTCATTTGATGTTTTTCTTGTTTAAATAACTTGATTAAGCCCTAGAGAAGCCTACCTTGCATCTGCTAGATGGTTGAGTTTTAAAGATTGGGTTACTTTAAGTACAAGCAAAAGGCTTTGATGCTACCTTGTTTTTAAGTTGACCTACAGCTAAAACATGCTCTAGGGACATGACGAAGCTAGATTGATGTGAGGAGAAGCAAGAAAAAACACCCAAAAGCAAGGATACTAAGCCCTACCCTTTGGCCTAGGCATAACAACTCGACCTAAGGGTGTGATTCACTCAAGGTAATTTGTATTCCTTTGTTAATTTTATGGCTTAGATGATACTATTAAGGTACTAGAAGTTTGGATTTGAACTTACAAGTGTGTGAAAGTGCCTTAGTGAAAAAGCAGTCGACTTAAAGAGAGGGTTAAACACATGTAAGGGTTTAATCTTGAAGCTTGTTGCTTGAATGCTGTTTTTAGATTGCTTGTCGGATTGAAGCTTGAAACAAACTACAAAGGGGCTATTCAAGCCTCAGTTAAGAAAGGATAAGACTCGGCTACTTTTAGTACTTTGATGATCTAGTACTTTAAAGGATGGTTTAAGATTGATTAGGCATGTCAAAGTGATTTGGAAACAAAAATTAAGTCTAAGTACGTGTCATATACCTAGGGTTTAGCCTAGGGTTTGAATTGAAAATTGGAAGAATCCGAGGGGATTAGGATCAAGAACAGAATGATTGGAGGGGGAATTGGACAAAAATGGGGGAGATAATAGATAGAAATGAGAGAAAGCTGCAGATAGGACAGAGAAAGGGAAAGATTAGAGAGAGAGCAGAGGGAAATGGGAGGGAGATTGAGAGAGATTTCAAGAGAGGGAAATGAGAGAATTCATTCATCAATTCAAACATGCCTTCCCATCCTCAGTCGTGACTTATGTATAGCCTAACAGCCTCCCACATGCACCCATATGCAGTACAATAATAAGCATAATTATCTACAGCTAAGGACAAGCATCTATAACAGAAAAGGGAAAGAAAATTACAATTACTGTATAATGCATGTAAGCTAACTACTATTATTATCTTGGGGATTCTTGTGGTTGTGACAGTACATGACTTGAAAGTGAAAGTAAGTTACTAGTTAGTGATACTAGTTAAAAAATATGATGTATATGGTGTTACGTACTTCTTAATAGGTGTATTCAAGACTCGAGGAAGCAAGAAAGAGATCTCTTGTGACTAGCATAAGGGAGGTGAGAAGTTTGTGCATATGCATCGTATGGTTCAAACTTGCTTGTTGTTTTGTTGTTCATATTAAGCTTTAACAACAAGAAATTCATGAAACTTGGCTAGAACCTTGTTAGATCATTAGTGTAAGCTTGATACTGGCAAGGTTACCATGTTTAGTCTAAGACATAGTACATAGCGGAATAGCCAAAATGATTTCATGGCTAACCTAATTATGTCATTGTATCGCATGTTAGTTTTGTATATCATAGACATCCAGACACATGTTTTGTGCGTGTATTTTTCATTGCATGAGTTTCTCACTAACAGGTAAGCTTACCGCATATTTGAAAGTATATGAGAGAAAATGAGAGAAACTTCAAATAACTTCTTGATCATTCTCGGCACATAGAGGCATAGCTTTATATAATTGCTATTCCAACAGATATTTACAGCAATAAAAAACTATAAGAAATAACAACTGTAAAAAAGTAAAATTCTACTACTCCACAACTGTAAAAATAACACTCCAGTATACATAGTTGCTCTGCTTTCTCCTAATTCCTCTCTTAAGTTCCTGATAGCCACTTTCTCCTCTTTGGCTAAGATCATCTCTGTTTGGTTATTCTTGTCACTTGCTGCCATGTCTCACCAGCTTCTCTATCAACTAGATATCAAGAACGCCTTTTTTCATGGTGACTTATCAAAGGAGGTATATATGGAGCAACCTCCTGATTTCATTGCTCAGGAAGATTCCAGGATGGTGTGTCACCTTCAAAATTCTTTATATAGGCTAAAACAATCTCCCCAAGGTTAGTTTGGTAAATTTAGTTCAATTGCCCTAGAGTTTGGATTAACTTGGAGTGATGTTGATCATTCAGTCTTTTAACGCTCTAAGTTTGGTCACTAATGTGTGACAAAAGAGTAAAGTCTACGAATCAATATTGTTTATTTTATTTTCTATATTTATTTTTTTTTTTAGTTTGTTTCCTAATTCCTTTTATTTCCTTTAGTTATTAGGATCCATTAGAATCCTAATTAGAGTGAGATTATAGAATCCTATTTAGGGTAGAATTTTATCTATTAGTTGCCTATAAGTAGTCCTTTAGGTTGTAATTGAAGGTTGTTTTGCTTCTTGAAATTCATCACCGATATTGGTTTAAGTAATCAACTTTAGTCTTCAAGTTTTGTTTCGGGTTTTGCATCAGTCACATTCTTCTGGTAGTGCATGATATCATAAGGGATGATGATGTTTGAATTATTGAGTTGAAGGCAAATTTTTTACAACAATTTCAGACCACATATTTGAGTCAACTAAAATATTTTGTTAAAATTGAGGTGATATAATCAAAGCAGGCATCTTCAGCAAAAATTTCAAGATTTGATAATGCTTCTTCATCTTCTTTGCATTTCATTTCATTTTGCATATATGAATTATGGACAAACTATCTGTTGGGATGTAACCTACATAGAAGTCTAGAATTCATGTAGCCAACCCCACATAGTGGGATAACGGCTGGATTTGTTGTTGTTGTTGTTTGCATATATGATACATTGGTGAATATATCTACATTGATAATCCACATATGTGAGCATACAAAAACCTAATTACACAAGCAAGCACTCAAATGAACTTACACTGAAAGTGAACAGAAATTCAACTTACACTGATGGCAAACGCTTAAATAATCGAAGGTCCCATATATCTTGAGGTATGGTAAATGCATTCACAGAGTCCTGACAGAAAAGTAATAAATATTTATGGCAATAAATCAGAGTTGCACCAGCGAAAAACTAGTGTGCTAACAAGACAAACATATAAGAAAGCAATGATAGCTTATACTTAGCATTAGAAAAGAAAAAGGGAAAGAATAGCCTGCTCACACTAGAAATTATATCTCGAAGAAGCAGTAAAGCAGCATCTGCCTGCACATAAACCAAAAAGAATGTTATATTGTAGTGGCAGCTTAAACAATAAGCCACCTACCTTTACTTATTTTACATGTAAAAAAGTGATGATGTAACCTGTTTCAACAAGTCAAACCTCTAAATAAAGTTCCAGAACAAATTAAAGGTTCAGTTTGCATCAAAGGAAATAGATACCAAGGTAAAGTGTAAACCAACTAGTCAAGCCATCCCAAGAAATAGCATTTAACAATATCCAAAAAAGAAACCATAAAAAGTAACATATCAACTTAGTTCCTCAAAAAGTTGATCAATAGGGATCTTACATGAAATAATTAAGAACACACACAATAACTTTTCATCCTTCAATAAAACTATAATGATATTTGTTAGCTCACGAGAATATGGCAGTGTATCACAAGATGGAAGTTCCTATCTTCGGAGACTTACCTAAACCCATCTTAGAAAACCTTCCTAAGAGTGTACATATCTTAGATTTCCTAAAGTGTATAGCTTTGTTTCCTTTGTGTATAGATACTCTAGTTTCCTATTTTTTGGTTTCCTATCTTGCTGTACATGCCCCTTCTATAAGAGAGGCCACCCATGTACCATTATGGATTAACTGAAAATAGCATTATTCTTTACAATATTAGTTAAATGGTATGGACTCTCCCTTCTATAGATATAGATTAGTATTTGTGATATATTTTCAGTAACTTTTTTGCAGAATAGAATATTTAGTTAATTTAAATCAGAATACAAATGAGAAGAGCTGCCTCACACCTACTGACATAAAAAAGATAACCCACAACAATATGAAGACATTCTGGTTTCTGCAATACCAATTTCAGCCTGATACTGCTCATGTTAAAGCAGTCAATCCTCTTAAAGACAAACTTCATGAACTTCAAACTGTAGAACTCTTCACTAGAGCATTCAGATTCCATTACCATCATCCCACAAAATTAAACCAACCATTGAGGGAATCAAATGTATAATGATGTTCAGTTAACTTAAGGACCAAGTTAATTATCAATTTTGAACAATTTGCAATTGTGAAATGATATATTGAACTGAAAGAAAAGAAGAGAGGGAAAGAGATTGTGAGAATCTCACATCGCCTTAGCAAAGGAGACCTGGGCTATATATAAGGAGGAGAATCCTTCTACCTGTTAAGCTTGTTTTTCAGATAGGAGTTCTACCTCTGGCTTCTCATATGGTACCAGAGTCAACCCTTAACTGAGAGACTACCATCAGTCGTGGTCATGGACCAATACCTTGCCCAATCACCTGGGCATGTATCAGTTACTAGAGAAGCTTCGGCGTTAGGAAGGGGGAAGGATGTGTGTGAGAATCCCACATTGCTTCAGCAAGGGAGACCTGGGCTATATACAAGGAGGAGGATCCCTTCACCTGTTAAACTGACTTTTCAAGTTAGAGTTCTACCTTTAACTTCTAACATGGCTAGTTTTCAAATTGGAATTCTACCTCTAACTTCTCACAGAGATATTAGAGGGAAAAATTGATTTTATTCTATTCAGATAGAGGTTACATCATAACCTGTACCTTGTGTATGATCACTATCTTGAAATAACAAACCTCTACCAGGTGAGCTCTTGATATACCTCAAGATGCACACTAGAGCAAGGCAATGATTCTCACAAGGTGAGTCCAAAAACTGGTTGTTGGAGAAGATAAAGGAATTAAGGAGAAATAATTTCAAGTTGTAAACGGGTAGATAAGGAGATAAAAAGATGAGATAAATATGAGAAAAGATTGGAAAAGTTTGAACTAAAAAGATAACGGAAAGGAAGGATAAAGTTGTTTCAAAACCAAATAAGGAAGTCCTAGTTCAAATGAATTCTAATCTGGAATATGTTGTTATCTAAATTGTTGTAATCTATTCCTGTATTTTAGGAGAATTTTTAGGGGATTGTGTGTATATATAGTGTGTTGGAAGAAGAAAGAGAAGAGAGAGAAGCCAGATGGATAAGGATTGAGAGTGATCAAACAGATCACAGCTAAGTATTCTAATCCTAACAGATAAAGGAGAGTAAAAGATAAAAGCAATCTTCGAATCAGCTAAGGATATCCAAGATATACTAATCCAAATATGTAAATTAGATTAATATAAAGTTATTGTCCTATCCCTGTAAAATAGAAGAATTAATAAGAATTTTTCAGGAGAATTTTTAGGAATTTTTCTGTATTTATATCTTCGTAATCAATAGAATTTTACAATGGAAGAGTTATTCATTCTCCAACCGATTCTTTCATGGTATCAAAGCTAAGTCATGTGGCATCGGATTTTTTGTTTCTTGTTGCATAGAGGAGCCTTAAAGTCCACGATATGGCTGAAAAACAAGCAGCCAGTGAGACTTCTACCTCTAATCCTCCTTCAATGAAGGATACTTCCGTTCCAATTGTTCCAACGGCCATGGAAAGCCACTCTCTCCAAATCACTCAACACAAACTGAATGAAACCAATTACAGAGAATGGTCACAATCAATTTTACTCGTTGTTAAAGAAAAGGGAAAGATAGGATATCTAACTGGTGCAGTCTCCAAGCCGAGCCCTAAGTCAGCTACATATGGCATATGAGAGGTCAAGAATGCCATTGTTATGGCTTGGTTGGTGAATCCATGGAATCAAAGATTGGAAGGACCTACCTATTTTACAAGACAACTAGTGAAATTTGAAAGGCAGTCCAAGAAATATATTCAGACCTAGAACATACAGCTCAATGCTTTTAGATCCGATCACTCATTCGAACCATAAGACAAGGTACAAGTTCTATTACTAAGCATTATAATTCCTTAACAGAATTATGGCAAGAGATGGATTTGTTCTATGAGATTACATGGGAGTGTTCTGCGGATGGAAGGAAATATGACAAGATGATGGAAAAGGAGAGAGTCTTTGACTTCTTACATGGGCTAAACTCGGACCTTGATGAAGTAAGGGGCAGGCTACTCAGTACAAAGCCTTTTCCCTCCATCAGAGAGGTCTTTGTAGAGGTTAGACGAGAAGAAAGCAGGAAGAAGGTGATGTTGACAGATTTAGGGCATTCTAACAGCAAGGTTTACAAACTAACCTCAGCCTTTAATGTTTCCCAAGGGAAAATACCTATCATTACTAAAGGAGAGTCTCAAAAGGAGAAGCAGTGGTGTGATCACTGCAATAGACCTTACCACACTAGAGAAACTTGTTGGAAGATCCATGGGAAGCTAGCAAACTGAAAACCAAGGAATCAAAGGAAGGGAGGACAATCCAGAAGACAAACTACCTACATGATGGAGGCTGAAAAATGAAGTACAACAAACTTCACCTTAACAACAGACCAACAGGAAGCTCTTAAGCAACTTTTGAGTCACACTAACGTTACAGAGTCTGAAAATTCAAACAACTCTAATCCGATGGTATCCCTAGGAAAGCAAGGTAATGCTAAATACTCTCTTATCTCCAAAACTTTTTCTAAAGGTTGTTGGATCATAGATACCGGAGCATCAGATCACATGACAGGTTTCCTGCCTATGCTGTCCACATCAAGATATTGTACCCAGCTATGGGGGAACTTGAACTTGGTCACATAGAGAAGCAAGAAGCGGCAAGTGGTTGCTCACAACAGTGCAGGGGCAGAATACAGGGCCATAGCATAGTGTATTTGTGAAGTGATTTGGATAGAAAGGTTAATGAAAGACCTTTCTATGCCTGTGGATTCTCCTAAATTGCTTTATAGTGACAGCAAATCAGCTATAAGTATAATAAACAATCTTGTACAACATGTAAGGATTAATAGACATTTTGTCAAGGAAGAGATAGAGAAAGGAGACATAAGGCTTACTTATATCCCTACTAAAGACCAAGAAACAGATATTTTGACCAAAGATATGCAAAAACAAGGATTTGAAGCTCTTAGAGACAAGTTGGGAATGATGGATATCTATTCTCTGGCTTGAGGGGGAGTGTTGGAAGCCAGATGTTGCTACCAAGACAGGCAATGAAAATTGACAAGTAAAAACAAATAAAATAAAATTTTCTAATTTCTAAAAAACAAATAATCAATATGACCAGGATTTTGTTATAAAGGCATCAGAATTTTGTTATATTCAATTAAGATCTTATCCATTGTGAGCACAACAGATTCTGTAGAAGTTCACAGCAAGTCCACCCCTGTAAGCAATATTGGCCAATTATCTGGTCAAACAAAATTAATTAATCTTGTGAAGATGTTCAAATTGTAAATAATATGTGAACATGGTGTCTTGACACAAACGGGGCTCCCTCTATAAAATCATTCCAAATTGAATTTAATTGCAGGGAGCCCAATCGAAAGAAAAATCAAGCAATTAACTACATACAATCAAATTGACAGCATAAAAACTGCTCACTACTCAATTAATCGTAAGACAGACTTACAACAGAACTGATATTACTGAATAGAGATAACCCACGCCTTAGGCAGCTCCATATTGTGTGCCAACCTCTGTCTAGCTGCAGAAACATTTCAAACAGTCAATGTGGTACTCATTAAGCAGAAGATACTGGACAATGCCTACTCTAAACTTACGCCAAACAGTACAGTGAAGTTATTCTGTCAAATTAACAAATTCCTGTCATAAGTTACCTCAAAGAAAAGCATGAAAGCTAGGTTGGTTGGTTGGTGGTTGTCGAGAATTTATATTAGCTTGTATTAGGTGTCTGTATAGACTAGTTGTGTACCTTGCACCTAGCATAGGTAGCTTGTACATGGTAGTTACAGTTTTATGGTATAAATACTTGTAGCCATAGCCTAATAGATGTGATTAGTTCTTTTCCCTCCAATTTCTCTTTTCCTCTCTTCTTTTCCTCTCAATTTTGTATATCATTTTTCATGGTATTAGACAGGCATGTTGGATTCTAGGCCCATTGATTGATATGCCTATGGATCTTAATTCTAAGCTTGTTCCTCAACAAGGGCAGCCTATTCATGATTCAGGGTGTTATAAGAGATTGGTTGAGAAGCTGAATTATCTTACCATGACTCGACTAGACATTGCATTTGTTGTTGGTGTGGTTAGCCAATTTTTGAATTCTCCTTTTGATGGTAATTGGAAGGCTTTGGTGCGAATTTTGTGATATATTAAGAGTTGCCTTGTAAAGGTTTATTATTTTAGGATGAAGGTTATACACAGGTGACTGGTTATGCAAATGCAGATTGGGCAGGTTGTCCATTCGATTGACAATCCACTTCTAGTTATTGTGGTTTGGTTGGAGGCAATTTGGTTACTTTGACAATCCACTTTGACAAGTAAAAAGCAGCGTGTTGTTGCTAAGTCTAGTGCTAAAGCTGAGTATAATGTGAGCTGATTTGGCTGAAACAACATCTCAAGGAGCTGCAGTCTGGTGATTCAGGTTATATGCAGCTTATTTGTGACAATCAGGTTGCTCTCAATGTTGCCTCTAATCCTATTTTTCATGAAAGGACCAAACATATTGAAATAGACTATCACTTTGTGTAAGAAAAATTGGTTTCTGGTGAGATTTCTATAGCATTTGTTGGAACTATAGATCGACTGGCTAACCTGTTTACTAAGGCTCTTCGAGATCTGAGGATTGAGTATATTTGTTCCAACCTAGGTACATATGATATGCATGTACCTGGTTGAGGGGAAATGTTGAGAATTCATATTAGCTTGTATTTGGTGTGCTATATAGACTAGTTGTGCCTTGCACCTACCCCCTAGCATAGGTAGCTTGTACATAGCAGTTAGGGTTTTGGTATAAATACTTGTAACCCTAGCTTAATAGATTTGATTGATTCTTTTCCCTCCAATTTCTATTTTCCTCTCTTCTTTTTCTCTCAATTCTATATAACATTTTTCAGTTGTGGATGAGCCTATACATCCAATATCTAATATTCTGTGTCAAAAACCTCCAAACCCTTTGAGCCCACTGTTAAGAATCAGCAGCTCAAAATCTTCCCTCTCAATGACCTCTCTTTATAATTCAGCCATGAAGGCTTATCAAAATTTGCTTGGCATAAAAGCCTTACATGCTTAAATTACCTAACAAATTTATTCCAACTTTAATTAGGTCATACAACTCTTAGCAGATTCAACCTTGAGATTTTGCAAGTAGCCTCTAGACAACACACCAAGAGCCATAATTCAGAAGCCACCCACTAACATTAAGAAAGGACTACTTATATTCTTGATTGCTGACATCTTTATACCAATAAAAAGGACAAGCAGTTTACACCAATAAAATTCTTTTTGGTCGGTTGGTAACAAAAGAACTACCTTTGAAACTCCACGGAACACAGATGATTGTGGGCTTATTTTTCAAATATTCATCCTGCTAAGTTGCTCTCACCAGTATTTAAAAGTTCCGCTTCCACAAACCAAAAAGGGCAAAAGTCACCATCAAAGATCAAAAAGGCATTCTGAGCATGTGACAGGAAATGCAAATGTGGTTCAAAACATTTTGAGGCAAATTTAAGCAATTCAAAATTAATAAAAACAGAGCAATATGTTGAAGATCATGTTGCTGTTTAGTCGCTGTCTTAATTGTTGCTGTTTTCAGTTAGTTTATGTAGCAGTTATTGTTAATTAGCTGTTAAGTGTTAGGCGTGTGTTAGGCGTTGTGCTGACAGTATATAAGTCAGCCTTTGCCTTTATTATTTTGTGTGTTCAGTTTTCTGATTAATTGAAAGAACACTCGAGGCATTTTTCTCTGTTTTCTCATTACTCCATTTAGAAGCGTTCGTTTCATGGTATTAGAGCCAAAAACCTACGTTGATAGCGTCGCACAATTCAGCCTCATCCAATCCTCCTCAGTCTGCGTCAACCTTGTTCGTTGCTACTCAGTCGGATTTTACGACTGTAGCGAAGGCATTCAGTTTCGTGCCAACGAAACTTGATTCCAGTAATTATCTTTACTGGAAGGCGCAGATCATGGCGACAATTCGTGCGTTTGATCTAATGCAGTTCATTGATAAAACTGCTCCACCGCCTAAGTATCAGTATTCCGATCAAGGAGAACAGGAATCGGTTAATCCAAGTTATCTTAGCTGGATCAGATCTGATCAGCTTCTGTTAGGCTGGTTATTTTCAACCATTGACAAAGAAGTCCTAGGTCAGGTCATACATTGTGAGAGCTCGTCAAAGGTGTGGTCGTTTCTGGAGAATTTATATTCTCAACAAACGGTTGCTCGCTCGTTTCAGCTGAAGCAACAACTTAGATCAGTAAAGAAGAATGATCTCTCCGTGAATGACTACCTACTGAAAATCAAGACTATAGGACATTCCTTAGCTGCTATCAGTGATCCGATTAGTGACAAGGATCTGTTGATGGCGATACTAAATGGATTAAGTGATGACTATGACAATGTCATAGGTCTAATTACATATCAGATGGATGAGATCAACATAGATAAGGTGCAATATCTTTTGTTGATGCATGAGCAGCGGTTGTCAACCAAGAACATTCCTCCTCCGGTGTCAACTGGCAGTAATTTTGAGAATGCTACGATGTCAGTGAATTATGCATCTCAAACTTCCAGAGGAGGTAGGAATTCTACTGGATTTCAAGGAGGAGGAAATTATAGAGGAGGACATAATCGAGGTCGAGGCAGGTCGACTGGTAAACGATTCTATTGTCAGTTGTGTGGCAAACCAGGCCATTTTGCAGATCGCTGCTATCATAGGTTCGATAGAAACTTTCAGCGAACTTTCAACACGACTGGCAAAGATAGTAGCAACGTGTCTCAGTTTGACTCTCAGGCTTTCATAGCTTCTTCTCAGGAGTCTAATCGAGGTTACTTGAATGATTTAGAGTTTCCAAATGGGACCTCATATGGACAACCTTCCTTTGATTCTCGTTCTCCTTTTGACTCCAGTCATCAGTACTCTCAGCACTCTCCATATTATCCAAATTCAAATCAATTTGGTGATCAATCTTGGTGTGTAGACTCAAGAGCTACAAACCATATCACTTCCAGTTTGAACAACCTTTCTCTTCATTCTCCCTACAATGGAACAGACAAGGTAACTGTCGGTAATGGTAAGACTCTTCCAATTTCAAATGTTGGTCTAACTCAAATGCTTACACATTCAACTCCTATTTCTGTTCTTTCATTACCAAATGTTCTACATGTGCCTACCATGACTAAAAATCTCATTAGTGTGTCTCAACTCACTAATGAAAATAATGCCATTGCTGAATTTCATTCCACCTTTTGTTTGATCAAGGACAAGGAAACGGGTCGAGTGCTGTTCCGCGGTGTTCTTAAAGATGGTCTGTACCAACTTGCTCCAGCACTTGCTCGTGCTCAGCATCACCGTGTTTCTTCTTCCACAATCAGCAATTGTCCTGCTGTTCCTCCTAAGCAGTTACCTACCTCATTTGTATCTGAAGGTCCTGTTCATTTCTGTAATAGACAACGTTTGTCCTTGTCTAGCTTACAATCCTCTTGTAATAACAATAGAGTGTGCAAGCAGTGGCATGATAGGCTGGGCCATCCTTCTTTCAATCTATTGAAACACGTTCTTAATAAAATTCATGTTTCTTGCAATTCTACAAATCTGGATTTCTGTGATTCATGCAAGTTGGGTAAATTACATCAACTTCCTTTTTCTTCTGGTCAAATTTCAGCTAAGCATCCTCTAGAAATTATCTATTCAGATTTGTGGGGCCCATCCCCAGTTTTGTCTACTGAGGGATATCGATACTACATAGTCTTTGTGGATGCTTTTACTCGTTATACTTGGCTGTATCCTATTCGACAAAAGTCTGACACATTAAGTGTCTTCAAGACCTTTCATACATTTGCTGAATTGCAGTATCGGTTTAAACTTCGTGCTCTTCATACAGATAATGGGGGAGAATTTAAAGCATTACTTCCCTATCTTGCCTCTTGTGGCACTCAACCTAGGTTTTCTTGTCCTTATACACACCAACAAAATGGTGTTGCTGAAAGAAAACATAGGCATATTGCTGAAGTCGGTCTCACTCTTTTATCTCATGCTCACATGCCTCTCAAATTCTGGGTTGAAGCATTTCAAACAGCAGTTTTTACTATCAACTTGTTACCTGCTGCTCCATTGAATTTTCAGAGTCCTTTTGAGAAGCTTTATCATAAACCTCCTAACTATCTTCGGTTGCAACCTTTTGGTTGTGCATGCTTTCCATATCTTCGTCCTTATAGTAAGCACAAATTTAACTTTCATTCCACTAAGTGTGTGCTTCTAGGCTACAGTCAGGTGCATGCTGGGTATAGATGCATGGATTCATCAGGTAGAGTGTATGTCACACGTCATATTGTTTTTAATCCTGATGAGTTTCCATATCCTCAATTGTTTTCCAGCACAGCTTCCTCTAATTCTTCTTCTCAGCATGCTTCTTGTCTAGGTGTGCCTACTGATGTTCTTAATTTTCTCAAACATTCGTCTGTTTCTTCCTGTTCATCTTCTCAGGCAACACCTATTCCTTCTTCTGTTTACCCTAATGATAATTCTCATTCACCTTTTCAACCTTCTCATTTGTCTTCTAGTTCAACTTCCCATTCTTTATCCAGTCCTGCTCCTACTCGTATTCACTCTGCACCTACACCAGCACTCTCTATTCATCCTATGATCACTCGTTCCAAAGCCAGACAGTTAAATCATTCTTCTCCTCAAGTCCTACTGAGTTCTCTAGAACCTAATACTGTTCAAGAAGCTCTTTTAGACTCCAATTGGACTCAAGCTATGCAAGATGAATATACTGCTCTTCAGCATAATAATACGTGGGATCTTGTGCCTCCTTCCTCTGGTATCAATCTGATTACTTTTAAGTGGATTTTCTGGGTTAAATACAAGCCTGATGGATCTATTCTTAAGTATAAAGCTCGGCTCGTTGCAAGAGGTTTTCTTCAAACTCCTGGTATCGACTTTGCTGAAACCTTTAGCCCTGTGATTAAAGCTCCTACTATAAGAGTGTTATTTTCTTTGGCTGTCCAATTTGGTTGGGATATCCAGCAAGTTGACATTAACAATGCTTTTCTCAATGGAGATCTGCAAGAAGCTGTTTTCATGATGCAGCCTGAGGGATTTGTCAGTGAAGAGTTTCCTTCACATGTGTGTAGGCTGAAGAAGTCTCTTTATGGTCTCAAACAAGCTCCACGAGCTTGGTACACCAAATTACGCACTGCTCTACAAGATTGGGGTTTTGTGCGTGCTGTCTCAGATGCCTCCTTGTTCATCAAAAGAGAGTCTACATATGTGTTGTTTGTTTTGATGTACGTTGATGACATTCTCATCACCGGTTCTGATACAGCAGCGTTACAAGCTTGTATCAAGGATTTAGACACCTATTTTGCTCTCAAGACTCTTGGGTCTGTTAACTATTTTCTTAGCTTTGAAGCTTATCGAGATGCTACTGGTCTCTATTTGACTCAGTCCAAATATACATTGGACTTACTTCAAAAGGCTTCTATGACTGGCTGTAAACCTTGTCCAACTCCTATGAGTTCTGGCTGTTCCTTCACTGCTGATGGTGCTGATTTCTCTAATCCAGCCCTTTACCGAACCATTGTTGGCTCTCTTCAATATCTTACTTACACCCGTCCAGATGTTGCATTCACTGTTAATAAGCTGAGTCAATTCTCAGCTACTCCAAAGGTCCAACATTGGCTGGCCTGTAAACGCTTACTTCGCTATCTAAAGGGCACAATTGGTTTTGGTCTGAAGTTCACTCCTTCTCCTGGTTTGGCTATTTCTGTATTTACTGATGCTGACCATGCTGGTTGTAAAGTAACCAGACGATCCACCAGTGGTGTTTGTGTGTTTCTTGGCAATAATCTCTTGGTTTGGAGCTCTAAGAAGCAAACTGTGGTTGCTCGTTCGGTTGGTGAAGCAGAATATAGGGCTATGGCACAAGGTGTTGTTGAAATCTTGTGGTTGAAGACGTTACTCACTGAATTGGGTTATCCTTTTCCTGCCACACCTATTCTATGGTGTGACAATCTTGCTGCTAAGTCTATTGCTGAGAACCCTGTATTTCACTCTCGAACTAAGCACATTGAAGTTGATGTGCATTTTGTTCGTGAAAAGGTTGAATCTGGAGATGTTGAAATTCGGTACGTTCCTTCTCAGCATCAAGTTGCTGATATTTTTACCAAGGGCTTGTCTAAAGATCGGTTTCTGTTTCTATGTAACAAACTTCGACTCCACATGACACCTACTGGTCATTGTTCAGCCGTGTCTTCTCTCAGCTGATTATGGAGTCTCGTTTGAGGGGGCATGTTGAAGATCATGTTGCTGTTTAGTCGCTGTCTTAATTGTTGTTGTTTTCAGTTAGTTTATGTAGCAGTTATTGTTAATTAGCTGTTAAGTGTTAGGCGTGTGTTAGGCGTTGTGCTGACAGTATATAAGTCAGCCTTTGCCTTTATTATTTTGTGTGTTCAGTTTTCTGATTAATTGAAAGAACACTCGAGGCATTTTTCTCTGTTTTCTCATTACTCCATTTAGAAGCGTTCGTTTCACAATAGAAGCTAAACTGATATATTTCTGCACGTTATGAAACAAATAGACATATTCCTACCACATAAGACATCAACATTTCCAAGCTCAGAAAAAGTTGTATATGCCTCCTTTTAGTGAAGGCAAATCTAATTAAGCAAATAAAACTAAACAAGAGAATTGACACTAACCAAATGCAACACAAAATATGATGCTATTACTCCGGTAATAGAGAGAGATGGCATGCATATATTAATCCATGGTCAGAAAGTTGTTTAATGGTTAGATTACCAGTTTACTAAAGGTTAATGGTTATTCATTATAGCAAAAGATGAAAACTGGTAAGATTCAAAACCATACACTAGAAAGTTATTTATGAATCAAAGAACAACCCGGTAATGTCCTTCATTGTAGCAAACATCAAACTAGATAATACCTAAAACCCTTCGTGAATACATTTGAAAAATTAGGATATGAAGCTAGATACCTCATAAGGACAGAAGGATGAACCCAGTGAGATCTCTATTTTTGAAACTGGAACAAGCAGAACTGAAGACAGCTGATGCAGGCTCCTTAAACACAAACAGATTCATAGGTATAAAGGATGTGAAGCCAATGAAGTGTCAAAATGTCAAGATTAAGTACGAATATGACACATGAAAGTGTCAGGTGATAAAACAGTTTATGCTGAAAGAACAGAGTGGAAAAGGAAGATTTATCTAGACATAGAAAAGAACAAGTGCATTATCATCTAATCTCAATTTGCAAAATTTCTCCTATAAACTAACTAAAAACAATTAGTTGTATACAGATCAAGAGTGGTACCGCAAAGCCCACAGCAAACAATCATAAGTGTGGCCAGCATTCGCATCAATAATTATTCTGCAACAGCATCCCAATTCATCAATACCACAATGAAAATTTGAACATTTTATACAACTTTTGGATAAATAAAGGTAGTATAATTTATAATATGTGGTGCCAGTCTTGTTGCTTTGGCACAAGAGCATCCAACAAAATTCTCCTGAATTGCAAATTACGTTAACAAGAAAGAAGGCATAGTTTTGCACAAGGGCAAATTACAGAAAAAAATACTTAACTTTTACTGTGTTTTCAATTTTTCCAATAGCCATATCAAACTTTTTAGATTGCTTCAATTTTACTTTCATCACCTCCCATCTAACTCTGCAGCTAAGAAATGACATGGACTTCAGGTGAGCAAAATATTAAGATGATATGGCTTGCCAACATAGCTCTCCATCATCTTCATTGCTGCCTCACCTTCTTCGTCTTCTAGCTCTTCATCTTCCATTCCCGCAAGGTGAAGTTCCACATCACCGACACCTCCCTCAGCCAGTCTAATCTCAACATCACCACCAAATCCTATGCTAGCTAAAACCAATAAAATAAAATTCATTAAGAATCCAACTCAGGATTCTTAGATAGATTTCCAACATAATCAACTTTTCTCTTCAAGAAAATCCCAGAGATTACTAACTGAAATGCCAAGGATCACTGAAACTTGTACCATCTGGAAAAGCAGTTGGGGAACGACAGCAGTAACAATTGAAGTCTGATGACATAAACCAGTCAGCAACATAAAAGACATTGTGTGGAGAGAGAGAGAGAGAGAGAGAGAGGATGGTGGTGGTGGTGACAATGATAGAAACGGGAAGAGAACACAATAAAAGAACAGAAAGATAGGGGAATTATAGAGTCATGCAGTCAGCCTATGGCAGAAGGGAACACATGACTGAAAGAGATAGAAATATAGTGAATGGTGAAGGGGGTTTTTATGGGCCCATAGATTGGGGCACCAAGGCAACAACACTTCCAAAGATAAATCTGATGCAGCTGAAGAACAATAAACAGAAGCAGCAGAGGAAAAAGTACTTAAAAGCAATGTCCCAAGATGCAGAGTTTCAAGAACCATAGCACACCCAATTCCTTTCCACTATCTCTTCCATTGGATATTCAATTATCTAGGCATATCCAGTTGGGAATGGACATATTGATTGAGAACAAGAGGAAGGAGGGGGTCCTCTCGTTTGTGATACTTTTATAAGAGCAATCCTCCTGCTACTGCTTCATCTATGGGTTTGGATGACGATGCTGATGGTGAAACAGGAAAGCACCAAGGCTGGTGGTGCAAAGAGAGAGGGCATATGCTTGGATATTGAAAGAAGGGAAATGATATGGAAACATTGACCAGCCATGTCATCTTAATATTTTGCAAATCTAAAAGTCCACATCAAGTCTTAACAACAGAATTAGATGGGAGGTGAAAGAAGTATAAAATTGAAACAAGTCATAACATTCGATAGGCCAATTGAAAATACTGAAAACACATTCTAAAATTGAAAACACCATGAAGGCTTGATATTTTTTTGGTAAATTTTGTAGAAACATAAGTTCCATGCATTTTGAGCATAAGAGAGGCAAAATCAAAAGAAAAAGGTAACTCAATAAACCTAAAAAGAGAAAGAAAGGGGAGTGGTATTGAGCCACTGCAATATTCCAAAGCAGACACACCTTTCAAAGCTTGCACAAATGCCTTCAAACCAGTAGCTCAAAAGATCCTTACTGATCCGAGTACAGTAGTTATGTGTTAGGCAACAAAAAGCAGCATTCCTGTCATTTATCTCCTTTATTAATAAATTCAGAACATAGGAAATCAACAGACAGTTATATATCAAAAGTAAACCAAAGATCCACATATTTATGCACACTTCGAAGATCATAATAGAATACCTAATTCCTAGAATTATTAAAGTACCAGTTACAAATATCAATGAACACAAAGGTAAATCTAAAGTAATTACAGTACAAGCACAAATGAAAAGAAGAAGTTGAAGCCAAATGTTCATGAAGATAGTACCCCTCTGCATTTGTATCAGATTACTAGGATATCCCACAAGTAAACAGATTTAAGTTGTCACATATATTGTGTTCGCTCATTTCTTGATTTCAGGTTTTCTAGCATATTTTGAAGCATAGCCATCAATGTCTTATACTTGAAGGCTGTAAGATTCTATCCTCCTTAAACAAAATTGGTAGGGTTGATATTACAATGTTACACCTTATTCTAATCTTAAAGACTGTATTTACAATTGTACTTCAACTTTTAAAATGAGTACATCATTGAGTTTACAGTTATTGACAGAAAAATAATGGATGACATGGCATGGTCATACTTGCTTTAATGATGATAAGGAACACAACACTAGAATGAGCCCGACCTTGTATGTCTCAGTGAACTTATTGTATTCTCACAAATAAGGTAGTACTTGAATCTTGCCCTAGACACTCAAAAGCAAAATCATCTTGCAGCTTTTCTAAAATAAGCGGAAAAAAAAATGAAAATAAAAGATAAACAGAAAATAAGTAGGGCAGTGCAGTCATGACCAGAATTGGTCTCAGAACCTTAATAAAAATATCACATTCCTCAGCCCACTAGCATCCCCAAAAAATACAGCCATAGCAAATTGTCAATCCACAAAATTCCATCACTAGTTTTTGACATAAGCAATATGTGAGAAGTTAGAGGTAGAACTCCAACCTGAAAAGCTAGCTTAACAGGTGGAGAGATCCTCCTCCTTGTATATAGCTCAGGTAGAGATGGGAACTAAGCCGGGCGGCCCATGGGCCTGCCTGGCCGGCCTGCTTCATAGCTCGGCCCGACCCGGCCCGTTACTGTAGCAAACGGGCCGGGCCAGCCCGCTTAACAAAATAAGGGTCGTGTCGGGCCAACAATACGTGGGCCGGCCCATCAACTGGCCCGCTAAAATGGCCCGACCCGGCCCACTAAAAAATAAAAAATATTTAAAAAATTATGTTTGTATTTAATAATTATAAACATAATAATTAAAAATTATGTTTCTTGTAAATATAATTTTATTGTAATGTTTGTAAACATAATTTTAGTATAATTTTTGTAAGCATAATGTTTACTATAAACATCATAATTTTACAAACATCAAAATTATAAGTAAACATTAATATTAGTTACATTAATATGTTTATTAATGTAAGTAAACATAATATGTTTATTAATATAAGTAAACAATGTTTATTAATGTTTCCTAAACATATTTTAAACATTAATATGTTTATTAAACATATTTTAAAAAATATTAGTTACATTTGGGAAAAAATAAAAAAATATATTTAAAAAATTATATATAAAAAAATAAAAAATAAATGGCTCATGGGCCAGCCCAAATAGCCAAGCCCACGGGCCGACCCAGCAGGCCCATGGCCTGGCCCGGCCCACTTATTAAGGGCCACAGGGCTGTGCTGGGCCTAAGTTTCTATTTCCTTGGCTCGGCCCGGCTCGACCCATTTCCTTTGTGGGCCAAATTCGGCCCGGCCCGGCCCACCCATTTCCCATCACTAAGCCCAGGTCTCCCTTGTGAAGGCGATGTGGGATTCTCAACACTCCCCCCCACGTCAAAAATTCTCAAGTAACTAATACATGCCTAGATGATTGGGCAGGGTATTGGTCCATAACCACGACAGCCAAGGGTTAGCTCTGATATCAAGTGAGAAGTTAGATGTAGAACTCCAACCTGAAAAGCTAGCTTAACAAGTGACCAGCTGATCGGGCAGGGTACTGATCCATGACCACGACTAAGGGTAGTCCCCCAGTCAAAGGTTGGCTCTGAAACTATGTGAGAAGTTAGAGGTAGAACTCCAACCTGAAAAACCAGTTTACCAGGTGGAGAGATCCTCCTCATATATAGTCCAGGTCTCCCTTGTTGAGGCAATGTGGGATTCTCACACAATATATTACAGATTTTATTGGAAAGAAGATTAAAAAATACCAAGACGAAAAAAACAAATTTGTCAATAGTGGAAAAAAAATGCATTTCACTTAAAAGCAATGTACAAAAGAATACAAATCAAAAATGGATGTTCTTAAAATCCATGGGGTAGACATCAATTGCTCCAATCTTTTCCTCCCCAACAAAACAAGTGTAGGAAAAGGCAATATGAGTGTGAAAAAGACAAAAAAATACAGGTCTGAGTAAGAGAAGCACATACAATCCCAAATATAATTTCCCCAAGCTGATCATACAAGTATTGGCAGTTTAATAGGGTAAAATTAATCACTCCTAATTGTGCTTCCCAACACCATACTGTACCCTTGTGTCAAAATAGCACACAACAAGATACTCAAAATCAAGAAGCAAGAGTCCCTTAAAATTTCCATGGATGTATCAAATGTTTTCAGAGTATCTTATTAACTATATACAGAGCAAAATCAAACCCTGCCCCCACCCCCCCAACAACCCCAGACCAAAAAAGTATTAGAATAACTGGCATGCATAAATATCAGAAACCTCAGTTGTACCAGACATAATTGGGCAGGAAGCATAAAAGTTAAATACAACAACAACAACATATCCAGCCGTTATCCCACTATGTGGGGTTGGCTACATGAATTCTAGACTTCTATGTGGGTTACATCCCAACAGATAGTTTGTCTAGAATTCATATTTGGATCCGACTAGGTTTTACGCTGGCTGTCGGCTACCTAACGCAACCCTTCTCCTTTATTCGGGCTTGGGACCGACAGTGGATAATATCCCCTGGCGGAGTAATGATGAAATGAAGTTTGAACACCATCTTCACATGGAGAAATTTCATGAGATGGTGGTGAATGAGGATAATTGATATAGTTGTGTTCCATAACTTAGTTGACATGGTGAAACCAACAAGTACAATATGAAAACACAACATAAGCATAAAAGTTAAATACAAAAATAATATCATTCAACAATTTGAAGATAGCAAAAAGGAAAGCAACTAGAGAACATATAATGTCATTAAACCACAATATGGGATAAATGTGGCACCCCATTCCCAATTTGAGGATATAGATGAGAAAAGGAAAAAAAGAAGCGGTGTAAGACAACCTACAGTTGACTTTGGCATTGACTGCCTATATGAATGAGTGATAGCCGACCAACAATCAACTATGAGGATTGACGGTGTGAACAATTAGAAGACTGAAGCCAACAATCGGGCAGCAGTTGACTATTGAGCGAACTACTAAAGCTGGAACTACCCCAGATAAGCAACTAGCTTTAAGGTTAATCTTGAAGGAAAGTGCGTTGTGGATATGTTGCTAAGCATAAGGAGAGGATCCCAACAGTATAAAGATTAGTAGTTTTGGTTGAGATTTGTAAAAGTTGGGATTAAGGGCTAATGAAAGTGATTATGGTTAGTTAAGTGGGATTAATATAATCTCCAACCATCTTAAGAATAAGAGAGAACAAGGGGAAAGAGTACAGAGGATTATAGAAAGAGCATGAGCTATCCAAGAGTGAAATACCCTGTATTACATGCTCTTCTCGGTTCAAGGAGGACTAAGGATAAACGTGAATTTGATGAGCTCAAGACAAGCTCAATGTTAGGATGTGACTCTGAAATCAATGTAGAGTTTAAATAATTGATAAGATTTGACCAAGTTATGGAAATTCTTAAAATGGGCACAAGTGGACCCCAAAAGTTGGACACAATAATATTTAAGAAATCTCAAGGGCTCAACAAACTTAAGGATTAAAAATTTAGGCTGAAATGGAAAATTAATAAATATCAAAAGTTCTAAAAACCACAGTTAATAAATTGTGAAAATGAATTGGAGTCCAAGTGAAATAAAGAGGAAGAAGAAAGGAAAGAGAGAATGAGGAGTAGTCGACAGTCAAGGGGTTCACCAAAGGAAGAAGAAATCGCCAAAGAAGTAGCCAGAGAAGACTACTCAGCTCACTGTTCGGTTTGGCAAGTTTAAACCTATGACTTTCCTTATTTCTTTCGTTTTTCCTCCAACTCAAAGCTATAAGCCTCTTCCATGTATCCTTCAGATCCCTAGGACAGCTTTGCATGTGTCATAGGAGGAAACCAAAGCTGAAAGAAGACAGACTGTTTGGCCAGCCTACCACAGCCTTTGAGGCTATTTTCAGTAAGCTTCATCCCTTGGTTTCATTGATTGGAGGTTATAATCCAACTCTACAGAACCTCTACTATGCTGGGGAGGTCTTTCATGTGTTGATCTGTGCAAAAATGAGTAGAAATCAAATTTTAAAGCCAAGAGTATCACAGCTAAGGGCAAAACTGTAATTTTTGGAAAAGTTGTGGGTTTGGTAGTAATAAACAAGATTCTAGGTTCTAGAAGTGAAACAAAACTTAACCTTAGGGGCCTTAGTGCAATTGGGTGTGAAAGTTGTGAATCCTTTAAAGATTTGGGTATTAGTGCAATTTCAAACTAATGGGTCAAAGGGTAAATTGTAAAAGCTTGGGGATCTTATGATATTTTAAATAGTTTGAGGTGCTTGAGTAATTCTATGAAATATTGAGGTATTACAGTTTAGAAATATCATGGGGCTTGATGTCCATACTATATAGTTTTGGGACCTTATGATATTTTGGTGAATGCCTAAACACACATAGGTGAGATAGATAACAAAGCTTTTAAAATCCAGTTTGTTAGTTATTGATGCACGTGTTATATTTTATTTCATAGGACCACCACCACAACAAAGGAACACAAGGGCATAAGAGACCGATGAGACAGGTAAGGACTACCAAAGTGGGTGATAAATTGGGTGGTGCATTGCATGTGCATCTGAATTGTTTTAACATGCATCACTTGTGTTGGTTGCATAAGGATTTAGTTAGAAATCAGTCAATGGACATATGGGACAGCAATTCAGTTTTGTTGCCTATATGCTTATCTTAAACTACCATAACTCTAAGATTGTGCTTCCATAAACAGTCCTCAACCAAACAGGGATAACTAGCCACGTTTTGACATTGTTCCAAATGCCTAGTTTGCAAAAAGGCAGTTCAACAACTGGTCCGGGTAAGGCACCTACAAGATTAGTCAGTTCTCACAGTTGAGAAAGAAAATGTTTTCCATGTCACCAGTGTGTTCATATTGCACATCTTCTACACCCTGCGGTATATAAGCTTAGCCAAATATACTCCTACCTACTTTCCATTATTCTTGCCCTTTTTTCCTAAAAAATTGATCCACAAGCCTCGAAAGGCAAGGAGGTGGTCACCAACTAACCAGGTAGGTTAGATCATGGGCATTGTTGAGTCTTAACAAACAGGACAATAGTGTTGTTTACTCAACAAACGTAGGTTATGTAAATATTTTTGGGCTTGTCATATTCTAACTGAAAGGCCAAATGAGGATGTAAACTAAGGTTAAGTTTGTGAATGTTGTATGAAGTGTCTAAGGCCTAGTAAATGTTTTGTTTAAATGCTTGTCTAATGACTTGAATGATTTGGTTAGTCAGGTATAAAATGTTATGATGTGCATGCTTAGGATGAAAATGTCGAAATCATTTATAGGTGCAAAACGTGAAAAGCTCGCCTTTGTCTTAAAGACAATGCAAAGGGAGTACTCACTAGGGAAGATTCTTACATTACCATTAAATCTTTCCTTTACCTGGTGGGTGAGAGAACCACATCACTAACCCATAACGCAATTACCCCTATTTTATAGTTGTCAATCAGTCCTTCTCCCCAGCTAAATGAGTTTATACTCCCTGTGACACCTTGGGATGGGGCCGGGTGCTACAAAGAGTGCTTACGCAGGTGGTGAAGTGGCTAAGGGAAGCGGAAAGACCTAGCTAAGGCTATGTAGCAATGGCATGAAATGAAAGCAACACTTATGGCCCATTTGAACATAAAAAATTTGAGACATATGTGATAATCATTGTGTATGTTGAGTATTGCCATGCCATAACTAAGATATATTCTCATGCATATTCATTTTATATTTGTCTAGACCATACAGGGGATGGGGATGAAGACCAACTGGGGATAAGGTGATGGAAGAAGGGTTGCATGGCATTTTGTATGTCATTTTGTGGATGATATAGCAACATGTTAATGTTTATCATTGACATATCTAAATCAAGCATCCCAAGTATATATGATGTTATGTTGATGATGGAAGAATTATATCATTGTTGGCTTATGCATGAATCTGGATTATGTGGCAGGTAGGGTAGAACAGTTGACTACGAACTAGAGGAGTCACAACTGTGAACTCGACTGTGGCCTTGGCTAGGCTAGACAGCCCCTTTTCATCAGCTGTGGACATTTGACAGTCAACTGTGAAACTGATTGTCACCTGGAAGATCAACCGTCTAAAGGGACAATAGACTTGGGATTAGCTGTAGCCCACAGAATGGTTGAGAGATTAACTGTGGGAAGAAAGTCTAAAGTCAACTGTGGTCATCCTTTGGAGGCACCTTGAGAGAGAAATCACACTTTGGTGGAGATCCTGCAAGCATGAAGTATGGGGTAAGTCTTACTTTTGAGGAGATGACTCAGACACCCAATACAGGCCATGGAAGAGGAGCATCTCAGGCCTCATGTCTGAAGGCAGTCCAAGGTCATGGCAAATTGATACCAGGTTAACACATGCCTGGAGGCATTGGAATAGTGAACCAAATGGACAGGGGATGAAGCGCCACAATAAATCATATCCTTATAAGTTCAATATGCAAATGGTTAAATGCTCCATATTTATAAATGTTCAGGTCAACTGAACTGCAACTGCAAATACACTCGTATGTTAAAGAGAACATGAACAGGAAACTATACCACATCCAATTTCCTTTCAATAATCGCTCTCTTAGGTAGGCAGCAGGATGCTCCCTTCTTGCTCTTTTTTCATCCGACGGTGCTTTTGACATATTCATGCATGCCTGACAAACTCAAAATACGTTAATGAACCTCCACTATCAGTTCTCATCAAAAGGAATTAGTTAACTGCTATTGGAAGTCAAAATGTCAGTTTCCTCAATAGTTAGCCTGGGTAAACACAGGGATGCAAGTGGCATAGCAGACATTGTGAAATTGCTCCCTTATAAGGTAATAGAAAACATTTCAATTCAACATGATAATTAATCAAGAACCATTATAGAAAAAGTTGATTTCTATACAGAATTATCAACTTAAAAATGCTAAGAAATCATGATTTCCTTAGCTTGTATGTGTCTTAAGTTATATCCATGCAACAACTGAAAGACGAATAATATAACAAAGCATCAACACAGACGCAGACATGCAGCAGATAAAACAACAGGATTACCCGATAAAAGACAAGGGCCGCAAGTTCCAGCAAACCGCACTGTGAGCTTGTCAATTTTCCACACTTATCATCCTTGGTTGTGTCACTCCTGGATACAGAATATATTCATGGTAATTACTATACAACTGGTTCAAGAAAGTCAAAGGGCATGTTATGATGACAAAAGCACACCTGGTCAGACTGGTACTGCCAATACTACTCTGATCTAGCTCTTTGCCAACAACTTCCAGAAGTTGTTCCACCAAAGCACTCCCATCAGCAGCACCTCTCATCAAATTTAGTTGCAACCTAGCATATAAAACAAGAGCATCCTGCAAAACGAAAACATAAATATACAGAGATATTTGGATATCACTTCAAATTTGTATGAACTGCTAAGAAACCTTTAACCCCCTGTCATGGGTCGATATCCAACATCTGAATGCAAACTGCTTGAGCGCATCATGGATTTCCAAGGACTGGCAGCCCAAATTTGGACCATCCTTCAACAAGTAAGCATTAATGCACTCAATTAGCTTACGTGAAATCTTTCCCTCATCCCTGAATGTGTAGCAAAAAAGTAAGGCATTACACAAGATATCACAGCTGAAAACTTCAGAAGGCAACTTCAGTGCTACATGATACATAATGAGTATAAAAGAAGAAACAAAAGAAAAAAGAGGATGCATCCATAAGGTACCTTAGACAAGAGAAAATCCCAACAAAACCTCTGACAATGTCTTCACGTATATTATCTGGAAAATCTCCAGGAGGATTTTCAAGAAGTGAATGGAGTGTCAAGGTGCAACGGAACACATCCTCTTTGGGATTAGAATGAATATTATTTGTCCCATTCAAGCTTGTTTGCACCCTTTCTGTGTATAGAAGCACCAGACCTTGCCAAATAGAATTAGGTTACTAATAAAAAAAGCCAAGTAACAATATTCTAAAATATCCTGCGATGTATTTCGTACAATGGATACTCACTGTAATTGACAAGCTTCATCGACAAAGGGAATTAGATTAATAATAAGAAAACAAGTGATTACAATAGTCTAAATCATCCTGCAATGTATGAAATAGAGTGGATACTCACTGTAATAGACACGCTTCCTCATGTGAAACCGATAATCTCTCACTGCCAGAAGATGCCGAAGAATAATCCCATACTCGGACTGAAAGCTGGGAACATCCTTTAAGACATCCAAGATATGATTGAAAAGCAGTTTCACCACAGACAAAAGCAAATTCTTGCCTACAAGAGAACAATGATGACATAAATAATTCTCATACCACCTTTTTATTGAAGAGATCAGAAATTATGGACACAATTTATTGACATATAAACCAAAGAAATTTTACTTTCAGGCAGCAGCATAGATGTCAAAGGTGCGCCTAGGCACAAGGCATACAGAGGTGCAGCTTTGTGGGCCTCATCACCACTGAGGTGCAGTGCCATGCTTCAGGCGCATTCATAGCACAAGGTGCAAGGCACATGAGGTGCATGCGTTGTATATATAAGTGTACTAGAACCATAGTTCTTGTCCATTTGTCATATTAGATCTTATTTCTTGTTGATTTGATTGCATATTCTTGTATGTTGATAAGAGGCGAACCTGGCAGTGTAAGCCTAAGGTCTACCAGATGTCCCATTTGCTAGAGAACTACTCACATTTGCATTCTGCTTCATTCTTCTGATTTCTTTTGCAATTTAGAAGAAATGAATCCTTTGCTGTAATTGTTTTTCGTTGTGCATTATACTTTATTTTTTTTTCATTCTTCTAATTTCTGTTGCAATTTAGAATAAACTAATTGCTAAAAAACAATTGTTTTCATTGTGTGCTCTACTGGTTTTGTTTTCTCTCTTCTAATTTCTTTTGAAATTTAAAAGAAACTAATTGTTTTCCTGTAACTACTTTTACTGTGTTCTCTACTATAATTTTTTCCCCTTCTAATTGCAAAATAAATTAGAAGGAACTAATAGTTTTCTTGTAATTGTATTTTGCACTGTGTTTTACTATAATTTTTTCTTTCCTCTAATCTCTTTTGCAATTAGAAGAAACTCATTGCAAAAGAAACTAACTATTTTCCTCTAATAATATTACTTGTTATTATAGAGTTGGTTAATTGTCATTTATGATTTTTTAAGTTTGCCTCTACCTCCTTATAAGTACTTACAAAAAAGAATACAATATAAATATTTTATAAGCATTTTGAATAAATGTGCACCTCATGTACCTAAGGCTCACGCTTCACCTTGCACCTCACACGCCTAGGCCCCAAGCACTAATCCGTGCCTAGCACCTTTGACAATGATGGCCAGCAAAACACAAATATATTATTGAATGCTTCTTGTGTCATGTGATTATTATGATATTATATGAACGATAGATTTGATATCTACACTACAAAAATTAAGGCCACTTATTAATTTTAATGGTATTATATTGCATTTTCATTACAACATAGTATTATATTGCATTGACATATTCATTATATTTTTATAAAATACAAATTATGCTTCTTATGTCGTGTATGGAAATTACGGCCTTTTTTCAATTTTTATGGTAATACATTACATTTTCATTATATTTCTGTAAAATATGGAACATATATGATTGAATATATATTTTAAGCATGTTCCTAGCATGTCATGTTAGGAACAAATCATTCCTATGGAGGGTCTTAGAGAAGAAAGGAGTTCAAATTGATTATTTACATGTTACTAAAAGCATGTATCACGGAGCAAACACATGTTAGAACATATGGAGGAGATACTAAGACTTTTTCAATTAAAATTGCATTACATCAATGATCTACATTAAGTTATAATCTCTTTGCCCTAGTAATGGATGAACCTACTAAACATACATAATAAGAGTTGCCTTATTGTATACCATTTGCAAATGACATTGTTTTGGAGGATAAGATAAAAGAAAGCAAGGATACTAAATTTGAGATATGGAGGAATGTTATGTAGAAGTTTTAAGGTAAATATTGAAAACAAATTATGTGGAATGTAAGTTTAGTAAAGACCAAACAGTATTTGCCCCCTATGCCATACACTAATGTCTAGTTTAGTATCTATCCTTTTTTTGGGATCAGTTCAATACTTCAACTTTCAAAATCTTCCCAACTTGGTACCTATTAGTCATGACCCCAGGGATATAATAGTAATTGTAGTGTAAGGCAATTATTGTATTGTACTCTAGTGCATTGTTCATATTGTACCTTTCAGTTAAAACTAAAACTGAAAGATAGAAAAGCCTATGAATAAGCTAAATCAGTTAGAAGGTGAGCATTGTGGAATGAAATCAGAATTCAAGTTCTCTCTCTCTACAATTCTCTCGCTAATTTCTCTCTGTTTTCTCCTACATCTTTCTCTCTGCTCTCTGTCCTTTCCGTCCTTACACTATGATCTTTTGAAGTCTCTCTCCCTTTCTACTCTATCTCTCTCAATTCTTGTAGTTTCCACTAAAAACCCTAGGTCAAGGCTACATCCCTTACACTATTGTTAGTCAAACCTTCGTCGTTGTTAGTCTAAATTGACTCACAGTGAGTATTAAATGGACCGCCGCTTTTTAAAAGTTCAAGTATTAAAGTAATCCCATTTTTTACTTATATGAAAATTTGAATTATTTAGCACTAATTTTTTACTAGATTTTTTTATTCTACCTCTTTTACATAGTTCAGCAAAAGGAACACACCAAGTTTAAATTACAAAATTATAAAACTAAACTTAAATCTAAGACTATGCAATTCCAAAGACGATTTGCCTAGGCCTGTCAGTGGATCGGGTCTAGACTTGAATTCGATCCATTTAATTGAGTCTGATATTAAACACTCAGTTTGCCCGATTTCAATCAGTCTTTCATATTGGAGACTGATGCTAGTGATGGAGGGGTGGGAGCAGTGTTCGTGCAAGGAGGGAGACCTTTGGCTTTTATCAATTAGGCACTAGCGCCCAAACATTTGGGTTTAAGTGTCTATGATAAAGAGCTTCTGGTTGTTCTCATCGCAGTAGAGAAATGGAGACACTACCTTGAAGGATGCTCATTTGTTATAAAAACCGACCATGAGAGCCTTAAGTTTTTACTACAGCAGAAATTGCATACACACCTCTAGCGGAAAGGCATGTCAAAACTAATGGGCCTTGATTATAGCATCCAGTATAGGAAGGGCCAGGAGAACAGAGCAGCGGATGCTCTGTCTCGTTGTGTGGAAGAAGGAGCATCTGCAGCCATCACCGCAATCACCCCAGATTGGCCACGGGAGGTGGCGTCTAGTTACAACAAAGGGGAATGGATCAAAGAGTTGTTGGAACAGCTAATTATGGCACCAGACAGCAAGCCTGGTTATGTGTTGAAAAATGGGCTATTACGGTACAAAGATAGAATACTAATTGGGGAGGACCAGGCTCTACGTCACAAGATCCTAGAAACATTGCATGACTCCCCTGTAGGGGGTCATTCGGGAATATAGAACACCTACAGCAAAGTTAAACAGCTCTTCTTCTGGCCAGGATTACGGAAAGATGTGATGGAGTATGTCAAAGGCTGGGACACTTGCAACAGATGCAAACATGAGAACATACATCCTCTCGGATTGTTGCAGCCACTTCCCATTCCCGCTCAAGCATGGACCCACATCAGCATGGACTTTGTAGAAGGCCTGCCGCAGTCAGAAGATAAGGACTGTGCGTTGGTCGTGGTGGATCGTACAACAAAATATGCCCACTTCTTGGGTTTGGCCCATCCCTTCACCGCCCAAGAAGTGGCACGAGTTTTCTTGGATCAGGTGGGCAAACTGCATGGGTTACCTCAAGTAATTGTCTGGACAGAGACAAAATCTTCACCAGCCTCCTCTGGAAAGAGCTGATGAAATCCCTCGATACCCAGTTGCACATGTCATCTTCATACCACCCGGAGACAAATGGTCAGACGGAACGAACCAATCGATGCCTAGAGACTTACCTAAGATGCGTGAGTTTAATGCATTCTACAAGGTGGCACAAATGGCTTTCCCTCGCATAGTGGTGGTACAACACCACTTCACATTCCTCCTTAAAGATGACACCATTTGAAGCCCTATATGGCTACAAGCTGCCTCTTTTACCACTGAGAGGCAGCCACAGTCAAGTGGCCACAGTAGAGGATTACTTAATTCAACGGCAACAATTGTTATAGACCTTACGGGAGGAACTAGCCACTGCCCAAAATAAAATGAAACAATATGCGGACAAAAAGCGAAGCGAACGGGTATTCACTGTGGGAGACAGGGTGTATCTAAAGCTGCGACAAGCTCAATTGAAGACTCTAGCGCCTAAGATAGTTTCAAAGCTAAGTCCCAAATTTTATGGGCCTTTTGAAGTAATTGGCAAAGTCGGGCAGGTGGCGTACAAACTATAACTACCAGAAGGATCTCACTTACACCCTGTATTTCACATGTCACTCCTCAAACCTTCCCCAAGCGGCCATCTTGTGAGTTCTACATTACCTACTGCTATACAACCAGCACGCCAAGAAACGGAACCAGTAGCTATAGTCGATAGAAGAATCATCTATCGACACCAGGCCCCTATCACCAAGGTGTTGGTTCGTTGGTCCAATTTCCACCCAGAAAACAACACGTGGGAATATCTTCCCAACCTGCAGCAACAGTTTCCCAGGGTCTCTGGTCTCCTATGTATTACTTGAAGACAAGTAATGTTTCTAGCAGGGGGAATTGTCACGAGATCAGTATGTAAATAAGGGGAGGATATAGGATATTATAGTAAGATGGAGTAGGCTAACCGTTACAGCACATGGGCCTAATTCAAATGTAACCAAATAGTGGTGCCAAGGTTTGGGTATTATATAACCAGTCTTTGCGTCCAGAGAAAGCAACTTTGGAAAGGATAATTGATTCATTTTTCCCTCTCATTCTCTCTCTCGCGCTCTCTTCTCTCCAATTCTCTTCCCTGACTCTTCTTTCTCTTCCTAATACGCGGGTTTCCCACGCAATCCTTACTGAATTGCGAGGAAACCACCCCTTGTCAGATTCGTAATCTGACATATAGCTAACTTGCTTGCCCTCTTTACTCGAGATTCCAACAAGCTATTTCAACAATGCCCTTATAAGGAGAGTGGATGGAACACCGAGTTCCCTCCTACCCCCTAAAACTGCAATTTGGATCACAATGTTTTGTATTGTGGTTCTTTTACTTTTCAAGACCACAAGGAACCCAACCTGAATCACCATGGGGATCCAAGTAGTGCGTGAGTTTACTTAAAACCATTAAAAATTTAGGAAGAAACTTAAAGTTAGAATAATTGTCAAAGAAGATTAGAGTAAAGAAAGCAAGCCTACATCAATTTCTTGAATATTCTATTGCATTTTGAATTATATTCAATCCTAACTTCGTGTGCATACGACGTTTCATTCCATAAGTTGTACAAGAACATAGAAAAGAATTCAAAAGAAAACAAAACAAACCAACTTCTACAATAGCAAAGCATCAATCTAACTAATTTCAGCTCGAGTAATCTAACATATCATGACCAAAAATAACAAACCAATTAAGCGTCCTCTTTGCATCATGACATTAGTATACTAACATACCCCATACCTATTTATGTACCACATTCTTGGTAATTATGGGTTGGAACGGAAAAACCATGAAAAAAAAGAGGTATAGGAATACCAAAGGATACCAAAGAAAAGAGGCATAACATGCAATATCTTGGCCTTACAAAAGACATGATCAAGTATAAAGATGATTCGTTAGCTAAAATCTAGATAGTCACGCCTAGTGGGATTTGGGATTAGGGTGTGGCACTATGGTTATTGTTGTAGCTTAAAGTTTATTGGAACACATGTAATTAACTAGTTCTGTGGTGAAGAGGGATCTTATGGCTATATTTAAGAGTTTATGACTTCAGGCTATTCTACTGCTTCACACTCATCAAAGAGTAAAATAGCATAATTACAATTATGTTCATACAAATAAAGAACCTGAAAACTTGGCATCCTCTGAGCGTTGCACAGCAATGCGCAAAGTTTTAGCAAAAATCAACTTTGGCAATCGCCGCTTGCTTGAAGATATCTCGAATGATGCACTTTGAATGAGCAATGTAATAAGGAAAGGCCATGTTTCAGCTGCATGTTTATAATTGGACTATCAGATTCCCTCTTCCGCAAATTACAGATAAACTAACATAAAGATCACAGATTAGAGTTGCATATGCAAATGTGAATCTATTTCAAATCTTACAGTGAGGTATGGCATTAGGCTTAAGCATTGCAGTTTCATGTCCAATATATCTACAGAAGCCAATTGACCTTTCGCCATCCAACCATGTGTTCAACAACTTAATCCCTTCCTGAATTCACCATACAAAAACCTTGGTGTCAACAAATGTCTAGTTTAATTAATAAATACACACGCACATAAATCCACCTGAGATGCCAATAAAATGCAGGAAACAAGGTCAAATTAGCATGCTCTCCAGCCATGGCCAATTCAGTTGCAGTCTCCCATTGAGATCTTTTTCATTCCAAAATCAGAAACCAAACGAACATGTGTCATGCGCTCCTACAATTTCTTTTGCTTATTCTAACATTTTATCTGGCAACCAAGCAAAGTGGAAGTTAAAATGAAGTGAAGATTATCTAATTAGATAATCACCGGAGGCAAAACCCAGTAAGGATTCTTTCTGGTTGTGAAGAAAAAGCGGGAGACACAAACAAATTAATGATCTCCAACCAATACTACTTAATTTACAGTTTTCAATTGCGTTCCCTGCTTTCACGAAATCAGAAAACCAGAAAAGATTAATTACAAGGTCTTTCACTTTCTTTCGCGTCTCCAACATTTTCTCGGCAATCAGACGGAGCGGAGAGAAAAGGAGGTGAAGGCTAACTAAATATAAGAGTTCTTTCTGGTTGTCTAAGAAAAAGTAGGAAAAGCAGTCAAATTAGCATGCAGTCCAACCAACCCCAACACAGTCACGCCTTTCAATCTAGTCCTCTTTCTTGGAAAACGAGAAAACCACAAAACACTAGCAATTGAACCTTTCACTTCTGATTGTTTTGATTTTCCTGCATTTTATCGGCAATCAAACTGAACAGAAAGGAAAATGGATGGAAGATGAAGCGTTACTTCTCGAGTTTTAGCTTTATCGGATGATAGCTTCGAGACGATCTCTTGAACGTCCCCTGAAGTGACCATAGCCGTTTCAGCAAATTTTCCAGACTCTCAACAGTTGAAGAGTAGTCTTCTGTGAGAAAGTTACAATCTAGGGAGCGCAAGGGTTTTACTGTGAGTGTGACTTTCGCAGTGAGAAAAGGCGGGAAAATGAAGGGAGGGGTTTGGGGAGAAGAAGGGGACAGAACAGCAGACGTCTGAGACCGAGGGGGTTGGGGTTGGGGTTGGGGTTGGGAAACGAGAGACGTAAATGAAATGAATTCCAAAATACGAAAAATGCAGGTTTTGTGGAGAAACTGCGAACTTGGCCGGGCTTTAATTTTCATTCCCTTTTTTTATTATTTATTTTTCTTCTTGCAGTGAAATGGCCATCATGCCGTGTCATCCTCTAGAGTACGAAAATGGCTCGAAGGCATTATTTTTGTGTTTTTAAATTATTTTTGTTTTGAAAATGAAAAAAATAATTTGAAACATTTTTTAAGGTGATTTTTATAATTTGTGAAACGTTTTGAATTTGTTTTTTAAATTATATAATGATGATGCAAAAGCCAATCACCTTCTATTGTCTTAGACCAAGCACTTGCAAAAAAATAGAAGTTGAGAACTTTCTCCCCCAGTATTACTTCAATGATCAAGTTAGTTACCAGTGTATCTCTAGTTTTTAGTATATAGTCAAGAACTTTAAGCCAAAGAGAGGACAAAAAATCCCTTTACCCATGTCAATTACCTTCCTTTTTATCTTCTTGTTAAGGTAAGGATCCTCTTTTCGAATAACCAAGATCTTTTCCTGTCTCTCGTGGAACCGTGATCTTAAAGATATAGATTAGATAATCAATTTTCGAAGAATAGTCCTTATCTCTGCAATTCTGATAATATATCATTACAACCCCTTTCTCAGTATGATTTGCAAATATATCATTTTTCTGCAATTCTGGATCAAAAACATCAATTCTGGCACTGAAAGTCAATTTCTAAAAATTGGAGAGTTGACTCTTGAAAGGGCAAAGTCGACTCTTAAAGACTGGAAGGTTGACTTTTGAAGCAATGAGAGTCGACTCTTGAGACAGTGAAAGTCGACTCTCAAAGAGTCGAGAGTTGACTCTTGAAGAATTGGAAGTCGACTCTTTAAAACTCGAGAGTTAACCTTTAAAATTGGAAAGTTGGCTCTTGCAAAGACAAAAGTTGACTCTCGAAAACAT
This sequence comes from Diospyros kaki, assembly GCA_036245055.1. Lineage (NCBI taxonomy): Eukaryota > Viridiplantae > Streptophyta > Magnoliopsida > Ericales > Ebenaceae > Diospyros > Diospyros kaki. The sequence goes on from BSEG01000003.1 coordinate 12,188,103, forward strand.
GAAAATCGACTTTTAAGGACCCAGAGATAGAAACTCGGACAAAATGCATTGCAAGTCAAAAATACTTGCAAATGCTCTAATCTAACCAATAAAATGCCACTCCTTAAAGAAATTTGGGGTAAATCAAGCCTCAAATAGAAATTCAACAAGACCCAACAATTTTTAAGAATTTTACAAAATATTTGCAAATCAAAAGAAAGTCCCATTTTTATAAAAAGAAAAATATGATATTATAACCATGGAGGAAAATAAGATGCTCAAAAATAAAGAGAAATAACTAAGGAGTCTTACACAAAATGGAGAGAAGAAATCTTACATAACAAGAAGAGATGCACTGAGAAGTTGTCTTTATTTTGATGGAGATAAACCAAGGAGAAGAAGGTTCCCTCAAGTCTAGAAGTCCACTCTTGAAGCTCTAAGCCAAGAGATCAAGAAAATAGAAATGGAGAAGAAAAAGAAGACTTCTCGGAAGAGGGGAAGGAGAGAGAGAAGAAGAATGATTGAGAGACAAATGAGAGAAACATGGGAAAAAGAGAGGGCCATATGTCTCTAAACAAATGACATTTATACTCTTTACTTGTAAACACAATCACAATTATTCTCATGCCCCTCTTGGACATTTCACAATTAATTACATTTCCATTTAAATTTATCTCATCATTTTGCAAGTGGGCCCAAGCCCAACCCATTAATTTAACTCCTATTAATTAGTCCCAATTCACATAAGCTCAAAGAGTTTATTTTTCAAATTTGCCCAACCCATTATGTAACATCCTGCATCGAGCGATAGGAATGACCAGATTAACTTACCCTGATAGCCTACGCGAACTTCCCAAGGGTCACCCATCCTCGAGCTACCCTAGCTCAAACACGTTCTTTATCCATATTTAGCCCAAAAGATATCCAGGTAGTGTAATTTTCGTTCCTTACCATCCTCGATATATATACTAGCTTTTCTAAAGTCCCTTCTTGGACTTGACATTGGGCTATCAAGATATTACACATTACATTTGAATTTAACTAAATCCACAACCCATATGGCTTAGGCCCAATCCATTTAAAATGGATTTTATTAAATTTTTAGCTATCCCAAGCCTTTAGGTTTTTCACATTAGCCCAACCCTATTCATTAAACTCAATCCATTTTATTAAATTTTCAATCCCTTAAATTTCTTTATAATTCCAATTTATATATGCACCAAAATAAAATAAAAAATATCAATAATTCCATATATATATATGATGTGGGTTTGTGGGCATATATGCATGTATGCATTTTTATATGAATTGGTGAAGCATAGTATAAGTGCATGATGATAAGTTAGCATATAACCATGTTTAGCATTTGCTTGGAAAGTATATATATAAGTACAAAACCATGTATGAGTACATGCACAATTGTAATCTAAAATGTTTAAGTGTTGCATGGTGACTAGTACGCATGGTAGACCATGTCCGTAAAGTATACTCATGATGCTCGCCTGAGGATAGTCAATATGTGGGAGCTTCGGCTCATGATGCTCACTTAATGAAAGTCAGTGCGTGGGAGCTTCTGCTCATAATGCTCGCCTAATGAGAAACCAATGTGAGGAAGGACGTCAATCCTTAAGTTGATAATGTGGATTTATTACTCATTTCTATATAGTCTAGTTGAACATGATATGGCTTACGACTGGAGCTGTAACTAATTATACATTCATAAGTTGATGTGTGTATTGCATATTATCTTGCATGAATTTGTTTATCTGTTAAGGATACCAGGAGTGCATGGCGATGAGTTAAAATTTAATCATGTACGAGCATTTGCATGGGAATATTTGCAAGTGCATAATCACAGGGTTATGCATAACATATGATCATGCCCGAACTTATATACACTTTCTAATGGTCTTCATGTATTTTAAGGCCTTGGGTGCTAATTTGTTATGTGTGAGCTCCAAAGATCATATGTGAGTAATGGAGCATGTGCATGAATTATATAATGTAAGTGGATAATTCCCTTATTGATTCATTGCTTATTGATCCCATTTATTATATATTATACTTGTTGATCCTTATGGCTTATATTTGCTTGCATCATTCTAGATATGAGGGAAGCTATGGATAAGGACAAGCCAATGTAGCTTGAGTTTTGTGGGTAGTTGTGTGTACAAAGCAGTCTAGACCAAAAGATCCATAAGAGTGTTTTTGAGGGTAGAAGGAAGTATTTTAATTTTGTAATTATATTTTAGTACCCTTTATTTTGAGATGTATAGGCGGTTAAGCCATAAAGTGAGTGTGGCGTAAATGTTGATATTAATAATATGTATATTGGCTTTCGCTACTCAATGAAAAGATGTGATTAGTTTTATTTGAGTGGTATAAAAAATGAGAAAAATTTTGAACCCAGACAGGTTATGCTAGAAGAACTATCTTGAGAGCTAGTTTATGTCAAAGGTTATGGTTTGCAATCTAAAATTTTATAGTGAATTTGAAAATCTCTAGTGGGGTGGTAGAGTAGTAGAAATAGGTTTGGAATAGACAAACCACTCTAAAATCTCGTTGTCTCTAGTGCTTTTATATTTTTTTAAAGCTTTCCATTGCACTACACCTTAATTGTCATATTTCCAACATTCTTTTACTTATTATTTTTTGAAAATCAATCTTTATAACAATTTTTTCCAAGCACTCAATTCACTCCCCCATCTTGAGTGTGTGATACAACCAAAGGTGACCTAATAGGGTCTACTCACATTGAAAAAGTACAAAGATCCTATGGAATTGAAAAAGAAATCGTTGAAGCTATTTCCTAAAGATCCTACAAGTTCTTATCTTTCTACTAAGAAACTATCTAATTTATTCATCTTGCATCTATCGATCATGTTGAAAGAGTCTAGTTTGCTTCAAGTTGTTAGTCTCTTAAGGTATGACCACTTAGAAGGGGTGGTGAATTGAGTGATTAAATTTTTTCTCAATTTTAATAAATATTCTTGATTAATAATTTTATTAAAAAATATATATTTGATAAATATAATTGTTGTTGCCAAAATATAACAATCTATTTTTTTTTTCGTGGGAGAGTACAATTGGTGCGCATAGCTGATCACAGGAGTCTCGAGAGTCCTTGGGATTGAAGGCCTTGTGGTGAGTATCAAGAATCTTAAGAGTCTCGTCACCGAGTGTCCTGAGAGTGGAGTCTTGTCACCAAGTGCTTTGAGAGTTGAGTCTCGTCACCAAGTGTGCTGAGAGTGGAGTCTCGTCACCAAGCGTTCTGAGAGTAGAAGTCTCATCACTAAGGTGCGTTGAGAGTTGAGTCTCATCACCAAGTGTTCTATGAGTTGAGTCTCATCACCAAGCGTTCTGAGAGTAGAGTCTTGTCACCAAGGTGTCTAAGAGTAGCGTCTCATCACCAAGCGTTCTAAGAGTAGAGTCTCGTCACCAAGTGTTTTGAGAGTCTTGGTGACCGAGAACGTCTTGGTGACCGAGAGAGTCTTGATGATCGAGAGACCTAGAAGACAAGAGCACCTTTAAGGGCTTGGGTGGGTGTCCCCACGCAAACCCTCCAATTCTTAAGTCAATTCTTGAGAGCGAGAGTGTGAAAATATACTGAGAGTGCCCAAGAGTGCGTACCAAGGTTAGAGGCAGAGCCTCCTATTTATAGAGGAGGAAGAGGGGGGAAGTGTGGCGATCGCGCCGAGAGTCTCACAGCCCATCCCGTGGATTTCGTCGCCCATTCGAAAGTTACTCGGTCCTTGCAGCTTCATGTCTTGAGTTGCTACTCGAGGTAAAAAGAGGGGGGAGTGGTCTCCATACCCACTCGGTCATGACCAAGTGAGTCATAAAAAAAGATGGGGGATTGGTCTCCCACCCACTCAGTCATGAAAGAGTTGGTCATACTCATTCAATCATGACTAAGTGGGTCTTCATCCACTTGGCTTTAAGCGATCCTTTTACCTTTTGTCTTGGTTCGATCTTGAGTGGTTCCTATGCCTTAACGTCAACAGCATAGGTACATCAACTTGAAGCTCAATTTCCACCTTGATAAAGCTTGTATCTCTCAAAATTCAAACCATGAAAGCTGTAGATAATTCTCTTAGATTTTCATAGGATCTTGAGTCAACTCAATCGGAGTTCGAACGAGAGATTTATTTCCAAAAAACCAAAGTAGTGCCACACCCATTCGGTTATGACTGAGTGAGTCTTTCCCACTTGGTATTAGCTGATTTCAGCCTTGATGCGGCTAGTATATCTCAAAAATTAAAACATAAAAGTTGTAGATAATTCTCTTTTCTTTCCATAAGATTTTGAATCACCTTAATTTGAGCTCGAACAAGAGAGTTATACTCAAAAAACTAAAGCAGTGCCACACCCACTCAGTCATATGGCCGAGTGAGGCCTCCCCACTTGGTCTCAGCTCAACCTCTTGCTCCTTTGGCTTGTTTCCTTAATCTCTTGCAAGTTGTTTACCCTTTGGGCTTCATGTCCATCTCTCATGATTGTTTTAGGTCCCGTGATTCTCCAAGTTTGCAGGGCATATTAATTGCTCCCTACTCTTTCGGCCGGGAGTTCCTAGTGGAAGGGTATCATCTCCTGTAACAAATTTTAACGTTACTTCTCTTTTAACCGCTTCATCTTTTGCACATCCTTTCGAGTTTGTTCGCGCACCATTCCTTTGAATTTATAGGCTCTTGTGCTTTTCAATTCCTTTGCGAAAGTATGAGGTAGATACACTAGTAAGTTCACTTTCCATAAATGTCGAATTATGCACCGAACAATGAGTTTGATTCTATTCCTAGTTATTGCATTATGCATAGGACAATAGGCTTGCATTTTCTTTTCCCTTGTTGTTTAGCAGGATAATGGGCTTGAGTTCATTTTCTCCCATTGTCGGGCTATAAGCAGGATAACGAGGTTGCATTGGGTTTTTCCCTTGTTGTCGGGCTGTAAGCGGGGCAACGGGTTTGAGTTTTTTTTTTTTCCTCGTTGCTGGGTTGTAAGCAGGATAACATGCTTAAATTTGTTTTTCTCTCATTATCGGGCTGTAAACGGGACAATGGGTTTTGGATTTATCATTCATTACCAGGCTATACACGGGGCAATGAATATGGATTTTTCCCCCAATTGTCGTGTTTTGAGTGAGACAGCAGGGTTGGGCTTATGCTTTCCCCGTTGTTGGGCTGTGAGTGGGACAAGGGGCCTAAGATCCTTTTTCCCCCCATTGCCAGGCTATAAGCAGGACAACGGGCTTGAGTTTGTTTTTCCCTCGTTGTCGGACTGTAAGCGAGGCAACGGATTTGAGTTCATTTTTTCCTCGTTGTCGGGCTGTAAGCGGGATAACGAGCTTGAGTTTTCTTTTCCTTCATTATTGGGCTGTAAGTAGGGTAACGGGTTTGAATTCGTTTTTCCCTCATTGCCAAGTTGTAAGAAGGACAACGAGATTGATTTCATTTTTCCCTTGTTATTAGACTACAAGCGGAGTAACGAACTTGAGTTTGTTTTTCTCTTGTTGTTGGGCTATGAGCGGGATAACAAGATTGAGTTCATTTTTCCCTCACTATCGGGCTGCAAACGGGGTAACGAGCTTGAGTTTGTTTTTCCCTCGTTGCTAAGTTGGAAGCGAGACAACGAGATTGAGTTCATTTTTCCTTCATTGACGGGCTGCAAGCGAGGCAACGAGCTTGAGTTTATTTTTCCCTTATTGTCGAGCTGTAAGCGAGGCATGGGTTTGAGTTTGTTTTTCCCTCATTGCTGGGCTGTAAGTAGGGCAACGAGCTTGGATTCATTTTTCTCTTGTTGTCAGGCTATAAGCAAGATAACGGGCTTGAATTCATTTTTCCCTCGTTGTTGGGCTGTAAGCAGGGCAACGAGCTTGAATTTGTTTTTTTTCCAGTTGCCAGGCTTTAAAAGAGACAACGGGCTTGCGTTGACTTGGTTTTCTTTTCTACAAGTGAGTTATGCAAGTATATTCCTAACAAAATCAAAGCGTAAGTAGTGAACACATAACCATTTTTTACCTAGATTAGCTAAGTGTGCCTGCGTCCATGACCCTAATTAGGGCTAATGTTATTTCAATATGATTTTTCAATTCTCTACAATGATATGTAGAATGTCTCTGGGTTGAGTGGTACCAGCAATACTTTTCTTGACTTTTTCCCATGGGTTTATCAACTCTTCTAGGCAACTTAAGGAGACCCGCCTCTTATATTACTGTGAGTATGGGTGATCAAGGCTATAAAAGACTAGTGTAGTGATTAAACTAAGGTCTAGTTGCATCTACTCTCCTAGCCTTCTCCTATCATCGGATAAAGTCTTCTTCTCCTTTACGTTCCTTTCTTTTTCCCTCCTTATTTTCATTTCCCTCCACATTTCTCATGGTCTCCATGTGGAGGATATATCTGTTTTCTCTGACAAACAAGTTTGCCAAGGACACTAGAGGATCCAGGGAAAGTGACTCTTGAAGTGAGGTGAGTCATGTCCCTTGGAGCATGGCAAACATTGCCACTTGGGCCGACAAATAGAGAACTTCGAGAGTGGCGTTCCAAAATCTGTCCACGAACTGACATAGAGTTTCTTTATTTCCCTATTGAATACTAAGCAGGTATGTGGCATCCTTTTTCCTTCGACTATTAATCATAAAGGCCTTAACAAATTCTTTTTTAAGATGCCCAAATGAAGAGATAGAGGCCTTAGGTAAACTATTGAACCATGTTCGAGTGTGTCCCAATAGAGTTAAGGAGAAGGCTAGGCACATTATGTCATTGTCCCATCCATGCAATATCATCAACGACTCGTAATTTTGAATATGATCATAAGGATCATCCTTGTCGGAATAGGGGGTGATTTGGGGCATCTTGAATTTTTTGAGCAGTGGCTTCTCTAATATATCTGCAATAAAGGGACATTTTCTGTGTTGTTGTTCCTCTGTGGCCGTGATTAGTTTCTTTCATTCAAGTACTTCTTCGACTACCATTTTCATGTCATCCCGTATACTTGTTGTTGTTTGGTTATCCTATCTTGTTGGTGTACTGGCCATAGTTTCATGATACCTTCGTCTTTGCGGACTCCTAGCCCTGTTCACCATTTGTGGGTTTTCATTTCTTTTGGGCGCAACGTGAAGATTCTTTCTTGGTGGTGGTGATCTCGGCCTACCTTCCCAACAAGGAGAGGACCAAGAATGAGAATCAAGAGTAGCTTCCTGATAGGAATTGGCTCCCACATCAAGTTGAGATTCATGCGGTGGCATAGGTTCTGGCATAAACCTTCTCAAGGTATCGGGTAGTGTCCCTCTAGGCATCATGCCTTGGAGTATCCTAGCCATGTCTCGAAGTGCCTGCACACCCTCAACATGTTGCTGTCTTAATACTGCATACTCATCCAATGGGACCATACGCGATTGTCGCGAAGTCCCAGCTTGATCGGTGGGGTGTGCTTGTGAGCAGATGTTAAGTGGAGGTGGGGCTGGCTAGTACCTTATCTGGGATTCGGGGAAACAAAGCGAGCACCTCCTTGTGGGTGAGAGTCTGGAAGAGGTGGAGGTGCTCCTTGTGGGTGAGATTCTGGAATAGAAGGAGGCGCTCCTTGTGTGTGAGAGTCCTGAGAAGGAGGGTGCGCTCCCTGTTGTTGAGAGTTCCATGGAGGTGGGTGTGTTTCTATGCCTTGAGAGGGAGTTCGTCAATATCAACGGGTATTTTCCATATCTTAAGTTAACTTCTTATCCTTCTTCCCACAGACGGCGCCAATTATTGTTGCCAAAATACAATAATTTATTTTTTTTCGTGGGAGAGTACAATTGGTGTGTGTGGTTGATCACGAGAGTCTCGAGAGTCCTTGGGATTGAAAGCCTTGTTGTGAGTATCAGGGATCTTAAGAGTCTCGTCACCAAGTGTCCTGAGAGTGGAGTCTCGTCACCAAGTGTTATGACAGTTGAGTCTTGTCACCAAGTGCTCTGAGAGTTGAGTCTCATCACCAAGTCTTCTAAGAGTTGAGTCTCGTCATCAAGTGTTATGATAGTTGAGCCTTGTCACCAAGTGTGTTAAGAGTTGAGTCTCGTCACCAAGTGTGCTGAGAGTGGAGTCTCGTCACCAAGCATTCCGAGAGTAGAGTCTCGTCACCAAGCGTTCTAAGAGTAGAGTCTTGTCACTAAGCATTCTGAGAGTCTTGGTGACCGAGAGAGTTTTAGTGACCGAAAGAGTCTTGGTGACTGAGAGAATCTTGATGATCAAGAGACCTGCAAGATGAGAGCACTGTTAAGGGCGCGGGTAGGTGTCCCCGCGCAAACCCTCCGATGGTTAACTCAATTCTTGAGAGTGAGAGTGCGAAAATGTACTAAGAGTGCCCAAGAGTGCGTACCTGACGTCGGAGGTGGAGTCTCCTATTTATAGAGGAGAGAGAAGGGAGACGCATGGCAATTGCATCGAAAGTCTGCGGCCCATCCAAAAGTGTGCAAGTGACACTCACTTGGGAGAAGAGAGACGCACAGAGACTGTGCTGAGAGTCTCGCGGCCCATTCTGTAGATTTCGCGACCCATCCAAAAATGTGTAAGTGACACTCACTCGATCATGACCGAGTGAGTGTCCTTGCCGCTTCATGTCTTGCATTGCTGTGCGAGGCAATAAGAGGGGGAGAGTGGTCTCTATACCCACTTGATCATTACCGAGTGAGTTATAAAAAGAGAGAGGGGATTGGTCCCCCACCCACTCGATCATGACTGAGTGGGTTTTCATCTACTTGGCTTTGAGTGACCCTTTTGCCTTTTGTCTTGGTTCGGTCTTGAGTGGTTCCCATGCCTTAGTGTCAATAGTTCAGGTGCATCAAATTCAATCCCAATTTCCACCTTGATTCAGCACGTATCTCTCAAAAACTTATATCATGAAAGTTGTAGGTAATTCTCTTAGATTTTTGTAGGATTTTAAATCACCTCAATCTGAGCTTGGATGGGAGAGTTATTCCAAAAAACCAAAGCAGTGCCATACCCACTTGGTCATGACTGAGTGAGTCATTTCCACTTGGTCTTGGCTAATTTAAGCCCTGCTATGTCCAATATCTCTTAAAACTTAAAACATAAAAATTGTATCTAATTCTCTTAGCTTTCCATAAGATTTTGAATCATTTCAATCAGAGTTCGGATGAGAGAGTTATGCCCCAAAACCAAAGCAGTGCCACACCCAATCGGTCATATGACCGAGTGAGTCCTCCCCACTTGGTCTCGGCTTGACCTCTTGGTCTTTCGGCTTGTTTCCTTAATCTCTTGCAACCCATTTGCCTTTTGGGTTTCATGTCCATGTCTTGTGATTCTTTTAGGTCCCGTGACTCTCCAAGTTTGCAGGGCATATCAGTAATAAATTATGTTTGAGACTAATAATAAATGTAAGCCACAAGATATAGGAAAAATAAATAAAATGAGACAAAAGACAATTTATAGTGGTTTGGTGTCTTCACACACACTTAGTCCACTGTTCCAAGGTCTAACCATCCTTGGTGTTCCACTAAACCAATTTCACCAAGATTTTTACATTAGCTCACATTGAAAACTAGATAACACACCTAAATTACAACGTATTCTAGACAATCACTACACCAAGGTTTCCACCCTAGTTTACCTTGAAAACTAGATTCACCTAGATTTTAACGGTTTTAGGAAACTTATGTAATCCACAATGGTAATTTAAATGTTATAAATAATTTTTCCACACTTGGACACAAATAAGCAATGAATAACAAATTATACAAGGCAATAATATTTAAATAAATAAATAAATTTGTAATCTTAAATAGAAAAGTTTGGATTTGTCGTAGAAGACTTGAAAAATTTTTCTCTTTTTGCCTTGTGGCTCTTCGGTAGATGTGCAATAATGTTTCGAGAGTCTCGGATTGTTTGAAAGCAGTTGAGAGCTTTCGGATGCTTTTGATTTGCAATGAAAGCACTTGGATGTCTCAAAATGAGTTTGGAGGGTATTTATAGGCATTTTGCACACTTTTCCAATGGTAAAAAAATCTAACCATTATAAGTAGAAAAGCTTAGTATAACTTAAATTTAATATATGCACTCATATAACTAAAGGGTCTTATAGATGAGCTGGTAAGGGAAGCCTTGGGCTAGTTGGAGATTAAGGGTTCGAATTAAGGGGCACGTAATTGGTTTGTTATATTTTTTTTGTAATAGATATGTTATTAAAATATTTTATAAATTAATCTAAAATATATTTAAACAATATTTTTAATAAAAAATAATATTTTTGACAATACATATGTTATGAAAAAATATTTAATAAATTAATCAAAAAAATATTTAAAAAATATTTTTAGTAGAAAATAATATTTTTGATAATACATATGCTATGAAAAATATTTAATAATTTAATCTAAAAAATATTTTTAATAGAAAATAATATTTTTTATAATACGTATACTATGAAAAAATATTTTATAAATTAAGCAAAAATAATTCGATATTATAAGGGAATTCACGGGCATCTTTTTTTTTTTTCAAAGTTCATTACACGCGGTGCATAAAAAACAATCTTTATATGCTTTAGCATGCCTGACCCATACAATGATTCAAAGAGCAGTCGTCACATGCTCACACAGGCCGGCACCGGCGGTGATTTCAAGAACAATCTTCATATGTTGACAAAATCCCGAAAACTCCAGTCTTACCCGTTTAACTAACAAGATCTTAAACCAAACGAGTCATAATATTATGCAGCGAATATAATAATATCAAAATACCGTGGCCTACCACGAGGTTTATACATAGTGTTTCCACACCAAAATACGTATTACAAAGTTACAAAATGATAACAACACTATCATGCAACCGTTCATACATATATCAAAATAAGTACTACCACCTTAAAAAGACACAACAACTATCATACTAAACACCGTTGGCCCTCAACTGACTATGTCCTCGCCTTCGCAGCAGTCCCTGGTTAGAATGTTGAATGTTCCAAGGGCATAACCCAGATTAGATGATAAAACATCTAATTGATGGTGTGATATAGCCTACTGAATGCATGAATAACACACGAGAATGGCATATACAGACAACAACAACATGCAATACGTCTAACTTGAGAAATCTCCCTAGCACACTCAACTTCCCATGGAAACCATTCCACACACCATTGGGATTGACCTTGCCGTGACATACTTAATCCCCAGGTGTCCTTCCACGTCACCCGATCACCGGGATTAACCTTGCCTCATTCTCAAGAAGACTGCATCTCGTTCCCCCACGGACATAACAACAACACAAAATCAACACCTCGATGATATGAAAAATCACACGCCATGCATTGACTCTTTCATAAGTAAAACAGTTGGTGCAATATTCCATATGATCAATATGTATATGATGCTACAAAAACATAAGTAAAACGCCTACACAATACATCCCAAGTTCTGAAGAGTATAATTGCTCGCTGGAACTGGTCCAAACACATGCAATCTAAGCTCGGGAGGGTAGAACCGCTCACCTGAACCCACTGCACACACATCAAACACACTTTTAAGACAAAGGGTAAGACTAGAATCCAACCACTCACCTTTATTTGGAAAAAGTTGATCTTTGCCTTGAAAAATGTGTCATACCTCAAAAATCAAGCAATCCTTCATTCTAATAGTCAAATCATCTCTTATTTACCATTATGTCTATAGAAATCAGTACTTTTATTTTTTCCATAATTTCCTCAATTTTTCCAATTTTTCTCTATTTTTCTAAACCTTTCTTTCATTCGAAAATTCATAATAAATACCTAACACCTAGTTTCTCCAAATATTTTTGCATAAACAACCCTAAAATAATTTTAGAAAAATATTAAAATTAATTTAAGGAAAAACCTGTGCCTCATGCGTTGGGCGAGTAGCCTGCATCTGAAGTCTACACGTGTACCCACGTGTATTGTCTTCTTCAGTTGTCTTTTCCAACAACGGCCGGCTGCGATGGTCTCCAATGGCTGATCTGACTATACGATCTTGAAGCTCTCCCTAAGACGACCTTAATGGAACCCTCACACGTCAAAAAAACCACCGGAAAGGCCTCGAACAGCCGGTTGCAGGTTTCGATCCGCGCAACCCCTCAATTTTCCGACCAGCTTCTTAAAACCCTATCAAACGTACACCATTCTCTCCCATTTTCTCCAGAATTTCTTGCCAACACCGAAAGAAAAATCATCTCTTATCTATGAGGCTCGATTTCAGCTAAAATGCCCTAAATTTCTCTTGATTTATTTTGAAACCCTCGGCCTTCTACCTCTTTTTATACCTATTTTTGACGTCAAAACCCACCAAATCTCGATTGTTCTTATCCCTTAAGCGCGAAATCTAGCCTTTAAATCAATCAACTAGCCTTAAATCATGAGAAAAAGCCTTCAAAAATCTCAGCTAAATTTTCAATCCCATCCGCCATTAAAACAGATCACATCGTCGCCTTTTTCGGTCAATGGCCACTTCTACTCGCTTCATCATCACCTGGAGGCTATTTTGAAGCCTCCAGTCGAGCTTCCCAACGGTCAGGGGCGGCTGGTTGGTGGCCACAAGGCAGGTGGTCGATTTCCCACTGCTTTTTGAAATTTTTCACTTTTGCCCCCAATTAATTTTCAACTTCATTTTGCCTCTTTCCTTGATACCCTTGGACTTTCCATCAATTCCACTACTGCCTACAAGTTCCAAACTATTCATTTACCTCAAGAATTTATGAAGAATTCATCGTTTTGACCCCCCTCTAGCAGTTTACATTTTATGCACTTTGGCCCAGATGCCCCTAATCGCGTGTTTTCGATCCCAAACCCTTGTGAATCTCTTTGGTTTTGTTTAATCCTACTTATTTGGGAAATTTTGCCTTCCTTGACTCACTTTGACATGGACACTTGCCTTTTGTTCATGTTTTGAATATTACATATTGCTTTGAAACTTTGATAAATTTCATTATGACCCCACGATTTTCAAAAATACCTTTGATATTAAATACTGGGTACTACAAGTGACTAGCCTGCCTCTCGATGAAGGTGATCTAAAGCTGTTCAGTGACCCTTTTTCAGTTGCAAGATGGTTGTTCAACACTTAAATCTAAATAGGAGAAGAAGAAAGAAAGTTGTAACAACCAAGCTCAGAGAAAGAAAAGGCAATGTTAGCAGCTAAGGGAAGAAGAAAAATCAATGGTAGTAGCTAAGAGAAAAAGAAAAAGCAATGAATGAGCAAGTAAGAGCAAGGAAAAAGAACTAGAGAAGGGAGTAGGTGAAAAGCCTTCTTCAACCCTCTCAAGTCTTTCCCTATGCCTTAAATAATCACATGCATTAGAGCATTTCATGCTGTGATGTGACCAAGCAATAAAGCATTTATAAGGCAAGGGTTGACCACATTAAGCTCCTCGTTGACCACCTAAAGTGGTCCACCTTCTTCATGTACTAGTTGAAAGCATGGGCCTAGTTAACTGCTTGAAACAATCAATCACTCCATGCACCGGTTGATTGATTTTTGCCAACAATGCTCTAACTTTGTCATATTGCACTTTAGCCCTACTGTTAACTTTTAATAGCCTTTCTACTAAATCTTAATGGAACCAAGGCCTTGTTAACTCTTAATGGTGTGCCCACTAACTCTTTGCGGTCTCCCATATCCATAGATCCATATAGCTAACCTTTAGTCCCAACCAACATCACTAACTCTTAGTGATGATGAATACGCTAACAACAGTAGATCACTAATCCAATACATTACTTAGTATGCGTGACTTTCTAGGTTCGCAGCCATGTAGCAATCAATACTCGTCAACTTCTTCATATCGGCTGAACACTTTGACCTACTAAGAGTATCTCTCCAAATCCCCAGAGCATGCTGAAAGATCTTGAGTATCATCTAGTTATGACTCAGGATGATCCTAATAGCAATAAAGTCTCAACTTCGGACGAACCTATTAAAGCTCTTCAATTATCGTGCATTATAGTCTTTCTATTAACTAACATCTCGATCAAATGAGAGTCATGGACTAATTAATCTCATAGGACTTGATAACTATGACATATCTAGTACGATGTGATCGAGGTGGGATTTCAAAACTCTTTCGACATTGGAAACTCTTTCCAATCATGCTCAGCCTGGCCAGGGATTTCCAATCACCACAAACATAGATCATATAAGATGTTTTCCCCCATCCAACAAAGGTTAATGGATCCCATCAACGAGTATCTACACTACATTGAGACCACACAGAGAGCATTCTCACCTCTTACTCTGGATAGTTCCATACAATGGTAAATCCCTGACACCAATCCACAAGACAACTCTATTGCCTCTGGTTAAAGGACCAGATACACAATTGAGAGCTAGTAACAGTTCATTAGTCCTCCAAATCATGTGATCTTTCGTGGTGGTTACATTCAATGGATGTTCTACCAACAACCACCTACAAGTCTACTATATGCATCTCATGCAATGTGGCACGTGACTCATCACCCCATCTCATTGACATCTTATGCTAAATAATGGTAGTAGCCCATGTGTCGATCTACTTATCGATAAACCATATTCCCCTTCTAATAAATCTAAGGATCGAGAATACCTTTAAGAAAGATTCTCATCACATTATTCTTAACTCTTAAGAATAAGATCTCTACCAGAAAATCTAGGGACTCATTCATAAAAGTGAGATGAACAGTATGAAAGAAGATATGACCTTTTATTAATATCAAGAATACATCAAAAGTGACACTCGCCTACATCTCAAGAAGTGTAAATCTAGCATTTAGGACACTATTACTGACAAACTCCCACTTGCACTAATACTAAGATAGGCCCTCACACTCCCACTTACTTTTTTGTATATACAAGGCTCATCCGAATTCTTTACGAAACCAAACTCTTTGATCTCAGAATCAAAATGAATATTCTAAGAACGTGAAGCTTGCTTGAGACCATAAATGAAGCTTCTTACCTAGCAAACTTTGCTAAGATTAGCGGGCTCAAATCCGTGAAGTTGTTCCAGGAATATATCTTTCTCAAGATAACCATTTAGGAACATTGTCTTAACATCCATTTGTCAGATCTCATCGTCAAAGTGTGTAGCAATGGCCAGAATAATCTTGATGGACTTAAGCATAGCAACCGATGGGAAGGTATCTTCACAGTAAACAAAAACCTTTTGCCACCAATCCCGCCTTGAAGGTTTGTACCTTCCCATTAGCACCTATCTTTCTCTTACAGGTCCATTTACAACCTAAGGAAACAATTCCCTTAGGCAAATCCACTAGAGTTTAAACCTGGTTGGAGTACATATATTCCATTTCTACCCGCATAGCCTCCAACAATTTCTTGGAATTGATATCAGATATCGCCTCTTCATAGGTGTAGGATCAACTACTTGATCACTACCTCCATACAAAAACACTTCCTGCATCACCTCCATACTAAATCTATATCGTTCTAGAGGGTGAGATACTTTACTTGACCTACGTAGTGCCTTAGGGATGACATTTGATGAATCGATCGGCTCATCCTCCTAACTAGGTTGGATTTGTGACTAAGAAGACACCTTTTCCAAATCTACTTTCCCCCTGATGCCACTTTTATGAAGAAAATATTTCTCCAAGAATATAGCTTCTCAGCTGATTAAGACTTTTTGATTGCTCAAAAAATGGTACCCCAAACAATCTCTAGGATACCTCACAAATCTACTTTTGTCAGGATGGGTCTCCATCTTATCTATTTTAAGATTTTTTTACAAAAGTCAGACAACCCCAGACCTTAACATGCTTATGACTGGGAAGTTTCCCGTACCATGTCTCATATGGCGTCGTCTCGACAGATTTAGTTAGAGCCTTCTTCAAGAGATAAATTGCAGTCATATGTGCATAACCCTACAAGAAAACAGGTAAATTTGTATAATTGATCATCGAACACACCATATCCAACAAGGTACAGTTCCTACGCTCAAAAATCCCTTTTAATTGTGGTGTGGTAGGAGGTGTTAACTAAGAGACTATACTATAAGCCTTAGGTTAGTCACCAAACTCTGTACTCAAGTATTCCCCACCCTGGTTTGATCGAAGTATTTCAATACTCTTTACAATCTGGTTCTCCACTTCTACCTTAAACTCCTTGAAATTTTCATGGCTCTCAAACTTATACTTCATCAAGTACACATAACCATACCTCGAATGGTTATTGGTAAAGGTTATGAACTAGGAGTAACCACCTTTGGCCATTATAGAGAATGACCCACAAATATTAATGTTGATCAGCCCTAGGAATTCATTAGCCTTCCCACTTTGTCCAACAAAGGGTAGCTTAGCCATTTTTTCAAGTAGATAAGACTCGCAAGTTTGCCTAGGTTCCGAACCCATAGGATTAAGAAATCAACATTTGGCCAACTCGCTAATCCTTCTCTCATTAACGTGACCTAGCTTGAGGTGCCATAAATGCTTAAGATCATCACTAACAGTGTGAGAATTCTTCCTGTTGCTCGTGGTTCTAACGCTTACATTTTTGTCTCTCATTCATTCATGTATTTCCAAAACATAAAGATAGGTTGACCAATGTACCCATTCTAACACATTCATTTCCAAAATGTATATAACACATAATGTTGGAAAAGAAAATTCATAATTTTCACTAACAAACCTAGGAATGGAAACAATATTCTGAATGGCTTTCAGTACATACAAATAGTCTTTTAGTTTCAATACATGCTTGGTAGACAAAAATGCAGAAGAGGTCCCTACAGTTAATGGAATAACAGTTTCTCTATTCCCCACTTTCAGGATGACTTCTCGCTTATGAAGAAACCTACTTGTCCGTAGATCTTACATGCAAACACATATGTGAAATGTTGCACTAGAATCCTAAATCCAAGTGATAGGAGAATGACCAATAAAACTGAATATCTCAATCACAATCAAGGCAGAAGTACCTACCCCGTGAATTTTGCTTTGCTTGCCTCTAAAGCCCTGTTAAAAATCTAGGCAGTTCCTCTTCTAATTCTCGTCCTACCCACAATGGAAACATTTTCCTTTTGGGTACCTTGGCTTTGGACTTACCCTTGGAGATCTCCTTTTTGGGCCCTACCAACTTCTTTTTCTTCTTAGAGGAACTCTTTCTCATGGAAGATCTAGAAGTCGGGGCAATAGTAAGAACTTCTTCTTTGCCCTTCCCCTTAATTTGGGCTTGAGTTGTCCTCAACATGTTAAGTAGCTCCAAGAGCGTGCTTTGGATCTTGTTCATATTAAAACTCATAATGAACCCAGAGAACAACTCAGGGATAGATAGCAGTATCAAAGATCTAAAGATTTGTATTAATGTGGAAATCTAGTGCATCCAATTAATTGATCAAATCTATAATAGTGAGCACTTAATCTCCTGTATCAGCTCCATCTGACATCTTGGACCTGAACAATTGCTTTGATATCTCATATTGTGTGGTCCTACTCTTCTCTCCATACAATTCCTTCATATTTAAGATAATATCAACATTACTCTGCATATGCTTGTGTTGCCTCTAAAGCTCATTGTTCATAGAGGCTAGTATATAATTGTTAGCCCTAAAGGTGTGATCATGCATCTCATCCCAAATCACATGCTCTTCCTCACTAGACCTCTGGAGAAGTTCCATAGGAGGTGATCGATCTAAGGAATACGTGATTTTCTCCATATTTAAAACAAATTTTAAATTCCTTAGCCAGTCATTGAAATTAGGTCCCATCAAAACGTTTTTGTCCAGAATGAAAGAAAACGGGTTTGATTGATTTTCCATTTTAAGTGACAAATTTAGTTGCAAAAGAATTTAAAGTTTGTCAATTTGATTTATCTTGAAAAATCCATTTAATTGCGGTCTTGAATTAAATGGTATCTCCCACTAATTTTTTCGAATCCACACTTCTCAGGTGGTAAATACGAGTCCTATTAGGAGACTCGTAGTGGGTGATCGAAGAGATAACTCCTTGCCCCCTTTCCACATCCAATGTGGAGCTTGATCTTTGGTCCTTATGCCATAAAATCCTCACATAATAGTTTCTTGGACCAATGACGTAGTTAGATTCTACCTATAGCACCACCCAACTAGCCATTTGAATACCTACCACTCACATAATAGTTTGTTGGGAATAGTCATGTGGGGTCACCGACAACATCCAATGCTTAATAGGTTGACAAATCAACTCTCCTGGAATGCACCTCCCGTGTTTCCATAGCCAAGGTACACCTATTCGAGTGATGGTCTTCCTACGGCAACGAATGGCCACAATGAATCCAATTCACCACTTCAATCAAATATTGATTGCACAATTAGGAAGATTTTCTAGTCTTTAATTAAGGTCTCACTTTGCACATGCATTAAATTTTAATCAATGTATTCAATACATAATAAAACTAAACGCATACATACATAATTGGATGATCATGGGCTTCAAGCTATTAATTAAACTCAAGCCTCAGGATTTAATTAAGGAAGCTTGCAAGAGACATTCAACCATACATAATTATGCGCTACTAATAATTTGGTTAACTTGCTCTGAAGGATTACCCAAGAGGGGGGTGAATTGGATGTTTTGAAGATTTTTAAAACTATATGAAATATGATGTAGTAATGTTATTTGAAAATAACATTTTTCTTAAAATCAGATATCACCTTAATATATGAAAACATGTTATTATATTTGCAAGATTTATATCATTATCCTCTAATTGTCACCACTAGATGTCATCTAAATCTAGCATTAGGGCACCACACTAACAAAATGAAATTCAGAAAGGCACAAGAGAGACTCCTCCATGCGGGGCCTCGATGCCAAAGTCAGACAATAGTTTAAAGTATACCCAAAGTATGATATATGATGCAAGTGTATGTCTATTACGTGTCCCAAAGGGATATTTGTGTTTCCGAATGGGTTTTAGAGAGAGAGATTGAGTGTTGGGATAGAGGTATGAAATGAATCCAGGGGGTCCGTGGAGCCAACAAATCTAGAAAGATCCTTTTGCCTTCAAAGAGGCAAGTATTTATAGACGAAGTGGTCAGACCCGCGATTGAGTTGGAAGACTCTTCCAAGAAATGCCTTAAGGAGGCCAGAGGCCCTGGAGAAGTTATCAAGGTGGGACACCCTGATGGCTATCTCTGGGTGGCCTCGGAAAAGGCTTCGAGTCACCAGATGGCTTCGGTCCGAGAGACCTTAAAGGGTGTCCTTGGATTTGGGCAAAAATGATGAATGTTATGCTGATGTTGAGAGACCCATTGGGGGTCTAGAAGGCTTCTATCTCGGAGACTGGTCGGGGAAGAATGAACTTGAAAATTGCTTTAAGACTTAGGAGAATTCGAGGGCACCCCACAACAATTTGATTGTTCGAAAATAATCATTTATGTGTTGAAAAATAATGTTCTTTGTCCAGAAGTTCTTATTTACTATTTTTTTTTTCTCTTGTAGTCGTAATGAATAATATAGATCTTGAGGAGTTTGACATTGAATGGGACGAAGACTTTTGGGACATTGATGATGATCCTAAAGGATTGTTATGGTTGATAATTGTAATATATTGGTTGCTTAGATCTATAGCAAGTGTTGTAGTTGTTACAAAAGTATTAGAAAGCTACCTTATATAAGGTAGGAAATCCTAGTAGAAATCTAATTTACATCAAATTGAGATCACAAATGGAACAACTTAACAAGTTGCTCCATAATGACAAAACTACAACATGCACTATAATAATGGATACGAGAACTTTTTATTGAGGTATGTTGGTTTAAAAGAAACTAGGTTCATCACAGTAGAAAAGATGGTAGTTGTTTTTCTCAATATTTGTGTGCATTGTATGAAAAATAGGTACCAAAGAACTTATTGAACTAGATCAGAGCAAACCATTAAAACTTTACCCAATGATGATTGTGGATCCTGAACCAATATCAACAAACTATTTGGAAATACCTTGGAAGTTTTTTAAGGTAATCCTTTATAGTAATTTTGAATTAGTTTTGAAGTTACACATTAATCATATATTAACATTAAAACATTTACATTTCGTATAAGGTTGCTTAGGTGTCCTAGATGGCACTCATATTAAAGTAATAGTGTTTGAAGATAAAAAGACTCGTTACAGAAATAAAAAAAGAGAAATTTCTATCAATGTGGTTGGAGTAGTTGATAGATGTGGCAGGTTTGTGAACATTTACCCAAGATGGGAAGGTTCAACAGCTAGCAGTAGGGTTTTGAAAGATGCAATAACACAACCTAATGGCTTCAAAGTTCCAACTGGTAAATTACGTAAAAACTTATCTTTAAATTTTGTAAGTTATTAGATATTTAAATAATTAATTAATTTTTTAACATTTATAGGAAAATATTATTTAGTTGATTTTGACTACACAAATGGACCTGATTTTTTGTCACCATTTAAGGTCCATCAATATCACTTAGAAACCTTGGAAAGTGGACATCGATCCTCCTCCTTCAAATCATGAGGATTACTTCAATTGGAGACACATCTAAGCTTGCAATATAGTTGAGAGAGCTTTCAATAGTTTAAAGACTCGTTGAAAAATATTAGGCTATAGATCTTACTACTCTATCAAAATAGTAAACAAAATTATTGTTGCTTGTTGTATTTCACAAAATTTCATTGGTAAGAAGATGAGAACATTAGTTGATGAATATGCAGAGGATAACTACAATGATTGGATTGCTGACATTGATGATAGTGTAAATGTTGTTGAACCAACCGCAGAGTGGACACCATAGAGGTTACATAAAGCCCAACAAATGTGGAATGAGTACACAACTAGGCAGAATTAAGTAATTTTTCTATTGTTTAATGAATTATGCATTGTGTGACATGCAGAATTGAACAATTTTTTGTATTTGTACCATGCAAATGTGGAGTGTTTTGTAATGAATTGTAGAATTGAATTTTTTGTGTAAGTTTTGTTTTTTACAAATTGTAGAATTAAATTGTGCATGTATTAAAAAAACTCACTGTTCTTCTTATAATTTTATATTTTTCATATTTGAATTTTTGACTTGTTTGTAATATAATTTATTTATTTCTATCTTTTTGCATTTTTTGACCATAAAATTTTTAAGTGTTTCTTTAATCATTGTTTTAAACAGAGATGGAAAACATAGATAAGTCAAACAATTCCAATGAGAAAAATGTATGAAAATCTAGAGATACTTCTTATACTGATGATGGTGGAGAAGACACTAGGTCTAGAAGGTAGTGGAGGGTATGTAAATGAAGAACGAGGTTTTTTGGATTTGTTAAAGAAGTTAAGTCAATGTAACACCCCAAGTTTAGAAGTACTAAGCTTAGATGTGTTAATGTTCACTTCACTTTAAATGCAGAAATAAAATAAATTCATTTTCAGCTACGATCGAATAATTTAAGTTTCAATTCCCAATTCCACAATAATAGAAACATTAACCAACTAAGTAACTAACTCAGTCCAAATAGAAGGTTTAGGTCTAACCAAATCCCCAACCAAACCAAAACTAACTCATTCAAAATTTAAGAATTTAGCAATTAAAAGGATAGATAAATAAATGAATACGAACAAGTGTCTCAACACTACTAGTCTAGAACTAAAATCCTATGCCATGAGTTACTGGATGAGTCTGCCTCCAAACGATCTCCTCAATCCATCTAGCTCTCATCACCTGATATGTGGGAAAAAATAAAAAAGGTGAGCTAAAGCTCAGCAAGTAAACTCCATACACATGTTGCATGCTTGTGACATGCAAAGTTTGAATAGATTTCAAAAAAATGTATTCCTATTTACTTTAACTTCTCAAAACAATTCATTACTATTGTGAGCTCACTTGGTATGTCATCTAGCTTATCATAATGCAGTGGGCAATTCTTATTTGGAACAAGGTTCATTCCATCGGTAATACTATAAAGTGGTCAAAACTTTCTTTCCACTTTCAACTTTCACATACACATTACTTCATAAGTCGGATGCGTTGGTCCCCCACGCCCCATTTCCCACTCACATCATTCATGGCATAGATGTTCACCTATTTCCTTTAAAAAAAAAAAAAAACTTGAGTTACATATCCTTGAAAGAAAATTTGCACTTTTACACACCTTTCACTTGAAAACATTTAACTTTTTCAAATTGATGCATTAACATAATATATACATATATATGCATGCTTAATCATTTTCATTGAATATAAGGAAATGACACAAAGTAACGAAAAGATTTAGAATTAAATATCTGTAAACCAACCACAAAGCACAATGTTTCCACATTAACCGTTCAACATAGGGTGAAAGTTAGAGAGAGTTTACTTACCTCAAGTCTTTAAAGTTCACTTATTGAATTTGCAAGTGGAAGAGTTTTAGTTGCCCTCGATGTCAATGTGTCCCAAAAATCATAGTTCATTATTATTCATTTAAAAAATTTTAATAATCCTTACCTTCTAAAGATGACTCTTGCTCACTATTATATTTTCTTAAGTAAATTTATCATAACACTATATGTATAAATAGTAATTAATGCAAGGATATAAAGAAAACATTTACAATATGAACCTACTAGTGAAACACTACTAATTCACAAAATCAAATTGTCGACCCTTACGAAAGTAAACATAACTTAAATTTCATAGCACGAAATCATGTGAATCCAATTCGATGGGCTAAATAAATTATAGGGCTACATTCTCGATTAAATTTACATCAAGATTCAGATTACAGAACTCTCATAATATTTTCCAAATCCACAAACATATATTTTTTTTCTTGCAACACGCAGTAAAATAAAAAAAAATCATTTTGAAATAAAAAATAATGTCATAAAATTATAAAATTTACACAAGATGTAGAAAAATCTTATAAGTTCATCATATTTAAAAATGAGCTCATGACAACAACGTTTGGGATACCAAAATATTTTCCTATCCTCTAAAATACTATTCTTGCGTAAATCTGCCCATTTATATGAAAAATGTCATAAAAAGTTCTACGATCCTCCGAATGATGTCATTCTAAGTCCAGATGATAGACGACTCATAGGGGGTCATTTTAAAATTTGAATCTCCCCAAAATTCAACATATACAATCTGTGACGAATTTTTAAAGTAAAGGGAGAAAAGCTGTCGAATCTAGACAACATTGTTATTCCATTAAATCTATCAAAATTGCATGCCTATAATACCCAATTAACATAAAATTGAATCAGTTATATGTATTCAACCACATCTATGTATATATATTGTATGTAAAATACACATCTTATTAAATGCTTATTTGGGAAAATTTTAAAAAAAGAAAGTTACCACCTCCTTCTCCTTCTTCTTCTAGGGGAGAGATTATGTGTGTGTTAAGAGAGAAGAGAAAAGTGAGATGTGTGAGAGAGAGAGGGAGGCGTGAGGTTTGAGGGGGGGGGGAAATGTGTATTAGGGTTTTTTTTTATTACATTTTGAGTTAGGTGGATTTTATTTAGGCTTTTGGATTTTTTTTCCTCACTTATTGGGCCAAGAATGAGTCTCTTATAAATTAAAACCAACATTAAACTAATTTGTGTTGTAAATTCTATTAAATGCTACTAAAAATTTTCAACCCAAATAAATGTATTTAATCACTTGAATTGAATTTGATAAAAAAATAATACACTTGGTAATTTTTAAATTAATAATAACACATTGAATTGCATGATAACAAATTACATATTTTTTTTTCCTAATTGGCACATTGAGCGTGACGGCGTACAATTCCTTTCACTGTATAATAAGGCTCAATAATTGACAATAATAATTATAATTTAATCATTTATTATGACATAAGTAGTAAAATTATGCAAAATTTATAAATGCATGCAAAGTGACACTCAATGTTACAGTTAGGATCATAGGTTCAAGTAGGATAACGAGTGAAAAAGTAGTTACTTGTCTGAACTACAAGTTAAGTTGAAGGCCATTTTTCCCGATACAAACTTGAAAATTGTGTCGCATATTACTTCAAAGATGGATGCTTGGAAGAGGTTCTACAATTTGATATTTTGCCTTTGATATAGTTTTGATAATGAAAAATAATTATATTTTTATGATGAAATTATTAATGATTATTATCTTGATGCACCAGATTGAATGGACTCATATTATTTCCCCAAAGTTTTTCGTATTGGTTCTTGAGTTTCAAAGATGTTTGGTAAAAATATTTTCTAATATATATGTGTTGTTTATGATTTAGGAGATTGAAAAAATAAAGAATTAAATTTTAATTAAATCTCAAAATATTGAAAAATCAAGTTATAGGCAAATTTGTAGCATCTATCGACTAAGTGGCCATGATCTTTCGACTAAGCCTTAGGCTTTGTCAACAAATAGAATCATTGGTTCTGTCGACAGAAGGCTTCAATCTGTTGACTAAGTCTTATATTGTATTGTGGTTCTATCGATTAACTCATTTATTCTGCCGATTAAGTCTTGTAATTGACTTGAATATGTCAACTTACCATTTTCTTTTGTCAGCAATTTGTGTCTCTGACAGTTTTGCAACAGCTAGTTTCTCAATCTCTAACGGTTCAAAAACGGGTAGTTTTGGGAAAAACTTTTGGGAAGCTTATAAATACAAATCAAGGAGATATTGAAGAAGAAAATGGATGGAAATGAAATGATTTGAGCTTATATCTTATACACATTTGAATTTATATTGATTGTCCTTCATTTTTTTCTCTTCTAGAATTTAATATTAATTTATATCAATTCATTCAAATCTTGTTTGTATTTTAAGAGATCTTGTAACTAAGAGATTTATCTCTTAGGTCCTCTCTTTATTATTCAATTTTTATATTTCCTAACTTGTTGTGTTTGAGGACTTACTCTTTAAAGTAAGGGATTGAATACCTAGCTACGTGCTAGAGGACTTGGTTGTATAAGTAAGAAGTTTGTAATTTCCTAGTCTTAGACTAGAAGGCCTACTTAGTTAAATAGAAGATTTTAGTGAATTAGTTTAAAATCCTTAGTAGGACTTAAGGTAGTGGATTATGCTTGATTTAAGATGAACTACTATAAATGCTTTGTGCCTTTTATCTTTCTTGCTTAATATATTCTTTAAGCTTTGCATTTGTTATTTTATATATTTTATGTTTTAAATTACTAAAACCTCATTTGGAACAAAAAGATTTCAAGTTCTATCATCAAGTTTTTATTTACCCATTCACCCCCCTTCTTGGGTGCGTGTCATAGTATTTCAAACCCAACACAATTGTCTTTAAACTTTGATGAATAATATTGGATTTGGTTGGAATGACAAACTTAAGATAATTAAGTGTGATAGTGAGGAGGTATGGGCGAGTTTGAAAAGGTAATGATTAATTTATTGAATTTTATTTTACTAATTTTGTTATTATTTATTTGATTTAGAAAAAAAATTTAAATTTTGTTAAAATATTTGATTTTAAACTTGTAAAAAGACAAATATGTGAAGTATGTGAAAGGTAAATCCATGCCATACTATGACAACTAGGTGGAAATTTCGTGAAACGATAGAGCCACCAAAGAGTATGCCCAGTCACTTGCTGAAACACTCAAAGACTTGAACAATCATCAAGAACAACCAAGGGAGAATAAGGTTAACAATTTAAAAGAGCAAGGATATGATGTTGTATCCATTGAGATTATCCCTAATTTCAGCAAGAGTTGGAGTAAGAAGAAAAAGATGATGGGAGCAGATAGCTCTTCAAATGAGCTTTTAATTGCCAGTGATTCTATTAACAAGTTGTCAGAGTGAATGGAGAAAAAAATGTGTTCAATTGGTGATAAATTAGGAAAGAGATCACAACAAAAGAAAGAATTAACCAAATTTTTGGATGCTATCCCATTTGCAAACATAAATGAGAGGTTCATGGTTTCTAGTGAAATTGGAAGAAAACTAGAGTTATTTGATCATTTCTACATTATTGCTCCTGTTGCAAGGAATGATATGATTAACTATGTTTTTAGTTATAGCAATAGGATTGGGATATTAATTATTTGGTAAAGGCATGTAATGACTATTTTGGTTTATTGTTAAATATTGAATTTTTAATACATAAATTTATTTTATATTTTTATTTATCTAATTATTGTTGAGTTTGTTACATTATTATAATAGAGTATGATATTTATTTTTGAAATTTTTTTTAATTTGTCAGTTGAGTCGCAAATATTTATATAGTTAATTTTAATCATAAACTTCTTGTTGATATTAACAAATAGTTTTGAATGAATTTAGTAATAGAAATATTTTAGTAAAAAAAATTCTTATTTTGATACTTATTATATGTATTAACAAACATATAAAAACATAATAATATAATTATCAATGAATTTTAAAAAATTTAACAAGCAATCTGATAAAAATTTTAAAATATTTCTCAATCTTATTTTGATCATTTCATATATTGATCTAAAAAGCATTCAAATTTTATCTTGATATAATCTTATTTTATTTATTTTAACAAACGTTATCTAAATGTACAAATACTTCAAGACTTGAGTGCAATATTCTTTTTCTTACCCAACAATTCAAGTTTCATATTTTTTTTTCAGCATTTCAATAGCCAAAAAAGCCACTTTTGCCCCCCAAAAATTCAGCCACTATCCAGTTCTTGTCAATAAGAAAATTACCGGTGAATAAATCAGTCATTAGAAAAGAGAGCTCTCTCCCTGAGGCCCATTCTGCACAGAGGGCTATGGTTTTGTTGACAGCGTGCCTATTTGATTTCTCTTCTTTTAATTAATACTGTATGCAGTTGTTTTATGCATTAATTTACACAGATGAATTTTGTTTATCAAAATTGAGTTCCGTTTCCTAGTGTTTGCTAATTAAAATATAAATTAGAAAA
The DNA here is from genome assembly GCA_036245055.1 of Diospyros kaki. Taxonomy (NCBI): domain Eukaryota; kingdom Viridiplantae; phylum Streptophyta; class Magnoliopsida; order Ericales; family Ebenaceae; genus Diospyros; species Diospyros kaki. The sequence continues at coordinate 12,214,893 of BSEG01000003.1, forward strand.
TATAAAATATAAAAAATATTTTAAATAAAAATATTTTTTATTATATTTATTATATATTTTTTTAAAAAAAATCACATAACTTTTTATTTTAAATTTTTAAAATAAATTTATTCTTTCCCCCTCTCTGAATAATTTATCTTAAATTTTATAAATAAATTATTTTAATAAAAAAAAGAAATTTAGTGCAAGTACCTGGCTCAACTTCCATTAAACAGAACCAAACATGCGAAATAGCTGGATCACAGATATCTGTCAGATTTCAGTCTCTCTCTCTCTCACTCACAAACACAAATTCACTACCATTGATGCGTGGAACACAAACCTCAAAAATTGTCTTTTTAAGCATATTAAGCATGTGTTGATCATTAAGTAAACCATATATACACCACAGAAACTACAATTTATACATTAAATTTCAACCAATTTGCTCCCAAGAATATTTAAGGTTAACTCTTTAAGACAAACCAGCTCTTTTTCTCTCCTAGTTTAGCTCAACAACAGTCATTTTGTAAAGCAGTTATTAACGCCATGGCAGGATAAGCACAAGAGTTCAAAGGTTGCATTTTCAAGTATCACTTTAAAAGACCAAAATAAAGACGCATGCAGAACAAAATACGTCCTCTACCAAAGATAGACATTCTGAATAAGAGAACTTATATAACATTCATAGTCATCAAACAATCATGATTGCTACCAATATGATACTGAAAAGAACATTACTGGTCCATTTATTTATAGCTTACTCACATTAACATGCATATATCTAAAACTTAAGTAGAATTATCCTCAAACCAATCCTGTATGTTCCATACACAAGATCCAAAAATAGTAGAAAGAACAAGAAAAAGATGTAGTATAAAGGAGAAAAGTTGGCCAAAGGTAGTAGTGAAGTTAATGAACAGTTTTGTCCGTTAATAAATATTTTCGCTCAGTTCTAGGAAAGAGTTTACAGGATGACTTGATTTCCTGGATGTAAGTGTTTTTCTTGTCCTGTTTTAAGTCATAAGTCACAATATTGCTTGATTCCCTACTCCTTTGAAGTTATGACCAGCAGTCCAAGTGCACCTATAAGTAAATACTGCAAACAGAGCAACAAGAGTGAGAATTTTGATAATACAATCCTCTTGAGTTCCAGCTTATTTTATAGAAGAAAGAATCAGCCAAAAAGAAGAAGATGAAGAATAAGAAATTGAGAATCCAGAACAAAATCTAACCTTGATGACAGGTTTCTCGGTCATGATAATGGTCACCCAGCCAACATATGGTAAGAACCTGAATAGGTCATGGCAACAGAACAAAGAAGCATGAAATTAGCAGTAGCTGAGATGGTACATTCTCCTCATTTATTAAACAAAAAATGTGTGTGTGAGAGAGAGTGAGAGAGAGTTTCCTATGTCTAAAAGCCAAACAGATAGTGAAATTAGCAGTAGATGAGATGGTACATTCTCCTCATTTATTAAACCAAAAATGTGTGTGTGTGTGTGTGAGAGAGAGAGAGAGAGAGAGTTTCCTATGTCTAAAAGCCAAACAGATAGTGATGTTAATTACCCGACAGCTCTCCCCATGATATGGTGTCTTTGCAACCAAAGTTGGCCTTGTGCATAGAGCAGTCTATCATCACCAAAATTATTATCCCCTGGAAAAATCAAGCAAGCAGAAAACCACGACAAAAAAAAAAAAGTTACACATGTATTCCAATAGATTTTACAATGAACTTAAGTCATCTCATTCAAGGACATCTTGAGATGAGTAAGTTTAAGATGGGGGTGTGAAAATACCTTTTGTAAGAACATCGACTTCTCCAGTGTCTTGACGCTCATGAACCTACAAATGCACCGGATAAGGGTTAGTTTGTCAGAAAAATGAAGATTCACAGTTAAAATAACAATGGTAAAGCAGGAAATACTACTTAATTACAATAATTCACCAAAAAAATTGAGTGTAAAATGGTTTCTGGAATTCCCTACCTTAATTACGCGATGGACAATTGGGATCTCACGCCCCTGTGAAATAACAAGGAAAAGTTACATTAGAAATGCAGAGAGGGGGGGGGGGAGGCAAAATATGTATAAACTTGTAATAAGTGAAATAATCACCTAACATGTAGTACAACAAATCAGATATCATATTAACAAAAATTGACATCCAAATCATCTGGGAGAATAATATAACTGACATGGATTACACACCATTTCTACTTTAGCTGAACGTCTTAAAACAAAACTATATGAGTATTATACTTGTACACAAAATGAACTGAAAAGTAACTACAATTGGATAAGTGAAACATGAACAAGGAGCAGCACCAGAATCAGGAACTTACATCGACATTAAACACAACAATTTCTCCTGCACGAATAGGATCCTTGCTCATATGCAAAAACAAAATGTCACCCTGTAAAAACAGATGAGGTCAATCAATTAGCAGCAAAGTAAATGAAATTTGCCAAATAAAGCAAAGTTTCAGACAAAAAAACACAAAATAAAAAACAAAAGGAAATTCATGAAAAACGGCCTGACACCAAGAGAATAATAAAAAGGGGCCTTATGGCAAAAGCTTGGACTTGACCGAACTCTTTAAGATTGACCAGGATATACTAATAAATCATCTATGTAACAAACATTTGCATCATGGTAGAAAATAGAAATTGTAAAATTTTCATGTAAGATTTTAATTTTGAATACTACATCTAGCATTTGTTTTTTTTTTTTTTTATTTATGTAAATGTAGAATTTGGTTGAATGCAAAAAATTTGAAAGTGAAATGCCACCTGATCATGCAAACTAATGAATCCACATGTTAACAATCTTCCTAAAAGGAATTTAGTGAAAACAGATGAATTGGTATAAAACAAACAGAATGGAAAAAAAAAAAAAAAAACTCAAGAAATAAATGCACTCAGCACTCCAACTTCAATTCAGAGTTATAGTTGAATGTTAAATGCAGGCTAAAACTCCCATATTTCACTCAGCATCTTCCTGAGATCAAGTTGGACAAATTACCGAGCGACTGTTCTGCTGAAGGACTCACCCTTTTGAAGCCAGGTTCCATGCTACCAGAAAGCACAACAACAACAGGTGATTCACTACCAGTTATACACATTAACCCTTTCCATATTATCAGTGCTGACGTGATAATCATACCTAAAAATGTAACCACAAAAATTCACATGTTAGAGGAAAGTAAAATCTCTAATTATGGGTTCAAACAATCTTTTTCAAGGTATTTACAAATATTGATTGAGTGGGATTAATCTGTGACATATATAAAAAATAAACGAGATAGTTCCTTAATATTATATATATATGTAACAGAAAGCTACTAGAAAATAACTATTTTGCATCAAAGCTAGAGTCAACTGTGATTTTTCTTCTTCCATATATGTGCTTATGTTCCTATTAGCACCAAAAGAAGAAAGAAAAAGAAATGGACAACTGCAAAAAATTGGTCCCTAAAATACCAAACCCATTTGACCTTTTTCTTTAAATTTGTGGACAATTTGTTTAAATTTGTTTCGTTTGAGGTAGGCAACCATCATCTGTTAGATTTTGACTTGAAAGTTTGGTGTGATCAAAGGTCATTGTATGATCTATTTGCCAACCTCTATAGGTTGCTTTCTGTAAGTGATAGCTTTCCCTTTGGTCAAGCATAGTTGTTCATCTCACAATTCAACTGTAATTTTCATGGCAGCAAAATTGAGTCAATCATGAGTTCTTTTGACATGCTTTAATGCAAGATGTTGACAAATGAGTTTAATGTCGGTCAGATACGACAACCACAAGCCTTAATTCCATTCCACTAGGTGGGATTGGCTATGCAAATTCTAGATACAGCTTGATATGTTATTGTTGTATGTATCTTAGCCAAAAAAGAGGTAAAGAATGTTGCCAATGAAGCAAGATCAAATGCTTATGAAAAATTGTTCAATTAACTTGAAACAAATGACAGATATGTATAAGTTGGTGTTAAAAGGCATTTGTACTAGATTAGGGATTTTAATGTGAGAGAGATGTCAGGGATTTATTTTCTGTATAAGTTCTTCTAGAAGGATATGTTTCTAGACGACTGACCGGTTTCTGTTTTAACTGTTATTTAGGGGCAATCGGTCAGGTTAGCTATTCCCGCCTCTATAGTCTATAAATAGGGGTTGGAAGGTAGGCTTTGGGATTAGCTTTCATTGTGATTTTATATCATCTTGTGCGAGTATGTGCTGTGTGTGAAAAAAGGTATATCTTTCGGCAATCAACTCTGTAAAGCTTTTAGGTTTTATGAATTGTGAGAGAGTTGGGTGTAAGGAGCACATGTAATCATGTATTATCATTCAAAGATAGTGGAGAAAGCAAATGGCAAAGCCAATCTGGACGTAGGTCTCATTTGAGACTGAACCAGAATAAGTTTTTGTGTTCTTTACTATTCTTGATTTAATTCTTGTATTTTTCTTGTTTTACTTTTATACTGTGAGATTGAGAGATTGTTTCAGGTGTGTTTTGAGGGTTGAATGATCATACTAAGAGGAGAGATCTACGCTAAAAACTTGGTATCAAAGCTGGGCGCCTCTGAATTGATCAAGAACTCAAGAATCTCAAGACAAAGGAGACAATCTGAGGGAAAAGAATGGCACCAATCACCTCACAATCAGACATTGATAAGTTTGATGGGAACAATGATTTTGGGCTTTGGAGGATCAAGATGGAGGCATTCCTTTGTAGTCTCAGTTTGGACTGGGCACTGGAACAAGAAGATAAGACAGATAGGACATCAACTGGGAAAGAATCACAAGTTCTAACTGCAAAACAAAAGGAGGCCTGGGTGGAGATTAACAAGAAGGCGTACAACATGATAATTTTGAGCCTGAGTGACAAGGTTCTAAGGGAGGTATCAAAGTTAAAGTCTGCGGCTGACATCTGGAAGAAACTGGAGAATCTATACCTCAAGAAGACACTCTCCAGTCATCTATTTCTCAAGGCTAGGTTTTTTAATTTCAAAATGCATGATCATCAAGAATTACAGGATCACATAGATGAGTTCAACAAATTATGTCTAAATCTTGAGAATATAGGAGTAAAGAAGTATGATGATGAAGACAGGGCACTAGTTCTCCTGCATTCTTTACCTAAGTCTTATGAACATTTTGTAGACATTCTTAAGCATGGAAGGGATAACCTATCTTTAGAAGATGTAATAGGTGCACTTAATTCAAAGGAATTAAAATTCAAGATGGAGGGTAAAACTAGTCCAGGAGATGCTCTTACTGCCAAGTCTCGAAGTTCTCAGAGAAACTCTAAAAATAGAGGGAAATCTAAGTCAAAATCTAGGAATGGTAGAAGCACTGTAAGATGTTATTACTGTCAAGAAGAAGGCCATATAAAAAGGCACTGTCCTAAGAGAAAGAAAGACTATGTTGATAGAGAAAGTTCAGATGGGGGGGGGTTAACATTTGTGAAACTGGGTATAATAGTGTAGATGCCCTAACAATAAGTGACAGAACAGACAGCCAAGAATGGGTTATGGACTCAAGCTTTTCCTTCCACATGACTCCAAAGAAGCATTGGATCCAAAACTTTAAGGAAATTAATGGGGGAAAGGTCCTATTAGGAAATAATTATGAGTGTAAGGTTCAAGGGGTGGGGGATGTTAGATTAAAGATGCATGATGGAACCTTTAGGACCCTCACAGCCATGAGATATGTCCTTGAACTTAAGAGGAACTTGATTTCTCTTGAGGAATTGGATAGGAGCGGTTTAAAATTTAAGGGTGAGGGTGGAGTGGTGAAAATAAATAAAGGCTCTCTAGCATGCATGAAAGTCGTGCTAAGGAATGGAATTTACATTTTGCAAGCAACCACTTTATATGGTGAAGCTGCAACTGTAAGCTCAAACTCTCATGATAAGGCAAGATTATGGCATTTAAGAATGTCACACATTAGTGAGCAAGGGCTCAAGGAACTTGCCAAACAAGGGATATTGGAGTTAGGTCAGTCTCTAGAATTAAGCAAGTGTGAATCTTGCATTTATGGAAAAACAACTAAGATAAAATTTAACAAGATAGCTATCCACTCATCAAAAGCACCCCTAGACGACATCCATTCAGATTTGTGGGGTTCAACCCAAACATTGACTCATGGGGGCTCTCGATACTTTCTGTCAATAATAGATGATTTCTCAAGAATGCTATGGGTAATGTCCTAAAGTCTAAGGATAATACTTTTGAAACCTTTCGAGTATGGAAGACAATGGTAGAGAACCAAAGAGGCAGACCAGTGAAGGCTATTAGGACAGATAATGGGTTAGAGTTTTGCAATAGAAATTTTAATCAAATGTGTAAGGAGGGAGGTATAGTTAGACACTTAACAGCTCCCAAGAACCCTAAGCAAAATGGGTTGACTGAGAAGATGAACCGAACTCTTTTGGAGAGGGTAAGATGCATGCTCTTACATGCAAACTTACCCCAAGTCTTTTTGGGGGGAGGCTGTTTCCATAGCAACCCATATTATAATGTCATGATCCTAGGGCTTAACCTAGGATCAGTTTGGGAATCGGAAGAATCTGATTCAGCTAAGCCAAGAACAGAAGGGAATTAAGGAGGAAATTGGAAGAATGAGGGAGAGATTAAAAGAAGTGTTAGGGAGATTAGAGAACAGAAAAGAGGGAGATGAAGGTCAAGAAAAGGGAGAGAATTTGGAAGAGGACAAAAACAGATTTCAATTCATTAATTTCTTTGATTACAAAACAAACCATTACAACAATCTTTCATAGGCATATTTGCCTTCTAACAGCTTAACACATGCTCCCATGTGCTTCTAACCACTTGCTAAAATATCTCTAACAAACTATTTTATCCTATTACAATAATACCTTTTAATTGCTCATAGGGTCATGACAATTCCCCCCTCCTTAAGAGAGTTCTTGTCCCCAAGAACTTGCCGCGAGTAGCCGTTGCTCTTCATCCAATTCCAACCTTCTCTATGCGGATCATCCTCCTTTCTTTCTTTCTACTTCTAGGTCTCTTATTCTTCATTCTTAGGTTTTCAAGATTAATTCCAATTATAAATTGACCCAGAATTTCATTAGGGAAAACTTCATTACCCTCCACTACAAGTAAGGAGAGTAGATCTACGACCGTAGTTGCTGTTATTGTACCCCCATTCAACCCACAACCATGCTTTGCTGCAAAAATATCAACAACAGCCTCGAAATGCAGTAATGGGGACTTGTAGACTTGCCTTGAATGCTCATACCAAGGCTGTTTGTGAGCATTAACATTAGGGGCTACTACAATCTCAATTCCAACCAATGATTTCTCAATGATTGACACTTAGCCAACTGTCTCAGCACTAGTAAGAGTGCTTGAGAGGTTGTCAATTGATTGAGTGCCTTCCTCCAATTCCTTTTCCTCACTTTTTTCTTCCTCCTCCTCTTTTTCCTCTTCCCCTTCTTCTTCCATAAAGTTGGACTGCTCTTGTTGCAGAATCCCAAAAACATCACCATCACGAATTTCTTTTCCCTTTTGTTGGTTGCAATCCCCCTCTATTTGAACTTATTTTTCAGCAATATCAGATGATCTCTCTGCATTGGCTGCCCTATCAATTTGTTCATTATAGGTTCCCTTTGAAGGATGTAATCCATCACCAATATCCTCTTTGATGCTGCCAACATCCTTCTTGATATTGCTGCCTAATTCGAAATACCCAAGCACATACTCAGAAGTCAACGATGAATTAGTTTCCCACCTTCTTGTCTTCTCCTTCGGCTACCCCATTTTAAGAAACTCCTATTTGTTAAAACTTCCATAATAGTCATCAAAGTATTCGGCGGGAAAACTGTAATGATACTCCTTAGATAGTATCATTGCACACTCTTGCAACTTTTCACGTATCATTTGGCCGAATTCTTTGCTCGATTCATATATCCCACTGCTTGCTCTCTTGTCCCATTGGTTGGTCTCAGTCTCAAACTTCTTTTCCATTGCTCTTCAATAGTCAAATCTGAATTAGGCGCAAGAGAAGTTGACGGACACAGAACAAGCAAAATCTGCTTTGGAATTGGCTTCTATGAGTTGGCGGAATCACAGCCAAGAAGCCTGGGCAAATGGACTACAATGACTGAAACTAGATTAGCTCCAATTTTGCTTTCAATACTCGCCTAATCCAGCTGCTCCATTGTGCCTCCAAAATCCGAGCCTAACCATTAAGAAATTGTCGAAATCGCAATCAGAATCACCAGACCTTCTTCGCCTTCAAAATTTGTACAAGAGCTCGCTGCTGAGATCGCCTGGCTCGTCTTGTTCGGAAATAGTCAGAATTCGCTGATGATCTACTGTGACTTATCGCGATGATCACAATCGCTATCTGATTTCCGACCCAATTGATTTGTCCTTCTGAAATTGCCACAACACCTTTGACAGCGATTCTATACCTCGCCTTTGACAACCCAATTTGGCCTCCGAGATTCACTCGCCTCGCCTTCTAGTTCGACTACAGCAACTGGGAAAACAATAGCAAATCACCCTGCTGTTCCACCTTCAATGTCGCTCCGTTTTCGATCCCATACTTGCTACGCCACTCTGATTCTGAGGTCACCCTCTTGAGTCGCACGCTCTCGGTTGGAATCGCCTTACTTCTAGAATCAATTTTCGAGGGTCACCCGTAGCGACTCTGGAACAGACACTAAGAATTTCCAAACTCCAGCAAACTGAACAGCTAAGCAACGGATCCGATCGGAACTGTTTGGTCTTGCTTGCCCACAACACCAAGTTGCTTGCACCCCCAGATCCGTTCGTTGACCTCATTTAATGCCAAGAACCTACTGGCCTTGCTCGTCTCATCGTGCTGGACCCACTTGCGATTGCCTAGTTCTTGGTCGGAGGAATTTGGCTCTCTAAACGAATCCTCTTACAGTTTCAAGTCGAAACTGGGGCTCTCCTTCGATCAGAATTTAGCAGCCTAAGAATCGTTACACTTGCACCAATCAAGACTTACACTGCCGCGACCCGCACCCAATCACCGTCCAATGGCCGAATGACCCTGGCTCGGCTTTAGAATGCAAGCGACTCTACCTGGATTGAACGTTGTAACCACCGTCGGCAATCGATCTGCTGAGAATCAACTTCCTGGGATTCCCTCGGTCCTTCAAAGTCATCTTCAGCAATCGAACTCGCCTTTAACTCTGATTCTAGGAGTGGCAAATTGCAAGTGTTGTTCCTCTTCAAGCCGAACCTGCTGCCACAGTTTCCTTCTCAGGCCGGGGAATCAAATTCCAAGGTTCAGCAAAAAATCGCCTAGAATTGAATCACCGTAGGAACTCGAATCAAAACCACAGCCAAGGATGGACTGCTTTGATATCAATTTGTCATGATCCTAGGGCTTAACCTAGGATCAGTTTGGGAATCGAAAGAATCTGATTCAGCTAAGCCAAGAACAAAAGGGAATTAAGGAGGAAATTGGAAGAATGAGGGAGAGATTAAAATAAGTGTTAGGGAGATTAGAGAACAGAAAAGAGGGAGATGAAGATCAAGAAAGGGGAGAGAATTTGGAAGAGGAGAAAAACAGATTTCAATTCATTAATTTCTTTGATAACAAAACAAACCATTACAACAATCTTTTATGGGCATATTTGCCTTCTAACAGCCTAGCACATGCTCCTATGTGCTTCTAACCACTTGTTAAAATATCTCTAACAAACTATTTTATCCTATTACAATAATACCCTTTTATTGCTCATAGGGTCATGACATATAAATAGGTCACCCTCTGCAGCAATACATTTTCAGACCCCATATGAAAGGTGGACAGGGCACAAACCAAGCCTAACACACCTTAGAATATTTGGATGCCTAGCCTCCGCTCATGTGAAGCAAGGAAAATTAAAGTTAAGAGCCAAGAAATGTCTATTTATAGGTTACCCCTCAGGTGTTAAAGGTTATAAGCTTTGGAACCTAAAATCAAAGGGACCTAGAACTATAGTCACAAGAGATGTGACATTTGACGAGTCCTCTACCATGAAATCAAATAACCATCAAACCCAGCATAGCCCAAAAGAGGAAAAAGAATCTGTTCATGGAGAAATAATAGGAATTAACCCATCTAATACCTCATAACCACCTGAAATTGCATATGAGTTTCATGATAGTGACCATGTAGATGATCATGTTCAAGACCAGACCCAAGAATCTTCACAATATGAAGAAGATGAAGTAGACAGTGATGTAGACTCCAGCCTAGGAGATCAACCAAATTCGGATTGGTATAGTGTTGCAAGGGATAGACAACCTAGGGTCCACAAACCACCCTAGAGATACGGTTATTCTGATCTAGTGGCCTATGCTTTTACTAATGCAACCGAAATAGTGGGGGAAGAACCACTTACCTATGAAGAGACAATGTCCTCCAAGGATACTGGAAAATGGCAAGAAGCCATGAAATCTGAAATAAAATCCCTAGAGAAAAATCAGATTTGGGAATTGGTTGAAAGGCCAAAGGGGCAGCGAGTTATAGGCAGCAAATGGTTGTTCAAGTTCAAGACATTGATTTTAATAAGGTATTCCCCCCAGTAGTGAGACATACATCTATAAGGGTTCTATTAGCCATAACAACTCAATTAGATCTAAAACTAGAGCAGATGGATGTTACAACTGCTTTCCTTCATGGGGACCTATAGGAGAAAATTCTAATGGGTTAACCAAGCGGATTTGAAGCTAAGGGAGAGGTGGAGAAGGTATGCTTGCTTAAGAAGTCCCTATATGGGCTTAAGCAATCCCCAAGACAGTGGTACCGTAAATTTGATACGATTATGGTAAGCCAAGGGTATTCTAGATGTTCCTATGATAGTTATGTGTATTACAAGCATGTTACACCTAGCATTTCCATATATTTACTATTGTATGTGGATGACATACTCATTGCAATTCAATCCCATCAAGAAATCCAGCTACTCAAGCAAAGACTGAAAACTGAATTTGAAATGAAAGAGTTAGATGAAGCTAGGATTCTAGGAATAGAGATTTCTAGAGATACACAAAATAGGAGAATATATCTATCTCAAAAGTCTTACTTAGCTAAGGTTTTATCCAAGTTTGGAATGTCAAATGCAACGGCAATTAGTGTGCCACACTTTAAGCTGTCCTTTATCCAATCCTCTAAGAATGAGGAAGAAAGGAAGAAAATGAGCCATATTCCATACTCAAGTGCGCTAGGAAGCCTAATGTATGGCATGGTGTGCACTCGGCCAAATTTAGCTCATCTTATGAGTGTTGTGAGCCGTTTTATGGAAAATCTAGGGAAAACCCACTGGCCAACAGTAAAATGGATGTTTAGATATTTAAATGGAACCCTAAGTCATGTCCTAACCTATGGTGGTGCTAAGATAGGTGTCCAATCTAGTATCCTAGGGTATTCGGATGTAGGCTATGCTGCTGATATAAACAAAAGAAGATCTACAATTGAGTATGTGTTTAGGTTGTGGAACTCCACAATTAGTTGGAAATCAAGTCTCCAACATGTAGTAGCATTATCTACAACTGAGGCTGAATACATAACAATTTCCGAATCTTTTAATGAGGCTATGTGGCTTAAGGGACTAGTGAGTAAACTCCTAGGTTTAGAGGTTAAGGCCACCTTGTTATGTGATAGTCAAAGTGCCATACATCTATCTAAGAATCAGACACACCATGAGAGGACAAAACATTTAGATGTGAGACTCCATTTTATAAGAGAAATGATTGAAAATAAATTTATTTTCTTAACTAAAGTTGCAGGTGAAAACAATGCCGCAGACATCTTCACAAAAGCAGTACCATCAACAAAGCTTCAGCACTGTATGAAAATCCTACAATTTGGACAAGCAGAGATCTGAAGGTTGCAGGAACTAGGAGAAGCCTAATCAAGTCAAATGGGTGGAGAATTTGTTAAAAGGCATTTGTACTAGATTAAGGATTTTAATGTGAGAGATGTCAGGGATTTATTTTCCGTATAAGTTCTTCTAGAAGGATATGTTTCTAGAAGGCTGACTGGTTTATGTTTTAACTGTCATTTAGGGGCAGTCAGTCAGGTTAGCTATTCCCGCCTCTATAGTCTATAAATAGGGGTCGGAAGGTAGGTTTTGGGATTAGCTTTCATTGTGATTTTATACTGTCTTGTGCGAGTATGTGTTGTGTGTGAAAGAGAGTATATCTTTCGGGAATCAACTTTGTATAACTTTCAGGTTTTATGGGCTATGAGAGAGTTGGGTGTAAGGAGCACATGTAATCGTGTATTATCATTCAAAGATAGTGGAGAAAGCAAAGGGCAAAGCCAATCTGGACGTAGGTCTCATTCGAGACTGAACCAGAATAAGTTTTTGTGTTCTTTACTGTTCTTGATTCAATTCTTGTATTTTTCCTGTTTCACTTTTATACTGTGAGATTGAGAGATTGTTTCGGGTGTGTTTTGAGGGTTGAATGATCATACTAAGAGGAGAGATCTGCGCTAACAGTTGGCTAAAGCAATAGAAACAAGATTTGAGCTAAGTATATAAAAAGCAAAGACCAAAAGGTACAGCTAAATGAAGAGATCATATTGTTGTCGCAGTTGAAGGAGGTGGGCATGTTCTTCATCATACAACTACAAAAGAAACACATATCCAGTCTCCCAGTGGTTTAGTAGGGTCATCTTCTCAGTCAGGATACAACTCCCATTACTCCCACTAATGATCATGGTGAGTTACATTTTTTTAGAATGTGCAATGAGATATTAGCAGTAATAACCCTTAATATAAGGTAATGCTTACAGTTGGGTGTCATCTTTTCATTTTTCTCCCTTTATTTTTGTCATATATAAGGTAATGCCTAATTTTATAGTGCAGTATTTGTCATTCTACAGTTAAGGCGCACATTTATGCAAAATGTGTATAGAACACTTACATACCATCATTTTCAATTTATTACAATAAAGAGGGAAATGCAAGATTACAAAATCATGAATGACAAATTTCCTAAATGTTCTCAAAAATAAATTAGCTTCGTAATGATATTCAAAAAAAGAAAAAAAAAATTACAGAGGGTCACCTAGTGGCACAAGTATGAAAAAAAATTAAACGACGTTAGCTATAAAAAGTAAAGAACTTTTCGTGCAGTAGAAATGCAAAACAGATTTAAACACTTGAAACAAAACCACAATTTAAATGAATCCAATCCAGACGAGACGAACTCTAGGAACCAGAACCGAATAGATTCAGTAGCAAATAGAACTGAAATCAATCTGCAGAGCGAGAGAGAGGATGTGTATACGAACCGAGACTGACAACTTGAGAGAGAACTTGTCTGATCTGTAGAGATTTGATGGAATCCACTGCGCCTCCGATGCATCCCATCTTCGCTCTCTCCTTCTCTCGATCGCTCGCCCGCCCGCCCGCCCGCCGCTGCGAAATTTGGGGTTTCCACTCTATATATCGTATGAAACTCATAAGTTGCAAATACACTCATGTATTATATATTATATATATAATCTGAAAATTAATGAGTGACTAATTTCCTGCTTCAGTTCCAGCCAACTTAGAAGCAAGGAAAAGGGAGGACATAAAGCATTCTATTCCTGGATTTAGCTTTTAATCCATTTGATTAATACATTTTTTTTTCTTTTTTTTCGGTAAACTTGATTGAAATAATATTTTAAAAATATAAAAAATTTAGAAACTGTTCTCCTCATGTTTCAGTTTTAAATTTTAAATTTATTTTTATTTTTATGTTTTAAGTGTATATTTTAATATTATTAAAAACATATTATTTTTGTCCATATCATTTTTGCATTTTAAAAATTTTAAGCATGTTTGTAATAAAAACAATCAAAACAATTTTTTGTTATTTTGAATTTTATTTACATAATTTTTTCTTATTTTCGAAAATATATTTTTAAAAATATAAAAATAAATATATTTTCACTGTTTTGAAAAAATGAAAACTGAAACATTTTAAAAATAGTAAAGAGAATATGAATTTAGTTTCACCCATTTTTAGATAAATATTTTATTATAGCATTTAATATTCTTAATTAATGCACTAAAAATATGTCTCATTCCAATGATGAGGTAATAATTATCTAATAATTACATTAATTTAGATATCAGTATAACATTATCATTTTTTCTATGAGTTTAACTTATAAAAAACACTAAATATCATCAAAAAAATTTAGTACTTACAAGTAAGTTACATCTTATGTATCAATTCAAACAATTATTTAACCAAAATGTCAAAATAATCAAATTTTATTCAAAATAACTAATTAAAAATTTTGATAAAAAATTAAGATACTGTAATAAACATATATTAATGTCATAAAAGGTGACTTATAATGCATGCTTATTTTGATAATAATTTCATAAATAGCCTACAATTTCATGATAATATATTTCAATTATTTCAATGTAATTAAAAACCAATTATAACTTTCAAAAGTTTAAAATTGAATCAAATTAATCAGAAATTGTCAATTTAGTTAAAAAATTTGGTTACTATTAAACCACCTTACAAGTCCTCAAGCTCAATAAATTGTTTATCAAAAAATCTAAATGTGCATTTGCACAAACCCAACTTAGTACTTGGACCATATAATTTATGATGCAGGAGTAAGCACCAATTCCTAGAAGATAGCAACCATGACTGCCTAGCCCCAACCTCCTAATGTAAGAGTCTTGAGGATTTTTGGGCCTTATAAGTTATTATCAGAGATTTGTGAAGAATTATGGCATTATTAGCAAATCATTGACATAATTATTCAAAAAAAGAAGGGTTTCATTGGAATGAAGAGACTAAGGAGGCGTTTAAGTTACTTAAAAAGGCCATGAGTGAAGTTCTTACACTAAGGGCCTATTTGATTGGCCACATTTTTCATAGAAAATGGCTATTTTCCACCTAAATTCTAGTTTTTGTAGTGTTTGATTGCTTAATTTTTCAGGTAAATTAAATTCTCACTTGAGGGTCACGTGACCCTCTTTTCTCACTTTTGCTGAAAAATGAATTCTTAGGGTGGGGGAGAGAAATTATTTTCTAGGTAGGGAAACCTTCAATTGCAGCGAGAGGGGGATGAGCAACGACTGGAGCTCAGTGGGAAACCATTGTTGAGAGCAAGTGCGAGTGCGAACGAGAAAGAGAGCAAGTGCGAGCGACGACTGAGAGAGAGAGAGAGCGAGCAAGCAATCTACGGCTAACGATGGAGCAAATAGATTTTCCAGGCAATTCATGCACTCTCTTTCCCATTCGACTGCTCCTTCATCCTTGAGTTTCTCTTCCCATTTGGCATTGGATCTTCCCCTTATTCGTTGCCATCTTTGTCGAATAACAGTTCCGAGGGTTGATCTTCATCTTTGTTCAAGGTAAGGTTTCAACCATTTTATGTTCTCATTTTCGACATCCCCTTCCGGTGGAAGTAGATCTGTAGCGAGAGAGGGACAGAGAGTGAAGAAGAGGCCAAGACAGAGTGAGCTAGAGAGAGGGCAGGCTGGTGAGCGAGAGAGAGGCAGCAAACGAGAGTGACAGTGAATGGGCAAGGGATTTATAGGGGTGAGTGGCCGATGTTGAGGGAAAACCCCATCCTTGACACACAGTCCATTCACTATAGCTTCACTTTTTGTATCTGAATCTACCACAGAGAATGGTAGCAGCGATGGCGGTGATGGGAAGAGGTAGAAAAGAGAAGTGGGTTTGAGAAGGAGAGGGGTAGAGAGAGAGAGATGGGGGTGGGTTTGGGGAGAGAATTCTATAGAAAATAAAATTGTAATCAAACGCCTTCAATTGATAATTTCCATGTAAATAATTTCTAGGTAATTGAATTGCCTAGAACTTATTTTCTTTCCATGCAAGTTCCATGCTTACAATCAAACGCACCCTAAGTCTTTCAGACTTTAATCAGCCATTTGTATTGGAGACAGATACGTGCAATAATAAGGTGGGAGCGGTATTGTTTTGCTCTTTATTTTGATTTTGATGATAAAAAATAATATTATTTTTACAATGAAAAGTTGGTCAAAATGTTTCTATACTTGTGCACCTAAATCACTTTATGTAATGACTCACCTCTCGAAGCCTCCCTAGCATAGAGGATTTGTGAGAGAGTCATCAATAGTAATGATTCAGATGCAACTTGAACAAGACCACCGTTAGCATACTACAAAAATTCACACTTGAAAATGACATAACACAATAGCACCAATTTTTTGTTTTTCAATAACCATAAACATCCCACCAGGACAAAAGATACATCCACTGAGTATAGTACATCAAGCCATAGCTACAAAACATACATATACCCTCAAGGCACAAAAGCCTAACTAGTACTTGAAATTCAATCACAAAGATTCCCAAGATCTTTTTTTTTGGGTGAACTCTATACACATTTATTGATAGAAGATCAACCCCTGCTAGATCCGTCCTCAGCCTTATCTTTGCTTTTACTTAGAATAATGTAGAATAAGAGAATGAGCCACAAGGCCCAACAAGAATAATAACAGGATATGATATATATGATTTTATATGAATAAACCACATTACCCATAAAAGAAAGACCCACCAGGAGAGGAATTACCAGACAAACCATGTAACTCACTCATACCCCATAAGTAGAAGAATATATATGCATACATTAAAATCTCTTTATCATTTACAAGCACAATAATGGACACTTGGGGCCAGGCAGCTCAACTCCCAAGGCTAAGCTCATGAGTATATACAACCCTCGAGACCAGTTAGCTCCCACCCAAAGTTATAGTCATATCATATGTTGTAAGGTCATTGGTGCCAGACAGCTCAACTCTTAGGGCTATGCTTACGTATGCATACAACCTTCGAGGCTAATCCATTCCACCCAATACCTTAGCTCATATACATATATAACATACACATGACAATGATTCTAAACATGCCCATAATATACACCTTAACCATAAACCTCATAATTAATTTCATATAAGCTAAAACTCAAACATTGACGCACTAAGGAATGCACATTTATCCCCAAGATAAACTCCCCAAACCTGGATAAGACCCTAGAAGAAGAAATCAACAGCACCTGTCGACAGATGCCTAGCCATCTGTTGATAATTCCCTTAATAAGAGGCAGTCAGTCGACAGATGCAAGGCCATCTGTCGACACGCAGTGGCCTTTGGGGCCATCTATCAACAAATGGCAAGCCATTTGTCGACCGATAGAAGGCTTTGGCTTAAAATGGGGGACTGAAACATGCAAGTTTCACCAAATTGCTTGCATGATCTACCTCATAACACAAAACACATCATTCCCAATGGTTTATAGGGTGAAACAAACCCTATTTTGAAACCCTAAAGAGACCAACAAGATCAAGAAAGAGATAGGAGAGACTTACAATAATTTTTACATAAACATCAAACAAGAACAAACTTTTGAAAAACCTGGGTTTTCAGACTTACATTCTCAATATACCAAGATCCAAGAGTTTGCGAGAGGAAGAAAGGAGAAAAACTTGCCTTAATATGCTTTTCCTTTAGGGTCTTGCTTAAAGAACCCTCCATAAGAGGAACTACACTCCACCACACCCCAAAATAGGGGAAAACGAAGTAAAATAAGGAGAAGGTGAGGAAAACAATGACCAGCCGGCTCTTGCTCCTCCTTGAAACCTTAATCAACAAGAAGAAGAGAATATCAAGAACCCTAATCTCCCCCCTTCCTTCTCTTGCCCTCTCGATCGGCCCTCCTCCTTTTCTCTCTTTGATTTTTCTTTTTTTCCCTTTTTCCTCACTTATACACACACACACACACACACACATATATGCTAACCCACATATACATATACATATATAAATGATATTATTGTAATTCTTTAATTTAGACTTTATCCAAATATTAAGGAAATTACCACATTATTTAACTAAGCTAATATTCCATAAAATATTTACACACATACCTTGAACAATTGTGGGTCCCACTTCCACCTAAGTCAAATCTTTGACCTATCCACATTTCCACCTCCTTTGCCACATCACCTAAAATATCCCATATAATTCCTCAAAATTGTTTCTCAAATAAAATGAATATTCTACTCCCACAAACATCACTCGAACCCACTAACGGGTTGTTACACTTTAACACCAAAATAAAATTCAATGTCACATCATAAAAATCAATTTCATCAAATACCAACATATCATTCTCAAAATTCTTGATGGCCTTTGAAAAATAAAGTTCTTATGTCAAAAGAATCATTTAGATTTGATTAATCTAAATTGGTTTTGAAACACTTGAAAAATGAAGGAAAGTTTTTAAAATGCAAAGGCTAAATTGTCGATTTCTCATGAGGAAGTGTTGACCGCTTGAGGCCATGCTATCGATTGGATGCCGAAGCCTATCGGGCGATCAAATGATAGCTCTTGGCCAAGTGCGGTCAACTATTATTGCATAAAAATTGATCGACCGTTTTTATCCCTATTGACAGTTTTTGCTTCTCCTGTCAACAATTTCATTAGGGTTTTCCCTAATCGATCAATTAACTCTTAACCCTATCAACCGTTTTTGTCGCAGATGTCTTTAATGGCTAGTTTTACAAATCATTTATAGCGGCCAATGGCTCAAACAATGGTTATTAAATTCAAAGGGTCGATGAAGCTTATAAATACCAGGCTGATGGTGCATTTAATGGGTTAGAGAATTTATTACAAGCTTCAAGTGTTGAAATCATTCTCAGGTGCTCAAGTGTTTTCAAATTTTTCTCTCAAAAGGCTTTGTTCTTCATTTGTATTTGTTAAGTTGCATGATCTAGATGTTTTGATGATGATTGTATTTATGCCAAAACTTTAATGTCATCTTTTTTCATGTTCTCATAGGATTATTAATATGCTCAGTTAGAATATTGCCTAAGGATATGTTAAGCTTTTATCTTGATAAGATATATGGAGGTTGCCTTGAATATGTGTAAGGTAAAAAAATATTAATAGGTTTATCGATTTGTATGATTGTTCTTATATGTGTTATATTTGCTCTAACCATATGATTTATTGATATGTTTGTGTATGCCTCTCTTTGGGGTCACCCTAATGATATTGCATGAGTGCTCTGTGGAGGCTCATGATATTTTATATGACAAGTGTTGTATGTGGAAGCATTACTCAAGTTCTAGAGTAATGTATTCTATATATGTTGTCTAATATTTAAGTGTTAAACATCAAGTTAACATCATATCTTTTGAGTAAAAGATCATATACTCAAGTAAGGGTGCTTGAGCTAGGATGTATATTGTCTTATTCTTCATGATAAGGTTGTGCTAATGACCTTAATATATTATGTGATTAATCTTGCTAATGCTTATATGCTTGATGTATTAATAAGTTGTTCTAGGATTTCAAAAAATATCCTAACTATCCTAATGCATTAGTGTCGTTAATAAATGTCTTTTATCCTCAAGACATTTAGGGTGCGTTTGATTGTAAGAGTGGAATTTGGATGGAAATAAAATAAAATTTAGGGAATTAAATTACCTAGAATTAAATTCTAGGAAAAATATCAATTGAATGCATTTGATTAGTTTAATTTTCTACCTAGAAATTACCTAAAAATAATCAAATATACTATACAAAATATTCAAAAAACTACTTCTTCTCCTTAATCGGTTGCAGATCCCAGCAAGCCAGTTGCAAATCCCATCACTGCCATACATACACACAAATCGCCGGTTGCAGCGCCCATCACTGCCACCATTGCCGGTTGCAGCAACCATTGCTCTGTTTTAGAGGAATAAAGCATCACAAAGAACTCTGGAATTCATCCTCACTACTAATCATCGAAGCAACCTTAAATCCAAAACAAACACAAATAATCGTCAACATATAGCAACAACAAAAGCGATCACCACTTATCCAAAATCATGGGATCCACCATCGAAGCCATTGAAGGAGCTCATACTTCATATTGGAGCACACCTGACCTCATTATAGTGCTCAAAGCCTATCATGTCATCGAGCTTCATCAACATCCCACTGACTTCTTGTTTCATCCATATACACAGAATACATGTACACACATAGTTAGAGAGGCAACGACGAGAGCTAGATTGAGGGCGAGGGGTGAGGCCAAGGCGGCGAGAGAGAGTGAGATCGGTGAGAGTGAGGTTAAGAGCGAAGCGTAGGGGGTGGCCCACCGTTGCCATCTTCACTACCCATCTCTCTCTCTCTCTCCCCCCTCCATCCCAAACCCACTTCTTCTCCCTAACCCATTTCTTCTTCCTAACCCATTTCTTCTCTCTCCCCCTTCCCTCCAAAAACCATTTCTCTGGATCTCCCAAAATGGTTTTCTGGGCTGGATTCCTACTCCTCCTCCTCTTCTTCTGCTTTGGAATGGTGATCGTGTCCCGTACTGATGACTCTGACTATGGTGTTGCAGCCTTCACCACCATGGAGCGCTTGGATGTGGACTCCTTGCGTGGTCGCGACATCTCAGCGTGCAACATGACATCTTGGCGTGCAACGGGTAGGTCAGCGACTGCATTGACGACGAGGAGGAGTTGATGTTGGACTCCGTGGTGGCGCAACGGTTCATGGAGGAGAGGTAGAAATACATCATCTATTGAGGCGATGAGGGCTAACATCGTGCTGCAGATCGATGGTTCTAGCTTAGAAAACAATTTCTCTTTCCCCCCTAAGAATTCATTTTCCAGCAAAAGTGAGAAAAGAGGGTCACGTGACCCTTAAGTGAGAATTTAATTTACCTAGAAAATTAGACAATCAAACACCACAAAAGTTAGAATTTAGGTAGAAAATAACCATTTTCTATGGAAAATGTGGCCAATCAAATAGACCTTTAGAGTAAGCTTGAGGTTGGGAAAATCTTAAGCACTCAAAGTTTGTGATAGCTTCCCTTAAATTGAGGAAAGATGTTCTTCATTTGATAAATGAGTATCTAGCATATATCTCTTGGTTATATGCGTTCATGCTTAGGCAAATAATTCTAAGTTCCAAATCATAGAGCCTGGGCTATCTATTTGATGTTTAGTATCAAATTCCTAAGGTTCTCAATGTTATGAAATTTAAGGGAAGAACTCTTGGAGAACTTATAATTGAATGCATGTTGCTTGATACACAAATCATTCAAGTGTTTATAGGATTGTTAACTTCTAGCAGCATTTGGTAAAGTTGTTAAATATCTATCGTCTTAGGCTGTTGGTCGAGTGATAGTTAATCACTTGAATAAGAATATAGATGCAATTAAGAGGCTCTATCCTAAGGCATCAAGATATAGTCAAACTAGAATCTTAATGCTACATGTGTTCCAAGCAACACTTCCTAAAGTGTTGCTTATGTTTAGGTTCAATAAATTTGAATAATAGATCTCTAAAATTTTATATCTTTCAAGAAATACTCAATGTATACATTAGTTGTATATGTGGCTGAGATCTTACAAAAAAGAAATCATATATGCTTTGTTAAGCTCATGTGTGCTCTTGCTTTGAAAAATCATGATGCTAGAGTTAGAGTTAGAGCATCTTGGTATGTGGTGTTTTATCTTATATGTGCTCGTCTTGATATCTAAATGAGTTATCATAATGATCAAGCTAGAGTATCTTTGTGTCAATGATGTGCTTTGTTGAGGAACATTCTTGCAATGTTTTATGTGTTATATTTCAGTCAAGTAATACTTGACTTATGAATATTTCATATGAGCATAATTCACAAAGTGAATGTGATTATTCTTGCTGTATCTTTATGCATGTTGTGGTTTAATGAGCCTAGTAGAGTGATTCTTATTTGAATCTATATATAAGGAAGTCATTTAGTTGAGTAACATCTATTGTTCTCAACCTATTATCAAAAGCCATATGCTTTAAAGTATCCCATTATCTTGGCTCCTCTAAGGCTTTTTATGTAACGAAGTGAATGTGATTGAAAAGTTTGTTTTATCTAATTTTCGCAAATAACACTTGTGTTTATTTGAGCTTAAGATTTATATTATTTATATGTTGAGAATATTAAGTTTTGTATTTAAGATCAATGTTTATGATATTTAGATGTTGATGAGAAACTTGTGCTTCATATATTAATGATTTATGTTTCTCATTTAGTTGTTGTTATCAAGGAGAAAATTGTTTTGCTACTATTCAAACCAATATATATTGTTTGATGGATAATTGACTAAGAGTTGTGCATAATCGAGTATATCATTGCATTAGTTGAGTATATGGGTTCCTTAGTCGAGTTTGATTTCTTATAAGGGTTTAATCAAATATATGTTGATGGATAATCGACTATTAGTGAGTGATAGTCGAGTATTTTATGAAAACTCTTTGTATTTCAACTTAAATCGAGTAGCTGGTAAGCTTACTCAAGTACCTGATGTGTTCAGTTGAGCATCTAAAGTATTATAAAATGTAGTCAAAATATACTCGAGCATGAAGCTTATATAATCGAGTATAAATTTCATTAATCACGTGAGGGCCAAAAATTAGTCGAGTGAATGAGTATTCAAGTTCAAAAATAGAGCTGTTAAACTAGCCGTTGCACAATCTTTTAAGGAACAAATTAGACCATTTAGGCTCCAAAAATTCTCTAAATACTCCATAAACAATTGAGCATAATATTTGAATATTCTAACAATTGTTTTATGAAAAAGGAAGGTTGTCCTTGAAAATATTCCATTCTTTTGACCGCAACTATAAAAGGAGATGAAGTTGAAGCTAAAGGTTACTGTTATTGAATTCTTCCAACTGACTTGAGCTAAAGAAATCCTTCAAGCTTTCATCCCCCATTACAAGAAGAAAGATAGAGTTCTTTCATTCTATATATTCTTTTCTATCCCTTTTACTGGTGAGAAGCAATCTTTTGTATTTGATTTCAAATCTTGTAAAAGCTTGTCAAGTGCTACATCTTGTAAACTTCTTATATCCTGTTGTGTGGTTACGCTTGATCCCTAAAAGGTAAGAGGTTGCGCCTAATCCTATGAAAAGGCAAGAGGTTATGCCTAATCCTGTAAAAGATTGTGGTTTTGGTTTAGTCTTAAAAAATTGTTGTATTGGTTACTATTGAGCCAGTTAAAAGTGGAGGTTACAACTGCACTTGTGAAAAGTTGAGGTTATAACTGAGCTTAAAAAAGCTAAGTGGATTGTTAAATCCTTGGTAAGGAGCCAAGGAAGTGGAGTAGGCTTGTTGGCCAAACCACTATAATTTTGCTATGTGTTCCATTGCATTCTTTCTTTCATTTCAACACTATCTTTCTTTCTACAACAAGAATTATTTTCAACAATATGAAATTAGTTTTTCATTCTTTAACAAAGGTTTTCTAAATCTTGAAAAGGATAAGATTTATTTTATTAAATCTATTTTATAGTTATTAGTTTCTCACAAGTATTTATTTGAAGCATTAGTTTGTAAAAGTCCAAACTATTTTTCTTGAAGTCCTTTTAAATCAAGAGAAATTCTTTAAAACCCAATTCACCCCCCTCTTGAGTGTTTATCATTTCTTTTAGTACTATTTGTTCCAAGCCTTGTATTGAATTTTTGAGAGACTTTGTAACTGGGAGATTCATCTCTTAGATCATTTTTATTGTAATTTCCTTGTACATTTCCTAGCAAGATTGCTAGAGGGAAAACTTTGCAACGTAAAAGGTTGTAAATCCTAGTCTTGGGACTAGAGGGCCTACTCGTGATCAAGTAAGAGGTATAATTGTTGTTGGTAGACTACAATAATTAAATTTATTTGTCTTGGGAACAGCCAGAACAGAGCCCATTTATAAAACGGTGAGGTCCGGGATGCCGAGGACACAACTTGGTCTAAGATTGATCTATTGCCCAGAAAGGCTGAAGCTTCAGGGACCTGGATGGGTCTCTAGAGTCTTTGGGGTAATTAGTCCCAGGGGAGTCTTTGGGGGACCCAAGATAAGAGGGTCCCCAAGAATCTCTAGGGGAAACCTTCTCTTGGTCTTCAAGGGTTGCTGTCATAGCTGAGTTTGCAATCACAGAGGCAGTCAAAAGGCACGCAGAGATCTTTCCCACATGGGCCCTCCAATGCCTAAGTCAGACATAGGCGTCTTGAAAGCAGAATGTGAATGTACGTATGTGGTATGTGTCTTCGGGGGAGTAAACTCTCGATGAATTATTTGTGTGTTAAAGTCTTAAGTCTTTGGGTCTGGGGTCTTAGAGAGAGAGGTTGTGAGTTGAGTGAGGTTCCAAAAAAATCTCTTTGCTTAAGAGTAGGCAGGTATTTATAGACATTTGGGGGGGTCCACGGATGAGAGTCTTCAGACTCTTTGAGATGATGCATAGGGTGAGGCTGAAGGGCCTGGAGATATCTTCAGGGTGAAAGTGCCCCGATGAGTGTCTTCGGGTGGGTTACCATAGGGAACTTAGGCCAGGATGACTCTGAGGCAGTTTTTAGGTTATGAAGGGTATGAGGTTTGACCGTCAGGTAACTTAAGCCACAACAGTAGCTCCCCACTCTTGCCTTGGGCTGAAAGGTGAAGGGAAAAGTATGAAAATGTGGGTGCCTGATGACTCATCGGGGGAAAGTCTCTGAGGGATTCATGACGCTTGGCTTGCTAAAGGCTTGGGCTACAGATAGGAAGTGGTCCCTAATGGGCCACATTTTTCTTGAAGAGCCAGAGTCATTCGGAGCTTCTCGAAGACTTCCAATATTCCTGGAGACTTTTTACTACTATTGGCCTCGAATTTTTTGAATCTCTAGAAGACTCTTACCAAAAACTTAACTCTTTTGAGGTAAAATGGCTTCTGAGCGACCTCCTATTGATATTATCATCTTTCCATAGATGAGGCCCTTGGTTTTGAGAGGCAAAACTGCCAGAGATTTTACACAATCTTTCTGTATCCCTGACTCATGGAACTTGAGGGGTCCTACGAAAGAGGAGCGAACTGCTACTGTTAAGGAAGGATCAATAGCAATACATTTAGATAGCTTACGGGCTGAACTTCGGATTCCATTGTACCCTTTTGGGATGTAATTTTTGAGAGAGGAAATACTGGTGCCGTCCTAGTTACAGTTGAATGGCTGGGCCATGCTAACGAGATTTTTTGTTTTGTGCAAGGAATAGTGGGTGGAACCCACCATGTCCCTATTGCGTTGCTTCAATCGCACTCACACCATAAGAGGGGAAAAGGAATTCATGTCTCTCCAAAGGACCCCTTATAAGTTTAGGTTATTTAGGGATGGTCCTTAGAAAATAGATGATTTTGAGACTAGGTGGTTGGTAGCCACACTGGTAGCAGAATGTTAGAGGTCATCGCGATATTAGCGTACTGAAAGGATAAGAAGCGTGAGATGTGATTGGTCAGATGTTGATTAATTGGTGAAGGATCACCAAGATGAAATAAATAAATTGGCCCAAGGGGGTCAATTAGTTTTTTCATATTTAATAAATGTCACATGAGTTGTTGAGGCGGATGGATGATTGCTGAAGGGGGCGATGACACTGGCCCTTTAGGGTTGGTTGTATCCCAGGCGGCTGCGTTGCCTTTATCCTCTTTGTCAGATGATAATGGGGAAGAGGGGAATCAGGATGAAGAGGTGGATATCACTGGGGACCGTGTGAAGATGGGTACAAAGGGGAGTATCCTATGATATCCACCTACATTTTGGCCATGCGGCTATATCCCAGGCTGCTCTATTTTGGCCATGCAGCTAGGGAAAAAGATGGGTACGAAGGGGAGTCAGACCCTTGCAGTGCTCACCCTGACCCTCGTTTATTTCATTATGCATTTTGCTTCTTTTGGCGCTAATATTTGTATAATTACTCTAATGATTTGATTGTTTTTATTACATAGATATGAGGAAGCTCAAGAGGATTGGGTAGATCAGGTAGTGGGAATTAGAGCAATGAGTGCAAGAGGCCTTTCAGAGGACTCATTTGTAGATTGCTCAAGCCCCTCATTTATTGCGAGAAGCTAAGGGAGAAGTGATTTTGCGGGCCTAAGGGAGAAAGAGGGCCAAAATAGATTGCGCGGGGCCTTGCTTGTCGGGAACTTCCATGGACCCACTTTTGAATGATTTTTTTGATTTCCCTATGACAAATCTCCCACCGTCTCTTTCTCCTACTGTCAAGATTATTAAGGAATGGGAGATTTTACCAGCATCACTGGTGAGTCCAAGGGCTTAGGCTACTATAGTAGCTGGCCATATCGAATGGGGAGCGAGGAAAGAGGCTAAGAGCCAATATGAGCTAGAAAAACACCATGGCCAAAATTAGGTAGTCAGCAATTTGCCTTTTTTATAGTCAATCGAGTGACTTGGGCGAAGAGGGCGGTCTTTGCAGGGGCCAGAACTTAAGTAGGCAACAATTTTTGGTTCTCCTAGGGCTCTTGGACACTGATTCTATTTTAGAGTCAGGTGTTACAACAAGGCTCATGTACACCACAATAATGCCACGCGAAGAGCTAAGGTTTGCCGGGAGCACTCAACACCAGCTGGACATAGATGAGCAATATTTAGCGGAGGAATGAGAGATTTCAATTTTTCTATTTAATGCTTCCCTGATATATATTGCAACTCCTAATGTTTTGGATTTTATTAGGTTAACAGGGGATACAACGCCAAGTAATGACCACAAAAAATGCTCGGGTGGACCTGGCTAAGGCCGAGGTAGATAGAACTTGGATGATTCACCACACCCTTTACTAGAGAGACTTAATAAAGTGGCTAGAACATGAGGTTCAAGACCTGAAATAATACAAGGGGTAGGCTCTTCGACTTGAGCGTGAGATTGAGGAGGCAAAGAGGGAGAAAGACTCTCTAAAGGGAGATGTCGAGTGATATAAGAAGATTGAAGCAACACTGGTAAGGGTTAATTCCACTTGTCTACCAAGCTCAAACTAGCTGTGTAGGAAAAGGACAACGCACGCTCCAATTTTTTGGAGGAAAAGAGGTGAGCCAATGAGCTATCAGATCAACTCAGGGGGATGCACATCAAGGCCATCGAGGCTAAGGCGGTAAAGGGGTATTAGTTGTCTCAGATGTGCCATGAGGAGAAATAAAGGTATGCCTTAGGCTTCACAAAGTATGGGTTTTACTTAGCTTAGGGGTACTTGGAAAGAACATTCCCAAACACTGATTTTTTGGATGTTATTTTTTTGAATGACATGATCATGGGCATTCGCAATTGGCGGGAAAATGGCGATCTTGACCCCATAGCGTCGGAGGCATTTTTGAATGAGGAGGTGAAGGAATTTTCCAAATCTACAGGTCCATGAAGCACATACATACTGGATCCAGATACACCAACCAATCAAGGGGCTCTCCATGAGACAAAGGTAATAGAGGCTTTGGAGGGTATTGATTTCACAGATCTAGATTTCATAGAGAGAGCCCCTTCTTAGGATGGATTTCCTGGGACTCTGGTTTAGGATAGATTTACCCTTGCCCCCCTATTTTCTATGCTTTTGGCTCATTAAACTTTTTATACTTTTGAAAACTGAACAGATAAGAATACAATGAGCATTCTTTTTGGGTAACAATTTGGCATTTGGTTAGCAACACAAGGGTCTAATGTGTGTATAAACTATACGAATGGATGGAGCATAAATAAAAACAATTTAATTATTACCAATAATGATGTGCCTTTTCTTTACATAGGGTCTACAAACCTGTGTTCCTGCATATTCATAGGCACAAAGAGAATCTAGCTCCCTAGTATAATATGGGGTGCTAATCTCCTCCAACTTGTGGAAGGTAAAATAGTTGTATATATAAATTTATGGAAAGAGTAAAGTAATTTCAGAGGTATCGACATACTTATCAGGGCAATATGAAACATTTGGCCCTGAGACATAATATATAATTCCCAAATAGATATTAGGAGAAATATCAGATCATCCCGCATTTAACATCAATTAGGAGTACCACTGTCGTCATTTGTAACTAAGGGTGAGACACATGCCCGAGTCCACCAACTGCCTTTGAACTGCTAGTATCGTTCGTAGCCGGTATGTCTCCACCATGCCCCATGGCCATGAGAGAAGGAGGATGCCAACCGATAAAGTCCCTTTGTGGAAAGGTTTGGCTGCAAGGAGTGGTACACAGTCCTAGCTGCCCTAGTGCAGTGAAAGGGGTGAGTACCAGTGGACCTACACAAAGGAAAGACAGTTCCCTAAAACTTCGTTCCTTCTACCAATTGGTGTGTGGATGCATAGGGCTAGCGGAACAGTCATTGATGGGAATGACCCTAGTCTTTGTGTCCAAAGACGATGGAACTGTCCAAGAGGATGTGAGAATGTTGGGCCCATAAAAAGAATTTTGAGTGGAGATGATAAGAACCCTAATGGCACAGAGTGCACCAAGAGGCACTCTATTTTGTTAATGCAGTTCGATAATCTACATCGCGAGTTTTGTTTTGGTAGTTCAATGGGATTTTTCTTAAGCTACCTACATCCGTAATCAGAATATCAATATTTTGTCAAAACGGTTCAGCAGAATGCCTACTTCCACAATTATAATGTTTTGTTGAAGCGATTCAGTGAAACACTTATTTCCGCTATGATAAGATTTTGTTGAAGCGGTTTGGCAAGGTGCCTACTTCCACTATTATAATGTCTTGTCGAAGCGGTTCGGAGGATTGCCTACTTCCTCTATGATAAGATTTTGTCTAAGTGGTTCAGCGATCTACCTACTTCCACTATGATAAGATTTTGTCAAAGCAGTTAGGTGAGGCACATAGATAGCGTCTACTTCCGATCTTGGAATAACTTGGGTGGTGTTCTTGGAACGATTGTAACGTTGAGAGGCCTTCTGCTTTTAAAGCGCTTATGGCCTTCTCAATCTGTTAATCACCTAGCTTGTCCAGCATGGGGCCTTGAGTGAGCCAAGGTGGAACTTCTGGAAAGAAGGGGCTGTGGCTGTGACAAAAGTGGTTGCAGAAAAAAGCCTACTGCAGAGGTGTTCTCTTGGATTGACAGTTAAGCCTCTGCGGGGCCGCTGCAAATGGCATTGATAGTTAATCTCCTTTCATCGGCATTTCATACAGCTTTATGATTAGTGGTTAATTTTGTAAAATTTTTGTTATAATTATAACCCCCGTTTTGATTTTAAATTGGTTTAATTGAATAGTTATGTGTAATATATATCTATATATATAATATATAATATATTATAATAAACATGTAAATATAATACATATATATACTCAATGAAATGCATGCATGGATTATCTATATAATATATAAGCATATAGTATCCCATATAATATCCTATATAATATATATAATATAATAGATGATTTATTAATAAATTACTTATTTATAGGTATGAAGAAGGTGGACTTGGAAGTCCAAAAAGAATTCAAGCCCATGAAGAATGAAGAATTCAAGACCAAAAAGAATTCAAGCCCATGAAGAATAAAAAAATTCAAGACCAAAAAGAATTCAAGCCCATGGAAAATTAAAGTCCATGAAAAAATTAAAGTCCATGAAGAATTAAGACCCAACTTGAGCATCCCATGAAAGATATCATTTGAAGAAGGCCCAAGGATTATTTTTAATCCTAATGAAGATTAAAAAATTAATTTATATAAATCTATTTTTTTTATGTGAGTGCTTTATTAGGTGTGTCTTTTAGCTAAAATCCATTTAACTATTAGTTGTGTATTATAGCTAAAATCCATTTAACTTTATGAGTTCTTTATTAGGTATGTATTTTAGCTAAAATCCATTTAACTTTAATTATGTATTATAGCTAAAATCCATTTAACTTTAAGTGTGTGAGTGCCCATTAGATATAATTATGTCTAGTTGAATAATTGAAATTGTGTGGTTTGTATTGCATCTTGTGGCCTATAAATAGGTCATTTGATTGCATTTGTAAGGGTGATTATTATTCTTGAATCAAAATTTAGTTGTTTTCTTATATTTTCTCTTTAAAGAATTGTTCTTGTTCTCTTTTCTTTTCTTTATTGTTCTCTCATGAGTTCTTACTTTCTTTCTTTCTTCTCTTGAATTCTTATATTATTTATTGTTACTTAATTATTCACCGCCTAAATGGCCGGTTAGTTTATGCATTTAAATTTCTGTAATTTTAATTCTTGTCTTTTTATTATTCACCGCCTAAATGGCCGCTTAGTTTATGCATTTAAATTTCTGCAATTTTAATTCTTGTCTTTTTATTATTCACCGCCTAAATGGCCGGTTAGTTTTTGCTATTTTAATTTCTGTCATTTAAATTACACCATTTAAATTCCTGTTAATTAATTTACAAATAATGACGAGTAGCTAAACCCAATCTTGGGTTAAGGCAAGGACAGTGTCCAACGCCAATGATTCCCAAAAATAGCTACGCTTTAAATGAGTAATATTAATTTAAATTTCACTATGAGTGTGTATTTTTAAATTAAGAAATCACTAGGTTTGGATTGAAGCGTAAGCCTAACTTAGAGCTTTTATGCCATGTATGAAAGTTACTAGAACTGGAAATGTTATCATACCAAAACCCGGATGATTAATTTAGTTGTTTTGTGTATTAATTGTAATTGAATTTATGGTAGTTGCTTAAACTAGAATCTCATATATCATGTATGGGGATTGCTTAAGTTAGAACTATCATCATCTCTAATTGCATTTAATAACAAACCCTCATATCTGAAATTAAATTAATGTTACTAATCTTTTCTACTAAAAATTGGGAATCAATGGGTTGGTGCTGAAATTGCCTTAACTCAAGACTTATTTAATTCTATATTTTTACATTCAGTGTTTATTTTAACTTTTGTCTTACTTTATTTCCTAGCATCTGTTATTTAAAAATCCATAAAAAATCTTGTTTCCAATTCATCCAAATGCGTGTGTTTGTGTGTGACATTCTTTTTATTTTGCCATAAATAAATCTCTCAGTGGACGACCTAGACTCATCCAGAAAATATAAATTTAAATTTGGACTACAACTGCACTCGTACACTGACGAGTATAAATCTCTCACCAATATAAAAAAATATATAAAATTTTTATTGTGTTTTGTTTTGTGTTTTAATTGCAGGGTGAGAGTGCAGCCAAATTTTGGCGCCGTTGCCGAGGAGATTGAGGCAAAAACAAAAAGAAAAAAAAATATAAGAATAAGCATCTCCTGATAAATTCAGTAACTCTGTTTCTCTTTTATTTTATTTTTTTGTTTGTGCATGGTGTATGATACTTAGGTCAGGTAGGATTTTAGAATACCAGTCACTCATGTCTCAACACAACGAGAACTTGCCACTTGCACCTAATATGTCTGTACATGGTAGTGACCACGGTAACCTTGATCCTACTGATCAGGAAGTGATTAGACCTCTTAGGGATTACCTTCATCCTCCTAGACAGACAACTCCATCATGCATCATCCTTCCCATCAACCATCATAGGTTCAACTTCAAACCTGGCACAATCCAATTGTTGCCAACTTTTTATGGCATGGATTCTGAAAATCCATATACTCATATGAAAGAATTTGAGGAAGTATGTAGCACTTGCATGGACCATACAATAAATGAGGATGTTATAAGATTAAAACTCTTTCCATTCTCACTGAAAGATAAGGCAAAAATGTGGTTAGGCACTCTCTCACCTAGATCTATAGGAACTTGGAGAGAAATGCAAGCAACTTTCTTAAAAAAATACTTCCCTGCCAATAGAACTGTTACTCTTCAAAGACAAATCATGAACTTTGCCTGTAAATCAAATGAGAATTTTGCTCAAGCGTGGGAAAGGTTTAAAGACCTTCTTCACACTTGTCCGCACCATGCTTTTGAGCAATGGAGAGTGGTCAGTTTTTTTTATGATTCACTCACTCCCCAATTGAAAATGCTAGTTTCTACAATGTGCAATGGAGAATTCTATGAGAAGACTCCAGAAGAAGCTTTTGACTTCTTTGACACATTGGCTGAGAATACAAGGAATTGGGAAGTTGGTCCAACATCTGCTCTTGATCTAAGAGAAAATCCACAACCTAGAGGGAGATACCAACTGAGTGAAAGTGATGATTTAAATGCAAGACTAACTGCTTTAACAAAGAAAGTTGAAAACATGGAACCCAAAAAGGTGCAATCCGTTAATCAAGTGAAAGTAAAGTGTGTTGTGTGTGATGCAATAGATCATTCAACTGAAGAATGTCCTACCCTACCTGCTTTCAAGGAGGTATTGTATGGGCAGACTAATAACAATCATTCACACAACTTTGAGGGGAGACAAAATCAAAATCAAAGTGGAGCCTATTATGGGAACAATCAGAACTACAATTCATACCATCCCAATAATAGAAATCACCCCAATTTTTCTTGGAGAAATGATTCTGGAAATCATTCTCAACCTCCTTTCCCTACACAACAACACATCTTCCAACAAAATCAAGGTTCTTCATCCAATACTTACCAACCTCCTCATAGGAGATCTTTGGAAGATACCTTGCATCAGTTCATCCAAAGTCAAACAGGCGTCAACAATCAGGTTGCTCAGCTTGTCAAAAATCAAGACCAAACAAACAGATCCATAGAAGACATTAGGAGCCAGTTGACCAAGTTAACACAAACATTGAGTGTGAGAGAACCCAGAAGGTTTCCATCCCAAACTAATCCTAACCCAATTAGGCAAACCAACCAGGTAGAAGTTTCAAATAGTGAAACTAACACTCATGAACAAGTGCAAGCAGTGACTGCCTTAAGAAGTAGGAGAATGATAGAAAAACCAACTGATCCTAGGATAAACCAACCTGTTGTTGAAGAGAAAGAACAAAAAGATCATGAATCCACCATGGAGAAAAATGAAAAAAATGAGAAAAATGAAAAAAATGAAAAACAAAAAGAAGGAAAAGAAATTCAATACAAGCCCAAACCACCTTTTCCACAAAGGTTGACTCATTTGAAAAAAGAGCAAAAAAATGCAGATATATATGAAGTGTTTAAGCAAGTGAGAATCAACATCCCGCTGTTGGATGCCATCAAACAAACACCTTCATATGCAAAATTTTTGAAAGATCTGTGCACTGTCAAAAGAAAAACAAATGTGCATGAAAAAGCATTCCTGATCGAGCAAGTCAGCGCCATTCTCCAATTGAAAACTCCTCCCAAATACAAAGACCCAGGCTGCCCAACCATTTCATGCATCATAGGAAGTCAAAAGGTTGATCAGGCACTCTTGGATTTAGGAGCTAGTGTCAATTTGTTGCCATACAGTGTATATCAACAGTTGGGACTAGGTGAGCTCAAACCCACTAGAGTGACCCTTCAGCTGGCTGACCGATCAGTCAAAATTCCTCGAGGAATTGTGGAAGATGTTCTAGTACAAATCGATAAGTTCTACTTTCCAGTGGACTTCATCGTTTTGGACACGCAGCCGCATCAGGGGCCTCAGCCTCCTGTGCCAGTCATCTTAGGTCGACCATTCCTTGCCACATCAAATGCCATCATCAACTGTAGGAATGGAATCTTGAAATTGTCCTTTGGAAATATGACATTGGAAACAAACATTTTTAGGGTTTCCAAACAACTTGATGTGGAGAATGAGACTGAAGAAGCTGATCTGATACAGACATTGAGTGAGGAGTACATTAACTGTGAATTTGCTCAAGAAAGTTTTGAGTTGGAGAAATTTATGGAGCAACAAGATTGCTCTCAAGAGAAAACTGAATCTGTGTTAAGCTGCTCACCCGCACCTGAAAGGAAACCATTGCCAAACAACCTTAAGTATGCATTCTTAGGTGAAGGAGAATCTTTGCCGGTGGTGATTTCATCAAGTCTGAATCCTCAACAAGAGGAAAAATTGTTGAGTTTGTTAAAGGCATACAAGAAAGTTTTAGGTTGGACTATAGAAGACTTGCATGGCATTAGTCCCTTAATTTGCACCCACAGAATTTTCTTAGAAGAAGATGCAAAGCCGGTGAGACAGATGCAGAGAAGGTTAAACCCAAACATGAAGGAAGTGGTTAGGGGGGAGGTGTTGAAGCTCTTAGATGCTGGCATCATCTACCCTATATCTGATTCCAAATGGGTTAGTCCAACTCAAGTTGTACCCAAGAAGTCAGGAGTCACTGTGATAGCAAATGAGAACAATGAGCTCATTCCTACACGCATCCAAACTGGATGGCGGATGTGCATAGATTACAAAAAGCTCAACTCTGTGACTAGGAAGGATCATTTTCCGCTTCCATTTTTGGATCAGGTGTTAGAGAGAATAGCAGGACATGCCTTCTACTGCTTCTTAGATGGCTATTCTGGGTACAATCAGATTGAAATTGCTTTAGAGGATCAGGAGAAAACCACGTTCACATGTCCATTCGGGACATTTGCTTACAGACGAATGCCATTTGGTCTGTGCAATGCCCCTGCAACCTTTCAAAGATGCATGATGAGTATTTTTAGTGAATTGGTTGAGAATGTGGTAGAAGTTTTTATGGATGACTTCTCAGTGTATGGAGACAGTTTTGAGAGTTGTTTGAAAAATTTGGAGAAAATTCTGGTCCGGTGCAAAGAAACAAATTTAGTGCTAAATTGGGAGAAGTGTCATTTCATGGTTACTCAAGGAAGTGTCTTGGGACATATTATTTCTTCCAGGGGTATTGAGGTTGATCAGTCCAAGGTTGAGTCAATTCAAAAATTACCTGCCCCAAGGAACGTGAGAGAGGTTAGGTCTTTTCTTGGCCATGCTGGTTTTTATAGGCGATTTATCGCTTCATTCAGTGCCATAACCAGACCTTTATGCCGGCTCCTAGCTTTTGACATACCTTTTGAGTGGAATGGTGAGTGTCAAGTTGCTTTTGAGAAATTAAAAAAATTACTCATTTCAGCACCTATCATTCAGTCCCCTGATTGGTCCCTCCCATTTGAACTTATGTGCGATGCTAGTGATTACGCTGTAGGAGCTGTGTTAGGGCAGAGGAAGGATAAGAAACCTCATGTGATATACTATGCTAGCAAAACTCTTAATGAGGCACAAAAGAATTATACCACTACAGAGAAAGAGTTACTAGCAGTTGTCTTTGCCCTAGACAAGTTCCGATCTTACCTCGTAGGGTCACTAGTGATCATTTTTACTGATCACGCTGCTTTGAAGTATTTGTTCACAAAGCAAGATGCAAAACCTCGTCTCCTCCGATGGATCTTGCTCCTACAAGAGTTCAACATTGAAATCAGAGATAAGAAGGGAGTAGAGAATGTGGTGGCTGATCATTTGTCAAGAATTCCAGGTTAAGATCTCACACAATTTGATGAACCAATCCATGCAATTTTCCTGATGAGCAACTGTTTGAAGTGAATGTTATTCATGCATCATCTGTTGTCCCTTGGTATGCCGACATTGCGAACTACCTGGCAACTGGTCTGATCCCAGACCATTGGAGTAAGCTAGATAGACATAAATTCTTCAGAAAAGTCAGAACCTTCTTTTGGGATGAGCCCTACCTCTTCAAGTATTGTCCTGACCAAATCATCCGTAGATGCATACCTGATCATGAGCAACAAAGTGTCATTAATTTTTGTCATACTCTTGCATGTGGAGGCCATTTTTCTGTCAAGAAAACAGCTGCAAAAATTTTTCAGAGTGGATTTTATTGGCTGACACTGTTCAAGGATGTGTACAAATTTTGTTCAAGTTGCGATCGATGTCAAAGGTTAGGAAGTCTGTCAAGGAGAAACATGATGCCATTACATCCGATCCAAGTGTTAGAAGTTTTTGACTGTTGGGGTATGGATTTTATGGGCCCATTTGTCAATTCATTTGGTCATGAATACATCTTACTTGCTGTCGACTATGTGTCCAAATGGGTCGAAGCGATCCCGGCCAGAACAAATGACTATAAGACTATAGTGAAATTTTTGAAAGAAAACATATTCAGTCGATTTGGGATGCCACGAGCAATCATCAGTGATGGGGGTTCCCATTTTTGTAATAAAGTTGTGGCAGGACTAATGAAGAAATATGGTGTACTGCACAAGGTTGCAACACCATACCATCCCCAAACCAATGGTCAAGCCGAGTTAGCCAATAGGGAGATTAAGGG
This sequence comes from Diospyros kaki, assembly GCA_036245055.1. NCBI lineage: Eukaryota > Viridiplantae > Streptophyta > Magnoliopsida > Ericales > Ebenaceae > Diospyros > Diospyros kaki. The sequence continues at coordinate 12,250,832 of BSEG01000003.1, forward strand.
CATATTGGAAAAGACTGTTGCTACTAATCGTAAGGATTGGTCCTTAAGATTAGTGGACGCTCTTTGGGCGTACAGGACAGCTTACAAAACAATTTTAGGAATGTCTCCCTATAGGCTCGTATACGGTAAATCTTGTCATCTGCCGGCGAAAATTGAGCATAAAACATATTGGGCAATTCAAAAGATCAACAAGAGTTTAACTGAAGCAGGCCTATCTAGGAAGCTCCAATTGAATGAACTCGAGGAAATTCGGAATGAGGCATTTGAAAATGCAAGATTGGCCAAGGTTCGCATGAAAGAGTTGCATGATCGGCACATCATTCGAAAAAGCTTTTAGGTAGGACAACAGGTACTCTTGTATGATTCTCGATTGCATCTATTCCCGGGAAAATTGAAATCTCGATGGGTCGACCCCTTTGTAATCAAGACCATCTCAAAATATGGGGCCTTTGAGATAGAAAATCTGGAGTCAGGACAACTTTTTACAGTCAATGGTCATAGGTTGAAACCATATCAGGGTTTTGTTAAGGAGAATGAAGGATTTGTGGATTTGGGTGAACCACCATCATCTGATGAGTAAGGGGAGTTTTGTGTCGTCTGGGAATCTGACGTTAAAAGACCACCTTTCCATTTAGGTTAAATGGATGTCTCTAGATTTGGGACATTAAAAAAAAAAAAAGTATATTAAAAAAAAATATATATATAAATATATATATTGTTTCTTTTCTGCATTACTTAATTAATTTTGACTCAAATAGTGTTTCGTTGTGTGCAGTCTAAACAAAATTTTTGCATATGAGTTTATACATTGAAGACCGCCAGGTATCCATATCTTCTATCCTTTTATTGCTGATTGAGGACAATGTGCAATTCAAGTTGGGGGGTAAGGTGTACTTAGGAATTGATTTATTGGTATTGATCCATTGTGCAAATAATTTTGTTTGACTCGATAATATTGACTTGTGTGGTATACATACTTTTATTGAACCCCTTCCTGAAAAAAAAAAAAAAACAACAACAACTATTTTTTTTTTTTAAAAAAAAGAGTTAAAAAAATTCAAAAAAAATAGGGAGACAGAATTGACGTTGGGGGTAGCCACTTTTCTTGAGCAGTGTAATCACACTGCCCTATAAAGAAGGAGACATACTGCCAAATGTTGAAAAATGAGACGCTAGACGACGCCAAGCGTGTCAGCGCAATTAGGGCATGTCTCGAGCCGAGTGTGGAATAGTGGCACCCATTGCTCTATAAGAGACTCCATATCTGTAAGAGGCAAGCCACACTTCTGGAAGCAAGCTCAGTCTTCTCTCTTTCGTGTTCTCCGATCAGGTACTTTCGTTCATTTTGTAAGATTTATAGCTTCTATTTTTATAGTTGTCTTTTAATTTTTTTTAAAAAAAATGGATCCTCGACTCTTAGAAATTCGCAAGTACTATCCATCTCTCCCAATGAATGATTTGAAAAAAATTTATGCTGGTAGGTGTGAAAGACTTAAACTATTGATGCGTAATAACATCCCTGAAGATGTTCGTTGGCTGATCGAAGCAAAAGTTCGATTAGCTGGCGAAACTTCACCTAGTTTTAAGCACTTTCCAGGTTTGGGAAAGAGTAGTTTTGCAAAAAAACGAAGTGTGAAAAGAGTGAATGGTTGTCACAAGTGTGCTCGTTGGACCTGTAACACACGATGTAAATCTGTGGGGTTTACGTCCGTAAATCGAGAAGATAAAATTAGTTTCATAAAGGATGGACTGAGTAAGGAGTCTTTGCATGATATCCGATTGACTCTTGAGACGCATCTGAGTGGAATAGTGCAAAGAGAACTTCTCGCTTTATGGACCCAGTTCATAAGTGACAACCAACGCTATAGTCTTGGGAATCTGACTAAAAACGACCCTGTTTGCCAATCTATAAGAAAATTGGATGGGAAGCCTATCCCCACTTCATAGAAAGTGTTTAAGCCGTTTCTGGACGTAAAACCAGAGGAAGATGTGAGCCACAATCACAACTACTTGTATATATGCATGAATTTTTTTGTTTGTGTTTGAATTTTTGTATAATTGCTTTTGATCACCAAACCTCTCTTCAGGGCATGCAGAAGGAACAAACATAAATGGAAGGTCAGTCAGTTCGTCGAATCAAGACCATATGTGTACTATGTGGCTCTCAACTTGGGAGCGATTGTAATACCCAAGAAAATCCTTAAGGGTATAAATGACATTTTATGAAGGGTATAAATGGAATTATCAAAAGAATGAGGCTTTAGAGATCACTATCGTAGTCTTAAGCGACCAAATCAGCCAAAGGGAGTACCCTAAACCCTAGATAGCCAAGAAGAATGGTATAGTATCGACAAGTAATACGAGTTATGATTTTAGGCATCAAAAGAAGTTGGATCGGGAACGGTTCCTGGTACAGCTAAAAAGGCAATTGTGATTTAGGCTAATTTACCGAATTATCGTACGAGGCATCTGGGAAATCAATGGAACCCCAAGGAAGTTCAAATTTGGCATATAGAGTAACCCTTCAGTAGTTTTTGGAAGAAACAAAAGGGTTTGTAGCCAAAACGAAGATTTGGGCCTAAGTGCAGTTTTTCGAAATTGACAGAGGGAGATCGAAACAATATTTTTTCGGAATTTTAAAGAGAATGTTTTAGGATATTTCAAAGGGTTATAAAGGTCTTTAAAGAGAAGTTCAGTTTTTGAACCAGGGGCAAAATCGTAATTTTTTAGGTTGGGGTAAAAGTGTAATTTACCTAAAAATTAGGGGTATTAGCGTAATTAGTCCATTTTTTTAGGGACTAAAATGCAATTAAAAATTAGTCTGGGGACCATGTTGAAAAGGGTTAAAGTGCAATTACCCAAAAATTCGGGTAAAAGTGTAATTATTGAAACTTTTTTTACTAGGGGCATTTGGAAAATTCAGGAAAAAGCCTCATAAATGACTTTAGTGATAAAGATGAAGTTTCATGATGATATTAGAGATAAGATGAAGCCTTATGATGACGTTAGAGATAAGATAAAGGCTCATGATGACTTTAAGGATAAGATTTGATTGGATAAGATAAGATTTGGATAAGATTTTGTTGGATATGATTTGAATAAGATTTGATTTGGATAACAATGATTATACAAAATCTTAAAAGATTTGGAATGATTGTAAAATATCTTAGAAGATTTGGTAATGATTATATAATATATTTGAAGATTCACAATGATTGCAAAAGATATTAGAAGATTTTGGAATGATTGCAAAAGATATTAGAAGATTTGAAATGATTATAGAAAATCTTAGAAGATTTACAATGATTGTAGAAGATTTGGAATGATTGTAAAAGATTTTGAAATATTTGAAATGATTGCAGAATATATGTTTCTTGGTGGCTAAGTTTCCAAAACCTATAAATAGGGGTTCATAACCAATGGTTTCTCATTCGAAATTGTGAGAAGTTCGTGCCAGATAAGAGAGCTTCGGGTTTAGTAGATAGAGGGCTTTTTAAGCATATGCGAAGCATTACATGCGTAGAGCACTTGGGTAGCACGTGAGGACGTGTAAGGAGGTGGTTTGGTAAAAAAACTTGAGGAGTTGCACAAAAGTTGAGGTTCAGCACAAGATTTGAGGCATTTGAGTTTCGTTCAAAGTGAGTGGTTTGACTCTAGTTTTACCCTTATTTGGAAAATGTCTTGGTGTGAGTGTAGCGGGTTCAGGTGAGCGGTCTCACCAGAACTCGGGATGCTATGCTTATGGGTTTCACTTATGTATTTATGTCATCATTTGCATATTGAACATGTGATATATTGCATCAACTGTTTTTACTTACAAAAGAGTCGGTGCATGGCGTGTGATTTTCATATCATCGGGGTATTGATATTCATGTCAATGTTGTTTTCCGTGTGGGACGGGATGGGGTCTACTTAAGATTGGGACAATGTTAATCCAGGTGAACGGGTGTCACACTGGGGCACTCAAGGGAACAATGTTAAACCAGGTGAACAGGTGTCATGACGGTGCACTTGAGGGATTAACGTTAGACCAGGTGAACGTGTGCCACAGTGGGACATTCGAGGGATTAAGTATGTCAGGGTGATGTCTCAAGTTAGACGTGTCTTGCATATTTTTGTTTGTCTGAGTATGCCATGCTTGTGTCTATCATGCATTGTATAAACTGTTTTATGCCTTCACTTAGATGTTTATCATCTAACCTAGGCTATGCCCCTGGAACGTTTGATGTTCCAGCCAGGGACTGTTGCGAGGCAAGGATGTGGCCGGTTGAGGGCCAATGGTACTTAGTTTGTTAGTTGTTGTTACGTTTGGAGGCTTTAGTATGTATTACAGGTTGTAAATGAACAGTTGTATATTAGCAATGTTATCATTTGATCTGTATTACATATTTTGCTATAGAAATACTATGTAAGAACTACGGTGTTTTGATATTAATGTATCCGCTGCGTTGTATTATGTCTCGTTTAGTTTAAGATTATTGATCTTGATAGTTAAACGGGCAAGGCTGGGGTTCTCGGGGTTTGTATTTGCATGTGAAGACTGTTCTTGATACACCGCGTGTGTTGTGCTTAGAGGAAAAAAAAAAAAGAAATTCCGGGAATACCCTTATAGTGACACGCCTGACGAAACGAGGTGTTACAGCGATAGTTGTTACGCACTTGCAGCAAGCGAACTTGGCTTAAAATTAGGAGAGAAAAAAATTAATTTGGTATATGGAGGGGGAAGTCGTGGATTGAATGGTTGTGTTTCACAAGCTGCACATCTTGGAAAATCATATGTGTTAGGTGTAATGCCAATCCCTTGGGCTGAACCACATATTTCTGGGATTACACGCGGTCAACTTATAAAAACGAATTCTATGTCCGAGCGCATGGCTTGTAAGATTTATCAATCAGACGCCTTCATTGCTTTACCAGGAGGTTTTGGTACACTTGAAGAAATCTTCTGTATAATCTCTTGGGCCAAGAGCGATCTACATACCAAACCCATTGGACTTTTAAATGTTAACCATTTTTTCGATGGGTTGCTCTCTTTTTTTGATCAGGCTGTGGATCAAAAGTTTATTTCTCTTTCAGCAAGGTGCTTACTTCCACTATTATAATGTTTTGTCGAAGCGGTTCGGAGGAATGCCTACTTCCTCTATGATAAGATTTTGTCTAAGTGGTTCAGCGGTCTACCTACTTCCACTATGATAAGATTTTGTCGAAGCAGTTAGGTGAGGCATATAGATAGCGTCTACTTCCGATCTTGGAATAACTTGGGCGGTGTTCTTGGAACGATTGTAATGTTGAGAGGCCTTCTGCTTTTAAAGCGCTTATGGCCTTCTCAATCTGTTAATCACCTAGCTTGTCCAGCATGGGGCCTTGAGTGAGCCAAGGTGGAACTTCTGGAAAGAAGGGGCTGTGGCTGTGACAAAAGTGGTTGCAGAAAAAAGCCTACTGCAGAGGTGTTCTCTTGGATTGACAGTTAAGCCTCTGCAGGGTCGCTGCAAATGGCATTGATAGTTAATCTCCTTTCATCGGCATTTCATACAGCTTTATGATTAGTGGTTAATTTTGTAAAATTTTTGTTATAATTATAACCCCCGTTTTGATTTTAAATTGGTTTAATTGAATAGTTATGTGTAATATATATATCTATATATATAATATATAATATATTATAATAAACATGTAAATATAATACATATATATACTCAATAAAATGCATGCATGGATTATCTATATAATATATAAGCATATAGTATCCCATATAATATATATAATATAATAGATGATTTATTAATAAATTGCTTATTTATAAGTATGAAGAAGGTGGACTTGGAAGCCCAAAAAGAATTCAAGCTCATGAAGAATGAAGAATTCAAGACCAAAAAGAATTCAAGTCTATGAAGAATAAAAAAATTTAAGACCAAAAAGAATTCAAGCCCATGAAGAATGAAGAATTCAAACCCATGAAGAATGAAGAATTCAAGCCCATGAAAAATTAAAGTCCATGAAAAAATTAAAGTCCATGAAGAATTAAGACCCAACTTGAGCATCCCATGAAAGATATCATTTGAAGAAGGCCCAAGAATTATTTTTAATCCTAATGAAGATTAAAAAATCAATTTATAGAAATCTATTTTTTTTATGTGAGTGCTTTATTAGGTGTGTCTTTTAGCTAAAATCCATTTAACTATTAGTTGTGTATTATAGCTAAAATCCATTTAACTTTATGAGTGCTTTATTAGGTATGTATTTTAGCTAAAATTCATTTAAATTTAATTATGTATTATAGCTAAAATCCATTTAACTTTAAGTGTGTGAGTGCCCATTAGATATAATTATGTCTAGTTGAATAATTGAAATTGTGTGGTTTGTATTGCATCTTGTGGCCTATAAATAGGTCACTTGATTGCATTTGTAAGGGTGATTATTATTCTTGAATCAAAACTTAGTTGTTTTCTTATATTTTCTCTTTAAAGAATTGTTCTTGTTCTCTTTTCTTTTCTTTATTGTTCTCTCATGAGTTCTTACTTTCTTTCTTTCTTCTCTTGAATTCTTATATTATTTATTGTTACTTAATTATTCACCGCCTAAATGGCCGGTTAGTTTATGCATTTAAATTTCTATAATTTTAATTCTTGTCTTTTTATTATTCACCGCCTAAATGGCCGCTTAGTTTATGCATTTAAATTTCTGCAATTTTAATTCTTGTCTTTTTATTATTCACCGCCTAAATGGCCGGTTAGTTTTTGCTATTTTAATTCCTGTTATTTAAATTACACCATTTAAATTCCTGTTAATTAATTTACAAATAATGACGAGTAGCTAAACCCAATCTTGGGTTAAGGCAAGGACAATGTCCAACGCCAATAATTCCCAAAAATAGCTACGCTTTAAATGAGTAATATTAATTTAAATTTCACTATGAGTGTATTTTTAAATTAAGAAATCACTAGGTTTGGATTGAAGCGTAAGCCTAACTTAGAGCTTTAATGCCATGTATGAAAGTTACTAGAACTGGAAATGCTATCATACCCAAACCCGGATGATTAATTTAGTTGTTTTTTGTATTAATTGTAATTGGATTTATGGTAGTTGCTTAAACTAGAATCTCACATATCATGTATGGGGATTGCTTAAGTTAGAACTATCATCATCTCTAATTGCATTTAATAACAAACCCTCATATCTGAAATTAAATTAATGTTACTAATCTTTTCTACTAAAAATTGGGAATCAATGGGTTGGTGCTGAAATTGCCTTAACTCAAGACTTATTTAATTCTATATTTTTACATTCAGTGTTTATTTTAACTTTTGTCTTACTTTATTTCCTAGCATCTGTTATTTAAAAATCCATAAAAAATCTTGTTTCCAATTCATCCAAATGCGTGTGTTTGTGTGTGACATTCTTTTTATTTTGCCATAAATAAAGCTCTCAGTGGACAACCTGGACTCATCTAGAAAATATAAATTTAAATTTGGACTACAACTGCACTCGTACACTGACGAGTATAAACCTCTCACCAATATAAAAAAATATATAAAATTTTTATTGTGTTTTGTTTTGTGTTTTAATTGCAGGGTGAGAGTGCAACCACTTTACAACTCTTGCCTCCCCTTGAGTTGGTAGGCCACCCTCCACTTTTGGAACTCGTCGAACTTGGAAAAATATATTGAAGGAAGCTAGGAAGTTTGGGGAAAAACCTCCTAGGCTCATAGAACACTCTTCTAGATACATGCCAAGAGGACTTTCCCTATAGGGGAGGTCTTCATAATTCTGGCCTTTTGTCATCATTCTTCATGCGGGAGAGGTCTTCATATAGGGCGACCATGCTTCATAAATATATAATAATATAAATGCAATTGGAGGAGATTGAATTGAAAGGGATTGAATAGGGGAGAATTGCAGTGCTACAGAGAGAAGAAGGAAAAAGGAAGAATGCAACAAGCAACTTGTAAGGCTTGGCCGCACAACTGCTTCACTCGCATAGCCACCTCATGCACACAATAAAGTCGCAAGGCTTGGATAATGCAGTAGTTGAGGCAGATCTGTTGAAGCAAGTATTGGGCAAATCCAGATCTGTACAACCTAGATTTGTTCTAGATCTAGACATGGGAGAATTAATTTTTGTTTATTTTTCTAAATTCCGTTAAATCTTCCATGACTTAATTTTATTTACTAGGGTTTTTGATGAACCTTGAATCATTAACAATTTATGTTTATTTGAATTGATTTTCTTTATCTATGTAAATAATTTCTTATTGTTACTAAATCTATTAAATATTTAACCAATATTTAATTGATTTGTTGTCATGGAATGGGACCAGAAGGAAAGTTTCATGATTTAACCTAGGTAAGAAATTCCATAGGAAAATAGTTGGAATGAGAGTAAAGACTTGACTTGCGTAGACTTAAATTGAATGACCATTGATCTTAATAAATTGGTTGATGTTTATTATTGTTATTGAAAAATGGATAATAAATATTGATCAATATAATTGGTATGACTCGAGAGAGAATATCAATTACTTTAGGGTTGTTCAATCATTGCATAGATAATTAAAATTAAATTATCAGTCAAATAAATTAATTAAGATTGATTTAAGTGAATTTAAAATAACCTGGTTATAAATTAAACTTGGTTTTTTTCCTATTATTCTCTTATCAGTTGAAATAAAATTAATTCGTTCTATTTTATTTAGGTTTAGTTTAATTACAACTTTTCTAAATAGTTTAAATAATAATAGGGTTAACCAATTTTGGTAGTTAATATGCAATCTCCATGGGAATGATATCCGATTCACTACTTTATTACTTAAACGATTTTTTATACTTGCGAATTAGTCCATCAAGGTTATACTATTCTCACAGCGATTTATTTGTTAAATCGGGTATCTACTAAGTCTGTTTCGACCATGCTATATGAGATATGGGTTGAAAAATCGCTGAGTCATAGACATGTTAGGATTTGGGGTTGTTCAGTACATGTTAAGAGGTTGAAAATAGAGATATTGGAACCAAGATATGAGAAAGGTCATTTTGTAGGGTATCCCAAAGATAGTTTAGGGTATTATGTCTATTTTTTGGTTGATCCAAGAGTTGTGGTTGCTAAACATATTATCTTCTTGAAAGAAGCATTCATCCAGGAGGTTGGTAGGGGGAAGAAAATAGATTTAGTAGAAGAGCGGTCTTCTATTCCATAAATACCTTATAAGATTACTGAGCCTGGTGAAATGAGTCGTGTTATCGATCAATAAGTTCCTCGTAGGTTAAGTAGAATATTCCATCATCTGGATTGTTGGTATGGTTTATCGATGGTGGAGATACATGAATTATTTTTTTATGGGGATAGTGATCAATTAGTTGATCCTACTACCTATTAGGAGGCAATATGTAATATCGATTCCTCGTAGTGGCAAATAGCTATAGAATCGAAAATGGAGTCTGTGTACTTTAACCAAGTCTCTGTCTTGATAGATCTGCCTGAGGGAATTGTTCTCATAGGCTGCAAATGGATCTTCAAGCGAAAAATCAATGCTGATGGACAGGTTTCTACTTATAAGGCTCGATTGGTAGCTAAAGGATACCGTCAGCGTTAAGGTGTTAACTATGATGAGACCTTTTCACCAGTTGCGATGCTCATGTCCATCAGAATGATATTAGCTATTGTCGCAGACTATGACTATGAGATTTGACAGATGGATGTTAAAACAGTGGTCCTCTAAGGGTTTCTTGAAGAAGAGATCTATATGGAACAACCTCATGGTTTTGAGTCCGCTAATTCTTGTTAAGTATGTTTGCTTAAGATATCAATTTATAGTCTAAAGCAAGTTTCGTGGAGCTGGAACATCTACTTTGATCATGAGATCAAATATTTTGATTACATGAGAAACTCGAATAAACCATGTGTATATAAGAAAGCCAACGGGAGCAATGTTGTGTTCCTAGTCTTATATGTGGATGATATTTTAATTATAGGTAACACTGTGGACATGAAGACTGATTGTCTAGAGTATTCTCCGTGAAGGATTTGAAAAATGCTACCTATATTTTGGGGATTCAACTTTATAGAATAAAGTCAAGAAATTGATAGGTCTTTCCCAATGCTTGTACATAGAGAAGATGCTAAAGCAGTTTGGCATGCTGAATTCTAAGAAATGTCAGCTGCTTGTCAGACCTGGAATTCATCTTTCTAAAGGTATGTCCCAAACACTTTTGAAGAGAGAGATCGTATGAGTAAAGTACCTTGCGCTTCGGTGGTTGAGAGCCTTATGTATACGATGATATGTACAAGACCTGATATTACCTTCGTTGTTAGCGTTGTTAATTGATATCAAGCATATCTTAGTGAGAGTTACTGGATCATAGTGAAGCATATTCTGAAGTACTTAAGAAGGACTAAAGTTATGCTCTTGATTTATGGAGGTGGTAATATCCATGTGGATGGAGTCATAGATTCAAATTTTCAATTGGATGTTGATGATCACAAATCAACGTCTGGTTTTATATATCTCTTGAAGCTATGAGCTGGAAGAGTTCCAAGTAGGAAATCATAGTGGATTCAACCATTGAAGCCGAGTATGTGGTGGCATGTGATGTTACTAAGAAAGCTGTTTGGATTCGAAAATTACTTTCCGAGGTTGGTGTGGTTCCGTCCATTCTATCACCAATACTTCTGTAGTGTGACAATAATGGATCTATTGCTCAGGCAAAGAAACCTAGGTCTCATCAAAAGTCAAAACACATTGAACATCGATTTCACCTTATTTGAGAGATTATAGCACATGGGGATGTGTAGGTGCAGAGAATAGATTCAGTAAATAATGTTGTTGACCCACTCACCAATGCTATGACTTAGTCACAATTGAATCAACATCTTGAGAAGATGGGTATTCAATACCTGCCGATGGTGATGTACTAGTTGTATAATTTTGATGTAAATTAGCATTAGTGCAAATGAGAGATTTTTAGTGATGTGCCCTAATGCTAGATTTAAATGACTTTTGGCACATGTAATTGAAAGAAAAAATAGACACCCAAGAGGGGGGTGAATTGGGTTTTCAAAAATGTTTTTCTAGATGTTAAATAGTCTTTGAATGAAATAGTTTGAGCTTTTCAAAAAATAAAACTGGTGCTATAAATTTAATTTTGACAGAAAAAGATATGTAATGAATGTAAAATGAACTCAATACAAAAAGATTGATTCTTTTAAAGATTTAGAAAACTACTAGAATGAGTAATAAATCTAATAATAAGTTTGGTGAAAGAAAAACTATTACTAAAATAAGAATTTTGAACTTTTCTATAAATGAAATAAAAGTGCTAGAATAAAAGTAAGAAAACAATGCAACACACAAGGAATTTTATAGTGGTTCAGCTCAACTTGCCTAATCCATTCCCTTGGCTCCTTACCAAGGACTTTAACAATCCATTATAGCTTTTACAGGATCAGTTATAACATCAACTTTTTACATGTGCAGTTGTAACCTATGCTTTTCACAAGCTCAACAGTAACCAAATACAATCGATTTTTCAAGATTCAATTGAAATCATTGGCTTTTCAAAGGATAAGGTGTAAGCTCTCAAAGATAGATAAAGGGAGATTACAATTTAAACACTTTGGAGAAGCTCTTACAATGATTGAGAACAAAAGATAAGATAAGCTTCTCATAAATAAAAGAGAGATAAATTGAATATAAAAAGATAAGCACTATTTCTCTCTTTTTGTGATTGAAGATGAGAACTTGAAGTATTTTCTTGGCTCCAAATAGAAGTAGAAAGTGTTAGAGCAGCAGGCTTGTTCTTCATCTTCATCTCATTTCATAGTTATTGTCACAAGGATGAAAATCTACAAGGATAATTTTCTTTTTTTATAAAATAATCATTAGAATATTCAAATATCATGTTAAATGATTTATGAAAAATTTAGAGTTTTTTTGAAGACTTAACGGTCCAAACTATGCATTAAAAACACTTGCAACGATTAGTTCAACGCCTAGTTTAACGGCTATTTTTTTCAACTTTAGCACAAAAATAGTCGACTAACTTTCGCTTTTACTCGAGTAATTTTGTTATTAGTCGACTAACAGATTTCAATAATAGAGTAACTTTTGTTTGCACTCTATTATACTCAACATATAATCGATTATACTTATCAGCAACTCAATTATGCTCATTAGCTACTTGATTGAACTTGAGATACAAAGAGCTTACATAAATTACTCGACTATCACTTACTAATAGTCAATTGACCATCAACATACGCTCAATTCCACAAAAAAAAAAAAAAATACTCGATTAAATCCTCATAATCATTGGTCAAGCAATCATACTTGACTAAGGAAGAGGAATACCCGATTAATACAAGATTATACTTGATTTTTCTTATTTCCTAGTCAATTAACAAGGTGAAACACTTGGCTATCACTTTGATCACTGGATTGCTTATGATATAGCTAAAACCTTGTAATAAATACTTGATTAATGAGGGCATTCACTCGAGTAGTATCCAAACATACTTGATTATCCTCAATACCTTATTCAACTATCATTCAAACAACATATATTGTTTTGAATATCATCAAAACACTTTTCTGATCAACATAAACATCTAAACATAAACCTTAAGCTCAAACAAATAAGATGTTTAAAACACAAGTACGGTTTGTGAAAGTTGGATAAAACTAACTTTCTAACCACACTCACTTGGTTACCTAGAAAACCTTAGAAGATAAGAGAGATATTTCTCAAGCACATGGCTTTGAGAACAATATATGATATGCAACTAAAGATTTTCTCCTTTTAGACTTAAAGTAAGAATTAATCTACTTAGCACACAACATAACATACTTCATAGAAATACCATTACTCAAATAACTTTTCATTCACATATCATGAAACAAACATGAGTCAAATAACTTACTTGCTACTTGACTTATATAGAACACATAGAACATGGAAAATACGTTGAGCACAAAATATGTTACTCAACAAAGCACATCATCTAGCACGAAGATACTCTAGCTTGATTATAATGACATTTCATTTAAAACAAGAGAACACACATATAATATGAACAAGACATAAATGATTTCTTATTCTATAAACTAAATTCACATATGCTACTAATGCATACTTTAAGTAATTCTTAAAAGATAGAATCTTTAGATTTCTATTACTTAAATGCATTGTATCTAAACATAAGAAATACTAGGAAGTATTACTTGGAACACATACAACATTTTAATTCATTCAAGAAATATTCAAACTATATTTAGATGAATCATTTAATTGCATCTATATTCTTATTCGAGTGAATAACCTATCACTCAACTACAAGCCTGAAGATGGATTTTCAACAACTTAACCAAATGCTGCTTGAGATCAATAAACTCTAAATTCAACTAATAAAATCTCAAATGTTCTTTCATTAAATTTCAAAACATTGAGAGCCTTAAGAATTTGATACTAAATATCACATAGATAACTTAGGCTTTGTGAAATAGAACTTAGGATTATTTGTCTAAGCATTTACTTAAGGGCAAAGGTGCAAGATACTTATGCAACAACTAAAGCACATTGCTATTTGATTTTAGCAATGCTTCCACATATTTTGAATACTTAAGATATTCCCAACCTTAAACTTACTCTAAGTGTTATAAGGATATATGACATTTATCCATGACACTAATGCATTAGGATACCTAAGATATCCTTTGAGATCCTAGAGCAACCTATCAACATTCAGGTATATTAATAAATGAGATACAATCTTGATCACAAAAAATCATATTAAAAAAAAATAAGATTAATTATAAACAAGACATATTAAGGATATTAGCATAACCTTATCATGAAGAACAAGACAATATAAATCCCTCAAATGAAAACTTAAGTACCATCTCTTGAAAATATAATCATTTATTTAAACAATCTTGATATCTAGCACTTAAACATCAATTATGAAATATATAATACATTACTCTTTAACTTTAAGTAATGGTGCCACATAGATAACTTAAAATATCATGAGCTTCCATAAAACACGCATGCATTATTTTTAGGATGACCTCAAAGGAAAAAAATATATATATTAAAAGACATATCAATACAACATAAGGCTAAAACAATTTTAGCACATATGAAAATATTAATATATAAATCAAACCTATCAAGGTTCCTTATATATTCTCCAGGCAACCTCAACATAGAATAAGGCATATCATACTAAAAGATAATCCTTGACAATAAACATAATCAAGGCAACCTTATAAATATTATTTATCAATATAGGTTACCATATTCTTGACCAATATTATAAATAAGAATAACATAAAGTCTATATATATATACATTAAAGTTTTGGCACAATACAGTCATTATCAAAACATTTGGAACATAAAACTCAATAGCATTTAATGCATATGATGTATCTTTGTATATTAATTAATAAAAGGTAAGTTTATCTTCCTTCATAAACTCTTCAATTTGTTATATGAATGAGTCCTTAGATTTCCTATATTGAGAGTCTTATTCTTAAGTGTTGAGAACATATGACAAGATTCTCTAGTAACAAGATTTCTTAAACATTCCTGGTTCTTAGATTAATCAGATAGGGACTCTGATTAGTTAATTATGGACTAGCATGATGTTTACTACCTTGACTAGTATGAGTTACTAATGGTTAGAGGTGGTGAGTCACATACAATATGACATGGGGGCGTCTCTAGTAAACTCATGAGTGGTTGTTGGAGAGCAACACACTGAATGTGGCACCGATGACTGATCACATGACATTGTGGATAATGATTATGTCGTCTAGTTGCAATTGTGTATTTGTCCTTAGACTTGAACTGACACGGCTGTGTTGTGTATTGTATATGGGATTTACTAATGCGCCAAACCATCCAATTGTGAGGTGAGAATGTTCATCTATATAGTTTTGTATTACTGATATATGAAGACAGGTGTTCATAGATAGGATCTTCCACCCTTATTGTCACTAATGATGTTGAAAGATCATCCAAAAGGGGGGTGAATTTAATGTTTTGAATATTCTTCAAATATTTAAAAATAATAATGCATAAAAGTAGGTTAAGAGACATACTCTCTAACAAAAAAAAAAAAAAAAAATTGCAGCACGTTTATATTCACTGAGTTATAAAGATAATTTTGAAATACTTTAATTATTTGATATATGAATATATTCATATAAAGATGAATGTATTTAAAGAAGAAATTTAAGAAACCTTTTGCATCAAGAACAATCAGTTTGAAACACATTAAATTAAATGTATGCCTTATGAAATAGGTGTGCAACTTTATAGATTTGAAAAGCTTTTATTTATGCAATGAAAACTGATGTTTGGAAAATTTTTTATGCAATCAATAAGAACCATTGCAAAAATGCTTGAAGATGATTGAGTTAAAATAGGAATACATTGTTTAGACTAAAAAGAATGTTTTATGAAAATAAAATTTAAACTTGTTTCAATCATAGAGTTTTTATAAAAAAATATGAAGTGTAGCATTTGAAGATAAGAGTAAGAAAATTGTTGTGCTTATACCAATAAGATTCTGTTTGCATTTCTAAACTCTTACCTTTAGGTTTTATGGAAAATATATGTATTTTGAAAAGAATGAATGCAAGTAGAAATGTTAAAGACTCTTTATGGATGCAATAAAGGCTAAAACTAGTATGCATTGAAAAATCATGAGCCAAGTTTAAATATGAAAACATTTGCATAAAAAATATATATATCAAGACATAAAAAGAAAACAACACGACACAACAATTTAGAGTGGTTTGGCCAACATGCACTATGAGATTTTAGTTTTTAGGGCTTATCACTAATGATTTTGAATCAATCCACTATGGGATTTTAGTTTTTAGGGCTCAACTATAACCCATACATAGTTTTTACAAATTCTACTATAACCTCAACTTTTAGCGGGCTAAGTAGGAATCCTAGCTTTTACAAGAGCAACTGTAACCTTTACCTGAGACTTTTTCATTCTAGGTTGAGCCACAACTACTACCTTTTAAAGAATTAGATGTAACCTTAATAAGAGTTTTCACAAAAGATGTGAAGGGATTTCTCAAGAGAAAAATATGAGATAATACAATGACTTCAAACTTTCTCTTAAACAATAAAAGAGTTATAAGAATTTGAATGAATAAAGCACTCAACTATCTTAAACTAGTATCTGGTTTAAGAAGATTTACACGAATACTTTACCATATAACTTGCTTGGAGTGAAGAAGAATGAACATGAAAAACAATCACTCAAGCAGTGAGCATTGGCTCGAAAGAGCATGGCTTCGCTGTGTCTAAGTTTGGATTGGACTTGGCATTGTTCGGACAACAAAGACTTAGGCTTTCTTCAAAACGACCATCTCAATAACCATAATCTCTTTGTAAGACTTGGCCTTTTATAGAAGCTTGAGACTTGGATTTGTCTTGATACCTACACAAACTCACAACTTCTTTAATTTAACTGATAACAGTCAAATTTGTTAAAACCATATGCATATTAAATAGAAAAAACATTTTTCACATTATGCATAACCTTATTTATCATTTTTATATAAGAGAACATAGTTAGACTTCATAGAATAAAGAAATAAAGCTCTAACAGTCAAAATTGCCCTCTTTTTCTTCTTTGAGTAACAACTATATTTTTCAAACTCCGATGCCAATTACTTGACTAATTTGTAGACTTACTCGACTAATATAACTATTCATTTGATTGGACATATTAATTAATCGATTATATAGAAGTCTCACTCGAGTATGACCAAGTCATTACTCGACTGACTCCATAGCCACAAAGATTGTGAATTAATCACTTGACTACCATGCTAAGCTTAATCGACTAATAGAAACATTTACTGGAGTACAAAGATTTGATACACAATTATATTTAAGACTAGAGACTTAGCCAGATTCCATCCAACAATTACTCGACTAAAACAAATAGATACTCAATTATCAAAATACTTTAGTCGATTGATGAGAAAGCTATACTCGATTAGAGAGATGTTCAGAATTTTTATACCAAAAGATACTCAAGTGAAAATATTCATTACTCGATTTATTTTGAAATATCAGAGAGTTTTTATAAAACACTCGAGTAGGAGAATCTTGATAGTCAATTGAAAAGGTTTTTCTAAAACACATAGTCAACTAATTTGAAAGCATCCAAAGCATTTACTCAATTGAAAATATGCTTAGATTTCATAGCTATAGAAATACATGATTTTCTCAAAAGCTTACTCGAGTGTGAAGAATCAATTCTCGATTATAAAAATACCATACTCAATTGAGCTTTTAAGAAACATAGCTTTTGTAAGAACATACTCGAGTAGGTTTTTATGATAGTCAATTGAATCACTTTAATACTTGATTATTTTGAAGGCAATATCGATTCATCAAAAGCTTACTTAGATTAATAAACATTTTCAAAATCTCTATACGATTACTTTTCTTTTAAAAACTTTTCATAGAATACTCGACAATTACATGATTTAGATATATCAAAACCTTTTTCATACTTAGCCGATTTTTCATAAAGGTTTTCAGAATGCTTGACTAATACAGAAACATACTCAGCTATTTTGAAAGATATATGTATATAAGCCTGAAGTTTTCCAATTTAAAGGAATTTATATAAAATGGTTTGGAGATCACCAGTAAACCAAATTGATTGAAAAATATATTTTCTCCATAAATCAAAATACAAGTTTCTTAACAAAGGTAAACGTCCTATGTGGTCTATTATTAGTGTGACGGCAAAGTTCTTGGCCAAGGTAATATGATTAATCAGGAAAGTGTTTCCTAAGGTGTAACGCCCCACTTTTCCAAATACCATTATGATATCAAATACAAGCTAACATCACCTACGGCTGTTATGGAAACCCTTTCCAACAGAAGCATTGGATCGAACCTGCAAGCTTAACCAAAGCTAAATCAAGGGGTTTCCACCAGATTTCATTTCCAAGTACAAGAAATGATCACGACTTTCAATACTCCAAAAAGATAACAAATAACAGCAAGTACAATTGTAGGACACTTACACACACACACCTCTTACAACCTTGAGCACCCTATCTGCTATTTACAATATATTACTAAGGTTATAAGGGTACATAGCGAAATCAAAATTCCAAAGCTAGCGAAGCTCCACCTCCTTGCCCACGTTTTGACCTGGAACCTAAAACACTTGATATTTCTGATAAAGCTAGGACGATGAATGTCCTAGGAGTAAGAAACACCCGAGTTAGATATTACATCTATGTGAGTGATACAGGGAAAGAAACTATTCATGCAAGAGCAATATGCAGTTTTACCAAGAGACATATAGAAATAAGAACAAAATCTCCCAAGATCACAGCTCACCGTAAGGGCATGAGATCCTCTATGATACCCCATCAAATAGCCACAAATACAAACACCGAGATGTACGTGCAATAGGCAAGATTTGCTTAAATGCAACAAACACATAAAATATAACCTCTCGGCCCTCTTACACAGGCACGAGATATCCTCCTCATTTATCATGTATGAACCCCTCAGCCCTCTTACACAAGCTCGAGGTAGCCCTCTTACACAGGCCCACGTGGTCAACCCCCTTACATAGGCCCACGTGGTCAACCCCCTTACACAGGCCCCCGTGGTAGTTCACACATGACAAGCCACCAACTAGCCACAACCACCAAATGACAAGATGTATGACAAGTAAAAGGAATATGATCACAAGCCATGCACGAAAGATGTTATGGTCAAATTTGATGCAACAAAATAGAAAGGATATGCTCGAAACAAAGGGAACATGTGATGTAAGCAATAAACCATTCACAAGTGAAAACCAAGAGTGATCAATGGGAGTCAAGGAGTATGCGTAAGGACCACTCAAAAATGAAACCAAGAATGATCAAGAGGAAGCATGCACAAGAACCAATCACCTTGATCGTTTTCTCTTTGATAGCACGGTTTACAGCCCAGTTTCGAGCACTAGGGGCTGTTTCTGTAGAAATCACATACTTAAGTGAATCAAACCTTAAATATTTTTACACAGGGTTGTAGGTAATTAAAATAGGAGAACAACGGTGAAAATTTCAGGCCAATCGGAGGCTAAATGCGCTCTCACATGCCCCTGGAAGGGTGGCCACACGCTGTCTTCTTCTTTATTTTGCAACCCAAAATTAAAACGGCTATATCTTGCTCATTTGTTATCTGATTTGCTCTCCGTTTGAACCTACAAACTCCTCTTTTCATGCTCTATGATCCTAAAAAAATAAAAGTAGCTTAACTTCTCATTTTCCTTTATGTTTTGGTAGTTTTCCAGCCAGGTCTCTCTTTCCTTCCTTCTTTGCTTTTTCTTTGATTTTTCTTGCACTTGCTTTCTTTCCTTTCTCCTTAGCTTCTTGTGGCCCTAATTCCTTCCCTTTATATAGCCTTTAAATGCCCAAATCCTCAAGATTTCACTTGGCCTCCAAGTTGCTTATTTTCCACCCAAGTAATCATCACACTTTAAAATTTCTTCCAATCTTCTCAAGCAAGCTTCCACTTCCTCCAATCCTAGGCTCCCAACTACACTTCCAGGATAAGCTTTATCATCTTCTTTCCTTGCAAGCAACTCTTAGCCTTTAAGTTATCTGCTTTTCTTCCCTAGTAATGATGGCTTATCTTTGAAATTCTTTCCACTTGATTCTTTCTTCCTTTGAAAGCTTGTAATTCTTCCAATCTCATGCCTCCAATTTCCCCTCACATGGCTGATAGGTGTCTTTTATACACTTATTTTGGTCTATAAACTTAGCATTTATACATTCAATGAGCATAATTTCTACTTGATTTGGTTCTATATATGGTTATGTAGATGTGGAGCATGTGTTAAAGCGGATATGGAGCAAAAAGAGTGATTTTGGTGCATTATGGGAGTGAAATAAAGCTTGGAGGCATGGTCGGGTATCGAATTAAAAGAAAGCAAAAGAGTATTGAGAGCAAGAAGTTGAAGATGATAAAGCAAGAGGCTAAAGAAGAAGGCTAGCGGTCTTACAGCGGAATGCATACCGCTGTAGGACCGCTATAAGGTTTGCTTTCTCTAGCTCACGGTTCTACAACGGAATGTATACCACTATAGGACCGCTATAAGGCTTAGTTTCTAGAGCTCACGGTCTTACAGTGGAATGCATACCGCTGTAGGACCGCTCTAGGAATTAGTTTCTGAAGCTCACGGGTCTGCAGCAACAAGCATACCGCGGTAGGGATCAAAGCTTTGTGAAAAAGTTGTTTTAAGCCTGTTCCAATCCAAATAAAAGAGAAATAGACTCCTTCAAGGTATAGGACTTTGATAACCTAAAAAGGACTATATAAAGACTTATTCTTGGGAGATTTGGAATCTTTTGGGGGAGAAGAGAAGCGGACGGAAGATTGAAGACTACTCTTGGGTTGTATTTTTCTTTTCTTTTCTTTTCTAATCTTTCTCAATTCTTTGCTATGGATTCCAACTTTTTTCCTTTTCTTTTGATTGAGAGCATGCATAGCTAAGTTTTTATAACTAGGGTGAATGATGAAACCTCGACTTCTAATGGTTTGACTTAAAGTTATTCGGTTTGCTATTTTCTTATCCATTCGGGTTGATTGTTTGTTATGTTCATAATGTTGTTTTGATACTTGATCACCATTGGAACATATTTGTGATTTGTATTGCTTTCGAGAGATTCAATATGGATTAGACATGGTAGCAAACAACATAGGGTCCTATAATAGGTAGAGATACTGTTATGCCCTATGAAATCATTTTGTGATGATCTCTGTGATTGAATGCATGTTTATATGTTCGAAGGTTGACTAGAGATAGTTAATCTCATATATATTCATAGAACTGAATGTCCATCGAGAGAGGCTTTTGGTTATGATTGGATCATCGATTTTCAACCTAAGATAAGGAATAACAAGACCCGAGTAACGAATAATTGAATCATAGAAGGTCGACGGTGGATTCACAAACCCTAGTGCCTTAGTCTTGTGAGTTTTAAATCAAAGGAATTATTTTGTTTGCATCTTTTATTCATAAATTAGTTTTCATTACAGTTGAATTCTTTGTTAATGTGTGTGTTAGGTTAAGGTTAAATCAATAAGAGTAAACGTCAAAAGTTAGTCCTCGTGGGTACGACACTCTATTCATCACTGTATTACTTGTCACGATCCATCCACTTTCGGGATAGAATTAGGCGGAAAGTGGCCTTCAAAGCAACCCTTCTTATCCCTTTCTTTTGGTGAACCAATAGAATTCTTCCAAGTTTATTTACTTTGACTTTAAGGTGTAAGTAATTATTGTTATCACCAAAGCTTTAAGACTTTTAAGTTAACTCTCCAATCCAATTTCTCCAACTCAAAGCTTCTTAAATAAGCATTTATCATTACCATTATTCTTATTGTTGGAGAAGTTATCCTTTGATATTTGCATTTAAGTCCTTAAAACCATTTCCATTTACACTTAAGCCTAAGACTTCCATTAAAACACTTTATTGCAACATTCAACCTTTACATTAAATTTTGGGGTATTACATAAGGTGTCATCTAGTTACACTGATAAGATCAAACACATGGTTATTGAGTTTGTGAGTTTATCATTGCATGACTCTCACTTGGTCGGGATGCTAGGTGATGAAAGAATTATAGTGCACGGTAATCATCAACTGCATTGAGCTTACTTGAAGTTAAACTTCATTGCCTTCAATATTGTTCTAGACCACTACTAGGCATTTCCCAAGACCTCTCAAATCGTCACTGAAATATGGAGAGATTCATGTGATGGGTCGAGGTGTTTCAGCCGGTGCCAAACGGGTTTTGGTGCTATTTGTTTGCTAGCGGACAATAAACTTAGAAAGTCACACACCATATAGTATAACACCTGGTATCCACACTGTGTATCAATTTAGTGTCTCTGACATCATTAATAGTTAATGATGGTTTTAGATATGTCATTAAGTGTTAATGACAACAATTCATTAATTGTTAACGGGCCAGGTTACGGTTAGCTAATTGTTAGTGGATTAGGTTGTAGTTTCTTCTAGAAATAGCAGCAGAGTTAACTGCCCCATTTAAAGAGTCAATTGTCGCAACAGTCGACTTCTTGAGGCTGCCAGTCAACTCTCGCACTGCCTCAGCCAATTTCTACTGCAGTACATATGGTAATATATTGGGTGGGTTGGTGGAGGCAATTGGTAGAGAAATTTGGTTGGGAATTGGTGAGGAATTATTGAGGCTTCACTTGGATGCTTCTACTTCTCTTGTCCTTTGCTTCCTTCCGTTTTTGCTTCTGATTAATTTTAGGTTCGTGAACGTTAGGCATGGTGAGACACACAAGTGCCAGTAAATCGAAACCCTCAGGCTAGCACGGGATGAGGGTCACATTGTGGTACCGGGTAGCTGGCTAGGTGTGGAGGGACTAAGCCCACCACAAATTGAGGTGGATTCAATCTCGATACAGAAACAATTTCTGTACTTATCCTAACATTGGGCGACAAGTCTGTCATTTATTGTATTTCATGTAATAAAATATCATGTTGTTTAAATACCCAAGCTATGTATGGTATGTGTATTTATGTATTCTGCTATGCATCTTTGATGTATGTAAAATTTTTTAAATTTACTTGCACCACCATACATGTATTCCAACATAATCAAGGGTTATCACTTGAAAATTTGCTAAAGGCCCACCATGGGGTTTAAATACTACATAGTCTAAACAATTGAGATAGGTTAAAACCACCCCATGGTCCTTTGAGTAATATAATTTAAATAGTTCAAGCCTCGAAAGAGAAAAACCCTAAATCAAAGTAAGACCCATAACAGGCACACTGACATAAAGGGTCATTCCTAGCTTTAACCAATTTATTGTCATTAACATATACTTAATTTGTTATTTCCCTTATATCTTGTGATGAACTAACATTCAGATGTAGTAATAATCAACAACACAAAGAAGTAAGGAAAGAAGAGGACAAAATGTAACTTTCATTCATAGGAAAAGGAGAGAAATACATGTCAAGAGTTAAAGGAAAAAGAAAATACATTCAAAAATTCTATACTAAGCATCCGTCATCGATCTTAAGAGAGAAGCCGGTGGATGGCCGACTATTGAAGAAGCATCTAGAGAGACAAAGTCCTCAACCCCATCTTGGCAATTTGCTTCGAAGTCCCTAGGGGCACGAATCATCTTGCCACCCCTAAGGTCTTGGGAATATAGCTCCCAAAGGCCCGTAAGGTTTTCCAAATCATCCTTAAGTTGGGATGTAAGGAAAGTCCTTGGGCTTGTAGGATCCAAATTATATCGTCACTAGTCCAAGACCTCAAAAACCTCCACGTCCAGGGTGAAGGTCAACTTAGGAAATGTCTCCCCATGACGTTGTTCTTCAAAGAAAGAGCGAGTAAGGTAAAAGTTGTACTTGGTGAAACAAGAGGCATATCATTTCTTCCTATCATAGCATTCCTAGGAGAGTCAGTATTTCCTAGTTGCCTCCCCTCAAATGACAAAGCAGTCACCTTTAGTTGCTGCTTAGAAGCTCTACGTTGTTCATAAAGAGCGTATTCTTGAGCCTGACTAGAAGACAACTCATAGGTCCACAAGGAATGCTCTTGGATGAGTGCCTTTTGTGTCATCTGTAGTTCATCTAGCATTTGTTAAAACACCTCATTTTCTCGGTGAAGATCCTGGACCTCCTCCCTGAGGGTCGAGGAACTAATACAAGCATTGAGTAGTTTGGTATGTAGTTCCTCGACCTCATGTTCCAATCGCCTATTTTTGCCTTTGATGGCGTTGCGCATTCTCATCCCATCTCTATCTCTATCTCTATCTCCTCCATCTTTTCATTTGTTCTTCCATAAATTGGTGGTAAGCCAACACTGGCAGGTTGGCCACAACCATTCCATGCATGAAGCCCCTAGAAAATATAAAAAAAAAGAATATTAGAAAGATGAAGAGGCTTTCGAAAAGAAAATACAATTGTAACAAAAATGGCTCACCCCAATCAACTGCCTCTTAGGGCCATTGAGAACTTGGGGGACATTCACAAAGAACCAGTGCTTGTCTCTAGGTAAGACAGTGGAATATATGAGATGATCAATGACTCTTGGTTCTATCATGGAGTCGAAGTCAATCACTTCAAGATAAACCTAAAAGTGATCGCTTCTAATTCTTTTCCTGCTAAGGAGCTATATCAGGCATAAGTTGGGCTCCCTTATCTTTGAGAGAATAGGACAGACCCTATCACTGACTTCACCTTTAGTGTCTTCTATTCCTTTCGAAAGGGGATATAAGGTGGTTACACTGGACCCAATTGTGGTGATAATGCTCATTCAAATCTAAGTATGAAGTGACCTCTTCATTAAATTAAGAACTAGCGGTAGGTAGAGGAACCTCTACATGATCAGCTTCAAGAGGAGGATTGACTTCAGGCAGTGGCAGACGATGAGAATCTCGAATGGGTACGGTTGGCTCTGTGAAGATAAATGAAGTAGCTACTCTCTTTCATGAAGGCAAAAACACTTCCAAGTTGAGGGGTGAACATCTTTTATTGGCGTGCGAGATGCACCTCCACACTCTTGTTGAGTAGCTACCCTTGTGAAATCCATCTTTGTAAAACAAAAAAGAGGAAATGAGTTAGCTATAGAAAATGCCAAATGAAAAAGATTTTTATGATGCAAGAAATGTACCCAGATATGGGGCTGCTTCTATGGGGTTGTGGATGTCTGTGAAAAGGATGTGGTTCTTAAAAAATCCCTTGTGTCTTCCTCCCCATTGCCTTCATAATCTTGGTCTTTACTAGTCGAAGTCAATGCTAGTAAGGGAGTGGGATAGGATGGCCCGAGCACATTCTCAGGAAAAACACCCCATCTCGTAGCCATTATGTTCTTAGGGGTTAACAAGTCTTATAGGTGACATGGCCTTTGAGAAATTAAGGCTTCGATGGGTCGTCTATACACAACCTGGGAGTCTTTGGGTTTAAGGAGCGCCTCCGCTTGAATATGCTACTTGTTGTCCCAACACCAATGGACCAGGGCATCCCATCTAAGCTGAGGCTCGACCACAAACCATTGGGACTTGAAATTGTCAACTTTATTGGATAGATCATGAAATAATTTTTTGAGGTCCCGTAATCCTTTGCAACATAAAGAAAATGACCTATTGGTCAACTATCCTCAGCCTATAGAAACAATCAAAGAGTAAGACTGAAGGGATTATGCCTCTTTGATGGCATAAAATTGTGAAGCCAACTAGTTGGGCCCAATTGTTGGGATGAAGCTGGGCTAGGACGATGTGTTGGGACCACAACCATTGCATGCCAAAATCTGGGCATTGTTAAACAAAGCCCTAAAAAGAAGAGAGGCTTTGTGTATCTCGATGCTATTCCTAATGAATTTGGCAGGGTAGGTCTCTTCCCGCCTTGGATGTCTGACAATGAATTCTCCCTAAGTCTCTCACCTCCAATTGGGAGCTCTTCCCATAAAGAATTTGAACTTGAGGAGGAGGAGGAGTTTCTTAGTTCTAGTTATGGTGACTATAAGAAAAGAGTCATCGAATAAATACCTTGGCAATACTGCGGGTGATTGAATAATGTTGAGAGAGGTTACCAAGTGACTGAGTGCCAAGAGAGGTCATGGGTGACTGAGAGCCAAGAGAGGTCACGTGTGACTAGGAAAGGTCGAGAGGTCATTGGGTGACTGCTAAAGCCGAGAGAGGGCCACTAAGAGACTATACAACAAGTGACTAAGAATTACCTAAATAATCACTTTAGAACTTGCACAAATGTCAAATGATTGATCAAACACTCCCTAGGTCCCCTTTTATAGTAGGACCCTAAGAGCCGAAAGGTTGAAGAATCTATGTTGAATAAAACCGAGGGAGGTGAAAAGTCAGAAAATGTAAGCCATGTGATCTAATAACTCAAAAATTAATTAAAAGACATTAAAAGAGTAGCAAGGTATCCACTCAAAGACAACATGATGAGAGGGGAAGGTACTCTTTCTCTTGGGACACGCCAAAAAAAAAAGAAAAGAGTAGGGAGCAATTGGTATGCCCAATGATGAACCTAAGTCTAAAGAAGGAGGCCCACAGGCCCATTGAGTGACTGGCCCACAAGCCCATCGAGTGGCCGAAAGACTAAAAAGAAACATGAGAAAGAAACTAAATGGCTAAGAGACTAAAGTGGTAAAGAGATCAATATGGTCGAAAGATTGAGAAGATCGACTAACCTCACACACGAGAGACCTAAGTGACCTTTCCTAAAAGCCATTCTCGACGTCACCGAGAGACCTTTCCAAGAGAAATTCTTAGGTCAACAAGATCTATATTTGGGAGCCTTTCTCAAAACAATGTAAGAGACCCTTTCGGGAGACTATGGACCTCGAGAGACCTAATCTCCAAATACGACTCACATGAGATAGTGAACAACAAGTCAAACCTACATCTGATATGTTTGTCTACAGATTCAGAAAGGTATCCACTATGCCCACCAAAGAATGCGATCTTTCTAGTATCTTACTCTCTATAAATAAGAGAACCCTCATTCGATAGAGGTACACTCAAAACTTTACACTTACTATAGCTCTATTTTCTCTGCATTCTACACTCTTATTTAGAGTCTAACTTAAGATCGAAGGGCCTACACTAGAGGTCACCCATAGACTTTGATTGAGACATTTTTTCAATATAAATAAATTTATTATTGTATTTAAGCAACAACAATATCATATCAAATATTAAACATAATATAATATCAAATATTATATATTTTGTTGTTGCTTAACTACAACAATGAATTTAGGTATGGGAAACCATCTAAGGATAGCACAAGGGTGGGTTATCCAGATGATGGGTGACTCTCTGGAACGATAAATGACTCTCCCGGGGTGGAATGACAACGATGGATGACTCTCCCAAGGTGGAATGATAGTGATGGATGATCCCTCTAAGTGATGGATAACCTGTCTAGAAAGATTGGTTAGGAGCGCAGGTTAGGATCCCCATGCAGGCCATCCAATGCCTAAATTAGTCTCTCAAAAGTATGGAATACTTGAATGCAGGAAGAAAATGTGAGTGGGAGAGATGACATATCCGGCAAGGACCCTTCTATTTATAGTGATGGAAAACGCCAACATGTGTTAGACAGTCCGATATTCTCGACAAATAACTTTGAAGTAGTTTTTAAGTCAGCTCTCTACTAGAGTCACCCCTACCATAGGCAGCTATATCTTGGCCAACATACCATGCTGACTCCTTCATCCAGTGTGACGTTCGAATAACAAGAAAAAATCTCCTAAATAATTTTATTTTATGGCAATTAGTGCTTTGTTTTTTTTTTTTTTTTTTTAAGAAAGAAGTGAAAAATTGGTAAGAAAAAAAAAATCATTTCTTAAATAGTTCTAGGTGACCCGTGCTCCTATTTGTCTGTTTTTGAGCAAGAAATAAGCTGACAGTCATAGTGGTGAGCTTGTTCCCAATTGGGCAGAATAAGGCTCACTAGATTTGACCCAATTTATTGTCCTTGCTTGCATCAATCTTCGATTAATTTTGCTTACCCAAAGATTAAGGATTAATTTTGTAGGCGCCGCCGGAAGGAGTGTGTGTTTCACGTGGTACGTTTAATTATCACGTTATTAAAACTAATGACCATCATAGCCAAATTATATAACCTAAAGTTCTATTTAAACACGAAGTGTTTGACCTTCAATATTAATGATGAATATGTAGTTATATACTAATAATTTCTTTTAAGAATCGTTTTACATGTACCGACAAAATGTAAAAGTCCGATAATCGAATTGGACTTTATAGATCAAATTTTATTATTAATCATCGAGTTTTATCAATAATGAAATTTGACCGGATTTTATCATGGGATGAAGCCCAATCAGGCTCCATCAAGGAGACTTTATTTAGATGCGACAATGATAAATTAGGTAAGAATATTTTAAATTTTGACACATTCGATCATCCTGTCAATAACTTAATTATTTGTATAAAAAATATTTTATTTTATTTTAATCATCAATACTAAATATGACATGCAATGCCAAAACTAGCCGCATGCTCAATTCTCAAAGTCTCCAAGTGTTTATATGTATAATGGAACGCATGCAATTCACACCCACCTACCTCAAAACGACAAGCACAGACAGAACGCATGTCCCATCTATCCTGGTCTGCGGATTATGACAACTTCTGTATATGCATGTCCTTTGACTCTAACCATTCATTAGGGATGCATGCATGCATTCAACAAGAGGAATAAAATTTTGGTTTTCTCCCCGGATTTGATATAAAACCACAATCTACAATCTAGCGTGTGGAATAAATGGGCACACGAGTTGGAAGCAGACAACTTTGCAATGGTTCCCAAATCTCTGAGTTAGTGACCCGCAGGCGACAACGTATCTTCGGTGACGCTCCGGTGGCCGCATGAGCGCCCTCTGGACGGCTGGACCCACACCACATCACGTGGAATAAAAAATTTGTTATTGTTGTCGAGTGGATGATAGATACGTTGTGCCTCCAATTGCGAGGTGATTTCAACAACTTTAATCCCTCAATAACAATAATTTAATCTTTTTTTGAAAAAAAATATATAAAATTAGGTAGATTTTTTGAATTTTGCTACAAGCACATCACGGGCTACAAATGAGACTACAGAAAATGATTAAATGACAAAAATATTTCTCACTTTTTACCCTTCTCTCTCATCTCTTTTCCTTAGCGACTCTATGTCCTTTCATCTCCTCTCTCATTTCCCATGGCCACCTCCAGCAACCACCTCTCATCTTTTTTCTCTCGTTATCTCGCTCTTCGTCGCTTGCACTCCGACTGCTGTTGTATCCTCTTTCTTCGCAATGAAAGAAAAGGATGCAGCGACGGTCGACATGCGAGAGGCAAAAAATAAAATGTATTTTCGTCATTTTTTGTAGTCTCATTTGTAGAGCGCGATGTGCTTATAGCAAAATCCTTTTTATGATTACAAATTGTTTTATTGAACCCTTACAACTATATATATTAAAGTATGATCTCCCTTTCTTACTAATTAATGTTATTTGTATTGTCTCATCCTATGATAATTATCCTGAAAATTAATGTATGTGTTAGGTAAAGAATGTACATTATTATAGTTTCAATCTTGGTAAGATCTTTGACCCATGGTTTATGTAGTTCTAATGATATTTTGTCTCTTTGACTAAGAATTAATTAATTAATTAAAAGAAACTTTAGTAGAAAGACAATGTGAATACAAATTCTATCACAACAATCATCGCATGTCCCAAATTTTTGTTTTTATACTACGTCACACATTTAGCTTTGACTCGTGGTATATAAGTAAATTAATATTTAATATATTTTGATAGTTCTATTAGGGTTCTAGTTTAGTGATCAGTAACAAACGTTAATGAGGCTATTGTTTTGAGTTTAAATTTATTAACCTCAAACAATTTCTTATTAGGCCTCAGGTAGTATATCTAATTTATTAAAAATTATATTTATTTAGTATTTATTATTAAAAAGTTTATCATTTGTCCTTATTTTTTGTGGCTATGATATAGAACAAGGTAGTTAAAATCAGGATTTTAAATGGGATTGAAAAAAGATTCATAAAATCGAATCGTAAAATCGTAAGATTTTATAGACAATTAAAAATACTCTATAATTTTTATAAATATATGTTTATAATAACATAATTTTATAAAAAATAAATTAATATCATTTAATAACCTAGTTATTCCTTATTATAATTCAAAAGATGATGCTTCTAAAATATAAATCAAAACTAACATGTTGGTATAGACAATTTAAACGCAAAATATAATTTAAAATTCTTTAGAGGATGATTCTAATATTCTCTATTAGATTTAAGTTATAATTTATACTTGAAGCATAAAATCGTTTGGGGGTCTCTGAAACGTAAAATCATAAAATTGTACACATAAAATTAGGATTTTATAGAATTTTATCCCAAATAAAATTTTACATGGGATTTGAATCGTTTGGGGGTCTTCGAAGCGTAAAACCGTAAAATCGTATGAGTAAAATTAGAATTTTAACAATAATGATGTGGAATGGTTGTAAATAAGGTTCTGTTGTGTCAACATGTTAAGTGTGTGTCTAATGAAATAATGAATACATGTAATTAGGTTTAGAATGTGTTGTTCAAATCAAATCACTCTTGATATATTGTTTATATTTCGAACTATAATCAAATCAAGATATATTTGAAATTACTCAAATCATAACTTAGCTATTTAGGCGATTTAGGTAGTTTCAACTATAATATTAGCAACAATTAATAAGAAAAATAGAAGGCTACCAACAACAATTATATATTTTTTTATTTTTAGTTGAGAGTGAAGTAAAAAAAATTAATAACATTTTGATCATTTCAAAAGCTTTATTCCAAATCATTAAACCAAACGTTACGAATTTATTGTTTTGCTTGACAATTAACTAAAATTCATAGTTTTGTGATTAATTAAAAAATTTAAACAATAAAAAATTCAGTTTTTACAAGTGATCAATTTAGCAATGTACGAAAACTTAAAATTCAAACCAAACTATTTCAGGCGATTTTTAAAATTATCAAACCATAATCGATTATTTATTTTGTCACCCTTAGGGAAGTTATACAATGTTGACTTCTCTAAGGCCTTCTTAGACATCACTCAAGGGGTGGGTTTTTAGTGGTAGATCTTATTCGAAGGCACCATGTGGGGAATTGAGTTAGTCCAATTGCATATCCAACCATATCAAGACTAATATATGCGAATGTATTTTAATGAAAGAAAAACAGTTTATTAGTTTGGGTGTGAATAAACAAATGACTTATGAAAATTGAATTGAGAACTATTTTCCTCCTTTAGAAGAAAAATGCTTTTTTTTTTTTTTATAAAAATATTTTTCATCCAAATACTAAAAAATAGGTAATACATCTCTTCTTTTTTTTTTTTTTTTTTTTGTACTTTGTAACAAATAAAACACAAGTAAATCATTCATCTATTTTCTAGGAACTTCTAAGGTGTTAAGGGGTGCAACACAAAACGAAAAGAGAGTATAGTACAAAAACAAGTAGAATGCATTAAAAAAACAAAGAGGTGTGGTATAAAAACAAAAGAACAAGTATCAACATCTTTTTTAGCATTTTAGAATTCATTCTAGTAAATTTCATATATCACTTATAAGATTGGCTTAAATTGCACTGACCCATTCTTGTGTTTTCAAAAATGGCACTACCTTTCCTTATGTTAATTACTGCGCAACACATACTCCCCACCATTAATTAATGATAGTTAATTTTGTGAGAATCCCCTAAACATCCCCCTCTCTCTTTATTCTCTTCTAAAATCACAAAAAGTAAGAAAAAAACTAATTTTTTTTTATAGAATCACAAGATGATAATTAGCAATGGGTTTCTTCCCTATCACCGAGCTTCGTTCAACAATGGAAAGAGGGAGATTTTCAAAACCAAAAATTATGGGGGTCAACAATCGAGAGAGGGAGATTTTCAAATCCATATTTGGTCTAAGTTTAAGCTTTTTGAATCTTACCTAGTCTAGGTTTGAAGAACCCAAATTCAAGGTCTTCATTTCAGCAAAGGAATCTAGTTCACAATAGTGGTTTCATGGTGTTATTTAAAAAGTGGTCATGCATCTTTCAACTTTCTTTCTTTCATTTTTAAGGTCTTTTTTTCTTTTCATCTATAAAGGTCAAAGAATTGAAGATAAACCTAGATCTGATTGAGTTTAAATTTTTGAAAATAAAGAACCCAAATGACTTCTTTACGCTTCAAAGACTTAAACTAGGATCTAGGTTTAATATGGAGGTTTGATCTAGGTTTGTTCTCATGTGGATAGAACCCTTTAAGATTGAACCTTGGTTTTCAAAGGGTTTCAAACCCAATTATTATTATTAGTTGCACCAATATTTTTCATCCTCAATAACCAAATTTGGGTTTGAAAATCTGGGTTTCGAAGCTTCAAACCCAGTTTTGAGTTCAAATCTCCAAACCGTTTAAAGATTTTGTTATAGCCCTTCCTCCGGGGGTAGTTCTCCTTGAGAAGGTAGCATTCTCGAGAAAAGCAATTCTCCCAAGAGGGTTCTTCCAAAATGACCTTGCAATAACTTTCTTGAGACTAGGTCCTTGAAACCTTACTTCGTAGGATAACAATCTTCTTGATCAAGCCCAACACCTAGAGGAAGCCTAGGGAGACCCATCTCCCAAACACTTCTACCCCATGTTGTCTCGTATAACATGGCTCGCCTACTCCAAGCTCTCATTCCCTCAGGAGACTTTTCCTCCAGGGGGATTTGTCACGAAGGCCCTATTCCAAACTTAACCACAGGATAAGACCACGTGTACTGGAAGCACTTTGCATTCTCACACGTGCTTGTCATGTGTCCTAATCAGACCAACGACTGTTAATAGCCCTCAACCGCCCCTATTTTTGGGCTTCAAGTTGACCCAAGTTTTTGGACCTTTAATCTCCCCCTCTCGAGATCTTCTCTCTTTACTTTTACTTTGAGCAACCTTTTAC
Source organism: Diospyros kaki (assembly GCA_036245055.1). NCBI lineage: Eukaryota > Viridiplantae > Streptophyta > Magnoliopsida > Ericales > Ebenaceae > Diospyros > Diospyros kaki. The sequence continues at coordinate 12,283,402 of BSEG01000003.1, forward strand.
ATCCCAAACACCTAATAACACCATTTTTTTAAGGAATTCATTTCTTCCAGATACTTAGCACAATATTTCACTGCATGTTGCATTCTGGACTTCACTATGACATTATCTGACTTAAGTATTAGAGGGCCTGCGTGGGAGAAATCCCTATGTGCCTTCTCACCTATTCTTGTCTTGTCGACCATTCTTAGGGAACATAACGACTCTCCTAAACAACGAGAGTCCACCCCCAAACTGGCATGGCCTCTATTCCTTCTCCAATCCCACACCAGCTATCCTAGATAGCAAATCGAGCTTTCTTTGGGGCCCATCCTAGCTGTTGAGTTTGTTCTTAAATGTTTTGATGATTATTATTGTATGCAAAACTTTAATGTAAGTCTTTTTAAGAATGCTTGTTATGTTATGAATATGTAGAAAGTATTTTATCCTTCTTTATATTGCTTAAGCCTATCTTGATAGAATATGTGTTAAGCTTGCCTTAAGAACATATAAGGTCAAGAAATCTTGATAGGTTTATCTTTTAGTATAATTTATCTATTAATGATCTCATATGCATTAAAGTTGTTTTAGCCATATGCTTTATTGATATATTTTTTAATATGCCTCTTTTTGTGGTCATCATAAAGATAATGCAAGAGTTGTTTGTGGAGCTTATGATATGCTAAGTGTTTTATGTGGCAGTATTACTCAATGTTAAGAGTAATGTGTTCTATATTTTAGATATGATATCTAAGTGTTAAACATCAAATTTTTGAGTAAATGATCATATACTCAACTGATGGTACTTGAGTTTTGATTTATAAAATTTAAATTGTCTTATCCTTCATGTTAAGGTTTTGCTAATAACCTTAATATGTTTTAGTTGTGATTAATCTTACTTTTGTTTCTTATTTGTAAATATGCTTGATATGTCAATAGGTTGCTCTAGGATTTCAAGGGATATTTTAAGTATCCATAATACAGGAGTGTCATGTGGATCTCATGATGCTTAGAGTAAACTTAAGATTGAGAAATATCTTAAATATTCAAATTATATGGAAGCATTTGTTAAATCTAGGAGCAATGTGTTTTATTTGATAAATAAGTATCAAACATCATTGCTCTTAAGTAAATGTATATATGCTTAGACAAGTGATTCTAAGGTCTAATTCATAGAGCCTAAATTCCTAAAGTTCTCAAGTCTTGAAATTTTAAAAGGACCTCTTGAAGAACTTTTCAAGTTGAATGAATGTTGCTTGTCTAGTCTAAGAATTAAGTTTAGGATCAATGCATTTGAGTAATAGAATTTTGAAATGTCTATCTTTCAAAAATTATTCAAAATATGCATCAATAGTAAAATGTGTATAATGTTTTAAATATTTGGGCTTATAGAATGGATATCTTAGATATGATTTATTTGTCTTATATGTGTTCTTGTTTCGTGTGTATATAAATAAGATATCATGATGCTCAGGCTAGTGCATTCTTGTGTTAAATGATGTGCTTTGTTGTTGTACATATTTTGTGCTCAACATATTTGGAATGTTCTATATCAATCAAGCAACATGTAAATTACTTAATTTATGTGTCTTTCATGTGTATATATTTGATATGTGAATGAATAGTTATTTGAGTAATGGTATTTCTATGAAATAAATCATATTGTGTGCTAAGTAGAATAATCTTTCTTTGATCAAGAAAGAAATATTTTTAGTTGAGTAACATATATTGTTCTCATCTTGTTGTCAAAGCCATATGCTTTAAAAATATTTCCTTTATTCTCTAAGGCTTTTTATGTAACCAAGTGAATGTGATTGGAAAATTCGTTTTAACCAAGTTTCACAAACAACACTTATGTTTTATATTTCTAAGCTTAATGTTTATGGTTCTTATTTAGATGTTGATGAGAAAAGTGTTTTGATGATGATATTCAAAACAATATATGTTAATTGAATGATAGTTGAGTAAGGCATAAAATAAATCGAGTAAAATATTGACCTAAGCTTTTGAATATATGGTTTTATCTATTTACTCAAGTAAATGCTCTCAGTAGTCGAGTAAGTGTTGTTTTTATACTTGACTAATTATCCTTTTGTACTCAAGTAGATCTTGCAAGTTTCTACAACATCAAAAGTATTCGAGTAATCAATTTTTTGCAATCGAATAATTATTCCAAGAGAAATGTCAAGTTTCATTACTTGAGCATTAGTTGATCAATAGTCAAGTAATTTTTTCTTAGACAGAGATTGTGTCTTTGTATTTGAAATATTGTTCTTATAATCAAGTATTTTTTATTTATAATCGAGTAAAAGTTTATGTATAATCGAGTAAAAGTCCAAGTCCATCAACAACTCCACCAACACCTCCACATTTTTTTCTCTTTCACAGTTCCAACCATTCACCGCTCCTCTTTCTTCTGGTTACTGCCCTTGTTTCTTTAGCGATTTGCCTCCAATTATCGATGCTTCACCTACCACCTCTGGCTACCATTACTTCACTTGCCGCCTCTGGTTACCTTTACTTCACTCAGTGCCTTTCTTGTTCTTCCCCTCTAATATATATATATATATACAACGGGCAACTATGAGATTTTTAATTTCTCTTCTTTCTTTTTTTTTTCTTGCCATGTCTTTGTTTGCCTATCTGTGTATGGTTGGAGAAGGAGGGGGTAGATGGGAAAGAGTCGACAAGTTACCAATTTCTTTTTTATATAGTCAACTAAATGCTTACCAGCATATACATTTTATAGCTAGTGAACTACACTATAGATGCCTAAAGTAGAAAAAATATCATCATTTAATTTGGGAAGAATGCTAAAGGAGACCATAAATTAGATTATTCATGTAGGTTCAAAATGGCACTTGACGTCAACTCAACTTATTACATTCTCAATAAGAAAGATCGAATAAGCTTTAATTAATGTAGCACATACAACTAATGTGGACACTTGAATAGAGTTGTAACTTGTGAGCCAATCATAAGAGTTGTGAATTGGCTACATCTCCTATAAATCTCAAATATATTTTGATTGATAAAAGTATTTTTGTTTTAATACTTGGCAATACATTCATCTTTATGTTTTTCCTATTTAGATGAATCCCAAAGGGTGTAGCGATGTTAATCGGATTATAATGAGATCATACTAATGAAATCGAATGACTTGTGCTTCATTCTTAAACTACTCTTGGTCGTAGGACTATATAGTGGGGCCCTTTATAGTACCGTTAAAATCGGTACACACTATGCATGCTTGCAAGGGGTAGTTGACCTCATTGACTACTTGTGTGGTGACACTAATGCAAATGTCTAGTTGCTCATTGTTGAATGAGTTCACTAAATGACTTAACTCGAGAACACCTAAATGGTAACTCCTATTAAATGTCAATTGGGAGCTCTCTGGGGCGACAAGTGCTTGTAATCCCTTAACTTGAGGTACTACAGTTATCTTGTATGAGGAGCGTCATGCCTTGATGCCACTGTAAGATGGATCTCTAATAGGGTGGTTATTGGGTATGATTTGAATCATACGAAGGTAGGTGAGTACGGAAGATGAGATCTATCGACCTTTGTAAGAATCTCAGAAGGTATATGCCCTATGTGAATGATGAATTCATAACCCAAGAGGTCATTGGCCAATGCAAATAGTTGAGAATTAATAAGAGTTATTAATTCAACTATAGGAGTTGTGGACTTAGCATTCATATACATAGTGTTGGTTATTATAGGTTTGACCTTTCACCATACTTCTAGATTGTACCAGGGCATTATGATCGAGAGATCGAATAGCATTGGAACTTGTTGCAAAAAGGTTCATCTGAAGTGTCATTTGCATTTCATTATGATATAGGGGCCATGATATGTTGTTAGACGTCAATCTTTGTCTAAGGACAAGATGGTAATTTTTAGTCATGTAATGACATAAATTACGAATCTTAATCAAAGAATTTGATTTGGAGTAGGATCTTTAATTGCCTTTTGCCATCTCTATAGTGAACCTACAAGGTCACACATAAACAAAGAGAAGCTTTATGGAAAATTCAATGGGACAGAAAAATATTTTAGTCTAGATGAATTGTGGGTTTTTTGGGTGAGCTATCACTCATGAAAAAGTCCACAGTTAGTTCATTGTTCTTTAATTTATATTCATAAAAGATTATATACTTGTAAACTAGATCCAGTCTTTTTAGGTTTCATGATCAGCCAAAAAGTTTGGTTGGTCAAACAATTTTAAATTTCCACTATGTTTTGTTCTATGAAACCCAACACACTTTTCGTTGCTTTTGTAAGAGATACCAAATTGAAACTATAATGCCCATCGCATTCGGCTATTGTTTCTTCGACTGCTGCCTTTGGCTACTGTTGCTTAACATGTTTTAAAAATTGTACTAATTTACTATTTATGAAAATAAAATTATAAATTTTCACTCCTTTATATATGTTACTAACAGGATAATTTAATATATGTTACTAACTTATATCTCCAAGCTTCTGGTTGAGTATTAGTGGATACCATCAGTCTGTTCTCATTGTTAGGTTTTTTGTCACCCAGATTTGCAATGCCCGAGACAACCTAAACCTAACCCTAAGGATGCAGAGACTCGAAGTCAGGGGGTTAGGATGATGACTTTGTTAAGGTGCAAGGAAAAAAGGGGAAGGATAAGGTGAATGATAGGAGTAAGGAAATAGGTCCATCTACTACTCTTACTGAGCCTGATCATGCCCCTATGAAGGTACTGATAATCTGGAGTCCCATTCTATTACGATTCCTTGTAACCCTAAGGATATTGATGCCCAAATAATAAATAGGAATAAATTTTGTTCTCTATTAAAAAAGGGCAAGGACATTCCTTCTCCTAAAGAGTCGAAGGAAGAGGCTGATGATAGGGATGATACAGGAGATACTAGCATTCAAGAAGGAGAGAAAGCTGAATACTCAGAGCCTGATAGGGTAATGAGTATCAGTTCAAAAGAGAATAAGCTGAGGATGAGAACTCAAGCCAAGAAGGATAAAAGGAAAAAAAAAGTGCGTGAGAAAAATCAGCATGGGTTTATGAGTCCAAACCCAACCCCTAAGAGCGTTTATGATGCAGATTGTAGCTTAGAATGTGAGGGGGGATAAATCAGGCCCTAAAGCAATGGGAGGTTCAATCGCTTATTTCTCAAAGTAAATTGTCTCTAGTGGCTATTTTAGAGACTTGAGCCCGAGAAAGTCAGGTTGAGGGAGTCTCTCAAGTATTATGCCCTTTTGGAAGTGGGATTTTAACTATGATATGTTCGATGAGGGTCTTATTTGGGTAGGTCATGATCTGTCTTCCCTTATTTGGGTAGTTCATTCATGTTAGAGTGACGGGCCTGACATTGTCACTCCTTTCTTCCTGTATTTCATTTATGCAAGGAATGAGGAAGTGGACCAAGCTCATTTATGGAATTCTTTAAGAGGAGTGGGGATGTCGGTAGCCAGCGACCCTTGGCTCTTCTTGGGTGATTTTAACATCTGTCACAATAATTTTTAGATGAAAGGTGGAAACACCTCTCTATCTTTGGGTATGCGCAGGTTTAATTACTTTTGCTCTTTTATTTCACTTCAAGATTTGGCTTTTAGTGGGCCAAAGCTAATGTGGAACAATAAGAGGTTTGGAGAGGAGTGTATTTTTCATAAGTTAAATAGAGCCTTGGTTAATGATGGTTGGCTTGATAGCTATCCGAAAAGCAAGGTTCATTTCCTTCAACTAGGGATTTGTGATCATAGCCCTGTAGTGGTGTTTTTATCTGGAAATATTCAGAATAAGGGGATTCCTTTTAAGCTCCTGAACCACCTTGTTGATCATCCCCTATTCTTGGATAAGGTGGCTACTAGCTGGAGTAGGTGGGTTCCTAGGGTTCCTATGTTTCAAGTAGCTTAGAGCTGTTAAAGATGCTATGAAGATCCTCAATAGGTCTAGCGGCCATGTCTCTGAGCTCATTGCGTCTCTTCAAGATAGATTGTATAATATTTAACAAGAGATGCAGGATAACCCTCATGATCCTATTCTTCATCAATAGGAGCTTGATTTGAATAGGGATTATTTGACAACTATTGCTCAAGAATCTGAATTTTTTCACATCTGAGCTCAGATTCGGTGGTCTGCAAAGGGGGATGGGTGTTTTTGATTTTTCTTCTAATCCATGTTAGCTCAGCGAAATAATATTCATATCATCAACCTCCAGAAAGAGGATAACATGGTAATAGATTCTAAGGGAGAGGTGGTAAGCATTATGCAGTTCTATTTCCAAAATCTTATAGGTCAAAGCACTCGTCGAACTCCTCTGCGTTCAGAGGAAGTTACCTCTTTTATTGGTAAGCGTTCGGAGAGGGATCAGTTGTAACATCCCGCATCGAGCGATAAAAAGGATCAGAACAACTTACCCTGATGGGCCTACGCAAACTTTCTGGGGGTCACCCATCCCTGAGCTTTCCCAGCTCAAACACGCTTAATCCGAGAGTTCTTTGCCTACATTCAGCCCAAAAGGTATCAGCTGGTGTTATTTCCTTCCTTACTTATCCTCGATATATACTATCATTCTCTGAGCTCTTGAGGTATTACATTCCCCCCCTGCTTAAGCACATGACGTCCTCATCATGCAACCTTATAACTGGTCCCAGATCTTTTCCCCTTTGGGGGCTGCCATCTTAGAAGCCTGCCAGAAGTCGTTCCTTATATAGGCCCTCGAGCCCTGGCACCACTCCCCACCCTCATCGGATTGCCTTCACCAAGGGTAGGCTCTGATACCACTTGTAACATCCCATATCGAGTGATAAGAATGATCAGAACAACTTACTTATCCTCGATTTATACTACCATTCTCTAGGCTTTTGGAGTATTACATTCTCCCCCTGCTTAAGGACATGACATCCTCGTCATGAGACCTTACAACTAGTCCTGGATCTTTTTCCCTTTGGGGCCTACCATCCTAGAAGCCTGCCAGGAGCCACTCCTTGTATAGGCCCTCGAGCCCCGGCGCCACTCCCCGCCCTTATTGGATTGCCTTCACCAAGGGTAGGCTCTGATACCACCTATAACATCCAGCATTGAGTGATAAGAAGGACCAGAATAACTTACGCTGATAGACCTAAGTGAACTTCCCAGGGGTCACCCATCCCTGAGCTTCCCCAGCTCAAGCACGCTTAACTCAGGAGTTTTTTGCCTACATTCAGCCCAAAAGGTATCCAACTGGTGTTGTTTCCTTTCTTTCTTATCCTCGATACATACTACCCTTCTCTGGGCCCTTGGGGTATTACATCAGTGGGGCGGGCTCATTGCTAAAGTTTTAGCTGAGGAAGTTAAGAACACCATCTTCAGTATGGGTGATGATAAGGCCCCTAGGCCAAATGGGTTCACTGTTAAGTTCTTTAGAAAGACCTAAGAGTTTGTAGGTTTGGATGTAGTGGAGGTGGTGCATAGCTTTTTCTCCTCCAATTGCCTTTTGGGGTAAATGAATGCAACCATAATCAATCTCATTCCTAAGGTTCCCTACCTTGAGTAGTCGTCCCAGTTTAGGCCTATTTCATGTTGTAATGCCTTGTATAAAGTCATTACTAAGATTTTGGCAAATAGGGTCAAGGTGGTGCTCCCTAGCTTGGTGGATGTTTCTCAATAAACTTTTGTGCCACCCTGTTTGATCGAGGATAATGTGTTGTTAGCCCAAGAGTTGGTTTTTCAATATCATCTCCATAAGGGGCCCCTCGATGTGGGCTGAAGGTGGATCTAGTGAAGGCTTATGACTTAGTGAAGTGGGATTTCCTCCTGATGGTGCTTCATTTGATAAATTTTCCCCCATAATTCTGTAGCTAGATCCGTGAGTCTATTACGATACCTCGTTATTCTATTAAGATCAACAGTCAGTTAAATGGCTTCTTTCCTGAGGGTCGAGGTTTGAGGCAAGGGGATCCCCTATCCCCTTATCTCTTTGTTCTTGTGATGCAGTTCTTCCATGGTATTGTGAGCCACCACTCTAGGTCCTCGAATTTTCAGTTCCACTGGAAATGCAAGCAAACTTAGCTAGTGATGCTTATGTTCACGAATGATCTATTCTTGTTCTCCCATGGTGACCCTTCTTCGATGAGCATTTTAAAATCTTGCTTGGAGAGATTCTCTTCTTTGTCTGACCTTAGGGCCAATTCTTTAAAGAGTGATTGCTTCGTCTCTTGTAGGGATGAATCCTTGAGATAAGATTTCTTAATGCTTTAGGATTTCAACGAGGTGATCTGCTTATGAGATATTTAGGGGTGCCTCTTCTATCCATCAAGTTGTCATACAGGGTTTGTTAGCCCATCATTGATAAAGTAAGGAATAGGATCTGTGACTAGCGTAGTAGGCTACTCTCCTTTGGAGGGCCTGTAGTTGGCTCAGTCTGTTCTCTCCATCGTTTATGTGTATTGGGCATTGTTGTGCCACGAAAATCAGGAGTAAGAAAAATGAAAATTTTTAGAAAAAAAAGAAAATTAAGGCTCGCAGAAGTGGGCTGCAAGCCCACTTACGATGATCTTTGTAAGTGTGCCACAAGCAAGCAATGTGGTAGTGAGCTACAAGCCTTGCAGCAAAGTGCCAGAAGGCCAAGCCTTGGTGGCTAGAGGCTTGTGGCTAGATACACAACTCCTTGCCTTGAGGGCCTCAAGGCAAATGTGCTCGCTGTAAGCCGCAAACACTTGAGGCAAAGGGATACCCACCGAGGGTTTTGCAGCCATGGCCCTCGTGACAGCATAATTTGCAGTAGGAGGGGGCTTTCGGCAAATAGCTCAAGGTGGTCTGGGTTCATGGCCATGTACCTTGTGCATGGCTATCCTTGTGGTAAGGAACTTCCTCCAAGAGAGACCAAGAGTCCCATTCAACAAGTGCCACGTGTCAGCACCAGGAATCTTTGAGAATCATGCCCCATAAATACCCGGCTATAAGACACTGTAAAGAAATTCCATTTTTTCATAAAATTTTGGCACATTGAATTCATTTTTACTACTTTCGTGAACAATTAACTAGATCTGGTATTGACTTAGGCATCAGAGGGTCGTCGCAGATGAGGATTCACGCGAGCCTTATAACCCATTTTTGAGTATTAAAAGAGGCAATCCTTGCGGCGAGAGTCTTAAGGCGAAGGTGCTTATGGCAAGATCCTTGTGACAAGACAGATCCTTGCGGCGAGAGTCTTAAGGTGAGGGTGCTTGAGGCAAGATCCTCGTAGCAAGACAAATCCTTGCAGTGAGAGTCTTAAGGCGAATGTGCTTGAGGCAAGACCCTTGTGGTGAGACAGATCCTTATGGAGAGCATCCTTATGGAAAAATGCCTCATGGAAACTTTTCTTAGAGCAACCTTATTTCCCCCCGACATCGAGCTCGAGGAGGTCTCACATCATAAAATTTAATTTTTGTATTTTTAGCAACAATAGGCGTCTATGTTCATTCTCCCAAAAAGGGTGGTCCAAGAGATTGAGCAACTTATTTATAATTTCCTATAGAATGGCAATGAGGCGAACCCCCATAGAGTTAAAGTAGCTTGGCATGAGATCTGCTGCCCGAAGAAGCAAGGGGGCCTAGGTCTTAAGCCTCTTTTTGTTTGGAATCAATCCTTGGTTACCAAGCTTATTTGGTGTTTTCTTGTAGGGGATAGGGAGTCCCTATGGGTGAAATGGGTGCATACTTTTAAGGTAAAGGGGGCATTTTTTTTGGCTTCTTAAAGTTCCTTATGCCTGTCTGTGGCACTACCAGAAGCTGTTCTTGTTAAGGGGGCTTTGAGATCCCATTTTGGGTGGAGGATGGGGGACAGTCGAGGCATGTTCCTATGACATGATTAGTGGCATCCATTGGGTGTGCTCATTGATCGCTTTTCTCGCTAGTTTCCTCGACAATTAGGCATTTCAATAATGGCTAAGGTCTTGGATTTTATTGAGGATGGTTCCTAGATCTAGCTAGAGACTTCTTCCTCTCCGTCTTCAGAAGTTGTTCGGAATCACATTCCTAGCCTTCCCTATCTCGAGTGTTATGAGGAGCCTTATTAGCTTCCAGCCTCGAACGGGGTGTTTTCGATTAAGGTAACTTTTCAGGACTTTCAGGGTTAGCATCCCTAGGTTCCTTGGCATCAGTTAGTTTGGTCGTTTATGGGTATCCTCTCCCATTCATCCATTCTCTGGCTAGCAATTTTGGGAGCATTTATCTACTGTTGATCACATCATCTTGTTATTGTCCTTTCTGAATAGATGTTTTCTTTACAAGGCGAATGCAGAAAGACATATCCACCTATTTTTTGAGTGCCCTTATTCTCGATTGGTGTTGTCATTCTTTTGCAGATCGAAGAAATTTAGTTGTCCTTTGCGTTGATGGGATACTTGTTAGTGTTGATGCCCTAATACTAAATTTAGATGGCATCTAGAAATTATAATTATGAGACTAATGATGTAATTGTTACAATATGTAATAAAATATATGTTTTCATATTTTTAGGTCATATCTTCATTCATAGGTCTCCAATCATTATATATGAATGAGTCCTTAGATTTCCTGTTGAAGGTCTTATTTTTAAGTGTTAAGAATATGTGACAATTGACCTTTGTAATAAAGATATCTTAATGATAATTCCTAGTCCCTAGCCTTTTTAGAAGGGGACTATGATTAGTCGATTACATACTGGCACTTGGGATACTACCTTTAATTAGTATGAGATGCTAATGATAAAGGATTGTGAGTCGCATGCTGTGATCCATGAGATGGATATAGTATACATGTGGGTAGGTGTTAGTAGAACACCTACCGAATGTGACGCACGTGATAGATCACATGGTTGAGAGGATCTATGGTATATTACAGGCTTTGATTGTGTTACCAGTCCTTAGACCGGAGGCAACACAGTTGTCTTGCATGCTGGTGCTAAGGATTTATAGTTGCTAAGAACCATCCAGTTATCGGATGAGAGATGTACTGTGTGGTCCCTGTGTGGTGGCATATGGAGGCAAGTGATTGCTAATGGGATCTATCAACCTCCGGCATGAGGTGAACATCCTATGCGATCAGTGGTGGTCTTGATTGTAGAAACCCTTGCCTAGGGTACACTTGATTGGAAAGTGTTCCAATATTAGAAAGAGTTTCGATGTGTCATCTCAATCTCACCACACTAATTTTGGCATAGTCATCGGGTTAGTGAGTTTGATCAATCCATGACTCTCACTCGATTGACATGATAACTGATGGAGGGATTATAGTACATGGGAATTAAAAGTCCAAATAGGTTCTATACTGAAATAAGATTTCATTACTACTAAGATCGTCCGGACATAATGCTAGTTGTCACTTAGGGTCTTTCAGGGTACTTCGAGGACACAAAGAGATCAATGTGACGAGAAATGCCAACTATTGGAGTATCAATGAAAGGGTTTAAGCCATTTTCAAAAACAATTTTCGAAAACATTAAACATAGTAGCAGAAACAAGAACGAAAACACCTTGCAAGACCTGTTTCCAATGTCCATATGTTATCCAAAACCAAACCATGCAATAGGGGGTTTAGTTATTTTTACCTTTCAACACTTGAAGGCCGATGTAAAGGTGGAAATCCTCCTGGTGGCAGCAACTCCTTGCTCCAAACACAGCTCCCAAACAATCCTTTTGGTTAGATCGAAATTGTCCCCAAAAACATGAGGGGCATATCGGGTCCACGCTCCAGTAAGATGGTGATTTGCACTACTCTCTCTTTGTGCTAGATAGAGAGAGCAAGGGAGATTATGGCTGAATTGAAATGGGTTCAAAAGGAATAAACTCAAGTGCCAAAAATAGTCTCACTATTTTTGCTTGGGTTGCTACTGTAACAATGGGAAACAAGGAGCTTAGGAAGAAGGGAAAATCAGAGAGGGTTTATGCTCTTTAGAACAAGAAAGATTCAGGCTAGGGTTTTGGGAGAATAACTAATGTAACAGTGGCTCTCATTTCTTCTCTAACTTTGTTTATATATCAAATACATAAACCCTAGATGCCCAAAACCCACCCACAACTGACAAGGGACATGGAAATCGGGCTGGGAACATGGATGAGAAAATGAGGATGCACTCTGTCCTTACCTCGTCCGCATTTGCCACATGTCCCAACCTTTCCACCTCATGAATCGACAAACGATCGTGCGATATGCTAGGCAGATCGACAGAATCGATTGACTGCTTACGAGGAGCTATGGACCGTTTCTCTTGAAACTAGTCGACAACTTCCCAAGGTTGTAGACCGTTTTTATCTCTTTTTTAAAACTTTCAAAAAATTGCATCTAGGCCCGCTATTAACTTTTAAAAGCACTTTCATTATCTTATAATGACACGAAGGCCCCCGTTAACTCTTAACTGTGTGCCCATCAACTCTTGATGATTGATCCTTATTAATTTGATCATTGAACTCGATCCGTTAACTCTTAATGATGATTTCAGCCTTAATTGCTTAGTTAACCTTCACATCTAAATATACGTGTGACCTTCTAGGATCACTACTAAGTAACAATCAGGACACATCAACCACTTTGATGTTGACCAGGCACCTTTGGTCTACAACGAGGATCTCTCCATCTCCTCGAAGTACTCCAAAAGACCCTAAGTGACAACTAGCATTATGTTAGGGTGATCCTACCAGTAATCAAGTCTTACTTCAAAATAGAACCTATTTGGGCTTTCGATTCTAATGTACTATAATCCCTCCATAAGTTATTATCCCAATCGAATGAGAGTCATGGACTGATCAAACTCATTAACTCAATGACTATGTCAAAATCATTGTAGTGAGATTGAGATGACACATCAAAACTCTTTCCGATATTGGAACAATTTCCAATCAAGTGTACCCTAGCCAGGGGTTTCTGCAATCAAGACCACCATTGATTGCATAGGATGTTCACCTCTCATTAGAGGTCGATAGATCCCATTAGCAATCACCTGCCTGCATATGCCATTACACAGAGACCACATAGTGCGTTTCCCACCCAATAGTCGGATGGTTCTTAGCAATGACAAATGCTTGACACTGGCACATAAGACAACTGTGTTGCCTCCGGTTAAAGGATCAATAACACAATCGAAGCCTGTGATAGATGATTGATCCTTTGAGTCATGTGATCTATCACGTGCATCACATTTAGTAAGAATTCCTCTAACACTTACCCACATGTGTGCTATATCTATTTCATGGATTATAGTATGCGACTCACCATCCTTTATCATTAGCATCTCATACTAATCAAAGGTAGTATCCCATGTGCCAGTCCATACTTGACTAATCATAGTGCTCATCTGAGAAGTCTAAGGACTGGAAATAACCATTAAGATATCCTTTTTAAAAAGGTCAATTGTCACATATTCATAACACTTAGAATAAGACCTTCAACAGGAAATCTAAGAACTCATTCATATTAATGATTAGAGAGCTATGAATGAAGATATGACCTTAAATATGAAAACATATTTTATTACATATTCCAAGAATTTCCTCATTAGTCCCATAAATATAAATGTCAGATGCCATCTAAATCTAGCATTAGGGCACCAACACTAACACCTTGTTGTAGACAAAAATATTTGGTCAATGTTAAAGAGTTTGTCGTGTCCTGATTGCTACTTAGTAGTGAACCAAGATAGTCATATGCATATCCAGGTGTGATGGTTAACTAAGTAATTAAAGTTGAAACCGTCATTAAGAGTTAATGACATTTACAGTTAAGAGTTAACGAATCGAGTTCAATGATCAAATTAATGAAGAGTATATGTCAAGAGTTGACAGACATGTGTTTAAGAGTTAATGAGGGCCTCAATTTCATCATGGGATGGTGAAAGGGTCATTAAGGGTTAATGGTAGACTCAGATGCAATTTAAGGAAAATTAGTTGAATAGAAGGAAAAATGGCCGATAACTTTTGAAGGTTGTTGACCAATTCAAGTTGAGCGGTTGATAGTTCCTTTGGAGCTGTCGACCATTCCTATTGCAAGGAGTTGTGATTCCTCGATCTGTTTGTCATATATGCAATGATTTTTAGGGCACGTGGCACAGGAGGACAAGAGGGGAGACGATGTGTGTCCTTCTTGTCGCCCCTTGGTTCCCTATCTCTCTTTCTTCTATTTGGTTTTGTCCGATTGGGTGGGTTTTAGGCATCTAGGGTTTATGTATTTGATATATAAACAAAAAAGAGATAAGAATGAATAAGGGTAAGCCTTTGCAAGCTATTCCAATCTCTCTCAGCTTCTGCTCGTTCTTGATTCCAGAAGCCCTTGCCCCCTTTCTCCATTGCTCTTCTTTGTTTTCTCCATTACTATTGTAGCAACCCAACCATATAGATAGTCTATATTTGTTTAGAGATTCTTCTTTGAACCCATTTTCAGCCTTATTTCCCTTACTCTCTTTGTCTAGCACATAGAGTGAGTTGAGGGATTTGACCATTTACTAGAGCCTGGACTAACTAGACCTCCGTGTTTTTGGGAGCCAGTTTTGTCTAAACAAAATCTGTTCGAGAGCAAGGTGTTGTTGTCTAGTGAGCATTCCAGCCTCTACATCATCCTTCAAACATTGAAAGGTATATTTGCTAAACATCCTATGGCATGGTTTAGCTTTGGTCAGCATGTGGACATTGAAACCAATCTTGTAAGGCCGTTTTTGGTTTATGTTTTTGGTGCCATTTTATTGGTTTTTTTAAAAAATCTTTTGAAAAATCAGTTAAACCCTTGCATTGATACTCCAATAGTTGGCATTTCTGATCAATACTAGTGTGCGTTGGGCAGTTGCGAGATGGAATGGAAAAGCCCCTGGCATGTGGCAAATAGGCTGACACTTCATGCTTTGGTGTATTTCATCTAGAGGGAGGGCAATAATAGGTATTTCCATGATCAGGGGAGATCCGCTTCTCAGTTGGCACGTTAAATTCAGCGTGCTGTTTGAGCCCATTTGATGATTGTCTGATTCAGGTTGTCTCTTTATAGTCGTGCTCTTCGTCAAGTCTGGCAGCTTCCGAGGGACCAAACCTTTACTCCCCATTGAGCGATCACTTATTTTCTTTGGATGCTTGATGTCAGTTCCTCCTATACTTATGCTTCGTTGATGCCCCTTTTTTTTGGGCTCGTCATTTGCCTTATATTGATTCTATTGGTGATTGTTTCCACAAATTAGTAGCTCTGAGTTTGGATGTTGCTTTCGATTTTCTTCTGACCATTGTATATATCTTCAATACTTTTCTTATTTTCTTATTTTTATTTTTTGATCTAGAGGGTGATCGTTGTTGTGTCTTAGCCCCTAATTTTCTTTCGTGGTTCGGGGTATGCCTTGGCCTTGGTTTGTAGTCGTTCTGGCATTGTTTTTGTTTTATAAATTCTTACTTACAAAAAAAATGCATGTATGTACTTAATTTAACCCTTTATTTATGAAATTTAATCTTATTATTATATGTTAAAATATTTATAATCATTTTTTCTTATAGTGTGTATCATATTATTTTGAGTTAAGCACTAGATTATGTAAGCAAAAGAATTAAGAATTCCATCTCCAAATTGAAATTAACAGTGTAAATAAATGAGTAACAGAAATTAAATTTAACAAAATGCTGAAATTATATGAGTTAATGAAAAGCACCATGGCTCCAAAAACAAAAATAAATAATGTTACAGTTAAGATAGCTAAGTGGTCACACAACTTGCCATTTCCAAATGTTCCCCACCCTATCCTGTTATTTATAGAGTAACTCCAAAAACAAAAATAAACAATGTTGCAGCTATGACATGTGATATTTCCCCACATGTCACATGCTTAACATATATATATATATATATAGCTCTTAGAGCATATTTCTTTTCTCACATCGTAGAGGGAAGAACAGAGAGCCCAAAAAGTCAGTGAGTTGCAGCAGTTTTTTATTTTCATTGAAAGCATTTGAATCCGATCAAGAAGATCATAAGACAAGTTCTTCTCCTTGTAATCCTTTCTTACAGGAGCATGTTAGCCTTCTTTCTCAGTTATTCCAGATTTATCATTCTAGTTTTCAAGTTTTATCAGTAGCAGTCAGTAGATATGTTATATATATATATGCATATAATAGTGAAGTTAATGGAAAATCATGCATGTTTCTTTGCATTGATTCTTCAAGATACGATCTTTGATTCATTCCTATGTTATTTTATATCGATTAGGGTTTGTTTTTCTAAGATTTTATTTGGAATGGTTTAGATTCATTAAGTTTTGTTTTAAATTTTAGTCTCTATGCGCGTTCGTGTCTGGGTTATATAGTTGCAGACATCCAGATGGGTCTCCCCATATCCGGATGGGATTTTCAAAGAATGTGAGTAGCATCTGGATGGGCTAGAAGCTATCCAAATGAGTGAAAATTTTTATGTGCGTAGCATCCAGATGGGTTAAAAGCTATCCGGATGAGTTAAAAAGATTATGTGAGAGACATCTGGATGGCCTTGTTCGTATCTTGATGTCCTTTGTTTTATATATCCTGATGCTTTGTTCCATATTCGAATGTGTCCCGCGTGCATTGAAAGTGATATCCGAATGCCTTGAGTCATATTCGAATAGGTTTTATATTAATGATATTCGAATGCTTCAAGCTGTATCTGGATGTGTTGTTCAAAGTTTGTGATTGAGATCTAGATGCATCAGGTTGTATCCGGATGTGTATTTTATTTTCCGTGAGTGATGTCTGGATATCTTGCATTGTATCCGAATGGCCCAACTTTCCAATGTGTGAAAAATTTGGATGTTCCTCCTCATATCCGGATGTGTCCATCCATATCTGGATGGTCTTCCCAACAATTCAAATATGTGTGCAGTGAGTTCCAATTCAAGTTTTAATTCAATTAATGTATTCAATGCTTCTAAATATTGAATTCTCATGCCAAAAATGACAAGTTAATTATACCCATACCATAATACAAAATGCATAAAATCTTTGTATTTCAATATATTGAAGATCAAACTATAAGTTTAGCATTTGTTATGATATATTCAGCATTATTTCGTGAGATTATATGCATACATCTTGGTATGAGCATTGAGCATGACTTTATATGGAGCACTTCATGTCGTGTGCTAGCATGTGTATGAACATTGCATTTAGTATGCGCGCTAGGCAGCTTGTCCTTGAGGATCCCACTAGTTTCAGTTTATGTGTTGCTCACTTGGTGACGATCAGAGGGCTAGGGGCTTATTATCCACAGTATATGCTTACAATTTTTAGGTATGCAGGATTCAGATCAGTCAGGTATGTATTATCTGATTATGTGGACCTATAAGTCAAAGTTGCATACCTACATTTAGTTTGCAGTTTATGTGCATTGCATTTTTGTGAATGCAAACAGATAGTGATTATACTCAGTACAAGTTTAGTAAATAATTTATCAGTATCGATATTCTTCGATTTAGCTTTAGTTATTCTATCCAGCTTATTATTTGCTGAGCTTTGTAGCTCACCTTATGCTCTTCACTATTCTAGGTCCTAGCGGGGGAGTACTAGATGTGGGGCCTAGCATCAGTTGTCAGTAGTGTGTGTACGTGGAGTCGCTCAAGATCAAAGATGTATGGGAGTTTTGATAGTTTAAAGTGTTTTATTAGTTTAGGATTATTTTATATTTCACTTTAGGGATTGTCCCTTAGACAGAGTTTATGGTTTTCAATTTATATTGACTGAGAGTTCAATTTAAATTGTTTGAGACGCTTTCAATTTTGATTAGTATTGTTATTAATGATTTCAGTTTCAGTTTAGTAGAGAGTTTATTTTACTTTCTCTATTTTCCCCATAGCACCTCTTCTCGAGTAGTTCTCGAAGAGGGGGTGTTACAAGTTGTGTCCCGAAAGACGTGAGGTCCACACGAACTTTAGCCCAGAATAAGCTTTGATTCCTCTTGGGGAGAGGGTGATCCTTCCGTAAAGAACTGTAACGAGAAATGAGTTAGAAGGCTCATAGGGAGTGTTTGATGTTCTACCCTTGTATTTAGTTTTGATGATGAAAAACAATACCTTGTTTTATCCCTAAGTCATGAGTTAAGTCTATGGTTTTCAACAAAAATCAATTTCAAACGCTTTACTAAAATGAAAACCAAATGATTTATATTCTTATTCATGGAGATTTGCACAAACATGCTGATGTACCCGGGAATATGAAGTAGGTATCTAATCAAGTGTGGGCCCTAATTCGGTGGGAGAAAGCAAGGGCAAAAGGTCGAAGAAAACCCACTTAGCATAGCCGAGTGGGTGGCCACTCGGTTAGTCAAAGGCCACTCGGCTAACCAAGTGGCCACACCCTTGCTTGGCACAACTGAGTGGGGCTCCACTCGGTTATGCCGAGTGGCAGATCGTCCCATCTCAGCCTAACTGAGTGGGGTCCACTCGGTTAGGCCGAGAGGTCCCACTCGGAGCATGACCGAGTAGGGGGTCACTTGGTCATGCTCAGTGAATCCTTGGCTTTGCCACTTTTTTTGGCGATCCACTCGTTTCGACCGAGTAAACCACCTCTCGTCAGCCAAATGGACTCTGAAACTCTCGCAATGCGCTGCGAGATCTCCAAAATGGGCCACGAGATTCTCACCGAAAATATCGCGAGGCCTTATACACCCTCCGCTATAAATATGAGACCATGCCTTCATCACAAGGTACGCAAATTTTGAGTTATTAAAGCATCATTTCGTATTTTCTCTCAAGATCTGACTTAAGCATCGGAGGGTTAGTGCGGGGACCCCACCCACGTCATAACGGTGCTCTCGTTTTGTAAGCCACCCGTCATCCCAAGGTCACTCATTCACCCAAGGGCACCTGTCATCCCAAGGCCACTTGTTCATTCGAGGGCACCTGTCATCCCAAGGCCACTCGTTCATTCAAGGGCACCTGTTATCCCAAGGCCACCCGTCATCCCAAGGCCACTCGTTCATCCGAAGGCCACCCGTCATCCCAAGGCCACTCGTTCATCCGAGGGAACTCGTCATCCCAAGGCCACTTGTTCATCCGAGGCCACCCATCATCCCAAGGTCACTCGTTCATCCGAGGCCACTCGTCACCTCAAGTCAGCCGTTCATCTTGGGCCACCTGATTATCAACACACCAGATCCACCAGATCATTAGCCCACCAGATCTATCAGACCATCAGCTCTGAAAGACCACTAGATCTACCTAACTACAAGATTTTGTTACTCGTTAAGACTCTCATCTCTGAAGGCACGACTCTTAAGATTCTTGCGTCTGTCCAGTATTACAAAAAAATGTTGTATTTTGGCAACAACAATTGGCGCCGTTTGTGGGAAACACTAGATAAAAAGTCAACTTAAGAATGACAAACACCCGTGGACACCGACGTACTCTCTCTTAAGGCATAGAAACATGCCTACCACCACAGAACTCTCAGCAACAGGGAGCACCTCCCATTATTTTCGGTCCTCATCCACAAGGAGCACCTTCGCCCCCTCATAATGCTCAACCCCAAGGAGGTAATTGCTCCATTTCCCTGAGCCAGCAAGTGAGGAACCAATCAGTCCCACCTCCCCTTAACATCTAATCAGGGCCAATTCCCACTGATCAAGCTGGGACCTCCTGACGGCCACCACATATGGTCCCGTGGGAAGAGTATGAAGCATTGAGACAACAATATGTTGAAGGTATGCAGGCACTTTGAGACATGGCCAGTATACTCTAAGGTATGATGCCTAGAGGGACATGGCCTGATACCTTGAAAAAGTTTGTGCCACCGCCTAAGCCTCAGCTCGAAATAGAAGTTGATTCTTATCGAGAGGCCACTCCCGATTCTCATTCCCAATCCACTCCTCGATAGGAGGACAGGCCCAAATCACAGCCACTAAGAAAGAACCCTCACACCGTGCCCCGAAGGAATGAAAACCCAAGAATGGAGGACAGGGTCGGGAGTGCTCAAAGGCAAAGGTATCATGAAACAGTGGCCAGCATGCCTACAAGACACAACAACCAAACATCAACTAGCATGTGTGATGACATGAAAAAAGTAGTAGAGGAAATGCTTGAGCAGAAAAAGTTAATCCCCGCGACAGAGGAGCACTGGTGTAGATAATGTCCTTTTACTGTAGATATATTGGAGAGGCCTTTGCCCAAAAAATTCAAAATGCCACAAATCACCCCTATTCAAGAAAAGACGATCCATACGACCATGTCCAAAATTATGAGTCACTGATGATGTTGCATGGATGGGATGACGACTTAATGTGTCGGGCATTTTCCTTAACACTATCAGGACATGCTCGAACATGGTTTAACAGCCTGCCGGAAGCCTCCATTTCATCATTTGGACAGCTTAGAATAGAATTTATCAAGGCTTTTGTGATTAACAGTCAAAGGAAAAAGGATGCCACATACTTACTCAACATACGACAGGGGAATAAGGAAACCTTGCGTCAATTTGTGGATAGATTTCGCAACGCTACTCTTAAAGTCCCTGATCTGCCGGCCCAAGTAGCAGTGTCTGCCATGCTTCAAGGGACACGCCTTGCCTATCTCCAAGAGTCGCTTTCCTTAGACCCTCTAATGTCCCTGGCCGATTTGTTTGTTAGAGAAAATCGGTATATTATCCACATTGAAATCATGAGGAATGTGGCGGGAAATGAAGACAGATAAAGAAAAAGAAAGGAGCGTGAAAGGGAAGAAGAGTCTATTTGACGATAGGAAAGGATTAGGAGAGCAGATGTACCTAAACCTCAGTTTAATCACTATACTCAGTTTTTACAGCCACAATCAGCTATTTTAGCCACAGTAGAGGGAGAGGGACTCCTTAAGCTGCCCCGCAGAGTTGATAGACCCATGGGAAAAAACCCTGAAGAGTATTGCAGATATCATCGAACCCGGGGACCTTTCACTGATCATTGCAGAGAATTGAAGAATCAGATTGAAATGCTCATTTGAGAGGGACATCTACAAAGATATGTGAGAAATGAGGGGGAAGAAGGCAAGGAACCCTGGCAAAGGGAAGATAGGTGTGATGGGCAATAAAAACAAAACCCATGGCAACAAGAGAGGGGAAGAAATCGTAGACAAGATCCTCATTTAGATAATGAGCCAACTCAACAGGCAATTCACGTTATTTCAGGAGTGAAAACCCTAGGCGGAGACACGTCGGCCTCTCGAAAGGCCTATGCTCTCCAAGTTTATCAAGTAAATTCAGTGATGGAACTTAGAGACGATGAGGAGCCAATTGCCTTCACTCCTACCGACCGGGGAGACATAATGCTCCCCCATGACGATCCAATGGTTATTTCAGCAATTGTGGCCAAACATCCCATCAGTAGAATTTTGGTAGACAGTGGTAGTTTTGTTAATTTGATTTATTGGAATTGTTTTGAGTAGATGCATTTATCGCATGATTGATTAAGAAAAGTGGCATCACCCCTGTATAGCTTCAGTGGCGGGGTCTATTTAGTTACCCATCACATTGGGTGCAAACCCCCAATTCATAACTCGACAGGCGAATTTTATGGTGGTTAAAACCTTCTCAACGACATACAACATGATTTTGGGTCGCCCACTACTCGATGATCTGAGGGCGGTGGTATCCTCATGTTACTTATTGATGAAGTTCCCCACGCCCGCCGGAGTTGGACAGGTTCGAGGAGACCAAAAGAAGGCATGAACCTGTTTTGTGTCCTTTACAAAAGGAAAGAGAACGGAGGAAACCTTATCTATTGCAGAGAAGGCTATACATAAATCCTTGGAGGAGGGAGTCGCTTGCAAGCCTCAACCCGTTGAAGAATTAGAGGCAGTACATTTAAGCGAAATGGATTCTGAGAAATTAGTATATGTTGGCTCACAGCTTCAGATTTTAAAATTAGCAAGACTTAAACACATGGGCTACATTACATACATTCATCTCATCGTTCATTCATCATTCATTTCATCGTGCACTTGGAAAGTGCCATTTCATGTCTCATTCATCCTCGTACCTGCTACAATCTCTATCTGAAACGTTTGAATATTCCAGGGGTAAAAGCCCAATTAGATGATGAACCATCTAAGTAAGAGTATAAAATCATTTTCGTGCATGAATGCAAAATGTCTTCCCTTTTATTTTGGTTTGAGCCGACCGTTCCTTATCCTACTCTCCATTTTTACAACCTCCTTCCCAGGCCGAGGTGTATGGATGCACCCTTGGAAAAGCAGTGGCCCCGGCCTGTACTCTCAAACCCTTATGCGGATGCATGATCAATAATTTCATCATGAACACGTGCATATTTCATCATCAATACATGTGAATGCAATCTACATGACATATTCATATCAAGACATGACAACATGATAAAATCGTTTAGATAAAATTGGGTTTTGGAAAAACAACTTACAAATCAAGCCTTTTCATAAAAACTAAATTCAATTGAGAAATACCACTTACAAACAAAGCATTTTCCATAAATCCAAATTCATTTGGATAGTACTACTTACCTCATTTGTATCTCATAACATCTTGATTCTCGTACCAGGCCTCTAACGTACTCAACTCGAATCCTCAACATACCCTGACCATCATATTCATTTAATAACATCAATATCTATTTTTTCTTAATTTCCTCATATCTTTCCTTTATTTCTTCCTATTTTCCTCAAAATTCCTTAAACATTTTCCTCACTAAATAATTCCTCATTAAATAATTTCTAAATAAACAATTCCTAAATAAATAATTCCCTAATAATCCAAACTAAGCATTACTCAATTATTTCCTCGAATATTTATGTATAACAATTCATAACTAATTTTCCTAATTTGCTAAAATTTCTAGGGATTTTTACTTACCTTAACTTAGCCTCTCAAGCTGCCTCGGTATGCATGCCCTAACCTCGAAACGCGTGTCCGACCTTGATTACTGCGCAATCCTCGATTCTCGTCCACTACCTCAATTCTCACGCACTACCTAGATTCTCATGCATTTACCTCGATTTTTACTCAATGCCTCAATTTTCGTGCATCGCCTCGATTTTCATGTACTATCTCAAAACGCGTGCCTGAATTATTTTTCTTGCCAAAATCTCCAGAATATCATTACATCACTATTTCCCATTTTTCAAAATTTTTTCCCCACATTTCCTCTATTTTCTTTCATTTTTCTTCTTTATTTTTCTTTTCTTTCTTTTTTTTTCTTTTCTTCTCCCTTACTGTTCACCTTCTTCTCCACTTCTCTTCTTCTTTCTTCACCCGCACCCGCGCATAGTGCCAAGCGCACCAGCCATCTTACGGCCATGCCCAACTACCTAGCTTTACGATCCTCGTGCGCCACGGTCGCCACCACCAAGCACCATGCTCGCCGCCTGCCTCGCGTTTGCGCTTGCAGCGTGCTGCCTCGTGTCGGCCATGGCCGACCCCTACCTCGACCGACCTCCATTGTTCGTTCTCCAAGCCCCCTCGATTACTGTCCACTGAGACCATGTTCGACCTCCCGTGCGCCTTGGCCGCTATTGTCGAGCCTTCGATGGCCACTACTCACTCAGACCTGCGGCTTCCATGGCTGCCATGGCCACATCTTACCCAAGCTATCTCGACCTCTCTCACTCGATCTTTTTCACTATCTTAGTTTCTCTCTCGCTCTGCCATAGCTCTCCCGAGCTCTCTCTTCTCTGTTTTCGGCCATGGCTGAATCTGCCATCTCCCTCCATCGCCCTCTCTATCCCTCTTTCTCTCTCTATATATGTATAGCCTAAGTAACTTGGGCGCTACTCATCGGCCGAAGCTTCCTCCCAACAACCCATTCTCGGCCCTTGCAATTCCCTTAACCCAAGATCTCAATTCTAATGCTGCTTCCCACGTCTGCATACTGCCTCCACGCGTATGCACAAATATACACATATAATACAAATATATATATGTATATATCTTATATATTATTATATACTAATGTAATTATAGGAAAAATATATATTAAATCCCCATATTTATCCTTAATACACTCGGGATATATCTTAAATTGCAATTAGACCCCTAACGCTCAAATTAATTTGCATTACGATACTTCAAATCCAAAATTAATAATTTTGAAATTACTCGACAAGGCTGATTTTGCACCTGGGTCCTCACCGAGCCCTTGATTTCTCCCGCAACCACTAAAGGGTTGATCCTTACGAAAAACTGAAACCCCTTCAGGGTTTTGTTGACTTCCCGGAAGTCTCCTACGATAACTCGATATTTCAGCCTAAAACGAAGCTACATTTTAGCTGTACCGAAAATTACCTCAATTTCATTTTTTTTACTTCCATAAATCCTATCTCAGAACGATCATCGAGACCATGCCATTTCCAAAGACATTTACACTCCGTTACATTCCCTGCAGTTGATTCGGCGATTTATTTTGCTAACAAGCCAATTTTTCAGTATCCAAACCTTGCTTAAACTGCATGGCAACCTCACAAGAAAATGGGATCTTACATAAAGACTCATACCCACTACCACGGATTGATCGTCTCGTAGATGAAACATCTAGGTATCAGTTTTTGAGTTTTTTGGATGCCTTCTCGGGCTATCACCAAATAATGATGTATCCACCTGACCAGGGGAAGACGTCATTTATTACTGAAAAAGGGACATACTGTTACCAAGTCATGCCTTTCGGGCTTAAGAACGCTAGGGTTACTTATCAACGCGTGGTGAATAAAGTCTTTAAAGACTTGTTGGAGAACACTATGGAGACATACGTTGACAACATGATTGCAAAAAGTTGGGAGAATGAATCGCATACAGAAAAGCTAGAGCAAGTGCTTAGAGTCTTCAGGCAATACAAAATGTGGCTAAATCCAACAAAGTATGCCTTTGGGGTGCAGTCTGGGAAATTTTTAGGGTACATGATCATACAAAGGGGGATTGAGGCAAACCCTGAGAAAATTCAAGCAATACTGGATATGAAATCGCTAACATGAACCAAGAAAGTCCAACGACTAACAGGGTAAATGGCAGCCCTAGGGCGTTTTCTCTCCAAGTCAGCTAAGAGAGAACTCCCATTTTTATGAACCTTGAGGGCTGGGAAAAAGTTTGAGTGGACAGAGTAGTGTCAGAATTCATTTGAAGCATTAAAGGAGTACTTGAAAGAGGTTCCCCTACTAACATGGCCGGAAATTGGAGAGACGTTATACTTATATTTGGGAATAAGTGACGAAGCGATAAGTGTAGTATTGATTAAAAAAGAAGGACAGGTGGATCGACCAATATACTATGTCAGCAAGGTGTTACAGGGCCCAGAGACACGTTACCCCTTTGCTAAAAAGGTGGCGTTAGCTCTACTAAATGCCTCTTGAAAGTTGAGGCCTTACTTCCAAGCTCATTCAATTATCGTACTTACAGACCAACCATTGCGAAGTATTTTGCAAAAGCTTGAATGTTCCGGTCGCCTTACCAAGTGGTCAATTGAGTTGAGTGAATATGATATCCAGTATCAACCTCGACAAGCTATAAAGGGGCAGGCGCTGGCTGATTTCATTGTGGAATGTTCACACTCTAGCAAAATGGGAGAAAATGAGCAAGAAAAGTGGATATTGTTTGTAGATGGAGCATCTAGCTCATAGGGAAGTGGCTTGGGATAGTCTTTGTACCCCCCGAAGGAGAAATGCTAGAGTACTCTCTATGATTTGCTTTTCCAAATGCCAATAATGTGGTCGAGTATGAAGCATTGATTGTAGGAATGAGGTTAGCTTAGAAATTGGAGGTATCACAATTGATTGCCCATATCGATTCTCAATTAATTGTACAACAATTTCATGGATAGTACGAAGCCAGAAAGCAGGTGATGACACAATACCTGCGCAAGGTAAAAGACCTAGCACAGATGTTCCTAAGTTTCCAATTAACACAAATAAATAGATCTCTCAACGGACACGCAGATGCTTTATCCAAATTAGCAACCACTAAAGAAACAACAGGGCGAATAGTATTTGTTGAGGTGCTTCATCAACCAAACATTGAAGAGAAAGAAATGTCATGCGTGGAAGTAGGAATAGATTGGCGAGCGCCTTTCTACTGCTACCTAACCAGCAATGAACTACCAATGATCCACGAGAAGCAAGGAAGCTTAAGATACGGGCTGGAAGATTTACTATTATAAGTGGGGTACTATACAAGCGAGCTCACATTGCATCTCTTCTCAAGTGTCTAGGTACCCAAGAGGCTGAATATACCCTGGTAGAAACCCATAGCGGGATATGTGGAGAACATCTAGGAGCGCGGGCCTAGCGACTAAAGTATTGAGAGCTGGTTTCTTTTGGCCCACATTGTAATCAGACGCGTCAAGGAAACTTAAGTCGTGTGACAAATGCCAATGACATGCCCCAATCCAATCTGCTCCAATATCCCAACTACAACCTGCGTTCCAGTCTATACCATTTGCCAAGTGGGGTTTCGATATTTTGGGTCCATTCTAACAAGCACCAGGGTAAAGAAAATTCTTATTGGTAGCCACAGACTATTTCACCAAATGGATCAAGGCTAAGGCATTGGCCACCATCACAGTGAGGAAAGTAGAATCAATGATATGGAAACACATAGTGTGCCGATTTGGGGTACCAAGAATTATCGTTACAGACCATGGAAAACAGTTTAATTGTGACTCCTTTAGAAAATTCTGTGACGACCTAGGGATTAGACTACGATTCTCCTAAGTGGCATACCCCCAGGCAAATGGGCAAGCTGAGGTTAGTAATCGAACTATATTGTATGGCCTAAAGACCCGCCTTAAAGGAGCTAGGGCAGCATGGGCTAATGA
This sequence comes from Diospyros kaki, assembly GCA_036245055.1. NCBI lineage: Eukaryota > Viridiplantae > Streptophyta > Magnoliopsida > Ericales > Ebenaceae > Diospyros > Diospyros kaki. Next base: position 12,310,091 of record BSEG01000003.1, read on the forward strand.
GCTACGGTCGATTTTGTGGGCATATCGAATGACCAGACGAATCGCAACTGGTGAAACTCCGTTTAATTTGGTATATGGAACAGAAGCCTTGATTTCCATAGACATTTCAACTAAGTCCCCTAGGCTGATGGCGTACAAGGAAGAAAACGGTGCAAGAAATTCTGAAGCGTTACGCGAAAATTTGGACTTGATTAAAGAGAAGCGAGATAATGCTGCCATGAGGATAGCTGCTTACCAGAGGAGAATCACCAGTTACTTCAACTCTCGGGTAAAGAATAGACCCATGAAGGAGGGAGATCTAGTACTTCAGAGATCTGTCGTAACCAACGCACTAAAGGATGATGGAAAGTTGCGAGCAAATTGGGAAGGGCTATACTGCATTCTAAAGTTGATTGGTCCAAACACTTGCATTTTACAAACCCTTTCGAGAGACACCCTTGGGAAAACATGGAATTTGAATTATCTTAAGTTGTATATGAACACTGTACCTGGCAAAGTATCTGCAATAATATAAGTCCTAAATGGGACTGTGGACGTAGGCACATTTAGTCGAACCACGTAAAAATGGTTGTGCACATAGTTGTCATTTTATTCACATTTACAGAAAGGAAGCTCAAATGTGATCATGCCCGTTGCCCTACTTATAGCCCGGCAACGAGGTAAAAGGCAATCACACCCGTTGCCCAACTTATAGCCCGGTAACAAGGTAAAAGGCGATTACACCTGTTGCCTTACTCATAGCTTGACAACAAGGTAAAAGGTGATCACACCCATTGCCTTACTTATAGCCCGACAATGAGGTAAAAGGCGATCACACCCGTTGCCCTACTTGTAGCCCGACAATGACGCAAAATACGATCACGCCCATTGCCCCTCTTATAGCCCAACAACGAGGTAAAATGCGATCACACCCATTGCCCTACTTATATCCTGGCAATGAGGCAAAATGTGATCACACCAATTGCCCCACTTATAGCCCGGCAATAAGGTAAAATGTGATCACACTCGTTGCCCTGCTTAGCCCGGCAATGAGATAAAATACGATCACACTCGTTGCCCTGCTTATGGCCCGACAACGAGGTAAAATGCACTCAAACTCGCCACTTCACGCGCAACCCAACAAGAAAAGCCCTAACCACATATCGTTAAAGAGCAACAATAAAAGAATAAATCAAGCAACAAGGAGCGGAGCATGTTGGGTAGAACAAAGAAGAAAATACTCATCGATAAAGCAATAATTCTCATTGCCATGAAAAAGAAAAAAGGGCAACAACGAAAAGCAAACATTAACGAGGGACTACTCGCAGGAGCAAGACTTGTAAGAGGAACGCTTAGTAGGCCCGAAGGATGCAACAGAAATCTCAGGAGACACTGTTGGGAGTTCCCCTTCCTTAGCCTCATCCATATGCGGAATATCTTCAACAGCTGCACCGGGATCCTCTTTATTTGCTTCAGGGTCGTCCACTACGCCTTCTCCCCCATGATTGAAAGGAAATGGATTCCAGGGGCCCGTCAGATTGTCCAAGTCATCCACCCAATAAGAGTCCAAGTAAGAATTAGGACTCATAGGCTCATTCGGTTCATACTGGCGCTAATCCACCTGATGAGACTCCTCAACCTCAGGAGTAAGTAGGAATTCAGGAAAAGTCTCTCCCGGATGCTGAGATTCTAGATGGGTGCGTGCTAGGTAAAATCCATACGTCAGGAAGCCAGAAGCATATTTTGTTTTCCTATCTTGGCAATCGGTTGAAAGATGATATTCTTTCACCGCTTCTGCCCGAATAGCCTGAGCGTCCCTGCGACTTATCTCCAGCTCCGCTAAGCGCAAGGAGTGCTCTTGTATAAGAGGTTCATGCTTCGACATCAGTCTAACATTCCTGTGTTCTTCAGCCTGTAATTTAGAGCGCAAGTCTTGGACTTCCCCTTGAAGGCCCGAGCTACCAGCAGCAACCTCGTTCAGCTAAGCACGCATTCTTTCAACTTCTGCCCCTTTATTTCTCTTCCCAGCCTCTGCACAACGACCGTGACACTTCAGCTCTTGGCGCTCTTGGTTCGAAGTGGATTGGCAGTTCCTCCATTCTGACATTTGTGTCTCCACTTGTTCATGATATGCCCTATCCCTCGCATTAGAAGCAACGATTTCTTGAATCCCTTGCACCAAGTACTGCTCTGCTCCCTCCCTAGCATGGGAATGATACTTGCCAAAAAACCGTCGCTCGTCTCAAGGGAGAATGGTGGAATAAATGAGATGGGCACCAATCCCAGGCTCTGACACAAAGTCTGTCTCTAACACCCCGGGGGAAACTTGAAAGTCCTGGCCGCTAAGCTTCGTGCTATCCCCAAGAATCATAGTGTGCCTCATCTCGCCGGGAGAAGGAAGTATAGGAGGTGGCCTCATTGATTTTTCACCCTCCAGGCAACGATGATCTTTCCTGTTGGGAACCACAGGATGACGACACTCTTCTTCCACTCGCGCCATGTCACCAGAAAATAGAGAAGATGAGCTCCACCCCCCGCGAGCACTGGGAATCGGAGAGGGAATAGCCAGAGTCTCTTCATGGGAAAGAGGGATAAATGTTGGACTTTCCTTGGGAGAGGGAGCTTCCACACCCGAGGTATCACCTCTCGGGTGACGATGCCTTTCCACCCTAGAAGGAGAAACCCCAACAGGTCTGTGTGATCGAGAGGGGCTAGAACTAGTAGATCTTTCGGCACCACGGGTAGGAATTCCAGTTGTCACCGCCAAGTGTGCCTCTTCTTCACGATGACATCAGCATAATTCCACCAATCTACTTACTCCAGCCATCCCTGCAAAAATTAATATAAAGCATTTAGTCTGGAAAATAACACAATAATTTAGTAAGGAAGACAATAGCAAAAGATAATCTACCCCCAAGAGCGATTTCCTCCTGAGGATCGAAAGAAAGATGTGAAGACCACCCAGGCATTTCCATCTCCTCCTCCTTGACTTCTTCCAAACCTCAGTTAGATAGCATAGAGGATGGAGGAGGAGTGGTTAGCGTCACAACCCCCAAACCCGCGACCTTGAAATTTTCCAAGTTCAATAAGCTCAGTAGATCAACAGGACCCTGTGCTGTTAGTATTCCCACAAGACGACGATACATGCCTTGAACGTCCTTGCAAGAAGGAAATCCTTGGCTAGCATCCTGATGGTTCCAATGCAGGGGAGTGTCCTAGCCGGGTGGAGGCTCTATCACCAACCATCGCTCTTCAAATCGGTTAACCTTGTTGGGAGGAGCACTAAACAGTTCAAAGCCCGATACCTTCTGGAGTGTATAAAGTTGTCGGTCTTTGCTAGCCTTTCGCAACCGATAGAAGCAACTGAAGAGCATCAAGGAAGGGACTACATCCCTCTAATGGAAAAGTATGGAAAAACCCACCATTTGGGCCTAGCCATTAGGGTGAAGCTGAGCTGGAACAATCTCGTGATGACGTAACCACGCTATGGAAAAAGGCAGGAGAGGAAAACGGAGTCCCATCTCGAATGAAGCAAAGTGAATGCCAATAGAGCCTTCATCCACTTGGGAGGGGTCCGGTTCATCAAGACAAGGATACCTCACCATATATCCTGAATGGGTGGTGTCGTAAACTTTTTCGAAAGCCCTATACTGGAGTCGAGAGCTTGAAGTAGTAGGAATGTGCGCAGGGCCGGGGGGTGATGCCGGTCTTCTCCTCGACATATTAAAAGTCTCGGGAGCATTACCTTGTAAATGATTGAAGAAGCACAAAAGATGAGTGATCATAGTAAACAAGTGCTTGCACATAACATAAAAAGCATCAATAAAAGTAAAGAGATAACAAGCGACCGGGAGGACGCACCAAAGGAATCAGAAGCACTCAGCCATAACCGAGTGGGCCATCCACAAAATGGGGTCACTCGGCCTGACCAAGTGGCCCCCACTCGCTCATCATGGCCTGGCCACTTGATCATGACCGAGTGGCCTAGTAAATCTTTCGTCGGGAGATAAAAACACGCCAGACCTGAGAGAATTTGAAGTTCTGAAGACACCACAACTAGTTCTTATGAAAAATAAATGAAGACTTGAAGCCCTATTTATAGGGGCTCAAAGGCAAAAAAGATGATATTGTCAGACGAATACAGAAAATAAAGAGTAAGCGCACATTAATGATCTTCCGAAGATAAGCAAAATGCGACAAAAGTAGCACCAAAATTTCTTGGGATCTTATACTCTTTTATCCGACCTCTCGGCTAAAAAAGCAAGGAGCAATTGATGTACCCGAGAAGATGAAGTAGGTATCCAATACAGTGAGGGCCCCAATTCGATGGGAAAAAGCAGGGGCAAAAGGCCGAAGAAAACCCACTCAGCATAGCCGGTTGGGTGGCCACTTGCTTAGGCCGAGTGGAAAACCCCACTCGCCCTAGCTGAGTAGGGTGCCACTCGGTTAGTCGAAGGCCACTCGGCTAACCGAGTGGCCACACCCCTGCTCGGCACAACCGAGTGGGGGTCCACTCGGTTGTGCCGAGTGGCCGATCGTCCCATCTCGGCCTAGCCGAAAAGGGGTCCACTCGGCTAAGCCGAGAGGTCCCACTCGAGAGCATGACCGAGTGGGGGGTCACTCGGTCATGCTCAGTGACCCCCCGACTTTGCAACTTGTTTTAGCGATCCACTCATTTCAATCGAGTTGACCACTTCTCGTCAGCCAAATGGACTTTGAAACTTTCGAAATGGGTCGTGAGATCTCCAGAATGGGCCACAAGATTCTCGCCGAAAATATCACAAGGCCTCATACACCCTCCGCTATAAATATGAGACCATGTCTTCATCACAAGGTACGCAATTTTGAGTTATTAAAGCATCATTTCATATTTTCTCTCGAGATTTGACTTAAACATCGGAGGGTTAGCGCGGGGACCCCACCCACGTCTTAACAGTGCTCTCGTTTTGTAGGCCACCCGTCATCCCAAGGTCACTCGTTCATCTGAGGGCACCCGTCATCCCAAGGCCACTCGTTCATCCGAGAGCACCTGTCATCCCAAGGCCACCCGTCATCCCAAGGCCACTTATTTATCCAAAGGCCACCCGTCATCCCAAGGCCACTCATTCATCTGAGGGCACCCGTCATCCCAAGGCCACTCGTTCATCCGAGGGCACCCGTCATCCTAAGGCCACCCGTCATCCCAAGGCCACTCATTCATCCGAAGGCCACCCGTCATCCCAAGGCCACTCGTTCATCTGAGGGCACTCGTCATCTCGAGACCACTCGTCATCCCAAGGCCACCCGTCATCCCAAGGCCACTCGTTCATCCGAGGGCACCCGTCATCCCAAGGTCACTCCTTCATCCGAGGCCACTCGTCACCTTAGTTCACCCGTTCATCTTGGGCCACTTGATCATCAGCACACCAGATCTACCTAACTACCAGATTTCGTTACTCGTTAAGACTATCATCTCTGAAGGCACAACTCTCAAGATTCTTGCATCTGTCCGCAATTACAAATAAATTGTTGTATTTTGGCAACAACACATGTATTATGATGAAATCTCGAAAAATGATTTTCAAAATAGCTTTGAAGTCGTTGGTCAAGATAGAGCTAAATTTGTTGTAAGGCAAAAAACCAACTAGAACATAAATGTGTTTCATGAAAAATCAATCTTAGGTAAGAAAGATCATTTATGTTAATCTTTTATTTCAAAATAAGCTTTTCATATTTTGAAGCATGCATGAAAGGTTTTGGCTTGAAATTTAAATGTCTGAAAAATCCTTTGGTTCATGCATCATGTTTTGAAACTCCTTTTGATAAAGTTTCAATATTTTTCTAAGTCTAGAAGATTATCACCTTATAAGGAGACATATAAGAAAATGATTTCATTTTGAAAAACTATTTCCCAGTATTTTGATATCTTCTATCCATTAATGCTAAAATAATTTTTAATGATTTTTTCATGAAATAGAAAGTGTATATCTTTGATGTGGTAAAATAGCAAAATCCTAAGTTTGTACTGAAACCCAAATTCTACTTTCTTATTCTTATAGATTTTGATTTTCTAGATATTTTTATAGAATCTAAATGGGGGGTACTTTCTTATTTACATTTATGTATTAAAGTAAATGTCCTCATTTTAAATGACATTTACTTAAACTAAAGAAATGTAAATAAATTGTAGTGTATGCATGTCCTGAAGGTTGGCTTCATCTGTCAATTGATTCTTCATCATCTGTCGACCAGCCTCTTATTTTTAGCCCATCTGTCGACCGATGCCTGTAATACCCCAAAATTTAAATGTAAATGATGGATGATGTAATAAAGTGTTTTAATAGAAGTTGTGGATTTGCATGCAAATGAAAATGGTTTTAATGACTTAAATGCAAAACAAAGGATAATAATTGTCATGATAAAGACTTGTTTGAGAATCCTTGAGTTGGTGAAATTGTATTGGAGCATTTATCTCAGAAGTCTTAAAGTTAAGATAACCATAGTTACTCATATCCCTAAATTCAAAGTAAGTAGATTTGGAAGAAATCTATTGGTTCTCTAAAAGATGAAGATAAGAAGGGTTGCTTTACAAGCCACGTAAAGGGCAAATGGAGGAATGAGATTGGAAGAAAGGAGAAGCTTGAATAGGAAGATTGGTTGTAATGATTGTTTTACCCTAAAAGTCTTAACTTGGGAGACTTAACTTGGGAGACTTGACTTGAGAGACTTAACTTGTAAGACTTGAATTGGCTTGCAAAGGAAGGAGAAGATAGAGCTTATCTTGGAAGTATAGTTGGTGGCCTATGATTGGAAGAAGTGGAGGCTTACTTGAGAAGATTGGAAAATTTTCAAAGTGTGATGATAACTTGGGTGGAAAATAAGCAACTTGGAGGCCCAGTGAAATCTTGAGGATTTTGGAATTTAAAGGCTATATAAAGGGAAGGAATTCAGGCCACGAGAAGGTAGGGAGAAAGGAAAGAAAGCAAGTGCAAGAAAAATCAAAGAGAAAGCAAAGAAAAAGCAAAGAAGAAAGGAAAGAGAGACCTAGCTGGAAAACTGCCAAAACAGAAGGGAATTCGAAGAGGTAAGCTAATTTTCTTTTTGTAGGATCGTAGAGCATGAAAATTGGAGTCCGTAGGTTCAAACAGAGAGCAAATCGGAGTTAAAATGAGCAAGATATGGCCGTTTTAATTTTGGGTTGCAAAATAGAGAAGGGGGCAGCGCGTGGCCACCTTCCGGGGGCACGTGAGGGCGCATCTGGCCTCCGATTGGCCTGAAATTTTCACCGTTGTTCTTGTATTTTAATTACCTACAACCTGTATAAAAATATTTAAGGTTTGGTTCACTGAAACCCATGATTTATGCAGAAACAACCCCTAGTGCTCGAAAATGGGCTATAAACGGTGTTGTCGAAGGGAAACGATCAAGTTGAGTGGTTCTTGTGCATGCTTCCTCTTGATCATTCTTAGTTTCATTTGTGAGTGGTTTTCGCATGCTTATTGCTCCCTCTTGATCACTCTTGGGTTCTATTTGTGGATGGTTTGTTACTTACATTCCGAGCATATCTTTTCAACTTTGTTGCATCAAGTTTGACCATGACAGCTTTCATGCGTGCCTTATGATCATATTCCTTCTGCTTTGTCATACATCTTGTCGTTTGGTGACTATGGCTTGTTGGTGGCTTGTCATGTGTGAACTACCACGGGGGCCTGTGTAAGGGGGCTGACCACGTGGGCCTGTGTAGGGGGCTACCTCGAGCTTGTGTAAGGGGGCCGAGGGGTTCATACATGGAAAGTAAGAAGGATATCTCGTGCCTATGTAAGGGGGCCGAGAGGTTACATCTCATGTGTTTGTTGTTTTTGAGCAAATCTTGCCTATTGCACATGCATCTCGGTATTTGTATTTATGGCTATTTGTTAGGGTATCACAGGGGATCTCGTGCTCTTGCGGTGAGCTGTGATCTTGGGAGATTTTGTTCTTATTTCTACATGTCTCTTGGCAAAGCTGCATATTACTCTTGCATGCACTGTTTCTTTCTTTCTTACCACTCACTTAGATGTAGTATCTAACTCGGGTGTTTCTTACCCCTGGGACATTCATCGTCCCAGCTTTATTAGAAATATCAAGTGTTTCAGGTTCTAGGTCAAAGCATGGGCAAGGAGGTGGAGCTTCGCTAGCTTTGGAATTTTGATTTCTCTATATACCCTTGTAACCTAAGTAATGTATTGTGAATAGTAGATAGGATACTCAAGGTTGTAAGAAGTGTGTGTATGTGAATGTCCTACAGTTGTACCTATAGTGGTGTGTTGTATTTTTGGCATATTGGAAGCCATGTGCATTTATTACTCTTGTAAAGGAAATCTAGTGGAAACCCCTTTATTAAGCTTTGATTAAGCTTACAGGTTTGATCCAATGCTTCCGTTGGTAAGGGTTTCCATAACGCCCATAGGTGATATTTGATATCATTGCATATTTGAAAAAGTGGGGCATTACAATGCCATTTCATGGTGCTTCGATAGTGTGTACCATCTATCAACCGATGCCTATGCATCTGTTGACCGACAGAATGCTTGCACAAGGAACTGTCGACCGGCTCAAATGATCTGTCGACCGGATTTTGAATTCTTACTAATCTGTTGACAGATGCCGTGCATCTGTCGACCGTTTGTGTCGTAAAAACCCCCAACGGCTAGTTTTTTCCACTCACTCAAAGTGGCTTTCCCACTACCAACGACAAGATTCGTGCATGGGCTCTCAAGGGACTATAAATACAAGTCAAATGGGTGATTCAAAAAAACCAAGAGATTACATTACAAGCTCCCAAGTGCCAAGATCATTGTTGTGCTTCATTGGTAAATTCGTTCTCTTTTCAAGGCTTTGTATTCATTGTGTTAAATTCATTATCAAGCCTTATATTTATATTTGAGAGAATTTGTAACCGAGAATATTGTTTCTCAGATCCTCTCCTATCTTATATCTCTTTGTAGTTTTCCTAGCTTGTTTTGCTAGAGGACCTATATTGCTTGTAGGAGGATTTGGATTCCTAGTTTGTCGTGCTAGAAGATTTCCTTATTGAAGCAAGGGGTTGATTACCTAGCTTGTTACTAGAGGGCTTGTTTGTATAAGCAAGAGATTGTAATTTCCTAGCTTGTTGCTAGAGGGCCTATCCGGAGAGATAGGAGGTTTTTAATGGATTGATTGAAAAATCATTAGTGAGGAGCTAAAGTAGTGGAGTAGACTTGGTTTAAGCCGAACCACTATATATCGTTATGTCTCTTATATGCTTGTGCTATTTGTTTCATTTATTGTTTCAAGCATTTCGTTAATCCTCACTTTCACTAAAATCTCATTTTTCGTCAAAAGGATTTTCAAGTTCAATCAAATTTTTAAAACAACCCAATTCACCCCCCCTCTTGGTGTTGGTGCCATTGCTATTTAAATCTAACAGTGTTCACCAGTGAAGACCCTTTGATGCTTAAGTTAGTGCTGGAAAGAAAAAATGTTAGTTATGAAAGAAAACCGTAGATATCCGGAAAGAAAAAAAGGTAAGTTAATGTGGTTTTTACCTGTTGGTTGGAGAAAGTCCTGTCTGTTGTCTTGTACCTTGGATTTTATAGGGTGCAGATCTCAAAGGGGACACATGGCATGGTTCTGCTTAAATTTCTTTGGAGCGACACTTGAAAAGGTGTTTCAAGAAAGGCCTCTCGTGCTCCTGGGATGGTCTTTCAGGGACGATTCCTCCATTCCTCCAAATGTCTCATTTTAGGTTACCCAAAAGAACCTCTCGAGCTTACCCGAAAAGATTCTTTCTAGTACCACCCAAAATATTCCTTCTTGATCCTTTTGGGGAGGTACAACACTTTCTTTATGAAAATATTTTCTTTAACTCTCAAAGGTATTTTTCAATTCTTTTTTTTCTTTGTTGAATTTTTCAAGAGATAATTTTGAATATTGGTTTTTCTCTTGAAGTTCATCATTTTGAGCTTTCAAAATATTCTTCCCATTTTTCAAAGAGTTTGCTTCATTTTCTAAGACAAAATTTTCTTTTTTAATAAATTATTTTTCAAATTATCTTGTAACAAATTATTTTTCAAATTATCTTGTTACATCTAAAACCTTTCACTTCTTTTCTTTGTTTCTCCCCCTCTAATTTGTTCTTCTTCTCCCTTAGGTTTCTACTTTCTTCCAAATCTTTCTTCAACTTTTTCCCTCTAATGAATCTCTTAAACTTCCTAGTGATTATTACTAAATCATCATCATCATCCTTATTCTCTTCTTCCTCACTTGAAAAATATAAAACCTTGAAAGGAAGAGACTTATCTCTTTTCTTCTCATTATCATCTCTCTTTATCATAATCTCATGAGTCATGAGAGATATAATCAAATCATCAAAAGATAAACTATCTAAATTCTTATCCTCTTGAATGGGTGTTACTTTAGGATCTTATTCCTTGAGTAGACTCCTAAGAATTTTTCTAACTTTCTCCCTATTTGAATAAGTTTTTCCTAGAGCTTCTAAACTTTAGGCAATATCATTAAATCTAGTAAACATATCCTTAATAGGCTTCAAAGATTTGATTGAAAAAGTTCATACTTATGAATTAGTAAATTTACCTTTGTTTCCTTAACTTGACTTGTACCTTCATGAGTAATCATCAAAATTTCCTTGTGTAATATCCAAAAATTTTTGGTGTACATAAGTATATTTTTTATTGGGCAAAAGTATAATTTTTCAAAGTTGTTGGGGTAAAAGTATAATTTTTCAAAGTTACGGGGCTAAAGTATAATTTTTGAAAACCTAGGACTTGAGGGCAAGGGGCCAAATTAAAAGAGAGCAAGAACTGAGGGACCAAAGTACAAATAGTAGTGTCAACATTGCAAATAGCTGACGGTCGCACTGTGTTTCCCAGCAAGGAACGTCAAATCGACGTTTAAGAGCAAGCTAGGGCCATTATTGGCCTTAGAGGGAGGTCTGGCACAAGGAAATGATCTGATTAGCCGATGTGTTAGGCGAAAATGCTTATAAATAGTTGGATTCTTGGCCAAGAATTTCATCGAATTTCACTTGAAAATTTCGAGCATTTACTGAAAAATTAGGAGAAATAGATAAAGGGCTTTTGTTCGAATGAGACAGAATTTTTGGAGAATTTGAGAGATTTTGGTTGAGTTTTGAAGGTGTTTTGAAGCCTCATTGCAAAATTGAGCAACGCTAGAGCCGAAGATTAATCGGCTAAATCAAGGGATTCTATTGAGTTTGGAAAGAAGAATAGAGCAAGAGAAGAAAAAAACAAAGAAATCAAGGCAAACCAGTGGTCGGCTTATGAAGGGAAGATCAGAGAAGGCACGTGGGAAACACATGCAAGGCATGTGGGTGCAGTGCATGCAATGCGCGTGAGGAAAGGAAAAATAGAAAAAATGGAAAAAAATAGAGAAAAAATGGAAAACAATGGAAAAAATTATGGAAAAATTTCAAGAAATTAGGGAATTAAATTTTATTAATTTTCCTTGAAATTTGTAGGGAAAACATTAGGGCACCAATTTTGAGGCAAGGCACGAATTTTGAGAAAGCTTAAACAGCTAGGTCAAAGTAAGTGGTTTTTTCTCCAAAAATTATATGTCAAATAATTTGCCTAAATTGAGTGTGAATTTCACAAGGGTTGGCAAAATATATGTGATTTGAGCATCTTGTCATATGTGCATGTTATGTTGCCTCGGTAATTGTGATACTACATTGGACACAAAATTATTGGCATATCAATAATTGTGTTATCCATGTTAACCATGGTAGGATGGGATGTTGCCTAGTAGTGAGACTTGTATTTCCCCAAGTGAGTTTTGTCGGAATGACTGTAGAAGTGTCCTGTGTTGTGTTATTGCCGAGATAACTGTCGAGGGTTTGGTGCCGATGCTAGAATGCTATCGAAAGCTACTCTAGGGTGTCAATTGATTCATGTCCATGCATCATACATTCATGAAAATTATTTTAAATCTCACTTAGAAAATTTATCTTCTAATTTGGACTTTATCCCTAGAATATTTAACGTTCTAGGTGGGACGTGCAGTAGAAAATGGAAGGAGATTGTCGAGAAATGATTTCAGTTGTATTTTTATTCTACACTCATGACAGGATGAGTCATGAGATTTCTGATGATATTAAGGCATGTTATTATATGTTGATTTGTCTGTCGAATATTGTAATTTTTATGGTTATTGAGAACAATATTGTACGGTTTGAATTCATTTGCGATTATATTATCCTATCAAATTTTGATTCTACTTCTGCAAGTATTTTATTTACCATTCCTTAGCTTATCATTTGGAATGCTAAATATATATGTTTATGGATTTTTAAATATGGTATTTTCAGAATTTAGATATGGTGTTGCGAGAAAAAAAAATTCCTGGAATAGTGACACGCATTGGGAGGGTAGGTTGTTGGAGTTGGTATCAAAGCAAACCCTACTTGGAGATGGAGACTTAGAGATTAGTGATATCGAGACTTAGAAATTATTGATTGAGGATACTAACCGAGAAAATCATTTTGAATAATAGAATGGCAGGAAATTATCTCGAACAATTTCGGGTGACACGCTGGACATACTAGCTAGAAAAAAGAGAACCAGTAACTAAGGACTTTTCTGAATTCCTTGCTACCCTTGATGATATTATAGGAGATGTACCCTTGAGTAGTTATCAATAGCCAAACCTGGTACATGTCCAAGTTGATTTCTTAATAAATCATCCTGAGGGAGATTAGAAAACCCTTGTTGAATGGATCCAGAAGCTAGATAATTATGAGTCATTCTTTACCTTTTGTGAACAACTTCGCCAACATGTAGCAAAGATATACAAGGAAGTCTTAAAAGAAGAGGCAAACCCCGATGTTTAAGAAGATCAAGAGGAGGATTGGGACCCTAATGAGATTGAAGAGGGACGCGATATCGAGCTTATCGAAATAAGTTCGGATGAGGAAGATGATATGATCGAATACTATGATGATCATGACGGACCGATAGTAAAGTCCAAAGAAAACCTGGTTGAGAATGACATGGGGGTCTAGAAATTGACTGATCTTCAGCAAAAGAAATAAACTAGTGATAGTCATAAAACAAACCCCCTACTAGCTGTTTAACACTTGTATTAGGAAAGTTTTCCAAGTGATGTTTTGAGATTCAAGTATTACACTTGGAAGACGGCTTGTGTTGTAATAAAATTTCTTTTTGAAATGAAAACTTTTCCCTGGACATGTGATCTCTTTTTTTCCCTTGTAGATGGTAACTACCCAATAAAGAAGAAACATGGTTTCCAGCACTCCTAATAGAAAAGATGAGGTTGACTGTGATAATGAGATTCATCATTGTAATCACAACGGTAGCAACAATGTAAGGAGTGATGGGTTAGACAAGGAATCCACTATCAATGAAGGACGACTGGACAGGATGGAGAGAATCCTGATAGGATAGACAGAGTCCTGAAAAACCTCTTGACCTACGTGGTTGGAAGAACCAACAAGGCATACGACAAATACGTTAGAACAATATAGAAGACAACGACCACCCGTATTTAAAGGAAGGGCAAGTGACTACCCCAACATAGCCGAATATTAGCTAGAGCAAATGGAGAAATTTCTCCAGCACTTGTAATGCAATGATGCAGAGAAAGTAAATTATGCCACATTTATGTTAGAAAAGAAAGCAGGGAGATGGTGGCAAACTACGAAGTGAGCTCTACAGTGATCACTTTCCAATTTAGGACAAGGGTCGGAGTTAAGGTAGGCTCAAACGGTGACTTGGGAAATGTTTAAAGAAGCCTTCAACACAAAGTTCTTTCCTCGAAGCTGGAGAGAGGAAAAGAGTTGGCAATTTATGAAATTAAAGCAAACTAGAGAGATGATTGTAACCCAGTATGATACAAAATTTACCCAACTTATCAAGTATGCTTCAATGCACGAGGTGGACAAATGGTAAAAAGCACAAAAATTTATAGCCGAACTGCGGATAGAATTGCTGCAAGCTTTGAGTACTTAAGCCATCAATACTTAAGAAGAAGCATTGAGCAAGGCCTTAACCACAAAAAAAAAAAAACCTTCTACGGGTGAGATTAATAAAATCAGAGGAGACAAAAGGGAGCACGGAGCATAAAATGGGGAATAAAAATTTCTAAGGCAACAGGTAATGCCCCCAATGTAAGAAGAATCACCCAGGGAGAAAATACTTGTTAAGGCCTATCAACTATTTCATGTGTGGGGAAGAAGGGCACATGGGAAAAGAGTGTCCCAAGAAGAAATAAATGCCTCCTACGATGAACCAAGGAAAGATCATACGCTTCAAGTGTGAGCAACTTGGGCACATCACACGAGATTGTCTGAAGAGGCAAAAAGTTGGACAAACTAAAAAAATGGGGGAAGCTCGTGGGACCCGCCATGGACGTGTTTTCAACTTGGCAAAGGAGGATGTAGGGGCAGATCCTGCAATCATACAAGGTACACTCTTTATACTGAAAACCTTTGCGCATGCATTAATAGATCTAGGATCTACGCATTCTTTCATTTTACATGCATTGGTTGGGAGTTTGGAGATGGAAACTAAACTTTTAAGGTGTCTGATGATTATCTCAACTCCCATGGGAAAAATCATGGAGACCTCGAGGCTAATTAATGATTGTGGGGTTAGCATAAGCGACAATGAATTTCAATCTGATTTGATACTGCTAGATGTGAATGACTTTGATGTCATTTTAGGGATGGACTTTTTGTCCAAATATGATGCCAATTTGGATTGTTGAAGAAAGATGGTGACCATAAGGAAGGCCAAAGGAGAACTAGTCAAATTCTAGGGATAGGGTAACCCCGAGAAGAGGAAAATGATTTTAGCACATTAAGCAATAAGATTAATGAGCAAAGGGGCATATGGATACCTAACTAGTGCTCAATTATTGAAAATTGAGACACCAAGGGTCAAGGAGATGTGGATAGTACAAAAGTTTGGAGATGTGTTCTTAGAGGATCTACTGAGATTACCACCACCCAGGGAGATTGAATTCTCTATCGAATCGATATCGAGAACCTGACCCATATCTATACCCCCATACCAAATGGCACCGACAAAATTAGGAGAACTGAAGAGTCAATTACAGGAGCTGACTGATAAAGGATTCATTAGGCTAAGTATGTCACTGTGGGGTGTACCGATATTATTTGTGAAAAAGAAATACGAAAGTCTGAGAATATGTATCAATGACCGTCAGATGAATAAGGTTAGGATGAAGAATAAGTACCCGCTTCCACGAATCAAAGAATCATTTGATCAACTGCAAGGAGTGAAAGTATTCTCAAAGATTGATTTGAGATTCGGATACTACCAACTGAAGATTAAGCCTGATGATGTACCAAAGATGGCATTCTGATCTCAATATGGACATTACAAGTATTTGGTAATGCCATTTGGGCTTACTAATGCACCAGCCGCATTTATGGATCTCATAAACAGGGTATTTCAGCCCTATCTGGATAAATTCGTAATTATGTTCATTGATGACATACTGGTATACTCCTCGGATAAGAATGAGCATGAGGAACATTTAAGGATAGTATTGGAAATTGTTAGGCAATACCAGTTGTATGCCAAGTTCTCCAAGTGTGAGTTCTAACTATCTCAGGTAGCATTTTTGGGACACATAATATAGGGTCGAAGGAGACGTTGTGGATTCGACTAAGATTAAGGTTATTCAAAGGTGGAAACAGCCTACCAATTTAACTGAGGTGCGAAGTTTTCTAGGGTTGGCAGGCTACTACTAAAGATTCATGGAGGGATTTTCAAAGATAATCGCACACATGACAATACTTATGTAGAAGGGAATTAGATACGAATGGACCGTCGAATGTAAGAAAAGCCTTCGAGATCTTAAGGTTAGGCTAACCTTAACACCTATCCTGGCTATGCCAAGTGGGCCTGGAGGATATGTTGTGTATACTGATGCCTCAAAAATAGGATTGGGTTGTGTATTAATGCAACATGGGCAAGTGATTGCATATGGGTCACGACAATCGAAAAGGCACAAAGTGAATTACCTGACACATGACTTGGAACTAGAACCGATGGTATATGCTCTAAAGCTATGGAGGCACTACCTGTACTGTGAAACATTTTTGGTGTTCACGGACCATAAGAGCCTGGAGTATGTGTTCTCACAAAAGGAGCTGAACCTTAGGCAATGACAATGGATGGAGTTCCTTAAGGACTATGACTACACCATTCAGTATCATTCGGAGCATGCTAATGTGGTGGTTGACGCTTTGAATAGGAGTGTGCCTACTATTATAGTCAGGTTGATAGCCCATGACTGGCGACTGTTAAAGGCTTTTAGCCAACTGGAGATGAGTGTAATGCCAAGGGGAACATCCATTTTTATTACTAGCATAAAGATACAACTGGATTTGGTGAACGAGATACAAGAGGCCAGTGTGAATGACAAGGGCATACGTTTATGGGTAGATGAGAATGGCCAGCCCAAGAATACTGATTTCAGGATGTGGGATGGTATTCTCAAATTTTAGGGAAGGATATACATGCCTAATTTCGGGAATTGAGGCAAAGGATTCTAGATGAGGCCCATAGAGCACGATATACAATACACCCTAGAGCCACAAAAATGTATAGCGATCTTCGTGAGATCTATTGATGGCAAGGAATGAAAACTAGTGTGGTAAGAAAAGTAACTCAATGCGATATGTGCCAAGGGGTCAAGATTGAGCATCAAAAACCAACAAGGTTAATGAAACCCCTAGATATCCCTAAATGGAAATGGGAACAAATCACAATGGACTTCGTGATAGGATTTCTAGAGACTCGGAAAGGCAACAATGCAATATGGGTCATTACGGATAGACTAACAAAGTCAGCTCATTTCTTACCTATATAAATAGATAGGCCGGTACAAAAGTTTGCAGAGCAGTACATTGGAGAAATAGTCAGACTCCAAGGCACACCGGTAAGCATACTTTCTGATCGAGATCCGAGGTTTACCTCGAGATTTTGGGAAAGCTTACAAGAATGCATTGGGACACAATTGAAACTTAGTACAACCTATCACCTACAAATAGATGGGCAATCAAAAAGGACTATTCAAACACTCGAGGATATGTTGAGGTCTTATGCCTTGGATTTTGAAGGAAATTAGGAAGAGCACCTGTCGATGGTAGAGTTTGCATATAATAATAGTTACCATATCAACATTAGGATGGCACCTTACGAGGATTTATACAGAAGAAAGTGTCAATCACCTATATGTTGGACCGAAGTAGCAGAAGGACAAATAGTGGGACCTAAACTCGTGCAGCAAACCATAAAAACGATACGACTAATTCAAGAAAAGATTAGAGCTATGCAGAGCCAACAAAAATTGCATACAAATAGGAGAAGGCGAGATGTAAAACTTGAGGTAGGGGATCATGTGTATCTAAAGGTATTACCTCAACATTTGTCGACACGAAGGGGAAATAAAGGTAAATTTAAACCATGATATATAGGACCCTATCTGATCATAGGATGAATTGGGCCTCTAGCTTACCACCTGGAACTTCCACTTATCTTGTCCAACATTCACGATGTTTTCCATGTGTCTGAACTTCGAAACATATACCTAATCCAACCCATGAAATTCGGGTAGAGACAATCGAGCTGAAAGATAATTTAACCTATCTGGAATCACTCGAACAAATTTTAGACCATCGTGATTAAGTCCTAAGAAATAAGGTAATTCTCTTAGTAAAGATTCTGTGGAGAAATCATACAGAAGAGAAAGTAACATGGGAGCTCGAGGATACTATTAAGAAGAAAAATCCCCAACTGTTTGAAGAAATGGAAAAAAAAAAATAGAAAATTTTTACCACTTTTCTAGGAATTATACCAAAGATCTTTTTTAATAAAGAGATATTTTAGATAATATGACCAGATTTTACAGAAATTGCGAGTATTAGGCCAAGAAAAATTTTGAGGATGAAATTTCTTTGAGGAGGGTTGGATGTAATACCCTAAAAGTTTTGGTGTACTTGAGTGTAATTTTTATTAGGGCAAAAATGTAATTTTTTAAAGTTATTGGGGCAAAAGTATAATTTTTGTAGCACCCCTTCTCTTAGAGCAGCCAAGGAAGAGGTGCTATTGTAAAACAAATAAAATAAATACTCATTACAATTCTGAAAAATCTATTGTGATAAAAAATTTGCTAAACTAATCACATCATAACTGAAAAACACCTCAACTATACTATAACAAAATTCTGAACTGTCAGAGGGTTCAACATAAATTGAAACAATAAGCACTAGATAAGAAAATCCCTCATCTGAAATATAAAAACTCTAAAAATCTCAAGACATGAATAATTCCCAAAAACTTTTAATTCTTGAGCGGCTCCCCGTACACACTTTCCTGCCCAACACTGCTAGGCCCAACGTTTGAGACTCCCCCACTATGACCTAAAATGGTGAAGAATACAAGGTGAGTCATAAGAGTCAACAAGTAATAACATGAAATAAAATAGTAGCTACATCAAGAAACATCAGTACTCATCAAGTATTGACTATTCTTGCATTAAGGGATTATCAATCCATTGTACAGTTGCACTCATATGATAAGTAATAATGTACATAAACTATATAGTGCAAGTAAGCAACTTCAGCGCATAGGCCCATATAATCTGAAATACATACCTATCTGAACTAAACCCTGCAACCATAAAAATTGTAAGCACATATTGTGGGCCTTGCGCCCGTAGCCCCCAGGTTGTCACCAAACGAGGGAAACTGAAACTAAATTGTGGGCCTTGCACCCCTGAATTGAAACTGAAACTTATGGGATCCCTATGGACTAAGTCGCCTCATGCGCATACTACAATGCAATGCACATATATATGCTTACACACAATATGAGGTGCATAACATAAAGTCATGCTTCATGCTCATACCAGGATATATGCACATAATATCGTACATATCACATAACAATGCTAGGCACAACATATAATCACCTTCAACATATTGGATTACAACAAATTTATGAGTTATGATTTATCGTATGACAAGTTAGATTTATCAAATTTTGAATACTAAACCTTTCATTCAAATATTAACTTGCATTCGGATATACTTAGATCCACATTCGAATATCATATAGAGCATTCAGATATGAGGCTTTTAGATATAAGGATATTCGAATATCATATGCTAGCATTTGGATGCATGGCTCACACATTCGAATATGATTCAAAGCATTCGGATGTAGGAAGGCTATGTATGTGAGCGTTATTTGGATGTCATGATAAACATTCGAATGTCATCAAGAACATATTTGGATGTGACGTAGGCTATTCAGATAAGAGGCTTAAAGAATGTAAGATGCATTCGGATGTCGTTTTCACTCATCCAGATGTCTCCTAGGCCATTCGAATGTCACTCATAGAAAGAACTTGCACTTATCCGGATGAGTCCCAGGCCATTCGGATATCACTCACAAACATCAAACAAAACCATCCAGATGTGGGGGATTTCATCCGAATACTTGAACCATCTTATGAAATAAAACATGCGATATTAGTATTCATGTTCTAATATAAACCTATCATCGTTACACCTTTTCAAAAGAAATTTGGGCAATCAAAACCCAACTGATACGAAACAATATCTGGAACAATACAAGAATCATACTAAAGGAAATCGCTAAATAAGAAACGATACATAACTTGTAAAAATCAAAGATTGAGAGATATAACCCAGTGGACATATATATATATATATTGATTGTGTTGAAATCTAAGAAAGAAGAACTTGTTGTTTATAGAGATTATTGTGCTAAACGTGAAACCTGTAACAAAAAGGATTACAGGGAGAAAAACTTGCTTTACGATTTTCTTGATTGGACTTAATCAATTTCAACGCAACTCTCCTACGGAAATCCTGACAGTGGTTGCAACTCTTGAATTCTCTTCTTCTTGGGCGTGAGAAAAAACTATAAGTTATATGGGTATATATATAGAGAGAGAGAGGTAAAACCCTGGACACCCACAAGTTCTAATCCTTTAATAACTTGACAAATTTCAAACTCATTACCTAATCCTCATGCATCGATTATCTTCAAATCCTCCATGATTTTCTAATTATCCTCAAACTATTATTTCCTACGTGTCTTTCCTATTTCATTTCGTGAATTGACCTTTTTGCCCTAATATATAATTTCATATTAAATATTTACTTGGTAGAAATCCTTTTTAACCCAAAATTTTAAAAAAAATAATTAGATAATTCTCAATAAAACCTAGGCCCTCCAACAAATTATTATAATTTTTCAAAGTTATGGGGCTAAAGTATAATTTTTGAAAATCTTAGGACTTGAGGCAAGGGGCCAAGTGAAAAAGGGCAAGAGCTGAGAGACCAAAGTGCAAATAGTAGTGTGAACACTACAAACAGCCGACAGTTGCACTGTGGCTGCTGACAAGGAACGTCAAATTGATGTTTAGGAGTAAGCTAGGGCTATTATTGGCCTAAGAGGGAGGTTTAGCGCAAGGAAACTATTTAATTAGCCAATGTGTTAGTTGGAAATGCCTATAAATAGCTAGATTCTTGGCTGAGAATTTCATCGAATTTCACTTGAAAAATCCAAGCATTTGGGAAAAAATTAGGAGAAATGGATAAAGGGTTTTTGTTCTCCAAATGAGGGAAATAATTTTTGGAGAATTTGAGAGGTTTTGGTATAGTTTTGAAGGTGTTTTGAAGCCTCGCCGAAAAATTGGGTATCATCGGAGTTGAAGATTAATCAACCAAATCAAGGGTGTTTTCTCGATTTTTCGATCCACAAGTGATTCCATCATGTGCAAAACGAAGAATAGAGTAAGAGAGAATAAGAAAAACCAAGAAATCTAGGCAAACTATTGGCCGACTAGCGAAGGGAAGATCGGAGAAGACGATCAAAGAAGGCTTATGGGAAACATACGCAAGGCACGTGGGTGCGAGCGCATGCAATGTGAGTTGTTTTTTCCCTGAAATTTGGTCAGGAAAAATATCAAGGCAAGAGTCTCAAGGCAAGGCACAAATTTTGAGGAAGCTTAAATAGCTAGGTCAAGGCCGGTGGTTTTTTCCCAAAAAATTATACATGTAATAATGATTTGCCTAAATTGAGTGTGAATTTCACAAGGGTTGCCAAAATATATGTGATTTATGAGCATCTTGTCATATATGTGCATGTTATGTTTCCTCGATAATTGTGATACTACATTGGACATAAATTATTAACATATCGATAATTGTGTCATCCATGTTGATCATGGTGGGATGGGATGTTGCCCTAGTAGCGAGACTTGCATTTCCTTAAGTGAGTTTTGCCGGAATGACTGTAGAAGTATCCTGTGCCGTGTGTGATTGCCAAGATGACTGTCGAGGGTTCTATGCCGGGGCTAGAATGCTAACGAAAGCTACTCTAAGGTGTTGGTTGATTAATGTCCATGCATCATGCATTCATGAAAATTATTTTAAACCCTCACTTAGAAGATTCATCTTCTAATTTGAACTTTGTCTCTAGAATATTCAACGTTTCAGGTGGGACATGCAGTAAAAAATGAAAAGAGATTGTCGAGACATGATTTCAGTTGTATTTCTTTCCTACATGCATAACAGGACGAGTCATGAGATTTCTGATGATATCCAGGGATGTTATTATATATATGTTGATTTTTCTATCAGATATTGTAATTTTTATGGTTATTGAGAATATTATTGTACGGTTTGAATTCATTTGCGATTATAATATCCATCAAGTTTTGATTCTGCTTCCACAAGTATTTAATTTATTATTCCTTAGCTTATCAATTAGAATGTTAAATATATATGTTTAGGGATTGTTAAATATGGTATTTTGAGAATTTAGAAATGGTGTTGCGGAAAAAAAAAATTAGAATAGTGACACGCCTTGGGAGGGTGGGTTGTTACACTTTGGCTGTCTTTTTCCTCCGGGGGGTAGTTCTCCTGTAACATTCTTGAGAGAAGCAATTCTCCCGAGAAGGTCCTTCCAAAAAGACCTCGCAACAACTTTCTCAAGACTAGCTTCTTGAAACCTTATTTTGTAGGATAACAATCCTCTTGGTCGATCCTAACTCTCGGAGAAAGCCTAAGGAGACTCATCTCCCAAACATTTCTGCCCTATGTTGTCTTACGCAACCTGGCTCGCTTGCTCTAGGCTCTCCTTCCCTTAAGGGACTTTTCCTCCTAGCAGGGAGAGGGGGTTTCACACGAATACCTTTTTTCGAGCTTAACCACGAAACAACACCACATGCGTTAAAAGGCTTTGCATTCTCATATATGCGTGTCATGTGTCCTAGTCACGGCTAACGGCTATAAATAACCCTCAACCCCTCTTGTCTCTAGACTTCAAGCTAACCCCAGTTTTCGAACCTTCAATCTCCCCCTCTTGAGACCTTGACTCTCTACTTTCACTATAGTCAACCTTTTGCATCCCAAACACTCGATAACACTGTTTCTTCCAGGGAAGTCCTTTCTTTTGGATACTTAGCACAACATTTCACTGAATGCTATATTTTGGTCTTCACCATGACATTGTCTTACTTAAGCTTCAGAGGGCATGCAGAGGAGAAATCACCATATGTCTTCTCACTTATTCCTATCTTGCAAACAATTCTCAGAGAACACAACTACTCTCCTAAACAACGAAAGTCCATCCCCAGACTGTCACGACCTCCATTCCTTCTTCGATCCCACACTAGCTTTCCTAGATAGTGAATTGATCTCTCTCTGGGGTCCATCCTAGCTCTTCCAAACAGTGGATCAAGCCTACCACGGATGACCGCCTATCTCTACTCGCGCTGGGGTGTGCCCAACATAGCATCATATTTTCTCCTGGGCCTTGCCATTTGCTCGCTGAGTTTCTCTAAAAATAAAGAAATGTTAATTATTATATTCTAATAATAACAAATTTAGAGAGGGAGAGAAAGAGAAACTTACCACTTGCAATGATCTTGTTTTCATCCCTGTTGACCTCTCATCTTGGCATCCCCTCTGTTGCAATGCCATCTTTTAATCTTGTGACTATTCTTCTTCATGCTTCAATCTCATGAGCAATGATAGGGAAAAAAACCTCATTTCTAACAATCAGCATGGAGGAATACCAACAATTGATGATCGGTGATGGCTCATCATCGTTGACGATGTGATGGACCAAAGAAAAAGAAATAGGAAGGGAAGGAAATGAGAGAAAAATAAGAAAAATTAGGAGAAAAATAAAGATATAATAATAAATATAGGGTTAGAATAATCATTTAATTTGATCTATTAAGAGATATACATTTATTTAAAAAGATATATAAAAATAATTAATATAATTAAAACAAATCTCATATAGATCAAGTTTACCCTAATTCACCCAAGTGTGACCCATTCATCACATGCGTATATACATTAATATTTAATAGTCAGTCCAATATCGTAATAGTTGTTAAAATAATTTGACCCGATGACAGTCTTTTGGAATGGGCAGGAAACCTGTCTGCTTGTCGATTACACGTGCGGAGACTGCGGGTCCCATTACACCCCCACATCTAGTGGCTTACACGTAGGCATTCACACTCACATGGGAACAGCCAACACACGCAGGCACATCCAGAAGAACCTTCTTTTCTTGTTTTCACACGTAGAGATAAAATAATAATAATAATAATAATAATAATAATAATAATAGAAAGAGCAATCAATGTCGTCCCAAGCTTGTCGATTAATGATTTATGATTGATTGAACATCATATTTACTAATCATATTGGGCCATTATAATTCCCACACTTTTACAACCTTTAAAGGGCTGGCTAGCCAGAATAATCATACCTCCTATCATCACAAATTGTCTCCAGACCATATGATTTCACATGATTTGCATCATTGCGCTAACATGCATGAGATTCATTTATGTACATAGAATGAGAGGCCAAGGCAAAGTCTGTTGTATATATAGAACGAGTTTGACTGCACAATTTACTAGGTGTGGCCGGGGGAAGCCGAACCATCATCATCATCATGAGGTGTAGTCTGGACCGTTTGATGCTATTCTCCGGTGATTCCCCTTCCAATATTCCAAGTTCTAATTAAAGACCAACTCCCCCACCCCGCTTCCAGTTTGAAATTTGAACAGATTTGCTTTGGCTCAATGCTCCTCCTCCCCACCAATTCAAAAGGCTTTACAAGGAGGACCAATTCGAATTCGCCTGTATTTTTGTAATTATTATTTAGTATATTAGTCTTGTCTTCAGGGAAAGGAAAGGGGAAGGGAAACATTCATTTGATTCCCAGTACGAAAGCAACGATGCGATGCTAACCATACATAGATACATAGGGTTTAATAAGAAAAACAAGGAAGTTTTGAATTGATTGCTTTGCTGGTTCTCTAAAGTTGAAGCAATCCATTGAAGAGAGGTAGGGGCAGGCAGATACCTGGCTTGAAGCTCAAGACTTTCCACTTTTGTGTTGTGTGTCAACTTGATTCATGTGATCATATTCTTTTGTTTTTTCTTGTCCTTTTAATGAAATAACAAAAAGACTGTAAAAATATTTAAATTATAATTAATATAATTTTAACATATATATATAAAAGACGTTTTTATGTTATTCGCATCAAATAACATTATGTTGCTCGACGCGAGTTTGAAGAGGTAAGTAGGTGTGTGGGTCTCACTTTTCATGGGTCATGTTTTTCGTTTAATTTGTTCATGTCAGATAAATTTTATGTTATTTTGTGTGAATAATAAAAAAAATTATATATATATATATATATATATGAATTTGTATGTGTTAGCCGACAGTGGGGGGAGATGAATGTAGAAGTGGTTATAGGTGAATTACTTTTGTCCAAGATTGTTAAAACAGTTTCTTTTGCTCTAGCAATGAGCGTTTGACACGTAAAATCAGTTGGCATGGTTAAGAAGATAATTCTTATGATACCTATCCATTCAGTCATAGCCCTCTTTTTTCTCCCTTCTTGTCTCCCAGTCATAAAATTAGGTCCATGCACTTAATTTATCTTATATATATATATTTATATATGGGTAATGTTTACTTAATATTTTAAAGAAATAATTCAATAATAATAAATATATTTATTATATTTTATTTTAAATAATTTTAAATACGGTATATTTATTATCAATTAATAAAATTATTTGAATGTTAAAAAAATAAATATTTC
The DNA here is from genome assembly GCA_036245055.1 of Diospyros kaki. Classification (NCBI taxonomy): domain Eukaryota; kingdom Viridiplantae; phylum Streptophyta; class Magnoliopsida; order Ericales; family Ebenaceae; genus Diospyros; species Diospyros kaki. Next base: position 12,335,279 of record BSEG01000003.1, read on the forward strand.
TTATTTAAAAATAAAATATACTTATCCATATTAATATAATTTAGTTATTAATGGGTATGACTGAAGGGGAAACATTCAACTGTCAAACTGTTCGCCAGTTACTCAACTAATCCAAAGGATCTTTAATGCCAACTTATACAGATATATAAACTTACGAAGGCATCAAATCACGCCATCAAGTAATCAAAGCACATAAAGATTTTGTGGCCTTGTTTTAACATTTTGTTTTTAAAAGTTAAGATTTATTTAGGTTTAGAAAATATTTTGTAATTTTTAATTTTAGTTTTATAACTAAGAATGTTTTAATATTTATGTTTAATTTGAAATGTTATAAGATTTACTTTTAAAAAAAATCTAATAAAGTAAACAATCAAGTATTAATACCTTGAAATAGCTGGATCTGTCGTATGGTGTCCTCCAGATAAGCCGAGGGCTTGCTGTCAATGGGCACATATAGAACTTCAACTTGATTCTCCTGGTAGTATTTTTTTCACCTCAAGCCAACTCACCGTAGAGAATCTGGGTTTGTCTAAAGGTCTATCCTTGGACTATGGCTTGGAATTCAGATTTTTTAAGAGACTTAGCACCAGATCATCACAAGAAATCTAGGTTAGCTTAAGGGATTAGCATCGAATTTTGACATGGGATCTAGGTTTGCCTCAAAGCATGGTATCGGATCGCCATAGGTGTCCGGGTTGACCTAAAGGCTTAGCACTAGATTTCTATAGGGTGAGGTAGAAATAAGTTTCAGCTTTGGAATTTGGTCACCTTAAAGAATCTAGGTTTGCCTAAAGGCTTTGTGCTAGATTACTACAGGATGAGGTAGAAACAAGTTTTAGCTTTGGAATTTGGTCACCTCAGAGAATCTAGGTTTGTCTAAGGGCTTTGCATCGGATTACAACTGGGTGTCCAGGTTTGTCAGGAAACTTAGCACCGGATCTCAGCAAGGGGTCCAGGTTAGCCAAAAAGTTGGCATCGAATCACAACAAGGGATTCAAGTTAGTCTTGTGACATGCCACCTGATCACAGCAGGGGATCCGAGTTAATCTAGAGACTTGACACCAGATTGTTGTAAGGTGTCTCCCACCTAGGGTTAAGCTAACGGTTTCTAGGTTCGTCGATCTCATCAGTTGCCGGTCTTCATGGATTGTCAATCTTACAAATTTCCAAAATTACAAATAATATTGTGCATCAAAAGTTGCATTTGTTTATTATTAGCATCTCTTTTTAATGGGGTTGGTTAGAGCACCTTCGTCTTGCGTTTGCGTGAGGCATGCTACTTGCACACTAACTCACACCACCATTAGTCACTTTACACGAGTCATTTTATGTGGTTCGACTTATATTTTGCCTACATCCACTGGAATACAAGGGGTGCATATATTTTATTTCACGGGAGATAGTACATCAAAGACAAAAATTACAATTCAAGGAAGAGCACGAAAATATTTCTTCAAATGCATTATGTTCCATGTCTTACCCAATGTTTCCCCCTACAACGTCTATAGTATGCATGTGTTTGGCCCTAGCATTTGTTGAACTTTGTAGGGCCCTTCCCAATTTGACCCGAGTTTTCTTTCTTCTTAGAGAATGCTGGTTATTGTAGACTTTTTGACTACGAGGTCCCCTTCTTATAGTGGCCTATGATGAACCCTTATATTTTAGTAGTTGGAGACCCCCCATTTGATGTGCTTCAAATTGAATAAATGTTTTATCCCCCAGTTCTTCAATTTGGTCCAAATTCTCACACAACCGACTAGAATTATCTTCTTCATCAAAGGCCATTACCTTTGATGATTGGAGATCCACCTTTATAGGAATAAGGGCTTTGGTCCCATACACTAGATTGAACGGGGTTTTGTTTGTTGACACCCAACTAATTGTTCAGTAAGCCTATAAAAAGCTTGGTAACTCATCAACCCACGCGTCTTTAGCCCTTTCTAATTGGGTTTTCAAACCATGCAATATGGTCTTATTGTTGGCCTCAGCTTACCTATTTGCTTGTGGGTATGTCACGAATACCATTATTAAGCACTAGCAAAACACATGGAATGCCTTTGAATCAAATTGTGTGTCATGGTTAGTATTGAGAATGTGGGGGATGTCAAAACAGCATATTATGTCTTTCCAAACTATATTCTCCACCTTTCTTTTAGTAATGGTTGTTAAGGGTTCAGCTTCTACTCATTTTGTGAAGTAGTTAGTTGTTACCAATAGAAACTTCCTTTGAACCGAGACTATCGAGAAGGGTCCCAATATGTCCAGCCCCTATTGGGCGATGAACGAGAGTGGTTGAAATATTGGATGGAGGGTCGATGGTGGTCTCATGGTTAAAGGGGCGTGTCACTGGCACCTGCTACACAATCATACCTTTTGTGCAGCATCTTTGCAGAGGGTAGGCCAAAAAAACCTTACCCGTAGAATCTTTCCTACAAGAGCTCTTCCACCCAAGTGCTCCCCACAATCTCCTTTATGAACTTCTTCTAGTGCTCGGTGGGCTTCTTCAAGTTCCAAACATTTTAGTAAAGGCATGGAATAGCCTTGTTTGTACAGGGTTTAATCAATTAGAATGAAGTGGGCAGCACTAATTTTCAATTATCTGGCCACAGAAAAGGAGTTTGGGAGCTCGCCCATGAGTAAATAGTTCATCATAGAAGTTTTCCAATCTTCCGATAAGATGATGCAATGGGAAGTGTTTGGCCCACATTCTCTTCCACACTTGGTTTTTGCAAGATCTCCATATGAATCAATCGCCCAGGGGTGTCCCTTGCTACAACCAACTTGAATAATGCGTCTGCATACAGATTGAGGGATTGATTTTTCTGTACTAACTCGAAACTAATAAAGGCATGGGCGAGTTCATGTACTCGCTACAAGTATTTCATCATAATAGGCTCCCTTGTCTCGAAGGATTCCTGAAAGTGTTGCACCACTAATTGAGAATTGTTGTGAGCCACAAGTTTCTATATTTCTAATTTCTTAGCCAAGTTCATTCCAAGTATGAAAGATTCATGTTCGACGGTATTATTGGAGCCTGGGAAAGTAAACCTCGGTGAATATTCCATTACCTCTTATTCAAGGAAAATCAATACCACTCCAATCCCGCTTCCTTTGATACTTGCAACCCCATCCACAAAAAGCATCCATTCCGCATGAGAACTGCTCTAGGATCCTGGCACATGTGTACACTCAACGATAAAGTCGACGAAGACTTGCCATTTTATAGCTCTCTTGGGCTTGAAGAAAATATCATACTCACCGAGTTTTATCATTCACTTTGTTAATTGCCCAAAACACTCTAGCCTTTGTAATACTTGTCTTAACAGTTGATTTGTAAAAACTGTGATGGTGTGAATTTGAAAATAGGGTCTCAATTTTCAAACCGTTGTTACCAATGCTAAGGTCACTTTTTCAAGGTACGAATAGCGGGACTCCCCCAATACGAAAGCAACAATGCGATGCTAACCATACATACATATGTTTAATAAGAAAAACAAAGTTTTGAATTGATTGCTTTGCTGGTTCTCTAAAGTCGAAGCAATCCATTGAAGAGGTAGGAGCTGGCAGATACCTAGCTTGAAGCTCAAGACTTTCTACTTGTGTCGTGTGTCAATTTATCCAACGACATATGCCTTTCAACAAATAATTGAACTTGATTCATGTAATCATATTCTTTTATTTTCTCTTGTCCTTTTAATGAAATAACAAAAAAGCTGTAAAAAGATTTAAATTATAATTAACATAATTTTAACATATATATATATATATATGAATATATGTATGTGTTAATTAGCCGACAATACATGCATAGGATGGGGCAGATTAATGTACAAATGGTTGTACGTGAATTACTTTTGTCCTGTTTCTTTTTCTCCAGCAATGAGCGTTTGACACGTAAAATCAATTGGAATGGTTAAGAATGAAGATATTTCTTATGATACCTATCTATTCAGTCACAGCCCCCTGCCCTTTTAACCCGTTCTTGTCTCCCAGTCATAAAATTAGGTCCATGCACTTAATTTATCACATATATATATATGGGTAATGTTTAGTTAATATTTTAAAGAAATAATTCAATAATAATAAATATATTTATTTTAAATAATTTTAAATACGATATATTTATTATTAATTAATTAAATTATTTAAATATTTAAAAATAAATATTTTTATTTAAAAATAAAATATATTTATCGATATTTATTCATATTAATATAATTTAATTATTAATGGATATGACTGAAGGGAAAACATTCAACTGTTAACTGTTCGCCCTTTATTTAACTAATCCAAAGTATCTTTAATGCCAACTTATTAGATATATAAACTTACGAAGGCATCAAATCACGCCATCAAGTAATTAAAGCACATAAAGATTTTGTGGCCTTGTTTTAATTTTTTTTTTTAAAGTTAAGATTTATTTAGGTTTAAAAAATATTTTTTAATTTTTAATTTTAGTTTTGTAACTAAGAATGTTTTAATAATTATGTTTAATTTGAAATGTTATATGATTTATTCTCAAAAATATTAAAATGATATTTTTTAATTCATAGTATAAAGTTTAAAAGTTAGGAAATTGAATTTTCTATTTTATAGTAAGAAATTAAGTGAGTCTATATATCTTAAGATGATAAATTACACCAAACAGTTTTGAGTTTTGACCCCCCGACATTTGAAAAATGATAAATACCTTCCTTAAGGTTGTTAACCATGCATCATTTTTCTTGAAAGTTTGATTAGGTCAAATGAGACGGGAGATATAAAAAGGTTTTTTGAGGAAAAAATTTAAAATCACTTGAGCACTTGAATAGAATAGTAAAACTTGAACTTTGCAATGGTTTCTCTAACCCTTCAAATACAGTATCATGCTGGTATTTATAAATTTCTCATGACATTTGAATTTATTAGTCATTGATGGAGCCGTTGGCCACATTAAATGTTTTGCAAAACTAACTATTAAAGACATATGAGATGAAAATAGTCAACAAGCCCAAAGAATTTGTTGACTAGTTAGAACAAAACATAAAGAAACGATTGACATCAAGAATAAAAATAGTTGATCGATTTTTATGCAATAACGGTTAATCGAAGCTAGCCAAGGGCCTACATCAAACCAGTCGACTAGCTGGGGAAGCCGATCGACAACTCAAGCATAAACGATCGACTGGATTGCATAAATGGCCGACAACTTGGCCTTCACTTTTAAAAATATAGTTTTGATATTCAAATGCTACATGACCAAATTTGATATATCAAATATAAGGGATTCTTTTGATAATAAAAACTTATTTTTCCAAATGCCATAAAGGATGGTGAAAACGTATTTTAGTCATTGGATAAATTCTATTATGGTGCTTTAAGAAAATGATTTAGAATGATTAAAGGAATGGACACACTTAAAATCAAATTAGATTTTTCATCATCAAAACAATATCAAAGAGCAAAACAACAATCTCCCCCTTTTTTATAATGTCAAAACTTATCAATATATCAATTTCTCACATTTTTTGTCATGACTCAAAAAGGACTTAAAAAGATGAATTTTACCAAAAACTCCCCCTTAATATAACCTTTCCCTTAAGAGAACTTGTCCTTAAACATACAAAACAAGCAAACATTAGTTATAAGAAGAATAAGGCACTGTAATTTATAGATAAAACATGACATCCATTCAACATGTTATTCGAAATAAGTGTTCAATACATAAGATATAGGAAACACAACCATCAAAGAGAAGAAACATACAATGGGACAAAATGTGTGAACATATGATCAAGTAAATATCTAAAACGCAAACGGTGGCCATTTAGAAGAGGATGATGCAAGTGATGGCAAACGAGAGAGAATGGTGTCCATGAACTACACCATCTAGGTCAACATCTTATCTTGCCAATAGTTGCAGATGTCATTTGATAGTCGAAAATAGAAGGCACAAAGGTAGGCACATTAATACACAATAGTGGGTTTGAATCAGCCTCGTCTTGCACGGTTACTTGTGCTCACTTATTCTTTCGTACCAGAGGGGCTTCAACCTTCTATTTACCCTCTACATCATCTTGTTGCTATGATTTTTCACAACAGTGGTGTTTCTGGCATTACAATTGCCTTGACCGTTAATCTAGATTTGCATCCCTTTCTGCATCCCTCATTCCTTCAAAGTTAGTATGGGGAGGTGCCACAAGTTTGAACGACTCGCCCTCCTCCATAAGCCAACCTGCATTATTCGAACACTTTTTTGAAAGATAGCTTAAAAAAGAGACTACTTCACCTTCCAACAACTGATCCACAAAACTTTGGTTTGTACTCGTCACCAGATGGACTTTGGAGGTTTGGGGAGATCTCCTTTTACTGCCCTCGTACACCAAGATCGTGGGCATTGTCAGTGAAGGAATTCACGTATGGTGGTTCGGGTAAAATTAAAAATTTTATGTGCATCAGACATATATAGCAAAAGCTACAAATACATGCACCATATATAGATTGGATATTTAAGCAATAAATTATTTCATCATATAAAATATAATAAATAAATACCTGATGTCCGATGTAAGGTGGGATACAAAAATCGTTTCTGTATCAAGACCGAATCCACCTCAAGTCTTTGTGGTCATAGTCCGTCCACACCTAGCATGTTGTTTGGTATCACTTCGTGCACTTTTTCCTGTGTTAGCTTGAGGATTCCAAACCACTAGCACCTGTACGTCTTTTTCCCAGCATGACTCTCATGCCCAATTAATTTCCTAAGACAGAAGAAGCAAAAGAACAAAAACCAAGCAGAATTCTCTGTCATTCCAATTACTCCTATGTCCAAAATGGCTTCAGCCGATTGCCTCCTCCTCACCTTCTAATTTTTTGCCACGTGGAGCTCATTAACATAGGTTGAGGCGGTGCTGGGAGTCGACTCCCATCCACTAGGCTCAGACACGAGGTAGTCAACTCTCAGTGCTCTTGCATGTTAAAAATTAATACACTATCGTCATTAATACTTAATGACACATCTGAGACACAATGGGTACATAGTGCATATATCAAACACAATATTATATGGTGTGTGACTTTCTAGATTCACTGTCTGCTAGTAAGCAGATAGCACCAAACCCCATTTGGCACCAGTCAACACCTTGACCCATCACAAGAATCTCTCCATATCCCAATGATGATTTGAGAGTTCCTAAGAAGCGTTTAGCAACAATTCAAGACAATGTAGAAGACAGTGATGTCTTACTTCAAGTAAACCTATTACAATTGATGAGTACCGTATATTATAATCCTTCCATCACTTAAGGTCCCGACTAAGCGAGCGTCATGGAATGATAAACTCACAAAGTCAGTAACTATGTGTCTGATCTTATCAGTATGACTAGATAATACCTCAGAAAACACATTTCTTGATAATCAATCTGCCTTGGCCATGGACTATCCTATCACACCGACAGTAAACCACATATGACGTTCATCTCATCTTAACAACGAGTGTGAGAAATCTTATCTTTGAACACCTGCCTCTATATACTAGTAATACAAAACCACATAGATGAACCTCTCCACCTCACAATTAGATGGTTCAGCCCATTGACAAATCCTGCACACCAATACACAAGACAACTATGTCAATTCAAGTCTGAGGATTAGCTACACTATTGTAACTAAACGACATGACCATTACCCTCAATGCCATGTGGTTAGTCATCAGCATCACATTCAATGCGTTGTTCTCCAACAATCACCCACAAGTTTACTAGAGACATTTCCATGTCATATGACACGTGACTCACCACCCTTACCATCAGTGTTGTTTCCTGACTATAGCAATTACATTTATTTATCTTAGGATTAGCCAAAGTAAAGCCCCTCGACAAAACAGTGAGGTCCAAAATGTCGCTTGAGGAATCAATTGGGTCTAAGCTTGATCTGTTACTCGGAAGGGCTGAGGCTTCAGGAACCTAGATAGGTCTCTATATATAACTCTTCGGGAGAGAGAGAGACTGCGATCAAAGGGCTCTCACGAGAGAAATCCCCAGATGCCATCTGATTGTCTTTGGTCTTGCGGGATCTCTTCCACCTACACTCGCACTATGATTATTCCCGAAGACAACGAGACTTCACTTGGTTCCCCTATAGGGCATTATAGTACCTACATGTCACTCTCTCGGACAACGGATTGAGCCCTTCCCTTGACTTCCCTTCACGCAAGTACCCTCGCAAGGCAAGTTTCGTTACTCATCAGGTTCTTCTAGTTGCTCATTGAGTTTCTTCACAATAAATAAATTTTAATTGTTATATTTTGACAATAACACTCCTCTTTTGCGAGCTTGGGAAGATCATGAAATTTATAAGAATGACTCTAGACTCATTTTTATCTAGATGTTTGAAACTTTTGGTTTAAACTTCTGAATAAGACATGATGAAAAATAGGCTTTGCTTCATATGTTTGAGAGAGTTTTACGAAGACATTTGAATAACCATTTTAGAGAGGTTCAAACATTTGAAAGGATTCCCTCAGATATTCTAAATAGGCTTTTTAAATCAAGATTAGTTTTTTTAGTGATTCTAATGTCTAAGGGTTCCCTTCGAAAGTTTAAGTGTACCTTTCATTTTTTGATGAGTTCGGACATTTAAGGGGTTTCTTTAGGACGTTTGAATAAGCTTTAAATAGGGATTTGATTTCTAGAGTGGTTTGGACGTTTGAGGGATTCCTTTGAGGCGCCCAAATAAGGCTTAAAACATATTCTAACATCCTTTAGACGTTTGAATGAATGGACACAAAAGTCTATACCACTCAAACTCCTTAAGATAAGTACAAAACATTCTCTGTATATTTTGTCAACCACCATAAAAATAAACTCTTATCAACAAGTTTTATGATCTTTAAATAATAATAATTAACTTAATTTACCGATACACTAACTCTTTTCCTCATTTAAACTTTTTTTAAAAGATATAAAAATTGAAGTGCAATTGTCAACCACCACCCCTCAACCTTAATCTAAAATCTTTTATTTGTTTACTTAAACGTGTATAACACATACCACACCTCTAATATATATATATATATAAAGAAAACTCCCCAAGCTAGCTCATCAATGTAGAAGCATTACTATTAGATTACTCTGAATACTTTTACGGGTAAATTATTTAAAAAATACTTAGTTTTTTATTGAATTTTATAATAAGGTTTAAATTTTTTTTAATAATATATGAAACCTTATATTTAGTATGTCAAACTTTTTATTTAGGTAGCGATTGTTAAAATGAGTAAGATAAAATTGTATCAAGATAAAATTTAAATGTTTTCATGACCAAGATATAGAATGATCAAGATAAGACTAAAAAACATTATAAAATTTTTATCAAATTGTTTGTTAATTTTTTTGGAATGCACTGAAGGATATATACATCACTTTTTCTTATTTGTAAGGTTCAAGACATACTTATCTAGAGGGGGAGAGAGATAAGCATATCTGAAAAATGTCAGATAAAAAGTCACATAATTTTTTTTTTAAAGAGTCGTCAGATCAATTTAACAAACATATTAAAAATGACAAAACTTTAAAATATTTTTCGTATCTTATTTTTTTCGATATATATCTTAATTAACCAATAATACCTTAATTTCAACTATATAATAAGATAAATTACCGCTATGCTCCGTGATTTAAGCCTTTTGTCTGAGCACTATACATATTTTATTGTTTTGTCAAATAAGTCAATATTTTTTTTATTGTTGAAACCTCCCTCCGTTAAATTTTTAAGCGAACGCAGTTAGTTAGTTAAGCTCAAATTAAGTTAAAATTAATTCCCATTGCTAGAGAAAGAAGACTCCCATGGCCGCCCTCCAGCCACCATTTTTGACGCTAATTCGTGTGTTTGTGTGTGTGTGTGTGTGTGTGGGTGTGTTTTCTGCTACAAAAATGGCCAGCGGCGGTGACATTTTGAAACCAAGTGGCGACTGACGTAAATTTTTTTTTTTACTTTTTTAATTTTATTATTAATTAAACTGAGAGATTAAGGAAACATTTCTAATCTTAATTTAATTTGAACTTAATTAGGCACATATGGGTGAAAGCTTAATGGATGGGGCTGTTTTGATAATAAAGAAAAAGTGTAAGAACAAAGACATAAATGTGCAATAGGTTCCAATTAATAAGATGATCTCATCATCACAAAATATAAAATTTATAAATACAGTGGACTGAAGAATCATTATAGGTGTTTGTTTGGCTTGTTCAATATACATGTTTGAGATAGAACTACAACCAGAACAGGAACAGAAACAGAAACAGAAACAGAAAGAGATAGAATGGTTGCGTGAATGATTAGGCCTACAGCTGATATATATGGATGGGATTCCATGCATGGGGCTGTCGTTGAGGAGTGCAGCAGGCAGGCAGGCAGCTATAGCCAGCAGGAGCCTGCCTGGACTGGGAGAGGCACAGAATTTTTTGAGTTGTTTTGGCTCAAACTTGTTCCACAAGCTAATCTAAAAGTGGCCTTCACCTACTTTGCATCTTTGATTCATGAGTAGCCTTCTCTCCTCTCCTCTCCTCTCCTCTCCTCTCCTCTCGTGTTTTATCATCTCTTTTACCGTTAATTCAAGTTTCAACCATACAGTACATATATCCTGTCAATTTTTTGGAGCACTTTAAGTAACCACTCTTCACATTTTATTTAATTTTTTTCAGAAAAAAGAACTTAGGAACCAGCCAAGAACATTAATGTAATATATAACTTTTTATTCGTATAAATATAATATATATATATATATACGCAATAAGAAGGCGACAAAGATGGGCACCAATGTTGACGAAGATTAAGATTGTACTTTGATGGAGACCGGGAGTGGGTGGGTAAGGTGCAGAGTGCGGAAGGGGCTGAGAGAAGAAAAGAAAAGCGTGCACGTGGTCCTCTCAGGAGGGGACACGTCAGATCAGAGAATTTATCCTTTGCTTGCTACAAGAGGCGACGTTTTGGGGTCCACAAAGCCCTTTCGGTTTTGTTCCATTTGTTTTCGTTTTTTTTTTTTTGATTTGGTTTGGTTTGGTTTCTTTCACCGTTTTTGGTTTTTTTTTAAACAAATTTATTTGTTTGTGTCTTTATCTCGACGTCCCAAATATTCTCACTTATGTCACGTCAGACAAGTCTTCCCTGAATCCGACGCCGTGATTTCTGACGTAGAAAATCCACCACTATCTTGATTGCCATCGGACGGCTCTGCTTGCCCCCTGGATTCAATCAGGCCCGTCGATGCTGCAGCCGGATTAAAGTGGTGATCCGGCGGTGGGGCCAAAACCCTTGTTTGGACTGTGGAGAGCAGACAGTGTGGTGGCCCGCTTGAGTTAGCCACCGACGGTGGTGTGTCCATGCAGTGCCTAAGCTGCCTGCTCCCACCACCGCCTTTTTCTTCCTTCATATTCACAACTCCCCCTCCCCTCATGCCCATCTCGCCAATTCAATCCTCCCCCCGCCCCCCCTCTCTCTCTCTCTCTTTCTCTCTCCATCATCATCATCGTTGTCGTTAATTGATATATATATATATATGTACGCATATATAAATTAAATGCAGAGGTAGGGTTTCTTAATTTAATTCACTGAAGAATTGGTGGAGTACGTACGAACGTTGCTGTGCTGATTTTGAAATCAATGGGTCTCACTTCTCTGCAAGTCTGCATGGATTCTTCAGATTGGCTTCAGGTTGGTCTTCCCGCTCATTCGCCTACTCATCAATGTTGTTCAAATGCCTTACAAACCAAACAAAACTTTGATAATTCTACTTCTTCTTGTATTTATGCAAATCCTCTGTTAACTTTGTTGGGCTCATCATTGTCATCGTCTTTTTCTTCCAAATTAAGTTAATAGTGCCACACTGTGGTTTCACTAAATGCACAATTGCGGTGATTTCACTCATTGAAAGGCCAAAGGCAAGGCCAAGCCTTCATGATGGGCCAAATTATTGGGGAATTTTGAGATATATTCATCAGAAGGAATGCATATGGAAATCAAAAAGTAACCCAAGTGATTTGTTTCCAACTGATTAGAGAAACAGGTTTCACTAATTGAATAATTTGTCAATTAAACATGCATGTATGCTTCACTAGCTATAATTAAATGGGAAGGCCACTCATTAATCCAGAGGCATTACACCTCATAAATTATAAATGTAGCAGCTAACATGTATATAATAAGTAAAATATATATATATATATATATATATATATATAAATTTGGGTTGCATGATGGATGCTGAATCAATTAGGGCACAATTCATCAGGTGGAGGACGCAGGCATGGATTCATCTTCTTCCCCGTCGGGAGACATGCTGGCATGCCCAAGACCCTTGATGGAGAGGAGGTTGAGGCCCCAACACGACCAAGCCCTCAAGTGCCCGCGCTGTGAATCCACAAACACCAAGTTCTGCTACTACAACAACTACAGCCTCTCCCAGCCCCGCTACTTCTGCAAGACTTGCCGGAGGTACTGGACCAAAGGAGGCACGCTCCGGAACATTCCCGTCGGCGGCGGCTGCAGAAAGAACAAGAAGGTCTCCTCTAATTCCAAGAATAATAATAAATCCAACGATCATCTTCCGTCGATCCAAAACCCTGCTGGAGGCGGTGCTTCATCCAGCTGCTCCCACAGCCCCACTAATCTGCAGCTTTCCTTCCCTCACGAGGTGCATCTTTCCCACCTTACCAACTTGCTGGGGAGCCATGGGGCACTTACAAACCCTAGCTACAATGCCATGCTTGAGAACCCCAGGCCCATTGATTTCATGGAAAGTAAGTTTGATGCTTTAAGAAGCCATGATTTCATGGCTACTGGTAGTGGTGAGCTGGGTTTGATGGGTGGGCTCGGTGATCACATGAGCCACCATGGGTTGGGACCAAACTTCCATGCCCTTTGCTCTCCGTTTGGAATGCCCATTGACGGGAGCCCTAGCACTGGGCTAATGCTTCCTTATGAAGTAAATGACAGCCAAAACGCCATGGATGTGAAGCCCAACACCAAGCTTTTGTCTCTTGATTGGCAGGATCAAGGCTGTTCTGACGCGGGGAAAGACTCTTTTGGGTACATCAATGGCCTCGGATCGTGGAGTGGCTTGATGAACGGCTATGGAACATCCACAACAAACCCATTAGTCTAAACTAATTTTGAGCACCATCAATGACCCAGATTCGATGCTTGCTGCTGCGGATCATGAAGAAACCTAGCTATTAATAATTAGTAGTCTAGACTTGTCTGGCTTTAATGGAAACATTTTTCATGTTTCTTTCTGTGAAGTTTTCTTCTTTAAATCTCTTGTTTTATTTAGTTGACTATATCAACAACCATATCGATCGAGTGTGGATTATGAGAGCATGAGAGAGAGTCTGAAAATGTCTGCTACACTAGTACTGGTGTTTTAAAACTATTGGTCTCTCCCATCTTCTGCATATTTATGTGGGTGTTGTTCAATATGTGGGTGTTGTTCAATCTTAATCTAATTAATATTTTTATCTTAATTTGGGTGTCTTTGGTGGAACACTTTCAAAGTAATAGGATTTTGTTGAGATACCGAGGAAGATATAATTTTACTTTTTTAGTTCCATAAAGAAAGCGTTAGAAACATGCTGTTTCTTTTTTATCTCCTTCTGCACTTAATGGGTTCATGATTTTTTTTTTTTTTTTCCTATGTTTGACAGTGATATCTTTGTTTGGTGAAATAGTGGGATGGGGGGCTACTGTTGATAAGGATAGCAAAAGGAGGAATCTTATGCAAAGTAACATTCTTCTTGAGGATTGTGTGAAGGCATCATTGGCATGCGACTTTGTATGCCCACCAATGCTGCGAAAAGTTTCGGCTAAGTCATACAGCATGCAAAAGATTTTCTTGGGCTTAGGTTGTTGAAGATTTTTTACGTCATCTGGTGAGAATATCAATCTGATCTGGGATCTCTGCAAATTCTTGGCTCGTGAATTCCTCTCGCACTTGGGAAAGGGAAAAAAAAAAAATGATGTGGCTGAAAGATTAGTACTTGCAGCAGCACCTCTGAATTTCCTGTTTGTTTGGGATTTTGATCCTCCGAGTAAGTTTTGAGTAGTTTTTGGCAGTAAGGGAGCAAGTAAAGTAATGAGTAAGGGGATAGTAAATGCCTATCTGCCACTTAGTTTGCACTAAATAAAAATAAAAAATTAATATTTTCAATATGAAATGAAAGTAAGAAAATAATATTTTTTTAAAAATTATAAATAGAGATACGAGATAAAATATAAATTAAAAAATATAAAAAAAATTATAAATATAATTTTTATTATAAAAAATTATATAAAGGTAGTTCAAACATAATATAAATAAATACAATAATCTCCGTATGACTTCTTTCCTAACTTGTGTATTGTAATATCTATCCCTAACAATGTTGTGTTTTTATAAGATTTAATTATTAATTATTTTTTTATTCTCTTTCCACAAATTGTACATAAGATATCATTTTCTTTAAAAAAAGACTTAACTCATACCAATATACCATTGTCATATTTGGCATAGATGGAACACAAACAAAAACACATAGGTTAAAGAAGGAACACAAACACAACGCGTGAACACACACACACAAAGAGGCTTATTATAGGTTTGAAATGTTATCGGACACAATCAAGAGCGGGTAAATTGGGTAATTTAAAATTTTACTTTAAAACTTGAAATTCTTTTAATGAAAAATAAAAATTTAGTGCAAGTGAAAATATTGAAATGCTAGCAATGATAAATAAAACAAATAACACAAGCAAGAAAATGTTGGTCCCTTGACACACAATGACCACTTAAGAAGAGAGTGAATTAAGTGATAAAAACTTATTAAATCGAATTCTTCCTTTTAAAAAACTATTGAGTTTTTCTTATAAAAAAATATTTTTTATAAATATATATGTTATTTGGGAGTGATAGCAATATAAATACACAAGCAATCATAATATTAACACAAAATATATAGTGGTTCGGTGTCTCCAACACCTACATCCATTTTCTCAAGGTCAACTCGACACTTGAGGTTCCACTATAACTACACCTAAGTTTTTCAATAAGTTCACCTAGGAAACTTTTACACAACACTGAGATTTTTCCCTTAGCTCACCCCGAAAACTAATGCAACCCACCTAGATTACAACGGGCTCTAAAATGCCACTCACAATCCACAATTAATGCAAATAAACAATCATATGTCCAAACAACCTTAAACTAATATGGAATTAAACACAATAATATTACAAGGCAAATATAAATAATGCAAGAGTTACCAATAAGAAGAAAACTTCTTCTTCTTTACCTTGGGCTCCAAATGATGTATCTTTAATGATTGGGCCTTGGATTACTTTTTTTGAGTGCTTGAGAGCTTAGGTGTGCTTTAGAATGATAGATCTTAATAATGCATTAGCCTTCTCCAAAAAACTCTTCTTAATATATATAGTTAAACTTCTAACGGATCTGTAACGGCTAGAAAAATCTGACCGTTGGAGTCTGAAAGTCGATTGTTCTAAAATAAGAGTCGATTTCTCCACTACTAGAGTCGACTCTTCAAAATACACCAATGCTATGAGGTCGACTTTGCATAATTTGCTCTCAGCTATATCGGCTCTCAGCTAGATCGACTCTAGCTTTGCAAGAGTCGACTTCAGCTTAAGGAAAATCGACTCATTTGAACCAAGAGTCGACTTCTGAATCCAATATTACAGAAAATAAATTTTATATATATAGTAATTGCTTGAAGATATAATCCACATTACAACATATTTGCATTTCTTTAGTTTAAGTAAATATCCACATTTTGAAACATATTTACTTTAATACATAAATGTAAATAAAAACGTACCCCCCATTTGAATTCAATAAAAATATCTAAAAAAATCAAAATTCATAACAATAAGAAAATAAAATTTTGATTTTAGTACAAATTCGAGATTTAATGATTATACCACCTCCAAAATACATACATTATATTTCTTGAAAAAATCATTAAAAATCATTTTAACAACAATGAATATTAGCTATCAAAATACTAGAGATAATTTTTCAAAATGAAAACATTTTCTTATATGTCCTATTATAATGTGCTAATCTTCCACTTAGAACAAATAACATTTTTTTGTTCATTTTGATATGAAAAATATTATAATACTTAAAATATGTTATCCACCATAAGACATATCAAAAATTCATTAGGGGATTTAAATATACCAAAAATAGTTTTACTAAAATTATATTTTGTTAAATATCAAAATATACAATAGGTTGATTGGAGCAATTTGACTTAATAGAGAAGAACAAATGATTTATAGTGGTTCGACTTAAACCAGATCTAATCCACTACCTTAACTCATCACTAAGGATTTTACACAATCCAATAAAAATCCTCCTATCACTCCGAATAAGGTCTTTAGCAACAAGTTAGGAAAAATACAAACCTCCTACTTAGACAAGTAGGCCTTCTAGCTACCAAAGTTAGGAAATACAAGAAATATACAATAGGAGAGAATTTAAGAGATGAATATCTCAGTTACAATGTCTTTAAAAATAAAAATAAGTATTGAATGATAAAATACAAATTGAGATCAAAGCCTTAGAGAGAGAATTTAAAGCACAATTACAATTGAGATTTAATTGTTAATATAATACAAATAAACACAATAATCTCCATATGCCTTCTTCCCGTAGCTTGTGTATTGTAATATTTGTCCCTAACAATGTTGTGTTTTTATAAGATTTAATTGTTAATTATTTTTTTATTCTCTTTCCACAAATTGTACAAAGTATATCATTTTCTTTAGAAAAAAATTAACTCATACCAATATACCATTTCCATGTTTGGCATAGATGGAACACAAATAAAAAACACATAGGTTAGAGAAGGAACACAAACACAACGCATGAACACACACACACACACACACACACACAAACAAGATACTTAGAGAAGGAAGTGGAACGACCAGCGATGACTTGAGAGGAAGTTGATGACTTGAGAGGAAGTGACCAACAGTGAACAAATTGAGAGAATGAGCAGCAGAGGCTCGATCTCCGAGATTCAACAACCAAGAGATGGGCGATCTTCGATGAACGAACCGAAATTGGAGGCGAGGGAATTGGAAGAAAGGGAATAACAACCAAAATAAAAACAAGGAAACAATAGCGATTGAGCACCTAAAGCAGCAAGCTTTGACGACCGTGTTAAGCAAGCACTCTGCACTGAAAAAAGAAAGAAGATTGAAAAGAGAGGGAAAAAAGAACTTCGGGATTCATGTGTGAGTGGTTGTCGCTAGAAACACGTTTTCGTCCATTTTATGTAATTTGTGAAATAGCCCTGTAACGTTTTGTAAATTATAAAAAAGGCCCCAAAAAAAGTTTTAGTTCATATTTTTCGTTTTCAAAATGGGAAACGGTTTAGAAATACCGAAACGACGTCTTTGACTTGTTTCTGTGCTTCAGAGCATGCCATTATAGAATTAAGAGCTTTTATAGTTTGCAGAATGATGGTTTGAATGTGATTTCTTTTGAAAACCTTATCTAAGATGTGACCCCAAACATGGCTAAGATGTGGTTTCAAAGGGTTGAGCCATGTTAGGAGAGCCATGCTCATTAATGGTTAAGGTAGTAGATATTGTCATGTGACAAGTTCGAATGCTTTTTGATATGCCTTGCAAACAATAGACAGTTCAGAGATGGAGTAAACCTAAGTGGCAGATCCGGGTCAAAATCTACAAGTGGCCATATGAGTTAAGTGCATATCTAAATGGGCAGAAATCCACAAACCAAGAGTAAAAACCAACAAAGGAAGAACAAGGTGAAAATAAATCAAGACATAACCGAGTAGGGTAAGCCTCACAACAATGAAGGCGCCTCTTGATTCGTTGAAGAAGAACAACCTTTAAAATGAAGCATTAAAGCATAACCCAAAAGTAAAGGCAACAAAGAAGGAACAATGCAACAAAAAACGACCCATTAAGTGATCGATGAACAACAAAGCAAAAATGAAACGAATCAAACAAAAAAAAGAGTAGAGAGCCATGGAAAGCAAGAAAGCACCACTACTCGGACTCTTAGTCATTTCAGGACCTCTCGATCATCTAGATCCTCTTGATCATTTCAGGACCTCTCGATCATTTTAGGGCCTCTCGGTCATTTCCGTCCTTCACCCTAGCCCGAGAGCCTCTCTTATAACCAACATAGCCTCTTGGGGCATTCTTTAAATCGAACCCAAGAGCCTCTTTCTAGGACCCTCTCGAGGACCCACGAGAATATTCCAAGATTCTACAAAATATGCCAAGATTCCATAGAATATGTTGAGAATATGCCAAGAATATGCTAGGAATATTCAAACCTAAAAACATGGGATGGCTACCACCTGTCCCTCTCTCCTTCCTCTATAAATAGAAGGACCACCTTCTTTCTCAGGTACGCTCACTTTTCCACTCTGACTCTATTTCTTAAGCTCAAGCATCCGAAGACTAGCTTAAGCATCAAAGGATTTGTGTGGGGACATCCATTCGCGCCCCTAACCAGTTGTTGGTTTTAACAAGTCCCCTAGTCATCAAAGGTCTCCCGATCATTAGAGGTTTCCCAATCATTAGAGGTCTCCCATTCATCTCATATGTAATACTCGGGAAGTTATTAAGAGTATAAATGATTTTTAAGGAAAGGTATAATTGTAATTAGCAAAAGAATAAGGCTATATGGCACATTAACGCAGTTTTAGATGATCAAATCAGTCGGAGGGAGTAACCCGGACCTCAGATAGCTAAAGATAATTGTACAGTATCGACAAGCGATTTAAACTATGATTTTTAGTGATGAAAGAAATTGGATCAGGAATAGTTTTCGGTACAGCCATCGACCGAGCTGAGAAAATCGAATCGACGTAGGAGACATCCGAAAAGTCAACAGAGCGTGTCAAGGACCTATATTTAATGTGTAGAACAACCCTTAAGCAATTTCGGGTTGAATTAAATGGATTTAAGGTCAATTTGACCAGCTGGGCCTAAGTGCAGTTTTCTAATTTTGCCCGAGGGAGGTCAAAATGGTAATTTTTTAGGGGTTTCGAGGATCAAATGAGATATACTAAACTTGTGGGACGTAGTGGTATGTTTGGATAGTTTAGGGGCACAAGAAAAAGGTCTGAAATGTCATTAGAAGAAAGTAGGGGTCAAAGTGCAAAAAATGGAAAAATGGCATAGTGTGAACGCGAAGGATTTTCGGCCGCCGCAAATCTCCGCATGTGGAGGCTGTTTCCGGCGATGGGACGGCCGAGGCTTGCTTGGGGAAGGTCGTAGACGGCCATAGGAGTCTTGGGGAGCAAGAGTTGGCCGGTGATTGGCCGGATTTTGGCCGATTTTCGGGTATAAAAGGAGGCCGCGAGTTCGAGCTTTTAGAGCACAAATCGATCGTGGTTTTGAATGATTTTAAGCGAGTGATTAAGGGGCTTTTGATCCTTGCATCAAGGAGAAGAGATTGGGCTCGATTTGAAGCATTTTGGTGCATGTTTGAGGGCTATTCGAAATCGGCCGAGGGTTAGAGGCAGACGCGCAAACCAGACCTGTAAATCGATTTTTAATGGCCTTAACGATGTTGTTTCGGCCTGATTTTGGTGCCATTGGGATCGATTCTTCAAGAGCTTCAAGGGGGTACCGGTTTTTCAGTCATCGGAGGGGTTGTCGCCGGCCGGTCTTGAGGAAGAAGATGACGCGCATGGCTGCACGCGCCAGCCTCCACGCACAGCCACGCGCAGGGCGCGTGAGAGCGCGTGCGATGGGGTACTTTGGTCAATTTAATTCTAATATTTTTCTTTAATTATTTTAGGAATTATTGTGTTGAAATATTTGGAAAAATAGTTGAAGAAATAATTATTTTTGGAATTATTGAGGTGAAAATTGGGAGAAAATAGAGAAAATCATGGAAAAATTGAAGAAAATAGATTTTAATGCTTCCTTAATTAAATATGATGTTTAGGAAGTATCTTGGTTTGAGGTTGAGCACAAGTTCAAGTAATTGGGGTTTGACACGCAAATCGAGGTGTTGCACGAGGATCGAGGCGATCTGAATACAATCGAGGTGAGTGGTCTGATCCTATCTTTACCTTATCTTAAAAACATATTGGAAAGTGTGTAGTGGGTTCAGGTGGGCAGTGTTACCCTTCCGAACCTAGGTTAGACGCAAATGAGGCCAGTTCTAGTGAGCGGTTTTACCCTCCGGAACTTGGGTTGTTCTGCGAAAGCGTTTTACTTATCTGTTCACGTCGTCATTTGCATATTGTACATATGATATATTGCATCAACTATTTTTACTTACAAAAGAGTCTGTGCATGGCGTGTGGTTTTCATATCATTGGGGTATTGATATTCGTGTCAATGTTGTTTCTGTGTGGGACGGGATGGGGTCTTCTTGAGAATGGGACATGGTTAGTCCTGGCGATCGGGTGACACGGTAGGGCATCCGGGGCCGGTACTGGCGATCGGGTGACACGGTAGGGCATCCGGGGCTGGTAACCGAGTGACACGGTAGAGCACCCGGGGATTAAGTATGTCAAGGTGATTTCTCAAGTTAGACATGTCTTGCATATTTACATTTGTCTGAGTATGCCATGCTCGTGTGTCTCTCATGCATTGTATAAACTGTTTTATGCCGTCACTTAGATGTTTATCATCTAACTTGGGCTATGCCCCTGGAACATTTTATGTTCCAGCCAGGAACTGCTGCGAGAGTAAGGACGTGGCCGGTTGAAGGTCAATGGTGTTTAGTTTGATAGTCGTTGTAATATTTGGAGACTTTAATTCGTATTTCAGGTTGTAAATGAACAGTTGTACATTAGCAATGTTAGCGTTTGATCTGTATTGCGTATCTTGCTAAGGAAATACAATGTAAGAAACTATGGTGTTTTGGTATTAATGTATCTGCTGCGTTATATCAAGACTCGTTTAGTTTAAGATTATTGATCTTGATAGTTAAACGGGCAAGGCTGGGGTTCGCGGGGTTTTGTATCTGCATGTGAAGATTGTTCTTGTTATACCGCGCGTGTTGAACTTGAAGAAAAAAAAAAGAAATCTCGGGAATACCCTTATAGTGACATGCCTGGCGAGACGGGGTGTTACACGATATCTCTTGGTCATCAGAGGTCTCTCGATCACCAAGGGTCACTTGTTCATTAGCAAGCTACCCGTTCATCAAGGCATCAGATCATCCATGAGACCTCCAGGTCTCTTGATCATTAATGCAATCAAGATCATTTTTCCCACATTACAAATTCATCGTTGTATTTTGGCAACAACAATTGGTGTCATCTTTGGAAAATAGAATGAAAAGTCAAACAAAGAACTCTATCGATGACAAACACTAGAGGAAATCGACAAACCCTCTCCCAAGTCGTGGAAACTCGCCCACCTCTGTGAGACGCTCAACACCCAAAAAGAACACACATGCCTCCATTAGACTCTCAACAATAAAAGAGTATTCAGTTAACTCCCCTAGATTCCTAGCAATAGATGGGGACTCAACCACTTCCACCAAGCTTCCAACCCCTGATCAATTAGTATGGACATCATGATCAGCCTGGCCTTTCACAACAAGCTTTTTCCACAATCTCTTGGATAGAATATGAAGCACTGCGGCAGCAACATATTGAGGGAATGCAAGCACTACAAGACATGGTGGGGATACTTCAAAACATGGTCCCAAATGCGCCGTTACTCACCATACTAAGGATATTCATGCCAGAGGTTGCCCCACCAAGGAAAGCCTAACTAGGAGATGAGAAAATCAGTTCCTATCAGGAAGCGACACCTGACACTCACTCTCAATCCTCTCCTCACAGAGGAAATCAATCAAAGCTCCAGCTATGAGGAACTAATGCCTCTCCACAACAAAATCAGGAATGAGAGAAAAAATATTGAGGAGATAGGCAGAGCCCACGAAGGCTAAGACATTAGGAAACTGTGGAAAGTATGCCTACAAGAAGAAGGCAAAGGCCCATTAGGGGTTCGATGCCAAGGAATAGATGGACAGATAATCACATCGCAATAAGTATGGAAGATGATATGAAAAGGGTGGTTGAAGAAGTGCTCAAATATAAGAGATTAGTCCCAATCGAAAAGAACAATCAAGAAGGAAATCCCCATTCACCAAAAACATATTGGGAAAACCACTACCAAGAAAATTCAAAATGTCGCAAATTACTCCCTATGCCAGCAAAAACGATCTCGACGATCACATTCAGAATTACAAGTCCCTAATGACACTTTATGGTTGGGATAATGAAATTATGTGTCAAGCATTCTCACTGACTTTGATGAGACATGGCTGAACATGGTTCAACAGCCTACTTGAAGCATCCATCTTCTCATTCGGGCAACTAAGGGAAGAATTCACCAAAACATTGGTTATTAATGGTTGAAAAAAAGAAAAACTCAATCTATCTCCTCAGTATTCAACAGGAAGGCAAAGAAACCCTTTACTAATATGTGGACAGGTTTCGTAATGCCACTCTCGAGGTTCATGACTTACTAATTGAAATGGCAATATTCGTCATGTTGCAAAGGATGCTATTAACTTCCCTACAATAATCACTATCTCTGGACCTGCCAAAGTCCTTGGCGGATTAGTTCGTTAGGGTAAATCAATACATACTCCATACGGAGGTAATGAAGACTGTGGCAATAGATGAAGACAGGGAGTGAAAAAGAAAGGAGTGAGATGTTGAAGAAGACATCAATCGATAATAGGAAATGTCCTGAAGACTAGATGTTATCAAGCCCAATTTTAATCACTATGCCCGACTCACTCAACCACGGTCAGCCATACTGGAGGCCATATAGGGGTTGGGCCTCATTAGACTTCTAAAAATGATGTATTGGGTCATAGGAAAGAATCAGGATGAGTATTACAGATACCATAAAACTCATGGCCATTCCACTAATCAATGTCAGGAATTAAAAAATGAGATTGAGATGCTTATTCGGGAAGGACACTTATGAAGATATCTACGAGAAGAAGATATAAATGACAGGGAGCCATGAACAAGGGGATAAAGGCCAAAATGGCAAGAAAGATATGATCAAAGACAACAAGAAATAGGGAG
This sequence comes from Diospyros kaki, assembly GCA_036245055.1. Taxonomy (NCBI): domain Eukaryota; kingdom Viridiplantae; phylum Streptophyta; class Magnoliopsida; order Ericales; family Ebenaceae; genus Diospyros; species Diospyros kaki. Next base: position 12,358,375 of record BSEG01000003.1, read on the forward strand.
AGACTATAGACAAAATCCATTACCTTGCATACAGCCTGGTAATGAGGGAAACAAAAGGTTTGTTGTCCCGCTAATAGCCAAGCAACAAGCTAAAAACAAAAGGCATGTTGTCCCACTAATAGCTCGACAATGAGGAAAACACAAGCTTGTTACCTTGTGCATAGCCCAACAAGGAGGAAAACATAAGCCTATTGCCCTATGCATAACCTAACAACTGATAGAAATTAAGTACTAGGGCACACACTAAGAGAGGGTGAATTGGTGATTTTAAAAAATAAATTAACTTTCAATACTTTAAACAATGTAATAGAGGTTTGTAAGAAGCAAGTGAGGACAACAAAAATGCCAAACGAAAATAAAACAAGCACACAATAACACAAAGATTTATAGTGGTTTTGCTTATCCAAGTCTAGTCCACTACCTTAGCTCCTCACTAAGGATTTCAAAATCAATCTACTAACTCCCCCTACTTAATCCAAGTAGGTCCTTTAGACCAAAAACTAGGAAAGAATACAACCTCCTATCACCTAGATAGGCCCCCAAGCTCTACAAGCTTAGAACAAATGAATACAACAATAAAATGAGAGTTCTAAGAGCTTGACCTCTTAGTTACAAGTTCTCTCAATGAAAATACAAGGCTAGAATGAAGATAGATACAAGAGAAGCACTGCCTTTACACTTGATACGAGAGAATAAAAGAAATTTAAAGTTCAATAACTTCTTAGACACTTGGTAGTTAAGTATTGAATGATTTTTTTTTTTTTTTTTTGCCTTGAATAATTCTTCAACCATCTATTTATAGATGATGCTGACATAAGACAAAAATTGGATTGTTAGTGGTGGTTGAGAGCATTAAATGCGTTCAGAAAACTAGCCATTATGAGAATCTATGAAACAAACTGTCGACAGATGTAAGTAAAATTTAAGGGTTAGTCGACAGATGCACTTTAATCGGTCGACATATTCAACTGGAGATTTTGCAAGCATTCTGTTAGTCGACAGATGCGTAAGGGTCAGTCGACTAATGCAATGTTTAATCTTAATCAAGATACTGTTAGTCAAGAGATGCATATTGGTTAGTCAACTAATGCAGGCAAATTTTTAGAATATTTAAAACTTACATTTTGTTAGTCAACAGTTCCATGAAGTAAGTCAATAGAACAAACATGTCATTCTGTTAGTCGACAGATGGCATGAGATTAGTCGACTAAATTAAAAGAAAATGTTAATTTAGTTAATATAGTTGGTTTTTGCCTTTCACTTTGTTTTTCCAATCTCCTTAATACATACATCTCGGCTTTGGATTTCTTCATTTATTACTTTGAAATTGATTTTTGATAGAGAACTAAGAATATGTGAAAAACATACTTGGAATATATTTTCATCATCAAAACCTTAATATCAAGAGTAAAATAACAGCAACAAGGAGAAAATGAAGCCCCACGCATAGCCTAGCAATGAGGGAAAACAAGCCCATAGTCCTACTTATGGCCCTGCAATGAGGAGAAAAACAAGCTTGTTGCCACACACATAGCCCGACAATGAGAAGAAAGCAAAACCGTTGTCTGGCTAAGAACCAAACAACTAGGAAAAAATAAATTTGTTGCCCTACTTATAGCCTAACAACGAGGAGGAAAACAATCTCGTTGCCCTACTTATAGCCTGGCCAAGAGGAGAAAAAAAAAAAAAACCATTGTCCCAGACGTAGCCTAGCAATGGAGGAAAAAAAATTATTATCTCACAACACTACAACAAAAACAGGCATTAACGACCAAAAATTAACGACGACATTAGTTTTGGTCGTTAATGTAGTACTATTAACGACTAAATATAAATCCCGTCGTTATAAGATAACTTTTAACGACAGGAAAAATAAGTCGTCGTTAATATACCATTTTCCCGTCGTTAATGACTAAAATTTTTAATTCAAACCATAAAATAATAAAAAAAAAACTATTAAAATTTAACTAACACTTATATAAGTAATTCTTAATATAATTATATTTTTCTATAAATGCACAAATATAATTATTAAACTATGATAAATGAGCATTAGTTATTTATTGATAATATAATATGTTAAAAAAACATAAACATATTAAAAAGAATACATGAACAAATAAAAAAGAACATATAATATATTATTTTTTATTAAATTATTAAATATTAAAAAAAATAAATAAATTGAAGAGGCGGGAATCCCCGGCCTCTTCCTGGCCAGAACCCCCCTCCCCCAAAAATCCCCAATCCCCAATTGCCCAATCCACCCCCAAATCCGTAAGTAATTGAAGAGGCTGGCCAAAATCCCCCTCCCCCAAAAATCCCCAATCCCCAATTGCCCAATCCGCCCCCAAATCCCTAAGTCCCCCTCTCTGGCTCTTAGCTCGCCTCTCGCCCTCTCACCCTCTCTGGCTCTCAGCTCGCCCTGGCTCTCTCGCCCTCGCCCTCGCGTCTCACTCGTTGCCTCACCCTCGCCCTCGTTGTCTCTTTTCACTTGCGACCTCGCCCTCGCTCTCTCGCTCTCACTTGCTGCCTCGCCCTCGCCCTCGCTGTCTGGCTCTCACTCACTGTTCGCCCTCGCTCTCTCGCTCGCACTCGTGGCTTGCCCTCCCCTCTCGCTTGCTGCCTCTCTCTAGCCCCAGCCCTCGCCTCTCGGTTGCTCACGGCTCGCCCTCACTGGCTGCCTCGCTCTAGCCCTAGCCCTCGCCTCTTGGTTGCTCACGGCTCGGCCTCACTGGCTGCCTCGGCCTCGCTCGCCTCTCGGTTATTTTTTATTTTTTGGATATTTGCTTTACTTTTTATTTTTAAAATTTGTTTGCTGCTCATATATGTTAAATTTGGTATATTTGTAGTGTTTTTACTATGGTCCAGTTCCTACCACTCATTTTATTTTCTGTTTTCTTATTTTTCTAGCTTATTAGGATTCATTCTCCCATGCGATCTGATCCACAACGTGTAGTAAAGTGGGTACCTGATCGTCGAACTATTGTTGCTGCCAGGATTGCATCAGAAAAATTGTTAAGGTAACTGTTTACATAATTCCTTAAAATTAAATTGATAATTTCAGGTAAGCCATTATGGTTATTCCTTGTTCTTAGTATGATATGAGCATTTGTGTACTAGATGTTTTGTGACTTTGTTCAAACATATGATATTGATATGAATGATGGGAGTATACTGTCTGGCAGATAACATATGATCAGATCAATATGGCAGTTCGCATGCTACAGTTCCATTTGGGAAGTCAATTTGTTACAGAAACTGGTATATTTGGGAAAGTAGAAGTTCTAACCAAATTCTGATGGTATATTAGAATGTTACTCTTTTGCCTAACGGGAGTAAGGTGTTTGAGCCTGTGGAAGTAAGAAGAAATGGATGCAAGAATATCTCAAAGATCTTATTTTCTATTGGAATTGACCTCTTGACCTGCAACCCTCCATTCATGTGCCTAGGGTTGTAAATGCGTCCTCAATGGGTCCCAATTAACCCCATTTAACATTAAAACAAGTATAAAAATTAGGGTATAGGTCTAAGGCTCTTTCGAAAATTTATTAAAACAAGTATGTAAATGGAGTTATTTGGGGTTGTGATTTGCTTGATATTAACCACTGAAGAGATAGATGATGAAATGTTCGTGTTTATGATGATGATGTTGACATTATCATACCACTTCTCCTGTGGACCCCACTGCTTGTAATAATCTGGAGTGCCTAAAATATCGAGTCAGGCATCATTTACATGATTTTATCTTCGGTTTGAACATGGGTCAATTTTATGAATAATTTACTGAAATAGTGAAACTCTTATTGATCTTATTTTCAGTTGAAATCTTGTCATGTTGCAGAAAAACCTTCATGAGGTGAGTGTAGTATTGTCACATACCCAGGTACTGGTTTCTTGTAGTTAGTGCAGTAGATTCTTGTTCTGCAAATCTAAATGTCCTGACTATCCATTGCAGTGTTGAAGAAGAGTTACATTGACTCTCATCAATGATTCTGAATAACAGTCGAGTAAGTAGCAACGCACACTATGACTATTCACGGCTTGCTGAAAGTAGTCTGTTATATCATGTCTGCATTTGTTAAATACTGGCTGGAGCAAATGTGGTGCAGGCTAAAACAGACATGATGAGTTTTCATTAGTAGTGATGACAATGTTGAGCTAGGGGCACATGTGAACTGCTAGAGCTCAGAATGGAGCGAACTAGACTTAAGAGAGAGTGGCAGTGGACAGAGAATCCCAGTGTTCTGTAAAGAATACTAATATAAGAGCTTTGTTTTTTTTAGGTTGGTAGATATATATATATGTGTATGTATATATATATGTACATGAATACTGGTAGTGTTTTTATCCCATATCTCGTGCTCTGTAATTTAATCTATCTCTAATACTATCAATTTTTGTTGTATCTAGTACGATGGATAGGAATTGGATGCGATTGGATGATAGACTTTCTGACCAGTATGTTAATGGAGTTGATAATTATTTGTGATACCAACATTGTTCGAGGTATGTATCCTGTGAGTGATAGGATTTAATCACTCCCTCCGGGTGGTGGGTGATCACCCTTTTTTTAAATTTTGAATGCTTAGTACTATATGCATCCTGTGAGTGATAGGATTTAATCACTCCCTCCGGGTGGTGGGTGATCACCCCTTTTTTTAAATTTTGAAAGCTTAGTATTATATGTATCCTGTGAGTGATAGGATTTAATCACTCCCTTCGGGTGGTGGGTGATCACCCATTATTTTTTTTATTATTAATGCTTAGTGTTTTATGTATCCTGTGAGTGATAGGATTTAATCACTCCCTCCGGGTGGTGGGTGATCACCCATTTTTAAAATTTTTTAATACTTAATACTATATGTATCCTGTGAGTGATAAGATTTAATATGTAACGACTCGTCTAGTGAGCCTTAGATGTTAATTATATTTTTATATAGTGTGTTGTATGTGGGCTTGTTAGATGCCAAAAGTAAGTTATGGGTGAATAAGAGATTAAATGGCGCAAAATACTATGATGTGTACACCACAGATGAGGAGAGAAATCAAGTGGGTCTAGTAGACATTGAGAGAGAGCAATGGAGAGATTTTGTGCATTAGTTGAGCTCACCCGAGTTTCAGGTATACTACACTTGAAGGGTGTTTGCTTTATTATATTTGTATTTATAATATAATCCACTTATAATTGATGTAATCCACTTATTATTGAAAAAAGTTTCAAATTCTTCTTCATAAATCCTAACACAAATTGTTGTCCAATGATTAATTATATTACATAGGGTATGTCTTTAATAAACAATTCATGCTCTATTCTTTTCTAAAATTGAGTCTTCGTAGAGATAGAATTAATGTATCAATCATGATTCATACATATATATCTATATAAAACCTAAAAAGCCTTTAAAACTTTAATATAGGATTTGATTTAGTGATTTCTAATGCTGTAAAAAAAAAGAAGAGAATTTTGAAATATAGGATCTAAATCCTTCCAATATGGATTCATGGATTGTCGGAAGGAGATTTTATGTTTGAAAGTTGTTGCATGAAGAGAAAGTGGCTTTTTGATTTGTGAGATTAGTCACGAATGCAAAAAATGATATACTTGTCATCTTCCAAATATTTTATGTTGGGTCGTAGGACTAATGATCTTACAAAAGATATGGTCATGGATAAAGATAATTCACAAATTAAAATTCATTTAGGTGGCGCCATTCCATAGAACTAAGGCTTGGTGTCTTTGTTAATTTACATCTCAATCTACTCTATATTTAAGGGTTTCTATGTTTTGATACATTTTAGTGATTGTATGTTATGTAGTTTGTGATGGAGACGTTTTGGGCTTTGTTAATTCTATTTCTAACATTTTATAAAGAAAACATGAACACTTCTTTGACTCTAATTTCATATTTTATTTTTTTTTATAGGTTAATGAGACAACAAGACTCTAAAGGAAGCAATTGTTGTCTTGGAGTACATGAACAATTTTATGACTATATATAGTGCTTTGTTGTACATTAGTTTTGAATAGTATATATGATTGTTAAAGTGTTACTTTTAGGTGAATATCTTTTTTGGTGTATATTTTTTAATAGTATATACAATTGTCAAAGTGTTATTTTTAGTTGAACATATTTTTTGGTGTAATTTGTTGGCAATTAACATTTATATATATACTACTTTTGGTGTATAACTGCTAATGGATAATAATTACTTTGGTGTTATTTGAATGACATGTTTAATTTTATAAGTGTTATTCCAATTTGATATAGATAATGATATATAAGTTTGGTGGTTTATATCAAAACAAGATGTTTTTGTCATTGATGACTAGCAATTATTTTCATACTATTAAAAAAAATTTAAAAAAAATAAAAAATATATTTTTAACGATAGGAATCATACCGTCGCTAATTGTTTACATTATTAACGAGAGAAAATACGATCGTTATTGGTTTGTGTTTTGATAACTAAAAAGTTATTTTTAACGACAGGAATCATACGGTCGCTAATTGTTTAGACTATTAACGACGGGAAATATTGTCGTTATTGGATTATAATTTGGTAGTTAATAATTATTTTTAACGACGGGAATCATACGGTCGCTAATACAATTAACGACGGGTTTATCATTCCCGTCGTTAAAGACTTTTATCCTCGGAAGCAATAACGATGACCGACGACAGGAAAATTCTCGTCGTTATAACTTTTTAATGACCGGAAATCAACTTTCAACGACTGATTTTCCTGTCGTTAAAACCCGTTTTTGTTGTAGTGCAAGTAGCCTTGTAATCCTAAGGTATAAGATTGTTGTCCCACGAGTAGCCTGACAGTAAGGGGATATAATATCTATAGCCCTACGAGTGACTTACACTTCTTTGCCTAGTGATTGAATGGCATAATATTCGTTGTCTTGCAAGAAGCTTGACAATGAAGAGGCGTCATATCTGTTGTCCCACAAGTAACTCGATAACAAGGAAATAGAACGTCAATCATCACGAACATCCATGGTTTGGAGAAAGTTCCCAATATACCAATACTAATCCTGGAAAAATATAGTGTTAGTGTAATATGCTCTAATGCTAGATTTAAATGATGTCTAGTGAGCTTGTATTAAATGCATTTACTATATTTTTGTATATATTAATAAAAGACAAGTTTATCTCCATTCATAAACTCTCTAATTATTATATGAATGAGTCCCTAGATCTCCTATTTGAGAATCTTACTCTTAAGATGTTAAGAATGTGTGACAAGATTCTCTGATAATAAGACTTCTTAAATTATTCCCGGTCCTTAGATTAATCGGATGGGGACTCTGATTAGTCAAGTATGGACTAACACATAGTTTACTACCATGATCAGTATGAGTTACTGATTGTAAGGGTGGTGAGTCACATGCCATATGACATGGGGATGTCTCTAGTAAACGTGTGGGTGGTTCTTGGAGCAACGCACTAAATGTGACACTAATGATTGACCACATGGTATTGTGGATAATGGTTATGTCATCTAGTTTCGATAGTGTACTTGATCCTTAGACTTGAACTGGCATGGTTGTTTTGTGTATTGGGGTGCGAGAATTGCTAATGGGTCGAACCATTCAATTATGAGGTGGAGTGGTGTTGGAAATGTATGCCCTAAAGACACGTTTTATTTAATTTATGGTAATGATGTTTCTTTTAGTCAGTTTATGGCACATATATCATTTGCATTTAATTGTTGGAAAAGTGTCCATGCTATTAAGTAAGTGATTCATGTGATGGGTCGTTCTTCACAGTTAGGCATGAATCATGGGTACTTAATAAGCAAGAAAAATATTACTCTTGATCTTTTGATAGAACTGGGCATTCTATCATGATAAGATCATTGTGCAATAGATCCTAATGGAGGATGGCTTGCCTTAGCCAGTAAACAGACCGTTTACTCTAATTGTACAAGCGCATTTGGAATGCGTAGAGTGGACATGTGATAGAAGCTAATGACAAAGTACTGATTATCATGGAGCTGGTCTATCACTGCTACTACGTGGACGAGTACTCTAATACTTGAGTGTTAGTTGGTGGTCTAGTGAACCTAAAGCTATATTCTTAGATTCACTATAGGTGAGGTCTATCAAAGATCAGCAACCTTGTGAGTTGGGAGTGTGGTTTCTAATTAGCTAAGACAAACTAATACAAGATAGTTTCTGTGATTCACCCCCTTGTGATTGTCCAAGAATAATCAAATAATCTAGGGCCCTGGGAACGTGACTTAAGAGTGTGTGCTTCTGGGTAGCTCCCAGTGATAAGTAAGTACATTCGAGTAGTCACGGATTATTGGACTAGTGATCTAAGGATGGTAGAAATCATTTAGAGAGGTGTTAGTACATTATTCCTTTCTAAATGATGGGTGTTACGCAGAGGGGTATTTACGTCATTACACTAGTAGGTCAAAGACATCGCACATGTAAAATTATTCGTGGGGTCAGTGTTACCATATGGTGATAGTTGGAACACTTAGAATGACAAAATATAGCTACTGGGTAGCAGGGATAATTTGGTCATTTTAGTAGCCATGAATAATTTGTCTTTTGGTCCCCGGGGTAGCTCGATATAACTCATGTATTTTTTAATACATTTGGCCTGTTGGGTGAATTACATGAGAGAGAATTATTTTATTCAAAATGGTCCATTGGGCTAGAATAAAATAATAAGTTCATTGGTTTTAATTAATTAATTGGGCTAATCCAATTAGAAAATTAATTAATTGGACTTGGCCCACTAGGGTTTTAACCCTAGGGTTCTCCCTATATATATTCTCTCTTTGTTGGTTTTTTCACCCTAAGTCATTTTTCTCTTCGTCACCAAGAGAGGCCACGAGTTTAGAGTCATACCTTGGAAGATCAAGAGATCTGATGCGAAGGAGCTGACGGATTGCAGGACAGCCGTCATCTCCACCACGCGAAGAAGCCGTCGCGCCTCCTCCTCCTGTCGCTCCATTCCGCCCGGTAATCCGAAGGAAAAGTAAGCTTTCTAGATTCTTATCGTTTCGAGGATAGTTTTTATGCTTAAATCGCTTCCGTTGCATGCTTTGATCCTCGTTGACGGTCCTTCAAGTGGTTCATCTATGTGGTATATGGACAAAGGTGTTCAAGGATAGGATCTGTCACCCTTGTCATTGTTAAGATGAGGTGAACGTCCTATGTTATCTACTGTTAGTGTGACAGGGCAGATTGATTATCAGGAAAGGTGTTTCTTGAGGTGTCATCTAGTCATACTGATATGATTTGACACAATAGCCCACGGTAATCGTCAATTGTAATAGGTTCACTTGAAGTGAGATTTCACTATCTTCTATATTATCCTAAATCGCTGCTAGGTGATTCTCAGGAACTCTCAGATCATCATCGAAATATGAAGAAATTCTTGTGATGGGTCAAGGTATTGCCGGGTGCCAACAGGGTTTTGGTGCTATTTGTTTGTTAGCTGACAGTGAACCTAGAAAGTCAAACACTATATAGTGATGCATCCGGTATCGATACTATGCACCCATTGTTTTTCAAATATGTCATTAAGTGCTAATGATAGTAGAGTGTTAATTTTTAGTATACTGGAGCACTAAGATTCGACTGCCTCATGTCTAGCAGTCAACTCACGATGTCGCCTCAGCCCTCTTTGGCGCGTTCAATGTGGCAAGAAATCGAGGGGGTAAGGTGGGTGGCCAGGTTGTAAATTGGAGACGTGAATTATAGGAGAATTACATAAGGTTTTTATTGCTTGGTTCAACTTTTGTTATTCTCTGCTTTTTCTGTCTTTTTTTGCTCTACTTCCGTTAAATTAATTGGGCATGAACGTCACGCATGAGTTGACACACGGGTGTTAGTGATACGAAATCATCAATCTACCATGGGAAGAGGTTCACAGAGAGGTATCGAATTGCACGCTAGGTGTGGACAAACTAGGACCACCACATTATGAGATGGATTCGATCTCGATATAGAAACAATTTTTGTATCCAACCTGACATCGGGCAGAAGGTATGTGATTTATTGTATTTCATGAGATGAAATAATGTGTTCCTTAAATATCTAAGTTGTATATGGTGTGTGTATTTATTATTTTCATTATGTATGTCTGATGCACATAAAATTTTTAATTTTACACGCACCACCATACGTGAATTCCTTCAGTGGTATCAGAGCCCTAACTTGGTATTTAATGCATATACATGTTTTTGTGTCAAATATTGCAATTTGGTTAGGATTTAATTGGTTGCAGGGTGTTTAATTTAGATTGTGTGCATGTGGAGAGTTGGCTTCCCTACAAAGGGAGTTGACTCCTGGAAGCACACAGTCAAATCTGCATGTAGATCAATGCCATTCGACTCCCTTAAAGGTGTAGTCAACTCCTACTAACTATAAAGCCTAGACAACATACTCTACATGCCTAGATGTTGATGGTTGTGTGGTTATTCTCATTGGACATCAACACCGGATGTTAAGTATGTGTGTATGAATGCCCAGTTGTATTATTTAACATATGCATGTTATAAATGTTTTTCAAAATTATTTTAAAGCAACAAAAGCAGAATGAATGTATGTTAAGGGTGAACATTAGCTTTGTAACACCCTACTTTTCCCGGGGCATTAGAGAACGTAAGATTTTGGAGATATTTTTTTTTCTAACATAAACTCTACACAAATCGTTCCCTAACAATCCCGTTAAACCTTTTCAGCATACCAAAGTAAGAATCAATAAGCTAAGACAAGTAAATCATCATAAATGCAGAAGTTAGATCGAAACCTCAAACGGTACATAACCGAACCATTTTATTCATAACATGAAAACCATTCTATCGTCAAGCATGACATCATCAAGCCATACATCTTAATCAAAAGACATGCTACGGACCATCTACTAATTGCCGTCAATCCTCAGCAATTCCTTTCCCCTTATCGCCGCTGCCTTCACCTGTAATGTTTGAATATTTCAAAGACAAAGTCCAAATAAGATGTTAAATCATCTAAGTGAGAGTTCAAAACACGTTTTCATGAATGTATGCAAGACATGAAACAAAACAACATAACCCGACAAGTCTCAGCCCAAGAGAATCTCACACAGTGCTTAACCCAACCACGGGCAAAGGGCAATCTCTCTAAAGGCAACATCATCATACTGACACATTGGCACAACACAATCCTAGCTTAGAGGGGCAAAGTCAATGCATCTCCCTGACACCTCGGGAACAATCGTTACGATTGCAGGCCCAGGAGGGTCAACATCAACGTAGGAACCCGGCTCATCACAATCACGTCAGGGATTACGTTCCCACTCAAAAGCATTTAGGAAACATTACCCATTCCTAACCCATATCCCACATGGACAACTAGTCACCCTAGTGTAACTTCCCTGGCCACACAGCCTCGGCACAAAACCCTAGGCTGCCATCCAGGATGCACACCAGCACGAGATACCCCTAGACGTTATTCCGGCAACACCCTTAGGGAATTACGACTACACTATCCGGACAACATCCAAGGCTGACATCCCATATGGAAAACAAAAACACATGTTAATGCCACATACCATGATCCAATGAATTATATAAAACCACATTTCATGCACATAAATTAGTTTACAAAATTCAATGCACATGTATAAATATTTTGAGACCGACCTCCCACATGAAAACAACGTTCACAGGTCAAACTGTTTGTATGCAACAAATTCAAGTATAGAGTCGATCCACCCAAAATAAACCAAGTTGAAATAGAAGTGCTCACAATAAACCAAGTTTTGGGGGGCGAACACTCACCTTGAATAAAACTCAAAATACCTCAAATCTTGTGTCCAACCTTGAATTTCATGCAACTCCCCAAGTCTTTTAACAAAACTGCCTCCTTACATGCCCTCACGCACTGCCCAAGTGCTCTACGCGTGTGATGCTTCGCGTATGCTTTAAAAGCCCTTTATCCACTAAACCTGAAGCACTCTCGTCTAGAACGAATTTATCAGAACTTTAAATGAGAAAACTCTTAGCCATGAACACCCTATTTATAAGCTTTAAAACTTGCCCACCAAGTAAGTCACATTATATTACAATATTTCTTAATCTTTTCAAATCTTTCAAAATCTTCTAAGATATTCCAATCATTTCAAATCTTCTAAAATCTTCTTTAATCATTCCAAATCTTTCATGATTTTCTACAATCATTCTTATCCGAATCAAATCTTATTCAAATCTAATATTATCTAAAATTATCCAAATCAGATCTTATCAAATCTTACCAAAATCTTATCCTTAAAGTCATCATGAGGCTTCATCTTTATCTCTAAAATCATCATGAGCCTCCATTTTATCTTTAAAGTCATCATGAGCATTCATCCTTTTCTCTAAAGTCATCATGAGGCTTTATCTTATCTCTAAAATCATCATGAGACTTTATCCTTAATCTCCCAGATGCCCCTAAGAAAAAAGTTTTAAGAATTACACTTTGGCCCAAACTTTTTGAGTAATTGCACTTAGACCCCTTTCAACTTGGTCTCTGGGCCATTTTTTAATTGCACTTATGCCTCTGGAGAAATGATTTATTACGCTAATACCTCAAGATTTTAGGTAAATTACATTTTTACCCGAACTTCAGTATTTATAATTTTACCCCTGGTTCAAAAACTGAATTTTTATCTCAAGACTTTCATAATCCTTTGAAATGTCCTATTTCCTCAAATATCTAAATCTAAAAATCTTGGTATTACATCTTTTATGATCATTCAGTTTTTCAGGTTGAAATTAGCTATACCGAAAACTATCTCTATTCCGATTGCTTTCAATTTCATAAATCTCGTCTCAAGACACTCGTAAATAGCATACCTTTTTCTTTAGATATTTACGTTCTAGGGTGCTCCCTTCCATCGATTCGGCAAATACTTAACAAATTCTCAAATTGATTTTCATTTCCTTAAACTTACTTAACACTATGCAATATGGGATATTACAGGCTTGATGTGAATGAATTAATGTTGTAAGAGCTTTGTGTTGATTTAGTCAATATGTAATAATTTATTCATTCGATTATGTATTGAGGCATAAATCTCGAGTAGCTTCTTTTAGTCTTTATTTTACAAATGTTGTAAATGAAGACAACATCAAGGAGTTGATGATGAAAACATCAAGGCGTTGATGGATTCTAAAGCAAAAACTAAGGAAGCCAAGCAGTTCGTCATATCAAGTTGGATATGATGTATGACATAGTGTAAACCTCAAAGGCTTGGGTTTATTCTATGCTCAAGCCCAGGTCATTCCAATTTCTTTCTTGCTTATTATATATGCATGTTGTTCATTTTGTTATGCATGTAATATATGATAAGATGAATGTTAATAATGAGACCGTTAGGATAGAAGCTCCAAAAATCTTCTCATGTGCAAAAGAATATTAGATTTAAGCAATGAATCTGATTCATCTTGGCTTTCCACTATCGTAGGGGTTAATTAGTCTGATTGGGTGTATTTAAAAACTAAAATGTAAATGTGCATTTCATGAAAGATTATTTGATTTCTCCCATTAACCATGTGATGTGACAGTGCTTAACGGGTCTCACCTAACAAAAAACTAAAATGTAAGAGAGGATGATGTTCAACTCATTGCAATTAGCCAAACTGGGTGGAATCTAACTAGTCCATCAAGCCAAAAACTAAAATGTGAGGTTTATGGTGGGTTAAAAGGCAAAGGTTAAGCTCCACATATAATGTGGTAGCAAGGGTTGCTTACTCAATTATATGAGTACTTCAAAAACTAAAATGTGGGGGGTATTCATGCCATATCTTACCAGACCATGAAATACATGCACATGCATGGATTCACACATGTGGTTCTTTAGCCCACATAAGTCTTTCTAGCACCCAAATCCCAAAATACATACCTATAAATAAATTAGATCATAAAAGTGTGGATCAAAGTCCTTCCCCGCGTCAAATGTTAAGTCTACTAAGCTTGCGGCATAATAGTTGTCTCATGTGAGCCAAAGCTCCCTTGTGTCAAGCTTTCGCCTACCAAGCTTGCAAATATATCCCGCAGACAGAGTCCGCCACGTGCATTAGTCACTATACATTACACACCATGTCATGTTACATGTATGCCTCCACATAACCGCATGTTTACCAATATTCCACGCAAATGCCCCACACATGATAACACACGACACACCCATTTATAGATGCACAACTCAACTAGTACCAATGAGGGTCAACATAACATGAAACCCAAGTGGATACACATTATATATATCATTGAAAAGTCTTGATTAGCAGTGTTTAACAGACTCTAAGGCACCGGTCAGCAGTTGTTGTGTTTGGAGAAAGATTGGTCGACAACCATGGTGCACCAGTTGATAGCTATAGTGTGAAGCCACTAGCGGTCAACAATCCTCCAAGCATCGGTCAACAATCCAGGTTAGCCTAAAGGCTTGGCTCTAGATTGCTACAAGGTGACACCCAAACGAGATTGGGTTGCTAGTCTTACAGATCATTGGTCTTATATATCGTCGATCTTAAGGTTATTATAATTTTGTGTATGTGGTTCGACATATCTTACCTACTTCCACATCAAGAATTCCATAATGAGAATACCATAATTTTGTTTATGCAGTTCAGCGTGTCTTGCCTACATCCACGATTAAAATGTCAAAAGTGTGTATATATATTGAGGTGGATAACCATACAAAGAGATGTCCACTCATACATATATATTTTGTTAACGCGGTTCCGATCCACCTATATTCATGATATGTGCATGCATATGAGTGTTAAAATACCAAAGGATTAGAATGCAAGGATATAGAGTTTGGAGTTTTGTTTAGGCAATTTAGCTTATCTCGCTTACATAGGAAACCAAAGAATGTTTGTACCAATATTTGTTTCTGCGATTTAGCATGTCTTGCCTACATCCGGGACAAGAGAATATTTATATCAATATTTTGTTTTTGTAGTTTAGGGTGTCTTGCCTACTTGTACCTCATGCTATTACTACAAAAAAAATGATTTTTAATGGCGATTTTTTTGGCATTTAGCAACAAAACTGCTGCTGATATAGCTGTCGTGCAGCATTTAGCGACGGTTTTTATCTACCATTGGTATAACCGCTGCTAAGTGATATTTTTAGTAGCGATTTGAAAACTGTCGCAATTAGCAAAAAATTTTTAAATTTAGCGGCGATTTGAAAACCCCTCCGCTAAAATTATTTGAATTTAATATTAAATTTAATTATCAAAAATAATTTAACGACAATTTTGTTAATTTTTTGCAACAGTTTTGAAACCACCATTGTTTCCCGCATGCAAGCCAAAAGCACACGTGCGCCAGGCCCCACCTCTGAGCGCCCACTACCGCTAACCCTCCCCATGTGCGCACTCGTCCGTGCGTCCGCACGCCCTATCGCACCTGCTGGAATTTATTCCAGCGAATATATTTCCCAAGTTTCAAACCCATGACCTCTCGTACGCGCGTATGCGCACGAAGCTACCTGATCTGCAAAGCCACCTTGGAATATACTCGCGCATATTAATTATAAAGTAATCGAACCACTATTTTTCACAATTCACTTTGCAACCACAAACTCAAGTTTTTGAAATTACACTTAGCCCCAAATTAAATAAAAGAAAAAAATAATTTTATTTTTAATTGAATTGAATTAAATTAAAATAAATTAATTGAACATAAAATGTTTTAAACTAATTAATTAAATTAATTAATTAATTAATTTAAAATAAATTAATTAATTGATAAATTTAAAATAAATAAATTATTTAATTTAATTAAATGAAATTAAATAAATTAATTGATATAAATAAATTAATTGATTAAAAAATAAAAAAAATTAGATTATTTTGTAAAATTTTATTTTATTTTTTTTTAAATTATAAATTTTTTATGAAATTTAATATTTTATTTTTTTTATTACTGAATTTTGTGGCGGTTTCGACAAAACCGTAGATAAATTTAATTTTTTTTTATTAGTGAATTTAGCAGTGATTGTTTAAAACTGCTACTAAATTTAATTTTAGAATTTTAATTAATTAATTTTGAGGTGGTTTTTCAAAACCGCCGTAAAAAACAAATTTTGTGGCAATTTTCAAAATCGTCGCAAAAGACCCGTTTTTTTGTAGTGTATTAATCAAAGATTTCCCTAAGATCGCATTGGGCAGAAGGATGTGTCTTGATCGCCATAAAGTTAACTTGTCGAGTCACATTCCAAAGGCTCGTGCTTAGCATTATAGGTAATTGCACAGTTCCCACAATAGGTACCTCCTTATCGGTAGAATGTTATCAATCAAGATTCCCTCGATGGGATGCTCGATGATTATGATGGAGATGATAAGGGCATCGTCATGAGGTATCCATACATTTCCTAGTCCTTTAAAGTGATTGGGCCCTTACCCTTCTTAGTCCAGGCCACTGAATCAACATGTAGTATTTGTTTGGTACACACTTTTTGAGCCGCTAGGCTTCAGCTCCATAGGTAAGCTTGAAGGGGGTTTCCATTGTCGAAGACTGTGCCATGGTGTGATATGACCATAACACCATCAAAAGCCCTTCTGCCCACGCTCCTTTGGCCTGATCGAGCTACTTCTTGGGCCCTATAAGGATGACCTAATTGGCGGCTTCAACATGTCCATTCGTTTAAGGGTGTTCAACCGAGGCAAAGATCTGGTGGATGCCGATCTCTTTACAAAATTGTCAGAGTTTCTTGTTGGTCAACTGAGTGCCATTGTCAAAGATAAGTATTTCAGGTAAGCCATATCTACAAATGACATTCTTCCAAATAAACTTCCTAACATTTTCAGTAGTGATAGTGGCTAGGGGCTCAGCTTCAATCCATTTGGTGAAGTAGTCGATGGCCATGATAATGAACTTGAGTTGTCCAGGAGTGGTCGGCAAGGACCCGAGCAGGTCTATCCCGCACTTGTAGTGCCTAGGTGGTGCAACTCTTCTGGCAGGGAGTCGTGCATATTTGAAAACTTTTGGCACTTTTCATATCTCCGCACGCATTCTAAGTAGTCACTCCTCATGATCGACTAGTAGTAGCCGGCTCTCAAAATCTTTGTTGCTAGGGACCAACCTCCCAAATGACTTCTGTGGACTCCTTTATTTACCTCAGACATGATGTAGGCAGACTGGTCGATATCTACACATTTTAGGAGCAGCATCGCAAGGCGTCTTTTGTACAACTAGTTCCTGACCAAGACGTAAAACCTAGCCAACCTTCTCAATTTCTTAGCCTCATTGGCATTAGTGGGTAGCTTCCCCTTTTCTAGTAACTAGATGATGTGGAATCCCCATAAATCTAGACCTATTTCTATGGCTTGCAGGTTAACTAGGTCGATGGTAGGTGAGTCTAGTGTCTCCTATATAATAGATCGGTTATTCCCCGGTCTCCTAGTGCTGGCTAGTTTCAAAAGTAGGTCAGCTCTTAAATTCTGCTCCCTTGGAATGTATTCAATGTCAAAGGATTTGAACACCTCGATCAAGGTTTTAACTTTGCCGAGCTAAGGATTCTTTGTTTGGAATTTGCCCTTCACTTGATTCGTCACCAGCTAGGAGTCACTTCTTACAATCAACTGAGTAGCTCCCATTTTCGATGCCAGATTTAGTCCGATTATGAGGGCCTCATACTCGGCCTGATTGTTGCTCGCTTTGAGGCCAAAGCGGAGGGATTATTTAATTAGCAGCTCATCTGGTCCCTTTAGGATGACGCCAGCCCTGCTTCCCTTGATATTGGAAGCTCTGTCCACAAGTAGGATCCAAGGATTATTATACAAACTAAGGGTAGGCGAGAATAATTCAACACAAAAGTTGGATAATATCTGGGATTTGATGTGTTTGCGGGGCTAGTACTGTATGCCAAACTTAGAGAGCTGCACTGACCATGCGATCATCCTGCTTGAGAGCTCAGGTTTCTAGAGCACCTTCCAAATTGGTTGGTCAGTTTGGAATGTGATCTGGTGGCTCTAGAAGTATAATCTAAGTTTTCGGGCTGCTGTCACAAGGGCAAAGGCCAGCATTTCTATCTTTTGGTAGCGGACTTCAGGCCCCTGTAGAACTTGGCTGATGAAGTATATCAGGCGTTGTACGTTGCCTTTCTCTTTGACTAGAACAGAGCTGAGTGTGTTCTCGGACATGGAAAGATAAAGCAAAAGTTCTTCACCTGGCTCTAGCCTTGTTAAGATAGGAGGGGTCGCCAGGAAGCATTTCAACTCTTGGAAGGCGATTTCACATTTTTCTATGCACTAGAACTCAGTTAGTTTCTTCAAACACTAGAAAAATGGAAAAGTTCGATCCATCAACTTGGACAAGAACTGGGACAAGGCCCCAATTTATCCAGTAAACCACTGAACCTCTCTCTTGCTGCAAGGGTTACGCATGTTAAGGAAAGCCTTGCATTTGTTAGGATTTGCTTCGATGCCTCGACTTGTTAGTAAGAAGCTGAGGAATTTTTGACCTATACTTTGAATACGCATTTCTCCAAGTTGAGCCTCATGTTGTGTCGTCGGAGTTGTCCGAAGGCCTCGGCCAAGTCCGAGCAGTGGTCTCTGTCTTTTGATGTCTTGGCCACCATATCATCCATATACACCTCAATATTCTAGCCTATTTGTTTCACAAACACTTTATTCATTAACCATTGGTAAATTGCCCCTACATTCTTTAATTTGAATGGCATGATTGTAGCAAAAGTTTACGTTATCTGTGATGAAGGTTGTTTTCTCTTCGTCATCAAGATGCATCCTGATCTAGTTTTACCCAAAGTATTTATCCATGAAACTGAGGTATCTGTAACTGGAGGTTCCATCCACAAGTCAATTGATGTTTAGTAAAGGTAAGAATCCTTCAAGCATTCCTCGTTCAAATCTGTAAAATTGATGCACATTTGCCACTTGCCTGAGGGTTTCTTTACCATGACCATGTTAGCCAACCAAGTGGTGTATGGTACTTCCCTAATGAACTCGGCCTTAAGGAGCTTCACCATCTCCTTGGCTACTGCTTTCTACCGCTCTTCCCCTAGCTTCCTTTTTCTCTAAGCTACCGATTTGGCACTTGGATCTAACGCCAACTTATGGCATATGAAGGATGGGTTAATCCCAGGTATGTCTGTAGGTTCCCAGGAAAAGAGATCGACATTTTTTTAGAGTAGGGTGACTAATCATTCCTTCAGGCTGGGAAGGAGGTTGGAGCCAATCTTGGTGACCTGCCCTGGTAATGGTCCTAGGCTCACAAGGTGTAGCTCCTTTGTGGCCTGTGGTCAGTTATCAGGGAGCTCACTTCGAGGGTCCAACTCGACCATGTTGACATTGTGGCAGGAATCTCGGTTGTCGATGCCTCTATTAGGCTTAGGACTTTTAACCTTTAGGCTATTATTGTAACATTTTCGAGCTTCTTTCTAATCAGCATGGACAACTTGTAGGACCATCCACGAGGAAACATAGCATGCAACGGAAGCGTTTTTAAAAATAAAAACTTTCCTCGTATTGATTAGAATCTAGGAAACTTACTTTTCCTTCGGATCACTGGACAGAATGAAGCGACAGGAGGAGGAGGGGCGACAGCTTCTTCGCGTGGTGGAGACGACGGCTGTCCTGCAATCCTTCGACTCCTTCGCATCAGATCTTGAACGCTCTCTTGATCTTCCAAGGTATGACTCAAACTCGTGGCCTCTCTTTTGGTGAAGAAGAGTAAAAACGATTGGGTGAAAAATAACTAAAGAGAGAATATATATAGGGAGAACCCTAGGGTTAAAACCCTAGTGGGCCAAGTTCATTTAATTAATTTTCTAATTGGGTTAGCCCAATTAATTAATTAAAAAACCAATGAACTATTACTTTATTCTAGCCCAATTAATTATGGACCATTCTGAATAAAATAATTCTCTCTCAATGTAATTCACCCAACAAGCCAAATGTATTAAATAATACATGAGTTATATCGAGCTACCCTGGGGACCAAAAGATAAATTATTCATGGCTACTAAAATAACCAAAATACCCCTGCTACCCAGTAGCTATATTTTGTCATTCTAAGTGTTCCAACTATCACCATATGGTAAAACTGACCCCACAAATAATTTTGCATGTGCAATGTCTTTGACCTACTAGTGTAATGACGAAAATACCCCTCTGCGTAACACCCATCATTTAGAAAGGAATAATGTACTAACACCTCTCTAAATGATTTCTACCATCCTTAGATCACTAGTCCAATAATCCGTGACTACTCGAATGTACTTGCTTATCATTGGGAGCTACCTAGAAGCACACACTCTTAAGTCACGTTCCCAGGGCCCTGGATTATTTAATTATTCTTGGACAATCACAAGGGGGTGAATCACAGAAACTATCTTGTATTAGTCTGTCTTAGCTAACTAGAAACCATACTCCCAACTCACAAGGTTATTGATCTTTGATAGACCTCACCTACAGTGAATCTAAGAATATAGCTCTAGATTCACTAGACCACTAACTAATACTCAAGTATTAGAGTACTCGTCCACGTAGTAGCAGTGATAGACTAGCTCCATGATAATTAGTACTTTGTCATTAGCTTCTATCACAAGTCCACTCTACGCATTCCAAATGCGCTTGTACAATTAGAGTAAACGGACTGTTTACTGGCTAAGGCAAGCCATCCTCCATTAGGATCTATTGCACAATGATCTTATCATGATAGAATGCCCAGTTCTATCAAAAGATCAAGAGTAATATTTTTCTTGCTTATTAAGTACCCATGATTCATGCCTAACTGTGAAGAACGACCCATCACATGAATCACTTACTTAATAGTATGGACATTTTTCCAACAATTAAATGCAAATAATATATGTGCCATAAACTGACTAAAAGAAACATCATTACCATAAATTAAATAAAACGTGTTTTTAGGGCATACATTTCCAACACAACTCTGACCTCAGTGGCTGATATCGAGAACTTTATCGCTAGATGAGAAGTGGAGACAATTGCACCCAGAGCATTGAGGGATGGGTGGCCGAGCAGCGCGTTGTATGGAGTCTGGCAGTTGACAACCAGATACTTGATGCTGATGGTCCTAAGGAGGGAATTTGTCACAAACGTGGTCAACAACTCAATATATCCCTTGACATGCACCTATTCCCTAGAAAAATTGACCAAACTCTCATGGAATGGTTTAAGATCCTTTTTGGGAATTTTTAGCCTCTTTAAGGTTAGCAAGTACAATAGGTCTGCCTAACTTCCTTGGTCGATGGGTATCTTCTTAATAACATAGTTAGCAACCATGAAGAATATCACCATGGGATCATCTAGGTTTTGGTCGATTCCCTCAAAGTCCCTATCGGTGAAAGAGATCATTGGGTGTCAGGCCATCCTTTTCTGCTCAGTACTACTAACTGAAATCACCACCCTGAGATTTCGCTTTCTTGCCAAGCTAGAGTCTCATCCCCCTATGACTCCCTTTATCTGATCAACGAGAGCCATGCTATCATCCTAACCCTCTTCAATTCTTGACCTCTTTTGGTGGCTTCTTCTTTGACCTCGGTCTCCCTGTGGCTCCCTACTCCAACTTCTTCTGTAGACATACTGGCTAAGGTGGCCTTGTCTGACCAACTGCTCAATCTAGTCTGTTAGAGCAGCACACTTCTTAGTCGTGTGACTATACACCTAGTGATAGTCACATCACTTACTTGTATCGACATAGGCGTTAGGGTTCTATTGTCCTCAATTGTTGGGGAGTCAACTGATCCTTGAGTTATAGACTTCTTGCAGGATCTGATCTCTCCCGATCGTTAGTGAGGTGTATGTGTAGTATCTCAACCGAGAAGGTTCGAGCACCCACTCCTGTTCCCTCATTTTCTTTATGACTTTCTCTTCTTTGAACGGAGTCCATATCAGGTTGGTCTTGATGTTCAACCAACAGCCTCATCTGCTGGCTTGGCTGGGGCAGAGCTCTTGATTGAGAGTCACTACGTTTAACGGCCGAGATCGACCTCCTCAACATTTATGTAACCTACTGCCTGTAGTCTGAGATCGTCGAGGTCAGCGTGAAGCTTCCTTGCCAAGGAGTCGACAAAGGGCCCGAGCTTTAACCCTACCATGATGGTGTGTAGGGAGACTACAGGGTTAAGGTCCCAGATCTAAATGACCTCCTAATTGAACCGGCTCAAGAAAGCTCGTAGTGACACGTTTTGCCATGCTTCAGGTTGATGAGACTAGCCGAGGTCTTGTGGTGTGCTCAGCTGGTGGAGAAATGGGTGAGGAAGTAGGTAGCGAGTTTAGAGAAATCATGGATAGAATCTAGCTCGAGGGTAGACAACTACAGTAGGGCAGATTTCTTGAGGGTGTTGGGGAATGTTCAACACATGATAGGATTAATGCCCCGAACTCAACAACATCATGGAATTAAACATGGTTAGGTG
This sequence comes from Diospyros kaki, assembly GCA_036245055.1. Taxonomy (NCBI): domain Eukaryota; kingdom Viridiplantae; phylum Streptophyta; class Magnoliopsida; order Ericales; family Ebenaceae; genus Diospyros; species Diospyros kaki. Next base: position 12,380,792 of record BSEG01000003.1, read on the forward strand.
CTTTTGGGGATCGATGGCTCCGTCATATAGCTTTCGGGTGCCAGGAAGAAGAAAATCATCTGGAAAGTGTATGGACATGATAAACTCTAAAAAAAGTGTAGCTGGGGGTGTATAAAGTTATAGAAGGTGCGGTGGTATGGGTTTCTTTGGGCTAGTGGTGGTTGTTGGCTTCTTTGTCATCGTTAACCCGCCTATTGCGTTGGTTGTGCTACTAATTATAGGCCAGTTTGGCGACTTGGTTCTCGAGCCTCCGAATGGTCTAGAGAAGGATCTCCATGGTTACGGGGTTTTCTAGTTGGTGAGAGTGGGTGTTTTGGTTCTCTTAGTTGGGGGGCCATGTTGTTCTGACTTCTAGTTCTAGCCATGGATAATTATCGGGTATGGCTTGGGATGCTTTAGTGAGTTTATGGGAAATACAAGTTTCACCGAGCCACACGATGGGTGCCAAATGTTCCTTCTAGCCAAAAAAGATGATTGGACGGATAGCTTAAGGCAACAGCGATCCGTACAATGGCAGCGGGGGAAGGAGTGGCACTTACAAGCACCTCAACGTTGAAGTAAGTTTAGAGTTTCTGTTAGACTAAAAAGAACATACCTTAACCAGTGGCCAGCTAGCTTATATAGCAGAGAAGATGAGAGCCCCTTGCATGTCGCCAACCATTGTGGAAAGATCAGGAGCTGAGGATCTCGAGCAATTTAGGCCTATTATAGGCACAGGGATCTTGGTATGGCAGTGATGGGATGGGGGATGCTACTGAGCTGACATTGATGGGATGGGGAGTTGTTGGGATGGCATTAGATTGAGATTGGGCCTAGGGACCAGGCCCAATATCGAGCTACGAGCTTACCGTTGGGTCGGGCTTAGTACGATCCATCACTGATCTAGACAGACATGAGCAACTAACTTGAGAAAATTTTGAGAGCACCACCTTATGGTTCTTCAAGTCCATGACATTATACTATAATAAATGTATAGATATGTACCAGAGAACATAAACATAGAGAACTTCATGATGTAAAATAACCCCAAATTAGTTTATCAATATTGCCACAATACCTGAGGTGAGTCACCAATTCCAAGACCAATCCCATGGAGATTATCCAACACTATAAAATTATAAAAATAACCAATTTAGAGAGAAGAGGAAAGTTTTTTTGGGAAAGGTTTGATAAGCTTTCCCTTTAGACTTGTTCTTGCCCTTTGCTACTTTAAATTTACTCATTTTTCAATTATATATATTTTGACTCTGCGTTCTTAAATTTATGAATTTGTTCTAATACCAATTTTTTTAAAATATGTTGGCTTTAAAGTTGACTTAAGAAAAACATACTAACCACCAATACATATATATATATATATGAACAAGGAGTGTTGCAATGTGTCATGATGTAATTTCTTTGATACCCTAATTTTATTAGAAGATTCATCTTTATTTGATCATTATGTTCTCGTATCAATTACATGAAATAAAACATATATTTATTCCATATCAATTGCATATATAAGCTCTTTTAATGATTGTGTTGATATTTGTTATGTCTAACTAATTATGAAAGACAATTAAAGAAAAAAAAACTTCAAAAGCATGGAAAGGGTTGTAACTTTGTAACTTCAAGCCATGTTTAGCTTGCTTATTCAAAATGCTCTTGAGTGGAAATAAAATGTAACTCAATTAAATAAAAATTGCACAGTTAATGTAGTTAAAGCATTCAAAACTTTATCTATATTTATGTAAAATTTGCTACTTATTAGTCTTAAAATTAATGAAGTACTGTCATAGGTTTGCCAGGCAACCATGGAGAATGTGGGTGATAGACCTGTAAGTATTCTCTCAACATCATTTATATATATATATATATATATATTGAGTTTTTAACACGAGGAAACCAAGTGGTAATGCAACTTGTATTTGATGGTTCAAATATTTTGTATTATTTTATAAACTTTACTTATTCTGTCCATATCTCAATTTTTACAGTCAAGATACAATTTGATTATTTAAAAAGTTGGTCCAACTTATTTTTGAAATGACAACTATACAAGAGAATGGGTGAATTACCAATTTTTTTTTAATACAATGACGATGGTATGATTATTTAACAAGTTTGTTCTTATTGATCATTTTACTTGAAATCTTATAATTTTGACTATTGATGCCAAAATGTGTTTTCTACGTTGAATGTGTAATTAAGGCTAGATTTCTTGACAAATGAACAAGAAGTGATGGGTGTCAAATCTAACAAATAATAAATTCTTGTTCTTAAAGATATAAATTGTGATAGTGATGAGCAAGGTCGTATCCACAAGGATTGGTTAGATCTATTCCTTTGAAAACTTAAAATAAATGGAAGAAACAATTGGGGGGTTTTGAATTTTGAAATTTAATTAATAAGGCAAATCATAATGTAAAAAGATTAAAGTAATCATTAGAAATGCTTCTGGTAGAAGAGATTTATCCACCAATGGTTATGAAACTAATCATTGATGCCGAAGTCATTAATTTTCTTGAATACTTGGCCTTAGAAAAAATAACAAGCTCTGTTCATTCAATGTTTCCCTTACTTCTTAGTTAATTAAAGCAAGCTCTTCAATTAACCCTTACTTTCAAACAACCTTAGAAAAAGCTCTCTAGAATTTAATTCAAAGGCAGCATTAAACTTTGTAGAAACAAGGCCAAATTTGAACAATAAACACACAAACTCGGTTTATTTAATTCAACACATGTACTCCCTAGGAATTGAATGAAAACTTATCCATAATCATCAATCCTAGTTGCTATTTATGCAAGAAAGACCAAACAATTACGGATTTGGTATTCAAGCTAACAATTAATCATGCATCAAGAATTGAATAACGACCATCTATATAATAAAAACACATAATCATAAACAATAAAATCAGAAGATACATGAATATTCAAGAGAAAATCAGATTGCAAGTAAACTCAAAAAGATCTCAAAGTGTTCTTCACCATGGCTTCAAAATATCCTTCTACTGAAAAACCAAAGTTTAATCACACAGAATGAGAGAAAGAATACAAAAAGAAGAGAAAATATGAAAAGGATGCTTCTTCCTTCTCTTGGATGTGCTTTTCTACCTATTTTGCTTCTTGGATGTTCTCTCTTCTCGAGCTTGGATCAAGACCATAAATAGCCCCCAACAAATAATCCAAATCAGCAAAGGAATTAGGGCTCCTATACTCTTGTAACTTACAAGCCCGTTTTTGGTCAGATAACGAGTGTTTTTGACTTTGGCCCCTTCTTAAGAATTGTATTTCAGAATGTGTAGATGAATTTAGGATTTTTAATCACTTGATTTGGACATCCGAAGCTCAAGTTACGGCCTTTTAAAAATTGAGTATTCGTGCAGAATTCTAATCCGATTAAGATTCGGCCCAGCTTTTCGGCCCTAAAGTTGAAGTAATGTTTGGAGGCTCAAACAAACTCGGATTTGGACAAATAATACCATTATGGAAAGCCCAATAAGTCTTCTACAAAATCTATGAAGACTTCATTCATTTTTTTTGAACTCTAACATGTTCAAAAATCTCCAAGAAGCCCAAAAGGTTAAAATATTAAAAAGCTGAAATCTTCTAAGTAAAAGCCCAATTTATTCTAACTTATCCAAAATTGCCTTAACCATAAAATTAAGTATAAATCAACACAATAAGGCATAAAGCTCACCCAAGAGACCATATGTAAGGGAAGTAAATATATGAAATTATGCACTTATCGAATTCCCCCACACTTAGCTTTTGCTTGCCCTCAAGCAAAATTAGACGACATTACACAATCACACTAATTCCCCCAATGACATCAAAAACATCACATATCATAATCAAAGACAACCCAAAGAATCAAACACTATAACATGTCATGAACTAAAACACTCAACAAACTCAAACAAAAATAAACAAGAGATTTTCATTCAAAAAGCAATCAACAAGTATGGTAGACCCACACACGTCACTCATAATTCACTCAAGTGTAGGGTTGCAAAAATTCACTTAAGATTCAATTCATGCTCAATTATTACCATAAACTTGCTTCTTCATCCAATATTTGTTGCTGATGTCACATGTCGTATACAAGTCCAATAGTCTTTAATAAGGTTGTAATGGGGCTAAGGTAAAGGTAGGATATAAAAGCGAAAAAGGTTAAGACCTAAGAAACTAATAAAGCATTTAGAAACACACCTCAACCAATAATCAAACACTCTTCGTTTCTTCCTTCCTTATTCCTTTCTTTATTCAATTCAAAACAATATCATATATTATGTCTTTGCACTTCTTTCTTCTTCTTTTTTTCTCTTTTTTTTTCTACACATATTTTTTTATATATTTTTCTTTTTTTTTTCTTTCACAACGACATAATATCATAATCATTCCCAAAATACATTCCACTTCATTAATAACACAGCCATAACAAACCAACAATAGCATCTTCACACTCATTCAATTCACCGTCCTTTTCAAAATCGATCGAATAATTTCAAATGCTCTACTAGTCTAAAGGTGGGTAAACAAAATAAGGATAACAAATGAAAACGGTTTAAGGCTTATTAACAAGAGTTGTTGAACAAAGAAAAGGACAATAAGCTCAAAATAGGTATACTAAAGTCAATTATGTAAGGTTGGCTTTTTAAGTCAAGTGGTTATAAATCCTATATGCCATTTTCATCTTTATGCATGCACATGAATCTACAACTTTGACTAGTATTAGAATCAAGTTTTATAGCAATCTTACATAAATGAACATCACTCCAAAAGAAAACACAAGATTATCATGTATGTTTCAATCTCAAAGGCTCAAAGTCTCACCCAATAATGGTTTTTTTGGTCTACCAACACAAGTTAATACTCTTCAAAATCAAAGTCGAGTTAATTCTAGCCTAAGTATGCAAGTATTTTGTTCAATCATGTTATATCATTCTCACCTCAAGTCAATGTAAGTTTATAACATGTGAATCCTTGAATAACATTGGGAAAACATCCTAGACATCCTAAAAATAATAATAATAATAATAATAATAATAATAATAATAATAATAATAATAATTAAATTAACATGTTCAAAATGCACTCTCTAAACTCTCTAAATGCAATCACTCCCCCACACTTAAAACTTACATTGTCCCCAATGTAAGGCTAAATGCAAGAAAATGACACAGAAAAAAAATAATGCATATGAAAAGAAAAAGAAAAAGGATAGAGAAAGCAAATCTGATCATCTAACATCTTTAGCTCGACGTTGCCACTTCTCAATTAGTGTAAGTTGGATCTCTTAATTGCACTTTATCTGTAGTTTGCTCCTAAAAACCTTCATGAAATGGCTTAAGCCTATGCCCATTGACCTTGAACACCTTATTAGTTCCTAGGCTTTGTACCTCAACTGCACCATAAGAAAATACATTAGTAACTTCAAAAGGACCAATCCAATGAGAACGTAACTTAATTACCTGGCATTAATTTAAGTCTCGAATTGTAAAGTAAAACTTTTTGTCCAAACACAAATTGCTTTCTAGCAACCATTCTATCTTGAAATGCCTTTGTCTTGTCCTTTTTTCTTGGCCTTTGTCTTTACCTTTGTCGTGCCCTCATGTCTCAATTCAAAAGTCTCTTGTGCAAAAACATTAACCACATCAATAGAAAATGTAGATTAAATATCATTAGGGTACCTTGTGTCATCAAATATATTAAATTTCACAATCTCCCCCATCGAACTCCATGGTAAGGGTACCATCATGAACATCAATCTTTGTCCTTTCTATTTTTAGAAAGGGTCTTCCTAGCAAAATTAGAGTAGGATTTTGGAGAAGCATTGTCCTCCATGTTCAGAATATAAAAATCAGTAGGAAAAATCGGTTCATTAACCTACATCAAAACATCCTCAACTACCCCTTCAGGGTATGCATTAGAACGGCCAGCTAATTGAATTATTACACCCATTTGTTTTAGAGGACCCAATTTCAAAGATTCATAAATTGAATATGACATGACATTTATGGATGCTCCTAAATCTAACATGGCACGTTCAATCTTAGAATTACGAATCGCACATGGAATAGTAAATGTACCTGGATCCTTACATTTTAGGGGTAACTTACGTTGAATTACTGCTTACACATTCTCTCCTACACTTATCTTTTCATCTCCTCTCAACCTTCTCTTCGTAGTACATAGTTCCTTAAGAAATTTTGCATACCTTAGGACTTGCTTAATGGCATCCAACAAAGGAATGTTCATTTCTACCTTTCAAAAAATCTCCAAGATGTCCTTTTTTTTATCTTCCTTTTTAGATTTAGATAACCTACTAGGAAAAGGAAGAGGATTAGGTTTATTAGAATTATGCTCAATTGTTTGAGAGATTGCCTTAGAAAAGATTGTCACCTCATTTTTTGCCTCATCTTTTTTAGTCTTCTTGGCTGAATCTGTAGGATTTTGAATAGAGATGTCAAATTCTTTTCCACTTCGCAGCATAATGGCACCTACATTTTCTCGAGGATTTAAAACTATTTGGGAAGGCAATTTCCCATAACTTTGAGCTTCAAGCCTGCTCACTGATGTTGCTAGTTGACTAATTTGATTCTCTAATTGCTTGATGCTTGTTCTTGTCTCCTATTGAAATTGTTGTGTTAGTTGCAAGTGATTTAACAATTTCTTCTAAAGACATACCTGAATTTGAATAAAAAAATTAAAATTTTTTTAATTTTAGCGGCGGTTTCAAAATCGTCGCTAAATATTATAGAAACTCCCGCTAAATCACTTATTTTGCGACGATTTTTAAAATCGCCGCAAAATTTAAAATTAGCGCCAGTTATTCCAGCGGTTGCTAAAAACTGCCGCTCAACGCTCCGCGACGGCTGACTTAGCGGGGATTTTGAAAACAGCTACTAAATTACTTAGCGACGGTTAAAAACTGCCGCTAAATGCTGATTTTTTTGTAGTGAGCCAATCCTTTGTTGTATTGGCCAACGAGAATGGAAAAGCATTCAATTTGATCTATTCTTCAGTCACTCCTTCTGGTTTCAGGCTTGAACACACCACGTGGAATTCTTTCAAATGCTTATGAGAATCCTCACCTGCAAGACCATGAAAAGTAGGTAACAAATGTATGAGTCTTGATTTTAATTCAAAAGTAGCATCTAAATTAGGGTACTCAATACATAAAGATTATTGGTTAAAATCAGGAGCAGCTAACCCCTTTAATGTCTTGTTATTAATGGCCATGACTTCCTCTTCTTATGAATCACTAGATGAACTGGAGGCAAAGGTGGCATTAGCCAAATCTGAGGTGACGGCGACGGAGATGAAAGCGAGGGCCAAGGCGACTGTTGCTTAGTCCGAGATGGCAAGGGCGAAGATGGAAGCAGAGGAGTCAAGAAAGGAGGGGTATGTAGTGGCCTTCTCCCATGTCCGAGCTATTTTCCCAGAGCTAGATCTTTTGGCTTTTAGCTTTTTAAAGGAGGTTAAGGATGGCTACCTTATAGACCAGTCAGAAGTGAGTCGAGCTGAGCTATGATTTTGTGTGGTAGCATAGGTTTTTAGCATGCGTCTTGTAATCTTATTGGGTACTTCTTGGTTAATAACAAATCGCGTCTCTTTTCCTATCGCAATGCTCTATTCCTGTCTTTCTCTTCGTGTGTATCTTGCTCGATCCTTGCGGTTTTGGTGTCCTAACAGGTTTGTCGTGCTCGGGATTTTAGTCTATGGGGTGGGGCCAAGCTGTCGTTCCATCTAGGGATTCAGTGCTTCGACTTTAGGTTTTTGTTTTGGCGCCCTTATTTGATTATGCGGGGCTCCATGTGTTTTGGGAATCAAGGCGTCTGTCCGAGGGAGTGAGGCGTCGCCTATAGGCATAAAGGGGTCTGCCACCCTAGGTGGGGTAGGTCTGTTAGGGTGTTCATTATGGGACACGTGGCAGAATCTCGTTGGCCATCGGTCATCTATTAGGCACCGCATGCGATGCTTATTTATATGCTTCACCCCCATATGTGCACGTCCCTTATTTTCGTTCTCGAACCAGTTTCTGTCTTGGGATTCTTATTTTGGTGTTCGATTGCTCTGACTAATCAGCCTTCGGATCAGTTGAGGGTGGCATGCTAGTCTGCTTGTAGATGGTTATCTCCACTTCGAGTTCTATTCGCGCGTATGATTGGGTAAACGAGAAGGTTCTACAGATTCATCTTTAGGGGCAGTGAGGGAGAAGATCGCCTCCTAGAGCAAAGAGGGGAAGGAGAAGGATGGGGAAGGGAAGACTCGGGAGGAAAAGTTCGCCTACCATCCCTGTAGTAGGGAAGAGCCTGTTTGTCATTTGGCCCCGGACTCTAGGTTTCTTTATATGTATGAAGTGTTATTTACGAGGCTATGGTTGCGGCTTCCTCTAACCAAGTTTCAGGGTTTGGTTTTGGAGGCGATGAATGTTGCCCCGACGCAGCTACACCTAAATAGTTGGGGCTTCATCCGCGACTTCGAAGTACTAGTCAAGTTTCTTAGCCACAAACCTAAAAAGGTAGTCTTCTTCCACTGCTATCATTGGAAAGGGCTCTACCGGGGTGGTTGGATTTCTCTAACCAACCGTACGAGGAAATCGGTGTTAAAGGCCTTTACTAAGTCCCTCAAGCATTTTAAGGATGGCTTCTTCACGGCATGTTTGAACTAGAAAGAGCTTAGTTTTTTCCTAGACGAGGGAGGCAAGGAGAAATACCCCTTGTTTTGGCAGTTGGAACCAAATCCTTTTATGGAGGTAGAGTATGGAAATCTCGATCTGGAGGACTAACCCTAGAGGATGCCTTTATGTTCTCCCCCAAGCTCGAATCTGCAAGGCTTGTGGAACTGGGGGGGATCCTCAAGCTTTGGACGAGTATATGGGTACATTGCCACTGTATGTCCACGTTTTGCTTTATTTTAATGATGGCTTTTATCAAGATCTTATGTTTTAGGGAAAAGGGTGCTGAGTTTGACAACGGAAGAAGTGGCAAGGCACACGATAGAAAAAAGTGCCAGGGTTTTATCTGGAGCATTTACAAGTAAGGGGAAAGCCATTGCTGCGAAGCCGAGGATCTTACTCACACCCGACCGATTGTTGTTGTTGCTGCTGGCACCTCCTCCCCGCCGAAAGTCAAGGGGATGCCTTTCTAGCAGAAGAGATGCAAGATAGCTGTCGAACCGAGGTCCTCTAATCAAGCTCCTAATGCCTCGAGCTCTTTGAGCCAAGTTGCTGATGTGCCAAGCTTTTCGGGTCTTGGGTCGACTATATACATTACAGGCCCTTCGGGTTCAAATCCACTCACTGATGCCTCAAGCTCATCGAGCTCAGATCAGGTTGATAGTGAGTTGGCACCTCCCTGATTGATGTGTGCTCTGAGGCTGGGCTTGTGGGGTTGTGATGAAGCCGAGGATGATCCTCAGAGTCTATGGAGTCATGCCTTTCGATCGGGGAAATTTGTTCAGGACTAGCTCCTCATGGAGGCCGATCAGAAGAAGCTCGCTTCTCTTGGGAAGGAGGAGTTGTATCGATGGGTGGAGATGTTGCAACTATGTGCTATCAATGCCACCCATTTGTTATTCATGGAGTCAAAGCTAAGGAAGGCTATGGTTAAGGCTGACTCTAACAGCCTTTACAAGCAGGCTGCTTTTGCCAGTGAAGAGACGAATAGGCTATCGTCTAGATATCTAAGAGTTGTCGATCAAAAGGTTAAGGAGTTGGAGGCAAAACAAGATGCTTCTCGCCAAGAAGTTCTCTATCTAGAGGCCAATGCAAGGAAGGAAGCTCTTCTGCAATATCTTAGGGGCTTCGACGTGGCAATGGCACAAGCTTCATTACTTTGCCCGGGGGCAGATTTTACAGGGTGTAATCCTTCCAAAGAAGTAGTGGGTGGTCAACTTGTGGATCTGGGCTCAACAGATCTAGTCGTCGAAGACAAAGCTTTGGAGAGGGTTCAAGGGGCAACCGATCAGTCAGAGGGGGTGCCAGCAACAAGGTAAGGTTCCCGATTCTACTCGATATAATCAGCCTGTCGTTGGTCCTTAGGGCAGCCCTTGCTTCTTTTGCTTTTCATTCTATGTAACTAGTTGACATTGTGACCCTGGCTTTATTGTTAAAATAAAAGAGATATTCCTAAATATGGCTCAGCTTGCCCTTCTTTCTTTTCACCTTATTTTCCCTTGTTGTCATTATAAGCCCAGGATCAGGGTGTCGAGGTTGATCGATACCTACGGGTTAGTGGGGTCTGCAGTGACTGTGTCCTGCCGTAAATTTTCCTTAGGATGCCCAAGTGTATCGGTTTGGGTGTCGTGTTTTGAGAACGTGTGCGACACGGAGTTGGGGCGCGTTGCTGTGAGGGTAAAATAATGCTTAATGGTGTAGGACACGCTACTTTCCGAAGGGGTGCATTCAAACGGTGAAGGGGCGCTTCCCCAAGAGGTGCGTCAGTTCCCTAGGGTGGGGTATTGACCGCTTAGGTACGTTGCTCTATTTCGATGGTGACCCTTCTATCAGTGAATGTGGGGTATTAATGTTGAGATGGGTGGCGTTATTATAAGGGAGGTACATAACGCTTGGTGTTCCCCATTACACCTATAAAAGGGGGTTATTTCTACTTCCTTTTTGTGTATCCTTTACTTGGTGCCTGAGCATCCTTCTTTTAGCTAGATATCTTGGGGTTTTATGGTTGGTGATGTCAAATCAAGTCGAGGTTCTACCGATTAATGGTACTTTCTCCAGCGGTGACATTGTCGATTCAGGTGATGTGTTGACAGCCAGAGTTAGCCATGATTTGTGGTTTTGGTTGTTTGCAATATGCAAGTTGGTAGTTTTGGGTGGTCGTGATACAAGGGCTGATTTACTCCTTAACCTTGAGGGATTCTCCCTCTGTCGCCTTCGTTTTCCTGCCTTTCTTGGAATTTTGGGTTCTCTAGGGTCCGTGATCATCACATTGGTGTTGTCGCATTTCTTAGACCTCACTTTGGACTTCTTGCTCATACATTTACTTGCGCGGAGCTGTATCACTAAGGTGTGACTTGCAGACGTACCGGCTCTAGCATTGGCCACAATGTCGGCATCCATCGGCTCATGCCAGGGGCTGTCAGGGGCTCTGTGGAGGGTGAGTGTTTAACAGCCAAGTCGGCCTTGTTGTGCTAAGGCTTGATTAGTTGTGTTGGTCTTGTTATGCTAAGGTTTGATTATGGTAAAATATTGAGTTAGTTCGGTTGTATTTTTATAGTAAGTGGATCACCGAAAGCATAATAAAGGATCTTGTATTGTTGACATGTTTTGTAATGGAATGGAGTAATAAAATAAAAAAAATTCGAGTATGAGTACCTTGTGGTTTTCCTTTACTTTTGTTTGCTTTAGTGCTTGACCATCAAATTGTTGTGAGTGTCGAATGATTTAGGGTTGTCACATTTGCCTATTTTGCAGTGGGTTTTGGCGAGGCTGATGAAGCTTCTAATTTGCTGGCATTTGAATAAACTCAGTGTTATTTTAAGTAATAAAAAGGGAATTATTGAGGTGCATGGGGGCTTCCCTTATCGAGATGAGATGACTTGAGATCAGTTGATGCTTGCCCAATAGAGGGCATAACTTGGGAAGGATTGAGGTGACTCTTGGAGTCTACTGGGGCTTTTTTGTTACAAAGCCTTGTTGGAGATAGGCCGAGGTAGCTCAAGGCCAAAGGTAGCGGATCGAGGTAATTCGAGGTCTGTCGGGGCTTGTTTGCTACAAAGCCTTGTTGGAGATAGGCCAAGGTAACTCGAGGCCAAAGGCAGCAGACCGAGGTAACTTGAGGTCCACCGGGGCTTATTTGTTACAAAGCCTTGTTGGAGATAAGCCGAGGTAACTCGAGGCCAAAGGCTGCAGACCAAGATAACTCAAGGTCCACGGGGGCTTGTTTGTTACAAAGCCTTATTGGAGATAAGCCGGGGTAACTCGAGGCCAAAGGCAATAAACTGAGGTAACTCGAGGTCCGAGGTCTGCCTAGGCTTGTTTGTTACAAAGGCTTGTTGGAGATAGGCCGGGGTAACTCGAGGCTAAAGGCAGTAGACCGAGATAACTCAAGGTCCGCCGAAGCTTGTTTGTTTCAAAGCCTTGTTGGAGATAGGCTGAGGTAACTCGAGGCCAAAGGCTGTAGACCAAGGTAATTTGAGGTCCGTCGAGACTTGTTTGTTATAAAGCTTTTTTGGAGATAGGCCGAGGTAACTCGAGGCTAAAGGTAGTAGACTGAGGTAACTCAAGGTCTGTGATAAAAAAGAAAAACCTTTAGGTCTAGACCCGAATAAGGATTTAACAAGTAATAGGATGAAGTATATTTATCTGAATGATATAAGAAAATAGCCACTTAGCTATAATATTTTCGCAGGCTAGCAGCATTCCATGATCTAGTCAAGGGTCTTCTTGAGAGTTTGGCCAAGTGGAAAGCTCATGCGCCAAGGTTGTTGGTAACTCAGTAAGGGCCCTCCCAGTTGGCACCAAGTTTTCCTTGTGAGGGTTGTTTTCTTAGGCCTTCAATCTTCCTTAGGACCAAGTCTCCTTCTTGAAATCATCTTGATGAACTCCTTTATTGTATTTTCGAGCTGCCATTTGCTTGGCGACCTGTTCATGAATTTGGGCCTGGTCTTGAATTTCCTGGATAAGGTCAATGTTAATTCATTGGTCTTCATTGTTGGTGTTTTCCCGAAAATGTTGCCGCTTGGGGCTGGGTTCCTCAATCTCGACTGGGATCATGCCTTTTGACCCGTAAGTTAGTCAAAAAAGTGTTTGCCTAGCCGAGGTCTGAGCTATGGAGTGGTACAATCACAACACCATGGGAAGTTCTTCTGGCCAAGCTTCTTTGGCGCCATCGAGCCACTTTTTAGGCTTGCCAAGATGACCTTGTTAACGGCTTCATCTTGGTCGTTAGTCTGGGGATGCTTGACTGAGGTAAAGACCAGGTCGATACCGAGCTCTTAGCAAAAGTCTTGGAGCTTGTCGTTGGTGAATTGAGTGTTGTTGTCCGAGCTTAACACCCTAGGGAGATCGTATCGGCAAATGATGTTCTTCCAAATGAATTTTTGGATTCTTTCAGCAGTGATTATAGCTAAGGGCTCAACCTCAAGCCATTTCTTGAAATAGTCGATTGCTACTACCATAAACTTAAGTTGTCCTGCTGCAGTCGAAAAAGGTCAGAAGATGTCTATCCCCTATTTATAAAATGGCCAAGGTCTGCCGAGGTTGTGGAGCTCCTCCGACGAGGAATAATGCACTTTTGCTAATCTCTGGCATTTGTCACAGTGTTTTACATAGTCTAGGCAGTCGCTCCTCATCTTCAGCCAATAGTATCCGACTTTTAACACCTTTCCTGCTTGGGATTGTCTGCCGAGGTGGCTTCTGTATACCCCTTCATGCATCTCAGTCATAATGTAGGTGGACTGATCGAGGTTGACACATTTGAGAAGTGGCATGGAGTAACCTCTTCGGTACAGTTGGATCCTGAGTAGGGTAAAGTAACAAACTGTTCTTTAAGCCTCTTAGCTTCTTCGGCGTTGGAAAAGAGTGTCCCGTCTCATGGGAATCAGATGATAGGGGTTCCCCAGAATTTCGGCTCCACTTCCACTGTTTGTATATCAGGAAGATCAACAGTGGGTAAGTTTAGGGCTTCTTGTATGATCGATTGGTTGTTTTTGGGTTTCTTGGTGCTAGCGAGTTTTGAGAGTAGATTTGCTCGCGCGTTTTGTTCTCTAGAGACATATTCAATTTGGAAATAATCAAAGGATTTGGCCAGGGTTCTAACCTTGTGGAGGCATCGGCCAAGCTATGGATCTTTCGTCTGGAATTCGCCCTTGACTTGGTTGGTTACCAGTTGGGAGTCGCTCTTAACGGTTAACTGAGATGCTCCGATTTCCTTTTTCCCAAATTTAACCGGGCTATAAGAGCCTCATATTCTGCTTGGTTGTTGGTTGCCTTGAAGTTGAAGCAAATTAACTATTCGAGTATCAGCCCGCTGGGTCCTTCTAGGATGATCCCGGCCCCGCCTCTTTTAATGCTAGAGGCTCCATCGACGAACAATATCTAAGGGTCGGGTTCCAAGTTTGGATTAGAGGGAGAAAGTTCAGCATAAAAATCGGAGAGTACCTGGGACTTGATGTGCTTAGATGGCTGGTATTATATGCCGAACTCGGAGAGCTCGACTGACCATGCGATCATTCTTCCTGAAAGCTCTGGCTTCTAGAGTACTCGCCAGATCGGTTGGACCGTGATCTGATGGCTTTGGAAATATAGCCTGAGCTTTCGAGGCGCTGTCACCAGTGCCAGCGTTAGCTTCTCGATCTTCTGGTAACGTAATTTGGCTCCTTAAAAGGTTTTGCTGATGAACTATACTGACCACTATGTTTTGCCCTCTTCCCTGACCAGTATTGCGCTAAGCGCATTAGCGGTGACAGAGAGGTAGAGTGAAAGTTCATCTTCAGGCTCTAACCTTAAAAGGATAGAGGGCTGCTAGGAAGGCTTTTAGCTCTTGAAAGGCGATTTCACTCTCTTTCGTCCACTGGAACTTGACTAACATTTTTAGGCATTAGAAGAATGGTTTTTCTCGGTCGGCTGATTTTGGGAGGAAGCAAGATAAAGCTGTTATTCGACCTGTTAACTGTTGGACCTTTTTTAAGCTGGCAGGGTTACACATCATGAGGATGGCTTCGCATTTGTCAAGGTTGGCTTCAATTCCCCAGCGGGTTAACATGAATCCCAGAAACTTGCTGGCTTACACCCCAAAGGCGCACTTGTTAGGGTTAAGCTGTAACACCCCGATTTTTCTCACTGGTCGTGTCACTATGCTGGGTCCCAATATAAATGCATAAAAGCATAAATTTCCCTTTTTGACGGTACATATTTAAAACCTCGAGTACCGAATTTTAAACAAAACCTCCTAGCACATCATAAAATTTGCGAAAGCGATGAATCGAAACCTGATATGGTACACAACTGATTCCCTTAATTAAATCATGAATATCCGTACCATAATACATCTTCAAATACCTTAATACATGGAGACTCATCCTCAAGAGATAACAACTAAATACCTCATTTATACATCAAATCACACTTACATTTAACGAGACTAATCCTCAATCGGAACGTAGCTAAGGCATGCTACAAATGACAGTAGATAAACTTAATCTTCAGCTATCTTCTTTCCCTTAAAGCTGCTCGCCAAACCTGGAATGTTTGAATATTCCAGGGGCATAACCCAATTAGAAGGTGAACCTTCTAGTGAGAAACTCCAAAAAACAGTTTATATCAATGCATGAACAGTTATAAAACGTATGAGGAAAATAACGAGAACTACTCCGAAGTGCCTCGTGAACATGGACGCCTCCAACGAGAGCTTTCTCAACGGCGCACGCATAGCGCCTCTCGGGAGATCCCTAACCATGCCACCCCGACCCAACCTCATAGAACTCATGTAAGCACCACACCCGTTGTCCCTTAGGCTCACGGTATTCCCCACGAGAGCTTTCTCGATGGCGCACGCATAGCGCCTCTCGGGAGATCTCCGACCTTTTGCCTTCGGGCAATAACAAATAGGTACAACAGTATGGCCACACGGATTTTATAAATGCGACAGTTGAAAACCAACAGCATATAATTTTCCAAGGAAACACATTTCGAATATGCAACATGATTTCACATAAAAGAACAACCAGAGTTTGTAAAACCATTTCATGCAATACAATTCTCACATAAGAGAACAAAATAGGGTTTGTAGTACATGAGTCTCACATAAACCATAGGAACGCTCACATAAACCAATTTGTCACACAAAACTAGGTTTTTAAGTTTGAGCACTCACAAAACCATTTTACGCAGGTAGAGTTACTCAGATATCAAATCCTTTGCATGAACAAATCAAGTTTTGGGGTTGGACTACTCACCGATGCCACAAGACCAAGACACCTCGAAAAACGCACACCACCTTGATATGCATGCCCCACCTCGATTCTTATGCAAGTCCTTGATTCTTGCGCACTACCTCCTTTCTCGTGCACTATCTCTAATCTCGTGCACTACCAATACTTTCGAACACTATACATGATGATTGTGCATTGTCTCGATTCTCGTGCATCACCTCGATCTTCGTGCCACACCTCCAAAGTTGCACAAATTACTTAACCTCAGGCACGATAACACTATAGACCATATTTATTCTAAGAACTTCAAATGAAAATTTCAGAATTTACCCTGAAGCACCGTTTACACGCAAAAAGAGGCTAACTGATGCAGAAACTGAGAAACTGAAAAGCCAAACACCAAATATTTTGCACAGGGCCCCTCAACTTATTTTTCTCGATTTTCCATATTTTTTTTGGATTTTTATGGCGTGCCACGCGCCTGCGCGTGTGAAGCCGCGCATGTGACGCACGTGCGTCGTCTTCTCCGGCGACCACTTCACCGGCCGGTGACCGGAATCCAACTTCGATCACACCACGATGAAGCCCACTCCAAGTCGATCACAGGGGCACCTCTTTAGCTTCCAAAGGACCACCGGAGCACGGTCAATCGGTCGATTAAAGCTTCGGTCAAACGGTCCGCCTCCCAACTCCGGCCAAGCTCGATTACCCCATCATACCTCGACCAAAATTCACGAAAATCTCCAGAAAGATTCTTCCTCTCATAGGCTTCAAAAGCCCCTTAATCTCGAGCTTCAATTCGTTCGATTTCGGGAGTAATTTGAAGCTAAAATTTTCCAAACCCTCAGCCAAACCTCTCGCGAAAACAGGCTATTTATAGCCAAAATTAGGCCCTAAGACCGACATGGGAGCCTTGCCCAATGCCTTAAACATCTCGCCCACCCCTTGGGCTACCCCAAAACGTCGACAACCGGCCTCGAACGGCCGATTGCAGGTCGTGGCATTGCCGCGACAATCCGACCAAGCCACGGTCGGATTTTTCGAAAATCAGACCGCCTCGATGCTCGCCGCCGACCAAGCTTCGGCCCCTGAGCTTCCCCGACCCAAGGCCTCGAGATCCCACTGGTCGGAAGCCCCTTGTCGGCGACCGAACATGGCTGTCGGCCATGGCAGCTTCCAGCTTTGCAAAATTACGGTTTTACCCCTCTAGCTTTGAGGAATTGCATTTCAGCCCCTGCCATTTTCTGACATTGCCACTAGGACCCTCATGTCCTAAAATCATTCTTTCCTTCTTGGAAAATTCTGCAAAATTACCGTTTCGACCTCCCTCTGGCCAATTCGGCAAACTTTAAGAAATTACAGTTTGGCCCGAATTTTCGTTTCGGCCTTAAATCCATCTGTTTCTTCCGAAAACCACTTAAGGGTTGTTCATTATGAAAAACCGAAGCTCCCTCAAGCTTTTGTTGACTTCTCGGAAGTCACCTACGACATTTCGGTATTTCAGCCCAAATCCTAACTGCATTTTTAGCTGTATCGAAAATCGTTCCCAATCAAATTTCTTCCAGCCCCATAAATCATATCTTGGGCTACTCGATAATTTCACATAATTTTCCGCAAGCATCTAGGCTCCAAGGCACTCCCTCCGGCCAATTCGGCGACTTACTGCCCTTTCAAGCCCATTTTTCGGTATTTTAAATCCACTTAAAATACGTGGCAACCTTACGAAAATATGGGGTATTACATAAGCCTCATGTCGTGCTGTCGGAGTTGCGTGAAGATTTCGGTTAGGTCCGATCAGTGGTACTATTTTTTTGAAGACTTTGCCACCATGTCATCTACATAGACTTCGATGTTCCAACCAATCTATTTGGCGAATACTTTGTTCATCAGTCGTTGATATGTTGCGCCTACATTCTTTAATCTGAATGGCATGACCCGATAACAGAAATTGACATTTTCCTTGATGAATGCTGTTTTTTCTTCGTCTTCGGGGTGCATTCGGATCTGATTATAACTAGAGTAAGCGTTCATAAAACTCAGGTACCTGTACCCAAAGGTCCCATCTACAAGTCAGTCAATGTTGGGTAGCAAGTATGAATCCTTTGGGAACGCTCTGTTTAGGTTGGTAAAGTCGACGAACATTCTCCATTTTCCTAAGGATTTTGTTACCATAACCATGTTAGCGAGCCACATTGTGTATGGGATTTCTTTGATGAACCCGGCCTTTAATAGTTTGGTTGTTTCTCTCAGTCTTTTTTTTCTCTATGTAACGGGTTTGGCCTCTAGATCTAATGCTAGCCTATGGCAGATGATAAGTGGATCTATCTCAGTTATGTCAGTGGGGGTCCAAGTGAAAAGGTTAGCATTCTGTCAAAACAGACTAATGAGCCTTTTTTTCAGCTCACTTGGTAACGTAGAGCCAATGTGGATGACCTGTTCTGGGCGAGGACCCAAGCTTACAGGATGGAGCTCCTCTGTGGGTTGGGGGCGCCTGTCCGAGAGTTTGCTTCGTGGATCTAATTCGACCATATGTACATGGTGCCGCAAGCCCTCATTGTTAATGCCTGTTACTTGGCTGCTGTCATCGGGGGCTTTATTTCTCTTCTCACCCTTGCTAAACTTGGGGTTCTGGGTTTTGAGGCTATCGCGGTAACACTGTTGGGCCTCATTTTGGTCAACATGGACAACCCCGACCTTGGTATTTGATATCAGGAATTTCATGGCCAGATAGAGGGTGGATACTATTGCTCCCAAGGTGTTAAGGGAGGGTTGGCCAAGGAGCGCGTTGTATGGTGTTTGGCAATCCACAACCAGGTACCAGATAGTGATTGCTTTGACTAGCGAAGTCGTCTCGAATGAGGTTAACAAGTCGATGTAACCCTTAACGCCTACCTATTCTCCCAAGAAGCCGATTAGGTTCCTGTGAAATTGTCCTAGCTCCATTTTGAGGATACCTATCCTTCTTAGGGTTGGCAGGTATAACAGGTCAGGCGAGCTGCCTTGGTCTACCAGGACCTTCTTTACCAAAAAGCTCGCGACAACGACGAAGATTACCACGGGATCATTGAGGTTCGAATCGACTCCTTCGAAGTCTTTGTCCGTGAAGCAGATCGTAGGGTGTCAGGCTATTATTCTCGGTTTCTTCTCGGTATCATCTATTGACATTACTGCATGAGAGTATTGTTCTTGTGTCGAGCTCAGCGCTCTATTGGCAAAACCTCTGGAAATGGTGTCAATGACTTCAGCTATCTGATTAGCTCGGTGTAACCGGTGTTAAAAGGATGAGAAAGGAAGTGAGAAAATTTCAAAAATGCCCTTGAAAAGGTGTTGGATCCTTGAGATTGAGGGTGCCCTATGAGAGGGGTATTTTGGTAATTTGGATAGTGAAGTCCAATAAAAGGGTATTTTGTAAATTGGAAATAATTCCTAAGTGGAATTAGGTGTGTAAGTGAATTACATCCCAATTTTGTATTTATATGGAGATATATGGGATTAATAAATTCACAAATGATATTTTGGGAATTTTGGAATTTAATTTCATAAAGGAATTTAATTATGGAATATTGGGAAAATGGTGGATGTCTATTATTTGAGAAAATAATAATGTTTTCCCTAAATTGGGGAATTAATGTGGTAATGCCACATGGATGGATAAGATTAAACTTAAAAGCCAAGGTTAGTGTCTTGTTGTGACACTTGGCATTTTATGGTTCAAGTATAAATGAGAGATTTAAATAAATGCAGAAGAAATGATAATTGGTCTTGTAAGCATTTAAGAGAGGCATAATGGTGTTGGATTAAAATAAAAATTCAAAAGAAATGAAAATGGTCACCATTAATGCCTTGGAAAACATGAGATTTATTTAAATGAGAAAGAAAGCATTTATGTCTTTCAAAGGGGTCTCTCATGTGATGGTGGAAAATGGTCCCATTAAATTAAATGGGAAAGAAATTATTTATGTCTCTCAAGTGTGATGGTTATGAAAATAGTCCCATTAATTTAAATGGGAAAGAAATGAAAAATTGGAATGATAAGATTGATTCTTGGAATTGGAAATGATCTAAGGGCCACCATTTAGTCTTGGAAGTTGGCAAGGATTGCCAACATATTAATGATTTAATTTAAAGATTAATTTTGGAGGGCTAAGATTAATTCTTTGAAAGGTACATGGATTGTGCTTCCTTTTAAGGTAGAGATTAAGTCTTTTAAAGGCAAAATAATCCAATGGATGAGATTAATCAAGATAAAGAGCTTGGATTGTGCTTTCTCCAAAAGAGGAGACTTGTTTATTTGAAATGAGTGGTGGAGATTTAATTCTCCTTAAGCACATGGATTGTGCTTTGAATGGATGGTGGAGATCCATTCTTGAAATATGGGAAACTAGTATATAATGGCAAGTGAGGAAGTCTTGGTTTCCTTTGGCCATTTGGAGAAAGAAATGAAGAAGGAAAGAAAGAAAGAAAGAGAGATAAGAAAGTCTCCCACGGAAGAAAAAGTGAAGAAGAAGAGAAGGGATCAAGGTAAGCTTTGTTCCTTCTTCTCTTTGTTTTAAATATGCTTGAATGTAAAGAGGTTTATTGCAATGTCATCTTAGATGGAAGAAGATGATGTTGGAAGCTCTCTTGAGATAAGGATTTAAAACTTCAAAGAAAAGAATGAGGTAAGAGATGGCCCCATGGGAGGGTGGCCTTGCAATGAGTTGTAAATATGTTTCATAAATGTATATGTTGCATTTGGCATGTTTTTTTATGTTCATAAGACTTATGGTCATAGGTTAGTTTGGGAACATGGTTGAAATGGTGGGTTGATGCCTTTAACCTTGGAGGGTTGTGAGGGCAAAGAAACCTAGTCACACTTGCATGCATTTGCCATTATATAATCTTGTTATGTTCATATTTATTTGGCATTGCACCCTTATTCAGCTTAATAGCTCATGAGGTTTTTACCCTCGTGTAGGTTGTGAAAGCATGGTAAAGTAAAAACAATGGTGGAATGGCATGAGAAAGCATGGGAATGAAGACCCAAGAGCTTGTTATGGCTTATGGAAGTCTTTGTTGTTGTGCTTGGTTTATGTAATGTAAACTTGTTGTTAGTTGAAGTGTATGTTGTGTTTAAACAATGAGATATTGGCTTATGGCATGTTGATGCCTAGGTTGGGTGAAAGTCTCATTTTGGTGTGTTTTATGGGAATCATTAAGAAGTTAAATCATATGATTTTTGTTGAAAAATAGTGGGTGTTTGATGTATGTTGTGTAATTATCAAAGAGGTGGTGTAAGCCTTAATTAAGGAGAAATAAAGGCAAAA
Organism: Diospyros kaki; assembly: GCA_036245055.1. Classification (NCBI taxonomy): domain Eukaryota; kingdom Viridiplantae; phylum Streptophyta; class Magnoliopsida; order Ericales; family Ebenaceae; genus Diospyros; species Diospyros kaki. The sequence goes on from BSEG01000003.1 coordinate 12,401,979, forward strand.
ATTGAAGGAATGTGGAGTACTTTTATTTATTTTAATTTTTGAAAAATTTGGGCTTTAATGCCCAAGGGAAAAAAAAAAAAAGAAGTGGAAATGGCAGCAAGAAGCAGCAGCAGGCTGCTGGGCGCGGGGGCACGCGGGTGGCACAAGGGAGCAGGCAGCCGCGCGGCTGGCGCTCGCGGGCAGCATTGCAGGCACACCACGGGGCCCCGCCGGCCAATAGAGGAATTTCTTAATTGATTTTGGGCCCTGGAGGAATTTTCAAAATGAAGGGATTTTTCGGGCTTTTTGGGAGAAAATGCCGAAATTTTGGAAAATTGAAAATTTGAGTTTTTCCTCCAAAATTGATGATCTATCAATGGATTGATTTAAATGGTGATTTTTATGGAGCCCGGTAAAATTCTTGGTCGAAAAGAATTTAAAATAATTGAGAAAATGGCGTTTGAGCGTCTGAATAAGATTTTCTTTTTAGCCAATACGATGTCGTTAAAGCCCAATTCTGCTAGTGAATCCTGGGGTTGAGAAAAAGGAAAGACGAGCCTAGTTTTCACTTTGGGCGTTTCCTCTGGAAACATGGTCCACCCTTCACCTAAGGCTGGGCAGGTGGACAATTTGGGTAATTGTTCACGAGTAACACCCGTAAGTGGGAGCGGGGCGTTACAGTAGGGGTGTGGGTGGTTAGGTGGTGGTAAGTGTCGCTTGGCTCTTGGGTAGAGGCGCTTTTGGTTCACCCCATGGTATGACAATCGGGGAGGAGGGGTGGTTTGAAAGATTCTAGTGAAATTATGGGGTAGGTAAGTTTTATCGAACCCCACGGTGGGCCTCAAATGTTCTTTCCTGACCAAAAGGGGAGCAATCGAGGGTTGGGTCGCAACGACAAGGTGTGGGCTTTAGCAATGGGTCCGTCCGGGGGGCGGTTGGCACCTACAAACATTTCGACGCTCGAATGAGTAAGAGTAAAGAAAGGGGTAGTGTATCAGTAAGTTAAAGAGCAGAACATACCTTGGCTCTAAAAAGAGTTGGCTGATATAGGAAGAGGAGACATCCTCCTACATGTATGCGTCGTGCATTTGCAGGTGATGAGACTAACTATCCGGCGCCCGTGGAGGTTCCCAAATGGTAGCATGGTGGCGATGGGACTCTTATTAATGTCGATTAGATCTGCTATAAATAAGGATGGAATCTAAGACGGCCGCGCGAATACCTCGTGGGGGTTGCAATGATGCCGTGACAGGCTGGCATATGACCGAGATTGGGCCCAGAGAAAGGGCCGAGATTAGGCCCGAACAATCCAATATGATCTGACAAAATGATTGAAACAACCTCTTTAGGCAATAAATAGATTTTTCATTTTTTATTTTTAAGAATATATACTTTATTTTTATTTTAAGAATGAAGATAACATGAACATATTTTTCATCACAAAAAATGAAGGGCTATTTTTAAGAATAGAAATTCTCTTTACTATTTTTAGTTTTCAATTTTTTAAAATAGTGAAAATGCATTTACTTTGTTGTTTTCAAAAATGTATTTTTGAAAACAAGAAAAAATTTTGTAAAGAAAATTCATAACAACAAAAAGTTATTTTGGTTGTTTTCAACCAAAATAACTAAAAAATGGAAAAGATGAGACAATTTATTTATTTATTCATATTTTATTCTTGTAACGGAAAAAAAATATTACAAGATTTACCAACTATAAATTATATATATTTATTAATAATGTATTAGTATTAAATAGTTCTAATTTACTGAATAATCAAATTTATTAAATAAAATGTCATTAAAAAAATATTCTCAAAATTTAAATAGAACGTATTTTCTAGTTTTCTACTTTTTGAAAACAAACTATCAAAACAGAAAACTGAAAATAAATTTAAAACTCAAAACTGAAAATTAAAATTTAAAGAGAATACAATCAAAGATTTTCATTATCAAAATATTTTCCAAAGATATTCAACGTGATAATTTTCATCAATAAGTAATCATAAAGTTTTCATCATCAAAATAATATCAAAAATAATTTTAACACATTTCATACAATAATTCATTTGATTTCAAAATAAATTTTCTTTGATGCTATAATGTTGTTTTCCAAGATGAAAATTTCTCACAAAGGTTTTTATATTGAAAGGACATTTAAAATTATGATTCTTTGGCATCATTGGAATATATAAACTCTTTAAACAACAATATCATCAAAATTATTTTAGATATTTTACAATTTAATATCACTAACCATTTTTAAATTCTAAAGAAGTTTTTCATCATCAAAAACAAAACAACAGTTGCTCTATATGCTTGTAGTAATGCAGGTGTATATCTTGTAAATGTGCAACCTTGCGTTTTAAAACTATAACAAGGAAGTGCATATAATTAAGATTACAAATGAGTCAAGTTGCTCGCGAGTAACTTGATGCTAGACTTGTTAAAATCTTGTTTGAGTTTGTTTGTTAAGATGAACAAACTGAGATTGAGCTTAATTTTAAAGCTCGCTTTGTAAATTAGTCGAGTTTGAGTTTAGTAAGGTTAGGCTCGATAGCTCGTGAACTGACTCGAATAGAGGCTCGTAAACTAACTCGATTATAGGTTCATGAATAGTTCGTGAATAGGTTTATTTATAAATACATTAATAAATTTATTCATATTTTTATAAAAATATTATTTAACATAAAATTATCAAACTTTATATTATTATAATAATATCATTAATAGAATGTGCTAATAATAAGATATGTTGTGACTTGAAAATTAATTAACTAATGTATGAGTTTAATAAAATAATTATCATTTTAATCGAATAAAGAAATGTTTAGTTGAATAACAACTAAGAAGTACTGTACTCGATTGATTTTTTCTTTTAATTAATTAAGATTTAAATATTTAAAGGATCAATCAATTATATACTTGTTTTACTCGAATATATGATATAATAACATTAATTGTTGAACAACCAAATAGCTAATCAATTAAGTGATACATTAGTTGAGTAATTATAACATTTAATCGAATAATAGATCTAAATTAAAATGACAAGTGTCTATATTTATATCATTAATCGATTAAGAATAAATATTAATCGAATAAAATTATAATTTACTCGAATATTAAAAAGACTTATTCAAATAACTGTATATCTTACTTGAGTAATATCTAATTTACTCAACTAATGTTACATTAAATTTAAAAAAATAATCGTTACGGATATTATTAAATGCAAATTTTAATTATTTTATCTACAAACAAAATTTATAAACCGGTATGACACTATAAAATTTATAATAATTTTTTTTATCTAAAATCAATAATAGTTTATAATAGTTCTACCAAAAATTAATAATAAATTATAATGGTAATTAGAATTATTATTAATTTTAAATAAGACTATTATGAATTATGTAATATTACATCAATATGTAAATAATATTTTCATGAAAATATATTAATTGGACCGTTCAGACCCAAGCTCGGCCCTTCTCCTCAGGCCCAATCTCGGCCCTTCCCCTTAGACTCAATCTCGGACCAACCTGATCTCCCTTCTGGACCTAGCCTTGGCCCAGCGCTAACCTGTCATGGCATTATTGCAAACCACTAGATATCCGTACAGCCGTTTCAGATCCAATCCTTATTAATGGTGGAACTCATCCTCATTAATGACAGTCTCGTCACCACTATACTACCACCTGGGAACCTTCACCAATGTCGGATAGCCAGTCCCATCACCTGCAAACACATGTTTTCATGCATATAGGAGGACATCTCATTCTCCTATATCAACCAGATCTCTTCAGAGTTAAGGTATGTTTTTATCTTTGACCTACTGATACACCGTTTTACCTTACTCTTTTGCTCACTCAACTGTTAGAGTGCTCGCAAGTGCCAGCCGTTCTCAGACGGACTTGTCGGCAGAGCCCGCACACCACCTCTGATCATTCCCATTTTTTGGCCAAGAAGGAAAATTAATTATTTAAAAGATATGAAAAATTTATACATATTTTAAATAATATGCAGAATAATTTATTTTATTTTATATATTATATGTTGTAAAATACACTAACACCATACATTAATTTTTCAGACAATACACATTTATTATATCTTATTTTTAAAGTCTAATTATTTATTATTAATTAATTTTGTTATAATAAATATAGTATTATCGAAAAATATATATTTAATACTTATTAACTATATATATAAATCATAATAATAAATTGATTCGTCAAAAGCATTAAATCAATCAAACTATATATTATAATTTATCATTTATATTCATATTTCTCATTCAAGTAAAATTTTCTCTTAAGCATCTTAATATAATGACAATGCTATGTTGCCTACTACTGGATAACATAGCATTTGTTCAATAGTTAGAGGGGCGTTGACCCTATATACATGGAGTCTGTCTTTGCATATGGCCTCACGTGCATGAGTTCGTGTCTTTTTGACTGTCAGACAAATACTATGTTATTTGGTAGTGAGCAAAATAACATTGTTTCTTAATATAATATTATAATCAGTATTCTTGGTTATTATTATATTTTTTGAAAAAAATTATAAAGTAAAAAATGGTATAATAGATAGGGTATATGTGAAAAATAATTAAAATTATAAGCGTTATAATAAAATAACTAAGGGTGTATATGGAATTAGCTTATAATTTATATAATATAAATAAAATTGTAAGTTAAACGAAAAGCAACTGGACCGGTGAGGGTTTGGAGCAGCGAGAGGGAGACCCATCGCCGCCGCCTCGCCGGAGTGTCCGCTGCTCTCGCCGACTCGTCTCTCCGCTCGCCGCCGACGCGTCTCGCAGCTCGCCGCCGCCCGCCGCTGCATCTTCCATCTCTGCCGCCGCTTCGCATCTCTCGCCCCTCTCGTCTTCCGCGCGTCGCCTCGCCTCTCTTGCCGCTCTGGCCGCCGTCTCGCCGGCCGTCGCCGACAGCCGTTCCATCCTCCGCTCTCGCCGACAGCCGTTTCGCCTCTCTTACTCTAAGGTATGGCCAAAAGCTGTATCCTCTGCTCTCGCCTCGCCGCTGCATCCTCCGTTCTTGTCGAGCCCGAGCTCGAGCATGGTGCCTGAGCTCGAGCCAAGCTCCCAGGCTCGACTCGGGCTCAGACTTAAATTTTATTCATCTATCATTATGAGTTCATGGTAATTTGACATTGACAAATAAAAAATACAATAAAAGTTATGCTACATATGCAACATATACAGTTAAGACAATCATCGACAAAAATTCCACAAGCAACAAGCTTTTCCTTCCTTCAAAATTTACATCATTTTAATGGTTAAGCCAATAATCACAGAGCAATTTGTGATTAGATTCCAACACCCAGGTGAGAATTCCTCCAGTTGATGAGCGGGGACCAAAAAACAACCCTCATAGTTCCATAAATTGAGTAAGTCTTCATACTAGTAAAATAGGAGATTAAATCACTTATACCTATTAATTGCAACAACGAAGACCAACTAGAACATAGGAAAATGCTCCAAGATCATAGAGCTCAAGTAGATCAGAAAAATAGAGAGAAATAGTGGATAAAAAAGGCCCAATAAACACCATCCAAATTTAAAAAAAAAAAGTCCCAAAACCAACCATATTTAGTGCTAGCAAAACTTTACCTTCCAACATTCAAAAACTCCTAATCTTTCCAACAGTCCAACATCAAAAACTTCACCTTCCAACATTCAAAAAATTGCTACTAAAGCTAACTGAAATCAAAATTTCAAGAGATGAACCCATTGAACAATTAAAACAAGATAATCAAAGCAACCCAAAATCTAAAGATAAAGATAACAACACAAAAATATCCCCCAACTGGTATTAGTTACTCAAATTTGGTGGCAATACAAACATCTTAATTACTCATTTTGCTTATTTATAATAGGTTGTTGGTGACTCCCTCCCCACAACCCCCCCACCCCCCCCCAAAAAAAAAAAAAAAAAAAACAGTGACTACATGGAGAGGCTCTCTCTGTTGGTGGCATTGCAAGGCTAAACAACTGTAGGATGGGAAAATAAAGAAGTCAGTATTACTCTCTATATGGGTATTCTTCTCAAATCTTCAAAATCTTAAGTGTTACCATTATAGATCCCATTCTTCCTCCAAAAGAATGACAACCTGAAAACCTATTAATCAAACAACTCATTGATTAAACCACCCATCTATATATATATATGCTTCCAAAAGAGAAAAATAAACCATATTTTTCTGCATATTTATTTCTATACCTTACAAGCAATCATAGCTCTTGCTTCCTTGTGGACAACGTCGAGAATAGAGTTGATAAATCTTTCTCCTCTCTTGTAGCGGCCTTTGCCCTAATTGGCTAAAGAAGTTGTCCTTAGCCAAAAAAATTTGGTGGTAAGAGCTAGACTTAGACACTATCCATGGTCTTAAACTCCAAATTCATGAGTACGATTCTAGAGACAAAGTGGCCATAGGTTGTCTTGTTATAATACAGATTGATCCTTTTGAGTTGAAGATCAAAGTCGCCATTGTAGCATCTAGCAGGGTCAATGTCATTCTTAATGTGACCAATTCCCAAAACTTGAACCCAGTATAAAGGGAGATGAAGTTTGGATATATGAAGATGACACAAGGTGTTGAGTTGAAAAGTCTAGAAAAAGGAAAATTTGAGTCTTTAACCATTTGGCCTTAGAACTTGAGTTAACTTCTAGAGCCAAATATCAATATCTTTCTAATTATATGTCTTGTACGAAATATATATATTTTTTCTAGTACAAGGTAGTGTAGATTAACGAACTCATTAACTTATTTAGATTAGTAAACTATTGAAGTAAATAAATTGTGTAATTATTAAACTTTTAGTATTTAGTATATTATTTATTCTCCTCCAACAATATTAACAGTTGTCTTTAAAAATCATCGTGAAAGTACACAAATATAAGAGAGACTAAATATTATACATTAAAATTTTATATAAATATATATTGATGTATTATTTATCTAGTATATGTTTGTGTATACATGTACACATGGATATTGTATTTTTGTGTATGTATAAAGTAAAGCACACAAAGTCTAAATAAATAAAAATTAATTTTAATGGTTGAGGATATATAAGAATAGGTAAAAAAAACCCAATCTAGAATTGTTCGATTGACCAAACAAAATACTCAACTGACTCAATCTTAGCACTTCTTAATTTAGTGGTGTTATAAAATTGATACATATTTAAAATTTTAAGTATATTTTTAATCATTTTTAAAATTTATTATATAATTGATTAAATTTCAAATTTCATGAATTTTTTTTTGCAATTGTGATAAATTTTATGTAATACAAGGAGGGTTAGGTTTCCGAATTCCGACCTTCCCTTGCCAAGTTGCCGTGAAAGGGGTAGAGAGAGAGAGAGAGAGCAGCTGCAGAGCAAAGTGGAGGGGACGACAAACAAACATGGGAAGCGCAGGGGCGGCACAGATACCGACCAGCTTTGGCCATGAGCTGGGGGCGTGCCTTCGTTGCAGGCTTGTCAAAACCTACGACCAGGCATTTCCTTCCTTATGTCTTTGATTCTGTGAATTTTCTTTTTGGTTCTTTTTCCAGTTAGTTACCTTCGATGGATCAGTCTACTCTGATTCTCCCTCTGTTATCTCTTTTTGTTTCTTCTAGGGTTTTTTTACTTATACTCTATTACTTCCTTTTCCTGTAATGTTGTTGCCCGTCGCCTTTTAGTTGCTCTATTCAATTTGTTGTGTTTGTTAATTGACAAATTCAGTGTATGTATTGCTTTGTTGTATAATTCAATTGATTACTTTACCTCTGGGATGGGGTCTGTTTATATATCACATGATAATCAGTTCAGGGAATCGGGATGTGAGAACTGCCCTTTCTTTAAGATGGACGAAGATCATGAGCGTGTTGTTGATTGCACCACTCCTAATTTTACTGGGTATGTTAATTAGTGCTTCTATGCATCTCCCTCCCTCTCTCTTTCCCTTCTTCTTTGGTATAATTATGCAATGACAATGGGGGTACTCCCCTTAGTTTTAAATTATCACAATAATGTTTAGACTTAAATTTTTGTGAGTTGTCATGCAGAATTATCTCAGTTATGGATCCGAGCAGGAGTTGGGCTGCTCGATGGCTCCGTATTGGTAATGTCTGACCACCTTTCCCATCCTATTTGTTCATCTGGAAATTTTGGTCAAAATATACAACACTTAATTATGGAGTATAAAATGCATGAGTAACCTAAGTTGAAGATAATTTTTTGGCATCAGCTCTATAAAATATTTGAGCTGTAGTTGGTGATATAAAATATTTTTTCTTTTCCTCCTTTTGTTTTCTTTTCTTTGTACCCTTTAAAAGCTAGAAAATAAATCTGAGCAGTGCTATAATGTTAACGAATTTTATTATGTTTAGGAACATGTGAGGAGGAATGACATTCTTCTTGAACTAAAGTTTGCTGGCAGTATCTAGATTCTATGTTTAGAATGAGGTCTATTGCCCTAGCCTGTCTAGATCTGTGCCAAGATGTCCACATGTCATGATGCATGTGCACATCATTTAAATTGCAGGACTGGCATAATGTCCGTAGATGAATTTGTTTAGTGTTGTGATCTTAGTAAATCTTGCAAATACTAAAAGCATTGGTCATTTTGAATTAGGAAAAGAAATAAAACTAAAAAATTAGAGGCTGCTGCAGAAACTTGGTAATAAAACATGATGGTAGATGCCCTCCTTGGTGAGTCAATATGAGCTGACTGGTGACTGTCAGATTCCATGGAGGGCAACTAAATGCATCCTTTGGACCCTTTCTACAGCCAGTGTTAAAAAAATGAAAACTACTGAATTGTGATTGCAATTGGAAAATAAGAAAAAAACTAAGGAAACAAACTCTGCAACTTTACTTTTGAGTAAGCATATTAGGCTTCTGAACATTGACATTGATGAACTTGTTTACCAAAAAAAATCTGCGGGTACATTCTTTTGTTTTAAGCTTCAAAAGACTAGTGTAACTGTTCAACCATTCAACTATGTGGTAGTGTGACTTGTCAAATATGACCAAGCATTTGGTTGAACAGTACTGGTCAACTGGCTTGGTGATTAAAAAATTGGGATATACAACAAGGGGATCAGCATCTATTGCAATGAATGAGAGATGGTGAAGAATTTGTCCTTGCTAACTGGTTGAAAGTAGGGGTGTGCATTTGGATAATTTGGGTCTGTAATGGGGTATTTGGTGATGAATTAAATTATTCTATTGTGGAATTGAACCCAACCAACATTTAGAAAAACCAATATAATCATTTTAACTGAAATGGCTGAATTAATTGAAATAACTAAATTATAAAGCTATTCAAAATAATGTGCGTTCGTGTTATGTTGGAAACATTGAATTTAAAAAAAATGGAATTCTGCAACTTTTAAGGAAACAAAAGTATTTTATAACATGTTTGCATATTCATTAAAACATAATATAAACTATATAAACAAATAATAATTTCGTCAATATCATAAAATCTAGGTTATCTTTGTATAATGATTTTATAACTTGGTCAATTCAGTAAAAAATCAAAATACTAATCTCAAAACCAAAATGAAAATGGAAATTGATTTTTTTTTTAACCAAGAGTGAACCAAACCAAATTTAATTAAAAAATGGACTGATTAATAGAAATTAACCCGTTCGGTTCAAAAATTCGGTTCTAACGTAATAATACTAAGCCCTAGTTGGAAGATCTTTGCAATCAGTTGTTTCAAGGGGGACTTAGGCTGCTGAGAGTCAAAGCAGATTGGCTCCACCTCATTGTGTGAGTTAGTGTTCTGTCTTTGAATTATGGAGGCCTTGGCTTCTCAAAATCTATAGTGTTGGAAGGAAGGCTGCTAATGGTGATTAGAAACTGAAACTTGATGGGGGTTCGCAGTGGTGGCGTGTGTGTGTTTTTTTTTTTTTGGGGGGGGGGTGGTGAGGGGGGTGTGTAGTTACTCAATTGTGGTTGAAGAATTGTTGCTTTTCTTTCTGCAGTTACTCATTCTAGGCTAGATGATATTGTTTGGTTGAGCTTTTCTGTGGCAAGAGGATGGAAGGTACAGACAATGTTTGGCAGTGACTAACACTGAAGGAGCAAGTGTATGACATCTTATGGTAGCCAGGTTGGCTGGGGATGAGGATTTACAACCTAGTTTTTCTCTTGAGATTGTGGGGTTTCAAGGTGGGTCACATTGGTGTTAAGAAGGATTAGTAGTTTTAAGGAAGATCTATCAATTTGGGCCCTTGAAAGGGAAGCTTTGAACCTGCTTGCAGAGATAAAGGGTGGAAGAGAAACTTAACATCAGATTAATTTGATGATGCGGTTGGATTAGAGTAGTTCAAGGCAAGGAAAGGCTAGTAGTCTAAATTATGCAAAAAGAGTAGGTCCTACCCATGGGGGCAAGGAGTTGGTAGCTACTAGATCTCTAGTCTTGTGAAATTTATTAACGCGTCTTTGAACTTGAGTGGTTTAAGTAATCTTCACAAAAGAGAAGTTGTTAAAAGCTTGTTGAGAAGGTTGAAAGATATGAAGAAGTTTCTATACTTTAGTCAAAAACATCCTATTGCTTATCTTAGTGAAAAGTTGAATGAATCTAAACAAAAGTACTCCACTTATGACAAGAAATTTTATCCAATTATCCAATTCTTGTGTCATTGGTCACTTGCCAACATAACGATGTATCCTCTACTTGCACCAGGAAGCTTTTGTTTCTTGAATTTTGGAAAGAAACTGAACCATATACATGGTCATTTGACTGAATACATGCAAGTCTATTCTTTCATTGTGAAACATTGGCCAAGAGTTGAGAATAAAGTTGTTGATGTTTGTTAGCCACATTGAATGTTAGGGTCATAGGATATGAGCGTCTTAAACTGGACATGTCTTGAGTTCGGAGAAACCTTTCTAACCTCATAGATTTTCACCTTTAGGATGGACACTTCTTTGAGTCAATTGAAATACTAGTAAGAGATTTGTTTATGTAGGAGACTCATGCAAGATGCCTTGCAAGATACTTTGTGTAACAAGACCATAAGTAACTAATTTATTGGGAAAATCTAAAAAGAGATTGGGCAAGTTGCTTAGTGGTACGTCTGTCTAGCCAAGAAAAATGTTGCCTCACCTTATTATCTGCCCCTGGTTATCCGTGGTAAGATGTTAGTATAGATTTTGCCTTGAGTCTTCCCCTTGCCTTTGAAAAGATTGACTCAAAGTTTGTTGGTTGTGAATTGTTTTTCCAAAATGCCCATTTCATCCCTCATAGAAAAACTTCTATTGCCTTTAAGGTTGCCAAGTATATTCCATTAGGATTGTCACGTTATATGGCCTTCCCAAGATCATAGCGTCTAATTGGGATGTTCTCTTCACTAGTTATTTTTGGAAAACCTGGTAGTATCTAGTAGGCACTGAGTTAAAATTTTTGTCACGATGTGACAATGATGTTTACCTTGAATCAAAGAGATTCAAGGGTAGAATGGAGCTAGGGAAGAATGTAGAGAGGGGAGAAAGAGAGAAGAAGGAGAAAAGAGAGAGAAGAAAGAATGTTGAGGGAGAATAATTGAGAAATTGTTCTATTGATTGTTCATTAGCTCTCCCATAAAGTTGAAAGAGTTGATATACTTGCTTGGGTGGGTGCAGATGCAGCAGATTGCTCCCCCTCCGAGCAGTTACAACCAAATCTTTTGTCCTTTTCCTAAGGCCTCACACGTGGCCTTTTGATTCTAACAAACTGACAGATGGAAATTGAAATACAACACTAATAGTAATGCAACAAGAATCCTAACAGCAAACAGTAAGGAAAAAACGAAAATTAAAATAGCATAGTCGTGACAACTTCCCCCCCTTAAGACTTTTCTTCCTCAAGAAATGCTTAGGAGACTTGCAGCCCTTGGAAAACGCTGCAGCAAGCTAGGTTGATACTCAACCCCAAATGCCTTGTGCCTAAGGCTTGGCTCAAAAATGCCAATGGTTTGCCTTTCTGAACTAAGATTGCCCCGATGCCAACCCCACAAGCGCCTGTTTCCAATATGAATGGTTCACTGAAATTTGGCAATCCTAAAGTTGGGACTACACTCATTGCTTCCTTAAGTTTTTGAAAGGCTTCTTCGGTCTCCTCTCCCCATTTGAGGTTCCCTTTCTTCAAGAGTTTCGTAAGTGGCCCACTCATCACTCCATATTCTTTTACAAACCTCCTATAATAGTCGGTTAACCCAAGGAACCCCCTCAATGCTTTCAAGGTTGTGGGTTTAGGCTAGTTGACCATGGCTTCTATCTTCTTGGGATTTGTTTTAACCCCTTCTCCAGATATCAAGTGACCCAAATATTCCACCTGCTCTTGGCCAAAGGAACACTTCAACCTTTTGATGAAAAGTTGGTTGGATCGAAGGACCTCTAGGGTAGTTTTCAAGTGTTTCAAATGCTGGTCCAAGATTGGGCTATAAACAAGAATGTCATCAAAGAACACTAGTATAAATTTTTGCAAGTAAGGTTCAAATATTCTATTCATGAGTGATTGGAAGGTGATCGGGGCATTAGTGAGCCCGAAGGGCATCACAAGGAACTCGAAGTGTCCATGATGGGTCCTAAAAGTAGTTTTATGGACATCTTCCGACTTCATTTTAATCTGGTGGTAACCTAACCGAAGGTCAACCTTGGGAAAAATTGTGGTGTTGTTCAATTCATCCATTAGATCTTCTACTAGGGGTATAGGGAATTTATCTTTTATGGTTATGGCGTTTAGCTGGCGGCAGTCCACACCGCCAAGAACCATCATTCTTCTTAACTAGGAGCACTGGTGAGGCGAATGGGGAATGGCTAGGTCTTATGAAGGATTGGTTCAACATTTCCCTTACCATTTTTTTAATTTCTGATTTTTGGGTTGGTGAGTACCTGTAGGCTCTAATGTTTACAGGTTCAGAATTAGGCTTAAGGTTGATGGAATGATCAAGGTTATGGGTGGGTGGTAGGGTTTTAGGCTCAACAAAGAGGTCCTCAAATTCCAACAACAGTTTATCAATAAGGTGCTGAGAATATACTTGATCAATCCTTCCTTGAGGACTGCTAGTTGATAGGTTGAGCTCCCTTATCACCCCCTTCTCCGGTCCTTCTTCTGCAGCTACAATCAAGAACAGCTGAGTAAGCTTACTCTAGTTTTTCCTGAGGGCTCTGTGCAACCTCTTCCCGGTTATCATCTTACAAGTTCCGGTTTCTTTTCCCCCTTTTAGTGTCATCTTTTTCCCTTCTTTATCAAATGAAACCTCCTTCCGATTGAAGTCAAAACTTATGGGACTCACCCCTTTCATCCGATCAACCCCAAGGACCACATCACAACCACCCAATTGCAACAGTCTAAGATCCGCTTCAAACCCTACCCCTTGCATATCCCACTTAAACCCGTAACAAGCTAAGTTGCTTAGTACCTTGCCCCCACACTCAATGGTTGAGTGTTCGAGAGTGGGCACTTCAAGTTTCTAGCAGTATCCTCATCAAGGAAGCTGTGGGTGCTTCTGCTATCTATCAGAATTAACAAGCTCTTATCCTTCACCTTACCTTCTACTTTGATTATCTTATTGTTGGTCACCCCTTTCAATGCATGGAGTGATATCTCCCCATTGTCCTCACCCCCAGAATCCTCATATTTTTCGATTTCATCTCCTTCTCCTACTCTTACTTCCCCTGAACTGCCCTCGAGAAGCAGAATTTGTCTCTTATATTGGTGTCCTAGAAAGTACCTATCCCCACATCCGAAGCACAGTCCGGATTGTCTCCTCTGGTCAATGTTCCGGCCAGTTGATTGAGATATCCCCTGTGGCCTGACCCCGGAGTTGCCCTTTGTCCACTCACGGTTCACTCCTCTGCCACATGAGTGGGACGCTCCTCCCGCCATAGCTTTAGTTTGCTGCCTCTGTTTTTTCATCAGTGCTTCCACAACCATTTCTTGTAGGCTAGCACTTTCCACTGCCTATTGTACTGGTCTAGGCCTGATCATCTTGACCATTGGTCTTAGATCATTACTTAGGCCACTCAGGAAGCTGGACACAAAATAGGCCTCCGATAGGTGTGGGTCTTGGTTGCTCATAAGAGACCTGAGCTCTTCAAATCTCTTCAAGTAGGTTTTCAGATCTCCCACCTGCCTTAGTTTGTTAAATTCTTCGATAATGTCGGACATACTTCTTTCACCGAACCTTTCACATAGTTTCTCAGTGAATTCACCCCACGTAGGTTGACCCCTCACACCGGTCCAACCCTGGTACCAGCATTTATTACATCATCAAAATAAGCAGCTGCTAGGGACACTTGTCTACCCTCTGGTATGTCATACCATTCAAACATCCTCTCGCACTTCCTTACCCACCAACGAGGATTGTCCCCCTTAAAAACGGGTATCTCCATCCAAGGCATGGGAAACCTTGTTTGTTGGCGTTGTCCTTGTTCTCCACGACCCCTATCTTGCATTATCCCTACTTCATCATCCTAACCACTCCCCAAATAAGGAGTTACAGGCTTGATATGACCTCTATTGTGTCGTAACAGTGGTTCCGTTCTCTCTCGAGGAGGGAATTCGAGAACCATACTAACTAGTTTTGACGTGTGAACATCAACATAAACTGTTGAACCTGGTTTCCCAGTTCCTCCCTTATCTACGTCATCTCTTCTCGCATTTGAACCAGCGTCCTATCCAGCTTCTGATTGATTTCCATGATCGCTTCGTGGTTACTGCCATTTCCCAGTTCGAGCTGGTCGGCTCACCTCTGAATTTCGGACATGATGAGCTGACTTGTTGCAGCTAAGTCTCCATGTTTTTCATGTGAGTCCCTTCTGCCATGAGCTAGCAACAATCTGGGGCTGGGGTCGACCTTTGATACCAAATTGTCACGATGTGACAATGATGTTTACCTTGAATCAGAGAGATTCAAGGGTAGAACGGAGCTAGGGAAGAATGTAGAGAGGGGACAAATAGAGAAGAGGGAGAATAGAGAGAGAGAAGAAAGAATGTTGAGGGAGAATAATTGAGAAACTGTTCTATTGATTGTTCATTGGCTCTCCCACAAAGTTGGAAGAGCTGATATACTCACTTGGGTGGGTGCGGATGCAGCAGATTGCTCCCCTTTCGAGTGGTTATAACCAAATCTTTTGTCCTTTTCCTAAGGTCTCACACGTGGCCTTTTGATTCTAACAAACTGACAGCTGGAAATTGAAATACAACACTTTGATTGCAAGTATGAAACTTGTATGGAAAGAAAATAAGTTCTAGGTAATTCATTTGCCTAGAAATAATTTACATAGAAATTGTCAATTTTTGGTGTTTGATTACCAATATTTTACTTGGAATTTTTCTACCATGACCCCCCTCCCCAAACCCACCTCTTTCTCCTTGCCTCCCCCCATCTCTCTCTTTCTCTCTCTCTCTCCCAAATTTCACCCAAATCAGTCCTAGTACCAAGCTTTGCCAGCGGTCACGCTCCTTCTCAAGCTTCGTCGCCGGTCACCCTCCTCCTCCTCCTCCTCAAGCTTCTCTGCCAGCCTCGCTTCTCCTCTTCCTCGCAACCATCGGTCGCCCTTCTCCTCCTCCTCAAGCTTCGTCGTCGGCCTCCCTTCTTATCTTCCTCGCGACCTTCGACCGCCCTTCTTATCCTCCTCAAGCTTCACTGTTGGTCGCGCTGCTTCTCTTCCTTGCGATTGCTGCCCTCGACTCTCCTCCTCCTTAGGCTTCGCCGTCCGGCTGCACTTCTCTTCTTCCTCGTGACCTCCGGCTGCTCCTCTTCTCCTTTGCCAAATTGTGGTCTGATTTGGAAAATGGATTCCTAACCCCCCCCCCCCCCCCCCCCCGGCGAGAAAATCATTTCCAACAAAAGCTAGAAATTGACATCATGTGACCGAAAACTAGAAATCAAGTTGCCTAGAAAAATTGGCTAATCAAACACTACAAAAGTTAGAATTTGGATGGAAAATATAGGCAATCAAACGCGCCCTAATAGCAATGCAACAAGAATCCTAACAACAAACAGGAAGGAAAAAATGAAAATTAGAATAGCATGGTCGTGACAATTTTCTGTTACATACTTTCCTGTCCCAATGGAAAAAGTCAATAGGTTTATTGGTATAGCTTATATGTGTGGTACATTGTTATAAACATGCTAAGCTTTTAACCTCACTCCCACATTGCCTCATGTTAAGAGTGTCTAAATCAATTGAGCCATTTACGCAACATATTCATGACGAATCAATAAGCAGCTTGAGGTAAGTAATGCATTATACAAACTTTGAGCTGACATTTATAGGTGACTTGCTGAAATTGATATTGGTGATCATGTTGTGATCCATTGTAGGCTAGAGCAGTTTCCTCCTCTTAGAATCATCTTCAAGTAGCAAGCTTGTAGTGTGGGTCCTTTAAAAATTCTAAAATGAGTTTGACAAATGCATGCCATGGATATATGACTTGACTTTGTTCTTTAGCTTGACATTTATCATTGAGGGCCTTTTTGCACACAAAAGTCATATTAACCCACGTGATTATCCTTACACCAACCCAACCTATTGAACCTCAATTAGAGCCCAACACTTCACCACCATTATTTTTTCCCCTTGCACACCAGGATAAAATTGATACAATTTAAGATGAGCAGACTGTTTTTAACATTAAAGGTTCAACAGTTCCTGGTTTGTTGGAAAGGTCTTTCTTATTCTGATTCCACTTGGATTACCAAAGCCAAATAATAGCAGCTTGACCCTGGCCTATTAGAATTATACAAGAGTCGGCAAGATCTTCCCATGGCGGCAACGGGTTCTTTCCACTCTAAAACAAGTTGGTGTTGATGATACTGCTTGACCACTAGTGACATGAGTATATGGCATGCGACGTGAAGATCATACATTCACTTTCCTTATAGTTGGGTGATTGAGCAGTTAAGTGTCCAAAAAATTGAGGGTGAGATTTTCTCTTATTGGGGGAGATTGATGGTATATTTGAACTATTTTAATTTTTGATTCCTAGCTTTTACATTTGGTAGATTTGTTTGAAACATTGAGTCTTGAAATATTATCTTTTTTAGTTTAATGTCAGCCCCCTTAAGTAGGCATTAGTGATGTAATTAGAGAGGAGGTTGATTTGGAATAAAATTTTGATTTCTTCCCTTTTCTGAATTCTAACTCTTGAATCTTCTTTTCACTCTGTACTCATTCCTCTTCTTCCCTAGATATGTTTTCTCCCCTACCTGATTTTGTTCTATTCTCCAATTTTCTGTAATCTTTCTTGCTGTTCTGCATCAGTATACATATGACCATCTAAATTGGGGACCCCTTATTTATGAATTGGGTAGGATCCATTCTGGGGACATATGGATTGGTTTGGTCAAGTTTAGTGTCTCTTCAATAAAGGGCTCTTAGTTTTGCTTCAGAGGCCTTTATGCAAGGGACCCACTTTCTTCATTTTTCTTGAAAATCTTGGTAATGGAGGCACATAGTCTCCTTTTGTATAAAAATTAGTAGCCTTTGGTGAGTTAATATGTCCAAGTCAGGTCCAAAGGAACACTAAGGTTTTCGTGTTACACCAGCTTTTGCAATGTTATATTCATGATTTTTGCTGTCCTATTGGACAGACTAGGGGATCATGGATGTGTTATTGTATTTCAAGGCCATCTTAGATAGGATTACTCACTAACCTTGCTAAGAGTGAGATCATTCTTGTTGGGATGGTGAATTCTGTAAAATCTCTTGAAAATTGGGTTGTAGATTGAGAGCACTTCCTTCTTGGGTCTTCCCTTGGGAGCTACGTCAAGTCTAGAACTCTTTGGGATGAGGTGGCCAATCTTTTTTGGTTGGCCAATCTTGGTAGCGTACAGGTTGAAGAAGCACTAGAAGGGCCTTTCATGTTGTGTAGGGGCGTGTGTGTGTGTGATGGGAATGGGGTGGAGACATAGTGGACTAGTTCAAGTTCCATTCATGAGTGGGGGTAAGAACTATAGTCCATTGCAAAGTGGTTTTTAAGCATTAGAGATTGAAGGCTGTATTTGACTGTGCAAACCTTCCAGCCAGGAGGAGAGGTATTGGTGAGTACTTCTAATATGTCAAAGGCACTGATGAGGGCTTCTCGGTGAAGATCTTACTTCATAGATGATGGTCTTCAATGGCTTCAACTTTCAGTGTGTTTGTTGGTGAGAATATTGTTTGGGGTTCTCAAAATGGTGGCTAGGGCTCTGATGCCCTCGGTGAGGATGGCGATGGTTGATTACTACTTCAGTGACTTTGGCGCTTTGTTCTGATGGTGATTCACTGTTGCTCTGTAAATGCTATGGTGACTTCGCTAAAGATGGTGTCCTTCAATGGTATCTACTAGAGTCGACAATGGTGCCTGATGTTGTGAAACGGATGTAGTGTTGTTGCTGATAGGCTTGTGGTTGTAATGATCTGATGCCGACGACCAATTCGATGGACTTCAGACTGTTTCTATGATGATCCCAATGGTTGCATTGATGATGTTTGAAGACAATGCTGCCGCTGCACTTGTTTTATGGAGTGTTACATGAATTTTTGTTTGATGCCATTTGACAGAGATGATGGTGGATGATTCTGTAGATGGTGCTGTGAGGAAATACAATGGACTTCCATTGTGTTGCAATGGTGATTCTGACGACAGTGGTGGACTCAACTGATGTTGCTGAGGGCTCCAATGACATGGTTTATGATCTCATTGTTGTTCTACAAGATGGATGCTGTTGGTTATTGATGAAGATGAATGCTGTTGATGTTCTCTAGATGGATTGATGAAGAAGTGCTATTGCTGGAAGTTTCTGGTTAATGAAGATGGGAACCATTGTCGGAAGTTCATAATCCTATTTATAGGCTAAGATCCCAACTAAAAGATAATAACCCTAACTACAATTATATCAACAAAATAAATAAAAGATAAAATTCAAAGATAAAAACTAAATCAAATAAGATAAATCAAAATGACTGAATACTCTTAACTAGATGGATGTGTGGATGTACAAGGATGCAATTAAAAATGTGGTTATTCATAATAAGGTTGGAGGAGCTTTTATTGAAAATAAGATTTGTGAGACACTGTTAAGATGTTTGGTTATTTGAGAAGAACGTTGGTAGAGTTTTTTATGAGAAGAGTGAATGGAACGGATGATGTCTTTAGCAAAAGAGATTTCCTATAACAATTTGGTGGGGAACTTACGTTTATAGAAGATATAACAATAGATAGATGTGATAGGCGAGTGTTAATTTATGTGTCGAATCCTTGATCCGATAGAGGTAACCCTCCTCTATTTAGAAGAGAATTAGTCTGGAATTGTAGAAGAGGGAAGAGAATTTGAGAATTGAGGGAGAAGGAGAGAGATAGAGAGAGGGAGAATAGGCAATTCAATTGTATTGGATGCCTTTCAAATGAGCTAGAACCGAGCTTTTATACTTGTCCATCGCGGGAAGTTGGTGCCAATAAACTGTTGTCACTCCCAAATTCATATTAAAAAACATTAATCTAATTACAACATATTACTGCCATAATTCCCCCTTAATACAATAGTCCCAACTTAGGAACACGACAATTCTGCCCTCTTTAAACTAATTCTTGTCCTCAAGAATGTAGAGTAGATTGGCCACATTGGGAAACTACTGGAGAAGCTCTGGCAAGTATTCCTAGGTATTATTGTTAGGGTGCAGTGATGACCACTGAACTAATACTTGGGTTAGGGGAGCCCCTTGTTGGTAGGTTACCCTTTTGTCCAGAATTGCCACTGGTGTGGTTGCTGATTCTTCTCCATTGAGATGAGAGGGAAGGGCTTGACTGACCACATTATTTCCAGCTGACTTCTTCAGGAGAGACATGGAACACTGGATGAATGTGTGTTCCCTTAGGTAATTGTAGCGTATAAGTTACCTATCCAATCCTTGTGATAATTGGATAGGGGCCATAGAATTTGGGGCTTAGTTTAGAAACTAGCTACTTAGAGAGGGACCTCATGTGAGGTTGGTTGAGTTTGAGATACACTTCTTTCCCATCCTCGAACACCCTTTCACTCCTTTTCTTATTTGATAGTTGCTTCATCCGGTTTTGGGCCTTGGCCAATTCTATCTTCAAGGTCTGTAGAGTCTGTTGCCTATGCTGTAAATAGGCATCCATGACTGCTACTGTAGTTGGCCCTTCAGTAGATGGCAATAGATTAGGCTTGTAACCATATTGGGCTTCAAATGATGTCATATTAATAGAATGGTGGTGGCCAGAATTATATTACCACTGGGCCAATGACAACCATTTGTGCCATCTTTTAGGCTACAGAAAAACAGAAGCACCTCAGGTAAGTCTCAAGACATTGATTCACTCGCTCGGATCGGCCATTCGTCTTCGGGTGATAGGCTGTGGACATGTGAAGCTTAGAGCATTGGGACCTCAGTAACTCTTGCCAAAATAAGCTAGTGTACACCTTATCCCTATCAGAAACAATTGTTTGGGGTACGCTATGCAGCTTAACCATACTATCTAGGAAGAGCTTGGCTACTTCTTGTGCGGTAAACGGGTGGGATAAACTCAAGAAATGGTTGAATTTAGTCAACCTATCCACCACCACTAGGACACAATTCTTCTCTTCTGACCTAGGTAAGCCCTCTATAAAATCCACAGTGATATTGGCCCATGCTCGATCTGAGATGCCAAGGGGTTGGAGAAGTCCAGGTGCCATTGACTCAACTTGCACCTTTTGCATGTGTCACAATTGAGGACGAACTCCATCACTGACTTTTTTAAACTAGGCCAATGGAACACCTGTTTCGCCTTCCGATATTTGTTTTGAATCCCTAAGTGCTCTCCAAGGGGAGAATCATGCATGGTTTGAAAGATTTTGTTCTTTAAGGGCTCACAATCCCTGATCACCAACCTCCCACAATATCTAATCAACCCATTGAGTATATTGTACCCCTGTCTGCTATTGTAGTGAATGCTCAATTGCTCCATTAGTTCCCTTGTCCGTATCTCCTTGTCATAACTTGCTGCCACTTCTTGGTACCAATCCGGTACCAAGGCAGCGATGGCTACACTAGTTCCCTTCTCATGGCATCTTGATAAAGCATCCCCAACCACATTCTCTTTTCCCTTCCTGAATTGAATCACATAATTCAACCCCATTAACTTAGCCATACGTTTCCTTTGTAAGTTAGTGTGTTGTCTTTGTTGTAGAAGAAACTTAAGACCCTCATGATCGGTCTTGATTATGAACTGCTCCCCTTTCAAGTAGTGTTTCCATTTGTCCATTGGCATTAGTACAACCAATAGCTCTTTGTCATATGTGCTAAGGCCTTGGTGCCTTGAGGCCAAGGCCTGACTAAGGAAAGCCAAGGGCCGGCCATCTTGTGCCAAAATGGCTCCCAGCCCCGCGCCACTTGCATTGGTTTCCAGAGTAAATGGCCTATTAAAATCAAGTAACCCCAACACTGGAACCTCACTCATGGCTTATTTTAACTGACCAAATGTAGCCTTTGCTTTTTCATCCCACCTAAAGCCATCATTCTTTAATAATTCAGTCAAGGGTTTGCTAATCACCACATAGTTTTTCACAAATCGTCTGTAATAACCAGTCAGTCCCAAAAACTCCCTGACATTAGTTGGTATAGGCCAAACAACCATAGCAGATATCTTCTTAGGGTTTGTGCTAACTCCAGCACTAGAAATCACATGCCCCAAGTACTCCACTTATTTCTGAGCAAAGACATTTGGACTTCTTGATATACAACTGATTGAATCTAAGGACTTGGAATGCAATCCTAAGGTGTTCTAGGTGTTGGGACAAAATAGGGTTGGAGATCAATATATCATCAAAGAACACTAGCACAAATTTTTTGAGATAGGGTTCAAAGATGTGATTCATTAGGGTTTAAAATGTGGCTGATGCATTGGTTAATCCAAATGGCATTACTATAAACTCGTAATGTCTATGGTGGGTTTTAAAGGCTATTTTGGGAATGTCGATTGGGTTCATTCGGATTTGATGGTATCCGGATCTTAGGTCTAGTTTGGAAAAGACCAAGGCATGGCTTAATTCATTCAATAATAGGTATTCAATAATTGGGATAGGAAATTTGTCTTTGACTGTTATAGTGTTTAACTGGCAGCAGTCAATACAAAAATGCCAGGTCCCATCCTTTTTTTCACCAAGAGGACATGTGAGGCAAATGGGCTTTTGCTGGGACAAATTATAGAATGGTCCAACATTTCTTTAACTAATTTTTCAATTTCGATTTTGAGTTTGGGAGGGTACCTATAAGATTGAATATTAACTGGTTCTACATTAGTTTGTAGGGGAATAGAATGGTCAAATGGTCTCTTAGGGGGAAGGTCCTTAGGTTCTGCAAATAAGTCCTGAAATTCAATCAGTAGTGTATCTAGGGAAGTCAATTCATGTACTTGCCGTGGGGATGTTGTCTAATTGCTGGCTGCCATCATACATTGTCCCATTTGTTCCGCTTGATCCTCCATCTCCTCCCTGGCTTCAATTGAAAATAATTGAGCCACTTGGGAGAGTTTGTATTTGAGTAGTTTCTGTAGCTGTTTTTCCTTAATCATCTTGTAGGCCCTTGATTCCACATTAACTTGGAGGGTTACCCTCTTCCCTTGTCCAATGTGACTTCCGTCTTGTTGAAGTCGAAGTTGATAGGGCTTACCCCCTTCATCTAGTCAACCCCCAAAATGATCTGACATCATGTTCATATGTTTGCCTCGTCTCATCCTAGAAGATCAGTGAGGACAAAGTAGTTTTATCGGTTATAGAGTAAATAGACAATTAGAAATAATACCCAAATGTTATTAGTTTGTATTTGAGGGTTAAACTGTAATTGTCCTATCCCAGTAGGTTATATTGGGATGTCCTCCCTCTATTATAAATAAAGGGCAAAGGGTAGCCGAGAGAGACATACACAAGAGAGTTCTCATTTCTATTGTAACGGATATCGTTTGTTTTGAGAGAGAAAGGCTAGTGATTGTGAGATAGCTTTGTAATCTTTAGGGAACGAAGACTTGATGTACTCAGGAATAGGAGGGAGGGAACTAACTGTATACTGATCGCTCATTTGGAATAAGAAAGCTGCTCAAATGGGTGTTTTGACTGCTGGATGGTTACAATTCTTGCAATATGAACCATGATAAAAACTGGTGTCTTGTGGTTTGATCTTTCTGATTTATATCTTGAATTGTGATTTCTTTATAAAAACTGGTGTCTTGTGGTTTGATCTTTCTGATTTATATCTTGAATTGTGATTTCTTTACTTTCTGTTTTATTCAATATATGATTACTGACTAATCCGAGAGTGGTGGAAGAGTATTTGTGAGAGATTAAATCATCTATTCTCGCCTAAACTGGTAAGTCTAAATCAACACATCCCCCAAGCTTTAACAACCATAGATCAGCTTCAAAGGTCTCCCCCTGCATCATCCAACAAAATCCCAAACAGGCTGACTTACTCAAAACTTTACTCCCATTAGCTACTGTCACTGAGAGGGGCTACGTGTTTGGTAGCTCACAGTTCAATCTCTTGGCTGTCCCTTCGTCAATAAAACTGTGGGTACTCCCACTGTCAATCAATACCATGAGAGTGCCTTCTTGAACTTTTCCCTCAACCCTGATGATCTTATTACTGGCCACTCCCTTTATGGCGTGTAGTGAATTTGCTCCGTTATCCTCCACCTCCCAATCATCAACCAAGACCACGGTTTCTTCCTTGCAAGAGCAAGAGCAATTGTCTCTTGCATTGGTATTCGGGGAAGTACTTATCCCCACACCAATAGCATAGTCCTACTTGTCTTCATTGCTCCAAAAGTCTTCCTTGCGTAGGAGCAGGAGGTGGCAATGCTTGAAACTTGGTCCTTGCCCTTACTCTGAACATCTCCTTTCCTTGCACCCTTCTCGCGAGTTGTGTTAAGCCATAATTTCCTCCCCTGCCTTGATTCCTCTGATTCCTCATCAACGCTTCTATCGTCAACTCCTGCAATAGGGCATTCTCAGCCGCTTCTTGCATCATTCTTAGCCTCATCATCTTTTCCATGGGTTTGAGATCATCACTCAACCCACTAAAAAAGCTTGACACGAAATACTCTTCGATCATGTAAGAATTTCAATTGAGCATAAGCGACTTCAACTCCTCAAATTTGAGTTGGTATTCCTGCACCGATTCACTTTATTTCATCTTATTAAATTCCTCCACTATATCCATGGTGGTTCTCTTCCTGAACCTCTCGCACAATCACTTCACAAATTCATCCCAATTATAGTCATTCCTCACTCTTGACCACTCTTGGAACCATACGTCCCCTACATCGTTCAAATAGGCCACTGCCAGATTGACTCTCTGGTCATTTGCCACCTGGTGTATACTAAACAACTTCTCGCACCTCTAAACCCACCAGCGTGGTTTCAATTCATCAAACACAGCTAATTCCAATTTTAGAACTAGAAAATTGGAATGGTTTGAATTTACCGGAACTTCTGACCTCTCCACACCATTGTCTCCAATTACAGCTGGATCAATCTCCACTTTTGACGATCCAGCCACTCTTTGGCTAGTGCCAATGCTTGGCAGTATTGGATTCATCCTTTCACGAAGGGGACTATCAGGGGATAACCTCACCTAAGCCTGACTCGGTAACATTAGCATAAATGTTGCATCTGATCGCACATGTTGCTTTGTTCTTTCATCTCTTGTCGGATCTCATTGCACATGTCTCCACGCAAACAATCTAAGGCCTCCTCCAACTTCTTATGAACCACCACTCCAATTGCATCCTCCATGGTTCCTACTTGTGTCTGCACCTCCATCACCATGTCTATCACTTGTTGGAGTTGCAGTTCTATTTGCTTCATGCGTGTGCCATTTGCCATTGCACTAAAATCATTGGAATCTGGCCAGGAGTGTTGTTCTAATACCATTTTGTCAAATCCTTGATCCAATAGAGGTAACTCTCCTCTATTTAGAAGAGAATTAGGCAGGAATTGTAGAAGAGTGAAGGGAATTTGAGAATTGAGGGAGAAGGGTCAAGAGAAGAAGAGAGAAATTTAGAGAATAGACAGTTCAATTGTATTGGATGCCTTTCAAATGAGCTAAGACCGAGCTTTTATACTCATCCTCCGGGGGAAGTTGGTGCCAATAAATGGTTGCCACTCTCGAATTCAAATTCAAAAACGCCCATCTAATTACAACTTATTACTTCCATAATTCCCCCTTAATACAATAGTCCCAGCTTATGAACACGACATTATTGTGGGACCTATTGGAATTGAGGATTGATATGTTATTTTGCTACTGGTCTTGAAGCATAAATTCTTGGCATGCTATTGGGAAAAGCTGTGACAATCATTTTCCTCTTAATGAAACCATGCACGTGTTGAAAGTGGCCAAATTCTTATACACTTGACCTGACTTGGCAACTAGAGGGCATTTATTCCCTGTTTTATCTGGCCTCTTTCCAAGCATTGTATGAATTTTGGTTGCAATGATATTCAAGAGGGGTTACAGAAGTCTTGCACTCCAGCTTCATTTTGTGTCAAGCACATTTGGTGGGAACAGAAATATAGGATGTTTGAGGACGATGGATAATTTTCTTGTTACATACATTGTACTGAGTGATGGCGATTAATTTTCCTGAACCTTTTTAGATTTTAGCAGCTGTTATGGATTTCACAGGGGGGGCTGTTTCTTCAATGAAACTATTCTATTCTAATTTTGCATGCACTTGGATCCACGTGTGAGATGTGCCGCTCTTCTGCCAGATCTTTTTTTTTGTGAATAATATATATATAGTGGCCATGGAATGAATGATATTGGATATATAATTGAATTAATTAGTTTTCTTTTCTTTTTATTATTTGTTTCCATATAAAACCCAGCTTAGTTGACTACTTATATCACCATTTTAAAACATTTTCAGGAAGATTTGTCCCTGGTTGTTACACGCTGGCAGTCTCAGAGGCACTCCCAGAAGATCTGCAGGTTTGTAATTTTTGTACTGTTGCTGGAATTCACGAATTTTGTTATTACTCTGGAAATTGGTCAGTATTACCTTCTCTTCACAAGGTGGCAAACTACATTTCTCTGCAATAACAGCAGCTAGCTACATGGATGGATGGATGGATGTCTGTCATCATCCTTGCTAGAAATCAGTCTACAATCCACCTACTGCTACTGAATTATTTCTCAACCCGAAATGCTCCGACTCTTAGGCACTCCTGAATATCTCTATCTATCATATTGAAAAGTTCTAGGTCCCCTGCCTACCTCCATTTGCCGAATAATTAATTATTACCTATATAATAATAATAATAATAATAATAATAATAATAATAATAATAATAATAATAATAAAGCTTGAAACATGTAAAAACTGGGTGCTGGGTGCTTGTGTGTGTGTGTGGATTTGAATTTATTGTTTCATTTTGTTTTTAACAAAAGCACAGGCAGCTTTTTCTAGTGGATCTTTGAATTTGGAGTACTATCGTTCTTTTCTTGACTATTAATTGTTCATTTTATTTATTTATTTATTTTTTTTGTAGAATCTCTGCGAAGATGAACGAGTTCAATATGTTCCCCCGAAACGTGTATGATCGAAGAATGGCTGAAACATTATATACTTTTTCGCTTTCAAATCAACTGTGTGGATGCTTGGCTTGAATATGTATGGCATATGGCACTTGGCAGCATCTAAAGCTTTCTCCATGAATCAAAGCCCGAGACTCCGTTTCAGTTTTCAGATTTTTACATCTTTTAGTTCATTCAGTTGTTTCAACAAAAAAAAAAAAAAAAAAAAAAGGAAAAAAATTAATTTACCGGTCAAGTGAATTACATCTCAAGATCTGCAAAATAAATTTAATTTATATATTTTTCTTTTGGGTATGTGAAAAGGAATATGAAATTGAGACCAACCTCTTATAATTTCATCATCTTTACTCGCATACGACCCTAATCTTAATACCTCTGTACCCACAATTCTCATATCTATGAACTCCACCCAATCCCGTTCAATTTAAATTAAAAAATAATATATATTTATTCATTTCTATCTCAATTTCTTATAAATGTGATATGATAAAATAAGGATACAATATGATATGATTAAAAATGACAAGTCAGGTTGATGATAGAAGACGCCGGCTAGACAGCTACTTCCGCTGCTGCTGCCGTTGCAGAGTGAGATCGATACAAAACTACTTTATTTTATATATAAAGCACAATGGTTAGTTGGTTGGGCGGCTGCTGCTTCTCAAATTTGCTTTAACCCAAGGAACAACAACAAATGCAATCAGCCGGCCCCAATCAATCCAAATTCCTACCACCACCTACCTACCTGGGTGTGAGTACTTGCTGCTGCAACATTAACTAGAACTAGCTTCGCCAACAGTATCATCATCACCATCCTAACAAGTTCATGCCATGATGAAGCACTTGATAGTTAATGCTCTTCTACTTCTAATACATACAGGCATTGCACTGCACTATTAATCAAGTACACGCAATACATTTACCATAGTTTAGACAACAACAACTTATTTAAGCTTGTTTCATTATACATTGATGATGATCCATACAAGGCCAGAGTTTATTATTCCTTGTTCTTTGTGATTGAAAGATCACAAATTTTAGTTATAAAACCTATTGGTATTATTGTGCTTTTAAATTACATTTTGGAAAACAACTTCTAGTTCTTATAGTGAAACTCACCATATTATTATTTTCTTTTAACATTAATAGATACAACACTACACTCTGCTACTGCTAACATTAATAGATACACCCTGCTACCAAACCCTGCTTCTATTAACACTACTTTTACAACATAGCACAAACAAACATAGAACACCACAGCACTCCCAACAAAGCACAACAATGCCAAACAAATTTATAAAAACCTCTTATATATATATATTATAAAAAAGAAAACTAAACTAGGATAGAAACCTCTTTGAAAGGTACGGACAACGCTGTGCATCTAAAAAACAGGGTAAATACACTAACCACTCTTGAGGTAAGGATTAATCCAATAGACCACCCCTCTATTTTCAAAAATTAATATTGGCAATCCTGGGATAGCACCCTTCTGCTATTAAACAACCTTTAAATTTTCAAAAAAGGCCTCAAATCTTCTCTTTCTTCCGTTTCCGTCTCTCTATGGGCTAACTTCTCACTCCAGTTCTCTTCCCTTCTGCAACAGTGGCAGCGGCAGTATCTCCCTCCCTCTTCTCCCCAACAATGGCTGGGATTGAATCCCAGCATTGCTGGGTATGTTTCCCTAATGATGCTGGGATTCAAAACCCAAGAGTGTTGGGATTAAAAAAAACCCAGCAAAGCCTAGGTTGCCGTGTTATCGAACCCAACAATAGGCGGGTTGAATCCCAACTATTTCCCTCCCGCCCCTCTCTCTCTCTGGCTATCACCCACAGGTTGAGGTTCATGGTGACTAGGGCTTTGTGATCTTTGCATCTCGACCAAGAGTTTCGGTTCTTCAATCGGAAAATGCCATCAACCCCTAGCTGGATTCTTCAAATCGTCAAAGAACCCAACAACCAATTTGGAGTTCAAATAGAACCCCCAACATCGACACCAGTAATTTTAGAAAAGGGAAAGAAGAAAGGTAAAGAGGAGAAAAAAATACACGGGTACAATGGTCAACTTACCTTATTGTATGACACGGGAAGTCCTTGTTATTTCTCAGACTATTGGGAGATCCCTCTAATTATGCCAAACCTCAGAGTGGTTAAATGTATTTTACCCAAAAACCTATCCTCTTCAACCCCCAAAAATCGAATTGAGACATTTTACAGACCACGGCTCCCGTAAACAACCATTTTCATAATATTAGATTAAGAAGAAACAGATGTTACCAACTTGCCAGAATTAGCCATGCTTGTCACTTCCAGAGTAATTTTTTTAAGTAGTAGTATTTTAAAAAAAATTACCAAAATAGTACCGGGCTAAAAATAATTACAAATCTTAGTATGGTAGTACCAACCTAAGTGCAGAAAACAATAAATACACTTGGCAAGTGCGATTATTGATTCCATTGCCAAGCGTGTTCATTGACAAAATAATAAACGCCCTTGGCAATCGCGTTTATTGTTTTTATGGAAAAAAAAACACTGCACGCACATCTCTCAAGTTCATCCATGCCTTTTACCTTTCTAATACTTGTTCGGTAATTATTTCCAACCCAATAATGTTTCACTTCTGCTAAGAGGGGGGTTAATTCTGACACAGTCCTCAGCTAAGAGGGCAAAGACTCCACCGAGTAGAATTCAGAAGAATCAAAACAACAAAAGATGCAGCAACAAGGATATACATCATCAATCAGAGGCCTATAAAGCAGGCTAATTGGTCTTAGCTTCATGGCATGAACTAGCACTGACATATCTACCTCCCTAATTACAGATCAATGCTTCTGCTCTCTCAATGCAGTTTAACTCCAACAATCTTCAGTTACTAACATGATGTTCCACAGAGAGAGAGAGAGAGAGAGAGAAGAGAGAGAGAGAGTTTATAGCACCCCAAGTCTACCAGTACTTTCCCTTCTAGACAGCCTAAATTGAATATAAGGATCCATATTTAAGAGGAGGAAGATGA
Organism: Diospyros kaki; assembly: GCA_036245055.1. Classification (NCBI taxonomy): domain Eukaryota; kingdom Viridiplantae; phylum Streptophyta; class Magnoliopsida; order Ericales; family Ebenaceae; genus Diospyros; species Diospyros kaki. The sequence goes on from BSEG01000003.1 coordinate 12,431,578, forward strand.
GCCTACCATGGTGCTAACCTTCTTCAGCAGGCCTTTTATTTCGCTTTCCAGTTTGGCTCTTGTTTCTGGTGAAAGATTATCCCCAGATTTCTCCAGCATTGACGTCATCATCTCCAAATTCTGTCTTATATAGAAAAGGTCCTGCGCCTCCCCTCCTTGAGTTTTCAAACCATGAGGCTCTGCTGGAGCCTTGGATCCATCCTTGCTCTGGACGGGCATTGGCACAAGCAGGTCAACATCTGCTCCAGAAAGCGCCCTTGAAGCAGCCGAATGAGGATGGAGGCGGTAGTTGACTAGGGCTGGCCCAAAAGGGCTGCTCTTTTCTAAGCTACGAAAGGCATCTCTAGCATCAGAACCGCTATTGAAAACAACCTGTGCTGTACCAGAATGATTCAAAGGCTGTGTTGCTGATTCATTCACCGGCCCAAACCCACAAAAAGTTGCAGCCAGAGCCTCTTTTGAAGGCACTGGAAATCCATGAGCAAACCTCAAGAGAAGAGCAGTTTCTGAAGCCTCTCCATTAACTTGAACTGTCCCAAGATCAGGTTTATCTCTTTTTCTCCTCTTTCGCTGGGGTTTACCTTCAACAGTAGTGGTGTTCACCCCTGGCAAAGTTTTACCCACCGAGCTAGGTTCAGTAGCATTTCCATTCAAATCCGGGATGGCAGGACTAACTTCAGTTGTCAGATTGTAAGCAGGCGTTTTCTCCTTTTTCTTCCTCTTCTTGGGCCCAGGCTTGTCATCAGGAGAAACTAGGCTCATCAGTCCCTGAAACTCAACAAATGAGCTATCTTCAGCATTTTTCACAATAGCATCGGGCTTGCTGTTCAGATACAATGAAGCAGCCCCTCCCTTCTCCTTGTTATTTAGCTCATCGGCATTTTGGGATGAAGGACCCGAAAGTGGCACATCTTTAACGAGTGAGCCAAAGTTAGGATTGTTTCCATTCACATCAGTTAAGCCATTATTATTCTTAGTTCTAGATTGCACAGAAGCAGCTTTGTCCCTCTTTCTCTTCTTCAACTCAGACCTGTCAGGCGTAATGAGCTTGGTTGCATGTGTCTCTTGTACCAATGAGCCCGGTGTAACACAGTTCCCATTCAAATCGGGCAAGTCCACCGCTCCTTTAGCCTGCAGAAGCTTTGGGGTTTTTCCTGCCTTCTTTCTTTTCTTCTGTACTGACAGAACATCCGGTGCAGGGCAATCTGTCTCCTGGAAATTTATTACCAAAGACCCCCTTTTAAGATTCGAGATTGCATCTGAAAGGCCAGGAATGTTTTCATTATTTGAATTGACAGTAGCTACTTCCTTCTTCTTTCTCCCCTTCCCTTTAGAAGTCACATTGAGCCCTAGGTGACAGTAGCTACTTCCTTCTTCTTTCTCCACTTCCTTCTTCTTTCTCCTCTTCTTTGAATCTTTACCCACTAAACCAGGGTAGTCAGCAGAGTCATTTATATTTGGTGTGCCAGCAAAACTGTGTGTTCCCCGGGATTCTGTAGATCCTCCTACCATTTCCTTTGCTTCATCTATCGGAACTTCACCTCCAGGTAATGTTTGTAGAAGATGCACCTCTGTAGACTCTTCTGCAGGTTCATGCCTATAATCATCCATCTCCTGGTTGGGCTTCTCATGAAACACAAATCTTCTAAATTCAGAAAAAAATCTATCAACCGAATCAAAATTTTTACTTTCACTAGGATAATAACAATCTAGAGCAGCAAAACGAAGTTCAGAGAGCATATCCAGCGAGCATGCCTTTGTTGCTTCTAGTATTGCTGAAGCAGTAGGCCCTTGAATTGCTTTTTTGAAGACCTTGTTCTTTAACTTCTTCCCAGTATGCTTTCCAATTGGAAGGGAACCTACCGGCTGGACAGAGATCCTGTTAGTGCCTTGCCCTCCCTGAGGAACTCCCTTACCGTTTTCCGTTTGATTTTCTTCTGAATCGGGCAAGTTTTTGCATGCCCAGTTAGTATTTACGTATGGAGGTGACAAATACTTGCTTCTTCTTCGTTCCCTTGATTCATATCCTTTTTTGAATTTTCCTCCACTTCCTCCATCATCAGCAACTTCAACATTTCCATTTCTAGCTTCAGAGTCGTTTTCCTCTTTGTTACGGGAGCTCAGTGCTATTCCTTCTTCAGAGAGCCCACTCTTGCATTTCTTAAGCACGATATCCTTCTCTTCTTCACAAAGCTCAGCTAAGTCTTCAACCTTATTTTTTGATACTGTACCCACTGTAACCCCCGACTGTTTCAGTCCATTTTCAGCACTATGTTTAAGATCACTTGTTCCCCGTAATTGATGTATTGACAATTGGCGGTGCCCAATGAAACGATAGAAGGCTGACAACCAATTTTGCGTAGAAGCAATTTTGAGCTTCCCAGGTGTAGAACCATCATATGCAAGGCATTTGATTAATGCAAGAAAATTTCTAGGTTCAAACTCAGTAATATTTTGACCAACTTCGAACATTTTGTCTTTTGGCATCAAAATCCCTTTCATCCTTCCGCATGACCTGCCAATGAAGCTGTCACGACCTGAAAATAGCAGAATTGGTGGGATGTGTCTATGAAAGAAGAAATACCAGAATTGGTGGAGGAAATACCAACAGCGTCGGACCGTCCTCCCCAAGCGAAGCGAACCACCGCGGCCGGTTCCTCCAGGCAGCGACGACGCCACCGAGCACCCTCTCCAGTCGGAGGAGCTCGCTGTGGCACGATCCAGAAGATGAACGGGCTCGCCGGAATAGGCCCCTCAGAAGATTGCAGAAAACGGGATAGGAATGAGGGAGGACAGAGACAGAGATATCGCCGGTGGGGCGTGAGAAAGAAAAGAGAAAAAATCGATGAGATGCACGGGGACTCGCCAGAAACTGGCCGGAATCGCAGAGAGGAGAGGAGATCTCTCTCTCTCTCTCTCGGGGTCTCTCTATACAGAGTGGGGAACCCTAGGTTCCTCTTTTGTGTACATATCTACCTGCCGGGGCCCCGCGACCACGCCGCCCAGATGGGTCGCGGGTCGCCCCATCGGGTTCGCCAGGTTGGCGGGTTCTATTTAACCCCCATTTTTTTTCTTTTTTATTATTACTTGTTATCTATTGTTTTATTATTATTATTTTTTATTATTAATTAATTTTTTTTATTTTAATCTATCTATCTATCTTGATATTATAAAATTTTGCCCATAATGTATTTTCATCTTCTTTAAAAAAATAAAATTTAACTAAAAAGACTAAAAAAAATATGAGTTCTTAGTTTGCTTTCTGTATTTTAGTTTATTTTTAATATATAATTAGAAAAACATAATAAATAGATTAAAAATACTTAGAAAAACATAATAGTTTAAAAAAATAATAAAAGATATTATAAATAGAAATAAAACTATTAAAAAATGTAAGTTTAATGATTCTAAATGATGCTTAATGTTACTTTCAACGTGTATTATAATTTAGGTTCACTTAGAAGACAAAGATCACCTCCTAAGAATTTGCAAAGAAATAGAGTAAAGAAAAAAGAAAAGTAAGTTTTTATTTAATCTTGATATCCTAAATACACATGATTCTCACACTTTATCCTATTCTTTATACAATTGGTGCGAATTCTACTCCTACATGCATCTCATGAATCTTTTATTTTCATTTCAATTACATTTATCATTTCATTTAACTCATAATTGTAGCAATAAATTGGCAATAATTTAACAAGAATTCACATTCTCCCACATTCTAGACTTGGTCCCTTTAATCTCTTAGTTTAGTAGGAACTTTTCTCTGCCTCTTGCTTCTTCTTTTGGTTACATTTGGTGATGGTGGCCTCAACAAGTTCTTATCATTTCCCTCCCTCTTGAAAATGAATTTGTCCTCAAGTTTGAAGTTGGAATGTATAGCAATGAGTTGATGGTAATCTTCCCATGTAATCGCTCCTCCAATGGTAGTCCCTGCCACTAAACTAGACTTTGCTTTCTCTCTTGCCTTTGGTGTGAGACTAGTTTGGAATTGATAATAGCTAAGGGAAGAATTAGGGGTTTGTTTGTAACACTCCGTTCTCCAAGCGTGTTACTAACTTATGAAATTTAGAATCTTTTTCAATTACACTTAGATTCTAATATTTCTCAATATTTTTTTTATGCCTTTAACATAACATCCTAAATAAAAGCAAAGTTAAGATAGCTAATTAGAATTAGTCTATATTAGAACCTATTGTGACATGAACCTCTAGAGAAGCAGATTGACCTAGAGAACTCCGAGAGACAGATTGACCTAGAGAACTCTGAGAGACGAAGATCTCTTTGTAAACATGGTTAAGTGTGTTCTTGGAGAAACTATGATGCCCACTCTTGAAAATCCCACTACTAAGAGAAATCAGGATAGTGGGACGCCAAAGGAAATGGTACAGACACAAATTGAATAAAAACATCTCACATTCCCATTGCTCATTGGCAAAACTACAAAAATCGATTACAACATTCTATATACAACATTAGCCTCTTTGGCTTGGTCACCCATACATCACAAAATATAATGGCACAACATACTAAATATATATAACCTCTCTCCTCATGCTCTTAAAAAAAAAAAAAACCATGGATCTTTAATAAGAATGTCACTATACACATGCTACCCAAGACTCAAGTTTCACCACACTCAACCCTTCCCTTAACCATTATCCTTATCTGGAATGATGCAAAGCAAGAGTGAGTCACAAGACTCAGCAAGTATAATCAAGCATATCAGAAGCAATAGGAATTACCAATGTGAATAGAGCAATGGAAACACAATAAGTACAAATTACTCATAACATTCACATAACCTATTTCCATACCTTACTGTATCACATATCAACAATATTATCACATAATCATCATGAGGACCAATGTCCTCCCACACATTGGATTTACACCAGGTGAGCATTAACAATATCATATCATCATAAGGATCAATGTCCTCCCACGCACTGGATTCTCACCAGGCGAGCATCTAGAGCCGAAGCTCCCCATGCACTAGTCCACACTATGATTGAAGTTTAAGGAATGATAATGTATAACCCTATTTAGGGTTAATGTTGGTTAAGAACTTATGTTATGTATTAAGTTATGTTGAGAACTTATGTTCCATTAATGAATAGCCTTGTATTAAGGATTAAGTTCAAGAAGCGATTATATAAGAGTTGATTTATGATTAATGTTAAGATGTCAGGTTCGATTCTAGGTTTCGCATTTGATGTATATGATGATTCTCTTTCGAGATAAATGTATGGAAATTTTGGGATGGATAAGAGCAATTATATGGTTTAGTCGTGGTTTTAAATAGAAAAAAATTATTATCTCAGAATTATCCCAGTTCAGTAACGTGCCCAAAAAAGCGGGGAGTTACAGTCTCCAAATTTCTCGGATCCATAATCATAGTTACCAAGTCAACCTTACATTCGAACCACACTATCGGGTCCTAACGTCCATCCGGCTTCCATTATTCATTGCAAATAGTAATCGTATACTGGAATAATGTATGTACGTGAATAGTACACCAGGTAAGTTCTCAGGAAAGAAAGGTAGATCACAAATAGACACACTTAAATACCAAGTCTTTCCTTAGCCAGAACTTTTCTAGACATGCACTTTCACTACACCACACTTAAATTCATAACCTTTAAGACTTCATCCGTCAATTTCTGAATCTAAAAATAGGGGTTTCGTCTTATGAACCATTAGTTTCTTTCTCCTAAGCCTTCACTTGGGGTTCCTACTAACTGGTTCTATTAATATCGGATCCTCTTAAGTCTCCAAGTCAAACTTCTCCTAAGTCTCCAAATAACATCCCGCTCTAATATCAACTATATCAGAGTCATTTAAGTCTTTCAATAAACTTAAGCTCTGATACCAACTATAACACTCCAAATTTCTTGAGCGTGTTATAACTTAGAATTTCGGGAATATAAAAATTTTTCATACCACAATCGCTGTTATACGTACAAATTCCAAAAAACCCTAATTTTCACCTTCTCAGCTTAACAAACCCAATATTAAATAGTTAAGACATGTGCTAAAATTTCAAATGCGGAAGCTAGATCGAACCTGATATGGTTCACAACCATAACGCTTTATTTATCATACATAAAATCGTTCAAGACGTCTACAAAATATATTACATGGACATCATCTCTAACAAGTGATAACTAAACGTCTTAAACATATTCAAAATTACATAGGTTCGCATATAAACATAGGTATGATAAACATACTACAAGCAGCAAAATAAACTTATTCTTCAGCTACCTCCTTTCCCTTAGAGCTGCTCGTCGAACCTAGAACGTTTGAATATTCCAGGGACATAGTCCAATTAGAAGATGAATCTTCTAGAGAGAAAACTCCAAAAACAGTTTATATCGATGCATGATCAGGTATAAAATGTATGAGAAGACAATGAGAACTACTCTGAAGTGCCTTGTGAACACGTCGGTCTTCTCCAACGAGGGCTTTCTCAATGGCGCACGCATAGCGCCTCTCGGGAGGTCCCTAACCATGTCACTTTGGCTCGACCTCATAGAACTCATGCAAGCACCACATCCATTGTTCCTTAGACTCACGGTCTTCCCCACGAGAGCTTTCTCGATGGCGCACACATAGCGCCTCTCGGGGGATATCCGACTTTTACCCTTGGCCAACAACGATTGAGTGCAACAGTATAGCCACACGAATTTTATAAATGCAACAGTTAATAAGCCAACAACATATATTTTTCAAAAAAATACATTTCATATATGCAAAATGATTTCACGTAGAAGAACAATAAGAGTTTACGTACAAGAACTTCACAAAATATGTCTCATGCAATAGGAGTCTCTCATAAGAGAATAAAAAATAGGATTTGGAGTATAGAAGTCTCACCTTACAGGTTTATCTCTTAGACGATATGGTTTCATTGCAAACGGCCTAGGTTTCTGCAGAAAACACGCATTTTGGTAAACCTAAACTTAAATATTTTTACATAGAGTTGAAGGGTATTAAAGTAGGGGTATAACAGAAAATTTGAAGAAAAATAGACCCCTCACGCGCCCTGGAAAGGTGGGCCACGCGCCCTCACACGCAGCCACCTTCCGGCGCGTGTAACTCACGCGCAGGCACCAGATTTTGGATAACATTGCGTCATTTTCGTATTTCGGCCATATCTCCCTCGTTTTAACTCTGATTCAACCCCCGTTTGAACCTACGCGACCCTCTCTTCCCCCTCTACAGGATTAATAAAAAAAAGGGACTTATCTTGCTTTTTTTCTAACTGATTTTGGCAAATTCTGGCGAAGGTTTGTAACTCCGACGAGACTCGTTCTCCCCGGCTTCTCCTTTGATTTCTTCCCACCTTCTTACTGAACTTCCTCGTCTCTCTCTAGAGAAAGCTCCTCCTCTTAGAGTGCTTCACTCCTCAAAGCTCTCTTGAATGGTTTGAGAACAACTCATGGTGCCTATTTATAGATTACTTGAACCAATCATATTATGCCACTTGTCACAATCTTAGCCATGGACTCCAAAGACTCAAAGCCATAATTGAGTGGCTTTTGAAATCTAAAACTAGAATGAATTGAACTTTTGAAATCCAAGCTAATACCCCAAAGTTCTTCCAAATAACATTTTGGCCTTTATTTCAAGTCCTCAACTTTAATATTTTACCACATGAGCTTAAAATTTCATCCTTATTTCATTTGAATAATTCTCTAATTACAATTACACCCTCAAACATCAAATTTATTGAGATACTTAAAATCTCAAATTACTCGATATGTATGATTTTTGGGAAACCCTTACCATCATTCAGTCTTTTTGACTACAACTTAGCTTAACTGAAAAATCGTCTCTGATTTGATTTCTTTCAGCGTCACAAATCTCGCCTCTAGACGCTCATAAAAAATATACCTTTACCCTTAGGTATCTAAGCTCTAGGGCACTCCCTGCGACCGATTCGGTCACTTGTTGCCATTTCAAGCATATTTTTTGATATTTTAAACTCACTTAAAATACGTGACATCTTACGAAAATATGGGATATTACAGGACGAATGGCAGCCCTAGGGCATTTTCTCTCCAAGTTAGCTGAGAGAGAACTCCCATTTTTACGAACCTTAAGGGCTGGAAAAAAGTTTGAGTGGACATGACAGTGCCAGAATTCATTCGAAGCATTAAATGAGTACTTGAAAGAGGTTCCTCTACCAACACGTCCAGAAACTAGAGAGACATTATACTTATATTTGGGAATAAGCGACGAAGCGATAAGTGCAACATTGATTAAAAAAGGACATGTGGATCGACCAATATATTATGTCAGCAAGGTGTTGCAGGGCCCAGAGACACGTTACCCCTTTGCTGAAAAGGTGGCGTTAGCTCTACTAAATGCCTCCCGAAAGTTGAGGCCTTACTTCCAAACTCATTCAATTATCGTACTTACAAATCAGCCATTGCGGAGTATTTTACAAAAGCCTGAATGTTCTAGTCGCGTTACCAAGTGGTCAATTGAGTTGAGTGAATATGATATCCAGTATCAACCTCGATAAGCTATAAAGGGGTAGGCACTAGCTGACTTTATTATGGAATGTACACACTCTAGCAAAAGGAGAGAAAATGAGCAAGCAGAAAGGCTATTGTTTGTAGATGGAGCATTTAGCTCACAAGGAAGTGGCACTGGGATAGTCCTTGTACCCCCCGAAGGAGAAACGCTAGAGTACTCTCTACGATTTGATTTTCCAAGTACCAACAATGTGGCCGAGTATGAGGCATTAATTGCAAGAATGAAGTCAGCACAAAAATTGGAGGTATCACAACTGATTTCCCATAGTGATTCCCAATTAATTGTACAGCAGTTTCATGGACAGTACGAAGCCAGAGAGCTGGTGATGACACAATACTTGCACAAGGTAAAGGACCTAGCACAGATGTTTCTGAGTTTCCACTTAATACAAATAAATAGATCGCTCAACGGACACGCAGACACTTTATCCAAATTAGCGGCCACTAAAGAAACAACAGGGCGAACAGTATTTGTTGAGGTGTTTCATCAACCAAGCATTGAAGAGAAAGAAGTGTCATGTGTGGAAGCAGGAATGGAGTGGCGGATGCCCTTCTACCGCTACCTAACCAGCAATGAACTACCCAATGATCCACATGAAGTAAGGAAACTCAAGATACGGGCTGCAAGATTTACTATTATAAGTGGGGTACTATACAAGCGAGCTCACACCGCACCTCTTCTCAAGTGTTTAGGTCCCCAAGAGGCTGAATATACCCTGGCAGAAACCCACAGTGGGATATACGGAGAACATTTGGGAGCACGAGCCCTAGCAACTAAAGTCTTGAGAGCCGGTTTCTTTTGGCCCACGTTACAATCAGATGCATCAAAGAAAGTTAAGTCGTGCGACAAATACCAGCGACATGCCCCAATCCAATCTGCTCCGATATCCCAACTACAACCTATGTTCCAGCCTATACCATTTACCCAATGGGGTTTGGATATTTTAGGTCCATTCCCACAAGCGCCAAGGCAAAGAAAATTCTTATTGGTAGCCACAGACTATTTCATTAAATGGATCGAGGCTGAGGCATTGGCCACCATTACAATAAGAAAAGTAGAATCAATGATATGGAAAGACGTAGTGTGCCGGTTTGGGGTACCAAGAATTATCGTTACAGACCATGGAAAACAGTTTGATTGTGACTCCTTCAGAAAATTCTGTGATGGCCTAGGGATTCGTCTACAGTTCTCCTCAGTGGCATACCCACAGGCAAATGGGCAAGCTGAGGTCAGTAATCGAACTATATTACATGGCCTAAAGACCCGCCAGCCTCGAAGGAGTTAGGGGAGCATGGGCTGATGAGCTATCATCAATTTTGTGGGCATATCGAACAACTAGTCAAACCACAACTGGTAAGACTCCGTTCAATTTGGTATATGGAACAGAGGCCTTAATTCCCATAGAAATTTTAGCTAAGTCCCCTAGGCTGATGGCGTATGAGGAAGAAAACGGTGCAAGAAATTTTGAAGCATTACGCGAAAATCTGGACTTGATTGAGGAGCAGAGCGACAATGTTGCCACGAGGATAGCTGCTTATCAGAGAAGGGTCGCCAGTTACTTCAACTCTCGAGTAAAGAATAGACCCATGGAAGAGGGAGATCTAGTACTTCGAAGATCTGTCGTAACCAACGCACTAAAAGATGATGGAAAGTTACGAGCAAATTGGGAAGGGTTGTACTGCATTCTAAAGTTGATTGGTCCCAATACTTGCATTTTACAAACCCTTTCGGGAGACACCCTGGGGAAGACATGGAATTTGAACTATCTGAAGTTGTATACGAACGATGTACCTGAGAAAATATCTACAATAATATAAGTCCTAAATGAGATCGTGGACGTAGGCACATTTAGCCGAACCACGTAAAAATGCTTGTGTGCGCATGGTTGTCATTTTATTTACATCTACGAAAAGGAAACACACACACACAATCGAACCTGTTGCCTTGCATATGGCCCGACAACGAGGTAAAAATATGATCAAATCCTGTTGCCCATCTTATGGCCCGACAATGAGGTAAAGTACGATCAAAGCCCGTTGCCCCGCTTATGGCCCGACAACGAGGTAAAATACGATGAAGCCCGTTGCCCGCTTATAGCCCGACAATGAAGTAAAATACGATCAAGCCCGTTACACCGCCTATGGCCCGGCAACAAGGTAAAAATACAATCAAAGCCCGTTGCCCTGCTTATGGCCCAGCAACGAGGTAAAGTACGATTAAAGCCCGTTGCCCCGCTTATGGCCCGGCAACGAGGTAAAATACGATCAAGCCCATTGCCCCGCTTATGGCTCGGCAATGAGATAAAAATATGATCAAAGCCCGTTGCCCCACTTATGGCCCGGCAACGAGGTAAAATACGAGCAAGCCCGATGCCCTGCTTATAGCCCGGCAATGAGGTAAAATGCCATCACACCTGTTGCCTCGCTTATGGCCCGGCAACGAGGTAAAATACGCTTAAGCTCACCACTTTGTGCATGATCCAACAACGAAAGAAAAGTCCTAAAGTCAGCAATAAAAGAATAAATCAAGCAATAAAGAGCGAAGCACGCTGGGAAGGGCAAAGAAGAAAATACTCATTGATAAAGCAATAGCTCTCCTTACAAAAAAAAAAAAAAAAAAGAGAGCAACAATGAAAAGCAAACTACAATGAGGGTCTACTCGCGAGAGCGAGACTTGCGAGAGAAATGCTTAGTAGACCCAAACGACCCAACAGGAATCTCAGGAGGCACTGTTGGAAGTTCCCCTTCCTCAGCCTCATCCGTATGTGGAACCTCTTCAACAGCTGCACCAGGATCCTCTTCATTTGCTTCACAGTCGTCCACCACGCCTTCTCCCCCGCAATTGAAAGGAAATGGATTCCAAGGGCCCATCAGATTTTCCAAGTCATCCACCAAATAAGAGTCCAAGTAAGAAGAAAGACTCATAGGCTCATTCGGCTCATACTGACGCCAATCTACTTGATGAGACTTCTCAATCTTGGGAGTAAGAAAAAGTTTAGGAAAAGTCTATCCCAGATGCTGAGATTCCAGATGGGCGTGTGCCAGGAAAAATCCATACTTCAAGAAGCCAGAAGCATATTTCCCTTTCCTATCTTAGCAATTGGTTGAAAGACGATATTCTTTCACTGCTTCAGCCTGAATAGCCTGAGCATCCCTACGACTTAAGTTTCAGCTCCGCCAAGCGTAAGGAGTGTTCTTGTATAAGCTCTTCAAGCATCGACATCAGCCCAACGTTCCTGTGTTCTTCAGCCTGTAATTTAGAACGTAAGTCTCGGACTTCCCCTTGAAGGCCTGAGCGACCAGCAGTAACCTTGTCCAGCTGAGCACGCATTCTTTCAACTTCTGCCTCTACATTTCTCTTCCCGGCCTCCGCACGACGAGCACGACACTTTAGCTCTTGGCGCTCTTGGTTCCAAGTGGATTGGCGATTCCTCCATTCTGACATTTACATCTCCACTTGTTCATGATATACCCTCTCCCTCGCATTAGAGGCAACGATTCCTTGAATCCCTTGCACCAAGAGCTGCTCCGCTTCATCCCTAGCATGGGAATGATTACTATCAATAAACCATTGCTCGTCTCGAGGGAGAATGGTAGAATAAATAAGATGGGCACCAATCCCAGGTTTTGACACAGAGTCTGTCTCTAACACCCCGGGGGAAACTTGAAAGTCCCGGCCGCTCAGCTTTGTACCATCCCTAAGGATCATAGTGTGCCTCACCTCGCCGAGAGAAAGAAGTATAGGAGGCGGCCTTAGTGATTTTTTGCCCTCTAGGTGATGGCGATCTTTCCTGTTGGGAACCACAGGATGACTACACTTTTCTTCCACTCGCGCCATATCCCCAGAAAATCGAGAAGATGAGCTTTGCCCCCCACGAGCACTAGGAATCGGAGAGGGAACGACCAGAGTCTCTTCATGGGAAAGGGGGATCGACGCATGACTTTCCATAGGAAAGGGAGTTTCCACACCTGAAGTTTCACTTCTCGGGCGACGACGTCTTTCCACCCCAGTGGGAGAAACACTAGTAGACCTACGTGACCGAGAAGGGCAAGAGCTTGTAGATCCCTCGGCACCGTGGGCAGAAACCCCGATCGTTGTCGCAACACATGCCTCCTCTTCACGATGGCGTTTACGCAACTCCATCAGCCTACTCAATCCAGCCATTTCTGCAAAAATCAACACAAAGCATTTAATGTGGAAAAATAATACAATAACGAAAGAAAGAAGGTAATGACAAAAGATATTCTACCCCCAGGAGTGTTTTCCTCCTGAGGATCGAAAGGAGGATGCGAAGACGATTCAGGCATTTCCATCTCCTCCTCCCCGACTCCTTCCATTTCCCGATTGAATAGCATAGAAGATTGAGGAGGAGCAGTTGGCGTCACGACCCCCCAACCTGCGATTCTGAAATTTTTCGAAGTCAAGAGGCTCATCAACTCAACAGGACCTTGTGCCATTAACATCTCTACTAGACGACGATATACGCCTCGAACTTCCTTGCAGGGTGGAAACCCTTGGCTGGCATCCTGATGATTCTAGTGTAAAGGAGCATCCCAACTAGGCGGAGGCCCTATCATTGGCCATTGCTCTTCAAATCGGTTGATCTTGTTAGGAAGAGCGTTGAACAGCTCGTAGCCCGACACCTTCTAAAATGTATAAAGGGCACGGTCTTTGCTAGCTTTTCACAATCGGAAGAAGCAACTGAATAGCATCAAGGAAGGGACTACATCCCTCTGATGACAAAGCACGAAAAAACCTACCATCTGGGCCCAACCATTAGGGTGAAGTTGAGCAGGAACAATCTTATAGTGATGAAACCACGCCATGGCAAAGGGCGGAAGGGGAAAGTGGAGTCCCACCTCAAACGAAGCAAAGTGAACGCCAATGGAGCCTTCATCTACTTGGGAAGGGTCTGGCTCATCAAGACGAGGATACCTCACCATAAATCCAGAAGGGGTGGTATCATAAACCTTCTCAAAAGCCCCATACTGGAGCCGAGAACTTGAAGTAACAAGAATGTGTGCGAGGTTGGGGGGTGATGCTGGCCTTCTCCTCGACATATTAAAAAAGATTTAAAAGCGTTACCTTGTTACGTTAAGACAGAGGATCACAGCAAGAAAAATATCTGCACAAGAAAACAAAGAATATCAGTACAAGGTAAAGAAGAAGCAACAGAAGGAGAATCAAGCGATCGAAGACATATAAAGGCGTCGGGAGACCAGGACCACTCAGTCATGACCGAGTGGCCTCGGCCAAAAATAAGGCCACTCGGTCATGACCGAGTGGCCCCCTAGTCGTACATCATGGCCACAGGGTCATGACCGAGTGGCCTAGTGAATAGGCGCCAAATGATGAAAGTGATACGTGGCTCGAAAATGCGCCGAGACTTGAGAGAATTTCAGTTTTGAAGACAACACGGTTGATCCTTATGAAAATTAAATGGAGACTTGAAGCCCTATTTATAGGGGCTCAAAAGGCAAAAACCTGAAGTTGTCGGACAAATGCAGAAAATGAAGAGCAAATACGCATAAATGATCTCCTGAAGATAAGCAAAATACGATAAAAATCGCACCAAAATTTCCTGGGATCTTATGCTCTTTTACTCGACCTCTCGGCTAAAAAAGTAGGGAGCAATTGATGTACCGGGAAAAGTGAAACAGATATCTGATCAAGGGTGGGCCCCAACTCGCTAGGATGAAGCGAAGGCAGGGATCAAGGAAGACCTACTCGACATGACTGAGTGGGTGCACACTCGGTTGAGTCGAGTGGACACCCCTACTCGGCATAACTGAGTGTCCGAGTCCTCGCTTGGTGCAACCAAGTGGGGGTCCACTCGGTCGCACCGAGTGGCCCCTCGTCCCTATCTTTACCTAGTCGAGTGGGGTCCACTCGGTTAGGCCAAGGGATCCCACTCAGGGGACCAACCGAGTGACCCTCCGGGGTTGCTAACTGCTCATCAACTCGCCCGATTCAACCGAGTGGCCCCTCTCTTGTCAGCCGAATGACCTCTGAAAACCTTGGAATGGGCCACGAAATCTCCAGAATGGGCCGCGAGATTTTCACCGAGAGTATCGCGAGGCCTCCCTCACCCATTGCTATAAATACAAGGATCCCTCTTCATCACGAGGTACACAATTTTGAGTAATTGAAGTACAATTTTCTCATTTTCTCTCAAGATCTGACTTAACCATCGGAGGGTTTGCGCGGGGACCCCCATCTGCGTCCTAACGATGCTCTCGTTTTGTAGGCTACTCGTCATCAAGGCCACTGGTCATCCTCAAGGCCACTGGTCATCAAGGCCACTCGTCACCCTCAAGGCCACTCGTCATCATCAAAGCCACTCGGTCATCTTGGGCCACCAGATCATCAGCCCACCAGATCATCTTGGGCCACCAGATCATTAGCCCACCAGATCATCAGCCTTGCAAGATCATCAGCTCTGTTGGATTACCAAATCTGGACCTCTACCAGATCCAGTTGCTCGTCAAGATTCTCATTAGTGAAGGCACGACTCCCGAGAGTCTTGCGTCTGTCCGTAATTAAAAATAGATTGTTGTATTTTGGCAACAAAAATTACAATAAGATAACTAATATATATAATATATATTAATAAATGGCGTGAATGCCATGTGCATCTTTACATATATATATAAAATATTATTAAATAAGTCCAATGGAAGTGGCGTGAATTGGAATTGGTAGGGCTAACTCCATGCCCACATATATATATTATATAAGAAGGCCAGTGAGATGAGAAGGGAGGAAGCGGCCGAGGAATTGAGGCATGCACAGTGAAGAAGCAATTGGAGATTGGGAGGAAGAAGGAAGTGGCGCACAGAAGGAAGCCCCGCACAGAGCAGCGACGTTACAACAGAAGGAACTGAGGATTAAAGTACTGTAGGGGCCAAATATTATACGAAAGCAGGCGCACAGCACATCAACGTGACCCAGATCTGTTTCAGATCTGGGCAAGGAACTTCTTTCTCCTTTCAATTTCTGTTTTTTATTTTTACTTTAATAATGTCTAGCTAATTTATTTTAGCTAGGGTTTAGATGGATTTTAATTTTGGGATTATGTGATTATTTGTTTTGTTTGATTCAAAACCCGATTATTATTTGCGTGAGGATTTTATGTTGTTGTGGTTAATGCTTTAAAAGATTGACCACATTTTAATGATTTAATGATTTATGCATGACTGACTAAAGGATTGTCATAAATTAGATCCATAGGTAATATAAGTCACTTACTTGACTATGAGATCGAAAGATGATTAGTTCATGTGTAGGAATTGAGGAATTTTGTGAGTCAAATCCTCTTATAAGATTAGAGGTTTCCAAAGAGCTCAATACTTATTTATTTCGTTGATATTTGTTCAGAAATCTGACAGTGAAATTGAATTAATAAAGGATTAATATGACTTGAGAAAGTTTTTTAATTAATTGAGGAAAAATCCACCATCACATGCAAATAATTATAAAATACTGTAAAGGTATTTGTGGTTTTGAATCGGATTGAATAAATAATTCCATAACCTAGATTAAATGAAATCTAAACCCTAGTGCATTTATTAATTAATTTTTCTCATAAAAAAATCCCATTTTCCATTTTTTTTTTATTGATTCGATTAATTAATTAGTTCAACTTAGGTTAATTTAGAATCATTTTGGTATTGTGATTTAGTCCTCGTGGGATCGACATCTTTTCATCACTATATGCAAATTTGACTAGGGTACACTTGCCCGAATTAATTGTGCATAAATTACACGTCAAGTTTTTGGCGCCGTTGTTGGGGACTAGTTTATTGCATATCAAAACTACATAAGTTAGCCTTAGATTGAACATCTTTTTGTTTTCTTTTAGGTTTTGCAATTTTAATTTAATTTTATCATTTATTATTATTATTTTTTCATCTTTTAGAAATTTTATTTTTAATTTTTTAATTTTTATATTTTTCTTTTTCTTTGTAGGTTTCATGGTGCATGACACAGACTAGTGGTGGAGAATTGATACCCATTGATCAAGAAATTGAGAAAACTCTAAAAAAGCAAAAACGAGAGAAAATGAATAAGATGGAGCAAGAACAAGCAACTCAAACTAATCCAAGGACATTGAGCTCATATACTACACCTACTCTGGATGGCACTACATCAAGCATTAGGAGGCCCAATGTGCAAGCAAACAACTTTGAGATCAAGCCTGCAATTATTCAGATGATCTAGATGAGTGTACAATTTTCTGGCCCTAATGATGATCCTAACTCTCATATTGCTAGTTTTCTTGAAATATGTGATACTTTTAGGCATAATGGAGTTAGTGAGGATGCAGTTCGACTTAGGTTGTTTCCCTTTTCCTTGAAAGATAGAGCAAAAGAATGGCTTAATTCTCTTCCAGTAGGTTCTATTACTACGTGGAATGATTTGGCACAAAAGTTTTTATCTAAATATTTTCCACCTGCTAAAACGGTTAAATTAAGGAATGACATAACAACTTTTTCACAATTTGGTAATGAATCCTTATATGAGTCATGGGAGAGATTTAAGGAATTGCTTAGGAAATGTCCTCACCATGGTCTACCTATTTGGATGCAAGTGCAAACTTTTTATAGTGGCATTAATCAATCTTCTCGTTCAATGTTAGATGTAATTGTAGGTGGTACCCTTATGAGGAAAACTCTCGAGGAAGCATATGAACTTTTGGAGGAGATGGCAGCCAACAGTTATTAATGGAACAATGAGAGAGCAAATAAAAAGGGAGTTGGAATTTATAATGTTGATTCTATCACTGCTTTATCTGTTCAAATTGCTGAATTAAATAAGAATTTGGGTAATTTAGGGGTTTCAGCTATGAATGCTTCTTTTTTTTCTTCCCATTTTCTTTCTTGTGAGCTTTGTGGGTGAGGGGGACATGCTAGTGTAGATTGTCAAGAAGGAAATCCTTTTTCTTTTGGTTCTTCTAGACAAGCTAATTTTATTTCTTATGGTGGCAATAGGTCAAATTTTAATCCCTACTCCAACACTTACAATCTAGGATGGAGGAGCCATCCTAATCTTTCTTAGAGTAATAATCAACAAAGAGTGCCACTCAGCTTTCAACAACAACATCAAATTCCACAGGAGAAGAAGCCGAATTTGGAAGATATAATGGAAAAATTTATCAACAGTACAGAGGCAAGAATGCAAAGCTTGGAAACTCAAATTGGATAACTTGCTCAAGCAATTTCAGACAGACCACAAGAAGGATTGCTTAGCAATACTGAAAAGAATCCAAGGGAGCATGTAAAAGCCATCACTTTGTGAAGTGGAAAAGAACTTGAAAGTAAAGAAAAAGATGAAGAGTGTATAAAAGAGGAAGAAAGGCAAGAGCTTGAAGCCAAAGAAAAGGACCGAGAGCTATCAATAGAGAAAAGGGGAGTTCTTCATCTCTTAATTTAAAATCTTACAAAATCCCTCTTTCTTTTCCTAAAAGATTTCTAAAGGCTAATTTGGATAAACAATTTGCTAAATTTTTAGAGGTGTTTAAAAAACTGCATATTAACATCCCTCTTCTTGATGTTATATCACAGATGCCAAGTTATGCCAAATTTTTGAAAGACATAATTGCAAATAAAAGAAAGTTGGAGGAATTTGAGATGGTGAAACTTAATGAAGAATGCTCTGCAATTCTATAGAATAAATTGCCTCCAAAATTCAAAGATCTAGGGAGCTTTTCTATTCCTTTTACTATTAGGGAAATTAAGTTTGATAAAGTTTTATGTGACCTTGGTATAAATATTAATTTGATGCCTTTTTATGTTTTCAGGAAGCTTGGCTTACAAAAACCAACACCCACCACTATTTCTCTTCAATTGGCTGATAGAAGTATAAAATACCCAAGGAGAGTAGTGAAAGATGTCTTGGTAAAAGTAGATAAATTTATTTTTCCTGTTGATTTCATTGTTTTGGACATAAAAAAAGATTATGACATGCCCCTAATTCTAGGGAGACCTTTTCTTTCCACATGGAGAGCTTTGATTGATGTCCAGCAAGGAACACTTAGCCTTAGAATTTATGATGAGACAGTTACTTTCAATGTGTTTAAGGCTACGAAACATTCTAATGACAATGAAAAAGAAGTCTTAAGGATAGATGACATTGATGATTTGGTAGAGAGATTAGATGAACCTATAGAAAACTGCATTGCTAACTCTTTTGATGAGCAGGGACAAAATTTAAATGTCAAAAACAAAGTTGTGAGCTATTTGAAAAAAAAAACAAAAATGTTGTCTATCCAAAAGAAACCAGCCTTTGGATGTTTCTTCTTCTTCGTCAAAAGCCAAGCCACCAAGTCATGAAAAAGAAAAGTTTATAAGGGTGTTGAGGGAGTAAAAGAAGGGAATTAGATTGTGAATTGCTAGCATTCAAGAAATAAGTCCGTCAATTGGCACAAACAAAGTTTTAATGGAAGAAGGATTCAAGCCTGTGTGAAGACAGAAACTTAGTCAAGCTAATGACTATAAAGAAGCGCTTGATGGGAGGCAACCCATTCGAAATATTATTTATTTTTCTTTTCTTTTATTTCTCTTTACTTTTAGAATATTCTTGGATTGATTTCTTATTTCATTTTTTGTTTATCTTTATTCTTTTTAGGACTTGTTGAATCCATAAATCCGGCCCCTCTTCTTCAAAAGAATAAGCCCAACAATCTTCAAGCATCCCAAGAAGGTTTACATCAGGGGAGTATTGCTTTTCTTTTCTTCTTTTCTTATTTTTAAACATTGAGGACAATGCTTAATTTAAGTGTAGGGGTGGGAAATTCAATAATTCTCAATTTTTTTGATTGCCAAAAAAAAAAAAGAGAAGAAATATATAATGTGCATGAAGGATGATTTTCTTTAGAAAAATGTTTTATTTTCATGTTTAGGCCGATTTCATGTTCCCTATATTAACTTTGGTTCAATGCATAGTTAATTCAAGATTGAGAATTGTTCTATTTGATTATTGATTTTAGGTTTAATAGTGTTAATAAAAATGAATTGATTATGCCGAATTATCATGATTGTTGAAATATATGCTTCTTGATAAAATTCATGGGATTTTGTGATTATGCATGATTGATCATGTGAGAATAATATTGTAATTATTTCTCGAAACTAGACCTAAACAGAGTTGAAGTAAAATGGGATGATGAAAAAAAAAATGTTATTGTTATTTATCTACTCCTATGTTTTGAGCTACTTAGTAGTAACTGGGGGTTGACAGTGTGTTCCTGCATCATCCTTCACGTTAAATGGTAGTTCAAAATATGAGTATGTAAATGCATTCTAAACAATTATTTAGAGGAGTAATCAGGTGTCTTCATCACAAAATGTTGACATTCGTATCAAAAACCAAGTAATGCTTAGAAAAGAGTGATTCTAAAAATAAAAAATAAAAAATCATTATCCATGTTACTCCTTATGTTTGTAGTAGTGGAAAGAAGTGATTGCAAGAAAACTATTGCATGATTTAATTGTGTTAGTTGCAAGATTTCATGAATTAATTTTGAAGTATACATGGCATCAAAAGTGATGATTTTGCATGGCTAATTCTTTCAATTAATACTTTTGGACTAAGAGTTGATATGATAATATGGAGGATAACCAATTTTGAGATTAATTATGCATTGATATATTGTTGGAATTCTTGATTTTGGCCTAGCATGAAAATGAAATGTTTATTTTGTATTTCTTCTCTACTTTGCTTGAGGACAAGCAAAAAGTTAAGTGTGTGGGTATTTGATAGAGCTTAATTGTTTACATATTTTTATCTAATTTTTATCTTAGGCTCGTGTTATTTTTTCTACATAAAATGTGTGTTTATATGAATTTTATATTATTTTAATCTTGTTTTGTAGGAACCCGGCAAATGATATTAATTTCAAGATTTGAGTGTAAAAAGAAAAAAAAATATTATAAACTTAGTTTTAAAATTAATATTATAATAAATAAATAAATATTTAATACAATTAATATTATAATATAATTAAAATTAATATAATTAATAATATATTAAATATTAATAATATATTATTTTATATATTATAAGTGACGTGAATGTGGATGTAGTGGGATTGTATTTCACTTATAATATTATTATATTATTATAACTTGAGGCTTAGGGTTATATGGACAGTGCTTTATATATATATATATAATAAAAGGGGGGAGGCAATGGATGGGAGGACTTCTTTGGCATGGAAGAGATTGGAGGAGTTGAAGGCGGCTTTATGCAGTGCTAAAAGAAGAGAGCGACAAAAGCCGTAGGGAACATTGGAAGAGATTTGGAATTGAAGGCACACACCGAGGATCCGAGAAGCACGAGCACGCAATAGCATCAACCAGCGCAACTCGAATTCGTTGTGATTAAGATCTATTTTAGATCTGGACAGGAAGCACTCTTTTTTCTTCATTCAATTTTTTGTTTTTATTTTATTTTAATAATGTTTAGCTAATTTAGTTTAGCTAGGGTTTGGATGGATTTTAATTTTGGGATTATGTCATTATTTATTTAATTTGATTCAAAACCCGATTATTATTTGCATGAGGATTTTATATTGTTGTGTTTAATGCTTTAAAAGACTGGCCACCTTTTAATAATTTACTGATTTATGCATGACTAACTCAATGATTGTTATAAATTAGATCCAAAGGCAATATAAATCACATGCTTAACAATGAGATCGAAAGATGATTAGCTTATGTGTGGGAATCGATCAAACTTAGTGAGTCAAATCCCCTTTCGAGATTAGAGGTTTCCAAAGAACTTAATACTTATTTATTTCGTTGATATCTACTCAGAAATTTGACAGTGAAATTGAATTAATAAAGGATTAATATGACTTGAGAAAACTTATTAATTAATTGAGGGAAATCCACCATCACATGCAAATAATTATAAAATACTGTAAGGGTATTTGTGGTTTTGAATCGGGTTGAATAGATGATTACATGATCCAGATTAAATGAAATCTAAACCCTAGTGCATTCATTAATTAATTTTTCTCCCAAAGAATTCAATTTTCTATTTATTTTTCTTTTTATTTATCTAATTAATTAATTAGTTTAACTTAGGCTAAATTAAAATTATTTTAGTATTGTGATCTAGTCCTCGTAGGATCGACACTCTTTTTATCACTATATGCATATTTGACTAGGGTACACTTGCTCGAATTAATTGTGTATAAATTACACATCAGTAGAGTTGGCCCCTATAAACATTGCCACAATCTCCCTATACTGCTCAACATCATTCTTTAAGGAGTCCCTCTCCTTCTTTATCTCATCTGCCTTACGTTCGAGCCAAAGCGCTTGCTTTTTATACTCTTTGAGGTCCCAAACCTCGTGCTCCAAGTGTCTTACCTTGTATCTCTAGTGAAAAGAGTAAAGAACCATCCAGGCTCTATCTGCCTTATCCTTTACTAGGTCTGCCCGAACATTTATCGTGGCCATTGCCTAGTTCTGCAATCCCTGCCAAGTAGAAGCCCAAATATTAAAATTCTCAATAAATATATGGGAAGCACTAAAGAGAAATTCAAAGTCCCCATACCTCAGCCAAATATTACTCTTCCATATCTACCTGGCTCTGAGTTCTCCTTACATACCTCAGCTCATCGCATGGCATTATTGTGGTATACACAAGCGAGCCAAAAATTCATGCCCTCTCAGATCTTGGTCCCCTGCTAGCACCACTCCCTGGTGGATAAGGCCTAGGTCAGGAAATGGAGACGGGTGACTCCTAGACTCTGAGGCCAATCCCCTATGTCTTGGCTGTTTTGTCAGCTATGAAAAAGGCAAGTTATTGATTGCCTGATTTCGACCATGCTGTCTTTCTAGTTCTGCTCAAGTCTCAGCCTCCTCCATAGCTTCCCATTAGGCCCTACCAACCTTTGTAGTCGCTTAGGCCCCCAAACTTAGTGGTGAAGGTAATGGAATCTTTCCTTGCTCAATAATCTCGATAGTGGGTGGAGGAGATGCAAAAGCTCTGTCAAAGGAAAGTAAAAAAAACAATATGAAAATGGGTTCGTGGAAGTTCCCACTGAGCTGGGCCCCTCGCCATCCGTTCTGGCCCTTTTTTGCCATCTGCTCTGGGCCTGCGAAATTTCTCCTAATGAAGGGGGAGATAGGGTAGCTTGCAGTTATGTCCTTAGTAGGGCTTCATGTGCTTGTTGTTCAGATTCTTCCTGCCTGCCCAAAGAAGCCCTTTGAAACTGCCTCATATCTGCACATCCAAAGACAATCAAATCATCAATGCAATTATCAAAATAGTGGTATCAAAATCAATAAAGCTCAAAGTAAAAAAGATAAGGGTTAGGGTGAGCACTCCTAGGGTTCATTTCCCTTTCCCACCCTTCCTCATCTCCAACTGTCTCCAAGTCCCCTATAATATCCACCTTTTCTTCGTCACCCTCATTTTCCCTACTCTATTCTTCTTCATCCGACAAAAGAGGATGTCAAGGACACGATCACCAAAGATTCAACTAGTTCCGAAGGTCCAACTCATCACCTCTTCCAATAACCATCTGTCTCGCCTCAATAAAGCGTGCATCATATATTAAATCCCATGAAAACACTAACCCCCCTTCGGCCAACTTATTTATCTCATCTTGGTGGTCCTTGACCAATGAACCAACATCCGAACAATTGTATTTCGTGTTCCTCATTTGGTCAGTGCATCAATATCGTAATGATCTCCAACATCCTGCGGGCGGTGATACCCCCAACCACCTAGTCTCAAAATCATCTATTTTAAAATATCTATCCCTAAATAACTTAACCTTAATCGGTGTTCTTTGAAGGGACACAAATTCTTATAGTGCGAGCACAATAAAAACAGCATACTAAGGACGTGGTGGGTTCTATCTCTTATTCCTTGTATAAAATAAAAAGTCCTGCCAACATGGCCTAGCCATTAGAATGCAATTGGGCCGGCACTAATATTTCCTTCCTAATAAACTGCATCCCAAAAGGGTACAATGGAATCCTAAGTCCTGTTCGTAAACTATCTAAATGAATCGCTATCGATTCTCCCCTAACAGTAGTCATGAGTTTCCTTTCTGTGTGGCCCTTTTGGTTACATGACTCAAGAATACAGTAGGATCGCGCGAAATCTTTGGCAGTTTTTCCTTGTAAAACCAAGTGTCTCATATGTTGGGAGATAGTAATCTTAGCATGAGGTTGTTCAAAAGCCATTTTTACCTCAAGAGAGTTAACATTTTTTCATGAGAAGAGTCTTCTAAAGGATCAGAAACTTTAGGGACCGACAGCAGCAAAAGGGTCTCTGGGACTATTAGGAGTCTTCGGGAACTCCAGATGACTCTGACTCTTTGGGGAAAAATGTGGCCCATAGGGGACCATCTCATATTTATAGTCGAAGTCATAGGCAGACCAAGCATTGCTAGTCCCCTAGAGACTCTCCCCCGATGAGTCATCAGGCACACACTTTTTTATACTATTCCCTTTGTTTTTCAACCAAAGGCAAGAGTAAGGAGCTATTATTGTGGGGTGCCCTAAAAATTTCCTAAGACTTAACCATATTCCCGATGCATCATAGTTCCCCAGATAGTCTTCAAGATGATAGCCTCCCGAGCCCCCAATGGGTCCCTCGAGAACGATCTGACTTATTCATTTTGCATAAGTCTAGAGACTCCCTTCGAGTCTCTCGGACCAAAGCCACTCGATGGCCCTGAAGCCCTCTTCAAGAGCACCCAGAGAAATCCATTAGCGTTTTACCCTAAAGATGTCTCTAGGCCCTCCAACCCCTTTGCATAAACTCCTTGAAAGAGTTTGAAGACTCGATTGTGGGTCCCACTTATTTGTTTATAAATATTTTTCTCCTCCAAGGTAAATGGATCTTTTTGGGAACTTCTCAAAACCATTTAAACTTGACTCTTTTCCTCTCTAAAACCCATTAGGAACATCCTCTTCAGGACACCTGGAAGACACCACATACATACATTGAACACTTACATACTTGTACATTTCTCATACTTCTCAGATTATTGTTTGGCTTAGGCATCAGAGAGCCCGCGTGGGGAAGTCTCCTGCATGCCTTTCTGACATTCTTTGTGCTCGCAAGCTAAGGCAAAGCCCTTCTTCAGAAGACCACGAAGGTTCACTTTCCCGATGACCCATCGGGCCCCCCCCATCCGTCATCGCCTCGAAGACCCTTCTGGGCACGCAATCCCAAAGGCCTCGAAGACCCTTATCTGACTCCTTGAAGATTCAACTTTCCAAGACTCCAGCTCCAACTCAGTTTAGGCCCAATTGACCTCACCAGTGACATCTTGGACCCTCAACTGTAGTGAAGGACTCTACTTTGGCCAATCTCAAAGAAATAAATGTAATTATTGTATTTTTAGCAACAACAATAGTAAATTAATGGTCATATATATTACTTGTATTTTAATTTGAATGTTTAATTTATGTTAGTTTTCTTATATTTCCTTTAAATTCAAGCTCATTTTGTAATGACCCATTAGAGGGCCCAAAATTTATTTATAATTATTTAAGTATTTATTTAAGTTTCGAGAATTTTCCAATTAATTATTTAATGTGGCAATTTAGATTTTTAATTGAGGAATAACATTTAATGGAATTTAATTATTTAACAATTAAATGCAAGGGCATGAAGGTAATTCTAGAGTTTAATTATTAGTAAAGATTTTTAATAATAATCTCTTATTATTATTAATTAAGAGAGATTATGTATTTAAGGGAAAGTGAGAATCCATGCGTGAGATGGATTTGGGTTGAGAGTCTCCTAGTTGTAGTAGGAGAATGATTCCGAGTTGTAAATGGAGTGTGATCTAGGGCTTTTATGTATATATATAACCCATTAGCCATAGTTTTCTCCTCACACCGTGAAGGAGCAGGAAGCCAAGAACAGAGAGAGCCAAGAGAGATAGTAGTGGGTTTGCATAGGAGAAGTTTTGCAAATTGTTTGAGGAATTCGATTAAGATTAAGGCAAGTTTCTTCCCTGTAATCCCTTCCATTACAGGTTTATGTTAGCTTCGTTTTAGATTATTCAAGTTCTTCATTTGAAGCTTTCAGATTTACAATTACAGATATATATATATATATTCCAGAACAGTGAGTATTTTAGCAAAGACGTGCATGATCTTTATAGCGATTCAATCAAATATTATCGTTGATTCATCCTTAAAGTTGTCTCATATCAGTTGGGACTTGTTTTCCCAATATGTTATTCAGAATGGTGTAGTTTTGGTTAAGTTTTGAATCTCAAAGAAAAGTCTTTGTTAGCATTCATGTTCGTTAAAAATAATTGTAGATATCTAGATGAGTCTTCCCATATTTGGATGAGTTAGCATGTGTATGTGAGCGACATCCAGATGGGGCAGTCCCTATCCGAATGAGTGAAAAAGTTTTATGTGAGAGACATCCGGATGGCTTGTATATATAACATCTGGATGTGTCTAGTGCTTGTTGTGAGTAATATCCGGATGCCTTGAGTCATATCTGGATGTGTCTAGCTTGTTCTATGAGTGATATCTGAATATCTTGTATTGTATTCGGATGTGTCCAATATATTTTCAGTGTGATATCCGGATGGTTCCTCATACATCTAGATAGTCAAGCTCATATTCGTATGCCTTTTCCTTCCATCTGGATGGGTCAAGTTCATATTCGGATATCTTGATTCATATCCGGATGCCTTTGTTATATAATTGAAGAATCATATCTGAATGGCTCATGTAGCACCCAAATACATTAGTGAGGTATCTAGATGACCTAAATCATATCCAGATGTCCTAGTCCATATCTGAATACTTTCCAGCATATTTGAATAACTCGTTTCTTGTGCTTCCAGTGTATCTTGATGACTTGTTTCATATCTGGATGTCCCCACTCATATCCGGATGTCTTCATCCATATCCGGATGGCCTTTCCAAAATTTCAAATATGTTTCCAGTGAGTCTTAATTCAAGTTTTAATTCAATTAATGTATTCAATAGCTCCAAATATTGAATTTATATGCTAGAATATAATAAGTTAAACATGCTGATACTATAATACATAATTCATAGAATCTTTGTATTCCAATATATTAAAGATCAGATTTTATATTTAGTATTTATTATAGCATGATCAGCACTGTTTTGTGAGATTATGTGTATACATCTTGGTATGAGCATTGAGCATGAGTTTATATGGAGCACTTCATATCGTTTGCTAGCATGTATGTGAGCATTGCATTGCATTATGTGTACCAGGCAACTAGTCTGTGGGGATTGCATTAGTTTTCAATTTCAGCTCAGTTATGAGTTGCTCACCTGGTGACAACCAGGGGGCTAAGGGCATATTACCGACAGTATGTGCTTACAGTTTTATGTATACAGGATTTAGATCCGTCAGGTATGTATTATCAGATTATGTGGGCCTATGAGCCAAAGTTGCATACCTGCATTTAGTTTACAATTTATTCGCAAAAATGTAATGCATATGAATTGTAAACTAAATGCAGGTATGCAACTTTGGCTCATAGGCCCACATAATCTGATAATACATACCTGACGAATCTGAATCCTGTATACATAAAAACTGTAGAATGCAACCAAACAATGATTATACTCTGTACAAGTTCAGTTAATATGTTCTAGTATCGATATTCTTCAATTCAACTTCAGTTATTCTTTCCTGCTTATTACTTGCTGAGCTTTATAGCTGACCTTGTACTCTTCACCATTCCAGGTCCTAGTAGGGGAGTACCAGATGTGGGGCCTAGTAGTAGTGATCATTAGTGTGTGTACGTGGAGCCACTCAAGAATAAAAGATGTTTGGGAGTTTGTTAGTTTTATAGTGTCTTGTCAGTTTAAGATTATTTTATATTTCAGTTAAGGGATTTTTCCTTAGATAGAGTTTATGATTTTCAGTTTATTTGACTTAGAGTTTTTATTTCAGTTTGATTGAGATATTCAGTTATGGTATTTGATTTCAATTTATCAGAGAGTTTATTTTATTTTATCCATAGCACCTCTTCTCAGGCAATTCTAGGAGAGGGGGTGCTACACGTTTAGTTTGTAGTTATCATTATATGTCTGTTACTTGATTTATTGTTCCTACGTATTAAATTTTTATAATTATTTTTGTAGTTGTTTCTTTGATTCCCAATTGTTATTATCGAAATATACTTTGTGTCTTTGTTCTTGTACATTCATAAAATGTTAGATTGTAAAAATTAGGATATATTTTTCTAGGCTCAAAATTAGATATAAGAAAACTAGAAGGAGTAATATTCATTACTCAAATAGATCTTAGAATGGGAGTTTGTTGAAGGGGTATCTACAAGCATTCATAAATCACTTAGCTATAATTAAAGTTGAGTAGATACCAATTTTTCCTTATTTGTGTATAACTTAAAATTCTTTTTCATTCTATTGTGGGTTCATTATAGGAAATTTTATTTCACACTCATATGGATTCTTAAGCTTTTACAAAATCAAGATCAGTATAAGCTAGAACTTGAAAATGAGCCTAGAATAAGTTATTTTTTAGGCAATAATTCTATGATAGTATTAGATTGTCTGATTAGAAAATTTAGTTAAAACATGCAGCAAGTAGTTTTAAGTGCTTCAGCCTAAAAGTACCTAGACTAGAGATTCTTAAGATAACATCATGTTTTAGATAATTTTAAAGAATATCAACAATAGAGAAATATAATTTATGGAGTTATCTACCTGAGTTAGATTTTAGTATTCCAAGATTAGAACAGAATTAGAAGTTATCGAAATTTGAAGAGAGAAAAAAAAATAATCAAGTAAATTCGGTTTATAATTGAGTATGATGGTTCATTAGTTGGATAGGTTAGAAGTCTTAATCTAGTTATTCAGAAAATAGTCGAGTAAAAATTCTAGGCCGAGATGTGGCAAACCTTAATCGAGTAACTTGGTAAGTCACTCGACTAATGAAAGGTCTCAATCGATTGCAATGTTCATATACTCGAGTATGCATCAAATATCCAAAAAGTCACTCGAGTAAATAGAAAACTTAGTCGAATATTTTCAAAACATCTTAAGAAGTTTAAGCGCCAAACACGCTAGTATACCCACTCGACTAAAATCCTCACACTCGCATCTTTCTCAAGCCCAAGCTCCTTGTGTCTTGCTTCCAAGTAACCCTCGATCATTCCTTCATATTCTTAAATGAAATCTTCTCATTTTGATCCATCCTCATCTTCATCTCGTCGGTTCTAAAAATTGTCTTCCATTTGGCACTCTTAAAATCAGAACCAAACCATCCAAATGTCTCTAAAATGAAAAGAAGTCTCTTTCTCTTCTAGGAAACACTCTGCCTCTAAGAAGTCCAAAACCAAAAATCCTTTAGTATCTACATCTAACCCTAGCAATAGACCACCCACTCATTCTCAAGAAACTCATTTCTGGAATGACCACCATAAGAGTTTGTACCCAAGTGTCCTAGTTAGAGGTTATGCACCTAGTAGAAACATAAATTGGGAAGGGTTTGGAAAAGAAAATTTTGGGTCAAATTTAAAAACATGGATAACTAACATGGGGTGGCTTAAGCTATCCTTATTAAACCTACCTATTTACCCAAAATCCCTAGCATAATTTTATGCTAGTCTTCCCAAGTATCTTGAACCAAACAAGCAAGAACAATATGCTCTAGATAGTGTTAAATTTAGATTTGGTGGAAAAGAATACACTCTAACAGACGAGCAATTTATAACCATGCTAGGTTTATATAATTGTAAAACTGACATAAAAGACCTAGAGTTTAATCATGATGAAATATGGTTTGAGCTAACTAGGAAAAAGGAATCCTTTTCAACCGATAACCATCTTACAACCCGTTATTTTCTTGACCCAGAACACAAGGTTGTTCAACACTTTATTGCCTACTCAATTAATATTAAAATAGGATCCTTTCACTTTGTCACATTCCTTGACCTTAATATAATGTGGTGCACCATAAAAAACATTAAGTTCAACCTTTCCTTGCTTATCTTCTCTTGAATGTATGATTCAGTTATTGTTAAAGAAAAAGGGAAACTTCCTTCTAGAATGCTTTTCACCCTCATTCTTCAAAGCACCAAGTAGAATTATCCCCCCCCTCTCTCTCTCTCTCGTTATGACACCTACTCCATCTCTACCTTAAAAATAATGGGAATATCTTGTGAAAATGAAGTTTGGAAGATGCTTTCAAAGGAAGTGCACCAGCTCATCTAGTGGAAAACCCTCTTCCATTTCATGAGCCTACACAAGAAGCTGGTCCCTCATGTGCTCCTCCTCTAGCTCCATTATCATCTTCAATTCCTTAACCTCTTAATTCTTCCTCTAAAAGGGTAACTTGAATGCCCTTGTATGAGTTTTTGAGCTAGTCAGTAAATTCATTACTCACAAATCAAGATGCTATGTTAGAAAGGCTAGATCAAGTAGAATCAAGGATGGCTGCAATTGAATCAAAATTTGAAAATGGGGTAGCTAAACTAAAGTTTATTTTGCATGCCTCTAGGAGATTCAAATCCACAGCTGAAAGGTCATCAAGAACTACTATGGATGAGGAAGAAGAAAGAGAAGAAAGAAGAGGGGAAGAAGAAGAATAAAAAACAAGAAGAGTAGAAAAAGAAGAAAGAACTAAAGGAGAAAGAGAAGGAGGACAGAGTATGTCCTAAGAAAGTGATCCTAAGAAAATGAACATTCCCTTTGGAGTAAAAAAGGTATGGGTTCCTACGGATGAGCTTAAGACAACTCCAAAAATGGTTTGGGTAGTTAAGAATAAGCCATTGTTAGAGAAATAGTTTAGTAAATTCAAGGAACTAAATGATTGGGTACTCTCTCTTAGATAAGTTTTATATGCAGTCTATGGGATTGAAAACATTTCAGCTTTAGGAGAAAATTATGCATCTCCCCAGGTATTGTATTCCTATCTCATGTCCTATTAAATTTAAATATCCTTGATGTTAAAATTTTCTAATGTGGTC
This sequence comes from Diospyros kaki, assembly GCA_036245055.1. NCBI lineage: Eukaryota > Viridiplantae > Streptophyta > Magnoliopsida > Ericales > Ebenaceae > Diospyros > Diospyros kaki. The sequence goes on from BSEG01000003.1 coordinate 12,462,104, forward strand.
ACTGATCAAGACCCTGCCCAAGGCCGACCTGACCACACCGAAATAGTATCACCAGGACAGTAGTGCTAGAATAGTATTTTAATACTTCATATGTTTTAGGATTTTACTTGATTTAGTATTCTACTTCATGTTTCTACTTGATTTAGAATTCTATTTCATATTTGATTAGGATTTTATTTTTATTAGGACTCTAGTTGAATTTTACTTTGGATTTATTTCTATTAGGATTCTAGTTGACTTTTACTTAGGATTTATTTTTATTAGGATTCTAGTTGAATTTTAGTTACAAATATTAGTTGGATTTGAATTAGCCAAACACTATAAATATACCTAGAAGTTAGGGGTTGTAATCAAGTTTTCTCAATACAAATTTCAGCAACCTATTTGGGTTTACTTAGCAAAACAATTTTGTTTTTGTATCTTCTTGAAAGCTAAGCTTCGACCATTGAAGTTTGTTCTTTCAAGAGTTTATTTTGGTGTGTTTTTTTTTTTCACACACATGTTACATGCTGCGTTAAGTGGTATTAGAGTGGTTCATAAACCAATCAGATGGCCAATCTTGAAGGTAACGGTAGCAATCAGCCTTGTGACAGTGATCGGGGGCTGCCTATAGTTTGGAGAGCAATCGAAGAACAATGGGAAATAAATCATACAATGCAGCAGCAATTGGAGCGAATCCGCAACCAATTGGGCATTTTACAACGAGTTAAGGATAATAAGAATGGGACTAATGGCGTGAATCAACCCGACTACGTTAAACTGGGAAGACTAGCCATTAACCCTGTCCTTGTTAATACTAGAAGATCAATGATGGATGATAGCGACAATAAGGATAATCTTGGTCGTATGATAGCCAACCCTAGTGGTAAAGGGGTTAGGAGGAATGCGCAGCAACACAACCATTGGGGAAACGATGAATATAAACTAAAGAATGACTTTTCGATGAGTTTGGAACTTAATCTCGAACATTATGTTGTCCCAGCAACCTCAATGTTTGAAAACCTAGGTCTGATTTATGCTGCTAACATGATAGAAACTCCAAGGTTATTGACTCATACGGGGTATTTCATAGTCTCGAAGGCTTAGGCATTGCTTCGCAATCCAAGGACGGTGATGTTTCTTCTAATCGGCTTGCAACTGTAAAGGAGATGGAGGCCATGGTAGCAGATCCTTCTACAGTTTATTTAAGCTCTGACATGGTTGAATCGAAAGCAATAGGAACATATTCACCTTTGCGATTGCAAAAGCAAGATGGTCAAATGGGTCTCTTTGTGGATAGGGGTGTTAGATCTCCCAGGCTAGTTAACTAGGGTAGTGCAACTGCTTTTGTTATTAATTTGAAATTAGATTCTGAAACTAAGAATGTTGTAGTATCTGTTGCTATAGCTGATCAAGTGCTTATACCAGAGAAAGATTCAAGCATCAATATTTTAAGTGATGAAGAGACTGCTAGTAGTCATGGAATAAGCCTTTATTCGAAACAGTTGCAAAAAAATGCTTCTCCAGGCAAGAAAAATCTACAGACGAATTCGAAAGCTGTTGAGGAATCAAAATCAAGAAAGCTGAAGAGAGGAGAAGGACCTGTGATAAGATCTACCAGATTAGAGAAGCGCTCAGGATAGAATGTTCAACATCCTCAATCTAACAATAATAATACAATGGAGGTAGAGGGCAACAAACATGGTGATGGTTGGACCCATGACAACGAAAATAGGGCTAAGAAGGGGAGGAATGTCTTTGCTCATGTTCCCTTAGCAAAAAAGTTCCAATGGTTCAGGAAGATGTCAAACAAAAGTTGCACAAGATAAATAAGAAGTACAAGGCAACAATTGACAAGCATAGGAAGCACAAGGTATTTGAGGTTGGAGATGAAGTCATGATATTCTTAAAGAAGGAATGGATTCTAATAGAAAAGCAAAACAAATTCAAGCCAAAGAAGTATGGTCCTTACAAGATTACAAAGAAGATCAATGATAATGCTTATATTGTGGATTTGCCTAATCATATGGGTATTTTCAAACATTCAATGTGGCTAATCTCTCTTTGTACTTGCTAGAAGTGGATTTGTCGTACCTGGATCAAAATTCGAGGTGGAATTTTTTCTCAAGTAGAGCTGAATGATGCGATCACTGATCAAAACCCGACCCAAGGCCGACCTGACCACGCTGGAATAGTATCGCCAGGATAGTAGTGCCAGAATAGTATTTTAATAATTTATATGTTTTAGGATTCTACTTCATGTTTGATTAGGGTTTTATTTTTATTAAGATTCTAGTTGAATTTTACTTAGCATTTATTTCTATTAGGATTCTAGTTGACTTTTACTTAGAATTTATTTTTATTAGGATTCTAGTTGACTTTTACTTAGGATTTATTTTTATTAGGATTCTAGTTGAATTTTAGTTACAAATATTAGTTGGATTTGGATTAGCTAAATACTATAAATATACTTAGAAGTTAGGGGTTGTAATAAAGTTTTCTCAATTCAAATTTCAGCAACCTATTTGGGATTTCTTAGTAAAACAGACTTGTTTTTGTGTCTTCTTGAAAACGAAGCTTCGACCATTAAAGTTTGTTCTTTCAAGGATTTATTTTGGTGTGTGTTTTTTCACGCACACGCTACACGTTACGTCATTTTCTATCTCGACTGATGACTTTAATGTTTTGATGATGTGATTTGTATCTTGTTTGAATATCTTCTAGTGTAAAATGATTGGTTTGCATATGATTGAAATAGGTTAAGAGTGATATTATTCACTATTTTGAATAGATATGTGATTGATGTGCTCATGAGTAGCACATTTCTATATAAGATATATGTTTGCTTCATGTCACTATAAGAAATTAGGCTTCCAATAATAAATTAAGGGGAGAGACCGTCTAAGCCCCATTATATATGTACATACCTGCCATAGCATCAACTAAACAAATCTAACAAAACACCCCATTTAAGCCCCTGTCCACACTCACTCCAAGGATCTTTTAGGTCAGGAGAGCCCCGTACACGTCAATATCGGCAAGGATCTGATACAACTAAACTTGACCTTGAACTCTCCCTTCCTTAATCTGGAATGATGTTAAAAACAACGTAAGCCACAAGACTCAGCAAGCATATCTGAACAAATGGACATCATAGGAAATTGTATTAAGAAGGAATCATCGTGACTAGCATTAACAAGGCTCTCCTTATTCAATCTCACGCATGTCATAAGTTATTGCATACATTCATTATACTTTACATCATATGCCCATACAAGGTTGTGTATCATAATATTACACATGCACATGCACAATATCATAACCCTTAATACTCATTAACTATACGTCACCCTCTTTGGCATGGCAACACACGCTTAACCTGCCCTGACGTCACCGGCACAACGATAGCAGTGCCCTCGCTCAGATGCCGAGGGGACAAATACCTATCATAAACTTCACTTGATAAAAATATCATGCATGATCATATGCAACTCACACCACCATGCATAGGCAAAGGTCTTTACACAGTAGTTATGGAAATATTTATTTGAGCAGATTAAGGGCAAAAGCCCACATGTTCCACATTACGCAATTCACACCTTTGAACCCATATTGGTACGTTCCCAACCCATTTATGGCATAAGGTATTAGCCCCAATATTTGTAAGCCGACATATTGATATCTCATACGATTCTAGGGTCAAGGTATGAACCCCTATATGATGTAAGTATTTGTACCACTTTACTTTTGGGATTACGGATAATGCCCTTCCTTACTCACATTATTGGTTGATCCCGCATATTTGATAATATTAAATATTAAACGGAAGCTGGTCAGTTGACTACCACAATTACATCGAGTCTCCCCAACTCTCTAAGAACCTAGCCCCAATGGGTTCGACATCATTCCCAAGGAAAGTAAGGGCGATACAAAACCCTGTGACGGTTAGAAATAGATATCTCCAGGAGTTACGTATATAGTTTCAACAACAACTCGCATATTATAAAATGGTCACTACGCGTATTTGCATAATTAATGCGAGGAACTGAATCATAGTAAGGGAAGTAATAAATTGTGGAAAATAACAGAGACTTGCGTAGAAATTAAAAAACATAAAGAGAGGGTTAAAAGTTTGCCTTCAAATAACTATTTCTTGTCCTCTTTGTCTTCCCGCTACAAAGTAAAACGTTTAATAGAAATAAATGACATTGACTTCAAAATAACTAAATCTAACCATGTAAAGTCTATACTTTAAACCTACAATACTTCTAATAATTTTATCTACTAATTTAGCTAACTAATTAACTAATCACTAAACGAATTATTAATACTAATTTTTCAACAAATTTACCTTAGAGCCAAAATTCCTTCTCCACAAATTCCACTTCTTTGAAAATCCTCTTTCCTTAATTTTGATCTCAATTTCACAGCCTCATATCCCTATTTATAGGCAAATTTGCCTTGGCCATCAAGGTTCAGCCCATAGTTTTCTCCAATTTACCATGGATTTAAGCCCTGATTTTCTTCTTAATCATGAATGACATTCATGTGCAACCCATTGTTTTATGCCAATTGCTCACCAAGCACACATACATATATATTAATTTATGGCCAAACTTGGCCTTTACGCACACCACACACTTGCACATATATATATATATTATAATGTTTAATTATCCTTTCACTTTTCTATTAATCTGCTTGCACTATGATTCAATGTGCACCCACTAATTTTACGCCCACAGCTTCACTTCACTCCCACAACTTATATACATGCATATATATATATATTTATATTTATATATTTATACTTATAATTTATTATATAATTGAAATTACAAATTCATAGATTATATTCTTAATCTCACTCCTACCTTTCACTTTACAATTATACCCTCAAATAACAATTTTATTGGATTAAATTGTCAAAACCTAAAATTAATAATCTAAGATTACTCGATAAGGTCGATTTTGTGCCTGCGCCCTCACGGGACCCTTGTTTCATCCTGAAACCACCTCAGGGTTGATCATCATGAAAAAATGGAGCCCCCTCAGAGTTCCATGAACTTTCCGAAAGTCCCCTACAATCATTCAATTTTTTGGCTTAAATCGAAGCTGTACCGAAAATTATCTTGATTCTAATCTTTTAATACCATAATTCATATCTTGGAACGCTCATCAAGACCACATCATTTTCCTTAGGCATCTTCATTCCAGGGCATTCCCTACAGTCAATTTGGTACTGATAACTGAATAAATTATACTTAAATCCTAAAATATTCAATAAATGTTCAAATGACGAAATTAAAAATTGCTAAATCTCAAAATTTCGGGATGTTACATATATATCTTTGGGGTCATCTTAAAGATAATGCATGAGTGATTTGTGGAGTTCATGATATGTAACGACCCGTTAGGGGGTCTAGACGTTTTTGGATATTTTATTTTGGGTTCAAAATTTTTTTTGTTTTAATTAATTGAGGGTTGAAAATATTTTTCTTTACTTATGGAATGAAGAGTAAGAGGAAATGAGAATTTTGTAGCCCATCTAAATGGGATCCAAAAATGTGGGGAAAGTCCAAGTGGATTGGGCCATTGTGATGTGTTCAAAAGTTTTAATTATATTGGTTTGGATTATGATAATTTATTTGGGTTGATGAGTTGGGCCATGGAATAGCCCATGGTATGGGCTGAGCCCAATTAGGAAATGAGATTTGAAATTTTTGAAAGAAAATAATCACAAAATAAATTGGCCATCAAATGCCAATAGTACCCTTAGTCTTTCTTTTGACTACTACAAAGGTGAGGGGCAATCTGGTAATTTGACAGGATGCAGCATGCAAGCCTGTAACCCTCTCCTTTTTCCCTCTGTTGCGCCCGAAGCTTTCCTCTTCCATGTAACCTGCCAACGTCTAGCTTCTTCACCTGCCATATCTCATTCTTCATCTGCATCTTTTTATTTAACATTTCTTCATAACACTTCATCTTCTTCTCCCACTATCTGTTGCGTCTGGAGCTTCAAGGCAGAGTCCTAGCTTCTCCTCTGTTGGAGCGACTCCATCAGGCAAGTTCTTCTTGCACTCATCCTTTATTTCGGTGCAAGTTCTCTTGTTATTTCTTGTTCCCGTGCGAGTCCCCATCTCTCAGCCTTCTTAATTTAGTCACTATGAGTGATTATATATGCTTATATATATATAGATATATAAATGTCTGTTGCTTTATGTGATTCCCCTTTTGTTGTGGTGTCTTTGGATTCTCTACTTGTTTTCTCATGGTCTCACTGATGTCTCTTTGGAGTTTGAATCATCCCAAGTTTATACAACTAGAAAAGAATGATGAACTTTGTTCGTTCTACATTTGAAAGAACAGTATATTACATGTACATATATATATATATATATATACGGGGATCTTATTTGAATGATTCTTGAGAAGTCACGTGAGTAACATCTGAAGAGTGTGTGTCTCATTCGAGCGAGTTTGTATAAGGGTAAAAGAATGTGGATAGCCTCATCTAAGTATATATAAAACCCATCAAATGCTACACTCAAGGATAGCCATATCTGGACAAATTGCAATAGCAGCAACTTCAAACCCGATTTCGACCTTTATGAATCCAGAATCTCTTAAAACTCAAAACATTGAAGTTGTATATATTTTTCTTGTCTTTCCATATCATCTTGAATCAGCTCAATCGGAGCTCAGACGAGAAAGTTATGCCCTGTTTACCAAGCAATGTCGAATCTGTCCAGAATAGTCCCATTCGAATGAGATCCGAATGAGTTCCTCCCTCATTCGAATGAATTTCATGATTTACTGTTCATATTGCTCTGATTTTTGCCTAACATTCTAATGAAACAGTGCCCTCATTCCAACGAATTTCCCTATCATTCGAATATGTTAGAAGTCATTCGAACGTGCCTCTTAAACTTGTGGTTTGCTGTAACAGTTCTGACCATGCTTCATTCTTTTAGGTATATCTTTCTGTGATGATATCCAATTTAATATCCGTTTGATGCGTTGGAAACTAGACTTCATAGGCTTCGATTCGATATATTATTTGAATGATTTGGTTATGGTTTGGGCCCGTATCAACCCGATTAATTTCTGTCATGAAATCTGTTCGTGCAATTCGACCACCTGGTGTTCTTGGGCCTATAACTTTCTCTTCCCATTTCCAAATTGAGATCCGTTTGTTGGGTTATAAACTATATATTCTAGGATTCATTTTGATATATTACCCGTATTATTTGGCTTTAAATTGAGTCTGTAATGGCCCCATCATTCTTGGATGAAAACCTGAAAATTTTACTGTTTGAATTGCCTATATATATATATATCATAAGCCCATTCGAATGGCTGGGCTGCCATCCGAATGGTGTGCCCTTAATCCTGAAGATCCATTTGAATTTCAGCTATCCCATTCAAATGCCCTTGATTTATCCGAATGATACCCTCAGACCCTATTCGAATTGATCTGCATATATGCATATAACTCATCCGAATGCCTCTTAAACCATTCAAATCATACTCACCTATATTTATATACGTCATTCGAATTGCCTCACTGTTTCATTTGGAACCCCTTGCATATGTACCTTATAACCATACGAATAACCCCAATTATATTTGAATACCATGCCTTAAATCCAAATACCTTGGCTGGCCTTTGAATATCACACTCCAAATTCAAATGAACTTTATACATGCTCATATATATATATATATATACCTATTAATTAACAACTTAGCACGGTCATCTTCTGAAAATCAAATTGCCTTAAGCTATACACTCTTTTAGCAAATCAAAGCCAAATCTGATAGTAAATAAGAATATGCAAGCGTGACCATGGTAAGTGTATTGAATGCACAATTTATCTATTTTAAATGATCCCAAAAATGTCCAAATTATGAGATGCCTTAGTGAAATTCCTTTTAAATATTTCTCAGAATATGGTCATCAAATTAAACACTCATTGTTTGTGTAAAAGATCAATACTAGCTTGTCAATGAGCAAACACGCATGGTGTGGTATTTTAATTGCATGGGAACTAATCATGAAATTGAGCTATCAGCACGAATGCAAGTAAATACATATTGTCACTGGTTAAATGAAGTCACAAAAAATCATATGATGGGAAAAATAGTTATTAAATCTATAATACTCCTCAATTGGTGAATCAAGATTTAACCTTAAATAGTATTTCTCAAATTATTCTGATATTATAACTTACATGAATCATTTATGTGTCAAAGGTTACATCTTAAATGTGGTAAATGTTAAAGTAAGAGATGTTGAATCTATTTGATGATGGTAAATACCTGGTATGGGTAAGTGGTGTTGAAAGTATGAATATTGAGGAAACAGAAATTTAAATGCATGTGATTGGAAAATGCATACATGTTCATGTTATGTATATATTTTGCGCACCTATTATTTTGCGCGTAGGGAGAAAGGGTACCCTAGAGCACCTGGCACGGGACGAGGTGGCCATAGACCGACAGGTTGGCTCCATATTTATTTGTGAGGTTATATGAAACTTATGCACTTTTCCATGCATTGATTTATGGCTTGAGAGCCAGGAAAATTGATATTGATAATGAAATGATGCACTCTTGCATGTATTGATTGATGGCCTGCGAGCCAGTGAGAATTAATAATGACATTGAAATTTTATGCACATTTGCATAGTGATACATGGTGACATGATATATTGAGTTGAATTGATAATTCATGAATTATGAATCTTGTATATAATTGTGGAGTCCTTGATTACTCTTCTTGGTGTCATCATGTTCTTGGATCCTATATATTGTTCATTGTTTCTCGAACTTGCTGAGCCTTGTGGCTCACTTGATCTTCTTTGCCATTCCAGGTAAGGGAAAGACGGTTATTAGGGGCGAATCCAGTAGGACTGCAGCCCAGGGATAGTGGTGTACAGAGACATATCCTAACTTCAAAGATCCTAGTTAGTGATTTGGTGAGGATTATAGTGATAAGAATTTGTTATCTTATTGGCATTTGAGCCTCTTATTATTTTGTATGGTCATCGAGCGTAGAGTCATGAGATATTAAAAGTGTAATTAAATCTTATTTTAGATTTTCGCTGCTAGAAATGAAATGAGTTGTTATTTGAGTTCAGTTTTATTCTATATCATCTATGTAAGGACCTCCTTTCGAGTATCCTATTCTAAGCGGGAATATTCGGAAGCGGGCCTTACATGATATGTTATGTGTTTTGTGTAGCAGTATTACTCAAAGTTTAAGAGTAATGTATATTTGATATTTGATGTTTAAGTGTAAGACATCAAGATTTTTAAGTAGATAATCATATTCTCAAGTAATGGTACTTGAGTTTGATTCATAGGATTTATATCATCTTATCCTTCATGATAAGGTTGTGCTAATGACCTTAATATATTTGTGATTAATCTTGTTCATGCTTATTTGTGATTAATCTTGTTTTTGTTTCTTATTTGTAAATGTGCTTGATGTGTTGCTCTAGGATTTCAAGGGATATCCTAAGTATCCTAATGCATTAGTGTCACGGATAAATGTCATTTATCTTAGCGACACTTAGAGTAAGCTTAAGGTTAAAAAATATCTTAAGTGCTCTATTTATGTGAAAGCATCACTCTAATAGCGATGTGCTTAAGTTGATGCTCTAGTACCCATCATCAAAGCTCTTGAGTAATTGTATAAACAATAATCTTCATAGAAGTTTACATTATCTATGTGACTTTTGATATCAGCTAGTTATATGCTAACTGCCTTGATAGAATAGAAAGTTTGTTGACTTCAAGCAACATTTGGTTAAGTTGTTGAATATCTATCTTCTTAGGCTAATAATTGAGTGGTAGTTAATCACTCAAATAGGAATGTAGATGCAATTAAGTGGTTCTATCTTAAAGCATCTAGATATTGTAAAACTAGTTCAAGTGATCAAGTTTAAGATCTCTTGAAAGGACTTGTTAAGTTTAATGCATGTTACTTGATTAGAAAAATCATTCAAGTATTTGAAAGTATTTAAATATTGTATGTTTTCCAAGCAATACTTCCTAGTGTTGCTCATATTTAGGTTAATGCATTTGAGTAATAGAATTCTAAAGTTTCTATCCTTTTAGAATTACTCAAAATATGCATTAATGGTATTTTGTGTTTGAAATCATACATACCTTATTTATCTTATATTTATGTGTTCCCTTGTCTTGATAAATATGAATGAAATATCATTAAGATCAAGCTAGGACATCTTTGTGTTATATGTTGTGATTTGTCGTTGAGTAACGTTATATTGTGCTCAACATATTTGCAATGTCTTATGTGCCTTATTTTAGTCAAGTCATGATCAGTTGCTTAACTTATGTGTATTTCATGTGTGTGAAGTATTTGATAAGATATATATGAATGAATAGTTATCTCTATGGAATATGTAGTGTGCTTAGTAGAATGATCTTTAATTGATCTAAAAATGAATATTTGTTAGTTGAGTGACATTCAGTGTACTCAACTTATTGTCTAGTGAAATTCCATGAGATGAGAATATACATTATCTTAAGTTAAGAAAGGTTCATAAAGCAATTGTGAATATGCACGTTGTACCTTTTGGTTACATGTTGCAGATTAAAGATGAGCCTCTTTTGAATATAGAAAAGGGATGGTCTTAGTTGAGTAACATATATTGTTCTCAAGTTGATTATCAAAGTCAGGTGCTTTAAGAATATCTCTCTTTATCTTCTAAGCCTTTCCATGTATCCAAGTGAGTGTGATTAGAAAGTTAGTTTTATCTAACCTTCACAAACAACACTTGTGTTTATTTAAGCTTCAGAATTATATCATTCAAATGTTGATGAGAAAATTGAGTTTTATATTTAAGCTTAATGTTTAAATGTTTAGATGTTTATATTGATGAGAAAAGTGTTTTAATGTTATTCAGAAGAATATATGTTGACTAGATGATAATTGATTAAGGCATTAAGTATAATCGAGTATGCTTGGATACTACTCAAGTAAATGCTCTTAGCAATAGAGTATTTATTAGGTTTCGACTATATCAAAAGTAATCAAGTGATCAATGTCGTAGCCGAGTGTTATTGTAATGACCTGTTAGCGAGTATAGGTCGCTTGGCTGATAATTTCATGTGTGATTGTATTTTGTCATTATTTAACCAATGTGTTGAAAATATATTATGGGATGTTGAAGGGTCGAACATTTATGCAGATGAAGATTATATGGAAAAGTCAAGTGAAGAATGAGGGATTAAAGTTAAAGTTAATTAGTAAAAAATTGAATGTGGACAAAATTAAAAGAAATGGGTTTTCGTGTATGTTTATGAATAAATATATATATGCTGTATGTATGTTATATTGGTAGATATTTATTTAAGTGGGTTATTATATATATATATATATATATATATGTATGTATATGTGTGGCATAAATAGGAAAAAGAAAAGAAAATAGAGGAAGGCACAACAGGTTGCCGACCGTTGGCAAGGGAGCTATCGACTGATTGACTGTTCTCCTTCAATCTGTCAACCATTTTTTGCTAAACTCGATTTCCTAAGCCACCCGCTATATAAAGCAATGAGGAGTTATTCATGTTATGTTGAAGAGTCAAAATAAATGGAATTTGATGTATATTGGAAAGTAAATAACTAAATGAAGTATTAGGATGTGGAATAGGCAAACCAACGGAGAGTGTGAGAGTTGAAAAGTCAAAACCAATGGAGGTTGAAAATTCAAATGAAATGGGGATTATAAATGGGTTGAAAAGTCAAAATTGAAATGTGAAAAGAGAGTTACCTTATGAGTGTGTGTGTGTGTGTATACATAGATTATGTGATATATTAAATTAGTGTGTGTATTTGTGGGTTATTATTATCGTACCCTCCCTCTCTCGGAAAGAGTGCTCTCGGGAAGTCTCTTAGGGAGGCTTCTCGGGAAATCTCTCCAAGAGGCTTCTTCCTCTAGGAGAAGATTCTTGGAGAAGCTCTCTCCAAGAGGATAGCGAGACCATTGCATACGTGTCCCAATCAACCATCAAGACCTGGTTCTTATAAAAGGCAAAGCACAACTCGATTAAGGGGATCAGAATATCTGGTAACAAATCTAAAATCTCTCGAACTTTCCTTTTTGAAGTCCTTTTTCCTTTCTTTCCATGACCTTTTCTATCTTTGGATACTGACTTGACCGTCGGAGGGTCTTCGCAAGAGATTCTTCCCACAAGCCTTTTAATCTTTATTGTGTGTCGCAGTTCTTCTGGAAGTTGAGCCCCGTTTTTCTTTGTCCCTCTGAGAGAGCTTATATTTCTCTCCGAGGCCTTTGAAACACCTTCCCGAAAGAGACCCTTCTCTTTTCGGAAGCTGTTTGATTTCCTCTCTGAGGGGTGTATTAAACCTTCTCTGAGAGCCCTCTACCAAACCCGGGCTCCTAGCCATCTTGCATCTCTCCGAAAGACTTTGCCTCTCCGAGATGCATTCTCTCTCTGATCCAGCACCTCCGCAACTCTCTCCTCTCGGGAAGCATCCTCTCTTAGAGGGCCCTCTCAACGGTGGTACTTTCGGAGACCAACATCTCATTCGACTTCAGGCGACAGTTTCCTTCACTCTAAATAAGTTTCTATTGTTGTATTTTGGGCAACAACAATTATAAATATGGGTGTATATATCTATATGTGGGTAGGTATATAAAAAGAAGGGAAAAGGGATAAGACAAGTAGCGGTCAATTTGGGGCTTTTAGAGGGGGCAAGGGTTTTATTTCTTTTCTTCCTTTCTTTCTTCCTCTTTTTCTCTTCTTTCTTTCTGGTATTCGAAGCTTCAACGTCCCAACAGCCTGATTTCCATCTCCTTCTTCGTTCTTTTATTCTATTTTTTTACACTCAATTCTTCAAATCAGTTCGTGGATCTATGTTTTCTTTTTCATGGCAGCTCTCCAAGCAAGAATCAAGGGGTAAATCCTTTAATGCAAGTTTTTATCTCCTTCTTTCCAATTTTTCAAGTTCCTAAACTCCATTTTCTATTCTAGAAATGCATTTTTTTTCATTTCATAATGTTAGCACTTGGAACTCTTAATTTTCGGCCAGATTACGCATGTTGTACATTTTGGGGTATAACTTTTTGTGGTTATATCCGATTTAAAATACGTTTTTTGTTCCATAAAATAGACTTCATAATCTTTGTTTTGACATATGAATTGAGTTATTTGGTTACATTTTGAGGCCGTAATAGCCTTGTTAATCTCTACCTAAAATTTGAAATTTTACTGTTGCGGGTAATTTGTCCTGACTTCGATTTTTGGGGAATAACTTCTTGTGGTTATTTCCAATTGTGAATCTGTTTGTTGTTTCAGAAATTAGAGATTCTAAGATTCAATTTAGCCACATTTTTCATGAGATTTGACTATGTTATGAGCCCGAAATAGGCCATTGAATATACAATTCGTAATTTGGAAATTTCTAGAATTCTACCGATTTAAATCTTTTTTGTGTTGCCTATTTTTCCTATGGTTGAGATTATGATTCGTGCCTATTCTATCTTAATTAATCTTGTTGTGCCTTTTGAAATTTTTTTTGAGTTTTGTTGAAAGCCTAAATAGGGTTTGATTCACCCTATATTTCTTTAGGAATTATGCATTTCTTGATTAGGGCTAGTGTTATGCAAGATTTGGTGTTTTCTTGCATGTGGTTTTAGTCTCTCATGGTGATCGTTCATGTTTTCGGGTTCTGGCCGTCGATCGATCGTGTCATGACTTTCGACTGTTGGATGTATGGGCACTGGTTGTTGATTGTTGGGACATGGTCATCGACCGATCATGGAACCAAGTACTAGCGATCGACCATTGAGATGTATTTGTCGATTGTTTGGTGTTTTTGGCTCTGGCAGTCAATCGTTTGCACATAACCTGTCAATCGTTCCATCTTGTCGTTGACTAATTCTTCCTATACAGCTTTCATATTGCCCCCAAACATCATTGTTAACTATTATTAAATCATTCATAAACTTTAATCTTGATTGGTCATCGTTTGAGGGGTAAAGCATAATATAAATGATGAGAAACACCAACTATTGGAGTATCAATGCAAGGGTTTATCCAAATTTTCAAAACTTTTCAAAAAACCAATAAAATGGCAGCAGAAACATAAACCAAAAATGCCTTTGCAAGACTCATTTCAATGTCCATATGCTATCCAAAACTAAACCATGCCATAGGGGGTTTAGTAAGTATACCTTTCGACACTTGAAAGCCAATGTAGAGTTGAAATCCTTCTAGTGCCAACAACTTCTTGCTCCAAAAACCAGCTCCTGAACAATCCTTTCAGTTCGACCGAACTGTCTCCCAAAAATACGAGGGGCCTATAGAGTCCATGCTTCAGGGAGATGGTGAATCCCAGTACTGTATCTTTGTGCTAAACAGAGAGAGTAAGAGAGATTAGGGCTGGGAATCAAATGGGTTCAAAATGAGAAAATCCAAGAACCGAAACAGTCTCACTGTTTTACTTGGGTTGCTACAATAGCAATAGAGGAATAAGGAACTATGGAAGAAGGTAAATCAAAGAGGGTTTAAGCTCTCAAGAATGAGAAGGATTCGGGCTAGGGTTTTGGGAGAAAACCTAATGCAACAACACACCCATTTATTCTCCCATTTTGCTTATATATATCAAATAAGAAAAACCCTACCCGCCTAAATCACTCATAACCAACAAGGGATTTGCAAAATTAGGATGGAGGCATGGAAGAGGTCAGGAGAATGCACGTCATCCTCCATTTGTCCACCCTTGCACGTGCCTTAGCTTTTGGTTGCAAAAGACAACAAAAAGATCGTGCATTCGTGACCTCTACAATAAGAATGGTCGACCAATCACAAGGAGCTGTCAACTGTTTTAGCCTCTTATCCAAAACTTTCAGAAATTGCATCTAGGCCCCACCAAAAACACTTAATGACACTTTCACCATCTCATGATGAAACCGAGGCCCCCATTAACTTTTAACGACATACCCGTAAACTCTTAATGATTGCTCCTTATTAATTTAATCATTGAACCCGACCCATTAACTCTTAATAAGGGTTCCAGCTTTAATCACTTAGTCAACCATCACATTTGGATATGCATGTGACCTTCTAGGTTCACTATTAAGTAGCAATCAATACACGTCAACCACCTTGACGTTGACCAAACACTTTTGGTCTACAACGAGGATTTCTACATCTCCTCGAAGTACCCTAAAAGACCCTAAGTGACAACTAGCATTATGTTAGGGCGATCCTACCAATAATGAAGTCTTACTTCATAATAGAACCTATTTGGGCTTTCGATTCTCGTATACTATAATCCCTCCATCTGTTATCATCTCGATCGAGTGAGAGTCATTGACTGATCAAACTCACTAACTCAATAACTATGCCAAAATCAGTGTGGTGAGATTAAGACGACACATCAAAATTCTTTTCGACATTGAAACATTTTTCAATCAAATGTACCCTGGCCAGGGGTTTCTACAATCAAGACCACCATTGATCGCATAGGATGTTCACCTCACGCCGGAGGTCGATGGATCCTATTAGCAATCACTTGCCTACACAGGGATCACACAGTGCATCTCTCACCCAGTAACCAGATAGTTCTTAGCAACGAAAAAATCCCTGGCACGACACACAAGACAATTGTGTTGCCTTCGATTAAAGGAATAGTAACACAATCAAAGCCTGTGATAAACCATAGACCTTTTGAGCCATGTGATTTATCATGTGCGTTATGTTCAGTTGATGTTCTACTAACATTCACTCACATGTATACTATATCTATCTCATGGATTATGACATGCGACTCATCATCCTTTATCATTAGCATTTCATACTAATCAAAAGTAGCATCTCATGTGCCAGTCCGTACTCGACTAATCATAGTGCCCATCTGAAAAGTCTAAGGACTGGGAATTATTATTAAGATATCCTTATTACAAAGGTCAATTGTCACACATTATTAACATTTAAGAATAAGACCTTTAACAGGAAATCTAAGAACTCATTCATATATAATGATTGGAGAGCTATGAATGAAGATATGACCTCAAAATATGAAAACACATTTTATTATATATATTGCAAGAATTACATCATTAGTCCCATAATTATAAATTTCAATGCCATCTAAGTCTAGCATTAGGGCACCAACATTAACAATAAACATGGGTGTGATCATGTGTGTGTTGTTTATGTTCAAGCATGGGCATAGTGGTGCGTATGTTATTTGGCATATATGGACATATGTAATGAAATTTTCATCAATAAGCATAGTGAAACGTATATCCATTAGCATAATGATGTGGGGAGGATGTGATCCTGCATGGATTCATATATGTTTGCAAGTGGTTGCAAGTGTATGATAACTATTTAGTGCACTTATTATTTAGTGCGGCAACTATGTTCCGCATGGGGGAAAAGGATATCCAAAGTTGGGTGGACGAGCGCTTGACACGAGCGAGCTACGGTTTTGAGCTCTATAAGTGGGATTCGATCCACAATTTAATGGTTAATTTGATGGACAAGTGCTTGAAATGAGAGAGCTATGGCTATGAGCTCAATAAGTGGGACTTGGTCCACAATGAAATGGCTTCTTGGTAGATATGTATTGAATATGTATTATAAGGGCTTGGGTGTTGATGCGTTATGAGTGAGCCGTAAAGACCGTATGTGAAAAACTGAGCATGTGCATGATATGCATGGTGTTGCGAGACATGACACGTGTTATCATGTGGTAAAGCATATACATAAGATTGTGTGATGTGTAAAGCATAGTGTGGTGTTATGAGTTATGGCATGGGTGCATGATATGGTATATTAGGGTATGGGTAGATGATGTGAAATGGCATCGCATGGTTGTGTCTAATAAAGAAAAAAAGTATTATACGTATTTCTCGCTCGGATGGGCCGGCCCGATCGCCTGGAAACAAAAAGGCCCAAACGACCTCACTGGGGAGGTCGTTTTCACTTCCAAAGCCCGAACTTGTAAAGCGACACCTGGCGACCTCCCAATATCCTTCAAACGAGTCTGAAGCCATCCGTGAGCGAACTCCAGGAAGCATCCTTCAGATCGCTGGACCACCGAGGTCGCTGGCCCGAAAACGATCAGCTCGCATAAAGTGGTAAAAGCTACTAAGGAGTCAGAGGTAGGGACCATCCATTGCAGCAGCCCATGCTCCTCGAGATGAAGATCCCACTTACGATTTTGTATAGATAATAAAGACTGTTTGTCCCCCATTATATCCCCTTTTTATTTTTATATGTTATCCGAATTGTAAAGCCCCCTCGATTATAAATAGGGGACAGAGGTAACATAAGGGACAGAGAGAATAATCTGAAGAATCGCCATTCTGAAAGGAATAATCAAAGTGCGGGCGTGGAGTAGGCATCGTTCTGGCCGAACCACGAGAAAATCGTTAAGTGTTCTTCATTAGCTTCCTAAAAAGGCCTCTCTTCTTACCATGGTCTATAATCACTCAGTGCAGCCCAAAACGAATCAGACTCGACTGAAATTGAA
Source organism: Diospyros kaki (assembly GCA_036245055.1). Classification (NCBI taxonomy): domain Eukaryota; kingdom Viridiplantae; phylum Streptophyta; class Magnoliopsida; order Ericales; family Ebenaceae; genus Diospyros; species Diospyros kaki. The sequence continues at coordinate 12,479,625 of BSEG01000003.1, forward strand.
CGTCGACATTTTGGCGCTAGAGGAAGGGACGCCGCGCTCTGATCGATAGCCATGGCAAGAGGAAGGAATACTCGAAGTTCCGAGGCAGCAGTCGACCCTCCAGAAAATCACCGCGACAAACCGCGAGATTTTCCACCAAACGGAGGGCCTGTTGCTCCAACAGTAGACAGCCTTTTACAGCCACCCGCCGGAGATGCTGCTGGAATACCACCACGGATCCCTGTTCAACCCGCCAGCTAAATTGCTGGGACCGAAACGATCCGAGACTGGCAGCAACGTCAGGAGGCGTTAGAAAATACGGTAATGCAGCTCGCCGATGCGGTCAGAATTCTGGCCCAAGCCCAAGTACGAGCCACTCATGACCCACCGGCTTCGCCTCGGAGAATCCGCCAACCGCAGGAAGAACGACCTCCACCTGAAGAAGAAGATATCAGGGACAACTACCCATTCCCGAATCACCGCTCCCCAGACAGGGAAATGAGCAGACAGTCGCACGTCCAACAATCGGTGGGCCCGGACTCGACTGTGGAGGAATTATATCAGAGAGTCCGGCAGCTGGAGGAAAGACAAGGGGTCCGCAGCCAGAGCAATGGCCGTGGAGACAGGATACCGTTCACCAGAGAGGTCGAACTTGAGCCCTTCCCCCGGAGATTCAAAGTCCCAAGCATGCCACAGTACAACGGGGATAGCGACCCCTATGACTACCTGGACGCGTATAACGTGCAAATGGACTTACAAACGACCAGCTCGCTGGTTAAATGTCGCGCTTTCCCAGCAGTCCTGGGTGATATTCCCCAAGCATGGTTCAGAAACCTTCCACCTCGCAGCATCAGCAGTTGGGAGGAATGTCAACAGAGATTTGTCAACCAATATAGGGCCCTAAGAAGACAGCTCGCACCACCGTGCCACCTCGCCACCATTTTCCAAAAGGCAAACGAGCCTTTGAGGGATTATATTGCCAGGTTCAGACGCGAGGTAAGCAATGTTGTGGATCCATCTGATGAGAGCATCCTCACGGCGATCTCCGCCGGCCTCCAAAAAGATGGCAAGCTCTAAGAGAGCATCTACAGGACCCCAGTCAAGGACCTGGGGGAATTTTATGAACGAGCCTCCAAGGAGGTCCGGTGGGAAGACGCCTTCGGGTCAAAGAAGCCCATAGGACCTAGAGAAGAAGCCGGGGGCTCCAACCAAAATAAGAAAAGGAACAACGGAGACACCGGAAGGGAAGTTCGAGGAGATCACTCGAGCGGTGAAATGTTTAAACGGGCTCACAAGGTGGAGCGGGATGAACGACCTCCGAGGCCGCAACGCTTCGATAGTTATTGCGTCCTATCTGACTCTCAAGATAGGATCTTCGCCATGGAAAGAAACAAGGAGGAGTTCGAAAAACCCAACCCGTTGAGAACTCCCAACAAATTCTGAAACAAAGAGAAGTTCTGCGCGTATCACAACGAGGCGGGTCATACCACCTCTGAATGCTAGGCCCTGAGGGACGCCATTGAAGATCTAATACGAAGAGGTCGCTTAAAAGACTACGTAGTGCGACCAACCAATCAACCGAGCCAGCAACCGGCACAGCCACCCCCCTCTGATGATGAACGCTTGCCAACCGTGCGAACTATTTACACGATTCATGGTGGACCTCATCTCGCGGGATCCTCCCACAAGTCCCGCAACAAGTACGTACGAGAAGCCAACCATGTCCTGGTAGCGAGGTCAGGCGAACAGTCGGTTCCTACAAAGCGATCCAGGGGTGGCCCAACTCCGGAGAACATGGTCAACCATGTCCTGGTAGCGAGGTCAGGCGAACAGTCGGTTCCTGCGAAGCGATCCAGGGGTGGCCCAACTCCGGAGAACATGGTTTTCTCAGAAGAAGAAGCCAACGACGTTCATTGGCCCCATAATGATGCACTCATTATCCGGGCGCAAATCGGTAACTCCGAAGTGCGAAGGATAATGGTGGACACGGGAAGTTCGGTGAATGTGATGTACAGAGCGTGCTTCGATTAGATGGGCCTGGGGAGAGAACAGTTGAGCTCGTCACCCGAGCCGCTCTATGGATTCACAGGTGACGCAGTGATCCCTGTTGGACGGATCAGCCTTCCCTTCACCATCGGGGACACGAAACACCAAGCCACCACTTTGGCAAATTTCCTGATCATAGACTGCCCCTCAGCATACAACGTCGTGCTCGGAAGGCCAGTAATGAACGACCTCGACCTAGTCACATCGACCAGGTCTCTTACTATGAAATTTTTGACCCCCAATAGAATAGGAAGTGTACGAGGCGAGCAGCACCTCGTGAGACGCTGTTATGAAGATGCCCTAAAAATGGGGGCAAAAGGAAAGAAAGTGAACATAATTGCAAAAGACGACCCGCGACCAGCCAGCCAATGGGAAACTAGTCATGATCTGGATCCCCGCGAGATCGACTGCAACAAACCCACCGGTCCCATGGAAGAGCTCGAAGATATCCCGGTCGGTAAAGCGGATGGAGAGAGACACCTCAAGCTAGGAAAGAACTTAGCTTCTGAGGTAAAAGAACAACTTACAAATTTCCTTAAAGCTAACCTTGATGTATTTGAATGGAACCATCAGGATATGGTGGGGATCACCCCAAAAGTCATGTCGCACAAGCTTAACATAGATCTGGGCTACAGGCCAGTGCGACAGAAGAGGAGGCCAATGACGCCAGAGCGTTATACCGCCCTTAAGGAAGAAGTGGACAAACTCTTGGCAAACAACTTCATCAAGTAAGCCCATTACCCGACCTGGGTGGCCAACCCGGTCTTGGTTAAAAAGAAAAACGGGAAGTGGAGGACGTGCGTCGACTTCACCGACCTGAACAAGGCGTGTCCCAATGACAGTTTCCCCCTCCCTAGAATCGATCAGCTAGTGGATGCAACGGCTGGTCACCAACTCCTCAGTTTCATGGATGCTTATTCAGGATACAACCAGATCCCCATGGATCCCAATGACCAAGAGCACACCTCGTTCATTACAGATCGGGGGCTTTACTGTTATAAAGTCATGCCCTTTGGATTGAAGAATGCTGGCTCGACCTACCAAAGGCTGGTCAATATGATGTTGGAAGCACTCATCAGAAGAACCATGGAGGTGTACGTTGATGACATGTTGATAAAATCCGAGCGAGTGACGGACCATGTTTCCGATCTGGAAGAAATGTTTGGAATCCTCAAAAACTATCAGATGAAGCTCAACCCACTCAAGTGTGCCTTTGGGGTAGCCTTCGGAAAATTCCTTGGGTTCATGGTAAACAATAGAGGCATCGAAGCCAACCCAGACAAAATAAAGGCTTTGCTCGATATGAGATCACCCGTAAGGAAGAAGGAGGTACAAAGCCTCAATGGGAAAGTCGCAGCCTTGAGCCACTTCATTTCAAAAGCGACCGATAAGTGCGCCCCTTTCTTCGAGCTGCTGAAAAAGGAGAAGGACTTCAGATGGACAGAAGAGTGCGAGTTCGCGTTCTAGCAACTGAAAGAATACATGGGACGACCCCCACTGCTCGCTAAACCAAAGAACGGAGAGAAGCTGACCTTATACTTGGGAGTATCCCAACAGGCTCTCAGTGCGGCTCTCGTCCGGGGGGAAGAAGGGGTGCAGCACCCCATTTATTACATCTCCAAAAGCTTGATTGACGCAGAAACAAGGTACGCACCAATCAAAAAATTGGCTTACTGTCTAATAGTGGCATCAAGAAAGCTGCGACCTTATTTTCAAGCTCACAAAATCGAGGTAATGACCAAATACCCATTGAAGCAAATCTTGCAAAAGCCAGATACCTCGGGTCGCTTACTGAAATAGTCGATCGAGCTTGCTCAGTTCGACATAGAATACAAACCAAGGACGGCGATAAAGGGTCAAGCATTGGCAGACTTCATCGCCGGGTTTACTGGGCCAATTAACGAGGATACAAAAAGCTCGAAGGAACCATCCTGGGAGCTATACGTCGATGGGTCATCAAGCGAACAGGGAGTAGGAGCCGGGGTTATGCTAATAAGTCCCGAAGGTCATAAAATCCTCTGCGCCCTGAAGTTCGGTTTTTCGGCCACTAATAATGAATCCGAGTATGAAGCCTTATTAGCTGGACTCCGCTTGGCAAAAGAGATACGAGCCGAATCCTTGAAGATTTTCAGTGACTCCCAGCTGGTTGTCAACCAAGTACGGGGAGAATACCAGGCCAGAGGTACAAAGATGCTCGCATATTTGCAAAAGGTACGCGAGCTCCTTGCCCTTTTTGAAATATATTAAATACACCAAATCCCCCGCTCCCAGAACTCCCATGCGGACGCGTTAGCTCGTCTTGCAACCGCCCGGGATGCAGAATTCTCGGAAAACATACCCATGGATTTTTTAGTAGTCCCAAGTATAGAGCAACGAGCTGAAACAATGACAATCACCGTATCCCAAAACTCGTGGATGATTCTTATCCTAGAATATCTACAAGACGGTAAACTACCTGAAGATAAGTTGGAAGCACGTCGTCTGCGAGCTCAAGCAGCTCGGTATTGCATCTACGACGAAAGACTATACAGAAGGGGGTTCTCAGCCCCACTCCTGAGGTGCATTGATGGCACCGATTTCTGAACTGTGCTCGAAGAAATTCATGCAGGTCACTGCGGTAATCATACAGAGGCACTTTCGCTGGCACAAAAGACCCTCCAACAAGGATTTTATTGGCCTACCGTAAAGCAAGAGGCCCTAGAAACAGTCAAGAAATGCGAAAAGTGCCAAAGGTTCGCCAAAATTCCGCGAGCTCCGCCGGCTTATCTGCAGCAGATGAGTAGCCCATGGCCGTTCGCTATTTGGGGGATGGACTTAATCGGGCCACTCCCAACAGCTCGCGGAGGGTGCAAGCACGCCATAGTAGCAGTTGACTACTTCACCAAATGGGCGGAGGCTAAAGAGCTCGCACAGATCACCAGTGCGAAGGCACAAGCATTCACATGGGATTACATAATCTGCAGGTTCGGGGTACCGCGGCAAATAATAACGGATAACGGAACCCAATTCAATAGTGAGCAGTTCATCCAATTCTGTGAATCAATGGGGATCCAAAAAAGTTTTACCGCAGTTGATCACCCTCAGGCCAATGGGCAGGTTGAAGTTGTCAACAAAATAATCAAGCAAACCCTAAAAACTAAGCTTGAAGCCCGGAAGGGGGCTTGGGTGGACGAACTGCAAACGGTGTTGTGGGCCTATCGAACAACAGCTCGGAGCAACACTGGATAAACCCCATTCTCAATGGCATATGGGTCGGAAGCTATGATCCCCGCCGAGAATGAAGTGACCAGCCACCGAATGGCCACCTTCAGCTCAGATCGCAATAACGAGCTCCTGGCAGCTAACCTTGACCTGCTCGAAGAATCAAGAGATATGGCTCGCATAAGGGTCGCCATTTATCAGCAAAGGGTAGCGCGATATTACAACCGGAAGGTCCGAATCCGGCGTTACAATGTCGGAGATTCGGTATTACGTCTGGTACTCCCAGGGGCACGGACGACTAGTGACGGCACACTAGGACCTAACTGGGAAGGTCCATTTATCATCAAGGAAAATCTAAGTAACGAAGTATACCATTTGGCAAACTTGGACGGCTTCTCTCTCCCACGAGCTTGGAATGCGGAGCACCTCCGTCCTTACTTCAAATAAGTGTAATGGTCCCCGTCTACTCTTCGTCCTTTTTATTACAAATAAATTTTTGTGATTCTGTTTAAGATTCATGAACTTTCATTTCACTTTATCCTTATTGGTATTTGATTAAATATCCCTGAAACGAGGAATTGAAAAGCCATGGTTTGCAAGCTGGAGCCTAAAGAACCTAACCACTATGTTATGGTTTGCGGCTCAACTGAGCATTCACCTTGGTCCCTCCTTCAGGTCTTGGTCTGAAGCCGGAACCATTCATCTTGACTTAATGTCATGGTTTGAAAATTTTCGAGTAATGGCCTCCATAAGTAACTCCGAGTTGGGTTCGCTAGCCGAGGTCCTTTCATCTTAGCCTAAAGCTACGGTCTGTGACCTACCTGGGTGTTCTCTCTCGGTCCAAATAAAAATTGCAGAAGCCACGGTGTGTCAGCTGAGGTCGAAACGCGACCTATCTGGACACATATCTTGGCTCAGCAAGTCAATGAAATAGCAAGCCATGGTATGTTAGTTGGGGTCACCCTATGACCTACATGAACATATAGCTTGGCAATGCTGGGTCAAGATTTCTCTAACCGAGGGTCCTTTTATCTTGACAGAAAGCCTTGAATTACGACCTACCTGAGTATTTACTCCGAATTTGTTAAAATTATCAAGCGCTTCAAAATGTCAGTCGAGGGTATGACACGATCTCATGTTTACACAAAATCTTCATGTTCAAACGAGTCAGCAGAGATCTGTCTCGATTTATATAATAAGATCGTTCGCAACCTATTGGGTACACTTCCTGACCGTTTATCGCGAGCTTTTCAGCCACTATACTTAAACCAAGACAGCGAGGGATTTTCTTAAACCCTGTCGTTTTATCCAAACATGCTGAAGAGGGATTTTCTTTTGGAGATTGTTTTCAAGTATGATCGTTCGCGTTGATTAATTACAACTATCATGGAGGACCTGGTTCGAGCCTATGTTCGTTCTGAAATTATGATTCTGAAGACTTCCCCTAAGGAGATTGTTTTTAAGGTATCAACTCTATTCCGAGACATATCATGAAGAGTGTTTTGAATTATTTCTTTTTATTATTAAAAAATTAAATTGATCCGAGCTCACGAAGAAATCTAAAGCAATGTACGCAAAGTAAAAAAAATAAAATAAAATAAAATAAAATAAAAAAATACCCGTTCTATTAAGTGAAGCTGGTATTACAAAAAAGAAAAAGAAAATGTGTACATATACATATGAGAAAGTCCTAGTTGGGAGGGGCAGTTTCCTCTACAGAATCGACCTCGGCAGATTGAACTGTAGGAGGCAGAACCGGCTGGGAATCCAAAGAAGACTCCTCGGCGACCTCCCCGGGCTGAGGAGCGATAGCTCCAGATAGCTCGACCTCGTCCAGGGGAGCCTCAGACGACTCAAGGGGATCAGCCTCGATGGCGTCCTCTGCGGCCTCGGCAGCATACCGCTTCACCTCCTCGACGGCCTGCGCACCGAAGAAAGAGAAATCCATCTCAAGATGGTTCACCCAAAGGGTGTACAAGAACGCCGAGCAGGTGTCGGATCTGGCCTTACGGCGCGTAGCCTCCATCCGAGCATCGACCTCTCCTCTTACATCGTCTATGGCCCTCTGGGCGAGCTCCTCGCATCGGGCCGCACGATCATCCGCCCGAGCTTGTTCCTCAGTCGCCGTTTTCAACTCTGCCTCGATCGATTTGAGCTGCTCCTGAGCCCTCCGCAACTCCTCTTTCGTTTTATTTAGCTCGACAGTGAGCCCGGATTTGGCAGACTCCCACACGTCCTTTGACCTACGAAGCCCTTCCTCGAGGTCTTTATTCTTCTGAACTTCAGCCCGCAGACGCATCTCAGAGCCCTCCACCTCTTTCTGAATTGAAAGAAGCTCGTCCTGGAGACTTACCTTCTCGTCCGAAAGCTTCATTATTTCGGCCTGCTGGGCTTTCTTCACGTCCTGAAGTTTCTCCACTTCATCCTGAAGGGAGGTGCTCATCGTACGAAGCTGGTCGTCAAAGTCCTTATACTGAGCACGAAGCTTCATGGCGGTAAGGGAAGCATGTGAAAGAAGAAAAGTTATTAGCCCCCGCCACAAAATATATATATATATATCTTCTTACTTACCACCAGGCTATGACGGGCCATAAAGTCGCAGAGAGCGACCCTCCTTAGTTTCGGGTCATCAAGAGGTTTCGAGGTCGCTCCCAAGAGGTCGGGCGCAGAATTCAGAAGAGAGTTGACGTAGACCCCTCCTGGCAGGGCCTCTAGGGGCAGCTCCTTCTCAGGGATCCTGGCCCGTTTGCCCCTACCATCCTTCCTCAGCTGCGGGTGATCTGGCCCCCTCTTTGAGCCGGTAACAGGGGCGTCTCGAGCCACAGCAACCTCTTTCCCTCGGCCCACGCCCGAACCGTGATCTTGGGGGACCGGGGGCCGATGCCCTTGCTGATGATGTTTTTCCCTCTGATGCTGGGATTGATGGGGCAGAGCCCTTTGTCGCTGCTCCGGTTGCCCCCCCGCACTTGTCGGTTTTGCTGTTGCTGCGGGCACGTTTGCTGTTTTCCTGACCTGCCATCCCGCAAGCTTGAGCTCGGGGCTGATGACGAGGTGTTGCTCGATCCTACCTTAGGTCGCCTCGGCTCGAGGAGGTCGAGGTCGATCATACTCTCGCCTTGGACAGCTCCTCTTGAACTACTCGCCCCTGCAACCTAAAGAGGTAACGAGGGAATATCCGCACCCAAGTCCATGATATGGTCCCCCTGAACGATCTCGACGTTAAGAGGAGGGGCGAGCTTGATTTCACGAAGAAGGTCGTTCGAAAGCTCGAGGATCTCTGAGCTTGGCCCCGCAGCTAAAAGTCTGTCGAGGATGTCAGTCTCCTCAGCCGACAAAGTCGGTCTCTTGCCCCCGAAGTCTGCATCAAAACGCAAATGGGTTAAAGCAAGTAATCAGAAGAAGAAAAATTCATGTGGACTGATATTCACTTACCAGAGGTCAATACGAAGCTATAATTCCTCAGAAGGGAAAGCGAAGAGCAGGATACGAAGAACCAACTGGACTTATAATCGCCCACGTTAGACTTCCCCTTCGCTTTACCCTGAGGAAGGGCGACTTTGTATGGAGAAGGACGAGCTGCCAGGTAGTACAGCCTGTCCTTGGCGTTTTTGAAAGAGAACAGAAATTTTATTAATTTTGGCGAAAGGAGAGGAAGTTTATTTGTAAGGAACAAAACAGCCAGAGAAGTGAGTTGGGCATACGAATTCGGTGTTAATTGAAAAGGAGCGAGCTTAATGTCATTCAAAAGGGTGACAAGGTACGGGGCTATTGGGAATCTAAGGCCGGACTCAAGATGCTGATGACTAACGGCTACGTATTTGGATGGTGGGTAAGCTGCGTGAGAGCTCGAAGTAGGAATGTATACTTGGCAGTCCCTGGGAAGACGGAACTCCCGGACACAAGCTGCCACCTCGCGACGTTTGAATCTGGACGAGAATCTCTTGAAGACCGCACGACCAGCACTCCCTTCCGCGATCTGATCGTAAATCTCCAGGTCAGTTTCTGAAGAGGTCAGAGCGACAATTTCCCTAGACCTCGAGCTCGCACCCTCACAGTTCTGGCCCTCCATGATAAGACAATCTTCCGAGTTCGAAGTGTCGTTTTCTCCTACGATATAGTTGCAGCGCTTTTGGCCTGAATTTCCACGGTGATGATCGGACATCTACAGAGAAAAAATAAAGAACAGTCAGGTCGCAAATCGCGAACCAGACCTCAAGAACCCTAAAAAAAAAAAAAAACCTAAGATCTTTCAGGCCGAGCGCTTTGCAACAGGATACCGCTTAAAGCGGAGGGGCCACAGCTGCGAGCCCGGTATTCCAAGGAAAATCTAATCCTAAGGTCATTGAACCCGAAGGCCCAGCTAACGCCAAATCAAGTCGAGCCATCTATAAGCGGGGATAATATCGATCGACAGGACCGTCGATAGTCAACCGGCGAGAAGAAGAAAGAAAAGAAGTCATAGCAGACTTACCAAACAATGAGTCTGATGCCTGTACGGAACGTCGGAACGAGCACCGGAAGAAGAGCAACGACCGATTGGAAAAAGGCAGCAGAGGAGGCTTCGAGAAGGAGAAAGCAAGAAAGCAGAAGCTGGAAAAGATTTCGAAAATGGCGTGAAAAAGGGAAAAAAGTAGACACCCCTCACCATTTATACTGATGTTTCGATCGGCCCAACCGTCAGATCTAAATGCGACTCACCGCATACTCCACATCCAATGGCCGCATGATAGCTTATGGGTCCCACAGGCATAATCATGCGCCATAATGGGGGAAAGTGCGCATTAAATGCGTTACAGACAAGACGTGTTGTGTGGAACGACGAGATTTAAAACGATTGGGCAGACATCGAAGAGGCGGAAGAATAGCTGGCACGCGTCAGTTCCCAACGCGAGGATCGCACCGCGAACTCGGGGGCTTATGTTATACGTATTTCTCGCTCGGATGGGCCGGCCCGATCGCCTGGAAACAAGAAGGCCCAAACGACCTCACTGGGGAGGTCGTTTTCACGTCCAAAGCCCGAACTTGTAAAGCGACACCTGGCAACCTCCCGATATCCTTCAAACGAGTCTAAAGCCATCCGTGAGCGAACTCCAGGAAGCATCCTTGAGATCGCTGGACCACCGAGGTCGCTGGCTCGAAAACGATCAGCTCGCATAAAGTGGTAAAAGCTGCTAAGGAGTCAGAGGTAGGGACCATCCACTGTAGCAGCCCATGCTCCTCGAGATGAAGATCTCACTTACGATTTTGTACAGATAATAAGGACTGTTTGTCCCCCATTATATCCCCTTTTTATTTTTATATGTTATCCGAATTGTAAAGCCCCCTCGATTATAAATAGGGGACAGAGGTAACATAAGGGACATAGAGAATAATCTGAAGAACCGCCATTCTGAAAGGAATAATCAGAGTGCGGGCGTGGAGTAGGCATCGTTCTGGCCGAACCACGAGAAAATCATTAAGTGTTCTTCATTAGCTTCCTAAAAAGGCCTCTCTTCTTACCGTGGTCTATAATCACTCAGTGCGGCCCAAAAAGAATCAGACTCGACTGAAATTGAACGTCGACAAAAAGTAAATCCTATTATATCACTTCTTTTTGTTTCCCTATTGTTATGATATTTATAAGGCATCGTATGAGGGGGCTGCTTAATGTAAGTGAATAAACCTGTCATGGTTCCATCTCTTATTGTTCTGTTGCCTTGATTACTCCTACTTCCCTATTACTGTATAATATTATGAGGCATAGTGGGTTGCTTTATGTAAGTGGGTAATCTCATTTTTGTTGCATCCATTATTAATCCCATTTATTCTATATTTTACTTCTTGGGCCTTGTGGCTCATATTTGTTTTGTATCATTCTAGGTATGAGAGAAGCTATGGATGAGGGCAAACCAATGTAGCTTGAGTTTTGTGGGTAGTTGTGTGTACAAGGCAGTCCCAACCAAAAGGTTCGTAAGAGTGTTTTTTTAGGCAAAATGAAGTATTTTAATCTTGTAATTAAATTTAGTGGCCCTTTGTATTAGATGTATGGGCGGTTAAGCCATAAAGTGAATGTGACGTAAATGATGATGTTAATAATATGTACATTGGGTTCCACTGCTTAATGAAAAGATGTGATTGGTTTTATTTAAGTTGGGGTAAAAAAAATTGAGAAAAATTCTGGACCCTGACAATTATACCTTTGTAATCAACTAAAAATTTTGTATAATCGAGTACAATCTTGTATTAGTTGAGTATGTCACTTCAATAGTCAAGTATTTATGCTTATGAGGATTTAATCGAGTATTTTTGGAGACCAATCGAATGTATGATGAAGGTCAATCGACTATTAGTATCTAACAGCCAAGTATTTTATGCATCTCTCGGTTGGCAGTAAGCAGTGTTTATATACTCGAGTAGTTGAAGAGTATATTAGAGTGCTGACAAAACATACTTGATTATATATCTCTTATAATCGATTATATACCTCTGCTAGTTGAGTAAGTGGTTGAGTTAGTCGATTATTTTTGTGTTGTAACTTAAAAGTAGAGTCATTGAACTAATCGTTGCAAGTGCTTTTAATGCACAATTTAGACCATTATTGTCTCTTAAAAGACTTTAAATTTTTCATAAATCATTGAGTATGATATTTGAATATTCTAATGATTATTTTATAGAAAAAAATGCCATCCTTGTATATTATCCCTCTTTTAAGAGCAATTATAAAAGAAGGTGAAGATGAAAATCAAGCCTACTATTCTAATACTTCCTACAACTACTTTGAGCTAAGAAGATACTTCAAGTTTTCATCTTCAATTAGGAAAAGAGAGAAAGAGTGCTTACATTCTATTTATTCCTTTTCTCTTTTTTTTTTTATTTGTGAGAAGCAAACTTTTGTATTTGATCACAATCTTGTGTGCTTAATCTATAATTTTTATTTTGTTGTGGTTACGTCTGATCCATAAAAGACAAGAGGTTATGCTTGAACTGATTAGTGATCAATTTTGTAAAATTTTGTTATAATTATGCCTCTATTTTAATCTTAAACTTGGTCTTAATTGAATATTTTGTGATTATATAAAAAATGAAGATTAAATCAACATTGAGGGTATATTTAAATATTTAAAATAAAAGTAAAAATAATAATAATAATAAAATAAATATAATATATATTATAATACATATACATATATAATACATATATCCATGCGTGCCCCATATAAACATATATATGTAATATAATATAATGCTCAATTGGAATGTATGCGTGAAACAGCATTTGGAGGTTCAACGTAAGGAAATCCAATTGAAAGCCCACATGTGCAAGCCCAAATCAAATCATGAAGCCCAGAAGTTCAAATTGAAGGTCCAGCTCGTGGAAGCAATAGGCGCGTAGCAGCAGAAACACGGTCCCTCCTGTAATTTTATTCAAGTGCAAGGGCAAGCAAAGTGTGAGGATATACATATATATGCGCGGACGCACAGCACAAAAAAGATCTAGGCCCCCATCCGCCATTTTCGTCCAGAATAACGGTGGATTAGCCAGTAGCCATTAGAGAGCCATTAGCATAAAAATTTCTTTACAGTGAAGCTTCTATAAAGGTTTTCAGTAGCGTAGAAGTAGAAATAGCAATCTATTCTTCATTTTTTCTCTGTTACTCATTTTCTGTTCTGTTATTCTATTCCGTCGATTTTACATTCTGTTCTTCATGTTATTCTATTAGTTCCTTTAACTTCTGTTATTTCAACGTAGTGTCACTTCTGTTCTCATTTCCATTTCAAATGCTTAGAGGTAGAATCTATAATGCAATGCTTCTTAGCTTTTGTTCTATTTCATTTACTGTTCATCTCGCTGTTCTTTAATTTCGTTAGTATTCTGGTTTAGTTTCTGCTGTTAATCTCATTGCCATGTTCTAATTTTCAGATAATAATTTTACTGTTTATTTATATTTTGTCATTTATTTTTTGCACACTTTAATTCTGTAAAATTTCAATTATGTATTTTTAATTTCAGCACTTTAAATTTCTCTATTTTAATTACTATCATTTAATTTTCAGCATCTAAATAATTGTAATTTTAATTTATATTATTTAAATTCCATAATTTAATTTATGTCAGTTAATTTTTAAATGGAGCCGTGTGACTAAGTAAGTCTTGGGCCGAGGCAAGGACAATGTCCGATGCCACGAATAATCCAAGCAAGCCGAACTCCATCGCTTAGTTAACGTTTAGAAATTAGATTAAGAATTTTTGCTAAAACATTTGGATTTGGATTGAGATATATGTCTAATCCGGAACCTTGATACCATGTATATGGGTTGTCCAACCTGAAAATATCATTATACCCAAATCTAAGTGTAATATATTTGCATTATGGTTTATGGTAGTTGCTTAAGTTAGATCCTCGCATGCCATATATAAAGGATGCTAGAAATAGAACCATCATCATCCCAAAATGTAATTAATAGCAAAATTATGTAATCTAATTTTTAAATCCGATGATACTATAATTTTATGTTTGCTTGGGAAATGAATGGATCGACACTGAAATTATCTTGTCCTAAGACGTTTTATTTTCAATGTTAATTCACTGTCTCAATTTCCTCCTCATATCACACTATACTACTCCACAATTTACTTTCATGCACTATCTTTATATTTTTCTTTTAATAATTGACTTTCCTGTGTATTCAACCTGGATTTACCAGTTTTAAATTATATACTACATAAATCTCGTACGTTGGCCAGTGTGACCCCCTTGTGTGTGTGTGTGTGTCTTTAAGGTAGTTAATTTTACACAAGGGTAGGAATCAAACAGAACCTTTGAAAAAACAGCAGTTTCAATTGAGACTTGAAAAACTAATTATATTAGTTACTACTAAGCCTATGAAAATTAGAGATTGCAACTACACATGTGAAAAATTGAGATTATAACTAAGCTTGTAAAAGCTATGGTAATGTGTTAAAGTCCTTGGTGAGGAGTCAAGGAGTGGACTAGACTGGTTGGCTGAACCATTATAAATTTATGTGTGCTGCATTATTTACATTCCTTTATTTCATTTCAGCACCTTCATCTTTATTTAAATAGGAATAATTTTTTCAACATCTTTGGTATCAATTTTAAAATTTATAGCAACAGCTTTTTGAATCTTTAAAAGAATTAATCATTTGTATTGAATTTATTTTACACTTTTTATCTATCTTTTTCTGTCAAGGGTTTATTCAAAGCTCCAATATTTATAATTTGAAAAGTCCAAATTGCTTTATCCAAAGAATTCTTCAAATCAAGAAAAGTCATTGAAACCCAATTCACCCCCTTTTTAGTTCTTTCATGTTAAAAGCATCATCTTTATTTCTAAGTAAATATACCTTAGTATATCTAGAAAAATCATGAATAAAAGTTACATAATATTTTTTACCACATTTAGTCAGTTTGTTTTAAATCTCCCAAGTCTGCATGAACTAATTCTAATAATTCACTTGCTCTTTCAACCGATGCACATCTTCTCTTAGTTATTTTAGTTGCAACACATATTTGACATTTATTCATACTTGTATTATCAATTTCACTTACTAAACCAAAACCAAGTTTGTTCATTTTCTTAATATAAGATATGTTCACATGACGTAATCTACCATGTCACAATTCAACCACATCAGTCAAATAAGTAGACCTAGAAACATTCTCGTTATTAGCCACATTGAGTACAAAGAGGCCATGGTTGCAATATCTTTTCCCAACAAACACATTGTTCTTATTATGACTATCTTGTCAGACTCAAAAGACACCTTCATTCCAACTTTCCCAAGGAGTACCACAGAAACAATGTTAACTCTCATGTTTGGAACATGGAGCATATCACTTAGTGCTAATGTCTTGCCAGAGGTAAGTTTGAGAAAAACTGTCTTTCCCAAAAACCTTTGCAGTACTAAAGTCTTCTAAATAAATTAACTTTTCACCATCCCCTATAGAAGTATAGGAGGTAAAAGCATTTCTATCAGCACAAATATGTCTGGTAGCACTTAAGTTTACCACCCATTCATTGACATTAGACACCATTAGAGCTTGAGAAACAATCGGAGCAATAATGTCATCTCCCTCAACTAAGTTGGCTTTAGCTTTGGGAGGATCATTGTTCCTAACTCTCTTCCTACATTGCGGAGCATGATGCCCCGATTTTTCACATACAAAACAATTCTCTTGCTTCTTAAAGTTATTGGGTTTCGGCTAGTAATCATGTGCTTTTGTGTGTAAAACCTTAACAAACTTTACTTATTCCTAAAATATACTGCAATATTTTTGTTTTAAAAAATAAAAAACTAGCTTTATTAGCATGATTTAAACTCATGACCTTCTATTTAAAATAAACTTATTTTATCATTAAACTAAATCTTTATCTAAATTTTTTCTAAAAATTTAAAACCTAGATTCAATTGGCAATCGTTATCAAATGATAATTCATTTAAAATTTTCTTTAAATATCAACTAATGTGATAATCAAAGATGAATGAGATGGCAAAAATGTTAGTCATCTCAGTAGATCACATCAATGTTTAATGGCTTTTCCTAATGAAATAGTAACAGTGGTCTAAAAATAAATTAAAACTAAAATTAGATATCACTATTAAAAAACACATTTGAATTTCTTCTAAAATGCAATTTGCCACAAGTCCTGGTATATATATGTATATATATATATATATATATATATATTTTTGGTTAAGTGCCCAAAATTCAATATAAAAATGTCTTAATGTTTGAACTTAGTAAAAAAGAAAATAAAATAAAATAAAAGGTTATTAGAATTAAATTGGTGAAGGATTGATGAGCGCTTGGAAAATGGACGACAGGTAGCACAAAAAAGGGGCATTCCGAGAATCGAACTCGGGACCTCTCGCACCCAAAGCGAGAATCATACCACTAGACCAAATGCCCACGCTTTGGCCTTTTGCTCACCAAATGCCTACACATATATTTCTTCAGAAGACTTTCCACCTTCACATATATTTCTTCAGAAGACTTTTCCACCACGATTTCCCACACTGCGCTTATTTTCTTGAGTTCCTTTTGTTTAGATGTAAAATATTTTCCGGAAAAAAATATACAACCTGCACTTTTATTTTTAAGTTTTTATTTTTGTTTTTATTTTTTTTTTAATTTTGAACACAAAAAAATTATCTTCATTCACTTTTCAATTTCACTAAATGTTTAACAATTTTTCCGATTTATTATTTAAGTGGTATATTTTTATGATGAGTTTTATTATTTAGTAAAGATGTCAAATAAATTAACTAAAGATAACCAAAACAATTTATAAATTGACGAGTTTTATTATTTAGTAGAGATGTCAAATAAACTTGTTAAAAAATAATTTATAAATTGGCGAATTTTATTATTTAATAGAGATGTCAAATGAACTAACTTTAATCTAATAAAAAATAATTCAAAAAATGACGAGTTTTATTATTTAGTAGAAATGCCAGATAAACTAACTAAACTTGATGAAACACAATTCATAAATTGACGAATTGAGTCATTCTAATGGCTTACGAGTTTAAAAAAAGTAAAAAAAATAGTGCTATTAAACAATATGTTTAATTTTTATTTTCTCTTAACAGAGCTAAAAATAAAAAATTAAGAACTCTTTCAAACATGTCTTTACTAATTTAATTTTGATAAGTTAAATTCTCTTTTAATTGAAAACTCATTCTCTCACAAACTATAAAACCTAAACCAAACTTTTCAATAATTTATTTTACATCCAAACAAACAAACAAACAAAACTAAATGGTTTCAAAATCTGATGGGCAAATGCAACAGGAACGTCCACTGTGCATGTATATAAATTGTTGGCTGCCACACAGTAGTAGCCTTTTCAGAACATTTGAAAAAGAAGGTAGCAGCTTATAAGGTACAATGTTTCTCTCATCTTTTACATTTGCATGCTATAGCTATATAGGATGAATGGTTTTTATGCTACCTGCCTACTAAATTAACAAAAACAGAAGACCTAAAGGATCAGAAGAAAGCAAGATAACAGCTTTTTTCAGTTTATATGGCCACATTCCAGCTGCCTGCAGCCACCGAAAAACAAATGAACTCGCCGAGGCACCGGCCAACCAACCAACGAACCAAACACGAGTATCAGAGAGCTCTCAACTAGCTGGCTCGTATCTGCAGACACAGTCGTATATAGTCCCTTCAATCAACTTTTCTGCCAGCCGCTGATTCTTCACCATCGCAAGCTGCAAAAAGAATTTTGTTCATGTTATTCAAAAGAAGAAACTTGAAACTGAAGCAGACGCAGTTCTGATGCATCAGGGAGAGACGTGGTCAAATACATTTGTTGTCTCAACTTTGAACGATGAGCCCTAACTGTGAAGACAACTTAAAAAATTTAAGATGACGAAGATGGACAAATGCTTAGGCCAGAAAGATACTGACTCTTGGGGGGGGTCCAATTTAACAGGAGAGACATCATATTTGACATTGGACAAAGAAAATCACAAACTGTTTTTCATCCTTGCATTCCAGGAAATATTATGGAAGGGCAGATATTTTACCTTCAGAGCATCACATTTAAACCAGGCATTAAAGTTTGTGTGTAGAGCTCTACCCATTCCTTCCAAGATGATCTTCAAATTCAAATAGAACCCAATCAGAGGATCAAACAAAGAAGGTACATATATCAATTTGTTGAACTTGAAACCAGCCTAGCCACCTATGCAGCAATGCTCCATCCAATAGGAAAATGTAATGACAGCTGGGAAAAAAAATTCAATTCAATTGAAATATTAGAATAAGGAAATGCATGTCACCAGATCAGCATCTTTTGCGGCAGCAGCTAGCTCTGAGCTAACCTGCCTCAGGTCTATGCACGGACTGCCACAACCATTCTCAACTACCATTAAAGGAACTGACAAGGAATTTTCTTTGGAAGCATCCTGATTACTTGTCATTGCATCTACTAGTAGTCCGCCTGCCTCAGCAGCCCTGCGGAGAATGTCACAATGCTGCAGAGCAGGACAAAAGGAATCAGTTTCTTGTTTGGATGAACAAACAAAGCTTCAGAACATGCAAAAGGTACAATGGAACTCAAAGCTATAAATAATGGAGTATGATAATAGTGAAAATTGTGCATTGCAATATGTCCTTTTGGGTAGCATCATTAATTCTTTTGTACCCATATCCCTGGTATTTTGTACATGAATTTAAATCAAGTCTAATTTGTAATATTTAATCTTTGTAGGTAGTAAATTGGAATGATGTAGAAGAAGATTGGAAGCTTAGAAAATCAGAAGGTTGAAATAATGGAAGCTGAAAAAAGGAAATGAGAAATTGCAGGGTGTTTAAGGTTTTAGTAGTGAGCTGGGAATCCTGGTAGGTGTCAAGCACACATGGACCCGTGAAGCTAGGAAGGGAGAAAGTTAGGTTATCAGAGAGAGAGAGAGAGAGAGAGAGAGAGAGAGATCCCAATATTCTTTTGAACTTGGGCAATCATTTATGGGACACTCCATTAATCAAGTAATGACACCAATAATGAAAATAATTGAGTACATGGTCTTGATTGATCAAGACCATGCTCCTTAAGGAAGGAGCAAGGCCTCGATAAAGCCTATAGCTTTGGCCTTCAATTTCTAAATCCTTGCTAATCACACGCAATTGAGACATAGGCCATGCCTCGAACTACACTGTCCAGGTTAGAGACCAACTTCCTGATATCTTCAGTATAAATGAAATCACACAATTGGCACACCTAACCTCCTTCATGGTGGAGGGAATACATGTAAGACACTTGAGCAATGACTTCTATTGGCCCAGCCAAGGATATCCCCAAAAGGAGAGCACATAGAGATGTAATGTGCCACCTTGAAATACTGGCAGTTTGGAGAAACATCGTGGAGAACTCAATCCATAGTGAGATTATGGAGATTCATGTGTCACCTCATTAGACTGATAATCGGAAAGGGCTTGATACTCAAGGAGAAAGATTGGAGATTCGCATGCTTGATCTTTAGTGGGAGAGATTAGATATTCACAGGTCCCATTGACAGGCTTGCATTTGGAGATTCACAGGGAAAGTCTATCTCAGGAGTGGGATATTAAGGAGACAAGCTGGTTGAAGTGGAAGCAGTCTAGTGTGCTACCTCAGCATCATATATCCGTAAAGTAGCTTTTTTTCTGTAAGAGCAACTTGTCAAAATGCCTGAACATGGCTCAGAGATTTACATGGACAGCCAATATTTACCACTTCAGTGATGAGTATTGTGATAGATTAGGGAATATGTTCTCTAATTAAACCACTTTTTTAGCCTCTCCATCAACTTGCTAATATCATGTGAAAACCTCCACATGGGCATAAAAAATTAACAATACTATTATCAGTTAGTTAATAGACAGCTACAACTCAACAAATATGAAGGTGGTGTCATACTATTGTCAATTGATATCTTCATTAGACAACATTATATTAACCCTCAAATGAGGATTCAAAAGATAATTGATTAGCACATACGCATATGTTTAATACAAACCTTGGCAGCCTCAGCCACAATATCAGGAAGCTCCATGGCAGTAACATCATTTAGTGCAGGGAGGGAGTTAGCAACCAGAACAACCTACAGGTTATCCTCATTAGTCATGGAAGGCAGTAAATCAAAGCTGATAAAGTAAATAAAAAGCATACAAATGATACCATATTGTCACTTGAGCATCATATATGTACCAATTTTTTATTTTCCCACGAGAAGCAAACTATTGGATTTGTTAACTCCAATAAAAAAAGGAAGAAATATAAAAGGGAAAAGAGAAAAAAGTAAACACTTTGGTTGTGGTAGTGGGATTCATATTTTGGTCTTGTTTTAAATATTTTTGGTAGTGTTTTGTGGTTTTCTTGTCTGGGTAGCTTAGGGGTTATAAAGTTCCTAAAATCACTTGCATTAATAAAATTCTACCTTCTTCCAAAAAAAAAAAACAAACAAACACAGAAAACAACTACTCTTGCACACTAGCATCAGACTATCAAATTATGTTATTTATAGAATGACAGTGACTACTAAAATTAATTGAATTAAAGTATTCACAACTTCAAAAGTGGGGATGCTAAGTTGCAGTCCATATTAACAAGATCTACCTAATTTACTGACAAATGTGAAATGTCTGACAAAGAGCACCACAATACCAGAACTTCAACTTATATTGCTTGCAACCTTAACTGAAACCTTGCATTGTTGGCATCTCATGACATGAGTGCTAGGTCCTTTGTAGATTTTCACCCCTCAATTTACCCATGACCTCTTCCCCCCCCCCCCTTTTTTTTTTCCTATTATGCTTCATTTTTTTCTTTCCTTTCTTCTTAGTGAAGTCGAACTGTTCATGCACTGGGAAACAAAAAATGCTATCAGAAATTATATCAAATAGCTCAACTATTTAGGCCTTGAAAGTTGAAACCTCTGAATTTAAAGTTATATTACTGCATATTGGACTAGATACATGTGTGAGAAAAGGAAATGAATTGCAAAACCAAGGAAAGAGATCTTAGAATCTAGTGAAAAGAGTGTACCAAATATATTGTTGGACAGTTAAAAAGTCCTTTTCACATTACTATTTTCAGTTGAAAAAGAATTCTTCGGTTCAGGCTGACACTACATTAACAGGGTGAAATATATGGCATATGCATGTATCAAACGGTAACTATCATATCATATGATAAAGTTGTCAAACATCGTTGCAGAGCAGACTGGCATCTAACATGATCTATCTTTAGATACTATTTGCATATCATATGACTAATGAGTGAAATTTCAAATGAAAAGGTTCAGAATTGTTTCAATAGTACTCCAGAAGAAAGAAGTTACTTCAGTTCCACGTCTGAGGAGCTCCCGTGCTAGTGGAAGCATTCCCAGTACAATGTCAGCACCGGAGTTATCCACAAAGAGCAATGCTTTTTTATGTGGGCGAGGTTTCTTGTTTCCAGATTCTAACATTCTCTCCTTAAAAAGATCAAAATCGTCCACCTAAAGAACATGCACAAGAACCTTGTTCACAATCTACCAGCCAACAATTACTATTCAGGGAAATCACTCTGTCAAGTACAAAGGTGTTCTCGTAGACCCTTCTTAGTTCACCTACCCGCCAAGGTCTTTGCATCTTGTTGCGGCTCATTCTATATATTTCAATAATTGTTCCCTTATGGTAGAGATCAACACAGGCACGAGATCCCCAATCAAATATGTTTGCAGCAAGAACACCTTCAATTAGTGTAAGCAGCCTTGTTTCCTGCAGTTGAACAAATGTTGTTGTCAGTAGGATGATTTCCAAGGTGGAAGAGGGTTAAAAAGTAAGGTCGGTTAAGTCATGATTAAGCATGTATGTGACATATTTCCTGTTTATCTAATGATGTCCTCACCTCTATCTTCATAAATCTTTGTCAAGTGTGATTCTAATAACTTTACACGCCTATAGTTAACAGTTTACATAGAAGAATGATAAATTTCATCAGATGAGGAAAAATATGACGGGTTGGCAACTACACATACCTCGTTCATACTATCAAGCTCCATTAGCAGGTCAGGAAGAACGGCAAGTGACGCTTCATTTTCCCTATAACATGCCATAGAAGATGAGAAAATAAAAATTTAAAAAAAAAACAAAAACAAAGAGGTGTTCATGCATCAACAATAATATTCATGCCATAATGTCAAAGAAAGCATTAAAGCTCTGGTCTGCCCATCAAAGAAGCAAGATAAAGCTAAGAGGCAAGTCAATTTATGCACTCACGCAAATTTTACGTGGTCAAGGATCATATGCAAACAGGAAAAGACTTACTTGAACACAAGAACAATTTCAAAATATAGGTACCTCCATTTTATGCTTCTATAGGCATCAACAAAATGGAATTCCCTCAAGCACTCTTCCCTTAGCTCCAAAAGATTGGCCAGTCCCAACTTTCCATATGCAGCAGGTTCTTCCATTAACCTATTTCACAAATGGAGCTTGTAACAGGAAAATATAAGCAAGTATAATTCAGTTGTGAAGCAGTCCAAACATTACTCGAAGAAAATGGTAGCAAAATAAAGGGTGCCTTCCGAACTGCTAAAAGTTTTTTACCAGCATCCAGCAGTTAAGGGACAGCTTGACAAGTTAGAATGAGTAAAAGCTTACCCCCACCCTCCCTAACCCAAAAAAAAAAAAAAAAAAGGGAAAAAAAACTGAGTGGAGGTAAATTAGATTAGCACCATGAAAATATCAATTTATAAATGGGACGTGGATAACAAAATACCAAACCTTAATCTCACTAGGTGGAGTTGGTTACATAGATTCTAGCTTTGTCAATCATCTCTATGTTGACCATATCTTTTGTATGGTCATTATAAACCATATCACGTGTAAGAGTTCCTCACCAAGTTTTCCTTAGTTTTCCATCATTTCTTTTACTAAAAACAACTTCTATAACCCTCATTTCTAATTCTATTCTTCTTTTGAATGGGACCACATCCACCACAAAGTCCTCATCTTTGATATGCTCATATTTTACATATGATGGTGCTCTACTACCTAAGATTCTGTGTTATACAATATAGCAAGTCTTATAACCACCAGGAAAATTTTCCTTTTAGCTTGAATAAGATTTTACTATCATATAAAATGTCAAACACAGTTCTGTCTTAATCATTTTACTTTAATTCTATGGGTAAAATTCATAATAATCTCCCCATCTTTTTAGACAATTGATCAATATATTTGAACTAATCTTTTTCGTTTTAAAATGACTCGATCTTCAAATCATACTATAACATTATCCAAGCTTCTAGTTCTAGAAAACTTACATTCCATATACTAGTTTTGTTTTCTCATGTTAAAGCTTTTGGATTTTAAGATGTCCTCCGATATCTCAAACTTAATATTCATGCCTTCTTTTGTCTCATCCACCAAGACAAAATCATCTTCAAGAAGCAATCTCCAAAGCACCTCTTTTAGGATGTGTTTAGTGAGTTCATCCATCACTAGAGCAAAGAAATAAGCACTCGGTATAGACCGTTGATGTAATCTAATTGTAAGTAAAAAAAACCTCAATATCACCCCCCACAAATTCTAAGACATTTTTCGCCATGATGCATGTCTTTAATAATCTCTATATAAATAACTTGGATTTCTTTCCTTTCAAAAACTCTCCATAGGACTTCTCTAGAGGCTTCGTCATAAGCTTTTCTAAAATCTATAAATATCACGTAAATCCTTTTGTTCATCTCTAGATTTTTTTCATTAGGCGCCTCAACAATTATATGGTTTCCATTATCCATCTAACAAGCATGAAACCAAATTGATGTTCAAACACCTTGGTTTCTCTTCTTAACCTTTACTCAATCACTTTCCCCCAAAGTTTCATGGTGTAGATGGAGTAATCCCCTTAACACTCAAGTGTTAACAATATTACTCCTTATCACAACCGACTCCAAGCCTAGAAGAAGAAAGCGGGTTGCATTAGATAATCAACAAACGAATTATAAAATCCTTGAATCTTCTTATTGTCATATGGACCAATGACAGTTACAACATATCAAGCCTCCCACTATGTAGGGTTAGATGAATTCCACATTTCCATTCATTTCTATCCATTGTCATATTCTTCTATACGGCTCATATACTTAATGTCAAACTTAAGTGTTTCCCCACCAAGTTTTTTTTAGTCTCCCTCTACCTCTTTTGCTGACTACTTGATCCATTCCATCAACTCTCCTCACATGAGCCCTCTATTGGTCTTCTTCTCACATGACCAAAATATCTTAAACTGTTATAATCGTATAACAATGGCACCACACACCAAGAGGGGGGTGAATTGGTGATAGAGCACATATTTTCATACTATTTAGCCCTCATATTCAGTCCTTTCTGCACATTAGTTGTGTTATTTCATTCATCTTGATTTTATTTCATTTTATTTTATAGGAATTGGGCTTCACACTATTTTATTTTATTTTGCCAGGTTTAAGGCTATGGGAGCATGAGATGGGGCATGAGACATCTTGATGGCAATAAGATATCTTGGAAATTGGAGATAGAGAAGCAAGGGCAATTTTAGCAGATTTGACCTCCTGCACTTCCTTCAGTATTTTGGCCAAGATAAAATTCCAGAATGAAGATGATGTCTTTAGAGATATTGTAGGCGACTTCTTGAGCTTTCTGGAATGATATGGTTTGTCCAAATCCGAGTTCGTTTGGGCCTTCAAACAGCGCTTCAAAGTCGGGGCCAAGAAGTTGGGGGCAAATTAGGAAAACTGCACAGATACTAATTCTTTAAAAGGCCATATCTTGGGCGTCCGATATCCAAATCAAGTGATTCAAAAGCCCAAGTTCATCTAATCTTTCTGATCTAAAATTCTTATGAAGAGGCCAAAGCCCAGAACGCACGTTAACCTTTCCGAAATCGGCTGTTAAGTGGCGGTAACCTAGGGTTTCCTCCTTAAGCTCTATTTAAGCACCTTAAGAGGCCATTAAAGGGACATTCTTGAAGGACGTGAACAGTAGCCGATTTTCTTTCTCTTCTCTCCATTGTTCTTGTGAAGATGGAAGCCTAAGGATTCTGTAATCAGTTGCAACGCCATCCTTGTTCCCGGTTTGAATCTTTGGTTTTAATGGAAATCTATTGTTTTTAGTTTTAACTTTGTTGTTATCTTGTTTCCGTTCTCTCTTAAATCTGTGTATGTGTTGATACCGGTTGGATGAATGCATGCATTGTCTTTGTTTGAGAATCCAAGGTTTTTGTGCTCGGTTGAGGCTTTAACTGGAATCAAGAACAACCTGTTTGGATGGTAATCCAATCAGTCTCGAATCTGTGCAATAAGGGGAATCAAAACTGATAGATTGAACTAAGAGGTTTCTGAAATCTGTTTATTGGTTTTCTTCCAAATCTTTGGCGGTTGTTAAAGGAATTTTCTGATTTTCGATTTGAGGATTAAAACTAAACAAATGGTTTATTGAGAAGGCAATGAAAACTGGGATAGAAGGATTGGTTTGCAACTGATTGCATCTTGATTTATTGTGTTCTTGTTCATCTTGTTTTCTGTTTTTCATCAAAAACTTCCCCCCCCGTTTAGCCTTGTTTTGACAGATCCGTTTGAGGTTCGTTGGGAGACGACTTAGGGTTGCACCTCTATTGCAAATCCGTATCATCATACTATCTAATCTATTGGTGTTCGACAGCCCCGATCAGATTTTGGCGTCGTTGCCGGGGAACCAATTTCGTTTCTGTCAAAGAAGACTGATTTAAAAAAAAAAAATTGTGGTTGCTACTTAGTATATAGGTTGGAAACTAGCTGGTTGCGGGCTACCGGTCCAAAGCGAGTTAACCATACTCGACACTGCTAGATACAACGCCACGTACCAAGTTTATACCATTAATCAAGAAGATCAAGAAGACCAGCAAAGCAAAACAGAAAACTTTCATTCTCTTCTTCTCTTCTTCTCTTTTTCTTTTTTTTTTCTCTTATTCTCCTATTCTCGTTGCTGACAGAAAACTCCTATTCTTTGTTTTGTAGGAGACTAACAAGCTGCATCCAAGTGCAAGAGATAGCAAAACAGCAAACTCTTATTCAGCAAACTCAACAAGTGCAAAACAGAAGACTCCTATTCAGCAGATTTGACAGCCTCCATGACAGATAGCAATATTTAAGGATTGAGATCAAGAAACCGGTTCTATCCTCTTCCTTTCTCATCCTTACTTGATGTTCTTTCATGTCTTGATGCTTCCCTTGATGTTTTCTTGCATTTAGAGTGGTTTTAGAGGCAAAATAGGAGCCGGTTTTGGGAAAAATCGATTTTTGGGTACTGTTCACATTTTTCCACTTGCTCCGATTGGGCTGATTTTTGGTGTCCAAAGAAATGGGGGTGTGAGGATTCAACGTTTAGACCACTTTTTGGGCCAAATTTCAACGTTTAGACCACTTTTTGGGCCATTTTGTGTTTCTTAGTGGCTGATTTTGTGTGTTTTTAGTGTTTTTAGGTCCCTCAGTGTTTTTGTGTTGAAATTTTGTGAAAAATTGCATCAAAAAATCATCTTAGGGCTTCTTGATTGATAGATTTTATGTGCCCTACGTTTTTGCATTTTTTGTGTGCATAAGTCAGTTTTTGTGTGCTGTTTTTGTGAGTCATCTTGAGTGTGTTTTTGTGTTGATCTTTAGTGCATGACCAGATCCTCTAAGGACATACCAATTGACCTAGACCTTGAAATAGAAAGGACCCTTAGGAAGCAAAGGAAGGCTAGAGAGTTAGAGCTTTAGATAGCTGATAATCCTGCCATTGCATCTGATATTCCTTCTGTTGCATCTGATATTCTTTCTGTTTCTATACCTATCCCTGACTTAAACACAATGGCAGCTAATGGGAATAAACACAATTGAAATGGAAATAATGGAAATAATGTAAATCATGGTCATTTGGATGGTAAAACCATTAGAGAATTGGCTGCCCCTGATGTGCACTATCAGTCTTTATGCATTCAATATCCCTAATTGGATGCAACCTTTGAATTGAAATCTGGGCTAATCCATTTGCTTCCCAAGTTTCATGGCCTTGCAGGTAAAGATCCTCACAAGCACCTCAAAGAATTTCATGTTGTTTGCTCCACAATGAGGCCACAAGGAGTTGATGAGGAGCAGATAAAGCTTAGGGCCTTCCCATTTTCATTGGATGGAACTGCAAAGGATTGGTTATACTACCTACCACCTGCTGCCATCACAAGTTGGGATGGACTTAAAAGAATCTTTTTGGAGAAGTTCTTTCCAGCATCTCGAACAGCTGCCATTCGAAAAGAAATTTGTGGCATAAGGCTAAATCATGGGGAGACATTACATGAGTATTGGGAACGATTCAAGAAACTTTGTTCCACTTGTCCACACCATCAGATCAGTGACCAGCTGCCGGTCCAATACTTCTATGAAGGTCTTATTCCAATGGATAGGTATTTGGTGGATGCAGCTAGTGGAGGAGCCCTCTCTGAAAAGACACCAGCAGCTGCTCAAGAGCTAATCTCCAAGATGGCACAGAATGCCCAACAGTTTGGTACCAGATCAGCCACTCCCATGAGGCAGGCCAATGAGATTGGTGTTGCTGCCATCAATGACCAACAGAGGATAGAGAACAAACTGGAGGAATTGGCCTCTATGGTCAGACAGCTAGCCCTTGATAAAGGACAGTCCCAATCTCAGCAGGTATGTGGTATTTGTTCATTATCTTCCCATGTTACTGACCAATGTCCTCAATTGCAGGAGAATACAGAAGCTTGTGCTGGCATTTTTCCAGGAAGACCCTTCCAGCCACAGCATCATCAGCAGCCACAACAACACAGATATGATCCATATTCTGCCACCTATAATCTAGGGTGGAGAGATCATCCAAACTTGAGGTATGGAGGTCCTTCCAACCAGCCATTCCAGCCACACCATCAGCAACCTCAGCAGCACAGATTCAATGCACAAAGACCAAGTCAACCAATGCAGCAACCGCAACCAGTACCTAAATCCGAATCAAGCTTGGAAGATATCATGAAACAGCTCGTTGCCAACAATCTCCAGTTTCAGCAAAGGACCGACACTGCCATACAAAATTTGGAGACACAGATTGGACAGCTTGCAACCAATATCAGTGAGCTACGGAGTCAAGGTTCGGGTCAGTTGCCTTCACAGCCAGTTTCAAATCCAAGGGGCAATGTAAGTGCTATCGTTCTCCGCAGTGGTAAGGAGTTGAGCAACCCACCCTCTCCACAACCAGAATTTGGGCAGCAACAAGAAAGCCAAAAAGAAGATCAGCCTCCTCCCATTCAAAAGGACAAGCAGCCCACCACCATTGATCAAGATAAAGGAGAGACTTCCTATAGCCATCCACTGCCATTTCCTCACCGAGCCACTCAAAATAAAAAGAGAGCAGAAGCTGAGTTGGACAAGGAGATCATGGAGACTTTCAAAAAAGTTGAGGTGAACATACCACTCTTGGAGGCCATCAGACAGATTCCCAAGTATGCCAAGTTTCTCAAAGACTTGTGCACCCACAAAAGGAAACTGAAAGAAAATGAAAAGATCAACTTGGGAAGAAATGTGTCAGCATTGATTCAACCTGCCATGCCTCAGAAATGCAAAGATCCAGGGACTTTCACCATTCCTTGCACTATTGAAAATTTGCAATTTCATAATGCTATGTTGGATTTAGGAGCCTCTATTAATATGATGCCTAAATCTGTGTATTCTTCTTTGCAGGCAGGTGCAGGCACATTGACATCTACAGGAGTGGTGGTCCAGTTGGCAAATAGGAGCACAGCATACCCTGAGGGAGTATTAGAGGATGTGTTAGTGAAGGTAAAGGATTTCATATTCCCTGCTGACTTCTATGTTTTGAATATGGAGGATGATCACACACCCGGACACGCACCACTCATTCTAGGTAGACCCTTCTTGAAAACTGCAAGGACAATAATTAATGTGCATGAGGGTACTTTATCTATGGAGTTCGCTGGTAACACCATTCAATTTAATATCATTGATGCCATGAAGTATCCCTTAGAAGATCATTCTGCCTTGCATGTTAACTTTATTGACTTAATGGTGGAGAAAACATGTGTTGAGTTGTATGATCTTGAGTCTGAATTCCCCACCATCCATAATTTTCCTAATGATATGCATTGCCTTCAGTGTCATGATGGACCCAGTAAGTGTAGTATTTGTTCTGAAATAGATGAGTTTTTGAGTATTGTTGAAAGTGCACCTTCTCATACTATATGTGATTCTCATGTGCCTCCCATAGAGGAAGTTTCTGTTGTTGAGAATGTAGTGCAGGTAGGTGGCAACATAAGCAGACTGGTGCCTTCAATTCAACAGCCACCCACCTTGGAGTGTAAGCCCCTGCCCGAGAATCTGAAGTATGCCTACTTGGCGGATGGAGACAAGCTACCCGTGATCATCGCCAACAACCTTCAGCCTGACCAAGAGGAGAAGTTGCTGAATCTGTTGAAGCAACATAAGAGAGCCATAGGTTGGTCACTTGCAGACATTCCCGGTATATCCCCTTCCTTATGCATGCACAGGATTCATTTAGAGGAAGGAGCTCGACTAGTGAGACAACCCCAAAGGAGACTTAATCCCACCATTCTAGATGTGGTCAAGACAGAGGTAAGTAAACTACTTTCAGCTGGCATTATTTATCCTATCTCTGATAGCAAGTGGGTGAGTCCAGTGCAGGTAGTTCCAAAGAAGACAGGATTCACAGTGGTAGTCAATGAGAATAATGAGCTAGTGCCCATGCGAGTGCAGAACAGCTGGAGAGTCTGCATTGACTATAGGAGGCTCAACCAAGCTACCAGGAAGGATCATTTCCCACTCCCATTCATTGATCAGATGCTAGAGAGGTTAGCTGGAAAGTCCCATTATTGTTTTCTTGATGGTTTTTCTGGTTATTTTCAGATTTGCATAGCACCGGAGGATCAGGAGAAGACCACCTTCACCTGCCCCTTTGGCACTTTTGCATACCGGAGGATGCCATTTGGTCTATGTAATGCCCCAGGTACATTCCAGCGATGCATGGTGAGTATATTTTCAGATTTACTTGAGCATTGCATGGAAGTTTTCATGGATGACTTTTCTGTTTATGGGACCTCCTTTGATGAGTGTCTAATCAGTTTGGGTAGAGTCCTAGAGAGATGTGTTGAGAAGAATCTTGTCCTAAATTTTGAAAAATGTCATTCCATGGTTGAACAGGGGATTGTTTTGGGTCATGTTGTGTCCAAGAGGGGTATAGAGGTTGATAAGTCCAAGGTCGATATCATTTCTTCTTTGCCTTACCCCGCGTCTGTGCGGGAGGTACGTTCTTTCCTTGGACATGCAGGATTCTACAGGAGATTCATCTAGGACTTCAACAAGATTGCCCTTCCAATGTCCAACCTGCTTCAGAAGGATGTGGAATTCAAATTTGATGGGTCTTGCAAGATGGCCTTTGAGGAGCTTAAGAGGCGCTTGACTTCTCCACCCATCATTCAGCCACCCAACTGGGACTTGCCATTCGAGCTCATGTGTGATGCTTCCAATTATGCAGTTGGTGCCGTCCTTTCACAACGAGTGGAGAAGAAGTCACACGTCATTGCTTATGCCTCGCGCACTCTGGACAATGCCCAAACAAACTACACCACTACTGAAAAGGAGCTTCTTGCCATTGTGTTTGCTTTAGATAAATTTCGCTCTTATCTCCTGGGTTCTAATGTTGTTGTGTTTTCTGATCATGCAGCTTTGAAATATCTCTTGAAGAAGCACGATGCCAAACCTAGGTTGATACGGTGGATGCTCCTACTTCAAGAGTTCAATGTTGAGATCAAAGACAAGAGTGGAGCTGAGAATCTTGTGGCTGATCATTTGAGCAGGCTTCCTTCCTCTTCAGATGCCACTACCATGGACTGTCAGCCTATCAAAGATTTCCCAGATGAGTTACTCTATCACTTGCATGGTACTGAGCCCTGGTATGCTGACATTGTTAATTTTCTAGCTGCATCTGATATCCCTGCCCATCTTAAGAGAGATCAGCTAAGTAAATTTAAAAATCAGGCCAAGTACTATGTATGGGATGATCCATATCTATGGCGCATGTGTAGTGACCAAGTCCTTAGGAGATGTGTGCCCGATATTGAGTTTGCTTCAGTCTTGCATTTCTGTCATTCACTTGCATGTGGTGGTCACTTTGGTCCTCAACGCACAGCTAGAAAGGTCCTAGACTCAGGTTTATATTGGCCATCCCTTTTTCGAGATGCTCATACATTTTGTAAGAATTGCACACGTTGCCAGCACACAGGATCAATATCACGTAGGAATGAAATGCCTCAGCAACCCTTACTATTTTGTGAGATCTTTGATGTTTGGGGCATTGATTTCATGGGTCCTTTTCCTGTCTCTTTTGGCTTTTTGTACATTCTTTTGGCTGTGGATTATGTTTCGAAATGGGTGGAAGCTAAAGCCACCAGGACTGATGATTCTTCTGTGGTTGCAGATTTTGTTAGATCTCATATTTTCTGCAGGTTTGGCATTCCCGAGGCCATCATCAGTGATCAAGGATCCCACTTCTGCAACAGAACGATGCAATCCATGCTCCGAAAGTATGGAGTCTTACATAAAGTGGCGACGCCCTACCATCCACAGACCAATGGGCAGGCTGAGGTTTCAAACAGAGAGATCAAGCATATTCTAGAAAAGACAGTCCAACCCAACAGGAAAGACTGGAGCAAAAGGTTGGAAGATGCACTTTGGGCCTACCGCACGGCCTACAAGACTCCTATTGGCATGTCCCCGTATCGACTGGTCTTTGGAAAAGCATGTCATCTGCCGGTAGAGATCGAGCATAAGGCCTATTGGGCGGTAAAGTAATGCAACATGGATATGACAGAGGCTGGTTCCCAACGAAAGCTTCAATTGCAAGAGCTTGAGGAATTGAGATTGGAAGCATACGAGAACTCCAGAATTTACAAGGAAAAAACTAAGGCTGCTCATGACAAATTGATCAACAAGAAAGAGTTCGAAGTTGGCCAGAAAGTCCTCCTATACAACTCCCGTCTAAAACTAATGCCAGGTAAGTTGCGTTCTCGTTGGATTGGTCCTTTTGTGGTTACTCATGTTTTTCCTTATGGTGCAGTTGAGCTTATGGATGAGTCAACCACACGGCGATTCACAGTCAACGGGCAGCGGCTTAAGCCATTCTACAAGAGCTTTCAGGAGCATACTATGGAGGAGTTGCATCTCCTCAACGCTGCCTACAATTGACAAAAATCAGGCTGTTCCTCTCTCCTTATTCTTTTTACTATTTACTTGTCCTATACCTAATTCTTGCTGCAAGCTTACATTAAGGACAATGTAATGTTTAAGTGTGGGGGGGAGGAGTTTTAGTTAGAAAAAAAATTGAATTCAAAAAAAAAAAAAAACAAAAAAAATAAAAAAAAAAAAAACAATTTTTGCAAAATGAGGCAAATTGAGTTTGAAAGAATTTAGCATGATTAGAAAGTTGATCTTATCTTTTTGGGCTTTCAAGTAAATTGGAAATGAGTTTGGCTTGGTGAGTTGATTGAGGTAGTCTTTGTGGGAATATTTGTGCATGTTCTTGTCCTTTCTTATGCTATGCCTGCATCCACTGAATTATGGGTATCATTCCAGAACTTGTTTTGAATCTCTATTGAAGCTATCAGTGCTCATGCATGTGAAAAGATGATTAAGGCATTCTTTCATTTTTCAAGTCATACCTAAAAAAAAAAAAAGTGATCTTTTCCCTTCTTTAGGTTGAAGAACATTCATTGCATCCCTTGATTAAAAAAAAAAAAAAAAAATTAAGCAAGTCCTTTGGAATCAAAAAAAATAAATAAATAAATAAATAGAAAGGCCAAGGTGAGATGGAGCGTAAAACGCACTCACCAAGGTGGGATGGAGCGTAAAACGCACCCACAATGCGAAAAAAAAAAAAAAAAAGTTCTATTTTCTGCTTGCTTAATAGTTCTTCATTGATCTTGGGATTGTCTTGAATGTTTTCTTTCCTCCTAAAGTTTACTTTTCATTGTTATCTTCCTATCCCTTTCACCTTGCCATGTTTGAGCCATGAATAAAAGTCCTTTTGATTTGCATGCATAAAGCACTGAGAGTGGAGATTTAGAAGATGAGCATATCTGGTAGTGGAATTATGATTGGGTGGAGTTGGGCATAGCATTTGAGGAACTTGAAAGCATGTTCTTATTCTATCAGGGTCTGCTTATTTTGACTCGTCTTGCCAAGTGAAATTGCCATGCTACTTGTTTGTTTGAGAAGTGTAAGAAAGATGATCTTTGAAGTGTTGAATTCATATAAAACTTGTCATGCCTCTCATTTTGCATTCTTTGTCATCCTTTTTGTTAGTGTTTTGCCCAGGAGTGCAAAAGTCCAAGTGTGGGGGAATTTGATAGAGCACATATTTTCATACTATTTAGCCCTCATATTCAGTCCTTTCTGCACATTAGTTGTGTTATTTCATTCATCTTGATTTTATTTCATTTTATTTTATAGGAATTGGGCTTCACACTATTTTATTTTATTTTGCCAGGTTTAAGGCTATGGGAGCATGAGATGGGGCATGAGACATCTTGATGGCAATGAGATATCTTGGAAATTGGAGATAGAGAAGCAAGGGCAATTTTAGCAGATTTGACCTCCTGCACTTCCTTCAGTATTTTGGCCAAGATAAAATTCCAGAATGAAGATGATGTCTTTAGAGATATTGTAGGCGACTTCTTGAGCTTTCTGGAATGATATAGTTTGTCCAAATCCGAGTTCGTTTGGGCCTTCAAACAGCGCTTCAAAGTCGGGGCCAAGAAGTTGGGGGCAAATTAGGAAAACTGCACAGATACTAATTCTTTAAAAGGCCATATCTTGGGCGTCCGATATCCAAATCAAGTGATTCAAAAGCCCAAGTTCATCTAATCTTTCTGATCTAAAATTCTTATGAAGAGGCCAAAGCCCAGAACGCACGTTAACCTTTCCGAAATCGGCTGTTAAGTGGCGATAACCTAGGATTTCCTCCTTAAGCTCTATTTAAGCACCTTAAGAGGCCATTAAAGGGACATTCTTGAAGGACGTGAACAGTAGCCGATTTTCCTTCTCTTCTCTCCATTGTTCTTGTGAAGATGGAAGCCTAAGGATTCTGTAATCAGTTGCAACGCCATCCTTGTTCCCGGTTTGAATCTTTGGTTTTAATGGAAATCTATTGTTTTTAGTTTTAACTTTGTTGTTATCTCGTTCTTAAATCTGTGTATGTGTTGATACCGGTTGGATGAATGCATGCATTGTCTTTGTTTGAGAATCCAAGGTTTTTGTGCTCGGTTGAGGCTTTAACTGGAATCAAGAACAACCTGTTTGGATGGTAATCCAATCAGTCTCGAATCTGTGCAATAAGGGGAATTAAAACTGATAGATTGAACTAAGAGGTTTCTGAAATCTGTTTATTGGTTTTCTTCCAAATCTTTGGCGGTTGTTAAAGGAATTTTCTGATTTTCGATTTGAGGATTAAAACTAAACAAATGGTTTATTGAGAAGGCAATGAAAACTGGGATAGAATGATTGGTTTGCAACTGATTGCATCTTGATTTATTGTGTTCTTGTTCATCTTGTTTTCTGTTTTTCATCAAAAACTTCCCCCCCGTTTAGCCTTGTTTTGACAGATCCGTTTGAGGTTCGTTGGGAAACGACTTAGGGTTGCACCTCTATTGCAAATCCGTATCATCATACTATCTAATCTATTGGTGTTCGACAGCCCCGATCAATTGGTTGATTGACAAATTTAAAAATTTAATTGAACTTGAAATCCTCTTTGTTGGAAAATAAAATTTTGATGCAAATAAATGAGATTTTAGAAAAATAACCAAGTGATAAAGTTAACAAGATAAAGCAAGTAAAAGAAATGCAAAGAAGTAGACATAAGGATTTATAGTGGTTCTGCTAAACCAAGCCTAATCCACTACCTTAACTCCTCATTAAGGATTTTCAAATCAATTCACTAAACCTCCTACCAAACCCGGTAGGCCTTCTAGCATAAATCTCTAGGAAATATAAACCTCCTACCAACACCTGGTAGGCCTTCTATCTCACAAACTAGGAAATATAAGAAATGTATAAAAAAAAGAGTCTAAGAGATGAATCTCTTAGTTATAAGATCTCTCAATAATAAACACAAGGCTTGAACAAAATGATACAAATGATAATCAAAGCCTTTTGAGAGAAAAATTAAAGGACAAGTATAATGGAGAAGTAAAAGTACAAATGTTAGCTCAAATGAATTTATTCTTGCTTCTCGATTGTCTTAAGAACATCCTTGAATGGTATTTATCAACATCCCAAGAGGTTCAAAAGAAACTAGCCGTTTTTATAGCCGTACTGTTCACAACGGTCGGATTTTTTGTTTACACGGTATTGTTCATGATTGTTGTTCACTGTTCACTATTCACTATAGCAACAGTAAAAACTTTTTTAAATAAATTTTTGTACATTTTAACCAAATAAAATATAATATTCGAAATGCCATAAAAAATTTATTACAAGATTTTTGGCATTAGATTGCATGATGAAATTGATTTTCATTTTGGTGCTTAATAGAACATATAAAAGTAATTTGGAGCACCAAGTTAATAACCATTAACAAAATAATTTCATCATCAAAAATACAATTGTTTTTCATTATCAAAACCATATCAAATGCAAAACATCATAAACGTGTCTCCTACATCTTATCTTCGAAAGGAGCCACTTTGACCTTATTATAAATAACCTCATTTCTAAGTTTATCTTTTCTTGTATGGCAGCACATCCTTCTTAGCACCCTCATATCAGTTGTGCTCATATTTTTGCACATATTAGTATTTTATTTCCCAACATTTAGTGCCATACAAAAAAGTTTATCTTCTAGATGTCTTATAAATTTTTTTTTTTTAAACTTTAGTGGAATTTTCCACAATAGGCCAGCAGTTTTTGTTTTCCAGATCTAGCAATTTCCTGGAAACTGCTATACAACAAAGAGAAAGGATGAAATGAATTTTAAATGATAGAAATATAGTGTGCAACAACTGCAATTGGCAGAAAGTACAGTAGCTCGTTAATACTTTAAATGCAGGGTGGAGGATTGTAGCAATATAAAATCACATTCCAATTAATAATTTCCTTTACTCTACATCCCCCCAAGTGGTTTTGGTACTTCTTTGACTAGTGGGAGCATATTGTGTTGCAGCAAGAAATCATATTGAAGCAAAGGCAAACAAGTTTAAATGTGCAAGTACAGAACAGGTTCTGTTATGGGAAGAAAAATTTTGATCAATAACAGCCAGCAAGTTTACCAAATTCAAAACACCAAAAAGCCTACAATAGACACAGCAATGCCATTGATACATGACATTGGCCCAGTACCACTGAAACTCACATCAAAGACTTTTGGACACAAAGACCTGTGAGCCAATGAGACTAGCCTTCCAAGTTCTTATCAGTCAGTTTTTGTATTCCAAGCATGATGTGGTCATACCTTCAGATAATCAAATGGCCACACCAAAGTTTCTAAAGTACTAAACCCACCAAACCTTACACAAGAAGGAAAAAATGGGGAACAAAATGAAAGAAAAATGCATCTATCATTGTTTGTAGGTACCTTGCTAAGTGGGCAGAAAATGCGCGGGCAAATGCATCACCCCTCCTTCTAGCATCATCTGTTCCACCTTCACTTGCCACAGCCTAAGGAAATATACCAAGTTATCATTGTCATTATAATCTTGTTGAAAAGTTTGGAAATCCTAATGCCAGAGCATCACAACCCCCCCCCCCCCCCCAAAAGAAGAAAAATAATTATATATTACAAAGTAGTTCTGCCTGTGAGTTGAGTAATCCTCAACACTCTAGTGTTGGAACATATTTCTCCTTATCATAGTTGGTCCCAAGTTCGGAAAGAGGAGGGTTTCATAAGCTAGTTGACAGTAAACTTGAAAATCACTTAGATCAATCCTTCAACACTAAAGTCTTAAGTTATTCCTCCTCATTGCAGCACGTCCTAAACTTAGATAAAGTATGAGTGGATTGCATTACATAGCCTACAATCAGCATAAAAGACATTATGATTGGAGTGCTAGAATTGATAACGACTCTACCTAGTGGAATAAAAGCTTCTGATAGTGATGATATAATAATAAAATATTATAAAAGCTCTAGCAGATGGACTTTTACAGTTTGTCTTGATATCAATAGACTGGCTACAAAATTTTCCTTGACATACATTTTAATTCACCTAATGAATCATTATGCTTGGTCTGATTGACGAGAAGCAGTTACAAGAGAGAGGGTTAGGACTATTAAGATTAGATTTGATATCAGATCCTAAAGCATTCTTAATGCTGTAAGCATTAGAGATAAGTCCACAGGAAAAAAGTAAATTGCAAATATACTTCATCTTCAAAATTCAAGATAACCTGTGGGGTCACCAAGAGGCTAAAACCATACCATTTCAATTGGAATGAAGAACATTTTCAGTTTTTGAAACAAAATGAATCATTTTGTGAGAAAACAATTATAAGAGAAAAACTTAAGAAATTAGTCTCTTAGTGTGTTATTTATAATAGGCACAACAGGCCTAATAACTTATGGGCTTAATCTATGGGTTTAGCCTAATTACACATAATTACAACAAATAAATAAATAAAAATATATACAACAATATGCAATATATCTAATTATACTAATAATTCTAATACTCCTCAAGCTAGAGCATAGATATCATATGCATCAAACTTGTTACAGATATATTCTATCCGAGGACCGTTTAGAGACTTGGTGAAGACATCGGCAAGTTGATCGCTGGAGTTAACAAACTCTGTAACAATAACATTTTAAATCAGTTTTTCTCTAATAAAGTGACAATCGATTTCAATATGCTTAGTCCGCTCATGGAACACTAGATTGGAAGCAATGTGCAAGGCAGCCTGGTTATCACAAACAAGCTTCATAGGGGACACTTCACAAAACTTGAGTTCCTCCAGGAGTTGCTTAAGCCATATGAGCTCACAAGTTGCATTAGCCATAACCCGATACTCTGCCTCTGCACTGGATCTAACTACTACATTTTGTTTCTTACTTTTCCAAGAAATCAGATTTCCTCCCACAAGAACACAATATCCAGAGGTCGACCGACGATCAAAAGGAGAGCCGGCCCAATTTGCATTTGCATAACAACAAATATTTGTGTGCCCCTTATCCTCATAGAGTAGCCCTATACCCGGTGCTCGTTTGATATATCTCAAAATCCGGGTAACAGCATCTCAGTGAGAATCACATGGAGGAAACTGACTCACCACACTCACAGCAAAAGTAATGTCAGGAGGAATGACTGTGAGATAGTTCAGTTTGCCTACCAATCTTCTATACCTTCCAGGATCTGAGTAAAACTCCCCCTATCCCGCCAAGAGTTTGACATTTGGGTCCATTAGGGTGTCAATCGGTTTGCAGTTCACCATACCAGTTTCTTCTAAGATGTCAAATGCATACTTCCTCTGATAGATTGAGATCTCATCTCTTAATTGAGCAACTTCAATACCCAAGAAATACGGGAGTTTGCCTAGGTCTTTAGTCTGAAAGTGCTGATGGAAATGTTCCTTCAGATTTTGTATACCAACCTGATCGCCCCCTGTGATAACAATGTCATCTACATAAACAACGAGATAGATACATAAAGAAGAAGAATAACAATAGAAAACTAAATGATTAGCTTCACTTCAAGTGAGACCAAATGCTTGAACCACAGCGTTGAACCTGCCGAACCATGCTCGTGGAGATTGTTTCAGGTCATAGAGAGACTTCTTGAGTTTGCAGACTACGTTAGACTCCCCCTGAGCAACAGAACCAGGTAGTTGGTCCATATAAACCTCCTCTTGCAAATCACTGTGAAGAAAGACATTCTTAATGTCCAATTGAAAGAGCGGCCAATGACGTGTGGCGGCCATAGAGAGAAATAGGTGAACAGAAGTCATTTTAGCAACTGGAGAGAAGGTATCACTGTAATCCAGCCCATAGATCTGTGTAAAGTCTTTGGACCAAGCGGGCTTTAAGACGTTCCACCTGTCCGTCAGGGCCCACTTTAGGGGTGAACACTCACCGACAACCAACATGAGTCTTTTCTGGTGGCAAAAGCACCAAATCCCAAGTGCCAGTAGAATACAAAGCACCCATCTCATCTAACATAGCCTAGCTCTAACCAAGATGAGACATGACTTCATCTGTGGTTTTAGGAATAGAAATAGAAGAAAGGCTCGAAACAAAAGCACTATAAGTAGGTGACAAACAGTCATAACACAAAAAGTTATAAAGAGGATGTGGATTGCGAGTAGACCGTGTACTACCTTTGCAGAGTGCAATAGGAAGGCTGTCAGGCTCAAGATCCATGGCAAGAGTGACCACTGACAGATAGAGTGAGTCAGGAGAGTCGCAGTCAAGAGGAATGCCGGTGCCAGGAGCAGGATGAGGACGACGACGATAAGTAAGAAGTGGAGGATCTGGAGAGTGTGAACCGGAAGATGGAAGTGGAGGGTCCATCGAGGAGGAGATAAACGGATTTGATAAGGGCAACGAAAGAGAAGGAATAGGCAATAACTGGTCAAGACGCTATGAATTAGGCTGAACAACTAAGAAAAAGGACTGTTGTTCAAAGAATGTGACATCAGCAGACATAAAATAGCAGTTCAACTCAGGAGAGTAACACTTATAGCCTTTCTGCAACCGGGAGTAACCGAGGAAAATACACTTGAGGGATTTGGCAGCAAGTTTATCCTATCCTGGTGAAAAGGAATGCACAAAACAGATACATCCAAATACACGAAGGCAAACAGAACAAAGGGGTTGGGACAGGAAGAAAAGAGAGTGAGGAATGTTGTCCTTTAACACTGAAGATGCCATGCGATTGATCAAATAACACGCAATAAGAACAACATCTCCCCAAAATTTGGTGGGAAGATTGGCATGTAAAAGTAGTGTTCGTGTAGTTTCAATGAGATGGCGATTTTTACGCTTGGCAACACTATTTTGTTGAGATGTATAAGGACAAGAAGATTAATGCAAAATGCTAGTCATGAAAGTAGTAAATTCAGAAGAAAAGTACTCAGGGGCATTATCACTATGTAAAACACATATACAAATTCCAAACTGTGTTTTTATTTTAGCAATGAATGTTTGAAAGACAGAAAACAACTTAGACTGACTCTTCATGAGAAACAACCAAGTGCAGCAAAAAAAGTCATCAATGAAAGTAACAAAATATGAGAAACCAAAAGTAGAATTGACACGACTGGGCCCCCATACATCAAAGTGCACAGGAGAAAAGGGAGTCTTAGCCCTATTATTGACACGACTGGAAAAAGAACTACGTGTGTGTTTACCACGCTAACATGACTCACAATCAAAAAGAGACAACGATGACAAACTAGGAACTAATTTTTTCAATTTGGAGAGGCTGGGATGACCAAGACGAGAGTGGAGAAGATCTAGGGAAGCAGCACTAGGGCAAGCCATCGGCATAGCAAGAGTAAAAGTGACTAAGCAATTAAGGGTTTTAGTAAGCTAGCTAACTGAAATCAAATTGAAAGGACTGTCAAGGACATATAAAACCGAATTTAAAGATAAAAACAAAGTGGGTGTGGTTTGGCATATGCCTTTTAACTGCAATTTTGGTGCCATCAGCTAGAATAACCGTAAGCAAGGTATCAGAATAAGTAAGTGAAGAGAAAAGAAGTTCATTACCAGACATATGATCAGTGGCGCCAGAATCTATAATCCAAGAACCAAGTGATGGGCTTTTAGCAACGCAAGCAACTGGATTACTAGGATGAGACTGCTAGGTGGCCTGAAACTTCAAAAAGACATCATACTCAGCTGCAGACATAGGTATCAACTGTGAACCAAGTGCAGATTGGGCAAAACTAGAATCACTTTGGAATGCATGAGCTGCACTGATAGATGATGTAGGCAGAGAAGGTGACCAACCATGTTTCTTCCAACAACTGTCCTCAAGATGACCCAGTTTCTTACTATACACTGTGGACATGGCTGATTATTATTACGGCCTCTATTTCCTCCTGAGTGAGAAGCCTGAGACACAAGGGCTGAAGATTCGGCTGAAGGAACAACATGAGAAGAAGAGGACATACCATGCGCACCAGTCATGTTCAACAACCTTTTAAAAGTGTCCTTCATGGTGAGATTAGTGGAGCTAGTCAAAATTTGATGCCTGATGGCGTGAAATTCTGGTTTTAGACCGGAAAGAGCAATAACCATAAAAAACTTCTCTCTTCGAGCAACCTGTTCGGTCTTGGTCGTAGTAATAGGAAGAAGAGCATCAAATTCTTGCATGAGAGCTCGAACCTGTTTCAAATAAGATTCCATGGACGACTCTTGCTTCAAATTCTTAATATTCGTATAACATTCTTCAGCTTCCTTCCACACGTCAACGCGAGTTTCAAATGGGCGAAAGAGCTGCATGATGGATGGATCAATAGATTGCCATAGGAGGCTGCATAATTGGGCATCAACTTGTTCCCATCTAGCCTGATTGGCTTTCGGCACACTTTCAACCTTTGTGGTAAGATGATTGGCTTGGCCTTGCCCTTTAAACCACATTTTGATAGAGGCTGCCCATGAGAGATAATTGACAGATCCTATCAACTTGACAGTGGTGATATTGGTTGTTCCGAGATTGGAGATAGTAAAGGACTGAGAGGCAGCAGGGGCAACAGGTGCGGTTGTGGGAGTAGCACCAACAGAAACTACGTCATTGAGGTCAGACATAGCAAGAATTTGACACCGGGAATAGGCCTAGGAAAAGGCCTAGAGAAGCCGGGAGAAAACGGCCGGCGAACGCGCCTTCTCGCGCCGGTGTGTGGGGGTGGACGACTGCGCGTGGGGGAGCGTGGGAGCTCTGGCGGCTGTGATTTTTCGGAAGCAACTTGACCTGAAGCCGACGAACCCTAGGGTGGGGTCGATTCCAGCAAATGACGACTGGACAGTGATGTTCCAATGTGAACAGTGACGGTGAAGAGAGAAAACTAGGGTTTGAAGGCTGCTGGAAAAAGATACACAGCGGTGGCTAGGGTTTTTCTCATCGGTGGCTCTGATATCATGTGAGAAAACAATTATGAGAGAAAAACCTAAGAGATTAGTCTCTTAGTGTGTTATTTATAATAAGCACAACGGGCCTAATAACCTACAGGCTTAACCTATGAGCTTAGCCTAATTACACATAGTTACAACAAATAAATAAATAAAAACACATACAACCATATGCAATATATCTAATTATACTAATAATTCTAATACATTTTAGTTTAATTATGGGGAGGAATAGCTACAAATTTAGGGAA
The DNA here is from genome assembly GCA_036245055.1 of Diospyros kaki. NCBI lineage: Eukaryota > Viridiplantae > Streptophyta > Magnoliopsida > Ericales > Ebenaceae > Diospyros > Diospyros kaki. The sequence continues at coordinate 12,521,742 of BSEG01000003.1, forward strand.
CTTCTGAAGAAACAAAAGCTTAAAGATTGTGTTGCAAATATTGGACCAGTTCAGTTCTTAATTCATCATCAACTGTAGCTTACCCTAACCAAGTTGGGGTCAATGGAATAGCATTCATAATGTCAGTTGACTTCTAAAAGTTACATTAAAATACAAATCTACACAAAAGAACAATGTTGCATAATTTTAAGCCAAATGCCCTTCCTGATGCAACCCTCTAGCAAGAGAATGATCAGATAAAGTTCTAACGGCATATTCAATGGAGAAGTGTCATGAGATGGCCATCAATGAAGACAATTCATCCACATCAAACCTTTCATTGAGCATAGATGATTATTAGTTTACTGAGGGTGGTCAAAGATGATCTTCTTTATGTTACCTTATCAACGAGGTCTGGCAAATGCTCTGACAATACAGTTAACCAATATCTGCAGGCAAATGTATATACAATATAAGCTGAGAAATATTAATCCACTAGATGATAATAATCAAGACTTCATCTAATTACATAAAACAAGTAGGAAGTAAACAGTATGCAACTCACTCCAGCTCATCTGGGTCCGAAAGATCTATAGTGCTAGGCTCATATCTGTAGGAGAGGAATCAATAAGCACCAGAAACGAATAGTCAACAAGTAAATCAACTTTTTCCAGCCATCAACTAATTGCAAGTCTACAGTGTCAGAACATAAAAACAAACAGGACAAGAAACTGTAGGAAGCTTGAAGCAAAGAAAAAGAAACAGATGGCTGACACAATCAGAAGCATAACAGTTTTCCATTCTTTCTTTTTAGCATTTAAGCTTTACAATTTTTTTGTTTCAAGGAGAATGACAGATATAGCAGTCATTTTAAGGTTCTTACAAACAGGAGAAATCAAGGAAGAAAGAAAAAGAGGTGCACAAAATCAGCAAAACTTAATTTAACAACTGTTAAGATGAAGGAAAAGAGTAGCTTAATAAGAACCTTGACATGAAATGGATAACCATTAGTAAGGCAAGAACAAGTGGCATAACATGATAGACAATAACCAGAATTCAAATGCACAAGTATAAAGTCTCTGTGGTTTATATGGAATAATAGTTCTGAAGCCAAAGCAATCTACCCAGGGGGTCCACTTGATAGCTAATTGAACAAAACCACAGAGAACAAAAGCAAGCAACGCCTGTTGTAAGATGTTACATACATTTTTGGGTCTGCCAATAATGGAAAGACCTCCAAGGTGGGAACAAGATGGAGAACACCAACATTAAGATTACTTGCATCAGAACGCAGAGCATCTCCCTTGGATAATGGAACTTCAAAGCCCCCAAGACCTGTGGTTCTTGGTGAAGTCATTGGAACAGGAGCAGTAATGGCATTCCCCTTCTGCACAAACTTTTCCATCCATGATATCTGCAATTAATGCAACAGTTATGCTAAGATTGTAATTGAACTTGAGAAACGCATATTTGCAAATACACAAAAGTCCAGTTCCAGGGTAAAATTGAAATCAATAAATGGGATAAGTTAAATAAAGAATTCAGTTTTCCATGCAGCATGAGCTCTCTGACAAACATTTTTACAAATGCAAAAGAAGAGAGATAAAGAAGTAGACATCATACAAAACCAAAACCTCACTAGGAAATACCTTATAATTATGCAACTACACTATCTGAGCATGCATTGAAACAAGTTTTGACAAGTAGTATATACTTAATAACCATTCAGGCTAATAGGAAATTAAAAGAAAAAAAAAGGGTGAAGTGCTAAAATAGGTCCTATACTTCGGTTGAGGGGGTCAAATTACTATCAAAAAAGCCAAATAAGCCCTTGCACTTTCAAACTTGGGGCAACACTTAGCTCTTACAATGGATGTCGTTGAAACACCCTCCAACGCCATTAAACTCAATTTAACAGAGTTAATTCTAATCCCCAAATCATACACTAACCCCAAAATCAGACCCAAATTAGAGCTTCAACCTCAATGCACATACTTTGCAAAACAAATTGAACCCTCTTTACAATTGCACCTCAATCACAATCACCTCATAGTCACATTTACAGAGTCATTTGCAACTAAAGAACCCTGGTGTTTAAAAAAGAGCACATAAGTGCACTTTAGGAACAAAGCACAACTTGCTTAGGACTTTTTGTGTGTGAAGCTCAACGACCTTAGCTGAGTGCGATTAATCCCATTTCTAGCAAATATACACATAAACATGGCTAAATTTCATATTTCTTGAGCATGTATTTTAACAATTTAAGATAGAGTGTTGTTCACAGAGTGAGTAAATTTTTATGTAAAGGAAAAGTCTCTTATGAGTAGTTTCACAGAAAGAGACTTCCACTAAACATGATACCCAACTACACATTCATACAAATATAGGTTGAGCAAGCATCTTCTAGAATAGTTTTCAGAGGTGAAAAATCATACAACTAAATGTTTAGGGAAAGCATGAAGAAAATCTTTTTGCTCTTCTTCACTTTTAGTTGACCAAATAACAACAATCAAAAACCCCCTACCCCACTGGTGGCTTAGGCTACATGAATTCTAGCTCCCCACCTATTTGTATCCATGGTCATATCCTCTATCAAGTCAATGTATTCCATGTTATGTTTAAAAGTTTTTCAGCAAGCTTTCTTTGGTCCTCCTCTATCACTTTTGTTATAAACTTCTTCCATTTCATCCACTTGCCTCACAGGTGCATCTACTAATCTTCTTCTCACGTGTTCAAACCATCTTAATAACAACTCAATCATCTTGTTTACAACAAGCACCACTCCAACCTTATTATGTATATTTTCCTCTTTAATTTTGTCGTTTCTTGTATGGTCATACATCTATCATTACATCCCCATCTCAGTTACGCTAATACTTTGCACATGTTAATAATTAACTATCCAACATTCTAAACTATGCAAATTGCAACAGATATGATCTTACAGCCATTAGATAAAATTTCCCTTTTAGCTTTAAAGGAATTTTACGATTGCATAAAATGTTGGATGCACTTCTTCATTTTAACCATCTCACTTTGATTCTACGAGTAATATCCTCAATAATTTCCCATTCTTTTTGAATAATTGATTCAAGACATCTACCTTTTTCAGGAATAACTTGATATTTAAGTCTCACCATGAAATCATACACAATTCTATTCTTACTGAACTTATATTTCATCTATTTGGTTTCTACTACTCAACTTGAAGCATTTGGAGTCTAAGGTGTTCCTACATAATTCAAACGTGTGGCAAGATTTCACAAGTCTAGATTCTTAGATGAACTTTTACAACTGCTTCAACATGTCAAATAAACATGGAAATCCCAAACCTGTTATTTCAAGTAATATACTAGACTGGTGGACAGTGATATTGAATCAACTTGCTGTTAATTAACAGGTCTTATCCAACTATTAAATTTCACCATTTAGAATGGAATGGATGTGATCCTTAAATAAAAAATGATGCCAAATGAGTGGAGGAAGACATAATAATAATAATAATAATAATAATAATAATAATAATAATAATAATAATAATAATAATAATAATAAATGTTCAAAGTTGTGGAAATTATAATCAGATAATAAGCCATAATACGCAACTTTGTGAAAGAGTGATTAAGCCAAGGTGTTTGAAAAGCAATTTGGTTTCATGCCTGATAAGTCAACAATGGAAGCTATATACTTGTAAAGGTGCCTAATAAAAATATATAGAGATATAAAAATGGATTCACAATGGTATTTATACATTTAGGTAGTGTTTGTTAACCAAGATATAGGTTGGAAAAAGTGAGATATGGAAAGTATTATGGACAAAAGTGTTTTCCATTATATTTGTTAAATTTATCTGACAATCCTTAGAAAAGAAATCATGTGACTTCTTATCTGGGATATTCTAGATAAATTTACCTCCCTCCCCCTTAAGATAAATTTATCTTGGACCTTACAAATAAGAAAAAATGACCCATATGCCCCCCAATGCATCCCAAAAAATTTAATAAACAGTCTGATAAAAATCTTGAAATGTTTCTCATCCTTATCTTAACCATTCCATATCTTAGTTCAGAAAGCATTCAAATCTTATCTTGATACAATCTAATCTTGCTCATTTTAACAAATGTTACCTTAGTAAAAAGCCGTCTTAGAGAAGAAAGGAATCCGAATTGCTAATATAGAGGTTATTAAAGATGTGTTGTGGAGCAAAACTAAGTGTCAAGAAGTGAAGGACATATTGAGGACTGCATTGAGCCTTTTATCTCTTTGCCCTTATAAGGGATGAACTCACTAAACATATCTAGGTATAGGAGGTGTTTTAGTGTATGCTATTTGTAGATGACATTGCCTTGGTGAACGAGACAAAAGAAGATGTAATATTAAGCTCAAGATATGGAGGAACACTTTAAAATCTAGAAGTATTAAGCTGAATAGATTGAAAACCGAATATATTGAATGTAAATTTAGTAAAAATATAAACATAGATGATGTTGTGGTGAAACTTGAAGATCAAATCATCCCAAGAAAATGTCAGTTCAAATATCTTGGATCAATCATCCAAAAGGATAGAGATAATAATGGGGATCTTACCTATGGAATTGAGGTAGGATGGTTAAAATGGAAAAGTGCAAAAGTGCATCCAGGGTTTTATGTGATAATAAGATTTTATTAAAGCTAAAATGAAAATTTTATAAGACAATAATAAGCAACCTTTGTTATATGGCACAGAATGTTGGATAGTAAAGCACCAATATGTGCAAAATATGAGTTTAACAAATATGAATATGTTACCATGGATGTGCATCCATACAAGAAATGATAAAATTATACATAAGGTTATTCATGATAAAGTCAAAATGACTCTTATTGGAGATGAGTGAGATACAATTAAAATGGTGGTTTGGTTATGTGAGAAAGAGACTAATAGAGATTTCTATCAGGAGAATGGATGAAGAGGAAGACCAAGAAAACTTTGGAGACTCTTAGATATGATATGAGTTACACGGGCCTTGAAGAAGATATAGCCATAGACAAAAAAATAATTGGTGAGCTAGAATTCATGTAGTCTAACTCCACCTAGTGGGATTAAGGCTTGATAGTTGTTGTAAAATAGAGAGAACCTTTACCAAAAGTTTGAAAACATAAAGCAGCTCAAGCACCCAGTTTTCACACTAATCATAGCAGGCTTCAAGCACCTTATTTGCACACAACCATTGAGCATAGTGGTTTGGATCGATTATGTTTGAGCTGTTAAACCTTCATGACCTTCATGTTATCTAGTTGGCAAATCTCCCGCAAGAAATAATATGCCAATTGTTTTTTCAGAATCAGAAATCAATGCAAACCCATAATATTGTTGTCAATCAGAAGAAATATACAAAACATTATAAAAAAATGTAATATGAGAATTATAAAATTTGTTAGTCATATTGGATCGGTTTGGCAGTTCAATTCAGTCCCAAACACCCATGTGTTTATAGTTGAGGTAGAATATTAGGTCAACAAAATATATCTTTGGTTCAACACCCAATCCAAACCCACATAATTTTTAAAACAAAACAAAAATCCAGCATAAAAATTTGCCACATACAGCAACGGGATTTACCTTTTCACTTAAATCCCCCAGTGGTGGACCATGAATTTTTCCTCCAGTACATGGTGCACCCATCGGAAACCTTTCTACCAACTGATGAACCATCAAGTCATCCAAACCGTGCTTCTCATAGCTCATAAATGCACCTAAAGCTCCCAGGAATCCTTCATGCCTTAGAAACATTGCCTTTGCCTCTCCTTTCGACCTGAGAATAGAAGTTCATTATCAGATTCACTATATAAATCATAGTTGTAAAAAAAAAACTTTGAAATTTCTAACTTAATATTCATGGTTGATACTAGTATAGACTTGTTACTGAACATTAATAATTGATGATAATTCTTAGATATTACCAGAACTGAACAGCAAAAGAGATTGTGTCCATTGTATAAGCATGGCCTCTAATAAAGAATCCTCCAAAAAAGATCCTCTTAAGACCAAACCGCAGTGCATTTAAATATGATATCTACAAAAGAGGAAACTTGAATGAGAGCCATCTGGTGGTAGATGCCATAGTGAGAGCTTCTCTCTTGCTGCTCTCTCTCTCTTTTTTTTTTTTTTTGGTGGGGGGGGAGACTCTGAGATGGAAAGTTATACTGGAAACCAGAAGGTTAACAAATAAAGCATATTATCAGAAGAGAAACTTTACAACAGCAGCGTAAAGATATAACACTGGTAATGATAATAATGGTAATGATAATGACAATAATAATGATAATGATAATGAAAATAAAGATATAACACTGGTAATGATAATGATAATAATATACAACAGCAGCTACCAAAACAGACGTGGCCCAATTTGAAATTATGCAGATGATGCTTGAGCAATAAATGATAATAACTTTGCATGTTATTGCAATTCCATCACAAGAAGATCCGCGAATTTTGATAAGTTATAATTTTACAGCAACTTATCATTTGTAAACCCTCTTCATGTATATTGATAATTTATTCATCCCATAAGTTTCAATGATAAAAAAAAAAGGTGTCCCCAGTTCATGAGACTCCTCGCATTGTGAGGGTCAAAGAAAGGTGACCTTCCCCTTCTTTTCAAGGAAGACAATTGAATCCATGACCTTCTAGTCAGAAATGAGCAACATTACCACTTGTAACTAAGGCTCATCCCCCTTAAGTTTCATGATAAGTTTCTGAAATACCATTTATGAACAAAACGAGCTTTTTTATTAAAAATATTTTCCTTTTTGCATGCACAAATATCCTCAATATAATTTCATCTCCTAGAAACGTTATTTGTAAAGAAAGAATTGAGTACTCATCTTCACTTCTTGCATGATGAAATCTTTAATAGCTCACCTGTCCAATATTGTATGAGATCATACGCAAGAGAGAGAGAGAGATATCTTCAGGTCTGTAGTCTTCAAGATCCTTTTTTCCAGTAATTGCCTTGCCAAAACTGGAAGCAATTGTTGATGCAGAGAGACCAATCTGGAATAATTTGCAAGATTATGGTGTACTTGGTCGATCCAAGGAAAACAACTAGAACTTAAGGAAAACTTCGAGGTTGTTTAGTTACATAAAACATTTTCCAATTTTTCAATCTCCAAATGATAAATACAGAAAATTATGTCACAACATGCACAAAACTTGAAAAATAAGAAAGTATGTTCAAAAGCTATGTTTTCCAAAAGTTTTCTATCATCTACTATTATTTGGTTATTTACCAATTCTGTTTTGTTATTAATAAATTTACATCTACATAAATTAATCAAAAGCAGACCTCCTTTACAACTACACTGACAAGTACACAACGATGAGATCTGTGGCTTTATTAACTACAACCCAAAACAGATTTACAACACAGCATAAAGGAGATAAAAGCAGATCTCCTTGCTGAAATGAGGAAGGCACAACGAGGTGATAAGAGGGAGATGAGAGTAGGGAGCACCAGATGAGGGAGCTGGGAGTAGGAGATGATGGCATAGCAAGGAGAGGGCATAGTGGTAGGGAGTAGAGAGTGAGAGTAGTCCAAAGGAGATGAGTTTTTGAGTGAAGGGTTTGCTCAATGATAAATGGAGTAATAAAAGGAGAACATTTTCCTGGAAAACACAGTCAAATTTTCTCAAGAAATTTTTGGAAACATCTTTTTGGTGTTTTCCCGTTATAAATGTAAATTTGTAAAATTAAAAAATTGAGGTTTCCATTCTCTAAATGGGAAATTTAATCATTTGAACATGTTTTTCTGTTTTCTAGAAAACAGGGATTGTTTTCTACAACTGAATAACCTGTTCATGTCAGATATGGAGGTGATAAAAATGATGTATTCAACACAGACTTTGGCACCTGTTCTTGAGATATGGTGGTTGAAGAAACAAGATACAACGTACAAAAAAACAAATGTCAGCAAATTCACTTAACTGTAACCATTACCATACTGGAAGTCCACATACATAATAGACAGGTTGCAGATATGACAATCCTTTGGACATGAAAAAAGATATACCTTTGAGTAATCCACACCACCATAGATGTCACCAACAAGCATATCTATGGTTCTGTTGTCTCCTCGCTGACTCAGCTCCAGCAATTCATCAAAACTGAGGTAATAACATAACAGAGACCCTCATTAATATTATGTATTTGAAGGATATTAAGGAATAACACAAAATTTGAAAGAAGACTAAACAACCTCTTGCATTTTGTTAACAGCTTTCCCAAGCCCCAGTATGTGCCACCACCAACATTGGTTCCACTAACTCGCTCAAACTTACCATCCCCATCAACCTATTCCAATGTGAAATAAAGAAATTTAGAGATTTTCATACAATTTTATACGTTAAATTTACACAAACACTCCCCTACAGTCTCTGAATCAGTTTTATTAAAGGCCCAAGGTGCACTATGGAGCAAAGGGTCTCAAAGCCTGAGACGCAAGGTGCAAGGCGAGGTGCATGCCTAGTGGAACTAGGCACATGCTAACTAAAAGAAAAAAGAAAAATATATGTCCTAGTTGAAGAATAAGATATAACATATTCACAAGCATGTTATCAAGAAAATTAAAAAATTCAACATATACTAACTAAAAAAAAAATTAAAACAAGTTACATATTTGTAAATTTTAGCAAAGCACATCCCATCATAATTCAGCAACCCACATATAAGCATCACAAAAGTTAAAAACTTTGTAAGAAATTTTAAATCTTAAACAATTTATAGATCTTAAATCCTAATTAAGATTAACTAATTATGCATTTTAAATAATCTAAAAATCATCATCATCATCAAAATCAAACATTTCCATATTTTCATCATTCGAAGCATCATCTCCAATATCCTCTTCTTCAACATAATCTCCCTCTCCATCTTCATCAAGTTCAATTAGAGCATTTGAAGTAGTAGCCCTTCTCATTTCCTTTTGCCATTTACCTCAGCCGTTTGCCTCAAGAGAGTGCCATTTGGAGAAGGGAGATGATGTAAGTTTGAAGAAGGAGAGGACATTGTGCCATTTGAAGAAAGGAGAGCCAAGAGTCTATTTAGTTCTCGCATCTTGCTTGGTTTGAGACAGTCTCTTCAGATTTCTTTCTTTTTTTTTTATTGGTTGTCAGCTCTTATTTTGTTTTTTTTCTTTTCATTTCTCGTTTATTTAGTATTTAATAATAATTGAAATTGGAATCTGAAAAGTTCCTTTTCCCATTAGGATTCTATTAGATATAGTTAATCTTTAAAAAAGTTATAGCGATAAACAATTAAAATAGTTAAAAAACCAGCCAGGTATGCCTAAGCCCAAGGTTGCGCCTAAGGGCCTGGTGGGCATGGTTGGTCTGCGCTCGCCTAGGAGCATTCCAAGTGCCAAAGGTGCGCCTTGTGCATAGGCACGCCCATAGTAACATTGCTCTAAATATTAAAGAAACACCCCCTCAGGCATTTAGATAATAGTTACCCCCTTTTTCTTTACCTAAATAATATTGGAAAATTCCCCCCCCCCCCCCAAAAAAAAAAAACAAGTGTGGTTTAACTCTCCATGGACACAATGGATTGAAATGCTAACATCATCTGAACTTTCCCTTCTCCAAAAAGACACAAGTAATTTATTAAGTATTTAAGAACCTAAAATAGTTGAGAAACGGCAAAAGATGTTCCGATGAACCCCTGTCAGTTCATTACTACGAGAGGCAGTGACACCATAATTCCATGAAAGAAGAAAGGGAAGGACTGTCATTATTAACAACCTGGGGGTATTCACATAATTTTCCCAGTTTTTACAGTGTATAGGCTCAATTCTCGAAAAAAAATGACGTGAGAAATCAAAAGAGAGAGTACCTTGATCATGCTAACACCAGACCCAATATTGACAAGAAGGTATGGAAATAATTCATTTTGGTCAATCTGCACAAATTCTTTTCGACCCTCCATGTGCGTGAAAGCTTCATGACGAATTGCCTACCAAAGCACCCCTATAACATAAGACTTCGGGAATAGGTACAAAATGGGCGAATAACAATTAATTCTCTGAACTTCAAAATTCAAACATAAAACAATTTAGAAACCAATAAGGACAGTCCACTTTATGATGTCAAAGGGAATGATGTATAAAATTTGTTACTTGTGATTGTGAACAACTTACAACAAGATCAAGTTCAAAGTTAAGGCTTTATACTGAAAAATGTTGAGCCAACTTGCATAAGTTAGGCAAAATAATCTTCCAATAAATTGTTTTGATGATAAACAAAACTTTTATTGATTGTGGTACTAATTGTTGAGAATTCATACTAGTTTGTATTAGGTACACTGTATGTTGTACGTTGTACCTAGGATAGGTAGCTTGTACATAGCAGTTACAATGTATTGATATAAATAATTGTAACCCTAGCTTAACAGATTTGATTTGTTCTTTTCCCTCCAATTTCTCTTTTTCTTCTCTTCTTTTTCTCTCAATTCTGTATATCATTTTTCATTAATGATCTAGATGTTTTTACCAACAAAATTGCAGAAAGTCATCAAACAAATCCCAAAAAGTCTCAGCCAATACAAGAGTGGAAGAGCAATTTTCTGGGAGCATCAGGTGATTAATCAGCCACCTGATGATGGCTGAAGACCATCAAACTGAAGAAGCTTCAGGTGTCAGTTCTTCAAGGCAGAAGGTCATCAGGCGATGGACAGCTGCCTGAGTGATCACCTGGTGACGAAACTGAAGTCAGGCCCTGCAATCAGCTGACAAACAAAGTGACTGAAGTCACCAGGCGACCAACAGGTGACTAACGGATTCATCAGGCGATCACCTGGAACAGATTTCAGATGCTCCAATGGCTTGTTTTTCATCATTTTCAGTGCCAAATCTGAATGTTACAAACTTCAAAGGTCGGAAACTTGGAATCCTATAAACAGTGGTCACTTGGTGAAAAAAACAAGATTCAAGCATCAAAAACATTAAAGCTATCAAAGTTTCCACTCCTTCTTCCCTAAAGCTTTCCTTGTGCTCTATTGAATGTTTCTTTCATGGTTACCAAGAATGTAGTACATTTCGGAAAGTAAAGGTATGGGATACACTAGTATGCTAAGTTTTAGTGGTATAGAGAGAGTTTCATTATTTCGTGTCATGGTACATTCTATAGTTATACTCAAGTTGGAATTAGTTAGACTAATATTTTGCTATTATAACAGTTGGTTTGCTTTCTTTTGTTTTGAATTCTTTTCTATGTTTTTGTACAACTTATGGAATGAAGAATTCTATGCAAACGAAGTTAGGTTGGAATATAATTCAAAACACAATAGAATATACAAGAAAGTGAGGTAGGCAAGCTTTCTTTTCTCTGATTTTCTTTGAAAATTATTCCGACTTTTAAGTTTCTTCCCCTAGTTGTCAATTGTTTTATATAACTCATGCTGTTATGCACCACATAGGATCCCTATTCCTGGGGATCCAAATCGTGTTCCTTGCGATCTCAAGAAGCAAAAGAACCACAATTTGGAACGTGTGATCAGAATCATAGTTCTATATGTAGGAGGGAACCCGATAACTATGGTTTCATTCACCCTAGAACTGATTTGTGCAAGTTCTCATCAGCAAAATCATGCTCTACACAACAAGGAGAGGATCTTGTAATCTCAGATTTGATGAATATTCCACAAAATTATATTCTTCCTATCTTTGAGTATGTGTTTAACCTAATCTATTTGCCTATTGTAGAGGTCTTAATTTGTATATTTGTAAACTTCTTGTGTGATTAGGTTTAAGGTTAGCCTTAGAAAACCTAGAAAGAATATATTGGTGAGATTGTAAAAACATAAAAAGGGTTCCTTGGTGAGCCTTGAAAAACCCAGTGTAGGGGTTTGTGGAGTGAACCTTAGGAGAACTCCATTATTGACATAGGAGAACCTTAAAGCAAGTTGCTTTGGGAGAGTGGATGTAGGTACCTGGAGGTGCCGAACCACTATAAATCATTGCGCTTCTTGTTGTGCTTACTTTACGTTATTACTTACATAAGTAGTTGCTTGAAGCACTTGAGATAAAAACACTAGAAGGGTAATAACAAAAGCAAGTATCCTTTCTAAACTGTTTACTGGGCAACTAGTCAAATACTTTTGCACGTCTTTTAACTCTTGCAATGCAATAAAAAAAATAGTAAAGGAAAATTGTAACACCCGGTGTAACCGGTGTTAAGAGAATAAGAATGGAAGTGTGAAATTTTCAAAAATGCCTTTGGGGAGGTGATGAATCCTTGAGATTGAGGGTGCCTTATGAGAGGGGTATTTTGGTAATTTGGATAGTGAAATCCAATAGAAAGGGTATTTTGATAAATTGGAAATAATTCCTATGTGGAATTTGGTGTGTAAGTGAATAAAATCCCAATTTGGTGTATATGTGGAGATATATGGGATTAATAAATTCACAAAGGGCATTTGAGAATTTTGGAATTTAATTCCATAAAGGAATTTAATTATGAAAAATAGGGAAACTGGTGGATATTAAATTATTTGAAAATAATTATGTTTTCCCTAAATTGGTCAATAAATGTGAGGATGCCACATGGATGGTTGAGATGGAATCTTGGAAGTCAAGTATGGTGTCTTAGAGTGACACATGGCATTATGTGGTCCAAGATAAATGGAGAGATTTCAATAAATGCAAAAGAAATGATAAGTGGTCTTTCAAGCATTTAATGAGAGGCATTATTGTGTTGGATTAAAGAAAATCCAAATGAAATGAGAAAATAGTCACCATTAATGTTTGAAATTATGGTGAATTAAATAAATGAAATGGAAAATGGGAAAATGGTCACCCATTAATGCTTGGAAAATGGTGGGATTTATTTAAATGGAAAATGAGGGATTTATGTCTTTCAAGTGGTCTCTCATGTGATGGTGGAAAATTGTCCCATTAAATTAAATGGGAAAGAAATTAATTATGTCTCTTAAGTGTGATGGTTATGAAAATAGTCTCATTTAAGTAAATGAGAAATAAAAGAAAAATGCAAGTGATCTAAGGGCTTAGATGCATTCTTGAGAAGTAGAATGAATCCAAGGGTGGGGATTCAAAGAGAAGAAATGGCATGGATTGCCAAATATTAAGAGATGAGTGGTTGAGATTAAATCTTTCAAAAGCACTTGGATTGTGCTTTTAATTGAAGGTTGAGATCTTCTCTTGAAAAGTGGATAAAATCCAATGGATGAGATTAACCAAGACCAAAGCACATGGATTGTGCTTTCTTGTGTGGTTGGGATTTTCTTTCAAAAAGCAAATGGAAATCAAGGGCTAAGATCAAGTCTTGAAATTGAGATTTCAAGGTAAGAGTAGTATTTAAAGGGAAAGTAAGCCCTTGTCTCAAGTTTTGCCATTTCAAAGAGAGAAAGAAAATGAGAGGAAGGAAGAGTTGTCTTCCAAGAAAAAGAAAGGGAGAAGATGAAAGAATGGAGAAGAAATGAAGATCAAATCAAGGTATGTTCCATTCTTCTCTTCTCTATTTAGTATTCTTATATGCTAAGTGAGTGACAAGTTGAAATGCCATTTTAGGTGGGAGAAAATGGTGTTGGAAGCTCTCTTGAAATAAAGATAGGGAGGTTCAAGAATAAGGTAAGGGATGGCCCCATGTGGAGGTGGCCTTGCATTGCATTGTAAGTAGGTTGCATAAACTTTTATGTATCTCTTTGCATGCTTTATTGTTCATGAGACCTATGGCCATGGGGGTGGGAAAGAAATGGTAGGTTGATGCCTCAAACCATGTTGGGTTGTAAGGATGGAATAACCTAACCATGCTTGCATGCATTTGCCATTACATAAACTTGTTATGCTTGTATTTACTTTGCATATGCACCCTTACTGAGCTTTTGAGCTCATGAGGTTTTATCCTCCCCTTGTAGGTTATTCTTATTTCAAAAGAAGAAAAGGGAATGTGTTGCAAGCTTGTGGGTGGAAGCTCATGGTGTTTATTTATTTTTGTTGTAAATTTATGGCTTATGGAAGCCTATGTTGTTGTGTATGATTTATGAGATGTAAATTTTATTGGGTTGGTAATGGCTTATTAAAGCCTAAGACTATGGGTGTATGCTCTTTGAAGTGTTTGATGTATGTTGTGGAAGCATCAAGAGATTGGTTCAAGCCTTAATTTTGGAGAAATAAAGGCAAAATTTGGATGAAAGTGAAGTATTTTGTTAATTTATTTTTCTGAAAAATCTGGGTTTTAAAAGCCCAAAGAAAAAGAAAAAAAAAAAAAAAGAAGAAAAGAAGTGTGGAAGGCAGCTGGAGCAGCAGAGGGCTGCTAGCCAGCAGCAGGCCGCAGGGCGGCCGCCCGCGGGGGCAAGCGGCCGCGCACGAGCAGGCGGCCGCGCGCAGCATGCGCGGCCAGCGGGGCCCTGCTCGGGCCAGCGGGCCTCGCTAGCCAATTTTTTAAAAAAATTGAAAAAATTTGAGAATTTTAGGGCATTTCTTAATTGAATTTGGGCCCCGGAGGAATTTTCAAAATAAAGGAATTTTTCAGGCATTTTGGAGAATAATGCCGAAATTTTAGAAAATTGAAAATGATGAGTTTTTCCTCCAAAATTGGTAATCAATCAATGGATTGGTTTAAATGGTGAATTATGGAGCCCGGTAAAATTCTTGGATGGAAAAGAATTAAAAATAAATAAGAAATGGCGGTTGGGCATTTTCGTGAGTTTTCCTTTTTAGCCAACGTAGTGTGGTTAAAGCCCATTTCCGCTAATGAATCCTGGGGATGAGGGAAGGGAAAGACGAGCCTAGTTCCCACCTAGGACATTTCATCTTGAAACATGGTTTACCCTTCACCTAAGGCCGGGCAGGTGGACAATTTGGGTAATTGTTCACGAGTAACACCCATAAGTGGGAGTGGGGCGTTACAAAAACTCATAATATTTTCCAACTATATACAAATATAGATATTGTCTGGTTTTGCTTTCCTTTGTTTTCCTTTTCTGTTGGTGTTGTATCTTCTCCTTTCTAGTATATATATTATGTGTACATGTATATATAGTGAGACTATCCTCCATCCCCAAATTCAAGTAAACAGGATTCAAATTCAAATCTTTTTGTTTGTCTGATTATTTCTGTAATTACAATTTTGAGTATTGAGCAGACTAGAAGTGATATCCACCAAACACCTCACACACACATCCACATCTAACAGCTAAAGTTAATTTTATTCCTTTGAGTTTCATCTCATAAATTCATAACCTTCCAATTCAATAAAGTTTCTGGTATAATTTAACTCAAAAGTCCAACAACATCCACACATAATTTCCAATAATTTATTAGTTGAATAAGCAAACAACGCAAACAATACAATTCCTTGAATAGTTGTTCATAGTTTCCGAATAAGAACAATACATAATGAGATTAAAGAAGCAACAATAAAAGAGGAGATT
Source organism: Diospyros kaki (assembly GCA_036245055.1). Taxonomy (NCBI): domain Eukaryota; kingdom Viridiplantae; phylum Streptophyta; class Magnoliopsida; order Ericales; family Ebenaceae; genus Diospyros; species Diospyros kaki. Next base: position 12,537,148 of record BSEG01000003.1, read on the forward strand.
GGAAGTAGGTCAGATCAAGTGCCCAAGATTCTTGCTGGAGCCTTACAGAAGGTCCTAGAGATGTAGCAGATTCAGAGATCCAAAACCAAATTTACAAGAAATAAAGTTTATGAACGTAACAAATTGCAATGACTACAAGAAATTGTCATGTTTGGGTCAGATACTGACATTCATTGACACTCTCAAACATTTTTTCAGTCACCAGTTTACATATGTGTTCTATTATCCCATAATTTATCTAAAACTGGACAGTTTTCAAATACATACATCTGGCACGAGAACATACTGTTGCTTAATACCTGCATCAATTGCATTGTAAGCTACCAATTTTGGCTGTGAGATAAACTAAGAAAATATAGGGCACTATTTATTAGTTTGTCTTTTTTTTTTTTTTTTTAATTTTAGCCTTCTAAAACCAAACTTTAAAGATTTCCAATTTGCCAAGTACAAAAAACAAAAACAAAAAAAATTATTATTTTTTTGCAATCCATATGTTTATAACATAAAAAAATATACATGAAAAAAAAATAGTAACTGTTTTGTTGTGTGCATATAATTTTCATTTGAGGTCCTGTTGCCAACAATGTCATGTCTCAATTTTTCTGAAAATAAACATGGTGTGGCATATGTCCTCATCCTTGTTTCTTAATGAAGAACACTCAACAGCATGGAAAAAAGGAAACATTTATCACTACTCTAATCCTAAACTGATAATGAACATCAAAAGTAAATAATTGAAAAGACTATTTGGTGACAGAAGCCAATACCAACATAAGCAAAAAAGTAATTATACCAGAAAACAAGAATTTTTTATTAGAATGCACCTTGAGCAAGAAATTGGCACCAGCCACAAGACAATTCATTTCGTCTTCCTTTTCTATGCTAACTCCAAGCCTTTCTTTAAAGAGCTCTGCAAATTTGTATGCCCCACCACCTGTAGCCTTCTCACAAACTTTAAGTATTTAGTAAAATACACCAACAGTACACAATTTCCATAACAAGAAGGACCAGAGTATTAGACTGGTGCTGTTCATTTAGTTCAATGGTTTCACATGGTTTCAGATAATGAGCACCAGTACAACCAAACTTCAAATGGAAGTTAGAAAGTCGTTGATATGTGCCCATCCAGAAAAATCTTCTCACATATTTAGTGCAAACAAGACAGCTGTCAAAATCAGGATCCTACCTAGGATTGATGGAGGGATCTTCTGAATTGGATTGTAGGATTTAGGCAAGGATAGTAAGATCCTACCATAAGAATAATACAAATCTAGCACTTTCTTGTAATATAGTTTATGGTTAAAAATATATAAAGAAGAAGCTGAAATTATGCAAAGAAAGAAGTAGAAACATTAACAACACAACAAACAACATATCAAGCCTTAATCCCACAGCCGTGGGGTTGGCTAGATGAATTCTACCTTGCCAATCAAAAAAAAAAAAATAGTAGATATATCATTAAAAATAAAGCTTAAATTTTTTATCCATACAAACAAAGAAAGGAAAAAAATCACAAACAATAGAAATTAGTGTCTTAGCAAAAAAAAATAGAAACTATTGTCTTAGGAAATGCACATCACCATCAACATCCAGAAGAAGAAAAATAACAAGAAATGTTGTCCCTGCAATGGCAGTCAGAAGAAGAAATGTTATTGCTGCCAAAGCAGCAACAAAGTTTGGTCCATGCTTGGGGAGTAGGCAGTTTGACGAAACTTTTGAATTGTCCCACAATGATCAAAGAAATGCATAAATTATTATATGCCAACAAAGTTTGCATTTCTTTGCAATGCAAATAGAAAGAACCTAGTATATACTCATAATTGGTTAACATAATTTGGCCAAACAACTTGTTGGCATATAATCATTCATTCATACATTCTGCTGACAAGATAAAAATGTAGAAACAAGGTTCAATGAGGGGTATTCTTTTATTGCTATTGATAGAGCAACTCCAAGATGATCGTACCTTTAGGTTATCAGACATTTATTTGAAACTCAATAATTGAAAACACCGGCTGAAGACATCTAAACTGAAGGAGATTTTATTGCTCTCAGATTTTGATACAGATTCTTGAGCTATGCAATAGATTGATAAGGAAAAACCAGCTAAAAACATATCTATTTCTTTTGCTTCATGAATTATATTAACCATCATAAAGAATTCATTTCTTTTTAATATAAATCATTCAACTAAAATATGTCATTCAGGATTTATCTCCTGTGTAGGTCCCGTTTGGGCATGAGGTAAGGTGAATTTGTTGAGGTGAGATGAGTTTGATTACAAAAAAGTGATTGGTAAATTAGCCAAGTTGAGGTGATTTTAAAAGTTAGCGTGTGGTAAATATTTGAAATGAAGTAAGTTAAGATGGCAAAATGACTAAGAATGACATAAAGTTAATCATGTATGTTATATATATATATATACATATATAATAATGGATAAAGGATATGAAAGGAAATAAAATTTGTGTAGGCCATTTTATAAGGACAAAATTGGGCTTTGAAAATTTTTTGGTTCTGCGTTCAAGAGCCTTAAACTCAACCGTAGGGGTTTGGTGAGGTTGAGTTTAAGCGAACACAACTCACCTAACTCAACCCACTTTGGCCATTTTTTTGTTTGCCAAACATCTAGTTAGAGTGTTCAGATCCCAATCAACTCAACTCACATGTGAACTCAAAGCCAAACACCCCCTAAATATATATGTACATATATAAACTTACCTTAATTACTGCATCATCACTACTCTGGTCATCGGAATTCCAACAGTGTGCATCCATCCCTATCCATCATATGAAAAAAATATGATAAGTATAGAAAAAATATATATATATATTTGCCTATGTAAATTTGGAACTTCACAAGATATTACTTTTAACTAGAAGTGACTCAAGTAAGAAATAGATAAGTATGATGTGCTGCTATGGACAATGTGGCTGTGTGGCAGAATCAGAAACAAGGAATCAATTGAAGAACATTGAACAGGGAAAAGTGCATTTACCACCACAATGAAGCTGCTTGGAAGATATAAAATCTAAGCACTCATTAATCTTGGTTGTCTCAAACTTCACAAAATGTAGCCTTCCTCCAAGAATAGGGAAGCTCCTCCTATTGCCATTTGAAACACCCAATCTCTCCTTGAGAGACTTTTTTCTCTTGCCATTGGTTGATCGGTCCTCGTGTCTTGAAAAATAAACCAACTTTATAAGAGAACCTGACAAACCAGCAATAATTACGTAATGTTAGTAGCTTGAGGCCCCCAGTAGCCTATATCAAGGTCAATACTGTATATCAAAGTTTAAGAAATAAAAATGGCAAAGAAAGGTTGTGATGTTTCCATAATGTGATGATAACAAAGTCACAAAAGTAGAGAACCTGATCTGAATGTGATATGAGAACTAAACAGTTCTCAGAATTTTGATGTTTCGTAACACGGTCACTAAAGACAAATCAGAGTCAAGTAATTAATAGCCAGTTTGCTATAGCATTATAATAGCTATCACAATAGCATGAAACAGCCAAAGTGGCATAAAATATGTTTGAACAGTTGGCATAACTGTGAAGACCCCTGTCATCAATATTAGGAATTTTTCCATTGTTAACATCACTGCCACAGCTATGCAGAGATTATAGAAATTTAACAGATGAAATCAACATCAGAGACGCAATACAAGTAATAACTCTACTGGGTGATGATCCCAACTGAATAAACAATTGCAAAAAAATAAAAAAAAAAACTAATTGTATAAAATGTATAAGAAAAAGATCAATTATAAAATATAAGGGCCTGTTCAGTTGTAGAAAACATTTTCTGTTTTTCAACTCTAATTTTCTATTGAATAATTCACTCCCATTAGAAAATAGAAAACTCACTTTTCTAATTTTTCAACTTTATACTATGAATTAGGAAACATCCTTTTTGATGTTTTTTAAATTTTCTGAATATGAATGCTATGACTTTTTGAAACATAAAACATTAGGACATCTTTAGGTATAAAATTGGAGTAGAAAACTAGAAATCTTTTATAAAAATGAACGGCGCCTAAGCTTGCAAGGATTGTTTTACAAGTTTGGTACAGTGGATACTAAGTAGAATGAAAAGGTAAAGTAGGAGACCTTATCATAACATTTATAATTCTCACACTTTGTGTGTAAAGGCTTTGGAAAAATATAAAAACAAAGTTGATTAGCTGGAGTGCTGAAAATCGTAGAACAATGAAAATAATACCTCAAATAAAAGATAAAACTTGGGCAGGGAGTTGAGCCAAACAAAAGCAAATTAGAGATGCATAAATCCCCAGTCTGCACACACACACACACACTGAGAGAGAGAGAGCATTCCACGATCACAAATTTATAGCCATGGAGGAGATCAAGCATTTTTCAAATCTCCACATCCCTGGAGATATTAGAAGAATGTAAAGCAGAAAAAAAAAAATATGAACGAAGCTGACAAAAATAACAAAAGAAAAACATAAGAGTAACTTAAAATCATAAATATAAAGAAGAACTCGGCGAAGATCAGCCTTATCCAAAAACAGAAATTAACTTGTGAAAGCTACAACGAAGACACAAATTGTCCAACAACAGAAGCAGAATTTACCTCCAATATCTAGAGCCAAATGAGATATATCATCAGACTGATTAGGCAAGAGTATTGTTGGGTCCCTCTCCTCAAAATTCCCTTGAATCTCGGCCTTGCTGAGGTCAAGCTGCGGCCGAGAACCCGATCGGCTGATCGAATTTCCGGCGGGCGGTGCCATCTCTATCTCGCCTTCACTTCCTCTCTCCACAATATCCTTGTTGTAATTGTCTTTGGTTTCATTGTTTATATTGTCAATTCCACGTGTTAGAGGGTCGTCTTTAAGACTTAGACCAGCCATTAGTCCCACAAAACTGTGACCCTCAGCCACCTACCGCCTCCCCCAAATACTTGTGCGGTCAAAAGTTCAGTTGGGTCCTTGTCCTATAAACAGTCAAAATATAACCCAGCTTCATAAATTAATAGAGAAGAACAAGCAGCCAACAACTGTAGACAAAAACATATGTACAATGACCCAAATTGGGGGCTTTATGGAGATCAATGAAACCCGACAAAACCCAGAAGTTTCTGAGTGAAGAGGAAAGGAATTTGGTGAAGTCTTGAAGCAAAGTCAAACACAACAGCCCAATAACCTATTCATGCGTCACTGTCTTGATAAATATAGAAAACCCCATTGCCCCTGACTCAAAAGGGATTAGGAAAACATCAAACGCAAAACGGACCGGCTCGTCAACTCAAACAAGGGAACCGGAAAAGAAAATAAAAAGGGGATATTAATGTTTTTTCCAGCCAACAAGGAGCAAGACTGCGAAGTGCTGGAACCAGCGATTACGACAGAGTGAAAGGGAACTGGGAGAATGCCTTCTAGAGAAGTAGGCGCGATCGAGGCAAGAACACATTCAGATCGTGACGAAACGCCCGCGCGAAGATGATGGACAGTTTGCTCGGAGTGTGTATGGTGAAAGAGGCATGGTACAGAGCTGGCCCAGTGAGCATAAATTATTCTCTTTGGAGGGCCTTCAAAAGGAAATAGTTTTTTTCTTTTTTCTTGTTGAATGAGTGGACCATGCAAGCAAGTAGGGGTAAATTTGACAATTCACACTGGTGACTACTGAGAGAGCGTGCGAAGTGTATTGGAGTCCTCACAATCGTTATCATTTTTCATAAAATTTTACTCTTTTTTTTTTACCTTTAAAAAACAAATGAATAGAATTAAAATGTATGAAATTTTTGTTTTTGCGTTATCGGTAGGGTTAACATTAATAACTTATAAACGTTCAAATTTATTATATTAAAAAAGCATTTTTTATTAAAATAGTGTTAATTATAATTTTTTTTTTGTTTCATTCATTTTCATTAATTTTTTCACTTGGTTTCTATGTTTTCCTTTTGATTCAATTGGTGGCCGACAAGCCTAAAAATCAAAACTTAACTCTAACATCAACTCTTGGATTTGATTCCTTATTTAACATTGTTGTGTTATGCGCAAAAAAGGATCGTAAGACCAAATAAGTTGAAAGTCTAAAATAATTTTTTATATAAAAAATATAAATTTTTTATATATGAAGGATTCTATACAAACGCACAAATTAAATAATTTCGACATTCAAAAATTTTTCTGGGAAGATAATCAATTATTCATAAATAATTCTAATTCTAAAAAAAATTCAAAATATTCGAATAAACAATCATCTACAAGAAAATTCTATCTTTCAAAAATGGCAAAATAAACGTTATCTACAAGAGAAACGTTATTCATAATAATCCTAATCCCAACAAGATTAGGAGAAGTCAAGATGAACATTATTTACAAAAATCATAATCCCAGATTAATTAATATTACTCCATATTCTTTTATAAATAAACAGGCACTTATTCCTAAAATAGTATGTCTCTGATACTGATTACAATCAAATCTTCACTATTTTCAATATCTGATTTAAGCATTAGAGTATTTGCACGAAAACCTCCCCACGCCCTCTAATTGTTTTCTTATTTTTGCTAGCTCAAGCAACTTGACAACGATATTTTCATTCAAACAAATTTATTGTTATAATTAGACAACAATAATTGACATCGTCTATGAGAAATATCCAAAAAGTCTAAAAGTACAATGACTCTCTGGTACATAGTTGTTTGTAGGATTAATCTTTCATCTACCTATCTTACAATTAAGCTGAGAAGATAAATGGAAATAAGTTCATTCAAAGGAGCAAGAACCTCAAAGGACTGATATAAATTCAAGATTGAGCTAAAAAGGTACCCTATGTTTATCTTATTCCAGAATAAATAGAAGAAAATTACAACTAATTCCCTACAAGAATAGGAATGCAGATCCTAATGTTTTTTTTTTTTTTTTGTAAGTAAGAGATGTATAAAAAACAAAACAAGCCAAAAGGCTACAAACTAAGGTCAGGACATACCCCGGACCACTAGAAAAACTAGAGGCGACAACACATCAACAATCACCTTCTGGGCCAAATGGGGGAAAAAAGGAAAAGATAAAAGGCCAAAAACATAAAATATGTATAGTATAAAAACCCTGGCCAGAGGAGAGACGTAAACCATCTCGAAATGACAATGGAACAAAAGAGATCTCTGACAGTCCTAAGACTGATGGACAACACAAGCCCAGATGAGCTGGGCCTGAACAAAGCATAAGCACGGGAGGAGCTAGCACCAGGGATGATACACCATGAACATCACATCCTATCCCCATAACAAAACATCTCATCGGGGAGGAGTGGTCTGGTCTGTCGAAAGCCTCCAAACATGACGAAGAGCATAACTCTGAAGGGATGATCTGAAGGAAATGGTCGTCAGCCGGGCCCACATAGCACACTGAATCAGATGAGCTAGCTGAGAAGCTGATGTCTCATGATCACGAAAACACCTATTGTTGCGCTCTCTCCAGATGAAGTAAACCATAGCATGAAGCACTAATATGTTCACCACCTGCTAGGGACTCTTGCCGCAGCCCAAAGAACTCCAATGTCCCACCTGCGCCAAGGCCAGCTGAACTTCTTCGATCTTTGGAAAAAGGACAGCACCTCTTGCGAGAAGCTACACTGGAAGAATAAGTAGCTATGTCTCTCAGCATCCGCCTTGCAAAGAAAACATCTATTCGATAAAGACAAAAATAAGTTAATACGATCAAGAGTAAATAAATGTTCTCGAATAGCTAGCCAAAGGATAAACGAGTGGGCTGGAATACTAACAGACGACCAAACTAAACGATACCAAGGAACCTGGGAGCGTTGAGTTTGAATCGCCTGGAAGGCAATCCTAACTGAGAAGAGCCCGTTTGCGACCGAAAGCCAATAAGGCTCCTAGGCAGCCTAAGAAGGTGAGTCCCACAAAAATCAGGGGATATAGAACTAAGGGTCTCCATCCGAGTCCAGACACCATCCTCGATAAAATCCGAGACCTTAGCTAAGATAGGGATGCCTAATTGGCGAGGAAATCGATGAGAGAAACGATCAATGAGCACACCCAATGGGTGCCACTGATCATACCAAAAGAACGTGCTACAACCATCCCCAATCCTCCACCCAAAAAAAGGTTTCAGGATTCCCCATAATAAGAGCAGCTTCCTCTAATACCACGAGCAGGCATACAGAGTCTTAAAGAGCTAAAAGCAAATTCCTTTTACCCGATAAGTGTGCACCTACTGCACCCATAAGGATTCTCTATCCCCAACTAGCAGGCGCCATATAAGCTTGGCTACCATGGATTGATTCCAAACATAGAGAGGCTTGAGGTCGAGGCCACCCTGCCTCTTCGAGCAGCAAATGTCACGCCAAACAACTTTCGCTTTATGGGGGTCTGCCTCATTACCACTACAAAGGAAGTTACGAATAAGCTGCTCAATATCTTTAATCACCTTCTTTGGGAGGATAAACACCGAGGCCCAGTACACATAGATGGTGGAAAGGACTGATTACGCTAACTGCAATCGGCCCCCAAAAGAGAGAGCCCTGCTACGCCAAGCACAAATTTTGTTCCTCACTCTATAAATAACGGGCTGACAGTCTCTATAGGAGAGTTTAGAGGAGAGTAGAGGAACCCCCAAATATCGCATAGGCAGACTCCCTCTACGAAACCCAGAGGCATTATAAATAGCTTCACAAAGAGATGGGTCCTTGCAAGAGATGAAACAATCACTCTTGGAAGGATTGGCAACTAGGCCTGACAAAGAGGAAAAACTTTCCAAGCATGACTTCAAGATGCTAACCGAGGAGGGGTCACCATGAGAGAACATGAGCAAATCGTTTGCAAACATGACCATCACCAGACTAGTCTGCTCGCATTTCCAGTGGTAGTGAAAATCTGAAGCCCTTGAGTGGTGCTTGATAATACCTTGCAGGACTTGCATAACTAGAACAAAGAGGTAAGTATCCCCTTGCCTTAACTTTAACACCCCAGCCTCTTCAAGGCATTAATATATGCTAGGATTTTATTTTTTTTTTATACATCAAACTTAAACCAAAGATAAATCCTCAATATATCTTTTATAAGTAGCAATCCCAAACATAACAAAGGAATGATACATTTTAAACATAAGCGAAAGTAAGATCAGAACCTGTAAGGAACCTCGAAGACACATCATACGTGGGTGCATACATATCGTTCACCCGACATAATATTACAAATATTGTTAAAATCTAAATAATATAACGAAATATAATAGATGGTCTTAGCCCCACATGGGGCCCATAAAATATCCATCAAGCTCATGCCTCGATCATTTCCTTGCCCTTCCGACCGCTCGTCCTACCTGGAACGTGGAATATTCCAGGAACATAGTCCAATATTAGAAGATGAAATCTTCTAAGTGAGGGTTATATAAGTATGAATGAATGAATGATGCATGAACATTTATAAACAAATATCCTAGTGTAACTTTCGTGGCCCACCAGCCCGGCATGGAACCCTAGGAAGAATCCCGAACCTCTACAGGATAATCCTAACGTTGTTCCATCAATTGCCCTTGGAGAATTACTGTTATACTCTTAGGGTGACTTCTCAATCCCATGTATGAGTTTAATATGACAATAATATTATGTCATACATACCTCACGACTTCTCATGCAACAGTATATGAAGATGATCATAACATACATAAATTTTATGCATAGAAAGGTATTCATATCGTATATGGGTTATAGGGGCAAAACCACTCACCTTAAAAAGAATTTGACTTGCCTCGATTTGCGTGCTATCCTTGAAAATAATGCAAATTGTCAAGATCCTTGACCAAATCACTTCCTGACTAGTCATTTCTAAATAAAATCAATAATATAATTTTTTCAGACTTTCTTCTTATTTTTCCTCTATTTTTCCCAATTTTTTCTTTATTTTTCATAACCATAAATTCTTCCAAAATTCCTAATAAAATAATTTCTTCAATTTTTTCTTCGTGAAAATTCCTAAAATAATATTTCTAATCTCTATGAATTTTCTGGGAATTTTTTGAAACCTCTTCCTATTTTTCTCCAATTAAGATTCCTTTCAAAATTCAAAATAATTATTTTATCATAAAATTTCCCAAATAAAATTTTATAAAATTGAACTATTCCTTTTTCTCGTGTTTCTGGATATTTTTCCAGAATTTTATCTCTCTTATTTCTATTTTTACTCTATTTTTCTTAATTTCAGTATTTAAATAATACTAAAAATGATCTCTGATCATCTTCTCTGGCGCCGTCACACCGGAAAATTAAGCTGACTATACCAGAAGATAGCTTACCTTGATTTGATCCCTCTGGCCAAATTTGAGCTTGAAAGAACACTTGGAAGACCTCTCTTCGAGCAAAATTCAGTTCGGTTCCGGCGAGATCCGATTTTTCCGGCGAAACTCCAATCACCCCTCAAATGAACTCCAAAATCTCTCAAAAATTTTTAGAAATAATCCTTACCTCATGGGCAACAAAAGCGCTATGGTTTGGTGCCTCAATTCGATCAAAAATAAGGTCGATTTTAAGCTCAAATCTTGTAAAACTCTCTACCATTACATCATCTATTTATAGCCAAATTTGAACCCCAAAACGACAGATCTTGCTTCACCCAAAGCCACTAAGGCCTTCCCGTGCCCTAGATCTGTCCAAAATGTACCGAAAGTTGCCCAAAAGTCGATTTACTTAGGGTAAATTACAGTTGCTTTCGGTCAAAAATTTGATCATTTTCGACCAAATCAAAGCCAATTGTCGGCCAATATTGATTCTGGGGCCTTGCCTCGACGTTCCTTGCCAATTTCTTGGGCCTTTCACCACCAAATTCGGTGATAAGAAGGCTGGCCAGAAGCTTAGTCTGCCATGGCAGCTTCCAAGTTCTAAAAATTGAACTTTTGCCCCTTTATTTTGGCTTCTTTACATTTTGGCATTTTCATGAAGCCCCTGAACTTTCTATAACTTCTATTGAGTCCCTCAAGCTTTGAAATCTTCATTTCTTCCTTAAGATTCCCAAAAAATGTCATTTCGACCTCCCTCGGGCAGATTCAAGAAATTGCACTTAGGCCCGAATCTTCATTTTGGTTGTAAATCCTTTTGTTTCTTCTTGAAACCGCTAAAGGGTTGTTCTACATGCTAAATATGAACTTTATTGGGGTTCTTTTGACTTCTCAAAAGTCTCATGCGATAATTCATTTTTTTTTAGCTAGAATCATAGCTATATTTTAGCTGTACCGAAAATCATTCCTGATCCAATTTCTCTCGATGTTAAAAATCATTTCTTTAGGCATATGAGCCCCCGGGCATTCCCTCTAGTCGATTCGGACATTTTCTTGAGCTATTCTGATACCGATTTTCTTTGAAACCATATTTTTCTTACTCGAAAGTTTTTCGAGTATTACATTCTTCCCCTCTTTAGAAAATTTCGTCCTCAAAATTTTTGCTTTTGACCAATTAAATTACTAACTCGATACATTAGTCGTAGATTGTCTTTCTAATCATCCAAATTCGTACCATTTTACGAGCAATACTGACTAGGCATGCCTGTCTTTCACATATTTTTTTTTTTCATTTTAGCTCCTTATCTATGGTCACATACATCAAGAGTAGTTCATCCTTTTCAATTCTTTATTTCACAAGATTCTTGATAACATTTCTTAGAAAACCATAAGAATATGTTATTCTATTCTATTTCCTCGAACAACTGGGGATATTTTCCCCTAATCGTATCTTCAAGCTCCCATGTGGCTTCTTCCTCGGTGTGATTCCTCCATTGAATCTTTAATAATGGAATGAATTTGTTCCTCAAGATTTGGTCGCGACGATCTAAGATCCGTTTAGGCGACTCTGGATACGTCAGATTGTCTCTTAGCTCAATTTCTTCTACCCGAATTTCCTGAGTTGGGTCTGGTATATGCCTCTGAAGCTGAGACACATGGAAAACATCGTGGATATTGGACAGGCTAAGGAGAAGTTCTAGTCGGTAAGCCAACGGTCCAACTCGTCCTTTGACCAGATAGGGTCCTATAAATTGAGGTCTCAGCTTACCTTTCTTCTTTTCTCGTGTTGCCAAATACTGAGGTGACACTTTTAGATATACATGATCTCTTACCTCAAATTCCAAATCTCGTCTCCTTTTGTCTGCATAAGACTTTTACCGACTTTGCGCAGTTCCGATTCTCTCTTAAATCTTTTGGATCTTTTCCGAAGTTTGCTATAAATTCATACGAATGGTGACTTAGCATTTTACATTCAGACACAGCACATATATATAAGAGGCATTTGGAACATCGAGCTCATTTAGATATAATACACACACACACACACACACACACATATATATATATATATACATTTAACACCGCTTCTTTAGATGCAAAACGAGCTGAGGTTCTCATCTTCACCTAGCTATATAAAATGCCATTCACGAAGAAAGCTTGAGGTGATTCAAACCCCAAAGAGACATTAATGAGACCACGAGAAAACAAGTAGAGAAATCCAAAGATACAACAGTAAGGGGGGAAACACATACAGTAGCAGACATATATATATATATATAATCATATATAATCATTCACTGTGACTAAAATGAAGAGGTTGATAGCTCACACGAGCATAATAGAAGCTCGCACTGAAAATAAAAGAGAAGTGTGAGAAGAATTTGCATGAATGAGAAGAGATGAGGGTCAAGGAAACTTGCCTGATGAAGATTCAAAAATCCAGAAAGCTTCCCCCAGTGTAATGGAAACAATGCAATGCAGCACAACAAATGAACCATGAAGAAAAAGAAGAAGGATGTTGAATAAGGAGATGTAAACTAAGAAGCGAGAGGACAAGTGAAAAAGTTGGACGCCAGATAGGATACACCAAGGGGGAAATTCCTCGACGTAATAAAAGGGATAAAGAGGTGGTTGCAGGTTTGCCCCTGCATTCCATGATAGATTACTTAATTGGCCCTCACCCTTACAATGGTTAAAAGGAAGACCAAGGGCACTATTGATATTTGATGGCCAATTTATTTTATTATAATTTCATTTTAAAGTTTCAAATTTCATTTTCCAATTAGGCTCAGCCCATACCGTGGACCATTTCATGACCCAACTCACTAGCCCAAATAAATTATCATCATCCAAGTCCATTCATAATATAATTAAAAATTTTGAACACATCTCAATTGTCCAATTTATTTGGAGTTTCCCCACATTTTTGGATCCCATTTAGATGGGCTACCACATTCTCATTTCCACTTACTCTTCATTCCAAAGAAAATACTTTCAACCCTTAATTAATTAAAACAAAAATTTTTGAATCCAAAATAAAATACCCAAAAACGTCTAGACCCCCCAATGGGTCGTTACAAAATTAATGATGAAGAAGTTTTGTTTGATGTGTTTAAGGCTATGAAACATTCAAATGGAAATGAAAATGAAGTCTTAAGGATAGAATGCATTGATGATTTGGTGGATAGAAAATTTCATGCATTTAGGTTAGATGACCCCATAGAAAATTGCATTGCTAACTCTTTTGATGTGAAGGAATAAATTTTAAATGAACAACACAAAGAGGTCATGGGCTATTTGAGAGAAAAACAAAACGTCAGTCCATCCAAAAGAGACAAATTGCTACATTTGAATGTTTCTTCTTCTTCTTCTTCAAAAGCCAGACCATCACTTGAGAAACCTCATATTCTTGAACTTAATCCTCTTCCTTCTCATTTAAAATATGTTTATCTAGGAGATTCATCTACCTTACTTGTGATTATTTCTTCTTCTTTGATAGGTCTTGAAGAAGAAAAGTTGATGAGAGTGCTTAGGGAGAACAAAAAGGCGTTTGGATGGAGCATTGCTGACATTCCCAGAATAAGTCCATCAATTTGCATGCACAAAATCTTGATGGAAGAAGGATTCAAGCCTATGGTGCAACCCCAAAGGAGGTTAAATCCTAATATGCAAGAGATAGTAAAGAAAGAGGTGATAAAATGGCTTGATTCAAGGATTATCTTTCCTATCTCTGCTTCTTCTTGGGTAATTCTTGTGCAAATGATGCCTAAAAAGGGTGAGATTACTATGGTGAAAAATAAAAATAATGAATTAATTCCCACAAGAACAGTAACGAGATGGAGGGTGTGTATTGATTATAGGAAATTAAATGATGTTACTAGAAAATATCACTTTCCCTTTCCCTTTATTGATCAAATGATTGAAAAACTTATTGGTCAAGAATTTTATTATTTTCTCGACGATTATTCTAGTTATCACCAAATTCCTATTGCTCTTGAAGACTAAGAGAAAACTACTTTTACATGCCGATATGGAACATTTGCATTTAGGAGAATGCCTTTTGGTTTGTGTAATGCTCCTACAACATTTCAAAGGTGCATGATGTCTCTCTTTTCAGATTGCATTGATGATTTTATGGAAAGTTTTATTGATGATTTTTTTGTTTTTGAATCTTCATTAGATGCATGCTTGCATAATTTGCCTTTGGTGCTCAAAAGATGTGAGGAATCTAACCTCATTCTTAATTGGGAAAAATGTCACTTTATGGTTAGAAAAGGGATTGTTTTAGGCCACAAAGTGTCATCTAAAGGCATTGAAGTGGATCGAGCTAAAATTGAATTAATTGAAAAACTTTTTTTTCCTAAATCTGTAAAAGAAGTTAGAGGTTTTTTAGGGCATGCAAGTTTTTATAGGAGGTTCATTAAGGACTTCTCTAAAATTGCCAGGCCTTTAACTAATCTTCTAGTAAAAGATGCACCTTTTTAGATCACTGATGATTGTATACATGCATTTAATTGTTTGAAAGAGAAATTGATCTAAGCTCCTATAGTTTCAGCCCCCTTGTGGAATTTGCCTTTTGAGATCATGTGTGATTCAAGTGATGATACTTTATCAACAACTGAAAAGGAACTAGTTGTTATAATGTTTGCTATTGAAAAATTTAGACCTTATTTGATATTGTCTAAAGTAATTGTCTATACTGACCATTCTGCATTGAAGTATTTACTTGCTAAAAAAGATGCTAAACCTAGGTTGTTAAGATGGATTTTATTGTTGCAAGAATTTGACTTAGAAATTAAGGATAAAAAAGGCATTGAAAACTTGGTGGTTGATCACTTATCAAGATTAGATAGGAAGTATGTAGAAAGTATGGATAAACAATCTTTGTATGATGAATTCCCTGATGAAAAATTATGCTTTGTGCGTGATAATAATGACCTTGGTATGCTGATTTTGCTAATTTTCTTGTAGGTAATGCTAATTTTCTTATAGGTAATGAGTTACCCCCTGACATGTCATTTCATCAAAAGAAGAAATTTCTATCAGATGTGAAGTACTATCTTTGGGAGGAACCATACCTGTACAAGATTTGTGGAGATGGCATGGTGAAAAGATGCATACCACAGGAGGAAATGCATAGCATACTTAGTTTTTGTCATGACAAAGAAGTTGGCGAACATCATG
Organism: Diospyros kaki; assembly: GCA_036245055.1. Lineage (NCBI taxonomy): Eukaryota > Viridiplantae > Streptophyta > Magnoliopsida > Ericales > Ebenaceae > Diospyros > Diospyros kaki. Next base: position 12,552,601 of record BSEG01000003.1, read on the forward strand.
GACCTTCTAAGACAGCGGCCAAGGTTTTACAAAGTGGCTTTTATTGGCCTACCTTATTCAAGGATGCTTATGCCTATGTAAGTGCTTGTGATCGATGCCAATGGACAGGTAATATCTCAAGGAAAAATAAGATGACCCTCAGCAATATTTTTATTTGTGATATTTTTGATGTTTGGGGCATTGATTGTTGAGCCAAATTGCTCCAATTAACTTATTGTGTGTTTTGATAATTAACAAAATATAATTTTAGTAAAACCATTTTTGGTATATTTAAAACCTCTAATGTATTTTTAATATGTCTTAAGTATTATATTATTTTGTGTATCAAAATGAACCAAGTAATGTTATTTTTTTTCTAAATCTGGAATATTAGCACGCTATAAGAGAACATATTAGAAAATGTTTTCATTTTGAAAAACTAACTCCCGGTATTTTCATATCTAATATTCAATAGTGTTAAAATGATTTTTAACGAATTTTTTAAGAAATAGAAGGTATCTATTTTGGGAGTAGTAAAATCGCTAAATTCTGATTTTGTACTAAAATCCAAAAATCTATTTTCTTATCTATTTGGATTTTGATTTTTTAGATATTTTTATTGAATCCAAATGGGGGGTACTTTGTTATTTATATTTATGTATTAAAGTAAATGGACAATTACTTAAACTAAAGAAATGGAAATAACTTGTAGTGTATTCATGCTATATGGATTATGCCTTCAAACAATTGCTATATGTTTAGAATTCATTTTCTATAAAATCTGGCCTAAAAGTCGACTTTTATATATCTAGAGTCGACTCTCCTTCAGCTGGAGTCAACTCTTGCAAAGTGAGAGGCGACCCAGCCGAGAGCAGTTGATGCAGAGTTGACCTAACAGCATTGATGTTTTTCGAAGAGTCGACTCTAGCATTAGAGAAGTCGACTCTTATATAACTAGAGTCGACTCCTACTTCAAATAGGAGTCGACTCCTGTTTTAGAGAAGTCGACTCTCGGTTCCAACGGTCGAATTTTTCCTACCCGTTATAGATCCGTTGGAAGCTCTAGTATAAATATCAAGGTGAGATTTTTGGAGAAGGCTAATGCACAATTAAGATCTATCATCCTAAAGCACTTCCAAGCTCTCAAGCATTCATTTCAAAGCAATCCAAGGCTCAAGCTCAAAGATACATCCATTGGAGCCCAAGGCAAAAGAGAAGAAGATATTCTCTCCAAGTTGATAAAAATTGTATCATTGTATTTGCATATTTGCCTTGTATATTGTTCTTATATTGGTATCCATTTTAGTCCAAGTGTCTTAGACATAGGATTGATTATTTGTATTTATTGTGGATTGTGAGTGGTCTCCTAGAGCCCAAGTAATCTAGGTGTGTTTTGTCGTATTAGTTTTCAGGATGAGCTAAGGGGAAAACCTCGGTGTTGTGTGAAAGTTCCCTAGGTGAGCTTGTTGAAAATCTAGGTGTGGTTTTAGTGGAACCTCAAGTGTCGGGTTGACCTTGAGAGAGTGGAATAGGTGTTGGAGACACTGAACCACTATATTTCTTGTGTCGATTATTGTGATTGTTTGTGTATTTATATTGCTATCATTTTCAAACAACATATATATTTATAACAAGAGTATTTTGTTTATAAGAAAATCTCAAGAGTTTTAAAAGGAAAGAATTTGATTTAATTAATTTTAGTCACTCAATTCACCCCCCTCTTGAGTGGCCATGTGTGTGTCAAGGGACCAACAATTTCATGGGTCTTTTTCCCAAATCTTTCAATAATGAGTATATACTTGTTGCCGTTGATTATGTGAGCAAATAGGTGGAAGCTAGTGCATGTCCCACTAATGATGTAAGGCTTGTCATCAAATTTTTGAAGAAAAATATTTTCACTTGATTTGGTACTCCTACAACAATCATTAGTGATAGAGGTACACATTTTTGCAATAAACAATTTGAAAATTTATTGGCTAAATATGGTGTTACCCATAAGATGGCTAGCCCCTATCATCCTCAAACTAGTGGACAAATGGAAATTTCAAATAGGGAATTGAAAAATATTTTGGAAAAGACTATGAGCTTGTCTAGAAAGGATTGGTCGTTAAAATTGGATGGTGCACTTTGGGTTTCCAGGACAGCTTTCAAAACACCTATTGGAATGTCCCTTTATCGATTAATTTTCGGTAAGACTTGTCACATGCCTGTCGAATTAGAGCATAAAGCATATTGGGTTATCAAATTGCTTAACTTTGATTTGCAAGATGCAGGTGCACAACGAAAGATGATATTGAATGAGTTTGAAGAAAGGCGACATGAAGCTTATGAAATTTCTAGGCTTTATAAAGAAAGAAGTAAGGCATGGCCTAATGCACACATTAAAAAGGAGTTCAGAGTTGGAGAGAAGGTTCTTCTCTATAATTCTAGATTGAAACTTTTTTCAGGCAAGTTAAGATCAAGATGCAATGGTCCATACACAGTAACTCAAGTTTTCGCTTATGGTGCAATTGAAATCTCTCATAAAACTAAGGGAACTTTCAAAGTTAATGGGTAACAATTGAAACCTTATGTTGATGGTGGACATATATCTTTCTCCAAATCCACCATTCACTTGAAGGATTCTTAAGAATGTCAACTTAGTCAGGCTGATGACTATAAAAAAGCGCTTGATGGGAGGCAACACATTTGAAATATTATTTATTTTTTTCTTTCTATTTATCTTAATTTTTAGAATATTCTTGGATTGATTTCTTATTTTATTTTTGTTTTTATCTTTCTTCTTTTTAGGACATGTTGAATGAAAAAATTCGACCCCTCTTCTTCCAAAGAATTAGCCAACAATTTTAAAGCATTCCAAGATGGCCTACATCAGGGGAGTATTGTTTTTTTTTTTTTTCCTCTTTTCTTATTTTTAAACATTGGGGACAATGTTTAATTTAAGTGTGGAGGGTGAGAAATTCAATAATTCTTAAATAAAAAAAAAGAAGAAATATATAATGTGCATGAATGATGATTTTTTTTTAGAAAAATATTTTATTTTCATGTTTAAGCCGATTTCATGTTTCCTATTTTAACTTTGATTCAATGCATAGTTAATTCAACATTGAGAATTCTTTTATTTGATTATTGATTCTGGGTTTAATAGTATTAAGGAAAATGAATTGATTATGTCGGATTATCACGATTGTTGAAATATATGTTTCTTAACAAAATTCATGGGATTTTGTAATTATGTATGATTGATTATGTGAGAATAATATTGTGATTATTTCTCAAAACTAGGCCTAAATAGAGTTAAAGTAAAATGGAATGATGAAAAAAAAGAACAAAAAAAAAAAAGAGAAAAAAAAATTGTTATTATTATTTATCTACTCCTATGTTTTGAGCTTCTTAGTAGTAATTGGGGATTGACAGTGTGCTCCTACTTCATTCTTCACGTCAAACGGTGGTTCAAAATATAAGTATGCAGATGCATTGTAAGCAATTATTTAGGGGAGTAACCAGGTGTTTTCATCATAAAATATTGACATTCGCAAAAGCCAAGTAATGCTTAGAAAAAAGTGATTCAAAAAAAAAAAAATTATTATCCTTGTTACTCCTTATGTTTGTAGTAGTAGAGAGAATTGATTGCAAGAAAACTATTACATGATTCAATTATGTTACTTGTAAGGTTTCATGAATTAATTTTGAAGTATGCATGCCATCAAAAGTGATGATTTTGCATGATTAATTCTTTCAATTAATACTTTTAGATTTAGAATTGATGTGATAATATGGAGGGTAACCAATTTTGAGATTAATTATACGTTGATATGTTGTTGGAATTCTTGATTTTGGTCTAGTATGAAAATGAAATGTTTATTTTTTTATTTATTTCTTCTTTGTTTTGCTTGAGGACAAGCAAAAGGTTAAGTGTGGGGGTATTTAATAGGGTTTAATTGTATACATATTTTTTATCTAATTTTTATCTTAATCTTGTGCTATTTTTTCTACATAAATGTGTATTTATATAAATTTTACATTATTTTAATATCTTTTTATAGGAACAAGCAAATGATATTATTTTCAAGATTTGGGCATAAAAAGAAAAAAATATTATAAAGTAATTAGTAAAGTTAATATTATATTAAATTAATATTATAATATAATTAAAAAAAATATTTATTTATTTATTAATAATTAAATATGTATTATAGTACTTTATCTATATATATTATATATTAAATTTTAATATTTATAAATATCTATTATGTACTATACTAAACAAATGGCGTGAATGTGGAGAGTAGGACACGTCATGTGCATATATATATATTATTAAATAAGAAATTGAAAATAGCTGGAATTGGAGGGCTAGGTGGTTAGTGCAATACATATATATATATATATTATATTATATTATAATGAGGGGGAGAGGAATTGAAGAAGACGGTGACACACGAGACTGAAAGGAATTGGAGAGAGGGCTCTGCAGCACACAGTGAAGAGATAGGAAGGATTGCAGTGTTCCAGAATTGGAGAGGAAGAACTGGGAGAGGAAAGTTAAGGCGCACAAAGCCGCCTCACGCACACACATGCTAACCCAAATTTGTTTTAGATCTAGACAAGGAGCTTTTCTTCTTTTTTATTCAACTTTTTATCTTTATTTTTGTTTTAAATATGTTTAACTAAATTATTTTAGCTAGGATTTGGATAGATTTTAATTTTGAGATTATGTGATTATTTATTTAGTTTGATTCAAAATCCGATTAATTATTATTTGTATGAAGATTTTATATTATTATGTTTAATACTTTAAAAGATTGACCACCTTTTAATGATTTAATAATTTATACATGACTGACTAAAGGATTGTTATAAATTAGATTCATATGCAATATAAATCACATGCTAGACTATGAGATCGAAAGATGATTTACTCATGTGTGAGAATCGATAAAGTTTAGTAAGTCAAATCCCCTTCTGAGATTAGAGGTTTCCAAAGAACTTAATGTTTATTTATTTCATTGACATCTGTTCAGAAATTTGCCAGTGAAATTGAATTAATAAAGGATTAATATGATTTGAGAAAACTTATTAATTAATTGAGGAAAATCTATCATCACATGCAAATAATTATAAAATATTGTAAGGGTATTTTTGGTTTTAAATCGGAATTGAATAGATAATTACATAACCCAGATTAAATAAAATCTAAACCCTAGTGTATTCATTAACTATTTTTTCTCCCAAAGAATTCAATTTTTCATTTATTTTTTTTTATTTATCTGATTAATTAATTAGTTCAACTTAGGCTAAATTAAAATTGTTTTGGTTTTGTGATCTAGTCCTTGTGGGATCGATATTCGTTTGATCACTATATGCATATTTGACTAGGGTACACTTGCTCGAATTAATTGTGCATAAATCACACATCAGAATGTAACAGTAGCCTTGAGAGAAACTGTGACAATTTAAAGCATAAGAGACAAAAATGAGAACTTGTAAGTTGGAGCACTTGGACACTTATAGTGAATGTTCTCTAACCCCATAAATGCTGCACCAACCAAGTATTTATAGTTGAGGGTGAGTGCTGCCAAAATTTCGACCATTTGAGGTAGTTGGAGTACATTTAAAGCACTCCAAAATTAGTCGTTGGAAGATCCTGCGATAAAAACGGCCGACAAGTTCACTAAACTGGTTGATAGGTTAGTGCAAAAATTTAAATATCGGTTGACAGGTGAATCAAAGCGGTCGATCGTTACCCAAGAACAGTCGACAGGACTTGATGAAAATGCGGTCAACAACAAACTATAGAGAGCATACTTTACAATTAATTGATAGCCTATTATTGTCGGTCGATAGCTTGAGGCTAAACGGTTGACAAGTTCATATAATTGGTCGATAGCCTATCTCACGTTTTTCATAAATTTTCTTTGATTTCTCCAACGATTTTAGGGTCGACTTTTGAAAAGCATTTTGGCGAAATATGGTTGAGACAAATCATGTTGTTTTTCCAATCTCCAATAAGAGAATGTGCCAAAGAAATAAGTTGTTTTGAATGTAATTTTATTTTGGCCTAAAATTGATTTGTTTATATAAGATAAAGTATAACATATGGGATTGTGAAACATCAAAACCAAAACATTAGGCTGGAGTTTAAGGAATACCCAATCACCTTCTGAGAATTCCCTTTCTTGGTGCTTTGAATCATATATTCTTTTCATTCTTGCTTGTGCCCTCTTGATGTTGTCTTGAGCCACCTAGATAGTTTGGTCACGCCTCTTAAGCTTTTCCTCCACTACTGCTGCTCTTACTATACCAGGAACATAAGTCAAAATGGGTGCTTTTGATAGATGAGTGCCAATTTGTGTTGTAGCAGAACTCTGCCCATGTAGGCCATTTAGTCCACTACTTGGGCTGTGAGCTTGTGAAGCACCACAAATACATCTCTAATGCTCTATTTACCACTTCTGTCTGGCCATCAATTTGAGGGTGGTAACTAGAACTACAGTTGAAATTTGCCCTTTAAAGATGAAATAGCTCTTGCCAAAATAAACTGGTGAACACTAAATCTCTATCACAGACAATTGAATGAGGCATGCCATGCAACTTGAAAATATGATCAAAGAATACTTTAGCAACTCCGATAGTCGTATATAGCGAAGACAGAGCAACGAGATGGGCATATATAGATAAGCAGTCAACTACTACAAAAATAGTTGATTTACCATTAGAGAGTGGGAGTCCATTAATGAAGTCTGTGGAGATGTCTTCCCAAACTTACTCCAAAATGGGAAGAGGCTAAAGAAGTCCTGCTGGTGTTGTTTGTTCTGCTTTATTTCTTTGGCAGATGTCACAATTTTTTATGCAGTCTTTAATTCATTGACTTATGCCAACCCAAAAGAAATTCGAATGAACTCTTTGTAAGGTCTTGGCAAATCCTTCTTGTGTATTGCCATGAAACTAATCAAGTAGTGTAGGAATCAAAGGTGAATCAACAACCAAGTATATTCGATCCTTGAAGAATAGGATGTCATCTTGAAATCTACAAGGTCTTATAGCTTCTCCCATTTGGACACGCTTCACCAAAGCCTACAAATTTGTATTGGATTGGGTTTTCTCCTTGATGATGTCCAGCCAATTAGGTACAACTTGTGAGATGGCCTAAAGTTGCTTCGATTACTCCTCATATTTCCTTGAAAGAACCTTTGCAACCACTTTTTCTCTTCCACTTTGAGATTAAATCCCATCAGCTTGTACAACCACCTTTGTTGAGCTATGGTGGTGATATTTTAAGTTCACAGGTGCTTCAAACTTTGATGATCAGTTCTCACGATGAATCTCTTTCCCAGCAAGTAGGATATCCACTTTTGTACTGCTAATACCAATGACAAAATTTCCTTCTCATAAGTGGATAACATGAGGTTTTTACATTGTAGAGCGTGGCTAAAGAAAGCTATAGGCGTGCCTTGCATTAGCACCGCTCTAACCCCCCGACCCTGAAGCATCACACTCTATAATGAAAGTTTTTGCAAAATTTGGTAGCGCTAAAACTGGTGCACGGGTCATGACTTCCTTGAGTTTGGAAAATTCCTCTAGAGAAACTTCATTCCACTTAAAAGATTCCTTTTTGAGCATTCGGTTGAGGGGCCAACAATCTTTCCATAATCTTGTATGAATTTACAGTAATACTTGGTCAATCCCAAAAATCCTCAAATGGCCTTAAGTGTTTGGGGCGTCAGTCAGATCAAATACATCGATTATTTCCTCCATTTTCCACAATAAGGATTACACAACCCATATGATGTTTATACAACCTACATCAAAAATAAAGATACAAATCCAAGTTTAAGCTTTAACAAGCCTTAAACTATCATTTCAAAAATATCTAGGAGCTTTCTTTATGGATCATGCATACTTTAACCCTCCAAGACTCCTTTTCCCTTTTGATTTTTCACATCCACAAGTGAGGTAAAAACCTCATGAGCCAAAACTCAATAAAAGTGTAATGCAAAGTAAATATGAGCATAAATATTCATGAAATGCAAGATTATGCATATGTGGATGGTCTTCTTTTCCCTAGCAACCCTCCTCGGTTGAGGCAACTGCGTACCATTTTCCTCCTAATTTTCTAGTCATCCTTATGGCCAAAGGTCCCACTAGTATACAAAGATGCATGTATGCTTGCAAACACCATGAAATTTCATAACAAATACTTACAAAGCATGCATGGCCACCCTCCCATGGGGCCATCTCTTACCTCGAGTTCTTTGATGCTTTCCAAATGCTTCCAAAGACTTTTTTTTTCTTCCTTTCTTTCCTTCCTTCCTTCCTTTCTTTCTTTCTTTCTTTCTTACTTACGAGAGACTTCTTCTAATGTCTCCAAATTTCTCTCTTTTCTATTTAGAAAATTTCTTTTGTCTTGATATCTCACAAACTTAAGATCAAATTCTAGCCCTTGATCTTACTTTATGAGAGAAAATTCCAACCTTTTAAACTAGCATAATCCATGCCATTAAGATATTTAATCTCAACCCTTGATTAAAAAAATGGAGATTAAATCTCCACCATACAAAGAAACACAATCCATCCCAATTGGTGGTATATATACTAAACTCCCTATGGAATGGTTTAATCTTGCATATAAACATTGGAAACGGGTTTTGCAAAGTAATTTTAATGTTTGTTTCCCCTGCCTTATTTGCGTTTTCGAAATTTTTTTTTGAAAATCGGTTAAACCCTTGTATTGATACACCAATAGTTGGCGTTTCCCATCACCATCTTCTTCTATCTCAACATCTTTCTCATTGTCTTCTAATGTAGCTTGGATTAAGAACAACTTTTTACACACATGACATGGGCTAAACTTGTCATTGCATTTGAAACACAAACCTTTGCGCCGCCTTTTGTTTATCTCCTCAATAGTTATTCTTTTGATGGGAGTTGTTCCTAGATTTTGGATGCGTGAGGCTAGTATGGTATGAAGAGTAGGTTGCATGTTCTTATGCTGACTAAAATCTCTGGCTTGAAATATCATTGCTAACTCAATGGCTGAGGACAGAGTTTTTGGCTTATTGGTTTTAACATCAGTTCAAAGGGGTTCCCGAAGGCCTTCTAAGAAATAGCTGACTTGTCCAGATTGCTCCATTGGTCCCATCTTAGCCAATAATTTCTCAAATTTATCCTGATAGTCTTGTACTGAACTTATCTATTTGTAAACAAGTTTGTTTAGCAAAGAAATCCAGGAATTGATTTGGTTCATACCTTGCATTTAATCCGTCTCCAAATTCTTCCCACTTGATGTGTGTAGTTTTTGTTTCAACAGCTGGTACCATAGCTGTGCATCACCATCCAAATGAAATAAAGCCAGTGCAACTTGATCTTGAATAGGGATTCCATGTAGTTAGAAGAATTGTTCTACCTTGCATAGCCAAATGGTTGGATCTCTCTTTCCTTCATAGCGAGGAAAATCAATCTTGATAGTTTTAGGAACATAAGATCCTACCATGGAATTCTCAAAATCATTTGTACCAACAACTCGTGTGTTATGAGTCTTCAGCCTTTCCTGGAGTTTACCTTCTAGAAAGAGATTTCTCAGCAAGCTTGGCGATTTGTTCTATAATACCTAAAAAAAATTTATGGGCTTAAGTGTAATTTTTCAAAGTTATTAGGGTGAAAGTATAATTTTTTAAAGTCATGGGGACTAAGTATAATTTTTGAAAACATGAGGACAAGGGGCCAAAATGCAAGATAATGAAAGAAAATAGACTGGAATGCAAAATTTCAGTGTGAATATTGCAAAAATTGGCAGCCACAGTGTGGCCGCCGGCCATCGGTGTCAAATCACCAATTAGAGAGAGGGGGCAAGCCATCATGGCCTAAGGGATGAGTTCAGGGCTATGGGGCTATTTGATTGGCCGGAGATTCGGTCAGAAACAACTATAAATAGTTGAGGTTGGGCCGAAGGTTTTGTAAGGTTTCAGTCGAGTAATTCGAGTGTTTAGGAAAAAATCGAGAGGTTTAGATAAGGGGCTTTTGTTCTTAAAGGGTTAGGGATCATTTCTAGAGAATTTGTGGAGTTTTCGTGTTGATTTGAGGGGTTTTTGAAGCTTTGTCAAAAAAATCGAGTTTTACTAGAGACGCACTATAATTGGCTGATTTGAGCGTTGGTCTATCTTGTTCAGAAGAAGCAATAGAGTAAGAAAGAAGAAGAAAAACTAAGAAATTAAGGCAAAACAGTGACCGACCAGTGAAGGGAAAATCGAAGAAGATGACCAGCTTTGGGAGTGTGGGAGCACACTTAAGGCGCATGGGTGCAGGTGCGTGCAAGGTGCATGAGGTAAGAAAAAATAAGAAAAAAAGAAAAAAAAGGGGGAAAAATAGAAAAAAAATAGAAAAAAATCCTGAAAAATTTAGTTTTATTAATTTTTCAAAAAATTTGACCAAGAAATTATCAAGGCACAAATTTTGAGGCCAAGCACGTATATCAAGAAAGCTTGAAAAGTTAAATCAAGATGAGCTGTTTTCCCAAAAATTTACACATAGTATGTTTGCATAAATGAGTATGGAATTTGCGAGGGATTTGCCAAGTTTATGTGATTTATCTACATCTTGTTATGTATATGCATATTTATTTTATATTGCCCCAGTAATGGTGATATTGCATTAAGCATAATATTATTGGCATATTAATAATTGTGTCATCAATTTTGACCATGGTGGGATGGGACGTTGCCCTAGTAGTGTAGTTGCATTTCCCCAAGTGAGTTTTGTCGGAATGTCTCATGAGTCTCTTGTGTCAGGGACGATTTTTCCCCAGAGTGAGAATTATCGGGATGACTGCTTAAGGTTTCGCGCTAGGGTTAGAATGCTTGTGAAAGCTACGCTAAGGTATCAATGTATTCATGTTCATGCATCATTAAATCATGAAATTTTTTTTAACCCTCACATAGAAGATTCATCGTTTAATTTGGACTTTTGCCTCTGGAATATTCCACATTCCAAGTGAATTGAGTTGTAAGAAGGGAAAAGAAATGGCTGAAGCGTAATTTAAATTCAATTCATGTTATTCCCTATGTTTGAAGCATAATTTTATATGTTATCTCACTTACCGGATATTATAATTTATTGATTATTGAAAATAGTAGTGTATGTTTGTATTTCTATAGAATTACGATATCTTTCAGGTTACGATTCTAGATTCCGCAAGTGTTTAAGTTACACCATTCCTTAGCCTATCATATGGAATGCTGAATGTATTTAATATGGGGATTTTATATTAAGGAAATTGTAATGAAAAAAAAAAACAAGAAATCTTGAGAATAACGGCACGCCAGAGAAGAGCAAGTCATTACAGTTGGTATTAGAGCTAAAAAAAAAAAGACTTAGGGAATATTGATAAGGGATTTATGATTTCGAGGTTTAGAAAATTTTAGTTACGGATACTAATCGAGGAGATTATTTGAATAACAGTATAGCAAGTAACTATCTTGAACAATTTTGGGTGACACACTAGACACAACGATTAGAAATAAGGGGACTCGTAATAGCTGATTTTTTCGGATATCTTAATGTTCTCAAAGATATTATAGAGGACGTACCCCCAAGTAGTTACCAATAGCCCAACCTTATGCATGTTCAGGTTGATTTCCTAATGAACCATCTCGAGGAAGATTGGAGGGCTCTTGGGAAATGAATCAAACAGCTAGGCGACTATGGGTTATTTTACTTCTTTTGTGAACAACTTCGTGAACATGTCGCTTAGATATTCGAGAAAGCTATAAAGGAAAAGGCAAATCCCGACCAAGAAGAGGATTTGGGCCTTGGAGAAATAGAGGAAGTGAACGAAGTTGAGATCATTGCGATCAGTTCAGATGAGGAAGATGATCCGGTTGAGTCCCATGATGATCATGACGGACTAGTAGCAAAATCTAAAGATGACTTGGCTGGGAGTGTAACACTCGAGATTTTCTTGAGAATTTAAGTGTAATTTATTGTGGGGTGTAAATAGAATTTTTGAGGCTTTGGGGCTTAAGTGTAATTTCTCGGAGTTGTGAGTGACTGAATCAACTACAGGGAATACCTTGGAGCTTAGATATCTAAGAAAGAAAATATAAGATTGACGAGCATTTTGAAACGAGATTTATGGTATTAAAAGAAATCAGAATGGAGAAAGTTTTTGATATAACTAAGTTACAGCTTGAGAGATCGAATTATGGTAAAAGACTTTTGGGAAGTCAACGGAACCCTAAGAAGGTTCATATTTTGCATAAGGAACAACCCTAAAGCAGTTTCAGGATGAAACAAAAGGATTTGCGGTCAAAACATGATCTCAAATAATTTATTTTTAATTTATTTCATTATTCTTTTAAAAAATATATTTGAAGATCAATGTACGCATAATACGCAAATTAATCAGACTTCTGTTGATGCATTTGAAGTTCGGCTATCTTGAGAAATCTATGACATTGGACATTGTCCTCGCCTTGGCTCAAGTATGGGTTCAGCCACACATCTTTAGAAATTAATTGAATAACTAATCTAGTAAGGAAAATGACATTAAACACAGACTATAGAGAAAGATGATAAGATTGCTCTGTTTAATTTAAAACGTAAAGAGACAATAACTAATGCAAAATGAAACAGTACAATAGCTAATGTAGTATATAGATTGCAATAAATCGTGAATACTTATGCTAATTAATAGAAGCAACAAACATTAAAACAGATAGAGATAACATTAAAACAGACAGAGATAATAATACAAACAGACATTACAAAACTATCATCAGTACCGTCTCTGGACAAGAAGGAATAAGAGAAAAAATGATGGAAGTAACCATGATGATAATAACTGGGTCTCTCTTTTTAAAGTAATAGGAATGACAACAAAATATATCTCTCTCCTCGTTCCCTTCTATCGTCCTCTTCCTAATATCCGAATGGTTGGTTTTTTTATCCCTTCTTGCAACGGAAACTCTTAATTTGAATCTCTCGACAATTCTTTTGAACATTATTTTGCATATTCCTTCTACCCATACTCCTGCACAAGTCATTCCGCCCATCCTCTCTTTTCAGGTAGAATAGAAATGTAAAATTAATCTGACCCATCATGTGAATGCGTGATCTGCTGGAATTAATTCTCGTGTGTCTGGATGTATAATACGATATTCGGATATGGCTTCATTAACATCTGGATATTTGTGTGATATTCGGATGTAATTCTTGAATTTTCTCTCTTGTATCAGAATATATTGTATGATATCCAGATGAGTTACAGGAGACTTGTGTCTTGTATCTGAATGCTACAATGATGCATTTGGATGAGGCTTCTTTAATATCCGGATATGCTGTGTGATATCCAAATGTGCTTATTTGGATTTTGCTTTTGTATTCAGATTTGTTGAGAGACATCTGGATATGGTGTAACACCCCAAATTTCTTGAGCGTGTTATAACTTAGGATTTCGGGAATATAAAATTTTCCATATCTCAATAACTGTCATACATCACATAATATCCCAAAAACCCTAATTTACACCTCCTCAGCTTAACAAATCCAATATTAAATAGCTAAGGAAGGTGTTAAAATTGCAAATACGGAAGCTAGATCGAACCTGATATGGTTCACAACCATAACTCTTTATTTATCATACATAAAATCGTTCAAGACGTCTACAAAATATATTACATGGACATCATCTCTAGCAAGTGATAATTGAACATCTCAAACATATCCAAAATTACATAGATTCAGACATAAATAAAAATATGCTAAACATGCTACAAGCGGTAATTTAAGCTAATTCTTCAGCTATCTCCTTTCCCTTATAGCCGCTCCTCGAACCTGGAACATTTGAATATTCCAGGGACATAGTCCAATTAGAAGATGAATCTTCTAGTGAGAAACTCCAAAAAAAAAATAGTTTATATCGATGCATGATCAGGTATAAAATGTATGAGAAGACAAGGAGAACTACTCCGAAGTGCCTTGTGAACACGTCAGCCTCCTCTAACGAGAGCTTTCTCAATGGCGCACGCATAGCGCCTCTTGGAAGGTCCCTAACCATGTCACTTCGGCCCAACTTCATAGAACTCATGCAAGCACCACATCTGTTGTGCCTTAGACTCACGGTCTTCCCCACGAGAGCTTTCTCGATGGCACACGCATAGCGCCTCTCGGGGGATCTCCGACTTTTGCCCTCGGCCAACAACAAATAGGTACAACAGTATGGCTACACGGATAAATGCAACAGTTAAAAATCCAACAACATATATTTTAAGGAAAATTCAGTTCATAGATGCAACATGATTTCACGTAAGCGAATAATAAGAGTTTACGTATAAGAACTTCATGAAACAAGTGTCATGCAATAGAAGTATTTCATAAGAGAAATAAAAATAGGATTTGGAGTGTAAGAGTCTCACTTGTTGGGTTATCTCTTCGAGGGTATAATTTTACAGCAAACGGCCTAGGTTTCTACAGAAAACACACGTTTTGGTAAACCTAACCTGAAATATTTTTACATAGGATTTAAGGGTATTAAAGTAGGGGTATAACTGGAAAATTTCATGTAAAAAGAACCCCTCACGTGGCCCAAGAAATCTGGCCACGCGCCCTCACGCACAGCTATATTATTCGGCGCGTGTAACTCACGCGCTGCCTAGCAGAATTCGGATAGCTTCGTCCCGTTTTCGTATTTCGGCCATATCTCCCTCGTTTTAACTCTGATTCGACCCCTGTTTGAATCTACACGACCCTCTCTTCCCCCTCTATAGGATTATCAAAAAAAATCGAACTTACCTTGCTTTTTTGCTGACTGATTTTGGCAACTCCAGTGAAGACCCGCAACTCCGACGAGGCTCATTCCCCGCCGCTTCTCCGTCACTTTCTTCCCGCCTTCTTGCCAAACCTCCTTCTCTCTCTCTAGAGCAAGCTCCTCCTCTTAGAGTGCTTCACTCCTCAAATTTGTTTAGAATGGTTTGAGAACAACTCAAGGTGCCTATTTATAGAATCCTTTAACCAATGGTGTTATGCCACTTGTCACAATCTTAGCCAAGGACTCCAAATACTCAAAGCCATAATTGAGTGGCTTTTGAAATCCAAAACTAGAATTAATCCAACTTTTGAAATCCAAGCTAAAACCCTAAACTTCTTTCAAATGACACTTTGGCCCATATTTCAAGTTTTCAACTTTAACATTTTACCACCTAAGCTCATAATTTCATCATTCTTTCATTTGGATAATTTCTCTAATTAGAATTATACCCTCAAATATCAAATTTATCGAGATACTTAAAATCCCAAAATTATTAACTCAAAATTACTCAATATATACGATTTTTCAGAAGCCCCTTACCATCATTCGATATTTTTAGGCTATAACTTAGCTTAACCGAAAAATCATTTCTGATTTGATTTCTTTTAGTGCAATAAGTCTCACCTTGAGATGCTCGTTAAAATTATACCTTTGTTCTTAGGTATCTAAGCTCTAGGGCACTCCCTGTGATTGATTCGGTCACTTGTTGCCATTTCAAACATATTTTTCGGTATTTTAAACTCACTTAAAATACGTGGCAATTTCACGAAAATATAGGGTGTTATATATGGCTTCCTTGGTCTTCACTCTGCTAAATTAATCCCAAAAATCCTTAATTCCACTTTCCAATATTCCTAAATACCATAAATCCCATATCATAAATATATATGTATTTTGCCCCACTTTTGACTTTCCAATTTCCCCTTGATTTGACCTCCAACTTTAAATTAACATTGGTTTAGCTCACTCATTCCTTTCCATTTATCATTTTTTTTTCAAAAATTTTAGGGCGTTACGTTGTATGTATGGATCTTCTTTGAGAGCTTGTCAAAAAGATTTCGTTCACAAGTGCTTGAGTATGTATCTTTTGTCTCTTGTATGTGTGTTCTCATGTAGGTGCTTGTAAGTTCTTGTCCTTGTCTTCAAAGAATTGCTATATATAATAAGAGATAGAGATTTAACTAATTATAACTATTAGAGACAAGATATTAAAATAGATTTTGAAAGACACCTTATTGGTTTCGAAACAACACACTTTTACACTAAGGTTTCGAAACAAACATCACATGTTTCGAAACATTCAGCCTTTACAACTAGTTATGCACTTAGAGACAGAATGAGTAGGAGACAATGTTTTATGCCTACTTATGATTTTGTTTTGTTCTCCATTTACAAATTTTGAAATTAAAATTATGGAGATAAAATAAAAAGTAAGCTTTTTGAATAAAGATAATGAAAAGCAAAGCATCTCGAGTTTTTAAATATTCTACTAATAGAGTCAGATGTTTCAAAACATACTATGAAGGTTTCAAAACATACTTCAAAAAATTATTTCAAAATATATGCAACTCAGATTTTAAATGCTCTGTTGATAGAATTGTCAGAGGTTTCGAAACATACCATATAGGTTTCGAAACATATGCTTAAATCTCAAACAGGTTTCAAAATATAGCATGCAGACTTAACAAACATAGAAAACTTTTCAAAAAGCATTTTGAAACAAGTATAGAAACATAGCAAAATAGTGTTTCGAAACATAGAGACTAAGTTTCGAAACATGATGCATGAACTTTGGATTTTTCAAACATTTGAACATTCGCGCCAAACACTATAATGCATGTTTCAAAATATGAAAAGCTTATTTCGAAATATGAGATTCACATAAAAGATTTTCATTCTAAGATAGGTTTTTCATCAAACATATTTTCTCATATATCAAAAAATATGATACAACTATAACCTTGTATTGGAAATTTACCCAAATTTGTCATCCTTTACTTGTCAATAATGACTGCAACTCATAAGGAAGGTCAACATAATCAGATAATTTAATCCCCCTCTCACACAAGACTGGCCTTTTGGTGTAACCCTCAGTGTATTTTTGTTGTTCTTCAAAACTAATGAATCTGGGATTTGAATATGGGGCATCAAATTCATTCGAAGTTGGTTCTTCTTGAGGTCTTGCTCTCTTAGAACTTTCTCCTAGGTACTGGGAAAATATGATCTTAGGTGCCATGGCCGAATAGGGGAATTTGTGGTTCTTTTATGCTTGGGAACTAGGCTTGGCTTTTTGTCGAACGGGTGGTGTAAACTATGAAAAC
The DNA here is from genome assembly GCA_036245055.1 of Diospyros kaki. NCBI lineage: Eukaryota > Viridiplantae > Streptophyta > Magnoliopsida > Ericales > Ebenaceae > Diospyros > Diospyros kaki. The sequence goes on from BSEG01000003.1 coordinate 12,569,704, forward strand.
TCTCTCCTTCAACTTATCCAAAAATAACCCCTTCCACAAGTCTCAAAAATATATTCTCCTTCTTCTAACAATCTATTCTCCCTCCTCAATCACCAAATTTAAACATAAAAAAAGAGAATTTCAGCTTACCTTTCATGATATCCAAATGCTCCGAAGCCCTAATTTTTACTCGATTAATCGGTGATGCTCGGCTTCGAGGATTGGCTCACCCCTTTCGATGATGCTAAGACGCTTTTGGGTTGAACATTGGTGATTAATACTAGTTTGACAAGGGATTTGATTGGAGTTTTGAGGGTATTTGGATTGGTCGAGAAACAGGGGGTGAAGATGTTCGAATATGAGGGCTGAACATTTGGATGGATTTTAATAGAGGCTACAGGTATTTGGACATGCAAAAATGCATTCAGATATGAAAGTTTTATATATGGATGTATGCGTAAGGCATCCGGATATGGGGACTTGTATCCGGATATGGATTTAGGACATCTGGATATCTATGCGACCCAAAATTATTTTTATTTATATATATATATATATATTTTTTTTTAAATTAATTTTCTTCTTCTTATTATTATTTTTTATTATTATATATATATATTTTATTTTTACATATATTTTAATATCACAACCTAATAATGACACAGACAAATTTTTTTTATCAAAACCACATCAACCACAACCAAATAACGAAATGTTTATCAAAACTTATAACAAACAACTTACACAATTAAGCATGAATAATTCTTAATTCTACCTCACCCCTCAACTTGAATTGTGTACTGTCCTCAAACACAATAAAATGTAGAGATTAGGAAGACCTGAAAGGTGTATTGGCTTTAGACACAATAAAAAATTGAGATTAGGAATCCCTAGTGATCTTCAATGCACGAAACGATCCATATGCTCATTGTGGATTTTTGCAAACTGAACTAAAAAGGAAGCAGAAATTGTAAATACATGAGTCAACGATATGAAGCCCTTTTTTTTCAGTGGCAAATTACTCTCCCTTTGCTGGATGAATGAGATCCATATCTTCCACCCCTCCAATTGACATCTCAAGCTAGGGTTTCAACAGATGCCCATTGACTTTGAAAATTTGCCCTGACTCGAGGTTTTCTATCTCACATACTCGATGGCTTGAGATGGAGTGAATTTTGAAAGGACCAGTCCATCTAGATTTTAATTTTCCTGAAAATATATAGAGCTTAAAGTCATAAAAAAAACACTCTGAAAATATATAGAGCTTAAAGTCATAAAAAAAACACTCATTGTTCGACTTGAAGAATTTTTCGATTAATGTGCTTGTCATGTAACTCTTTCATGTTGAGCTTAGATACCTTGGCATTTTCGAATGCTTCATTTCTAATCTCCTCAAGCTCATTTATTTGAAGCTTTCTATTGAGACCTACTTCATTCATATTTTCATTGATTCGACGAATGGTCCATAAAATTTATGTTCTACTTCCATCGACAGATAACATGGTTTTCCATAAACTATCCTATAGGGAGACATGCTTAGAATAGTTTTATATGCACTTCAATAAGCCCAAAGTGCATCAACTAACCTTAGGGACAAATCCTTGTGGTTGTAGTTGACAATCTTTTCTAATATGCGCTTAATTTTCCTATTGGCTAGTTTAGCTTGACCATTGGTTTGGAGATGATATGGGGTTGATACCTTATGAATGACCCCATATTTTTTCATTAATTCTGCCACAGGCTTGTTGCAAAAACGAGATCCTCTATCACTTATAATTGACTATAACATCCCAAAACGGCTAAAAATATTTTCTTTCAAAAATTTTACTATGATCCTATGATCATTGGTTCGAGTTGGTATGGATTCTACCCATTTGGACACATAATTAATGGCAAACAAAATATATTCATGTCCAAAAGAGTTAACAAAAGGTCCCATGAAATCTATATCCCAATAGTCAAAGATCTCGAGCACACAGATGGGATGCAAATGCATCATATTTTTCCTAGTAAGAATTCCTAGCCTTTGACATCGATCACAAGAGGAACAGAACCGATGCACATCATTAAACAACGTGGGCCAATAAAATCCACTTTGTAAGATTTTTGCGATTGTTTTCTTAGTGGAAAATGTCCATATGCAAGCGTGTGACAAAAATTCATCATGTTATGTTGCTCATGCTCCAGGATACATCGACGAAGGATTTGATCGGCACAATATTTGAAAAGGTAAGGCTCATTCCAAAAGGAAGTTCTGACTTTTCTAAAGAATTTTTGTCTGTCTAACTTGGTCCAATGGTCTAGAATGAGACCAGCCGTCAGATAGTTTGTAATGTCAGTATACCAAGGGACGACAGACGATGCAGAGACAACATTTACTTGAAACAATTATTCACATGGGAAGCTGTCGTGAATCGGTTCATCAAATTGGGTGAGGTCTTGACTTGGGATTCTAGAGAAATGATCAACCACTACATTTTCTACTCCTTTCTTATCTCTAATTTCAATGTGAAACTCTTGGAGGAGTAAGATCCACCTTATGAGACGTGGTTTGGCATCTTGTTTGGTGAGCAAGCATTTTAATGCGGCATGATCTATGTAAACAATTACCAGAGACCCCACTAAGTAAGATTTAAACTTGTCTAGGGCAAATACGACAGTTAACAACTCTTTCTTTGTGGTGGTATAATTTTTCTGAGTTTCATTGAGTGTTTGACTGACATAAGGTATGACACGGGGTGTTTTTTATCCTTTATTTTCCCTAACATGACACTTATCGCAAAATCACTCGCATCACACATCAATTCAAAAGGAAAAGACTAATCGAGAGGTTGTATGATGGATGCTGAGATAAGTGAACTTTTTAATTTCTTGAAGGCATCCTCGCGAGCCTATGTCCATTCAAATGGGATATCTTGAGACAATAAATTGCATAGAGGTCTTGCTATGGCACTAAATGAGGCAATGAATCCCCGATAAAACCTAGCGTGATCAAGGAAAGACCTAATTTCCTTAATATTTTTGGGGACGAGCAACTTTTGGATGGCTTCTACTTTAGATTTATCTACCTCCATCCCTTTGGACGACACAATATGCCTTAAAACGATGCCTTGAGTGACCATAAAGTGAGATTTTCCCAATTGAAAACAAGGTTAGTTTCTTCACATCAGGTTAGAATTTTGTTTTGATTTTCCAAATAGGTTTCAAAAGTGTTTCCATAGACAGAAAAATCATCCATGAAAATTTCCACAACATTCTCAACCAACTCATTGAAAATGCTCATCATGCACCTTTGAAAGGTGGCAGATGCATTACATAGTCCAAACGACATGCGTTTGTATGCGAATATGCCAAACGGGCAGGTGAAAGTTGTTTTCTCTTGATCCTCTAGAGAAATTTCAATTTGGTTGTAACCTGAGTATCCATCTAAGAAGCAATAAAATGCTTGACCTGCTATTCTCTCTAAAACTTGATCCAAGAATGGAAGTGGGAAGTGATCATTCCTTGTCATAGAATTGAGCTTTCTATAATCAATGCACATTCGCCATCCTATTTGGATGCTAGTTGGAATTAGCTTGTTGTTTTCATTTTTAACCACTGTCACTTCGGATTGTTTAGGAACAACCTGCGTTGGGCTAACCCATTTTGGATCAAAGATCGGGTAAATGATGCTAGCATCTAATAGCTTGAGCACCTCTCCTCTTACTACTTTCATGTTCGGGTTCAACCTTATTTGCATTTGTCGGATAGGCTTTGCATCATCTTCTAAAAATATTTTATGTGTGCAAATTAGGGGGTTGATCCCATGCAAATCTGCTACAGTCCACCCTAAAGCCTCTTTTTATGAACTCTTAATAACTTTACCAATTTTTCCTCTTGTTGTGAGCTTAAACTGGACGATATGACCACTGGGAGAGATTTCCCATCACCTAGGAATGCATATTTAAGGTTATTTGGTAGTGGTTTCCTTTCAGGTGACGGTGGATAGCTTGAAGATGGCAGGGGCTTACTCTCCAAAGATCCGAGAGGCTCTAGACTTGGGGTCCAGTAAGTTATGGACATTGCTGGAACAAAATCACCTTCGGAGCCATCTAGTTACTCCTTTTGTTCTTCCAATTCTTGACTTGTTTTCAAATATTCATGGGTGAACTCCTTTTCAAAATATTCATCACTCAACGTCTGTATCAAATCAAGCTCTTCTGTCTCGTCCTCTGTGTTAGGTTGCTTGGAAACCTTAAAATTATTAATTTCCATGGTCATGTTTCCAAAGGATAATTTCAAAACTCCATTCCTACAATTAATGATGGCATTTGATGTGGCAAGAAATGGTTGACCGAGGATAACTGGAACAGGAGGCTGAGGTCCATGATGGGGTTGAGTGTCTAAGACTATGAAATCTATTGGGAAATAGAACTTATCAACTTGAACTAAAACATCCTCCATTATTCCTTGAGGAACCTTAACAGATCTATTGGCCAGCTGCAGGGTGATTCTAGTGGGCTTGAGTTCACCTAACCCTAATTGTTGGTAAATGTTGTATGGTAACAAGTCAACACTAGCCCTAGATCCAAGAGTGCTTGATCCACTTTTTGTCTCCTTATGATGCACACAATGGTTGGGTAGCCTAGGTTCTTGTATTTGGGAGGAGTTTTTAGTTGAAAGATGGAGCTGACTTGTTTAGTCAAGAATGCCTTTTCATGCACGTTGATTTTTCTCTTGATATTGCATATATCCTTTAGAAATTTGGCATATGAGGGTGTTTGTTTGATTGCATCAAACAGTGGGATGTTGATTCTCACTTGTTTAAACACCTCATAAATGTCTGCATTTAGTTGATCCCTCTTTGTGGTGATCAATCTTTGAGCGAATGGAGGTTTGGGCTTGAATTGGGTTTATTCCATAACCTTTTTGCCTTTTTCCTTCTTTTCACTTTGCTATTGTTCTTCCTTTAAGGCTATTTTATTAATCGGATCACGATGATCGGCTTTTTTTTCTTCTTGAGCAATGGGGTGCATTATCCTAGGGTCAATAGGTTTCTCAATGGTTTTTCCACTCCTTAGGACAGTCACCACTTGAACTTGCTCATAACTATTGTTTTCACTAAATGATGCTTCCACCATATGGGTTTGACCACTGGGGTTTGGATTGGGTTGGGATGGAAACTGTCTAGGTTCTCTCATGTTCATTATTTGGGTTAATTTGGTCAATTGGCTTCTTGTGTCTTCCATGGCTATACTGGTTTGTTCTTGGAATTTGGCCACTTGTGCGTTGGTGTTTATTTAACCTTGCATGAACTGGTTAAGGATGTCTTCTAAAGATCTCATATGTAGAGGTTGGTATGTATTAGATGTAGACCCTTGAGTCGGTTGAAATTGTTGAGGTTGTGAAGGGAAGAGTGCTTGTGGCTGAGTTATAGAATTATTTCTCCATGAGAAGTTTGGATGGTTACAAGAGCTGGGGTGATAAGTGTTGAAATTTTGATTATGACTTCCTAAATAAAAGTTCCCCCCCTAATTCTGGCTTGGATATTGCCTTCCTTCATTGTTGTATGAATGGGTGTTTCTGGTTTGACCATACAAAACCTTCTTGAAAGTAGGTAGTGTAGGACAGTCTTCTGTCTTGTGACTTGAGGTCTCACACACTGCACACCTAACCTCAATCTCATTAACGATATGAGATTTCTTCAACTCTAGAGTTTCTATTTTTTGGGTTAACGAAGCTATCATGGCATTCAAATCATCACTCTCATTTAGCTGATACTTATCCCTAGGCTGTGGATAATATTTTGAATCATTGGAAGATATTGCCCCAACTTTCCAATTTCTTGTGTTTTCTATTAAAGTGTCAAAGAAGTGGAATGCTTCTTATGGGGTTTTCTCATAAAATTCTCCATTGCACATTGTCGACACTAACATTTTTAGGTTGGAAGTTAGGGAATCATGAAAAAAACTGACTACTTTCCATTGCTCAAAAGCATGGTGAGGACAAGCATGGAGTAGGTCCTTGAATCTTTCCCAAGCTTGGGCACAATTTTCAGTCGGCTTGCAGCCAAAATTCATTAGTTGCCTTTGGAGGGTAGCGGTTTTATTTGTAAGAAAGTATTTCTTTAGGAACTTTGTTTGCATTTCTCTCCAAGTACTAATAGATCTAGGCTCAAGAGTGTTCAACCACATCTTAGCTTTATCTTTTAACGAAAATGGGAAGAGTTTCATCCTAACAACATCCTCATTCACTGTTTGGTCCATACAAGTAGCACAAACTTCTTCAAACTCTTTCATGTGAGTGTAAGGATTTTTAGAGTCCATTATGTGGAAAGTGGGTAGTAATTGGATAGTGTCTAGTTTAAAATTAAATCTATGGTGGTTAACTTGAAGCATTATGCATGATGGAGTGGTTTTCTTAGGAGGGTGAAGATAATCCCTAAGAGGTTTAAACAAATATGGTTCCAAGGATTGTGCAGACATGATATCGTTTTGTTAAGACATTAGATGCTGCAAAATAAACAGTTCAGTTGCGTATAGAGAGTCTATAGAATGATGTGGATAAAATTGTTGTTCTAGAATTCTACCTGATCTAAGTCTCATACACAATACAAGAATTTAGATTGATCCTTAGACTTGAGACATCATGGTAGTCTTATATTTGACTGGTTACACTTTAGTGCTTTTTGGATTCTAATAGAGTTATTAACAAACTATCACTTGGTGTGACCTTATCACATATGAAGGCTTGTGAATGTTGAAATATGATTCATCACTTATCGTCAAGATGAGAGGATGTCCTATGTATTCTAATAATTTCATGACTGAGGAAATCATTGGCCAAGGTGAGGTGGAAATCAAAAGGTGTTTTGATTTCACCTATCAAGTCATAAATCTGGAATAGATACATAGTTATTGAATGATTAGAGTTTCATCATAATACCATTCCCTAAATTCAATTGGAACATAGATCGATGAAAGGATTTTACTACACGGTAATTGCAATTGAAAAGTTTTGTGTTTTTCATCATTGACTAGGTATTCATGGCATGTTACTAGACGTTAACCATGATATGTAGGGTTTTAGAATTAATTTGATTAATTCTAAAACTATTAATTAAAGAGTTTAATTAAGAAGCCTATGAGATGTATTAATTAAGAAGCCTATGAGTTTAATTAAAGAGTTTAATTAATCTAATAAGTTGGGACTTAATATAACCCAATAGAATTGGCCCTACATCTAGTCTAATGGTGGACCTAAGGGGTCACACACTTAGATCGAACCCATTCCACAATTAAAAAAGAGAAAGTCAGCCCAATGTGATTAAGAGCTGGGGCCTAAAGTGTTTAAGGTTTTTCCAAGGCACGATTAGGGTTCTTAAACTCTATTTATATGTTGCTTAAGAAGCTGGAGAAATACAAGAAAAATTCATATTCTCTCAAAGAGGCGCCTAGGGTTGCTAGCACTTCTCAAGGCGTTCGTGGAAGGGTCAATCTTGTAGACCGACTTAGAGGAGATCGCGCTTACGTCTCTACGAATTGAAATCGGGCAGAATCGAAGCCTACATGGTCGGCGATTTCTAACAGTATCATCGATAGAATTTCTGAACAAAAAGGAAGAAATGACATATGTAATGATAATGATAATAACTGGGTCTCTGCTTGGAAGTAATAAAAAATGATAGCAAAAATAATTTTCTCTCTTCTCATTCGTTCATCCCCCTCCTGTCTTAAATGTCCCTCTGTCGGCTAGTTATATCTCTTTTCTTTTTTAGCAGAAACTCTCAATTGAAATCTCCCAACAACTCTTCTGAAGCATTCTCCTACATATTCCTTCTGCACATACTCTTGCCCATTTCTCTGCAAAAGTCCTTCTGCCCATCATCTCTTTTTAGGTGGATGATAGATGTAAAATTAATGTGACCTATCGTGCGAATACATGATCTGCTTGGAATTATTTCTCATGTATTCGAATGTGTAATGTGACATCCGGATATGGCTTCATTAATATCCAGATATGTTGTGCGATATCCAGATATAACTTTTGAATCTTCTCTCTTGTATCTAGATATGTTGTGTGATATCCGGATGTTTCCACTCCTATTTATAGATTTCCTACATTGAATGTTAACCAACATGATAGAGTTCAAATTGAATGTTCTATTTGTCTCATAACTGCTATTTTGTTGTCTTTATCAATATTAAACAACATTTATTAATTCATTCAAGAACACTTATATTATCTGAAAAGCATTTAATGAACTAAAAAGTAAAGTCTGTCAAACATTGAATGTGTCTAATAGTTATGGCTACGTTCTCTTTACTTTTCAATTTTCAGTTTTGAGTTTTGAATTTATTTTTAATTTTTTGTTTTAGTAGTCTATTTTTAGAAAATTGAAAACGTGTTCTCTTTGTTATTTTGAAAAACTATTTCTTAAAACAGAAAATTAGAAAACGTGTTCTCTTTAAAATTTTGAAAATATTTTTTTAATAATATTTTATTCATTAAATTTGATTATTCAGTAAATTAGAAATATTTAATGTTAATATATTATTAAAAAAATATATGCATTTTAAAGTTAATGTATTTTGTAATATTTTTTTCTATTACAATAATAAAATATTAATAAATAAATAAATAAATGTATTTTAAGTTTAGAGTTTGTTTTGAATGAAAACACTAAAAACAACTTTTTGTTGTTTTGAGTTTTTTTTATAATTTTTTTTTTGTTTTCAGAAATGCATTTTTAAAAACAGTAAAGTGAACGCGTTTTTATTATTTTAGAAAATCGAAAACTAAAAATGACTTTAAAACAGTAAAGAGAACGCAATCTAAATTTTTCAAAAATAGATAATAGTCACTCGATTGACTTATACAGATACTCGACTAATATACCATTTCAATTGATTGGACAAATCAGGTAATCGATTATATCTAGAGCTTATTTGAATATGACCAAGTATTGCTCGATTAACTCATAAGTCTCACAGACTATGTATTAAACACTCGACTACTAGGCCAGATTACTCGACTAACAAGAATATATAATCGAGTATAAACAATTGATACTTGATTAACTTTAAAGCACATAAATTTAGCCAAAGATAGTCCAAACTTTATTCGACTAATTCAAAAAGATACTCGACTTTAAAAAATACATATAGTTGATTGACAATAGGCTTTACTCGATTAAATTTTGAGAAACAGAGCGCATGCATAAGTTACTTGACTAAGGAGAATTTTGCTAGAAACACATAATCAACTAGCTTGCAATGCACAAAAAATATAACTCGATTGATTTTTCAAATGGAAAAACAAAAGATATGTAAAGCACTCGACTAACAGAAATAGATACTTGATTGATTCAAGTACATTAGTCGATTGAAATATAGGCTTTATTTGATTCAATATATGCTCAAATTTCAATGCTATAGAGATACTCAATTAATCTCGAAGTATACTCGAGTGCTGAACGATTAATATTTGATTATAGAAAGTTCCATACTCGATTGTAGCTTTTAAAACTATAGATTTTGTACAATACATACTCGAGTAGGTACATATGATAATCGATTGAATCACTTCAATACTTGATTAATATGAAGGTAATACTGAGTAATACTCGATTAGTTTTGCAAATGGCTTTTTATACTTAGTCGATCTTTCAAAAATATTTTCTCAAAAGTTTTACATCATGCTCGACAACATATTTGCAATTTTAAAGGATATAAATATATATGAGCATGAACTTCTCCAATTTAACATAATATAGAAATTTTTTTGAAAATCATCAAAAAACCAAATTTACTTAAAATAGTTTTTTCAAAATTATTTTTTTCATAAATCAAAATATAAATTTCTTAATAAATAAAGTTGTTGATGGAATTAAAAAAGCCCCATCGGTTGGTTCTCCAACCTTAGCAATTGAGGCTCTATAAGAGAGAGAGAGAGAGAGAGAGAAAAACTCTATTTTTCCAGTGGCCAATAACCTCAAATAATGAGGGGTCTACGAGGTCTTTTCTTGTCCAACAATCAATAAGCTTTGATTGGTAGCAAAACTTATTTATCTTCTCTAATCAAACTATTGGATCCTTTAATAGAGAAAGAGAATGATGGAGGAGTGACAAATAAACTAGGGTGTTTTTATCATATTCAAAAGTTTTAACTAGGGTTAAGAAACGATAAGGGGTTTAGTGCAACAAGTTTTGTAAGGTGAAGAGAGGTTAATGTTATTCCTAAAGTCTGAAAGAATATTATCTGTAATTAGTTCAAACCTCAAGAGCACTAGGTGGGTTTGATTGCACATATTTTTCATGAAAAATGACAATTTTCTATCAAAATTCTAGTTTTGTGATGTTTGATTAGCCAAAATTTTCAAATAAATTATTTTCCCCCTTTTAGTCACATAATGCCTATTTCCCACTTTTGTTGGAAAAGATTTTCTCATGGGAAAGGGGTTAGAATAAATTTCCAAGGAAATGGAAATCACCTCACGTCTCGATCCCCTCTCTGCAAATCATTCAAAGACTCGATCTGGAAGAGGAGAAGAAGAGAAACCAGTAGTCATGAGGAATAGGAGACATGCGACTGACGATCACGAGGGGGAGAAGAACCAAGTCGGCTTGAGAGTTTAGAGTCTTCGACCATAAGAAGGTTCTTCCAGCAAATACAGGAAGATGGTTCCTCCAAGAAACCCATTCTATTTGTTCAATCCAACAACAGTGATGGGGAAACCGATGAGTATAAGAACCCGAAAGAACCATTGAAGTTCTTGACATAGAACGCCGACAGCTTTCTTCTTTTAGTTAAAAACAACTGGTCGAAGTTTGCCAAGTTCGTGGAGAGTCTCGATCTCCATGTTATTTCCATACAAGTAACTCATTTTTGCTTATAATATTATTTTTTGATTCTCGAGATTTGTTTTGTTTGGAATTTGATGACATCGTTGAATGCGGGTAGTGGCATAAACGTGTACTTCGTGTTTAATAAATGTGGAAAATGGTAAAGTTGTGAGAAAGAGAGAGAGAAAGAGAGATAGAGAGAAGATGAAGGTAGGGAAGAGACGGAGGCGGGGGGAGAGAGATGGGAAGGCAAAGAGGAGACAAGTCGGTTTGAGGCTAATTTCATGAAAATAGTGATAATCAAATATTAAAAATTAAAAAATTATAACAAATTCTATATTAAAAATTAAGTCAATCAAACACCCATAATTGATAATTTTTATGTAAATTATTTTCAGATAATTTAATTACCTAAAATTTATTTATTTTTATATAAATTTCATTCTTACAATCAGCCCTTGTTGTAATAGTTTTAATAGGTATAGTAATTGTTAAAATTAAAGAAGGGTATATTAAGCATTTCGCATATTAGTTCAATTTTTTATTTTTTAACATTGTCCATGTTTCGAACCCAATAAAATAAATAAAAAAAAAGACTGGATTCCAATAATCCGGGTAAGATCGAGACGGGTCCCTCCCCCCCCCCCCCCCCCTCAATAGAATGTTATCGATATTTACATCTCAGGTCTCTCTGCAAAACAAGAAATATCGTCAAATCGTTCCATTGACAAAACGAAAGCCAATCCAAACTCGCAGCGCTCTAGTAGAAGAACTTGAACGACGACGACGATGTTGAGGCTCGCACCTAAGAGACTGCTAGGGTTAGGGTTCCGTGGAGCGCAATCCCCTGCTGCTCGGCTGTACCATGAGAGGGTGGTCGACCACTACAACAATCCCCGGAACGTCGGCTCCTTCGACAAGAATGATCCGACTGTAGGCACGGGCCTGGTCGGTGCGCCCGCTTGCGGCGATGTGATGAAGCTGCAGATCAAGGTCGATGATCAGACCGGCAAGATTGTCGATGCCTGCTTCAAGACCTTCGGCTGTGGCTCCGCTATTGCTTCGTCTTCCGTCGGTTAGTCTGTTGATTCGTGCTGTGATACTCTTCTGAGGTTTCATATGTTTGTATTGAATTATGTATGTGCACGTGCAGCAGATTATTGTTCTCGGAATGTCAGCGGACCCAATTACTTTTTTTTTAGAGTTTGTGAGCGAAAAGGATGAATTAATGTATTGTTCAACCACGTTAGACAATGAATAAATATTAGTCAGAAAATTCTTTGTTTCATTATTCATAAAAAAATAAAGTGGTTTTCCTTTCACTTGAAAAATTCCAGTTCTTAAGTTTTTGAACATTGTATTAGGTTAGTGTCCAGGAAGGTTTGGGCTGCTGAATTTGATTAGTAAAAGTTACGGAATTTATGAATTAATAATTTTTCCTTAATTTTGTTGGTAACTTGTCCTAATTTTATTTGTCTTGTCATGGTTTTTGGTTATGATGGTTTAGGAGTGTCCTTTTATTATCTTTTTCCTCAAGCTAGTTGGTGCTTTTAAAGATACTGCATAAGAATTGGTCTGTGTCTATAATGTTGTTAAATTTTTAATTTAGGATAGGTAAAGCTTCAACTGAAATCTGATGTCATATTGCTGCAACAGAGTTAGATTGAGAATTGCTGAAATGTTTGCATTGTAATTTGAATATTTGCCTTTGATTGACAGCCTACAGGTGGATCACATCTATTTCTAGGTTTTACCAACTCAACCAGTGCAAACAAATTTGTGAAATTTGGTCTTAGCTTAATATAGCCGGTCTTTTTTATGCCTTGTACAGACTTTTTCCTACTATTTGTTCTTTGATTTTCCTACTACTGATTGTTGGTGTTTTGTACTGTTTATTGTTTTGCACAAGTATCCTGCTGGCTCTGGCTTTGGACAGAGTTAATCCAGCTTTATGAAGCAACCATGTTTTTCTTTTGCAGAAAATAATGCAACTTATTTTGGTTTTTATTTTGACTTCTTATTATATCTTATCTCTGTTATTAGAATCTGAAGTAGAGTATTGGAGTAGCACATATAAATTTAATAATCAGTTTACCACCACAAAAAGAGACAGGCTTTCCTTAGGAGCAAGAACAGTGTTATTAACTGTTGGTTTTGTGTTTTTCAGCAACTGAATGGGTGAAGGGAAAGCAGATGGAAGAAGTTCTGTCTATCAAGAACACGTGAGTTGAATTCCTTTTCTAAATCTAATACAACTTCAACCACTTGACAATAAAAATTTAATTATTTTCTGGATAAACAGCATGTGGCTCCCCGTTTAGTTTTGTTTGTGAACTCTTTAGAGTGATTTTATTGTGTCTATGTGTTGGATTTGTGAACGGTGCTTCAATTTTAAGCACTTCAGTTTGTTGCTAGAGGTGTTACATAATTCACCATAACAAACTTACTTTTCCTTGATGAAGTACTAATGCCTCTACTGGCTCCTATGTATATACGTGCCCACATATACATGGCCACCTGAGTGTCACATTCCTAAGGTTACCTCGGGTTGTGATTGGGATTAGGGGGAGAAATCGAAATGATAGAATTGAAGGAGGGAGAGAAATTAGCAGAAAAGGAGGGAGAATTAGAGAAAAACGAGAGAGGAATAGAGAGAATTAGAAAGGAAGGAATTCCATTTCATTTCACATGATGTCCATCCTCTTATAAGTTGCCTTTTTATAGGCATAGCTAGCTGCTAACTGATTTCTTAACAGTACCCATGTGCTCCTAACAAGTTGCAAAATATCTCCTAACAAACTCTTATAACCCTATTACAATAATACCTCTCTATTGCTCTTAGGATCATGACAATTCCCCTCGCCTTAAAAGGTTTCTGGTCTCCGAGAAATTTATTACCGTTGAGTTGCTGTTTCTTTGTCCAATACCCATCGTCACTGTCTGTTTAATATCTCTTTCTTTCTCCTTCTAGGCCCATTCCTCTTTGCCTTTATGTTCCTTCTCTTTTGTTTTTCCTGTACTTGTAAAATTTTGTCTTTGCAAATCTCCATGCAAAAGCTCTATTTTCCCACTGATTTGTAAGTCCCAACAATGTCTTGGGTCTTCATACATGAACTATGCTAGTACATGGTAGCAATTAGTAATCTGGCAGCAACCTTTTATCTCAACATCTTCCCAACTGTATGGCAGTTCCTCTGTTTAGCCTTGATGTTCTACTTCCATAGCTCAACGACTAGTTCCATGCATTCTTCTAGTAAGCCATCTTCTCCTCTAGAACAAACTAGTACACCAGTACTTCCATCATATCTAAATGGTCCAATATTCACAAGAGAATGCTGAATTATTATCTCTAGGGTAATGCTGAACCCAACAATACCTGAAAGAATTGATTGGTAATCACTATGGTATCGCCCAGTTGGTGGCATTATGGCATCAACAAACACATAGTTCTCACTTTTCCACTCTTAAATATCTGAAGAGCTTTGACAATTCATCAAGTGCCTTGCGTGTAAGCCTGTTTGTAAGAAGGGCACTTAGCAGTCTAGGAAGGTCCTTGTCTGCAACTGCACAAAACCTTAGTCCTTCTGCCTGAAAGCTATTTACAATCACTTTTGTAAGATTGAGTTCCTACTGAAGTTGTCATCACCAGCCTTTTTGACTTTCTTTTGAATGACAGAGGATGCAAAGAGCCTAGCCAAGACAAAAGCTCTGCCACCTTCTTCTTATGCTTTACCTTTATTCTTGTCCCATGCCAAATTGCTCTCTGATAAGCATATGATATTTCATAATGTTGGGAAGATGAATTTTGGTTTGCAACCAACCAATTCACAAAGGGTAATTGCAGTTCGTGGTTGAGGTCAATCTTGTCTTCCCCTTGAATAAAAAATTTGATAGTACCCCTATTGAGTTGTGGAAAGAAGACAACCCTTAAGCTGTACTTGTCAGCTTTTTCATCAATCTTTGGCCACTCATCATCAATTTCCGGTGTAGAGAAAAAGTAGGTACCAACTTGGCCAGTATGATCTAAAGAAACTCCAGCCCTTTCTGTTGGATCTGGATCCCGGTTCACATAATCTTTTTCCTAACTGTTAGCCGGCATCACCAATGAATCAATGCTTTGTTCCCATGCTATTTCATCATGATTTATTGGCTTTCCTTCAGGTTTCTTGCGATTGAAGCAGGATTCATTTCAATGGATTTCTCCTTTGTTGGAGCCTCAATAATTACTCCAGTTGCTGCCCTTCCTCCCTTGTCATCTTGAATGACTTGCTCCATTTCAGGTCTTTACTCACTTCTTGCAACAACCAGTCTGAATCTTAGGGCCTCAGTACCTCCAATTTGCTGGCTGCTCTTAGCATAACCATTAGGTTGTTGCTTGTGCTTTCTAGAAATGGCTTTCAATGTCGTTTCATGAAGCCTTGCCCTCTTAGCTGCTTGTTCTACTGTGATAGGACAAATCATCTTCACAATAGGCCACAACGCATTGTTAAGTCCACTAATGAAACTTGATACAAAATAAGACTTGGTCAAGGTTGGATAGAACTTGAGCACAAGTGCTCTCAATTTCTCAAACTTGACCAAGTACTCCATAACCGAGCCTTTTTGTTTAAGCTTGTTGATCTCCTCTTTGTAACTCTCACCTTCGACCTGATCCATCTGAGAAAACATCATCGAAGGTTCATCAAATTTCCTTGATAGACCTTTCAATTTTCTATCAATTCTGTCCAACCTTTTGACAATTCTGTCTGCAGAGGCCTTACACTTATTGATCAATGTCACAATCGATTCATAATTCTGACTGGTCACCACTTGAACTTGTAGATATAAAACTGTAGCATTCTTCTGCTACAATTGTGTTTCGAATTGTTTCATGCCTATTCTGTCAGCCATGGCAGAAATTTTCACCAGAATAGATATCTATGGCCTAGGATGAACTCTGAACAATCTCTCGAAAACCGGTGGATTCTGAAACAGCTATTACTATTCGCCTATTCCGCCTCAATCGCTTCTTCAATTTCAGTAAACCTAATCTGTTGTGCAACCTTGATATTGCCTAACCCTGATTGACTCAGTTTAATTTCCTTTGAAAAGCTTCCATAAATCAACCTGCTTCACTGCAATCTTTCTAAAAGCACAATCTGTTTCTGTTGTCGCCAAGAATCGATCAGAAATTGCCTGGGTCTATACTCGATCAACTTTGTTGTGGCCTCCTGAAGGTCGCCTACTCTTAGCATCCCAAGTCATTGGAATCTCGTCGCTGGTCGCTTGCCTATCTTGATTTGCTTAACTCACAAAGCAACAACTGAGATGTAGCCGTTTGATTGCACCTTCAAAATTCGAGTCTACCTGCGTGTCAGCTTCCGAGGAGCTGACTGTGATTTCCCGGTAGAGTGATACGAGAGATTTAGGAGGAAGAGAATCAGTAGGGAGAATGAGAGAAAGAAGGAGAGAGAGAATAGAAATTTCTAGGAATATTCATTCATGCCGATTGACGAGTTGGACAGCTGCTTATAAAGCCAGCCACCAGCCCATGTGCGTAACAAAATGCCGTTGCTGGGAATGTACTACTCCTAAAGCGGCAACAAACAAATTACAACTCCTCAATGCAAACTTCTAATATACTACTTACTACTCATAGTATATCCTTATTACATTAGCACCCCTCTTACCCGAGACACTTGACAATCTCCCTCCCCTTCAAAACCTTCTTGTCCTCAAGAAATGGTGAGAAGACCGGTTGCCTTGGGAAATTGCTTGAGAATATCTGGGAGGTATTCTCAAGTGTTGTTGTCGGAATGTAGATTAGACCATTGCACCAGCACCTGGATGATGGGAGCCCCTTGGTTGTAGATCACCCTCCTGTCAATTATCGCTATAGGTTCCTTTGGGCTGTCATTTGAATCTGGAAAGTGAGGTAGCTCTGGATTGACAGCTTGCTGCCCAATTGCCTTTTTTAGCAATGATACATGAAAAACCGGATGTATATTGGAATTATCTGGCAGCTGTAAACGATAAGCCACACTCCCAACTCGAGCTAACACCAGAAAAGGGCCATAATACCTCGAATTGAGCTTTGAACTGGGCTTCCCGAGTAGGGCTTTCGGATGGCCTGGATGAAGCTTTAGATAAACCCACTCTCCCACTTGAAATTCCCGTTCACTTCTCCTTCTATCAGCAAATTGCTTCATACGATTCCTAGCGCTGGCCAATTTTGTTTTGATTGTCTGGAAGGCTTGTTGTCTCTGTTGAAGGTAAGTATCCAAGGCTGCCACTGTCAATGAACTTCCCAGGTCTGGCAGTAAGGTCGGCTTATAACCATATAGGGCTTCAAAAGGGGACCTCTTTATGGAGTTGTGGTAGTTAGAATTATACCACCATTGTGCCAATGCGAGCCACTTATGCCAAGCCCTTGGTTGTAAGAAGCAAGCACATCTTAAGTATGTCTCCAAACATTGGTTTATTCTCTCGGTCTGACCATCGGATTCGGGATGATAGGCCATCGACATGCTGAGTTGGATTCCCAATATCCCCGTCAATTCCTTCCACAAGAGGCTCGTAAAAATTTTGTCCCTGTCCGACACTATAGTCTTAGGGGTTCCATGTAACTTCACCACTTGGTCTAGGAACACTTTAGCTACCTCTTGAGCTGTGTAGGGATGTGTCAATCCGATGAAATGGGCATTCTTGGTGAATCTGTCCATTATCACCATTATGCAATCACGCCCTTCTGATTTGGGTAGACCCTCAATGAAGTCTATTGAGATACTTTCCCTAGGCCCTCCTGGTATATTTAGTGGTTGCAATAACCCGGGGTGGGCCACCGATTCTGATTTACACCGTTTACAGATATCACAACTCAACACCCAGCCCATCACATATTTTTTGAGCCCGGGCCAATGAAAGTGTTGCTTAACTTTGTGATAGGTAGCAACTATTCCGGAGTGGCCCCCTATTGGAGAATTGTGCAGCGTCTCCACAATTTTTTTCTTCAAATTCTCATCCTTTCCTATTACCAGCCTCCCTCTGTTTCTGATAAGTCCATTAGTCAAGGTGTAACCCTGTTTAGCACTAGGATCCACCACTAGTTGTTGTAGCAGCTTCTGCATGCTCTCATCATTTTCATAACTCGAGGCCACTTCTTGGTGCCAGTTTGGAACCATCATCGTAAGAGCAGCAGAATGCCCTTCTTCATGACACCTTGACAAGGCATCTGCAGCTAAGTTTTCTTTTCCCTTCCGGTATTGGATAACATAATCCAATCCCATGAACTTAGTCATCCCCTTCCGTTGCAATTGCGTATGCAATTTCTGCTGAAGTAGGAATTTCAGACTTTCATGGTCTGTTTTGATCACAAATTTATTGCCTTCTAGGTAACGCCTTCACTTTTCTATAGCCATCAGCACTACTAATAGCTTCTTCTCGTAAATGCTCAACCCGAGATGCCGAGGAGCCAATGCCTTACTAAGAAAGGCCAAGGGCTGCTCTCCTTGTACCAGGACAACCCCAACTCCAACAGCACTGGCGTCCGTCTCCAATACAAATGGCTTGTCAAAATCTGGCAAGCCCAATGTCGGTACCTCACTTATAGCTCCTTTCAGTTTGATAAAAGCCTCCTCAGCCCTGTCATTCCATTGGAAGCCATCCTTTTTCAGCAATTCCGTTAGTGGCCAATTAAGCCCAAAAATCCCCTTAAGCCTTTGATATTTTGAGGCCTCGGCCACTCCACCATGGCTGCTACCTTGCTAAGATCGGTGCTGACTACTGCATTAGATATTATATGGCCCAAATACTCCACATGACTTTGTGTAAAGGAGCACTTAGATTTCTTAACATACAGTTTATTGAGTCGAAGAACCTCAAAGGTAGTTCTCAAGTGGGCTAGGTGCTCAACGAAAGTGGAACTATAGATCAGAATGTCATCGAAAAAGACTAGAATGAATGGACGCAAGTAGGGTTCAAATATTTGGTTCATTAATGCTTGAAAGGTAGCTGGGGCGTTAGTGAGTCCAAAGGGCATTACCTTGAATTCGTAGTGCCCTTGATGAGTTTTAAAAGCGGTTTTAGGGATATCTCGAGGCTCCATTCGAATTTGGTGGTAACCTGCTCTAAGATCCAGCTTAGTGAAAACTGATGCATGCTTCAATTCATCAAGCAAGTCTTCTACAATGGGTATGGGAAACTTGTCTTTGATGGTTATGGCATTGAGTTGCCTATAGTCCACACAAAATCTCCATGAACCATTTTTCTTTTTGACAAGTAGTACGGGAGATGCGAAAGGGCTATGACTGTGTTGGATAATCGACTTTTGTAACATGTCTTGGATGAGTTTTTCTATCTCAGTTTTCTGTTTAGGAGGATAACGATAGGACCTTATGTTCACTGGTTCTGAATTGGGTTTGAGGTGGTTGGTATGGTCACAGGACCTTTTTGGAGGAAGTGAGCTAGGTTCAGAAAAGAGGTCTTCGAACTCAAATAATAGCATGTTAAGAGCGTTAGTTTTGCGTACCTTCCACTGGTCATGTGGGTGGCTACTCACTGTAATGGCCAATTCTCCTCCTTGCTCTGGTCCTTCTCGAACACTTCCAAGGCCTGAATAGAAAACAGCTGCAATACTTGGGAGAATTTGCTTTTGAGCAACCGTTGAAGTCTCTTTCCCGTTATCATTTTGCACATACCTGCTTCTTGGCTGCCTTTGAGTACCCTATTTTTTCCATCCTTCTCAAAGGTCACCTCCATCTTGTTGAAATCGAAGCTGATGGGACTCACACCCCTCATCCAATCAACCCCAAGTACCACATCACAACCCCCTAATCTCAATAGCCTCAAATCTGCCACAAATGCTTCCCCATTCATCTCCCAGCAGAATCCCAAACACGAGGATTGGCTCAATACTTTATTTCCGTTTGCGACTGTTACCGAGAGGGGGTGGGCGTCTGAGACTTCACATCCCAACTTCTTCGCCATGCCTTCATCCAGGAAGCTATGGGTGCTTCTGCTATCAATGAGTACCATTAACGGGCATTGATGAGCTCGCCCTTCCACCTTTATGATCTTGCTATGTGCCAACCCTTTTAGTGCGTGTAAGGAGATCTCTCCTTGATCACCTTCGCCCGTCTCTGAAGTTTCCTCCGCGAGTCCTTCCTCGTCCTCCCCTCCAGTAACAAGATTTGTCGTTTGCACTTGTGTCCTAGAAAGTATTTATCCCCGCACCTATAACATAGGTTAGCTTGGTGTCTCTGCTCCATTAACCCTCCTCCATTCGTCGAATTAGGGGCTACAGGAGGTAATTCTGGGACCCCTTTACCACTGTGCATTGCATCTCGTATTTGAGTCCTGCTACCAGTCTGCCATCCCCCAGTGATCACTCCTTTCACTTGGTTGCGCTGCTTTTTTAACAGTGCTTCAATCGTCATTTCCTGTAACCTTGCACTCTTGGTGGCCAACCTCACTGTCGTTGGCTGCATCATTTTCACCATAGGTCTCACTTCATCTCCCAAGCCACTAATAAAACTCGATACAAAATACTCTTCTGATAGATGGGGATTGTGTATCATCATTAAGGACCTCAGCTCCTCAAACTTGAGCTGGTAATTCTGTACAGTTCCCAGTTGCTTGAGCTTGTTAAACTCTTTAACTATATCCCGCATACTCCGGTTTTTGAATCTTTCACATAAGTCATCAGCGAACTCGTTCCATGGGCTGCCTTCTTTCTCCACAAGCCACCCCTGGTACCATGCATCAACCATGTCGTTCAGGTAGGCAGAGGCCAGGGTGACCTTCTGTTGTTCTTGCACCTGATACAGGGTGAACATACGTTCTCACTTCCTTACCCACCATCTCGAGTTTTCTCCATCGAAGAGCGGAATCTCCAGTTTGGGCACCGGGAAGCTCGGTTGATAACGATCTGCCTGAGCTCTCGCTCTTCTCTCCCTTAAGTTATCACCAGTCCCTTTCGTCTCAAATGCCATCTCTGACATTCCCACTGGTTGGTGCTCCATTCCTACACCTTGAAGAATGGGTTCCGACCGTTCCCTTTGTGGAAAGTCAGCAGAAAGTCTCACCGGTTGCTGGGTTGAGAACATCCGCATAATCTGCTGCATCTGTTCCATCACTTGCTCATGGAACCGAGCATTCTGTTCTCGATTCTCACCCTGCCACCTCTCCATGGCCTGATCAATCCGAGCATCTACCCCTGCTCCAATTGAGGATTCGAGAGTCCCCATTCTCGTTTTCACCTCCGCCACTGTTGTAGCCACTTGCTGCAGTTGAGACTCCATTTGCTTCATCCTCATCCCCTCGGCTATATGGATATCCTTCTTTTCTTCTGCCTGCGCCTAAGAAGACCGCTCTGATACCAAATGTCAGCTTCCGAGGAGCTGACTGTGATTTCCCGGTAGAGTGATACGAAAGATTTAGGAGGAAGAGAATCAGTAGGGTGAATGAAAGAAAGAAGGAGAGAGAATAGAAACTTCTAGGAATATTCATTCATGCCGATTGACGAGTTGGACAACTGCTTATAAAGCCAGCCACCAGCCCATGTGCGTAACAAAATGTCGTTGCTGGGAATGTACTACTCCTAAAGCGGCAACAAACAAATTACAACTCTTCAATGCAAACTTCTAATATACTACTTACTACTCATAGCATATCCTTATTACATTAGCACCCCTCTTACCCGAGACACATGACACCGTGATGAGTTGTCGAAATCATAATCAAAATCGCTAGACCTACTCTGCCTTCAAAATTTGTACAAGAACGCTAGATTGTTGCTGAGATTGCCTGGCTCGTTCGTGGATCTTCTACTAGACTCACCAATCGCCGATCACCAGCTAGTTACCTGCCTACAAATTCCAATTGAATAGACTCTGTTGCAGTCCCCAAAGGAATAGACTCAAGTAGCCCCTCTTGAATCGCTTGTTGCACTCGTTTTCGGTACTTGCTTCCAAATTTTGAGTCTCAATCGCAATTCAGTGGTCGATGATGATCGACTCTCCATTGCCTTCAAGTCAAACCAAGAACTGATTGGGAATTGCCTGGCTCGGCTTTGTTAATTTGTTAGATCCGCTTCCGATCGCACTTCCCTTCTCACTACTATCTCCAATTCGTAGCCAAGGACCACCGGCTTTGATGTAATTTCGTGAGAGTTTGCTTGGGTATTGCTTCGCAGCCTGAATTGCCTCAATCACTTGAGCGACCCAGATCCAGTCGCTCTAGAATCATCGTCGAAGTTGCTTGGGTCTATTTCACCTTCGCTCGCCTTCACAATCTAGACCTTAGTCACTGCTAGAAACTTCCAGATATCTCAGCCGATGATCGTTGGCTTGTTCCGTCTTCAAAAGTCGAACAAGGACTACCAGGGTTCACAGTTGTGGATGATCGGCTCAGTTCATCTTCAATTTTGAGTCGAGAATTGCTATGAATTATAGGAATCATAGTCGAGAATTGATTGACTCTGATACCATTTGTCATATTCCTAGGGCTATCTAGGGTTGTGATTAAGATTAGGGGAGGAAATTAGAATGATAGAATTGAATGAGGGAGAGAAATTTGTAGAAAAGGGAGGGAGAATTAGAGAGAAACGAGAGAGGGATAGAGAGATTTATAAAGGAAGGAATTCCATTTCATTTCACATGATATCCATCCTCTTACAAGTAGCCTTTCTATAGGCATAGCTAGCTACTAATTGATTTCTTAACAGCACCCACGTGCTCCTAATAATTTGTAAAATATCTCTTAGCAAACTTTTATAATCCTATTACAATAATGCCCCTTTATTGCTGAGCTTGTCATTGAAGCTTCAGATTTTTTTTTTTCCAATTCCACATTCTTTTTTCAGATTTTACAAACAAAAGCTTTAGTTTTTCTTCAATTCCACATTTTTCAAACAAAACCTTAAGAAATAAATTTTTTCTCCAATTCCACATTTTCTTCAGACTTTTAAAACAAAAGGTCCAAACTTCAAACAAATGTTCTTCAATTCTACTTCTTTCTTTAGATTTTTCAAACTCAAACAAAATCATCAGATTTTTCTTTAATTTAAAACAAAAGCTTTGGCTCCATATTTTTTTTCAGTTCCACACTAATGGGCATAAATGAAAGCTTCAGGTTTCGAATTGAAGCTTTGAGAGATGGTGCTAATGGAAGCTTCAGATTTCAAATAAAAGCTTCAGCTTCAATTCCACATTTCCTAAATATATACGTGTTATTGAACCGATCTCAAAATTCATGAACAGAAATGCTTCTGATTTTAGGTTTGCCCGATTATCTTGACTGTACCTTCAGGGGAGAGAAGGATATAGTTTTTGGCTCAGAGTGTTTGTAGGTGTTCAGATAGGGAGGTAGGGTTTGTGGGGGGTTAGATTTATAGAGAGAGTCATTATTCTACTATTTTTTAACACTATTAGGAGCTCTTGACCCAATGGAAGGGCTGCTTGGAAAAAGAAAAAAAAAACACTAGAACCTCAAATTCTAAATTTAAACCACATGGGGTTTGGGTAGAATTTACTATCTTATAAATAACTTTATTGGGAAAGAGAATAAAGGAGCACGTCTGTGCTGTCTAGTTTCATATGCCAGTTTATATTTTCTAGTTTACAAACCGCATTTGCTGTGGATTGCAAGTTTTTTATGCAAACCTATTTGGTTGACACTATTTTTCTCCTTATCCCTATTCTTCTTGTTGGTAGCATCTACAATTTTAAATTATTTTTCTTATGGTCCCATTACTCGTTGGAAGATCTGTACTGTATTTCAGTGGGTTCTTGTGGTATTTCATGAGCTTGCTTACCATATATATATATATAAGTATGTTTACACATTGAGGATGCTTCTCCATTTGACTAGGGTCAGTGACAGTTCTCCGCTTCTAATTATTGTTTCAATTAATGACCTTGCAGGGAAATTGCAAAACATCTCTCTCTCCCTCCAGTTAAACTGCACTGCAGTATGCTTGCTGAGGATGCGATAAAGGCAGCTGTCAAAGATTACGAAGCTAAGCGAGTAAAATCGAATGGCGATTTGGAGGATGCACCTGCTGAGAAGGCTGCTAATACTTGATGATGTTTGGAAGCATACCTTGAAACCTTGGGGGTATCATGTAATAAGTAAGGTTTGCACTTGGAACTGCTTTGGATGGAAGACTTAACAAATGGCCTCCCTTCTTTTTCTTTCATTTGCTCTAACTGGATGGAACTGTGGAACTGTAAAAAAGTTTGCCGTAAATTTAAACCAGCTATTCCAAGTGGGTTTATTTGATGGCCGTCGTGGTTTTGATTTACTTGGTGAAATCTCAAATAGATTCTGTAATCTTATTGTTGGATATATGTCCTGTGGTTGAGTAAAGGAACGGTCTTTTGATTGAAAAAGCCCTCTTCTACAAGATTTGGTATTCATAATGACATGTTTAAGATTGCTCGGGACCTTAATGTGTGTATGATTAACTGTTACGGAAACTTCTTTAGAAATATATATATGGGTAAATTGCCCACAGATCGTATATGCTTTTGAGTCACTTTGTATTTTGGCTTTAGTAGAACAAATCTCTATATTTTCTCTCAATTTCCAAACATCCTCCCTGTTTGTAACACCCTTAACAAAATCAAAATTATTCTTAATCTATTTAGTTAAATTAAATCAAATTTAATCCGAAATAAAAAAAAACAAAATTCTATATGAAAAACCTAAGTTGGTGGCAAGGAACTCGTGTGCCAGAAACCTATTCGAGTTCTAGTGATGGTTGGTTCTAGCAATGTTGGGTAGAGCCCATTTGGCCATCACGGTGCTCATTGTTGGGTTCTAGCAATTGTTGGAACCTTTGCATTTTGGTTCTTGGGATTGTTGAGAACCATTTGTGGGTCCCTCAACTGACAACTTTTGTTTTTTGAATTTTATTTTTTATTTTAAGTTAAATTACATTCTTTCATCATCTTTTTGATTCCCTTGGGTGGTTTCTTCTAGGTTGGAGAAGATTGGATTCTTGTAGAAGCTTTTCTCAAGAGTGAAGCATAGTAAGACAAGTTCTTCTCCTTGTAAAAGCTTTTTTCAAGAGTGAAGCATAGTAAGACAAGTTCTTCTCCTTTTAATTTGTAAGTTCTTATATCCTCTTTTCATTAAAGAAGTAAGATTTTGTGTTGGATTGGTCTCTATAAGAAGTGTTACTTCATATGAGACAAGCCTCTTTTGGTCTTTTGGGGAGGGGAGGGGTGGGTTGTGAATCTTGTATCTTCTTTATGCTTTAGCCTTTAGTGTTCTTTTCCTTGAGATTTGATGGAAGTTCCTATCTTAAGGAAATGGATTTGTCTTTGTTATTAAGTTTCTTTCGGGCCTAAAATAGGATTTTGTATCATCCTATAATTCTTATGGAATGATACCTAATCATGTGGAATAGTTCCTAGAGGGTATGGAAGTGTTGTGTATGAATTTAAAAGTGTGAGTTATAGGGACTGTCGATCGTTTAGGTGTCTTGTGGGAGGGAACTGTCGATTGGTTTGGGGAAGCTGTCACCTGATTTCCCCATGATCACAAACCGTCGACTGATGGCTGACAATTGTCGATCGATTCTGCCAAAAAATTATTATCTTGCATTGCATTGAAGCATTGGGCTTCAGGATTGCATTACGAGTGGATCATTTGATATGTGTGCTTGAGCACGAACATCATAGGATGATTAGGAGCACTAGCATTGCATTGGATGTGTATGACTATGTGGGTGAAGCATGGCCTGATGCCTAATTTTATGGGGGCCTTGTATCACGTTTATACTTACATCGATATGCATTTTCTATGTGTTGCATTGCATGGCTATAGATGCGTGTGACGAATTTATCTGCGAGGTACCCTCTAGCTTTAGCTCGATATGATGTTATGACAGCTTCGACTCATGTGGATGTGGTGATGATGATTTTATGGGAGCTTTGGCTGTTAATGATGATGTTATTGTGGATGTGATGATGATGTTATAAGAGCTGATGTTTGAGGATGAATCCTATGGTGTTGGTTGTTCTCTAGGAAGTTGTGTGTACGGGGCAATTCTGATTGAAAAAATCTTTGGGAGTGAGTTGTGGACAGGGGCTCAGATATTATGCTTTGTTAGATTTGAATAATTGATGTTTTGTTATACATGGAAAAACCCCTGAAAGGTGTATTTATAATTATTTAGCTTCTGTTGTTATAAATTAAGTTGTTTGTATTTAGAGGTTGATCAATGTTAATAGAGTTGAATTTTTGGAGCCTTACATTATGATATCAGAGTTTGTATGCAACAAACATTGAGGAAATTTTGGCACGTTACACTTATTTACTCAACTAAACAAGTGATACACTTGATTACTTGCTTCTTTCAATTGATTGAAAATATAAGCCTTGAGCCTTTATATTTTAGTATAAGCCTTGAGCCTTTATATTTTAGCTTACTTTTTTACTTCAATCACACAACAAATTTTGTCAATTGATTGAATACTATTATCTTCACTCGAATTTAGTATTTTTATTGTAATACCAAAGAACAACACTGTTGAGTTTGTTTTTGAATGTTTTGATGATAATTATTATATGCAAAACTTTAATGTAAGGCATATTAGGGATGTTTTGAGAATAAACTCAAAGAATCTTGTTATGTTATGTTATGTTCTCATAGGCTTATTAATATATTTTATATATGTGAAAATTATTTTATCCTTTAGGATATGTTAAATCCTCATATTTCCCAAGAACATGTTAAGGTTGTGTTAATAACCTTAAGATATTTTATTTGTGATTAAGGCATGTTCTAATCTGTTAGATTTGAATAGTAATGGCACCAACACCAAGAGGGGGTGAATTGGGTTGTTTTTAAAAATTTGATTAAACTTGAAAATCCTTTTGATGAAAAATGAGATTTTAGTGTAAGTGAGGATTAATGAAATGTTTGGAACAATAAATGAAACAAAGAGCATAAGAAAATAAGAGACATGATGATATATAGTGGTTCGGCTTAAACCAAGTCTAATCCACTACCTTAGCTCCTTACTAAGGATTTTTCAATCAATCCACTAAAGACTTCTATCTCTCCGGATAGGTCCTCTAGCAACAAGTTAGAAAATTACAACCTTTTGCTTAGACAAGCAAGCCCTTTAGCGACAAGCTAGGTAATTCAACTCTTTGCTTCAATAAGCAAGTCCTCTAGCACAACAAGCTAGGAGTCAAAATCCTCCTATAAACAATGTAAGCCCTCTAGCAAAACAAGCTAAGAAAATTACAAAGAGATATAAGATAGGAGAGGATCTAAGAAACAATATTCTTAGTTACAAATTCTCTCAAATATAAAGACAAGGCTTGATAATGAATTTAACAAAATGAATACAAAGCCTTGGAAAGAGAACGAATTTACCAATGAAGCACAACAATGATCTTAGCACTTGGGAGCTTGTAATATAATCTCTTGGTTAGTTTGAATCACCCATTTGACTTGTATTTATAACCTTTTGATAGCTCATGCACGAATCTTGCCGTTGGAAGTGGAATGAGCACTTTGGGTGAGTGAAAAAACTAGCCGTTGGGGGTTTCTGCGACACAAACGGTCGACAGATGCAAGGTATCAGTCGACATATTAGCAAATGTTTAAAATTTAGTCGACAGATCATTTGAGTCGGTCGACAGTTCCTTGTGCAAGCATTCTGCCAGTTGACAGATGCATAGGTATCGGTTGACAGTTGGCTTGCTTACTATCGAAGTATCAAGGAATGGCATTCTATTGGTCGACAAATTCATGAAAAATACAAGGTCGATCGATAGATGATGAAATATCTGTTGACAGATGAAGCCAACCTTCAAGACATGCATACACTACAACTTATTTACATTCATGTCCTTATTTTATTTTATTTATATTTTATCTTCCATTTACTTTAATACATGAATGTAAATAAGAAAGTACCCCACATTTGGATTCAATAAAGATATCTAGAAAATCAAAATCCATAACAATAAGAAAGTAGAATTTAAGTTTTAGTACAAACTCAAGATTTAACAATATTACCACCTTCAAAATACTTACTTTCTATTTCATGAAAAATTCATTAAAAATCGTTTTAACACTAATGGATAGAAGATATCAAAATACCGGGAGATAGTTTTTCAAAATGAAATCATTTTTTTTTATGTCTCCTTATAAGGTGCTAACCTTCCAGACTTAGAAAAATACTGAAACCTTATCAATAGGAGTTTCGAAACATGATACATAAATTGAAGGATTTTTCAGACATTTGTATTTCGAACCAAAACCTTTCATGCATGTTTCAAAATATGAAAAGCTTTATTTTGAAAGATGAGATTAACATAAATGATTTTTCATACTTAAGATCAGTTTTTCATCAAACACATTTATGTTCTAGTTGGTCTTTTGCCTTAGAACAATTTTAACTTTATGTTGATCAACGACTTCAAAGCTATTTTGAAAATCATTTTAGGAGATTCTTTTAAAACTAAATACCTGACTTTGCAAATCTCCAACTGATATAGAAAATCATAAATCATTTTGGTTTTCATTTTAACAAAGCACTTGAAATTGATTTTTGTTGAAAAACCATAGACTTGACTCATAACTTAGGGATAAAACAAGGTATTATTTTTCATCATCAAAACTAAACACAAGGGTAGAACATCATATTCCTTATCTATCAATATGCTTAATATGAAAATAGATAGTTTAAGATTTCAAGGGATATTCTTATATAACCATATTGCATAAGTATCATATAGATATTATAGTGTTTATGGTTCTTAAGGTAAACTTAGGATTGAACTTGTTATCTTATGTGATCAATATTTATGTTGTGACTCAAGGAGTGTAGGTCACATTAAGTTCTTGTTGTATATGATTATATACTCATGGGCTGGTTCTTGAGTTTTGATCCAATGATCTTAGATTTCCTATTTGATATTTTAAAATCAAATTCTTAAAGTTTTTAATGTTTTGAAATTTAATGGAAGAACACTTGAAGAACTTACTAAGTTGAATGTATGTTGCTTGATAAGCAAAATCATTCAAATGCTAATCAATACTTCCTAGTGTTGCTTGTCTAGTCTCTTCTCTTGTTTAGATTAAATGTATTTGAGTAACAAAATTATGAAGTTTCTATCTTTCAAGAATCACTCAAAATATGCATATGTGTATAATGACTTAAAGCTTATTGAATAGAAATCATATATGCTTTGTTCAACTTATATGTGTTTTAGTTTTGATAAACATAAATGAGATATCATGATACTCAAGCTAGTGCATCTTTGTGTTATATGTTGTGTTTTGTTGTTGAATATGATATACTGTGCTCAATATATTTGTAATTTTCTATATGTTCTGTCTCAGTTAAGTAGCAAGTAAGCTATTTAACTTATGTGTATTTTATGTGTTTATAGTTGATAAAGTATATCTGAACAAATAGTTTTTTGGGTAATTATATTGTGTGCTAAATAGAATGATCTTTCTTTGATCAAGAAAGAAAAAATTTTAGTTGAGTAACATTCAATGTACTCAAATTATTATTTTTTGAGAATCTAGTGAAATTCCATGAGATGAGAATATCTCATTATCTTGGTCCATTAAGGCTTTTTATGTAGCCAAATGAATGTGATTGGAAAGTTAGTTTTAACCAACTTTTACAAATAACACTTGTGTTTTATATTTAATCTTAATGTTTATGCTTCTTATTTAGATGTTGTTGTTAATAAGAAAATTGTTTTGATGATATTCAAAATAATGTATTAAAGATGTTTTTTGATAGAGTTTTAATTGAGTAAGCATAGAATTAATCGAGTGTATCAAAGCCTTAATTGAGTAAGTCTTAAATCCAATCGAGTGTATCAAAGCATTAATTGAGTAAAAATTCTATGTTACTCGAGTAATCTATTGAGCTAGCCTATGGAGTCTTTGTATTCAATATTTTAATTGAGTATAATTCTTATTGTAATCAAATAAACAATTTTTGTATAGTATATAATTGATTACAAGTTAAAATGTATTCGAGTATGTAAGGATTTATACTCGACTAATTATTCTCTTATAATTGAGTATTTATTGTAAGTTTCAGCTATATCAAAAGTAATTAAGTGATCAAATTTATAATCAAGTATCATTCTCTTGTAATCAAGTATTTTTCCATTGTAATCAAGTAAAAATTGATGTATAATCAACTATATTTGATTGGTAATCGAGTATTTAATTTATGTTGCTGAAGTTGATTTGTAATCGATTACAAACATAAAAAATAGTTGATTACAAAATATTTGTACTCAAGTACAGACAAAACTTAGTCAATTACAAACTTTGTTTACTTGAGTAAAGATAATGTTACAAATAAAATAGAGATAGCAAGTCCCTTTTACTGTCAAAATCAAACATTGCTAAAACAACTCAAACATAGCAGATATCAAAAATGAAATAAGAGGCACAAGGTTTATAGTGGTTCACCCCAAATAGGGGCTACCTCAACTTGAGCTCCGGTGAGTAGAGCTCGCTCCACTATATGAATAATCCGATTACACTCATACACAAGATCAAAGTAGAACAACACTAGTTCTTTAAATAAAACGCTCAAAACCACTCAATATAGGTTAGGAGCTTACCTTAAATAAACTAGAGAACACATATGTACAAAGATGAAGACGAAGACTATACAAAGGATTTACAGAGAGAGAGAGAGAGTAAAAACCCTAAAAATGAAAGACTCTTGGCCAACCCCTCTCTTTTCTTTTGTCTTCCTCCGATCCCTTCATCAATCTCAAGGTGTGTGATAAATAAGGCAACTGGACGGCTGCGATCCAAGAGAATAAAGGCACAACAACGGGTAGGATGAATTCGTGCAAAGGACGATTTGCAATAAGCTATCCGACAAAAGGCAAAAGGCAAAGGGGCTTGGGCTAGGGCCAAAGGTGGCTGCCAAAGTGGCCCTCCAGTGGGTGCCCAAAAGGCAGCCCACGGTTGCCAAGTGGCCCCTCAACCATTTGGCATCATTTGATGCTTCATTAAAATAACAAACTCCACTTTGAAGCATCAAATGACTAGGAAATCAGATCTGACATATGAGTGTAGCATGCTACAATTCTCACCCTCACTACTTTAGATGACTGAAGAATTAGCCATCATCGTTATGTAACAAGTTCAAGCAATGGTTTAACTTGGTTGTAGTTAATACCTTAGTGCCCATGTCAGCAGGATTGTTGGCTGTAGAAATTTTTTGGATACCCACAGTTCCATTGGCTATCATTTCTCTTACATAATGATATTTCACATCCACACGTTTGGTTCGATCATGATACACAGGATTTTTGGACAAGTGGATGGCACTTTGGCCATCCGAGAAAACGATTACTTTGCTTTGAAGCAAGTGAACTTCATTGAGAATACCTTGAAGCCATATAGCTTCTTTGAAAGCATCAGTTACAGCCACGTACTCTGCCTCAGTAGAGGACAGGGCAACAAGTGGCTGTAGTTGAGACTTCCAGCTGATAAAATTTCTACCCAAGGTAAAATAAAAGGCAGTGGTGGATTTTCTGGAATTTTTATCTCCTGCAAAATCAGAGTCAACATACCCAACAAGATCAAGTGTATCACACATTTTCTTAAAATTTAAACCAATACATACAGAACCATTTATGTACCTAAGCAAATGTTTTAATGCATCCCAATGAAGTTTCCCAGGGTTTGACATGTATTGACTGAGTAAAGAAATTGAATATGCAAGGTCAGGCCTGGTACTTATTATTGAATACATAATTGTTCCAATTACATTTGCATAAGGGACATTTTCCATTTCTACAATTTCAGAATTGGATATGGGACACTGTGGTTTAGATAAAATAAAATGTCCAGCCAAAGGAACTGTAACAGTTTTACAATTTTGCATTCCAAATTTATGAACAACTTTTACCAAATAATCATGCTGATGTATTTTGAGGCTATTATTGCTTCTATTCCTCTCAATTTTCATTCCTAATATTTTTTTAGCAGGGCCTAAGTCTTTCATATCAAAGGTTGCATTTAGCATTGATTTTAGCTCCTTAATCTTTGACTTAGACTTGCTAATTAGTAGGATATCATCTACATACAACAGTAGAAAAATAGGAATATCAGAGAACATAAAGTAAAAGTAATTGTCATATTGACTTCTAACAAAACCATCCCCTAGAACAAAATTATCAAATTTTTTGTACCATTGTCTTGAGGCTTGTTTTAAGCCATACAAGGATTTTTTCAACAAACAGACATGATCAGATTTATCTGAAACAACATAACCAGTAGGTTGAACCATGTAAATGTGTTCATCAAAGTCTCCATGCAAAAATGCAGTTTTAACATCTAACTATTCAAGTTCTAAATTAAATTGAACTACAACTGCAAGCATCATGCGGATTGTCTTAAATTTAACCACAGGAGAAATTTTTTTTGTATAGTCTATTCCCTCTCTTTGTGTAAACCCCCTAGCTACTAGTCTTGCGATATATCTAATAGGGTCATTAGAAGACATAACTTCTTTTAGTTTGAACAACCACTTACACTGGATCAACTTCCGATTTGCTGGATGAGGGATAAGAATCCAAGTTTTGTTAGCCATCAGGGAGGCAATTTCTTCATCCACGGCTTGCTGCCATTTTTGACTGTCCTTAGAGCTTACAGCCTCCTCATAAAAGGAAGGCTCACTGCTCCTAATTTCAACACCTACTACCAAGGCACAATATACTAAGTCTGAAAAAGCATACCTAGCAGGTGGTCTTACAGTCCTCTTGCTTCTATCTCGGGCAAGTTGGTAATCACCAAGATCATGTTGAGGGGAGTCATGTTGCTCCACCTCAATCTCAGTTTCACCATTTTGTTCCTCATGATCAGTCTCATGATTAGAGGTCTGGTCTAAATTTGATATGGGTGAGGGATCACCTTTTGGTTGAGGTTCTGGTATAACTGGAGCACCAGGTGGGTTATCATTTATAGTTGGGTGCTCTACCTCAATTTGAGTTCCTCTTAAGCTGATAAAATTATCTGTGTTATTATGTTGGGTTGTTTCTTCTATTTTAGAGAATTTGTAAGGGAAAACAGCTTCATTAAATATAACATCATGGCTGATAATAATTTTAACACCTTTAGACTGCCTTTTCCATAGTGTATATCCTTTAGTCCCTTCCTGATACCCAACAAATACACACTTTGTGGATCTGGGTTCCAGCTTACCTTCAGATTGGTGAGCATAGGCTTCACAGCCAAAAATTCTTAGGTAATTTAAATTTAATTTTCTTCCGGTCCACTTTTCTTCAGGGCATTTAAAATTAAAGGCAGTAGAAGGACTTCTGTTTTCTAGGTTTGAAGCTGTTGCCAATGCCTCTCCCCAGAAGGATTTAGGCATACCAGAAGTGAAGAAAAGGCACCTCACTTTTTCACGGAGGGTTCGGTTCATATCCTTTCAGCTACCTCATTTTGTTGGGGTGTGTTTCTAACAGTTTTGTGCCTAAGTATACCCTGGGAGTTGCAATATTCATCAAACTTTTTGTTACTGAATTCTAACCCATTATCTGTTCTAAGAGTTTTGATTTTTCTATCAGCTTGATTTTCTACTAAGATCTTCCATGTTTTGAATTTCTCTAATGTTTGATCTTTTGTTTTTAGCAGAAATATCCACACCTTCCTAGTAAAGTCATCTATAATAGAGAGAAAATACCTGTTACCGCCATGGGTGGGAACTTGGGAAGGTCCCCACAGATTTGCATGTAAGTACTCAAGGCATGCCTTCGCCAGGTGAGTTCCCTTATGGAAACTCATCATGTGTTGCTTGCCTAGCACACATGGTTTACAAAAATCGAGGGACTCAACAGACATGGAACCAAGGTATCCTTGGTTTGACAGTGCCTGCAAACCTTTCAGGCTCATGTGACCAAGTCTCAAGTGCCATAGTTCTGTCTTATCAGTGTTAACATAGCATGCAAAATTTGATTTAACAGAGGAGTGAAAACAACCATTTAAAACATATAAACCATTTTTCTTTGAACTAGTTAGGATTAAATCTTCTCCTTTAAAAACATTCATAGAACCATTTTCAGCTTTGTAAGAAAATCCTAACTCATCAAGTGTACAGAGAGAAATCAAGTTTCTTTTAAGACCAGGTACATATCTTACATCAGTGAATGTTCTTACTTTGTTGTCATGCAACTTAAGAGTAATATCTCTTATACCTTGAACACTACATGAATGGTTGTTACCCATATAAACTATTCCACTTTTCCTGTTATTAAAGCTATGAAACCAATCAATATTAGGGCACATATGAAAAGAACAGCTAGAGTCCATAATCCATTCATTTTTAACAGAACAAATAGATACATTAAGCACTTCAGCTAAATAGTTATAATTAGTAGCTGCTACAGTTACATTACCCCATTGCTTTTGTTTTCTCAAATAATCATAACAATATTTCTTTATATGTTACTCTTTCCCACAGTGGTAACACTTCCATTTTGTTTGTTTTTGTTCTCCCTTCTTATCTTTCTTTTTTCCCTTCTAGCCCGACCCATTAAATTGTTCAGCATTCCCTGTATAATTTCTTTTATTAGCATTTCCTTTTACAAACAAGTTATTGCCTATTTTCTTAGATGTGCTAAGTTCTAGTTCCCTAGCCTTAATACTAGAAATAACAAGTTCCATACTAGGGACTATACCAATATAATGTAAAGCATGCTTCACTACATCATAGTCATCAGGTAATGAGTTTAACAAAATCATGGCTTCACAACTATCACCTAATGGCTGATCAGTACCTCTTAATAACAAAGTTTAGTAAATTCATCAATGTTTTCATCCATAGACTTAGAGGTATTCATCTTAAAGTTAAATAACATACCTTTTAAATAAACCAAAATTAGGAGCAGACATTATAGAATACAAAGATTCTAATCCATTCCAGAGATCAAGGGGGTTAGATATACTGTCAACCTTATGGACTACAAAATCACTGAGATGAAGGAATATTAAATTGAAAGCCTCTTCTTTGATTTCATCAGTTCGAGTTAGTTGCTCAGGTGACCATTTACGGTCATGTGCCTCGAGTGCTATAAGCACTTTGTGATGAGAGAGAAAAACCCTCATCTTTTTTTTCCAACTTTCGAAATCCCCCTTTCCATCGAATGTACCGATTTCAAATCGGGTTGTTGTCATTTTCGTGTTACACGAAAATGCCCTAAAAAACCCTAGAATACTGATTGAGACTTGTACATCAAACAACCGCTGACAAAGGCTCCTTAGAAAAACCCTAAGACTTAAAACAACATCTTCACAGAGAAAGAAAGGAAACCCTAGATTTCGGAAAAAGGATCAGACACGATTTTGACTTCAAAAACCCTATGATACGCAAACTGGAAGCTTTGATACCACTGTTACAAATAAAATAGAGATAGCAAGTCCCTTTTACAGTCAAAATCAAACATTGCTGAAACAACTCAAATGGTCAAGAGTATAAACAAACAACTCAAACACAACAGATATCAAAAACGAAACAAGAGGCATAAGGTTTATAGTGGTTCACCCCAAATAGGGGCTACGTCTACTTGAACTCCAGTGAGTAGAGCTCGCTCCACTATATGAATAATCCGATTACACTCATACACAAGATCAAAACAGAACAACCCTTGTTCTCTAAATAAAATGCTCAAAACCACTCAATACAGGTTAGGAGCTTACCTTAAACAAACCAGAGAACACATGAACAAAGATGAAGATGAAGACTGTACAAAGGATTTACAGAGAGAGAGAGAGTAAAAACCCTAAAAATGAAAGACTCTCAGCCAACCCCTCTCTTTTCTTTCGTTTTCCTCTGATCCCTTCATCAATCTCGAGGTGCGCGATAAATAAGGTAATTGGATGGCTGCGATGCAAGAGAATAAAGGCACAGTAACAGGTAGGATGAATTTGTGCAAAGGACAATCTGCAGCAGGCTATCCGACAAAAGGGCTTGGGGTTGGGCCAAAGGTGGTTGCCAAAGTGGCCCTCCAGTGGGTGCCCAAAGGGCAGCCCACGGTTGCTAAGTGGCCCCCCAACCGTTTGGCATCATTTGACGCTTCATTAAAATAATAGATAAAAAATACTCAATTACAAACTCTTTGTACTCGAGTAAAGAGTGTGCTAAATCTTAAAAAAACTAGTCGTTAGTGTATTTAATGCACAATTTTGACCATTAAGACTTCAAAATTGCTCTAAATTTTTTCTCATTCTTTTATCTCGATTTTTGAATATTCTAATGATTATTTTGAAGAGAGAGGAAGCTATTTCTTACAGATATCGCTTTTTTTAACATCAAGTATAAAAGGAGAAGATGATAAAAAACATGTGCTGTTTGAATACTTTCTACTATTGCCTCGAGGTAGAAAGATACCTCAAGTTTTCATCTTCAATCAAAAAAAGAGAGAAAGAGTGCTTATCTTCTAAATCCTTCTAAGAGCTCTTTACTTTGTGAGAAGCTATATTCTTTGAGTGATACATTGTAAAAGCTTTTCTAAGCTTTATTCTATTGTTTCCTCTATTTTGTTTAAAGCTTAAAGGGTTCGTGCTTAAGTCTATAAAAAGTATTTGTAAAAAGATTTTAGTTGATCCTTACAAAAGTTGTGTATTTGATTACAGTTGATCCATCGAAAAGCTAAGGTTATAGCTAATCCTGCAAAAAGTTATAGTGGATTATTGAAATCCTTGGTAAGAAGCCAAGGGAGTGGAGTAGGCTAATTAAGCTGAACCACTATAAAATTTGTGTGTGCTGTATTATTTATTTTTATCTTCATTTCGATAAGTCAGGTTTCTATTTCTAACATTTATAGTTTGTTATATTTCTTCTAAAGTTGATTTTGAAAATTCCATTTTCATTCACAACATACTTACGTCATTATTTCCTTAATAAACTAAAGTTAAATATTTCAATAGATACTTTTATCACTATTTTTCAAAATCTCTAATAAGGTCAAACATTTTTCTTTGCACAAAGATCATTTAAATCTAAAAAGTTTTTGATAACCCAATTCACCATCTATTGGGTGTTTATTATTTCTTACAAACGCATATATATTCTTGACTTAGGAATTTTCAACACACTAATTCAAATACAACTAACGCATACTTGATTGAGCATTGGAAATACCTATGAGATACTTGGTTACTAATAATATTCAAGCATCATTTGATTTAGCTACTAATTATTTTCCTAATTTGACAGAGAAAAGCCCAAAATTAAATCTACTTGATTGCTAGAATGGATTACTAGAGTGATGTTGTAAAAGTTGGTTAGAACAAACTTTCCAACTACTTTCACTCAATTACAAGAAATCTTTTACTCCAGTAGGTTAGGGTGTCACTTGATTTACACCCTAAAGACTTGAAACCTTCGACAAACTTGATTAAATACTTGAGAATTTAGGCCACTTAAAATTTGATTCAATAACTTCTAAATCTTTCAAACTCTTTAATGATTTGCTTCCCAAGAAACCAAGATTCAACTTTTAATTTATTCAAGTGTTCTTTAATTGTATTTCAAAACATTGAAAACCTTAAGGGCTTTGATACCAAATATCAATTAGACAATTTAAGCTCCATGGAATAGAACTTAAGAATCATCACTTGAGTACATAATCATTTACTCAAAGACTTGATTAAATACTTAATCATCAAAAGTGTATATGAATCACATTGCTCTTAAACATTGAGAAATACTACCTCTTAGGCTTGATGTGTTTTAGATTAACACATATTTTGAGTACTTAGGACATCAAATTAATCCCAAGCTAACTCTAAGTACCATGTGATGGGAAACACCAACTATTGGTGTATCAAAGCAAGGGTTTAACCGATTTTCAAAAATATTTTCTAAAGAAGCAAGTAAGGTAGCGGAAACAAACATTAAAATCATCTTGCGAGACTCGTTTCCAATGTTCATATGCAATACAAAACTAAACCAGTCCATAGGGGGTTTAAAGGTATACCTCTTGGATGGTTTGAAGGCCGATGTAAAGGAAGGAATCCTCACTAGACGACAACACCTTGCTCTTAAACAACTCTTGAATGAACCTTTGGTCAAATCGAACCAACCCCCGAAAGCACAGGGGGCCTTGTCAATCCATGCTTTAGTGAATGGATAAATTCCTCAACTCACTCTATGTGCTAGCTAGAGAGAGTGAGGGAGATTGGGTGAAAGTGGGTTCAAATGGATAGAAATTCCAACCCAATAACAGTCTCACTCTTATGGTGGAATTACTGCAATACCAATATGAACAAAGGAGCAATAAAGGAAGGGGTTAGGGCTATAGAGACAGAAGAAAATGAGCAACCTTGAGAGAAAATGTTGCAATAATTGCAAGGTTAAAAATATGATTCGTTCTTCTTCTTTCAAGCTTATATATAGAACCTTTGAAACCCTAAACGAACCAAGAAAAGAAAAAAAATTACAAGGGTCTAAAAGGGGGAAAGATATAGAGAGGGAGACGTGCCAATGACACGCGTTGTCCTTCCCTCGTCCGTCTTTTCCATGCGTCTAAGGAAATCGTTGCAGAAACAAGAAATTGGATGTGCAATTTGTGACCCTCTGTAACACAAACGGTCGGCCATTCCAAAGGAACTGTCGATCATTTGGCTTAACTAGTTGACAGAATCAGTCGACACTCTACAAGGGCCATCGACCGTTTTTCTTCCCATCTGACCAAGTTTCCATAAATTGCATTTAGGCTTGCTATTAACACTTAATGACTCTTTCACCATCTCATGATGAAACTGAGGGCCCCGTTTACTCTTAACAATATGCCTATCAACTCTTGACATTTTCTCCTTATTAATTTGATCATTGAACATGATTCGTTAACTCTTAACGGTGATGTCATTAACTCTTAATAATTATTTCAACTTTAATCGCTTAGTCAACCACTACACCCGGATATGCATGTGACCTTCTAGGTTCACTACTAAGTAGAAATCATGACACATCAACTACTTTGATGTTAACTAAATATTTTGGTCTACAACGAGGATCTCTCCATGTAATGACCCAAATTTATTTATTACTATTATTGTTAATATTGATAATATTATTTTTTTTATCGTTATTATTATTATTATTATTATTATTATTATTATTATTAGTTAAAAGGTGTTCCCAACAGCTTTTGTTGTCCACCTCCATTTGCTCCAAGTTCCTAAGCCATTTTATGCAACCGATTGAGGCAGTGGGTTGTAGTGGATTTTAAGGGAGTGTGGCCATGTGTTCGGCTGAGGATTTGAGTGGATGTAGAATGAGGTTTAAGTGCTCGACTGAATGTGTGGAAGAAGAGGAATGCAAAGAAGTTTTAGAAGCAATGAAAGAAAACAGAGGAAGTTGCAGGGGATGAGAGGAAGAAGAAGGTGAACAGTGAAGCTTTTGGGTTTTGTTGTCTTTAGACATCACAGGAAGCCCTTCCCCTTCTTTCCTCCTTGAAGCACTG
The DNA here is from genome assembly GCA_036245055.1 of Diospyros kaki. NCBI lineage: Eukaryota > Viridiplantae > Streptophyta > Magnoliopsida > Ericales > Ebenaceae > Diospyros > Diospyros kaki. Next base: position 12,608,973 of record BSEG01000003.1, read on the forward strand.
TTATTCCGTTTGTGGGCCGTGAGCTGTGTGTTTGAGTGGTTGTACAGTTATCAATATATATATTTGCATGCGGAAGGGCTGTAATTCTATGTGTTTCGATTGGTTCGCGGATATATATATGTAAGATCATGTTGGCTGAGTAGGTTTATGTTTGGTTAATATGTATGTATATGTTTGTATGTTGCAGTGGGTCTCGGTGGATAGCTATATTTATACATGAGTGCAGTGGCCCTGTATAGTGTTATCCATAAGTTTAATTTTTGGTGCATCAGTTCTCAGGTAGGCCACTGTGAGGGATTTTGCTGAGCTTCTCGTTGTGATAGCCATGGTGAACAAGTATATATATATGCTAGTGTACTGTGTGCAAGGAGTGAGCTCACCGTGTGCGTGAGAGTGTATATTACCTTGTTCGTGTGAGTGTATGTTACTGTGAGTGTGTCGATTTATATATATATATAAACGCAGTGTGTGGGTGTGTGAATATCACTGTGTGAGTTTGTCACCGTGTGTAGGTATATATATGTGTAGGTGCGCAGAATGAGTGTGTGTCTTAGTGTTCATTTAGTTTTGGAGTGTGGGCAGTGATTGAATTGGGTGTGATGAGGTGATAAGCAAAGGAATGTTATATATATATATATGTATGTATGTATGAGGTAGCAGTGAGTTGTTGTTTGCCATGAATGTAAGAGAAGGGCTTTAATAATATATAAGTGGAGTATATGTTTATTGATAGAATAAAATAATAATGTGAGATAGTTGTGTATGCTGAGGTTCACCATGTGTGCGTGCAAGGGATTTAAATGAAATAGGAAATGGCCCTTGGCCGTGAGTGCATATTAGTGGTGATATGTGCATATGTCATTAATAATAAATATATACTTCTAATGATGCAGTGGCCGATCACGCTCTTTCTTTGTCTTCGGACCAAGTATCTACAATGGAGTCGGGGACTTGCTTCCCCGAAATCACTCTGATGTTTAAGTCAGATTACAGGATGAACAGAGGTTTCAAATATCTCATTTCAGTCTTAGAGAAAAAATAAGGATCGAATCTCTTACCCGTTGCCGGTCCTCTCTCTTTTATCCTTTTGCTAAGGTAAGGATCTTCTTTCAAATTACTGGGATCCTTATCCCATTCTTTGAGGAGCTGGGATCTTACTGATATAGATTTCATAATCGCTTCCGAGGGGTTTGGGGTAATTCCCATCTCCAGGATCCTCGGTGGGTTGGCTGATCCTGAGGAATCCAGCGAATCCTCGCCGAGTGACAGGCTAGCTAATGTGGTGATACCTATCTGCCATGTGTCTCCTCTGGACCCATGTAGGATGACGTTAGTGGAGTAACTTACTAATAGGCACATGGCACTGCTGCCAATGGCTATATTCCCGGGGTATTGGAGTAATTATGGACCCGAGGGTATTTCCCTTATCACTTGGCCCCCCACTCCTCAAGCCTTTCTACTTGGGTGGCTCAAGGAGTGTTGAAGTCTCTGAAGGTTCTAGCTCTCTTTCATCACGAGGGTTCGAAGGACTAGGGTGTCCTTTCCCCTTACGTGTGCCTGTAGGGTGCAGTTACCGATTTGTTCCGATGTCCCTGTCTATTCTTCAGACGCTGTCCAAACCTTTCATATCTCGAGCCGCGCACTCTCTAGGCAATTAATGCTCATCATTACCTGTCCTCCGGTTCTCTACCCTCAAGGCTTTAATAAGCGACTCTTATTCTTCTGTTTGTTTCTTTTTCTGACTCTTTTCTTGCTTCAAACTATTATTGTGCTGGCAAACACTCTCTTCCCTTTTTGTGCATTCCTTGCTTTCTATTCAACACTCTCTACAATGGCGATTACTGGATCCTGAAGGCTTAACCCGGCTGGTGTGGAGCTCGTTAAGTGGGAGAATCACCCTGTCGCTTCCATTCCTTACCAATGGATGAGTGAAGCAGAGTGCTAACAGTTCCGAGAGAAATACGCAATTCCTGTTCAACACCAATCTCTGAGCATGTTATCTTGTTACCGGCTGTCTCTGTATCTACCAGTGCGTCTTTGACCAGGGTTTTCGCCTGCCCCCCCGAGGGAGGGTTATGTCACTTCTGCAAGATCTCACCATCGTTCTTGCCCAGCTATCCCCTTTCAGGTGGAGGTACTTGATGGGGTTTATCATCATCTGCCATTTTGGTAAGGTAGAGCCTTTGGGGGATCTTTTTGACTACTTCTTTCCCACCAACCTCGATCTGGGGGGCTGGATCTCAATCTCACCTAGGATAGTGAATGAGGGCTCCCTCATTGCGACTACGGAGCGCCCTGAACTCGAAGCCAAGGCCTCCACGCTTATGCAATCTGGGGGGTTTAAAGACTAGGACGATTGGAAAGAGCGTTTCGTCTTTGTCCAGCCTCGACCATCCGGTTCCACACCAGAGATTTGGTCTGTGTGTAATGGGTGGACTCTGGACACCAAGCACAAATGTCTGAGCATCGAGGACATTAAAGAACCAGCCAGTAGGCGATGAGCCGGAACTGGGAAGAGGGATGGCTCTCCAACCCGACGCTCACCAAAGCGGGCCTAGACGGGGAAGCTTATAAGTGTTAGCCCTTCCCTTTCTTTCTCACTTCCCCCTTCTTACCGAATACTGATCTTCATTGCCTTTCTCTCGTAGTTGAAAATCTTTGGGAGATAACTTATTCTCCTATTGCCGAGGGGATGGTCTTGGACTTCCCCGAGAGTAAAGGTCCCTCGGCCCTTTCCAGAAGCAAGAAAACCTCTGAGAAGGCTTCCAAGCCTTCTCAAAGCAAAGGGCTCCCAGTGCCGTCCGAGAGAGCTCTGAGGAACGCTAGGAGTAAAGGATCCTCGGCCTCTTCTAGATCAAAGAAAACGGCGGAGGGGGATCTTCAAACCTTCCAGGAGGTTTCTAAGGACGACGCGAAGGCTTGCCCGATGAGCCCTTCCGCAGGGTCTCGAGGCCAGAAGAATAAAAGGAATTCCCCACATTCTCAGCAACCAGCTATAGTAGCGCCTGCCCCCTCGCAAGGCCCATCCGAAGACGATGATGAGACCATTGCCTAGGCACTTGAGGTGGTCAGGGCAGGGGCTCAAGGAAACCAACCAGCCGTAGGAATGGAGCCAACCATAATGCACCTCGCTATCCCAACCTCATTTGTTTTTAAGCGCATACTAACATCCCTATCACTAGAGGACCACCCGAAATTGTCAGGGAAGGCTTCACTGGAGGAGACTTCGGTGCTATCTCCCAAAGACATTTTGGCCAGGAGAGCAAAGCACCGAAGGGTCAAAGGTGCCCCCACTTTCTTAGTGGTTGGAATGAACAACGACCCCCAGCCAACCGAAGCCCCCATTAATCCTCTGACAACTCCAGCTTTCTCTGTGGCTGGAATAAACAAAGACTCCCAAGAGGCTGAAGCTTCTCCCAATACTCTGATGGTGCAAACTCTTCGGACTTAACTATTCCTATACTTCCGTTAATCCCTAGTGAGACGGAGTACTATGCCGAGACCTTGAAGGTAATATTAAATAATTATATTTTACCTCTTCAGGCTTCGTTTCCCTTAACAGATTTAGTAATAGAATTTTTCCTATCTTTTTCAATAACGTCTTTCAGCTTTCAGGAATTCCATAGCCCAACGAGAGTCTGATTACCTGGTTCGCCTATTGATTTTGGAATATGAGGTTTGGCGACTACAAGGGTCCGAGGCCCTATCTTCAAAGGCAGCAGATCTCGAACACCATGTATGCGTTCTCGATAAATCCATCGAGCTAGCTCGAGAGGAGGCCAAGCTTGCAAACGAGGCCGAAGCCCAGGCTCGCCAGGAGCTGGAGCTAGTGCAAAAATGGGATGCTGGAAGCTCGTCGAGCCAACTCCAGTCTCGGAGAAGAGCTGGATGCTGCAAAGGCCGCTAATGAGAAGCTCAGGGAAACTAGCAAAAAATTGTCCATGGAGCTGAAAGAGAGCAAGAGGAGCCAAGCTGAAACCCTGGAGTCCTACAGCCAGTGCAAGGAAGCTCTTCATGTGGCTAACGGGAAGCTCCGATCCGCCCTTGAAGATACCCGCATAGCCTTTCAAAAGGGTCATGGGGAATTTCAAAATTCCGAAGCTTATGCTGCAGAGCTAAAAGGGGTTATTCGAGATGGATTCGAGTATATGAAGAAGCTTACGAAGGAGCGCTTCTTGAACCTGGACGTGGACTCCATGCCCTTTAATGTCTTGGCGACTTTATCTTCTTCAGAGTAGATGCCTTTGTACTCAAGCTTGATATTTTACTAAAATTTTAAACTTGCTCGTTTGGCTTCGAGAAATTTTCTTTATTTGAATTTTACCTTCCTTAGTTAATTTCCCTTGCTTTTTATCAAAGACAAAAAATCTCTTGGGGATCAGCTCTAATCCTTTGCTTCTTTGGGGGTTTCAGCCTTTGCTTTCTGGGAGGTTTTAGGGCCCCTCGAGAATCACATCTGATCCCTTCGTTTTTGTCAAGGGCTCGAGCCCCCCGAGGATCACATCTGATCCCTTCGTTTTTGTTAAGGGTTTGAGCACCCTGAGGATCACATTTGATCCCTTCATTTTTGTCAAGGGTTCGAGCTCCTTAAGGATCACATCTGATCCCTTCATTTTTATTGAGGGTTCGAGCCCCCCGAGGATCACATCTGATCCCTTCGTTTTTATTGAGGGTTCGAGCCCCTCGAGGATCATATCTAATCCCTTCTTTTTGTTTTTGGTCAGGGGTGGTCCCCTGGGGCTTTTCGCGGTGAGGAGCTTTAACTGATAGGAGAGAAAAAAAAAAATATTTCAGAAATCATAGTTAATAAAGAACATTATTGATAAAATTTCCTTAAATTCTGCACATTTCAACTGTTTTTAACGGGTACACCCTCTGTGGTCTGGAGTTTGTAAGCGCTAGGGCTGAGGGCTTCTACCACTCTAAAGGGACCTTCCCAGTTCGACGTTAACTTCTTCACTTCTCGAGCCCCTCGAACATCCGCTCGTCGCAATACCCAATCTCCAGAAAGAAAACTTCGAGCTTTTACCCTTTAGTTGTAGTATCTTTCAATACGCCGATTGTAGGCAGCCTATTGAATCTTTGCCTGATCCCAAAGTTCATCAAGGAGGTCTAGGTTATCTCTTAGATTCTCCTCATTGGACTCTGGGCTAAAGAGCTCCACCCTTAGGATAGGTACTCCTATCTCGACTAGGATTAATGCTTCCAAACCATAACATAGGTTGAAAGGAGTTTCACTCGTAGATACCTTCACGGTGGCCTGGTAAGACCATAGAATACTCGGTAATTCTTCCACCCAGTTGCCATCTGCCTTATCCACTCGTGCCTTTAGACCATGTAACAAAGTTTTGTTAGCGAGTTCAATTTGGCCGTTGGCCTGCGGATGGGCCACTGAAGTGAAATGCTGCCTTATTCCTAGCTTTTAGCACCATTCTTGGACAGATTGGTTAGTGAACTGAGTGCCATTATTAGAGATTAGCACCCGAGGAACTCCAAAGCGAAACACCACATTCTTCCACAGGAATTGTTTTACTTGTCGAGCAATAATGGAAGCTATCGATTCGGCTTCAACCCACTTTGTGAAATAATCTATGGCAGCAATGATATATTTAACCTGACTAGCTGCCAAGGGGAAAGGACCCAAGATGTCGATGCCCCATTGAGCAAAGGGGTAAGGCATAGTCAAATGAGCTAGAGTGACAACTAGTACATAAACCAAGTTGGAGATTTGCTGGCATCTATCGCAGGTCCTAACCAGCTGCTCTAAGTCCTTCGCCATTGTCGGCCAATAGTACCCCTACCGTAGAGCTTTCTGGATGAGGGTTCGAGCCCTGATGTGGCTTCCACATATGCCTTCATGAATCTCCCTTAGAATATAATCTGCTTCGCGAGTCCTGATGTACTTGAGCAATGGTTGCGAGAATGATCTCTTGTAAAGTTCTCCGTTGACTAGTACGAAACTTCGGGCTTTTCTTTTGACCTCTCGAGCTTCCGAGTCATCCTCGGGAAGTTTTTTCTCCTTCAAGTATAATAACAAAGGATTCACCCAACTAGGCTTGTCCTCCACACATAACTGATTGGCGAACTCTTCGATACTCTTCTATGGTAAAGACTCGATTTGGATTTCTCGGGAGCTCGTAGGAAAAGAGAAAGAAGCAATCTGGGACAACAGATTTGCTTTCGTGTTCATGGCCCGAGGGACATACTCCACCTTCACTGACTGAAAGCGCACGATCAGTTCCCTGACCATAGCCATGTGCCTTGTCATATGACCTTCCTGAGCCTCATACTCCCCTTTCACTTGCTGTACCACCAAGTTGGAGTCCGAACTCACCTCGATTCGCTGCGCTCCCAACTATTAAACTAATCTCAATCCTGCTAACAAGGCCTCATATTTAGCCTCATTGTTAGATACTCGGAACTGGAAATGCAACGCATAGGGCCATGTCTGCCCATTAGGACTTCTGATTATCAGCCTTGCTCCGCCACCGCCCGAGGTCGAGCTCCCATATACGGCCAACATCCATGGCCTCTAATCCTTTTTCAAAGCTTCCGGGGATCATTTCCCTTCGGCGATGAAGTCTGCCAATGCCTGGGCCTTGATAGCCGGCCAAGGCTTGTACTCAATATCAAAAGCTGTGAGCTCCATTGCCCATTTCAACATCCTTCCTGAGAGCTCTGGTTTTCTAAGAACCTGCCTCAAAGTTTGGTTAGTAAGCACAATAATGGTATGAGCTTAAAAATAGGGACGAAGTTTCCTCATCGAGACTACCAAGGCAAAGGCTAACTTCTCCATGGGAGAATACCGAACCTCCGCTCCTGTCAACTGCTTACTGGCATTGTAGATGGGCCTTTGCCTATTATCTTTTTCTCGGACCAGCACCGAACTCACAGTTTCTTCGGCTACTGCCAAATAAAGATACAACAATTCTCCTTACTGTGGCTTAGTGAGGACTGGAGGCGAGACTAGATGTTCCTTCAACTTGTTAAAAGCTTCCTGACATTCAGCGTCCCAAACAAACTTCTTCGCCTTCGATAGGACCTTATAGAAGGGAAGACCCTTCTCTGCTAATCGAGAGAGGAATCTCCCAAAGGTCGTCATTCTTCCTATAAGGCTTTGCACTTCCTTGATATTCCTGGGGACTGGCATGTCCATAATGGATTTAACCTTCGTTGGGTTTACCTCAATCCCTAGTGATGAACTATATAACCCAAAAACTTTCCTGCAGAAACGCTAAAAGCACATTTGACAGGATTAAGCTTTACATGAAACTTATGAAGGATTTGGAAGCACTCTTCCAAATCTAGGGGATGATGTTCGACGACGAGGCTCTTCACCAACATGTCATCGACATAAGCTTCCATATTCTGGCCGAGCTGGTGTTGAAACAGCTTATTCACCAGGCACAATGGGAAACTTTAGCAACTTTGGGTGTGGCTGCCGTATTCTTCAAGCCGAATGACATTACTGTGTAATAGTAGGTTGCTTTATTGGTGATGAATTCCATCTTCAACTGATCTTCGGGGTGCAATGGGATCTGGTGGTACCCCTAAAAGGCATCCAGCAAGCAACCAGCGGTCCCATCAATCAAGGCATCTATCCGAGGAAGAGGGTAGCTATCCTTCGGGCAAGCCTTGTTAAGATCAGTGAAGTCAATACAAAGCCTCCACTTACCCTCTCCTTTAGGCATCAACACCACATTTTCTAACCATTCTGGATAATCAACCTCCCGATTGCGCCTCCATCAACTTAGCAACTTTGGCATCAATCGCTCTGGCTCTTTCTGGGGGAAACTTTGCTTCTTCTACTTAACTGGTCGGAAACCCGAACGTATTCCCAACCTATGCGTCATGACCTCTAGATCAACACCTGACATATCTTGGGCAGTCCATGCGAAGACGTCTACGTACTGTAGAAGGAGGGCTAAGATCTGACCCCTTAATGGGTCTTTTAACTCAACACTTATCTTTATGCAACGATCTGGGCAATCTTCCCTTAAAGGTACCTTCTCCAGCTTGTCCACTGGCTCTGCTACTTTTGAATCTTCTGACCTTTCCAATAAAAAACTGACCTCCTGTGGGGGACTCTCCTCCTTTTCTCCTCAGGAGTGCCTTTGCTAACCTAGAGCTTCTTCTCGCAGCATTTTTTCTTTCATCTGCCCTGGCAGGATCCCTGCACTCCTTGCTACGCCTATGGAGGCCATGTAACATTCGCCGGCCGAACGTAAATCTCCTCGTACCTCGCCTATCCCGTCAGCCGTTTGAAACTTTATCATCATGTGATATGTGCTAGGAATAGCCCAAAGAGTGTTAAAGCCTGATCTTCCTAGAATCATATTATAAACCGTATGAACATTTGCTACTAGGATATCCAGCATGACCTGAGAGGTTCGGGAACCCTTTCCCTAGGTTAGTAGAAGCTGAATGACCCTATCTGAATATACTACCTCCCCATCAAATCCCACCAAAGGGACCCGAGCCGGTCTTAATTGCTCCATCAGGTATCCCATGCTTAAGAAGGCTTGCCTGTACAAGATTTTCGAGGAGCTACCCGGATCGACTAGGATCCTTCGAAGCTCCAACCTTTCAAGCTCGGCTGTTATTACTAGCGGGTCATTTTGGTTTGGGTAACCAGGGAGGTTGCTATCCAAAAAGGAGATTGTCTTCCCTCTCCTCGACCTCTTCAACCTCGAGGCTTGGCGACTAGTGCCTTCCTTGCCCTTCTCTCCCAGGACCTCTCCTGCGGGGACCATATGAAATACCGGGGTTTGAGGGTGATCTCCTGTCGCTTGCGGTGGTCTTTTCCTGTGGGGCCAGTGCCGAACCCGATCACGCTCTTATACTCGGTCCCTCCTGGCAGGGGAAGTTTGTGACCGCGAATGCCGCTCCTTCCTCCTTCGGGAATCCGCTTCCCTGACAATGTAATTCCTAAGGAAACCTTGATTAATGAGTTCCTGGATCTCTTCCTTTAACTGGTGACACTCCTCCGTATCGTGACCATGATCCTGATGGAAACGACAATACTTATTCTAGTTTCTTTTGTTAAATGGTGCTCTCATCGGTCGAGGCTTCTTCAGATAGTCCTTGTCCTCAATGGTGGCAAGGATCTCTGCTCTTGGGGCATTCAGAGGGGTAAAACCGGTCGATTCCCACTGAGGACAATGCCTTTCCTTTTGATCCTCTCTTCGGCCCTCACTCCTATGCTCCACGGGATGTTTCTTCTTTTCCTTCTTCTCAGTATGCTCTGCTCTCTTCGCTTGCATAACCTCTTCAGCATTGATGTACTTTGTTGCTCAGCCTAAAATATTTTTGAACGTAAGTAGTGGAGTTTTGGCCAACGACTGAGCGAAGGGACCTGGTCTTAGGGCATTCTGGAATGCTACCATGGCAACACTATGGTCGAAATTCTCAATGCTCAAGGCTTCCATATTGAAACGCGAGACAAAATCCTTCAAAGATTCACATTGGTTTTGCTTCAAGCTAACGAGGGCCATAGTGGACCTTCGATGCCTCCAAAGAGGCGTAAAGTGGGCTAGAAAACTACCCTCGAAGCTGCGCAAAATTAGCTATTGAGTGATGGGCCAGGCTTGAATACTAGCGCGCATGTGCCCCTCCAATGTTGCCAGGAAGACTCTACACCACATTGCATCAGAGGCATCATGCTCCATCATATGGGAGCTAAAAAGATCGAGTTGGTCCATCGGGTCGGTAGTCCTCACATAGGGCTTGATGGCTGGAATGGGAAGGTGCTCAAGCGGTATGGTAGCCATGATCTCTAGACTAAGGGGCTGATTTACCATCATCCCCTGAGACTCGCCTAGCTTTGGCTTCAGGGCTGTAATCTCCTCCTCCAACTGACGCAACCTCTTTTCCTACTGCTACTGCGCATATGACATGCTGGAAGACTCTGCGACCTCCCCATGTTCGTCTTCTCAACCGCGTCCCCGAGGGTCCCCCTCGCGGGGGCAAGATTCTTCCTCCCTTGGGGGTTCCTGTCTCCCTTCCACTTGAGAATGATGGGCTTGTTGGTGCTGGTGATCTAGGAAGCCAGTGAGCAACTCCGTCAGGTGCTGAACTTGTTTCTCCAAAAGCGTGATTCGATCAGGCGGGGGAGGAGGGCCATCCGGACTATGGTCTCTTCCCTACGGGCTTTTTGGAGGATTATTTTGGCTCGGTTCTAGCGGGGTTACCACCGACAGCCCGAGACTGTTGCCTTCTCGTCACCATAAAGAGGGGGAGATAACTCAAAACGTCACAAGAAGTCATGTTGGAGTGACAAAAAAGAGAAAGAATGCCTCGGCCCCACGGTGGGCGCCAATTGATGATGTAGTGGCCAATCACCCTTTCTCTTTGTCTTCGGACCAAGTACCTGCAATGGAGTTGGGGACTTCCTCCCCCAGAATCACTCTGACATTTAAGTCAAATTACGGAATGAACAGAGGTTTCAAGTATCTCAGTTTCAGGCTTAGAGAAAAAACAAGGATCTAATCTCCTACCCATTACCGGTCCTATCTCTTTTATCCTCTTGCTAAGGTAAGGATCTTCTTTCAAATTACCGAGATCCTTATCCCGTTCTTCGCGGGGCTGGGATCTTATCGATATGGATTCCATAATTGCTTTTGAGGGGTTCGGGGTAATTCCCATCTCCAGGATCCTCGGTGGGATGGCTGATCCCGAGGAATCCAACGAATCCTCACCGAGTGATAAGTTAGCTGATGTGGTGATACCTATCTGCCATGTGTCTCATCTAGACCCGTGTAAGATGACGTCAGTGGAGTAACTTACTAATAAGCACGTGGCACTGTTTCCAATGGCTATATTCCCGGGGTATTGGAGTAATTATGTGCCCGAGGGTATTTCCCTTATCAACTTCCCTATGTGTATATTGTAAAAAGGAAGTGATATTTGCATATTAGTAAGCATTAAGTTATTATTATTATTATTATTATTATATTTTATTACTTCTATTGTATTAATATTGTTACTAAATTTTAGTAAATAATGTTAGCATTATATTAGTAAATAATAACATTACTTCGTTAATTAAATACCTTTTGGTATTAATAATATTAGCACAATATTGGTAAATAATATTATTCCTATTGTTAGTTTAAATTTTAGTAAATAATGTGTACTACTCTTATTAGTAAATAATATTAGAAAATAAAATTATTAACACATATTGTTATTTTGATTATCTTTCGTTTTATAATAATGTACATGATATTATGAGTAAATGGTATGTATTACAATACAGTAAAAGATCGTAAATGTAGAATGTAATAAGAGTATAATGTCATAAGATATTAGAGGTTGTAAATGTAGTTAGCGTATCTTGGTTGTGTTTCCCGAGAGTTTGTTCACTCTCTATTTTTTAAGCGGAATGAAGATAGGTGTCAGTTGGGTTAAGTGCTAGCTTGTGTCCATAGGAATGACTGTTCATTTTATCATACTACCTTCCCTGTTTCAACTAGTTAAACACCTTCGGTACACTCACGTGTTTGTTATACACTCGAGTCGATTTTTGCAATCATGTGGTTCACATTTGGTCTTAAGTGCTTATCACACGTTCATGATTTATTTTTCTGATGTTAGTAGACACGAGCATTTGCATTTGGCGTGTGTTTTACTAGTTGGGGGAGGCTTGGCTTATGGGGGCTTTGTATCCTATTCGGTTTACTACACCACCTCTTATTTGTTGCATTTGCATAGTCTTGGCGCCAATTCTTGAGATACAGTTGTACGGTATTAGGTTTCCTGAACCGAGTTATTTAGAGACGCTTCGGCATGCCCAGTTTCTATCTTGGATGCTTATGCGTGCCGGCGGGTGTTGGTCGCTCCCACCTGAGCGAGCTTTCACTAGAGTGACCAGTACAACTTGCCTTCAGAGCAGTAGTAGGTTTGTGGTATGGACTTGGGTGCTAGTGCATTTCTTATTTGGGCGCCAAGATCCGGTATGTGAGCATTATTACTTTTACAGTTGGTACCTGTATTAGTTTATGAGATTGCATGGCATGTTATGCATGAGTTTCGGTTTGTTATGCACTTGAGATGTAGGTTTACTCTTAGCACCTACTCTATTCGTCTTTCCTTTCTTTATGAGCTTGTTGAGTCATTTGGACTCACCTTGTTTTCTCTTCATTCCAGGTAAAGTCAAGGACCCGGTTGGGGGCGAGTTTAGTAGTTCCTGACTTTTTAGTTAGGCGGTGTACAGGGCAATGCAGACCTAGCAGTTGTCAGCCTGGGGGTTTCTTTTTATGCATTTTGTTGCTTTCAGATTGCATTTTGATTCAGTTTATTGGGTCTGTATGGATTATGTTTTATTTTGTGGCCAGTGTGCTAGTGTTGTACGTTATGAGTGCTTAGGCTACGTAAGCCTAGAGATCAGTTGTTGTATATCAGGTTCAAGTTTTGATATACATGTCGGTATGACAAGTTTCCTTTGTTAGGTTTTTCTACTTTTTGACAGTTACGTGCATAACAGGTTCATCCAGGTCCAAGTTGTCTCTATTTTAGCAGGGCATCCGCTATGGTTCTTTGGGAACTTGGGCGGGGGCCTTACACTCCATCTCCTTGATGTACCTCGAAAGACCCTGAGTGACAACTAGCATTATATCAGGGTGATCTTACCAGTAATGAAGTCTTACTTCATAATAGAACCTATTTGGACCTTTGATTCCAATGTACTATAATCTCTCCATCGATTAACAACCGGATTGAGTGAGAGTCATGGACTAATCAAACTCACTAACTCAATGATTATGCAAAAATTAGTGTGGTGTGATTGAGATGACACATCGAAACTCCTTCTGACATTGGAACACTTTCCAATCAAGTGCACCCTACTAGGGGTTTCCACAATCAGAACCACCACTAATTTCATAGGATGTTCACCTTGTGCCAGAGGTCAATGGATCCCATTAGGAATCACCTACCTCCATATGCCACTGTATAGGGACCACACAATGGATCTCCTACCTGGTAACCAGATGGTTCTTAGCAACGAAAAATCCTTGACACCGACATACAAGACAACTGTATTGCCTCTGGTTTAAGGACCAGTAACATAATTGAAGCCTATGATAGATCATAAATCCTCTCATCCATATGATCTATCACATGTGTCACATTCAGTAGATGTTCCACTAACATCTACTCACTTGTATACTATATTTATCTCATGGATTATGGCATGCGACTCACCATCCTTTATCATTAGCATCTCATACTAATCAAAGGTAATATCTAATGTGCCAGTCCGTACTCAACTAATCATAGTCCTCTTCTGAGAAGTTTAAGGACTGGGAATTAACCTTAAGATATCCTTAATATAAAGGTCTTTTATCACATATTCAATGAAAAATCTAGGGACTCATTCATATATAATGTTTGGAGAGTTATGAATGAAGATATGATCTTAAAATATGAAAACATATTTTATTATATTTGAAAGAATTACATCATTAGTCCCATTATTACAATTACTTGATGCCATCTAAATCTAACATTAAGGCACTAAAACTAACAAGAGGAACATGCCAATTCATTGATCCTTCTCTCGTTATTGTGACCTAATCTAAGATGCCATAAGTGTTTAAAGTTAACACCTTCACTACGAGATTGCTTCCTACTGCTAGTGGATGCAACATTCACTTCCCTCTGTCTAACACTCTCATGCAACTCTAATATATAAAGACCATTAACTATAATGTCGATGCTAACTACATCGTTACCATAATGAATATGACATGCATTAGAAGTAAAAGAAAGTTCATAACCGTCTCTTGCAAGCCTTGGAATGGACATTACATTCTAAAAGACATTAGGTAACAATAAGCAGTCTTTAAGATTAAGTACATACCTAGAATTGAAAGTAATAGAAGTTGTCCCTATAGCTAATGGCTCTATTAGAGCTCTATTCCTCACTCTAAGGATAACTTTTCATTTCACAAGCAGCCTACTCTCCTCGAGATCCTACAAGCAAACACAAGGATGAGAAGTTGCACTTGAATCAAGAATCCAAGAGTTGGGGAATGACCAATTGCATTGATCATCTCAATAACATACAAGGAAGATGTACTTGATCCCTAATTCTTGGATCGCTTGACCTTCAAGCTGGCCTGATACTCTGGGCAGGTCATTTTCTAATGCCCATCTTTCTAGCAGTGGAAACACTTTCCCCTTAATCCCTTCTCTTTGTGCTTGTTTTTGGAGACTTCCCTCTTCGACTTGAGCTTCTTCTTCTTAGTGGAAGAACTCTTTTTCCTCCTAGAAGACCTAAAAGACGAGGCTATTACAAGAACTCATTCTTGCCTCTTTCATTTGATATGTGCTTGAGTAGTTGTCAACATATTTAACAACTCTAGGATCGGACATTCAAGTTTGTTCATGTTAAAATTCAAAATGAATAGGACAAAAGATTCTAGGAGTGACTTGAGGATGAGGTCGATTTGCAGCTCGACATCCATGTAGAAAATTCAAGTTGACCAATCAAATGGATCATCTTGAGTACGTGGTCTCCCACATCAGTGCCTTCTTCCATCTTAGCCTTAAACATTTGTTTGGATATCTCATATCTCACTATTTGACTATGTTCCCCGTAGAGCTCTTGTAGATTCAAAATCATGCTACGAGCGCTAGCCATGTGCTCATGCTGACATTAGAGCTCATTGGACATAGATGCCAATATGTATGTTCTCACCCTCAAGTCGTGCTCTCTCATCTCTTCCCATGTAACCTGCTCCTTTTCATTTGAGCCCTCAAGAAGAGATTCAGGGACATGTCAATCCAGGACATCAAGAAGTTTCTCCACTTCCAAAACCAGTTTTAGGTTACTAAGCCAATCTTTGAAGTTAGGTTTAGGTAAAGTATTTTTGTCCAAAAGATGCGCAATATGGTTTAAAAGTTCCATTTTGAAAATGCTGCATAAATAAACAAATGATTGTTAATTTGATTTATCTTGCATAATTCATTTAGCTTCGATTTCAAACCAAATGGTACCTTCCTCTCAAATTTTCAAATCCCACACTTCCCATGGTGGAAAATGCGATCCTTGAGAGGACTCATAGCAGGTGATCGAGTTCTCTTCTACGTGAATACCCCTCAACCTCAACACTTTGGTGGTATGTTGGGATACCCACATATTTGAAGAGGCAACTCTTGCCTATCATATCTCATGTGAGGTTCAATCCACTAACCCATATGCTACCTATTTCTAACGCTTTGGTGGTATGTTGAAGGGTCACATACATAGACAAGACCCACCGTCTCAGCCAAAGATCCACTTGAAACATCTATGACCTCAATGCTTTGGTGGTATGTTGGCCATATCCATGTGGGCTAACCAGCAACATCAAATGCTTAAATAGGAAACTCAGTCAACTCTCATGAAATACACCCTCAATGCTTTGGTGGTATGTTGGGTACACCCAATCAAGCGACGAATTCCTACGACGGTGGAGGGTCATGATAAATCTTATTTACCGTATCTACTATTAGTTTGCACAATTTGGGAAGATTTTAGTGTTCATTTTATAAGGTCTCACTTTGCACATGCACTTAAGTTTTCCCATTATGTATCTCATACACAATCAACTCATGTATTCAAAAATAAATTCATAATTTATTTTGGAGAATTCACTTTACACACGTAGTAAGTTTTCCATAATGTATCTTATACACAAATAAAGTTATGCATACATATGGGGTGATCAAGGACTTTTATGCTTATTGATTAAGCCCGAGCCTTTGGACTTAACCAATAGCATTATAAGGATAATCACAAAATGACGGTAACACCTATCTCATGGGTGGATCTCTCTCTCGGCCTTCTTGCTCCTTGCCATCACCAACTCTTGATGGCTCCTTCATTTTACATAGAATTTGTACTATACATTTTTCTATTAAAATGAAATTACAAGGAGACTTATATCTCATTACAGTCCCAAAAAACAGAATGAAAATAATTATTATAGAACAAATGAATACATGTAATATACATTGTAATACCCCATATTTTTGTGAAGTTGCCACATATTTTAAGTGAGTTTAAAATATCAAAAAATATGCTTGAAATAGCAACAAGTGACTGAATCAGTCGCAAGGAGTGCCCTGGAGCTTAGATACCTAAGGACAAAGGTATATCTTTGACGAGTGTCCCGAAGTGAGATTTATGACACCAAAAGAAATAAAATAAGAGACGATTTTCGGTTAAGCTAAGTTGTAGTTTAAAAAGATCGAAAATTGTACATATCAAGTAATTTTGAGTTATTAATTTTGAGATTTTAAGTATCTTGATAAATTTGATCTTTGAGGGTGTAATTGTAATTAGAGAATTATCCAAATGAAATAAGGATGAAATTATAAGCTCATGTGGTAAAATATTAAAGTTGAGAACTTGAAATAAGGGCCAAAATGTCATTTGAAAGAAGTTTGAGGTATTAGCTTGGATTTCAAAAGTTAAATTCATTCTAGCTTTGGATTTGAAAAGACATTCAATTATAAGTTTGAGTCTTTGGAGTCCATGGCTAAGCTTGTGACAAGTGGCATAATATGATTGGTTCAAGTAATCTATAAATAGGTACCATGGGTTGTTCTCAAATCATTCAAGAGAGTTTTGATAAGTGAGGCATTCTAAGTGGAGAACCTTGCTCTAGAGAGAGGAAAGGAAATTTTGCAAGAAGAAGGGAAGAAAGTGGTGGAGAAGCGGCAGAGAACGAGCCTCGTAAGAGTTGCGGGTCTTCGCCAGAGTTCTCCAAAATTAGTAAAAAAAAAAAAAAAAAGGTGAGGTAAGTCCCTTTTTTTTGATAATCCTATAGAGCGGGAAGAGAGGGTTGCGTAGGTTTAAATGGGGGTCGAATTGGAGTTAAAATAAGGAAGTTTTGGCCGAAATACGAAACCAAGGTGAAGCTATCTGAATCTGCTATGCAGCGCGTGAGTTACACGCGCCGAAAAGTGGCTGCGCATGAAGGTGGGTGGCCCACCTTTTCAGGACACGTGAGGGAGCGTGAGGGGTCCATTTTTCTTCAATTTTTCCAATTTTGTCCCTAATTTAATGCCCCTTAACCCTATGTAAAAATATTTGAGGTTAGGTTTACTGAAATGTATATTTTCTACAGAAACCTGGGCCATTTGTAGTGAAATCATATCGTCCAAGAGATAAACTAACAAGGTGAGACTCTTATACTCCAAATCCTATTTTTTGTTCTCTTATGAGATGCTTCTATTGCATGAAACGTGTTTTGTAAAGTTCTTATACGTAAACTCTTGTTCTCTTACGTGAAATCATATTGTATATATGAACTGTATTTTTCTAAAAATATATGGTGTTGGTTTTTAACTGTTGTATTTATAAAATTCGTGTGGTCATACTGTTGCACTTATTTGTTGTTGGTCGAGGGCAAAAGTTGGATATCCCCCGAGAGGCGCTATGCGTGCGCCATCGAGAATGGATATCATCTCTCAAAAGCAATAATCGAATGCTACAAACATACTAAGGTTTGCATAGGTTCGTTCATAATCAAAGACATGCTAAAACATGCTACATACAACAGATAAACTTAATCTTCAGCTATCTCTTTTCCCTAAGAGTCTCTTATTGAACATGAAATGTTTGAATATTTCAAGGATATAGTCTAATTAGAAGATGAATCTTCTAGTGAGAACTTCAAAACAGTTTATATCAATGCATGAACAGGTATAAAACGTATGAGGAAATAACGAGGACTACTCCGAAGTGCCTTGTGAACATGCTAGCCTCCTCCAATGAGAGCTTTCTCAATGACGCATACATAGCGCCTCTCGGGAGGTCCCTAACCATGTCACCTCGGTCCGACCTCATAGAACTCGTGCAAACACCACATCCGTTGTCCCTTAAACTCACAATCTTCCCCATGAGAGCTTTATCGATGGCGCACGCATAGCGCCTCTCGGGGGATATCTGAATTTTGCCTTCGATCAACAACAAATAGGTACAACAACATGGTTATAGATGCAATAGTTAAAAACCAACAACATATATTTTCAGGAAAATACATTTCAGATATGCAACATAATTTCATGCAAGAGAACAATAAGAGTTTGCATACAAGAGTCTCACAAAACACATTTCATGCAATAGGAGTCTCACATAAGGAAACAAAAAAAATAGGATTTGGAGTATAGGATTCTCACATTGAACTTAATTTGGAATTCCTTAAAATTTGTGTCCAACCTCGAAACATGTGCCCGAATAATTTTCTGGATTCGGGCATGCTCTTCTGGCCCCAAATTAATTCCTAGAATTTTTTGAAATTTTTGAAAGCTTCTCCCCTATTTTTTCCTATTTTTCCTTCATTTGTCCCCTATTTTTTTTCCTATTTGTGGTACAGTTGTGATGTCCATGTAATATATCTTGTAGACGTCTTGAACAGTTTTCTATATGATCAATAAAGTATTATGGTTATATACCATATCAGGTTCGATCTAACTTCCGTATTCGTAATTATACCACATGTCTTAGCTATTTGTTTATTGGGTTTGTTAGACTGAGAAGGTGAAATTGAGATTTTTGAGAATTGTATGTTGTATATTGATGGTTACGGTGTGAAAAATAAAAAGAATTCCTGAAATCCTAAGTTATAACACGCCCAAAAAATTTGGGGTGTTACACATGTCTAGTGACACATTCTTCAACATTGATCACTTATGTACTTGTCTAAGCATCCCCATTGCTATGGGTGTGAGACCCCCATTGCTATCAGATAGCAAAAACATAACACATACAAGTCTTACCATAATTGTCAATGTCTATTCTTGACATTGATACGATTTAGGACATTTAATGATTTCTAGAAACTATGATGCATCATCTCACATCTTTATAGATTAATCACAATAGACATCATATGGACTTCTATCCACTTTCATTCGGTCATTACAATAATAATGAGAAACTAATAGAACGACTTTTTGTGAAATTAAATAACTCTTTATTCAATAATAAATATGATTACAATTGTTAATGTACAACATGCCAATTTGATTGGGTCTAGAGCACCTACACTAACATATTTCTCTTTTTCTTCTTATCTTTCTCATTCTTTCTTGTCGGATATCAACTGCTAGCAAGAATGATGTTGTTAGATTGGTTTATTTCCTAGCGAGTGGGAACCCTTTTTCGACAAGCTCGAAACTCCCTCAAATCTCATCGAAGATAGCTCCAAATACTCTCAATTTTTCTCACACTCAGAAGAGAAAAAATCCTCTTCTCTTAACCCTTGATGTTGGATTGGGACGTGATATGGCACACACCAAGAGGGGGGTGAATTGGTTGTATTAAAAAAAATGATAGAACTTAAAAAACTTTTTGATACAAATTGAAGTTTTACTGATTTAAAACGTCAAACATTTAAAGTGACAAATGTAAATTTACAAAAATAAATATGTGAACCAAGTGAGGAATAATGAAATGCTTGGAAAGATAAATAGATCAAAGAACACAAGCACAAGAAAACATAAGGATTTATAGTGGTTCGGTTTAAGCCAAGCCTAATCCACTACCTTAACTCCTCACTAAGGATTTTGTAAATAATCCACTAAAACCTCATACTTAACCAAGTAGGCCTTCTAGTCCAAGACTAAGAAATTACAAACCTCTTGCTTATACAAGCAAGCCCTCTAGCACCTAGTTATGAATTACAACCCCTTGCTTTTACGAGCAAGTCCTCTAGTATAACAAGGTAGGAAAATAAAAGTGATACAAATGAAAGTGAGAAGTTAAGAGTTGACACTCTTAGTTACAAGTTCTCTTATAATGAAAACAAGGTTTGAATGAATTAATACAAGTTAAAATCAAAGCCTTGAAGAGAGAAAAATGAAGCACAGTCACTGTAAATACAAACAAATATAAATATAAGCTCAAATCAATTCATTCATGTCCATTAGTCTCTACTTGATCTCCTTGATATGTATTTATAGGCTTCCCAAAAGTTTTGCCCGAAACTAGCTGTTATTGAGCCATTGGAGAATGAGAAACTAGCCGTTGGAGATTGTCAGAGACACAAATTGTCGATAAACTAAATAGGTTAGTCAACTATATTTTTGAATAAAAATAAGACATAGTCAACAAAGCTAGACCCATAGTCGACAAAACAAAAAATGTGAAGAAAATTTCCACTATGATACACAAGGATAGTCGATAGAACAATTATAGTAGTCGATAGGATAAATAAGATAGTTGACAGAACACAAGATAGTCGACAGATGCCTATGCATAGTCGACAGTTGCAAGGTACATAGTCAACAGATGAAGCACATAGTCTATAGATAGAAGACATAGTCGACAGAAGCAATAGAGATAGTTGACAGAATGAAATATGCAGTCAACAGATGAAGCTTGATGATACAAAACAATACAAGTAAATGTTCTCATTTTGTTTAATTTATATTTTACCTTCTATTTACTTTAATATATAAATGTAAATAAGAAAGTATCCCCTATTTGGATTCAATAAAAATATCCAAAAAATCAAAATCCAAAACCATAAGAAAATAGAATTTTGGTTTTAGTATAAACTCAGGATTTAACAAATTTACCACTCTTAAAATACATACATTCTATTTATTGAAAAATTTAATAAAAATCATTTTAACAACAATGAATACTAGCTATCAAAATACTGGAAGATAGTTTTTTAAAAAGAAAACATTTTTATATATGTCTCCTTATAAGATGTTAACCTTCTAGACTTAGAAAAATATGACTTTGAAATCTCGATACTTGAAATTCATTTGGTTTTCATTCTCACAAAGTAACACTTGATATTGAAATTGATTTATGTTGAAAACCGCAACCTTGATTCATAACTTAGGGATTAAATAAAATATTATTTTCATCATAAAAACTAAGTATACAAAAGTAAAGCAACACTTGAATCCTCTTAAAGTGGCCTTGATGTTATGACTATTTCTTAGTGAACCACTGCCTTATTTATACTCAAAACCATCACCTCAATTGTCATATCTATGGCTATTTTTGTTGACCACACCCTTAGGCCATTTATGGTCTATCCCTGCTATCATTTTAGGCCATCATGTTGTTAGAAAATAAGAGCCTGAAGCCTTACAGTGCAGTGACAAGTTTTTGTTGTGTTCACATTATAGGTTTCAAGAATTACACTTTTACACCCTTAATTTTCCTTAATTCCTCTTGACCCTTCTTCCTAGGTTCTTAGTTTTCACAAAACTTCATTAAAACCCAATTTATTTTAAGTATTTGGCAACACCCACATATTTTGGAAAATTATATTTGCACCCCAAAACTTTTAATGAATTATATTAGTACCTGAAATTTCAAAATCATCAAAATACCCTTAGGACAATAATCTGAATTTCCAAAACACCCTCAAGCCATTTGTTTTCTTTTTAGAAAAATTAACATGTCAATTTTCTTAAAAACCTTAGGTATTACAACCTGTATAAAGAAAAACAAAAAACACTATCCTAAGACTTAGGTATGATAAGGCTACTCGATATGTAAGTTAGTGAGAAATTCAATGGAGAATTGAAAGCTATGAGAATTATAATGATTTTATAGATTTGGCTTATCTCTTGAGCTCCTTTTATACTTTTTAGGTAATGATAAAGATAAAAAAGATTAACCCCACCTATATTATAGAGGATTAGTTGATTGTCTTTTGCCATGCGAGCACAAGATGAAATTGAATTTTACTAAATTGGTGTTAATTATTTATCTTAAGATATTAGAGGTTGAGATACGTGACATCAAGGAGACCTGGATTGTCAATCCATTAATCTCCTTACAAAGGTTAGATTTATCTACTCTCTAAATCTCAACGATCGCTTTGAGTTGAGGGCTTGACTTGATATATCGTAGAGGTCTTCTTGATTGAGATGCTTGCTTGATAGATTTTTTGGTGTTATCTAGATAATGCTTCTCTTTAGTTTGCTTGG
The DNA here is from genome assembly GCA_036245055.1 of Diospyros kaki. Lineage (NCBI taxonomy): Eukaryota > Viridiplantae > Streptophyta > Magnoliopsida > Ericales > Ebenaceae > Diospyros > Diospyros kaki. The sequence goes on from BSEG01000003.1 coordinate 12,630,924, forward strand.
AGTATGTTTCAATGTTTATTTTCAACCTTGATTAGGTTTCCTTGTCCTTCTTTATCTTAGTTTTCCTTGCATATTAAGTCTAAGTAGAGTCTTTATCGTTTTTTATATTTGTTTTAACTTTGTATCAGATTGAATAGTCAAAGTCAAAATGTTGATGATTAAGCATTGCCTAATGATGTGGTTTACATGACTTAGGCTCGCCTTTAAGGGCAAATCTAGGATTTATTACCTTGGGGGCTTCAATTTTTTTTTTCTATTGTGAGCTTCACCAATAAGAGAAAAAAAAAAAGACAAAAATAGGAGTTTAAAGAACTTTGTATGCATATTTAACATAATTCATTAACTTAACCCAAGTTACTTCATTTTTTATAAAAAAAAAAAAAATTAGGTGGGCTTCAGCCTAGGGGCCGATAGGCTAGATCCGCCCCTGCTTGCCTTGTTGACGTGTCACATTTATTTTTTGGACATTATTTGAATTTTCCCACTTCATTAGTTTAATATTTTTTTAACTTAGGAAGTTAACTAAATGTTTTTCTATCAAGCTCATTCATTCTGGATTATTTAATAGGCATTTATTTGAAAATATGTCATTCCATCCATATATCGCTTATTGCTTCTAAGCATTCAGCTTCAAACTCAAGGTTTTGTAATGTGCCTTCGAACATTTTAATATTCTCGTCATGTGTTAATATGAGCTTCATTTGATCCCAAGGGTCAGGAAGAGATTAAATGATGGCTAGGACCTATTACTCATCAATAAGGTTGTTTCTAAAAGCTTTTAGGTCAAATCATATTTGACGTCAGTCTTAAATGCTCATGCATGGTCACACTTGCGAGCATCCTGTACATGTCAAATTTTAGGGTCAAAACCTACAACTTCATAACTTAGTACCACCATATTTTACTTTCAGAGTAATCAACATGTCTTTTGTTGTTTTATATTCTTCGAACTCTCTAATGAGATCATTATGGATCCTTTTTAACATTGTAAAACACTAGCAACGATCATTCTTTTACCGGATTTGGTGAGATAGGAGTTTTGTCTAATATGTTGGAGATTATTCATCGAGTTCAATCATAATATTAGTTAGAGTTTCTAGAACACCCTATTCTTCTAATAAGTATTGAATTTTTTGTCATTCAATTTCTCTCCCTTGTTAAGATTGATGATAACATTTTTTCTAATGACATAAATTAGGAAAATAAAATTTGTTATGAGTTGCAAGATCAAAATTACTCATATATCCCAAAATCATCTCCATGCTAACCAAGTAATTTATTAGGTTGCACGGAAACAGAAATGAAAAACATTTTCGATACGAAATGAAAATGAGGAAACATATATTTTTTTTTTAAAAAAAATAAGCGTAAACAATTTCAAAATGAGGAACGTTTCCATCTTCATGCTTCACTATTAGTTTATAATTACACCCTTAATGTATTTAATATGCAAAAATAGGGAATATCATGGTGCAATTTAAATAATTGAGATGTATAATTGTGCCCAACGATTAAAATTAAAGCGTGCATACACTCTAGCATATCTCTTTAGGTTCAATAATCTATTTAAAAATTTTATGGCATTCACAACAAGTACTTAGAAAATTATATTTCCAAAATTTTCATGCATAGGAATAATTTTCTAAAATTAATCATGCTATCTATTTTATTTTATTATATTTTATTTTTTCACTCCATTAAAAACCTTTTATTTTCTTTTATTTAATGGGCTAGCCCAGGAAACTAGTTGTAACCCAACCCAGCTGTATATTTAAGCTAGTTCGCATTTTCAAAATTAGCCCAAAGAGGTCTGACCCAAAAACAAAAAGAATCCCAAAGGGGCTTGGTTTTAACCCAGCCCAGCTGGCTAAAGAAAACAGCCCAAAGGGGCCTTGACCAAACTCTACAAATATAAACAATATTAGATATGCCAACGAAAAGACATACTAGTTACATACCTTAATAGCTTCAAGATCAGTCTTGTATTACGAGTTTCCAGGTGTTCCAAAACAGCAAATCTTCAATGTTCCCGGTGTATGGTTGTTAATAGAATAATTACTAACACCCACAGTATTAACCTCACAGAGCCCATCTTTTAGATAGTATATGGGAAGAGAAATTTGTATTTTCAACTGTCTAAATCTGTGGAAGGAGTTACCTATTTATAAGTAATTAGTGATATCGATAACTAACTTTCTTTTTTATCATAAATAAATTAAGAGATAAATCTTATCCTAATAGGATGAAATAAATCATATCTCTCAATTATATTCAATAAATGAGAAAATAAATCATATCCCTAATAGAATAAGATAACCTATATTTCTCAATTATCCTAAATAAGAGAGATGGCTATTTAATTTATCTATTATCTATTTATCTCGAACAAATACAAGACAGTTATGACCATTTGATAGTTATCTGTTATCTATTTATCTGGCTTTCAAATGGCTAATGTTACAACTCTTTTGTCTAATTGTGGTCCCTACCATGGTTTTTTTCTGGTAACAACAGAGGTCAACGACATCAATGGTGGGGAAAGTCAATTTTTAGTCAGCAAAGAGAAACAATGCTTCTTTTATTTTCCTTATGAAGCACTTCACGTTAGTCATAAACAACTCTGTAAAATAGTGATGGTTTCTTTCTTCACCAATTGTGATGGGTCTCACAGTAGGTAACATTTATGGTTGTTGCTATGTAGAATAGTCTCCTCATCTAATTGTAATGTCACACATGGAACAAAACAAAATCTCAATGTTTGGATTTTTCTTTTGAAATCACTTCTCTTTCTAATTGAATTTATGTTAAATCATGATCGTTGCATATTCAACCATGACTTGGTCATAATCGTTCAAATCGAATCGTGCACATTTCATCAATATTGAGGGAAAACAATAATTAAGAATTTTAGTGTAAGTTAACCTTAATTTCTATGTATATTGTAACACCCCGCCTTCCAGGGCATTAGTATATGCTAGGATTTTTTTTTTTTTTCATTTACATCAAGCATAACCGACAATAAATCCTCAACATAACATTTATTTAATAACACTCCCAAATATAACAAAGGAATGAAACATTTATTTTACATAAGCGGAAGCAAGATCAGAACCTTGAAAACATAACTTATGCGGGTACATACATACTGTTCACCCGACATAGCATTACAGACAACATAAAACTCTAACCGATACATCTGAATAAAATATATTATTCTAGTCCCACATGGGACCCTTAAAATTTCCACCACGATCATGCCTCGACCACTTCTTTGCCCTTCCGGCCGCTTGCCTCACCTGGAACGTGGAATATTCCAGGGACACAGTCCAATATTAGAAAATGAAATCTTCTAAGTGAGGGTTAGATAAATATGAATGAATGATGCATGATGCATTTATATGAATAAAATATACCCATAATGTAACTTCCCAGGCATCCCCAGCCCGGTTAGGAATCCTAGGCAAATCCCGAACCTCTGCGGGATAGGCCTAACGTTATTCCCTCAACGCCCTAGGGGAATTACGGCTACACTCTGAGGGTATCATCCCAACCCCATGCACAAGATCAATATGACAAATAAATATCATGTTGTGCATACATCACGCTTTTTCATGCAACAGTAATACGAATGAAGACGATCATATCATAAGAAAATATCATGCATGGAAAGGAAATCATATCATATAAGGGCTATAAGGACAAAACCACTCACCTTTTTTTGATTTTTGGGTTGCCTCGAAAAACGTGAAACTCGCCTCGATTTGCGTGCCAATCTCGATTTTCGCACCAAATGTCTCACCTCACTTCCCAAAGCACCCTAGGCAAGATATTTACTTATTTAATCAATAAAACCTATTTTTTCTCAATTTTCTTGCCTTTTTCTCTATTTTTCCTTACTAATATTCCAAAATAAATACCTACACTTAATTTTTTTCAAATATTTTTACATAGAAAATTCTAAAATAATTTTCCAAGACATTTAAAAAAAACTGCACAAAAAACCAAGCTTGCACGCGCCCACACGTGCTGGCGCGTGTTAGGGCGAGTGAGACTGGCGCGTGGGGCCCACGCGCCGGTCGTCTTCTCCGGTGAAGGCCTCGCCGGAAAATTACAAAACCGATGCCAATAGAAAGCTTATGAAAAATCGATCCTAGGGGTACCTGATTGGGCTCCAAAGGAGGTCCGGAAGTGCTCGAACGAAGCCCTCGAAGTCTCGGCCAGGCGGATCGCCTAGGGTTCCGGCGAGCTTCAATTACCCCTTCAAATCACGACCAAAACGCCTGAAAATCTCCAAAAATGGCCTTCAACCTATGGGCAACAAAAGCCCTCTATCCTTTCCTCTCAATTTGTTCGAAATGACCCTCGATTTGAAGCTCCAATTTTGCAAACTTTCGGCCTCTTCGTCCGCTATTTATAGGCGATCCTCACGCCACCAAATGGCCTTGGTTGGTTTGCCCATTGCCTTAAGCTTCTTCCCCTCCCCCGGATCGACCCAAAAACATCGTCACCCGACCAAAACATCGGGTTGCAGGTCGCGACATCGCGACCTGCATTCTGGTCGGATTTTGTTTCCAAAATCCGACCAACTCGAGGCCCAACGACGGCACTCGAGTGATCCTTGGCCTTCCCCGACCATCCCTCGTGAATGCCCATGGCTCATTTTGGCCGGTCGGCGACCGTGCGTGGCCTGGTCGATTTTCATGGCTGCCATTTTTGATTTTTTACAGTTTTGCCTCATCAGATTTGGTTTTCACGATTTGGCCCATTTCCTCACAACCCCTAGACTTTTGGTAATTGCCATTAGGTCCCTTAAGCTTTGTTCTTTCAACTTCACTTTTGTAACTTTTTCAAAAAATGACATTTTGACCCCCCTCGGGTAAGTTTGAAAAATTGCACTTTGGCCCGTTTCTTCGTTTTGGCTCTAAATGTACTCGTTTCTTCCTGAAACTTTCGAAGGGTTGTTCTACTCGACAAACCGAAGCTTCCCTTAGCTTCCGTTATCATTTCGGGAGTCTCCTACGAAGATTCGGTTTCACAGCCTAAATGGCAGCTGCATTTTTGCTGTACCGAAAATCGTTCCCAATTCCATTTCTTTTAGTCCTAAAAATCACGCCTCGGTATGCTCGTTAAAGGCGTCCCTATTTCCTTAATCATTTAAGCTTCAGGGTACTCCCTTCGACTGATTCGGTAAATTTTTCAGGCTTTTTTGATACCGAATTTCCCCGAATTTTCGATTTTCTTTCAAATTAATAACCCAAAGTTCTTGGGTATTATATTCTCCCCTCCTTAAAGAAATTTCGTCCTCGAAATTTTCGTATTCTTACCTACTAAGACATCAGTACTGGACTAATAATCTCGCAAAAGCAACGACTTTTATCTCTTAGTCGAGCATTATCATTTATGCATTTCTAAACACATCAATTGCATCTCTAACATATGTAAGGTCTATCGGGTATATTGGGTTTTTGAACAGAATATCCCGTTGTAGCTCTTTACCATCGGCCACATACATCAAAAATAACCAATAATATCACAAGTACAAACGTACTATTCACAATCATCTCTTCATTTCACAATATTTTTGACAACCTTTACATAGAAAATTACAAACATTTGCTACATTCATTCTATTTCCTCGAACAACAGGGGATATTTTTCCCTAATCGTATCCTCGAGCTCCCACGTAGCTTCTTCCTCAGTGTGATTTCTCCATTGGATCTTTACCAGTGGTATAACTTTATTCCTCAAGATTTGGTCACGCCGATCTAAGATTCGCTCGGGCGACTCTGGATAGGTCAAATCATCTCTTAGCTCAATTGCTTCCACCCGAATTTCTTGGGTCGGGTCCTGAATATGCCTCCGAAGCTGAGACACATGGAAGACATCATGGATGTTGGACAAGCTAATGGGAAGTTCTAGACGATAAGCCAATGGTCCAACTCTTTCTTTAACAAGATAAGGTCCAATAAATGGAGGTCTTAATTTACCTTTCTTCTTTCCTCGAGTCGCTAAGTGTTGAGGCGATACTTTTAGGTATACAAAATCTCCTATCTCGAATTCCAAATCTCGCCTCCTTTTGTCCGCATAAGACTTTTGACGACTTTGTGCGGCTCAGATTCTCTCTTAGATCTTTCGAATCTTTTCTGTAGTCTGCTGAACCAACTCTGGTCCCAGTATTTGCCTCTCTCCTACCTTAGTCCAACAGATAGGTGATCGACATTTTCTTCCATATAAAGCCTCACAGGGTGCCATTCCTATACTGCTATGGTAGCTGTTATTATAAGAAAACTCTACTAAGGGTAGATGCTCTTCCCAATTACACTCAAAATCTAAGGCACATGACCTCAGCATATCCTCTAACGTTTGAATGGTCCTTTCAGACTGTCCATCTGTCTGCGGATGATAAGCCGTACTAAGGTTCAATTGCGTCCCCATGCACTCTTGCAAGCTTCCCCAAAATCTTGAGGTAAACCTCGGATCTCGATCGGAGACTATGCTTACTGGCGTACCATGAAGCCTAATTATTTCACTAATATATTGTTCCGCAAATTTTCGTACCGGCCTATCCATCCTTGTAGGCAAGAAGTGGGCTGACTTCGTTAGCCTATCTACGATGAACCAAATTGCATCGTTGCCTTTCTGACCCTTGGGAAACCCTGTCACAAAATCCATCGTGACATGCTCCCATTTCCACTCTGGAATATCTAAGGGTCTCATAAGTCCAGCTGGTCTCTGGTGCTCGATCTTTACCCTCTGGCATGTATCACATTGTGCTACCTTCCTTGCCACACTTGTCTTCATTCCCGGCCACCAATAGATCTCTCGGAGATCTCTATACATTTTTGTAGCTCCTGGGTGTACTGTATAACGAGTTCTGTGGGCTTCATTCAAAATTCTTTGCCTCAAATCCTTTGAGTTTGGCACGTAAATCCTTCCCTGAAACCTCAGTATGCCATCATGCATTTCAAAATCAGATCTCTTAGGCTGGCCATGCTTGTCCACTCATAACCGTTTGTCATCCACATATGCCTCTCGTATTTCGTTCATCAAATCTAGTTGAACTACCATGCCAGCGATAAGAACGGACAATTCCTTGGGCACTACACTCACCGTCAGATGGCTAAAAGCCTCTAACATTTGCCACTCACAAGCCATCATTCCGGCCATAGAGATAGGCACATTCCTACTCAGTGCGTCAGCCACCACATTGGCACGCCCTGGGTGATATCGTATGGTGCAGTCGTAGTCCTTCAGAAACTCCATCCATCGTCGCTGCCTAAGGTTCAACTCCTTTTGTGAAAATACGTACTGTAGGCTCTTGTGGTCTGTGAATACCTCAAAGGTTTCACCATATAAATAATGTCTCCATAGCTTCAGAGCATATATCACGGCCGCCAATTCCAGATCATGAGTCGGGTAATTTACTTCATGCCTCCTCAACTGTCGTGATCCATACGCGATCACTCTGTCGTGTTGCATTAACACACAACCCAGACCTATCTTAGAGGCATCCGTATATACAACGAATCCTCCGGGCCCACCTGGCGTTGCTAAAACAGGTGCTGTGGTTAATATATCTTTAAGTTCTTGGAAACTTTCCTCACACTTAGCAGTCCATTCAAACTTGACATCTTTTCGAATGAGCTTTGTCATCGACGAAGCTATCTTCGAAAATCCCTCCACGAATCTTCGATAGTAGCCTGCCAATCCTAAGAAGCTTCGTACCTCAGTCACATTTGTTGGTTGCTTCCACCGCTGAACAGCCTCAATTTTTGTCGGATCTACCGAGATTCCTTCCTCAGAGATTACATGTCCAAGAAACGCAACTTGAGGTAGCCAAAACTCGCACTTCGAGAACTTGGCGTACAATTGATGTTTCCTGAGAGTTCCTAGTACCAACCTTAGGTGTTCTTCATGATCGCTCTCATTTGAGGAATATATCAATATATCGTCTATGAAAACTATCACAAACTGATCTAAATAGGGTCGGAACACCCTATTCATGAGATCCATAAACGCCGCTGGAGCATTCGTTAATCCAAAAGGCATCACGAAATACTCAAAATGGCCATACCTTGACCGAAAAGCGATTTTCGAAATATCTTCCGGTTTAATCCTTAACTGGTAGTATCCAGACCTTAAGTCAATCTTGGAAAATATTTTCGCTCCTTTCAATTGGTCGAACAACTCATCGATCCTTGGAAGTGGATACTTATTCTTTATTGTGACGTTGTTCAACTGGCGATAGTCAGTACACATCCTTAAACTTCCATCCTTCTTCTTTACAAATAGCACAGGTGCACCCCACGGCGACGTGCTTGGCCTAATAAATCCTTTATCGGTCAGTTCTTGCAACTGACTTCTCAACTCTCTCATTTCCGCCGGAGCCATTCGATATGGAGGAATCGATATCGGTTTGGTTCCCGGCACTAGTTCAATTGAGAACTCAATCTCCCGAGGTGGCGGTAGTCCTGGTAGGTCTTCTGGAAACACATCTTCGTAGTCTCGTACTATCTGCACCTCCTTGATCTTTGGTATTTCTTTTTCTTCCAAATGAGCGTAGGCTATATATCCATGAGCTCCTCGATTTATTAACTTCTCCGCCGTAATGGCTGAAACTATGTTTCCATTTTTGGGATCACCCTGTCCCCGAAAGTTGACCCATTCCCCTTCGGGTTTCTTTATGGTCATTATCTTTCTTCGACAATCTATATTGGCGTCATATCTGGATAAGAAATCCATTCCTAGGATTACGTCGAAATCGTACACCTCTAGCAAAATTAGATTGACTTTAAATTGAGCATTACTTAAACTAATTTCGCATTCTTCTACCACTTTAGATGACTTTTCACTCTTACCCATGGGTGTCGAAATTATCATCGGAGATTCCATAGGTTTAGTCTCTACCCCCAAATTCCCAGCCAAAGCATAAGACATAAATGAATGCGTTGACTCAGGGTCTATCAATGCATGAACAGGGGTATCCAATATGAAGAGCGTACCTTGCACGACTGTTGGATTGGTCCCCACATCTTCCTTGGTGAGGTTGTAGACACGTCCCTGACGAGTCCCACGAGCCTCTTCTACCTTTTCTACTGGTCCAGCAGCTTGTCCAAGTTTTGGCCTTTTTGGGCAGTTACTCGAGTAGTGCCCAGGTTGATTACACTGAAAGCACACTACCCTTGACAGATCTTTTGTTGGCATGGGAGGCATCTCCTTCCTTTTGCGACAATCCCTGCTAATATGCCCTTGCTTTCCACAGAAGTAGCAGACAGTCGTTCCTGCTAAGCACTTTCTCCCTGGATGGTTCTTTTTGCACTTGAAACAAGGCTTGCCACTTTGGAGATTTTTGTTTCCCGTTTTCTGCTCTGGGTCTCTTTTTACCTCCACTGACCTGATCTGTTTCACCTGCAGAAGGTTCCTCTCCGTCATTAAAGCTTTACTCAAAGCTTCTTCATACGACTCAATTGACCAGGTGCTCAGAGCCTGCAATAGATCCACTTTAAGTCCTGACATGAATTTCTGAGCCTTCTGCCATTCGTCGGCATCATACATTGGCACATACTTAATGAGCTGATTAAACTTAGTGTCGTATTGAGCTACCGACATTTCTTCAGTTTGCTTCAGATTGGCAAACTCCCAGCTCTTCTCTTGCTTCCAGCTAAGAGGGAAGTATTTCTCATTGAAGGCTTTCTTAAAGGCCTCCCAGACTGACGTTGGGGTCTCATCAGTTTCGGATCCAAGCCTCGAGCGGGTCCTTTGCATTGCTCGCTCCGCAGTCTGCCACCATTTTCCAGCTTCTTCTTCTAGCATGAAAGTGGCACAGTTTAACTTGTCCTCATCGTTAAACTGGAGATGTCGAAACAACTTTTCTGTCTGCTCCAACCAATACTCAGCCATACTAGGGTCATCATTGGTTTTCCCCTTAAATATTGGTGGTCGTTGACGTCGGTATTGTTCCAGCACTTTCTCGGTAGGTCTGGCTGGTTCTCCTCTCGTCGTATGGGTTAAGAGGTTCTCTATAACCCTCTCAATACGATCCAAACGTCCTTCAGGCACTGTTGACTCTGTCATTGGTTCATCTGTCCTGACGCTGCTACTGTAGCGGCGATTACCACTACTTCTTACGTCTTCTATTCCCCGATTGGGGCTGACAGGAGTCATATTTCCTTGTTGTCTTGTTGTTACCATCTGAAAAGGCAAGACAAAACAAAATCTTATTTCCACGAGAATTTCTTTCAACAGGAAACTTCTTTTTATATATAACATGATATATAACATCGTTTTATGAGAAACGTAAAGCACACATCTAAAACATCAGTAAGCGAAGTAAATTGTCCACGATTCTTTTTATGGGTTGGCTGGCTTCCAGACCCAAACATCATCGCTTATAGTATCGTCATCAGACTCGACCTCGGGTCCTTCGAGGTTATCGTGCTCGGTCACTCCTTCTTCTTCGTCATCGTCCGAGCTAAGGTAGCCGGCGCCCATCATATCGGCTACCACCATGTCCTCCCAATCTCCTTCGGACTCGGACGATTCGTCTTCCTCCGGATCTTCATCTCCCTCGAGTTCACCTTCATCTTCGAGCATGTTGAGGGCATGATCACGGAACTGCTGGCAGAAGAAGAACAAAGATGCATAGTTGCCTTGAAGGTAAAGTCCTTCGGCCAGGTCTCTCCATACTCCTTCCATATGATCTATAAGGAAGTTTACTTGAGCGGTCATTAGAGTTGGCCGAACAAAACTGCTTGGCGGCACATCTCTTAATATCCCTTCGAGAAGGTCCAAGCGTCCGAAGACATCCACCACTATAGGCTCGTTATCTGCCCAATGGCTGATCCAATGCGTTACCCAGAACTGCTCAAGATAATCGTTTTCCATACTGCATCAAGAAACCAGTTAGATTTTCTACTATTCACCGAGAACAGTAGCCATTCAGTGTTTTGTACAAGAATAGTGTATCAGGTAAGTTCCCAGGAAAGAGTGGTGGGTCACAATGGACACACTTAAGTACCAAATCTTTCCTTAGCCAGAACTAGCCTAGACATGCACACCCCAGTACATCACACCTAAGTCACTTAAGTCATAATCTCTATATCATCGATCTCCTAATCTATAGGTAAGGATTTCTAAGTCTAAGTTATCTAATCATTGAGTTCGTAAATTCCTAAAGATCTAACATGATTTTCCAAATAAAAATTTGGCTCTGATACCAACTGTAACACCCCGCCTTCCAGGGCATTAGTATATGCTAGGATTTTTTTTTTTTTCATTTACATCAAGCATAACCGACAATAAATCCTCAACATAACATTTATTTAATAACACTCCCAAATATAACAAAGGAATGAAACATTTATTTTACATAAGCGGAAGCAAGATCAGAACCTTGAAAACATAACTTATGCGGGTACATACATACTGTTCACCCGACATAGCATTACAGACAACATAAAACTCTAACCGATACATCTGAATAAAATATATTATTCTAGTCCCACATGGGACCCTTAAAATTTCCACCACGATCATGCCTCGACCACTTCTTTGCCGTTCCGGCCGCTTGCCTCACTTGGAACGTGGAATATTCCAGGGACACAGTCCAATATTAGAAGATGAAATCTTCTAAGTGAGGGTTAGATAAATATGAATGAATGATGCATGATGCATTTATATGAATAAAATATACCCATAATGTAACTTCCCAGGCATCCCCAGCCCGGCTAGGAATCCTAGGCAAATCCCGAACCTCTGCGGGATAGGCCTAACGTTATTCCCTCAACGCCCTAGGGGAATTATGGCTACACTCTGAGGGTATCATCCCAACCCCATGCACAAGATCAATATGACAAATAAATATCATGTTGTGCATACATCACGCTTTTCCATGCAACAGTATACGAATGAAGACGATCATATCATAAGAAAATATCATGCATGGAAAGGAAATCATATCATATAAGGGCTATAAGGACAAAACCACTCACCTTTTTTTTGATTTTTGGGTTACCTCAAAAAACGTGAAACTCGCCTCGATTTGCGTGCCAATCTCGATTTTCGCACCAAATGTCTCACCTCACTTCCCAAAGCACCCTAGGCAAGATATTTACTTATTTAATCAATAAAACCTATTTTTTCTCAATTTTCTTGCCTTTTTCTCTATTTTTCCTTACTAATATTCCAAAATAAATACCTACACTTAATTTTTTTCAAATATTTTTACATAGAAAATTCTAAAATAATTTTCCAAGACATTTAAAAAAAATTGCACAAAAAACCAAGCTTGCACGCGCCTACACGCGCTGGCGCGTGTTAGGGCGAGTGAGACTGGCGCGTGGGGCCCACGCGCCGGTCGTCTTCTCCGGTGAAGGCCTCGCCGGAAAATTACAAAACCGATGCCAATAGAAAGCTTATGAAAAATCGATCCTAGGGGTACCTGATTGGGCTCAAAAGGAGGTCCGGAAGTGCTCGAACGAAGCCCTCGAAGTCTCGGCCAGCGGACCGCCTAGGGTTCCGGCGAGCTTCAATTACCCCTTCAAATCACGACCAAAACGCCTGAAAATCTCCAGAAATGGCCTTCAACCTATGGGCAACAAAAGCCCTCTATCCTTTCCTCTCAATTTGTTCGAAATGACCCTCGATTTGAAGCTCCAATTTTGCAAACTTTCGGCCTCTTCGTCCGCTATTTATAGGCGATCCTCACGCCACCAAATGGCCTTGGTTGGTTTGCCCATTGCCTTAAGCTTCTTCCCCTCCCCCGGATCGACCCAAAACCATCGTCACCCGACCAAAACATCGGGTTGCAGGTCGCGACATCGCGACCTGCATTCTGGTCGAATTTTGTTTCCAAAATCCGACCAACTCGAGGCCCAACCACGGCACTCGAGTGATCCTTGGCCTTCCCCGACCATCCCTCGTGAATGCCCATGGCTCATTTTGGCCGGTCGGCGACCGTGCGTGGCCTGGTCGATTTTCATGGCTGCCATTTTTGATTTTTTACAGTTTTGCCTCATCAGATTTGGTTTTCATGATTTGGCCCATTTCCTCACAACCCCTAGACTTTTGGTAATTGCCATTAGGTCCCTTAAGCTTTGTTCTTTCAACTTCACTTTTGCAACTTTTTCAAAAAATGACATTTTGACCCCCCTCGGGCAACTTTAAAAAATTGCACTTTGGCCCGTTTCTTCTTTTTGGCTCTAAATGTACTCGTTTCTTCCTAAAACTTTCGAAGGGTTGTTCTACTCGACAAGCCGAAGCTTCCCTTAGCTTCCGTTATCATTTCGGGAGTCTCCTACGAAGATTCGGTTTCACAGCCTAAATGGCAGCTGCATTTTTGCTGTACCGAAAACCGTTCCCAATTCCATTTCTTTCAGTCCTAAAAATCACACCTTGGTATGCTCGTTAAAGGCGTCCCTATTTCCTTAATCATTTAAGCTTCAGGGTACTCCCTTCGACTGATTCGGTAAATTTTTCAGGCTTTTTTGATACCGAATTTCCCCGAATTTTCGATTTTCTTTCAAATTAATAACCCAAAGTTCTTGGGTATTATATTCTCCCCTCCTTAAAGAAATTTCGTCCTCGAAATTTTCGTATTCTTACCTACTAAGACATCAGTACTGTACTAATAATCTCGCAAAAGCAACGACTTTTATCTCTTAGTCGAGCATTATCATTTATGCATTTCTAAACACATCAATTGCATCTCTAACATATGTAAGGTCTATCGGGTATATTGGGTTTTTGAACAGAATATCCCGTTGTAGCTCTTTACCATCGGCCACATACATCAAAAATAACCAATAATATCACAAGTACAAACGTACTATTCACAATCATCTCTTCATTTCACAATATTTTTGACAACCTTTACATAGAAAATTACAAACATTTGCTACATTCATTCTATTTCCTCGAACAACAGGGGATATTTTTCCCTAATCGTATCCTCGAGCTCCCACGTAGCTTCTTCCTCAGTGTGATTTCTCCATTGGATCTTTACCAGTGGTATAACTTTATTCCTCAAGATTTGGTCACGCCGATCTAAGATTCGCTCGGGCGACTCTGGATAGGTCAAATCATCTCTTAGCTCAATTGCTTCCACCCGAATTTCTTGGGTCGGGTCCTGAATATGCCTCCGAAGCTGAGACACATGGAAGACATCATGGATGTTGGACAAGCTAATGGGAAGTTCTAGACGATAAGCCAATGGTCCAACTCTTTCTTTAACAAGATAAGGTCCAATAAATGGAGGTCTTAATTTACCTTTCTTCTTTCCTCGAGTCGCTAAGTGTTGAGGCGATACTTTTAGGTATACAAAATCTCCTATCTCGAATTCCAAATCTCGCCTCCTTTTGTCCGCATAAGACTTTTGACGACTTTGTGCGGCTCAGATTCTGTCTTGGATCTTTCGAATCTTTTCTGTAGTCTGCTGAACCAACTCTGGTCCCAGTATTTGCCTCTCTCCTACCTTAGTCCAACAGATAGGTGATCGACATTTTCTTCCATATAAAGCCTCATAGGGTGCCATTCCTATACTGCTATGGTAGCTGTTATTATAAGCAAACTCTACTAAGGGTAGATGCTCTTCCCAATTACCCTCAAAATCTAAGGCACATGACCTCAGCATATCCTCTAACGTTTGAATGGTCCTTTCAGACTGTCCATCTGTCTGCGGATGATAAGCCGTACTAAGGTTCAATTGCGTCCCCATGCACTCTTGCAAGCTTCCCCAAAATCTTGAGGTAAACCTCGGATCTCGATCGGAGACTATGCTTACTGGCGTACCATGAAGCCTAATTATTTCACTAATATATTGTTCCGCAAATTTTCGTACCGGCCTATCCATCCTTGTAGGCAAGAAGTGGGCTGAATTCGTTAGCCTATCTACGATGACCCAAATTGCATCGTTGCCTTTCTGACCCTTGGGAAACCTTGTCACAAAATCCATCGTGACATGCTCCCATTTCCACTCTGGAATATCTAAGGGTCTCATAAGTCCAGCTGGTCTCTGGTGCTCGATCTTTACCCTCTGGCATGTATCACATTGTGCTACCTTCCTTGCCACACTTGTCTTCATTCCCGGCCACCAATAGATCTCTCGGAGATCTCTATACATTTTTGTAGCTCCTGGGTGTACTGTATAACGAGTTCTGTGGGCTTCATTCAAAATTCTTTGCCTCAAATCCTTTGAGTTTGGCACGTAAATCCTTCCCTGAAACCTCAGTATGCCATCATGCATTTCAAAATCAGATCTCTTAGGCTGGCCATGCTTGTCCACCCATAACCGTTTGTCATCCACATATGCCTCTCGTATTTCGTTCATCAAATCTAGTTGAACTACCATGCCAGCGATAAGAACGGACGATTCCTTGGGCACTACACTCACCGTCAGATGGCTAAAAGCCTCTAACATTTGCCACTCACAAGCCATCATTCCGGCCATAGAGATAGGCACATTCCTACTCAGTGCGTCAGCCACCACATTGGCACGCCCTGGGTGATATCATATGGTGCAGTCGTAGTCCTTCAGAAACTCCATCCATCGTCGCTGCCTAAGGTTCAACTCCTTTTGTGAAAATACGTACTGTAGGCTCTTGTGGTCTGTGAACACCTCAAAGGTTTCACCATATAAATAATGTCTCCATAGCTTCAGAGCATATATCACGGCCGCCAATTCCAGATCATGAGTCGGGTAATTTACTTCACGCCTCCTCAACTGTCGTGATCCATACGCGATCACTCTGTCGTGTTGCATTAACACACAACCCAGACCTATCTTAGAGGCATCCGTATATACAACGAATCCTCCGGGCCCACCCGGCGTTGCTAAAACAGGTGCTGTGGTTAATCTATCTTTAAGTTCTTGGAAACTTTCCTCACACTTAGCAGTCCATTCAAACTTGACATCTTTTCGAATGAGCTTTGTCATCGACGAAGCTATCTTCGAAAATCCCTCCACGAATCTTCGATAGTAGCCTGCCAATCCTAAGAAGCTTCGTACCTCAGTCACATTTGTTGGTTGCTTCCACCGCTGAACAGCCTCAATTTTTGTCGGATCTACCGAGATTCCTTCCTCAGAGATTACATGTCCAAGAAACGCAACTTGAGGTAGCCAAAACTCGCACTTCGAGAACTTGGCGTACAATTGATGTTTCCTGAGAGTTCCTAGTACCAACCTTAGGTGTTCTTCATGATCGCTCTCATTTGAGGAATATATCAATATATCGTCTATGAAAACTATCACAAACTGATCTAAATAGGGTCGGAACACCCTATTCATGAGATCCATAAACGCCGCTGGAGCATTCGTTAATCCAAAAGGCATCACGAAATACTCAAAATGGCCATACCTTGACCGAAAAGCGATTTTCGAAATATCTTCCGGTTTAATCCTTAACTGGTAGTATCCAGACCTTAAGTCAATCTTGGAAAATATTTTCGCTCCTTTCAATTGGTCGAACAACTCATCGATCCTTGGAAGTGGATACTTATTCTTTATTGTGACGTTGTTCAACTGGCGATAGTCAGTACACATCCTTAAACTTCCATCCTTCTTCTTTACAAATAGCACAGGCGCACCCCACGGCGACGTGCTTGGCCTAATAAATCCTTTATCGGTCAGTTCTTGCAACTGACTTCTCAACTCTCTCATTTCCGCCGGAGCCATTCGATATGGAGGAATCGATATCGGTTTGGTTCCCGGCACTAGTTCAATTGAGAACTCAATCTCCCGAGGTGGCGGTAGTCCTGGTAGGTCTTTTGGAAACACATCTTCGTAGTCTCGTACTATCTGCACCTCCTTGATCTTTGGTATTTCTTTTTCTTCCAAATGAGCGTAGGCTATATATCCATGAGCTCCTCGATTTATTAACTTCTCCGCCGTAATGGCTGAAACTATGTTTCCATTTTTGGGATCACCCTGTCCCCGAAAGTTGACCCATTCCCCTTCGGGTTTCTTTATGGTCATTATCTTTCTTCGACAATCTATATTGGCGTCATATCTGGATAAGAAATCCATTCCTAGGATTACGTCGAAATCGTACACCTCTAGCAAAATTAGATTGACTTTAAATTGAGCATTACTTAAACTAATTTCGCATTCTTCTACCACTTTAGATGACTTTTCACTCTTACCCATGGGTGTCGAAATTATCATCGGAGATTCCATAGGTTTAGTCTCTACCCCCAAATTCCCAGCCAAAGCATAAGACATAAATGAATGCGTTGACTCAGGGTCTATCAATGCATGAACAGGGGTATCCAATATGAAGAGCGTACCTTGCACGACTGTTGGATTGGTCCCCACATCTTCCTTGGTGAGGTTGTAGACACGTCCCTGACGAGTCCCACGAGCCTCTTCTACCTTTTCTACTGGTCCAGCAGCTTGTCCAAGTTTTGGCCTTTTTGGGCAGTTACTCGAGTAGTGCCCAGGTTGATTACACTGAAAGCACACTACCCTTGACAGATCTTTTGTTGGCATGGGAGGCATCTCCTTCCTTTTGCGACAATCCCTGCTAATATGCCCTTGCTTTCCACAGAAGTAGCAGACAGTCGTTCCTGCTAAGCACTTTCTCCCTGGATGGTTCTTTTTGCACTTGAAACAAGGCTTGCCACTTTGGAGATTTTTGTTTCCCGTTTTCTGCTCTGGGTCTCTTTTTACCTCCACTGACCTGATCTGTTTCACCTGCAGAAGGTTCCTCTCCGTCGTTAAAGCTTTACTCAAAGCTTCTTCATACGACTCAATTGACCAGGTGCTCAGAGCCTGCAATAGATCCACTTTAAGTCCTGACATGAATTTCTGAGCCTTCTGCCATTCGTCGGCATCATACATTGGCACATACTTAATGAGCTGATTAAACTTAGTGTCGTATTGAGCTACCGACATTTCTTCAGTTTGCTTCAGATTGGCAAACTCCCAGCTCTTCTCTTGCTTCCAGCTAAGAGGGAAGTATTTCTCATTGAAGGCTTTCTTAAAGGCCTCCCAGACTGACGTTGGGGTCTCATCAGTTTCGGATCCAAGCCTCGAGCGGGTCCTTTGCATTGCTCGCTCCGCAGTCTGCCACCATTTTCCAGCTTCTTCTTCTAGCATGAAAGTGGCACAGTTTAACTTGTCCTCATCGTTAAACTGGAGATGTCGAAACAACTTTTCTGTCTGCTCCAACCAATACTCAGCCATACTAGGGTCATCATTGGTTTTCCCCTTAAATATTGGTGGTCGTTGACGTCGGTATTGTTCCAGCACTTTCTCGGTAGGTCTGGCTGGTTCTCCTCTCGTCGTATGGGTTAAGAGGTTCTCTATAACCCTCTCAATACGATCCAAACGTCCTTCAGGCACTGTTGACTCTGTCATTGGTTCATCTGTCCTGACGCTGCTACTGTAGCGGCGATTACCACTACTTCTTACGTCTTCTATTCCCCGATTGGGGCTGACAGGAGTCATATTTCCTTGTTGTCTTGTTGTTACCATCTGAAAAGGCAAGACAAAACAAAATCTTATTTCCACGAGAATTTCTTTCAACAGGAAACTTCTTTTTATATATAACATGATATATAACATCGTTTTATGAGAAACGTAAAGCACACATCTAAAACATCAGTAAGCGAAGTAAATTGTCCACGATTCTTTTTATGGGTTGGCTGGCTTCCAGACCCAAACATCATCGCTTATAGTATCGTCATCAGACTCGACCTCGGGTCCTTCGAGGTTATCGTGCTCGGTCACTCCTTCTTCTTCGTCATCGTCCGAGCTAAGGTAGCCGGCGCCCATCATATCGGCTACCACCATGTCCTCCCAATCTCCTTCGGACTCGGACGATTCGTCTTCCTCCGGATCTTCATCTCCCTCGAGTTCACCTTCATCTTCGAGCATGTTGAGGGCATGATCACGGAACTGCTGGCAGAAGAAGAACAAAGATGCATAGTTGCCTTGAAGGTAAAGTCCTTCGGCCAGGTCTCTCCATACTCCTTCCATATGATCTATAAGGAAGTTTACTTGAGCGGTCATTAGAGTTGGCCGAACAAAACTGCTTGGCGGCACATCTCTTAATATCCCTTCGAGAAGGTCCAAGCGTCCGAAGACATCCACCACTATAGGCTCGTTATCTGCCCAATGGCTGATCCAATGCGTTACCCAGAACTGCTCAAGATAATCGTTTTCCATACTGCATCAAGAAACCAGTTAGATTTTCTACTATTCACCGAGAACAGTAGCCATTCAGTGTTTTGTACAAGAATAGTGTATCAGGTAAGTTCCCAGGAAAGAGTGGTGGGTCACAATGGACACACTTAAGTACCAAATCTTTCCTTAGCCAGAACTAGCCTAGACATGCACACCCCAGTACATCACACCTAAGTCACTTAAGTCATAATCTCTATATCATCGATCTCCTAATCTATAGGTAAGGATTTCTAAGTCTAAGTTATCTAATCATTGAGTTCGTAAATTCCTAAAGATCTAACATGATTTTCCAAATAAAAATTTGGCTCTGATACCAACTGTAACACCCCGCCTTCCAGGGCATTAGTATATGCTAGGATTTTTTTTTTTTTTTTCATTTACATCAAGCATAACCGACAATAAATCCTCAACATAACATTTATTTAATAACACTCCCAAATATAACAAAGGAATGAAACATTTATTTTACATAAGCGGAAGCAAGATCAGAACCTTGAAAACATAACTTATGCGGGTACATACATACTGTTCACCCGACATAGCATTACAGACAACATAAAACTCTAACCGATACATCTGAATAAAATATATTATTCTAGTCCCACATGGGACCCTTAAAATTTCCACCACGATCATGCCTCGACCACTTCTTTGCCGTTCCGGCCGCTTGCCTCACTTGGAACGTGGAATATTCCAGGGACACAGTCCAATATTAGAAGATGAAATCTTCTAAGTGAGGGTTAGATAAATATGAATGAATGATGCATGATGCATTTATATGAATAAAATATACCCATAATGTAACTTCCCAGGCATCCCCAGCCCGGCTAGGAATCCTAGGCAAATCCCGAACCTCTGCGGGATAGGCCTAACGTTATTCCCTCAACGCCCTAGGGGAATTATGGCTACACTCTGAGGGTATCATCCCAACCCCATGCACAAGATCAATATGACAAATAAATATCATGTTGTGCATACATCACGCTTTTCCATGCAACAGTATACGAATGAAGACGATCATATCATAAGAAAATATCATGCATGGAAAGGAAATCATATCATATAAGGGCTATAAGGACAAAACCACTCACCTTTTTTTTTATTTTTGGGTTACCTCAAAAAACGTGAAACTCGCCTCGATTTGCGTGCCAATCTCGATTTTCGCACCAAATGTCTCACCTCACTTCCCAAAGCACCCTAGGCAAGATATTTACTTATTTAATCAATAAAACCTATTTTTTCTCAATTTTCTTGCCTTTTTCTCTATTTTTCCTTACTAATATTCCAAAATAAATACCTACACTTAATTTTTTTCAAATATTTTTACATAGAAAATTCTAAAATAATTTTCCAAGACATTTAAAAAAAATTGCACAAAAAACCAAGCTTGCACGCGCCCACACGCGCTGGCGCGTGTTAGGGCGAGTGAGACTGGCGCGTGGGGCCCACGCGCCGGTCGTCTTCTCCGGTGAAGGCCTCGCCGGAAAATTACAAAACCGATGCCAATAGAAAGCTTATGAAAAATCGATCCTAGGGGTACCTGATTGGGCTCAAAAGGAGGTCCGGAAGTGCTCGAACGAAGCCCTCGAAGTCTCGGCCAGGCGGACCGCCTAGGGTTCCGGCGAGCTTCAATTACCCCTTCAAATCACGACCAAAACGCCTGAAAATCTCCAGAAATGGCCTTCAACCTATGGGCAACAAAAGCCCTCTATCCTTTCCTCTCAATTTGTTCGAAATGACCCTCGATTTGAAGCTCCAATTTTGCAAACTTTCGGCCTCTTCGTCCGCTATTTATAGGCGATCCTCACGCCACCAAATGGCCTTGGTTGGTTTGCCCATTGCCTTAAGCTTCTTCCCCTCCCCCGGATCGACCCAAAACCATCGTCACCCGACCAAAACATCGGGTTGCAGGTCGCGACATCGCGACCTGCATTCTGGTCGAATTTTGTTTCCAAAATCCGACCAACTCGAGGCCCAACCACGGCACTCGAGTGATCCTTGGCCTTCCCCGACCATCCCTCGTGAATGCCCATGGCTCATTTTGGCCGGTCGGCGACCGTGCGTGGCCTGGTCGATTTTCATGGCTGCCATTTTTCATTTTTTACAATTTTGCCTCATCAGATTTGGTTTTCACGATTTGGCCCATTTCCTCACAACCCCTAGACTTTTGGTAATTGCCATTAGGTCCCTTAAGCTTTGTTCTTTCAACTTCACTTTTGCAACTTTTTCAAAAAATGACATTTTGACCCCCCTCGGGCAACTTTGAAAAATTGTACTTTGGCCCGTTTCTTCTTTTTGGCTCTAAATGTACTCGTTTCTTCCTGAAACTTTCGAAGGGTTGTTCTACTCGACAAGCCGAAGCTTTCCTTAGCTTCCGTTATCATTTCGGGAGTCTCCTACGAAGATTCGGTTTCACAGCCTAAATAGCAGCTGCATTTTTACTGTACCGAAAACCGTTCCCAATTCCATTTCTTTCAGTCCTAAAAATCACACCTTGGTATGCTCGTTAAAGGCGTCCCTATTTCCTTAATCATTTAAGCTTCAGGGTACTCCCTTCGACTGATTCGGTAAATTTTTCAGGCTTTTTTGATACCGAATTTCCCCGAATTTTTGATTTTCTTTCAAATTAATAACCCAAAGTTCTTGGGTATTATATTCTCCCATCCTTAAAGAAATTTCGTCTTCGAAATTTTCGTATTCTTACCTACTAAGACATCAGTACTGGACTAATAATCTCGCAAAAGCAACGACTTTTATCTCTTAGTCGAGCATTATCATTTATGCATTTCTAAACACATCAATTGCATCTCTAACATATGTAAGGTCTATCGGGTATATTGGGTTTTTGAACAGAATATCCCGTTGTAGCTCTTTACCATCGGCCACATACATCAAAAATAACCAATAATATCACAAGTACAAACGTACTATTCACAATCATCTCTTCATTTCACAATATTTTTGACAACCTTTACATAGAAAATTACAAACATTTGCTACATTCATTCTATTTCCTCGAACAACAGGGGATATTTTTCCCTAATCGTATCCTTGAGCTCCCACGTAGCTTCTTCCTCAGTGTGATTTCTCCATTGGATCTTTACCAGTGGTATAACTTTATTCCTCAAGATTTGGTCACGCCGATCTAAGATTCGCTCGGGCGACTCTGGATAGGTCAAATCATCTCTTAGCTCAATTGCTTCCACCCGAATTTCTTGGGTCGGGTCCTGAATATGCCTCCGAAGCTGAGACACATGGAAGACATCATGGATGTTGGACAAGCTAATGGGAAGTTCTAGACGATAAGCCAATGGTCCAACTCTTTCTTTAACAAGATAAGGTCCAATAAATCGAGGTCTTAATTTACCTTTCTTCTTTCCTCGAGTCGCTAAGTGTTGAGGCGATACTTTTAGGTATACAAAATCTCCTATCTCGAATTCCAAATCTCGCCTCCTTTTGTCCGCATAAGACTTTTGACGACTTTGTGCGGCTCAGATTCTCTCTTGGATCTTTCGAATCTTTTCTGTAGTCTGCTGAACCAACTCTGGTCCCAGTATTTGCCTCTCTCCTACCTTAGTCCAACAGATAGGTAATCGACATTTTCTTCCATATAAAGCCACATAGGTTGCCATTCCTATACTGCTATGGTAGCTGTTATTATAAGCAAACTCTACTAAGGGTAGATGCTCTTCCCAATTACCCTCAAAATCTAAGGCACATGACCTCAGCATATCCTCTAACGTTTGAATGGTCCTTTCAGACTGTCCATCTGTCTGCGGATGATAAGCCGTACTAAGGTTCAATTGCGTCCCCATGCACTCTTGCAAGCTTCCCCAAAATCTTGAGGTAAACCTCGGATCTCGATCGGAGACTATGCTTACTGGCGTACCATGAAGCCTAATTATTTCACTAATATATTGTTCCGCAAATTTTCGTACCGGCCTATCCATCCTTGTAGGCAAGAAGTGGGCTGACTTCGTTAGCCTATCTACGATGACCCAAATTGCATCGTTGCCTTTCTGACCCTTGGGAAACCTTGTCACAAAATCCATCGTGACATGCTCCCATTTCCACTCTGGAATATCTAAGGGTCTCATAAGTCCAGCTGGTCTCTGGTGCTCGATCTTTACCCTCTGGCATGTATCACATTGTGCTACCTTCCTTGCCACACTTGTCTTCATTCCCGGCCACCAATAGATCTCTCGGAGATCTCTATACATTTTTGTAGCTCCTGGGTGTACTGTATAACGAGTTCTGTGGGCTTCATTCAAAATTCTTTGCCTCAAATCCTTTGAGTTTGGCACGTAAATCCTTCCCTGAAACCTCAGTATGCCATCATGCATTTCAAAATCAGATCTCTTAGGCTGGCCATGCTTGTCCACCCATAACCGTTTGTCATCCACATATGCCTCTCGTATTTCGTTCATCAAATCTAGTTGAACTACCATGCCAGCGATAAGAACGGACGATTCCTTGGGCACTACACTCACCGTCAGATGGCTAAAAGCCTCTAACATTTGCCACTCACAAGCCATCATTCCGGCCATAGAGATAGGCACATTCCTACTCAGTGCGTCAGCCACCACATTGGCACGCCCTGGGTGATATCATATGGTGCAGTCGTAGTCCTTCAGAAACTCCATCCATCGTCGCTGCCTAAGGTTCAACTCCTTTTGTGAAAATACGTACTGTAGGCTCTTGTGGTCTGTGAACACCTCAAAGGTTTCACCATATAAATAATGTCTCCATAGCTTCAGAGCATATATCACGGCCGCCAATTCCAGATCATGAGTCGGGTAATTTACTTCACGCCTCCTCAACTGTCGTGATCCATACGCGATCACTCTGTCGTGTTGCATTAACACACAACCCAGACCTATCTTAGAGGCATCCGTATATACAACGAATCCTCCGGGCCCACCCGGCGTTGCTAAAACAGGTGCTGTGGTTAATCTATCTTTAAGTTCTTGGAAACTTTCCTCACACTTAGCAGTCCATTCAAACTTGACATCTTTTCGAATGAGCTTTGTCATCGACGAAGCTATCTTCGAAAATCCCTCCACGAATCTTCGATAGTAGCCTGCCAATCCTAAGAAGCTTCGTACCTCAGTCACATTTGTTGGTTGCTTCCACCGCTGAACAGCCTCAATTTTTGTCGGATCTACCGAGATTCCTTCCTCAGAGATTACATGTCCAAGAAACGCAACTTGAGGTAGCCAAAACTCGCACTTCGAGAACTTGGCGTACAATTGATGTTTCCTGAGAGTTCCTAGTACCAACCTTAGGTGTTCTTCATGATCGCTCTCATTTGAGGAATATATCAATATATCGTCTATGAAAACTATCACAAACTGATCTAAATAGGGTCGGAACACCCTATTCATGAGATCCATAAACGCCGCTGGAGCATTCGTTAATCCAAAAGGCATCACGAAATACTCAAAATGGCCATACCTTGACCGAAAAGCGATTTTCGAAATATCTTCCGGTTTAATCCTTAACTGGTAGTATCCAGACCTTAAGTCAATCTTGGAAAATATTTTCGCTCCTTTCAATTGGTCGAACAACTCATCGATCCTTGGAAGTGGATACTTATTCTTTATTGTGACGTTGTTCAACTGGCGATAGTCAGTACACATCCTTAAACTTCCATCCTTCTTCTTTACAAATAGCACAGGCGCACCCCACGGCGACGTGCTTGGCCTAATAAATCCTTTATCGGTCAGTTCTTGCAACTGACTTCTCAACTCTCTCATTTCCGCCGGAGCCATTCGATATGGAGGAATCGATATCGGTTTGGTTCCCGGCACTAGTTCAATTGAGAACTCAATCTCCCGAGGTGGCGGTAGTCCTGGTAGGTCTTCTGGAAACACATCTTCGTAGTCTCGTACTATCTGCACCTCCTTGATCTTTGGTATTTCTTTTTCTTCCAAATGAGCGTAGGCTATATATCCATGAGCTCCTCGATTTATTAACTTCTCCGCCGTAATGGCTGAAACTATGTTTCCATTTTTGGGATCACCCTGTCCCCGAAAGTTGACCCATTCCCCTTCGGGTTTCTTTATGGTCATTATCTTTCTTCGACAATCTATATTGGCGTCATATCTGGATAAGAAATCCATTCCTAGGATTACGTCGAAATCGTACACCTCTAGCAAAATTAGATTGACTTTAAATTGAGCATTACTTAAACTAATTTCGCATTCT
Organism: Diospyros kaki; assembly: GCA_036245055.1. NCBI lineage: Eukaryota > Viridiplantae > Streptophyta > Magnoliopsida > Ericales > Ebenaceae > Diospyros > Diospyros kaki. The sequence goes on from BSEG01000003.1 coordinate 12,656,311, forward strand.
TCTACCACTTTAGATGACTTTTCACTCTTACCCATGGGTGTCGAAATTATCATCGGAGATTCCATAGGTTTAGTCTCTACCCCCAAATTCCCAGCCAAAGCATAAGACATAAATGAATGCGTTGACCCAGGGTCTATCAATGCATGAACAGGGGTATCCAATATGAAGAGCGTACCTTGCACGACTGTTGGATTGGTCCCCACATCTTCCTTGGTGAGGTTGTAGACACGTCCCTGACGAGTCTCACGAGCCTCTTCTACCTTTTCTACTGGTCCAGCAGCTTGTCCAAGTTTTGGCCTTTTCGGGCAGTTACTCGAGTAGTGCCCAGGTTGATTACACTGAAAGCACACTACCCTTGACAGATCTTTTGTTGGCATGGGAGGCATCTCCTTCCTTTTGCGACAATCCCTGCTAATATGCCCTTGCTTTCCACAGAAGTAGCAGACAGTCGTTCCTGCTAAGCACTTTCTCCCTGGATGGTTCTTTTTGCACTTGAAACAAGGCTTGCCACTTTGGAGATTTTTGTTTCCCGTTTTCTGCTCTGGGTCTCTTTTTACCTCCACTGACCTGATCTGTTTCACCTGCAGAAGGTTCCTCTCCGTCGTTAAAGCTTTACTCAAAGCTTCTTCATACGACTCAATTGACCAGGTGCTCAGAGCCTGCAATAGTCCACTTTAAGTCCTGACATGAATTTCTGAGCCTTCTGCCATTCGTCGGCATCATACATTGGCACATACTTAATGAGCTGATTAAACTTAGTGTCGTATTGAGCTACCGACATTTCTTCAGTTTGCTTCAGATTGGAAAACTCCTAGCTCTTCTCTTGCTTCCAGCTAAGAGGGAAGTATTTCTCATTGAAGGCTTTCTTAAAGGCCTCCCAGACTGACGTTGGGGTCTCATCAGTTTCGGATCCAAGCCTCGAGCGGGTCCTTTGCATTGCTCGCTCCGCAGTCTGCCACCATTTTCCAGCTTCTTCTTCTAGCATGAAAGTGGCACAGTTTAACTTGTCCTCATCGTTAAACTGGAGATGTCGAAACAACTTTTCTGTCTGCTCCAACCAATACTCAGCCATACTAGGGTCATCATTGGTTTTCCCCTTAAATATTGGTGGTCGTTGACGTCGGTATTGTTCCAGCACTTTCTCGGTAGGTCTGGCTGGTTCTCCTCTCGTCGTATGGGTTAAGAGGTTCTCTATAACCCTCTCAATACGATCCAAACGTCCTTCAGGCACTGTTGACTCTGTCATTGGTTCATCTGTCCTGACGCTGCTACTGTAGCGGCGATTACCACTACTTCTTACGTCTTCTATTCCCCGATTGGGGCTGACAGGAGTCATATTTCCTTGTTGTCTTGTTGTTACCATCTGAAAAGGCAAGACAAAACAAAATCTTATTTCCACGAGAATTTCTTTCAACAGGAAACTTCTTTTTATATATAACATGATATATAACATCGTTTTATGAGAAACGTAAAGCACACATCTAAAACATCAGTAAGCGAAGTAAATTGTCCACGATTCTTTTTATGGGTTGGCTGGCTTCCAGACCCAAACATCATCGCTTATAGTATCGTCATCAGACTCGACCTCGGGTCCTTCGAGGTTATCGTGCTCAGTCACTCCTTCTTCTTCGTCATCGTCCGAGCTAAGGTAGCCGGCGCCCATCATATCGGCTACCACCATGTCCTCCCAATCTCCTTCGGACTCGGACGATTCGTCTTCCTCCGGATCTTCATCTCCCTCGAGTTCACCTTCATCTTCGAGCATGTTGAGGGCATGATCACGGAACTGCTGGCAGAAGAAGAACAAAGATGCATAGTTGCCTTGAAGGTAAAGTCCTTCGGCCAGGTCTCTCCATACTCCTTCCATATGATCTATAAGGAAGTTTACTTGAGCGGTCATTAGAGTTGGCCGAACAAAACTGCTTGGCGGCACATCTCTTAATATCCCTTCGAGAAGGTCCAAGCGTCCGAAGACATCCACCACTATAGGCTCGTTATCTTCCCAACGGCTGATCCAATGCGTTACCCAGAACTGCTCAAGATAATCGTTTTCCATACTGCATCAAGAAACCAGTTAGATTTTCTACTATTCACCGAGAACAGTAGCCATTCAGTGTTTTGTACAAGAATAGTGTATCAGGTAAGTTCCCAGGAAAGAGTGGTGGGTCACAATGGACACACTTAAGTACCAAATCTTTCCTTAGCCAGAACTAGCCTAGACATGCACACCCCAGTACATCACACCTAAGTCACTTAAGTCATAATCTCTATATCATCGATCTCCTAATCTATAGGTAAGGATTTCTAAGTCTAAGTTATCTAATCATTGAGTTCGTAAATTCCTAAAGATCTAACATGATTTTCCAAATAAAAATTTGGCTCTGATACCAACTGTAACACCCCGCCTTCCAGGGCATTAGTATATGCTAGGATTTTTTTTTTTTTTTCATTTACATCAAGCATAACCGACAATAAATCCTCAACATAACATTTATTTAATAACACTCCCAAATATAACAAAGGAATGAAACATTTATTTTACATAAGCGGAAGCAAGATCAGAACCTTGAAAACATAACTTATGCGGGTACATACATACTGTTCACCCGACATAGCATTACAGACAACATAAAACTCTAACCGATACATCTGAATAAAATATATTATTCTAGTCCCACATGGGACCCTTAAAATTTCCACCACGATCATGCCTCGACCACTTCTTTGCCGTTCCGGCCGCTTGCCTCACTTGGAACGTGGAATATTCCAGGGACACAGTCCAATATTAGAAGATGAAATCTTCTAAGTGAGGGTTAGATAAATATGAATGAATGATGCATGATGCATTTATATGAATAAAATATACCCATAATGTAACTTCCCAAGCATCCCCAGCCCGGCTAGGAATCCTAGGCAAATCCCGAACCTCTGCGGGATAGGCCTAACGTTATTCCCTCAACGCCCTAGGGGAATTATGGCTACACTCTGAGGGTATCATCCCAACCCCATGCACAAGATCAATATGACAAATAAATATCATGTTGTGCATACATCACGCTTTTCCATGCAACAGTATACGAATGAAGACGATCATATCATAAGAAAATATCATGCATGGAAAGGAAATCATATCATATAAGGGCTATAAGGACAAAACCACTCACCTTTTTTTGATTTTTGGGTTACCTCAAAAAACGTGAAACTCGCCTCGATTTGCGTGCCAATCTCGATTTTCGCACCAAATGTCTCACCTCACTTCCCAAAGCACCCTAGGCAAGATATTTACTTATTTAATCAATAAAACCTATTTTTTCTCAATTTTCTTGCCTTTTTCTCTATTTTTCCTTACTAATATTCCAAAATAAATACCTACACTTAATTTTTTTCAAATATTTTTACATAGAAAATTCTAAAATAATTTTCCAAGACATTTAAAAAAAATTGCACAAAAAACCAAGCTTGCACGCGCCCACACGCGCTGGCGCATGTTAGGGCGAGTGAGACTGGCGCGTGGGGCCCACGCGCCGGTCGTCTTCTCCGGTGAAGGCCTCGCCGGAAAATTACAAAACCGATGCCAATAGAAAGCTTATGAAAAATCGATCCTAGGGGTACCTGATTGGGCTCAAAAGGAGGTCCGGAAGTGCTCGAACGAAGCCCTCGAAGTCTCGGCCAGGCGAACCGCCTAGGGTTCCGGCGAGCTTCAATTACCCCTTCAAATCACGACCAAAACGCCTGAAAATCTCCAGAAATGGCCTTCAACCTATGGGCAACAAAAGCCCTCTATCCTTTCCTCTCAATTTGTTCGAAATGACCCTCGATTTGAAGCTCCAATTTTGCAAACTTTCGGCCTCTTCGTCCGCTATTTATAGGCGATCCTCACGCCACCAAATGGCCTTGGTTGGTTTGCCCATTGCCTTAAGCTTCTTCCCCTCCCCCGGATCGACCCAAAACCATCGTCACCCGACCAAAACATCGGGTTGCAGGTCGCGACATCGCGACCTGCATTCTGGTCGAATTTTGTTTCCAAAATCCGACCAACTCGAGGCCCAACGACGGCACTCGAGTGATCCTTGGCCTTCCCCGACCATCCCTCGTGAATGCCCATGGCTCATTTTGGCCGGTCGGCGACCGTGCGTGGCCTGGTCGATTTTCATGGCTGCCATTTTTCATTTTTTACAATTTTGCCTCATCAGATTTGGTTTTCACGATTTGGCCCATTTCCTCACAACCCCTAGACTTTTGGTAATTGCCATTAGGTCCCTTAAGCTTTGTTCTTTCAACTTCACTTTTGCAACTTTTTCAAAAAATGACATTTTGACCCCCCTCGGGCAACTTTGAAAAATTATACTTTGGCCCGTTTCTTCTTTTTGGCTCTAAATGTACTCGTTTCTTCCTGAAACTTTCGAAGGGTTGTTCTACTCGACAAACCGAAGCTTCCCTTAGCTTCCGTTATCATTTCGGGAGTCTCCTACGAAGATTCGGTTTCACAGCCTAAATAGCAGCTGCATTTTTGCTGTACCGAAAACCGTTCCCAATTCCATTTCTTTCAGTCCTAAAAATCACACCTTGGTATGCTCGTTAAAGGCGTCCCTATTTCCTTAATCATTTAAGCTTCAGGGTACTCCCTTCGACTGATTCGGTAAATTTTTCAGGCTTTTTTGATACCGAATTTCCCCGAATTTTTGATTTTCTTTCAAATTAATAACCCAAAGTTCTTGGGTATTATATTCTCCCCTCCTTAAAGAAATTTCGTCTTCGAAATTTTTGTATTCTTACCTACTAAGACATCAGTACTGGACTAATAATCTCGCAAAAGCAACGACTTTTATCTCTTAGTCGAGCATTATCATTTATGCATTTCTAAACACATCAATTGCATCTCTAACATATGTAAGGTCTATCGGGTATATTGGGTTTTTGAACAGAATATCCCGTTGTAGCTCTTTACCATCGGCCACATACATCAAAAATAACCAATAATATCACAAGTACAAACGTACTATTCACAATCATCTCTTCATTTCACAATATTTTTGACAACCTTTACATAGAAAATTACAAACATTTGCTACATTCATTCTATTTCCTCGAACAACAGGGGATATTTTTCCCTAATCGTATCCTCGAGCTCCCACGTAGCTTCTTCCTCAGTGTGATTTCTCCATTGGATCTTTACCAGTGGTATAACTTTATTCCTCAAGATTTGGTCACGCCGATCTAAGATTCGCTCGGGCGACTCTGGATAGGTCAAATCATCTCTTAGCTCAATTGCTTCCACCCGAATTTCTTGGGTCGGGTCCTGAATATGCCTCCGAAGCTGAGACACATGGAAGACATCATGGATGTTGGACAAGCTAATGGGAAGTTCTAGACGATAAGCCAATGGTCCAACTCTTTCTTTAACAAGATAAGGTCCAATAAATCGAGGTCTTAATTTACCTTTCTTCTTTCCTCGAGTCGCTAAGTGTTGAGGCGATACTTTTAGGTATACAAAATCTCCTATCTCGAATTCCAAATCTCGCCTCCTTTTGTCCGCATAAGACTTTTGACGACTTTGTGCGGCTCAGATTCTCTCTTGGATCTTTCGAATCTTTTCTGTAGTCTGCTGAACCAACTCTGGTCCCAGTATTTGCCTCTCTCCTACCTTAGTCCAACAGATAGGTAATCGACATTTTCTTCCATATAAAGCCACATAGGTTGCCATTCCTATACTGCTATGGTAGCTGTTATTATAAGCAAACTCTACTAAGGGTAGATGCTCTTCCCAATTACCCTCAAAATCTAAGGCACATGACCTCAGCATATCCTCTAACGTTTGAATGGTCCTTTCAGACTGTCCATCTGTCTGCGGATGATAAGCCGTACTAAGGTTCAATTGCGTCCCCATGCACTCTTGCAAGCTTCCCCAAAATCTTGAGGTAAACCTCGGATCTCGATCGGAGACTATGCTTACTGGCGTACCATGAAGCCTAATTATTTCACTAATATATTGTTCCGCAAATTTTCGTACCGGCCTATCCATCCTTGTAGGCAAGAAGTGGGCTGACTTCGTTAGCCTATCTACGATGACCCAAATTGCATCGTTGCCTTTCTGACCCTTGGGAAACCTTGTCACAAAATCCATCGTGACATGCTCCCATTTCCACTCTGGAATATCTAAGGGTCTCATAAGTCCAGCTGGTCTCTGGTGCTCGATCTTTACCCTCTGGCATGTATCACATTGTGCTACCTTCCTTGCCACACTTGTCTTCATTCCCGGCCACCAATAGATCTCTCGGAGATCTCTATACATTTTTGTAGCTCCTGGGTGTACTGTATAACGAGTTCTGTGGGCTTCATTCAAAATTCTTTGCCTCAAATCCTTTGAGTTTGGCACGTAAATCCTTCCCTGAAACCTCAGTATGCCATCATGCATTTCAAAATCAGATCTCTTAGGCTGGCCATGCTTGTCCACCCATAACCGTTTGTCATCCACATATGCCTCTCGTATTTCGTTCATCAAATCTAGTTGAACTACCATGCCAGCGATAAGAACGGACGATTCCTTGGGCACTACACTCACCGTCAGATGGCTAAAAGCCTCTAACATTTGCCACTCACAAGCCATCATTCCGGCCATAGAGATAGGCACATTCCTACTCAGTGCGTCAGCCACCACATTGGCACGCCCTGGGTGATATCATATGGTGCAGTCGTAGTCCTTCAGAAACTCCATCCATCGTCGCTGCCTAAGGTTCAACTCCTTTTGTGAAAATACGTACTGTAGGCTCTTGTGGTCTGTGAACACCTCAAAGGTTTCACCATATAAATAATGTCTCCATAGCTTCAGAGCATATATCACGGCCGCCAATTCCAGATCATGAGTCGGGTAATTTACTTCACGCCTCCTCAACTGTCGTGATCCATACGCGATCACTCTGTCGTGTTGCATTAACACACAACCCAGACCTATCTTAGAGGCATCCGTATATACAACGAATCCTCCGGGCCCACCCGGCGTTGCTAAAACAGGTGCTGTGGTTAATCTATCTTTAAGTTCTTGGAAACTTTCCTCACACTTAGCAGTCCATTCAAACTTGACATCTTTTCGAATGAGCTTTGTCATCGACGAAGCTATCTTCGAAAATCCCTCCACGAATCTTCGATAGTAGCCTGCCAATCCTAAGAAGCTTCGTACCTCAGTCACATTTGTTGGTTGCTTCCACCGCTGAACAGCCTCAATTTTTGTCGGATCTACCGAGATTCCTTCCTCAGAGATTACATGTCCAAGAAACGCAACTTGAGGTAGCCAAAACTCGCACTTCGAGAACTTGGCGTACAATTGATGTTTCCTGAGAGTTCCTAGTACCAACCTTAGGTGTTCTTCATGATCGCTCTCATTTGAGGAATATATCAATATATCGTCTATGAAAACTATCACAAACTGATCTAAATAGGGTCGGAACACCCTATTCATGAGATCCATAAACGCCGCTGGAGCATTCGTTAATCCAAAAGGCATCACGAAATACTCAAAATGGCCATACCTTGACCGAAAAGCGATTTTCGAAATATCTTCCGGTTTAATCCTTAACTGGTAGTATCCAGACCTTAAGTCAATCTTGGAAAATATTTTCGCTCCTTTCAATTGGTCGAACAACTCATCGATCCTTGGAAGTGGATACTTATTCTTTATTGTGACGTTGTTCAACTGGCGATAGTCAGTACACATCCTTAAACTTCCATCCTTCTTCTTTACAAATAGCACAGGCGCACCCCACGGCGACGTGCTTGGCCTAATAAATCCTTTATCGGTCAGTTCTTGCAACTGACTTCTCAACTCTCTCATTTCCGCCGGAGCCATTCGATATGGAGGAATCGATATCGGTTTGGTTCCCGGCACTAGTTCAATTGAGAACTCAATCTCCCGAGGTGGCGGTAGTCCTGGTAGGTCTTCTGGAAACACATCTTCGTAGTCTCGTACTATCTGCACCTCCTTGATCTTTGGTATTTCTTTTTCTTCCAAATGAGCGTAGGCTATATATCCATGAGCTCCTCGATTTATTAACTTCTCCGCCGTAATGGCTGAAACTATGTTTCCATTTTTGGGATCACCCTGTCCCCGAAAGTTGACCCATTCCCCTTCGGGTTTCTTTATGGTCATTATCTTTCTTCGACAATCTATATTGGCGTCATATCTGGATAAGAAATCCATTCCTAGGATTACGTCGAAATCGTACACCTCTAGCAAAATTAGATTGACTTTAAATTGAGCATTACTTAAACTAATTTCGCATTCTTCTACCACTTTAGATGACTTTTCACTCTTACCCATGGGTGTCGAAATTATCATCGGAGATTCCATAGGTTTAGTCTCTACCCCCAAATTCCCAGCCAAAGCATAAGACATAAATGAATGCGTTGACCCAGGGTCTATCAATGCATGAACAGGGGTATCCAATATGAAGAGCGTACCTTGCACGACTGTTGGATTGGTCCCCACATCTTCCTTGGTGAGGTTGTAGACACGTCCCTGACGAGTCTCACGAGCCTCTTCTACCTTTTCTACTGGTCCAGCAGCTTGTCCAAGTTTTGGCCTTTTCGGGCAGTTACTCGAGTAGTGCCCAGGTTGATTACACTGAAAGCACACTACCCTTGACAGATCTTTTGTTGGCATGGGAGGCATCTCCTTCCTTTTGCGACAATCCCTGCTAATATGCCCTTGCTTTCCACAGAAGTAGCAGACAGTCGTTCCTGCTAAGCACTTTCTCCCTGGATGGTTCTTTTTGCACTTGAAACAAGGCTTGCCACTTTGGAGATTTTTGTTTCCCGTTTTCTGCTCTGGGTCTCTTTTTACCTCCACTGACCTGATCTGTTTCACCTGCAGAAGGTTCCTCTCCGTCGTTAAAGCTTTACTCAAAGCTTCTTCATACGACTCAATTGACCAGGTGCTCAGAGCCTGCAATAGTCCACTTTAAGTCCTGACATGAATTTCTGAGCCTTCTGCCATTCGTCGGCATCATACATTGGCACATACTTAATGAGCTGATTAAACTTAGTGTCGTATTGAGCTACCGACATTTCTTCAGTTTGCTTCAGATTGGAAAACTCCTAGCTCTTCTCTTGCTTCCAGCTAAGAGGGAAGTATTTCTCATTGAAGGCTTTCTTAAAGGCCTCCCAGACTGACGTTGGGGTCTCATCAGTTTCGGATCCAAGCCTCGAGCGGGTCCTTTGCATTGCTCGCTCCGCAGTCTGCCACCATTTTCCAGCTTCTTCTTCTAGCATGAAAGTGGCACAGTTTAACTTGTCCTCATCGTTAAACTGGAGATGTCGAAACAACTTTTCTGTCTGCTCCAACCAATACTCAGCCATACTAGGGTCATCATTGGTTTTCCCCTTAAATATTGGTGGTCGTTGACGTCGGTATTGTTCCAGCACTTTCTCGGTAGGTCTGGCTGGTTCTCCTCTCGTCGTATGGGTTAAGAGGTTCTCTATAACCCTCTCAATACGATCCAAACGTCCTTCAGGCACTGTTGACTCTGTCATTGGTTCATCTGTCCTGACGCTGCTACTGTAGCGGCGATTACCACTACTTCTTACGTCTTCTATTCCCCGATTGGGGCTGACAGGAGTCATATTTCCTTGTTGTCTTGTTGTTACCATCTGAAAAGGCAAGACAAAACAAAATCTTATTTCCACGAGAATTTCTTTCAACAGGAAACTTCTTTTTATATATAACATGATATATAACATCGTTTTATGAGAAACGTAAAGCACACATCTAAAACATCAGTAAGCGAAGTAAATTGTCCACGATTCTTTTTATGGGTTGGCTGGCTTCCAGACCCAAACATCATCGCTTATAGTATCGTCATCAGACTCGACCTCGGGTCCTTCGAGGTTATCGTGCTCAGTCACTCCTTCTTCTTCGTCATCGTCCGAGCTAAGGTAGCCGGCGCCCATCATATCGGCTACCACCATGTCCTCCCAATCTCCTTCGGACTCGGACGATTCGTCTTCCTCCGGATCTTCATCTCCCTCGAGTTCACCTTCATCTTCGAGCATGTTGAGGGCATGATCACGGAACTGCTGGCAGAAGAAGAACAAAGATGCATAGTTGCCTTGAAGGTAAAGTCCTTCGGCCAGGTCTCTCCATACTCCTTCCATATGATCTATAAGGAAGTTTACTTGAGCGGTCATTAGAGTTGGCCGAACAAAACTGCTTGGCGGCACATCTCTTAATATCCCTTCGAGAAGGTCCAAGCGTCCGAAGACATCCACCACTATAGGCTCGTTATCTTCCCAACGGCTGATCCAATGCGTTACCCAGAACTGCTCAAGATAATCGTTTTCCATACTGCATCAAGAAACCAGTTAGATTTTCTACTATTCACCGAGAACAGTAGCCATTCAGTGTTTTGTACAAGAATAGTGTATCAGGTAAGTTCCCAGGAAAGAGTGGTGGGTCACAATGGACACACTTAAGTACCAAATCTTTCCTTAGCCAGAACTAGCCTAGACATGCACACCCCAGTACATCACACCTAAGTCACTTAAGTCATAATCTCTATATCATCGATCTCCTAATCTATAGGTAAGGATTTCTAAGTCTAAGTTATCTAATCATTGAGTTCGTAAATTCCTAAAGATCTAACATGATTTTCCAAATAAAAATTTGGCTCTGATACCAACTGTAACACCCCGCCTTCCAGGGCATTAGTATATGCTAGGATTTTTTTTTTTTTTTCATTTACATCAAGCATAACCGACAATAAATCCTCAACATAACATTTATTTAATAACACTCCCAAATATAACAAAGGAATGAAACATTTATTTTACATAAGCGGAAGCAAGATCAGAACCTTGAAAACATAACTTATGCGGGTACATACATACTGTTCACCCGACATAGCATTACAGACAACATAAAACTCTAACCGATACATCTGAATAAAATATATTATTCTAGTCCCACATGGGACCCTTAAAATTTCCACCACGATCATGCCTCGACCACTTCTTTGCCGTTCCGGCCGCTTGCCTCACTTGGAACGTGGAATATTCCAGGGACACAGTCCAATATTAGAAGATGAAATCTTCTAAGTGAGGGTTAGATAAATATGAATGAATGATGCATGATGCATTTATATGAATAAAATATACCCATAATGTAACTTCCCAAGCATCCCCAGCCCGGCTAGGAATCCTAGGCAAATCCCGAACCTCTGCGGGATAGGCCTAACGTTATTCCCTCAACGCCCTAGGGGAATTATGGCTACACTCTGAGGGTATCATCCCAACCCCATGCACAAGATCAATATGACAAATAAATATCATGTTGTGCATACATCACGCTTTTCCATGCAACAGTATACGAATGAAGACGATCATATCATAAGAAAATATCATGCATGGAAAGGAAATCATATCATATAAGGGCTATAAGGACAAAACCACTCACCTTTTTTTGATTTTTGGGTTACCTCAAAAAACGTGAAACTCGCCTCGATTTGCGTGCCAATCTCGATTTTCGCACCAAATGTCTCACCTCACTTCCCAAAGCACCCTAGGCAAGATATTTACTTATTTAATCAATAAAACCTATTTTTTCTCAATTTTCTTGCCTTTTTCTCTATTTTTCCTTACTAATATTCCAAAATAAATACCTACACTTAATTTTTTTCAAATATTTTTACATAGAAAATTCTAAAATAATTTTCCAAGACATTTAAAAAAAATTGCACAAAAAACCAAGCTTGCACGCGCCCACACGCGCTGGCGCATGTTAGGGCGAGTGAGACTGGCGCGTGGGGCCCACGCGCCGGTCGTCTTCTCCGGTGAAGGCCTCGCCGGAAAATTACAAAACCGATGCCAATAGAAAGCTTATGAAAAATCGATCCTAGGGGTACCTGATTGGGCTCAAAAGGAGGTCCGGAAGTGCTCGAACGAAGCCCTCGAAGTCTCGGCCAGGCGAACCGCCTAGGGTTCCGGCGAGCTTCAATTACCCCTTCAAATCACGACCAAAACGCCTGAAAATCTCCAGAAATGGCCTTCAACCTATGGGCAACAAAAGCCCTCTATCCTTTCCTCTCAATTTGTTCGAAATGACCCTCGATTTGAAGCTCCAATTTTGCAAACTTTCGGCCTCTTCGTCCGCTATTTATAGGCGATCCTCACGCCACCAAATGGCCTTGGTTGGTTTGCCCATTGCCTTAAGCTTCTTCCCCTCCCCCGGATCGACCCAAAACCATCGTCACCCGACCAAAACATCGGGTTGCAGGTCGCGACATCGCGACCTGCATTCTGGTCGAATTTTGTTTCCAAAATCCGACCAACTCGAGGCCCAACGACGGCACTCGAGTGATCCTTGGCCTTCCCCGACCATCCCTCGTGAATGCCCATGGCTCATTTTGGCCGGTCGGCGACCGTGCGTGGCCTGGTCGATTTTCATGGCTGCCATTTTTCATTTTTTACAATTTTGCCTCATCAGATTTGGTTTTCACGATTTGGCCCATTTCCTCACAACCCCTAGACTTTTGGTAATTGCCATTAGGTCCCTTAAGCTTTGTTCTTTCAACTTCACTTTTGCAACTTTTTCAAAAAATGACATTTTGACCCCCCTCGGGCAACTTTGAAAAATTATACTTTGGCCCGTTTCTTCTTTTTGGCTCTAAATGTACTCGTTTCTTCCTGAAACTTTCGAAGGGTTGTTCTACTCGACAAACCGAAGCTTCCCTTAGCTTCCGTTATCATTTCGGGAGTCTCCTACGAAGATTCGGTTTCACAGCCTAAATAGCAGCTGCATTTTTGCTGTACCGAAAACCGTTCCCAATTCCATTTCTTTCAGTCCTAAAAATCACACCTTGGTATGCTCGTTAAAGGCGTCCCTATTTCCTTAATCATTTAAGCTTCAGGGTACTCCCTTCGACTGATTCGGTAAATTTTTCAGGCTTTTTTGATACCGAATTTCCCCGAATTTTTGATTTTCTTTCAAATTAATAACCCAAAGTTCTTGGGTATTATATTCTCCCCTCCTTAAAGAAATTTCGTCTTCGAAATTTTTGTATTCTTACCTACTAAGACATCAGTACTGGACTAATAATCTCGCAAAAGCAACGACTTTTATCTCTTAGTCGAGCATTATCATTTATGCATTTCTAAACACATCAATTGCATCTCTAACATATGTAAGGTCTATCGGGTATATTGGGTTTTTGAACAGAATATCCCGTTGTAGCTCTTTACCATCGGCCACATACATCAAAAATAACCAATAATATCACAAGTACAAACGTACTATTCACAATCATCTCTTCATTTCACAATATTTTTGACAACCTTTACATAGAAAATTACAAACATTTGCTACATTCATTCTATTTCCTCGAACAACAGGGGATATTTTTCCCTAATCGTATCCTCGAGCTCCCACGTAGCTTCTTCCTCAGTGTGATTTCTCCATTGGATCTTTACCAGTGGTATAACTTTATTCCTCAAGATTTGGTCACGCCGATCTAAGATTCGCTCGGGCGACTCTGGATAGGTCAAATCATCTCTTAGCTCAATTGCTTCCACCCGAATTTCTTGGGTCGGGTCCTGAATATGCCTCCGAAGCTGAGACACATGGAAGACATCATGGATGTTGGACAAGCTAATGGGAAGTTCTAGACGATAAGCCAATGGTCCAACTCTTTCTTTAACAAGATAAGGTCCAATAAATCGAGGTCTTAATTTACCTTTCTTCTTTCCTCGAGTCGCTAAGTGTTGAGGCGATACTTTTAGGTATACAAAATCTCCTATCTCGAATTCCAAATCTCGCCTCCTTTTGTCCGCATAAGACTTTTGACGACTTTGTGCGGCTCAGATTCTCTCTTGGATCTTTCGAATCTTTTCTGTAGTCTGCTGAACCAACTCTGGTCCCAGTATTTGCCTCTCTCCTACCTTAGTCCAACAGATAGGTAATCGACATTTTCTTCCATATAAAGCCACATAGGTTGCCATTCCTATACTGCTATGGTAGCTGTTATTATAAGCAAACTCTACTAAGGGTAGATGCTCTTCCCAATTACCCTCAAAATCTAAGGCACATGACCTCAGCATATCCTCTAACGTTTGAATGGTCCTTTCAGACTGTCCATCTGTCTGCGGATGATAAGCCGTACTAAGGTTCAATTGCGTCCCCATGCACTCTTGCAAGCTTCCCCAAAATCTTGAGGTAAACCTCGGATCTCGATCGGAGACTATGCTTACTGGCGTACCATGAAGCCTAATTATTTCACTAATATATTGTTCCGCAAATTTTCGTACCGGCCTATCCATCCTTGTAGGCAAGAAGTGGGCTGACTTCGTTAGCCTATCTACGATGACCCAAATTGCATCGTTGCCTTTCTGACCCTTGGGAAACCTTGTCACAAAATCCATCGTGACATGCTCCCATTTCCACTCTGGAATATCTAAGGGTCTCATAAGTCCAGCTGGTCTCTGGTGCTCGATCTTTACCCTCTGGCATGTATCACATTGTGCTACCTTCCTTGCCACACTTGTCTTCATTCCCGGCCACCAATAGATCTCTCGGAGATCTCTATACATTTTTGTAGCTCCTGGGTGTACTGTATAACGAGTTCTGTGGGCTTCATTCAAAATTCTTTGCCTCAAATCCTTTGAGTTTGGCACGTAAATCCTTCCCTGAAACCTCAGTATGCCATCATGCATTTCAAAATCAGATCTCTTAGGCTGGCCATGCTTGTCCACCCATAACCGTTTGTCATCCACATATGCCTCTCGTATTTCGTTCATCAAATCTAGTTGAACTACCATGCCAGCGATAAGAACGGACGATTCCTTGGGCACTACACTCACCGTCAGATGGCTAAAAGCCTCTAACATTTGCCACTCACAAGCCATCATTCCGGCCATAGAGATAGGCACATTCCTACTCAGTGCGTCAGCCACCACATTGGCACGCCCTGGGTGATATCATATGGTGCAGTCGTAGTCCTTCAGAAACTCCATCCATCGTCGCTGCCTAAGGTTCAACTCCTTTTGTGAAAATACGTACTGTAGGCTCTTGTGGTCTGTGAACACCTCAAAGGTTTCACCATATAAATAATGTCTCCATAGCTTCAGAGCATATATCACGGCCGCCAATTCCAGATCATGAGTCGGGTAATTTACTTCACGCCTCCTCAACTGTCGTGATCCATACGCGATCACTCTGTCGTGTTGCATTAACACACAACCCAGACCTATCTTAGAGGCATCCGTATATACAACGAATCCTCCGGGCCCACCCGGCGTTGCTAAAACAGGTGCTGTGGTTAATCTATCTTTAAGTTCTTGGAAACTTTCCTCACACTTAGCAGTCCATTCAAACTTGACATCTTTTCGAATGAGCTTTGTCATCGACGAAGCTATCTTCGAAAATCCCTCCACGAATCTTCGATAGTAGCCTGCCAATCCTAAGAAGCTTCGTACCTCAGTCACATTTGTTGGTTGCTTCCACCGCTGAACAGCCTCAATTTTTGTCGGATCTACCGAGATTCCTTCCTCAGAGATTACATGTCCAAGAAACGCAACTTGAGGTAGCCAAAACTCGCACTTCGAGAACTTGGCGTACAATTGATGTTTCCTGAGAGTTCCTAGTACCAACCTTAGGTGTTCTTCATGATCGCTCTCATTTGAGGAATATATCAATATATCGTCTATGAAAACTATCACAAACTGATCTAAATAGGGTCGGAACACCCTATTCATGAGATCCATAAACGCCGCTGGAGCATTCGTTAATCCAAAAGGCATCACGAAATACTCAAAATGGCCATACCTTGACCGAAAAGCGATTTTCGAAATATCTTCCGGTTTAATCCTTAACTGGTAGTATCCAGACCTTAAGTCAATCTTGGAAAATATTTTCGCTCCTTTCAATTGGTCGAACAACTCATCGATCCTTGGAAGTGGATACTTATTCTTTATTGTGACGTTGTTCAACTGGCGATAGTCAGTACACATCCTTAAACTTCCATCCTTCTTCTTTACAAATAGCACAGGCGCACCCCACGGCGACGTGCTTGGCCTAATAAATCCTTTATCGGTCAGTTCTTGCAACTGACTTCTCAACTCTCTCATTTCCGCCGGAGCCATTCGATATGGAGGAATCGATATCGGTTTGGTTCCCGGCACTAGTTCAATTGAGAACTCAATCTCCCGAGGTGGCGGTAGTCCTGGTAGGTCTTCTGGAAACACATCTTCGTAGTCTCGTACTATCTGCACCTCCTTGATCTTTGGTATTTCTTTTTCTTCCAAATGAGCGTAGGCTATATATCCATGAGCTCCTCGATTTATTAACTTCTCCGCCGTAATGGCTGAAACTATGTTTCCATTTTTGGGATCACCCTGTCCCCGAAAGTTGACCCATTCCCCTTCGGGTTTCTTTATGGTCATTATCTTTCTTCGACAATCTATATTGGCGTCATATCTGGATAAGAAATCCATTCCTAGGATTACGTCGAAATCGTACACCTCTAGCAAAATTAGATTGACTTTAAATTGAGCATTACTTAAACTAATTTCGCATTCTTCTACCACTTTAGATGACTTTTCACTCTTACCCATGGGTGTCGAAATTATCATCGGAGATTCCATAGGTTTAGTCTCTACCCCCAAATTCCCAGCCAAAGCATAAGACATAAATGAATGCGTTGACCCAGGGTCTATCAATGCATGAACAGGGGTATCCAATATGAAGAGCGTACCTTGCACGACTGTTGGATTGGTCCCCACATCTTCCTTGGTGAGGTTGTAGACACGTCCCTGACGAGTCTCACGAGCCTCTTCTACCTTTTCTACTGGTCCAGCAGCTTGTCCAAGTTTTGGCCTTTTCGGGCAGTTACTCGAGTAGTGCCCAGGTTGATTACACTGAAAGCACACTACCCTTGACAGATCTTTTGTTGGCATGGGAGGCATCTCCTTCCTTTTGCGACAATCCCTGCTAATATGCCCTTGCTTTCCACAGAAGTAGCAGACAGTCGTTCCTGCTAAGCACTTTCTCCCTGGATGGTTCTTTTTGCACTTGAAACAAGGCTTGCCACTTTGGAGATTTTTGTTTCCCGTTTTCTGCTCTGGGTCTCTTTTTACCTCCACTGACCTGATCTGTTTCACCTGCAGAAGGTTCCTCTCCGTCGTTAAAGCTTTACTCAAAGCTTCTTCATACGACTCAATTGACCAGGTGCTCAGAGCCTGCAATAGTCCACTTTAAGTCCTGACATGAATTTCTGAGCCTTCTGCCATTCGTCGGCATCATACATTGGCACATACTTAATGAGCTGATTAAACTTAGTGTCGTATTGAGCTACCGACATTTCTTCAGTTTGCTTCAGATTGGAAAACTCCTAGCTCTTCTCTTGCTTCCAGCTAAGAGGGAAGTATTTCTCATTGAAGGCTTTCTTAAAGGCCTCCCAGACTGACGTTGGGGTCTCATCAGTTTCGGATCCAAGCCTCGAGCGGGTCCTTTGCATTGCTCGCTCCGCAGTCTGCCACCATTTTCCAGCTTCTTCTTCTAGCATGAAAGTGGCACAGTTTAACTTGTCCTCATCGTTAAACTGGAGATGTCGAAACAACTTTTCTGTCTGCTCCAACCAATACTCAGCCATACTAGGGTCATCATTGGTTTTCCCCTTAAATATTGGTGGTCGTTGACGTCGGTATTGTTCCAGCACTTTCTCGGTAGGTCTGGCTGGTTCTCCTCTCGTCGTATGGGTTAAGAGGTTCTCTATAACCCTCTCAATACGATCCAAACGTCCTTCAGGCACTGTTGACTCTGTCATTGGTTCATCTGTCCTGACGCTGCTACTGTAGCGGCGATTACCACTACTTCTTACGTCTTCTATTCCCCGATTGGGGCTGACAGGAGTCATATTTCCTTGTTGTCTTGTTGTTACCATCTGAAAAGGCAAGACAAAACAAAATCTTATTTCCACGAGAATTTCTTTCAACAGGAAACTTCTTTTTATATATAACATGATATATAACATCGTTTTATGAGAAACGTAAAGCACACATCTAAAACATCAGTAAGCGAAGTAAATTGTCCACGATTCTTTTTATGGGTTGGCTGGCTTCCAGACCCAAACATCATCGCTTATAGTATCGTCATCAGACTCGACCTCGGGTCCTTCGAGGTTATCGTGCTCGGTCACTCCTTCTTCTTCGTCATCGTCCGAGCTAAGGTAGCCGGCGCCCATCATATCGGCTACCACCATGTCCTCCCAATCTCCTTCGGACTCGGACGATTCGTCTTCCTCCGGATCTTCATCTCCCTCGAGTTCACCTTCATCTTCGAGCATGTTGAGGGCATGATCACGGAACTGCTGGCAGAAGAAGAACAAAGATGCATAGTTGCCTTGAAGGTAAAGTCCTTCGGCCAGGTCTCTCCATACTCCTTCCATATGATCTATAAGGAAGTTTACTTGAGCGGTCATTAGAGTTGGCCGAACAAAACTGCTTGGCGGCACATCTCTTAATATCCCTTCGAGAAGGTCCAAGCGTCCGAAGACATCCACCACTATAGGCTCGTTATCTGCCCAACGGCTGATCCAATGCGTTACCCAGAACTGCTCAAGATAATCGTTTTCCATACTGCATCAAGAAACCAGTTAGATTTTCTACTATTCACCGAGAACAGTAGCCATTCAGTGTTTTGTACAAGAATAGTGCATCAGGTAAGTTCCCAGGAAAGAGTGGTGGGTCACAATGGACACACTTAAGTACCAAATCTTTCCTTAGCCAGAACTAGCCTAGACATGCACACCCCAGTACATCACACCTAAGTCACTTAAGTCATAATCTCTATATCATCGATCTCCTAATCTATAGGTAAGGATTTCTAAGTCTAAGTTATCTAATCATTGAGTTCGTAAATTCCTAAAGATCTAACATGATTTTCCAAATAAAAATTTGGCTCTGATACCAACTGTAACACCCCGCCTTCCAGGGCATTAGTATATGCTAGGATTTTTTTTTTTTTTTCATTTACATCAAGCATAACCGACAATAAATCCTCAACATAACATTTATTTAATAACACTCCCAAATATAACAAAGGAATGAAACATTTATTTTACATAAGCGGAAGCAAGATCAGAACCTTGAAAACATAACTTATGCGGGTACATACATACTGTTCACCCGACATAGCATTACAGACAACATAAAACTCTAACCGATACATCTGAATAAAATATATTATTCTAGTCCCACATGGGACCCTTAAAATTTCCACCACGATCATGCCTCGACCACTTCTTTGCCCTTCCGACCGTTTTCCTCACCTGGAACGTGGAATATTCCAGGGACACAGTCCAATATTAGAAGATGAAATCTTCTAAGTGAGGGTTAGATAAATATGAATGAATGATGCATGATGCATTTATATGAATAAAATATACCCATAATGTAACTTCCCAGGCATCCCCAGCCCGGCTAGGAATCCTAGGCAAATCCTGAACCTCTGCGGGATAGGCCTAACGTTATTCCCTCAACGCCCTAGGGGAATTACGGCTACACTCTGAGGGTATCATCCCAACCCCATGCACAAGATCAATATGACAAATAAATATCATGTTGTGCATACATCACGCTTTTCCATGCAACAGTATACGAATGAAGACGATCATATCATAAGAAAATATCATGCATGGAAAGGAAATCATATCATATAAGGGCTATAAGGACAAAACCACTCACCTTTTTTTGATTTTTGGGTTACCTCGAAAAACGTGAAACTCGCCTCGATTTGCGTGTCAATCTCGATTTTCGCACCAAATGTCTCACCTCACTTCCCAAAGCACCCTAGGAAAGATATTTACTTATTTAATCAATAAAACCTATTTTTTCTCAATTTTCTTACCTTTTTCTCTATTTTTCCTTACTAATATTCCAAAATAAATACCTACACTTAATTTTTTTCAAATATTTTTACATAGAAAATTCTAAAATAATTTTTCAAGACATTTAAAAAAAATTGCACAAAAAACCAAGCTTGCACGCGCCCACACGCGCTGGCGCGTGTTAGGGCGAGTGAGACTGGCGCGTGGGGCCCACGCGCCGGTCATCTTCTCCGGTGAAGGCCTAGCCGGAAAATTACAAAATCGATGCCAATCGAAAGCTTATGAAAAATCGATCCTAGGGGTACCTGATTGGGCTCCAAAGGAGGTCCGAAAGTGCTCGAACGAAGCCCTCAAAGTCTCGGCCAGGCGGACCGCCTAGGGTTCCGGCGAGCTTCAATTACCCCTTCAAATCACGACCAAAAAGCCTGAAAATCTCCAGAAATGGCCTTCAACCTATGGGCAACAAAAGCCCTTTATCCTTTCCTCTCAATTTGTTCGAAATGACCCTCGATTTGAAGCTCCAATTTTGCAAACTTTCGGCCTCTTCGTCCGCTATTTATAGGCGATCCTCACGCCACCAAATGGCCTTGGTTGGTTTGCCCATTACCTTAAGCTTCTTTCCCTCCCCCGGATCGACCCAAAACCATCGTCACCCGACCAAAACATCGGGTTGCAGGTCGCGACATCACGACCTGCATTCTGGTCGGATTTTGTTTCCAAAATCTGACCAACTCGAGGCCCAACGACGGCACTCGAGTGATCCTTGGCCTTCCCCGACCATCCCTCGTGAATGCCCATGGCTCATTTTGGCCGGTCGGCGACCGTGCGTGGCCTGGTCGATTTTCATGGCTGCCATTTTTGATTTTTTACAGTTTTGCCTCATCAGATTTGGTTTTCACGATTTGGCCGATTTCCTCACAACCCCTAAACTTTTGGTAATTGCCATTAGGTCCCTTAAGCTTTGTTCTTTCAACTTCACTTTTGCAACTTTTTCGAAAAATGACATTTTGACCCCCCTCGGGCAACTTTGAAAAATTGCACTTTGGCCCGTTTCTTCGTTTTGGCTCTAAATGTACTCGTTTCTTCCTGAAACTTTCGAAGGGTTGTTCTACTCGACAAAACGAAGCTTCCCTTAGCTTCCGTTATCATTTCGGGAGTCTCCTACGAAGATTCGGTTTCACAGCCTAAATGGCAGCTGCATTTTTGCTGTACCGAAAACCGTTCCCAATTCCATTTCTTTCAGTCCTAAAAATCACGCCTGGGTATGCTCGTTAAAGGCGTTCCTATTTCCTTAATCATTTAAGCTTCAGGGTACTCCCTTCGACTGATTCAGTAAATTTTTCAGGCTTTTTTGATACCGAATTTCCCCGAATTTCTGATTTTCTTTCAAATTAATAACCCAAAGTTCTTGGGTATTATATATATGATGCTACTACAAAGGGATAATCCATATATGTTTACTTTTGCATAGAGAAACTACAAAACCCTCATTAAATTATTTTTGTATAGACAAAATTGAAAGCCATTTAAATCCGAACTTGTCTAAATAACTAATGACACTGCGGGTATACGTTTTAGACATACAACCGTATTTGGCTTTTTATAAGGAATAATTTTAACTAGATTCTATCTCTAATACTTATCCCTCTCCCTTATTCAGCGTTAAATTTAATTTTATTTAAAAGAGTTCTGTCTCTATTAGATTTGAATTTGAACATTTGTCGTTCTGAAACATCAACAAATCCTAAATTATTCTTCGGCTCAAATCCTAAGTCATTATTTCTGTTATGGGTATTTCTTTCACCACTTCTTATGGGTTGGACTAGACCCAACAGGCCGGCCCAATCGCCTAAACCCCAATAAGCCCAAAGCTAAGCTCGTCAGAACAAGATCACACGTCATTGAGACTCGAGCTCAGACCGAGGAACCAAGTGAGCTCCCAGCGATACTCCCAGCTCGTTGGCCTAACCGAGTGAGCTTTCAGCAATACTTATAGCTCGCTACCCTAATCTTTCAGTTCGCATAACAACAAAATCGTGAAACAATCGGAGGAAGGGAACCACCTACTCTATCTAAGGCAAACCAGATCCCTAGTAATGCGGAATCAACTCTCGGTTTTATGAGATTGATAATGACACCTTATCTCCATAATATTATCCTATTATTTTGGATTTTATATAAGTTGTAAACACCCCACACTATAAAAGGAGTCAAAAAACACCATTGCAAAGGGAGGACAATGAATGATACACTGTTACTCTACCGAAATAGCCAGAGAATAGTCGTGGAGTAGGCATCGTTCTGGTTAAACCACATAAAAATTCCCTACCAACTGTCTGTTTTTCATTGATTCCATTTGTTCCTCCTCTTTGCATTTGTGCTAATTTTCTCATTATGGGCCTACGAGTCATGGTCGACTAATTCTAAACGTTGGCGCCAGAAGAAGAGGCCCGCTTTGATCGCTAGGCATGGTAAGAGGAAGGAACACATGAAGCTTTGGTGCAGTAGCCGATTTTCTAGAGAATCACCGTGATCAAATGCTATATGTTCCAGCTGGAGGACCCATTGTTTCTGTAGTGGGTTCCTCTTTTTCACCATCGACTAGAAACACCGTCAGCATGGCCCCACGGGTTCTCGTCCAACCTGTTGCTCCGACTGCTGGGCTAAAGGTGATCAAAGCATAGCAGCAACGCCAGGAGGCATTAGAGAACACAGTTATGCAGCTCGTTGACACGGTCAGGGTCCTGGCCCAAGCTCAGACGCAGGTTATCTAGAGACAACCGAAAATACCTTCACCCCAGAGAGTCCGCCAGTGAGAGGACCACCGAGTGAGGAGGATATCAAAGATAACTATCCACCTCCAAATCGTCATTCCCCAGAGCGGGATAGCAGACGATCATAGGTCCAGCAATCTACGGACCCAGACTCTATCGTTAAGGAGTTGTTCCAAAGAGTCTGGCAACTGGAGGCGCAACAAGGTTAGTGGCCAGAATAATGGCCATCGAGATAGGACGCCATTCACCAGAAAGGTCGAGCTCGAACCTCTCCCTCGTAGATTCAAAGTCCCGAGTATCCAGCAGTATAATGGGGACAATGACACCTATGACCACCTGGATGCGTTCAATGTCCAAATGGATTTGCAGATGACTAGCTTGTTGGTCAAGTGCCGCATGTTTCCATCAACCTTGGGTGATATTTCCTGACCTTGGTTCAAGAGCCTTCTACCTCGCAGCATTAGCAGTTGGGAAGAGTGTCAATAGAGGTTTCTTAGTCAATATAGGGCACTGAGAAGGCAGCTCGCCACGATATTTTAGAGGACAAATGAGTCTTTAAAGGATTACATTATCAAGTTCAGGCGCGAGGTGAACAATATTGAAGAACCCTCCAATGAAAGCATCTTGACTGTGATCTCTGTAGGTATCCGTAAGGATGAGAAGCTCTATAAGAGCATCTATAGGACCCATATCAAGGATTTGGGTAAATTCTATGAATGAGCTACCAAAGAGATCCGGTAGGAAGAGGCTTTTGGACCGAAGAAGCCTGCCGGACAAAAAGAGGAGGCTGGGGGTTCCAACCAAAACTAGAAAAGGAATAACAGAAACAATAGAAGGGAAGCTCAAGGAGATCGCTCAAACAACCAGGTCACCAAGCGAGCTCGCAAGGCAGAGCGGGAAGAGCGATCTTCACGATCAAGTCGCTTTGACAGCTACAATGCCTTGTTAGACCCCTAAGAAAGGATCTTTGCCATGGAGAGAAGTAGGGAGGATTTTGGGAAGCCCAACCTGATAAGAACTCCTAACAAATTTAGAAATAAGGAGAAATTATGTGCATACCATAACAAGGAGGGTTATAACACCTCTAAGTGTTGGGCTTTGAGGGACGCCATTAAGGACCTGATCAAAAGAGGTTGGCTAAGAGACTATGTGGTGCTATCAACTAGTCAGCTGCCCTAACAACCAACACAACAACAACCTCATCTAGATGATGAGCGTGCACTAACGGTCTGAACGATCTATACAATTCATGGAAGGTCTCATCTCGTTGGGACTTCCCACATATCTTATGAAAGGTACGCACGTGAGGCCAACCAAGTCATGTTGGTAGGATCAAACAGACAGGCCGGACCTATGAAACTGGGTCAAATGATAGCGGAGGAGATCATCTTTTCAAAGGAAGATGCTAGAGATGTACACTAGCTGTAAAATGATGCCCTCGTCATTCGTGCCTGGATCGACAATGCAGAAGTCCAAAGAATAATGGTGGATACAGGCAGCTTGATAAATGTGATGTATAGAGCTTACATTGACCATATGGGGCTGGGATTGGAGTGGATGAGCGTATCCTTAAAGTCACTTTATGGGTTCATAGGAGATGCGGTGGTCCCCGTTGGGTGGATTGGTCTTTTTTTTACCGTTGAAAATGCAGATCACCAGGCTACCACATTGACAGAATTCCTTATAGTAGATTGCCCGTTAGCGTATAACGTCGTTCTCGGGAGGCCGACAATAAATGATCTGGATCTAGTCACCTTGACCAGGTCATAGACTGTCAAGTTCCTGACCTCCAATAGAGTAGGGTGTGTGTGAAGTGAGTAGCACCTTGCAATGCGTTGTTAAAAATAGGGGTCAAAAGGAAGAAGGTGAATGTTATTGCGGGAGGCGACTCGTAACCTGCTAGGTAGAAAGGTTTCAACTGCAATCTCGACCCCTGCGAGGTGGACTGTGACAAGGCCACCGGTCTAGTGGAAGAGCTCGAGGACATCTCAGTCGATGAAGTGGATGAAGAAAGATGCCTTAAGTTGGGAAATAATCTGACTCCCAAGGTAAAATCCCAACTCACCAACTTCCTTAAAGCTAACTTCGATGTATTTGCATAGAATCATGAGGATATGGTAGGAATAGCCCCAAAGGTCACGTTATACTGGCTCGACGTGGATCCCAACTATAAGCCAATGTATTAGAAGAGGAGGCCAATGACTCATGAGAGCTATGTCACTCTTAAAGAAGAAGTGGACAAGCTTTTGACGAATAAGTTCATTAGAGAGGCCCACTACCCGGATTGGATAGCTAACCCAGCCTTGGTAAAGAAGAAGAATGGAAAATGGAGGACTTGTGTCGACTTCACCTACCTAAACAAGGCTTGCCCGAAGGATAACTTTCCACTCCCTAGGATCGATCAGCTCGTGGATGCAACGACTGGTTTATGGATGCTTATTCGGGCTACAACCAAATCCCCATAAACGCCAACGATAAAGAGCACATGTCATTTATTATAGACCAGGGGCTTTATTGTTACAAAATGATAACCTTTGGGCTGAAGAATGCTGGAGTGACCTATCAAAGGCTGGTGAATATGATGTTTGAGGCGCTGATTGGCAAAACCATGGAGGTCTTTGTTGACGACATGTTGGTAAAGTCAAAACAGGTACCCGATCACGTTTCTAATTTGGGAGAGACATTTAAGGTCCTCAGAAGCTATCAGATGAAGCTTAACCCACTTAAGTGTGCTTTTAAGGTGGCCTCCAAATTTTTTTTGGGATTTATGGTAAATAATAAAGGCATTGAGGCCAATCTGGAGAAACTAAAATCCTTGCTTGACATAAGGTCGTCTGTACAGAAAAAAGATGTGCAAAGTCTTAATGTATAGCTCACTTCTCTAAGCCAATTTATTTCTAATGCGATAGATAAATGTGCTCTATTCTTCAAGTTAGTGAAAAAGGCACGAGATTTCCAGTGGACAAAAGAATGCAAGTTTGCTTTTCAACAGCTGAAGGAGTATATGGGACGAGCTCTGCTCCTCGCCAAGCCTAAATATGAAGAAAAGTTAATTATATACTTGGGAGTATCTCAACATGCTCTTAGCGCAACCCTAGTTCGAGGGGATGAGGGGGTGCAACACCCCCATGTATTATGTCAGCAAGAGCCTGGTGGATGCAAAGACAAGGTATACATCGATGGAAAAGCTTATGTATTATCTAGTAATGGCATTAAGGAAGCTGCGGCCTTATTTTCAGGTTCATCAAATTGAAGTCTTAACCAAGTATCCGCTAAGACAGATCTTGCAGAAGCTAGACACCTTGGGTCGCTTACTAAAGTGGGCTATCGAGCTTGCTCGGTTAGATATAGAGTATAAACTGAGGATGCCGATAAAGAGGTAAGCATTGGGGGATTTCATCGCTGAGTTCACTAGCTCAATTGAAGAGGAAGCTGAACGCTCGGAAAGACCGTCTTGGGAGCTATATGTGGACGGATCATTAAGTGAGCAGGGGCCTGGAGCAAGAATCATGTTAATAAGCCCTGAGGGCCACAGGATCCTTTGTGCCCTGAGATTTGGTTTCCAAGCAACCAATAATGAAGCTAAGTACGAGCCACTATTGATGGGACTTCGCTTAGCAAAGGAGGTGCGAGCTGAGACCCCGGTAATTTTTAGTTATTCTCAACTGGTTGTTAATCAGATATAGGGAGAATATCATGATAGGGGCACAAAAATGGTGGCATACTTGCAGAAAGTATGCAAGCTCTTAGTTGCTTTCAAGAAGTATGAGATACGCCAGATTCCTCATTCTCAAAAATCTCATGTTGATGCACTAGCCTACCTAGCAACTGCCTGAGATACGAAGTTCTTGGCAGTTATACCAGTGGAGTTCGGGGCTGCCCCGAGCACAGAACAACGAGTTGAAATGATGATGATTGATGTGCCCCATGGCTCATGGATAAATCCCATTCTAGATTATCTACAAAGTGGGAAGCTGTCGGAAGATAAGTTGGAGGTACGCTGGTTGCGAGCTTGAGCAACTCGCTATTATATCTATGATGATAAGCTATACAGGAGAGGGTTTTCGACCCCACTTTTGAGGTGCATTGATGGCACTGACTATCAAACTGTGTTAGAAGAAATTTATGCAGGCCATTGTGGTAATCATGTTGGAGCACTTTCATTAGCATAAAAAACACTTCGACAGGGATTTTACTAGCCCACAATAAAATAAGATGCAATTGCGCTGGTTAAGAGGTGTGATAAGTGTCAGAGATTTGCTAAAATCCCGTGAGCTCCGCCAGCCTACATACAACAAATGAGCAGCCCGTAACCATTTGCTATCTGGGGCATGGATCTAATTATGTCGCTTCTAATAGGTTGTGGAGGGTGTAAGTATGCCATAGTGGTAGTTAACTATTTCACCAAGTGGGCAGAAGCCAAACAGCTCGCGCAGATTTCCAGTTCAAAGGTACAATATTTTATGTGGGATAATATTATTTGTAGGTTCGGAGTTCCACAACAAATAGTCATGGACATTGGAACCCAATTCACCAGCAAGCAATTCATCCAATTCTGTGAATCGTTGGGGATCCAGAAGAGTTTCACAGCCATAGACCACCCCCAAGCCAACGGACAGGTTGAGACTGTCAACAAAATAATCAATCAGATCTTGAAGACGAAACTTAAGGCTAGAAAGAGGGCATGGGTGGACGAATTACAAACAATGCTCTAGGCTTATTGAACAATAGCTCGGAGCAGTACTAGGGAGACCCCATTCTCAATGGTGTATGAGTCTGAGGCCATGATCCTAACAGAGAACGACGTGACAAGCTAGCAGAGGGCCTGATAGAGTACATATTTTCATACTATTTAGCCCTCATATTTAGTCCTTTCTGCACATTAGTTGTGTTATTTCATTCATCTTGATTTTATTTCATTTTATTTTATAGGAATTGGGCTTCACACTATTTTATTTTATTTTTCCAGGTTTAGGGCCATGGAGCATGAGATGGGGCATGAGACATCTTGATGGCAATGAGATATCTTGGAAATTGGAGATAGAGAAGTAAGGGTAATTTTGGCAGATTTGACCTCCTACACTTCCTTCAGTATTTTGGCCAAGATAAAATTCCAGAATGAAGATGATGTCTTCAGAGATATTGTAGGGGACTTCTTGAGCTTTCTGTAATGATATGGTTTGTCCAAATCCGAGTTCGTTTGGACCTTCAAACAGCGCTTCAAAGTCGGGGCCAAGAAGTTGGGGGCAAATTAGGAAAACTGCACAGATACTGATTCTTTAAAAGGCCATATCTTGGGCGTCCGATATCCAAATCAAGTGATTAAAAAGCCCAAGTTCATATACTCTTTCTGATCTAAAATTATTATGAAGAGTCCGAAGCCCAGAACGCACATTAACCTATCCTAAATCGGCTGTGAAGTGGCGGTAATCTAGGGTTTCCTCCAAAAGCTCTACTTAAGCACCTTAAGAGGCCATTAGAGATTATTCTTTTAGGGGGCGTGAACAGTAGCTGATTTCTCTTCTCCCCATTGTTTCTGTGAAGATGGAAGGCTAAGGATTCTGTAATCAAGTTGCAACACCATCCTTGTTCCTGGTTTGAGTCTTTGGTTTTAATGGAAATCTGTTTGTTTTAGTTTTAACTTTGTTGTTCTCTTGTTTCCGTTCTCTCTTAAATCTGTGTATGTGTTGATACCGGTTGGATGAATGCATGCATTGTCTTTGTTTGAGAATCCAAGGTTTTTGTGCTCGGTTGAGGCTTTAACTGGAAGGAAGAACAACCTGTTTGGATGGTACTTCAATCAGTCTTGAATCTGTGAATCTGTTTATTGGTTTTTCCAAATCTTTGGCGGTTGTTAAAGAATTTTCTGATTTTTGATTTGAGGATTAAAACTAAACAAATTGTTTATTGAGAAGGCGATGAAAACTGGGATATAAGGTTGGTTTGCAACTGATTGCATCTTGATTTATTGTGTTCTTGCTTATCTTGTTTTCTGTTTTTTTTATCAAAAAACTCCCCCCTTGTTTAGCCTTGTTTTGACAGATTCGGTTGAGGTTCGTTGGGAGACGACTTTGGGTTACACCCTATTGCAAATCCAAATCATCATTTATCTAATCTATCGGTGTTCGACAGCCCCGATCAGGGCCACCTTCAATTCAAATGACAATGATGAGCTGCTAGCAGCTAGCCTTGACCCACTTGAGGAAACGAGAGATATAGCTCGCTTGAAGGTAGCCATCTATCAACAGAGGGTGGCACAATATTACAATAGAAAGGTCTGGATTCGACATTACAATGTCAGAGACCTAGTATTGCGCCTAATACTTCCTGGAGCTCACAAGGCCAGTGATGGTACACTAGGTCCTAACTGGGAAGAACCCTTTATCATCAAATAAAACTTGAAAAATGGAGCATATCATTAGGAAAATATGAATAGGTTTATTCTCCCATGTGCTTGGAATGCGGAGCACCTCCGTCCTTACTTGCAATGAATGTAATTGTTCTTACCTATGCTCTAACTTTTTATTGCAATTAATTTTCATAATTTTGATTGGAATTTATGAATTTTTATTCATTGCACTTTATTCTTAATGGTATTCGATTGAATATCTCTGAAATCAGGGTTGAAAAACCATGGTTTGCAAGCTAGGGCCTACTCATCTTAGCCATTGTGTTATAGTTTGCGGCTTAACTAAGCATTCATCTTGGTCCCACCTCAAGTCATGGTGTGCAAGCTGAGAACCGTTCATCTTAACCTAATATCATGGTTTGGTACCTATTGAGCAACCATTTTCGTAATTGACTCCGAGCTAAGAGTTCACTAGCTTGGGTCCTTTAATCTTGAATTAAGTCATGGTCTGCGACCTGCCTAGGTGTTCCCTCTCTATTCATTAAACTTGTGAAAAGCCATGGTATGTTAGTCATGAGGGCAGTGCGATCTATCTAGATATATAGCTTGGCGATTCAAGTTATTTAAATTTGTAAAAACAGTGGTTTACGAGCTGAGAACCATTCATCTTGACCTAATGTCATGGTTTGGTACCTATTAAGCAACCACTTCCGTAATTCCGAGCTAAGGGTTCACTAGGTGGGGTCCTTTCATCTTGACTTAAGTCATGGTCTATGACCTACCTGGGTATCCTCTCTCGATTCATTAAACTTGTAAAAACCATGGCATGTTAGTTGGGATCAGCTTATGATCTACCTGGATATATATCTTGGCAAGGTTTTCATTATGACCTATATATTATTTTGTTAGGACATGTTAGCTAAGGTTCGCCTTTATTTGCCTAAGTATAACTGTTTGCAACCTACTAGACACCTCGATTATTAATTATTACGTCCTTCAATGGCAAGCTATTATAAGTTTGCTAAATTACGAGTTGGAAATTTCTCCGGGTTTGTCTTAACTTATATACGAAAGATTCATTCCAAGTTTATATTCTGAAGACTTCTCCCAAGTTATACTCTTGAACTTATCCTGGTATACAGAAGCTTCCTATAGCTCATTTTAAGTTATATCATGAAGATGGGCTCAAGTTCTATCTTGTCAAGTCTTATTTAAACTTCAAGTTCGATTGGCTTGAGTTCGTAGAAAGGCTTAAAACAAGAGACGTGAGTTTAGAAAATCTTAAATTTCATTGAAAAATACTTCATTACAATGCAAAAAAGGAAACAAAAAGAAGCCTAGTTAGGATGAGCTGCTGCTACAGTTGGCTGGTCCTCAGCGTGGGAAGATGGTGGAGTGACCTCGCTTTGATCTTACGAGGCAGAAGCCTCGAAATCCTTGGCAACATCAACTGCAAACCATTTCACCTCCTTGACAGCCTCTTCACCAAAGAGGGAGAAGCTCATTTTTGGATGCTTCAACCATAAGGTGTAGAGAAACCCCGAGCAGGTGTTGGATACGGCCTCTTCGTGTGCTTGGTCTATCCGGGCTTCCACACTCGCCTTGATCTCATTGATGGTCGTGTCCACCATCTGCTCACATTTTTTAAGTCAGTTCTTGGCCAGCTTCAGCTCGTCCTTTGCCTTTTGCAGCTCATCCCTGGTCTTATTTAGCTCATTGGTGAGTTTGGAGTTGGAGAGCTCCCACGTGTTTTCTCCCGGTGAAGCTCCTCCTCAAGGTCCTTATTTCGCTGATGTGCATCTCTCAGCTACATCTTGGAGCCCTCAATCTTCCTTTGGACTTTAAGGAGGTCAGCGAGGTGAGACTTCTTCTCCTTCTTAAGCTTATTTACTTCTTCCTTGAAAGCAACGTTTGCTGCCTGGAGTTGCCTTTCAAAATCCACCTGCTGCTCTTTAACCTTCATGGCAGCAAGGGAGGTCTACAAAATAAAAGGGTTAGCTCATGAAAAGGAAAAAGAAAGAAGTCAAGAAATAAAGGAGTTTACCAAGAAGTTATGGCAAGCTATGTAGTCATAAAGCACCGTCCCTTTCATCCCCTCTTGATCCAAGGTCCTGGCAACTGAGTCTAGAAGTGTGGTCATGTTATCCTGATCATAAGAGACTAGAGCTCGCAACTCCTACTACTATTGGGGTCGTTATTGTTGTTGTTGATGCTACTGTTGAGGTCGCAACCTTGGTTGTTACTGTTCTAACCTCGGCTCCCTCGAGCTTGAGCTCGGGGCCGCAGATTAAGCAACACCTGGTTTAGCCCCGGATTATTTTGGCATGATAAGGTTGAGTTTCACGATGTCTATAGCTGAACCTTCCCTTCCCTCTACTGCTGCTGGCTTCAGTGAGTTCGAAGGCAAACTGAACAAGCCTTGTACCTGGAACCCCAATGGACTCTCCCGCTACAATCTCAACATCAAGAGGGGGCATGAGCTGATGCTCCCTAAGTAGCTCGTCCATGAGTTTGAGATCTTCTGAGCCTGGTCCCGCAGCAACGAGAAAGTCAAGGACTTCGACCTGTTTAGTCGACAAGTTTGGACTTTTGCTTCCAAGTCTGCACAATAAAGTGAGAATGTTAAAATACATATACAAGATAAAAGGATTTGTGTGAATAAGTATGCCCTTACCCAAGGTCAATGAAAAGCTGAAGTTTTTGAGCGACATGAGCGAGGGCAAGAAACGAAAAACTAATTAGACTTATAATCGCCCACATTGGACTTCCCCTTGGCCCTGCCCTGGGAAAGAATGGCCTTATAGGATGAAGGATGAGATGCCAAGTACTATAGCCCATCCTTGGTGATATTTCACTCTTAGTAATAAAATAATTTTGATAATGACTATATGAAAATCAATTTCTACTATATGGATTATATGAATGAGAAAATGCATTTTTAGTATATAAGTCTTAAAGCAAGATATGAAATATTGAGCATGGATGAAAGAATTCAACTTGCTTGTTAAGATTAATTTGTTTCAAATTATAACTTTTGATAATCTCAACTTGCTTTCAAGATAATCAAAATGAGTTTTTAAAGAATCAAATAAGGATGTATTGAAAATTCAAGATTTTCAAAAGAATAGTCGACTATCAGGTTCATTCTGTTGACTATGCTTTGAAATAGTCGATTATTTTGATTGTTCTATCGACTATTCAAGCATCTGTCGACTATCGAGTAAAAATAATCGACTATGCCTTCTGATCTGTCGACTATTTTTGTTCATAAATTTCAAAAATTTCTTCTCATTTCAGCAACTGTCGACTATTCAAGTATGTCTGTCGACTATTGGATTTTTGTATTAGAAATAGTCGACTATCAGTTTATATCTGTCGACTATTCTTAATTTTTCTTGTAAAAATAGTCGACTAATCGTTTTATCTGTTGACTATTGTGTTTCACAGATTTTATAACGGCTAGTTTTTTGTTGCATTAAATGCTCGCCAACCACCCACAACGGTCCAAAATTCAAACATACCCACCATCAACTATAAATAGGTGGTTGAAGATGCATTAAAGGCCGCTGAGAAAACTATTGAATATCTTGAACGATCATGCCTTCACTGTTACATCGAATTTCATCCTTTTTCTCTCTGTACTCTCATTTAAGAGGCTTTGATATATACTATTCTATTACTTTTAAGCCTCGTCTATTTATTTAAAGAGAGAAAATTGTAACTAAGAGTTGTACTCTTAGATTCTCTACTTCATTGTTTGTATTTCTTCCTAGCAGTAGCTAGAGGGCCCATTAAATTGAGAGGTTGTACATTGCCTAGTCAAGGACTAGAGGACCTGCTCATATTGAGTAGGGGGTTGATAGTGATATTGGTTTTAAAATGCTTAGTGGATAACAAAGGTAGTGGATTAAGCTTGGAAGGCTGAACCACTATAAATCTGTGTCTTCACTGCTCTTTATACTTTTTCTTTTAAGTTTGCATCGTTGCACTTGACTTTGTGTAATCATCAATAAGACCACATAATTATTCCTCTTTACACAAAAATATTTTCACTTTCCAAAAGAATTTTTTTTTATATACCAATTCACCCCCCTCTTGGTGGATACCACATCAGCTCAATTCTATCACTTGGCACTTTTGAAGGAAAAAAGAAATCTGATGAGTCTCGGTGATGGGGGAGAAAATTTATTCCTAAGGAATAAGATGGCTAAGAAAGTGAGTTGGGTATATGAGTTCGGGGTCAATTGAAAGGGGGCGAGCTTGAGCTTGTTCAATAAAGAAAGAAGGTAGGGGACAACAGGAAACTTAAACCCAAACTCAATGTGCTGGGGACTAATGGCTATAAAGCTGGTTTGAGGATAGGCTGCATGGAAACTCAAAGAGAGGACCATCACTCAACAGTCATTCGGGGTAGTTCTTGAAGTCGTTCTTCTGCAACCTCCCCAGCTCGAAAGTTCGTTCTTTCGATGTTATGCATATCTAACACAAGACATCTTTAGAGTTTGAGGTATCGTCTTTTCCTATGATGTGGTTATAGCGCTTTTGACCTGAGTTCTCTTGAACAGAATCAGACATCTACAGAGAAAGAAAGGATAGTCAGGTCGTAGGTCACAGATCAAACCTCAAAAGAAAAAAAAACCCCTAAGAATATCCCCTATTTATAAGATCATGTGCTTTGCAATAGGGGGTCGCCTAGGGCGAAGAGGCTAAGACTACGAGTCTGGTACTCAATGAAAAACTAATCCTAATGTTGTTAAGCCTAAAGGCTCAAAGAATATCTAATAAAT
The DNA here is from genome assembly GCA_036245055.1 of Diospyros kaki. NCBI lineage: Eukaryota > Viridiplantae > Streptophyta > Magnoliopsida > Ericales > Ebenaceae > Diospyros > Diospyros kaki. Next base: position 12,690,086 of record BSEG01000003.1, read on the forward strand.
GGATTCAAGTCAGTGCACCGAAAAATAAGAAGTGACACTAATAGAACTAGAAAGGCCAGAGGGCCAACGACGGTAAACCGACGACGGATGGCTTAAAGAAACCTCAAGAAAAGAAACGAAAGTTACAAGAAGCTTACCTATCGCTGAATCTCTTGCCGGTGTGAGAACTTGGAGCAAACTTCAGGCAGTGATAAACAGCTGGACATTTGTAGTCAGAAAAGCTTCGTCATAGAAAGAGCTTCGAAGATGAAGAAAGTATGAGCAAAAATTTCAAAGTAGCGTGAAGAGGGAAATAGAAGAATTTCTCTACTATTTATACTTTTAGCTTAAATGATCTCAGCCATTGGATCAAAATGACTTATGGCATGCTCCGCGTTAATCGATTGCACGATTGTTCGTGGGTCCTATGGATATAATCATGCGTAGTAATGGGGGAACATGCATATTAAATGCATTTCAGACAAGACGTGCGGCATGAAACGACATTATTTGAAGTGATTGGGCAGAAGTCTAAAAGACGAATTAACAGTTGGCATACATCAGCTCCTAGTCCGAAGATCGCATTGCGAGTTGGGGGGCTTGTGTTATGGGTATTTCCTTTACCACTTCTTATAGACTGGACTCGACCCAATCGCCTAAAGCCCAATAGGCCCAAGGCCAAGCTCATTAGAATAATGTCACACGTCGCTGAGACCCGAGCTCAAACCGGGAACCAAGCGAGCTCCCAGTGATACTCCCAACTCGCTGGCCTAATCGAGCGAGCTCTCAGCAATACTTCCAGCTCGCTGGTCTAATCCTTGAGCTCGTATAACAACAAAACCGCGGAACAACTGGGGGAAAAGACCCACATACTCTATCTAAGGCAAACCAGATCCCTGGTAATGCAGAATCCACTCCCAATTTTATGGGATTGATAATGACGCCTTGCCTCCATAATATTATCCTATTATTTTGGATTTTATGTAAGTTGTAAACACGCCACATTATAAAAGGGATGAAAAAACACCATTGCAAATGGAGGATGATGAATGATACATTGTTACTCTGTCAGAATAACCAGAGAACAGTTGTGGAGTAAGCATCATTCTAGCCAAACTATGTAAAAATTTCCCTGTGTACTGTTTGTTTGTCATTGATTCCATCTGTTCCTCCTCTTTGTATTTGCGGTAATTTTCTCATTGCGAGACTACGAATCATGGCCGACTAATTCTGAATATCAATCATTTCCTTTAGTGGATAAGAAAAAGATCTATACCTTGAAAAATGTCTCAAGTGTTAGGTTTGTATAACAATGACACTAATAACCAAGAAAAGGGTGAATTGGGTTATTTAAAAAATTAGTTGAACTTGAAAAAAAAAATTTGGTGAAAAAAGAGATTTTAATGCAAGTGGAGATTATTGAAATACTTGCAATAATATATGAAACAAAGAGTACAAGTAAATAAGGAACACAACGATATATAGTGGTTCAGCTTAAATCAAGTCTAATCCACTACCTTAACTTTTTACTAAGAATTTTTCAACCAATTTAATAAAAATCTCTTATCTCTCCGAGTAGACTCTCTAGCAATAAGTTAGGAAGTTACAACCTCTTGTTTAACTAAATAAGCCCTCTAGCACCAATAAGCAAAGGACTAGACATTCCTATATTATTATTACCCTAATAGGAGTAGGGTGTGGGACAATTTGTCTTCTATTTGAAGGGAAAAAAAAAAAAAGAAAGAAACCAAAGATAGGACTACAAATCTAATTTTTTGAGGCATTTTGAACTTGTCTAAAAGGGTATTTCTTATTTCTGGTTATCTGTTGAATCTTCTAATAACATGTAGCTTTAAAAGCAATAGAGATACATATTTTCTATCGTTTAGAGTTGAGAGGTTGCGTTTAATTAATGCATCTTTTTTATATATGTCCATTGGCATGTTCAAATGCCATTTAAAGTAATATTTTCCCAAGTAGTTTGATACGTATGAATAACATTTCACAAGTTGTATCCGTAAAAGAAGTTCCTTCTTACATTGGCAATCATGTTTAGATATTTAAACAATGAAGCTTACTTGGACGCTTGGGCCAGTTTGCCTCTCTAGCTATATTCTTAATTAGACTTTGAATGACACGTATAGGCCGGGCCGTATATACGTTTTCATGTGGCCTAGAAAGGATGAGCCCAAGTCTGCTGTTCCAAATGGTGTCCCTTTGACTGTGTATCAATCAGAAACTGTCACATCATCAAACAGTAATTATCTTAAATTAATAATAAAAAATTTAATACTCCTCTCAAAATTCATTTCATAATTTATAAAAAAAAAAAACTATCTCTTCATTTGAAAGTATTTAGTTTGTCTGTGTTGTATTTAAGTGAAACTTCAAACAGTAGTGTTTTGCGGAGGGGCAGGAGGGTCTTTTGGCAATCCTCATGACTATCCAAAACAACAGCGTTTTGGGCCCTGAGTGGAGGGTCAAAACGGTGACCGCCTTTACCGTTTCATTTGGCGTGCTTCTCTTTGTCTTTTAGCCTGCCTCTTCCCCGATCGTCGATGCTCTGTTGTGCCTTTATTTGATGCAATCTTCACCATTTGTGTCTTCTTTATATCAGCTACAATCACCTCGAGATGTGAAGTGAGATAGCCTCCGATGATCTGTTTCCTTTAGAGTTTGTTCGATCATTCTCTGGTTTATTCTTTCTGTATAAATGATACATTCATTTTCTCTATAAGGTGTAAGCCTCTAATTTGTAGCTTGTGGTTATGAGGCTGATTTAATTTGTGAGTCAGTTTTGTACAGTGAGATCAAATAGTGTTTTTATGTAATCCGAGGCTGTAATCAGATTTTCTCCCAATAGTGCAGTGAACTCTCTTTGTTGGAACTCAGCGTGGACATAATCCTCATTAACAAATGAGCCACGGTAAAATTGTTTGTGTTTTCGTTTTGATTTGTTTTAAGTTTCTGTGTATGATTCTGTCCATTCATTTGTGTATGAAATCGATCTGTTTATTTACTTTATAAAGGGTTGATTTAGGATTGAGCTTTGTCTTATTCCAACACTCTGAAAGTATTCTTTTTGGAAAAACCTATTCAGTTCAGAAAAAATCCATCTCTTCATCTAGACAAAATGGATTTTTTTTTTATAAATTATAAAATAAATTTTAGAAGAAAAATATCAAGTTTTTTTATCATTAATTTGAGATAATCATCGTTGATGATGTATATTATTTTGGTAATGTGAGACTTTCTGGTTGGTGAACAGCTAAGAAGACATCATTTAGAGACGACAGATCTGGGTCCAGAAAGGATGAAGGGATGTGGGGCATATCATCAATTCCCTATGCTAAATGCATCTGTAGTAGTTGACCTTAAGTAGCCTAGCCTGTGCTTCCATCAGGCATCAGATGTTGTCTTCGATCTGCTTTTCCACCCCTCTCTTCACAACTTGTTTTCATCCCCAAACTTAGTCCATCTTGCAAACACGTGCTTGTTTAAAGGAGTATGCACGATTATTAATATTTAGGATTTAAGGTTTATAGTAGTACATACTGAGTTTAGTATATGAGATTTAAGGTTTATAGCAGTACATACTAAGTTTAGTATGTGTGATTTAAGGTTTAAGATTTAAATTATTACTGGTGTAGGTCCCAATATAAAAAAAGTTTCTGGGTTTTCTTAGGATTGAGTTGTATATTTATTATACAAAAAGGCTTACTACTTAATTAGTTATATATATTTTTAATGAATGGAAAGTCATGTTTGATTCCATAGAGTTTAACTGAGTGGGTGGTGGGTGGTGGGTGGCCCTGCCAAGCTAGAAGGGTGTCCACCAAAAGTTTGGAGATAATAAACATCAAAAGATGTAAATATTTAGGTAGATAAATGCTTTTGGTATGACTTGGGAGATTTTCTATATATTTAAGTTCTTCGATGGACGTCTCAACCATTTACTTAAGGGCCCACTAAGTAGAGAATTTTGTCTCTCAAACAATACATAATATATGTTGTGTGTTCAATTAAAAGTCATCTCTGGGCGTTTATTTTCCTCAGTTGAGTGGATACTGTTACCATCTTATAATTTAGCATGACATGGGAGCAGGGCGACTCAAGGTTTGGTGGAATTTTAGGTGATAATTAATTTTGTAGTTTTTTAAAAAATAATAAAAATCTATTTTTCTTATTTTTTGAGATATGAAATCATTAATTAAATTTTTATATTTTGAAAAACAAATCTTTTCAATTGACAATATAGATAAGAAAAAAAATCTGAAAATGTAAAAAATGAATAAGCAAAAAATATGAAGAGTTTACAATTAAGTTTGCAAATTAAAAATTTATTGATTTACTTTTTTTTTTTTTGTGTTAATGTCCAGATCAGTGCAAATTTGTCAAACGAAATTTTCATCGTCCAAAGAATCATTTTATTAAATTATCTTCATAAAATAACACCACTTCTTGTCTTTTTTTTTTTTTTTCGTTGCGTTATTAGTTTACACTACATTATCCATTGTCTAATATTGAAAAATAATTCGTAGATTTAGGAAATTAGGGGTCTCCTCATCTAAATGACATCTTACTATATATTGTCTAATATTGCAAAATGATCCTTGGACTTAGAGAGTTAGATGTTCTCCTCGTTCAAATGAAATAACAAAATAAATAGTATATGAATTCAAAAAAAAACATTGTAAAATAGAATTAGTAATTTTACATCTCAAAACATAAAAAATTAAATTTTAATTAATTATTAATTTTGAGGCTCTCCTCCTATGGGAGCCCTCAGGTCGGCACGGGAGGAATAAACTAATAAAATTGCAGGGGATGGAAGGCTCACAATACCATACTAATGTCAAAGAGAATGCACCTAGACATTTTGATAGGAAACATTTGATTTAACTAAAGTGTCTCTTCCGGTGACTAAATTCAAGTGGACTTTTTGGCACAATAATGGTCCTATCCCTCCACGCATCCGGTAACGTCCCACTCTTGACATGCATGTTTATTTCTTTTTGATAATAAAATCAAAAATATGTACCTCAAATACAGTCACCTAATGGGGGCTGACGATTCTGAAAATTATTATCACCCTGTTGGGAGAGGAGGCCACAGATCTAAGAGAAGATAATACTTGTATATGAAGTTAAAGGAGATAAACCTGCCTTTAGTAATAATTCAAGTGCATGCGACAGACAGGCATCGAATTCAGTTCTATTTGCTTGAAGGAGGTAGATGCACATCTATATCTGGTTTAGATCCTGTCGAACTTTTGTCCAAAGAGATATGAACCCCACGGTACAAGTCAACAAGTCTGCAAAGCATTTAGACATGAACCAGGCATGACAAGAAAAAGTGAGACCCACAAGAGGGTCATCGCAAGTAGACAATTGCAGACTGGACGAGTTCCTTATGGTCTCTCTACTCAAGTTATATGACATCAATAGAGATACTCTCAAACTTGATATATAGAAATAAATGCCACTCAATTGGCGCTCCAACAGAGAGCAGTCTACTCGTGCTGTCTTTGTTTTCTTTCGAAGAGGAAAAAAAGAAAAATGATAATGTTGGTAGATGCATGTGGTCCAAATTTGAAGAAGCCTGACTATTTACCTAACATCCATCCACTAGGATGTCACATATATTTAATTAAAGAGAGTGCTCTTTCTATTTATGATAGCAGCCCTTCAATTCCATGCCAGCCTGTTTAATATAATCTCAAATTATCGTTACTCCTAGAAGTTGAACATCGAAGCACACCACACATATATGGCACCAACCAAATCCTAACAACTCCCATCTTAATTTTAATTAGGTAAACTACGTGCATGGGCAAGTTGTTCAATTGGGACAAAAGAGCCATTATTTGTGAAGTTTCATGCATTATTCTATGAGTCTAATCATTAATTTTTAATACAAGTGTCTCATTATGGGTTCGGTTAAAATGGGATAAACAACTTTCTCATTATGGGTTTGGTTAAAAGGCAGGACATAAAACAGTAGTTGTTTAGTTTGTATTTGAATACAAGGAACTTGCCTTGTGTAGGTGTTATGTCATCACTAGATCAAATGACATTTCCTTTTCCTAAACGTGTCGCTACCCACCATGTATTATTGGAAAACTACACACTAATCTCTTTTGAAGTAGTAATTAAGTTTATGTGATATTCTTGATGATGGCAGTGAATGTTGGTTTGGTTACCTTAAAAAAAGAAACGATGTCCGGTGCGGGCTCAATCCTGTGATGGCTTGGTGGAGAGGTGATGGTGAATGTTGGGAAAAAATTGAGAATCTTTTGTACCACTTTGGGAATTTAAAGAGACGCATAAAAGTAATGAGAAAAAATAAGCTAATTAAGGACCATTTCGTGGCTAGACCTTCTATTCTCAATTTTTATTTTTGTTTTCACTATTTTAACAAGAAAAAATAGAAACCAATACTTGGTTGCTCTTTTTGTTCTTAAATATTTTGAAGATAACAAAAGGGTAAATTAATTGTATTTAGACCCCTATGATTGGGATTAGGAAAATTCTATTGACAGTCATCATTTTACTCTCTACAACTACTTTTAATATATTTAAAATATTTTATTTTGAAAAATCATTTTTACCTTCACTATTGCAGCCATTTTCTCCAATTAAGTGTTCGCCAATCATACGTGGCCGCTCATTCACGTCGGAGACGATGTGGCAAAGAAAAAAAATGAATGAAAATACAAGAATAGAAGAACGCATACACAAATACACATATATATACACACATATATACATACACAATCACACAGACACATATATACATATCCCCGCATATATAGGCATATATATATAAATATATATACACACACAGATACACACACGCATACATATATATATATACACACATAGTAGGAAGTGGCCATGGCGACCATACCCGCCGACGATGACTATATCCCCCGATGATGACCCTTTTCATGGCCCCCAAACCTTGGGGTTCGAGGCGCCTTGAAAGTCCCCGAACCCTAGGGTTCGAGAATCCTTAAAGGCCCTCGAACCCCAGGGTCAGTATAACCTTTCACTACTGGTCACCTAAAAATCTAGATTTCAACCATTTTTTTTTTCTCTTTTCTTTTCTTCATCCACTCTACCACTTCACTATCATCAAATTGGTTTTAGGGACAAAACGTCTTTTCTTTGCGAAATTGCATGATTTTACTCCTTTGTCAACTCTTCTCAAAATCAACCTAATTGATCAATTGAAGCCGTAAAGGCACCTAATCCAACTAGTACTTGCTTCCCAAGCAAATGACTGTCATTACCCCTAACCTAGCATTCAAACAAATGGCCACTGGTGATAAAGTGACAATAAAGTTTCTAGGTAATTTCAATCTTCTAGATATTCTAGTTTAACCCCTTTATTTATTGTAATTATAGTTTGGCCTTTTTTTCCATTTGGTCCCTGTTTAGAAAATCATAACAAAATCCCCAAAAATTTACACTAGGGGCCCATTGTGAAATAAAATTTCACTTATACCCTATAAACTTATGAGTAATGGCTTTTAGTCCCAAAATTCCACATAACTTTATCACAATTATCTTTAACAAATTTACAAAAATGCCCTCAAAGGAAATAAATTAGTTTTTAGCCTTATTTTTGTAAATTTCTCCAAAATTTATCCTTCCAAATTTAACTAAAAATTTCTTTAGTATTACAAGGCCAACCTCTCTAGTCTTATCCATTTTTTTTTTTTTATCTCTATACCTTTTTTTTTTTTTGTTAAGAATACAAGCTAGATCTTAGGGTGAAGCTTTAAGTAATTAACGATAATAAGCTAAATATTGTTTAGCAGAGACCTTGTTTGCATTATTGAATAGTGCAAAGGCTATTACTTATCAATAACAAGGTTAGTGTGCAAGTTAGACAAAATAGGTGGATAGGGTTGCTTTGGTAGACTGGACCCTTCAAGTTGGTTGACCAGAATTGAAATGTGAGTTTCGAAAATGAAAGTAGCTTCAATCGACCGAAACTTCATGCTCAGTCGACCGAACCTGAATTGTAAGGTTTTGGTCTACTTCGGTTGACCGAACATCCACTGCGTTATCTTATCAATGCATTTAATGCACTGATGATAACGAAGGGGCATGGGATGACAAGAAAGACGTGCAATGGAAGTTGATTGAGGGTTTTTGAATTGGGAGAAGGGTAGAGCAGAAAATACTTTTCGAGTAGGCCATTTAACTCTTTTTCTCTTTTTCTTCTTCTCTCCCATTTTTGCTTGATGCTTTTTTTTTTTTGTCCTCCATTGTTACTGCCGCCATTTCTTTGTTCTTGCTCCAAGAGGTTGGCTAGTGCAGCTCCCTATCTTGTTTTCCCAATAGATTGGTGGATATCCAAGGTGCAACTAAGAGGGAATTGCGGTAGAGCTTCGAATCACCTCATTTGAAAGGGTCCTATCATGACTCCGTAGATGGGTTTTGAAGGCATCTCAAGCATGGACCAACTAGGTCCTCCACACATGAGAAAGCGGGGTGGTCACTAGAGGTAGCAATTTGTTCCTGGGAGCTCATCTAAAAGGCAAAAAAGAAAAGCATCTCCTTGGAAGACTGGCATCAGTTTTGGCATTAGCATTTATCGAAAATGTATATTGATAAAAGCCCATATATATGTCATGGTTTTATCTTCAATAACACGAGGATGATACATATCGAGTCTTGCAAGATATTTTTTAGTTTGTTGTTTTATTTGTTTTATGCTTCCGCTGTGCTTATTTTTTTTTATGAAATCGTCTTGTGTGAAACCCTTGCATACATCCACCTTTAGTTGGTGTTTTCGACGTACTTTATAGGCCGTCTTCCACATATATGTTTTTTCAATAATTACCCTTAGACCTCAAAAGTTCCAAGAATTCCCCTTTTAATTCAAATATCATATAAGTTTTTAGCCAAGTAACCAGAGCTTAACATAGAACATGGTGTAAATCGAATTTAAATTCAAGAATATTAAACTTCCAGCAGATTGTATCTTTATATTCATCCAAATCAATTCCAAATAAAATCTAAATCAGTTCAGAATACAAAATCAATAAGAATGCAACATCAAGCGAGTGACATACTATAAAAATCAACCTGAAAATTTAAGAAGTTATTCCTTCTTCCTTAGATCATCAACTGTCTCGTCTATATATATATAAATTTTGTAACATAAAATACATTTGGGGGCGAGCTATACAATTTAAAAATATTTTGCATAAATTTCATGACATGATTTCAGCAAGTCATCATGCATAAAAATTCCATAAATTGCAAATTTTCACTTTTTTTTTTTTAAACATAGTAACTGACACATGCATAACCATATTTCACATTTCTATCTCCTACTTAATCATGACTTCCATTTACTCGACGCCTTCTCCTCTTTATATAGTTTTCTTCTCAGCACAACCTTTCACTACCGACCACCTAGCAGTCTAGATTTCAACCATTTCTTCCTCTCTCTTTCTTCTTTTCTTCATCCTCCCTACTATTTCACTATCATCAAATTGGTTTTAGGGACAAAACGTCTTTTCTTTACGAAATTGCATGATTTTACTCCTTTGTCAACTCCTTTCAAAATCAACCTAATTGATCAATTGACGCCGTAAAGGCAAAAACACCCCATCTGCTCCAAGTTGCTACCTACTCCAACTAGTTCTTGCTTCCCAAGCAAATGACTGTCATTACCCCTAACCTGGCATTCAAACAAATGGCCACTGGTGATAAAGTGACAACAAAGTTGCTAGGTACGTAATTTCAATCTCCTAGATATTCTTGTTTAACCCCTTTATTTATTGTAATTATAGTTTAGCCTTTTTTTCCATTTGGTCCCCCAATCATAACAAAATCCCCAAAAATTTACACTAGGGCCCATTGTGAAATAAAATTTCACTTATACCCTATAAACTTATGAGTAATGGCTTTTAGTCCCAAAATTCCACATAACTTTATCGCAATTATCCTTAACAAATTTACAAAAATGCCCTCAAAGGAAATAAATTAGTTTTTAGCCTTAGTTTCATAAATTTCTCCAAAATTTATCCTTCCAATTTTAACTAAAAATTTCTTTAGTATTACAAGGCCAACCTCCCTAGTCTTATCCATTTTTTTTTTTTTTTCATCTCTATACCTTGCTTTTTTTTTTGGTTAAGAATACAAGCTAGATCTTAGGGTGAAGCTTTAAGTAATTCAGGGTATATGCTAAGAATTCAAAAAATGTCCATGCAAAGCTATCTATGTAGAAGTGGAACAATCACACCAACTCTTTTTGTATTTTGCCTTGGGGAGTTAACCCTATCTTATAACAAACTTCTTAAGGTCACCATTGATGGCAAAACAAGAACCAACTATTTAGTAGGTGCTAGTGAGCTTTGTTGGGGCCATTCAAGTTATTTAGCCTTCTTTGTTGAATACTCATTCTTAGTTTTTGTCATATTGCATTCTCGAGCCATAACTTGAGTCATTCATTTTCCCCCACACCCTTGCAATTTTAACTTGAGGGTGTTTCTTAGAATGATATTAAAGGCGATAGGCATATCGATTACCAATAGGTTGCCTCAACAATCATTTGTCTAGGCTAGGTCCTAATCCTAATCGTGAGAGAAAAAAGAAATAGCCCTCAAAGGTTCAATAGCCTGGTCATTGAATCTGAAGAAAGATTTGGTGGAGTTTTGGAGGTTAACTTCGTCTAATACCTAGTCATTCGAATGCAGTAAGAAGCAAAATGTTCTCTTGACATTTGGTGTTGAATAAGGACTCTCATAGTCATTTAACGATTGTGTTGTCATGAGAAAGCGTTGCTCCCAATAAGTCTTCTTTGGAGAAGGTAATGGTTGTGATTGATTTGATAAAAAATGTTTATCAGTGGGTCTCCTACTTTTCTCTTTTTGAGGGGATCTAGGTTTTTTAATCCAATACTCGGGGTTTTGTCAGTTGCTCGTCCTCAGTGACCATTAAATAAAATATACTATCAATTATTGAGCAAATCAAAATTCATAGGACTAGGCTTAGAGTTGTTAGGCTGTGTGAACCTTGGTCAAGAAAAGGATGGGGGGAAAGCGGCTTGGGCGGTTATCCTTTCAGTTCCAGCAATTATTTATTTATTATGGGTTATGGGGTATGGATCCATTATTTTCGCGTGCTAACGTTACATCACTCTTCCTGTTTCATAATGTATAATAATTCAACGGGGGGGTTCACCTCTGGGTACCCTTTACGTAAGAAAGATAAAAGAAAAGAAGGAGACAAAACAGAAGCAGAACAAAACAAAGAGCTAGCTACCCTCCTTAGCATAATTTATTAGTCTTTCTCAGCATTGGCCAAATAATTCTTCCTAGTGGAAAGCTTTCTGGCTATTTTATCATTAGCATTGCTAGCAACCCAAATCCGACAAACTAACATCTGGATTTGTTTTTTTTTTTTTCTTCCATCTACTTAGATTAGATTCAACCCTTACCCACCCATGAGATTAGACTTCACGAGCATCTAGCCATTTGTAGAAAATATATTATTACCTAATTCGTCTATCAGCATCCAAGGAATGTTTAGAGCACCAACAAATTAAACCCTTTGTTTAATCTTTAATGATAATGTCGTTAATCTTTTTACCCTTAAATTCAACCAATAATGATAAAATATTGTGCCAAGCCTAAGGTCGCGTCTCATGAGAGCCGAAGTCAAGACTCCAAGATTCAGTAACATACCTGCCAGCCATTGCTGTAGAAGTTAAACCCAGAGAAGATCGAGGAGGAGAAGATTTTGGTTCTTCAAATTAAAAATAATAACAGGAAAAAGAAAGATTAAGAAAACACACACTGAAGAAGATAGTCGCATAAAGCTGCGTTCTTTGGCTGGATTTGGGTTTGTCCGTTATCTCCGCATCAAATTAAGAACCAATCTGTGACAGTGATTGGGGGCGTAGAATGCTGAGGGCATTTTAGTTTTTTCCATTATTCACTACACACACACACATATATATATATTTAAAAAAATCAGGTAAATTAGTCCCCTTGACTTCAGCGAAAAAAACAGAGACATAGCTGACATTTAACAATGACGGTGATCTCCTCTAAGTTTGCAACCTTATCTACATTTTCTCCCTTATTGTTATTTATATTGTTAATATAATAAAAATTTAGGTTACACAAAAGTAAAAACGAAAATGAAAAACGTTTTTGATACAAAACGAAAATGGAAAAACGAATATTTTTTTAAAAAAATAGAGATAAACAGTTCTGAAACGAGAAACGTTTCTCGTTCCAAGAATGTCAAAACGACATCTCTGAGCTGTTTTCATGCTTTACTAATGAAAATATCCTTACATTTTCTCTTTTCTTCCTTTTATGCTTCTCATTTGTTCAATGAACGGACTAAAATTCAATAGTTTGTTAATTATTCTCTCTCTTTCTCTATCTCTTATTTAATTATGTCTAAACTATTATTGAAACCAAAGAAAAAAAAGACAAACAACCATATTAATTTTAGCTAGTCCATTGTATGAGGAGGAAAAAAAAGAAGAATGAAAATGTGAAGGTATTTTTTTTATATTAAATTTTTTAATATTTATCAAGTAATGATAAAAGGAAAGTCTAACTAAAGTTATAAAGTCAAAAGATACATGTCTTTTCTTTTAAATATGAGGATTGTGTTTATCCTTTTAGCTAACCTCAATGCTATTGGGTGTAATTTATTCTATTAAAATATAAATTTTATAATATATGAATAAAATAACATAAGATTAGGTATATCATTAACTCCCAAATGATCCCCAAAAAAAAAAAGAAAAATGTAATCCAACTTTCAGATCCAATCAATTTAATTTTCATGGCTCCTGTGCAAGTCTAGTTGGTTTTCTTTTTCTTTTATTTTTTTATTAGATAAAAATTACAAGTCAAGCTGCTTTTGAGGATTGAAAGTTGGTTCCTTACTTTATTTTTTCTTTATGAAAGGTTAAAAAATTGAAAAATATGGGCATATTTAGTTGTAAAAAATATATTTTTTAATTTTTTAACTTCAGTTTTGTATTAAATAATCCAATTTCTCATAGAAAATAGAAGACTTAATTTTCTAAATTTTAAATTTTATAATTATGAATTAAAAAATATCATTGTTACGTTTTTCAAATTTTCTAAAAATGAATACTATAATATGTAAAACATATTTAGTTATAATAGTAGAAAATTAAAAAATATTTTCTAAAATTGAATGAGACACGACTACAACGACTTCTATCTCTCCTAAACTAGAATTTTTTTTAATAGAAAATAATATAATATATCCACACTATTTGAACTAACGACTTCATACTTACTATAAGAAATAAGTCATCACCTGAATTACCTTAAAAATAAACTAAGGCTTTAATGAGCATTAACTAAACATTTAGACATCCTTCGCCATGGAAGCTCACCTTCTTCACCATATGCAAGACAAGTTGGCACAAATTTAATATTTGATGTTTTGAAACTATTGCATTTTTACCCAACCTCAATCAAATCTATTGAGTTTGATTTTAAGAATGTTTTGATAATGAGATCCAAGTAAAACTTTAATGAACCTTGAAGAGCATTCAATGCAAAATTTTAATGAGCTTTCTCCATCAGCATGTTTTGATGATGAGAATTTAGAATTAACCTTCATGTGTTCACTCTAGGGTTTCAAGGTTAAATCTATAGTGTCCATATCACACAAGTGAGATAAGATGACTTGTGACTCTAAGCGTATACTTGATTGACTTAAGATGATATTTTAAGTGTTCAAACATATGTTAATTAACACAAAGAGTAAGACTTAAATTACACACAATACTTTATAACACAACATTACTTGAGTAATCATATTATGTTTGAAAGTAAATATGTTTCAAATGCATACTTGATGTTTAGGTGACAATCATTAAGTCCTTTAGTGAATGAATGTATGCTCAAGTAGAAATTGAATGACATCGGAAAAACACTTGAAAGAGTTAAAGGTTAAGTGTTTGTTGCGTGATAAGTAAAACATTCAAGTGTTTGAAGGATTTAGAACTTGACAATCGAGTATTGAGTGACTAATACTCGAGTATTAAATGTTAAAAGCTTGAGTTTTGAAATCAACAATCAAAGCTATTAAGATCACAAAACATTAGGATGTTGATCGAGTACTATGACTAACTTAATTGATTAACATAAATTTTACTCAATTAAAAAGCCACATTAATCGAGTAATTATGTTTGGAAAATTTAGTTGTAACTAAATTGCATATTTGTAATTGACTAAGTGATAGAATGCACCAATGCTTAGTGTATCATACAAGGGAGTCATAGTGATTTTCAAAACTTTTTCAAAAACACACATGTAGCGAAAAATATACAAAATGACCCTTTCAAAACTTGGTATAGACATCCATATGCAAGATAAATGCATCAAAACGAAGAGCTGAAGTTGTTGAACAAGATAGAAAAGAGAGAAAACCCTTCTTTTAGGAGTAGAACTCTATATTAGGTCTAGTCTCCCTCTATTGAAATTTATAGTAAGTTGTACAATAATTAAAGCTAAAATTAAGGCCTAAATTATAGTTAATTACATCTAATAACATGGTTAATTGACTGCTAATTACATAGAGATTGACAGCTAATCTTTGACTACTAATTACATGCTAATTGATAGTTATTCCTTGATTTGTGACAAATATTCCTTCCTTGATTTATGACAACTCTTCTTGATTTTTCTGTCTTGATTTACAACACTCCCTCTCAAGCAAGTGAATAGACATTGTTCATTCCCAACTTGGCTATAATCTTACAGAAGATAGGACGAGGGAGTCCCTTGGTTAAAACATTAGCTAGTTGGGATTCACTTGGTATATAGGGAGTACAAATAAGCCCTCTGTCAAGTTTCTCTTTAATAAAATATCAATCAATCTCAATGTGTTTTGTTCGGTCATGCTGTATAGGATTGTGTGCAATATTGATAGTAGACTTATTATCACAATAGAGTTTCATAGGGCTGTCCCAGTTGAGTCTCAAGTCTTCAACAATAATTTTCAACCATAGGAACTCACATATACCTTGTGCTATTGTCCGAAATTCCGATTCTGCACTCGACCTAAGCATAATAGTCTACTTTGTACTCCTCTAAGTAACTAATTTCCTTCCAAGAAAGTGCAATACCCTATGGTAAACCTCTAATCAACTGTTAAATTTGCATAATTTGCATCGATATAGGCCTCTAGGGTAAGTTTAGCTCCATTTTTGAACAAAATTGCCTTTCCTAGGGTACTTTTAAGGTAGTGCATAATTCTATAGACTACTTGCAAGTGAAACTGACTTACTATGCTCACTGCATAGGCTATGTCCGGCCTTGTGTGAGATAGATAAATCAACCTACCAACTAATCTTTGATAGGCTTCTTTGTCGGTATCCATGTCTCCCTTTGCTTCTCCCAGTTTGTGATTAGGATCAATTGAGATGATGGCTAGTTTACAAGCCAATTTCCTTATGTCCCTCAGAAGGTCAAGAACATACTTGTGTTGAGATATGAATATCCCATGCCTGGATCATGCCACTTCAATAGCTAAGAAATATTTTAAATTCCCTAGTCCTTGATTTCAAATTCCATAGCCAAACATCTCCCCAAGTTGTGTCTCTCATTTTCATCATTCCCTATCACATAGACAATAAGGGTTGTAACTGAACATGAACCTAAGTGTTTTATGAACAAAGTGTGGTCCCCTTGGCTTGGTTTATACCCCATGGTTTCCATCACCTTGGAAAATCTCTCGAACCAAGCTCTAGGTGACTGTTTTAGGCTATATAATGCCTCCTTGAGTATAAAAGCTTTAGTTCTAGGTCTGTTTTCATTGAATTTTGAAGGTATATCCATGTAGATCTCCTTCTCAAGGTCTTTGTGTAAGAAACCATTCTACACATCAAATTACTGTAAAGGCCAGTAAAAAATATTTGCTAGGGATAAAAGAATTCTTACCATGTTCATTTTTGCTATCGAAGAAAAATTTTCCTGTTAGTCAATTCCATATGTTTGGGTGTATCCCTTAGCTACCAACCGAGCTTTATGCCTTTCAAGTGACACATCTATTTTATATTTGACTATGAAAACCATTTGTAGCCCACTGGTTTCTTTCCTTTTAGCAATTCCACAATTTCTCAAGTATTGTTCTTCTTCAAGTCCTGTATTTCAACATTCATACCATTCTTCCACTTTTTACACTTTAAAACATCTGATAATGTGGTAGGAATGGATACTGTATGAATGTTTGCAAGAAAGCTTTTATGAGTTGAAGAGCACCTTTGAAAGGATAAAAAATGAGATAATGGATATAGAGGATATTTTGTACACTCTCGGGTTCCTTTCCTTATAGTTATGGGTAGGTTTATTTCTTTCCCAAAATCAATCATAGAATGTGAGCTAAGAGACCTTATCCCATTTCCAGAATCTGGTTCTAATGATAGGTGCAACCTTGGTTCGGGTTCTAGATTAGTTCTTCTTGTGTAAATATGTGAGAAACGGTTGTTAGTAATGGTCTGTCTCTTTCTAGGGTCATGGGGTTTAGGGAGGTTTGATATAGGAGATTCTAGTTTAGGATAAGTAGGTTGAGGCTGGGTTTCTTGTGCAGGGGTAAGGGCATGTTCTATAACTGTATGTTCAAGAGCAGGGTCTTTAAGATTTGCAGCTTTAGGTAAAGGTTCTAGCATGGGATTGGGTCTAGTTTTAGGTTTCTACACTTCAAGTGGAAAATAGGTAAGGAGTGGCATAGGCTCACCCTTAATTATCTTCCATAATTGAAGTCTCCCTCTGAAGATAAGGTTAAGAAAAATAGGATTCATGCTTAACAAAGGTATCATCGACAGTTATTAGAAACCTTGAAGGGAGAGGATGATAGCATTTGTATCCTTTTTAGTTAAAAGGATAGCCCCCAAAGACGCATTTAGTTGCTCGAGGATCCAATTTCCCTCTATTATCGCTGTGAACATGAACAAAAGAAAGTCAACCAAAGACTCTAGGCCTAAGGGGAGATGTGGAAGAAAGACCTGGATAGAAGTTAGATAACATGGCTATTGGAGTTTGAAAATTTAATATGCGAGATGGCAGGTGATTGATGGAGTAAGTTGTTGTAAGGATTGCTTTCCCCCAAAAGTGTTTAGGCACTATTGAAACAATAAGGTGTAAGTAAATCAAGATCACTACGAGGCAAGCAACATAATTCAAAAATTTTGAACATTCACTACCAGAAAAATGCGTTTTCGCGACTGATTTTTTGCGACCAACTTAATCAATCGGCAATTAGCGACAGATTTATGACCGATTTGTAAAATTTGCGACCGCATTATTTTTTGACCTGATTTAGTGACGTAAAATTAAGTCAGTAATTTTGTGACCGATTTTGACCACAAAATTTGCAACCGAATTTTTTTTCGACCGATTCAGGAACGGAAACTTCCGTCCCTAATTGTGTGACCGATTTTGACCACAAATTTTGTGACTGAATGTTCGGTTGGTGGATTTCTGACCAACTTTGCCACTAAAATATGTCGGTCGGTAATTACGGACCGAATTTGCTATTGACTTTTCTGCCTGATTTTTTTTTTTTTTTGAAGCATCGAATTAGTTGTTAAATCAAAATAAAAAAATGTATGAAAATAATAGTAATAAATAATATACATTCATAAAAATAAAATAATTCAGTTGTTAAATAATTTATGATGATAATAAAATATTTTACTGTATTGCATCAAATTAATATTTATTCTAAAATGATAATTATATTAAGTAATATTTTACATTATTACATAAAATATTAATTCATTATCATTTTTAGCTCCCCCACCCAAAAATATTATAAATAAATAAATAAAAGTGGGTTTAAATAATGTTCAAATCAAATGCAACATATTTAAGGGTTAGCAACAGATTAAATTTCCAGCAAAAGTTTACACTCTCTGTCTATATATATATATATATATATATATAAATTTATTATCAATTTGTTTACACTCTATGGAATAATTTTTGGCCAAAACACTTAGCAATAAATATAAGCTCACTAAATTATATATAATATATAAATTCGAGTTTAACCCTAACCAGGATTAATAGACCTATTAAACCGTACCAGGATGAATACTATATTATACATATAAACGCGGGTTAAACATTGACCCGGCTTAATAGATCTATAAACCCGTACCGGGTTAATATCATATTATGCATATAAAGGCCTGTTAAACCCTGATCGGGCTTAAACGGCCTATTAAACCCATTATGGGTATAATACCTCCGGGTTTAATGTGCCCATTAAACCCGTTCTCGGTTTAACCTACCAAATCAGCTCGGAACAAACAAAATTAGGCTTAGAATGTACAATAAACTCCATGTTTGTTAATAAATATGTTATACACCAATTCAAGTTAATCAAATCAAGATCACAAATCATTTTGTACATGTATAGTTCATCCACGGGCATGTGTACAAAAATCAGCATTTTGGATAAGAGCTCACTATATATTTTGATTACATATCAGCATAATATACATTTTACTTATGAACAAATTACATATACCAACTACACTACTATACCTATACAAAAACACATGAACAAATTATGAATTATATATACAGTCAAGTATCAACTACTCTACTATGTCTATACAAATACATGGCAACCTGCTTGCAGAGGGTACGCATTTCATCCTCTCTTTAATTTGTCACCCATTGATCTTCGGTGTGCCTCATGATGTCATCGACGTACTTAATAACGTACACTCAGCAGTTGTGCCTGTATTAGAAATAACCAAATTCTATCAAACTTCAAATGACAACAACAAACATTTCACTCAATAATAAATTGAATATTCTATTTTAATTCAGTACCCGTCCAGTTGCTGAGGCAGGTTCACCATGCTGGGATCGAGTTACTCAAACACCAATTCTTTGTGTGGAGTGGCAGCTGTGGAGATATGGTCATAATATCCACTGCGAGTCAGGAGAATGGGTAGGAGTTTCACCAATGGCTTGATGCTATTAGCCCTGACCCTCCTGCTTTGCTCCTTAGTTGCCACGGAGTCGTACAAAACAACCTTGCCCTCTTTCTGGAAAATCATGGCTACGACCTAATGGGAATTATTCCCCATATTGCATGGGATCAAGACTTACATATTTTGAGAATACATTAGTCGGGAGTTAATCAATCAATAAAAATAAGTGAACACTTACGAAGTTCACTGTCCACCAAGGCCTAGTCTTATCACCGACACCACGAATATGATCGCATATTCCATCTAGGACCTTTGCCTTAGCAGACAGCACAACACGTTTGCCTGCGAATTTCTCAGTCCACCACTTGTTCAGAAGTGCCTAGGAAGGAGGGAAATTAATGTTATATTTGTTGTGGACCAAATATAGATGCAACAAAAAAAGTTTAACCTAAGATTTGTGTTTAGCACTCACAAATAGAATAGTGGGTATGATAGCGTATTTCGTATCATATATAGTATGAGACTGCATATCTTTTAGTCTTCGGACGCAACACAAGTAGCTATCAATGTGAGTCCCCTCTATCCATGCTTTAGCATCCTCTATTGAACGCAAGTCGCTAGGTAATAGATGGACAATGTAACCTGTGTCATGCCTACAATAACCCCTAGCTGATGTCAAGGGTGGCACTGTCTTTTCACCCTTCACTAGCAGTGATTGGTTTTCTTTGTCTGCCATGTCCACCACGACATCAACCTTGCTCCTGTTCTGCCACCGAGTGTATTCAATGTGTAACGACCCGTTTATTTATGAATTAATGTGAATTTGGGTGTGAGAAATTTATTAGAGAAAAATAAAAATTTATCAAGAGGGTTTTGGTAATTATTCGAAATTATTGAGGTCGTTATGGAATATTTGGGGATTTAAGGAAAAATAATAGTTATGTTATTTTGAGGAAATAGATAATTAATTATTTGGGTTTGAAAGTATTTCTGGAAAGAATAAAATAAATTAATTGGGATTAATTTTTGAAAGTTATTGGGGTTAAAGGATAATTTTTGGAAATTGGATGCCACCTTAAAAAAATAAATGACAAGGATTTCTATCCAAGGAGGGTTGTAGGCGAGATGGTTGCAAGTGCCAAGGAGGAGGGAGAGGTCGCGGGATCAAACCAGCGGCCAAGCAATTAAAGTTGTTCTTTTTAAATTAAAAAAAAAAGAATCAGTAGGCCTAGCGGGCGCGCCTATGCGTGCCACGCAGGGCCCCTGCATGGCCTTGCTGCGTGCCAGCAACTGCTAGTTGCTGCCAAGTGGCTTCTAGCCACTACCACTTGTCCTAATTGCTATGCCACTTGTCTAGCCCCTTGCCAAGTGTCCAAACATGCTTTTCCACCAGATTTTTTTATGTCCTTTGCCCACGTAACCCCTTACATTGTCCCTTCCCCTTGGCCTATAAATAGGCCAAGGCATTGAGTGAGATGGAGGGATTTTGGGGGGGAGGTTTTGGGAAAATTAAGTAGAAGTTTAGAGAAATCAATGGAAATTCTACTCGTGTGAGTTTGGGTTATAGCATAAGTAACCCCAGTACGCTACAAAAATTAAGGAAAATAATTAAGGTAAGTTCTTCTTCCTTTATGTTTCATTTAAGAGGCAAGATCTCAATTTTCTTATTAATGTGCAAGTTCCTATCCTTATTTTGGCAAGTTCAAACTCTCCTTTCTGAAGCTCATGCTTTTAATTTGCAAGCTCTTGTTCCTATTTTGGCAAGTTCTTTTCCTATTTTTCAAGTTCTTATTACCATTTTGCAAATTACTCTCATTTTCTAGTAAATTATTTTATGATTCTCAGTTATGCCTTCTGAGTCTTAAATAGGGCTTGAATCACCCTATCTTTCCTTAGGAATGATGCTTTATTGAGGACATGCAAGGTTTTGATGTTGTCTTGCATGAATGTTGCCCTATTGCCTCGTTAATTGCATACCAGTTATATATGAGAAGTTATTGCTAATATGCATGTTATGATAATGCATGAAGCATATACATGAAAATGGTTTTTAAAAATATGTAAAGGCCTCAAGATGCGCACAGTGGACGAGTCCGCAGGATATGTCCGTAGAGAAAGTGTTGAGCTCAAAGTATGGACTTCGGTCCCATGTTTATAGTTCTAAAAAGTACTACATATGGGCAAGGATGCATGTTTCATCATTTTATCATGTGAAAGTACATTAAATGGCATCCGTGTCTCTTTTGCTTCTCGATACCCATGGCTCTTATGCTCGCTTTCTTCCAGTTATACTTGCTGAGCCTTGTGGCTCATGTTTGCTTGCATCATTCCAGGTAAGGGTAAGGCTAAAGTAAAGGGCGAGCCAAGTGAATCAGGATCCATGGGGTAACAATGTGTACAGAACTGTCTCAATCAAAGGTCCCTAGGAGTGTTTTGTGTTGTGTATTATTAAATTATGCTATATTATGTTTTAGATTGTACCCTTTAGGGGATATGGTGGGTTTATGAACCCTGATGTGGTGTGTAATATTGAGTTGCTTTTGTTTATGTGAGCATGAGAACACTATTGTTTTTGTCTATGAGTAAGATTGTATGAGTGTGGCTTCCGTTGTCAAGAAGGATGTGTAATGTTTTAATGGGTTTTGGCATTTATGTCATCTTGTTATGGGTCCCTGGCTAGGGGTGCCTATAATTGGTGGTATTAGAGCGGGGTTTGAGATAAGTCTCTGTACACGTAGGAATGTTGGGTAGAGTTAAGGGTATTTTTAGTAAATAGAGGTGTGACTAAGTACGAATTAGACTCTAAAAATGTTAGTTGTGCAGGAAAATGAGTGCTCATTAAGGAAGGCCATCGACCCGAAGCCTAAGTCGTGGCCAACTTGCACCCACACCTGCACTTGTGTATAATACTTCGGGGGAGTCTAATGGAGGGCTGCAATAAGAGATGGATGAGGTGCATGAAGCTTTAGTAGGGATAGGGAGGACGATTGAGATGCTTGTTGCCAATCAAGTGAGGAATGATTAGGGGCAAGAACAAGTATGGCAGGAGGCTGAGAATAATTGTGGTCAAGTCTCCAATCTAAAGGTTCAAGGGATGGAGAACAATACGGGAGGCCAACTACTGAAGAATTTTATGGCACTTTGACCTCTTGAATTCTATGGAGGCATAGATGTCTTGGCAACAGAAAATTGGATGTTGTCTGTAGAGAAGCACCTTCGGGCCATGAGGTGTAGCGATGCACAACGAGTGCAATTTGCCACCTTTTTTTTAGAGGGGATGCTGAAAGATGGTGGGAGACTGCTCGTCGAGGTTCATAGGTAGGGAACCCTCTTGGACTGAATTTCAAGAAGCATTTAATGGAAAAAAATTTCGTGACTAGATTCGAGAGTAGAAGACATACAAGTTTATTGAGCTAGTGTAAAAAAGCAAGTCAGTGGCTTAGTATGAGACTGAGTTCATTTCCTTAGCCATATTTGCTCTAGAATTGGTGTCAACTGAAGGGAAGAAAGCTGCAAAATTCCAGAGGGGCCTACGAGCTAATATCCGATATGCATTAGCTGGAGCAAGGATTTTAGATTACTCGACTGTGGTACACAGAGTTTACGCCATTGAATGAGATAAGACTGAATTACGGAATGTACAAGGGGTGCAAAAAGGAACATGTAATAAGAAAAGAAAGTGGGAAGCATGTCCAACAAGTGGGGTAATAAATATTTCGCTATGTGGTAATTGTGGCAAAAGACATAAGGAACCCTATCGCTTTGGAAGTGGAGTTTGTTATTCGTGTGAACAGGCAGGGCATATACGAAATGAATGTCCTCGTAGTTAAGATAAGGCAATGGCTAACATAGAAGTGAAGTGCTTTCGATGTGGACAGAAGGGTCACCTAGCAAATAATTGTTCGCAACCGGCCCTGCCTCAGTATGAAGGATAAGGATTTAGAGGACAGGGAACCCAGCGTAATCAGAGGCCAGCAGCACCTAGGGCACAAGGAGTAGTCCACAGATGATAATGCCACAATGCTCTGCTGCTACAGATAAACCTCGTATGCAAGGAAACGTGTTCGCCCTGACGGCAGTAGATGCAGAGCAAGGGAACGAGACAATTCAAGGTATTCTTTCTTTATATGGTGTAGATGTGCGTGTACTTTTTGATACCAGCTTTACGCATTGTTTTATTGCACAGCATGTGATATATCATGTTCCCATCCCCATAACTATTTTGCCATATTACCTGGTTGTGTCTACACCTGGGGATGTGGTGTTAGTAGAGAGTGAGATACTCTAGAATTGTGAGATTAAGGTGTATGATAAGAAATGTCCTGGCGACTTAGTGGTGTTGGGCATCAAGGAGTTTGATCTTATTCTAGGTATGGATTGATTATCCCGACACTATGCTAAGGTGGATTGTCGAAGAAAGGTAATTCATTTTGAGTTGCCCCAGCAACCAGTTATTGTGTATAGGGGTATTAAACCAATGGGTACAATTCCAATGGTCTTGATAATGAAGGCAGAAAGGTTGGTACGGTAAGGTTGTGAGGCATACCTTGCCTTTCTAACCACAGATAGGAACAATAAGAAAAAGTTATCGGAGCTTCCAATGGTTTGTGAGTTCCCTGACGTGTTCCCAGACAAATTGCCAGGATTGTCACCTCAAAAAGAGGTGGAATTCTCTATTGACTTGGTGCCAGACACCCAACCCATTTCAGAAGCTCCCTATAGAATGACCCTGAATGAATTGAAAGAGTTAAATACTCAGCTGCAAAAGTTGATTGATAAGAGGTTCATTCGCCCTAGTGCATCGCCATGGGGTGCTCCAGTATTGTTTGTACAAAAAAATGTTGGATCCCTAAGATTGTGTATCGACTATCGCCAGTTGAATCAAGTGACAGTAAAGAACAAATACCCATTGTCACGTGTGGATGATTTGCTAGATCAACTTCAAGGGGGCATTAGTATTCTCAAAAATTGATTTGAAGTCTGGTTATCACTAAGTGCGCGTTAGAGAGGAAGATGTGCAGAAAATAGCTTTCAGAACTCGCTACGGGCATTATGAGTTCGTGGTGATGCCA
Organism: Diospyros kaki; assembly: GCA_036245055.1. Classification (NCBI taxonomy): domain Eukaryota; kingdom Viridiplantae; phylum Streptophyta; class Magnoliopsida; order Ericales; family Ebenaceae; genus Diospyros; species Diospyros kaki. The sequence continues at coordinate 12,714,116 of BSEG01000003.1, forward strand.
TTCGGATTAACTAATGCCTCGACAATTTTCATGGATCTTATGAATCTGGTCTTTAAGGAATATCTAGACTGCTTCGTAATTGTCTTTATCGATGATATTCTGATTTACTCACCGAGTCTAGAAGAGCATGAAATCCATCTCAGACTAGTCTTGCAAAGACTTAGGGAGAAACAATTGTATGCCAAACTTAGCAAGTGTGACTTTTGGCAACAGTAAGTGGTATTTTTGGGCCATGTAGTCTCTGGAGAGGGTATTTCAGTTGATCCTGAAAAGATTAAGGCTATAATGGATTGGCCAAGGCCTACGACAGTGACTGGAATTCGTAGTTTCCTTGGCTTGGCTAGATATTACCGAAGATTTATAGAGGATTTTACCCGTTTAACTGCCCCCATGACTAAATTAACTTGGAAAGGGGTGAAGTTTGAGTGGGGTGAGGCGTGTGAATCCAGCTTCCAAGAATTGAAGCAAAGATTGACTACCACTCCGGTGTTAGCTATCCCTAAGAGTAGGGAGAAATTTACCATATATAATGATGCCTCACATTCAAGATTGGGATGTGTGATGATGCAGAATGGTCGTGTAATTGCCTATGCCTCGCAACAATTGAAAAAGCACGAAATGAATTACCCAATACACAACTTGGAATTGGCAGCTGTGGTATTTGTACTAAAAATTTGGAGACACTATCTATATAGTGAAAAGGTGGAGATTTATACGGACCACAAAAGCTTAAAGTATCTTTTCTCCTAGAAGGAATTGAATATGAGGCAATGTCGATGGATGGAGTTATTTAAGGACTACGATTGTGAAATTTTAAATCACCCAGGAAAGGCCAATGTAGTGGTTGATGCTTTGAGTCGATGTGGAGCATCCATTGCAACTATGATGGTGCAAGAATGGTTATTGTTGGAGCAACTGAATGGTTTATCTTCATCCGAGGAAAGACCAATCGTGTTTTGCAGTTATATGAAGGTGCAATCGGAATTGATTGAACGGATTCAGGTCCAACAGTCTACTGATGAGAAGCTGGCCAAAGTTTTAGTCAACAGGGAGAAATTTGAGGCTGTGGGATACAACTAGAGGGGTGACGGACTATTACTGTTTTGAGGTTGAATTTGTGTATCAAAGAATGAAGAATTGAGACAAGAAATTCTGATAGAAGCCCATAAAGTCTATTATACCAATCACCCGGGCATAACAAAAATGTATCAGAATTTGTGACGACAGTTTTGGTGGGATGGTCTGAAGAAAGACGTAGCCAAGTTTGTTTCACAATGCTTGGTATGCTAACAAGTAAAAGCAGAGCATCAGAAGGCCGCTAGTTTGTTACACTCACTGCAGATTCTAGAATGGAAATGGGATCACATTGCTATGGATTTTATCACAGGTTTACTTAGAACTTCAAGGGGGCATGACGCAATATGGGTAATAGTAGATCGTTTAATGAAGTCAGCCCACTTCTTACCAATTAAGAAGACATTTCCTTTAAGCCAGTTGGCAAAGTTGTATATTGAAGAGGTAGTAAGATTACATGGAATCCCAGCCAGTATTGTCTTAGATTGCGACCCCAGATTTACTTCTCAATTTTGGGGAGCCTTACATGAAGCTTTAGGGACTCAACTAAAATTTAGTACTGCATTCCATCCTCAGACAGATGGGTAGACGGAACGGACTAACCAGACCTTGGAAGATATGTTAAGAGCTTGTGTGCTAGATTTCCATAGAAGCTGGGATGATCATTTGTCGTTAGTGGAATTCGCTTATAACAATAGTTTTCATTCTAGTATTGGGATGCCACCGTACGAGGTGCTCTATGGTCGGCCGTGTATATCACTCATTTGCTGGGAAGAAGCAGGAGACAGGACCTTACTTGGACTAGAAGTAATTGACCAGACCTCTGAGAAGATCCGACTCATCAGGGCTCAAATGAAGACAACCCAAGATAGGTAGAAAAGTTATGCTGATAGACGGCATCGTGACCTCGAGTTTGATATTGGGGATCATGTATGGCTAAAAGTAATGCTTGTGAAGGGCGTGCGGAGATTCGGGATCTCAGGAAAAACTTAGCCCGCGATATGTAGGGTCATTCGAAATATTGGAACGGGTAGGATCCTTAGCCTACCGGCTAGCCTTACCTCTGTTATTAGCCAATGTTCATAATGTATTCCATGTGTCTATGCTGCGAAAGTACATGCCAGACCCTCAACATGTTATTAATTATCAGACTCTTAGAGTCAAGGAAGATGCGTCCTATGACGAGTTGCCAGTAGCCATTCTGGAATGAAAAGAGAGAGTATTGAGACACAGATCTATTCCTTACGTAAAGGTCCAATGGCAATATCACAGTCCAGAAGAAGCTATATGGGAGTTAGAGGAAGAAATGAAGCATTTTTTCCCTCAATTGTTTGATTGACCAGGTACGAATTTGGAGGACTAAATTCTTTTAAGGAGGGGAGGATTTGTAACGACCCATTTATTTATGAATTAATGTGAATTTGGGTGTGAGAAATTTATTAGAGAAAAATTAAAATTTATCAAGAGGGTTTTGGTAATTATTAGAAATTATTAAGGTCATCATGGAATATTTGGGGATTTAAGGAAAAATAATAGTTATGTTATTTTGAGGAAATAGATAATTAATTATTTGGGATTGAAAGTATTTCTGGAAAGAATAAAATAAATTAATTGGGATTAATTTTTGAAAGTTATTGGGATTAAAGGATAATTTTTGGAAACTAGATGCCACCTTAAAAAAATAAATGACAAGGATTTCTATCTAAAGAGGGTCGTAGGCGAGATGGTTGGAAGTGCCAAGGAGGAGGGAGAGGTCGCGGGATCAAACCCGCGGCCAAGCAATTAAAGTTGTTCTTTTTAAATTAAAGAAAAAAGAATCAGTAGGTCCAGCGACAATTGATTCTCATGGCAAGTTATGTCTAGTGACACATTCTCCAATATTAGTCATCTATGTACTTGTATAGGCATTCCCATGCTTATGGGTGTGAAACCCCCAATACTATCACATAACAAAAACATAGAACATATAAGTCTTATCACAATTGTTAATGTCCATTCTTGACATAGCAATGACTTGGGACATTTAATGATGTCTACAAACTGTGATGCATCATCTCACATTTTTAATCACAGTATACATCATATGGAATTCTATCTAGTTTCATTCGGTCATTACAATAATAACTAGAAACTAATATAATGACTTATTATGAAATTGAATAACTCCTTATTTAATAATAAATATGATTGCAATTGTTAATATATAACATGCCCAATCTGATTGGGTCTAGAGCACTTACACTAACACAAGGCCCTAGTGGTATCTAGAAGGTAACTATTCCTTCTTTCTCCAAGGCCATTTTGTTGTGGGGTAGAAATACAAGAATACTCATGAATGATACCACTTTGATGGAAATAGGTGGAAAGAGTCTGGTTAAAATAATCCTGAGCATTATTAGACCTAAACTGTTTGATTTGAGCCCCAAATTGAGTTTGGATCATAGAGAAATTTTTTTGGAAGATGTCACTCACATTGGATTTAGATTTAATGAGAAAGATCAATGTAACCCATGTAGAATCATCAATGAATGTGACAAATCAACGTGCACAAGAAATATTTGAAATAGTTGATGGACCCCAAATATCACTATGAATTAAATCAAAAGGAAAAGGGCTTCTATTATTATTAGGAGGAAAAATAACACGATTGTGTTTGGTAAGTTCACAAATGTCACAATGAAATTTGCTAATATCTAGATTTGTAAACAAAAAAGGGAACATAATCTTGAGTGTGGAGAAAGCAGGAAGTCCTAGCCTGCAATGATGCAACCAAATAGTGTCCTTGTGGGGCTGATATTATCCAGAGATGTGGGTTAGGGGCTGGTTCCATTTGGGAGTAGTTTGTTTCTTAGATTTCTCAAGGTAGTATAATCCATCTTGTTTTTTGGCACACCTAATCATCAATCTTGAGACTTGGTCCTAAAATAAGCAACAAGAAGGTAGAAAAATAACTTTGTAGTTGACATTAGAAGACAACTATTGTGGTTAATGAACCATTAGCAGTAGCTATTTTTCTATGGTTAGAACAGGAAGCATATGAGTGAAAGGACTGGGAGAAAGGTGTCATATGATCAGTGGTGCCAGAATCAATGATCTAATAATCTAGAGAATAAGTATCAGAGGTATTTAAGGCATAACAAATAGGAGGTTTACTTGAATGTATAAAGGAGCAGTTACTTGAGATACATAGTTTGTCCAAGGTACTTAGGAATTGCCTTAACCTTTCAATCTCCTTCTGGTTGAATTCTTTCTACTCATTGGGTTCATGGATATGTTCTTCCTTGTCTGAAGTGGCTATATTAGCTTGCCCTTGACAACGACGCAGTTGTCCACCCTTATTTCCCCATTTTTTACTTGGTGGCTTTCTATTTAACTTCTAGCACATCTGAAAGTAAAGCAAAATTGCTACGGGACAAGCAACGTAGTTAAAAAATTTTGAACCTTACCCCGATCCCGGCAATTGGATCAATGTCAAAATCAAATCATTTACATAAAATTAAATCTAACCTTTAGATTTTCGAGTCGTTTATGGATTGGAGCCATTCAAGCGTCTGGTCTTTAACTCGTGATACCTGGCACACATTCGTTAGCAAGAGAACGGAATAGGAGTGCTAGCTCCCTCTCCTTTTCACGGCTTGTGTATGGATGAAAAGAACCTTCCATTTCAAATCGATGCAGAAATAAATGGGAAAGAATGAACGACAACATATTTTTAAACTCTTGAAAACAACAACAAAACCATTCATTAATTTAGGTCACCCTTAAAGGGGTATTTATGGAGGAGTAAGGCCTCCTAGGGTTTCCAAAACCCTAATGGATGTGAGCTGGCGCTTATTAGTCCAATTAGTAATTTAATTAAATAGGTTTTATTCTAGTCTAACTAAAAACTTAATTAAATGGCACAAATCCAATTATAGGTTTAAATAAAATATTCGGCCCAAATCCAATTTAGCCCAAATATAATATTTAATTTAATACTTGGCCAAATACTTTATTTAGCCCAAATATAATATTTAATTTAATATTTGAGCAAAATACTTTATTTAGGTTAAGTATTAATTTAAGCCCAAATATATTTTATTTCCTATTTGCCACTCAAACAAATAAAAAATTGTTAAATTATAAACTCTTTCTTTTATAACGACCCTCGTCATATCGACGTCATTACATCTATTTGTTCTTTTTACTTGAAAACCTACAACAACACAACTTCTTGCCGAAGTGTCTCACTTAACCATACCTCATCTCTCTTTGTTTAAGCCTAGGATCGTATCTATTGCGTATGACTCATTAGATTTTCGAATATGTTGGCAATGTGTCAGTATGAACACATAAGACAAGATTAACCTCTAGTAAGGCGTCATGCCTACCCAATTATTCAAAGGTATTCATAATTCGCAAACAAACTTTCACGAGCATGGTTACATGTAATTCGATCCTCTCGTCTATGTATCTTCTGTTATCTCAAGTCTAGCGATGTATTGTTTGATTACGATCACATGAGTTTTCTTCAGTCATTCGGATATCCTTATTTAATAAAAAGTGAATTAATAACTCCTTATTAATCAATTTTACCATGTCCATGGATTTAAAGTGAATATCCATCGAAAACGTCTTAGATACAATATCTTTTATCACAGGATAGACGAGTCTCATCTTGGTTATGCACTGATCTCCATAAGCCTCAGGATATGCCCAATGATCGTCCACGTGTAGCCTTTGTCTAGGACCCATCAAAACAATGTCAAAACATATTGATTTTTTTATGAGATAATCGTGACAATCTCAGGTCCAAAGATTAGTTACACCCATCTCGTATGAGAATTCCATCAACATATAACCAAAATGGATTCTCATGGTGAGTCATATCCAATGACACGTTTTCCAATATTCGTCACCTATGTACTTGTCTAGGCATCTCCATACCTATGGGTGTGAGACTCCTAATACTAGTAGGTAGCAAAAACATAACACATATAAGTCTTACTGCAATTGTCAATGTCCATTCTTAACATTGCTATGACTTGGAACATTTAATGGTGTCTAGAAACTGTGATCTCACATCTTTATAGATTAATCACAATATACATCATATGGACTTTAAACTAGTTTCATCTAGTCATTACAATAATAACAGTGTAACACCCCCTTCTCCTAGAATTGCCCGAGAAGAGATGCTACGGGGAAATAAAATAAAACTAACTAATAAACTGAAATCTGATACCATAACTAAACATCTCTGAGTTAATATAAACTAAAAACCATAAACTCTGTCTAAGGGACAATCCCTCAACTGAAATATAAAATAATCCTAAGCTGAGAAGACACTATAAACTAACAAACTTTCATACATCTTTTGATCTTGAGCGGCTCCACGTAAACACACTACTGAACACTGCTGCTAGGCCCCACATCTGGTACTCCCCTGCTAGAACCTGGAATGGTGAAGAATACTAGGTGAGCTATAAAGCTCAGCAAGTAATAAGCTGGAAAGAATAACTAAAACTGAATCGAAGAACATCGATACTAATAAATTGCTTATTGAAATTGTACTGAGAGGCATAATCATTGTCCGTTTGCATTCATAAAAATGTAATGCACATAAACTGTAAACTAATGTAGGTATGCAATTTTGGCTCATAGGCCCACATAATCTAATAATGCATACCTAACTGATCTAAATCCTGCATACATAAAAACTGTAAGCACATATTGTGGGCAAAGCCCCTAGCCTCCTAGTCGTCACCAGGCAAGCAACTCATAACTGAGCTGAAACTGATACTATGGGATTTGCGCATAATGCAATGCAATGCTCATATAAATGCTGGCACACGATATGTAGTGCTCCATATAAAGTCGTGCTCAATACTCATACCAAAATGTATACACATAATCTCACAAAATAATGCTGAACATGTCATAATAAAATAATACTAAACATGATATGATCTTCATCTATATATTAGAATACAAAGATTCTATGAATTATGATTTATGGTATGGACATAATTAACTTGTTATATTCTGGCATATAAATTCAATATTTGGAGGTATTGAATATTTTTACTTGAATAAAACTTGAATTAAGCTATTCTGGAAGTTTAATTAGATTTCTGAAAAAGCCATCTGGATATCAAGAAGGATATCCGGATATGAAGAAAGACATCTAGATATGAAGAAAGCTCATCTGGATACACTAGCGTTCAAAGAAGAAGGTATTCAGATATACTAGGATATATTTGGATAGAAACTAGGAAATCTGAATATGATTCAGGTCATCCGGATCTCTTACTATGGCATTTGGATATATCAAGAGATTATTCAAATATGAAATTCAACTTTGGAGGAAGGCATCCGGATACAAAAAGAGGCATCCGGATATTCTAGACCTATCCGGATAGAAGAAAAGGGCATCCGAATATGAGCTATCTGGATGTACAAAGAACCATCCGGATATCACATGCAAAGAACTTGGAACTCATTCGGATATCTACAATTAAATTTAATGAACATGAACACTAACAGAGACTGAAATCTATAACAAAATTTAATGATTCTGCACCATTCTGAATAAAATCTTAGGAAAACGAATCCCAATCGATATGAAACAATTTTAAGGATGATTCAAAGATAATATTTGATTGAATCACTATAAAGATCATGTATATATGAGAACTTGCCTCTAAAAGAAATAAAATGGGAAAAAAAAATTGCAACTCAAAATCCAAAATAGAAAAGGAGTAATAGAACTCACAATCCAAAATGGAAAAGATGTAATAGAACTTGCAATCCAAAATGGAGGAGTAACAGAACTTGTAATCCAAAATGAAGAAGGAGTAACGGAACTTGTAATCCAAAATGGAAAAGGAATAATGGAACTTACAATCTAAAATGGAGAAGGAGTAATAGAACTTGCTCATAACTTCACTACTATACGCATATATATATATATATCTATACGTCTTTATTTACTGATATAAATCTGAAAACTACAATGAATAATTGGAATAATCTGAAAATGAAACTAATATGAACCTATAATGGAAAGGATTATAGGGAAGATACTTGCCTCGATAAACTCACATGATCTCAACCAAAAATCTCTTATGCAAAGCAACTTCTGCAACTTATAGACTTCTTGCCTTTCTATTCCTCACGCGGCATAAAAAAAACTATGGCTTATGTGTCTTTATATAGAGAAAGAAATAGCCTTAGAAACCCATTTCCTTCTCTTTTTATAATTAGGAGTCCTTATTCTTAATTAACTTGGAGACTTCAAACCTAAACCTTCTCACTTATGGATTCTCCCAATTACATAATATCTCTAATTAAATAATTCCTAATAATAGAAAAATATTATTTAAAACTCTAGAATTACCTTCATGCCCTTACATTTAATTTTCATATAATTTAAATATCTTTAAATGCTATACTCTCAATAAAAAATTCTAAATTGCCATATTAAATATTTAATTGACAAATTCTCTTAAGGCAAAAATTAGCAAAATAATTCTCAATAATTCTAGGCCCTTCTGAGGGGTCGTTACAGAAAATTAATAGAACGACTTCTTGCGAAATTCAATAATTCTTTATTCAATAATAAATATGATTGCAATTGTGAGTGTACAATATGCCCAATCTGATTGGGTCTAGAGCACTTACACTCCCTATTATGCTTGGGTTTCTTACAGAATGTACACCATAGGTTGTCACGGTTATCATTCCTTTTCTTCTTAGGAACTTTCTTACCATTATCTCCATTCATTTGGTCTCTCTTGAATCCATGGCCTCCTCCATTAGCCACCAATGCTGAAGCCTCGATTGGTTTAGGGTGCAACATTACACCCCTTCTGCTTTGTTCGGCCAATATAATTGAAATAACTTTATTAAGTGAAGGTAAATTAGCTTTACCATGAATTTTGATTCTTACCTGATCATACTCCCCATTGATGTTAGTGTAGGTGCTCTAGACCCAATCAAATTGGGCATGTTATACACTAACAATTGTAATCATATTTATTATTGGATAAAGATTTATTCAATTTCATAAGAAGTTGTTCTATTAGTTTCTTTTTATTATTGTAAGGACATGATGAAACTAGATAAAAGTCCATATGATGTATACTGTGATTAATCTATAAAGATGTGAGATGATGCATCACAGTTTGAAGACATCATTAAATGCCTAAGTCATAGCAATGTAAAAAATGGACATTGACAATTGTGGTCAGAATTGTATATGTTATGTTTTTACTATATGATAGCATTGGGGGTCTCACACCCATAGGCATGGGGATGCTTAAACAAGTATATAGGTGACCAATGTCAAAAAATGTGTTACTGGACACGACTCGTCATGGGAATCTATTTTGGTTATATATTGATGGAATTATCATACAAGATGAGTGTAACTACTCATTAGACCTGAGATTATCACGGTTATCTCATAAGAAAATCGATATGCTTTGACATCGTTTTGATGGGCCTAGACAAAGGTTGCATGTGGGCGATCATTGGGCATATCATGAGACTTATGGAGATTGGTGCATAAACAAGATTAGATTCGTCTATCCCTTGATAAAGGATGATGTATCTAAGGCACTTTCGGTAGATTTTCACTTTAAATCCATACCCATGGTGAAAGAGATCAATAAGGAGTTATTGATTCACTTTCTATTGAGTGAAGATATCCAGAGGACCGAAGAAAACTCATTTGATTGTAATCAAACAACATATCGTTAGACTTGAGATCACAGAAGATACATTGACGAGAGGATCGAATTACATGGTAACCGTGCTCGTGAAAGGTTGTTTATGGACTATGAATCCTTCTGAATAATTGGGTAGGCATGATGCCTTATTAGAGGCCAATCTTGCCTTATGTGTTAGTATCGATACATTGCCAACATATTCGAAAGCCTAATGAGTCATAAGCAAAAGGTACGATCCCTGGCTTAAACCAGGAGAGCAGACATATGGTTAAGTGGGACACTTCGACAAGAAATTGTGCCGTTAGAGGTTCTCATGGAAAAAGAACAAATAGACATAATCACGTCGATATGACGAGGGATCGTCATGAAGGAAAGAATTTCTTAAAATGACAATTGATTAAATTAGAAAGGAGTTTCTAATTTAATAATTTCCTATATTTGTTGGAGTGACAAATAGGAAATAAAATAAAATATATATATATATATTATGGATTATGTCTTCAAACAATTGCTATGTGTATAAAATTAATTTTCTGTAAAATTGGCCTTAGAAGTCGACTCTTGATTCAGTGGAGTCGACTCCCCTTAAGTTGAAGTCAACTCTTGCAAAGCTAAAGTCGACCCAGCTGAAGGCATGTTATGCAGAGTCGACTTGGCAGCACTGGTGTTTTTCGAAGAGTTGACTCTAGCATTAGAGAAGTCGACTCTTGAATAACTAGAGTCGACTCCCACTTAAAATGGAAGTTAACTCTAGCATTAGAGAAGTCGACTCTTGAATAACTAGAGTCGACTCCCACTTAAAATGGAAGTCAACTCTTGTTTTAGAGAAGTCGACTCCCAGACTCCAATGGTCAAATTTTTCTAGTTGTTACATATTTGTTGGAAACTTCATTATATATATCAAGAAGAGATTTTTGGAGAAGACTAATGCTCTATCAAGATCTATCTTCCTAAAGCATACCCAAGCTCTCAAGCAACTCAAATAAAGCAATCCAAGACTCAACCTTAAATATATATCATTTGGAGCCCAAGGCAAAGAAGAAGAAGATATTCTCTCCAAGTGTGGTAAATTGTATTTGTATTTATACTTGCCTTGTAATATTTGTTTTTGTATTTGTATCCATATTAGTCCAAGTGTATTGGACATAGGATTGTTCATTTGTATTATTTGTGGATTGTTAGTAGCCTTCTAGAGCGCAAGTAATCTAGTTGTGGTGCTTTGTTGTAATAGTTTCCAAGGTGATCTAAGAGGAAAACCTCGGTATTAAACAAGTTTGCTAGGTGATCTTGTGTGGAAACCTAGTGTTATGTTATAGTGGAACCTCAAGTATCGGGTTGACCTTGAGAGAGTGGAGTAGGTGTTGGAGACACCGAACCATTATATATTCTTGTGTTATTATTGTTGTTTGCATATTTATATTGCTATCATACTCAAACAACATATATATTTATAACAAGTATTTTCTTTGTGTAAAAAAAGCTCAAAAGTTTTTAAAAAGGAAGAATTCAGTTGAAGAAGTTTTAATCACTCAATTCACCCCCCTCTTGAGTGGTCATTGTGTGTCAAGAGACCAACAGGGTCATTATAGGTGTTTTGATTTAATGAGAATGAAAATTAGTAAATTTGGTTCAATGATAATGACTAAAACAAATGGAAAATTTCTTAAGAATGATAGAATTTTAATCAAGTAATCTATTCAAATAGTCGAGTAATGAACTTGGAATAATCGAGTATGTGATAAGCTTAACTAAGCTTTTCCAAGTGTAAGTTAATTGACTAAGTCATTTGTGTAATTGAGCAATGCTCAGGCTATTCTAAAAATAATTGATTACAAATGTAGGAATAATCAGGTAAAGATAGAAAGTACTCGACTAACGAAATCTTTGTACTCGAGTTTGAAATGCAATTATTTATCATATCCAAGAAAATAGAGTAAAGTGTGTTTGTAATCGAGTGAATATTAATTAAAATTCTTGAGCATCTTTTACTAGGGTGATTGAATTTAGTAATCGAGTAATATATCTCTTATACTTGAGTAGATATTCTTTGTGATTGAGTAAATATAGGCTGAAAATAGGGCAAGTCCTTGGACTTAATGTTTAATCAAGTAATAATCTTTATACTCAAGTAAGGATCATCGATCATTAATTGAGTAAATATTATTTTGTAATCGAGTAGATAAAGAATTTTTTTGTGGCTCAAAAATAATCGAGTAATGGTATCTTCGTACTCGAGTAAGTATCAAAAATAATCGATTACATAATTCATATAATCAAGTAATTAAAGGTCATACTTAGTCAAGTAATACCTAGTTTGTACTCGAGAAATGCTTGAAAGATTTTGAAAAATATAGTCGTTATAGCACATTTAATGTAGTTTGCCTTTACTTTTCAGTGCGTTAAATGATTTTCAAACAACTTGTGCGTATTTTATGAATTTCTAATGGATTGTTTGAGAATTATAGAGAAAAAAAGTGGTAGTTTGATGTGTGATTTATGTACAATTAATTGAGTTAAATGTACTCTAGTAAAATATACATATAGTGATAAAACGAATATCAATCCCACAAAGATTAGATCACAATACCGAAATAATTTTAATTTAACCTAAGTTGAACTAATTAATTAATCAAATAAAGAAAAAAAAATAAAGAAAAAAAACTAAATTCTGTTATGAGAAAAACTAATTAATGAATGCAACTAGAGTTTAGATTTTATTTAATCTAGGTTATGAAATTATCTATTCAACCCAATTCAAAACTAAAAATACTCTTACAGTATTTTATAATTATTTGCATGTGATGGTGGATTTCTCTCAAATAATTAATAAACTTTCTGAAGTCATATTGATCATTTATTAATTCAATTTTATCGTCAAATTTTTGAGCAGATGTCAAAAGAATGAATAAGCATTAAGTTATTTGAAAACTTTTAATCTCAAAAAGGGATTTGATTCACTAAACTTCTTTAATTTTCACATATGAGTTAATCATCTCTCGATATCATAGTCAAGCATGTAATTTATATTGCTTATAGATTTAATTTATAATAATTATTTAATCAGTCATGCATAAATTATTAAATCATTAAAAAGTAATCAATTTTTTAAATCATTAAGTACAACAATATCCTCATACAAATAATAATCGAGTTTTGAATAAGCAAAATAAATAATCATATAATCTCAGAATCAAAATCTATCCAAATTCTAACTAAAATAATTTAATCAAATATTATTAAAATTAAAATTGAATGGAGAAAAGGAACTTGCCCAGATTTAGAACAAATTTGAGTCGGACAGATTTGCGCCTGCCCACCGTCTTCAGCCTTGGCTGCTGCTGTGCGTGAGACGGCGCCTCTGTGCGGCTGAGGCAGCTTGCTTCATTGGTGTGTTCTTCTCCATTCTCATTCAGCCGCCGCTTCCAATTTTCCTTTCAATCTCCTCCCCTTAATCTCTTTCTTTTCCCTGCCTTGCGGCTTCTGCCGCCCAAGTCTCCAAAATCCTCCCTTTATATATTATAATATATATATATATGCACATGGACGTAGCCCTACTCTCATTTGAACTTATAATATTATATTTAAAATGCAACGCTACTGCTCCACATTCACGCCACTATTTTAGTATAATATATAATAATATATATATAAATATTATAATTTAATATATTATTAATTATAATAACTTTAATTATATTATAATATTAATTTAAAATTAATTTTATAATATCTTTTTTTACGTTAAAATCTTCGAATTTATTTCATTTGTTAGATTTCTATAAAAAAATTAAAATAATATAAAATTTATATAAAACACACATTTTATGTAGAAAAAATAGCACAATATTAAGATAAAATTAGATAAAAATATACATATAATTAAACCTTATCACTATTGTAAAACAAACAAACATTCTAATTACTTAATGACTAATCAACAACATTCAATACAGAAAAGCTACAAATAGGACGTGAAGCATGTTGAAGAAAGTCACAATAACTCACAGCACGAGTTCACTGAACTGCTACATTTTTCTCGTTAACTTAAGGGCTTTCAAAACACGTTTTATTTGAGATTTTAAAAAAGTGTGTGCAAATTTATGTATTTTACATCTCTTTTTCAAGAGAAAATTTTGTTCTTTTTGTAGCATTTTTATCTTTTTCTTGAGAAATCATTTTTATATTTTATTGTGAAACTTATAAAAAGTTAAGTCTGAGCTTGTAAAAGACACTGGTTGTAGTTGAACCAAGTCGTAAAAGCTATCTTGTAAAGGTTAGTAACTAGGCCTGCTCAAAAGTTACAAAGGTAAAATTGTTTGTCGAAATTCTTAGTGAAGAGCCAAGGTAATGGATTATCCTATTAAACTTGAACTACTCTAAATTGTGTGTGTTGCATTTTTACTACAATACCCCGTATCGCGTAGTATTGAGTAAGTTCAAAGAATTAGAAATCGATTTGAGAATTTAATTGATTAATTGCCAAATCAATGGAAAGGAGTACCCCAAAACTTGGATGTCTAAAGAAAAGGGTATGACATTGACAAACATCTTAAGACGAGATTTATAGCATTAAAAGAAATCAAAACAGAGATAATTTTCAGTATAGTTATGATACTGATGATGGTTTTTGGGACCGACCACCACGTGCCACCTCTGCGACTGGACCTCGGGAATGGAACCTCGGACTTGGGGATGTCGGACCTCGGGTGTAGGACCTGCAAGACAATGGAGGGCCGGGGCTAGGATCCCCCGGGGTGGACTCCGACGCTCAAGTCAGTAGAGTAAATGCAGGTAGAAGTAAATGAAAGAGCTGTAGAGCTTCGGTATACCTGGCGAGAGTCCTTGCCTTTTATAGGCGAACCCGTTTTGGGATACCCGAGATAAGTGGGCACGACTCCCGAGAATCCCGGTCAAGTTGGAACGGGTCTTGCGGTTCGGCCCGGATTTCTCGGACTCCGTTTTGGAGTGTTGACTGGCCACGTGTCGGTCTCTCAGGTGATCCACGTGGGAGGTGAGACTATCAGCGCGTAGGAGTATTTTAGTAATTTAAGTTGGTGCCACATCACTTGCCCCCCACTCCTTGAGCTGAGCTGAGAATCACACTAGGTCGAGGAGTAGCTTAATTTCTGAGTATATTCGACTGTAGATTTTCCCGGAATGCATAGGAGTATTTTCAAGTAAGAGACCGCTAAACTCCCCACTTTTTGAGATTAATTTTTCCCTTCCTTTTTTTTTTTTTGCTTTTCTTTGTTGCAGGCGTGGCTTGAGATTTCCCAAGGTAGGTTAAAATCCTTCGCGTGGGAGTGGTTAAAATCCAAGGGTCACGAGCCCTAGGCCGTCCTCAAAAGAGGACTAAGGGCCACGGAAAAAACTCTAGCCAACACCCTCCTTCGCGTGGGAGTGGCTAAAATCCAAGGGTCACGAGCCCTAGGCCGCCCTCAAAAGAGGACTAAGGGCCACGGAAAAAACTCTAGCCAACACCCTTCTTCGCGTGGGAGTGGCTAAAATCCAAGGGTCACGAGCCCTAGGCCGTCCTCAAAAGAGGACTAAGGGCCATGGAAAAAACTCTAGCTAACACCCTCCTTCGCGTGAGGGGTTGGCTAAAATTTAAGGGTCACGAGCCCTAAGCCTTCCACAAGCCGAAGATGGACTAAGGGCTAAGGAAAAATTCAGAGCTCAACACCCTCATTCGCGTGGGAGTGGCGAAAATTCAAGGGTCAAGGGCCCTAGGCCGTCCACAAATCAAAGATGGATTAATGGCTGGAAGAAACTCAACACCCTCATTCGCATGGGAGTGGCGACAATTCAAGGGTCAAGAGTCCTAGACCATTCTCCAATTAAGGAAATATAGAAGGTCAGGGAAGGAAAACCACAGCTGGGCACAAGTCAAATGAAGCTCAATAGGCGCGACCTACCTTGGGAAATCTCAAGCCACGCCTGCAACAAAGAAAAGCAAAAAAAAAAAAAAAAAAAAAAAAAAAAAAAAAACAGGTCAGTCAAATTAAGCCTTATTTTAAAGCCTGTTTTGTTATTATTAACAAAATATGATAATATGTGATAATAATAATAATAATGGGGAGGCGGGAAATCCCGAGGGTCGACCATGGCCGACCCAATGCTCACCCACATATATATATATTTTTATATATATATATATATATCATATATGTGTATTAAAAAATAATACATAAATAAATAAAAGAGCAAAACCCCAAGGGTCGGCCATGGCTGACCCATGGAGCCCATTTATAAATATATATGTATAAGTATATATGTATATATATATATTATTAAAAAAAATTAAAAAAAAAAAAAAAAAAAGCAGAAAGAAGGGAGCAGGGGAGAGGTCGGCCATGGCCGTCCTCGGCCATGGCCGTCCTCGGCCATGGCCGATTCGGCCAGGGCCGAACCTCTCGGCCCTGGCCGACCTCGGCCTCGCCAGATCCTGGCGAGGCCGAGGTCGAGCATGGCCGAGCTCTCGCTCGGCCATGTCGGCCAGGGCCGAGCTCAAGTGATGTGGCACCAACTTAAATTACTAAAATACTCCTACGCGCTGATAGTCTCACCTCCCACGTGGATCACCTGAGAGACCGACACGTGGCCAGTCAACACTCCAAAACGGAGTCCGAGAAATCCGGGCCGAACCGCAAGACCCGTTCCAACTTGACCGGGATTCTCGGGAGTCGTGCCCACTTATCTCGGGTATCCCAAAACGGGTTCGCCTATAAAAGGCAAGGACTCTCGCCAGGTATACCGAAGCTCTACAGCTCTTTCATTTACTTCTACCTGCATTTACTCTACTGACTTGAGCGTCGGAGTCCACCCCGGGGGATCCTAGCCCCGGCCCTCCATTGTCTTGCAGGTCCTACACCCGAGGTCCGACATCCCCAAGTCCGAGGTTCCATTCCCGAGGTCCAGTCGCAGAGGTGGCACGTGGTGGTCGGTCCCAAAAACCATCATCATTTGGCGCCCACCGTGGGGCCGACGTCCAGACTCGCTAGCCTCTTCATTCCCTACCTCGCACTTCGGACTTCAACTCCTCACTTCGGACCTCGGTCTTTCCACGAGTGTGAAACGACTTTCGCTCCTTGTCATAACTAACTACATGGCTCCCCGAAGAGACGTGACTCGCAGCCAGGTCGGAGCCAGTCTAGAAGCCCCGCAACAAGGAGAGAATCCACCACCTCCAGCCAATCCAATGCCGGAGGACCGGCTTACTAGGTTGGAAAACCAGGTCCAACAGCTAACTGAGTTGTTGACTGGTTATCTACACCAGACCGAGCAGCATCGTTCTCATGTGCCCTCTCAGCGGGCGGAGCATCAGTCTCCTCCTCCAGCTCGGGAGCCTCGTCAATCTCGCCAGACGGGCCAGGAAATCCACTCCTCTGAGGCGGCAGGATCCACTTCTGCTCCCTCACGAGAAAGAGGGACTTCGCAGGAGAGACGATTGCGTTTCCTAGAGAAGCAAGTCCAGGAACTCAAGAAGGGAAAGGAAGAGCTGCTCCACCTCGGCTCTAACCAACCCTTGAGTAGGGGCATCATGGCAGAGGTTCCACCAGAAAGGTTTCGTATCCCCTCCATCAAGCTCTATGATGGAAGCTCAGATCCCTATGACCACGTCGAGCTTTTCTCTTCTCACATGCTGGTACAATCGGGGTCGGACGCGATGTGGTGCCGGGCATTTTCGGCTACTTTGGGAGGACATGCCCGGACCTGGTACTCCTGCCTTCCCCATCGTTCCATCAATCGCTGGGAAGAGCTGAAGACCTGTTTCTTAGCCCACTACGCTCCCTTGAAGCGCCACCGAAAGTCTTCTATGGCTCTGGTAAACATCAAGCAAAACCAGGGTGAATCCCTAAGGGATTTCGTGGCGAGGTTCAACGAGGAGGCATTGAGTATCGACGAGTTCGACCAGCGGATCGCAATGGTGGCTCTTCAGAATGGCTTGAGAGCTGGGCCATTTGCTCAGTCCTTGGCCAAGACTCCACCTCGTACTTTCACAGAGGCCCTAGCCCGGGCTAACAAGTACATCAACGCCGAAGAGGTGATGAAGGTGAAGCGGGCGGAACAACCTGACAGGAAGGAAAGAGAAAAGGAGAAGAAAAAACCAGTGGCAGAGCAGAAGACGGATTATCGCCTCTCCCGAGCTCCAGATCGCCTGGGTTTTGGGGGTGCACGTGGAAGCCCGATGAGTTATACTCCCCTCAATGCCAGTCGAGCCGAGATTCTACTGGCATTAGAGGATAAGGATTATTTGCGGCGTCCTCCACCGCTGAGGTCTCCACCCAACACTCGAAGCAAAAGGAAGTATTGTCGATTTCACCGCGACCATGGTCATGTTACAGAGGACTGCATCCAGTTAAAAGAAGAGATTCAAGAGCTTATCAACCTGGGTTACCTCCGAGATTTCGTTGGCCAAGAAGGCATGAGTTCGGGTAGAGTTGGGTCCAAGTCGGATGATAGGAGAGGGTCTCCTATACGGGATCGCTTCCGAGAGCGAAGTTGGACACCGTCCCGGAGAGAAGGAAAATAGCCCGCTGGGGATGGATGAGCTCCGGGACCTATTGCAAATTCGCAAAAGCTGCGTGTAATCAGCGCATTGCTAGGGTGTTAGAATCCTTAAGTCCGAGCGGCATATCGACTAAAAGACATGGAAGGCAAGTCCTTGAAGCATACTTGGAATGTCCAAAACTTAAGGAAGTTTCGTCAATGAGGAAGGGAATTCCTCGAACCTCTATGTACTCTTTTTTACGACTAATGGCAAGACTTCAGATTCTCTCAATCTAACGGCAATCTCACAAATGCCAACACTTCGCCAAAGCAAAATCCAAGGGTCACGAGCCCTAGGCCGTCCTCAAAAGAGGACTAAGGGCCACGGAAGAACCCTAGCCTAACACCCTCTTTCGCGTGGGAGTGGCTAAAATCCAAGGGTCACGAGCCCTAGGCCGTCCTCAAAAGAGGACTAATGGCCACGAAAAAAAAAAAAAAAAAAAACTCTAGCCAACACCCTCTTTCGCGTGGGGGTGGCTAAAATCCAAGGGTCACGAGCCCTAGGCCGTCCTCAAAAGAGGACTAAGGGCCACGGAAAAACTCTAGCCAACACCCTCCTTCGCGTGGGAGTGGCTAAAATCTAAGGGTCACGAGCCCTAAGCCGTCCACAAGCCGAAGATGGACTAAGGGCTAAGGAAAAGTTCAGAGCTCAACATCCTCTTTCGTGTGGGAGTTGCGGAAATTCAAGGGTCAAGTGCCTTAGGCCGTCCACAAATCAAAGATGGATTAATGGCTGGAAGAAACTCAACACCCTCATTCGCGTGAGAGTGGTGACAGTCCAAGAGTCAAGAGTCCTAGACCGTTTTCCAATTAAGGAAATATAGAAGGTCAGGGAAGCAAAACCACAGCTGGGCACAAGTCAAATGAAGCTCGATAGGAGCGACCTACCTTGGAAAATCTCAAGCCACGCTTGCAAAAAAAGAGAGCCAAGGAAACAGGTTAGTCAAGTTAAGCCTTGTCTTAAAGATTATTTTGTTATCATTAAACAAAGAAAAAGTCCAAGGGTCGGCCATGGCTAACCCAAGGTGATATAAAAATATATATATATTTATATATATAATAATAAAATAATAATAGATAATAAAAAGAAAAAGGGGGCAAAAGTCTCAAGGGTCAGCCATGGCCGACCCAAGGACGCCCCTCTCTATATATATATATATATTGTATATGTATAAAATTAGATATTAAAAAAAAAAAAAAAAAAAAGAGAAAAAATCATTGAAAGAAGAAGCAGGAGGGAGGCGGCCATGGCCGACCTCGGCCATGGCCGATTCGGCCAGGGCTGAGCGCCCCGGCCCTGGCCGACCTCGGCCAGGCCGAGCCAAGTGCTCGGCCGTGGCCGAGGAGCTCGGCCTCGCCGAGATCTGGCGAGGCCGAGCATGGCCGAGCCAGAGCTCGGCCATGTCGGCCATGGCCGAGCTCAGCCAGCTCGGCCATGGCCGAGGAAGCTCGGCCTCGCCAAGGCGAGGCCGAGCATGGCCGACCTCGGCCGCGGCCGAGGTCGGGCCAGGCCAAGCCAGGCCAGGCCGACCTCGGCCGCGGCCGAGGCAGCCTGGCCAATCGACCTCGGCCAGGCAGGCGCCTGGCCGAGGAAGAAAGAAGTTTTTTTTAAAAAAAAATAATAATAATAATAATAATAATAAAAGCAAAGAAAAAAAATATATAAATAAATAACAAAGAAAAAAAGAAAAAAAGAAAGGAATAGAAAAATTAATCCCAAAAAGTGAAGAGTTTGGCAGTCTCATACTTAAAAATACTCCTATACGTTCTGGGAAAATCTACAGTCGAATAGACTCAGAAATTAAGCTACTCTTCGACCTAGTGTGATTCTCAGCTCAGCTCAAGGAGTGGGGGGCAAGTGATGTGGCACCAACTTAAATTACTAGAATACCCCTACGCGCTGATAGTCTCACCTCCCACGTGGATCACCTGAGAGACCGACACGTGGCCAGTCAACACTCCAAAACGGAGTCCGAGAAATCCGGGCCGAACTGCAAGACCTGTTCCAACTTGACCGGGATTCTCGGGAGTCGTGCCCACTTATCTCGGGTATCCCAAAACGGGTTTGCTTATAAAAGACAAGGACTCTCGCCAGGTATACCTAAGCTCTACAGCTCTTTCATTTACTTCTACCTGCATTTACTCTACTGACTTGAGCGTCGGAGTCCACCCCGGGGGATCCTAGCCCCGGCCCTCCATTGTCTTGCAGGTCCTACACCCGAGGTCCGACATCCCCAAGTCCGAGGTTCCATTCCCGAGGTCCAGTCGCAGAGGTGGCACGTGGTGGTCGGTCCCAAAAACCATCATCATTTTGTTGGCTAGAGTTTTTCCGTGGCCCTTAGTCCTCTTTTGAGGACGGCCTAGGGCTCGTAACCCTTGGATTTTAGCCACCCCCACGCGAAAGAGGGTGTTGGCTAGAGTTTTTTTTTTTTTTTTTTCGTGGCCATTAGTCCTCTTTTGAGGACGGCCTAGGGCTCGTGACCCTTGGATTTTAGCCACTCCCACGCGAAAGAGGGTGTTAGGCTAGGGTTCTTCCGTGGCCCTTAGTCCTCTTTTGAGGACGGCCTAGGGCTCGTGACCCTTGGATTTTGCTTTGGCGAAGTGTTGGCATTTGTGAGATTGCCGTTAGATGGAGAGAATCCGAAGTCTTGCCATTAGTCGTAAAAAAGAGTACATAGAGGTTCGAGGAATTCCCTTCCTCATTGAAGAAACTTCCTTAAGTTTTGGACATTCCAAGTATGCTTCAAGGACTTGCCTTCCATGTCTTTTAGTCGATATGCCTCTCGGACTTAAGGATTCTAACATCCTAGCAATGCGCTGATTACACGCAGCTTTGCGAATTTGCAACAGGTCCCGGAGCTCATCCATCCCCAGCTGGCTGTTTTCCTTCTCTCCGGGACGGTGTCCAACTTCGCTCTCGGAAGCGATCCCGTGTAGGAGACCTTCTCCTATCATCCGACTTGGACTCAACTCTACCCGAACTCATGCCTTCTTGGCCAACGAAATCTCGGAGGTAACCCAGGTTGATAAGCTCTTGAATCTCTTCTTTTAACTGGATGCAGTCCTCTGTAACATGACCATGGTCGCGGTGAAATCGGCAATACTTTCTTTTGCTTCGAGTGTTGGGTGGAGATCTCAGCGGTGGAGGACGCCGCAAATAATCCTTATCCTCTAATGCCAGTAGAATCTCTGCTCGACTTACTTTGAGGGGAGTGTAATTCACCGGGCTTCCACGTGCACCCCCAAAACCCGGGCGATCGGGAGCTCGGGAGGAGCGATAGTCCGTCTTCTGCTCTGCCACTGACTTTTGCTTCTCCTTTTCACTTTCCTTCCTGCCAGGTTGTTCCGCCCGCTTCGCCTTCATCACCTCTTCAGCGTTGATGTACTTATTAGCCCGGGCTAAGGCCTCTGTGAAAGTACGAGGTGGAGTCTTGGCTAAGGACTGAGCAAATGGCCCAGCTCTCAAGCCATTCTGAAGAGCCACCATTGCGATTCGCTGGTCGAAATCATCGATACTCAATGCTTCCTCGTTGAACCTAGCCACGAAATCCCTCAGGGATTCACCCTGATTTTGCTTGATGTTCACCAGAGCCATGGAAGACTTTCGGTGGCGCTTCAAAGGAGCGTAGTGGGCTAAGAAACAGGTCTTCAGCTCTTCCCAGCGGTTGATAGAACGATGGGGAAGGCAGGAGTACCAGGTCCGGGCATGTCCTCCCAAAGTAGCCGAAAATGCCCGGCACCACATTGCGTCCGACCCCGATTGCACCAGCATGTGAGAGGAGAAAAGCTCGACGTGGTCATAGGGATCTGTGCTTCCGTCATAGAGCTTGATGGAGGGGATACGAAATCTTTCCGGTGGAACCTCTGCCATGATGCCCCTACTCAAGGGTTGGTTAGAGCCGAGGTGGAGCAGCTCTTCCTTTCCCTTCTTGAGTTCCTGGACTTGTTTCTCTAGGAAACGCAATCGTCTCTCCTGTGAAGTCCCTCTCTCTCGCGCGGGGGCAGAAGTAGATCCTGCCGCTTCAGAGGAATGGATTTCCTGACCCGTCTGGCGGGATTGACGAGCCTCCCGAGTAGGAGGAGGAGACTGATGCTCCACCCGCTGAGAGGGCACATGAGAACGATGCTGCTCAGTCTGGTGTAGATAACCAGTCAACAACTCAGTTAGCTGTTGGACCTGGTTTTCCAACCTGGCGAGTCGGTCCTCCGGCATGGGATTGATTGGAGGTGGTGGATTCTCTCCTTGCTGCGGGGCTTCTAGATTGGCTCCGACCTGGCTGCGAGTCACGTCTCTTCGGGGGGCCATGTAGTCAATTACGACAAGGAGCGAAAGTCGTTTGACACTCGTGGAAAGACCGAGGTCCGAAGTGAGGAGTTGAAGTCCGAAGTGCGAGGTAGGGAATGAAGAGGCTAGCGAGTCTGGACGTCGGCCCCACGGTGGGCGCCAAATGATGATGGTTTTTGGGACCGACCACCACGTGCCACCTCTGCGACTGGACCTCGGGAATGGAACCTCGGACTTGGGGATGTCGGACCTCGGGTGTAGGACCTGCAAGACAATGGAGGGCCGGGGCTAGGATCCCCCGGGGTGGACTCCGACGCTCAAGTCAGTAGAGTAAATGCAGGTAGAAGTAAATGAAAGAGCTGTAGAGCTTAGGTATACCTGGCGAGAGTCCTTGTCTTTTATAAGCAAACCCGTTTTGGGATACCCGAGATAAGTGGGCACGACTCCCGAGAATCCCGGTCAAGTTGGACCACCACGTGCCACCACGACTCCCGAGAATCCCGGTCAAGTGATGTGGCACCAACTTAAATTACTAAAATACTCCTACGCGCTGATAGTCTCACCTCCCACGTGGATCACCTGAGAGACCGACACGTGGCCAGTCAACACTCCAAAACGGAGTCCGAGAAATCCGGGCCGAACCGCAAGACCCGTTCCAACTTGACCGGGATTCTCGGGAGTCGTGCCCACTTATCTCGGGTATCCCAAAACGGGTTCGCCTATAAAAGGCAAGGACTCTCGCCAGGTATACCGAAGCTCTACAGCTCTTTCATTTACTTCTACCTGCATTTACTCTACTGACTTGAGCGTCGGAGTCCACCCCGGGGGATCCTAGCCCCGGCCCTCCATTGTCTTGCAGGTCCTACACCCGAGGTCCGACATCCCCAAGTCCGAGGTTCCATTCCCGAGGTCCAGTCGCAGAGGTGGCACGTGGTGGTCGGTCCCAAAAACCATCATCATTTGGCGCCCACCGTGGGGCCGACGTCCAGACTCGCTAGCCTCTTCATTCCCTACCTCGCACTTCGGACTTCAACTCCTCACTTCGGACCTCGGTCTTTCCACGAGTGTGAAACGACTTTCGCTCCTTGTCATAACTAACTACATGGCTCCCCGAAGAGACGTGACTCGCAGCCAGGTTGGAGCCAGTCTAGAAGCCCCGCAACAAGGAGAGAATCCACCACCTCCAGCCAATCCAATGCCGGAGGACCGGCTTACTAGGTTGGAAAACCAGGTCCAACAGCTAACTGAGTTGTTGACTGGTTATCTACACCAGACCGAGCAGCATCGTTCTCATGTGCCCTCTCAGCGGGCGGAGCATCAGTCTCCTCCTCCAGCTCGGGAGCCTCGTCAATCTCGCCAGACGGGCCAGGAAATCCACTCCTCTGAGGCGGCAGGATCCACTTCTGCTCCCTCACGAGAAAGAGGGACTTCGCAGGAGAGACGATTGCGTTTCCTAGAGAAGCAAGTCCAGGAACTCAAGAAGGGAAAGGAAGAGCTGCTCCACCTCGGCTCTAACCAACCCTTGAGTAGGGGCATCATGGCAGAGGTTCCACCAGAAAGGTTTCGTATCCCCTCCATCAAGCTCTATGATGGAAGCTCAGATCCCTATGACCACGTCGAGCTTTTCTCTTCTCACATGCTGGTACAATCGGGGTCGGACGCGATGTGGTGCCGGGCATTTTCGGCTACTTTGGGAGGACATGCCCGGACCTGGTACTCCTGCCTTCCCCATCGTTCCATCAATCGCTGGGAAGAGCTGAAGACCTGTTTCTTAGCCCACTACGCTCCCTTGAAGCGCCACCGAAAGTCTTCTATGGCTCTGGTAAACATCAAGCAAAACCAGGGTGAATCCCTAAGGGATTTCGTGGCGAGGTTCAACGAGGAGGCATTGAGTATCGACGAGTTCGACCAGCGGATCGCAATGGTGGCTCTTCAGAATGGCTTGAGAGCTGGGCCATTTGCTCAGTCCTTGGCCAAGACTCCACCTCGTACTTTCACAGAGGCCCTAGCCCGGGCTAACAAGTACATCAACGCCGAAGAGGTGATGAAGGTGAAGCGGGCGGAACAACCTGACAGGAAGGAAAGAGAAAAGGAGAAGAAAAAACCAGTGGCAGAGCAGAAGACGGATTATCGCCTCTCCCGAGCTCCAGATCGCCTGGGTTTTGGGGGTGCACGTGGAAGCCCGATGAGTTATACTCCCCTCAATGCCAGTCGAGCCGAGATTCTACTGGCATTAGAGGATAAGGATTATTTGCGGCGTCCTCCACCGCTGAGGTCTCCACCCAACACTCGAAGCAAAAGGAAGTATTGTCGATTTCACCGCGACCATGGTCATGTTACAGAGGACTGCATCCAGTTAAAAGAAGAGATTCAAGAGCTTATCAACCTGGGTTACCTCCGAGATTTCGTTGGCCAAGAAGGCATGAGTTCGGGTAGAGTTGGGTCCAAGTCGGATGATGTGGCACCAACTTAAATTACTAAAATACTCCTACGCGCTGATAGTCTCACCTCCCACGTGGATCACCTGAGAGACCGACACGTGGCCAGTCAACACTCCAAAACGGAGTCCGAGAAATCCGGGCCGAACCGCAAGACCCGTTCCAACTTGACCGGGATTCTCGGGAGTCGTGCCCACTTATCTCGGGTATCCCAAAACGGGTTCGCCTATAAAAGGCAAGGACTCTCGCCAGGTATACCGAAGCTCTACAGCTCTTTCATTTACTTCTACCTGCATTTACTCTACTGACTTGAGCGTCGGAGTCCACCCCGGGGGATCCTAGCCCCGGCCCTCCATTGTCTTGCAGGTCCTACACCCGAGGTCCGATATCCCCAAGTCCGAGGTTCCATTCCCGAGGTCCAGTCGCAGAGGTGGCACGTGGTGGTCGGTCCCAAAAACCATCATCATTTGGCGCCCACCGTGGGGCCGACGTCCAGACTCGCTAGCCTCTTCATTCCCTACCTCGCACTTCGGACTTCAACTCCTCACTTCGGACCTCGGTCTTTCCACGAGTGTGAAACGACTTTCGCTCCTTGTCATAACTAACTACATGGCTCCCCGAAGAGACGTGACTCGCAGCCAGGTCGGAGCCAGTCTAGAAGCCCCGCAACAAGGAGAGAATCCACCACCTCCAGCCAATCCAATGCCGGAGGACCGGCTTACTAGGTTGGAAAACCAGGTCCAACAGCTAACTGAGTTGTTGACTGGTTATCTACACCAGACCGAGCAGCATCGTTCTCATGTGCCCTCTCAGCGGGCGGAGCATCAGTCTCCTCCTCCAGCTCAGGAGCCTCGTCAATCTCGCCAGACGGGCCAGGAAATCCACTCCTCTGAGGCGGCAGGATCCACTTCTGCTCCCTCACGAGAAAGAGGGACTTCGCAGGAGAGACGATTGCGTTTCCTAGAGAAGCAAGTCCAGGAACTCAAGAAGGGAAAGGAAGAGCTGCTCCACCTCGGCTCTAACCAACCCTTGAGTAGGGGCATCATGGCAGAGGTTCCACCAGAAAGGTTTCGTATCCCCTCCATCAAGCTCTATGATGGAAGCTCAGATCCCTATGACCACGTCGAGCTTTTCTCTTCTCACATGCTGGTACAATCGGGGTCGGACGCGATGTGGTGCCGGGCATTTTCGGCTACTTTGGGAGGACATGCCCGGACCTGGTACTCCTGCCTTCCCCATCGTTCCATCAATCGCTGGGAAGAGCTGAAGACCTGTTTCTTAGCCCACTACGCTCCCTTGAAGCGCCACCGAAAGTCTTCTATGGCTCTGGTAAACATCAAGCAAAACCAGGGTGAATCCCTAAGGGGCAAAAAAAAAAAAAGGAAGGGAAAAATTAATCTCAAAAAGTGGGGAGTTTAGCGGTCTCTTACTTGAAAATACTCCTATGCATTCCGGGAAAATCTACAGTCGAATATACTCAGAAATTAAGCTACTCCTCGACCTAGTGTGATTCTCAGCTCAGCTCAAGGAGTGGGGGGCAAGTGATGTGGCACCAACTTAAATTACTAAAATACTCCTACGCGCTGATAGTCTCACCTCCCACGTGGATCACCTGAGAGACCGACACGTGGCCAGTCAACACTCCAAAACGGAGTCCGAGAAATCCGGGCCGAACCGCAAGACCCGTTCCAACTTGACCGGGATTCTCGGGAGTCGTGCCCACTTATCTCGGGTATCCCAAAACGGGTTCGCCTATAAAAGGCAAGGACTCTCGCCAGGTATACCGAAGCTCTACAGCTCTTTCATTTACTTCTACCTGCATTTACTCTACTGACTTGAGCGTCGGAGTCCACCCCGGGGGATCCTAGCCCCGGCCCTCCATTGTCTTGCAGGTCCTACACCCGAGGTCCGACATCCCCAAGTCCGAGGTTCCATTCCCGAGGTCCAGTCGCAGAGGTGGCACGTGGTGGTCGGTCCCAAAAACCATCATCAGATACAATTTGAAAAATCGAATCATCGTAAGGGACTTCCGAAAAGTCAAGGGAATCCTAAGAGAATTCAAGTTTTGCATAAGGAACAACCCTAAAGTAGTTCTGGGATGAAACAAAAGGATTTGTGACCAAAATGTGATCTTACATATATTCAGGCCTAAATGTAATTTTTAATTCTTGTTGAAAATTGATGAAAATGATATTTCTCCAAAATTGTTGGGCCAATTGAGAAGCATCCATTAAAGACATGTCAGGGATGCTTGATGACCAAGGATCAGCCATTGATTGGTCGAAAGGTGGTTGGATTTTTGCTATAAATAGGTCGAGGGTTTCAAGGATTTGGAACATCAAATCGCTCGTGTTTGAGATTGATTCAAGGGAAATCGATAAAGGTCTTTTGTTCCCCAAGTCAAAAGGAAGAATTCTGGAGAGTTTGGTGCGTTTTGGAGTAAAAACGAGGAAGATCCAAGGTCGTCGCGAAATCACCGAAAGCCGAGGCTTTGACCATTCAATTGAGGGCTTTTCGGTTGGTTTTTTGAGTAAAGGAAGGCACCATTATGATTGACTTGAAGAGATCTTTAAGGTGGTGTGATCGGAGAAATTTTTCAATTGCCCGCAGCAAGAGGCTCGCCTGAGAAGACAACTGGCGCATGCAGGCGCGTGGCTAGCATGTGAGAGCACGTGCAGAGGTATTTCCTTTTGGATTTTTTTCAAAAATTTCCTAGAAATTATTTTATGATTTATGGTGGAAGAAAATTTGAAAAAATGTTTGAGTAGGTATTTATTTTGGAACTATTGAGGAAAATAGGAAGAAAATAAATAGGAAGAAAATAGAGGAAATTAGGATATAATAGATCTTAATATTCCTTTGAATGAATATAATGTTTAGGGATCATTGAAGGTCAAAATTGAGTAATAGTATGAAAATCAAGATTGATCACGAGAATCGAGATATTCTAAGATATGTTCGAGATAAGTGGTTATATTCAAACTTAGGCTATTTTATAAATCAATGTGATTTGTATATGCAAGTACGCTCCACCATCCATTTGACATATTGACATGCTTTGATATGTATACATCTTATAGTTGCATTCACATGTTATGATAATGAAATATGCATATGTTCACAATATTATTATTGATTATGCATTGCATATGTTTGAGAGTATAGACAGGCATCGTTGCTTTACCATGGGTGTTGTACAACACCTCGGCCTGGTAAGAAGGTTGTAAAATGGGGAGTAGCATTAAAGTGTTGTTAATGACTCTTCAGCTCAAACAAAAAGAATGAGGATATTTGCATTTTGCATACATGCACAAAATATGAATTTTGTACCCTTACTTAGATGATTTAGTATCTAATTAGACTTTGCCCCTAGAATATTCAAATATTTCAGATAAAGATTGTAGCAGAAACGAACATGGAGGAAGCATGTAATGGCACTTAGCAAAAGTGCATGTTGTATTGGCTATATGTTTATGCAACCTATGTATTTAAGTTCTACTACTTCGAATTTTGAACATTTTAAAGGATGATAATGTATAACCTTATTTATGGATAATGTTAAAATTAAGATTTGATTATTGTCTTCTATTATCGATTAAGTACCTAGCCTAGCTTATATGATGTATGAATCCCATGCTAGTTGGGTAAATGGAAATTTTGAGAGTTTTGTGTTATGTTGGGATTGTATCTTGAAAAAAAAGAAAGTACATAGCCTGGAATTTCCTAAAGTTATAACATGCTTGAGAAAGTAAGGTGTTACATTTACTTTGTTTATGTTTTAAAGTGTTAAAAAGGGTGAAAAAATTAATTCACCCTATCTTATGTTAACTTTTTCTACTGGCAATATGAAAGATGAAACCCCTACAAGTAAACCAATAGACTCTTATCGTTTATTACATATTTTTTGCTCATTTATTATACTGACTTGAGATTCGAAGGTCATATTGAGAGAATTAACCTTGTTTTTTCTTAAAGGTGCTCACATGAGGTAGACTACTATGATCGGTTCCAACAACTATTGTCAGATAAGTAAACTCTAGGTTTTGGTGTTATAGAACCCAAGCAATAGTGGTTTCCTAAAATACCCTTTATGTATTTTGCTTAAAAAGTAAAAAATAACTATGTTAACAATTATTCTTTCTTGACCAAAAGAGGACGATAGGAGATAAGGTCGCAATAGCAGGGTACGGGTTCCGGCGATGGATCCGTCCGGAGGGTGGGTGGCACCTGTAAGCACTCCAATGCTCGAGTGAGTAAGAGAGTGGGGAAAAAATAATATATTAGTAGGTTAGAGGTCAAAACATATTTTGGCTCTAAAAAGAGCTAGCTGATATAGGAGGATGAGACGTCATCTTGCATGTATGCGTTGTGCATTTGTAGGTGATGGGACTGACAATCCGGTGTCAGTGGAGATTCCTAGGTGATAGCATGGTAGCGACGAGACCCTCATTAATGTGAATTGGATCCGCCATTAATGAGAATAGGATTTGAGGTAGCTGTGCGGATACTCAGCAGGGGTTGTAATAATGTCGTGGTAGGTTAATGTTGGATCGAGGTTGGGCCTAAGTAAAAGGCAAAATTGGGCCTGAAGAGAGGGCTAAGATTGGGTCTAAGTAGAGGGCCGAAATTGGGTCCGAATGATCCAACAATATTTAAACCCATGAACTCTAAATAATAACTAGTTTCAAAATTAATTTTACCACTATATCAAAGCTTATTTTGTTTGAAAATTTATTTAAAAAATTAAAATTTAAATAGTTACTAACGCCATTGAGTAAACTTTCACTTGAATTTTTTTCATTTTTTGCAAGAACATAATTAACATGGGCTGCGCCCCTCTAATATTTATTATTTAAACATAAATTTAACATTTTTATTTTCAAGTTTATTATACAATACTTAATATAAGTTATAATTTGTTACAAAATACAATTAGTTAAATGTAAGGTCCTACTCTCGAATATTCCCACTAGCATAGGATATTCGAAATGAGGCCATCACAGAGATGATATAGAACAAACCATAAATAAATAGACAACTCATTTCATTCACTAGCAAGGAAAACTAAATTTAAGTTCAATTACATTTCCAATAGCTCAAGAGTTCGGGTTCGACAGCCATACAAAATAGATAAGAGACTCTAATGTTAACTAACAAAATAAGAATCATTTCATCTCAAGCCTCACCAAAATACTAAACAGGATCTTCAAGTTAGGACGTGTCCCAAGACACTACTATCCTTAGGCCTTAGTCCCACTGGACTTGCTCCCAATAATAGCTTTCCCTTTACTTGGAATGACAAAGAAGATCAAGTGAGTTATAAGGCTCAGCAAGTTCTAGGACAATAAACAATGAACAGGAACTAAGAATAAGGTGACACAAAAAGAGAGTAATCCGGAACTTGATAGTTGTATGCAAGTTTCACAATTTAAGACTTGATCAATTTCAAGTTAAATGTATCATGCCACCATGTACTACCATGCAAATGTGCATATAGATTTAATATAAGTATCAAATCTCATAGGCTCGCAAGCCGTCAATCAACACATGCTAAAGTGTATCACATAAACAAACTCACAATAAATATAAAGTCAACTTGTCGGGCTATGGCCACCTCGTCTTGCGCCAGGTACTCTAGGGTACCTTTTCCCTCCGCGCAAAATATTAGGTGCCCAAAGATAAATAATACTATGCCTCATAATATGATCATACTAAATGTGTATGAAATGTGTCATACATTCACTTCCACATAAATATAAACATAATGAATTTCATCTCACAAGTTGTTACCATAATTATATATATATATATATATATATTATGCCTATCTCACAATACTGGATAATTCTTCACTCATATCAAGTGTTATTTGTTCAAATGAAAATAAAATTATTTTCATTCTTATATATATGAAGAGTTTCAAAGACATTTAATAGAATCCCCTAAAGTGAATTCCAAAAATTAGCTTTGAAATTTCTAATTGAAATAAACCTAGAATTTTTCTAAGGCTAAAGACCAATTAGAACATTTTTTTGTAAATGTCTTCCTTTTGGAAAACTAACTCCCAGTATTTTGATAACCAACATTCATTGCTGTAAAAATAATTTTTAATGAATTTTTCAAGAAACATAAGCTATGTATTTCAAGGGTGGTAAAATCACAATTTTCTGAGTTTGTATTAAAACTAAAATTCTATCTTTTTATTGTTATAAATTTTGATTTTTTTGATATTTTTATTGAATCTAAATAGACGGTACTTTCTTATTTACATTTATGTATTAAAGTAAATGAAAGGTAAAATATAAATTAAAGAAAATGAAAACATTTACTTCAGTTAAAGAAAGATAAATAGATAGGGTGTGAGCAGATAGCTCCCATTCAAAGGCTTATGGGACGAGCTCGCTGGCAAAGGCTTACGAAAAGAGCTTGGGAGAGCTTGCGGTCAAAGCTTATGGGAGGAGTTTGCTACCAAGGGCTTACGAAAGGAGCTCGGGAGAGCTTGCGGTCAAGGCTTATGGGATAAGCTCGAGGTCATGAGTTCACAGTTTACGGAGAGAGAGCTCGAGGTTAGGAGGTGCACAAGAGTTCGCTGAACGAGCTCGCAGTCAAAGGGGTTGACCAAGAGCTCGTGGGGCAAGCTCGTGCCATGAGCTTGAGGAATGAACTCGCGGTTAAGGCTTACTGAGAAAGCTCGGAGGGAGCTCGCGGAAATAACTAGAGGGAAGAGCTCGCTGGAACAGAAACGAAGCTGAATGTGTATATATATATGTGTGTGTGTGTGTATATATATATATATATATAGATGGGTTGTCCGAACAAAACAGGGGCATTCGAACAACTGTTTAAGTATGAATAAGGTGGATTGGCTAGGCAAGGCATGGCTCGGATAAGCTTTTCAAATCAATGAAGGGTAACAACTCGTTACGCATGTATGTATATGTGTATTTATAAGTGGGTTTCATATATAGGCGAACAATATATATTTTCAGTTGAGGCTTTTGCTGTTTGCGCGAGACCTCTAAATACCTCAATGAAATCATTCGAATGGTGACTTAGGATTTTACATTCAGACTCAACACTTATATATATATATATATATCTATATAATAAAACACAACTGTTTTTGAAATGTCTCAAATGGATAGACATTTGAATGGCTGAGATTTATTTTGAGCATTTCAATGGCTGAGATTAAACATTTTCCCGCCCAACGCACCATCTCATTGTCTCTCTCCCTCTGGCTCTCTCCCTCCCTCTCTCCCACCCACCCATCCATCCCCCTCTCCAGCCCCTATAATATACACACACATACCGACCCACCCACAATGACCGACTCCCTCTGTCTGTATAGATATATACAAACAGGCGCGATGGCGGATCTGGGGAGGACGATGGCGTCCGGTGGTGGCTGGAAGAGACTGGTGCGGTGGATCTGGCGGAGATGGCTGTGGCTGGCTGTGGCTCAGCAGTGGTCGGAAAGCGCAAAAGAGGGCGGAGCGGCGCTCTGATCTTCAACGAAGAAGATGACAGAGCATTTTCCTGTCGGCTGCTCAGTAATTTGTTTATTTTTGCTTCTGTCTCCTCATTTCTCTCTGTTTTTGGGCAGCGACATCTCTGTTTTTTTCTCCTCCTTTCTCTCTGTATTTTTATACACACACAGTCACATATATATTGAATAGAATATATATACACTCACCCTCTTGCTCTTATCGCGGCCGACGGTCGAACACACACATACGCATATACACACACCAGTCGTATATATATAGACAGATGGAGGAGAGATGGGTCGGAGCGTGACTGTTAAATCTCCGTACAAATCGCTGATCTTTCCCATTGTTTCTCACCTCTATCTATGTCTTCTTTCCCACTGGGTCGGAGAGGGGTGTGAGCATGTTCGGGTAATAAAGTAATATACATATATACGTATAGACTGATGAGTTTATCAGAAGATATGCTGTTTTCGTCTTTGTTTTTGGCTTTTGATCCTTCCGAGTGATGAGTTCATCAAATGATATTTCACTGTTCATTGGGGATATGAAGTCGGATTTGCATTGGGTTCTAAAAATTTTGAATGTCTTTTTTGGGTGAATTTTATTGGGCAAGCTGAACTTAATTTCACAAAAAAAAAAAAAATATTGAATGTCTTTGTTGTAGGTTTTCATTGAGTTGATAATTTTTCTATTTCAAGGAATTTATGCTTCCAAAAATGCAGATTTTGAAGTATGTTCCATCCTCCTGTTGTGCCTTTGCAGAATTTAAATGAAATCCCTTTTTTTTTATGTATAATTTATTTTCAACAATTTAGTGTCTCTGTGTGTTCGTGTAAAAATGTATGAGAGAGAGAGGCGCACACACAGTGGCCGACCCAAGTGACCGCCTGGCAATTATCGCAATCTAATTTTGCAAGCTCGAGATAGGTGTCGTTGTTAACGTACGACAGCCTGACATGAGTACTATCAAATTAGTTTTGGAGAATTAGCAGATTCATTCCAAGATTTTATTTAAAATTTTAATATTTAACATTCATTTAAGCCACTGACTGGCTAATCACCTTCATCAAATGTTCAAATTCAGTGAATTTATGTAACATTTTCCCTATTCAGACGTCATTTTCGCTGCCGTATTGCTCCAAATAAAACCGTGTCTCCATACCAGGCAAGCTAGCATACCATGGCACTTGAAGCGCATACTCCACCTGTGCTTCATCCATCATTCCTCAACCATTTCGTTACATATCCCTTTCCCTTCCCTAAACCATATTCCAACAAATACTTTTGGTTCAAAATTCATACCAAATCAAGTAAATAACAAAATATGGTGTAGTCCCATTCGTCAGATTTCATTTCAACGTTTATATTCAACCTAATGTGAAATTTTTAAATTTTTATATTCAACCTAACGTTTATCTCTAATTTCTATTTTAAAATTTATTTTTTTAAAAATTAATATACAATCTTTTTAATTTTTAAATATCAATACTTAATTTTATTTGAAATTTTTTAAATAAAAAAAACCAACCGTATAAGTTTTAATTTTTTTTTTAAAAAAAAGACATCTTTCAAATAATTGATCATCTTTCATGAAGTCATCTTTGCCATCTCAAATCTCAAACAACACATGATCAATTTTTTTTTTATACAAAAAATATAGCTAAATTTTTTACACAACAACATTTTTTAAAAAATAAAGCAAATGTAGTGACTCGAATTAAGACTTTAGAATGATTTTGCATGCCTTAATGTTAATTTGATTCGAAAAATAAGGCAAATGTAATGTTGTGATATTTAATGAATTGAAATGTTGATATTAGGTGTAAGTTTCTTGGGTATTATATGTAAGTGGTGTGGGTGTGATCGAGTATGCAAGAAAGAAAATAGTAATATTTAACCTAAGGCATTCGAATCAGGCTTGAGTCATTCAGATGTGTTGGAAGCTTGGCCAGATTCGGATGTCACTTACATGGGTTTCTCACCCTTTGTGTCTAAAATTTGGATGTTGGCACTATAGTATTTAATATTTAATAATGATATCAAATTAGGAAGTTTAATTCGGAATTTAATATATTTATATTTGGATATTGAATCTTTGAGAATTTATTTATTGAGTGACTTAAAGATGCATATATTCAAAAAGAATTTATTTATTCATATTATTTTTTTAATTCTATTTTTATTTTATTAATTTTATTTTTTATTTTATTACAATAATTTTTTAATTGAAATAATATAAAAATCAAAGGGCTCCCAACCACTCACAGTCATAAACCCAAGGTTCTCTTGACCCTGGAAGTAGGGTTCCCCCCATTGATGTTAATAATATTAACTGGTGTGTAATTTAATTTTAATTTATTTTAGATTACATAGTATTGGTTGTTATGCATTATTTGATATTTAATTTTTTTATATTTGATTTGTTTAGAATTGTAGAATACAACTGGTACTTATTGATGTGATTTATTATATAGAGTTGGTATTTTTTTTTCTTTTTATTATAAAATGTTAATAAGTATACAATAACTTTAATTTCTATTTTTTTTAGTGTTTACAATTTTTTTTACTTGCTCTTATATTTTGATTTGTAATATTATAAATCTTATATGTTTATTTTTATTTGAGTTTTGTAGAGAATTTAATACTAAAAAAATTGTTACAAGTTGTTCATAAATTATAACATAATATTTATAAATTATAATTATATTTTAATTTTAATATTATTAACACCGTGCCTAAAGGCACGGGTATACACTAGTATATATATATGAGGCATTTGGATGGACAAGGAACATTCAGCTATGGATGAGAGCTTCCAAATATGATGCAACATATACATATATAAATGCCTGAACAAAGAGTAACGAGCTAAACAAAACCCCATTGTAACTATGAAGAAAAGTCATTCATTGAATAAATATTAGGGTGAATCAAACCTCGCTTGAGATATCAAATGGACTTTCAAAATAGACACAGTGGAAAACACTAACAGCGAGGTGACACAATAAGCAACAGTTTGCAATCAAGGAAGCTTGCATTGTAATATAGAATATATCTAAGAGAGAGCTCGCACTAAAAGATAACGTGGAAGTGCAGAAAAACTTGCCTGTTGAGAATGTTAAAATCAGAGATAAGTTCCACCCATGCCCAGGAAGCCAACAGTAGTAGCAAACAGAAGTGAGTGAATATGATGGAGAAGGTGAAGAAGAAGAAGAACACGGAGAGGGACTAAAGGAGCAATGGAACAGTGCATTCAAAAGTGGGGATACGCATTGCACTAAAATAGGATATTTGCGCACAGAGGCTGCTGGGAAAAAGGAGTGCGTACAGATGTGCACGCCAGCTTCAGAATTTACCGAAATGTCCCTCTTTTCATATTACAAACAAAAATATCTAGGGGCTTGATTGACAAATGTTACTCAATTTATTTTCTTTTCCTTATTTTCTTATTACACCATCAAGCCCATTATTTCTAAATTATTTCTCACCATGGGCCTAAGCCCAAATCATATGTATCCTATTTACATATATTCCGAGCCCACCAGCCTTAATTTCTACTTGGATTAGACATCTCATTAACTATTTAATTGAGACCCTTTAACTTAAATTTCTAATTCCATAAACTATAAAATAAAATTATGTAATCTAAAATTATTTGTGTGTCACCAAGGAAATTTAACATTAAGTATTTAAAAAAAAAAAATACTTAGTCCTACATTTTAATTACTATTACACTAACATCTAGTATTAAAACACCTAGACCCTCTTTAGGGCCGTTACATTAAATTCCTTATGTAAATATTGCATAAAAATAATTTTATTTTCAAAATAAATAATAGGTCCTTTTTGACCATTTTATAACTTCTAATAACTTATAAGTTTTAATTAATTCACCAAATACATATAACTACATAATTAACAACTTTAAACATATTTTATCTAAACTTCTTATTAATTTAATAGTCTTATAATTAACTCAAAAGGTTTAAAACACTTTTAAACAAAAGATTTTAAAAGCTCCTTTTAAAATGGCAAACCAAACAGACTTTAACCGATTAGGTTAAAATTACAATATATTGTTTTATGGACCATGCTATTAGTATCTTTTGGATTATACTTTACGCTACACAATATATGTAAAATGATAAAAATACTCCTCGCGTCGCCTTATCATCTTGGGTGATGGGTATTTTAGTCACCTGTTTTACCACTTTACGTCGTCTCTTCGTCTTAAATAAGAAGTATTTTTTATTATTTTATATGTATTTTGTAGTTTAAAGTGTAATTCAATAGATACCAATAACATTTTTCA
Organism: Diospyros kaki; assembly: GCA_036245055.1. Classification (NCBI taxonomy): domain Eukaryota; kingdom Viridiplantae; phylum Streptophyta; class Magnoliopsida; order Ericales; family Ebenaceae; genus Diospyros; species Diospyros kaki. Next base: position 12,750,979 of record BSEG01000003.1, read on the forward strand.
TAGGAGAATGGGTGAAACCGTGGATGGAAGAATTACGTAAGGAGAATAAAGAATCTAACCTAATTTAGGAGTCATGCAATGTGAATTGAAGTCCACTAATATTAGATAGAATATATTCTATGGATATATATCTCAGGAAAAGCAAATGCATGCAACCCAAGCACTAAGCACGCATGAATTGTTAGGTTTGTTCACCCGTCACCATTCATTCATATATATATATATATATTAAATACTAATACATGCGAAGATATTATCTATATCTAAACAGTGAAGAGAAAAGGGCATCCATCATCCACCAAAACAATATTATATCTAGATCCAAGAGGATATGCATACCTTGATACAAATTACCTACTTTCAAAGCTTACATATATATATACACACATATATATATATATAGGGGCGGCTCATTAAGACATAGACTGTCCTAAAATTTTTAATAAACCCTAATTTATATTGAGTTGGGTTTTTACCTAAGCTCAACTAATAAAATTATAAATTTTGATAATTTAATTTCAAATCTTCACAAAGAATTATTATAAAATATTAAATAAATTATATTAATTTTTAATATATTTATATTACTACATTACTTCTTATTTTTTCTTTTAATAAGTTTCATCCTCATCCAAGATAGGGTTTAGGATAAATTAGTGCCACTAATTTATCCTAAACCCTATCTTGGATGAGGATGGAGGATGGAAGTCCTCGTCATTAGTTTTTCGTATATAATTTTATCTTATATTTATGTTTCCAAAATTTTTCATTTCAAAATACCTATTAATGATTCATTAGATATTATAATAAATTTAATTAAAATCTAAACAAATAGTCAATATTTGTATAGTTATCAATTAAGATTTACTTAGAGAAATAAATACTATATTAATTAATTAAATTACCAAACAACACCTCTTGAAAGTGGGATTTTATTAAAAATTTTATTTCACCTTGGTTCTTCTCTTTACATTGGTTTCAAAAGAATAGATAGATAATATTATATTATAGCATGTAAATAAAATAATATTAAATAAAATAATATTATCAGAAGCTCAAGATATCCCTGGGGAACCGTATCATATGGTGATGTGATCTTACGTACCGCGTTTCCATGTCCGTCACATTGCTCCTAATTTTCAATCTTGGATATCATTGCTTTTGGCTGTTTCGTTTTCCGATGATGCATGCGGATCCTGTGGCTGTGGGTGGTGGGGACGATCCCCAAAGTGGCAACGCCCACATGGATTTATTTAGGGCAAATTGTGGGTATGCTTTTTGAATTTTTAATTTTTTAAGTGTAGGTATTTTCAAATTTTATTTAATCATCTGTTTATTGATTTTTTTAAAATTATTCGTCAAAATTTAAGGGTTAAAAATGTCCTAATCAATTAATGATGAAAAAAGAAACAAGGATCATAACAACAATAGCATACATGTTACTTGCACAGGAAAAGTCTAATCACAATAGTTGTACCACTGGTCACAAGTGAAATTACAAAATGAAAATCATTCTTGAGTCACAACCTAAAAACCTTTAGAGTAAATTTGATAAGAAAAAACTCTACTAACCAACTCTAACGTTCGTTTTTTTCACAAAAATAAGAGAAAACATTTTATATGTAGTTATATGAGAGTAATTGTCGTTGTTCTCTCTTCTCCACATATGGAGGAAGTGGGCGATTTTCTGCAGTTATCGCTAGATCCAAAAATGGATTTGGTTATTTGGATCCAAAAACCCTTTATGGGCAACCCGACGACCCAGATCTGGGTCCAGTTCTCCAACATCTCCCACTCACATATAATGGGATCAACATTTCCATAATTTCTCATTCCTCTTATAGCTTTCATACAAGCAGACAGGCCGTGCGACTGTGCATACTTCAAGAGCTTAATTGCTATATAATGGTTATGAGTATATAATATCTTGAAATTGAGTAGATAAGTATGAAGTACCCCAAATCATTTATCATAACTAACTCTCTTTGATCTCATGTCTTGTATTCATAATTATATTTAATCATTGAGATGAATATAATTGGTTGACCAATGAATACAAAAGATATGATGAGTTGAAATGATTTTTCCTCTTTTCTCGATTCTCTCAATTTTTAGTTAACTTGCTTTTCTAATATGTTCCAGCTGATCGAATCAATCATAACCACTTGGCAACATATTAAGATAGTAAACATTAAACCAAAAAACTTTGAGAACATACTAAGAGTTATCAAAGGGCACTTAGTCAGATCACAAATGATCTTAAGGACTCACACTAGCAAAGTTGAGATCAGAACTTTGATTATCCTTATCGATTGACTTTGTTCATATGTGGTATGAAAACACATATTACGATATTTTCTCCTTTCCCTTAGAGCGTATGACTTATTCCAAATACTGTACAGATGATAGATTAAACATACATACATAATGTTTAACCTTAGTTCACATCTACTCATTTTTAAACAGAACTCACATCTGGCATTCAATACAGATATTGTGATATTTAAAATTACTTCATTATCCATTCGAAGAATGAGACATTCTCTTACTATAACGACATCATGTATTTTAAGTTTGAACTTTTCGATTATCTAATAAATCGCTTAATGAAAGTAGATTATCTTTCCATTCATTTCAAAACTTCCATGATCCCTTCCCTATTTTATTATCATCTAGATAATAAAACTTAAAATGCTATCTCATCTCCATTCTACTAAGTAACGGAGGCGACTGCCTGTGTGAGAAGGGTAGTCTTTTATCTATTCGTTAGAATTTATACAAGAACATAAATCCACACGTATGATATATAATAAATATATGAATAGGAAATCATAAATTTATCATTAAATGATAAAACTTGTACAAATAAACATGTTCGAGAAATGATGAATATAATTGTACATTAACATCTACGCAAACCTAGTATTTTTACATGCCTATCAAAAACTTCTTTCAAGATAGGCTTCGTCAGAGGATCTGCTACCATATTTTGTGTAGAAATATACTTCATGTTCACTTCATCATGTGCCACCATATCTCTCACAAAATTATACTTGATATCTATATGTTTTGTTTTACCATGATATTTGGGGTTCTTTGTATATGCTATTGCTTCTCGACTGTAACAATTGACTAACATTGGGCTAATAGCATTCTTATATATTCTCAAATGATCCATGAATCATTTTAACCAAATGACCTCTTGCACAATTGTTGAAAATGCCACAAATTCAGCCTCCATTGTGGATAAGGCTATATAGGACCGTTTCTTACTACTCCATGATATAACACCATTATTAAATAAGAAAACATATTCGAAGGTGGATTTCCTTTCATCCATGTCTCCTCCTCAATCAGCATTGGTGTAGCCTTCCAAATGCAAATCCTTTCCTTAATAACACAATGAATAATCAACTGTGCCTTTTAGATATTGAAGTATCTGCTTCACTACTTTCCAATGTGCTAGCCCTGGGTTGGATTGATACCTACTTACTAGCCCAATGACATAAGATATATCAGGTCTAGTACACATCATAGCATACATTAGACTTCAACCGCATTTGCATAAGGAACTTTACTCATTTGTTCCTTCTCTTGGGGAGTGTTAGGACATAATTTTTTGCTCAATATTTCACCTTTTGATATAGGAGTATCAAAGGGTTTACAATTTTGAATATTAAATTGTTCAAGAATCTTATGAATATATGGCTCTTGAGAAAGAGACAACAATCTCTTTGAACTATCCTTGAAATCTTAATTCCAAGGAGATATGCAGCTCTATGTCTTTCATTTCAAAATTGGATGACAACCATCCTTTTATGTGATTGACATACTCCTTATCATTTCTAGCTATTAATATGTCATTTACATATAAAGATAAGATCACAAACTTATCTTTTAATCTCTTCGTATACACACAGTGATCTTCATTTATCATATTGAAATCATACGACATGATTGCATTATGAAAACGAATATACCACTACCTTGAGGATTGCTTCAACCCATATATAGACATTTGAATTTTGCACACTTTGTGCTTTTGACCCTCTCTAATAAAACCTATAGGTTGCTCCATATAGATTTCTTCACTTAATTCTCCATTAAGAAAAGCAGTCTTTACATCCATTTGTTGTAACTCGAGATCCATGTTAGCAACTATTGCTAATATTAGCCGAATTGAGGTGAACCTTACAACAGGTGAAAAAGTCTCTTCATAGTCTATTCCCTCATGTTGTGTGTAACCTTTTGCTATTAAATGAGCCTTGTATCTTTCGATACTTCCATCTGCCTTACGTTTAATTTTGAGAACCCATTTGTTCTCAATTGCTTTGTGTCCCTTGGGTAAATCAACTAGTTCCCAAACTTGATTCAATTTCATGGACTCCATCTCTTCTTCCATTGCTTTAATCCATTTTTCTCTAGCAGGGTAAGTAAGAGCCTCATTTACATTCCTTGGCTCTTCCTCGTCTTGTGGAGTAATAATAAAAGCTTCCCCCCATTCAATCTCAAATTGACGGCGAGAAACAGTTTGTCGACTTGATTATCGTGGTTGAGATTGATAAGTCAATTCATCAATTCTCATGTTACTCCTTATAATACCTCGAAGCTTGATGTAAAGTTTGGATGTTGTAACAGAAATTGTAGTAATGAAATGAATGGTATTTTGATTTGGGAAAAGAGAGAAATCTTTAATTTTATTGACTTGTGAATGTAAAAAAAGGGGTCAAAAGTACCAAAGGGAAAGAGTTAGCAAGGTAGGATTCTATGTTTAAGGGGGGAAAAAGTGTCTCCAATGGAAGTTGAGGGTTAAAATATCATCAGAAGTGGATTTCGGGCATTAACGTAGTAAGAGAAAGGAGGAAACCGAGCCTAAGTGCAAATGTTACAACTTGTTAAAGGTAAGTTTGTTTTTAACGAAAAGTAATGATAGTAATGATAAATTCTTATCCTAAGGACACATGGGGGCATGATTTGTAGGCTTAGGATTGAATGGAAAATGGAAATTAGAGTTAAAGGATATTCTAAGAGATAATGAGAGATTTAGTCATGATGACTTAAGAAGAAAGGGTAATCTTGAGATATGGATATCTTGGAAGCCTATACAAAGGGGGGAGGCTTGCGTGGAAGTGGGGTGTGTCAAGTATAGGGAGTTCACCAAGTAAAACAAAGAGGAAAAGGATCAAGAGAAGCAAATAAGAAGAAGGGTGGTGGCGGGTAATTGACATCTCACTAGAAATCAGCCAATATAGTGGGAAAATCAAATAGGTAAGTCGATTTTCTTTCCATAAGGTCGTAGAGCACGAAAAGAGGAGTCCACAGGTTCAAACAGAGGTTGAAACGGAGCTAAAATAAGCAAGTTATGGCATTTTTAATTTTCAGTTGCATGGTCTGTCGTGAAGAAGGGGGCAGCGCGTGCATCGCACGCACCAGCTACTGCTGTATGTGGCCGCACGTGGCCATCCTTCTAGGGGAGCATGAGGGTGCGTGAGGGCCCCTCTTGACCTAAAAATTTCCAGTTTTATTCCTTAATTTATTTGCTATCATCCTATGTAAAAATATTTTAGGTTGGTAATTCGAACTGTGTGAAATTGCAACCAAACCAAATCGAAACCCCTGTGAATAGTAACCCGACAAGACCAATAGCTAAGGTGAATGGTTTCTTACATTTTTCTTGCTACATATTGATCATTTATTGAATCATTTGTGTTGGATGTGAACCTACTCACTTGATTTTCCTTGTTTAGCATGTTTCTTTACGTATTACTTCACTACATAGCATGAGGTGTTGTGGCAAGCTAGTGGCCATCATGGGTGGCTCTATGGAGTCACATATTTGTGTTGATGTGAGCATGGCATGCGCGGGGGTGATTGCGACACCTTGGCATGGCTTCCACAAAAGAGGATTTCACTTTGCATATGTGCATTACATACATGTTTTGCTTCTTTCATGAAACCACTTCACCTAAATATTTGTTATCTAACTTGGGTTGATGCCCCTAGAACGTTTTACATTCCAGGTATGTTTGACATGTCAGGAACTAAGGAGGCAACGTTGGAAAATGGGAAGGAAATTATGGACGCTTGATGTTTTTCCTTTTATCTTGTGGCTTGATGTGTAATCTTGATCGAGTTATAAATAAAGCGTTGTATCAGTTGATGGTTGTACTACTTAATGTTAAACTTAGACACCACCTAAAAGAAAGGCTTGTATGTGTTTATATCAGCCTAGGAAACCTTTTTCAATTCTCTTGGTAGGTTCGATCCATAGCTTTCATTGCTTGGGGTTTCCTAACACCCCTTAGGCAATTAGGTGTATGCCTTCATATGATATTTGAGTTGAGGAGGTGTTACACTCCCACTCGGATCAACATTCTCTAATGGATACTTAATAGGTTGAATTTTAGATGAAACTAATTCATCGTCTTTTAACCCACTCCCACTCGGATGTAGGGTATTAAGTTCTTCTAGCATTATGAAATCTTGTTGATCATGAGTTTCAAATAGAGATAAGTCGTGTCCTATCTCAGCCTGCTTCGAAAAATCATTCTCTAAGAATGTGACATCCCGTGATTCAAATTCTGTCACTGTTCCATCATCTTGCTCACCTAATAGAACATATCCTTTTGATTGTTCAGAGTATCTTAAAAAGATACATTTCTTCCTTCTTGGACCTAATTTTCCATATTTACGAGAAGAATCATGAGCAAAAATTGCACAACCCCATGGTTTTAAAACACTTAGGTTGGGTTGTCTTTTGGTCCATAACTCATATGGAGTAGTAGTTATGGATTTGCTAGGCACTCGGCTAAGTACATACGTGGCCGTTAGTAATGCATTACCCCAATAGGTGATTAGCAAATTCTTTTGAGCCATCATAGACCTAACCATTTCTAATAGGGTTTTGTTTCTCCTTTCTGCAACACCATTTTATTGCAGTGTACTTGGAATAGTTAACTGATGTTTTATTCCCTTTTCATCACATAATTTTTTGAACTGACCAGATAAGTATTTCTGACCACGGTCAGTTCTTAAAATTTTTATTCTCTTTTCTAATTGATTTTCCACTAAATTCATATAATTCTTGAAGCAACTCAAGGCTTTTGATTTATGAGATATCAAATAGACAAGACCATACCTAGTATAGTCATCTATGAATGTGATGAAATAAGAAGTCCCATGTCTAGCTCTAACATTCATTGGATCACATATGTCAAAATGGATTAATTGCAATGGAATTTTGGCTCTAGTCCCTTTTCCAAATGGTTTTCTTGTAGTTTTTCCAGCTAGACAATACTCATAAGTAGACATTTTTACTTTATTAAGATCACCCAACAAGCCCACTTTAGCTGATTGTTTCATTCGTTGTTGGCCAATATGACCTAGTCTAGCATGCCACAAGCATACATCTGTACTAGGTGCTTCTTGTATGTGTCAAACTTGATAGTGAGGGAGCAAAGTTAGGTCAAGGACATACCTCCAAACCTCTCTTCAAGAGCAGACCACATGTCTCTTGCATTATCAAATTTTCGGAACTCCCTCATAATATCATTATCCATGCTGCTAAGCAACGTAATGCGTGCACTTTAATTTTTCTTTTTCCAAGTTTCACACGTTGTTCTATCTCGTCTATTAGTATTATTTTCCTCAGGCTCAGTCATGACAGTGTTCAAAATCTCAAGAGCCTCTTGCTCTTCCAGCACATATTGGATTTTCATATTCCAGATTTCATAATTGTCGCCATTTAACTTCTCACATCTTTGTTAAGTTCAACAATGTTCTTTAAAGCAAATGCCATGTGGAACTTGAAGTTCTACATTAAGACATTGCACATAAATTAATTCCTACTCCATAAGTGTCTTATAACCTAACATAATTTAATTATGTTAAAAAATATTAAATATTAAGACTCAGAGTCGAAAGTTCACTATGTTCCCAATCATCATCTAAGAATGTAATATTTAATAATTGTTCTTCATAATAAATTATATTAGATTTATATTCTTAAAGTTACTAAAACAATAAGAATAATGAAGTTCTTATCTTGAATTTAATTTCATAAACTAAATCAATAAGAACAAAACATATGCTCACAAGCATAAATATGTAAAGAGAGTTAACATTTCAGAAAACAAAAAATTTGAGAATGATTAACTTTATCCATTGAGGAATTGTGGTGACATTTTTAATCACAAAGATTAAATGATTGTCATTAAATAAAAAAAAATATGCACACTAAACCACAAAGATTAATCATTGATAAGGCATGCATATATATTTAAGCACAGAGATTAAATAATTAGCCATAATTCATTTCAAAAAAACGTAGCTTAGAAATTTGCTACATAAACAAAATATACTCATACATGGACTGAGCAATACATTACTCAATAAGTCTAGTCATACGAGGAATTGCATGAACGACATCACGGAAAGTGATTCAAGGAGTCTTATAAGCAATGAAGCTAATAATTTCTATTGGCAAGCTGCTTGAATATAGGGCCATTATAGTTTCTCTTCTTCTATATGCATTTATGAAAAAACACAAAGTCCAACTAAGACTTGGACGACCAAATTCCCTAACTCTAGCCATTAATTCTTTATCATGTGGTAACAATGTGGCGAACAAAGATTGGTATTGTGCTTCGTTTGTCCATAACCCCTTATAGTAGGCAAATATAAGTTCTTGCATCATATTAGACACAGTAATGACGCGCTCAAGTATATTTTTCCCTTCCACCATTCGATAATCATCTTACTACCTTTTCATTTCCATAACTTGGGCTCTTTGAGTAGCAGTTCGAATAATTTTTGGGGTTCACACTAGTGTTATTTTCCTGAAAACGAATTAAAGGAAATAAAAATGACAAATTAAGAATTTGACAAACAAATTCTTTATACATTTTGTTCAAAACAAAATGTATATTATGGACTCATCCACATGTGGTTAACTAATAACCTCAAAATGTGCCACATTAGGAAAAATTATTATTTACAATCGATAATCATGTCACTATTGTTAACTAATAACAATAAATAAAAATAAAACTTGAGTTAACATTATAAAAAAAAATTAATTAAGATAATAAATATTTATTTAATGTTAAGAAAACATCTTAACAATTTTAGCCTGCCAAACAACCCTTAATGCCAAGAAAATGCCTTTGCAATTTTAAGTGAGCCAAACACACCCTTAAATCAAACCCATTCACTGGATTAATCAACCAAACCTTTCAATTCATTTTCCAGCCAAATTGATGGGTGTTGAATCCAACAAATAATAAATTCTTGCTCTTAAAAATATAAATTGTGATAGTGAAGAGCAAGGTCGTATTCACAGGGATTGGTTAGATTTATTCATTTGAAAACTTAAAATAAATAGAAGAAACAATTGGGGGGTTTTGAAATTTGAAATTTAAACAATTAAAAACAGAATATTATTCTGAATTAATAAAACAAATCAGAATGTAAAAAGATTAAAGCAAACAATAGAAATGCTTCTGGTAGAAGGAATTTATCCACCAATGGTTATAACACTGATCATTGATACCAAAGTCACTAATTTTCCTTGAATATGTTGGTTCCTAATGATGGTAAATATATATCCCAAGAGGGGGGGTGAATTGGGATTAGGGTGAATTTTCGATACTTTAAAACTTTGATTGAATGCAAAACACTATGTTTCGAATTATAGGATATATATTTCGAAATAAAGCTTTTTGTTAAGTAGGTTTCAAAACCTACTATATATGTTTCAAATTATACTTCACTGTTTTACAAGTTTCGAAATATGAAATGTATGTTTCGAAATCTACTTCACTGTTTTGCTTGATTCGAAATCTTTTACCTTATAGTTCAAGATAATGATATTTGGGAAAGATGATTTATGTAATTAAGAGTATACCAAATATGTTTGTATATCAAAGATATGTTTTCTAAGTATGTATACAATTAAGCTCAAGAAAAACTTTGTTTTAAACTTTGATAACAAAACTTATGAAAGCATGTGCAATATGTAATAATGATAAATGAAATCTAAAGAACACTTGCACACAAGATATATAGTGGTTCAGCACACGCCTACTCCACTACCTTCAAGCTTACCCACTTGCAGGATTTGCAATCCCAATTACTTTTACTAGTGATCACCACAACAAGGGTTTTACGACGGTTCACCCAAAAACCTTACAATGTGAGTTTTTATGGGCTCAATTCAAACCTAGCACCAAGTGAGTTTTAGGCTTAACTCAAACCTTACACCAGTGAGTTTTAGGGCTAAACTCAAACCACAATGAGTTTTAGGCTCAACTCAAACCTTTAACACAATGAGATTTAGGCTCAACTCAAACCTTTACACCAAATGAGTTTTAGGCTAAACTCAAACCTTTACAATATTCAAGATAAATAAAGTTTATCTTTACAACCCAATGGAATGTATAGTAATGAATATCTTACCAATGTGGTTGTACAAACCTCTTAACTTGAGGTGAGGAGAGCTGGAGTATGATGCTTGTTGTTTGCATTTGCTTCTCCTTTTTCACATCACAATGCACACCAATGAATGAATGGATCTTCGTTGAATGCTTGCCAAACGGATTTAGATCATTTATGCTTGTGTGTGTGTCTCTAGTGTGTGTTCTCTTGTTGTATCTTGTTCTTGCTCAATCTTGTTGTTCTTGTCTTCAAATACCTGCTATTTATACCAAGAGATAGAAATCTGGCAGTTTATAGCCGTTAGAGACAAGACAGTAAAGTAGGTTTTGAAACATACTAGGTAGGTTTTGAAACATCACAATTTTACACATAGGTTTCGAAACATACTCCCCATGTTTTGAAACATATAGCCTTTCCAGGTGTACATGCACTTAGAGACAACATTCAGTGGGAGACAAAGTCTATTCCCACTTTGAATATTTTAAAAGCACTAACATTCAAATTTGAATTTGAATCTCTTAAGCATGGAGAATGCATTAAAAAATAATTTGAGAAGCATTTAGGTAAATACAAAAATGTAGAACAAATGCATCTCGGTTTTCAAATGAATCTGCTGACAGAATGTCAGAGGTTTCGAAACATGACATGATAGGTTTCGAAACATACCTCTCTGGAAATGAGGTTTCGAAACATGATGCATATAGGTTTCGAAACATGCCTCTCTGGAAATGAGGTTTCGAAACATGATATGGAGGTTTCGAAACATAGTCCAAAACCTGATTTGAAAACACGTGCAATGCATAGATGTTTCGAAATAACATACATAGAAATCATTGAAAACCATTTTAAAGGGGTTTCGAAACATACATAGAAACATGACATAAATTCAAAAACATATGAAAGCACATTCCACAGCATGTATACACCATAGCTTATTTACATAAATGTCCACATTTTAATTTATTTATATTTTACCTCCATTTACTTTAATACATAAATGTAAATAACGAAGTACCCCCTATTTGGATTCAATAAAAATACTTAGAAAATCAAAATCCAAATATATAAGAAAGTAGATTTTGGGTTTTAGTACAAATTCAAGTTTTAGCAATAAACCCACCTCCAAAATATATACTTTCTATTTAATGAAAAATTCATTAAAAATCGTTTTAGTACTAATGAATGATAGATATCAAATTACCGGGAGTTTGTTTTCTAAAAAGAAAAACTCTTTCTTATAGTTCTCCTTATAAGGTGCTAACCTTCCAGACTTAGCCAAAAACAGGGTTTTCATTTTCACACGGTGATACATGATATACTTGATATTGAAATTGATATATATTGAAAACCACATACTTGACTCATGACTTAGGGATTAAACTAATATATGTTTTTCATCATTAAAACTATTGTACAAAAAGTACAACAACAGAATACTTGGTCTTAGAAAGAACAACAAGCTCTGTTCATTCAATGTTTCTCTTCCTTCTTAGTTAATTAAAACAAGTTCTTCAATTAACCCTTACCTTCAAACAACCCTAGAACAAGCTCTCTAGAATTTAATTCAATAACAACATTAAACTTTGTGGAAACAAGACCAAATCTGAACAATAAACACACAAGCTCGTTTTATTTAATTCAGCACATGTACTCCCTAGGAATTGAATGAAAACTTGTCCATAATCATCAACCCTAGTTGCTACTTATGCAAGAAAGACCAAATAATTACAGATTTGGTATTCAAACTAGCAATTAATCATGCGTCAAGAATTGAATAGCGGCCGTCTATGCAATCAAAACACACAATCATAAACAATAAAATAAGAAGATACATGAATATTCAAGAGAAAACTAGATTGCAAATATACTCAAAAAGATCTCACAGTGTTCTTCACCATGGCTTCAAAGTATCCTTCTATCGAAAAACCAAAGTTTAGCCACACATAATGAGAGAAAGGAGACAAAAAGAAGAGAAAATATGAAAAGGATGCTTCTTCCCCCTCTTGGATGTTATTCTCTGCCTCTTTTTCTTCCTGGACATCCTCTCTCTCGATCTTGGATCAATACTTTAAATATCCCCCAATAAAGAATCCAAATCAGCAAAGGAATTAGGGCTCCTAGACTCCCGTAACTTTCAAGCCTATTTTGGGTTGAATATAGAGCTTTTTGGGTTTCAGTACCTCCTTAAGAATTGTATTCATAATGGTTATATGAATTTAGGCTTTTGAATCACTCGATTTGGACATCAGAAGCTCAAGTTATGGCTTTTTAAAGATTCCATGTTTGTGCAGAATTCTAATCCAATTAGGATTTGGCCCAACTTTTCGGCCCTAACTTGAAGCAATGTTTGGAGGCCCAAACAAACTCGGATTTAGACAAATCATACCATTCTGGAAAGCCCAAGAAGTCCTCTATAAAATCTCTGAAGATGTTATTCATGTTCTTGAACTCTAACATGTTCAAAAATCTGCAAGAAGCCCAAAAGGTCAAAATAATAAAAAGTTGAAATTTTGTAAGTAAAAGCCTAATTTATTTTAACCTATCTAAAATTGCCTTAACCATAAAAATAAGTATAAATCAACACAATAAGGTATAAAGATCACCCAAGAGACCATATGTAAGAGAAATAAATATATGGAATCATGCACTCATCAAATTCCCCCACACTTAGCTTTTGCTTGCCCTTAAGCAAGACTACGAGACGTGACACATACACATTAATTCCCCCAATGACACGAAAAATATCACATATCATAATCAAAGACAACCCAAAGAATCAAACACTATAACATGTCATGAACTAAAACACTCAACAAACTCAAACTAAAATAAACAAGAGATTTTCATTAAAAAAGCAATCAACAAGTATGGTAGACCCTCACACGTCACTCATAATTCACTCAAGTGTTTAAGGGTTGGAAAAAATTCACTTAACATTCAATTCATGCTCAATTACTACCATAAACTTGCTTGTTCATCCAATCTTTGTTGCTGATGTCACATGCCGTACACAAATCCAATGGTCTTTAATAAGGTTGTAATGGGGCTAAGGTAAAGGTAGGATATGAAAGGGGAAAAAAAGTTAAGACCTAAGAAACTAATAGAGCATTTAGAAACAACTTGGGTTAATTAGGCATGAAGGACCCAACACCTCAACCAATAATCAAACACTTTTTGTTTCTTCCTCCCTTATTCATTTCTTTAAAAAAATCATATATTATGTCTTTGCACCTCTTTTTTTTTTCTTTTTCTTTTTTTTTTTCTCTTTTTTTTTCTTTTCAACATATATTTTTTTCTCCAAGCATTACTTGGCTTTTGACACAAATGTCGACATTTGTGATGAAGACACCCAGTTACTCCCCTAAATAAATGCTTAGGGTGCATATGCATACTCATATTTTGAACCACTGTTTGACATGAAGGATGATGTAGGAGTATACTGTCAACCCCCAATTATTACTAAGTAGCTCAAAACATAGGAGTAGATAAATAGGAATAACCTTTTTTCTTTTTTTTTTCATTTATTTTATTTATTTTTATTATTATTTTTTTTTTGCTACAAGGACATGATATCATAAGCATTCCCCAAATACATTCCACTTCATCAATAATACAGCCATAACAAATCAACAATAACATCTCCACACTCATTCAATTCACTGTCCTTTTCAAAACCCATCGAATAATTTCAAATGCTCTACTAGTCCAAAGGTGGGTAAACAAAATAAGGATAACAAATGAAAACGATTTATGGTTTATTAACAAGGGTTGTTGAACAAAGAAAAGGACAATAAGTTCAAAATAGGTGTACTAAAGTCAATTATATAAGGTTGGCTTTTTAAGTCAAGTGGTAATAAATCCTATATGCCATTTTCATCTTTATGCATACACATGAATCTGCAACTTTGACTAGTATTAGAAGCAAGTTTTATAGCAATCTTATATGAATGAACATCACTCCAAAAGAAAACACAAGATTTCCATGTATGTTTCAATCTCAAAGGCTCAAAGGCTCACCCAATAATGGTTTTTGGTTTACCAACACGAGTTAATACTCTTCAAAATCAAACTCGAGTCAATTCTAGCCTAAGTATACAAGTATTTTGTTCAATCATGTTATAACATTCTCACCTCAAGTCAATCTAAGTTTATAACATGTGAATCCTTGAATATCATTGGGAAAACATCCTAGACATCCTAAAAAAAAAATAAAAAAAAGTTAACATGTTCAAAATGCACTCTCTAAACTCTCTAAATGCAATCACTCCCTCACACTTAAAACTTATATTGTCCCCAATGTAAGGCTAAATGCAAGAGAATGACACAGAAAAAAAAATACATATGAAAAGAAAAAGATAAGCGATAGAGAAAGCAAATCTGATCATCTTGGGTTGCCTCCCAAGTAGCGCCTTTGTTTAACGTCTTTAGCCCGACATTGCCACTTCTCAATCAGTGTAAGTTGGATCTCTCAATTGCACTTCATCCGCAGTTTGCTCCTGGAAACCTTCATGAAATAGCTTAAGCCTATGCCCATTAACCTTGAACACCTTATTAGTTCTTAGGCTTCGTACCTCAACTGCACCATAAGAAAATACATTAGTAACTTCAAAAGGACCAATCCAATGAGAACGCAATTTACTTGGCATTAATGTGAGTCTCGAATTGTAAAGTAAAACTTTTTGTCCAAACACAAATTGCTTTCTAGCAACCATTCTGTCTTGAAATGCCTTTGTCTTGTCTTTTTTCTTGTCCTTTGTCTTTACGTTTGTCTTGCCCTCATGTCTCAACTCAAAAGTCTCCTATGTAAAAACATTAACGACATCAATAGAAAATACAGATTGAATATCATTAGGGTACCTTGTGTCATCAAATATATTAAATTTCACAATCTCCCCATTGAACTCCATGGTAAGGGTACCATCATGAACATCAATCTTTGTCTTTGTTTTTAGAAATGGTCTCCCTAATAAGATTGGAGCTAGATTAGATGAGTCATCTTTTTCCATGTTAAGCACATAAAAATCAGTAGGAAAACCCAATTCATTAACTTGCACTAAAACATCCTCAAGAACTCCCTCAGGATACACATTAGATCTATCAGCAAGTTGAATAATCACACATGTTTCTTTCAATGGACCAATATTTAAAGATGAATAAACAGAAAGAGGCATGACATTTATTGAAGCTCCTAGATCTAACATTGCTTTCTCAATCCTGATATTACCTACTTTGTAAGGGATAGTGAACATACCTGGGTCCTTGCATTTGGGAGGTAATTTCTTTTGAAGGACGGCTGAAACATTCTCTCCCATATTTACCTTCTCATTACCTTTCAACTTCCTCTTGTTGGTGCACAATTCCTTGAGAAATTTTGCGTACCTTGGGACTTGCTTAATGGAATCCAATAAAGGAATGTTCACTTCTACCTTCCAAAAAATCTCCAAGATGTCCTTTTCTTGATCTTCCTTTTTAGATTTAGATAACCTGATAGGAAAAGGAAGAGGATTAGGTTTATCAAAATTATGCACACTTGTTTGAGAGATTACCTTAGAAGAGATTGTCGCCTCATTTTCTGCCTCTTCTTTTTGAGTCTTCTTGGCTAAATCTGTAGGATTCTGAACAGGAATGTCAATTTCTTTTCCACTTTGCAACATGATGGCACTTACATTTCCTCGAGGATTTACAATTGTTTGGGAAGGTAATTTCCCAGAACCTTGAGCTTCAAGCCTGCTCACTGATGTTGCTAGTTGACTAATTTGATTCTCCAATTGCTTGATGCTTGTTCTTGTCTCCTATTGAAATTGTTGTGTGTTAGTTGCAAGTGATTTAACAATTTCTTCTAAAGGCATACCTGAACTTGAAGAAGGTTGTTGTGGTGGAATATGTGGTGTAGGTTGGTAATGTTGGAATTGTGGCCTTGCTCCATAATTGAAGTTGAGATGATCCCTCCACCCTGGATTGTAGGTATTTGAATAAGAATCATAGTTCCTTTGTGGTGGGGCTGGGAATCCTCCAACTGCATTGGCATGCTCTAAAGAATCTTCTTGAAGTGTGGGACACATATCAGTTGGATGACCAGTAGCAGCACAAATACCATAAGCTTTCACACGTTGCAAATTTCTTATAGCCAATTGTTGAACAAGAGAAGTTAGATTGGATATTTGATTTTCAAAGGAAGATATACTTACCTCATTCACCCTTCTCAAAGGGGTGTCTTGTCTGAATCCAAACTGCTGTGAGCTAGCAGCAATGATGGAAATCAAATGTTTAGCAGCACTAGGGGTTTTATTCACTATAGCACCTCCACTAGTTGCGTCCATCATTTTCCTCTCCATAGGTAGTAGTCCTTCATAGAAATACTGAATGAGAAGCTATTTAGAAATTCCATGTTGAGGAAAACTGACACACAATTGTTTAAATCTCTCCCAATACTCATGAAGGGTTTCTGTATCTTTCTTCCTTATTCCACATATCTCCCTTCTGATGCTAGCAGCTCATGAAGCAGGGAAAAATTTATCAAGAAACAATCTAACCATCCCTGTCCATGTAGTTACAGAACCTGGAGGTAAGTAAAACAACCAATCCTTTACTGCATTAGCTAGTGAGAATGGAAAAACACGCAATTTGATCTGCTCTTTAGTCACTCCTTGTGGTTTCAGGCTTGAGCACACCACGTGGAATTCTTTCAAATGCTTATGAGGATCCTCACCTGCAAGACCATGGAAAGTAGGCAACAAATGTATGAGTCCTGATTTTAATTCAAAAGCAACATCTAAATTAGAGTACTCAATACATAAAGACTGTTGGTTCAAATCAGGAGGAGCCAACTCCTTTAATGTCCTGTTGTTAATGGCCATGACTTCCTCTTCTTCTGAATCACTAGATGGACTGGAAAAAGTGTTTGAAGCTATATTGATGCCTGATGCTATTCCCGAAGCCTATTCTATTGAAACTTGCTTAGCTTCTCTTCTCAACCTATGGATAGTTCTATCAATTTCCAAGTCAAATTTCAATTCACCTTGATGAGAAGATCTGGTCATAAACTTGAAAACACATAAGGCTAACAAAAAAAAAAAATAAATAAATAAAATAAAATAAAAAAATCACTAAAAAATAAAAATAAAAATAAAAAGAATAAATCTACTTGACACTAATCCCCGGCAATGGCGCCAAAAATTTGATAGGTGTCGAATCCAACAAATAATAAATTCTTGCTGTTAAAAATATAAATTGTGATAGTGATGAGCAAGGTCGTATCCACAGGGATTAGTTAGATCTATTCCTTTGAAAACTTAAAATAAATAGAAGAAACAATTGGGGGGTTTTGAAATTTGAAATTTAAACAATTAAAAATAGAATATTATTCTAAATTAATAAAACAAATCAGAATGTAAAAAGATTAAAACAATCAATAGAAACGCTTCTGGTAGAAGGGATTTATCCACCAATGGTTATAACACTGATCATTGATACCAAAGTCACTAATTTTTCTTGAATACTTGGTCTTAGAAAGAACAACAAGCTCTGTTCATTCAATGTTTCTCTTACTTCTTAGTTAATTAAAACAAGTTCTTCAATTAACCCTTACCTTCAAACAATCCTAGAACAAGCTCTCTAGAATTTAATTCAATGGCAGCATTAAACTTTGTGGAAACAAGACCAAATCTGAACAATAAACACACAAGCTTGGTTTATTTAATTCAACACATGTACTCCCTAGGAATTGAATGAAAACTTGTCCATAATCATCAACCCTAGTTGCTACTTATGCAAGAAAGACCAAACAATTACGGATTTGGTATTCAAACTAGCAATTAATCATGCGTCAAGAATTGAATAGCGGCCGTCTATGCAATCAAAACACACAATCATAAACAATAAAATCAGAAGATACATGAATATTCAAGAGAAAACTAGATTGAAAATATACTCAAAAAGATCTCACAGTGTTTTTCACCATGGCTTCAAAGTATCATTCTACCGAAAAACCAAAGTTTAGCCACACATAATGAGAGAAAGAACACAAAAAGAAGAGAAAATATGAAAATGATGCTTCTTCCCCCTCTTGGATGTGATTCTCTACCTCTTATTCTTCCTGGACGTCCTCCCTCTCGAGCTTGGATCAATACTTTAAATATCCCCCAACAAAGAATCCAAATCAGTAAAGGAATTAGGGCTCCTAGACTCCCGTAACTTTCAAGCCCATTTTGGGTTGAATAAAGAGTGTTTTGGGCTTCGATCCCTCTTAAGATTTGTAGTTCAGAATGTTTAGATGAATTTAGGCTTTTGAAGAACTCGATTTGGACATCAGAAGCTCAAGTTATGGCCTTTTAAAGATTCCATATTTGTGCAGAATTCTAATCCAATTAGGATTTGGCCCAGCTTTTCGGCCCTAACTTGAAGCTATGTTTGGAGGCCCAAACGAACTTACATTTGGACAAATCATACCATTCTGGAAAGCCCAAGAAGTCCTGTACAAAATCTATGTAGGCCTTATTCATGTTCTTAAACTCTAACATGTTCAAAAATCTGTAAGAAACCTAAAAGGTCAAAATATTAAAAAGCTGAAATTTTGTAAGTAAAAGCCCAATTTATTTTAACCTATCTAAAATTGCCTTAACCATAAAAATAAGTATAAATCAACACAATAAGGCATAAAGCTCACCCAAGAGACCATATGTAAGGGAAATAAAAATATGGAATTATGCACTCATCACAAACACACTCTTAAATTAAAAAAGAACTTTTTGGAACTTGAATTAAAATTGGCCAGCCAAATGTGGCCTTAAATTAGCCCACTTTTCCAAATCAAAAAGTTCCAAAGACTTTTGCATCTCCAACTTCCTTTATGCGATCTGTTCACTTCTTCTTCCTTATTTCCTTTCTGAAATTTTTGGAAGTAGATCCATGGCCGCTGAACATCCGAGCAACCCACAGCCATAAGGTGAATTTGGTGCCATCACAAGAGTGCAGACGCGGCGTGCGCCGCTGCAAATGCCTATCGCAGTAGCAACCGCTACAAGCGCAGTTGGGCTTGCACGCTCATACACGACCATCATCTTTGGGTTTACGCACGACCATCTCATGCGGCCACTGCCGCCATCGATTCGTTTTCGATTTAGCCATTTTTCAGATCATAGGAATTGTTTTAAAAAACAAAATTATTTCTTTGGGTGTGATTAGATCTGTTCATGATATATGTATATACACGCATAATCATATCTTGTGAAGCAATACAAAGAAACTTAAAACCTTTAGAAGCAATACACGCATAATCATTTCTTTGATTATCTCTTATGTGTATATGAATATGAACATATATTCTTAGTATATGTATAACTGTAATCATATATTCTGAGTGTGTATGATGGTATTGGTTCATACTTGTATCAGATATACATATTAGAATTAGATTGTTATAGGGTGAATTCATGCTAGCTGTGAATCATATGACTGCATTTATTACACATTTATAGTAATGAAAGTAACCGGAATACAACCATAACCTGGCTCTGTTACCATTTGATGGAAAAAGAAACAAGGATCATAACAACAATAACATACCTCTTACTTGCACAGCGGAAGTCTAATCACAATAGTTGTATCACTGGTCACAAGTGAAATCATAGAATGGAAATCACCCTTGAGTCACAGCCTAAAAACCTTTAGAGGAAATTTGATAAGAAAAAACTCTGCCAACCAACTCCTACATTCATCTTTTTCACAAAAATGAGAGAAAACCTTTTATATGCAGTTATATGAGAGTAACTGCCATTGTTCCCTCTTCTCCACATATGGAGGAAATGAGCGATTTTCTGCAGTTATTGCCAGATCCACCAATGGATTTGGTTATTTGGATCCAAAAACCCTTTATGGGCGACCTGACCTGGATCCTAAACCTAGATCTGGGTCTAGTTCTCCAACAATTAAAATTTTGAAATTTTAAGTTGAACTCCAAATATGATATGGTTTATAATAGATCTTAATTTTATATATATTTTTATTTAATTTTGAGATTACTTTTATATTTTTTATTTAAAATGTGTATTTTTATGAATTTTATATAATTTAAATCTCTTTTTGTTGGAATCTAGTAAAGGAAATTAATTTAAAGATTTGGGTGTAAAAAGAAGGAAACCTGTTGACCGACTCCCTGCTAGCGGTTAACAGGTCTACCTCCGATCAACAGTTGTCTTAAGGCCAAGACTGATAACTTTTGATTGATGGTTGCACACTATCGATTGACCCAACATAAACCTGCAAAATAGAGAGCAAAATACCACTCGAAACACATGCATGTTACAAAAACAATAGTATAAGACATTGAAATCGAGTCAAGGTTCTGATACCATTGAAGAGGAACGCCAACATTTGGTGTATCAATGCAGGGGTTTTATGGTTTTCAAATTTTTTTCCCAAAAACACATATATTACACAATGAAAAATACAAGAATCACCTCGTAAGACTCGGTTTTCAATGACCATATGCAAAACAAATATAAACCATGCCATAGAGGGTTTAGCATTTATACCTTACTAATGGCTTGAATCCGATGTAAAGGTTGGAATCCTCCCAAAGATAACAACCGTTGCTCTTGAGCTCCTTCCGAATGACACTTGAAATGACTAGTCTGACCTCCAAAAATACGAAGGTTGTCGGTCCACGCTCCAAATGGTGGATGAATCCCAGAACCCAATCTATGTGCGAGAAAGATTGAGTGAGTAAGATTAAACTAATTTGGGTTCACAGAAATAATCTCCAAAAACCAATATATAGACTCCTTTTATATTTGGTTTGCTACTCTAGCAATG
Source organism: Diospyros kaki (assembly GCA_036245055.1). Lineage (NCBI taxonomy): Eukaryota > Viridiplantae > Streptophyta > Magnoliopsida > Ericales > Ebenaceae > Diospyros > Diospyros kaki. The sequence continues at coordinate 12,772,225 of BSEG01000003.1, forward strand.
GAGAAATTAAAGAGGCAATGAAGAGGGTTTTAGGCTCTGGAATGGAGAGAGAAAACGAGCTAAGGTTGAGAGAGTGGTTTGTAACCAGTTTGCAAAAGTTAGCTTGTCATACGCCAAATAAAAATAAGTAATATCCCATATTTCGTGATGTTAGAAGAGTCAAGTTCAAAGATCTAGAAGGCAGTTTAATAATTTTAAACAACCGAATCAATGGAAGGGAGTACCTCAAAACATAAATGTCTAAAGAAAAAGGGTATATCATTAGCGAGTGCCGTAAGACAAGATTTATGGCATGAAAAGAAATGAGAATGGAGACAGTTTTTGGTACAACTAAGATACAGGTTGAAAAAATTGAATGGTTGTAAGAGACTTTCAAAAAGTCAATGGAAACATGAAGGGGTTCTAGTTTTATGTAGGGAAGAACCATAAAGTGGTATCAGGATGGAACAAAGGTCCTGTGAGGACACTGGGACAAAATCGTACTTATTGAGTAACTTGGAGTTATCAATCTTGGATTTTAAGTATCTCAATGATTATTACTTCGATATTTGGGAATTTTGCAAAGTCTAAAAAGGGATTATGAAGTTAACTGAGGTTAATTGTGAGGGTATGACCTTGGTTAATTATGAGGAATAATGAGGTGAGGTGTTAGGAATGCGAAAAAATGAAATGTATGGTGAGGAGTAATGAGATGAGGTGTTAGGTATGGGGAAAAGCGAAAGGTATGGTGAGGAGTAATGAGGTGAGGTGTTAGGTGTAACGACTCATTAGAGGGTCTAGAATTTATTTGAAAATTATTTAATTTTTGGTTTAAGAGAATTTTTCAAGGTGGCAATTTAGAGACTTTTAAATGAGAAGAATAACATTTAATGGCATTTAATTATGAGAGAAATAAAAACAAGGGAATGATGGTAATTCTAGAGTTTTAATAATAATCTCTTATTATTAAAAATTATTTAATTAGTGATATTAAGTATTTAAAGGACAATCCATGCGTGAGAAGGAATTAGGAAGTCTCCAAATTATTAAAGAATAAGGACTTCATGAGAATTAAGGAGTTGTGATGTCTAGGGCTTCTTATATATATATATATATATGTATATATAGCTTCACATAACCTATTTTTCTTCACGTCGCTGGTAGAAGAAGAAAAGAATTAAAGAGATTGCAGTTTTGTGAGTTTTCGTTAGAAGCATTCGAATTCGATCAAGAAGATCATAAGCTAAATTCTTTTCCCAGTAATCCTTTCTTACAGGATCATATTAACATTCTTTTTCAGATTGTTCAATCTCTTGTTTGAGTTCTCAGATTTATTTTAACAGCTAACAGATACGTATATATATATTCGCATACAATCAAGTCATGAGCAAGTCATGCATTAGTTTTTCTAGTAATTCTTCAAGATATGATCTTTGATTCATCCTTATATTTATTTCATATTGGTGGAGACTTGTTTTTTGAAGATTTTATTTGGAATGGAGTAGTAAGAATAAGTTTTGTTTCAAAATCCAATCACTATAATCGTTCGTGATTGTCAAATTGAGTTGTAGATATCCGGATGAGGTTCTCCCATACCCAGATTGATTTTAATGATATCCGGACGTTGTTTTAGCATATCCAGATGCCTGTAATAATATCTAGATGAGATCTCACATATATCTAAATGTGTCCAATGTGTTATGTGTGAGATATCCGGATGCTTGGAGTCATATCCGGATGTGTCTTCTGAATATGCTAGTGATATCCAAATATATTGAGTCATATTCGGATGGGTTCAATTGTTTCTATTTCTGATATCCAAATGGTTTTCTCATCCATCCAAATAGGTTCAGCATATTCGGATGTCTTTTCTTCCTATTCGGATGGGTCTAGCATATTCGGATGTCTTGTTTTATATCCAGATGTATCTTCATAATTGAATATCCATGTGAATGATTTAGTGAGATATCTAGATGGCCTGAATCATATTCGAATGTCCAATGCTATATCCAAATAGCTCCCAGCATATTCGGATGTCTTTCCCATATTCGGATGGTTTTTCTAGCAAGTGCAAAAATGGTTTCCAGTGAATTCCAATCCAAGTTATTAATTAAATAAGGATTAAATATTCTCAAATATTGAACTCTCATGTTAGACTATGATAAATCTAATATACCCATACTCATAATTCGTAGAATCATTATATTCTAATATAGTTGATGATGATCATATGACATGTTTAGCATTAATATATGATATGTATGATTTTATGTGCATACATTCTGGTATGAGCATGGAGCATGACTTTATATAGAGCACTTCATATCTTGTGCTAGCATGTATGTGAGCATTGCATTGCAGTATGCGCACCAGGCGGCTAGTCTACAGGGATCTCATAGTTTCAATTACAGTTTAGTTTATGAGTTGCTCGCTTAGTGACGACCAGGGGACTAGGAGCATATTGTGTAACGACCCGTTAGAGGATCCACTATTTATTCAGGAATTATTTAATTAATTGTTGAAGTATTTGATTAAGAGATTTTGCGAATTAATTATTTAATGTGGCAATTTAGAGATTTTGAAAGAAAAGAATAACATTTAATTCTATTTTAATTTTGGAGTTAAAAGAATTTGTCAAGGTGGTAATTTAGATTTTTAATTGAGAGAATAGTATTTAAATAGCATTTAATGGCATTTATTTATTGTGAAAATTAAATGCAAGGGCATAAAGGTAATTCTAGAGTTTTATTATTATTTGAGAGTTTTAATAATAATTTTTGTATTATTATTAATTAAGTGAGATTATGTATTTAAGGGAGAGTGAGAATCCATGCGTGAGATGGATTTGGATTGAGAGTCTCTTAGTTGAAGTAGGAAGAGGATTCCAAGTTAATTAAGAATAAGGACTCCAAATTATAAAAGGAAAAGGAGATGGGCTTCTAAGGCTATTTCTTTTTCTATATAAAGGCACATAAGCCATAGTTTTCTTCACGCCGCGTGAGCAGCAGAGACCCAAGAGGTCTGTGAGTTGCAGAAGTTGCTTTGCATAGGAGATTTCTGGTTGAGATCGTGTGAGTCGATCAAGAGTTATTGAGGCAAGTGTCTTCCTTATAATCCCTTCCATTACAGGTTCATATTAGTTTCGTTTTCAGATTATTCCCGTTCTTCGTTGTAGTTTTCAGATTTATATCAGTAAGAAGAGACGTATATATATATGCGTATAACAATGAAGTTATGAGCAAGTTCTATTACTCCTTATCTATTTTGGATTCCAAGTTCTATTAATCCTTATCCATTTTGGATTGCAAGTTCTATTAATCCTTGTCCATTTTGGATTGCAAGTTCTATTACTCCTTATCTATTTCGGATTCCAAGTTCTATTAATTTTTATTTATTTTGGATTGCAAGTTCTATTAATCCTTATCCATTTTGGATCGCAAGTTCTATTACTCATTTTCCCATTTGGAGTGCAAGTCCTATTATTTCTTCTTTCTCTTGAGTTTCAACTTCTTTCCTCCTTTTATTTCTTTTAGAGGCAAATTCTCATATATGCATATGATCGTTATAGCGATTCAATCAAATATTATCTTTGAATCATCCTTAAAGTTGTTTCATATTGATTGGGATTCGTTTTCCTAAGATTTTATTCAGAATGGTGTAGAATCATTAAATTTTGTTTCAGATTTCAATCTTTGTTAGTGTTCATGTTCGTTAAATTTAATTGTAGATGTCTGAATAGATCTTCCCATATCCGGATGAGTTCCAAGTTCCTTGCGTATGATATTCGAATGGTTTTTCGCACATCCGGATAGCTCATATCCAGATGCCCTTTCTTCTATCCGGATAGGTCTAGCATATCTGGATGCCTCCTTTCGTATCCAGATGCCTCTCTCCAAAATTGAATTTTATATTCAAATAAGTCTCCTGATATATATATCCGAGTGCCTTGTGAGATATCCGAATGTCCAAAATCGTATCCAGATGTCCTAATTCCTATCTGAATAGCTTCTTATTTGAGGGCCAGCGTATCTGGATGAGCCTTCTTTATATCTGGATGTCTTTCCTCATATCCGGATATTCTCCCTAATATCAGGATGGCTTTTCCTGAAATCCAAGTGAACTTCCAGTGATGTTTTAATTCAAGTTCTATTCAAATAAAAATATTCAATACCTCCAAATATTGAATTTTATGCCATAATATAACAAGTTAATCATGCCCATATCATAATGCATAATTCATAGAATCGTTGTATTCTAATATATTGAATATGAGATTACATGTTTAGTGTTTATTATGACATGTTCAGTATTATTTCATGAGATTATGTGCATACATCTTGGTATGAGCATTGAGCATGACTTTATATGGAGCACTACATATCATGTGCCAGCATTTATACGAGCATTGCATTATGTGCGCCAGGCAGCTTAGTCCATGGGGATCCCACCAGTATTAGTTCAGTTACAACTTAGTTTATGAGTCGCTTGCCTGGTGACGACCAGGGGGCTAAGAGCTTTGCCCACAGTATGTGCTTACAGTTTTTTTCTATTTACAGGATTCAGATCAATCAGGTATGTTTTATTAGATTATGTGGGCCTATGAGCCAAAGTTGCATACCTGCATTTAGTTTACAGTTTATGTGAATTATATTTTTATGAATGCAAACAGACAGTGATTATACAGTACAAGTTCAATGAGTTATTTATCAGTATCGATATTCTTCGATTCAGCTTCAATTATTCTTTCCAGCTTATTACTTACTGAGCTTTGTAGCTCACCTTGTACTCTTCACCGTTCCAGGTCCTAACAGGGGAGTACCAGGAGTGCGGCCTAGTAGTAGTGGTCTATAATGTGTGTACGTGGAGCCGCTCAAGATAAAAGATGTCTGAGAGTCTGTTGAGTTTTATAGCATTTTGTTAGTTTAAGTCTATTTTACATTTCAGTTGAGGGATTGCCCTTAGTCAGAGTTTATGCTTTTCAGTTTGTATTGACTCAGAGTTGTTATTTCAGTTGATTGAGATATTCATTTATGGTATCAGATTTCAGATTGTCAGTTAGTTTATTTTATTTTCCTCGTAGCACCTCTTCTTAGGCAGTTCTAGGAGAGGGGGTGTTACATATTGCCCACAGTATGTGCTTACAATTTTTATGATTGTAGGACTCAAATCAGGCAGGTATGTATTTCAAATTATGTGGGCCCAAGGGCCAAAGTTGCATTACCAGCATTTATTTTACAAGTTGTGTGCATTGAGACTATATATATATGTACCTTTACAATATTTATCAGTCCCTCAGTACAAGTCTAATGAGTCTTCTATGAGTATCGATATTCTTCGATTCAACTTCGTTATTCTTTTATGATTATTACTTGTTGAGCTTTATATTTCACCTTGTACTCTTTACCATTTCAGGTCCTAACGGGGGAGTACGAGATGTGGGGCCTAGCAGCGTTGGTCAGTAGTGTGTATATGTGGAGCCGCTCAAGAACAAAATATGTCTGGGTGTTGGAGTTATTTTTGTGTCTTGTTAATTTAGGAGTATTTATACTTTCAATTGAGGGTTTTGCTTAGTCAGTATTTATTGTTTTTAGTTTATATTGAATGTCTGGTAGATTATAGTTTTGATTTAGCATGTTGAGATTATTCTAGTTATGATTAGTTGAGTTAATTATGTTTCTAGAATTTAGTTTGTGGTGAGTTCTATTTTAGTTTTATTATATCTATTTTTCCCGTAGCACCTCTTCCTGGGTGGTTCTAAGAGAGGGAGCTGTTTCAGTATTGGTATCAAAGTGGTGTTTTTGAGCTGTCTCCCATACACACATAGAATGTTGGTTAGAGTTAGGACTTATGTCCATCAGTTAGATAAGTTGGCCTAATTAACAGTATTCTAACCCTAAATGGTAATAGAAGTGGATGACCCCAAACTCGCAGTCAAGATGCCTCTATCCCTATAGAAGTTCTAGTATCTACGCCTGACACACCAGGAGAGTTTGGTAGTGATCTACGATAGGGAATGACCGAGATGCGAGGTATGCTAGCGGGTTTGATGAGGGTGGTAGATACCCTAGTTACTAATTAGGTAAGGAAACCCTAAGTACCACAAGAAGCAAGAGGCAGTGGAGGCAATTCGTTAGTTATCCCAATAGCTCCAGTTATGGACTGGAAGTCAATTACTAAAAGATTTCATTGGCCTTCTGAGCACCAGTATACTAGGGAGTCACAGACGCAGCAGCGACAGAGAATTGGATGCTGTTAATAGAGAAGCATCTTTGTTCTATTGGCTGTACAGACAATCGTTGAGTGCGACTTAACACATTTTTGGTTCAGAGGCGATGCCGAAAGATGGTAGAAGACTACTCGACATAGGTTTGGGAATCGAGAACCCACATGGGTTAAGTTCCAACAAGTATTCAATGAGGCTTATTGTCCAACATGGGTCAAAGAGCAGAAAGTCCACGAGTTCATCGAGTTGGTGTAAGGTACTAAGACAGTGGCCCAATACGAGGTAGAGTTTACCACTTTAACTCATTATACCCCAGAACTGGTGTCCATTGAAGCTAAGAAGGCCGCCAAATTTTAGAGAGGATTGCGGGCTGATATTCGCTGTGCTTTTGGAGGAGCCCAAAGTGTGGATTATGCCATAGTGGTCCAGCAGGCATATGCTATCGAGCAAGATCGTAATGAGTGGAGGATGACACAAGTGGCCAAGAAGGGAGCAGGTACATCTCATAATACATCTAATAATAAAAAGAGGAAGTGGACAGCCGGATCAAGAAACAATATAACAAGTAATCCACAATGTAATTAGTGTGGGAGCAAGCATGGGGGACTGTGCCTGGTAGGGCAAACTGTATGTTACTAGTGTGGCCAAGAAGGGCATAGGAAGAGAGATTGTCCAAGAAATTAAGAAACACTCCCAACTCTAGAGGTGACTTGTTTTAGATGTGGACAAAAAGGATACAAAGCTAACATGTGTATACAATAACCCCAGAATAGAGGACAGAGGGCAGGTGGTCAGGCCCAGCAAGCGAATCAAAGGCTACCAGCAGTTAGAGGCTCAGAAGCAACACCTATACTAGCATTGCCAGTAGCTCATCACCCACCTCCCATGGAGAGACCCTAAGTACAGGGTAGGGTATATGCCCTCACCACAGCGGATGCAGAGCAAGGCGATGGTACTATCAAAGGTATTCTATCTTTATATGGTCATGATTCTACGCATTCTTTTATCGCATTGCATATCGTATGTTATGTTCCCCATTCTCGAATTTCTTTGTTGTACCATTTGATTGTGTCTACACTGAGAGATAAAACTATGGTGGCAGAGAATTTTTTGTGAATTGCGAGATTGAGTTACATGATAAGAAGCTATTGAGAGACTTGGTAATTCTTGATGTTAGGGATTTTGATTTAATCCTTGGCATGGATTGGTTATCACAACATTATGCAAGAGTGGACTGTCGACGGAAGATTATCGACTTTAAACTACCTCAGCAGCCAGTCCTTATATATAGAAGAGTCAAGCCTGTATCTACGATTCCCATGATCTCGGTGATGAAAGTCAAGAAGCTCATGCATGAGGGATGTGAAGCCTATCTAGCCTTTGTGACTACGGATGAAGGAAGCAAGAGGAAGTTGTTTGAGGTTCCAATAGTACGTGATTTTCCAGATGTTTTCCTTGATGAGTTACCAGGATTACCTCCTCGAAGAGGAGCAGAGTTTACTATTGAGTTATTACTTGGTGCACTGCCTATCTCTAAGGCTCCATACCAAATGACACCTAATGAGCTAAAGGAGTTGAAGGCCCAGTTAGAAGAATTAATAGATAAGGGTTTTATCTCCAACAAAATTAGGTGACCGTAAAGAATAAGTACCTCTTACCTCGAGTCGATGACTTGTTAGATCAGTTGTGGGGAGCTAAGATATTCTCGAAGATAGATTTGAGATCGGGATACCACCAGGTGTGCGTCAGAGATGATGATATTCAAAAGACCACTTTCAGGACTCGCTATGGACACTACGAGTTTGTGGTGATGCCATTTGGGTTGATAAATGCCCTAGTTATTTCATGGATTTGATGAACCAAGTTCTGCCTGAGTATTTAGATCACTTCATTACTGTTTTCATAGATGATATCCTAGTCTACTCACCTGATGTGGAGGAGCATACATAGCATCTTACCTTGGTATTACAGAGACTCAGGAAAGAGCAATTGTATGCCAAGTTCAGTAAGTGTGAGTTTTGGCTCACTTAAATTGGATTTTTGGGTCATGTAGTGTCTGGAGATAGCATTTCAGTGGATCCAAAAAAGACTAAAGCAATTATGGATTAACCGAGGCCGATGACAGTGATAGTGATAGAGATACGTAGTTTTTTGGGACTTACAGGCTATTATAGGTGATTTATTGAGGGGTTTGCTTGTCTATCTTCCCTTATGACTAAATTAACAAGAAAATAAGTGAAGTTTGAATGGAATAACGTGTGTGAACATGCTTTTAAGGAATTAAAGTTGAAGTTGACTATCGCACTAGTTTTAGCCATTCTAAGAAGTGGCAAAAAATATTTCGTATATAGTGATGCCTCCCATTCAAGATTGAGATGCATATTGATGCAAGAAGGGCGAGTTAATGCTTATGCTTTAAGATAATTGAAGAAACATGAGGTGAATTACCCTACTCATGATTTGGAGTTGGCAGCAGTAGTATTTGCATTAAAGATATGGCAATACTACTTATATGGTGAGAAAGTTGAGATTTATATGGATCACAAGAGTGTACACTACCTTTTATCCAAGAAATAATTGAATACGAGGAAGAGGCGTTGGGTTGAACTATTTAAGGACTTTGATTGTGAATTTGTACCATCCAGGAAAGGGTAATGTGATAGTCAATGTTTTAAGTAGGCGAGAAGCTTCAACGACTACGATGATGGTTCACGAATGGAAGTTATTGGAGCAATTGAGTGCTTTAACGATTTCAGCCCCAGAGGATAGATCGGTTGTGAGTTGTGCCTACATGAGAATACAACCTAAGTTGATTAATCTTCTTAAGACCCAACAATCAAAAGATGAGATGTTGGCCCAGATTTTAGACGATATTGAGAAATTTTCTCCTTTGGGATACACTCTACGGAGTGATGGTATACTCTTATTCAAGGGACATATTTGTATACCCGATGATGGAAATCTTAAACAAGAGATTTTGAATGAAGCGCACAAGACCCGGTATACTATTCATCCAGGTGTTGTGAAGATGTACCATGACCTAAAACGACAATATTGGTGGAGTGCTATGAAGAAAGATGTAGCTAAATATGTTTCACATTGCTCAGTATGCCAGAAAGTTAAAGCAAAGCACTAGAAACCCGTAGGGTTATTACTTCCATTACCTATTCCGGAATGGAAATAGGACAACATTGCCATGGATTTTGTGATGGGGTTATCCAAAACGATAAAAGGCCATGATGCTATATTGGTGATTGTGGATCGTTTGACCAAGTCAACCCATTTTTTTTCCTATTAAGAAGACTTATCCACTTAATAGATTTGCAATAATTTATATTGAGGAGATCGTGAAATTGCACGGTGTTCAATCCAGTATTGTATCAAATCGACATTCTCGTTTTACTTCTCATTTTTAAGGAGCTCTGCATGATACCTTAGGATCCTAGTTGAAGTTTAGTATGACATTTCATCTGCAGACAGATGGTCAGTCACAGAGGACTATCAAGGCTTCAGAAGATATGTTAAGAGCTTGTGTTCTAAACTTCCAGGGTAGTTTTGATGAGCACTTACCTTTGGTAGAGTTTGTTTAAAATATTAGTTTCTATTCAAGTATTGAAACGTCACCATATGAGGCTTTGTATGGCAGACTGTGTCGATCGCCAGTATGTTGGGAAAAAATGGGTGATAGGGCCTTATTGGGTCTTAAAATTGTTGAGCAGACCATAAAAAATATCCGAGTTATTAAAGCTAGAATGAAAATAGCCCAAGACAGACAAAAAAGCTATGCAGATAAGCGGCGACGAGATCTAGAGTTTGAAGTGGGTGACTATGTTTGGTTGAGAGTCATGCTTATAAAAGGAGTACAAAGATTCAACGTAACAGGGAAGCTTAGTCCCTGTTACATTGGTTTGTTCTAGATTTTGAAACAGATAGGGACTTTGGCAAATGAGTTAGCTTTGCCACCCCAGTTATCCCATGTTCATAATGTGTTTCATGTTTCGATGTTGAGGAAGTACGTGGCCGATCCTTAGGATGTAATTGATTTTTAGACTCTTGAAGTTGAAGAAGATGTGTCTTATGATGAGATGCCTATCATTATTCTAGAGGGAAAGAAAAAGTGTTATTTTGTGGGAATCGGGGAGGGAGAAATTGAGAATTTTAAGAGAAAAATAGTAATTATGATCGAGGCAATATGAGGCGAGCTGGCGGTAGTGTGCCGTGAGCTCGCAGCAATGTGTCGCAAGCTCGCGGTAGCTCACGACACATTGCCACAAGCAATTTGTGGGCAAGGGGACTTGTCGAGTACCCCTTGCGGCAAGCCCAAGGGGCCTTGCCGCGGGCTCCTTGTGGCAAACCAAAGGAGCCTTGCCATAAGCCCTTGCCGCTAGCACCTTATGGCTAGCCTGGCCTTGCGGAGAGCCCAAAGGCCTGACGACACCTTGCACATGGCTTCCCTTGTGGCACCATAGGCTTTACAACAGGGAGCCTTTTCCAAGCGAGGCCAAGAGCCCATTTAGCAAGAGAAACGTGTCAACACCAACCATCCATGAGAATCATGCCCTATAAATACCCAGCTACAGGACATTAAAAGGACTTCCGATTTTTGTAAAATTTTGACATTGATTGCATGTTCACTATTTTTGTGAATAGTTATTGGGATCCGGTATTGACTTAGGCATTAGAGGGTCGTCACGGGCAAGGATTTTAGTGAAACCTTCTAACCCATTATCGAGTGTCAATAGGACAAAATCCTTGCGGCGAAGTCAAATCCTTATGGCGAGACATTGTGGCGGAGGTAAATCCTTGTAGTGAGACCTTATGGCAAAGGTAAATCCTTGCGGCGAGATCTCATGGCGAAGGTAAATCCTTACAACAAAGTCAAATCCTTGCGGCGAGACCTTGTGGAGAAGGTAGATCCTTGTTGCAAAGGAGCTTGTGGCGAAATCCTTGCGGCAGGGCAGATCCTTGTGGCAAAGGAGCTTGTGGTGAAATCCTTGCATTGAGACAGATCCTTGTGGTAAAGAAACTTGTGAAAAAATCCTTGCGGTGAGATAGATCCTTGTGGAAAACACCCTTGTGGTGAGCATCCTTGTGGCGAACTCCTTTGAGGCAACTTCACTCACGACGACCTCACTTTAGCAGGCACTAAGCTCAAGCGGACCTCACATCATAAGTTTTAATTGTTGTATTTTGGTAACAACAATTTGGCATCATCTGTGGGAAACATAACTAAAAGCCAACCTTAACACAAGATGTCGAGACGGATAAGATCAACCGATTTGGCAAACCCGCCTAACCTTACCCAAAGAAGCGCTCTTACCAGGATGGGAGACCCCAACCAAGTACACCATATAGTACCTGGAATTTTGGAAGATCATTTAGACAATGAGGTGCACTCGGGAAACATTTCAATGCTCGAAGGCAATCAGACTACCGGATTGGGGGGTATGGAGCACTCAGAACAAGCGAAGGTACACTGTAATACCCCAAAATTTAAATTTAAAGGATGGATGATGTAATAAAGTGTTTTAATGGAAGTTTTGGATTTGCATGCAAATGAAAATGGTTTTGGAAGAATCCTTGAGTTGGTGAAGGATAACTTCTTCAAATAATTGTCATGATAAAGGCTTGTTTGAGAAGCCTTAAGTTGGTGAAATTGTATTGGAGGATTTATCTCAAAAGTCTTAAAGTTAAGATAACCATAATTACTCATATCCCTAAATTCAAAGTAAGTATATTTGGAAGAATCTTATTGGCCCTCTAAAAGATGAAGATAAGATGGGTTGTTTAGAAAGTCACGAAAGGGGCGAATGTAGGAATTAGATTGTAAAAGTAAAAGCTTCCAAGAGAAGATAAAATCAAATGGTAAGTTTTCAAATATAGCAATTATGGCTAGGGAAGAAAATAGCCAACCTAAAAGGGATAAGCGCAACCTTGAGCTTGGAGATAAAAGGGCTATAAAAGGGTTGGGGAAGTGGACCACATAGAGGAAAAGTAGAAGAGAAAAGCAAGGGAGAGAAGAATTCAAAGAAAGGAAACAAAAGAAGCCAAAATAAGAAAACCAGATTGAGGAAACACCAAAAACGGAGAATAAAACAAAGAGGTAAACCACTTTTCTTTTTAGAGGATCGTAGTACACTGAAAGGGGAGTCCGTAGGTTCAAACGGAGGGTAATCGGAGTTAAAATGAAAAAGTTATAGCTGTTTTAAACTTCGAAAGCAAAATCCATAATAGGGAAGGAGGTGGCGCGTGGCCAACCTTCCGGGGGCACATGAGGGCGCGTTTGGCATGAAATTTTCACTATTCTTCTCCTATTTTAATTTTCTACAACCCCATGTAGTAATATTTAAATTTTTGTTCACTTAAATCCGTGATTTCTGTAGAAACAGCCCTAGTACTAGAAAACTGGGCTACAAACAGTGCTATCGAAGGGAAACGATCGAGGTGAGTGATTCCTGCATGCTTTGTGATACTTTGAGCATTTGTTGCTTCACTTGTGTGTGGATGTTGGCTTGCATATCATGCCTTTGTGGCGTACATGTCTTATTTTCCCTTGGCTATGCATATTCCTTTTGCTTTGTCGGACATCGTGTCATTGGGTGACTATGGCGAGTTGGTGGCTTGTTGTGTGTGAACTACCATGGGGGCCTGTGTAAGGGGGCTGACCATGCGGGCCCATGTAAGGGGGCTACCTCGAGTTTGTGTAAGGGGGCCGAGGGGTTCATACACGGCAAGTAAGGAGGATATCTTGTGCCTGTGTAAGGGGGCTGAGAGGTTACATCTCATGCTTGTTACTTTGAGTATATCTTATTTATTTTTGTATGCATCTCGATATTTGTACTTGTGGCTAGTTGTTGAGACATCACAGGGGATCTCGTGCTCTTGCGGTGAGCTATGATCTTGGGAGATTTCATTCTTATTTCATCATATTACTCGGCATAATTGCATATTGCTCTTGCTTGCATCCTTTCCTCTTCTGAGTCACTCACTTAGATGTAACAATCTAACTCGGGTGTTTCATACCCCTGGGATATTCAACGTCTCAGGTGTGTTAGACGTGCCAGGTGATCCAGGTTCCAAATCGAGCAAGGATTCAGAGGTGGTACTTGGCTAGTTTTGGGTCTGCTACTAGCTGTGGGCTTTATTTCATTATGTACCGTTGTAATCTCAATACCGTATTATATATGGCAGTTAAGACGCTTAAGAATGTATGGTGTTGTGTGTGGTTCTATGGCTGTACCGCAAATTCATGTATTCATAAGGGTGATATAGTTTTCTAACGTATGTGGTACGTAACAGATTTTATTTAAGTTGTGGAAATCTTGGCTATTTAGCATACTCAAGTTCGAACTTGCTTTCGTTGATTAATGATTTCCATAACGGCCGTAAGTGATGTTAGCTTGTATTTGAAATCATTATGTATTTTGAAAGTGGGGTGTTACATACACACCATTGGATTGGGGAGACAAGCGATAAGACAAAGGAGGCAAGTCCAGCCCCCAATGCCAGCAAATCAGGAACAACACTCCCTAGGGTAGTCCTCGATTCCTTGAAAGAACCCAGCGGCAACTTCAGTACCTCCAGGACCCTTCGGGGTAGCTCCACTCACAGTCCTACTATCGGATTATGAACAGTTATAGAAGAATTTTGAAGAGTTAAAGCACCAAAACAATGAGCTCAGGACGTATAACGAAGAAAGCATGAAAATACTACAAGGGATTACTGCTCTTTTGCATGAATTAATGTCAGATATCCACATCCCCACTTGGGACAAATAGGTGCGGGGGGAGAACATTGGAAATCTCAAGACAACCCTCCGAGATCCCCAATACAAGGGATAAGAATTGGGACTCCTAGGACTAATGACCCGATCCCAGAAATGACAAACCCGAGGGGGGATTATGACAGGAGGCCAGGGAAAACCCCTATGTATGAAGAGACGACAAAAAACACCCACTTAAGAGTTCTTTGTGTCCCGTCTCCTCACAAGAATAAAGTAGAGAAAGAAATGCTCAAGGCGTCTGACATCAAACGTGTCATTGAGAAACTGCTAGAGCAGAAGCAAGTTGTGATGACTCCAAGGGAAGCTCCCACAAAGGATTTTCCTCTGTTTGAAGAACTATAAAGGTAGCCAGTGCAACTAGGGATCAAGCTGCCACAACGTTCTGTGTACTTAAGAAATGAGGACCCCATGAAGCACCTACAACACTTCATCGCAATGGCTATGTCACATGGGTGGAACGAGGTCACCCAGTGTAGGGCCTTCCCACTCTCCCTGACAGGACAGGCTCAATAATGGTTCACTGACTTACCAGCCGGACATATCCAGTCATTCGAATAGCTGAAGAAAGAATTTCTGAAGGTGTTCTCTGCCTATGTCCTGAAGAAGAAGAGTGCCATGTACTTGATGAGTCTGCAACAAAGGCCAAATGAATCACTAAAGCAGTACATCGAGTGATTTAGAGTTTCCACACAAGAGGTAAAGGACCTCCCGATTGGTTTGGCACCATCAACCTTGCTTGATGGACCCACGTATGCCTCACTCAGAAGATCCCTAGCATTTTTCAAGTCGGACTCAATCACCTAACTGTTTGCCCAGATAGAACAGTTTGTTGTCCAAATGGAAATTTTGGAAGCATGGGAAAGAAAAAGAAGGGGAAGGCAAAATGACGTTTGTTGTTGCCAAAATAAAATAATTAGAACTTTTTGGAGTGGGGTGCCTGTAGATGTCGACGGTCTCAGGATTCGATCGAAGTTTGGCCACTAAGATAAGGTAAGCTTTCGAATGAGCCTTCTGAAGGGTCCCCTCGAAGGACATGATTGATTAATTCTGGTCTGGTAAACTATACAAGCTTTCCGAAGGGCTATTCCCAAAGTATTCCTTCCAAAGGAAAATTTCACGCAGGTGGGCCTTGTGCCTTGGAGTGTTTCCGTAGGGTCGTTTCTGAAGGAAGCTTTTGAGGAAAGGGGTTTCTTTGGAAGGAACTAGACAAGCCCTCTGAAGTGTCTTCTTTTCTCCTACGAGTAAGTTTTTCAAAGGAATGAATGCAATGCTTTCGAAGGAACTGAAGAGGGCAAACAATGGTTAGAAGGCTTACGGGATTTTCCTCCTGCAAAGACCCTTCGATGTTTAAGTCAGTAATCAGAAGGAAAATAATCTTACGGAAGAGAAAATAAGCTAAGTTTCTGAAGGAAAGTGAAAGTGATGTATTGACGTCTGGATCCTTTTTTTTAGAACTATAGCTAGTTTTTATAGGGCTCAAGCTTTGAGGACACGTGCCATTTCTTAACTAGGATCCTTCTGAAGGGGTAGGTTAATAGCTTGCTTTCCTCAAGAATCAAATAGTAGAAACTTCCTTTTGAAGGGGTGTCTCTGGGTCCTTCCGAGGCAACTTCCTATTTTTCTTCACATTGCTCGACCTTTCTTCCTTTCGATTATCGGGGCACAACAATTGTCCCCCACTCTTTATTTTGTTCTTAGCTACAAAATGAAGAGTATTTTCTAAGAAAGTGGCACCAAGAATTGGAAGGACGTTTCTGGAGGCCCCTTTTGAAGGATTCTTCCCGAGCATGCTTCGGTCAGCAAGGCGTTTGGGCTTTCGCTTGTTGGCTATAAATAGGGTTACTTGCTTCGGGAAATTTCTTATGCTTGCGTGTTGTTTCTTCTTAAGGAACTCTCTTTCCTTTTCGTTTTTTCCTTTCGAAGGACTTTCCTTTCAAAGAAAATCTTCGTTGTGTTCTTCCCGTTTCTTTTCAAATTTCACGCTTCCGAAAGATTTATCACCTTCTAGATAATCGCATAACTCTTTTTTCAACATTATTCTTCTCGAGGTGTTAGTGGTGCAACATTCCTTTCAAAGTCCTTTGGCATGTAGGTGTTCCTTCCGGAGAGCTACTTCTTCTGAAATAAACTTTTCTTAGGTTGATTTAATTTATTTTCGTAGAACCATAAAAGTTCCTTCCGAAGGAACCCTATTTCTCCCGCGAAGGCAAAATTAATCTCTTTTAGCTTTTTTCCCTTTCTTTCCTTCCCCTTTCTTACCACTATGGCTAGTAAAAAAATATATCACCATGATGTCGATTCCTAGGGGGTCGAACACTTCTTTTTGAAAGCAAATGCTCTCGTAAGACCGAGAATGACGTGGCCCTTATTCGCCAAAACTATAACATTCCTTGGGATTACTGTACCCAGCTTCCTTGTCCCAAGGAAAATTATGTGGTGGATGTAGAAGAGGGGTGGATGAGTGTTCATGAGGCCAACTTTTGCCTAGGTTTCCACCTCCCTTTCCACAACTTTGGCCTTAGGTTTCTTCGTTTTAGCAGTCTAGCTCCGGGCCAACTACATCCCAACGACTGGGCTTAGTTGGTTGGCTTTTTCATCATTTGCCGCGAAAATGACATAGACCCTACTATCGACTTTAAGATTGTTTCTTCCATTTGCATCTCGTTAAGGAAAGTTACCATATGTACACCCTACAACGGACCCGAGAGGACCTTCTCTTTTATGACTCCCCTCCCTGAGAGGCTTCATTCGATTCCTGGTGGTTTTTTGTCAAACCTCCCAACAGTGTGTGGAATGCATC
This sequence comes from Diospyros kaki, assembly GCA_036245055.1. Taxonomy (NCBI): domain Eukaryota; kingdom Viridiplantae; phylum Streptophyta; class Magnoliopsida; order Ericales; family Ebenaceae; genus Diospyros; species Diospyros kaki. The sequence continues at coordinate 12,789,010 of BSEG01000003.1, forward strand.
GCCCGAGTGGCATACTGACCCCACTAAAGTAGTGAAACCAAGATTGAGTGTGTCCATTTCCGAGCTTAGGGAACGATACAATGATAGCCGTCGTGTTATTACTCGGGGTGGTCCTAAACATCTCCTTGACCTCTTGACCATGGACAGATTAATAAGGGTGGACTGGGTCCCGGAGAGTGGCGAGCCATCTCGTTGTGGGGTCCCTAGGGCACTACGTCCAGATCCTCCAATTTGTTAGGAACTGCGACCGTGTAGGCTTTGATTTCGTTTGATTTCGATTCGTAGAGATGCAAATGCAATCTCCTCCAAGTCAGTCCACATGATCGATCCTTCCATTTCGTCTTTGGTCGTGCTAGCAACCCTAGATGGCTTTGAGAGAATCCAAAATTACTTCTCGTCTTTACAGCTTCTTAAGCAGCATATAAATAGAGTTCAAGAACCCTAAACACTTTATGCCCAACCATTAATCTCATTAGCCCGATTCTCTCTCCCTTTTTAATTGTGCAATAGGCTCGATCTAAGTGTGTGAGCCCTTAGATCCACCATTAGACTAGATGTAGGGTCAATTCTATTTGGGCTACATCAAGGCCCAACTCATTGGTTTAATTAAACTCATCTCATGGACTTAGTAATTAAACTCTTTAATTAATAATTTTAGAATTAATCAAACTAATTCTAATACCCTATATATCATGGTTAACGTCTGGCAACATGCCATGAATACCTAGCCAATGATGAAAAACATGGACCTTTTCAATTTCAATTATCTTGCAGTAAAATCCTTTCATTAACCTATGTCCTAATTGAATTTAGGATATGGTTTTATAACGAAACCCTAATCATTCAATAACTATGTATCCATTCCAGATTTATGACTTGATAGGTGAAATCAAAACACCTTTTGATTTCCACCTCACCTTGGCCAAATATTTCCTCAGTCATGAAATCATCGGAATACATAGGACATCCTCTCATCTTGACGATAAGTGGTGAATCCTATTTCAACATTCACAAGCCTTCATATGTAACAAGGCCATACCTAATGATAGTTTATTCACGACTCCATTAGAATCTAAAAAGCACCAAGGCGTAACCAGTCAAATATAAGACTACCATGATGTGTCAAGTCTAAGGATCAATTTGCACAATTGCAACACAGGAATTCTAATTCGACATTAAACAATAACCATTAGGAATTCTGTAGCGGGTCAGTTACTTGTTCTTATAATAAGCACCCACATATATGCACTGATGTCCTCACACGAATGTCCATGAAACAAGACATTCTCCTGATTGAGCATGCATCATATGTGTTAGTCTATCCGAGTTATTAGTGTCTATTCCTAATAACTCTATGACTAGGAACATTTAAGATCAAGGCTTATAAAGAATACGTTTCATGATCGTTATCTCTATGCACGACCATATTCCATGGACTTTGATCTATGGACTTTTTCAAGTATGGATTGCAATAAAAAATGATGACAACCATCAATGACAAATAAAACATAATGCCTTGCAATAACAATTGATTGAAGATAAAGAATCCCAATGTAAAGTATGATCAATTACATAAAAATATAATTGGCTTGTGGGGCATAACTCTAACACAATTAACCCAAAGCATGCTGTCACAGCAAGAGGAGAGGATATCCCTCCCCAAGAGCAGCCTTCTCTTGAGGGTGTGGACCCCCTAGCTGCTTGCAATCCTTCATTTTTAGGCTAGCCCTGCTTTGTTTAAATTTTCGCGTTCAACTTATTTTCTGGTATCTAACCATATTTTGTTCTTCTCCTGGCAACCATGCAACACTTAATGAGGTTCGCTCATTGAAGGGTCACCTTTGGAGTTGCTCCGGCTAAAGTATCGCCCCCTCGACCCTAAGATGGGACCCCCATTCCTGCTGTTCAGAATGCCGAACGAGGCGAGGATGTAGGAGAGACTGTGGCTCCTCCACGTCACCATTGCTAGAGGAAGAAGAGGAGTCACTGCCAAGAGGTAGAGGCAGACCCTACAACATTTTAGCCAGCTGATGATCTGTAGCCGGGGATTGCATTGTCGAGCTGTGATCAACCCCCAACGCGGCGACCACCATACTTTCCACATGGAGGAGGGGTCTGCTGCCAGAGGATTGGCCTCGATTTTTCCTGCCTTACTTACTCCTCATCAGGGAGCTATACAGCTAGATAATAACTATTGGGTCCATAGGGAACGTTTTAAGATGCTACCTAGGGTTTTAGACACAGACACAATTAACATACCCAGGGTTGGTTCTCACATCCCTTACTCCTCCATTCTCCCGCGCGATGAAGGTCAGTATTTTCAAAATTCTCCTGAAGATATGGATGAATTTGAACGCCATCTTGCAATTGTAAGTTTTCCTGCCTTCTTACCTATTTTCTTTTTCTCACTAGTTTTCTCATTTATTTCATTTTTTTTATTTATTTAAACCTTCTCGTGCCTTCCCCTCACAAGGTACCCAGGGCGCCGTAGTGGCCAATGCTATGAACCATGCGCGACTTACTCGTCAAGAGGCACAAATTTATGACTTGATGCAGAAGTCCTTTCGATGGAAGGAGGACGAGCAGGTCCTAAACATGACAATCCGACATCTAGAATCGGACAAGACCAGCCTTTAAGCTCAGTTTCAAGATCTTTCCATTAGTCGCCAGGCAGTAGCGGAGGAGCTGGAGGCTTAGAATCGGGTCTATGATGAAAAGGCTTCCTTGCTAGCGGAGTCCCAAGGGGAGGTGTCACGCTTAAAGGGCGACTTGGCCTGTGCCGAGGAAAGGGTAGCTGCGTCGCTTCAAACGACTGCCCATACTCGGCTAGAGATGGATAAAATGCAAGAGAATAGGCGATAAGAGATTGAAGAGGTGACAAGGGATGTTGTGAAGCAATATTGCCTTTCAAGGGATTGTTTCCACCGTAAGGATAATTACGCCAGTTGCTTCTCAAAATTTGGCTTCTACCTCTACCGCAACTTTATAGAATCCTGGTGTCCGGGGGACTCTTTCTTAGAGGTAACTTTTGACAATGCTATGTCTGTCGGAACCCCTCCCGACTGGAGAAAGTACGAGCCAAACGATCCTAGTCCCGAGGAATGCATAAGACAAGCTCTGGAGGATGACCTCAGTAACTTGGAGGGTTCTTGCAGCCCTTATGCTCTCGAGTTCGAGGAGGGTGAACTAGGTGCCGACATGACTAGCATTGTCTAGATGATCGAGAGGGGCCTAGAGATGGACCTCGTTGCTGACGCTTCTTAAGATCTACTCCCTGGAGAGGGCTCAAGCCATGAAGATCGTCCCCCAACCGAAGATTAGCCTAGACTTTATGATTTATATTATTTTTTAGCTAGGCTGTAAGGAACAATCATTTCAATAGTTTCATCTCAAAGTGTTTTCTTTGGAATTTCTAACATATTTCTTTAGTTCACTACAAGAAATTTGATCATTAGTGGCGACACAAAATCGTCACATATGATTAGAATTTCGTCACAAAAATGTATTGGTAACGATTTTATAGAGTCACAACCATCGTCACGTTAGGTTTGTAGGGAAAAGTAATTAGTGACATTTTTTATATTTCGTCACAAATGCATAAAGAAAAGGTGACAAAATTTTTGTCATCGCTGAAGGAATCTCCTTTAGTTACGTGTAATTTTGCCACGAAAACCAATAAAATTACGTCATCTTAAAGTTCAAATCGTCACAAAACTGTTGTGATAGGGTTTCTTATAGTGATAAAATTTCTATCGTCAGTAAATACTATGACAACAGTGACGTTAATATTGTCATTTTAGTCTTTTTATATTTCGTCACTATTAGATCAAATCATCACTAAATAGTATGATCAAAGTTTGATTTGGTGACGCAAACTAAAACGTCACAAAATATCATGTAATTGGTGACATAAAAGATCGTTGCGAAAAACAACTACCTTTCGTCACAAATATTGATTTCGTCACTAATAAATTGGGTTGGTATGTTAATTGGTGATGCATAAATATCGTCACTTATCAAATATATTCTTTTCATAAACTTTTTTGCCACAAAAAACAAATATTTTTGTCACATATAGAGCTTTTCGTCACTATAGGCATGACTTTTATAACATGAATAAAAGTGTCAAAAAATAGGATAACCAATTGGTGACAATTTAAAAGCATCTTAAGTTCATACAATTATATATTATCTTTAGTGACACCAAAACAAAATGTCACTCAAAATTGTATGTATAGATAGGTGGCCAAAGTTTTATTGTCATAAATTCAAAAATTAAACTTGTTAATTTTGTGACAAAAACAAATCGTCACCCAAAATTGCACAATCTAACAAGTGACAATTATTTTTGTAGCAAATTGTATAAACCTGTAATTGTTTTCTTTGAAAAATATTATACTCTATCAATTGATCCAAAATTTAAAATTAAAAATACTAAATGTTAGAGTTATGCCCCACAAGCTAATTATATTTACAAGTAATTGATCATATTTTTCATTGTGACTCTTTATCTTTAATCAATTATTATTGCAAAACATTATGTTTTTATTTGTCATTGTTGGTTGTCGTTATTATTGGAATCCATATTTGACAAAGTTCATAGATCAAATAGGCTCATGGAATATGGTCGTGCATAGAGATGACGATCCTGAAATATATTCCTTATAAGCCTTGATCTTAATGTTCCTAGTCATAGAGTTATTAGGATTGGACACTAATGACTCGGATAGACTAGCATATATGATGCGTGCTCAATTAGGAGAATGTCTTGTTTCATGGACATTGGTGTGTGGACACTAGTACATATATGTGGGTGTTTATTGTAAGAATAAGTACACTGAACTGACCTGCTACAGAATAAGTACACTGAACTGGTCTTATATTTGGCAAGTTCTTGTGATCGTTCCAACGCGCCTCATGTAATTACCTCACTTTTGAAGCCACACAATCTTATTTTACTTTTTCCATTTGCTTATTAGTTATGCAATTTACATTCTTGCCCTTTTGCGCTTTCATTTATTAATCTTAGCGATTTAATTTTTTGTCTTTTTGTGTATGCATTTTCTATTTGACGCTCTTTGGCCATAGGAAACTTGGGATGGGCCTCGCGCCATTGGTGTTGTAACGACCCATCAGAGGGTTCAGTATTTAATTAGAATTATTTAAATAATTGTTGAAGAATTTGATTAAGAGATTTTGCCATTTAATTATTTAATGTGGCAATTTATAGATTTTAAAGGAAAAGAATAGCATTAAATTCTTTTTAATGTTGGAATTAGAGGAATTTGCCAAGGTGGCAATTTAGTAATTTTTAATTAAGAGAATAGCATTTAAAGAGCATTTAATTTTAGTTATTTAGTGTGGAAATTAAGTGTAAGGACTTGAGGGTCATTTAAGGATTTGTTATTAGAATTTAATTATTAATTAAAGTTATTATGGTTAAGGGATTAAGATAATCCATAAGTGAGATGATTTTGGTTTAAAGTCTCCTAGTTATAAGATATCCATATGTGAGATGGTTTTGGTTTAAAATCTCCTAGTTATATTAGGAGAAGGAATTCATGTTAGAAAGGGAGTAGGATCTAGGATTTTATATAGCATTTAATGGAAATTATTTATTGTGAAAATTAAATGCAAGGGCATGAAGGTAATTCTAGAGTTTTATTATTATTTGAGAGTTTTAATAATAATTTTTGTATTATTATTAATTAAGTGAGATTATGTATTTAAAGGAGAATGAGAATCCATGTATGAGATGGTTTTGGTTTAAAGTCTCCTAGTTATATTAGGAGAAGGAATCCATATTATAAAGGGAGTGAGATCTAGGGTTTTTATACCTCGATATATAGAGCCCATTAGCTTAGTTTTTCTTCACGCCATGTGAAGAACCAAGAGGCCAAGAGATAGTAAAGGCTTGCTAGAGTCTTCAGGATCGCTCCAGGGTTCAATCAGAGAGTTCTATCAGGCAAGTATTCTTCCTGTAATCCCTTCCATTACATGTTCATATCAGATTTGATTTCAGATTATTCTAGTTCTTTTTTTTAGTTTTCAGATTTATATCAGTAAGTAGAGACGTATATATATATATATGCGTATAACAGTGAAATTATGAGCAAGTTCTAATAATCCTTATCCATTTTAGATTGCAAGTTCCATTAATCCTCATCCATTTTGGATTGCAAGTTCCATTAATCCTTATCCATTTTAGATTGCAAGTTCCATTAATCCTCATCCATTTTGGATTGACAGTTCTATTAATCCTCATCCATTTTGGATTGCAAGTTCCATTAATCCTTATCCATTTTGGATTGCAAGTTCCATTAATCCTCATCCATTTTGGATTGACAATTCTGTTAATCCTCATCCATTTTGGATTGCAAGTTCCATTAATCCTTATCCATTTTGGATTGCAAGTTCCATTAATCCTCATCCATTTTAGATTGATAGTTCTATTAATCCTCATCTATTTTGGATTGCAAGTCCCATTAATCCTTATTCATTTTGGATTGCAAGTTCGATTAATCCGTATCCATTTTGGATTACAAGTTCTATTACTCTAAGTTCTAATATCTGAATACCTTGTATCGTATCCGGATGAATCTAAAGTTCTTCGAGTATGATATCCGGATGGTTTGTTTATACATCCGGAAAGGTCAAGATAATACCGGATGTCTCGCCTGATATCTGGATGCCTATCTCAAAAGTTGAATTTTTCATTCGAATAGTCCCTCGTTATATCCGAATGCATCAGTGAGATATCCAGATGACTAGAATCATATCCGGATGTCCTAGTCCATATCAGAATACTATCCAGCATATCCAAATAGCTCGTTCTTTGTGCTTCTAGTGTATCCGGATGACCAGAATCATATCCTGATGTCCTAATTTCTATTCGAATATATTCCAGCATATCCGAACAGTTTCTTATTTGAGCGCTAGTGTATCCGGATGAGCCTCCTTCATATCCGGATGTCTTTCATCATATCCGGATATCCTTCCTGATATCCGGATGGCTTTTCCAGAAATTTAATTAAACTTCCAGAATAGTTTAATCCAAGTTTTAATTAAGTTAAATTATTCAATAACATTTAGTAATGAGTTTATATGCCATAATATAATAAGTTAATCATACCCATACCGTAAATCAAAATTCATTGAATCTTTGTATTCCAATATATAGATGAAGATCATATCATGTTCAGCATTATTTTATTATGACATAATCAGCATTTTTTTGTGAGATTATGTGCATACATTTTGGTATGAGCATTAAGCATGACTGTATATAGAGCACTACATATCGTGTGCCAGCATTTATGTGAGCATTACATTGCATTATGCGCACTAGGCGGCTTGTCCACGGGGATCCCACCAGTTTCAATTTCAGCTCAGTTTATGAGTTGCCCGCCTGGGGGCTACCAAAGGGCTAGGGGCATATTGCCCACAGTATGTGCTTACAGTTTTTGTGTATGCAGGTTTCAGATCAGACATGTATGTATTATCAGATTATGTGGGCCTATAAGCCAAAGTTGCATACCTACATTTAATTTACAGTTTATGTGCATTACATTTTTATGAATGCAATCAGACAGTGATTATTCAGTACAAGTTTAGTAAGTTATTTATCAGTATCGATGTTCTTCGATTTAGCTTCAGTATTCTTTCCAGCTTATTACTTGCTGAGCTTTTGTAGCTCACCTTGTACTCTTCACCCCTCCAAGTTCTAGCAAGAGAGTACCAGATATGGGGCCTAGCAGCAGTGGTCTATAGTGTGTGTACGTGGAGCCGCTCAAGATAAAAGATGTCTGGGATTGGTTGATGTCTTATCAGTTTAGGATTATTTTACATTTTAGTTGAGGGATTGTCCCTTAGTCAGAGTTTATGCTTTTCAGTTTGTATTGACTCAGAGTTTTTATTCCAGTTGATTGAGATGTTCAGTCATGGTATTAGATTTCAGTTTATCAGCTAGTTTTATTTTATTTTCTCCGTAGCACCTCTTCTCGGGTAGTTCTAGGAGAGTGGGTGTTACAGTATTGGTATTAGAGCGGTGTTTTGAGAAGTCTCCCGTACATACATAGGATGTTGGGTAGAGTTAAGACTTGTGTCTATCAATTAGATAAGTGGCCCAATTAGCAGTATTCTACCCCTAAGTGGTGATGCATAAATATGAGTAATAGTGGTGGATGACCTCGGACTCGCAGTCATGTTGTTTTTATTCCGGTGGAAGTTCCAGTATCCACGCCTGTCTTTGCCAGGGGAGTCTAGAAGTGATCTACGGCAAGGATTGGTCGAGATGCGAGGTATGCTAGCAAAATTGATGAGGGTGATAAATACCCTAGTTACTAATCAGGTAAGGGAATCACAAGTTCCCTAAGAAGTAGGAGGTAATAGAGGCGATAAGTCAGTCGCCCCAACAGCTCCAGTTGTAGAGGCAGATACAGGGAGTCAACTATTAAAGGATTTCATGGCCTTCCGTCCACCAGTGTTCCAGAGGGGTATAGATGCAACAATAGTTGAGAATTGGATGCTATCGATTGTACAGACGATCACCTAGTGTGACTTAGCACATTCTTATTTAGAGGTTAAGCTAAGAGATGGTGGGAGACTGCTCGCTAGAAGATTGGTAATCGAGAACCCACTTGAGTCAAATTTCAGGAAGTATTCCATGACGCTTACTACCCAGCGTGGGTCAAGGTCCAAAAAGTTTTTGGGTTCGTTGAGTTGGTGTAAAGTACCAAGACAATGGCCCAATGTGAGGTAGAGTTTACAGCCTTGACTAGATAGGACTTATAATTGGTGTCCACTAAAGCTAAGAAGGATGCTAAATTTTAAAGAGGATTATGTGCTGATATTTGCCATGCTTTTGGATGAGCTTAGAGTGTGGATTATACCACGGTAGTTCAACAAGCATATGCTATCAAGAGAGATGTTTGAGAATTGTGAGATCGAGGTACATGATAAGAAGCTATTTGGAGACTTAGAAATTCTTGATGTTATGGATTTTGATTTGATCATTGGCATGGATTGGTGGTCACAACATTATGCAAGAGTTGACCGTCGATGGAAGATTATAGATTTTGATCTACCTCGATAGCCGGTTCAGATATATAGAGGAGTCAAGCCTATGGCTACGATTCCTACGACCTCAGTGATGAAAGTAGAGAAGCTGTTGTGTGATAGATGTGAAACTTACCTAGCTTTTGTTACCTTAGAAGAGGGAACCAAGAGGAAGTTGTTTGAGGTGCCAGTTGTATGAGATTTATCAGATGTTTTCCTTGATAAATTATTAGGATTACCTCCTCGGAGAGAAGCGGAGTTTACTATTGAGTTATTGCTTGGTACACAACCTATCTCTAAAGCTCCATATCAAATGGCACCTAATGAGTAAAATGAGTTGACGGCTTAGTTAGAAGAATTAATAAAGAAGGGTTTCATCCGACCCAGTTCATCCCCGTGGGGCGTACCAGTATTATTCGTGAGGAAGAAAGATGGATCTTTAAGGTTGTACATAGATTATTAATAGTTGAATCAGGTGACAGTGAAGAACTAGTATCCTTTACCTCGAGTGGATGATTTATTAGACCAGTTGTGAGGAGCTAAAGTGTTATCAAAGATAGATTTGAGATAGAGATACCATCAGGTGCGAGTTAGAGATGATGATATTCAAAAAGATTGCTTTCAGGACTCGCTATAGACACTATGAGTTTGTGGTGATGTCATTTCGGTTAACGAATGCCCCAACTATTTTTATGGATTTAATGAATTGAGTTCTATGTTAGTACCTAAATTGCTTCATTATTATCTTCATAGATGATATTCTAGTTACTCACCCAGTGTAGAGGAGAATACGAAGCATCTTACTATAGTATTGCAGAGGCTTAGAGATAAGCAATTATATGCTAAGTTTAGCAAGTGTGAGTTTGGCTCACTCAGATTGGATTTCTAGGCCATATGGTGTGTAGAGATGGTATTTTAGTGAATCTAGATAAGACTAAAGCAGTTATGGATTGGCCAAGGCTTACGACACTAACAGAGATATATAGTTTTCTAGGTCTTATAGGCTATTATAGGTGATTTGTTGAGGGATGTGCTCGTTTATCTTCCCATATGACTAAGCTAACAAGAAAAGGAGAAATGTTTGAATGGAATGACGGGTGTGAAAGTGCCTTCCAAGAATTAAAGCAGAAGTTGACTACTACACCAGTCTTAACTATACCAAGAAGTGGAGAGAAAAATTCCATTTATAGTAACGCTTCCCATTTAGGTTTGGGTTGCGTATTGATGCAATAAGGTTGAGTTAATGTTTATGCTTCTAGATAATTGAAGAAACACGAGGTAAATACCCTACTCATGATTTGGAGTTGGCAGTGATAGTATTTGCATTGAAGATATGGCGACATTATTTATATGGTGAGAAGGTTGGGATTTATACAGATCATCAGAGTTTACATTATCTTCTATCCTAGAAAGAATTGAACATGAGGCAGAGACATTGGGTTGAGTTATTTAAAGACTTCAACTATGAGATTTTATATCATCCAGGAAGGGCTAACGTAGTAGCTAATGCTTTGAGTCGGCAAGGCGCTTTTATGGCTATGATAATGGTATAAGAATGGAAGTTATTGGAGAAATTAAGTGCTTTATTTATTTCAACCCTAGAGGATAGATCAGTGATGAGTTGCACTTGTATGAGGGTGTAACCCGAGTTATTTGATTTAATCAAGAACCAGCAATCAAAAGATGAGAAGTTGGCACGGATTTTAGCAGATATTGAGAAGTTTTTTCCTTTGGGATATACTACATGGAGTGATGGAATACCCTTATTTCAGGGACAGATTTGTATACCCAATAATAGAAATTTTAAGCAAGAGATTTTCAATGAAGAAAGATGTAGCCAAATATATTTCATAGGGTTTAGTATGTCAGCAAGTTAAAGAGAACATCAGAAACCTGTATGTTTATTGGTTCCATTACCTATTCTAGAATGGAAGGATTTTTTGTGATGGGTTATCAAGGATGACTAGAGGCTATGATGCTATATGGGTGATTGTCGATCGTTTGACTAAATCAACACATTTTCTTCCTATTAAGAAGATTTATCCATTGAATAGATTTGCAAGAATTTATATTGAGCAGATTGTGAAGTGACACGGTGTTTCATTCACCATTATATCAGATCAAGATCCTTGTTTTACTTCTCATTTTTGGGGAGCTTTGCATGATGCATTAGGATCTCAAATGAAGTTTAGTACGTAATTTTATCCGCAGACAGATGGTCAAATAGAAAGGATTATCAAGACTCCCGAGAACATATTAAGAGCTTGTGTTCTAGATTTCCAAGGTAGTTAGGATGAGTATCTACTTTTGGTAGAATTTGCCTACAATAATAGTTTCCATTCAAGTATTGGAATGTCAGCGTATGAGGCTTTGTATCTGCGACCGTGTCGATCACCTATATGTTGGGAAGAGATTGGAGATAGGGCTTTATTAGGGCCTGAAAATTATCGAGCAGACGCTAGAAAAGATTCGAGTTATCAAAGCAAGAATAAAAAAAATAGCCCTAGACAAACAAAAAAGTTATACAGATAAGCAATGTCGAGACCTCAAGTTTGAGGTAGGTGACCATGTTTGGTTGAGGTCATGCCTATTAAAGGAGTTCATAGATTTGGCATAACAAGGAAGGTTAGTCCCTGTTACGTTGGTTCGTTAGAGATTTTGAGATGGATAGAGACTTTGGCATATGAGTTAGCTTCGCCACCTTAGTTGTCCCATGTTCATAATGTGTTTTATGTTTCGATGTTGAGGACGTATGTGCCAGATCCTTAGCATGTAATTGACTTTTAGACTCTAGTTAGAGAAGATATGTCTTATGAAGTGATACCTACTAGTATTCTAGAGCGAAAAGAAAAGATTTTGAGGAACCAATCAATTCATCTTATAAAAGTGCAACGGCAATGACACTCATCAGGAGAGGCGACGTGAGAATTAGAAGAAGAGATGAGGCGTCTTTACCCCTCGTTGTTTGAGTAACTAGATACGAATTTGGAGGACCAAATTCTTTTAAGGAGGGGAGAAATTGTAACGACCCGTCAGAGGGTTCAGTATTTAATTAGAATTATTTAAATAATTGTTGAAGAATTTGATTAAGAGATTTTGCCATTTAATTATTTAATGTGGCAATTTATAGATTTTGAAGGAAAAGAATAGCATTAAATTCTTTTTAATGTTGGAATTAAAGGGATTTGCCAAGGTGGCAATTTAGTAATTTTTAATTAAGAGAATAGCATTTAAAGAGCATTTAATTTTAGTTATTTAGTGTGAAAATTAAGTGCAAGGACTTGAGGGTCATTTAAAGATTTGTTATTAGAATTTAATTATTAATTAAAGTTATTATGGTTAAGGGATTAAGATAATCCATAAGTGAAATGATTTTGGTTTAAAATCTCCTAGTTATAAGATATCCATATGTGAGATGGTTTTGGTTTAAAATCTCCTAGTTATATTAGGAGAAGGAAATCATGTTAGAAAGGGAGTAGGATCTAGGATTTTTATATAGCATTTAATGGTAATTATTTATTGTGAAAATTAAATGCAAGGGCATGAAGGTAATTCTAGAGTTTTATTATTATTTGAGAGTTTTAATAATAATTTTTGTATTATTATTAATTAAGTGAGATTATGTATTTAAAGGAGAATGAGAATCCATGTATGAGATGGTTTTGGTTTAAAGTCTCCTAGTTATATTAGGAGAAGGAATCCATATTATAAAGGAAGTGAGATCTAGGGTTTTTATACCTCTATATATAGAGCCCATTAGCTTAGCTTTTCTTCACGCCATGCGAAGAACCAAGAGGCCAAGAGATAGCAAAGGGTTGCTAAAGTCTTCAGGATCGCTCCAGGGTTCGATCAGAGAGTTCTATAAGGCAAGTATTCTTCCTGTAATCCCTTCCATTACAGGTTCATATTAGATTTGATTTCAGATTATTCAAGTTCTTTGTTTTAGTTTTCAGATCTATATCAGTAAGTAGAGACGTATATATATATATGCGTATAACAGTGAAATTACGAGCAAGTTCTAATAATCCTTATCTATTTTAGATTGCAAGTTCTATTAATCCTCATCCATTTTGGATTGACAGTTCAATAAATCCTCATCCATTTTGGATTGCAAGTTCCATTAATCCTTATCCATTTTAGATTGCAAGTTCCATTAATCCTCATCCATTTTGGATTGACAGTTCTATTAATCCTCATCTATTTTGGATTGCAAGTTCCATTAATCCTTATCCATTTTGGATTGTAAGTTCCATTAATCCTCATCCATTTTAGATTGATAGTTCTATTAATCCTCATCTATTTTGGATTGCAAGTCCCATTAATCCTTATCCATTTTGGATTGCAAGTTCGATTAATCCGTATCCATTTTGGATTACAAGTTCTATTACTCTAAGTTCTAATATCTGAATACCTTGTATCGTACCCGGATGAATCTAAAGTTCTTCGAGTATGATATCCGGATGGTTTGTTTATACATCTGGAAAGGTCAAGATAATACCGGATGTCTCACCTGATATCCGGATGCCTCTCTCAAAAGTTGAATTTTTCATTCGAATAGTCCCCAGCTATATCCGAATGCATCAGTGAGATATTCGGATGACTAGAATCATATCCGGATGTCCTAGTCCATATCCGAATACTATCCAGCATATCCGAATAGCTCGTTCTTTGTGCTTCTAGTGTATCCGGATGACTAGAATCATATCCGGATGTCCTAATTTCTATCTGAATATATTCCAGCATATCCGAACAGTTTCTTATTTGAGCGCTAGTGTATCCGGATGAGCCTCCTTCATATCCGGATGTCTTTCATCATATCCGGATATCCTTCCTGATATCCGGATGGCTTTTCCAGAAATTTAATTAAACTTCCAGAACAGTTTAATCCAAGTTTTAATTAAGTTAAATTATTCAATAACATCCAGTAATGAGTTTATATGCCATAATATAACAAGTTAATCATACCCATACCGTAAATCAAAATTCATTAAATCTTTGTATTCCAATATATAGATGAAGATCATATTATGTTCAGCATTGTTTTGTGAGATTATGTGCATACATTTTGGTATGAGCATTGAGCATGACTTTATATAGTGCACTATATATCGTGTGCCATCATTTATGTGAGCATTGCATTACATTATGCGCACTAGGTGGCTTGTCCGCGGGGATCCCACCAGTTTCAATTTCAACTCAGTTTATGAGTTGCCCACCTAGGAGCCACTAGGGGGCTAGGGGCATATTGCCCACAGTATGTGCTTATAGTTTTTGTGTATGCAGATTTCAGATCAGACAGGTATGTATTATCAGATTATGTGGGCCTATGAGCCAAAGTTGCATACCTACATTTAGTTTACAGTTTATGTGCATTACATTTTTATGAATGCAATCAGACAGTGATTATTCAGTACAAGTTCAGTAAGTTATTTATCAGTATCGATATTCTTCGATTCAGCTTCAATATTCTTTCTAGGTTATTACTTGCTGAGCTTTTGTAGCTCACCTTGTACTCTTCACCCCTCCAGGTTCTAGCAGGAGAGTACCAGATATGGGGCCTAGCAGCAGTGGTATATAATGTGTGTACGTGGAGCCGCTCAAGATAAAAGATGTCTGGGATTGGTTGATGTCTTATCAGTTTAGGATTATTTTACATTTCAGTTGAGGGATTGTCCCTTAGTCAGAGTTTATGCTTTTCAGTTTGTATTGACTCAGAGTTTTTATTCCAGTTGATTGAGATGTTCAGTCATGGTATCAGATTTCAGTTTATCAGCTAGTTTTATTTTATTTTCCACGTAGCACCTCTTCTCGGGTAGTTCTAGGAGAGGGGGTGTTACAGGTGTGATCACGAGACTCACACAATATTCATCGAGCTCTTATCTTTGGTTAAAATTGCGGATTGCCTCATCGCTTCTGGGGGTAGGCTCATGTGCTTTTTTAAGGGTGAACACCCCTCGGTGGTGTCTGCTATTCTTCCCTTTAGGTTTGTCTGCCACAAGAAATCTAGATTGGGCCAACGATCCAGTACAAGATTCACCTCGGGCGTCTAAGTTTGTCGGTAAACCTAGGTGCCAGATCAACCAAGGAGTCAGGTCTAACCCAAGGGCATAGCATTGGACCCAATCGAGGGATCTAGATGAGTCTACGGGCATGATCGTCAGAGCATCCGATGATCCTGATCTGGTCTATGGCCATAGGTGCTAGATTAAGGCTAGGCTATCAAAACCCCCAAAGGTAAAATCCTATCTTTCACCTTCTTGCCCGCCACTTTTGAGTTGAAACCTAAGTGCCAGATCAACCAAGGAGTCAGGTTTACATTAAGGGTATAGCATCGGACTCAATCGAGGGATCTGGGTGAGTCTACAGGCATAGGCATCAGAGCATCCGATGATCCCGACCCAGTCTTGGGTCATAGGCACTAGATCGCAACTGGATGACTTAACCCTTAGGCGGTGAAGTGTTTTTTGTCTTGGCATGTGCCATCTTCATCACCTCTAGTCCCTTCCGATAGTCTATCTATCCCCAGTGAATCTAGGTTTGAACGACTGTCTGGTTCGGGATTTTTCCTAGGCGTTCAAGTTTGCCGAGAGACCTAGGCGCCAGATCCACCAAGGAGTCAAGTCTGGCTTAGGGGCATAGTACTTGACTCAATCGAGGGATCTAGGTGAGTCTACGGTCATAGGAGTCAGAGCACCTGGTCATCCCGATCCGACCCGAGGTCATATGCACCCTATAACCGCAGGGCGACCTTGACCCCTTCGGGGACTATTTCTGAGCAGTTGTACCTACATCATATTTTATTGTACATACAAATGCTCAAGACATAAGGGATTTTACGTGGTTCCGCTTATAGTTTGTTCTACTTCACGGGAATATAAGGGGCGTATTCTTTTATTCATGGGGAATTATTACATGGAAAAATTAAAAGGAATTCCAGCCCCCAGGGGAGTCGGGTATTGCCTCTTACAATGAATGCATCTCTATGTCTTCTGCTTTAAATCTTTCATGGCCAGCCTCGTTCGATGGAGCAAGAAAGTACCTTTTGATGTGCATAGTGTTCCAAGTCTTGCCCATCATTTCCCTTTGCAATGTTTTTAATACGCAAGTGTTAGGCCCCAGCATCCTTTGTATCCTATAAGGCCCTTCCCAATTCGGTCTGAGCTTCCCTTCTTCCCTAAGGGAATTCGTGATCGCCATCTTCTTGAGCACCAAATCTCCCTCCTAAAATGTTTGGGGGTTGACCTTCACATTGTAATAGTCGGCGATCCTTCTCTAATACGTTTTTAACCGCACAACTGCCTTCTCTCTTAGTTCATGCAACAAGTCCAGGTTCTCTCTCAAACAATCCTATCCCATCTTCGCTAAAAGCCATGACCTGGGGCAAGATGAGGTCTATTTCCACTGGAATAAGAGCATATGTCCCATACACCAAACTGAAAGGCATTTCCCCCATAGATACACGACTGGTTGTACAATAAGTCCATAAAATGCTAGGAAGTTCATCGGCTCATCTGTCTTTGGCCTTTTCTAATCAAATCTTCAACACATGTAGGATAGTTTTATTGCTTGCTTCTACCTGCCCATTGGCTTGGGGATATGCTATGGATGCCATCCTCAAACTAATTCCCCATCTTTGACAAAAAGCCTTGAATGCGCTCGAGTCAAACTGTGTTCCATGGTTTACATTGAGTATATGAGGAATGGCAAAGCAACAAATTATATCTTCCCATACCATTCCTTCTACCCTTTTCTCAGTTATGGTTGCTAGGGGTTCGGCTTTGATCCACTTCATAAAGTAATCAGTGGCCACCAACAAGAATTTTCTCTGTGCTGACACTATTGGAAATGGACCCAAAATGTCTAACCCCAACTGTGCAAACAGTGATGGCTGGAATATTGATTGGATTGACGAAGGGGGTCGTGATGTCAAAGGGGCATGTTTCTGGCACCTATCACATGTTCGCACTTTCCGGGCTGCGTCATGTCTCAAAGTTGGCCAAAAGAAATCGATTTGTAGGACTTTTCCAGCTAATGCTCTCCCCCTGAGATGTTCTCCGCAGTCCCCTTCATGCACTTCTTCTAGAACTTGTTCTACCTCTAGGGGCCCCAAACATTTAAGAAATAGCATGAAATATCCCGTCTTATATAACTCCTAGCCGATAACTATAAAGCGGGCAGCATTGGTCTTTAGCCTCTTAGCCTCCGAAAGAACTATTGGAAGTTCTTGATGAAGTAGGTACTTAAGCATAGGCATCCTCCAGTCATCAACCATGGCGATGCAGTGAACATCTCTTTCATTTTCCTCTACGCTTGGTCGTTGCAAAACCTCCATGTGAATCAACCGGCCTAGGGTGTCTCTTGCTGAGGCCAATTTGGACAGCGCATCCGCATGTTGGCTGAGGAAGCTGTTGATCTAAATAAGTTTAAAGTGTTCAAACCTGTGGGCGAGTTCTTTTACCTTTTGTAGATAAAGGGCCAAGACCGACTCTCTTACTTCAAAAGCTCCTTGGAACTGTTCCACTATCAACTAGGAATCGTTGTGAGCTATCAGGCTTTTCACCTCTAATTTCTCCGCCAATTTTATCCCAGCCAATAAAGCCTCGTATTTTGCTGCATTATTTGAGCTAGGGAAGGTGAAGTACAGGAAGTACTCCAACACTTCCTTCTCAGGAGAGATTAATACCACCCCCGCTCCACTCCCTTTGGTATTGGACGCCCCGTCCACAAATAACATCCATTCTTTCCTGCGAGCTTCTTCTGCTATTGGTAAGTGAGTGCATTCCACTATAAAGTCTGACAATGCCTGCCTTTTTATTGCTCTTCGAGGCTCGAAGTTGATATCATATTCATTGAGTTCCACCACCCATTTGGTTAGCCTTCTTGAACATTCAGGCTTCTGTAGAATTTGTCTTAATGGCTGATCAGTTAACATTATCACAACGTGGGCCTAAATGTTAGAGTTATGCCCTACAAGCCAATTATATTTACACATAATTGATCATACTTTATATTGTAATTCTTTATCTTCAATCAATTGTTATGCAAGGCATTATGTTTTTCATTTGTCATTGATGGTTATTGGTTGCGCTTAACCTTGTACATTTATTTCAAACAAACACACACAAAATAAACAAAGAAGAAACAAGCATGCAGGCACAAGGCGTTTATACTCGCCAGTGTACAAGTGTGCACTGTAGCACAATTTAATTTTCTAGGTAAGTCCAGGTCGATTCACTGGGAAATTATATATGGATGAAAAAAAAAATCACAGAGCATTTTGTTTTGATAAAAGTTTGCTGGAATGGTTAAAATGTAAAAACTCAACTAAGCGAGATTGTGGATGGACAAATCTTGGGACAAGGCAATTTCTGTACCAGCCCATTGATTTACCAAAGAGATATCAAAATATTAACATTGACTGATTTAAATTGAGGTTATGCAGTTAACTATATCCCAATATGATAATAGTTCTAAGTTAAGCACTCTCCATACATGGCATGAGAGAGTCTAAATTAAACAACCACCATAAATTGGATCGCAGATTAATCATTCCAGGTTGAGCATGAAAGCATTTCCAGTTTAAGTAACCTCCATACATGGCATGGAGACTCTAAGTTAGGATTATGTTTCAACCCAAACCCCAAAGATTCAATACTTTTCTCAATTCAAAATCAACCTACTATTAATTCAATCAGAGTTCAGCTCTCTTAGGCAAGCAGTGGCACTGGACACAGTCCTTTCCTTGGCCCAAGTTTAAGCTTAGCCACACATCTTCAAAGAAAAATGAAAGAGATAGGATTAAATTGCAGTATTTAAATGACTGGAATTAAAGAGACAATAATTTAACTGCTGGACTGTAAATACAAAAATTAAGATTGCAGAAGCATAATGGAAATTGCAAAATGTAAATGAGCATTAATGAAAATTACAGAATGTAACGAACAAAAATGAAGAACTGGAAGGGAAGAACAAAGTGAAGAAAACAACACTACTGGTATCGAAGAACAAGAAAGAAAAGAGAAGAACACAAAAAGAAAAGAACAGGACAAAACGTAAATAGCGTGAAAAGTGCTCTTATCCCCTTATTCTGGTCAAAAGGAGGATGGGGATTCTCTCCCATTCTAAGGAATGCTGGCTCTTTTTAAGCTTGTCATGCATGGAGGAGGGGACCACTTGGTGGTGAAAAACTGCTCAAAAAGTAGGTTGTATTTACCCTTAGAGCCACCACGTTTATTTGCGCATGTCAGAGAGTCTTCGATTTTTCATTCGAATGTGTCGACACATTTGAATGTCTTCTTTGATTTCTTTGAATTTATCACTGTCATTCGAATGTCTCCTTTTTCATTCGAATGAATTTCAACTTGCTGTGCATTTTCTTCCTTCTTTTCTTTAGTCATTCGAATACAATAGTGATTACATTCGAATGAATTTTGGTTTTGCAACTGGTTTCTTCTATGCATTCAAATGCAATAGTATCCCAATTCGAATGAATTTTGGATTTTGTTCTTTGGTTTCTCCTAATCATCCGAATGTCATAGCACTTTCATTCGAATGGGTTTTCCATTTTCTTCAATTACATTTGAATTACACAGCATTCATCCAAATGTGTCTTGAGCATTTTCATATGATATGTTCATCTGAATATCTTCTCATTCTCAATTCATTCGAATGACTTAGTTTTCATTCGAATGATTCCTTCAACCGTTTCATATGATATGTTCCATCTGAATGCGATAGCCTTCTCTAACATTCATTCGAATGAATTGACTGTCATACTTAACATCCGAATTACTTCATTTCTTGGCTTCTTTTTCTTATTCTCATTTGAATCTTCCTTTGTGAGATTAATTCAACCTTTGATCTCTTTCTTCCTTTGGGCCTGTAAATAAGTATTTTTGATGTTTTAGCTCATTAAATGAATTAAGAGGCAATAAGAATACAATAAATTTTTGGCTTTTTTTAGCATCAATCAGTTGTCATTATTTATTGCAATCCATACCTGACAAAATCCATAGATCAAATAGGCTCATGGAATATGGTCGTGTATAGAGATGACGATCATGAAACATATTCCTTTCAAGCCTTGATCTTAAATGTTCCTAGTTATAGAGTTATTAGGATTGGACACTAATAACTTGGATAGACTAACATATATGATGCATGCTCAATTAGGAGAATGCTGCCTTGTTTAATGGATATTGGTGTGAGGACACTAGTGCATATATATGGGTGCTTATTATAAGAATAAGTACACTGAACTAATCCGCTATAGAATTCCTAATGGTTATTATTTAATGTCGAATTAGAATTCTTGTGTTGCAATAGTGTAGATTGATCCTTAGACTTGAGACATCATGGAAGTCTTATATTTGACTGGTTACACTTTGGTTCTTTTCGGATTCTAATGGAGTCATTAGCAAACTATCACTGGGCATAACCTTAACACATATGAAGGTTTGTGAATGTTAAAATAGGATTCATCACTTATCGACAGGATGAGAAGATGTCCTATGTATTTCGATGATTTCATGACTGAGGAAATCCTTGGCCAAGGTGAGGTGGAAATCAAAATGTGTTTTGATTTCGCTTATCAAGTCATAAATCTAGAATGGATACATAATTATTGAATGATTAGGGTTTCGTCATAAAACCATACCCTAAATTCAATTGGGACATAGATTGATGAAAGGATTTTACTACACGGTAATTGCAATTGAAAAGGTCCGTGTTTTTTCATCGTTAGCTAGGTATTCATGGCATGTTGCTAGACGTTAACCATGATATGTAGGGTTTTAGAATTAATTTGATTAATCCTAAAACTATTAATTCAAGAGTTTAATTAAGAAGCCCATGAGATGAGTTAAATAAAAGGCCCATGAGTTTAATTAATCTAATAAGTTGGGCCTTGATATAGCCTAATAGAATTGACCCTATATCTAGTCTAATGGTGGACCTAAGGGGTCATACACTTAGGTCGACCCATTCCATGATTTAAAAGAGAGAGTCGACTCAATGTGATTAAGGTCCAAGCCTAAATTGTTTAGGGTTTTTCCAAGGCATGATTAAGGTTTTGAACTCTATATATATGCCGCTTTAGAAGCTAAAAAAAAGGAGGAAAATTTTGTGTCTCTCAAAGGCAAAGGCGCCTAGGGTTGCTAGCACTTCTTGAGGCATCCGTGGAAAGGGTCAATCGTGTGGATCGACTTGGAGAAGATCGCATTTATGACTCTACGGATCAAAATCGGGCAGAATCGAAGCCTTCATGGTCGATGGTTTCTAACACTGAAAATAGGGTCTTAATTTCCTTACTACTATCACTAGTGCCAAAGCTATCTTTTTGGTGTAGGGATATCGCGACTCTGCTCCCTATAATACCTTGCTTACACAATAGATTGGGCTGTCAACCTGTCCAACTTGCCTGATGAGAACTGCGCTTATAGCTTGATGATTGACTCCCAAATATAAGCATAGTTTCTCTCCAGTTTTTGGTTTGGTCAATAAGGGAATCTCCTTGAGGTAATCTTTCAATTCTTGGAAGGCCTTCTCGCACTTAGGAGTCCACTAAAAATTTCTACTCCCTTTTAAGGCCTTAAAGAAAGGAAGGCTGCGTTCAACATATTTCGAGAGAAATCTGCCCAATGCCGTCAGACGTCCTGTCAACCTCTGAACCTCCTTTATTGAGTAAGGGGACTACATGTTGATTACTGCTTGCACCTTTTCAGGGTTAGCTTCTATTCCCTTGTGAGTAATCATATATACTAGGAATTTTCCCGACTTCACCCCAAATGGGCACTTGTCTGGATTCAAGCGCATATTATTCTTCCTAAACACTGCAAAAATGTTCTCAAGTTGTCTGGCGTGCGACTCGCCTTGTTTGCTTTTGACTATCATGTCGTCCATATAAGCCTCCATTACCTCCCCCAGTAGGTCTTTGAATAACTTATTTACCGTCCTCTGATACGTGGCCCCTGCGTTCTTTAAGCCAAAAGGCATCACCTAGTAACAATACGTCCCATTTTTTGTGATGAAGGTCGTTTTCTCAGCGTCAGGTGAATACATGCTAATCTGATGATAACCCGAGAAGGCATCCAAAAAGCTCAACACTGCGTATCCAAAAGTATCATCAACTAGCCTGTCTATTCGAGGTAGTAGGTAGGAACCTTTTGGGTAAGTCTTGTTCCAGTTGGTAAAATCGATGCATGCACGCCACTTCCCATTGGCCTTTGGTAGCATCTAAACATTTTTTAGCCATTTGGGGTACTGGACCTCCTTAATGAATCCTGCCTCAAGGAATTTGTCTACTTCTTCTTCCAAGCTCCTCAATCTCTCTCGGGTGATGTGCCTTTTCTTCTGCTTAACTGGCCTAGCCTCTGGACAGACGTTCAGTTGGTGAGATATGATCTTTGGACTAATTCTGGGCATGTCAACAGGCGTCCAATTGAATACGTCTACATAGGATCGTAAACACCCGACGACCTCCTCTTTTTATGAACCCTCTAATTGGCTCCCCACGCACACCTGCTTCTTGCTGTTGTTAGGGTTTAAGGGTATGGCTTCAAGCGATTCTACTGGGTGTTGCTTGTTAGCTTCAAGAGTTTTCTCACTAATCATTAAGTTCTCTTCATTCATTGTTTTTTCCTTCCCCTTGGCACCTTTTCTGGAGCTTACGTAGCAAACTCGGGCTTGTTTCTGATTGCCCCTTACCTGGCCTACCCCCTGTGGCATGGGGAATTTCATCAGCAAATATCGTGGGGAAATTATGGCTCTCATAGCATTAATAAGGGAACGTCCTAGGATCATGTTGTAGGCAAGGGAGAAAGTCTTGACCACCATAAAGTTAACCAGCCGAGTGATCACTTAGGGATAGTCCCCGAGCGTAATAAGCAACTGAATTGATCCAACTACTGCATAGAGGGGAAGTGACTGTTTTCAGTCAGTCATGGACGATGTGCATCTTCTTGAAGCAATTCCAGTATAATAGATTAACAGAGCTTCTGCTATCCACTAATAATCTTTTAATGGGGTGCTTAGCAATAACGATCGAGATAACCAATGGATCATCATGAGGGAGCAATGGTCCTCAGGCATGAAAATGATAGGATCTTCGTCTTCTTGAACCTTTTCCACCGAGTCTACATGCAGCGCCTGGTGTGCATATACCTTTCTGGCAGAAGAGAAATCGCCAACCAAATTTTCTCCACTGAAGATCACATGTATCCTTTCCATGATAGGCTCATTATTGTTTTCTCCAACACTTGGCCCTGCTTCTTCCCTCTTCTGGTTGTTTCTCTCTCCTTCTCTTTGCCGAGGCAGTTGGTTTTCCTTTCTATTTGGGGCGTCATTCTTTAGGCAAGGGGGCCTCCTCTCATTATCTCTCCTAGATCCTTCTCCCCTGCCTTCTTAATTTTTTAGCTTATCCAGTATGAATCAGTCAAGCTTCCCATCCCTGATTAACTGTTCGATCTAGTTTCGCAGCTCTCAGCACTATTCTATAGTATGCCTTGGGGACTCGTGAAATTTGTAGAAAGAGTCCATGTTCCTGCCCATCGACTAGTTAGAGTGCGGGGGAAAGTTAATGAGCCCAATATGTGTGATGGAGGAAAGGATGGCGGCTCTTGGTTCAATAAGGGAGGTGAAGCCCCAGAACTGCATCTTTGGGGGCTCTTCCCTTCTCTGTTCCTTTACTGCCCTGTCTAATCCAGCGTTATGTGACCTTTCTTTTCTTTTTCCTTCCCATGCTTATAGAATTTCCATTTGGACAATGAACTGCTCTGCCCAGGCAAACAACTCTGCCATTGAATATGGCTTGAAAAAGGCTAGAGATCTTCTAAGCGAGGCATATATAGTTCCATTAAACAAGGCTAATACCGCCAAATAGACTAGGAAGTGCCTTACTTCTTGTGTTGCTGCCCTGAACCGCTCGACATATTGTTTTAGGGATTCATTTGGTGTCTGCTGCAAGTTAATCAAATACATGTCACTCTTCTTCTTTGGGACATAGGTAGAGAATGCTTCCAGAAATTTTTTCTTTAGCTGCTCAAATGACTGGATATGCCCAACTAGTAACTCAGTAAACCATTGTTGACCCTGTCCTGCCAGCGATAGCGGGAAAGCCCTGCATTTGGTGACCTCGTTCCACCCATGTAACATTGCCATTGCAATGAAGTGTTGCAAGTGTCTCTCGGGGTCCTCCTTCCCCAAATACATTGAGAGCTGCGGTAGCTTGAACCACGGCTGCACTGGCTGTCTCTAGAGTTCTTCAGATAGTGGCAATCCCTTTGTGGGTGTTTCCCTCGGTGTCATCACCACTTGCTTTTGTTGTAGCACTTCCTCTATGAGGCATTTAACATCGGACGCCTTAAGCATTTCTTTCTCTGCTTCATTCTTGCAGGGAGATGGGATGCAAAGAGCTCTTGAGTGGGTGCTCTCTTCCGGCTCTTTATACATAGGGGCTTTCCCTGGCCTTCTGTCATAATCCATCCCCGGGTTGGCTGTTTCTGGGACTCGATCATTGACCATGGGAATCCCAATCCTTATCCCTTGCTATGGGGCCCTTTGAGGGTTGTCTTGGGATCTCCAATGCCCTTCTCCTGTGCCTGGTTGCCATTAGTAGGGAATGTGGATATCCGACGTCAATTCATGTAAAAGAGCAGTTATCCCCTATAACCTTCTCATGCTCTCTTCATTGTTCGTCCTGAGCTCATCATTCTGGTGCTTTAGCTCTTCAAAGTTCTTCTGTAGCTGCTCGTAATCTGATAGCGGGACTGTGGGTGGAACTATCTCGAAGGGCACTGAAGGTATTGAAGTCGCTGTAGGGTTCCTTCTTGGAATTGAGGACTATCCCAGGGAGTGTTGTTCTTGATTTACTGGTACCGTGGGTGGGGCTTGCCTTCCTTGGATCGCCACTTGTCTCCCTATCCCGACAGCGTGTACCTCCCCTTGCGGGGCTTACCTTCCTTGGCTCGCCACTTGTCTCCCTATCCCAACAGCGTGTACCTCCCCTTGCTCAAAATGCTCCATGCCCCCCAATCCGGCAGTCTGATGGCCTTCTAGCATTGGAATGTTTCCTGAGCGCACCTTGTTATCTAAGTGATTTTCAAAAAATCTAGGTACCGTAGGATGCGCATGGATAGGGTCTCCTGTCCTGGTACGAGCGCTCCTTCGGGTAGGGTTAGGCGGGCTTGCCAAACCAATTGATCTTGTCCCACTTGGCATCTTGTGTTAAGTTTGGCTTTTTGTTGCAATTTCCCATAAACGATGTCAAATTGTTGTTGACAAAATACAACAATTAGAATTTTTTGGAGTGGGTTGCCTGTAGATGTCGACGGTCTCAGGATTCGATCAAAGTTTGGCCTATGAGATAAGGTAAGCTTATGAAGGGATGCTTTTGAATGAGCCTTTCAAAGAGTCCTCTCGAAGGACCTGATTGATTGATTCTAGTTTAGTAAACTATACGAGTTTTCTGCAGGGCTGTTCCCGAAGTATTCCTTCCGAAGGAAAATTTCATGCAGGTGGGCCTTGTGCCTTGGAGTGTTTTTGTAGGGTCGTTTTCGAAGGAAGCTTTTATGGAAGAGGGGAGGGGTTCTTTTTTAAGGAACTGGACAAGCCCTCTAAAGTGTCTTCTCTTTTCCTACAAGAAGGTCTTTCGAAGGAATGAATGCAATGCTTCCGAAGGAACTGTAAAGGGCAAACAAGGGTTAGAAGGCTTGTGGAATTTTCCTCCCACAAGAACCCTCCGATGCTTAAGTCAGTAATTGGAAGGAAAATAATCTTACGGAAGAGAAAATATGCTAAGTTTATGAAGGAAGTGAAAGTGATGTCCCGATGTCTGGATCCCTTTTTTGAGAATTGTAGTTGGTTTTTATAGGGCTTGAGCTTTGAGGACACGTCCCATTTCTTAACTAGGATCCTTCTAAATTTTTATAGATCCCATCCCATCCCATCCCATCAAGCTAGGACTTCATGACAGCTACCGCGTATGGTCCCATGGGAAGAGTACGAAGCATTGAGACAACAACATGCTGAGGGCATGTAGGCACTTCGAGACATGGCTGGTATACTGCAACGTATGATGCCTGGAGGGACGTTGCCTGACACCTTGAAAAAGTTTATGCTACCACCTGAGCCTCAGCCCAAGGTGGGAGCTAATTCCTACCAAGAAGCCACTACTGATTCTCATTCCCGATCCACTCCTCGTCAGGAGGATAAGCCAAGATCACCACTACCAAGAAAGAATCCTCGTGCCACGCCCCGAAGAAATGAGAACCCACGAATGGAAAACATGGCTAGAGGCCCCCAAAGACGGAGATACCATGAAACTATGGTCAGTACGCTAACAAGACATGACAACCAAGCAGCAGCAAGTATACGAGATGACATGAAAAAGATAGTTGAAGAAGTACTTGAACTAAAGAAATTGATCCCAACCACGGAGGTGTAACAACATAAAAAATGTCCATTTACTACAGAGATATTGGAGAAGCCACTGCCTAGAAAATTCAAGATGCCCTAAATCACCCCCTATTCTGGCAAGGATGATCCCTATGATCACATTCAAAACTATGAGTCGCTGATGATATTGCATAGATGGGACAATGATATAATGTGTCGAGCCTTCTCCTTAACTCTAACAGGACATGCTCGAACATGGTTGAATAGTTTACCTGAGGCCTCGATCTCTTCATTCGGTCAGCTCAAAACAGAATTTGTTATGGCATTTATGATTAATACTCGGAGAAAAAAGGACGCCACCTACTTACTCAGTATTCGACAGGGGAACAAAGAAACTCTGCGTCAATATGTGGATAAATTTTGGAACGCAACCCTCAAAGTTCATGATTTGCCAATTGCAATGGCAGTGTCTGCTATGTTACATGGAACACGGCTAACTCCCTTACAAGAATCATTATCTTTGGACCCACCAACATCCCTAGCAGATTTGTTTGCTAGAGCAAATAAATACGTGCTCCATACTGAAGTTATGAGAGTTGTAAGTGGGAATGAGGACAAAGAGCGGAAAAGAAAGGAACGCGATGATGAAGAAGACTCTAGACAGGTTAGGGGATCAGATATACCTCGACCCCTGTTCCACCATTACATAAGACTTCTTCAACCTCAATCGACCATACTTGCAGCCATCGATGGGTCAGGTCTCATTAGACTCCCGAAAAAGGTTAACCATCCCATGGGGAAGAATAAAGAAGAATATTGCAGGTATCATAGAACTCATGGTCATTCCACTGACCAATGTCGGGAGTTGAGAGATCAGATTGAGATGCTAGTTCGTGAAGGACATCTTCGAAGCTATGTATTAGTCAAAGACAGGGAGCCTCGAAGAGGAGAAGATAGACAGGAAGAACGGGAAAGATCAAATCAGAGACATCAAGAGAGAGAAAGGGATTACAGAGAGAATCCACCTCTAGACAATGAACTAGTTCATGAGCCCATACATGTCATCTTCGACGGTGAAAATATGGCAAGGGACTCCTCCTATTCCACCAAGACAAGCCACGAAAGGACATACCCTTAGAAGAAGGCAGTCAGCCACCATTAATGCCCTCAAAGAGAAAACTGGGAGCAAAATTCAGACACATTGAAGAGAGCCTATGTTAAAGATCGAGAAACTAAACTTTTTGAAATTGTGCATGACCTGTGTATTTCGTGCTCAGAGGCAACAATAAGACCCAAAATGAAATAGTGGATGTACTCACTTATTTAAAAAAATGTCATCATTTTCATTACACATTGCTTTATGAAAGTTTGTTTGCTATGCTTTGCTTACAGGAAATAAAAACAAACTCAAGCCCGTTGCCCTGCTCACGACCTGGCAATGAGGGAAAAATAAACTCAAACCTGTTGCCCCGCTCACAGCCCGACAACAAGGGAAAAATACAGTTAAGCCCATTGCCCCGCTCACAGCCTGGCAATGAGGTAAAAGTACATTCAAGCTTGTTGTCCCGCTTATAGCCCGGCAACAAGGTAAAACTACACTCAAGCCTGTTATGCCGCTTATAGCTCGGCAACGAGGTAAAAGTACATTCAAGCCCATTGCCCCACTCATGGCCCGGTAATGAGGTAAAAGTACAGTCAAACCCATTGTCCCGCTCATGGCCCGGCAATGAGGTAAAAATACATTCAAACCCATTGTCCACTCATGGCCCGATAATGAGGTAAAAGTAAATTCAAGCCCGTTGTCCCGCTCATGGCCCGGCAATGAGGTAAAAGTAAATTCAAACCCGTTGTCCCGCTTATAGCCTAGCAACGAGGTAAAAATACATTCAAGTTCGTTGCCCCGCTCATAGACCAGCAACGAGGTAAAAGTACATTCAAGCCTGTTGCCCCACTTATAGCCCGACAACGAGGGAAAAACCTAATGCTACCCCATTGTCCCACTCATGGCCCGACAATGAGGGAAAAATCAACTCTAGCCCGATGCACTACTTATAGCCAGGCAACGAGGGAAGAATAAATTCAAGCTTAATTGCCCCACTCCTGGCTTAACAATGAGGAAAAAATATATTCAACCTCGTTGTCCCGCTTACAGCCTGACAACAAGGAATTGAAAAGCACTAAAGCCCAGACATTTAAAGGCATGGTGTTCGAACAAGCTTAGGAGGATGTGTAGAAGATGAAGCGGCTAAAAGAAAAGTAATGTTAAAAAGTTTACAGGA
Source organism: Diospyros kaki (assembly GCA_036245055.1). Taxonomy (NCBI): domain Eukaryota; kingdom Viridiplantae; phylum Streptophyta; class Magnoliopsida; order Ericales; family Ebenaceae; genus Diospyros; species Diospyros kaki. Next base: position 12,817,737 of record BSEG01000003.1, read on the forward strand.
CAAGATACTCTTTCACCTAAAACTCCTGTCCAAAAGAGTAGGGAGCGATTGATATGCCCTGCAAACTTGGAGAGTAACGGGACCTAAAAGAGTTGCAAGACATGGACATGAAACCCAAAGTCCCAACGGGTTGTAGCAGATCAAGGAAACAAGCCAAAGGAGAAAGAGGTCGAGCCGAGGCCAAGTGGGGAGGACCCACCTGGTTATGCCAAGGGGGTACGACACTACTTTGGTTTTTCAGCCATAACTTTCTTATCTAAGTTCCAATTAAGGTGATTAAAAATCCTATGAAAAGCCAAGAGAATTTTCTAAAACTTTCATGTTTTGAGTTTTGAGAGATTCAGACTTCATCAAGTCTGAAATTGGGCTTTAAGTTGATACACTTGCATTATTAAGGCTCAGAGTCAAGTATTAAAGGAAGATGGATCCGAACTAAGACAAAAGGGAAAAAGAAGGCATAACCAAATGGCCCCCTACTCGATCATGACCAAGTGGTCCCTCACTCGATCATGGGGAGACCAATTTTCCCTCACTTTTCATGACCCACTCGGTTATGCTAAGTGGGTACGATACTACTTTGGTTTTTCAGGTATAACTTTCTCATACGAGCTCCGATTGAGGTGATTCAAAGTCCTATGGAAATCTAAGAGAATTATCTACAACTTTTGTGTTTTTTGTTTTAAGAGATTCGGGATAAATCAAGGTGTAAATTTGGAATGAAGTTGAGGTACGAGAACTACTCAAGGCAGAACCAAGGAAAAGGGTAAAATAAGGCATGATTGAGTGGCCCCCCACTCAGTCATGATCGAGTGACACCCCACTCGGTCATGCCCGAGTGGGCTTGGGCCAATCTCTCCTCTTTTCCCCCTCGGATAGGCCACAAAATCATCGAAATGGGCTATGAGATTCAAGCCAAAATTGTCGTATGTCTCCCCTCTCTCCTCTGCTATAAATATGAGGCTATGCCTTCATCACAAGGTATGCACTCTTGGGCCCCTCAACATAATTTCACACTTTTGCTCTCGAGAACTAACTTAGGCATCGGAGGGTTTGTGTGGGGATCCCCACCTGAGCCTTCATGCTGTTCTCATTTTGTAGGTCACTCAGTTATCTAAGGCCACTCAGTTATGGAGGGCCACTCGATTATTAGAGGCCACTTGGTTATGGAGGGCCACTCGGTTATCTAAGGCCACTCGGTTATGGAGGGCCACTTGATTATTGGAGGCCACTCGATTATGGAAGGCTACTTGGTTATGGAGGGCTACTCGGTTATTGGAGGCTACTCGGTTATCCATGGTCACTCTAGATCCACCAGGTCCACCAAGTCATCAGCCCTACCAGACCATCAGCTCTGTTGGATCACCAGATATGCTCGACAGATTCACTTGTTCGCCAAGATTCCCATCATTAAAGGCATGACTCTCAATACATCGAGACTACGGTGATCAACCACACACAAATTGTATTCTCCCACAAAAGAGAAAAAAAAGAGATTATTGTATTTTGGCAACAACACTTACCAAATGAGAATTTCTAACAACCCATATATATAGAGATGTTTTCTCGAAATAAATCCTTTAGGACGGTCAAATAGCAAAAAAAGATTAGCCCTTCAACACATATCATCTAGATCCTTAGAAATCAATATCTACAAGACAAAGTAGTGTCCTCATGAGTATTGCCTAATATTCCTTGAAGCTCCAAACTTATCGAGTCCCTGCGAAGTAACACAAAATTCAAATGAGTTATGTCTAGTATAAGTAATTTCCCAAGACCCCAAAAAGTCGTTTGCATGGAAAGATGCCTTCGAAAATCCTGGGAGTCATTAAAGATCTTGGTTGGGGGTTCATTTTCTCCAAGTAATTAAAATACTTACCTGTACTAGATCTTATTCCACTTACTCATCCGATCCAACTAACACTTATTCATATTTCCCACAATTGTCACATATCATTGTTTATCCCCATAGGTGTACATGTATATAGGCTTCTCATTTCACCAATAAATATTAGGATGACATCTCATGCACTTATTTTCTAAAAATGCTTGAGATTCTAAATCTCTCAAATACCTGTAGGGCATTGGTTAATTCTTATTGGACCACAAATCAAACCATCTTCAAATTCCTCGAATCCTTTGGTTTTCACAATATAATTATTAAGAGATTCCAACAATCCTTATAAAAATATCCCTAAAGATCTTAGTGGGTTACCCAAATTTTCGGCTAGGTCGAAACTTATAGAAATACTTACTTACATCCACCCTCATCCTACCTATACATCAGGTTCTGTTGACAATTGCCTGTATCTCCAAAATGGTTGTGCATCCTATCCTGTCATCAAAACCCCAAAGATTAGTATCACCAAATAAACATTACCTTCTAGGATCCCCAAAAATAATCATACAATTCTTCTTATCATCAAGATACTTTAAAAGTTAATAATATCAACTAGATGCCATAACCATCACATGCCACTATTTTATCCCTACGTGTACATGCGCATCTTACTACTTTGTTACCATCTCACATATTTGTACATGTATGCAATCCTTGAAAATTAAAATCATTCTCCCAGGTTTCGGATCCTGGTGGGGATATCGGGGTTTGTTCTTTGTGTCCTTTTCCTAGCGCTACCCTGCCCAGGAGTATGTCTGTTGTTCCCACAAATCCTTCAATTTCACATAGGTGAGTGGTAAAAGTCATGAGGTTATCATCAGGTCCCTAGGCATGCAGCTCATTCCCAATCTCCTCCCATTCTACCAGTAACAAGGAAATCAAATAGGCTATTTGTAAATCCACTATGTAGGGAACCATCATGTTGGGTAGAAGTTGTAACGACCCACTTTTCTAAATACACAACAATGTGAAATATTAGTACACATCACCTATGGGCGTTATGGAAACCCTTACCAACAGAAGCGTTGGATTGAACTTGAAAGCTTAACCAAAGCTAAATAAGGGGGGTTTCCACTGTACTTCCTTTATAAGTACAAGAAATGCTCATGACCTCCAATACTCCAAGAGACAACACATCACTGTAGGTACAATTACAGGACACCCACACACACACTTCTTACAACCTTGAGTATCCTAACTGCTATTTACAATGCATCATTCGAAAACTTCCAAAGTATCCAACAAACAACTGCTACCATGTTCATAGTACATAGTAACCCCGACTTACACCCTCAACAACATAAAATCCATAGCACATGAACAACATGAAGTTAAACTAAACATTGGCCTTCTTATAGCCCTTTTCTCTTGCTTGTCTCCGGGGTACCTAGCATGCTGATATACTTGGGACGTTAAATGTCCCAGGGGTATGAAACACCCAAGTTAGATAATGACTACTAAGTGAGTGCATCAAAGAAGGAAAGCGTGCATGTAAATGAGTTATGCAAATGGCATGAAACCGCTCGTGGTAGTGACTCTAAGGTGTTGCAATCACCCCTGCTGATCTATCATGTTCTCACATCTCCATGATTTTTCACCAGTCTAACATGAGATCTTGACTTCAACTACCCACACACACCAAGTGATGCATGACAAAGAAAGAGAAAATGCTTGGTTTAAAGGAAAGTCATGCTTATGCAAGTAATCACCCTTACTCGTGTGAAGATAAAATGTTCGGCATGTATCATAAGGATGAAAGAAGCACTCAACTTGAATAATTACCTTTGGAAGCACGACTTACAACAAGCGAGAGTGGTTTTCTCATGGTTTTAACATCGTTTGGCACGATCTACGGTTGCGGCCTGAAATTTTTGACGTGGCCTTTTCTCCCTCAATTCTCCACCAATTTCCTTCCTTCTTTTTGTAGAACTCTCATTTCTTTCTCAAGAACAAGACCCTTCCATTTCCTCCTTACTTGGTGCCCAAAATGAATAACCCTAAAGCCCTTATTTATAGGAAACTCCAACGAACCAAATCGCACCACGTGTCATGTCATCATTCCATCCATGAGCATCCAATCAAAATATGCCACGTGTCCCTAGAGATTTGTGCCTCCACATGTTTAATTAGATTTTCAACATTCTCATCAATACATTCCACATGGTTAATTGAATTTTTCTCATTTCCCATCATAACACTTCAAATCCTATCTCGAAGTGGCCAATGAATGCTTATCACGTGTTCTTAAGGATAAGGTTTGGAGACTTTAGCAAACTTGGAGACTAAGTAAGCTTTTCTTGGCCAATCACGCAATGCCACCACAGTGGGTCATTATGAGCCATCATATGACCTTATCTTATCTTCCAAGTGGCCAATGGTTGATTGCCATGTGTCTTTCAGGATAAGGTTTAAAGACTTTTGGATGGTAAGTCTTGAATTTCAAAATGATCCAACGATGGATTAAATGTTAATTGAGATCCACAATCATGACTTAACTATATTGGAATAAGTTTGGAATCTGCAATCATTACTTCCAAATGGTTTAGTTGGCCCAGTTCATTAATCCAATAATCTAGCTACAAGTTTCAAGAACTATACCTTGGCTCAAACTTTTCAGGTAATTTGCACTTAGGCCCTTGCAACTTGGTCCCTAGACCATTTTTAATTACACTTTTTGGTCCCTAGAAAATGAATAAATTACTCTAATACCCCAAGGTTTTTAGGTAAATTACACTTTTACCCGAACTTCAGTATTTATAATTTTGCCACTGGCTCAAAACTGAACATTTGTCTCAAGGCTTCTATAATCCCTTAAAATGACCTATTTCCTCAAGTATTAGAACCTAATAACCTCAGGTATTACATCATATTTGAGTTTAAAAATATGGGATTTTACAGAAGTTCTTGTAAAATAAGGGTGACCAAGTCCAAAAATTTTCCTATTGCATCCCCTGTGTGCAAATGGCGTCCTTCTAGACATGTGGCCCACCATCTCATGATGGCTTGCTGGTGTTGAGTATTTCTTATATCTTGATTCATTCCTGCCACATAAAACATCCCTAAAGTTAGTCACGTAAAAAGTCCTGACCTGTTCTGTCATCAAGGGGCTCAAAAATTAGTAACATTTGTAAATATCATTATGTATGCATATAATCATGTTGACCTACTTCTCCATTTATATAGGTTGTTTAACATATATCCGTACATGCAGATAATCCTTATATTAATATCCTTGAGATAAGTCCCTTAAACTTCGAATTTCAATAAGGTCTAATAATAGGGTTCATCCTCCAATCGCTTCTATGATCCTTGAGACTTCAAATCCACCACAAGCCTGCAAAACATTTGTTACTATGGGTTCCATAACTTCAAAGGTTTGTAATGGAATAGATAATCAATAAATTTCCTTAGTCTTTATTGGTTCTAAAAATTTAATCAACTTTACCAGAACCAATTTGTTCGAAAACCAAAAGATGGAAGTACCAGCGAACATCTTTAAATTCTGTAAACCACAAATAGAATATCCTCAAAATTGGTCAGTCCAAACTCAAATCAAAACCATAAAGTCGCCACATACCCAAAACATCCTCAAAGTTAGCAAACTTAGCCAAATCGAAACTTAAATCATAAATTCAAGCTCTGATACCACCTGTTATGCCCCATAAATTCCAGGATCGATTTTAATGTATTAGTTTCAAAATTTAAATATAGGAGGCATTAATTAACTAGTTAATGTTTTTCCCATTTCCTTCTGGGATTTAAATGTCTTTAAATTTCAAGTCTAAAGAAGTATGGTAGGAAGGTTTTAGATACATACGAGATATAAACTTGCAACCTTTAAGAAGGAAATGTCATAGCCTGCCTTAGTCTTTCCTGTGATTCCATGTTTTATGTATTCAAGTAGTCAGAATGGCACCACGAAGAAGGGATTTACTTCCTAAGGTCACGTGTTTATTTATTAAGTGGTTGACATGCAAGTGTCCAATGTATAACATTATGAACCACGAGTCTTTCATAGGTGGTGATTTCAAGGATTTTCTTTAGGGACTTGAATGTAAAAGGTAATACGTACATGATATTATCGCTTCCAAAATCAAAGGGAAATTGGTAGTTAATACAAATGGTCATGTGTATTGCCACCTCCTGATTTTACTCTTTGACAAAGCAAGCCAAACAAACTTGGAACTTAGTATTTCTTTTCTTTGGAATTTGAATATGAACATAAATATACCACATGATTAACTTAAAAGCTTATCCTGCTTCAATTCTTAGTATCTTTGTATAAATAGTTGATTTCAAAAGACTTCCGAATAGGAATTTGTGGTAGATTCAAAGGGTCATTTAGTAGTTTGATTACAATAACTTGATTTATTGGAACTTAAATGAAAGAAGAGAAATACTAAGAAGTTGTTATGTCTTTGCCTTTGCTTGCTCCCGGGGTACCTGAAACACTTGCCGCTCTTGGAACATGGAATGTTCCAGGGGTATAAAACACTCAAGTTAGATATTGATATCTAAGTGAATGACTCAGTATTGGTGGTGTATGCAAATGCATTATGCAGTATGTCATGAAGTAACTGGATGGTAGTGATGCTAGGGCATTACAATCACCCCCGCAGGCCATCATGTTATTACAAAGCCATAGCCATCCCTGAGTTGGGATGGTGTGGTCCAAGACCACGTACATGATGCAACTGTTAGAAATCACCGACTGTGAAGGCTTTAATTTTTCCTAGTTCCAATCCGTAGAGACGCAAGCACGATCTCCTCTAAGTCGGTCCACACGATCGACCCTTCCACGAACGCATCGAGTAGTGCTAGCAACCCTAGGCTCCTCTTGAGAGAATCTAAATTTTCTTCTTATCTTTTCATCTTCTTAAGCGGCATATATATAGAGTTCAAAACCCTAATTGTGCCTTGGAAAAACCCTAAACAATTTAGGCTCGGCCCTTAATCACATTGGGCCGACTCTCTCTTTTAAATCATGGACTGGGCTCAACTTAAGTGTGTAACCCCTTAGGTCCACCATTAGACTAGATGTAGGGCCAATTCTATTAGGCTATGTCAAGGCCCAACTTATTAGATTAATTAAACTATTTAATTAAACTCATGGGCATTTTATTTAACCCATCTCATAGGCTTCTTAATTAAACTCTTTAATTAATAGTTTTAGAATTAATCAAATTAATTCTAAAACTCTATATATCATGGTTAACGTCTAGCAACATGCCATGAATACCTAGCCAACGATGAAAAAACACGGATCTTTTCAATTGCAATTACTGTGTAGTAAAATCCTTTCATCAATCTATGTCCCGATTGAATTTAGGGTATGGTTTTATGATGAAACCCTAATGATTCAATAACTACGTATCCATTCTAGATTTATGATTTGATAGGCGAAATCAAAACACATTTTGATTTCCACCTCACCTTGGCAAAGGATTTTCTCAGTCATGAAATCATCGGAATACATAGGACATATTCTCATCTTGTCGATAAGTGATGAATCTTATTTTGAGATTCACAAGCCTTCATATGTGATAAGGATACGCCCAATGATAGTTTGTTAATGACTCCATTAGAATCCAAAAAAGAATCAAAGCGTAACCAGTCAAATATAAGACTACCATGATGTCTCAAGTCTAAGGATCAATCTACACTATTGCAACACAGGAATTCCAATTCGAAATTAAATAATAACCATTAGGAATTCTATAGTGGGTCAGTTCAGTGTACTTATTCTTATAATAAGCACCCACATATATGCACTAGTGTCCTCACACCAATGTCCATGAAACAAGGCATTCTCCTAATTGAGCATGCATCACATGTGCTAGTTTATCCAAGTTATTAGTGTCCAATCCTAATAACTCTATGACTAGGAACATTTAAGATCGAGGCTTGAAATGAATATGTTTCATGATCGTCATCTCTATGCATGACCATATTCCATGAGCCTATTTGATCTACGGACTTTATCAAGTATGGATTGCAATAAATAATGATGACAACCATCAATGACAAATAAAAAACATAATGCCTTGCAATAACAATTGATTGAAGATAAAGAATCACAATGTAAAGTATGATCAATTACATGTAAATATAATTGGCTTGTGGGGCATAACTCTTACAGCAACCCATCTTATGCCACCAGCCATGAATGTAGTGATGTATATCCAAGTGTATAAAAATGCGAACCAATGGTAGTAAATGATATGCAAACCACCCGAATGAAAGTGCAACATGTAAGAGATGCAAGAGGCCAAAAGAATAGGAGTCACCCACCAAAGTTACCTGACCTGGTATTGTTCACGATTGTCGGTTAGGTTGTTCTACATAAAACACAAGATTTCGTAAAACCAAAGTTAAATATTTTTACATAGACTTGTAGGGAATAATTAGAGGGATAATTAGGCAAAATTTCAGGTCAAGAGGGGTTTGCACGCTTTCTCACGTGCCTCCATAAGGGGACCCATGTGCCCTTACTTACCGTAGTAGGCAGTGTGTGTGTTACACGCACCATGTCTTCTTCGGTGATGGTTGCGCAACAACTCGATTTTTCAAGCTTTTCTCCTTCGTTTTAACTCCGATTTAACCCTCGTTTTTTCCTACACCTCCCTCTTTCTTCCCTCTACAAGATTATAAAATTAAATGGAACTTATCTCGCTATTTTTTGGCAGTTCAAGTCCAGATTTTGGTGACGCGCCATTTTCCCGCCTAAGCCTGTAACTCCATTGTTTTTTCACCGATTTCCTTCATTTTTCTTGCAGATTTTCTCCCTCTCTATCAAGAATAGACTCACCTCCCTCAATTCTCTCTTAGAGACCTCTCAAGCCCACAAAAAGTTAGCCCAATCTCACCTAAATGCCTTAACTTTTCTCCCAAAGGCTTAATTTATAAAAGCTTCCAACCAATCAAATTGTGACACCTAGGGGGGACACTTAGCCATTCATGATTGGCCCATGGCTGATATTTTGTTAATTTTGTGGTTATTATAGTTTGGTCCCTCAAAGTTTCCATAAATTGCACTTTTACCCCTTGTAACTTTTGGAAATCTCATTTTGGCCCTCAAAATGCTATTCCTCCATTTTTAAGAATTCTTACAATGCTCCTTACACTTTTGGGTACCATTCTTGACTTCGAAATGACCTCCAAAATACGCAACAATGCAAAATATAAACCGACATCACCTACGGGCGTTATGGAAACCCTTAATCAGCAGAAGCATTGGATCAAACCTGAAAGCTTAATCAAAGCTAAACAAATGGGGTTTCCACTATATTTCTTTTACAAGTACAAGAAATGCTCACGACTTTCAATACTCCAAAAAGACTCAACACACCACTTTAGGTACAACTATAGGACACCCACACACACACCTCTTACAGCCTTGAGTATCCTAGCTACTATTTATAATACATCTTTCGGGTTACATAATAAATCAAAAAAAACCCAAAGCTGGCAAAGCTCCACCTCCTTGCCCACGCTTTGAACTGAAACCTGAAACACCTGATACTTTTGATATACCTGGAACGTGGAATGTTCCAGGGGCATCAACCCAAGTTAGATATTACATCTAAGTGAATGAATCAAGAAAGGAAATATACGTGCGTGCAAATGCAATAATGCTATTATGAAATCCACCTTTGTGGTAGCAATGCTAAGGTATTGCAATCACCCCCGCGGTCATCATAGTCACCCTTGGCTCATCGTAAGAGCACGAGATCTTCCATGATGGCCCAACAACTAGCCACAGTCACCAACACGAACATGATATATGACAAAGCAGAAGGAATATGCATTACCAAGGGAAAATAAGACGTGTAAGCTACAAAGGCATGATATACAAGTCAACACCCTTACCAATGAAGCCAAAATAACCAGGATGTAACAAAAGCATGGAAGAAACACTCACCTTGCTGGTTTGGGCTTGTCGATGCACTATTCCCAGTGTTCGGGAGTGGTTTTCTATAAATATCACAAGTTTCGTAAACCAAACTCAACATATTTTTATATAGGGTTATAGGTAACTAAAAGAGGGTTAACTTTGCAAATTTGTAGGTCAAGAGAGAGGTCCCACATGTCCTCATGCGCCACCCGAAGGTGGTTGACATGCTCACACACGCAGCCCCTTGCCGGCGCATGAGTTGCACGCACCATCCTTAAAAATCGCACAGCTTCGCCTCTTCTTGGTATTTCAGCCATAACTTTCTCGTTTTAACTCCAATTCAACACCCATTTTTTCCTACATGCTCCTCTTTCATCCCTCTACTAGATTATGGAAAGAAATCATACTTACCTTGCAATTTTGCAGACATTTGGCATGCTTTAAGGTAGAGACATGAACTTTTCGACAAGCCTCATTTCCTCTCCAATTTTCTCCCCTGATTTTGGCAGAACCTTCCCTCTATTTTTTGTAGAATTTCCCCTCTCCAAAATCTCTCTTTACCTTCTTAAAGAATATCCAAATGAAGGCTACAAAGGCCTTATATTTATAGAGTTTCCCGACGAATCAAAATTCACCACGTGTTGCGAAGTGATAAGGTTCATCATTTCTCCCATGTGCATCCAACCAAAATACACCATGTGTCCCACTTGGAGGCTAAGCAACTTGGGGGTTAAGCAAAAGACTTTGGACTTGGACTTTACCCAAAACTACATTTGATTTGAGTTTGAAATCCAAGATATTTTGAAGCAATATTTTAAGGTTTCAAGAAATGACGCTTTAGTCCGAACTTTTCACGCTGGGAAGTCTTCATGTTGCAACCCTCAAAATAAATAAATAATTAAATATTTAAATAAATATCAATAAATTTTGTATTTCAAGGGAAAATACGAATAAATATTTGTATTCCAATATATTGAAAATCAGATTACAAGTTTAGTATTTATTATGACATGATCAACATTATTTTTGTGAGATTATGTGCATACATCTTAGTATGAGCATTGAGCATGACTTTCTATGGAACACTACATATCGTGTGCTAGCATGTATGTGAGCATTGCATTATGCGCGTCAGGCGGCTAGTCCGCAGGAATCCCACCAATTTCAGTTTCAGTTTATGTTTTGCTCGCTTGATATCGACCAGGGGGCTAGGGGAGTATTTCCCACAGTATGTGCTTATAGTTTTTATGTATGCAGGACTCAGATCAAACAGGTATGTGTTATCAAATTATGTGGTCCTATGAGTCAAATTTGCATACCTGCATTTAGTTTACAACTTATGTGCATTACATTTTGTGAATGCAAACACATAGTGGTTACACTTAGTACAAGTTCAGTAACTATTTTATCAGTATTGATATTCTTCGATTCATCTTTAGTTATTCTTTCCAGTTTATTACTTGTAGAGCTTTGTAGTTCACCTTATACTCTTCACCGTTTTAGGTCCTAGCAGGGGAGTACCAGATGTGGGGCCTTGCAACAGTGCTCAATAGTGTGTGTACGTGGAGCCGCTCAAGATTAAAGATGTCTGGGAGTTTGTTAGTTTATAGTGTTTGTCAGTTTAGTATTAGTTTATATTTCAGTTGAGGGATTTTCCTTTAAACAGAGTTTATGGTTTTCAGTTTATGTTGACTCATAGTTTTATTGCAGTTGATTGAGATATTCATTTATGGTATTAGATTTTAGTTTATCAATTAGTTTTATTTTATTTCCTGTAGCACCTCTTCTCGGGCAGTTCTAGGAGAGGGGGTGTTACATCCATTTTGCATGATGATTAGATGATGCCCTCATCATACATCTTATTTTACTTTTGAAATATGAATGCTTACTATGGAACTCTTGAATGTTGCTTTTGATGACTACATTATCACTTTATGGATGAATGTTTAAGATATGAAATGTGGTTAAGTATTGACATTTTACTCTTGCTATTGAAGGCTTGTGTCTGAATGAATGCTCATGGCCGATTGATTGCTATATGGTTCTCATAAGTTGGTTTAAGGGGGAGATTCATATGTTCCTTTTATGTTTCCCAAAGGGGGAGATAAAATGATATGAATTGATTTTCAAATATCTTTTGTCATCATCAAAAAGGGGGGGATTGATATTTTACTCTTAAGATTTAAAAGAGTTTTGATAATGACATAATGTTATGAAAATCAATCTTAAAATCTAAAGGAATAAGTTTGAATATTTAAATTCAAAATCAATATCATTTTTTATAATCTCAACTTGCTTATTTGAATATTTAAATTCAAAATCAATATCATTTTGATAATCTCAACTTGCTTTGAAAAGAACTAAAGTTAGGAGATGTTATCATTTAAGTATTCAATTTTTGTAAGTGAGTAGTCGAGTAAGTTTTTGTGTTCTATGAACTATGTCTGGCACCTGTGTACTGTGTGTTGTGCATTTGTCAACTATGTATATAGCCATTTGTCAACTCTATCGACTGCTAAAATTGCTCTAAGTATTCTATCTTGTTGTGTGTATGATGGTAGAAATTTTGTTCATATTTTGGGTGTGTTGACTACGAGAAAGTGTTTGTTGACTATCAATAGATTTGGTTGGTTCTCTGTCTACTATGCTTATATGTCTGTCAAAAGTTGTAATGGCTAGTTTTTGGCGCATTAAATGCTTGTTCAATCACCACAATGGTCGGATTTTTTATTTATCTACCATCAACTATAAATGGGTGGTTAAAGGATCGTTGAATGGTGCTAAACACATTTATTATTTCAACTATCGAGCATTCAAGTTCATCGAGCTTTAAATTTTATACTCTCTGTAATTATCTTTTGGAGGCTTTGTATCTACACTGTTACATTTATTTCAAGCCTCTATTTTTATGTGGAGAGATCTTATAACTAAGAGTTTTTACTCTTAGATTTTCTTATTCATTCTTTCTTGTATTTTACCTAGCGTAAGCTAGAGGGCCCATTTGAGTGGGTGGTTTTGTAATTTTCCTAGTCGCGGACTAGAGGACCAACTCGGCTTGAGTAAGGGGTTGGTAGTGGATTGATTTCAAAATCCTTAGTGGGAAGCTAAGGTAGTGGACTAGTCTTGGAAAGCCAAACTACTATAAATTCTTGTGTCATCTTGTGCTTGTGCTCTTTGTTTATTTATCTTTTCAAGCATCTCTATTTTTCTCACTTGATTCATATATTTAACCTTTCGTTGAAAAAGATTTCATTTTTTATCTTGCGTTCTCTATTGTCAAAACGAGATTGTCTTTATACGATTGATATCTCATCATGCCATTTCAAGGTCTTGAGGTTTAATGAAGTTGTGGTTTTCATAAACGACATCTCCTTTTTATCAAAAGAATTTTTAAGAAAAGAGAATTTTTATTATATACCAATTCACCCCCCTCTTGGTTTTGGTGCCATCACTATACATTTATATCAATATAACCTTAATTATGTGGTTAATGTTAAAGTTAGGTTTGATTCTTAGTTTCTGCATTTGATGTTTATGATAATTCTCATTTGAGATAGATGAATGAAAATTTTGGGATGGATATGAGGAATGTTATGGTTTAGCATTAGTTTTGAAAAGAAAAATTTATTATCCCAGAATATTCCCAAGTTATAACACGCCCGGAAAAATAGGGTGTTACAGTTGGTATCAGAGTGAAATTTTATTTGGAGACTTAGAGGTTGTTGAGGGTTTAGAGATTGTTGATTTAGAACAAATCTTGAGGAAGGAAAGGATAGGAATGGGAGGATTCATCTGTCGATTTGAGGTCATTAATCGAAATCCTTACATGAAATGTTAGGATAACTAGCAACTATCAAGAAGGATTGAGTTATGAATCGAGGAAGATTAGCTTAATATGAAATAGCTGAGCCATTAAGTTAGGAATGGATGATATGAATCATCAATATTTGAATGTAAGGATAATTTAGCAATTCTAAAAATGAAATGTGTAGAACAAGGATCCTAGGAATTGGGTTAAGATAAGAAGCCTAAGATGGTTCGATGAGTGAACTTGGATGTTTCAAAGGATAAGAAGACATGTGATAGTCTGGAGGGGCTTGGAAAACTCCATGTCAGAATGACATTCGAATTTGAGGATTTTAGAAATTGATTATGATAGTATAAAATTGAGGTAAGGTTACCTTGAGGAAACTATTATTTCCAAAAATATAACAATTAAATTTTATGATGTGGGGTCCACTCAAGCTTGGTGTCGGGTGAAGTAAGGTTGCCGTGAGAGAAGATGCCATAAGGGAGTTTACCACAAGGATGTTAACCATAAGGGTGTTTGCCACATTAATCTGTCTCGCCACAAGGATCTTGCCTTAAGCTCCTTTGCCTTAAGACTCTTGCCATAAGGATTCCACTTTAAGCACTTTAGCCTTAAGGATCTCGCCGCAAGGATTTCACCACGAGCACCTTCGCCTTAAGGATTTCACCACAAGTATCTATCTTGCCGCAAGGATTTCGCCATAAAGATCTATCTCACCGCAAGGATTCCGCTACAAGCACCTTCACCTTAAGGATTTTTCCATAAGGATTTCGTCTCAAGCATTTTTGCCTTAAGGATCTCGTCGCAAGGATTTCTCCACAAGCACGTTCGTCTTAAGGATTTTGCCACAAGCACCTTCACCACAAGGATCTATCTCGCCGTAAGGACTTCGCCACAAGAACCTTCGCCATAAGGATCTATCTCATCACTAGGATTTCGCCCTGTTAACACTCTAAAATGGGAATCCACACCCATGATGACCTTCTGATGCCTAAGTCAGTACCGGATCAAGATAATTGTTCACAAAAATAGTAAAGACGTAGTCAGAGTTGTACCGAATTTCACCCCCCTTCAATGTCCTATAGTTCGATATTTATAGGACGTGATTCTCAAGGATGCATGGTGTTGATACGTGTCGCTTGTTGAACGAGCCATGCACGAGGTGTGTGGCTGCAATCAAGTCTTTGTCGCAAGGCCTTATAGCACACTGCTGTAATACCCAAGAATTTGCAAAAGGCTCAAGCGTAATTTATCTTAGAGCTAAAATGAAATTTATAAATAAATTGAGGTTATAGGGTAATTTCTTACCATTGTGAATGACCAAATCGACTGCAAGGAGTGACCTGGAGCTGAGATATCTAAGGAAAATGATATGGTATTAACGAGCATTTCAAGGCAAGATTTATGGTATCAAAAGAAATCGAATCAGAGATAGTTTTTGGTACAACTATGATTTGGGTTGAAAAATTAAATTGTTGTAAAAGACTTCTAGGAAGTCAACGGAACCCCGAGGAGGTTCATATTTTGCATAAGCAACAACCCTTAAGTGGTTTCGAGAGGAAACAAAAGAGGTTTACACTCAAAACGTAAATTTAGGCCTAAGTGCAATTTCTTAAATTTGCTCGAGGGAGGTCGAAATGGAATTTTCTCGGAATCTTCAAGGATGCAATGGAAATTATAAAACTTATGGGTTGTAATGGCACTATTGGGAAGCTCAGGGGCTTCAACGAAAGGACCAAAGTGCAAAATGGAAGTAGACTGGGGTCAAAGTGCAATTTTGCAAAAATTTTGCAAAGCTTAGGAAACCATGGCCAACCAAGCTACTGGACAAACCTCCCATCGCCGCTTTCGGCCACGGGGAACTCGAGGGAATGGGTTGAAGGACCTCAATTCTAGGCCTAGGCCAACAATCTGTCGTATTGTTAACAGAAATGGCCAAACTTTCGATTGAAAGTGGACAGAAAATTGGGCCATTGAATCTGGGCTTGGGGGCTTTTATTGAGGGTTTTGGACTGATCTGGGGAAGCTAGAAGCCTCAGAAAGGTTGGATGGACCAACCATGGGTGTTTCGAGGCTCGGATTTGGCTATAAATACAGGTTATGGGATGGTTGAATTCTTCAAAAATAAATCTCTCAAATTCGAGAGTTTGAGGAAAAATTGAGGGAAGTGAACAAGGGAATTTTGTTCCCCATACCCAGAGGATCATTTCTGAAAAGCTTGGTGAGATTTCGTGTTCATTTGTGCTGGTTTTAAGAGTTCGTTAGAAAATCGAGCGAGTCATGAATCCGCATGTTTGAGAAACAATTGAGGGAAGACGATAGAGGGCTTTTGTTCCTCATATTTTTAGCATCATTTCTGGAAAGTTTCATGAAGTTTCAAGTTGATTTGAGCTGGTTTTAATAGTTCGTCGAAAAGTCGGGGTTCGCCGGGGCCAAACTGAAAATCAGTCGATTTAGCCTTTTTCGGTGGGTGTTTTAATCATCGAAGGGCTCCATTGTGATCGGCTTAAGGAGATCTTCAAGGCTGTGGAGTCGGATCAACCATCGGAGTCATCGACAAAGTCGTCGTTGCCAGAAAAGATGAGCAGAGGTAAGAAAAGAAAAAGAAAACAGGAAAAAATAAGAGAAAATTCTAAAAAATTCCATAAAATTGATAATATTGTTTTATGAATTATTGTGGAGAAAATTTTTGGAAATTATTTTAGAAATATTTATTTTTGAGAAAAAATGTATTATGGAAATTAGAAAAAAATAGGAGAAAACTCCAAAACAATCGAGAAAAGTTCTAGATTATCTGGAATATTATCTTATGAATTTTGGTGTAAACATATTTGGAGAAATATTTGATTAGGTATTTGGTTTAGATTTTTCAAAGAGAAAAATAGAAAGAAATAGAGAAAAATGCAATGAAATTATGAAAAAATAGGTTTTAATGTTTATTTGGATAAATATGATGGATGGGGTGTTTTGGGGCTCAAGATTGAGTGGTTGTGCAAATTTTGAGGTTCAGCACAAAAATCGAGACGATGCACATTTTTCGAAGCATTCTGAACTTGGTGCGAAAGGTAAGTGATTTATGCACATCTTGTCATATCTGTACATATATTGTTGCTTCCATGGTTATGATATTTCATTCAGCATAATATTATTGGCATATCAATACTTGTGTCGGGATGGGATGTCGCCCTAATAGTGTAGCCGTGATTCCCCAAGGGCAATTGATGGAACAACGTTAGGATTATCCTGAAAGCAGGTCGGGATTCTACCTAGGGTTTCGTGCTGGCCTAGTGAGCCAGGGAAGCTACACTAGGGCATATGATTGTTCATGTTATTGCATCATGGATATATATCATGTTTTTAAACTCTCACTAGACAATTCATCTTTTAATTGGGTTATGCCCCTAGAACATTCAAACATTCCATATAGGACTTGTAGCTTAGGCAAGGAAGTGATTGAGAGGTGACAACACGTAGTGACGTGTCTGATGGACTTGGCAAGATGATCCTGGTATTTTGCTTCTTCAGGAAGATTTGGATATGTCTTTAGCTATATTTCATCAAGGATTACTCTTGTTAAATGTAAGTATGGCTCAATGTATACTTGAGGTATTTAGTTGCTATCTCTTGATGATGAGTCTCCATGTGTTTAAGTATTTGAAGATGTAATGCTACGGATTCTTATGTTATGATTAAAGTGAATTCGGTTCTGTACGATATCAGGTTTCGATTATTGCTTCCGCATTTATGATGATTACCCGTCTTAGATTATTGATTCTTATTTTGGTATGCTGAGAAGGTAGAACGAGATTGTCAGGGAATGATTTATATTGAGTTTATGTTGGAAAAAAATATATATCCCCGAAATTGTTAAGTTATTTAACGCGTCGAAAAAGCGAGGCGTTATAGTTGGTATCAAAGAAAAATTCTATTCGGAGACTTAGAAAAGTCTGACTTGGTGATTAACTATTATTTCAGTTAAGGATTCTCATAGTTTAACCCTATTTGGAGATTTAGGGAATAACAACTTGGAGACTTAAAGGGATCTAATACGGTTACAACCAATTAGTAGAAACCCCAAGTATGTGATTGGGGTAATAAGCTGTATATTATCTTAGTTACTTGATCGGTCAGATGAAAATTTCGAGGACGAAATTTCTTTAAGAAAGGGTGAATGTAATACCCGAGAATTTGCAAAGGGCTCAAGAGTAATTAATTATCTTAGAGCGAAAATGAAATCTACAAATAAATTGAGGTTATAGGGTAATTTCTTACCGTTGTGAATGACCAAATCGACTACAGGGAGTGACCTGAAGCCGATATATCTAAGGAAAATGATATGGTATTAAAGAGAATTTCGAGGCAAGATTTATGGTATCAAAATAAATTGGATCAGAGACAGTTTTTGGTATAGCTATAATTTGGGTTGAAAAATCAAATTGTTGTAGAAGACTTATGGGGAGTCAACAAAACCCCGAGGAGGTTCATATTTTGCATAAGGAACAACCCTTAAGTGGTTTCAAGTGGAAACAAAAGGGGTTTACAGTTAAAATGTAAATTCGAGCCTAAGTGCAATTTTTTAAATTTGCCTGAGGGAGGTCGAAATGGCATTTTCTCAAAATCTTCAGGGACACAATGGAAATTATAGAACTTGTGGGTCGTAATGTTACTATTGGGAAGCTCAAGGGCTTCAAAGAAAGGACCAAAGTGCAAAATGGAAAGAGGCTAGAGTTAAAGTGGAATTTTGCAAAATTTTGCAAAGCTTGGGAAGCCATGGCTGACCAAGCTACTGGCCAGACCTCCTATCACCACTTTTAGCCACGGGGAACTCGAGGGAGTGGGTTAAGGGGCCTCAGGGCTAGGCCTAAGCCAACAATCGTTCGTATTGTCGACGAAAATGGCCAAACTTTTGGCTGAAAGTGGCTGAAAAATTGGGCTACTGAATCCGAATTTGGGGGGCTTTTATCGTGGGTTTTGGACTAATCTGGGGTTAGATGGACTAGCCATGAGCATTTCGACGTACGAATTTGGCTATAAATAGAGGTTATGGGATAGTCGAATTCTTCAAAAATTAATCTCTCAAATTTGAGAGTTTGAGGAAAAATTGAAAGAAGTGAATAAGGGGCTTTTGTTCCCATTGATGAGGGGTTTGCCATTAAAGAGGGGCGATCGCCAGTTGGGAAACGCCTGAGGGGTGCCAAAGGGGTTGAGTCGTCTGTTGACGTGCCATCTAGTGATCCTCCTTCGGTAGACCGACGGGCAGCGTACTGCTGGGTAGAGGATTGGGTTCTAGGGGGTTTGTCAAAATGTCATGTGCTAGAGTTTGGGTTTCGAATAGAGATGGATGTTCTCAAGTGGTCACATCGACAGGAGATAAGACACATCCAAGAGGCAACAAAAAAAAGGGTGGGGACTTAGGTGGCTAAGGTGATAGGCGGCTTAAGCTAGTGGCTGGAGGATGTGGACGTGTCGTTGATTCGTTGTCATGAGATTATAAGTTGACTTGGCCGCCAACGTGAGGATGCTAGGGTGGAGCTTCATGATTCAATGGCGGAGATTGCCCATCTGAAAGCGACGCTCAAGGTTGCCCAATCGAAAGTTGAGGGTGGCAGGGCTCAGATGTTGGAAGCCATGGATGATTATTTGGAGGGCTACGAGGAAATGCTACTTTACATTCGAACATTGTTCCCAGGCCTAGACCTGCAGCCTTGAAGCCCTTTATAAGGGTCGAAGGCGGCTGACTTGTTGATCTGACTGAAGAAACACGCGCAAGGACTTCAAGGGGAATTCCTGAAGTTAGGGTGGACTGAGTTGAGGAAGGTGTTGCCGACGATGCCGAGCCTCTGGCCGAGTTGGGCTAATTTACTGCTTTCTTCTTTTTGTAATAGCATAGGTTTCTCACCATTTCCTTGGTAGCCCGATTTTGTTAGGGCTTCGATATTGTGACTCGCTATTTTGCCGCCTTTTGATTTGCTAATCGAAATGAGATGTTTAATTATTTTTCTTTTTCATAAGGCCTCTCCTTTGCTCTGATTTTGGTGTGCCACACTTTTCCATAACTAGGCTGGGACCCAGCATTGATGCAGTTACTCCTGAGTTAAGTGCTAGGGTTGGCACCCGATCTTAGGGTTCAGGGAAAGTGTTTTGGAGTGTAGACTTTGGCATTTTGCAAAGGTTTGGGGAATTGTGTACATGGCACAAGATTTGAGGTTATAAATGAGGTGACGTTTCAGTGGTGCTAGGTGTGCTACTTTTGCGAGACATTTCGTCATCTAGGTGTTCTCTTAGCACGAGGAAGGACTTGTTTGGTCATGGTGGGAGTGACCTTTCAATTTTCTAGGCAGGGATATGACCATATTGATAACACGATATTTTAAAGCCTAACCGTATTTAATTCTTTAGGGAATGGTGAGGATCTTCTGACCTTTGGGTGATTGCCCTTAAAAATGGGAGAAAGGCCCTTGGTTCTTTCCATGTTGTCCCCCTTCGTTTGTGCCTTGGTTTTGGGAGACTAGGGAAATAGGGTCGATTGTTTTCAGTAGGGGTTTTCTATCTAAGAGAGGCATTTCGACCAACGATGTCATGGATGGGGATGAAATCGGAGCAGTAGGAGCCGAGAGGTCTGAGGCTAAGCGTGCTTGTGTGAGAGTAATACTAGGATGGGTGAGACATGTTGTGTCTAGAATGGTTGATGCGACTTTCCTAGAGTTCACCTTTGGATGAAGCACCATGCTCCAGCATCTGAGTACTTGGGTCTTTGATGTCAACATCCCTAAGCTGGAGGCGGGGGGCCGTTTGATAGCTCCAAGGTTGAAAATAGGAAATCTTTACACCACCTGGGTGCTGGGTTTTCTTAGACTTTCTTCAAGGGCGGCTGCCGAGCTAGAGGAATCCGACCTCTTTGAGGATAGGATGTCAAGCGATACAAAAGAGTTTCAACCTTTGCCAAACAGCCTATAAGGGAAGCTATTACTCACCAATTACAGGGGGAATGTGTCCTATAGCGACCACTGCTTGACCTTGCTTTTACTTCAGATGTGTTATTAGATGTTTGTGTCTTGTAGCGGTTGTAGTGTGATAAGCAAGTGTAAGGTAAAATTGTTACAGAGTTTGTAATCAGATGTAAGTTTTGTAATGAAATGTAGGTGTCTTATGGGTACCTTGTTTTTCTGTTGTGTCTTGCATGCTCTTTTGGCAATGACGTCTCCTATCCTTTATGGCCGCATCTGATACAAAGTACTTTCGAATCAGACTGAGGTAGACTTTGAGATCCGATGTGCTTGTTTGCTGCAAGGCATAATTTTAGATGTTTGTGTTTTATTGAGTAACGGCAGGGCTGACTATGTTAGTCTAGGTCCTGAGCATGGTTTAATGGATGACCAAATATGGCTCGAGGTACTGTGCACCTATCTGATACAAGGCATGGCTCGATAGGGCTGAGGCAGGCTCAAGGTGCTTAGAGTAGTGGTGGGGTTGTGTCGGATATCCACGCGGGGTGGACAAACCATGTCGATCTAGGTCCCGAGCACAGTTTAAAGGAGGAACGAGTCTGGCTCGAGGTGCTATGCGCCTGTCTGACACAAAGTGTGGCTCGATAGGGCCAAGGCAGGCTTGAGGTTCCTAGAGTAGTGGCAAGGCTGTGTCCGAGGTCCTCACAGGGAGGACTGACCATGTCGGCCTAGGTTCCAAGCATGGTTTAAAGGATGATCGAGTCTGGCTCGAGGTCCTGTGTGCTTATTGGATACAAGGCGCGTCTCGATAGGGCCGAGATAGGCTCGAGATGCCTAGAATAGTAGCGGGGCTATGCCCTAGGTTCGCGTGGGGCAGACTGACTATGTCGGTTTGGGTCCCAGGCACGATTTAAAGGAGGACTGAGTCTGGCTCGAGGTCCTGCGTGCCTGTCAACACTTGTATTTGACTGTTTAGTAAAATATGGAATTTTGGAATACCTCGTTACTTTTGTCGATTTTGCTAGCTATTCATTTAAACGTTCGTCTTTGTTGGCATGAGTGCTAGGTGAGCTAGGATTGCGAACAACTTGGTCTTGCCTCGAGTGGGTTAAGTGAGACTGGAATGACCCAGGGTTTGCTTGTGACTATTTGATACAAGGCAGGTTGAGGTGATACCAAGGTGATTGGAAGACGGGGATATACCGAGGGATCCTGAGGACTGCCATAAAAAGAACTTGGGTTTGCACCCGCGTAAAGACATAATAAGTAGTAAGTGGAACTAACCGTCTTTGATTAAATGAAGCGTATTTTAATAGAAAATCCCGAAACAATGGTTGCTTAGCTACAGTCTGTCCGTGCATGGGCAGCGTTCCGTGATCTGGGCTGGGGTTTCTTTGTGGGTTTGGCCAAGTGCTAAGCTTTACCTCCAATGCTGTTAGCAATCTAGTGAGGTAGGTTTGTCATGGACAATCTACTCCAGGCAGGGGCTTAGGCCCTTTGGGTGGAGTGCTTCTATGGGTTGGGAATGGCTATCTGACTGTTTGTTTTGCCTATCTGGCTCTATTATGTGCACGCTAGGGTGTGGGCTTGATTGTTTGTTCCGAATGCTTGCCTACTACTCGCGAGGGTTCTGTTTCCCTTATTATCCTTGTTGAGCCCGGGGCCCCAAGCCTTGAGGCTATCGTGGTAGCACTACCAAGCCTCCTTCTGGTAGGAGTGAAAAGCCCTGACCTTGTTGTCTGAAACTTGGAATTTCATGGCTAGATGGGGAGTGGATACTATCATGCCCAAGGTATTTAGAGAGGGAAGGCTAAGGAGTTCGTTGTACGATTTCTGGCACTCGATGACTAGATACCGGATACTAATTGTTTTGATAAGGGGGTCACTCCGAATGAGGTCAACAAGTCGATATAACCTCTGATGCTTACCTGTTCTCCAAAAAAGTCAATCAGGTTCCCATGGAATAGTCTTAGCTCCTTTTTGGGGATGCCCATTTTTCATAGCGTCAACAGGTATAACAGGTCAGGCGAGCTTCCCTAATCCACGAGGACTTTCTTTACGAAGAAATTTGTGGCGATGATCAAGATTACCATGGGATCATCAAGATTTGTATGGACGCCTTCGAAGTCCTCATCAGTAAAGGAGATTGTGGGATGTCGGGCCATCCTCTTCAGCTCGATGCTATCTATCGACATCACTGCCTCGAGGTGTCGTTTCCTTGCTGAGCTTGATTCTCCCCTGCCTGCGAAACCTCTAGAGATGATGTCAATGACCCTGGCTATTGGATTCCCCAGGGGTGGTCTGACATTTTGCCTGTTGTTTGTTTGGGGTCGTCTCTGAGGGTCACGGTTCCTTTGCCTATCCAGGTTGCCCTGTGGGGACCGCCTTCAATTTGGTCTGTAAACATATTGGTAGAGGTAGCCTTCCCTAACCAGACCCTCTATTTGGTCCTTTAGGGCAGCACATTCTTCGATCATGTGCCCAAACATATGATGGTAATCACATTGTTTGCTGGTGTTGGTATTGCCATAAGGAGGTTATTGCTTGCTGACGTCTGGGAGGGGGATGACCCTAGTGTTGTAGACCTCTCGAAAAATCTGATCCCACCTGCTTGTGAGGGGGTATATGCGTTGTAGTGTAACCAAGGCGGTTCGGGGGCCCAGGGTGGTTCTCTCTGCCCTTTGTTGTGATCTTGGATTTCTTGTTTCCAATAGGGGTCTCTCTCGGGGTTGAGCTGATGCCTGGTGAAAGGTCCTGACGGGGGAACCGATTGCGCCCGTGCTTGTAACTCGACTTCATTGTGTCGAGCAGCCAAGGCTTCCTCCATGTGGATAAATTATGCCTTGTGCAACCGCATGGGACCCAAATCATTATTGAGATTTAAGGTTTTCGTAGGTAAATGGTTCCTAGAGGTTCAGAAATGATTGGGAATGGGGATTGATTAAACTAGTATGCTTAGTCAAAAACTCGAAGCGCGAGGAGAATTCGAGGAAAGGATCTTAGAATACCTTAAAAATTATGCACGTATATATATATATATATTCTTGAGGGAGTTCAACATAAAACTAAACTAAACCAAATGCATTTTTGGAGTTACAATGAGAAGGTTCCTTAAGTTTTGTTCCTTCCTGACCAAAGGGGGCGATCAGAGATAGGATTGTAACGGTAGGGCACAGGCTCAGGCGATGGGTCCATCCAGGGGCAATTGGCACCTGCAAGCACTTCGACACTCGAGTGAGTAAAGGAGTAAGGAAAAGGCAGCGTATCAGTAGGTCAGAGGTTAAAACATACCTTAACTCTAAAAAGAGTTGGCTGATATAGGAGGAGGAGACGTCCTCCAATACCCATGCGTCGTGCATCTGCAAGTGATAAGACTGAGTATCCGACGCTAATGAAGGTTCCCAGGTGATGACATGGTGGCGGCGGGACCCTTATTAATGTGAATGGGATCCGCTATTAATGAGGATGGGATTTGAGGCTAACGCGCGAATACCCAGTATAGTCTTCAATGATGTTACAATAAGCTGGTGCAAGGTTCAACCATGAGGGATAGGCCGAGAGAGGGCTAAGAGGGAAGGCCAGATAGGGCTCGGAAGGTGGGCCGAGATTGGGCCCGAAAGATGGGTCGAGATTAGGCCCTGATGGTCCAAGTTTATTATTCATCATCTAGAAAACGAGGCCAACCCTGTGAAGATGCAGGCTATCCTCGACACAGCCCCAATGAGGAATCTAAGAGAAATGCAAAAATGAGTCATTTTATTTAGGGCTCTTTCCCAAACTCAGGAATTGTTTGGTTTCCAAAGTCTCAAGAGGCTTTTGATAGGCTCAAGTAATACCTAAGCTCATCCCTAGTGCTAACCAAGCCTGAGTCGCATAAGCCCCTCCACCTTTACCTTGTAGTAGAGGAGAAAATAGTGAACTCGATCTTAGTCCAAGAAGAAGATAAGAAGCAAAAACTAGTGTATTACACTAGTAAGAGACTAACCAAGGCTAAGATTTAGTACAGCTTGATGGAAAAACCTATCTATGCCTTGATAACATCAACTTGAAAGCTAAGACCTTATTTCTAAACACATCATTGTGATTGTCTTGACAAGATATCCCTTGAAGAAAATCTTGGGAAAACCCAATCTCCTGGGAAAGATGCTTAAATGGGCAGTAGAATTCATTGACTACATCATTGAATAACAACCTTAGCAAGCTATCAAATGAAAAATTCCTAATTGTCTGCATCATTAAGATAGCGTGGATTGAGCCCTCAAAAATTCCAACTAATGAATGATGGTCCCTAGAGATTGATGAAAGCTTAAAGTCGGGGGGTAATGGAGCAAGTCTGATCGTAAAGAACCCTAATGGCCGAACTTGGTTGTATGCACTACAATTTGAGTTCAAGGCTTCCAATAATGAGGCATAACAAGAAATCCTTATTACCTAGCTTGACCAAATAGGAGCAAAATACATATAGGTGCAATCTAATTCTAACTTAGTTATGCAATAGGTGTTAGGGGAGTTTGAAGCCTCAGAGGTGGGAATGACTTGGAATCTAGCAGAACATATCAGTCATACAGGCTAATGATAAGCTTATTATGAATGCCACTATTTTAGAGAAGATTATGCTTAGTTAAGGTTTTCTAAGGATAATAGAAGACACTATTGAGGATTCTAGAGGTCTAGAACCCACACTAGCTAAGAATGATTGATTTAAGTGACTAAGGCCCTTGAGGTTTAAAAAGGACAACTCATGTCCTAAGTGTGGTTCCAAACACCCTAGCAAGAGATACCAAGGAAGAAAAGATGTGTGCTACAACTACAGGGAACTAGGATACTTTGAGAGAAATTGTCCCAACCAAAAAATGTTGTAGAAAAGAAAACAATAGGAGAAAAGTAATAATAGACCCATTGATGGTGGGAGAAGGCTTAAAGAAAAAGGGCAATTGCCCAACAAAGTATACAATGTGATTAGATCAGCAACAACGTTAGACCCTAAGGTAGTTTAAGGTATTCTTTTGATCTTGAATACTCCAATGCATATTCTAATGGATTTGAGCACTATGTGTTGTTTTATTTCTTATGTCATTGTGTGGATTTTGAAATTTGTCGACGTTCAAAATTAGTCGACCATGATTCGTTGGCCTGCAATGATATCATAGGTCTGAAAAAGTGAGTATGAGATATCTGGTTCAATTTTCTGAGCCGCCGGTCCGTCCCTGCAAGGTACTCCAAAGCTCCAGTTAGTGCATGAGTAAAAATGAATATATTCAATGTTCGTAAGTCTTTTCTTTTTTTGTAGAAAAAGATACCTCCTCCTCCCCAGGGCTAGTCGATATACATATATGAGAAGAAGCCCTTCTGCATGCGCCATACGTGTGCAGGTGATGGGATAGAGTAGCTGGCGGGGATGTCCCTACAACAGCAAGGGCTGACGAGACCTTCATTAATGTGGATGGGATCCATCATTAATGAAGATGGGATCCGCCATTAATAAGGATGGGATCTAAGGTGAACGCTCAAAAAGCCAGGCACGGCGGCTATGATGTTGTCACGAAAAGATTAGGATGGGACTAGTATGGGCTGGCCAGATGGGCTGAGGAAGCAGGCCTGAATATTCCAGCTGGGGCGGCCCCTGGCTTGTTAGCGTATCGGGGCTTATACCCTTTTTGTTACACGAGCTGGTTGGCAAAGCCAGCAAACTACGAGGATCACTAGGAGCTTGCTCAAAGCGTAGCTGGGAGCTTGCCCGAATACAATGATAAGATGGAGGCATTACTGGGAGCTCGCTTGGTCTTATTGTACCAACCTAGTCTTCAGTCACGCATGGGCTCATTTTGAGGGGCTTAGCTTGAGGCCTCTTGGCTCTTAAGTGGTTGGGCCGGCCCACCAAGTTAAGGCTAACCCACATAGAGTAGAACAGGAAATACCCGTAACAAAATTGAAATCATAAAACTTAGAACATCAAATGGTCATAATGACGCCTATAGGGTTAATTGTTAAGGTCAATATAGGTATTGGAGTTATGAGATTGAAACCATAGGCTTGAAGTTTATAATTGATCTAATCTTGTTAAAGATCTATAATTTTAATGTTACCATTGGAATGGATTTTTTATCAAGGTAAAAAGCGAGAAAATATTGTCTTAAGAAAATTGTAAAGCTTAGCGAGATAGATAAGATAATTGTTACATTTTGTGGATAAAGGATTGGAGAATATCAAAGGTGTTGTTGCCAAAAATACAACAATTAGAATTTTACTCAGTAAGGTAAACTATCGTATGAGATTCTAACACGTGGTTGATCGAGTAAGGAAAATAGTCTCTGAAAGCTACCTTTTCCTGAAAGAATCTCTCGTAAAAATGGGTCCTAAAAGAAGTTGTGTCCCAAAAGAAGTTGCTACCTCGAAAGAGTTTTATCCCGAAAGACTAAGGTCTAGAAAGAATTGTGCTTGAGAGAACCGAGGTCCCGAAAGAATAATACCCCCAAAAAAATTGTTATCTGCGAGAACTATACCCCAAAATAGGCTCTAATTTCTCTTAGGGAGAGGATGATCCTTCCGTAAAGAATTGCAAGGGAAAAATGAGTTAGAAGTCTAGCGGGGAGTATTCACTTGCTAAGACTCTTCGATGCCTAAGTTAGTGTAAAAAATGAATGAGGTTGATTCTGAAAGAAAATAGAAAATGTCTCGAAAGAAAAATGGTAAGTCAAGGTGGTTTTTACCCAGTAGTTCCCAAAAGTCCCTTTTGTTATCTTGTACCTTGGCTATTATAAGGTGCAGATCTCGAGGGG
This sequence comes from Diospyros kaki, assembly GCA_036245055.1. NCBI lineage: Eukaryota > Viridiplantae > Streptophyta > Magnoliopsida > Ericales > Ebenaceae > Diospyros > Diospyros kaki. The sequence goes on from BSEG01000003.1 coordinate 12,845,065, forward strand.
GACACGTGGCATTGATCGCATATTCGTCAAAATACATTTCAAGAGAGACCTAAAATGGTATTTCGAGAAGGTCCTTCCATGCTTCCGGGATGGTCTCTCGGGGATAATTTTTCCCCTAAAAGAACTTCTCAAGCATTTAACTAAAGGCTTCTCTCAGGATTTCCCAAAAGTTTTATTTCAGGTCTCACCCAGAAGATTCCTTCTCGATCCTTTTGGGGAGGTGCAATAGAAATTTGTAAAAGGAATTTCTTGACTCGTTGCATTGTGGACCAGGTTAACCCAAAGAGGTGTGAAATTCCTTTGTGATGATAAATGTGAATGAAGTTTATAGGAGCTTAAATAGATGTTGATCACAACTCTAATTTTATTGCTACTTGATGGCATTGGAGGATGTTAATGTAGGTGTTCTAGACCCAATTAGATTGGGCATGTTGTACACTGACAATTGTAATCATGTTTATTATTTGAATAAGGAGTTGTTCAAATTCACAAGAAGTCATTCTATTAGTTTCTTGTTATTATTATAATAACCGAATGAAACTAGATAGAAGTCCATATGATGTATACTATGATTAATCTATAAAGATGTGAGATGATGCATCACAGTTTTCTAAACATCATTAAACGTCCCAAGTCGTAACAATGTCAAGAATGGACATTAACAATTGCGGTAAGACTTGTATGTGTTATGTTTTTGCTATGTGATAGCAATGGGGGTCTCACACCCATAGGCATGGGGATGCTTAAACAAGTATATAGGTGACCAATGTTGGAGAACATGTTACTGGACATGACTCGTCATGAGAATCTATTTTGGTTATATGTTGATGGTATTCTCATACGAGATGGGTGTAACTAATCCTTGGACCTGAGGTTGTCACGATCATCTCATAAGAAGACCGGTATGCTTTGACATCATTTCGATGGGCCTAGACAAAGGCTGCACATGGGCGATCGTTGGGTATATCGTGAGGCTTATGGAGATGGGTGCATAGCCAAGATGGGACTCATCTATCCCTTGATAGAGGATGATGTATCTAAGGCGTCTTCGGTGGATATTCACTTTAAATCCATGGGCATGGTGAAAGAGATCACTAAAGAGTTATTGATTTACTTTTTATTAAGTGAAGATATCTAGATGACAGAAGAAAAACTCATGTGATCGTAATCAAGCAACACATCGTCATACTTGAGATCACATAGGATACATTGACGAGATGATTGAATTACACGGTAACCATGCTCGTGAAAGGTTATTTGCGGATTATGAATCCTTCTGAATAATTGGATAGGCATGATGCCTTGTTGGAGGCCAATCTTGTCTTATGTGTTCATACCGACACATTGCCAACATATTCAGAAGCCTAATGAATCATACGCAATAGGTACGGTCCCTGACTTAAACCAAGAGAGTGGACGTATGGTTAAGTGGGACAATTCGATAAGAAGTTGTGCCGTCGTAGGTTCTCATGAAAAAATGACAAATAGACATAATGACGTCAATATGGCGAGGAGTTGTTATAATGGAAAGAGTTTCCTAAAATGGCAATTGATTAAATTAGGAAGGAGTTTCTAATTTAATAATTTTCTATTTGTTGGAGTGACAAATAGGAAATAAAATATATTTGGGCGTAAGTTAATATTTGGATTAAATTAGATTTGGGTCAAGTATTAAAATAAATATTATATTTGAACTAAATTGGATTTGGGCTAAATATTAAATAAAATATATTTGGGCTTGAATTAGATTTGGGCCAAAATATTTTATTTAAACCTATAAAAGGATTTGGGTCATTTAATAATACTTCTAGTTGGATTAGAATAAGCCCACTTAAGATTCTAATTGAATTAGAATTAATGGGCTATCCTTTTATGGGTTGCCCAAAGTGAAGAGAGTTTTTGGTGTAGTTTTTCAAGAGTTGAAAAACGTATTGTCGTTCACTCTTCCCCGTTTCTTTTTGGCATCGATTTGAAACGTGGGAATTCTTTTTCGTCCATACACAAGCCGCAAAAAGGAGAAGGACCTAGCACTTCTATTCCGTTCTCCTTGCCAACGAACGCGTGCTGCATATCACGAGTTAGAGGCCGGATACTTTGACGACTCGAATCCGCGAACGACTCGAAAATCTAAAAGTTATATTTATTTTATTTGTATATGAATGATTTAATTTCGAAGTTGATCCAATCGCCGGGATCGGGGTAAGGTTAAAAATTTTTTAACTACGCTGCTTGCCCCGTAGCGATCTTGTTTTACTTTCAGAGGATTTATAGGTTATAATGATGCTTCCAATATAGGTCTAGGGTTTGTTCTTATTCAAAAAGGCTAGTGGTAACAAATGAGTCTCGATAATTGAAGGCCCATGAACATAATTATTTGACCCATGACATGGAATTTGTTGTAATTATCTATGTTTTCAAATTGTGGAGGCATTATCTATATGTGGAACGATTTAAGGTATATACGAATCATAAAAGACTCAAGTATTTATTTTCTTAGAAAGAGTTGAACTTGAGGTAGCATTGATATCATATTTATTAAAACCTTATGAGATAAAGTAGAAGTGCTAGGGTAAAATTGTAATTACTCAAAAGTTATATGTGTGTGTGTACGCGTGCGCGTGTGATTTACTTATGTTCTTGAGTATTCTTCCTAAAAGAATTAAGGAAATAAAAGAAATGAAGAAAGAAAGAAGAAACAAAAGAAAGCTAGAAGGAAGAAGAAAATGAAGGAAACTACTAGAAAGGTTATTGAAGCAAACCAAAGCACGTTGGGTAAGACATGAAAACTATCAGAAAATGCAAAAGACATTTGTTTCGCATGTTGGTAAGTTAAACTTGTCATTGCTCTAATTTTCTTTCACTTTTCCTCTAATTCGAAACAGTAATCCTTTTCCTTGCACTTCTAAAACTGTTGGGTTGGCTTTGCATGCATTGAATAAGCATGAAGTGTTGAAGAAATCAAAACGACGGCATACTCAGTCAGGGTACCACCCTTTAAAAGTAATTTTGATAAACCTTGTTCCCTAGTTTTGTTGATTGGAGGCTATAATCTAATTCTATGGAATGTCTAGTATGCTGGGGAGGTCTTGCATGTTTTTGATTCGAGTAAGAATAGACTAGAAATTAAAGTTTAAAAAGAAAAGGTGTGCAATTTTGGGTCAAAGTAGTTATTTCCAAAAGGCAATGGTTTTAACTATAATTAGCTAAAATTCAAAGGTTGAAAATTGAAATACAATTTAACTGCAGGGGCCTTGGTGAAATTACATGTGGAAGTTCTTAATCCTTGAAAAATTCTCGCTCTTTCAAGTAGACTTTACACAAGAAGACTTTACATGTGGAAGATCTTAATCCTTGAAAGATTCTTGTCATTGGTGAAATTAAGGTAGTCTCATCTAATGTTTTTATGTACAAGGATCCCACCTAGATTTCCCACCCAAAGGTTCACATCTTCCATTCCACTCAAGTCATCTCCAAATATATTGGTGACCTAACACAAACCTCATTATGACATTCAATAGGAAATTAAAGTTAAGAATTAAAAATATTTCTATAAGGAATATTTGAACAAGCTCTAAAAATTAAAGGTCTGTTCTCTTTACTGTTTTCATATCGTTTTCAGTTTTCAGTTTATCAAGACAACGAAAATGTATTTATTTTTATATTTTCAAAAATAAGAAAAAAAATTATAAAGAAAATTCAAAACAAAAAAAAGTCATTTTAGTTATTTTTCATTGTAAACATATTCAAAATTTTCAAAACAAAAAAAATGTTATAGACAAAAAGAACGCATTTTCAACAATCTCAAAACAAACACTCAAAATAAAAATCTAAAAATAAATTTAAAACTCAAAACTGAAAATTAAAATACAAAGAGAACAACCCTTAAGTTTTTTATTTTCTAAGTGAAGACTCAATGATTGAATAAAAAATTGAAAGTGAAAAATTAAAAAGTACGGTTGCGTTCTCTTTGTTGTTTTCAGTTCATTTTTAATTTTTAATTTTCTAAAATAATGAAAATGTGTTTACTTTGTCATTTTCAAAAATGTATTTTCGAAAACAAGAAAAAAATTTATAAAGAAAACTCAAAATAACAAAATGTTATTTGGGTTGTTTTCAACCAAAACATTTTCTAAATCCAAAACATGGAAAACAGAATCTATTTTCCATGTTTTGGCTCTAAAAAAGTAAAGGGAAAAAAAGGAAAGAAGGAAGAAAAAAAATTTATTCTTAAATTTTAAAAATAAAATTATATATTTATTTAAAATTTAAAATAATATAGTATATTTATATTATAATTAAAAATATAGGATAACATATAGTATATTATTAAGTATATTACACATATTATATATAATAATATTTAATATAAATTATCACTCAAATGTTAACAATTTATTAATTAAATTTATTATTTTATTTTAATAATAAAATTTTATTAAAAAGAGTTAATTTTATCATTTAATAATTAAATTCATTAAATAAAATATTATAAAATATTTTTTCTCAAAATTTTCAAATAAATGAGTTTTCTAATGATGCAATCTTATCATTTATAATCATATTATATAATATTAGTTCACATCTTTAACTTTTATTTTGATGCTTTCTATTTATAATCACATTATGATTGCACTTGCTATTTTTTTCAAGTTAATTTATTTATTTATTCAAAATTAAATAGTTTTAATTTTTTGGATAATTAAATTCATTTAATAAAATGTCATTAAAAAATTATTTTCAAAATTTCAAAGAGAACGCATTTTCTAATTTTCTGTTTTGAGAAATAATTTTTCAAAATGACGAAGAGAACGCATTTTTAATTTTCTGAAAATAGACTATCAAAATAAAAAATTAAAAATAAATTTAAAACTCAAAATTAAAAATTAAAAAGTAAAGAGAATACAACCTACTTTTTACAACTAAATGGGACCTTAGAATTTCCAAAACATTACCTAAAATTTTCAAAAAGTGTTTGAAACCAACGTTGCCATTAACCATGTTTTTGTACCTCTTAAGCTGGAGATTTCATAAGCATCAAAACGCTCGATAGTTGTACTTGGATTTGGAATGCTCGAGAAAGTTATATTGGGATTATCATTTTTGTATAGTTTCTCACTACTCGTATACTCAATTTCGATAGAGAAAATAAATCACAGGTAGAGACTTTATCTCCCTGCGTGTGGTAAAAAATCGAACTTACGATCTATTAGTACGAATCCAACTTACCATAATCTAATTATTTAATCTGTGACTGAAAGCAACCATCTTCTTTGGCTGAGATGTCCCACATGTTTAAAATTTTTTCCCACAAAATTAATGGGCACAATGACTTGACAATTATTATAGTTATTTTTTTAATATTCCATAGTTTGATTTGAAAACAACCCTTTTGAAATGTATTTTTATGTACGAACAAGGCTAAATGGCCCGGGAATTATTGTTAATAAAATAAGGAGTCAGCTATCGAGTAGGGAAGATGGTGTCACCTCTCTCTCTCTCTCTCTCTCTATATATATATATTTGAGGGGAGATCTCATAATTATTTACATGTAAATAAAAAATTAAAAATTTAAATAAATATTTATTTGATATTGTTTCACTATTATTATTGTAACCTATTCTTCGGGAGTAGTTCATCCAGAGAAGTCTTCGAGAATTCATAGCTCCCAACCTGTATAATAACAACTTATTTTTCCAAATAAAAACAAAAAAAAGACCCTAATAATTATGTAAAACTATATATATATGTCATGAAATTAAGTATGCCATAGAACCCACTCAAATAAATAGTTTTTTATTTAAATTTGGGACCCCTTATAAATATAATGTGTATGTGAACTAAAATCTATTTAAAATACTTAGAGACTTAAAATTATGAGAAAAACTCAACGGGAGACCTTATGAAAAAGACTTAAGGGCAAAAGATCTATCCAATAAATATATATTGATCTATTCATCAGAAACTTAAAGAAAAATTATGAGAAAAACTCAACCGAAGACCTTATGAAAAAGACTTAAGGGCAAAAGATCTGTCTAATAAATATATATTGATCTATTCATGAACTCACGAGAAGTCTAAAAGCTAAAGATAAAGTATAAGAATAAAATCTCACACGTAATCTCAACATACTTCCGTGACAAGAGCTTTGAGAGAGTCATAAGTTCTTTCAAAAAAGTCTGTCGTGGGCTAATTCCTATAACCAAGAAGGCAAACAAACATATTCAAAAATTACTTTGGGAGTCATGCAAAAGATAGAGGTTATCTATAGAAGTTCAAATCCAACTAGATCACTTAATTCCTAGGGATGGTTATCAACAATCCTCCAACTTCTCTATAATAAACAAACCACCTTATTCTGCAAAACTAGATCACTTTTACCTACAAAAAATAACTTTACTAATTAACTCTTCTAAATATAGAGATTTGAATTAAGTATCAGAACGTTTGCACGAGAAATACTCTCGTCTTTTAATTGTTTTATTTCTTACAGAGTCCTGATGGCTTGAAAATAATTTCTCGACACCTAAATTTTATTATTATATCTAGATAACAATAAAACAAAAATCACATTATTATTCAATTCACAGCTCCAAACCTAAACCTATATAATAACAATTTATTCTTCCAAGTAAAAAAAAAAAAAAAGCCTTAATAACTAACTAAGCAAAAGTCTATATATATAAGATTGTGTTACATGTATCGACAATATGATAAGTTTAATGGTTGAATCGGATTTCATCCGATGACAAAATCCGATCGAATTTCATAAATTAGCCTTTATCATCAATCATCAAGGTGCCGGAAACGGGAGAAGCTCAGACTTCATGAAACTCGATCGAGTTTTATCCAGAGACAATAACGACAAATTATGTGAGAGTATTTTTATCATTTGATATCTTTAATTATTATCTCGATAATCTAATTATTTGTACATGTAATATTTTATACATATATATATATATATATGATGAAATTAATACGTCCATTAAAGGGAACGGTGGGTCCTGTTTCTTTCGGTTTGACCATAATTTTTAAAATGTTTATCTTCAGTTCATCAAACAAAATACATGAGACGACAAGGTGGTTAGTAATGACGTTTGATATTTCTGTCTACACGCTTCCTTTTGTCTGTTGTACTGCCCAATTCCATGAATTTCAATCTTTAAAAATGTTTTATTTTTCTATTTCTTAAGTCAACGCTACAATCACCCTCCACTCACATTTTTTTTTCTTTTTTTTGCAAGTATAATTCACATTTCAGTCGTCCAACAAGAATAATAATAATAATATTATTATAATTTAAATAAATTCAATAATATATTTAAAGATAAACTATTAAAACAACATCATATTATTTTTCTTAAATAATCTAATCACATATCATGATATAATCAATTGACTTTTAATATCATATCATAAAATAATCTCATACATTATCATTGTACCAAATATATTATCTTTTTCTATTTATTTGAATTTAATAAATCAAAGTGGGTATATTTTTATCCTTTTCTATTTTTGTTAAAAAATGAGTGCTCATCATAATTATCATTGTACTAAGTATTCTATCCTTTTTTATTTATTCAAATTTAATAGATGAAAGTGGATGTATTTTTAATTTTTTTATTTTTGTTAGAAAATGAGTGCTTGTGGTGTCCGAGTCACATCATAATTAAGTCGTATGTTAGAGATACAGTTAAAATGATTTAATTTTAATAAAAAGTAGTGCTGACCATGTTTGAAATATAAATAAAAAGATAAAATTATGTAATAAAATAAAAATAAAAAAATGAGATACTTTAGTTTAATATTTAATTGGGATTTGGCAAGCCGACCATGCTCGAAAGAAGAATATTTTGGTTGGTTTGTCGTCTTGTGACTAAACAAATCAAGCAAGTTGCATGATTTTTAGACGTTCAAGGATTGGAGTACAATTAAGTGATATTTTTTTGTAAATTGGGTTTGGCCACGTTGGATGTACTTAGGGCCTGTTTGATTGGCCATTTTTTCCATGGAAAATGGTTATTTTCCAGACAAATTCCAACTTTTACCGTGTTTGATTAGCTAAGTTTTCCAGAGAAAGTAAATTCCAACTTTCGGTCACGTGAGGCGAATTTCTCGCTTTTGCTGGAAATGGTTTTCCTAGGGGGGGGGCTGGTTTTTCAATTCCAGGCAATTCGCACAGCACATCCCGCTTCTCTCAACCTCGATTTCTCTAGGGCTTTCTTCTCCCATTCAAGCCAGCTTCGTCCCCTTCCTCTTCGTCGCCATTCTTCGCCGAAGTCAAGCCCATACTTGGGCTTCATCGCCATCTCTGCAGAAGATCATCTTCAATTTTGAGTTTCACACCACCGATGCATCTTCATCTTCTTCCACGGTAAGGTTTCCATCTTCGTTCTGTTCTTATTTCTGTAGATCCGACGAGCGATCTTGGTCTTCGTCCACCGGAAGCGATCTTGTTCTCTGTTTCAGCGAGTGATATTGGTCTTTGTTTCAGCGAACGATCTTCGTGTTCGCCATCTCCGCCGAAGTCGACCTCCGATTTCGACTTGCAGACCGCCGTTCATCCTCGTTGCCATCTTCATCCACGGTAAGCTTGCAGATCGGAAGCGATTTTATACCATCTTGGTCTGTTTAGGGTTGCTTTGTCTCACATTATGCATAAAATATTTTATATAAAAATTGTGTCTCAATGGATAGGCAGTGGCGATGCCTTATCGTATACAGTTCATTTTTTTATTTATTGAGCAAAGAAATTCCCCTTCAAGATATCATATATCAAGACATCATACACACGTACACAGGACTTTTGACTCTGCTGTTTACTGCCTTTGGGAGAAATGATGATATTTTAGCTTCCATTCTTTTCTATTGCATCCAGATTCGATTTTAACCTTCCTACAAGGTTGGAGATATGTAGTAGGACTAGCTATCGCATGCAGAAGTGTAGATGATTTTGATTACTATTACTATTGCTATTGTTAAAATATTGTTGGAGTTGTTGCACTGTGTTTGGGAAGGGCATGGAAAAAAAGAAAATGGGTGGTTAAGGGCTCATCTTGTTACTGTGCGTGAATAAAATCCAATTCTAGTTTTATTTATCTGTCTATTATAAGGGAATAGTTGATGGTTGCAGATTTGGTGGATGTGGTAGATATATGGACTTATTTATATAGCAGATTTGGCACTCAGGTTTGTCTCAACTTTTAGGAATTCTACTCTGTTTATGCTTTTTGCTCATATATTGGGCTGAATTTCTTCCTTCCATTTCTTACCTAAAGTGAGTTTTTAGTTGGATTGGAAATGCAAAATAGCAGGATGGCAGGGAATGTAAAAAATGTCCCGATCCACATTAATTATATATTGGCTAAAAGTCTTTATGTCAAATGTGGTCATGTACTAATCTCTGCACTAGGGCAAGTTACCAATCCAAATTTTTTGATTTACAAATTTAGTTTAGTGCCTTGAGTTGTTTGGCAGTTCAATTTTGCAGAATTATCTCTTTAGTGTGAGCTTGTGTTATTTCTCTGAAGAGTGTAGCAATGCCATAGTCTTCTGTGTTTTATCTTATTACATAGAAATTGTGCTAAATGGGGATGAAAAAATATAAGCTGGTACAATTGAGAATTTTTGTGTGTGGAACTAACTTATAAAGGTTTTGGGGACTCAATCAGGCAAGCTGGTGTGACTCTTTATTCTAAAATCTTGTTGGTTATTAGCTAGTTGGGAACTAGAATTTGATATTTTGCAGAATTGTCTCTATATTGGAACCTTCGTATTTCTTATATGAAGGTTTATAGCTTTACCATTTTAAGGAGGAAGGTTGTATGCCCTGTTATTGCCCTCAGGTCTCGGATGCAAACTTCTTTGAGGGAAATATGAGGCATAAATATGAAGAATTCAATACAATCATGTTACTTTACTGCCATTATTATGCTATTGCACTATACGAAAAAAATAAAATATAAAAGAAAGCATCTCTAATGTACAAGGCCGCTTTCTAACTTTTGCTTGCTCTTCTAATTTTTGTTTTGGCAAAGAGGTTGCTTGCACAACTTGAATCTATGACTAATTGGTGGCAGATGAGCAATGCTACAATTGCTATGGTACTAAGGCTTGCTTAATATGATAATACAAATTTGTGTTTTTAAACTTTTCAAGACGGAATGTTTATAGCTTGACATGGTATCAAATTTAAATTTGGAATATGCATTTGCTAACTCTGATCTCTAGTGAATAAATGACCTAAGCTGCCCTGTACTCGTACACTGTGCTTGACCTTTCGGGATTCTCATGCAGAACTTGTGTATGCAACACTCACTGATTCATATGCTGTTTGCTGTTGCAGAACCGATCTGATGTAGAACTTGTGTATGCAACACTCACGGATTCATATGCTGTTTGATTGGCCGGATTCTTCTTGGTTTCTTATTCTATATCTACTATCTATTTTTTTCACTGCTTAATACAATGTTGATATCATTTGATTGTTGTACAAAGTAAGTATTGTAATAGGTTTTTTGAGCATTGTAATAGGTTAGTTTGGATTTGGAATAGGAATTGCAATGGGACTTGTGATTGGTTATTATTTGTTCATTTATTTCCAATCAAGTGATATTTTAAAGATAGCCTGCCTTTGTCTTTCTTTTCAATCTATTGATTTTTTGTTCTAGTAGTTTTTTTTCATTATGTACCATATACATGTTTTTTTTTCCAATATGCACAGTCTTGAACAAAGAAATATATATATATTTATTCTTCAAAACTATTTTTATTCTTCATTCTGATATATATATATTAATATAAAATTTTGATAAATAATTATATATAATTTATTACAATGTAATGATAAAATAATTATATATAATTTATTAAAATGTATTATAAAATAATTGTGTTTAATTTATTAATATATATTGTATTAATGTAAAATTTAATACTATAAAAATGAATAAATTTCAAGGTAAAAAAGGTATTCTTTCCATGGAAAATATTTATTTTTCTAGGGAAAATAATGACAATCAAACACCAAAAGTGAGAAAAAATGACTATTTCTATGGAAAATAATGGCAATCAAACACCAAAAGTTAGAAAAGTATTACAATTTCTAGGTAGAAAATTAAGTTAATCAAACACCTTCAATTGACATTTTCCCTAGAATTTAATTCTAAGCAATTCAATTGCCTAGAAAATATTTTCTTTCCACTCAAATTCCATGCTTGCAATCAAACGCACCCTTAGTGTTAATTGAGCTCAGTGCCGGCGGCTAACATGCATTCACTCATAACAAATAATAGCCAGCCAAAATCCGGTCATTAATAATCTTTTAATATTCATTGATTAATTAAACTAATTAGTACGTACGGTACCATTTATTATTAATCATAAATGATGAGGTGGACGTACGTTACTTACTTCCTAAACAATCGTTATCTTACAACTTCATCATTATATATATACATATATATATATATATATAGAGAGAGAGAGAGAGAGAGAGAGAGAGAGAGGTCATATCGTCTTGTCTTAGGATCTTACGGGAAGTATCGACCTTCTCAGATTTAGACCTGCACTCCTTAATTTTAGATAAACAAAACTTTTCCTTCTAATTTAAGACTTATCATTAGAAGGTTAAGTTGGTAGTGAGTAAAAAGTTATACTAAAGGTTCAGACAATTTTTAGAGTCAAATTCACAAATAAATTTTTATTACATTATACTTAAACAGTCTTAAAATTTAGTAAAAAGATAGAGGCATTCTTGACATATGAAGAATAATATTAATCGTTGACTTTATAACTATATTATCTCTCTTACTATTGTTAAAATTATTAAGTGAAGCTCTTACAGATATGATACAGTGGTAAAGTACTTAGAGTTTCATATAAAGTATCAGAATTCGAATCAGTGCAGCAACTTAAAAGGCAAAATTATTACAAGAAGGTAACATTTAGTTGAAAGGCAATAATAAGACTAAAAGGCAAGTCTCATATAGACTGCATTGAATGTCTAATTCTAGGCGTGTATAAATTGTCTTCGCATATAAATTTACTCAGGGAGTGCATCAACGGGAAGGTTACTCGCCCTTTGAGATTAGTCGGATGAAATTCGGACACTCTAAGTGAATAAAAAAAATATGAATATGATAAAAATACGCTCGTATTTTTCTTTATCTTCTTTATCTTTCTACTCTGTTCAACAACTTAGCAGTTTATTAATTTTTTTTCTATTTTTCTCTAGTTCAACAAACCATCACCAAACTAGAGAGAAAGGAGATTGATAGAAAGGTAGATTCTACATAATTCTCCAAACGTGAAGAAACGAGAAAAGGGAAAAAAATATTGGAAGATTACTAGAGTTGTAAAATTAGAAGGGATCTATTATTTCTCAAATGTTAAAAGTATTTCAATTTATTTTTTATCAAAACTCAAAAGTGTTGAGTGTAATTTGTTCATAAATTTTTATGTGCAGTAATTAAAAATAAATTATTTTGTTATGTTTAGTGTAAAGCTGAAAATCTTGATTATACATGCATATTCAACTATTGTTAGGGAATGAATCAAGGAGAAAAAAATTGGAACAAAATCACACACACAAAAGACAAAATTTAAGTAATGTGGCAAAGAATGTTTATGTCCACGACTACATTAGGTGGCTTTCACTAGTTTTGTAAGATTACAATTACAAGAATTATGTCCACATCTTTATAGACGAAAACTAAGGCAAATAGAATTAGTAATTCAATCAAGATTCCTAATCTATTTAAGATTTCAAAAACAAATCTTCTAATTCCAATTCCTAATCTATTTAGATTTTTGGTACTCAACCCCCGAGTCCCCTTAAGGGCCCCATTGACAAGCAATGGGAATCCTTTAACAACTTTGTGTAGGTGTCATAAATCAAATTAGACTCCATATCTCCAACAATCTCTCACTTGGAAACTAATCTTCAAACAACAACAAACTCTTGTAACTTTGCTTCTTCTTTGTGACCCAAATGCTGTTAGTGCGGTGCCTCCTTGTCACTATCCATGGAGGCCAATTAAGGTAATGCATAACCTCAACTTATCAATGGTGACAACTTTGGTCAACATGTATCTGAGATTCTTTGATTTACTAATCTTCTTCAATGAGAATATCCCATCACCTATTAACCCATGAATATGATGATATCTTAGTTAACTATTGTTTGTTCTTGCATGAAACACTAGATTCTAAGCAAGATGAGTAACACTTTGATTGTCATAGAGAAGTGCACTGTTATTTTGTTTCTTGTCCAACTCTTTTAGGAAATTCTTCAACCAAATCTTCTCTTTGCTAGTTTCTAAGATAGCCATATATCTTGTTTCGGTGGTTAAGAGGGCAATACCACCTAAGGTAAAGACATAGCCAATAGTATTTTTTCGACTATTTGAATCATCACCCAAATTGGCATAAGAAAATCCTTGTAAAGTAACACTAATTTTCTTGAAAGAAAGTGCCATACTTGAAGTGCCTTTTGGATATCATAAAAGCCACTTTACAACATCCCAATGTTCCTTTCTTGGGTTTGACATGTATTTGTTAACAACACTTACTACATGTGCTATGTTGGGCCTAGTACACACCATAGTATATATTAAGCTTCCAATTGTTTATGAATATGGTACTTTGGACATGAATTCCTACTTTGCATCCATCTTTGGTGACTACTACTTAGAAAGATTGAAGTTACTTCCCAAGGAAGTGCTTATGATCTTTGCATCTTAAGGACTAAACCTGCTCAATGCCTTCTCTATGTACTTTTTTTGAGACAATTTTAATGTTCCATCTAACTTATTTTTTTTTTATTTTTTTATTATCATCTTAAGTATTTGCTTAGCTAGTCCCAAGTCTTTGATCTCAAATTTCTTTGCCAATTGTTGCTACAACATGTTAATCTCCTTCTACAACTAGCATATCATCAACATATAACAATAAAATGATATAGTAGTCATCAAATTTCTTGATATAACAACAATGGTCCATCTTGCATCTCATGAAACCATTGTTACACATGAATCCATCAAACTTCTTGTACTATTACCTAAGATCTTGTTTCCAGCCATATAAGCTTTTCTTTAACTTGCACACAAGGTTTTGTTTGCCAAGAATTTAAAAACCTTATGGTTGTGCCATGTAGATGTCTTCTTCAAGGTCACCATGGAAGAATGTAGTTTTCACATCTAGTTACTTTAGATAAAAAAATTTATAGCCACAATACTCAACACTAATATGATAATAGTCAACACTAACAAGAGAAAAAATCTTTGTGTAGTAATTCCCCTTTTCTGTTGGAAACCTTTCACTACTAACCTACTTGTATCTTTTGTTGGCATTATGCTCTTTGTAGACCCTGTACACCCATTTGTTCTATAAATCTTTCTTTCCTTTTGGTAATTTTGTTCATGTCCATGTTTTATCCTTCTTGAGAGAGTTCATCTCGTCTTTCATGGAAAACTCCCACTTAACTGAATCTTTCATCTGCATTGCTTCATCAAATTACTCTGGTTTCCCAACATCATTCAAAATCAAATAGTATGACAAAAAGAGAGTACCATTGTAAAGGTTTAGACATTGCTAGAATATCAGTGAGATATTCGGATGTCCTAGTTCATATCGGAATACATCCCAGCATATCCGAATAGCTTCTGCTTTGAATATCAGTGTATCTAGGTGAACCTTTTTCATATCCGGATGTCTTTCATCATATCCGAATATCCTTCCTGATATTCGGATGACTTTTTCTGAAATCCAATTTAGCTTCCAGTGAGTCCTAATTCAAGTTTAATTCAATTAATGTATTCAATACCTTCCAACATTTAATTCATAATCCAGAACATGATAAGTTAATCATACCCATACCCTAAAACATAGTTCATTGAATCTTTGTATTCTAATATATAGATGAAGATCATATCATGTTTAGCATTATTATAACATGATCAGCATTATTTTGTGAGATTATGTGCATATATTTTGGTATGAGCATTGAGCATGACTTTATATGGAGCATTACATATCGTGTGCTAGCATTTATGTGAGCATTGCATTGCATTATGCGCGCCAGGCGGCTTGTCCGCCGGGATCCCATCAGTTTTAATTTCAGCTCAGTTTATGAGTTGCTCGCCTAGTGGCAACCAGGGGGCTAGGGGCTTTGCCCACAGTATGTGCTTACAGTTTTTATGTATGCAGGTTTCAGTTCAAACAGGTATGTATTATCATATTATGTGGGCTTATGAGCCAAAGTTGCATACTTGCATTTACTTTACAGTTTATGTGCATTACATTTTTATGAATGCAATCAAACAGCAATTATTCAATACAAGTTCAGTGATTTATTTATCAATATCGATATTCTTCGATTCAGCTTCAGTATTCTTTCTAGCTTATTACTTGCTGAGCTTTTGTAGCTCACCTTGTACTCTTCACCCCTCCAGGTCGTAGCAGGGGAGTACCAGATGTGGGGCCTAGCAGCAGTGGTCTATAGTGTGTGTACATGGAGCTGCTCAAGATAAAAGATGTCTGGGAGTCTGTTGAGTTTTATAGTGTTTTCTCAGTTTGAATATATTTTATATTTCAGTTGAGGGATTGTTCCTTAGTTAGAGCTTGTACAGTTTGTACTTTTTAGTCTGTATTGACTCCGAGTTTTTATTCCAGTTGATTGAGATGTCCATTTATGGTATCAGATTTCAGTTTATCAGTTAGTTTTACTTTATATTTTCCATAGCACCTCTTCTCGGGCAATTCTAGGAGAGGGGGTGTGACAGTATTGGTATCAGAGCGGTGTTTTGAGGAGTCTCCCGTACACACATAGGATGTTGGGTAGAGTTTGGACTTGTGTCCGTCAGTTAGATAAGTTGGCCCAATTAGCGATATTCTAAACCCTAAGTGGTGATGCAAGAAGATGAGTAATAGAAGTCGACAACCCTGTACTTGCAGTCATGCTGTTTTTATTCCGGTGGAAGTTCCAGTATCCATCTTGGCTTGTTAGGGGAGTCTAGAAGTGATCTACGGCAAGGAATGGTCGAGATGCAAGGTAAGTTAGTAGGATTAATGATGGTGACAGATACCCTAGTTACTAATCAGGTAAGGGAATCACAAGTTCCCTAAGAAGTAGGAGGTAGTAGAGGCGATAAGCCAGTTGCTCCAACAGCTCCAGTTGTGGAGGCAGATACAGGGAGTCAGCTATTAAAGGATTTCATGGCCTTCCGACCACCAGCGTTCCAGGGAGGCATAAATGTAGTTGCAGTTGAGAATTAGATGCTATCGATTGAGAAGCATCTCCGATCTATTGGTTGTGGGGACGATCGCCCAGTGCAACTTAGCACATTCATGTTTAGAGGCGACGTCGAGAGATGGTGGGAGATTGCCGCCAGAGGTTTGGTAATCAAGAGCCCACATTGGTCGAATTTCAGCAAGTATTCAACGACACTTATTGCCTAGTATGGGTCAAGGATAAGAAAGTTTTTGAGTTCGTTGAGTCGGTGTAAGGTACCAAGACAATGGCCCAATGTGAAGCAAAGTTTACAGCCTTGACTAGATAGGCCTTAGAGTTGGTGTCCACTAAAGTAAAGAATGATGTTAAATTTCAGAGAGGATTGCGTGCTGATATTTTCTATGCTTTTGGAGGAGCTTAGAGTGTGGATTATACCACAGTAGTTCAACAAGCATATGCTATCAAGAAAAATGTTTGAGAATTGCGAGATCAAGGTACATGATAAGAAGCTATTTGGAGACTTAGAAATTCTTGATGCTAGGGATTTTGATTTGATCATTGGCATGGATTGGTTATCACAACATTATGCAAGAGTTGACCGTCGATGGAAGATTATAGATTTTGATCTACCTCGATAGCCGGTTCAGATATATATAGGAGTCAAGCCTATGGCTACGATTCCTATGATCTCAGTTATGAAAGTTGAGAAGCTGATGCGTGATGAATGTGAAGCTTACCTAGCCTTTGTTACCTCAAATGAGGGAAGCAAGAAGAAGTTGTTTGAGATGCTTGTAGCACGAGATTTCTCATTTGTTTTCCTTAATGAATTACCAAGATTACCTCCTTGGAGAGGAGCAGAGTTTACTATTGAGTTATTACTTGGTATATAGCCTATCTCTAAGGCTCCATATAAAATGGCACCTAATGAGCTAAAGGAGTTGAAAGCCCAGTTAGAAGAATTAATAGAGAAGGTTTCATCCGACCCAATTCATCCCCGTGGGGCGCACCAGTATTATTCGTGAGAAAGAAAGATGGATCTTTAAGGTTTTGCATAGATTATTGTCAGTTGAATCAGGTGACAGTGAAGAACAAGTATCCTTTTCCCTCGAGTGGATGACTTATATATTAGACCAGTTACGAGGAGCTAAAGTGTTATCAAAAATAGATTTAAGATCAGATACCATCAAGTATGAGTTACAGATGATGATATTCAAAAGACTACTTCCAGAACTCGCTATGGACACTATGAGTTTGTGGTGATGCCATTTAGGTTGACAAATGCCCCAGCTATTTTATGGATTTAATGAATTGAGTTCTATGTGAGTACCTAAATTGCTTCATTATTGTCTTCATATATGATATTCTAGTTACTCACCCAGTGTAGAGGAGAATACGAAGCATCTTACTATAGTATTGCAGTGGCTTAGAGAGAAGCAACTGTATGCCAAGTTCAGCAATTGTAAGTTTAGCTCACTCAGATTGGATTTCTAGGCCATGGGGTTTCTGGAGATGGTGTTTCAATGGATCTAGATAAGACTAAAGTAGTTATGGATTGGCCAAGGCCAACGATAATGGCAGAGATACATAGTTTTCTAGGACTAGCAGGTTATTATTATAGGTGATTTATTGAGGGGTTTTCTCGTTTATCTTTCCCTATGACTAAGCTAACAAGAAAAGAGAGAAGTTTGAATGGAATGAAGCGTGTGAACGTGCTTTCCAAGAATGAAAGCAAAAGATGACTAGTGCACCATTTTTAGCCATACCAAGAAGTGGAGAGAAATATTCCATTTACAGTAATGTTTCCCATTCAGGTTAGGGTTGCATATTGATGAAATAAGGTTGAGTAATGTTTATGTTTCCAGATAATTGAAGAAACACGAGGTGAACTATCCTACTCATGATTTAGAGTTGATAGCGATAGTATTTGCATTAAAGATATGGAGACACTATTTATATGATGAGAAAGTTGAGATTAATACAGATCATTAGAGTTTACATTATCTTCTATCCTAGAAAGAATTGAACATGAGGCAGAGACGTTGGCTTGAGTTATTTAAAGACTTCGACTGTGAGATTCTATACCATCCAGAAAGGCTAACGTAGTAGCCAATGCTTTGAGTCGACGAGGAGCTTCTATGGCCACGATGATGGTTCAAGAATGGAAGTTATTGGAGAAATGAAGTGCTTTATTTATTTAAGCCTTAGAGGATAGATCAGTGATGAGTTACGCTTGTATGAGGGTGTAACCCTAGTTATTTGATTTAATCGAGAACCAGCAATCAAAAGATGAGAAGTTGACACGGATTTTAGCAGATATTGAGAAGTTTTTTTCCTTTGGGGTGATGGAATACCCTTATTTCAGGGACAGATTTGTATACCCGATAATAGAAATTTTAAGCAAGAGATTTTCAATGAAGAAAGATGTAGCCAAATATATTTCATAAGGTTTAGTATGCCAGTAAGTTAAAGAGAACATCATAAACCCGTAGCTTTATTAGTTCCATTACCTATTCTAGAGTGGAAATACGATAATGTTGCTATGGATTTTTGATGGGTTACCCAAGATGACAAGAGGCTATGATGCTATATTGGTGATTGTCGATCAGTTGACTAAATCAGCCCATTTTCTTCCTTTTAAGAAGACTTACCCATTTTATAGATTTGCAAGAATTTATATTGTGGAGATCGTGAAATTCCACGGTATTCCATCCAACATTATATCAGATCGAGATCCTCATTTTACTTCTCATTTTTTAGGGAGCTTTGCATGAGGCATTGGGATCTTAGTTAAAGTTTAGTACAACATTTCATTTGCAGACAGATGGTCAGTCAGAGAGGACTATTAAGACTCTTTAGGACATGTTGAGAGCCTATGTTCTAGATTTCCAAGGTAGTTTGGATGAGCATCTACCTTTGGTAGAATTTGCCTACAATAATAGTTTCCATTCAAGTATTGGAATGTTCGTATAAGGCTTTGCATGGACGACCATGTCGATCGTCGATATTTTGAAAGAAATTGGTGATAGGGCTTTATTAGGTCCTGAAATTGTTGAGTAGGCATCAGAAAATATTCGAGTTATCAAAGCTAGAAGGAAAATAGCCCAAAACAGACAGAAGAGCTATGCAGATAAGCGACGACAAGACCTTGAGTTTAAGGTAGGTGACCATGTTTGGTTGAGAGTCATGCCTATTAAAGGAGTTCATAGATTTGGCATAACAGGGAAGCTTAGTCCCCGTTATGTTGGTTCGTTAGAGATTTTGAGATGGATAAGGACTTTGGCATATGAGTTAGCTTCGCCACCTCAGTTGTCCCATGTTCATAACGTGTTTTATGTTTCAATGTTGAGGACGTATGTGCCAGATCCTTAGCATGTAATTGACTTTTAGACTCTAGTTAGAGAAGATATGTCTTATGAAGTGATACCTACCAGTATTCTAAAGCGAAAGGAAAAGATTTTGAGGAACCAATCAATTCCTCTTATAAAAGTGCAACGGCAACGACACTCGTCAGGAGAGGCGACATGAGAATTAGAAGAAGAGATGAGGTGTCTTTACCCCTCGTTATTTGAGCAACCAGGTACGAATTTAGAGGACCAAATTCTTTTAAGGAGGGGAGAAATTGTAACGACCCTTTAGAGAGCCCAGTATTTATTCAGAATTATTTAATTAATTGTTAAAGTAATTAATTAAGAGATTTTGTCAATTAATTATTTAATGTGGCAATTTGGAGATTTTGAAGGAAAAGAATAGCATTTATTTCTTTTTAATGTTGAAATTAAGGAAATTTGCCAAGGTAGAAATTTAGATTTTTAATGGAGAGAATAGTATTTAAATAGCATTTAAAGAGCATTTAATTCTAGTTATTTATTGTGGAAATTAAATGCTAGGACATGAAGGTCATTTAAAAATTTGTTATTAGAATTTAATTGTTAATTAAAGTTAGATTGATTAAGGGATTAAGATAATCCATAAGTGAGATGGTTTTGGTTTAAAGTCTCTTAGTTATAAGATATCCATATGTGAGATGGTTTTGGGTTAAAGTCTCCTAGTTATATTAGGAGAAGGAATCCATGTTAGAAAGGGAGTAAGATCTAGGGTTTTTATATAGCATTTAATGGCATTTATTTATTGTGAAAATTAAATGCAAGGGCATGAAGGTAATTTTAGAGTTTTATTATTATTTGAGAGTTTTAATAATAATTTTTGTATTATTATTAATTAAGTGAGATTATGTATTTAAAGGAGAATGAGAATCCATGTATGAGATGGTGTCGATTTAAAGTCTCCTAGTTATATTAGGAGAAGGAATCCATATTATAAAGGGAGTGGGATCTAGGGTTTTTATACCTCTATATATAGAGCCCATTAGTTTAGTTTTTTTTCACGCCATGTGAAGAACCAAGAGGCCAAGAGATAGCAAAGGCTTGCTAGAGTCTTCAGGATCGCTCTAGGGTTCGATCAAAGAGTTCTATCAGGCAAGTATTCTTCCTGTAATCCCTTTCATTATAGGTTCATATCAGTTTTGATTTCAGATTATTCCAATTCTTTGTTGTAGTTTTCAGATTTATATTAGTAAGCAGAGACGTATATATATATATATATGCATATAACAGTGAAGTTATGAGCAAGTTCTATTAATCCTTATCCATTTTAAATTACAAGTTCCATTAATCCTCATCCATTTTGGATTGACAGTTTTATTAATCCTCATCCATTTTGGATTGCAAGTTCCATTAATCCTTATCCATTTTCGATTGCAAGTTCCATTAATCCTCATCCATTTTGGATTGACAATTCTATTAATCCTCATCCATTTTGGATTGCAAGTTCCATTAATCCTCATCCATTTTGGATTGATAGTTTTATTAATCCGCATCCATTTTGGATTGCAAGTTCCATTAGTCTTTATCCACTTTGGATTACAAGTTCCATTAATCCTCATCCATTTTGGATTGCAAGTCCTATTAATCCTTATCCATTTTGGATTGTAAGTTCCATTAATCCTTATCCATTTTGGATAGCAAGTTCGATTAATCCGTATTCATTTTGGATTGTAAGTTCTATTACTCTAGGTTCTAATATCTGGATACCTTGTATCATATCCGGATGTATCTAAAGGTCTTCAAGTATGATATTCGGATGGTTTGTTTATACATACAGAGATGTCAAAATAATATCCAGATGTCTCGCCTGATATCCGGATGCCTCCCTCAAAAGTTGAATTTTTCATTCGAATAGTCTCCAATTATATCTGAATGCCTCAGTGAGATATCCGGATGTCCAGAATCATATCCGGATGTCCTAGTTCATATCGGAATACATCCCAGCATATCCGAATAGCTTCTGCTTTGAATATCAGTGTATCTAGGTGAACCTTTTTCATATCCGGATGTCTTTCATCATATCCGAATATCCTTCCTGATATTCGGATGACTTTTTCTGAAATCCAATTTAGCTTCCAGTGAGTCCTAATTCAAGTTTAATTCAATTAATGTATTCAATACCTTCCAACATTGAATTCATAATCCAGAACATGATAAGTTAATCATACCCATACCCTAAAACATAGTTCATTGAATCTTTGTATTCTAATATATAGATGAAGATCATATCATGTTCAGCATTATTATAACATGATCAGCATTATTTTGTGAGATTATGTGCATACATTTTGGTATGAGCATTGAGCATGACTTTATATGGAGCACTACATATCGTGTGCTAGCATTTATGTGAGCATTGCATTGCATTATGCGCGCCAGACGGCTTGTCCGCGGGGATCCCATCAGTTTTAATTTCAGCTCAGTTTGTGAGTTGCTCGCCTAGTGGCAACCAGGGGGCTAGGGGCTTTGCCCACAGTATGTGCTTACAGTTTTTATGTATGCAGGTTTCAGTTCAAACAGGTATGTATTATCATATTATGTGGGCTTATGAGCCAAAGTTGCATACTTGCATTTACTTTACAGTTTATGTGCATTACATTTTTATGAATGCAATCAAACAGCAATTATTCGATACAAGTTCAATGAGTTATTTATCAGTATCGATATTCTTTGATTCAGCTTCAGTATTCTTTCTAGCTTATTACTTGTTGAGCTTTTGTAGCTCACCTTGTACTCTTCACCCCTCCAGGTCGTAGCAGGGGAGTACCAGATGTGGGGCCTAGCAGCAGTGGTCTATAGTGTGTGTACATGGAGCTGCTCAAGATAAAAGATGTCTAGGAGTCTGTTGAGTTTTATAGTGTTTTCTCAGTTTGGATATATTTTATATTTCAGTTGAGGGATTGTCCCTTAGTTAGAGTTTGTACAGTTTGTACTTTTTAGTCTGTATTGACTCCGAGTTTTTATTCCAGTTGATTGAGATGTCCATTTATGGTATCAGATTTCAGTTTATCAGTTAGTTTTGCTTTATATTTTCCATAGCACCTCTTCTCGGGCAGTTCTAGGAAAGGGGGTGTTACATGAAGTTAAAAGCACATGATTAGGAGCATTCGGGCAAAAGTGCAGATTTTGTAAGCTGCCCGAGGGAGGTCTAGATGGCAAGTTTTTCAGAAATTCCAAAGGGAAATGGAAAATATAGAACTTGAAGGCTGTTGTGGAAGTGTTAGATAATTTAGGGGTATCTAAGAAAGGGAGAAAATGTAATTAAAATTGGGCTACGGGATAAAATGCAATTTTTTAAAATTGCTTGGTGTGAATGCGATCGCCACACATGGGCCGCTGGTAACCACCTCTGGATGTTGGGAAGCTGGCCTAGGGGTGCAAGGATGGTTTTCAGGTGATGATGAAGCTTCAAAGGGTGGCCATTGGCCGAGCACGGCTGTGAAACGACCGATTTTAATGGCAGAAGATTTTTCAATTTGGCCGAATCTTTCGAGGGCTTAGGCTCGCGATTTGGTGCCTCTTAATTGGTTTAGAAGCTAGATCTAGGGTTAAGGGGGTAAGGGCAACCGATCTATAGTGGAAAATTGGGTCAAGAGAGGGTATAAATAGACATCACAAGGCCGAGGGTTTTTTTTCAAAAATTGAGTGAAATTAAAAGTATTTTGGCTTGAATCGAGGCGCAAGGATAAGAGGCTTTTGTTCTTTGTGTTGTAAGGATCAATTCTGGAAAATTTGGGGGCATTTGGTGT
The DNA here is from genome assembly GCA_036245055.1 of Diospyros kaki. NCBI lineage: Eukaryota > Viridiplantae > Streptophyta > Magnoliopsida > Ericales > Ebenaceae > Diospyros > Diospyros kaki. The sequence continues at coordinate 12,868,432 of BSEG01000003.1, forward strand.
AGAAATCATAGGGTTTTAAAGAGTTCATCGAAAAATCGGGCTCGACCGGACCACGACTTGCAACTGCCGTTTAAGGCATTTTTCGGTGGTTGTTTCGGACATTTGAGGGTACCATTGAGGTCGCCTCATCGAGATCTTCAAGGCCCCATGGTCATTTTGGCCAGAGGAAGTCGCCAGAGTCAGAGAAGACAACCAGTCCGGCGACGCGTGGCTTTCACTCGCAGGACTCCTAGGTGGCGCGTGAGGAGTCAATTGGGTTGTTGGAAGAAGGATTACATGATTTTCGAGGTGTGGCACGATTTTTGAGGCAAAATCTAGACTTTTCTGATTTGAGGTGAATGGTTTGATTCTAGCTTTACCCTGTCTTGGAATTGTTTTTAAGTGCGTGTAGTAGGTTCTAGTGAGCGGTTATACCCTCCTGAGCTTAGATTGTTTACAAGACTTTTTACTTGTGATCATCGTGTCAACATTTGCTACATTGCATTAACTGTTTTACTCAAAAATGTTGGTGCATGGCGTGTGAATTTTCATATCATTTGAGGTCGAGTTTCATGTCATTGTTGGGTCCATATGGGGCGGGATAGGGTCTTCTTGAGATTGGGACAATGTTAATCCAGGTGAACAGGTGTCACACTGGGGCACTCGAGGGAATAATGTTAAACCAGGTGAACGGGTGTCACGACGGTGCACTCGAGCGATTAACATTAAACCAGGTGAACGGGTGTCACAGTGGGGCATTCAAGGGATTAAGTATGTCAGGGATATTTGTCAAGTTAGACGTGTCTTGCATGTTATCATTCAGTCTGCCATGCTCGTGTGTCTTTCATGCATTGTATAAACTGCTTCATGCGTTCGCTTAGATGTTTTATCATCTAATATGGGTTATGCCCCTGGAACACTCAATGTTCCAGTCAGGGACAGCTGCGAGGTAGAAGACATGGTCGGTGAGCCAGTGGTGTATATCTGATAATCGTTGTGTCATTTTGGAAACATTGGTACTTATTTTGTTATATGTATGAACAATAGCACGACGATGTTGTAATCATCTTGTAACGGTGTCGTATGTATATTGGTGTAGAACATTTTGTATGTAACTCGTGGTAGGCCACGACTTATTGTTGACTAAGTATTCCGCTGTAATATATATATATATATAGTCTCATTTAGTTATGATTGTTTTATTATTAAACGAGCAAGACTGGAATTCTCGGGGTTTAAACCTGCATGTGAAGATTGTTCTTGACATCACCTCAGGTGCCGGCCATTGTATGCGATGAGTGTTTCATTTGCATGTGAAGATTGTGCTCATAGCACCACGGGTGACGGATTTGAAAAAAAAAAAAAAAAAAAGATCCCCTAGGAATTGCCTTATAGTGACACGCCCGTATAGAGTGGGGTGTTACAGTATTTGGGTGAGAGAAGGAAAAGCGTTAGAGAGAAAATAGAGAGGTATTCGGGTGAGAGGAGGAAGAGAGTGAGAGAGATAAGGGTTCGACCTTATCTGGGTTGGCCCCCTTTTTTTTTTTAAACATAAATGAAATTTACAAATTTTTCCATTTCAATATTTTAAACTACCCAAAGGGATTTAATATCCCTAATTAAATCGATCCTCTGGAGGGGGTTTCGTAAAAATGTCAACTAATTACAAATTGATTGGGACAAATTCGAGAGATATTTCTTGGTTTTAAACATGATCCCTTAGGAGTGGGTCCTCAAACCCAGGGGGTTGACCTACATACACTTCTCCATTTATATAACTATTTAGAAATACACTCTTCATATCCATTTAATATAACAAGAAATTCATGTGAGAGGGAAATGCTAAAAGCATCATAATTGCTTCTAACCTAGTTACGGGGGCATATGATTCTTCAAAATCAATACCTTCTTTTTAGCAGTATCCTTTGGCTACAAGCGTTGCCTTATTTCTTATTATATTTCCATTTTCATCTAATTTATTCTTGAAAACCCACTTGGTTCCTATTATAGATTTATCTTTGGGTCTAGGAACTAATTCCCATACTTTATTTCTTTTAAATTGAACTAATTCTTCTTGCATAGCCTTAATCCAAAATTTATCTTCTATTGCTTGATTTTTGGAAGTTGGCTCAACTTTAGATATGAAGGCTACATTGTTGCAATATTAATGCAAGGATACTCTAGTCCTTACACCTTGACTTGGTTCTCCAATTATTTGATCTAGTGGATGATTTTGCACAAATTTACAACTCTTGGAAAGCTTACCTAAATCATTCCCGTCTAATGATTTCTCTTAATTTTGTGATAAAGAAGTTGATGGATCATTTATAGATTTTTCTTCAATATTTAGTTTCTCAATCTCCTTGGATGGATCTATTGTTGTTGTCTTATTTTCATCTTCAATTCTTATATTTGACTTAGGAGTCTCATTGAATTTTACATGTATGGATTCTTCCAAGGTATTTGTTTTAATATTGTATATTCTATAAGCCTTACTAGTATTTGAATATCCAAGAAAGATTCCTTGTTCACTTTTAGCCTCAAACTTTCCTAAGTTGTCCTTTGTGTTTAAGATATAGCATTTACATCCAAAGGTTCTAAAATAGGATATGATAGGCTTTTTCTCTAATGTATCTCAAATGGTGTCTTCTTTATGTCTTGCCTTAAAATAAATTTATTTAAAGTGTAACAAACGATATTAACCGCTTTGGCCCAAAAATAGATAGGAAATATATTCTTCAAAAGCATAGTTCTAGCCATTTCTTAAAGAGTCATATTTTTCTTTTCAACAATACCATTTTGTTGTGGGGTTCTAGGAGTGGAGAGTTGATGAAGAATCCCATGCTCTTCTCAAAACTCCATGAATAATCTATTCTTAAATTCCCACTATAATTATTTATGAGAGAGACAATTTTATCACTTTTCTCTCTTTGAACTCTTTTAGCTTTCTTAATAAAGCTTGGAAAAACTTCATCCTTTGAAGTCAAAAGCATAACCCAAGTAATTTTAGAGAAATTATTTGTTTCAACATATAATGTTTTCCACCAAACTTTTAGTTTGTGTGGGTCCAAATAGATCTAAGTGTAAGAGTTGTAGAGACTTATTGGTTGATATTTCATTCTTAAAAAGCCTATCAACTATATTAAAATTTCCTTGATTAGGTTTGGATTTGCATAACCTAATATATCTTTTATGACACAAAAAGAATATTGTCATTCTTTACTATTTGACATTATCTCTAGAAGGTGACATATCTTCTTTCTTTGGGAGTGAGATCTATAGATCTCTCTCACTAGTCATGTGTGGTGAGCATCTACTATCCATATACAATTTGTTTCTCATTGTGGTCCTCACGTGCATCTACGTATTTGATAAGATCATGTTTTAGGTTTGGGTACCCATCTATAAACAGGTCCCTTAATCTTTTTTCATTAGGATCAAATGATTTAATTATTCTTGATATATGTGGATGAGGAGCAACATTTAAAATTTTGTGATCTAGCTCATTCATTGTTTGTATCAGCCTTTTGGGTATCCACATTTGTACTATGTTGTTTATCTTAGGTTGGGGTCTCCCTCTAAGTTGTTTTCATTATCTCTTAAGTGTTTTGTACTTTGGTTTGGGTTTTGAATTTTTCTTTAAAATTAATGTGGCTAAACTTTTCTTTATGACTTTCTTTTCAACTAATAATTTATCATTTTGAGTTTTTAATATTTTATTTTCTTCTTCAAGATTAATTAATTGATCTTTTAATTTATCTTTATTTTCTTTCTTAAGTTCTTGTAATTTTTCTTTTAAGTTCTGTATTTCACTCTTTAATTTTTCATTTTCTTATTTATGATTTTTCTTGATTGTTTTTACTTCTTTCTTAATAGATATATATATTTTATATATAGTTCTTTGTATGTTTTTTGTAATTCTTCTAACTCTATGTTATCTTCCTTTAACACCCAGTGTTACCGGTGTTAAGAGAATGAGAAAGGAAGTAAGAACTTCCAAAAATGCCCTTGAGAAAGTAATAAATCCTTGAGAAGAAGGATGCCCTAAGAGAGAAGTATTTTGGTAATTTGGATAATGAAGTCCAATAAAGGGTAATTTGGTAAATTGAAAATAATTCCTAGGAGGAATTAAATTGTGAAGAATGGGAAAATGGTGGATATTAAATTATTTGAGAAAATAATTAATTTTTCCTAAAGTTGGTGAATAAATGTGGGGATGCCACATGGATGGTTGAGATGGAATCTTGGAAGCCAAGTATGGTGTCTTAGAGTGACACATGGCATTATGTGGTCCAAGATAAATGGAGATATTTAAATAAATGCAAAAGAAATTATATTAATCTTTCAAGCATTTAATGAGAGGTATGATGGTGGTGAATTAAAGAAAAACCCAAAAGAAAATGGAAAATTAGTCACTCATTAATGTTTGGAAAATATGAGATTTGTTTAAAGGGGAAAGGAAATGAATCATGTCATTCATTCTTGATGTGTGAAAATTGTCTCCATTTATTAAATGTTGGGAAATTAATAAATCCAATGGATGTGATTAATCCTTGAGTGGGATTTGTGATCCAATGGTGATTATTTATTCTTAGATCATGGCATGGATGGCCAATGTATATATTTATGTATTTGTGGGCAGGCACATATCAATATATGTGTGTGCATATGTGTAGATATTTTGGAAGAAATGAGAAATTAAAATAATTTAAAAAAGTAATTTATAAATGTCTCTCAAAGCATTTATGAAGGCCATCATGACGTTTGGGAAAAAGATAAATGGAAAAGAAAGTAAAATGGTCACCAATAATGCCTGAAAATATGGTGATTTATATAAATGAAAAAGGAAGGATTTATGTCTCTGATAGAGCACATATTTTCATACTATTTAGCCCTCATATTTAGTCCTTTCTGCACATTAGTTGTGTTATTTCATTCATCTTGATTTTATTTCATTTTATTTTATAGGAATTGGGCTTCACACTATTTTATTTTATTTTGCCAGGTTTAGGGCTATGGAGCATGAGATGGGGCATGAGACATCTTGATGGCAATGAGATATCTTAGAAATTGGAGATAGAGAAGCAAGAGCAATTTTGGCAGATTTGACCACCTGCACTTCCTTCAGTGTTTTGGCCAAGATAAAATTCCAGAATGAAGATGATGTCTTCAGAGATATTTTAGAGAACTTCTTGAGCTTTCTGGAATGGTATGGTTTGTCCAAATCCGAGTTCATTTGGGCCTTCAAACAGCGCTTCAAAGTCGGGGCCAAGAAGTTGGGGGCAAATTAGGAAAACTGCACAGATACTAATTCTTTAAAAGGCCACATCTTGGGCGTCCGATATCTAAATCAAGTGATTCAAAAGCCCAAGTTCATCTACTCTTTCTGATCTAAAATTCTTATGAAGAGGCCGAAGCCCAGAACGCGCGAGAACCTTTCCGAAATCGGCCGTCAAGTTGCAGTACCCTAGGGTTTCCTCCTTAAGCTCTATTTAAGCACCTTAAGAGGCCATTAAAGGGACATTCTTGGAAGGGCGTGAACAGTGGCCGACTTCTCTTCTCTCCATTGTTCTTGTGAAGATGGAAGGCTAAGGATCTTGTAATCAAGTTGCAACACCATCCTTGTTCCCGGTTTGAGTCTTTGGTTTTAATGGAAATCTGTTTTGTTTTGTTTTAACTTTGTTGTTCTCTTGTTTCCGTTCTCTCTTGAATCTATGTATGTGTTGATACCGGTTGGATGAATGCATGCATTGTCTTTGTTTGAGAATCCAAGGTTTTTGTGCTCAGTTGAGGCTCTAACTGGAAGCAAGAACAACCTGTTTGGATGGTAATCCAATCAGTCTCGAATCTGTGCAATAAGGGGAATCAAAACTGATAGATTGAACTAAGAGGTTTCTGAAATCTGTTTATTGGTTTTCTTCCAAATCTTTGGCGGTTGTTAAAGGATTTTTCTGATTTTCGATTTGAGGATTAAAACTAAACAAATGGTTTATTGAGAAGGCGATGAAAATTGGGATAGAAGGATTGGTTTGCAATTGATTGCATCTTGATTTATTGTGTTCTTACTAATTTTGTTTTCTGTTTTTCATCAAAAACTTCCCCCCCCCCCGTTTAGCCTTGTTTTGACAGATCCGTTTGAGGTTCGTTGGGAGACGACTTAGGGTTGCACCTATATTGCAAATCCGCATCATCATACTATCTAATCTATTGGTGTTCGACAGCCCCGATCAGATTTTGGCGCCGTTGCCGGGGAACCAATTTCGTTTCTGTCAAAGAAGACTGATTTAAAAAAAAAATTGTGGTTGCTACTTGGTATATAGGTTGGAAACTAGCTGGTTGCGGGCTACTGGTCCAAAGCGAGTTAACATACTCGACACTGCTAGATACAACGCCACGTACCTAGTTTATACCATTAATCAAGAAGATCAAGAAGACCAGCAAAGCAAAACAGAATACTTTCATTCTCTTCTTCTCTTCTTCTTTTTTTTCTCTTATTCTCTTATTCTCGTTGCTGACAGAAAACTCCTATTCTCTTTTTGTAGGAGACCAAGAAGCTGCATCCAAGTGCAAGAGATAGGAAAATTTAACATCCTTGATAGAAAACTCAACAAGTGCAAAACAGCAAACTCCTATTCAGCAGATTTTGACAGCCTCCATGACAGATAGCAATATTTAAGGATTGAGATCAAGAAACTGGTTCTATCCTCTTCCTTTCTCATCCTTACTTGATGTTCTTTCATGTCTTTATGCTTCCCTTGATGTTTTCTTGCATTAAGAGTGGTTTTTGAGGCAAAATAGGAGCCAGTTTTAGGAAAAAAACGATTTTGAGGCAAACAGTTACTGTTCACATTTTTTCACTTACTCCGATTGGGCTGATTTTTGGTGTCCAAAGAAATGGGGGTGTGAGGAATCAATGTCACTGATATGCAGTGAGGAGACCTTTTTTTGGCCAAATTCCAACGTTTAGACCACTTTTTGGGCCGTTTTGTGTTTCTCAGTGGCTGATTTTGTGAGGTTTTCAGTGTTTTTAGGTCCCTCAGTGTTTTTGTGTTGAAAGTTTGTGAAAAATTGCATAAAAAAATTGTCTTAGGGCTTCTTGATTGGTAAATTTTATGTGCCTTATGTTTTTACATTTTTGGTGTGCATAAAAACATCATCTTAGGTCCAGTTTGTGTGCTGTTCTTTGTGAGTCATTTTGAGAATGTTTTTGTGCTGATCTTTAGTGCATGACCAGATCCTCTAAGAACATACCAATTGACCTAGACCTTGAAATAGAAAGGACCCTTAGGAAGCAAAGGAAGGCTAGAGAGTTAGAGCACCCCAAAGAATCTGATAATCCTCCTGCCTTTTCTGCCATTGCATCTGATAATCCTCCTAACCCTGACTTAAACACAATGGCAGCTAATGGGAATGAACACAATCGAAATGGAAATAATGGAAATATTGTAAATCATGGTCATTTGGATGGTAGAACCATTAGAGAATTGGCTGCCCCTGATGTGCACTACCAGTCTTTATGCATTCAATATCCCCAATTGGATGCAACCTTTGAATTGAAATCTGGGCTAATCCATTTGCTTCCCAAGTTTCATGGCCTTGCAGGTGAAGATCTGCACAAGCACCTCAAAGAATTCCATGTTGTTTGCTCCACAATGAGGCCACAAGGAGTTGATGAGGAGCAGATAAAGCTTAGGGCCTTCCCATTTTCATTGGATGGAGCTGCAAAGGATTGGTTATACTACCTACCACCTGCTGCCATCACAAGTTGGGATGGGCTAAAAAGGATCTTTTTGGAGAAGTTCTTTCCAGCATCTCGAACAGCTGCCATTCGGAAAGAAATTTGTGGCATAAGGCAGAATCATGGGGAGACATTACATGAGTATTGGGAGCGATTCAAGAAACTGTGTTCTAGTTGTCCACACCATCAAATCAGTGACCAGCTGCTGATCCAGTACTTCTATGAAGGTCTTATTCCAATGGATAGGTATTTGGTGGATGCAGCTAGTGGAGGAGCCCTCTCTGAAAAGACACCAGCAGCTGCTCAAGAGCTAATCTCCAAGATGGCACAGAATGCCCAACAGTTTGGTACCAGGTCAGCCATTCCCATGAGACAGGCCAATGAGATTGGTGTTGCTGCCATCAATGACCAACAGAGGATAGAGAACAAACTGGAGGAATTGGCCTCCATGGTCAGACAGCTAGCCCTTGATAAAGGACAGTCCCAATCTCAACAGGTATGTGGTATTTGTTCATTATCTTCCCATGTTACTGACCAATGTCCTCAATTGTAGGAGAATACAGAAGCTTGTGCTGGCATTTTTCCAGGAAGACCCTTCCAGCCACAACATCATCAGCAGCAACACAGATATGATCCATATGCTGCCACCTATAATCCAGGGTGGAGAGATCATCCAAACTTGAGGTATGGAGGTCCTTCCAACCAGCCATTCCAGCCACAGCAGCAGCAACCTCAGCAACACAGATTCAATGCACAAAGACCAAGTCAACCAATGCAGCAACCACAACCAGCCCCTAAATCCGAATCAAGCTTGGAAGATATCATGAAGCAACTCGTTGCCAACAATCTCCAGTTTCAGCAAAGGACCGACACTGCCATACAAAATTTGGAGACACAAATTGGACAGCTTGCAACCAACATCAGTGAGCTACGGAGTCAGGGTTCGGGTCAGTTGCCTTCACAGCCAGTTTCAAATCCAAGGGGCAATGTAAGTGCTATCGTTCTTCGCAGTGGCAAGGAGTTGAGCAGCCCACCCTCTCCACAACCAGAATTTGGGCAGCAACAAGAAAGCCAAAAGGAAGATCAGCCTCCTCCCATTCAAAAGGACAAGCAGCCCACCACCATTGATCAAGATAGAGGAGAGACTTCCTACAGCCATCCATTGCCATTTCCTCACCGAGCCACTCAAAATAAAAAGAGAGCAGAAGCTGAGTTAGACAAGGAGATCATGGAAACTTTCAAAAAAGTTGAGGTGAACATACCACTCTTGGAGGCCATCAGACAGATTCCCAAGTATGCCAAATTTCTCAAAGACTTGTGCACCCACAAAAGGAAACTGAAAGGAAATGAAAAGACCAATTTGGGAAGAAATGTGTCAGCATTGATTCAACCTGCCATGCCTCAGAAATGCAAAGATCCAGGGACTTTCACCATTCCTTGCACTATTGGAAATTTGCAATTTCATAATGCTATGTTGGATTTAGGAGCCTCTATTAATGTGATGCCTAAATCTGTGTATTCTTCTTTGCAGGCAGGTGCAGGCACACTGACATCTACAGGAGTGGTGGTCCAGTTGGCAAATAGGAGCACAGCATACCCTGAGGGAGTATTAGAGGATGTGTTAGTGAAGGTAAAAGATTTCATATTCCCTGCTGACTTCTATGTTTTGAATATGGAGGATGATCACACACCCGGACACGCACCACTTATTCTAGGTAGACCTTTCTTGAAAACTGCAAGGACAATAATTAATGTGCATGAGGGTACTTTATCTATGGAGTTCGCTGGTAATACTATTCAATTCAATATCATTGATGCCATGAAGTATCCCTTAGAAGATCATTCTGCCTTGCATGTTAACTTTATTGACTTAATGGTGGAGAAATCATGTGTTGAGTTGTATGATCTTGAGTCTGAATTCCCCACCATTCATAATTTTCCTGATGATATGCATTGCCTTCAGTGTCATGACGGACTCAGTAAGTGTAGTGCTTGTTCTGAAATAGATGAGTTTCTGAGTATTGTTGAGAGTGCACCTTCTCATACTATATGCGATTCTGATGTGCCTCCCATAGAGGAAGTTTCTGTTGTTGAGAATGTATTGCAGGTAGGTGACAACATAAGCAGACTGGTGCCTTCAATTCAACAGCCACCCACCTTGGAGTGTAAGCCCCTACCTGAGAATCTGAAGTACGCCTACTTGGCAGATGGAGACAAGCTACCCGTGATCATTGCTAACAACCTTCAGCCTGACCAAGAGGAGAAGTTGCTGAATCTGTTGAAGCAACATAAGAGAGCCATAGGTTGGTCACTTGCAGACATTCCTGGTATATCCCCTTCCTTATGCATGCACAGGATTCATTTAGAGGAAGAAGCTCGACCAGTGAGACAACCCCAAAGGAGACTCAATCCCACCATTCTAGATGTGGTCAAGAAAGAGGTAAGTAAACTACTTTCGGCTGGCATTATTTATCCTATCTCTGATAGCAAGTGGGTGAGTCCAGTGCAGGTAGTTCCAAAGAAGACAGGATTCACAGTGGTAGCCAATGAGAAGAATGAGCTAGTGCCCATGCGAGTGCAGAACAGCTGGAGAGTCTGCATTGACTATAGGAGGCTCAACCAAGCTACCAGGAAGGATCATTTCCCACTCCCATTCATTGATCAGATGCTAGAGAGGTTAGCTGGAAAGTCCCATTACTGCTTTCTTGATGGTTTTTCTGGTTATTTTCAGATTTGTATAGCACCGGAGGATCAGGAGAAGACTACCTTCACCTGCCCCTTTGGCACTTTTGCATATCGGAGGATGCCATTTGGTCTATGTAATGCCCCAGGTACATTCCAACGATGCATGGTGAGTATATTTTCAGATTTACTTGAGCATTGCATGGAAGTTTTCATGGATGATTTTTCTGTTTATGGGACCTCCTTTGATGAGTGTCTAATCAGTTTGGGTAGAGTCCTAGAGAGATGTGTTGAGAAGAATCTTGTCCTAAATTTTGAAAAATGTCATTTCATGGTTGAACAGGGGATTGTTTTGGGTCATGTTGTGTCCAAGAGGGGTATAGAGGTTGATAAGTCCAAGGTCGATATCATTTCTTCTTTGCCTTACCCCGCGTCTGTGCGGGAGATACGTTCTTTCCTTGGACATGCAGGATTCTACAGGAGATTCATCCAGGACTTCAGCAAGATTGCCCTTCCAATGTCCAACCTGCTTCAGAAGGATGTGGAATTCAAATTTGATGAGTCTTGCAAGATGGCCTTTGAGGAGCTCAAGAGGCGCTTAACTTCTCCACCCATCATCCAACCACCCAACTGGGACTTGTCATTCGAGCTCATGTGTGATGCTTCCAATTATGCAGTTGGTGCCGTCCTTTCACAACGAGTGGAGAAGAAGTCACATGTCATTGCTTATGCCTCGCGCACTCTGGACAACGCCCAAGCAAACTACACCACTACTGAAAAGGAGCTTCTTGCCATTGTGTTTGCTTTAGATAAATTTCGCTCTTATCTCCTGGGTTCTAATGTTGTTGTGTTTTCTGATCATGCAGCTTTGAAATATCTCTTGAAGAAGCACGATGCCAAACCCAGGTTGATACGGTGGATGCTCCTACTTCAAGAGTTCAATGTTGAGATCAAAGACAAGAGTGGAGCTGAGAATCTTGTGGCTGATCATTTGAGCAGGCTTCCTTCCTCTTCAGTTGCCACTACCATGGACTGTCAGCCTATCAAAGATGACTTCCCAGATGAGTTACTCTATCACTTGCATGGTACTGAGCCCTAGTATGCTGACATTGTTAATTTTCTAGCTGCATCTGATATCCCTGCCCATCTTAAGAGAGATCAGCTAAGTAAATTTAAAAGTCAGGCCAAATACTATGTATGGGATGATCCATATCTATGGCGCATGTGTAGTGACCAAGTCCTTAGGAGATGTGTGCTCGATATTGAGTTTGCTTCAGTCTTGCATTTCTGTCATTCACTTGCATGTGGTGGTCACTTTGGTCCTCAACGCACAGCTAGAAAGGTCCTAGACTCAGGTTTATATTGGCCATCCCTTTTTCGAGATGCTCATACATTTTGTAAGAATTGCACATGTTGCCAGCACACAGGATCAATATCACGTAGGAATGAAATGCCTCAGCAACCCTTACTATTTTGTGAGATCTTTGATGTTTGGGGCATTGATTTCATGGGTCCTTCTCCTGTCTCCTTTGGTTTTCTGTACATTCTTTTGGCTGTAGATTATGTTTCGAAATGGGTGGAAGCTAAAGCCACCAGGACTGATGATTCTTCTATGGTTGCAGATTTTGTTAGATCTCGTATTTTTTGCAGGTTTGGCATTCCCAAGGCCATCATCAGTGATCAAGGATCCCACTTCTGCAACAGAACGATGCAATCCATGCTCCGAAAGTATGGAGTCTTACATAAAGTGGCGACGCCCTACCATCCACAGACCAATGGGCAGGCTGAGGTTTCAAACAGAGAGATCAAGCATATTCTAGAGAAGACAGTCCAGCCCAACAGGAAAGACTGGAGCAAAAGGTTGGAAGATGCACTTTGGGCCTACCGCACGGCCTACAAGACTCCTATTGGCATGTCCCCATATCGATTGGTCTTTGGAAAATCATGTCATCTGCCGGTAGAGATCGAGCATAAGGCCTATTGGGCGGTAAAGCAATGCAACATGGATATGACAGAGGCTGGTTCCCAACGAAAGCTTCAATTGCAAGAGCTTGAGGAATTGAGATTGGAAGCATATGAGAACTCCAGAATTTACAAGGAAAAAACTAAGGCTGCTCATGACAAATTGATTAACAAGAAAGAGTTTGAAGTTGGCAAGAAAGTCCTCCTATATAACTCCCGTCTCAAATTAATGCCAGGTAAGTTGCGTTCTCGTTGGATTGGTCCTTTTGTGGTTACTCATGTTTTTCCTTATGGTGCAGTTGAGCTTATGGATGAGTCAACCACAAGGCGATTCACAGTCAACGGGCAGCAGCTTAAGCCATTCTACGAGAGCTTTCAGGAGCATACTATGGAGGAGCTGCATCTCCTCAACGCCGCCTACAATTGAAAAAATCAGGCTGTTCCTCTCTCCTTATTCTTTTTATTATTTACTTGTCCTATACCTGATTCTTGTTGCATGCTTACATTGAGGACAATGTAATGTTTAAGTGTGGGGGGAGGAGTTTTAGAAAATTGAAAATTAAATTAAAAAAAATAAAAAAAAATCAAAAAATAAAAAAATAAAAAAAAATTGCAAAATGAGGCAAATTGAGTTTGAAAGAATTTAGCATGATTAGAAAGTTGATCTTATCTTTTTGGGCTTTCAAGTAAATTGGAAATGAGTTTGGCTTGGTGAGTTGATTGAGGTAGTCTTTGTGGGGATATTTGTGCATGTTCTTGTCCTTTCTTATGCTATGCCTGCATCCACTGAATTATGGGTATCATTCCAGAACTTGTTTTGATCCTTTATTGAAGCTATCAGTGCTCATGCATGTGAAAAGATGATTAAGGCATTCTTTCATTTTATATCTAAAAAAAAAAAAAAAAAGAGAGTGATCTTTTCCCTTCTTTAGGTTGAAGAACATTCATTGCATCCCTTGATTAAAAAAAAAAAAATTAAGCAAGTCCTTTGGAATAAAAAAATAAAAAATAAAAAAATAGATAGAAAGGCCAAAGGCCAAGGAGGTGAGATGGAGCGTAAAATGCACTCACCAAGGTGAGATGGAGCGTAAAACGCACTCACCAAGGTGGGATGGAGCGTAAAACGCACCCACCATGCGAAAAAAAAAATGGTTCTATTTTCTGCTTGCTTAATAGTTCTTCATTGATCTTGGGATTGTCTTGAATGTTTCCTTTCTTCCTAAAGTTTACTTTTCATTGTTATCTTCCTATCCCTTTCACCTTACCATGTTTGAGCCATGAATAAAAGTCCTTTTGATTTGCATGCATAAAGCACTGAGAGTGGAGATTTAGAAGATGAGCATATCTGGTAGTGGAATTATGATTGAGTGGAGTTGGGGATAGCATTTGAGGAACTTGAAAGCATGTTCTTATTCTATCAGGGTCTGCTTATTTTGACTCGCCTTGCCAAGTGAAATTGCCATGCTACTTGTTTGTTTGAGAAGTGTAAGAAAAATGATCTTTGAAGTGTTGAATTCCTATAAAACTTGTCATGCCTCTCATTTTGCATTCTTTGCATCCTTTTTATTTGAAAGAGTGAATGTTAGTGTTTAGTGTTTTGCCCAGGAGTGCAAAAGTCCAAGTGTGGGGGAAATTGATAGAGCACATATTTTCATACTATTTAGCCCTCATATTTAGTCCTTTCTGCACATTAGTTGTGTTATTTCATTCATCTTGATTTTATTTCATTTTATTTTATAGGAATTGGGCTTCACACTATTTTATTTTATTTTTCCAGGTTTAGGGCTATGGAGCATGAGATGGGGCATGAGACATCTTGATGGCAATGAGATATCTTGGAAATTGGAGATAGAGAAGCAAGAGCAATTTTGGCAGATTTGACCTCCTGCACTTCCTTCAGTGTTTTGGCCAAGATAAAATTCCATAATGAAGATGATGTCTTCATAGATATTTTAGAGAACTTATTGAGCTTTCTGGAATGGTATGGTTTGTCCAAATCCGAGTTCATTTGGGCCTTCAAACAGCGCTTCAAAGTCGGGGCCAAGAAGTTGGGGGCAAATTAGGAAAACTGCACAGATACTAATTCTTTAAAAGGCCATATCTTGGGCGTCCGATATCGAAATCAAGTGATTCAAAAGCCCAAGTTCATCTACTCTTTCTGATCTAAAATTCTTATGAAGATGCCGAAGCCCAGAACGCGCGAGAACCTTTCCGAAATCGGCCGTCAAGTTGCAGTACCCTAGGGTTTCCTCCTTAAGCTCTATTTAAGCACCTTAAGAGGCCATTAAAGGGACATTCTTGGAAGGGCGTGAACAGTGGCTGACTTCTCTTCTCTCCATTGTTCTTGTGAAGATGGAAGGTTAAGGATCTTGTAATCAAGTTGCAACACCATCCTTGTTCCCGGTTTGAGTCTTTGGTTTTAATGGAAATCTGTTTTGTTTTGTTTTAACTTTGTTGTTCTCTTGTTTCTGTTCTCTCTTGAATCTATGTATGTGTTGATACCGGTTGGATGAATGCATGCATTGTCTTTGTTTGAGAATCCAAGGTTTTTGTGCTCGGTTGAGGCTCTAACTGGAAGCAAGAACAACCTGTTTGGATGGTAATCCAATCAGTCTCGAATCTGTGCAATAAGGGGAATCAAAACTGATAGATTGAACTAAGAGGTTTCTGAAATCTGTTTATTGGTTTTCTTCCAAATCTTTGGCGGTTGTTAAAGGATTTTTCTGATTTTCGATTTGAGGATTAAAACTAAACAAATGGTTTATTGAGAAGGCGATGAAAATTGGGATAGAAGGATTGGTTTGCAATTGATTGCATCTTGATTTATTGTGTTCTTACTAATTTTGTTTTCTGTTTTTCATCAAAAACTTCCCCCCCGTTTAGCCTTGTTTTGACAGATCCGTTTGAGGTTCGTTGGGAGACGACTTAGGGTTGCACCTATATTGCAAATCCGCATCATCATACTATCTAATCTATTGGTGTTCGACAGCCCCGATCAGTCTCTCAAAAGTGATGGGAGAAATTAGTTCAATTTAAATAATTGGAAATTGGAAAAAGAATTCAAGGTATGAGATTGGGTATTGAAATTTGAAGAATGATCCGATGGTGGTGGATGGAAGCTTGTAGTTGGTATGGATTACCACATGTATGTATATATATATGGTTGTAGCCAAGATGTGTTTCTAGCCAATGGTGGAGATTAGATCTCCTCAAAAACAATGGTTGAGATTGAGATTCTCAAGAGCACATGGATTGTGCTTTATTTGTATGGCTAGGATTTCCTCTCCAAAAGAGGAAAGAATGGAGGGTTGAGATGAAGTATTGCATTTAAAATATCAAGACTAGGAAAATAATCCAAAAAGAAAGGAAAGGAAATGGAAGGAAGAAGGAACAAGTCTTCCATTGTTGAGAGAAAAACAAAGAAAGAAAGATAGATAGGAAGAAGTCTCTCATGGAGGAAAGGATGAAGAAGAAGAAAATGAAGGGATCAAGGTAAGTCCCATTTTTCTTCTCTTTATTTTTGGTATGCTTTGTGTGCAAAGTAAGTTACTTGTTTGAAATGCCATCTTAGATGGGAAAAGATGATGATGAGAGCTCTCTTGAGATGAAGATTTGAAGATTTAAAGAATGAAGTAAGGGATAGCCCTGTGGGATGGTGGCTTGCAAGTTGTAAGTATGTGCTTAAACTTTCAAATGTGTGCATTAGCATGTTTTCTTTGTGTGTTCTAGGACCTATGGCCATGAGGTTGTGTGGGATAGGGTAGGTTAAAACCTCAAACCAAGGTGGTTGTGAGGATGTGGAAGCCCTAACCATGTTACATATATGCATTGGCATCACATATTATGTTTTTGTTCATACTTATGTTCATTGCACCCTTACTGAGCTTTGTAGCTCATGAGGTTTTTACCCTCAACTTGTAGGTTGTTCATGTGCCAAGAGAAAAGGGAGTGTTGCAAGCTTGAAGTTGGGAAGCTCATGGTGGGTTTGTAAAGTTATGGCTTTTAAAAGCCTTAGCATGTGTTTTATTTAATTTGTGGGTTTATGGCTTGAGGAAGCCTATTTGTTGTATGTGTTTCATGTGATGTAATTTAATGGTTGGTAATGGCTTGTGAAGACCTAAGACCATGGATGTAATTTTATTTTGGAATAAAACATGGGTGTTGGAGATAATGATTTTGTTGGAAAAATGGGTATTTTGGTGTATATGTGAGGTGTGAGAAATCTGGAAAAATTTGGGCAAAAAGGGTTAAGAAAATTTTTTGAGTCAAGTAGGCGTGTCACAGGTGGCAGGCAAGAAGCAAGCAGGCGCACGCGGGCGTGCACGCAGGCGCAAAGGCGCTCGTGGAGATGGTCGCGTGGGTGGGTTGCGGCGCCCGGGCATGTGGCCCTAGGCACGCTAACAAGCCTCGTCAGCCAATGTTTTTTAAAAAAAATCAGAAATTTGGGGATTTTGGGGGCATTTCTTAATTGATTTTGGATCCCAGAAGAATTTTCAAAATAAATGGATTTTTTGGGGTTTTTTTGAGATAAATGTCAAATTTTTTAAAAATGGAAATTTTGTGTTTTCTCTCGAAAATTGGTAAAAATCAATGGGTTGATGAAAATGGTAATTTTTATGGAGCCTGGTGGAATTCTTGGAAATAAGAAGAATTAAAACAATTAAAAATGACAATTGGGGCAATCTTAATGGAAATTAAATAGCCAGATGTAGTATGGTTAAAGCTCAAATCTGCTAGTGGATCTTGGGGGTGCAGGAAAGGAATGACGAAGCCTAATTCCCACCTAGGGCATTTCATGTTGAAACACAGTCTACCCTTCACGAATGGCCGAGCATGTGAGTAATTCAGTTGATTGTTCATGAGTGGCACCCGAAAGTGAGAACGGGGTGTCACACTTCTTCTTCTTCTTCTATAGCCATAAAGCATTTCTCTTTATTTACTCTTAGAGCCGAGATTTTCTTATCTTTCTTACCCTTCATGTCTTCATTTATTTCACTTAATATTAATTCATGAATTAGAAGTGTTCCTATTAATTCTTCCATTTTTAATTTTTTTAAATTTTTTAGCTTAAGAAATAACAATCACTAAAGGTTGTCAATCTACTATTAGAGATCTAAGAATTTTTTTAATTTGATTTTCTTCTAAAATTATTTTTCCTAGCATTTTAAGATTATTTATAATCTTTTGGAATCTACCATTCATATCACTAATATTTTCATTTCGGAAGTAGTTTAAATTCTTCATATTGTGAGATTAAGAGATTAATCTTAGTATCCTTTACTTGATCGGTACCTTCATGCACTACTTCTAATTTTCTCCAAATTTCATGTGATGTAGAACAAACAGGTAATTTTTCATATTCACTAGGAAGGATTGAACAAAAAATTATGTATTTAGCTTTATGATCTATTTGGTATTTTTTAATATCTTCTTCGGTCCATGAATCTTCTTTAGTTGAAGTTGTGACAAAACCATCTCTAACTATTTTCCACAAATAATAGTCTATTGAAAATAAATATGACTCTATTCTCATCTTCCAAAAGACAAGATTTGTGCTATCAAAGAATGGTGGTCTAGATGGTGAGGGTCTTTCGGGTATAGCTTAGTTGGTGAATGAGGCCATCTAGATCTCTTCTAAGTTAAAGCATGAACTAAGGGTTTAACTATTTTAGAAGTCTGCTCTGATACTAATTGTTGGTCCCTTAAGGTATAACCACTCAAGAGGGGATGAATTGAGTGATTAAAATTTTTCTCAATTTTAATAAATATTATTGATTAATAATTTTATTGGAAAATATATATTTGATAAATATCATAAATTATGTTTGAAATTAATAATAAATGTAAGCCATAAGATATAACAAAAATAAGTACAACGAGGCACAACACAATTCATAGTGGTTCAGTGTCTTCACACACACCTAGTCCACTCTCCCAAGGTCTAACCACCCTTGGGGTTCTACTAAATCAATTTCACCAAGATTTCCATACTAGATCACATTGGAAACTAAACACACACCTAGATTACAACGGATTCTAGGAAACCACTACACTAAGTTTTTCTCCCTAGCTTACCTTAGAAACTAGATTCATCTAGATTTTAATGGTTCTAGGGAACCTATACAATCCTTAATAATAATTTAAATGTTTACAAATAATTTGTCCACACTTGGACACAAATAAGCAATTAAGAACAAATTATACAAGGCAATAATATTTAAATACATAAATAAATTTGTAATCTCAAACGGAGAAGTTAGGATTTGTCGTAGAAGACTTGAAGAACTTTTCTCATCTTGCCTTGTGGCTCTTCAGCGTAATTTATCTTGAGACAAAAATGGAATTTAAGAATAAATTGAGGGTATAAGGGTAGTTTATTATCGTATGAATGATCGAATTGACTGTAGGGTGTGCCCTGGAGCCAAGATGCCAAAAGAAAATGATGTGGAATTAATGAAAACCCCGAGATAGGATTTATGGTACCGAAAGAAATCGGATTGGGAACGGTTTTCGGTACAGTAAAAATGCAGCTGCCAATTAGACTGCAAAACTGAATTGTCATAGACGACTTCCAGGAAGTCAATGGAATCTTAGTGGAGCTCCAGTTTTTCGCGAGGAACAACACTTCAAAGGTTTCAGGAAGAAACGAGAGGGTTTAGGGCCAAAACGGAGATTCGGGCCTAAGTGCAGTTTTCTAAAATTGCTAGAGGGAGGCTGAAACGATATTTTTTTCGGGATCTTTGGGGGTCAAAGGAATGTTTTAGGACTTGAGGGTTTTAAATGAAATCATGGAAAGTTCAGGGGTTAAGTGAAAAGGGCCAAAGTTAGATAGCCCAAAAGTTGAAGGGCCAAAGTGCAATTTTTCAAAGATTTGCCAATGGGAATCCGACCAGCCGCCTTTCCAGTCAGAAATGGCCAAAATGGACCATAGTTTTTTCACGAGGGATGGTCGGGGAACACTTTTGGTAAAGGGATGGGTCGACAACAGCCATTGTGGTGGCCAAAAATCGAGAAAAATCGATCGAAAGTGGGTTTTATGGTCGGCTAAAGCTCGCTCGAGGTCAATCCAGGGGAGGTCGAGCCTCCTAAGGGGTTGGGTAAGGCGGCCAGGGTGTTTGAAGGTTCGAAAATGCCTATAAATAGGAGTTGAAGAAGGCCGAATTTGGGAGATATTTTAGCTTCCAATTTGTCGTGTTTTCGAACAAATTGAGCAATGATAATAAGGGGCTTTTGAAGCCCATGAGATGTAGAGCATTTCTAGATATTTTGATGCATTTTGGGCTGGGTTTTGTGGGGTTTCGATGCCTCGTCGGAAACGAAGGCGGACGGCCAAACCGAGGCTTTGGCCGCCCGATTGAGGGGTCTCCAACTGTTCTTTCAGGCGTATAAGCATGCCATGAGGATCAAATTAAGGAGGGCTTTCGAGGGGTAGAGCAATCGGCCGTCGCCAGAAAAAGTTGGGTGGGGAAGATGACCGGCGCATGGCCGGCACGCGTTGTTCCTCACGTGCTGCCACTCGCCTTAGCACATGTGGGCAATTACGGGCGCGTGGAGCTTCCTAAAAATCTGCAAAAAATCTTAGAAATTTGGAAAAATTATTTTATGGAGGTCCGTGTAAAAATATCTGGCTTTGAGATTCCCGATGTTTTAGTTTTCGCATCGAATAGCCTCATTTTATGTGAAAACGCATCATCCAGGTAAGTTCAATATTTTTCTCTTGAATTTCATAGTCTATGATGAATTGTTGTGGAGTTAGATTTGAGAAAATAGTCTCGATGTATTTATTGGGATTTTTAGATGGAAAAAAGAAGGAAACTAGGAATAAATGGAATATTGAGGATATTTAGTGATTAAATATCATTTTTATGATTGAAGTGATCAAGATGATGTAATTGGTGTAACTTTTGAGAGTTGTCACAAAAATCAAGGTGGGGCACGCATATCGAGGTGATGTACGCTTTTCGAGGTGTCTTGATCTTTGGGCAAAGGTGAATGGTTTTTTCACAAGAACTTATATTCATGATATGTTTGTTGCATATGCATGTTATTATGAATTGCAATATTCATTTTTGTCATATTGCATTTAAAGTCGTGATATTTGCACGGCACGATATTATTGTCATATTGATATTTGTGCATGGGAATGGGATGAGATGTCGCCCCTAGAGTGTAGCCATAATTCCCCTAGGGCATTGAGGGAATAACGTTAAGCTTATCCTACAGAGGTTCGGGATTTGCCTAGGAATCCTAGCCGGGCTGGTAGGCCTGGGAAGTTACATTAAAGGGCAAAAATGTTGTTCATGTTATTGTATCATGCATTCATATATATGTTTTTTGGACCCTCACTAGAAGTTTCATCTTCTAATGGGTTATGCCCTTGGAACATTCAACGTTTCAGTTGAGACTTGCAGTTAGGGCAAGGAGCAAGTTAAGATATGACGGCACGTGATGGCATGGCCGATGGATTCAGCAAGCTGACTCGGATATGTTTTAGCTGCTGCTTTATTAATTATTAGCCTTGTTAGAATATTATGGATTCTTCATGTATTTATGTACTGAGGATATGATGTAATATATGGTACAGATTCTTTATCATATTATATAAAGTGAATTCAGGTATGTACCATATCAGGTTTCGATTATCGCTTCTGCATTTTGAATGATTTTCTTGGTGGGTTTTCCTTTGAAAATACGATATTTGAGGTATAAGGAATGTATAATGCAAAGGGATTATGTATGTATATGATGGACCCCAGAATAGTGACGTGGTCCGACGAGACGGGGCATTACAGTTGGTATTAGAGCGAATTTTTGGAATAGAAGTCCGATGGATGAGACTTAAGTGAGTAGGATGTAGTCGATATTAAGGCGAACCTAAGGAAAAGGGTCGTGTGTGGCTAGATAAGAAAAGTCGTTGTAAGACTTAAGTATTGACGGTTACTAGATAAGTGTGGTGTAGTGGAAGTGCATGTCTAGGAAAGTTCTTGCTAGGAAAGACTTGGTATTTAAGTGTGTCCATTGTGACCCACCTCTCTTTCCTAGGAACTTACCTAGTGTACTATTCACGAGCAGACACTATTTCAGTAGACGACTACTATTCTTGGTGAATAGTAGAATGCCTAATGGAAGCTAGTACTGGAAGAATGATCTAGCTATTTGAATTAAGATCCGATGATATCATTCAGGTGTAAGGTTGACTCGGTAACCATGATTATGGATTCGAGAGATGTAGAGGCTGTTGATTTGAGGTCAATAGTCAAAATCCTTTCAAAGAAAGATAAGATAACTATAGTTATCAAGGATGATCGGATCATGGATGATTAGTCCGATGTAATAGGGCCAACTGATGGGATAGGATCGAAGGATAAGGATTTTCGAGGATCATTTAGTATCTCAGAAATAGGATATGGGATCCCACGGATTGGGACAAACGAGAGGCCGAAGATGGCCAAGTGATGGCGCAGAGATGCGCCAATTGATGAGGTGACAGTGGTGCAACTGATTAGACTCATAAAGACGTGAAAAGGGAACCCAGCAGCGTGACAACACTATTGGTCGGTGTTCGCAGTGACAGATCTAGATCTAATGACCAAGGCAGAAGACTTGTGATGAGCTTATGATCAACGTACTGGGGAAGCTAGTTGGCTATCTCGCAGTATGGGTCAGGGACCCAGGGTCTAAGTTGCTTAGTATACTGCCGAGCAGACGATCAAATGCTGAATATCTGGGGTAACGTAGTAGGGTCTATACCTTGTAGGGGAGATCTAAGTCCCAATGGGTGCGAGGTGTGCCACTAGCTATGATTGATAGAGGTCAGAAGCCTCGAGAATCTAAAATAGACGGATTGAATATGGACTGTGTGTCCTATTTAAAGAATTACATTAGGGTTCGCAGTCATCTTGGGAGTAGGTGAAACGACGAACAGTGCGAGACTCGAGGAATAGAATACCTCGGTGTCTAGTATGGTAATGGGATCATGAGATGATCATGTTTGCAATTACCTCGAAGGAAGAGTTGGGGTGGCACAAAGGAAAAGCTACCTGACGTATGAAATTGAAAAGAAAGATATGCATGCTCGTGAGCCGTGTAAGCGCTACCTATGAGGTGATAGAATCACCAGGCCATGATAAGAGCCTAGAAAGAAGGTTCTTACAAATGGAGTTAGACTCAGGGTAGCCACGATGAATGATAGTTCTTAGAGGACTACGACGAGACCATGCAGTTTTCACCCAGGACGTACTCGTGTAAGGGTCGACGTATGATATAGGAGTAAGCCTACCATATGATGGGGGCGATTATGACAGCTGTGTGCTGGCTGACAGAAAGAGTGGTGCCTAGGAAGAACTAATTTAATGGTCAAGTGCTGATAGTCAACTGGATCTGAAGAACGAAAAGCGAGAGTCAGTGAATGCTCAGTAAATGAGATTTTAGGTAGTGGAGCATAACCAGTCCAAAGGCTTGACCGATGAATAGTGAGATGGTAGTCCCGACTCAAGGGAGAGTTCGAGTGCCGAAAAGGAAAGAGTTAATTGATGGGTCGTATCGACCCTAAAGAAATGATGAGGAGACCTAGTCAACAGAGGTTTTGACTACGGTTCCGTGTGCCAAATAGACTTTCCGAAATAAGAAAAGTTGTCGATAGTCAAACTTGACGAGGAGAGTTTAAAAGCACCATGATGAATGGTGGATAGAAAGCCATAGTGGTAAAGGAAATCAAGTTCTTAGAAGATGATTGGAACCAGATATTGTAATCTGATTCAGGATTGTCGAGGATTGATTGATATGAAATTTTTAAGGAATTTCTTAAAGGAATTAAATGAGGATCTAGGGGTTCGTAATGAAACTTTAAAGTTTCAGGAAGAAATCCAACGAGGATGGGAGTATCGTGGGTAATGTAAGTACCTTCCTAGCTGGTAGTAAGGTTAAGGATTGTCATCTTAAGGGTTGTGCAAATCCTTGACGTAATTGAGGGAATCAAATGATGGAAGATGTGCCGGAATGACAGGTCGCAGTAGGAGAAGCTACAAACCCAAATTAATTGAGGATCCGAGATTTTCGATTTTGGAGATTGGAACTCTCATATGGCTAGACGTTTAGTCTGTTGAGTTCTAACCTAGTCAAGAGGGGGGTGAATTGACACCTTTTTAAAATTCTAAGAAAAAACTTATGCACGTATATATATGAGAAAACAAATTTAATATAAACCAAAATCGTAGTTGAGAGTACGGGAGCACTTAAATACTAGATGGATAATATGATATCTGCCAGCTGTGCTAGTATGTGCTTTGATCCAATATACTCTTCAAATTACAACTTGGTGAAAACAAGTGATTTGAATGCACACAATAACAAGACTTTAAATAAACCAAATGGAATATTGAATTAGTACAAAGAATAATCAATTTAAGCAAATCAGAATATAATCAAACAAGAATAAGTAAGAGTGAAGAGAAGAAGAACACAGCGATTTATAGTGGTTCGGCCCTTATGGCTTACATCCACTACCTAAGGATTCCCTTCCTTAGGATTTTCAATCAAATTCACTATATGAAACTTTTCTTACAACCACCAAAGCCTTCACTTGGCTTCACCACCACCAAACTATTTCTGGAGTCTCACACTCACTAGTTTGGATTTTGTACGCTCTTTACATACAAGAATAGTAAAGATTGAGAAATAGGGTTCTCTTAAAAATAATATAATGAAGTGTAGAGAAGAACTCTCTTAGTTTTCTCTCAAGAAGATAGAGGGAAAGAAAGACTTGGAGAGAATGAAAATCTTGGCCAATGATGTAGAAAATGATAAGGCTTCCAAAAGTTGTCCTAAAGCCTTCAAGAGATCCTTTTATATAGTGCTAGAGAAGGCTTTCCTTGATCAATCTTAGCCCTCCATGTGTCAAGTCTTCAAGCCAATCTTAGCCCTTCATTTGAATTCTTGATTTGCCTTCCATAATCAGCTAACTTGATTGATCATCAAGATCTTTGACTTTTGTTAATCTCCAATCAGCCTTGAATGAGCAAATCAATTCCAATAATGCATGATTGATTTTAAGGATTAAAATATCATCAAAATCCTTCATAATTCTTGCAAAATCGACCATGAATAAGAACTAATCAATTCTGACTTCTAGTTGAATCTTCAATCACCTTTGATTGTGCAATTGGCCCCTTAGCTTCCATAACAAGTATAGCTAATTTGAAATTTGAATTTAAACCTTCAAATGATGTAAAATCCATCTAGATATTCTCAAATAATGAAGCAAATTTGTCCCACAATGAAGATATCAATTATAATTTCAAAAGCCCTTAATTGATCAAGTTTCCATAGTAAAAATGTTGACAATAAGAAGAGAATCAATTTGTGTAGCTGAATATATGCAAGATATCCTTAGAATATTCTCCCATAATGAAGATATCAATTAGCCATAATGAGAATATCAATTAGTCATAATGAGTAGGATAACTGATTCCATGATTTGAGTAGATGATCCTTTTAATAAAAGAGAATCAGCAATAAAGGAAAGTAATATCAATCAATGTTTAACTTTCAAACCTTAATTTCCTCCATTAATGTTGAACAATAAGGCTGAATCTTTAACTTCTCCATTTGAATGCAATTCAAAAATTCTTCCATATTTAACTAAGTAAAGAAGCTTCGAAGAACCTTTAAATTTACTCCATGATTCTCTTACCATATTTAGACCAACGAGATGATGTAACCTTGATGAGTGTGCTCCACGTGGCTGCCATGTCATCAAAATGCCACGTTAACAATGCCATGTCGCCAAGATACATATATGGCAACTCCATATAGTGAACTACTCCAATCTCCTCAAAAACTTCCATATATATCTTTTGAACTTCCCATATATGAACAAGGATTCCATATATATAACTTCTAGACTTTCCATTCCAAGAACTTTCCATACATAGCACAAATACTCAAATTTCTAGAAAGCTCTCTAAAAACTTGTTTCCATATATAATGAAATCTCTATATAAGAATAAGAAGTTTTCATATATAACTTGTGTCATGAAATCACTAAAGAATAGCTTTGTAAGCCTTATGAAGGCTTCATGCTTTGTTAGTACATAAAATATAAATGCACATTCATATTCACACATGCCAATCATCAATCATCAAAATCTACACTCAACAATCTCCCCATTTTTTATGATTGCAAAAATGTGAAAGAAGCTATACTTAAATGATTTTACAAAAATATGATTTTCCCTTAAGCTTGCTCTTGCTCCCCCTTAATTTAGGCTCCCCCTTAACTTGCTCTCTCCCCCTTAATTTAGTCTCCCTCTTATCCTTTTAAATCACTATTTAGCTACATATTTTCTCTCCCCCTTTTTTGTAATCTATCAAAAAATACATGAGAAAGAAAAAAATACAATCAGGGAATAGGAATCATCCTAAGTGAGTTTCGAAGAAAAAGAAAATTTTCATTTGAAAGAGGCTTAGTAAAAATATCAGCAAGTTGATTCTTGGTATCCACATATTTAATCACAATATCACCTTGTAACACATGCTCTCTAATAAAATGATGTCTAACTTCCATGTGCTTAGCTTTGCTATGATATACCGGATTCTTAGATAAATTGATAGCACTTGTGTTATCACAATAAATGGAAATATTCTTGAACTCTAAACCAAAATCCTCTAATTGTTGTTTAATCCAAAGCAATTGTGAAGTGCAACTACTTATGGCCATATACTCAGCTTCAGTGGTGGAGAGTGCTACACTTGATTGTTTCTTAGAAAACCATGAAATGAGCTTATTTCCTAGAAATTGACAAGTGCCCGTAGTGCTTTTTCTATCCAATCTACAACCAGCATAATCTGAGTCACTATAAGCATACAAATCAAATAAAGAACTCTTATCATACCAAAGACTAAGAGTAGAGGTATCTTTTAAGTATCTAAAAATCTGTTTTACCGCAATTAAGTGTGATTGTCTAGGATTAGATTGAAATCTAGCACACAAACACACAGCATGCATAATATCGGGTCTAGATGCAGTAAGATATAACAATGAGCCAATCATAGATCTATATAGATTTTGGTCTACTTCATTACCATTTATGTCACTATCAAGCTTTGTATTTGCAGCCATGGGGGTAATACAAGGTTTAGCTAAATCCATCCCAAATCTAAATAGCAAATCTTTAGTATATTTAGCTTGACTAATGTGAATGCCATTCTCACTTTGTTTTATTTGCAAACCTAAAAAGAATGTTAGTTCACCCATCATACTCATTTGGAATTCACCACTCATACAATCAGCAAAATCTTTACACAAAGAATCATTAGTTGATCCAAAAATAATATCATCCACATAGACTTGTACAATAAGCAAATCATCATTTTTATGCTTCACAAATAAAGTATTATCAATTTTCCCACGATTAAAATCATTTTCAAGCAAGAACTTTGATAAACGATCATACCACGCTCTAGGAGCTTGTTTTAAGCCATAAAGAGATTTAAAAAGCTTGTAAACATGATTTGGGTACTTTTGATTTTCAAAACCAGGGGGTTGCTTCACATAGACATCTTCTTGAATAAAGCTATTTAAAAACACACTCTTAACATCCA
Source organism: Diospyros kaki (assembly GCA_036245055.1). Classification (NCBI taxonomy): domain Eukaryota; kingdom Viridiplantae; phylum Streptophyta; class Magnoliopsida; order Ericales; family Ebenaceae; genus Diospyros; species Diospyros kaki. The sequence continues at coordinate 12,895,394 of BSEG01000003.1, forward strand.
TTTGATACAATTTAAAACCTTTAAAGCATGCAAATGCCATTAACAACCTAATAGCTTCATTCTAGCAACCGGTGCAAATGACTCATCATAATCTACTCCTTCTTCTTGACTATACCCTTGTGCCACTAATCTAGCCTTATTCCTAACTGCTTTTCCATTTTCATCCATTTTGTTTTTGAAAACCCATTTTGTGCCAATAATAGAATAATTTTTAGGTTTAGGAACTAAACTCCATACTTTGTTTCTTTCAAACTCATTTAACTCTTCTTGCATTGCTATTACCCAATCGGGTGCTTTTAGAGCATCATTAATACATTTAGGCTCAATTTCACAAATCAAAGCAAGAGAACTAAAAGGATGCACACCATGAGATGATCTAGTTCTAACTGCATGAGAAATGTCACCTATTATTAATTCTTTAGGATGTTGGTGCTTATTTTTAATTTGATACCAATTTTGATCATGCAAAGGACCTATCAATTCATTATTTTCTTGTGATTCTAAGTGAGTCTCATTTTCCAATTTATCTGCTTCTATATATGAATCCATGCTATTAGGTGTAGATTCCTTTAAACTAGACTCTACTTGTGGTTCAAAAACTACATCTTCATCTTCTTCAATATTAGAACTCTTAGCTAGTGATTCATCAAATTTTACATGAATGGACTCTTCTATCATTTTTGTCCTAGAGTTATAAACTCTATATGCTCTACTAGTAGAAGAAAAACCAACCAAAGAACCTACATCAGATTTAGCATCAAACTTATCCAAATTATATTTAGTGTTTAAAATGTAACATTTACACCCAAATGGTCTAAGATAAACTACTTTAGGTGTCTTACCATGCCAAAGTTCATATGGTGTCTTATTTAGCCCTTTTCTAATAGACAACCTATTTAACACATAACTTGCATGATTAATTGCTTCAGCCCAAAATGACTTAGGTAAACCACTTTCAATTAACATAGTTCTACCAATTTCTTGTAATGACCTATTTTTTCTTTCAACTACTCCATTTTGTTGTGGAGACCTAGGTGCAGAAAAATTATGAGAAATACCATATTTATCACATAACTCACCAAAACCAAAGTTATCAAACTCACCACCATGATCACTCCTAATCTTAATTACACATGTATTTTGTTGATTTTGTAGTTTTCGAATTAGACTATCAAAAACATGCAATGCCTCACTTTTATGAGAAATAAATAAGTACCAAGTAAAACGAGAAAAGTCATCCACAATCACAAATGCATATGATTTACCACCTAAACTTTTAACCCTACTAGGACCAAACAAATCTAAATGAAATAACTCTAATGGCCTAGTTGTGGTAACATCTTGTTTTGATTTAAATGACTCTCTAACTTGTTTTCCTCTAATGCATGCATCGCACATATGTAGGTCATTCAAATTCAATTTAGTCACTCCTCTAATCAGATTTTTCTTTATTAGTTTAGAAAGAGTAGATGTGCTAATGTGACCTAATCTTCTATGCCATAGATCCATAGAGTTATCATTCACCATAAGACAAGTAGCATCATTAACACATAAAGAATTCAGATTTAGCACATAAATGTTTCATTCTCTAATGCCTTTCAAAACAATCTTATTTAAAGAATCTTTAATCAAGCACTCATTACCTTCAAATGCAACCATGTAGCCTTTGTCAATTAATTGACTTATGCTAAGCAAGTTGTAGGATAAGCCACTCACAAATAAGACATCTTCAAACATGAGTTTAGAAGGATTACCCACGCTTCCAATGATTGCATCTAGCTACTGCTAGTGACATGAGGATGAGGTAGGGAAGTAGCCTCGGGGAAACCTAGGAGTGAGATGTCCTCTGGGATGATAGGAAGATCGAAATTCCAAATTGGGTCTTGATCAAGTTGAGGAACAAATTGGGGATGTGAAGAATAGTATGGGAATAGTGAATTTTGCAATAAAGCTTGATGAGCTTGCAGATGACTAACCTGCTGCTGAAGGGTAAGAATGTGGGATACACAACCATAGACAGGGTCCTGAAGCCAGGCTTGAGCTTCAAATAAGAGTGTCATAGCAGCTCCAAGTCGATCACTCACCAGAAGCTGGGCCAAAAGGTTGAAGGCATTTTTGGCACAAAAAATATGGTGGATGGGAGCAAAATTAGTGTATCCTTCCTCATGACAGAAATGAGGAGCAAAGATGCACAGTGGGGTACACCGTCTCCTCAAAACTCTACAGGTACCACATCGAAATAGGTCGAACCTTGGCATGATAGATTTGGATCTGGCTAAATCTAAGCAAATCAGATATGGGTTAGATCTAATCAGATGGGTCAAATCAGATATGGGTCAAATTTAATGAGTCGAATCAAGGATGGGTTAAACCTGAATCGAGTCGGGTTGAGCCAATCGAGTCGGGCCAATTGGGTCGGATCGACCTAGATCTGGTAGCAGCGGTAGGGATGGTGACGGTTGCAGTGGCAGCCGAGGAAAGCCGGGCGATGGCCAGCGACTGCGTGAGGGAGCAGGTGGCAGTGACAGCATGCTGAATCTAGCCAACGGAGGGCCGTTTGGGCCATCGAAGATGGCGATCGGCAACTGGGGGCGAGAGAAGTCACACGGTGCCTCGCGGCCAATGGTGGAGTAGGCGCTGGTGGTGGTTGCAGAGGGGGCAACAGCGGCCGTCGGAGGTGGTGGCAACGTTGGAAGGCGGCGATGGCTAGTGGCTGTTCACTCGCAGGGTTGGCAGAAGAAGGAAGATGAAGAAGGAGAAGGAGAAGAAGGAAGAAGAAATAAGGGGAAAAAAAAAGAAAAGGAAATGAAAAAAAAAGGGAGAAGAAAAATAATTTTCTCATCTTTATGGGAAAAACGTGCTATATTATTCCAGAGATTTTGGAAAGAAGAAAAAAATTATCCGGACACACGAAAGTTGAGTTTGGCGCTTTTCAGGCATTTATAGTCCCAACCCTATGTTTTGAAACATGGAATAACGTAAGGTTCGAAATGAAATTTTTGCGAGTCAAATTTTGAAATAGAATGCTAAGATGTGTCAAATTAAGATGTTTTAGCAAGCTTTTGTCAGAAGGTCGTGATTGGACACTTTGGAATAGTTATGCCTATAATAGGACTCGTGAGGAGAGTCTAATAAGAATGATCTGCCGGGTGCAGTGAGAGTTTGTGATAGCTCATAGGATCGGGTTGCATGTTAGCGTAACATGACCAAATGATGGCATGCAGATCATGCCAAGGCACATAAACACTACCCGATGTATGACTTGGAGCTGGTAGATGTGGTATGTGCTCCCGAGATTATGGAGACACTACTAGAATGGTGGGACATTTTGATGTACTCACGAGGAGCCTGAGGTATAAGTTCTCATAGAAGGAGCTGAATGAGAGGTAGCAATGGTGGATGGAGTTCCTTAAGGACTACGACTGCATTACTTCGTATCACCGAGTGGGTGGCAATGAGGTGCCCAACGTAGGACCTGGTGGGTAGCTGTGAGTGTCAGATGATGTTGGAGGCTTGTTGGCCTGCTGACTATGATGGTAGTGCTGAATGGATCCGTTTTTAGCATTAGCCTGGTTGTTTAGTTGGATCTGGTGAACGTGATACGGAAGGCATGAGTGGTTGACAAGTGTACTTGCCTATGATTGATGATATGGCCAGCCCAAGAGTTATGATTTTTGAAATGCGGGAAGGCATTCTCAAAAGTTTTTGGGTAGGAAATGCGTGCCTAGAATGATGGAAGACGTGTGGTTGTCTGAAAAGAGCCACAAAATGAAATTATGTGAATGACACGGTGTGCTTGTAAGCATTGGACGTGTAAGGAATGCAAACCGAGAGGTGTTTGTCGAGGATCAAATAGATATTTGATTTGCGGTGTTCAGGTAATGAGCTATGTTATGTTTTAGTTACCTTTTGAAAATTTCGAGGCCGAAATTTCATCAAGAAGGGGTGAATGTAATACCCGAGAAATTCTAAAGGACTCGAGGATAATTTATCTTGGGACAAAAATAGAATTTAAGGATCAATTGAGGGTATAAAGGTAGTTTATTACCGTATAAATGAACGAATCAACTGCAAGGAGTGCCCTAGAGCCGAGATGCTAAAGGAAAATGATGTGGAATTAACGAGCATCCCGAGATAGGATTTATGGTACCTAAAGAAATCGGATTGGGAACGGTTTTTGGTACAGCAAAAATGCAACTGCCAATTAGGCTGCAAAACTGAATTGTCATAAGCGGCTTCCAGGAAGTCAACGGAAGCTTGGGAGAGTTTCGATTTTTCGTGAGGAACAACTTTTCAAAGGTTTCAAGAAGAAACGAAAGGGTTTAGGGCCAAAACGGAGATTCGAGCCTAAGTGTAGTTTTTTCAAATTGCTAGAAGGAGGCTGAAACGATATTTTTTCGGGAACTTCAGGGGTCAAAGGAATGTTTTAGGACTTGAGGGTCTCAAATGCAATCATGAAAAGTTCAGGGGTTAAGTGAAAAGGGCCAAAGTGAGATAGCCTAAAAGTTGAAGGGCCAAAGTGCAATTTTTCAAAGATTTGCCTATGGGAATCCGACCAGCTGCCTTGCCAGTCGGCAATGGCCGAAATGGACCATAGGGTTTTCACGAGGGATGGTCGGGGAACACTTTTGGTAAAGGGATGGGTCGGTAACAACCATTATGGTGAACAAAAATCGAGAAAAATTGCCTAAAAGTTTGGTCGATTGGTCGAGCACCTGCAAGTGGGTTTTGTGGTCGGCTAAAGCTCGCTCGAGGTCAATCCAGGGGAGGTTGAGCCTCCTAAGGGGTCGGGTAAGGCGGCCAAGGATGTTTGAAGGTTCAAAAATGCCTATAAATAGGAGTTGAAGGAGGCTAAATTTGGAGAAAGATTTTAGCTTCCAATTGGCCGTGTTTTCGAACAAATTGAGCAATGATAATAAGGGGCTTTTGAAGCCCTTGAGATGTAGAGCATTTCTGGATATTTTGATGAATTTTGGTCAAGGTTTTGTGGGGTTTCGATGCCTCGCCGGAAAAGGAGGTGGACGACTAAGCCGAGGCTTTGGCCGCCCGGTTGAGGGGTCTCTAGTTGTTCTTTCAGGCCGATAAGCATGCCATTAGGGTCGAATTAAGGAGGGCTTTCCAAGGGTGGAGGAATCAACTGTCACTGGAAAAAGTTAGCCGGGGAAGATGACCGGCACAGGCTGTTCCTTACGCGTCGCCGCTCGCCCTAGCACGTGTGGGCAATTGCAGGCGCGTGAAGCTTCCTAAAAATCTACAAAAATTCTTAGAAATTCGAGAAAATTATTTTATGGAGGTCCGTGTAAAAATATCTGGGTTTAAGATTCCCGAAGTTTCAGTTTTTGCACCGAATAGCCTTGTTTTATGTGAAAACACATCATCCGAGAAAGTTCAATTTTTTTCCCTTGAATTTCATAGTCTATAATGAATTGTTGTGGAGTTAGATTTGAGAAAATAGTCTCGATGTATTTATTGGGATTTTTAGAGGGAAAAATGAAGGAAAATAGGAATAAATGGAATATTGAGGATATTTAGTGATTAAATATTATTTTTATGATTGAAGTGATCGAGATGATGTGATTAGTGTAACTTTTGAGAGTTGGCACAAAAATCAAGGTGGGGCATGCATATCGAGGTGATGTACGCTTATCACGCATATCGATGCACGCATATCACGCATATGTGATTGGTGTAACTTTTGATCTTTGGGCAAAGGTGAATGGTTTTTTCACAAGAACTTATATTCATGATATGTTTGTTGCATATGCATGTTATTATGAATTGCAATATTCATTTTGTCATATTGCATTTAAAGTCGTGATATTTGCACGGCACGATATTATTGTCATATTAATATTTATGCATGGGAATGGGATGGGATGTCGCCCCAGAGTGTAGCCGTAATTCCCCTAGGGCATTAAGGGAATAACGTTAGGCTTATCCTACAGAGGTTCGGGATTTACCTAGGATTCCTAGCCGGGTTGATGGGCTTGGGAAGTTACATTAAAGGGCGAAAATGTTGTTCATGTTATTGTATCATGCATTCATATATATGTTTTTTGGACCCTCACTAGAAGTTTCATCTTCTAATGGGTTATGCCCCTGGAACATTCAACATTCCAGTTGAGACTTGCAGTTAGGGCAAGGAGTAAGTTAAGATATGACGGCACGTGATGGCATGGCCGATGGATTCAGCAAGCTGACTCAGATATGTTTTAGTTGCTGCTTTATTGATGATTAGTCTTGTTAGAATATTATGGATTCTTCATGTATTTATGTATTGAGGATATGATATAATATATGGTACAGATTCTTTATGATATTATATAAAGTGAATTCAGGTATGTACCATATTAGGTTTCGATTATCGCTTCTACATTTTGAATGATTTGCTGGGTGGGTTTTCCTTTGAAAATACGGTATTTGAGGTATAAGGAATGTATAATGCAAAGGGATTATGTATGTATATGATGGACCCCAGCATAGTGATGTGATCCGGCAGGACGGGGCGTTACAGACGTGCTCTCACGCGTCACTGGAAGGTGGCTAATACGCCCACACACGCAGCCCCTTACCGGCGTGTGAGCTGCACGCACCTCCCTTAAAAATCGGCCAACTCCGCCTCCTTTTGGTATTTCGGCCATAACTTTCTCATTTTAGCTCCTATTCAACCGTCATTTGAACCTACAAGATCGTAAAAGAAAATTGAAGTTACCTCCAAGTTTCGATGGCATTGGGCAAGCTTTACAATAGAGACATGAACTTTCCGATAAGCCTCATTTCCTCTTCGATTTTCTCCCCTGATTTTAGCAGAACCTTCCCTCTATTTTTGTAGCATTTCCCCTCTCCAAAATCTCTTTCTTTCCCCTCTTGAAGAATGTTCAAATAAAGGCTACAAAGGCCTTATATTTATAGAGTTTCCCAACCAATCAAAATCTGCCACGTGTCACGAAATGATAAGGTTTCATCATTTCTCCCATGTGCATCCAACTCAAATATGCCACTTGTCACTTAATTGATTTTAATAGAGTTTGGAATCCAAAGCTCCATTTAATATGTGTTTGAAGTCCAAGATATTTTGAAGAGATATTTTAAGGTTTCAAGAAACGACGCTTTAGCCCAAACTTTCCAAGTAACTACACGTAGACCCCTTACAACTTGGTCCCCAGGCCATTTTTAATTGCACTTTTTGGTCACCAAAAAATGGATAAATTACACTAGTACCCCAAGATTTTAGGTAAATTACACTTTTGCCCGAAATTCAATATTTACGATTTTGCCCCTAGTTCAGAAACTGAACTTTTGTCTCAAGGCTTCTATAATCCTTTGAAATGACTTATTTACTCAAGTATTAGAACCTAATAACCTTAGGTATCACCTCAAATTTGAGTTTAAAAATCTGAGGTATTACATAAGGAGCCTGTTAATATGTGGTACAGACACTTACAGTTAGTGAAAAGCCATAAGAAAATTGAGGAAGTGAGAGAAGTACCAGGATTATTCTCGGAAGATGTATTGGAATTATTTCTTGATAAATAAATTTGTTATTGATAGCTTGAGGTTATCGGATGCTTAGCTATATGTTGTTTGAATGAGGATGTAGATTTTCAGGTTTTGAATATGACGATAATTAAGAGTCGGTATCTTTTACCCCGATTTGATGAATTGTTAAATAGTTACAAGAAGCTGAGATATTTTTTAAGATTAATGAGCGATCGAGGGTAAGATAAAGGAATGAGGCATTCCAAAATCAATAACTAAGTCATGTTTGATATTGCCTTATGATTTGATCGATGTAATAACAATATTAAAGTTGCGTTGGTAATTCTATCTATTGGTGATATACTAGTGTACTCTTCAAGTATGGAGACAAATGAGGAACATCGAGGATAATGTTGGGAACTTTTAAGGAGCATCGCAATGAATGTTACACAATAGATGTATATCATAGAAATTAAAATACCCAAAACATGACTTTCGTTCCATATATTCAATATATTTACAAAGAGATCAAGCCATGAGTTAGTACAATTACCAAAAAAAAAAAAAAAACAGTTAAACCATATAAACTGGTAACTTGAAATGTTGTCGATGCTTAGTGTTGACGATGATCTCCGAACACTATGAGTCCAAGCTCATCGATGTCGTCTTAGAGTGGCTACTAGCTACCACTAGTTTCACTGGGATAAAATAGAGAAGTAGCCTCTCGGAAACTAGGAAGCAAGACATTCTCTGGGATGATGGGATAACCAGAGCTCCCGAATAGATTTGGATCATCCATGGGTAGTGATCCATGCGAGATAGGTCCAAAACTGTCAACAAAGCTCGGATCAGGTTCTGGAATAGGGTTTGGATAATGTAACACCCCACTTTTCTGGGCGTGTTATAAACTAGGACAATTTGGGGATATTATTATATATATATTTTTTTTCTTTCCATTCCAAACTAAGGCTAAATCACATCGATTATCAACCCAAAATTCCATTCATTTCAAAGATAGTCATCAAAACATTACATGCGAAAGCTAAAGATCGAACCTAACATTACAATAATCATAACTTAGATAATACATCAACATCTTTCAAATGTTCACATGTCAAACAACAGAACTTAAATACATCAACTTTAACATCATATTCATACTTCATCGTGCACTTCAAAAGTGCCATCACATGCTTTGTCAATACCTGGTTCTGCTACAACAACATCTGGAACATTTGAATATTCCAGAGGCAAAGCCCAAGTTAGATGATGAATCATCTAAGTGAGTGAATCAAAACATATAATTTTCGTGTATGAATGCAAGATGCAACATGTCCTCATTCGTTTTTGACTTGAGTCAACCGCACCCAACTGCTGCTCCCCATTTTTACAACCCCTTTCCTGGGCCGATGTGTACGGGTGAACACTTGGTAGAGCAGCGATGCCAGTTCATAATCCCAAGCCCTTTATGCGATGCATGGTCAATAATATCATTATGGATGTATGCATACCTCATCATAACATGTAAATGTAATTACATGACATTTTCATTCAAAGCATGACGACATGATAAATCAGGTTTTAAGGTAAAACGTTCATCATCGACCTTAAGGAAACTTTTGCCTAACTAGGGTTTTAAGATAACATTTTCACATGAAATCGAGTCCTTGGGACATAGCTACTCACGCTAAACCATGTCTGTAAAATATAATATTCACTTAAAACTAAGTCTTACGTAGGCATACTCATTCACCTTTGCCAAATTCAATGATCCTCGAAACACGTACTTCACCTCGATTTGCGTGCAAATCCTTGAAATTCGAACCAACACCCAAATTCAAGCCTTGATGCACCCTAGACATCATGTTAAATCCATAAATACCTAAACCAATTTTTCTCATATTTTCCTTTGATTTTTCTCAATTTTTTCTTCACTAAAATTCTAAAATAAATACCTAACTCAAATTTCTTCCAAATCTTTTTTCATAGCAAATCTTAAAATAATTTTCTAAAAATTATAAAAAAAAATTCAGAAGAAAACCTGTTGCGCACGCGCCCTCACGCTCGAGGTGCGTGTACTGCGAGTGGGGAAGGCGCGTGGGGCCCACGCTCCGATCATCTTCTCCGGCGATGGCAAGCCGGAGATCTGGTTTTTTCAGCTAGGCTTGACCTCCTGCTCTAGTCGATCCCAATGGTGCCTTCAATGGCTTGAAAGAAGGATCGTAAAGGCTTCAACCGAAGCCTTGAAGTTTCAGCCGACACCACCGCCTTCTTCTCCGGCGATTGCTCAAAACCCCTCCAAACTCACGTGAAAAGCCTCCATTTTCTCCAGAATTAAACCTCACACACACTAGAGTAAAAGCCCTCTATTGATCTCTCTCGATTCGACCTCAAACACGCCCGATTGCAAGCTTCAAATATTTGAAACCCTCGGCCAAAAATCATCCATTTATAGGCGCAATCAGCCCTCGAAACCTTCATGGCCGTGAAGCCCAATGCCTTAAACCTCTCGAGCATCCCTTAGGCATCCAAAAATCACCGACAAAAGCCCTCGATTTTGCACTTGCAGGTTCGACCATGGTCGACCTCTTCCATTGTCGGTTTCTTCGATTTTTCGGCCATTCTCGTGCTCTTTGTCGGCCAAAACTCGCTCCCTACGCATGCCCGACCATGCCCCTTGAACTTCCCCTAGCCGGAGCAGCCTGGTCGAAGGCGTGCATGAAGCTGTCGGCCATGGCAGCTTCAAACTTTGAGAATTTGCAATTTGGCCCCTGCCATTTTTGGAAATTTTGGTTTTGGTCTTTCCCTCAAGCCCCTGATATTTTCTTTGGTTTCACTAAGACCCTAGGGTTCCAAGATTGACATTCACACCTCGAACTTTAAAAAAAAATGACGTTTAGACCTCCCTCGAGCATTTTCAGAAAATTGCATTTAGGCCTGATTGGCTTATCTCTTTGAAATTCTTTTCGTTTCCACCCGAAAACACTGAAGGGTTACTCTACATGAAAAATCGAGACCCTCTAAGGGTTCTGTTGTCTTTTCGGAAGCTCCCTCTGATGATTCGGTTTTATCAGCTCGGACTAAAGCTGTACCGAAAACTATCTCCGATCTGATTTCTTTCAACACTAAAATTCCTATTTTGACTTGAGAATCGATGATGTGATCTTGCTTTTGATCTTTCGAGCTTCAGGATACTCCCTTCGATTGATTCGACTAATTTCTACTAACAATCTACTATATAAGACCTCGAATTTTAATCGTTCTAATTACACGAATTACGAAATATTTCTCTCTTTTATTTATTTCAAAAACGGGGTTTTACATTCTCCCCTCCTTACAAAAATTTCGTCCTCAAAATTTGCTTGCTCTACATTCATTCCCTCTATTGATTCCTCAAATAAAAATGGAAAATTGCTCTTCATATCTTCTTCTCGCTCCCATGTTAGCTCTTCGCTTACTGGATTCCTCCACAGCACTTGCACCAACGGTATGGACTTGTTCCGCAGGACTTGATCCCTTCGATCCAAAATTTTAATCGGTTTCTTGAGGTATGAAAGATTCTCTCGAACCTCGGCGGCTTCTGACGGAATTATTTGAGATGGATCAAGCTCATGCTTTCGGAGCTGCGATACGTGGAACACATCATGCAGATTGGATAGAGCCATTGGCAAAGCGAGTCGATACGCAACTGGCCTGATTCTTTCTAGGACATCGTATGGCCCAATGTATATGGGACTCAACTTACCTTTCCTATGGCCTCGAGTTGCCATTCTCAAAGGGGATAACTTCAGGTACACCTTATCACCAACTTGAAACTCTAAATCTCTTCTCCTGACATCAGCACAAGACTTTTGACGGCTTTGGGCCTCTCGGATCCTTTATTGAATTGACTTGATCTTTTCAGTAGTTATCTGCACAATCTCCGGGCCTAATATTTGTCGCTCACCCACTTCGGTCCAACATATGGGGGATCTACACTTGCCTCCGTACAATGCCTCATAGGGAGCCATACCAATACTATGGTGATAACTGTTATTATATGCAAACTCTACCAATGGTAGATGCTCTTCCCAACTCCCTGTAAAGTCCAAAGCACATGCTCTTAACATATCTTCCAAGGTTTGAATAGTTCTCTCTGATTGACCATCCGTTTGGGGATGATAGGCCGTACTTAGCCTAACCTGAGTGCCTAAGCACTTTTGCAGACTTTCCCAAAATCTTAAAGTGAACCTTGGGTCACAATCTGAGATGATACTTACTAGTACCCCATGAAGTCTGACTATGTTGTCGACGTACTACTAGGCCAGCTTATTTATAGGCTAACTTACCTTCATCACCAAGAAACGAGCAAACTTGGTTAGCCTGTCGATAATCACCCATATAGCATCGTTTCCTTTAGGACTTTTTGGTAACCCTGATACAAAGTCCATGGTGATATGCTCCTATTTCCATTTTGGGACTTCTAGCGGATGCAAACTTCCACCCAGCTTTTGATGCTCAATTTTTACCCTTTGGCATGTATAACACTGGCTGACATATCTTGCGATACTCTTTTTCATCCCTGGCCACCAATACACGGTCCTCAAGTCTCTGAACATCTTGGTACCACCTGGGTTAATTGAATACTTTGATCGATGAGCTTCTTTCAAAATTGATTGCCTTAATTCCTTTACTCGAGGTACATAAATTCTTCCTTGGAATCAAAGGATACCTTCTCTTAACTCGAATTTTGGAGTCTTTACTATAACTTGCTCATCCACCCATAAGTCTACTCTGTGCTCTTCGGGAAGAGCTTGACGAATCTGCTCCATGAAATCTGACTGAACGGTGAGACTGGCTATGTAGGCTGAATTTCCTTTCGGTGTAGCTTCTACAGTCATCAAGCTGAAAGCTTCTATTAACTTCCATTCAGACACCATCATCCCAGCCATACACGCAGGCTCCTTTCTACTTAGGGCATCGGCCACAACATTGGCCTTACTGGGGTGGTACTAGATGACACAATCATAGTCCTTCAAGAATTCCATCCACCAACGCTGTCTCATATTAAGATCCTTCTAGGAGAACACATACTGCAAACTCTTATGATCAGTGAAGATTTCAAACTTCTCACCGTACAAGTAGTGCCTCCAAATCTTTAAAGCGAAGACCACTGCCGCTAATTCCAAATCATGGGTCGGGTAATTCTGTTCATGCCTCTTAAGTTGTCGAGACCCATAGGCAATTACCTTTTCATGCTGCATCAGAACACGGCCCAATCCAGTCTTCGCGGCATCCGCATATACCTTAAATCCTCCAGATCCATTTGGCATGGCTAAAACTGGGGCAGTCAAAAGTTTTTCCTTAAGCACCTGGAAGCTTTTCTCACATTGATCACTCCAAACAAATTTCACATTCTTTTGAGTTAGCTTCGTGAGGGGTGAAGCGATCTTTGAGAACCCCTCTATGAATTTTCTATAATACCCGGCTAAACCCAGAAAACTTTTAATCTCCGTGATTGTGCTAGTTCGGTTCCATTCTCTTACTGCAGTTACTTTCACTGGATCCACTGATATCCCTTCCGCTAAAACAATGTGTCCCAAAAAGGCCACTTGACTCATCCAGAACTCACATTTAGCAAACTTTGTGTATAGCTTGTGCTCTCTTAACGTTTGTAGAACTATTTGCAGATGTTTTCTGTGCTCTTCTTCGGAAGGTGAGTAGACCAAGATATCGTCTATGAATACGATCACGAACTTATCCAAATGAGGTCTAAATACTTGATTCATCGTATCCATGAATGCTGCTGGGGCATTGGTTAACCCAAATGGCATAACCAGGAACTCATAATGACCGTATCGAGATCGAAAAGCTGTCTTGGGCACATCATCTGCCTTGATCCTTAATTGATAGTATCCTAATCTCAAGTCAATTTTCGAAAAGACCTTAGCCCCTTGCAACTGGTCGAATAGCTCCTCAATTCTCTGAAGTGGGTATTTGTTCTTAGTGGTCACCTTATTCAATTACCGGTAATCTATACACATTCTCAGACTTCCATCCTTCTTCTTAACAAAGAGGACCGGCGCTCCCCACGGTGACATACTGGGCCTAATAAACCCTTTGTCCAACAATTCTTGAAGTTGAATCTTTAACTCCCTTACTTCAGCAGGAGCCATCTTATAGGGTGGTATGGAGATCGGACTTGCCCCTGGCACAATCTCTATTGAGAATTTGATTTCACGATGTGGGGGCAATCCTGGCAATTCCTCAGGAAACACATCTCTAAACTCCTAGACTATTAGCACATCTTTCATTTCTATGGGGTCCTTTATTTTTTCTTGAATGTGTGCTAAGTACCCGAATGCACCCTTCCTCAACATTTTCTCCGCCTTTAGAGTCGAGATCCATTTCCTCTTGCCCATTCTACTTTGCCCTCGAAATTTAATAATCGAGTCTCCATTCCGGAGACTGACTACTTTCGTCTTTCAATCCATCGAGGCACCATACTTGGTTAAGAAGTCCATTCCTAGAATTATGTCAAAGTCTCAAAATTCAAGGAGAATTAAGTCCACCAAGAACTCGGCTTCTCTTATCTGAATTTTCTTATTCTTAAATCCTGACGAGGTTTCTAGAGACGTTCCCATAGGGGTCGATACAATCATGCCACAGTTCAAACTTTCTGGTTCTACTCCTAATACTTTAGCTAATGCATATGAAATGAAGGAGTGACTTGCTCCTGAATCTATCAGGACATGCATAGGAAAACCAGAAGTAAACATGGTACCTTGAATAACGACCGGATCCTCAGCCGTGTCCTAACGCGTTAAGTTGAACACCCTTCCTTGAATCCTTGGATTTCCTGTGAGCCCCTGACTCTGTCCTATCTGCTTCGGCTTTGGGCAATCTCTTGAGTAATGGCCCACCTGGTTGCAATTGAAGCAGACGACTCCCTTCTTAGGGCAATTTTGGTTGAGGTGCCCTGTTTCTCCGCAGTTGTAGCATACATTCATTCCTTGTCTACAGGGCCTTCTAGGGTGATTTTTCCTGCACTTCAGACAGGGCTTGCCTGGCTTAAACTGAACTCTCTTAGGGTCTAACTTCCTCCCTACACCTTGCTTGGAATTTGAAACTTGATGACTAGCTCCCTGAATAGAGTCGATTCGACCCCAGTTAACCTCAGCAGCCATTGCTCGATGCACTACTTCAGCATAGGACTCTGCAATTATGTCACCAAGGGTTTTCTGAATTCTCACTTTTAGCCCCCCTAGGAACTTTTGAGTTTTTATTCTCTCGTCTGACTCGTAAATCGGCATGTACCTGATCAGGCGAGTAAAGGCGTCTTTGTACTGGGCCACCGACATGCCCTCGGACTACTTTAATTCCATGAATTCCCTCTCTTTTGCCATTCTCAGACTGAGTGGAAAGTACTTTTCATTAAACAACTCCTTGAATCTCTCCCAACAAACGTATTGGGGTTCTACTTGAGCTTGAGCGGTTATCGCCCTCTTTGTTCCCTTTCACCATCTCTCTGCTTCTCCTTGTAACATGAAGGTCGCACAGTTGAGTTTCTCATCCTCACTGCAGTGGAGATGATCAAGTAACTTCTCGGTTTGCTCGATCCAGAATTCGGCCTCACTAGGATCCGCTCCCACTTTTCCTAGGAAAGCAGGTGGGTTCTGTCGGCGATAAAGATCCAACATACAAACTGGACGGTTACTTTGGGTTTGCATTCCCTACATAACCCCTGCCATGTTTCCCACAATTCTTTCAATCTGATCCCAATGACTGTCATTTGTCCTCTCTTTCTCGTGACTCGAGCTGCTTCCGGGAAAGTTGTTGGCTCGTCCTTCTATATGACCTTGCTGGGGGTTTGGTGTTGTGGTTCCCGTTATGTAGGTTCGACGAGTATTCACCATCTGAAAGTTTGGTTCTAGTTAGACGCTAGAAATTTTTAACATCCATCAAAATAATTGGAACAACTCATTATAACTCCGAATAGTGATGTAGTTTTCTTATAAATTCACAAAATTACAATTACATCACTATTGGTCATAGCATCTGACAGAACTACTGGGGCCTACTACAAGTATGGCATCTAAGGTAATGCAGACTTGCAAATCCACTCATCAGCCTCGTCCTCGGACTCAGGAGGAGGTCCCTCAGAATCATCCCGAACCTCTAGAGGGTCTTCTTCATCGTCCAAACTGAAGTATCCAAATTCAGGAGGGTCATTCTCAATCTCTATTTCCATTATTTCTTCTTCTTCATCTTCGTTCGGGTCTTCTTCTTCCTCCATTGGGTCTTCTTCCACTTCTATTGGGTCTTCTTCCTCTTCTATTGGGTCTTCTTCCTCTACTCCCCCATGCAATTCATTCAACAGGAAACGAATTCTGTCACAAAAGTGACGAAACAAGACAAAGTCTTCATCTTGCCAAGTCCATTCGGTGAGGGTCTTCACTTCCCCTTCTAAAACACCAGTCATGAAGTTTATCTAGAAGGGTACTAAGGCTGGATGCTGATGATAGCTGGGCGGGACATCTTCAATAATGTCTTCCATTTTGGCTATGAACCCATAGACATCTTCTTCGGGGTCTTGCTCCCTAGTATCGATCCTATTTGCCCAGTGGTCAGCTAGCACCCGCTCATAAAAGATCCCAACCATCCTAGCATTTATCCTAAAATTCATTAGCATCCCTATAGGTAAAACACCAGATCTCTTAGTGCCTAATCTCCTCGAGCCATTGCTATGTTCTCTACCTAACATTTTCAAGTTTGCTCTGATACCAACTGTAACACCCCACTTTCCTGGGCGTGTTATAAACTAGGACAATTTGGGGATATTATTATTATTCTTATTATTATATATATATTTTCTTTCCATTCCAAACTAAGGCTAAATCACATCGATTGTCAACCCAAAATTCCATTCATTTCAAAGATAGTCATCAAAACATTACATGCAGAAGCTAAAGATAGAACCTAACATTACAATAATCATAACTTCGATAATACATCAACATCTTTCAAATGTTCACATGTCAAGCAGTAGAACTTAAATACATCAACTTTAACATCATATTCATACTTCATCGTGCACTTGAAAAGTGCCATCACATGCTTCGTCAGTACCTGGTTCTGCTACAACAACATCTAGAACATTTGATTATTCCAGGGGCAAAGCCCAAGTTAGATGATGAATCATCTAAGTGAGTGAATCAAAACATATAATTTTCATGTATGAATGCAAGATGCAACATGTCCTCATTCGTTTTCGACTTAAGCCAACCGCACCCAACTGCTGCTCCCCATTTTTACAACCCCTTTCCTAGGCCGATGTGTATGGGTGCACACTTGGAAGAGTAGCGGTGCCAGTTCATAATCCCAAGCCCTTTATGCGATGCATGGTCAATAATATCATTATGGATGTATGCATACCTCATCATAACATGTAAATGCAACTACATGAATGACATTTTCATTCAAAGCATGACGATATGATAAATCAGGTTTTAAGGTAAAACGTTCATCATCGACCTTAAGGAAACTTTTGCCTAACTAGGGTTTTAAGATAGCATTTTCACATGAAATCGAGTCCTTGGGACTTAGCTGCTCACGTTAAACAATGTCTATAAAATATAATATTCACTTAAACTAGGTCTTACGTAGGCATACTCACTCACCTTTGCCAAATTCGATGATCCTCAAAACACGTGCTTCACCTCGATTTGCGTGCAAATCCTAAAAATAAAAACCAACACCGAAATTCAAGCCTTAATGCACCCTAGACATCATGTTAAATCCATAAATACCAAAACCAATTTTTCTCACATTTTTCTCGCATTTTCCTTTGATTTTTCTTAATTTTTCTTCACTAAAATTCTAAAATAAATACCTAACTCAAATTTCTTCCAAATCTTTTTGCATAGCAAATCTTAAAATAATTTTCTAAAAATTATAAAAAAAAATTGGAAGAAAACCTGCTACTCACGCGTGGGGCCCACGCTCCGATCGTCTTCTCCAGCAACGGCAAGCCAGAGATCTGGTTTTTTCAGCTAGGCTTGACCTCCTGCTCTAGTTGATCCCAATGGTGCCTTCAATGGCTCAAAAGAAGGCTCGGAAAGGCTTCAACTGAAGCCTTGAAGTTTCAGCCGACACCACCGCCTCTTTCTCAGGAGATTGCTCAAAACCCCTCCAAACTCACGCAAAAAGCCTCTATTTTCTCCAGAATTAAACCTCACACACACTAGAGTAAAAGCCCTCTATTGATCTCTCTAGATTCAGCCTCAAACACGCCTGATTGCAAGCTTCAAATCTTTGAAACCCTCGGCCGAAAATCATCCATTTATAGGCACAATCGGCCCTTGAAATCTTCATGGCCGTGAAGCCTAATGCCTTAAACCTATCGAGCATCCCTTGGGCGTCCAAAAATCACCGACAAAATTCCTCGATTTTTCACTTGCAGGTTCGGCCATGGCTGACCTCTTCCATGGTCGGTTTCTTCGATTTTTCGACCACTCCCGTGCTCTTTGTTGGCCAAAACTCGCTCCCTATGCATGCCCAACCATGCCCTTTGAACTTCCCATGGCCGGAGCAGCCTGGTCAGAGGCGTGCACGAAGCTGTCAGCCATGGCAGCTTCAAACTTTGAGAATTTGCGATTTGGCCCCTGCCATTTTTGGAAATTTTGGTTTTGGTCTTTCCCTCAAGCCCCTGATATTTTTTTTGGTTTCACTAAGACTCTAAGGTTCCAAGATTTACATTCACACCTCAAACTTTCAAAAAAAAATGACGTTTAGACCTCCCTTGAGCATTTTTAAAAAATTGCATTTAGGCCCGATTGGCTTATCTCTTTGAAATTCTTTTTGTTTCCACCCGAAAACACTGAAGGGTTACTCTACATGAAAAATCGAGGCCCTCTAAGGGTTCCGTTGTCTTTTTGGAAGCTCCCTCTCACGATTCAATTTTATCAACTCGAACTGAAGTTGTACCGAAAACTATCTCCGATCCGATTTCTTTCAACACTAAAATTCCTATTTTGACTTGCGAATCGATGATGTGATCTTGCTTTTGATATTTTGAGCTTCGGGATACTCCTTCGATTGATTCGGCTAATTTCTATTAACAATCTGCTATATAAGACCTTGAATTTTAATCGTTCTAATGACACGAATTACGAAATATTTCTCTCTTTTATTTATTTCAAAAACAGGGTTTTACAGATGAGGTTGGGGGTGAGACCAATTTGGAACTAGTTGAGGATATGTAGAATAGTTTGCAAATAGTAAATTTTGCAATAAAGCTACATGAGTTTGCAGATCAATAACCTATTATTCAAGGGAAAAAATATGGGATATACAGTCGTAAACAGGATTTTGAAGCCGAGCTTGAGCTTCAGCAGTAAGTGTAGCGGCAACCCCATATTGGTCACTTATTGGAAGCTGGGATAGGATTTTGGAGGCATTACTAACACCAAAACCTGGTGGATGGTAGCAAATGAATAGATCCTTCCACATGGAAGAAGTAAGGGGCAAAGACACACGATGGGGTGTATCTCTTCCTCAAGACTT
This sequence comes from Diospyros kaki, assembly GCA_036245055.1. Classification (NCBI taxonomy): domain Eukaryota; kingdom Viridiplantae; phylum Streptophyta; class Magnoliopsida; order Ericales; family Ebenaceae; genus Diospyros; species Diospyros kaki. The sequence continues at coordinate 12,914,417 of BSEG01000003.1, forward strand.
TGCAAGCACTACATGAAAACCCAGGTCCTGATATGATTTCTAGATGGATCTGGGTACTAGCTAGATATAACCAAATTTGGGGACAAATCTAATGGGACAAATCTAGATGGATGGGATAGATCTAAGAGGATTGGGTCGAATCAGATCTAATTTAAGATCTGGATTGGAATACTACAAAAAACAAAGGCTAGGATGAGAAATGGCAGACCTGAAGAAGAACAGTAATGGGTAGCAGCGGTGTGGCCGGATTTGGAGACCGACAGGGCAGTCGATGGTGGCGTTAGTAGGCGACATGGCCAGTAATTGGTGAAGGTGACGACTGCAGCTGCAGGTGACGTCCGATGGAGGGTCGACTCTAGGCAATGGCAGGCTCGATCTGGTGAACGGCAGTCAGAGATGAAAGAGATCTGAATGGCAATGGCTACGATGAAAGGTGGACATCGGTCTGTGAAGATCTCACGATGACGACGACAGCTAGAAATATGGGTAAGAGCTGTAGGGCCGATCGTCGGAGGCTCGGGAGATGACCGGTAAAGGCTGCGATCGGGTGCGAAGGCTGTTCGTGAAAGTTAAGCAAGATCGCTATGTGGCAAACAGCCTAGTTCAAAAACTTTGAACCTTACCCCGATCCCGGCAACTAGATCAACGTCGAAATTATAACATTCACAAACATAATAAAATAAACCTAACCTTTAGATTTTCGAGTCGTTCGCGGATTCGAGCCGTCCAAGCGTCTGGCCTCTAACTTGTGATACACGGCACGCGTCTGTTGGCAAGGAGAGAGGAATGGGAGTGCTAGCTCCTTCTCCTAACAAGGCTTGTGAATGGACGGGAAAAGAATGGATTTTCAACTCTTGAAAGCCATAAAAATAAAAGCTTAATTTGGGCATCCCATAAAGGGCTATTTATAGAGGAGCAACCTCCTAGGGTTTCGTAAACCCTAATGGACATGGATTGGGCTAGCCCATTAATCATAGTTCAACTAGAAACTTAAGTGGGCTAATTCTAGTCTAACTAGAAATTAAAATGGCCCAAATCCATTTATAAAATATTTAACCCAAATCTAATTCAAGCTCAAATATTTAATATTTAATATTTAATATTTGGCTCAAATCTAATTTAGCCTAAATATAATATTTATTATTTAATATTTGGCCCAAATACTTTATTTAGCCCAAATATGCCCACCGCTCTCCTGGTTTAAGCCAGGGACCGTGTCTATTACGTATGACTCATTAGGCTTCTGAATATGTTTGCAATGTGTTGATACGAACACATAAGACAAGATTGGCCTCTACCAAGGCATCATGCCTACCCAATTATTCAGAAGGATTCATAATCCGTAAATAACCTTTCACGAGCATGGTTACCATGTAATTCGATCCTCTCGTCAATGTATCTTATGTGATCTCAACTATGACAACATGTTGCTTGATTATGATCACATGAGTTTTTTTTCGGTCATTCAGATATCTTCACTTAATAGAAAGTGAATCAATAACTCCTTATTGATCTTTTTCACCATGGCCATGGATTTAAAGTAAATATCCACCAAAGGTGCCTTAGATACATCATCCTCTATTAAAGGATAGACGAGTCCCATCTTGATTATGCACCTATCTCCATAAGCCTCACGATATGCCCAACGATCACCCACGTGTAGCCTTTGTCTAGGCCCATCGAAAAGAAGTCAAAGCATACTGGTCTTCTTATGAGATGACTGTGATAACCTCAGGTCCAAGGATTAGTTACACCCATCTCGTATGAGAATACCATCAACATATAACCAAAATGGATTCTCATGGCGAATCATGTCCAGTGACACGTTCTCTAACATTGGTCACCTATGTACTTGTTTAGGCATCCCCATGCCTATGGACTCCCATTGCTATCACATAGTAAAAACATAACACATACAAGTCTTACCACAATTGTCAATGTCCATTCTTGACATTGCTACAACTTGGGACATTTAAAGATGTCGAGAAACTGTCATGCATCATCTCACATCTTTATAGATTAATCACAATATACATCATATGGACTTCTATCTAGTTTCATCCAATCATTACATTAATAACAAGAAACTAATTGAACAACTTCTTGTAGAATAAATAACTCTTTATTCAATAATAAATATGATTACAAATGTCAATGTATAATTTGCTCAATCTGATTGGGTCTAGAGCACCTGCACTAACAGTTCGTGCATTGCAAAAAGGTGTAGAGAAGAAGGAAGAAGAAAGAGAATAAGAGAGAAGAAAGAAAAAAAAAGAAGAAATAAGGGGGGAAAAAAAAGAAAATAAGAAAAAAAAAGGGAAAAAATAAAAAAAATAGAAAATTTTTCTGAAAAAATGTGTTTTTTTTTTCCAGAGATTTTGGTAAAGAAAATTATCTGGACATGCGAAAGTTGAGGTCGGGGCTTTTCAGGTATTTATAGTCCCAACCCAATGTTTCGAAACATAGAGCAACATGGGTTTCGAAATAGAATGCTAAGTTGTTCCAAAATAAGATGTTTGACAAACTGTTGTCAGAGGGTCGTGATGGGACACTCTAGAAAAGTTATGTCCATGACGGGAGTTGTGAGGAGAGTCAAGTGAGAATGATCTGTCGAATGCAGGGAGAGCTTGTGATAGCTTAAAGGATTGGGTTACGTGTTAATGCAACATAGATTGGTGATCAGGTATGGATCACGCTAGGGCAATGCAAACTACCTGACATATGTCTTGGAGCTGGCAGCTGTGAGGGAGCTAAACAAAGAGGTAGCAATGTTGGTTGGAGGTCCTTGAGGACTACGATTGCACTATTTTGGATCACCCGAGGCATGGCAGTAAAGTGCCTGACACTTTGAGTAGGAATATGCCTACTATGACTAGGTGGATAACTGTGAGTGACAGATGATTAAGGCTTTTAACCTATTGATTATGAAAGCCGAGAGGGTCGTCCTTTTCATCGTTGGCCTAACGGTTTAGTTGTGTCTAGTGAACAAGGTACAAGGGGTTATATATGTATTTTTGTCTATGGAATGATAAGCATGGGCAGTCCAAGTGTTCTGATTTTTGATATGCGAGATGGCATCCTCGAGTTATAGGGTAGGATGTACGTACCTAAAATTTTTGGAATAAGTGTGGTCATCTGTAAAGAGCCACAACAGGAAAATTTTGTGAAAGACACAGTATGCTTGTGGGCATTGAACATGTAATGAATAAAAACTAGGGTGTCTTTTAAGGATCGAATCAGTATGTAATCAAGGTACTCATGTAGTTGGATGTGATTTGTCTTAATTACTTGATGGGTCAAATGCGAATTTCGAGGATAAAATTTCTATAAAGAGCGGTGAATGTAATGCCCAAGAATTTTCAAAGGGCCAAAGAGTAATTTATCTTGGGGGTAAAAATGTAATTTGTTGATAAATTGAGGTTATAGGGTAATTTTGGTATAGTTATGAGTGACCGAATCGACTGCAGGGAGTGCCCTAGAGCCGAGATGTCTAAGGAAATCAATATGGTATTAACGAGTATTTCAAGGCATGATTTATTGCATCGAAAGAAATTAAATCAGAAACAATTTTCAATATAGCTAAATACAGCTGCGATTTAGGTTAAGAAACCAAATAATTATAAGGGACTTCTAGGAAGTCAAAGGAACCTTGGGGAGGTTTATATTCGACATGTTAAACAACTCTTCAGTAGTTTTAGGAAGAAACAAAAGGTTTACAGCCAAAATGAAGATTCGGGCCTAAGTGCAATTTCCCAAAATTACTGGAGGGAGGTAGAAATTATATGTTTTTGGAATCTTCAGGAATGAAATAGAAGTTTTAGGACTTGAGGGTCTCAATGGAAATTATGGAAAGTTTAGGCGCTTTGTGAAAATGGGCCAAAGCATAAGAGACAAATCAGGTGGGGCAAAAGTATAATTTTGCAAAGTTGAGGAGGGAGCAAAGCTTGCCATGGCCGACCAACCAATTCTAGTCACCGGCTAGCGCCTATCGACCAATGGGGTTTTGAGGAAATGGGTTGGGAATGCTCTAGGGTCGGGTTAAGGCCAACATTGGCCACAAGGATGGCCAAATTTTGGACTTTTCTGACCAAAGCTTTCGGCCAAATTTTGAAAGCAATAGAATCTTGTTTTGTGGTCGGTTTTAGACGTGATTAGGTTGACCAGGAGAGGTAGAAGCCTCAAAGGCGTCATTTTAGCAAGCCTTGAGCGTTTGGAAGCTCGGGTTGCTTATAAATAGAGACGCCCGAATGCCTTCGAAAAATTAAACTCTCAAATCTGAGAGATCGAGCAAAAATTGAGGAAATCGGATAAGGGCTTTTTGTTCCCCATGTCCAGAGGATCTTTTTTAGAAAATTTGAGCAATTTTTGTTAAAAGATGAGGGAGATATAAAGCTTCATCGGAAAAATGAGGTTCATAGGAAAATCAGTTTGAGCAATCTCAAAATGTCTCCAATCGAGCAATTTGAAGCAATAATCCTGTAAAGGATGAAAAGATAAAGGCGTAGGTTCAAACGAGGGGTGAAACAGAGCTTAAACAAAGGAGAAAAGGCCAAAAACTAGGGTTGTTCAGAATCTGGCCGAGGAAGACGACCACTGCACACGCCAGCAAAGCCCCGCGAGTGGGGGCACGTGTAGGATAACAAGGGCGAGTGGGGGGGATGAAATGCCAAAAAACTCTAAAAAAAATACCAAAAATCAATAAAAATAAACTAAAGGGTTTTTTGTTCAAAGTTTTGATGTTTACCTTCCTGATTTCTCGGTTTCTACAATGACCAACCTCGTTTTACGTGCAAACGAAGGTTTGAGGTAAATTTTGGAATTTTCTTTTGAAGTACTTAGAATATAATGAATTGTTGTGAAAAAAAATTGGAGAAAATAGTTAAAGAGGTATTTATTTGGAATTTTAGAGAGGAAAATGGGAGAAAAATGGAGAAAATAGAAGAAATCATGGAAAAAATATGAAAAATAGATATTTATGTTCCTTTGAAATAAATATGGTGTCTAGGGATCATTGAGGCTTAAGGTGAAGTGATTTGTGCAAAAATTGAGGTTATGCACGATAATTGAGCTCAGGCATGCAAATCAAGGCGATGCACCTTTTTTAAGGTGTCCAAAACTTAGTACAAAAGGTAAGTGGTTCAACCCAAAAGCCAGTTTTATGCAAATGATTCTATCATATTGACGTGCTATGTTAAGTTATGCATCATGTATAGTGCATTTTCATGTATTGGTGATGAATTATGCATATGTTCACGATGATATTATTGATCATGCCACCCATATGGGTTTGGAATTAGGGACTAGCACCGCTACTCTACCAAGGGTGCATCCATACACCTCGCCCTAACAAGGATGTTGTTAAAATAGAGAGTAGCAATTGGGTGCGGTCGACTCAAACAAAAGGAATGATGTTATGTTGCATTGCATACACGCATAAGATATGAATTATGTACCCTTACTTAGATGATTTACCATCTAACTTGGACTTTGCCCCTAGAATATCCAAACGTTCCAGATCGAGATTGTAGCAGAAACGAGGATGAATAAGGCATGATATGGCACTTAGCAAAGTGCAAGATGAAATGATTGAATGTTATGTAGCCCATGTGTTTAAGTTTTGCTATATCGAATTCTGAACGTTTTGATGAATGACGACATATAATCTTATTTACGGTTAATGGTAAAGTTAGTGTTCAAGGCACGTGATGATGTGGCTGATGGATTCTAAGTCATGTTGAAAAATTTATGTTCTGTTGATGAATAGTCTTGTATTATGGGATATGTTCGAGGCGATCATGTAACGTTAATATGGTTCGATGTATGCTAAGGTTCGATTCATGATTCCGCTGTTGGTGAATACCTACCTAGCATTTATGATGTATGATGATTCTCATGCTAGGCAAGTAAATGGAAAGTTTGGGAATTAATATGATGTTGAGATTGTTCTTAAGGGGAAAAAAAAAATATATTACAAATTTCTTAAGTTATAACATGCCCGAGAAAGTGGGGTGTTATAGATATTCTTAGACAGCATCCTTTACTGCCACTTTTACCTCACATCTTCGGCCCTCCTCCACTTGAGTGACCTTCGCCTGAGTCCGAGTAGCCTCTTGACGAGCCTATGCCACCTACTTTTTAGCAGCCACAAAGGATTCCTTTAGATGAACTGTAACGCCCTGCTTTCTCGGGCGTGTTATAAACTAGGACAATTTGGGGATAATATTTTTTTTTCTTTCCAACTAAATGCTAAATCACATTGATTATCAACCCAAAATTCCATTCATTTCGAAGGTAGTCATTAAAACATTACATGCAAAAGCAAAAGATCTAACCTAACATTACAATAACCATAATTCTGATTATACATCAATATCTTTCAAATGTTCACATGTCAAGCAGCAAAACTTAAATACATCAACTTTAACATCATAATCATACTTCATCGTGCACTTGCAAAGTGCCATCACATGCTTCGTCAGTACCTGGTTCTGCTACAACAACATCTAGAACATTTGAATATTCTAGGGGTAAAAGCCCAAATTAGATGATGAATCATCTAAGTGAGTGAAATAAAATCATATATTTTCATGAATGAATGTAAAATGCAACATGTCATCATTCCTCATTTCATTCCGTGAATCAACCGCACGTTATGCTACCCCCATTGCTACGGCTTCCTTTCCATGTCGAGGTCAATGGTGCAACAGTGTCGGTCTGTATTCTCGTTTGCACCTTAATGCTACCCCTCATTGCTACGGCTTCCTTTCCATGCCAAGGTCAATAGGTGCAGCGGTGCCATCGTGAACTCATATACCATGCATGATCAATAAATGTCAACATGGATGTATGCATATCTCATCATAGCATACAAATGCAACTAGATGGCATTTTCACTTCAAAACATGACAACATGATCAAATTCATTTACATCAAATCGGTTTTCATGACAGAACGTTCACAACCCACTTTATGGAAAACTCTCACATAAAATCAAGTTTTGGAACATAACTACTCGTGCTAACTAGGTTTTTAAAGTAGAATACTCACATAAAACTAAGTTGTAAGATTGCACACTCACTCACCTTTGACAAATTTGATGATCCTCAAGAACGTGTTTCACCTCGATTTATGTCCAATCCTCGAAATTCGAACCAACACCCAAATTCAAGTCATAAGGCACCCTAGACATCATATTCAATCCATAAATGCCAAAACCAATTTTTCTCACATTTTTCTCGCATTTTTCCTTTCATTTTTCTCTATTTTTCCTCACTAAAATTCCAAAATAAATACCTATATTCAATTTTTCCCAAATCTTTTTGTATAACAAATCCTAAAATAATTTTCTAAAACATATAAAAAAATTTGGAAGAAAACCTGTTGTGCATGCGCCCTCACGTGCGAGGCGCGTGGACTACGAGTGGGAGAGGCGCGTGAAGGCCACGCTCCGTTCGTCTTCTCCAGCGACGGCATACCAGAGCTCAGGTTTTCTCGGCCTGGCTTGATCTCCTGCTTTAGTCGATCACAATGGCCTGCTTGAAAGCTCAAAAGGTCCTCAACCGAAGCCTCAAACTCTCAACCAAACTGTCTGCCTCCTTCTCCGACGATCGATCGAAACCCCTTCAAACGCACACAAAAACACTCCAATTTCTCCAGAAACGATCCTTACCCTCTCTAGAGCAAAAGCCCTCTATTATCTAAGCTCGATTCGGCCTCTAACACACTCGATTTTAAGCCACAATGTCTCAAAACCCTCTGCCACTTTTTCTTATTTATAGCTCAAAATCGGCCCTTGAAATTGCCCATGGCCACTCACTCGATGCCTTAACACCTCAACCCTCCATTGGACAACCTCAAAAGCGTCTGGCCGCCTCCCTAACGGCCCATTTATAGGCGCTGCAACTTGGCCACGCCATGCTCGAATTTTTCAAAGTTTTAGCCCCCTCCCGTGCTCGTTTGCAGGTCAGGACTGATGCTCGAGCTTCCCCAACCAGCTTTCTTGAAGTCCCCATGGTCAAAGACGCCGAAGGAATGGCCGGCCAATAGTTGTCAGCCATGGCAGCTTGCCTTTTCCATTTATTGCACTTAAGCCCCTTCTAGTTTTGAAAATTTCCATTTTTGGCCTTTCTCATAAGCCCCTGAGGTTTTCCTTGCTTCCACTAAGACCCTAAGGTTCCAAGATTGACATTCAAGCCTCAAACATTCAGAAATAATGACATTTAGGCCTCCTTCGGGCATTTTCAGAAAACTACGCTTAGGCCCGATTGACTTATTTCATCGAAACTCTTCTCCTTACCACCCGAAAACACTGAAGGGTTACTCTATATGAAAAATTGAGGCCCCCTAAGGGTTCCATTATCTTTTCGGAAACCCCCTGTGATGATTCAGTTTTATCAGCCCGGACTGAAGCTGTACTAGAAACTATCCCCAATCCAATTTCTTTCAGCACTAAAAATCATATTTTGACTTGAGAATCGATAATGTGGTCTTGCTTTTGATCTTCTGAGCTTCGGGATACTTCCTTCGATTGATTCGGCTAGATAACAACGTCGACCCACTTTGCAAGGCCCTAATTTTTAATCATTCTAAAGCCATGAATTACGAAACATTTCTTTCTTTTATTTATTTCCAAAAGGGGGTTTTACATGAACAATCTTCTCATCTCTGACCCTCTACTTCTTCCTTCCACTTTTAAGCTTCAGACTCAGTTGCCCAGCATTTCACGGTGAGGCTTTTAAGTTACGAATCGAGGTCATACTTGTCTGACTCCAGGTGCCTGACCTTTATATTCAGGACCTACCATCCTTTTTCCACTTCCACCCCTTATACATCCATTGTGAGATCTCCGCCTCCTAGTGAGCAAGACACACTCGATTTTAACATTGGTAACCATCGCACCCTGAATGCCCTGCCAAAAGAAGAATAATTAAACAAGCAGTTGACACTCTTAGAAGTATTTAAAATATGTGACCTAGTATAAATCATGGGAGGGGAACTCACAATGGTAAGGTGGTGCTCGAATTTGTCCATATACACAGGAGAGTTTTTAAAGTACCAGTCTTCATCGCGAGGGAGAACGGTTGAATAAAGAAATCATGCACCGATGCTAGGCATGTTTATCATGTTAGTGTCCAAAATCCTAAGGCTCACCTCAAAATTCTCTTCACAAGCCCAACGACCTCCCAAATCAAATGCACCCTAATGAGGTGGAGGAGGTACAGGAAATAAAGGGCCCAACCCCCTTACACGAAGCCTTTCCTCAATGTGTAGCATCCAATGCTCGATACACTAGGGGTTGATGACCCCACGCCAGAACTGCCCATGACCACTTCTTTGGGCAACATCAATAGCCGCTTGATGTAAGGGCAAAGTAACCTCAACCTCTTGCGTACCTAGAAGACTTGAGGCTTTGGCTCCACCTCGCCCTGCTCCACTCTTGGAAGTAGAAGGAGCTCGCCCGCTAGACAAGTAGAGTACTGGAGAAGGCTCCACAATTGGGGATAGAGCAAAACCAGGGGCGTGGGTGGGATTTACGGTTGGATCTGGGAAGGTGAGGTTGGGGATCAGCTGAAAGGTGGAGGGATCAACCTCTACTCGTTGATGTTGACCCCTCTTTATGTGCCAAAGTGCCTCGCTAGTTTCTCCCATGCCCTCTTCCAGTTTTAGAAGGGGAACCTTGAGTAGTCCAAAAGGAGGTGGGCGGGGTCCAACTCTGGCTACCCTTTCCGTAGCCCTTCGTTAGGTGGATCAGATCATATGCCTCATATCTACAAAGAGAGAAAAAGGGTCAAAATTAGAAATGACAGTTAAAAGTATAAAAAAAATGCAGTTGGGAAGATCCAAACTCTCTGGAGAATGGTACTCCTATGGAGGAATGACCCCTCCTTCTGTTAGGACGCTAGCTATTGAAGGAAATAGGGGCTGTAAAGGTGACATAGAAGGCCCCTTGTGCCACGATGGTTCTCCTGCATGGAGTACCTAGCTAGCCATCCTTAACATGTCCTCAATCAAAAGGTCCAGGAGGTTCGCTAGACCTCCACGCAAGAGCTTGCATTAATCATCCTAGAATTGCCACCCTGTCGAGATCAGTACTCTAGCCACAGGGTGTGAACCACTTTCCCATGAAGGGGTTCACCACAAACCAGTGGGACTAAAAGAAATCCACCTTGGGCGGAGAACCCAAAAAAAGATGATCCTCCTATAGTGTCCCATGGAGAATGTACATGTGATAGCGAGACTTAACCTGTCGCAGATGGAAGAAGAAAAAAAGAAAGTCCGCGATGGGGACCACCTCCTTCTCCTGGCATAACACGAAGAAGCCCGCCAGTAGAGCCTAGTTATTAGGATGTAACTAAGCTGGGATCATCCCACTACTGTGGAGAAATTCTGCTCTAAATAAATTTGATGGGAGATAGAAACCTAGGAAGAAACTCGCTTCATGGACCGCAATCCACCTTTCATGAATATTTGCCACACACGTTTCATCCGACTCAGGTAGCCTAGCACGATAAGTAAAGGGGACGCGATAATTGTCCAACAAGTAGGCGACTTCATCTGTCATCATGATGGAGAGTTTGCCCAGGAGAAATCGTCGAGAACCGCAATCAAGGTTGTTGGTCCGAAAACAAATTTTTCCATCGGCCATGACCAAAACTGCGAAGAATAAAGGATAGGAAATCAGCAGAAAATTTTTTAGAAAAACAAAAGTTTCTTTCTACAGCGAAGAAAATTCCTTTCCAGAGAAGCGAAAAGCTTTTTTCGAAAAGGATAGGATTCTTTCCGGAGAAACAAATTTCTTTCTGGAATGGCAAAGATTCTTTCCGGAGAGAAAATTTCTTTTCGAAGAAACGAAATTTTCTTTCCGGAAGGATAAAGTTCTTTCCAAACAAACCAAATATCGTCCTAGGGAGAAGAACAAAAGGGATTGGTAGAAAAATTAAAGCAAGAAAATTTATTGAAGTCATAAAGCAATTCTTTTGGGAAAAAGAAATTTCTTTTGGAAACTAGAATAGCTGAGAAGATTCTAGAGAAAAAAATGCAGTAACGCACAGTGAAAAGCGTGAAAACAACTTTGCAGTATTTATAGATAAAGCCTCTTGGGAAGACCAATAGTCATAGAGAAATTCTCTTCGCAGATGTGTTTTTTCTGGACAAACGTTCTCTCTAAAGACACAATCTTTCGTATCTAGTGCGGATTGTCGTATTTCTTTTTGATGGGCGACTCTTTCAGGATAAACAGTAAGTTACTCTTTCATTTCACCCAATAGTAAAATAAAAGAGTGCGGGGCAATTGTTGTATCACTTAGAATAAGGGGAATTCAAAAGTTTTAATTTCTTTCTTTCCGGAAGGTTCTCATGGGAGGGAGGTTATTTCGGGAGAAAGGCGCTTTTCGGTGAACAGATTCTTTAATCGATCGTAACCCTTTTTAGAGAGAGGTTCTCTTCGGAATATAAAATCCTTTCCGGAGAGAGCTTCTCTCCGGACTACGTAGAATCATCTCCAGACTGAATAGAATCCTTTTCGGAGAGAGTTTGTCTTTGGACCAGTAACTCCGATCCCGCATGATATAAGTTGCATGCCTCTCAGGATCTGGAATATGTGCCCTATAAATACCCAACTACAGAACTCAAAGAGGGGATCATTTTTTTGACATCCGATAAATTGGAGAGACTGAGAGTAGTCTTACTATTTTCTTTCGAGTAATTAATTGCTTGCTTTAGGTATTGACTTCAGCATTGGAGGGTCTTCGCAAGTGAGCATTCCTTGCGAGCCTTCTAATCCATTTTGTTGGTATTAATAGTGATACGAAGAGAGCCAATCAAAGTACTATTCCTTCCCAATAGGATTGTATCCTTTCTAGAAGCCAAATCGATCCTTCCTGAGAGACTCACCAATTCTTTCCGGAAGCTGTCGGCACGCCTTCCCATAAGAGCTTCATCCTTCCCAGAAGCCATCCACATCTTCCCGAAAGATCTTCATCCTTCCCAGATGAATATTATCTCTTCCCAAAAGTCTCACGACACACCTATTCTTGATAGATATTCTTTCAGGAGACTCATCTCTTTTAGGAGAATCATTCTTTTTTGGGAGACTCTTTTCTTTCAACAGACCATTTCTCTTGAGAGACTCATCTCGTGTTCTTAACCAAAGTTATCAATCTAGAGATCGTTCCCTCGTTACAAATTTTAATTGTTGTATTTTGACAACAATACCTACATACAATGCCACTAATAATGCAAAAATTTACACACTCAAAGCTAAATTTACGAACGAGCATTTTGACAATTGAATTAGATTGTGAGCTGGGTGGATTTTGGACTTGTAAAACTAGTGAAAGACTACTAAGGACTACCCCCAAAAAAACCCTTCTAATATTTAAGTTATAATAGCATGTCAGAGTAAAAGTGTTAAAACATATGTGCATAAGAGATTTAAAAGACGAAAAAAAAAGAAAAAAAAATGATGTGATTGAGAGCTTGAAAGAAACAAGATATGTTGTGAGGGGTAGGCCAAAGAATTCATGCGACTAGGATTTTGGAATGCAATCAGCTATTGATTTGATACGACCTAGTCTTTCAACATGGCATGATTGAGTTCATTGAGATCATGATTACTTGAATTTACCCTATTATATTGCTAACCCGATAGTGCCACATAAGTTGGTAACAAGAGTGTTACTATAGGGTTGTAGATCGGCTGGGGCACATATGAGATAATGCACTAAGGTGGATATAATTACCATCAAGAATTATATTGGAAGGATAACATTCTATTTTCTTTATTATTTTTATGTCATTTTAAATTTTTTAAAACAATGAACACGTATTTATTTTTATATTTTTAAAAATAAAAAAATTATAAAGAAAACTAAAGTCAACAAAAAATTATTTTTACTATTTTCATCATAAATACGCTCAAAATTTTCAAAACGTGAAAAACACTACAACAATTATATTGGAAGGATAACATTCTGTTTTCTTTATTATTTTTATGTTGTTTTAATTTTTTTAAAACAATGAACACGTATTTATTTTTATATTTTTAATAATAAAAAAATTATAAAGAAAACTAAAATCAACAAAAAATCGTTTTTACTATTTTCATTACAAATACGCTCAAAATTTTTAAAACGTGAAAAACGCTACAAATAAGAAGAATGCGTTTTCAGTAATTTCAAAACAGAAATTCAAAATACAAAATTAAAAATAAATTCAAAATTCAAAATTAAACATTAAAATACGAAGAGAATAACCCTAAATCTTCATATTTTTGTTTTGTGCAGTTTTTCATTTAATAGTTGTCAAATAAATTTTGTTTTTTCTTAAACAATAAAAAAAATCAGTGGCTAAAAAGCCGAGGCTAATCTGGGTATTTCACAATTTCAAAAGTTGGCCCGTTGGGTCCTTTTCTTTTTTTTTGGTAATTGCCTTTTTATTTTTCTAAGTCCGTTACGCTCAGATTCCCCTCACTTTCCAAACCGTAAGCCATAATAATAAAAACCTTTCAGTTGCGTCACACCGTTTCCCCCTCCGCCTCTCTAATGTTTAAAGATCTTATCGCCTCGCTAATCTTCTTCTCATATTATTACTTAATTCTCTCTCTCTCTCTCTCTCTCTCTCTCTCTCTCTCCATTATTTGTTTGTTTTCAGCACAGAAGCGCTGTATATATATATATATATGCTTACTCACCTCACACTATCTTCATCATTCACGCCGAAAATCCTTGCATTCCACACCAGAGTTTGTTTCCCTGACGCTTCCAAATCTCTCTGTCTCTCTATCTCTCTGTCTCTCTCTGATAGATCGTCTTTCTGTGTGCTTCTCATTCCTTGTCGCGTTTAATCTTCCGGGTGCATTTGAAACTCTTCGTCTTTGCTTCTTCTGTGCCTTAGATCATGTAACTACCAGCTACATAGCATTCCGAACCCATCTTTGTGAATCATTGAACCGTTTGTTTCTCCTAAGGGTCTTTTCCAAATAATGTAATTCCGCCGGAGGTTTGTATCTCAGTTGATCTCAGTAAATGGGTTTTCGCTAATTTCAGTCCTGCAGAGGCATGTGGGCAAATTTCTTGCAGAATTTTAAGGTCTTTCTTGTATTCTGGTGATGCTCATTTCTTTTAACTTGTTCTGAAGCAAATTTAGGACTCTTTTAGACAATGGGTCTTCGTTAATTTAATCATTCTTGCTGCCTTCGATTTCACTTCTTGATATACTGGAATTCTGGCCTGTAAACTCAAACCATGTAACAGATCTTATTACTTGCCTTTAGTGGTAAATTACATCATTTTAGTCCATGAGCAGCCTAGCAGGCTTTCCAAATGTAAGCAAAGAGATGAGGCAATAGATCTGATCTGAGCTCTTAAGTCAACCTCTAGGGCATGGAGAGTGTCTGTCTATTCCGTTGATATTCGGAGTCCTAATTTTCCTATGATTTCTGTTCGTTGATTTTGCCCATTTTCCACTGGAAATGGAAGTTAAGTAGCCATAACTGTCTTTAATTGATTTTTCATTGCATGCTAACTGATTCTTTTGTTCATCCTAGTGTAATAAGATAATTATTCCTTTTGAATTCCCTGTGAGATGTAAGATCTCCAATCTGTACAGATATTGTTTATATGGGTCTCATCGGGGGTCTATTGTATGGCAAGAAATAATGATCCTAAAATTGGTTCCCCAGCTCTTTCCTCTGAAGTACATCGAATACCGACTAGTTCTTGCTTTTCTGCCTATTCTTTATTGCAAATGCATATGAAAATCTAGTTATCATTACGGCCTCTTGAGTCATTTGAACCTTCATCTTGGTGTCACCTGCAATTCGTCTTGTTAGTAGTTTGTTGAAGGGCTTCAGGGAAAAGGAAGAAGGAAGAAACGAATTAAGTTCCCCAGTTGTATGCTTAATTTTATGTTATCATGGAAGAAACATTTGTTCCCCTCCGTGGTATCAAGAATGATCTCAAACAAAGATTGTTGTGCTACAAGCAAGACTGGACTGGTGGACTCTGCGCTGGAATCAGGTTTATGGCTCTTCCATAACTTGTCCAAATTTATTCATGATATACTGTCTAATTTTAGATTGCAAGCAAGTGTTATTGGTTTTAATAAATCCATTCCTTTTAGGGCTGTCTATGATTTCATATAATTACAAAACCTTAGTACATATATGTTAAATATCATCCTTGTCTTCTTTTGCTTAGGATCCTTGCTCCAACCACATACATATTTTTTGCTTCAGCAATACCAGTAATATCTTTCGGAGAGCAACTTGAAAGAGAAACAGGTGGGAAGATGCTCTTGTAACTGCCAAGATTCTGTTATTATTATATGTACAAATTTGCTTAGCTTTTTTGTACATGTGTATTTTTACAGAAGGAACTTTAACTGCAGTTCAGACTCTTGCTTCAACATCACTTTGCGGAGTCATTCACTCCATTGTTGGGGGACAACCACTGCTTATACTAGGGGTGGCTGAGCCAACTGTGTTGATGTACACTTTTATGTTCAACTTCGCTAAGGATCGGAAGGACTTGGGGCAGAAGCTCTTCTTAGCCTGGACTGGATGGTATCATGCGAACATTCTTGAATCTTGAACATGCATGCCTGGTTATAATGAATAACATTTTCAATATAATTGTGTCAGGGTTTGTGTATGGACAGCCCTTTTGCTTTTCTTGCTGGCTATATTGGGTGCATGCTCCATAATCAATAGGTTTACTCGTCTGGCTGGTGAATTATTTGGTCTTCTGATTGCAATGCTGTTTATGCAGCAGGCTATACGGGTGAGTAGCTTCATGATTGTTAGTCAGTTTACTGAGAATCATGTCGATAAGTTTATGAATACTTGGACCTTTTCTTTGTGCATGGGGAGGTGGCTGTTCAACAAATAACCTGGGAATAGGATGTCAATCTGTTTTTTCTTTTCTTATTATACCTTCAACTTATATGAATCTTCCAGGGAGTGGTCGAGGAGTTTGGGATCCCCCAAAGAGAAAATCCTAATCAGCTTGCACTTCAACCATCTTGGCGATTTGGAAATGGAATGTTTGCATTGGTTCTATCCTTTGGCCTTCTTCTCACTGCATTGAGAAGCCGTAAAGCTAGGTCCTGGCGCTATGGGACAGGTTTACACTTTTGTGCTGAAAGTCTTGATATTTACATTTTTGGGTGTTTTTTCTGTTAAAAAAATGTATAGCATGCACATTATTATTTGTGTCTCTGGGTTTATGACCCTTAAAATTTTGTTTTTATTTAAGGTTGGCTACGGGGATTCATCGCTGATTATGGAGTCCCACTCATGGTGGTTGTATGGACTGGTATATCTTATATACCTCTTAGAAGTGTCCCTGAGGGGATACCAAGGAGGCTTTTCAGCCCAAATCCATGGTCTCCTGGTGCATATTCAAACTGGACGGTAATTAAGGTACTTCCTGCACTTTATTTTTCTTCCCAGCGTCAATTTGAACTCTTGGACAAGCATTCATGTTCCTTTATTTATCACTGAAGGAGAGTTTTCCATTCTTACCCTAGTGTTGGAAATCTCACTTGATATTTAATTTAATAATGTTAGTCTGCACTATACAGGAAATGTTGGATGTGCCTCCATTATATATTGTTGGAGCGTTTATTCCAGCAACTATGATTGCAGTGCTTTATTACTTTGACCATAGTGTTGCATCTCAACTCGCTCAGCAGAAAGAGTTCAATCTTAAGAAGCCTTCTTCATATCACTATGATCTTCTTCTTTTGGGCTTCCTGGTAGGTTCTTGGTCTGAGAACTTCAGTTCTTTCCTTCTTTTTTTTACTAAAAATAAAATAAATTAAAATAATCTGACATTCATGTGCTTTATTGAGCAGAACTCATGTTTGGTTACAGTAAGGTGCAGCTTTTCAATATGGTTTATTTTTATACTCTTACCAGGTCATACTATGTGGTCTTATTGGTATTCCCCCTTCCAATGGAGTTATTCCTCAATCTCCAATGCATACAAAAAGTTTGGCCACCCTGAAACATCAGGTAAATTTATTTTGTTGGGCTTTTTTAAGGTGTCCTCTTAAATGCATTTTGCAGCACCAAAATTTGCAATTTTTGGAGTTTCATCCATGTTTGCAATTTTTGTAGTTTCATGCATGTTTCTCTACCTTTATTGTTCTCATGTATGGTGCCAAGTTAGAAATCACAGGATGATGCTCTACCTCTGTATCATTATACGGTTGTGGTTTGGTCATCCAACTCTCAGATATGTGCAGTAAGTCTGCTATTTTGTGACTGACCAACCAGAAAATGACGATCAATGGAAAACACTAAAGATCATCTGATCAAAGTATGTTTTGGGCACAAAACTTTTCATCACTATCAATCATCCTGCTTGTTTCCAACTGAGTATCCTGTCACTAGTGCAATGGCATCTTTCTACCTTCTTGTAGTCTGTTCACAGTGTACCTTCTCTCTGTCAAACAAGAAACTCTATTTCTGTAACTATATAGTCCTTTGGGCATCTGAAGAGCCAGATTTTACTTCTGTTTTCTCTTTGGAACAGCTTCTTCGAAATAAGCTTGTATCAACAGCAAGAAAAAGTATGCATAAAAATTCAAACCTGGGTCAATTGTACCGGAGCATGCAAGAAGCATACAATGAAATGCAGACGCCACTTGTCTATCAACTTCCACCTGCTCTGGTGAATAATTCTGATATTCTATTATATCTTTTTAATTTGTGTATATCTACCTATTGTGCTTTTCTGGTGCAATTTAACTCTGCACTTCAAACAGGGGCTGAAGGAGCTGAAAGAATCTACAATTCAACTGGCTTCAAGTACTGGTTATATTGATGCTCCAGTTGATGAGACTGTTTTTGACGTGGACAAAGACATTGATGATCTCTTACCTGTTGAAGTGAAAGAACAACGCCTTAGCAATCTGCTTCAGGCATTAATGGTTGCTGCTTGTGTTGCTGCTATGCCCCTTCTAAAGAAGATCCCAACATCAGTTCTCTGGGGCTACTTTGCTTTCATGGCAATTGAAAGCTTACCTGGAAATCAATTTTGGGAGAGGATATTATTTCTTTTCACTGCTCCTAGTCGAAGATACAAGTAAGCTATGCTCTTTTGGGGCAACTGGTGTTGGTTTTAGCTATTTATTACAATCATCACTTTTGTTACTTTGACTAAAAAAACTCCTGACATCACAGTCTCTGACCAAAAAAAATATATATATTCTATGTCTATTAGGTTATATATACACTGAAATTTTCTCACTCTATATCCATTCAAAGTCTTTTGCTACAAACACAGCAAAAAAGAAAAGAAAAAGAAAAAGAAAAGCTTTTTATGCAAAAGGCAGGTAATGGAGCTTTTACATGCATAGTGATTTATTAGAGAAACCTATGGAGTTGGGAACTTTTGTTTTTTAGATGTATTCCTATCATTATTAATATTATCTGTTTTCTTTAGCTCTCTGTATGACCACAACTTTAGCCTAGGTTCAGATTTTATATAGTCATTGAAGGTTTATTTTTTTATTTCTTTTATGTCTTACTGAAGATTTATTCTTAAATTGTACTTTTGCCTCATGAAACGTCATATTCTTGTATATTATTATCATCTTCTTCTTCATTGTTCAGTTTCAAGGTTTAAGTGATCTAATCCTATTACCAAACTTAACAGGCTGTTAGAGAAGTATCATGCAGCATTTGTTGAGAGTGTACCCTTCAAAACAATTGCCATATTCACCTTATTTCAGACTGCATACTTGCTCGGGTGCTTTGGCATAACATGGATCCCCATAGCTGGTGTGCTTTTCCCACTTCTGATCATGCTTCTTGTCCCAGTACGACAGTATTTGCTTCCTAAATTTTTCAAAGGAGCCCATCTTCAAGACTTAGATGCTGCAGAATATGAAGAATACCCCGCCATAACTTACAATGTGTCTTTTGATGTAAGCTTGCCAATCCTTTTTCCTCAGCTGGGTTTTTGATGTTTCAAATAGTTTGAAAGATTTCCAACATAAATGAGTTTTCCATACTTCATAGTATTGCATTTATGGAATAGCTTGTGATGATGCCGGGTTTTATATCTAACAAAACAAAAAGCACAAATCTCACAATCTGCCGGCTAGCCTTTCAAATAAGCGAGTTAGTCAGAACAATTAAAGCCATTTAAGAGTTAGCTAATCAGAACAATTGTAGTAGATATATTATGATTATGGAAGGGACTCTGATTCTTGTTGTCACTGGTTTACAAGAAAGTGTTGAAACTTATCCTGGCCTTGGTTTATATTTTCATTGATGGCCCATCCTTGCACATTTTCTTAATCAACACTCATTTACGATGTTCTATATTCTTCCAGGAACAGGATCCTCGGGCACGAACTCCCCACTTAGATAGTGGGGAAGTTCTTGACGAAATTATCACAAGAGGTCGGGGTGAGATCCGCCATGTTCATAGTCCAAAAATAACAAGTTCGACTCCAGGTTCAGCAGAGGATATGAAGCATGCCTATAGCCCACGATTGACGCAGAGGGTATACAGTCCCCGCATCAGTGAGTTAAAAGCGCAAAGGAGTCCCAGAATGACTGGAAAAGGACTTGAAATAAAGCAGACACCCAGTCCAGGTCCATCTACCCTTAGTCAAAGTTGTCAAACCACTCCCGGTTCACCATCAACCTAAAACTGTAAAAGTTTCACATTCAAAGATATTTACTTGTCAGTGGGTGCTTGAGAGGCCGTGTGTTTAATTTATGAAACTATGTATTGTCCTGTAGGTGTGATGTTTCTTTAATGCTTATACGTTGTCACAATAGTCTAGGTTTGTGCCTGATTATGCTGGGGCAGAGGGCAAAGTTATACTAATGAAATATGTTAGAATGTGCGTTTGCCTAGCTGACTTGATTATATGCTGTTATTCTGGAGAACAATATAAGAATGAATAAGCAGAAGGAATAAATGAAAAGATCAATGTAGCTGGCTTTTTGTGTGGAATATTAAGGCTGGAAGAGACACTATGCTTAAGTAATGACTGATGTGTGTCAACTAGGATGTTGATTCTAAATGTCAGGTTCTTTGGTTTATATTGTGCATTCACTACTGTAATCTAAATGCATTGTAGGTCAGTTCTAAATGCAAATCCAGTATGACTTGGAAAATTGAAATCAACTACTAATGACTCGATCTTTGTTGTTCTCAACTGCTTGTAAACTTAAAATCAGAAGGATGGTAAAACAAAAACAACTTTTAGCTTCCCCCGTCTTCTTCATGAACAGCTGATGCTATTTGCACATAATTTATTAATACTGAAAACCTTTGTTTGGGTTGTGTTACAAAGAAACAAACATGTGCGGTGTGCGCATAATAAATGCAGGAGTTCAAAATGCAAAACTTTTAATCAATTGTAAGTTCATGTAGATCATGTTAACTAAATATGTTGCCTTTCTACAAAATTCATTATTCTTATTTCCTGGCTTGGACTGTACATTTATACATGTTGTGGAACTCGTTTCATTCTCCATTTTTCATCAAAATGTCAACATTATATGTAGCAATTTTTTGGTTCCCTTTCCCTTTCCTAAAACTGTAGATAACATTTATGTTTAGGTTAAAAAATTGATAAATGTACCTGCAGATTGATGTAATTATTCACGCTGCTGTAGTTGTTTATATATGATATTAGTAACAGAAAAACCTGTAAAGTGGCTGAGCTGGCTCAATACTGTAGCCTCATTGTGCAAATTTTTTTTCCTTTTTTTGTGGTTGGGGGAAGGGGCTTTCTGATTCTGAGCATATGTAGGATAACTCTTGACTCAAAATCAGTAATAGTGCAACCTGGCTTATACCATTTGAAAATCCAAATACTATGCTGCTGAGATGTTGGCATTATGTGCCAGGAGACATAAAAAATACCACTCCAGGAACCTCTTGTCAATAGAATTTGATTTATTGTTGACAAGAAAAACTGGAGAATTTATTTTGACCTCTTCAGTTATACTTTTGACAAAACTTCATCGACTTTTACAGAACAATTCCCAAAGCTTGTTTATACATGCAAGAAATGCCTTCACAATCTTCTGGTTCTGGATGTGTTACTGGCCATCGGTTTAGGTAAATGGATGTCATCGTCTCGTATACATATTACCTATATTTGGTCTTTAACCTTTGCTAATTAACAAGGTTATTTCACACTTTTGTTTATTATCCATGTCTAATTGCTCTAGTTAACAAATTGCAGAACCTTGTATGCTGCATTCTCCTGGCTGGACCTCTTTCAGATGCTATAGATAGAAACATATAGTCTCTGTATCTAATAATCACATGGAAGCAAAGAAAGGTTGCTTCCCTTATTTCAACGATATGACAATTGTATCTTGCTTATGGTACTTTGATGAATTGTTGGCCACCTGTTTGATACTTATTGATTATTTCCTTCATCTTTCTGCTACTACATTAACTCCTGGTTATTATGAAGGTTGAGTGGATCAGGGATTATATTGATCTTGCATTATGAACTTTGTAAAGCTGGCAGTCACAATCCTCCTCACCAGCATCATGTTAAAGCAGCTAGGGGGTGAGATGAGGCGTGCTTTGCAATTTTTTATCCATTTCTTCTTGTTGGTGCTGTTCAATCTGCAGTCGCTTGTTGACTGTAAAACCTTTTTCATGAAAAAAATCACCCTCTACTGACGTGGGGGCGGTCCCAAAACACATGTATTCATGCTGGCTGAGCATCCACTTGGTACATAAAATCAGGAATCCCTTTGAATATAGTACAGTCAAAGAGAATACGCCAAGTTTGCTTTACATGCTATATATAGGTCGAAGTACCTGCTACCCTACCTAAAATTGTATTAGCATTTTAACCAGAGATTGCTGGCATTTGTCTTTAATTTTCTGTTGATGACTTAGAATGCTCCGTTCCATTTTATGATGAATTTTCTTTTTTTTTCCTTGAGGTGCTAGTATTATTATAATTTTTTATTTCTCTCTTGCATCATGAACATTTTCTGAAATATAGATCTACTGGAAATATAGATTTCTGGAGTACAATAAAATTGTTTATCTTTGGTACTCACTCAACTCAAAACAGATTGCCATGTAATGCGTCAACAATGCCACCTGTTATGGTACGGTTGATTCATGGTTGTCTAGTTCTTTTCTCTGTTTTTCTATGGCTATTGTATTTGCCCCAAATATATTTGCTTAAAATTTAAGTAATTAAAGATGTTTTGTATTGTCTTCTGTCATATTATTGTCCTACTGTTTCCTACATTATTGTTCTTACCCTTTTTATAAGCCGCTTCTTCGTTTTTAGCTCTGACATGATTGTGGAAAACCTAGATTCCAGTTCTAAATGCTACCATATATCCATATCATTATGCACTATTCCGGGCTTGTAGGCATTTTACAGGTTCATCTAGATGGCAACAAGAAGTGGTCATTCATGTCCATATTAGAGGCGACATCTACGACTCTCAGCGAAGTAGCTAACAACTTAAAAAAGAGCAGGGTGGGCAACGTAGTGGAATGCATGCCATTACTTCCACTATCTCTACATGAGTACAGAAATGGCCCAGTTTGTCTTTTTGCTTCTCTTATCTTTTCCAGTGTAGGCTTAACTTCATGTGTACTACTAGTGATGCAGATTGACAGCCACTTAAGGGCCCCGCCCCCACGCCCTACAAAGGCTAGCGAAAGATGATCACTTTGAAGTAGTCCTATCCATATCATTAGAAAAACCAGTGAACTCTCAAGAGAGTGTTGGATCCAATCCGATCTGTCTGCAAAGCAGCTGTTGTTTACTTAAATTCAAAAGGCTTATGATGTTTATTAAGACTCTGGAATCTGGATGGAGCTAGACAGTATTGTTTCAGGAATTATGACGACTGTGGTTTCGCTTATGAGCAGAGCAATATGTTTTGTTTAGAGCTTGATGTTTTTTGCTTGAAGCTTATGAGCTTATGAATGAAAGCAGGGAAAGTTTAATTAGTTCTGATATTGGGCTCTAGATGGAGCCCTGATGGTACCTCTAATCGTGCATTCGTGTTTATCAATCCTGTGTTAGCTAGCATGAGCCACATGATTAGATGGCCTGGGTGGTTTCCCTGTTTTGTTTTAAGCACATGGTAATGCATCCTAAGCGCTAGGAGGTAGTAAACAAGGTACTCAATTGAGATTCTAAATGTTTCTACTTTTCCTCTTTCATTGTGTGCTCATTGCAAGTTGCCATTCTTTGATTTCATCTTTCTGATTCTTTGATCAGAGACATTTATTTGTTGCATTTTGACAATCATACTATTAGTTTTCTAGTCGACTTAAAATTTTAAAGAAATTTCAAACAATAAAATATATGATTAATTAGATAAATTTTAAACTTCTAATTAAAAGATTTTAGTTATATCGACAGACTCGATTAAAGAAAACCCAATTAACTTATTGGGTCGGTCGATAAAGAAAAAATTATAATTTTACTCTTTTATATTTTAACAATAAAATCAAACAAATTATTAGCTAACTAATCGAGTGATCTAATACATTAAGATTGCTCCATTGTTAATTTGTTGTTTAGGCACAAGTGTAGGTTTAGCTTACAAATCCAAAGCCTTTATAACTTCTTGTCCATGTGACTATGATTCTGAAACTTAGTAAAAAATATATCTTTTGTTGTTTTGTAAATAATATTTGTTAGTTTAAGAATAAAAAAAAAAAAAAAGAAGCAATTTGTGAAATTAGTTCACTAAGGAAGAATGTCATTTTGAGTTTATTTTGCGTAATTCCAAAACCATAAAAAAACAATTTCAACTCGCAGCCAAACAGACCGTAAAGTTCCATTTGTATGACAATTATTGGGGTAAATAATATTGTTAATTTTTAAACTTAATACTCTATAACAAAATTAATCATTGTATTTTAATTTATTGCCAGTCATTAAATTTTGATTTTTGTTAAAATTCCTTCCCTCTTTTAGTAGTATACATTACTATAAACATCAAAATAATTTGATGTTAAAATTCAAATAATTTTTGGAACTATAATGCTCTATGTTAATGTTAATTTCTTTTAACGGAATTTGATGAAAAATCAAAAGAGACTAAAATTTAATAAAAATTGAGTCTAATAGTTGTAATGACAAAAAATATTAATTTCCTTATAGAGCATATATAGAGTTAAAAAACTAATAATATAATTTTCCCCTATTCTTCTAATTCAACTATTATATTTTGCACAATCTGGGCTGTGGTGGGTTTTTCGAAAGTTGGGTTGTTGATGAGATGGGCCTGGGCCTATAAGTGGGCTGTGTATGTTCAACCTGCATTGTTAATGCAATATTGCAGTCTAATTATAATTTGTTAAGGATGTGGATTAAACAGATTTTTTTTTAATAATAAAGTTAAAGTCATATGAGTTTTTCAATAAATATAAAAAGAAAAATAGAGGTTATCTCACCCATATACATGGCAAAATGTGATTCCATTGATACCACATTTACCTAACGATCTGGTTTCACAGTTGCATTTTTATATTTGTGTGAATATTTGAAGAAACATTTGGTTAACTTGATGCGACCACAAGTTACATTGTAGAAGATATTTTTAAATTTTCAATAAATTTTATAGACCAATTTTGAGATTTATATAACGGATGGATCATTTCTATATTTTAAAAAATGACACAAAGTTGTCTTAATAGATTCTAAAAATTGACTATTTCATGTATATATTAATTACCTCTTCTATTTTTCTCTTTCCTATATTCTTTTCATGTCTTTTCTTTTTTGTCTCTTATTCTTTTACTTTTCTTCTCTTTTTGTCTAGTTAAAAACCCAAACAAAACTTACATCTATTTTGGGTTCATCTTCAAAGACAAACCCTTCCAAATAAGAGAATTAGAAGGAGAGAGATGGATAGAAAGAAAGAGGAAGTTGAATCAAGAAAGAGAAAAAAATACCATTGGTATCTTCAAAGATCATCATTATCATTGCTACTTTTTTTTGTGTGGATACAATCAACATCATTGATTCCCTATCTCAAGGCAATGGCATGTGCAATCCTATTGATGATGGTGTTGCAATCCTATTGATGATGGTGTTGTTGGGGGGGGGGGGGGGACGGTGTCTATAGCCCTAGGGTTGATGGGCCATTGTTAGACCTTTGTGAGTGAGCGAGAGAGAGAGGTAGTATTCAGATGAAGAAAAGAAAGAAAGATATGTGAGTGGTGTCGTCACAGGCAACCAAAAATAAAATTTATACTCCAAAAAATTTATGTAATAGTGCAAGTAAGGATCATTCCCACAAAGAGTATATAGCGTAGTTTATGCAAAGTGAACAATGATTTTTTTTTTTTTGGGGGGGGGGAGGAGGGGTTGAGTATAGCGAAAACAATTTTAAGAAAAACGACTAAAGAACAATTTAAATTGAAATATTGAAATCAATCAAAAGAACAAACCTTGATCTAAGTCAACATCCACCATCAGAATCTTACAACTAATCATCGATGCAAATATATATCAATTCACACTTTGAATATTCACTGTTGGAACTATTTTCCTATCTCTTCTTAGTCATAATTAATTAGAAAATAGGAGATCTAATCAACCTTAACTATTAAATAACCCAAGATAAGCGCTAAAGGTTTAATCTAGTAGTAGCCTTCAGAATTAGAGAGATCGATGAAACTAAACAATACAAGCACAAACGGTTGTATTTAATTCAGTCGAGCATTCTTTCTAAGATCTAATAATTTTTGACGCAGCAAATCGTTAAATCTTAGTTGCTTCACAAATTAAAGGGATCAAACAATTAAAGTTCTGATATATAACTTAGCAATAGATTGCAACAAATAATAAACTAGTAGACCTCATAGTAATAAAACGAGACAATCATGAAGATAGGTATGGAAGAACATTCGATACTCAAAGTATACATTGAATAATAAAAACAAATTAGATCTCACAGTTTTAGTGATTCCAAGGCTTTTGTTTCCATCAATCAATTATAAAAAGTTAGCCATGTAGGATCATAATGAAAACTCAAAGGAGAAGTAAAAAAAGAAGGGAAAGAAAGGCATTTATGTTAATTCCATGTAAATCTGCCGCTTGTTGCCTGTCCCTCTTTAATGTGTAAATCTCTAATTCATTCCTTCATATTAATGTATTATTAATATACATACATACATGCATGTGCGGCGCCATAGCCCTCCATATTCATGGGCCTTCTTAAATTGCACTTCCAATTTAAATTGGAGTCTTCATGCCTTTCTGGGCTCTTCAATTGTTTGCTGCCAATTCTTTTAATTAATCAATATTATATGTGGGTTTCAATTCTCTTTTTCCATTCAATTTCATGGGCCCATTTGAACTTTAATTGATTAGAATAATGTATTTGGACCTCCAAATCCACTATTTGCAATTTCTTCACAACTTCTACAACAATTTTTCTTACCTTTCTAGATCTAAGAACTTTAGAAAATAAACCGTGTCAAATTCGCGTATTAGACTTACAAGCTAAGGGAGTTCCAAAACATTAATAGTGCAGATACAATAACTTCAAGCCCAATTTCGACCTTGATGCAACTAGTATATCTCAAAACTTAAAGCATGAAACTTGTAGAGATTTTTCTTTTCGTTCCATAGCATATTGAATTATCTCAATTGGAACTCATATGAGAGAGTTATGCTTGGATTACAAAACGATGTCGAAACTATCCAAAATCACCCAATTAGCTTCATTTTGCACTTAATGCCTCAATTTGTATCCTAAATCAAAATATAAAAATAATGAGCACATTTATGTACCAAACAAATATAAAAAACTAAACATTAAGAGAGTAAAATATGACATTTTACATTCTCATCAGTAAGATATAAATATAAGGGTATTTTGAATACTTACAAAAGTTAACTGAAGTTTTCAAAAGGTAAGGAAAGTTGATACGTGGTAATGAAAGTCAAAAGGAAACATGGGCCTGGGCCATTTCTAAAAATATAAGAGAAGTTGGTGCAATTTAAGCAAATCACAAGAGTGGTACGTGGAATTTTTCTTTAAATTTTTATTTTATTTTTATTTTTTTTAAAAAGAGTTTCCAAATGTGTTTAATTGTTAAATATAAAACTATTTCTCAACTTCAAATTGGAAAATGTGTACAAAGTGGCTATGCTTAATTGTTGTATAATGTAAGATAAACTACATCGTGTATTTTTAGGTTTTGAAATAAATACATAAAATGTCTTACACTTACACTAGTTACTTTTACTATTTAAAATTTTATAAAATTATCTTTACCTATTAAATTTATGTTACACACGATACCTTTC
Source organism: Diospyros kaki (assembly GCA_036245055.1). Classification (NCBI taxonomy): domain Eukaryota; kingdom Viridiplantae; phylum Streptophyta; class Magnoliopsida; order Ericales; family Ebenaceae; genus Diospyros; species Diospyros kaki. The sequence continues at coordinate 12,941,714 of BSEG01000003.1, forward strand.
ATTTTTTTTTTTATATATTTTGATAGATTTTTCAAAGACCATTTGATGAGAGATCAGTTGTCACAAGCCAAAAAATAGAGTTTGTCATTGGCTTTAATTCCAATATCAAGGTAGCTCCAGCCATTGAGACCAACAAGTCGCTTATGCAAAATTAGCATGAAATTACCAAATACAACTTGTCTCATTTATATCCAATATCCAATATGAGAATTACAAATTAAATCCAATCATCCATTAAAGATGGAAGTTATTGTTAATAAGGAAACGAAATGCAAAGCTTAAGCTCAAAATGTACGTGTCAGTATATTCACACAAAGTGATCTAGGAAAAGTATATATCTAAAACTAAGAAGGTTGGATAACTAAACTAGAGGCATAATATCACCAAGTGAAAACCAAAACAATGTTAATATATGTAGTATGGGGACTCACAAGAAGCAAAGGTATGCCATGACCACTATAATTCAAATATTATGTATTACACATACTTGGGAAACAATTTTGATATAGACGTAAAGCATGTGATTAAAAACATGCATGCACACACACATGTATGAAAATGGACCTTGGAGGAGCCACACCATCATTTCAATTGTTTATGAGTCCATCAAGTGAGAGTGTTCATTCTCCTAAAACATGTAGTACTAGTTTTTAACAAATTGATTCTAAATTAGTAACTAAAAATGGGCATGCTAGTAAAATATTGAACCGATCGATTATCCTTATAGTTGAAAATAAGTATGCTGATAAAATAGTATAATGGTGATGTTGTATCGAAAAACAAATATGCCAGTAAAACAAAGTAAGATATAATTAGAAGAATGTGTAAATAAAAGTGATGTCAATTCTTTAATATTAAGGTCATCTAAGCCATTAAAACCAACCACTATATAACAAAAGTCTAGACATGCTAGTCATTAGGGGGCGAATCTAGGGAGTAGGTGAGCAATGAATTGCGTGGGGTGGGCAGAGGCTGATCCAGGTTTCAGATGGGCATGGGCAGAGGCTAATCCAAGTGTAGGGGCTGAGGCTAACACGGGCTAAAGCACGTGGCTAATCCAAGTGTAGGGGCTGAGGCTAACACAGGCTAAAGCACGTGCCAACCCTTTTCTTGGATCTACCCGTGCTAGTCATTTGACTAAGTAGATGTACTTGGTGCAACAAGGCTCTTAGATCTTTGTGAGCATCTAGGATCCTTATAAACTAATCCCACATGCAAATGACAGAACATGATATCTCGCATAACATATTACATATAGTGATAGAATATGGTATATATCCATGTAACATATAATTAGGTAATAACAAATCATGGAGTTTCATGTAACATTTGAAATCACATGTTGATAATTTGATATTATGCATATATAGGTATCAGAACAAGTTTTCCTTTTCTAGCTAGTAGGTTTAAAATAGTTCATGCACCAGAAGCAATTGTTTTTAAACTAGAGATATGATGTCAATGAAAGACCAATCAATAATAGATAGGCTAATAGTAGGTATAGATAACATGTTGGAATATAATTATTTTTACTTTCCTAGCAAGTGGAATAGTTTATCTAACTAATTAAGCCTTTCCTAACTAGCAAGTGGAATAGTGTACCTTATTCAAATCTTTCGAGGTCATCAAGATGACATCATGTCATCATGATGATACATATTAGTCTAAATATATCAATTAACTTGAAGTCGTGAAAATTAAGAGTTATCCATATAGTGGAATTGATAATTCTCGATCAAATTGAATCAATATATATTAATTGAATATAAAATAATAGGATCTTCATATTAGGCCCAAATATCCAACCATTTTACAAAATCACGTTTGCACTAAAGAATAAGTTCTCGCAAATTCTTTTATATGGCTTAACGTTATAACTCCTAAATAAGAATATTATTTTAAATATCTATTATATTTTTGTAGCATATTATATTTGAATTAAGTAAATATTTGTCTATAAAATCAGTGCAATTAAGTGGCAGGTTAAGAACCAATTTTATGGTTCTGTTTTTTAGAAGCTTAAGGTCCAACTAATAAGTTCAAAAACTTGGGGATCGTTCATAATTTTACACACTTGAGGGCAATTGATATTTCATAAAATTAAGGCCTAACTTATAATATTAAAATTTTAAAACCCATTTTATTTTGAAGGAGTAATCCCCAATTTAAAATTCAAAACCAAAGCAAAACTCAATTAATATAGCCAAACAGCCCCTTACTTAAAAAAGTAAAATAAAAAATAAAAAAAAAGTTTCATGTTGGCATCGCCTATCGGAGTTAATGGTTTAGTAATCAGACGTAATCAATGGATTCCCCCATGATAGTTAGCATATCCAAAACTAAAAACAATCAAATAGTCAAGATTTGTGTAGATCTAATAATCAATTTTCAGTATAAAAGTTGCTATGGGCCACCTCCAATTGGTGATCATTAGATTCCCCCGACTCTTGTGGTTTACATATCCAAGTACGAGTTTGATTTAATGGATCAAATTTTGTGAATTTAAAATTTAATTTTTTGATTAAAAAAATTCTTTTTGGAAAAAACATTGTTGACTACCACCCATGGTAAATTTCAATAATTGAAACTGATCATCAAACTCCTCTTAACCTAGTGGCCTGCATATTTGAAAATCAAAAGAATATAACGATGGGAATCTTAGTAGATATAAGTTTAATTTTCAAAATGCTCACCTCATATATATTAGAAAAATAGAGAGGTTATTAAAATCTTAGTGGAGATGCCAAAATCTAGTTGTTGTTTAGTTCTTTTCTTTTTAGATTATGCCCTATTACTGGCGTCCTCAGCCACCCCGCCCCTAGAACTATACTGAGGAGGTAAATCGAGGGATGTGTCTAAGTGATCAGGGTGGTAGACCTAAGCACCACTAATATCACTTCTAAGGTCCTCTCCCAGAAGAAAACATTCTGCTTCCCCCAAGAATCGTGTTGTTTAGTTTTTTGTTAGACGTGATGGGGTGAAAGCTGGTGGTTCGTGACAGTGGGTCCACTATGAAAGAGGATAATGAGGTAGATGATGGAGTTTAGGGTTTCAAGGAAAAGAATGATGGCTTGAGTGTGATTTAGACTATTCACAAAGAGAGCTTCTATGCTTTAGAAATGACTTTGGAAGTCCCTTTGACTTTTTTTTTTTTTGCATAAATGCCCTTTTCATTGCAAACTCCTTAATTGAGCCTTAATTAAATTAAATTATATTAATTAAAAACTAATTATTTCAGATTAAAATTAAATTTATTCAAAATAAAAACAAAAAAGCTCAAAAATAAAATTAATACAAGACCCTTGTTGGCGAGGGTTCAGCTAGTTACTACTGTTGCTGCTTTTTTTTTTTTTTATCTTCTCTTTCTGTGAAATTTCACAACTCGTTTCACTGGTTTTGAATTTCAGGACCCATCCATGGCGATGGGTCACAAAATGGCTCCAAAACCCTAGAACCCATCCATTATAATAGGTCACAAAATGGGTTTTGGATTAGAACCCATTTTCAAAACCTATTTCGCGACCTATCCTGAAAGATAGGTCTTGGAATTCCATAATTCATGCATGAGAAAGAGATGAAAAGAACAAAAATCAATGAAGAAAAAGACACAATCTAAAATCAATGAAGATGAAGACATAGTCCATATGCATTCTACTACTGGCAATGACCTCGAGGCTACTAATTTGATGATGACTTAGTGGATTTCTTATTGATTGTTTCCTACTTTGAGAGAATCTAGGGATTTGACCAGTTTAACTTTAAAATGAAGAGGATTCATAGTTGAAGATATTGAAGAAGTATTCCATTAAAAAGATAGGGTTTACAACTAACTATGAATTGTATGGAATGTAATAAGGGCAAATAGCAAGAAAAATTCGAACCTTTTCACGTTTTTACAATTTAATCTAAGTGTTTTAATTTTGACAATTGTATCTCAATTGTCTCAATTGGGTGTAATTTTATCCAATACTTGAAATTAATTTGAGAGACGTGTGTCATTGTTGACGTGGCACACAACTTGTCATTAAAAAATATTTGAGTGGGTCCCACGTATACGCATGTGAAAAAAATGAAAAATAAAATGCAAAATGCAATGGTTAATTGGGGTTTAGGAATCGGAGACCTAATTGAAGCAGATAAATCGGAGCCCTAATTGAACCAGAGGAAGAGGCAATGCAAAGAGGGAGACATGAAGGGGAATACAGGAAGAGGAAGACGTGAAGAGAAATCGAAGGATGAAAACGAAGAGGAAGGAATCGAAGGACAAAAACGAAGGGGACGGAGAGGACAACATGGATGAAGAAATCAAAGGAAGGAGATTAGGCTTTTGAGGTCGTGATTTGTAGAGATGCAACGAAAGAGATAATGCCATTGGCAAAATAGCAGCTCGATGATGAAAGGGAGATGTAAGGGAATGATTGTTCCATTTCCCAATAAGAAAAAGGGTAAGCTGTCCTTCTGTTTTGCTACGACATGAAGTTCTTTAATTCCTTTATAGTCATTACTGTGAATAGAGGACACAGTAATTTTTTCTTAAATTTCTCAGTCAAAGCAGTAGACAATATACTTTGATTCAAAGCATCATCCAATCTCTATTAAAACAGTAAATATTTGTTCCGAAGGAAATCTAGTGATGCTTTCGTATTGCTCTTGTATGTTTTCATTGATATGCATTAGGAGTTTAAAGTTAGGGAAACAAAAATTAGGTTTGGAAATTTAGGATTCTATAATTACGGTCTTGAAATTGGGGATCATTTAATTATGGTTTTATTAAGGGCGTTATTAAAATCACATTGAATTTAATTAGAGTTTTTTTTTATTTGTTAACAATTGGCCTGCGAAAGTATGGGTTGGTGGTAAATTCAATGCAAGTCCACTGCATACATTTATTGGTGGTACCTATGTATTGGATGGGTGGAAGAATTGTACTGAAATGTCTTATAAGGATATTGTGACTAAGTGTAAGGAAGAAGCTTATGGAGAATTATTTAAGTTAGGTATTACAAACCTAGGGGAGACTGGGATTATCAAACTTTAGTCTTTACTGATGATGAAGTGTTTATGATGTGGGAAGAGAGAATAAAGTTTGGTTTTCTGAAGATTTACATTAAATGTAAAGAAGGCGAGTCAAGTGGAAAGGATGTGGACCATGGACTATATGTGGAACATGTAGGTGAGGTTAGTGTGAATGAGGGAGTAAATAAGGTACATGATGATAGGGTAGGGGAGATAGGTGTGAACCATGGAGCATATGATGTTCATGTTGATGAGGTAGATGTGGATTCTGAGGTAGGTCTTAATTACGAATCACCAATTAAGGTAATAATATAGGATGCACCTAATGTTCAAGGCTCAAGTGATGAAGATAATAAAGAAAATGAGGATTTCAATCTTGATACAGTCGGTGTGGATGAGTCTGAAAGTGATGAGAGCTTCGTTGATAAGTGCGAGACAAATGATGAGAAGTATGTAATTGCAAGGCAAAACAAGTATGCTTTTAAATATACCATTGTTGACAATGGTCAAGGGCTAGCCTTAAATGTTCTTGTAAGGGTAAATAATAGTGGTGTAGATAATGGTTTAGATTCTGAATTGGAGAATGATGATAGACATGTTAGTACATATATAGAGTTTGATGACGATGGTTTTAACACTCCATACAATAGTGTTGAAAATGATTGGTTGAGCACAAACAAAAAGAAGAAAAGGTGTTCAGTTTACAAGCCACAATGTGACCACACTACTCTTAAATTCGAAACTAGTATGCTTTTTGAGAATACTCAACAATTTAAGGAATGTGTCCAAAGATATGGAATTTGTAATGGCTTCAATATTAGATGGAAAAGGGTATGTCAAACACATATGGAAGCAAGGTGTTCTAGTGGTTGTCCATGGACTATATATGCTGCTAAGAAACAAGAAGAGAGAATACTTGTTGTGAGAAGGTACAATAGGGAACATTGTTGTTTTAAGAGACTGACCAATTGGCAGGCCAATTCAACATGGTTAGCCAAATAATTCCTTCAAATGTTTAGAAGAAATCCTTGCTATGGAGTAGAAGACATGACCCTATATGTGAAGGAAAAAAATGCACTTACTGTGTCTAAGTGGGCATGTTATAGAGCTAGGACAAAAGCACTATGCATATTGAGGGGTAGTTTAGAAGCTCATTATGCAAAATTACATGAATACAATGCTAAATTAACAAAGGTTGACCCCAAAGGTAAGTTTAAAATTGAGATAGACTCTACTAGACCTAGTAGGTAAGCTGTGTTCAAAAGATTATATATAGGACTTTTTAGGTTTGAGGAAGGGATATATGGAAACTTGCAAGCCTTGTATTTGTCTTGATGGGTACTTTCTAAAGACCCTGATAGGAGGTGCATTACAAAGTGCAATTGGAAAAAATGAGAATTGTAATACCCCAAGAGCCTAGAGAAGTGTAGTATATATTAATGATAAGTAAGGAAAGAAACAACACTAGCTGAATACTTTTGAACTGAATATAGGTAAAGAACTCCCGGGTTAAGCATGCTTAACCTAGGGAAGCTTAAGGATGGGTGATCCCCTGGAAAGTTCGCGTAGACCCATTAGGATAAGTTGTTTCGATCCTTCCTATGGCTCGATGTGAGATGTTATGGTGGTATCAGAGTTGACCCTTGGTGAAGGCAGTTCGATGAGGGCGGGGAGTGGCGTCGGGGCTCAAGGGCCTGTTCAAGGAGCGGCTTCTGCCAGACTTCTAGGATGGAAGCCTCCAAATGAGAAAAGATTTGAGACTAGTTGTAAGGTTGCATGATGAGGATGTTATGTGCTCAAGGGGGGGAGAATGTAATACCTCAAGAGCGCAGAGAAGTGTAGTATATATTGAGGATAAGTAAGGAAGGAAACAACACCAGTTAGATGCCTTTTAGGCTGAATGTAGGCAAAGAACTCCTGGGTTAGGCGTGCTTGAGTTGGGAAAGCTCAAGAATGAGTGATCCCCTGGGAAGTTCGCGTAGACCCATCAGGGTGAGTTGTTTCAGTGCTTCCTATCACTCGATGTGGGATGTTACAAGAATAATCAAATGTTTCCTATCTGTTGGGCTATGGTTGAGGGTGAAAATGAGAATAATTAGAGATGATTTTGGAGCATTTTTTTTGGAAAACATTAATATTATTAATGAACTTGGCCTAACAATTTTTAGTAATGAATAGAAGGGTCTTAGGAAAGCAATAAAAGATCTAGTACCTCATGCAAAGCATCGAAATTATGCAGGACATATTTATGCCAATTGGAAAAAGCTACACAAAGGGCAAGAATTTGAGTCATTGTTCTGGAAGACGATGACTGCAACCCAGGAGGTAGGTTTTTTGAGGTGTGTGAGAACTAATAGACACCCAAGAGGGGGGTTAATCTAGTTTTGAAAAACTTGGTATTAAAGATCTTTTGAATAAATCAGTTTAGGTTTTTCAAACTAGAGCTTTGAATATACCCTATACAAAAAATTATATGAGATAAGTGTAATATAAACTCAATATAAGAAAACTTATCCTTTTTAAGATTTAAAAAGCTTATGATGAAAAATTAAAACTAGAAACAGATTTGCAATAAAAACTGGAATTTGTCGAAAGCTAAAAATGGAAGTGTTAAAACAAAAGAAATGAAACAATGTAACTCACTCAAATTTATAGTAATTAGGCTCAACCAGCTTAGTCCACTACCAAGGATTTTAACAATTCACTATAGCTTTTACAAACTCAACTATAACCTCAATTTTTCACAAGTGTAGTTGTAATCTCTACTTTTAACAGGCTAGGTAGTAACCAAACACAGCTCTTACAAGGCTCAGTTGTAACCTCTTACACGGTGCTTTTTGTGGGTTCAAACACTAACCACAACAAGATAGAAGAATATTTACAAATTGAAACACTTGAAAAGCTTTTACAAAGATTGAGATCAAATACAAGAAATTGCTTCTCACAAACAAACGAGAGATAAAGAGAATATAGAGAAGATAAACTTTCTCTCTTTTTCTAATTGAAGATGAAAACTTGAAGAATTTCTTTGGCTCAAAGCAATAGAAAGAATTCTAGAACGACAACCTTCTTTTTCATCTTCATCTCCTTTTATACTTGCTATTATATGGATGAAAATATGCAAGGATAACTTTTTTTTTCTATAAAATAATCACTAGAATATTCAAATATCATGCTAAATGATTTATGAAAAATTTAGAGCCTTTTTAGAGCCTAAATGGTCTAATTTGTGCATTAAAAACACTTGCAACGACTACTTCAATGGCTAGTCTAACGGTTATTAAAATCAGCTTCAACACACATTTACTCGAGTAATTTTGGCTCTTACTCGACTAGCTTTGGCCTCTACTCGAGTAAGCATTTTCTCTACTCAAACTTTGACAGCATTAGAGTAGACTCAACATATACTCGATTATATATTCACTATTTTTTGCTAGTCGAGAGATACATAAAATACTCGACTATTACACAATAATAGTCGATTGACCATCAACTTACAATCAATTGCTCTCCAAAAATACTTGATTAAAAAGGAATTAATCCTTATAATCTCTTATCGGGTAATCATACATGACTAAGGAAGGGAGATACTCGATTAATACAAATTTATACTTGATTATGCTTATCTCCTAGTCGATTAACAAGGTATAACACTCGGCTATTACTTTCATCACTTGATTACTTTTGATATAATTGTGAAACCTTGTAATAAATATTAAGAGCATTCACTTGAGTGATATTCAATCATACTTGATTTATCATTTAATCAACACATAGTTTTGAATAACATCAAAACTACTTCAAAGATGTAACGCCCCGCTTTTCCAAATACATAACAATGTGAAATATTAGCAGACACTACCTATGGGTGTTATGGAAACCCTTACCAATGGAAGCGTTGAATCGAACCTGAAAGCTTAACCAAAGCTAAATAAAAGGGTTTCCACTAGATATCATTTACAAGCATAAAAAATGCATACGACCTTCAATACTCCATAAAACACAACACATCATAGCAGGTACAATTGTAGGACCCCACACAGACACTTCTTACAACCTTGAGTATCCTAGCTACTATTTACAATACATCATTCGTATTACAAGGGTACATAATGGAATAAAAACCAAAGCTAGCTGCAAAACCCAAAGCTAGCCAAGCACCACCTCTTTGCCCTTGCTCGAACGAAAACCTGAAACACCTGGCACTTCTGATAAACCTGGGACGTTGAATGTCCCAAGGGTATGAAACAGCCGAGTTAGATAATAACATCTAAGTGAGTGATACAAGAAAGAAAACAGTGCATGCAGGTGTAATATATAGATATGCCACAAAATCTTCCCAACGATAGCCATGCTAGGGTGCTACCATGAACCTCTTGGCCCCCTTACACGAGCACGAGATAGACATGCCAGAACGTAGCCATAGTCGACTCAATCGGCCTTTTTACACAAGCACGAGATAGTCTCTTGTGATAGCAGATGCTGGGGTGTTACCATGTCTGAACCTTTCGACCCTCTTACACAAGCATGAGATAATCCTATTACACGGGCCCACATGGTTAGCCCTCGTACACGGGTCCTCATGGTAGTTCACATATAACAAACCACGGACAAGCCACAATTAAAAACAACATGATGTAAGACAAAGCAGAAGGAATATACATAAACCAAGGGAAAAAATGATATGCATGCCACGACCCAGTCTTATTACAAGGACACGATTTCCCACGATGACCTATCAACAAACCACAACCACAAACTCCATGATGTGTTCAAAGATAGGAAATATATGCTTGGAACAAAGGAAACATAAGACGTAAGCTATAACCCATCCACAAATAAAACCAAGAATGATCAAGAGGAAGCATGCACAAGAACCACTCACCTCAACTATTTACCCAAGAAAGTACTGTTTACAACAAGCGGGAATGGTTTTCTTGTGGTTTTCTAATTGATTGACACGAACTTCGAGAAAGACCCAAAAATTCCGTCAAGGCTTATCCTCTCTTGACTTTTTCCCTTCTTTTCGACAATGTTTCCTCTCTCAAACTCCTTTTCTTTTCCTCCTTACTTGGTACCCAAAATGAATAAACTCAAAGCTATTTATAGGAAACTTCAGTGAACCAAATTGCACCACGTGTAGCATCATCATTCCATCCATGAGCATCCAATTAAAATACGCCACTTGTCCCTAGAGATTTGTGCCTCCACATGTTTAATCAGATTTTCAAGATTCCCCATCATTACATCCCACATGGTAAATTACATTTTCTACATTTTCCATCATTGCACCTTTAATTAACAACTACATCCCACATGGTTAATTGCATTTTCCACATTTCCCATCATGCGACTTCAAATCCTATCTCCAAGTGGCCAATGAGTGCTCGCCACATGTCCTTAGGGATAAGGTTTGGAGACTTTTGCAAACTTGGAGACTAAGTAAGCTTTTTCTTGGTCAATCACGTAATGCCACCTTAGGGGGTCATTATGAACCATCATGTGACCTTATCTTATCTTCCAAATGGCCAATGGTTGATTGCCATGTGTCCTTGAGGATAAGGTTTGAAGACTTTTGGAAGCTAAGTCTTGAATTTCAAAATAATCCAACGATGGATTAAATGTTATTTGAGATCCGCAATCATGACTTAACTATATTAGAATAAGTTTGGAATCCGCAATCATGACTCCCAAATGGTTTAGTTGGCCCAATTCATTATTCCAATGATCAAGCTATAGGTTTCAAGAACTACACCTTGGGCCGAACTTTTCGAGTAATTTGCACTTAGGCCTTTATAACTTGGTCCCCAGGCCGTTTTTAATTGAACTTTTTGGTCCCTGGAAAATGGATAAATTACACTTAGCACCCAAGATTTTAGGTAAATTATACTTTTACCCGAACTTTAGTATTTACGATTTTGCCATTAGTTCAGAAACTGAACCTTTGTCTCAAGGCTTCTATAATCTCTTGAAAGAACCTATTTTGTCAAAATTTAGAATCTAATAACCTCAGGTATTACATCATATTTGATTTTGAAAATCTGGGATGTTACATAAGATATCATAAACATTGAGCTTAAATATAATACTCAACTTTCTCAAGAACATCTAAAAAATATAAGCATTAAGCTTAATATATAAAACATAATTTTCTCATAGAGAACAACTTAACATAAACATTAAGCTCGAATACAAAACACAAGTGTTGTTTGTGAAAGTTGGATAAATCTAACTTTCCAAATACACTATACACTCACTTGGTTACATAGAAAGCCTTTGAAGATAAATGAGATATTCTTGAGGTATATGGCTTTAATAACAAGTTAGGAACAATATATGTTACTCAACACAAAGCTTATATTTTCTATATTCAAATAAGAATCATTCTATTTAGCACATGATATAGCATATTCCAAAGAAATACCATGACACAAATAACTATTCATTCATATATCCAATGTACAGACATAAGTTAAATATCTTACTTGCTACTAAATTGAGACAAAACATATAATAAACTGAGCACACTGTGTTAACAACATAACACAACATTTAATAAAAATGCATCATACGTATTCACAATTTCTTTATGAAGCATATTCACATGAACTATTCATAAGTCAAATAACTCACATTTACTTGATTGGAATAAAACACATATATCAAATATGTTAAGCACAAAATATGTTACTCAACAACAAAGCACAACACATATCACAAATATGCTCTAACTTCTGCATTATGATGACTCATTCAAGCAAGAGCACAAATAAGCTTAACAAAATGTATATGACTTCTATTATATAAGCTTTAAGCCATCATACACATATACTACCAATGCATACATTGAGTAATTCTAGAAAGAGAAAAACTTTATGTAACATCTCATTCGAGTGATAGGAAGAATTGGAACAACTTACCCTGATGGGCCTACACGAACTTCCCAGGAGGGTCACCCATCCCTGGATTACCCCAGGTCAAGCATGCTTAACTTGAGAGTTCTTTGCCAACATTCAGCCCAAAAGGTATCCAGTTGGTGTTGTTTCCTTTCTTACACTATCCTCGATATATTCCAACTTCTATGGGCTCTTGGGGTATTACATTCTCCCCCCCTTAAGCACATGACGTCCTCGTCATGCGACCTTACAACCGGTCCCAGATCTCTCCCCGTGCATGGCCGATGTGGGATTCACCTAAGGTGCCTACACGCACCCCCCATAAGGGTCTCACACCCTTCTCGGGACTCAGCCTCCTTGCTGAGGTTTGCCCCACCACCGTGCTCAGAGGCTCGGGGGTCGGCTCTGATACCACCTGTAACGACCCGATCGAGCGATAGGAAGGACCAGAACAAGTTACCCCAATGGGCCTACACGAACTTCCCATGGGGGTCACCCATCCCTGGATTACCCCAGGTCAAGCACGTTTAACTTGGGAGTTCTTTTCCAACATTCAGCCCAAAAGGTATCCAACTAGTATTGTTTCATTTCTTACACTATCCTCAATATATTCTAACTTCTCTGGGCTCTTGGGGTATTACACTTTAGAATTCTATTACTCAAATGCATTGAACCTAAACGTGAGCAATACAATGAAGTATTACTTGGAATACATAAAGATAACACTACTTAAATGCATCTTTATTTTTACTTGAGTGACTAACTATCACTAGACTACAAGCCTGAAAGATAGATTTTTAGCACCTTACCGAATTTCCTGGAAATCAACAATCCTATCTTTAGTTAATAAAATTTCAAATGATCTTCAATTAAATATTAGAACATTGAGAGCCTTAACATATGATGTTAAATATCACATACATAACTTACGCTTTGTGAAATAGAACTTAGAATCACTTGCCTAAGTACATATATATTTACCCAAGAGCAAGGATGATAGAAATCAAATAAAAACACATTGCTCCAAAGAGAATCCTTTCACAAATTTTGAGTACTTAAGATATTTCCTAATCTTAAGTTTACTTTAAGTGTCATGAGCATATATTACATTTATCCAAGACACTAGTGCATTAGGATACTTAAGATATCCTTTGAGATCTTGGAGCAATCTATTGACATAAGAATCATATAAACAAGATCAATATTAACCATAAACAAAACATAAGGATAAGGCAACATGATTAAAACTCAAATACCATCACTTGAGTAATGTTACCACCTATATCACTATATATCACGAGTTCCTCAAAACACTAATGCATTATTTTTAGGATGACCCTAAAGAGAAACACATTCAAAGATATATCAATCAAGCATATGGTCATATGGCTAAAACCATTCTAGCACATATGGAAACATTAATAAACCTATTCAAGGTTCCTTAACCTTACAAATGCTCAAGGAAACCTCAACAATTACTTTATTAAAACAAGCTTAATAAGTATTATAAAGGATGATAAAATAATTTTCACATAATCAGAATATATTAATAAGCCTACAAGAACATAACAAACAAGGTTCCTTGAGATAATTCTCAAAGTATCCTTAACATAGAACAATCCTTAGATTAAAGTTTTGCATAAGATAATCATCATCAAAACATAAAACTCAACAAGGTGCATGCAAGAATTTCAAGACTTGGATTCCACTACATATGATCTCATGAAACAAAAGTTAAATAGTCTTTATAGGGCACTCATAAATACTTGGCCCAAATGTAATGTGGTCACTTCCAACTTGGCTAAAACATTCAATGGCTATATATATAAGGCCAGATGTTTGCTAATTATAGACATGTTAGAAGAAATCATTAAATCGATGGCAGGGAGTGTCTCAGAGCTTAGATTTCTAAAGAAAAGGGTATGACATCGACGAGCATCTCGAGACAAGATTTATGACGCTGAAAGAAATCAAACCCGAGACAATTTTCGATACAGCTAAGTTATAGCTTGAAAAATTGAATAATAATAAGAGGATTTAGAGAAATCCATGGAACCCTAAGAAGGATCTAATTTTGTGAATAGAATAACCATTAAGTGGTTTCAAGATGAAACAAAAGGGTTTATGGTCGAAACATGCATTTTGGGCCTAAGTGTAATTTTTAATTCTAGTTGAAAAATGGGTGAAAATGATACTTTTCCAAATTTGTTGGGCCAATCGTGAACCAGGGGACTTAGGGGTTCATGTGGTGAAATATCAAAGTCTAAGGACTTGAGGAAGAGGGCCAAAATGTAAAAGGAATTTGCAAAGGAGCCAAAGTGTAAAATCTAAAACTGCTGCAACAAGCATGACCAATCTGACCACCACACATGGAGCCCAAATCCAGCGATGGGACAGCCATATCTTGCCAAGGCATGATCAAGCATGGTCCTAGGAAGCATGTGGGCGAAGCTATGGCCTATGATTAGGCAAGAAATGGTCGGATTTTTGCCTATAAATAGGCGAGGGTTTTGGCCGATTATGGAGCATCATATTGCTCAAGTTTTGGTGTGTCTTTGAGAGAATAGATAGAGGGATTTTGCTCTAGAGGTCTTGGGGATCATTTCTGGTAAGTTTGAGAAGCTTCAGAAGTGAATCAAATGGGTATTAAGCTTCGCTAGAAAACGCAAAACCCACCAAAGCTGAGGTTTAAAATGCCAGATCGAGGCATCTCCAGCCACTGTTTCAAGCATCCAAGGGTACTATTGAGGTCGCCTTGAGGAGTAGGCACAAAAGATGGAAGAAAAATCATCATTAGAGCATTTTTTGATTGTCGGTCGATAAAGAAGCTGCTGAAAAAGAGATGCGTGTGAAGAGCACACGCGGAACCCACGTCCAGTACACATGCCAACGCATGAAGTCCAAGTAATTTCCAATTTTTTTTAATATTTTTAGAAAAATAATTTATGATTTATGGTGGAGAAAAATTTGAAAAAATACTTGAGAAAGTATTTATTTTGGAATTATTGAGGAAAAAAAAGGAAGAAAATGGAGAAAATGATGAAAAAATTAGGAAAAAAATAGATATTGATATTCCTTTGAATAAATATGATGGCTAGGGATCGTTGAGGCTCGAGGTTGAGCAATAGTGTGCGTGGCACAAGAATTAAGGTATAGCATGAATTTTGAGGAATCTCGAATTAAGTTCAAGGTGAGGCTCCTAAACTCCAAATCTTATATTTTTCTCTTACATGAGATTCTGACACCCATACTTCTATTTTGTGTGTAACTTTGGTACTCAAACTTCTATTTTATGTAAAGCTCCTATTGCATGAAACGTGTTTTGTGTAACATTTCTGTATGCAAACTCTTGTTATTCTGTTGCATGAAATTATGTTGCATATATGAAATGTGTTTTCTTGGGAATATATGTTGTTGGGTTTCAACTGTTGCACTTATAAAATCTGTGGCCATATCGTTGTACTTATCTATTGTTGCTGAAGGCAAAAGTTTGGATATCCCCCAAAAGGCGCTATACGTGCGCCATCGAGAAATCTCTCGTGGGAAAAACCATGAGCCTAAGAGACAACAGATGTGGTGTTTGCATGAGTTCTATGAGGTGAGGCCAAGGTGACATGGTTAAGGACCTCCCGAGAGGTGTTATGTGTGTGCTATTGAGAAAGCTTTCGTCGGAAGAGGCTGACATGTCCTCGTTGTTTCTTCATACATTTTATACTTGTTCATGTATGTATATAAACTATTTCAGGGTTCTCACTAGAAGATTCATCTTCTAATTGGACTGCGTCCTTGGAATATTCAAACGTTCTAGGTTCGACAAGAGACTCTGAGGGAAAGGAGATAGCTGAAGAATAAGTATATTTTGTTGAACGTAGCATGTTTTAGCACGTCTTTGATTATGTATGAAACTTATGCAAATCTTAGTATGTTTTAGTTATGTTTGAGATGCTTGGTTATCACTTTCGAGAGATGGTATCCATGTAATTTATTTTGTAGACGTCTTGAACAGTTTCTTATATGATAAATAAAGCGTTATGGTTACGTACCATATCAAGTTCGATCTAGCTTCTGTATTTATAATAATATCACATGTCTCAGCTATTTGATCATTGGGTTTGATAGGTGGAAAAATGTGAGATTGAGATTTTTAGGAATTGTATGTTGTACATCAATGAATGTGTTGTGAAAAAACAAAAATCCTGAAATCCTAAGTTATAACATGCCTGAGAAATTTGGGGTGTTACAATAGTTTTAATGGAAATAATTTATGGAAAAAGAGAGATGATGATGAAGTGTCTAGACGAAATTTGTCCACAGATTAGGGATAAGTTAGAAAAGGAAAAGGTGGGGACAAAGTATTGCATTGTGAAACTGTGACACCCTGCCCCACTTACGGGTGCCACTCGTGAACAATCATCTGAACTGCTCACTTGCCCGACCATTTGAGAAGGGCAGGCTATGTTTCAACACGAAACGCCCTAGGTGGGAACTAGGCTTCGTCTTTCTCTTCCCTCAATCCCAGTATCAACTAGTAGATTTGGGCTTTAACCATACCACACTTGACTAATTAATTTCCATTAAGTTTGCCCAATCATCATTTTTATTATTTTAATTCTTCCTTTTTCCAAGAATTCCACCGGGCGTAATAAAATTCACAATTTCAATCAACCCATTGATTTTTACCAATTTTGGAAGAAAAGGTCATATAATTTAAATTTTCAAAAACTTTTGCATTTTCTCAAAAAATACCCAAAATCCCTTTTATTTTTGAAAATTCCTCCAAGGCCTATAATCAATCAAGAAATGCCCCCAAAATCTCTATTTTTTTTTTGAAATCTTTTAAAAAAATTGACCGGCAGGGCCTGCTGGCGTGCTAAGGGCCCTGCGGGGCGTTGGTCGCGGGCCGTGTGCACTGGCAGCGCATGCCGCACCCACGCGCCATGCACACCCGTGCTCGCTTGCCCCTGCTCTTTGTGGCCCAGCTGCTGCTGCCTTCTTCACTCTCTTCTTTTCTTTTTTTTTTCTTTTGGGCTTCCTAATTAGTGATCAATTTTGTAAAAATTTTGTTATAATTTCATCCTTATTTTGATCTTAAGATGGTTTAAATTGAATATTATTATGCATTTTGTGATTTCGTGCATGTTTAAAAATATTAATATAAAAAAATATATAAAATAAAAAAATAAATATAATATATAATATTATAATATTATAGATTCCAAGCCCAAAACAAGAAAGGCCCAAGTCTAAGCCCAACACAATGAAGACTCAAGTTCAAAACAAGGAAGACTCAAGCCCAACACAAGAAAGGCCTAAGCCCAAACCTAACACAAGGAAGGCCCAAACCCAAAACAAGGAAGGCCCAAGCCCAACACAAGGAAGGCCCAAGCCCAAAAATATGAAAAGCCCAAGTCCCACAAATTGCTAACATCATTGCTAACATCATGGGTTGGAATGACATCATCGCTTACATCATGGGTTAGAATGACATCATCGCTTACATCATAAGTTAGAGTGATGTCATCGCTTACATCAAGTCACGAAGTTTCAAGAACTACACTTTGGCCCGGACTTTTTAAGTAATTAGATATTTTATTTATCTTTGTATTTTTAAATTAGGTATTTTGTTTTTCTTTAGATATTTTGTATTATTAAATTATATATTTTGAGTGGTCTTCATTGCATCCTTTAGCCTATAAATAGAGCATTTGGGGTGCATTTGTAACCATTCAATTTTCTTATAATGAAAGTATAGTTGTGTTCTTAGGATTTCTCTCTCAAATTTTTCACTTTAGTTTCTATATAGTTTTGTTCTTAGAATTTCTCTCTCAAATCTTCAACTTTTGTTTCCATATAGTTGCATTATGTTATTCATATTGTCTTTTTATTATATACCACCTATATGGTCGGTTGAATATTGTCATTAAATATTGTCTTTCAATTATATACTGCCTATATGGTCGGTTAAAAAATTGTCTTTTAAATACTGTCTTTTAATTCCCGTCATTTAAATTGCTGCCAATTTATTTTAAAATGAAGATGAGTAGCTAAATCAAATCTTGGGTTAAGGCAAGGACAGTATCCAACACCAATAATTTTCAAAAAAAGCTGCACTTCAAATGTGTAATATTAATCTGATTTAATTTGAGCAGTGTATATATAGTGTATCTTTGAATTTGGATTGGAGCATAAACCTAACTTAGAATTTTCATGCCACATATGGAGATTGCTAGACCTGGAAATGTTTTCATACCCAAGCCCAAATGATTAATCTATATCTATAAATTATGTCTGTGAAATATAGTTTAATTTACGGTAATTGCTTAACTTAGAATTTTCATGCCATGTATGGATATTGCTTAAACAAGAATTATCATTATCTTGAACTAAAATTACTGACAGATCTGCAAAACTTAATTCAGATAAATATTACCAATCTTTTCTATTAATCGGGAATTAATTAGTTTTGGCACTGAAATTGTCTTGACCCAAGCTGCTTAAATTCAATATTAGTTTAGTTTTAATTCTTACCTTTAGATCATCTTAATCACCTCCTAAAATCAAATATTTTGTGATCTTTGTTTTCATCCATAAATAATCTCCCTGTGAACTGACTCGGACTCACCGAAATATAAATTTAAAATTGTACTACACGCACACTCACACACTAGCGAGTATAATCGCCCTACCCCCCGGCAACGACACCAAAAACTAACTACTACGCTATCCTGCACATTTATTTATCTAAACTATAACCAAATTCATCAGACATCAATCTTCTTATTAAAGCAGGTATAGGGCGATTATACTCGCCAGTGTGCGAGTGTGAGTGTAGTACAATTTTAAATTTATATTTCGGTAAGTCCGAGTCGGTTCACAGGGAGATTATTTATGGATGAAAACAAAGATCACAAAATATTTGATTTTAGGAGGTGATTAAGATGATCTAAAGGTTAGAATTAAAACTAAACTAATACTAAATTTAAGCAGCTTGAGTCAAGACAATTTTAGTGCCAAAACTAATTAATTCTCGATTTAATAGAAAAGATCAGTAATATTTATCTGAATTAAGTTTTGCAGATTTGTCAGTAATTTTAGTTCAAGATAATGATAATTCTTGTTTAAGCAATATCCATACATGGCATGAGAATTCTAAGTTAAGCAATTACTGTAAATTGAACTATATTCCACAGATAGAATTTATAGATATAGATTAATCATTTAGGATTGGGTATGAAAACATTTCCAGGTCTAGCAATCTCCATACGTGGCATGAAAATTCTAAGTTAGGCTTATGCTCCAATCCAAACTCAGAGATACACTATATACACACTGCTCAAATTAAATCAAATTAATATTACTCATTTGAAGCGCAGCTTTCTTTGGGAATCATTGGCGTTGGACACTGTGCTTCCCTTAACCCAAGATTGGATTTAGCTACTCATTTTTATTTTAAAATTAATTGGCAGCAATTTAAATGACGAGAATTAAAAGATAGTATTTAAAAGATAATTTTTTAACCGCCCATGTAGGCGGTATATAATTGAAAGACAATTTTTTAACCGACTATATAGGCGGTATATAATTGAAAGATAATAATTGAAAGACAATTTTTTAACCGACCATATAGGCGGTATATAATTAAAAGACAATATTTAATGATAATATTCAACTGACCATATAGGCGGTATATAATAAAAAGACAATATGAATAACATAATACAACTATATGAAAACAAAAGTTGAAGATTTGAGAGAGAAATTCTAAGAACAAAACTATATAGAAACTAAAGTGAAAAATTTGAGAGAGAAATCCTAAGAACATAACTATACTTTCATTATAACAAAATTGAATGGTTACAAAGGCACCCCAAGTGCTCTATTTATAGGCTAAAGGATGCAATGGAGACTACTCAAAATATATAATTTAATAATACAAAATATCTAAAGAAAAACAAAATACCTAATTTAAAAATACAAAGATAAATAAAATATCTAATTACTTAAAAGTCTGGGCCAAAGTGTAGTTCTTGAAACTTCGTGACTTGATGTAAGCGATGACATCACTCCAACTCATGATGTAAGCAATGATGTCATTCCAACCCATGATGTAAGCGATGATGTCATTTTAACCCCTGATGTAAGCAATAATGTCATTCCAACCCATGATGTAAGCAATGATGTCAGCAATTTTGGGACTTGGGCTTTTCATATTTTTGGGCTTGGACCTTCCTTGTTTTGGGTTTGGGCCTTCCTTGTGTTAGGCTTGGGCCTAGGCCTTTTTTGTGTTGGGCTTGAGTTTTCCTTGTTTTGAACTTGAGTCTTCCTTGTGTTTGGCTTAGGCTTGGGCCTTTCTTGTTTTTAGCTTGGGCCTAGGCTTTTCTTGTTTTGGGCTTGAAATCCATAATATTATAATATTATATATTATATTTATTTTTTTATTTTATATATTTTTATATTAATATTTTTAAACATGCACGAAATCACAAAATGCATAATAATATTCAATTTAAACCATTTTAAGATCAAAATAAGGGTGAAATTATAACAAAATTTTTACAAAATTGATCGCTAATCACTTCCTAACCCAAAATTTTTAGAATACAAATACAATAAATATACTTCACAATTATACAAATTTGCCTCCATTTTTCCGTAAATAAGCCTTACACAAAACTCTTGATGATTCCACCACATACATCAAAAGTACCTATTTTCTTTTACCACAAAGCTTACACAACTAAAAAAAAATATTATTTCTTACACCCACTTATGGTGCTCATTACAACACAAATCAATACAACAAAAATAAGCTTCCATAAGCTATACGATGACCTTAAATCTTTATTCTCATGCCTCCACATGCTATTCCATCTTTGCCTTGACCTTTCCATGCCTTGACAACCTATATGTGAGGGTAAAAATCTCATGAGCTATTAAGCTCAGTAAGGATGCAATGACAATAAGTATGAACATGAATATAAAATGTGATGCTAATGCATGTAATGCAATAAAGTTAGGGCTTTCACATCCTCACAACCACCTTGATTTGAGATTTTAATCTACCCTACCCCACACAACCTTATGGCCGTAGGTCCTTGAACACAAACAACATGCCAATGCACACATGAAAATTCATGAACCATATGTACAACCTTACTAGCCACCATCCCATGGGGCTATCCCTTACCTTAGTATTTCTTGAAGCTCTTAAACCCTTCCTAGCTTCATTCCATCCCTTCTTCTTAAGAGATCCTTGAAACAAATTTTTAAAGAAACTAAGCCCCCATCAAGAGAAATAAAAAGAACTTACACTACCATAAGGAAGAATACTTACCTTTCTTCCTATTATTCTTTCCTTTTCCTTTTTCTTCTCTTCTTCTTCTTTCTTTCTTTCTCTCCATTCGAAGACTCCTCCTTCCAAGCTATTTCAAATGGGAAAAATTTGAGCATAAAGTTCTCTTCCCCTTTTTATACTCCTCTTGTCTTGATATCTCAACTTCAAGACTTCATCTTAGCCCTTGATTTCCCTTTGCTTTTAGAGAGAAAATCCCAACCACATAAGGAAGCACAATCCATGTGCTTTTTCCTTCTTTAATCTCATCCATTAGATTTCATTTACTTTCTAAGAGAAGATCTCAATCATTGGAACAAGCACAATCCAAGTGTTTTGCTAGAATTTAATCCTAGCCTTTAATTTAATTTGGAAGTTAAATCTCCACCACTCATTCTCTTTCTCTTAGACCATTTCAATCCACTTGGCAATCCATGCCAACTTGAAGGATTTTATCTCATCCCTTAAATCACTTCCCATTTTCAAGAATAATCCTCCACCCTTGGATCATCTTGAATTTTCATTTCCTTTCTTATTTAATTAAATCCCATATTTTTCAAGGCATTAATGGTGACTAATTACCATTTCTTTTGGATTTTCTTTTAATCCAACACAATCATGCCTCTCATTAAATGCTTGAAAGACTAATATCATTTCTTTTGCATTTGTTTAAATCTCTCCATTTTACTTGAACAAGACTTACCAAGTGTCATCTCTAGACAATAACTTTGGCTTTCAAGCTTCCATCTCAACCATCCATGTGGCATCACCACATTAATTCACCAATTTAGGGAAAAATCAATTATTTCTCACATAATTGAATATTCACTATTTTTCCTATTTTTTCATAATTTAATTCCTTTATGAAATTTCACTCCAAATTACTAAAATGCCCCTTGTAAATTATCAATCCCATTTATCTCCACATAAATATAAAAATGGGAGATTAATTCACTTCCATACTTATTTCCACCTGGGAAATTATTTTCAATTTACCAAATTACCCTTTATTAGACTTCACTATCCAAATTATCAAATTGCCCCTCTCATAGGGCACCCTTATTCTCAAGGATCCATCACATTCTCAAGGGAATTTTTGGAAGTTTCTCACTTCCTTTGTCATTCTCTCAACACCAGTAACACCGAGTGTTACAGAAACTTGTTGTGGGAAATAAATTCCAAGTTGGGCTTGGGGATAAAGGCTATGTGGCTAGTTTAGATCAACAGACTTGCTCTTGTAGACAATGGGATTTAAGTGACATTCAATGCTCCCATGTGTTAGCCTGTATTTACTTCATGAAGTATTATCCAATTGCATATGCAGATTTGTATCATAGCAAATCATAATACTTTAAGATATACTAGTATGCATTGGACCCATTGAATGGGTCAAACATGTGGCCAAGGGTTGATGTTGCTCCCATACTGCCTCCTGATGTTTTGCATTTGATGATGAAAAATAATTGTATTTTGATGATGATATTATTTTGTTAATAGTTATTAACTTGGTGCTCCAAATTACTTTTATATGTTCTATTAAGCACCAAAATGACAATCAAATTCATCATGTAGTCAAATGCTAAAAATCTTGTAATAAATTTTTTATAACATTTGGAATATTATGTTTTATTTGGTTAAAATGCGAAAAAATTTATTTAAAATATTTCAATAATTTTATCATTTGCGATAGTGAATATTGAATAGTGAACAATAAACAGTAAACAGTAACCTAACCATTGTGGACAGTAACGGCCATAAAAACGGATAGTTTCTTTTAAAACTCTTGGGATGCCTATAAATACCATTTAAGGATGTCTTAAGACCACCAAGAAGTAAGAATAAATTCATTTGAGATAATATTTGCATTTTTACTTCTCCATTATACTTGTGCTTTCATTTTTCTTTCAAAAGACTTTGATTATCATTTGTATTTGTTCAATCCTTTATATTTATCTTTGAGATGTCATTGTAACTGAGAGATTCAACTCTCAGATTTTATCTTTGTACATCATTCTCGTATTTCCTAACTTGTGAACTAGATGACCTATTAAGTTTTGGTAGAAGGTTTTATATTTATAGCGATGTATGCTAAAACGCCCTAGTGGCGTATGCTAAAAGGCCTATTGGGTGTTGGTAGAGGGTTGTAATTTCCTAACTTGTTGCTAGAGGGCCTACTTTGGATCAAGTAGGAGGTTTAGTGGATTGCTTTAAATTCCTTAGTGGGAAGCTAAGGGAGTGGATTAGGCTTGGTTTAGTCGAACCACTTATATCGTTGTGTCACTTTTGCATTTATTTTGATTGCATTTCATTGTTTTCATATTTATCTTTCAAAACCTCCCAAAAAGTTTTAAATTTCTCAAACACCCAATTCACCACCCCCTCTTAGGTTGTAGTGACATTGCAATTCAACACCTCTGGCATATAAGAAAATGTCTATTAAACCAAAAAAGAATTGAAAGAGGAATGTTGTTGAAGGTGAACAAAACAAATGTGTGGTCGATCGGCATGACATCCATATGACATGACAACACTATTTGGAAACTGGCCACAATAAGAGAGGTTGACCAAATAAGGACAAGGTAGTAGCACCAAGACCTCCCAAGGTATGAATGTTTTCATACTTATCCATTCTACATAAATGGAGCTATATTTTGTTTAATTTAATATTTTCCTTTATAGGCCAAGAGAGGCAGACCATGTGCCTTAGCAAAAGCCAAATCATGTGCATTAACAAGTTCCAGAACACGTTCCTCTTCATGTGCCATAGCTAGTGCCTTTGCAAGTGCCACAAGTAAGTGCCCTAACAATGGCCTTTACAAGTGCCTCAACAAAGCAAATGACAAAAGATAGAAAGGAAGGTATATCTTCTCAATTAATCACTGTATATGCTAAGCATGCTCAATGTTAACACATTTTAAAATTGTGTATGCTTTATCTGTATATAGGAAAGACAAGACTACGGAGTGATGTTTTCATCTGAATCAGGGAATTTTTATGCAAGGGTACAAACTTTGATTTACTTTTTTTTTTTTTTTAATTTTAAGTTTGCCATTGTAACCCAGAATGTCTAATGCTTATCTATTTTGTTCTTCATATAGATGCTAGGGGAAAAAGGAACTAGATTTGTTTCTGGACCTGCATCAACATTTGCAGCAGCAAAGACTTTATTGAACTCCAAATAGCAGGAAAGTCAAGCAACTATTGGACTACAACCAATGCATTCTCAAGTTGAAGTTGAGCCTTTTTTATCACCATCAACAGGGCAATCCAAAGAGGCAACATCAGTTATGCAAAAGTCAACTGCAACACAAGTTGTTGCACCCAGAAGGACAAGAAGACCAAGAATAGATGATGACATATGTTAGGGTATTATATTGCTTGTTTTATATATAAGTGGAGATTTGGACGTGTTAGGTATTTGGACAATTGATTCTGTAATTTGGGACGTGTTGGACGTATAATCAGTTATGTAATTTGGGATGCGTTATGTAATTTGCTTTTGTTATGTATTGATTTGGACGTGTAATTACTTATGTCATGTAATTTGCTTCTATTATGTAATTGATTATGTTAAAAAAGGAAATTAGCAAACATGTGAGCATAATATTTTTGGCAGCCTTGCTATATCTTTCAAACGAGAATGATATGCAATATACAGGTATTAAGATTTTGTACATAGGAAATATATAACAACTTTGATACACAAAATATGATGTATGTTAAACATTTTTATGTGAGTAATACTTTGTAAGATAGATAGATGAAATGGAAACCTAGTCCATCATGCAGGCTTACCCTAGGAGCATAGAAACTATTCTTATGCAGGACAAATAAAACAACACTAACTTATAACTTCGTCACTATTCAATATATGTTTACAATTAATGAATGAAGTTTTATAGAACCGTTAGGTTTCCTCAAGCCAGAAAAACACATACAAAATTTCCCACTTCATACAAAATTTCCCGATTGGAGACAATCCCCGAAAAACTCCTAAACAAAACATATAATAGAACATTTGACACACACATACATCCATACATCTGCATTATTACTTCAAGACATCATTGTTTAACTTAGGCATCAGAAGGCCTGTGTGGGGAAGATTTTTGTGTGCCTTCTAACTATCTTTATGTTGCAGACATAACTTTTGTCCCAAAGACTCATCCAAAGACACCCGAAGCCTTGGCTCTCCTGGACAGCGGATTGAGCCTAGTACCCTTGACCTTGGGGCTCTGCTTGGGACTCTGCATTGCCTGATTCCTTAGATAAATAAATTTAATTGTTGTAATTAGGCAACAACAATTTACCACTTTGATTTTTGCTATTATAAAGGTGTTGCCAAACTATAATAATTAAATTTATTTATCTTGAAATCAAGCAAAGCAGAGTCCTTTATTAAAGCGAAAGGTTCAAGATGTCACTGGCGAGGTTAATCAGATCTGGATCGGGTCGAAGCAAGAATCTTATAAGGTTGGATCTGCTAGAACTTGGATTAGGGGCTCTTGGGACTGTGCGCCCGAAAGATCCTTTGGGGGTAATGACAGACAGGGGACCCAATGAGTCTTTGGGAAGGTGAGTGTTCTGGGTCTTCAGGGAGCACGACTTTACCTTATCCTACGAGCACAAAAGATGTCAAAAAGGCACGAGGGAGACTCCCCCACGCAAGCCCTTTGATGCTTAAGTTAGACAATAATCTGAGAAATTTGTCCAAGAATATGCGGATGCATGTCCAATGTATGTAGCATATGAGTGTTCAGGTGTCCTGAAGAGTGGGATAAGAGTAGGTTCCGGATGGGTTCTACAGATAGAAAAAGTTAGGTCCAAATGATTCCAAAAAGATCCGTTTGCTATGGAAGAGGAAAATATTTATAGACGATAGGTGGGGCCCACGGTCGAGTCTTCAGACTCTTCTAGGGAATGCATCAAGAAGGCCGAAGGGCCTGTATATGTTTTCGGGGTGAAGCACCTCAATGGCTGTCTCCAGGTGGTCCTAAAAAGGGTTTTGGGCCAATGGGTGGCTTTAGTTTGGGAGACTTGAAGCGTATATCTCTGAACTTATGCAAAATAAATAGGCCATACTATCTTGGGTGGACCTTTCGGCGGCCCAGGAGTAGAGATGTCAAAAGGGTCGACCCGAGTCAGCCCACGGGCTTTTTAAATGGGCCGGGCCGGCCCATTTACTAAAAGGGCCGGTGTAACACCCAGTGTTACCGGTGTTAAGAGAATGAGAAAGGGAGTCAAAAAGCTTCCAAAAATACCCTTGAGAAGATGTTGGATCCTTGAGAACGATGGTGTCCTATGAGAGGGACATTTTGGTAATTTGGATAGTGAAGTCCAATTAAAGGGTATTTTGATAAATTAAAAATAATTCCTAAGTGGAATTAGGTGATGTAAGTGAATTAAATCTCAATTTTGTATTTATGTAGAGATATGGGATTAATAATTCATGAAAGGGGTATTTTGGGAATTTTGGAATAAGTTCCATAGAGGAAATTTAATTATGGAAAATAGGAAAAATGGTGGATATTGAATTATTTGATAAATAATTAACTTTTCCTAAATGGTGAATTAATGTGGTAATGCCAACTGGAGGGAGTTAAAGAAATGCAAAAAGAAATGATATTGGTCATTCTTGCATTAATGAGAGACATGATTATATGGATTAAGGAAAATCCAAAAAGAAAATGTGTAATTAGTCATCATTAATGCTTGAAATTTGGTGAATTAAATAAATCTAATGGAAAATGGGAAAATGGTCACCCATTAATGCTTTGGAAAATGGTGGGATTTATTTAAATGGAAAATGAAGGATTATGAAGTGGTCTCTAATGTGATGGATATGAAAATAGTCCCATTAATTTAAAAGGGAAAGAAATAAAAATTCAAGGGATGAGATTAATTCTTGGATTTGGAAAATGATCAAAGGGCCACCATTAAATCTTCGAAGTTGGCATGGATTGCCAAATGGGTGGAGAGATTTTAAAGAGAAATGAATGGAAGGTGGAGATTTAATCTCCAAATTAAATCAAAGGCTAGGATTAAAACCTAGCAAAGCACATGGATTGTACTTCCTTTGGATGGCTAAGATTTTGTCTTGTAAAGTGAGAAAAGATCCAATGGTAGATTTTAAGCAAGACTTAATGCCATGGATTGTGTTAGTTTGGAGGGTGAGGATTTATTCTCACCAAATAAATCCAATGGCTAGGATTTATTCTTGAAATATGGAAAACTAGTATATAACGGCAAGTGAGAAAGTCTTGGTTTCCTTTGGCCATTTGGAGAAAGAAATGAAGAAGGAAAGAAAGAAGAGAGATAGGAAGAAGTCTCTCATGGAGGAAAGTAATGGAGAAGAAAAGAAGAAGAAGTCAAGTAAGCTTTATTCTTTCTTCTCTCTATTTTAGTATGCTTGTATGCAAGGTAAATTTCTTTTGGAATGCCATCTTAGATGGGAGGAAATGAAGATGGAAGCTCTCTTGAAAGGAGGATTTAAAGATTCAAAGGGAAGAATGAGGTAAGGGATGGTCCCATGTGGAGGAGGCCTTGCATTGCATTGTAAGTAGGTTGCATAAATTTTTATGTATCTCTTTGCATGCTTTACTCGTACATGAGACCTATGGCCATGGGGGTGGGAAAGAAAGGATAGGTTGATGCCTCAAACCATGTTGGGTTGTGAGGATGGAATAACCTAACCATGCTTGCATGCATTTGCCATTATATAGACTTGTTATGCTTGTATTTACTTTGCATATGTACCCTTACTGAGCTTTGTGGCTCATGAGATTTTATCCTCCCCTTGTAGGTTGTTCTTATGTCAAAAGAGAAAAGGGAATGTGTTGCAAGCTTGTGGTTGAAGCTCTTGGTGTATTATACTTTTGTTGTAAATTTATGGCTTATGGAAGCCTAGGTTGTGGTGTTGATTTAAGAAATGTAAACTCATTTGATTGATAATGGATTTTAAAGCCAAAGTTATGAGTGTATTTTCTGTGAAGTGTTGATTTTAAATTGAAATGAGATTTAGGTTTATGGCATGTTGAAGCCTAGGTTAAATCTCACTTTTGGTATGAGTTGTTGTGAAAGCATCAAGGGTGTTGTTTAAGCTTTAATTATGGAGGAATAAAGGCAAAAATTGAAGGACTGTGAAGTGTTTTTATTCATTTTAATTTATGAAAAATTTGGGTTTTAAAGGCCGAAGAAAAAAAAAAGGGGGAAAGAAGTGAAGGAGTAGCAGGGGGGCAGCAAACAGCAGCAGTAGGCCACAGGCGGTCTCACCAGCGGGCGGGCGCTGCCGCGCGAGTAGGCGGGCGACCACGCAGGCGTGGCATGTGCAGCCAGCCAGCGCCCAACGGGGCCCTACGTAGGCCCTGGGGCGTGCCGTGGGCCCCGTTGGCCAAATTTTTTTAAAAATTTGGATTTTTGGGAGAAATTGGGGCATTTCTTAATTAATTTTGGGCCCCGGAGGAAATTTCAAAATAAAAGGGATTTTCGGGCATTTTGGAGAATAATGCTGAAATTTTGAAAAATTAAAAATTTGAGTTTTTCCTCCAAATTTGGTAATCAATCAATGGATTGATTTTAATGGTGATCTATGGAGCCCAGAAAATTTCTTGGTCAGAAAAAGAATTTAAAATAATTGAAAAAATGATGATTAGGCGTTTGAATGGGATTTTCTTTATAGCCAATGTAGTGTGGTTAAAGCCCAATTTTGCTAGTGAATCCTGGGGTTCAGGAAAAGGAAGGACGAGCCTAGTTCCCACCTAAGACGTTTCGTCTTGAAACATGGTCCACCCTTCACCAAACGCTGGGTAGGTGGACAATTCGGGTGATTATTCACGAGTAACACCCGTAAGTGGGAGCAAGGCGTTACAGCCGGGCCCAGTCCGAACCTTTTTGCTGTGGGTAGGGCTCGGCCTGGCCCACGGCCCCCTTGTAAGGGGGTCGGGCCGGGCCGGGCCAGCCCATGGGCCTAGCGAGCTCGTGGGCCTTATCCCATAAGGCCTAGCGGGCTAGGCTCGATGGACTTGGCCCACAGGCCCTGGTAAGCCGGGCCTACCGAGTTTGACCCCTTTTTTTAAAAAATTATTTTTTTAAAAAAATAATACATATATAAATATCAAAATAATGCATATATAAAAATCAATTTTTTTTCTTTTTAAACAATTTTCTCTCTTAAGTTTTAAATATTATTTTATTATTTTATATTTCAAAATTCTATATACCTTGTAAATTTTCTTGTGAATTGATATGAAAAATAATACACATAAAAAGAAGAATGTTTATTATTTATATATATTGCGAAATGTAAATTTTTTAGCATTCAATATCAATAATTAATAAAAAAATAACTTAGTTATACAAATAAATGAGCAAGAATAACATAAGATCCCAATGGGCCAGGCCCAAAAAGGCTTCATGGGCTTGGCCCATAAGGGCCCAACAGTTCGGGCCTAGTAGGCCACGGGCCGGGCTGGGCTGGGCTAGGGCCTTAAACGGGTCGGGCCATGGGCCCAAATTCTTTGACTTGGCCCAACCCCCCTATAGGGCCCGGCCCTGGCCTGACCCGTTTGAACAGTAGCCCGGCTCATCCCAGGCTGGGCTGGGCGGCCCGGCCCTTCTAACATCTCTACCCGAGAGGCTATTATCCTGGAGACTCTCCAAGAAAAGACTCATCGAAAAAATGCTTAACACTTAAAAAATTTTAGGGCACCTCACAACAAAAGATGATGATCATGGAATTGTTAACATAATTTTGAGCTCTATCTGTAATGAAGAAAATGAAAATAAGGTCCTTTAATGGCGCTCATCAACTAGCTCTAAATTTCTTATTTATTTGGCTTTTAATGAGACTATTTAATACCAACTTAATGCACTTTGAAATTTTATTTCAGTTATATTTGAAGCCAATTACTTCGTTTAGAATGAAAATTCTTATTTAGAAACCCTCCCCCCCCCCCCCACCCCCCCAAAAAAAGAAAATCTCTTTAATAATTTCAAGGATTTTCTTTTTTGTAAAAATGATTGGATTAAGGATTAATTAAGGTTAAAATGGATATTTTCAAATTTTCCGAACAAATAGCTCACTAGCCTTGAGCCCCCAAAAATGCTATTTCTACATTACATTTATATATTTTATTTTTCATTTAAGTTTATTACATATTGCATTATACATTTTGAATCCTATTGTAATCTTATGTTTAGTTTGGTGTGACTTTAAGAAAAAAAATTAATTTTATAAATGTTCTTGAGAAACGTATTTATCAAAAGTCTGTAGAGTGTTTGGTACAAAATTACCAATAGTTATTTATTAATAAGATTTTGGCTTCTTGAGAAGCCAAAAATTCTTTTTAAAATTTGGGCTTTTCACTTAAAAATTACTTGTAGTTTTGGTAACCTAAAGTTTAGATTTTTTTTTTTTTTAAATATCCTTTGAGTAACAAAAACAAAGTAAAGGACTCGTACCAAATAAGCTTTAAATTTAATAAGTATATAATATAATATATTTGAGTGCACAATAGAACATACACACACAGTATACAAATAATATTTTGAATAATAATATTTGTTCCTTTGGAGTTGATTACCATTTGATCTAAAATCTAGAAATGGAAATAAATTAGAGCAATCATCATCGCAGGGGCAGATGTAGGGGTGTAACCGTGCCAGTCCCAAGTAAATGGTAATATATATTATATATATGTATGTATGTAAAAACCCAAGTAGAGTCTCAACTAAATATTAATATAGTCCAGTCCCAAGTAAACGGTAATATATATTATATATATATGTATATATGCAAAAACTTAAAGTAGAGTTTTAACTAAATATTAATATAGTCCAATCCCAAGACTCCCCCTACATTCGCCCCTGCATCATCGTAATAATGTTCAATTTGGTAAGGGCCTTTTGTCTAAAGTAAAAACTTTGCATCCTAAGTGTAAGATTAACCCATGAATCAACAATCAAAAACCATACATGCTATAATAAAAGGCTTCCATATATATTAAGGAACAATGAGATTAGAGACAACAAAGAGAGAGAGAGAGGGGCATTTTGGCAGTGCTTGATTTGTTTCTATTGCCATTTTCTTCCTCATTTGCTCTCATGCTTTTATTTTCTTCACTACTCTTCCATGGTTAGACATGATTAGGGAAAAATAAATACAAATATATATATATGCTCTCATTTGCTCTCATTCTTTTAAATATATATATATATATATATATTTAAGACATTGATTTTTGCTACTACAAATTAGGTGATGGCCATGGAATTGTTAATATAATTTGAGCTCTATCTATACTAACAAAAGGAAAGTATGGTGCTTTAATTGCGCTCTTCATCTAGCTCTAAATTTTCCATTTATTTGGCTTTTAACGAGACTACTCAATACTAACTTTATGCACTTTGAAATTTCATTTCAGTTATATTTTAAACCAATCACTTCATTTAGAATGAAAATACTTATTCAGAACCCAAAACACATTTGTGTTTTATAATTTCAAGGATTTTCTTTTGTTAAATTGGTTCGATTAAGGATTAACTAAAGGTTAAAATGGTTGGATTAAGGATTAATTAAGGTTAAAATAAATATTCTCATATTTTCCAAACAAATAGCTCATTGGCCTTCAGCCTCTGGGTCATGTGGTTACCATTCTATCATAGTCCAAAAATACTATTTCTACATTACATTTATATATTTTATTTTTCGTTTAACTTTATTAAATATTGCATTTTACATTATAAATCTTCTTGTACTCTTATGCTTAGTTTGGTGTGACTTTAAGATAAAATATTAAGTTTATAAATGTTCCTGAGAAAATTATTTATCAAAAGCTTGAAAAGTTTTTGGTACAAAAAGATTAAATGTTTCTTATTAATAAGATTTTGGCTTCTTGAGAAGCCAAAAATTCTTTTTAAAATTTGAGGTTACGTTTTCTTTATTATTTTCAAGTCATTTTTAGTTTTTAATTTTCTAAAATAATGAAAACGCATTCTCTTTGTTGTTTTTAAAAAGGAATTTTTGAAAATAAAAAAAAATTGTAAAGAAGACTTAAAACAACAAAAAGTTGTTTTAAGTGTTTTCATCCAAAACAAACTTTAAACTCAAAATACATTTATTTATTTATTCATATTTTATTATTGTAATAGAAAAATATATTACAAAATTCATTAACTTTAAAATGTATATATTTTTTTAATAATATATTAACATTAAATATTTATAATTTACTGAATAATCAAATTTATTGAATAAAATATCATTAAAACATTATTTTTAAAATTTTAAAGAAAACACGTTTTTTTAATTTTTTGTTTTTAGAAATAGTTTTCAAAATGACAAAAAGAATGTGTTTTCAATTTTCTAAAAATAGATTATCAAAAAAAAAATTAAAAATGAATTCAAAACTCAAAATTAAAAATTAAAAAATAAAGAGAATGCAGTTTGAGCTTTTCACTTAATTAAAAATCACTTATAGTTTTGTAACCTAAAGTTTAGATTTTTTAATAAGTTTTGAGCAACAAAACCAAGAGATTCGTATCAAATAAGCTAAATTTAATAAAGTATATAATATAATATAATATATTTGAGTGCACTATAGAATATATACACACAGTATATAAATAATATTTTTAATAATAATATTTTACTCTTTGAGCTAAAATCTGGAAATGGAAATAAGTAAGAGCACAATCATCGTAACAATTAATGTTCAATTTGGTAAGTGCCTTTTGTCTCAATTGAAAACTTTGGATCCTAAGTGCAGGATTAATCCATGAATCAACGGTCAAAAACCATCCATAATAAAAGGCTTCCTAGCTATCTTAGTTACCATGTTAAGAAACAACGGGATTAGAGACAACTTAGAGAGAAAGAGAGGCATTTTGGCATTGCTTGATTTGCTTTCATTCCCATTTTCTTCCTTATTTTCTCTCATGCTTTATTTGTGCAATGGAAAGATAAATACCATTGCACAAATTTATATGCATGTATATATATTTAACACTGATTTTTGCTACTATTTTGAGCTCTTATCTGTAATTAGCAAAATTAAAGTAAGGTGCTTTAATTGCGCTCTTCATCTAGCTCTAAATTTCACTTTTATTTCGCTTTTAATGAGACTACTTAATACCAACTTAATGCACTTTGAAATTTCATTTCAGTTACATTTCAAGCTAATTACTTCATTTAGAATGAAAATACTTATTGGGAACCCAAGAAACACGTGTTTGATAATTTTGAGGATTTTCTTTTTGATAAAACGGTTGGAATTTGGATTAGTTAAAGTTTAAAACGAATATTCTCAAATTTTCCAAACAAATAGCTCACTGTCCTTCAGTCCCCCAGCTCGTGGGGTTAGCATTGTATTATAATCCAAAAATACTATTTGTACATTACATTTATATGTTTTATTTTTCATTTAACTTTATTACATATTGCATTATATATTTTCATTTCCAACAACATTTATATAACTTTATTACATATTACATTTATATGTTGAGAAACTTATTTATCAAAAGCTTATAAAGTGTTTTGGTACAAAAATATTTAAAGTTACTTACTAATAAGATTTTGGTTTCTTGAGAAGTCGTAAATTCTTTTTAAAATTTGAGCTTTTCACTTAAAAATTACCTATAGTTTTGTAACCTAAAGTTTAGATTTTTTAAATAAGTTTTTAGTAACAAAAACTAAGTAAAAGACTCGTACGAAATAAGTTTTTAATTTTTTAAAATATATAATATAATATAAAATATTTGAGTGCATAATAAAATGTATGCACACAATATACAAATAATGTTTTGAATAATAATATGGGTTGCTGAGGAGTTGATTGCTCTTTGAGCTAAAATTTAGAAATCAAAATAAATAAGTGCAATCATCGTAACAATGTTTAATTTGGTAAGTGCCTTTTGTCTCAAGTGAAAACTTTGCATTCTAAGCGTAGGATTAACCCATGAATCAACGGTCAGAAACCATGCAGGTCATAATAAAAGGCTTCCTAGCTAGCCTAGCTACCATATTAAGGAACAACTAGATTAGAAACAACAGAGAGAGAGAGAGAGAGAGGCCTTTTGGCATTGCTTGATTTTCTTCCATTGCCATTTTCTCTCATGCTTTTAATTTCTTCACTACTCTTTCATGGAGTTTGACACCAACTACAGAGAAGATTGCGCCTCGGAACCAGTGCTGATTCTGCCCAACAATCTCCACAAACTCGAAACAGAAGATGGGTTTTACTTTGAATCATCTTGCTCTTCAAATGGCTTCATCCGAGATCTTCACCACCTTGACGATCATCACCACCACCAGTTCTCTTTCAGTGGCTCATCTATAAACCCTGAATTAGGGTTCCAAACTGCGAGTTTTGATCCTTTAGAGTATTTTTTCACAAATGGATGTCCTCCAAATCTAAATCTGGATGAGTTTTACGAATCCAAGCCATTTCCGGATCAAAGTGGTGGGTATGCAGCAGCCATGCACGGCCTTAAAACTCCGGTGGATATTGTGAAAAAATCCGATCAGACCATAAACTGTGAAGATGCCAAACCTTTGAACTTTGTTGTAGCAGATGAAGGGTCATGCATCACTACTGCTGCTGCAAATGGGTATTTGAAGAAGAACAGCAGCGCTGCATCGGCTCCTCGGGCCGGAAAGCCATACTGCAAAGGCCATAGGAAGTCCAATTCGGTAAAGGGACCGTGGACCGCTGAAGAAGATAGGTGAAAAAATGGAAGACCAATTATTTTGTTATTATTTTATGCAATTTTGGCTAATAATCTTTCGTTTCTTTCTTTTTGCACTTTCTAAAGGTTTCTTTCTATATATCTATGCATTTCCTTTTCTTTTACTTTTTGGTTAACAATGGATGTTTTTGCATGTTTTTATGTAGACTGTTGATTCATCTGGTAGAGAAATACGGAGTGAGAAAATGGTCACATGTTGCCCAGATGCTCAAGGGAAGGATAGGTAAGCAGTGTAGAGAGAGGTGGCACAATCATCTAAGGCCAGACATCAAGGTCTTCGTCTTCTTCTTTGATATCTCTTGTATATAAAAAACTATATATTTATGTTTATTGATTTCTCTGGCTTTATATATATATATATATATATGATCGTACCCATAGTCATATATATATATATATTACCTGAATCAAACTTGAAATTTTTGGATTTCTTCACTGGTCTCTAAGGTTTATTTGATCATACCCATAATTGTGTATTACATGGATCCAATCACGTCATGACACAAATATTTATTTATTTGTTTGTTTATTTTTCTTCATGTGTGGCTTTTTTTTTTTTTTTTTTGGCAGAAGGACACATGGAGTGAGGAAGAGGACAAGATACTAATCCAGGCCCACATAGAACTGGGGAACAAATGGGCAGAAATTGCAAAGAGGCTGTCGGGAAGAACAGAAAACTCCATCAAAAACCACTGGAATGCAACCAAAAGAAGGCAACTCTCAAGGCGAAAATTTCGGTCCAAGAACCCTAGACCAACGTCTCTTCTGCAGGACTACATCAGGACCTTTAACTTTGAGGACAAGATCATCAGCCACAATAACACATCAGCTGCTGAGTTTCTAAACATTAATCCCATCAGTAGATCAATGCCAACAGTACCTCTTGCGGCAGAAACCATGGATGAGTTTTGCATCGATGATCGATTAGTTCCTAACTTCGATTTGGAGGTCCCGGACTTTCCTTTGCAGGATCACAACTTGTTTGATGATCAGACTAGCATTGAATCTCTTCTTAATCTGATTCCTAATTGTCCTACAGAATATGAAGAGAGAGGATTTCACTTGGGGATGCCACCATTGAATGTGGCTTCAGTGATCCAGTGTGAAGTGAAGAAGGAGATGGATTTGGTGGAGATGATCGCACAAGCCAATATATAATTACTAGTCAAGTTCTTGCAAGCCAATACTATAGCCTTAAAAGACACATATATATTGGGATACATCTCTGTGTTTGTTGGAAGTAAATTTGGAAGGAT
Organism: Diospyros kaki; assembly: GCA_036245055.1. Classification (NCBI taxonomy): domain Eukaryota; kingdom Viridiplantae; phylum Streptophyta; class Magnoliopsida; order Ericales; family Ebenaceae; genus Diospyros; species Diospyros kaki. The sequence continues at coordinate 12,977,959 of BSEG01000003.1, forward strand.
GATATTGAGGGCACATACCCAAAAACAAGAACAAAAAGATGGAAATTTTGTTATGGTTGTTGGAATGCTTTCCAAGAAAGTTATATCAGCATTTGTATAAGATTTTATTGTCTATTAGTTAACATACATCGATCTGAAATTACTCCGCAGGTTGTCCAAGACAAGCCTAAAAAGGTGGCAAAAGAAGATGAAGCTGTAATAAATAAACCCTCGTGGCAGGCTTCTATAATAGCTGGGGAAGGGACTCATATTATCAAGACACACGACACACTAGAAGAACCTAAAGCTGCCAAAAGGTGGACTGCGCTGTTAGCTAATCTAGGAATATGAATGAAGTCCATTGGGGTTTCTCTTCCAGAAAAACTTGGATATCTTGTATGACTCTTTGAGCTTACCAAGGAAGAGGATATATGGCCATTTTGAGAACAAGCCTTCACCAAAACATGGAATATGTTTTGAGTGGTAGTCCATTGAAATGAACATTGAACAAAATCCTCTATTTTATTTCTCATGAATTCAATTTGAAGGGTACATCCATTCATTAAATATAATTTGTTGCATCTACTAGATTCTGTAATTTGTGATGAATTTCTAACTAAAAATGAATAGTAAAACTCGTATTTACTTGGTTAAAAAGAGAAAAGATATATCTCTTCTTTAGGACGAGGGAAAACACATATTAATTGGCTTGGCTATTGTTGATTATAACTAACAATCTGTCATCACCAACCAATGGTCACCTTTTCTAGGTGGTGTTGCCAAAATTGTCATCATAAGAATAAGATCATCAACAAATTTAGGGATTCATTCATATATAATTGGAGAGCTATAAATGAAGATATAACTATTTTATTAATTGCATGAAAAATCATTATCCCAATTAATTGCATACTAGATGTCATCTAAATGTAGTATTAAGGCATACAACACTAACAGATGATTGGATAAGAAAGGTAGTTTAACTATCACAAATCAAATTTAGTTAGTATTGGAAATCTACAAATTAAACTATTCGAGATCTATAAGTTATGAAACCTATAGATTTGGTGTGATTCGGCCAACAAGAAATCCTTAGGAAGAAAGATAAAGGTTTTTATTGGAGGATTTAGGTGGTGGAGAAGGTCAAAATTGGCTATAAATATGGGTTCTTGCTTAAACGGTTACAACACAAATCGATCGAGGGACTAAGAGAGTTTATGAAGTTTAAGGGACAGATTATTTGAGGGCTTTTGTTCTAGAGGTTTAGAGGGATCAATTGGTTGTAGTGAGGAATTAAGGGTGTTTGGTGGATTTAGCAAGAAGTTGGAGTTGCCAAAATTACCAATCTAGTAAGTGGTTTTTTGGGAAAATAAGGAAAAAATAAGGAAAAACAAGGGATCGAAAAGAAAGGAAAGGAAAGTGAAAGAAAAAGGAAAGGAGAAACATAAATAAAAGAAGTGGAAATAAGCAATCCGCAATGATCAAAACACTAGAGAAAGATGATTGAAGGTGACTAGTGCTTGAGCATGCGAAACACATGCGCGTAGCTGATGTGGCCAATATTTGTAGCAAATGCGTGAATACCATGCCCTAGTCATCAAGGCCTGTAAATACCCCCCGAGTTCATGCCTTTGGAGACCTAGATCTAGGACCCGAAGACTCAAGGCCCAAATCCAACACTTTAGATCTAAACTTACATGGAGACTCCATTTCGAAAACACTCACCTGAAGCTTCTCACAACATACTTGCATACTTCATCTTGTGTCATGTCAACACTAACTTAGGTATCGGAGAGCCAACGCGGGAGAGCTCCACGCGTGCCTTCTAACTATGCCTATGTTGTAGACCCATTTAGAAACCTTGAAGCTTTGCACCTCTCGGAGACTATCCCAACTCTCTCGAAGCCTTCTCATCCGGAGATTTCCTCAGCAACCAAGTTATCTGAAGACTACCCTGCCGAAGACTTGACCCATTAAGAAGCAAGTCTCCCGAACACTCAGGGGCTCATTTATGCTCTCTTGGACAACACATCAAGCTTAGCCCTGCGATTTCTCCTCTCCCAGACAACGGATCGAGCCATTATCCCACCAGACACCTACTATCATCCTTTACTAGCTAGCACATACCTTATTCCCCCAATTTCTCGCCAGGCTCTACCAAGCTGTTTCTTAAGACATATAAATTTAATTGTTGTATTTCGAAAACAATAGCATACACTATAACTTGTAATTGATTATCTTTTAAATAGATTTAACTTACTTAACTAAGAAAATAAGCCTAATTGATTCAACTTTCAAGCTTACTTTAAATGAATTCATTACGTGAGTAAAGAAGAATTTCACTTGATTATAAAATGGGGTATGTTGAGTTATTGAGTCATTTGTTATGTTTTGATTTGATGAGAAGATGTTTGATGATAATAATGAACAAAACAGTGTATTAAGAGATAAAAAATGATAGTAAAAATAATCGAGTAATGCCTATAAATCAATAGAGTATATCAATCTCTTAATTGAGTATAAATCCATGTTACTCCAGTAATATATTCACTACAAGAAATATGACATTTGACTATGTTTTTTTTTTGCTACGTTTATGAAAACGTAGTTAATAGTCCACATTTTGCTACGTTTTTAAGTTAACATAGCTAAATTTTTCAAATATTGGATGCAAAATTTTATGTGATGAAAAGTTTCTATTAGCTACGTTTTAAAACGTCGTCGATGCCTAGATGATAAGGCAATGTTTGGAAAATCGTAGGTAATTCTAGAGCAACCAACCAAAGACGTAGCTAATTCTATCATTAGTATTAGCTACGATTCTTGAAACGTAGCCTATACTTTGATATGAATTATCTGCGGTTTGACTTTTCTTTTAGCCACCCTTTAGAAAACGTAGCTATAGTCACATCGATTATTTTTTTTTTTTTGCTACGTTTTCGAAAACGTAGCTAATAGTTAGTTTATTTATTTATTTATTTATTTTGGAGAAATGATGGGTAGGGGCATTGAAAATAGATATATACTTTGTTCTTTTTTTTAGCCATATATTTTTTAGAACGTGGCTAACAGTTAACATGTAGCTACGCTTTTTTTGAGTGATGTAGCGAATAGTTCTATTATGTTTTTTTTTTTTTTTTTTTAGAAAAGATGGGCTTCATAGTTAAAATTAAAATGTTAGCTACGTTTTTTAAAACATAGATAAAAATTATTAATATTACTATTAGATGCAATTCTTGAAACATAGTCTATACTTTCATAACTAATAGTTCAGATTTTGCTACGTTTTTAAGTTAACGTAACTAAATCTTTCAAATATTAGAGACAACTTTATTAGCTACGTTTTAAAACGTCGGCAATACTTAAATGATAAGGTAACATTTAAAAAATCGTAGGTAATTGAAAGTAAAAAATTTCCAATGAAGAGAACCAAGAGCACTATAGTGAAGGAAAATAGTGCATATATATCTACAAAAATAAATGACGTAAAAAAGAGATGACAAATTCAGCATATCTTCTATCAGCAACATTCAGCTATCATCTTTCTAACAAAGAGTTTACAAAGAAATAACATAATCACCAATATTAGGGGTAAACAATGAATGAAAAAGTGTTTAAATACGATGCGCTAATGGGCTACATACTCTAAATAGACTGGGCCTTACAGAATGGGCCCAAAACCAAAGCATAACCCAAATGTAAAATAAAGAAATCGTAAAAAATCATAAAAAAAATTTTAAATGGCTAAAACATGATAATAGTAGTAGCAAAGCTTCTAGTTCAATTCGGCTCGTCGAGCTACCCCAAAAGCATATATTATGGGCTGAAAATGGACACTGTATGCAAATTCTATGCCCATAAGACCAAATACCAATCACCTTCAATATAGATTTGTAGAAAATTATTTAAATTATTTTAATGAAAAATAATACTATTAAAAATAAGTACAATATTAAAAAATACTTAATAAGTTAATTTAAAAAATATATTTTTAATAGAAAATAATATTTAAAAAATATTATTAATTAATTAAAAAATAATTAAAGAGGCGAGAGATGCCCCGCCTCTTTCCCTTGCCATATTCTTTTCATCTTCCTCTTTCCCTTTGTTGAATCTCCTATGTTGCCTCCCAGATCAGTTCGATTGCAGCCTCATTGCCATATCTTTTTCATCCTCTGTCGCATCATTGTTGCCCTCGATCGCCGCTTCCTCGCCGCCTTTGTTGAATCGCCTCTTCGCAGCCTTTGTTGGTAAGTTTATGAACAAAAAACTATATGTGTGGATATATGTATTTTGTGTGGGCTTCGCTCAGATCCCCCCAACTCTCTGTCTCTAGATCCGCCCAGATCAGCGCCCAAATCCCTCAATCGCCTAGATCCCCTAAACTCTCTGTCTCTAGATCTGCCAGATTAGTGCCCAAATCCCTCAAACCCATCGCCCTGATCCCCCAAACTCTCTGTTCTCTAGATCCGCCTAGATCAACGCCCAAATCCCCAAACCCATTGCTTAGATCCCTCAAACTCTCTTTCTCTAGATCTACCCAGATCAGCGCCCAAATCCCCCAAACCCATCGCCTAGATCCCCCAAACTCTCCATCTCTAGATCTACCCAGATCAGCGCCCAAATCCCCTAAACCCATTGCCTAGATCTCTCAAACTCTCTTTCTCTAGATCCACCCAGATCAGCACCCAAATCTCCCAAACCCATCGCCTAAATCCCCCAAACTCTCTTTCCCTAGATTCGCCCAGATGAGTGCCCAAATCCCCTAAACTAAAAGGGAACTTAACTTGTCTAGAATGACAATTAGTCTGCTTAAGACAGTGTGGTCTAAGTTCTAAGGCTAGTACTATTGGAATCTACCATGACAGTATAATGATGGCAGTCGCCTTCTTTGTCCAGTCATGATGGCGGATTTGGTCATCATGACTTCATATATGATAGTCCACAATGAGAATATATGAGCTGAAACTAAAAGATGTGACTCAAGCTACATCACACTCATTCAAATCACAGTTATATTCAAGACAATATTAGTGTGTTATGTTATCTCAGATTGCCAACAGATGCGTATCCCTTCTTATAAGGTTCACATGTGAATGACAATGTTTGTACCTTGATTAGAAAGCTAATGTCATGTGGCATGCAAGATGGAGATACCTGCATATATCAAGTCACTTTGTCATACAGTCTTGAAAGCATATGAAATCATAAGTGATCAAATTTATAATTATGAGAACATAATGGAAGAGATACCTACACCTATCAAGTCACTTTCTCACTGGGTTTGCCAAGGAGTCTAGTTATTCATAGGAAATTATAGGAGATCAAATTTAGAACTTTGAGATTATGACAACACATTTATCATCTGAACTTTAAAATATGATGGTTCACTTAGTGGTGTCTTGGGCATGCCTATTGTAGAAGCTTGAGCAATTTGAGCTAAGGAACACTAAATATGAGGTCTTAAAGGAGCATTGCTAGGTGCTTGATAGCCTACTAAGCTACTTTCACTTGAAGCTTTTTCACTTAAAATCTCATGCTAAGTATTAACTATACTCACTAACGTATGCTTGTTTATTAAGTCTATTGTGAAATTAAGGAACACTTAAAAGAAATTAGTCCATTACTCAAACTTGTCTTAGAAAATCCTATAATGGATTCATTGAAATCTATCATCCTTTCTAGGTTAGGCACTGGAAACCTCAATCACATGAGAAGAAAAGATCACAACACATGTATGATCATGATAAAGATGATGTGGAAAACGATGTTTTTGGTATTTAAATTGAGGAACAAACTTGTTGAAACAAAAGAAGATGACTTTCTATAAGTAATTTTTAATTATTGTGAGAATTTGCAACATCAATAATTGGTTTAAAAGCCTACTTTCACATTTTGAAAGACACATTTATGCATATTGTGGAAAACACTAAATCTAGAGATTCATAAAGTACTTCTTTTTTAAGGAGACCATCAAGTTGTTGGATTTAGCACGAATGTTAGTATAACAACTAACAAAATATCACCTATCACCTAGATGTCCCCAAGGGTGGCTCATGTGGTGATCCACCCCTCATGGAAAGCACGAGGTCATGGAAAAACCTTCCCACGCCTCTTAGTGTGGACATTTCTTGTTATTTCCTATGTCTCCCCCCCCCCATCCCCAAAAAATAATCACCTAGATAAAATTAGCACAAGCTAAAACTTATTTTCTACAGATCCATCATGCCAAGGAACCTGTCTCCATGCGGTGCTTGCAGAGTTTTGAGAAGACAATGTACCTCACTGTGCATCTTTGCCCCTTATTTTAATCATGTGGAATGATCTATTCATTTTGCTGCCATCCACAACATTTTTGGTGCCAGAAATGCCTCCATCCTCTTGGCCCGTCTTCCGGTAAATGACCGACTTGGGGCTACCATTACACTCACTATTGAAGCTCTAGCTCGGCTTCAAGATCTTGTTTATGGTTGTGTATCCTCTATTCTTGCCCTCCAACAACAGGTTTGTGATCTGCAAGCTTATCTAGCTTTATTGCAGGAATTTGTAAACTCTTTTGTTTATCGTCAACCTGTTCCAAATTGGTCTCACCCACAACCTAACCCATATCCTATTCCAGAACTTGATCCTAGCTTTGCCGATATTTTTGGATCCATCTTGTATCGATCATTACCCGTGGATGATCCAATTTCAATATGGAGCTTTGAATTTCCCATCATCCTAGAAAATGCCTCGCTTCCTAGTTTTTCAGAGGCTACTTTTTTACCTTACTCAATCGAAACTAGTAATAGCCAGTGGCCATTCCAAGACGATATCGATGAGCTTGGACTCGTCGTGTTCAGCAATCATCATCGGCACTGAGCATTGGCGACATTCTATAGTTTGACTTTTTTTTTTTTTTTTAAGGAATTGTATAACCTTATGATTTGATCTCTTGTAAATATAATGAATATATATGAAATGAATGTCATGTTTTGGGTACTTTAATGTCTCATTCTCTTGTCTTACTCTCAATTGCATATCAATCTTAAAAATATCTCAGTCTCTTGCAATAATTCATCAAATCGATGTAAAGATACTGATATTTTTTAAATAATAATTCATCTATTAAAAATAATATTTTTAAATATTATTTTCTATTACCAAAAATATTATTTTCTATTAAAAATATATTTTTTAAATTAACTTATTAAATATTTTTTAATAGTGTATTTATTTTTAATAGTATTATTTTTCATTAAAATAATTCAAATAATTTTCTACAAATCTATAGCTAAAAAAAAGAGCAAAATTTGCATCTATTTTCAATGTCCCTACCCATCTTTCCTCTAAAAAAAAAAAAATAATAAACTAACTATTAGCTACGTTTTCGAAAACGTAGCAAAATAAAAAGAGAAAATCAATCGACGTGACTATAGCTACATTTTCTAAAATGTAGCTAAAAGAAAAATCAAACCGCAGATAATTCATATCAAAGTATAAGCTACGTTTCAAGAATCGTAGCTAGTAGTAATGATGGAATTAGCTACGTTTTTCGTTGGTCGCTCTAGAATTACCTAAGATTTTCCAAACGTTGTCTTATCATCTAAGTATCGATGACGTTTTAATATGTAGCTAATAAAAACTTTTCATCACATTAAGTTTTGCATCCAATATTTGAAAGATTTAGCTACGCTAACTTAAAAACATAGCAAAATATGGACTACTAGCTATGTTTTCATAAACATAGCAAAAAAAAAAAAAATGTAGCGAAATGTCATATTTCTTGTAGCATTGTGGGAGAGACTTACTTCTTTGTAGATCGGAGCAATTGAGACGTGCGACGAACGAGGGAGATAGAGAGAGTGTAGACAAATGTCATATTTCTGTAAGGCCCGGTCTATTTAGAGTCTGTAGCTCGTTAGCGCATCGTATTGAAACACTTTTTCATTCTTTGTTTACCCCTAACATTGGTGATTATATTATTTCTTTGTTATCTCTTTGTTAGAAAGATGATAGCTGAATGTTGCTGATGAAATGTAAGTTGAATTTTCATCTCTTTCTTACGTTATTTATTTTTATAGATAGGTTCTATTTTCCTTTAGTATAGTGCTCTTGGTTCTCTTCATTGCTGATAAAATGTGTTTGGTTTGTAAAAAATTTTAGTAGATAGTGAAGAAGCATGTTTATGATATTTAGGCATGTTTTTATTAAACTGAAGTGCATGCATGCTTATGTTTATTATTTTGATAAATTTATTTGATCTTACCTTGAATAAAGATTTGTATGTGTGGGTGTAGATATAGCCACATGGACAAGACTTGGATGACTATGAGAAAATAGTCAACTCAATATGTAGAAGGCGTGGAGATGTTTATGAAATTTGTGAAAGATCATATAGGTTCAGAATGTGATATTCGATGCCCATGTGTGGATTGTTTAAATGTTTACAATCAAAGTCAACCTGTGGTGTACAATCACCTACTAATCTAAGGCATAGACAAGTTCTATACTCGATGGATTTATCATGGTGAACGCTCTGAGTATAGAAGTGCAAGTATATCTCATGTTGGCAATGGAGTAGATGATGATGGTGTCTGCAATGATGAGGAAGATGATGGCATTCATGAAATGTTAGGTGATTTTGGAAATTACATGGAGACCATAAATGAAAATAATAATGTTAATGATAATATTCCTCAAGTTTCACAATCAAGTTTTGAGAAGATCTTAAAAGAAGCTCAAGAAGAATTATATCCGGGTTGTTCAAAATTCTCTCTTTTGTCTTTTGTTGTGAAATTACTCCATTTGAAGGTGTATAATAGATGGACCAACAAATCTGTTGACATGTTGTTAGAATTGTTGAAAGAAGTACTTCCCGATGGTGAAAAGTTGCCAAAATCTCATTATGAAGCAAAAAACTTTTTGAAGGATTTAGGTTTAGGATATGTTTCAATTCATGCATGTAAGTATGATTGTGCACTCTTTTGGAAGGAGTTTGCAGATTTTCAGGTTTGTCCTATTTGTGGTGAGTCAAGATGGAAATGGGAAAAAGATTCCACACAAGGTATTGAGGTATTTTCCAATTAAACCACGACTTCAGAGATTGTTTATGTCAAAAAAGATAACTAAAGATATGAGGTGGCACAAAGAAAAACGCACTGAGGATGACAATGTCATGCACCATCCTGCTGAGTCAAAAGCTTGGAAACATTTTGATGAAAAGTTTTCATGGTTTGCAGCAGATTGTCGTAATGTTCGGCTTGGATTGGCATCTGATGGGTTCAATCCATTTGGTAATATGAGTAGTACTTATAGCATGTGGCTGGTAATTCTTATGCCATATAATTTACCACCATGGAAGTGTATGAAAGAGCAATTTTTCATGTTATCTTTGCTTATCCCAGGGCCTAGAGCTCCAGGGAAGGACATTGACATATACAACCATTAATTGATGATTTGAAAGATTTATGGGATGTTGGATTAAGTACTTATGATGCTACCTCAGGAGAGCGATTTAACATGCATGCTGTAATCCTTTGGAGTATAAATGACTTTCCAGCCTATGGAAACTTGTCTGGATGGAGTACCAAAGGATACATGGCATGCCCTGTTTGCAATCACCAAACACATTCTGTGAAGTTGCGCAGTAAAATATGCCATATGGGACATCGTCGTTACTTGCCACGTGGTCATAGGTGGAGGAAAAGTAAATTGTTTGATGGAAAATCAGAACATAAATTAGCTCCTTCTCAGTTGTCAGGGCTTGACATATTGAAACAATTAGATCAACTACAAGATATTGTACCTGGCAAACACATGAATAATAGAAAAAGGAAGCGAACTTCTGCTGAGTTGAATTGGACTAAAAAAAGTATATTTTTTGAATTGCCATATTGGAAGGATTTGTTATTGAGGCATAATCTAGACGTCATGCATGTTGAAAAGAACATTTGTGAAAATATCTTGGGAATGATATTAGGCATTGATGGAAAGTCAAAAGACACAATTAAGGCAAGATTAGACTTGGAAGACATGAATATAAGAAAAGAGTTACATTTAAAAAGGAAGGAAGATGGGTCATATTTGGTTCCTCCAGCATGTTACACTATGTCAAAGAAAGAGAAACAAGATTTTTGTGAGTTCCTAAAATCAATTAAGTTCCCTGATGGATATGCATCTAATATTGCTCGTTGTGTGAATGTAAGTGATGGGAAAATATCAAGTTTGAAGAGCCATGACTGCCATGTTCTTTTACAACGATTACTTCCAATTGGAATTCGTGGCTATTTGTGCAAAGACATCTCAACAGCCTTAGTTGAATTGGGGTATTTTTTCCAGCAGTTATGTTGCAAAACATTGAAATTAGATGAACTGCAACAAATGGAAAAGGACATCGCTTTCATACTTTGCAAGTTTGAAATGATATTCCCTCCGTCTTTTTTTGATGTGATGGTGCATTTATCAATTCACTTGCCATATGAAGCTCAACTTTGTGGTCCAACTCAATTTCAATGGATGTATCCAATTGAAAGGTAATAATTTTTTAATATAATATTTACTGGTAACTAATATATAAACTTAACTTTTGATTTACGTATATCCTTCTGTAGGTTTTTGGGTACTTTAAAGCGTTATGTGCGTAATAAAGCTCGGCCTGAAGGTTCGATTGCAGAAGCATATGTGTCAAGTGAATGTTTGACATTTTGTTCAATGTATTTACGTGGAATCGAAACACAATTTAATAGAGAAGAGCGTAACTTTGATATTGACCAAAATGGTGGATTATCAGTATTTTCACAAAAAATTAGACCACTTGGAGCAGGCAAATATGTGGAGTTATCTCATGAGGAGCGTGAGATGGGTCATTGGTATATTTTGAACAATTGCGAGGAAGTAGACCCATATGTTGAGTAAGTGTATATCCATATGTTCTAGTTTGCTTCACTCTCCAACTAATAGTTAACAATAATCATGTTTTTCTTATTTAGGGAGCACAAAGAGGAACTTAAAAAAGGTGTAACAAACTTGGAACAAAGGCATAAGGAAACTTTTCCTCTATGGTTTAGAAGACGAGTAAGTGACTCACATTCTCAATGTTATAAGAATGTCTGAAGTTCATGGTTGATTTTTTTTTTTCATTTTTTATGTTGCAGATAATACAATTGTACAATCGTAAATCCCCTGAAGCAACTGAAGCATTGTATTCCTTAGCATCTAGGCCTCACATTTTTGGAAAAAAGTATACAGGATGCATTGTTAATGGAGTTAGATTTCATACAAAAGACAGAGACAGCTGCCTTAGAAGTCAAAATAGTGGGGTCATTGTTGAAGGAAACCATAAGGATGACTTTATTGACTTTTATGGTGTAGTTTCTGAAATTCTTGAGTTAGATTACATCAAGGAAAGGAAGTGTGTTCTATTTAAGTGTAAATGGTTTAATCTTGTTGATAAACGGACAGGTATAAAGGTTGATGGAAAGATCACAAGTGTTAATGTTAGTGGCACTTGGTATGAAAATGACCCTTTCGTGATACCAAATCAAGCAAAACAAGTATTTTATCTCAATGAAACCACTTTGGGAAAAAATTGGCAAGTGGTGCAAAAGTTTCAGCATCGACACCTATTTGACATCCAAGATGATGAAGATGATATAATAAATGTTGATGAATGGTCAAATATCAATAATGTAGTATATTAAGAGAATGAATCAAATGGAAATGAAGTTTCCATGGAGATTGAAGATATATCATCCTTGCATAGACATGATATTGTTCTTGACATAGTGGAAGAAAATGAAGTGCAATGCTGCATTGAGAAAGATAAAGGAGAGGAAGACTATTTTGAAGATGAACTTGTTGAAGAAGACAAAACGTTAGTTGAATATTGTAGTGATGAAGAGGACAACTATATTGCCTTTGATGATGATGATGATGATTAAATGTTCAAAGGACTACATAATTTAAAGGTTTTTAATAGTCTTTTGTACTTATATTTTTTGTCAATGAATTTTTTTTTGTGAGATAATTTCTAATTGTAATACACTTCATTTGCAATCACATATAAGTTATTTTACAATATATCCATGTACTAATCTATTCTTGATTTATTGTAATAGGTACATGAAATTCAATGGCTCCAGGATGAACCGGTAGGAGTAAGGCTCAAGCCGAGGTTACACAACCAAATAATCTGCAACTTGAAAATATTGAACCGACTAGACATATGGGGACATCAACACAGTTGCAGCAAGAACAATCCATCGAAGCAAGCAGTGAAGGTTAGTAATTTTTGCTTTTTATTTAAGTTTTTCCTAATCAATAGTTCTTTTTTTTTTAACCTATAAAGAAGTATTATTAATTTTTATCTTTCATCTAATAGATGTCTTTGTTTTTTTTTTTTTTTAAATCAAGCATCTAATGTTACTAACAAACGAAGTAGAGGTAAAACACGAGGTCATGATTTACAAAGAATGAATGCAGCACTGAATCGAAAGTTAGATATACATATTGATCTGGATCAAGGTCGTCCATTAGACAAAGTCCAATCTGCAAAGTTATCAAGTGAATTAGGAATTATTGTTCGGAATGATTTGCCATGTCCTATCCATGTAAAGGAATTCAAGAAAGATAATCAATTGGATGCTGCATTTGATAAACTTGATGTAAGTTTTACTATCATTAAGAATTATTTTCTTTTTTTTTTTTCAATTAGTTGTGCATAAGTCAACATATTTTCTTTGTTATAGATGAAACTCAATGTTGTGGATCTCAAAGTTGACCCAAGAGTTACAAAACATGTTACTTCATTATTGAAAATGAGGACAAGAGATCAACATTACAAGTTGCACGAGTACTACAAATCTTTTCCTTCTGATGAGGAAGCAAGAAAACACAAGTCATCAACATTGACTGATGATAATTGGAAAAATTTGTGTGATTATTGGTCTAAACCAGAAGTGCAGGTTTGAATATTTTGAGATTAAATAATTAAAGTTATATGAATAAACAAGTGTTATTTGATGATAAGTATTCAACTAACCAATTTTCTTTCTTTATTTCTTAATTTAGGAACGATGTGAAAAGGCAAAACAAAGTAGATCACATATGAAAAAACCGCATTTCCAAGGTTCAAAATCATTTGTTGCCGTTCGAAATGAATATGTAAGATTTATTAGTGTTATCTCAATTTTATTAATATTGAACCATATTACCTTTTCATTATAACTTCAAAAATTTTTTAATCAACAAGGTCAAAAGGAATTAAATGGGGAACAATGTGATAGGATCATGCTATATAAAATCACTCATTTTAAGGTGGGTAAGGGATGGTCTTCTCAAGAAGCAGAAGAAAATTATGTAAGTTGAGAAGTCTTACTTATTTTCTTATATTTTGAGATTTGTGCTAGTTAAATTCATTTATTATTTGTGCTTACAATTGTACAAGAATAATATGCAAGCGATAATGGAGAAATCAAAAGAAGAAGGTAAAAAGCTTAGTGCGGATGAGGTATGTGATCAAGTCCTTGGCACTCGATCAGGTTATGTTAATGGACTAGGCTATGGTCCCAAGCCAAGTGCATCTACATCCACAAATCAAACAGTTATTAGAAGATTGCAAGAGGAGAATAACAATTTAAAGACTACATTAGAAGTTGAAATTGCCAAAAGTGAAAAAACACATGCACAATTGGCAAAACATGATTTATTGTTCAGAAAACTGCTTAGAGACAAGTATGATGACTTCGTTGAAGTTGAAGGGTAAGATTCTTAAAGTTTGTGTTGTGTTTACCCATTTAGAAATTTAAAGTCACTTATTTCGAACAATTTTTTTTTTCTTTTTTTGCATAGGGTTGATGAAGATGCAAGTACTTCATAAGAGTTGAATGGAATTCGTGCATCAAGTGGGTATACTTTTGGCAAATGATGTTATGCATCTGTGTTGACATTGTTATCTCTGTTGACAACTTGAACATTGAGACGTTGAAATGGTCATTAGTGTGTTTTAATGACTTGAACATTTTCAAATATTAATATGTTTATATTTTTCTTATTTTATGCATTTTTGTTTAAATTTCAATGAAATTCATGTTTATATTAATACAGGTTAAATATAATGACGAAAATATAGAATCGTTGCAAAACAGGTCTTTCATTCGATTAGCAACGTAACTAAAAGGTCTTTCATGCCACAAAAAAGGGAAACGTAGCAAAAAAAATTATTAGTAACATTTGCTATGTTTTTTACTGGAATTTAGCTAAACATATTTTTCATGACGATTTTGAAAACATAACTAAAAGTTTTAGCCAATTTTGGATGCAATTTTCTCTAGCTATGGACAACAAAAAAAAAAAAACGTAGCTAAATATTAATGTAATGTGACTGGATTTTTGCTACATTTTTTGTGACATTTCAAAAACGTAGCTAAAAGTTCTAGCTATGTTTTCAAAATCGTAGATAAAAGTTCTATCTATATTTCAAAAAATCCTAACTAAAAGTTATAGCTAAGTTTCAAAAAATCGTAACTAAAAATTATGGCTACGTTTCCAAAATCGTAGCTAAAAGTTATAGCTACGTTTTCAAAATCGTAACTAAAAGTTATAGCTACGTTTCCAAAATCGTAGCTAAAAGTTATAGCTACGTTCCCAAAATCGTAGCGAAAAGATTATGTAAGGTGACGTTTTTCATAAAACGTCGCTAATGACTTTTTGCGACGGGGCTTTTGCTACGTTTCTGGTAACATTTTAGAAACGTAGCTAAAATCTTTTAGTGACGTTTCTTGAACTTTTGGCTACGAAAATTTTCGTAGCAAAAACTAATATTTCTTGTAGTGATTGGTCGATGTTGTACCGTAAGAAAACTATAAGGAGAAAATGGAGGATTTTTTAAAGTAAAAATGATATTGGAGCTTGCGGCAATGTGCTCTAAGGCACACCAAAAGAAGGCCTTGCGGTTTGCAATGTAGGGGTTCGCGGTAAGAAGGCTCGCGACATATGGGATTGCAACTGAGGGCTTGCGGCATAGGGGCTCGTGACAAGGGTTGAGGCGCTGCAAGAAGGCTTGCAACATAAGGGTTGCGACAAGGGCCGAGGTGCTGAAAAGAGGCTCATGGCATAGCAACTTGCAGAAAAAAGTGTAATACCCTGTATTACATGGTGTTGGAAAAGAATAATTTTCAGTTATTTTGCAAGGATCTCGGTGGTCCGGAAGCCCAAAGGTCGATTTCGAGTAATTAATTAATAAAAACTATCGAATTGACAGTAGGGAATGCCTCAAGACTTGGATGTCTAAGAAAGAGGGCATGAAATTGGTGAGCGTCTTGAGGTGAGGTTAATGATGTTGGAAGCAATCCGATCGAGAATAATTTTCAGAATAAATTTTATATAAGCCCGAATGAGTGTTAGCACCGAATGGTCATAGAGGACCTCCAAGAAGCTGAGGGGAACCTAGGGGTGATCCGGTCTTACAAGTAAGGTAACCCTGAAGCATTTTCGGGTGAAATGAAGGTCATGTGTAAGTGCAGGGACAAATTAGCCTTATCGAGTGAAAGTTGATTATTAATTTTGGAGAAATCAAGTTGTTGGGTGGCTTGACGGTAATTAATTAAGCCTTGAGAGGGTCCAAGTGTTATTATAAAAAATTCCCAAATGCAATTATAAATTCCTAAGTGAAAAAAATAGAGAAAATTGGAGCATTAATATGTAAATTATGTAATATATATGTATACATATGTGTGTGTGCGTGACCTTCCTGAAAGCTTCTTTCCCTAAAAAATTTTCAAAGCGCACACACACACAGAGAGAGAGAGAGAGAAGAGAGCTCCTGAGAGCTCACGACCCTGAGAGGCTAAGAGAGCGAGGGTCAAGAGTAGAGAGCAACCGAGGGAAAGAGAGAGATCGTGAGAGAGAGATGAGGTCATGGTCGATTGATGGCGGCCATGGTTGATGCAGCGACCAACGATAATGGAGCAGCAGCAGTGGTGGACCAGTGGTAGAGCTCGCGGAGGCGGAGGGGGCTGGTGGGGTCGTAGTGAGCTGAGGAGGCTGCGTCGACGGTCGGAGGCATTGGAGCAGCCGATTGTAGCGGCCATGGTGGTTGCTGTAGTTGTAGCACGCAGGGAGGGCTGGGCCGCGATGGCTGCTCGTACCAATGGCATCGGGCAGCGATGGCCATACGAGTAGAGGCGACGAGGGTCGGTGGCGCGGGTGGCCGGTGGCCATGCGCAAGGGCTGTGCGCTTTGCGGGAGAGAAGAATAGAAGGAAGAAGAAGGCGCACGGGAAAGGGAGAAGGAAGAAAAAGTAGAGAGAGAAAAAAAAAAGAAATAGATAACGAAAAGAAAAAAAATAAATAAAAGAAAAAATAGAAAAAAAGGAGAAAATTTGGGGCAAAATGCCGAAAAAATTTTAGAAAATGGAGAAAATTTTAGAAAAATAATTTGGTGCTCGAAAAGCGTGCTAGAAGATCGAAAATGGGATTTGGGCGCAAGTGGTAGCTCGGGAGGTAGCGCCAGTATGAGCATTTTGGATTTTTTCTCCAAATTCGTTAAGGTAAAATAATTAATTTTTTTTCTGATTATTTACATTATAAGGAATAATGTAATGTGAAGAGTTGGGTTGGATTAAACCCTTGATCCGGATTGATTAGAAGTTGTTGCCAGATGATTTTGCAGCATGTGGCAAATTATGAGCCCTGGTTTAATTTCTGTTGTTAGATTTTTGTGTTGCATCTAGGTTCGACTAGGGAGGAAGTGATCCTATAAGAGCTTGGAATTCGTGCCAAGGCAAGAGAGGGTTCGAGCTAGATAAGGGATGACCCCAAGGGTGGTGGTCTTGCATGTATTTGTAAATGTTGTTCTTATAAGTTGCATGTAATGGTTAACACTTGCATGATATGAGTTCTAGTGTACCTATAGCCATATGGAGGACTAGGGTGTGGGAAGGGTTGGTTGAAGCCTTAACTTATGGAGGTTATGAGGGTATGGAAGACTACCCATTTTGCATTGCATTTTTGCATTACATGCTCTCTCTCTCTCTCTCTCTCTCTTTCTCTTTCTCTCATGTTTCATTTACTTATGCATTGCACCCTTACTGAGTCTTTATGACTCATGAGGTTTTGCCTTATGTTATAGATGTTACAAGTCTAGATGCAAGCATGGATGGCGTAAGGAGGATGAAATGGCAACTAACATTGTTACCCGAGATGTGTTGTTGTGTATTCTCCTGTATTTTCATATATGTATTCATGTGATTGAATATAAGCGTTATTGAGCGCTAGATGTATCTAGTTGTTGTATGATCATTACAGTGTAGTAGGTGTTTGTGAGATTGCTTGATGTATATGACTTAGTTAGAGGAGTCGAGGTTCAGATCAGGTAATGATCGAAAAGGTATGTTCTTGTAAATTCCCAGAACTCAGTGGATGTTTGATGTGATAGTTTTGTGCCTGGGTCACCTTTGGCTTGCTGTGAGGCGAGTTGAAGAAAGGTAAACCTCACTCGGGTTCTGAGTCCCAATCCGCTGTGCTTCCTTATCTGTGTTTGGGATCGATTCCTCAAGTGGAGCGAAGGGAAGGACGAATCCTAGTGCCCACCTAGGGCGTTTCGTAATGAAACATAGTCCTTCTCTTCATTGTTGGTTGTTGTGTGTGAGTAATCTGGTCAATTATTCACCAGTGACGCCCGTAAGTGAGAGCAGGCCATTACAAGAAGGCTCGCAACAAGGAGGCTTGTGGTAAAGGGCTTGCGGCATGGCGATCCTCGCGGTAAGGACATTGTTACGGCCAAATGGTTGTGGCTAATTGTTCTTGTGGCTCCATGGACCTTGCGATAAAAGCCTCATCTTGGCAAGACCAAGACTCCCACTCAACAATTGACAAGTGTCAACACCTAGCATCCTTGGGAATCGCACCTTATAAATACCTAGCTATAGGACACTGAAAGGGACTTCTCAATTTGGTAAAATTTTGACACATTGACTACGCTTTTATTGTTTTTTTGTTAACATCTATCTTCATCCGTTACTGACTTAGGCATTAGAGAGTCATCGTGGATGAGGATTTCCATGAGCCTTTTAACCCATTTTTGAGTATCAAAAGGGCTATGTCCTAGTGGCAAGATCCTTGAGGCAACACCTCTTGTGGTGAACATCCTTGTGACAACATCCCTTGTGGAAAACATCCTTGATGCAACTTTTCTTGCAACAACTTTTCTTGGGCAACATCCTCAAGGCAGTCTCACTCTTGTGGCAACCTTGTTTCACTAGACACCGAAATCAAACACCTACAACAGTTGGTCCCATGTCATACAATCTAATTGTTGTTGGACTGTCTGGGCCTAATCTCGGCCCCTTCCCTTAGGCCCAATCACAGCCCCTCTCCTCAGGCCCAATCTTGGCTCAATCTGATCAGCCTTTTGGACCTAGCCTTGGCCCAGCGCCAGCCTGCCACAGCATCATTGTAAACCCACTAGATATTCACGCAACCATCTCAAATCCCATCATTCTTAATAGCGGATCCCATCCACATTAATGAAAGTCCTGTCGCCACCATGCTATCGCCTAGGAACCTCCACGGGCACCGGATGGCCAGTACCATCACCTGCAAGTGAATGTCTCATGCATGCAAGAAGATATCTCCTCCTCCTATATCAACCAGCTCTCTTCAAAGTCTAGGTATGTTCTGACCTCTGATCTACTTATACACTACCTCATCTTACTCTTTTACTCACTTGATCGTCGGAGTGCTTACAGGTGCCAGCCGTCCCCCAGACGGAATCGTCGCCAGAGCCCGCGCCCCGCCTCCGATCGTCCTCCTTTGGTCAGGAAGGAACATCTGGTGCCTACTGTGGGGCTTGGTAAAACTTACCTACGCCACAAACTCACAAAAGCCTTTCGAACCAATCTTCGTGCAGCTACATCATGGTCCAAATCAGAAGCGCTCCTGCTCAAGAGCCAAATTACCCCAGTCACCCTCCGCAAAATTCGGTTGTCATAGAGGTCCTTCTTCAGATAGTTGAGAGGCTCCAGAACCAGGTTACTGAATTAACAAAAAACCAGCAGCATGACCAACCCAATGAGCGAGCTGACTGCAATGCCGAAGGTAGTCACCACCAGCACCACTAGGCTACTCACACCCCAGCCCCTTCACCTTTTGCGTCCCTGTCCTCTCACAGTCATCCCTTCTCCGAGTCCATCATGACCATTCCCTTACTCGACGGCTTCCGTCCTGCCTACGCCTTAGAGCCCTATGACGGCACCACCGACCCCCAAGATCACACCACCACCTTCAGCGTTGCCATGTTGATAAGCAGAAGCTTGGACCCAATCATGTGCCGAACCTTTCCCAGCACCTTGAGAAAATCGGCCATGTTGTGATTCTCATCCCTAGAGTTGAATTCCATCCACGACTTCTCTGAGCTAGTCACTCATTTCCTCACTCACTTCTCCACTAGTCTAGCCCACCGCAGGACCTTGACCAGTCTTATCAACCTGAAACAGGGCCAACATGAGCCGCTGGAGCGTTCATGAGCAGGTTTTTTCAAGAGGCCCTCCAGATCAAAGATCTCAACCCCACGGTATCCCTACACGCCATCACGGCTGGATTGAGAGTAGGCCCCTTCACCGATTCGCTGGCCCGGAAGCCCCCCACCACCCTGGCCGACCTTAGGACACGCTCGACAAGGTACATCAACATGGAGGAAGCCTCGGCTGCCTGACGCGCAGAGGTTAAGCTACAAATACAGCCGTAACTGGCCCCCCAACTGGGACCTCCTCCCCGACATCAACATGGCCACATGAGGGACCCCCACCGAAACCAAGAAGGCCAGGATCACAACAAGGGATGACGGGAACCACCTCGGGCCCTTGAACCACCCCGGTTACACTACAACACATACACCCCCCTCACGACATGCAGGGATCGGATCTCCTGAGAAGTTTATAACACCAAAGTCATTCCTCTCCCAGATATCGGCGAGCAATGACCCCCTCACGACAACACTGATACCAGTAAGCAGTGTGATTACCACCGCATGTTCGAGCACATGACCGAAGAGTGCACCATCCTAAAAGACCAGATAGAGTGACTGGTGGCTGCGCTTAACCTTGTGCATTTATTTCAAACAAACACATACAAAACAAACAAAGAAGAAACAAGCATGCAAGCACAAGGCATTTATACTCGCCAGTGTACGAGTGTGCACTGTAGCACAATTTAATTTTCTGGGTAAGTCTAGGTCGATTCACTAGGAGATTATTTATGGATAAAAACAAAAATCACAGAGCATTTGGTTTTGATAATAGTTTTTTGAAATGGTTTAAATGCAAAACTTCAACTAAGCGAGATTGTGGATGGACAAATCTTGGGACAAGGCAATTTCTTTACCAGCCCACTGATTTACCAAAGAAATGTCAAAATATTAACATCGACTGATTTAAATTAAGGTTATGCAGTTAACTGTATCCCAAGATGATAATAGTTCTAAGTTAAGCACTCTCCATACATGGCATGAGAGAGTCTGGATTAAGCAACAATCATAAATTGAAATACAAATTAACACACATTTGAGATCCGATAAGTAACCATAACTCAAGGCCATGATAGTTCTAGGTTAAGCACTCTCCATACATAGCATGAGAGAGTCTAAATTAAGCAACCACCATAAATTGAATCGCAGATTAATCATTCCAGTTTGAGTATGAAACCATTTCCAGTTTAAGTAACCTCCATACATGGCATGGAGACTCTAAGTTATGCTTATGTTTCAACTCAAACCCAAAGATTTAATACACACACGTTTCTCAATTCAAATAAGCATTCTGTTAATTCAATCGGAGTTCGGCTCTATTGGGCAAACAATGGCACTGGACACAGTCCTTGCCTTGGCCCAAGTTTAAGCTTAGCCACACATCTCTAACTAAAAATTAAAGAGGCAGGAATTAAAGTGCTCGAATGTAAATACTGAAATTGAAATTACTGAAACGTAAATGAACAGTTAATGGAAGTTGCAGAATGTAAACGAGCATGAAAAGAAATTGCAGAATGTAGATAATAGAAATAAAGAACACTGTATTGATAGAATGAAATGAAGAACATGAAACTGCTAGAATTAACGAACAAAACAAAAAAGAAGCAAAACACGAGAACAAGATGATGAACAGTGCTCTTTTCCCCTTATTTTTGTTAAATGGCAAATAGGGACTCTCTTTTCTGAAGTCGACGATGGATATATATATATGTATATATTCTGTAAATGGCCCTCGTCAAAGAAGAAATTACGTCGCATGCCACCACGTTCATTTACGCGTGCTCTGACAAAATATCGTGTGCTGAAGCTGCCATGCGTCTACTATTCCACAAGCTAGGCTTCTTCAATTCTTCAATTGTAATTGGGCTTTAATTGATCATGAATTGGGCTGCGGTTGACACTTAAGACAATTAGTGGTTGGGTCTTTAATTGCACATGTGGGCCTTCCTTTGCTTTGGACTTTGATGAGCCTCCAAGTCCACGCATGCTGCATCCATAAATATATGTTATTGTATTATATATTATATATATGTATTACGCATGCAATTGTATCATAGTATATATATATATATTTATATAGCATGGCACATATATGTATTGAATATATATGTATTATATTTATTTTTATACTATTATTCTTATTATTATTATTATTATATATTTGAGAAATTAACATATAATCATGAAAGGCATATAAATATTCAATTAAATCCAATTTCAAGGTCAAAATAAGGGTAAAAATATAATAAAATTTTGACATTTTTGAGCATCAATCACACCCCCAACTTAAACATTGCTAGTCCCTTAGCAATTAGATTTCATGCTGGCTAATTTTCATTCACAACATCAACATTAATGTTTAAATTTCAAATCTGAAATCAAAATGTATAAAACAAGAATAAGCTATTCTAACACGCAATTGACCATTCTTTTTCAGATTTTCATCATGGGACACTCAATCATAGAAAAAACAATCAAATAAATTAACACACCCACATTACAACCTCTAAGCTTTGACTTCAAAACCACTTAGGTGTACACTCCAAGAAAAATGATCCCTCATGGCTACTCTCTGGGATGCATAGTAGTAAGAGTAAATGCAAAACAAATTCAAATCAGTGTCATCCTGAAATGAAAAATGGACTTTAATGAAAGAAGAGGGATTTTGACATAGCTTCATGATCAGAAAAATGCACAAATCCACAACTTCATATATTAAACAAAATTTCAACTCTAAAATTCAAATCTCAAACTTCCATGTGTCATAGGATGTAGAGGGATTGCATAAAGATTGTAACGGAGCTTAGGGATGGATGGGTAAACAAAGAAAAGGATAAAGAATTCAAAGAAATGTGCCATGGGAAATATTCCTATCTAAGCAGATACTCATTTTTTTTTTCTTTTTCTATTTTCTTTTTTTCTTTTTTTTCCTCAAATTGAAAAAATAACAACACAATTTTTATATACATAATCTCTTTAGCATTTTGTTTGAATAGCTTTTACTGCAACAGTTGCGAGATTTCTTTTTTTTTAGTTTTTGTTTTGTAGTACTATGATAGACTATTTCCCGAACACATTAGGTAGGGTAATATTTACAGGGTTTAGGATAAAATGAGGGTAATAAGAAAATAAATAATTTAATTAGCTCAATAGGACTAATAAGGGAAAATAATAGAAAAAGAAATAGGTTAATAGGCTCAATTTTTCAACAAAAGAATTCTACTGCCACATCCTATGACACACTTTCACTCAATTTTTCAACAAAAGAATTCTACTGCCACATCCTATGACACACTTTCACTCAATCATCAAATTTAGAATTTGAAACTAGTTTAATTCTTTCATTGACATTTTTGGCATTCAAAGCAAAGTAGTGTAATGAAACTATTGAAAAACATGAGAGGCAAGGAAAACTGCAACTAGAGTAAGTGTTTATTCACTCAGAAAAAACAGTTAATAGGCTCAATTGATCACACTAGGTAACAGTCTCCACTTAAGTTGAAGAATCATGCAGTATATTAACCAATTAATTACTATTTCAATAGATTTCATACCCGACAAACAAATTTCCAATCAAAGAACAATCTATGCATACAGATCACTCATTCTAAATGCTATACATTTATGGGTTCAAATAAGAAATCATCACACTCATGCCTCAAATTGCAAACTCAAATTGGCTAACAGCATAAAAATCTAATATGATAGAACAAGCATCAATGAAAGTATATTAATCCTCAAACAGAAAAAAATATATGCATATGTAGGACAATTGTAGGAGTAAAAAGGAGAAAAAGAATCCCAATTTTTTTTCTTTTCATTATTTTTTAATTTTTATTATTTTTAATTTTTAATTGATGCATTCGAATGCTACAGGAAGCTCATCCGAATTGATTCTTCATTTTTTCTTAATTTTTTATTTATTTATTTTTTAATTTTTTAAGTGATTCATTTGAATGTTACATGAATAACTTTCGAATGCATTTTTTTATTTTTTTATTTAATTTTTTTAAATTTTTAAGTAATTTAGTGGAATGCTACATTCGAATTGATTTTTTAGATTTTTTTAAATATTTTTACTTTTAAGTGATGCATTCGAATGGTGCAAAGACAACATTTGAATGCATTTGATCAAATTTTTTTATTTTATTTTATTTTATTTTTTTATTATTTTTTTATTATTATTTTTATTTATTTTTGAATTTTTAAAATCATTTGAATGAGTGCGAAATTCATTTGAAAGAATTTCAAATAGGAACTCAATTTGTGAAGAGATTGTATAACGCATTCAAATGAAACTCTGATATCATTCGAATGTGTTGTTTAATTTTTTTTTAATATTATATTTAATTTTTTAATATTATTTTTTAATTCTTTTTTTAATTTTAAGAGATACATTCGAAGGTTAGGGACAACATTCGAATGTATTTTCTCAAAAATTATTTTTTTTATATATTTATATTTTATTTTTTGTTTATTTTTTATATTTTTTTAATTCTTTTATTTACTTACCAAAAAAAAAAAGCAACATTCAAATGAATTTTCTTTTTTTTTTCAATTTTCAAATATATTTTTTTTAGTTTTTTATTTAATATATATATATATATATTTTAGGATTATCATTCGAATAAGAACAAAATTCATTTGAATGAATTGAAACAGTAATTGAATTTGTGAAGGATTTGTATAGGTCATTTGAATGCAACAGTAACACATTCGAATAAATTTCATGGACATTCGAATGTCTTTATTTCTCATTCGAATGAATTTCTTTTTTCTATACATTTCCTTCTTTCTTTCCTTGAGTCATTCGAATGTAACAGCCACTCATTCGAATGACTTCCAAGACATTCGAATGACTAAGCACACATTCGAATGTCAACAATATTTTTTTTTAATTATTTTTTTTATAACACAAACAGAAAAACACAAACAAATAAAATTGAACACTTAAATTGAGACACTAAAACAAAACGGAAACCATTTTTTTTTTCTTTTCTTTATTATTATATAACACAAATAGAAACCCAAATAAAAGTAGAAACACACAAACAAAAGCTTGCATTCGGAAATTTTTATAACACAAACAGAAAGTCACACAAACAAAATTAAACAAATACTATATTTTTTTAATTATTATTATTATTATAATTTTTTTTAAAATAACACAGACCACACAATTAAACAAAACCAAAATAGAGTCAAGCATACTCATGGGTAAACATGAAATAGGGTTGCAAAATTTATTTTTTTTTACTTTTTTTTTTTTTTGCAGAAACTATCGTAAATTCAATGCTAATCGAGGCATTCGAATATGAAGGAAATTCATCCGAATGAATTTGATACTGGAGTTCAATTTTTTTGAAATTTTGTGAAGGGTATTCGAATGCAACAGTGCATCATTCGAATGACTGAAAGGATATTTGAATGGCTGAAAGGTTATTCGAATGTGCATTGAGGGATTTTCAAGAAATGGATGCCTCATTCGAATGTGAGCAAAATTCATTCAAATGAATTTTAAACAGTAACTCAATTTATTGAAGGAATTTAGCTAGTCATTCAAATGTAACAGTGCTGACATTCGAATGACTTTGAGGACATTCGAAGGGTTTTGGAAAAATGCGCACTGAGGACTCATGCGTCATTGGAATATGCTAGAGTTCATTCAAATGCTGCAGAGCTCAATTTTTTTTTTTTCAAAAGAATTAGAACTGTTGAAGCCTAATTAACAAAGCCACATAATAGTAAGAAAAATAAACACATCAAACACCAACAAATATTTTTTTTTATCAAAAATAAATAAAAAAAAACCACAATTAAGCATGAATCAATTATACGTCACCCCTCTACTTGGATTGTGTATTGTTCTTAAACAAGTAACACATAAAAATTAGGAATACTTGGATGGTGAAATATGCTTAGACACAATAAAAAGTTAAGATTAGGAGTACTTGGTGTCTTCAATATAGAAAAAATCCATATGCTCATTGAGGATTTCAAAAACTGAATTAAAAAAAAAGAAGAAGCATAAACTAGTGAATGTTAAAGAGGAATGCCAAACTTACAAAAGAACTCTCTAACAAAAAACACACATTCAAAATAAAAAACAACTACATGATGGCAAAACTAATAGCCTTTTATTCTTATTATTTTCTTTCTATTGCTTTTTCCTCTTCTTCCAGTTAAGGATCAAATAAGTGGTTGCACTTCGAATCACAACAATCATTACATGCTTTAAACCACTTATAACATTATTTTCAAAATGATGCAATTGGATTTTTCTTATAAAAGCATGACCGTCTTTCAAAAATGTTTCATTCAGAGGTGTTGGATCTATTACATCAAAATGTGGCATATTAATTTGCACAAGCACCTCACACATGTCTGGTTTAATTTGATCCCCTATGTAAACCAAGCTAAAGATCAGAAAGTTAGGCTCAGATGTGGATAGACTATGACATCTTAACATTTCAACTTCTGAATCTTATCCTCATCCTCCTCTTGAACTTCTTCTTCTACAATGGTATCACTAGATGAAAGCTCCTCCCCAACACATTGACCTATAGAATCTTGATTAGGTTGGGTTGAAACTCACCAGGATCACTCATGCTCAAGGTCTCTATTAACAAGGTCAACTGATCAAGAATATCACCTATGGCCTTAGAGGTTTGGTCTTGAATTTTGGCCATTTGATCATTTAAAACTTTTTGACCTTCCATGAACTCCTAAAGGGTATCCTCTAAAGATTTCTCATATGGAGACTGATAAACGTTGGATGTAAACCCTTGCTCTAATTCAAATTGGTGAGGTGATGGAGGAAAAGGTTCATGAGATTAGAACACAGAGTCATTGTTCCATAGATGATTCAAATGGTTAAAAGGAAACCTCTCCTTACTGTGGTGTGTCTGGAAATCAGATGGCTGTCTATTCAAAAATTTCTTGAGAATAGGTATGGTAGGACAATCATCTGTTTGATGATTTGAAGACTCGCACACCGAGCATCTAACCTCACTTAAATTTTGAAAATTTTGAAACTCCAACCACTCCACCTTCCGAGTTAAATAATCTAATGTCGCACTAGGCCCATCATTAAAATCTTGGTGAACAACATGAAGGGTGGTGTAGGATGGAGTTGGTTTCCTAGGAAGGTTTGGGTAATCCTCAAAGGGTCTGGAAACAGTTTGTTGAATGGGATCATGATAACCAAAAGCATTTCCAAACACAGACATGTAATCAAGATATTGAGACATAATTAAATATGAACGTGAAAATGCAGATAAGAATTCTAACAATGAATCTTACCTAACCTATGTCTCATGTATTAATAACAACAACAAAAAAAAAAAAAAAGAAACTAAACTACAATATATTTTGTTTTTCTTTTTTGCAGCACTAATTCCGTCACCGATCTCCCTGGCAACGGCGCCAAAATTGGCTACGCTTAACCTTGTGCATTTATTTCAAACAATCACATACAAAAAAAACAAAGAAGAAACAAGCATGCAAGCACAAGACGTTTATACTCGCTAGTGAACGAATGTGCATTGTAGCATAATTTAATTTTCTGGCTAAGCCCAGGTCGATTCACTAGGAGATTATTTATGGATGAAAACAAAAATCATAGAGCATTTGGTTTTGATAATAGTTTTTTGAAATGGTTTAAATGCAAAACTTCAACTAAGCGAGATTGTTGATGGAGAAATCTTGGGACAAGGTAATTTCTGTACCAGCCCATTGATTTACCAAAGAGATGTCAAAATATTAACATCGACTGATTTAAATTGAGGCTATGCAGTTAACTGTATCCCAAGATGATAATAGTTCTAAGTTAAGCACTCTCCATACATGGCATGAGAGAGTCTGGAATTGAAATACAGATTAACACACATTTGAGATCCGATAAGTAACCACAAACGCCCATTTTTATTTACGTTTCGTAGGAGGGATTGCAATCTTCCTAGTCGTGGATTAGAAGACCTACTTGTCTAAGTAGGGGTTCTTTTAATTAGTAAAGGGATTTGAAAATCCTTACTTGTCAACTAAGGTAGTAGACTAAGTTTGGAAGGCCAAACCACTATAAATCGTGTGTTCCTCTGCTTATTGATTTATTTTTCTCATTTTCTTATACAATCAAGCTATTACAAGTTTTATGTGTGGTTATCCTAAATCAATTCGTTGAAAAATTTAGCTTGAATCAAAAAGCGTTCAACGTTTTGTTAAATAATTTTTATCTCAATTGGTATCAAAGCCTCGTTCCCTTGTTTTTATCGGTCTAACAAGCTAGGGAAAAAAATCTTGTCAAATGGCACATTTTGCTTCCTCATCCCAATCCAAGGGTCAAAACACCACTCGTCCCCTATTTTTTGATGAAACTAATTATAACTACTGGAAAACAAGAACATAGATTTCTATGATGTAGGACTCAAGCTTAATGCAAGCAGTTCAAAAGGATATCAAGCTGGCTTACATGGAGAAAATCGAGACCTAGACAGTAGAAGAAAGAAGAAACATGGAGATAAACGCAAAAGCTATGAATACACTGATCTGTGCACTGAGCTCAGAGGAATTCAATTGAGTGTCAACGTGCAAGATAATTAAGGAGATTTGGGACAAGCTAAAGGTAACACATGAAGGAACCAACCAGGTAAAGGAAACAAAAATCAACCTTCTTGTTCATGATTATGAGCTATTTACAATGAAAGAGATGAGTCTACACTACAAAAAATCAGAGTTTTAGCGACGAAAATTTTCGTCGCTAAAACATCAAAATCCGTCGCTAAATTTTTTAGTGACGGATTTAGCGACGGGAGCCTACCCATCGCTAAAGTTAAAGTTGCTAAAATTTAGCGACGGAACATAGCGACGAGTGGGGTTTTGCGACAGATTCAACGACAGGATGTGGACCCGTTGCTGATCAGCGACGAGCCAACTTCCCATCGCTGATCAGCGACGGGCCAACCTCCTGTCGTCGCTGATCAACGACGGGTATGTTTTCCATCGCTGATCAGCATTTTCGTCCCAAAAAAAAATTTAAACTTAAATAAAAATAAAAATTATTTAATAATTTATATAAATAAAATTTTTTAAAATGTTAAAAAAACAAAATAAAAAATTTATTTTCTATAATAATTTTAAAAGATAAAATAAAAATAAAATTTTTAAACATAAATTAAAAATAAAATTATAAAAAATTACAATAAATAAACATTTATTTATAAAAAATTCATATTTAATTATTATTCAATATTAAATATAATTTAATTAATTAAACATGAAATTAATGATAATTAATAGTTTATTTTAATTAATTAAATAAAAATTAAAAATATATTATTTTAAAAAAATCAAAATTCATATTAATTATTAAAATAACAAAACTGAATTTATAAGTCAAATTGATTAATTCATAAATATTCAGTTACAATTATTATCATTACAATCATCATCATTTTCTTCCTCATTATCAAAAAACTGATTACTAGGTCTTGATTAAATCGACGGTTCAAGTTGCTGATAAGACAAGCCAGGTAATTGTAACGCCAATATTTGTCCATTCATATGCTCCTACCATGTTATCATCTGTTGCTGCCATTGACGCAGCTACACATTCTTATTTCTAACCTCTGTCACCTCAGTCCGAGTAGAATGCAACTCCTCGTCCATCCGAGACTGGGTGGAATGTAGCTGATTTTCCACCTCGACCACCTTGTTTTGAGCAGAATGTAACTCCTCATTCATCTGGGTGACCCTCAATCTCATTTGTTCTAATTTCGATGACAACCCATATGAATCACTAGAATTACTATCGGATCCAACCGGGAAGGACTGCCTACCTTGAGAGCCGAGACCGTAGACACGACCCTTCTTGTTCCTACCAGAAACAGCTTGATAAAAAATTTGACATTCGTCGATTGTAGGTGGAGAGGACAACTCACTATTGCCTGCTAATGTTGAAGATGCCTCTGCACTTAATCTCTCGAACGCCTCCTATATATATAAATTAAAACATTGACGTTATTAATTAATAAAAAAATCATTAAATTGTAATGTTAATTAAATTCTAGAAAATATAATTACTGCGACGGCTTTTGATCTGTTATCAACCCACACTTCTTATCCTTGATCATCCTTCCGAGTATGGGTTCTCCTGAAAATCTCAAATTCATTGGGCTCGCGATCTAATTCCCTTGCCTGCATAACAAATATATGAAATAAATAAAAATAATATAAATCATTATATAAATTTATAAAATTTACATTTAATTAGTAGAAAAACTAATTACCATCCTTCTTCGGCTCTCTGTGAAAGAAATGGATCTGCCTGTGTGGACTGACCCACCAGTCTAGGATGCGCGATTCTTTTTGTTTTGTTCTACTCTCTTCTTGTATTCATCTTCATCCCACTTGGCCTGCAATGTTCGTCGCACCATCAGATCCATCCACTTGCCCTTGTCTGCACCTTCTTTAATTTTATTAAAATTATTTTTAAAACTTCTCCAACCAGATTTATTCCAAGTGATCCATATACAATCACTTTCATCGGGTTACCACTTAAACTCCTACAAGAAATTAAAAATGAATAAATATGTATAAAATTTTAAATTGAAACTTTCTATAATTAAGAATTGCAACTAAACTTACGTTAAATTCGTCCAGCCACATCCGTCGTGTTAATTCAGGCACGTCATCCCAATGAAGCCAAGCTTCAGTGTACCGTCTCTTCCAAATAATTAATTAAAAATAATATATATAAGATACTCACTGATCACAGTTCTGATTGCAGGATAACTCTACTCGGTGATCAACTCGATTATGGGTGAGAAGTGGGTGGGACTGTAGTATAACCCATATGATATGGCATTGAGGGAAATGGTTGTTGGAACTAAGGCATAGGAATGAAAGCATGTGGGTGCGATGGCTGAGGATATAAAGGAGTAAACAGAACAACATGTGTGGAGATAGAAGGAGAAGACTGTGAACCAGCACTACTAGGATCTGGGGAAGGTGTGTCCCTATAAGATCGATGTCTTCCTCTATCCCTACTACCCCTACCCCTGCTTGGTTTGGGACATGAATGTCCTGACATATGTTTTTGAAAATTACATAAAACATAAAAACACGGTAAAACGTACAAGGTCACGACATTAAAAAATACAAAAGATATTATATCATGACATATATATTTGAATTCACATGTATTTATAAATAGATCAATCTTCTTCTACAAATTCATCACTATCTATGTCATCAGACAATAACTCTTCTTTGTCGTCTTCTAATATAGATTCTTCATCTACATCATCATCTTCTTCTTGCTAAACAATATTTGAAACATCTATTTCCTCGACTATCCCATCTAAATCTTGTAAACTACCTCTTAGGTCATCATTTTGATCAATTTGTGGGAGTTCTGGTATTTCATCGTCTTGGAAAGGTTCTTCCATGTTAGCCTCGGGAGCCGTTATTGTAGGTGTGCCTTTGTTTTAATAACAACCGTCCAATCACGTTTATCATGGCAAGTGTTGGTGTACGACGCGTAATACACTTGTTCAACTTGTTGAGCAAAAATAAAAGGATCATATTTCTTATACCTTCTTGACGATCAAACCTCGATAATACCATACTTTTCGTGGATTTTGGTTCCCCTAGGACTTGGATCGTATCATTCACATTTGAACATAACTACCCTTTTAATTGGTAGGTTTGCATATTCCAATTCAATAATATCTAAAAATTTTCCATAATAATAGGTCTCTGAGGATCCAACCCCTGTCCCAAGCACACAAACACCAAAATTTTCAGTAGATCTACTAGTACTCCATTCGATAGTATGAAATTTATATCCGTTCACAAAATACATTGGCCAATACCGCACGTTTGGAGTCGGTCCCCTCCTATATTCTGAATTAATTGATCTGTAACAACTTGAGTATTCAAATTAACCTTAGAAAATATTTGAATCACTTAATGTATTTTTAAAATTCAATTAAAAAATAATCTAGTATGAAGTAACATACTGTTGAGCCAACTTCGTATTTCAGTTAAATTTTGATGATTATAAAAACTTCCATCCCTCATATAAAATGGTGCCCCTAAATTCTTGTATAAAATATTTTGAGTTGCCAAAATGTCGTTTAATTGATATTATGGTTTTAGAGTATTGTTCAAAGTTCTTTTGAGAAGTATTAATATATTTTCCTTGTTTTAAATCATAAAATAGCTTTTTGCTCTGATTGAGTCGACTCGGCTGAGAAGATTGTTTTCCACAGGTTTGATGCTCGGTCAACCGAGTTGACTCATTTTTTAGCCGAGTCGACTCGAGTACCAGCCGAGTCGACTCGATGTGTAGCCGAGTCGATTCGAATTCAAACTGAGTCAATTTGCGATTTTGCCAAGTCGACTCAATGGGTTCTGTGGACGCTCTTTTGGTATGTTATTCTGCAAGTCATCGTTTTAAGCCTCCTCTCTTCAACTAGAAAAGAACACTAATGCAATTTTGAGAGAATACAACATACAAAAGTTTACTCAACGCGTTCCCTCAAAATCCAGAAATACGGAACGGTTTCTGAGCGCACTGATATCCTTTCAGCAAGTCATCAAAGCAGCGATCGTTTACTCATCATCTTTTGGTCATCAGATCGAGGGTATATCTATTCTGTTTTACTACTTTCTGTTATTGCACTTTCATTGTTTTATATTTAGTTCAAGTGTGGACAAGTTGATATCTTTGTAACTCTTAAACATTCTCGTGGATGGTTATGGTTACCTAGAACCATTTTGAATCTAGGTGTGTATGTGGTTTTAGTTTCCAAGGTGAACTAGTATGGAAACCTTGGTGTTTGAGTTAGTGGGACCCTAAGGGTGGTTAAGACCTTGGAAGAGTGGAGTAGGTGTGTGTATTGACATGGAACCACTATATATCGTCGTTCTCTCCATTGTCCATATTTTTTCTATTTATTATTGCAGTGGGCTTAATGTTCTGATCTTAGTAATCGTAATTATTGCTTGGAATTAAAATAATTAAATTTTTTTTAGCGCTCAATTCACCCCCCTCTTGAGTGGCCATACCTAAGGGACCAACACATACTTGATAATGGAACCACTTAGGAAAATGTTTCTCAATTTCTTTGTCTATTTCTGCGTCCGTGATATTTGAAGATAGCTGACGCAATAAATTAATATACATGTTAAAAAATTTAAATGATATATCAATCAGTTAATATGAACTAAGTATGAACTTATAAATATATTCATTTTAATTTTAATTCTTACTCAATATAAGGTTTGACCTCTGGAGTATTCAACAAGACATATAATTTGGCGGCTTCAAACTCTTTCCCATCCATCCACATGATTTTCATTGCTCCCGCAGCACGGGCTGAATAATTGAACACGAAAATTTGTGGATATGAAGAATCTCCCCCATCGTCATTTCGAGGGATTCTCATTCTTCTTGATGAAACATTTGGTGCAAAATAATATGAATCAAATGTGAACGTCTCCTCAATTAAATATGCCTCACATATAGATCCTTTTACACGAGCTTTATTGCAGACCTTGTTCTTTAAAGTGCTGAGAAACCTAAATCATTCGAAAATCTCTTCAATATAAATTTTTTTTATTATCTTTAAAAATTAACGATTCAAATTATATCAGACGTACCTTTCAAACGGATACATCCATCTGTATTATACTAGTCCCCCCACCTTTGCTTCATAAACTAAGTGCATTGAAAGATGCTCCATTTGATTAAACCATTTGGGAGGAAATACACGCTCTAATTTGCATAAAATGATGGGTATATTTTGTTTCATAACATCTAGGTGTTCAATCCTCAATATTGTTGAGCAAATGTCTTTGAAAAATTGGCATAACTCAGTGATCGGATTCCAAATTCGATCTCGTAATGCTGCAAATGCCGTTGGAAGTAATCGCTCCATGAGAACATGAGAATCATGACTTTTCAACCCAAATAACTTTGCGTTTCTCATATTAACGCACTTATCTAATCTGGAAGCATATCCATCAAGGAGCTTAAGTTCTTTTATCCACGTAAAAACACTTAACTTTTGTTCCCTTGTGAACGTGTATTGGGCCTTTGGTTTCCAATATTTGCCCCTGCCATGGTTTATTAGTTCATGTTCTTTGCGCCTACAATATTCTTTAAGGTCCATTCTAACCTTGGTATTATCTTTAGTTTTACCCTTCAAATCCATAATTGTATTGAAAAGATTGTCAAAAACATTTTTCTCAATATGCATGACATCTAAGTTATGTCGGATTAGATTATCTTTCCAGTATGGCAATTCCCAGAAAATGTTTCGTTTTGTCCAATTGTGCTTAAGACCATACCCAGGCATCACACAGTCTTGTAGCTAGAGGATAGATGGAAAATTATAGACTCTCTGAAAAACAGCATCATCAGTTAATCGTGGTGGTGGAGAAGAATTATCAACTCTATTTTTTCTAAATGCACTTGTATTTCTTCGGAAGGCGTGATCCATAGGCAAGAATTGTCTGTGATAGTCAAAAAATGACGTCTTTCCACCATACTTCAGGTTGAAAGCTTTAGTTTTCTCCAAACAATATGGGCACGCTAATCTACCCTATCTCATCCTACCAGATAACATTCCATAGGCAGAAAAATCATTGACGATCCACAATAAAGCAACCTTCATAACAAAATTATTTTTTGTTGATATATCATAAGTCAGAACACCTTCGTACCACAACAATTTTAATTCATCAATTAGAGGCTGTAAGAACACATCTATCTTGTTTTTCGGATTTGATGGACCTGGAATAGTAGCAGTATGAAAAAGGAACTCTTTTTTCAAACATAATCTAGGAGGCAAGTTATATGGCATTACAATGACCGGCCAACAAGAATACAGCCAACTCGATTTACCATATGGAGTGAATCCATCTGCACAAAGACCAAGCCTCACATTTCTAGGATCGACAGAGAAGTTAGGATATTTCTGATTAAAATGTTTCCATGCTTCCCCGTCAGATGGGTGAGACAAGACACTAGGCTCCCTCCGAATTTCATGATGTCATCTCATGCTTGCAGCTGTAACCGTAGAAGCATATATTCTCTACATTCTTGGTATGAGAAGTAAATACCACATTTTTTTATAAGAAATTTGTTTAAATTTTTCTTTTCCACTTTTTACAGGTTTAAAACGAGGATGACTGCAAAACTTACAACTCATCTCAAATTCGTCATCCTTATAATATAACATACACCCATTTGAACAACAATCAATTTTCTGATAATCAAGGCCAAGTTGTGAAACCAATTTCTTGGTATGATAAAAATCAGTTGGCACACGGTTACCAGTTGGCATTGTTTGATGCATAAACTACATGATTTCATTATATCCACATTCGGGAATGTTGTAATCTATAACGACCTGCTCCTACTTACGGGCGTCACCGATAAATAATCGACCGGATTACTCACCCGACAAACCACGACTGAAGGGTTGGACTATGTTTCAACAGGAAACGCTCTAGGTGGGAACTAGGCTTCGTCCTTCCCTTTGCTCCACTCAAGAATCGATCCCAACTCAATCAAGAAAACACAGCGGACCGAGATCCGAAACCCGAGTGAGCTTCACCTCTCTTCAACTCGCCCCATAGCAAGCCATAGGTGACCCAGGCACAAAGCTAGCATACAAACACTTTGCTGAGTATTGGGGATTTATGAGAACGTACCTTGCTGATCTTTACTTAGTCCGAAACTCATCTGGGCCAACTAAGCCATATCCAAAGAACAATCTCACAATCATTTATCACACTATGATGATTATAACAATTTAATACATCTAGTGCTCAATATCGCTTACACTCAATTACATGAATACGTATAAAAAATTACAAGGGATTACACAACAACACATCTCAGGCAACAAGTTAATTGTCATAACAGCCTCCTGGCGCCATCCCTGCTTGCCTCTGGACTTGCAATATCTACACATGAGGTAAAACCTCATGAGTCATAAAGACTTAGTAAGGGTGCAATGCATGTAAATATGAATATAAAGATGATTATGTATGCCCAATGCATGCAAATGAGGCTAGGCCCACTTATCCTCACCACCCACTAAAGTTTGAGGCATCAACCTATCAGCCCCCACCACACTAGTCCTCCATATGGCCATAGGTCCACTAGGTCTTGCATCACACAAGTTAACCACTAGATCTTGCATCTCACAAGATAACCACTACATGCAAATGTAACATA
Source organism: Diospyros kaki (assembly GCA_036245055.1). NCBI lineage: Eukaryota > Viridiplantae > Streptophyta > Magnoliopsida > Ericales > Ebenaceae > Diospyros > Diospyros kaki. Next base: position 13,013,690 of record BSEG01000003.1, read on the forward strand.
AAATCATTATCAAACACATTTACCAACTTGCAAGGCCGCCTCCACATGGGGCCGTCCTTTACCTGGCTCGAAGCCTCATCCCTGCCTTGGCACGAATTCCAGCCTGAATCTCAAGTTCCTCTAGGGTCACGGCCTTCCCAGTCGAACCTAGAGGCAAACACACAAAACCAACCCTACATCAGACATTAAACAATGTCCCACTTTTGCTTACCCCGCAAAAACCCATCCATTAACAAAATTTCAAATAACCCCAACACAGGGTTTATACCCACCAACACTTCACGATACATTATCACCACAGCATCCCAATAACATGCTAATGCTTGGAAAGAAATTTAATAAATTTACCTCGACTAATCTGGAGAGAAATTCGAAAGCGCCCACATCGACGTTGCCTTACGGGCTTCCATTTGCGCCCAAAATCCCATTTTCGAACTTCTGACACACTCCTCAAGCCCCGATTTAATTTCCAGAACTTTCCCCCATTTTTTGGAATTTTTTAGCTATTTTTCCAGATTTTCCTTCTTTCTTTTTCTTTTCTTTTTTTTTCTTTCCATTTTTCTCTTCTTCTCTGGCTTCTCCCGCGTGGCACTGTTCATTGTCTTCTTCCTCACGAACGGCCGCGCCTCCACGCACAGCCATTGCTGAACGCTGCCAGCCACTGCCTTGGCCAGCCCCTTGCGTCGCCCGCTGCTCCCAGACCATCGCGCGACCCTCGGCCAGCCACCATTGCCGCGGCTGGTTGCCCCTACACGCACGCTGCCTGCTCGCTGAAGCTTCCATGGCCGACGCTCCCTTTGCTCCAGCCATCGCCAGCTTCTTCTGCCTCCGTTGGCCACCAAAGGCTGCTTCCGCGCGAGCCACCACTGCCATCGTCCACTTCCCGAGCTCCAGCACGCACGCCTGGCTGCTCTGCTCGATGCTGCCTTCTTTATCCATCATCGGCCATGGCAGTCATTGCCATGGCCGATCGGCCCCTCTCGCTCTCACTCGCACTCTCACTCTCTCGGACATGCTCTCCTTCTCGGCTTCTCGCGATCTTCGGCTAGGCTCTCTCTCTCTCTCTCTTTCTCATTCTCTGTTTCGGCCATCAAACGGCAGCCATGGTGGCTGCCTTCGGTTAGCACATCCGGCCAGCATCTCTCTCTCTCGCAAGCTCTCACTTGTGATCTCTTTCTCAATCGCTCAATCTCTCTCTGCCGAGCTCTCTGTTCTTAAATTCAAAATTTGAATTTGAAATGGAAGCAGCAAGCAACTCACGCCTATGTATATATATACATATATATATATATAATACACAATTTATATGAATTCTTCCAATTTCATATTTATTTCACTTGGGGATCTCATAATTCCACTTAAAAAATTTTGATAATTACATTTGGGCCCTCCAATGCCTTATTAATTATCATCGAGCCACCCAAAATCTTGATTTCTCGAAATTAATTACCGACCTTTACTTGGCAATATCGACTTCGTCCCTGTACCTACACGGGACATTTATTCCATCTAAAAATACTTAAGGGTTGCCTTACTCAGAAAACCGAACCACCCTTAGGATCCCCTCAACTTCCAGGAGGCCCCCTCCGACTATTCGGTATTGGCACCCACTCGTGCTTATACGGAATTTATTCCAAAAATTATTCCCGGTCGGACCGCCACCAACGTCATTAGCCCCATCTAAAGACGCTTACCAATCTCATGCCGTTTTCCCTGGACATCCAAGTCCCGAGGCACTCCCTGCCGCCAACTCCGTAATTCTATTAATTAATTACTCGAAATTGACTCTTGGGCTTCCCGGACCACCCGAGGTCCTGCCAAAATAATCAAAATTTATTTATTCTTAATACCATGTAATATCGGGTATTACATAATCAGACTTTATACTCAACATCCTAACTGCAACAAAAAGTTCACTTTCTACTTCGCAGTTTGGATACAATGGAGCTTGTGCAGTAGACAACATGTCATAAAATGCTTGTGCATTTTCATTCGGTGCTTCATCTACATTGTAAGTCTAATAACCACTTCCAGTACTAGTCTCTTACATTATATATGGCACATTTGATGGCCCAGTCGCATCCATTACCATTTGTTCATAGGAATTAAACTAATCTCTAAAATTTTCTTCTCTATAATATTCATTTTCAACAACCGAATGAGGCATAACGGGCACTTCTTCACCATGATGCGTCCAATAATAATAACCTTTCATGAATCTATATTTACAAATATCTCTTTTCACCTCATTGACTGATTTAAACCTTAGACACTCGCATTTCATACAAGGGCACTTTAACTTTCATTTTAATCTTATAAAACTTTCTTGGATAGACGCAAATTGAATGAATTCATTGACACCCTCATAAAATTCTCTAGTAATTCTGCCATTTCTTGGGTTACACCTATTATTAATCCACTTACGATGCGACAGAATTTCCATTTTAAATTAAATAATGTGTATGGTGAAAAAAACTATCCTAAAAATTCACAAAACCATCATTTAGTACTATAGACCAACGTAATTTATAATTGCACTTTCAGACATACACTACTTTAAATTTTTTACCAAGTAACAAAAGTTTAACCAAATAATAACATTATATTTGTAATTATAATTTTAAAATTGTATTAAGTAAATAACTAACCCAACAACAATATTATCGACATTAAAATAATATATTTAAACATATTATTTATCGTTAAACTAATCATTTTTTACAATTAAACTAGACTAGACCACAAATTTTTATTTATTTCAATTATGTATTATTGTATAATTTTGTTAACATCAGTCTTTATTAAACCTAAAGTTAAACCCGGCTTAAATCTTGAAACCAACCCATTATTATTAAAAAATTAAAAAACATATATTTAATATTTTTAATTTATAATATATAATTAATAAAATTAAAAATTAAATTATTTTAATTTCTAATAAGATATTTAATAAAAAAACTAGGCTATATTTTTAACAACAAAAATTAGACTAATACAATTTTTTTTTGTGAATTTTTATTTTAATTAAAATTAAAGTCAAAATATCAAATTAATTAAGAAAATATTGATTTGGCCCTAAAAAAATTATTTAACAACCAAATTTATAGTAACATTAATAACTTAATAAAAATTTAATATAAATTATTTTACAAATTTAAATTTTATTCCAAATTTACAATTAAGCAAACTCCAAGTGTGATCCAAAACCCCCGCCACACCACATTTAAAACCCTAATTGTGATTATTATAAACTTAATTAAAATTATATATTATTATCTAATGTTATTAAGATTATACATTTAAAACCCCCATTGTGCAAAATATATTTATTTTTACCTACTAAAATTATTTAACTATATTATTAATATTAATAAGATGAAAATGTATTATTAATACTAAATATAAAATTAAAAGTTAAAACTCCTATTCTTATTATTCATTCTATGTCTTAAAAAAAATGAAATTAAAAATAGAATCATTTTTTGTAGGACCCTGACCCAGGTTCCCCAAACCAGCCATAGAACTCGAGCAGGTGCCCCAAATAATGAATACAAAACCTGTCATGCATGCACCTCACATTCAAATATACCTGATCATGAATCTGAAAATCTGAAACAAAACCCAAAACACCGCATGCATAACAAAACACCACAGGCCCAACAAAGCTACATTTACAATCACTGGCCAAAGACAAATCCAAACCACAAAACAAACCACAACCCGCCACAGAAGACGTCGTAATCCCTGAAGTCTCAAAGGACAAAAAGCCATAAGATAAAGCTAACTCGACCTGCCCTGTACACTATCTACAGAGAAGTTAGACTTCACTGGGACCATCCCCAATCTTGCCCTTGCCCTTACTTAGAATGAAGAGAAGCAAATGAGTGAGTCACAAGACTCAGCAAGCTCATACAAAAGAACCGGACAACAAGAGTAAGCACTACAGAGTACCCTGCACCTAACATGTAGTATCCATGCAAAGCATGTCCATGTCAACAAACAAATGCCAGGTATTTCGTGCATAAAAGAAATGCGCACATACAGGGTCCTGGGGCCCACAAAAGAAAATAATGGCGCCCAAACCCATGATATATACCTGAGTAAGCTAGTGCAGACTGAACTTGCAACCTGTAAAGAAAACCTCAAGTGGGAGCGACCTCACCGAGTCACAACATGCTAACCCAAAAGAACTCGTGTGTGTAGAAATATAACCAGTGCGGTGTACCCGACACTGTCACAGCTGTGATCTCAATCTCAATCAAAAGTCGGCATCAAACAACCAGTAAATGCACACATATAAAATGCAGTGGCACATGGGCAGAAACCTGATACAAAGCCCCCATAAAACCAAGCATCAAGTCACACCTGCCTACATAGGCAAATACACTCAATGTAGTGCTCATGACTAGCTAACTATTGGATAAATAAACAACAATGTATGCACGTGGCCAAACATTCAGTCACATGAGTCCCTCAATGGATGCAGCCCAAATCCCAGCACCCAATACCCTGATATGCAAGATGTCAAAAATGTGGGTGACTGACAGTATTAGCTGCCCTGGCTCGTCTGTGGCCAGTCATGAAAGTCAATAGTTGGGCCCATATCACCAACCATCATTTACTAGGACGCAGCGGTCGACAACTAGTAGCTTAACACTCGTCACCATAATAGACCGCCCTCTTGGAGGGAGAACATGACCACACCTAGAGACTTGGCTAACCCTGAAACCAAACTCGGCCCTAGGTTGGATACTACCCCGAGGATAACCTAGCTTCATTCCACTTAGGAAGTAGAAAGTGAACAAACTCTCTAGAAATGTAGTCAAGACACGCTAGGTACATTTACAACCTCTATGATTTTATTAAACTATACCTTTATTTTTTTATAATAACTCAATGAGTTATTACGTATAATTCATAACTATTAAGAATATATTATAATATACATAAAATTTAATGAATTATGTCACACAATACTTATTATTTATCAACATTATTTTTATTATTATTTTTAAAAATAAAGATAATAATAAAAATAATCTTTACTAATATTATCTACTACTATTATTATTTATTTAGCTACCTCAAATTATGCTTATAGACTTTAAGCAATACTTACATAAATGTATATATATATAAACACTTTATGCTCCCCCAAAGCACAAGGACTTGCCTGCCACTTCCATCCTTCCACATACATTACAACATTATATATATAAATATCTAAGCACTTCAATTATTATTTAATAATATAACTTCTATCTAAACATACATATACGTCTTATCAATTCACACTTATAATGCATTTATCATAATATATTATTACATAATAACGCTCAAACCCCATTTGCTAATTAAATTTGAATTATACTTTAAATACTACTTCCAGTAGTTATGTACTCACTTTCCAACAGGGGAGACTATATACAACTTTTATATATATGCATAGCAGTCTGTAATGGAAGTCAAGCAACTAGGTAGCAACATATTTATATATATAAATGACTATGCAATAGCTACAGTAACTTCTGCCATTACCAAAAGTATTGTATACATATATGTATATATATATATTGGCAGTGCAGCAGCTGGGATTTTAAGGGGGGTGTATAGATTATGGATTGCTTTACACAACTCACTACATCAGCTGAAACGAGAAACAAAGCAACGAATAGAAGCTTAAACTGGGCCTCGGGAAAGACCGTTGCTTGCTTGTTACAGTATGTATATATATACATATATAGATCATCCATATATAATTAAACTTACTGCAACTCAACACCCAAGCCATTACCAAAAAGCTTACAAGCTAGAAAGACATTGGAAGAGCAACAACGAAAGAAATGGAACCCGCATACTCTCAGCTGCCCCTGCTCATACTTGGTTGTATATATGTATATGCAGGAAACCACATGGAATCAATGCACATAATCTATGGCGCACCCTCCCCAACTAGGTTTATACACAACTAACTTAGAAATTAAAGGTAACTCGGAGGAGGAGAGCTTGCGCACTAGAGGAGCATGAGAGGAGAGCTTGCCCGAAAATTACTTCTTCTTCTTCACTGTTCTTCTTCCTCTTCGTCCCTCGGCCGAACACACTGCTCTCTCTCTCTTTTCCCACTCAAACCTCCACTAACCCACTAACCTACCACCTCAATCGGTTTCACGAAGTGGCTTGGGAACTTGGAGGCAAATGATGCATTCAGCCACGTTTGGGAGCTTCGGGCATACACACACACACGAGCTCTCTGCCACTTGTTTAAAGCTCTTACACATAATGCATATAATATTATAATAACTATTGATACTAGCTAATGATAATAATAAGAATAGTTATAATAATAATAATAATACAGGAAATAATAATAATATTATTATAATAATAATAGTACTAATTATTATAATAACGGTAATAATTACAATAAATAATAATATTAATAATAATACTAATAATAATTATAACGAGAATAATAATAACAGCAATAGCAATACTAGTAGTAATAATAAATAAATAAATAAATTTGGGTCATTACATTTTTAGATTGAAATTAAAAATAATTTAATCCACAAAGAAATTAAAAATGAAAAAACATTCATTTTTAACTTAGAAACCAAAAAAAATTCCCAGACGAAATTTTGCTCATTAATTTTAATTTTTTTAAATTTGTTTAAAATCTTTATAAAATTTATATCTATTTTTGGATTGAATAATTATTTTTGATATTAAAAATAATAATTACAAAAAACTCTTATATTTTTTGATTTAGAATTTTTTTCTATTTAAAATAACATATACCTATTTTTATTTATTTCTCATCTTCCTTATAATTTAAAATCTAACGTATAAAAGGCACAGAGATAAGAAACTCTTATTTTTCCTGTGTTAAAACTCTCACTAATTTATACGTTAAAACTTTCACTAATTATTTAATTCCTGTATTAAAACTCCTATTTTTAATCATTTCATTAATTATTTAATATAATATTTTTTATATTAAACTTATATTTTTAATTTAACCCCCCACCCACTGAACACACTCACTAAGTTTATAACTATATATTATTTTGAATTTAATTTATTTATTTAAATCACATAATACATAATAATAATAATTTATAGAGAATATATTATAATATATAACAATATAAATATAAAATAAACAATAATAAACATTCAATATTGTAATTTACTACTTAACATAAATAACAGAAATAAATATAAATAAACAGATTATATTCATTACTTAACAAATATTAACACTAATAAATAACGGTTAATTAATATTATATTAAATATTAACATTAACAATTAACAGAAATATTAACATTAACAACTATTTACAACTTACCAATTAATCAAATAATACCTATTAAGTAAGAAACATTCAATATTGTAATTTAAATCATAAATAATTAACAACTAAAAATAAAAAATACCTTTAATTCTTGACTAGTTTCGTATGTAAATCATACCAAAATAAAACCACTATCGCGATTTCAATGAGAGTGAGAGTGAGACACAGAGGACCGAAGAAGAGAAAGCAAAAAAGTGAGGAAATGAAATTATGAGTGAAACACTTAGAAAAAAATTGTAGAGAAGGGATGAAGAGGATCCGGGAGGGGGGGGGGAGGGGAAGCTTTAAAGGGAGGGAGAGGGAGAGGGAGGGGAAGCTTTAAAGGGAGGGAGAGGGAGGGGGCAAGTGTCAAGAGGAGAGGGGGGAGGGGGGCACTTGTCAACAGGAGAGAGCAGGGAGGGTGGGTGGGGGGTAGTGCCCGCCAGAATCAGCGACGAACAGATGCCCGTCGCTAATTCTGGGGCACCTGCCCCCCTCTCCAACAGAGAGGGGGGCAGGTGCCCCAAAGTAATATAAATATATATTACTTTTAAAATAAATATATATTTTTTAACTACTTTAAAATATAATTAATTTATAATTATTTAATTTTACAACATTAAACTAATCAGGAAAAAAATATTTTACAATCAAGAGGGAAGAAAAATTAATAAAAATAAATCAATTAAAATTATTTAAAGAATATGACCAAAAATAAATAAAATATTTTTTAAGAATTTGTAAATTTATCATTAATTCTATAAGAAGAGATAAAAATGTATTGTTTTATTTTTTAAATGATTAATAATATTTATGTTATAAATAAATATAATTTTATAAAATATTTTACTAATTAATTTAAATTAAAAATTACATATATTTTGTAAACTAAAAATTATAAGTCTTTTGAGAGGAAACTAAAATCAACAATTATCTGCGACGAATAGTCACCTATCGCATATTGAGAATTAATGCCAGGTGATTGTTCGTCACTAGAAAATAATTTTTTTAAAATTAATATATTTTTTTAACTAATAAAATTAATATAGTTCTTTTATAGATATTTGATTTTACGACTTCACATTAATTAAAAATTAAGTATAAAAGATAAAGAAATAAGGGAAAAAAAGTAATAGAAATTAAATACTAAAGAGTAATTATTTATTCCAAGTGCATTTAATGTAGCTCAATCATCTTCAATAGTTCAACCGTTAACTATAAATATTTGGATGGTGCAATATTAATTAATTATGGGGTTAGAGAACATTTATTACAAGTGCTCAAGTGTTCTAATTTATGAGTTCTTATATTTAATCTCTCATGCTTTAAATTAACACAATTTTTCAAGTGTTATTGTTGCATTAATTATTATATGTTTATTTTGTAAGTGTTTAATCAATTGAGAAATATTGTAACTGAGAAGTTTAATTTTCATATTAATTATCTCTTTTGATTGAAGCATTTTGCCTTTTGTATTACTTAGCAATAGCCTATGCTATAGGCCCTACAAGTATTGTAGGAGATTGTATCATCTAGCATTATTGATAGAAAACCTATATTGTGGATAGGATATGTTTCTTAAAAGGAAAACAAAATGAATAATCATTTATTTAAAAGTGTTCTTTTTGAGATAAAGTTGAATATAAAATCATTTATTAAAAAATAAAATTTTATATTATTGTTCAAATGAGTAAAACAATATAGATATTATATAGTAGCAAAAAAGATTTTGTAGACTTGCTTTTATATTTTTCACTAAAAATATTTAAAATATTATAAAAAATTATTATTCATCTCAATTATACAATTAATTGAAGTGTAGCATAGTCAAAAATATAATTACCTAATTAAATATATATTTTTTCAGTATATATGATATTACAATTAATAAATTATATTTTTTAGCATACTCATTCTGAATTTTAATTTGTAATTTCATGTTTTATTAATTTACAACTTAAAAAAAGAATATTCCCTCACTAATTTTGAATTCAATTGAAATTTGTATAAACTATATATTTAACTATGAAAATTTGCATTTTCAAATCAAATTTTAAACTTAATTTAAATATTTTATAAATTTCACATTAAATTTTATTAATATTTTGTTAAAGGTTAATTTCAGCAACATTACTAAATTCATGAATTATATAGCATGACATCATATAGTTAATGATGAAATTTAAAATAAGTGAAACGTATCATCTGAACATCGTGAATATTATTTTTATTTGATCTGCATATTATTCATTTAAAAAATGGGTATTCGCTAAAAGATAACATATTACTCAATAATGAAGATTAATATCTTTAAAAAATGTATGTGTATATAGGGCACATTTAGATTTTTATTTATGTACTATTACGTTTTTTTTGTAAGGCAATTTTAATTTTTTTTAATTACACTTATTTATTTATATTTTTAATATAACTTTATTTTTATATATGTATTTTTAATTTAATTTAACTACTTTACTTTAATGTATAAAAAAAGAAGAAGATAAATACAAGTAAATAGATATAATCAAAATAACGAAATATATCAGTTATCACAATTAAAAATGCATATTTAAATAAATTGGGTCAACAAATTTTTAACATTTTTTAAATTTATTCCAAATTTTAAAAGTTTTACACATTGGGTCACAATTATAATTTTTTTCCAAATTTTTACACATTTTTTAAAGTGCAAAAATTATGTTTTGAAATTACAAGTTTTTTATTTTATTCTTCCTTTTTTCTTACTACATATTACCATTGCTAAAGTTTTTATTTTTTTTATTTTTTTAGTGACGAATTCTGTCGCTAAATTCAGTGCATGCCCCAAAATTTAACGCGTGCCAACTATTACTGTTCCCTTATGAGCGCGTCGCGTGGCAGCGCTGAGATATTAATCCCAACAATAATTAAAAGTGTTGCACCTTAAGTTTTGCGACGGATGTGTCCCTGTCGCTAAAGTTTTGTATTTTAAATTTATAATTTTTCCTTTTTTTGCGATAGATGCATTCCCATTGCTTTAAATTTAAATTTATTTTTTGTATTTTTTCTTAACATATATGCTCACCACATGGTAGCGTTGGAATATTACTCCCATTTATTATCTCAGATTCTCTATCGGATTCAAACCCCCAACCTCTCATGACCAAGTTTCGCGCGCAAGCCAGGCAATCTGAAAGCCTTCTTGTTTATTGATATATATAAAATATATTTATAGTATTCTCTTCCAAATATTTTAGAATTATATTTATATACCAAAATTTTTCAAACTTATTTAATGATATTAATTTTAATATTAAGGTTAGTGAACGGAAATGAATATTAATTTTAATTTTATTTAATTATTAATTCAAATAAAACTTTATTAATTATTATATTAGCATTGAAAAATTATGTTATGTTTAAATATAAAGTTTTTAATTAAAATTTTAATTTTTTTTAAAATTTTTATTTTTTAGTGACCGGATTAACCCAGTCGCTAAATTTTAATTTTATTTATATTTTTTAGCGACGACGTTGTTCCCATTGTTAAATTTGAATTATTTATTTTATGTTCGGTAAATTTAAAATTTTTATTTATTTTTATTTTTTAGCGACGGTCTTGAACTCATCGTTAAATTTTAATTTTTTATTTATTTTTTTTTAATTTTTTAGCAACGAGAATTACTCGTCGCTAAATTTAAATTTTTTTTATTTATTTTTTTAATTTTTTAGCGATGGGTTTGTCCCCATCACTAAGTTTTATTTTTTTTAAATTGTTTTTTATTTTTTAGCCACAGGTAAGTCGCCGTCGCTAAATTTGAATTTTTTTTTATTTTTTAGCGACGAGATTGACCCCGTTGCTAAATTTGTGTTTTTTATTTATTTTTTAAAATTTTTTAGAGACGACCTGGCGCTGTCGCTAATTTTTATTTTTTTATTTTTTAGCGACGAGTTCGTCCTTGTTGCTAAGTTTTCTTTTTTATTTTTTAGCATTAGGCCAAGCCTCGTCACTAAATTTGATTTTGTTTTTTATTTATTTTTTATTTTTTAACGACGGGTCTGTTCCCATCGCTAAATTTTTATTTTTTTATTCTTTTAAATTTTTTTAGCGATGGACTTGTTCTCGTCGCTAAAATTTAATTTTATTATTTAATTTTTTTTATTTTTTAGTGACGGATTTGGCAACACGTTGCTAAGTTTTATTTTTTTTATTTTTTTTTTAATTTTTAGCGATAAAAACACTGTCGCTAATTCTGTCGCTAATTCCATCGCTAAATTTAGTGACGGGTTGTCCGTCGCTAAATTAAAAAAATATTTAAAAATTTAGCGACGAAATTTCCGTCGCTATTCATCGCTAATTAACAACGAAATAGTTCTGTCACTAAATTCCATCGCTAAACACAAAATTTCTTGTAGTGCTATAAAAAATATGTATACTAGATTTAATGATATTGCTACTACCTTAGAAGCATTAGGTAAGACATATACAAATGGAGAAAGAGTTAGAAAAATTCTAAGAAGTTTACCTAGATCATGGGAATCTAAGGTCACTGCCATAATAAAGGCCAAAGACTTATATACACTTGGATTTGATAACTTGTTAGGTTTGTTAATGACACATGAAATCATGATGAAAAGAAATGAAGTTGATGACTCAAAGAAAAACAAAAATGTAGCATTTAAGGTTGAGAATGAGGATAAAGACTGTCAAGAAAGTGAAGAGGATGATTTTGCCTTGTTAGCTAGAAGATTTAGGAAATTTATGAAGAAGGGTAGATTTAATCAAAGGAGAAACTTTCGGAAAGAAAAAAATCAAAAGGAAACTAACCCATCTAATAAGCTTCGATGTTTTGTGTAATGCCCCACTTTTTAATTATATGCTGAAGCTAAATACAAGCTACTATCCACAAGGGCATTATGGAAATCCTTACCAACTAAAGCAATGGATCGAACCTGATAGCTAGCTGAAGCTAGATAAAAAGGATTTCCAATAATAAAACCTCAAATATGAGTGCACCGTAATGCATGACTTCTAAAATTCATCAAATATCTCTTACCAAGATCGTAGTACATAGCAATCATGACTTACAACTTTAATAGTATAATAAGTAAATCCAAGCCTTACGTAATCTCTGTTTATACAATTGTAACACACAACTCTCGAACAAACCCAAAGATTACATAAGAACCATAGAACATGAGTAATAGAAAATTTAACTAACTTCGGCCTCCTCATAGCCCTTTTCTCTTTCTCATCTCCAGTACCTGACATGCTGAAATATTTGGGATGTTGAATATCCCAGGGGTATGAAACACCAGAGTAAGATTGTTACATCTAAGTGAGTGGCATAAGGAAGAAGATACATGAATGCATATGTGAGACAAGAGACATCTTAGCGGGTAATTCAAGGAAAGAAACAGTTTGTGCATAAGCAAATGAGTACAAAGAACAACAAGAATCCTCCCTTATCACCATTTCCTGGACTCGTCATCATGCTAAACATCTCAGCCTCACCTCTAGGCTAAGTCCCACCTCTGGGTAGGTGGTCGTGGTCCAACCCCTCAGCTTCACCTCTAGGTACGGCCACACCTCTGGGCACGGGGCTGTGAGCCACCACTATGCCCATCGACACTTGTGTGAAACATCTCAGTCTCACCTTTAGGCTAAGCCCCACCTCTAGGCACGTTATCGTGCCAATCCCTCAGCCTCACCTCTAGGCAGGGCCCACCTTTAGGCACGGGATTGCTCCCTGATCATCGTGATGTTTCACTAACAAGCCGCCAAGTCATCATGTTCAAATCCCTGTCCCATCAACTAACCACCAATGCAAACACCGAGATGGTATATAATGGCCAAGATATGCTCAAAGAAATAAAATATGAAATGTAATGCACCAACCATGACATGATGTATGACAAAGCAGAAGGAATATGCACAAACTAAGGAATATCAACTAGGCACGACCCCACCCGTAGGCACGGTGCACAAATCAAGGAATATCAACAAGGCACAACCTCACTCGTAGGCACGGTGCACAAACCAAGGAATATCAACAAGGCACGGCCCCACTAGTAGGCATGGTGCACCACCAAGGAAAATATAATGTGCAAACCACAAGCTACGTGCGAGAGTAATCATGTTTAGCCACAACCACAACCACAAATTCCGAGATGCATTCAAAATAAGAAAGAAATGTTTGGAAACAAGGAAACATGAGATATAAGCCACCAACCCCACACAAATAAGACCAAGGGTAATCAAGAAGAAGTAACAAGCATGTTGAAACCACTTGCTGAAGCTTCACACTTCTCGGTTGCACAAATTTAAGGCCGAACGTCACCCCAAGTGAACTGTTCCATAAAAACCGAGACCTTTTTGTAGCCAAACCTAAAATATTTTTAGATAGGTAAGTAGCCACAAAAAATAGGAGATTGCATTAAAATTTTCAAGCTAAAAAGGCTTCTCACACGCCCACACACGCGACCACAAGGGCTGCCACACGCCTGAACACGCAGCCCTACTGGGCGCGTGTGGGGCACGCGCTGCACGGATTTCAGCCCCCGAAAATTAAAACGGGCATAACTCTCTCATTTTAACTCTGATTTGAGTGCCGTTTGAACCTACCGACTCCTATTTCAATGCTATACATGATTACAAAAAAAAATGAGCTTACCTTACAAATTTGGTAATTGTTTGCATGGATTTCGAGGCGGGCTCGTATCTTCCAACGGCTTGCTTTCGGCTCCTATTTGGGCAGAGTTTCTTTCCCTTCTTTCCAGAAGAATTTCCCCTCTTTTATAAGCAACTTACGTCTTTAATTTAGTGGCCAAAAGCCCAACCCAAAGCATGCTTATATAGAGCCCTTAAATCCATAAGATTGAGACACTTGGCTTTCTAAGATGGTGACACTTGGCACTTGAGATTTGCACCATAATTATTGCTTTCTTCCCATGGTGACAAGTGGCCCTTGAGATATGGGCCTAATAATGACATTTTAAACCCTTCGACGAATGGATTTTCTCCACGTGTCATGGAGATTTGAACCATAATGATTACTTTCATCCTCCGGCGCCACGTGTCCTCGAGATATGAGCTTTCATCATTACTTTCTTCCTACTAAGACATGTGTCCCTCGAGATATGAGCCTTCATCATTGCTTCCATCCTACGGCACCACGTGTCCCTCGAGATTGGTGCTTAATCATCATTACTTTTGATTTTCCATCCAAATTATGCCACGTGTCCATGTAATCATTTCTACTCATGTGTCTTCATCCAAATGGTGAAATGTGTCCATGTAATCATTTCTACCCATGTGTCTCCATCCTAATGGTGACATGTGTCCATGTAATCATTTCTATCCATGTGTCTCCATCCAAATGGTGACATGTGTCCCTTAATTGAATTTAATTTGGGTTTGAAATCCATAGCCACTTTTGATAACTTTTGGAATCCAAAGTTAGGTTTAAATAAACTTTGAAGTCCATTGCACTTAAGTCCCCTAAAGATCCTTGAATCTCACAAATTCCCGAGTCTTCAAGAACCTAAAGAAAATCGAGAAAATGCTTCATTTAATTAATGAAAATAGCTTACAAATTTTTGGGTATTACATTTTGAATGTAAGAAGCTAGGTCACATTAGAAGTGATTGCCCTCAATTGAAAAGAAATGACCGCAAGGAAAAGAAAGTAAAGAAGAAGGCCTTAGTTGCTTAGAGTGAAGGGGAGCTATCCTCAAGTGAGGATTCTCAAGATGAAGAAGTGGTAAATGTGTGCTTCATGACAAAGCTTGATGATGAGGCTTGGTATCAAGTAATTCAAGGAGGAAGTGGTTCCTCGATAGTGGGTGCTCCAAGCACATGACGGGAGATCAAGAGCTTCTCAACAATGTCATTCTCAAAGAAAGAGGTAATGTATACTATGGTAACAACTCTCAAAGTAAGATCATAGGTATGTGTTCCATCTCTTTTGAAAATCTCATATTAGAAAATGTATTTCTTGTTGATGGACTTAAACATAACTTGATTAGCATTAGTCAATTGTGTGATTTAAATTATGAAGTTTGTTTTGATGCTAGCTCTTGCAAAGTTATATGCTCTAAGACAAAAGAAATGAAATTAAAAGGAAATAGAGTAGGAAACATCTATCTCACATTTTTAGAATCACCTAAGATAGAAAATTACTTAGTTGCAAACTCATCTCAAAACACTTGGTTGTGGCATAATAGGTTAGGGCATGCTAGTATGAACTAATCAACAAGCTAGTAAAGCATGATCTTGTTAATGGGTTGCCCAAGCTAAAGTTTGAAAGAGACCACATTTGTGGCACATGCATGAAAGGTAAGCAAATTAGCGTATCATCCAAACCCACTAATGAAGTATCAACATCTAGACTTCTAACACTACTTCACTTAGGCTTATTTAGCCCAATGAGAACTTTAAGCTTAGGATGTAAATAATATGTTTTAGTAATAGTAGATGATCATTCTAGATTCATATGGGTAATCTTTCTTGCATTTAAAAATGAAACCTTTAAATCTTTTGAAATATTTAGTAAAAGAGTTAAAAAAGAAAAGGGATTTTGCATTTCAAAAATAAGAAGTGATCATGGAGGAGAATTTGAAAATCAATCTTTCAAGCTATATTGTGAGGAAAATGGAATAGATCATAACTTCTCTTATGCTAGGACTCCTCAACAAAATGGGTTTCTAGAAATAAGATGGATGAAAGTGGGATAGTCATAAGAAATAAGGCTAGATTAGTGGCTCAAGGGTATAGCCAAGAAGAAGGTATTGACTATGATGAGACTTATGCCCTTGTTGCTAGATTAGAAGCTATAAGAATGTTGTTAGCATTTGCTTGTCATAAGAACTTTAAGTTATATCAAATGGATGTTAAAAGTGCTTTCTTAAATAGATTCAGAAATGAAGAAGTCTATGTAGAACAACCTCCCGGCTTTGAAAGTCACAAGTATGAAGACCATGTGTTCAAATTATCCAAAGCTTTATATGGTCTAAAACAAGCCCCTCGGGCATGGTATGAAAGACTTAGTAAATTTCTCTTAGATAAAGGATTCAAAAGAGATCAAATAGATACAACTTTTTTCATAAGAAATCATAACAAGGACATACTTTTAGTTCAAATTTATGTGGATGATATCATATTTGAATCAACAAATAAATCTCTATGTGATCAATTTGCAAATCTTATGCAAGGAGAATTTGAAATGAGCATGATGAGTGAACTAAAATATTTTCTAGAATTACAAATAAAATAAGAAGATGAGGGTATATAAATCTCTCAACAAAAATACATAAGAGATCTTCTTAAGAGATTTGATGTTCAAGATTGCAAATCTATAGCTACACCTATGAGTAGTTCTCTAAGCCTAGATAAAGATGAATTAGGCAAAGTTATAGATAAAAAGCTTTATAGAAGCATGATTGGATCATTGCTCTATTTGACAGTTAGTAGACCTTTAGTGTTTGCTTATGCGCTAGGTTCCAATCTAATTCCAAAGAATCCCATTTCAAAGCAATAAAAAGAATTTTGAGATATCAAAAAGAATACTCAAACCTAGAATTATTCCATCCAAAATCAAACAAGTTTGATCTCATAGCCTATACTGATGCTGACTATGATGGTTGCAAAATTGATAGAAAAAGTACAAGTGGTTCATGTAAATTTTTAGGGCATTGTTTAATATCTTGGTCAAGTAGAAAGCAAAACACTATTGCATTATCATTTATTGAAGCTGAATATGTAGCAGTTGGTAGTTGTTGTGCTGAAATCTTATGGATGAAATATCAAATAGAAGACTATGGCATAAAACTTAAAAACATTCCTAGAAAATGTGATAATACAAGTGCTATAGCTCTAACAAAAAATCCTGTATTTCATGCAAGAACCAAGCACATTAAGGTAAAACATCATTTTATTAGAGACCATATTGAAAAAGAAGATATAAGTCTAGAATTTATTGATACAAATCATCAAATAGCTGATATCTTTACAAAGTCTCTTGACAAAGAAAAATTTGAATTCTTTAGAAGTGAATTAGGGTTAATTATGTCGTGACTGATGATCCTTGATTTTGCATATCTTGCGCTCACTGAAAATTACTTTATGATATGATGTAATTTAAATGCTATATATATATATATGTTCAATTCTATGGCCAAGTATCAGAATTTGTCAACAAAATAAAATAATTTGTCGACAGAATGTTCATAGGCCAAGATTTCAAATAATAAAAGCACACCTCTTTGTCGACCAAGTTCTTATGTTAGTCGATAGAAGTTCATCTTTTGTCGACCAAGTTGCTTTCTTTTAATGAGTTAGTCAATAGAATGTTATCTGTTGGTCGACCAAGCTTCCTTCGTTAAAGATAATCGGTCGACAAAAGCCTAGAGTTTGTCAACCAAACTCGTGTTTATTCTTCTGTTGGTCAACAAAACATTCGAGTTGGTTGACCAAGTAGGTCAATCTATATAAGGCTTAGGCGACCATTCGCATTCTAAACCCTATAATTCTTTTAAATTTGGCCAACTCACTCTCTCTCTCTCTCTATCTTTATCTCTCTTGTGCTTCTTCCTCGTTCTTCTCTCGCTTTCCTTTGTGTGCATTTTTTCCTTGTGCGATCTCTCTCCCTTCTCGGCCATCTTGTTTTCTCAATCATTCGATCTTTCCTCATTTCCCTTCTATCTCTCATCATCCCCTTTCTTCTTTCCATTTGATTGTGTCAGATAATTCTGAGCCAAGGGCATCCATTCCAATTTCTCATGGCAAGAACAAAAAATCCAGGCAAGGAAAAATGCAAAGGCAAGGAACCAGCATCTTCAAGTCATCCACTGCCTCCACCCCAACCTCAAATTTGTCCCTTCGTTTCAGAAAGTCAACAGGAAAGGTACTCCATGTATTTTGATTCCAGAGAGATTATGGAAGGACGTTCTTTAGATATGGAGTTCTTAGAATCTATTGGTTTTCCATACATTGAAACTCTTAAAGAATTTGGTTGGTGAAATTTTTTGACTATCCATAGGAGTATCTATGAGGATTTAGCCAGGGGTTTTTATTCAAATGCCAACAACACGTATCACAAACGTTAATCAGATAAGAAATTCGAGACCAATATAGGAGATACAAACTTTGAAATTACTACTCTTATGATCCATAACAAGTTTGGAATTCTCTTGGATGGTGAAAATTATACTTCTTGGACCCAAGATTATGTTAAAGCCAGTCAAGAAGTCACTGGAGATGATACACTCACCACTAGAATCACTGACACAAACCTAATGGGCTTGAACACTAGGCTGTTACATCTTATTTGTTGCCAAATGATATATCCTAGAAGTGGCAGTTTCTTATTTGTCACTAGAATGGATTTATGGTTGCTACAATGTATCAAGGCTAAGAAAAGGCCAAATTTGTGTCTTTTGATGATAAACTTGATGATAGAATCATTCAATGAGAAAAACAGATGTTTGCCCTATGGTATGGTTGTTAGTGAATTATTAGACAAAGATGGGGGTAATTTGGATAATGAGAGAAAAACCTATCTCACCCCATCTCAACACATAAATGGAAACACAACCATCAGAATTGGATATCACAATGTGGATGGAGAATGGGTGAAGTCTGAGAAGAAAGAAAATAATGGGAAAAAGAGAAGGAAAACATCTTAAGCACCATCAGTAGAATCTCTAGATGAGACAGTGGTTCAGGGGCTAGCGGATCTCAAGATGGACATTGCAAGGGTGGAAAATAGTTTTTCAGAATTTAGAGAAGAAGTCAAAGTTGATTTGCAAAGCATTCATTAGCAGCAGCAGGAGATGTCTTCTCAGCTGGTCCATCTAATGCAGATGATGCTCACCCAATTTCCTCCTCCTCCTACTCCATCATCATCTCTTCCTTTTGCTTCTCTTCATCTATTAGATTCATCTTCTCCCTCTTCTATTTCTCCTGTTCCTTAGATGTTGCTTTACTTAGACATTTATGTATGCTCTTTTGTTACTTTAGTTTAATGGTTGTTTTTAGAGGTATTTAGTATGTTGTATGGATGTCTTTCGGATTTAAATCATGAATGGTGAATACTCTCTTTATGCAAGTCATTGGATATTTTACTCTTCATCTATTGAATCGTTATATGCATATAAGGGGAATCATATCCTGTTTCCAATCCTTTTAAAGCCCTATCTTAAGGGGGAGTCTATCTCTTTATATATATAACTTTTTGATTGTGACAAAAAGGGGGAGAAACATTTAGTCAAAATTGAAATTGATTTTAAAAAATTTAATGTGTTTTGTCATCATGAAAAAGGGGGAGATTGATATTTTACTCTTGTAATCAAACTAGTTTTGATAATGACAAATAATGTAATTTTGATTGAATATGGAATTCATGTATTAAATGTATATTATGTGTTCAAAAATCAATTTCATGAAGTATCTCAAAAAGAAATGAAGATTGGGTTATTTTAAATCTAAAGGGTTTATTTGAGTCAAAAACACAAATTAAATTGGTTTAAGTTGTTTTTGAGATATTTCAAAATGTTTCAAACCTAAAGCAAAGCAAGTCTATTAACTAGTCGACAAGGTTTCAAGATTATTATGCATCTATTGATAAAATATAAATTGGTTGACTAACAGTATGCTCAATATTGCAAAATTAATTTTAAAGCTTGACTTGGTCAACTAAGCTATAGGTTCTGTAGACCAACAACATGCATGTTTCTGACTTGGTCAACTAAGCTATAAGTTTTGTCGACTAACAGTGCTTATGTGTTGACTTGGTTGACTAATTCTTTAAGTCTGTCGACTGAAGGATAGCCTTGGTCGACTAAGTGCCATGTTTATTTATGTCTTGGATGATTAAGTGTTCTGTTGATTTTATGACTTGGTTGACCAACTTATTTTGTCTGTCGACCAAGCTTGTTATTTTGCCTGATTCTGTCGACTAACCATTTTTATCTGTCGACTAAGTCTTTTTCGCAGAAATCATAACGGCTAGTTTTTGCCACATTAAATGCTCGGCCAACCACCCTAATGGCTTGATTTTTGGATTTTTCCACCATCAACTATAAAGGGGTGGTTGAAGACATGTTGAAGCTTTTAGAGAACAATTATTACTATCAACTACCGAGCATTCACTTTGTAATCGCGCTTTCAATTTGTACTCTCTTATTTTTCATTTCGAGGCTTTACATTCAACTATTTCATTCATTAACAACCTCACATTTATTGTAGAGAGGGTTTGTATTAAGAGTTTTTAACTCTTAGATTTATCTTCGTTGTATTCGTTACAGTTTACCTAGCTTGGATAGAGGGCTTATGGTTGTAGAAGGGATTGTAATCTTCTTAGTCGTGGACCAGAGGACCTACTTGTCTAAGTAGGGGGTTTTCGATTAGTAAAGGGATTTGAAAATCCTTAGTTGTCAACTAAGGTAGTGGACTAGGTTTGGAAGGCCGAACCACTATAAATCGTGTGTTCCCCTACTTATTGATTTATTTTTCTCATTTTCTTATACAATCAAGCTATTATAAGTTTTATTTGTGGTTATCCTAAATCAGTTCATTGAAAAATTTGGCTTGAATCAAAAAGCATTCTACGTTTTGTTAAATAATTTTTATTCACCCAATTCACCCCCTTCTTGGGTGTTGGTGCCATTATATCACACTGGATGGATTTCTAGTTGGTGACACCAGATCGATTGCCAAGTGGTAGCACCTGTAATGGCAATGTGGGGATTGTGAGGCTCGAGGGATGTGGAAGTAAAGACTTGTTGATTTCCGTGTATGTGCTGCTCCACTCACTCTGTATTTATTACTTTTTGTATTTTTCTTTTGCTTTCTTAGCTGGTTTAGCAACCTTTTGTGTTCACAATCAAAATGAGGTGATTAGACTCGCCAGTGCACGAGTGTGATTGTAGCAGAAAACTTATTTGTTATTTTTCCGGGCAAGACCGGGTCGATTCACAGGGAGATTACTCATGGAAGGAGATAACCACACCAGTTCTTTCAACAAAGAAGTGAGATTAAGCTAAATGTATATAAATGTATCTGGATATGAAGAGGTCTTGGGTCAAGACAGATATGGTGCCAAACCCAACTGATTTTCCATATAGCTCTCTGTAATGTAACTGACAGCTCAAGTGGCTTGAGTTTACAACCGTTAAATGCACTTCTGAGATGATAATAACTCTTGGTTTAAGCAACCTCCATACATGGCATGGAGATTCTACGTCAAGCAGCTATTATAAATCAGTGTATAAATAACGTTTTTACAAAATGATTGCTCGGGGCTTGGGTATGAGAACGTTTCCAGGTTAAGAAGCTCTCATACATGGCATGGGAACTCTAGTTTAGGCATACGAACCAATCCAAGCCTGAGATTTTTAATAACATTTCTCAAACCCCTTTTACGTTGGTTACTTAATCATTTGAAGTTCTGCTATATTGATTCATCAGTGGCTTTGGGCACCTTCTCTGCCTTAACCCAAGAATCGAGTTAGCCACACATCTTCATGGGAAGTGCACGACTAAAGCTATTCTCAACGGATGAATGCGAGATTTTGCAAGTAAAGAAAATGAAACCAGAATCAAAATACTAAAGATTGAAATAAACTAATGTTGTATCGTTTACTGAAATGAACTACAAGCTAAATCAGAAAATGAAAATGGACTTGTGAAAGTAAGAACAAAGCTGAGAACTAACTAGAACAAACTGAAGAACTGAAGTGCCATTCGTTCTCTACAATTACAAAGCAAAAACTAATGATGAATGATACGAGAGAGATCAGTCAACTCAGTTAAAGGGTCTATTTCTCTCCACTGCTACTGTCTTCTTTTTGTATTTTCTTCTAAGTAACGTCTGCTCTTTTTCTCCTTTTGATTCCAAAGAATGTCGACTCCATTTTAAGCTTTCAACTCATGGAGGTGGGGTCCATTGGTTCAGAAAGTTGGTGGAATTTACCTTAGAGCCACCGCGTTTATTTGCGCGTGCCAGACCTTGCTTCGGATACTCATTCGAATGAGTCGGCAGCAACATTCGGATGAATCTTGATGTTCTTCTGTTTTCTCAGACCATTCGAATTGATTGAACTCCCATTCGAATGAATTTCTGAATTTACTGTTCCTTACACGACGATTTTCTCACTCATTCGAATGAAACAGTAGTTTCATTCGAATGAATTTCCAATTTTTCACTTGAGTTCTTCACTGCATCCGAATGACATGGGAGGTATTCGAATCTTGAGTCATAATGCCGTTTCTTATTCGAATTACTCACCCTCCATTCGAATGGATTTTCTTCCTTCTGCCATTGCATTCGAATGATCTAAGACTTCATTCGGATATGCCTTCATATCTTCCGAATGATATGCTTATTCGAATTTCTTCAAACCCTCAACTCATTCGAATGGTTTGGCTGCATTCGAATGCCTGAGAAGCTTCCATCCACTTTGATCCTTATTCGAATATCTTCCGGTGATACGATTGAATAGCTTTATCTTTATTGGAACACCTTCATCTCCTTGCTCTTCTTTCTTCTTTAAATCATGCCCTTGGAACTTTAAGCCATATCTTTCATCTCTTCTTCTTCTTTTGAGCTGCAATAAGCATTTTCTGAAGATTTTAGCTTGATCAAATGGATTAGGGGGCAATGAAATGTAACATTTTGTTGCATTTTTTTGAGCATCAATCACACCCCCCAACTTAAACGTTGCTAGTCCCTTAGCAATCAAATTAAAAACAAGAATACTTCATCATTCACATACCTGTTAATAGCTTAAATCTCAAACGTGAAGCAAAAATGTATGGTTAATAGCACAGGGACTTTGGACAATCAAAGAAGTGCTTATTATTTGAACTTTTGTCCAGGGCATATTAAGTTAAGTCAACCAGCATCTTGTTAAATCCTCTCAAGCTTTGATTACAATTCTCACTGGGTATGCCTCTCATCAATAAAACGATCACTCAGAGTTACTCTCAAGGGATGTACCTTAATTTGGAGTAAATGTAAATCAAGTTCAAAAAGGTATCATCAATTATCAAGAATGTGATTAACAAAAAAAAAAAAAAAGGACTTGACATAGCTTCATGATCAGATTAGTATCTTTGACAACCAACATCTAAAATTAACTAAGCCTCCTTACTATTGAAATTATATCCTGAATATGCATGATTCACAGAGTCAAGAGGGATCTCTCTGAAAAGTAACTGGAGCTTCGATGGTGATGTGGGATATCAAAAGGGAATGATGGCAATCAAAAGAGTTCATAGGTCTCGAGAATTCTCTCATTGTGGCTAAGAAATGATTTTTTTTTTTTTTTGATGTCCCAGACTTAGAGACAACCATTTATCTTAAATGGTATAGTGGTCTTTTAACGTCAGATTCCCAGACGATTTTTTTTTTTTTTGGCAGCAAAACTAATACCGAGCCTTCAGAATAATTCCCGGATCCTAATCAATGGACAAGAACAACTTTTATGGACATCGCTTGGATGGAGGGAAGGATGTAATCTGTTATGCAGAGTTTCAACAGGCTATGAATGGAGATTTAATCAAAAAGCAATAGGCTGTTTGGCTCAAGTGATAGGTGAATGATCCCTCTATGATGCTCTTTAAAACAATGCCATTCATTCAATTGATTTCAAGCTTAGAGTCAGTCAAGATTAGCTGTGATCACAAAGGACACTCAAAGCAAAATGTTGTTTTGAAGCCATTGAAAGATAAGAGAATCAACAAAGTATTCTACTGCATGAATCAGTGTTGTTCTACTCAGAATAAGAAGTTATGAAGCTTCAACACTCACTTTGGCAACAAATCTCCACTTGAATTTAAGAATTTAATTAACATGCTGATTATCATACTTGGTATGCCAACCCAACAAATGAACAAAAAATGAAGCACTCCCAAGTAGCCATGGCCCTGGTTTTAAATCTCATACAGTTCTATTTTCACATGCAAGATTACCATGCAATTAATCAGTTGTAAATTTGAAGCATCAAGCACAATAATTTGAAGCATAGAGTAAGCAAAGCGATTTCTATTGAAAATGAAAAACAGTTAAATTTTTGTAGTTCATAGTTAAAGAAGTTAAGCATGAAGAATAAAATCCTATGACTACTCAGTGCCATCAGTGGCATCATCAGAAGTGGAGTTCTCCTCGGTAGAATTCTCCTCAGTGGAGTGCTCCTCAGTAGAGCTTCCAGAAGGAGTCTCTGATAAGGGCTCAGCAGGAGGAACAGAAGAAGAAGAAGGAATGGCTGAGTGAGGAGGAGCTGCATGCTCAGACTGGGGATGTGTAGGTGCACCTCCTTCCTCTCGCCATAAGTCAATGGCCCTCTGCATGTAGCTCTCAGCATCATCTAACCTATCTTTCAGTGTCTTCAGTGGTAGCTCCTCCATAGGTGTGCTCAGAAGCTGTCCTATCTTCTTGTCCAAAGCAGTGTGACGGTCACTCATGGCCAGTACTTCTGAATGGATGACCCTCTGCCTCACCTGAAGCTCCTCAAAGATAGCCTCCTGCTTCTCTTGCATTTCCTTAACCAATTTGAACAAACTCCTAAGTGTAGATTCTTCCTCTTGTCGTTCTGCCTCATCCTCAAACAGTGGTGGTTCCTGAGATGGCCCTTCCTGTGGTTCAACTTGCTTTCCTGAAGCTTCTCCTTTTTCAGGTGTTGTTGCCTCAACCCTCTTCAACTGCCCACTGCTTCTGCGTGTAGATGTTGGGCTGATTCTTTCCATAGGCTTGATGACTTCAAAGGTTGTCTTTTCTTTTACCCCGTTCCTCAGCAAAAAGTAGGTGATCAGCCCTCCAAAGGGTAGTCCTCCACTCCCATTTGCATGCTTGGTTGCTTGGTCTATGGTATCAAAGATGTGCTTGGCCAAGTCTATGTGCACTCCCAGTATCATTTTTCCCATGAATACGGCTTGCTTAACTGAGACACTTCCAGTAAATGCATGGGGCATGAAATGTGAATAGAGAAGTCTATGCAGAATGATGCATTTTGGGGATAGGTTCTTCTTTGGAAGGGCAGGTCCTAGCCATACAGCATCTTCCTTTTCTGTCAAAATTTTTGCTAGGTTTTCCTTCCCTAAATCCACACTTGCTTCTTCATGATCTCTTGGTGATGCCTCTCTTGGAATTTGAAAGGTTTCATCAATATCTGAGGGTTTCAACTCTATTTTAACTTTCCTCACCTCAGTAACTAAGCACCTGTTTCCCGAGTCATCTCTATCACTGGTTACATTTGGATAAAACTCCTTGACTAAGGGAACTATGGCTTTGTTTTGAAACTTGACCCAAATCTGCCATCCTTTGGCAGTGATTAATGACAGTAAATCACATGGGGGCTCATCAAATCGCTCAAGCATAATCCTTCTCTCACACAGCACAGGCCTCTTTGCGTATCTTTCACTATAATTCTGTTCAGCGGCTGGGCTAATGAATCTAACATTGGAGTATGGAGGGCTCAAGTCGATGGTTGGGATGGGAGCACTTTCCTTTCCTTTCTGCCTCTTCGATGCCCTAGAGCTTTCTCCTACGACTTTGGGGCGTTTTTGCTTTGGAGGCATGACTAAATAATGGTTGTTTGGTCTAGGGAGATGGATTGGGCTTTTTGTCGAACAGTTGGTGTGCAAGACTCGGCTACTCTCTTTTCTTCTCCTATCAATCTCCCAACCAATTTCCTTTCCTTCTCATCAATCTCCTTCACTCCCTCTTTACAACAACTCCTTTATCCAACAAATCCAATCAGAATTTAAACAATGGGAATGGTTGTTACCTCTCGGCTTTTCTCTTCTCAGACCATCCGAATGCGCCAAACCCTTATTCGAATGCTTGCGAAACGTCCTTCCTTGTACGTAACCGGCTCTATCTTCAAGTGAATGTGATGGATGTGGAATGAGGGTAGCACGATTTATAGGATGGGATCGGGTGGATGAATGAACATTCGCGCCGATTAAGGAAGCGTTTCGATCTTTAAAAGGGGCGACGATTCGAATTTCAGAAGCAGTTAAGAGACTTTCGGGAACGTCATTCGAATGGTTCTCAGGTCATACGAATGATGGAAGAGGATTCAAATGAAAATGGGATGATTCGGATGTTCGCTGAGGATTTTTAAAAGACTGGACGGTTCATTCGAATGTGGTAGAATCCATTCGAATTAATTTTAAACAGTGACTTTGATTACTGAAGGGATTGAGCTACCCATTCGAATGAAACAGTAGTTTCATTCGGATTAATTTCTCGGCCATTCGAATGACTGTGCGTATCATTCGAATGTATTTGACAGCATGCTGTAAAACAAAGGCAAAACAATCATTCGAACGCGGATAGCCTTATTCGAATGACTTTGAGCAAATTTTTTTTTTTTTATATATTTCATTATTATTATTATTTTTTTATTTTTTTATATTTTTTTTATTTTATTTTAACCAAATTAGAACTATATTCGGATGCTGGGAATGAATTCGGATGCAATGTAAATCATTCGAATGAGTTTGAGAGCATTCGAATGAAGGCTTCAAAATTTTTGAAGAAACAGAAGATTCATTCGAATGGATTTGGAAAGAGAGAAATTCATTCGAATCAATTTTGAACAGTAATCTTCAATTACAAAGGAATTTAGCCCCTTATTCGAATGCAACAGTAATTTCATTAGAATGAATTTTGGATTTATTCGAATACAGCAGAGACTATTCGAATGTTTTCATGCTTTTTCATTAACAGCCCACAGGGCATTCGAATGGATTACAAAACATTCGAATGGCTAACTCATCCGGATACAGAATTCGAATAACAGCAAAGCTTCATTTTTTTTTCTTGTTTTTTTTTTTTTTTTTTCAAAAACAAATCAAACAAACAACCACAGTTAAGCATGAATCAATGGTACCTCACCCCCCCAACTTGAATTATGTATTGTCTTTAAACACAACAACACAAAAAAAGAAATACCTGGATGGTGAAATACCCTTAGACACAGTAAGAAAGTTGAGTTTTAGGAGTACCTGGTGTCTTCAATGCAGAAAAGATCCATATGCTTACTTGGGTATTGCTAGTAGCCTTCATTGCACGTGTGGATCCGTGGGCTTCCTTCAACATTTGAGTCAAGATAAAGAGTGAAAACAGTTCATGAAAGCAAAACAATAAAATTTCTCCCTGTTTTTTTTTTATTTATCATTATTATTATTTTTTTTTATGTTACTAACCACTACCCAATG
Source organism: Diospyros kaki (assembly GCA_036245055.1). Taxonomy (NCBI): domain Eukaryota; kingdom Viridiplantae; phylum Streptophyta; class Magnoliopsida; order Ericales; family Ebenaceae; genus Diospyros; species Diospyros kaki. Next base: position 13,041,228 of record BSEG01000003.1, read on the forward strand.
GGTGGATCTGTAAGATCCACGTTCTCTTCTTGTTCATTCAAAGACTCATAGTAGGGTTTCAGACGTTGGCCATTCACTTTGAACACCTGACCAGATTGAAGATTTTCAATATCAATTACACTATGAGATGAGATGGCACGAATTTTGAAGGGTCCAGTCCATCTTGACTTGAGTTTACCAGGAAACAGATAGAGCCTAGAATCATAGAGTAGCACATGTTGACCTATACAAAAGTTCTTTCTATTAATGTGTTGGTCATGCAATTTCTTCATGTGCATCTTAGAAGACTTGGCATTCTCATATGCCTCGTTTCTAAGTTCCTCAAGCTCATTCAGCTGCAACTTCCTCTTAAATCCTACCTCTTCTAAACTTCCATTCATTCTCCTGATGGCCCAGTAAGCCTTGTGCTCAACCTCTACTGGCAGATGACATGGTTTTCCATAAACCAGTCGATAGGGAGACATGCCCAATATGGTTTTATATGCAGTTCTATATGCCCAAAGAGCATCTATTAACCTCAGAGACCAATCCTTTCGGTTGGAACTGACGGTTTTTTCCAAAATGCGTTTGATCTCCCTATTTGCCAATTCTGCCTGGCCATTAGTTTGAGGGTGGTATGGAGTTGACACTTTATGAACTACCCCATACTTTTTCATTAGTTCTGCCACTGGCTTGTTACAGAAGTGAGAACCACCATCACTGATGATGGCACGAGGCATTCCAAACCTACTGAAAATGTTTTCCTTTAAGAATTTCACTACTATTCTGTGATCATTTGTCCTTGTTGGAATTGCCTCAACCCACTTGGAGACATAGTCTACAGCAAGCAGGATATATTCATACCCAAGTGAGTTAACAAAAGGGCCTATAAAGTCCATTCCCCAACAATCAAAAATTTCAAGAATTAAAATGGGCTGCAAAGGCATCATACCTCTCTTTGTTAAACTCCCTAATCTCTGGCATCTATCACATGACAAGCAAAACTGGTGTACATCCCTAAACATGGTAGGCCAGTAAAATCCACTTTGTAAGATTTTTGCCACGGTTTTCCGGGTAGAGAAATGGCCTCCACAAGCTAGGGTGTGACAGAAGTTCATTACACTGTGTTGCTCATATTCTGGAATGCATCTTCGCACAATCTGGTCAGCACAATATTTAAACAGATATGGTTCATCCCAAAAAAATGTCCTGACTTTTCTAAAAAACTTTTGTCTATCCAGCTTAGTCCAATGACCGGGAACTGAACCTACAGCCAAATAATTGGCTATATCAGCATACCAAGGGGCAGTAGTCAATGTACTCACATGCAGAAGATGTTCATCAGGAAAATTATCATGAATGGGACCCTCGTAAGATTCTGACCTGGAATTCTAGACAGATGGTCAGCCACAACATTTTCCACCCCCTTTTTATCCTTAATTTCTATGTGAAACTCTTGGAGTAATAGAATCCACCTAATGAGGCGTGGTTTGGCATTTTGCTTGGTGAGCAGGTATTTCAAAGCAGCGTGATCTGTATAAACAATCACCTTTGACCCCACCAAGTATGACCTAAACTTGTCCAATGCAAATACCACGGCCAACAATTATTTCTCTGTGGTGGTGTAGTTTTTCTGAGCTTCATTCAAAGTTCTACTGGCATAGTAAATGACATGGGGCTTCTTTTCTTTACTCTGTCCTAGCACAGCCCCTATGGCATGATCACTTGCATCACACATCAGCTCAAAAGGTAAAGTCCAGTCAGGAGGTTGTATGATTGGTGCAATAACAAGTGCATGTTTTAGTTTTTCAAAAGCACTTTGACATTTTGGAGTCCACTCGAAAGGAACGTCTTGAGATAAAAGACAACACAAAGGTCTTGCTATTGTACTAAACGAGGCAATGAATCTCCTGTAAAAGCCAGCATGACCAAGAAAAGATCTAATATCCTTGACATTTCTGGGGGCTGGAAGCTTCTGAATGGCTTCAACTTTGGCTTTATCTACTTCTAGACCCCTGGATGAGACTATGTGTCCTAAGACGATGCCTTGGTTAACCATGAAATGGCATTTTTCCCAGTTGAGCACAAGATGAGTCTCTTCACAACGAATCAAAACTTTCTCCAGATTCTTCAAACACAAGTCAAAACTACTTCCATAGACTGAAAAATCATCCATAAACACCTCCACAATATGCTCGGCCATTTCACTAAATATACTCATCATGCACCTTTGGAAGGTGGCAGGAGCGTTACACAACCCAAATGGCATACGTTTATATGCAAATGTCCCAAAAGGGCATGTGAAGGTTGTCTTTTCTTGATCTTCCAATGCTACATCAATCTGGTTATAACCTGAATATCCGTCCAAAAAGCAATAGAATGCTTGCCCTGCTATCCTTTCAAGTGTTTGATCTAGGAATGGAAGAGGAAAATGGTCCTTCCTGGTCATTGAATTGAGTTTTCTATAGTCTATACACACACGCCAACCTGTTTGAAGGCGGATTGGAATTAACTCATTCTTCTCATTTTTCACCACAGTAATTCCAGACCGTTTAGGAACAACTTGGATTGGGCTTACCCACCTTGAATCAGATATCAGGTAAATAATACCTGCATCCAGTAATTTGAGCACTTCTTTCCTAACCACTTCTTTCATATTGGGATTTAGCCTTCTCTGCATTTGTCTCACTGGTTTTGAATTTTCTTCTAAGAAGATCCTATGGGCGCAAATCAGAGGGCTGATTCCATGCAAGTCAGATATGGTCCATCCCAAAGCCTTCCTATGTGCTCTCAGCACTTCTATCAACTGCACTTCTTGTTGGGTACTTAGACTAGAAGAAATGACTACTGGGTACGTCTCTCCTTCTCTTAAAAAGGCATACTTCAACTCATTTGGAAGTGGCTTCTTTTCAGGCATGGGCAGATGAGTCACAGAGGTTGGTGGTGTGAGCAATGGTTCTACAGGTTCTTGCTTAGGAATCTATTGAGCTATCGGCATCTCTCCTTCCTCACTGCTAACCTCCAAGTGATTACCTCATTTCACTGTTTGAGTGACAAATTCCTTCTCAAAGTACTCTTCAGACAGAGTTTGAATCAAATCCACCTCTTCTATCTCACTTTTAGTGTTCTGTTGCTTGGAAATTCTAAAGATGTTCATCTCCACAGTCATGTTTCCAAACGACAGTTTCAAGACTCCATTTCTACAATTAATGATTGCATTGGAAGTTGCTAGAAATGGTCTCCCCAAAATCACAAGAACGGGTGGTTGTGGACCATGGTGGGGTTGAGTATCTAGAACTATAAAGTCTACTGGAAAGTATCCACCTGAACTAAGACATCTTCCACAATACCCCTAGGGACTTTAACAGACCTGTCTGCCAGTTGCAGAGTGACTCTAGTAGGCTTAAGTTCTCCCAAACCCAACTGCTGATAGACACTATAAGGCAACAGGTTGACACTTGCCCCTAAATCTAAGAGCACTTGGTCTACCTTCTGACTTCCTATTATGCACGAGATGGTTGGACACCCTGGGTCCTTGTATTTGGGGGGTGTTTTGAATTGCAAGATGGAGCTTACTTGCTCAGTCAGGAAGGCTTTACCATGCACGTTCACTCTTCTCTTCACTGTGCAAAGATCTTTTAGGAATTTAGCATATGAGGGTGTTTGTTTGATAGCATCCAAGAGTGGAATATTGATCCTAACTTGCTTAAACACCTCATAGATATCAGCGTTTTGTTGTTCCCTTTTTGTAACACTCAATCTTTGAGGGAAAGGAGGTTTAGGATGATATTGGCTTTCTTTCTCAATGTCCTTACCTTTTCCTTCTTCTTTTTGTTTTTGCTTGTTTTTTTTCTTTTTCATTGTTTTCATTTTTTTCTGAGATTGGCTCCTGTTCTTCTGCTTTCTCTTTCTCATCAACATTTTGGCTTATCCTAAGATCACTTGGTTTTTCAATTACCTTTCCACTTCTTAGGATAGTCACAGATTGGACTTGTTCATGTGCATTACTTTCACCACTAGAAGATTCCACCTGATTTGTTTGCCTAACTGGATTAGGGTTAGTTTGAGAAGGGAATCTTCCAGGTTCTCTCACACTTAGAGTTTGGGTCAACTTTGTTATCTGACCCCTCATATCTTCCATTGCTCTGTTGGTTTGCTCTTGACTTTTTGCAAGTTGGGCAACTTGATTGTTGACACCTGTTTGGTTCGCATAAATTGATGAAAGGTATCTTCTAATGATCTCTTATGCGGAGGCTGGTATGTATTGGAAGAAGAGCTTTGATTTTGATGGAAAGATTGTTGATGTGCAGGGAAGGAATTTTGAGGGTGATTTCCATGATCATGTCTCCATGACAGATTGGGGTGGTTCCTATTATTGGAGTAGTATGGATTGTAGTTTTGGTTGTTCCCGTAATAGGTTCCACCTTGATTTTGGTTCTGTCTTCCCTCAAAATTGTGTGAGTGGTTGGCATTAGATTGCCCATACAATACCTCCTTGAATGCAGGTAGAGTAGGGTATTCTTCGGCTGCATGGTCTATTGTTTCACACACTGCACATTTCACTTCCAATTGTTTAACAGATTGCTCTCTTTTGGGCTCCATATTTTCAACTTTTCTTGTCAAGGCAGTCAGCCTCGCATGCAAATCATCATTTTCACTCAACTGGTGCCTCCCTCTTGATTGTAAATTTTCTCTTTGATCACTAGAAGAAGTTAAACCAACTTCCCAGTTTCTGGTATTTTCAGCCAATGTGTCAAAGAAGTGGATTGCTTCTTCTGGAGTTTTGTCATAAAACTCTCCATTACACATTGTAGAGACTAACATTTTTAGTTGGGGAGTGAGTGAGTCATGGAAGAAGCTGACTACTCTCCATTGCTCAAAGGCATGGTGTGGACAAGTATGGAGGAGATCTTTAAATCTTTCCCAGGCTTGAGCAAAGTTCTCATTCAACTTACAGGCGAAGTTCATGATTTGCCTTTGGAGAGTTGCAGTTCTATTAGCAGGAAAATATTTTTTTAGGAATGTTGCCTGCATCTCTCTCCAAGTCCCTATAGATCTAGGAGGAAGAGTACCCAACCACTTTTTTGCTTTGTCTTTTAATGAGAATGGGAAAAGTTTTAACCTAATGACATCCTCGTTTGCAGTGTGGTCCATGCAAGTGCTGCAAACCTCCTCAAATTCCTTCATATGAGTGTAAGGATTCTCCGAATCCATGCCATGGAATGTTGGCAACAATTGAATTGTGCCAGGTTTAAAGTTAAACCTATGGTGATTGACAGGAAGGATGATACATGAGGGTGTTGTCTGCCTAGGAGGGTGTAGATAATCCCTAAGAGGCCTAATTATCTCCTGATCAACAGGGTCATTTCCACCATTCTCATCACCATGTTCAGACATATTATCGTGTTGAGACATGAGCACATACAACAATGAAAGTTCAAACAGGCAGAGAGTTATCAGAGAAGAGAAGTTAGAGAATAGGAATTAATAAACAAAAAAGAACTAGGGATAGTTATTTGGCTTACCTTAACCTCCCCGGCAACGGCGCCAAAATTTGTTGCTCCACTCACTCTGTATTTATTACTTTTTGTATTTTTCTTTTGCTTTCTTAGCTGGTTTAGCAACCTTTTGTGTTCACAATCAAAATGAGGTGATTAGACTCGCCAGTGCACGAGTGTGATTGTAGCAGAAAACTTATTTGTTATTTTTCCGGGCAAGACCGGGTCGATTCACAGGGAGATTACTCATGGAAGGAGATAACCACACCAGTTCTTTCAACAAAGAAGTGAGATTAAGCTAAATGTATATAAATGTATCTGGATATGAAGAGGTCTTGGGTCAAGACAGATATGGTGCCAAACCCAACTGATTTTCCATATAGCTCTCTGTAATGTAACTGACAGCTCAAGTGGCTTGAGTTTACAACCGTTAAATGCACTTCTGAGATGATAATAACTCTTGATTTAAGCAACCTCCATACATGGCATGGAGATTCTACGTCAAGCAGCTATTATAAATCAGTGTATAAATAACATTTTTACAAAATGATTGCTCGGGGCTTGGGTATGAGAACGTTTCCAGGTTAAGAAGCTCTCATACATGGCATGGGAACTCTAGTTTAGGAATACGAACCAATCCAAGCCTGAGATTTTTAATAACATTTCTCAAACCCCTTTTACGTTGGTTACTTAATCATTTGAAGTTCTGCTATATTGATTCATCAGTGGCTTTGGGTACCTTCTCTGCCTTAACCCAAGAATCGAGTTAGCCACACATCTTCATGGGAAGTGCACGACTAAAGCTATTCTCAACGGATGAATGCGAGATTTTTCAAGTAAAGAAAATGAAACCAGAATCAAAATACTAAAGATTGAAATAAACTAATGCTGTATCGTTTACTGAAATGAACTACAAGCTAAATCAGAAAATGAAAATGGACTTGTGAAAGTAAGAACAAAGCTGAGAACTAACTAGAACAAACGAAAGAACTGAAGTGCCATTCGTTCTCTACAATTACAAAGTAAAAACTAATGATGAATGATACGAGAGAGATCAGTCAACTCAGTTAAAGGGTCTATTTCTCTCCACTGCTACTGTCTTCTTTTTGTATTTTCTTCTAAGTAACGTCTTCTCTTTTTCTCCTTTTGATTCCAAAGAATGTCGACTCTATTTTAAGCTTTCAACTCATGGAGGTGGGGTCTATTGTTTCAGAAAGTTGGTGGAATTTACCTTAGAGCCACCGCGTTTATTTGCGTGTGCCAGACCTTGCTTCGGATACTCATTCGAATGAGTCGGCAGCAACATTCGGATGAATCTTGATGTTCTTCTGTTTTCTCAGACCATTCGAATTGATTGAACTCCCATTCGAATGAATTTCTGAATTTACTGTTCCTTACACGGTGATTTTCTCACTCATTCGAATGAAACAGTAGTTTCATTCGAATGAATTTCCAATTTTTCACTTGAGTTCTTCACTGCATCCGAATGACATGGGAGGCATTCGAATCTTGAGTCATAATGCCGTTTCTTATTCGAATTACTCACCCTCCATTCGAATGGATTTTCTTCCTTCTGCCATTGCATTCGAATGATCTAAGACTTCATTCGGATATGCCTTCATATCTTCTGAACGATATGCTTATTCGAATTTCTTCAAACCCTCAACTCATTCGAATGGTTTGGCTGCATTCGAATGCCTGAGAAGCTTCCATCCGCTTTGATCCTTATTCGAATATCTTCCGGTGATACGATTGAATAGCTTTATCTTTATTGGAACACCTTCATCTCCTTGCTCTTCTTTCTTCTTTAAATCATGCCCTTGGAACTTTAAGCCATATCTTTCATCTCTTCTTCTTCTTTTGAGCTGCAATAAGCATTTTCTGAAGATTTTAGCTTGATCAAATGGATTAGAGGGCAATGAAATGTAACATTTTGTTGCATTTTTTTGAGCATCAATCAGTATGCCTCTAGCATAAGGGTTCAATGAGATATGGTAGCTGGATTGGTTAAAATTTGAGAAAGAGATCCAAGTTTCAGGAGATGGTTTGTTGGAGTGGAAATGTGCAACTCGGATAAGTGTTGCTCGATAACGAGAGTTAAGGATGATAGTTCAAGTGTGGCTTGGGTGAGAACTTGAGATGTTCTCCCAAGAAAAGCTGAGTATGATGTATCACCAGAAAGAGAGAGCCATGGAGGAAAATGTCAAGTTAGAAGATGAGTCCTACAACTTGGAGTGGAAGCGTGAGTTCCACAGTTGTGGCTAGGGTGATTCTCAGTGAGTGGAGGCTAATTGAAGTAAGGGTCAATGATTGCTAGTATAGTGCCTATAGGAATATTGTGTTTCCTGCGAGCCAACAACTCAGCTAGGTTTAATCAAATGGAATTCGATGGATCTGAGCGTGAATTTGAGATGTCGCCAATGGGTAGAGTGAGAGCTCAAATGAGTAATCTTATGGGAGGAGATTAGTCCTCATGAATGGGGGGTTTCGATGTTAATTCGATTACTCGATTGTTGTAAGTGATACAGTTAGGGAAAAAGCCTTGGGGTGTAGGCAATTGAAGAGAATTAACCTCGTGGCTAAGGGTTTATGGTTGAGAAAGAATTCAATAGGTGGGCGTAGTTAGTGAGCCAATGTGGTTGTTGACAGAATGACGTGTGCCCAATTGGGGAGTAAGGTATGAGAATCATTCGGGAGAAGCTAAAGTTTCTTGTGGATTAGTAAGCCATTTAATGAATGGCAAGGTAATGAGGGAAAAGGCTAATCCAAAATTGAGATCATTCAGGTTGTGATGAACTGTGAGATTAAAGATGCGTTAGCCTTGAAAGAGTCTCTTTGTGATCATGGTATTGGTATTGACAAGGAGGGCAAGGAGAACCATTAGGCATGGTAGAATCTCTAAAGTCAAGTGTCAATGGTAAGTTGAGTTAGATTGAGGTGGCTATGAAGTCTCATGACTTTGAGGGTGAGGTTATCGTAAGGATCATGGAAGTTGGAAATTAAAATGTTCCAATGGAAGTTGTGGTCAAGTTGGTGAGCTTGGCGAGGTGATTGTTATAAGGGCGATGGATTGACCGTGATGGGTTACTGCAGAGGAGGTAGGACTCGAAGGCCAAAGTCCTACTGCAGGTGCGATGCAATCAATGACGGACCTGAACCATGCTGGTGGGAGCTGGTGTTGGGCCAATGTATGGGAGTAACACAATGGTGAGGACCGGGTGTTGGCTCGCCTAATGCACAAGGCAATACGGTGATTGTGTGAATGGTCAGGGGTTGAAGATCTGTCGCTCGCACGACAAGGGTGACGAAGGCTATGGTTGGTTCTACAGCACAACAATGAGTAATAAATTTCAGGTCTGGGTCTAGCATCTTCAGAGGGGATTGCCAATGAGAGTCCCCAGGTATGGGTAAGTGACCCTTGTGGGTGAGTAAGGTTGGCTTATAAGAAGAGTGTAATGCCCTAGAATTTGATGTAAAGCTTGAATGTTACAATAAAGTGAATGGTATTTTGAAAATGTGAAAAGAGATCAGAAGTACCTAGGGAAAAGAATTAACAAGATATGATCTTATGATTAAAGTGTTTCAAATGGAAGTTTAAAGCTAAAGTGTAAACATAAATGGTTTCAAGGCATTGACGTAATAAGGAAAGGAGGAAACCGGACCTAAGTACAAATGTCATAACTTGTAAAGGGCGAGTGTGTTTCCAACTAGAGGGAATAATTGCGATGATGACTCCTTATTCTAGAAGACATGAGTTGGAGAGATAGGATTGGTTTTAGGAAACTTTACCCTAAAGTCTTTGTAGTAATGATTGTTTTTTGCCCCAAAAGTCTTAAGTGGCATGATTTGGAAGGCTATGAGTGGCTTGGAAGAGGAGAGATAAGGGTTTTGTGGGTTCTTATCCTAAAGCCACATGAGGGAGAGATTTGGTGGCCTAGGATTGGAAGGAAGTGAAAACTTGAAGAAGAAGATGAAATCAAAGAGCAAAAATCAAAGATTGTAATGATTGATTTTACCCCAAAAGTCTAAGATGACATAACTTGGAAGGCTAGTATTGGAGAAGATAATAGTGCTTATCCTAAAGGCCACATGGGAGTGTATTTGGAGGCTAGGGATTGGAAGGAGTGGAGACTTGCTTTGAAAGATAGAATCAAAGAAGGAAAATTTCAAAGATGGTAATGATTGCTAGGGTAGAAAATGAGTAACTTAGGGGCTAAGAGATATCTTGAAGATTTGGGATTTGAGAAGCTATATAAAGGGGAGAAGGAGAGGCCACGTGAAGCTAAAGTGCAAGAAAGAAAACAAGTGCAAGAAATCCAAAGAAAAGCAAAGACGGGAAGATAGAGATACCTGATCGAAAAGCGGAAAAAACGGAAAGGAAATCAAAGAGGTAAGCTAATTTTCTTTCAGCAGGGTCGTAGAGCACTGAAAGGGGAGTCCATAGGTTCAAGCGAAAGGTGAATCGAGGTTAAAATGAATAAGATATAGCCGTTTTAATTTTAGGTGCAGAATTCGTAAGAAGGAAGGAGACAGTGCGTGCATCACACGCGCCAGCCACTGCTGTGCATGACCGCGTGTGTCCATCCTTCTGGTGGAGCGTGAGAGCACGTGGCAGGGCCTATTCCTCTGTAATTTTTTAGTTTTATCCCTTAAATTATTTTCTACCATGCTATGTAAAAATATCTCGAGTTGGTGACCCTAACTGTATGAAGTTGCAGCTAAATTAGGGAAAAATTCCTCTAAATAGCAAGCAAGCAGGACCAACAGCTAGTGTGAGTGGTTTCTTACCTTATTTGAGCTTCATGTTGATCATTTCTTGAATCACTTGTGTTGAGTGTGGACCTACTCACTTGCTCTCTTTGTTTAGCATGTTTCTTCTCTTATTTCATCACTTCATGGCATGTGGTTTTTGTGGCAAGTTAGTGGCCACCATGAGTGGCTCTTAAAGTCACATATGCCTGTTTGAGGTGAGCATGGCATACGCGGGGGTGATTGCAACACCCTGGCAGGGCTTCCACAAAAGGGGGTTTCATTTTGCATACTTGCATTTCATACATGATCTATTTCTTTCTTAAAACCATCTCACTTAGATTCATGTGATCTAACTTGGGTTGATGCCCCTGGAACGTTCCGCGTTCCAGGTATGTTTGATATGTCAGGACTAAGGAGGCGAGCGAGGCAAACGGGAAAGAAACTATGGACGCTTAATACTTTTCTGTTGTCTTATGTAATCTTATTCTGAAGTGTTGTAATAATTAGGAGATTATACTTCTCTTTCTTATGTTAGACTTAAACTCTATCGTAATGAAAGGCTTGTGCATGTTATGCTTGTATGGGAACCCTTTTAAACTTTCTGACAGGTTTGATCCATGTTTTTCGCTGCTTAGGGTTTCCTAACACCTTTTGGGCAACTAGGTCTATACCTTTCCTGTGATACTGGGGTCAAGGAGGTGTTACAAAGAGCCTCAGTATCTCTATCGAGTATGGAAAGAATCCCTAGTAAGAGAATGATATGATGCATGCATCGGTAAGCTCAAGGTGTGGACTCGAGTAGTGCATGTTATAGGCTGAAGCTCGAAATTACCCAGTATGATGTATGAGTATGTGGTAGATGCCTAAGTCATAGCGATAAGTGAAGCCGATTGGTTAAGATTGCAAACAATGTGAGGAAATGGTTGATTATGGATGAAAGAGCTAGATGGATGCTTCCCATACAATGATGGCATGATTATGGTCTATCGGTCATGGGATGTTGCTATGAGGATCGACTCAAGCTATCGAGGTGAATGATTGATGATGAAATGCGATGGTTGGAAGGGTGTATGCGGGCATCAAGAATGATAGTGTCGCGGTAAATCAATGCAGAGACGTTGTTATGTTTGATCAGCATAAAAATCATGGCTGTGTGTGATCGGCAAGGGAAACATTACCATGGGGGATTGACGTAAAATCGTGTTGACTGAACAATGATGCAATGTTATTGAGTTAGATTGGCATTGTCATGTTTCGGTTAGAATTGAGGTAGAAAATGGGAAGTTGGTTGCAAAGTGATGTTTTTAGATAGTTGAAATCCATCAAGAAGATAGACACTATTGTGGTAGTTGTTGGAGTTATGCCCCATAAGCCAATTATATTTTATGTAATTGATCATACTTTTCATTGGGATTCTTTTCTTCAATCAATTGTTATTGCAAGGCATTATGTTTTATTTGTCATTGATGGATGTCATCATTATTTATTACAATCTATACTTGACAAAGTCCATAGATTATATATGCTCATAGAATATGGTCGTGCATAGAGATGACGATCTTGAAACATACCTTATAAGTCTTGATCTTAAATGTTCCTAGTTATAGAGTTATTAGGAATGAACACTAATAACTCGAATAGACTAACACATATGATGCATGCTCAATCAGGAGAATGTATTGTTTTATGGACATTGGTATGAGGACACTAGTGCATATATGTGGGTGCTTATTATAAGAATAAATACACTGAACTGAATCGCTACAAAATTCCTAATGGTTCTTGGTTAATGTCGAATTGGAATTCTTGTATTGCAATTGTCCAGATTGATCCTTAGACTTGAGACATCACGGTAGTCTTATATTTGACGGTTACGCCTTGGTGCTTTTTGGATTCTAAAGGAGTTGTTGACAAACTGTCACTGGGCATGGCCTTATCACATATGAAGGGTTGTGAATGTTGATATAGGATTCATCACTTATCGTTAAGATGAGAGGATGTCCTATGTATTCCAATGATCTCATGGCTGAGGAAATCCTTGGCCAAGGTGAGGTGGAAATCAAAAGGTGTTTTGATTTCACCTATCAAGTCATAAATTTGGAATGAATACGTAGTTATTGAATGATTAGGATTTGGTCATATAACCATACCCTAAATTGAATTGGAACATTGATTGATGAAAGGATTTTACTACATAGTAATTGTAATTGAAAAGGTCCATGTTTATTTCATCATTAGCTAGGTATTCATGACATGTTACTAGACGTTAACCATGACATGTAGGGATTTTAGAATTAATTTGATTAATTCTAAAACTATTAATTAAGAAGTCCATGAGATGTTTTTAATTAAACCAATGAGTTGGGCCCTAATGTAGCCCAATAGAGTTGACTCCTACATCTAGTCTAATAGTGGACCTAAGGGATCACACACTTAGATCGAGCCCATTCCACAATTAAAATAAAAAAATGTGAGAGAGAGCCGGCCCAATGTGATTAGGGGTCGGGCCTAAAGTGTTTAGGGTTTTCTATGGAGTGATTAGGGTTTTTGACCTTTATATATATATCGCTTAAGAAGCTAAAAATGGAGGAAGAAAAGTTCAATTTCTCTCAATACGTCTAGGGTTGCTAGCATGACCAAGGACGTTGTGGAAGGATCGATTGTGTGGACTGACTTGGTGGAGATTGCACTTGCGTCTCTGCGGATCGGAACAAAAATTGAATCAAAGGCTGCACGGTCCAGTTCCTAATAGTAGTTGCATGTTATGACTAGCAGCTAGTTGTGAGATTTGGCGAGAGGCCAAATTGGTGTCAATGATGAATATCCTCGAGAGTTAGAGGACTGGTAACCTAAGTAGAAGCTTGAGTGGTGGTAACTTGAGCAAATGATGAGTAATGACGACTCTGTGGGATTTCTATGTTTTATAATGAGGAAATGGCTTGAGAACAGGATTGTCTTGAGCAAAGGAATTGTGAAAGTGAATTTTGAGGATGAAATTCTTTTTAAGGGGGGTGGGATGTAACACCCTATGTTACCAGTGTTAAAGGAATGAAAGAAAATTTTGAAAATGCCCTTTGAGAAAGAAGTAAGGAATGAGGTGATAAATGGCCGAATTGTGATTGATAATCAAAAACATCAAAATTTTGTCAAAATTTTTATTGATCCATAATCAATTTAATGAGCTAAAATGTAAAAAATACTTGTTTGCAGGACTCAATGGAAGATAAGGATCGATGATCAAGATAACTCATTTGGGGCATGATCGAGTATAGTCAAAGGAAGATGAGTAACTCAAGAAGAAAAGTAAAAGAAGCAACCAAGGTAACTCATTCGAATGAACCTTGTAGTCATTTGAATGAGAAGACCACCGAGTACTCATTCGAATGAGGATAGAGCAATTCAGATGTGAAGCAGTGAATATCAAGGTCATTCGAATAAGCCAAATTCATTTGGATAAAAATAAACCCATTTGAACGTTGCCAAATTCATTCGAATGCATTAAAGAAATCAAAGAGAAAAATCAGAAATTCATTCGAATATGGTTACTGTTACATTCGAATGATAAAGGAAATCAATGCGGAAATGAACAGTGCAAGGGAAAATTCATTCGAATGACCCTTACACTCATTCGAATGATGAGAGGAACTCAAGAGATTTAAAGCCGTCCATTCAAATGTCTCATCCACTCATTCGAATGACACCCCGAAGAAAGCCTTCAAATGAGCAAATTAACGTGGTGGCACAAGCGGTAAATTCAACCAACTTTTTGAGCAACTTTACACCAAGTGGTCCCCTCTCCTCCATGCGCAACAAGCTTAAAAAGGGATGATCCTCCTCGGAATCAAGACAATAGGGACAAGAACAAAAAACTTATTTTTATGCTTAGAATCAGATAGGAATCAGTAGAGTAGTATTTTCTTTACGTTCTGCATGTTTGTCTGTACCTTTTAAATCTGTACTTTAATTCTTGTTCTTCATTTTGTTCTTCAAGTTTACTACAATTTCATTACTAGTTGTAGTTCTTTTCTTTTCCTTCAGCATTCAATACAACACTAGTTTATTTTACAGTTATCCTTGTTGTTCGTTTTCATCTTCTGTTCATTACATATCTGATGAGTTTCGTTTAAGTTATTTATATTTCCATGAAGATGTGTGGTTAACTATGAACTTGGGGCAAGGCAAGGATAGTGTCCAAAGCCTTTGATTACCCAAGGTAGCCGAACTTCAAATGTTTAATAACAGAAACTAAGAAAGCTTGAGAGTTGTTCTTCATAAAACTTTAGGCTTGGATTGGCTCGTTTGCCTAACCTAGAGTCTTCATGTCATGTATGAAGGTTAGTTAACTTGGAAATGCTCTCATACCCAAGCCCGAATGATCATCTTTGCAAAACGTTATTTACACACTAATTTATGATAGCTTGTTAACATAGAATCCTCCATGCCATGTATGAGAATTGCTAGAACTAGAGTTATCATTATCTCGGTAGTGTATTTAACGATTGAATTTCCAGTAATCTGAACATTCTGTTATCCTTAAGAAAGCTATATGGGAATCAGTTGAGCTTGGCACTTGAATTGTCTTGACCCAAGATTTCTCCATATCCAGATACCAGATAATTCCTACCAGTCTAAACAATTCTCATATTCTTTAAGCTGATTGAGTTGGTGTGATTATCTCCTTCCATGAGTAATTTCCCTGTGAATCGACCTGGACTTACCCGAAAAAAATAAATTTCTGCTACGATAACACTCGTGCACTGACGAGTCTAAATGCCTCACCCTTTTCTTTGATGATTTGATTTGCTAAATAATCTTTGTTATAACTAAAGAAAGGATAAAAAGTGACAATACAGGGTGAGTGATGCAGCAAATTTTGGCGTCGTTGTCGGGGAGGTTAAGGTAAGAAAGTAATCATTCCCAGTTCACTCTGCTCATTTTATTGTTTCTTTTCAGTTTTAGTTTAATTTTAGTTTGGTGTTGTGCATGAGACTTAGATATGGTAGAATGGTGGAACAAGAATTGCATTCGGAAGACACTCTATCTGATTTTGAGCTTTCACTATTGCATTCACTCATGTCTCAACACAACAACATATCTGCACATGGTAGTGACAATGGTGACCTGATCCCATTAATCAGGAAATGATCAGACCCCTTAGGGAGTATCTCCATCCTCCTAGGCAAACAACTCCCTTATGCATTATTCTTCCCATCAATCATCATAGGTTCAATTTGAAGCCTGACACCATCCAATTGTTGCCAACTTTCCATGACATGGATTCTGAAAATCCATACACCCATATGAAAGAGTTTAAGGAAGTATGTAGCACCTGTATGGATCATACAATGAATGAGGATGTCATAAGATTGAAGCTCTTTCCATTTTCACTTACGGATAAGGCTAAGATGTGGTTGAACACTCTTCCACCTAGGTCTATAGGAACCTGGAGGGAAATGCAAACAACATTTTTGAAAAAATACTTCCCAGCCAATAGAACTGCCACTCTCCAGAGGCAGATTATGAACTTTGTGTGCAAACCCAATGAGAAATTTGCTCAAACGTGGGAGAGGTTTAAGGACCTTCTTCATGCTTGCCCACACCATGCTTTTGAACAATGGAGAGTGATCAGTTTCTTTCAAGATGCTCTTAGTCCTCACTTGAAAATGCTAGTGTCCACCATGTGTAATGGTGAGTTTTATGAGAAAACTTCGAAGGAGGCGTTCCAATTCTTTGATACATTAGCAGAAAACACTAGACATTGGGAAGTGGGACCAATATCTTCTAATGACTCAAGAGAAAATCCACAGTCTAGAGGTAGGTACCAACTGAGTGAGAGTGATGATCTGAATGCTAGGATAGCTTCCTTGATAAGAAAAATTGAAAGTCTGGAAACCAAGAAAATATAGTCTATTAACCAAGTGGAAGTGAAATGTGCGGTTTGTGACACAACAAAGCATAAGACTGAGGAATGTCCTAAGTTACCTGCTTTCAAAGAGGTATTGTATGGACAAACAAATAACACACATCCACACAATTTTGAGGGAAGGAAAAATCAAAATCAAGGGGGAAACTATTACGGGCATAACCAAAACTACAACTCATATCATCCAAATAATAGAAACCACCCAAATTTTTCTATGAGAAATGATTCCACAAATTATTCTCAACCACCCTTCCCTGCACAACAATCTTTCCAACAAAATCGAGGTTCCTCATCCAATACTTACCAACCGCCTCATAAGAGACCTTTGGAGGACACCCCGCATCAATTCATCCAGAGCCAAATAGGAATTAATAATCAGGTTGCCAAAACTCAAGAGCAAACAAACTGAGCCATGGAAGCCATTAGGAGCCAGTTGACAAAGCTAACACAAACATTGAGTGTGAGAGAACCCGAAAGGTTTCTATCCTAATCTAATCCTAACCCAATTAGGCAAACCAACTAGGTAAAAGCTTCAAATAGTGAAACCAACACTCATGAACAAGTTCAAGCAGTGACTGTCTTAAGAAGTGGAAAATTAATTGAAAAACCAACTGATCCTAGGATAAGTTAACTTGCTGTTGAAGAAGAAGAACCAAAAGATCATGAACCCACCGTGGAGAAAAATGAAAAAAATAAAAAAAATGAAAAAGAAAAAGAAGATGGGAAAGGTAATAACATTTCAAGAAAAGAAATTCAATATAGACCCAACCCACCTTTTCCACAAAAGTTGAATCATTTGAAAAAAAAAAAGCAACAAAATATGAAGTGTTTAAGCAAGTGAGAATCAACATTCCACTTTTGGATGCAATAAAACAAACACCATCATATGCCAAGTTTTTGAAAGACCTTTGCACTGTAAAAAGAAAAATAAATGTGCATGAAAAAACATTTTTGACTGAACATGTCAGTTCCATCTTACAATTCAAGACCCCTCCCAAATACAAAGATCCAAGCTATCCAACCATCTCATGCATCATAGGAAGCTAGAAAGTTAATCAAGCACTTTTAGATTTAGGCGCCAGTGTCAATTTGTTGCCATACAGTGTCTATTAACAATTGGGTCTAGGAGAATTGAAGCCTACCAGAGTCACTCTACAGTTGGCGGATATGTCAGTCAAAGTACCCAGAGGGATAGTGGAGGATGTCTTCATTCAAGTGGACAAGTTCTACTTTCTAGTAGATTTCATAATGTTGGATACCCAGCCTCATCAAGGTCCTCAACCTCCCGTGCCTATTATCTTAGGTAGACCGTTCTTAGCAACTTCAAATGCCATCATCAACTGTAGGAATGGTGTGTTAAAGTTATCTTTTGGGAACATGACTATAGAAATGAATATCTTCAGGGTAGCCAAACGTTAGGACACTGAGAGTGAAGTAAAGGAGGTAGACTTGATCCAAACACTAACCGATGACTATTTTGAAGAAGAGTTCATGAGAAGACCCAAAGAAAGAAATCAAGATTATGAGGAAGTGAGAGAGGTGGAAGTCAAAGGCAAAGAGAGTAAGAATCCCACGTGGATGCCTAGTTTAGAGCCATTAGGGATTTTGGACAATAAGCTCATAGCATTCCCAGTGGTTATCTCTTCTAGTTT
The DNA here is from genome assembly GCA_036245055.1 of Diospyros kaki. NCBI lineage: Eukaryota > Viridiplantae > Streptophyta > Magnoliopsida > Ericales > Ebenaceae > Diospyros > Diospyros kaki. Next base: position 13,059,032 of record BSEG01000003.1, read on the forward strand.
GACACCTCAGCAAGAGCGATAACTGATAGAAGTTCTGAAAGCACATAGGAAGTCATTGGGATGGACTAACACAGATTTGCAAGGTATTAGTCCTTTGATATGTACTCATAGGATATTCTTAGAAGGGGTAAAACCAATTAGACAAATGCAAAGGAGATTGAATCCCAACATAAAAGAAGTGGTTAAGTTGTTAGATGCTGGAATAATTTACCCTATCTCTGATTCTAAGTAGGTAAGTGTAATACCCTTGATAAGTCTTGATAAAATTATCGATTAAGGGAAAAATGGTATATGAAAATTTTAAAAATTTCCCTTGAACCAAAGAGAAGGCACATAATATATATGATGCCTTAGGAGGGGCAAAACGATAACTTGGAGTTCCGTCCCATAAAAAGATAAATTATTTTTGTAGAAATTATTTATATTGGAGAATTGATTTTTGGAGAATTTAATTCTTGATTAAGTGTATGGATAATTAGGAAATTAAAATGGAATCCAAGTATGGTTAGATTTGTGACACTTGGCAAGATCTCATGGAATGAGATTTAATTTAATTTGGGAATAATAAATTTGTTGATTAAGTGTAATGGGACACTTGGCATGATCTTGTGAAGTAAGAGTGGGATTTAAAGAAATGCAAAAAGAAAAAGAAATTAGTCTCTCAAGCATTAAATGAGAGCCATTATGGAGAGAATTAAAAGAAATTCCATATTAAATGGAAATTAGTCATGCATTTATGTGGGAAAATGGTGGATTTAATTAAATACCAAAGTAAAATGAATTATGTCTTTCAAGAGAAATTTAAATAAAATAAAAAATAAAAGATATTAGTCTCCATTAAATGCTTGAAAATTTATGGGATTTAAACTAAATGGAAAATGGAGAAAATGTCAATCTTGAAATTAGTCAAAATTTATTAATTTTAAAAATTTGAGAATTATGGGAATTGGAGAATTAATCCAATGGGTGAGGATTTAGTCTCCAAAGAAAATCAAGGGATGAGATTTAAAGAGACTAGGTCTCTTGGATTGTGTTTCTCTAGAGACTAGAGATGAGTTCTCTTAAAATCAAAGGCTAAGATTGAGTTTGGGAGAAGCACAAGGATTGTGCTTGTATTTGAGGGTTGAGATTGAGTTTCTTGAATTAAAGAAAAACCAATGGCTAAGATGTAATCTTGAGTTTTGGCATGGATTGAGTAAGAAATCTCTATAAATTGGGAGTTGAGATTTTAGTTCAAGGTTTTCCCACATGTTAAGAGAAAGAAAGTAAGAAGAAGATTAGGAGAAGGAAGAAGAAAGGCAAGCAAGAGGTAAGCCTTAGTTTAAACTTCTTCAAGTGTGTAAGAAAGTCCTCATTCTCCTTTCATTCTTTAGTCTTCAAGATCTCTAATGCTTAAGGATATTTTTCCTTAAGGTGGTTGAAAGCCAAAGAGAGAGTCTTGGCAAGTGGAGTCTTGAAGCTTCAAGGATAAAGAGGTAAGGGATGGGTCATCATGGGAAAGAGTCTTGAAGTTTCAAGCATATCTTTCCTATCTTTGAACACATCATGGAGTTTGTGGTTGTGGTTTGTTGATGGGTCATCATGGGAAATCGTGTCCGTGCAATAGGACTTGGTCGTGGCATGCATATCATGTTTTCCCTTGGTTTATGTATATTCCTTCTGCTTTATCTTACATCATGTTGTTTTTAACTGTGGCTTGTTGGTTGTTTGTTATATGTGAACTACCACGGGGACCCGTGTAAGAGGGTTAACCACGCGGGCTCGTGTAATAGGGTTATCTCATGCTTGTGTAAGAGGGCCGAGAGGTTTAGACATGCCAACACCCCAGCATTTGCTATCACAGAAGACTATCTCGTGCTTGTGTAAAAGGGCCGAGTGAGTTGACCATGGCTATGTTCTGGCATGTCTATCTCGTGCTCGTGTAAGGGGGCCAAGAGGTTCCTGGCAGCGCCCTAGCATGGCTATCATTGGGAAGATTTTGTGGCATATCTATATATTATACCTATATGCAGTGTTTTCTTTCTTGTATCACTCACTTAGATGTCATTATCTAACTCGGGTGTTTTTATACCCCTAGAACATTCACCGTTCCAGGTATATGAGATGTACCAGGTGATACAGGTTCCAATGCGAGTAAGGGCAAGAAGGTGGTGCTTGGCTAGCTCTGGGTTTTTATTTCATTATGTACCCATGTTATCCGAGTGATGTATTGTAATAGTAGCTAGGATGCTCAAGCTTGTAATAAGTGTGTGAGTGTCCTACAGTTGTTCTAGGGGTTGTGGTTTTGATGTGCATGCGTGGGTGATATCTCAATTAATGCACTTCAAATGTTGTATGGAGAAGGTGCCATGATAAGGGTTTATTCGCTAGCTTGGGCATGTGTTGCAGTTGTAACTAGAAGTAGTGAGTTGCGTCTTTTGGGTTTATTGAAAGTTGTATCCATTTCCTGTACATACAAAGGAAATATAGTGGAAACCCCTTTTATTTAGCTTTGGTTAAGCTTTCAGGTTCGATCCAAGTGCTTCTGTTGGCAAGGGTTTCCATAATGTCTGTAGGTGATGTTAGCTTATATTTGATATTATTGTGTATTTGGAAAAGTGGGGCGTTACAAAGTCCAACTCAAGTAGTGCCAAAAAGTTCTGGAGTCACTGTAATCCAAAATGAAAAAAATGAGCTCATTCAAACCCGCACCCAAATTGGGTGGCACACGTGCATAGACTATAGAAAGCTTAACTCCATGACTAGGAAAGATCATTTTTCTCTACCTTTCTTGGACTAAGTTCTGGAGAGAATAGCAGGCCAAGCTTACTATTGCTTCTTAGATGGGTACTCGGGGTACAATTAGATAGAAATTACTCTAGAAGATCAAGAGAAGACTATTTTCACATGTTCATTTGGGACATTTGCTTACAGGCATATGCCATTTGGATTGTGCAATGCTCCAGCCACCTTTCAAAAATGTATGATGAGCATTTTTAGTGAAATGGTTGAGCAGATTGTTGAAGCATTCATGGATGACTTCTCTGTTTATGGAAGCAACTTTGAGGCACGCTTGGAGAATCTAAAAAAGTTTTAGCATGATGTGAGGGAACAAATCTGATACTCAATTGGGAAAAGTGTCACTTCATGGTGAAACAAGGCATTGTCTTAGGGCACATCGTTTCATTTAGGGGAATGGAGGTAGACAAGTTAAAAATTGAAGCCATTCAAAAACTCTCCACCCCAAGGAATGTGAAAGACATCAAAAGTTTTTTAGGACATGTAGGATTTTATAGGAGATTCATTGCTTCATTTAACACCATAACAAGGCCTTTGTGCCATTTGTTGTCTCAGGATGTTCCATTTGAATGGACCCTTTCTTATCAAAATGCTTTTGATAAATTGAAAGATGTACTCATCTCAGCACCCATCATCCAACCACCAGACTAGACATTACCCTTTGAGTTGATGTGTGATGCAAGTGATTTTGCAATAGAGGCAGTTTTGGGGCAAAAATGGGAAATAAATCTCATGTCATTTGCTACGCCAGCCAAACACTCAATGAGACCCAAAAGAATTACACAACCATTGAAAAAGAGTTGTTGACTGTTGTGTTTGCCCTGGAAAAGTTTAGATCATACCTGGTGGGATCACATGTCATAGTATACACTGATCATGCTAAATTGAAATACCTTTTTTCAAAACAAGATGCTAAGCCACATCTCTTTAGGTGGATTTTATTGCTTCAAGAATTCCACTTAGAAATCAGGGACAAAAAAGAGGTAGAAAATGTTGTGGCTGATCACTTGTCCAGAATCCCAGGTCAGGATCTCACCCAATTAGAATTACCAATGCATGACAATTTCCCAGATGAGCAACTCTTTCATGCAAACTCTATTTCTAATCAAGTCTATCTCCCTTGGTATGCTAATATTACAAATTACCTAACTGTAGGTTGATTCCAAACCATTGGACTAGATTAGACAAACAAAAGTTTTTTAGAAAAGTAAAGACTTACTTTTGGGATGAGCCATATTTGTTCAAATACTATGCTGACCAAATCCTTAGGAGATTCATTCCAGAGCATGAACATCACAATGTGATCAACTTTTATCACACTCGTGCCTGTGGAGGCCATTTCTCCACAAGAAAAACCATTGCAAAAATTTTTCAAAGTGGATTTTATTGGCTGACATCGTTTAAGGATGTGAACCAATTTTGTTCTTCATGTGACTGTTGTCAAAGATTAGGAAGTCTAATCGAGAGAAACATGATGCCTCTGCAGCCCATCCATGTCCTCGAAATCTTTGATTGTTGGGGAATAAATTTTATTATGGGTCCGTTTGTCAATTCTTTTGGATATGAGTACATCTTGCTTACTGTTGAGTATGTATCCAAATGGGTTGAAGCCATTCATGCCAGAAACAATGACCATAGAATAGTGGTGAAATTTCTGAAAGGAAACATCTTTAGTCGTTTTATGATGCCGTGAGCTATCATTAGTGATGGAGGATCATGTTAGTGTAGGTGCTCTAGACCCAATCAGATTGGGCATGTTGTACACTAACAATTGTCATCATCTTTATTATTTGAATAAGGAGTTGTTCAAATTCACAAGAAGTCATTCTATTAGAAGTCCATATGATGTATACTGTGATTAATCTATAAAGATGTGAGATGATGTATCACAATTTTTTAGACATCATTAAACATCCCAAGTCGTAGCAATGTCAAGAATGGACATTGACAATTGCAGTAAGACTTGTATGTGCTATGTTTTTACTATATGATAGTAATGGGGGTCTCACACCCATAAGCATAGGGATGCTTAGACAAGTACATAGGTGACTAATGTTGGAGAACGTGTCATTGGACATGACTTGTAACCACCCGTTAGAGGGCCTAGTATTTATTGGAATTAGTTAATTAATTATAGTTGTAATTAATTAAGAGAATTCGTCATTTAATTTTAATGTGGCAATTTAGAATATTTTTAGTTGAGAAAATAGCTTTTAAATAGCATTTAATTCTTTTTATATTATGGGAAATTAAATGCAAGGACTTGAAGGTCAATTAGCAATTTATGATTAGAGTTTAATTGTTTAAATAAGAGTTATTATGAGATTAGGAGTCCACGTACGGGAAGGCTTGGGCTTAGAAGTCTCCAAGTTTCAATAGGAGATTGATAATGGGCTTTTGAGGGCCTCTCCATTAAGTATATATTGGCATAGGGTTTGGTTGTTTTGTTCACGCCGTGAGGAATTAGAGATCGCATAAGAGAAGAAGAGGCAGAGGCTTTGAAGAAGCTTTAACAGTGAGGTTGCGTAGGAGTTTTCTTGTTGCAATCGTTGATACGATCAGAGTTATTGTAAGGCAAGTATCCTATCTGTAATTCCTTCCATTACAGATTCAAGTTCGTTCATTCTCAGTTGTTCAGTTCTTCATTGCGTTCATATTCATATCAGTTTCAGTATGAATATATATATGTATATACGTAGAACAGTGAGTGCATGAAGGAGATAACATGTGATTCTTGATCGTTAATCTCTTAAATACGATCTTCAAATCATATTAACGGTGATCTCAGAATGCCAAGATTGTTGTTTTGGATTTCCAGTTTAATCAGACCGTATGTGCATGCATTTACATATATATGTATGCGTTACAGTGAGTCTTCCAGCTAGTTCTTGCATGTTCTTTGCAACGTTTTCATTAACTATGATCAGTAAATCATTCCTAAGTTGTTTTTATATCAATTGAGATTATTCTCTCAAGTTTTCTTTCGGAATGGTGTAGTGAGGATAAGTTTTTATTCAAGATATGGTCTCTGTTAGTGTGAGTTTTATTTTTGAAGAGATTCCAATCATTCGAATGAATCTTGTATCATTCGAATGGGTTTTGAGGCATCCGAATGAGTTTCCAGTGTTATCGTAAGTTTTTCCCTTATATTGTGCCAGTCATTCGAATGAGTTCTTGGTCATTCGAATGAGTCATGTGTTATCGTATCATTCGTATGTGTTTTTGGTTTGTCATTCGAATGAGTTTCCTTGTCATTCGAATGAGTCCTTGAAGTTGTGAGTAAGCTGTTGCTTTGTATAGTATAGCATTTGAATGAGCCTTTTTGTCATTCGAATGATCCGTGAGTAACCCATAAATTCATTCGAATAAGGTTACTGTTGCATTCGAATGAGTTGGTTTTTGCCAGTTCAAAAGTTGGAAAATTCCAAAATCAATTCGAATGAATTTGAGAGTCATTCGAATGAGTCCTTGATCAGATCCGTATAGTCTTCGTTATATATCATCTATCATTCGAATGAGTTTTTTTTTCATTCGAATGAGTCTCTGTCATTCGAATGAGTTTTTTTTTTCATTCGAATGAGTCTCTGTCATTCGAATGAGTCTTCTGCCATTCGAATGAACTTGCTGTAGTTCATTCTTTTTCATTCGAATAAGCTACTATTTCATTCGAATTGCTCCTTAAACTTTCTCAATCATCTGAATAACATCTTATAGCACCCAGATGACTTCTAATAAATTCTTGAGGCAAGTCTCAAATTTAATTTAAACATTTAATTAATTAAATATTGAATTTTATGCTAAGATATGATAAAATCCAATATGCCATGCCTATACTCAGAAATTTTAGGATCTTTGTATCTCAATAAACCTAGTAAAGATCGTATAACATGTTTAGCATTTATTCTGACATGTTCAGCATTATTTTTGTGAGATTACGTGCATACATATTGTATGAGCATTGAGCATGACCTTATATGGAGCACTACATTTTGTGTGCTAGCATTTATGTGAGCATTACATTATGTGTGCCAGGTAGCTTGTCTGCGGGAATCCCACTAGTATTAGTAAGTTATATCTCAGTTATGAGATGCTTGCCTGATGTCGACCAGGGAGCTAGGGGTATACTATACTATCTACTCTATGTGCTTACAGTTTTTATGTTGCAGGTTCAGATTAGCCAGGTATGTTTTACAGTTATGTGGGCCTATGTGCCAAAGTTGCATACCTGCATTTATCTTACAATTTATGTGCATTACATTTTTAAATGCAAGCAGATAGTGTTTCACTCAGTACAAGTTCAGTAAGTATTCTTCAGTAACGATATTCTTCGATTCAGCTTCAGTTATTCTTTCTAGTTTATTTACTTACTGAGCTTTGTAGCTCACCTTGTACTCTTCACCATTCCAGGTCCTAACGGGGGAGTACCAAAGGTGGGGCCTAGCAGCACTGTCCAGTAGTGTGTGTACGTGGAGCCGCACAGGACTAAAGATGTCTGGGAGTTGTTAGTTTTAGTGTCTTATCAGTTTAAGTTTAACTTATGTTTCAGTTGAGGGATTTTTCCTTAGATGTAGTTTATTGTTTCAGTTATTGTTAACTCAGAGTTTTATTTCAGTTGATTGAGTTGTTTATATTGGTATCAGATTTCAGTTATTAGTTAGTTTTATATTTTACTTTCCGTAGCACCTCCTCTCCGGTAGCTCTAGAAGAGGGGGGTGTTATATGACTCGCCATGAGAATCCATTTTGGTTATATGTTGATGGTATTCTCATACGAGATGGGTGTAACTAATCCTTAGACTTGAGGTTATCACGATTATCTCATAAAAAGACCAGTATGCTTTGACATCGTTTTGATGGGCCTAGACAAAGGCTACATGTGGGCGATCGTTGGGCATATCGTGAGGCTTATGGAGATGGGTGCATAACCAAGATGGGACTCGTCTATCCCTTGATAGAGGATGATGTATCTAAGGCGCCTTCGGTGGATATTCACTTTAAATCCATGGCCATGGTGAAAGAGATCAATAAGGAGTTATTGATTCACTACCTATTAAGTGAAGATATCCAGATGATCGAAGAAAAACTCATGTGATCGTAATCAAGCAACACATCGCCATACTTAAGATCACATAGGATACATTGACGAGAGGATCGAATTGCACGGTAACCATGCTCGTGAAAGGTTATTTGCGGATTATGAATTCTTTTGAATAATTGGGTAGGCATGATGCCTTGGTAAAAGCCAATCTTGTCTTATGTGTTCGTACTGACACATTGCCAACATAATTGGGTAGGTTCTCACGAAAAAAGAACAAATAGATGTAATGACGTCGATATGACGAGGGCTCACCATAAAGGAAATAGTTTCCTAAAATGGCAATTGATTAAATTAGGAAGAAGTTTCTAATTTAATAATTTTCTATTTGTTAGAGTGGCAAATAGGAAATAAAATATATTTGGGCTTAAGTTAATATTTGGATTAAATTGGATTCGGGCCAAATATTAAATTAAATATTATATTTGGACTAAATTAGATTTGAGCTAAATATTAAATATTATATTTGGGCTAAATTAGATTTGGACCAAATATTAAATAATAAATATTTGGGCTTGAATTAGATTTGGGCTAAATATTCTATAAATGGATTTGGGCCACTTAATTATATTTCTAGTTGGACTAGGATAAGCCCACTTAAGATTCTAGTTTAACTAGGATTAATGGGCTAGCCCAATCCATTAGGGTTTAAGAAACCCTAGAATGTTTCTCTATAAATATCCCTTTATGGGTTGAACAAAAATAGAGAAAAGAATTAAGGGTTGTGTAGTTTTTCAATAGTTGAAAAACGTATTGCCGTTCACTCTTTCCTGTTTCTTTTTGGCATCGATTTGAAACTCGGACATTCTTTTCTGTCCATACACAAGCCACAAAAAGGAGAAGGAGCTAGCACTCCTATTCCACACTCCTTGCCAACGGACGCGTGCTGCATATCACGAGTTAGAGGCTGGACGCTTGGACGGCTCGAATCCGCGAAAGACTCGAAAATCTAAAGGTTAGATTTATTTTATTTGTATGTGAATGATTTAATTTCGATGTTGATCCAATCGCTGGTATCGGGGTAAGGTTCAAAATTTTTGAACTACGCTGCTTGTCCCGTAGCGATCTTACTTTACTTTCAGATCATACTTCTGTAATAAGCTAATGGCAGAGCTCATGAGAAAATATGGGGTAGTGCACAAAGTCTCCACACTGTATCACCCCCAGACCAATGGTCAAGCTGAACTAGCCAATAGGGAAATAAAGAGAATTTTGGAAAAGATTGTTAATTCTAATCGAAAAGATTGGTCTTTAAGGTTGATTGATGCTCTATGGACTTATAGGACTGCAAACAAGACAATCTTAGGCATGTCTCCCTATAGGTTGGTATTTGGAAAGCCTTGCCATTTGCCGGTGGAAATGGAACATAAGGCTTATTGGGCTATCAAAAAAATAAATGAAGATCCAAATGAGGTAGGCCACAACAGGAAACTACAGATGAATAAACTAGAAGAAGTGAGAAATGAAGCTTTTGAAAACGCCAGAATTTCGAAAATGCACATAAAAAACTTACACGACATACTCATTAGCAGAAAGGATTTCAAAGTGGGTCAACATGTGCTTCTGTATGATTCTAAGCTTCATTTGTTTCCTGAAAAGCTGAAGTCCTGATGGATTGGATCTTTTAGAATCCGAGCTATCTCTGATCATGGTGCCTATAACATAGAAAACCTTTAGGATGGTCAAGTGAATAAGGTAAATGGGCACAGACTGAAAGCTTATCTAAGGAGAAAACAAGCATGGATCTTACAGATCCAGAGAAATGAAAAACAAAATATATATATATATATATATATAAAAAATAGTGTCTTGTTTTGATGTGTTGTTCTCACTCTTTATTTTTTATTTTAGTATTTTAGCAAGCTCATGGATTCACATCTACATTGAAGACTACCAGGTATTTTTCCAACCCCTTTGATTTATTTCATGCCATTCAAAGTGAGAAGAAAAAAAGGTATGTCTGTTCTTATGTCTGAGCCATGCTTATTTTTTACTTTTTATTTTTTGCTTTAGTTGTCTGTGTTTAATTTATTGCAATTTATTTCCATTAAGTCTTAATTAGTAGTTCTTCTTAAAAAAATGTATATATAAAAAGAAATTAAAAATAATAAAAGTAGTTCATTTAAAAAAAAAAATTCTCTTGACATTTGGATAACACATTCGAATAACCTCTGCATATTCAAATGACTGCTACATATTCTAATGGCCCTTATGTCTTTAGTGTGCGTATCACTGAGCACATTTGAATGCCCCTCATAATGATTCAAATGACCGAGAAATTCATTCGAATGCATAACTGTTGCATTCAAATGACCTGTGCAAAGCCTTCAATAAGTGAGTCACCGTTTAAAATTCATTCGAATGAATTTTGCTTACATTCGAATGAGGCGACCACTCTTTTAAAAACCCTTAGCGTACATTCGAATAGCCTCACACTCATTCAAATCGCCCATTGCCCATCATTTTAACACCCGAATACTCATTCGAATCTCCCGACTCTCATTCGAATCTGCCTCAAGCATTCAAATGAATCCAATGTCATTTGAATGATATTTTTGTCCGATTTATAACCACTCTTCAATCAGAATCGAAGCACCCATTGCATTCAAATCCCCTCATCAAGTCGTGCGACCCTTCATTCAACCCACCCAAAACCTCCATATAAATCTCGTTAATCCGTTTCAAGTCAACCTCAATCATCATCCAAGCATTGAGTTGAAGATCATCACGGGTTGCCAAAGTGGGAATACAGTGTCTAATCATTCGAATCTAGGAAGCATCCCATTCGAATGCCTTTGCAGACAACGACCGAAAGGTAAGGGTTGTTTACATTGCTTAGATTTGAAGTGCAAATTGTTGGGTGAAGGAGTTTTTGGTTAAAGGGAGGAAAAGAGATTGTTGTGAGTATGAGAGGGTTGATTGTTTGATCGAAAGAAGAGGGAAAAGAAGGAAACACAGTCTGCCCACCAAGTGTTTGACAAAAGTTTTTAACCAACTCCCTAGGTCTAACACCCAAGACTTAGCCATTTCTCTAAAGCAAAAACGACCTAAGGTAGTAGGGGAGAGTTCTAGAGCACCAAAGAGGAAAATAAGAAGGGAAGATCCGCCTGCTAGCGAGCCCATAAAACAACCCCCACCCTTTTCAAGCACACGATTCATTAGCCCAAATGCCGAGCAAAACTATAAGGAAGTGTATGCTAAGAGGCCTATTTTGTGTGAGCGAGGGATTGTGTTAGAACAATTTGAGGGGGGCCCCATGTGATTTACTGCCATTGATCACGACAAAAAGATGGTAGTCTTGGGTGAGATTCTAACATAAGGCTATTATTCCCCTAGTCAAAGAGTTTTGTGCAAATGTGACTAGTAGCAGAGATGACTTGAGGAATAGGTGTTTAATTTCCAAAGTGAGGAAGGTAAAAATTGAATTAAGGCCCTTGGATATTGCTGATACATTTCAAATTCCAAGAGTGGCATCCCATAAAGACCCTGAGGAGTCAAGGGAAAAAGAACTTGGCTAGGATTTTAACAGGGAAGAATAATGTCGTGTGGTTAGGGCCTACCCTCCCTAAGAAAAGTTTGTCCCCAAAATGCATCATCCTACATAGACTACTTTGCTCATACTTTATGCCTTGCACATTCGCTGGTATTGTCTCGGTGAAGCAAGCCACATTCATGGGGAAGATGATCTTAGGGATGTATATTGATTTAGCCAAGCACATTTTTTATACCATTGATTCCGTGGCCAAGAATGAACAAGGAGGGGGAGGATTACCATTTGGAGGGCTAGTCACTTATTATTTGTTGAAGAATGGGGTAAAGGAGAAGTCAACCTTTGCAGTCATCAACCCCATAGATCGGATTAGCCCAGCATCCACACGTAGGAGTAGGGGGCAGTTAAAGAGATTAGAAGCCACACCCTTGGAGAGAGGAAAAGCATTGGGCAAGCCAGTAGAAGGAGAAAGAAGACCATCTCAAGAATCGCCATTGCAAGAGACCCATACAGAGAGGCCAGAGGAAGATTATTCATTGAGAGGTTTGTATGACTTGGTAAGAAATATGCAAGAGAGGCAGGAAGAGTCACTGAGAGGCATGCAAGAGAGGCAGGAGGCTATGTTTGAGGAATTGAAGACAAGGCAGAGGGTTATTTATTTAGGTGTAATGACCATGTATGATCATTACAAGGCATTGGACCAGAAGGTGGATCAACTATTGGGCTCATCAGATGAAGAATCACCATAACCACCTCAAAAGACTATAGTGATTAAGTTAGCTAAGGCTGAAACTTGCATACAGAAGACCATCGCCTCGTGGCAAGATGCAGAGGATGCACCTTCGACGTCAGGGACACTACCCCAATCCAAGCATGCTACCCCTTCTCATACTGACATTCCATCCACTTCCACTAATCCTCATCCTGCCGATCCCATGACAAAGACCACCTCTGGTGACTCCACTGAGGAGAACACCATTTTTTATGATGCCACTGATGGCACTGAGTAGTCATAGAGTTTTATTTTCATGATTAATCTTTGTTGGCAAACCTATGAACTATAAAATTTTAAATACACTTATCTTTTTAAATAATTGAAATGCCTGTTCTATGCATTAGATTTAGATATTGGATACGTTGAATTCACAACCTGTGCATACTTGTCTTGATTTCTTGTTTGAAAATAGAACTGTATGAGTTAAGAAACAAGGACTTTGCATGCATTGGATGTTCTATTTATTTGTGAAGCATGAAATCAAAGGAGGTTGTGATTAGTTGATTGGTGCGCTACATGAATTCTTAATAAAGGTGGAGACTATTGACCATTGTGAGTATTTGAGCTTATTGTCGTTGATTTTGAGTAAACGAAAATTTGCTCTGAACACACTTTTATTTACTCTGAATTTTCTTTCAATAGCTTCAATACACTACATTGCTTTGAATGCTAAACATGACAATGAAAGCATTCTAATCAAATTTGCTATTATAAATACTATGCTTGAGCAGATATGTCTTATAGGAAACGAGGACCTTAAACCAATTTTGTTTCCTAAAACTTCAACTTTTGATAAGCCATGTTAAGCCTACATAGGAAATAAATTTCTTTGGTAGCCCTCGCTTGACCTATCACCCCTTTTAAACCATATCCTTACCCTTTAAGTGTGTTGTGAACCCTTTTATTATCTAGGGTACCATTGTTGATACAGTAGTTTATTTCATAGTTAAAAAAAAAAAAGAGAAAAAAAGGAGAAGAAGGAAATAGAAAAAATGGTTATTTCTTACTCCAGTAAAATACTGGAAGAATTTTGCCCATGTTACTGATAAAAAAAAGACAAAAAAAAAAAAAAGAGAGAGAGAGAGAAAAGAAAAAGAAAAAAATATATACATTAGAGATATCAAGTAGGAGAAAGTGTAACGCCCCACTTTTCCAAATATAAAACAGCTTGAAATATAAGAAAACATCACCCACGGGCGTTATTGTAAATCCTTAATCAACGGAAGTAAGGATCGAACCTGAGTATGCTAAATAGCTAGGATTTCCACAACTTAAATAAAATTTGTCGCGCACCACATATATTTGAAAACTATAGCAGCTTCACAAATACATCCTTAAGTATCTTAACTACTATTTACATTACAATATTGGGATTTACACGGGTACACAAATAAATCCAACTCTACGTCAGCCAAGCACCACCTCTGAACCCTTGTTCCCGCTGGAACCTGTATCACCTGGTACATCTCATATACTTGGAACGATGGATGTTCCAGGGGTATAAGACACCCGAGTTAGATAATGATATCTAAGTGAGTGGTAAGAAAGAAAGAAACAGCGTATGCAAGAGTAATATGAAGCTTTGCCAAGAGACATGTAGAGATAAGAACAAAATCTCCCAAGATCATAGCTCACCACAAGAGCACGAGATCCCCTGTGATACCCCAACAAATAGCCACAAACATAAATATCAAGATGCATGTGCAATAGGCAAGATTCGCTCAAAGGCAACAAACACATGAGATGTAACCTCTCGTTCCCCTTACACAGGCACGAGATAACCTCCTCACCTATCATGTATGAACCCCTCGGCCCCCTTACACAAGCTCGAGGTAGCCCCCTTACACAGGCCCATGTGGTCAGCACCCTTACATAGGCCCCCATGGTAGTTCACACATGACAAGCCACCAACTAGCCACAGCCACTAAATGAAAAGATGTATGACAAAGTAGAAGGAATATGATCACAAGCCATGCACCAAAGATGTTATGGTCAAACCCAATGCAACAAAATAGAAAGGATATGCTCGAACACATAGAACATAAGACGTGAGCAACAACTCATCCACATTTGAAATCAAGAGTGATCAAGAGAAATTAAAAGGCATGTTTAAACCACTAAAAAATGAAACCAAGAATGATCAAGAGGAAGCATGCAGAAGAACCACTCACCTTATCTTCACACTTGTCGATTGCACAAATTTAAGGCCGAGCATCGCTCCAAGTGAACTGTTCTACGAAAACTGAGACCTTTTTGTAGCCAAACCTAAAATATTTTTACATAGGATTGTAGGTAATTAAAATAGGAGAACAACGGTGAAAATTTCAGACTAAACGGAGGCTGGATGCGCCCTCACGGGCCCCCGGAAGGGTGGCCACGCGCTGCCCCTTCTCTATTTTGCAACCCAAAATTAAAATAGCTATATCTTGCTCATTTTTTATCCGATTTGCTCTCCGTTTGAACCTACAGACTCCTCTTTTCATGCTCTACGATTCTACAAAAATAAAGTTAGCTTAGCTCTTCAAATTCCCTTCTATTTTGGCAATTTTCCAGCCAGGTCTCTCTTTCCTTTCTTCTTTACTTTTTCTTTGATTTTTCTTGCACTTGCTTTCCTTTCTCCTTACCTTCTTGTGGCCTTTCCTCCTTCCCTTTATATAGCTTTCAAATGCCCAAATTCTTAAGATTTCACTTGGCCTCGCACGTCATGGCCACTTGGTCATGACCGAGTGGCCCCCCACTCGATTATGACCGAGTGGTCCCGGTCTCCAGGCGCCTTTATATGTCTTCGATTCTTCTTCGGTTGCTTCTTCTTTGTCTTGTACCGATATTCTTTGTTTTGCGTGTAGGTGTTTTGCTTGCTGTGACCCTCTGTCTTTCCTAACGTAACAAGGTAACAGTTTTGAATCTTTTTAATATGTCGAGGAGAAGACTGGCATCACCCCCCGGCACCGCGCACATTCCTGCCACTTCAAGCTCTTGGCTTCGGTATGAGGCTTTTAAGAAGGTTTATGATGCCACCCCTTCAGGATTTATGGTAAGGTATCCTCGTCTCGATGAGCTAGACCCTTCCCAAGTAGATGAGGGCTCCCTTGGCGTTCACTTTGCTTCATTTGAAGTGGGACTCCGCTTTCCCCTTCTGCCTTTTGCTATCGCGTGGTTACGTCACTATAAGATTGTTCCCGCCCAACTTCACCCTAATGGTTGGGCCCAGATGGTAGGTTTTTCTGTGCTTTTCCATTAGAGGGATGTAGTCCCTTCCTTGATACTCTTCAGTTGCTTCTATCGATTATGAAAAGCTAACAAAGATCATGCCCTTTATACACTCCAGAAGGTGTCGGGCTTTGAGCTGTTTAGCGCTCTTCCAAACAAGATCAATTGGTTTGAAGAGCGATGGGTGGTGATAGAACCTCCGCCAAGTTGGGATGCTCCTCTATATTGGAACCATCAGGATGCCAGCCAAGGGTTTCCTCCCTATAAGGAAGTTCAGGGCGTATATCGTCGTCTTGTAGAAATGTTAACAGCACAAGGTCCTGTTGAGTTGATGAGCCTCCTGACTTTGGAAAATTTCAGAATTGCGGGTTGGGGGGTCGTGACGCCAACTGCTCCTCCTCAATCTTCTACGCTATCCAATCGGGAAATGGAAGGAGTCGGGGAGGAGGAGATGGAAATGCCTAAATCGTCTTCGCATCCTCTTTTCGATCCTTAGGAGGAAAACACTCCTGGGGGTAGAATATCTTTTGTCATTATTTTCTTTTTCCATTATTGTATTAGTTTTTCCATATTAAATGCTTTGTGTTGATTTTTACAGAAATGGCTGGATTGAGTAGGCTGATGGAGTTGCATAGACGCCACCGCGAAGAGGAGGCACGTGTTGCAACAACAACCGGGGTTTCTTCCTATGGTGCTGAGGGAGCTACAAGCTCTCACCCTTCTCAGTCACGTAGGCCTGCTGGTGTTTCTCCCACTGGGGTGGAAAGACGTCGGCGCTCCAGAGGTGAAACTTCGGGTGTGGAAACTCACTCTCCTATGGAAAGCCCTACGTCGATCTCTCTTTCCCATGAAGAGACTCTGGCCATTCCCTCTCTGGTTCCTAGCGCCCATAGGGGGCGGAACTCATCTTCACGATTTTCTGGGGATATGGCATGAGTGGAAGAAGAGTGTCATCATCCTGTGGTTCCTAATAGGAAAGATCGTCGTCGCCTGGAGGGCGAAAAATCACTGAGGCTACCCCCCCATACTTCCTACTCCCGGCGAGGTGAGGCACAGTATGATCCTTGGGGATGGCAAGAAACTGAGCTGCCGGGACTTTCAAGTTTCCCCCGGGGTGTTAGAGACAGACTCTGTGTCAGAACCTGGGATTGGTGCCCGTTTTATTTATTCTACCATTCTCCCTCGAGACGAGCAATGGTTTATTGGTAGTAATCATTCCCATACTAGGGATGAAGTAAAGCAGCTCTTGGTGCAGGGGATTCAAGGAATCGTTGCCTCTAATGCGAGGGAGAGGGCTTATCATGAACAAATGGAGACGCAAATGTCAGAATGGAGGAATCGGCAATCCACTTGGAATCAAGAGCGCCAAGAGCTGAAGTGTCGTGCTCGTCGTGTGAAGTCCGGGAAGAGAAATGTAGAGGTAGAAGTTGAGAAAATGCGTACTAGTTGGATGAAGTTGCTGCTGGTAGCTCGGGCCTTAAAGGGGAAGTCCGAGACTTGCATTCTAGATTACAGGCTGAAGAACACAGGAACATTGGGCTGATGTCGAAGCATGAAGAGCTTATACAAGAACACTCCTTATGCTTGGCGAAGCTAAAGTTAAGCCGCAGGGATGCTCAGGCTATTCGGGCTGAAGCGATGAAAGAATATCGTCTTTCAACCAATTGCCAAGATAGGAAAGGGAAATATGCTTCTGGCTTCTTGAAGTATGGATTTTACCTGGCGGCCGCCTATCTGGAATCTCAGCGACCGGGAGAGACTTTTCCTGAACTTTTTCTTACTCCCGAGATTGAGGAGTCTCATCAAGTAGATTGGCATCAGTATGAGCCAAATGAGCCTATGAGTCTTTCTTCTTACTTGGACTCTTATTTGGTGGATGACTTGGAAAATTTGACGGGCCCCTGGAATTCGTTTCCTTTCAATCGCGGGGGGGAAGGCGTGGTGGATGAACCTGAAGCAAATGAAGAGGATCCTGGTGCTGCTATTGAAGAGGTTCCACATATGGATGAGGCTGAGGAATGGGAGCTTCCAGCAGTGTCTCCTAAGATTCCTGTTGTGTCGTTTGGGTCTACTAAGCGTTCCTCTCAGAAGTCTCGCTCCCGTGAGTAGACCCTCATTGTAGTGTACTTTTCGTGGTTTCTCTCTCTCTCTCTCTCTCTCTTTTTCTTTTGTAAGGAGAGCTATTTCTTTATCAATGAGTATTTTCTTCGTGCTTCGCTCTTTATTGCTTGATTTATTCTTTTATTGCTGACTTTAGGACTTTTCTTTCGTTGTTGGATTATGCACGGAGTGGTGAGCTTGAGCATGTTTTACCTCGTTGCCGGGCCATAAGCAGGGCAACTGGTGTGATTGCATTTTACCTCGTTGTCTGGCTATAAGAAGGGCAATGAGCTTGATCGTATTTTTACCTCGTTGCTGGGCCATAGGCAATGCAACGGGCTTGATCGTACTTTACCTCGTTACCGGGCCAGAGGCGGGGTAGCGAGCTTTGGTCGTATTTTTACCTCATTATCGAGCCATAGGTGGTGCAACGGGCTTGATTGTACTTTACCTCGTTGCCGGGCCATAGGTGGTGCAACGGACTTGATCGTACTTTACCTCGTTGCCGGGCCATAAGCAGTGCAACGGGCTTGATCGTACTTTACCTCATTACCAAGCCATAGGCGGTGCAACGAGCTTGATCGTAACTTTACCTCGTTGCC
The DNA here is from genome assembly GCA_036245055.1 of Diospyros kaki. Taxonomy (NCBI): domain Eukaryota; kingdom Viridiplantae; phylum Streptophyta; class Magnoliopsida; order Ericales; family Ebenaceae; genus Diospyros; species Diospyros kaki. Next base: position 13,077,081 of record BSEG01000003.1, read on the forward strand.
GGGCCATAGGGGGTGCAATGGGCTTGATCGTATTTTACCTCGTTGTCGGGCCATAGGCGGTGCAACGGGCTTGATCGTACTTTACCTCGTTGCCGGGCCATAGGCGGTGCAACGGGCTTGATCGTGTGTGTGTTTCCTTTTCGTAGATGTAAATAAAATGACAGCCATGCGCACACAAGCATTTTTACCTGGTTTGGCTAAATGTGCCTACGTCCACGGTCCTATTTAGGACTTATGTTATTGCAGATATTTTCTCATGTACATCGTTCGTATACAACTTCAGATAGTTCAAATTCCATGTCTTCCCCAGGGTGTCTCCCGAAAGGGTTTGTAAAATGCAAGTATTGGGACCAATCAACTTTAGAATGCGGTACGGCCCTTCCCAATTTGCTCGCAACTTTCCATCATCTTTTAGGGTGTTGGTTACAACTGATCTCCGAAGTACTAGATCTCCCTCCTCCACGGGTCCATTCTTTACTCGAGAGTTGAAGTAACTAACGACCCGCCTCTGATAAGTAGCTATCCTCATGGCAGCATTGTCGCGCTATTCCTCAATCAAGTCCAGGTTTCCGCGTAATGCTTCAGAATATCTTGCACCATTTTTTTCCTCATACGCCATCAGCCTAGGGGACTTAGCTGAAATCTCTATGGGAATTAAGGCCTCTGTTCCATATACCAGATTGAACGGAGTCCCACCAGTTGCGATTCAGCTAGCTGTTCAATATGCCCACAAAATTGATGATAGCTCATCCACCCATGCTCCCCTAGCTCCTTCAAGGCGGGTCTTTAGGCCATGTAATATAGTTCGATTACTGACCTCAGCTTGCCCATTTGCCTGTGGGTACGTGACTGCGCTTAACCTTGTGCATTTATTTCAAACAAAAACATACAAAATAAACAAAGAAGAAACAAGCATGCAAGCACAAGGCGTTTATACTCGCCAGTGTACGAGTGTGCGCTGTAGCACAATTTAATTTTCTGGGTAAGTCCAGGTCGATTCACTGGGAGATCAAAACAGAAATGAAATGCGGCGAAAGATTTTTATGTGCTAAATGGGTTTGTCAGACCAATTCAGCTAAACGATTTGCTTTTTTTCAAGAAGAAAATGGATGTTTGTGGATGGAAGGTAATCTTGGGACAAAGCAATTTATGTGCCAGCCCACTGATTTACCAAAGAGATATCAAAATATTAACATCGACTGATTCAAATTGAGGTTATGCGGTTAATTATATCCCAAGATGCTAATAGTTCTAAGTTAAGCACTCTCCATACATGGCATGAGAGAGTCTGGATTAAGAAACTATCATAAATTGAAATACAGATTAACACACATTTGAGATCCGATAAGTAACCACAACTCAAGGTCATGATAGTTCTAGGTTAAGCACTCTCCATACATGGCATGAGAGAGTCTAGATTAAGCAACTATCATAAATTGGATCGCAGATTAATCATTCTAGCTTGAGTATGAAACCATTTCCAGTTTAAGTAACCTCCATACATGGCATGGAGACTCTAAGGTAGGCTTATGTTTCAACTCAAACCCAAAGATTCAATACACACACATTTCTCAATTCAAATAAGCATTCTGTTAATTTAATAGGAGTTCAGCTCTCTTGGGCAAGCAGTGGCACTGGACACAGTCCTTGCCTTGGCCCAAGCTTAAGCTTAGCCACACATCTCTAACTAAAAATTAAAGAGACTAGAAGTAAAATGCTGGAATGTAAATACAGAAATTAAAATTACAGAAACGTAAATGAACAGTTAAAGAATATTACAGAATGTAAACAAGTATGAAAAGAAATTGCATAATGTAACTAACAGAAATGAAGAACACTGTATTGATGAAACAAAGTAAATGAACAACACTACTGGAATGAAAGAAAAGAAAAAGAAAACAGAACGTAAACAGTGCTTTCTTCCCCTTATTCTTGCAGAAATGGCGGATGGGGTCTCTCCCTTGCTTCTTGATAGTCTAGTCTATTTATAAGCCACTGGAAACAAAATCTTTTCAAATCTCCCGCCAATCTCTGAAGCATTCTGAATATTACTTTTTCTATTCTCTGCCAAATTCTGCATGCTGTTTTGATTTTCAGGAGGATCATCCTTGTCGCGCATGGAGAAGGGGGACCACTTAGTCAAAAGTTTCTCAAAAAGTTGGTTGAATTTACCGCTTGTGCCACCGCGTTCATTTGCGCATTAGAAGGCTTGCTTCAGGTGATCATTCGAATGAGTGAGCAGGGACATTTGAATGTGCGTTTGATTCCCTGTGCCTGCTCGGGCCATTCGAATGAATTTTAATCATATTCGAATGAATTTCACATTTTACTGTTCCTTGCACGGTGATTTTCTCAGTCATTCGAATGCAACAGTAACCATATTCGAATGAATTTCTAATCTTGCTTCTCTGATTACTTCAATGCATTCGAATGAGTTTGGCAACATTCGAATGGGCTTGTCTTTCTTTTTCTCTTCATATCCGAATAGCTGAGCTTCACACTGGAGGTGAGTATATATGTTAGATTATATTATACTATATATTTATATGGCATGCACGCATGTAAATGTATTATATATGGATATGTATTATATTATATATTATAGAGATATATTATATATTTATAGATATTATAAATTCTTTTCTTTTTAATTTCTTTTATCAAAAATTAAAGAGGAATAATCTTTTCTAAAATTTCTAATTCACTCTTAATTCCTCTTTAAATTTCATTTTCCTCTAAACTTGCATATAACTATTAATTGCATATAAATATTCAATTAAATCCAATTTCAAGGTCAAAATAAGGGTGAAAATATAATAAAATTTTGACATTTTTGAGCATCAATCAGTACGCTACTGAGGAGAACCGTAGACGAATCCCTAGGCCGTCACAGAATTTTTTGAAGGAGTCACAATCAAACTATTTTCCATGGTCTGTAATGATAATTCTGTTAGTGTAGGTGCCCTAGACCCAATCAGATTGGCATGTTGTACACTGACAATTGTAATTATGTTTATTATTTGAATAAGGAGTTATTCAAATTCACAAGAAGTCATTATATTAGTTTCTTGTTATTATTGTAATGACCAAATGAAACTAGATAGAAATCCATATGATGTATACTGTGATTAATCTATAAAGATGTGAGATGATGCATCACAGTTTCTAGACATCATCAAACGTCCCAAGTCGTAGCAATGTCAAGCATGAGCATGGACAATTGCGGTAAGACTTGTATGTGTTATGTTTTTGTTATGTGATAGCAATGGGGGTCTCACACCCATAAGCATGGGGATGCCTAGACAAGTACATAGGTGACCAATGTTGGAGAACGTGTCACTGGACATGACTCGCCATGAGAATCCATTTTGGTTATATGTTGATGGAATTCTCATACGAGATGGGTGTAACTAATCCTTGGCCCTGAGGTTGTCACGGTCATCTCATAAGAAGATTGGTATGCTTTGGCATCGTTTCGATGGGCTTAGACAAAGGCTGCACATGGGCGATCGTTGGGTATATCGTGATGCTTATGGAGATGGGTGCATATCCGAGATGGGACTCGTCTATCATTTGATAGAGGATGATGTATCTAAGGCGCCTTCGGTGGATATTCACTTTAAATCTATGACCATGGTGAAAGAGATCAATAAGGAGTTATTGATTTACTTTCCATTAAGTGAAGATATCTGAATGACTGAAGAAAAACTTATGTGATCATAATCAAGCAACACATTACCAACTTGAGATCACATAGGATACATTGACGAGAGGATCGAATTACACGGTAACCATGCTCGTGAAAGGTTATTTGCGGATTATGAATCCTTCTGAATAATTGGGTAGGCATGATACCTTGCTAGAGGCCAATCTTGTCTTATGTGTTCGTACCGACACATTGCCAACATATTCGGAAGCCTAATGAGTCATACGCAATAGGCACGGTCCCTGCCTTAAACCAGGAGAGTGGACGTATGGTTAAGTGGGACACTTCGGCAAGAAGTTGTGCCGTCATAGGTTCTCACGGAAAAAGAACAAATAGACGTAATGACGTCGATATGACAAGCAGTCGTCATAATGGAAAGAGTTTCCTAAAATGGCAATTGATTAAATTAGAAAGGAGTTTCTAATTTAATAATTTTCTATTTGTTCTAGTGGCAAATAGGAAAGAAAACATATTTAGGCTTACGTTAATATTTGAACTAAATTAGATTTGGGCCAAATATTAAATTAAATATTATATTTAGACTAAATTAGATTTGAGCCAAATATTAAGATAAATATTATATTTGGACTAAATTGGATTTGGGCCAAATATTAAAATATTTATTTTAGGACCAAATTAGATTTGGGCTAAATATTAAATAAAATATATTTGGGCTTGAATTAGATTTGGGCTAAATATTAAATAAAATATAATTGGGCTTGAATTAGATTTGAGCTACAATATTTTATTAAACCTATAATTGGATTTGGGCCATTTAATTATATTTCTAGTTGGACTAGAATAAGCCCACTTAAGATTTTAATTAAATTAGAATTAATGGGCTAGCCCAATCCATTAGGGTTTTAGAAACCCTAGGATATTTCACTATAAATATCCCTTTATGGGTTGCTGATCGGTGCTGTCAAACACCAATAGATTAGATGAATAATGATTCGGATTTGCAATAAGGGTGCAACCCAAAGTCGTCTCCCAACGAACTGCCAATGAACTGTCAAAACAAGATTAAACGAGAGGGGGGTTTTTGATAAAAACCGAAATTAAAAACGCTCAAGAATGAAACAAAACGTAACCCGCTACAAACCCTACCTCCTTACCACGGTAATCCTCGTCTCACTTATGAAAACAATCTGTTTGGTTTGATTTTCTTTTGATTTGAAAAACTCTTCTACAACCGTAAAAGATTAAACCAAATCGAGCAATCGCTCATACAAATATACCATTTTGTTTCTTTCTAATCAAAGCCTCAACCGAGTACATCAATTAAACCCATCCAAAGATCATGCATACATTCACACAATCGCATAAAAGAAACATACATAAACTTAGAGAAGGAAAAGAAACAGAATCATCAATAAAAACATGAAAATCGAGTTCCAAACCGGATTCAACAATATGACCGAGACTCAAACTGGGCAAGGGGTACGAGAATGTAGCGAATCACAAGAAAATTAGCCTTCCATATTCTTGGTTGAAATCGTGAGAAATCTCCCAAAATCGGCCACTTAATGTGCTTAAATAGAGCTTAGGGAGGAAACCCTAAGTTACCGCAACTTCACAGCCAATTTCGAATAGAATAACATGCGTTCTGGGCTTTGGCCCCTTCATAAAAATTGTAGATCAGTAAGATTAGATGAATTTTGGATTTTAAATCACTTGATTTGGATATCGGACGCCCAAGTTATGGCCTTTTAAAGATTTAGCATCTGTGCAGCTTTCCTAATTTGACCCAACTTTCTGATCCCGACTTTGAAGCGATGTTTGGAGGCCCAAACGAACTTGGATTTGGACCTACATTACCATTCCAGAAATCCCAAGAAGTCCTCTACAATATCTCTGAAGACATCATTCACGTTCTGGAATTATAAATTGGCCAAAAACTTGAAAGAAGCCCAAAAGGTCAAATCTATGAGCACACTTTTGCTTCTTTGTCTCCAATCTCCTTGTTTCCCTTCTTGCCATCAAAATTCCTCATGACCCAGGAAGCCCGAATCTTTCCAAAATAAGATAAAACAGTGTGAAGCCCAATTTTTATAAAATAAAATAAAAAAAAATCAAGATGAATAAAATGACACAACTAACGTGCAAAAAGACTAAATATGAGGGCTAAATAATATGAAAATATGCGCTCTATCAAATTCCCCCACACTTAGACTTTTGCACTCCTGGGCAAAGCACTAAATGCTAACATTCACTCTTTCGAACAAAAAAGGATGCGAAGAATGTAAAATGAGAGGCACGACAAGTTTTATAGGAATTCAACACTCAAAGATCATCTTTCTTACACTTCCCAGACAAACAAATAGCATGGCAATTTTACTTGGCAAGACGAGTCAAAACAAGCAGACCCTTATAAGAACATGCTCTCAAGTTCCTCAATTGCTATGCCTAACTCCACCCAATCATAAATCCACTACCAGATATGCTCATCTTCTAAATCTCCACTCTCAATGCTTTATGCATGCAAATCAAAAGGACTTTTATTCATGGCTCCAACATGGTAAGGTGAAAGGGATAGGAAGATAACAATGAAAAGTAAACCTTAGGAAGAAAGAAAACATTCAAGACAACCCAAGATCAATGAAGAACTATTAAGCAAGCAGAAAATAGATCTTTTTTTTTTTTTTGAATGGTGGGTGCGTTTTACACTCCATCCCAACCTTGGTGAGTGCGTTTTACGCTCCATCTCACCTGGGCCTTTGGCCTTTCTCTCTATTTTCTTTTGATTCCAAAGATCTTGCTTAATATTTTTGCCATAATCAAGGGATGCAATGAATGTTCTTCAACCTAAAGAAGGGAAATGATCTCTCTTTTTTTTTTTTTGAGAAGTATGGCGAGTAAAATGAAAGAATGCCTTAATCATCTTTTCACATGCATGAGCAGTGATAGCTTCAATAAAGATTTAAAACAAGCTCTAGAGTGATACCCATAATTAGTGAATGCACGCATGGCATAAGAAAGAACATGCACAAATATCCTCACAAAGACTACCTCAATCAACTCACCAAGCCAAACTCATTGCCAATTTACTTGAAAGCCCAAAAAGATAAGATCGACTTTCTAATCATGCCAAATTCTTTCAAACTCAATTTGCCTCATTTTGCCTCTTTTTTTTTTAATTTATTTACTGATTTTTTTTGTTTTGTTTTGTAAAGAAACTTCTATTCTAAAACTCCCCCCCACACTCAAACATTACATTGTCCTCAATGTAAGCATGCAGCAAGAATCAGGTATAGGGCAAGTAAGAAAAGTAAGGAGAGAGAAATAGCCTGGTGGTATCAAGTTGAGGGAAGGTCTAAGAGAGATAGCTCCTCCACTGTGTGTTCTATAAAGCCCTCGTAGAAATGCTTAAGCCTCTGCCCATTAACTGTGAATTTCTTCGTAGTTGACTCGTCCATAATCTCAACTGCACCATAAGGAAAAACATGAGTAACCACAAAAGGACCAACCCATCTAGAACGGAACTTACCAGGCATCAGCTTTAGGCGTGAATTGTAGAGGAGGACTTTATTGCCAACGTGGAACTCCTTCTTGGCAATCAATTTGTCGTGTGCAGCTTTGGTCTTTTCCTTGTAAATCCTGGAGTTCTCATATGCCTCTAACCTCAATTCCTCAAGCTCTTGCAATTGAAGCTTCCGCTTGGAACCAGCTTCTTTCATGTCCATGTTGCATTGCTTCACCGCCCAATAGGCCTTATGCTTTATCTCTACCGGCAGATGACATGCTTTTCCAAAGACCAGTCGATATGGGGACATGCCGATCGGGGTCTTGTAGGCCGTGCGGTAAGCCCAAAGTGCATCTTCCAACCTTTGGCTCCAGTCTTTCTTGTTGGGCTGGACTGTCTTTTCTAGAATTTGCTTGATCTCTCTATTTGAAACCTCAGCCTGCCCATTGGTCTGTGGATGGTAGGGCGTCGCCACCTTATGTAAAACTCCATACTTTCGGAGCATGGATTGCATCTTTCTGTTGCAGAAGTGGGATCCTTGATCACTGATGATGGCCCTGGGAATGCCAAACCTGCAGAAAATATGAGATCTAACAAAATCTGCAACCACAGAAGAATCATCAGTACGGGTGGCTTTAGCTTCCACCCATTTTGAAACATAATCCACAGCCAAAAGAATGTACACAAAACCAAAAGAAACAGGAAAAGGACCCATGAAATCAATGCCTTATACATCAAATATCTCACAGAATAATAAAGGTTTCTGAGGCATTTCATTTCTACGTGAAATTGAACCTGTGTGTTGGCAACGTGCACAGTTCTTACAGAATCCATATGCATCTCTGAAAAGGGATGGCCAATATAACCCTGCATCTAAGACTTTTCTAGCAGTACGTTGTGGACCAAAATGACCACCACATGCAAGAGTGTGACAGAAATGTAGGACAGATGCAAATTCATGATCAGGGACACACCTCCTAAGGACTTGGTCACTACACAAGCGCCACAAATATGGATCATCCCATACATAGTACTTGGCTTGGCTTTTAAATTTATTTAATTGTGCTTTCTTAAAATGTGCAGGTAATTCAGAAGCAACCAGGAAATTTACCATGTCAGCATACCAAGGTTCAGTACCATGCAAGTGATAAAGCAACTCATCTGGAAAATTATCTCTGATAGGCAGATGATCCATGTCAGACGAGTCAGGAGAAGCAGGTATCCAGCTCAGGTGGTCGGCTACCAAGTTTTCAGCTCCACTTTTGTCTTTGATCTCAATATCAAATTCTTGGAGTAGCAACATCCACCAGATAAGCCTAGGTTTTGCATCGGGCTTCTTCAGAAGGAACTTCAGGGCTGCTAAGAGAGAACGGCGCCCACTGCAAAGTTGGAAGCATCACACATGAGCTCGAAGGGCAACTCCCAGTTGGGTGGCTGGATGATCGGTGGAGAAGTCAATTGCCTCTTAAGTTCCTTGAAGGCTTGCTTGCATTGTTCATCAAACTTGAAATCCACATCCTTTTGGAGGAGGTGGGATAATGGAATTGTAATCTTACTGAAATCTTGGATGAATCTCCTATAAAACCCTACATGGCCAAGGAAAGAGCGAACTTCCCGCACAGACGCAGGGTAAGGTAAAGAAGCAATGATATCCACCTTGGCACTATCGACTGCTATACCCTGTTTGGAGATCACATGACCTAAGACTATGCCCTGCTCAACCATGAAGTGACATTTTTCATAATTAAAAACAAGATTTTTCTCAACACACATTTCCAAAACTTTACCCAAGCTAACCAAGCAGTCATCAAATGAGGTGCCATAAACAAAAAAGTCATCCATGAATACTTCCATACAATGCTCAAGAAATTCAGAAAATAAACTCATCATGCACCACTGGAACGTACCTGGAGCATTACATAGGCCAAATGGCATCATTCGATAGGCAAAAGTGCCAAAAGGACAAGTGAAGGTGGTCTTCTCCTGATCCTCTGGTGCTATGCATATCTGAAAATAACCAGAAAATCCATCAAGAAAACAATAATGAGATTTACCTGCTAACCTTTCCAACATTTGGTTGATGAATGGAAGGGGAAAATGATCTTTTCTGGTTGCTTGGTTGAGCTTCCTATAGTCGATGCAGACCCTCCAACTGTTCTGCACTCTCATGGGCACTAGCTCATTTCTTTCATTAGCCACCACTGTGAAACCTGTCTTCTTGGGGACAACCTGCACTGGACTCACCCACTTGCTATCAGATATAGGATAAATGATACCAGCCGAAAGTAACTTACTTACCTCTTTCTTGACCACATCTAGGATGGTGGGATTGAGTCTCCTCTGTGTCTGCCTCACTGGTCGGGCTCCTTCCTTTAAATGAATCCTGTGCATGCACAAAGAAGGACTAATACCTGGTATGTCCGCCAAGGTCCAGCCTATTGCTCGTTTGTTCCTCCTAAGTAGATTCAGCAATCTTTTCTCTTGGTCAGGCTGCAAGTTATTGGCGATGATGACTGGAAGCTTCTCGCCATCCTCCAAGAAGGCATACTTGAGATGCTTGGGCAAAGGCTTTCACTCAAGGGATGGTGGCTGCTGCAATGAAGGGACTAACCTGCTTGCCTTTATCTCAAGGGTACTGTCTACCTGTTCAACATGGTTAGCAGAAACACTATCCTCCCCAGGAGAAGTATAAGAATCAGATTGTGCATGCTCAATTTGAATATCAGAATCATGATTATCTAGAAATGCAGCAATCTCAGAACATGCATCACATGGATCACTCTCATTACTACAATCAGGATAGATGAAGGAATCTGGAAGGTCATGAATAGTGGGGAATGCATCAATCAAATCACAAGACTTAGTGCATGCTTCATCAACCAACAATTGAATCAAGTTAACTTGCAAAGTGGAATGATCTTCAGGGGAACATTTCATGGCATCAAGTATGTTAAAATGAATTGTGCTACCAGCAAATTCCATGGAAAGTGTACCCTCATGCACATTGATGATAGTCCTTGCAGTTTTTAAAAATGGTCTACCTAGGATGAGAGGTGCATGCTCATGCAAATTGTCATCTTCCATATTTAAAACATAAAAATCAGCAAGGAAGATACAATCCTTAACCTTAACCAAGACATCCTCCAAGACTCCAGAGGGGTAGGCTGTGCTTCTATTAGCTAGTTGGACAACCACTCTTGTTGGCTTCAAAGGACCACACTACAAACAAGCATAGATAGAGTTAGACATAACATTAATGGATGCACCTAAATCTAGCAAAGCATTACTAAATTGCATGTCTCCTATAGTACAAGGAATGGAAAACGTCCCTGGATCTTTGCACTTCCTTGGCATGGCAGGTTGTATGAGAGCTAAAACATTCCTCCCAAGGTTGACTTGTTCGTTCCCTCTTAATCTCCTCTTGTGCGTACACAAATCTTTGAGAAATTTTGCATACTTGGGGATCTGTCTGATGGCTTCAAGGAGGGGTATATTGACTTCCACTTTTTGGAATGGCTCCAGAATCTTTTTATCTAATTCGGCCTCTGCTCTTTTCTTGTTTTGTGTTGCTCGATGTGGAAATGGCAGGGGCTGGTTGTTGGAAGACCCTCCTTGTTCTTGATAGCTAGAATTTGGCTGCTTGGCTTCTTGGATTGAGGAGGGCTGCTGCAATTCTTTTCTACCAGTTTCTTCTTGTGCCTTCTCTGGAACATCCACTTCTTTACCACTACGCAGCATGATCGCACTCACATTCCCCTTTTGATTGGATATTGACTGTGAAGGTAGCTGACCCAAGCCTTGACTCCTTAGCTCATTTATGTTAGTTGCTAACTGCCCAATCTGTGTCTCCAAATTCTGTATGGTGGTGTCAGTCCGTTGTTGGAATTTGAGAGTATTGGCAGCCAATTGCTGCACTATGTCATTCAAGCTCGGTTCTGTCTTGGGTAATGTCTGTGCTTGTTGCTTCATTGGTGTGGCATTACTCTGACCCGGTGCATTGAACCTCTGTTGGAATGGTTGAGTTGAAGCACCACCATATCTGAAGTTGGGATGGTCTTTCCAGCCCGGATTGTAGGTGGGAGCATAAGGATCATACCTATTCTGTTGTGGCTGTTGCTGAAACGGTCTTCCAGGGAAGATTCCATTGCATGATTCTGTGTTATCCTACAATTGTGGGTACTGATCAGTTACATGTGAAGATAATGAACAAATGTCACATACCTGCTGGGACTGGTTTCGGTCAAGGGCTAACTGGCGAACCATTGAAGTTAGTTCCTCCAACCTATTTTCTATTCTCCTTTGGTCCATAGGTGCAGCAAAACCAACCTCATTGACAGTCTTCATGGGAGTGTTCAACCTAGTACCAAATTGTTGTGCGTTTTGAGCCATCTTTGAAATTAAGTCCCGGGCTGCAGCTGGTGTCTTTTCCACTAAGGCTCCTCCAGATGCAACATCCACTAAGTACCTGTCCATGGGAAGCAAACCTTCATAAAAATATTGAATGAGGAGCTGGTCACTTATCTAATGATGAGGACAACTAGAACACAGCTTCTTGAATCTCTCCCAATACTCATGCAAGCTTTCTCCATCTATCTGTCGAATGCCACAAATGTCCTTCCGGATGGCTGCTGTCCTGGAAGCAGGGAATAACTTCTCCAGAAATATTCTCCTCAGGCCATCCCAATTAGTAATGGCAGCAGGTGGCAAGTAATACAGCCAGTCTTTGGCAGCTCCATCAAGAGAGAAAGGGAATGCCCTTAGCTTTATTTGTTCTTCATCAACCCCTTGCGGCCTCATGGTGGAGCATACCACATGAAACTCCTTCAGATGCTTGTGTGGATCTTCACTTGCAAGACCATGAAACTTAGGAAGCAAATGTATCAATCCAGATTTCAGTTCAAAGTTTACCTCCAATTGAGGATACTGAATACACAAAGGTTGATAATGCACATCAGGGGTAGCCAATTCTCTAATACTTATGTTAGCATTATTCCCATTATTCCTATTCTCATTGCCATTGTTTTCATTGGCGACCATATTGATCAGGTTAGGTTGGAACTCAAACACAGTATCAGAAACAATGGGAAAGACACTATTAGTCACTACCCTATCTTGGGATCTAAGTTCTCTTGCTTGTCGCCTAAGGGTTCTATCAATTTCTGGATCTAAATCAATTAGGTCACCCTTAGATGATCTGGTCATGCATTAAATATCAACAAGAACAAAAACAAAACAAAACAAACAAGGAAAAATCACATAAACACACCAAGAAAACACAAAATGGCCCAAAAAGTGGTCTAAACGTTGGATTTTGGCCAAAATACGCCCTCCTCACTGCTTAGCAGTGATTATTTCTCCCCACACCCCCATTCCTTTGGACACAAAAAATTAGGGCATTCCGAGATAGTTGTCGGCGGTGAACAGTGTTGTTTATGGCAAAAAACAAAAAACAAGCAAACCGAAAAGAAAAACACAAAGAATGAACAAAGAAAAACACAAAGAATCAACAAAGAAAAAAAGGAAAGAGAAACCAATGAGCAAGACACAAAGAAGCAACAAAAGAAAGCAACAAAGAATGAAAGAGAATTAAAAAGAAAAAGAAAGACAGAAAACAAATCTTGTTATGGCAGAACAGATTGACGGTTCCTCGGCAACGGTGCCAAAATCTTATCGGTGTTGTCAAACACCAATAGATTAGATGAATAATGATTCAGATTTGCAATAAGGGTGCAACCCAAAGTCGTCTCCCAACGAACTACCAATGAACTGTCAAAACAAGATTAAACGAGAGGGGGGTTTTGATAAAAATCGAAATTAAAAACGCTCAAGAATGAAACAAAACGTAACCCGCTACAAACCCTACCTCCTTACCACAGTAATCCTCGTCTCACTTATGAAAACAATCTGTTTGGTTTGATTTTCTTTTGATTTGAAAAACTCTTCTACAACCGTAAAAGATTAAACCAAATCGAGCAATCGCTCATACAAATATACCGTTTCGTTTCTTTCTAATCAAAGCCTCAACTGAGTACATCAATTAAACCCATCCAATGATCATGCATACATTCACACAATCACATAAAAGAAACATACATAAACTTACAGAAGGAAAAGAAACAGAATCATCAATAAAAACATGAAAATCGAGTTCCAAACCGGATTCAACAATATGATCTAGACTCAAATCGGGCAAGGGGTATGAGAATGTAGCGAATCACAAGAAAATTATCCTTCCATCTTCTTGGTTGAAATCGTGAGAAATCTCCCAAAATCGGCCACTTAATGTGCTTAAATAGAGCTTAGGGAGGAAACCCTAAGTTACCGCAAATTCACAGCCGATTTTGAATAGTATAACGTGCGTTCTGGGCTTCATCCCCTTCATCAAAATTGTATATCAGGAAGATTAGATGAATTTGGGATTTTAAATCACTTGATTTGGATATCGGACGCCCAAGTTATGGCCTTTTAAAGATTCAGCATCTGTGCAGCTTTCCTAATTTGACCCAACTTTCTGGTCCCGACTTTGAAGCGATGTTTGGAGGCCAAAACAAACTTTGATTTGGACCTACCATACCATTCCAGAAAGCCCAAGAAGTCCTCTACAATATCTCTGAAGACATCATTCACGTTCTGGGACTATAACTTGGCCAAAAACTTGAAAGAAGCCCAAAAGGTCAAATCTATGAGCACACTTTTGCTTCTTTGTCTCCAATCTCCTTGTTTCCCTTCTTGCCATCAAAATTCCTCATGACCCAGGAAGCCCAAATCTGTCCAAAATAAGATAAAACAGTGTGAAGCCCAATTTCTATAAAATAAAATAAAACAAAATCAAGATGAATAAAATGACACAACTAACGTGCAAAAAGACTAAATATGAGGGCTAAATAATATGAAAATATGCGCTCTATCAGTTGCCCAAAATATGGGTAGTTTTTGGTGTCATTTTTCAAGAGTTGAAAAACGTATTGCCGCTCACTTTTCCTCTTTTCTTTTGACATCAATAGGAAACGAGGGCGTTATTTTTCCGTCCATACACAAGCCACGCAAAGGAGAAGGAGCTAGCACTCCTATTCCGCTCTCCTTGCCAACGGACACGTGCCGTATATCACGAGTCAGAGGCCGGACGCTTGGACGGCTTGAATCCGCGAACGACTCGGTAATCTAAAGGTTAGATTTATTTATTTGTTTGTGAATGATTTGATTTTGACGTTGATCCAATTGCCGGGATCGGGGTAAGGTTCAAAAATTTTAAACTACGCTGCTTGCCCTGTAGCGATCTTACTTTACTTTCAGTGGTATCAGAGCCATCGTCGAAATATTTCAATTCCTTACGTGTGGATTCGGTTATGTTGTTATTTGTGAAATAATTAATTAATTGTTGCGTTTGTATTTTTTGGATTGTAAAACATTGTTGGGTGAAGGGCAAAAGATCGTGTATGACACGAAAAGGGGCAAAACGAAGTTCGGGGTGCATACGGATGCACCGGGGTGTCGAAAGACGCGGCCAAGTTGTGGCCACGCGTGCTGGGCACGGCCTGGGCGTGCACATGGGCCAGCCAGGCACAGCCGCGCGCGCTGGGGAGCTACCAGGCGCGGCCGCGTGCTTAGGCGTGACCAGGCAAGACCCGCGCGCGCGCATGGGGTGGCCGGGTGCGGGGGCAACCCGCAACCTGCGCACCGCAGATGACCCACGCTCGGCCCGCGGGTGCGACCGACGACCCGCGAGGCCCTTCCGCCAGCTTGCGCGGCCCGCACGACCACTGTCGCCTGCACGGGCCGCGACCGAGCGCTCCAGGATCGCCCAGCGAGCACCAGACACGGCCCAAGCGCACCCAACAACGGGCCAGGCGCACCCCATGCGGCCCTAGCCGCACCTCTTAGCCTTTTTGGCCTACCCAGCCGCCTCCCGGCCCCTCCCGCTCCCACGGGTTTTGGTTTGGCCCTTCCTTGGGGTCCCCATGAAGCACCCAGGCTAACCCTTTGGTGGCCCAATGTGTTCTGTTCCCTTGGGTGGGGCCCGGCCAAATTGTTTGGTTGTTTTTATTATTTTTATCTGTTCCATGAGTGTATGACACCTATGGGCCGTGATTAAAAATGGGTCAGGGCCGTTAATTGGGTTATTTATTAATTATTGGGCTGCTGGTGTATGTTTGACATGCATTAGTTGATCCAAGGTCTGTTGAGCCTTATTAGTTAAACTAATGGATGGAGCCCAAGCCCAACACAATTAAAACAATTTTGTTTTTCCAAAATTATACAAATTTTCAATTTATTGAAAGCATTTCATTAAGATTGAAATAGATGCGACAATTAATTAACATAATAGTGAATAAATCAATGTGATTGATTGCATGGGTGTATGGTATGGATCGAGTCGACCATTTATTTATTGTTGGGAATGAATGCTTGTAAATTTGATTTTTGAAATAGGGTCTGCGTGTCCTGCCTCTCTTATACTCTGATGTACATTCTCTTCTCATCTCACTCCCCCCGAATGTAACTCGGGGTTTCTCATTCTATGTAATGTATGTAGAATAGAATAGAGTAGTGATAGTTATAGTTTGTATGAAGAGAAAGAGATGGAGCCAAATTGAAGACAAGATTCGAAGATCAATGAAGGCTTAAAGAATGTGCTTAAGAAGCAAGTTGTGATTCTTCACCTAGGTTTGACCCACTAGCTTCCCTTTTATGGCTCGAGGGGGCTAGTCGTAGTTATCCATACCATACACCGGTTTGAGTCGTTTATTATGCATGATTAATTTGATTAATTGCATGTGATGAGACCTAAATAAATAAATAATAAATCCCTCATTAATATTAAGCCAACTTGTCTTCCATCATTATGAAGCATTAGGTTTGTAGTTGGCACTTGATTTGTTGAGTCACTTAAGGTCATGTGTCACCTATGATTCCTATGTTTCATGGGCCATGAGATGTCCCTGAATGATGGGTTCGACTTAACTCGAAAGGTGGGGTTTGTTGAGTCACTCAAGGCCTTACTGAGTATAAAGGCAAAGATTGGGAGTCACATAAGATGTGCTTGACAAGGAGTTGTCAACCCAATGAATCTAGGAGTTGCATGGAGATGCAATTGGTAGCAAGTACCTACCTAATCGATCCTAGCACAATTTGTTGAGTCACTCAAGGTTGTGCGAGAGGAGATGGGATCCTAGCCCGCTAGGAAATCTTCCAACGAGATTTCCCAAGTTATGTCTTGAGGGTGGCAAACTCGTAGAAAATAGTGGAAGCAATCATAAAATGTTACTTCTTGCAATTTATGATTTCATAATTCAGTATGATTATAATAATATCTCTATACAGTTGTTGATCCAGAATGTCTGGAAACATGTCGATAAGATCGATACTCGAGGGCAATAATACCTTCAACGAGACTAATTTCTATAACTGGGAGATCATCTTGAGGATAGTCCTCACATATGATAAGATTCTCTATGTGATAAAGAGCTATCTTCTTACGAAGCCACTAGTTAAAGAAATAGTAACACATTAGGCCTAGACGATGTACAAGGGTGATATGATCATCGCTTGATATATCGTCTTGGCTGCCATGACCCTAAAACATAAGTCGCAACATAAGAGTTATGATGCCTATGAGATTATGGCTAGGCGTAAAGATCATCTATTGAGAAGCATGTCATGGAGATGATACGTTTTATCAATAGGTTGCTATAGCTGAACTTGGGTATGGATGCCGAGATTTTCCCTAGACTTGGTGCTACAGTCCCTCCCTAACAGTTATGGAAAAGACTCTTGGAGAGTGGTTGTCCATACTAAAGGAGACCAAGCCTAAAATTGATTATAGGCCAAGGGAAGTGTTCTCTTAGTTGAAGGGCCCAAGGCGCACAGGGGCAAGGCCAAGAGTAAGAAAGCCAAAAGGAAGAAGAGTTCTTCTATAGCGCAATCTGGAAGAGTCCAGAAGACCAAAACCTAAAAGATAAGGAGGATGCGATCTATCTCCATTGTGATAAACCAGGAGGTGTAGAGTAAGAAGAGTTCTACTCAGGGCACTTTAAGTATTTATGTTATTGGAATTAATCTATCTACTTCTAATCAGTCCACATGAGTATTAGATACTGGATCTAGTGCTCATATTTACACTTTCGTGTATGGGGCTTAGGAGTACGAGGAGATTAATAATGGGAGAAGTGTACCTACACATGAGAAATGGATCAAGAGTTGTTCCATTAGTAGTAGGGACCTATTTGTTAACATCGCTTGCAAGGCTTGTATTGGAGTTACATAACTATTACTACAATCCTAGTTTGACTAGGAATATAATTTCTAACTCTTGTTTGACAAGGATGAATATTCATTTTTATTTAAGAACAATAGTTGTTCGTTTTATAAAAATGAGTTGTTTTATGGTAAAACAACAGTACGTAACGGTTTGTATGTCCTTGATGTTGATACTCCTATAAATAACATAAATATTAAGCGACTTAAATCAGGTGATTTAAATAGCACTTATTTATGGCATTGTCGCCTTGACCATATAAAGGAGATTCCCACATCCAACTTGTATAAAGATGGATATCTCGGCACATTTGATTATGAATCATATGGTGCTTGCAAATCTTGTTTACTTGGCAAGATGACTAAGTCTCTTTTTAAAGTAAAGGGAGGCTACATAAGTGCTAGGACTTGTGCACACTGATGTGTGTGGGCCCATATCCACCTAGAATCGACGTGGATATGTCTACTTCATAACCTTTACTGATGATAGATCATGTTTTGGTTATGTGTATCTTATGAGACACAAATCTGAGACTTTTGAAAAGTTTAAAGAATTCAGATTTGAAGTAGATAAACCAACTGAGAAAAGTATCAAAGTACTTCGATCAAATCGAGGTGGTGAATACTTGAACAGTGAGTTTCTAGATCATCTGAAGCAGAATGGGATTCTCTCACAATGGATTCCACCTGGAACACCAGAGATGAATGGTGTGTCTGAAAGGAGGGATAGGACCTTGTTGGACATGGTCTGGTCCATAATGAGTCACACTGAACTCCTCATTTCATTTTGGGGTACACACTCCTCACTGCGATCTTTGTTTTGAATAGGGTTCCAAATAAGTCAGTTACTCAGACTCCATATAAGATATGGAAAAGAAAGAAGCCAAATCTGTCTTTCCTTAAGATTTAGGGTTGTGAAGCTTATGTCAAGCGTGTTGACAATAACAAGCTAAAACCCAAATCGATGAGATGTTTGTTTATGGGATATCCAAATGGATATTACTTTTACCACCCATTTGAACAAAAGGTGTTTTGTTGTCAAGCATGTGGTATTCCTTAAGAAGGAATTCTTAGATGCTGTGGCTAGTGGGAGGAATGTTGAGCTCGAATAAGATTCGAGGTGAACCAAAAACAAATACTCCCCTCCAGGAACCTGAGAAAGATTAGACACAAGATGTTGAGTCAACTCCCCAACCTTCTACATAAAAACCTCGTAGGTCGATGAGGGTTCGTCGCGAGCAAGAGAGATATGGATTTCTCATCTCGGCACATGGAGATGTGCTTCTAGTTGTGAACGATGAGCCTACTACCTATGATGAGGCAATGTCTGACATTGACTCTGGGTTATGGCAGATGGATGACAAAACAACTTTCCTTAAAGGAAACTTGGTTAAGGATGTGTATTTGACACAGCCTGACGGTTTTGTTACTCATAAACATGCAAATAAGATTTGCAATTTACAAAGGTCCATTTATGGACTAATGCAAGTATCCTGGAGTTAGAATCAATGTTTTGATGAAAAGATCAAAAGGTTTGATTTTTCACAAAAGGGAAATTGATCCTTGTGTTTACAAGAAGGTTAGTGGGAGCGTGGTGGTCCTTTTAGTCCTTGTGTGGACAATATATTTCTCACTGGGAAAGGTGTTCCTATGTTGCAATCAGTTAAAAGATAGCTTTCATTTAATTTCTCCATGAAGAATTTGGGAGAAGCAACCTATATTCTGGGAATAAGGATCTATAGAGATAGATTCAGGAGGTTGCTAGCACTCTCCCAAAGCGCTTACATTGATAAGGTGCTAAAGAGGTTTAGCATGGAATATTCTAGGAGGGAAATCTTCCCATGTCACATGGAATACATCTCTCCAAGGTTATGTGTCCAAAGACACAAGATGAGAGAGATAGGATGAGTCGAGCACCATATGCCTTGGCTATTGGCTCGATCATATATGCCATGTTATGTACGAGGCTTGATGTCGCATATGCTTTGAGCATATGTAGTAGATATCAAGCTGATCCAAGTGAGAAACACTGGATTGCTGTGAAAAACATTCTTAAGTACTTGTGAAGCACGAAAGAGATGTTTTTTCCATATGAAGAATGAGAGCATACCATGAAGGGGTTCATGGATGCCAGTTTCCAATTTGACCATGATGATTTTAAATCACGTACAATCGAAATTCATATTCTGCTATATGGCTGGGCCATGAGTTGGAACAGTTCCAACAAGAGATAGTGGCAGATTTAACAACTGAAGTCGAATACATAACAACCTTCAAAGCAGCTAAGGAGGTTGTATGGATCCGTTAGTTCATTGATGAACTTAAAGTGGAATCTAGCATTGTTGATCTAATAACAATTATTGGGACAAAACCGGAGCCATCGCGTAAGTGAAGAAACCACGGTCTCATTAACGGACCAAATTTGTATTGCAACATCACCATATGATAATGGAGATTATCAGCTGAGGTGACATATATAGCGAAAGTATCGACAGATGATAACGTCGTAAATCCCTTGACTAAAGCTCTGTCCCAGTAGAAGCATGAAAGTCATGTTCGATCATCATGTATAAGATACATGAGTGATTGGCTCTAGTGCAAGTGGGAGAATGTTAGTGTAGGTGCCCTAGACCCAATCAGATTGGGCATGTTATACACTGACAATTGTAATTATGTTTATTATTTGAATAAGGAGTTATTCAAATTCACAAGAAGTCATTCTATTAGTTTCTTGTTATTATTGTAATAACCAAATGAAACTAGATAGAAGTCCATATGATGTATACTGTGATTAATCTATAAAGATGTGAGATAATGCATCACAGTTTCTAGACATCATCAAACGTCCCAAGTCATAGTAATGTCAAGCATGGACATTGACAATTGCGGTAAGACTTGTATGTGCTATGTTTTTGCTATGTGATAGCAATGGGGGTCTCACACCCATAAGCATGGGGATGCCTAGACAAGTACATAGGTGACCAATGTTGGAGAACGTGTCACTGGACATGACTCGCCATGAGAATCTATTTTGGTTATATGTTGATGGAATTCTCATACGAGATGGGTGTAACTAATCCTTGGACCTGAGGTTGTCACGGTCATCTCATAAGAAGATTGGTATGCTTTGACATCGTTTCGATGGGCCTAGACAAAGGCTGCACGTGGGCGGGATATTCACTTTAAATCCATGGCCATGGTGAAAGAGATCAATAAGGAGTTATTGATTTACTTTCTATTAAGTGAAGATATCGGAATGACCGAAGAAAAACTTATGTGATCATAATCAAGCAACACATTGCCAACTTGAGATCAGATAGGATACATTGACGAGAGGATCGAATTACACGGTAACCATGCTTGTGAAAGGTTATTTGCGGATTATGAATCCTTCTGAATAATTGGGTAGGCATGATGCCTTGCTAGAGGCCAATCTTGTCTTATGTGTTCGTACCGACACATTGCCAACATATTCGGAAGCCTAATGAGTCATACGCAATAGGCACGGTCCCTGCCTTAAACCAGGAGAGTGGACGTATGGTTAAGTGGGACACTTCGGCAAGAAGTTGTGACGTCGTAGGTTCTCACGGAAAAAGAACAAATAGACGTAATGGCGTCGATACGACAAGCAGTCGTCATAATGGAAAGAGTTTCCTAAAATGGCAATTGATTAAATTAGAAAGGAGTTTCTAATTTAATAATTTTCTATTTGTTGTAGTGGCAAATAGGAAAGAAAATATATTTGAGCTTAAGTTAATAGTTGAACTAAATTAGATTTGGGCCAAATATTAAATTAAATATTATATTTGGACTAAATTAGATTTGGGCCAAATATTAAAATAAATATTATATTTGGACTAAATTGGATTTGGGCCAAATATTAAAATATTTATTTTAGGACCAAATTAGATTTGAGCTAAATATTAAATAAAATATATTTGGGTTTGAATTAGATTTGGGCTACAATATTTTATTAAATCTATAATTGGATTTGGGCCATTTAATTATATTTCTAGTTAGACTAGAATAAGCCCACTTAAGATTCTAATTAAATTAGAATTAATGGGCTAGCCCAATCCATTAGGGTTTTAGAAACCCTAGGATATTTCACTATAAATATCCCTTTATGGGTTGCCCAAAATATGGGTGGTTTTTGGTGTCGTTTTTCAAGAGTTGAAAAACGTATTGCCGCTCACTTTTCCTTGTTTCTTTTGGCATCAATAGGAAATGAGGGCGTTATTTTTTCGTCCATACACAAGCCACGCAAAGGAGAAGGAGCTAGCACTCATATTCTGCTCTCCTTGCCAACGGATGCGTGCCGCGTATCACGAGTTAGAGGCCGGACGCTTGGACGGCTCGAATCCGCGAACGACTCGGTAATCTAAAGGTTAGATTTATTTATTTGTTTGTGAATGATTTGATTTCGACGTTGATCCAATGCCGGGATCGGGGTAAGGTTCAAAAATTTTGAACTACGCTGCTTGCCCTGTAGCGATCTTACTTTACTTTCAAATTCTTGGTACTCCAAACCGGCACACTACGTCTTTCCATATCATTGATTTTACTTTTCTTGCTGTAATGGTGGCCAATGCCTCAGCCTCGATCCATTTGGTGAAATAGTCCGTGGCTACCAATAAGAATTTTCTTTGCCCTGGCGCTTATGGGAATGGACCTAAAATATCCAAACCCCACTGGGTAAATGGTATAGGCTAGAACACAGGTTGTAGTTGGGATATCGGAGCAGATTGGATTGGGGCATGTCACTGGCATTTGTCGCACGACTTAACTTTCTTTGATGCGTCTGACTGTAACATGGGCCAAAAGAAGTCGGCTCTCAGGACTTTAATTGCTAGGGCCCGTGCTCCCAAATATTCTCCACATATCCCGCTATGGGTTTCTGCCAGGGTATATTCACCCTCTTGGGGACCTAGACACTTGAGAAAAGGTACGGTGTGAGCTCGCTTGTATAGTACTCCACTTATAATAATAAACCTTGCCACCCGTATCTTGAGTTTCCTTGCTTCGTGTGGATCATTGGGTAGTTCATTGCTGGTTAGGTAGCAGTAGAAGGGCGTCCGCCAGTTTATTCCTGCTACCACACAT
Organism: Diospyros kaki; assembly: GCA_036245055.1. Classification (NCBI taxonomy): domain Eukaryota; kingdom Viridiplantae; phylum Streptophyta; class Magnoliopsida; order Ericales; family Ebenaceae; genus Diospyros; species Diospyros kaki. The sequence goes on from BSEG01000003.1 coordinate 13,099,607, forward strand.
GACACCTCTTTCTCTTCAATGCTTGGTTGATGAAGCACTTCAACAAATACTGTTCACCCTGTTGTTTCTTTAGTGGCCACTAATTTGGATAAAGTGTCTGCGTGTCCGTTGAGCGATCTATTTATTTGTGTTAAGTGGAAACTTAGAAACATTTCTGCTAGGTCCTTTACCTTGTGCAAGTATTGTGTCATCACTTGCTCTCTAGCTTCGTACTGTCCATGAAACTGCTGCACAATTAACTGGGAATCACTATGGGCAATCAATTGAGATACCTCCAATTTATGTGATAACCTCATTCCTGCAATCAATGTCTCATACTCGGCCACATTGTTGGTACTTGGAAAAGCAAATCGTAGAGAGTACTCTAGCGTTTCTCCTTCGGGGGTTATAAGGACTATCCCAGTGCCACTTCTTTGTGAGTTAGATGCTCCATCTACAAACAATAACCATTCTGCTTGCTCACTTTCCCCCCTTTTGTTGCAGTGTGTACATTCCACAATAAAATCAGCCAGTGCCTGCCCCTTTATAGCTTGTCAAGGTTGATACTGGATATTGTATTCACTCAACTCAATTGACCACTTGGTAAGGCAACCGGAACATTCAGGCTTTTCAAAATACTTTGCAATGGTTGGTCTATGAGCACGATAATTGAATGAGCTTGGAAGTAAGGCCTCAACTTTCTGGAGGCATTTAGTTGAGCCAATCCCACCTTTTCAGCAAAGGCATAACGTGTCTCTGGACCCTACAACACCTTACTAACATAGTATATTGGTCGATCCACCTGTCTTTCTTTTTTAATCAATACTGCACTTATCGCTTCGTCGCTTATTCCCAAATATAAGTATAATATCTCTCCAGTTTCTGGCTGCGTTAGTAGAGGAACCTCTTTCAGGTACTCTTTTAATGCTTCAAATGAATTCTGGCACTGCTCTGTCCACTCAAACTTTTTTCCAGCCCTCAAGGTTCGTAAAAATGGGAGTTCTCTCTCTGCTGACTTAGAGAGAAAATGCCCTAGGGCTGCCATTTGTCCTGTCAGTCGTTAGACTTCCTTGGTTGATGTTGGCCTTTCCATATCTAGTATTGCTTGAATTTTCTCGGGGTTTGCCTTAATCTCCCTTTGGGTGATCATGTACCCCAAAAATTTCCCAGACTGCACCCCAAAGGCACACTTTGTTGGATTTAGTCGCATTTTGTATTGCCTGAAGACTCTGAGCACTTACTCTTGCTTTTCGTATGTGATTCATTCTCTCGACTTTTACAATCATGTCATCGACATATGCCTCCATTGTGTTCCCCAACAATTCTTTAAAGACTTTATTCACCATGCGTTGATAAGTAGTGTAACGACCCGTCCTAGATTAACAATTTATTTCAGTGATTAATTAATGCAATTAGTTAACTTTTAGTTTAATACATATTTGTCAATTAATTAATTTAATTTGGTAATAGAGATTTTTAATTGAAAAATAGTGATAAATAGAATTAATTCCTTTATTTTTAAAGAGAATTAAGAGTAAAGGGCTTATTTGGCTTTTTAGCATTAGTTATTTTATATTATTACTTAATTATTTAATTAAGTGATATATATATATGGGATTTAAATAAATCCAAATATCAGATAATTTAAATAATAATCTCCTAAATAGGTTAGGAGAAGGTTTTAAATAAAGTCTAATGGGCCTAGGATTAATTAAACCTATTTTAGCCCATTAGGTTTATTGTTATTAGTATATATATATATATATATGCATAGCATGTAATTGGCCAAAAAGAAAATTCTTCAAATCTTAGCCATGAAGAACAAAGAAAGGAAATTGAAGAAGCCTAGAGTTCATTCAAGTTTCATCCATTAGTCTTCATTGGTTGATTAATCAAATCAAAAGGCAAGTTCTTCCATTACATTCTCAAGCTTTTTTCATTCAGTTTAGATATATATATCAGTCCTTATGTGATCTTGGATTAATAGCAAACAATTGTTTCGATTCCTTTTAATGAGAAAGCAAAGAAAACAGAATGTATATTTATATATATATGGATACAGTGATAGAAAACCAGATTTTTCAATTGAGTTGAATCATCGATTCTTCGAGTTTTGATCTGTTTATTTGCTATGATAATGATTCCTGCTTCATTGGGACTTGTTTTTCCCAAGATTTCTTCGAATGGTGATAAATTCCAGCATCCAAATACCCTATTAGTATCAGTTTCGATTTCTGGCAATTTCATTCACGATTTCGAGTTTATTTCAGAACGTTTTTTTTATCTTGTGGGCCGATTTTGACCTTGATGGAGCCCGAATATTGAAAAAAACAAAACATGAAAGTTGTAGGTATTCCTCTTGTATTTCCATAACAATTTGAATCATATCAATCGGAGTTCAAAAGAGAGAGTTCTGTCCAAAATACGAAAGGGTATCAATCTGTCCACCCAGCATTCCAGAAAGTTTTGTTCTCTTACGGGCCAATTGTGACCTTGATGGAGCCCGAATCTCAAAAACTTCAAAACATAAAAGTTGTAGGTCTTCCTCTTGTCTTTCCACAGAAATTTGAATCAGCTCAATCGGAGTTTAGAAGAGAGAGTTATGGCCAAGATACAAAAGAGTATCAAATCTGTCCAGAATTCCATATTTTCGGATACCCCTAGTAGAACTTCAAAATTAAATTCCAGCAAGTTAAAATTCTTTTATTTTCAATAAAAACAGTGTATTTCTTCCCTTTATTGAAAATAATATTAGTATAAATCAAAATAAATTATGTTTCAACATAATTTATAAAATCATGTATTTTTAAAATACATCAAGTATCAGTTTAGCAACAGTTATTTCATGACTAGTATTTAAAATGTCATGATCAGCATTTATTTGTGAGTTATGTGCATACATCCTTGTATGAACATTCAACATGAGTTTATATGGAACACGACATATTGTATGCCAGCATCTTGATGTGCATAGCATTGCATGTTGCGCGCCAGACGGCTTTGTCCGCGGGGATCCCACCAGTTTGCTCGCCTGTGGTTGATCAGGGAGCTAGGGGTATATTTTACCCACAGTATATGCTTACAATTTTTTTTTGTTTGCAGGTTCAGATTAGTCAGGTATGTGTTATCAGTTTATGTGGGCCTTGGGCCAAAGTTGCATACCTGCATTTTATTTTAGTTTATGTGCATTACATGTTTATGAATGCAACCAGTTATATCAGATTTATTTATCAGCATCAATTAAATCAAGTATTTTACTCCAGTATCAATTCAGCAAGTATTTCAATTATTTCAGCGTCGATATTCTTTGATTCAGCTTCAATATTTCTTTCTAGCTTTATACTTGCTGAGCTTTGTAGCTCACCTTGTACTCTTCACCATTCCAGGTCCTAGCGGGGGAGTACCAGACGTGGGGCCTAGCAGTAGTGTCCAGTAGTGTGTGTACATGGAGTCGCTCAAGACCAAAGACGTCTGGGAGTTGTATCAGTTTGTTAGTTTAGAGCATTTGACAATTTAGTATCAGTTTAATATTTTTTTTTAGTTGAGGGATTTCCCTTAGACAGTGTTTATGGGTTTTAATTCTGTTGACTCAGAGTTTTATTTCATTTGATTGAGTTATTCATATTGGTATCAGATTTCAGTTTATCAGTCAGTTTTATATTTTATTTTCCGTAGCACCTCTTCTCGGGCAGTTTTAGGAGAGGGGGTGTTACAAGTAGCCCCAGCGTTCTTGAGCCCGAAAGGCATGACTTGGTAACAATACGTCCCTTTTTCAGTAATAAATGATGTCTTCTCCTGGTCAGATGGATACATCATTATTTGGTGATAGCCCAAGACAGCATCCAAAAAACTCAAAAACTGATATCTAGATGTTTCATCTACGAGACGGTCAATTCGTGGTAGTGGGTATGAGTCTTTGGGGCAAGCTTTGTTGAGATTGGTGAAATCTGCACACATACGCCATTTTCCATTAGGCTTCGAGACCATAACAACATTGGCTAACCATTTAGGATACAATACTTCCTGAATAAATCCGGCCTTTAGCAACTTATCCACCTCCTATCTAGGGCTTGTGGCCTATCAGGTGTGATACTTTGCTTCTTCTGTCTGACTGGTTTGAACTGAGGATCTACATTCAAATGGTAACATATCACTTCTGTATTGATTCCTGGCATGTCTTTTGGCTTCCAAGCAAATACGTCTAAATTTTCTCGCAAGCATTTCACAATTTCTGCTTTTATCTGTTCTGGAAGCTGTGAGCCAACATATGCTAATTTTTCATAATCCTCTTCGCTTAAATTTATTGCCTCTAATTCTTCAACGGGTTGAGGCTTGCGAGCGACTCCCTCCTTCAAGGATTTCTGTATAGCTTTCTCTGCAATAGATAAGGTTTCCTCCGTTTTCTTTCCTTTCGTAGAGGACACATAACAAGTTCGTGCCTTCTTTTGGTCTCCTTGAACCTGTCCCACTCTGGCGGGTATAGGGAACTTCATTAATAACTAACATGAGGATACCACTGCCCTCAAATCATTAAGTAGAGGGCGACCCAAAATCATGTTGTATGCTGCCGAAAAGGTTTTAACCACCATAAAATTCACTTGTCGTGTTATGATTTGGGGGTCTGCACCCAATGTGATGGGTAACTGAATAGACCCCGCTACTGGAACTGCTTCTCCAGTGAAGCTGTACAGGGGTGAGGCCATTTTTCTTAATCGGTCATGCGATAAATGCATCTGCTCAAAACAATTCCAATAAATCAAATTGACGGAACTGCCATTGTCGACCAAAATTCTACTGATGGGATGTTTGGCCACAATTGCTGAAATAACCATTGGGTCCTCATGGGGGAGCATTACGTCTCCCTGGTCAGTAGGAGTGAAGGTAATCGGCTCCTCATCATCTCTAATTTTCATCACTAAATTTACTTGATAAGCTCGGTGAGCATAGGGCTTTCGGGAGGACGATGTGTCTCCGCCTAGAGTTTCACCTCCTGAAATAACATGAATGGCCTGTTGAGTTGGCTCATTATCTAAATGAGGATCTTGTCTACGATCTCTGCCCCTCTCTAGTTGCCTTGGGTTTTGTCTTTCCTGCCCATCACGCCTGTCTTCCCTTTGCTGGGGTTCCCTGTTTTCTTCCCCCTCGTTCCTCACATATCTTTGTAGATGCCCCTCTCGAATGAGCATTTCAATCTGATTCTTCAATTCTCTGCAATGATCAGTGGAATGTCCCCGGGTTCAATGATATCTACAATACTCTTCTTGGTTTTTTCCCATGGGTCTGTCAACTCTGCAGGGCAGCTTAAGGAGTCCCTCTCCCTCTACTACAGCTAAAATAGCTGATCGTGGCTGTAAAAGCCGAGTATAGTGATTGAACTGAGGTTTAGGTACATCTGCTCTCCTAATTCTTTCCTGTCATCGAATAGACTCTTCTTCCCCTTCGCGCTCCTTTCTTTTTCTTTCTCTTTCTTCATTTCCGCCACATTCCTTATGATTTAGTGTGGAGAATATACCAATTTGCTCTAACAAACAAATCGGCCAGGGACATTGGAGGGTCTAAGGAAAATGACTCTTGGAGAGAGGTGAAGCGTGTACCTTGAAGCATGGCGACACTACTACTTGAGCTGGAAGATCAAGGACTTCAAGGGTAGCGTTGCAAAATCTATCCACAAATTAACGAGAGTATTCCTTGTTCCCCTATCGTATGCTGAGCAAATATATGGCATCCTTTTTTCTTTGACTGTTAATCACAAAAGCCTTGATAAATTCTGTTCTAAGTTGCCCGAATGATGAAATAGAGGCTTTTGGAAGGCTGTTGAACCATGTTCGAGCGTGTCCTGATAGTGTTAAGGAAAAAGCTCGGCACATTATGTCATCGTCCCATCCATGTAATATCATCAGTGACTCATAATTCTGAATATGATCAGATGGATCGTCCTTTCCTGAGTAGAGGGTGATTTGTGGCATTTTGAATTTTCGAGGCAGAGGCCTCTTCAATATGTCTGCAGTAAAAGGACATTTTCTACGCTGGTGCTCTTCTGTTGCAGGGATTAACTTTTTCCGCTCAAGCACCTCTTCTACTACTCTTTTCATGTCATCACGCATATTAGCTGCTGTTTGATTGTCATGTCTTTTTGGTGTACTGGCCATTATTTCATGATTCCTTCGTCTTTGGGGACTCCCGGCTCTATCCTCCATTCTTCGGGGAATGGTGTGAGGATTCTTTCTTGATGGCTATGATTTGGGCCTATTCTCCCATGGAGTGGATCGGGAATGAGAATCAGGAGTGGCCTCTAGATAGGAATTAGCTTCTATTTCGGGCTGGGGCCCAAGTGGTGGCACAAACTTTTTCAAGGTATCAGGCCACATCCCTCCAGGCATCATTCCTTGGAGAATACCGAACATGTCACGAAGTGCCTGCATACCTTCAACATGCTGTTGTCTTAATGCCTCATACTCTTCCCACGGGACCGTATGTGGTGGCTGTCGGGAGGTCCCAGCTTGATCAGCGAGAATTGGCTCTGATCCGATGTTATGGGGAGGTGGGATTGATTGGTTCCACACCTGCAGACTCAGTGAAATGGAGCGATCACCTCCTTGGGGTTGAGTATTATGAGGGGGCAGAGGCGCTCCTTGTGGGTGAGAACCGGAATTAATGGGAGGCGCTCCCTGTTGTTGAGAATTCTGTGGTGGTAAGCGTGTTTCTAGGCCTTGAGAGAGAGTTCATCGATGTTCACGAGTGTTTATCATTCTTAAGTTAACTTTTTGTCTTGTGTTTCCCACAGACGACGCCAATTGTTGTTGCCAAGATACAACAATCTATTTGAAATTGCGGACAGATGCAAGAGTCTCGGGACTTGTGCCTTCACTGATGAAAATCTTGACGAACTCCTGGATCTGGTAGAGTCAAATCTGGTAGAGGTCTAGATCTGGTGATCCGATGGAGTTGATGATCTGGTGGGCTGATGATCTGGTGGCTCAAAATGATCTGGTGGCCTAAAATGATCAGGTGGCCCAAAATGACCGAGTGACCTAAGGATGACGAGTGGCCTTGCTAACTGAGTGACCTGAGGGTGACGAGTGGCTTTCGTGACAGAGTGACCTGAGGGCGACGAGTGGCCTTGATAACGAGTGGCCTTGAGGACGACGAGTGGCCTTGATGACGACGAGTGGCCTTGATGACGACGAGTGACCTACAAAACGAGAGCACCGTTAGGGCACGGGTGGGGGTCCCCGCGCAAACCCTCCGATGCTTAAGTCAGATCTCGAGAGAAAAGGAGAAAATTGTACTTCAATTACTCAAAATTGCGTACCTCATGATGAAGAGGGATCCTTGTATTTATAGCGGTGGTCGAGGGAGGCCTCGCGATATTCTCGGCGAAAATCTCGTGGCCCATTCTGGAGATTTCGTGGCCCATTCCGTGGTTTTCGGGGGTCATTTGGCTGACGAGAGAGGGGTCACTCGGTTGAATAGGGCAATTTGATGAGTAATTAGCAACCCCGGAGGGTCACTCGGTATGACCGAGTGACCCCCCACTTGGTTGCACCCCCCCGAGTGGGATCTCTCGGCCTAATCGAGTAGACCCCACTTTTCTAGGCTGAGATAGGGACGAAGGGCCACTCGGCATAGCTGAGTGGCCCTCCACTCGGTGCAACCGAGCGGGGCTCAGCCACTCGGGCAACCGAGTGGCACCCCACTCGGTTATGCCGAGTGGGGTGTCCACTCAGCCCAACAGAGTGGGGGTGTCCACTCGACTCAACCGAGTGGGCACCCACTCGGGCATGCCGAGTGGGTCTTCCTCAACCCCCTGCCTTCGTTTCATCCCAGCTAGTTGGGGCCCATACTTGATCAGATATCCATCTCTCCTTCCCAGGTACATCAAAAATAATAATTGAAAAACGAAATAATGGGAGATGTAAAAATATTAACTGAAGGAACATACCATTAATGCGATTATCACAAATGTGTAATGCCTTCTTTCCTAATTGATTTGATTTAGCTTCATGTGGCTTGAGATTGTGTGAGAGCTGTTAGTATTAATAGGTTTTTTGGACGTTTCCCACAGATGACACCAATTGTTATTACATGGATACAACAATAAATTTGTAGAATGAAAACGTCATCTTCAAGCCACCTGAGCCTTCAAAAATAAGAAAATAGTCAGATGGCGTGGGGAGGTCCCCGCGCAAACACTCCAACACGTAAGTTAGAAATTGAGTATGATGAAAGAGACTGGTCGAAACTGTCGAACTGACCAGATTAGTGTATGTATTAGGACTAGTTTGCAGCTAGGATGCTCCCCAGGTCGTCTCCCAACAAATTGTCAACGAACTATCAAAACAAGATTAAACGAGGGGGGTTGTGATGAAAACCCAACTTAAAAACGCTCAAGAATGAAACAAAGATGAATTCTTGACCAACTAAAATGTAACCCGTTACAAACCCTACCTCCTTACCATGGTAATCCGCATCTCACTTATGAAAATAATCTGTTTGGTTTGATTTTCTTTTGATTTGAAAAACTCTTCTACAACCGTAAAAGATTAAGTCAAAATGAGCAATCGCTCATACAATTTATAATATACCGTTTCTTTCTAATCAAAGCCTCAACCGAGTACGTTAATTAAACCCATCCAAAGATCATGCATGCATTCACACAACCGCGTAAAAGAAACATACATAAACTTAGAGAAGGAAAAGAAACGAAATCATCAATAAAAACATGAAAATCGAGTTCCAAATTGGATTTGACTATATGACCGAGACTCAAACCGGGCAAGGAGTACGAGAATGTAGTAGATTACAAGCGAATTAGCCTTCCATAGCTTCTAGGTTGAAACTGTGAGAATCCTCCAAAATCGGCCACACCCTAATGCCTCTTAGCTAGCTCTTATTTATAGGGTTTTGGAAAAGAGAAACCTAGGCTAAATGGGCTTAGGGTTTTTTTATTACATATGGCGCATAATTTAATTAATTAAAAGGGCTCAATGAATTCTAAATTTGCTCATAACCCATAATGAAGTATGGTTGCCTCTTTCAAACTCGATGTCCGCCCACCTTGCGAAGCCCACTTACGCCTCTATCAAAATAGCTCAAATCTACGGCCCAAATCTGCCAAAAAAGAATAAAAATAGTGTGAAGCCCAATAAAATAAAATAAACACAAGACAAATGAAATAACCTAAATAGAGTGCAATAAAGATGGAATAAGAGGGATAAATAATATAAAATATGCGCGCCATCAGAGACTGCATTAAAATAGTATCAGAGACGTTCCTCCTTTTTCAGGAATGCATACTTGCATATTTATAGAGAAATATGGAGTGATAAAAAATGTAATAGAATTAGAATTCTTGTAGATAACGCTTATCTTGATTGATCCTAATTTGATTGGGATTAGAATAGTTGTAGATAACATCTATCTGGGTATTCTAAATCTATTAGAATTAAGATACAGATAATTTGTATATTTTATAGATGATATTTATCTTGCCCCTTTTAGGAATAGAATTTCTTAAGGATGATGCTTATCCAAATATTTCATAATCATTTTAAAATTAGAATTCGATATGGATAATTATCTATCTTTTTCTTGGAATATTCAAAATGATTTTTAAATGTCGGACTTATCATGTTTGCTCGCTTTATGCAGGACCCTCCCACATATGGGAAATTTATGCCTTTTAGCCTAAAAAGACATTTTGGGCTTTTGGGCTTTTTTTGGCCTTTTAATGGGCATTTACCTATGACACAACAGTTGTGTATATTGAAAATGATATATTTAATGAAATTGATAATGATGTTAATATGCGATGTTATCAAAATATAAAAATATATTAAAAATAATTATCGTAATTTATCGATATATTTTTTTAGTATTATGTAATTTCATTTTTTTTGTTTTGCTATTTTTATTTTTGCCCAACCAACTAAATTTTTTTGTTCCACCATTAGTTTTTTATCTTTCAGGTATGACATTCATCTCTCTAAGGGTGTGTATCCCAAGACTACCGAAGAGAGACAACATATGGAAAAGATTCCCTATGCCTTAGCTGTTGGGAGTTTGATGTATGCTACGCTATGTACTAGACTTGATATTACATATGTTGTGAGTGCCACAAGCAAATATCAATCCGATCTAGGTTTGGAACACTTGACAATAGTAAAGTGTATCATTAAGTACTTGAGAAGAACTAAGGATTTGTCACTGGTGTTAACGGATTCACAGATTCAGATTTCCAATATAATATAGATGATATAAAGTCTACATTCAGATTTATGGTTGTCTATAATGGAAGGGCTAGAATAGTTCTAAACAAGAAATAACTGTGAACTCCACTATGGAATCTAAATATGTTGCGGCATGTGATGCTAAAAATGAGGTTGTTTTGATGAGGAAGTTCTTAGCTAAGCTTAAGGTGGTTCTGTCAATTGAGTTGTCGATATCTCTATATTACGATCATAATGGGGCTATTGTGAAGGCTAAGGGACCCAAGTTTCACCAGAAATCCAAACAAATAGAGTAGCGCTTCCATCTAATCTAAAGAATCATGGCACGTGGAGATGTGCAACTACAAAAGATTACGTCACTAGACAATGTCGTGAACCCACTAACCAAAGCACTATCACAAGCTCACCTTAATCGCCACCTGCAAAAGATGGGTATTAGATATTAGGCGAATCCAGAATAGGTACTTATTATTTGTAAATCAGCATTAGTATAAGTAGGAGATTGTTAGTGTTAGTGCCCTTAATGCTGGTTTTAAATGACTTCTAGCAGTTGTATTATGGGAATAATGATGTAAATATTGCAAATGTTATAAATGTCTTCATATTTTAAGGTTATATTTTCATTCATGCCTCTCCAATCTATATATGAATGAGCCCTTTGATTCCCTAATGAAAGTCTTTTGGATTAATAATTTCTTAAAGATGTTGCTAGTCGTTAAATTTCTTAGAAGAGCATTATGATTAATCAATTACGGACTGGTACATGAGTTACTGCTTTTGATTAGCATGAGATACTAATGATAAAGAGTGGTGAGTCACATACCATAATCCATGAGATGGATATAGTAGACGTGTGGGTAGATGTTAGTTGAAAATCTACTACATGTTACTCAAGTGATAGATCACATAACTGAGAGGATCTATGATATGTCATTGATTTCGATTGTGTTACTAGTTCTTAGACTAGAGGTATTACAGTTGTCTTGTATGTTGGTGCCTGAGATTTTCTTTTGCTAAGAACCTCTTGGTTACTGGGTGTGAGATGCACTGTGTGGTCTCTATATAGTAATGTATGGAGATAGGTGATTGTTAATGGAATCCATTGACATCTAGTGTGAGGTGAACACCCTATGCGATCAATGGTGGTTGTGATTGTATAAACCCCTGGTTAGGGTGCACATGATTGGAAAGGTATTTTTAATGTCAGAAGGAGTTTTGATGTGTTATCTCAATCACACTAAATTAGATCTTGGAATAATTATCGAGTTAGTGAGTTTGATCAGTCCATGACTGTAACATCCCAGTATTTTGAAAAAATAATAATATGTAATTTTTTGAGTGTTGGAAATGATTTATTGAGAATTCGTGGTTTAAAGAATTTAATTGAGATTATTAAATTTATTATGTTTATGAATAGGAAGAAATAAAATTGGGAAACTTGTATCCCATATTATATTAGCAAAAATAAAAGAGGAGCCATTGAAGGGGCTGCCAAATTTGCATGGGGATAAATATCTATTTATATAATTATCCTAATAAAGGTAGGTGGTGGTAATGTCAAAAATAGTGGCTAGATTTTTAAAAAATAAATAAAAGGAAAAATTGGTAATGTGGCGATGGTGAAGCTGCTCACGTGAATACATATCGCATAGCCATATAGCCAATATATATATATATATATAAGTTATGGTAGTAAATATATATTATATAATAATAAAAAATAGCTTTATTTAATATTATATTAATATTATAATATGCATTAAAATGAGAAATTGAGAGCATGGACATGGGATGCATGCAGTGGACTTGAGCCTCCATTTAATTCCCTTTTTGCTTCTCTTGCTTTGCAACTAAGTAAATAGGTTATGATTAACCTTGGGGAGTGAAATCAGCAACTTGTGGATGGGATTAATTATGGGTTACAAAAATTAAATTAAGAATTGAGAAGAATTTACCTATAAAAGGAGTGTGGCGTGAGGTTGGAAAGAAATTGGAAGAAGGATGTTGGTGGATTAAGTTAAGAGGGCCAGTATCGGTTAAGGCAAAAGAAATTAAAGGGAAGTTGTGAAATTAAGAAGGAAATTGGGAAAAAATTAGAGAGTGTGTCAGATAAGTATAAAAACATTTAAAATTAAATAAAAGGTATTTGAGGTAATATTTGTAATAAATAATTCTTATAGTTCAATATATTGTATTTTTATTTAAGGGACAGAGTCGTGGCACTGGCTTTCTGGATAAATTTTGGACTGTGATTTTGGTAAAAATATTAATTTCTGTGGCAGATGAGCAGCAAGCTTAAGATCGTCTATTAAAAGGCAAGTTTCATACCCTCTCTATGTGCTCTTAAATCCTTACGCAAGTCCCGTCGTTTTTCATATTTTATTCCTTCCCTTACCATGATTCGATTCTATGCATTAATTATGTAAAGACACGTGGTAACTATTTTATAATATGTGAGTCGTTGTTGAGTCTGTGGATGGTGGGTTTAAACTAAATATGTGACTCCAAGTGATATTTGATTCTAACCGCTACAAGGCTTTATATCGCCCCCTTTCCTTGGGAATGAAGCTGAACCGATGTGGGGCTAGATTCTTAGAAAGTCAGGGAGACTTAGTATGGTTGTGGCAATACTGGTGTGTCCGCATGGTTGTTCTATAGGGTTGTGGTGGTCAACTGATCATCCCCCATCTGATCTTCAATATTTTCAAATATTTTGGACCTGTCAATAATGTAACGACGGGCGTTACTCTTAATCTTGAAAGTAAAGTGGTAGAAATATTTACCCATATAGGGGTTCCATAATTGTATGGTAGAATCATGTCAAGTATCAATATGTTGGCTTGTGAATATTGGGATAAAGCCTTATGCCAAATGTGTTAGGGAATGTACAAATATGAGTTCAATGATGTAACTTGCATAACGTGGAACATGTGGGCAATTGCCTTAAACTACTTAAATGAATATTCCCATAACGACTGTGTAAAGACCTTTGCATATACATGATGGTGTGTGTGATATATGATCATGCATGACATTGTATATATGATTATCAAGTGAGGATTATGATGGGTATTTGTCCCATCGACCTCTGAGTGAGGGCACTGCTATAGTTGTGCCGGTGATGTTTGGGTAGGTTAGGCATGTGCTGCCATTCTAAAGAGGGTAACGTAGGGTTGATGACTTATTGTTGTATATTATATTGTTGAGCATATTGACAGGTGTGAGACTAAGGGCAATTTGTATTTTGTTGAGCATGTGCATGTGTTGTATCATGATATGAAACCTTTCATGGGGGTATTTGATGTAAAAAATAATGTGAATGTGAATGTGTATAACAGTACACGACGTACAATATGAATTGGGCCCAAATGGCTATTTGCATATACATGGGCATGTGCCAAACAATCTGGAAAGCTAGCATGGGCATATAACGTAAAGCATAACGAATATGTGCAATAGTTTGAAACATGATGTGAGGACATATGTTGGAAGCCTTATTATGGCGAATCATGGGTTGTTCCTTCTGGTTTAAGTTTACTATTGTGCCTATTTATTTATGTTATACTTGCTGAGCCTTGTGGCTCACTTTGTTTTAACATCATTCCAGGTGGAGGAAGGGAAAGTTCGAGGTGAATTCAGTGGTGTCGATCCCTTCTCGATAGCTATGCGTACGGGACTCTTCCGACCTAAAAGATCTTTGGGGGTGTGTACTTATATTTGTTCTTTCATTGTTGTAAAAAGGAGATTGGTATCAGTTTATTGCATTGGAATAAAAATTTATTTGTCGGGAAAATTTCAATTGTTACAATGACTCTCACTTAATCAGGATGTTAGTCGACGGAGGGATTATAGTGCACAGGAATTGAAAGCCCAAATAAGTTCTCTTTGAAGTATGACTTCAAAGAGAACCCTAACTGTAACAACCCATCAGTGGGTCTGGAGTAAAATGGTATTATTTTCAAATGCATTAGAAGTAATGTAAATTAAATTTATGTTTTGAGAATTATGTTAAATAAGTAAGATTTGGATTGTGTGAAAAATGTGGAAAAAAGGGAAGCTTAATGACGGTATATGATTTATTAAAATCAAGAGAAATATAAGGAAAAATGAAATATGAGGAATAAAAGAATGGTTGTAAAATAGTAAAAGGGGAGATAAGGGGGGAAATGTTAATAAAAGGAAAGGGCAAAATGGTCTTTTGTGAGGGTATTTAAAGACTCAAATTGTCTCTTCTCTTAATTCTCTCTCTCGTCACTTCCTTCCCTTCTTTTCTTTCCTCCTTCAATTCCTCTTCTCTCAAGCATCTATTTCACTTGCAATCTTGCCTCATCTCTCGTGGAATTTTTTAAGCGATTGGAAGTTAGGAGCGGTGATCTTGGTGGTTCTAAAGGAGATCTTCAATTTCAAGCAAATCCAAGGCAAGCATCCTTTGTTCCATTTCCTTTGTCTTTAGGGTTTCTTTGGGGGTGACCTTGTGGATGAGAAATCTTCTCAAGTTGGATGGCGAAGATGTTGTTTTCCTTAATTTCTTTTGTAAAATTTTCCATCTTTGGTATATAAAAAAAGGGGGGTTTTCCTTTGTATTGAAATAGATGAAAAGCAGATGTAGGTGCCAAGTCGAACCTTGGAAACAAAATAGAGTGCCCCAGTGGACAACCCATGCCATTAGGTAGGGCCCATGTCTTCTCCACTTGGTATTCTTTTTCATGTGGGCACAGGATCCGACCTGTGAGACAATTCCATTGTCTTTGGACTCAAAGATAAGGGTCGCTCCCTTTAATGACTGCATCTCTTGCCCGTTACATTCCTACACCAATTAGTGGAAGGAACAGGGTTTAAGAAACATTTTTTACAGGTCTACTAGTACTTACCCCTTCCATTACACTAGGGTGTCCCTATCGTGTACTACTCTCCGATACTAGACCGTTCCATAAAGGGACTCTATGGGCTTCGGTGTCCTTCTTATTTAACCCTAGGGAATAGTGGCAACGACTAGGCTATGAACTAGACCGATGGGTTTAAGGCGATCCATGGACTCTGGCACGTTCATTACCC
Organism: Diospyros kaki; assembly: GCA_036245055.1. Classification (NCBI taxonomy): domain Eukaryota; kingdom Viridiplantae; phylum Streptophyta; class Magnoliopsida; order Ericales; family Ebenaceae; genus Diospyros; species Diospyros kaki. Next base: position 13,114,870 of record BSEG01000003.1, read on the forward strand.
CTAGTCGTAAGTGGCGGTAGTGGTACCCCCTGTTGATGCCAAATGCGGGACAATTTATATATCTTATTCTAGATATCTCTTGAAAATTCTATCCATATACATATTTATTAGGGCCTGGTATTTCATAGTGCCCTAGCATGTATATCGATACCAATGGAATTATTTCATTCTTTCCATAATTTTATATATAGAACTGCGTTACCCTCCACAAGTTGGAAGAGGCTGACGTTCCCGTACCATTGGGGAGCTGAATTTTCTTTGTATGACCATATGTGATTGCAGGAACAGAGTTACTCACAAAGTGTGCAGTCCCTGCTTAAGGTGAAGGCACGCCCCCAGGATAACTGGGTACCATTTTTACTTAATTATTTTATGTTTCTGCATCATTTTCATTTGTGTTACATGCTTGCACAAGATTCATGAATATGCTAGGTCAGTGCACTTAGCCATCCAAACACCAATTCATCCCCCAAAAGAAAGCTCATTTTATTGATATGTGTGTAATCCCCAAAATACGAAGAGTAAGATGAGCCAAAAAATGTTAAAGGGAGTAAAAGGAGACCTAGATTAAAGCAATGCCTGGGAAAATTTCCCTCGTGAAGAGAAGTGGAAGCCCCTTCTATACAGTCGATGTCAGCTAGAGCGTCAATCACCTCCATCCTTTGAGGAGATATAGGATCAGTTAGTGTTGGAGAATCGAAATCTGGCTCCAACACATATGGGCTCCACGGACCCGCAGTATTAGGTAAATCCCTCACTTCGGCATCCAGGTAAAATCCTTTGGTACCTTTAGATCTGGATCCCCATACTCCCACCAATCGCGGATGCCTCCTCTAACTATCTCAGCTGAGAAGATAAGATCTGAATAATCCTTCCCCATGCGCGTTCTCTCTAGATACCCCCAAGCCAAGTAGAATCCATACTTTATGAAGCTTGAGGCGTACCTTTCTTTCTCCTCGTAGCATGCTCGAGAGAGTCAATACTCTTTTACCATCGCAGCTCGGATGGCGTCAGTATCTGTCTCCCTGAGTTGGTTGGCAAACTCCTCAACTTGTCTCCTAGCCTCCTAGAGTTGAGTTTGTAAATTGTCCCTCTCCTCCAAGGTATGTTTAAACTCCTTGATCAATGAGGCATTAGCCTCCTTCATCGCCACCTCAGCCTCTTGCTATTTTCTCAACTCTCCCTCTAACTTCTAAACCTCTTCCTTTAGGGAGTTCCTTTCTCCCCTTATTCTCTCAGCATCCTGCTCAAGCCTTTAGGTATGGTCCCTATAAACTTCGAGGTCCCTTACTCTATGCTCTAGGTCCCTCTGCCTGCCTCTGAGGCATAGGCTAACTTAGACCATCTCATCTTTATCTACCTCGTCTTTGGCTAAATCAGCACCAGCATTCACTGTAGCGATAACCTATCATTAGATTCCCTTATATTGGTAACCATAAGAAGAAGAAGGGAGGGAGGAAGGTAAAATACCCAAAAGAAATTCGAAAAATTCTCATACCTCGACCAAGCATCTCTCCACAACATTCAACTTCTCCAAAGTGCTCCCCGAATAATTTAGTTCATCACAGGGCATCACCATGGCATAAATCAGCCTAGCTCCTTTATGAAGTTTGTGTCCAAAAGTATGGGACTCACCTAGAATTCACGCCCTTTTAGTGGTCGATGCTATAAAGGAATCTCCCCTTGATGGATGAGGCCCATAGTAGGAAGCAAAGGTGGAAGTCTCTGAGACTGTAAGTTTAGCTCCCTTTGTCTTGGTTGCTACATTGGTTGTGGAAAAAGAAGGTTACACAAGGCCTGATTTTGGCCATGGTACCTCTCCAACTCAGATTGCGCCCCCTTCGCTTTCCTATCAGCCCTGGTAGCTTGCAAAGAAGACTACGTCCTTGGGGTTAGTGGTGACAATAACACCAATATCTCTCCCTCCTCGACATATCTGCCAAAAGGTTGAGGAGATGGAGGAAGGTTTAATAGAGGAAAGTCAAAAAATTTAGAACCATGCTCTACGGCTTCCCCCGACGAGCTTGTTCCCTTTCCATCTATCCTAGCTCTCTTATTCCTCCTAGCCAGAGAAATCTCCCCTTCCTTAGTTTCCTCATAATGGGGAGTTTGGGAAACTTGTAGTTCTGTCTCTTGTTGGTCCACCTCCATCCTTTGAGTGTCCTCAGCCAGCTTACCCAACATTATTCTTTTGAATCGTTGTATCTCTGTGCGCCAAAAATAACAAATCATTAGTATAATTGAAATATCCAAAAATGAAAAAGAGGAAAAAGAAAAGGGGTAAGGTGAGCACCCTTAGGGTCCGTCTCCCCTTCGCACCCTTCCTTCTTTTCCTCTCCTATCGCATCTTCATTTCCCTCCACACCCGCCTCTTCATCTTCTTCTTTTTCTTCACTACCCTTTGACGAAAAGGATGACGAGGATGCAACCTCCTAGGACTCAATCATTCCCGATAAACCAACTTTATTGTCCTCTCCCATCCACCTAATCATGATAAGGTGCCTATCAACTACTAAGTCGGATAAGGCCACTAGACCTCGTTGGGTCAGTTTATTGATCTCTTCTTGGTGTTCCTTCACTAGTGAATTTATGTCCGGCCACTCACGCCTTGCTCTCCTTATTTCTTCGATGTGCCAATATCATGACAACCTCCAACAACCTTAGGGTGGCAAAACAACCAACCACCTAGTCTCAAAATCATCTAGCTTCTGAGGTCTACCCTTAAACAACCTAACCTTAATAAGCGTTCTTTGGAGTGTCACAAACTCCTTCTCTCTTCTCGTGGACTGGACGCGGTATCCTAGATATCTTAAAAGTACCCGAACAATTGACAATTATAATTTATTTTCTAAATTTTTTAGACAAACATTAAACAAAATGAGTCTAGGTAAAATGGTAAATTTGTTTAGAAATTAATTACTATTTAAAGATCATAATTAATAATTATGGAAAGATTATATTAAATATCTAAAACATATTTCACAATATTCTGGTAATATTCTCAGAATATCTAGACAATAACATTTTCATAATTTTTCCTCTTAACTATGAAATCCTTTGTACATTTTCCCTTTCATTAACTCTTGTTTGCCCCACCCTCTCTTTCTCTCTGTCTCTACTCTTTGTCGTAGACAATTACTAACACCTCATATCATCTTCTACCAATGATTTATTTATTTCCCTTATCTTTGTTTGCAATTATCTAAGTCTTTGCTACGTCTATCTCTCTCGATTAACCCAACAGAGTCATTGATCGAAGATTTAACAAAAAAATTTGATTGCCCCCAAGATTGCAACACCCTGCCAACAAGTACTTGAGTCTCAACTACTATAGATTAGAATTGCCACTAATTTTAGCATGAAGGAAAGGGTAAGCAACACAAGGATAAGTGAGCCAAGAAAAAACTAGTCTAAAGGAAATGTATTCATAATATTAGTAGCACATAGAAGAGTTATGCCATGTTTCCCCTTTTGTTTTGTTCTTTAGGTTTCAATTTATTCATCAATTAAATTTTGCTTTGCATTTAAATGTCTATTGTGTTTTACAAATGTTTATAATGGGAAATTGATAAAAAATAAAAACTAAAAAATTGAAACCCTAATCATGGTTAACTCAAGTGCATTAACCTAGGTTAGATCTAAACCAGAAAAAAGAAACGATTGATTCACATCAAATATATAGTCATTTTGAACTAGTTAAGATAACTTTGGTTAGGTCTGAACCATAGACAAAAGCCTTTTGCTTTAACATCAAATATGGTTGTTTTGCATTGCACCTAACCTCTTTGTAAAACTCTTCTCTCTCTTTTTCTTCGTACATATATCTTTAAGAATTAGTGGAAGAGCCAGAAAGCTCGTTAAATTTTCTATGTATTCGATAATCCTTTCACCCGATCTCTATGGCAGGTTCTGTCTATAAGTTAGGGCAAACGATAAGCGTGAAGTGGATCAATTGCTATCGAAGAGGCCTGCTAATCACTACCTAAGGCACCAAATCCTTGACAAAGGTTCCTACGACTATGAAATCATCTACAAGACCATCGACAGATACAATGGTATGTACATCTAATCACAAATAACTTGAGTATTCCTCAAAATGGGGTTAATTAGGTGTTCGAATTTTCGTTAAAATCATGGAACATACTCGAGCAAAAATCAAAGAAAAATGTTGGGTTTTCTTGGATGGATTTCTCCCTTTACTCTTTCGTCCCTTCTTCTTCCATAACTCTGCCAATGCCAATCCCTTGGTGCCCTCAAACTACAACCCTAATCACCAATTTTCTTGCCAGGACTTGATTTCTTGATTATCTATTGTTCCTTACTTGTTGTTCCAATCCATTTTGGGTGCTTTTGCTTCTTCATAATCCCTTCTCAATTTCCCTCTGCCGTTCGAGAGGGGTTTGGTTTTGAAATTTGGGTCAATTGGTCTAATTGATTTTGAATTTGGGTTAAAATTTGGTCTCTTTCTCTCTCTCTCTCTCTCAATTTGGGTAACAAAATCAAAGCAAAGCGTTGGGTTATCGACAATGTTGTCTACAAGGCCATTAATTTCTCCTTGACTCCTTTGACCTTTCTTCTTATTACATAACTCCTTCAACAGTCCCTTGGTTTCCCTTCTTCTTCTGCTTCCATAGCATCTGGAAAGAAATATTAACTTACTGATTGGGTATGTCATTCAATTTTAGATCTTATTGCTTTTGTTCTCAATTTTGTTCAATCTAATTAATTATGTTTATGATTGAATCTTGTGGGAAATCTTTTTTTTTTTACCTTTCTTCTATTATTGTCAAATGCTAATATATTAAGGGTTTCCCAATGAAAATTGAATAACTATGTAAGCTATAAATTTCTATATTGGTTTCCAATTAATTGTGATCGATTGAATAGTAAATGCTAGATTAATAAGTACAAAGTGTTTTTATCCATGAATTTTGGATGGGCCCTCAACATCAATAACACTTTCAAGCATGCCTAAAATGATTTAGATGTTACAAGTGGCACACTAATGGAAAAATGTTTTTCATTATATATTGAGCAGATAACTTGTGATGATCAAGGAAAATATGAAGGGTTAGTAATTTCATTTTAACAGGTTTATCATTTCTTTTGTCTTTGTAAGCATTATGAGACAAATATTATTTATTTGAAGTGACTTGTGGTGGTATTTTCTTGGCTTATGATTTATTAATTGTAGAAAGATGAAGACAGTGATTGATGACTCGGACAACAATGATGAAACTAAATCTTTAGTTATGAAGCAAGCGGAAGAAATTTTGCAAAGCGTACAAAATAAATTCCCAAGTTTTAGTAAGGTTATGCTTTACTCTTATGTTACCAAGGGATTCTGGATGGTAAGTGCAAATTATTTTTGTTAAAGCTTTACATAATTTGGAGGGAAAAGAGTGTAGTTTGTATTGACTACTCTAACTTCTTTTGTGATAGATCTTTCCAAGTGATTTCTGCAAATTGTATTTTCCAAAGCATGATGCTTCTATAACTTTGGTGGATGAAAAGGATAAAGTCTTCAAAACAAGTTATTTGGTAAGTAGACATGGGTTGAGTGCGGGATGGAAAAGCTTTGCATTGGGTCACCAACTTATTGAAGGAGATATTTTGGTTTTCTCTTTGATCAAGCCTTTAACATTGAAGGTAAAATTTTTACATGTCTTCAATTCTTATGATGTTCATGCTCATATATTAGAGAAATGATGATGTTGGTGTAATGGTTAGTAGAGATCATCATCCTTTGGTTAAGGAGGAATATTATAAAGATAGAATAATCATCATAATTAATCAAATATAGATTGTGCACTTATATGATATAAATTGTTTGTCTTTTTTAAACTAATTAGCTCGCAATTGTTAGAGTTATACTCCACAAGCCAATTATATTTTTATGTAATTGATCATACTTTACATTGGGATTCTTTATCTTCAATCAATTATTATTGCAAGGAATTATGTTTTATTTGTCATTAATGGTTGTCATCATTTTTTATTGCAATCCATACTTAACAAAGTTCATAGATCAAATAGGCTGATGGAATATGGTCGTGCATAGAGATGACGATCATGAAATATATTCTTTATAAGCTTTGATCTTAAATGTTCCTAGTCATAAAGTTATTAGGAATGAACACTAATAACTCAGATAAACTAGCACATATGATGCATGCTCAATCAGGAGAATGTTTTGTTTCATGGACATTGGTGTGAGGACACTAGTGCATATATGTGGGTGCTTATTATAAGAATAAGTACACTGAACTAACTAACTACAGAATTCCTAATGGTTATTGTTTAATGTCGAATTGGAATTCCTATGTTGCAATTGTGCAGATTGATTCTTATACTTGAGACATCATGGTAGTCTTATATTTGATTGGTTATTCCTTGGTGCTTTTTGGATTCTAATGGAGTCATTAACAAATTGTCATTGGGCGTGGCCTTGTTACATATGAAGGCTTGTGAATGTCGAAATAGGCTTCATCACTTATCATCAAGATAAGAGGATATCCTATGTATTCTGATGGTTTCATGTTTGAGGAAATCCTTGGCCAAGGTGAGGTGGAAATCAAAAGGTGTTTTGATTTCACCTATCAATTCATAAATCTATAATGGATACATAGTTATTGAATGATTAGGGTTTCGTCATAAAACCATACCCTAAATTCAATCGGGACATAGATCAATGAAAGGATTTTACTGCATAGTAATTGCAATTGAAAAGGTCCGTATTTTTCATCATTGGCTAGGTATTCATGGCATGTTGCTAGACGTTAACCATGATATGTAAGGTGTTAGAATTAATTTGATTAATTCTAAAATTATTAATTAAAGAGTTTAATTTATAAACCCCTGAGATGAGTTTAATTAAACCAATGAGTTGGGCCCTAATGTAGCCCAAATAGAATTGGCGCTACATCTAGTCTAATGGTGGACCTAAGGGGTCACACACTTAGATCGAGCCCATTCCACAATTAAAAAAATGAGAGAGCCAGCCCAAAGAGATTAAGGGTTGGGCCTAAAGTGTTTAGGGTTTTCTATAGCATGATTAGGGTTCTTAAACTCTGTTTATACCCGCTTAAGAAGCTGAAAATTGAAGAAGTAATTTTGGATTCTCTCAAAGCCGTCTAGGGTTGCTAGCATAACCAAAACGAAGTGGAAGGATTGATCGTGTGGACTGACTTGGAGGAGATCTACGGATCAAAATCAGATGGAATCGAAGCCTATAAGGTCGCAATTCCTAACAACAATTTATTTGGTTGTTTGCAAATATCTTTCGCCAATTTGTCTAGAAAGGTGGAAGGATGGGATACGCTACATAGCTAGTCATGATATTGAGAAATCAAATTGGAAAATGTCATTATCCAAAAATTGCATGTTCATATATCTAGAATATTTTCCTTTGCCAAGATTCCCGCAAGGATTCTTGTTTGAAAGGCAAAAAAAATTTTTTTGCATGGTGAGTATGATGCATATCTCTTGATAGTTTACTAGATAAATAGTTCCTAACAGTTTGGTTGTTATTTTCTCTTTATAGGTGAATATAGTTAGAAAGTATGATTTAAATGAAGTAGAGGCTGCTTATGCCCTCCTCTATTTAAGATCTTGTGGAAACAGAAGTCAAGACGGTATGTTGTTTTCCTTCTTGGTGCTCCTTACTATGTAATAACCCTTCAAATTTAGGTTATTTAATCTCACATTTGAAATTTCATAGAATGTTATGGTGAAACGACAGATCATTCTGAAAGTAACAATGACTCTAAGGTTTTGAAAGGTATGAGATTTTAAGACTTATTATTCACTTGTAGAATAAATTAAATGAACTAACAATATATAATGTGTAATGGTTTGATTTATAGGTCTTGAAATCTCCAACAATCATGTTGACGAGTTAAGCTCTAGCCAAGCCCCAATTCTGCATGAGTTCTTTTTGAGGATACCAACTAGAAAGCGCTCCTAGTGCCTTGGTAGTCCATGCCATTTACATTAAGAAAATTCGTGTGGGTTTCTTTTTCACATAAATGAAGGATTTATTAAAGCTTTGGCATGATGTAAATTTTTCTAATATGTTTAAAAACAACATTTACATTTATAATGAGATAAGAAGTTACAAATATGAAAATCAATCAATGCAAGGATTTGTATTTATTCTATTTGAATAGAATATTATTAAACCATACCTTAAATCCAGCTGACAGTCATAGAATAAGAGCAGTAAAACATATATAAAGTGAGTTCTTACATAAAAAAATCAAGTAAATATTATTAATGAAACCTCATAGATTAAGTAAATAAACACCACCTTATTTTAGCTATCTATTAATAGATATCCACTGTGATTATTCTCTTAGTACATGATTTATTCAATTTTTCTAGGTCATCACAACAATGCATAAACATGTAAGGATCAAAAGGAAAATTAATATGTAGCGTCTTCATTTTTGACATAATAATAAGATTTATTGGAAAAGAAAAATTATAGGGATCTGAAATAAAAAAAATCATATGTATAAAAAAAGACCCAATTCATTAAGAGTGATTTATTGTAACGCCCCAATAGTATGTTATGGCTACGTATATAGTATTATTCTAGGAAATTCTGATCATGTGGGAAATACCTTGGTGGATTGCTTGATTTGTGCCAGGTGAGGCTTTAAGGACTAATGATGAATTATGGAAGACAAGGGAAAGTGGTTGATAAGTCAAAAGAGTAAGCAAAGGGGGTGGAATATTCAAAAGTCAAATGGAGAAGGAAACAAGTCAAAATTGAGGGAGTTTGAAGAAGTGGCTGAAATGCAAGGTAAATGGCCATTACATTTAAGGAAATTAAATGCAAATGTGGGGTTTAAATATGCTAAAGTGGGATGGAAATGAGGGATTAAATTAAATCAAAATGTTAAGTAAATATATATAGAGCAAATGTGTAAAGAGGTGGCAATTTGAGGCAGTGAAAGATCGAGAGGGGCTTCTCTAGCTGCTAGGGTTTCTCTCTCCACTATTTCTCTTCTTCTTGTAGCTGCTAGGGCTCTCAAGGAAGGAAATTTAAAGGTAGGAACTCAACTTCTAGCCTTCCTTAGCTTAGAATTTTGTTTTCCCTCTATTTTGTGGTTAAAAAGAGATGTAAATCTCCATGCATAGCAGCCTATAAGTGGGGTTGAAGGTGAGGATGGGCTAGGGTTTCTCTCTCCACCATTTCTCTTCTTCTTGTAGCTGCTAGGGTTCTCAAGGAAGGAAATTTAAATGTAGGAACTCAACTTCTAGCCTTCCTTAGCTTAGAATTTTGTTTTCTCTCTATTTTGTGGTTACAAAGAGATGTAAATCTCCATGCATAAAAGCCTATAAGTGGGGTTGGAGGTGAGGAAGGGATAAGAATTGGTAAAGAAGGAAAATAAGGCAAGTTCTCATCCTTTGTAATGATTGAAAGTTTAAAATTTCAACCTTTGAAATGGTTTTTACAAAACTCTCTGTTTTGAGAGCAAAATAGCTACATGGTTTTAATTTACTTCCTTCCTCCTGTTTAATCTTCTTATGAAAGCTTCCAATGGGATTTGTATTCCATACTTTTCTTGGGAATGGTACTTCTTTTGCTGGGGTGAAGATTTGGCAAGGTTTGATCCATTTTTCCAAGGTTTCGAGTGTGAGAAGTAGAGGATCGAGGTAGATTTAGTTATGTATGTCGACAGATTCCAATGCATATGTTGATCGATTATCCTTGTTTTAGCCCAAATGTGTACTGCAAGCTTAAAAACATCTTCTCTCCCTCTTAAATCATGTTTCCCTATTCTTGAGGGTATTCCATGCATTTTTCTAATGACCCGAAGATGGGGTGTTGATATCAATGAATAACATGGTATTATTTTATGACTTGTGGGTAGAATTATTCGTTAAATTTGGTTTTGGTGCGGTGTGAGTGTGTATGTAAGTGTTTTGGAAGGTTTAGGATGAGTGGTTAAGAGTTATGAGGGCTTATGAAGAGGCATCCAAATGCGTGGGTCTTTGAGAGGCTAGATATTCGAATGGAAGAAGCATCATTCGAATGAAAGCAACCCCATTCGAATGGGGTGTGTGTCATTCGAATGGGGGGTGATCCATTCGTATGGCCTGTTTTGCTGGGTGGTGCTTCTTCATTGTAACTCAATTTCGAATATGTTCAAAAACTTCAAACATGAAAGTTGTAGATCATTCTCTTATCGTTCTATATCATCTTGAATCACCTCAATTGGAGTTTGGATCAGAAAGTTATGCCTAAAATTCGAAAGGGTGTCAAAGCTGTCCAGAATCCATTTGAGCCTTCACATTCGAATGAGCTGCCTTTACATTCGAATGAATCATGTGAAAATTGCAAAATTCATCCGAATGAGGGCACTGTTGCATTCGAATATCTCTTTTTTCTTCATCTTTTCATTCATATATTCAAAATTCTTTCGAATGCTTTGCTGTGGCATTCGAACGTCTTCTCCATTTTATTAATTCTTCTACCAAAAGCCTCAAAACTCATTTGAATGTGCCCAGATCATCCGAATGACTTTTATAAAACTACCTATATATGTATAGCTTTAAATTATATTTGAATACCTCTCTCAGTGATTCAAATATATATATATATATCACCTGATACCTCATTAGCTCTGGAAACGCATAGAAAATTCTAAAACTGGAATATAAAAAAAAAAGAGAAATATATAGAGAATTTGGAAAATAATTAGATGAATAAAGATGAATTATGAAGAAAATATAAAAGAGGAATTTGTGAGAAAAATCTCACTAGAACAGAGCATTCTTTCTCTTTCTCGTAAGTCTCTGTTCTTCTTCAAACCCTCATTCTTCTTCTCACAGCAAGCTAGATTCTTTCAACCAAGGAGTTCCTAGTGGTTGATAGGTGAAATAAAAGGCAAGTTCTCTCTTCCTTCCTCTTTTCTCTTGGATTTTATTGTGTTATGGGTTGGTTACATGTCTTGAGAGCTTGATGGGGGTTAGAGTATTTAAGCTTGAGGGAAAGTTTCTAACAGCCATGTGGGGCTTGTTTCTCCCCACTAATCCTAAGGAATGGAGTTTCTCCCCACTAGCAGCCTTGTTTCTTCTCCATGCCTTGCTTAAGATATCTCACTGTGACCTTGAGCTTACACAAGAAATCAATAATTCGGTGTTATTTGCTAACTGTGTTGAACATGTTTATAAACTGAGAATAACTTTAAATTGCTCACATATGTACTATCATGGCATGTCCTAAATGAGTGGTAATTGTGCATCATGAGCATGTCTTGGCTTGACCTTCTGCATAGCATCTCATGAGCGTGCACGAGCATCAATTCTTATTTCTAGCACACGGGAAATTTGTATGTAGCCACTTTATGTGTTGCATGTGCATTGGAAAAGGCATGGACAGAGTTGGTTATGCGCGCTGTGGTAGTGTACTGCTGGGATATATCTCCCAAAACTAGTAGGCATTAGCCTGATTGGGGTTACGCTCTTGCGGTGACGACTGAGGGGCGCGTCTAGTGGTGACGACCATGGGTGAAAGTATATATATTTATATATATGTACGTATGGCTATGGCCAAGTATAACAAATATGACTTATGGGTTACATGTTACAGTTTCTCCTTTTGCCAGACTCAGCTACAGGCTGGTATGTATTATGATGCATTTTATTTGCTATGTGAGGCCATTGGCCAGTTATGTGTTGATCAAATTTTATGTGTGTTATGCATGACATTATTATTACGGGTGTGTGTGTAACTCTTGAGTTATAACCTATCATTTCCGTCGATATGCATGTTCACCACACCTATGTCCTAATATTATCTGACATGCTCTTTCTTCTTATTTCTTATGCTTGCTGAGCTTTGTAGCTCACGTTGTACTCTCCTCCATTCCAGGTAAAGGTAAAAAGGTGGCAGGTGGGGAGTCAAGCAAGAAGGATGGTTAGACATGTGCGTGTACGGGTCCTCTCTTGATCTAAATGGTCTTGGGAAGCTGTGTTGGTAGATGTATAGACTTTATTTTGTGTGTAATGTTACTAAAAGAAGAGTTGTGCCTATAACCCTTGGAAGTATTTATTTTGGGTTTGAGTTTGATGGATGTCAAATGTATGCATGCTTGTGGCTAAGTGTTGTTTTGTCTATGTTCCCTAACACCCGCTCTTCCAGGTTGCCTTGGAATGGGTTAGCTTGGGGGAGGGGGTGTTACAATTTTAAACATGGTTATATGATTATGCTTGGCATGGTGCATGTTATGTATAAGTCGTCCTATGCATGGGTTTTGTGAAACATGATATTTATGTTTATTCATGGCATGGTTTTGGGAAAGCATATGGTACTTGATGCATGCTACGGACATGATCTGTTGGGATATATCCTTCATGGTGTTAAGCCGAAAGCTCAAGTGACTATAATGTCAGACTCATGTGGGACTAGATCCCTTGATATGATTATGTTTAAAGTTGAGTTGTAAGAGCATACACCTTATTCTCTATACATGTTCATTTGTGGCTTAACTCTAGTATATCATGGGTGCGTGTTGCTACATGATCATTGGCTACGCTTAACCTTGTGCATTTATTTCAAACAAACAAATACAAAGTAAACAAAGAAGAAACAAGCATGTAGGCACAAGGCATTTATATTCTCTAGTGTACGAGTGTGCGCTGTAGCACAATTTAATTTTCTGGGAAAGTCCAGGTCGATTCACTGGGAGATCGTTAATAAAACGAAATAGAGTCGCGATATAAATTGGGTTGTCAGGCCAATTCATCTGATATGATCTAAATACAAAAAAAAAAAAAAAATGCAACTAAGCGAGAATATGGATGGACAAATCTTGGGATAGGGAAATTTCTGTAGCAGCCCACTGATTTACTAAAAAGATATCAAAATATTAGCATTGACTAATTAAAATTGAGGTTATGTAGTTAACTATATTCCAAGATAATGATAGTTCTAAGTTAAGCACTCTCCATACATGGCATGAGAGAGTCTAAATTAAGCAACTATCATAAATTGAAATACATATTAACACGCATTTGAGATTCGATAAGTAACCACAATTCAAGATCATGATAGTTCTAGGTTAAGCACTCTCCATACATGGCATGAGAGAGTCTAAATTAAGCAACTACCATAAATTGGATCGTGATTAATAAGCAGGACTGAAAGATTCAGATTAATCATTCGAGCTTGGGTATGAAAGCATCTCTAGTTTAAGTAACCTCCATAAATGGCATGGAGACTATAAGTTAGGCTTATGATTCAATCCAAACCCAAAGATTCAATACACACACATTTCTCAACTCAAATCAACATTCTGTTAGTTCAATAGGAGTTCAGATCTCTTGGACAAATAGTAGCACTCAACATAGTCCTTGCCTTTGCCCAAGTTTAAGCTTAGCTACACATCTCCAACTAAAAATTAAAGAGACAGGAATTAAAGTGCTAGAATGTAAATACAAAAATTAAAAATATAGAAATGTAAATGAACAGTCAATGAGAGTTATAGAATGTAAATGAGCATGAAAAGAAATTGCAGAATGTAACTAATAGAAGTGAAGAACACTGTGTTGATGGAACAAAATGAAGAAACAACACTACTAGAATGAAAGAACAAAAAGAAAAGAATATAACAGAATGTAAAGAACGTGAAAGGTGCTCTTGTCCCCTTATTCTGGTCAAAAGGAGGATGGGGACTCCCTTTTTGTGAAGCCGACGATATATATATATTCATCTTCTACAAATGGCCCTCGTCAAAGAAGAAATTACATCATGTGCTACCACGTTCATTTGCGCGTGCTCTGAAAAAATCTTCAAAAAGAGATTCAGATGACGGTGCTCGGAACAGTTTTGTATGGATTGGAGGTGGCACATCCGAATGAGGGACTAGTCATTCGAATGAATTTGAGATAGAATTCAATAAATGTGAGTAGCATTCGAATGCTACAGTACATCATTTGAATGAATTTTGTTTTCCCTTCATATTTTTGCATGTTCTTCCCTTGGCATTCGAATGCTACAGTACCGCAATTCGAATGAGCTTGATCTTCAACAGTACTTGGACTTCATCTATCCAAACGGGTATTGTGAAGCATCCGAATGAATGTTGGCTTCATTGGATTGATCATCATGCATGGTTGCCAAGACATTACAATATGTTATAATGTTATATATATTATATATATTATATGCTTGTATATTATATTATATATTTGGTTCACGCATTGCACTTATATGATATATATGTATTATATTTATATATGTTATATATTATATGTATTTACTATTTTATTATTATTATATATATTTGAGAAATCTACATATAAGCATGAAAGACATATAAATATTCAATTAAATCCAATTTCAAGGTCTAAATAAGGGTGAAAATATAATAAAATTTTGACATTTTTGAGCATTAATCAATCATGGAGCATATGAATTAGCTACTCTTCTCCGCATGTGTATGAGTGGAGACACTCGTTATTCCCTATGATGCAGTCCTTGATACTCTTGTTACCTTTTGTTCTATTATGCTTGTTAGGTGTAACGACCCATTAGAGGGTCTAGAATTTATTTAGAATTATTAAAGTATTTAATTAAGTTTAAGAGATTTTGTCAATTAATTATTTTAATGTGGCAATTTAGAGATTTTAAAGGAAAAGAATAGCATTTAATTCTATTTAATTTGTGAAAATTAAATGCAAGGACATGATGGTCATTTAAGAATTTGTTATTAGAATTTAATTATTTAATTAGAGTTATTAAGAGATTGGGAGTTCATACGTGAGAAGGAGAAGGATTGAGAAGTCTCCTAGTTATATAAGGAGAAGGAGATGTGGGCTTTAGGGTTGCCTCTCCATTGTACATATAGATTCATAGTGCATAATTTTCTTTCCGCTATGAAGAATAGAGAGTTGAGAAGGTTGAAATAGAGAATTCAAGAGTGCAGTCCGTGGGAGTTTCGCATCGTAATCGTTGAGTCGATCAGAATTATCAAACATGTTTCTTCCCTATAATCCCTTCCATTACAGGTTATTGTGAGTATGTTTTCAAATTATTCAATAGCTTTGTTAAGATTCACTTTTGTTTCAGTAAACAGATACGTTTATATATCTATGTATGCATATAACAACGAGGTCATGAGCAAGTATCTATCCTGGTAAACCATTCTTATGGGATCATGTTTCAGTATTAATCTCAGTTTTAATATCTCTTTATCTGAGTTTCAGATTGATCAGACAGTATGTTTATATATATATATACATGCAGTATATCAATGTACAGTGAGTTTTGATAAGTTATGCATGATTCTCTCGCAAGCATTTCCTTTCCCAATATGAATGTTGATTCATCTTGATGTTATTCTATATCAATTGGGATTGTTCTCCCAAGATTTCTTTTAGAATGGTGCAGTAATGTTAAGTTTTGATTCAAGATGTTGTCTCTGTTATCGTAAGCTTTATTTCATATGAGATTTCAGACATTCAAGTGAGCCTTGTGTCATTCGAATGAGTTTTTGTGGTATCTGAATGAGTTCTCAGTGTTATCGTATCATTCGAATGTATTCTTGAGGTCATGAATGTGTCATTCGAATGAGTTTTCTTATCATTCAAATGAGTACTTGAAAGATCCGAGTAAGCCTTTTCTTTGCATCATCTAGCATTCGAATGAGATTCCCTGTCATTTGAATGACTTGTGTGTATTCCATTCATTCATTCAAATGGGGTATTGTTGCATTTGAATGTGTTCCATTCTACCCATTCAAATGCTTGAGATTTGCCAAATTCATTCGAATGAATTTATGAGGCATTCGAATGGTACTAGTGTGCAAGTCACTCACACCAAATTTTCCATACATTACATCCCTTTTGGTAACCAATATTCAAGAAACTCCAAAGTTAAGCATGCTCAGGTTGGAATAGTGATAGGATGGGTGACCCCCCGGGAAGTTTTCATGTTGCACCCTTAGAATAAAAAATTAAATAAATATAAATAAATTTGGTATTTTAAGGGAAAATACTAGTAATATGTGTATTCTAATAATGCTAAGAACAACTTGTGCATTTTTTGAAGTGATGATATGTTCAGCATTATCTCGTGAGATTATGTGCATATATATTGGTATGAGCATTGAGCATGACTTTATATGGAGCACTACATATCGTATGCCAGCATTTATATGAGCATTGCATTATGCGCGCCAGGCAGCTTGTCTGCGAGGATTCCATCAATATCAGTTTCAGTTATAGCTCAGTATATGAGTTGTCTGCTTGGTGGCCACCAGGCGGCTAGGGGCATATTACGCACAGTATGTGCTTACAGCTTTTATGTTTGCAGGATTCAGACCAGTAGTGTATGTGTTACAGTTATGTGGGCCTATGAGCCAAAGCTATATACCTGCATTTATTTTATAGTTTATGTGCATTACATCTTATAAATGCAACCTTACAGTGATTATTATATCTCTCAGTGTAAGGACAGTGAGTATTTTTATGAGTATCGTATTTCTTGATTCAGCTTCAGTTATTCTTTCACTTTATTACTTGTTGAGCTTTGTAGCTCACCTTGTACTCTTCACCATTCCAAGTCCTAATGAGGGAGTACTAGATGTGGACCCTAGCAGCAGTGGTCAGTAGAGTGTGTACGTGAAGCCACTCAAGATAAAAAATGTTTGGGAGTTTGTCAATTTATAGTGTCTTGTCAGTTAGGGTTATTTTATATTTCAGTTGAGGGATTGTCCCTCAGACATAGTTTATGATTTTCAGTTTATGTTGACTTAGAGTTTTATTTCAACTGATTGAGATATTTATTTATGGTATCAGATTTCAGTTTATTAGTTAGTTTTATTTTATTTCCCGTAGCACCTTTTCTCGGGCAATTCTAAGAGAAGGGGGTGTTACATTAGGCTTTGTAGCTCACTTGTGCTTGCATCATTCCAGGTAAAGGCAAGTCTAAGGAAGATGGGGAGCCTAGAAATGTGGGTTCTAGTGTCTAGATGTGTATAGAGTTGTTCCGGCTAAAAGATCCTTGGGGGATTTTGGCATGGTGCCTATCAGTAGACATTTTTTTCTTTTGAGGGACATGTGTTATTTTCTTTTAAGATGTTATGCGTGGATAACCCTGTTGTATATGGCAGTATTTGACATTGAGTTTTGTATATATATCCTTAATGTTGATTATGGGATGATTGTGGTGTTTTCCTTCATGGCTCAAGCAAGTACCATTATTTTTAACGTTTCCTCTTGGTTTCATCAGTCAAGGTCATCGTAAGTTTGCTATTAGAACAGGGTTGGGACAAGTCTCTATACACGTAGGCATGTTAGGTACAGTTAGGGTTGTGTCTTATGAATGGATAAGGTTTGGTCAATGAATTTAAAATTTTGGGTATACTGGTTGTGTAGGAAAGATGAGTGCCCGTAGGGGGCGATCATCGACCCACAACTGAGGTCAAGGTCGAGCTGAGCCTGCACATGAGTCTCTAGAGAAGCCTAGTGGAGATTGGCGCTAATAGATGGCGGAAGTGCAAGGGACTATGGCGGGGATGATAAGCTTGGATACTGAATGCAGAGCAGTTGCTTGTTCTCATTTGGTGCAGCCAATTCCCTTAAGGTTCTTTCTTCGTTGGCCATCTCTTGTTCTATTTCAGTATCACTAGATGAATCAATTGAGTCCACTGGTAAATCCAATCCGGGGGATGAAGATGAAGATACTTGTTTGTGCAATTCAGTTTCCTTCCTCAACCTTCGAGTTGCCTTCTCAATCTCAGGATCGTATTGGAGTTCACCTGTACGAGAAGAACGAGGCATAAAATAAAAAAACATAAAAATAAAAAAAATAAATCTATTTGACACTAATCCCCGACAACGGCGCCAAAAATTTGATGGGTGTCGAATCCAACAAATAATAAATTCTTGCTCTTAAAAATGTAAATTGTGATAGTGATGAGCAAGGTCGTATCTGCAAAGATTGGTTAGATCTATTCCTTTGAAAACATAAAATAAATAGAAGACACAATTGGGGGGTTTTGAATTTTGAAATTTAAACAATTAAAAATAAAATATTATTCTAAATTAATAAGGTAAATCAAAATGTAAAAAGATTAAAGTAATCAATAGAAAAGATTCCGGTAGAAGAGATTTATCCACCAATGATTATAACACTGATTATTGATACCAAAGTCACTAATTTTCCTTGAATACTTAGCCTTAGAAAGAACAACAATATCTGTTCATTCAATGTTTCCCTTACTTCTTAGTTAATTAAAACAAACTCTTCAATTAACCCTTACCTTCAAACAACCCTAGAACAAGCTCTCTAGAATTTAATTCAAAGGCAGCATTAAACTTTGTGGAAACAAGACCAAACTTGGACAATAAACACACAAGCTCAGTTTATTTAATTTAACACATGTACTCCCTAGGAATTGAACGAAAACTTATCCATAATCATCAACCCTAGTTGCTACTTATGCAAGAAAGATCAAACAATTACGGATTTGGTATTCAAGTTAGCAATTGATCATGCATCAAGAATTAAATAGTGGTTGTCTACGCAATCAAAACACACAATCATAAACATTAAAATCAAAAGATACATGAATATTCAAGAGAAAATCAGATTGCAAATAAACTCAAAAAGATCTCACAATGTTCTTCACCGTGGCTTCAAAATATTCTTCTACCGAAAAACCAAAGTTTAGCCCCACATAATGAGAGAAAGAACACAAAAAGAAGAGAAAATATGAAAATGATGCTTCTTCCCCCTCTTGGATATGCTTCACTGCATCTTTTTCTTCCTGGACTTCCTCCCTCTCGAGCTTGGATCAAGACTTTAAATATCCCCCAATTAGGGCTCATAGACTCCTATAACGTACGAGTCCATTTTGGGTGAGAGAATGAGCATTTTGGGCTCGGCCCCTTCTTAAGAATTGTATTTCAGAATGTCTAGATGAATTTAGACTTTTTAATCACTTGATTTGTGTAACATCCCAAATTTTTCGGGCGTGTTATAACTTAGGATTTCGGGAATATAAAAATTTTTCATATCACAATAGCTGTCATACATCACATAATATCCCAAAAATCCTAATTTTCGCCTTCTCAGCTTAACAAACCCAATAATCAAATAGCTAAGACAGGTGTTAAAATTTCAAATGCAAAAGCTAGATCGAACCTGATATGGTTCATAACCATAAAACTTTATTTATCATAAAATTGTTCAAGACGTCTACAAAATATATTACATGGACATCATCAAGTGATAACTAAACATCTTAACATATCCAAAATTACATAGGTTCGTACATAAACAAAATATGTTAATCATGCTACAGATAGCAAATTATACTTATTCTTCAGTTACTTCCTTTCCCTTAGAGCCGCTCGTTGAATCTAGAACATTTGAATATTCCACGGACATAGTCCAATTAGAAGATGAATCTTCTAGTGAGAAACTCTAAAAAAAGAAACAGTTTATATCGATCCATGATCAGGTATAAAATGTATGAGAAGACAACCAGAACTACTCTGAAGTGCCTCGTGAACATGTTAGCCTCCTCCAACGAGAGCTTTCTCAATGGCGCACGCATAGTGCCTCTTGGGAGGTCCCTAACCATGTCACTTCGGCCCAACTTCATAGAACTCATGCAAGCACCACATCCGTTGTTCCTTAGGCTCACGGTCTTCCCCATGAGAGCTTTCTCGATGGCGCACGCATAGCGCCTCTCGGGGGATATCTGACTTTTTCCCTCGGCCAACAACAAATAGGTACAATAGTATGGTTACACGAATTTTATAAATACAACAGTTAAAAAGCCAACAGCATATATTTTCAGGAAAATTTAGTTCATAGATGCAACATGATTTCACGTAAGCGAATAATAAGAGTTTACGTATAAGAACTTCAGGAAATACGTGTCATGCAATAGAAGTCTCTCATAAAAGAAATAAAAATAGGATTTGGAGTATAGGAATCTCACCTTGCAGGTTTATCTCTTCGATGGCATAATTTCACAGCAAACGGCCTAGGTTTCTGCAGAAAATACATGTTCTAGTAAACCTAAACTCAAATATTTTTACACAAGGTTAAAGGGTATTAAATTAGGGGCATAACTAGAAAATTTGAAGGAAAATGTTCCTCTCACTCGCCATCACAGGCCCTTGAAAGGTGGCTCACGTGCCTTCACGCGCAGCCATTTCCGGCGCGTGTAACTCACGCGTTGCCCAGCAATTTCGGATAGCTTCGCCTCTCTTTTGTATTTCGGCCATATCTCCCTCGTTTTAACTCCGATTCAACCCTTGTTTGAACCTACGTGACCCTATCTTCCCCCTCTACAAGATTATCAAAAAAAATTGGAATTACCTCACTTTTGTTCTGACTAATTTTGGTAAATTCTGGCAAAGGCTCGTAACTCCGACGAGGTTTGTTCTCTCCGGCTTCTCCTTCGATTCCTTCTCGCCTTCTTGCCGACCTTCCTACTCTCTCTCTAGAGAAAGTTCCTCCTCTTGGAGTGCCTCAACTCTCAAAGTTGCTTGGAATGATTTGAGAACAACCCATGGTGCCTTTTTATAGATTTCTCCAACCAAACACATTATGCCACTTGTCACAATCTAAGCCATGGACTCCAAAGACTCAAAGATATATTTGAATGACTTTTCAAATCCAAAACTATAATGGATTAAACTTTTGAAATCCAAGCTAATTCCCCAACTTCTTTCAAATGACACTTTAACCCTTATTTCAAGTCCTCAACTTTAATATTTTACCACATAAGCTCTTAATTTTTATCCTTATTTCATTTCGATAATTCTCTAATTACAATTACACCCTCAAACATCAAATTTATCGAGATATTTAAAATCTTAAAATTACTCGATATATACGATTTTTTGAAGCCCTTTACCATTATTCGGCTATTTTAGACTACAACTTAGCTTAATCGAAAAATTGTCTCTGATTTAATTTCTTTTAGCGTCATAAATCTCACCTCGAGACGCTCATTAAAAATATATGTTTTTCCTCAGGTATCTAAGCTCTAGGGCACTCCCTGTGACTTATTTGGTCACTTGTTGCCCTTTCAAGCCCATTTTTCAGTATTTTAAACTCAATTAAAATACATGTCAACCTTACAAAAATATGGGGTATTACAATTTGGACATCATAAGCTCAAGTTATGGCCTTTTAAAGATTCAATGTTTGTGTAGAATTCTAATCTGATTAGGATTTGACCCAACTTTTCGGCCCTAATGTTGAAGCAATGTTTAGAGGCCCAAACGAACTCGGATTTGGACAAATAATACCATTTTGGAAATCCCAAGAAGTCATCTACAAAATCTTTAAAGACCTCATTCATGTTCTTGAACTCTAACATGTTCAAAAATCTGCAAGAAGCCCGAAAGGTCAAAATATTAAAAAGGTAAAATTTTCTAAGTAAAAGCCCAATTTATTCTAACCTATCCAAAATTGCCTTAACCATAAAAATAAATATAAATCAACACAACAAGGCATAAATCTCACCCAAAAGACCATATGTAAGGGAAATAAATATATGGAATCATGCACTCATTAGTATTAGAACGAGGTTGGGACAAGTCTCTATACACGTAGGCATGTTGGGTAGAGTTAGGGTCGTGTCTTATGAATGGATGAGAGTTTGGTTAAAGAATTTAAAATTTTGGGTATTCTGGTTGTGTAGGAAAGATAAGTGCTCGTAGGCGACGATCATCAACCCACAATTGAGGTTAAGGTAGAGCTGAGCCTACACATGAGTCTCTAGAGAAGCCTAGTGGAGATTGGTGCTAAGAGATGGCGGAAGTGCGAGGGACTATGGCGGGGATGATAAGGACTATGGAGATGCTCGCAGCTAATCAAGTAAGGCAAGATCAGGCACGCTAAGGGGTCGAGAGAGATCCATCTGGTAGTGATGAAGGGCATACTTCTAATCCAATGGTTCAAGGAATGAGTGGCAATACTGGAAGTCAGTTGCTCAAGAACTTTATGGCACTCAGACCACCTAAATTTTATGGAAGTATAGATGTTGTGACCACGGAGACCTAGATGTTATCTATAGAAAAACATCTCCAGATTGTGGATTATACTGATAGGAAACCCCAAACGTTGGTGGGAGATGGTTCGACAATGGTTTGGGAATTGAGAGCCATTGTGGGCAGAATTCTAGGTAGCATTTAATGAGCACTTCTTTCCTGATTGGATACAGGAGCAGAAGAGATATAACTTTATCAAACTAGTGTAGGGGGAAACACAGTAGCTCAGTATGAGGCTAAGTTTACTTCCTTAGCTCGATTTGCTCCATATTTAACATTTATAAAGGCCAAGAAAGCAACCAAGTTTCAGAGAGGCCTTTGAGCAAAGATTCGGCATGCCATGGCTGGAGCGAGAATATTGTATTTCCCTACTATTGTACAATGGGCATATGCTATTAAAAGAGATTTAAATGAATTCAAAAGTATCCAAGAACCACAAAAATGAGTAGGGTTGTCTTAGGGGCCTAGTAGGAGGAAGAAAAGGAAGTGGTAGGCATGATTAGTGAAAGGTATGGTAAATCCTCCATTATGTAACGTGTAGAAAGAGGCACGGGGGAACTGTTATTTTGGGGGTAGTATGTGTTACTTGTGTGGACAAATGGGACACCAGCGTAAGGATTTTCCAGAGTGTCAGGGGATAGTGATCACGGCCAAGGGCGTAGATGTGACTTGTTTTCGGCTTGGCCAGAAAAGACATCAAGTGGATAGTTGCCTACAGCCATCCCAGCCTCGGTTTGGAGGATAGCGATTTGGTTGACAAGGACCTAGATTTAATCAGAGATCACTTGTACCTAGAGGAGTGGTTCAGCAGATAGCGACACCACTAGCACAACAACCTGCAGCTTTTGATAAACCCCATGTGTAAGGGTGAGTTTTTGCCCTCATGGCAATTGATGGTGAGAAGGGTAATGAAACGACGCAAGGTATTCTTTCCTTATATAGCATAGATGTACGTGTGATTTTTAACACAAGTTCCACTCATTCATTTATTGCTCCACATGCTGTGTGTCATGTTCCTATCCCTAAGACTCATTTACCGTATCATTTAGTGATGGTTACTCTGGGAGACATGGTTTTATTAGGCAGCAAAGTCCTTAGGGATTGCAAAATTAAAGTATGTGATAGGAAATGTCCAGGTGATTTGGTGGTATTGGATATTAAAGATTTTGATCTTATTATGGGTATGGATTGGATGTTTCGGCATTATGCTAAGGTTGATTGCTGAAAAAAGATCATTTATTTTGAGTTGCCTCAACAACCTTTGATTGTGTACAGCGGGATTAAGACAGTAAGTTCCACTCCTATGATTTCTGTAATGAAAGTAGAAAAGCAAGTGCAACATGGTTGTAAAGCATACCTAGCCTTTATGACGACAAGCGGGGGAAATAAAATAGGGTTGACAGAGATGCTTATGGTACATGATTTTTCTGATGTTTTTGCTGATGAGCTACAAGGTTTATTGTTAGTGTAGGTGCTCTAGACCCAATCAGATTGGTCATGTTGTACACTAACAACTGCAATCATATTTATTATTAAATAAAGAGTTATTCAATTTCACAAGAAGTTGTTGTATTAG
The DNA here is from genome assembly GCA_036245055.1 of Diospyros kaki. Classification (NCBI taxonomy): domain Eukaryota; kingdom Viridiplantae; phylum Streptophyta; class Magnoliopsida; order Ericales; family Ebenaceae; genus Diospyros; species Diospyros kaki. The sequence continues at coordinate 13,138,478 of BSEG01000003.1, forward strand.
TTTATTATTATTATTGTAATTACTGGATGATACTAGATAGAAGTCCATATGATGTATACTGTGATTAATCTATAAAGATGTAAGATGATGCATCACATTTTGTAGATATCATTAAATGTTCTAAGTCATAACAATGTCAAGAATGGACATTGACAATTGCATTAAGACTTGTATGTGCTATATTTTTGATATCTAATAGCATTGGGGGTCTCACACCCATAGACATGGGGATGCCTAGACAAATACATAGGTGACCAATGTTGGAGAACATGTCACTAGACATGACTCACCATGAGAATCCATTTTGGTTATATGTTGATGGAATTCTCATGCAAGATGGGTGTAACTAATCCTTAGACATGAGGTTATCACGATCATCTCATAAGAAGATCGGTATGCTTTGACATAGTTACGATGGGCCTAAACAAAGGCTACACATAGGTAATCGTTGAGCATATCGTGTAGCTTATGGAGATGGGTGCATAACCAAGTTGGAACTTGTCTATCCCTTGAAAGAGGATAATGTATCTAAGGCACCTTCGGTAGATATTCACTTTAAATCCATGGCCATGGTGAAAAAAATTAATAAGGAGTTATTGATTCACTTTCTATTGAGTGAAAATATCCGGATGATCGAATAAAACTCATGTGATCGTAATCAAGCAATACATTGCCAAACTTGAGATCACAAAAGATACAGTGACAAGATGATTTGTAATACTCAAAAATTTGTGATGTTTTGGTGAATAAATGTTTTGGTGGAAATATGAAATTTCATGGAAATTGATATCAAAATATCCTCAATAAGTGACCGAATCAACTATAGGGAGTACCCTAGAGCTTAGATATCTAAGGAAAAGGTTATGAGGCCGACGAGCGTCTCGAGACAAGATTTATGGCATTGAAAGAAATCAAGACAGAGATAGTTTTTGATACAGCTAAGTTATAGCTTGAAAGATCGAATGATGGTAAGGGACTTCCGAGAAGTCAATGGAACCCTAAGAAGGTTCATAATTTGCATAAGGAACAACCCTTAAGTGGTTTCGGGATAAAACAAAAGGGTTTGCGATCAAAACATGCATTTGGGCCTAAGTGTAATTTTTAATTCTAATTTAGAAGGGGTTGAAATTTTTTTTTCCCAAATTTGTTGGGCCAATTGAAAAGCATGGGACTTAGGGGTTCATGTGGTAAAATATCGACGTCTAAGGACTTGCAATGAAGGGCAAAATGGCATTTGGAAGATGCTTGGGGTGGTGTAATTTTTGAAACTGTTATCCAAATGGTCGTCGACCTGCTATCGCATGTGGAGCTAAATCCGGCAATGGGATGACCAAATCTTGCCAGTGTATTGCCGTCATGGGCCTACGAAGCTTAGGGACGAAGCAATGGCCGCTAATTGGCCTAGAGATGGTTAGTTCTTACCTATAAATAGCAAAGGTCTTGGCTAAAAGTTAGCACACAAATTGCTCGAGTTTTGGAGTGTTTTGAGAGATTGGATAGATCACTTTTGTTCCTTGGTGTGTGTAGAGTATTTCTGGAGAATTTGGTGAGGTTTTGTATAGTTTTGAATAGGTTTGGAGCTTGACTAGAAAATTGGATAGGGTCACTAGAGCTAGACTGTATTTGGCTGATGGGAGGCCTTCCAGTGGTGTTTTCGAGCCAAGAACCATGCTATCGTGATCAACTTTAAGGGTTCTTCATGTTGGTGCAAAAAGATCAGTGATCAGAGCATTGTCGATGACCCAAAAAAGGTAAAAGACGACCGATACATGTGGTGCATAAGCTAGTCATTACACCCAAGGCGTGTGGGTGGTACATGAGGGTAAGTGAGTGAGAGGTATTTTTCAAAATTTATTTTATTATTTTTATGAAATTAATTTATGAATTATAGCGATGGAAAATTTGAGAAAATACTTGAGGAGGTATTTATTTTGGAATTTTGAGGGAAAAATAGGAAGAAAATGGAGGAAAATTATGGGAAAATAGATATTTATGTTCTTTTGAATGAATATGATGTCTAGGGATCATTGAAGCTCTAATTTGCGTAGTAGTATGATTATTTGAGGCCTAACACGAGAATTGATGTATTTGGAGTACGTTCAAGGTGAGAGTTTCTACTTCAAACTTGGTTTATTGTGAGTGGTTTCTCGAAACTTGATTTAGTTTCATGCAAATGGTTTTGGTATGTGAGTGTTCCTACGTAAAACTAGTTTATTTGTGGGTGGTTCAACCCTATCCTTGATTTTGTTTCATACAAATGGTTTGACCTATGATAGGTTTGATTTCATGTGGATGGTTCTTCCAAAATGCCTATTTGTATGTGCATTGAAATACATGCATTAAAATGTCATTTTAAGTAATGTATTGTTACATGTTGAGGATATGGCATTGGCATGTGTGTCAGAAATGGGTAGTGTTTTCAGGTTGCTTTTGAGTGGGAACGTAACCTGAAAACACTTGGTGTGCTGGGTTCCTGCGTTGATGTTGACCCTCTTGTGATGGGAATGGTAATGATTGTTCTCAAGGTATCAGGAAGATGCATTAATGTTGCCCCTCTTAAGCTAGGATTGTGTTATATCAATGTGTTAATGTGATTATGTTGTCTTAGAGAGATTGCTCTTTTCTCGTGGTATGGGTTAAGCGTTATATAGGATTCTCTTGGGCTCGGACATGTCGAGATGTGTCATTTTGTTCATGGTCTTGCATATATTCATGAAAATGTTTTGAACTCTCGCTTAGATGATTCAGCATCTAATTTAGACTATATCCTTGGAATATTTAAAAGTTCCAAGTTAAAGCAGTGGTGCCAAGGGAAAAGAGGTTTGTAATACCCCAGAACTTGATATAAAGCTTGGATGTTGTAATGGAAACTATAGTAGCAAAATGAATGGTATTTTGATTCAGGGCATTAACGTAATAAAGGAAATGATTGCAATGATGTCTCCTTACCCTAGAAGACATGACTTGGAGAGATCGGATTAGATTTGGAACTTCACCTTAAAGTCTTATGGAAGAATGATTAATCTTACCCCAAAAGTCTTAGAATGGCTTACCTTGGAAAGGAAGAAATAAGGGCCATGATGGGTTCTTATCCTAGAAGCCATGTGAAGGTGAGATTTGGAGGCTTGGGATTGGAAGGAAATGGAAGCTTGAATTGGAAGATAAAATCAAAGAAGAAAAATTCAAAGATTGTAATGATGGATTGGGAAGAAAATGGGTGACTTAAAGGCTAAGGGTTAACTTGGGATTTGAGGACTTGAGAGGCTATATAAAGGGGAGGAGGAGAGACCTACGTGAAGTTAAAATATAGCAAAAGAACAAGTGCAACAAAGAAAGGGAAAAAATCCAAGAAAGTAAAGAGGAGAAAGGGTAAAGATACCTTGTCAGAAAGAAGTAAAAACAAAAGGGAAATAAAAGAGGTAAGTCGAATTTCTTTCTATAGGGTCGTAGAGCACGAAAAGAGAAGTCCGTAGGTTCAAACAAAGAGCGAATCAGACCAAAAATGAGCAAGTTATAGTATTTTTAATTTTAGATTGCAAAATTCATAACAAGGAAGGAGGCGGCATGTGACCACCCTTCCGGGGGCACGTGAGGGCGCGTCTGGCCTCCGTTTGACCTAAAATTTTCACCGTTGTTCTCCTATTTTAATTGTCTACAACCCCATGTAAAATCATTTAAGGTTTGATTCACTAAAGTCCGTGATTTCTGTAGAAACAGCCCCTAGTGCTAGAAATCGGACTGTGAATAGTGCTATCGAAGGGAAAATGATCAAGGTGAGTGGTTCTTGTGCATGCTTCCTCTTGATCATTCTTGGTTTCATTTGTGAGTGGTTCTTATGCATGCTCCTTGATTCCTATCGATCACTCTTGGTTTTCACATGTGGATGATTGTTGCTTACGTCTTATGTTCCCTTTGTTTCAAGCATATCCTTTCTACTTTGTTGCATCGAGTTTGACCATGACAGCTTTCGTGCATGCCTTGTGATCATATTCCTTTTGCTTTGTCATGTATCTTGTCACTATGGCTAGTTGGTGGCTTGTCGTGTGTGAGACACCATGAGGGCCTATGTAAAGGGGCTGACCACATGGGCCTGTGTAAGAGGGCTACCTCGAGCTTGTGTAAGAGGGCTGAGGGGTTCATACATGGCAAGTAAGGAGGATATCTCGTGCCTGTGTAAGGGGGCCGAGAGGTTACATCTCATGTTTTATTTCTTTTGAGCAAATCTTGCCTATTTTATATGCATCTTGGTATTTGTATTTGTGGCTAGTTGTTGGGACATCACTGGGGATCTTGTGCTCTTGTGGTGAGCCATGATCTTGGGGAGATTTCATTCTTATTTCTGCATGTCTACTGGTAAAGCTGCATATTGCTCTTGCGTGCATAGTTTCTTTCCTTGTACCACTCACTTAGATAGTTAGATGTAATAATCTAACTCTGGTGTTTCATACCCCTGGAACATTCAACGTTCCAGGTATATTAAGCTTATTAGGTACTCCAAGTTCCATCACGAGCAAGGATTCAGAGGTGGTGCTTGGCTGATTTAGAGTTGGATTTATTTGTGTACCCATGTAATCCCAATGTTGTAATTTAAATAGCAGTTAAGATACTTAAGGATGTATGGTGTTTGTGTGTGGTTCTGCGACTGTACTGTAAAATTTATGTAGTTGTGAAGCTGCTATAACTTTCTGATATGTGGGTACATGATGGACTTTTATTTAAATTTGTGGAAATCCTAGCTATTTAGCATACTCAGGTTAGATCCTTGCTTCCATTGATAAAGGATTTCCAATAACGCCCGAGGTCATTATTAGCATATAATGAATATCTTATTGCTTCATTGTGTAATTGAAAGTAAGGCGTTTCAAGGTTATCGAGATGTAACCGTTGATTACATAGGTGATCTTTAGTATATCTTTCAACTATGTTTATGGTGTTTAGTTATTGCTAAGAGATGAGTCTCTACGTATTTTGTTTTAAAGATGGCATGTCAAATAATGGTACGGTTTCTATATTATGAATAAAGGAATTACGGTTATGTATCATTTGAGGTTTCAATCTTGCTTCCGCATTTATGATGATGTTACTTGTCTTAACTTATTCCTTTTAAGTTTGATATGCTGAAAAGGTAGATCGGGATTGTTGGGGATTAATTTATGTGTATTGGATTGAGTGTATGTGTGGAAAGAAAAATATTCTCGAAATCTTGTGTTAATGCCACGCTTGGGAAAATCGAGGTGTTACATGATTGAATTACACGCAAACCATACTCGTGAAAGGTTGTTTACAGATCATGAATCCTTCTGAATAATTAAATAGCTATGATGCCTTGTTAAAGACTAATTTTGTCTTATGTGTTAGTACCAATACAATGGCAACATATTTAGAAGCCTAATGAGTCATACACAAAAGGTAAGTTCCTTGGCTTAAACTAAGAGAGCGGACGTATGGTTAAGTGGGACATTTCAGCAAAAAGTTGTGCCATCGTAAGTTCTCATAAAAAAAGAACAAATAGACATAACGATGCCGATTTGACGAGGGGTCATCATAAAGGAAAGAGTTTCCTAAAATGACAATTAATTAAATTAGGAAGGAGTTTCTAATTTAATAATTTTTTATATTTGTTAGAGTGACAAATAGGGAATAAAATATATATATATATATATATATTTGGACTTAAATTAATATTTGAGCTAAATAGAGTATTTGGGTCAAATATTAAATTAAATATTATATTTGAGCTAAAATAGATTTGGACTAAATATTTTATTTAAACTTATAATTAAATTTGGGTCATTTAATTAAGTTTTTAGTTGAACTAGGATAAAATTATTTAATTAATTACTTGTTAAACTAGTAAAGGGTTGGCCAAATCCATTAGGGTTTAGGAAACCCTAGGTGTAATGCCCCAAATTTTTCGATAGTGTTATAACTTAGGATTTCAAGAATTTTTCTTTTTCTTTATTTTTTTCTTCACACCACAATGACTGATATACATACAATTCCTAATAATCCTAATTTTACCTTCTTAGCCTAGCAAACTCGATAATCATACAGCTAAGACAGATGATGTAATACCCAGTATTAAATATTAAAAGTATTTTCAGAAATTCGAGGTAAAAAATTGGTATTCGTTATAGTTTTGGGCGTTTCTGTAATATTCAAAACACAACCGAAGGATGAGAGACTATGTCAAGCAAGCCAATAAAGGTAAAACAGTCCAAATAAGCAATATTCGATTTAATCAAGAGACTTTTCGAAGATTGGGAGTCAAAAACACGCACTTAGGGGCGCCCGGGCAAAAGTGCAGATATTGTAAATTAACTGAGGGAGGCCGAAACGATGAATTCTTTAGAAATTTCTTGAGGAAATGAAGAATATAGAACTTACGGGCAATAGTGGAAGTGTTAGATAGTTTAGGGGTATCTAAGAAAGGGAGAAAATGCAATTAAAAGTTGGCTAAGGACTAAAATGCAATCTTTCAAAAATTGCATAGTGTGAATCCGACCGGCCGCACTGTGGCCGCCGGCCAGCCGCTTGGGAGCGTCGGGAAGGTCGCCTGGGAGGTGCTAGCCTAGCTTCAGGCGATGATGAGGTTGTGGGGACTCTCCATTAGCCGGAAAGAGGATTGAGGTGATCGGTTTTAATGGCGAAAGAAATTTTTGATTTGGTCGAATCTTTCGAGGGTTTAGGCTCACGATTTGGGCTTGTTTAATTGGTTTGGAGGCTAGATCTAGGGTTAAGGGGATAAGAGCAATCAATTGGTGGTGGAAATTTGGGTCGAGGTCGAGTATAAAAGGAGTTCTCAGCCGAGAGGGTTAAAGCATAAATCAATCAAATTTCTCCCATTTTGGCAAGAATTGAGCAAGGAGATTAAAGGGTTTTTGTTCTATGAGTTGTAAGGATCGTTTCTGGAGAGTTTTGAGGGGTTTGGTGTTCGTTTGGTGGAGTTTCAGTGACTTGGTCAGAAAATCGGGCTCGCCGACGCCGTGACCTGCAACTGGCTTTTAAAGAAATTTTCGGTATAACACCCCATCTCCTAAAACTGCCCGAGAAGAGGTGCTACGGAAAATAAAATATAAAACTAACTGATAAACTGAAATCTGATACCAATATGAATAACTCAATCACATGAAATAAAACTCTGAGTCAACAAAATTGAAAACCATAAACACTATCTAAGGGAAATCCCTCAACTAAAAAAAATATTAAACTGATACTAAATTGTCAAATGCTCTAAACTAACAAACTGATAAAACTCCCAGACGTCTTTGGTCTTGAGCGACTCCACGTACACACACTACTGGACACTACTGCTAGTCCCCACGTCTGGTACTCCCCCGCTAGGACCTGGAATGGTGAAGAGTACAAGGTGAGCTACAAAGCTCAGCAAGTGTAAAGCTGGAAAGAAATATTGAAGCTGAATCGAAGAATATCGACGCTGAAATAATTGAAATACTTGTTGAACTGATACTGGAGTAAATACTTGATTTAATTGATGTTGATAAATAAATCTGATATAACTGGTTGCATTCATAAACATGTAATGCACATAAACTAAAATAAAATACAGGTATGCAACTTTGGCCCAAGGCCCACATAAACTGATTACACATACCTGACTAATCTAAACCTGCAAACAGAAAAAACTGTAAGCATATACTGTGGGTAAAATATACCCCTAGCTCCCTGGTCGACCACAGGCGAGCAAACTGGTGGGATCCCCACGGACAAAGCCGTCTGGCGCGCAACATGCAATGCTATGCACATCAAGATGCTGGCACACAATATGTCGTGCTCCATATAAACTCATGTTGAATGTTCATACAAGGATGTATGCACATAACTCACAAATAAATGCTGATCATGACATTTTAAATACTAGTCATGAAATTACTGTTGCTAAACTGATACTTGATGTATTTTTTTTTAAAAATACATGATTTTATAAATTATGTTGAAACATAATTTATTTTAATTTATACTAATATTATTTTCAATAAAGGGAAGAAATACACTTTTTTTATTGTAAATAAAAGAATTTTAACTTGCTGGAATTTAATTTTGAATTCCTGCTAGGGGTATCCGAAAATACGGAATTCTGGACAGATTTGATACTCTTTTGTATCTTGGCCATAACTCTCTCGTCTAAACTCCGATTGAGCTGATTCAAATTTCTTTGGAAATACAAGATGAAGACCTACAACTTTTATGTTTTGAAGTTTCCGAGATTCGGGCTCCATAAAGGTCAAAATTGGCCCGTAAGAGAACAAAACTTTCTGGAATGCTGGGTGGACAGATTGATACTCTTTCGTATTTTGGATAGAACTCTCTCTTTTGAACTTCGATTGAGATGATTCAAATTGGTATGGAAATACAAGAGGAAGACCTACAACTTTCATGTTTTGTGTTTTTCAATATTCGGGCTCCATCAAGGTCAAAATCGGCCCACAAGTTAACAAAAACGTTCTGAAATAAACTCGAAATCGTGAATGAAATTGCCAGAAATCGAAACTGACACTAATAGGGTATTTGGATGCTGGAATTTATCACCATTCGAAGAAATCTTGGGAAAAACAAGTCCCAATGAAGCAAGAATCATTATCATAGCAAATAAATAGATCAAAACTCGAAGAATCGATGATTCAACTCAATTGAAAAATCTGATTTTCTGCCACTGTATGCATATATATATAAATATACATTCTGTTTTCTTTGCTTCCTCATTAAAAGGAATAGAAACAATTGTTTGCTATTAATCCAAGATCACATAAGAACTGATATATATATCTAAACTGAATGAAGAAAGCTTGAGAATGGAATGGAAGAACTTGCCTTTTGATTTGATTAATCAATCAATGAAGACCAATGGATGAAACTTGAATGAACTCTAGGCTTCTTCAATTTCCTTTCTTTGTTCTTCACGGCCAAGATTTGAAGAATTTTCTTTTTGGCCAATTACATGCTATGCATATATATATATACTAATAACAATAAACCTAATGGGCTAAAATAGGTTTAATTAATCCTAGGCCCATTAGACTTTATTTAAAACCTTCTCCTAACCTATTTAGGAGGTTATTATTTAAATTATCTGATATTTGGATTTATTTAAATCCCATATATATATCACTTAATTAAATAATTAAGCAATAATATAAAATAACTAATGCTAAAAAGCCAAATAAGCCCTTACTCTTAATTCTCTTTAAAAATAAAGGAATTAATTCTATTTATCACTATTTTTCAATTAAAAATCTCTATTGCCAAATTAAATTAATTAATTGGCAAATATGTATTAAACTAAAAGTTAACTAATTGCATTAATTAATCACTGAAATAAATTATTAATCTAGGACGGGTCGTTACATTCGGTGGCTTTTTCCGACGGGTGAAGGGTCCTTTGAGATCGCCTTGAAGAGATCTACAAGCCCTTATAAGAATTTGGAGCATTGGAGGTCACCGGAGCCGGAGAAGAAGGCCGGAGAAGAAAATTGCACGGCTGCGCGTGGGCTTCACTTGCCAAGCCTCTAGGTAGCGCGTGAGGGCGTGTGAGGTAGGGTTTTTCCTTGGTTTAAATTTTAGAATTTTGGTGAAATTATTTTAGGAATTATCGTGCAAAAATATGTGGTGAAACTTGATGTTAGGTATTTTTTGTGAATTTCCAAAGGTGGAAATGTTTAAAAATGAAGAAAAATAGAGAAAATTGAGGAAAAATAGAAATATTAATTCCTAAGGCCCCAATGATGAATAGGAGACGATTGGTGAATTGAAAAGAATGATTGAGCGATTTTCGAGGTGTGGCACATTTTTCAAGGCAAAAACTGAATTTTTCCAATTTGAGGTGAGTGGTTTGATTCTAACTTTACCTTATCTTGAAGACATGTTGGAAAGTGTGTAGTGGGTTCAGGTGGGCGGTTTACCCTCCCAAACCTATGTTAAACACAATTAAACCAGTTTTAGTGAGCGGTTATACCCTTCAGAACTTGGGTTGTTTTGCAAAGGCGTTTTATTTATGTATATATGACATCATTTGCATATTGATCATGTAGTATATCGCATCAACTGTTTTTACTTACAAAAGAGTCGGTGCATGGCGTGTGATTTTCATACCATCGGGGTATTGATATTCATGTTGGTGTTGTGTCCGTATGGGGCGGGATGGGGTCTACTTGAGATTTGGACAATGTTAATCCAGCTGAACGGGTGTCACACTGGGGCACTCGAGGCAATAATGTTAAACCAGGTGAACGGGTGTCACGACGGTGCACTCGAGGGATTAATGTTAAACTAGGTGAACGGGTGTCACAGTGGGGCATTCGAGGGATTAAGTATGTCAGGAAAATTTCTCGAGTTAGACGTGTCTTGCATGTTGTCATTTAGTATGCCATGCTCGTGTGTCTTTCATGCATTGTATAAACTGTTTCATGCCTTCACTTAAATGTTTTATCATCTAACATAGGTTATGCCCTTGGAACATTCAACGTTCCAGTCAGGGACAGCTGCGAGGTCGAGGACATGGCCGGTGAGCCAGTGGTGTTTATTTGATAGTTGTTGTATCATTTGGGAAGCACTGGCACTTACTTTGTTATATGTATGAACAATCGCCCGACGGTGTTGTAATTATTTAATAACGATGTTGTATGTATGTCGGTGTGGGGACATCTTGTATGTAACTCGTGGTAGGCCACGACATTTTGGTGATTAAGTATTCTGCTGTGTTATATAATGTCTCGTTTAGTTATGATTGTGTTATTATTAGTTAAATGAGCAAAACTGGAATTCTCGGGGTTTATATCTGCATGTGAAGATTGTTCTTGAAATCACCGCGAGTGCCGGCTGTTATATTGCGACAAGTGTTTCATCTGCATGTGAAGATTATGCTCATGGCACCGCGAGTGACGAACTTGAAAAAAAAAAAAAAAAAGAACCTCGGGAATTACCTTATAGTGACATGCCCGTATAACGTGGGGTGTTACAGATGATATCATTACAAATACGAAAATTAGATCAAACTTGATATGGTACATAACCATAATGCTTTATTTATCATAAATGAAATCGTTCAAGACGTCTATAAAATGCATTACATGGACATTATCTCTCGCAAGTGATAACTAAATGTCTTAAACATATCAAAAACATACATAAGTTTGCACATAAACGAAGATATGCTAAAAATGCTACAGACAGCAAATTAAACTTATTCTTCAGCTACCTACTTTCCCTTAGAGCCGCTTGTCGAACTTGGAACGTTTGACTATTCTAGGGACATAGTCCAATTAGAAGATTAATCTTCTAGGGAGAAACTCAAAAACAGTTTATATAAATGCATGAACAGGTATAAAATGTACAAGGAAACAATGAGGACTACTTCGAAGTGCCTCGTGATCATGTCAGCCTCATCCAACGAGAGTTTTCTCGATAGTGCATGCATAGCACCTCTTGGGGGATATCCGAGTTTTGCCTTTGGCCAACAACAAATAAGTGCAACAGTATGGCAACACGGATTTTATAAATGCAACAATTAAAAACTAACAACATATATTTCTAGGAAAACAAATTTCATATATGCAATATGATTTCACGTAAGAGAACAATAGGATTTTGGGTACAAGATTCTCACAAAATACGTTTCATGCAATAGAAGTCTCACATAAGAGAATAAAAAATAGGATTCTTACAAAATAAGTTTATCAGCTTTGCGCAGTTCGGATCCTCACTTGGATTATCCGAATCGTGTTTGTAGTTTATTGCACAAATTCGGGTCCTAACATCTGTCGTTCTCTTACTTCGGTCCAACAAATGGGCGATCGACACTTCCTTCAATACAAAGCCTCATAAGGAGCCATCCCGATGCTGTCGTGATAACTATTATTGTACAGGAATTCTACCAATGGCAAATGCTCCTCCCAATTTCCTTTAAAATCAAGGGCACGGGATCTCAACATATCTTCAAGCATTTGAATTGTCCTTTCCGATTGCCCATTAGTCTGCGAGTGATAAGCCGTACTCAATTTCAGCTGAGTCCCCATGCACTCTTGTAAACTCTCCTAAAACCTCGAGGTGAACCAGTCCCATTTTGAAACTATACTTATTGGCGCACCATGGAGTTGTACGATTTCCTTCACATACTGCTCTGCGAATTTTCATATTGGTTAATCCATCCTCGTAGGCAGAAAATGCATTGATTTTGTCAATCTGTCTACCACCACCCAAATGGCATCATAGCCCCACTGACTCTTCGATAATCCTGCCACGAAATCCATCGTGAGATGTTCCCATTTGCACTCAGGAATTTCCAAAGGTCTCATCAACCCTACGGGTTTCTGGTGCTCAATTTTTACCCTTTGGCATACATCATACTGTGCCACCCTCCAAGCCACATTGGCCTTCATCCCCAGCCACCAATAGATTTCTCGAAGATCTCAATACATCTTCGTAGCTCCTGGGCGTATGATATATTTAGCTCTGTGGGCTTCATCCAAAATTTTCTACCTCAACTCCCGAAGGTTTGGCACGTACACTCTACCCCGAAACCTGAAAATGCCATTCTGCATCTCAAAATCTGAACTCTTAGGCTGGCCTTGCTCATCTACCCATAGACGTATACATTGGTCACCCCCACTAGCCTCCCGTATCTCGATCTCCAGATCCAGCCGAACCGCCAAGCCAGCTACTATGATAAAAGATCCATTCGACACTACACTCACTGTCATCAAGCTAAAAGCCTCAATCAGCAACCACTCCTAGCCATCAACCTAGCTATAACAGTAGGCACAATCCAACTCAATGCATCAGCCACCACGTTGGCATGCCCCGAGTGATACAAGAGGTGCAATCGTAGTCCTTTAGGAACTCCATCCATCATCGTTGCCTCATGTTCAACTCTTTCCGCGAGAACACATACCTTAGACTTTTGTGGTTCGTGAATACATCAAAAGTCTCTTCATATAGGTAGTGCCTCCATAGCTTCAGAGCATATACCACCGCTACCAGCTCCAAGTCATGTGTTGGGCAATTCACTTCGTGCCTCTTCAACTAGCATGGTCCATACGCGATCACCCGACCATGCTGCATCAATACATAGCCCAAACCAACCTTCGAGGCATCGATGTATACAATATATCCACCGAACCCACTAGGCATTGCCGAAACAAGTGTCGAGGTCAGTCTACCCTTGAGCTCTTAAAAGCTTTCGTCGCACTTGGTAGTCCACTCGAACTTGACATCCTTCTGTATGAGCTTCGTTATAGGTGCAGCTATCTTCGAAAATCCATCCACGAATCTTCGATAGTAGTCCGCCAATCCCTAAAAGTTTTGTACTTCGGTCACGCATGTCGACTGCTTCCATCCTTGAACAACCTATATCTTGGTTGGATCCACTGAGATCCCTTTGAATGAGATCACATGTAATACCCGAGACCTTTGGGTCACTTTTGAAATAGGCATTTATAAGCAAAAATCAAGGTTTATGGAAATCGGTATTAGAATAACCTAAAAAATTGATCGAATGAGTCAAAGGGAGGACCCAGGAGATGAGACACCTAAGGAATTGGGTATTCTTATATCGAGTGTCTCAAGGCATGATTTTTAGCATTAAAAGAAGTCAAATCCGAGGCAGTTTTTGGTATAGTGAAGTTTCAAGCTGAGAAATCGAATGGCCAAAAGTGACTCCCGAAAAGTCAACAGAGCCCTTAGAGGAGTTAAATTTTGCATAAGAAACAATCTTAAGTGGTTTTGGGTTGAAAACAAAAGGATTGTTGATAAAATCGGTAAATTGAGCCAAAGTATAATTTCTTAAAGCTGCCCAAGGGAGACCGAAGTGACGTAATTTCTAAGCTTTCGAGGTGTAAATGGAAAGTTTAGAACTTGAGGGGCCTATAAGAGTTGTTAAGTTCTTTAGGGGTGCAAAAGTGAGGTTAAAATGAAATTTGAAATTTTCTTGGGTGTTAAAGTGCAATTTCTCAAAAGTACGGGATAGGCTTGGTCGACCGTCACTGTCATCGCCGGTGGCACCTACCGACCGTCGGGAAGCTCACCAGTGGGTGGCCCTCGTGATGGTGAGTCGATTCGCTATGGCCATTGGCCAAAATCGAGTAAGAATGGTATATAAATTTCGGCTCAATGTTAAAGAAGTGGCCGATGATTTTTAGCAATTTTTGGCTTTGGATCAGATCCATTGTGGGCAAAAGTGGATGGGTTAGTGCTTGGGGTGTTCTTTGTGTCGATTCTTGGCCATTTCTGAGGTCCAATTTTGAGTATAAATAGGGGTCAAAATTGGGAGTTTTTTTTCCAAAAGTTTAAACTTCAGATCTAAAGGGTTAGAGAGTGATTCGAGAGTTAATACCATTGGGCTTTTTATCCTTGGGTCATGGGTCTTTGATCTGAAACGTTTGAGAGCATTTGGAGTCTGTTTGAAGGGGTAATTGAGCTTCACCAGAAAAATCGAATATCGCCGGAGCCGGACTAATTTTTGCCCGGAGAAAGGTCTTCGGAGTGTTGTTTCAAGCTTAAATTTGGCCAGGGTGATCGAATCAAGGCGGGATATCTTCTGGTATAGACTGTTTGATTTTTCGGTGTGTTGGCGCTAGAGAAGACGACCAGAGGTAATTTTTATCGTTTTTAAATGCTAAAAATAAAGGAAAATAGAGTAAAAATAGAAATCAGAGGGATAAAATTTTGAAAAAATGTCTAGAAATACAAGAAAAAAGAATAGTTTACTTTTATGATTTTTTATTTGAGAAATTTCATGAGAAAATAATTATTTTGAATATTTGAAAAGAAAGTTAATTAGACAAAAATAGGAAGAGATTTTGGAAAACTCCCAGAAAATTTCTAGAGATTAGAAATGTTTCTTTAGGATTTTCATGAAGAAAAATTGAAGAAATTACTTGATTAGGTATTTATTTGGAATTTTGGAAGAATTTATGACAATGAAAAATAAAGAAAAAATAGGAAAAATAAGAAAAAATCTGAAAAAATTAGATTATTGATTTTTCTTGGAAATGATTGGCTAGGAAGTGATTTGACCAAGGATTTTGACGATTTATGTTATTTTAGAGGTTGGCACACAAATCGAGGCATGCCAAATTTCTATTTTAAAGTGAGCGGTTTTGTCCCAAATACCCATATATGACATGATTAATATTACTATGCATGATATTTATGAAGGTTATGATCATCTTTGTCATATTTGTTCATATTTAATTACATGGAAAGTCGTGATATTCGCATGACACGATATTATTGTCATATTGAAACTCGTGCATGGGATTGGGATGTCACCCTGATAATCCCCAAGGGCAATTGATGGAACAACGTTAGGATAATCTTGCAAAGGTTCAGTATTCTGCCTAGGGTTTCGTGCCAGGCTGGTGGGCTAGGGAAGTTACACTAGAGTATATATTTATACATGTTCATGCATCATCCATTCACTCATGATTATTTTAACCCTCTCTTAGAAGATTTTATCTTCTAATGTTTGGACTATGTCCCTAGAATATTCCATGTTCCAAGCGAGGCAAGTGGCCAGAAGGGCAAAGAGGTGATCAAGGCATGAACGTGACGAAAATTTTGTGGGTCCCATACGGGGCTAGGACCATCTATTTCATTCGACTGTATTGTTTACGCTTTAATATTATTTTTAATGTTATGTTGGGTGAACGATGTGTATGTATCTACGTATGTTATGTTTTCAAGATTCCTTAGAGGTTCTGATCTTGCTTCCGCTTATGTTTAAAGTATATCATTCCTTCTCTATGTTTGAGAGTGTTAATCTATAAGGTTATGTTGAGGATTTATTATGGTTCATGTTTGATATATATATAAATCCTAGCATATATTTTAACGCCCTAAAAGGCAGGGTGTTACATCACATTCCCAAGAAACGCAACTTGGGATAGGCAGAACTCGCATTTTGAGAACTTGGCATACAATTGGTGTTTCTTAAATGTTCCTAGCATTATCCTCAAGTGCTCCTCATGCTCACTCTCGTTTGAAGAGTACACCAATATGTCATCTATGAAGACGATCATAAACCGATCTAGGTAGGGTCTGAACACCTTATTCATGAGATCCATAAATGTTGTTGGAGCATTAGTTAATCTTAATGGCATAACAAAATACTCAAAATGGCTATACCTTGACTGAAATGTTGTCTTCGGAACATCATATGGCTTAATTCTCTACTGATAATACCCAAATCTCAAATCAATCTTCGATAACACCTTCGCTCCTTACAGTTGATCAAACAACTCCTCTATCCTTGGGAATAGATACTTGTTCTTTACCGTGACCTTATTTAGCTGACGGTAGTCAATGCACATCTTTAGACTCCCGTCTTTCTTCTTTAAAAATAGCATTGGCTCACCCCATGGCGACATGCTTGGCCTAATGAACCCCTTATCAGTCAACTCTTGTAGTTGACTCTTCAATTCTTTCATCTTCGTCGGAGCCATTCGATATGGCGGGATTGATATCGGTTGGGTTCCTGGAACTAGCTCAATTGAGAACTCGATTTCTCGAGGTGGACGTAGTACCAGAAATTCCTCTGAAAACACGTCCTCATATTCTCGTACCACTCGCACCTCATCGAGCTTCGGCACCTCTTTTTCTTCCAAATGAGTATAAGCTATGTATCCATGAGCCCCTCGACTCAATAATTTTGTTGCCTTCATTGTTGAAATCATCTTTATCACCTCGGGGTCGCCTTACCCCCGAAATTTGACCCACCATCCCTCGAGTTTTCTTATGGTCATCATCTTCCTACGACAATCTATATTGGCATCGTACTTGGATAAGAAGTCCATGCCTAAGATTATGACGAAGTAATATACTTCTAACAGAGTCAAATCAGCATGGAACCGAACATTACTCAGGCTAATTTGGCATCCCCTCACCATTTTCGAGGACTTCATACTCTTGCCTATAGGTGTCAAAATCACCATCAGACACCCTATAGACCTGGTTTCTACTCTAAAACTTTGAGCCAAAGCATGCGATATAAAAGAATGAGTAGACCCTGGATCTATCAATGCATTCACAGGAATATCCAAAATAAAGAAAGTACCTTGGATAACTATAGGATTTGCCTCTGCATCCTCCTTGGTCAAATTATAGACTCGCCCCTATTAGGTCCCCTTTCCTTCTTCGATCTTCAACTGTTGTTCTTTCTTCTTCGAGAAATTCCTCGAGATGTGCCCGTACTGGTTGTAATTGTAGCAGATCATGCCTACTGGTGTTGCTACTATGGCCTTATCTTCTTGGACCATGCCCTTCGAGCAATTTTTGGAAGTATGCCTGGGCTGTCCACAAGTGTAACAGACAATGATTTAGCCATCGCACCTTTTTCCCGGGTGCCTTTTTTTGCATCTAAAGCATGCCTTCCCTTTTTTTCTGAATTTTCCCATCCCGAGGTCCTGAAATCGAGTTGGATTTCTCTGACTACCCTCCATTTTGAGTTGTAGTGGCCTTTAGCTCTGTCACACACGCCATATTCTCCTCGGCCGTCATAGATTTGAAAACTATGTATGCATAAGACTCCACATGGACTAGGCTCATCAGCTGTTGAAATTCAATTCGCAAGCCTTGTAAGAATTTGTCCTTCCTCCACATCATCCATCTCGTATAGCGGTATATACTTGATTAACCGCAAAAACTCAGCTTCTTATTGGGCCACAGACATATTTGGCCCTTGGCGTAGGCTCATAAACTCTCGAGCTCTAGCCAATTTCCAACAAGTGGGAAATAATTTTTCATTGAACAGTTCCTTAAACTGGTTCCATGACATCTACGGTGCCTTCCCCAATTCTACGTCTGCCGTCGACCCTTGAGATTTTGTTTGGTTAGGTATCACTTGCTGCATAGACCTCCACCATTGACTCGCTTCCTCTTCCAGCATATAGGTCTCACACTCGACCTTATCCTCATTCAAGATTCTTAACCTATGTAAGATCATCTCGGTCTGCTCTAACTAGTATTCATTGATTGCGGGGTTGTCTGTCGGTCTTCCTCGAAACACCAGTAAATTTTGTCGTAGATACCTCTCCAAAGCATCTACTCTTCTTTGCTCGGGCTATAATTCTAAAACTCACCCAATTATGCCTTCAAGGATTCTCTTGATCCTATCTATCTGACCTTCATCGAGGTCAGCTTGTGCATCTCTTTGTCCTCCCACACCACTTCCTGGGTACGGGTTGGTGTTGCTTTCTTCGCCTTTGCCTTTCTCGCACCTGCTCCTTCTTGTATTCACCATCTAACAAGAAGACAGAGCAATTTATTAGTTAACCACAACATGGCACAATTCAGATTAGATAAGCAACTAAACTATGCCACTATATATTTCAAAAATCCTAACCTAATTCCCAAAACTTATGATGGCATTGCTCATCTAGCCACAAGCAAACTTTTCCTTAGGTTCACTCTAATACCAACTGTAACACCCCAAATTTTTCAAGTGTGTTATAACTTCGGATTTCAATAATTTTTTTTTTCTTTTTTTTTTTCTTCACACCACAACGACTAATATACATACTAATATGCCCTACAAACATGGAGAATTACAAGACCTAAAAAAAATTGTGAGGCATGGACATGAAGCCCAAATGCCCAACGAGTTGTAGGAGATCAAGGAAATAAGCTGAAGGAGCAAGAGGTCGAGCCAAGACCAAGTGGGGAGGGCCTACTCGGTTATGCCAAGTGGGTACGACACTATTTTTGTTTTTCAAGCATAACTTTCTCATATGAGATCCGATTGAGGTAATTCAAAGTCATATGGAAAGATAAGAGAATTATCTACAACTTTCATGTTTTGAGTTTTAAGAGATTTGAGTTGAATCAAGAGTTTTAAGAGAATTAGGAATGAAGTTGATGCACCTGCACTATCAAGGCTAAGAGTCAAGTATTGAAGGAAGATGGATCCGAACCAAGACAAAAGCCAAAAAGAAGGCATAACCGAGTGGCCCCCTACTCGGTCGGGCAAAAGAAGACATGATCGAGTAGCCCCCCACTCAGTCATGGGGAGAACAATTTCCCCTCAATTTTCATGACCCACTTGGTTATGCTGAGTGGGTACGACACTGGTTTGGTTTTTCGACCATAACTTTCTCATACGAGCTCCATCAATCTGAAAATTGGGCATGAAGTTGAGGTATGGGAACCACTGAAAACCAAGCCAAGGAAAAGGGCAAAAGAAGACATGATCGGGTGGCCCCCCACTCGGTCATGACCAAGTGGCCTCCCACTCAGTCATGACTGCGTGACCCCCCACTCAGTCACGGTCGAGTGGGCTTGGGCCAATCTCTCCTCTTTTCCCTCTTGGATGGGCCACGAAATCATCGAAATGGGCCATGAGATTCTCACCCTAATTCTCGCACGTCTTCTCTCTCTCCTCCGTTATAAATATGAGACCATGCCTTCATCACATGGTATGCAATTTTGAGTAATTGAAGTATAATTTTCTCATTTTCTCTCGAGATCTAACTTAAGATCGGAGGGTTTACGCGGGGACCCCACCCGCGCCCTAATGGTGCTCTCATTTTGTAGGCCACTTGTCATCCTCAAGGCCACTCGTCATCCTCAAGGCCACTCGTTACCAAGGCCACTCGTCATCCTCAAGGCCACTCGTTACCAAGGCCACTCGTCATCATTAAGGCCACTCGTCATCAAGGCCACTCGTCATCCTCAAGGCCACTTGTTACCAAGGCCACTTGTCATCATTAAGGCCACTCGTCATCCTTAAGGCCACTCGTCATCCTCAAGGCCACTCGTTACCAAGGCCACTTGTCATCATTAAGGCCACTCGTCATCCTTAAGGCCACTCATCATCAAAGCCACTGGTCGCCCCCAGGTCACTTGGTCACCAAGGCCACTCATCGTCCTCAGGTCACTCGGTCACCAAGGTCACTCGTCGTCCTCAGGTCACTCGGTCATTTTAGGCCACCAGATCATTTTGGGGCCACCAGATTGTCAGCCCACCAGATCATCAGCCTTATCAGACCATCAGCTGTATTGGATTACTAGACTTGGAACTCTGCCAGATCCAATTTCTCGTCAAGATTCTCATCAGTGAAGGCACGACTCCCAAGACTCTTGCGTCTGTCCGCAATTAAAAATAGATTGTTGTATTTTGGCAACAACAATTGATACAATTCCCAATAATACTAATTTTACCTTCTCAGCCTAGCAAACCCGATAATCATACAGCTAAGACAGATGATATCATTACAAATACAGAACCTAGATCGAACCTGATATGGTATATAACCATAATGCTTTATTTATCACAAATGAAATCATTCAAGACGTTTACAAAATGCATTACATGGGCATCATCTCTCGCTAGTGATAACTGAATGTCTTAAACATATCCAAAACAAACATAGGTTCGCACATAAACAAAGATATGATAAACATGCTACAGGCAGCAAATTAAGTTTATTCTTCAGCTACCTCCTTTCCCTTAGAGCCACTTGTCGAACCTGGAACGTTTGAATATTCCAGAGACATAGTCCAATTAGAAGATTAATCTTCTAGTGAGAAACTCCAAAACATTTTATATAACTACATGAACAGGTATAAAACGTATGAGGAAACAACGAGGACTACTCCGAAGTGCCTCGTGAACATGTCAGCCTCCTTTAACGAGAGCTTTCTTAATAGCACACACATAGCACCTCTCGGGAGGTCCCTAACCATGCCACCCTAGCCCAACCTCATAGAACTCATGCAAGCACCACATCCGCTATCCCTTAGGCTCACAGTCTTCCTCACGTAAGCTTTCTCGATGGCACATGCATAGCGACTCTCGGCAGATATCTGACTTTTTTCCTCGACCAACAACAAATAAGTGCAACAATATGGCCACACGGATTTTATAAATCCAACAACTAAAAACTAATAACATATAGTTCTAGGAAAAAACATTTTATATATGCAACATGATTTCACGTAAGAGAACAATAGGATTTTGCGTACAGGATTCTAACAAAATACGTTTCATAAAATAGAAGTCTCATATAAGAGAATAAAAAATAGGATTTAGAGTATAGGAGTCTCACCTTGGGGCCCTCTACAAGTTACAATTTCACAGCAAACGGCCTAGGTTTCTGCAAAAAACTTAAGTTTTGGTAAACTTAACCTCCAATATTTTTACATAGGATTGAAAGGCATTAAATATGAGTTATAATTGGAAAAATTTCAAGGAAAGAGGGCCCCACATGCACCCTCATACGCCCTGGGAAGGTGGCCCACGCGCCTTCACGCGCAGCCTCTTTCCGACGTGTGTAATTCATGCGCCACCATGAAATCACTACGTCACTTTTGTATTTCGGTCATATCTCCCTCATTTTTTCTCCAATTTAACCTCCGTTTGAACCTACGAGTCCCTCTCTTCCCCCCCCCCTTATTTTAGCTCTTATTTAACCCCCATTTGAACCTATGAGTCCCTCTCTTCCCCCTCTACAATATTCTTAAAAAAAAGACTTACCTTGCTTTTTTTCTGACTATTTGGAATGAACTTTGGCGAAGACCCGAAACTGCGACAAGGCTCGTTCTCCCCCTCTTTTCCTTCAATTTCTTCCCTTCTTCTTACAGAATTTCCTCCCCTCTCTAAAGATCAAGCTCCTCACATTAGAATGCCTCAATCCTCAAATTCCTTTGGAATGATTTGAGAACAACCCATGACCTTTATTTATAGATTCCTTGGACCAATCACATGATGCCACTTGTCTCAAGATAAGCTTTGGACTCCAAAGACTCAAAGTTATAATTGAATGTTGCTTGAAATCCAAAGCCATATTGGATTGAATTTTGAAATCCAAAGCTAGAATGGAATGAATTTTGAAATCCAAATCTAATACCCCAAACTTTTTCCAAATGCCATTTTGACCCTTATTTCAAGTCCTCAAGCTTAGATATTTTTTCACATGAACTCCTAATTTCATCTTTATTTCGCTTGGGTAATTCTCTAATTGCAATTACATCCTCAAATATCAAATTAATTTGCATTACGATACATAAAATACAAAATTATTAACTCCAAGCTTACTCGATAAGGATGATTTCCTCCGTACACCCTCACAGGACCTTTGTTTCATCCTGAAACCACTTTAGGCTTGATCCTTACGTAAAATTGGAACCCCCTCAGGGTTCCATTAACTACCTGGAGATCCCTTACAACCATTCAGTTTTTCATGCTATAACTTAGTTGTACCGAAAATCATCTCTGACTTGATTTCTTTTAGCGTCATAAATTGTGTCTTGAGACGCTCATCAATGCAATATCTTTTTCCTTAGGTATCTAAGCTCTAGGGCACTCCCTATAGCTGATTCGGTGATTTATTTTACTATCAAGCCACTTTTTCGATATTTTAAACTCACTCAAAATGTGTGGCAACTTTATGAAAATATATGGTATTACACTAGGAGACCTTACTTGTAATACCCGATATTACATGGTGTTCAAAAATATAGGATTTCTAGTGATTTTAAAGGACCTCAAGTGATCTGGGGAGCCCAAAAGTTTGTTTTGAGAAATGAATTAATAAATTACCGAATCGATGGCAGGGAATGCCCCAGGACTTGGATGTCTAGGAACGAGGGCACGAGATTAGAGAGCGTCTCGAGGTGAGGCTAATGACGCTGAAAGCAATCAAATCAAAAATAGTTTTTGTAAAAGCCCGAATGGTTAACTAAATCAAATGGTCATAAGAGAACTCTAGGAAGTCAATAGGACCCTGAGGGTGGTTCGATTTTGTGAGTAAGGCAACATTAAAGTGTTTTTGGGAGGAGAAAAGGTCATGTGCGGGCACAAGGATGAGATTGATTTTATTGAGTAATCCTTCATTATTCATTTTTGAAAAAATCAAGATTTTAGTGGCTTGATGTTAATTAATAAAGGCCTTTGAGGGTTCACGTGTAATTAATAAATTCCTCAAGTGGAATTAATGACATTCGGAGAGAATTAATGTGTAATTTGTAATTACTATATATATATATATGTGTGTGTGTGTGTGTGTATGAATGGCTTGGGGGCCAAGTGTGCTACAGTGAGTGGCCAAAAATTAAATCTGATTTTGGTTTCTCTCATTTGAGAGCTTAGGCCGAGAGAGGGAATGAGAGAGAGAAGAGGGATTAGGAGAGAGAGATAGTCAGTCGATGGCTAGCCAGAGGCAAAGGCTTGAAGTGATAAAGGTGGCTGGTTGGGGGTGGCCAGTGGAGGCTGAAGGCCGATTAGCGATGACAGTAGTGGCGGCGGCCTGAGCCACGATAATGGCTGTAATGGCAAGACCCGATGGTCCAACATGCTCGCAGTGGTGAGAAAAGGCGACCAGCGGTGGTCGCGATGATTGGTGGAAGAGGCAATGGCCAATAGCCGAAAGTAGAGGCGAGCAGCGATGGTTACATTCAGGAGGCCTATTGTTGTGGCTCACGATAAAGGCGACCAGTGGAGCTAGTCATGTGATGGTCGGAGGTGGCCGACAGAGGTGAGCTGGTAGGCGACAACGGCTGGCAGAGGCCCAGGCGGTGGGTGGCTGACGGAGTGGCTGCACGCAAGTTGTGTGCATTCGTGAGGTTAAAGAAAAAGGAGAAGAAAAAGGAAAGAAAAGAAAAACAAAATAAGAAAAATCTGGAAAAACGAAAAATAATGGAGAAAATGGGGGAAATAGTCAAAAATTTTAGAAAAATTAGGAAAAAATTTAAAAATTAATTTGGGACTTGATGAGCATGCCAAAGGCTCAAAAATGGAATCTGGGCATAGGGTAATAGCTAAGGAGGCAACGTCGATGTGGGCGTTTTGCTAGATTTTTCCTCCAAATTGGTTAAGGTAAAGAAATTAAATTATTTTGAGTTATTTGCATTATGTGAGATAATGTAGAATAAGCATTGGTTAGATTAAACCCTTGGTTGAGGTTGTTTGGAAATTGATGATGGGTGGGTTTTTACGAGGTATGGTAAAAATATAGGCCCTAGTTTAATTTCTAATATAGTCGGGTTTCTGTGTGATTGCATCTAGGTTCTACCGAGGAGATGGTGATCCTAAAAGAGCTCGAAGTTCAGTCAGGCGTTCTAGCTCATGGTAGAGAAATCTTCGAGGCAGGTAAAGGACGGCCTCAAGGGTGGGCGGCCTTGCGAATGTCTGGTCAAATCGATGAATATATGTTGTGTGCAGTTGCTTGTTGTGCATGTTCTATAAGTGGTCTAATGGAGTCCTATGGCTATAGGGAGACTAGATGCATGTTAAGGGTAAAATGGGAGGTTATTGCCTAGAATAGGTGGGTTCGGAGGGCAGTGATACCTTGCCAGTCATGCATACTTACTTGTCATTACATCTCATATATTATCTTGCTTACATTCATTTGCACCCTTACTGAGTTATTGTGACTCATGAGGTTTTACCTCGTGTTGTAGATATTGCAAGTCCAGATGCAAGGAGTGATGATGACGGAAGGATGAAGTGGCAACTAGCGTTGTTGCCCAAGATTTGTATGTTGTATTTATTCCTATATGTATACATATGTGTCGAATGTGTATGTTGTTGGGCGCTAGATGGTATCTAGTTGGTTGTAATCAACATAGTGTATATGTGATTATGAGATTTCATGTTGTAAGTGGCTTTAGTTTGGTGGAGCCCAGTTTTCAAATTGTGTCAGGATCGAAAAGGAATTTTCCACAAATCCCCAGTACTCAGCAGATTTTTAATATGTTATTTTGTGCTCAGGTCATCTTTGGCTTGTAGTGAGATGAGCTAAAGAAAGGTGAAGCTCACTCAGGTTTTGGGTTCTGTTCTGTTGTGCTTCTTTTTATGTTTGGGGACCGATTCCTCAAGTGGAGCGAAGGGAAGGACGAAGCCTAGTCCCCACTTAGGGCGTTTCTTGTTGAAATATAGTCCAACCCTTCAGAATCTGGTTGATGGGTGAACAATCCAATCGATTGAACACCCGTGGCGCCTATAGGTGGGAGTAGGTCGTCATAGTTGGTATCGGAGCGATTGCTGGAGTTTTGAGTCAAGGATGCTTGACATAATTTGGATGTAAGTCGAAATATCCTAGCTACTGAGATGGGGCAAGGAACGGTTGGTTTCTAATCTCGAGGCTTGGATGTAAGGTTGATTTGACGGCCTCAAAAGTAGGACATATGGTTCGAATATGATAAGGATTGGGTCGAGGCGATGAGGCCCGTGATGGTTTGAAGGGTATGCTCATATATTCCTGCTCTAGGAATAAGAAAATTCTATGGGTTGTGATGATATACTTGTAAGAGGTATACGGGTTAAGCAATGAAGAACCAAAAACCCAAGTGTGGGTGTTGGTGTCAAGAAACCCGAATATGGGAATTTGGGGGATATTAAACGTTCTAAGGATGAGAATTTCTTTAGATTAAAGTGTTGAGGCTTGATGAGGGGTTAATATTTCCTAAATCTTAATGAATTATATCCCCATTTTGACTTTATAATTATGCTTAAAATAAATAATTACTTGCATTACATATTATTACAGGATGAAGCAAGAAAGTTGACTTCTACAATTAATTAAGGGCATAAATCGAAGACGTTGGATTACCCATTATTGTTGTTCAAAATCATGGGCCAACTATGGAGTCTAAAGGATGTTTCAAGTGCACTTGGCCCAACTATCAAATAGAATCCAACATAAGAAAGGCCCAAGACCAATCAGAGGCCCAAGACCAATCAAAGGCCCAACAAAGCCCAATTTGTAGAAGACTTTTCTTTGTTTTGTATTTTTATAAGTGTTTTATCACCTAAAGTCTTTTGTATTCTTATGAGAAGTCCACCACCTAAAGTCTTTTGTAATTTTTGTCTTTTATCTAATTTTCTTCCACTAGTTAGGTGAATGTTTTGTTTAGTCGAATAATTGTGTGGCTTGTATTGCATCTTGTGAGCTATAAATAGCTCACTTTGGTGCATTTGTGGGGAGGTTGTGATTACTTGAATCAAAGTTTAGTTTTATTCGTAGAGTTTCTCTTAGAGAATTACTCTTATTGTCTCTCTTGTTTTCTCTTGTAATCTTACTTTCTTTCTTTCTTCTTTTAAATTCTTATGTTATTTATTGTTACTTTATTATCCACCGCCTAAATGGCCGGTTAATTTTTGCCTTTAAATTTCTGTAATTTTAATTCTTGTCTTTTAATTATCCACCACCTAAATGGCCGGTTAGTTTCTGCTGTGTAATTCTTATCATTTAAATTCTGTTATTTAAATTACGTCATTTAAATTCTTGTCAATTAACTTTTAAATGGAAATGAGTAGCTAAACCTAATCTTGGGTTAAGGCAAGGACAGTGTCCAACGTCAATGATTCTCAAAGAAAGCTACGCTTTAAATGAGTAACATTAATTTAAATTTTAGTATGAGTGTGTTTTAATTATTGGAAAATCACTAGATTTGGATTGGAGCGTAAGCCTAACTTAGAGCTCTCATGTCACGCATGAGAGTTACTAGAACTGGAAACACTATCATACCCAAACCCGGATGATTAATTTAGTTATTTTGTATATTAATTGTAATTGGATTTATGGTAATTGCTTAAATTAGAATCCCGCATATCATGTATGGGGATTGCTTAAACTAGAACTATCATCATCTCTAATTGCATTTAGTAACAAACTCTCATATCTGAAACTAAATTAATGTTACTAACTTTATCTGCTAAAATTTGGGAATCAACAGGTTGGCACTGAAATTGTCTTAACTCAAGTGCTATCCAATTTTATATCCTCACATTAAGCATTACTTCAATTTCTCCCTTGCTTATTTTCTAGTATCTGTTATCTAAAAATCATAAAAAAAAAAAATCTTATTACCAATCCATCTAAATGCGTGTGCGTGTGTGTGACATTCTTTTTCTTTTGTCATAAATAAATCTCTCAGTGGATGACCTGGACCCATCCAGCAAATATAAATTTAAATTTGGACTACAACTGCACTCGTACACTGACGAATATAAACCTCTCACCTAAATAAAGAAAAAAATATATATAAAATTTTTATTGTGTTTTGTTTTGTGTTTTAATTGCAGGGTGAGAGTGCAGCCAAGGCTTGTGTGGGAACACGAAGCTAAGTCATGACAAGAGTCATGATGGGGCAAGGAGAGCCTGAGGCATAATTAATCCGAGAGGGGATTAGTGGAGCTTTCCTATGTTGGGGAATTAGCTAAGCATGTTTTAGGGAATAGAGTTTTTCCTTAGAAGTGGTACTTTAAGGTTTGTGTGCTTAAGATAGAGTGAGCTAAAGTGGCAATTAGCTCGAAGCTCAAGGAAATGAGTCTTCAATAGGCCATAAGACGAGCTCCAAGAAAGGGGTAAGGTTACTTACACTGAGACCTAATGGACCCTAGTTGGTTCCAAGATGAAACAAGTCTATCCTAAGGAAGGATAGGCGTGTGGAAAAATGTGGACCCTAGCGGGCATTTGTATGAGATGGGAAAATCCCTAGCGAGTTGAGTTGAGATTCAAAGGAATCTAGATCGGGAATGAAAGAGTTGGGCATGTATTGATATGCGTGTGAAGGGCCAAGAAACCGTTCATGTGTTGATGGATGAAGGGCCAAGCAAACCCTTATTATGACGCTTGGGGTCAGGTGGGACGCCTAAGGTCATGGGAGATAAGGGATGAATAGACCCTTATTGTGATGCTTAGGGTCGGGAAGGACGCCTAAGGTCACGAGATCCTTGAGTAGTTGATGGTTTGTGAGTGGGGAATCAAACCAATTCTACATGCAGAATGATGTAGTCATCTATGTGAGTAAATATTACCTAGAAACCAATTTGATAAAAGAAGTAAAGCTAGTGGGAACATGGTAATGAACCATGATGAGAAGGGATACCAGATTCGTGAGGGATGAGTTGGGTAAGTTCATGGAGGCTAAGTTAGGAGAAGTGCACAAAGGCCTAAGTAGGGGTTAAACCCTTTGCTTCAGTGAAGCGGTGATGAAATGGTTCGACGAATGTTTAGATCGTATGGTGTCTCAAGATGTTTAGAGAATGGAACCCAAAGAATGAGGAACAACTCTAGTGCAGGAATAATGTTGCAGGTAATGCCTAATAGTGACGGGTCTAATACTAGGGACCACTGAATGTAGATGTCAAGTGGGCAATAGATTAACTCATGATGAGGGACTGTAGCCCTTTATGTGGAGTAACCAGTCTACTATGGAGATAATTAGACGCCGAAGATCTGGAACGCGTTGTAGGTTATGTTTGGGCTAGGTTGAGTTCTGTAGTAACTCAAGTATCGTGGTAGTACCACTAGCTTGTCATGGCGGTTTGAAAGCTTGTGAAATAAGTGAGTGATATCTTGTGGTATATACATGATGATTCTCCTTATTAAAGGATCCTAGCATATTTGTGGCTAGAGTTGATTGTGATTAATCTAGTAAATTGGGATGATGGACCCAATGTGACCTTACAACAATGTGAGAAAATATGCTTGATTGGAAGAGTTGGCAAATGACTCCAGGACATTATGTGAAGTAAGTGCCATGAATGGCAAGACTTACGAGTTGCAAGCCAACCATGAGATGGGAATACTGAAACGTGTGAAGGTTTCAGGTATAGGGATCTCTAAACCTATGATGTGAGTTGTTATGGGCTGAACATGTGGCTATGGCATGGTTGTGAAATCTATGAAGGGTCACAGTTACACAATCAAGTTTTAATCCTAAATGTGTCGATGTGATAATGAGGAGGCATCCTCATGTAACACTGGATGGATTTCTAGTTGGTGACACAGGATTGATTGCTAGGTGGTAGCACCTATAATGGCAATGTTGGGAGCATGAGGCTTGAGGACTGTGAACGTACAACTTTGTTGATTGCCATGGATGCTGCTAACATGAGGGTTCAGCAAAATCTGGTGGCCAAATCAATCGAATTTTGAGAAAGACATCCAAAGTTTTAGAAGATGGTTGGTTGGAGCAGGGATGTACAACTTGAATGAGTATTGCTCCGAAACGAGGGTCAAGGATGGTAGCTTCAAGTGTGGCCTGGGTTAGAACTTGAGATGTTCTCCCAAGAAAAGCTAAGCATGAGGTAACAACACTAGCTGAACTTCCTAACGGACTACAACTACAACATAAGGTATCACCTAAGGAAAGCCAACGTGGTGGCAAATGCCTGAGTAGGAGGATGAGTCCTATGGCATTGAGTGGAAGTGTGAGTTCCACAATTGTGGCTAGGGTGATTTCTAGTGAGTGGAGATTAATTAAAGTGATAGTTGATGATTACTAGTGTAGTGCCTATAGGAATGTTGTGTTGGTTGCGAGCCTGACAATTCAACTAGATCTAATGGAGTGGATTAGATGGATGTTGAGGGAAAATTTGAGATTTCGCTAATGGGTAATGAGGGCTCAAATGAGTATTTTATGGGATGAGATTGGTCCTCATGAATGGAATTTCGATGCTAACTAGATCACCCGATAGCTATGAGTGATACAGTTAAGGAGATGCCCTGGTGTGTAGGCAATTGATGAGAATTAACCTCGTGGCTAAAGGTTAATGGTTGTGAAAGAAAACGACTAGTGGGGTTGTGGTGGCATTGGAGCCAGTGTGGTTGCTGACCCAATGATGTGAGCCCGATTGAAGTAAAAGATATAAGAAGAATCCGAGAGAAGCGGAGTTTCTTAGGTGGTGAAGGGATATTTTGCCTAAGGGCGAATTTACTCCACTACCCCCAGAGACTACCAACCTGGGGACGCGTGCGCTAGTATGTAACCGCCACGTGTCTATCTCAGGAAGCGTCATGTGTCCTCCGGATCTCTATCCAGATTGTATTTGGATGAGAGAGACCCGGTTAACTGAGATTCTCTCCAACGTCTTCTTTCAAAGGTTATCTTATCTCTTTGGAGTGAGCTTTACACCATCTATAAATAAAGGTCAACTTCTACAGGTAGGAGCATCTAACTATTGAGTGATTTTCCATTTTAGATATTTTCTTCTACTGACTTGAGCGTCGGAGTCTTCCTGGGGGATTAAAGCCCCGCCCTTGCAGGTACTTAGTTCGAGGCAAACCTCGATGATCGGTCAAGTATCATCATCGAGGATTAGTAAGTTATTCAATAAACGACAAGGTAATGGGGGAAAGGTTAATCTAAGATTGAGATCATGTTGGTTAAGAGGCTTGTGATATTTAAGATGCGACAACCTTGAAAGAGTCTTGTTGTGATCATGGCATTAACGTTGTCGAGGAGGACAAAGAGAACCATTAAGCATGGTAGAATCTCAAAGTTAGGTGTTTGGTGCGAATTGAGGAAGAAGCTAATTTGGGACAGCTATGAAGGCTCATCCTTTTGAGGGTGAGGCTATGATGAGGAATTGTTAAATTAAAAAATGTTCCAATGGAATTGAAGCTGGGCTAGTAAACTTGGCTAGAAGACCGTTACAAGAGTGGTGATGTAACCATGATAGCTTGTTGTGGTGAATATGGGACTAAAAGCCAGGAATCATACTATGGGTGTGATGCAATCAGTGATTACGCTAATGGTCAGGAGCTGATGACCTGTGGCATGCATAGTAGGGGATGGTGAGGGTTGTGGTTAAAGGTTCCACAATCTTAAAGCAAAATGGTAGGATCACTCACTCATTGTAGGTTTTAACAGCTAGAGTAAGGTCATGATTGTGGAAAATTGAGGTCTGGGTGCAGAATATTTAAGAGGGGTTACCTAATGAGAGTTCCCAAATGTGGGTAAGTGACCCTTGTTGGCGAGTAGTATTAGCCAATAAGAAAAGCCTCAGTATCTCTATTGAATATGGAAAGAATCCCTAATTGGGAGAATGTTATGTCTCAAGCATCATTCATTAAGCTCGAGGTATGGACTCGAATAGTGCACGTTATTAGCTAAAGCATGAAATTACCTACTATGATGTATGGGTATGTGGGTTATGCTTAAGTCATAGCGATAAGTGAAGATCGGCTAATCAAGGTAGCAAACCATGTGATATATGGTCAATTATAGTCGATTGGTAATGAGATGTTGTCATAAGGAATTACTTAAGTTATAGATGTATATGATTGATGACGAAATGCCATGGTTGAATGGGCATCAGCATGTCAATGGGTATTAGAAGTGACATTGTTGTGGTTGATCAGTGCTAAGACGTTGTTGTGTTTAATCGATGTAAAAATTGTGGTCGTGTGTGATCAGCACGGGAAATGTTGTCATATGTGATCGGTGTAAAATCATTCTTGACTGATTAGTGATGTAATGCTGTGAATAGCTTGGGGGCCAAGTGTGCTACAGTGAGTGGCCAAAAATTAAATCTGATTTTGGTTTCTCTCATTTGAGAGCTTGGGCTGAGAGAGGGAATAGGAGAGAGAGAAGAGGGATTAGGAGAGAGAGATGGCCAGCCGATGGCAACTACTTGAAGCGATAGAGGTGGCTGGTGGTGACTGAAGGCCGATCAGTAAAGGCAGTAGCAGCAACGACATAAGCCACGATGATGGCCGCTATGGCGTAAGGCGTGTTAGAGATATGCCCCACAAGCCAATTATATTTGCATGTAATTGATCATATTTTACATTGTAACTCTTTATCTTCAATCAACTATTATTGCAAAGCATTATGTTTTTTATTTGTCATTGATGATTTTCTTTATTATTTCCATATTTGGCAAAGTCCATAGATCAGATAGGCTCATGGAATATGGTCGTGCATAGAGATGACGATCATGAAACATATTCCTTATAAGCCTTGATCTTAAATGTTCCTAGTCATAGAGTTGTTAGGATTGGACACTAATAACTCGGATAGACTAGCATATATGATGCATGCTCAATTAGGAGAATGTCTTGTTTCACGGACATTGGTGTGTGGACACTAGTGCATATATGTGGGTGCTTATTATAAGAATAAGTACACTGAACTGACCCACTACAGAATTCTTAATGGTAATTGTTTATTGTCGAACTGAAATTTCTATGTTGCAATAGTGCAGATTGGTCCTTAGACTTGAGACATCATGGTAGTCTTATATTTGACTGGTTACGCTTTAGTTCTTTTTGGATTCCAATGGAGTCATTAACAAATTATCACTAGGTGTAACCTTATCACATATGAAGGCTTGTGAATGTCGAAATAAGATTCATCACTTATCGATAAGATGAGAAGATGTCCTATGTATTCTGATGATTTCATGATTGAGGAAATCCTTGGCCAAGGTGAGGTGGAAATCAAAAGGTGTTTTGATTTCATCAAATAAGTCATAAATTTGGAATGGATACATAGTTGTTGAATGACTAGGGTTTCGTCACAAAACCATACCCTAAATTCAATCAGGACATAGATTGATGAAAGGATTTTACTGTACGATAATTGCAATTGAAAAGGTCTGTTTTTCATCGTTGGCTAGGCGTTCATGGCATGTTGCTAGACGTTAACCATGATATGTAGAGTTTTAGAATTAATATGATTAATTCTAAAATTATTAATTAAAGAGTTTAATTAAGAAGCCCATGAGATGAGTTAATTATGAAGCCCATAAGTTTAATTAAAGAGTTTAATTAACCTAATGAGTTGAGCCTTCATATAGCCTAATAGAGTTGGCCTACATCTAGCCCAATGGTGGACCTAAGGGGTCACACACTTGGGTCGAGCCCATTCCACAATTTAAAAGAGAGATTCGACCCAATATGATTATGGGTCGGACCTAAATCGTTTAGGGTTTTTCCAAAGGCATAATTAGGGTTTTTTACTCTATAAATAGGCCACTTAAGAAGCTGGAAAAATAAGAAAAATTTCGGATCTCTCAAAGGTGCCTAAGGTTACTAGTATTACTCGAGGCGTTCGTGGAAATGACCGATCGTGTGGACCGACTTGGAGGAGTTCGTGTTTACGACTCTACGGATCAATCAAGGCAGAATCAAATCTTCACGGTTGCCCGATTTCTAACAAGGCGATGGTCCAGTAAGTGCACGATGGCACGCGGAGGCAGCCGGTGGTGGTCACAACGATTAGCGGCGATGGCGATGGCCAGTGGCCAGAAATAAAGGCGAGTAGCTACAGTTGCACATGGGAGGCTTGCTGTAGTGGCTCGCGGAAAAGGCAGTCGGTGGCATGGCAGTTGGAGGCGAGCTAGTAGGCAGCAGAGCCCTGTAGAGGCCCAAGCAGTGGGTGGTCGATGGAGCGGCTGCACGCAAGCTGTGCACATGTGTGAGGTTGAAGATGAAAGAGAAGAAAAAAAGAAAGAAAGGAATAAAAAAAAAGAAAAAAAATAAGAAAAATCTGAAAAAAGAAAAATAAAGGAGAAAAATGGGAAAAATAGCAAAAAATTCTAGAAAAATTAAGGAAAATTTTAAAAATTAATTTGGGGCTCGAGGTGCATGTCAAAGGCTCAGAAATGGAATCTGGCCGCAAGGTAGCAGCCAAGGAGGCAACAATAGTGTGGGCGTTTTACTGGATTTCTCCTCTAGATTGGTTAAGGTAAATAAATTAAATTATTTTGAGTTATTTACATTATGTGAGATAATGTAGAATAAGTGTTGGTTGGATTAAATCCTTGGTTGGAGTTGTTTGGAAATTGTTGATGGGTGGGTTTTTACGAGGTATGGCAAAAACATAGATCCTAGTTTAATTTCTGATATAGTTGGGTTTCTATGTGATTGTATCTAGGTTCTATCGAGGAGGCAATGGTCATAGAAGAGCTCGAAGTTCAGTCAAGCTTTCTCACTCATTGCAGAGAAAGCTTCGAGCCAAGTAAGGGACGACCCTAAGAGTGGGTAACCTTGCAAATGTCTGGTAAAATCGATGAATATATGTTGTGTGCAGTTGCTTGTTGTGCATGTTCTATAGGTGGTCTAGTAGAGTTCCATGGCCATGGGGAGACTAGATACATGCTAGGGGTAAAATGAGAGGCTATTGCCTCGAACAGGTGGGTTCGGAGGGTAGTGATACATTGCCAGTCATGCATACTCACTTGTCATTGTATCCAATATATTATCTTGCTTACATTCATTTGCATCCTTACTGAGTTATTGTGACTCATGAGGTTTTACCTCGTGTTGTAGATGTTGCAAGTTCAGATGCAAGCATTGATGATGTCGGAAGGATGAAGTGGCGACTAGCGTTGTTGCCCAAGATTTGTATGCTGTATTTATTCCTATATGTATACATGTGTGTCGGTTATATATGTTGTTGGGCCCTAAATAGTATCTAGTTGGTTGTAATCAGCATAGTTTCTATGTGATTATGAGATTTCATGTTGTAAGTGGCTCTAGTTTGGTGGAGCCCAATTTTTGAATTGTGTAAGGATCGGAAAGGAATTTTTCACAAATCCCTAGTACTCAACAGATTTTTAATTTGTTATTTTGTGCCTGGGTCATCTTTGGCTTGTTATGAGACCAGCTGGAGAAAAGTGAAGCTCACTCGGGTTTTGGGTTTCGTTCCGTTGTGCTTCTTTTTATGTTTGTGGACTGATTCCTCGAGTTAAGCATAGGGAAAGACGAACCCTAGTCCCCACCTAGGGCGTTTCTTGTTGAAACATAGTCTAACCCTTCAGAATCTGGTTCATGGGTGAACAATCTGATCAATTGAACACCCGTGGCACCCAGAGATGGGAGAGAGTCATCACATTACTCATCTATAAATACGCCTTTAGAGGCTACCCAAAGTTTATGTGGTTTTTGTGTGTTGTTGTTTCTCAAGAGTTGAGAAAGAGGTTGTCATTTACTCTCTCCCGTTTTCCTTTCCATATTGATTTGAAATAAGGAGGTTCTTTCCTTCCATACACAAGCCACGAAAAGGAGGAGCTAGCACTCCTATTTTACTCTCTTCACCAAAAGACACGTGTTGCGTATCACGAGTTAGAGGTTGGACTCTTAGACGGCTCGAATCGGCAAATAACTCAAAAATCTAAAGGTTAGATTTATTTTATTATGTATGTGAATGTTTTGATTTTGATGTTGATCCAATTGCCGAGATCGAGGTAAAGTTCAAAACTTTTGAACTACGCTACTTGCCTCATAGCAATCTTGATTTACTTTCATTTACCACCCTAATGAGAGATTCATTTTTCAATGGATTTGGTACCTGGGACTCAACTCATCTCCAAAACGCCATATAGAATGACCCCAAATGAGTTGAAGGAATTGAAGACGCAATTACAAGAGCTGGTTGACAAAAGCTTTATTCGACCTAGTACATCACCATGGGGTGCACCAGTGTTGTTTGTGCAGAAGAAAGATTGATCGATGAGGTTGTGCATTGATTACGAACAGTTGAATTCGGTAACCTTAAAGAACAAGTATCATCTTCCCCAGGTGGATGATTTATTAGATCAACTTCAGGGAGCCTCTGTATTCTCTAAAATTAACTTGAGATTAGGTTATCATTAAGTTCGGGTGAGAGAATAAGATATTTCAAAAGCTACTTTCCTCATTTGTTATGGATATTTTGAATTTGTGGTGATGTCATTCGGACTAACCAATGCCCTGTCTACCTTCCTGGATCTCATGCACCAAGTATTTCGGGAGTACCTAGATTCTTTTGTGATTGTATTCATTGATGGTATCTTAGTCTACTCTCTGAGTTTTGAGGAACACGAGATTCACCTTAGAACAGTATTACAAAAGCTACATGAGAAGCAACTTTATGCAAAGCTTAGTAAATGTGATTTTTGGCAGACACAGGTTGGGTTTTTGGGGTATATTGTAACATCCCGCCTTACTAGGCATGTCATTATAAGGGATTCTTGGGAATCTTTTTTTTTTTTTTCCAAGTTCATCACACGCGGTGCTTCAAGAACAATCTTCACATGCTCTCATATGCTCAACACATGCGATGATTCAGAGAACAATCTTCACGTGCTCACACAGGCCCGGCACACGCTGTGATGCAAAGAACAATCTTCACTGCTCACATGACCCCGAGACCCCAGTCTTTCCCGTTTAACTAACAAGATTAATAAATGTAAAATAAATGAGGTATAATATTATGTAGCGGAAGGTAAAACATTGAATCCCGTGGAATCTCACAACCGTTCATACATAGTATTTTCAACATCAAAGTATGTATTACAACTCTAAAATGAAAACAACAGCTATCACGCTAAACACCATCAGCCCTCAATTGGCCCTGTCCTCGCCTTTGTAGTAGTTCCTGTTTGGAATGCTGAATGTTCCAGGGGCATAACCCAGATTAGATACTGAAACATCTAGTGATGGTACAAAACAGTTTACTTGTAACAACCCATCAGAGGGTTTAGTATTTATTTAGCATTGATTAATTTATTTAATTAATTTTTAGTTTAAGATTTTGCGAGTTAATTATTTAATGTGGCAATTGAGATTTTATTTGAGGAAATAGTATTTAAATAGCATTAGATTCTTATTAATTTGTGAGAATTTAATATAAGGACATGGCAGTCTTTTAGAGGTTTGTTAATTAGAATTAAATTATTTAATTAAGAGTTATTATGTTGGAGGAATCCTTGCGAGAAGAGGGATTAAATTATAGTCTCCTAATTACTAAAGGAGTGTGAATTATGGGATTTAGGGTTGTATTTCCTACTTATATATACATATATATATATAAGTCTTTAAACTCTAGCATAGAGTCACGCCGTGAAGAACAAAGAAAAGAAATTGAAGAAGCCTAGAGTTCATTCAAGTTTCATCCCTTGGTCTTCATTGGTTGATTGTTCAAATCAAAAGGCAAGTTCTTCTCCTTGTAAACCATTCTTATGGGAGCATGTGTAGCAATCAAACTCAACTTTTGTAGGATCTCCATTGAATTTTAGATCAGTTTTTCAGCAAAATACAAAGTTATATATACATATATATTAGCCACTACAAGAAAAACGAGTTTTAACGACGGGAAAATCAGTCGTTAAAAGTTGATTTCCGGTCGTTAAAAAGTTATAACGACGGGAATTTTCCTGTCGTCGGTCGTCGTTATTGCCTCCGAGGATAAAAGTCTTTAACGACGGGAATGATAAACCCGTCGTTAATTGTATTAGCGACCGTATGATTCCCGTCGTTAAAAATAATTATTAACTACCAAATTATAATCCAATAACGACAATATTTCCTGTCGTTAATAGTCTAAACAATTAGCGACCGTATGATTCCTATCGTTAAAAATAACTTTTTAGTTATCAAAACACAAACCAATAACGACCATATTTTCTCTCGTTAATAATGTAAACAATTAGCGACGGTATGATTCCTATCGTTTAAAATATATTTTTTTATTTTTTTTATTTTTTTTATTTTTTTTAATAGTATGAAAATAATTGCTAGTCATCAATGACAAAAACATCTTGTTTTGATATAAACCACCAAACTTATATATCATTATCTATATCAAATTAGAATAACACTTATAAAATTAAACGTGTCATTCAAATAACACCAAAGTAATTATTATCTATTAGCATTTATACACCAAAAGTAGTATATATATAAATGTTAATTGCCAACAAATTACACCAAAAAATATGTTCAACTAAAAATAACACTTTGACAATTGTATATACTATTAAAAAATATACACCAAAAAAGATATTCACCTAAAAGTAACACTTTAACAATCATATATACTATTCAAAACTAATGTACAACAAAGCACTATATATAGTCATAAAATTGTTCATGTACTCCAAGACAACAATTGCTTCCTTTAGAGTCTTGTTGTCTCATTAACCTATAAAAAAAAATAAAATATGAAATTAGAGTCAAAGAAGTGTTCATGTTTTCTTTATAAAATGTTAGAAATCGAATTAACAAAGCCCAAAACGTCTCCATCACGAACTACATAACATACAATCACTAAAATGTACCAAAACATAGAAACCCTTAAATATAGAGTAGATTGAGATGTAAATTAACAAAGACACCAAGCCTTAGTTCTATGGAATGGGGCCACCTAAATGAATTTTAATTTGTGAATTATCTTTATCCATGACCATATCTTTTGTAAGATCATTAGTCCTACGACCCAACATAAAATATTTGGAAGATGACAAGTATATCATTTTTTGCATTCGTGACTAATCTCACAAATCAAAAAGCCACTTTCTCTTCATGCAACAACTTTCAAACATAAAATCTCCTTCCGACAATCCATGAATCCATATTGGAAGGATTTAGATCCTATATTTCAAAATTCTCTTCTTTTTTTTTACAGCATTAGAAATCACTAAATCAAATCCTATATTAAAGTTTTAAAGGCTTTTTAGGTTTTATATAGATATATATGTATGAAACATGATTGATACATTAATTTTATCTCTACGAAGACTCAAAATTTTAGAAAAGAATAGAGCATGAGTTGTTTATTAAAGACATACCCTATGTAATATAATTAATCATTGGACAACAATTTGTGTTAGGATTTATGAAGAAGAATTTGAAACTTTTTTCAATAATAAGTGGATTACATCAATTATAAGTGGATTATATTATAAATACAAATATAATAAAGCAAACACCCTTCAAGTGTAGTATACCTGAAACTCGGGTGAGCTCAACCAATGCACAAAATCTCTCCATTGCTCTCTCTCAATGTCTACTAGACCCACTTGATTTCTCTCCTCATCTGTGGTGTACACATCATAGTATTTTGTGTCATTTAATCTCTTATTCACCCATAACTTACTTTTGGCATCTAACAAGCCCACATACAACACACTATATAAAAATATAATCAACATCTAAGGCTCACTAAACGAGTCGTTACATATTAAATCTTATCACTCACAGGATACATATAGTATTAAGTATTAAAAAATTTTAAAAATGGGTGATCACCCACCACCCGGAGGGAGTGATTAAATCCTATCACTCACAGGATACATAAAACACTAAGCATTAATAATAAAAAAAATAATGGGTGATCACCTACCACCCGGAGGGAGTGATTAAATCCTATCACTCACAGGATACATATAATACTAAGCTTTCAAAATTTAAAAAAATGGGTGATCACCCACCACCCGGAGGGAGTGATTAAATCCTATCACTCACAGGATGCATATAGTACTAAGCATTCAAAATTTAAAAAAAGGGGTGATCACCCACCACCCGGAGGGAGTGATTAAATCCTATCACTCACAGGATACATACCTCGAACAATGTTGGTATCACAAATAATTATCAATTCCATTAACATACTGGTCAGAAAGTCTATCATCCAATCGCATCCAATTCCTATCCATCGTACTAGATACAACAAAAATTGATAGTATTAGAGATAGATTAAATTACAGAGCACGAGAATATGGGATAAAAACACTACCAGTATTCATGTACATATATATATACATACACACACATATATATATATATCTACCAACCTAAAAAAAACAAAGCTCTTATATTAGTATTCTTTACATATATATTAATAATTCAAAAAAGTTAAAACTTTTGGCACACGCATGGCATGACTCAACGGTTATACAAAATTGGTATGATCAATACTAACTTGATTACTTAATCCATACCTAACTTGGTATGATCAATACTAAGTTGTTAACCTAAAGCCCATAAGAAATATATTTTTCAGATCACAGGCTTATAATTCATGAACATACACATGCAGGCACATGATGTATGGGGATAGGTATGCAGATAGCAGTTCAAGCAAGTATACGTGTAGAATTCAACAAGCTGAGAGTAAACAATTGCCCCTAACCTAAACAGTTGAGACAAAGCACTATAAATTTAAAATGCTTTCCACACTAACACAATCTAATAATATAAATAAAGATAAAAATAGCCAAGGAGCTTAGATTCAAACTTAAGTAAAAAAGAAACATTAATTATTACAGTACCTAAGTGTGGTCATTTGCATTTGCAAAAGCTGAGAGCATACTATGGGTGTTTGATGGAAATATTAACAAAGAAAATGTTAGAAGAAAGCTGTCTGTGACTACGTATAACATACATTTTTCAAAAATAGAAAATTCTCCAACAAAACTTAATTTACAATTGAAAATCATAAAATATTTCATAGGAACTATATCCTAAGAAAATGATCCTGTAGACACCACTGGAACTTGTTTATGAGAGATAAACCAACCCAACCACATGATAGATCCCTTTCTAAATGAAGTAGTAATTTGATGCAATGCTTGTTGTAGGGCAAGATCTTTTTTGGACAGATTTTCATCGTTGAAATCACTTCCATTTGATTTAGATTTCCTTTTATCTTCAAACAGGCATAAGACAAGACTCATAAGCTCGAATTAAACAAACAAAACAATGCAAAAAATAAAGAAAGGAACATAAAAGAATTAAACAAAAACAAAATGAACGAATACTAAAAACACTACAAATTTACCAAATTTAACATATATGAGCAGCAAACAAATTTTAAAAATAACACTATAACAAATTTTGGTTTTCTCTACGAAATTTTTCGTAGTTAAAAATTCAATTTTCGTAACAAAAACCAATTAGCTACGAAAATTTATTCGTAGCGTGAATCGTAGCTAAAGCCTCGTAGCTAATAGTATTTAGCTACGAGTTAATGTTTCATAGGAAATATTACACTTTTCTCTATGATTAGATAAATGTAGAGAAAGCATTAGTTTTCTACTACGACATATATTGTAGCTAATTATGTTGATTTTCGTAGTTAATGATGGCAATTTTCGTAGTAGATAACACAACTTTTACTACGAATATCAAATTGTAGAGAAAACATTTATTTTTCACTACATTAAATCGTAACTAATCATGCTAATTTTCGTAGCAAATTAGTTTACACATACCAAATTTTTTGTAGCAAATTGATTTTTACATACCAATTTTCGTAGTAAATTGATAGTCACATACCAATTTTCGTAGCAAATTAATTTTCTCTACCAATATTTTTAGAATCAAAAGTTAAAATTTCGTAGTTAATTCTATATACAACTAATATACCACTACAATATCACTAAATTCAATTTCATAGCAAAAACAAATCCCTTTTTTTTGGGAATAATATTTTTCTCTAAACCTACACCAATCCTTACAATCTATATGAAATTTAAAACACAATATATAACTTCAAAAACATTCAATTAATCACATAAAATAAAATTAATGTCAACCACAATCTCCAACTGTTTACATAATACCAATATATGTAATGATAGCAACATTAAATCCTAAAATAAAAAT
This sequence comes from Diospyros kaki, assembly GCA_036245055.1. Classification (NCBI taxonomy): domain Eukaryota; kingdom Viridiplantae; phylum Streptophyta; class Magnoliopsida; order Ericales; family Ebenaceae; genus Diospyros; species Diospyros kaki. The sequence goes on from BSEG01000003.1 coordinate 13,179,589, forward strand.
GGTTAATTAACACAATATGAAAATTTAGCTCCAAGTGTCATTCTTCCTCTCCAAGTGTCTTTCTTTCTCTACTACTTATGAATGCCAAGAAGCTGAAAAACAAAAGTAAACGAAAGATCAAACAAATTAGTCTAATTTGTTTTAATATGAAAGACTTATAATAATTCGAATAAAGAAAACTAATCATACTAAAGTCCATCAAATTTTACAAGGACATCGAATTTCATAGTCTTCACCCATATTATCTCTAATAAGACCTCAAACCATTTTTTGGCAAACATCCAGCTTTCTAAATCACATAAAACACTCTCTAAATCACATAAAAAATAAAATTAAATTAAAAGTAAAGCAATATCATTAGACAAATTATGGTTTGCAATATAAAGCTAAGGTGCACCAAGGAAAAGTAGTAACAAATCAATTGTTTCGTTGCATATTCACTACATTAAGAAATAAGACATGTTTGGAAATAGAAAAGCATAAGTTGGTTTGGGTTGTTTTATTGTCTGGTGCTACAGTGCATGTGAGACTGTTTTATTTTCTGTTTCAATTTCTCTTCCATGTTTTTTGTTTCTTTCCAGTTTCAACTATTTTATATGTAAGTATTAAATTGAAAACATACATTCAATTTCTCTCTTTTTTTTTTTTTTTCCAGTTTCAATTCAACAAATTGCTTTTCTGGATTTTTTCCTATTTCTTTTTATATACAAGTATTTTCTTTTTACAAATTTAAATTGAAAATAGTACTATCTAAATATTTTATACATATTTTTTATTATATGTGCGGTTCATGTGCTTGAAGCTGGTGATTCACCTGACATCTAGGCTCCAAGCACCTCCTTCTGCACTTTTGAAAACTATGTTGGTGATTGATATCATTGTTACCTGCATTGCGAAGTTTATGGTCTTCTCCTAGTTTCTTTTTGTACTTTCCATAAATTATAGATTAATCTGTCAAGTTACAATTTCCCCTTCATTTTGTTTAAAGTGTCCACTATGCTTTATGAAAGTATTAATTGAAATATTCATGCTGGTTTCCAGCAAGATTCCTAAAGGTTATATGTTTGTTTTTACAAAAGTTTTTTTCACTCAGATTCTTATTAGGTATTTGGTTCAATTCTATGCCATTTTTCCACTTCCTGATTTGTGTAATAAATACAAGTAAATGTGCCTAAACAATAATTTTAAGTGTTGGGATCACTGCATATGTTGTAAAACACATATTTTGAAATCCAAGGTTAATCAAATTAACCAAAAAAATGGGGAAAAAAAAGAAGTAAAAAACACCAAATATAACAATAAGACTTTCACACAGAATCAATGCATGTATAATTTTTGTTGAATATGTCCCACTTTGAACACTCCAATACCTATTGTATCACTCATTGTCTCACGAGTCTCCTCTGAGGACTTTTGACGAACACATGGTACACACAAAGATGAAACATATGGTGTGCTTGTACAACTATTTAAACATAGGCATTTTATCAAACAGATGGTACACGCAGAGATAAAACATAGGCATTTTATCAAACATATGGTGTTCTTACACAACTAAAGTATAAACAATGAATTCAAGCAATAAGGGCAAAAACAAAAAAAAAATCAACTCTGGACACATCTCTCGACACACAGATGATTACAAGGAGGAAAAGCACAAACCAAATTGACAATCACGGAGTCGGATCAGGAGGTGTTCGAACTATTGAGGAAGCTACCGGAGTTGGAAGGAGACGGTGGAGATGCTGCCAGAGGAGACTTGCGACAGGTCACAGTGAAGAATCAGGGCACATAATCGCGACGTGGGTTTGAACAAATGATTAATCGTGGGAAGAAACGAAAGTTTTGGTTTGCACAAAGGATTTGGATTTGGCCGGGATTGACAACGAATTTGGATCTTCAAAGGATTTGAAGGCTTCTGGAATGGGTTTGCACAGCAAAATCTAAACCCACTAATTCCGTGCAAAAATATGAGACTTTGGAAGGCCAATTTGGATTTGGCAGGGATTGACGAAGGATTTGGATCTTCAAGGATTTACACGATTTGCACACAGGAATTCCATTCAGAATTTTGAGTGGGTTTACACGCAATAGCTTTTGCAGTTTCGCATGATTTAAATATTTGATACTAATTCCGTGCAATTTGAGAGTTTGAGAGGTTAATTTTTAATTAATTTGAGTTTCTAAATGTACATTTTAGGGGGAATCTTTCCCGCTCATTTTTTATATTTTTTAATTTTTATTATTTTTAATTTAAAAAAATTAAACTTATCTTTTAACTATAATTTAATAATTATGTAACAAAATCTTATTTTTTTACTATGGAATTTTGAATCGTAGATAAAACTTTCCTATTGAATAATTACATTTGGTGGCAAAAAAATTTGGCTTTGAAATTGCCTACGATTTAATAATTACGTAGTAAAATATTAACTTTTTACTACGAAACTTGTAGCGTAGATAAAATTTTCGAAGCTAAAAATTACATTTGCTAGGAAAATTTTTAGTTCCTTTGAATTATCTACAATTTAATAATTTTGTAGCAAAATGTTAACTTTTTGCTACGAAATTTGCTACGTAGAAAAAAAAATCGTAGGGAAAGGGTTATTTTGTTGTAGTGTAAAAAGTAAAGCAAATATCTAAAAAATAAAAAATAACTAAGAGGCGAGCGAGGCCGAGGCAGCCAGTGAGGGCGAGCCGTGAGCAACCGAGAGGCGAGGGCTAGGGCTAGAGCGAGGCAGCAAGCGAGAGGCGAGGGCAAGCCACGAGTGCGAGCGAGAGAGCGAGGGTGAACAGTGAATGAGAGCCAGACAGCGAGGGCGAGGGCGAGGCAGCAAGTGAGAGCGAGGGCGAGGCCGCAAGTGAAAAGAGACAACGAGGACGAGGGTGAGGCAACGAGTGAGACGCGAGGGCGAGGGCAAAAGGCGAGGGCGAGAGAGCCAGGGCGAGGTGAGAGCTAGAGAGGGCGAGAGGGGAGGGCGAGCTGAGAGCCAGAGAAGGGGACTTAGGGATTTGGGGGCGGATTGGGCAATTGGGGATTGGGGATTTTTGGGGGAGGGGGATTTTAACCAGGAAGAGGCGAGGGATTCCCGCCTCTTTAATTACTTAGGGATTTGGGGGCGGATTGGGCAATTGGGGATTGGGGATTTTTGGGAGAGGGGGGTTTTGGCCAGGAAGAGGCGGGGGATTCTCGCCTCGTCAATTTATTTGTTTTTTTTTAATATTTAATAATTTAATAAAAAATAATATGTTATATGTTCTTTTTAATTTGTTCATGTATTCTTTTTAATATGTTTATGTTTTTTTAACATATTATATGATCAATAAATAACTAATGCTCATTTATCATAGTTTAATAATTATATTTGTGCATTTATAGAAAAATATAATTATATTAAGAATTACTTATATAAGTGTTAGTTAAATTTTAATAGTTTTTTTTTATTATTTTATGGTTTGAATTAAAAATTTTAGTTATTAACGACGGGAAAATGGTATATTAACGACGACTTATTTTGCCTGTCGTTAAAAGTTATCTTATAACGACGGGATTTATATTTAGTCGTTAATAGTACTACATTAACGACCAAAACTAATGTCGTCGCTAATTTTTGGTCGTTAATGCCTGTTTTTGTTGTAGTGAGCGTAACAGTGTGCATGATCAGATCATTCATTGGATCTTTATCTATGATTCTTCAAGTTTTAATCCGTTGTTCATTTATATGATTGATTCTTACCAATTGGGACTTGGTTTCCTAAAATTTCATTTTGAATGGTGTTGTTATTTAGTTTTAAATTGAATCCATGGCATCTCTGTCCGTGTCTCGTTTCTGGGCTTGGAAGATGAAGGTATCCGGATACAAGAATTCAGTATTCGGATACCCAGCATTCCAAAAAGTTTTCGTCCTCTTTCGGGCTAATTTTGACCTTTCTAGAGCCCGAATCTCGAAAAATGCAAAACATAAAAATTTTTGGTCTTCCTCTTTTCTTTCCATATCAATTTTAATCAGCTCAATCGGAGTTCATAAGAGAGAGTTTTGGCCAAAATACGAAAGGGTATCAATCTGTCCACCCAGCATTCCAGAAAGTTTTTGTTCTCTTACGGGCCAATTTTGACCTTTATGGAGCCTGAATCTCGGAAACTTCAAAACATAAAAGTTGTAGGTCTTAATCTTTTAGTTCCACAACAATTTGAATCAATTAAATCGGAGTTCAGAAGAGAGAGTTATGTCAAAAATACGAAAGGGTATCAATCTGTTCCGAATTCCGTGTTTTCTTAAAGTTATCTCTTTCAATATTCGAAAGCCTTTATCCTAGACTATCCAACTACCCTTCAGAGTATCCATATGCCCTTTTCTAGTATCCGGATGGGTCTTCTCAGAATCTCAAGTAGGCTTCTAGAAAGTCCAATTCAAGTTTAATTTCGATAAAATAGTTAATACCCTCAACTTTTGAATTTAAATGCCAGATTATATCGAGTTAATCATGCCCATGCCGTAATACATAGTTCATAGAATCTTTTTGTTCCAATACATCGAAGATTAGATTACATATATAATATTTATTATGACATGGTCAGCATTACTTGTGAGATTATGTGCATACACTTTTTGTATGAGCATTTGCCACGATTTTTATATGGAGCACTACATGTTGTGTGTCAGCATATATATGTGCACAACATTGCATTATGCGCGCCAGGCGGCTTGTTCGTAGGGATCCCACCAGTTTAGTTTTCAATTTTGTTTTGCTTGCCTGATGTCTACCAGGGAGCTAGGGGCATATTGCCCACAGTATGTGCCTACAGCTTTTATGTTTGCAGGTTCAGATTAGTCAGATATGTATTACAGTTATGTGGGCCTATGTGCCAAAGTTGCATACTTGCATTTATCTTACAGTTTATGTGCATTACATTTATAAATACAAACAGATAGTGTTTCACTCAAAACAAGTTCAGTAAGTTTTTCTTCAGTATCGATATTATTCGATTTAGCTTCAGTTATTCTTTCCAGCTTACTACTTACTGAGCTTTGTAGCTCACCTTGTACTCTTCACCATTCCAAGTCTTAGCGGGGGAGTACCAGACGTGGGGCCTAGCAGTAGTGTCCAGTAGTGTGTGTACATGGAGCCGCTCAAGACCAAAGATGTCTGGGAGTTTTATCAGTTTGTTAGTTTAGAGCGTTTGACAGTTTAATATTAGTTTATTTTTCAGTTGAGGGATTTTCCCTTAGACAGTGTTTATGGTTTTCAATTTGTTGACTCAGAGTTTTATTTCATTTGATTGAATTATTCATATTGGTATCAAATTTCAGTTTTTCAGTCAGTTTTATATTTTATTTCCTGTATCACCTCTTCTCGGCCAGTTTTAGGAGAGGGGGTGTTACATTACTGAATGCTTAAGTGACTATGAGCATGGCAAATACAAACAACATGTCAATATTGAGAAATCTCCCTGGCATACTCAATCTGTCGTGGAAACACCCATTCCACATCACCCTGATGGGATTGACCTTGTTGCAATATACTTAATCCCTGGGTGCCCATTAACGTCACCTGATGGTTGGGATTAACCTTGTCCCATTCTCAAGAAGACCCCCCCCAAATCCCATTATAACGACATGAATTCAATTACAATAATGATATGAAAACCACACCCCATGCACCAACTCTTTTCACAAAGCAAAACTAGTTCATGCAACATGTAACATATTCAATATGCATAAGATGCAAGTAACTCAAGGTAATCTCAAGCAAACGCTTATAAGAAACACCCTAAGTTCAAGAGGGTAAAACCGCTCGCTGAAACTAACTAAACATGTGCAACCTAAGCTCGGGAGGGTAGAACTACTCACCTAAGCTAACTAAACTCACACCAAACCATTTGTAAAACAAAGGGTAACACTGGATCGAACCACTCACCTTGTTCGAACAGTCGATTTGTGTCTCGTAATGAGTGTTTGGCCTCGAAATTTGTGCAATATTTTCTTCTAGCAGTCAAATAATCTCCTATTCACCATCGTATCTATAGAAATCAATATTTCTATATTTTTTCATAATTTTCTCAATTTTTCTTATTTTTCTCTATTTTCCAAAAATTCCTTTTCCTCAAAAATTCCAAAATGCTTATCTACCATTTATTTTCACCAAATATTTTTCCATAAATATCCTTAAAATATTTTTCCAAAAATTATAAAAATAATTTCAAAGACAAACAGTACCTTACGCACCACACACATGCACTGGCGCGTGAAGCCCACGCGTAACCTCTTCTCCAGCTCCAGCCGCCTGCAACGGTCTCCGATGGCCGATCTTCCTCCACCCCTTGTAGTACTCCTCAATTCGAATCTAAGGATACCCCATGTTGCCTGAAACCCTCACCGAAAAGGCCTCAAACGACCATTTATAGTCCCAAATTTGGCGAGCCCCAATTTTCCATTCAACTCACTGAAACCCCTTGAAACCTAAACCAATTTCCTCCAAACTCTCCAGAAATGCTTCCCAGAACTGAAAGAAAAAAAGCCCTCTATCCTTGATGCTCGATTCAAGCTGAAATGTGAGAAATTTCTCTCGATTTTGCTTTGAAACCCTTAGCCCTCAACCCTTATTTATACCCAGTTTCACAGCCAAAAACCACTGAATCATGGGTTTCCTTAACCCTTAAGCACCAAATCTAGCCTCTAAATGATTCGAATATCTTTTAATCATCCCAAAAATCCCTCAAAAAACTCGGCCAAATCTCCAATCACCTCCACCATTAATTCTGGTCACATGTCTACCATTCTCAGCCAATGGCCACAGCCCATCGATCCATCATGACCTGGAGGCTATTTTGGAGCCTCTAGGCGAGCTTCCCAAAGGTTAGAGATAGCTGACCGGTAGCCATAGGAAGGTTAGTCAATTTCACACCCCACTTTTGGTTTTTTACACTTTCACCCCCTAACTAGTTTCCAACTACAGTTCATTAGTTCTACTATGGTCTACAAGTTCCCAACTCTTCATTCCACCCTAGAGTTTCTAGAAAATTCATCTTTTCGACCTCCTTCAAGCAGTTTATGAATTTTTCACTTTGGCACGGGTGTATGGGAATCACATTCTTGGTCCTCATTCATTAATCTTCTTTTGTTTTTGATAAATCCTACTTCCTTGGACATTTTTATGCCCCAAGTTTCAATTTTGTTGCCGTCGTTCCACCATCTTTGCCAAGTTTTGTAATTTACACAATAACCCCTAATGTATGCATAACTACATTTTGACCCATAAATTTCTACTAATTCCATCACACCTTTAACATAAATTCCTGGGTATTACATATATAGTTTTCAGGGAAGGCATTTTAGAAGATCCGGAAAAGCTTAAGGCCATGATGGAATAGCTGAGACCTAAAACTGTGACTGAGATTCAGAGTTTTCTTAGACTTGCTAATTACTATCGAAGGTTTATTGAGGGATTTGCTCGCTTGGCTTTACCAATGACTAAGTTGACTAGGAAAGGGGAAAAGTTTGAATGGGGCAAGGCTTATGAAGAATGTTTCCAAGAGTTGAAGCGACAATTGACTACCATGCTGGTATTGACTATCCCTAAGAGCGGAGTAGGGTTTACTATATATAGTGATGTTTCTTGCTCAAGTTTGGATTGTGTTTTAATACAAGAAGGTGTGTGAACGCTTATACCTCTAGGCAACTGAAGAGGCATGAAATGAATTACCTTACCCGTGATCTAGAGTTGGTTGCAGTAGTATTTGCCCTTAAAATTTGACGACATTATCTTTATGGAAAAAAATGAAAATCTACACTGACCATAAAAGTTTGAAATACCTCTTCTATCAGAAAGAACTGAATATGAGGCAACGGTGTTGGATAGAATTGCTCAAGGATTATGATTGTGAGATTTTGCATCACCTTGGGAAGGCCAATGTTGTGGCAGATGCCTTGAGCCGATGCGAAGCATCCATGGCTACGATGATGGGGCATAAATGGGAACTACTGAAACACATGTGTGAGTTGACTATTACCCCTACTGAGGAGAAACTTCTTGTATTATATGCTTATGCAAAGGTGCAACCATAACTAACTAATCAGATTCAAGGGTGACAACATGACGACAGACTATTGGCTAAGATTTTGGGAGATATGGAGAGATTTTCTCCTTTGGGATACAGTCAGTGGGATGATGGCTAATTATTGTATCAAAACCAAATTTGTGTGCCTGATAATGAGGATATAAGACAGGAAATTCTTACTGAGGCTCATGGGGCACGGTATGTTATTCACCCAGGGACAACCAAGATGTATCAAACACTACAGTGTCAATTTTGGTGGGACGTCACGAAGAGGGATGTAGCAAAGTTTGTATCTCGATGCCTTATATGCCAGCAAATGAAAGCAGAACACCAGAGACCCGCAGGTATGTTGCAATCTTTACTTATACTAGAGTGGAAATAGGATGATGTGTCCATGAATTTTGTCATAGGCTTGTCATGGACTATAAAAAGGCATGATGCTATATGGGTAATTGTGGATAGGTTAACAAAGATAGCACACTTTATACCAGTGAAGAAGAATTATTCTTTGAATTGATTGGCAGAATTATATATTAAGGAGATCATGAGATTACAGGGAATACCATTTACTATTGTGTCTGACCGTGACTCTCGGTTCACTTCTTATTTTTGAAAGGCCCTGCATGATGCTTTAGGGACTCAATTATGGTTTAGCACGCCATTCCATTGAAAAAATGACGGGCAGATAGAACAAACCATACAGATATTGGAAGATATGTTAAGAGCCTATGTGGTAGACTTTTGTGGCAACTGGGATGATTATCTACCTTTGGCAGAATTTGCATATAATAATAGCTACCACTCCAGCACTAGGATGCCACCTTATAAGGCTTCGTATGGCTAACCATGTACGTCATTGTTATGTTGGCAGGAACTAGAAGATAGAGCGATATTGGAACTAGAGGTGGTTGAGCAAACAACAGAGAAAATTTGGATGATCTAGGCACATATGAAGACTGCCCATAACAGACAAAAAGTTACGCAGATAAATGACGCCATGAGTTGGAGTTTGCTATTAGTGATTATGTACTATTGAGAGTCATGCCTATGAAGGGCGTGCGGAGATTTGGAATAACAGGAAAGCTTAGTCTCCAATATATCATACCATTTAAGATAATTGAGTAAGTAGGATATGTCGCCTACTGTAGTGTTACTCCCACAGTTATCGTATGTGTATAATGTGTTCCACGTATCTATGTTGCATAAATATGTACCAGAATCATGACATATCATTGACTATTAGACCCTTGAAGTGAAGGATGATGCATCATACAAAGAAATTCCTATTTTTATTCTAGATTGCAAAGAAAAAGTATTGAGGACCCAGTCCATTACATATGTGAAGATGCAATGGCAGCGCCATAACCCCGAAGAAGCTACGTAGGAACAGGAGGACAAGAAGAAGCAGTCCTACCCTCAGTTATTTGAAAGACCATGTAATACCCAAGAAATTCTAAAGTACTCAAGGGTAATTTATCTTGGGGCAAAAATGAAATTTAAGGATAAATTAAGGGTATAAGGGTAATTTATTATCGTATGTATGACCAAATCGACTGTCGGGAGTGCTCTGGAGCCGAGATGCCAAAGGAAAATGATGTGGCATTAACAAGCACCCAGAGATATGATTTATAATATCAAAAGAAATCGGATCGGGAATAGTTTTTGGTACAGCAAAATAGTAGCTGCCAATTAGGCTGCAATACCGAATTGTTATAGATGACTTCCCAGAAGTCAACGGAAGCCTAAAGGGGCTTCTTTTTTTCAGAAGGAACAACCCTTCAGTGGTTTTAGGAAGAAACGAAAAGGTTTAGGGCCAAAATGAAGATTTGGGCCTAAGTGCAGTTTTTTTAAATTGCTAGAGGGAGGCCGAAATGATATTTTTTCAGAATCCACAGGAGTCAAATTATGTTTTAGGACTTGAGGGACTTGAAATAAATTATAAAAAGTTGAGGAGCTTGCTGAAAGAGGGCCAAAATGAGAAAACCAAAAATTGAGGGGCCAAAATGCAAAAATCTCAAAAATGGCAACCATGGGAATCTGACCAAGCCACGAGGGGCGCCGAAAGCTTCTGGGGTTGCATGGCAATGGTTAGGGAGAGCCAAGGGATGATGATGAGCCAACAATGGCCATCAAAGTGGCTAGAATTTCAAGAAATTCGGCCATGAAAGTTGGCCAAAAATGGCAACCTGCAACTCACTTTTTTCGGTCGGGGGAGGGTGCTTCCAGGTCCATTCAGGGGTGGGTAAAGCTCTAAAACAAGTGGGTCGCGTGGCCAAAGGCATTTAAGGGCTCGATTTCTCCTATAAATAGGAATTCGAAGTGGCCAAAAATGGGAGAGAAAGAAGCTTCAAATCGGCCATTTTATCGAATGAATTGAGAATCAAGACCATGGGGCTTTTGTTGCCCATGGCTTGAAGAAGAATTATGGAAACTTTGGAGCGTTTTGGTGCTCGTTTGATAGGCGTTCAATAGTGGCTGAAAATGGAGAGATTTTGAGCTTCAAATTGGCCACGATTTTGAACGAATTGGAGCTCCAAATTAAGGGGCTTTTGTTGCCCATAGTGAAAGGAGCATTTCTGGAGAATTTGGGCCATTTTGGTCAAGGTTTGATGGCCATTCAAGGCCTCACCGGAAAAAGAGGCGGACGGCCAAGCCGAAGCTTTGGCCATCCAGTTAAGGGTCTTAGGGAGCTCCTTTCGAGCTCAAAGTTATGCCATTCAGATCAATTGGAGAAAGGCTTTCAAGAGGTGGAGTTAGCCAATTTTTTCGATGTTGCCGTCACCAGGGAAGACGACCGGTGCATGCCGGTCACGCACTAGCCTCCACACGTTCCAATCGCCCTAATCGCGTGGGGGCTCGTGCGGGCGGGTGTATGCTCCAAAAATTTTGGAAAAAATGTTGGAAATTCCAGAAAAATATTTTACGGAGGTCCATGCAAAAAGATTTGGATTTGGGATTACCGATGTCTCGATTTTAGCGCTAAAGAGCCTCATTTTGCGTGAAAACGCAACATCCGGGTAAGTTCAGTATTTTTCCTTTGAAGTTCATAGCCTATAATGAATTGTTGTGAATTTAGATTTGAGAAAATAGTCCCGAGGTATTTATTGAAATTTTTGGAAAGGAAAAATAAAAGAAAATGAAGGAAAAATGAAATAGATGGAATATTGAGGATATTTAGTGATTAAATATTATTTTATGATTGAGGCGATCGAGATGATGTGATTGGTGTAACTTTTGAGAGTTGGCACGAGAATCGAGGTGGGCACGCATATCGAGGCGATGCACGCTTTTTGAGAAAATGCAAGTTTATCTCAAAATGTGAGTTTTCCTATCCTAAGTATGATTTGGTGAGTGGTATTCTCACAAGAACTTATATTTATGATATGATTGTTATATATGCATGCTATTTATGAATGCAATATTCATTTGTCATATTGCATGGAAAGTCGTGATATTTGCATTACACAATATTGTTGTCATATTGATATTTGTGCATGGGAATGGAATGTCGCCCCCAGAGTGTAGTCGTAATTCCCCTAGGGCATTGAGGGAATAACGTTAGGCTTATCCTATAGAGGTTCGGGATTTGCCTAGGATTTCTAGCTGGGCTGGTGAGCCTGGGAAGTTACATTAAAGGGCAAAAATGTTGTTCATGTTATCGCATCATGCATTCATATATATGTTTTGGACCCTCACTAGAAGTTTCATCTTCTAATAGGTTATGCCCTTGGAACATTCAACGTTCCAGTTGAGACTTGTAGTTAGGGCAAGGAGCAGGTTGAGATATGACGGCACGTGATGGCGTGGCCGATGGATTCAGTAAGCTGACTCGGATATGTTTTAGCTGATTCTTTATTGATGATTAGCCTTGTTAAAACATTATAGAATCTCCATGTATTTATGTATTTTAATATTGAGGATATGATGTTATCTATGGTACGAATTCTTATGTTATAAATAAAGTGAATTGATTATGTACCATATCAGGTTCCGATTATCGTTTCTGCATATTGTGAATGATTTGCTGGGGGTTTTATTTGAAATTCGGTACTTAAGGTTTAAGTTATGTACCGAGAAAGAAAGAAAAAAATAATTTATGTATATTTTGGACCCCAGCATAGTGACACGCTCGGTAAGAGAAAAACGGGGTGTTACAGACCATGTATGAATTTGAAAGACCAAATTCTATTAAAGGGGGAAGGGAGAACTTGTAACACACCGATAGTATGTTATGGCTACGTAGATAGTATTATTCTAGGAAATTCTCATCATATGGGAAATAACTTGGTGGATTGCTTGATGTGTGCAAGGTAAGGCTTTAAGGACTAGGGATGAATTAAGGAAGACAAGGGAAGGTGGTTGACAAATCAAAAGTGTATTCAAAGGGGGTGGAATATTCAAATTAAGTCAAATGGAGAAGGAAACACATCAAAATTGGGGGAGTTTGAAGAATTGGTTAAAATGCAAGGTAAATGGCCATTAAATTTAAGGAAATTAAATACAAATGTTGGGTTTAAATATGCTAAAGTGGGTTGGAAATGAGGGATTAAATTAAATTAAAATGTTAAGTAAATATATATATAGAGTGAGAGAGAAAGAGAGAAAGCAAATGTGTAAAAATGAGGCAATCTAAGGTGGTGGAAGATCGAGAAAGGCTTCTCCAGCTGCTAGGGTTTCTCTTTCCACCATTTCTCTTCTTCTTGTAGCTGCTAGGGCTCTCAATGAAGGAAATTTAAAGCTAGGAACTCAACTTCTAGCTTTCCTTAGCTTATAATTTTGTTTTCCCTTTGTTTTGTGGTTAAACAAAAATGTAAATCTCCATGCATGGCAACTTACAAGTGGGCTTGAAGGTGAGGAAGGGCTAGGGTCTCTTTCCACCATTTCTCTTCTTCTTGTAGTTGCTAGGGCTCTCGAGGAAGGAAATTTAAAGGTAGGAACTTAACTTCTAGCCTTCCTTAATTAGCTTATAATTCTGTTTTCCTTCTGTTTTGTGGTTAAAAATAGATGTAAATCTCTATGCATGGATGCCTATAAGTGGGGTTGAAGGTAAGGAAAGGCTAAGAATTGGTAAAGAAGGAAGCTAAGGAAAGTTCTCATCATTTCTAATGATTGGAAGTCTAAAATTTCAACCTTTGAAATGGTTTTTACAAAACTCTCTATTTTGAGAACAAAATAGATACATGGTTGTAATTTACTTCCTTCCTCTTGTTTAATATCCTTATGAATTCTTTCAAAGTATTTGTTCTCCTTACTTTTCATGGGAATGATGCTTCCTTTGCTAGGGTGGAGATTTGGCAAGGTTTTATCCATTTTGCCATGGTTTCAAATGTGAGAAGCAAAGGATTTTCCCTGTTTTGGCCCAAATGTGTCCTACAAGCTTAAAAATCTCTTCTCTCCCTCTTGAATCATATTTCCCTATTCTTGAGTGTATTCCATGCATTTTAAACATGGTTACATGATTATGCTTGGCATGGTGCATGTTGTGTATAAGTGGTCCTATGCATGGGTTTTGTGAAACATGATGTTTATGTTTATGCATGGCATGATTTTGGGAAAACATATGATGCTTGATGGGTGTTACGAATGAGATCCACCGGGATATATCCTTCACGGCATTAAGCTGAAAGCTCGAGTGGGCTATAATGTCGGACTCGTGTTAAGCTCGTGTGGATTATAATGTCGGACTCGTGTCAAGCTCGAGTGAGCTATAATGCTAGACTCGTGTGGGACTAGATCCCTTCATATGATTATGTTTATAGTCAAGTTGTGAGAGCATGCACCTTATTCTCTATACATGTTCATTTGTGGCTTAACTCTAGTATATCATGGGTGCGTGTTGTTAGATGAGCATGGAGCATATGACTTAGCTACTCTCATCTGCATGTGTATGAGCAGTGATACTCGTTATTCCTTATAATCCAGTCCTTGATACTCTTGTTACCTTTTGTTCTATTATGCTTGATGGGCTTTGTAGCTCACATGTACTTACATCATTCTAGATAGAGGCAAGTCTAAGGAATATGGGGAGTCTAGTAATGTGGAGTCTAGTGTCTAGATGTATATAGAGTTGTTCCAGCTAGAAGATCCTTGGGGGATTTTGGAATGGTGTCTGTCAGTAGATGTTTTGTTCTTTTGAGGGCCATGTGTTATTATCTTTTGAGATGTTATGGGTGTATGATCTCGTTATATACAACAGTATTTGATGATCAGTTTTGTATATATATCCTTGATGTTAGTTATGGGATGATTGTGCTATTTTCCTTCATGGCTCAAGCAGGTACAGTTATTTTTTACACTTCCTCTTGGTTTCCTCAGCTAGAGTCTCCAAGGGTGGGGTCATCAACGAAAAGAATATTACTACTATCTTATTAGATAAACTAGTAAAATTATTGTCATCAATATGACAAGAAACAATATCTTGAAGAAAATACAAAAAATATTTTTTTTCAACTCTACGTCATAAAATTTTATTGATGTTATTACTTGGTCTCTAATGATTTTGTACTTATTCGGTCTCTAAAGAATGTGATCCACTCAATTTCAATTCTTTTCTTCAATTTTTATATATTTTTTAATTTATACTTTATTTTATTTTTTTATTTTTTCTTTTTTTAAATATTTTTTTTTATTTCATATCAAAAATATTTTAATTTCCATGCCGATGATCCAAAGCCTCAAATTATCCTCTTTGATGTGTTGTAGGCGCAATTGATGTGCCTGCAAACCTGCCTCCCACCTTTTTAATTTCCTTTCCCATGTAATTTCAATTTTGCCATTGCAGGTTTTCTCTTTCAGCATTAAAGCAATCCTACGAGATTCACACGCCCATTTCTTCCAATTGCCTTTTCAATTTTGAATTTTCAAAAGACAATCAAATCATCTTTTTGATTTTATTAATTATTAATTATTATACATAATATATAATTTGTATAACAATTATATAATTAATATTATCTAAGAATTAATTACATACAAAGAAATTTTCTCATTTGTATTATCTTGCTAAAATTACCACTAACTATTAATGATAATTTAATTAATCATTAACTCTTAATGATAGTTTAATCCTTATTAATTATTAATGGTGGATAAGAATATTGTACCAACTCAAAATCATTAATTCGATGTTATGCCCACTTTTGGGGATGACTTTCTAAGTTCACAATATAGTAGCAATCGAGACACGTCAAACTCTTTGACACTGATTAAATATTTCAATCTACAATGAGAATATCTCCATTTCCCTAAAGCATCCCGAAAGGTCCTAAGTGATAACTAGCATTATATTAGGGTAGTCTTGTTAGTAGTGAAGTCAATACTTTTCCTAAACATTTCTGGGTTTTTGATTACAATTGTAACGCCCCTTTCTTCTCAAAGCGTTTCTTAACCCGACGTTTATTAATTAATAATTATTTTATCAATTCTACCTCATATATTTTTTTTTCTTTCTCTCATTCTCTTCATTGGAGTAACCATAGCTAATAGCAGAAACATGATGATTGTAACATAATACTTAACAAGTTTTTAACATCAGAATCGTAGATTCATATTCATAATAAAATCATAACATCATTCTCAAACGTACTAGTGTTTAAACATAATCATGATCATCCCTTAATATTACATGCCGAAATATCATAACCAACATGATGGATAACATAGCAGGACATAACATGACAGGTTATATGCATAACCGATACATTTACGCACTTCAACGAGTGCCATCACATGCCTTCATTTCCTTCGTTTCTGCTATGACTTCCATCTGGAACATTAAATATTCCAGGAGCATTGCCCAATTAGATGATCGGCCATCTAAATAAGAGTATAATATTCATGAATGAATGTAAATGCACAATGTCTTGTCATTTGGCCTGTTTGAGCCGACAGGCATCCATACTTCATATGCCACTTACCATTTTTATGACCAGCTCTTTCTAAATCGAGGTGTATGGGTGTACTCTTGGTAAAACAGTGATGTCCACTCGTGCTCTCAAACATATGCGATGCATGAGTAACGATAGATTACATGCGAACATATGCATATCATCATCATATTATGTAATGCTTTTACGTGACATATGCACACATCATATCATGTCAACATGTCGAAACATACTTTGAAACATTTGCATTTAACATTCTATCAAATCATATGTGTAACACCCCGCCCTATACAGGCGTGTCACTATAAGGAAATTCTCGGGGTTTCTTTTTTTTTTTTTCATTTTCACCAAGTCTGGTACTCGCGGCACCTGTGAGCACAATCTTCACATGCAGATGAAAACCCCAAGAGATCCAGTCCTACTCGTTTAGTTAATAATAACATAATCTCAACCGAACGAGACAATTTAAACACAGCGGAATACTTGTTTAATCAAAAGGACGTGGCCTACCACGTGTTACAACCGAATTGTTCCCATACCACCATATGAATACAATACCAATACTAATTATTACAACATTGTCAAGCAGTAGATAAATAACATTAATGTTTCCAAAATGATATAACACCAACAACTATTAAACATACACCACTGGCTCCTCAGTCGTGTCCTCGACCTCGCTGCTATCCCTGACTGGAACGTTGAATATTCCAGGGGCATAACCCATGTTAGATGATAAACCATCTAAGTGAAGGCAAGAAGCAATTATACAATGCATGAAAGACATACGAGCATGGCATACTATACGACAGATGCAAGACACGTCTAACTCGAGATATCACCTTGACATGCTTAATCCCTCGAATGCCCCACTGTGGCACACGTTCACCTGGTCCAACGTTAATCCCTCGGGTGCACCGTCGTGACACCCGTTCACCTGGTTTAACATTTTTCCCTCGAGTGCCCCAGTGTGACACCCGTTCACCTGGATTAATATTATCCCAATCTCAAGTAGACCCCACATCGCCCCACACAAACCCAATGATGCGATTAAACAAGACTTCTCATGATATGAAAATTTACACGCCATGCACCAACATTTTAAAAATAAACCGTTAATGCAATGTAGTGATTTTCGACACAACGAACGTAAGTAAAAAGCCTTGTAAAATAAGCTAAGCCTAGGAGGGTAAAATTACTCACTAGAACTCGCCAAAGCACTTTAAAAACACTTTCAAGATAAGGATAAGCTAGAATCAAGCCACTCACCTCAATTCGGAAAAGTCTGGATTTTGCCTCGAAAAACGTGCCACACCTCGAAAATTGTGTAAATCCTCTTCCAATGACCCAAATGACTCCTATTTCATCATTTAACACCTTTGGAATCAACATTCTATTTTTTCCATAATTTTCTCTATTTTTATTTAATTTTTAAACATCTATACCTTCGGAAATTCATAAAAAATACCAAACATCTTTTTTCTCAAAATTTTCTTCCATGATAATTCCTAAAATAATTCAACAAAAATTCTGAAATTGAAAACACTCAAAAACCCTACCTCACGCGCCCTCACGCGCCACCCCTATGCCCTGCGAGTGGGTTTCACGCGCCGCCGCACAGGTCGTCTTCTCCGGCCTTCTTCTCCGATTCCGACGACTTCCTTTGGCTAAACCAACTACGGGGGCTTGTAGATCTTGATGAGGCGACCTCAATGGTACCCTCAATTTCCCGAAAACATCGCCGGAAAATGCCTTAAATGGCGGTTGCAGGTCGCGGCGGCGGTATTTTCGACTTTCCGGCCAAGCTTCGAAACCCCTCCAAATCTACACGAAACACTCCCAAAATTTCCAGAATTGATCCTTAGATCACTAAGAACAAAAGCCCCTTATCCTTGTGCCTCGATTCAAGCCCTAACGCCCTTAATTTTCCTTGATTCATTTTGAGACTCTCGGCCATGGTTGGGTATTTATACCCGATTTTGGCGCTTAAAACCACCAAGGCTTGCTCGTCCTTATCCCTTGAGCTCGGATCTAGCTTCTAAACCAATCGAGAAGCACCAAATCGCGAGCCTAAGCCCTCGAAAGATCCGGCCAAATCGGAAATCTTTTGGCCATGATTTCCGATCACATCCGGCCCTAATCCGGCCAATAGAAGCTCCCAATGAAGCCATCATCGCCTGGAGCTACTCTAGCAACCTCCAGGCGACCCTCCCGATGCCTCCAGAGGCGGCTGCCGGCGGCCATAGGCGGCCGGTCGGTTTCACACCCAAGAAGTTTGCAAAAATTGCATTTTAGCCCCTGGTCACTTTTTAATTGCATTTTCTCTTATTTCTAAACACCCTTGAACTATCCAACACTTTCACGATGACCCTTTAGTTCCATATTTTCCATTTCCTTTTGGAATTTCTGAAAAATTCATCGATTCGACCTCCCACTGACATTTTGCAAAAACTGCACTTTTGCCCGAACTCTCCTAATTGCGTGCTTTTGACTTCAAACCTCTGAAAATCCCTAATTTTATCAAATATCATCTAATTGTGCCATTTTTCTTCAATTGGCTTTTCTTAACTTGGTCGTCTTTCGTTTAAGTTTCGAATATTGCATTTTGGCCCGAAACTTTGCTAAATATCGTTTTGACCCATATCCTCAAAAATTCTCTTATTATTTAATACCGGGTATTACATCCTCCCCCTCTAAAAAGAAATTTCGTCCTCGAAATTACTAACTTACAATATCAAAATAAATGCGGAAAAGAAATCTTCATTTCTTCTTCGCGTTCCCAAGTTGCTTCTTCTTCGTTATGATTGCCCCATAGTACCTTTACTAAGGGGATAATTTTGTTCCTTAAGACTTGATCCCTTTGATCTAGGATTCGAACTGGTTCCTCAGGGTACGTTAGATCATTTCGTATCTCAATGGTCTCATTTCGAAGTATCTGCGTAGGGTCTGGCTCATGTTTCCGTAGTTGAGACACATGAAACACGTTGTGGATGTTTGATAATGCCACAGGTAAAGCTAATCGGTAAGCCACTAGTCCAATTTTCTCCAAAATTTCATAGGGTCCTATGTATCTTGGGCTTAATTTCCCTTTTCTTGTTCCTCGAATCACGGATTTAAATGGAGAGACTTTCAAGTATACCTTGTCACCGACCAAAAATTCCAGGTTTCGTCTTCGTCGATCAGCATACGATTTCTGACGACTTTGACTTGTCCTCATTTTCTCCTGTATTTGCTTAATCTTTTCGGTAGTAGTCTGAACAATCTCAGGTCCAATTAATCCTACCTCTCCAGTTTCCACCCAACAGAGCGGTGTTCTGCATCTTCGTCCATATAATGCCTCGTAAGGAGCCATTCCAATGCTGCTGTGGTGCCCGTTGTTGTAGGCAAATTCTACCAACGGTAGATGTTTCTCCCAACTTCCAGATAATTCTAATATACATGCTCTCAACATGTCCTCGAGTGTTTGAATTGTCCGCTCGGACTGTCCGTTAGTCTGAGGGTGATAAGCTGTACTGAGCTTTAACTGTGTCCCCATACACTTGTGGAAACTTTCCCAAAATCGTGATGTAAATCGTGGGTCCCGATCTGACACTATACTTGCAGGTATTCCATGTAATCGTACTATTTCCTCAATGTACAGCTGAGCCAGAACATGAGTTGGTTGCCCTATCTTAATAGGCAAGAAATGTGCCGACTTGGTCAGTCGATCCACTATTACCCAAATAGCATCGTTTCCTTTGGGACTTCGAGGTAAATTGGTCACAAAATCCATAGTGACGTGATCCCATTTCCACTCGGGAATGTCCAATGGTTGTAATTTTCCTCCCGGTCGCTGATGCTCAATTTTGATACGTTGACAGGTATCGCATTGTGCTACGTACCGTGCCACGTCCTTTTTCATTCCTGGCCACCAATAAATTTCCCTAAGATCCTTATACATTTTTGTGGATCCTGGATGTATTGTGTATCTTGCTCGATGAGCTTCTCCCAAGATAACTTGTCTTAGATCTTGATCCCTTGGTACGTAGGTTCTTCCCTGAAATCGAAGTATATCATCACAGTAACTAAATTCAGGTGCCTTAACCTGATCGTTCTCGTCTATCCACTGACTTCTTCTTGTGTCTGTTTGAAGAGCTAATCTGATTTGATTTACCACATCAGGTTGAATTGTCAAATTTGCCAAATATCCCTTGATTGGTTTAGGCTTAACACCTACTGTCAGGTGACTAAATTCCTCGATCATCATGTTAGCCACAATCTCAGAGCTTCTTCGGCTAAGAGCGTCTGCAACTATGTTAGCCTTTCCTGGATGATAGGAAATGGTACAATCGTAGTCTTTTAAGTACTCCATCCATCTTCTTTGTCTCATGTTTAATTCCTTCTGAGAAAATATGTACTTCAAACTCTTATGATCCGTAAAAATTTCAAATTGTACTCCATAAAGGTAATGCCTCCACAACTTCAAAGCGTAAATTATGGCTGCTAATTCCAAGTCGTGAGTTGGGTAGTTTTGCTCATGTCTCTTCAATTGCCGAGATCCGTAAGCAACTACTTTCTCATCTTGCATTAAGACACACCCCAACCCTATCCCAGAAGCATCACTATACACTACAAACTTTCCTGACTCAGTCGGCATTGCCAAAATCGGTGCCGTAGTTAATCGTGCCTTAAGTTCCTGAAAACTTTGCTCACATTTATCACTCCATTCAAATTTCACTTCTTTCTGTGTCAATCGAGTAAGTGGAGCAGATATCTTTGAAAATCCTTCCACAAATCTTCTGTAGTACCCAGCTAGTCCAAGAAAACTTCGGATTTCTCCAATAGTCTTAGGTGCTTGCCACTTTTGAACTGCTTCTATCTTTGCTGGATCGACAGCTATACCTTCTGCAGAAATTATGTGTCCAAGAAATGCCACTTGAGTAAGCCAAAATTCACACTTTGAGAATTTGGCGTACAACTTATGATCCTTTAAAGTCTGCAAGACTATCCTTAAATGTTTTTCATGATCAATCTCACTTGTAGAGTATATCAAAATGTCATCTATGAACACTATCACGAACTTGTCCAGATAAGGCCTAAAAGTTCGGTTCATTAAATCCATAAATGCAGCAGGTGCATTGGTCAATCCAAACGGCATCACTAGATACTCATAATGACCATACCGTGACCGAAATGCAGTCTTGGATACATCTTCCGGTTTGATCTTCATTTGATAGTATCCTGACCGAAGATCTATCTTAGAAAATACTTTGGCTCCTTGAAGTTGATCAAACAATTCCTCAATCCTAGGCAAAGGGTACTTATTCTTTATGGTGACCTTGTTTAACTGTCGGTAGTCAGTACACATACGTAAGGTACCATCTTTCTTTTTCACGAACAATATCGGAGCTCCCCAGGGCGACACACTTGGTCTGATAAATCCTTTGTTGGTCAAATCTTGTAATTGCTCCTTCAATTCCCTCATCTCAGCAGGGGCCATCTTGTACGGAGGTATGGATATTGGCTGTGTATTTGGTACAAGATCTATCGAAAATTCAATTTCTCTTTGAGGAGGTAATCCTGGTAATTCCTCAGGAAACACCTCAGGATACTCATTCACAACCCTTACTAACTCCAATTTGAGACTTCTCTTTCCTGATTCGGGTTTGGCTGACTGCAACGTATGCAAAGTCATGTCATTTTCTCTCTTAATCCTCCTACTTTGACCTTGGAACACAGTCCACTCTCTGTTAAGCTTGGGTATGCTTACAGTCTTACTCTTACAATCTATTTTTGCCTCATGAAGTGATAGGAAATCCATTCCGATAATTACGTCGAAATCTTGAATATCTAACACCACTAAATCAATCTTGAAACTTTCTGATCCCATACTAAAAATACACTCGCGGCACCCTACCGCAGTTCTTAAAGTTGAACCCATAGGAGTGGCTATTACCATTTGATAACCCAACTCCCTAGGTTCTAATTGTAGACTTTCTACTGACGCATGCGATACGAATGAATGCGTAGCACCTGGATCTATTAAAGCATGAACTGGAATATTTGAGAAGAACAGTGTACCTTCAATAACTGCAGGATCGGCCTCAGCGTCCTCACAAGTCAGGTTGTACACTCGGCCTGGACGAACATTTTGTGTACTTCCACTTGGTGGTTCCATCTTCTGCCTTTTTGAGCAATCGCGCGAGATATGCCCTAGTTGACCACAACTGTAGCACACCACCTTTCCCTGATACCCAACCTGGGGTGTTGCTTTGATCTTTGGGCAGTTTCTCCCGATGTGACCTTCTTCGCCGCATCCATAGCACCTTAAGACACACCTCTTCCCAGGGTGTTTTCTCCTGCATCGGGGGCATTTTTCGTCATCCCTTAATTGAGTCGTCGGACTGCCTGATTTACCACTTTTACTTCCTTCCTCTGTCTTGATGATCTTGGCTCGTGTCAGATTTCTTTCTATGGTCAAAGCTCGGTGCAATGCTTCTTTGTAAGTTTCAATGTCCCATCCACTCAGAACTTGCTGGAGATGTTCTTGTAATCCTGAAACAAACTTTTGTGCTTTCTGACTCTCGTCAGTCTCGTACATGGGCACGTACTTAATCAGTTGAATGAACCGATTATCATATTGATTCACAGTCATCTCACCCGTCTGCTTAAGCCTCATAAATTCCCAGATTCTTTCTTCCTTCCAACTCTTAGAAAAGTACTTGGCGTTAAACTCTTCCTTGAATATCGCCCAAGTATACATTAGTGCATCCTCGTTCTCAGCTTCACGTTCCTGTTGAGACCTTGTTAATGAACGCTCGGTAGACTGCCACCACCGGCCTGCTTCTTCCTCCAGCGTGTAGGTTGCACACCTCACTTTTTCCTCTTCACTACATTGGAGATGCTGAAGTAGTTTCTCGGTCTGCTCCAGCCAGTACTCAGCTGCGCTAGGATCATCGCCAGTCCTTCCTTTGAACACAGGGGGTCTCAAATGTCGGTATCGCTCCAAAGCCGTGGTCGTGTGCCGAGTAGGCTCCTCTCGACTCACGTATGTCAGCATATTTTCCAAAAATCGCTCCATTCGCTCAAACCGGTCTTCACTGGAGCTTGATTCTCCAACATACCTTCGATTTCCTCCTGAGTGATTTCTGTGATCACCCATATCCTCAGGATTATTTTCTTCTCTTCTCCCACTTTCAGCATGGGCTGCATTTCGAAGTCTTCGTGTATTCACCATCTGAAGTGAATCACGGAAATAAATTATGCACAAGACAAAATTGTTTCTATACAAAGGGACAGTTTTATTTCTTTATATTATCCCATAAACAGAAGAACTTAGTACTACTGAAAAAGAAATAAACATAACATCTTATTATATTTTATATCTACATATCCCTTCTTTAGTCACTTCGTCGGCCTTGCTTAGTAGTTCTTTGGCCTCCAGATCCAGGACTCTTTGTGGTCCCCATCACTGTCGGATGCCACCGAGGGTCCTTCGTCGTCATCT
The DNA here is from genome assembly GCA_036245055.1 of Diospyros kaki. Taxonomy (NCBI): domain Eukaryota; kingdom Viridiplantae; phylum Streptophyta; class Magnoliopsida; order Ericales; family Ebenaceae; genus Diospyros; species Diospyros kaki. The sequence goes on from BSEG01000003.1 coordinate 13,203,020, forward strand.
TGGACTTCCTGAGTCTCCTCATCTGATTCCTCATCAGAGCTAATATCTATGACCTCATTTGCGAGGTTTGCAGCAATCCCAGCTTGTTCCTCCTCATCCATAACGTCTCCAAGTAGATCTTGATGCTCGTTCCTCATTCTTGCACAAAACTCACGTAGAGTGTCATCCTCCCAGTCTTGCCACAACCACTGCGCAAAAGTTTTCCACTCTCCCTCAAACTGGTCAATAAGGAAACCGATCTGAAACTCTGATAAATCTACCAACTGTCGATAGCTGGGGGGCACATCATCTATGATCTCTTCCATTGCAAGCAGAAATACATTCATGTCCTCATCCTGCGGGTTTCCTCGAGCTTCAATCCTATTTGCCCAGTGTGACAGCAATACTTGGTCCACCATTTTCTACTAACATTACACAAAGATTTTCTCAAAATCCTCAAACAAGTGTTTCCTAAAATTTTCATATGATACCTAAAATCCTTATTCCTATTCTAAGTTAACAAATCTAACCATGCTAAGTTCAATAACCTAGCCTAACCATCCTAGGGTTTTAACCTAGGGCTCTGATACCAATTGTAACACCCCGCCCTATACAGGCGTGTCACTATAAGGAAATTCTCGGGGTTTCTTTTTTTTTTTTTCATTTTCACCAAGTCTGGTACTCGCGGCACCTGTGAGCACAATCTTCACATGCAGATGAAAACCCCAAGAGATCCAGTCCTACTCGTTTAGTTAATAATAACATAATCTCAACCGAACGAGACAATTTAAACACAGCGGAATACTTGTTTAATCAAAAGGACGTGGCCTACCACGTGTTACAACCGAATTGTTCCCATACCACCATATGAATACAATACCAATACTAATTATTACAACATTGTCAAGCAGTAGATAAATAACATTAATGTTTCCAAAATGATATAACACCAACAACTATTAAACATACACCACTGGCTCCTCAGTCGTGTCCTCGACCTCGCTGCTATCCCTGACTGGAACGTTGAATATTCCAGGGGCATAACCCATGTTAGATGATAAACCATCTAAGTGAAGGCAAGAAGCAATTATACAATGCATGAAAGACATACGAGCATGGCATACTATACGACAGATGCAAGACACGTCTAACTCGAGATATCACCTTGACATGCTTAATCCCTCGAATGCCCCACTGTGGCACACGTTCACCTGGTCCAACGTTAATCCCTCGGGTGCACCGTCGTGACACCCGTTCACCTGGTTTAACATTTTTCCCTCGAGTGCCCCAGTGTGACACCCGTTCACCTGGATTAATATTATCCCAATCTCAAGTAGACCCCACATCGCCCCACACAAACCCAATGATGCGATTAAACAAGACTTCTCATGATATGAAAATTTACACGCCATGCACCAACATTTTAAAAATAAACCGTTAATGCAATGTAGTGATTTTCGACACAACGAACGTAAGTAAAAAGCCTTGTAAAATAAGCTAAGCCTAGGAGGGTAAAATTACTCACTAGAACTCGCCAAAGCACTTTAAAAACACTTTCAAGATAAGGATAAGCTAGAATCAAGCCACTCACCTCAATTCGGAAAAGTCTGGATTTTGCCTCGAAAAACGTGCCACACCTCGAAAATTGTGTAAATCCTCTTCCAATGACCCAAATGACTCCTATTTCATCATTTAACACCTTTGGAATCAACATTCTATTTTTTCCATAATTTTCTCTATTTTTATTTAATTTTTAAACATCTATACCTTCGGAAATTCATAAAAAATACCAAACATCTTTTTTCTCAAAATTTTCTTCCATGATAATTCCTAAAATAATTCAACAAAAATTCTGAAATTGAAAACACTCAAAAACCCTACCTCACGCGCCCTCACGCGCCACCCCTATGCCCTGCGAGTGGGTTTCACGCGCCGCCGCACAGGTCGTCTTCTCCGGCCTTCTTCTCCGATTCCGACGACTTCCTTTGGCTAAACCAACTACGGGGGCTTGTAGATCTTGATGAGGCGACCTCAATGGTACCCTCAATTGCCCGAAAACATCGCCGGAAAATGCCTTAAATGGCGGTTGCAGGTCGCGGCGGCGGTATTTTCGACTTTCCGGCCAAGCTTCGAAACCCCTCCAAATCTACACGAAACACTCCCAAAATTTCCAGAATTGATCCTTAGATCACTAAGAACAAAAGCCCCTTATCCTTGTGCCTCGATTCAAGCCCTAACGCCCTTAATTTTCCTTGATTCATTTTGAGACTCTCGGCCATGGTTGGGTATTTATACCCGATTTTGGCGCTTAAAACCACCAAGGCTTGCTCGTCCTTATCCCTTGAGCTCGGATCTAGCTTCTAAACCAATCGAGAAGCACCAAATCGCGAGCCTAAGCCCTCGAAAGATCCGGCCAAATCGAAAATCTTTTGGCCATGATTTCCGATCACATCCGGCCCTAATCCGGCCAATAGAAGCTCCCAATGAAGCCATCATCGCCTGGAGCTACTCTAGCAACCTCCAGGCGACCCTCCCGACGCCTCCAGAGGTGGCTGCCGGCGGCCATAGGCGGCCGGTCGGTTTCACACCCAAGAAGTTTGCAAAAATTGCATTTTAGCCCCTGGTCACTTTTTAATTGCATTTTCTCTTATTTCTAAACACCCTTGAACTATCCAACACTTTCACGATGACCCTCTAGTTCCATATTTTCCATTTCCTTTTGGAATTTCTGAAAAATTCATCGATTCGACCTCCCACTGACATTTTGCAAAAACTGCACTTTTGCCCGAACTCTCCTAATTGCGTGCTTTTGACTTCAAACCTCTGAAAATCCCTAATTTTATCAAATATCATCTAATTGTGCCATTTTTCTTCAATTGGCTTTTCTTAACTTGGTCGTCTTTCGTTTAAGTTTCGAATATTGCATTTTGGCCCGAAACTTTGCTAAATATCGTTTTGACCCATATCCTCAAAAATTCTCTTATTATTTAATACCGGGTATTACAATATGGCACATTTTAGAAATTACCTTTCATAGACAAATTAGGTTTGAGAAATACTAGCTTACCTTTGAAATTGGCTTGAGTATCGAGAAATGTGCTCTAATATCAAAAACGTGCTCGCGTCAACTTTTGCACTATACTTCTAGTTATACTCAAACTTTAATCTCAATGATCCCTGGACATCATATTTATTTAAGGGGTATTAAAACTTATTTTCCTCAAATTTTCCTTAATCGCTTAAATTTCTCCCCATTATTTCCTTAATAATTCCAAAATAAATACTTCCCCAAGCATTTTTTTTAATTTTTCTCCACGAAAATTCATAAAACAACATTTCTAATCTTCTAAAATTTTATGGGAATTTTTCATAATTTTTTCCTATTTTTCTTCTATTTTCCAAGAATTCCTTTTATCCCAAAAATTACCAAATAAATATTTCTTCCATAATAATTCATAAAATAAAACACCTGATTTTTTTTTTAAAATTTTTTAAAAAATTAAACATAATAAGATAAAAGAAAATATTATCAACTTCCATCTATTTGAGATATTTTACACTTATCTTGTAACACTTTCTTCAAGCTTGTCTTTAATGTGCTCAAATTCCTCTTCCTTACTCCTTCCTCCTAAATCTCTTTCACAAGCTCAATTTTTCTCACAATCTCCTTCTTTTTTTCTTTCTTTTTCAAATCTCTCTCTTACTCTCAAATCCTTCTTTCTTACAACCTTTCTCTTTCTAATTCAAGTCTTCCAACCTTTCAAGTTTTCTTTATTTATAGAGGTTGAATTAAGTTTAATTTAATTGTAGTGATCCACTATCTTTTATTATTTTATTATTTTTTATTTAATTTTTCACTAAATCTCACTCATAATATTTAATTATTTGCCCAGACTCTATTTTATCTTCCACATTTCTCTATTAATTCACCCATTATCTTTGATTATTTGGCCACACTCTACTTTGTCTCCCACATTTCTCCATTAATTCATCCATTATCTTTGATTATTTGTCAACACCATATTTTGTCTCCCACATTTCTCCATTAATTCACCCATTATCTTTGATTATTTGTCCACACTCTACTTTATCTCCACATTTCTCCATTATTTCACCCACTACCTTTAATTATTTTTTACTTTAATTATTTTCAACTAAATCTTATTTTGAATGGGCTATTCTTTCATTTAGTCCATAAATTTAAACCCACTTTCTTAACCTACTAACTCTAAGGCCATTTACTTGACCTTTCATTTATCAACTTAGCCCACTAACTATAAGCCCATTTACTTAACATTTCATTTTTCAAGTTAACCTACTAACTCTAAGCCCATTTACTTAACATTTCATTTTTCAAGTTAGCCCACTAATTTTAAATCCATTAGTTTTCTCAATTATAATCTCTAATGGATGTCAAAAAAATATTTTAAATACAAAAATTAATTACTATTATTTTCAAAATACTAGGATATTACAACAATGCACTATAATCCTTTCATTAAATAACATTCCGACCAAGTGAGAGCCATAGACTAATCAAACTCATAAGAGTCAGTAACTATCCCAAGATCTAATATGGTGTGATCGAGATGACACATCGAAACTCTTTTTGACTTCAGAAACTCCTTTCAGATCATGCGTACATTGGCCAAGGTTTTTCCGGTCACGATCCAACTAAGTGTAACATCTCAAAATTTTGAAGACAAATAATAATTATTAATTTCGGTGTTTGACATATTTATTGAGTATTTGAGAATTTACAAGAAAATATTAATTTTTATTGCTTTGGGGAAATAGGAAAATATTTGATAAGTTCAGGGTATTAGTCTAATTATTATAGCGGGGTATAAGTGGAGTTTCCAAAAAATTGGGGGGTTGAGGTGTAATTCCAAAAATTTGGCCTGAAGTCACCTTAAAACTAATCGCGTGCCTATAATGGTTGAAGGACGCGGGTAGTATGGGTAGTTGCGCACAAGGGAGGCGGAGGCGAGGTCGGGAGTTCGACTCTATGTGGGCGCCTGCGAGGCTGAGGGAATTTGCTGGATTTTCCCAACATACCAGGCGCTAAAATGGTGTCATTTTGGTAAGGTGGTGGGGGCGACTCAGTAGCTGCAGGCAGTGCCATGTGGTGACTTCTAAGCCGCCCATTTTGGCTTGCGCCTTAAGCAGTTATTTTGCTGTGTATTTAAGGCCAATTTAGCCATTTTTGGTGCCAAATCGAGAGGGAAGAGAGGAGAAAAATGGAAGGAGAAGATGGTGTTCAGCCAACAACTAGAAAAAGAGAGAAATGGGGAAAAAATGGGAGAAAATACCGTTTAATCAAAGTTTGAGTGGCCAGGTACGTGGGTAAAATTATTAGGAACATTTTATATTTAACCTATGAATTTTATACGATGGAATTACTCATATTACACGGTTAGATTTAATTAATTTAAGCCACGATTTTATTAATTGCTATAAAATGTTTTACTTCGTAGTGGGAGCGCAAAAATGGCTAGTGTTGTTGCTCAAATACAACAATTAAAATTTCTAAAGAACGGGATAGTCGCGGATGCCGCAAATTCCGAAATAGGAGCAAAGTCCCAAAAGGAGAACCGCCGAGTGAGAGCTTTCGTAGGCGACACTGGTGGGACCCACGAGTTTTCAATGCAACTTGATGATAAAAAATATGAGTCTTCCGAAGATGCCGAAGGTGGTCTTCCGAAGCTCTTCGGAACAGGTCTTCCGAAGTTGTAAAGAGCTGGTCTTCCGAAGATGTAAAGAGTTGGTCTTCCGAAGATCTCAGCGGCTGGTCATCTCATCTATCAGCAGTGGTCTTCCGAAGCTATAAGTGGTCCTGTGAGGCTGTAAATGGTCTTCCGAAGCTGTTGTAATGTTGTCTTCCGAAGATCCTTGTAAGAAAAAGATGGTCAAATGGCTTGTGGGCTTCTCTCCCATAAAGACCCTCCGACGCTCAAGTCAGTACGGAAGGAATACGGTTAGAAAGGAGGTTATACTCTTCGGAAGTAAGTAAATTGAGAGAAAATACCGATGTTTCGATCCCCTTTTGGTGTTGAACCTGTGCTTTTATAGGCATCGGATAGAAGAAGAGAATGGTCTTCGGCAATGACCTTCGGAAGCATATCTTCCGAAGATATCTTCCGAAGATACCTTCGGTAGTTGCCTCCGAAAGACATGCTTCCGAAGATATCTTCGGAAGAAGACATTTCGGAAGCCAGCTTCGGGGCACAACAATACTCCCCCATTCTTTATTTTGGTTCACCATTGTAAAGAGTTTGTAAGTTTCCAATCCTGTCTTCCGAAGCTTTTTCAGCGAAGACCTACGTCTTTTCCGAATCCTTTTGTTCGCGTGAACGCTACCGCTTCCGCGACTCCCATATTCGCGTGAACGCTACCGTGACTTTCTTCCGTCCAAACCTTTCTTTCCGAAGAAAAATCCACTTCCGAAGACTATTCCATAGTTATTTAATCGTCCCTTCCGAAGTAAATTTTCAAAAGACATTACCTTTTTCTCTTCCGAAGATTCACTTCTTTCTTCCGAAGCACGCTTTCCGTTGCGAACCAGCATCGTTTCGAGGTACTAAACTCCTTCCGAAACTTGGTCTTCTGAGGATTTAAGGCTTTCCGAAGATCACCGTCCTTCCGAATCCTTTTTAGTCTTCCGAAGACCTACGTCTTTTCCGAATCCTTTTGTTCTTCCGAAGACTTACCCTTCCGAAGCGCACAAAAAATCGTTTGAGATGGTCTTCCGAAGATCAGTATTATTTCCAAAAATTCCTCCGTCATTTACCTTCAAACAAATTCTTTAGACTTCTATCCTTTCTTTCCTGCTATGGCAAGTGGAAAAATATATCATCATGATGTCGATTCCCACGGGGTTGACCACTTCTTCTTAAAGGGTAAATGCTCTCAAATGGACGACAACGACGTTGCCCTTATCCATCAAAATCATCGAATCCCTGGGAACTACCTTACTAGACTCCCTCGCCCTGAAGAAAATTGCGCGGTAGATGTAGAAGAGGGGTGGATGAGTGTGCATGAGGCTAGCTTCCGTTTAGGTTTCCATCTCCCCCTCCATAATTTTGGCCTTAAGTTTCTTCGCCTTAGCGGACTAGCTCCGGGCCAGTTACACCCTAACGGTTGGGCCCAATTAGTAGGCTTTTTTGTCCTTTGTCGCGAAAATGACATAGATCCTACAGTTGATTTCATCTACTGTCTCTTTCTCTTACGCCTGGTTAAGGAGCGCTTCCATATGTATACCCTACAGCGGGTCAAGGGCGAAACTCTTTTTTCTGAGTCCCCTCCTCGTGAGGCTTCATTCGACACTCGGTGGTTTTTGGTTAAACCTCCGAACGAGGTGTGGAATGCTCCTCGTGAATGGCGCACTAACCCGGAGAGGGTAGGAAAACCTGTACTGAGCGCACCCTTGTCTGTGCTTAGAGAGAGATATGAGGATAGCCGCCGTGTAATAACTAGGGGTGGCCCTAAACATCTCCTTGGCCTCTTGTCCGTGGACAGATTGATAAGGGTGGGCTGGATTCCGGAGCGTGGCGAATCGTCTCGTCGCAGGGTGCCCAGGGCCTTATATCCCGACCCTCCAGTCAACCCAACTCCTGATGTCACGGCGAGAGGGGGAGATGCCCTTCTCCAGGAGCAACCTTCTCTTGAGGGTGGGGACCCCCTAACTGCCTTGTTATTTATCTTCGCTATAAGCTTTATTGTCAAAGGTTATTTCATCGTATCTAACGGTTTTGTCTTTCTTTTGCAGCCATGCAACATCTAATGAGATCCGCCCTCCAGCAGACGGCCCCTAGGACTACACAAGCTGGTGCACCTCCTACGTGTGATCCCCAAGATGGGACTCCTGCCCCCGACTCCCATGACATTGAACGAGATGAGGGAGTAGGAGAAACTGTGGCTCCCCCGCGGCCTCGTCACAGGAGGAGGAAAAGGAGTCGTCGCCAAGAAGCAGAAGTGGACCCCGTGACTTTCCAACCTGTCGACGACTCTCAGGCTCGCCATTCGCCTGCAGAGCCTATGGGGTGCCCTACCTTTTCCCCGCTTGCGATGGACATGTCCGCGGCCGCAAGTGGGGCTCCTCACCACACCCCGCATGAGCCGACCGGGCGCAGGGCAGGTCCAGAGGGCGAGGTCACCGGTTCGATCAGGCCGCTATTGATGCGATTCATGACAGGGGTCGAGGTCTTTATCGTCGCGCCGTGATCAATCCTCAACGCGGCGATCGTCGTACGCTGTATATGGAGAGAGGATCACAGAAGTCTTTTCAATGGAAGGAGGACGAGCAGCTTTTAAACATGCGCATCCGTCATTTAGAGTCGGATAAAACTGGGCTCGAAGCCCAACTCCACGACCTCTCCATAAGTCGTCAGGCAGCCGAAGACAATGCCCGTAAGTGGGAAGAAGCACTAGAGGCTCGCAACCAAGCTTATGAAGAGAAGGTGTCTTTTCTGGCAGAGGCCCAAGGTGAGGTTTCCCGTCTGAAGGGAGATTTAGCTAGTGCTGAAGAACGGGTGGCTCACGCTCAGCTGGAGATGGAGAGGATGCGCGGGGACAGGCAGCGAGAGGTCGATGAAGCGGCGAGAGAGGCAGTGAGGCAGTACCATCTTTCCAAGGATTGCTTCCATCGTAAGGATAAGTACGCCAGCTGCTTTTCGAAATTTGGCTTCTACCTCTGCTGTAATTTTGTGGAGAGCAGGCACCCGGGGGACTCTTTCTCGGACGTGACTTTCGATAACGCCATGTCCGCCGGCCTGCCCCCCGACTGGAGGAAGTATGAGTCAAATGACATCGGTCCCGATGAATGCGTAAGGCGAGCGCTAGAGGATGATCTCAGTAACTTGCAAGGTCCATGGAGCCCTTATGCCCTGGATCTCGAGGAGGGTGAAGTGGGCGCCGGCTCGCTTAGCACTGCGCAGATGATCGAGAGAGAGTTGGAAAGGGACACGTCTGCCGACGCCTTCCAGAGTTTGCCTCCTGAAGAGGGTCCAGACCCCGTGAACCACCTTCCTCCTGAAGACTAGTATAGGCTTTTTGATTTGTCCATGTAGAACACTAGCTTTTCTTCAGAGCGTTCTTTTTATAATTTTCGACGTTTTGATTGGGACGTATCATATTTTATCCAAGTTTTAGAGAATGCAATGCTTTGGTGAACGCTCCAGCCTGGTCTATGTAATTGTCTTATTTACATTTATATATAATCTCTCGGTCATATTATTTTCATTTGTTCGTTGGATATGTGACTTGCATTCGTATTTCAATTTATCTGCCTTGGTGATTCGATTTTTCTTTTCTTCGCTGCTCTTCACCCTCAGGAAACTTGGGCTAGGTTCATCCCTGATGTTATTATGAGAGTCGTGCAGCAGTCATCAAGTTTCTGACTTTATCAAAATTGGGGATCATTGGGCCACCATGAATGTTTCTGAGTGGTGGCTTGCCACCTGGAAGTCGGAGCTAGGGATTCCACACCGAACTTGTCTCGAGCATCCTATTTTGCCGGGAGACCTAGGCGCCAGATCAGCCTGAAGAGTTGGGTCTAGCTAAAAAACATTGCACCGAACTCAATCGAGGGATCTAGGTGAGTCTGCGGGCATAGGTGTCGGGGCAACCGGTGATCCCAGGCAGTGGCTTTCACTTTTTTGCTCGCCTCCTCCGAGGCTCGGTCTGTCATAAAGGATCTGGGTTTGGCCAACGATCCAGCCCGAGATTCTTTCTAAGAGTCCAAACTTGCCGGGAGACCTAGGCGCCAGATTGACCTGAGGAGTTAGGTCTAGCTTAAAAAGCATTGCACCAAACTCAACTGAGGGATCCAGGTGAGTCTGCGGGCACAGGTGTCGGAGCATTTGATGATCTCGAGTTGGTCTTAGGTCATAGGCACCAGATTGCGATTTGACGACCTGAGCCTCGTGCAGTGGGGGCGTTTTTCAACTTACCTTGTAGCAGCTTTGTGGTCTTCTAGCTCTTTTGGGAATTGATCTGCGACCGTTGTATCCTGGGCCCATTAACCAGCCCAATTCAGGATTCCCTCAGGGTGTCCGAGCTTGCCGGGAGACCTAGGCGCCAGATCGTCCTGAGGAGTTAGGTCTAGCTTAAAAGCATTGTACCGAACTCAGTCAAGGGATCTAGGTGAGTCTGCGGGCATAACCGTCGGAACATCTGATGATCTCGAATTGGTTTCAAATTATGGGTGCCTGGGTCTTTGCCGGGTCATCCTAATATCGTTAGGGACCCCGGCCGAGCTACAGTACCTGCATCTTACGTTATCATACACGCAAATACTTTAGACGCGAGATCTTACGTGGTTCGGCTTATAGTTCTGCCTACTCCACGGGAATACATGGGGGTACTCTTTTATTTATGGGGGGATTATTACACGAGAAAATTAAAAGATCATAGAGAACTTGGGTTCTCAGGGGAGCCAAGTAGCGCTTCTTGTGGCACGTGCGTCTCCCTGCTCTCGGCCTCGCATCCTTCCTGTTTCTCCTCAGCTGTCAGTGTGGTGAAATATCTTTTGAGGTGCATTGTATTCCAGGTTTTGCCTATCATCACTCCTTGCAATGTCTGCAGCACGCAAGTGTTGGGTCCCAACATCTTTTGTATCTTGTAAGGCCCTTCCCAATTTGGTTTGAGCTTTCCTTCTTCTCTATGGGCATTTGTGATCACTGTTTTCCTGAGCACCAAATCTCCTTCTTGGAACATTCGGGGTCGAACCTTTGCATTATAATAGCCGGTAATTCTCCTCTGATATGCTGCTAGCTGTACAGCCGCTTTCTCCCTCAGCTCATCTATCGTATCCAGGTTTTCCCTCAAGCTGTCTGGATTATCCTCCTCACTGAAAGCCATAACCCGAGGCGAGACGAGGTCTGTCTCTACCAGAATTAAGGCGTCTGTTCCATATACCAAGCTGAAAGGCGTTTCCCCTGTAGATACGCGGCTGGTTGTGCGATAAGCCCACAGAATACTAGGGAGTTCATCAGCCCACCTGCCTTTAGCTCGTTCTAACCGGGTTTTTAGCCCGTGTAAGATAGTCTTGTTGCTCGCCTCTGCCTGGCCATTGGCTTGTGGATATGATACGGACGCCATCCTTAAGCTGATGCCCCACCTCTGGCAGAAGGTCCTAAAAGCCTCTGAATCAAATTGTGTTCCATGGTCCGTGTTGAGAATCCGGGGTATGCCGAAACGACAGATTATATCTTTCCACACCATCCCTTCTACTCGCTTCTCAGTTATGGTTGCTAGGGGTTCGGCTTCAACCCATTTTGTGAAGTAATCTGTGGCCACCAATAGAAACTTTCTTTGGGCTGTCGCCATAGGAAACGGGCCTAAAATGTCCAATCCCCATTGTGCAAATGGTATTGGTTGGAATATCGGTCTTAGAGACGAAGGGGGCAGTACTGTCAGTGGAGCGTGCTTCTGGCATTTGTCACATGTTCGCACTTTTCGAGCTGCATCTTGCTTTAAGGTGGGCCAAAAGAAACCAGCTCGCAAGATCTTTCTAACCAACGCTCTAGCGCCCAGGTGCTCACCGCAGTCTCCCTCATGAACTTCTTCCAGCGCCTGTTCTGCTTCTCGCGCCCCCAAGCATTTGAGCAATGGCAAAGAGAACCCTTTCTTGTATAAATCTTGGCCAATGATTGTAAAGCGGGCTGCGTAGGTCTTCAATCTCTTAACCTCTGAGGGTGCGGCTGGAAGTTCTTGATCAAGCAGGTATTTAAGTATTGGTGCTCTCCAGTCGTCTGCTATATCAATGCAGTGGACATCCCCATCACCTTCTTCTGTACTTGGTTGTTGCAGGACCTCCATATGGATTAATCGTCCCGGAGTGTCTCGAGCCGAGGCCAACTTGGATAATGCGTCAGCGTGCTGGTTGGAGGACCTGTTGATTTGAATGAGTTCAAAACGTTCAAACCTATGAGAGAGCTCCTTCACTTTCTGTAGATAACGAGCCAAAACCTGTTCTCTTACTTCAAAAGTGCCTTGAAACTGTTGTACTACCAACTGCGAATCACTGTGGGCGGTCAAGCTCTTTACTTCCAGCTTTTCTGCCAATCTCATCCCAGCTAGCAATGCTTCATACTCGGCTGTGTTGTTTGAGCTGGGGAAGATGAAGCGTAAAGAGTATTCTAACACCTCCTCCTCGGGGGAGATCAATACCACCCCCGCCCCGCTTCCCCTGGCATTTGATGCTCCATCTACGAACAACATCCACGTCTTTGTGCGAGCTTCCGTCTCTGGTAAATGGGTGCACTCCATTATAAAGTCTGCTAACGCCTGCCCCTTTATCACCTTTCTAGGTTCGAAGCAGATATCGTACTCACTGAGTTCTACTGCCCATTTGGTTAGCCTTCTCGAACATTCTGGTTTCTGCAAAATCTGTCTCAATGGCTGATCTGTTAACACTGTAACTGCGTGTGCTTGGAAGTAGGGTCTCAATTTTCTTGCCGCTGTTACCAGTGCCAAAGCCACCTTTTCGGCATGGGGATATCGCACCTCTGCTCCTTGTAACACTTTGCTCACATAGAATACTGGGTTGTCAACCTGGCTGATTTGTCTGACGAGGACAGCACTTACCGCCTGATAGCCAATCCCAAGATACAGGTACAACCTCTCTCCCGCCTCTGGTCGTGTCAATAGAGGGATCTCCTTGAGATATGATTTCAACTCTTGGAAGGCCTTCTCGCACTCAGAAGTCCACTGGAAATTCTTACCTCCTTTTAAAGCCTGGCAGAAAGGAAGGCTGCGTTCGGCCTACTTTGAGAGAAATCGACCCAACGCCGTCAAACGGCCATTCAATCTCTGAACCTCTTTGACTGTGGTGGGAGACTGCATGTCAATTATTGCCTGCACCTTTTCAGGGTTAGCTTCTATCCCCCTGTGAGTAATCATATATCCCAAAAATTTTCCCGACTTTACTCCAAATGTACACTTATCTGGATTTAGGTGCATGTTATTCTTTCTAAATATTGCGAAAACCTTCTTAAGTTGGCTGGCGTGCGACTCGCCTTGTTTGCTTTTCACTATCATGTCATCTACGTAGGCCTCCATCACCCCCTAGTAGATCTTTAAATATTTTGTTCACCATCCTTTGATATGTTGCCCCCGCATTTTTCAAGCCGAAAGGCATCACCTGATAACAATACGTCCCTTTTTCTGTTATAAAAGCCGTTTTTTTGGCGTCAGGCGGATACATGCTGATCTGGTGGTAACCTGAGAATGCGTCCAAGAAACTCAATACAGCATATCCAGCTGTATCATCAACTAGCCTGTCTATTCGAGGGAGTGGGTAAGAATCTTTCGGGCACGCCTTATTTAAATTAGTGAAATCAATGCACATTCGCCATTTTCCGCTGGCCTTTGGCACCATCACGACATTGGCCAGCCATTCGGGGTACTGCACCTCCCTAATGAATCCTGCCTTCAAGAGCTTATCTACTTCTTCTTCCATATGCCTCAGCCTGTCTGGGGCAACATGCCTTTTTTTCTGCTTGACTGGTCGAGCTTCTGCACGCACGTTCAGGTGATGGGATATGATCTCTGGACTGATCCCGGGCATGTCAGCGGGCGTCCAGGCGAAAATGTCTGCATAAGAGCATAGACATTCGACGATCTCTTTTTTCTCTTGACTCCCCAACTGGCTCCCCAAGCGTACCTGCCGACGTTCATCATCAGGGTTCAAGGGGACGGTTTCTAGTGGTTCCACCGGCTGAGGCTTGCTAGCTTCAAGGGTTTGCTCACCAATCAACAAAGTCTCCTCAGTCATCGCTTTTCCCTTACTTGTGACACCCCGAGTGGAGCTCACATAGCATACTCTGGCCTATTTCTGATTACCCCTCACCTGCCCCACTCCCTGTAGAGTAGGGAATTTCATCAGCAAATATCCCGGAGATATGGCAGCTCTCATAGCATTTATGAGTGAACGTCCCAAGATTACATTGTAGGCCGAGGAGAAAGTCCTGACTACCATAAAACTCACTTGCCGGGTAACCACTTGTGGGTGGTCCCCGAGTGTGATAGGCAGCTGAACCGACCCAACCACTGACACTGCTTCTCCTGTGAAGCTATACAGGGGGGAGATAACTGTCTTCAATCGATCATGGGCGATGTGCATCTTCTCAAAACAATTCTAGTACAAAAGATTCACAGAGCTTCCACTGTCCACCAGTATTCTTTCAATCGGGTGTTTGGCAATAACAGTGGAAATAACCAAGGGGTCATCATGGGGGAGCAGCACACTCCCCTGATCTTCGGGTGAGAAAATAAGAGGGTCTTCATCTTCTTGAATCTTTTCCACCGAGTGAACACATAGTGCCTGGCGCGCATATGCCTTTCTAGAAGAGGATGAATCTCCTGCCAAATTTTCCCCACCTGAAATTACGTGTATTCTATCCATAGTAGGCTCATTTCTGCCCTCTTCCATGCTAGGCCCCGATTGCTCCCTCCTTTGACTGTTTCTCTCTCCTTCCTTCTGCCTGGGCGGCTGGTTTTCTCTTCTGCCTGATACTTCACTTCTCTGTCGCGGGGGCCTTCCCTGATTACTTCTTTTAAGGTCCTCTTTCCGGCCTTGCTGATTTTTTGGCTTATCCAGTATGAACCGGTCTAGCTTTCCTTCTCTGATTAGTTGCTCAATTTGGTTCCGTAGTTCTCGGCACTGCTCTGTGGCATGTCCCGTGGTTTCGTGAAACTTACAAAAAGAATCCGCGTTTCTGCCCATTGGCTGATTAGAGTGCGGAGGGAAGTTGATAAGTCCCGTATGTGCAATGGACGAAAGGATAGCGGCCCTGGGCTCAGTAAGGGGGGTGAAGCTCCGGAACTGCATCTTCGGGGGCTCTTCTCTTCTCTACGCCTTCACTGATCTGTCTGACCCAACGTCATTCGGCCTCCCTCGTCTTTTACCTTCCCATGCTTCCAAGATTTCCATTTGGACAATAAATTGCTCAGCCCGAGCAAACAGTTCGTCCATTGAGCTTGGCTCAGAAAACGCTAGGGATTCTCTGAGCGGGGCGTAGGCGGTTCCATTAAGCAGAGCAGATGCGGCCAGACCTACCGGGAGATCCCTTACCTCTTGTGTTGCGACCCTGAACCTCTCGACATATTGCTTCAGAGGTTCATTTGGCCTCTGTTGCAAGCTCATCAAATACATAGCACTCTTCTTCTTTGGAACGTAGGCAGAAAATGCCGCCAAAAATTCTTTCCTCAACTGCTCGAACGATCGGATGTGCCCAGCGGGTAATTCAATAAACCACTGTTGCGCCTGCTCAGCTAGTGAGAGGGGGAAAGCCTTACATCTAGTGACTTCATTCCATCCATGCAACACGGCCATTGCGACGAAGTGTTGCAAGTGCCTCTCGGGGTTTTCCTTCCCCGAATATAACGGGAGTTGGGGCAATTTGAACCCAGGTTGCATTGGCTGTCTTTGGAGCTCTTCAGCTAGTGGGAATCCTCACATTGATGTCTCTACAAGTGTCACCACGATTTGCTTTTGTTCCAACACTTCTTCTATGAGGCGCTTGACGTCAGACGCCTTAAGAGTTGCTCTGTCTGCTTCGTTCCTATCAGGAGATTGGATGCAAAGAGCCTTTGAGTGGGTGCTCTCCGCCATCCCCTCATACATGGGGGCTTTTCCTGGCCTCCTATCATGATTACCTCCTCGATTCTCTGCTGACGGGACTTGATCATTAATTCTGGGGCTTCCAACTCTGACCTCTTGATGTGGCGCTCTGGGGGGCTCATCATGGGATCTCCAATATCTTCTCTCCTCGGTCTGTCCTATTTGGGGAATGTGGATGTCAGGCATCAATTCTTGTAGCAGAGCAGTAACCCCTTGCAATTTTCTCGTATTCTCCTCATTACTTGCCTTGAGATTGTTATTCTGATTCTTCAACTCCTCAAAATTTTTTCGCAACTGTTCATAATCTGATAATAAGACTGTGGGTGGTGCTATTCCAGAAGGTTCTGGAGGTACTAGCATCACTGTAGGGCTTCTTCTCGGAATTGAGGATTGCCCTAGGGAGTGTTGGTCTTGATTTGCTTGCATTATGGGCGGGGTTTGTCTCCCTTGCCTTATCACTTGCCTTCCTACCCCAATAGCATGTACCTCTCCTTGTTCTGAATGTTCCATACCACCCAATCCTGCGGTCTGACGGCCTTCCAGTGTCGGTATGTTACCTGAGCGCACGTCATTGTCAAGGTGATCTCCTATAAGTCCGTGCACATTAGGTAACGTCTGAAGGGGGTCCCCCGTCCGGCTACGAGTGTTCCTTCGGTTTAGGTTGGGCGGGTTGGCCAGGCCAGTTGACTTTGTCCCTCTAAGCATTTTGTAGTGAAATGAGCTTTTTATCCAGATTCCCACAGACGGCGCCAAATTGTTGTTGCTCAAATACAACAATTAAAATTTCTAAAGAACGGGATAGTCGCAGATGCCGCAAATTCTGAAATAGGAGCAAAGTCCAAAAGGAGAACCGCCGAGTGAGAGCTTTCGTAGGCGACACGGTGGGACCCACGAGTTTTCAATGCAACTTGATGATAAAAAATATGAGTCTTCCGAAGATGCCGAAGGTGGTCTTCCGAAGCTCTTCGGAACAGGTCTTCCGAAGTTGTAAAGAGCTGGTCTTCCGAAGATGTAAAGAGTTGGTCTTCCGAAGATCTCAGCGGCTGGTCATCTCATCTATCAACAGTGGTCTTCCGAAGCTATAAGTGGTCCTGTGAGGCTGTAAATGGTCTTCCGAAGCTGTTGTAATGTTGTCTTCCGAAGATCCTTGTAAGAAAAAGATGGTCAAATGGCTTGTGGGCTTCTCTCCCACAAAGACCCTCCGACGCTCAAGTCAGTACGGAAGGAATACGGTTAGAAAGGAGGTTATACTCTTCGGAAGTAAGTAAATTGAGAGAAAATACCGATGTTTCGATCCCCTTTTGGTGTTGAACCTGTGCTTTTATAGGCATCGAATAGAAGAAGAGAATGGTCTTCGGCAATGACCTTCGGAAGCATATCTTCCGAAGATATCTTCCGAAGATACCTTCGGTAGTTGCCTCCGGAAGACATGCTTCCGAAGATATCTTCGGAAGAAGACATTTCGGAAGCCAGCTTCGGGGCACAACAGCTA
This sequence comes from Diospyros kaki, assembly GCA_036245055.1. Taxonomy (NCBI): domain Eukaryota; kingdom Viridiplantae; phylum Streptophyta; class Magnoliopsida; order Ericales; family Ebenaceae; genus Diospyros; species Diospyros kaki. Next base: position 13,220,116 of record BSEG01000003.1, read on the forward strand.
GAAACAGCTGTTTAAAGGCAAGCTCCTAACTCTCTCCTTACGTTCTTAAGTTCCTATGTGAGTCTCCGTTATTTTTCATACTTTAATCCCTCCCTTATCGTGACTCAGTTCCACGAATTAATAATGATAATCCGTGTGGCCACCATTGTATAACTTATATGTTAATAATGGGTCTATTGGTGATTAAATAAGTTAAGTAAATAATGTCTTGGTGTTGTTCATTCTGTCCGTCTCGAGGCTTTGCATTGCTCTACTTTCTTTGGGAATAATGTCAATCCCTTTGGGGCTAGGTTCTTAGAAGGTCGGTTATGGTTAAGTTATGGGGTTACGTTAAGAGTCTTATGAGGAAAGTGTAAGGTTCAGAAATACATATGTGGGAATAGTTTTCTATGTATCAGGAAAGATGGGAATAAGAACAGTATATGGATGTTTATGCTACAAGATGCTTGAAATTTATGAGGAAAGCTTATGAAATGTCAAGTCTAAAAGTGTCTAAGTTTAACCTTGTATAAATGTGTGTATATCTACGGGTAAGGGGTACAAAGTCACTAACTATCGACCGCGGGTCGTGGCTGTAATATCCCAGATTTTTGAACTCAAATATGAGGTGATACCTAAGGTTATTAGGTTCTAATACTTGAGGAAATAAGTTATTTCAAAGGATTATAGAAGCCTTGAGACAAAGGTTCAATTTCTGAACCAATGGCAAAATCGTAAATATTGAAGTTGGGTAAAAGTGTAATTTATTTAAAATCTTGGGGTGCTAAGTGTAATTTATCCATTTTTCAGGGACTAAAAAGTGCAATTTAAAAATAGCCCGGGGACCAAGTTGTAAGGGTCTAAGCGCAATTGCGTAAAAAGTTTGGGCCAAAGCGTCATTTCTTGAAACCTTAAAATATCGCTTCAAAATATCTTGGATTTCAAACTCAAATCAAATGTAGTTTTGGATTGCTTTAAAGTCCAAGTCCAAGTCTTTGTTAAAGTAAGTCTTCTCCAAGTCTTCTTTAAGTCTTTGTTAAGTCTTCTCCAAGTCTTTTGCTTAGTCTCCAAACTAGAGACATGTGGCAAGCTTCCATTGATTATTTTGAAGAAAAGATAAGATCACATGATGGCTCATAATTATAATACCCCATATTTTTGTAAGGTTGTCACGTATTTTAAGTGAGTTTAAAATACCGAAAATATGTTTGAATTGACAATGAGTGACCGAATCAGTCGTAGGGAGTACCCTAGAGCTTAGATACCTAAGGTTAAAGGTATATTTTTTATGAGCGTCTCGAGGCGAGATTTATGATGTTGAAAGAAATCAAATTAGAAATGATTTTCGGTTAAGTTAAGTTATAGCCTGAAAAGACCGAATGATAGTAAGGGGCTTTCGAAAAATCGTATATATTGAGTAATTTTGAGTTATTAATTTTGAAATTTTAAGTATCTCGATAAATTTGATGTTTGAGGGTGTAATTGTAATTAGAGAATTATCCAAATGAAATAAGGATAAAATTAAGAGCTTATGTGATAAAATATTGAAGTTGAGGACTTGAAATAAGGGCCAAAGTGTTATTTGAAAGAAGTTTGGGGTTTTAGCTTGGATTTCAAAAGTTTAATTCATTCTAGTTTTGGATTTCAAAAGCCATTCAAATATATCTTTGAGTCTTTGGAGTCCAAGGCTTAGATTGTGACAAGTGGCATAATGTGATTGGTTGGAGAATTTTATAAAAAAACACCATGGGTTGTTCTCAAACCATTCAAGAGAGCTTTGAGGAGTGAAGCACTCTAAGAGGAGGAGGTTGCTCTAGAGAGAGAAAATGAGGCTCGACAAGAAGGCAGGAAGAAATCGACGAAGAAGCGGCAGAGAACAAGCTTCGTCGGAGTTGAGAGTCTTCGTCGGAGTTCGCCAAAATCAATCAGCAAAAAGGTGAGGTAAGTCTGATTTTTTTTTATAATCCTTCTTGGGGCCCGTGAGGGCGCGTGAGGGGTACTTTTTACATGCAATTTTCTAGTTATGTCCCTACTTTAATACTCTTCATCCCTATATAAAAATATTTGAGGTTAGGTTAACCAAAACGTGTGTTTTCTGTAGAAACCTAGGCCGTTTGCTGTAAAATTATACCGTCAAAGAGATAACCCAACAAGGTAGGCTCCGTGAGACTCCTACACTCCAAATCCTCTTTTTATTTCTCTTATGAGAGACTTCTATTGCATGACACGTGTTTCGTGAAGTTCTTATACGTAAACTCTTATTATTCGCTTACGTGAAATCATATTGCATTTATGAACAAAATTTTCCTGAAAATATATGATGTTGGCTTTTTAACTGTTGCATTTATAAAATCCGTATGGCCATACTATTGTACCTATTTGTTGTTGGCCGAGGGCAAAAGTCAGATATCCCCCAAGAGGCGCTATGCGTGCGCCATCGAGAAAGCTCTCGTGGGGAAGACCGTGAGCCTAAGAAACAACGGATGTGGTGCTTGCATGAGTTCTAGGAAGTTAGGCCGAAGTGACATGGTTAGGGACCTCCCGAGAGGTGCTATGCGTGCGCCATTGAGAAAGCTCTCGTTGGAGGAGGCTGACGTCTTCACGAGGCACTTCGGAGTAATTCTCGTTGTTTTCTCATACATTTTATACCTGATCATGCATCGATATAAACTATTTTTTTTGGAGTTTCTCACTAGAAGATTCATCTTCTAATTGGACTATGTCCCTGGAATATTCAAACGTTCCAGGTTCATTGAGCGACTCTAAGGGAAAGAAAGTAGCTGAAGAATAAGTATAATTTGCTATCTGTAGCATGATTAGCATATTTTGTTTATGTGCGAACCTATGTAATTTTGGATATGTTAAGATGTTTAGTTATCACTTGATGATGTCCATGTAATATATTTTGTAGACGTCTTGAACAATTTTATGATAAATAAAGTTTTATGGTTGTGAACCATATCAGGTTCGATCTAGCTTCCGCATTTGAAATTTTAATGCCTGTCTTAGCTATTCAATTATTGGGTTTGTTAAGCTGAGAAGGTAAAAATTAGGGCTTTTGGAATATTGTGTGATGTGTGACAACTATTGTGATATGAAAACTTTTTATATTCCCAAAATTCTAAGTTATAACACACCCGAAAAATGTGGGGTGTTACAATAATGACCCCCTGAGGTGGCATCGCGTGATTGGCCATAAAAACTACTTACCCTCCGAGTTTGATAAAGTCTCCAAACCTTATCTTCAAGGAGACATGGCAAGCAACCATTGGACTACTTGGAAGCTAAGTTAAGGACTCATGATGACCCTTGAGGTGGCGACATGTGGTTTGTTAGAAAAGTCTATAAATAGGGGCCTATATTAATCACAAATCATTTCAAACATTCTAGAGGAGAATCTCTTCCAAATTGAGGGAAAGAAATGGGAGGGTCTTGTTCTTGAAAAAGAAGAGATAATCCTTCAAAAAGAATGAAGAAAATCGATGGAGAATCGAGGGGGAACGGGCCCTGCCAGAGTTTTCGAGTCTTTCTCGAAGTTCGTGTCAAGCAGTCAGAAAACCCATTCCCGTAGATGGTGAATAATGTCCCAACAAGGTAAACCTTAAAGGTGAGTGGTTCTTGCATGCTCCCTGATTCCTATTGATCACTCTTGGGTTCCATTTGTGGATGGTTTGTTGCTTATGTCTTATGTTCCCTTTGTTCTGAGTATATCCTTTCTACTTTGTTGCATCGAGTTTGACCATGACAGCTTTAGTGTGTGTCTTATGGTTTGCATATCATATTTCTTCTTCTTTGTTATACAACATCTCATGGTTGGTGGCTTACATCTCATATTTCCTTGCTTTGAGCATATCTTGCCCATTTTATACACATCTCGGTGTTTGTATTTGTGGCTAGTTGATGGGTTTAAAATTTGAACATGATGATTAGCAACTTGTTGGTGGAACATCACAATGATCGGGGGGGCAATCCCATGCCCAGAGGTAGGGCCGTGCCTAGAGATGAGGCGTGAGGGGTTGGATCATGATCACATGCCCAGAGGTGGGGCTTATCCTAAAGGTGAGGCTGAGATGTTCGACACGAGTGCTGGCAAGGATGATGGTGACTCGGGGAGGTTTTATATTGATATGATCTTGGAAGATTTATACTTATTTCTACATATTTCCTGGCATAACTGCATATTGCTCTTGCATGCATAGTTTCCTTTCTTGTGCCACTCACTTAGATGTAATAATCTAACTCGAGTGTTTCATACCCCTGGGATATTCAACCTCCCAGGTATATTAAACGTGCTAGGTGATCTAGGTTCCAGTTCGAGTAAGGGCAAATAGGTGGTGCTTGGCTAGCTTGGGTTTTGCAACTGGCTCTGGGTTGTATTTCATTATGTACCCTAGTAGTTCAAATGATGTGTTGTAAATAACGGCTATGATACTTAAGGTTGTAAGAGGTGTGTGTGAGTGTCCTATAGTTGTTGTACCTATAGTGATGTGTTGTGGTTTTTTTTTAGTATTGAAAGTCGTATGCATTTCTTATGCTTATAAAGGAAATCTAGTGGAAACCCCTTTATTAAGCTTTGATTAAGTTTATAGGTTCAATCCAACGCTTCTGTTGATTAAGGATTTCCAATAACGCCCGGGGTGGTAATGAAAATCATACTGCTTCATTGTGTAATTGAAAAGTGGGGCGTTATAGTGGCAGTCGATGGCTGGATGTATGGACGCTAGTCATCAGCTGTTACGATAAGCAATAGATGGGTCAGAAGAGCTGGTACTGCCAAATTCCCACCTTGGTTTATGCATACCATGATATGTTGCGTTGGGGTTGGGGTTGCACACTCATTGGGGCACATGCTTTGTGTGTGAAGGGATGAGTGCACATTGACATGACTCAGTTGGTCTAAGAGCCAACTTGGGTACTGTTGTTACCAAAATACAACAATCTATTTTTTTTTTTTGAGGATAGACGCAAGAGTCTCGAAAGTCGTGCCTTTATTGATGAAAATCTGGACGAGGAATTAGATCTGATGGAAATCCAGGTCTGATAAACCGACGGAGGTGATGGTCTGACAGGTTGATGATCTTGTGGGCAGATGATCTGGTGGTCTCAAAACGATCTGATGGCCTCAAGATGATCTGGTGGCCAAAAGTGATCTGGTGGCCTCGAGGTGATCTGGTGACCTCGAGGTGATCTGGTGGCCAAAAGTGATCTGGTGGCCTCGAGGTGATCTGGTGACCTCGAGGTGATCTGGTGGCCAAAAGTGATCTGGTGGCCTTGAGGTGATCTGGTAACCTCGAGGTGATCTGGTGGCCAAAAGTGATCTGGTGACCTCAAAGCGATCTGGTGGCCTCGGGGTGACGAGAGGCCTTGGGATGGACGAGTGGCCTTGAGCTGACGGGTGGCCTTGTGACGGACGAGTGACCTGGAGATGGACAAGTGGCCTTGGGATGACGGGTGGCCTTGTGACGGACGAGTGGCCTTGGGATGACGGGTGGCCTTGTGACGGACGAGTGACCTGGAGATGGACGAGTGGCCTTGGGATGACGGGTGGCCTTGTGACGGACGAGTGACCTTGAGATGGACGAGTGGTCTACAAAACGAGAGCACCGTTAGGGCGCGGGTGGGGGTCCCCGCGCAAACCCTCCGATGCTTAAATTAGATCTCGAGAGAAAATTCAAAATCGTACTTCAATTGCTCAAAATAGCGTACCTTGTGATGAAGGCATGATCTCGTATTTATAGCGGAGGAGAGAGAGAAGATGTGCGAGAATCTCGTGGCCCATTTCGATGATTTCGCGGCCCATCCGAGAGGAAAAAAGAGGAGAGACTGGCCCAAGCCCACTTGACCATGATCGGGTGGGGGGTCACTCGGTCATGACCGATTGGGGGGCCACTCGGTCATGACCGAGTGGGGGGGGGGCACCCGATCATGCATTCCTCTCCCCTTTTCCTTGGCTCGATTTTGAGTGGTTCCCATACCTCAACTTCATGCCCTATTTTCATAATGATTGAACGCGAATATCTCAAAACTCAAAACATAAAAGTTGTAGATAATTCTCTTAGATTTCCATAGAACTTTGAATCAGATCAATTGGAGGTCGTATGAGAAAGTTATAGCCGAAAAACTGAAGCAGTGTCATACCCACTCGGCAAAACCGAGTGGGTCATAAATAGCGAGTGGCCACTCGGTCATGATCAAGTGGCCACTCGGTCATGTCTTTTTTTGCCCAAACGAGTGGGGGGCCACTCAGTTATGCCTTCTTTTGCCCTTTTGACTTGGTTCGAGTCCATCTTCCTTCAATACTTAACTCCGAGCATTCATAGTGTAGGTGCATCAACTTCATACCTGATTTAACCTTAGATTAAGCTAGAATCTATCAAAACTCAAAACATAAAAGTTGTAGATAATTCTCTCTTCTTTCCATAGGACTTTGAATCAGCTCAATCAGAGCTCGTATGAGAAACTTATGGCCAAAAAACTGAAGCAGTATCATACCCACTCGGCAAAACCGAGTGGGTCATAAATAGCGAGTGGCCACTCGGTCATGTCTTCTTTTCCCGAACGAGTGGGGGGCCACTCGGTTATGCCTTCTTTTGCCCTTTTGACTTGGTTTGAGTCCATCTTCCTTCAATACTTAACTCCGAGCCTTCATAGTGTAGGTGCATCAACTTCATACCTGATTTAACCTTAGATTAAGCCAGAATCTATCAAAACTCAAAACATAAAAGTTGTAGATAATTCTCTCTTCTTTCCATAGGACTTTGAATCAGCTCAATCAGAGCTCGTATGAGAAAATTATGGCCAAAAAACTGAAGCAGTATCATACCCACTCGGCAAAACCGAGTGGGTCATAAATAGCGAGTGGCCACTCGGTCATGTCTTCTTTTGCCCGAACGAGTGGGGGGCCACTCGGTTATGCCTTCTTTTGCCCTTTTGACTTGGTTCGAGTCCATCTTCCTTCAATACTTAACTCCGAGCCTTCATAGTGTAGGTGCATCAACTTCATACCCAATTTACCCCTTGATTAAGCCAGAATCTATCAAAACTCAAAACATGAAAGTTGTAGATAATTCTCTCATATTTCCATAGGACTTTGAATCAGCTCAATCAGAGCTCGTATGAGAAAGTTATGGCCCAAAAACTAAGGTGGTGTCGTACCCACTCGGCATAACCGAGTGGGCCCTCCCCACTTGGTCTCGGCTCGATCTCTTGCTCCTTCGGCTTACTTCCTTGATCTCCTACAACCCGTTGGGCCTTTGGGCTTCATGTCCATGTCTCAAGACTATTTTTTAGGTTTTGTGATTCTCCATGTTTACAGGGCATATCAGGTACTTTAGGCAAGCATATGCATTTACAACATTTTGCATGTGTGCATTAGTATGTGGGCGTAGCATGGCCTGATGCTTAGTTTATGGGGGCCTTGTCATCATGTTTATGCTGCAGATGCCATTGCATTTCTTATGTGTTGCATTGCATGGTGAGGATGAGTGATTATGAGAGGTGGGTTCGGCCCATAAGTCTGTGGGGATGCCAACGACAGCAATATGTTTATGTATGGTGTTAGGAAAAGGCATAAATGACAGGAAAAACCAATTGATGACCTGTGGGAAATGATCTGGTGTATACTCCACGGGTGTTCTTTGAGACTTTGGGGAATGATCTAGTGTGTACCTCAGAAGTCTATGGTAGCCTATATTGGGCTGCTAACAAGTTTGTATGCAGGACTTGGGTGCCAATGCGTTTATTTTATGTGGGCCCAATGACCATTTATGTGCAGTTTACTTTATGTTTATGCATTTAGAGCTAAGGCATGTACTGAGTATGGCATGATATGATGTTGCATGGGCATGTAATGCATGGGATGTTGGGGAAGTCTATCTTCAACCTGTAGGCTTTCTTTCTTGAGCTTGCTGAGTCTTGTGACTCACCCTTGCTTTCCATCATTTCAAGTAAGAGAATCGCCTGAGATGTTAGCTACGTTCGACGGGGATTCGGTCCAGATAGCAGGCGTAGAGTTCTCCCAAAACTGGGTCCTGGGTGTTGTTTTGGTTTTATCAGGTTATGTAACCGAGTCATGGGACATGGTATGTACAGTTATGTAAGGATGCTCATGAAATGTTATGTAGTAAAAAAGCTATGATTTTTATTGTGTTGAGCTTGATGTGTGTTTATAGTGTGTGCAAATGTTCTATATCATTCAAGTAATGACCCTCTCACGGATCTTCTATGCTAGCGAGGGCTCGGGGAGGTGGGCCGTTACACTGAGATCACATAAGATGTTCGCCTCACGTCAGAGGTCAATGGATCCCATCAACGATCACCTGCATCTATACTCCATTAAACAAAGACCATACAAGGAACATTCCCACCTCATATTTGGGCAGTTCTGCGTAACGACAAATCTTTGACACTAGCGTACAAGACAACTGTATCACCTTTAGTCTGAGAACCAGTTACACAATCGAATGCCAATAACAAATCATTAATCCTCGCAGCCATGTGATATGTTACATGCATCATATTCGATAGATGTTCAACCAACACCTGTACACATGTCTATTATCTCTATCTCATTCAATATGGCATGTGACTCATCATCCATTATTATTAGCATCACATACTAATTGTGAGAAATAGTAGACACCCAAGAGGGGGTGAATTAGGTTTTCAAAGACTTTTCTAGATTTTAAAAAATCTTTGAATAAAATAGTTTAAACTTTTTCAAACTAATACTTTAAATATATCCTTGATTGAAAAATATAAGTATAAACTAAATTTAACACAAAATGATTTACTCGTTTAGAGTTTTAGACATCTGTTGCTAAGAGTATTAAAATAGATAATTTTGCTCAAAGAAAACACTTGTTGAAAAAAGAATGAAAGTTTTGAATGTTGGTCCTTTAAGGTATGGCCACTCAAGAGGGGGAGTGAATTGAGTGATTAAATTTTTTGTAATTTTAATAAATATTCTTAATTAATGATTTTATTGGAGAATATATATTTAATAAATATAATAAATTATGTTTGAGGTTAATAATAAATGCAAGTCATAAGATACAATAAGAATAAATAAAATGAGGCACAAAACAATTTATAGTTATTCGGTGTCTCCACACACACCTACTCCATTCTCTCAAAGTATAACCATCCTTAGGGTTCCACTAAACTAATTTAACTAAGGTTTTCACACTAACTCACCATAGAAACTAGATACATATCTAGATTACAACGGGTTCTAGGAAATCACTACACCAAGGTTTCCACCTTAGCTTACCTTGTAAACTAGATTCACCTAGATTTTAACGATTCTAGAAAACTTATACAATCCACAACAATAGTTTAAATGCTTACAAATAATTTGTCTACACTTGGACAAAAATAAGCCATTAAGTACAAAATATATAAGGCAATAATATTTAAATAAATAAATAAATAGTGACCTCGGTTTGAATGGAGAAGATCAGATTCTACTTTGCGATCTCTTTTTTTTTTTCCTCTTACCTTGTGCCTCTTCGGTGGATGTGCAATAATACTTTGAGAGCCTTAGATTGCTTGAATGTTAGTTTGAGAGTGTTTGGGATCTTTTGGATGCTTTGGATATGCAATATGCTCAAGAGCCCAATGCCTGCATATCACAATCACATATCGGAGTTCCCGAGCCAAAGCTACCTAGAATTGAGCTCCACTCATAGTTATCGAGGGCCAACTCCATACCACATCATAAAGTAATCATGCAATGGCATAGTAAGTATCAACGTGATACATTGACTCCCATAAGTTAGGCATCAGGCTATGCTTGCCCCACAAAAGAATACACATCTAATGCAATGCTTGTGCACCTAGTCATTTTAAGATGTACGTGTCCAAGCATTCATAACTTATGTTTCCTCCAATGATGCAAGTCTGGTCCCATGCACTACAATGCCATGCAATATGTCACATAATGGTAAAGCTGGTCGATAGTGACCAGGCACCGGTCGACAGTCCGTGACTAAGAGCAAGCAATTGACGTGCTTCCTTAGACCAGTCGACAGTTCACTTTAGTGTCACCAAACGATCAATACTTTACTTCACTAGTTGACAACTCCTGCACCCTGTTACAATAGTTCACATTTGTGGGAATCCATTACCACAATCAACCCCTCCAATCCTCTAAGAAATTAGTCTCAATTTGGTTCGGCATCATTCCCAAAAAAATAGGGGCAATACAAACCTTATAAGCATTTAGAAATAAAATCCCAAGAAATCTCTTATTTAACTCAAACCCATAATCCAAAGAAACCAACTCCATAGATTTATAAAAGAGGGACAAAGCGCACCCACATAAATAAAACTTGGAACCAAATCGGGGTAGGAGAGGGAATAAAACGTGAAAAGTGAAGATAACTTACCTTTTTATAGAAGATTCCAATTGTTCTGCTCACAAGCTGCAAAATAATATTTTTATCAAAAATAACGAGATCATTGTCTAAAAATTAAATTTAACCGCACAGAATTCCCAATAAATATTTTTCCCACTTATCGGGCTTTCTTAAATTTCAGTTGTGTAAATTTCTCTCCAATTTTTCCTTGATTTATCTCCTCTTTCCTGTTGCTACTTGTGGCTTCTTCTCTAAATTTTTCCTCTCCAATTTCCCTTTTGTTTGTTGCAGATTGCACACAATATATAGCAAGAAATGGTGACATAAAAGCCACAAAAAAGAAGTGGCTGGAAGCTGGCTGCGTGGCAGCCAGCAACACCACTATCTTCCCTCGAAACGTCATTTTGGATGAAAAATTCGTTCCTTTTTCTTTCCCTAGCCGCTAGCGCCAAGCCTCGAACTCACGCCCCTGACTGCCTCTTTGTGCACGCGTGTTGTCTGCTCCACAAGCCTCCTCACTTAAAATTTTCATATTTGAAACTCAAATATTTGAAGACTTAGCATAATATACGTTTGAAAATTTCTTTTCAAGGATGTATGCAAAAGAAAACTCAAATTTCAAGATATGCATATAGCTATCACAATGTATATGAAAATATCGTGGATGATTTTTTTAAAAATTATCGTGTATGTTAAAAATTAGAGTCCCAACAAAATTAATAGTTCACTCAAATAATACTTCTTATGTTAATCGAGTAATATCCTACGTTACTTGAGTAATTTTCCTAAACCTCACATTTTCTACTTAGGTCACTTGATTAACTTTCCTATACTTATCAAGGAGAGTCTAATAAATTTTAAACCTAAGATAAACAAATAAACTTATATGTGTTGGGTCCTAATGATGGTAAATATATCCCAAGAGGGGGGTGAATTGGGATTAGGTAGATTTTCGATAATTTAAAACTTTGATTGTTGGAAGAATACTAGGTTTCGAAATCTAGGCTATAAGTTTCGAAATAATTCTTTCTGTTAAGTAGGTTTCGAAACCTACTATATATGTTTCGAAATATACTTCATTGTTTTACAAGTTTCGAAATATGCAATGTATGTTTCGAAATCTACTTCACTGTTTTGCTTAGTTTGAAATCTTTTGACTTGTTTTTCAAACTAATGATCTTTGGTAAAGATGATATACATAAATAAGATTATACCAAAGATATTTGTATATCAAAGATATGTTTTCTATGTATGTGTATAAGCTTATGCTCAAGAAAACTATTTTAGCCTTTGATAGCAAAACTTATGAAAACATGTGCAATAGGCAATAATGATACATGAAAGCTAAATAACACTTGCACACAAGATTTATAGTGGTTCGGCACTCGTCTACTCCACTACCTTCAAGCTTACCCACTTGAAGGATTTTGCAATCCCAATCACTTTTACTTAGTGATCGCACAATAAGGGTTTTACAACGGTTCACCCAAAAACCTTACAAAGTGAGTTTTTACGGGCTCAACTCAAACCTAGCACCAAGTGAGTTTTAGGCTCAACTCAAACCACAATGAGTTTTAGACTCAACTCAAACCTTTACACCAAATGAGTTTTTAGGCTCAACTCAAACCACAATGAGTTTTAGGCTCAACTCAAACCTTTACACCAAATGAGTTTTTAGGCTCAACTCAAACCTTACAATATTCAAGATAAATAAAGTTTATCTTTATAACCCAATGGAATGTATAACAATGAATATCTTACCAATGTGGTTGTACAAACCTCTTAACTTGAGGTGAGGAGAGCTGGAGGATGATGCTCGTTGTTTGCACTTGCTTCTCCTTTTCACATCACAATGCACACCAATGAATGAATGGATCTTCTTGAGAGCTTCTCAAACGAATTTAGATCATTTGTGCTTGTGTGTGTGTCTCTAGTGTGTGTTCTCTCTTTGTATCTTGTTCTTGCTCTATCTATATCTATCAATCTCTTCTTGTCTTCAAATACCTGCTATTTATACCAAAATAAAGAAATCTAGCCGTTTATAGCCGTTAGAGACAAGAAAGCAGAGTAGGTTTCGAAACATGCAAAGTGTGTTTCGAAACATGACAATTTTACACATAAGTTTCGAAACATTGAGAACAAGTTTCGAAACATACAACAGACAAGCACTTAGAGACAGCAGATAGTGGGAGACAGAATCTTCAGCCCACTTTGAATAAAATATAAGCACTAGCATTCAAATTTGAATTTGAATCTCATAGCATGGAGAATGCATTAAACAAATGATAGAGAAGCATTTTAATAAATACAAAGTTGCAAAACAAATGCATCTCGGTTTTCAAATGAATCTGCTGACAGAATGTCAGAAGTTTCGAAACATGACATGATAAGTTTCGAAACATGCCTCACTGGAGAAGAAGTTTCGAAACATGATGCACATAAGTTTCGAAACATGGCTCTCTGAAAATGAGGTTTCGAAACATGATATGGAGGTTTCGAAACATAGTCCGAAACCTGTTTTGAAAAGACATGTAATGCATAGATGTTTCGAAATAGCATACATGAAAACATTGAAAACCATTTCAAAGGGGTTTCGAAACATGCATAGAAAGTTTCGAAACATGCATAGAAACATGACACAGTTTCAGAAACATTTGAAATCACATTCACAGCATGTATGTACATCACAGGTTATTTCCATTTCTGTAGTTTAAGTAAATGTCCACATTTTAATTTATTTATATTTTACCTTCATTTACTTTAATACATAAATGTAAATAACGAAGTACCCCCTATTTGGATTCAATAAAAATACTTAAAAAATTAAAATCCAAATATATAAGAAAGTAGATTTTGGGTTTTAGTACAAACTCAAGTTTTAGCAATAAACCCACTTCCAAAATATATACTTTCTATTTAATGAAAAATTCATTAAAAATTGTTTTAACTATAATAAATGATAGATATCAAATTACTGGGAGTTTGTTTTCTAAAAAGAAAACTATTTCTTATACTTCTCCTTATAAGGTGCTAATCTCCCAGACTTAGCCAAAAACAGGGTTTTCAGTTTCAGACAATGAAACTTGATATTGAAATTGATATATGTTGAAGACCACATACTTGACTCATGACTTAAGGATTAAACCAATATATGTTTTTCATCATTAAAACTATTGTACAAAAAGTACAACAACAATATGTAATTCCTAACAAAATTATTTCATGATTTTGAAAAGCATTTAAATGCTCCCCCTCAATATATGCCATGCAACACGTTAATGTTTTATGGGAGTAGTACAAGAGCATAAAAGTACTTTTCTTTGACTTATAAGGGCATATTTCAATACTTCCATTTCTTTGTTAAGATTTTTAAAAAATAATTTTTAATATTAATTTTTCTCTTAAAATTAATCATTTAAGCTTTTAAAAAATCCTTCTTATTTTTCAAAAAATTTGCTTCATTTTCTAGAGATAAAATTTTCTTTTTTAACACATTATTTTTCAAACTTAATTTCTTAAAATCACGAGTTAATTCATCAAAATTATCAATATCAATAAAGAATTACTCAAGACATATGTCAAATTAAACCAATCAAAATTTTGAGAATCCTTCCATCATCACATGCTAAAGCAAGGATGTTCAACAAGGAAGAAATTAAGCATGTGATGGCATATGATATATTTCATTATTAAAACTTGATTTCTCATTTAATTTATCCAAGAATAGCATTTTAAAATCAAGAGATAACAACAGATTCACTAATGGCATAAAAGTTTTACATAAATATCAAAACATCAAGTAAGTGAGCATATCTCAACCATACTCTACCTTTACATGAAGTTGGTATCCATTTAAGGCCTTGTTATAGCCTCAGAGGTGTCCACTTCCTTGTAGCTTTTGAGTATGATTCCATGGTTGATTTATGCACACATACAACTTTAGGAGAATATTTTGGTATCCAAACTTGCTTGGATCTTTGGGGGTTAGTATGAGAAACATTAGATACCTTAGGTCCCTAGGAATCCATTCCATGTTAGGACTACTAGATGATTTTCTTTTAAAAGGACAATAAAATGCAATGTGACCTATCTGCAACAATAAAAACATGTAATATCATGAGAGTTGTGTAAATATAAGCTTTTAACATTTGTTCTTTAACCATAAAAATTTTGAACACGTTTATCATGATCACATTATTTGAAATCTTCATTTTTAAAATAGGATTTCCATTTAAAGCACTATTAGAAGATTTCAATTGAGTTTCTTTTAAATCTTTTGTTAATAAAAATTCCTTATTGGAAGCAAGAATAGTTCATTCTTTGATTGTAAAAGTTCCAACTCATTTGATAAAGAGTTAAGTTGATTTTGAAGAGTTTTATTTTTCAAATATAGTTTTCAAAATGAATATATAACTCATTAAAAACATTAAGTAGCTCTTCTTTAGAAAACTCATCATCCCTATCATCATCAATAGCATAAGTAAAAGTAGAGGTTACCTCCTCTTCTTTCTTAACCATGAGACACGTGTTTGAATTTGAGCTTTCTCCTCCTGAGACATAGGAGTTGTATTTCTCTTTAGCTTGTTGATAACTCTAGAGATTTTCAACTTGCATACTTTCATCAACATGCTCACAAGTTTCATTAGATAGATATAATGAATCAATGATATTCAATACATTAATAGCATTTAAACACTTCAAAATATTTGCATAAATAATTTCATGCAAAGCTTGATGCAAAATTTTCACTACTTTGATATTTAAAACAAAATAATTTTTATCATCTTCATTCCAATCAAATTTTGGTTTTGAAATTCCACATCTTAAAATCAATGGATGTTAATAAAATACAAATTTATTTTCTCCAAAAATCACAATATGAACTATCAAAATAAAAAGACTTATCCATAGAATAATCTTCCTTACGTACAAAAATCTTCATGAATGCCATGAATCCCTCATTAGGTTGTTAAAATTGAAAAACAAGTAGATAAACCTTGGTATTAATTGTTAGGTTTATTCAAATATATCATCACCTAAAAGAGAGGGCGAATTGGATATTTTAAAAATTGATTTCAAATTTACAAACTTTTACTTGAATGAGATTTTAGTGCAAAACAATAAATGTAAAATGAAGTTTTTGAAACTTGAAAAGTCTAAAGTAAAAAAGAAATCAACACACGATCTATATTAATTTGGTTCAACCGGTCTAATCCACTACCTTAACTCTTCACAAAATGTTTTCAAAATCACTAAAATCTCCTATTTAACTAAGTAAGCTTTCTAACAAAACTGCTAAAAATTACAATCCCTTACTTATACAATAGTAAGACCTCCAACACAACTACTAGGAAATACAATAGTAAGTTACAATGAGATGATTCAAAAGATATAAACTCTCAGTTATAATACTATCAAATAAAAATACAAAGCCTAAAACAAAATAATATAAATGAAATCTATGGTCTTATGAGGGAAAAATAAAAACATAAGCACTAGTGAGAAGATGAATAATAATCACTTCATTTCCATCCATTAGCCTTTCTAGTGCTTTGAAGAATATGGTCGTTGGAGGAAAAGAGCCTGCAAAAACTAGTCATTAAAATACATAGTGAAGGAAAATGTTGATAATTTTACCGAATCAATCAATAGTTTTCTTTGAGAAATTTGAAGCACATAATGACTTTGAATAAATAGTCGACTATTTTATAAAGAGGTCAACTTCTTTGACAAACGATCAACAATTTAAAGCAACAAGTTGACAAATTTGAGAGAAAGTCGACACTATATAATCAACATCGACAAAATTTGAATTTACAAACAATCAACTGAGAGCATAAAAATTTCCAATGGATGGTTTTAAGGACTGCTGACAGTTTTTAGCCAAAGGCTATAAACAATCGACTGTTTTCACAAGAAAGTCAGTAATTCTGTTCATATGTTCAGCCCAAATGACTCAAGACTAAAACGATTGACAATTTTCCCCACATGGTCGACATATTTGCCTTATACTTTTAAAAGATGTGTATAATTATAAAAGAATTCTTAACACATCTCATACAAAAAATCATTTGATTTCAAAATCATTTTTCTTAACTGAAAAGATGATGATTTCTAATATAAAGAGATTGATACTAAGAATTTTATATGAATTGACAAAATTTTTTGAACAACCATTAGGCAATAAATGGATTTTTGATTTTCCATTTTTAGGAATATATATTTTATTTTGATTATGAAAATGTAGATAACATGAAAATATTTTTCATCATCAAAAATGAAAATTTTCATTATGAGAGTACTTTCCATCAAAGAAATTCAATATGATGATTTTTATCAAAAATAAGTAATTACGAGGTTTTTCATTATCAAAATAATATCAAAGTCAAATAATTTTAACACATTTCATACCAATAATTCATTTGATTTCAAAATAACTTTTTTTTGATACCATAACGTTATTTTTCAAGATGAAATATTGCCCACAAAAGATTTTATATTGAAAGAACACTTAATATAAAAGAACATTTAGGATTTTTATCGTTTGGCATCAATGAAAAATATATAAAGACTTTGAATAACAATATTTCAAAACCATTTTAGATATTTTACAAATTGATCTCACTAATCATTTTCAAATTCTAAAAAGACTGACCAAATACTAAAAGACTAATCAGTGTGTCGGCTCCACAAAGAAAGAGAAGAAAAAAAAAAACAAATCCTAGGAAAGAAATATAGAACAGCAGTGTTCCCGACTGAACTCATTTTCACATTCACAATATTTAACTTTTCCATGTGAGCTCCACTTTTATTTGCTCTTCATCTAAAGGTGGGGAAAGATGCCAAATTAATGGGCTTCACCTTAGCATCAGATTAGAACTATAATCATTTCAGCCTCAAATTAGCAGATAATTTCCAGTAATTAGATATAAAATATAAATATAGGGAAGACGTAATACATTAGTTCTAAAACAAGGAAATTTCCTACCTGCTGATATGCATGAAAGCAGAATGTAGCAAGGAGAGACATAATATAAATTTATCACATTGCTATTTTGAATTTACTGGATGTTTATACAGAAGTATACATGATGTTCTGTTAGTGACATGTTGGATGTTGGTGTTCTTTTCTTGGTTGTTGATTGTGAATATAATGTTTGTGTCCTGAGACACCTTGGTTGTTGATTGTGAATATAATGTTTGTGTCCTGAGACACCTTTGTGCTTAATATTAATGCAGGGCGGGCAGAGAAACTCACAATTGGCAGTAACCAGCCAGTTATGATGTTGTGGCTTTGGATTGACCAATTGTAGATTGGTTGTAACTCGCTCATGTCGGTGGCGAGTTACAGTGTCGCTTGCTACTCCAAGTAGCGAGATTGGAATAAAAAAGGACAAATAAAAAACCCATCTCGCTACTGAGAAAAGCATGTCGTAAAAAAACTCACTTTTCCTGGCAGTTTGCCCCGTTGGCCCCATTTCCAACGTGGACCGCCCCGGCGGAAGATTTGTAATAGTTTGCTAAATTGTATGAAAGCTGTAGTATTTTGCAACTACGGGTAGCTACACCTTTTTCACTTATGCACGAGGTCACGGTGGGATTAACTTTCTGTTTTGGCATAGTATGCAGGAAGTCATCCCCACTACGCTGCATATGAGTACAAGTACACTAACAAATGTTTAATTCAGTCAACTCCACTCATTTTGCAGTTTGGACTAGAGCTTATATGTTCAGGTATGAACTACACCTATAAAATGTATTGAATCCAATATCATATTATAAATCACAGTATATAGTAATCTTATATGCAACAATTAATGGTACAATTTATATATTGTGTGTCGCCTGCGGCTACAGTATTTGGTATTCAAATGCTAGCCTATCCACTCCAACAAGATCCCAATAGTGTGACCAAGGATGGGCTAATTATGAAATTTGAGTACAAAGGTCAATACGTATTCATACTGTTTACGAGTCCACTTTAACATTTTATAGTAGGCAAAGCATGTTCAAATTTTCTAATATTGATCTGAAACTTGTTGAAATCCAAAATTTGAAAAATGAAGTACCCATAAGGAGTAATGTAAACAATATTTTTTTAGTTATATTCACACAAACATAGCTACCATACATACACGCAACAACATCTTGTAAATAAGTTTAGAAGCTTACTTGATTCTTTTGATATTTTCTCTGCACTGCACATGATCTTCTTCAGTTAAATTGAGACTGCAATTCACCTTGAGAAGAAATAGGAAATAAGTTTATCTCGTCAATGGATGCAGTGGATATTATCCCAACAGTAGACTCCAATACCCTTACTGCTTAAATATTCCTTCATATTAGATAAATAAGGGAGTCTAACCAGCATTTAAACCCAAGGAGCATCATTGCATAAACACAGATCAATATTCACCATTTCATCTAATCTGCATTCGCATCTTCATTGTTGACTTGCATGAAAATCCGTTTGTTTGGGTGTAAAATGTTCTCTGTGAAAACATTTAACTTTTTTTCGGTATTTGGTTGACAAAAAAGGACCAAATGATGTAAAATGACTTGCCAATTCAAAATCCACAGGTCATTTTTCACTAAAGCTAATAAAATAATTTTTTCTTTCATTAAAACATCTCTACACATTTGTATATGCGTGTATCATAAATAAATACATATATAGATACATGTAACATGCACATATACATATACACACACATTCATATACATATACATACACATGCGGCTGCACATAAATATACATACACATGTACACGCAGATGTATATACATACATACATGTATACATGAAGGCATAAGACATAAATATGCCCTCAAACTTTTTCCTTATAGCCATTTGGTCCCCTCAAATTCCAAGTGGACTCATGCCCCTGAACTTTCAATTTTGCTACAATTACCATTAGATTGAGACAAGCCTCAACCGATCACTCAAAAATAGGACCCAAAATAGAGCCAAGACATTCACAGTGCATACATAGTAGCGAGGCATGCAAATAAACCAAAACAAAAACAAAACCATACACAAGGCACAAGAAATTTTACCGTAGTTCACCTGTTAAGGAGGGCTACATCCACGTTGAGCTCTAGCAAAGAGAGCTCACTGCACTATCAGGTCAAAAACAATTACAGCCTCAATATACAATCACTTGCTCTCAACTCATTGTACAAAAACAACTTTCTACTCAAATCTGCCCCATAACCACAGAACTAAGGTTAGAACTAAGGTTAGAGGCTAAAATAACAGAGAAATGGCTCTGATACCACTGTTATTCACGGTTAGGGTTTTTTGGAGCCTGTGCGATTTCATCTTTTGAGGTCTTGGATTTGATACCACTATTATTCACGGTTAGGGTTTTTTTGGAGCTTGTGCGATTTCATCTTCTAAGGTCTTGTTTTTCTTTTTTTTAGCCTCTAACCTTAGTTTTGTGGTTATGGGGCAGATTTGAGTAGAAATTTGTTTTTGTACGGTGAGTTGAGAGCGAGTGATTGTATATTGAGGCTGTAATTGTTTTTGACCTGATAGTGTAGTGAGCTCTCTTTGCTGGAGCTCAACGTGAATGCAGCCCTCCTTAACGGGTGAACCACAGCAAAATTTCTTGTGCCTTGTGTATGGTTTTGTTTCTGTTTTGGTTTATTTGCATGCCTTGCTACTATGTATGCACTGTGAATGTCTTGGCTCTGTTTTGGGTCCTATTTTTGAGTGATCGGTTGAGGTTTGTCTCAA
The DNA here is from genome assembly GCA_036245055.1 of Diospyros kaki. Taxonomy (NCBI): domain Eukaryota; kingdom Viridiplantae; phylum Streptophyta; class Magnoliopsida; order Ericales; family Ebenaceae; genus Diospyros; species Diospyros kaki. Next base: position 13,240,191 of record BSEG01000003.1, read on the forward strand.
CCTAACAGTGGTATCAGAGCCATTTCTCTGTTATTCATGGTTAGGGTTTTTTGGAGCCTGTGCGATTTCATCTTCTGAGGTCTTGTTTTTCCTTTTTCTTGTGTTAGTCTAAGGCGCTGGGATTTGCTGTGAGTCTCTGTCAGTCAACGGTTTACTGTGAGAGTCTCAGTCAGCGTCTAGGGTTTTAGGGTTTCTTCGTACAAAGCGAAGATGACAACAACCCGATTTGAAATCGGTACATTTGATGGAAAAAGCAACTTCGGTAGTTGGAAAAAGAAGATGAGAGTCCTGCTCTCTCATCACAAAGTGCTTATCGCACTTGAGGCTGGCGACAGAAAGTGGTCGGCAGATCAGTTGGCCAGAATTGATGAAGTAAGGGAAGAGGCATTTAATCTCATTTTTTTACACCTTGGTGATAGTGTTATTCGTAAAGTTGATGGCATGAATACCCCCATTGAATTGTGGAACAAATTTGAATCATTATATTCTGTATTATCTGCTCCTAACTTAGTTTATTTAAAGGGTATGTTATTCAATTTTAAAATGAATGTTTCTAAATCTATGGATGAAAACATAGATGAGTTCACCAAGCTAGCTTTACTGTTAAGAGGTACAGATTAAGCCCTGGGTGATACCAGTGAGGCTATGATCCTTTTAAATTCTCTACCTGATGAATATAATATTGTTAAGCATGCTCTTCAATATACTGGAATTGTACCTAGTCTAGACTTAGTTATATCTGGAATTAAAGCTAGGGAGCTTGAATTAAATGCATCTAAAAGACTTGCTAATAACTTGTTTGTGAAAGGTAAGTTCGAAAAGAAAAAAAATACAGGTAATAAGAATCAAACTGGGAGTTTTGGGAACAAGGGTAAAAACAAACAAAAGAAGGGCAAACAAAAACCTAAGTGGAAGTGCTACCATTGTGGGAAAGAGGGACACATTAAAAAATATTGTTATGATCTTTTAAGAAAACAGAAACAAGAGGGTAATGCTACCATAGCTGCTAGTAATTCTAACATGATAGCTGAAGTTCTTACTGTTTCTAATGAAACTGTCACTAACGAATGGATTATGGACTCTGAATGTTCTTTCCATATGTGCCCTAATATTGCATGGTTTCAAAACTTTAGTAACAAAGAATCTGGCACTGTTTATATGCGTAATAATCAATCATGTAATGTAAAAAGGATAGGTGACATAACCATTAAAATGCATGATACTTACTAAGGTTAGATACGTGCCTGGACTAAAACGAAACTTAATTTCACTTGGTACTCTTGATGAATTAGACTATTCTTATACTGCTGAAAATGGCTTCATGCATGTGTTTAAAAACAATGACCTAATTCTAACTGGAACTAAAAGGCATGGCTTATATGTGTTAGATGGTTGCTCTATTTCTCCTATTTCTACTGCATGCATAGTTAAAACTGATAAGATAGATCTCTAGCATTTGAGACTTGGTCACATGAGCCAGAAAGGTCTGCAGGCATTGTCAACTCAAGGTTATCTTGAGTCAGTGACTGCAAAGTCCCAAAATTTTTGTGAGCCTTGTACTCTAGGCAAGTAACACAGGATGAGCTTCCATAAAGAAACTCACCTGGCGAAGGTATGCTTAGAGTACTTGCATGCAGACTTATGGGGTCCTTCTCAAACACCAACTCTTGGTGGCAACAGGTATTTCTTATCCATTGTTGATGACTTTACTAGAAAGGTGTGGGTGCTCCCTCTTAGGACTAAAGACCAAACATTAGAAAAGTTTAAAATATGGAAGGCTTTAGTCGAAAATCAAACTGATAAGAGGATTAAATTTCTAAGAACAGACAATGGATTAGAATTCTGTAATAGAGATTTTGATGAATTCTGTAATTCACAAGGCATCACTAGGCACAAAACTGTTAGGCACACACCCCAACAGAATGGGGTTGCTAAAAGAATGAACAGGACTCTCCTAGAGAAGGTTAGGTGTCTAATGTTCACAGTCAGTATGCCTAAATCCCTTTGGGGGGAAGCCCTATCCACTACTGCCTACCTAATTAACTGAAGCCCTTCAACTGTTTTAAATCTAATGTGCCCTAAGGAAAAATGGTTAGGAAGGAAAATGAACCTAAATCACTTAAAGGTTTTTGGATGTCAAGCCTATGTCCACCAATCCATGGGAAAGTTAGACCCTAGGTCCTCAAAGTGTGTCTTTGTAGGATACCAAGAAGGAACTAAAGGCTACAGGTTATGGAATAGAAGTTCTGGAGGTGTTAAAATAATTATAAGCAGGGATGTTATATTTAATGAAAGTGTTTTCCCTTGCAAACTAGAAAACTTAGAAATAGATCCTAAACCTAATGCGCCAGAAGCTGTTGTGATAGGTAGTGATACCCAGTTTCAGGTGGAGCAGCCATCAGGTATACCTGACTTGCCGGCAGCTCCAGCCCCTGTCAATCCCAACTCTGGAAGTGACTCATCCTCTGATCATGAAAGTGATCATGAGGAATCAACTAAAGTCCCTGAGGCTGAGGTGGAGCATCATGACTCCCCTCAGCAAAACTTGAGGGACTATTAGTTAGCCCGAGATAGGAGCAGGAGGTCAGTAAAACCTCCTGTAAGATATGCATATTCAGACCTTGTCTACTGTGCTTTAGTGGCAGGGATGGAATTGAGAGGCAGTGAGCCTACCTCTTATGATGAGGCTATTAGCTCTCAAGACAGCCCAAAGTGGCAGTGTGCAATGGAGGAAGAAATGGCCTCCTTGATAACCAAAAATACCTGGGAATTGGTCCCAAGACCTCAGAAGCAAAAGCTGGTGAAGTGTAAGTGACTGTTCAAAATCAAAGAAGGTATGTTACCCACTGATCCCTTAAGATTTAAAGCTAGATTAGTTGCTAAAGGATTTACTCAAAGGGAGGGCATTGATTATACTGAAATATTTTCACCTGTTGTTAAGTTTAAAACTATTCGTATGATGCTTGCTATAGTTGTTCATTATGATTTAGAACTAGAACAGCTAGATATTAAAACAGTCTTCCTGTATGGAGATTTAGAAGAATTAATCTATATGGAATAGTCTGTTGGTAATGTTAACAAAAAACATCCTGATCATGTTTGTTAAAAAGGCCTCTGTATGGTCTAAAACAGCCCCCACGTCAATGGTACAAGAAATTTGACAATTTTGTGATTGGAATTGGTTTTGTGAGGAGTGAATATGATAATTGTCTTTACTTTATTCTCTCTAATATCCCTGTATATTTATTGTTGTATGTTGACGACATTTTGTTGATTAGCAAATTTAAGTCTAAGATAAATGAATTAAAATCAATATTGAACACAAACTTTGATATGAAAGACTTAGGTCCTGCTAGGAAGGTTTTAGGGATGGTAATTGAGAGAAATAGAAGTAAAAATTGTCTAAAAATTCACCAACATGATTATTTACTAAAGGCTGTACAGAAATTTGGAATGTCAAATTGCAAGCCAGTAAATACACCCATAGGAGGTCACTTTATTTTGTCAAAAGCCCAATGTCCATCATCAGATTCTGAAAAGTTAAAAATGGAATCGATTCCTTATGCTAATGTAATTGGAACCATCATGTATTCCATGATTAGTACCAGGCCAGACCTTGCTTATACAATCTCTTTGCTTAGTAGATATATGTCTAACCCTGGGAAACATCATTGGGAAGCCTTAAAATTTTTACTGAGATACATTAAGGGCTCTTTAAATGTTGGTTTAAATTACATGAAAAGATCTGATGCGCTTGATCTGGTAGGGTTTGTAGATTCTAATTTTGCAGGAGACCGAGACTCAAGAAAATCCACCACAACTTATTACTTCACCCTAAGTGGTAATTGTAACAACTGGAAGTCTCGGTTGCAGCCGCTACTTACACTGTCTTCCATTGAGGCTAAGTATGTTGTTGTAACGGATGCTTTTAAGGAAGCCATCTGGCTTCAAGGGCTCTTGACAGAAATTCACATATTACAAGGTAAGGTGGTGGTTTTTTCTGATAGCCAAAGTGCTATTCATTTGTGTAAAAACCTTATATACCATGAAAGAACAAAACATGTAGATGTTAAATACCATTATGTAAGGGACCAAGTAGCCAAAGGAAAGGTATTTATTCAAAAGGTCCCTATAGAAAACAACCTAGCTGATATGGGAACAAAAATTGTGACTGCAGCCAAGTTCAAACATTGTTTGAACTTGCTGCATGTCATAGTTGGTTGAAAATAACCAACATGAGTAATGAAGGCAAAGATTGTAGCATGTTGCACTGTTGGTGTCTTGTCCCTTAAAGTTTAAAGCTTCAAGGTGGAGATTGTTATATTATTGTGAAGCTTCAAAATGCTGTTTTATCGGAAGGGCTGGATGGTCTTTTTGGCAACCCACAAAGCTGCCCGAAACGCTGCCGTTTTAGGCTCTGGGTGGATAGCCAAAACGGAAAACCCCTTTGCCGTTTTGCTTAGCGTGCTTACCTGTCGTTTTGCTTACTGCTTACCCGATCGTCGATGTGGCCTGCTGTGCCTTTATACGATTTGATCTCCACCACTGGTATCTCCTTTATATCCTCAACAGTGGCCTTGAGATCCTCACGACGCACAGCCTCCGATTATATTCCTCATGTTTGGTTTGCTCTATTCACTCTCTGTACAGTTTACGAATGTTTATTTTTCTTCTCTAGGGTTTGAGCCTCTAACCTTAGTTCTGTGGTTATGAGGCAAATTTGAGTAGAAAGTTATTTTTGTACAGTGAGTTGAGAGCAAGTGATTGTATATTGAGGTTGTAATTGTTTTTGACCTGATAGTGCAGTGAGCTCTCTTTGTTGGAGCTTAACATGGATGTAACCCTCCTTAACAGGTGAACCACAGTAAAATTTCTTGTGCCTTGTGTATGGTTTTGTTTCTGTTTTGGTTTATTTGCATGGCTCGCTACTATGTATGCACTATGAATGTCTTGGCTCTATTTTGGGTCCTATTGTTGAGTGATCGGTTGAGGTTTGTCTCAACCTAACAATTACACATCTTATCTCTCAAATGAGTGCACGTGAGATACATGTCTTGTCTGTGGGTCGCCAGCTAGGGAGGCTAACAGCTAGTGGGTTGATCGGCCAAGCTGAGAGACGGAATGGGTCAGTGGGTCCGTCGGCCAAGGTGAGAGCAGTGATAGGTGGGTCAATCGACAGCGTAAGGAAGGAGGAAACAGAGGTTGGAGGTGGGAGGACGATGACTGACTGACGAAGCTTTCTCAAGCCGACGACCAATGGAGGTTCTTCTTCCGTGTGTTGATAACTAACCTCTCCCTCATTCCTTACGTCGTTGACTAACCCACCCATTACCGCTCTCGCCTTGGCCAACCAACTCACAGAGCCATCGCGTCTCTCGGCATGGTCGACCAACCCACCAGCTATTGGCCTCCCTAGCCAACGACCCACCTCCCCCCTCTCTCGCTAGCAACCCACAGACAACATGTATCTCACGCATACTCATTTGAGAGATAGGTGTGTGATTGTAGCAAAATTAAAAAGTTTAGGGGCATGACCACTTTGAAGTTAAGGGGACCAAATGGCTATAAAAGAAAGGTTTTGAGGGTATATTTATGCCTTATGCCTATACATAAACTTGTGTGCATGCACACAAATATACATACACATGCACACACATATATACATCCATTCACAAATATATATATGCACACACGAGTGTGCATACATACATACACGCACATATAAATATGTTATATGTACATACAACTAATTTTTGGAACACACTTTACCATGCAAACCAAACACCAGAAAATAAAATAAAAAATTCTTTTTTGTGTAAAACATTTTACATCAAAAATATTTTCCAATGTAAAATGTTTTATGTCGAAAAAAACAGAACCTAAATGAAAATTTTCAGCACCAGGTTTTGTAGGAAAAAGAAATTACGAAGTATAGAGAATAAGAATAAAGGAAGAAGAGTAGTAGGAATAATTATTTCTCAACAATAATTTGTCATGTTTAAATAGGTCCTCTAAGTCTAGTATATTGTCAATTGAGTTATTATTTCATAAGTTTTATAGTTCAATTAACAGATATAATTTACTTTTTCTTAGTGTGCTTAGAAATGTATTTGAAGCGGTTCACATAATCACAAAACCCACGAACAAGTAAAATCAAGTCTGGCACATAATTTAAGAAATTGCCTGTAGCCCAACTAATATCAGAACATATCTCTTGGTTCACATGATCCATATCATGAGTGTTATCTAGAGAAGTACCACTCTTTGTTTATCCTTGTTTCTAGAAAGGGCACGAGGCCTAGCGTGGTGGTGTGTGTATTGTCAATTTCATTATCAATCAAGTTGTAATTCATTAAATCTTTAGAATTCAACAGAACAATGTGTTCTTCTAAAAGCATTTAGAAATGTGTTTGAAATGGATCAAGTCACGGCACAAGCCAAGGACAAGCAGCATCACTTTTCAGGCAAAATTGAAGAAATCACAAAAAGGCAAACTTGACATCGCATCAATAATTGGCTTATAACTTATTATTCTGATGTCCAACAAAATTAATTCTTGAGCCATTGGACACAGTCTCTACACAACTTAAATGTCATGAAGATTTCCAAATATATGTTCCAAGAGTCAACACTAGGATTGAAATTGTAAAGGTGCAGTGTGACAAACTGGAGCATGGAATAGAGGCCTAGGAGCATCAAGCCCACAATAATTTCCGCTCACCCTTCATACAAAGGAGATAGGAATCCAGAGGATTTCCAGATCCTTACAAGGTATAATTCTAATCCTAATCCTAGTCCATACAAGAACAGTTTGGAACGGTATATTATATTGGCCTTCAACTTGAAAATCTCCAAACAAGTGATTCATTCAAATAATAGTTCAAGGTCTATGTTAGAATTCAAAATGTGACAAAAAGATGACAAAGAATCAGCATGGCGCAGTCTAACACAGGAACAGTGAAAATGATTCCACAAAAACTTACAAGTAGGCTATGAGTCAGTTACCACCATGGTTTCTCATTTATGGTACAGCCATCAAATATTAAGTCCTTTTCTTGCTTCCACTATTCTAAGTTCATATTTTGCATCTGATTCGTATCTTATAAGTAATAAAGTAATCTGTGAAATTTAAGTTCTTAAAATTTTCAGTATTAATGTATGTTATACAACAAAAGAATTACATAAAAAATATTCAGAAAGAAATTGAAGGTATGCCAGAAAGGAGAGCATTAAAAGAGAATTCTTAAAAATAAGAGTAGAATTTATTGACAAGAATGATATACCATGTACCTGCAAATCCAGTCAGAAACGATGCCACGTGAAGAGTGCAGATAAAAGTGACCAGGGATGCACGTATTGCAACTTCTTCCAATTTTCCAATGTGTATAATAAGTCTACATGAAATTTCTCCATGTGAAGATGGTGTTCAAACTTCATTTCATCATTACTCTGCCAGGGGATATTATCCACTGCCGGTCCCAAGCCCGGATAAAGGAGGAGGGTTGCGTTAGGTAGCCGACAGCCAGCGTAAAACCTAGTCGGATCCAAATATGAATTCTAGACAAACTATCTGTTGGGATCCCCACATAGTGGGATAACGGCTGGATATGTTGTTGTTGTTGTTTATAATAAGTCTACACTTTTTCCAAGATTCCTCAATGAGATTTAGCACACGCAAATCAATATGTTCTAGATTTTGAACGATTGATTTTTCTCATATATGACAACACAAATATACTGATGAAGAGAAATGGACAAACCTAGGAGCGGCGGCTTCAAGAGTTGAAGAATTGAGAAGCTTTGCCAAGCTGCATGCAAAGGTAGTTACCTGCATTGTGTTTTGAGAGGAGAAAAGTTTTCGAATATTTTATTCACAATGAGGTGTATACACACACACACAATCTACAAGGTATAACCATAGGACAACATATCTTTCTAATATATATGTACAACACTATTCAGCATATATATTATATATGTATAGCACTAGTTTTAACACTCCCCTTATATGTGCCTAGTTTGGTATAAATGTAGGCAAGCAGTGGACCTCATAATGCTTTGGTAAGAAGATTAGCTAGCTGGTCATTAGAACTAACAAATGAGGTAGTAATACCTCAAGAAATAAATTTCTATCTAACAAAGTGATAGTCTATCTCTATGTGTTTCGTTCACTCATGAAAAATTAGATTAGAGGCAATTTAAAGAGCCGTCTGATTATCATAAATAAATTGTATAGGCCCTGAATCTCCAAATTTCAGTTCCTTAAGAAATTGCTTGAGCCAAATCAACTCACATGTGGCTAAAGCCACGACTCAATATTTCGTTTCTGCACTAGATCTAGCCACAATATTTTGTTTCTTACTCTTCCAAGAGACTAAATTTCCTCCAAATAGGATATAGTAACCCAAGGAATAGCATCTATCTATAGGACAACCAACTCAATCTGTATCAGTGTATCTAACAACCTACTTGTTTTCTTTGTTCTCAAACAGTAAGGTTGCGTTCTCTTTGTTGTTTTCAAGTCATTTTTAGTTTTTAATTTTTTAAAATATTGAAAACGCGTTCTCTTTACTGTTTTTAAAAATACATTTTTGAAAACAAAAAAAAAAAATTGTAAAGAAAATTCAAAACAACAAAAAGTTGTTTTGAGTGTTTTCATCCAAAACAAGCTCTAAATTTAAAACACATTTATTTATGTATTTATTCATATTTTACTATTATAATGAAAAAAAATATTACAAAATTCATTAACTTTAAAATGTATATATTTTTTTAATAATATATTAACATTAAATATTTCTAATTTACTAAATAATCAAATTTTTTTATATAAAATATTATTAAAAATTTATTTTCAAAATAACAAAGAGAACGCGTTTTCTAATTTTCTGTTTTGAAAAATAGTTTTTCAAAATGACAAAGAGAACGTGTTTTCAATTTTCTAAAAATAGACTACCAAAACAGAAAACTAAAAATGAATTCAAAACTCAAAATTAAAAATTGAAAAGCAAAGAGAACGCAGCCTAAGCCTTTACCAGGAGCACTTATAATGTATCTAAAGATATGCACTAAAGCATGCCAGTGACTATCACAAGAGGAGTCCAATAATGGATTTACCACACTAACAACAAAAGAGATGTTTAGTCGTGCAATGGTGAAGTAAATAAGCTTCCCAACCAATCTCCTATATTGCCAAGGATCTCCAATAGCTTCCCCCTATCTTGGTACAAGCTTAATATTAGGATCCATATATAGGTTGGGAATCAGGCATACCAATCTAGGGCATACTTCCTTTGAGAGATGCACACATTATGGGCAGATTGAGCTACCTCAATGCCAAGAAAATACTTCAACCTGCCCAAATCCTCAATCTAAAAATGAGAATGCAAATGAGTCTTCAACTGCTCAATACCAACCTCATCATCTCCTGTAATAACAATGTCATCTACATACGCCACCAATAACATAACCCCACTAGAAGAATGGTGATAGAAAATAGAATGATTAGCTTCACTTCTACTCATACCGAAAGACTAGATGACAAAACTAAAGCGACCAAACTAGCACCCAGGATATTGTTTTAGGCCATATAAGGACTTCTTTAGGCGACATACTAGTTGAGACTCCCCCTGAGCAACAAACTCAGGAAGTTACTCCAATACACTTCCTCTTGAAGGTCGTCATGAAGAAAAACTTTTTTAATATCCAACTGATAAAGAGGCCACTGTTGAATAGCGACCACAACAAGAAAAACACGAATAGAAACAATCTTAGCCATGGGAGAAAATAGAAAATGTATCACCATAGTCCAAGCCAAAAACTTACGTATAACCCTTAGCAATCAACCGAGCCTTCAGATGATCAACAAAGCCATTCGTACCAACCTTGACAGCAAACACCCACCGACAACCAATAATAGACTTCCTCGGAGGGAGAGGAACTAGATCCCACATCACATTAGCTAGCAAGGTAGACATCTCCTCATCTATAGCATATCTCCACCCAAGGTGAGAAAGAGCTTCAGCATCAGTCTTAGGAATATAAACAAAAGAGAGAGAAAATACAAAAGCAGAATAAACAAGTGACAAATGGTGATAGCTCACAAAAGTATAAATGGGATAAGGATTTTGAGTGTAACGTGTACTACGGTGAACAGGAGGTTGAGCAAAGTCGGAGGGAGATGGAATAATGGCACCAGCTGAAGGAAACACATGAGTCTGAAGGAATACCATCATCGACAATAGGAGGAACTGGAGCTGGAGGCACTAATGGAGGCCTAGGACGACACTTGATCGAGCAAGGAAATAATTTATGATGACCCAGGGAAAGAAGATGGACAAAACATGTTGATTCAAAGACACGAGGGGAGATAGGATAGATGGGATCATGAGGAAAAAGTAAAGTATGTGGAATGGCTCCATTCAAAACAGTGGATGGCATCTGGTTAATCAGATAACTAGAACTGAGAAGAGCGGTATCCTAAAAAACAACAGGAACATGCATGTGAAGGAAAAGCGTCCAAGCAGTCTTAATGAGATGACGGCTTTTACGTTCAGCCACCCCATTTTGTTATGGAGTATAAGGATAAGAGAACTGATGAACAATACCTCGTGATGAGAGAAAAGCCTAAAATGCATGAGAACAATATTCCTTGGCATTATCACTGCGAAGGATCTGAATGGTACAACCAAATTGAGTAGAAATTTTATTACAAAAGGAAGTGAATAAAGATTGCAATTCAGTACAATCTTTCGTTAAGTAAAGTCAAGTACAACAAGAATGATCATCAATGAATGTAACAAAATAGGAGAATCCCTATTTAAACTTGATTCTATTAGGACCCCAAATGTCAGAATGTATAAGATCAAAAGGAACATTAACTCGTTTATTAAGACGACTAGAATAAGAAGAACAAACATGTTTGCTTAGCTAATAAGATTGACATTCTAGAAGAGTCAATGAAAACAATAAAGGAATCATCTATTGAAGAGTAGAAAAATGAGGATGACCAAGCCAAGAATGAATCTGAAGAGGAGATACTCCTGTAGTAGCATAGGCAGATGCCATAGATGACGACAAGGCAAGATGGTAAAGTCTCTTAAACTCACGTCTAGTGCCAATGCCATCCTGTATCCCAATCCTGCATAAGAATAGAATCAGAATCAAAGATGACACAATAATTAAAAGAATGAATGAGACGACTAATAAAAATGAGACTACATGGGCAATTAGGAACGTGTAAAACATAATTAAGAGAGAGATAGAAGTGGATCGACCCCATTGATATTAGTGGGAAGGGTTTTAAACCCATTAGTCATAGTGATGGGAAGAAAGGAAGCAAAGGAATCAAAATGAGAGAATAAGGATTTATTACCAGAAATATGCTCTGAAGTAGCAGAATCAAGAATCCAAGGACTAGGCTAAGCATGAGTAAGACATATATGACGAGTACTAGTGGGTGACCGAGCAGAAGAAAGAGATCCATAGGAAATAGAAGCTATGGGGGATGAGGCCTGTCGAGCTGCGTGAAACTAACAATACTCAGCTAACTCCTCAGTAGAGATCGTATATGTAGAAGTTGGTTGCTTAGTACGAGAGGTATCAAGTACCACGGATTGTGGGTCTGCACCCTCAGGAATTGCAACATTGTCCTAAGGAGGGCAACCATGGAGTACATTACATGTATCCTTATAATGACTAGGGCGACAACAGTAATTACAATAAGGGCGCTTACCATTGCGACCACGCCCAGCACCTCTACCACGACCACCTCCAGGTCTAATCTCAGAGGAAGATCTAAGAGTCTAAGAGGCAAGTATAAATCGCTCACCAACTAAAACCTTAGAAAATGTTTGTGTACTACGAAGGATCCGGGCAAACACCTCTTCCATGGTCAGTATAGTGGGACTAAAGATTTGAGTGCGAACACCCTCCATATCAGGACCAAGGCCTGTGAGGGTAAGCATCATAAACAACTTGTGTCTTTACTTCTTTTGTGCAGTGAGATCGGTCGTAATAAGGAGCATAGCGTTAAAATCTATCGCAGCAGATTGAATACGACCCAAGTAAGTAGGCACGTTTGAGTCCCCCTTCTGAATATAAAACAAATTACTAATGATAGTGCATAAACGCACAATATCATTAGTATATAGTTGTTGAGCATGAGACCAAATATCGAAACAGTTCTCATAGACACGAAATAAGAGGATTAAATCAACATCCATTGACTATCACAACAATGTAACCAACTGTGCATCTATGTGATCCCATATAGTCCTATCTGCTTCAGCGATGTTAGAAAGCTTCGTAATCAAATGGTCACTAACACCATGCTCGTGAAACCACATTCGAACAGACGCTAACCATGACATATAATTCTTACCATTCAATTTTTTAGTGGAAATGGTTATAATATCAAAAAAAGAAGGTATAGGTACAATCACAGTCAAAGAGGAACTCACCACTCTAGGATTTTAAGAGGCCATAAAGCAAAACCCAAGCCCAACCAGCATTAGCACAACCCCGATCTGAATCAAAATCTTACAAACTAAAGCGTTGTGAACTAGATTTGAACCTGATCACCCAAAACAGATTTGAAGTTGCTGCAAACCATATCTAAAACTGCAAAACCCAAATCTAAAACCAGATAGTGTTGTAAACCAAATTTGAAACTATGAGAAAACAATTATGAGAGAAAAACCTAAGAGATTAGTCTCTTAGTGTGTTATTTATAATAAGCACAACGGGCCTAGGCACTTACGGGATTAGCCTATGGGCTTAGTCTAATTATACATAGTTATAAAAAATAAATAAATAAATAACACAAACAATAATATGTAATATATCTAATTATACTAATAATTCTAATACTCCCCCTCAAGCTGAAGCATAGATATCATATGCATCAAGCTTGTTACAGATATATTCTATCTTATGACTGTTTAGAAACTTGGTGAAGACATCGACAAGTTGATCATTGGAGTTAACAAACTCTGTAACAATAACACATTCAGCTAGCTTTTCTCTAATAAAGTGATAGTCAATTTCAATATGCTTAGTCCGCTCATGGAACACTGGATTGGAAGCAATGTGTAAGGCAGCCTGATTATGACAAACAAGCTTCATAGGGGACACTTCACAAAACTTGAGTTTCTCCAGGACTTGCTTAAGCCAAATGAGCTCACAAGTTGCATTAGCCATAGCCCGATACTCTGCCTCTGCACTAGATCTAACTACTACATTTTGTTTCTTACTTTTCCAAAAAATCATATTTCCTCAAACGAGAACACAATATCTAGAGGTCGACCGATGATCAGAAGGAGAGCCGGCCCAATTTGCATCTGCATAACAACAAATATCTGTGTGCCCCTTATGCTCATAGAGTAGCCCTTTACTTGGTGCTCGTTTGATATGTCTCAGAATCCGGATAACAGCATCCCAGTGAGAATCACATGGAGAACTGAGAAACTGACTCACCACACTCACAACAAAAGCAATGTCGGCACGAGTGACTGTGAGATAGTTCAGTTTGCCTACCAATCTTTTATACCTTCCAAGATCTGAGTAAGACTCCACCTGTCCCAGCAAGAGTTTGACATTTGGGTCCATTGGGGTGTTAATCGGTTTGTAGTTCACCATACCAATTTCTTCTAAGATGTCAAGTGCATACTTCCTGTGAGAGATTGAGATCACATCTCTTGATTGAGCAACTTCAATACCCAAGAAATACCAGAGTTTGCCTAGGTCTTTATTCTGAAAGTGCTGATGGAGATGTTCCTTCAGATTTTGTATACCAACCTGATCGTTCCCTGTGATAACAATGTCATCTACATAAACAACGAGGAGATACATAAAGAAGAAGAATATCGATAGAAAATTAAATGATCAACATCACTTCAAGTGAGACCAAAGGCTTGAACCACAATGTTGAACCCGTCGAACCACGCTCGTGGATATTGTTTCAGGCCATAGAGAGACTTCTTGAGTTTGCAGACTACATTGGATTCCCCCTAAGCAACAAAATAGGTGGTTGCTCCATATAAACCTCCTCTTGCAAATCACCGTGAAGAAAGGCATTCTTAATGTCCAATTGATAGAGCGGCCAATGACGCATGACAACCATAGAGAGAAATAGGCAAACAGAGGTTATTTTAGCAACTGGAGAGAAGGTATCACTATAATCCAACTTATAAATCTGTGTAAAGCCTTTGGCAACCAAGCGGACTTTAAGACGTTTCACCTGTTTGTCAGGGCCCACTTTAGGGGTGAACACCCATCGACAACCAACAGGAGTCTTTCTTGAAAAACACCAAATCCTAAGTGCCAGTAGAATGCAAAGCACCCATCTCATCTAACATAGCCTGACACCAACTAGGATAGGACATGGCTTCACCTGTTGTTTTAGGAATAGAAACAGAAGAAAGGCTCGAAACAAAAGCATTATAAGCAGGTGACAAATAGTCATAACACAAAAAATTATAAAGAAGATGTGGCTTGCGAGTAGACCGTGTACCTTTGCGGAGTGCAATAGGAAGGCTGTCGGGCTGAGGATCTATGGCAGGAGTGACCACTAATAGAGAGAGTGAGTCAGGAGAGTCGCAATCAAGAGGAATGCCGGTGCCAAGAGCAAGATGAGGACAACGATGATAAGTAAGAAGTGAAGGGGTCAGGGAGTGTGGACCGGAAGATGGAAGTGAAGGGTCCACCGAGGAGGAGATAGATGGATCTGATAAGGGCAACGGAAGAGAAGGAATAGGCAATACCTGGTCAAGATGTTGTGAATCAGGCTGAGTAACCGAGAAGAAGGACTGTTGTTCAAAGAATGTGACATCAGCAGACATAAGATAGCGGTTCAACTCAGGAGAGTAACACTTATGGCCTTTCTGCAACCGGGAGTAACCTAGAAAAATACACTTGAAAGATTTGGCAACAAGTTTATCCTGTCTAGCTGAAAAGAAATGCATAAAACAAATACATCCAAATACGCGAAGGGGAACAAAATAAAAGGGGTGGGAGGGGAACAAAAGAGAGTGAGGAATGTTATCCTTTAACACTGAAGATGGCATGCGATTGATCAAATAACACGCAGTAAGAACAGCATCTCCCTAGAATTTGGTGGGAAGATTTGCATGTAAAAGTAGTGTTCGTGCAGTGTCAATGAGATGGCAATTTTTACGCTCGGCAACACCATTTTGTTGAAGTGTATATGGACAAGAAGATTGATGCAGAATGCCACGAGTAGTCATAAAAGTAGTAAATTGAGAAGAAAAGTATTCAGGGGCATTATCACTATGTAAAGCACGTATAGGAACTCCAAATTGTGTTTTTATTTCAGCAGTGAATGTTTGAAAGACAGAAAACAACTTAGACCCACTCTTCATGAGAAACAACCAAGTGCAGCGAGAAAAGTCACCAATGAAAGTAAAAAATATGAGAAACCAAGAGTAGAATTGACACGACTGGGCCCCCATACATCAGAGTGCACAAGAGAAAAGGGAGCCTCAGCCATATTATTGACACGGCTGAAAAAAGAACTACGTGCGTGTTTACCATGCTAACATGACTCACAATTAAAAATAAACAATGATGACAAACTATGAACTAATTTCTTCAATTTGGAGAGGTTGGGATGACCAAGACGAGAGTGGAGGAGATCTGGGGAAGCAACACTGGTGCAAGCCATCGGCACAGCAAGATGATAGTGACCTTGTGACTCAGGCCCGACGCTAATCGTCCACCCCGTACCCAAGTCCTGTACACAAACAGAGGTAGGCGTGAAAGTGACTGAGCAGTTAAGGGTTTTAGTAAGCTAGCTAACTGAAATTAGATTGAAAAGACTGTCAGGGACATATAAAACCGAATTTAAAGATAAAGACGAAGTGGGTGTGGTTTGGACTATCCCTTTAACTGTAGTTTTGATGCCATCAGCCAGGGTAATTGTAGGCAACATATCAGAATAAGTGAAGAGAAAAGAAGTTCATTACCACACATATGATCAGTGGCGCCATAATCTATAATCCAAGGACTAAGAGATGGGCTTTTAGCAACGCAAACAACGGGATTACCAAGATGAGACTGTTGGGTGGCCTCAGCTACAGACATAGGTATCAACTGTGAACCCGATACAGATTGGGCAAAACTAGGATCACTCTGGAATGCATGAGCTGCATTGGTAGATGATGTAGGCAGAGCATCGGGCTGACCATGTTTCTTCCAACACCTGTCCTCAAGATGACCCAGTTTCTTACAAAAGGTACACTGTGGACGTGTCCAATTATTATTACGGCCTCTATTTCCTCCTGAATGAGAAGCCTGAGACACAAGGTCTAAAGATTTGACTGGAGGAACAACATGAGAAGAGGACATACCATGTGCACCGGTCATGTTTAGCAACCTTTTAAAAGAGTCATTCATGGTAGGATTAGTGGAGCTGGTCAAGATTTGATGCCTGATGGCGTCAAATTCGGGTTTTAGACCAGAAAGAGCAATAACCATAAAAAACTTATCTCTTTGATCAACCTGTTCAGTCTTGGTCGTAGTAATGGGAAGAAGAGCATCAAATTCTTGCATGAGAGCTCAAACCTATCCCAAATAAGATTCCATGGATGACTCTTGCTTTAGATTATTGATATTAGAGACAACAGTGTACAAACGCTGGATGTCATTCGTATAACATTCTTTATCTTCTTTCCACACGTCAACACAAGTTTCAAATGGCCGAAAGAGTTGCATGATGGATGGATCAATGGACTGCCATAGGAGGCTGCATAACTGGGCATCAACTTGTTCCCATCTAGCCCGATTGGCTTCCGGCACACTTTCAGCCTTTATGGCAAGATGATCGGCTGGGTCTTGCCCTTTGAACCACATTTTGACAGAGGTTGCCCATGAGAGATAATTGACAGACCCTATCAACTTGACAGTAGCGATATTAGATGTTCCGAGATTGAAAATAGTAAAGGACTGAGAGGCAGCAGGGGCAACAGGTGCAATTGCGGGAGTAACACTAACAAAAACTGCGTCACTGAGGTCAGACATTGTAGGATTTGACACCGGGAATAGGCCTAGGGAAGGGAGGCGAGCTGACCTGGAGAAGCCGGGGGAAATCGACCGACGGACCCGCCTTCATGTGCCGGTGCATGGGGGCGGACGGCGGCGCGTGGGAGCTTCGGCACCTACGATTTTCCGAGGGCAACTCGGCCTGAAGGCGACGAACCCTAGGGTGGGGTCGGTGTTAGAGTTATGCCCCACAAGCCAATTATATTTACATGTAATTGATCATATTTTACATTGTGACTCTTTATCTTCAATCAATTATTATTGCAAGGCATTATATTTTTATTTGTCATTGATGGTTGTCTTTATTATTTCCATATTTGACAAAGTCCATAGATCAGATAGGCTCATGGAATATGGTCGTGCATAGAGATGATGATCATGAAACATATTCCTTATAAACCTTGATCTTAAATGTTCCTAGTCATAGAGTTATTAGGATTGGACACTAATATCTCGGATAGACTAGCATATATGATGCATGCTCAATTAGGAGAATGTCTTGTTTCATGTACATTGGTGTGTGGACACTAGTGCATATATGTTGGTGCTTATTATAAGAATAAGTACACTGAACTGACCCGCTACAGAATTCCTAATGGTAATTGTTTATTGTCGAATTGGAATTTCTATGTTGCAATAGTGCAGATTAGTCCTTAGACTTGAGACATCATGGTAGTCTTATATTTGATTGGTTACGCTTTGGTTCTTTTTTGAATTCCAATGGAGTCATTAACAAATTATCACTAGGCGTAACCTTATCACATATGAAGGCTTGTGAATGTCGAAATAGGATTCATCACTTATCGATAAGATGAGAAGATGTCCTATGTATTCCGATGATTTCATGACCGAGGAAATCCTTAGCCAAGGTGAGGTGGAAATCAAATGGTGTTTTGATTTCATCGAACAAGTCATAAATCTGGAATGGATACATAGTTGTTGAATGACTAGGGTTTCGTCATAAAACCATACCCTAAATTCAATCGGGACATAGATTAATGAAAGAATTTTACTGTACGGTAATTGCAATTGAAAACGTCTGTTTTTCCATCGTTGGCTAGGCGTTCATCGCATTTTGCTAGACGTTAACTATGATATGTAGGGTTTTTAGAATTAATATGATTAATTCTAAAACTATTAATTAAAGAGTTTAATTAAGAAGCCCATGAGATGAGTTAATTATGAAGCCCATAAGTTTAATTAAAGAGTTTAATTAACCTAATGAGTTGGGCCTTCATATAGCCTAATAGAGTTGGCCTACATCTAGCCCAATGGTCGACCTAAGGGGTCACACACTTAAGTCGAGCCTGTTCCACAATTTAAAAGAGAGATACGACCCAATATGATTATGGGTCGGACCTAGATTGTTTAGGGTTTTTCCAAAGGCATAATTAGGGTTTTTTACTCTATAAATAGGTCACTTAAGAAGCTGGAAAAATAAGGAAAATTTCGGATCTCTCAAAGGCGTCTAAAGTTACTAGAATTACTTGAGGCGTTCGTGGAAACGGCCGATCATGTGGACCGACTTGGAGGAGTTCGTGTTTGCGGCTCTACGGATCAATCAAGGCAGAATCAAATCTTCACGTTTGCCCGGTTCCTAACAGTCGGTTCCAGCAAACGATGGCCAGACAATGATGTTTCGGCATGAACAGTGACGGTGAAGGAAAACTAGGTTTTTTCTCGACGTGAACAGTGACAGTGAAGAAAGAAAACTAGGGTGTTTAGGCCGCTGGAAAAAGATAAACAGTGGTGGCTAGGATTTTTCTCACCGGTGGCTCTGATACCATGTGATAAACAGCGGTGGCTAGGATTTTTCTTTACCTTCCCTTCGACTCATTAGAAGGGGAGGTAAAGAAAGTAATAAATAACCAATTTCACTTTAATAGGGAACACTCCTAATTCTTTTCTTTTGGTGATCAAAAGAGAGTATTTCTTTAGATCTTGCCTTTGTCACCCTTTTTTGTGTAAATGAGCATAGATAGATAAAATATGTGTGGGACATTTCTAAATGTGCATCATCTCATACCAAACACTTCTAGAAGGGTGCCATATCGTGCCAAACACACTAATTGGAAACTTCTAAATGTCTATCAGACACTCGTCCAAATATATCATGTTACTTTAATTTCTTTGTTTTTTTTACTATTGGGCTCCCATGTCCAATAAGGGATATTTTAAATATAAATTAGAGGCATCTATTGTTGCGATTTAGCAAGGAAAAACTATCTTATTTCCAGCACAATAAACTCACTATATATACAATTTAGGAGAAGTACTGCCCACTTCCTTAAAATAAGGAACCACTATCTAACCACCTAATCTAAAACAAAACACAAATTAAGGACCATAAATCAGCCCACTACCAAATAAAAACAACTGAAAAACAACAACCCACAACTATAGGAAACAAACAATAATCCATAAATCTGATAATTCTGAAAAATATTCCTTATTTCCCCAACACTCCCCCTCAAACTAGTGAATGTATATCCCTTATTCCCTGCTTGCTTGTTAACCGTTGAAAAGCAGTCCCTGGAAAGCCTTTAGTGAGTAAATCTGCAAGTTGATTTCTTGTAGGCACAAATGGAGTACAAATTAGACCACTTTCAAGCTTTTCTTTTAAAAAATGTCTGTCAACTTCCACATGTTTAATCTGATCATGTTGCACCAGATTGTGTGCAAAATTAACAGCTGACTTATTATTACAATATAGCTTCATAGGATCCTTCCATTTGACTTTCAGATCTTCTAGAATTATTTTTACCCATAGTAACTCACAAATTCCAAGAGCCATGGACCTAAATTCTGCCTATGAACTTGATCTTGACATCACATTTTGTTTTTTGCTCCTCAAAGTCACAATATTCCCCCCTAGGAAAGTGCAATACCCGGATGTTGACCTCCTACCAACTATTAATCCTACATAGTCAGCATCCATATAGGCTTCAAGAGTTAATTCTTACCCTCTTTTGAACAAAATTCCCTTACCTGGTGTGCCATTTAGATAATGAAAAATTCTATACACTGCTTTCAGGTGTGCCTCCTTGGGATTGTGCATGAATTGACTAACAACTCCAATTGTATATGCTATGTCAGGTCTAATATGTGATAGATAAATGAGTCTCCCAACTAATCTTTGGTAGAGACGTTTATCTGTTTATTAAACACTTCTTTAGACTTTCCATTCCTTCCAAGTCATCTCCTGTCATTGTAATATCATCTACATAGACCAACAAAATAGTCATTTTTCTAGCAACAGAATGTCTTACGAATAGAGTATGGTTTCCTTGGCTTTGTTTGTATCCCAACTTTAGCATGGCTTTGGTAAATTTTCCAAACCAAGCTCTTGGTGATTGCTTTAACCCATATAGAGCTTTGTTTGACCTACATACTGCCTTTTTTCTTTTGTTGAATTCAATCCTAGTGGTACTTCCATATAGATTTCTTCCTCTATATCTCTATGTAGAAAGACATTTTTCACATCAAATTGTTGTAATTTCCAACTAAAGTTAGCTGCTAGGGATAGCAATATCCTTATGGCATTCATTTTTGCAACCGAAGTAAAGGTTTCAAGATAATCCACACCATAGGTTTGGATATAACCCTTAGTAACTAACCTTGCTTTATACCTTTCTAATAACCCATTTGAGTTATATTTCATTGTGAATATCCACCTACACCCCATTGGCCTCTTCCCTTTAGGCAGCCTTACTAGATCCCATGTCCTATTCTTTTCAAGTGCATGCATCTCTACCGTCATAGCATCCCTCCAATTCTCATTGCTTAATGCCTCAGATACTGTTTTTGGTATGGGAATTGAGCTAATGTTGGTGCGATAGGTGCATGGGGTGTTTTGTGCAAGTTCCAATTCCTTTGCAAGTAGCAATAGGTAGGTCACTATCACTTGAGTTAGATATATCATTAACAGGTTTAATTTCATTAGAAGAGATGGAAGTAGAAGTGATTACTTCATTATGCTCAATGTCAGGACCAGGTGCTGATTCAGATGCTTGAATAGGTGTTGAAGGAGCAATTGGTCTCTTTCTTCTTGAGTATACTTGAAGTGGACGGTGTTCAAGTTCCTGAACTGAAACTTTTTGTATTTGTTCTTGAGGCTTGGACTGGGTGTTAGATGCAGGTTGTAAGGATGTAACAGTAAGTTGTATGTGTTGAATAGGAGGAGGTAATAAGGACAACAACTCCAGAAGAAATCGATCTCTATCATTTTCCTCAGTTATTGAGGTCTCACCTTGAAGGGAATTCTAAACAAAATATTGATTTTGTTAAGCAAATGTAACATCCACTAATACAAAGAATCTTTTGGTTGGTGGATGAAAACATTTATACCCCTTTTGAGTAGGTGAATATCCCACACAAATACATCTAAGAGCTCTAGGATCAAGTTTTCCCCCTTGTTGAGAGTGTAAATGAACAAATGCTACACACCCAAATATTCCAGGTATAAGACCATTAGAGATTAAAATTTGTGGAAGGAATTAAGACAACAGTTAGAGAGGACTTTGAGAATTTAGATTCCTTAATGGCAGTCGGTTTATGAGATGAGTAAAATAGCTTCCCCCCAATACTGTTTTGGAACATTCCTTTGAAATAAGAGAGTTCTAGTGATAATTAGAAGATGTCCAATCTTTATTTTGTCCACCCCATTTTGCTTTTAAGTATTCACACGAGAACTCATAAATTATGCCTCTTGCTTGGAAATAGGAGGTAAGGAACTAATTGAAATAGTCCTTAGCATTATCAGATCGGATTCGTTTGATCTCAACATTGAATTGAGTTCTTACCATATTATAGAAAACAAGAACTACAAAACTCACTTAAGATTTGTTCTTTAAAAGATAAATCCAAGGGGCATGAGTACAATCATCAATAAATGACACAAACCATCCAGCCCCAGTGACATTAGGAATAGGAGATGGACCCCAGATGTCACTATGTATAAGAGAAAATGGAAAAGGACTTCTTTTCATATTAATTGGAAAGGACGTCCTCTTGTGTTTTGCAAATTCACATGTCACACTAAAAGTCTTCTCCACCTAATCCTTTGATCAATAAAGGATACATTATCTTAAAAACATTAAAAGATGGATGACCAAGACGTAGGTGTTGTAGCCAAATCCTTTCTCTGCATAACTATGAGGATTCAGTTATATGGGACATTAGAGAGAATTTAGCTTCCTTAGTCTCCTATCCACTTTGTTCCTCAAGATAATAGAGACCTTCTTTCTCTTTAGCATGTCCAATCATCCTCCTTGTGTCCTGCTCTGAATTTCACAATGAGAAGAATGAAAAATCACCCTACAATTAGAATTTGTGGTGAGTTTCTGAATTGAAACAAGGTTAGTAAATAACATAGGTATATGTATGGCATTTTTTAAGTTTAAGACATTCATTGATATACACATCTCTTTGACCTGATACCATAGTGGTTGTACCATCAGCTATGGTAATTTTTTTGTTGCTAGGACAAGGGGTATATGAAATAAATTTTTCGGAGGAACATGTCATATGATCTATGGCCCCTGAATTAATATTCCAGGCACCTGAGAGAGTAGTATTTGAGGCATTTAGTGCATGAGAGAAGAAAGAAATACTTGAAAAAGTTAAAGAGTACAGGTGCTTGATCCAATAGGTTTCTCTAGGGATCCAATTTGGATCCAATTAGTTGTCTCAATTTGCTAATTTATTTCTTCCTTGTTGAACTCAATTGCAATGATTCTGAAGAATCCATTTCTCCAACCTGTTGTGTGTTTGCCACATAAGCCTACTCCTGCCTCTTCTGCTTGCCTGATGTCCTTTTACTCTCAGCTTGTGGCTTTCCATGTAACTTCCAGCATTTGTCTATAGTATGTCTAGGCTTCTTACAACACCATAATTGAAGCCTAGACATTAGTGCAGAATTTTCCATCGAAGACATTAGTGCATGACTCCTCTCCTTCCTTCCTCAGCATAAACAATAGCTAGAGTTTCATTTAGGGATGGAAAGTCCACTTTCCCAAGTATCTGTACTCTCACTACATTAAACACAATGTTTAAACTAGCAAGAAATTTATAAATCCTGTCTTTTTCAACAAACCTTTTTAGAAGATCTACATCTTCACTGCAAGTCATTTTGATACACCGGTAGTGATCCATGTCTAACCACAAAGTTTGAAGGAGATTGGAATATTCAGGGATTGATTGGTTTCCTTGCTTTGTTGCTGAGATCTTTGTTTTAATCTCATAAATATAAGTTGCATCTCGAACTTTAGAATAAGTTTGCTTGATTGCATCCCAAATTTCTCTAGTTATACTTAAGAACATAACAATATCGCTTATCTCAAAAAGCATTGAATTCAATAACCAAGACATTACCATAAAATCTTCTTCATCCCAAGTTTCAAATGTAGGGTCTCCTTGTTTAGGTCTAGTACCGAGTAAATGGTTCAGCTCGCCTCTCCCTTTAGAAATGTATGAACCAATTAAGACCACTTCAAATAATTCTTACCATTTAACCTATAGGCTCCCTAGATGTTCTGCAATTCTTTGGTTGGGGTACTGCTTTTGGTCTCCCCACTAATAGTTGTTGTAACTGGTGCTCTAGATGCACCATTTGATTTTGTTTCAATAGACATAGCTTCCAGATGAATTACACTTGATCTCTCAAGTCACAAGATTGCTAGGCTTAAGGTCACTATGGAACAAAGTATCAACTTCCCAGAAATAGAATTCCTATGCCTCTGATACCATGTTAGGATTTAGCAAGGAAAAAATATCTTATTTCCAGCACAATATATATACAGTTTAGGAGAAAAACTGCCCACTTCCTTAAAATAAGGAACCACTATCTAACCACCTAATCTGAAACAAAACACAAATTAAGCACCATAAATCAGCCCACTACTTGATAAAAACAACTGAAAAAAAACAACAACCCACAACAATAGGAAACAAACA
Source organism: Diospyros kaki (assembly GCA_036245055.1). Lineage (NCBI taxonomy): Eukaryota > Viridiplantae > Streptophyta > Magnoliopsida > Ericales > Ebenaceae > Diospyros > Diospyros kaki. Next base: position 13,264,203 of record BSEG01000003.1, read on the forward strand.
ATAATCCATAAATCTGATAATTCTGAAAAATATTTCTTATTTCCTGACATCTATAAAAGAAAAACAATATGGTTTATATTACTAGTACTCACTCACTCAAATAAATTTATGAAAATCTTTTTAAATATAAAAGAATGTTAGTAATTTATTATAGTTATAAATGAGCAAGCCCGGATAAAGGAGGAGGGTTGTGTTAGGTAGCCGACAGCCAACGTAAAACTTAGTCGGATCCAAAACATGAACTCTAGACAAATTATGAAAAATCGTTTGGGCGTGGGCGTAACCCTTCATAGCGACGCGCTACACTGCCCCCGTGTAGTGACAAGTGAGCTAGGGCCGCTGCATCGGCGCCCGAATGTAGTGATAAATGAGCAAGGGTTCCAGCATTTGCTTGGACGGATGTGGGTAAAGAAGTTAGTACAAAATCAAAACCAAAATCAAAACCAAAATCAAAATCAGAACCAAAACCAAAATAAAAAACAAAATCAAATTCAAAGTCAAGGCCAAAAACAAAATCAAATCCAAAGTCAAGGACAAAAACAAAATCATAGATTAAGGATTGGGTCATGGAACATAGGAACATTAACAGGCAAAGCTATGGAAGTAGTGGATGTGATGATTAGGAGAAAAATTAATATTATGTGCCTTCAAGAGACAAGATGGGTAGGGAAAAAAGCAAAAACTTTATCAGAAGCTGGATATAAACTATGGTACACAGGAACTGATCGAGCGAAAAATGGAGTGGGGATTATTATGGATAAAAGCTTAATAGATGAGGTAGTGGATGTAAAGAGAATAGGGGATAGGATTATTATGGTGAAGATTAGTCTAGGAAGAATAACTATGAATATCTTTAGTACATATGCACCACAAGCGGGGTTAGGTGATGAGATAAAAGCAAAATTCTGGGAGGACCTAGAGGGACTCATACAAATGATACCAAGAGGAGAGAAAGTGATTATAGGAGGTGACTTAAATGGGCACGTGGGTAGAGACGGAAACGGATATAGAGAGGTACATGGAGGGTATGGATTCGGGGAAATTAATAATGAGGGTAAATCTATCCTAGATTTTGCTATGGCATATGGGCTCATTATAACCAATACGAGGTTCAAAAAACAGGACGAACACTTAATCACATATAAAAATATCACCTCAAGCACCCAAATAGATTACTTCCTCATGAGACAAGAGGATCGGTTATGTTGTAGGGATTGTAAGGTAATACCGGGAGAGTGTTTGACTACTCAACATAGACTTCTAGTACTTGACGTCCAAGTAAGAAATTGGAAGAGAAAAAATCACATAAAACAAAATCCAAGAATCAGGTGGTGGAATTTAAAAGGGGAGAAACAACTAATCTTCAAAGAAAAATTAAAGGGAAGAAGGGAATGGAATGGAGAAAGACAGACAAACCAAATGTGGAAAGAAATGGCTAATGCCCTGAGAAGCACGGCAAAGGCAGTCCTTGGGGAGACAAATGGTAGAGCCCCTAACCTTAAGGAGTCTTGGTGGTGGAATGAAGATGTACAATTAAAAATTAAAAATAAGAAAACTTGCTATAAGGCGGTATATCAATGCAACAATGAAGAAAATCAAAAAAATTATAAAGAAGCAAAAAAGGTAGCAAAAAGAGCTGTTAGTGAAGCAAGGTCAAAAGCATATGAGAATCTATATAAACGACTTGATACAAAAGATGGAGAAAGGGATATATATAAATTAGCTAAAGCAAGAGAAAGGAAAACACGGGATTTAAATCAAGTGAAATGCATAAAAGATGACAATCAAAATGTTTTAGTAAATGAGGGAGCGATTAAGGAGAGATGGAAGGAGTATTTCACAAAATTATTCAATGATGGTGGTGACACAAGAGTTAGGTTGGGACATCTTAGTAACTTCGAAGGGAATGTGAGCTACGCATTCTATCGACGCATAAGTTCAAATGAAATAAGGCAAGCTTTAAAAAAGATGAAAAATCATAAGGCAGTGGGACCAGATAATATACCAATAGAAGCATGGAAATGCATGGGAGAAGAGGGCATCTCCTGGCTAACGCAACTATTTAACGCGATCCTTAAATCAAAAAAGATGCCAGATGAGTGGAGGAAGAGTACTTTGGTTCCCATATACAAGAACAAAGGAGATGTTCAAAACTGTGAAAATTATAGAGGAATTAAGTTAATGAGTCATACCATGAAACTCTGGGAGAGAGTAATAGAGCAAAGGCTTAGAAAAGAAACAAATGTGTCAGAAAATCAGTTTGGTTTCATGCCTGGCAGGTCAACAATGGAAGCTATATATTTACTAAGGCGTCTAATGGAAAGGTATCGGGATCATCAGAAGGATCTACATATGGTGTTTATAGATCTAGAAAAGGCCTATGATAGGGTCCCTAGAGAAGTATTATGGAGGGTTTTAGAGAAGAAATGAGTCAAAATAGCCTATATACAAGCCCTTAAGGACATGTATCATGGTGTAGAGACAAGGGTCAGAACATGCGGAGGGGATACTGAACCATTTACAACTACAATAGGACTGCATCAAGGTTCTGCACTAAGTCCATACTTATTTACCTTAGTAATGGATGAACTCACTAAAGATATCCAGACAGATGTGCCATGGTGTATGCTATTTGCAGACGACATAGTGTTGGTGGATGAAACAAGAGAAGGAGTGAACACTAAGCTTGAGTTGTGGAGAAACAATTTAGAATCTAAGGGATTTAAATTAAGTAGAAAGAAAACAGAATATATGGAATGCAAATTTAGTAAAAATGCAAGAGTGGATGATGTTATAATAAAATTAGAAGACCAAATCTTACAAAGAAAAGACCATTTTCGATATTTGGGATCAGTGATTCAAAAAGATGGAGAAATTCACGAAGATGTCGCACATAGAATTAAGGCAGGTTGGCTAAAATGGAGAAATGCATCGGGAGTGTTATGTGATGGTAAAATCCCATTAAAATTGAAAGGAAAATTTTATAGGAGAGCTATAAGACCAGTCTTGCTGTATGGCTCAGAATGTTGGGCAGTCAAATACCAGCATGAGCAAAAGACGAGTGTAGCGGAGATGAGGATGTTAAGATGGATGTGCGGACATACAAGAAAGGATAAAATTAGAAATGAAGTTATTCGTAATAAGGTAGGAGTAGTGCCAATTGAGGAGAAGATGAGAGAGACTAGACTAAGATGGTTTGGTCATGTGAGAAGGAGACTAAGAGACGCTCCTGTGAGGAGAGTTGATGAAATGGAACCATTAGTCACAAAAAGAGGTAGAGGTAGACCCAAAAAAACTTTGGGAGAGACATTAAAGTTCGATATGAAGTATATGGATCTAAATGAAGATATGACAAACGATAGAAATACATGGAAGTCTAGAATTCATGTAGCCGACCCCACATAGTGGGATAAAGGCTGGATATGTTGTTGTTGTTTAGATTTTTTCTTTTTTATCTTTGTTTTCATTATTTTGAATTTGAAAACAATTTCATAGAACTTTTTTATCTTTAGCTTTCTGTTAGTCCTGAAAATTTAGGTGTTTTAGAATCAATTTTTTGAAAGAATTTTATAGAAGTTCACCATACGCATTTAAAATACACCTGTTACTAGAATTGAACATCAGTTTTAACCATAATCAAAGGGCCTCTAGTTTCTTTTGTGGGCATAGTTTAGCTTGGAACCCAGAAGAAATTTCATGGGCTGAAACTGGGAAATTGGAGCAGAGTATATTGCAGTTTTCCACTAATTGGATCATATCCAGCATAACATCTAATATGTATTGAATAACAGTAGCCTGTTAAATAGTTTGGCACATGTAATGCTTTTTTAGATTAGTAGTATTTAAGAAGATCACCAAACCTCCAGACCATGTTGCAATCAGATTTGTGTTTTAATATCTCCAGTCTTCAGCCTCTCCATATGCTGAACTTATCGACTCTGCAGAAAAATTTAGAGCGCACAAGTGGAAAACATCCCAACATTGCAAATCCAAAGTGAAGTAAATCCCTCTTCAATGAGGGTTTCTTTTTACAGAGCAAACTAGCAAACTTGGAAGCCCTTTTTCCTGTGCTAGTTGGAAATGGAGATGATGAAATATTATGCAAAAACTGTTGAGAAAGTGCAAGTGGATTGGATTGCCTCCACTGCCCCAAACCTGCCAGAGATACAAAGGATAAGTTTACAACAGAAAAATAACATGCAGAAAGCTCAAAAAGCACATCTACAAAATGAAGAAAAAATGTCCAAGCCAAGAAGATGTAGCTGAATAAGTTAAATGACTTTGGGAGAAGACAGGGAGAGCATTTGAAAATGATAAGAGGCACTCAAAAAGAATAAATGTGAGTGGACAGAAGCTAGGAAGAGCATAAGAAATCAATTTATTTTCTACTTAAAGAGACTATGCATCATATCCAAACCAAAAAGACCAGAACTGGTGGTTGACGTCCTCAAACCAGTGCTCACTAAAGAACAAAAAGGTTCTTTCCATCTTACGACCACAGAAGTCACTTACCGAGGATCACATTGATTCTCTCCAATATTCTACACGGCTTCTAAAGGAGGTTTCCATAGAAATCAGCATGGTCAACGCCTTCTTCAATAATGAATTTCTTTAAAAAAAAAAAAATGAACCATGAATTTATCTTCATTCCTAAGCCAATCAAGGCTTGCAAAGTAGCTGATTCTACAAGGTTGTCATTTGCTGGAAGAAATGTCTCTGAGTCAAACTACACAATTAGTTCTTGTAACCTACCCAAGGATCTGTGTGAAAAGATTGTAGAAATTGAGTGACTTCTGAATATATGTGTGGTCTAAAGAGGTGGCTGGTTCTAAGAATGGAGCACATGAAGAAATTTTTTGCCAGGAAACCAGCGTGGATGAAGCTAGATGATTCACAGGAAAGCTAACTTCAAGTTGTGGCTGAGCATTTTCAAAAAGAAATACTGTAGGAATGAAAATTTCATGGAAGCCCGAATGAAGAATGCAGACTCTACTTTATGAAGGAATAGATCGAGTTGCAATGAAATCATTAAAATGGGTTCTTTTAGAATTTTGAGGGATGGTAAGAGCATCGACATTTGTAGTGAACCCAAACTTCAAACCAATCATGTTGACCACTTACAAAACACAGAAATAAGCATAAATATACTAACTGAATCGAGAAATCATTCATAGAAGGAAGATGTCTTAGTTTGAGTCTTTTGACAAGGAACCGGAGCAAAAAATAATCCAAGTGTCCATACCTATATTCCTATCAGAAAGTGATTGAATTTTAGTAAAGTCAATTAATGGGTATTTTGTATTAGGGTTTTTCTACCCCATGCCCTAATGAGTAACAGAATACCTTGTTTTTAGACAATTTATATTTATTTCATTTCCTATCAGAAAGTGATTGAATTTTAGTAAAGTCAATTAATGGGTATTTTCTATTAGGGTTTTTCTACCCCATGCCCTAATGAGTAACAGAATACCTTGTTTTAAGGCTCAAAGCACTCTTATTGGTTAGTGGCGTGTGAGAATAAGGTGTATTAGTTATCAACCAATAAGAATGGTTTGAGCCTAAAATAAGATGTAATAAATACAACTTATCTAAACAAGGCGTATTTGTTACTCCTTATCCTGTGCCCCCTTTGTATTGTATAGGTTATTTGCATCTCATAAATGCATTATACATCAGGGCATTGTCCAGGTACATGTATCATTGAATAGTCAACAAGCAGATGCATGCATATACACATGGCATTGAATAGCTCACTTATATACAAGGAGGCTGACTTAAGATAGCATATATATACACACACATAACGAAGACATTCAAAATACTTTTCTATATTGGGCATCAAGATTTGAGGTTGAGACGTGCTAGGTTTCCGTCAGTGTGAAAAACGAAAAGGGAACATGATAAATCCGAGCTAAGTTGAATCCTAAAGATAGAGTTTCAGATCCTTTGCATAGTTGGAGGCGGCCAATACTATTTTCGAGAGGCGTCATTGAGTGTCTTAACTAGTTTCAGTTATGGTTTTCTAACAATCTGAAGATGTATGATGGAGGGCATGGTAGCAAGTATTTTGGGTGATATTACTCAAGGAGCAAATATAGAAATTAGCATATTTTGTTTATTTCTTTCCTAGTTAATCTTTCTATGGTGTTTCCATTATCTAGATTCCTAAATAGAGAAATACTTCTTATTTCCTATAGGATCAATAATATATATAATATCTTTGGATGTATCCTCCAATACAAATTTAATTATTAATTGAGTTTTTCACTAAAATAATATTATTTTAAAAAAAATCACCATACTAGTCCTAGGTTAAAGCTATTTACTGGAATAGTATAGAGGCCACCAGTCAGCTTGCCATGCAAGGAGGGATGCTTGCGTGGCTCTTGCCAATAGCACCTTTAAGAAAACAACTACACCTCAAAGAAGAAATCTAAGTATGGAAGGAGAGTATAGGTGGAAATAAATGATCTTGGCAAGAGCGTTTATAGACCAGCCAATAAACACTCTTGGCAAAAGGGTTTTTTTAACACAGTAAATTCAAGTGTCAAACAGTAGAATGAAAAGAGCATAACGTTTCCCTCAGTGGTCCATTTTGCAATCTTTGTGTGGATTTCATGTGTCTTGATGAAATCTATGCACTGCAAACAGCAACAGGCCATTTGGGGGCAGTCCTTTTGCCAACAAAATGCTTGTTTTGGCCTCTATTCCTGATTTTTCCACTATCATGATACATGAACATTGGAGAAAACCACTGCAAATCTACTATATAATGGCCCATACTGAACTGAGTAAGTGATCCATGTTATAATTGACATATGACATTGATGAGGTAAATTAATTATTTTGTAACATTTTACTACAAAGTCATCATTGTTTGGATTGGTTTATTTTGGGCTTTATCCTTTAAGTTGACATGTGACTTGTTCGACTCTTATATGCTGCATGAAATGGTTAATTTTTTCAAGTGTTTTTTTTTATTGTACTTAAAAACGCTCTTGGCAAGACCCTTTTTAACCCATAGACAAAGAGGGTCTAGCAAGAGCATTTTTAAGCAAAAGGAAAAACCCTCTTACTAAGAGCGTTTTCTCCTTGCTCACTATCATGCAAGCAACCTTCCTTGTGTGACATGTTGATTGTGGGACCCCAATCTTATTCTAGTCTATAGTTTTAACCCAATATTATTTTGGTAATTTTTTAAGAAAATAATACTATTTTAGTTAAGGACTCTAATTAATTTGACATGGATTTCCTTGTTGGTTCTACATCAATTGGTATTTGACCAAATATAGAAATTAGCATATTTTGTTGGTTCTTGTTGCTTATGAACCTTACCAATCATTAGTTTGTTAGCTCCTTGAAATTATGGATGCTCCTACACTTCAAGGCCTCAAATTACTCCCTTGCTCACTTTTTTACTGTTAAGAAGAAGTCTGTAACCATCATTGCACTGACTGCACCTTTAAACCCCACAACGTTCCTATAGTAATTGTGGTGGTTGACTGGATCAATAGTCTTGTCATATTGATCCAACTAAGGGAACGTGAATTTGGAGGATATGTCCTCCCCATGATCTTGTATATGAAAGGAGGTTTGACCAAGTAGTTGAGGCAACAAAGATGCTCCTTTCCCCTAATCTTTGCTCTAACTGATTCGATTAAGCCTGCATGTCTCACTAATCACAACTGATCCCCTCAAACTTGTTTACTTCAGGCCAATTATAGTCTTCTCCAAGTATAGAGATTTTTAAGTCCATCTTGTCGTCGTATGGTTTCCCCCAAGAGGATACACACCCTTTTGTCATTATTTGGTAACCCTCCAAAGGATACATGGTAAACCTTGTACTTTAAGGTCTGATCATGCCACCTTGAGAAAGTTTCTCTATCTTATCGACCATTCGTTTTTCAAGAGGGTTAACAATCTTGTCATCCAGCCATGTTGAATACCTCAATGCTCATGTCGAACATAGCTCCCTTTCCGCTCAGGTAAGTATTAGACACAATTAGCTTCTTACTCGTGTCAAACACAACTATCCACTCAAATTATGAATGGGACATTTATGGGCCATTTATCTAACATGTCCTTTTTTAGCCCATGTGACAGCTCATCATTGGTATTCAATTTTGACCTCATCATACTAGTCATCGAATTTTTCTATGGGTTATCTCTAGTGAAGAGAACTTAGTTGATGCTTATCACTAACAAGGTGATCTAAATAGAGTATTTTATCCACACTCAAATGGGACTTCACAGACAATTTCCATATACACGTTGCAATGGCAATGCATATTTTATGACCACATCACTCATTTATGTTCTCTTGGACCAACATTAAATGTGAAAGAAAAATGATGTCCAAAGTATAAGTGAATCTTTATATAGAAGACAACAAAAGTAATTCAAATTCTATTTATTTATTGAGAAATAAAAAGTTGTTAGAGTGCCTCATAATTATTAGAATCATAAGGTCACATTATTTCAATATGACATTTTTGTACAAGAAAGCGGCATCCTAATGCATAAGGCTCCACGCTTTGCGAGGGTTACCTTTGTACATCACCTCATCCTTACTTTATAAAAAGATTTGATTCCATAACTTGAACCTGTGATCTTTCAGTCAAAATAAATTCCTTACCATTATTATTTTCCAATTTTGAATAATTTGCCTCACCTATAATTGTCCTTTTGTAAGATTTATTACTAGTTTGTACAGTTCAGACTTGAGGGCATTTAAATTTTAAACTAAGTTCACTTGTGAATATTGCCTGAAAAATCAGAATTCAGAATTCAGAATTGGATGCAGCAACACCCCTTTAGCATCTCTCACAGTTCACTTGCTTGTTTACTTTGAAAGTCCACACTTTAGAGTAGGAGATTATAAAAATAATAACAGGAATTGAACCTAAAAAATAAAACTAATACTGCATTGTGATATATGTGTTAAGAAGATAATTGTACCATTATGCAAACAGAAAGTTGAACATCTAATAACTGTGTTGCCATAAGTTGAAAACCTAATAAAAAAAACTACAGAACTTATATAATATGTATGTATAAAAAGTTTCTCATAATGATGTACTAATTGTAGCTTTGGAATGAAAAAGTACAAATAATTGCACCATTAGATGCACAAAAAAAAAGATAATGTTACTGAAGCAAAGGGATTGGAGATAAAGAGTAGTGGCAGAGAGAGGAAACTTGGTTTTGTACTATTTGGTAGACTGCCAATCTTGAAAGATTGTGCCAACACCAACCAACTTTCCATGAAAACATGAAGGTTAGGTGGCAATTGAATTGAAGACAAATTCAAGAACAGTTCTGATTAACTTGAATACCGTTGAAAACAGAGAGAGAGAGAGAGAGACCACAATTGCAAAAATAAATATGACAGCCAGGGAGAGATTGGAATGTCCCCTTCCATCAATGTAAATGCTATATTTGTTATGGCAGAATAAAGCCTAAAAAAAAAAACTAATAGCTTCACAAGTAGCTACAATAAGAAAATTAAAATTTTCGAAAACAGCTTTATTTATAAATATTTATTATTTTTAAATTCAAAAGCGAAGTAAAAACACAAATAGGCCAACAGAACTGTACGGTTTTGACATGGAGTGACAGAAGCAAGACATGTGAATCAAAACATCTTACAGTTTTTCTTCTACCCACTCAAAGCCCCAGATCGAATATGAAACAATTTTAGGAAGCACACCACCCCATCATCAAAGAAAACAGATAAAACAGCTCCATAAAGCATTGAACTAGAGATAAATAAAATAAAGAAGGATTCAGAGCTCATCTCCAAGACACTGGCAAAGAACCTTACAAGAACTACTCCACTGTCAGTTACCCTCCTAACTTCAATCTGAAATGAAGCCAATAACAACTCTTCTTCTTTAAACCCCTATTAGAAACCTAGGGCCTCATGCAACCAAAATATTATATTGTGACATCCCAAATAAACAACGGATCCTATAATCAACGACAATTTGGAACTCTGCAATCTGATTACCATTCTGTCAGGATAAAGAGATTGTTCTTTCATTCCAAAGCATTATTAAACTATTTATGGAGATTTCAGACCTCTCTATATTGTTATCAGATACCATATAAATATTAGTCACATTATCCTAAGTCACAATTTATGGAGACTTCGGAACCATCTGTTTAGCAGTACTCATATTTGCTTCTGAATTGGAAGACTCCACCTGTGAGTGTATCTGACAGCAATATTCATGTTGATGGTAAGGTTTTGGAACCACATGAAAGAAGATAGATGCAAGTAAAATACAAATAATTTCACTCACCAAGTCGAGACGCTGCTTGTGAAGATCACTTGATTGCTGCACATGCATTTTAAAATCATTATAAATCCAACAATGATTCTTTCAGAGATATAACAAGCATCTCTATGCATCTGGAAGCCTTGAAAAGCAAAGTCAGAATTCCTAAAGTGATAAAAAATACACCAGGACGAGCCATGAAATCCAGTGAGTATAACTAGTTAAACTGCATCTAGAATCCTGGAAGAACATACTCAGAATATTCAAAACCATCAAGCAATATACCGGAATAAGCCATGAAATCCATTAAGTATAATTGGTTAAATCATGTAAGAACTCTAACAACCAAAACGAGTTATGTTACATGGAGCAGACACTGACCAAACACAAGTATGAAATGAGGTTGTGTCTAGGCAATAGAACTGTTGAAATCCTTAAGAGGAATGTACGCAAAATTTGATATAAGGGATGTATTTTGTGAAAATTTAAAATAATTTGCATTGTCTAATATCCTAACATAAGATACTGTCATTATTTAAGATTACAAGAAATAAAAATGAAATTTAGGAGAAAAGAGATCTCTATCTCTCATACAACAGAGTAAGCCAGAAACTCTCCTTACCATTGAATGTCAACCTCTCCAAATATTTTTGAAGTTACAGGATTCAAGGTAACATTTATTTGGAAGACTGCAGAAAGAATCCCAGTAAGAGACCACAGTGGCGTGGACAAGGAAACCCTAGTACATGTACGGCATTTGATCCTATGTAAAACTCACATGGGATAGAAGTCTGAATTATCCTTATCCTAGGCGCTTTGTTCAGTTCTAGCCGGTTAAATGTGCACTAAAACTAAGAATGACCCTTTTTCCAATCAGTGTGTATAACAAAATATATTAGTACTAACACTGGTATGTGCAATGACCCATCATCATTAACTGTACCTTATCCTAACCAATAATGACACACATTATAAAAATAGGAATAATTTATGGCTCCTTTTCTTTTGAAGTAAAAAATGTTTTCTGGAAAACTACCCACTCTAGTATTTGGATAACAAGAAATGAGGAAAATATTAAGTAAACAAAAACATTTTACATCAAAATGTAAACAATGACTTACCAAAAATATTATGGTGAGTCATTTCTGGTTTTGAGATCAAAATATAAACTTTTAACAAAAATAACAATTATATACATAGAACATTGTTGGATCCTCTAGTGTTTGGATTTTTTAAACAAAATATTATTTATATAAAATATCTTATTGAGAAATAAGATGAAAAATATTTTTTTATGTAGAATAATCTTTTACATGAAGCATTTTATAAGTGAAAATATTTTCCGAAATAATATGTAAAATATATTGTTCCAATGTATATATTTTATATGTATTTGTTACAGATTTCATGTTTTCATTAAGTTTTTTTAAAAAAAACATGCCAAACATAGGAAAATAAGATGAAGAATTATTTTTCTGTAAAATCTTTTTAAATGAAAATTATTTTCTAGAGTAAAATATTTCCATGCACAGGTTGTGAGTCATGTCAGTTTGCTAAACATCATCGTGTGTCTTATTTCCCTTGCATTAATAAACGCACTTTGTCTCCTTTTATGTTAATCCATTCTAATGTTTAGGGTCCATGTCCAATACCGTCTAAGTCTAGATATTGGTATTTTGTGTTAAAGAAAATATAACATAAGCTGCTTTAGTTTTCTGTTATTCAGTTATGTTATATACTTTGCTTTCAGTTGTAGCAGCTGTTATTTAAACTTGCGCTTCTAGTTAGCTTTCTTTATTATGCTTGTAGTCTAGACTTGGCTGAGTATAAAATCAGCTTAGTCTTGTTTCTGTATTCATTTGATTCTCTAATCAGAATTCCAGAGCATTCTTTCCCTCATCTTGTTTACATTCTACTCTCTGCCCTAGCTCAATCTTTACATGGTATCAGAGCCGACGACTAAGGTCAATGGCATTCAATTCGGATCACAGTTCTTCCTCTTTTGTTCCTCCTCGATCTCTTTCAGCCTTATCTTCAGCCTCGCAATCTGATTTTTCAGCGATGGCAAAAGCGTTTAACTATATACCTATCAAACTCGATCCGAACAAATACATTTTCTGGAAGGCGCAGCTTTCTGCTACGATTCGAGCGTTTGATCTGCAATCATTCCTCAACAAATCTCCTCCTCCATCCAAGTATATCACAGATCCGAACACAAATGAAGATGGAGCACCTACGTTGAATCCTGAATTCTTGAATTGGATACGATCGGACCAGTTGCTGCTTGGCTGGCTCTTCTCAACAATTGATAAAGAAGTCTTGGCGCAGGTGATTCACTATGAATCATCTGCTGAGGTATGGATGGCACTTGAAAATTTATACTCCCGCCAAACAATTGCCAAGTCTTTTCAATTGAAACAGCAACTTCGATCCATTAAGAAGGATTCTTTGTCTATAAATGACTATATTCTTAAGATCAAAACTATAGGTCACTCTCTTGCAGCTATTGGAGAACCTCTAAGTGACAAAGATTTGCTTCTTGCAATTCTCAATGGACTGGATTATGATTATGAGACAGTAGTAAGTCTTATTACATACCAAATGGATGATATAGACCTTGAGAAAGTTCAATATTTGCTATTGATGCATGAACAAAGATTAAACTCTAAGAATTTGGCACAAGCGTCAACTGTAAATGTTGAGTCAGTTATGCCATCTGCTATGCAAGTAAATATGGCTGCTTACACTCAAAAGAATTCTAGAAATTCTCTTAATAATAGAGGAGGTTTCGGTCAAAACAGAGGAAGTTTTGTAAATCGAGGAGGTAGAGGCAGAGGTAGACAAGGAAAAAGAATTTACTGCCAGCTTTGTGGCAAGCCAGGGCACTTTGTTGATAAATGTTATCATCGGTTTGATAGAAATTTTCAAATAAGTTCTCCTATGTTGAATTCAAATTTTGGACGGCCACCTATGGTTTCCCAACAACCAGATTCAAGAGCCTTTGTAGCTTCCCTTAGTGATTCTAACGAGGCTTACATGAGTGATCTAGGTTCTACACAAGGAACTTATTATAATCATTTTTCTCAAGCTATTGATTATAATACACCTTTGTCTCAGCCTTCTTTTCAAGATCCAGCTTGGTTTGTTGACTCAGGAGCCACTAATCACATAACCTCAAACCTTAATAATCTCTCACTCCATGCTCCTTACAATGGGAATGACAAAGTCTCTGTTGGTAATGGTAAGCAACTTCCAATTTCTAACATTGGTCTTGGACATTTGTTCTCACAAACTGCACCTATTTCCAACATTTCTTTGTCAAATGTTTTACATGTTCCTTCCATGAAAAAGAATCTCATTAGTGTATCACAACTTACAAGAGATCATGATCTTGTAGCAGAATTTAACTCTAGTTCTTGTTTGATTAAGGACAAGAATACCGAGGAGGTGCTACTCAAAGGATGTCTAAAGGATGGCTTATATCAACTGAGTTCAGCAACTAATTCTACTGCTCCTAATTTTGCTGCTCCTTGTGCTTCAGCCCAGCCTTGTGTTTCAGCTCAGACTATTTAGTCTAACTCTACTTCTAGCAGTACATCTTCTTCTGATTGTAATGTTTTTCATTCAAATAAATGTAAGGGGCAGCTTCCACTCTGTTCTGGACTGTCACCTAATGTTCAGCTAGCACAAACTAAGCGAATGTATAATCAATGGCATGCAAAGCTAGGTCATCCATCGTTCAATGTACTTCATTTCGTTCTTAATAAAATTCGATTGCCTTGTTCTCATTCGAATGTTTCCTTTTGTGATTCATATAAAATTGGCAAACTTAATCAACTTCCCTTTACTGATTGTCCTATTACAGCAAAGAAACCTCTTGAATTAGTTTACTCAGATTTGTGGGGTCCCTCTCCTACTTTGTCCATTGAAGGACATCGATACTATATCATTTTTGTTGATGCTTATACCAGATATACTTGGCTATACCCTTTGAAACTTAAATCAGGTGCCTTGTCCACTTTTGTAACCTTTCACAAACTTGCTGAGGTTCAATTTCACACAAAATTACAGGCCTTACAAACAGACAATGGAGGAGAGTTTAAGGCATGTTTACCCTATCTTCATAGCTGTGGTATTCAACCAAGATTCACTTGTCCTTATACTCATCAGCAAAATGGTGTTGCTGAAAGGAAACATAGGCATATCGCTGAAATGGGACTTACTTTGCTGTCTCATGCTAACATGTCATTAAAATTTTGGGTTGATGCCTTCCAAACAGCTGTTCATATTATTAATTTGCTTCCTTCATCATCTCTTCAGTTTAAAATTCCTTTTGAACTTCTTTACCACAAGCAACCGAATTATATGTTGTTGCAACCGTTTGGATGTGCTTGTTTTCCTTTTCTACGTTCGTATAATAAGCACAAATTTGCTTTTCACTCAACCAAATGCATATTCATTGGGTATAGTCATATACATTCTGGTTATAAATGCTTACATCCATCTGGTCAAGTTTATATATCTCGTCATGTGCAATTTAATTCAGATGAGTTTCCCTTTCAGAGCTTATTTTCTTCCCCTTCTACATCTTAGTCTACTTCAACTGGTTTTTCTACTCGTTTCTTTGATTCTCTTCCAGTCTTTGCTCCATTTGAAGTAGTACCTCCGGTATCCTCTTCCATGCCAAGCAATGCAACTTCTTCTCCATCTCAGAATTCTATTACTTCGTCTCCTACTCCATTAGTTCCTCAGCCTTCTTCCAAACCTGCAGCACATAATCCTAAATATCCTACTGAACTCCTTCCATCTGTTCATCTTATGCTTACCCGGTCCAAGACTAAACAGCTCCAACTTACTTCTCCTCATGTTCTAACTAGTTCCGTAGTACCTAATTTTGTCAATGAAGCCTTTTTAGACTCACAATGGGTTAAAGCTATGAAGGATGAGTTTGTTGCTTTACAGCGCAATCAAACTTGGGACTTAGTTCCATTTTCTAAGGATATGAACATTATTGGCTGCAAGTGGGTGTATCGAATAAAGTATAATCCTGATGGAACTATTCTTAAATACAAAGCTAGGTTGGTTGCCAAGGGTTTTCTTCAAACACCGGGGGTTGATTATGATGAAACCTTTAGTCCGGTTGTCAAAGCACCAACTATTAGAGTTTTGTTTACTTTGGCTGTTACTTTTGGATGGGATATTCAGCAAGTAGACATTAATAATGCATTTTTGAATGGAGACTTGACTGAGAATGTTTACATGTCTCAACCTGAAGGATTTATTGATTCCCGGTGTCCTTCTTATGTTTGTAAGCTCCGAAAATCTCTCTATGGTCTTAAACAGGCACCTCGGGCATGGTACACTAGGTTGAGAGAAGCTTTACAATCATGGGGATTTAAACGAGCTGTTTCAGATGCCTCATTATTCATAAAAAGAACTTCTCAGTTTGTCTTGTTTGCTTTGGTATATGTTGATGACATCTTAATCACTGGTTCTAACTCAGCAACTCTTGAAAAGTTTATTCATGATTTGGATACAAATTTTGCTCTAAAAACACTTGGATCAGTACACTATTTTCTTGGTTTTGAAGCTCATAGAAATCACTCTGGAATCTATCTTACACAATCCAAGTATGCTTTGGATTTATTGAAGAAAGCTGATATGCAAGATTGTAAATCATGTGATACTCCTATGAATTCTGCTATGTCACTAACAGATGAAGGTGATTCTTTTGAAAATCCATCGCTCTATCGTACTATCATTGGCTCTTTGCAATACCTTACCTACACCAGACCTGATATCTCCTTTGCTGTAAATAAGCTTAGCCAATTCTTGTCCTCTCCTAAACATCAGCATTGGCAAGCTTGTAAGCGATTGCTTAGATATCTAAAGGGTACTCTTGGTCTAGGTCTCTTTTTCTCACCAGCACCTCTTGATTTACCCCTATTTGTGTACACTGATGCTGATTTTGCTGGCTGCAAAGTTAGCAGACGCTCTACTAGTGGAATTTGTGTATTTCTTGGTCAAAATTTGATTGTTTGGAGTTCAAGAAAGCAGTCTGTGGTTGCTCGATCAGTGGGAGAGGCAGAATATAGAGCTGTTGCACAGGGTGTGACTGAGATTTTATGGTTGCAATCACTATTTTCAGAGCTAGGTTATAAGTGTCATTCAAAACCTATAGTGTGATGTGATAACCTAGCTGCAAAAAGTATTGCTGAAAATCCGGTTTTCCATTCTCGCACTAAACATATTGAGATTGATGTTCATTTTGTGCGAGAAAAGATTGAACATGGTGAGGTTGAAATTCGTTATGTGCCTACCTTACATCAGCTAGCTGATATTTTTACTAAGAGTTTGCCAAGAGGTCAGTTTCAGGATTTGTGTGCTAAGATCAATCTCAAAGAGTCACCTATTTCAACAGTCTCAATTTCTCAAGAAGAGGCAGGAAAGCAGTTGGTCAGAAGGGAGTTTTCATTGAGGGAGAATGTTAAAGAAAATATAACATAAGCTGCTTTAGTTTTCTGTTATTCAGTTATGTTATATACTTTGCTTTCAGTTGTAGCAGCTGTTATTTAAACTTGCGCTTCTAGTTAGCTTTCTTTATTATGCTTGTAGTCTAGACTTGGCTGAGTATAAAATCAGCTTAGTCTTGTTTCTGTATTCATTCGATTCTCTAATCAGAATTCCAGAGCATTTTTTCTCTCATCTTGTTTACATTCTACTCTCTGCCCTAGCTCAATCTTTACATTTTGTAACCTTCGTTGACGATTATTCCGTGCTACGTGGCTCTATTTAATGAAATTTCACTCTGAATTATTCTCTATATTTCATTCCTTCCTAAATGAGATCTAACAGAAATTCATACTAATGTGCGTGTTTCACGTAGAGATAATTCCACTGAATATTTTTTTGCTCCATTTACCTATTTTCTATCACAACATGGCATTCTTCATGAATCGCCTTGTGTTGATACCCCACCCCAAAATGGTGTTGCTAAAAGAAAAAATAGACACTCGAAAACTGCCCAAGATCTTCTTTTCTACATGGAAGTTCCTAAATCTTTTTGGGCTAATGTTTTCTCCACTGCTTACTTTTTGATTAATTGCATGCCTTCCTCTGTCCTTGACAAGGGGGGGGGGGGTATTCCCTACTCTGTCTTATTCCCTCCTCCATCTCTCATCTCTCTTCCCTATTAAACCTCGTATCTTTGGTAGCACTTTGTTTTGTCTATGATGTTCGTCCTCACTTGTCAAAGCTAGATCCAAAATCTCTTAAGTGTGTTTTTCTTGGATACTCTCATACTCAAAGCAAATGTTACGTTCTTTGAGACCACACTATTCTTTCTTATCTCCACTAAACATGAGTATGTCCATGAGGATGACGATATTTTGGTCTATGCTATGAACACTCACGTTGCTCCACCTGTGTCTCCTAACCCACCTATTCTTCAAGTGTATTCTTGCAGGGCTCTGACTACTTCTTCTTCTTCTATGGATCCTCCTACCACCACAACTACCCCCATTCTTCCATCTCCAGATTTGAGCCTTGACCTTCCCATCATTCTTTGCAAAGGTAAATGTCAATGTACTCATCCTATATCTTCTTTCGCTTCTTACACACATTTGTCTTTCTCCCTTCAGTGCTTTATTTCATCTTTAGATTTGGTCTCAGTTCCTAAATGTTTATCTGAAGCTTTTTCACACCCTAGTTAGCGTGCAGCTATGGTTGATGAGATGCGGGCCTTGGATGAGAATGGTACTTGGGATGTAGTTCCTTTACCTTTTGGGAAGACAGCTATTGGATGCAACGGGTCTTTGTTGTCAAAGTTAATCCCAATGGTTCTGTGGCTCGGCTTAAAGCCTATTTGGTTGCAAAAGGGTATGCTCAAACCTATGGTGTTGATTATTCTGATACATCTTCTCCAGTGGCTAAACTTGCTTCTATTCGCTTGTTTATCTCTCTGGTTGCTACTACTGATTGGCCCCTCTATCAATTCAATGTCAAGACTGTTTTTCTTCATAGTGACCTACAGGAGGAAGTCTATATGGAGAAACTACCTGAGTTTGTTGCTAAGGGGGAGTGAGGCAAGATTTGTAAACATTAAAAATCTCTATATGGTCTGAAACAGAGTCCTCATGCTTGGTCCGAGCAATTTAATGAGGTTGTTCAAGAGTTTAGACTTAAAAAAAAAATTCTTGTGATCATTCTGTGTTCTATCAACAATCGAAGACTAGTATATATTGTTAGTCATATACATTGATGATGTTGTTATCACAAGGAGTGACAATTCAGGCATTGTAGCTCTTAAGTCCTTCATTCAGTTGAGATTTTAGACTAAGGACTTGGGAGAGTTGAAATATTTCTTAGGAATTGAAGTAATAAGATCCAAAAAGGTATCTTTCTCTCTCAATGTAAATATGTCATTGATCTTTTGACTGAATCAGGGAAGCTGGGGGTCAAACCATGTAATGTGCCAGTGACTACAAACTTGCAACTTACAACCGACGAGGGAGAGTTGTTTAAAAATCCTAAAATGTATAGAAGGTTGGTTAGTAAACTGAACCATATAACCATGACTCGTCCTGATATTGCTTATCCTATAAGCATCGTACGTCAATTTATGTCCTCCCCCATAATGGCTCATTGGACTACTTTAGAGCAGATTTTGTGTTATCTAAAAGGAGATCCAATAAATGGTGTCTTATATAAAAATCAAGGGCACTATAATGTTGAATGCTTCACAGACGTAGAATGGGCTTCTTCTAAGGTTGACAAGAGATCAACAATGGGATATTGTGTCTTTGTTAGTGGAAATTTGGTTTTATAGAAGAGTAAGAAGCAGAATGTGGTATCTCAGTCTAGTGCAGAATCAGAATATTGAGCAATGGCACAGTCAACATGTGAACTTATGTAGATCCATTCGCTGATGAGTGAAATTGGATTGGGCAATTCTCTACCTATGAAGCTATGGTGTGATAATCAAGTTGCTCCCCATATTGCATCAAATTCAGTTTTCCATGAGAAAACCAAACACATTAAAGTTGATTATCATTTTATTCGAGAAAAAAATCCAACATAACATTAGATCAACTGGTCATGTCAAGATAGGCGAATAACTAGGTGACATATTCACAAAGGAATTGAATGGATAGAACTGACTATCTAAGTAACAAGTCGGGTATGATTAACATCTATACTTCAGCTTGAGGGGGAATATTATAGAAACTAGATCTAGAGCATTCAATGTTGTAAATATAGAAGGAGGCTTAGGATAGTCAACTATGTAAATATGGAAAGTAGAATATCCTAAAGTATAATCCTAAGATTTAGACCTTATATATGGGTGTAATGTGCCTCACAAATATGAATATACAGAGTATTTTTCATCCATCTCTTACACACATGAAGATGGTGTTAGATCTCATCATTCCATCTGTAGAGGGGTTGCATTAGGAAGGACATCTGACACAAAATTTTGCCACATTGTTCTATTGTATAGATTTGTATTATCAATATAACTTTTAAAAGTCAATTGCCTGTTATGAATGTTGTGCTACCAACTGTAACTTGGTAAGGATAAGGTGCAATTGATGATGATAAATCAGAGCCTAAATAAAAAAAAAAAAGTCCTTAATGTTGTCTAAGTGGAATTATAATATATGGATTAAATACCTCTCAACATGCTTTAAGCAAAAAACATGAAATCTCCATACAATCCAAAAGAGAACACATAATCCCCTCTGGTCAAGTGAATTGGTAAAAGGACAAGCATGCCCATTATAAGAGCACCTTACAAGCAGGAAAGATTGGTCAAAGGGGGTGGGGAGGCAGGGCAGTGAGTCAAGGATGAGAATGACGGAGGAAATGTTCTTCTAGACAGGAGTGATTTGTTGATCTTTGAACTACAAGCAGCCACATCTTTTCAGGAAACCCACAAGGTCAAAGTGCAATTAACTTTCCGTGTTGAGATAGTTTGCAGGAATTCTTATCCACTATGCTGCATCTGAGTTCCAGTTAAATTCAGTCAACTCCATCTAGTTTGCAATTTGGACTGGGGATTATATGTTCACTTATCAACCACATTGGTACAATGTATTTAATCCAATACTGTATCATAAATTACAATACATAATAATATATGCATGATTTTTTTTGCTGAAATATATATATACAAGAATTAATAGCACAATTTATATATTGTATAAAAAACCATAAGGAATATTACAAGCAATTTTGTAGTTATATTCAAACAAGCATAGCTACCATGTACATGCAACAAAATCTCATAAATAAGTTAAGAAGCTTACCTGATCCTGTTGATATTTTTTTTCTT
This sequence comes from Diospyros kaki, assembly GCA_036245055.1. Lineage (NCBI taxonomy): Eukaryota > Viridiplantae > Streptophyta > Magnoliopsida > Ericales > Ebenaceae > Diospyros > Diospyros kaki. Next base: position 13,284,816 of record BSEG01000003.1, read on the forward strand.
CACTTGAGAAACCAGGAACAGTCAAATTCCAATCTTTCTCTGCATATAATCTTCTTCAGTTAAAATGAGACTTACTTTGAGAAAAATAGGAAATAAGTTTATCTTTTCAATGGATGCAGTGTGTATCGTCAGAACAGTAAAATCTAATACCCATACTGCCACATATGAGATAAACAAGTAGTATAACCAGCAGTTAAACCCAAGGAACATAATTGCATAACCATAGATCAATATTCTTCATTTCATCTACCGTGTAGTCACATCTATAATGTTCATTTCAAAGAACTTTGGAAATTAGTTTAGAAATGGAATTTTCTAGAGCTCTAAACAACACAGAATTGGAAGCCTTAAGGAACTTCTAGATTTTTATCAACGATGGTTGAATGCAAACTAAATGAAAATTTAGCAACCGAGCTTTTTAGGAAAAAGAAATTACAAAGTTCTTTCATGTCTTTGTGCCATGAAACAACTGAGGAGATATTAAAGTCACAACTAGAAAAGTAAAAATTTAAAAATAAATAAAAAGCAGGTCCAATTTATACTCATTTTGGATTGTAATAGAACCCTTCCTACCACTTCAGTGGGTGCGTTCTGTTAACCACAACTTGTTAGGTACTGTGCACAAATTCTCTCTCAATCAAATACCTGAATGCTAAGCGGGCCTTCTATCTACTTTTCTTCTTCCTGTATTCTCCTCCTTTATGCATAATAGTTAAGGCTACGATGCTTTGGCTGTCAGTTTTACTTCTGTTAGTTTGGCTGAATATATGCAGCTTATGTGCTGCAGAATTTAGGGAAGAATGTAGTGATGCTTTGTTTTTTGTTTCTAGTTTGTGATTCTCCTTAAAATTAGGAAAAGTTAAAACGAGCTAGATTTGTGTAGGAGGTAATATGTCCATTCCTATTTGTCCTATAATTTACACATATATATGAAAAAGGGTTACAGCTCAGTTTTTTGACCTTTTCTGCAAAACCTCCATCCTTTCCTTCTTCTTAGGTTTACATATCCAATAAATGGTATCAGAGCCTCTTTCGATCTTCGAGGACCTATGAGCAAAAAAGAGAACTAGCAAAGCTTCCCCTCCAAAAAGACTACTAAAACCCAGACTTCAAACCCTTATGGCTTCCAGCAGTTCTCCCTCTCTTTCACCCTCAGTTTTTAATGGCAAAATCTATCAGGTTTGGGCTGTCAAGATGAAAGCCTACCTGAAAGGCCTGGGTTTGTGGCAGTGGGTTGAAACTGATAGAGAACCAACACCCTTGGGAGCAAATCCGACCTTGAATCAAATCAGAATCCATGAAGAAGAATTAATAAAAGCTCCAAGAGATTTTGGCCCATATCCATGCTGCAGTTACAGATTCGATCTTTACAAGGACCATGGCTTGTGAAACACCAAAATAGGGGTGGGATAAGCTAAAGGACGAGTGTATGGGTAGTGATAGAACCAGGAAAATGCAGGTTCTGAATTTGAGAGAATTTGAAGTCTTGAGGATGAAAGACAGTGAATCTACCAAGGAGTATTTTGACAGGCTCATGACAGTTGTCAACAAGATCAGGCTTCTTGGTGAGGAGTTAACAGACAAGAGGGTTTCGGAAAAGGTTTTAGTGAGCTTGCCTGAAAGATTTGATCCCAAGATCTCCTCTCTTGAAGACTCAAAGGATTTATCTCAGATTTCCTCATCAGAGCTAGTTCATACCTTTCAATCTCAAGAACAAAGGAGATCAATCAGATGAAGACAGCAGTGAAGGGGCTTTCCTTGTAAGACAAAAAGGAAAAGCTTCTCCAAGTGGAGAGAAGAAGCAATCTGGTGAAAAGAAGGATAAGGAGAAGATTGAAGGACAAGGAAGTAAAAGTGGAGGCAAAAGGACATATCCTCCAGGCTCACTGCAAAAAGAAGAGTCATTCAGAGAATTTTTGTTAGTTTAGACCTGGTGTGCAGTTTGGTCATGTGAGCAGTTTGCCCATGTGTAAAGGGTATTGTTAGGACTCCCATTAGTCTCACCAATCAAAGGCATAAAAGGAGAGGAAGGATAGGGGCAACCAAGGGAATTGATTCAAGGGCAAAAGAATCAGAAGTTGGTTAGGGGGCAATATTCATTCACGTGGCTGAAACAGAAGGAGAGAGACGGATCTAGAGAATTTTTTGAAGAAGTTGTTGGAGAGTGAGGCCCACTCGAATAGGCCTGTTTTTGTCTTCTTTCATTGTATTTGCTCATATCGATTGTTGCAAGCTACTGTAATTGAGGACTTGCTACTGTTTTAGAGTTAAAATTCAATCAAGGTGTAAGGGTTCTATGATTTTGGTATCAAAGCAATGATCCATGGGGGTGACCGTCTCTGAGAGAGTGGGGGATTTGGAGGGACAAATGGAGAATTATCAACAATAGATTGAGGGGAAGATGGAGGGATTACAGATGGGATTGGAATCAATGAAAAAAGAGTTCTAGAGGGTGCAGAACATCAAGAAAAACATAGCGATGATGATGGAACAATTTGGCTTGCTAATGGAGAGATAGGAGGACCAAGAGAAAGGGAGGAAGGGGAAACAATCAGGCAAGCACTTACTGGTGGGTTCATCCCTCGCCGGGGAGGCCACGCTTAAACTGGGAAATCGGCATAAGGAAGCTGGCGGTGAGTACAATACCTCTGGGAGGTCAGACGGAAGGGTTCGATGCTTGGAGATGCTAGTGTTTGAAGGAGACGACCCAAATGGTTTGGTGTTTCAGGTCGAGCAGTACTTCTCTGTGAACCAGTTGTCGGATGCGGAGAAGTTAGATTCCGCTGCTCTTGCTTGGTTCCAGTGGGAGCAGCGAAGGTGACAGATAAGGAGTTGGGAGGAGCTTAAGGCGATGATGAGGAATAGATTCAGGCCCACGCAGGAAGGCACGGTGGAAGAGCGATTCTTGGCGCTCCGGCAGTAGGGGTCTGTCAAGGACTACACCGCCTCTGCTTCAAAACGCTAGCCGCACCTCTCGAGCACATGCCAGAGGCGCTGCTGGAGGGGCACTTTATTAATGGGTTGAGGCCCGACATAAGGGTGAAGATAAGGGTACTGAGACCAATTGAGCTAAAGCAGATGATGGACTTAGCCTAACAAATTGAGGAGAGGAATCTGGTGGTTCGAGGGAGTCATTCCAGTCTCGACACAACCAGATCACAGACCCCTGCAACCCGGTCACCAACCACCAGCGAGTAGTCATCTCGCCTCCCCTGGTGGCATCACCCCGATCAACGACCACCAACCCCGGCTCCTCTCGCCAGCCTCTGAATGTCGGTAAATGGAACAGTCCCCCATTTAAACGACTAAGCGAGAGTGAACTTCAAGGTAAACAAGCTAAGGGTTTGTGTTTCCATTGTGACGAAAAATATACGATTGGGCACAAATGCAAGAACAAGGAGCAGCAGGTGATGGTAATTCATGAGGAGGAAAGGGAAGAGGAAGAGGAAGTTATAGAAGGAGCTAAAACAGGGGAAAATTCAAGGGAGGAAGGTGATACGGTCAAAACAGGGGAAGTAGTGGAGCTGTCTATAAACTCAGTAGTTGGTTTAACCCCTCCATAAACTATGAAGATCAAGGGAGAAACAGAAAGCCAGCAGGTGGTGGTCCTAATTGACAGCGGGGCTTCCCATAACTTTATAGCATTGGAATTGGTGCAGAAATTGGGACTGGTCCCGTCACAAACAAGAGGTTATGGTGTGATCATGGGGTCGGGCATGGCTGTTCAGGGGGCTAGAGTGTGTAAAGGGGTAACCTTAACGTTGCAAAATGTGGTAGCAGTGGAGGATTTCCTGCCATTGGAGCTGGGAAGCTCAGACGTAATCCTTGAAATGAAGTGATTGGCCACACTCGGGAAAACACAAGTGGATTGGAGCTCATTAATCATGAAGTTTAAAGCAGGGGGAGCTACCATAACACTGCATGGGGATCCCAGCCTCAGTAAAAATTTGGTAACGTTGAAGTCGATGATGAGGGCGTTTAGGGAGAATGGAGAACGGGTGTTGTTGGAGTTGGGGAGTTTAACTACCCAGGAAAAGGATACGGGTTGGGCAGTCCCTAGCAGCTTGCAAGAGCTGCTAGCAGAGTTCAAGCATGTGTTTGAGGAGCTGTGTGGGCTTCCCACACACCAAAGGCGGGACCACGTGATTACGTTGCAATGGAGAGTGTCGCCGGTGAATATACGTCCCTACCGGTACGCCCATCTTCAAAAAAATGAGATTGAGAGGCTGGTTCGAGAAATGCTCGCAACAAGACTTATTAGGCCGAGTGTGAGTCCGTTCTCCAACCCGGTGTTACTAATCAAGAAGAAGGATGGAGGCTGGAGATTTTGTGTTGACTACAAAGTTTTAAACAAGGTAACAGTTCTCGATAGATTTCCAATCCCAGTTATTGAAGAATTATTGGATGAATTGAATGGGGCTGCTATTTTTTCCAGGTTGGATTTGAAATCGGGGTATCATCAAATTCGAATAGCACTTAATGACATTCCTAAGACTGCTTTTCGCACACAAGAAGGACATTATGAATTTTTAGTTATGCTATTTGGGTTAACAAATGCCCTGCCACGTTCCAATATTTGATGAATGAGATCTTTAAGGAGCATTTGAGAAACTTCGTTTTGGTGTTTTTTGACAACATTCTGGTTTACAGTAAGGATATGGTTGAACATAGGGAACATTTGAGGTGTGTGTTGGGGCTCCTAGCAGTCCACCGACTATATGCCAATGTGAAGAAATGTCAGTTTGGGCAGCGGGAGATTGAGTATTTGGGGCACATCATTTCTCAAGACGATTGCGGATAGCTCTAAAGTTAAGGCGATGGTGGAATGGCCCAACCCCAAATCCTTGCGTGAACTTCGAGGATTCTTGGGTCTTACGAGGTATTATCAGAGATTTGTGAAGGATTACGGAAAGTTGGCATGGCCATTGACAGACCGCCTCCGGAAGGGTAATTTCGTTTGGGATGAATTAGCAGAGCAGGCTTTTCAATCCCTTAAAAAGGCAATGACCAATCTGCTCATGTTGGCTTTGCCAGATTTTTCGAGGGAATTAATTGTTGAAACTGATGTATCTGAGCACGGATTAGGGGCAGTATTGATGCAACAACAACGGCCAATTGTTTTTTTCAGCCACTCTCTAAATCCCACTGGTCGAGTTAGGTCAATGTATGAGAGGGAATTGATCACAATAGTATTTGCAGTGAGAAAGTGGCGACATTACCTACTTGGGCGTAAGTTTGTTATTAGAATAGATCAGCGAAGCCTTAAATTTCTTATGGAGTAGCAAGTGGTTAGCTCGGAGTGTCAAAAATGGGTCATGAAGCTAATGGGATACGATTTTGAGATTCAATATCGTCCCGAATTGGAGAATCGAGCAGCTGATGCTCTCTCACACTTCCATTCTCCCTCCACATTGATGGCCCTCTCCATTACCCGAATATTGTAGCTAGACCAAGTAAAAGAGGAGGCGAAAGGAGATGCAACACTACAACATATTGCTAGAGATATACAGACGAATCCTTCTAACAGACCCAACTTTGCGCTGGTGGATGGCCATTTGCTATTCAAGTGCAGGCTGTATCTTCCTAAAGGGTCAGAATTAATTCCGTTAATGTTGAAGGAAGGGCATGATGGATTGGTAGGGGGTCATTCTGAGTTTCTTAAGACTTATAAGAGGATAGCCGCCAATGTGTATCGGGTGGGAATGAAGCAAGACATTTGACAATATGTTCGACAATGTTATGTGTGCCAGCAGAATAAATATGAGGCTCTATCACCCGGCAGGTTGCTACAGCCGCTTCCAATTCCTAGTCGAGTTTGGGAAGATGTGTCCATGGATTTTATCGAAGGGTTACCTAAGTCAGCTAGGATGGATACTATCTTTATGGTAGTGGATCGACTAAGTAAGTACAAACACTTTATTGCTTTGAAACACCCTTTTACAGCAGCCAACGTTGAAGGGATTTTTTGTGAAGGAGATTGTGTGGTTACATGGGGTTCCAAGTTCTATTGTTTCCGATAGAGATTGAATTTTTGTTAGCCATTTTTGAGAAGAGTTATTCAGGCTGCAAGACACTCAATTGAGAAGAAGCACTTCCTACCACCCTCAGTCTGATGGCCAAACGGAGGTCTCAAATTGCACCTTAGAGACGCACCTTCAATGCTTCTCCTCCTCCAAGCCTAAGGCATGCTACAGCTGGTTGCCATGGGCGGAATATTGGTATAACACTTCCTTCCATGTCTCCTCTAGAGTGACTCCATTCCAGATAGTTTATGGGCGTGAACCTCTCCCACTATCGAGGTTCGAGAAGGGCACTACGACTGCTTTGATAATTGAACAGCAGTTATTGGAGCGGGATTCTGTTTTCGAAGAGTTGCAGTCCAAACTATTGCAGGCACAAGCAAGGATGAAGGAAATAGTAGATAAAAGGAGGAGGGGATGTGAAATTCGAGATGGCTGATCTGGTTTATGTTAAAATTCACCCCTATAGGCAGAAGATATTGGCTACTCGGATGAATGACAAGTTGTCCCCTAAGTTCTACGGGCCCTTTGCAGTGAAGAAAAGGATCAGAAAGGTGGCTTACAAGCTGTCCCTACCATCTTCGTGTGCGATCCACCCCGTATTCCATGTCTCCCAGCTTCGCAAAGCGGAAGGAGTAATGCGGGAAACAACCGAATTTCCCGACCAGTTAACAGCTTAGTGGGAAGAAGGTGCATCCAGAATTTTTGTTGGGTGTAAGGCTAAGCCGAGGAAAGAATCTACGAAACCTTGAGGTCCTTATACAATGGAAGGGGCTGCCACCCCTAGAAGCCACTTGGGAATCCTATCATCAGATTCTGCATCAGTTTCCTAAATTTCACCTTAAGGACGAGGTGAAACTTGTGGGCGGGAGTATTGTTAGGACTCCCATTAGTCTCACCTATCAAAGACGTAAAAGGAGAGGAAGGATAGGGGCAACCAAAGGAATTGATTCAGGGGCAAAAGAGTCAAAAGTTGGTTAGGGGGGAATATTCATTCACGTGGCTGAAACAGAATGAGAGATAGGTATAAAAGGGGAGGGAGGAGGAGAGAAGGATCTGGAGAATTTTTTGAAGAAGTCGTTGGAGAGTGAGGCCCTCTCAAATAGGCCTGTTTTTGTGATCTTTCATTGTATTTGCTCATATTGATTGCTGTAAGTTACTGTAATTGAGGAATTCCTACTGTTTTAGAGTTAATCAAGGTGTAAGGGTTCTATCAGGTAAGCAAGAAAAAAAATGATCATCAAGGGAAGCAGGCATAAATGGCAGAAAATCAGCAGCAGCAACAGCAGGCTGAGCAGTTGTTTGTTGCCACATGCTATGCAACAAGCAGCTGCACTGAAACTTGGCTGCATAAACCACATGACCCTGGAATGGAGCTGCTCCAGAGAGTTGGATCAGACATACAACTCAAAGGTGAAGATTGGGAATGGAGAACTTGTTGATGTCAAAGACAAGGGAGTTGTTGCTGTTGAGACTTCAACAGGTATTAAATTCATATCAGATGTTTTGTTTGTGCCTGAGATAAGTCAAAGCTTACTAAGTGCAGGCCAAATGCTAAAGAAGAATTACTCTTTGCATCTCCAAAATACGTCTTGCACCATTGTTGATCATGCTGGTTGTGAGTTGCTGGCCATAAAAATAAGAGAAGAGCTTTCCAATTAAGCTGAAAGAGACTAATTTGCAAGCCCACTGTTCTTGAGGAGTCTAGTTTGCGGCAAAAAAGTTTTGGCCACTTTAATTATGTAGCACTCAAGCATTTGCATCACAAAGGCTTAACTCAAAGCTTGACAGCTATTTGTGTTAATAATAATGCGTGTCAAGCCTGTCAACTTGGAAAGCAAAGCAAATTGCCATTTACTATTAAGAAGGCCTGGCGGGCTATTGAAAGGCTGTAGTTGATTCACACTGATTTATGTGGACCAGTGAGGACACTCTCACTGAATGGAAGCGGGTATTTCATCTTGTTTATAGATGATTCTCCTAGAATGTGTTGGGTTTATTTATTGAAGCAGAAATCAAAGGTGGCTGGCGTGTTTCAAAAATTAAATGCTCTGGTTGAAAACCAAGCCAATTGCAGTATCAAGGTGATAAGAACAGATAATGGGGCCAAATACACAATACTTAATTTTGAAAAGTTGTGTGTAGAAGCTAGAATTGAACACCGGTTGACCATCACTTACACTCAAACAAAAATGGAGTGAGTGAGAGGAAGAACAGAACTGTTGTGGAAATGGCAAGGTGTCTGCTTTTTGAGAAGAGGTTGCCTAAGAAATTCTGGGCAAAAGCAGTTATAAAACAGTGCATTTGCTAAACAGACTTCCATCCAAGGCTGTGAAGGATAAAACTCCATTTGAGGCTTGGTATGGAGTTAAACCAGTTGTGTAGCATCTCAGGGTGTTTGGGAGCTGTAGAAATTTTGGTAGGAAGAGAGAATCTTATTCATCTTCCTTACTGGAATATATATATATATATATACAGAAGACTAAATCTCCTAGTTTCCTATTCTGAGATTTATATACACTGAATTAGGAAGTTACAACTACACTAGATTAGGAAACTTACAGCTAGTTTTGAGAGAGATTTATTCTCCACTCAAACTAGGAAACTAGTTAATGGACCCAAATCGCACTATACTGAAAATAAACAACTTAACAAAATATAGATATTGCTAATTATTCTAAAAGAATCAAGGCCGGATTTCCACACTCCCCCTCAAGTTGGGTGGTAGATGTCAATCATGCCTAGCTTGGACTTCAAACTTTCAAAGTTGGGTCGAGGAAGAGCCTTTGTAAGGATGTCTACAATTTGAAGGCATGTAGGCATGTTTACTAGTTTGATAGTTCCTTTCTCAATTTTTTCCTTGATACTGACAATCAATCTCCACATACTTTGTCCTGTCATGATGAACGGGATTTTTTGCAATGCTTATGGGCAGCATTATTGTCACAGAATAATTTTATGGACTGGTCCAGCTGATATCTTTTAACTCCCCTAGTAACCTTTTTAGCCAAATTCCCTCACATGGTCCTTGAGACATAGCCCGAACTCAGCTTCTGCAATACTACTTGCCACAACTGATTGTTTCTTACTTTGCCAAGTAACCAAATTTCCCCACACATAGGTACAATATCCAGTAGTTGATCTTTGATCTGTCACTAATCCTACCCAATCTACATTAGAAAATACTTCAATGTCTCTGTTTGATGTCTTCTTGAAATATAAGCCTTTGACAAGACTCTTCTTTAGATATTGTAAGATTCGATATACAGCCCTTAAGTGTTGCTTAGTTGGATTTTTATGAATCTACTCACCATATTGACAAAAAAAACCAATGGTAGGTCGTGTGTGAGAGATAAATAAGTTTACCAACAAGTCTTTGATGTATACCCTTATCTATAGATGGACACCCTTCTTCCATTCCCACCTTAATTGAAGGGTCCATAGGACTATCAACAAGGTTGCATCCAAGCATTCCTGTTTCCTTTAGTAAATCTAAGGTATAATTCCACTATGAAATAGAAATACCATTCCTTGATTGAGCTACTTCCATGCCAATAAAGTATTTGAGGTGTCCCAAGTCCTTAATTTCGAACTTTGGGTATGAGACTTGTCAGGTTATTGATCTCTTCCTCATGATCTCCAATGAGAATAATATCAACTACATAGGCATTAATCCAAGTTAGAGAGAGAAGCTCTCATCCGTGGGCAAGGTTCCTTTGTTGGCGATTACTTGGGTGTTGTTTCGAGTGCATTTTCAGGACGCGCTCCACCTCGATTGTGTAGGTATTGTGCTGTGATTTTCGGTTTGTCTCAATGCTGGGCCATTGTGCGTCATCTTTTGGTGGTTTCTCTGCGTTTTCTCCTGATTTACAGTTTATCGTGACTAGTGGACTAAGGGCCCCGGCTTCCATTCCACTGGAGCGATCTGTGTCGGCTGGGTTTCTATCCAGTTTGCTAGCTAACAGAGTCGTCGTTCGGGATTTTCTTGCTGCGAAAGCAATTGGGCTCGTTATTTTGGTGACTCTGGTTCTCCCGCCTTCGGGGTTTTTGAATTTCAAAGGTGTTGGAGCGTTCCTTAGGCGACTCAATGGTTGTCCCCACCTGACCCAAGCGTCGTATCTGCTTTTGTTCTACATTTTTCCTTGGCATGGGCAGGAGGAAACTGAAACCCGCTATAAAGGAGGATGCTCCATCAGTGGAGGAAGTGTTTAAACGGTTCAGGGTGAAAGCATCGATCTTAGGGTCCCGGGCTGGTGATGTGAAGCAGGTGACTGCAGATAACCGAAGCTCATCAAAGAATCCATCTATGCAGGCGGTCCTGGCGTTGGGTACTTCTAGCGACCCTCTGGAGGCTCAGTATGTTCTCGAACCGTACTAACCTAGCGTATCCCAGACGCTTGGGGAGGAGGACTCCAGTTTAGAGTCGAAAGAGATCCTGCAATCGGATGGGGATCAAGCTCCATTGCTAACGCCAGATTCTTCCTCTAACATCCAGGAGATAGATACAACGGAGGTGGCTCAGGAAGGTTTCCACTCAATGGGTGATCAAGTCGTCAACCAGGGAGATCAGTCCAGTCAGTTCAAGAATGTCCCAGCATGCAATTCGAAGGTGGCACCTAAGGAGCCAGAAGAGACCAATGTGAGCATCAAGGCCCCGGGTAAACCCACTGCTCTGTCGGTTGGCCTCTTTAAGGATAATAGAATTCCGTTGCCAGCATTCATGATTCAGGGTAACCGAGCTGTGTTGGAGCTTCAGGATGTTGATGAGGTTGAAAAAGCTTGGGGCTTCTGTCTTGGGCACTACATTACTGGGAAATTACTAGGTAAAGAGGCTCTACTTAATCTTTGTGAATCATGGAAAGTATAGTATCAATACTTGGCTCACTTAAGTGGCTGGCTTGTCTTCAAATTTCCTGATGCTGAGTCGAGAGATGAGGTGTTGCAGAAGGGCCCATTCTTTGTCTTTAGGCGTCCCTTGTTGCTAAAAATTATGCCTCCGGATTTTGATTTTGGTGAAAAGATTCCTCTTTCGATTCCTATGTGGGTCTCTTTTCCGAACTTGCCCCTATGTTGTTGGACTGCAAGGGCCCTGGGCAAAATTGCTTCCATTGTTGGCAAGCCCATTTCCTCTGATAAGTTAACAGCCACAAAGGAACGGATCTCGTTTGCCCAGGTTTTGGTTGAAATTGATCCATCGAAGGAGCTGTCTTAGGTTGTGGAAATTCAGATGCCTTCGGGGAAAATAAGGCACCAAAAAGTGGTTTATGAATGAACCGAAATATTGCTCTATATGTAAGGTTCTTGGCCATCTGACAATGAGCTGTAAGAAGAATGGCATTCTTGTGCAGTCTAGGGGTGTTGTTGGATTGATCGCGCGTGGTTCTCATCCAGGAGCCGACAATCAGACTTCTGTCTTGAGCACCATCGGAAAGTCCTCAAAGTCTATGGGCCTGTCCTCTCCTAAGGATAAGCCCACAGGTGTTCCTCCATATGCCTTGGGTAATTCCCGTCCTCAAGTCCCCAGGGAATCCAATTAGGATGGTGTTGATAAGGTTGGTGCTGGGAATGATGACGTTGGTCAGGTGGGTGCAGATAGAAGAGGCACAATGAGTTCGCATAATGCTGCCTTAGGCTCTAAAGAGGTGGACCCGGATGGTCCTTTTCAGTTGGTCACGTACAAGAGGAACAGAGGTGGTAAAGGTGATGAGGTTTTGGAGGATCAATCGAATGCGGGCCATAAACCACGGTTGGAGGTATTGAAAGGTAACTTGTCTCTTTCAAATGCTAGGGTCCCAAAGCTTAAAAGCCCTAATGTGTAGAAGGCTACTGTTCAACCGAAAAAGGATAGGATGAAGGGCCAGACCCTTCCTTCCCCTCCATGAAGATTGGTTGCTAGAATATCAAGGGTCTAAATAGGCCCTTGAAGCAAAATGGGGTGGTTAGCCTAATGCACCGTAAGCAGGTTGATATCATGGGTATTCTTGAATCGAAACTCTCTCAGTCCAAGATTGGCTCGATTATGAAAAACAAATTCAAAGGCAGGCTGGAAGTTGATAACTTCCATTTGCATGATGCAGGAAGGATTTTAATCCTTTGGAATCCAAACAAAGTGCAAGTGGAGCTTGTTGATATCTCTCCTCAAGTGATCCACTGCAAAGTTAGTTGTAAGGTTTCATTTATCTCTTTCCATTTAAGCTTTGTGTATGTGTATAATTCGGTGGTGGGCAGGAGGCCTCTATAGCTTAATCTCAGGGAGTTTGGCGCTCGTTGCTCAAGCCCGTGGATTTTGTTAGGTGATTTTAACTGTGTTTTGAGGGAGGAGGAGAAATGCAATGGGCTTCTAGTCTCTGAGTATGAAACCAAAGACCTATATGAATGTTGTGTTGATTTGGGGCTTTCGGATCTGCCTTCCACGGGGTGCTTCTTTACTTGGTCCAATAATCGGGTGATGTCTAAGCTCGATAGGATCATGGCCAATAACTACTGGTTCTCGGATGGGATTTATGGTTAGGCAGACTTTCTGCATTCGAGGTGTCTTTCTGATCATTCCCCTAGCATTGTATCCATCCTTAGGCCTCCAAGACCTAAGCTTAATGCGTTTAAATTTTTTAATATGTGGACCTGTCATGAGGATTTCTTCAGGTTGGTTAAATCGAAATGGCAACTCAGTATTGAAGGGAACAAGCAATTTGAGTTTTGTAGGAAGCTTCTTGGCTCAAGCAACCCCTGCGGTCTTTTTAATCGGATGCATTTTAGCCACATCTCTAGTAAAGCAAAGAATGATGGTCGTGAACTTCTTGAGACTCAATCTTCCCTGCAGATTCAGCCTAATTGTATGGAGCTTCATGATAAAGGGGTTGATTTAAGGAAGAGGGCCTTGTTTCTTAAAGAAGCTGAGAGACTATTTTTCCTCCAGAAGGCTAAATGTGCACATCTAAAGAATAGCGACAAATGCACCAAGTTCTTTCATTCGATGGCCAAGAGAAATGCAAAGCGTAACTACATTGTTGCTGTGGCTAGGGAGGATGGGACCTTTACATCCGCTCAGGATCAGGTGGCTGATGAATTCATCCGGTTTTATTGTAAGTTGCTTGGCACTGGGGTTGCCAGTGATCCTATTGATCCAACTATTCTTAGCTCGGGCCCTTCAATTTCTAGAGATCAAGCTGATAGTTTGGTTCATGAGATCAGTGTGCAAGAGATTAAAGAGGCTTTGTTTGATATTGGGGATGACAAGACCCCGGGTCCTAATGGCTATACTGCTCTCTTCTTTAAAAAGTCCTAGAGTATTGTGGGTGATCAACTGTGCCAAGCTGTGTTGGAGTTTTTCTCCACAGGAAATCTTCTGAAGCAGATTAACCATTCGGCTATTATCCTCGTGCCCAAGTCCAACTCAGCTAATTCAGTGGGAGACTTTCGACCTATAGCTTGCTGCAATGTTTTTTATAAGATTATAGCCAAAATTTTGTCCTCTCAGTTAGCGTCTGTGCTGGACTCTGTTATAGATAAGGCCCAGTTTGCGTTCATCCAAGGTAGGAGTATGGCTAAAAATGTTCAGCTTGCGCAAGAGCTGCTGCGCAAGTATGCTCGGAAAAGAATCTCTCTGTGGTGCCTCATTAAGGTGGATCTTCGCAAAGCCTATGATACTGTAAGTTGGCATTTCCTGCAACAAGTCTTGGAAGGTTTGGGCTTCCCATCCCTGTTTATTAAGTGGATCATTGAATGTGTGACTTCGGCATCCTATTCTCTAGTCATTAATGGTAATATGCGTGGGTTCTTCAAAGGCCAGAGAGGCCTGTGGAAAGGAGACCCCCTGTTATGCCTTTTCGCTATCTTGGTATCCCGTTAGTAGCGGTTAAGCTTAGGGTCAGACACTATGAGCCGCTTAAATCAAAGATCTCGGACAATATTAAAGTTTGGCAAGCAGCTTCCCTTTCATATGCAGGGCAGCTAGAGCTTATCCGTGTTGTGATCCAAGGAGTGGTTTGTTTTTGGTGCTCCATTCTCCCGGTCCCATCTGTTGTCATTAACCAGATTTATAGCCTATGCAGGTGCTTCCTCTAGAACTCCAAGGCCTCCTTGTCGGCTGGAAAGATGTTTGTTTGCCTAAATGTGAAGGCGGCTTAGGCCTTAAGGATCTTAAAAGTTGGAACTCTAGTCTGCTTGTTAAGATCCTATGGGACATTCATCACAAGAAGGATACGTTGTGGGTTCAATGGATCCATCATGAATTATTGCACTCGGTCTCCATTTGGCAGAGGCAGGCCCGAAATGATGACTCCCCTCTGATGAAGAGGATGATGCTTATAAGGGATTCTATGTGTGAGGCGCGAGGTTCAGCAGAGGCTGCGATGAGCCTGCTTGAGAGCTGGGCCAATGGTCCTCGGTTTGATGTGCAAGCTGCCTATGAGTTCTTTCGGCCGAAGGGACAAGTTAAGGTGTGGGCAAAGACTGTTTGGCATCCCTGCCTTGTTCCTAAGCATGCCTTCATATTATGGTTATGTGTCAGATCCAGCATCCGAACTCATGATAAGCTCTTATTTCTGGATATTGACCGCGCCTGCCCCTTGTGTAATGTGTGTAATGGGGCGGAGGAGACCGCTGGCCATCTATTTTTTCGATGCCTATTCAGCTCAGCAATCTGGGAGCATATAAGAACATGGATAGGCATCTCTAAAGGCATGACTTTGGTCCCCAGTGCCCTCAAATGGATGTACAAAGAAGCTAGAGGATCCTCTTGGATATGCAAGGCTAACAAAATAGCCTTGGCCTGCTCGGTCTACCAAATTTGGATAGCTAGGAATCGTTTAATTTTTTATTTTGTTCAGCCTTATGTGGAGGGGCTAATTCATAGGATCAAAACATTTGTATACAAAGTAATGTTTACTCTGTATCCTTATGTCTTGAACCATTTTGAAGGCTTTGTTGTCAGCCTTTAGGTTTTGGTTGTTAGCCATGTTTCCTGGGTATGCCCAGTGATTACTTGTACATTTGATCATTTATACATATTTACCAATTTGGTAAAAAAAAAAAAACTACATAGGCAATGAGGATGGCCATTTTCCCTTCAAGCAAATGTTTAACAAACAGGGTATGATTTGACTGGCATTGAGAACATCCATATTTCTTTACCACCTTTGTTAGTCTATCAAACCATGCATGTGGGGACTACTTGAGACCATATAATGACTTCTGAAGTTTGCATACTTTACCGACATTATCTTGATTTTCAAATCCTGGAGGGATTTCCATGTAAACTTCTTCCTCTAAGTCACCATTTAGAAATGCATTCTTGATGTCTAGTTGGTAGTGTGGCCAATCTAGATTTGTTGCCATTGATAACAGAACTCGGATTGAATTGAGTTTTGCAATAGGGGCAAATGTCTCCTCGTAATCAATACCCTAGGATTGAGTGAATCCTTTTGCAACAAGTCGAGCTTTGAATTTGTTCAAACTCCCATATGAGTTGTACTTGACCGTGAAAATCTATTCATCTAACTAGTTTTTTTTTTTCATTGGGTAATTCTGAAATTTCTCATGTTCTGTTCTTCTTGAGAGCCTGAATTTCTTCCAAAACAGCAGTCTTTCATTTTGGTTCCATAAGAGCTTCCTATATGTTATTTGGAACTTGTAAGTTGTTCAAGGCAAAGACAAAGGCTCAGTATCTAGAGGACAATCTTCACAAGACATAACATTACTGATAGGATGTTGAGTACATGATCTCACACCTTTCCTGAAAACAATTGGTTGGTCAAGATCAGTAGGAGATTCAATAGGAGCAAATTCAACAAGAGTTACTTGTGAGAGTTTCAAGGGTCCCTAGATTAGAGTCGAATTTCTGGTTTTGCATTGGTGGTGTGCAGTCCTTTAAGTCCTTTTGAGTTTTCTACTGCCATGAGTAGACAATCAGTTTTGTTTTTCTGTTTCCTGTGTGCTCATTGGGTTTGGAAGATCAATGGGGTGAGGAGTACCTGATGGTTTGGTAATATCAATTGTCAAGAGCTGGTAGTCCCAAGTAAGAGGATTCTCCCCATGAATGGTAGGTTTGGCATAGTAAGGCTGATGTTCAGAAAAGGTTACATCCATAGAAGTGTAAAATTTTTGTATATTGGGTGAGAAACACTTGTAGCCTTTTTGAGTTGGAGAGTAGCCCAAAAAGATACATTTGGTAGATTTTAGCTCTAACTATAAGTGATCTAGCCACTTCAAGTAGATGTCGATTTTTCTTTTCGACAATGCCATTTTGCTAAGGAGTATCTACACACAAACTTTGATGAACTATGCCTTGCTTCATCAAGTATGATCCAAGGATGGAATGGAAGTACTCTCACCAATTGTCAATTTTAAATACTTGGATCTTAGCTTGGAATTAGGTTTGAATCATGATGTTTAAGTTTTGGAAGATTTGGCCCACTTCGGTTTTATCTTTCATAAGGAATAGCCATGTAACCCTAGTATGATCATCAATGAAGGAGACAAACCATCTAGAGCCAATAATGCGTATGTGATCAATGAAGATGGAGCAAGCAAGGTGGACAAAAGCTTAATTGGTTGTTTACTATATTTAACGGCAACAAGACCAGATATTATGTTTGCAACTAGCTTGCTATCTAGATTCATACAAGATCCTAGTGAATTGCACTTCAAAGCTGCAAAAAGAGTGTTAAGGTATATAAAGGGAACTAAAGACTTGGGAATCTGGTTCAGGAAATCAGCTAACTCAAAGCTGATAGGACATACTGATACTGATTGAGCTCGTTCTATCAAGGATATGAAGAGCACTTCTGGATATGTAATCTTCTTGAATTCTGGTGCATTCAGTAGGAATTCAAAGAAACAAGGGTCTGTTGCACAATCAACAGCTGAAGCAGAGTACATATCTGTTGCAGATGCTGTCAATCAGGCTATATGGCCGAGAAAAGTGTTGAATGATTTGAAGCAAAAGCATAATGAAGCTACAGAAGTGTTCTGTGACAATCAATCAGCAGTTGCTATGGAAAAGAACCCTGTGTTCCATGGTAGAACCAAACATATCAGAATCAAAGTATCATGCAGTGAGAGAAGTGAAATTGGAGCATTGCAGCTCAAAGGTTCAAGTTGCTGATATTCTGACAAAGCCATTGCCAAGAGAAAGATTTGAAACATTAAGGTCTAATCTTGGTGTTTCCAGAAAAAACATCAAGGAGGAGTGTAAAGATAATGATGTTTTGGCTGTCAGTTTTACTTCTGTTATTTTGACTGAATATATGCAGCTTATGTGCTGCAGAATTTAGGGAAGAACCTAATGATGTGTTGTTTTTTGTTTCTAGTTTGTGATTCTCCTTAAAATCAGGAAAAGTTAAAAGGGGATAGATTTGTGTAGCAGGTAATATGTCTATTCCTACCCTGTAATTTACACATATATATGAACAAGGGTTACAGCTCAGTTTTTTGAGCTTTTCTGCAAAATCTCCATCCCTTTCCTTCTTCTCAGTTTTTCATATCCAATAATAATTTACAATTGGCATGAGAGCACATTTAGACAAAAAAAATCTGAGTCTTGCATAAAAACATGCTTCTTTCTGGAAAGGCATGGGTCCAAGTAAGAACAATTATTTACAGTCAATCACATGTCCTGTTTAAATAGGTCCACTAAATCTAGTATATTGTCAATCAAGTTATAATTCATTAAGTTTGATAGTTTAATTAACAGATATGATTTACATTTTCTCAGTTTGTTTAGCCTTGTATCTTAAGCAGTTCACATCATTGCAAAACCCAAGCAAAAGTAAAATCAAGTTTGACACATAATCCAAGAGAAAACCAACTTATCCCAGAACAAATCTCTTGTTTCGGCCCCAGTCACTCTTACAAGATCTATATCATGAGTCCTACCCAAAAAAGTATCATTCTTTGTGTATCATTTCTGAGAAGGGCAAAGGGCTAAGTAAAAATAATGATTGCCTCGTTAATCACTTGGCCCATTTAATTAGGTTACATAAATCTAGCACAGGGATGTAAGCACAGCTGATTTCATTACCAAATCAAATTGGAATTCCTATCAATTCTCTAGTCTTCGAAGTAACAGATCAATGCACTCTCTTAAAAGCATTTAGAAATGTGTGTGATGCGGTTCAAGTCATCACGCAAGCCAAGCACAAGTAGAATCACAATTAAGGAAAACTTGAAGAAGTCGCAAAATACCTAACTTAACACAGCTGCACTATCTGGATTACAACCTTTTATTTTGATATCCAACAAAATTAATCTCTTGCACCATTGGAGAGAATCTTAGAGGGCTGCAACTTACATGTCATGGAAATATTCAAATTATATATGTTCCAAGAGTCAAAACTAGGACTGAAATTCTAATGATGCAATGTGACAAACTGGAGCATAGAATAGATGTCTAGGGCCTAGGGTCGCAATGATTTTCACTCAGCTTTCATATAGAAGAGTTCAGAGTTCAAAGGCTTCCAAAAATTTTATATGGTGGAATCCAATACCAACAAGTTGTCCACAACCACAAAGACTTGGGGCATCATTCTACATACCCTTGGAGAAAAGGATAAAAGAAAGGTACTTATGCTGGGCTTCAACTTCAAAATCTCCAAACAAGTGTTTCATTCAAATAATAGTTCAAGGTCTATGTTGGATACCAAAATGCGACATAAATATGATAAAGATTCAGTATGGCAGAAACAATGAAAAATGATTCTTCAAGCAACTTACAAGACTATGACACAATTGCAACCATTGTTAATCATTCAAAGATTTATAGCGCAACCACCGTGGTGGTTAGCCTAATTGTTTGGGAGTTCTCTTGTCTCCCTTGGGTCTGGGTTCGAACTTTAAACCCATCCTGCTTATGGAATGACCTAGACCCATGATGCCAAAAGTAAGCAATAGATGCAGGGCATAACCCTATGCACTGCAGTGGAGCTAGGGTGGCAGGCTCACTTTCTCGACAGTAGCTATGGCTCAGAGTGAACAGTCCTTAGTGAGGAAGGGCCCTCATGGCCACGTCCAAGGGAGTTGCTACACTAGTCACCCCACTTTCCTCTTTTACTCAGCAAAAATAAAGAAAGATCGCAGTGAAAACATCAAAATATTCAGTCTTTTTATTGCTTTCAAAATTCTATATTCATGTGTTTGCATAGCTAGCTTAATAATTAATAAAAGCAATCTGGGAAATTTGAGTTCTTAAAAGTTTCATTATCAATGTATGACATAAAAGTAATGGAAAGAAATTGAAGGTATGCCTATAAGGTGAGCATTAAACTGGAATCCTTAAAAATAAAAGGAGAAGCTATTGACAAGAATGATATATCAGATTCCAGTAAATCCAGTTACAATAGATGCTACATGAAGAGTGCAGATAAATGTGAGCAAATGTATTGCAGCTTCTTTTGATTTTTCAATGCATATATAAGTCTACTCTTTTCCCAAGATTACTCAATGAGATTTAACACATGCAGCTTAGTATATTCTAAATTTTGAACGGTTGACTATTCTCATATAAGACAACACAAATATACTGATGAAGTGACATGCACAAACCTAGATGAAGCAGCAAGTCCTTGGCTTCAAGAGTTGAAGAGTTGCGATGCTTTGCCAAGTTGCATGCGAATGTAGTTACCTGCAATGAGCCACACAGGATGGTCACAAAATGCCTCCAAAATATTTGTTAGAACATGTTATTTAGGCACCACAACAATTTGATAGAAATAATAGAATACTGATATGGGCAGTTAAAGGCAAGCTTCTTACCCCAAGCAAACAAAATAACATAAATGTGCGTTATAAAAACAGAGAAATTCATTCAAAAAACCCAATACAATTAGCATAAGATGCATATGCAATTGTCCAGCACTAATTGTATACACTTGCCCCAATATAAGATATTCGAGGCACGGCACGGCCACTGGCCACAATACTTGATTTCACAAATAGGATTGATATACTCACATCCTAATCTAATCAAATTCTTAAGTACTAAATTAAATTCATGGCTTGGACAATGGTGTGTCAAGGGCCATCTTACCTACAAATATCAGAGAATGATTATACACCTAAGGCAAGGGATAAATTTTCTTTCCCCTTTTTTGAAAAATAAGGGGGATAAGAAATGTTTCAGTTATTCCTAACACCTGGTCTCGAAAAGGCTTTATTTGGTCACCACAGTTTAAGTGCATCTCCAAGACTGAGAAATAAACCCCACAACCATCTTCTTTGCAATGTTCCTCCACTTGCGCTTTTCTAGGAAGAGGGAGGTCAGGTCAGTTGGCTATGGCAAACCAACCAATGTGGGGAGGAACTTCTACCATCCAAGGTGACCTTTTTTCCCTTGGAATAGAACAGATGGATATATGTAGAATTTGATAGAAAATCAACGTCACTTCATTCAAAATTTACAGAGCAATATATATGGTACAAATGTAACTGATCCATAGGAGTCATTTATGACTTAGAAACTGCCAAACAAAGAAAAGAAATATCCTAGAAATAAAATTATAACAAACTATACACTAAAATGGAATATTCAAAACTAAATAACTACATATTTTCTACACTCTCCCTCGAGCTAGGTTGTAAATGTTAGGTAAACCCAACTTGGATTTCATATCCTCAAACATGATCTTAGGTAGAGCCTTGGTTAGAATGTCTACAATCTAAAGAGCAATAGGTATGTAGGAAATATTGATAGTCCCACCTTCAACTTTTTCTTTTATAAAGTGTCTATCTATCTCCACATGTTTAGTTCGATCATGATGAACTGGATTTTTAGCAATGCTTATAGCAGCTTGATTATCACACAATATATTAATTTGATCACCTGATACAAATTTAAGTTTAAGGAGCAATCGCTTTAACCACATTCCTTTGCATATTCCATGAGCCATTGCTCTAAATTCCCCTACTGCACTACTTCAAGCCACAACTGTTTGCTTCTTGCTATGCCAAGTTACCAAGTTTCCCCATATATAAGTACAATATCCAAAAGTTGACCTGCGATCAGTAATAGAACCAGCCCAATCTGCATCAGTGAATACCTCAATATTCCTCTTCCTAGTCTTTTTAAAGTATAGACCTCTCCCAGGAGTTTTCTTTAGGTATCTCAAAATATGATACCATCAATTTATATGCTCTTTACTGAGATTGTTCATAAATTGATTGGTTACACTTATTGCAAAAGCAATATCAAGCCTTATATGTGATAGATAAATAAGTCTACCAACTAGTCTCTAATATCTTCATTTGTCAGCTGGAGCATTTTTTCTTTCCTCTCTATCTTTAGTTACAATCTCCATTGGAGTATCTGAAGGTTTGCATCCAAGCATTCCAATTTACTTAAATAGATCAAGGACATACTTACTTTGAGAAACTACAATACCTGTCTTGGATCTTGCAATTTCCATCCCAAGAAAATATTTCAAATTTCCCAAGTCTCTGACTTCAAATTCATTTGCAAGAAATCAATCTCTTGAGTTTTCTAATCTCCTCTTCATGATCTCTTGTTAGGATTATATCATCCACATACACAATAATAATGGATATTCTTCCACTAGGAGAACTATTTACAAACAAAGTGTAATCAAATTGACAATGTGAGTAACCAAATTTCTTTACTACTTTAGTAAATCTGTTAAACCAAGCTCAAGGAGATTGTTTGAGAGCATAAAGAGATTTCCTTAACATATAAACTGCTGGAATTGTGCTGAATCTAGCCTTGATCGTAGAATATTCTAGGATCAGTGTTCTATGTAAATATCATGTAAATATAGAAAGGTAATAATAGTAGGATGCTTACAATTATTTCTTTCCTTCTTTACTATTAATCCTCTCCTTAAAAGAGGATGTTGTACACAATTATTTTGTATCAATGAAAGATTTCTGGGTCTGATTTCTAAGTTGGTATCAGAGCCAAAATCAAATCACAGCCTTACACTGTGGAAAAACCCTAGGCTGCTCTATCAATCATCTGAAATCACCAAGCCGCCAGCGCCTCTCCAACAGCAACCCTTAGTTGCTGCCAACCCTCGATTTGCCAGCCTCTCTCCATCGGCAACTCTCAGTCGCCATCCCAAACAACACCGACGCTGCTGACCGCGTTCCCACACGCTGCTGGCCGATCGCGATTCCTGTGCTACCGCTCGCGATCCCAATGCTGTTGGCCGATCGCGATTCTTGTTCTGCCCTCGCGAATCCCTGTGCTGGCTGATCGTGATTCCAGCATCGTCTCCTTCTAGAGCTGTTATCTCCACCTCCCAGTGCTGCGTAGCTGCCTCCCAGAGTCGCTGCTACCTTGTCCCAGTGTTGCCTCCTTCCAGCGCTACTATCTCCACCTTCCAGCACTGTTGTCGCTGCCTCCCAGAAGCAACTGTTGTCCTTACACCAGCTGTTTCTTCTCTGATTGTATCAAGCAGTTTAATCTTTCTCCACCATGTCCGAAGTTACTTCTGAAATCTCAGTCGTTGCTGTCCCAACAAAAATGCCAGCAACCCAGCTAACCCATTCTGTCCAAATCACTACTATTCGCTTAAATGGTGATAACTTTCTTCGTTGGTCTCAATCAGTCCGGATGTATATCCGTGGGCAAGGGAAAATTGGCTATCTTACCGGGGACAAGAAGGAACCTACAGTGGATGGCCCATCTCATTCTATTTGGGATGCTGAAAACTCCATGGTAATGACATGGCTAGTCAATTCCATGGATGAAGATATCAGTTCCAATTATATGTGCTATTCTACTGCAAAGGAATTGTGGGACAATGTCAATCAGATGTACTCTGACCTGGGGAATCAATCTCAGGTTTTTGAATTAACTCTGAAACTGGGAGAGATCCGACAAGGAGATAATTCTGTCACTAAGTACTTCCATTCTTTGAAGCGATTGTGGCAAGATCTTGATCTCTTCAACACATATGAGTGGAAATCTACAGATGATTGCAACCACCACAAGAAACTAGTTGAAGATAGCCGTATTTACAAGTTTCTGACTGGCCTTAATATCGAGTTTGATGAAGTGCGAGGAAGGATCATTGGCTGATCGACTCTTCCGCCTATTGGTGACGTATTTGCCGAAGTTAGAAGAGAGGAGAGCCGAATGAGTGTCATGCTAGGAAAAAAGGCCACTGGTGAGTCCCTTGAAAATTCTACCCTAATTGCTGATTCTACTGCCTACAAGGCTACAAATTACCAGCATCAAAGTAATGAGTGACCTCGGGTTTGGTGTGACCATTGTAACAAGCCACGCCATACTTGTGAAACTTGTTGGAAAATTCATGGCAAACCTGCTAACTGGAAGAGCAGTAAGCAAGGAGACAAGAGCCACTGTGGGGTCCCTACTGCTAATGTGGTCGATACCAGTCCCTTCAACAAAGAGCAAATTGATCAACTTTTGTAGCTGTTAAAATCCAATTCCTCATCTGGTATTCCTAGTGTTTCTTTGGCGCACACAGGTAGAAAACCTAACGCCCTTTCTTGTCTTCATTTCTCTCCATGGGTTATAGATTCCGGAACCTCTGATCACATGACTAGTTCTTCTCATTTTTTTAATACCTATACTCCTTGCCCTGGAAATGAAAAAATCAGAATTGCCGATGGTAGTTTTTCACCTATTGCCGGCAAAGGACTTATTAAACTGACTGCGAATATTCATCTCACTTCTGTCCTTCATGTTCCTAACTTAGCCTGTAATCTTTTGTCGGTTAGTAAACTATGCAAAGATTCTAATTGTCGTACTACTTTCTTTGACTCTCATTGTGAATTTCAGGACCAGAGTTTGGGGACGATGATTGGGCGTGCTAGGATGATTGACGGTCTATACTACTTTGATAACATCTCTGTTGGTAATAAAAAAGCTCAGGGCTTTAGTAGTATTAGTTCAATTCTTGTTCCAGATACAATTATGCTATGGCATCTTAGACTAAGTCATCCTAGTTTTGCCTATTTGAAACGTTTATTTCCTGAATTGTTTAAAGGAGTGGATTATTCACTTTTTCAATGTGATAGCTGCATCTTGGCAAAAAATCATCGTTCTACATATTTACCAAAACCCTATCAAGCATCCAAACCTTTTTATATAATTCATAATGATGTTTGGGGTTCATCTAAAATTTCTACTCTCTCTAGAAAACGGTGGTATGTTACCTTTATTGATGATCATACATGTCTGTGTTGGGTTTATTTGATGCACAAAAAATCTAAAGTGGAATACTTATTCAAAAATTTTTACACTATGGTTGAAAATCAATTTCAAACCAAAATTAGTATTTTACACTCTGATAATGGCACCGAGTATTTTAATGAGCACTTGGGGGATTTTTTGAAAGCTAAAGGTATTCACCATATATCTACTTGTCGAAATACTCCTCAACAGAATGGCATTGCTGAACGAAAAAATAGGCATTTACTTGAAGTTGCACGTGCCATAATGTTTTCTATGCATATTCCAAAATATTTGTGGGGTGAACCTGTTGTGACGGCCTCCTATTTGATAAACAGGATGCCCACTAAAGTGTTAAAATACAAAACCCCTCTAGAGTGCCTAAAAGAAGTTTTTCCCAACACTCGGTTACATTCAGATCTTCCTATCAAAGTTTTTGGGTGTATTGTGTATGTTCATATCCCTAATCAATTTCGTTCCAAACTTGACCCTAGGGCTATCAAATGTGTTTTTTTGGGTTATGCCTCACATCAAAAAGGCTATAAGTGTTATGATCCTCACACCAAAAAAATCCATATCAATATGGATGTTTCGTTTTTCGAAAAACAACCTTATTTTACCCAAAATTCTCTTCAGAGGGAGACACATGAAGTTGATGATAATTTTTGGGATGTTTCTATCCCGCTCCCAAATGCAATTTGCCCTACTCAAGAACCAAATGTTTCTAATAATGGTCACTTAGGAGATTCTGGTTCTTTGGTACCAAGTGAAGGGGTTTCTCATACAGGGAGAGAAGTACTACAAATCGATCATCATGATCTGAATTCTGAGCTTCAGGTTTATACTAGGCAGAGATTTCATCAAAGGAACAAAGACCTAAATGTCAACTCTGCACAAAACTAGTCTGAAAACCCGAGCAATGGCACTGTAAGTTCAAGAAATCATACTTCAACGTCTAGTTTGCTTCCTTCAATTGTACCCAATGGTTCCCCAGTTGATTCTTCAAATATTAACAATTGCTCTCCCACAATTCCTAATCTTGATATTCCTATAGCAATTAGGAAAGGTGTTAGAAGTTGCACACAACATCCTATTGCTAAATATCTCTCTTACCATAGACTATCAAAAAATCATAAAGCCTTCACATCTAGGAATTCACACTTGTTTGTTACAAGGAATATACAGGAAGCGTTGAATGATCCGAATTGGAAATTAGCAGTCACAGAAGAGATGAATGCTCTAAGGCGAAGTGACACTTGGGAGGTAGTCTACCTGCCCAAAGGAAAGAAAATAGTAGGATGTAAGTGGGTATTTACAATAAAGTGTAAGGCTGATGGGAGTGTTGATAGGTACAAAGCCAGACTAGTGGCTAAAGGCTTCCCCCAAACTTATGGGATTGACTATCAGGAAACCTTTGCTCCTGCTGCTAAAATAAACTCTATCAGAGTCCTGTTGTCTCTTGCAGTAAATTCAAATTGGCCTCTACACCAGCTTGATGTCAAAAATGCATTTCTCAATGGTGATCTTGAAGAGGAGGTCTTCATGAGTTTGCCTCCAGGATTTGAAAAGAAATTTGGGAGCGACAAAGTATGTAGACTAAAGAAATCCCTGTACGGTCTCAAACAGTCACCGAGAGCATGGTTTGAATGCTTTGGAAAGGCAATTACCAGTTATGGCTTTCTTCAGAGTCAGGCAGATCACACTATATTTTATAAACACTCAAAAGATGGTAAAGTTGCAATTTTGATTGTTTATGTTGACGACATTATTTTAACTGGTGATGATGAGACAGAGTTAGCAGCCTTCAAGAAGAAACTTGCGAAGGAGTTCCAAATTAAAGACTTGAGAATTCTAAAATACTTTCTTGGAATGGAGTTTGCAAGATCCAAAGAAGGTATTTTTGTCAATCAGAGAAAATATGTTCTTGATCTTCTTGGAGAGACAGGTTTACTTGGCTGCAGGGTGTCGGAGACCCCCATTGAGCCTAATGTGAAACTACAGGTTGCTAAAGCTGAAGAAGTGAAGAACAGGGAACAATATCAAAGACTTGTGGGCAGGTTAATTTACTTGTCTCATACACGGGCTGATATTGCTTTTGCAGTTAGTATGGCAAGTCAATTTATGCACTCACTAGGGCCAGAGCATTTCGAGGTGGTCTACAGAATTCTAAGATATCTAAAAGGGACACCTGGCAAAGGGCTAATGTTCAAGAAACATGGTCACCTGCAAGTTGAGATCTACACTGATGCAGATCAGGCAGGAAGTATTGATGATAGAAGATCTACTTCAGGCTATTGTTCTTTTGTTGGGGGAAACTTAGTCACCTGGCGAAGTAAAAAACAAAATGTGGTGGCTAGAAGTAGTGCAGAAGCAGAGTTTAGAGCTATTGCCCATGGAATTTGTGAGGGAATGTGGATCAAACGAATACTTGAAGAGCTGAAGTTTTCTCACCCTATACCTATAAAAGTCTATTGTGACAACAAGGCTGCTATTTCTATAGCTCATAATCCAGTATTACATGACCGTACAAAACATATAGAGGTGGACAAACATTTCATTAAGGAGAAGATCGATGCTGGAATAATATGCATGCCATACCTTCCAACAACAGAACAAATTGTTGATGTTCTAACTAAGGGTCTACACAAGAAGCAGTTTGATAAACTTATTGGCAAGCTGGCTATGGAAGACATCTACAAACCAGCTTGAGGGGGAGTGCTGGAATTGTGCTGAATCTAGCCTTGATCCTAGAATATTCTATGATCAGTGTTCTATGTAAATATCATGTAAATATAGAAAGGTAATAATAGTAGGATGCTTACAATTATTTCTTTCCTTCTTTACTAGTAATCCTCTCCTTAAAAGAGGATGTTGTACACAATTATTTTGTATCAATGAAAGATTTCTGGGTCTGATTTCTAAGTCAAACTTTGTTTGAATTTGTTTGATCCTTAAAACCTGTAGGTATCTCCATGTACACCTCCTCTTCTAAATCTCCATTGAAAAAAGCATTCTTGATATCTAATTGATGTAATTTCTGGTCACTATTCACTACAAGAGATAAAAGTACTCAAATTGTATTTAATTTAACAACAGGAGCAAAATTCTCTTAATAGTCAATACCATAAGTCTGTGTAAAACCTTTAGCAACTAATCAAGCTTTGAACCTTTCAACACTTCCATCTACTTTGTGCTTAAAGGTAAAAATCTATTTGCATCCAACTGGATTCTTTCCAGGAGGCAAATTGACTACATCCCAAGTTCCATTCTTTTCAAGTGCTCTAATTTCTTCATTTACAGCTTGCTTCTATTCAGGTATCTGGAGAGTTTCTTGTATATTATAAGAAACTTGAATATCTATGAGTTTAGTGTTAGTGTTAGTGCCCTAATGCTAGATTTAGATGGCATCTAGCAATTGTAATAATGAGACTAATGATATAATTATTGCAAATATAATAAAATATCTTTTCGTATTTTAAGATCAAATCTTCATTCATAACTTTCCAATCATTATATATGAATAAGTCCCTAGATTTCCTGTTAAAAGTCTTATTCTTAAATGTTAAGAATATGTGACAAAGGACTTTTGTATTAAGGATATCTTAAGGTTAATTCCCAGCCCTCAAGACTTCTCAGAAGCGGACTATGATTAGTCGAGTACAGACTGGCACATGGGATACTACCTTTGATTAGTATGAAATGCTAATTATAAAGAATGGTGATTTGCATGCCATAATGCATGAGATGAACATAGTATGCATGTGAGTATGTGTCAATGGAACATCTACTGAATGTGACGCACAGGATAGATCACATGGCTGAGAGGACCTATGTTCTATCACAGGCTTCGATTGTGTTATTGGTCTTTAGACTGAAGGCAACACAATTGTCTTATATGTCAGTATCAAGGATTTTCTATTGTTAAGAATCATCAGGTGGTAGTGGGAGATGCACTGTGTGGTCCCTATGCAGTGGCATATGAAGGCAGGTGATTGCTAATGGGATCCGTCGACCTCCGGCGTGAGATGAACATCCTATGCAATCAGCAGTGGCTCTGATTGAAAAAACCCCTAGGCAGGATATACTTGATTGGAAAGTGTTCCAATATTGGAAGGAGTTCTGATGTGTCATCTCGATCACACCATACTGATTTAAGCATAGTCATCGAGTTAGTGAGTTTGATTAGTCCATAACTCTCACTCGATCGGGATGTTAATCGATGGAGAGATAATAGTACATGGGAATCGAAAACCCAAATAGGTTATATTATGAAGTAAGACTTCATTACTAGTAGGATCGTCTTGACATAATACTAATTGTCACTCAAGGTCTTTCGGGATTCTCCGAGGAGATGGAGAGATCCTCGTTATAAACCAAAAAATGTTTGGTCCGCGTCAAAGTGGTTAACGTGTCTTGATTGCTACTTAATAGTAAACCTAGAAGGTCACATGCATATCCGGGTGTGGTGGTTGATTAAGCGATTAAAGCTGAAATCATCATTAAGAGTTAATGATGTCACCATTAAGAGTTAACCTATTGGATTCAATGATCAAACTAATAAGAAGTAAATGTCAAGAGTTGATAGGCATGCCATTAAGAGTTAACGGGGGCCTCGGTTTCATCATGGGATGGTGAAATGGTCATTAAGTGTTAATGGCGGGCCTAGATGCAATTTATAGAAACTTGGTCGAATGGGAGGAAAAACGATCGACAACCTTCAAGGGTTGTTTTGGACAACCTAAAGCTTGTTAGAAGTGGACCAATCAAGTTGTTTTGTGACAAGAAGTCAGCCATCAATATTGTACATAATTTAGTGCAACATGATAGAACAAAACATATTAAAATAGATCGACATTTTATAAAGGAGAAGCTGGAAGCTAGCCTAATTTGTATTCCTTTTGTCCCATCCGAAAACTAGTTGGCTGATGTATCGACAAAGGGACTGCCTACAAAAAGAAATGAGGAGTTATTGTGCAAGCTGTGATGAAAGACATTTATTCACTAACTTAAGGAATGTTTGACTAGAATTATTCCTTAAATTAAGAGATTGATTGGCCAAATCATCCCCAGTTTAGAGATTAATTTTAAGGAGTGATTTCCAGCCTATCATTTTTGAATACTTTCCTATATTCTGTACAGTAAACATTTCCTATTTTCAATACAGCCTATTGTCAAGTCCTCAAATCTAAAAGGTCGGTTCTCTACTAATTGAGAGAATTGGGGAAGAACTTAGGGAGAAATGAGAGGAAGATTTGGAGAAAGAGAGGAAAATAGAAGTAGGTGAGAGAAAGCAAGATCAAGAGAGAGAAATTGAGAGAAACAAAGAATTTCTGGAAAAATGCTTTGATCCCCTCTCATTCAGCTGGATTAGGTTTTTATACTAATCCAAACGGTTAATTTTGGCATCAATAAACCTGCCAATACAAAGTACAACTTTGAATAGCTTGTGTCAAAGAGGACGTGAAAAGAATGCTTTTCAATCTTATTCCCATTGAATGGGTAGATCCAATTATATACAGGACTTCGTCACTAACTTGGGAAGTTTCTAAGAAATTAAATAAGAGAGCTTCCAAACCTGGTTTTGGAAACTTATAAAGCTTTAGGATACAACAACTAATAGAATGATACAGCTTAGAATAGAAAGATATACATCAATCTAAATCTAGAATATACATCTTCTGTTTTAGGAAACAAATAATCAGTACCGATCAAACAATTACCAATCAATATGCTGATCTGATCTTGTCCGAGAATAAGGACAAGATCAGTCTTCCCAATCGTTGACAGCTTGTTACAAAACAACTGCAGCAAGTAGCATGCCAAAAATACCAAGAAACCCTTATACAAACATTAGGTTCTTGACACCTATCTTTCCTAGTTTAGCACAAATATAATCTTTCTTATGGTGTAAATTTCTAACCCTATAAATGGGTCTGTACCACACATGTAAAAGATAGAATATAGTTTTATTTCTCCTATTCTTTACATAAACATATCTTGCAAATCTTATTTTTAATAGGTGCCACTCCAAGCATACTGTGAACAATCTGATTTCTAATTTTGTTTTATATTGTATGGTTATAGATGTATCATAACATCCTCAACTCACTTATGCTTATATTCTGTACATGTTGGCACTTTAACTCTCCAAATATTCAATTCCATACAACAAAAGTGGTCTTGTAGCCGTCCAATAAAACTTTCCTTCTACCTTTAAAGTGATTTTACAATGCATAAAAAGTATAAAGCAAATCTTCACATGAACCATCCTACATTTATTATGTACATCAATCATAACATCCCCCACTCAGTTACACTTAACATTTTGTACACTTAATTCTCCAAATATTCTGTCATACAATAGAGTTGGCTTTGTAGCTATGCAATAAAAGCTTCCTTCTATCTTTAAAGGGATTTTACAATGAACAGAATATTGAGCACAGTTATTCACTCTAACCATGCTACCTTGAATTTGTGTGCATCATCCTCAATAATCTAATTATCTTTTTGAATAATTGATTTGAGATGTATAAAATCATATTCCCTTGAAATAACTTGATCTTCAATCTCAACACAACATTATACATATGGCATGTCTTCTTATATGTGCTTAGTGATTATATCCATCACTACACCGAAGAGGTAAAATAATCTATGAAGAAGATTGATTAAACCAATTATAATTGGGAAAGTCCAATCATCTCCTCTACAAATCCTAACAAACCTTTTTTTCTCTATGATAAAAGTTCTTAATAAATTTTTTAGGGGTAAATTGACCATACACCCCTTGTACATTGGGACTTTGGTAAATTGATCCTTTTACTTTGCTAAAATCTCAAGGACACCCCCTCTATTACTAACTCCGTTAATTAAACTAAAACTAAGAAAAAAATTAAACCTAACCTTCCCCTATCAAAGGAGCAACCTTATTATTACTACCAAAGGCTCACATTCAATCAAACAACATATTAATTCAAAAACAATATAAAATTTAATGTAAAGATGATGTCTTATATTGCATGTCATTTTATCTATTGGCATAAATCAATTAATACACATGCAAAAGATGGGTATCATGTGATAACAAGTTTGAATATCAAGCATATGTGTAGACACAGAGAAATACAGTGCATATCCCAAATAACTGGTATATCATCAATAGGCCTCACCGAATCAACAAAGTTATCAGCAAGATCCAAAAGAAGATCTTCGACTTCAGGATCTAGTTTTGCATTTGGATCCACCTGAAAGCGGAAGAGGAATTAAACAATCCCTGCCTAGCAAATATTTGATATAAATGCTAATAATACAAAATTTCTCCAAAAATGTCTAAACGCTCAGATTTTGTGTCAATTTTGAATGTTCCTAAAATAACTATGAATCATCAAAATAACTGTCAAATCATTCCCAGGGACCGAAAGATTCCAAATTAAAATCTAGGATTTGGGTTTATTGGATTGCCTAACAAGCTAACATGGTAAAGAGAACAAGCAATTTGAATATAAGGGGACCTGGGAAACCAAATCCTGAATTCTTCTCTTCCCAAGAAGTCGATTGTTTGCTTCTGCTCCCAGACTTGAACTCCCCCCTGGTGTAGTTGTTCCAGATCCAGTATCATCTGGCTGTGATCCTGTCAAACTGAGATACTTTTGGCCAGCAGGCACTGCCCTCGTTGGAGACTGCTGCTGTTGCTGATTCAGAACTTGATGCTGTTGCTGTTGCAGCTGAGTGAGTTGTGGATGCACCATCGGCGGCTGCTGCTGTACAGGCTGGGAAAACTGATGTGGGTTCAATAATGTAGAATTTTGCTGCATCTGAGAGGATGAAGCTAGTTGTTGCTGCAAAAGTAGTTGTTCTAGCCTCTGGTGTTGAGGATGATAGGGAGAATTAGGATTAGACATCATCGATTCTTGATTCGACCATTGTTGCGGAGAGAAAGGGTTCAAAACTGACTGCCCAGATAACTGAGCGTTTATAAATGAGTCCCTCGGTACATTTTGACCCTGTAGTTTCTAGAAGAAATTAGCATGGCAAAGTAAAAAAATAATGAAAAAAGGCAGAAATATAGTATCAAGCACATAAAACAGAAATTGAAATAAACATAAGACAATTTTTTACTACGTTAGCATCCAATTCAAAAAAGATTCCTAGAATGGCGTCTGTTTGCAAATTTTTACCAACCTAGCATCCTCCATGACACGTGCAGTCACCCAGTGAGAGGATCCTGTGTGCCATCACCAAGGAAAAACCCCCAGTGCCACCAGCTGTTTTTGGTTTTATGCCAGCTTCAGATCCGCTGGCAACACCAGGGGTTCTATGCCACACTCAACCAAAATTAGACCCCAATTGCGGGAAATAAGGAAGAAATCGCAATGGAAAGCAGAAAGAACGAAGAATAAAATGATCGAAATATAATATCAAGCATGAAAAACAGAAATTGAAAAATACATAAAAACGGCCTGCAAAACATGAATAAACACCAAAAATAACAAAACTATACCCAATCACAAATCCTTGTTCCTTTTTTTGAGTGATGTCCCTAATTTATTCTCCATTTGGAAACTTTATGGAAATTTTTGAATAAATCAGTTCTTGAAAAATCAAGATAAAGAGTTTGTTAAATATCCAAAATTATATATTTTAGTAATTATCTCAAATAGTGACCCCACAACGTGTGCTTTTAAATTTTTAAGGGCAATATTGTAAATTGCAACCTTCACTTTTGAGTAAATGCTATAAATGCTCCTATACCCATTTTTGTTCCTTTGTGTACCCATTGTTGTCATGGCATGAACCCCATTATTGCTCAGACGATTTCCACCATACAGTCTATGGGTTT
The DNA here is from genome assembly GCA_036245055.1 of Diospyros kaki. NCBI lineage: Eukaryota > Viridiplantae > Streptophyta > Magnoliopsida > Ericales > Ebenaceae > Diospyros > Diospyros kaki. The sequence goes on from BSEG01000003.1 coordinate 13,317,823, forward strand.
AACAAGAGGAAGAGGGGGAACATGACTAATTGTTCCACCGCTACCAATCATGGTCTCTAATAGGGCATTTGAGGAAAAAAATTTGTTTGGGATATTGGATCATGTGCTTATTGTGGTAATGCGTTGGCCCAGTTTTAGATCAAATACTTCATTTCGCTAATTGCTCCTTACATAAAGAAACCTCATGATTATGAAAAGAAAAATATCAGCAGCAAAATAATCATTTTTTCATTGAGTTAGGCAGCACATAAGATTAGCTATATTGAATCAAATATTGCAGAAAAAGTGTTAAATCCCTTACCAATAATTCCATACCTGAGGAGTGTCAGAACTGAAATTCAAGTTTCCAAATCGATGATCTCAAAGCATGAATGTTGAACCGTTGACTGAAAAGTTATGCAGAAGTGGGATTTGGAAGGTAGCATTTCTAAGAAAGATGGTGGAACGGTAATAATCTACAAAGTCCCATCTACAAAAAGGTCTTCAGAAAAAAGAATATCTCAGCTCTATGTCTCAATAAGTGTCCAGAGGTCTGTCGTTGAAATGACATCTTAGCTCTAAGCCTCAAACCGTCTCTTTCTCAAGAAGATGGTCCTCTATTTATGAGAGTGCATAAATGATTAGAATGCATGTCAGATTGTTCAAATCCAAATTGAGGACATGATCTTAACTCTCACTTGAATTAAATCTAGTTGTTTAAATGGAAATGCTTATATTTTCTTTTTCATATGTACCCAGTGGAATTACATCATCAAATCAGACTCTTAGGCCTTGTTATCTTTGCTGTTTTTAAGCCGTTTTCAATTTTTAGTTTTCCAAAATAGTGAAAACGTATTTACTTTCATATTTTCAAAAGCGCATTTTCGAAAACAAGGAAAAATTTTGTAAAAAAAACTCAAAACAACAAAAAGTTGTTTTGGTTGTTTTCATCACAAACACACACAAAATTTTCAAAATGTGGAAAACGCTACAGACAAAAAGAACGCATTTTCAGCTATCTCAAAGTAGACATTCAAAACATAAAACTAAAAATGAATTCAAAATTCAAAACTAAAACTAAAACACGAAAAGAACAACCCCTTTTTGTTTGGTTCACAGCTTTTTGACTTGCAAGGTCCTTCAGCAGTAGACTTGTCAAGATCTATGATACCAAAAAAAAAAAAAATGCTAATACCCTCATGCACTATGAATTAGTAAGCACATTCAAAAACATGGTAAACATTCAAAAACTTGGTACATTTACATTTCAAATATCTGTATTTTGCCACATTGTTCTGCAGCATGGATTTGTATTGTTAATGTGATTTTAGGAGATAATTGAAATTATGGATGTTGTGCCACTAACACTAACTTGGTTAGGATAAGGCGTAGTAATTGAGGATGATGATAAATCTATTAAAAACTTGGGTGGAAGACTTTCAGATATGATACAAATTATAAGAGCATTATAGCAGATACAGCCAAAGACAGAAATTACTGGCAAGCTAAAATGGATGTAACCCACCCCAACTAGTGGATTGAGGCTTGACATGTTGTTGTTGTATCCTCTTAAATGACTTCTTAGGAAGGAAAGAAATATATATGTCAAATAAAACCATAGATAGAAGATTTTTGGCTTGAAAATGTAGAAAAAGTTGGCAGTCATGTTCTAAGAAATATATTTTGGTATAATCAAACAATAGACTAGATTATGCTATTCCATTAGGTATCTAATTGTTAAAAAATTAAAATTTTAAAGCATCTCAAATGTTGATAGTTACAAGACTAATTATCTTATTTCTTCGTGTAACTACTTGTTCAAAATAAAAGAGCTTTAAAAGTATCTCAAAAATTCATCACAAGGCATATTACGCTCCTGTTCCTGTATCAGAAAATAGGCAACATAGGTCAAGAAGTTTGTTTCATAAAGTTAATACCCCAGTAACCATAAAGGCACCTAGTGTACCTCTAAATTTTTTTAGTTTATATTGCACTCAGATCCCAAACATTCATCCATGGGCCTCATTCCACCGAAGGAAAAGCATATTGATGCTGGAATAGTATTATTATAGCTTATAAGACCAAAATGGGGAACAAAGTTCAGCTTGAACTGCATGCAATAGATATAGACTGCTATTAGCATTATGGGGGTTATAAAAGGTTTATCCCCTTTTTAAGGTGTTCTTTTTCGTGCATTCTTATTTACTTGGAAAATGGAATCACAACCATGCAACTTAAACTACAGAGAAGTTGCAAATCGTTTCATATTAGGTACATGACTGCATAAGCAAATTACCAATACAATTGAAACAGCCACAGACATTCCAAGTTCAATGCAGTCCCAAATTGGTTAAACATGGAATTGGGGAGACAATGAACTAAACTTTGCACAGAAGCAAGACCAATCAATCACCTAAGGCATTCAGCAAGAAAGAATGATATCCAGATCTCATCCAAGCATCCTCAATAATATTAGTTATAATCATTAATATATCAACAATACAAAGATCTACCATATACTGTACGGCACTCTATGCAACTCATTGTACATAATCTTGTATGTCTGTTTCTAATCTAGACCACAAGTGTTACAAATAAGTATCTACTACTCAAGACAGTTCTTAAATATATACATATATATATACGTATGTATGTAGAAGCGTATACAACAATCTACGCAAGGAAACAGACATATATAACAATTACTTTTGAGACCCGAAAGTAGTAAAATCAGTAGACCCAACAAAAGAATGGATAATCAAAGTTTCTTCTCAAATTCAAAGCATCCCTCCATCCAATAATAAGCTTTAGCAGCATGTGGTTTGACCAAAAAATGGGGCTGTAGAGCAAAAAGACCGGAAGACAGCAATCTTCTCAGTGGTAGAAACTTCATCTTGCAACACTAGCCTAACTCATCATTTCTGCTATATTAAAAGTGCACATTTTCCATTCAGATGAGAATTTGACATCATACAAGGCAAGTTAAGAAGAAAGGATAAGGAAAAAATCTATATAGGTGGACTTAAAACCTGATTTGACGGAAGTGAATGTCGTTGTGACAGCTGCTGCCTTAAATGCCCCTGGTTCATCCGTTGGGCATATGGAAGAGGCCTTTTTGCTCTAATTTGAGAGTTCAAGTTGAGAGGTCCCATCATTCCCTCTAGAGCTTGCCCGGCCGAACTAGCAGCAGGGAACTGGGATCCTTGCAATAACCTGCTTTTCTGCCTAGGCTGCAGTAAACACCCCACTTGTTAAATAGAAGTGCAGAAAACAATAAAAAAAAAAAACAATGAAGTTTCTGATCAACAAATATCATCCAATCCAAATTAAGTTGCAAGTTTTTCCTTTTCTCTCTTCTACTTTTCAAGCAAAAAACAGTATAATATTGCATACTAGTGCTGTTATGGCCTTGTCAAACAGAGACACACAAAGCAATTCTTTGAAAACTCGTACCAAAATAGAAATTAGAGTAAATTGCCACTCCAACCAAATCAAGCCACAAGTTTCTCCCCTTTCTACCCTTTGTTTCTTAAATTAGAAAAGGCGTCGGTCAGATTTCAGAACCCCCTTCTATTCAGCAAAAAAGAGTAAAGAAATTGAATAATCTAACCAAACAAACAGCTGGCATCCAAACCAAATAGGTCCCGAGCATTTCCCTTTTTTCCCTCTTTTAGTTTTAGTGTTAAAATGGAACAATTAAGCGTTGCGTACCAGTGCTAACAACGGCGGTTGCAAATTGAACTGGGACGCAGCTGACGCCGCCGGGGCTTGGCCGGACAATATAGGCAGTTGGCCAGTCTGCCCTATGAATGCCGATCTCGCCATCTGCTGTTGCCGTGGTTGCTGAGCGAGACCGCCGCCGCCGAAGTTCATCTGTGGCCGCCTCGCCGCCCCCGCCACGCCGTGCTGCACCTGATGCACCCTCGACGTGGAAGGCGGCCTGTGTGGCATCTGGATATTCCATGCGGCCGTCAAATTGCTCGGCCGTTGCTGTAGCATTTGTTGTTGAAGCCACGGAAGTGTAGACGGCGTCATCGGCGGTTGCTGAGATGGAGGTAAGGGAATTCGGTGGGCGTCCACGGATGGGGACGGTGAGGGGATGGTTAGGCTATGAGAGACGGATCCGGCCGCATTGGATTGTCGAATTGGCTTCGGAAACGGCGATGAATTCTCCGCCATTCTTCTGCTCTGCGTTGGCTTGGCAACTGAGAATATTGGGAGGGTGGCGCGGGGGTGAATGTTTTGCCTAAAATCATACTACTCAAGACCCCAGACAGCGGAGAGCAGGACACGTATCTGTGTGTAACGTATATCTAACATGCGTGCGCCCACTTGGCAAGCTCTTCTGCTTTGCTTTCTCGTTTGTATTTGCACTCTTCTGTCCCTGCTTGCACTCTTCTCCGTATCTCATTCACTTTCTCTCTCACTCACATCATATTGTAATTGTTTTATTAATAGGAATTAAGTGTTACATTTCGTATTTAATGCAACTTAATAACAATGACGGAACCATTTGACATAATTTTAAGCTCATTCCAACAATATTTTTAGCCATGGGATAGATAATGAATTTTAGGAACGTACCTTATTACAAAGGTGAAAATTTTCAAAAAAGAAAGGCAAATCAATTTTCATGTGAACTGAACACATTTCCATGATTCAAATTTAATGGAATATATGGTGCAGAGAAGGAAAAAACATAAAAGCAATTTAAGTGAAAAAGAATCATACTTTTCTCTAAATTTTATGATAAAAAAATAATTATAATACCTAATTAATCATAAATAATCAAACACGATTTTATTTGTTATGGGATACTCTAAAATTTTCTAAGTCTTGGCATCTATTTCTAAACCACTGCCAATAAATGTGGTTAACTTGCTCCCTCGAGGCACCATCACCGAATGATTTGGCGTCTCCATCTACATCAATATCTTGATACTCCTTTATTTTTATAAGAAATTTTTTTTAATACAAATAAATCTAAAAATTGAAAAAGAACATAGAGACTTATGTCTCTTTACAACCCAAATGAAATGACTATTATTACATATAAAGGATTGAATACCTACAATCATTTATTCATTCAATCACATTTAATAAGTCTATGATCATCCCGATCAAATAAATTGATCCTGTTAGCATTGACCCCTCTTGAAATCCAATTTCAAAATATTTTCGTGTTTGTAATGTGTGCTACAAATTTCGGACTCATGACATCTAATATCACAATTCTCTTTCGGCATACGCCCACCCAGTGTAAGCAAATTACATCTAAGCAAATACCTCAAAAAATTGGACAATTGGCAAACCAAAAGCATGAAAACAATCCATCATAATTCCCTTAGGGTCCCGAATCAATAGACCATCACTAAAATAGTCAATAGATCCTCCCACTGGAATAATTGGTAAACTGGATTTCATGTCTAACCTTTGTTTTAAGTCAGCTTAATGAGTTTAGTCAATTGGTATCCATTAACTATCGACCATAGTTCTGGGTTTGAGTTTGATCGACTGGCCTAGAGCGTTTGGTCAACCGAAGCTATCTAGAACCAAAAGGCTTTGACTTGTCGATTAACTTGAACGGTTTGGTCAACTAAACTTACCCAGAACGCGATCTGACTGTCTCGGATGAACAACAACACATATTGTAAACCAATACCAAAACAGATACTTTTATGTTCGAAATAAGCATGCAATACACCAAACACCAACATGGAATGACGCTAACAACCTGAGGCTCTAAAACCACTGAAAAGCGGCCTAGAAAATGTGCCTAAACACCAACTAAATGTGGATCAATGCAAGGGTTTTATGCAATAAAAACATTTTCATTCAAGAAAATAGCACAACGAAAGCATAAAATATTATAAACAGCGGACCGAAAATACCTTGCAAGACTCGATATATATCATCTATATGTTATCAAAGATAAAACCATGTCATGGGGGTTTTATTCGAAAACCTTTTAACTGAAGTTCGGTGCTGGTTGACTAAAGCAATACCTCTCCTCCTTAGAGCCCGAATGATCTCACACGAACAAGCCACTACCTCGAGTGACCACTTTGCCTCCTCACGTGTGGAGGACCTAGTTGTTCTACCCCTGATATTGTAACGACCCGCTCCCACTTACGGGCGTCACTGGTAAATAATCGACTAGATTACTCACCCGACAAACCACGACTGAAGGGTTGGACTATGTTTCAACAGGAAACGCCCTAGGTGGGAACTAGGCTTCGTCCTCCCCTTCGTTCCACTCAGGAATCGATCCCAACTCAATAAAAAAAAAATACAACGGATCGAGACCCGAAACCCAAGTGAACTTCACCTATCTTCAGCTCACCCCATAGCAAGCTAGAGGTGACTCAGGCACAAAGCTAGCATAACAAACACTTCGCTGAGTATTGGGGATTTATGAGAACATACCTCGCTGATCTTTACTCGATCCGAACTTGGCTTCACCAACTAAGCCACATACAACAAGCAATCTCCCAATCATTTATCACACCTTGATGATTACAACAAATAAATACCTCAAGTGCTCAATATGCTTACATTCATACACATGAATACATATAAGAAAATATAGGAGAATACACATCCACACATCTCAAGCAACGATGCTAGTTACCACAACAGTCTCCCGGCACCATCCTTGCTTGCATTTGGTCTTACATCATCTACAACATGAGGTAAAATCTCATGAGTCATAAAGACTCAATAAGGGTGAAATGCATGTAAATATGAATATAATCATGTTTATGTATGCCAAATGCATGCAAATGAGGCTAGGCCCATCTATCCTCACAACCCACTAAGGTTTGAGGCATCAACCTATCAGCCCCCACAACACTAGTCCTCCATATGGCCATAAGTCTACTAGGTCTTGCATCACACAAGCTAACCACTAGATCTTGCATCACACAAGATAACCACTACATGCAAATGCTTCATAAAAACATTATCAAACATATTTATCAACTTGCAAGGCCACCTCCACATGGGGCCATCCCTTACCTGGCTCGAAGTCTCATATCTGCCTCGGCACGAACTCCAGCCTGAATCTCAAGCTCTTCTAGGATTACCGCCTCCTCGGTCGAACCTAGATGCAAATCACACAAAAACTCCACAATATCAAATATTAACCAATGCCTTTGCTTTTGCTTACACCGCAAGACCACCCGACAACACTATCTCCAAACAACCAACCACGGCATAAACCAGCCATCAATAATTTCCAACAACCCCGACCCAAGGGTTTAATCCAACAAATAATTATTCTACATTAACTCGCTTAATGCAAATAATTTGGGAAGGAAACATTAATTTACCTTGACTCATCTGGAGAGACAATTCGAAAACGCCCGCACCAACGTTGCCTCCCAAGCTACCATTTGCACCCAAAATCTCATTTTTGAGCTTCCGACACGCTCCTCAAGCCCCAATTTAATTTCCAGAACTTTCCCCCATTTTTCTGGAATTTTTCCTATTTTTCCATATTTTTTTTCTTTTCTTTTTATTTTCTTTTTCCCCCCACTATTCATCATCTTCTTGCCTCGCCTCTTTCCCGCGCATGCACACGACCGCTGGCTTAGCCAGCCACCTCCAGCGCCGCCTCTCCCGACCGCTGCTTGCCGCAACGCCACCGCTGCCATTTGCCGCCTCCGGAACTGACCTCCTCGTGCACCTTAGCCACTGCAACCGTCGGCCTCCCTTGCGCATCATGCTTCCATGGCCGACAGCATTGCTTCAGGCTGCCATTGACGTTGCTTCAGCAATGGCCGGCCACCATCTCAGGCACTGCTTCAACCTCTGTACGCCAGCGGCCGCCTTTCTTGTTGTTAGAAGCACCGCCCAATGCCACAGCCGCCATGCCTGCCTCTACTCGCCTCCAGCTAGCACGCGGCCAATACTGCTTGGCGCTGCAATCAGCCGCATCTGGTCAGCCCTCGGCCACCCATCTCTCTCTCTCTCACTCTTTCCCACAAGCTCTCTCTCTCTCTCTCTTGCACTCGGCTCCTCCCTCTCGAGCTCTCTGATTTGGATTTCAAATTTTGAAATGGGAGGCAGCACTCACGCACCAGCATATATATATATATACACTTAAAATTACTTATTAATCCCTCCAATTTTCTATAATTACAATTAAGGAAATTTAATTACACTTGGGATTTTAATAATAGCATTTGGACCCTTCAAGGCTTAAATTAATTATCATCAAGCCACTCCCAACTCGATTTCTTCGAAAATCAATATCCCATTTTTTCTCAAAATTATCGATTTCATCCTTGCGCCCGCACGAGACCTTTATTCGACCTGAAAATGCTTAAGGGTTGCTTTATTCGCCAAACTGAATCACCCCTAGGGTCCCCTCAGCTTCCCGGAGGTCCCCTACGATCATTCGGTATTGGCACCCACTCAGGCTTATACAGAATTTATTCCGAAAATTATTCCCAGTCGGACCGCTTCCAACGTCATTATCCTTATCTCGAGACACTCACCAATCTCTTGCCCCCTTCCCTAGACATCCAAGTCCCGGGGCACTCCCTGCCGCAAAATTGACAATTTTTATTAATTAATTCCTTAAAACCGACTCTAGGGCTTCCCGGACCACCCGAGATCCTTTCAGAATAATCAAAAACTATTTATTTTTAATACCATGTAACACCGGGTATTACAGATACGCCCTTAGAACCCTCCAATGGAGTCTTGCTAGGACCTTCTCGAAGGAAGTGACCTGAAGCTCTATCGCGATTCCCTCTTGGTTGCACCTTAGTTATTGACAACTCGATCTAAGAGGGAGAATAAGAAGGGGAGTTGCACCAACCAAGCTCTTGGAGCAAGAGAAAGGAAATGGCAATAGCAATAATGGAGGACTAGAAAAAGCAACAAAAAAGAACAAGAGAGAAGAAGAAGAGAGAAAGCATGAGAAGAGTAGTCAAACAAAGTCTATCCTTCTCAACCCTCATCTCAATTCAAAAACCCTCCAATCAGCTTCCCTTGTGAGCCATTTTTGTCGTCCCATGCTCTCACATCATGCATTTCATCAATGTATTAAATGCACTAATGATACAATTCGATGGAACTTCGATAGACCGAACTACAAGGTTCGATCAACTAAAGTAGACTAGAACCTTGCAGTTTGGGTTCAATTGATCGAACATAAAGTTTTAGTTGATCAAAGTGGCTTTATTTTTTTAACCTTATGGTCCAATTCTAGTTGACTGACCTAAGGTTTGGTCGACCGAAGCAATCCCGTTCGCCTACTTTGTCTACTATGCATACCGGCCCTCTTATTAACAATTAATAGCCTCTTTACTATTACTTAACTAGACAGTGGGTGAGATCTAATTAGTCCATCAAGCCAAAAACTAAAATGTAAGGTTATGGTCAGTTAAAAGCCAAGGATCAAGCTCCACATGTGATGTGGTGACTAGTGTTGTCTACTCAATTATGTGAGTATTCCAAAAACTAAAATGTAAGGGGTATTCATGAGAAAGAGAATTCAATCACCCGTTAATCGGGTTCTTTAGAAGAATCATGTTTTTTGCTCGGAAAGTGCAGGATTTGAAAAATTTAGTGGGAGTACCCATTTAGTTTAAAATACTTGATTAAATGGAGTTTTACAAAGATACATCTACTAATAAATGTATTTATTTTCTATAGTTAAAATGACACGAAACAGAAATGCGTTGTCACGTATTTTGGATACAAATAGGCTTATTGGCCCAAATTTTTCTAACTAGTTTCATAATCTTAAGATAGTGCTCAGTATGGAGAGAATAGACGATGTCTTATTCCTTAGTCCTCCTATAACTCTCCCTGATGATGTGACTAAAGAGGAGAGGTTTACTTAGGAAGAAGAAAAGAAAGGTTCTTGGGGCGAGGAGGGATGTAGGAAAGATTAAGTCTAGAGACGAGGAGGAAGTTAGCAAGGGTAACTGTTACTTTTACCAGAAGAATGGACACTAGAAGAGAATCAGCCCTGACTATCTCAGAAGCTTAAAGGTCAAGCGTCAAGAAGGTCAAGATATTTCTTCTTCTTTGTGTGTTATTGAGACTGATCTCACGATTGGTCAATACCTTGCTTCTTGGATTATGAATTCTAGTGCTACTTCTCATATTTATTGTTTGCACAGGATCTCAATCAAAATAGGACACTTGGGAAGCATGAGATAGTTCTGAAGGTTGGAAATGGAACAATAGTCACTGCATTAGTACTTCTTCCTTTTGGACATGTGTTGTATTTATATAGCTATTTACATGTGCCGAATGATATAAGGAAAGTTTTATTTATTCCTGAGCTTGTACAACATAATTATTAATTCTCCTGTGCCAACAATTGTTGTTGCATTTATTATGGTTGTGAGTGTGTGGGCAAAGCTGTAATGATAAATGGTTTGTATTTCTTAGAAACACGTGAATGTGAACAAAGTCAGCTAGTTATTGTTAATACAATATCACACATAATAAGAAACATTCTCGAGTTAAATCACATTAATCCTATGCAATTGTGGCACCTCAGGCTAGGTCATATCAGTGAGAATTGACTGACTAAGTTAGCTTAGCGAGGGTTTATTTCTAATTTAGGTTCTGAACCCTAGCTAACTTATGAGTCATGTATTCTTGAAAAAATGACCAAGTCTCCTTTTGTTGGATAAAGGGAAATGTCTACTGAATTGCCGAGGTTGGTACATACACATGTGTGTGGCCCATAAATGTTATAGCTCATGGTGGTTATGTCTACTTCGCGACTTTTACTAATGATTTATCTAGGCATGGTTACGTGTACTTACTGAAGTACAAGTTGGAAGTCTTTGAAAAGTTTAAAGAATTCAAGGCAAAAGTGTAAAACTAGAAAGGAAAGAGTATCAAGATTGTTCAATTAGATCGAGGAGGTTAATACTTGAGTACCGAGTTTGTTGATTATCTCAAGGAATGTGGTATTGTTTCACAATTAACAACTCTATATACACAATTGAATGGTGTGGATGAAGGTAGGAATCGACCCTTATTGGACATGGTATGTTCCTTGATTAGCTACACGGATTTGCCTATTTCATTATGGGGTTATGTTATTCTCACTTCAATTTACTTGTTAAATCAAGTATTGACTAAGTTTGTTTCAATCACACCATATGAGATATGGGTTGGGAAACCACCGAGTCTTAAACACGTTAGGATTTGGGCTTGCCCGGTTTATGTTAAGAGGTTGAGAACAGAGAAGTTGGAACCAAGATCTACGAAGGGTCATTTTGTGGGTATCTTAAAGATAGTTTAGGGTATTATGTCTATTTTCTAGCCAATCTAAGAGTTGTGGTCGCTAAACATATAATCCTCTTGGAAGAAGCGTTCATCCATGAAGGTGGTATATGGAAGAAAGAATGTATTTGAGCAAATAAGAGATTATACTCGACTAAATATCCTTTTGTAATCAAGTGTTTATCGTAAGTCTCTGATGAAGCAAAAAAAATTGAGTATTCAAATTTATAATTGAGTAAATATCTTAATGTACTCAAGTAAATCTAAATTGTAATCGAGTACTTATTCTCCAGTGATTTGTTAAGACTCTAGAACTTTAGTATAATCAAGTACTTATTCTCTAGAAAATTGTCATGTCTCTGGACATTTTGAGTAACCAATTATTCATATTTGTAATCGAGTAAATGTTGAAGCATACTCGATTAAAATCTGAATTATAATTGAGTAATTATTTCAAGTCTCTGTTCCAGAAATGTAATTGAGTATAAATGTTTTGTGATATAGTAAAGTCCAGAATTAGTCGATTACAAATTGTATGCACTTGAGTAATTGACAAAATTAGTCGAGAAAACTACATATTGTACTCGAGTAAAAGTGTGCTGAAAATTAAAAATAGAGTCGTTAAACAACTCGTTGCAGATGCATTTAATGCACAGTTTTGACTATTAAGTCCATAAAGTTGGTCTAAATTTTTTCTCATTCTTTTATCTTGATTTTTGAACATTCTAATTGTTAGTGTTAGTTCCCTTAATGATGGATTTAGATGACATCTAACAATTGTATTATGGGACTAAAGATGTAAATCTTGTAAATATAATAAAATATTTTAAGGTCATATCTTCATTATTGCCTCTCCAATCTATATATGAATGATTCCTTAGATTTCCTGATAAAAGTCTTATTCTTAAGTGTTAAGAATATGTGACAAAGACTTTTAGATTAAGGATTTCTTAATGATATTATCAGTCCTTAGATTTCTCAAAAGAGGGCTATGATTAATCAATTATTGATTGGCACATGGGTTACTACTTTTGATTAGTATGAGATACTAATGATAAAGGATGATGAGTCACATACCATAATCCATGAGACAGATATAATATACATGTGGGTAGATGTTAGTTGAACATCTACTGAATGTGACACAACTGATAGAGCAATGGCTGAGAGGATTTATGATCTGTCATTGGCTTTGATTGTGTTATTAGTCCTTAAACCGAAGGCATCACAGTTATCTTGCATGTTGGTGCTTGAGATTTGCCTTTACTAAGAACTGTTTGGTTACTTGGTGGGAGATGATTTATGTGGTCTGTGTGAAGTAACATGTGGAGATAGGTGATTGTTAATGGGATCCATTGACCTCCGATGTGAGATGAAAATCCTATGCAATTAGTGGTGGTTGTGATTGTATAAACCCCTAGCTAGGGTGCACATGATTGGAAAGCTTTTTCAAATGTTGGAAGGAGTTTTCAATGTGTCATCTTGATCACACCACACTAGATCTTGACATAGCTATTGAGTTAGTGAGTTTAATCAGTCCATGACTCACTCAATCAGGATGTTAGTTGATGGAGGGATTATAGTACAAGGGAATCAAAAGCCCAAATAGGTTTTCTTTGAAGTATGACTTCATTATTGGTAATATTGCCTTGACATTATGTTAATGGTCACTCAGGGCCTTTTGGAGTACATCAAGGAAATAGAGAGATTCTTGTTGTAGACCAAAGTGTTTGGTCGGCGTCGAAGTGTTTGGCATGTCCTGATTGTTACTTAGTGATAAACGTAGAAGGTCACACACATATCTGAGTGTACTAGCTGACTAATTGATAAAAGTTGTAATTAATTAATAATCGTCATTAAGAGCTAATGATGACAACGTTAATAGTTAATGGATAGGGTTCAAATTAGCCGGGGCAATTGTTAAGAGTTGACAGGTATGTTGTTAAGAGTTAACAGGGGTCTCTGTTTCATTATGAGGTAATGAAAGGGCCATTAAGAGTTAATGACAGGCCTAGATGCAATTTTTGAAAATAGGGAATGAAGGAATAGAATTGGTCGATCGGCCTTGGAGGCGATCGACTGTGTAACATCCCGATAATTCAGGAATAGTTACAATTATTGTATTCAAGGGAAAATATTAATTTAATTATTTTAAAAGGAATGGGAATTTATGGTAGTTTGTGCGTGTAAAGGATAAATTGGGAATTAGGATAGTTGACTGCAATAAGATCAAATGTTGCACTAACAAGTAACAAGGGTGGTGGCAGCTAAGCAGTTGAGTTTTAAGTGTAGAGAGGAGGTCTAGGGATCAAAGCTTGAGGGATGAATGCTGGGAATTCCATTTTTGTGTAGGGCAGCCTCAAAGTGACAGCTTAAAATTAATAGTTGCAACTTACATAACGAGGAGACATGTGGCTGTAACGCCCCGCTCCCACTTATGGGTGTTACTCGTGAACAATTACTCGAATTGTCCACTTGCCCGGCCTTTGGCGAAGGGTGGATCATGTTTTAAGACGAAATGCCCTAGGTGGGAACTAGGCTCGTCCTTCCATTCCCTTCCCTCATCCCTAGGATTCACTAGCGGAATTGCGCTTCAAACACACCGCATACGATTGAAAGAAACTCATAAAGATGCCCATCCGCCACTTTCTCATTGACATTTAATTCTTTTCCCATTCAAGAATTTTTATCAGGCTCAAAAAATCACCATTTAAATCAATCCATAGATGGATCACCAAATTTTGGAGGAAAACTCATCATTTTCAATTTTTCCAAAATTTCGGCATTATTCTTCAAAATGCCCGAAAAATCCCTTTATTTTGAAAATTCCTCTAGGGCTAAAATTCAATTAAGAAATGCCCCAAAATTCCCAAAAAATTCCAAAAAATTCAATTAAGAAATGCCTCCCGCGAGCGCCCGCTTGCACGAGCGGCTGCGGCCTCCCGCGCACGCCCGCGTGCAGGCTGCTGCCTGCTTGCTGCTGCTTCCAAAAAAATATATATATATTTTTTTTCTTTCTTGAGCCTTCTAACCCAATTTTTTCCAGAAAGTCACTCACCTCTAAATGCATTTAAAATATGCACTTAGAATATGCACTTTTCACATTCCAAAGCCTCTTTTCCCTCATAAATAAGGCTTAAGCAACATCCTTGATGCTTCCACAACAACTCACACCAAGGTGAGATTTTACCTAGGCTTCAACATGCCATAAGCCTCAATCTCATTCACTTAAAAAAAAACAATCAACTCTTCAAGGGAATATACACTCATAACTTAGGCTTTAAAGCCATTATCAATCAAATAAGTTTACATTTCTTAAATCAACACCACAACCTAGGCTTCCATAAACCATGAATTTACAACAAAATAATTAGACACCATGAGCTTCCACCACAAGCTTGCAACTTTCTCTTTCTCTTTGACATAAAACAACCTATAAGGGGAGGATAAAACCTCATGAGCTCAAAAGCTCAGTAAGGGTGCATATGCAAAGTAAATACAAGCATAACAAGTCTATGTAATGGCAAATGCATGCAAGAATGGTTAGGTTATTCCATCCTCACAACCCAACATGGTTTGAGGCATCAACCTACCATTTCTTTTCCACCCTCATGGCCATAGGTCTCATGAACAAATAAAGCATGCAAAGAGATACATAAAAGTTTATGCAACCTACTTATAATGCAATGCAAGGCCTCCTCCACATGGGGCCATCCCTTACCTCTTCTTGAATCTTCAAACCTTCATTTCAAGAGAGCTTCCATCAACATCTTCTTCCATCTAAGATGACATTCCCAACTTGTCACTCACTTTGCATACAAGAATACTAAATAGAGAAGAAGAAGAATGGAACATACCTTGATTTGATCTTCATTTCTTCTCCATTCTTTCCTTTCTTATTCATTTCTTTCATCTTCTCCCTTTCTTCTTTCTTTCATTCAAATGGCCAAAGGGAAAACAAGTCTTCCATACTTGCCCTTATATACTACCATTTTCCAATTTCAAGAATGGATCTCCACCATTCATTAAAAGCACAATCCATGTGCTTAAGGGAGACTCAATCTCAACCATTCATTAAAACAACCAAGTCTCCTCTCTAGGAGAAAACACACTTTTAAATAGGTTGGCAATCCATGCCATTTACTCTCTTTAAATCCCCACCATTGGATTTATTCTCTTTCTCAAGAATGCATCTCACCCATTAGATCTCTTGCATTTTTCATTCATTTCTCATTTACTTAATGAGACTATTTTCATATCCATTTTCAAGACTTAATATAAGCCATTAGATATCTTTCACCTTTTCAAGACTTGATCCTAACCCTTGGATCATTTAGTCTTCCAATACCAAAATTAGCCATTTTCTCAAATATTTATTTTGACTAATTTCAACAAATCAACTTGAGTGACTAATTTCACTCTTTCTCATTTAAATAAATCCTCTCATTTTCACTCATAAATGAGTGACAAATTTCCATTTCTTTTGCATTTTCTTTTTAGGCAACAACATCATGGCTTGCATTTAACACATGAAAGACCATTTACTCTCCAATTTTGAATTTCATTTAAATGCCTATTCTTGATTCACAAGATTATGCCATGTGTCACTAACCACCATCTCTCATTTCTCATTTCTTTCTCATTTAAATTAATGGGACCAATTTCCACCATCACATGAGAGACATAATTTAATTTCATTCCCATTTAATTTAATGGGACCATTTTTATAACCATCACACTTGAGAGACATAATTCCTTAATTATGCATTTAAATAAATCTCATATTTTCCAAAGCATTAATGGGTGACTAATTTCCCATTTCATTTGGATTTATTTAATTCTCCATAATCATGCTCAACATTAAATGCTTAAATGACTAATTATAACCTCTTTTGCATTTAATTTAATCTCTCATTTAACGTGGACCACAAAATGCCATGTGTCAGTCCAAGACACCACCCTTGGCTTCCAAGTTCTAATCTCCTCCATCCATGTGGCACTACCACATTAATTCACCAATTTAGGGAAAACACAATTATTTTCTCTAATAATAGAACATCCACCATTTTTCCAATATTCCATAATTAAATTCCTTTATGGAATTAAATTCCAAAATTCTCAAAATATCCTTTGTGAATTTATTAATCCCATATATCTCCATATAAATACAAAATTGGGCTTTAATTCACTTACACACCTAATTCCACTTAGGAATTATTTTCAATTTACCGAAATACCCTTTTTATTGGATTTTACTATCCAAATTACCAAAATACCCCTCTCATAGGGCACCCTCAATCTCAAGGATCCATCATATTCTCAAGGGCATTTTTGAAATTTTTCTTACTCTCTTTCTTATCCTCTTAACACCGGTTACATCAGGTGTTACAGTGACCTAGCTGGTTGCTTGCGTGCATGCTTACATGGAGGGGCTGGGATCGATTCCCAGAGAGAGCAGGCGCACGGCTGGTTCTAGAAGAAGGCTAGAATTTTCCAACAAGGAAGCACCCCAAAACGTCGTTTTGGGGGCTGGAGGCAGTGAAGCTAGGTTGTCACGCAACAACCTCTGGTGGTTCCCTCCTAAAGCCTTTTTAAGGCCAGCAAATAACGTGAAAGTGGCCGAGTTTAACAGTAATAGAGTAGAGAAAATTACAGAGAAAAAGGAAGGCATGGAGGTGAAGGAAATTGAAGAAAATTCAGGAGAAATTGTGGAAAGATTCATTTTACTCTAGTTTTAATTAACCAAGTAAGTAGAGGAACAAGTATTAATAATTTTATACAGTTGGAATTTAATTTTGGGTGTGATTTAATTACTTTTGGGAGATTATGTTAATTTACAGCGTGTATTAATTTGGTGGTGTACAAGCGTAAAAATGCTGAAATCAACTAAATAAAGGCAAGCTCCTTACTTCTTTTGTGAGCCTATTTTATTTTATGAATTCCATGCCTTCCCTTAATTCGATTCGATTTTGCATATTAATTATGCTAGTTAAGGATTTTATTAGTATGAGTTAACTTCACTTAAATATGAGACTCGTTGTGGTTCTATTTGTTGTGTGCCTACGGGATATTGTATCACCCCTGTTTCTTTGAGAATGATGCCAAACCTAATCCAGGGCTAGGTTCCCAGAGGGTTGGCAGGATTTGGTTATGGTTATGGCATCTCGCGTGTGTGAGTCTGGATAATTGGAGGCATGAGCTGTTGACCGATGAGGTGATGTGTCAACCATTTGGTGACCTTGG
Organism: Diospyros kaki; assembly: GCA_036245055.1. NCBI lineage: Eukaryota > Viridiplantae > Streptophyta > Magnoliopsida > Ericales > Ebenaceae > Diospyros > Diospyros kaki. The sequence continues at coordinate 13,335,307 of BSEG01000003.1, forward strand.
AGCGAACCGTTGACTGGGCCAAGGACGGTCATCGACTGGTTGATCCTTAGTCACAGATTGTCGATCGGTGCCTGGTCATTATCAACCGACTCTGTCATTATGTGACATATTGCATGGCATTATAGTGCATGGGACTAGGCTTGCACTCATTGGGGATCATGTTTGTATGTGTTGGGGGTGTGAGCATTGGCATGACACAGTTGGCCTGTTGAGTGCTGACTTGTGTATGTTAGACGAGCATATGCATGTAGAACATTTCCTTGTGTGAATTCCTACGTGGGCGTAGCATGGCCTGATGCTTGGTTTATGGGGTCTTTGTCATCATGTTAATGCTGCAGAACCATTGTATTTATTATTTGTTGCATTACATGGTTACGATACTCTATATTTATGCTAACCAGGGCCTAGGGCTCATTTATTTATGCTAGCCAGGGCCTTGGGCTCATATATTTCTGCTAGCCAACGCCTCGGGCTCATATGATTTATATTAGGGTTTTAGGGTCATACGGTGGATGCCATTCCATGGCGGCGATAGGTTTGTATGTGGACTTGGGTGCTGGGTTATGCATTTCTTATATGGGCCCCAAGGATTGTCACTGTGTGCATTGGTTTATTTATTTGCGTTGATGGGTGCATATTGCAATACATGGCATAGCATGGCACTTTGATTTCCATCATGACATTTGATGGGTGGTATTCAGTGTGAGAGAGTTATTCCTAGCCTTACCATATTTCTTATGTTATGCTTGTTGAGCCTTGTGGCTCACTTTGTTTTACCATCATTCTAGGTTGAGAAGAATGGTGTTCGGGGATTGTTGCTATGGCGATTGTTATTCTTTTCTTTGGATTTTGTGTGTACAGGGCAATCCCAGCCAAGAAAGATCTTTGGGGTGTGAGTTATGATCAGGGGCTCTGATTATGTATATGTGGTATTTGATTGATTGATGCTTTATTGAGTAAGGAAATGCTCCTGAGATGTATATTTATATTTAATTTGCTTCCGCTGTAGTATAATGATAGGGAAAATTTTTGGCCCATGCATTTAAGTTATTAGTTAGTTGTAAATAAAGATCCAGGAAAATTCTAGGTCATTAGCAAGGTTGGGATGAGTAGCCATTGTACACATGGAAGAGTTGAGAGGTGTTTAGGTTACCTTTAGAGACTGGGTATGAGTATGAATAAGAGACCCTATTCCTAAGTTGTGAATAGGAAGGGAGTGAACTGAAGTTTCCCCAACAGTGTGTATGTAGCATGGTATAGATTTGTGTTGGGATACCCTGGTAAGGAGCCATATGCTTTTGGGCCGATTTTAGGTTGAGTGGTGAGGAATTTGGTAATTGACTTGATACTTGACTTTATGTGCAGGTCATAAGGTATCTTGTTATTTGGTATGGATCCAGGAGGACCGAGTTTTAGGGTGCCAGACCTGGATCAGGTGGCACTGAACTTAGTTTGGAATCGTTGCGAGCGCGAGCTACACCCCACCCTAGGTGGTAAGCAGCATGACGAGGAACATGTGGTGAGTTTTTTGTTGTTCATGGATCAAGTGTTCCTATTGACCATGCATGAGCGCCTGCGAGGGTACTCTGAAAAACAAGTGCTTTTCGTAAGGAAGTATATGAATGAGAGGTGGAAACAGCTTACTTGGATTCTGATGGAGGATATGACCCTCCAGTTCCACTACGAGCAATTCGCCTGCCCTGTAGAGTAGCAGGTAGAGCTTTAGGACCCCAGAGATTCGGGGAGACAACGGGAATCTTTGGTGGGGCATCCGATAGATGCCGTGGTGTAGGGTCCTACTTGCTTGAGGTATGAATCTGTAAGACCCAGTTCCAGTGTTGGGAGCAGTGGAGGTTTGGTTGATCCGACGGATGAGGTTACGTCCCGAGCAAAAGAGGACGCGATGAGCACCACCTAGCGAGAGCATGCCTGTGTTAGTAAGAAAAGGAGATAGGAAGTTGACTGTAAATAAGGTTTGCATATGTATTTTCTTTTGGTTGTTGGTGTGGATGTAAATTGCTATTATATAGGGTATGTGTAAATTAAAAAAACATAAATTTTGTGTAAACTCTCCTCGAGTATGTGTGGTTATCCCGAAATATGTATAAGAATTGAGGAGGTATGAGCCCTAGACGTAATATTTGTGTTACGTTATGATTGTATCAGAAGTGATAGAAATGACAGAAATGACCTATGCGTATAAGTTGGGTGAGTAAGAGTATGTGACGGTGTAGAATAAACTTCTGAATGGATATGTGGCACACGTTCATGAGGCGTGCCTAGAGCAAGCTAAGGTATGGGATACTTGCCCGAGGGAATTATGTGTGTGTGGAGCTACGACACATGATGCTCGTCCAATATGGTTTCGACGCGTAGTAGGATGTTGGTCCTTATGGTGGTATGATAAACTTGCCAATATAAAAGGAATTGTAAATGCGTGGTAGGTACTAATGCGCATGATGATAAGGGTAAGGCGTGGTTAGACATAAATATTTCATGAAATGGTTAGAGTGTATGACCATGTGCCAGTGGACATGATGCAGGATGCTATTGTGACTTGCCAGGTCACTCTTATGGGTAGGTGCATACACATGTATGCTTATGGGTAACAGTGAAGGAAATGGGTGAGGCAGTTGCGAGGCATATTAGGTAGTCGATCGTGGGTAAGAGAGTTGTTAACTGGTGGCCAACAGTCACCAGTTCTCTTTCTATCTGTTGGTCTCTTTGCTGGGAGCTCGGTATCTACTGTGTGTAACAATGGGAAGGAAATTACATGTTAGATGTGTGTGTGGTATGCACCTGAGGACTTGAGTAATTCAAATGTGATGGAGTAGAGTGGTTAAAAGTTTATGAGTTGCTACGATGTAAGAAAGAACGAATGAGAGAAAGAGTCAGTGGAATTGGATACTCGAGAGCGAAATGTTCTCATGTGAAGTGGTTAACTTGACTACAAGTGGAAGTAGAAATTCATGTATATAGCCCAGTTTTCTTGCTATAATTCATGAAATTGCCTAGCTTGCTGTAATTTGTGTATGGGTTACTTGTGTATATCTCTAGTGGTAGTTTATATCCGAGGATGGAATTGATGTGTTTAGCTATACAACTGAATGCTATAATGTGATGTCAAATTAATGGTATTAGAATTTGAAGATGGCGAAGTAAGGAATGAAACTCATTGGTACGTTTATAGGCTATGTAAATATATGGACATTGAAGTTTTGTTGTTGTGTATGACGAGCAAATGAATTGGAAGTCTTGTGCCTGGAAGACCTAATCGCGATTTGATGATGACTGTCCTTTGATGCTTGGGCATTTACTCGGATGTGTAATAGGTCCTATGTAGGCAATGAGATCAAACTGTGTTATTGATAGTTTGCAATGGTTAAAGATTTGGAATTCTGGTGTAACTATGAGTAGGGAGTTATCGTCTTGATGACACGTGTAGTTGGGTTCTGAGAAAATGAGTAATTAAGTGATTGGGACCTACTAGATGAGGTCTAGGCGGTTCACTCGAGACAGTTATTGATGGCTGTGTTGATAATGGCAACTCGGAGGTGTTTGGCTTGGGCAAGTGTAAAGAGTATGTCCGGACATTAGGGTATACTCAAGTGCATTTCTAGGAAGAGTTACCCTCTAAGCTGGAGACCGAGACTAGCAATGGATTGTTGTTTGGGTTCGTTAACAGTGTAGCTTGACCAATGGTGTTCCTTAGGGTGCATTTGTGCTTTGAGTGTTGGGGAAAAAATGGATTTGTGCATTTTATGCAAGGATAGTCGTGCATAAAATGGAAAGGCCATCATTTCCCTGCTACCCGATTTGGGGTAAAATAGTCTATCTGATGATGTTTGAGGTGGTTAACATGCTGGTGACACTCATGAACCGTATGGGTTCAGTATCCCAAGCGTCTTTGGCTAGAATTTACCTTTGGTCTCATTGGTGTTGTATGAGTTTAGCTGTCGGCAAGGGTTACGGGTGGACTCCTGAGGTGCAGATCGTGAGGAAAAGGATCACCGAGGGTCGTGCTAGCCTCGTTGATCTGTATACTATTTGTGCAGCCAGTCGAGCCATATGTGATGAGATTGTCCCTAGACCTCGGGGACAGTTATTAGTAGGGAGATTATTTGTTTCCGGTGTGACCAGAGAGGGTCACTAGCGAATAAGTATGTGCATCCGCCATAGCTTGATGGACAGAGGTTTGGAGGGCAGGGGGAAGACAAGCACCATGTTTGCTGGGGCCCAAGGTTCAGAGGATGGCTCCACTCCTGTCACTATCGATTACATTTGAAGTTAGCTATGCTTGCATTGAGCTTTGTGCTGCAAATTAGTTTATCATTGGGATTGAATACCTCTGAATTTTGAGCTTGCCTTTAGGTTGATATGTGGTCGAGATAGTACCAAACAAAAGTGCGATGAGAATGCGAGAAACGTATTAGATTCGGACTTGTGAGAATACTGGAAAATGATGATGTGGAATATTTTGAAGAAAATATTGGATGTTGCCATGGGAATTACGAATTCACCTTACTGAGATAGAGTTAAACACGAGCTTAACAGATCTAATTCTTTAGAATATGTGTGTCTCCCTGAATGGTTTGAGCTAACCAACGAGAATTTCGAGGATGGGATTTTATTAGGGGGGGAGACTATAACATCCCAATAATTTGGGAATAGTTAATAATTATCAATTATTGTATTCAAGGGAAAATATTAATTTAATTATTTCAGAAGGAATGGGAATTTATGGTAGTTTGTGCGTGTAAAGGATAAATTGGGAATTGGGATAGTTGACTGCAATGAGATCAAATGTTGCACTAACAAGTAACAAGGGTCGTGGCAGCCAAGCGGTTGAGTTTTAAGTGTAGAGAAGAGGTCAAGGGATTAAAGCTTGAGGGATGCAATGCTGGTAATTTTGGTGTTTGTTTTTGCTGTCTTATTTGTGTTTTCAAAAATTATTTTTGAAAACTAGTTAAACCCTTTCATTCATACACCAAATGTTGGCATTCCCCTTCACATGCCTGTCAACTCTTGACAGTTGCTCCAATTAGTTTTGAACCTAACCTGTTAACTCTTAACAGTGTTATCAATAACTCTTAATGATGATCACTAATCATAACTTTATATTGCTTAGTCAACCATAGTTGGATATGTGTGTGACTTTTTAGGTTCACCACTAAGTAGCAATCAGGACACACCAAACTCTTCGATGTCGACCAATCACTTTCGTTTACAACGAGGATCTCTCTATCTCCCTAATGTACCCGAAAGACCGTGAGAGACAACTAGCATTATGTTAGGGCGATCCTACTAGTAAAGAAATCATACTTTAAAGAGAACCCATTTGGGATTTTGATTCCCGTGTACTATAATCCCTCCATCAACTAACATCTAGATTAAGCGAGAGCCATGGATTGATCAAACTCACTAACTTGATAGCTATGCCAAGATCTAGTGTGGTGTGATTAAGATGACACATCACAACTCCTTCTGACATTGAAAACACTTTTCAATCAAGTGTACTCTAGTAAGAGATTCTTACAACTACTAGTAATAGTGCCCTAGATGCTAGATTTACATTACATGGGATGTATGTGAATGACACTCTTAATATTAATAAAATGGTCATATCTTCATTTATACCTTTCCCTCTCACTTTTTTGAATGAGTCCCTAAATATCCTGATAGAGTTCTTACTCTTAAAGGGTTGAGACAATGTGACCTGGATCTCTAGTTCAACATATTTTAAAGGAATTCTTTGTCCTTAGATTTATCAGAAAGGGAAATGATATATCGATTAGTAGACTGGCACATGGGCTACTACCATTATTATCATGGGATGCTAATAGGAATGGGGTGGTGAGTCACACACTACATTGCGTATAGTAGACATATGAGTGGATGTTGGTAGAACATCCACTGAATGTGACGCCTATAACGATCACATGGCTTGGGGATTAATGATCAGTTGTTGGATTTCAATTGTGTATCTAATCCTTAGACTAAATGTGACATGGTGTCTTATGTACTGGTGTCAGGGATTTACTGTTGAGCAGAACTATTCGGTGTAAGAGGTGGAAATGCTCATTGTGTGGTCTTTGTATAGTAGTGTATGGAGACAAATGTCCACTGATAGGATCCATTGACCTCCATGGATTGGAGGTGAACATCCTATGCAATCCGTATTAGTTGGAAATCCCTGGCCAAAATGAGCATGAGATTGGAAAGAGCTCCAATGTCTGATGGGATCTAACATGCTATCTATACCACACACAATATTGGATCTATTATAGTTACCGGTTCTTGTGAGTTTAATCAATCCATGACTCTCACTCGGTCGGGATGTCAGTCAGTGGAAGGATTATAGTGCATGGTAATCGAGGAGCCTTAATAGGTTCATACAAAGTTGGACTTCACTGTCATTAGGATCGTCATGAGTCATGGCTAGTGGATACCCAGGATCTTTCGGGGTGCTTTGGGGGTTTGGAGAGATCCTCTCGGTAGGTTGATGGGATTGATTGACATCATGGAGTTGACGTGTTCCAATTGCTACGTGGATATGAATTTAGAAAGTCACACACAAACTGAGTAATGCATGGATTAGTGATCTATTGCTCTTAGTGCGTTTCTCATTATTGAGGGACAATGATTATGGTTGCTATTGTATATGGGAAATTTCTATTATGTGTTGGACACATGGATCTATGGTTTTGGGAGGTTGCTATTGGATAAAAAGTGGCATTGGTTACATTATTGGATAATGCAAAGGCTATTTTTTGAAAATAGCAGGGGTCGTAATGCAAAATTGACGAAGTGGGATGGAGGGACCAACTTTGGTTGATCAAACTTTAAGTTTGGTTAACCAAACTTGTCCAGTGAGCTTTTGAATGACTTAAGTTGGCCAAAATGCTCACCCCGATCAACTGGACTTGATCCGAGAGTTTATGGTCGACTTAGGTCAACTGAACCTTTAATTCTGTCAACCAAAGTTCCACCATTTGGTTGCATCTCAGTATTTAATACTAAGATGATTTGTTTGATTAAACGGATAGGGAAAGGAAGAGGCGTGGTAGACAAGTGAAGGACAAGGAGTTAAATTAGGAGGGATTTTGGGGAAAGAAAGGGGCACTTTCATGAGTGCATCCCTCCATTATTTCTCTCGCTCTCTTGGATCTCTACAAAGGTGTTTGTTGGCATTTTCTTGTCCTTCCTCCATAGTTGCATCTAACTTTTTTTTGCTCCAAGCTTCTTACATTTTCTCCCTTTTGTATTCTCCCATTAAGATCTAGCTATTAGGTAGTCAAGGAGCAACCAAAAGAGGAACATCCATAGAGTAATGGTTCACCTATATTGAGAGAGTTCTAGCCTAACTCCATTAGAGGGTTCTGATTGCATCTCGAGCATGGATTGACTAGGTCTTTCACAAGTGAGAAGGTGAGCTAGTCACTCGGAGTAGCCGCTTGCACGAGGGAGATCAAATAACAAACAACAAATCTATCTGAAAGGTATATCGAAAACCCCCTTATGGCATGGTTTTTCATTTGTAGCATATGGATAGAACATATTGAGTCTTGCAAGGATTATTTTCGCTTCCGCATTGCACTGCTCTGTTGTTTGTTTGGTTTTGAAAAGATTTTTAAAACTTGTAGATCGTTGCATAGATCCAAGCACAGTTGGTTTTTGGTCTCAAGCCTTCATTTCCCTTCAACAACCACAGCCACCACTGATCGCATAGGATGTTCACCTCATGCTGGAGGTCGACGAATCCCATTAGCAATCACATGCCTCCATATCCCACTGCATAAAGACCACATAGTGCATCTCCCACCCAGTAACTGGATGGCTTTTATCAATGGCAAATCTTAGGCATCGACATACAAGACAATTGTGTTACCTTCAGTCTAAGGAATAGTAACACAATTAAAGCCTGTGATAGATCATGAATCCTCTCATCCATGTGATCTATCATATGCGCCACATTCAATAAATGTTCCACTAGCATCTACCCACATGTCTACTGTATCCATCTCATGGATTATGGCATGTGATTCACCATCATTTATTGTTAGTATCTTATACTAATCAAAGGTAGTAGCCCATGTACCAATCCATAATTGTTAATCATAGCCCTCTTCTGAGAAATCTTAGGATTGGGAATAACTTTTAAGAAATCCTTAACTCAAAAGTCTTTATCATATATTATTAACACTTAAGAATAAGAATATCATCAGGAAATCTAAGGGCTCAACATAAGATTGATTGGCGATGTATGAATGAAGATATAACCTTAAAATATAAAAATATATTTTATTATATTGGTAAGATTTACATTATTAGTCCCCTAATTACAACCGCTAAATATAATCTAGATCTAGCATTAAGGCACTAACACTAACATGCTATGAAGTATCCATTGCAATTTATCTCCATAATAAGGCTCCAAGTAAATCTATTGAGAGTACACCATATGAGATATGAGCCGGTAGGCAACCCAATCTTAAGCATGTTAGGATTCGTGAGTGTCTTGTTTATGTTAAGAAATTGAAGACAGATAATTTAGAATCTCATTCCAACAAAGGAAGATTTGTGGGGTATCCTGAGCATTGCAAAGGGTACTAGTAACTTCTACCTTCATAGTGATCAAAGAGTGTTGATCAACAAAGATGTCACATTTATGGAGAAAGAGTTTCTTCACGAGAGCAGTGTCAGAAAAGAAGTAGAATTAGAAGATGAGTCTTTTGAACCACAAGTCTAGCCCTGTGGAGAAGCTAATCCTAAGCCAGTAGGTCCAAGTAATGTCATTCCACTAAAGGCTCATGGATATAATAGAGTACCTAATCCTTTAAAATGGTATGGTTTTATCATGGAGGTGATATAAGTGTTAGTGTAGGCGTTCTAGACCCAAACAGATTGGGCATGTTGTACACTGACAATTGTAATCATGTTTATTATTTGAATAAGGAGTTGTTCAAATTCACAAGAAGTCATTCTATTAGTTTCTTGTTATTATTGTAATAACCGAATGAAACTAGATAGAAGTCCATATGATGTATACTGTGAATAACCTATAAAGATGTGAGAAGATGCATCATAGTTTCCAGACATCATTAAACGTCCCAAGTTGTAGCAATGTCAAGAATGGACACTGACAATTGCAGTAAGACTTATATGTGCTATGTTTTTGCTATGTGATAGTAATGGGGGTCTCACATCCATAGGCATGGAGATGTTTAGATAAGTACATAGGTGACTAATATTAGAGAACGTGTCACTAGACATGACTCGCCATGAGAATCTATTTTGGTTATATGTTGATGGTATTCTCATACGAAATGGGTGTAACTAATCCTTGAACCTGAGATTGTTACGGTCATCTCATAAGAAGACTGATATGCTTTGACATCATTTCGATGGGCCTAAACAAAGGCTGCACGTGGGCGATCGTTGGATATATCATGAGGCTTATGGAGATGGGTGCATAGCTAAGATGAGACTCGTCTATCCCTCGATAAAAGATGATGTATCTAAGGCTCCTTCGGTGGATATTCACTTTAAATCCATAGCCATGATGAAAGAGATCAATAAGGAGTTATTGACTCACTTTCTATTAAGTGAAGATATTCAGATGACCGAAGAAAAACTCATGTGATCATAATCAAGCAACACATTGCCAGACTTGAGATCACATATGATACATTGATGACAGGATCATATTACACGGTAACCATGCTCGCGAAAGGTTATTTGTGGATTATGAATCCTTTTGAATAATGGGTAGGTATGACGTCTTGCTAGAGGCCAATCTTGTCTTATGTGTTCGTACCAACACATTGTCAACATATTCAGAAGCCTAATGAGTCATACGCAATAAGCATAGTCCCTGGCTTAAACCAGGAGAGTAGACGTATGGTTAAGTGGGACACTTCAGCAAGAAGTTGTGTCATCGTAGGTTCTCACAGAAAAAGAACAAATAGACGTAATGATGTCGATATGATGAGAGTCGTCATTGTAACATCCCATATCGAACGATAGGAAGGACCGGAACAACTTACCCTGATGGGTCTACGCGAACTTCCCAGGGGGTCACCCATCCTTGAACTGCTCCCAGCTCAAGCATGCTTAACCCTGGAGTTCCTTGCCTACATTCAGCCCAAAAGGTATCCAGCTGGTGTTGTTTCCTTTCTTACACTATCCTCGATATATACTAACTTCTTTGGGCTCCCAGGGTATTACATTCTCCCCCATTGAGCACAAGACGTCCTCGTCATGCGACCTTACAACTGGTCCTAGACCTTCGCCCCTTTGGAGGCTGTCATCCTAGAAGCCTGCTAAGACCCGCTCCTTGATCAGGCCTCGTGCCCCGGTGCCACTCCCCACCCTCATTGGACCGCCTTCTCCAAGGGACCTGGCTCTGATACCACCTATAACATTCCATATCGAACGATAGGAAGGACCAAAACAACTTACCCTAATGGGCCTACGCGAACTTCCTAGGGGGTCACCCATCCTTGAACTGCTCCCAGCTCAAGCACGCTTAACCCCAGAGTTCCTTGTCTACGTTCAGCCCAAAAGGTATCTAGCTGGTGTTGTTTCCTTTCTTACACTATCCTCAATATATACTAACTTCTCTAGGCTCTTGGGGTATTACAGTCATAATGGAAAGAGTTTCCTAAAATAGCAATTGATTAAATTAAGAAGAAGTTTCTAATTTAATAATTTTCTATTTGTTAGAGTGGCAAATAGAAAATAAAATGTATTCGGGCTTAAGTTAATATTTGGACAAAATTGGATTTGGGCCAAATATTAAATTAAATATTATATTTGGACTAAATTGGATTTGGGCCAAATATTAAATATTATATTTGGACTAAATTAGATTTGGGCCAAATATTAAATATTATATTTGGGATTGAATTAGATTTGATCCAAAATATTTTATTTAAACCTATAAAAGGATTTGGGCCACTTAATTATATTTCTAGTTAGACTAGGATAAGCCCACTTAACATTCTAATTGAACTAGAATTAATGGGGTAGCCCAATCCATTAGGATTTGAAAAACCCTAGGATATTTCTATATAAATATCCCTTTATGGGTTGCCCAAAATTTAGGAGAGTTTTTGGTGAAGTTTTTCAAGAGTTGAAAAATGTATTGCCGTTCACTCTTCCCTATTTCTTTTTGGCATCGATTTGAAACGTGGGCATTCTTTTCCGTCCATACACAAGCCGTATAAAGGAGAAGGAGCTAACACTTCTATTCCGCTCTCCTTGCCAATGGACGGGTGTGGCGCATCACGAGTTAGAGGTTGGACACTTGGACGGCTCGAATCTGCAAATGACTCAAAAATCTAAAGGTTTGATTTATTTTATTTTTATGTGAATGATTCAATTTCGACGTTGATCCAATCACCAGGATCGGGGTAAGGTTCAAAATTTTTGAACTATACTACTTGTCTCGTAGCAATCTTGCTTTACTTTCAATAAGAAGTGTTCTTGTATAGAGATAGTGATCAAGACTTTGATCCTATTAACTACAAATAGGAGATGTCAGACATCGACTTTAAGAAATGGCATGAGGGTATGCAGTTAGAAATGAAATCTATGTATTATAACCAAGTCTAGACTCTAATGTATCCACCTGAAGAAATAGTTCTTATAGGGTGTAAATGGATCTATAAGAGGAAGATTGGTCTTGATGGGAAGGTGCAAACCTTCAAAGCACAATTGAAGGTGAAAGGATAATGTCAGAAACATGGTATTGACTATTAGGAGACATTTTTGCCTGTTGTTATGCTTAAATCCATCATGACGATGTTAGCCATTGCTGCACACTATGATTATGAGATATGGAAAATAGATGTCGAAGCAAAGTTCTTGAATGGTTATCTTAAGGAAGATATATTCAATGAACAACTGCATGGTTTTGAGTCTTCTAATGCCAATAAAGTGTGTAAGCTTAAGAGATCCATTTATAGTTTTAAGCAAGCCTCAACATCTTTGCACATTGGTTTTGATAGTGAGATCAAAGAGTTTGGTTTCATTAGAAATTCAGATGAACTTTGTATGTACAAGAAAGTTAATGGGAGGCGCGAGTTTCCTGATCTTGTATGTGGATGACATCCTCTTAATGGGGATTGATGTTGGCATGTTGATGTCAATAAAACTATAGTTATCCAATAAATTCTCCATGAAGAATCTGGGAGATGCGACTTACATCTTGGGAATCTGCATCTATAGAGATGAGCGAGGAGATTAATAGCTTTCTCCCAGAGTCTATACATAGAAAAAATGCTAAAGAGATTTAGCATAGAGAATTCCAGGAAAGGTTTTATATAGTGGCGGAGCCACATATAGCCAAGGGTAATTATTAAAAAAAGAAATTTAAGAAATAAGACAACAAATTAAAGAAAATTTGGGAGGAAAATTTGGAGAGAAGAGGATTGGAATTGAAAGCAGCAAGCTAAGCCCCAAACAAGGCCAAGTCACCGCAACTGGAGACGTAAGGAGGCTAGTAGCAAGTGTTGCACGCAAAGATTGGCCCTAGCAGTCTGACGCAAAGCGTAAGGTGGCAAACGTGGCCTGTGCATGTGAAGCTTGAGTAGAAGGATCCATTTCTAAATATTCAAAACCATTCAATCTCCACCATCCTCGATCAAGCAAAATTAGCCGTCGACGCTAGTCAATAGTAGTGTTTTCTCCTTTTTCAACATTTTTTTTCTATTTTGGATGTTTTGAAGAGATTTAGGACTGAGTTTTAGGGTTTTTTTTTTTTTTTTTTTCAGGATTTAGGGGCTTAAGGTTGATGCTTTTTTTTAAAGAATTTAGGGACTGATTTTTGGGGCTTTTTTAAAGGATTTAGCGACTGAATTTTAAGGTTATTTTGAAGGATTTATGGACTTATTTTTTGGGATTGTTTTAAAGTATTTAGGGACTAATTTTTAGGATCATTTTTAAGAATTTTAGAATTTCAATTTGAAGGATCTTTGAAACATATATTATTGATGTGTGTACTGACAAGAATTTTGAAGGATTATGGGGCCTTAGTGATCTTGCATAGAAATTGGTAGCGATGAAGGAAAATGATGTGTATTTATTAGTTTACATACTTGTAATACCAGCATTAATTCTTCCTGTTGCTACTGCTACAATAGAAAGAGTATTTTCTACCATCAAACTTGTCAAGACTTGGTTGCGCAATTAAACTAGAGATCAATAGTTGAATGATAGTTGTAACGCCCCACTTTTCCAAATACACAATGATGTAAAATATAAGAAGACATCACCTATGGGCGTTATGGAAACCCTTAATCAACGAAGGTGTTGGATTGAACCTGAAAGCTTAACTAAAGCTAAATAAAGGGGTTTCCACTAGATTTCATTTACAAGTACAAGGAATGCTCATGACTTCCAATACTCCAAAAATGACTTAACACATCACTGAAGGTACAACTATAGGATGCTCACATACACACACCCCTTACAACCTTGAGTACCCTAACTGCTATTACAATACATCATTGTGGTTTACAAGGGTACATAATGAAATAAAACCAAAGCTGGTTGCAAAACCCAAAGCTAGCCCAGCACCACCTCTTTGCCCTTACTCGAACTGGACCCTGAAACACCTGATGCTTCTGATATACCTGGAACATTGAATGTTCTAGGGATATAAAACACCCGAAGTTAGATAATAACATCTAAATGAGTGGTCAGAAAGAAAGGAAACAGTGCATGCAAGAGCAAAAATGCAATATATCAAGAAGTCTCTCCGAGTCACCATCATTCCGATCGACCCTCGTGTGAAACGTCTCAGCCCCACCTGTAGGCACGTGATCAGAGTCCAACCCCTCCTATAGGTATGACCCCACCTATAGGCACGGGATTGCCCCCCAGATCATCGTGACAATTAACTAACAAGTGACCAATCATCATATACAAATTCTCGATCCACCAATAGCCACTGTCACCAAATAACATGTTGAAGACAAAGCAGAAGGAATATGTACAAACTAAGGAATATCAAGTAGGCACAACCCCACTTGTAGGCCATGTGCACAAACCAAGGAAAATATGATGTACAAACCACAAACCAAGCATGAGAGTAATTGTAATATCTAGTATTACATGGTATTGAAAATAAATAATTTTCAATTATTTTGAAAGGATTTCAGGTGGTCCGAGAAGCCCCGAAAGTCGATTTCAGGAATTAATTAATAAAAATTATTGATTTGGAGGCAGGGAATATCTCGGGACTTAGATGTCCAGGGAAGAGGGCAAGAGATTGGTGAGTGTCTCGAGATGAGGATAATGACGCTGGAAGCAGTCTGATCGGGAATAATTTTTTGATTAAATTCTGTATAAGCCTGAAAGGGTGCTAGTACCGAATGGTCGTAGGGGACCTCCAGAAAGCAAATGAGACCCTAGGGGTGGTCCAATTTTGCGAGTAAGACAACCCTGAAGCATTTTTGGGTCGAATAGCGGTCCCACGCAAGTGTAGGGACAAAATCGATATTCCCGAGCAAGTGTCAGTAAATAATTTTTGGGAAAATCAATAATCTAAGTGGCTTGAGGGTAATTAATTTAGGTCTTGGAGGGCCTAAATGATATTATAAAAATTGCTAAGTGGAATTAAGGGTTCTCAAGTGCAATTAATGAGAATTAGTGGGGTTTATATGTAATTAGTATGTATATATATGGTGTATGTGCGAAGGTGGGGAGGAAGCTTCCTCCCCTTTGATATTTGAAATGGAAATGAGTAGAGCTAAGAGAGAGTAAGGCTGAGAGAGAGCTCTTGGCCCAGTGAAGCAAAGAGGGAGAGAGTGAGAGCTTTGTGAGAGAGAAGGAAGATCGGCCATGGTAGTAGCTGCCATGGCCGACGATTGAAGTAGTAGCAGCAAGTGAGATGGCAATCGGGCCGGGCCAAATTGGCCCGCTTGTAAACGGGCCAGCACATTGCTGGCCCTAGCTCGGCCCGCCACGGGCCAAGAGGGCCCGCCCGAATTTTTTTTTTTTTTTTTTTTGATACCATTTTTTGGCCACTTCAATTTACCTACTTTCTTCTTTAGTTGCATGCCAATTCCCTTACACCTGCCATTCTCAAAAACATTCAACTATCTAACTAGAGAAGCAATTAAAATTACTACTACATGAGCATATAAATTCCAGATGAAGAAAAACAACCTGATCAAAGAGTCATCTCTGGAGGTCAAATTACAAATAAGAAGAAAAAAAATAATTAAAAATTATGCCTCTAATCTTCATCATCTTCATCAACAACAACATTTGAGTCTTGTTTAGAAAGTCTTATATCATCAATGCTTGACTCCTCCTCCTCCTCATCATCTATAATAAAAAATTACATATGTTAATTATTTATCATATAAAAGAAATGTTTAATGTTATGTTAAATCTTAGATATTAGAAAGTTTAAAAAAGATTACCTCCAAAACCATGCAACCAACTCCGTGTGCACAAGAGAGCTTGAACTATTTCATCATGCAAACGACTTCTATACTTGTTCAAAATACGAGATCCAATGCTAAAAGCGGACTCCGATGCTACGGTTGTTATCGGAATACTCAATATATCACAAGCCATCTTTGCAATAATTTTCCCTCTATTAGCTCGCTCTCTCCAATATGCCAAGACATCAAATGCTCCCGGTATTGGAATTCTTGGCTCTTCCAAATAAAGATCAAGTTGGGATTTTCCGGCATCGTTAGAAACTTGACAATCAAATGCTTCAAAATCCTATCAAATAATCAAAAAAATAGTCAACCAAATATTTATATCAATTATATATGAACAAGTTTTTTAAAAAAAATATAGACTTACATCATATATGTTTTTTGACTTCTTTGCTTGTTCACCTCCAATGGAAATTTGTGATCCACTAACATTTGAGCAAGGCATTGAAGTTGAACTTGATAAACCATTGTTAACATATTCACCATAAAGCCTATACAAAGCCGTCTTCACCCTTTCCAACTTCTCTTCATAGTTATAAGGATCGAGCTTTGAATAAGTGTACCTCAAAAAGTTAAACTTCTTGGTTGGATCAAGAATCGCCCCAAATGCAAGAACTACTCTATAATCACTCCAATACTTATCAAATTTTTCTTTCATTCTTGCACTCATACTTGCAATCAACTCATCATCATTTTCCAAGTTGGATGTCAAGAGACACTCTATCCTCCAAATTTCCCCAAAATACAAATTAGATGTAGGGTAAGAAGATCCAGAAATCAAATTAGTGATAGTATAAAATGGTTTCAAGAATTCACAAATTATCTCCCCTCTTGTCCACTCATCACTTGATGGGCACCACCTATAATTTTTATCACATAAGCTTAAACTATGAAATGCACGACGATACTTGAGTGCACTCTCAAGCATTATGTAGGTGGAGTTCCATCTAGTGACAACATCCGGTCTCAACCCAATTCCTGTATCAATTCCACCAACTTGCTCAATACATTGATAAAATTGTCTCATCCTAGCTTCTGAACCCCTCACATAATGAACACTTTGTCTTATTTTATGCAATGCCTCACTAGCCACCTTTAAACCATCTTGAACAATAAGGTTCAGTATATGAGCACAACATCTAATGTGAAAGAACTCTCCATTAAGCAACAAAGTATTCGACAAATTTAAATGTTCTTTCAATATATTTTGCATGTTGTCATTTGAAGTGGCATTGTCCAAAGTGAGGGAAAATTTTTTTTTCTCCAATCCCCAATCCTTTAAAAATTCCAACACCTTCAATGATAATTCATGTCCACTATGTGGTGGCTTCATATGTGCAAATGACAATATCTTACTATTCAACTTCCAATTGCCATCAACCTAATGAACAGTAAGAGAAATAAATCCATGATTAGTGCATGCAGTCCAAACATCAGAAGTCAAACAAACTCTACCAGGAATTTGGGCCAATTGTTGTTTTAACTTCTCTTTCTCTATTTCATATGTTTTCAAGACATCCGCTTTAGCAGTATTTCTACAAATGAACTTACAATGTTCATTCAGAAACTTTTGGTAATTTCTAAACCCCTTCCACTCAACCATATTAAAGGGAGCACCATGTGAAATAATCATCTGAGCAATAAGTTCACGATTTACTTTAGGGTCAAATTTTTTTCTCTTCAACTTCCCTTCATGATCAATAAGCATATCTCCCGCATCATTATACTTAGAAATCATTATACATTTAGGAATATGATGACTTAAATGAGAGGTTCTTGATTTAGATGGACATGAATATTCTTTACCACACCCCTTGCATTTACACCTTGGTTTGCCATCACTACCAATACCAATTTTCACAAAATAATTCCACACATCAGAGGTCAAAATCTTAGGCTTTTTTGATTGTGATTGTGATATGGATTCCTCATTAATATTACTAGGGATTCCTCTTGAAATCATCTGATCATCACCACCATCCATTCTAAGTTTCTAATAGAAGAATCCACTGTAAATAATTAAAACAATTCATAAATAATTTAACCCAAAATTAATAAATAATCAGAATCCAAAATTAATAACTTAACCCAAAATTAATAAATAATTAATAACCAACTTACCAGGGCCAAACAAGGGCGGGCGAGGGCGGGCGAGGCGCGGCCGAGGGCGGGCCAGGCGAGGGCGAGGGGCGAGGGGTGAGGGCGGGCGGCGCGGCCGAGGGGCGAGGGCGGGCGAGGCGCGGCCGAGGGCGAGGCGAGGGCTAGGGCCGCGGGGGAGGGCCGAGGGCGAGGCGAGGCGAGGGCGAGGCGAGGGCTAGGGCCGAGGGCGAGGCGAGGGCTAGGGTCGCGAGCGAGGGCCGAGGGCGAGGCGAGGCGAGGGCGGGTGAGGGCGAGAGGAGGGCGAGGGCGAGTGCGAGGCGACTGGGCGAGAGGCGAGGCTGGGGGGAGGGGTGTTTAGGGCTAGGGTGACTGGGCGAGAGGCGAGGCTGGGGAGGGTTTTGAGCGAGGGCCGCGGGCCGGACGGGCCAAGCGAGCCAGCCCGGCCTGCCACCATTTGGCCCGCCGAGCCAAACGGGCCGGGCCAAATTGGCCCGGCCTGAAACGGGCCAGCAAAATGCTGGCCCGAGCCCGGTGCCGAGCCGGGCCCATTTTGCCATCTCTAGCAGCAAGGAAGGCGGCCAACGGATGGTAGTGGTTGCGGGAGCAGCAAGGTAGCGGTCGATGGCGGTGGAAGGCGACAGAGACAAGGTGGCCAGGAGCTTCTTCAGTCGGTTACGGTGAAAGCAGGGATAGTAGAAAAGAAGCTACAGTAGCGGGCAATGGCTCGTGGTGGCTTACACCGGCGACGGTTGATGGCGGTAGTGGCGAGGCGCTGAGAGTGACCGGCGAAGGTGGCGTTGATAGCAGCGGTAGGCCAAGTGGCGGTGGCCTACACGAAGGTGCGTTATCCGTGCATGGAAGAAGAAGAAGAGCAGGGGAAGAAGGCTCACGGGAGAAGAAATGAAAGAAAAGAAAAGAAAAAAAAAAGAAAAAGAAAATAAAATATGGAAAATATGGAAAAATAGGAGAAAATTTCAGAAAATTATGGAAAAATTCTAGAATTTATTCTGGGTCCCAAGGAGCATATCGGAAGCTCAAAATGAGATTTGGGCACAAGATTTACGGCCAAGGAGGTAGCGCCAGTATCGGCGTTTTTCATAATTTCTCCTCCAAAATTGAATGCAGGTAAATTAATAATTTCTTTTCAAGTATTTGCATATTGTTGGGATGTTGTGGAGATGATGCAATGTGTATAAATGGTTGGTTTATACCATTGGTTGAGGTTGATTGGAAGTTGAGGTCGGGTATTGTGCAGTGTAGGGAAAAAATATAGGCCTTGGTTTAGTGCCTAATGTATGGTTAGGTTTTGTGTGTGGTTGCATCTAGGTTCAACCGGGGAGGCGGTAATCCTAGAAGAGCTCGGAGTTCGGGCTGGAGTTCGTGCTGAGGTAGAGATGAGGTCGTGGAGGTGGCCTTGCAAGTTAGTAAATATGTTTGATAATGTTTTTATGTATCATTTGCATGTAGTGGTTGTCACTTGCATGATGCAAGATCTAGTGGACCTGTGGCCATGTGGAGGACTAGTGTTGTGGGGGCTGATAGGTTGATGCCTCAAACCTTGGTGGGTTGTGAGGATAAGTGGGCCTAGCCTCATTTGCATGCATTTGACATACATAATCATGGTTATATTCATATTTACATGCATTGAACCCTTACTGAGTCTTTATGACTCATGAGGTTTTACCTCATGTTGTAGATGATGCAAGACCAAAAGCAAGCAGGGATGGTGCCGGGAGACTATTATGGCAATTCGTATCTTTGCCCGAGATGTGTGGATGTGTGTTCTCCTATATTTTCTTATATGTATTCATGTGTTTGAATGTAAGTGTAACATCCCGCATCAAGCGATAAGAAGGAGCAGAACAACTTACCCTGATGGGCCTACACGAACTTCCTAGGAGGGTCACCCATCCTTGGATTTCCCTAGGTCAAGCACGCTTAGCATTGGAGTTCTTTGCATGCATTCAGCCCAAAAGGTATCTGCTGGTGTTGTTTCCTTCCTTACTTATTCTCGATGTACACTATTCTCCTTTGGGCTCTTGGGGTATTACATTCTCCCCCCTTTGAGTACATGACGTCCTCATCATGCGACCTTATAATTGGTCTCAGACCTTCTCCCATTTGGAGGCTGCCATCCTAGAAGCCTGCTAGAAGCCGCTCCATGATCAGGACTCGCGCCCTGGTGCCACTCCCCACCCTCATTGGACCGCTTTCTTCAAGGGTCGGCTCTAATACCACTTGTAACATCCCGCATCGAGCGATAGAAAGGACTGGAACAACTTACCCTGATGGGCTTATGCGAACTTCTCAGAGAGGTCACCCATCCCTGAGCTGCTCCAGCTCAGGCACGCTTAACCCCGGAGTTCCTTGCCTACATTCAGCCCAAAAGGTATCTAGCTAGTATTGTTTCCTTCCTTACTTATCCTTGATATATTCTACCATTCTCTAGGCTCTTGGGGTATTATATTCTCCCCCCTTGAGCATATGACTTCCTCATCATGCGACCTTACAACTAGTCCCAGACCTTCTCCCCTTTGGAGGCTGTCATCCTAGAAGCCTTCCAGAAGTCGCTCCTTATACAGGCCCTCGAGCCCCCGCGCCACTCCCCGTCCTCATTGGACCGCCTTCTCCAAGGGTCGACTCTGATACCACCTGTAACATCCCGCATCGAGCGATAAGAAGGAGCGGAACAACTTACCCTGATGGGCCTACGCGAACTTCCCACGGGGGTCACCCATCCTTGGATTTCCCCCAGGTCAAGCACAATTAACCTTGGAGTTCTTTGACTGCATTCAGTCCAAAAGGTGTCCAGCTAGTGTTGTTTCCTTCCTTACTTATCCTCGATGTGCACTATTCCCCTTTGGGCTCCCAGGGTATTACAATAAGCGTTATTGAGCACTAGAGGTATCTAATTGTTGTAATCATAATGGTGTGATAGATGATTGTGAGTCTGCGTGATGTATATGCGGTTTTAGTTGTTGAAGCCAGGTTCAGATATAGTAAAGATCAGCGAGGTATGTTCTCATAAATCCCCAATACTCAGTGAAGTGTTTGTTATGCTAACTTTATGCCTGGGTCACCTTTGGCATGCTATGAGGCGAGCTGAAGAGAGGTGAAGCTCACTCAGGTTTCGGGTCTCGGTCCGCTGTGTTTTCTTGTTTGAGTTGGGACCAATTCTTAAGTGGAGCGAAGGGAAGGACGAAGCCTAGTTCCCACCTAAGGCGTTTCCTGTTGAAACATAGTCCAACCCTTCAGTTTTGGTTCGTCGGGTGAGTAATCCGATCGATTATTTACCGGTGGCACTTGTAAGTGGGAGCAAGTCGTTACAGTAATCATGTTTAACCCAATCAACGAACCATAACAACAAACTTCGTGATGTAAGCAAAATAGGAAAGAAATGCTTAAAAGCAAGGAAACATGAGATGTAAGCCACCAACCCCACACAAATGAGACCGAGGAATAATCAAGAGAAAGGAAGAAGCATGCAGAAACCACTCACCTTGCAAGTTTACCCTTGGGAACACTGTTTATGACGAGCAGGAATGGGTTCTCTTGCAGTTTCAATGTCATTTGGAATGTTTTATGGTGGTGACCCGATCTTTCTTGACAAGGCCTTTTCTCCCTTATTCTTTGGCAGATTTTCTACCTTCCTTTGGCAGCATTTCCTCTCTCAAACTCCTTTCATTTTCCTTCTTTCTTGGTGCCCAAATGAATAACCCCAAAGCCTTTATTTATAGGAAACTTCGACGAACCAAATCACGCCACGTGTCGCATCATCATTCCATCCATGAGCATCCAATTAAAATATGCACGTGTCCCTAGAGATTTGTGCCTCCACATGTTTAATTAGATTTTCAAGATTCCCCATCATTACATCGCACATGATAAATTACATTTTCTACATTTCTAATCATTATAACTACATCCCACACGGTTAATTGCATTTTTCACATTTCTCATCATTACATTTCAAATCCTATCTCCAAGTGGCCAATGAAAGCTTGCCACTTGTCCTTAGGGATAAGGTTTGGAGGCTTTTGCAAACTTGGAGACTAAGTAAGTTTTTCCTTGGCTAATCACGTAATGCCACCTCAGGGGGTCATTATGAGCCATCATGTGACCTTATCTTATCTTCCAAGTGGCCAATGGTTGATTGCCATGTGTCATTGAGGATAAGGCTTCATCATTTCTCCCATGTGCATCCAACCTAAATGCACCACTCGTCTCTTAATTGAATTTAATAGAGTTTGGAATCCAAAGCTCCATTTGATTTGAGTTTGAAGTCCATTATATTTTGAAGAGATATTTTTAAGGTTTCAAGAACTACACCTTGACCCAAATTTTTCGGATAATTTACACTTTGGCCCTTGCAACTTGGTCCTCAGGCCATTTTTAATTGCACTTCTTGGTCCTTGAAAAATGGATAAATTACACTTAACACCCCAAGATTTTAGGTAAATTACACTTTTACCCAACTTCAATATTTACGATTTTGCCACTGATTCAGAAACTGAACCTTTGTCTCAAGGCTTCTATAATCCCTTGAAAGGACCTATTTCCTCAAGTATTAGAACCTAACAATCTCAGGTATTATCTCATTTTTTATTTTGAAAATCTGGGTGTAACAATAGTTTAGTTGTGTATGTTGGTTTTGTGTTTCCCAATGAAGCCCAAGGCTGTGACAATTTTTCGAGTGGGTTCTATCTTCATAGGCTTCAGCTTGAGATTGAAGAACCCAAGTCCATAGCCACTTTTAGGTAACCCATTTTAGAAGCCTGGCCATAAGCCCTATTCCCACTTTAGAGGAGAAATGGGTCTTAGCCCATTTGCTCAAGTGGGGGGAAGCCCACTGTGCTGAGCCCAAAAGCCCATTATCTCTTAAGCCCTAATATAATACCCCATATTTTCGTGAAGATGCCACGTATTTTAAGTGAGTTCAAAATACCGAAAAATATGTTTGAAATGGCAACAAGTGACCAAATCAGTCGTAGGGAGTACCCTAAAGCTTAGATACCTAAGGTTAAAGGTATATTTTTGACGAGTATCTTGAGACAAGATTTATGACACTGAAAGAAATCAAATCAAAAATGATTTTCGGTTAAGCTAAGTTGTAGCCTCAAAAGATCGAAAGACGGTAAGGGCTTCCCAAAAATTGTACATATCAAGTAATTTTGAGTTATTAATTTTGAGATTTTAAGTATCTTGATAAATTTGATGTTTGAGGGTGTAATTGTAATTAGAGAATTATCTAAACGAAATAAGGATAAAAATTAAGAGCTTATGTGGTAAAATATTAAATTTGAAAACTTGAAATATGGGCCAAAGTGTCATTTGAATGAAGTTTGGGGTTTTAGTTTGGATTTCAAAAGTTGAATTCATTCTAGGTTTGGATTTCAAAAGCCATTCAATTATAGGTTTGAGTCTTTGGAGTCCATGGCTAAGATTGTGACAAGTGGCATAATGTGATTTTGGTTGAAGAAATCTATAAAAAGGCACCATGGGTTCTTCTCAAATCATTCCAACCAATTTTGAGGAGTGAAGCACTCTAAGAGGAGGAGCTTGCTCTAGAGAGAGAGAAGGAAGTTCAGCAAGGAGGCGGGAAGAAAACGACGGAGAAGCGGTAGAGAACGAGTCTCGTTAGAGTTACGATCCTTCACAGGAATTTTCCAAAATCAGTCAGAAAAAAAGTGATATAAGTCCAATTTTTTTTATAATCTTGTAGAGGGGGAAGAGAGGGTTGCGTAGGTTCAAACGGGGGTCGAATCGGAGTTAAAATGAGGAAGTTATGGCTGAAATACCAACCCGAGGCGAAACAGTCCGAGACTGCTGTGCAGGGCATGAGATACACGCGCCGGATAATAGCTGCGCGTGAGGGCACGTGTCCAGAATTCTTGGGGCGCATGAGGGCACATGATGAGTTCTTTTCCATGAAATTTTCTAGTTATGCCCCTAATTTAATTCCCCTCAACCCTATGTAAAAATATTTAAGTTTAAGTTTACCAAAACGTGTGTTCTTTGCAGAAACCTAGGCTGTTTGCTGTGAAATTATACCGTTGAAGAGATAAACCAACAAAGTGAGACTCCTATACTCCAAATCCTATTTTTTATTCCCTTATGAGAGACTTCTATTACATGAGACATGTTTCTTGAAATTATTATACGTAAACTCTTATTGTTTTCTTACATAAAATCATGTTGCATATATAAACTGAAATTTTCTGAAAATATATGCTGTGGGCTTTTTAACTATTGCATTTATAAAATTCGTGTGGCCATACTGTTGTACCTATTTGTTGTTGGCCGAGGACAAAAGTTGGATATCCCCCGAGAGGTACTATGCGTGCGCCATCGAGAAAGCTCTCGTGGGGAAGACCATGAGTCTAAGGCACAACGGATGTGGTGCTTGCATGAGTTCTATGAGATCGGGCTGAAGTGACATGGTTAGGGACCTCCTGAGAGGCGCTATGCGTGCACCATTGAGAAAGCTCTCATTGGAGGAGGCTAATGTGTTCACGAGGCACTTCGGAGTAGTTCTTCTTGTTTTCTCATACATTTTATACCTGATCATGCATCGATATAAACTATTTTTAGAGTTTCTCATTAGAAGATTCACCTTCTAATTGGACTATGTCCCTGGAATATTCAAACGTTCCAGGTTCGACAAGCAGCTCTGAGGGAAAAGAGGTAGCTGAAGAATAAGTTTAATTTACTCCCTGTAGCATGTTTAACATATTTTTGTTTATATGCGAACCTATGTAATTTTGGATATGTTTAAGATGTTCAGTTATCACTTGTAAGAGATGATGTATATTAATATATTTTGTAGACGTCTTGAACAATTTTATGATAAATAAAGTTTTAAGGTTGTGAACCATATCAGGTTCGATCTAGCTTCCGCATTCGAAATTTTAACGCCTGTCTTAGCCATTTGATTATTGGGTTTGTTAAGGCAAGAAGATGTAAATTAGGGTTTTTGGGATATTGTGTGATGTATGACAGTTATTGAGATATGAAAAATTTTATATTCCCGAAATCCTAAGTTATAACACGCTCAAGAAATTTGGGGTGTTACACCTAAGCTCACATATAAAAGGCCCTTGTGCGGCCCATTCTCTTAATGTTTCCTTCCTTAGCTGAACCCTAGCTTTTCTCTCTCTCTCTCTCTCTCTCTCTCTCTCTCTCTCGTTTACTTGCTTAGCCGATTGCTTCCTTCATGGTTTCCTTTATGGCTGATACCCATGGCTTCGTTTCCATCTCAGTCCGATGCCTCTTTCCATGTTAAAAGGCCGCACCATTCCTTATTGATCTTGGTTGATTTGTTGTCGATGCACATCCCCTATTTAGGGGGTTTCGATCATCCATTCTTGGTAAGCTTTTCTCTTTGCTTTGTGCTTTCTACCCTCTGTCTTTGTGATTGATCTACCTTCTATGGTAACCTACTGTGTGTAGATTTGATCGATTGGGTGAGAGAGGGCTTCGTTTGTGTTCGACCGAGAGGTGTTGGGGCTTTCTAGGCTTTCGGTTTGAGGGCTTCGTTGTGGATTGTGGTTCCTATTCGTTGGCGTTACCAAAGTGGTGAACGGACTCACAGATCTAAGCCTTGAACATTATTTAAACAGGGAGTTTTTACTTCTTGTTCATCTTCTTGTTGTTATTAAGGGTACTTTGTGTATTAATCTTTACATTCAATTAAATTTGGTTCGATGTTATTGCACTAACCCTATTGTTTTGTAGAGATTTTTCGCAACAATTGGTATTAGAGCCTCTGTGGCTCCTGGGTTGTGCTTGTTCGAATCAGATCTGAAAATCCCCATCGTTTTCGAATCCGATTTAATGGTGAGTGAGTTCCATATCAGATATGATCTCGGTTCGATTATTCTTTGTAGGATGTGAGTTGGGTCGAAAGGACCCAGATCTGGATCTGTCAAGTCACAGGTTATCTCCCCGAGTAGCACGTGGCTGCTTACTCGCATGCCGGCTTGTGACGCATGACCTTGCAGGCGGCAATGCATGAGGCAGCACTTGGAGGCTGGGGTGCCCTTCCTCTATTCTAGATCTGATCCTACATCACTCACAGATCTCAGCCCTGAGATCTATACTGATAACCTCTATGGTTTTAAATTCTGTAATTTTCTTTTCCAGCATTTAGCAGGTCATCGTGTGGGGGTGGCCATTAGGTTTTTTGGGGGTTATCCTGTGGTGGTAACCATTGCTTGTTGTTAGAATTGTGATTACTTGTGTTAATATGTGTGATTACTAAAATTGCTAAGTGCTTGAATAATCTATTTCTAATTGGTCTTTGATTCTTTGTGAATACGCTGCCTAAGTTTTTTTTTTTAAAAAAAAATAAATCTTTGTGTCTCCTTAGGTGCATATCTAATTCCTTATACTCTTGTGGATGTTTTTTTTAAACTGCTTAGTGCTTTAAAAATTGTGCCTAGTATATCGGTATTATCCTTGTTTAAAATCTGCCCTTGATTGAATCTGTTTTATGCATACACATTGTGTTGGATATAGTGTGAAAAACTTAGTGTTTTTTGTAGGTTGCACTACTTATTTGTGTCAAGCATATACTTAGTGAATATGTCCACACATTTTGAATTGGAGGTTTTCAATGGAAAGGGAGATTTTTCTATGTGGCAACAAAAAATGAAGGCAATTTTAGTTCAACAAAGAGTCTCTAAGGCTATAGATGGAAAATATCCTTAGTGTACTGAAGAGGAACTAAAACTTGAAGCTGATGAACTTGCCTATACTTCTATAATCTTACATCTCTCTAATTCAATGTTAAGAAAAGTAGGAAAACTTAACACAACTAAAGAACTTTGGGAGAAATTGGAGAAATTATATGTTAAGAAATCCACCCCTAATAAGCTTTATTTGCTTGAAAGTTTCTTTAGTTTTAAAATTAACCCCTCTAGGGACCTAGATGACAACTTAGATATCTTTAACAAGTTGGTTCAAGATATCATAAATTGTGGTGAAACAGTGTCGGAGGAATATAAGGCAATTATTTGTTAAATGCCATTCCTGATACTTATAAAGAAGTTAAAAATGCCATTAAGTATGGTAGGGACACATTAACACCAGAAATTGTCATAGATTCTCTTAAGAGTAAGGAATTAGAATTAAGAAGTGAAAGAAAATATGGTGAGGTCCACATGATGAGGGGTAGAACTAAGAATCAAGAGGAATGTAGCGAGAAAGGGAAGAGTAGGTCAAAATCCAAAAATCAAGGGAAAAAGTGTTATGGTTGTGGGAAAACCAGACATTTCATTAAGGATTGTTATGCCAAGAAAGACAAACAAAAGGAAGAAGCTAATGTAGTGACCCCCTATGACCTTAGTGAGGTTGGTGAGGTATATATGCTTTTAGATTCTAATGCAAAATTAGTGAGCAAGGACTATGTGTCCATCGTTCCATTTTAGGGAAGGGTTGAGTATCCTTATTCCCACCACCTTGAGCTAGGTGGAGAGTTATATCTTAGCTTAAGTGGGAAGATTAGTCCTAGCCTAAGTGGGAGGATTAGAAAGATCCTTAGCCTAAGTAGGAGATTGAAGTAGATCCTAGCCTAGGTGGAGGATGAATCCTAGCCTAAGTGAGAGGATGAGAGAAATCTTACTCTAAGTGGGAGGATTAGTGAGATCCAAACCTATGTGGGATGGAGAGCTAGCTCATATTTATGTATTTGTCGCATTTCCTATGTGGATGATATGCATTTGTTGCATTTCCTATGTGGATAATGTGCAAGTTCATTCATTTGTTGCATTTTTAAGCATTTGTTGCTTGTCTAAGCATTTGTTTCCTATCTTATGCACTTGTTGCATATTTATTCATTTGTTGCATGTTTATTTCCTGTGTGGATGATTAGGCTTTTATTGCATGATTAGGCATTTGTTGCTAATACATACATGTGTTGCTTAAATCGTGCATTTGTTGCTATGTTATGCATTTGTTGCATGTTGCGTATGTGTGCTAGCCTCATTAGGAATCAAGGTGGAGATTGTTGGTTTTGTGTTTCCTAATGAGGCCCAAGGCTGTGACGATTTTTTGGGTGGGTTCTATCTTCATAGGTTTCAGCCCGAGATTGAAGAACCCAAGTCCGTCACCCCTTTTAGGTAGCCCATTTTAGAAGGCGGGCCACAAGCCCTATTCCCACTTTAGAGGAGAAATGGGCCTTAGCCCATCTGCTCAAGTTGGGGGAAGCCCACTATTTTGAGCCCAAAAGCCCATTATCTCCTAAGCCCTAAGCTCGCATATAAAAGCCCCTTGTGCGACCCATTCTCTTAGTGTTTCCTTCCTTGACCGAACCCTGGCCTCTCTCTTTCTCTCTCATTTCCTTGCTTGGCCGATTGCTTCCTTCATGGTTTCCTTTCTTGCTGATCTCCATGGCTTCGTTTCCATCTCAGTTTAATGCCTTTTTCCATGTTGAGAGGCTGGATCATTCCTTGTTGATCTTGGTCGATTTGTTGTCAATGCGTATCCCCTATTTAAGGGGTTTCGATCATCCATTCCCGGTAAGCTTTTCTCTTTGCTTTGTGCTTTCTACCCTCTGTCTTTGTGACCAATCTACCTTCTGTAGTAACCTACTATGTGTGGCTTTGATCGATTGGGTGATAGAGGGCTTTGTTTCTGTTTGGCCGAAAGGTTTTGGGGCTTTCTGGGCTTTCGGTTTGAGGGCTTCGTTGTGGCTTGTGGTTCCTATTTGTTGGCATTACCAAAGTGGTGAACGGACTCACAGATCTGAGCCTTGAACGTTATTTAAATAGGGAGTTTTTACTTTGTGTTCATCTTCTTGTTGCTGTTATCGATACTTTGTGTATTGTTCTTTACATTCGATTAAATTTGGTTCGATGTTATTACACTAACCCTACTGTTTTGTAGAGATTTTTCGCAACAGTGTATATTGAAAATGATATATTTAATGAAATTGATAATGATGTCAATATGCAATGTTATCAAAATATAAAAAGATATTGAAAATATTTATAGTAATTTATTGATATATTTTTTTTAGTATTATGTAATTTCATTTTTTTTTTTGCTATTTTTATTTTTGCCCACCCACCCAACTAAATTTTTTTGGTTCCACCATCGGTTTTATATCTTTCAGATATGAAATTCATCTCTCTAAGGGTATGTGTCCCAAGACTCTTGAAGAGAGACAACATATGGGAAAGATTCCCTATGCCTCAGTTATTGGGAGTCTAATGTATGTTATGCTATGTACTAGACTTGATATCACATATGTTGTGAGTGCCACAAGCAAATATCAATTCGATGTAGGTTTGGAACATTGGATGTAACATCCCAAAATTTTGGAGACAAATAGTAATTATTAATTCCTGTATTTGAGGTCGTTATGGAATATTCAGAGATTTAAAGAAAATAGTAATTGATGTTATTTTGTGGGAATAGGCAATTAGAATAATTAATTATTTTACTTGGGAGTAATTATGAAATTATTAAGTTAGGCAAAATTGGGATTTTTCACAATTGTCGGGGTTCAAGTGGAATAAGTGGAAATTGTGGTTTCGGAGAAAAGTGGAGTTTCCAAAAAGTTTGGGGTGTTGGTGTAATCTGGAAAAGAGGCGAGCGGACCACTTTAAATTTAATCGCACGTGCATATATGTTAAAGGAAGGTGGTAGTGTGAGTGGTCAAGCGCGAGGACTTCAATGCAATTGGCAAGAGAGAAGAAGAGGGGAAAAAAACAAGGGATTTTAGGGTTTCTCGGTGTTTAAAATATCCCGGTAAGTGGAAAAAAATTACTAGAAGTGTTGTACATCTAAATTATAGATTTATTACTGTTAGATTATGCGGGTTATGTGATTAGATTTAATTAAATAGAGCCTCCATCTTATTATTTTATGTAAAATGTTTTACTTCGCAGCGGGAGCGCAAGAAAGGTAAGAATCGACCAAGTAAAGGCAAGCTCCTAACCCTTTCCTCATGTTCTTTATTTCCCATAGAAATCTCCATGGTTTCTCGTATTTTATTCCCTCCCTTACCGTGACTCAGTTCCATGCATTAATAACGATAATCCACGTGGCAACCATTCCATAACTTGTATGTTAATAATGGGTCTAGTGGTGATTAAATAAGTTAAGTAAATGATGTTTTGGTGTCGTTCATTTCGTTTTGTCATGAGGCCTCGTATCGCTCCGCTTCCCTTGGGAATGATGTTGAACTTGATGGGTTAGTTTCTTAGAATAGTTGGTATGGATTACGGGGTTATGTTAAAGGGTTTAATGGAAAAAGTGAATGGCTCATTAACATGATAAGAGATGAGAATGAGAACGGTATTATGATATTTATGTGGCTGTGTATGTAAAGAGTTACGGAGAAATGCTATGTAATGTTAAGTCTAAAAGATATGAATTAAATGTTGATCATGTGTATCTTAAGGGTATGGGGTACATAGTCACTGACTGCCGATTGTGGGTCGTGGCAGTTGATGGCTGGATGTATGGGCGCCAGTCATCAGTCGCTATGATAATGTGTGTGCTGCATGGGGATTGGGTTGCATTTACTGGTGGGATATGCATTGTGTGTGGTGGGATGTGTGAGCATTTGCATGACCCGATTGGTCTAAGAAACAATTTGGGTTCCCTAGGTGAGCCAGTGCATTTAGAGCATTTCGCATGTGTGTATTCCTATGTGGGCATAGCGTGGCCTAACGCTTGGTTTATGGGGGCCTTATCATCACGTTTATGCTACAAAAATCATTGCATTTTCTAATTATTGCATTGCATGGTAAGGATGTGTGGCTATGATGAGTATGGGTGATGGGTGGCATGTAACACCCCGCCCTATACAGGCGTGTCACTATAAGGCAATTCCTGGGGTATCTTTTTTTTTTTTTTTCAAATCCGTCACCCGTGGCGCCATGAGCACAATCTTCACATGCAGATGAAACACTCGTCGCATACAATGGCTGGCACCCGCGGTGATGTCAAGAACAATCTTCACATGCAGGTGTAAACCCCGAGAATTCCAGTCTTGGTCGTTTAACTAATAATAACACAATCATAACTAAACGAAACTATATATATATATTACTGCGGAATACTTAGTCATCAAAATGTCGTGGCCTCCCACGAGTTACATGCAAAATGTTCTACACCAATACACATACAACACCGTTACAAAATGATTACAACATCGTCGTGCAATTGTTCATACATATAACAAAAAAAGTACCAATGCTTCCAAAATGACACAACGATTATCAGATATACACCACTAGCTCACCGGCCATGTCCTCTACATTGCAACTGTCCCTGACTGGAACGTTGAATGTTCCAGGGGCATAACCCATGTTAGATGATAAAACATCTAAGTGAATGCATGAAAGACACACGAGCATGGCATACCAAACAACAACACGCATGACACGTCTAACTCGAGAATTATCCCTGACATACTTAATCCCTCGAGTGCCCCACTGTGACACCCGTTCACCTGGTTTAACGTTAATCCCTCGAGTGCACCGTCGTGACACCCGTTCACCTGGCTTAACATTATTCCCTCGAGTGCCCCAGTGTGACACCCGTTCACCTAGATTAACATTGTCCCAATCTCAAGTAGAACCCATCCCGCCCCATATGGACCCAACAACGACATGAAATTCGACCCCAAATGATATGAAAATTCACACACCATGCACCAACATTTTTAAGTAAAACAGTTAATGCAATGTAGCAAATGTTAACACGATGATCATAAGTAAAAAGCCTTGTAAACAATCTAAGTTCAGGAAGGTATAACCGCTCACTAGAACCCACCACACGCACTTAAAAAGACTTCAAAGACAAGGTAAAGCTAGAATCAAATCATTCACCTTAAATTGAAAAAGTTTGGATTTCACCTCGAAAAATGTGCCACACCTCAAAATTTGTGTAATCCTTCTTTTCAATGCACCAATCGTCTCCTATTCATCATTAGGGCCTTGGAAATTAATATTTCTATTTTCCCTCAATTTTCTCTATTTTCCTTTATTTTTCAAACATTTCTACCTTCGAAAATTCATAAAAAATACCTAAAATCAAGTTTCACCAAATATTTTTCCACGATAATTCCTAAAATAATTTTACCTAAATTCTGAAATTAAAAGCAAAGAAAAACCCTACCTCACGCACCCTCACGCGCCACCCAGAAGCTTTGCGAGTGAAAGCCACGCGTCGCCAGACGGGTTGTCTTCTCTAGTCGTCTTCTCTGACTCTGGCGACCTCCAATGCTCCAACTTCTTATAGGGGCCTTTAGAGCTTCATGAGACGACCTCAATGGTGCCTTTAATTGTCAAAAAAAGTCACCGAAAATGGCTTTAAAAGCCAGTTGCAGGTCTCAGTCCGATAGCCCCCGATTTTTCGGCCAACTCACTGAAACCTTGCTATTTCTACACCAAACGATCTCAAATTCTCCAGAATTGATCCTTAAAATACAAAGAACAAAAGCCCCTTATCCTTGCACCTCGATTCAAGCCAAAATGCCCTTAATTTCACTCGATTTTTTGAAAAACCCTCGGCCTCGCGGCGTCTATTTATACCTTCTCTCAACCCGATTTTCCACCATAGATCGGTTGCCCTTATCCCCTTAACCCTAGATCTAGCTTCTAAACCAATTAAGAAACACCAAATCGAGAGCTAGAACCCTCGAAAATATTTGGCCAAATCAAAAATCTCTTGGCCATTATTTCCGATCAAATTAAGCCATTTTTCGGCCAATGGAAGCTCCCAACGGCCTCATCATTGCCTGGAGGCTACCCTAGAGCCTCTGGGTGATCTGCCCGATGCCTCAGAAGCGGCCGGTCGATTTCACACCAAGCAATTTTGAAAAATTGCATTTTAGCCCCCAGCCAACTTTCAGTTGCATTCTCTCATTCCTAGATACTCCTAAATTATCTAACACTTTCACTACTGCCCAATTGTTCTATATTTGTCATTTCCTTAAGAAATTTCTGAAAAATTCATCGATTCGACCTCCCTATGATACTTTACAAAATCTGCACTTTTGCCCATACGCCCTTATTTGTGTGCTTTTGACTTCAACCCTTCGAAAATCTCTTGATTTTGTCAAATATTACTTATTTGGACAATTTTGACCTTTATTGGTTTACTTGACACAGTCCCTCCCCTTCTGTTTATATTTTGAATATTGCACTTAAGCCCGAAACTATTGCAACTTCCATTTTTTATCCCATAATTTTTGAAAATTCTCTTGACATAGAATACTGGGTATTACATTCTCCCCCTCTAAAAAGAAATTTCGTCCTCGAAATTATTAACTTACAACAATAAATAAATGTGGATAAGAAATCTTCATCTCTTCTTCACGTTCCCAAGTAGCCTCTTCTTCGTCATGGTTACTCCATATTTCCTTTACCAGCAGAATAACTTTGTTCCTTAAGACTTGATCCCTTTGATCTAGGATTCGAACTGGTTCCTCAGGGTACGTTAGATCATTTCGCATCTCAATGGTCTCATTCCGAAGTACTTGAGTAGGATCCGGCTCATGTTTCCATAGTTGAGACACATGAAACACGTTGTGGATATTTGATAATGCCACAGGTAAAGCTAGTCTGTAAGCCACTAATCCAATTTTCTCCAAAATTTCATAGGGTCCTATGTATCTTGGGCTTAATTTCCCTTTCCTTTTTCCTCGAATCACTGATTTGTATGGAGAGACTTTCAGGTATACCATATCTCCAACCAAAAATTCCAAATTTTGCCTTCGTTGATCAGCGTACGATTTCTGACGACTTTAACTTGTCCTCATTTTCTCTTGTATTTGCTTGATCTTTTCCGTAGTAGTTTGAATAATCTCGGGTCCAATTAATCTTACCTCTCCAGTTTCTACCCAGCAGAGTGGTGTTCTGCATTTTTGCCCGTATAATGCCTCATAAGGGGCCATTCCAATGCTACTATGGTGCCCGTTGTTGTAGGCGAATTCTACCAGCGGTAGATGTTTCTCCGAACTTCCTGAGAAATCTAAAATGCATGCCCTCAACATATCCTTGAGCGTCTGAATTGTTTGCTCGGACTGCCCGTCGGTTTGAGGGTGATAAGCTGTACTGAGCTTTAACTGTGTTCCCATACACTTGTGGAAACTTTCCCAAAATCTCGACGTAAATTGCGGGTCTCGATCTGACACTATACTTGCAGGGATTCCATGTAATCGTACTACTTCCTCAATGTACAGCTGACCCAGAGCATGAGTCATTTTCCCTATCCTAATAGGCAAGAAATATGCCGACTTGGTCAACCGATCTACTATTACCCAAATAGCATCATTTCCTTTGGGACTTCGAGGTAGATTGGTCACAAAATCCATAGTGACGTGGTCCCATTTCCACTCGGGAACATCCAATGGTTGTAATTTTCCTCCATGACCCTAATGCTCAATTTTGATACGTTGACAGGTATCGCATTGCGCCACGTACCGTGTTACATCCTTTTTCATTCCTGGCCACCAATAAATTTCCCTAAGGTCCTTACATTTTTGTGGACCCTGGATGTACTGTGTACCTTGCTCGATGAGCTTCTCTTAAGATAACTTGTCTTAGACATTGATCCCTTGGCACGTATGTCCTTCCTTGAAATCGAAGTATACTGTTGCGGTAACTGAATTCAGGTGCCTTAACTTGATCGTTCTTGTCTATCCACTGACTTCTTCTTGTGTCCGTCTGAAGAGATGACCTGATTTGATTCACTACATCAGGTTGAATTGTCAGATTTTTCAAATAGCCCTTGATTGGTTTAAGCTTAACATCTACTATCAGGTGGCTGAATTCCTCGATCATCATATTAGCCACAATCTCAGAGCTTCTTCGGCTAAGAGCGTCTTCAACTACGTTTGCCTTCCCTGGATGGTAGGAAATGGTACAATCATGATCTTTCAAGTATTCCATCCATCTTCTTTGCCTCATGTTCAACTCTTTCTGAGAGAATATGTACTTCAAACTCTTATGGTTCGTAATAATCTCAAACTGTACTCCATAGAGGTAATGCCTCCACAACTTCAAAGCATAAATTATGGCTGTTAATTCCAAGTCGTGAGTTGGGTAGTTCAGCTCATGCCTTTTCAGTTGTCGAGATCCGTAAGCGATTACTTTCTCATCTTGCATTAAAACACATCCCAACCCTATCCCAGAAGCATCACTATACACCACAAACTTTCCCGAGTTTATTGGCATTGCTAGAATGGGTGTCGTGGTTAATCACGCCTTAAGCTCTTGAAAACTTTGCTCACACTTGTCGTCCCATTCAAATTTGACTTCTTTCTGCATCAATCGAGTAAGTGGAGCGGATATCTTTGAAAATCCTTCTACAAATCTTCTATAGTATCTAGCTAGTCCAAGAAAACTTCGGATTTCCCCAACGGTCTTAGGTGCTTGCCACTTTTGAACCACTTTTATCTTTGCTGGATCGACAACTATACCCTCTGCAGAAATTATATGTCCAAGAAATGCTACTTGAGTAAGCCAGAATTCACACT
This sequence comes from Diospyros kaki, assembly GCA_036245055.1. Classification (NCBI taxonomy): domain Eukaryota; kingdom Viridiplantae; phylum Streptophyta; class Magnoliopsida; order Ericales; family Ebenaceae; genus Diospyros; species Diospyros kaki. The sequence goes on from BSEG01000003.1 coordinate 13,370,362, forward strand.
TCGAGAACTTGGTGTACAACTTATAATCCTTTAAAGTCTGCAAGACTATCCTTAAATGTTCCTCATGATCACTCTCACCTGTAGAGTATATCAAAATATCATCTATGAACACTATTACGAACTTGTCCAGGAAGGGTCTAAAAGTTCGATTCATCAAATCCATAAATGCAGCAGGTGCATGGGTCAATCCAAACGGCTGAAAGTTAAACAAGATCGCTACAGGGCAAGCAGCGTAGCTCAAAATTTTTTTAACCTTACCCCGATCCTGGCGATTGGATTAACCTTTAGATTACCGAGTCGTTCGCGGATTCGAGCCGTCCAAGCGTCCGGCCTCTAACTTGTGATACGCGGCACGCGTCCGTTGGCAAGGAGAGCGGAATAGGAGTGTTAGCTCATTCTCCTTTGCGTGGCTTGTGTATGGACGGAAAAAGAACGCCCTCGTTTCGTATTGATGCCAAAAGAAACGGGGAAGAATGAGCGGCAATACGTTTTTCAACTCTTGAAAAACAACACCAAAAACCCCTGTAATTTTGGGCAACCTATAAAGGGATATTTATAGAGAAATATCCTAGGATTTCTAAAACCCTAATGGATTGGGCTAGCCCATTAATTCTAATTTAATTAGAATCTTAAGTGGGTTTATTCTAGTCCAACTAGAAATATAATTAAATGGCCCAAATCCTTTTATAGGTTTAAATAAAATATTTTGGCCCAAATCTAATTCAAGCCCAAATATAATATTTAATATTTAGTCCAAATCTAATTTGGTTTAAATATAATACTTAATATTTGGTCCAAATCTAATTTAGTCCAAATATAATATTTATTTTAATATTTGGCCCAAATCCAATTTAGTCCAAATATAATATTTAATTTTATATTTGGCCCAAATCAAATTTAGTCCAAATATTAACTTAAGCCCAAATATATTTTATTTCCTGTTTGCCACTCCAACAAATAGAAAATTATTAAATTAGAAACTCCTTCCTAATTTAATCAATTGTCATTTTAGGAAACTCTTTACATTATGACAACTCCTCGTCATATCGACATCATTACGTCTATTTGTTATTTTTCTGTGAGAACCTACGATGGCACAACTTCTTGCCGAAGTGTCCCACTTAACCATACGTCCACTCTCCTAGTTTAAGCCAGGGACCGTATCTATTGCATATGACTCATTAGGCTTCCGAATATGTTGGCAATGTGTCGGTACGAACACATAAAACAAGATTGGCCTCTAGCAAGGCATCATGCCTACCCAATTATTCAGAAGGATTTATAATCCGCAAATAACCTTTCACCAGCATAGTTACTGTGTGATTCGATCCTCTCGTCAATGTATCCTATGTGATCTCAAGTTGGCAATGTGTTGCTTGATTATGATCACATAAGTTTTTCTTCGGTCATTCAGATATTTTCACTTAATAGAAAGTGAATCAATAACTCCTTATTGATCTCTTTCACCATGGCCATGGATTTAAAGTGAATATCCACCGAAGGCTCCTTAGATACATCATCCTCTATCAAGGGATAAACGAGTCCTATCTTGGTTATACACCCATCTCCATAAGCTTCACGATATACCCAATGATCCCCCACGTGCAGCCTTTGTCTAGGCCCATCGAAACGATATCAAAGCATACTGGTCTTCTTATGAGATGACTGTGATATCCTCAGGTCCAAGGATTAGTTACACCCATCTCGTATAAGAATACCATCAACGTATAACTAAAATGGATTCTCATGGCAAGTCATGTCCAGTGACATGTTCTCCAACATTGGTCACCTATGTACTTGTCTAGGCATCCCCATGCCTATGGGTGTGAGACCCCCATTGCTATCACATAGCAAAAACATAGCACATACAAGTCTTACTGCAATTGTTAATGTCTATTCTTGACATTGCTACGACTTGGGACGTTTAATGATGTCTAGAAACTGTGATGCATCATCTCACATCTTTATAGATTAATCACAGTATATATCATATGGACTTCTATCTAGTTTCATTTGGTTATTACAATAATAACAAGAAACTAATAGAATGACTTCTTGTGAATTTAAACAACTCCTTATTCAAATCATAAATATGATTACAATGGTCAGTGTATAATATGCCCAATCTGATTGGGTCTAGGGCACCTACACTAACAATCTCCCACTTGCACTAGAGTCAATCACTCATGTATCTTATACCTGGTGATTGAACATGACTTTCATGTTTCTCCTGGGACAGACCTTTAGTCAAGGGATCTACGACGTTGTCATCCATCGTTACTTTCTCTATATATGTCACCTCAGCTGATAATCTCCATTATCATATGGTGATATCGCAATACAAATTTGGTCCGTTAATGAGACCGTGGTTCCTTCGCTTACGCGATGGCTCTATTGTTATCCCAATAACTGTTATTGGATCAACAATGTTGGACACCACTTTAAATTCATCAATGAACTTACGGATCCATACAACCTCCTTAGCTGTTTCGAAGGTTGTTATGTATTCGACTTCAGTTGTTGAATATGCCACTATCTCTTGTTGGAACTCTTCCAACTCATGGCCCCGCCATATAGGCAGAATATGAATTTCGACTATACGTGATTTAAAATTATCATGGTCGAATTGGAAACTGGCATCCATGAACCCCTTCATGGTATGCTCTCATTCTCTATGTGGCAAAAACATCTCTTTAGTGCTTCACAAGTACTTAAGAATGTTTTTCACAGTAATCCAGTGTTTCTTACCTGGATCAGCTTGATATCTACCACATATGCTCAAAGTATATACGATATTAGGCCTCGTACATAACATGGCATACATGATCAAGCCAATAGCTAAGGCATATGGTGCTCGACTCATCCTATCTCTCTCATCTTGTGTCTTCAAACACAAAGCCTTAGAGAGACATATTCCATGTGACATGGGAAGATTTCCCTCTTAGAGTCTTCCATGCTAAACCTCTTTAGCACCTTGTCAATGTACGCGCTTTGGGAGAGTGCTAGCAACCTCCTGAATCTATCTCTATAGATCCTTATTCCCAGAATATAGGTTGCTTCTCTCAAATCCTTCATGGAGAAAATATTTTGAACGCCATATTTTAACTAATTGCATTATGGGAAGACCATTCCCTATGAGCAATATATTGTCCACATATAGGACTAAACGAACTACCACGCTCCCACTAACCTTCTTGTAAACACAAAGATCAATTTCCCTTTTGTGAAAAATCAAACCTTTTGATTTTTTTCATCAAAACATTGATTCTAACCCCGGGATGCTTGCCTTAGTCCATAAATGGACCTTTACAAGTTGCAAATCTTATTTGCATGTTTATGAGTAACAAAACCGTTAGGCTGTGTCATATACACATCCTCGACCAGGTTTCCTTTAAGGAAAGCTGTTTTGTCATCCATCTTCCATATCCTAGAGTCAATGTCAGACATTGCCTCATCATAGGTAGTAGGCTCATCCTTCTCAACTAGAAGCACATCTCCATGTGCTGAGATGAGAAATCCATATCTCTCTTGCTCGAGACGAACCCTCATCGACCTACAAGGTTCTTGTGTAGAAGGTTGGGGAATTGACACAACATCTTGTATCTAATCTTTCTCGGGTTCCTGGAGGGGAGTATTTGTTTGTGGTTTGCCTCGAATCTATTCGAGCTTAATATTCCTCCCACTAGTCACAACATCTAAGAATTCCTTCTCAAGGAATACCACATGCTTGGCAACAAAACACTTTTTGTTCATATGGGTGGTAAAAGTAATATCCCTTTGGATATCCCACAAACAAACATCTCATTGATTTGGGTTTTAACTTATTTTTGTCAACACGTTTGACATAAATTTAACAACCCCAAATCTTAAGTAAAGACAAATTTGGCTTCTTTCCTTTCCATATCTATTATGGAGTCTGAGTAACTAATTTACTTGGAACCCAGTTCAAAACAAAGATCGCGGTGAGGAGTGCGTATCCTAAAATGAAATAGGGAGTTTAACGTGACTCATCATGGACCAGACCATGTCCAACAAGGTCCTATCCCTTCTTTCAGACACACCATTCATCTCTGGTGTTCCAAGTGGAGTCCATTGTGAGAGAATCTCATTTTGCTTCAGATGATTTAGAAACTCACTGTTCAAGTATTCACCATCTCGATCTGATCGAAGTACTTTGTCACTTTTTCCAGTTTGTTTGTCTACTTCAAATCTGAATTCTTTGAACTTTTCAAAAGCCTCAGATTTGTGTGTCATAAGATACACATAACCAAAACATGATCAATCATCAGTAAAGGTTATGAAGTAGACTTACCCATCTCAAGCCTGGATGGATATGGGCCCACACACATCAATGTGCACAAACCCTAGCACTTGTGTAGCCTCCCTTTACTATAAAAAGAGACTTAGTCATTTTGCCAAGTAAACAAGATTTGCAAGCACCATATGATTCATAATGAAATGTGCTAAGATATCCAACTCTATACAAGTTAGATATGCGAGTCTCATTTATATGGCCAAGGCGACAATGCCACAAATAAGTGCTATTTAAATCACCTGATTTAAGTTGCTTAATATTTATGTTATTGACAGGAGTATCAACATCAAGGACATACAAACCGTCACGTATTGTTGCCTTATCATAAAATAACTCATTTTTATAAAACGAACAACTATTGTTCTTAAATAAAAATGAATATCCATACTTGTCAAACAAGAATTAGAAATTATATTCCTAGTCAAACTAGGATTGTAGTAACAATTATGTAATTCCAATACAAGCCTTGTGGGCAATGTTAATAAATAGGTCCTTACAACTAATGGAACAACTTTTGATCCATTTGCCACGTGTAGGTACACTTCTTTTATTATTAATCTCCTCTTACTCCTAAGCCCATACACAAAAGTGCAAATATGGGCATTAGATCGAGTATCTAATACTCATGTGACTGATTAGAAGTAGATAGATTAATTCCAATAACATAAATACCTGAAGTGCCTTGAGTAGAACTCTTCTTACTCTACACTTCCCGGTTTTATCACAATGGAGATAGACTGCATCCTCCTTGCCCTTTCGGGTTTTGGTCTTCTGGACTTTTCCAGATTGCGCTATGGAAGAACTCCTCTTCCTTTTGGCTTTCTTACTCTTGGGCTTGACCCTGTGTGCTTTGGGCCCTTCAACTAAGAGAACACTTCCATTGGCCTATAATCTATTTTAGGCTCGGTCTCTCTTAGTATGGATAACCACTCTCCAAGAGTCTTTTCCATAACTTTTAGAGAGGGACTGTAGCACCAAATCTGGGGTAAGTTTCTGCATCCATACCCAAGTTTAGCTCTAGTAACCTATTAATAAAACGTATCATCTCCATGACATGATTCTCAATAGATGATCTTTGAGCCTAGCCATGATCTCATAGGCATCATAACTCTTATGTTGCGACTTATGTTTTAGGGTCATGGCAGCCAAGACGATATACCAAACGATGATCGTATCACCCCTGTGCATCGTCCAGGCCTAATATGCTACTATTTCTTTAACTAGTGGCTTCGTAAGAAGATAGCTCTCTATCACATAGAGAATCTTATCATACATAAGGACTATTCTCAAGATGATCTCCCAGTTATAGAAATTAGTCTCATTGAAGGTATTATTGCTCTCGAATATTGATCTTATCGACATGTTTCCAGACATTCTGGATCAACAACTAAATAGAGATATTATTATAATCATATCGAATTACGAAATCATAAATTGCAAGAAGTAACATTTTATAATTGCTCCCACTATTTTCTACGAGTTTGCCACCCTCAAGACATAACTAGAGAAATCTTGTTGGAAGATTTCCTAGCAGGCTAGGATCCCATCTCCCCTCGCACAACCTTGAGTGACTCAACAAATTGTGTTAGGATCGATTAGGTAGGTACTTGCTACCAATTGCATCTCCATGCAACTCCTAGATTCATTGGGTTAACAACTCCTTGTTAAGCACATCTTATGTGAATCCCAATCTTTGCCTCTATACTCAGTAAGGCCTTCAGTGACTCAACAAACCCCACCTTTCTAGTTAAGTCGGACCCAACATTCAAGGACATCTCATGGCCCATGAAACATAGGAATCATAGGTGACACATGATCTTGAGTGACTCAACAAATCAAGTGCCAGCTAGAAACCTAATGCTTCATAATGATGGAAGGCAAGTTGGCTTAATATTAATGACGGATTTATTATTTATTTATTTAGGTCTCATCACATGCGATTAATCAAATTAATCATGCATAATAAACGACTCAAACCGGTGTATGGTATGGATAACTACGGCTAACCCTCTCGAGCCATAGAAGCGAAGCTAGCGGGTCACACCTAGGTGAAGAATCACAACTTGCTTCTCAGGCACATTTTCAAGCCTTCGTTGGTCTTTGAATCTTGTCTTCAATTTAGCTCCATCTCTTGCTCTTCATACAAACTACAACTATCACTACTCTATTCTATTTTACATACATTACATAGAATCAGAAAGCCCGAGTTACATTCGAGGGGAGTGTGATGAGAAGAGAATGTACATCTGAGTATAAGAGAGGCAGGACACGCAGGCTCTATTTCAAAAATCAAATTTACAAGCATTCATTCCCAACAATAAATAAATGGTCGACTCAATCCATACCATACACCCATGCAATCAATCCAATTGATTCATTCATAATTATGTTAATTAATTGTCGCATCTATTTCAAACTTAATGAAACGCTTTCAATAAATTAAAAATTTGTATAATTTTAGAAAAAACAAAATTGTTTTAATTGTGTTGGGCTTGGGCTCCATCCATTAGTCTAACTAACAAGGCTCAACAGGCCTTGGATCAACCAATGCCTATCAAACATACACTAGCAGACCAATAATTAATAAATAATCCAATTAACGGCCCTAACCCATTTTTAATCACGACCCATAGGTATCATACACTTATGGATTGTATAAAAATAATAAAGATAGACAAACAATTTGGCCGGGCCCTACTTAAGGGAATGGAATGCACTGGGCCACCGAAGGGTCAGCCCGGGTGCTTCACGTGAACCCCGGGGAAGGGTCAAACCAAATCTCGAGGGAGCGGGAGGGGCCAGGAGGCGGTTGGGCAGCATGTCGAACATGCTGCTAGGCCACAAGGCCCATTGGGCGCACCTGGGGCACGCATGGGGCGCTTGGGCGCGCTTGGGCCGTGCCTGGCGCGCATGGGCCAGCCACTGGGGCCACTAGGGGTAATTGCGAGCCACTGGGGCCGCGCGGGTCGTCCGCGTGTGCTTGGGTCGTACCCGCGAGCCGCGGGTCTCACCAGCTAGCTGCGCGCGGGTAGAGGGTCACGCCCGCGCCGGGCCTCCCAATGCGCGCACGCGGGGGCCTACCTGGCTGCGCCAGCGCACACGTGGGGGCCTGCCTGGCCGGGCCCTGTGCGCGCATATGCCACCCTAGGCCGTGCCCAGTGCGCGCGGGCCCCGTTTGGCCGCGTCTTTCGACACCCCGGTGCATCCGTATGCACCCTGAACCCTATTTCACCATTTTTCGTGTCATACACAATGTTTTGCCCTTTCACCAAAAATGTTTTACAATCCCAAAAAAAAATACAAACGCAACAATTGTTTAATTATTTCACAAATAACAACATAACCAAATCCACACGTAAGGAATTCAAATATTTCGACGATGGCTCTGATACCACTGAAAGTTAAACAAGATTGTTACGGGGCAAGCAGCGTAGTTCAAAATTTTTTTAACCTTACCCCGATCCTGGCGATTGGATCAACATTGAAATCAAATCATTCAGAAACAAATAAATAAATCTAACCTTTAGATTACTGAGTCGTTCGCGGATTCGAGCCATCCAAGCGTCTGGCCTCTAACTCGTGATACGCAGCACACGTTCGTTGGCAAGGAGAGCGGAATAGGAGTGCTAGCTCCTTCTCCTTTGCGTGGCTTGTGTATAGACAGAAAAAGAACGCCCTCGTTTCATATTGATGCCAAAAGAAACGGAGAAGAATGAGCGACAATACGTTTTTCAACTCTTGAAAAATGACACCAAAAACCCCTTTAATTTTGGGCAACCTATAAAGGGATATTTATAGAGAAATATCCTAGGGTTTCTAAAACCCTAATGGATTGGGCTATCCAATTAATTCTAATTTAATTAGAATCTTAAGTGGGCTTATTCTAGTCCAACTAGAAATATAATTAAATGGCCCAAATCCTTTTATAGGTTTAAATAAAATATTTTGGCCCAAATCTAATTCAAACCCAAATATAATATTTAATATTTAGTCCAAATCTAATTTGGTTCAAATATAATATTTAATATTTGGTCCAAATCCAATTTAGTCCAAATATAATATTTATTTTAATATTTGGCCCAAATCTAATTTAGTCCAAATATAATATTTAATTTAATATTTGGCCCCAAATCAAATTTAGTCCAAATATTAACTTAAGTTCAAATATATTTTATTTCGTATTTGCCACTCTAACAAATAGAAAATTATTAAATTAGAAAATCCTTCCTAATTTAATCAATTGTCATTTTAGGAAGCTCTTTCCATTATGACGACTCCTTGTTATATCGACGTCATTACGTCTATTTGTTCTTTTTCTGTGAGAACCTACGACGGCACAACTTCTTCCCAAAGTGTTCCACTTAACCATATGTCCACTCTCCTGGTTTAAGGCAGGGACCGTATTTATTGCGTATGACTCATTAGGCTTCTGAATATGTTGGCAATGTGTCGATACGAACACATAAGACAAGATTGGCCTCTAACAAGGCATCATGCCTACCCAATTATTCAGGAGGATTCATAATCCGCAAATAACCTTTCACGAGCATGGTTACAGTGTGATTCGATTCTCTCGTTAATGTATCCTATGTGATCTCAAGTTGGCAATGTGTTGCTTGATTATGATCATATAAGTTTTTCTTCGGTCATTCGGATATTTTCACTTAATAGAAAGTGAATCAATAACTCCTTATTGATCTCTTTCACCATAGCCATGGATTTAAAGTGAATATCCACCGAAGATGCCATAGATACATCATCCTCTATCAAGGGATAGACGAGTTCTATCTTGGTTATACACCCATCTCCATAAGCCTCACGATATACCCAACGATCGCTCACGTGCAGCCTTTGTCTAGGCCCATCGAAACGATGTCAAAGCATACCGGTCTTCTTATGAGATGACCGTGATATCCTCAGGTCCAAGGATTAGTTACACCCATCTCGTATGAGAATACTATCAACATATAACCAAAATGGATTCTTATGGCGAGTCATGTCCAGTGACATGTTCTCCAACATTGGTCACCTATGTACTTGTCTAGGCATCCCCATGCCTATGGGTGTGAGACCCCCATTGCTATCACATAGCAAAAACATAGCACATACAAGTCTTACTGCAATTGTCAATGTCCATTCTTGACATTGCTATGACTTGGGACGTTTAATGATGTCTAGAAACTGTGATGCATCATCTCACATCTTTATAGATTAATCACAGTATATATCATATGGACTTTTATCTAGTTTCATTTGGTTTTTACAATAATAACAAGAAACTAATAGAATGACTTCTTGTGAATTTAAACAACTCTTCAAATCATAAATATGATTACAATGGTCAGTGTACAACATGCCCAATCTGATTGGGTCTAGCGCACCTACACTAACAACGGCATCATTAGATATTCGTAGTAACCATACCGTGATCGGAAAGCAGTCTTGGGTACATCCTCCAGTTTGATTTTCATCTGATAATACCCTGACCGAAGGTCTATCTTAGAAAATACCCGAGCTCCTTGAAGTTGTTCAAACAACTCTTTAATCCTAGGTAGCGGGTACTTATTCTTTATGGTTACCTTATTTAACTGACGATAATCAGTACACATATGTAAGGTACCATATTTCTTTTTCACGAACAATATCGGAGCTCCCCAGGATGACACACTTGGTCTGATAAATCCTTTGTCAGTTAAGTCCTGTAATTGTTCCTTCAACTCCCTCATCTCAACTGGACCCATCTTGTACGGAGGTATGGATATTGGCTGTGTACCTGGTACAAGGTCTATCGAGAATTCAATTTCTCTTTGGGGAGGTAATCCTGGTAACTCTTCAGGAAAAACCTCAGGATATTCATTCACGACCCTCACTGATTCCAACTCAACACTTTTCTTTCCTGATTCGGGTTTGGCTGATTGTAATGCTTGCAAAGTCACACCACGTTCCCTGTTGATCTTCCTACCTGGCCTTGGAACATGATCCACTCTCCGTTAGGCTTGGGTAACCTCACGGTCTTACTCTTACAATCTATCTTAGCCCCATGTAGCGATAGGAAATCCATTCCTATAATTATGTTAAAATCTTGAATGTCTAACACCATTAAATCGATCTTGAAACTTTCCCCTCCCATATTGAAAATACATCCGCGGCATCCCACCGCAGTTCTTAGGGTCGAACCCATAAGAGTAGCTATTACCATTTGGTAGCCCAATTCCCTTGGTTCTAACTTTAAACCTTTCACTGATGCATGTGACACGAATGAATGCGTAGCACCCAGATCTATTAAAGCATGAACTGGAATATTCGAAAAGAACAGTGTACCTTTAATAACTGCAGGATCGGCCTCAGTGTCCTCACAAGTTAGATTGTACACTCGGCCTGGACGAACATTTTGTGCACTTCCACTCGATGGTTCCATCTTCTGCCTTTTCGAGTAATCTCGTGAGATATGCCCCAGTTGACCGTAGTTGTAGCACACTACCTTTCCCTGATACCCAACTTGGGGCGTTGCTTTGATCCTCTGGCAATTTTTCCCAATGTGGCCTTCTTTGCCACATCCATAGCACCTCAGGACACACCTCTTCCCAGGGTGTTTCCTCTTGCATCGAGGGCACTTCCCATCGTCCCTTGGTTGAGTTATCGAACTTCCGGGTTTACCACCCTTACTTCCTTCCTCGGACTTGATTATCTTGGCCCGCGTCTAATTTCTCTCAATGGTCAAAGCTCGGTGCAATGCTTCTTTGCAGGTTTCAATATCCATCCACTTAAAACTTGCTGGAGATTTCCTTGTAACCCTGAAACAAACTTTTGTGCCTTCTGACTCCCGTCAGTCTCGTACATGGGCACGTATTTAATCAGTTGAATGAACCGATTATCGTATTGGCTCACAGACATCTCATCTGTCTACTTGAGCCTCATAAACTCCCAGATTCTTTCTTCCTTCCAACTCTTAGGAAAGTACTTAGCGTTAAATTCTTCCTTGAATCCCGCCCAAGTATACATTGGTGCATCTTCATCTTCATCCGCTCGTCCTTGTTAAGTCCTCATTATAGAACGCTCGGTAGATTGCCACCACCGACCTGCTTCTTCCTCCAACGTGTAGGCTGCACACCTCACTTTCTCCTCCTCACTGCACTGGAGATGTTGAAGTAGTTTCTCTATCTGCTGAAGCCAATACTCGGCTGAGCTAGTGTCATCGCTAATCCTTCCTTTGAACACAGGTGGTCTCAAGTGTCGATACCGTTCCAATGCTGTTGTCGTGTGCCAAGTAGGCTCTTCTCGACTCACGTATGTCAGCATGTTTTCTAAAAATCGCTCCATTCACTCAAATCGGTCCCCACTGGAGCTCGATTCCCCGACGTATCTTCTGTTTCCTCCTGAGTGATTCCTGCGATCACTCTGATCTTCGGGATTAGTTTCTTCTCTTCTTCCATTTCCGTCGTGAGTTGCGTCTCGAAGCCTTCGTGTATTCACCATCTGAAGTGAACCATGGAACGAATTATGCACAAGACAAGATTGTTTCTATACAAAGGGACAGCTTTATTTCTTTATAATATCCCACAAAACAGAATAGCTTAACACAACCAAAAAGGAAATAGACATAACATCTTATTATATTTTATATTTACATATCACTTCTCCCATCAGTTATCTCTTCGGCCTTGCTCAATAGTTCTTCGGCCTCCAGACCTATGACTCCTTGTGGTCCCCGTCACTGTCAGACGCCACCGGGGGTCCTTCGTCATCATCTTGGGCCTCCTGCTATCTCTTCCTGTTCTTTCTCATCCATAACCTTCTCGAGTAGATCCTCATGCTCGTTCCACATTCTCGCGTAGAATTCAAGTAGAGAGTCATCCTCCTGGTCTTGCCATAACCATTGCGCAAAAGTCTTCCACTCACCCTCTAACTGATCAATAAGAAAACCGATCTGAAATTCCGCTAGATCTACCAACTGTCGGTAACTGGGAGGCACATCATCAATAATTTCCTCCATTGCAAGCAGAAATACATTCATATCCTCATCTTGCGGGTTTCCTCGAGCTTCGATCCTGTTTACCCAATGCGATAGCAGCACTTGGTCCACCATTGCTTACTAACAACACATATAGATTTTCTCAGAAACCTCAAACAAGTGTTTCTTAAAGTTTTCATATGACACTTAGAATCCATAACTTTATTCTAAGTTAACAGGTCTAATCGTGCTAAGTTTAATAACCTAGCCTAACCATCCTAGGGCTTTAACCTAGCTCTGATACCAATTGTAACACCTCGCCCTATACGGGCGTGTCACTATAAGGCAATTCCCGGGGTATCTTTTTTTTTTTTTCAAATCCGTCACCTGCGGCGCCATGAGCACAATCTTCACATGCAGATGAAACACTCGTCGCATACAATGGCTGGCACCCGCGGTGATGTCAAGAACAATCTTCACATGCAGATGTAAACCCCGAGAATTCCAGTCTTGGTCGTTTAACTAATAATAACACAATCATAACTAAACGAAACTATATATATATTACTGCGGAATACTTAGTCATCAAAATGTCGTGGCCTCCCACGAGTTACATGCAAGATGTTCTACACCAATACACATACAACACCGTTACAAAATGATTACAACATCGTCGTGCAATTGTTCATACATATAACAAAATAAGTACCAATGCTTCCAAAATGACACAACGATTATCAGATATACACCACTAGCTCACCGGCCATGTCCTCTACATTGCAACTGTCCCTGACTGGAACGTTGAATGTTCCAGGGGCATAACCCATGTTAGATGATAAAACATCTAAGTGAAGGCATGAAGCAATTTATACAATGCATGAAAGACACACGAGCATGGCATACCAAACAATAACACGCACGACACGTCTAACACGAGAATTATCCCTAACATACTTAATCTATCGAGTGCCCCAGTGTGACACCCGTTCACCTGGTTTAACTTTAATCCCTCGAGTGCACCATCGTGACACCCGTTCACCTGGTTTAACATTATTCCCTCGAGTGCACCAGTGTGACACCCGTTCACCTGGATTAACATTGTCCCAATCTCAAGTAGAACCCATCCCACCCCATATGAACCCAACAACGACATGAAATTCGACCCCAAATGATATGAAAATTCACACGCCATGCACCAACATTTTTAAGCAAAGCAGTTAATGCAATGTAGAAAAATGTTGACACGATGATCATAAGTAAAAAGCCTTGTAAACAATCTAAGTTCAGGAGGGTATAACCACTCACTAGAACCCACCACACGCACTTAAAAAGACTTCCAAGACAAGGTAAAGCTAGAATCAAACCACTCACCTTAAATCAGAAAAGTTTGATTTCACCTCGAAATTCTTGCAATCCTTCTTTTCAATGCACCAATTGTCTCCTATTCATCATTAGGGACTTAGAAATTAATATTTCTATTTTCCTCAATTTTCTCTATTTTCCTTTATTTTTCGAACATTTCTACCTTCGAAAATTCATAAAAAATACCTAAAATCAAGTTTCACCAAATATTTTTTCACGATAATTCCTAAAATAATTTTACCTAAATTCTGAAATTAAAATGAAAGAAAAACCCTACCTCACGCGCCACCCAGAAGCTCTGCGAGTGAGAGCCACGCGCCGCCAGACGGGTTATCTTCTCCGGTCGTCTTCTCCGACTCTGGCGACCTCCAATGCTCCAACTTCTTATAAGGGCTTTTAGAGCTTGATGAGGCGACCTCAATGGTGCCTTTAATTGTCGAAAAAAGTCACCGAAAATGGCTTTAAAAGCCAATTGCAGGTCTTGGTCCGGCCGCCCCTGATTTTCTGGCCAACTCACTGAAACCTTGCTATTTCTGCACTAAACAATCCCAAATTCTCCAGAATTGATCCTCAAAACACAAAGAACAAAAGCCCCTTATCCTTGCGCCTCGATTCAAGCCAAAATGCCCCTAATTTCACTCAATTTTTTGAAAAACCCTCGACTTTGCGGCGTTTATTTATACCCTCTCTCGACTCAATTTTCCACCATAGATCGGTTTCCCTTATCCCCTTAACCCTAGATCTAGCTTTTAAACCAATTAAGAAACACCAAATCGAGAGCTAGAACCGTTAAAAATATTCGGCCAAATCGAAAATCTCTTGGCCATTATTTCCGATCAAATCAAGCCATTTTCTGGCCAACGGAAGCTCCTAACGGCCTCATCATCGCCTGGAGGCTACCCTAGAGCCTCTGGGCGATCTGCCCGATGCCTCAGAAGCGGCCGCCGGTGGCCATAGGCGGCCGGTCAATTTCACACCAAGTAATTTTGAAAAATTACATTTTAGCCCCCAGCCAACTTTCAGTTGCATTTTCTCTCATTCCTAGATATTCCTAAATTATCTAACACTTTCACTACTGCCCAATTGTTCTATATTTTTCATTTCCTTAAGAAATTTCTGAAAAATTCGTCGATTCGACCTTCCTCTGATACTTTACAAAATCTACACTTTTGCCCGTACGCCCTTATTTGTGGGCTTTTGACTTCAACCCTTCGAAAATCTCTTGATTTTGTCGAATATTGCTTATTTGGGCAATTTTGACCTTTATTGGTTTACTTGACACAGTCCCTCCCCTTCTGTTTATATTTTGAATATTGCACTTAAGCCCGAAACTATTGTAACTTCCATTTTTGATCCCGTAATTTTCAAAAATTCTCTTGATAAAATTAAGAGAATTACCCAATGCATGACTTAGAGCTGGCAGCAGTGGTATATGCTCTGAAGCTATGGAGGCACTACCTATATGGAGAGACGTTCGATGTATTCACAGACCACAAAAGTCTAAGGCATGTGTTCTCGCAAAAAGAGTTAAACATGAGGCAGCGACGATGGATGGAGTTCCTGAAGAACTATGACTGCACCATCTTGTATCACCCAGGGCGTGCTAATGTGGTGGCTGATGGTTTGAGTAGGACTGTGCTTACTGTTATGGCTGGGTTGATGGCCTAGGAGTGGCTGCTAATTGAGGCTTTTTAGCCTGATGACGGTGAGTATGGTGCCGAAGGGATCTTCTGTCCTAGTAGCTGGTCTAGCGATTTGGCTAGATCTGGAGACCGAGATACGGGAGGCTAGCAGGAGTGATCGGTGTATATGTCTACGGGTAGATAAGCAAGGCCAGCCCAAGAGTTCAGATTTTGAGATGCGAAATGGCATTCTCAAGTTTTGGGGTAGAGTGTACATGCCAAACCTTCGAGAGTTGAGGCAGAAAATTCTGAATGAAGCCCACAAAGCTAAGTATACTGTACACCTAGGAGCCACGAAGATGTATTGAGATCTTCGAGAAATCTATTGGTGGCCAAGGATGAAGGCCAACGTGGCTAGGAGGATGACACAATATGATATATGCCAAAGGATAAAGATTGAGTACCAGAAACCCGTAGGGTTGATGAGACCTTTGGAAGATCTCGAGTGGAAATGGGAACATATCATGATGGATTTCGTGATAGGATTTCTGAAGAGTCGAAGGGGCTATGATGTCATTTGGGTAATGGTAGACAGGTTAACAAAGTCAGTGCATTTCTTGCTTACGAGGATGGATCAATCAGTGCGAAAGTTCGCCAAGCAGTACGTGAAGGAAATTGTACGACTCCATGGTGCGCCAGTAAGTATAGTTTCAAATCGGAACCCGAGGTTCACCTCGAGGTTTTGGGAGAGTTTGCAAGAATGCATGGGGACCTAGCTAAAATTGAGTACAACTTATCACCCCCAGATTGACGAGCAATCAGAGAGGACAATTCAAATGCTGGAAGACATGATGCGATCCTGTGCCCTTGATTTTGTATGAAATTGGGAGGAGCCTCTGCCACTCGGGATGGCTCCTTATGAGGCTTTGTATGGAAGAAAGTGTCGGTCGCCCATCTGTTGGACCGAAGTAGGGGAACGACAGATGTTGGGGCCTGAACTTGTGCAGCAGACTACCGATAAGATTCGAATAATCCAAGAGAGGATTCGAGCTGCGCAAAGCTGACAAAAATTGTATGCTTATTAAAGAAGAAAGGATTAGAGTTTGAGGTAGGGGATCTAGTGTATCTCAAGGTGTCACCCCAACATCTGGTGACGCGTGGAAGCAGTAAAGGAAAGTTGAAGCCAAGATATATAGGACCATATCCGATTGTGAAAAGAGTTGGACCTTTGGCCTATCGATTAGAGCTTCTGCCTACCTTGTATGGGATTCATAATGTGTTCCACGTCTCCTAACTTCGAAGGCATGTGCCAGATCCAACCCTCGGAGTTCGGGTGGAGACAATTGAGCTAAGGAATGACTTAACCTACCCGAAGTCACCTGGAGCAATTTTAGATCGCCGGACTCAAGTGTTGCAAAATAAAGAGATCCCATTAGTGAAGGTTCAGTGGGGAAAGAACTCGGATGACGAGGCAACGTGGGAACTTGAGGAAACAATTAGGAAGAAATATCCTCATCTGTTCGAGGAAATGGAAATAGAGTAGGAAATTTTTTATATTTTCTTCCAGAAATTGTAATGCAATATTATTTAACCTTCAATAATTTTGAGTATGTTTCAAATTTCAAGGATGAAATTCTTTTAAGGGCGGGAGAATATAACACCCCATATTTTTGTGAAGATGCCAAGTATCTTAAGTGAGTTTAAAATATCAAAAAATAAGCCGGGAAATGGAAACAAGTGACTGAATCAGTCGCAAGGAGTGCCTTGGAGCTTAGATACCTAAGGACAAAGGTATATTTCTGATGAGCGTCTCGAGGCGAGATTTATGAAGCTGAAAAAAATCAAATCAGAGACGTTTTTCGGTTAAGCGAAGTTGTAGCCTGAAAAGACCGAATGACGGTAAAGACTTCCCAAAAATTGTACATATCAAGTAATTTTGAGTTATTAATTTTAAGATTTTAGGTATCTCGATAAATTTGATGTTTGAGGGTGTAATTGTAATTAGGGAATTATTCAAATGAAATAAGGATGAAATTATAAGCTTATGTGGTAAAATATTAAAGTTAAGGACTTGAAATAAGGGCCAAAATGTTATTTGGAAGAAGTTGGGGAATTATCTTGGATTTCAAAAGTTAAATCCATTATAGTTTTGGATTTGAAAATCCATTCAAATATATTTTTGAGTCTTTGGAGTCTATGGCTTAGATTGTGACAAGTGGCATAATGTAATTGGTTGAAGAAATCTATAAATAGGCACCATGGGTTGTTCTCAAATCATTCCAAGCAAGTTTTAGAGTTGAGGCACTCTAAGAGGAGGAGCTTTCTCTACAGAGAGAGGAGGAAGTTTGACAAGAAGGCAGGAAGAAATTGAAGGAGAAGCGGAGGAGATCGAGCCTCGTTGGAGTTACGAGCCTTCTTCGGAATTCGCTAAAATCAGTAAGAAACAAAAGTGAGGTAAGTCCAATTCTTTTGATAACCCTATATAGGGGGAAGAGAGGCTCGCGTAGGTTCAAACAGGGGTCGAATCGGAGTTAAAACGAGGGAGATATGGCCGAAATACGAAAACGACGCAATGCTGTCCGAAATCTGGTAGCAGCGCGTGAGATACACGTGCCGGAAGTGGCTGCGTGTGAAGGTGCGTGAGCCACCTTCCTGGGGAGCGTGAGGGCATGTGAGAGACACATTTTTCTTCAATTTTTTTAGTTATGCCCCCACTTTAATGCCCCTCAACCCTATATAAAAATATTTGAAGTTAGGTTTACCAAAATGTGTGTTTTCTGCAGAAACTTAGGTTGTTTGCAGTGAAACCGTACTGTTTAAGGGATAAACTTGCAAAGTGAGACTCCTATACTCCAAATCCTATTTTTTATTCTCTTATGAGAGACTTTTATTGCATGAGACGTGTTTCTTGAAGTTATTATACGTAAACTCTTATTGTTCTCTTATGTGAAATCATGTTGCATATATAAACTGAATTTTCCTTAAAATATATGTTGTTGGCTTTTTAACTGTTGTATTTATAAAATTCGTGTGACCATACTATTGTACCTATTTATTGTTGGCTGAGGGCAAAAGTAGGATATCCCCCAAGAGGCGCTATGCGTGCGTCATTGAGAAAGCTCTCGTGGGGAAGACCGTGAGTCTAAGGAACAACGGATGTGGTGCTTGCATGAGTTCTATGAGGTCGGGCCAAAGTGACATGGTTAGGGACCTCCCGAGAGGCACTATACGTGCGCCATTGAGAAAGCTCTCGTTGGAGGAGGCTAACGAGTTCACAAGGCACTTCAGAGTAGTTCTCGTTGTCTTCTCATACATTTTACACCTGATCATGCATCGATAGAAACTGTTTTTTTTAGAGTTTCTCACTAGAAGATTCATCTTGTAATTGGACTATATCCCTGGAATATTCAAACGTTCCAGGTTCGACGAGTAGCTCTAAGGGAAAGGAGGTAGTTGAAGAATAAGTTTATTTTGCTTCTTGTAAGCATATTTATCATACCTATGATTCGGATATGTTTAAGACGTTTATTTATCACTTGCGAGAGATGATGTCCATGTAATATCTTTTGTAGACGTTTTGAATGATTTTATTTATGATAAATAAAGCATTATGGTTGTGAACCATATCAGGTTCGATTTAGCTTCTAGCTTCCGCATTTGAAATTTTAACACTTGTCTTAGCTATTTAATTTTGGGTTTGTTAAGCTGAGGAGGTGAAAATTAGATTTTTTGGGAATTTGTGTGATGTATGACAGTGATTGTGGTATGAAAAATTATTATATTCCCGAAATCCTAAGTTATAATACGCTCAAGAAATTTGGGGTGTTACAATGACAGGGAGACGATTTGCGACAGTGGCGGCAAAGAGAGAGCAAGCAACGAGTTAGGCGGCATGCGATGAGAGATGACCTAGGCAACCTAGGTGGCGTGCGACCCAGGCAGATAGGAGGCCACAGGCGACACTTGTGGCTAGGCGTCGCCTAGGCACCAATTTAGCCAGATTTATCGGCCAGGTTAGGGTGCTTGTGATTGTATAAACCCTTAGTGTGGGTGCACATGATTAAAAATGAGTTTTCAATATTGGAAGAAGTTTCGATGTGTCATCTCGATCACATCAAACTAGATCTTGGCATAGTTATCAAGTTAGTAAGTTTGATCAGTCCATCATTGTAACATCCTCGTATTTTGGAAAAATAATAATATTTAATTTTTAGTGTTGGAAATGATTTATTGGGGATTTGTGATTTAAGAAATTTAATTGAGGATATTAAATTTATTATGTTTATGAGTAGGAAAAAGTGAAGTTGGGAAACTTGCATCCCATATTATATTATTAAAAATAAAAGATGAGTCATTAAAGGGGCTGCCAAATTTACAAGGGGATAAATATCTATTTATATAATTATCATAATAAAGGTAGGTGGTGCTAAAGTAAAAAATAGTTGCTAGCTTTTGAAAAAATAAATAAAAGAGGAAATTAGTAATGTGGAGATGGAGAAGCTGCTCATGTGAATACATATCGCATAGGTGATGTGGGAATTTATTCATATATTTATTGGTTATAATTAAATAGTTTTTGTAGTATTTTATCTATGTTTTACATAGAATTGTCTAGTATTTTGAGCATCTTTTACATATATTTAATTTATAGTATTTTTTATTATTTTGTAGGAATACTACTTGGTATTTGGGTTAAAAATAAAATAAAAATAAAAAATAAAAAAAGATTTTATAAAGTTAATTTAAAATTAATATTATAATATAAATAAAAAATAAATATTATAAATAATTAAAATTAATATAATTAATAGTATATTAAATATTATATTATCTATTATATTATTTATATATTATATTATACTATTTATATATAATATATTATATATATTATATATATATGTGTGTGAAATGGCGTGCGTGAATTTGTGATTTGTGTGTGTATATAATAATATATTAATATAATAAATGGAGTCCAATTGCAATGCAATTGGAACTGCATCCCTACGTGTGTTTGTATATATATATATATATATATAATAACATAAGGGAAGTGGGGATTGATTTGGAAGAGACTTGGGGCAGAGAATTGGAGGTGGTTGCGGCGCATGGAAGGACTTGGACGGAAATTGGAAGCAGCGCATGCAACAACAGCTAGGGACATTGCGGACACAGGTGACAACAACTCCAGCACCCAGATCTGGAATAGATCTGGGCATAGGGAATTTTTTTCTTCTTCTTCCTTATTTAATTAATTCTCCTATACTTCTAATGTTATTTTGGATTTTAATTAATTCTGCCATGAACTGATTTGTTGAACTAAGGCCATGTATTGGTCGAAACTATGATAATGCATTTTTTATAATTTTATGTGATTGAATAAATTGGGTTATGTTGAGTTATGTGGTATTGAATTTAATGCTTCTAAATAATTGGCCACTATTTACATGATTTGATGCCTAATCTTGAGACCGAAAGGAGATAGTTTGGGGATTGTATTGTAAGTACCATACACCATAAAGTAAAACCGACTAGAAAAAGAACTCAGTTTCTTTGAGCGGCTTTTAACGATACGCTAGAAATTTCACAAATTGTAATGCGTTTTCATTTAGTTAAAACTTTCATAAAAATATAGGGAGTTATTAAATGAGAATATACTCGTTATAACCTAGAAATAGGATAACGAATGCGTTAGGAGATTTTGTCGTCATATACTCAATTTACCAATTCATTCGTATAAAAATATATGATTTGCATTGCATAGGTAGGTTCATACACGTGCCTTAGTTATTAAAATCCACTTATTTCTTTGATTCAAGTTGTCTTTCAAATTAATTTTATTTTATTAATCTAATTAATTTATTTTTTTCTTTTTCCTATTCTTTATTAAATCTGAAATTTTTATTGTCTAGATAATAAAGAAAGTTTAAAAAATTAGTATTTGAAATCTTTCCTCATGGGAACGATATTGTTACTTATTATTATATTACTTGTTCGACCCGCACACTTGCCGTATATTTTAAGATGATCAAATTTTTGGCGTCGTTGTCAGGAAAAGTATTCTTCAATATCAAATTAAAAAAAATTCTTTATTAATTTAGACTGTATACATTTTTTTTAGTGTCTTTGTCTTTTGTGATTTTATTTATTTATTTTTATTTTATTTTTTTAAATTTTGTGATTATTATTATTACTTTTTATTTATTTTTTTTACCACTACTTTGCCTATCTTACATAGTCTTGTTTTACATTGCAGGTTGAGTAGTGCATGCCAAGAAATCATGGAGAAATTCAGCCATTTGATGCAGAGATAGACAGAACATGCCGAGCAATAAAGAAAGGGACGAGATTAGTACGATAAGTAACCGTCATGGCAGAAAATCACAACCAGAATCAGAACCATGAGCAAAATCAGAGATTGCTACGTGATTATCCCATGCTAGACCTAGTTGGAGCTCAAGCTAGCATACTAAGACCAGCAGTCAATGCCAATAACTTTGAGATCAAACCAGGACTCATCCAGTTGTTTCAACAAGGGCAATTTGGTGGAAATCCAACTGAAGATCCTAATGCGCACTTAACAAACTTTTTAGAGATATGCGACACCATCAAAATGAACGGCATCAGTGAGGATGCAATCAGACTTAGATTGTTTCCTTTTTCATTGAGAGATAAAGCCAAGGTGTGATTGAATTCTAAAGCTCCAAATTCATTTGCTACATGGACAAACGTATCACAAGCATTCTTGAGTAAGTATTTTCCACCAGGTAAGACTGCTAAACTCAAGAATGATATTACTTGTTTTGTTCAATTTGATGGTGAATGTTTTTATGAGGCATGGGAAAGGTTTAAGGAATTACAAATACGGTGTCCACACCATAGTCTGCCTGACTGGTTGATTGTGCAAACATTCTATAATGGTCTATCTTATTCAGTTAGAATCACTATAGATGTTGCCACAGGGGGTGCACTAATGGGTAAATCTACAGAGGATGCTTACGATTTGCTTAAAGAAATGGCTTCCAACAATTATCAATGGTCTACTGAGATAGGTATGCTTAAGAAATCCTCAAGTATGTATGAAGTTGATGGCATCAATATGTTAAATGCCAAGGTAGATAATCTTGTAAAAATGTTTGGTAAGTTGGGGAATGTCAATGCTATTTATTCTAATTTCAATTATGCCAGTAATTGTTATTGGTATGAGAATTCTCACTTGGGTTCTGATTGTATGCAGGTTGAGCAGCTCAGTATATTTCGAATTATAACATGCAGAACCAGCAAAATAACCCATATTCTAACAACTATAACGCAAGTTAGAGAAATCACCTTAATTTTTCCTGGAGGGATCAGGGCGGCAACAGCAATTCTAGGCCTAGCAATCCTCCTGGTTTTCAATTGAGATCTCAAGGAGTTATGTAGTAGTAACTAGAAAGCAAGTTGTCTTGGGAGTTGGCAATTGAAAAGTTAGTGAATGCCATTATAGATAGATTTGAAAAGTTGGAGGCAAAAGTAGACCAGATGGCCAATTTCAACAGAAATTTGAAGGTTCAATTGGGGTAGATATCAAATTCCATAAATTTGAGAGATCAAGGTAAATTGCCAAGCAAAACTGAGGTGAATCCAAGAAAGGAAGTCAAGGCAGTGACATTGAGAAGTGGTAAGCAACTTGGTGAGGTAAGTAGTAAACATGTTACAGGTGATGTTGATAAAAAGAATAATGTTGAGATTAGTGATGAGAATGAGAAGAACGAGATACCATCCCTAACACCACCTGTTAAACCTTATGTTCCTCCTATCCCTTTTCCTCAAAGTCTTAAACAGAATAAGGTTAACAAACAATTTGAAAAATTTCTTGAAGTTTTTAAATAATTGCGCATTGGCATTCCATTTGCAGATGCTTTAGTGCAGATTCCTACTTTTGCAAGATTTTGAAAGAAATTATGTCAAACAAGAGGAAAATGGAGGATTATAAGACCATTACCTTGACTGAAGAATGCAGTGCTGTGATTCAAAACAAATTACCTCCGAAACTCAAGGATCCAGGGAGCTTTTCTATTCCTTGCACTATTGGTGAAATTAATTTTGATAAAGTTTTATGTGACTTTGGTGCAAGCATTAATTTGATGCACTTTTCTATTTTCAGGAAGCTTGGATTAAAAAAACCAACATCCACCTCTATTTCTCTTCAATTAATCGATAGAAGTATCAGATATCTAAGGGGAGTAGTGGAAGATGTTTTTGTAAAAGTAGATAAGTTTATTTTTCCTGTTGACTTCATTATTTTGGACATGGAAGAAGATTATGTATGCCTCTAATTTTAGGGAGACCTTTTCTTGTCATAGGAAGAGCTTTGATTGAGGTCTAGCAAGGAACACTTAGCCTTAGAATTTATGATAAGACAGTTACTTTTAATGTGTTTAAGGCTACAAAATATTTTAATGATAATGAAAAAGAAGTCTTAAAGAAAGATGACACTAATGATTTAATAGAGAGATTAGATGAGCCCATAGAAAATTGCATTGCTAATTTTTTTGATGAGCATGAACAAATTTTAAATTCCAAGAACAAGGCTGGGGCCATGGGCTATTTGGGAAAAAAAGCAAAAAGGTTGTCCATCTAAAAGAGACAAATTGTTACTTTTGGATGTTTCTTCTTCTTCTTCAAAAGTCAAACCACCAAGTCGTGAAAAGGAAAAATTAATAAGGGTGCTTAGAGAGCAAAACAAGGGGATTGGATGGAAAGTTACTAACATTCAAGGAATAAGTCCATCAACTAGCATGCACAAAATTTTAACAAAAGAAGGATTCAAGCCTCCGTGAAGATGGAAACCTAGTCAAGCTAATGATTATAAATAGACGCTTCTTGGGAGGCAACCCAAGCTTTTTTTTTTTTAATTATTATCTCATTTTAGTTTTGTTGAATAAATATGGTCAATAACCCATACTTGTGATGTTGTGTAGGTTCAAAAGAAATGAAAATAAAGCTGATTTAGTTTGGACTGGCATGAGTATTCGTAGTGTTCAATTATGTGGCCAGGGGAGTATTCATTTTTCATCCTCCTTCTTCTTTGTCTTTCACATTGAGGATAATGTGTTAAATAAGTTTGGGGGAGTGGAATTATTAATTGTTAATATATGCTATTTGTTTTGCTTGGGTGTTTTTGATATTAAATTTTTTTGCAAAACTTATATCAGGTGTATATTTGGCCAACCCCTAGACTAGAAAATTTTGTGAAAGATAAAATAAGCAGAACTTGTTATTTGGAATCAAGATTTGCATTTGGGTTCTTTATTGTGTTTAACATTGAGTCTTTCATTTGGAATGAACAATATCTTATAAAACAAGATTAAGTATACTTGGGTTCTAAGATCATTGAAGTACATGTTCTTTGCGAAGTTGTGTGAGTTGTGTGACTATGCATGAAAGATAAATGCAATGCTTTTTTTGTGATTATTCCTTCTGAGCTAGGCCTAAATAGGGTTTAAGTAAATAGGGTGAATAATGTTGAGCGAGATGGAGCATAAAATGCACTCGTTCAGTTAAAAAAGAAAAGAAAAGGAAAAAAAATGAGATGGAGCATAAAATGCACTCGTTCAAGAGAAAAAAAAAAGAAAAAAAAGAAAAAGAGAGAAAAAATAAAACCCTATTTTGCTACCTTTGTTTATAGTAGGGAGAAGGGATGGTTGTAAGAATGGTTGTTGCACTATTCGATCGTACAAGGTAAATGACAAAACATGATTGAGTTTTAAACTTTGTATGGATTCTTGAACTTGGGAATGTAAGTATGCTTAAGTTTCTTTACTTATTATTGTTACATTTTGAATTGAGGATTTAGATGTGGACATAACAAAGGATTTGAATGTGATGAATGATTCCAAATATAAGTTTTGTGCTCTGAGTTTAGAATTTATTTTCTTTGATTGAGGACAAGCAATAATTCAAGTTGAGGGTATTTGATGTGGGAATTTATTCACACATTTATTAGTTATAATTAAGTAGTCTTTGTAGTATTTTATCTATGTTTTACATAGAATTGTCTAGTGTTTTGAGTATCCTTTACATATATTTAATTTCTAATATTTTTTGTTATTTTGCAGGAATACTACTTGGTATTTGGGTTAAAAATAAAATAAAAGAAAAGATATTATAAAGTTAATTTAAAATTAATATTATAATATAAATAAAAATTAAATATTATAAATAATTAAAATTAATATAATTAATAGTATATTAAATATTATATTATCTATTATATTATTTATATATTATATATATTATATATATGTGTGTGTGAAGTGGCGTGCATGAGTTTGTGGTTTGTGTGTGTGTATATAAAAATATATTAATATAATAAATGGAGTCCAATTGCAATGCAAGTGGAACTCCATGCCCTATAATAATAATAATAATAATAATAATAATAATAATAATAATAATAACAACATAAGGGAAGTGGGGATTGATTTGGTAGACACTTAGAGCAGAGAATTAGAGGTGGTTGCGACACACGGAAGGACTTGGACGGAAATTGGAAGCAGCGCACGCAAGGGGCACACGCAACAGCAACCAGGGACGTCGCGGACACAGGCATCAACAGCTCCAGCACCCAGATTTGTTCCAGATTTGGGCATAGGGAATTTCTTTCTTCTTCTTCCTTGTTTAATTAATTCTCCTATACTTTCAATGTCACTTTGAATTTTAATTAATTCTGCCATGAACTAATTTGTTGAACTATGGCCATGTATTGGGCAAAACTATGATGATGCATTTTTATAATTTTTTGTGATTGAATAAATTGGATTATGTTGAGTTGTACGGTATTGAATTTAATGCTTATAAATAATTGGCCACTATTTACATGATTTCATGCCTAATATTGAGACCGAAAGGAGATAGTTTGGGGATTGCATAGTAGGTATCATACACCATAAAGTAAAACCGATTAGAAATAGAACTCGGTTTCTTTGTGTGACTTTTAGCAATACGTTAGGAATTTCATAAATTGTAATGTGTTTTCATTTGGTTAAACTTTCAGAGAAATATATGAAGTTATTAAATGAGAATAGACTCATTACAACCTAGAAATAAGGTAACGAATGCATTAAGAGATTTCGCCGTCACATACTCAATTTACCAATTCATTCGCATAAAAATATATAATTTGCATTGTATAGTTAGGTTCATACATGTGCCCTAGTTATTAAAATCCACTTATTTCTTTGATTCAAGTTGTCTTCCAAATTAATTTATTTTATTAATCTAATTAATTTATTTTTTTTCTTTTTCCTGTTCTTTATTAAATCTGAAATTTTTATTGTCTAAATAATAAAGAAAGTTTAAAAATTTAGTATTTGAAATCTTTCTTCGTGGAAACGATATTCTTACTTACTATTATATTACTTGTTCGACCCGTACACTTGCGGTATATTTTAGGATGATCAATAGGCATATAGCTAATATATATATATATAAGTTATGGTAGCAAATATATATATATATATTATATAATAATAAAAAATAATTTTATTTAATATTATAATATGCATCAAAATGAGAAATTGAGAGCATGAGCATGGGATGCATGCAGTGGACTTGAGCCTCCATTTAATTCCCTTTTTGCTTCTCTTGCTTTGTAATTAAGTAAATAGGTTATGATTAACCTTGGGGAGTGAAATCAACAACTTGTGGATGGGATTAATTATGAGTTATAAAAATTAAATTAAGAATTGAAAAGAATTTACCGATAGAAGGAGTGTGGCGTGAGGTTGGAAAGAAATTGGAAGAAGGATGTTGGTGGAAGGATGAAGGCAAAGGGGGGATTAAGTTAAGAGGGCCAACATTGGTTAAAGCAGAAGAAATTGAAAGGAAGTTGTGAAATTAAATAGGAAATTGGAAAAAAAATTAGACAGTGTGTTAGATGAGTTCAAATAAAATGTATTTGAGGTAATGTTTGTAATAAATAGTTCTTGTAGTTCAATATATTGAATTTTTATTTAAAGGACTCAAGGCCGTGGCACTGGCTTTCTAAATAAATTTTGAACTGCAATTTTAGTAAAAATATTAATTTCTGTAACGGGTAAGCAGTAAGCTTAGGATCGTCTATTAAAAGGCAAGTTTCATACCCTTTCTATGTGCTCTTAAATCCATACATAACTCTCATCATTTTTCATATTTTATTCCATTGCTTACGATGATTCGGTTCCACGCATTAATTATGTAAATACATGTAACGCCCCGCTCCCACTTACGGCTGTTACTGGTCGAGCAGTTGTCGAACCACTCCAGAATTACATTAGATATCTATATACCTCTCTCTAGTTTGCAGCAAAGTGCACCCTAGGTGGTCTCTCACAAGGAGCCTTATCTTCTTCTACCAACAATGAGAACCAATATAAGCAACAGTTTGTTTAGGGGGGGGGTTTGACAGAAAACCAAATAACAAAACAGAAAACAAATAAGGATAGATAAAAATCAGTAAATGAAATGCAACCAGTTGTGTATTTGTCCCCTTTGTGAAATCTTCCTTGTCCAATCTATAGATCTTGGTTTGTTAGATGCTTTTAACATTCGGATATCAAACTCAAAGCATCCCCAACAACCGTCCAAGGATTAGAATGGTTGGAAAAACAAAATGAATACAAAAATCTCTTATAAACAAAATGCAGCCATTCATTCTCTATTCAACCCATCCGAAGCTATGCAAGAACAACCATTCAAGCACATTATATTCATTTTCGAGATGTTATACCAACCAGCTACAACACTCTATTCTCTTAAGCATTTAACAGAAAATGAATCCATGTAAATTCACACAAACCTGCCATGAACTTCATGCATTCCAAAATCTGTTCAAACTAAACCAAATGGAATGAATAAGATTAAAACAAACAAACAAACAAACCAGGTTTTTGTAGTTCATCCGGGACTCAGATTCCACAAGGGTTCAAGATACACAACTAGTTACAATAGCCTTAGCCTTTCATTGGAGCAAGGAAGACAAAATGGAAACAAAATGGAGAAAACAGAAAAATGCTACAAATCAGAAAAACGACCAGACCTCTCTATCTCTCCTCTCTCTCCTGGAAATAAGTGCTAAGAGACCTTAAATACATGGCCAAGAAATGAAGACCTAGGAAGGCTAGGGTTGGGCCTAGCCTAGCCCAACAGATATGAGCCCAAAACAACAAAAACGAGCAGCCCAAATGCAGCCCAAAATAGTAGAATTGAGCAGCCCAAATCTGCTCCCGCTGGATGCTAGCCTCCAACAATTTCTCTAAATGCATGGCTCGCTGCTTCCAGTATACAACAGTATCATACTCGACATCTATCTCTAGTCCTTCGTTTTGAACAGCCACATCATTTCTCCTCCGAGGAACCTTAGGCCAAATGTCGTAAACATCATCCAATATAGAAACTGGGCGTTTATCACCACCATAGCTTTCTTCCTCAAAACGATGTTGCTCCAAAATCTCCAACTGCTTGAGCTCAAATTCTAGCCTTTCTATATTGAATTGCTTCCTAGCTTCATTCATATCTTCAGGCCACATTGAAGAAACAACTGTATAAATGCATAAACAACAAGTTCAGGCTATTCCAGCTGCTTCTCTAGCTTGGATTCATAGAAGTAAGATAGAAAATAGTGTAAGGACAATTTGAAGTATCATAAAATAGAAACAATGAAAGATCAACAAAATTACTTCAAATTGTGTAATAAGATTGAGGTGAAATGCCAACATATAGCATAAATATGCATGCTATCAGTTACTCGTGAACAATTACCCGAATTGTCCACCTGCCCGGTCTTTGATGAAGGGCAGACCATGTTTCAAGAAGAAACGCCCTAGGTGGGAACTAGGCTCGTCCTTCCCTTCCCTTAAACCCCGGGATTTACTAGCAGAATTGGGCTTTAAACCGCACCGCGTTTGGTTAAAAATAAATCTCACTAAGACGCCCAATCATTATTTTCTCATTTGAATTTAATTCTTTTCCGGCCAAGAATTTTACCGGGCTCCAAAAATCACCATTTAAACCAATCCATTGATGGATCACCAATTTTGGAGGAAAAACTCATCATTTCAAATTTTCAAAATTTCGGCATTAATCTCCAGAATGCCCGAAAAATTCCTTTATTTTGAAAATTCCTCCGGGGCCCAAATTCAATTAAGAAATGCCCTAAAATTCCCTAATTTTTCTAATTTTTTTAAAAAAATTGGCTGGCGGGGCCCGCTGGCCCGCGCAGCCGCTTGCCCGCGCGACCGCCTGCGCGACTAGCTGTGGGCGCGGCCGCCTTACGGCCTGCTGCAGCAGCTGGTTGCTGGCCGCTGGCTGCTCCTTCACTTCTATTCTCTTTTTTTTTTCTTGGGCCTCGTAACCCAAAATTTTCAGAAATTAAAATGAATAAATAAACTTCATTTTCCTTTAATTTTTAGCCTCGATTTCTCCAAAATCAAGGCTTAAACCATGCTCTTGATGTTTCCATAACATTATCAAACACACACAAATTTTCCAACAAAACCATTTCACTATACATCTTAGTTGCTTCCCACAACATACCCAACAATGAGGCTTTCACCCAACCTAGGCTTCAACATGCCTTAAGCCAGTGCCTCATTTCACAATAAAATCAAACATCCTAAAATATAAATTACATACATGATCTTAGGCTTGAATAAGCCATCACCAACCAAACAAGTTTACATTTCATAAATCAAACATAACAACATAAGCTTCCATAGGCCATAACATGCACTTGAACCTTCCTTCCATACTCCCACATGCCATTCCACCATTTGCTTTACTTTACCATGCTTTCACAACCTACATGTGAGGGTAAAAACCTCATGAGCTATTAAGCTCAATAAGGGTTCAATGCAAAATAAATATGAACATAACAAGATTATATGATGCCAAATGCATGCAAATGTGGCTAGGTTTCTTTGCCCTCACAACCCTCCAAGGTTGAGGCATCAACCCACCATTTCAACCATGTTCCCAAACTAACCTATGGCCATAAGTCTCATGAACATAAAAGAACATGCTGAATGCAACATATACATTTATGAAACATATTTACAACACATTGCAAGGCCACCCTCCCATGGGGCCATTCCTTACCTCTTCTTGAATCTTTAAAAATCTCCTTGCTTCATTGCCTTCAACCCTTGCTCTTTTTGGATTATTTTCCTAGTCTTGATATTTTAAATGCAAGACTTCATCCCAACCCTCCATTCTTTTCTCTTTTGGAGAGGAAATCCTAGCCATACAAATAAAGCACAATCCATGTGCACTTGAGAATCTCAATCTCAACCATTTATTTTGAGGAGATCTAATCTCCACCATTGGCTAGAAACACATCTTGGCTACAACCATATATATATATACATACATGTGGCAATCCACACTAACCACAAGCTTCCATTCACCACCATTGGATCATTCTTCAAATTTCAAGACCCAATCTCATACCTTGAATTCTTTTCCAATTTCCAATTATTTAAATTGGACTAATTTGACCCATCATTTTTGAGAGACATAATTCCCTCATTTTTCATTTATATAAATCACCATATTTTCAAGCATTAATGGTGACCATTTTACTTTCTTTTCCATTTATCTTTTTCCCCAACATCATGATGGCCTTCATAAATGCTTTGAGAGACATTTATAATTTCCTTTTTAAATTATTTTAATCTCTCATTTCTTCCAAATATTTGCACATATGCACACCCACATATATTGATATGTGCCTTCCCACAAATACATAAATGTTTACATTGGCCATCCATGCCATGATCTAAGAATAAATAATCACCATTGGATCACAAATCTCACTCAAGGATTAATCCCATCCATTGGATTTATTAATTTCTCAACACTTAATAAATGGAGACCATTTTCACACATCAAGAATGAATGACATAATTCATTTCCTTTCCCCTTTAAACAAAACCCATATTTTCCAAACATTAATGGGTGACTAATTTAATTTCTTTTTGGATTTTCTTTTAATCCAACACCATCATGCCTCTCATTAAATGCTTGAAAGACTACTTATCCTTTCTTTTGCATTTATTTAAATCTCTCCATTTATCTTGGACCACATAATGCCATGTGTCACTCTAAGACACCATACTTGGCTTCCAAGATTCCATCTCAACCATCCATGTGGCATCCCCACATTTATTCACCAAATTTAAGGAAAACTAATTATTTTCTCAAACAATAGAACATCCACCATTTTCCCAATATTCCATAATTAAATTCTTTTATGGAATTAAATTCCAAAATTTCCAAAATACCCTTTGTGAATTTATTAATCCCATATATCTCCACATAAATACAAAATTGGGATTTAATTCACTTATTCACTTAATTCCACATAGGAATTATTTCCAATTTATCAAAATACCCTTCATTGGATTTCACTATCCAAATTACCAAAATACCCCTCTCATAGGGCACGCTCAATCTCAAGGATCTAGCACATTTCTAAGGGCATTTTTGGAAGTTTTCTTACTTCCTTTCTCATTCTCATAACATCGATAACACTGGGTGTTGCAATACACGTGGTAACTATTTTATAATATGTGAGTTGTTGTTGAGTCTGTGGACGGTGGGTTTAAACTAAATATGTGACTCCAAGTGATATTCGATTCTAACCACCACGGGGCTTTGTATCGCCCATTTTTCTTAGGAATGATGCCGAACCGATGTGCGGTAGGTTCTTAGAGAGTCAGGGAGACTTGGTATGGTTGTGGCAATACTGGTGTGTCTACATGGTTTTCCTATAGAGCTATGGTGGTAAACTGATCTTCCCCCGTCTAATCTTCAATATTTTCAAATATTCTGGAACTATCAATAATGTAACGATGGGTATTACTCTTAATCTTGAACGTAAAGTGGTATAAATATTTACCCATGCAAGGGTTCCATAACTATACGTTAGAATCATGTCAAGTATCAATATGTTGACTTGTGAATATTGGGATAAAGCCTTATGCCATAAATGTGTTGGGGAATGTACAAATATGAGTTCAATAATGTAACTTGCTTAATGTGGAACATGTGGGCAATTGCCTTAAACTACTTAAATGAATATTCCCATAACGACTGTGTAAAGACCCTTGCATATACATGATGGTGTGTATGACATATGATCATGCATGACATTGTATATATGATTTTCAAGTGAAGATTATGATAGGTATTTTGTCCCCTCGGCCTTTGAGTGAGGGCACTACTACCGTTGTGCCGGTGATGTCTGTGCAGGTTAGGCGTGTGCTGCCATGCTAAAGAGGGTAACGTATGGTTGATGACTTAATGTTGTACATTATATTGTTAAGCATATTGATAGGTGTAAGCTTAAGGGCTATTTGTATTTTGTTGAGCATGTGCATGTGTTGCATCATGATATGAAACCTTTCATGGGGGTATTTGATGTAAAAAATAATGTGAACGTGAACGTGTATAACGGTACACGACGTACAATATGAATTAGGCCTGAATGGCCATTTGCATATACATGGGCATATAATGTAAAGTATAACGAATATGTGCAATAGATTGAAACATGATGTGAGGGCGTATGTTGGAAGCCTTGTTATGGCTAATCATGGGTAGTTCCTTCTAGTTTAAGTTTACTATAGTAAACTATTTATTTCTGTTATACTTGCTGAGCCGTGTGGCTCACTTTGTTTTAATATCATTCCAGGTGGAGGAAGGGAAAGTTCGAGGTGAGTTCAGTGGTGTCGATTTTTTCTCGATAGCTATGTGTACAGTGTTAGTGTAGGTGCTCTAGACCCAATTAGATTGGGCATGTTATACATTGACAATTGTAATCATATTTATTATTGAATAAGGAGTTATTCAATTTCACAAGAAGTCATTTTATTAGTTTTTTGTTATTATTGTAATAACCGAATGAAACTAGATAGAAGTCCATATGATGTATACTGTGATTAATCTATAAAGATGTGATATGATGCATCACAGTTTCTAGACATCATTAAACGTCCCAAGTCGTAGCAATGTCAAGAATGGACATTGACAATTGCGGTAAGACTTGTATGTGCTACATTTTTGCTATGTGATAACAATGGGGGTCTCACACCCATCGGCATGGGGATGCCTAGACAAGTACATAGGTGACCAATGTTGGAGAATGTGTCACTAGAAGTGACTCGCCATGAGAATCTATTTTGGTTATATATTGATGGTATTCTCATACGAGATGGGTGTAACTAATCCTTGGACCTGAGGTTGTCACGTTCATCTCATAAGAAGACCAGTATGCTTTGATATCGTTTCGATGGGTCTAGATAAAGGCTGCATGTGGGCGATCATTGGGTATATCGCGAGGCTTATGAAGATGGGTGCATAGCCAAGATGGAACTCGCCTATCCCTTGATAGAGGATGATGAATCTAATGCGCCTTCGATGGATATTCACTTTAAATCCATATCCATGGTGAAAGAGATGAATAAGGAGTTATTGATTCACTTTCTATTAAGTGAAGATATCTGGATGACCGAAGAAAAACTTATGTGATCATAATCAAGCAACACATTGTCAACTTGAGATCACATAGGATACATTGACGAGAGGATCGAATTACATGGTAACCATACTTGTGAAAGGTTATTTGCGGATTATGAATCCTTCTGAATAATTGGGTAGGCATGATGCCTTGCTAAAGGCTAATCTTGTCTTATGTGTTTTGTACAGACACATTGTCAACCTATTCGAAAGCCTAATGAGTCATACGCAATAGGCACGGTCCCTGGCTTAAACCAGGAGAGCAAATGTATGGTTAAGTGGGATACTTCGACAAGAAGTTGTGCCGTTGTAGGTTCTCACGAAAAAGAATAAAGGCACATAACGACGTCGATATGACGAGGGGTCGTCATAATGGAAAGATTTTCCTAAAATGACAATTGATTAAATTAGGAAGGAGTTTTTAATTTAATAATTTTCTATTTGTTAGAGTGGCAAATAGGAAATAAAATATATTTGGGCTTAAGTTAATATTTGGACTAAATATTAAATATTATATTTGGACTAAATTGGATTTGGACCAAATGTTAAATATTAAATATTATATTTGGACCAAATTAGATTTGGGCCAAATATTAAATATTATATTTGGGTTTGAATTAGATTTGGGCCAAAATATTTTATTTATACCTATAAAAGGATTTGGGCCATTTAATTATATGTCTAGTTGGACTAGAATAAACCCATTTAATTTAGTCCAATTAAATGGGTCGGCCCATATCTGTTAGGGTTTAAGAAACCCTAGAGCTCCTTATAAATATCCCTTTATGGGTTTCCCAAATAAGAGAGTTTTTGGTGTAGTTTTTCAAGAGTTGAAAAACGTATTGCCGTTCACTCTTCCCCGTTTCTTTTTGGCATCAATTTGAAACATGGGCGTTCTTTTCCGTCTATACACAAGCCGCAAAAAGGAGAAGGAACTAGCACTCCTATTCCGCTCTCCTTGCCAACGGACGTGTGCCACGTATCACGAGTTAGAGGCCAGATGCTTGGACGGCTCGAATCTGCGAATGACTCAAAAATCTAAAGGTTAAATTTATTTTATTTGTATGTGAATAATTTAATTTCGACGTTGATCCAATCGCCGGGATCAGGGTAAGGTTCAAAATTTTTGAACTACGCTGCTTACCCCGTAGCGATCTTACGTTACTTTCATATAGGACTCTCTCAACCTAAAAGATCTTTGGGGTGTGTATTTATATTTGTTCTTTCGCTGTTGTAGAAAGGAGGTTGGTATTGGTTTATTGTTTTGGAATAAAAATTTATTTGTTGGGAAAATTTCAGTCATTACAATGACTCTCACTCAATCAAGACGTTAAT
Organism: Diospyros kaki; assembly: GCA_036245055.1. Classification (NCBI taxonomy): domain Eukaryota; kingdom Viridiplantae; phylum Streptophyta; class Magnoliopsida; order Ericales; family Ebenaceae; genus Diospyros; species Diospyros kaki. The sequence continues at coordinate 13,405,481 of BSEG01000003.1, forward strand.
CGATGGAGGGATTATAGTGCACAGGAATCAAAAACCGAAATAAGTTCTCTTTGAAGTATTACTTCAAAGAGAACCCTGATTGCAACGATCCGTTAGTGGGTTTGGAGTAAATTGGTATTATTTTTAAATGCATTAGAAGTAATGTAAATTAAATTTATGTTTTGAGAATTATACTAAATAAGTAAGATTTGGATTGTATGAAAAATGTGGAAAAAAGGGAAACTTAATGACGATATATGATGTATTAAAATCTAGAGAAATATAAGGAAAAATGAAATATGAGGAATAAAAGAATGGTTGCAAAATAGTGAAGGGAGAGATAAGGGGGGAAATGTTAATAAAGGGAAAGGGCAAAATGGTCTTTTGTGAGGGTATTCAAAGACTCAAATTGTCTATTCTCTTGATTCTCTCTCTCGTCACTTCCTTCCCTTCTTTTCTTTCCTCCTTCAATTCCTCTTCTCTCAACATCTATTTCACTTGCAATCTTGCCTCATCTCTCTTGGAATTTTTGAAGCGATTGGAAGCTAGGAGTGGTGATCTAGTGGTTTTGAAGGAGATCTTCAATTTCAAGTAAATCCAAGGCAAGTATCCTTCCTTCCATTTCCTTTATCTTTAGGGTTTCTTTGGGGGTGACCTTGTGGATGAGAAATCTTCTCAAGTTGGATGGTGGGGATGTTGTTTTCCTCAATTTCTTTTGTAAATTTCCCATCTTTGGTATAAAAAAAGAGGGGTTTTCCTTTGTATTGAAATAGATGAAGAGCGGATGTAGGTGCCAAGTTGAACCTTGGAAACAAAATAGAGTGCCTTAGTGGACACCCCAATCCATTAGGTAGGGCCTATGTCTTCTCCACTTGGCATTCTTTTTCATGTGGGCACATGATATGACTTGCGAGACAATTCCATTGTCTTTGGACTCAAAGACAAGAGTCGCTCTCTTTAATGACTACATCTCTTGCTCGTTACATTTCTACACCAATCAGTGGAAGGAACGGGGTTTAAGAAACATTTTTTACAGGTCCACTAGTACTTACCCCCTCCATTACACTAGGGTGTCCCTATCTTGTACTGCTCTCCAATACCAGACCTTTCCACAAAGGGACTCAATGGTCTTTGATGTCCTCCTTCTTGTTTAACCCCAAGGAATAGTGGCAACTACTAGGCTATGAACTAGACCGATGGGTTTAAGGTGGTCTATGGACTCTGGCACATTCATTACCCCTAGTCATAAGTGGCGGCAGTGGTACCCTCTGTTGATGCCAAATGCAGGACAATTTATATATCTTATTCTAGATATCTCTTGAAAATTCTATCCATATACATATTTATCAAGTCTTGGTATTTCATAGCGCGCTAGCAGGTATACCAATACCCTTGGAATTATTTCATTCTTTCCATAATTTCATATATACAACTGCCTTACCCTTCACAAGTTGGAACAGGCCGACGCTTCCATACCACTGGGGAGCTGAATTTTCTTTGTATGGCCATATGTGATTGCAATAACAGAGTTACTCACGAAGTGTGCATCCCCTGCTTAAGGCAAAGGCACGCCCCCCATGATAACTAGGTACCGTTTTTACTCTATTATTTTATGTTTCTGCATCATTTTCATTTGTGTTACATGCTTGCACAAGATTCATGCATATGCTAGGTTAGTGTACTTAGTGTAACACTCCACTCTCACATACGAGTGTCACTTGTGAACAATTATCCTAACTGCTCACATGCCTGGCCATTTGTGAAGGGCAAACTATGTTTTAACATGAAACGCCCTAGGTGGAAACTAGACTTCGTCCTTCCCTTCCCTCAATCCTAGAATCAACTAACAGATTTGGGCTTTAACCATACCACACTTGGCTAATTAATTTCCCTTAAGTTTGCCCAATCATCATTTTTAATTCTTCTTCTTTCCAAGAATTTTACCAGGCTCCATAAATTTCCAAATTCCAAACAACCCATTGATTTTCTTAAAATTCGAGGAAAAATTCATAATTTTCATTTTCCAAAAATTTGGCATTTATCTCCAAAATGCTAGAAAAATCCTTTTATTTTGAAAATTCTTCTGGGGCCCAAAATCATTCAGGAAAAGCCCTAAAAGTCCCCGAGTTTTGGAAATTTTAAAAAAATTAGTCGGCAGGGCCTACTAGCACGCTTGGGGCCTACATGGGGCCCCATGGTGCACTGGCCACGGGCCGCACACGCCTGCACGCCTATTGTCCTCTGAGGCCCCCTGCGGGCCACCTAGTGGGCCTACTGTTGCTGCTGTTGCTGCTGCCTTCTTCACTTTTTTTCTTTTTTTCTTTTAGGCTTTCTAACCCAAAATTTTCAAAATTTCAATACCCACTTTTAACATCCCTAAAGGCTTTATTTCAAAAAAAAAAAAAATACTCATTTTCTTCTTCCACAATGCTTACACAACAAAAAGAAAAATAATATTTCTTACACCCACTCATGGTGCTTATTACAACATAAATCAATACAACAAAAATACGTTTTCATAAACCATACAATGGTCTTGAATCTTCATTCTTATGCATCCACATGCTATCCCATCTTTGCCTTGACTTTTCCATGCCTTGACAACCTATATGTGAGGGTAAAACCTCATGAGCTATTAAGCTCAGTAAGGGTGCAATGATAATAAGCATGAACACGAACATAAAATGTGATGCCAATGCATGCAATGCAGCAAAGTTAGGGCTTCCATATCTTTACAACCACCTTGGTTTGAGGCTTTAACCTACCCTACCCCACACAACCTCATGGCCATAGGTCCTTGAACACAAACAAAATGCCAATGCACACATATTAGCTCATGAACCATACTTACAAGCTTGCGAGCCACCATCCCATGGGGCTATCCCTTACCTCTTTCCATTCTTTGAAGCTTCAAGAACTTCCTAGCTTTCTTGTCAAGTCTTCTCCTTAAGAGATCCTTGAAATAAGATTTAAAGAAACTAAGCCATCATTTAAATGAAACAAAAAGGAACTTACATACTACCCTAAGGAAGAATACTTACCTTTCTTCCTTTTCTTCTTTCTTCCTTTCCTTTTCTTCTCATTCGAAGACAACTCTTCTCTCTTTCTTTCTTCATCTTCCATTCTTTTCTCTCTACAAATGCCCAAAGGAAGACAAGTCTTCCTTACTTGCCAATTTATACTATTTCTCCCCACTTTCAAGAATGGATCCTAACCCTTGGATCTTTGTGGGTTTAAGAGAATAAATCCTAACCCTTCACCAAAAGCACAATTCATGTGCTTTAATAAAAATAAATCTTGGCCATTCACTTTTCTTTAAAGAATAAATCTTAGCCATAGAAAGAAACATAATCCATAGCCTTTAGTCTTCTTAAATATTCACCATTGGATTATATCTCACTTTACAATATTGGATCTCAACCATCCAAAGAAAGCACAATCCATGTGCTCTTCAAGAATAAATTCCACACCCTTGGATCTTTTTCAAGAACCATCCACCACCCTTTGATCAAGTCTTCCAATCCTATAAATAGAATTTCATTTCTATTTCTTTAATTTGGATTATTTTCAAGCCCATCATTTTGAAAGACATAAATATATATCATCACATATATATTAAATCCCACATTTTCCAAAAATTAATAGGTGACTAATTTCTCATTTTCTTTTGGATTTTCTTTTAATCCAACACCATCATTACATAAATTACTAATTCTCATTAACATTTGAATTTATTTAATCCCACTATTTTACTTGAACAAGACTTTGCCAAATGTCATCTCTAGACACTAACCTTAGCTTCCAAGTTTCCATCCAAGCCATCTATGTGGTATCACCACATTAATTCATCAATTTTAAGAAAAATCAATTATTTTCTCTCATAATTGAATATTCTCTATTTTTCTCATTTTTCATAATTTAATTCCTTTATGGAATTTCACTCCAAATTACTAAAAATGTCCTTTGTGAATTATTAATCCTATTTATCTCCACATAAATACAAAAATGGGAAATTAATTCACTTCCATACTTAATTCCACCTAGGAATTATTTTCAATTTATCAAATTACCCTTTATTGGACTTCATTATCCAAATTACCAAAATGCCCTTCTCATAGGGCACCATTATTTTCAAAGATCCATCACCTTCTCAAGGGCATTTTTGAAAGTTTCTCACTTCCTTTCTCATTCTCCTAACACCAGTAACACTGGGTGTTACACTTAGCCATCCAAACACCAATCCATTCCCCAAAAGAATGCTCATTCTATTGATATGTGTGTAATACCCAAAATATAAAGAGTGAGATGAGCCAAAAAATGTTAAAGGGAGTAAAAGGAGACCTACATTAAAGCAACGCCTTGGGAAAATTGCCCTCGTGAAGAGAAGTGAAAGCCCTTTCTATAAAGTTTAAGGTCATGAAGTCGATATCGGCCAAAGCATCGATTGCCTCCATCCTTTGAGGAGCTATAGGATCAGTTAGCGTTAGAGAATCAAAATATGGCTCCAACACATACGGGCTCCATGGACCTGCAGTATTAGGTAAATCCCTCACTTTGGTAACCAGGTGAAATCCTTTGGCACCTTTAGATCTGGATCCCCATACTCCCACCAATCGCGGATGCCTCTTCCAGCTGTCTCAGCTGAGAAGATAAGATCTGAATAATCCTTTCCCAGGCGCATTCTCTCTAGATACCCCTAAGCTAAGTAGAATCCATACTTTATGAAGCCTGAGGCATATCTCTCTTTCTCCTCGTAGCATGCTTGAGAGAGTCAATACTATTTTATCGTCGCAACTCGGATGGAGTTAGTGTCTGTCTCCCTGAGTTGGTAGGCAAACTCCTCAGCTTGTCTCCTCGCTTCTTAGAGTTGAGTCTGTAAATTGTCCCTCTCCTCTAAGGTATGCTTAAGCTCCTTGATCAATGAGGCATTAGCCTCCTTCATCGCCACCTCAGCTGTAATACCCGGTATTAAATATTAAGAGATTTTTTGGAAGTTATGGGTCAAAATGATATTTAGCAATGTTTCGGGCTTAAGTGCAATATCCAAAACTTAGACGAAAGACAAATGACTAAGTTAATGTAAGCCAATTAAGGTGAAAAGGCACAATTAGGCGATATTTGATAAAAATCAAGAGATTTCGAAGAGTTAAAGTCAAAAGCACATGATTAGGAGCATTAGGGCAAAAGTGCAGATTTTGTAAACTGCCTGAGGGAGGTCGAGATGGCAAGTTTTTCAGAAATTCCAAAGGGAAATGGAAAATATAGAACTTGAAGGCCGTTGTGGAAGTGTTAGATAGCCTAGGGGTATCTAAGAAAGGGAGAAAATGTAATTAAAAGTGGGCTAGGGGCTAAAATGTAATTTTTTAAAAATTGCTTGGTGTGAAACCGACCGGCTGCCTGTGGCCGTCGGCTGCCACTTTTGAGGCATCGGGCAGATCGCCTGGAGGCTCTAGGGTAGCCTCCAGGCGATGATGAGGTCGTTGGGAGCTTCCATTAGCCGAAAAATGGCTTGATTTGATCGGAAATAATGGCCAAGAGATTTTCGATTTCGCCAAATAATTTCGAGGGTTCTAGCTCTTGATTTGGTGCTTCTTGATTGGTTTAGAAGCTAGATCTAGGGTTAAGGGGATAAAGGCAACCGATCTATGGTGGAAAATCGGGTCGAGAGAGGGTATAAATAGACGTCGCGAAGCCGAGGGTTTTTTTCAAAAATGGAGTGAAATTAAGGGCATTTTGGCTTGAATCGAGGTGCAAGGATAAGGGGCTTTTGTTCTTTGTGTTTTAAGGATCAATTCTGGAGAATTTGGGATCGTTTGGTGTAGAAATAACAAGGTTTTAGTGAGTTCATCGGAAAGTCAGGCTCGGCCGGACTGTGAGCTGCAATCGCTGTTTAAAGTGTTTTTCGGTGGTTGTTTCGAAAATTTGAGGGTACCATTGAGGTCGCCTCATCGAGATCTTCAAGGCCCCATAGTTGTTTTGGCCAAAGGAAGTCGCCGGAGCCGGAGAAGAAGACCGAAGAAGACAACACACGGCAGCGCGTGGAACCCACTCGCAGAGCTTTTAGGTGGCGCGTGAGGGCGTATGAGGTAGGGTTTTTCCTTGGTTTTAATTTCATAATTTTGGTAAAATTATTTTAGGAAATATCATGGAAAAATATTTTGTGAAAATTGATGTTAGGTATTTTTTAGGAATTTTCGAAGGTAGAAATGTTTGAAAAATAAATAAAAATAGAGAAAATTGAGGAAAAATAGAAATATTGATTCCTAAGGTCCTAAATGGTGAAATAGGAGTCAATTGGGTTGTTGGAAGAAGGATTACACAATTTTCGAGGAAAAATCTGAACTTTTCCGATTTGAGGTGAGTGGTTTGATTCTAACTTTACCTTATCTTGGAAGTGTTTTTTTTTAGAGCATGTGATGGGTTCTAGTGAGCAGTTATACCCTCCTGAACTTAGATTGTTTACAAGGCTTTTCACTTATGATAATCGAGTTAACGTTTGCTTAAGGAACATGTGATACATTGCATTAACTGTTTTACTTTAAAATGTTGGTGCATGGCGTGTGATTTTTCATATCATCTGGGGTTGATTTTCATGTCGTCGTTGGATCCATATGGGACGGGATGGGGTCTACTTGAGAATGGGGCAAGGTTAATCCTGGTGATCGGGTGACACGGTAGGGCACCCGGGGCTGGTGCTAGTGATCGGGTGACACAGTAGGGCATCCGGGGCTAGCGATTGGGTGACACGGTAGGACACTTGAGGATTAAATATGTCAGGGTAAGTTCTCAAGTTAGACGTGTCTTGCATGAGGTCATTTGTATGCCATACTCGTGTGTTTTTTATGCATTGTATAAACTGTTTCATGCCTTCACTTAGATGTTTTATCATCTAACCTGGGTTATGCCCCTGGAACATTCAACGTTCCAGTCAGGGACTGCTGCGAGGCCAAGGATGTGGTTGGTGAGCCAGTGGTGTTTATGTGATAGTTGTTGTATCATTTGGTAGCGTTGGTATTTATTTTGTTATATGTATGAATAATCGCACGATGGTGTTCTAATCATTTAACAAAGGTATTGTATGTATATCGGTGTGGGAACATCCTGTATGTGACTTGTGGTAGGCCACGACATTTTGATGATTAAGTATTCCGCTGTAATATATAATGTCTCATTTAGTTATGATTATTGATTGATGCTCAAAAATGTACAAATTTTATTATATTTCCACCCTTATTTTGACCTTGAAATTGGATTTAATTGAATATCTATATGCAATTAAAAGTTATATGCAAGTTTAGAGGAAAATGAAATTTAAAGAGGAATTAAGAGTGAATTAGAAATTTTAGAAAAGAATATTCCTCTTTAATTTTTGATAAAAGAAATTAAAAAGAAAAGAATTTATAATATCTATAAATATATATAATATATCTCTATAATATATAATATAATACATTTCCATGCGTGCATGCCATATAAATATATAATATAATATATTCTAACATATATTCTCACCTCCAGTGTGAAGTTCAGCAATTCGGATATGAAGAGAAAAAGAAAGCCAAGCCCATTCGAATGCTGCCAAACTCATTCGAATGCATTGAAGTAATCAGAAAAGCAAGATTAGAAATTCATTCGAATATGGTTACTGTTGCATTCGAATGACTGAGAAAATCACCGTGCAAGGAATAGTAAAATGTGAAATTCATTCGAATGTGATTAAAATTCATTCGAATGGCCTGAGCGAGCACAGGGAATCAAACGCACATTCAAATGTCTCTGCTCACTCATTCGAATGATCACCTGAAGCAAGCCTTCTAATGCGCAAATGAACGCGGTGGCACAAGCGGTAAATTCAACCAACTTTTTGAGAAACTTTTCACCAAGTGGTCCCCCTTCTCCATGCGCGACAAATATGATCTTCCTGGAAATCAAAACAGCATGCAGAATTTGGCAGAGAACTGACAAAAGTGATATTCAGAATGCTTCAGAGGATTGGCGGGAGATTTGAAAAGATTTTGTTTCCAATGGCTTATAAATAGACTAATCTATCAAGAAGCAAGGGAGACCCCATCCGCCATTTCTGCAAGAATAAGGGGAAGAAAGCACTGTTTACGTTCTGTTTTCCTTTTGTTTTCTTTCATTCCAGTAGTGTTGTTCATTTACTTTGTTTCATCAATACAGTGTTCTTCATTTCTGTTAGTTACATTATGCAATTTCTTTTCATACTTGTTTACATTCTGTAATGTTCTTTAACTGTTTATTTACGTTGCTGTAATTTTCATTTCTGTATTTGCATTCCAGCATTTTATTTCTTGTCTCTTTAATTTTTAGTTGGAGATGTGTGGCTAATCTTAAGCTTGGGCCAAGGCGAGGACTGTGTCCAGTGCCACTGCTTGCCCAAGAGAGCTGAACTCCTATTGAATTAACAGAATGCTTATTTGAATTGAGAAATGTGTGTGTATTGAATCTTTGGGTTTGAGTTGAAACATAAGCCTACCTTAGAGTCTCCATGCCATGTATGGAGGTTACTTAAACTGGAAATGGTTTCATACTCAAGCTAGAATGATTAATCTGCGATCTAATTTATGATAGTTGCTTAATCTAGACTCTCTCATGCCATGTATGGAGAGTGCTTAACCTAGATCTATCATGACCTTGAGTTGTGGTTACTTATCGGATCTCAAATGTGTGTTAATTTGTATTTCAATTTATGATAGTTTCTTAATCCAGACTCTCTCATGCCATGTATGGAGGGTGCTTAACTTAGAACTATTATCATCTTGGGATATAATTAACTGCATAACCTCAATTTAAATCAGTTGATGTTAATATTTTGATATCTCTTTGGTAAATCAGTGGGCTGGCACATAAATTGCTTTGTCCCAAGATTACCTTCCATCCACAAACATCCATTTTCTTCTGGAGAAAAAGCAAATCATTTAGCTGAATTGGTCTGACAAACCCATTTAGCACATAAAAAATCTTTCGCCGCATTTTATTTCTGTTTTGATCTCCCAGTGAATCGACCTGGACTTACCCAGAAAATTAAATTGTGCTACAGCGCACACTCGTACACTGGCGAGTATAAACGCCTTGTGCTTGCATGCTTGTTTCTTCTTTGTTTATTTTGTATGTGTTTGTTTGAAATAAATGCACAAGGTTAAGCGCAGCCAATTATGTTGTTATTAGTTAAACGAGTAAGATTGGGATTCTCGGGGTTTATATCTGCATGTGAAGATTGTTCTTGAAATCACCGCGGGTGCCGGTTGTAGTATTGCGATGAGTGTTCCATCTGCATGTGAAGATTGTGCTCATGGCGCCGCGAGTGACAAACTTCAAAAAAAAAAAAAAAGATACCCCGGGAATTGCCTTATAGTGACACGCCCGTATAGGGCGGGGTGTTACATCAGCCTCTTACTATTTTCTCAACTCTCCCTCTAGCTTCTCAACCTCTTCCTTTAGGGAGTTCCTCTCTCCCCTTATTCTCTCAGCATCCTGCTCAAGCCTTTAGGTATGGTCCCTATAACCTTCGAGGTCCCTTACCCTATGCTCCAGGTCCCTCTGCTTGTCTCTGAGGCATAGGCTAACTTAGACCATCTCATCTCTGTCTGTCTCATTTTTGGCAAAATCAGCACGGGCATTCGCTGTAGCGATAACCTATCATTAGATTCCCTTATATTGGTAACCATAAGAAGAAGATGTTGAGTTCTAACCTAGTCAAGAGGGGGGGTAAATTGACACCTTTTTAAAATTCTAAGAAAAAACTTATGCACGTATATATATGAGAAAAGAAATTTAATATAAACCAAAATTGTAGTTGAGAGTACGGGAGCACTTAAAATACTAGATGGATAATATGATATCCACCAGCTGTGCTAGTATGTGCTTTGATCCAATATACTCTTCAAATTACAACTTGGTGAAAACAAGTGATTTGAATGCACACAATAACAAGACTTTAAATAAACCAAATGGAATATTGAATTAGTACAAAGAATAATCAATTTAAGCAAATCAGAATATAATCAAACAAGAATAAGTAAGAGTGAAGAGAAGAAGAACACAACGATTTATAGTGGTTCGGCCCTTATGGCTTACATCCACTACCTAAGGATTTCCTTCCTTATGATTTTCAAACAAATCCACTATATGAAACTTTTCTTACAACCACTAAAGCCTTCACTTAGCTTCACCACCACCAAACTATTTCTGGAGTCTCACACTCACTAGTTTGGATTTTGTACGCTCTTCACAAGATACAAGAATAGTAGAGATTGAGGAATAGGGTTCTCTCAAAAACAATACAATGAAGTGTAGAGAACTCTCTTAGTTTTCTCTCAAGAATATAGAGGAAAAGAAAGACTTAGAGAGAATGAAAATTTTGGCCAATGATGTAGAAAATAATAGGGCTTCCAAAAGTTGTTCTAAAGCCTTGAAGAGACCATTTTATATAGTGCTAGAGTAGGCTTTCCTTGATCAATCTCAGCCCTCCATGTGTCAAGTCTTCAAGCCAATCTCAGCCCTTCATTTGAATTCTTGATTTACCTTCCATAATCAGCTAACTTGATTGATCATCAAGATCTTTGACTTTTGTTGATCTCCAATCAGCCTTGAATGAACAAATCAATTCCAATAATGCATGGTTGATTTTAAGGATTAAAATATCATCAAAATCCTTCATAATTCTTGCAAAATTGACCATAAATAAGAACTAATCAATTCTGACTTCTAGTTGAATCTTCAATCACCTTTGATTGTGCAATTGGCCCCTTAGCTTTCATAACAAGCATAGCTAATTTGAAATTTGAATTTAAACCTCCAAATGGTGAAAAATCCATCCAAATATTCTCAAATAATGAAGCAAATTTATCTAACAATGAAGATATCAATTATAACTTCAAAAGCCCTTAATTGATCAAGTTTCCATACTAAAAATATTGACAACAAAAAGAGAATCAATTTGTGTAGCTGAATATATGCAAGATATCCTTAGAATATTCTCCCATAATGAAGATATCAATTAGCCATAATGAGGATATCAATTAGTCATAATGAGTAAGATAATTGATTCCATGATTTGAGTAGAGGATCTTTTTAATGAGAGAGAATCAGCAATAAAGGAAAGTAATATCAATCAAGGTTTAACTTTGAAACCCTAATTCCCTCCATTAATGTTGAACAATAAGGCTGAATCTTTAACTTCTCCATTTGAATGCAATTCAAAAAATTCTTCCATATTTAACTGAGTAAAGAAGCTTCTAAGAACCTTTAAATTTACTCCATGATTCTCTTACCATATTTAGACCAACGAGATGATGTAACCTTAATGAGTGTGCTCCACGTGGCTGCCATGTCATCAAGATGCCACATTAGCAATGCCATGTCGCCAAGTTACATATATGGCAACTCTATATAGTGGACTACTCCAATCTCCTCAAAAACTTCCATATAAATCTTTTGAACTTTCCATATATGAACAAGGATTCCATATATATATATATATATATCTTCTAGACTTTCCATTCCAAGAAGAACTTTCCATATATAGCTCAAATACTCAAATTTCTAGAAAGCTCTCTAAAAACTTGTTTCCATATATAATGAAATCTCTATATAGGTTGCCAATCATCAATCATCAAAATCTATACTCAACAATCTCCCACTTTTTGATGATTGCAAAAACGTGAAAGAAGCTATACTTAAATGATTTAACAAAAATATGATTTCCCCTTAAGCTTGCTCTTGCTCCCCCTTAATTTAAGTTCCCCCTTAACTTGCTCTCTCCCCCTTAATATAGTCTACCTCTTATCCTTTTAAATCACTATTTAGCTACATATTTTCTCTCCTCCTTTTTTGTAATCTATCAAAAAATACATGAGAAAAAAGAAAATACAATTAGGGAATAGGAATCATCCCAAGTGAGTTTCGAAGAAAAAAAAAATTTTCATTTGAAAGAGGCTTAGTAAAAATATTAGCAAGTTGATTCTTGGTGTCCACATATTTAATCACAATATCACCTTGTAACACATGCTCTCTAATAAGATGATGTCTAACTTCTATGTGCTTAGCTTTGCTATGATACACTGGATTCTTAGATAAATGGATAGCACTTGTGTTATCACAATAAATGGACATATTCTTGAACTCTAAACCAAAATCCTCTAATTGTTGTTTAATCCAAAGCAATTGTGAAGTGCAACTACTTATGGCCATATACTCAGCTTTAGTAGTGGAGAGTGCTACACTTGATTGTTTCTTAGAAAACCATGAAATGAGCTTATTTCCTAGAAATTGACAAGTGCCCGTAGTACTTTTTCTATCTAATCTACAACCAGCATAATCCGAGTCACTATAAGCATACAAATCAAATAAAGAACTCTTATCATACCAAAGACCAAGAGTAGAGGTATCTTTTAAGTATCTAAAAATCTGTTTTACCGCAATTAAGTGTGATTGTCTAGGATTAGATTGAAATCTAGCACACAAACACACAGCATGCATAATATCGGGTCTAAATGCAGTAAGATATAACAATAAGCCAATCATAGATCTATATAGCTTTTGGTCTACTTCATTACCATTTATGTCACTATCAAGCTTTGTATTTGCAGCCATGGGGGCAATACAAGGTTTAGCTAAATCCATGCCAAATCTAAATAGCAAATCTTTAGTATATTTAGCTTGACTAATGTGAATGTCATTCTCACTTTGTTTTATTTGCAAACCTAAAAAGAACGTTAGTTCACCCATCATGCTCATTTGGAATTCACCACTCATACAATCAGCAAAATCTTTGCACAAAGAATCATTAGTTGATCCAAAAATAATATCATCCACATAAACTTGTACAATAAGCAAATCATCATTTTTATGCTTCACAAATAAAGTACTATCAATTTTCCCACAATTAAAATCATTTTCAAGCAAGAACTTTGATAATCGATCATACCACGCTCTAGGAGCTTGTTTTAAGCCATAAGGAGATTTAAAAAGCTTGTAAACATGATTTGGGAACTTTTGATTTTCAAAACCAGGGGGTTGCTTCACATAAACGTCTTCTTGAATAAAGCCATTTAAAAACGCACTCTTAACATCCATTTGATACAATTTAAAACCTTTAAAACATGCAAATGCCATTAACAACCTAATAGCTTCTATTCTAGCTACCGGTGCAAACGACTCATCATAATCTACTCCTTCTTCTTGACTATACCCTTGTGCCACTAATCTAGCCTTGTTCCTTACCACTTTTCCATTTTCATCCATTTTGTTTTTGAAAACCCATTTTGTACCAATAATAGAATGATTTTCAGGTTTAGGAACTAAACTCCACACTTTGTTTCTTTCAAACTCATTTAACTCTTCTTGCATTGCTATTACCCAATCGGGTGCTTTTAGAGCATCATTAATACATTTAGGCTCAATTTCACAAATCAAAGCAAGAGAACTAAAAGGATGCACACCATGAGATGATCTAGTTCTAACTCCATGAGAAATGTCACCTATTATTAATTCTTTAGGATGCCGGTGCCTATTTTTAATTTGATACCAATTTTGATCATGCGAAGGACCTATCAATTCATTATTTTCTTGCGATTCTAAGTGAGTCTCATTTTCTAATTTATCTCCTTCTATAAATGAATCCATGCTATTAGGTGTAGATTCCTTTAAACTAGACTCTACTTGTGGTTCAAAAACTACATCTTCATCTTCTTCAATATTAGAACTCTTAGCTAGTGATTCATCAAATTTTACATGAATGGACTCTTCTATCGTTTTTGTCCTAGAGTTATAAACTCTATATGCTCTACTAGTAGAAGAAAAACCAACCAAAGAGCCTACATCAGATTTAGCATCAAACTTATCCAAATTATATTTAGTGTTTAAAATGTAACATTTACACCCAAATGGTCTAAGATAATCTACTTTAGGTGTCTTACCATGCCAAAGTTCATATGGTGTCTTATTTAGCCCTTTTCTAATAGACAACCTATTTAACACATAACTTGCATGATTAATTGCTTCAGCCCAAAATGACTTAGGTAAACCACTTTCAATTAACAAAGTTCTACCAATTTCTTGTAATGACCTATTTTTTCTTTCAACTACTCCATTTTGTTGTGGAGACCTAGGTGCAGAAAAATTATGAGAAATACCATATTTATCACATAACTCACCAAAACCAAAGTTATCAAACTCACCACCATGATCACTCCTAATCTTAATTATACATGCATTTTGTTGATTTTGTAGTTTTCTAATTAGACTATCAAAAACATGCAATGCCTCACTTTTATGAGAAATAAACAAGCACCAAGTAAAACGAGAAAAGTCATCCACAATCACAAATGCATATGATTTACCACCTAAACTTTTAACCCTACTAGGACCAAACAAATCTAAATGAAGTAATTCTAATGGCCTAGATGTGGTAACATCTTGTTTTGATTTAAATGACTCTCTAACTTGTTTTCCTCTAATGCATGCATCACACATATGTAGGTTATTCAAATTCAATTTAGGCACTCCTCTAATTAGATTTTTCTTTAGTAGTTTAGAAAGAGTAGATATGCTAATATGACATAATCTTCTATGCCATAGATCCATAGAGTTATCATTCACCATAAGACAAGTAGCATCATTAACACATAAAGAATTCAGATTTAGCACATAAATGTTTCCTTCTCTAATGCCTTTTAAAACAATCTTATTTAAAGAATCTTTAATCAAGCACTCATTACCTTCAAATGCAACGATGTAGCCTTTGTTAATTAATTGACTTATGCTAAGCAAGTTGTAGGATAAACCACTCACAAATAAGACATCTTCAAACATGAGTTTAGAAGGATTACCCACGCTTCCAATGCCTACAATTTTCCCTTTTGAGCCATCGCCAAAAGTGACATTACCTCCATGCTTTTTAGCTTTAAGAGACGAAAATAAGGTGGCATTTCCAGTCATATGCCTTGAACATCTGCTGTCCAAGAACCATTGGCTTGAAGTGCCTTTGGCCTTCAAGCACACCTATTAAGCAAATCAAGGAACCTTAGGTACCCAAACTTTGGGTCCTTGGGGGTTAGAGAACATGAAATCATAGCCATATGTATTAAAGATATGTTCCTTAGCTTTTTGATCATTTAAACCCTTAGGAATCCAAAAACTCCTAGTTCTAACAACTTTATTATTTCTAGTTCTAGTTAGTTTTGGATATTTAGCTCTAGGAAGATATTTTGCCCCTTTAATGATTCTAGCATGATGCACATGCCTAGAATGAATAAGATGAGTGGAAGAACCAGATTTTTGGATTTTCTCTTTTAGTTTACTAGGGTCAAAACCAAGACCAGCCTTTTCAAAAATGGTTTTTGAGATGCAAGCAAAGAATCCAATTTACTAGAACTCAAAGAAAATTTTAAAAATGATTTTTCTAAGTGCTCATTCTTTTCTTTTAAACATGCTATTTCATTTAGTAACTCAGAATGATCACATACAATGCATTCATGCTCCCTAAGACTATCAATAGTGTCATGCAATTCATTTATAGTATCTTTTAATGCACACACTTCATTTGGTTTATTTTCTTCCATTTTCCTAATTTTAGAGTTCAACTCATCTATTTCTTCCATGTACTCTTCCTCTTTCTTTTCTAATCTACCATTTTCTCTTTTAAGCTCCTTGATTTCTCTAATAGCCGTTTTATGTTTTTAAACAAAAAATCAAAATCTTCTAATAATGCATCCATTTCGGAAGAATTTACCTCCTCATCTGTGGAAGATGAGTTCTTTTCTCCTTTGGCCATCAAACAAAAGTTGGCCTTTTCTTCTTCTTCATCGCTTGAAGATGATTCAGATTCACTAGAATCATCCCAAGTTGCTTTGAATGCTTTTCTATCTTTCTTCTCTTCCTTTCTCCTTCCTTTGGATCTACCCTTCTTTGATTTGGGACATTCGGACTTGTAGTGTCCAATCTTGCCACACTTGTAGCAAGTAACCTCTACTTTCTTTTCATTTGAGGCTTCTACGTGCTTAGTCTTGCCGAAACTCCTTTTATTCTTTTTCATAAAGTTTCGGAGCCTCCTAGCCAACATGGTAATCTCCTCTTTCGAATTCTCCTCTCCATTGAATTCCTGTGCAACAGGTAAAGCAATTGATTTAGATTTTAAAGAATCTTCTTTGTTTTTATACCTGTTTTTGAGAGTAAGCTCATGTGTCATTAGTGAACCCATTAGTTCATCTAGTGACAACTTCTTAGTATCCTTGGCCTCTTGAATGGATGTCACCTTTGGATCCCATGCCTCCGGTAGAGATCTTAGAACCTTTTGTACCTTTTCAAAATCTGAAAATGATTTACCAAGAGACTCAAGAGAGTTAAGAATATCAGTCAAGCGAGTATACATTTCAGAAATAGATTCATTAGGTTTCATAGAAAACAATTCAAGATCATGTATGTACATGTTTATTTTTGTTTCTCTAACTTGACTAGTACCTTCATATTTTAACTCTAACTTCTTCCAAATTTCATAAGCAGATTTACAACACTGTACATGATTAAATTCAGATCTACTCAAAGCACAATGAAATGCACTCTTAGCCTTAGCATTTAAAGCAATTAATCTTTTATCTTCATCCGTGTACTCATCTCTACTCTTTTCTATTATCTCTTCTACTTCTCCTCTCTTTACCCTTTCCTTAGGGACATATGGACCATCTCTAACTATTTCCCACAATTCAAGACTATATGCAATTAAAAAATCTTCCATCATTGTTTTCCAATATGCATAATCAATGCCATCAAAGAATGGTGCCCTAGACAAAGAACGACCCTCATTTTCATAAAAATGCGAACTCGATGCCATGGATACACCTAGTGATGATTAATCACTCTCTTAGGAACCTCGCTCTGATACCACTTGTTGAGTGCTAACCTAGTCAAGAGGGGGGTGAATTGACACCTTTTTAAAATTCTAAGAAAAAACTTATGCACGTATATATATGAGAAAAGAAATTTAATATAAACCAAAATTGTAGTTGAGAGTACGGGAGCACTTAAAATACTAGATGGATAATATGATATCCGCCAGCTGTGCTAGTATGTGCTTTGATCCAATATACTCTTCAAATTACAACTTGGTGAAAACAAGTGATTTGAATGCACACAATAACAAGACTTTAAATAAACTAAATGGAATATTGAATTAGTACAAAGAATAATCAATTTAAGCAAATCAGAATATAATCAAACAAGAATAAGTAAGAGTGAAGAGAAGAAGAACACAACAATTTATAGTGGTTCGGTCCTTATGGCTTACATCCACTACCTAAGGATTTCCTTCCTTAGGATTTTCAAACAAATCCACTATATGAAACTTTTCTTACAACCACTAAAGCCTTCACTTAGCTTCACCACCACCAAACTATTTATGGAGTCTCACACTCACTAGTTTGGATTTTGTACGCTCTTCACAAGATACAAGAATAGTAGAGATTGAGAAATAGGGTTCTCTCAAAAATAATACAAGGAAGTGTAGAGAACTCTCTTAGTTTTCGCTCAAGAATATAGAGGAAAAAAAAGACTTAGAGAGAATGAAAATCTTAGCCAATGATGTAGAAAATAATAGGGCTTCCAAAAGTTGTTCTAAAGCCTTGAAGAGACCATTTTATATAGTGCTAGAGTAGGCTTTCCTTGATCAATCTCAGCCCTCCATGTGTCAAGTCTTCAAGCCAATCTCAGCCCTTCATTTGAATTCTCGATTTACCTTCTATAATCAGCTAACTTGATTGATCATCAAGATCTTTGACTTTTGTTGATCTCCAATCAGCCTTGAATGAGCAAATCAATTCCAATAATGCATGGTTGATTTTAAGGATTAAAATATCATCAAAATCCTTCATAATTCTTGCAAAATCAACCATAAATAAGAACTAATCAATTTTGACTTCTAGTTGAATCTTCAATCAATTTTGATTGTGCTAATTTGAAATTTGAATTTAAACCTCCAAATGGTGGAAAATCCATCCAAATATTCTCAAATAATGAAGCAAATTTGTCTAACAATGAAGATATCAATTATAACTTCAAAAGCCCTTAATTGATCAAGTTTCCATACTAAAAATATTGACAACAAAAAGAGAATCAATTTGTGTAGCTGAATATATGCAAGATATCCTTAGAATATTCTCCCATAATGAAGATATCAATTAGCCATAATGAGGATATCAATTAGTCATAATGAGTAAGATAATTGATTCCATGATTTGAGTAGAGGATCCTTTTAATGAGAGAGAATCAACAATAAAGGAAAGTAATATCAATCAAGGTTTAACTTTCAAACCTTAATTTCCTCCATTAATGTTGAACAATAAGGCTGAATCTTTAACTTCTCCATTTGAATGCAATTCAAAAAATTCTTCCATATTTAACTGAGTAAAGAAGCTTCTAAGAACCTTTAAATTTACTCCATGATTCTCTTACCATATTTAGACCAACGAGATGATGTAACCTTGATGAGTGTGCTCCACGTGGTTGCCATGTCATCAAGATGCCACATTAACAATGCCATGTCGCCAAGTTACATATATGGCAACTCCATATAGTGGACTACTCCAATCTCCTCAAAAACTTCCATATAGATCTTTTGAACTTCCCATATATAAACAAGGATTCCATATATATATATATATCTTCTAGACTTTCCATTCCAAGAAGAACTTTCCATATATAAACAAGGATTCCATATATATATATATATCTTCTAGACTTTCCATTCCAAGAAGAACTTTCCATATATAGCTCAAATACTCAAATTTATAGAAAGCTCTCTAAAAACTTGTTTCCATATATAATGAAATCTCTATATAGGTTGCCAATCATCAATCATCAAAATCTACACTCAACAGAAGAAGGGAGGGAGGTAAAATACTCAAAATAAATTCAAAAAATTCTCATACCTCGACTAAGCATCGCTTCGCATTCAACTTCTCTAGAGTGCTCCCTGAATAATTTAGTTCATCGTAGGGCATCACCTTGGCATAAATAAGCCTAACTCCTTTATGAAGTTTGTGTCCAAAAGTCTAGGACTCACCTGGAATTCACGCCCCTTTAGTGGTCGATGCTATAAAGGAATCTCTCCTTAATGGATGAGGCCCATATCTGGAAGCAAGGGTGGAAGTCTCTGAGACTGTAAGTCCAGCTCCCTTTGTCTTGGGTGCTAAGTTGGTTGTGGAAAAAGAAGGTTACACAAGGCCCAATTTTGGTTATGGTACCTCTCCAACTCAGCTTGCACCTTCTCTGTTGCCCTATAGGCCCTGGTAGCTTGCGAAGAAGACTGCGTCCTTGGGGTTAATGGTGACGATAGCGCCGATATCTCTCCCTTCTCAGCATATCTGCCAAAAGGTTGAGAAGATGGAGGAAGGTTCAATAGAGGAAAGTAAAAAAAGATGGAAGCATGCTCCACGGTTTCCCCCGATGAGCTTGTTCCCTCTCCATCTATCCTGGCTCTCTTGTTCCTCCTGGCTAGAGAAATCTTCCCTTCCTCAGTTTCCTCATAATGGGGAGTTTGGGAAACTTGTAGTTTTGTCTCTTGCTGGGCCACCTCCATCCTTTGAGTGTCCTCAGCCAGCCTGTCCTACATTATTCTTTACAATTGCCATATCTCTGTGTGCCAAAAATAAAAAATCATTAGTATAATTGAAATATCCAAAAAGGAAAAATAGAAAAAAGAAAAGGGATAAGGTGAGCACCCTTAGGGTTTTTCTCGCCTTTGCACCCTTCCTTCTTTTCCTCTCCTGTCACATCCTCGTTTCCCACCACACCCACCTCTTCTTCTTCTTCTTCTTCTTCTTCTTCTTCTTCTTCTTCTTCTTCTTCTTCTTCTTATTCTTCTTCTTCTCCTTCTTCTTCTTGTTCTTCACTACCCTCTGACGAAAAGGATGACGAGGATGCAGCCTCCTGGGACTCAATCGTTCCCGATAAACCAACTTTATTGTCCTCTCCCATCCACCCAATCGTGATAAGGCGCCTATCAACTGCTAAGTCAGACAAGGCCACTAGACCCCCTTGGGTCAGTTTATTGATCTCTTCTTGGTGTTCCTTCACTAGTGAATTTACGTCCAGCTACTCAGGCCTTGCCCTCCTTATTTCTTCGATGTGCCAATATCGTGACGACCACCAACAACCTTGGGGCAACAAAACAACCAACCACCTAGTCTCAAAATCATCTAGCTTCTGAGGTCTACCCATAAACAACCTAACCTTAATCGGCGTTCTTTGGAGTGTCACAAACTCCTTCTCTCCTCTCGTGGACTGGATGCAATATCCTAGATATCTTAAAAGTACCTAGACAATTGACAATTATAATTTACTTTTTAAATTTTTTAGACAAACATTAAACAAAATGAGTCTAGGTAAAATGGTAAATTTGTTTAGAAATTAATTACTACTTAAAGATCATAATTAATAATTATGGAAAGATTATATTAAATATCTAAAAAATATTTCATAATATTTTGGTAATATCTAGACAATAACATCTTAACTATGAAATCCTTTATACATTTTCCTTTTCATTAACTCTTGTTTGCCCCACCCTCCCTTTCTCTCCCTCTCTACTATTTTCGTAGACAATTACTAACACCTCATATCATCTCCTACCAATGATTTCTTTATTTCCCTTATCTTTGTTTGCAACTAACTAAGTCTTTGCTATGTCCATCTCTCTCGATTGACCCAAGAGAGTCATTGATCGAAGATTGAACAAAAAACTTTGATTGCCCCCAAGATTGCAACACCCGGCTAACAAGTGCCTGAGTCTCAACTACTATAGATTAGAATTGCCACTAATTTTAGCATGAAGAAAAGGGTAAGCAACACAAGGATAAGTGAAGCCAAGAATAAACTAGTCTAAAGGAAATGTATTCATAATATTAGTAGAACATAGAAGAGTTATGCCATGTTTCCCCTTTTGTTTTGTTCTTTAGGTTTCAATTTATTCATCAATTAAATTTTGCTTTGCATTTAAATGTCTATTGTGTTTTACAAATGTTTATAACGGGAAATTGATAAAAGAAAACTAAAAAATTGAAACCCTAATCATGGTTAACTTAAGTGCATTAACCTAGGTTAGATCTAAACTAGAAGAAAGAAGCGATTGATTCACATCAAATATATAGTCATTTTGAACTAGTTAAGATAACTTTGGTTAGGTTTGAACCATAGATAAAAGCCTCTTGCTTTCACATCAAATATGGTTGTTTTGCATTGTACCCAACCTCTCTGTAAAACTCTTCTCTCTCTTTTTCTTCGTACATATATCTTTAAGAATTAGTGGAAGAGCCAGAAAGCTCGTTAAATTTTCTATGTATTTGATAATCCTTTCACCCGATCTCTAGGGAAGGTTTTGTCTATAAATTAAGGCAAAGGGTAAACGTGAAGTGGATCAATTGTTGTCGAAGAGGGTCGTTGATCGCTACCTAAGGCACAAAGTCCTTGACAAAGGTTCCTATGACTATGAAATCATCTACAAGAGCATTGACAGATACAATGGTATGTACACCTAATCACATATAACTTGAGTATTCCTAAAAATGGGGTTAATTAGGTGTTTGAATTTGCATTAAAATCATGGAACATACCCAAGCCAAAATCAAAGAAAAATGTTAGTTTTTCTTAGATGGATTTCTCCCTTTACTCCTTCATCCCTTCTTCTTCCATAACTTTGCCAACGCCAACCCCTTGGTGCCCTCAAACTAACCCTAATCACCAATTTTCTTGCCAGGACTTAATTGCTTGACTATTTATTGTTCCTTACTTGTTGTTCCAATCCATTTTGGATGTTTTTGCTTCTTCATAATCCCTTCTTGCCTCTGCCATTCGAGAGGGGTTTGGTTTTGAAATTTGGGTCAATTGGTGTAATTGATTTTGAATTTAGGTTAAAATTTGGTCTCTCCCTCTCTCAATTTAGGTAACAAAATCAAAGCAAAGTGTAGGGTTATCGATAATGTTGTTGTCACAACCAAATTTCTAATAGGTCCTAACCGACACTAATCTCTAGGCCCAGCAGACCCACCGTGGATTAGTAAGCCTCTTCTCTAGTTTGATTTGTTATAAGCATTAATAATATTGACAAGATATAAAGACAGGAATTAAAACGCTATATCAACTTCCCACAAAAAAATCTCAATATCTCATATACAACAGCTACAAAAAAACTTTGCTATCATAATTACATATACAGTCCCATATCATGGACTTTTGGCACACATGTGTACTACAAAAATAAAGTACAAAAGAAAAGACTCATCAATAAGTGCGCGTCTCCACAGAGCATCCTATATCAAATCAGGGATCAAAAGAGGTCTGACATCATACCAGAAGATCTGTTAGACCAATAATCAAAAGAAGAATCTCTTATTTTTTTTTATTTTTTATTTTTTATAAAAGGGGGTGAGTCTTATGGACTCGTGAGTATAAGGTATGTCATGCCCACTAGGAGAGTATGCAATAAAAATGCTAGGATGAATATCATGGGTACAATAACATAATAGTAAGATGAGCAATGAGTATATGTAGCATAAGTTTACATAATTTGAGGTTTAAAAGAAAAACATAGTGCGAAAAAAATAGGTGCTTAGAGATAACCCTCATAAGTTTCTCACCTAACCACCTAAGTCTCCTATACCTTTTTATATGTGATGCATGCACCGAGTCTGAGGACACACTAGTAGAAATTGTCCTAACGCCTATACACACATGCACACAAGTACATACACTGGGACATACATCATCATCACACTATAATACCATCATAGCCCATGTGATAGTAGTGTTGAAACATACTATCCGTGTCTTTCATGGCCTTGGCTTGCTAAGGCTCATAGTACCATGATCTTTTCCTGCTGTGAGTCACCAACGAATCTACTAGTTAGTCCTCTAATAATAATGCAAATGATACCCTACTTAATGCATAAGTTATAACCATTTATCATTTCATGCGGTACCTAAAATACACCATATTATTCAATATTTCACATTCTCAAGACAAGAAATCAGTTAGGGTATCACTTATAATCTTTCTGCTTATGTCTCTCCCAGTAGGATAAAAATATTTTATGCATTTTAGAAACACTTAAAAGTATATTATTTTTTTTCTATGATTCGCATATAAAAATCATGTACAAGTTATGCATGAAACAATGTATATGCATACAATATAAAGTAAACATAACATATCCTGTTTACTCACCTGGGAAGGAATTACTCAAGTCCGAGCCTGAGAAGAAGATCGAGTGAAATCTTGAGAATCCAAACCTTCTCAAGCTTATCGGCTACCTTGATATTCGTGTCTTGCCTCAAGATACATGTATTGTCTCGATTTGCATGTCAATCTCAAAATTCACACAAAGTCACTTCAAATTAAGCCTCAAAACACCCTAATCATCACATTTATTTAAATAAACATTAAAACCTATTTTTTCATAATTTCTTGCATTTCCTTTATTTTTCTCTCTATTTTTTCTCAATAAATCGAAACTAAATATTCTGCAAAGATTTTCTCAAATATTTATCTATAACAATTCATAAAATAATATTCTTGAATTTTTAAAATTTTCTAAGAAATTTTACTCACCTTTACTTAACCTCTCAGGCTTCCTTGGTATGTGTGTCCTGATTGAAAGTGAAGCAATATCGCTACGGGGTAAGCAACGTAGTTCAAAAATTTTTGAACCTTACCTCGATCCCAGCGATTGGATCAACTTCGAAATCAAATCATTTACATATAAATAAAATAAATCTAACCTTTAGATTTTTGAGTCGTCTGTAAATTCTAGCAGTCCAAGCGTCCGACCTCTAACTCGTGATGCGCGACATGCATCCGTTAGCAAGGAGAGCTGAATAGGAGTGCTAGCTCTTTCTCTTTTTTGTGGCTTGTGTATGGACGGAAAAGAGTGCCCACGTTTCAAATCGATGCCAAAAAGAAAATGGGGAAGAGTGAATAGCAATTGTTTTTCAACTCTTGAAAAACTATACCAAAATAATCAGTAGTTTAGGCAACCCATAAAGGGGTATTTATAGAGTCAATCCTAGGATTTCTTAAAGCATAATGGATTGGACTAGCCCATTAATCCTAATTCAACTAGAATCTTAAATGGGCTTATTCTAGTCCAACTAGAAATATAATTAAATAGCTCAAATCCTTTTATAGGTTTAAATAAAATATTTTGACCCAAATCTAATTCAAGCCCAAATATAATATTTAATATTTGCCCCAAATCTAATTTGGTCCAAATATAATATTTAATATTTGACCTAAATCCAATTTAGTCCAAATATAATATTTAATATTTGGTTCAAATCCAATTTAGTTCAAATATTAACTTAAGCCCAAATATATTTTATTTCCTATTTGCCACTCTAACAAATAGAAAATTATAAAATTAGAAACTCCTTCCTAATTTAATTAATTGTCATTTTAGGAAACTCTTTCCTTTATGATGACCCCTCGTTATATCGATGTCATTACGTCTATTTGTTCTTTTTCCATGAGAACTTACGACGGCATAATTTCTTACCAAAGTGTCCCACTTAATCATACGTCTGCTCTCTTAGTTTAAGCCAGGGATCGTGCCTATTGCACATGACTCATTAGGCTTCCGAATATGTTGGCAATGTGTTGGTACAAACACATAAGACAAGATTGGCCTCTAGCAAGGCGTCATGCCTACCCAATTATTCAAAAGGATTCATAATCTGCAAATAACCTTTCACGAGCATGGTTACCGTGTAATATGATCCTCTCGTTAATGTATCTTATGTGATCTTAAGTCTGGCAATGTGTTCCTTGATTATGATCACATGAGTTTTTCTTCGGTCATTAAGATATCTTCACTTAATAGAAAGTGAATCAATAACTCCTTATTGATCTCTTTCACCATGGCCATGGATTTAAAGTGAATATCCACCGAAGGTGCCTTAGATACATCATCCTCTATCAAGGGATAGACGAGTCCCATCTTGGCTATGCACCCATCTCCATAAGCCTCACGATATGCCGAACGATCGCCCACGTGCAGCCTTTATCTAGGCCCATCGAAACGATGTCAAAGCATACCAGTCTTCTTATGAGATGACCGTGACAACCTTAGGTCCAAGGATTAGTTACACCTATCTTGTATGAGAATTCCATTAACATATAACCAAAATGAATTCTCATGGCAAGTCATGTCCAGTGACATGTTCTCCAACATTGGTCACCTATGTACTTGTCTAGGCATCCCCATGCCTATGGGTGTGAGACCCTCATTGCTATCACATATAAAAACATAGCACATATAAGTCTTACCGCAATTGTCAATGTCCATTCTTGACATTGCTACGACTTGGGACGTTTAATGATGTCTAGAAATTATGATGCATCATCTCACATCTTTAAAGATTAATCACAATATTCCTCATATGGACTTCTATCTAGTTTCATTTGGTTATTACAATAATAACAAGAAACTAATAGAATGACTTATTTTGAATTTAAACAACTCCTTATTCAAATAATAAACATGATTACAATTGTCAGTGTACAACATGCCCAATCTAATTGGGTCTAGAGCACCTACACTAACACTGATCTCAAAACGCAAGCCCAATCAATTTTTTGGCTCCGAGCATGCTCCTCAAACCCCAAATTAATTTCAATAATTTCCTAAAATTTTTCAGGATTTTTCTCCATGTTTTCCCATTTTTCTTTTATTTTCTTTTTCTTTTCTTTCTTTCTTCTTTTTTTTTCTTCTCTCTTGTTCATCTCTTTCTTTGCACGTCTGCCAACGTGCACCAGCCGCTCGCAACTTGCCATCGCTTACCACCATCCAGCCTCCGTTGGCCAGCCCCGCCGTCGCCAGCCCTCCCCGACCATCGCACAACTGCACCGTGCCGTCTAAACTATCGCGATCTCGCTGCTAGTGCCGGTCTCCCTCATGAGCGCGGCTGCCATGGCTAACGCTGCTTCCACTAGCATCTTTGGCAGCCTCTACTGCCACCGCCGACCTCGCTACCCCGTCGCCACTACTTGCTAATCGCGACCATCTCGGGCCGCTACAAGGTCACGGCCATGGCCGCAGCTTGCTATTGTGGCCTGTTTCGACTGCCTCTGACCACCATCCCATATCCCGGTCTCTCTCTCTCTTTCCATTCCTCTCGGCCACACTCAACCTAAGCTCTCACAGCCTTCATTTTTAGATCTCAAATTTGAAGAAAATTTCTAGGGCAGCCTCACGCGCATATACATACATATATATACATATGTGTAAATTACACATTTACCCTCTCCAGTTCTCCTTAATTGCACTTAGAGATTTTGATAATTGCACCAAAATTTTTGATAATAGCTCTTGGACCCTCCAAGGTCTGAAAACAATTACCCTCAAGCCACACAATATCTTGATTTATCAAAATTAATAACCGACATTTGTTCGATAAATACCGATTTCATCCATGCGCCCATACAGGACCTTTGTTTCATCCTAAAATCACCACAGGGTTGATCGTTGTGAAAAATCAGAGCCCCTTCAAGGTTTCATTGATTTCCTAGATGTCTCCTACGACAATTCAGTTTTTCAGCCTAAATCATAGCTGTATTTTAGTTGTATCGAAAATCGTCTCAATTCTAATTTCTTTTAATACCATAAATCCTATCTCAGTACGCTCATCAAGATCATATCATTTTCCATAAACATTTGCACTTCGGGGCATTCCCTACAGTCGTTTCGGTACTGATAACTATAAGAAATTATACTTAAGCCCCTAATCTTTTGATAATTTCACCTATGGCCCACATTAAAATTACTCTTAAGCCCTTTTAAAAATCTGGGATATTACAGTTGTCTACAAGGCCACTAATTTCTCCTGAACTCCTTTGCCCTTTCTTCTTATTACATAACTCTTTCAACAGTCCCTTGGTTTCCCTTTTTCTTCTTCTTCTTCCATAACATCTAGAAAGAAATCTTAACTTACCGATTGGTTCTGTCATTCAATTTTAGATCTTATTGCTTTTGTTCTCAATTTTTTTCAATCTAATTAATTATCATTATGATTGAATCTTGTAGGAAAATCTTTTTTTTTTTTACCTTTCTTCTATTATTGTCAAATGCTATTATATTAAGGGTTTCCCAATGAAAATTGAATAGCTATGTAAGCTATAAATTTCTATATTGGTTTCCAATTAATTGTGATTGATTGAATAGTAAATGCTAGATTAATAAGTACAAAGTGTTTTTATCCATGAATTTTGGATGGGCCGTCAACATCAATAACACTTTCAAGCATGCCTAAAATGATTTAGATGTTACAAGTGGCACACTAATGGAAAAATGTTTTTCATTATATATTGAGCATATAAGTTGTGACGATCAAGGAAAAATATGAAGGGTTAATGATTTCACTTTAAAAGGTTTATCATTTCTTTTGTCTTTGTAAGCATTACGAGACAAATATTATTTATTTGAAGTAACTTGTGTTTGTGTTTTCTTGGCTTATGATTTATTAATTGTAGAAAGATGAAGAAAGTGATTGATGACTCAGACAACAATGATGAAACTAAATCTTTAGTTATGAAACAAGTAGAAGAAATTTTGCAAAGCGTACAAAATAAATTCCCAAGTTTTAGTAAGGTTATGCTTTACTCTTATGTTATCAAGGGATTCTGGATGGTAAGTGCAAAATTATTTTTGTTAAAGCTTTACATAATTTGGAGGGAAAAGAGTGTAGTTTGTATTGACTACTCTTAACTTCTTTTGTGATAGATCTTTCCAAGTGATTTCTACAAATTGTATTTTCCAAAGCATGATGCTTCTATAACTTTGGTGGATGAAAAGGAGAAAGTCTTCAAAACAAGTTATTTGGTAAGTAGATATGGGTTGAGTGCAGGATGGAAAAGCTTTGCATTGGCTCACCAACTTATTGAAGGAGATATTTTGGTTTTCTATTTGATCAAGCCTTTAACATTGAAGGTAAAATTTTCACATGTCTTCAATTCTTTTGATGTTCATGCTCATATATTAGAGAAATGATGATGTTGGTGTAATGGTTAGTAGAGATCATCATCCTTTGGTTAAGGAAGAATATTATAAAGATAGAATAATCATCATAGTTAATAAAATATAGATTGTGCACTTGTATGATATAAATTGTTTGTCTTATTTTAAACTAATTAGCTAGCAATTAATTTGGTTGTTTGCAAACATCTTCTGCCTATTTTTCTAGAAAGGTGGAAGGATGGGATATGATACACAACTAGTTATGTTATTGAGAAATCAAATTGCATGCATTGGGGAATTGGAAAATGTCATTATCCAAAAATTACATGTTCATATATCTAGAATATTTTCCTTTGCCAAGATTCCCCCAATGATTCTTGTTAGAAAGGAAAAATATTTTTTTTTCATGGTGAGTATGATATATATCTCTTACTAGTTTACTAGATAAATATTTCCTAACAGTTTAGTTGTTATTTTCTCTCTATAGGTGAATATAGTTAGAAAGTATGATTTAAATGAAGTAGAGGCTGCTTATGCCCTCCTCTATTTAAGATCTTATGGAAATAGAAGCCAGGACGGTATGTCGTTTTCCTTCTTGGTGCTCCTTACTATGTAAAAACCCTTCAAATTTAGGTTATTTAATCTCACATTTGAAATTTCACAGATTGCTATGTAGACCCAAGAAGACTTTGGGAGAGACATTAAAGTTCGATATGAAGTATATGGATCTAAATGAAGATATGACAAATGATAGAAATACATGGAAGTCTAGAATTCATGTAGCCGACCCCACATAGTGGGATAAAGGCTGGATATGTTGTTGTTGTTGTTTGTTGTTGCTATGGTGAAAAGAGCATTAATAAAAGAACAAGAAGTGAGACAGATCATTCTGAAAGTAACAATGACTCTGAGGTTTTGAAAGGTATGAGATTTTAAGACTTATTATTCACTTGTAGAATAAATTAAATGAACTAACAATATATAATGTGTAATGTTTTGATTTATAGGTCTTGAAATCTCCAACAATCATGATGACGAGTTAAGCTCTAGCCAAGCCCCAATTCTGCACGAGTTCTTTTTTAGGATAACAACTAGAAAGCGCTCCTAGTGCCTTGATAGTCCATGCCATTTACATTAAGAAAATTCATGTGGGTTTCTTTTTCACATAAATGCAAGGATTTATTAAAGAATAGACATGATGTAAATTTTTCTAATATGTTTAAAAACAACATTTACATTTATAATGAGATAAGAAGTTACAAATATGGAAATCAAGCCATGCAAGGATTTGTATTTATTCTATTTGAATAGAATATTATTAAACCCATACCTTAAATCCTGCTGACAATCATAGAATAAGAGCACTAAAACATATATAAGGTGAGTTCTTACATAAAAAAATCAAGTAAATATTATTAATGAAACCTCATAGACTAAGTGAATAAACACCACCTTATTTTAGCTATCTATTAATAGATATTCACTTCGATTATTCTCTTAGTACATGATTTATTCAATTTTTCTAGGTCATCACAACAATGCATAAACATGTAAGGATCAAAAGGAGAACTACTATGTAACGTCTTCAATTTTGACATAATAATAAGATTTATTGGAAAAGAAAAATTATAGGGATCCGAAATAAAAAAAAATCATATGTATAAAAAAAGACCCAAATCATTAAGAGTCATTTATTGTAACTCCCCAATAGTATGTTATGGCTACGTATATAGTATATTCTAGGAAATTTTGATCATGTGGGAAATATCTTGGTGGATTGCTTGATGTGTGCAAGGTGTGGCTTTAAGGATTAATGATGAATTATGGAAGACAAGGGAAAGTGGTTGACAAGTCAAAAGAGTAATCAAAGGGGGTGGATTATTCAAAAGTCAAATGGAGAAGGAAACAAGTCAAAATTGGCTGAGTTTGAGGAAGTGGTTGAAATACAGGGTAAATGGCCATTATATTTAAGGAAATTAAATGCAAATGTGGGGTTAAATATGCTAAAGTGGGATGGAAATGAGGAATTAAATTAAATCAAAATGTTAAGTAAATATATATAGAGAAAATGTGTAAAGATGTGGCAATTTGAGGTGGTAGAAGATTGGGAGAGGCTTCTCTAGCTGCTAGGGTTTCTCTCTCCACCATTTCTTTTCTTCTGGTAGCTGCTAGGGTTCTCAAGGAAGGAAATTTAAAGGCAAGAACTCAACTTCTAGCCTTCCTTAGCTTAGAATTTTGTTTTGCCTCTATTTTGTGGTTAAAAAGAGAGGTAAATCTCCATGCATGGGAGCCTATTAGTGGGGTTGAAGGTGAGGAAGGGCTAGGGTTTCTCTCTCCACCATTTCTTTTCGTCTTGTAGCTGTTAGGGTTCTCAAGGAAGGAAATTTAAAGGTAGGAACTCAACTTCTAGCCTTCCTTAGCTTAGAATTTTGTTCTCCCTCTATTTTATGGTTAAAAAGAGATGTAAATCTCCATGCATGGAAGCCTATAAGTGGGGCTGAGATAAGAATTGGTAAAGGAGGAAAATAAGGTAAGTTCTCATCCTTTGTAATATTGAAAGTTTAAAATTTCAACCTTTGAAATGGTTTTTACAAAATTCTCTGTTTTGAGAGCAAAATAGCTACATGGTTTTAATTTACTTCCTTTCTCTTATAATCTTCTTGTGAAAGCTTCCAATGGGATTTATACTCCATACTTTTCTTGGAATGATGCTTCTTTTGCTAGGGTGAAGATTTGGTAAGGTTTGATCCATTTTGCCATGGTTTCGAGTGTGAGAAGCAGAGGATCGAGGTAGATTTTGGTTATGTCTGTCGACAGATGCCAATGCATATGTCGATTGATTGTCCCTGTTTTAGCCCAAATGTGTCCTGCAAGCTTAAAAACCTGTTCTCTCCTCTTCAATCATATTTCCCTATTCTTGAGTGTATTCCATGCATTTTAAACATGGTTATATTATTATGCATGGCATGGTTCATGTTGTGTATAAGTGGTCATATGCATGGGTGTTGTGAAACATAATGTTTATGTTTATGCATGACATGGTTTTGGGAAAGCATATGATACTTAATGTGCGCTACGGACATGATCTACTGGGATATATCTTTCATGGCGTTAAGCCGAAAGCTCGATTGGGCTATAATATCAAACTCATGTGGGACTAGATCCCTTGATATGATTATGTTTATAGCTGAGTTGTAAGAGCATGCACCTTATTCTCTATATATGTTCATTTGTGGCTTAACTCTAGTATACCATGGGTGCGTGTTTTTACATGATCATTGAGCATATGACTTAGCTACTCTCCTCCTCATGTGTATGAATGGAGATATTCATTATTCCCTATGATGTAGTCCCTGATACTCTTGTTACCTTTTGTTCTATTATGCTTGTTGGGCTTTGTAGCTCACTTGTGCTTTCATCATTCTAGGTAAAGGCAAGTCTAAGGAAGATGGGGAGCCTAGTAATGTGGGTTCTAGTGTCTAGATGTGTATAGAGTTGTTCCAACTAGAAGATCCTTGGGGGATTTTGGCATGGTACCTATTTATAGATATTTTGTTCTTTTGAGGGCCATGTGTTATTTTCTTTTAAGATCTTATGGGTGTATGACCCCGTTGTATATGGCAGTATTTGATGTTGAGTTTTGTATATATATCCTTAATGTTGGTTATGGGATGATTGTGGTGTTTTCCTTCATGGCTTAAGCAGGTACCATTATTTTTTACGTTTCCTCTTGGTTTCCTCAGTTGAGGTCGTCATAAGTTTGGTATTAGAGTAGGGTTGGGACAAGTCTTTGTACACGTAGGCATGTTGGGTAGAGTTGGGCTCATGTCTTATGAATGGATGAGAGTTTGGTCAAGGAATTTAAAATGTGAGGTATGCTGGTTATGTAGGAAAGATGAGTGCCCGTAGGGGGCGATCATTCACCCATAGCTGAGGTTGAGGTCGAGCTGAGCTTGCACATGAGTCTTTAGAGAAGCCAAGTGGAGATTGGCGCCAAGAGATAAAGGAAGTGCGAGGGACAATTGCGGGGAAAATAAGGACTATGGAGACGCTTGCAGCTAATCAAGTGAGGCAAGATCAGGCTCACTAAGGGGCCGAGGGAGATCCATCTGGCAGTGACGAGGGGCAGACTTCTAGTCTAGTGGTTTAGGGAATGGGTAGAAATACTGGAAGTCAATTACTTAAGAACTTTATGTGTAATGGCCCGCCTCTTGGAGCTCCCGCTGGGAAAGGAGATCCGTGAGAGAGTCATTAAAGGTTAGGTACATAACATATTCCAATAAGAGCCAACCACATAAATAGTATAGAATCATAAAACTTCACTTATGCACATATACATCTATAGGTTAATACAGTGTTATGTTCTAGCCCATCTACCCATACATTACAAAATATGAAAAGGGCTAAAGGAAAGTACAAAATAAAACTCGACTCCTTGCCCTCAAAACAACTCCCAAGGATCTACAAGTTAGGAAGACATTTGTACACATCTATTACAAGACTCACCAGCAACTATACTCGCCACCTTCCATAGCTTTTTCTTTATCTATACCTGGAATGGCGCAAGAAACAACATGAGCCACAAGGCTCAGCAAGTCTACGAAACAAATATGAAACAAAGCAGGGCCATAACATGATAACCATAAATGAATAAAAAGAGAATCAAAATGGCCAATAGCAAGTACAGGTCACAGGAATAAAAATAGCCTGAACGTATATCATCTGCAAGATCGTCTCACCAAGATGGAACAATAGTGCGAATAACACGGGTAAGATAGTGTAACGACCCGTTAGAGGGCCCAGTATTTATTCAGAATTATTTAATTAATTGTTAAAGTATTTAATTAAGAGATTTTGAAAATTAATTATTTAATGTGGCAATTTGGAGATTTTGAAGGAAAAGAATAGCATTTATTTCTTTTTAATGTTGGAGTTAAGGGAATTTCCCAAGGTGGCAATTTAGATTTTTAATGGAGAGAATAGTATTTAAATAACATTTAAAGAGCATTTAATTCTAGTTATTTATTGTGGAAATTAAATGCTAGGACATGAAGGTCATTTAGAAATTTGTTATTAGAATTTAATTG
The DNA here is from genome assembly GCA_036245055.1 of Diospyros kaki. Taxonomy (NCBI): domain Eukaryota; kingdom Viridiplantae; phylum Streptophyta; class Magnoliopsida; order Ericales; family Ebenaceae; genus Diospyros; species Diospyros kaki. The sequence continues at coordinate 13,438,566 of BSEG01000003.1, forward strand.
TTAATTAAAGTTAGATTGATTAAGGGATTAAGATAATCCATAAGTGAGATGGTTTTTGTTTAAAATCTCCTAGTTATAAGATATCCATATGTGAGATGGTTTTGGGTTAAAGTTTCCTAGTTATATTAGGAGAAGGAATCCATGTTAGAAAGGGAGTAGGATCTAGGGTTTTTATATAGCATTTAATGGCATTTATTTATTGTGAAAATTAAATGCAAGGGCATGAAGGTAATTCTAGAGTTTTATTATTATTTAAGAGTTTTAATAATAATTTTTGTATTATTATTAATTAAGTGAGATTATGTATTTAAAGGAGAATGAGAATCCATGTATGAAATGGTTTTGGTTTAAAGTCTCCTAGTTATATTAGGAGAAGGAATCCATATTATAAAGGGAGTGGCATCTAGGGTTTTTATACCTCTATATATAGAGCCCATTAGCTTAGCTTTTCTTCACGCCATGTGAAGAACCAAGAGGCTAAGAGATAGTAAAGGCTTGCTAGAGTCTTCAGGATCGCTCCAGAGTTCGATCAGAGAGTTCTATCAGGCAAGTATTCTTCCTGTAATCCCTTCCATTACAGGTTCATATCAGTTTTGATTTCAGATTATTCCAGTCCTTTGTTGTAGTTTTCAGATTTATATCAGAAAGCAGAGACGTATATATATGCATATAACAGTGAAGTTATAAGCAAGTTCTATTATTCCTTATCCATTTTAGATTGCAAGTTCCATTAATCCTCATCCATTTTGGATTGATAGTTTTATTAATCCTCATCCATTTTGGATTGCAAGTCCCATTAATCCTCATCCATTTTGGATTGACAGTTTTATTAATCCTCATCCATTTTGGATTGCAAGTTCCATTAATCCTTATCCATTATGGATTGCAAGTTCCATTAATCCTCATCCATTTTGGATTGCAAGTTCTATTAATCCTTATCCATTTTGGATTGCAAGTCCCATTAATCTTTATCCATTTTGGATTACAAATTCGATTAATCCGTATCCATTTTGGATTGCAAGTTCTATTACTCTAAGTTCTAATATTTGGATACCTTGTATCGTATCCGGATGTATCTAAAGTTCTTCGAGTATGATATTCAGATGGTTTGTTTATACATCCAGAGATGTCGAGATAATATCCAGATGTCTCGTCTGATATCCGGATGCCTCCCTCAAAAGTTGATTTTTTCATTCGAATAGTCCGTAGTTATATCCGAATGCATCAGTGAGATATCCGGATGACCAGAATCATATCCGGATGTCCTAGTTCATATCCGAATACACCCCAGCATATCCGAATAGCTTCTACTTTGAATATCAGTGTATCTGGATGAGCCTTCTTCATATCCGGATGTCTTTCATCATATCTGGATATTCTTCCTAATATCTGGATGACTTTTCCAAAAATCCAATTTAGCTTCCAGTGAGTCCTAATTCAAGTTTAATTCAATTAATGTATCCAATACCTTCCAACATTGAATTCATAAGCCAGAACATGACAAGTTAATCATACTCATACCCTAAATCATAGTTCGTTGAATCTTTGTATTCTAATATATAGATGAAGATCATATCATGTTTAGTATTATTTTAACATGATCAGCTTTATTTTGTGAGATTATGTGTATACATTTTGGTATGAGCATTGAGCATGACTTTATATGGAGCACTACATATCGTGTGCTAGCATTTATGTGAGCATTGCATTGCATTATGCGCGCCAGGCGGCTTGTTCGCGGGGATTCTATCAGTTTCAGTTTCAACTTAGTTTATGAGTTGCCCGCCTAGGGGCCACCAGGGGGCTAGGGGTATATTGTCCACAGTATGTACTTACAGTTTTTATGTATGCAGGTTTCAGATCAGACAGGTATGTATTATCAGATTATGTGGGCCTATGAGGCAAAGTTGCATACCTGAGTTTAGTTTACAGTTTATGTGCATTACATTTTTATTAATGCAAACAGACAATGATTATACAGTACAAGTTCAATCAGTTATTTATCAGTATCGATATTCTTCGATTCAGCTTCAGTATTCTTTCCAGCTTATTACTTGCTGAGCTTTTGTAGCTCATCTTGTACTCTTCACCCCTCCAGGTTCTAGCAGGGGAGTATCAGATGTGGGGCCTAGCAGCAGTGTTCAGTAGTGTGTGTATGTGGAGCCGCTCAAGATAAAAGATGTCTGGGAGTCTGTTGAGTTTTGTAGCGTTTTGTTAGTTTAGATCTATTTACATTTCAGTTGAGGGATTGTCCCTTAGTCAGAGTTTATTCTTTTCAGTTTGTATTGACTCAGAGATTTTACTCCAGTTGATTGAGATGTTTAGTCATGGTATCAGATTTCAGTTATCAGTTAGTTTTATTTTATTTTCCCCGTAGCACCTCTTCTTGGGCAGTTCTAGGAGAGGGGGTGTTACAGTATTGGTATCAGAGCGGTGTTTTGAGAAGTCTCCCGTACACACATAGGATGTTGGGTAGAGTTAAGACTTGTTTCCGTCAGTTTGATATGTTGGCCCAATTAGCAGTATCCTTACCCTAAGTGTTGATGCAGAAAGATGAGTAATAGAAGAGGATGACCCCATGCTCGCAGTCAGGTTGTTTCTATTCAAGTTGAAGTTCCAGTATCCATGCCTGATTTTCCAGGGGAGTCTAGTAGTGATATATGGCAAGGAATGGCCTAAATGCAAGGTATGTTATTAGGAGTGATGAGGGTGGTAGATACTCTAGTTACTAATTAGGTAAGGGAATCACAATTTCCCCAAGAAGCAGGAGGTAGTAGAGGCGATAAGCCAGTCGCTCCGACAACTCCAATTGTGGAGGTAAATACAAGGAGTCAGCTATTAGAGGTTTTCATGGCCTTCCGACCACCAGCATTCCAGGGAGGCACTGATACAACAATGACAGAGAACTGGATGCTATCAATAGAAAAGCATCTCTGATCTATTAGTTGTGCGGATGACCGACGAGTACGACTTAACACATTCATGTTCAGAGGCAAAGCTGAGAGTTGGTGAAAGACCACCTCCCAAAGGTTTGGTAATCAAGAACCCAAATGGATTGAATTTGAGCAAGTGTTCAAAAACGCTTATTACCCAGCATGGGTTAAGGACTAGAAATTTTTTTGAGTTCGTTGAGTTGGTATAAGGTACCAAGACAATGGCCCAATGTGAGGTAGAGTTTACAGCCTTGACTAGATAGGACTTATAATTGGTGTCCACTGAAGCTAAGAAGGATGTTAAATTTCAGAGAGGATTGCGTGTTGATATTTGCCACGCTTTTGGAGGAGCTTAGAGTGTGGATTATACCACGGTAGTTCAACAAGCATATGCTATCAAGATAGATGTTTGAGAATTGTGAGATCGAGGTACATGATAAGAAGCTATTTGGAGACTTAGAAATTCTTGATGTTAGGGATTTTGATTTGAACCTTGGCATAGATTTGTTATCACAACATTATGCAAGAGTTGACCATCGATGGAAGATTATAGACTTTGATCTACCTCGATAGCCGGTTCAGATATACAGAGGAGTCAAGCCTATGACTACGATTCCTATGATCTCAATGATGAAAGTAGAGAAGCTGTTGTGTGATAGATATGAGCTTACCTAGCTTTTGTTACTTTAGATGAGGGAGCCAATAGGAAGTTGTTTGAGGTGCCAGTTGTACGAGATTTCTAAAATGCTTTCATTGATGAATTACTAGGATTACCTCCTTAGAGAGGAGTAGAGTTTACTATTGAGTTATTACTTGGTACACAGCCTATTTCTAAAGCTCCATATCGAATGACACCTAATGAGCTAAAAGAGTTGACAGCCTAGTTAAAAGAATTAATAGAGAAGGATTTTTATCTGACCCAATTCATTCTCGTATTGCAAGTTGAATCAGGTGACAGTGAAGAACAAGTATCCTTTTCCCTCGAGTAGATGACTTATATATTAGACTAGTTACGAGGAGTTAAAGTGTTATCAAAAATATATTTAAGATCAGATACCATCAAGTATGAGTTACAGATGATGATATTCAAAAGACTACTTCCAGAACTCGCTATGGACACTATGAGTTTGTGGTGATGCCATTTAGGTTGACGAATACCCCAGCTATTTTATGGATTTAATGAATTGAGTTCTATGTGAATACCTAAATTGCTTCATTATTGTCTTCATAGATGATATTCTAGTTACTCACCCAGTGTAAAGAAGAATACTAAGTATCTTACTATAGTATTGCAGAGGTTTAGAGAGAAGCAATTATATGTCAAGTTTAGCAAGTGTGAGTTTGGTTCACTTAGATTGGATTTCTTGGCCATATGGTGTGTGGAGATGGTATTTTAGTGGATCTAGATAAGACTAAAGCAGTTATGGATTGGGTAAGGCTTACGACACTGACCGAGATAAGTAGTTTTCTATGTCTAGCAGGCTATTATAGGCGATTCTTTAAGGGATTTTCTCGTTTATCTTCCCCTATGACTAAGCCAACAAGAAAAGGAGAGAAGTTTGAATGGAATGTTGCGTGTGAATGTGCTTTCTAAGAAATGAAGTAGAAGTTGACTACTGCACCAGTCTTAGTTATACCAAGAAGTGGACAGAAATATTCCATTTACAGTGATGCCTCCCACTTAGGATTGGGATGTGTATTGATGTAAGAGGGTCGAGTTAATGCCTATGCTTCAAGGCAATTGAAGAAACATGAGGTGAATTACCCCACTAATGGTTTGGAGTTGGCAGCGGTAGTATTTGCATTGAAGATATGATAACCCTATTTATACGATGAGAAAGTTGAGATTTATACAAATCATAAGAGTTTACATTATCTTCTATCCCAGAAAGAATTGAACATGAGACAGAGACATTGAGTCGAGTTATTTAAAGACTTCAACTGTGAGATTCTATATCATCCACTAAGGGCTAACGTAGTCGCTGATGCTTTCAGTCGACAATGAGCTTTTATGGCTATGATAATGGTATAAGAATGGAAGTTATTGAGGAAATTAAGTGCTTTATTTATTTCAACCCTAGAGGATAGATCAGTGATGAGTTGCGCTTGTATGAGGGTGTAACCCGAGTTATTTGATTTAATCAAGAACCAGCAATCAAAAGATGAGAAGTTGGCACGGATTTTAGCAGATATTGAGAAGTTTTTTCCTTTAGGATATACTATATGGAGTAATGGAATACCCTTATTTCAGGGACAGATTTGTATACCCGATAATAGAAATTTTAAGCAAGAGATTTTCAATGAAGAAACATGTAGCCAAATATATTTCATAGGGTTTAGTATGCCAGCAAGTTAAAGAGAACATCATAAACCCGTAGGTTTATTAGTTCCATTACCTATTCTAGAGTGGAAATACGATAATGTTGCTATGGATTTTTGTGATGGGTTACCCAGGATGACAAGAGGCTATGATGCTATATTGGTAATTGTCGATTGCTTGACTAAATCAGCCCATTTTCTTCCTTTTAAGAAGACTTACCCATTGAATAGATTTGCAAGAATTTATATTGAGGAGATTGTGAAATTACACGGTGTTCCATCTAGCATTTTATCAGATCGAGATACTCATTTTACTTCACTAGGGTCTTAGTTGAAGTTTAGTACAACATTTCATCTGCAGACAGATGGTCAATTAGAAATGACTATTAGGACTTTTGAGGACATGATGAGAGCTTGTGTTTTAGATTTCCAAGGTAGTTAGGATGAGCATCTACCTTTGGTAGAATTTGCCTACAATAATAGTTTCCATTCAAGTATTAGAATGTTCGTATGAGGCTTTGTATGGGCGACCATGTCGATCGCCGATATGTTGGGAAGAGATTGATGATAGGGCTTTATTAGGTCCTGAAATTGTTGAGTAGGCGTCAGAAAATATTCAAGTTATCAAAGCTAGAATGAAAACAAGCCCAAAACAGATAGAAGAGCTATACAGATAAGCAACGACGAGACCTCAAGTTTGAGGTAAGTGACCATGTTTGGTTGAGAGTCATGCCTATTAAAGGAGTTCACAGATTTGGCGTAACAGGGAAGCTTAGTCCCCGTTACGTTGGTTCGTTAGAGATTTTCAAATGCATAGGGACTTTGGCATATGAGTTAGCTTTGCCACCTCAGTTGTCCCATGTGCATAATGTGTTTCATGTTTCGATGTTGAGTAAGTTTGTGCTAGATCCTCAGCATGTGATTGATTTTCAGACTTTTGAAGTTTGAGAAGATGTGTCTTATGAAGAGATGCCTACCAGTATTCTAGAGCGAAAAGAAAAGATTTTGAGGAACCGATCAATTCCTCCTGTTAAGGTTCAATGGCAATGACACTCGTCAAGAGAGGCGACGTGAGAATTAGAAGAAGAGATGAGGCGTCTTTACCCCTCGTTGTTTGAGTAACCATGTACGAATTTGGAGGACCAAATTCTTTTAAGGAGAGGAGAAATTGTAACGACCCGTTAGAGGGCCCATTATTTATTCAGAATTATTTAATTAATTGTTAAAGTATTTAATTAAGAGATTTTGCCAATTAATTGTTTAATGTGGCAATTTGGAGATTTTGAAGGAAAAGAATAGCATTTATTTCTTTTTAATGTTGGAGTTAAGGGAATTTGCCAAGGTGGCAATTTAGATTTTTAATGGAGAAAATAGTATTTAAATAGCATTTAATTCTAGTTATTTATTGTGGAAATTAAATGGTAGGACATGAAGGTCATTTAGAAATTTGTTATTAGAATTTAATTGTTAATTAAAGTTAGATTGATTAAGGGATTAAGATAATCCATACGTAAGAAGGTTTTGGTTTAAAATCTCCTAGTTATAAGATATCCATATGTGAGATGGTTTTGGGTTAAAGTTTCCTAGTTATATTAGGAGAAGGAATCCATGTTAGAAAGGGAGTAGGATCTAGGGTTTTTATATAGCATTTAATGGCATTTATTTATTGTGAAAATTCAATGCAAGGGCATGAAGGTAATTCTAGAGTTTTATTATTATTTGAGAGTTTTAATAATAATTTTTGTATTATTATTAATTAAGTGAGATTATGTATCTAAAGGAGAATGAGAATCCATGTATGAAATGGTTTTGGTTTAAAGTCTCCTAGTTATATTAGGAGAAGGAATCCATATTATAAAGGGAGTGGGATCTAGGGTTTTTATACCTCTATATATAGAGCCCATTAGCTTAGCTTTTCTTCACGCCATGTGAAGAACCAAGAAGCCAAGAGATAGTAAAGGCTTGCTAGAGTCTTTAGGATCGCTCCAGAGTTCAATCAGAGAGTTTTATCAGGCAAGTATTCTTCCCGTAATCCCTTCCATTACAGGTTCATATCAGTTTTGATTTCAGATTATTCCAGTTCTTTATTGTAGTTTTCAGATTTATATCAGTAAGCAGAGATGTATATATATGCATATAACAGTGAAGTTATAAGCAAGTTCTATTATTCCTTATCCATTTTAGATTGCAAGTTCCATTAATCCTCAACCATTTTGGATTGATAGTTTTATTAATCCTCATCCATTTTGGATTGCAAGTTCCATTAATCCTTATCCATTTGGATTGCAAGTTCCATTAATCCTCATCCATTTTGGATTGACAGTTTTATTAATCCTCATCCATTTTGGATTGCAAGTTCCATTAATCCTTATCCATTATGGATTGCAAGTTCCATTAATCCTCATCCATTTTGGATTGCAAATTCTATTAATCCTTATCCATTTTGGATTGCAAGTCCTATTAATCTTTATCCATTTTGGATTACAAGTTCGATTAATCCGTATCCATTTTGGATTGCAAGTTCTATTACTCTAAGTTCTAATATCTGGATACCTTGTATCGTATCCGGATGTATCTAAAGTTCTTCGAGTATGATATTCGGATGGTTTGTTTATACATCCAGAGATGTCGAGATAATATCCAGATGTCTCGCCTGATATCCGGATGCCTCCCTCAAAAGTTGAATTTTTCATTCGAATAGTTCGCAGTTATATCCGAATGCATCAGTGAGATATCCGGATGACCAAAATCATATCCGGATGTCCTAGTTCATATCCGAATACACCCCAGCATATCTGAATAGCTTCTGCTTTGAATATCAGTGTATCCGGATGAGCCTTCTTCATATCCGGATGTCTTTCATCATATCTGGATATCCTTCCTAATATCCGGATAACTTTTCCAAAAATCCAATTTAGCTTCCAGTGAGTCCTAATTCAAGTTTAATTCAATTAATGTATCCAATACCTTCCAACATTGAATTCATAAGCCAAAACATGACAGGTTAATCATACTCATACCCTAAATCATAGTTCGTTGAATCTTTGTATTCTAATATATAGATGAAGATCATATCATGTTCAGTATTATTTTAACATGATCAGCTTTATTTTGTGAGATTATGTGCATACATTTTGGTATGAGCATTGAGCATGACTTTATATGGAGCACTACATATCGTGTGCTAGCATTTATGTGAGCATTGCATTGCATTATGCGCGCCAGGCGGCTTGTTCGCGGGGATTCCATCAGTTTCAGTTTCAACTTAGTTTATGAGTTACCCGCCTAGGGGCCACCAGGGGGCTAGGGGTATATTGTCCACAGTATGTACTTACAGTTTTTATGTATGCAGGTTTCAGATCAGACAGGCTTTTCACCCAAACTATCAACCCTTTAAGGCAATAGTTGACTGGCAAAACTCTTTACACCCATCCGTCGACTGATTAAGGGAAAACAACCGACCGACAATACCTAAAAAGCCACAAACAACTCACATAACACCCAAAATACATGCAAGCAACACCAAATTCTTGCATGCAACTACACCTTAGCAATAACATGCCATTCCTTTTAGAAATATGGGGTGCATCAAGTCCCCATTTAGACCCTAGGCACGGTTTATAAAAAATAAAAGAAAAATGACAAGAATTGCAACCAACTAGGTTTGTACAAAACCTCCTTCCAATGAAGGGTTTTATGGAAACTTAACCCGAAAATGTTTAACTCAAAATCACAAAGAAAGAAGAAGGTCACACACACATCAACAAGATTCCAAAAGAAGCCCTTGACATGGAAAAGAGATAGAATAGGAACTTGCCTCAATGGTTAGATGAATCCGAAGAAGAAGACAAGCCACGAACCAAGCTCACGAAACCAACTTCTACTTCATCAACCAATCTCTTCTTTAGCATCAACAAAATGGGGATGAAGGAGGAGAGTCGGTGGAGAAAAAATAAGAAGAAGAATCGAGAGGAGGAAGAGAAATGAAGAAGATTACACACAAAGCCATATATATATACTTCTCCCATTTTTCCCATTTGCCCTTGCACTTGCCACTATTTACATGGTTGTCACTCCCCTTTTTCCTCCTTTAAATTAAATAGAGATAATTATATATATATCCACACACACAGACCCAGCCAAGAGCCCCATTTCTCCTTAAATCCTAAGGCTTAATTCTTGACTTTTCCATAACTTCTCACTCCTTTTGATTTGGAACATTCAACCCACATGTATTCCATTTCATTTTTCACTTTTCACAACACTTAGAATATTTTTAACCTTCTAAATCAACTTACCAAAATATAGCACACACCACCAAGGCCAACATACTCTAGACCCCATGTTGGGTTGTTACATTATGGCACTCAAACCACCTGAATTTTATGGAAGTATAGATGTTGTGGACATGGAGACCTGGACATTTTCTATCGAAAAGCATCTCCAGATTGCGGATTGTACTGATAGGTAGAGTGTATAATTAGCTACCTTTCTTCTAAGAGGCAACGCCATGGGAGATTGTTCGATAATGGTTTGGGAATCGAGAGCCATTGTGGGCGAAATTCCAGGTAGCATTTAAGAAGCACTTCTTTCTCGACTAGATATAGGAGCAGAAGACATATAACTTTATCAAACTAGTGTAGGGGGCAACATAGTAGCTTAGTTTGAGGCTCAGATTTAATATTTATAGAGGCCAAGAAAGCAACCAAGTCTCAGAGAGGCCTTCGAGCAAAGATTCGGCATGCTATGGCTAGAGCGAGGATCTTGTATTTCCCTACTATTGTACAATGGGCATATGCTATTAAAAGATATTTAAATGAATTCAAGAGTAGCCAAGAACCACGAAAAGGAAGTGGTAGGCACAACTAGTGAAAGGTATGGTAAATCCTCCACTATGTAACATGTGTAGAAAGAGGCAGGGGGAACCTGTCATTTTGGGGGTAGTGTGTGTTACTTGTGTGGACAGATGGGACACTAGCGTAAGAATTTCCCAGTGTTAGGGGGTAGTGATCGCGATCAAGGATGCAAATGGGACTATTTTTCGTGTGGCCAGAAAATACACCGAGTGGATAGTTCCCTACGACCATCCTAGCCTCGGTTTGGAGGATAGCGATTTGGAGGGCAAGGACCTAGATTTAATCAGAGACTGCCTATACCTAGAAGAGTGGTTCAGCAGACAGCAACACCACCAGCACAACAACTTGCAGCTTCTGATAAACCCCATGTGCAAGGGCGAGTTTTTGCCCTCACGACAATTGATGCTGAGAAGGGTAATGAGATGGTGCAAGGTATTCTTTCCTTATATAGCATAGATTAACATGTGCTTTTTTACACAGGTTCCACTCATTCATTTATTGCTCCACATGCCACTACAAAAAAATCAGCATTTAGTAGCGGTTTTGTTTGCATTTTAACCGCCGCTAAGTAATTTAGCTGCGGTTTTGAAAACTGCCGCTAAGTCAGCCGTCGCGGAGCATTTAGCGGCGGTTTTCAACAATCGCTGGAATAACCACCGCTAATTTTAAATTTTGCGGCGGTTTTAGAAACCGCCGCTAAATAAGTTATTTAGCGGCGGTATTCAAACTGCTACTAAAAATTTTAAAAAAAATTAAATTTTTAATTTTAGCAGCGGTTTCGAAACCGTCGTAAAAATTAATAAAAAAATTAAATTTTTAATTTTAGCGGCTGTTTCAAAACCGCAGCGAAAATTAATAAAAAAATTTAATTTTTAATTTTAGCGACCGTTTCAAAATCTCCGCGAAAATTAAAAAAATATTAAATTTTTAATTTGCCATCGCAGGCCAACCCAGCCCGCCCAGCCCCTCGCTCGCTTATGCGCCACGTGCCCGCCCAACCCTTGCACGCCACATGGCCGCTTGTGCGCCGCGCGCCACGTGGCAATGCTGGAAATTAAATCCCAGCGCACTTTCCCCTCCCCAAGTTTCGGACCTAGGACCCTTTGTGCACGCGTGCGCACGCGAACAGCCTGATCTGCGAAGAACCCCTTAACATATATGCACACATATATATTATATACTAATTTAACAACTAAGTTTCAAAATTATATTTTATATTTTTTAATATATATTAAAAATATTTATTAATTGATTATTTTTTAAAAGAATAATATAATAAATTAAAAATAAATTATTTGAGTTAAATTAAATAAATTAATTGATTAAAAATAAAAAAGAAGATTTTATATATTTTTTAAAAATTATTAAAATTTTGTTAAATTTATTTTATTTTTTTAAATTAGATTTTTAATGAATTTTTCTATTAATTTAAATGCAATTTTAAATTTATTTTTAAGATTTTATATTTATTTTTATTAATTTAATTTTTAATCATTTTCTTAAGAAAAATTTAATTTTTTTAATGAAAATAATGAATTTTAATATTTAAGGTTTTTATTTAATTTTAATTTTAATTTTAATTTTTTTTAATTTAGCGACGATTTTCAAAAACTGCCGCTAAATTTAATTTTTTAATGAATTTTGCGACGGTTTTTGAAAACCGTCACAAATATTATTTTATTTTTAGTTTCAAATTATTTAATGTTTTGAATTTATGGCAATTTTTCAAAAACCGCCGCTAAATTTAATTTTTTTAAAAAATGTTATTTTAATTTTAATTTTAAATTATTTAATTTTTTTAAAATTTAGTAAAAAAACCGTCGCTAAATTTAATTTTTTTTGAATTTTGTGGCAGTTTTCAAAACCGTCGCAAATGTTAATTTAATTTTAATTTTAAATTATTATTTTTTTAAAATTTATTGCCGGTTTTTCAAAAACTGCCATGAAACAGAATTTAATTTTTTTTTATTTAATTATTTTTTAAATTTAGGGACGATTTTTTGGAAATCGCCATAAAATTTTAAAAAAACTGCTACAAAATACCATGTTTTGCGGGTATTTAGGTCAAAACGATAATGTTTTAGGAGTTTCGAGGGTCAAATGAAATATTCTAAACTTGGGAAACTTAGTGGTATATTTGGATTTATCAGGGGTGTTGTGAAAAGGGCAGAATTGTCATTTGAAGAAAACAGGGGTCAAAGTGCAAAAAAATGAAAAATTCCATAGTGTGAATGCGTAGCAAAACGACCGCTGCAAATCTTCGCATGTGGAGGCCGATCTCGGCGATGGGACGGCCGGGGAGGAGCTGGGGGAGGTCGTATACGGCGGTGGGTTTCTTGTAGGCCAATCCATGGCCGTTGATTGGCCGAAATCCGGTCGGTTTTTGGGTATAAAAGGGGGCTGAGGGTTTCGAACTTTTGGGCGTGAATTCGACCTTGTTTTCGAATGTTTTTGGGAGAGTGATTAAGGGGTTTTTGATCCTTGCATCAAGGAGAAGAGTTTGGGAGCAATTTGGAGCATTTTGGTGTTCGTTTGAGGCTAGTTCGAACTCACCCGAGGAAGCGAGGCGGTCCTCCTTGCTGGACCTGCAACTGCCGATTTGGCAGCTTTTCCGGCGTCCTTTCGGCTGGGAAATGGTGCCATTCGGATCGACATCGAGAGGGCTTCGAGAGGGTATGCTCAGATCGATCATCGGAGGGGTCATCGCCGGCCGATCTTGAGGAAGAAGATGACGCGTGTGGCTGCACGCGCCAGCTTTCACGCGCAGCCACGCGCTAGGCACGTGAGAGCGCGTGCCAAAGGGAAGTATCTTGGCTTGAGGTTGAGCACAACTTCAAGTATTTGAGGTTTGGCACGCAAACCGAGGCGTTGCACGAGGATCGAGGTGATCTGAATACATTCGAGGTGAGTGGTCTGATCCTATCTTTACCTTATCTTGAAAACATGTTGGAAGGTGTATAGTGGGTTCAGGTGGGCGGTGTTACCCTCCCGAACTTAGGTTATACGCAAATGGGACCAGTTCTAGTGAGCGGTTTTACCCTCCGGAACTTGGGTTGTTCTGCGAAAGCATTTCACTTATTTATTTATGTCATCATTTGCATATTGAACATGTGATATATTGCATCAACTGTTTTTACTTACAAAAGAGTCGGTGCATGGCGTGTGATTTTCATATCATCGGGGTATTGATATTCGTGTCAATGTTGTTTTCTGTGTGGGATGGGATGGGATCTACTTGAGATTGGGACAATGTTAATCCAGGTGAACGGGTGTCACACTGGGGCACTCGAGGGAACAATGTTAAACCAGGTGAACTGGTGTCACGACGGTGCACTCAAGGGATTAATATTAGACCAGGTGAACGTGTGCCACAGTGGGACATTCGAGGGATTAAGTATGTCAGGGTGATGTCTCAAGTTAGACGTGTCTTGCATGTTGTCGTTTGTCTGAGTATGCCATGATTGTGTGTCTCTCATGCATTGTATTAACTGTTTCATACCGTCACTTAGATGTTTTATCGTCTAACCTGGGCTATGCCCCTAGAACGTTTAATGTTACAGCCAGGGACTGCTGCAAGGGCAAGGACGTGGTCGGTTAAAGGCCAATGGTGCTTAGTTTAATAGTCATTGTGACGTTTTTAGTATGTATTTCAAGTTGTAAATGAACAACTGTATAGTAGTATTGTTGTCATCTGATCTGTATTACGTTAAGGAAATACCATGTAAGAACTACGATTTTTGTTATTAATATATCCGCTGCGTTGTATAATGTCACGTTTAGTTTAAGATTATTGATCTTGGTAGTTAAACGGGCAAGGCTGGGGTTCTCGGGATTTGTATCTGCATGTGAAGATTGTTCTTGACACACCACGTGTGTGAGCTCGGAGGGAAAAAAAAAAGAAAGAAATCCCGGGAATACCCTTATAGTGACACGCTTGGCGAGACGGGGTGTTACAATTGGTATCAGAGCCCTAGGTTAAAACCCTAGGACGATTTGACTAGGTTGTTGAACTTAGCATGGTTAGAACTATTGAATGAGAACTTAGAACGGGATTATGGATTCTAGGAGACATTCGGAACATAGTCGAAAATGGTATGGAGACTCTAGAAATGTGTAATTTGAGGTTTTCAATTTGAATATACTTTCAGCGTCAAGTGGAGATGAACAAGTTCTACTCATATCTTTTGGAAATTAGGAAGTTAGTGAAGAGGGTCGTCAAAATGAAAGAGATATATGATCCAAAACCTTTAAGGAATAAATACTTTGGTGATTCCGGTACAACTTGAAGTATAGTATAAAATCTCTTTCGGAAGAATCTTAGTGAATTGTGTTAATACCTCCCGATTGGGACATGTTAAATGATGGTGATGTCGTGCCTTGACAAAGATAAGTGAAGTGATGGAGGTTATTAGGAGAACCTGTCGAGGGTGTGAGAAAAAGGAATGACTTGAAGATCTTAAGGTCAAGTTGGATATTCGAATTGAGGACCTAAGAAGAACGGATTCAGTTAGGGCTAACTAATGAAAATCCCGAATGGAGACTTAAGGGGAAGGGAACTAGTAGATCAAAAAGACAATCCCTACTTGAAGATTTGGGGGTTTGTCGGTTGAGATCTTTGAAATTATTAATTGGAGAATACTGGATTTTGCTAAGTGATGGAACGTTGAATCGAGAGTTAGCATCCAACAATATGGGTCAAATGTAAGGTTGGTTCGATAAACCATAACTGAGGATTCGTAAGATCTAGAAACTATAAATTGGAGATCATTAGTCAAAATCCTTTACACTAAATGTTGGGATATCTGGTGATTAATAAGAGTAAACGAGTTAGGATGTTTAGTTTGATATGACATAATCTGATGATAAATTAGGTTTGTGAATAGATGATATGAAAAATCGAGGGTAAGAATGACTTGATATAAATCTCGAGAAACGATCTACAGTAAGCAACCTAGGATGATTCGATAAGAGCTTGAGAATAAAAAAATTTGAGTTAAGAATCTAAAATTGTGGATAGGGATACTGAGACAAAGGATCAAAGATTGAGGACAAAGGAAATAAGGAAAGATTGCTATAAGGAAACAGTGTGTGTTAATTATTCAAGGGTAATGAGAGTTAGGTATAGCTTTGAGACTTATGGAAGTTTTAAATAGAAGGAATAATTGTATCGAGGACATTAACCTAGGATCAGACGAGGAAAACAAATCGGAACTAAATGAGAATCGAATTCTTGTTGAGGTGTTTAAAAGATTTTCTCGAAAAAATTTGGCTTGTATAAAGTACTCCAGGTAGAATTTCCCTTTGAAATGAAATCTTAGAATGTAATCTCAATCTAATTTCCTTATTAATGGTCACTACTAGACAATGAGGGATTGATTGTAAACCAACCATAGTTAGGATCAAGGTACAACCGAAAGTTATTAGGATGTAGAACGTAAAGTTTGCATGTTTTAAGGATTAGAATTTTCCCTTGGCAGTTGAAAGAATCCTTTTGACTTATAGAGAATTTGCAAAATGGAACCTTACTTGATGATTTTGAGATTGTAAATAATATAGGGAACAACGATAGATTAGAGATTTGTGATTTAAAACGAACCTTGGAAATTAAAAAAAAAAAAATCTTGGGATAAGGGAATTATGCATATAACTATTGAGGTTGCTAAAAGAAAATTTACGTGTACCATATATACTTGGAGATAAAATGGTATTTCAACCTGTGGAGACGATTATATTTTAAGACGATTATATTTTAAGCTTGAAATGACTCTAGCCGATTTAAGAAGATACAAACTCAAAGAAAATAGTTAGCATAACGATGATTATCAAGGACTGAGAGGTAGTCATAAAAGTCTTAGTTTGAGTTTTAAGGCACCGAGCAATGAGATAGGCTTGCTAAAGCTTGATTAAGCTCGTAAAGATATCTTGGGATTTGATTAGGTCTTAGCAAAAGTGAAGTTGGTCCTAATAGATTCAAAGAAATAGGAATGATTGACATAACGACCTGTATAGTGAGTGTTAGTTGAAAGTCAATCGTGGAATAAACATATAAGGAGAATGAAATTTCTAAGCCAATCTTGTGATAGATTAAGCATACGGCCGTGACGAGAATATGGTTGAACGATCTAGTATAAGTTTAGAAAATGATAAACTGGAAATACAATTGATGTTGGAGTGTTTGATAAATTATGAACGTCTGCAAGAGTAGCAACAAGAGCACGAGGTTCCGTCACATGCGTACCAAATTTGGAAAGTAAAAGAGATTAAAATGTGAGAAAGAAATCTGAAGTCTTAGGAATGGTTAGGACAAGGGTGCTTGATACGATTGAGTGTTACTTTGGAAAAGAACATTAGGAATCCAAAAGATCAGGGAGTTAGATTAGTACCAATAGAACCACTGTAGCTCTCAGAGATGGAATGAGGAATTCTAGCATAACGATAACACCATTGGTGTTGGTCTGTAACAATGGATCTGAGCCTAGGGACCAAGGTAGAGGACTGGTGGTTGGCTCGCGGTTTGGGGTGTGATACCTACGAGTCGGAGCAACACAGTGAACTATGGAGACGGTCAGGTGCCAAAGTTTGGGCGACACTGAGGATGTTATGTATGGTTTAGAGTCCAAGTTCCAAGGGACCAGAGCATCGTGGCAGGATATCTAAATCATTATGGAAAAGTTGAAGGATTGGAAGATGACCTAAGCCGGTTAATTACTATGTGGAATATGGTAGTCGATAATCAAAAGAGAATCGAAAGAAGGAAAAGTAATCTCGAGTGACGAAACAATGTTGGACAAGCTGTTAACGGAGATTTGTAAAGGATTCTTCTAGGATAATTACATCCATGATAGAAATTCGTGAAGTTAAGGTTACCAAGAAGAGAAGAGTGCGCTCAAGAAATTTAGGAGTTGTGGTGAAATAGTAATTGTGTACATAGGCCAAGGTAGGTTCTAATCAGGAATGGAACGATCCTTGATATAAGCGTGAGTTGCGAACTTACTTAGGTAAATGTGATTCCTAAATGTGGCATTTGGAAGAAATTTAACCCTAGTTATTGACTTAACTTTTAGTTTCGTGTGCTTATTGGCACACACCCTAGGAATTGTGAACAATTGGCTCCAAATTAATTGTTTCGAACCTTGCCTTCGGTGACGTAAAAAGATTGGAGTAATAGTAAGTATACCTGGGTACCCTTGAGAACATGAGTTGACGGATTAAAAGAGACAAATTCAACATAAAGATATGGTAAGTTATAAGTTGATAAGTAAATGAAAGTGTTTATCTTTCCAAGAGACATGTTATGATTTGAGGAAACATATAGTAAGCTGTTATAAAGGAAGACGTGAGTTTCTAGTTTCACTACGAAAATTTTATTTGGATTGTAAGACAGTAGGTTAAGTTATTAAAGTTATGCTAGGTGTTGCTAAAGACCCGGTGAGAACCAAAAGTTCTCCAATAAGGTTTTCATTTAAGGAGTTGTGTGAAAACTAGATCACTTAAGAAGGACGAGATTAAATCTATTCCAAGAATCAAGGATAATGGGGATTTTGTTTAAGCCAATAAAGAGATTATTTCTCATGTGGAGAAATATGGAAAACACCGTTTAGATGAAATAGAACATTTAGCGATACTGAGTTGAGGAGCCACAAATGAAGGACGTATATAAGTATGGAAGGTTGTCGATAAATGAAACGACATGGGAGTTCTATGCTGAGATAAACTGATTTGATTGATGGTATTTAAAAAGAAAAATAGTAACATATCAGGATGTTAGGCTGTTGTAAGAAAAATTATTTTTTTTAGGAGACCTAATTGGATAATTTGCATGACCAGCTGTAAGAAGCTAAGAAATTACCCCTAAAGACAATATGCGATCAAGATAATTGAGAGAAAGATACGCTGAGTAAGTCCAATTTTATCAGTTTTTGTGCCATCATGGCAGCCGAGTTAGTTCAATCTTGGTGTGATCGTTGGGTTGGGAGATTTAGGAGCCAGATAAAAAGTAATTTGAGAACACGATTGGGAATGGTGTTAGGTTTTATAAGTTGTTTTGGGACATGTATAGCCGCTGGTGCACAGCTACAACGGGATATTCTGGGAAAATAAGTAAGATGCTTTGTAAGCATGGATCATGTTAGAATGTAAGTTATGAATGATTGCTAAGGAGTAGGAGTGGTATCTATGACATTTCAACTGGGAGTCATTAGCAATAGTGGTGATACAATTATCACGAACAAAATTTCGAGGACGAAATTTCTTAAGGGGGGGAGAATGTAATACCCAGGAAAAATTAAGGGTATAAATGGAATTGGCAGAAAAATAAGACTATAGGGTACACTAACACAGCTCTAGATGACCAAATTAGTCGGAGGGAGTACCCCGGACCCTAGATAGCCAAGGAAAATGGTATAGTATCGACGAGCGATTTAAACTATGATTTTTAGTGATGAAATAAATTAGATCAGGAACAGTTTTCGGTACAGCTGTTGACCGAGCTGAGAAAATCGAATCGACGTAGGAGACATCTGAAATGTCAACAGAGCATGTCAAGGACCTATATTTAATGTGTAGAACAACCCTTAAGCGATTTCGGGTTGAATTAAATGGATTTAAGGTCAATTTGACCAGCCGGGCCTAAGTGCAGTTTTCTAATTTTGCCCGAGGGAGGTCAAAACGATAATTTTTCAGGAGTTTCGAGGGTCAAATGAAATATTCTAAACTTGGGAAACTTAGTGGTATATTTGGATTTATCAGGGGTGTTGTGAAAAGGGCAGAATTGTCATTTGAAGAAAACAGGGGTCAAAGTGCAAAAAAATGAAAAATTCCATAGTGTGAATGCGCAGCAAAACGGCCGCTGCAAATCTTCGCACATGGAGGCCGATCTCGGCGATGGGACGGCCGGGGAGGAGCTGGGGGAGGTCGTACACGGCGGTGGGTTTCTTGTAGGCCAATCCATGGCCGTTGATTGGCCGAAATTCGGTCAGTTTTTGGGTATAAAAAGGGTCGAGGGTTTCAAACTTTTGGGCATGAAATCGACCTTGTTTTCGATTGTTTTTGGGAGAGTGATTAAGGGGTTTTTGATCCTTGCATCAAGGAGAAGAGTTTGGGAGCAATTTGGAGCATTTTGGTGTTCGTTTGAGGTTAGTTCGAACTCACCCGAGGAAGCGAGGTGGTCCGCCTCGCCGGACCTGCAACTGCCGATTTGGAAGCTTTTCCGGTGTCCTTTCGGCTGGGAAATGGTGCCATTCGGATCAACATCGAGAGGGCTTCGAGAGGGTATGCTCAGATCGGTCATCGGAGGGGTCATCGCCGGCCGGTCTTGAGGAAGAAGATGACGCGCGTGGCTGCACGCGCCAGCTTTCACGCGCAGCCACGCGCTAGGCGCGTGAAAGCGTGTGCCAAAGGGAAGTATCTTGGCTTGAGGTTGAGCACAACTTCAAGTATTTGAGGTTTGGCACGCAAACCGAGGCGTTGCACGAGGATCGAGGTGATCTGAATACATTCGAGGTGAGTGGTCTGATCCTATCTTTACCTTATCTTGAAAACATGTTGGAAGGTGTATAGTGGGTTCAGGTGGGCGGTGTTACCCTCCCGAACTTAGGTTATGCGCAAATGGGACTAGTTCTAGTGAGCGGTTTTACCCTCCGGAATTTGGGTTGTTCTGCGAAAGCATTTCACTTATTTATTTATGTCATCATTTGCATATTGAACATGTGATATATTGCATCAACTGTTTTTACTTACAAAAGAGTCGGTGCATGGCGTGTGATTTTCATATCATCGGGGTATTGATATTCGTGTCAATGTTGTTTTCTGTGTGGGACGGGATGGGATCTACTTGAGATTGGGACAATGTTAATCCAGGTGAACGGGTGTCACACTGGGGCACTCGAGGGAACAATGTTAAACCAGGTGAACGGGTGTCATGACGGTGCACTCGAGGGATTAATATTAGACCAGGTGAACGTGTGCCACAGTGGGACATTCGAGGGATTAAGTATGTCAGGGTGATGTCTCAAGTTAGACGTGTCTTGCATGTTGTCGTTTGTCTGAGTATGCCATGATTGTGTGTCTCTCATGCATTGTATTAACTGTTTCATACCGTCACTTAGATGTTTTATCGTCTAACCTGGGCTATACCCCTGGAACGTTTAATGTTACAGCCAGGGACTGCTGCAAGGGCAAGGACGTGGTCGGTTAAAGGCCAATGGTGCTTAGTTTAATAGTCATTGTGACGTTTTTAGTATGTATTTCAAGTTGTAAATGAACAACTGTATAGTAGTATTGTTGTCATCTGATCTATATTACGTTAAGGAAATACCATGTAAGAACTACGATTTTTGTTATTAATATATCCGTTGCGTTGTACAATGTCATGTTTAGTTTAAGATTATTGATCTTGGTAGTTAAACGGGTAAGGCTGGGGTTCTCGGGATTTGTATCTGCATGTGAAGATTGTTCTTGACACACCACGCGTGTGAGCTCGGAGGGAAAAAAAAAAAGAAATCTCGGGAATACCCTTATAGTGACACGCCTGGCGAGACGGGGTGTTACACTTTAGTTTAGTGGAGCCAAGTTTTCAGATTGTGTAAGGATCAAAAAGATATTTTCCATAAATCCTCAGTACTCAGTAGATTTTTAATATGTTATTTTATGCCTGGTTCATCTTTAGCTTGTTATGAGATGAGTTGAAGAAAGGTAAAGGTCACTCGGGTTTTGGGTTTCGTTCTGCTATGCTTCTTTTTATGTTTAGGGACCAATTCCTTGAGTGGAGTGAAGGGAAGGACGAAGCCTAGTCCCTACCTAGGGCGTTTCTTGTTAAAACATCTGGTTGATGGGTGAACAGTCCAATCGATTGAACACCCATGGCACTCGTAGGCGGGAGTAGGTCATCACAGTTGGTATCAGAGCGATTGCTAGAGTTTTGAGTTGAGGATGCCTGGCATAATTTTGATGTAAGTCGGAATGTCCTAGCTATTCAGTTGGGGCCAAGAACGGTTGGTTTGTAATCTCAAGGCTTGGGTGGAAGGTTGATTCAATAGCCTTAAAAGTAGGACATGTGGTTCGAATATGATAAGGATTGGGTTGAGGCGATGAGGCCTGTGATGGTTTAAAGGGTATGCACAAATATTCCTGCTCTAGGAATAAGAAAATTCTATGGGTTGTGATGATATACCTATAAGAGGTATACAGGTCGAGCAATGAAGAACTGAAAACCTAAGTGTGGGTGTTGGTGTCAAGATACCCGAATATGGGAATTTAGGGGATATTAAACATTCTAGGGATGAGAATTTTCTTGAGAGTGAAGTTTTGAGACTTGTGTGGGGACATGAAGTCGAGTCATGACAAGAGTCATGATGGGGCAGGGAGAGCCTGAGGCATAATTAATCTGGGAGGGGATTAGTAGAGAGTCCCTATGTTGGGGAATTGGTCAAGCATGTTTAAGGGAATAGATTTTTTCCTTAGAAGTGGTGTGATAAGATTTGTGTGCTTAAGATAGAGTGAGCTAAAGTGGGAATTATCTCAAAACTCACGAAAATGAGTCTTCAACCGGCCATGAGACAAGCTCCAAGAAGGGGGGGTAAGGTTACTTACATTGAGACTTTGAGTGGAGCGTGCATGTAATGCATATGCATGTCATGGCCAAGGTAGGCATGACGTATGTAGCTTATGAAAGGACTTTGAGGGGAGTCGTGTGTGATGTATGCATGCTAGATGTGTGTAGTAAGAGGTGATAGTATCGTTAAGATGATCCCGAAGGGGATGTACCTAGGGTATGAGTGGACCCTAGCTGGTTCCAAGATGAAACGAGGTCTATCCTAAGGAATGATAGGCTTGTGGAAAAATATGGATCCCAACAGGCATTTGTATGAGATAGAAAAATTCCTAGCAAGAAGAGTGGAGATTTAGAGGAATCCAGATCGAGAATGAAAGAGTTAGGCATGTATTGATATGCATGTGAAAGCCATAGGATATGTTATGAAGAGCCAAGAAACTTTTCATGTGTTCATGGATGAGGGGCCAAACAAACCCTCATTGTGACGGTTAGGGTTAAGTGGGACGTGTAACACCCCACTTTCTTTGGCATGTTATAACTTAGGATAATTTTGAGATAATAATTTTTTTTTCAAAACTAATGCAAAACCATATCATTCCTCGTATCCATTCCAAAATTTTCATACGTCTATCTCAAAAGAGAATCATTATATACATTAAATGCGGAAGCTAGAATCAAACCTAACATCTTAACATTAATCATAAATCAGTTCTTACATCCTCAAAAATAAGGTTATACATCATCATTTCTCAAAACATTCAGAATTCGAAGTAGCAGAACTTAAATACATGAATTACATAATATACATTCAATTCATCATGCACTTTGTGAAAGTAAAGCAAGATCGCTATAGGGTAAGCAACGTAGTTCAAAAATTTTGAACCTTACCCCAATCCCGGCGATTGGATCAATGTCGAAATTAAATCATTCACATACAAATAAAATAAATCTAACCTTTAGATTTTTGAGTCATTTGCGGATTCGAGCCGTCCAAACGTTCGGCCTCTAACTCGTGATACACGGCACGCGTCCGTTGGCAAGGAGAGCGGAATAGGAGTGTTAGCTCCTTCTCTTTTTTGCGACTTGTGTATGGACGGAAAAGAACGCCTACGTTTCAAATCGATGCCAAAAAGAAACGGGGAAGAGTGAACGACAATACATTTTTCAACTCGTGAAAAACTACACCAAAAACTCTCTAGTTTGGGCAACCCATAAAGGGGTATTTATAAGGAGCTCTAGGGTTTCTTAAACCCTAATGGATATGGGCCGGACCATTTATTTTAGTCCAATTAGGAACATAATTAAATGGCCCAAATCTTATTATGGGTTTAAATATAATATTTAGCCCAAATCCAATTTAGCCTAAATATTTAATATTTGACCTAAATCTAATTTAGTTCAAATATAATATTTAATATTTAATATTTAATATTTAATATTTGGTCCAAATTCAATTTAGTCCAAATATAATATTTAATATTTGGTCCAAATCCAATTTAGTTCAAATATTACTTAAGCCCAAATATATTTTATTTCCTATTTGCCACTCTAACAAATAGAAAATTATTAAATTAGAAACTCTTTCCTATTTTAATTAATAGCCATTTTAGGAAACTCTTTCCCTTATGATAACCCCTCGTCATATCAACGTCATTACGTCTCTTTGTTCGTTTTCTGTGAGAACCTACGACGGCATAACTTCTTGCCAAAGTGTCCCACTTAACCATACGTCCGCTATCCTGGTTTAAGCCAAGGATCGGGCCTATTGCGTATGACTCATTAAGGTTCCGAATATGTTGGCAATGTGTCAGTACAAATAAGACAAGATTAGCCTTTAGCAAGGCGTCATGCCTACCTCATTATTCAAAAGGATTCATAATCCGCAAATAACCTTTTACGAGCATGGTTATTGTGTAATTCGCGGATTATGAATCCTTCTGAATAATTGGGTAGGCATGACGCCTTGCTAAAGGTCAATCTTGTCTTATGTGTTCGTACCGACACATTACCAACATATTCGGAAGCCTTATGAGTCATACACAATAGGCATGGTCCTTGGCAAGGCGACATGCCTACCTAATTATTCAGAAAGATTCATAATCCGCAAATAACCTTTCATGAGCATGGTTACTGTGTAATTCGATCCTCTCATCAATGTATCTTATATGATCTCAAGTATGGCAATGTGTTGCTTGATTACAATCACATGAGTTTTCTTCAGTCATCCGAATATCTTCACTTAATAGAAAGTGAATCAATAACTCCTTATTGATCTCTTTTACCATGGCCATGGATTTAAAGTAAATATCCATCGAAGGCGCCTTAGATACATCGTCATCTATCAAGGGATAGACGAGTCCCATCTTGGTTATACACCCATCTCCATAAGCCTCACAATATGCCCAACGATCGCTCACGTGCAGACTTTATCTAGGCCCATCGAAACAATGTCAAAGCATATCGGTCTTCTTATGAGATGACTATGACAACCTCAAGTCCAAGGATTAGTTACACCCATCTCGTATGTGAATTCCATCAACATATAACCAAAATGGATTCTCATGGCGAGTCATATCCAGTGACACGTTCTCTAACATTGGTTACCTATGCACTTGTCTAGGCATCCCCATACCTATGGGTGTGAGACCCCCATTGCTGTTAGATAGCAAAAACATAACACATACAAGTCTTACCGTAATTGTCAATGTCCATTCTTGACATTGTTACAACTTGGGACGTTTAATGATGTCTAGAAACTATGATGCATCATCTCACATATTTATAGATTAATCACAGTATATATCATATGGACTTCTATCTATTTTCATTCGGTTATTACAATAATAACAAAAAACTAATAGAATGACTTTTTGTGAATTTGAACAACTCCTTATTCAAATAATAGACATGATTACAATTGCCAGTGAACAACGTGCCCAATCTGATTGGGTTTAGAGCACCTACACTAACACTTTGCTAACTGTCATTTCATGCCTCATTCATCCTCATTTCTGCTACAATCTCTATCTGGAACATTTGAATATTCCAAGGGCAAAGCCCAAGTTAGATGATGAATCATCTAAATAAGGGATCAAAAACATATTTCGTTCATGGATGCAAAATGTCATTTTTTATTTTATTTCGGTTTGAGCCGGTCGTACTTTATTGCTACTCCCCATTTTTATAATCTCCTTTCTAGGCCGAGGTGTATGGGTGCACCCTTAAAAAAGTAGCAATTTTGGCCTTACGTGAATGCATGATCAATAATATCATCGTGTACATATGGATATTTCATCATCAATACATATAAATGCAATCTACATGACATATTCACATCAAGATATGACAACATGATAAAATCATTTATGTAAAATCAGGTTTTGGGTAGAACGACTTACCTTCTCAAGCTTATCGGGCTACCTCGATATTTGTGCCTTGCCACAAAATTCGTGCACCGTCTCGATTTTCATGTCAACCTCAAAATTCGCACAACTCGCTTCAACTTAAACCTCAAAGCATCCTACTCATCATATTTATTTAAATAAGCATTAAAACCTATTTTTTTATAATTTCTTGCATTTTCTTTATTTTTTTCTTCTATTTCTTCCTGTTTTTTCTCAATAAATCCAACCTAAATATTTCTCAAATATTTTCTCAAACATTTCACTATGAAAATTCATAAAATAATATTCCTGAATTTCTAAAATTTTTTAGAAAATTTTACTTAGTTTAACTTAGCCTCTCAGGCTGCCTCGGTATACGTGTCATATCCTCGAAATGCGTGCAAATCCTCAATTTTCGTGCACCACCTTGATTCTCGCGCACCATCTCGACTTTCATGCCCAACCTTGAAGGGCGTGCCCAAACCATTTTCTCGCCAAAAAATCTAGAATATTAATAAATCTCCCTTTCCTATTTTTCTAGAATTTTTCCTATATTTTTTTCTATTTTCTTTATTTTCTTTTATTTTTCCTTTTTTCTTTTCTCCATATCCTATTCATTTTCTTCCTCCAGCTGCTCTTGCGCGCACAGCCATGCGGCCACTATTTCTTGGCTCATTGCTAGCCTCCGCCCGACCCTCCACCGGCCTCCTTAGCCATGCTAGGCCACCACCGACCTGCACCACACCCGCTGCCACCTACAACAACCTCTCCTGCCTCGTGTTAGTTGTTGAGCTTGTGGCCATAGTGGTCGTGGCTTCGTTGCTTCTGACCGCCACTGACCTCACTAATCGCCCGCACGCCCGTGGCCGCTACCGAGGCTTGCATGTTGGTTGCTCTACCATGCCCTACTCTGCTCGAGCTTACTGCTCGCAAGTGTTGCATTCGCCATGGCAGCCCCAACTTGCTTGTTGCCACGCTACCATAGCCACCTCCAGCTCGTCATGCAGCCCATTTCAGCCACTTTCGGCCACCATTTCGGCCTTCTCTCACTCGAGCAAGCTCTTTTTCTCCCTTTCTCTCTCTCTCTCTCTCTCTCTGTGGTGAACTCTCGGCCTCCTTCAAGCTCTCTTCCCCAGCTCTTACGAGCTCTCTCTCTCTCTCTCTCTCTCTCTCTCTGCAACTTGTTGTTGCTTGCTCTCCTCTTCATTTCTTTTCTATTTATAGAGAACCCACAACAGCCTCAAGCCTGCTTTGGCCAACCACTCCGAGCAAACTCTCAATCTCTCCACAATCTTTCGACGGAAATTAATTTTTTCGCATCCTTTCTGTGGAAATTGCTTACCAATGCTTTTACAATTTCTTAGACAAAATATTCAATTAAAGAGCCAACTCCACATGCATATATTTTAATATATATATTTCACACATTTGATCCCCATAATTTATCTTAATTACACTTGATAATTTCTCAAATTACAAATATACCCTCTAACGTCCAATTAATTTGCATTATGATACAATAAATCCAAAATTAATAATTCGAAACTTACTCGATAAGGACCATTTCGTCTATATGCCATTATCGGACCTTTATTTTGTCCCGAAGCGACTTCAGGATTGTGCTTCCAAAAAATTGGGGCCTCCTTAGGGTTTCCTTGATTTCTCGAGAGTCCCCTACGATGATTCAGTTTTTCAGCCTGAATCGAAGCTATATTTTAGTTATACCAAAAACCATCCCAGTTCTAATTTCTTTTAATACCATAAATCCTATCTCTAGATGGTCGTCGAGACCATATCTATTTTCTTAGACAATTACACTCTGGGGCATTCCCTATAGTCGATTCGACACTTATAACTGTAAGAAATTACACTTAAGTCCTTAATCTTTTGCTAATTTCACCTATAACCCAAGTTAAAATTATTCTTAAGTCTTTTAGAAAATTTGGGATATTACAGGATGCCTAAGGTCATGGGAGATGAGGGATGAATAGACCCTTATTGTGATGTTTGGGGGTCGGGAAGTTGGCCTAAGGTCACGAGATCCTTGAGTAGTTCAAGGATTATGAGTAGGGAATCGAACCTATTCTACGTACAAAATGATGTAGTATTCTATGTGAGTAAATATTACCTAGAAACTAGTTCGATAAAGGAAGTAGAGCTAGTGGGAACATGGCGATGAACCATGATGACAAAGGATACTGGATTCGTGAGGGATGAGTTGGGTAAGTGCATGGAGGCCAAGTTAAGCAAAGTGCATAAAGGCCCAAGTGGGGGCTAAACCCTTTACTTTAGTGAAGGGGTGATGAAATGGTTCGACGAATGTTGAGATCGTATGATGGCTCCAAGTGTTCAGAGAATGGAACCCAAGGAACGAGGAACAACTTTAGTGTATGAATAATGCTACAGGTCATGTCTAACAGTGACAAGTCTAATATTAGAGACCACTGAATGTAGATGGTAGGTGGCCAATGGGTTAGCTCAAGATGAGGGACTGCAGCCCTCTATGTGGAGTAACCAGTCTGCTATGGAGATGATTAAACGTCAAAGATCTAGAACTCGTTGTAGGTTATGTCTAGGCTAGGCTGAGTTTCGTAGGAACTGAAGTATTGTGGTATTACCACTAGCTTGTCATGGCAGTTTGAAAGCTTGTGAAATGAGTGAGTGAAATCTTATGGTATGATGACAAGATACATGATGATGCTCCTTGTTGAAGGATCCCAACACATTTTTAGCTAGAGTTGATTGTGATTAATCTAGTAAATTGGGATGATGGACCTAATGTGACATTACGGCAATGTGAGAAAATAGGGTTGATTGGAAGAGTTGGGAAACGACCCTAGGACATTAGGTGAAGTAAGTGCCATGGAAGGCTAGACTTACGAGTTATAAGCCAACCATGAGATGGGAATACTGAAACGTGTGATGGTTTCAGGTATAGGGATCTCTAAACCTGTGATGCGAGTTGTGATAGGAT
Organism: Diospyros kaki; assembly: GCA_036245055.1. Lineage (NCBI taxonomy): Eukaryota > Viridiplantae > Streptophyta > Magnoliopsida > Ericales > Ebenaceae > Diospyros > Diospyros kaki. Next base: position 13,466,582 of record BSEG01000003.1, read on the forward strand.
GGACATGTGGCTATGGCATGGTTGCGAAATCTGTGAAGGGTCATAGTTGCACAATCGAGTTTTAATCCTGAATGTGTTGATGTGATAATGAGGAGGCATCTTCATGTAACATTGGATGGATTTCCAGTTGGTGACACAGATAGATTTCCAAGTGGTAGCACCAGTAATGGCAATGTTGGGAGCGTGAGGCTCGAGAACTATGAATGTAAAGCTTTGTTGATTGTCATGGATGCCACTAATATGAGGGTTCAGCGAAATCTGGTGGCCAGATCGATCGGATTTTGAGAAAGAGATCCAAAGTTTCAGAAGATGGTTAGTTGGAGCAAGGATGTACAACTCGAATGAGTGTTGCCCCGAAACGAGGGTCAAGAATGGTAGCTTCAAGTGTGGTCTGGGTTAGAACTTGAGATGTTCTCCCAAGAAAAGCTGAGCATGAGGCAACAACACTAGATGAACTTCCTAACGGACTACAATAACATGATGTATCACCTAAGGAAAGCCAACGTGGTGGAAAATGCCTAAGTAGGAGGATGAGTCCTATGGTATTGAGTGCAAGTGTGAATTCCACAATTGTGGATACGATGATTTCTAGTGAATGGAGATTAATTAAAGTGATAGTTGATGATTGCTAGTGTAGTGCCTATAGGAATGTTGTGTTGGTTGCGAGCCTGACAATTCAACTAGATCTAATCGAGTGGATTAAATGGATGTTGAGGGCGAATTTGAGATTTCGCTAATGGGTAATAAGGGCTCAAATGGGTATTTTATGGGATGTGATTAGTCCTCGTGAATGGAATTTCGATGCTAATTAGATCACCCAATAGCTGTGAGTGATATAGTTAGGGACATGCTGTAACACCCCCTCTCCTAGAGCTGCCCGAGAAGAAGTGCTACGGGGAATAAAATAAAACTAATTGATAAACTAAAATCTAATACCATAATGAATATCTCAATCAACTGAAATAAAATTCTGAGCCAACATCAACTGGAAACCATAAACTACATCTAAGGGAAAATCCCTAAACTATAATATAAAATAAACCTAAACTAATAAAACACCAACTAATAAACTCCCAAACATCTTTGGTCTTGAGCGACTTCATATACACACACTACTGGACACTGCTGCTAGGCTCCACATCTGCTACTCCCCCACTAGGACCTAGAATGGTGAAGAGTACAAGGTGAGTTACAAATCTCAGCAAGTAATAAGTTAGAAAAAATAACTGAAACTGAATCAAAGAATATTGATACTGATAAAATACTTGCTGAACTTGTACTGAGAGATATAATAATCACTGGATGGCATTTACAAGATGTAATGCACATAAACTGTAACTAAATGCAAGTATGCAACTTTGGCACGTAGGCCCACATAACTGTAACACATACCTGAGTGATCTGAATCCTGCAAATATAAAAATTGTAAGCACATACTGTGGGTAATATGCCTCTAGCTCCCTGGTCGATATCAGGCGAGCGACACACAAACTGAAACTCAAACTGGTGGGATCCTCGCAGACTAGCCGCCTGGCGTGCATAATGCAATGCTCACATACATGCTAGCACACGATATGTAGTGCTCCATAGAAAATCATGCTCAATACTCATACCAAGATGTATGCACATAATCTCACAAAGTAATGCTGATTATGTCAAAATAAATGTTAAACATGAAATCTGATCTAATATATTGGAATACAAAGATTTACTCATATTTTCCCTTGAATTGCAATATTTACTGATATTTATTTAATTATTTAGTGATTTATTTATTGCAACATGAAGACTTCCCAGGGGGGTCACCCATCATAGAATTGCTCCCACTCGAGCATGCTTAACTATGGGGTTTCGAAGATATTGGAATCAATATGAGAAAAAATGGAATTTCAGTGTGAGTGTTATACACCCTAGGCCTATTGGGATATGAATTTCACCCATCCGGATACAAGACACATGAGTGCGAATTGAATTGTAAGAGACATCCGGATGAGTAAGGTCTCATCTGGATACAAGACACATGAGCTTTGGATAAGTTGTGAGAGACATCTGGATGAGCAAGGTCTCATCTGGATACAAGACACAAACATATTTGGACACATTCGGATACAACACAAGGTATCCGGATATCACTCTCAAAAAGCCTTAGACTCATCCAGATACCACACAAAACATCTGGATATCACTCACAGATAATTTAAACACATCCAGATACGACTCAAGGCATTCAGATACTATACATAATCACTGCTGAACACATCCGGATACGAAAATGAAGCATCGAATATTAGTGGACCATCAGGATATGAACAAGATCTATCCGGATGTCACTCACATAAAACTTTTTAACCTATCTGGATAGCTTCTAACCTATCCGTATGCTACTCACATGCTTTAAAAAATCTATCTAGATATGAGGGAACCTATTCGGATGTCTGCAACTTTTAAACCCAGAAACGAATGAACACAGAGACTCCGTTCTTAAACAAATCTTAATAAAACTACACCATTCCAAATTAAAACTTGGGAAAATAAGTCCCAACTGATCTGAAACAATTCTAGAGATGATTCAACGTGACATTTACTTGAATCGCTATAAAGAAATAATGCATGAACTGATATGAACTCACTATAACGCATATATATAAATATGCATCTGTATAATCTGAAACTCAAAGAAGCATTCTTGAATAAATTGAGAACGAACTAACATGAATTTGTAATGAAAGGAATTACAGATAAGATACTTGCCTTATGCTAACTCTGATCGGATCGAAATGATTGCAACGAAAATCTCTTAAGCAAAACTTGAACCCACTGTTGTTGCTCTTGCTCTCTGTTCTTGCAACATGAAGAACATATGGCTAATGGGATTATAAATATATACAGAGAGAGATAAACCCTAAAAGCCTTCACAATCTCCTTTTACAATTAGGAGTCTTCCAATCCAAATCCTCCTCACGTATTATTCATAATAATTCTATTTAACAATTAAATTTTAATAACAAATTCTTAAATGACCCTCAAGTCCTCGCATTTATTTTTCACAATAAATAAATATAATTAAATGCTATTTTCTCAATTAAAATCTCTAAATGGCCATATTAAATAATTAATTGGCCAAATCTCTAAAATAAAACTTAAATAAGAAATTAAATAATCCTAATTAAATACTGGGCCCTCTAACTGGTCGTTACAATTTCTCCCATCCTTAAAAGAATTTGGTCTTCTAAATTCGTATCTAGTTACTTGAATAACGAGGGGTAAAGATGCCTCATTTCTTCTTCTAGTTCCCACGTCCCCTCTTTTGACGAGTGTCGCTGCCATTGCACTTTCACAAGAGGAATTGATTGATTCCTCAAAGTCTTCTCTTTATGCTCTAAAATACTGGTAGGCATCTCTTCATAAGACACATCTTCTCTGACTTAAAGATTTTAAAAATCAATCACATGCTGAGGATCTAGCACATACTTTCTCAACATTGAAACGTGAGACACATTATGAAGATAGGACAACTGAGGTGGCAAGGCTAACTCATATGCCAAAGTCCTTATCCGCCTCAAAATTTCAAACGGACCAATGTAACGGGGACTAAGCTTCCTGGTTACGCCAAATCTTCACACACCTTTGGTAGGTATGACTCTCAACCAAACATGGTCGCTTACCTCAAACTCAAGGTCTCATCGTCACTTGTCTACATAGCTCTTCTGTTTGTCTTGGGCTATTTTCATTCTTGCTTTGATAACTCGAATATTTTCTGTCGTCTGCTCAACAATTTTAGGACCTAATAAAACCCTATCTCCAATCTCTTCCTGATATATCGACGATCGATATGGTCTCCCATACAAAGCCTCATATGGTGACATTCCAATACTTGAATGGAAACTATTATTGTAGGAAAATTCAACCAAAGGTAGATGCTCATCCCAACTACCTTGAAAATCTAGAACATAAACTCTCAACATTTCCTCGAGAGTCCTGATAGTCTTCTCTGACTGACCGTCTGTCTACAGATGAAATGTCGTACTAAACTTTAACTGAGATCCTAATGCCTCATGCAAATCTCCCCAAAAATGATAAGTAAATCGAGGATCTCGATCTGATACAATGCTGGATGGAACATTATGTAACTTCACGATCTCCTCAATATAAATTCTGGCAAATCTATTCAATGGATAAGTCTTCTTAATAGGCAAAAAATGGGTTGATTTAGTCAAACGATCAACAATCACCCATATAGCATCATACCCTTTAGTCGTCCCGAGTAAACCCATCACAAAATCCATGGCAATATTTTCCCACTTCCACTCCAGAATAGGTAATGGAAACAATAAACCTGTGGGTTTCTGATGTTCTACTTTAACTTGCTGGCATACTAAACATTGTGAAATATATCTGGCTACATCTTTCTTCATACCACTCCACCAATACTGCTGCTTTAGGTCGTGGTACATCTTCGCAACACCTGGATGAATAGTGTAACGACTCTTGTGCGCTTCATTCAAAATCTCTTGCTTAAGATTTTTATCATCAGGTATACAAATACGTCCCTAGAATAAGAATATACCATCATTCCGTAGAGTATATCCCAAAAGAGAAAATTTCTTGATATCTGCCAAAATCCATGCTAACTTTTCATCTTTTGATTGCTGGTCTTTGATTAAATCAAATAACTCAGGTTGCACCCTCATATAAGTGCAACTCATCACTATACTATCCTCTGGGGCTGAAATAGATAGAGCACTCAATTGCTCCAATAATTTCCATTCTTGAACTATCATTGTAGCCATAAAAGCTCCTCGCCGACTCAAAGCATCGGCTACCACATTAGCTTTCCCTAGATGGTATAGAATCTCATAGTCAAAATCTTTAAATAACTCAACCCAACGTCTTTGCCTCATGTTCAATTCTTTCTGGGATAAGAGATAATGTAAACTCTTATGATTTGTATAAATTTCAACTTTCTCACCATATAGATAGTGTCGCCATATCTTCAATGCAAATACTATCACTGCCAACTCCAAATCATGAGTGGGGTAACTCACCTCGTGTTTCTTCAATTGTCTGGATGCATAAGCATTAACTTGACCCTCTTGTATGAATACACAACCCAAACCAGAATGGGATGCATCCTTGTAAATGGAATATTTCTCTCCACTTCTTGGAATGGCTAAAATTGGTGTAGTAGTCAACTTCATCTTTAATTCTTGGAAAGCACGCTCACACGCGTCATTCAATTCAAACTTCTCTCCTTTTCTTGTTAGCTTAGTCATAGTGGAAGATAAACGAGTAAATCCCTCAATGAATCGCCTATAATAGCCTGCAAATCCCAAAAAACTATGTATCTCTATCACTATCGTCGGCTTTGGCCAATCTATAACTGCTTTAGTCTTGTCTGGATCCACTAAAATACCGTCTCCATAAACCACATGGCCTAGAAATCCAATCTGAGTAAGCCAAAACTCACACTTGCTAAACTTGGTGTATCATTGCTCCTCTTTAAGCCTCCGCAATACTAGAGTAAGATGCCCTGTATGCTCCTCGACATTAGGTGAGTAGACTAGAATATCGTCGATGAAGAAAATAATGAATCGATCTAGGTACTCATGTAGAACTCGATTCATCAAATCCATGAAAATAGTGGGGTCATTCGTCAACCCGAATGGCATTACCACAAACTCGTAGTGTCCATAGCGAGTCCTGAGAGCGGTCTTCTGAATATCATCTTCTCTAACTCGCACTTGATGGTATCCAGATCTCAAATCTATCTTCAAGAATACCTTAGCTCCTCTAATTGATCTAACAAGTCATCCACTCGAGGTAAGGGATATTTATTCTTTACTGTCACCTGGTTCAATTGGCAATAGTCAATACATAATCTCAAAGATCCATCTTTCTTCCTCACAAACAATATTGGTACGCCCCACGGGGATGAACTGGGTCGGATAAAACCCTTCTCTATTAATTCTTCTAGCTGGGCCTTCAATTCCTTTAGCTCATTAGATGCCATCCGATATGGCGCCTTAGAGATAGGTTGTGTACCAGGCAATAAATCAATAGTAAACTCCGCTCCTCTCCGAGGAGGTAATCCTGGTAGCTTGATTGAGCACATATTTTCATACTATTTAGCCCTCATATTTAGTCCTTTCTGCACATTAGTTGTGTTATTTCATTCATCTTGATTTTATTTCATTTTATTTTATAGGAATTGGGCTTCACACTATTTTATTTTATTTTGCCAGGTTTAAGGCTATGTGGGAGCATGAGATGGGGCATGAGACATCTTGATGGCAATGAGATATCTTGGAAATTGGAGATAGAGAAGTAAGGGCAATTTTAGCAGATTTGACCTCCTGCACTTCCTTTAGTATTTTGGCCAAGATAAAATTTCAGAATGAAGATGATGTCTTCAGAGATATTGTAGGGGACTTCTTGATATTTCTGGAATGATATGGTTTGTCCAAATCCGAGTTCGTTTGGGCCTTCAAACAGCGCTTCAAAATCAGGGCCAAGAAGTTGGGGGCAAATTAGGAAAGCTGCACAGATACTGATTCTTTAAAAGGCCATATCTTGGGCGTCCGATATCCAAATCAAGTGATTCAAAAGCCCAAGTTCATCTACTCTTTCTGATCTAAAATTATTATGAAGAGACTGAAGCCCAGAACTCACGATAACCTATCCGAAATCGGCTGTGAAGTGGCGGTAATCTAGGGTTTCCTCCTAAAGCTCTACTTAAGCACCTTAAGAGGCCATTAGAGATTCATTCTTTTAGAGGGCGTGAACAGTAGCCAACTTTCCTTCTCTCCATTGTTCTTGTCAAGATGGAAGGCTAAGGATTCTGTAATCAAGTTGCAACACCATCCTTGTTCCCGGTTTGAGTCTTTGGTTTTAATGGAAATCTGTTTGTTTTAGTTTTAACTTTGTTGTTCTCTTGTTTCCGTTCTCTCTTAAATCTGTGTATGTGTTGATACCGGTTGGATGAATGCATGCATTGTCTTTGTTTGAGAATCCAAGGTTTTTGTGCTCGGTTGAGGCTTTAACTGGAAGGAAGAACAACCTGTTTGGATGGTACTTCAATCAGTCTTGAATCTGTGAATCTGTTTATTGGTTTTTCCAAATCTTTGGCGGTTGTTAAAGAATTTTCTGATTTTTTGAGGATTAAAACTAAACAAATTGTTTATTGAGAAGGCGATGAAAAATGGGATATAAGGTTGGTTTGCAACTGATTGCATCTTGATTTAGTGTGTTCTTGCTTATCTTGTTTTCTGTTTTTCATCAAAAACTCCCCCCCCCCGTTTAGCCTTGTTTTGACATATCCTCTTGAGGTTCGTTGGGAGACGACTTTGGGTTACACCCTATTGTAAATCCATATCATCATTTATCTAATCTATCGGTGTTCGACAGCCCCGATCATAGCTCATCAAGGAAAACTTTTTGGAAATCTCGTACTACTAGTACCTTGGATAACTTCCTCTTGCTTCCTTCGTCAGTGATCACAAAAGCTAGATAAGCTTCACATCCATCATGTATCAGCTTCTCGACTTTCATCACTGAGATCATAGGAATTGTAGATATAGGCTTGACTCCTCTGTATATAAGAATCGACTGTTGAGGTAGTTCAGAGCCAATAATCTTTCACCGACAATCGACTCTTGCATAATGTCGTGATAGCCAATCCATGCTAAGGATCAAATCAAAATACCCTAACATCGAGAATTACCAAATCTCCCAGTAGCTTCTTATCATGGACCTCTATCTCACAATTCCCAAACATTTCTCTAGCTACCATAATCTTATCTCCCGACGTAGACACAGTCAGGTGATATGGCAAAGAAATCCGAGAATGGGGAACATAACATACTGTGCGCAGTACAATAAAAGAATGTGTGGAACTAGTATCAAATAATGCATGCACATCATGACCATATAGGGATAAAATACCTTGGATAGTTCTGTCGCCCTGCTCTGCCTCAGTTGTGGTGAGGGCATAAACTCTACCCTGCACCTGTCTCTCCGCGGGCGGTGGATGCTGTGCTACTGGTAGTGCTGGTATAGGAGCTGCTCCTGGCCTTCTAACTGCTGGTGGTCTCTGATTCGCCTGCTGGCCTCTATTCTGGGGCAGTTGTGTACACCGGTTAGTTGTGTGTCCTTTCTGTTCGCACCTAAAACAAGTCACCTCTGGTGCAGGGAGTGCTACTTGATTCCTCGGGCAATCCTTCTTCCTATGCCCTTCTTGTCCGCACTTGTAACATACGTTCTTCCCAGCTAGGCACGGTCCCCCGTGCTTCCTTCCACACTAACCACATTGTGGATTATTCTTCGTCTTATTTCCTTGTCCATCTGTCCACTTCCTCTTCTTATTATTATTGGATGAACCCTGAGATGTACCTGGGCCATTCTTGGCTGCTTGTGTTGCTCTCCATTCATTGCAGTCTCGCTCAATAACATACGCTCGCTGGACCACTGTGGTATAATCCACGCTCAGAGATCCTCCAAAAGTATGTCAGATATCTACACGCAATTCTCTCTAGAACTTAGCTGCTAGGCCCCACATCTAGTACTCCCCCATTAGGACCTAGAATGGTGAAGAGTACAAGGTGAGCTACAAAGCTTAGCAAGTAATAAATTGGAAAAAATAACTGAAACTGAATCAAAGAATATCGATACTGATAAAATACTTATTGAACTTGTACTGAGAGATATAATAATCACCGGATGGCATTTACAAGATGTAATGCACATAAACTATAACTAAATGCAGGTATACAACTTTGGCACGTAGGCCCACATAACTATAATACATACCTGACTGATTTGAATCCTGCAAACATAAAAACTGTAAGCACATACTGTGGGCAATATGCCCCTAACTCCCTGGTCGATATCAGGCGAGCGACACACAAACTGAAACTGGTGGAATCGCCGCGGACTAGTCGCCTAGTGCGCATAATGCAATACTCACATGCATGCTAGCACATGATATGTAGTGCTCCATAGAAAGTCATGCTCAATGCTCATACCAAGATGTATGCACATAATCTCACAAAGTAATGTTGATCATGTCAAAATAAATGCTAAACATGTAATCTGATCTAATATATTGGAATACAAAGATTTACTCGTATTTTCCCTTGAATTGTAATATTTACTGATATTTATTTAATTATTTAGTGATTTATTTATTGCAACATGAAGACTTCCCAGGGTGGTCACTCATCATAGAATTACTCCCACCCGAGCACGCTTAACTTTGGGGTTTCGAAGATCTTAGAACCAATATGAGAAAAGATGGAATTTCGGTGTGAGTGTTATACACCCTAGGCCCATTGGGATATGAATTTCACCCATCCGGATACAAGACACATGAGTTTGAATTGAATTAAATTGTGAGAGACATTTGGATGAGTAAGGTCTCATCCGAATACAAGACACATGAGCTTTGGATAAGTTGTGAGAGACATTCAGATGAGCAAGGTCTCATTCGGATACAAGACATAAACATATTTGGACACATCTGGATACAACACAAGGTATCCGGATATCACTCTCAAAAAGCCTTAGACTCATCCAGATACAACACAAAGCATCCGGATATCACTCACAGACAATTTAAATACATCTGAATGCCTGGATACGACTCAAGGCATCAGGATACTGCTCACAATCACTGCTGGACACATCCAGATACGAAAACGAAGCATTTGGATATTATTGGACGATCCAGATATGAATAAGATTTATCCGGATGTCACTCACATAAAACTTTTTAACCTATCCGGATAGCCTCTAACCTATCTGGATGCTACTCACATGCTCTGAAAAATCTATTTGGATATGAGGGAACCTCTCCGGATGTCTGTAACTTTTAAACCCAGAAACGAACGAACACAGAGACTCCGTTCTTAAACAAATCTTAATAAAACTACACCATTCTAAATTAAAACTTGGGAAAATAAGTCCCAACTAATGTGAAACAATTCTAGAGATGATTTAACGATGATATTTACTTGAATCGTTATAAAGAAATAATGCATGAACTGATTTAATGAATCTGTAATGAAAGGAATTACAGATAGGATACTTGCCTTACGCTAACTTTGATCGGATCGAAATGATTGCAACGAAAATCTCTTAAGCAAAACTTGAACCCACTGTTGTTGCTCTTGCTCTCTGTTCTTGTGGAGTGAAGAACATATGGCCAATGGGATTATAAATATATACAGAGAGAGAGAAACCCTAAAAGCCCTCACAATCTCCTTATACAACTAGGAGTCTTCCAATCCAAATCCTCTTCACGTATGGATATCTTAATCCCTTATTCATAATAATTCTATTTAACAATTAAATTTTAATAACAAATCCTTAAATGACCCTCAAGTCCTTGCATTTAATTTCCACAATAAATAAATATAACTAAATGTTATTTTCTCAATTAAAATCTCTAAATGGCCATATTAAATAATTAATTGGCCAAATCTCTAAAATAAAACTTAAATAAGAAATTAAATAATCCTAATTAAATATTGGGCCCTCTAACGGGTCGTTACAGATGCCCTAGTGTGTGGGCAATTGATGAGAATTAACCTCTTGACTAAAGGTTAATGGTTGTGAAAGAAAACGACTAGTGGGGCTGTGGTGGCATTGCAGCCAGTGTGGTTGCTGACCAAATGATATGAGCTAGATTGAAGTAAAAAATATAAGAAGAATTCGGGAGAAGCCAGAGTTTCTCAAGGATTAGTAAGTTATTCAATAAACAACAAGGTAATGGGGAAAGGCTAATCCAAGATTGAGATCGTGCTTGCTAAGAGGACTCGTGAGATTTAAGATGCGATAGCCTGGAAAGAGTCTTGTTGTGATCATGGTATTAACGTTGTCGGGGAGGATAGAAAGAACCATTAAGCATGGTAGAATCTCAAAGTTAGGTGTCTGTTGTGAATTGAGGAAGAGACTGATTTGGGATGGCTATGAAGGTTCATGCTTTTGAGGGTGAGGCTATGGAAAGAATGGTGGTGTAACCATGATAGCTTGTTGTGGTGAATATGGGACTAAAAACCAGGAGTTATACTTTGGGTGCCATGCAATAAGTGATTACACGAATGGTCAGGAGTTGATGACCGATGGCATGAATAGTAGGGGATGACGAGGGTTGTGGTTAAAGGTTCCACAACCTTAAAGTAAAATGGTAGGATCACTCACTCATTCTAGGTTTTAACAGTCGGAGCAAAGCCTAGCATGGGACATGATTGTAGAAAACTGAGGTCTGGGTGCAAAATATTTAAAAGGGGTTGCCCAATGAGAGTTCCCAAATGTGAGTAAGTGACCCTTGTTGGCAAGTAGTATTAGCCAATAAGAAAAGCCTTAGTATCTTTGTTGAATATGGAAAGAATCCCTAGTTGGGAGAATGTTATGGCACAGGCATCGTTAAGCTCGAGGTATGGACTCGAGTAGTGCACGTTATTGACTAAAGCATGAAATTACCTCCTATGATGTATGGGTATGTGGGTTATGCTTAAGTTATAGCGATAAGTGAAGCTCGGCTGGGCAAGGTAGCAAACCATGTGATGAATGGTCGATTACGACTAAAGGAGCCAAATGGTTACTTCACATATAGTCTTAGCATGGTTATAATCAATTGGTAATGAGATGTTTCCATAAGGAATTACTCAAGTTATAGATGTATATGATTGATGACGAAATGCCATGGTTGAATGGGTGTCAGCATGTCAATAGGTATTAAAAGTGACACTATTGTGGTTGATCAGTGCTAAGACATTGTTGTGTTTGATTGGAGTAAAAATCGTGGTCGTGTGTGATCAGCACGAGAAATGTTATCGTGTGTGATCGGTGTAAAATCATTCTTGATTGATTAGTGATGTAATGATGTGAATGGCTTGGGGGCCAAGTGTGCTATAGTGAGTGGCCAAAAATTAAATCTGATTTTGGTTTATCTCATTTGAGAGCTTGGGCCGAGAGAGGGAATAAGAGAGAGAAGAGGGATCAGGAGAAAAAGATGGCCAGCTGATGGCAATGGTTTGAACTGACAGAGGTGGTCAGTAGCGACTGAAGGCCGATCAACAAAGGTAGCAGTGGTAACGGCATAAGCATCGATGATGGTTGTTGTGGCATAAGGCGATGGTCCAGCAAGTGCATGGTGGCATGCGGAGGCAACTGGTGGTGGTCATGATGATCAGCAGTGATGGCAATGGCCAGTGGCCGAAAGTAAAGGCGAGCAGTAGCGGTTGTGCATGGGAGGCCTGCTGTGGTGGCTTGCAGCTGAGGCAGCCGGTGGTGCGACAGTCAGAGCCAAGTTGGTATGCATCGAAAGTCCAAGCAATGTGTGGCCGATGGAGCGGCTACACGCAAGCTATGCACATGTGTGAGGTTGAAGAAGAAGGAGAAGAAAAATAGAAAGAAAAGGGTAAAAAAAGAAAAAAGGAAAAAAGGAAAATAAAGGAGAAAAATGGGGAAAATAGCGAAAAATTTCAGAAAAATTAGGGAAAATTTTGAAAATTAATTTGGGGCTCGATGAGAGTGTTAAAGGCTTAGAAATGGAATTTGGGTGCAGGGTAACAGCCAAGGAGGCAAGGCTAATATGGGTGTTTTGCTGGATTTCTCCTCTAGATTAGTTAAGGTAAATAAATTAAATTACTTCGAGTTATTTACATTATGTTAGATAATGTAGAATAAGCATTAGTTGGATTAAATCATTGGTTGGGGTTGTTTGGAAAATGTTGATGGGTTGGTTTTTGCGAGGAATGGCAAAAACATAGGCCCTAGTTTAATTTCTAATATAGTTGGGTTTCTGCGTGATTGTATCTAGGTTCTACCGAGGAAGAGGTGATCCTAGAAGAGCTCAGAGTTCAGTTCGACTTTCACGCTCATGGAAGAGAAAGCTTCGAGCCAGGTAAGGGACGACCCTAAGAGTAGGTGACCTTGCAAATGTTTGGTAAAATCAATGAATATATGTTGTGCGGCAGTTGCTTGTTGTGCATGTTCTATAGGTGGTCTAGTGGAGTCTTACGGCCATGGGGAGACTATATGCATGCTAGGGGTAAAATTAGAGGTTATTGCCTCAAACAAGTGGGTTTGAAAGGCAATGATACCTTGCTAGTCATGCATACTTACTTGTCATTGCATCTCATATATTATCTTATTTATATTTGTTGGAAATGTATGCCCTAAAGACACGTTTTATTTAATTTATGGTAATGATGTTTCTTTTAGTCAGTTTATGGCACATATATTATTTGCATTTAATTGTTGGAAAAGTGTCCATGCTATTAAGTAAGTGATTCATGTGATGGGTCGTTCTTCATAGTTAGGCATGAATCATGGGTACTTAATAAGCAAGAAAAATATTACTCTTGATCTTTTGATAGAACTGGGCATTCTATCATGATAAGATCATTGTGCAATAGATCCTAATGGAGGATGACTTGCCTTAACCAGTAAACAGTCCGTTTACTCTAATTGTACAAGCGCATTTGGAATACGTAGAGTGGACCTATGATAGAAGCTAATGACAAAGTACTAATTATCATGTAGCTAGTCTATCACTGCTACTACGTGGACGAGTACTCTAATACTTGAGTATTAGTTGGTGGTCTAGTGAACCTAGAGCTATATTCTTAGATTCACTGTAGGTGTGGTCTATTAAAGATCAATAACCTTGTGAGTTGGGAGTGTGGTTTCTAATTAGCTAAGACAGACTAATATAAGATAGTTTCTGTCATTCACCCCCTTGTGATTGTCCAAGAATAATCAAATAATCCAGGGCCCTGGGAACGTGACTTAAGAGTGTGTGCTTCTGGGTAGCTCCCAGTGATAGGCAAGTACATTCGAGTAGTCACGGATTATTGGACTAGTGATCTAAGGATGGTAGAAATCATTTAGAGAGGTGTTAGTACATTATTCCTTTCTAAATGATGGGTGTTACGCAGAGGGGTATTTTTGTCATTACACTAGTAGGTCAAAGACATTGCACATGCAAAATTATTCGTGGGGTCAGTGTTACCATATGGTGATAGTTGGAACACTTAGAATGACAAAATATAGCTACTGGGTAGCAGGGATATTTTGGTCATTTTAGTAGCCATGAATAATTTGTCTTTTGGTCCCCGGGGTAGCTCGATATAACTCATGTATTATTTAATACATTTGGCTTGTTGGGTGAATTACATTGAGAGAATTATTTTATTCAGAATGGCCCATAATTAATTGGGCTAGAATAAAATAATAGTTCATTGGTTTTTAATTAATTAATTGGGCTAACCCAATTAGAAAATTAATTAATTGGACTTGGCGCACTAGGGTTTTGACCCTAGGGTTCTCCCTATATATATTCTCTCTTTGTTTGTTTTTCACCCAAGTTGTTTTTTCTCTTCTTCACCAAGAGAGGCCACGAGTTTAGAGTCATACCTTGGAAGATCAACAGAGCGTTCAAGATCTAATGCGAAGGAGCTGAAGGATTGCAGGACAGCCATCGTCTCCACCACGCGAAGAAGCTGCCGCCTCTCCTCCTCCTGTCACTCCATTCCATCCGGTAATCCGAAGGAAAAGTAAGTTTCCTAGATTCTAATCAACACGAGGAAATTTTTAATTTTCGTTTCCGTTGCATGCTATGTTTCCTCGTGGATGGTCCTTCAATATTCACTTGCATCCTTACAAAGTTATTATGACTCATGAGGTTTTACCTCATATTGTAGATGTTGCAAGTCTAGATGCAAGTAGTGATGATGTCAGAAGAATGAAGTGGTGACTAGTGATGAGGGGTTAATATTTCCTAAATCTTAATGAATTATATCCCCATTTTGACTTTATAATTATGTTTAAAATAAATAATTACTTGCATTAAATATTATTACAGGATGAAGCAAGGAAGCTGACTTCTACAATTAATTAGGGGCATAAATCGAAGACGTTGGATTACCCATTATTGTTGCTCAAAATCATGGGCCAACTATGGAGTCTAGAGGATGTTTCAAGTGCACTTGGCCCAACTATCAAATAGAATCCAACATAAGAAAGGCCCAAGACCAATCAGAGGCCCAAGACCAATCAAAGGCCCAAGACCAATAAAAGGCCTGACAAAGCCCAATTTGTAGAAGACTTTTCTTTGTTTTATATTTTTATGAGTGATTTACCACCTAAAGTCTTTTGTACTTTTTGTCTTTTAGCTAATTTTCTTCCACTAGTTAGGTGAATGTTTTATGATTGCCAATTAGATATAATTATGTCTAGTTGAATACTTGTGTGATTTGTATTGCATCTTGTGGGCTATAAATAACTCACTTGGGTGCACTTGTAAGGAGGTTGTTATTACTTGAATCAAAGTTTAGTTTTGTTCTTAGAGTTTCTCTTAGAGAATTGCACTTATTTTCTCTCTTGTTTTCTCTTGTAATCCTACTTCCTTTCTTTTTTCTTTTAAATTCTTATGTCTTTTATTATTACTTTATTATCCACCGCCTAAATGGTCGGTTAGTTTATACCTTTAAATTTCTGTAATTTTAGTTCTTGTCTTTTAATTATCCACCGCCTAAATGGCTGATTAGTTTTCACTATTTTAATTCTTGTCATTTAAATTCTATTATTTAAATTACGCCATTTAAATTCTTGTTAATTAACTTTTAAATGGAATTGAGTAGCTAAATCTAATCTTGGGTTAAGGCGAGGACAGTGTCCAATGTTCTTGAATCTCAAGATAAGCCAAACCTCGATGAATGCAAGATTTATCTGAGTTAAACTCGAGTTGAGTGTGTAAATGGTTTTGTGAGTTTGGATTGGGTCATCATCCTAACATAGAACTCTCATGCCATGTATGAGAGTTTCTAGAATTGGAGATGAGATATACCCAAGCTTAGACGATCAAATCATAATCTGTAGTATAATACAATTTACAGTGACATCTTAACCTAGAACCCTCATATCATGTATGAGGGTTGCTTAGCTGAGAATCATTCGTATCTTGAATTATAACTACCAAACGATTCTCTGTTTATTTTAGATTAATATTGCTGTTTAAATTGCTATAAGAGATTTATTGGGCATTGGTTCTGAACTCGCCTCAACCCAAGACCTTTTTAATATTCCAAAAAAACCTTTTCACAATCAAGAAAACTTAGCTCCCTTTGGATAAATCAACCAGAATGAACCATTCTTTTGTTAAATAAACCTCCCAGTGAATCGACCCGGACTTGTTCGGAATTTATATTTGTGCTACAGCTACACTCACACACTGGTGAGTTTAAACCTCCTCACCATTTCAACACTGAACATCCAAACTGATCAAGGCTATTTAAATTGTAGGGTGAGGAGTGCAGCCAAATTTTGGCGCCGTTGCCGGGGAGGTGCAACAGAAGAAAAAATTCACTCCACGGGTAACTTTGTTCTTAATATTGTTTTTTCTTAACTGTTTGCATATTATTCAAATTGTATGAGACTTAGATTTGGTAGAATCTTAAGCCATCAAACTGAGTCAAACCATTCTATAGATTCTTTATCAGAGACTGAAATATCACTTTTACAATCCATAATGTCTCAACAAAATGAAAACCTATCTACTCACGGGAGTGATCATGGAGAACATGATCCCTTGGATGGTGATGACATTAAACCCCTCAGGGATTATTTGCACCCTCCAAGGCAAACCACTCCCCCTTACATAATCCTACCAATAAACCATCATCGATTTGTCCTTAAACCAGGTACCATACAAATGCTCCCCACATTTCATGGTATGGATTCTGAAAATCCATATACACACATGAGGGATTTTGAAGAGGTATGTGGTACTTGTGGGGATCAAAATATACATGAGGACACTATTAGACTAAAGCTCTTCCCGTTCTCACTCAAGGATAAAGCAAAAATGTGGTTAGGGACTCTAGAGCCTAGATCAATAGGAACTTGGAGGGAGATGCAAACAAAATTTCTAAAAAAATACTTCCCAGCTAATAGAACAGCATCACTCCAAAGGCAAATGATGAATTTCGTCTGTAAACCAAATGAAACATTTGCTCAAACTTGGGAACGTTTCAAGGACCTCTTGCATTCTTGCCCACACCATGCCTTTGAGCAATGGCGGGTAGTTAGTTTCTTCTTTAATGCCTTAACTCCTAAATTGAAAATACTGGTGTCCACCATGTGTAATGGTGACTTTTATGAAAAAACTCCTGAAAAGGTTGTTGCATACTTTGACCATGTAGCTGAAAACTCTAGAAATTGGGAAGTTGGGCCATTAACCATGGGAGATTTGAGAGACCAATACAATCCATGACCAAAGGGAAAACTCTAATTAGATGAAACTGATGACATCAGTGCTAGATTAGCTCTGTTGACAAAGAAAATGGAACAATTGGAGATGAAAAAAATGAAGGATGTCAATGAGGTAAAGGTGCATTGTGTAGTGTGTGAAGCCAATAACCATAGAACAGAGGAGTGTCCAACTCTCCCCGCTTTCAAAGAAGTGCTGTATGGCCAAACTTCAAACTCACAACCAAGGCAAACAGAGGGTAAGATATACCAAAACCAGAACCAGGGAGGAAATTATCAAGGGTACAACCCAAACTCAAACACCTACCATCCAAATTCTAGGAACCACCCAAATTTCTCTTGGAGAAATGACTCAGCACCTCAGCCACACCAACCATTTCCCTCACAACCACAGCCACAACCTCAGCCATAGCCCTACCAGCCTAACCAAGGACCATCTGGCTCATATCAGCCACCGCATAAGAGATCCCTAGAGGATACTCTACAACAATTTATGCAAGGGAAGATGGGAAACAATGCTCAAGTAGCAAAATTCCAAGAGCAAACAAATAGGGAAATTGAGGATATGAGGAGTCAGCTAACCAAGCTAACTCAAACTTTGACTGTGAGAGAACCTGGGAAATTCCCTTCTCAACCAAATCCCAACCCCGTGAGGCAAACAAATCAAGTGGAATTATCAAATAGTGGGAACAATAATCATGAGCAGGTGCAAGCAGTCACTGTCCTTAGGAATGGAAAAAAAATTGACAAACCAGATGACCCTAGGACAAACCAACCTAATGCACAAGAAGAAGAACAAAATGAAAATATAAAAAATGACAATGCTCTAGCTTTGGAGGAAAAACTTGAAAACAAAAAAAAGGAAGATAAAGAAAAAAATAAGGTGGAAGAATTCAAGAGCAACCCTGCACCACCATTCCCTCAAAGACTTACTCAAACAAAGAGGGAAAAACAAAATGCTGATATTTATGAAGTGTTCAAGCAGGTGAGGATTAACATTCCTCTCCTTGATGCAATCAAACAGACACCATCTTATGCAAAATTCTTAAAAGACTTGTGTACTGTTAAAAGAAATATCAACATCCATGAGAAAGCATTCTTAACTGAACAGGTGAGTTCCATCCTGCAACTTAAAACACCTCCTAAGTACAAAGACCCTGGTAGCCCAACCATTTCTTGCATAATTGGAAGCCAAAGGGTGGACCAAGCACTCTTAGATCTAGGAGCAAGTGTCAACTTGCTTCCTTATAGTGTATATCAGCAACTAGGCTTAGGAGAACTCAAGCCAACAAGAGTTACCCTACAGCTTGCTGATAGGTCAATCAAAGTCCCTAAGGGGATAGTAGAGGATGTATTAGTGCAGGTGGACAAATTTTACTTCCCTGTTGATTTTATAGTCTTTGACACACAACCCCATCAAGGCCCTCAACCCCTTGTTCCAGTCATTCTTGGTAGACCATTCCTAGCAACTTCAAATGCCATAATTAATTGTAGGAATGGAATACTTAAGTTATCATTTGGAAACATGACTGTAGAGATGAATATCTTTAGAGTTTCCAAACAACACATAGCTGAGAATGAGGTGGAGGAAATAGATTTGGTTCAAACATTAGTTGAGGATTATTTTGCAAAAGAATTTTTGAACAAATCTAAGGAAGAAGATCAAGAAGAGAGAGAGTTAAAAGAATTTGAGAACACTAGGGAGCAAGAAGTAATGCCTGTAGCTCAATGGATTCCCAAATCAGAACCATTGGGTTCTTTGAACAAGGAGGAGTCACAATCTGATAATACCTCACCCACACCTGAAATGGAACCTTTGCCAAGTGAGTTAAAATATGCATTTCTAGGTGATTAGAACACACTTCCCGTAGTCATCTCTTCAAGTTTGACATCCCAACAGGAAATTCAACTGATAAACATTCTGAGAGCTCATAAAAAAGCCTTAGGTTGGACCATCTTAGACTTGCATGGAATTAGTCCTTTGACTTGCACTCATAGGATATTTCTAGAGGAGGATGCTAAACTTGTTAGGCAAATGCAGAGGAGACTCAATCCTAACATGAAAGAGGTGGTTAGGAAAGAAGTGCTAAAGTTGCTAGATGCGGGTGTTATATACCCCATCTCTGATTCAAAGTGGGTCAGCCCCACTCAAGTGGTCCCAAAAAGGTCTGGAGTCACAGTGGTGAGAAATGAAAAGAATGAGTTGATCCCTACTCGCATCCAAACCGGATAGAGAATGTCCATCGATTACAGAAAACTCAATGCAATGACTAGAAAAGACCATTTTTCATTGCCATTCTTGGACCAAGTCCTTGAAAGAATAGTTGGGCAAGCATTCTATTGTTTCCTTAATGGTTATTCAGGATATAACCAGATTGACATTGCCTTAGAGGACCAGGAAAAGACCACTTTCACATGTCCATTTGGGACATTTGCCTATAGACGTATGCCTTTTGGAGTATGCAATGCCCCTGCCACCTTCCAAAGGTGTGTGATGAGTATTTTTAGTGAGATGACAGAACACATTGTGGAGGTTTTCATGGATGATTTCTTTGTCTATGGAGCTAGTTTTGAGGCATGTTTAGAGAACTTAGAGAGAGTTCTAGCTCGTTCTGAAGAAACCCACCTTGTGCTTAACTGGGAAAAATGTCATTTCATGGTCAAACAAGGTATAGTCCTAGGGCATATTGTCTCTGCTAAGGGAATGGAGGTGGACAAAGTCAAAGTAGAAGCCATCCAAAAACTACCAGTCCCTAAGAGTGTTAAGGATATCAGGTCTTTCCTTGGGCATGCTGGGTTCTATAGGAGATTCATAGCATCTTTTAGCAGCATAGCCCCGCCTCTGTGTAATTTTCTCTCCCAGGATGTCCCATTTGAGTGGACATCATCTCGTTAAACCTCTTTTGAGAGGTTAAGAAATGCTCCCATCTCAACCCCCATTATTTAACCACCAGATTGGTCATTGCCCTTTGAACTCATGTGTGATGCAAGTGATTATGCTGTAGGAGCAGTCCTAGGGCAAAGAAAAGATAAAAAAACCTTATGTCATCTACTATGCCAGTAAAACCCTCAATGAAGCCCAAAAAAATTACACAACAACTGAGAAGGAACTATTGGCAATAGTTTTTGCATTAGAGAAGTTCAGATCATATCTGGTGGGGTCATTGGTCATTGTTTTTGTAGGACCATCCACGAGGATACATAGCATGCAACGGAAGCGTTTTTTAAAAAAAAAACTATCCTCGTATTGATTAGAATCTAGGAAACTTACTTTTCCTTCGGATTATCAGACGGAATGGAGCGACAGAAGGAGGAGGAGCGAGAGCTTCTTCGCGTGGTGGAGATGACGGCTGTCCTGCAATCCGTCGGCTCCTTCGCATCAGAACTTGAACGTTCTCTTTCGATCTTCCAAGGTATGACTCAAACTCGTGGCCTCTCTTTCGGTGAAGAAGAGTAAAAAACCATTAGATGAAAAAACAACTAAAGAGAGAATATATATAGGGAGAACCCTAGGATTAAAACCCTAGTGGGCGAAGTCCATTTAATTAATTTTCTAATTGGGTTAGCCCAATTAATTAATTAAAAACCAATGAACTATTATTTTATTTTAGCCCAATTAATTATGGACCATTCTGAATAAAATAATTCTCTCTCAATGTAATTCACCCAACAAGCCAAATGTATTAAATAATACATAAGTTATATCGAGCTACCCCGGGGACCAAAAGACAAATTATTCATGGCTACTAAAATGACCAAAATATCCCTACTATCCAATAGCTATATTTTGTCATTCTAAGTGTTCCAACTATCACCATATGGTAACACTGACCCCACGAATAATTTTGCATGTGCAATGTCTTTGACCTACTAGTGTAATGACGAAAATACCCCTCTGCGTAACACCCATCATTTAGAAAGGAATAATGTACTAACACCTCTCTAAATGATTTCTACCATCCTTAGATCACTAGTCCAATAATCTGTGACTACTCGAATGTACTTGCTTATCACTAGGAGCTACCTAGAAGCACACACTCTTAAGTCACGTTCCCAGGGCCCTGGATTATTTGATTATTCTTGGACAATCACAAGGGGGTGAATCACAAAAACTATCTTGTATTAGTCTGTCTTAGGTAATTAGAAACCGTACTCCCAACTCACAAGGTTATTGATCTTTGATATACCTCACCTACAGTGAATCTAAGAATATAGCTCTAGGTTCACTAGACCACCAACTAATACTCAAGTATTAGAGTACTCGTCCACGTAGTAGCAGTGATAGACTAGCTCCATGATAATTAGTACTTTGTCATTAGTTTCTATCACAGGTCCATTCTACGCATTTCAAATGCGCTTGTACAATTAGAGTAAACGGACTGTTTACTGGCTAAGGCAAGCCATCCTCCATTAGGATCTATTGCACAATGATCTTATCATGATAGAATGCCCAGTTCTATCAAAAGATCAAGAGTAATATTTTTTTCTTGCTTATTAAGTACCCATGATTCATGCCTAACTGTGAAGAACGACCCATCACATGAATCACTTACTTAATAGCATGGACACTTTTTCGAACAATTAAATGCAAATAATATATGTGCCATAAACTGACTAAAAGAAACATCATTACCATAAATTAAATAAAATGTGTCTTTAGGGCATACATTTCCAACAGTTTTCACTAATCATGCTGCTTTGAAATACTTGCTCACCAAACAAGATGCCAAACCGCATCTTATTAGGTGGATTTTGTTACTCCAAGAATTCAACATAGAAATCAAAGATAAAAAGGGAGTAGAAAATGCGGTGGCAAACCATTTGTCTAGACTTCCATGCCAAGACCTTAATCTAGATAAAGAACCAATCAGGGACACCTTTTCAAATGAACAGCTCTTCCTTATCAATGATACCTCAATCTCTCTTACACCATGGTACGCAGATCTGGCCAACTATTTAGCCACCGATCTAATTCTAAATCATTGGACCAAGCTGGATAAACAAAAATTCTTTAGGAAGGTTAGGACTTATTTCTGGGATGACCCTTACTTGTATAAGTATTGTGCTGACCAAATTTTAAGAAGGTGCATCCCCGAGCATGAGCAACAGTGTTTTGAATTTTTGTCATACTCTTGCTTGTGGAGGTCATTTCTCCATAAGAAAAACATTGGCCAAGATCTTACAAAGTGGATTCTTTTAGCTTACAATGTTTAGAGATGTGCATCAGTTCTGTAGCTCATGTGATAGATGCCAAAGGCGAGGAAGCCTAACCAAGAGGAATATGATGCCCTTGCAACCCATTCAGGTGTTAGAAATTTTTGATTGTTGGGGAATAGACTTCATGGGACCATTTGTTAATTCAGGTGGACACGAGTACATCTTGTTAGCTGTTGACTATGTGTCCAAGTGGGTAGAAGCAATCCCAACAAGAACAAACGATCATCGGGTTGTAATGAAGTTTTTGAAAGAAAATATTTTTAGTAGGTTTGGAATGCCTAGGGCCATCATAAGTGATGGAGGTTCTCATTTCTGCAACAAACCAGTGGCTGAATTAATGAGAAAATATGGAGTAGTCCACAAGGCTACAACCCCATATAACACTCAAACCAATGGCCAAGCTGAATTGGCCAATAGGGAGATAAAACGGATTTTAGAAAAAATAGTCAAATCTAACCGCAAGGATTGGTCCTTGAGGTTGATTGATGCACTTTAGGCCTATAGAACTGCATACAAGACCATTCTAGACATGTCTCCCTATAGGTTGGTATATGGCAAGCCATGTCATGTGCCAGTTGAAATAGAGCACAAAGCCTACTGGGCCATTAGGAAGATTAATGAGGAATCAACAAAAGTGAGCCTCAATAGGAAATCGCAACTTAATGAACTTGAAGAACTTGGGGATGAGGCATTTGAAAATTCCAAATTGTCTAAGTTGCATATGAAAAAGTTGCATGACCAACACATCAACAGAAAAAATTTTCATGTTGGTCAGCAGGTGCTTCTCTACAACTCAAGGCTTCATTTGTTCCTAGGGAAGTTGAGATCAAAATGGATAGGACCCTATACAATCAAGACCATATCAGAATATGGGGTAATAGAAATTGAAATCAAAGAGTCTGGACAATGTTTTAAAGTGAATGGTCAAAGACTGAAACCATATCTAGGCATAGCTGAGAAAGATCTTGTTGAAGGAAATGACGAGATGATGGAGTTGGGTGATCCACCGTCAGTGGTTAAATGACCTTTAGGAACACATTCGTCTGGGAATCTGACGTTAAAAGACCACCTTTCCATTTAGGTTAAATGGATGTCTTTGGAATTCAGATATAAAAATAAAAAAATACAAAATACAAAAATAAAAAAACTTAAATAAATAAATATATTAAAAAAGAAAAGTATATAAAAAAAAAATTTCTTTTCTGCTTTACTTCAATAGTGTTTCTCTGTGTGCAGTATAAATAAAAATTTTGCTTATGAGTTCCTGCATTAAAGACCGCTAGGTATGCCTATTTTCTATCCTTTTATTGCCGCTTGAGGATAATACGCAATTTAAGTTGGGGGGTAAGGTGTACTTAAGGTTTATTGGTGCTTGAAATTGAACTGTTGTGAAAATAATTTTGGTTAACTTGATAATATTATCTTGTGTGGTATATATGATTTTATTAGGCCCCTAAAAAAAATTAAAATAAAAAATAAATAGAAAAATAATTAAATTTTTTTTTTTTAGAGAGACAGAATTAACGCTGGTGGTAGCCATTCTTCTCGGGCAATGCAATCACACTGCCCTATAAAGAAAGAGGCACACTGCCAAATGTTGAAAAATGAGACGCTAAACGACACCAAGCTTGACGGTGCAATTATGGCGTACCTTGAGCCGAGTGTCAAATAGTGATGCCCATTGCTCTATAAGAGACTCCATATCTGTATGAGGCAAGCCACCCTTCTTGAGCTCAATCATCTCTCTTTTTCACTATTCTCTGATTAGGTACTCTCATCCCTTTTGTAAAGTTTATAGTTCTTTACTTTCTTCTTATTAGAGTTTTCCTTTTTTTTTAAAAAAAAAATGGATCTTCAGCTTTCAAAAATTCGCAAGTACTATCCATCTCTCCCAATGAATGATTTGAAAAAAAATTTATACTGGTAGGTGTGTAAGACTTGGGATATTAATGTATAATAGCATCCCTGAAGATATTCGCTGGTTGATCGAAGCAAAAGTTCGATTAGCTGGAGAAACTTCACCTAGTTTTAAGCACTTCCCAGGTTTAGGAAAGAGTAGTTTTGCAAAGAAACGAAGAGCTAAAAGAGTGAATGGTTGTCACAAGTGTGCTCGTTGGACCTGTAACACTCGATGCAAATCTATGGGGTTTACGTCCGTAAATCGAGAAGATAAAATTAGTTTCATAAAGGAAGGATTGAGTAAGGAGTCATTGGATGATATCCGATTGACTCTTGAGATGCATCCATGTGGAATAGTGCAAAGAGAACTTCTTGCTTTATGGACCCAGTTCATAAGTGACCACCAACACTATAGTCTTGGGAATCTGACTAAAAACGACCCTATTTTCCAATCTATAAGAAAATTGGATGGAAAGCTTATCCCCACTTCATAGAAAGTGTTTAAACCGTTTCTAGACGTAAAATCAGAGGAAGATGTGAGCCACAATCACAACTACTTGTACATAAACATGATTTTTGATTGTATTTATTTCTTATTGAATTGTTGTATAGCTACTTTTGATTGCCAAACCTCTTTCCAGAGCATACAAAAGAAACAAACATGGAAGGCCAGTTAGTTCGTCAAATCAAAACCATATGTGTACTTTGTGGCTCTCAACTTGGGAGTGATATTTGTTACGCACTTGCAGCAAGCGAACTAGGACAAAAATTAAGAGAGAAAAAGATTAATTTGGTATATGAAGGGGGAAGTCGTGATTGAATGGTTATGTTTCACAAGCTGCACTTTTTGAAAAATCATATGTGGTAGGTGTAATGCCAATCCCTTTGGTTGAACCACGTATTTCTGGGATTACACGCGGTCAACTTATAGAAACGACTTTTATGTCTGAGCGCATGGCTTGTAAGATTTATCAGTCAGACGCTTTCATTGCTTTACCAGGAGGTTTTGGAACACTTGAAGAAATCTTTTGTATAATCTCCTGGGCCAAGAGTAATCTCCATACCAAACCCATTGGACTTTTAAATGTTAATCATTTTTTCGATGGGTTGCTCTCTTTTATTGATCAGGCTGTGGACCAAAAATTCATTTCTCCTTCAGCAAGAAAGATTCTTATTTCTCCATCCACCATTGAGGAGTTGCTAGAGAAATTATATGCTTATGTTCCACAACACGATCCTTATGAGTCTCGGATATATTGGTCTAAGGCAATCAAAAACAAGCAGCAAAAAGGTTCGATTAATTTAGAATTATCCCTGTAAGGCAAGTTTATGATAAGGTGGCTGAGTAAGGAGTACTTTTTGTACTCTTGAGACGCATTTTGTTTATCTTATGACTTGCATGAAATTTTTATTTTAGTGTGAAAATATAAAAATATTTATATATGGTATGCTCATTTGTTTATTTGAGTTTTAGCAGTTCACAGTAAATCTACGGACTTATGGAGTTACAGGTATTCCTAACAACCCTATTTTATTACTGCAATTCAAGTTGGGGGGAGTAAGGTATATTTATGAATTATCTGGTCTATGTTTAACTATGAATTTGCAGTTGCATGCTTGTAGTTTTGTGTGAATTAAAAAAAAAATTGTGTGTACTTTAAATAATGCTATCCCTAAAGCTTTGAATTATACACTGATAGTCAGTTGAATTTGTAATATGAATCATGAATGCATTAATTTCTAATTTGAAAATGTATATGTATGGAATTAGAATAAATGATTTGCATGCATCGGGTGTTCAATAATTAGAAATTGGTTTATCAGTCATAAAGTCAAAGGCAATGGTAATTAGCTGATTAGCACACTGCATGATCCCTCAATAAAAGTGGAGACTATTACCCGAGTGAGTGTTTGAGCCTAATAATCGTTAATTCTGAGTGAAATAACACTTACTCTAAATGCACTTTATTGTTTATCTCGTCTTTTCAATAGTTTCAAAACATCAAATTGCTTTGAATGTCTAGTATCATAGCGGATGAATTTGGCTGGTTTCAAACTCTGAATTAGTTGACTGAGTCACATTGTTTTGTAGAAGTATGATAGGGGGATCAATTTGTTTTAATTTGGGCTTATTAACCTTTTTCTTTCTTTACATTAACCACCCTTGCTAGCCCATTTGAGCTGTTCTTAGCACAATTTCTTTCATTACCTTCGTCTAAACCTGTAACAATATGAAGTTTGTCCAACCTGGTGTGTTTCTAGGAATCAATCTATCTCGGTATTTTCATATAAAAAAGAAACAAAAAAAAAAAGGGAAGTTCTCTTAATTATTCAGCATAAGTGTTTCAAAATAAATGCTGAAGAAAACATTATATCCAGTTTGAGATTAGTGTAAAAAAAAAAAAAATCCTGACACACCATTTGCACACTGTATCCCTTTTCTTTGACAACCTGTATTAACCTCGTAGCAACCTAGTTTGGTCCCTCTTGATGTTATAAATCATGTGATCTCAGGATTCGAGTTCGGAGTAGGGAATTATGTTTAAATTCAAAAGTTATTTATCTATGACATTATTCCAGTCATGAAGCTATGTTAATTTCCCTGTTCTTTCATGAAAATACGTTCTTTGTATTTGGGATGACACCGAGTTTGAACTTGTTTTACATTTACTCTTATAACGGTGCACCCCCTTGTGTGTACACCTGAGGAATTGTTTTATTAGAGGGAAAATCCACAGTAAGGTTTAAAGTCAAAACTTCGAGGGAGTAAATCAGTGTATTGATCATCCTGATTGCCATTCCTAAGATTGTATGACCTTTAACCATAAATCTAATTTTGAATGTTCGACTTATTTTGAATGTTCTACTCTACACATTTTGGTTTCGAATTTGAAATTTTTATATTCATGCAAGTATTGCGATTAGATCATGGCTGGTGTATAATTCGATTGCTAAGGCACTAGCAATATTCAAGTTGGGGGGTGTGATGAGGGGTTAATATTTCCTAAATCTTAATGAATTATATCCCCATTTTGGCTTTACAATTATGCTTAAAATAAATAATTACTTGCATTAAATATTATTATAGGATGAAGCAAGGAAGTTGACTTCTACAATTAATTAGGGGCATAAATCGAAGATGTTGGATTACCCATTATTGTTGCTCAAAATCATGGGCCAACTATGGAGTCTAGAGGATGTTTCAAGTGCACTTGGCCCAACTATCAAATAGAATCCAACATAAGAAAGGCCCAAGACCAATCAGAGGCCCAAGACCAATCAAAGGCCCAAGACCAATAAAAGGCCCAACAAAGCCCAATTTGTAGAAGACTTTTCTTTATTTTATATTTTTATGAGTGATTTACCACCTAAAGTCTTTTGTACTTTTTGTCTTTTAGCTAATTTTCTTCCACTAGTTCGGTGAATGTTTTATGATTGCCAATTAGATATAATTATGTCTAGTTGAATAATTGTGTGGTTTCTATTGCATCTTGTGGGCTATAAATAACTCACTTAGGTGCACTTGTAAGGAGGTTGTTATTACTTGAATCAAAGTTTTGTTTTGTTCTTAGAGTTTCTCTTAGAGAATTGCACTTATATTTTCTCTTGTTTTCTCTTGTAATCCTACTTCCTTTCTTTCTTCTTTTAAATTCTTATGTCTTTTATTATTACTTTATTATCCATCGCCTAAATGGTCGGTTAGTTTATACCTTTAAATTTCTGTAATTTTAATTCTTGTCTTTTAATTATCCACCGTCTGAATGGCCAGTTAGTTTCCGCTATTTTAATTCTTGTCATTTAAATTCTGTTATTTAACTTACCCCATTTAAATTCTTGTTAATTAACTTTTAAATGAAATTGAGTAGCTAAATCTAATCTTGGGTTAAGGCGAGGACAGTGTCCAATGTTCTTGAATCTCAAGATAAGCCAAACCTCGATGAATGCAAGATTTATCTGAGTTAAACTCGAGTTGAGTGTGTAAATGGTTTTGTGAGTTTGGATTGGGTCATCATCCTAACATAGAACTCTCATGCCATGTATGAGAGTTGCTAGAATTGGAGATGAGATATACCCAAGCTTAGACGATCAAATCATAATCTATAATATAATACAATTTACAGTGACATCTTAATCTAGAACCCTCATATCATGTATGAGGGTTGCTTAGCTGAGAATCATTCGTATCTTGAATTATAACTACCAAACGATTCTCTGTTTATTTCAGATTAATATTGCTGTTTAAATTGCTATAAGAGATTTATTGGGCATTGGTTCTGAACTCGCCTCAACCCAAGACCTTTTTAATATTCCAAAAAAACCTTTTCACAATCAAGAAAACTTAGCTCTCTTTGGATAAATCAACCTGAATGAACCATTCTTTTGTTAAATAAACCTCCCAGTGAATCGACCCGGACTTGTCCGGAATTTATATTTGTGGTACAACTACACTCACACACTGGTGAGTTTAAACCTCCTCACCATTTCAACAATGAACATCCAAACTGATCAAGGCTATTTAAATTGTAGGGTGAGGAGTGCAGCCGAATTTTGGCGCCGTTGCCGGGGAGGTGCAACAGAAGAAAAAATTCACTCCACGGGTAACTTTGTTCTTAATATTGTTTTTTCTTAACTGTTTGCATGTTATTCAAATTGTATGAGACTTAGATCTGGCAGAATCTTAAGCCATCAAACTGAGTCAAACCATTCTATAGATTCTTTATCAGAGACTGAAATATCACTTTTACAATCCATAAAGTCTCAACAAAATGAAAACCTATCTGCTCAGGGGAGTGATCATGGAGAACATGATCCCTTTGATGGTGATGAGATTAAACCCCTCAGGGATTATTTTCACCCTCCAAGGCAGACCACTCCCTCTTGCATAATCCTACCAATAAACCATCATCGATTTGTCCTTAAACCAGGTACCATACAAATGCTCCCCACATTTCATGGTATGGATTCTGAAAATTCATATACACAAATGAGGGATTTTGAAGAGGTATGTGGTACTTGTGGGGATCAAAATTTACATGAGGACACTATTAAACTAAAGCTCTTCCCGTCCTCAATCAAGGATAAAGCAAAAATGTGGTTAGGGACTCTAGAGCCTTGATCAATAGGAACTTGGAGGGAGATGCAAACAAAATTTCTAAAAAAATACTTCCAAGCTAATAGAACAACATCACTCCAAAGGAAAATGATGAATTTCGTCTGTAAACCAAATGAAACATTTGCTCAAACTTGGGAATATTTCAAGGACCTCTTGCATTCTTGCCCACACCATGCCTTTGAGCAATGGCGGGTAGTTAGTTTCTTCTTTAATGCCCTAACTCCTAAATTGAAAATACTGGTGTCCACCATGTGTAATCGTGACTTTTATGAAAAAACTCCTGAAAAGGTTGTTGCATACTTTGACCATGTAGCTGAAAACTCTAGAAATTGGGAAGTTGGGCCATTAACCATGGGAGATTTGAGAGACCAATACAATCCACAACCAAAGGGAAAACTCCAATTAAATGAAACTGATGACATTAGTGCTAGATTAGCTTTGTTGACAAAGAAAATGGAAGAATTGGAGATGAAAAAAATGAAGGCTGTTAATGAGGTAAAGGTGCATTGTGTAGTGTGTGAAGCCAATAACCATAGAACAGAGGAGTGTCCAACTCTCCCTGCTTTCAAAGAAGTGCTGTATGGCCAAACTTCAAACTCACAACCAAGGCAAACAAAGGGTAAGATATACCAAAACCAGAACCAGGGAGGAAATTATCGAGGGTACAACCCAAACTCAAACACCTACCATCCAAATTCTAGGAACCACCCAAATTTCTCTTGGAGAAATGACTCAGCACCTCAGCCACACCAACCATTTCCCTCACAACCACAGCCACAACCTCAGCCACAGCCCTACCAGCCTAACCAAGGACCATCTGGCTCATATCAGCCACCGCATAAGAGATCCCTAGAGGATACTCTATAACAATTTATGCAAGGGAAGATGGGAAACAATGCTCAGGTAGCAAAATTCCAAGAGCAAACAAATAGGGCAATTGAGGATATGAGGAGTCAACTAACCAAGCTAACTCAAACTTTGACTGTGGGAGAACCTGGGAAATTCCCTTCTCAACCAAATCCCAACCCCGTAAGGCAAACAAATCAAGTGGAATCATCAAATAGTGGGAACAATAATCATGAGCAGGTGTAAGCAGTCACTGTCCTTAGGAATGGAAAAATAATTAACAAACCAGATGACCCTAGGACAAACCAACCTAATGCACAAGAAGAAGAACAAAATGAAAATATAAAAAATGACAATGCTCTAACTTAGAGGAAAATCTTGAAAACAAAAAAAAGGAAGATAAAGAAACAAATAAGGTGGAAGAATTCAAGAGCAACCCTGCACCACCATTCCCTCAAAGACTTACTCAAACAAAGAGGGAAAAACAAAATGCTGATATTTATGAAGTGTTCAAGCAGGTGAGGATTAACATTCCTCTCCTTGATGCAATCAAGCAGACACCATCTTATGCAAAATTCTTAAAAGACTTGTGTACTGTTAAAAGAAAGATCAACATCCATGAGAAAGCATTCTTAACTGAACAGGTGAGTTCCATCCTGCAACTTAAAACACCTCCTAAGTACAAAGACCCTGGTAGCCCAACCATTTCTTGCATAATTGGAAGCCAGAGGGTGGACCAAGCACTCTTAGATCTAGGAGCAAGTGTCAACTTGCTTCCTTATAGTGTATATCAGCAACTAGGCTTAGGAGAACTCAAGCCAACAAGAGTTACCCTACAGCTTGCTGATAGGTCAATCAAAGTCCCTAGGGGGATAGTGTAGGATGTATTAGTGCAGGTGGACAAATTTTACTTCCCTGTTGATTTTATAGTCTTTGACACACAACCCCATCAAGGCCCTCGACCCCCTGTTCCAGTCATTCTTGGTAAACCATTCCTAGCAACTTCAAATGCCATAATTAATTGTAGGAATGGAATACTTAAGTTATCATTTGGAAACATGACTGTAGAGATGAATATCTTTAGAGTTTCCAAACAACACATAGCTGAGAATGAGGTGGAGGAAATAGATTTGGTTCAAACATTAGTTGAGGATTATTTTGCAAATGAATTTTTGAACAAATCTAAGGAAGAAGATCAAGAAGAGAGAGAGTTAAAAGAATTTGAGAACACTAGGGAGCAAGAAGCAATGTCTGTGGCTCAATGGATTCCCAAATCAGAACCATTGGGTTCTCTGAACAAGGAGGAGTCACAATCTGATAATACCTCACCCACACCTGAAATGAAACCTTTGCCAAGTGAGTTAAAATATGCATTTCTAGGTGATGAGAACACACTTCCCGTAGTCATCTCTTCAAGTTTGACATCCCAAAAGGAAATTCAACTGATAAACATTCTGAGAGATCATAAAAAAGCCTTAGGTTGGACCATCTCAGACTTGCATGGAATTAGTCCTTTGACTTGCACTCATAGGATATTTCTAGAGGAGGATGCTAAACCTGTTAGGTAAATGCAGAGGAGACTCAATCCTAACATGAAAGAGGTGGTTAGGAAAGAAGTGCTAAAGTTGCTAGATGCGGGTATTATATACCCCATCTCTGATTCAAAGTGGGTCAGCCCCACTCAAGTGGTCCCAAAAAGGTCTAGAGTCACAGTGGTGAGAAATGAAAAGAATGAGTTGATCCCTACTCGCATCCAAACTGGATGGAGAGTGTCCATCGATTACAGAAAACTCAATGCAATGACTAGAAAAGACCATTTTCCATTGCCATTCTTGGACCAAGTCCTTGAAAGAATAGCTGGGCAAGCATTCTATTATTTCCTTAATGGTTATTCAAGATATAACCAGATTGACATTGCCTTAGAGGACCAGGAAAAGACCACTTTCACATGTCCATTTAGGACATTTGCCTATAGACGTATGCCTTTTGGAGTATGCAATGCCCCTGCCACCTTCCAAAGGTGTGTGATGAGTATTTTTAGTGAGATGACAGAACACATTGTGGAGGTTTTCATGGATGATTTCTTTGTCTATGGAGCTAGTTTTGAGGCATGTTTAGAGAACTTAGAGAGAGTTCTAGCTCGTTCTGAAGAAACCCACCTTGTGCTTAACTGGGAAAAATGTCATTTCATGGTCAAACAAGGTATAGTCCTAGGGTATATTGTCTCTGCTAAGGGAATGGAGGTGGACAAAGCCAAAGTAGAAGCCATCCAAAAACTGCCAGTCCCTAAGAGTGTTAAGGATATCAGGTCTTTCCTTGGGCATGCTGGGTTCTATAAGAGATTCATAGCATCTTTTAGCAGCATAGCCGGGCCTCTGTGTAATTTTCTCTCCCAGGATGTCCCATTTGAGTGGACATCATCTTGTCAAACCTCTTTTGAGAGGTTAAGAAATGCTCTCATCTCAACCCCCATTATTTAACCACCAGATTGGTCATTGCCCTTTGAACTCATGTGTGATGCAAGTGATTATGCTGTAGGAGCAGTCCTAGGGCAAAGAAAAGATAAAAAACCTTATGTCATCTACTATGCCAGTAAAACCCTCAATGAAGCCCAAAAAAATTACGCAACAACTGAGAAGGAACTATTGGCAATAGTATTTGCATTAGAGAAGTTCAGATCATATCTGGTGGGGTCATTGGTCATTGTTTTCACTGACCATGCTGCTTTGAAATACTTGCTCACCAAACAAGATGCCAAACCGCGTCTTATTAGGTGGATTTTGTTACTCCAAGAATTCAACATAGAAATCAAAGATAAAAAGGGAGTAGAAAATGCGGTGGCAGACCATTTGTCTAGACTTCCATGCCAAGACCTTAATCTAGATAAAGAACTAATCAGGGACACCTTTCCAGATGAACAACTCTTCCTTATCAATGATACCCGAATCTCTATTACACCATGGTACGTAGATCTGGCCAACTATCTAGCCATCGATCTAATTCCAAATCATTGGACCAAGCTGGATAAACAAAAATTCTTTAGGAAGGTTAGGACTTATTTCTGGGATGACCCTTACTTGTATAAGTATTGTGCTGACCAAATTTTAAGAAGGTGCATCCCCGAGCATGAGCAACAGAGTGTTTTGAATTTTTGTCATACTCTTGCTTGTGGAGGTCATTTCTCCACAAGAAAAACATTAGCCAAGATCTTACAAAGTGGATTCTTTTGGCCTACCATGTTTAGAGATGTGCATCAGTTCTGTAGCTCATGTGATAGATGCCAAAGGCTAGGAAGCCTAACCAAGAGGAATATGATGCCCTTGCAACCCATTCAGGTGTTAGAAATTTTTGATTGTTGGGGAATAGACTTCATGGGACCATTTGTTAATTCAGGTGGACACGAGTACATCTTGTTAGCTATTGACTATGTGTCCAAGTGGGTAGAAGCAATCCCAACAAGAACAAACGATCATCGGGTTGTAATGAAGTTTTTGAAAGAAAATATTTTTAGTAGGTTTGGAATGCCTAGGGCCATCATAAGTGATGGAGGTTCTCATTTCTGCAAAAAACCAGTGGCTGAATTAATGAGAAAATATGGAGTAGTCCACAAGGTTGCAACCCCATATCACCCTCAAACCAATGGCCAAGCTGAATTAGCCAATAGGGAGATAAAAAGGATTTTAAAGAAAACAGTCAAATCTAACCATAAGGATTGGTCCTTGAGGTTGATTGATGCACTTTAGGCCTATAGAACTGCATACAAGACCATTCTAGACATGTCTCCCTATAGGTTGGTATATGGCAAGCCATATCATGTGCCAGTTGAAATAGAGCACAAAGCCTACTGGGCCATTAGGAAGATTAATGAGGAATCAACAAAAGTGAGCCTCAATAGGAAATTGCAACTTAATGAACTTGAAGAACTTGGGGATGGGGCATTTGAAAATTCCAAATTGTCTAAGTTGCATATGAAAAAGTTGTATGACCAACACATCAACAGAAAAAATTTTCATGTTGGTCAGCAGGTGCTTCTCTACAACTCAAGGCTTCATTTGTTCCCAGGGAAGTTGAGATCAAAATGGATAGGACCCTATACAATCACGACCATATCAGAATATGGGGCAATAGAAATTGAAATCAAAGAGTCTGGACAATGTTTTAAAGTGAATGGTCAAAGGCTGAAACCATATCTAGGCATAGCTGAGAAAGATCTTGTTGAAGGAAATGACGAGATGATGAGTTGGGTGATCCACCGTCAGTGGTTAAATGACCTTTAGGAACACATTCGTCTGGGAATCTGACGTTAAAAGACAACCTTTCCATTTAGGTTAAATGGATGTCTTTGGAATTCGGATATAAAAAAAAATACAAAATACAAAAAAAAAATAATAATAAATATATTAAAAAAAAAGTGTATAAAAAATTTGTTTCTTTTCTGCTTTACTTCAATAGTGTTTCTCTTGTGCAGTCTAACTAAAAATTTTGCATACGAGTTCATGCATTGAAGACCGCCAGGTATGCCTATTTTCTATCCTTTTATTGCCGCTTGAGGACAATGCGCAATTTAAGTTGGGGGGTAAGGTGTACTTAAGGTTTATTAGTGCTTGAAATTGATCTGTTGTGCAAATAATTTTGGTTAACTTGATAATATTATCTTGTGTGGTATATATGATTTTATTGGGCCCCTAAAAAAATTAAAATAAAAAATAAATAGAAAAATAATTAAAAAAAAATTTTGAGAGAGACAGAATTGACGCTGGTGGTAGCCATTCTTCTCGGGCAATGCAATCACACTGCCCTATAAAGAAAGAGGCACACTGCCAAATGTTGAAAAATGAGACGCTAAACGACACCAAGTTTGACGGTGCAGTTATGGCGTACCTCGAGCCGAGTGTCGAATAGTGATGCCAATTGCTCTATAAGAGACTCCATATCTGTATGAGGCAAGCCACCCTTCTTGAGCTCAATCATCTCTCCTTTGCATTATTCTCCGATCAGGTACTCTCATCCCTTTTGTAAAGTTTATAGTTCTTTACTTTTTTCTTATTAGAGTTTTTCTTTTTTTTTTAAAAAAAAAAGGATCTTCAGCTTTCAAAAATTCGCAAGTACTATCCATCTCTTCCAATGAATGATTTGAAAAAAAATTTATACTGGTAGGTGTGTAAGACTTGGGATATTAATGTATAATAGCATCCCTGAAGATATTCGCTGGTTGATCGAAGCAAAAGTTCAATTAGCTAGAGAAACTTCACCTAGTTTTAAGCACTTCCCAGGCTTAGGAAAGAGTAGTTTTGCAAAGAAACGAAGAGCTAAAAGAGTGAATGGTTGTCACAAGTGTGCTCGTTGGACCTGTAACACTCGATGCAAATCTGTGGGGTTTACATCCGTAAATCGAGAAGATAAAATTAGTTTCATAAAGGATGGACTGAGTAAGGAGTCATTGGATGATATCCGATTGACTCTTGAGACGCATCCATGTGGAATAGTGCAAAGAGAACTTTTTCTTGCTTTATGGACCCAGTTCATAAGTGACCACCAACACTATAGTCTTGGGAATCTGACTAAAAACGACCCTATTTGCCAATCTATAAGAAAATTGGATGGGAAGCCTATCCCCATTTCATAGAAAGTGTTTAAATCGTTTTTGGACGTAAAACCAGAGAAAGATGTGAGTCACAATCACAACTACTTGTACATACGCATGATTTTTTATTGTATTTATTTCTTATTGAATTGTTGTATAGCTACTTTTGATTGCCAAACCTCTTTCCAGAGCATACAAAAGAAACAAACATGGAAGGCCAGTTAGTTCGTCAAATCAAAACCATATGTGTACTTTGTGGCTCTCAACTTAGGAGTGATATTTGTTACGCACTTGCAGCAAGCGAACTAGGACAAAAATTAAGAGAGAAAAAGATTAATTTGGTATGTGGAGGGGGAAGTCGTGATTGAATGGTTATGTTTCACAAGCTGCACTTTTTGGAAAATCATATGTTGTAGGTGTAATGCCAATCCCTTTGGTTGAACCACGTATTTCTGGGATTACACACGGTCAACTTATAGAAACGACTTCTATGTTTGAGCGCATGGCTTGTAAGATTTATCAGTCAGATGCTTTCATTGCTTTACCAGGAGGTTTTGAAACACTTGAAGAAATCTTTTGTATAATCTCCTGGGCCAAGAGTAATCTCCATACCAAACCCATTGGACTTTTAAATGTTAATCATTTTTTCGATGGGTTGCTCTCTTTTATTGATCAGGCTGCGGATCAAAAGTTCATTTCTCCTTCAGCAAGAAAGATTCTTATTTCTGCATCCACCATTGAGGAGCTGCTAGAGAAATTATATGCTTATGTTCCATAGCACGATCCTTATGAGCCTCGGATAGATTGGTCTAAGGCAATCAAAAACAAGCGGCAAAAAGGTTCGATTAATTTAGAATTATCCCTGTAAGGCAAGTCTATGATAAGGTGGCTGAGTAAGGAGTACTTTTTGTACTCTTGAGACGCATCTCCTATGACTTGCACAAAATTTCTTTTCTTGTATTCTAAAATAAACAAAAAAAAAAAAACTGTGGAATGTTATTAGGCGAGTCTATGATAAGGTGGCTGAGTAAGGAGTACTTTTTGTACTCTTGAGACGCATTTTGTTTATCTTATGACTTGCATGAAATTTTTATTTTAGTGTGAAAATATAAAAATATTTATATATGGTATGCTCATTTGTTTGTTTGAGTTTTAGCAGGTCACAGTAAATCTACGGACTTATGGAGTTACAGGTATTCCTAACAACCCTATTTTATTACTACAATTCAAGTTGGGGGGAGTAAGGTATATTTATGAATTATCTGGTCTATGTTTTGTTGGAAATGTATGCCCAAAAGACACGTTTTATTTAATTTATGGTAATGACGTTTCTTTTAGTCAGTTTATGGCACATATATTATTTGCATTTAATTGTTGGAAAAGTGTCCATGCTATTAAGTAAGTGATTCATGTGATGGGTCGTTCTTCACAGTTAGGCATGAATCATGGGTACTTAATAAGCAAGAAAAATATTACTCTTTATCTTTTGATAGAACTGGGCATTCTATCATGATAAGATCATTGTGCAATAGATCCTAATGGAGGATAGCTTGCCTTAGCCAGTAAACAGTCCGTTTACTCTAATTGTACAAGCGCATTTGGAATGCGTAGAGTGGACCTGTGATAGAAGCTAATGACAAAGTACTAATTATCATGGAGCTAGTCCATCACTGCTACTACGTGGACGAGTACTCTAATACTTGAGTATTAGTTGGTGGTCTAGTGAACCTAGAGCTATATTCTTAGATTCACTATAGGTGAGGTCTATCAAAGATCAATAACCTTGTGAGTTGGGAGTATGGTTTCTAATTAGCTAAGACAGACTAATACAAGATAGTTTCTGTAATTCACCCCCTTGTGATTGTCCAAGAATAATCAAATAATCCAAGGCCCTGGGAACGTGACTTAAGAGTGTGTGCTTCTGGGTAGCTCCCAGTGATAAGCAAGTACATTCGAGTAGTCACGGATTATTGGACTAGTGATCTAAGGATGGTAGAAATCATTTAGAGAGGTGTTAGTACATTATTCCTTTCTAAATGATGGGTGTTACGCAGAGGGGTATTTTCGTCATTACACTAGTAGGTCAAAGACATTGCACATGTAAAATTATTCGTGGGGTTAGTGTTACCATATGGTGATAGTTGGAACACTTAGAATGACAAAATATAGCTACTGGGTAGCAGGGGTATTTTGGTCATTTTAGTAGCCATGAATAATTTGTCTTTTGGTCCACAGGGTAGCTCGATATAACTCGTGTATTATTTAATACATTTGGCTTGTTGGGTGAATTACATTGAGAGAGAATTATTTTATTCAGAATGGTCCATAATTAATTGGGTTAGAATAAAATAATAGTTCATTGGTTTTTAATTAATTAATTGGGCTAACCCAATTAGAAAATTAATTAAATGGACTTGGCCCACTAGGGTTTTAATCCTAGGGTTCTTCATATATATATTCTCTCTTTAGTTGTTTTTTTTACCCAATGGTTTTTTACTCTTCTTCACCGAAAGAGAGGCCACGAGTTTGAGTCATACCTTGGAAGATCGAAAGAGAACGTTCAAGTTTTGATGCGAAGGAGCCGACGGATTGCAGGACAGCCGTCATCTCCACCACGCGAAGAAGCTCCCACTCCTCCTCCTCCTGTCGGTCCATTCCGTCCGGTAATCCAAAGGAAAAGTAAGTTTCCTAGATTCTAATCAATACGACGAAAGTTTTTTATTTTTAAAAATGCTTCCGTTGCATGCTATGTATCCTCGTGATGGTCCTTCATGTTTAACTGTGAATTTGCAGTTGCATGCTTGTAGTTTTGTGTGAATTAAAAAAAAAAGTGTGTACTTTAAATAATGCTATCCCTAAAGCTTTGGAATTATACACTGATAGCCAGTTGAATTTGCAATATGAATCATGAATGCATTAATTTCTTATTTGAAAACGTATATGTATGGAATTAGAATAGATGATTTGCATGCATCGGGTGTTCAATAATTAGAAATTGGTTTATCAATCATAAAGTCAAAGGCAATGGTAATTAGCTAATTAGCACACTGCATGATCCCTCAATAGAAGTGGAGACTATTACCCGAGTGAGTGTTTGAGCCTAATAATCGTTAATTCTGAGTGAAATAACACTTACTCTAAATGCACTTTATTGTTTATCTCGTCTTTTCAATAGTTTCAAAACATCAAATTGCTTTGAATGTCTAGTATGATAGCAGATGAATTTGGTTGGTTTCAAACTCTGAATTAGTTGACTAAGTCACATTGTTTTGTAGAAGTATGATAGGGGGATCAATTTGTTTTAATTTGGACTTATTAACCTTTTTCTTTCTTTACATTAACCACCCTTGCAAGCCCATTTGAGCTGTTCTTAGCACAATTTCTTTCATTACCTTTGTCTAAACCTGTAACAATATGAAGTTTGTCCAACCTGGTGTGTTTCTAGGAATCAATCTATCTCGGTATTTTCATATAAAAAAGAAACAAAAAAAAAAAAGGGAAGTTCTCTTAGTTATTCAGCATAAGTGTTTCAAAATAAATGCTGAAGAAAACATTATATCCAGTTTGAGATTAGTGTAAAAAAAAAAAATAAATCTTGACACACCATTTGCACACTTTACCCCTTTTCTTTAACAACTTGTATTAACCTCGTAGCAACCCAGTTTGGTCCCTCTTGATGTTATAAATCATGGGATCTCAGGATTCGAGTTCGGAGTAGGGAATTATGTTTAAATTCAAAAGTTATTTATCTATGGCATTATTCCAGTCATGAAGCTATGTTAATTTCCCTGTTCTTTCATGAGAATACGTTTTTGTATTTGGGATGACACTGAGTTTGAACTTGTTTTACATTTACTCTTATAACGGTGCACCCCCTTGTGTGTACACCTGATGAATCGTTTTATTAGATGAAAAATCCACAGTAAGGTTTAAAGTCAAAACTTCGAGGGAGTAAATCGATATATTGATCATCCTGATTGCCATTCCTAAGATTGTATGACCTTTAACCATAAATCTAATTTTGAATGTTCCACTTATTTTGAATGTTCTACTCTACGCATTTTGGTTTCGAATTTGAAATTTTTATATTCATGCAAGTATTGCGATTAGATCATGGCTGGTGTATAATCCGATTGCTAAGGGACTAGCAATATTCAAGTTGGGGGGTGTGATGAGGGGTTAATATTTCCTAAATCTTAATGAATTATATCCCCATTTTGACTTTACAATTATGCTTAAAATAAATAATTACTTGCATTAAATATTATTATAGGATGAAGCAAGGAAGTTGACTTCTACAATTAATTAGGGGCATAAATCGAAGACATTGGATTATCCATTATTGTTGCTCAAAATCATGGGCCAACTATGGAGTCTAGAGGATGTTTCAAGTGCACTTGGCCCAACTATCAAATAGAATCCAACATAAGAAAGGCCCAAGACCAATCAGAGGCCAAAGACCAATCAAAGGCCCAAGACCAATAAAAGGCCCAACAAAACCCAATTTGTAGAAGACTTTTCTTTGTTTTATATTTTTATGAGTGATTTACCACCTAAAGTCTTTTGTACTTTTTGTCTTTTAGCTAATTTTCTTCCACTAGTTAGGTGAATGTTTTATGATTGCCAATTAGATATAATTATGTCTAGTTGAATAATTGTGTGGTTTGTATTGCATCTTGTGGGCTATAAATAACTCACTTGGGTGCACTTGTAAGGAGGTTGTTATTACTTGAATCAAAGTTTAGTTTTGTTCTTAGAGTTTCTCATAGAGAATTACTCTTATTTTCTCTCTTGTTTTCTCTTGTAATCCTACTTCCTTTCTTTCTTCTTTTAAATTCTTATGTCTTTTATTATTACTTTATTATCCACCGCCTAAATGGTCGGTTAGTTTATACCTTTAAATTTCTGTAATCTTAATTCTTGTCTTTTAATTATCCACCGTCTGAATGGCCGGTTAGTTTCCGCTATTTTAATTCTTGTCATTTAAATTCTATTATTTAAATTACGCCATTTAAATTCTTGTTCATTAACTTTTAAATGGAAATGAGTAGCTAAATCTAATCTTGGGTTAAGGCGAGGACAGTGTCCAATGTTCTTGAATCTCAAGATAAGTCAAACCTCGATGAATGAAAGATTTATCTGAGTAAATGGTTTTGTGAGCTTGGATTGGGTCATCATCCTAACATAGAACTCTCATGTCATGTATGAGAGTTGCTAGAATTGGAGATGAGATACACCCAAGCTCAGACGATCAAATCATAATCTGTAGTATAATACAATTTACAGTGACATCTTAATCTAGAACCCTCATATCATGTATGAGGGTTGCTTAGCTGAGAATCATTCATATCTTGAATTATAACTACCAAACGATTATCTGTTTATTTCAGATTAATATTGTTGTTTAAATTGCTATAAGAGATTTATTAGGCATTGGTTCTGAACTCGCCTCAACCCAAGACCTTTTTAATATTCCAAAAAAACCTTTTCACAATCAAGAAAACTTAGCTCTCTTTGGATAAATCAGCCTGAATGAACCATTCTTTTGTTAAATAAACCTCCCAGTGAATCGACCCGGACTTGTCCGGAATTTATATTTGTGCTACAACTACACTCACACACTGGTGAGTTTAAACCTCCTCACCATTTCAACACTGAACATCCAAACTGATCAAGGCTATTTAAATTGTAGGGTGAGGAGTGCAGCCAAATTTTGGCGCCGTTGCCGGGGAGGTGCAACAGAAGAAAACATTTACTCCACGGGTAACTTTGTTCTTAATATTGTTTTTTCTTAACTGTTTGCATATTATTCAAATTGTATGAGACTTAGATCTAGTAGAATCTTAAGCCATCAAACTGAGTCAAACCATTCTATAGATTCTTTATCAGAGACTGAAATATCACTTTTACAATCCATAATGTCTCAACAAAATGATCCAGATCTGAATCAGATCAGGACAGGGAACTCCTCCTCTTCTTCATTCAATTTTTTGGTGTTATTTTTATTTTAGTAATTTCTAGCTAATTTATTTTAGCTAGGGTTTGGATGAATTTTAATTCTGGGATTATGTGATTATTTGTTTAGTTTGATTCAAAACTTGATTATTATTTGCATGAGGATTTTATATTGTTGTGCTTAATGCTTTAAAAGATTGGCCACCTTTTAATGATTTGTGCATGACTGACTAAAGGATTGTCATAAATTAGATCCATAGGCAATATAAATCACATGCTTGACTATGAGATCGAAAGATGATTAGCTCATGTGTGGGAATTGAGAAAACTTAGTGAGTCAAATCCCCTTCTGAAATTAGAGGTTTTCAAAGAGCTCAATGCTTATTTATTTCGTTGATATCTGTTCAAAAATCTGACAGTGAAATTGAATTAATAAAGGATTAATATGACTTGAGAAAGCTTATTAATTAATTGAGGGAAATCCACCATCACATGCAAATAATTATACAATACTGTAAAGGTATTTTTTGTTTTGAATCCGGTTGAATAGATAATTACATAACCCAGATTAAATGAAATCTAAACCCTAGTACATTTATTAATTAATTTTTCTCGCAAAGAATTCAGTTTTTTATTTATTTTTATTTTTATTTTTATTAATCCGATTAATTAATTAATTCAACTTAGGTTAAATTAAAATTGTTTTGGTATTGTGATCTAATCCTCATGGGATCAACATATTTTCATTACTATATGCAGATTTGACTAGGGTACACTTGCCCAAATTAATTGTGCATAAAATCACACATCAAACATCTAGTGATGGTACAAAATAGTTTACTGAATGCATGAGTGACTATGAGCATGGCATATACAGACAACATGTCAATCTTGAGAAATCTCCCTTGTAACACCCCAAATTTCTTGAGCGTGTTATAACTTAGGATTTCGGGAATATAAAATTTTTCATATCTCAATAACTATCATACATCACATAATATCCCAAAAACCCTAATTTACACCTCCTTAGCTTAACAAATCCAATATTAAATAGCTAAGACAGGTGTTAAAATTTCAGATGCGGAAGCTAGATCGAATCTGATATGGTTCACAACCATAACTCTTTATTTATCATACATAAAATCGTTCAAGACGTCTACAAAGTATATTACATGGACATCATCTCTAGCAAGTGATAACTGAACATCTCAAACATATCCAAAATTACGTAGATTCGCACATAAATAAAAATATGCTAAACATGCTACAAGTAGTAATATAAGCTAATTCTTCAGCTACCTCATTTCCCTTATAGCCGCTCGTCGAACCTGGAACGTTTGAATATTCCAGGGACATAGTCCAATTAGAAGATGAATCTTCTAGTGAGAAACTCAAAAAAAAAATAGTTTATATCGATGCATGATCAGGTATAAAATGTATGAGAAGGCAAGAAGAACTACTCCAAAGTGCCTTATGAACACGTTGGCCTTCTCCAACGAGAGCTTTCTCAATGGCGCACGCATAGCGCCTCTCGGGAGG
Source organism: Diospyros kaki (assembly GCA_036245055.1). Lineage (NCBI taxonomy): Eukaryota > Viridiplantae > Streptophyta > Magnoliopsida > Ericales > Ebenaceae > Diospyros > Diospyros kaki. The sequence continues at coordinate 13,510,006 of BSEG01000003.1, forward strand.
TCCCTAACCATGTCACTTCAGCCCAACTTCATAGAACTCATGCAAGCACCACATCCGTTGTGCTTTAGACTCACAGTCTTCCCCACAAGAGCTTTCTCGATGGCGCACGCATAGCGCCTCTTGGGGGATCTCTGACTTTTGTCTTCGGCCAACAACAAATAGGTACAACAGTATGGCCACACGGATTTTATAAATGCAACAGTTCAAAAGCCAACAACATATATTTTCAAAAAAATTCAGTTCATAGATGCAACATGATTTCACGTAAGCGAATAATAAGAGTTTACGTATAAGAACTTCACGAAACACGTGTCATGCAATAGAAGTATCTCATAAGAGAAATAAAAATAGGATTTGAAGTATAGGAGTCTCATGGAGTCTCACCTTGTTGGTTTATCTCTTCGACGGTATAATTTCACAGGAAACGGCCTAAGTTTCTGCAGAAAACATACGTTTTGGTAAACCTAACCTCAAATATTTTTATATAGATTTGAAGGGTATTAAAGTAGGGGCATAACTGGAAAATTTCATGTAAAAAGGACCCCTCACGTACCCTCATGCGCCCCAAGAAGGCTGGCCACGTGCCCTCACGCGCAGCTATAATTCGGCGCTATAACTCACGCGCTGCCTAGCAGAATTCGGATAGCTTCGTCCCGTTTTCGTATTTCGGCCATATCTCCCTCCTTTTAACTCCGATTCGACCCCTGTTTGAACTTCCGCGACCCTCTCTTCCCCCTCTACAGGATTATAAAAAAAAATGGGACTTACCTCACTTTTTTGCTGACTGATTTTGGCAAACTCCAATGAAGACCCGCAACTCCGATGAGGCTCGTTCTCCGCCGCTTCTTCGCCGCTTTCTTCCCACCTTCTTGCCGAACTCTCTTCTCTCTCTCTAGAGCAAGCTCCTCCTCTTAGAGTGCTTCACTCCTCAAATTTGTTTGGAATGGTTTGAGAACAATTCAAGGTGTCTATTTATAGAATTCCTTAACCAATGGTATTATGCCACTTGTCACAATCTTAGCCATGGACTCCAAAGACTCAAAGATATATTTGAATAGCTTTTGAAATCCAAAACTAGAATTAATCCAACTTTTGAAATCCAAGCTAAAACCCTAAACTTCTTTCAAATAACACTTTGGCCCTTATTTCAAGTTTTCAACTTTAACATTTTACCACTTAAGCTCATAATTTCATCATTCTTTCATTTGGATAATTTATCTAATTAGAATTATACCCTCAAATATCAAATTTATCGAGATACTTAAAATTCCAAAATTATTAACTCAAAATTACTCAATATATACGATTTTTTGGAAGCCCCTTACCATCATTCGGTCTTTTTAGGCTACAACTTAGCTTAACCGAAAACCATTTTTGATTTGATTTCTTTCAGTGCAATAAGTCTCACCTCGAGACGCTCGTTAAAATTATACGTTTGTCCTTAGGTATCTAAGCTCTAGGGAATTCCCTGCGACTGATTCGGTCACTTGTTTCCATTTCAAACATATTTTTCGGTATTTTAAACCCACTTAAAATACGTGGTAATTTCACAAAAATATAGGGTGTTATATCCCTGGCATACTCAATCTCCCGGGGAAACACCCATTCCACATCACCCTGATGGGATTGACCTTATCGCGACATACTTAATCCCCAGGTGCCCATTAAAGTCACCCGATGGTTGGGATTGACCTTGTCCCATTCTCAAGAAGACCCCACCTCGATCCCATTACAACGACATGAATTCAATTATAACAATGATATGAAAACCACACACCATGCACCAACTCTTTTCACAAAGCAAAACTAGTTGATGCAACATGTAACATGTTTAATATGCATAAGATGAAAATAACTCAAGGTAATCTCAAGCAAACGCCTATAAGAAACGCCCTAAGTTTGGGAGGGTATAACCACTCGTTGAAACTGGCTAAATATGTGTAACCTAAGCTCGGGAGGGTAAAACAGCTCACCTGACCTAACTAAACTCTCACAAACCATTTGTAAAACAAAAGGTAACACTAGATCAAACCACTCACCTTGTTCAAAAAGTCGATTTGTGCCTCGTAATGCGTGTTTGGCCTTAAAAGTCGTTTAATCTTTTCTTTTCGGGGTCAAATCGTCTCTTGTTCACTGCCATATCTATAGAAATCAATATTTTTATTTTTTTTCATAATTTTCTAAATTTTTCTTATTTTTCTCTATTTTCCATAAATTCCTTTTTCCTCAAAAATTCCAAAATACTTATCTACCATCTATTTTCACCAAATTTTTTTCCATAAATATCCTTAAAATATTTTTTCAAAAATTATAAAAATAATTTCGAAGGCAAACAGTATCTCACGCGCCCTCACGCGCCACACACATGCACTGGCGCGTGAAGCCCACGCGCAGCTTCTTCTCTACCTTCTTCTCTGGCTCTAACCACTTGCAATAGTCTCTAATGGCCGATCTTCCTCCACCCCTTGTAATACTCCTCAATTCGAATCTATGGATACCTTGTGTTGCCCGAAACCCTCACCAGAAAGGCCTCAAATGGCCGTTTATAGTCCTGAATCCGGTGAGCCCCAATTTTTCGGCCAACTCGCTGAAACCCCTTGAAACTTAAACCAATTTCCTCCAAACTCTCCAGAAATGCTTCCCAAAACTCAAAGAACAAAAGCCCTCTATCCTTGATGCTCGATCCAATCTGAAGCATAAGTAATTTCTTTCAATTTTTCCACTCAGTTGTAAACGAGCGGGCCATGAAAATGGCTGAGCTGGAGGGTCACTCGGCATAACTGAGTGGACCCCCACTCAGTTAAGATGAGCTGGGGCATCCCACTCAGCATAGCTGGTGGGTGCCCACTCGGCATAATCGAGTGGACCCGCACTCGGTTATGCTGAGCTGGAGGTAGCCACTCGGTTATGCCGAGTCGGTCTTTGTCTTCCTCATGGCGCTTTGCCCTTTCTTTCTTCAACCATATTGGGGCCCACCTTTGATCAGGTATCAGCTTGATTTTCCTTGGTACATCAATTGCTCCCTGCTTTTTTAACCGAAGAAGTCGGGTAAAAGAGCATAAAGTACCGAGAAAATTTTGTGCGCTTCTTGCCGTATTTTACCTATCTTCGGAAGATCATTTATGCATGTTTACTCTTTGTTTTATGTGTTCGTCCGACAGTTTCGACGCTTTTTCATCTTTTGAGCCCCTATAAATCGGGCTCAAGGTCTTCATTTGTCCCACATAAGGATTGGTCGCGGGGGTCTTGAGAACTCAAATTCTCTCAGGTCTTAGTGTATTTTCAGGACTCGTCTCATTTCTAACCCACGGCGCGAGGGGGCTACTCGGTCATGATCGAGTGGCCTATTTTTGCGGCCAAGGCCCACTGGTCATGACCAAGTGATTATGATCGTGCGACGCCTTCATCTGCTACCGGCCGCTTATTGCCACTTTACAGTACTTCGCTCTTCTTTGTCTTGTTCTGATGCTTTCACTTTGCCTACAAGTATTTGTTTACTTTGATCTTCTATCTTTTCCACCTCTTCAACATAACAACATAACGCTCTCAAGTCTTTTCAATATGTCGAGGAGAAGACCGACATCACCCCCCGGCCTCGCGCACATTCCTGTCACTTCGAGCTCTTGGCTTCGATATAGGGATTTCGAAAAGGTTTACGATGCCACCCCTTCGGGATATATGGTAAGGTATCCTCGTCTTGATGAAACAGACCCCTCCCAAGTGGATGAAGGTTCTATTGGTATTCATTTTGCTTCGTTTGAGATGGGACTCCACTTTCCTCTTCTGTCTTTTGCCATTTCGTGGTTGCATCATTACAAGATTGTTCCAGCTCAGCTTCACCCTAATGGTTGGGCCCAGTTGGTGGGTTTTTCCATACATTGTCATTAGCGGGATGTAGTCCCTTCCTTGATGCTCTTCAGTTGCTTCTATCGGTTACGAAAGGCTAGCAAAGACCGCCATCTTTATACATTCCAAAAGGTATCGGGCTTCGAACTATTTAGTGCGCTTCCTAACAAGATCCACCGATTTGAAGAGCGATGGTTGGTGATAGAGCCTCCACCCAGTTGGGATGCTCCCATGCATTGGAATCATCATAATGCCAACCAAGGGTTTCCTCCTTAAAAGGACGTTTAGGGTGCATATCGTCGTCTTGTGGGGATACTAACGGTGCAGGGTCCTATTGATTTGCTGAGCCTCTTGAATTTAGAAAATTTCAGAGTCGCGGGATGGGGGGTTGTGACACCAACTATCTTCTACATTGTCCAACCGAGAAATGGAAGGAGTCAAGGAGGAGGAGATGGAAATGCCTGGGCCATCTTCACATCCTTCTTTCTATCCTTAGGAGGAAATCACTCTTGGGGTAGATTATCTCTTGTTATTGCCTTCCTTGTTCCATTATTGCATTATTTTTCATACTAAATGCTTTATGTTGATTTTTGCAGAAATGACTGGATTAGGTAAACTGGTGGAATTGCGTAGACGTCATCATGAAGAGGAGGGATGCATTGCGGTAACGACCGGGGTTTTTGCTCGTGGTGCCGAGGGACCTACCAATTCTCATCCTCCTCGGTCATGCAGACTTGCTGGAGTTTCTCTTACCAGGGTGGAAAGACGTTGTAGCCCAAGAGGTGACCATTCGAGTGTAGAGGTTCCTTCTCCTATGGAAAGCCCATCATCGACCCCTCTCTCCCGTGAAAAGACCATTCACATTCCATCTCCTACTCCCAGTTCACAAGGGGGGCAAAGTTCATCTTTTCAATTTGTTAGTGACATGGCCTAAGTGGAAGAAAAGTGTTGCCACCCTGTGATTCCCAATAGGAAGGATCGTCGTCGTCTAAAGGGCAAGAAATCAATGAAACCGCCTCCTATACTTCTCGTTCCCAGCGAGATGAGACATACTATGATTCTCGGGGATGGTACGAAGCTTAGTGGTCGAGACTTTCAAGTTTGCCTCGGGGTACTAGAGATAGACTCTGTTTCTGAACCCAGGATTGGTGCCCGTCTCATTTATTCCACCAGTCTCCCTCGAGATGAACGGCAATTTATTGGCAGTAATCATGCCCAGGCAAGGGATGAAGCAGAACAGTTCCTGGTGTAAAGGATTCAGGGAATTGTTGCTTCCAATGCCAGGGAAAGGGCATATCATGAGCAAGTAGACACACAGATGTCAGATTGGAGGAACCGCCAATCTAACTGGAACGAAGAACGCCAAGAGCTAAAGTGTCGCGCTCATCGGGCAGAGGTCGAGAAGAGAAATGTAGAGGCAGAGATTGAGCGTATGCGTGCTCAGCTGTCTAAGGTTGTTGTTGGTACCTCAGGCCTTCAAGGTGAAATCTAAGATTTACGTTCTAAGCTAGAGGCTGAAGAGTAGAAAAACGTTGGGTTGATGACGAAGCATAAAGCACTTTTGCAAGAACACTCTCTATGCCTAAAGGAACTGAAGATAAGTTGTAGGGATGCTCGTGCCATTCAGGCTAATGCGATGAAGGAATATCATCTTTCAACTGATTGCTAAGATAGGAAGGAGAGGTATGCTTCAGGCTTTTTGAAGAATGGATTTTATCTAGCATGCGCCCATCTAGAATCTTAGTGCCCGGGAGAGACTTTTCTGGAACTTCTGTTTACTCCTGAAGTTGAGGAATCTACTCCAATGGACTAGCATCAGTGTGAGCCGGATGCCCCTATGAGTCCTTCTTCTTACTTGGGTTCTTTTATGGTGGATGACTTGAAAAATCTGATAGGCCCATGGAATCCATTTCCTTTCAACCATGGGGGATAAGGCGTGGTGGACGATCCCAAAGCGATTGAAGAGTATCCTGGCTCCAACAGTGTCCCCTGAGATTCCTGTTGCATCATTCAGGTCTACCAAGCGTTCCTCTCGCAAGTCTTGCTCCGGCGAGTAGATGCTCCTTGTTGTTTGCTTCTCGTCGTTGTTTGTTGTTGTTTTTTTTTTTTTTTGTACTCTCAATTGTTCCTGTTACAATGAGAATTATCGCTTTATCACTGGGTATATTTTTTTTCTTTCATCTACTCAATATGCTCCGCTCCTTAATGTTTGACTTATTCTTTTTAATGCTTACCTCAATGACATAAGGTCAGGACTTTTCTTTTGCTTTTGGGCCGCATGCAAAATGATGGGTCTTTACCTCGTAGCCAGGCTATGAGCGGGGCAACGGGCTAAGCGTATTTTACCTCGCTGCCGGGCCGTAAGTGGGGCAACGGGCTAGATCACATTTTACCTCATTGTCGAGCCATAAGCGGGGCAACGGGTTAGGTCACATTTTACCTCGTTGCCGGGTCATAAGCAGGGCAACAGGTTAAGCGTATTTTACCTCATTGTCGGGCTATGAGAGGGGCAATGAGCTAGGTCACATTTTACCTTGTTGTCGGGCTATGAGCGGGGTAACAAGTGTGAGTGTATTTTTCCTCATTGTTGGGCTATAAGCGGGGCAATGGGTTAGGCGTATTTTACGTCGTTGCCGGGCTATGAGCAGGGCAATGGGCTAGGTCACATTTTACCTTGTTGCTAGGTTATGAGCGGGGTAACAGGTGTGAGCGTATTTTACCTCGTTGTTGGGCCATAAGCGGGGTAACGGGCTTGAGTTTCCTTTCTGTAGATGCAAATAAAATGACAGCTATGAACACACAAGCGTTTTTACGTGGTTCGGCCAAATGTGCATACGTCTACGATCCCAATTAGGGCTTATATTATTGCAGATACTTTTCCAGGTACAGCGTTCATATATAACTTGAGATAATTCAAATTCCATGTTTTTCCAAGGGCATCTCCCGAAAGGGTTTGTAAAATGCAAGTGTTGGGACCAATCAACTTTAGAATGCAGTATGGCCCTTCCCAATTCGCTCGTAACTTTCCATCATCCTTTAACGCGTTGGTTACAACAGATCTCCGGAGTACTAGGATCTCCCTCTTCCATGGGCCTATTCTTTACCCTAGAATTGAAATAAGTGGTGATTCTTCTCTGATTAGCATCTATCCTCATGGTCACGTTATCCCGCTGTTCCTCAATCAAATCCAAATTTTCTCGTAATGCTTCTGAATTCCTTGCACCATTCTCTTCCTCATATGCCATCAATCTTGGGGACTTAGTTGAAAGTTCAATGGGAATTAAGGCCTTTGCTCCATATACCAGATTGAATGGAGTTTCACCAGTAGCGATTTGACTAGTCATTCAATAAGCCCATAAAATCGAGGGTAGCCCGTCAGTCCATGTTCCCCTGGCCCCTTCAAGTCTGGTTTTTAGGCCGTGCAGTATGGTTTAATTGCTGACCTCAGCTTGTTTATTAGCTTGGGGGAACACCACTGAAGCGAATCGTAGTTGAATCCCTAGGTTGTCACAGAATTTTCTAAAGGAGTCACAATCAAACTGCTTCCCATGGTCTGTAACGATAATTCTTGGTATCCCGAACCGACACAGATGTCTTTCCATACCATTGTTTCCACTTTTCTTGTTGTAATGGTAGCCAATGCCTCAGCTTCAATCCATTTGGTGAAATAGTCAGTAGCTACTATTAAAATTTTCTCTACCCAGATGCTTGTGGGAATGGACCCAGAATATCCAATCCCCACTAGGCAAATGGTATAGGTTGGAACGCAGGCTATAGCTGAGATATCAGGGCAAATTGGATTGGGGCATGTCGCTGGCATTTGTCACATGTTTTGACTTTCTTTAACGCGTCTGATTGTAGATGGGCCAAAAGAAATCGGCTCTCAAAACTTTGGTTGCCAGTGCTCTTGCTCCCAAATGCTCTCCACATATTCTGCTATGGGTTTCTACTAGAGTATATTCGGCCTCTTGGGGGCCTAAACACTTGAGAAGGGGTGTAGTGTAAGCTCACTTATATAATACCCCGTCTATAATGGTAAACCTTGCAGCCCGTATCTTAAGTCTTCTTGCTTCTTGTGGATCATTTGGTAATTCATTCCTAGTGAGATAACTGTAGAAGGGCGTTCTCCAGTCTATCCCTACTTCAACACATATACTTCTTTTTCCTCGATGCTTGGTTGATGAAGCACCTCAACAAATACTGCTCGTCTTGTTGTCTCTTTAGTGGATGCTAGTTTAGACAAAGCATCGGCGTATCCATTGAGTGATCTATTTATTTGTGTTAACTGAAAATTTTCAAATGTCTGTGCCAGGTCTTTTACCTTGCTCAAGTATTATGCCATTATTTGCTCTCTGGTTTCATACTGTCCATGAAACTATTACACAATCAACTGGGAATCACTATGGGCAACCAATTGTGTTACCTCCAATTTTTGCTCTAACCTCATCCCTATAATTAGTGCTTCATATTCGGCCACATTGTTGGTACTTGGAAAAGCAAAATGTAGAGAATACTCTAACGTTTCTCCCTCGAGGGGTACAAGTACTATCCCAGCGCCACTTCCCTGTGAGCTAGATGTTCCATCAACAAATAATAACCACTCTTCCTGTTCATCTTGTCCCATTTTACTAGAGTGTGTACATTCCACAATAAAATCAGCCAATACCTGCCGCTTTATAGCTTGCCAAGGTTGATACTGAATATCATATTCACTCAACTCAATGGACCATTTGGTAAGGCGATCGGAACATTTAGGCTTTTGCAAAATACTTTGTAAGAGTTGGTCTGTAAGTATGATGATTGAATGAGCCTAGAAGTACGGCCTTAATTTTCTGGAGGCGTTTAATAGAGCTAACGCCATTTTTCAGCCAAGGGGTAATGTGTCTCTGGCTGCACTCCTCACCCTACAATTTAAATAGCCTTAATCAGTTTGGATGTTCAGTGTTGAAATGGTGAGGAGGTTTAAACTCACCAGTGTGTGAGTGTAGTTGTAGCACAAATATAAATTCCGGACAAGTCCAGGTCGATTCACTGGGAGGTTTATTTAACAAAAGAATGGTTCATTCGGGTTGATTTATCCAAAAAGAGCTAAGTTTTCTTGATTGTGAAAAGGTTTTTTTTTTTTGGAATATTAAAAAGGTCTTGGGTTGAGGCGAGTTCAGAACCAATGCCTAATAAATCTCTTATAGCAATTTAAACAGCAATATTAATCTGAAATAAACAGAGAATCGTTTGGTAGTTATAATTCAAGATACGAATGATTCTCATCTAAGCAACCCTCATACATGATATGAGGGTTCTAGGTTAAGATGTCACTGTAAATCGTATTATACTACAAACTATGATTTGATCGTATGAGTTTGGGTATATCTCATCTCCAATTCTAGCAACTCTCATACATGGCATGAGAGTTCTATGTTAGGATGATGACCCAATCCAAACTCACAAAACCATTTACACACTCAACTCGAGTTTAACTCAGATAAATCTTGCATTCATTGAGGTTTGGCTTATCTTGAGATTCAAGAACATTGGATACTGTCATCGCCTTAACCCAAGATTAGATTTAGCTAGTCATTTCCATTTAATTAACAAGAATTTAAATGGCGTAATTTAAATAACAGAATTTAAATGACAAGAATTAAAATAGCAGAAACTAACCAGCCATTCAGGCGGTGGATAATTAAAAGACAAGAATTAAAATTGCAAAAAGTTAAAGGCATAAACCAACCGACCATTTAGGCGGTGGATAATAAAGTAATAATAAAAGACATAAGAATTTAAAAGAAGAAAGAAAAGAAGTAAGATTACAAGAGAAAACAAGAGAGAGAATAAGAGCAATTCTCTAAGAGAAACTCTAAGAACAAAACTAAACTTTGATTCAAGTAATAACAACCTCCTTACAAGTGCACCCAAGTGAGCTATTTATAGCCCACAAGATGCAATACAAACCACACAATTATTCAACTAGACATAATTATATCTAATTGGCAATCACAAAACATTCACCTAACTAGTGGAAGAAAATTAGCTAAAAGACAAAAAGTACAAAAGACTTTAGGTGGTTGAATACTCATAAGAATACAAAAGACTTTAGGTGGTAAATCACTCATAAAAATATAAAACAAAGAAAAGTCTTCTACAAATTGGGCTTTGTTGGGCCTTTGATTGGTCTTGGGCCTTTGATTGGTCTTGGGCCTCTGATTGGTCTTGGGCCTTTCTTATGTTGGATTCTATTTGATAGTTGGGCCAAGTGCACTTGAAACATCCTCTAGACTCCATAGTTGGCCCATGATTTTGAGCAACAATAATGGGTAATCCAACGTCTTCGATTTATGCCCCTAATTAATTATAGAAATCAGCTTCCTTGCTTCATCCTGTAATAATATTTAATACAAGTAATTATTTATTTTAAGCATAATTATAAAGTCAAAATGGGGATATAATTCATTAAGATTTAGGAAATATTAACCCCTCATCAGTCTCTAGGCCCTGTAATACCTTGCTGACATAATACATTTGTCGATCCACCTGTCCCTCTTTCCTAATCAATACTGTACTTATTGTTTCGTCAGTCATCCCAAGGTATAAGTACAATGTCTCTCCAATTTCTGGTCATGTCAATAGGGGAACTTCTTTCAAGTATTCCTTTAATGCTTCAAATGACTTCTGGCATTGTTTTGTCCACTCGAACTTTTTCCCAGCCCTCAATGTTCGCAAAAATGCGAGCTCTCTTTCAGCTAACTTGGAGAGAAAATGGCCGAGAGCTGCCATCCATCCTGTCAATCGCTAAACTTGCTTGGTTGATGCTGGCGACTCCATATCCAGTATCGCTTGAATTTTCTTGGGGTTTGCCTTGATTCCTCTTTGTGTGATCATATATCCCAATAATTTTCCAGACTGCACTCCGAAGGCACACTTTGTTGGATTTAATCGCATCTTGTATTGTATAAAGACTCCGAGCACCTGGGTTATCTTTTCCATGTGTGATTCATCCTTTAAACTTTTCACAAGCATGTCATCTACATATGCTTCCATTGTGTCACCCAACAATTCTTTAAAGACTTTATTCACCATGCGTTGATAAGTGGCTCCAGCGTTCTTGAGTCCAAAGGGCATGACTTGGTAACAGTATGTCCCTTTTTCGATGATAAACGATGTTTTCTCTTGGTCTGGAGGATACATCATTATTTGGTGATACCCCAAGAAAGCATCCAAAAAGCTCAAAAATTGGTACACAAACGTTTCATCTATACGACGATCGATCCGAGGTAGTGGGTATGAGTCTTTGGGGCATGCTTTGTTGAGATTGGTGAAATCCACACACACATGCCATTTTTCATTGGGCTTCGAGACCATAACAACATTGGCCAACCACTCCGGATATAATACTTCTCAAATGAAGCCCGCGTTTAGCAATTTATCAATTTCCTCTTCCAATGCTTGTAGCTTATCAGGGGCAATGTTTCGCTTTTTCTGTCGGACAAGCTTGAACTGGGGATCCACGTTCAAATGGTGACATATCACTTCAGGACTGATCCCTGGCATGTCTTTTGGTTTCCAAGCAAATATGTCTGAATTTTCTCACAGACATTTCACTATCTCTTCTTTTATATCTTCTAGAAGTTGTGAGCTAACATATACTAATTTCTCAGAATCCACTTCACTCAAATGCACTGCCTCTAATTCTTCAATGGGTTGAGGTTTGCGAGTGACTCCTTCTTCCAAAGATTTATGTATAACCTTCTCTGCAACAGATAAGGTTTCTTTAGCTCTTTTTCCATTTGTAGATGACACATAACAAGTTTGTGCCTTCTTTTAGTCTCCTCAAACCTGTCCAACTCCGACGGGCGTGGAGAATTTCATCAATAAGTAACATGAGGACACCACGGCCCTCAGATCATTGAGTAATGGGCGGCCCAAAATCATGTTATATGCCACCGAGGAGGTTTTAACCACCATAAAATTCGCTTGTTGAGTCACGATTTGGGGGTCCACACCCAACGCGATGAGTAATTGAATGGATCCTGCAACTGGGACTGCTTCCCCAGTGAAGCTGTACAGGGGGCGAGGACACTTTTCTTAATTGATCATAAGATAAATGCATCTGCTCAAAAAAATTCCAGTAAATCAAATTGACAGAACTACCACTATCTACTAGAATTCTACTGATGGGGTGCTTAGCCACGACTGTTGAAATAACCATTGGATCATCATGCGGGAGTATTATATCACCTCGGTCGATAGGGGCGAATGTAATTAGCTCTTCATCATCTCTAACTTCCATCACAGACTTAACCTGGTAGGCTTAACGGGTGTATGCCTTTCGGGAGGCTGACGTGTCCTTGCCTAGGGTTTCCCCTCCTGAAATAACGTGAATGGCTTGTTAAGTTGGCTCATTATCTAAATGAGGATCTTGCCTACGATCTCTTCCTTTCTTTTGCTGCCTTGGGTTTTATCTTTCAAGCCCATCACGCCTGTCTTCTCTTTGCCGGGGTTCCCTGCTTTCTTCTCCCTCATTTCTCACATATCTTTGTAGGTGCCCCTCTCGAATGAGCATTTCAATCTGATTCTTCAATTCTTTGCAATTATCAGTGGAATGTCCCCGGGTTTTATGATATCTGCAATACTCCTCTCGATTTTTTCCCATAGGTCTATCAACTTTGCGAGGTAGTTTAAGGAGTCCTTCTCCCTCTACTGCGGCTAATATAGATAACCATGGTTGTAAAAGCCGAGTATAGTGATTAAACTGAGGTTTGGGTGCATCTGCTCTCCTAACCCTTTCCTATCGTTGAACAGACTCTTCTTCCCCTTCGCGCTCCTTTCTTTTTCTCTCTCTGTCTTCATTCCCCCCCCCCCACATTCCTCATGATCTCAGTGTGAAGGATATATCGATTTGCCTTAACAAACAAATTGGCCAAGGACGTTGGAGGGTCTAAGGAAAGCGACTCTTGGAGAGAGGCGAGACGTGTCCCTTGAAGCATAGCAGACACTGCTACTTGGGCCGGCAGATTAGGGACTTCAAGAGTGGTGTTGCAAAATCTTTCCACAAATTGACATAAGGATTCTTTGTTCCCCTGTGGTATGCTGAGCAAGTATGTGGCGTCCTTTTTCCTTCAACTGTTAATCACAAAAGCCTTGATAAATTATGTTCTAAGCTACCCAAATGACGAAATGGAGTTTTTCGGTAGGCTGTTAAACCATGTTCGAGCATGTCCTGATAGTGTTAAGGAAAAGGCCCGGCACATTATGTCGTCGTCCCATCCATGCAATATCATTAGTGACTCATAATTTTGAACATAATCATATGGATCGTCTTTTCTTGAGTAGAGGGTGATTTGTGACATTTTAAATTTTTGGGGCAAAGGCCTCTCCAATATATTTGCAGTAAAAGGATATTTTCTACGCTGGTGCTCCTCCGTTGCAGGGATTAAATTTTTCTACTCAAGCATTTCTTCCACTACTCTTTTCATGACATCACGCATGCTAACTGTTGTTTGGTTGTCATGTCTTGTTAGCATGCTGGCCACTATTTCATGATACCTCTGCCTTTGGGGGCTCCTGGCCCTGTTTTCCATTCTTGGGCTTTCATTTCTTCGGGGCGCGGTATGAGGGTTCTTTCTTGGTGGTGGTGATCTGGCCCTATCCTCCCATCGGGGAGTAGATTGAGAATGAGAATCGGGACTGGCCTCCTGGTAAGAATCAACTCCCACCTCGGGTTAAGGCTCAGGCGATGGCATAAACTTTTTCAATGTATCAGGTAATGTCCCTTCAGGCATCATTCCTTGGAGTATGCCAGCCATGTCCCTAAGTGCCTGCATACCCTCAACATGTTGTTGTCTCAATGCTTCATACTCTTCCCAAGGGACAGTGCGTGACAACTATCGTGAAGTTCCTTCTTGATCAGCGGGAAGTGGCCTTGAGCTGATGTTAAGTGCAGGTGGGACTAATTGGTTCCCCACCTGTTGGCTCGGGGTAACGGATCGATCAGCTCCCTAGGGTTGAGCATTATGAGGGGGTAGAAGTGCTCCTTGTGGCTGAGAATTGGGAATAATGAGAGGCACGCCCTGTTGTTGAGAGTTCCGTGGTGGTAGGCATGTTTCTACGGCTTGAGAGAGAGTTCGTCGGTGTCCATGAGTGTTAGCCATTCTTAGATTGACTTTTTGTTTTGCGATTCCCATAGACGATGCCAATTGTTATTGCTAAAATATAACAATCTATTTTTAATTATGCGCAGATGTAAAAGTCTTAGGAGTCATGCCTTTAATGATGAGAATCTTAACGAGTAACTGGATCTGGCAGTCAAGCAGATCTGGTGATCCAATAGAGTTGATGGTCTGATAGGGCTGATGACTTGGCAGATATGGTAGATCTGGTGGATGTGGTGATCTGGCGGGTTGATGATCAGGTGACCCAAGATAACCGAGTGGCCTTAGATAATCGACTGACCCGGGGGCAACCGATTGGCCTTGGATAACCAAGTGAACTAGGGCAACCAAGTAGCCTTGGATAACTGAGTGACCTAGGGCAATCAAGTGGCCTTAGATAACCGAGTGGCCTACAAAACGAGAGCACCGTTAGGGCGTGAGTGGGGGTCCCGCACAAACTCTCCTATGCTTAGTCAAATCTTGAGAGAAAATGCAAAATTGTACTTCAATAACTCAAGAGTGTATACCTTGTGAGGGAGATGGGACCTTATATTTATAACGGAGGGTGAGGAAGACCTCGCAATAATCTAGGCGAGGATCTCGCAGCCCACTCCGAAGATCTCGTGGCCCATTTCATTGATTTCAAAGCCCATTCCGCTGGGCACCTGATGACGAAAGGGGGTCCAAGGATCGGGCTTATCGTATTGACATACCCATTCAGTTGGGCGCCCGATCCTCACGGCCCATTTTATTGTGGAAATGTATGGGTGGTAAGCCCAAGATGATAATGTATTGAATGATATGTAATTTATTCTGGCTCCTATTGTTAGTGAGCAAATTTGAAAAAGAACTTTCTTGAAAATTTTGAATACCTGTATCCATTCTTAATGGACCTTCTCTCGGACTTTCTGTGCTAGCGAAAAAATTCAGGAGCGGGGCTTGACAGCTTGGTATTAGAGCAAAGGTTGGGACAAGAGAAGTCTCTGTACACATAGGAAGGTCGGGTAGAGTTAAGACTAACTTTAGTAGTTCAAAGTAAAGATTTAATTTAATATTGTGCTCTAAGTATATAATGTGATATGGCTTGCTTAGGGGCGTATTAGCAATGGAACATATGTGTAACACCCCCCTCTCCTAGAGCCGCCCGAGAGGAGGTGCTACGGAAAGTAAAATATAAAACTAACTAATAACTAAAATCTGATACCAATATAAACAACTCAATCAACTGAAATAAAACTCTGAGTCAACAACAACTGAAACCACAAACTACATCTAAGGAAAAATCCCTCAACTGAAACATAAGTTAAACTTAAACTGATAAGACACTAAAACTAACAACTCCCAGACATCTTTAGTCTTGTGCGGCTCCACGTACACACACTACTGGACACTACTGCTAGGCCCCACCTCTGGTACTCCCCCGCTAGGACCTGGAATGGTGAAGAGTACAAGGTGAGCTACAAAGCTCAGCAAGTAAATAAACTGGAAAGAATAACTGAAGCTGAATCGAAGAATATCGATACTGATGAATACTTACTGAACTTGTACTGAGTGAAACACTATCTGCTTGCATTTAAAAATGTAATGCACATAAATGGTAAGATAAATGCAGGTATGCAACTTTGGCACATAAGCCCACATAACTGTAAAACATACCTGGCTAATCTGAACCTGCAACATAAAAACTGTAAGCACATAGAGTGGGTAGTATAGTATACCCCTAGCTCCCTGGTCGACATCAGGCGAGCATCTCATAACTGAGATATAACTTACTGATACTAGTGGGATCCCCGCGAACAAGCCGCCTAGCGCGCATAATGTAATGCTCATATAAATGCTAGCACACGAAATGTAGTGCTCCATATAAGGTCATGCTCAATGCTCATACACTATGTATGCACGTAATCTCACAAAAATAATGCTGAACATGTCAGAATAAATGCTAAACATGTTATACGATCTTTACTAGGTTTATTGAGATACAAAGATCCTAAAATTTCTGAGTATAGGCATGGCATATTGGATTTTATCATATCTTAGCATAAAATTCAATATTTAATTAATTAAATGTTTAAATTAAATTTGAGACTTGCCTCAAGAATTTATTAGAAGTCATCTGGGTGCTATGGGATGTTATTCGGATGATTGAGAAAGTTTAAGGAGCAATTCGAATGAAATAGTAGCTTATTCGAATGAAAAAGAATGAACTACAGCAAGCTCATTCGAATGGAGGAAGACTCATTCGAATGGACAGAGACTCATTCGAATGAAAAAGAACTCATTCGAATGACAGAGACTCATTCGAATGAAAAAGGACTCATTCGAATGATAGCTGCTATATAACAAAGGCTATACGGATCTAATCAAGGGCTCATTCGAATGACTCTTAAATTCATTCGAATCAATTTTGGAATTTTCTAACTTTTGAACTGGCAAAATCCGACTCATTCGAATGCAACAGTAACCTTATTCGAATGAATTTATGGGTTACTCACAGCTCATTCGAATGACAAAAAGCCTCATTCGAATGCTATACTATACAAACGACAGCTTACTCACAACTTCAAGGACTCATTCGAATGACAAGGAAACTCATTCGAATGACAACCCAAAAACACATACGAATGATACGATAACACATGACTCATTCGAATGACCAAGAACTCATTCGAATGACTGGCACAATATAAGGGAAAAACTTACGATAACACTAGAAACTCATTCGGATGCCTCAAAACCCATTCGAATGATACAAGATTCATTCGAATGACTGGAATCTCATCAGAAAATAAAACTCACACTAACAGAGACCATATCTTGAATAAAACTTATCCTCACTACACCATTCCGAAAGAAATCTTGAGAGAATAATCTCAATTGATATAGAAACAACTTAGGAATGATTTACTGATCATAGTTAATGGAAACGTTGCAAAGTACATGCAAGAACTGGCTGGAAGACTCACTGTAACGCATACATATATATGTAAATGCATGCACATACAGTCTGATTAAACTGGAAATCCAAACAACAATCTTGGCATTCTGAGATCACCGTTAATATGATTTGAAGACCGTATTTAAGAGATTAACGATCAAGAATCACATGTTATCTCCTTCAAGCACTCACTGTTCTACGTATATACATACATATATATATATTCATACTGAAACTGATATGAATACGAACGCAATGAAGAACTGAACAACTGAGAATGAACGAACTTGAATCTGTAATGGAAGGAATTACAGATAGGATACTTGCCTTACAATAACTCTGATCGTATCAACGATTGCTACGAGAAAACTCCTACGCAACCTCACTGTTAAAGCTTCTTCAAAGCCTCTGCCTCTTCTTCTCTTATGCGATTTCTAATTCCTCACGGCGTGAACAAAACAACCAAACCCTATGCCAATATATACTTAATGGAGAGGCCCTCAAAAGCCCATTATCAATCTCCTATTGAAACTTGGAGACTTCTAAGCCCAAGCCTTCTCGTTAATGGACTCCTAATCCCATAGTAACTCTTATTTAAACAATTAAATTCTAATCATAAATTGCTAATTGACCTTCAAGTCCTTGCATTTAATTTCCCATAATATAAAAAGAATTAAATGCTATTTAAAAGCTATTTTCTCAACTAAAAATATTCTAAATTGCCACATTAAAATTAAGTGACTAATTCTCTTAATTAATTACTACTATAATTAATTAACTAATTCCAATAAATACTAGGCCCTCTAACGGGTCGTTACAATTTCTCCCCTCCTTAAAAGAATTTGGTCCTCCAAATTCGTACCTGATTACTCGAACAATGAGGGGTAAAGACGCCTCATTTCTTCTTCTAATTCCCACGTTGCCTCTTCTGACAAGTGTCGCTGCCATTGCACTTTCACAAGAGGAATTGATCGATTCCTCAAAGTCTTCTCTTTACGCTCTAGAATATTGATAGGCATTTCTTCATAAGATACGTCTTCTCTAACTTCAAGAGCCTGGAAATCGATCACATGCTGAGGATCTGGAACATACTTCCTCAACATCGAAACATGGAACACATTGTGAACATGGGACAACTGAGGTGGCAAAGCTAACTCATATGCCAAAGTCCCTATCCGCCTTAGAATCTCAAATGGACCAATGTAACGAGGACTAAGCTTCCCTGTTACGCCAAATCTTCGCACACCCTTAATAGGCATGACTCTTAACCAAACATGGTCGCCCATATCAAACTTGAGGTCTCGTCGTCGCTTGTCTGCATAGCTCTTCTGTCTGTCTTGTGTTGTCTTCATTCTTGCTTTGATCGCTCGGATCTTCTCTGTCGTCTGCTCCACAATTTCAGGACCTAATAAAGCCCTATCTCCAATTTCTTCCCAACATATTGGCGATCGACATGGTCTCCCATATAAAGCCTCGTATGGTGACATTCCAATACTTGAATGAAAACTATTATTGTAAGCAAATTCCACCAAAGGTAGGTGTTCATCCCAACTACCTTGGAAATCTAGAACACACGCTCTCAACATATCCTCGAGAGTTCTGATCGTCCTCTCTGACTGACCATCTGTCTGCGGATGAAATGCCGTACTAAACTTCAACTGAGATCCCAATGCCTCATGCAAAGCTCCCCAAAAATGAGAAGTAAAACGAGGATCTCGATCTGATACAATGCTGGATGGGACACCGTGCAACTTCACGATCTCCTCAATATAAATTCGGGCAAATCTGTTCAATGGATAAGTCTTCTTAATAGGTAGAAAATGGGCTGATTTAGTCAATCGATCAACAATCACCCATATAGCATCATAGCCCCTAGTAGTCCTGGGTAAACCCATCACAAAATCCATAGCTATATTATCCCACTTCCACTCCGGAATAGGTAATGGAAGTAATAAACCTGCGGGTTTCTGATGTTCTGCTTTAACTTGTTGGCATATTGAACACTGTGAAACATAATTGGCTACATCTTTCTTCATACCACTCCACCAATACTGACGCTTTAGGTCGTGGTACATCTTCGCAACACCTGGATGGATAGTATAACGACTCCTGTGTGCTTCATTTAAAATCTCTTGCTTAAGATTTCCATCATCGGGTATACAAATGCATCCCTGAAACAAGAGAATACCATCACTCCGTAGAGTATATCCCAAAGGAGAAAATTTCTCGATATCTGCCAAAATTCGAGCCAACTTTTCATCTTTTGATTGCTGGTTCTTGATTAAATCAAATAACTCGGGTTGCACTCTCATATAAGCGCAACTCATCACTGTACTATCCACTGGGGCTGAGATAGATAGAGCACTCAATTGCTCCAATAACTTCCATTCTTGAACCATCATTGTAGCCATAGAAGCTCCTCGCCGACTCAAAGCATCGGCTACTACATTGGCCTTTCCTGGGTGGTATAGAATCTCACAGTCGAAATCTTTAAATAACTCGACCCAACGTCTCTGCCTCATGTTTAATTCTTTCTGGGATAGAAGATAGTGTAAACTCTTATGATCTGTATAAATTTCAACTTTCTCACCATATAAATAGTGTCGCCATATTTTCAATGCAAATACTACCGCTGCCAACTCTAAATCATGAGTGGGGTAGTTCACTTCGTGTTTCTTCAATTGCCTTGAGGCATAAGCATTAACTCGACCCTCTTGCATCAATACGCAACCCAAACCTGAATGGGATGCATCGCTGTAAATGGAGTATTTCTCTCCACTTCTTGGAATGGCTAAAACTGGTGCAGTAGTTAACTTTCGCTTCAACTCTTGGAAGGCACGTTCACACGTGTCATTCCATTCAAACTTCTCTCCTTTTCTTGTTAGCTTAGTCATAGGGGAAGATAAACGAGCAAATCCCTCAATGAATCGCCTATAATAGCCTGCAAGTCCTAGAAAACTTCGTATCTCTGTCACTGTCGTCGGCCTCGGCCATTCCATAACTGCTCTAGTCTTGGCTGGATCCACTGAAATTCCATTTCCAGAAACCACATGGCCTAGAAATCCAATCTGAGTAAGCCAAAACTCACACTTGCTGAACTTGGCGTATAGTTGCTCCTCTTTAAGCCTCTGCAAAACTAGTGTAAGATGCTCCGTATGCTCCTCTGCATTAGGTGAGTATACTAGAATATCGTCAATGAAGACAATAATGAATCGATCTAGGTACTCACGTAGAACTCGATTCATTAAATCCATGAAAATGGCTGGAGCATTCGTCAACCCAAACGGCATCACCACGAACTCGTAGTGTCCATAGCGAGTCCTGAAAGCAGTCTTCTGAATATCCTCATCTCTAACTCGCACTTGATGGTATCCTGATCTCAAATCTATCTTCGAGAATACCTCAGCTCCTCTCAATTGATCTAACAAGTCATCCACTCGAGGTAAGGGATACTTATTCTTTACTGTTACCTGGTTCAATTGGCGATAGTCAATACATAACCTCAAAGATCCATCTTTCTTTCTTACGAACAATACTGGTGCACCCCACGGGGATGAACTGGGTCGGATATAACCCTTCTCCATTAGTTCTTCTAATTGGGCCTTCAATTCCTTTAGCTCATTAGGTGCCATCCGATAAGGAGCCTTAGAGATAGGCTGTGTACCAGGTAGTAACTCAATAGTAAACTCCGATCCTCTCCGAGGAGGTAATCCTGGTAGCTCATCAGGGAAAACTTCTTGGAAGTCTCGTACTACTGGTACCTCTGATAACTTTGTCTTGCTTCCCTCGTCCGTGGTTACAAAGGCTAAATAACCTTCACATCCATCACGCATCAGTTTCTCGACTTTCATCACTGAGATCATAGGAATCGTAGCCATAGGCTTAACTCCTCTATAAATAAGAACCGGTTGTTGGGGTAATTCGAAGTCAATAATCTTTCGCCGACAATCGACTCTTGCATAATGCCGTGATAACCAATCCATGCCAAGGATCAAATCAAAATCCTTAACATTGAGAATTACCAAATCTCCCACCAGCTTTTTATCATGAACCTCGATCTCACAATTTTCAAACAGTTCCCTAGCTATCATAATCTTATCTCCTGGCGTAGACACAATCAAGTGATATGGCAAAGAAATTCGGGAATGGGGAACATAACATGCTGTGCGTAGTGCAATAAAAGAATGTGTGGAACCAGTATCAAATAATGCACGCACATCATGACCATATAAGGATAAAATACCTTGGATAGTCCCGTCGCCCTGCTCTGCCTCAGCTGTGGTAAGAGCATAAACTCTACCCTGCACCTGTCTATTTGCGAGCTGTGGATGCTGAGCTACTGGTACTGCGGGTATAGGTGCTCCTGGCCCTCTAGCTACTGGTGGCCTCTGATTCTCCTGTTGGCCTCTATTCTGGGGTGGTTGGGTACACCTGTTAGCCGTATGTCCTGTTTGTCTGCACCTATAACAAGTCACCTCCGGTGCTGGGAGCGCTGCTTGATTCCTCGGGCAATCTTTCTTCCTATGTCCTTCTTGTCCACACTTGTAACATACATTCTTTCCAGCTAGACACGGTCCCCCGTGCTTCCTCCCACACTGACCACACTGTGGGTTATTCTCTGTCTTATTCCCTTGTCCAGCTGTCCACTTCCTCTTCTTATTATTGTTGGACGATCCTTGAGATGTACCTGTGCCCTTCTTGGCTGCTTGTGTTGCTTTCCACTCATTGCGATCACGCTCGATAGTATACGCTCGCTGGACTACTGTGGCATAATCCATGCTCAGAGCTCCTCCAAAAGCATGTCGGATGTCTGCACGCAATCCTCTCTGGAACTTGGCTGCCTTCCTTGCTTCAGTGGACACTAATTCCGGAGCATATCGAGACAAGGATGTAAACTCTGCCTCGTACTGAGCCACCGTGTTAGTACCTTGCACCAACTCAACGAACTCATAGACTTTCTGTTCCTTGACCCATGCTGGACAATAAGCGTCATTGAACACCTGTTGAAACTCGACCCATGTGGGCTCTCGGTTGCCAAACCTCTGACGAGCAGTCTCCCACCATCTCTCGGCGTCGCCTCTGAACATGAACGTGCTAAGTCGCACCCGTCGATCATCCACACAACCGATAGATCGGAGATGCTTCTCCATAGATAGCATCCAGTTCTCTGCCACTGCTGCATCTGTACCTCCATGGAATGCTGGTGGACGAAACGCCATGAAGTCCTTCAATAATTGACTCCCAGTGTCTGCCGCTACAACTGGAGCTGTTGGGGCGTCTAGCGGATCTCTTCCATTGCCTTCTGCTTCTTGTGGTACTTGTGGTTGTCTCGCCTGATTCGTCACAAGAGTATCGACTACCCTCAACAAACCTGCCAACATGCCTCGCATCTCGGCCATACCCTGTCGTAAGTCACTACCAGACTCCCCTGGTGAACCTGGTGTAGGAACTGGCACCTCGTCTGGCGTAGTAGCAGCCTGACTGCGGGTAAAGGGTCGTCCTCTTCTATCACTCATCTTCCTGCATCACCACTTAGGGTTAGAATACTATAAATTGAGCCACTTATCTAACTAACAGACACAAGTCCTAACTCTACCCAACATCCTATGTGTGTACCGGAGACTTCACAAAAACACCGCTCTGATACCAATACTGTAACACCCCCCTCTCCTAGAGCCGCCCGAGAGGAGGTGCTACGGAAAGTAAAATATAAAACTAACTAATAACTAAAATATGATACCAATATAAACAACTCAATCAACTGAAATAAAACTCTGAGTCAACAACAACTGAAACCACAAACTACATCTAAGGAAAAATCCCTCAACTGAAACATAAGTTAAACTTAAACTGATAAGACACTAAAACTAACAACTCCCAGACATCTTTAGTCTTGTGCGGCTCCACGTACACACACTACTGGACACTGCTGCTAGGCCCCACCTCTGGTACTCCCCCGCTAGGACCTGGAATGGTGAAGAGTACAAGGTGAGCTACAAAGCTCAGCAAGTAAATAAACTGGAAAGAATAACTGAAGCTGAATCGAAGAATATCGATACTGATGAATACTTACTGAACTTGTACTGAGTGAAACACTATCTGCTTGCATTTAAAAATGTAATGCACATAAATGGTAAGATAAATGCAGGTATGCAACTTTGGCACATAAGCCCACATAACTGTAAAACATACCTGGCTAATCTGAACCTGCAACATAAAAACTGTAAGCACATAGAGTGGGTAGTATAGTATACCCCTAGCTCCCTGGTCGACATCAGGCGAGCATCTCATAACTGAGATATAACTTACTGATACTAGTGGGATCCCCGCGAACAAGCCGCCTAGCGCGCATAATGTAATGCTCATATAAATGCTAGCACACGAAATGTAGTGCTCCATATAAGGTCATGCTCAATGCTCATACACTATGTATGCACGTAATCTCACAAAAATAATGCTGAACATGTCAGAATAAATGCTAAACATGTTATACGATCTTTACTAGGTTTATTGAGATACAAAGATCCTAAAATTTCTGAGTATAGGCATGGCATATTGGATTTTATCATATCTTAGCATAAAATTCAATATTTAATTAATTAAATGTTTAAATTAAATTTGAGACTTGCCTCAAGAATTTATTAGAAGTCATCTGGGTGCTATGGGATGTTATTCGGATGATTGAGAAAGTTTAAGGAGCAATTCGAATGAAATAGTAGCTTATTCGAATGAAAAAGAATGAACTACAGCAAGCTCATTTGAATGGAGGAAGACTCATTCGAATGGACAGAGACTCATTCGAATGAAAAAGAACTCATTCGAATGACAGAGACTCATTCGAATGAAAAAGGACTCATTCGAATGATAGCTGCTATATAACAAAGGCTATACGGATCTAATCAAGGGCTCATTCGAATGACTCTTAAATTCATTCGAATCAATTTTGGAATTTTCTAACTTTTGAACTGGCAAAATCCGACTCATTCGAATGCAACAGTAACCTTATTCGAATGAATTTATGGGTTACTCACAGCTCATTCGAATGACAAAAAGCCTCATTCGAATGCTATACTATACAAACGACAGCTTACTCACAACTTCAAGGACTCATTCGAATGACAAGGAAACTCATTCGAATGACAACCCAAAAACACATACGAATGATACGATAACACATGACTCATTCGAATGACCAAGAACTCATTCGAATGACTGGCACAATATAAGGGAAAAACTTACGATAACACTAGAAACTCATTCGGATGCCTCAAAACCCATTCGAATGATACAAGATTCATTCGAATGACTGGAATCTCATCAGAAAATAAAACTCACACTAACAGAGACCATATCTTGAATAAAACTTATCCTCACTACACCATTCCGAAAGAAATCTTGAGAGAATAATCTCAATTGATATAGAAACAACTTAGGAATGATTTACTGATCATAGTTAATGGAAACGTTGCAAAGTACATGCAAGAACTGGCTGGAAGACTCACTGTAACGCATACATATATATGTAAATGCATGCACATACAGTCTGATTAAACTGGAAATCCAAACAACAATCTTGGCATTCTGAGATCACCGTTAATATGATTTGAAGACCGTATTTAAGAGATTAACGATCAAGAATCACATGTTATCTCCTTCAAGCACTCACTGTTCTACGTATATACATACATATATATATATTCATACTGAAACTGATATGAATACGAACGCAATGAAGAACTGAACAACTGAGAATGAACGAACTTGAATCTGTAATGGAAGGAATTACAGATAGGATACTTGCCTTACAATAACTCTGATCGTATCAACGATTGCTACGAGAAAACTCCTACGCAACCTCACTGTTAAAGCTTCTTCAAAGCCTCTGCCTCTTCTTCTCTTATGCGATTTCTAATTCCTCACGGCGTGAACAAAACAACCAAACCCTATGCCAATATATACTTAATGGAGAGGCCCTCAAAAGCCCATTATCAATCTCCTATTGAAACTTGGAGACTTCTAAGCCCAAGCCTTCTCGTTAATGGACTCCTAATCCCATAGTAACTCTTATTTAAACAATTAAATTCTAATCATAAATTGCTAATTGACCTTCAAGTCCTTGCATTTAATTTCCCATAATATAAAAAGAATTAAATGCTATTTAAAAGCTATTTTCTCAACTAAAAATATTCTAAATTGCCACATTAAAATTAAGTGACTAATTCTCTTAATTAATTACTACTATAATTAATTAACTAATTCCAATAAATACTAGGCCCTCTAACGGGTCGTTACAATATGTTCTCAAATTCGGTGCCTAGGTAAGGAGTGATTTATTTCTATAACGTGGTTGATGTTTGGCTTTGTATGTAGACTCCAGAACACCTTTACATGGACCCTAGGGGATTGAGTTCTGAACTGTCGGACCCAAGTTTAGGGGAGCTAGATTTACTTTGGTATCGCTAGGAAAAAGAACTACTCATAGTCTGGGGAGGAAAACAACTAGAAAGAGAGCAAGTGGTGGATTATCTACATCAGGTGGATTTAGTGTTCCACTTTACCATCAGTGAGTATATGTGAACGTGTGGGGCCTCTTGAAAAAACAAGTGTTGTTCGTGAGAAAATTCATGAATGAAAAGTAGAAAGAGCTTATCCGGATGCTAATACAAGATATGCAGCTCTGGTTCCACTATAATGCTTTTGTCGATGCTATAGAGTGACAGGCGGAGGTGTGGGATCCAAGTCAAACTGCAGCTTGTGACTCTGAGGAAGAAAGAGCGATTTCTGGGAAATTTCCATATAAAGCTGTGAAGTGGGAGCCAACTGGTCGAAGAGAGGAGCTCATCGGGCTTGAGTCAAGTGTAGGCAGCGATGGAGGTTTGGCTTGCCTGGCAGATGAGGCCACATCCCATGCTAAGGGGTACGAGAAGAGTAGTACTTAGTAGAAATGTTGTACTATTAAAGTTGTAAGTGCTGACATTGTACTTAAGTAGTAGGTGAAGTATGGGTGAAATGTATTGTATATAATGTGAAATGTACAAGGAGTTTTATTTTGTCAAACATGAGGACCATTTATAAACAATTGTGGTGTGAAATTCTTACATGCTTGGCAGGATGACTGAATGATGTGATAGGTTATTGAGCTGGATAAGCTATAATCTTGACAGATCGTATGCATTGGAGTAAGCAAGACCTATGGGTTTTCATGTTTGATTCTTCAAGGCCTTAAAAAGGAAGACTGTTTCCATGTGAGGGAAGGGCTTAAGGATTGAATTGCCATTAATCAATAGTTAAGGGCTAATAGTCGCAAACTATGTGTGGTTCAACTGCAGTTAGTGAGAAGTGTAGATAGTTATGGCATTATTCATGTGGAATATGTGAGTTACGGATATTTGGGTAGCAAATTGTGGGAGTTTAAGGAGTATGTAGTACTCGCAGGTGAGTTAATTGGGTGAGCACGCAACTGAGTTAATGAGGAACTAAGTTGGAATTATATGAAAGACACGTGTCGTTACTGACTGCTTCACTACCCTGCACATTTATTCATCAAAACTACAACCAAATTCATCCGACATCAATCCTTTTATTAAAGCAGGTGTAGGGCGATTATGCTCGCCAGTGTGCGAGTGTGCGTGTAGTACAATTTTAAATTTATATTTCAGTGAGTCCGAGTCGATTCACAGGGAGATTATTTATGGATGAAAATGAAGATCACAAAATATTTGATTTTAAGAGGTAATTAAGATGATCTAAAGACAATAATTAAAACTAAACTAATACTAAATTTAAGTAGCTTGGGTCAAGACAATTTCAGTGTCAAAACCAATTAATTCCCGATTTAATAGAAAAGATCAGTAATATTCATCTAATTTAAGTTTTGAAGATCTGTTAATAATTTTAGTTCAAGATAATGATAATTCTTGTTTAACCAATCTCCATACGTGGCATGAAAATTCTAGGTTAAGTAATTACCATAAATTGAATTATATTCCACAGACATTTTATTGATACAGATTAATCATTTGGGTTTGGGTATGAAAACATTTCCAGGTCTAGCAACCTCCATACGTGGCATGAAAATTCTATATTAGGCTTATGCTCCAATCCAAACTCAAAGATACACTATACGCACACTGTTCAAATTGAATCAGATTAATATTATATATTTTAAGCGCAGCTTTCTTTAGAAATCATTGGCGTTGGACGTTGTCCTTGCCTTAACCCAAGAATAGATTTAGCTACTCATCTTCATTTTAAAATAAATTGGCAGGAATTTAAATGACGGGAATTAAAAGATAGTATTTAAAAGACAATTTTTTTAACCGACCATATAGGCGGTATATAATTGAAAGACAATAATTGAAAGACTATTTTAACCGACCATATAGGCGGTATATAATTGAAAGACAATAATTGAAAGACTATTTTTTAACCAACCATATAGGCGGTATATAATAAAAAGACAATATGAATAACATAATACAACTATATGGAAACAAAGGTTAAAGATTTAAGAGAGAAATTCTAAGAACAAAACTATATAGAAACTAAAGTTGAAAATTTAAAAGAGAAATCTAAAGATCACAACTATACTTTCATTATAAGAAAATCCAATCCTTACAAATGCACCCTAAGTGCTCTATTTATAGGCTAGAAAATGTAATGGAAACTATTCAATTATATAATTTAATAATACAAAATATCTAATTAATTATGTAAGCAATGATGTAATTCCAACTCATGATGTAAGCGATGATGTCACTCCAACCCATTATGTAAGCAATGATGTTACTCCAACCCATGATGTAAGCGATGATGTCACTCCAACCCATGATGTAAGCAATGATGTCATTCCAACCCATGATGTAAGCGATGATGTCATCAATTTGTGGGACTTGGGCTTTTCATGTTTTTGGACTTGGGCCTTCCTTGTGTTGGGCTTGAGCTTGGGCTTGGGCTTTCCTTGTGTTGGGTTGGCCTTCCTTGTGTTGGGCTTGAGCTTGGGCTTGGGCCTTCCTTGTGTTGGACTTGTGCTTGGGCTTGGCCTTTCTTGTTTTGGGCTTGGAATTCATAATATTATAATATTATATATTATATTTATTTTTTTTATATTTTATATATTTTATATATATTTTTATATTAATATTTTAAAACTTGCATGTAATCAAAAAATGCATAATAATATTCAATTTAAACCATTTTAAGATCAAAATAAGGGTGAAATTATAATAAAAATTTTACAAAATTGACCACTAATCACACCCCCCAACTTAAACATTGCTAGTCCCATAGCAATTAAACTTTACACTGGCCATATTTATTCACAATAATCACATGAATATAAAAATTTTAAATTCAAAACCAAAATGCACAGCACAAAACAAGTTATCTATCATACAGTTGAATATTCTAAATCAGATTTCGGTCAAAGGTCATATAATCTTAGACGGCAATTAGGATGACCGTTGTTCTATCTTATTCCCTCGAAGTTTCGACTTCAAACCTTACTATAGATTTTCCCTCCAATAAAAAAAATGATTCCTCGGGTGTACACACAAGGGGGTCACCGTTTTAAGAGTAAATGTAAAACAAGTTCAAACTTGATGTCATCCCAAATACAAAGAACGTATTTTCATGAAAGAACAGGGAATTTAACATAGCTTCATGACTAAAATAATGCCATAGATTAATAATTTCTGAATTTAAACAGAATTCTTTACTCTGAACTCGAATCTTGAGATCACATGATTTATAGCATCAAGAAGGACGAGACTGGGTTGTAATAGGGCTATGAGGTTAATATGAGTTGTCAAAGAAAAGGGTAAAGTGTGCAAATGGTGCGTCGGGATTTTTTTTTTTTTTGACACTAATATCAAAACTGGACATACTGTTTTCTCTAGCATTTATTTTGAAACACTTGTGCCGAAAAGCTAAGAGAACTTTTTTTTTTCTTTTTTTTTCCTTTCTTTTTTTTTTTTTTTTGCTTCCTAAAAACACACCAAGTTTGGACAGACTTCATGTGGTTACAGTTTAGATGATGGTAAGAAAAGAAATTGTGCTAAGAACAGCTCAAATGGGCTAGCAATGGAGGTTAATGTAAAGAAAGAAAAAGGTTAATAGGCCCAAATTGAAAGAAATTGATCCCCCTATCATACTTCTACAAAACAATATTACTCAGTCAACTAATTCAGAGTTTGAAACCAGCCAAATTCATCCACTATCATACTAGACATTCAAAGCAAATTGATGTTTTGAAGCTATTGAAAAGATGAGATAGACAATAAAGCACATTGAGAGTAAGTGTTATTTCACTTAGAATTAACGATTATTAGGCTCAAACACTCACTCGAGTAATAATCTCCACTTCTGTTGAGGGATCATGCAATGTGCTAATCAGCTAATTACCATTGCCTTTGACTTTATGACCGATAAACCAATTTCTAATTATTGAACACTTGATGCATGCAAATCACCTATTCTAATTCCATACATATACGTTTTCAAATAAGAAATTAATGCATTCATGATTCATATTGCAAATTCAACTGGCTATCAGTGTATAATTCCAAAGCTTTAGGGATAGCATTATTTAAAGCACACATATTTTTTTTTTAATTTTTAATTCACACAAAACTACAAGCATGCAATTGCAAATTCACAGTTAAACATAGACCATATAATTCATAAATATACCTTACTCCCCCCAACTCGAATTGCAGTAATAAAATAGGGTTGTTAGGAATACCTGTAACTCCATCAGTCTGTAAGTTTACTGTGAACTGCTAAATCTTTAACAAACAAGTGGGAATACTCTACATATATTTTTTTCACACTGAAATAAGAAAAATTCATGCAAGTCATATAATAAAGAAATGCGTCTCAAGAGTACAAAAAGTACTCCTTACTCAGCCATCTTATCATAGACTTGCCTAACAACATTCCATAATTTTTTTAAACAAAACATAAAATAAATTCATGCAAGTCAAAATAAACAGATGCGTCTCAAGAGTACAGAAAAGTACTCCTTACTCAGCCATATTATCATAGACTTGCTCTCCTCAGAGGGATAAATCTAAATTAATCGGACCCTTTTTGCGCTTGCTTCCAATTACCTTAGACCAGTCTATCTGAGACTCGTAAGGATCGTGCTGTGGAACATAAGCGTGTAATTTCTCTAATAGCTCCTCAATGGTGGATGCAGAAATGAGAATCTTTCTTGCTGAAAGAGAAATGAATTTTTGTTCCACAGCCTGATCAAGAAAAGAGAGTAACCCATCAAAAAAATGGTTAACGTTTAAAAGTCCGATGGGTTTGGTATGGAGATTGCTTTTGGCCCAGGAGATTATACAAAATATTTCTTCAAGTGTACCAAAATCTCCTAGTAAAACAATGAAGGCGTCTGACTGATAAATCTTACAAGCCATGCGCTCAGACATAGAAGTCGTTCTTATAAGTTGACCTCGTGTATACCCGGAAATTTGTGGCTCAGCCAAAGGGATTGGCATAATACCTACCACATATGATTGCCCAAGATGTGCAGCCTGTGAAACACATCCATTCAATCCACGACTTCCCCCTCCATAGACCAAATTAATTTTTCTCTCTCCCAATTTTAAGCCAAGTTCGCTTGCTACAAGTGTGTAACAAATATCGCTCCCAAGTTGAGAGCCACATAATACACATATGGTATTGATTCGATGAACTGGGTGGCCTTCCATTTATGCTAGTTCTTTATGTTTTCCCTGAAAGTAGAACTGGTTAAAGAAGTTTGGAAATCAAAAGTAACTACATAGAAATTCAACAATAAACATAAACAAAAACCATGTGTATATACAAGTAGTTGTGATTGTGGCTCACATCTTCCTCTTGTTTTACATCCAGAAATGGCTTAAACACCTTCTATGAAGTGGGGATAGGCTTCCCATCCAATTTTCTTATAGATTGGCAAACATGGTCAATTATAGTCAGATTCCCAAGACTATAGCGTTGGTGGTCACTTCTAAACTGGGTCCATAAAACAAGAATTTCTCGTTGCACTATTCCACACGGATGCGTCTCAAGAGTCAATCGGATATCATCCAAAGACTCCTTACTTAGCCCATCCTTTATGAAAATAATTTTATCTTCTCGATTTATGGAAGTAAACCCCACAGATTTGTATCGTGTGTTACAAGTCCATCGAGCACATTTGTGACAACCATTTAATCTTTTCGCTCTTCCTTTTTTTGAAAAACTACTCTTTCCCAATCCTGGAAAGTGCTTAAAACTAGATGAAGTTTCGCCAAGAAATCGAACTTTTGCTTCAATCAACCAGCGAATATCCTCAAGGATATTTTTATACATTAACATCCTAAGTCTTTCACACCTAGTGGCATAAATTTTTTTCAAATCATTTTGTGGGAGAGATGGATAGTACTTGCGAATTTTCGAGAGCTGAAGATCCATTTTTTTTTAAAAAAGACAACTATAGTAAGAGAAAAGTAAAACAAAATTATGAATCTTACAAAAAGAACGAGAGTACCTGATCGAAGAACAACACAAAGGAGAGAAGATTGAGCTCAAAGAAGTGTGGCTTGCCTTATATAGATACGGGTCTCTTATAGGGCAGTGGAAGTCACCATTCCAACAACCATACTTGGCTCGATGCGTGCCACAAGTGTAGGGTCACGTCTGGCATCTCTTTTTTCAACTTTCGGCGTTTCTTTTTCTTTATAGAGTAGTGTGTCCTTTTTCTTTATAGGGTAGTGTGATTGCACTGCCCGAGAAAGGTGGTTGCCATTAGCATTAAGTCTATCTCCCTCTTTTCTTTATTTTATTTTTTTGTATATATATTTATTTATTTTTAAAAAGTAAAAATTTTATTTTATTATATATATATATGTATATATATTTTTTTTAAAGTTTTTTTTTCTTTTCTTCCAGTTAAGGATCAAATGAGTGCTTGCCCACCTAATCGTATAATAATTCTCATTCATTACACCACTTTTAAAGTTATTTTCAAAATTATGTAAATTGATTTTTCTCATAAATACGCATACATATTTTGAAAATATGTCATCCGGGAGTGTTGGTTTTATTACATCAGATTACGACATATCAATTCGCGGAAACAACTCACACATGTTTGGCTTAATTTGATCCCCAATAATATAGACTAGCCCAAAAGACATAAATTTAGGCTCAAGTTTGGCTAGGCCCATGGTATCTTCACATTTAGGCTCTTGGATTTTATCTTTTTTTTTTCCTCTCAGGCTTCTTCTTTTCTCACATCATTTTGACCCATTTTTCTTCTATGATTGCTCGTACCATCTTAGGGTCATCAAGTCTCTCAATTGGTTCATCATTCCTAGGGATGGGTGTAGATTGGACCAACTCTTTACCTATGGGTGCATTGAATGACGATTCCTCCCCAAGACATTGACCTACAGAATTTTGATTAGTTTAGTTTGGAAACTCGTCAATTTCACTCACGCTCAAGGTCTGTGTAAACTCGGTCAATTGTTCTAAAATGTCACCTATGTCCCTAGTGGTTTGTTCTTGATGTTCGACCACTTGTGCATTAAAACTCATTTGACCTTGCCTAAACTCCTGAAAGGTGTCCTCTAAAAATTTTTCATCCTGAGGTTGATAAGCATCAGATCTAACCCCTTGTTCTAACTCAAATTGGTGAGGTGGTGGAGGAAAATGTTCATGAGATTGGAACACAAAGTCATTGTTCCAAGGATAATTCCAACGCTCATAGGAACTGGGCTAATTAGTGTAAAGATCTGGGTCATAGCCCGACAGATAAGAATTCTCCCTCTGACTCTGGTTAAAAGAAAACTTCCCCTCACTGGGATCAGGATGACCAAATGTATTAGAAGTCACAGACATGCTGAAATACTGAGACATAGAGAATATGAAAATGACAATTCAACGATAGATAATGATGTTAATGAATCAATTAATGTTTCAATAATCATACCTGACCGTAGTCTCTTGCACTATTTAGTAACTAAAAGTTATCAAAATATTTTTTTTAAAAAAATAATTTTTTAATTTATATTTTTTATTATTTTATTATTTTATTATTTTTAGTTTTTTTTCAAACATATATTTTATATATATATTTTTGAAAATAATTTTTTAATTATTATTTATACTTTTTTTAAAAAACTATAAAACAACAACAAAATTCAACCAAATTTAATCTCCCCGGCAACGGCGCCAAAAACTGACTGCTTCACTACCCTTCACATTTATTTATCAAAACTACAACCAAATTCATCCAACGTCAATTCTTTTATTAAAGCAGGTGTAGGGCTATTATACTCGCCAGTGTGCGAGTGTGCGTGTAGTATAATTTTAAATTTATATTTCGGTGAGTTCGAGTCGATTCACAGGGAGATTATTTATAGATGAAAATGAAGATCACAAAATATTTGATTTTAAGAGGTAATTAAGATGATCTAAAGACAATAATTAAAACTAAACTAATACTGAATTTAAGTAGCTTAGGTGAAGACAATTTCAGTGCCAAAACCAATTAATTCCTGATTTAATAGAAAAGATCAGTAATATTCATCTAATTTAAGTTTTGCAGATCTGTTAGTAATTTTAGTTCAAGATAATGATAATTCTTGTTTAACCAATCTCCATACGTGGCATGAAAATTCTAGGTTAAGTAATTACCATAAATTGAATTATATTCCACAGACATATTTTATTGATACAGATTAATCATTTGGTTTGGATATGAAAACATTTCCAGGTCTAGCAATCTCCATACGTGGCATGAAAATTCTATGTTAGGCTTATGCTCCAATCCAAACTCAAAGATACACTATACGCACACTGCTCAAATTGAATCAGATTAATATTATATATTTTAAGCGCAACTTTTTTTGGGAATCATTGGCGTTGGACGTTGTCCTTACCTTAACCCAAGAATAGATTTAGCTACTCATCTTCATTTTAAAATAAATTGGCAGGAATTTAAATGACGGGAATTAAAAGACAGTATTTAAAAGACAATTTTTTAACCGACCATATAGGCGGTATATAATTGAAAGACAATAATTGAAAGACTATTTTAACCGACCATATAGGCGGTATATAATTGAAAGACAATAATTGAAAGACAATAATTAAAAGACTATTTTTTAACCAACCATATAGGCGGTATATAATAAAAAGACAATATGAATAACATAATACAACTATATGGAAACAAAGATTAAAGATTTAAGAGAGAAATTCTAAGAACAAAACTATATAGAAACTAAAGTTGAAAATTTAAAAGAGAAATCTAAAGATCACAACTATATTTGCATTATAAGAAAATCCAATCCTTACAAATGCACCCTAAGTGCTCTATTTATAGGCTAGAAAATGTAATGGAAACTATTCAATTATATAATTTAATAATATAAAATATCTAATTAATGATGTAAGCGATGATGTAATTCCAACTCATGATGTAAGCGATGATGTCACTCCAACCCATTATGTAAGGAATGATGTCACTCCAACCCATGATGTAAGCAATGATGTCATTCCAATCCATGATGTAAGTGATGATGTCATCAATTTGTGGGACTTGGGCTTTTCATGTTTTTGGGCTTGGGCCTTCCTTATGTTGGGCTTGGGCTTTCTTTGTGTTGGGCTTGAGCTTGGGCTTGGGCCTTCCTTGTGTTGGGCTTGAGCTTGGGCTTGGGCTTTCCTTGTGTTGGGCTTGGCCTTCCTTGTGTTGGGCTTGGTCTTTGTTGTTTTGGGCTTGGAATTCATAATATTATAATATTATATATTATTTTTATTTTTTTTATATTTTATATTAATATTTTAAAACTTGCATGTAATCACAAAATGCATAATAATATTCAATTTAAACCATTTTAAGATCAAAATAAGGGTGAAATTATAATAAAAATTTTACAAAATTGACCGCTAATCAGTTACCTGCCTGAATCTTGGTTTGGGTTTAGGACACGAGGATGTGCACAGTGGATTAAAGGAGAAAGAAAGAGTAAGGACTTCCATACGAACGCACACGTATTTATATATGTAAAACCTAGATAAGGCTAGACCATATAAAAATGTAATGCGATTTTATAGGCTAATGAGAAGTTAAGGAAAGAAAATAATAAGGTGAGAGCCTATTTCATCATGGCAACGATTGACTGGTGGTAAGGAGCTATCAACCGGTCGTGAACGGTCGCCCTTTTCCTTTCATCTTACGACTGTGTTTTTGCTAAGTGTGGTTTTCTAAAACCATTAAAATAGTAATGCGGTTAATATATACAGGTATGTATGTGTATTAATATTCAATGTGTGGTATTAATGTATGTTAATAGTGCTTAGATAATCCTGGATAAATTCATAAAGAAAGGAGGAAATGTGGCAGTGTAGCGGCGTGCACAAATGGTGGTATTTGAACTAAGAAACCATGGCTAATAAGAACCTTGCTAGAAGTGGATGACTTATGGGAATAGTTGTTAAGGTGAGACATTTTCCAAGATTGTCATGTGGTCCTAATGGTATTAGTGAATGGTGAGTCAAGGGAGTAGTCGTCTCAAAATTGGTGTTATAGTTTCCATCGATGATATAGGTGATATACTCTTCAAGTTAAGAGACTCGCCAGGAGCACTTATTGATTATCTTGTATAAGTTGGGAAATCGCAAGAGTCATCCTGTGAGCAAAAAATGCAAATTTCGATCAAAATAAGTTTTTTTTTTTTTTGAATTTTTCCAAGGGCTAGGTGGTAGAAAAGTGATCACCATTTATGATCTTTGTAGATATAAGAAGTCTCTTAGCATCAAGGTGTGCCATAGGTTGTTAAAAAGAGATTTTGAGCACTGTGGCTCTATTGTTTTAAATGACTTGGAAAATGAGTTAAACTTATTGGGAAGGACCCTCGATAGAGAGGTTTCTAGAATCTAATAGTCGAACGACATGGGCTTTGATATTGGCCACATTTATGGGCCTGAATGACGCTTGGCATTATGCCTTAGGGTCCAGGTGGAAGTCCAGTGTTGTGTCTCATCCGCAGCCGCCAAGCAAATTGTCAGGATTATTAAGACATTAGAGGACATTGTATATGAGATGTCTATCTCTTCTCCTGAGGAAAGACCTATTATACATTGTACGTATGTGAAGGTGCAGTCAGATTTGATTGAGCAGGTTCGAGGTCAGCAACCTAGAGATGAAGGACTAGCTCATATCATGGCAAATTTGCAAAGACTCGTGCTCAATCGGAGGAATGATGGTTTGCTGATGTTTTAGGGATAGGTTTGCGTTCGTAATGATGCTAAGAGTAGGCAAGAGATTTTGTTTGAAACCTGTGAGTTCCGATACCCATCCATCCTAGTACAGCGAAGATGTATCAAAATCTTCAGCGGTAGTTTTGGTGGGACGGCATGAAGCAAGATGTAGTTAAATTTGTTTCAGGTTGCATGGTGTGCCAGTGGGTTAAAGCAAAATATCAGAAGCCTGCGGGCCTATTGCAATTCTTGCCCATTCCAGAGCGAAAGTGTAATAATATTTCCATAGACTTTGAAACAGGGTTGCCTAGAGTGGCTAAGGGAATGATGTTATTTGGGTGATAGTCGGTAGGCTGACGAAATCAACCCACTTCTTGTTTATTAAAAAGATCGATCCCTTGAGTCATTTGGCAAAGACATATGTAGAGGAGATTGTTAGATTCCAAGGCATTCTGGCGAATATCGCATCGGATCGGGATCTCCGATTTACCTCGTGCTTTTGGGAAGCATTGCAAGAGGCATTGGGGTCAAAGTGGAGGTTCAGCATCGCATTTCACCCACATTCAGACGAGTAATCAAAGAGAACTATACGGACGTTGGAGTATATATTGAGGGCATATGTCTTGGGTTTTCATAGCAGTTGGGATGACCACCTTCCATTGGTGGAATTTGCCTCTAACAATAGCTATCACTCCTGTATTGGAATGTCGCCTTATGAGGCATTATATGACAGGTCATGTAGGTCGCCTATTTGTGGGAAGAGATGGGGGATAGGGTACTATTGGACCCTGAAATCATTGAGCAAACTTCAGAAAAGATCAAAGTCATTAAGGCTAGAATGAAGGTGGCCCAAGATAGGCAGAAGGAATTACTAGGATAAGAGACGGAGTGTCTTGTAATTGCTGTAAAAGATCATGCATGGTAAAAAGGAAACACCCAAGATGGGTGTATATCGAATTGCGATTTCAAGGAAGCTTAATCCTTGCTACATTGATTCTTTGAGATTTTAGAGTAAGTTGGATCTTTGGTGTATGAGATTAGCCTGGTTTAGCAGGTGTGCTCGAAGTGTTGCATGTAGTAATGTTAGAGAAGGATGTGTTGGATTCTCAACACGTGATGCACTATTAGACCTTTGAGGGCAAGGCTGAGGTATCGTATGGGGAAATGCCATTGAGCGTTATAAAGGGAAAGTGTGAGGAGTCAATTAATTCCGTATGTATCAATATGGTGGCCATATTTTCATTCAGGCAAGGCTACCTAGGAGTTAAGTTGAGATGAGGCATCTCCTACCCAATTGTGTGCATGACTAGATTCGAATTTGGAGGACCAAATTCTTTGAAAGGGGGAGAAACTGTAACGACCCGTTAGTGGGCCTAGACGTTGTGGGTACTTTATTTTTGAGCATTGGAAATTTGCCCTATTAGAATAAATGTGAAAAATATTTTTATGAGGCAAATTTATGTAAGTAAATTATGTGAATAAAATTATAAATGTTATTATCATAATTGATGAAAGAGGAGAAATAAAGGAAATGGAAGTGTTTGGAAAATCCTACTTAGTGGGCTAAGGTGGATTGGGCTACTAAAATTGGGTTAAGCCCAAGTGCAAGTTGTGTGGTATTTTAGTTAAGTAAAGGATATGGATTGGGTTGCCATTGGGCCTATGATTTGGGTTTGGGCTATGCATTTATATAAGTTGAAGGAAATAAATGGAAAATGAATGAAAAATGAAATAAGAAATTTCCAAAAATGGGCATTGGATATTTTGAATTTGTGTGAGTGTGCAAGGTGGGCAAAAGGGTAAAATTGCAAGGGGGTGGTTGGGATGGACGCGCAACCCATTTTCCCCCCATGCTTTCTCTTCTTTTGCTTCTTTCTCCAATCTTTCCTTCCTCTTTCTTCTTTCCTTATGGCAAAACCTTCTTCTTCTTCTTCTTCTCATTTCTTCTTCTTCTTCTTCTTCTTCTTCTTCTTCTTCTTCTTCTTCTTCTTCTTCTTCTATATTTCTCTTGTTGCTCGGAGCTTTAAGGTTGCAGCTGAGGAGGCTTTTTCTTTTCTTCCATTTAGGCATCTTTTAAGGCCAGTTCTCCTTGCACTCTTGGTTTCTTTTGTGCAAGCTTGTCCTTCTTGTTTATTATGTCGTCAAAATGCTTCATGACTCTTCATCTTCTCATGGTTAAAAGTATTGTTGGTATCAGTTGTATGTTTTTGCCATTTTTGCTTTGATCCATATGTTACGTATTGTTATGTCAAGCCTTCATTGGGTCTTGTTGATGGTTTTGTTAGGGTTTGTTCACCCCATTCTTCCTTCAAGGAACGACATTGATGGGTTAGGAAGCTAGAATGGGAGTTTTTGGAGGTTTGGTGGCTATTTTGAGTGTTTCGGTGGGTTTTTGGACTTTTCTTGTGCGTTCTTGGCCAAGTCGGCTCACCCAGGAGGTCAAGTCGACTCGGGCCGAGTCGACTCGATTTTGGACTAGTCGACTTGAGCCAAGTTGACTAAGATTTCCGCCAAGTCGACTTGGCCGCAACTTGATTGCTCTGCGCATGTCTCGTTGTTTCAGCCATAACTTTTGATGTAGAACTCGGATTTGCGATCTATTTGAAGTGTCATAAACTAGACTTTGAGGAATTTAATTTTATATATTTTGGTTATGGTTTGAGTGGTTTAAGGCTTTCCTAAATCTATATTACCCATAACAGTCATGTTTTAAGAAGTTGTTACGTTATGCTTTTAGTTGGCATGTCCGTGGAACTCTCTTATCTTGTGTGATGCATTGATATCATTATCTTAGCACCTCTTATTATTATTTTGGCGCAGTGGCTAAGTTTCGCAAGTGTGAGAGAGGATATCCCATTGAGCGCCTGGAGCGGGTGAGGTGGTTGTAAACCTGACAGGTGATGCTCCTGCCACTATGGTGGCTGATGGATTTTTATATATATATGTAAGCATTGTAGTCATGGATGTGGAGGCCTGAAGGGCTAATGTGGTGCATATATTTTCATTATTATCTAAAATTACATGAGCATGAATTGGTGACTTCTTGTGTTATGAGTCACATATGGGAAGAGATGGGTTTTATGTGTGTTTTGTTGCTAAGTAAGGAGATCTATGTATTCATGAGTAATGAAGCGGTGCATAAAATGCATAATGAAAATGGCATGGGAATGATTTTATTGACGGGAGCTAAATGGGAAATGCTACTCGTACTCAGGGAGTAGGGTCTATTCCACTTTGATTTATCCATGCCTTAACTCTATTTCTCCCTTGGTTGTAATATATGCTTGCTTATGGGATGGTTTTATAAATGGAAATTGAAGGATGGGTTAAATTGTATTAGGGAGTCGGGTGTACTCTATTTTGTTATGCATCCCTTTCTTCTCTCTCCGTTGATATATATATTTGCCGAGCCTTATGGCTCACTTTAAAATATGAGGTCGGTAAACCATAAGCAAGTTTATTCTTAGAGGATGTTAATGTCTAGTCTAGAAGGCATGAAACGAAAGGGTGTAGATGTCGAGTAATGATTTTCTTTGACTCTAAGTTATTCATACCTTCATGTATCGTGCTAGTGATACTCCTTTCGCTATATACTTGCTGAGCCTCGTGGATCACGTTGTTTCTTTTATCATTCCAGGTAATGGACGTTAGATAATTTTGTGGCGAGTTCAGCTTATATGTGTACAGAGACATCCTAGCCTCAAAGATTCATGGGTGTATGTAGAGAGCAAGAAGTTAAGGGCTTATTGTTTTTTTTTAAGCCTTAGTGCCCTTTCATTGTGGAAATGTATGGGCGGTAAGCCCAAGATGATAATGTATTGAACGATATGTAATTTATTCTGGCTCCTATTGTTAGTGAGCAAATTTGGAAAAGAAATTTCTTGAAAAATTTGAATACCTGTATCCATTCTTAATGGACCTTCTCTCTGACTTTCTGTGCTACTAGAAAAATTCGAGAGCGGGCCCTGACAGAAGTGGCGGATTCAGTCCGCCGTCGCTGTTTGCAGCGTTTATTGCCTCGACACCGCTGGGCGGTGCCAGTAGGGCCTGTCGGCGCTGCTAGACGGCACCAGATGTAGCGATCGACGCCGCCAGCAGCAACCATGGCTGCTGCTGCGACCGCCATCGCTGTCGGCGACAGTGGCTGCAGGGGTGAACGATGGCTGCTGGGTGATAGAGCACATATTTCCATATTATTTAGCCCTCATATTTAGTCTTTTTTGCACATTAGTTGTGTCATTTTATTCATTTTGATTTTATTTTATTTTATTTTATAGGAATTGGGCTTCACACTATTTTATTTTATTTTTCCAGGTTTAGGGCTATGGGAGGATGAGATGGGGCATGAGACATCTTGATGGCAATGAGATATCTTGGAAATTGGAGATAGAGAAGCAGATTTGACCTCCTGCACTTCCTTCAGTGTTTTGGCCAAGATAAAATTCCAGAATGAAGATGATGTCTTCAGAGATATTTTAGAGGACTTCTTGAGCTTTCTGGAATGGTATGGTTTGTCCAAATCCGAGTTCATTTGGGCCTTCAAACAGTGCTTCAAATTCGGGGCCAGGAAGTTGGGTCGAATTAGGAAAGCTGTGCAGATACTGATTCTTTAAAAGGCCATATCTTGGGCGTCCAATATCCAAATCAAGTGATTCAAAATCCCAAGTTCATCTAATCTTCCTGATCTAAAATTCTTATGAAGATGCCGAAGCCCAAAACGCACGTTAACCTATCCGAAATCGACTGTGAACGGGCGGTAATCTAGGGTTTCCTCCTAAAGCTCTACTTAAGCACCTTAAGAGGCCATTAGAGATGGATTCTTTTGGAGGGCGTGAACAGTGGCCGACCTCTCTTCTCTCCATTGTTCTTGTGAAGATGGAAGGCTAAGGATCTTGTAATCAATTGCAACACCATCCTTGTTCCCGGTTTGAGTCTTTGGTTTTAATGGAAATCTGTTTTGTTTTGTTTTAACTTTGTTGTTCTCTTGTTTCCGTTCTCTCTTGAATCTGTGTATGTGTTGATACCGGTTGGATGAATGCATGCATTGTCTTTGTTTGAGAATCCAAGGTTTTTGTGCTCGGTTGAGGCTTTAACTGGAAGCAAGAACAACCTGTTTGGATGGTAATCCAATCAGTCTCGAATCTGTGCAATAAGGGGAATCAAAACTGATAGATTGAATTAAGAGGTTTCTGAAATCTGTTTATTGGTTTTCTTCCAAATCTTTGGCGGTTGTTAAAGGATTTTTCTGATTTTCGATTTGAGGATTAAAACTAAACAAATGGTTTATTGAAAAGGCAATGAAAACTGGGATAGAAGGATTGGTTTGTAATTGATTGCATCTTGATTTATTGTGTTCTTGTTCATTTTGTTTTCTGTTTTTCATCAAAAACTTCCCCCCCCCCCGTTTAGCCTTGTTTTGACAGATCCGTTTGAGGTTCGTTGGGAGACGACTTAGGGTTGCACCTCTATTGCAAATCCGCATCATCATACTATCTAATCTATTGGTGTTCGACAGCCCCGATCACTGGGCAACCACCTAGAAAAGGGGTCACCGCCTAAGGGTGGATGGTGGCTGCTTGGCAGCCACTTGGAAAAGGGGTCACCATCTAAGGTGGTGGTGAGGGGCGCACGACGCAGGCATGCCCCGCGCCCGCTTAGGGCGG
Organism: Diospyros kaki; assembly: GCA_036245055.1. Lineage (NCBI taxonomy): Eukaryota > Viridiplantae > Streptophyta > Magnoliopsida > Ericales > Ebenaceae > Diospyros > Diospyros kaki. Next base: position 13,551,837 of record BSEG01000003.1, read on the forward strand.
CTTGTACCCCACGACGCAGGCTGGGGCTGCGTCTACTTCGCTAGGTTGCGTGCCTGGCCCACGGGAGCGACCTCGACCACTTTCATGGGTCGAGCCTTGGCCCGGCCATGAGCCTCGCGCACGCGGCGTGCATGGCTGCGTGTCTTGCATAAGCGTTCATGCGCTCACATGTGTAAGGCGCACATTGCCGCGTGCGGCCGCGCTTGCGGCTATCCCCCCCTCCTTTTTTTCCATTTTTTTGTTTTTAATTTGTTTAAATATTTTCCAACAAATTAAATTCCAAAAAAAAAAAAAAATGTCTTTCAAAGCACTTATAAGGTATAAATGTTATACCTATGCCCGACAATCATATAAATTTTATAATATGCTTTTAATTGTTAAATAGCATGTTGTGGATGCCTTGTCACATATCGGTATTGGTCATGGACTTAGGACACTACATAGATGATGTATGTGTTGTGTGGATGTATGGATTGTTTTATTTGACGGCCTGCGTGCCGATATTTTTCCTTTTTGGATAACAGTTGTAAAATTAATTGTTTAATTTTATTTTCACTTTTATTCTATTGTAAAAGTAGTTTATAGTGAATGTAAAAGCAAGGATTCAACCAATGGAGGCACAACGTGGAATAGAGTGATCAAAGGTGAAACAATCGAGGAAACGAAGACCTTATGTAAACGGGTTATGCTTGTAATAGTTATAAGCAGATTTCTTTTTATGCACCCCTGTATGCACCACACGTTTCCAATGGCTGGAATCGTGCCTAGAATGCATGTTTGAGTCCATGACCATATCGACTACTTTATGCAATGTTTATTTTACATAGTTAATGTATAATGCTTAAAACGTTGCATGTGTAAAATGAGACCTAAAATTAGACCAAAAAATATCTCATTTTATAAAATTAAAATGTAATCGGTTAGACCTTAAGAGTTAAGGAAATTTAATCGAGGCTCTCCATCATGGTAGAGATTAGGGCATTTTGATTCGTGTGTTGGCTGACTATGGATACATAGGGGTTGTACACTAGTTAAAATATTTTTAATTTCTATTTATCATTTGATGAGACGGGGATGCACAAATATTGAGACCCAAGAACCTATTATGTGAGGGGATCGATATTCAACTGTGTAGACTTGTCAGCGTGATGGTATAATTTAACCATGTTCAATTGCCAAGAAATTATTATGTGAGCTACATTGGACTGGGAGCCAAAATAATATTTGGGTCGTGCACGAGACGTACTGGACAAAAGTTGTCCACTTATTGAATTTGTTATTACAAGAATCTATTATGTGAGGAGTAATAAGTTTGATAAGAATCCAAATACCTACTGGAATTCATGCCAACGTGAATTTGCATTTTCCTTTATTGGGAGTAAGGAATCTAAAAAACTTAGTGGGAGGCACTGTTTGATTTAAAGACCAAAATCAAACAGTTAAGGAAAACAAGATATCTAATAATCTATTTATTTTTTGCAGATACATCAAATTGCTTCATTGCACCGACTTACTAGAAATCTTGACAACCAACTAACTGGACCAAATTTCAATGATTAGCTCTTAAACTTAACACTGATTTTGAACTTGGAGAAAATTACTTATGTGTTGGATGCTCCTGTACTTGTGCCTGCTCATGATGATGGAGGGGAAAATGTTCCTCAAAACATTACTCAGGAGGAGCAAGATACTCTCACCAAGTGGCGAGATGATGATCTCACCGCTATGAGTTATATGCTTGTTTCAATAAGTAGTGAATTGCAGCGTCAACATGCGAATATACCTGACGCGTACTCTATCATCACACACCTACAGGATTTGTATGGTGAACAAAGTCGAAGTGCGAGATATGAGATATCTAAAGCACTATTTAGGGAAAAGATGTCTCCTGGAGGATCAGTGGGAGAACACGTTCTCAAAATGATCTCTTTGTCAGATAAGTTGAAGGATTTGGGGGATGAGTTGAATCTTCACCTCCAAATTGATTTGATCCTTCAGTCTTTGCCAGATTCGTATGGAAATTTCATATCGAATTTCTATATGAATAAAATAGAGTGTACTCCGGCAGAGTTAATGAACATGCTCATTATGGCACAAAGCAACATGAAATCAGGTACAATGATGGCTCTTACCTCTTCCAATAAGACTAGGAAGGGGAAAGGCAAGAAAAAGGCCACGCAAGTACCACAATAGGCCAAGACAATAAGTAAGAAGAAGAGCAAAGCTCTTGCCAAAGGAAAATGTTTCCACTGTGGTAAGGACGGGCAATGGAAGAGGAATTGCAAAGATTACCTCAGTTCCTTGAAGAAGGAAGCGGAAGGTATGATGATAGTTCATGAGTATTTTTCCGTTGCTCATTGTTCTACTTTATGGATTCTAGATTCTGGAGCGACAACTCATGTTTGTACTTCTGTATAGGACCTGGAGCAAAGTAGAAAGATCGCAGATGATGAGATCGTGCTAATGGTGGCAAACGGGGCAAGAGTTGCAGCCAAGGCTATTAGCATTGTTACTTTATCTTTATCGCATGGACATAGTTTAGTTTTAAACAATTTTTTATGTGTACCTGGAGCTTTTAAGAACATTATTTCTATTCCTGCTTTAGTGAAAGAGAATTATGAATTTTCTTTTAAAAATAATGTTTGTGAGATTTATTTTGGAAATAAATTGATTGCTTTTGGTAATTTTATCAATGGTCTTTACATTTTGAATGTAACTGTTGATGATGATAAACATCTACGCGTATTGAATAATAACAAGAGACAAAGAGATAACCCAAATCCCAAAATTCGATGGAATCATCGATTGGGTCATATTGGGGATGACAGAATCACTAAATTGGAGAAAGATGGGCTTCTTAGTCCATTGGGTTTTGAACCTTATCCAACATGTGAATCTTGTATCCTCAACAAAATGACCAAATCACCATTTGTTGGACAAGGGGTTAGAGTTACAGAATTGTTGGGACTCATACATTCTGATGTATGTGGGCCAATCAATGTAATGGCCCGAGGGGGTAATCAATACTTCATAACTTTTACAAATGATATGTCTAGATATGGATATGTTTATCTCATGAGACATAAGTTCGAATCTTTCAAAATGTTCAAAGATTTTAAAGCTGAAGCAGAAAAATAAACTAGTAAAAAGATAAAAGCCTTACGATTAGATCGTGGAGGCGAATATCTAAGTCATGAGTTTGAAGATTTCCTTAAAGTTTCGAGTATTATTTCACAATGCACTCCACCAGGAACACCTCAACTTAACGGGGTTTCAGAAAGGAGGAATCGGACTCTAATAGATATGGTTCGAAGCATGTTAAGTTATTCTGACTTACCATTGTTCCTATGGGGTCATGCCCTTCTTACTACAATATACCTTCTAAACAGAGTACCTTCCAAGTCAATTCCTACAACACCACATGAGATATGGTTTGGTAGGAAACCAAGTCTTAAACATGTTAAGATTTGGGGATGTACAGCTTTTGTGAAAAAGTTTAAATCAGAAAAACTTGAGGAGATTCAACATGGAGGATTCCAAGAGAGGCCTGCTACCCTTTAAATATGGAATCCACCTCTCTCGGGATATGTGTCCCATAACACAAGAAGAGAGAGATCGCATGTTTAGGATTCCTTATGCTTCAATAATAGAAAGCCTAATGTATGTGATGTTATGTACTAGGTCTGATATCGCTCATACTGTAAGTGTTACAATCTGATACCAGTCTAATCTAGGTGAGCAACACTGGATTGCTGTTAAGAACATCCTTAAGTACTTGAGAAGGACTAAGGATTTGATTCTTACATATGGAACGGGAGAACTTAAAGTGGAAGGTTACACAGATTTTGATTTCCAATCAGATGTTGATGATAGAAAGTCTATCTCAGGTTATGTGTTTACTTGTAATAGCGGAGTATTCAGTTGGAAGAGTTCCAAACAAGATTCTATAGCCAATTTTACTATAGAAGCCGAGTATATTGCGGCATCCGATACTACGAAGGAAGCCGTCTAGATCAAGAAGTTTGTGACAGAACTTGGAGTGGTTCCCTTAATAGAGTCTGTTGTGCCCTTGTTTTGCGACAACAATAGGGCCATAGTGTAAGCCAAGGAACCAATGTCTCACCAAAAGTCCAAACACATTGAGAGACGCTTCCACCTCATTCAAGAGATTGTTGGTAGAGGAGATGTCAATGTGCAGAGAGTAGATACATCAGAGAATGCAGCAGATCCACTGACTAATGCCATGAACTAAAAGCAACTAGATTCTCATCTAGATAGATGGGGTATGAGATACCATTTAGAATGGTCTTAGGGCTAGTGGGAGATTGTTAGATATAAGCCCTTAAGACCAGTTCTAGTGACACAATAGGGCTTAATCTTGTAATTCTTTAAACACTATTTAATGGCAAGTTTTATGTTTAATTTAAATTGCAATATGATTTGAATTGAACATACAAATGTCCTTTAGTATAATAAAGAGTGGATACCATTCTTAATTGTTAAGAATAATCGAGACGAATAATCCACAATACGTGATACTATAAATATGTTCCTGGCCATAGAGTTCCTAACCGGGATAATTAGTAACTCGCAAAGGCCAGCACGTCATCTTCCTCCTTGTTCGGTATAAGATACCGAAAGACAAGATTGGTGGGTCTCATATCACTCTGTATAAGATACAGCAGGAAGACGAATGGGTGCTCGTTATGAGAACGAGTTTACTGAACGGGACTGTTAATATTGAATCACATGGGTTTTATCTCACGAGTTAATGATTCAATATTAACTACGGATTTGTATTAGTCCTTAGACCTGAGATGACATGGATATCTGTGTGTTAGTGGATTAGGATATCAATGATATTATATGGTTGTCCTAATCAGGGATAGTCGTACGTATCAATATGCCTAGTTCAGTGACACACGAGGTATGTGTGCATCAGACATAGAATCTATCACCTCGAGATATACGAGGAGGATATCCTATGCGATCCAGCGGTCACTTGATGAAAAATCATTGGCCGAGGTAATATGACAACAAAATTTGGATTTCGTAGAGGTTGTGTCATATTAGTCAAGTGTGATTGTTGGATTTGGTCATATGACGAGATTGAGAGATTTGACCTGCTGACCGTGATCTCATATCTCGTCGGGATATAGAATGATAGAGGGATTGTATTGCAGGGCACCGTAGTGTAAGGTTCATATTCCCGCTTCACATTAAATTGGATAATCATGACATATTGTTAGATGTCACTCATGATTTACGAGAATTAATAACTGATTAATTCTCATTGCCAATTTAATTGTGAACCTAGAAAGTCCCACCCAATAGAAATCGTTTTAAAAGAAAAAAGGGCAAATTTAGTAATTATGGAATTACTAAATTATAAGTGTAATTATTTATTAAATAAATAATAATAATTAAATAAGTAATATGATTATTTATTTAATTATTAAGTTGGATTGGGCTTTTCGCTAGCACCTAAAGCCCAGTCTAATAGCACTTAGGGTTTTAGGGTTTTTTGTCTATAAATATAACATTAAACCTAAAATCTGATTATCAATCAATTGAATCAAAATGGAAATTTTAGAGAAAATTTTCATATCCCTTTTTCTCTCAAGTCTATTGAAGTCTTGATGGTTTCGGGTGGACTGACTCGGCGTCTCACACGTGGGAGATATCAAGTGGGTTATCGGCTATGAAATCAGATTTCGTTTTGAGGTAATTTTTTGTGTTGTGTCTTCGATTTAAACCGTAAGATTTGAAAACGCGATACCAATAAAATTAGATTTTATTTTCCACTATGTATGATCAGATCATGTTTTCTAACAGAAGTATCCCCCCGAACACCCTAAGTTTCACCTGTCTGCTCCCCAAGCTGAACGTGAAGCTGATAATGCGATGCTGATAGCATCAGTTCTATTTGATATTCGGCTTTCAGTCGATTATCATAGATGACTGGTGAACCTTTAGTCCTTGGAGACCAAGTCCTTCATTTCTCAGTTAATGAGTTCCCATAGAGGAACGTCAAACTGAAGAAATAAAGGCTGAAGACAAGATGACACTGGTTGTTGCAGGAATTCAAGAGGCCCAAAGGGCTGGGGCAGGCTATATCAGGTAAACCTGCCTGTTTTCCTTAGCAATGTTGGTATTTCCCTGTTTAGGACGAAGAGTGGTGACCCCCTATTAGCCCAAACGTGCCAATAGTTATATTATACTCGACGATGGCTCCATACTGTTATTTTATAGTATGGGTACCCGCAATAAAATCATCGGATGGAAATCAATTTTTTCGCCATAGTAACGGTACTGTCCTTATTCTATTCCTTCCTTGCGTCAGGAATAGCGGGCATGCACTTTCTTCTTCCTTCATTCTCTTTTGGGTCATATAAGGAGTATTTAAAGCTAGTGTTTCGGTACTTCTCTTACTTTGAGTAAGGGTACGACACTACCTACAACGCAATCTCCCTATCGCTTTTCGGGCTATTAGGAGATTGCTTGGTGTTCATGCCTACCCTTACCACTGTTAAGAGAATCCGTTCGTGCACCACACCCGTGGTTCACTCATTAGAAAGAGAGGAAAGGTAAGGTTTCTTTTTATAATAAAAGGAGCTTTCAGGGAGAAGGATCCCCCTAAACCCCCTTTAAGGAGAAGGCGAAGTCGATAATGCAATACCGTATTCTTAACGAAAGTCAGGAATCGGTGTTTCAATTCTGATTCTTTTATTGCAAAAAAGGGTCCCCATACTATAACAGGAGGTGAATCAGAAAGGAAGGAAGCCCTTGCTACTAAAAGCGCGAATAGGCATAGTAGATTGGGTAAGTGTTCAGGGGTTAGGGATAGTTCCATCCTATATCTGAACAGATAGACAATAGTACAGCTACAACTATTAGAACTCATAAGAGCTACAGTAGAGCTGGTACTGCTACTACTACTAGTACTGATAGCAACGACTACTGCTACTACTAACTGCTAGCTACAAGCATGGTACTACCCTTATTCTATTCATTCCTTGCGTTAGGAATAACGGGCAAGGAATGCTCTTAAGCTTTTCTTTGCTAACAGAGAGTTAAGGAGGATTGCATTTACATGATAGTGCATACAGAAGCGAACCATTCCTTCCGGTCTAAATCTATATCAACATATCAATCAAATATTGGTCAAGTATTTGATAGCATTAAACATAATAATAAACACATGCATGAATAAAGAAAATCAATCCATAAAAATCAAATTATAATAATTAGACTACATCAAAACACCCTAGTTATAGAGTTTAGTTCATATTACAAATGATGTAATCCATAACAAAAGAAATGAACATAAATTTAGAATTTAAAAGAAATGGAAGAAGAGAACAAAACTCTTTTGATGTGTAGGATTTCCTTCTTTAAAGATGTTGTCACCAATTCTTGAAGAAATCTTCCACCAAGAGTGCTCCAATTCTCCAATCCTTCAAGCTCTCCCACCTCCAACTTCTTCAATTTTTCAGCATTCCTTCTCTATTTATACTCATTCATTTCTTCTTTTCCTTAAAACATGGGATACCCTACCTCCATGTTTTTCTCTTTATGTTTCATGCTACCCATGTCCACTCAAAATTTTAAGTCCCATACTTAATACAAAATATTAAGAATTACAATTTAGGGATTTTTGTAAGATATGGGCTTAATTTAATTAGACTTTTGGGCTAGGCTTCTTAGGTCCAATTGGGCCTAATTCTTCATGAAATAGGCAGCCCAAATAACCCTTAAAAATCCTCTTAATATGTGATGCAAGTGACTATGCAGTAGGAGCAGTGTTGGGACAACGGAAAGATAAAAAGCTGCATGTTATTTATTATTCCAGTCGCACATTAAATGATGCACAGCTAAATTATGCTACCATAGAAAAAGAACTTTTAGCTATTGTTTTTGCCTTTGATAAATTTTGATCATATCTTATTGGGTCAAAAACAATAGTATATATAGACCATTTAGCTATAAAATATCTTGTTGCAAAAAAGGAAGTAAAATCAAGACTCATTGTAACAACCCATCAAAGGGTTTAGTATTTATTTAGCATTGATTAATTTATTTAATTAATTTTTCGTTTAGGATTTTGCGAGTTAATTATTTAATGTGGCAATTGAGATTTTATTTGAGAAAATAGTATTTAAATAGCATCAGATTCTTATTAATTTGTGAGAATTGAATATAAGGACATGGCAGTCTTTTAGAGGTTTGTTAATTAGAATTAAATTATTTAATTAAGAGTTATTATGTTGGAAGAATCCTTGTGAGAAGAGGGATTAAATTATAGTCTCCTAATTACTAAAGGAGTGTGAGTTATGGGATTAGGGTTGTATTTCCTACTTATATATACATATATATAAGCCTTTAAACTCTAGCATAGAGTTACGCCGTGAAGAACAAAGAAAGGAAATTGAAGAAGCCTAGAGTTCATTCAAGTTTCATCCATTGGTCTTTATCGGTTGATTGATCAAATCAAAAGGCAAGTTCTTCTCCTTGTAAATCATTCTTACGGGAGCATGTGTAGCAATCAAACTCAACTTTTTTAGGATCTATATTGAATTGCAGATCAGTTTTTACATACATATATATCAGCGTAACAGTGTGCATGATCAGATTATTCATTGGATCTTTATCTTTGATTCTTCAAGTTTTAATCCGTTGTTCATTCATATGATTGGTTCTTACCAATTGGGACTTGGTTTCCCAAGATTTCTTTTGGAATGGTGTTGTTATTTAGCTTTAAATTGAATCCATGGCATCTCTGTCCATGTCTCGTTTCTGGGTTTGGAAGATGAAGGTATCTGGATACAAGAATTTAGTATTCGGATACCCAGCATTCCAGAAAATTTTCATCCTCTTTCGGGCCAATTTTGACCTTTCTAGAGCCCGAATCTCAAAAAATGCAAAACATAAAAGTAATTCAGTATTCGGATACCCAGCATTCCAGAAAATTTTCATCCTATTTCGGGCCAATTTTGACCTTTCTAGAGCCCGAATCTCAAAAAATGAAAAACATAAAAGTTGTAGGTCTTCCTCTTTTCTTTCCATATCAATTTTAATCAGCTCAATCGGAGTTCATAAGAGAGATTTTTGGCCAAAATACGAAAGGGTATCAATCTGTCCACCCAGCATTCCAGAAAGTTTATGTTCTTTTACGGGCCAATTTTGACCTTTCTAGAGCCCGAATCTCGGAAAATGCAAGACATAAAAGTTGTAGATATTCCTCTTTTCTTTCCATAGAAATTTGAATCAGATCAATCGGAGTTCATAAGAGAGAATTTTGTCCAAAATACGAAAGGGTATCAATCTGTCCACCCAGCATTCCAGAAAGTTTTTGTTCTCTTACGGGCCAATTTTGACCTTTATGGAGCCCGAATCTCAAAAACTTCAAAACATAAAAGTTGTAGGTCTTCCTCTTTTATTTCCACAGAAATTTGAATCAGTTAAATCGGAGTTGATAAGAGAGACTTATGTCAAAAATACGAAAGGGTATCAATCTGTTCCGAATTCTGTGTTTTCTTAAAGTGTCTCTTTCATTATCCGAAAGCCTTTATCCTAGACTATCCAAATACCCTTCAGAGTATCCGTATGCCCTTTTCTAGTATCCAAATGGGTCTTCTCAAAATCTCTAGTAGGCTTCTAGAAAGTCCAATTCAAGTTTAATTTCGATAAAATAGTCAATACCCTCAACTATTGAATTTAAATGCCAGATTATATCAAGTTAATCATGCCCATGCCGTAATATATAGTTTATATAATCTTTTTGTTCCAATACATCGATGATAAGATTACATATATAGTATTTATTATGACATGGTCAGCATTACTTGTGAGATTATGTGCATACACTTTTGGTATGAGCATTTGGCACGATTTTTATATGGAGCACTACATGTTGTGTGCCAGCATATATATGTTCACAACATTGCATTATGCGCGCTAGGCATCTTGTCCGCGGGGATCCCACTAGTTTAGTTTTCAATTTTGCTTTGCTCGCCTGATGTCAACTAAGGAGCTAGAGGCATATTGCCCACAGTATGTGCTTACAGCTTTTTTGTTTGCAGGTTCAAATTAGCCAGGTATGTATTACAGTTATGTGGGCCTATGTGCTAAAATTGCATACTTGCATTTATCTTACAGTTTATGTGCATTACATTTATAAATGCAAACAGATAGTGTTTCACTCAATACAAGTTCAATAAGCTTTTCTTCAGTATCGATATTATTCGATTCAGCTACTGTTATTCTTTCCAACTTACTACTTGTTGAGCTTTTTAGCTCACCTTGTACTCTTCACCATTCCAGGTTCTAGCGGGGGAGTACCAGACGTGGGGCCTAGTAGTAGTGTCCAGTAATGTGTGTACATAGAGCTGCTCAAGACCAAAGATGTCTGGGAGTTTTATCAGTTTGTTAGTTTAGAGCGTTTGACAATTTAGTATTAGTTTATTTTTCAGTTGAGGGATTTTTTTTTTTCCTTAGACAGTGTTTATGGTTTTCAATTTTGTTGACTCAGAGTTTTATTTTATTTGATTGAATTATTCATATTGGTATCAAATTTCAGTTTACCAGTTAGTTTTATATTTTATTTCCCGTATCACCTCTTCTCAGCCAGTTTTAGGAGAAAGGGTGTTACACTCATTCGTTGGATTCTTTTGTTGCAAGAATATTATTTAGAAATAAAAGACAAGAAAGGAGCTGAAAATCTGGTAGCATACCATCTATCTAGATTGGAATTGGAAGAGAAAAAAGAATGTGCATTTCCTATCAATGAATATTTTCCCAATGAGCAATTATTAGCAATCCACACTTCCAATACTCCTTGGTATGCTGACTTTGTGAATTCTTTGGCATGCAATATTGTTCCTTTCCATTTATCTTATCAACAAAGAAAGAAATTCTTTTTTGATTTAAATATTACTTTTGGGAGGATCCATATTTGTATAAATATTGTTCTATGATGACCTCGCCCTTGGACACCCCAGCCGAGGTAACAAGGGAAAGGTGTTAAAAAGAAATGGTACCTGCTGGGGTTACAGGGGACACCCACACACAAGACTAGCAAAGATAACAAGACTTATATATAGCAAGGCAACATCCTGCCATGTACAATAGGTCATACATCTGAAATAGCACAGCAAAAGACAAAATAAGGCCCACAAAACTATATATCTACAGTCCAAGCACATGCCAAAACTCCCGAGGTTCTTTCGGTCATGGACAACTCTGTACACACCTAAACGCTGAACCCCACCTGGCTAGGCTCCCCATCAGTCACAGTCTTACCCTTACCTAGAATGATGTAAAAACGAATGAGCTACAAAGCTCAGCAAGTAACCTAGAATGAAAGGGCAAGAAGAAACATGGAGAACCATCCACCGATAACCATAAATATCTTACCCAAATATGGAACGAGGAAGGGAAATGTGTACATGAAAGTTTCAGCCATCATAATGTATACATAAGCAAGAAGCATGCTGCTACATTACCATCACAATACATATAATAGGTATAACATGGTAATTGGGGTCCCACATGAGTCAAGCCTAATGGTCCACTCGAGCTTACATTAGTTTGGCTCTCAAGCCACCCATGCTTGACGGTGCAGCACCGTAGGGGACATTTACACACATATAACATGCATTATGCTCATAACCAAGCTCAATAAAGTAAACGATATACATATGAGGCATGCACAAGATCTCTTTACTTTAGGTGTATAAGGGTAGCTCACTTATTTAATTATGGACAATATGCATGGGATGTGTTCGTGTATAAGGAAACCCGAGCCAAGAGGAAGAAACGGGAATCCAAGCTTGGAGGAGGCTTTCAAGACAAAACAGGGGGTTGTTAGTCAACAGATGCCTTGGCATCTGTCGATAGATCGCCCTTAAAAGGGAGACCTATTAACATATTGTCCCCGAATCTGTCGACCGACAGAATCTGAGAATTCTAGAATGGGGTAGTTGGTCGATAGATGTGTTGGCATCTGTCGACAAATCACCATTAAAAAGGTAATATGTCGATAGATTACCTTCAATCTGTCAACCGGCAGAACCCGATCACACCCGACTCCCCCTACTCTTCTCACACGAAATCTAAGCAAGGTGGCTTAAACTCTTACCTAATCTTTAATCCACAAAACACATCATTTCCAAGCAAAGTTTGGGGAGAAAAAATCCCCTTGGAAGCATTAAAGAAGAGAATAAACAAAGAAAAGCAAGTATGTTACAAGCATGTAGGATTTTACTCCAAAAATAGAGAGTTTGGTTGAAAACCCTTTTTACAACTGATATTTTAGGTTAAAAAACATGAGCAGGGATTAGACCTTGCCTTAGATTGCTTGTCTACCACTTCCTAGCCTTTCTTGACCCTTAACACCCCTTGTAAGCTCCCCTACATGAAGATTTCCAACTCACTTCCTGATACGAAGCAAGGGAGAACAGAGTTCTAGGTTAGGGAAGAGTTAAGGAGTGAACTCCTTACCTTGAATTTCTTCCTTGAATCCTTTAGCAACCACTAGAAGAAGAGAATGAAGAATAGGGAGAAACCCTAACTACTGGAATTCTCTCTCTCTCTCTCTCTCTCTCTCGTAGCTCCACCTCCTCAAACTCCCCTTCTTCTTCAAACTTCCAACTATTTATACTCCCTCATGTTGCTTTAGTTTAAATGTTAATTTCCAACCCATTTAAGCCCTTTAATCCTCTCATTCTATTCCCTTAATCCCCCCTTAATTAATGACCCTCTTAACTCATTTTAAACATTCCAAACCTACCCTTAAGTTGACTTGCTTCCTTCTCCCTTGACTTGGAAAATTCAACTCTTCCACTTTGACTTCTTGTTCCTCTTTAACCTTTTCCTTCTTATACCTACCAACTTAAACCCAAGTCAATACCATTTCACATAAGAGGAAATTCCCCAAAATACTAGTATAATCGTCCCATAATAACGGGGTGTTACATGTTCAAATCAGCTTATTAGGAGATGTATTCCTAAAAATGAGATTGAAAGTATTTTAAATCATTGTCACTCTCGGGAATGTGGTGGACATCTAGGTTTTTCATAAACAACTACTAAGGTACTTCATTGTGGATTTTATTGGCCTTCATTATTTAGGAATGCTCAAAACTTTGTTAATGCATGTGATCAGTGTCAAAGAACTGGTAATATTTCACGTAAAATGAAATTCCATTAAATAATATTTTAGAAGTAGAGCTATTTGATATATGGGGAATAGATTTCATGGGATCATTTCCACCATCTTTTTCAAATCAATATATTCTTGTGGCTGTGGATTATGTATCTAAATGGGTTGAGGCAATGGCACTTCCATCCAATGATACTAAAAGTGTACTCAATTTTCTACGAAAGAACATTTTCACTCGCTTTGGCATCCCAAGAGCACTCATTAGTGATGGAGGTAAGCATTTCTGTAACCACTATCTTGAATCTCTACTGAAAAAATATGGTGTCACTCATTGTGTAAGAACTCCTTATCATCCTCAAACAAGTGGCCAAGTGGAAATTTTCAATAAAGAAATCAAGCGAATATTGGAAACAACAGTGAATTCTTCAAGGCGAGATTGGTCCAAAAAAATAAATGATGCATTATGGGCATATAGGACAGAATTCAAAATACCAATTGGAATGTCCCCATATCATCTAGACTATGGTAAGGTTTGTCATTTACCAGTTGAACTGGAGCATAAAGCTTACTAGGAAATGAAGCTGCTGAATTTTGATATGAAAGCTGCGGGTGAAAAGAAATTGTTGCAATTCAATGAAATGGATGAATTCCGCCTTGATGCATATGAAAATGCCCATATTTACAAAGAAAAAACCAAAAGATGGCATTTTAAAAATATTGTGAGGCAAGAATTTCAAGAAGGGCAACAAGTACTTCTTTACAACTCTTGACTTCGATTGTTTCCAGGATGGCTTCACTCTCGATGGTCTTACCCATTTACCATTACCAAGATTTTTCCATATGGTGCAGTGGAGCTGCAAAGTGAAGATAGAACTTTCAAAGTTAATGGTTAAAGGTTGAAGCGTTATGTGAATGGAGGTTTTGAGCAACACAAAACTTCCATTAAACTTGATTAATGTGACATGTTGCCAAGTCTAGATAAAGACTATAAACAAGCACTTTTTGGGAGGCAACCCAAATTTATTTTTCACTTGCTGCATTTTAATTTATTTTATCACCCCAATTTTTAATCTCATATCTGTTCTTTAATTTGATTTTGTATGTTTTGTAGTAACATCAATGAAAGAAGCATTGAAGCACCACTCATGTTCCTTCAAGATTGCAATAAAACCAGGGGAGTATTTTTGCTTTTTATATCTTTTATTTCTCTTACAATATTGAGGACAATATTGAGTTTAAGTTTGGGGGTAGATGGAAAATTTAAAATTAAAAATATTGGTTTAAAAAATCAAAAATTGTGTGAAAAAAAAAATTGTTTTGTTTCAATTTGAGGCTTGCTTGTTTGGATAATTGAAGAGCCTATGATAAAACTTGATTGAAATAAATTATGACTTTTGGAAAATCCTCTACATTATGATAATTTATATTTAAAGATTGAGTTAGTTTATTGTTCATTTGGAATTTTTGGAACAATTTGAGCACATATCATTGAGTAATGAGTTGTTTTGCTACTTAGAGAAGGTTTATGTAAATTTTGTAACTGTAAATAGATCTCAACAAACTCTAGAACTTGCTTGATTACCTCTCGAGGCAAAATTCTAGGCATTACACAATTAAGGATATGATTTAGGCATTCTTTGGATCGAAATTAATAGCCTTTAAACTTATCATGTATTTTGTATTTATCCCTAGTTTACCCCTTCGAGCCTTGTATATGTTTGAGCCTTTTTCTTTAGTAAACCACATTAACTTGCCTTTTATAGCCTAAACACCAAGGCTACCCTTCAAAAGGAATTGGTGGTGAAAAAATAAAAATTGAGAGAAAGAAAGAAGATATGAGTGTGAGTGCTATAAGTTTAAGGGTATTGAAATTGATGAAACGAAGTTGAAAGCTACCATTCCCACATACATAATGAAAAATAAGTTTGGAGGGAATGGTGAAAATAGAAAAATAGTAGATATTTTGTGATCATTTCCTATTTCTGTTTATGATTGCATATAGTAAAAAAAAAAGTCAAAAAAAAAAGAGAGAAAAAATTTAATAAAAAAAAGAAAAAACATATATTCAAAAACAAAAAGAAAAAAAAGACAAAAAAAAAACCAACAACAACAATTTGCTCTTCATGTCAATTCAACACATCATATGATTAAATTGTTGTAGTGTTTTGGGGGCATTGAGTGAAATTCTCTTGGGTTAGTGAAAAAAAAAATTCATCAACTTTTTCCTTTGCTTTTCAATCCGTATCTTTTCTTATTTACCCCCACCCTAACCTTAACATTATAAGCCAATAAATTAAGACCTATTGATCCTAAAATGTGCATTGTTCTACATTAGTGGAGAGAGGAATGAAAAGTATACCTATGGAGTTTTAATTCTTTCTATCTAGAGATCATTTTCTAGCTACTTATTTGCATAAACTAATCTAAAGTGCATCAATAATTTACAATTGCTTATATACACACACACTCCAAAAATTTCTTTGTGAAGATATATTGATTTATGATTTAAATATAAATTGTTGTAATATTTGGAATTTTCTTTAAGTTATAAATTTGTGGATATCTTTGAGGCAAACCTTTGAAAAATCTAAATCAAATAAGTCTCTTTATTTTCTATTTAAGTTTTCAATTGTGTTTCTTTTGCTCGACAACAAGCAAAAATTTAAGTTTGGGGGTATTTGATGTGCTAATATTTTCTATACTATTCTTACTTGATTTTATACTTAATTCTTATATATATATATATGTTTTTCATATTAAATTTAGGTTATTTATCATGTTGATAGGATTTGAAGGAAAAGTGAGAAAAAAAAGCATAAGTTATGGATTTTCGCTACTCAATGGTCCGATTAAAAATAAAATCTGTACCAACTAGAATCTCAAAGAATTCTAAAAAAATATATATGAGTGCATTATATGTCTACTTTTTTACGCTTCAAACGGTGCGCGTAAATCTGAATTTTGTACAAAACGTTATGGCTGTTAGAGTGACAAAAGGTTAAAATTGTCAAAAATTCAACATTACCTACGAATTTTGCATTCCATTTTCTCAAGGTTGAGCTGATTTGTAGATGGATTAAGAGACCTGTTAAGCGTTATTTGGGCTTCCTATTTCATGAAGAATTAGACCCAATTGGACCTAAGAAGCCTAGCCCAAAAGTTTAATTAAATTAAGCCCATATCTTACAAAAATCCCTAAATTGTAATTCTTGATATTTTGAGGGATTATTTTGTAATACCCCGAAATTTCGGAGACAATAATAATTACCAAATTCTGGTATCTGAGAATTTAAAGATATCAAAATGATAATAATAATATAATTACAAAAATAATAAATGAAATGAAATTAATTAAATTAATTAATTTGTTAAAAATTTTGTGGTTGTGGGCGTATGCTTGGAGGCTACGCCTAGAACAGTGGCCATTTCTCTGATATTTTGAATCAAAGGGTGAGGGAGAAGAAGCAGAACTTGTGAGAGGAAGCTGGGAGCCGAGTGATCGAGAGAGAGAGAGAGATGGAGAGATAGGAAGAAGGAGAGAGAAGCGGCAGCCATGGAAGCTCCGAGTGAAGCTTGGCCATGGCAGCCGAGCGAGGAAGTAGTAGCGGGGGGGAGTGACATGAGCAGCAGTGGGCCAGCAGGCGCGCGATGGCGCGCGGAGGCAGCAACGAAGGCCGGCAGGGGCCGGCGCTTGTGCACACAGGCGTGCGCACCATGGGGGAGAAAAAGGAAGCAGCGGCCGCAGGAAGAAGAAGAAGAAGAAAGGAAGAAGAAGAAGAAGAATGGCGCTGGAGTAGTGGGCGCGGAGAAGAGGAAGAAGAAGAAGAAGAAAATGAGGAAAAAAAATAAGAAAAGAAAAGGAAAAGAAGAAAATAAGGGAAACATAATAGAATTTTGGAATTATTTCGGCATGGAAAGTGATTAGGTACGTGGGTAAAAAAAAAAATTAGTAGAAGCGTGATATGTTTAAATTATACATTTTACGCGATTAGAATTAATTAATTTAAGCTTCGATCGTGTTATTTGCTAGGAAATGATTTAATTCGCATCAGGAGTACAAGAGAAGCTAAAAGCAGCTAATTTCAGGTAAGCTCCAATCCTTTTCCTCGTGATCTTTAATTCCCATGAGAAACCCTGTGATTTCTCTTATTTTATACCCTCCCTTCGTCTGTTTTGGCCCGTTTATTAATTATGGAATTTTGAGTTGTTTGATTTAAATTTAATTTATTAAGCTAGCTTCGGGGATTTTATTAGAGTGATTTAATTTAAAATAAATATGAGATTTATTGGGATTTTATTGTGGTGCGCTTACGAGGGATTTTAGACGGTTAAATTATTTATATTACATAGTAGATTTATTTAATTAAAGCTGCGATTTTATTTATTGCCAGCAAACGTTTTACTTCGCAGCGGGTGGGCAAGAAAAGACCCAGTGATTTCCTGTATTTTATCACCTCCCTTACTAAAATTCGGCACCTAACCTTATTTATTAAATTATTATTCATTTGTTTTAATTCAAATTAAATCCGAGACTTCTAGAGTTTTATTTGTTGAATGCCTATGGGGGTTTGTACCACCCCCATTCCTTTCGGAATGATGTTGAACCTAGTTTGGGGACTAAGTTCCTAGACGTGCGGGTTTATTTACGATTTTCTTGAGTTTATTTATGATAAGGTTAGAGCTATTGAGTAGTGGGGCAGGGGTCGACTATTTGGTGACATTGGGGTAAACTATTGTATAGCCCTGAAATGGACCGTCAGGCGGACACTCCTAGTCACTAGCCATTGACCTGTGCCGGACACTGCTAACTAGCTCTGCCAGTATGTGATTTACTACATAATTAGATACATTGTATTACTGTTCATGATTTGATATGCACATGAGTACGGGATGCATGTTGGGATATTCATTTACTGAGTATGCTTGGACACAGACCTTCTAGCTTGGTTAGGTTGCATCCAGCACGGGCATATGCATCGCGTGTGGTTTACTATGTGGGCGGAGCATGGCTTGATGCCTGGATGTATGGGCACCAGTGTATCACGTTGATACTCATTACGAAATTGCATTTCTATGTGCATTGCATGGCTACTGGTAGTTATTAGTTCTCGGACGGGAGTACCATTCCGAGGGAGCCTATGGCTCGGTTGTTGGGAGTACCGACATGGACGGGTGACGAGAGTACCGACCCAGGATCGCGCACGCAGGTTTGTGGAGGTATTTGTTGCCTTTCAGGGCAATGGCAGGTTGGTATGGGACTTGGGTGTCGTGTGTCTTGTGTGGGCCCCAAGGACCGGTATGTGTTTTATTATGCTATATGGTTGTGTTGTAGCATCTCATGGCTTGTGTGTACATGGGGGTTTATTTTGGGAAGAGTTTTCTGGTTATGTTCAGCCTTCAGTCTTTCTTTTCTTTATACTTGTTGAGTTTTTAGACTCACTTTACTTTCCATCATTCTAGGTAGTGCCAGCGTGGGCCATGGCAAGGGAGTCAGCTTTTAACGACAAAGTCGATATGGTGTACAGGCAGTTTCGTCAATCCCTGTCAACTCTGATGGTTGAGTAGGATTTACTCTATCATTTTACTGTGCTAGGTTATCCCTTGAGTCTCGTGTATGTTGGCACAGGAGTCTGTTTTCATTCATCGATCTTATGACCGTTGTGCTAACGGTGTTCCCGTAGTTCATGCATGTGTTTAGCTTTGCTTCCGTTGCTCTCATTTTTGAGTATGCATGCCAGGGCAGTTTTTGTCTTGTGTTCTATTATTTTTCCCTTCTGTAAGTACTCTTGTTTGCGTAGTCCGGATGGTTGGGATATCCGGGCGGGGGTGCTTACATATTTTGTATTGAGTATGAGACCTAAACTTTTGAGTGGACATGGGTGGCATGAAACATGAAAAGGAAAATATGGAAGAGGAAAGCATGGAGGTAAGGTATCTCATGTTTTAAGGAGAAAATTAAAGAAAAGAAGAAATGAATGAATATAAATAGAGAATGAAAGCTGAAAAATTGAAGGAGTTGGAGGTGAGAGAGTTTGAAGGATTGGAAAATTGGAGCACTATTTGTGGAAGATTTTTTTCAAGAATTGATGACAACATTTTTGAAGAAGGAAATCTTACACATCAAAAGAGTTTTATTCTCTTTTTCCATTTCTTTTAAATTCTATATTTATGTTAATTTGTTTTGTTATGGATTACACCATTTGTAATATGAATTAAACTCTACAACTAGGGTGTTTTGATGTAGTCTAATTATGATAATTTGATTTTTATGGATTGATTTTCTTATTCTTGCAAATGTTTATTATTATGCTTAATGCTATCAAATACTTGGTCAATATTTGATTGATATGTTGATATAGATTTAGACCGAAAGGAAAAATTTATAACTTGATCTAGATAATAAATACCATAAGAATATAATTGGAACGGAAGTAAAAATTTAACTTGTGTGGTTAATAATCATTGCATAAATAATTAAATTTGGATTTTTAACAATTTAATTTAAATTAGATTAATTAGGTGAAATCGAAATACCCTACTGCTCTCCAAATCTTGAAACTCTCCATATTTACTTTGTGTTATTATTTTCTTTTCTTAAATTAATTCTCCTTAATCAATTATTTAAATAACATTTGGATTAACATAATTTTAGTAATTGTAACACCCAGTGTTACTGGTGTTAGGAGAATGGCAAAGGAAGTGAGAAACTTCCAAAAATGCCTTGAGAAAGTGAAGGATCGTTGAATAAAATGGTGTCCTATGAGAGGGGCATTTTGGTAATTTGGATAATGAAGTCCAATAAAGGGTAATTTGGTAAATTAAAAATAATTCCTAGGTGGAATTAAGGATGGAAGTGAGTTAATTTCTCATTTTTGTATTTATGTAGAAATAAATGGGATTAATAATTCACAAAGGGCATTTTAGTAATTTGGAGTAAAATTCCATAAAGGAATTAAATTATGGAAAATGAGAAAAATAGAGAATATTTAATTATGAGAGAAAATAATTGATTTTTCCTAAATTGGTGAATTAATGTGGTGATGACACATGGATGGCTTGGATGGAAACTTGGAAGTCAAGATTAGTTTCTAGAGATGACATTTGGCAAAGTCTTATTCAAGTAAAATGGTGGGATTAAATAAATCCAAATGTTAATGGGAATTAGTCATTTATGTAATGATGGAATTGGATTAAAAGAAAATTCAAATGAAATGGAAAATTGTCTCTCATTAACGCTTTGAAAATGTGTGATTTATTTAAAAGGAAAAGAAAGGAATTGTGTCTTTCATTGATGGGTGATAATTATCTCAATTTATTAAATGGTGAGAAATAAATAAATCTAATGGATGAGATTTATTCTTGAAAAAAGAATTGATCCAAGGGTCACCATTAAGTCTTGGAAATTGGCATGAATTGTCAAATGGGTAGAGATATTTATAAAGAGAAATGAGATGGATAGTGGAGATTTATTCTCCAAAATAAATCCATGGTGGAGATTTAATCTTGGATAGGCACATGGATTGTGCTTTCTTTGAGTGGTTGAGATTAGTCCTTGGTAAAGGAAAAGTGATCCAAGGGTTGGGATTTAAAGAGATTAAATTGCATGGATTGTGTTTGTTTATGTGGATGAGATTTTCTCTCTTAAAGTAAATCCAAAGGCCAAGATTTAATCTTGAGTCTATTATATAAACAACAAAACAACAACATATCCAGCCGTTATCCCACTATGTGGGGTTGGCTACATGAATTCTAGACTTCTATGTGGGTTACATCCCAACAGATAGTTTGTCTAGAATTCATATTTGGATCCGACTAGGTTTTACGCTGGCTGTCGGCTACCTAACACAACCCTCCTCCTTTATCCGGGCTTGGGACCGACAGTGGATAATATCCCCTGGCGGAGTAATGATGAAATGAAGTTTGAACACCATCTTCACATGGAGAAATTTCATGAGATGGTGGTGAATGAGGATAATTGATATAGTTGTGTTCCATAAATTAGTTGACATGGTGAAACAAACAAGTACAATATGGAAACACATCTCCTTGAGTCTATTATATATAAAAGGAAAATGGAAGAGAGAAATTGGAAGAAGTCTTCCAATGTTAAGGTTTTCAAATGGGAGAAGAAAAGGAAAGGAAGAAGATGAAGGTAAGGATTCTTCCTTAGTTTAGAAAATCCTTTTGTTTCTCTTGAATGGTTGCTTAGCTACCTCATTTTTTTTTTTTTTTTAAGTTTCTTTAAGTAAGAAAGTTGGAGGCAAGGAGGTTCTTGGAAGCCAAATATTTTGGGAGCATAAAGAAGTTTAAGGTAAGGGACAACCCCATAGGGTAGTGGCTTGCAAGTTGTAAGTATGTGCTTAAACTTTTTAAATGTGTGCATTAGCATGTTTTCTTTGTGTTTAAGGACCTATGGCCATGAGGTTGTGTGGGGTAGAGAAGATTAAAACCTCAAACTAAGGTGGTTCTGAGGATGTAGAAGCTCTAAGCATGTTTGTAATACCCAAGAAATTAGGATTATTTGAAAATAAGTGTTTTACTAGAAAAACAAAATTTCGGGGAAGATTAGTATCTAAATAGCCTGAAAAATTGACAAAATCGACTGCAGGAAGTACCCTGGAGTCGAGATGCCAAAGAAAAATGATATTCCCGTGATAAGTATTTCGAGACATGATTTATGGTATCGAAAGAAATGAGATCGGGAATAGTTTTTGGTACAGCTAAAATGTAGTTGCCAATTAGGCTGCAATACCGAATTGTTATAGATGACTTTCGGGAAGTCAACGGAAGCTTGAGGCGCTTCAATTTTTCATAAGGAACAACCCTTCAGTGGTTTCAAGAAGAAACAAAAGGGTCTAGGGCCAAAACGAATATTCGGGCCTAAGTGTAGTTTTTTGAAATCGATAGAGGGAGGCCGAAACAATGTTTTTCGGAATCTTCAGGGGTCAAATTGATGTTTTAGGACTTGGGGGTCCTGAAAACAATTATGGAAAGTTAAGGGCTAAGTGAAAAAGGCCAAAAAGGTAAAGACCAAAAGTTAAGGGGCCAAAGTGCAAAAATCTAAAAGTTTGGCCAATGACTAGCACATGCTCAGTTGGCCACGGTCGATTTTGGCCACAGGGTTACACGAGGGATGGTCGGGGGAGCATCTTTTGTAAAGGCATGGGCCGACAACGGCCACTGGGTTGTTGGCTAGAAAATTAAAAGAAAAGCGACCGAAAGTTGGCCGAATTTTTGCACACCTGCAACTCGCTTTTGTAGTCGCATGAGGGTGAGTCAAGGTCGATCTGAGGTAGGTTTAAGCTCTAAGGCACATGGGTTGGTCGATCTCGGGTGTTTAAAGGTTCGAAAATGCTTATAAATAGGGCTTTCGCGATAACCAAAAATGAGGAGAAATGGAGCTTCAAATCGACCACGAAATCGAACAAAATTGGCGTTCCAAACTAGAGGGCTTTTATTGCCCATAGCTTGAAGTTTCATTCTGGTGAATTTCAACCATTTTGGTTGAGGTTTGAGAGGGTTTTCAAGGTTACCAGAAAGAGGGAGGCTGACGGTTGGCTGAGGCTTCGAGCCTCCGGTTGGACGCCTTCCGGTGGTCCTTTCGAGTTACAAGATGGGCCATATGGAACGATTCATTGAGGGCTTTCAAGAGGTGGAGGTTTCCAGAATCGCTGGCAAGGCCATCGCTGGAGAAGACAACCGGCGCGTGCCGGTCACGTGTTGGTCCTCACACGCGCCCAGTCGCCCTAGACACGTGCAGGCGCGTGGGCAGTCCGAAAATTTTCCAAAAATTGAGAAAAATATTTTACGGGGCTTTGTGCAAAAAGTTTTGTTGTTTGTCATCCCGATGTCTCGATATTTGTACCAAATAGTCTTGTTTTGCTTGAAAACACAACATCCAAGTAAGTTTAATAATTTTCCTTTGAAGTTCATTAGATATTATGAATTGTTGTGGAAAGAAACTTGAGAAAATAATCTTGAGGGAATTTATTGGGATTTTTAGAAGAAAAAATGGAATAAAATAAAGAAAAAATAAAATAAATTGGAATATTGAGATATTTAGTGATTAAATATGTTTTCTATGATTTATGTGCTCGAGAAAAAGTGATTTGTGAAACTTTTGAGAGTTGACACGAAAATTAAGGTCGGGCACGCATACCGAGGAGATGAACACTTTTTTAGAAAAATCGAGTTTATCTCAAAAGGTGAGTTCTCCTATCCTATATGATATGATTGTTTATGATACATGATATTTATGAAAAATATAATTGTTTATATATGCATGATATTTATGAATGCTATGATCATTTTGTCATATTGTATGAAAAGTCGTGATGTTTGCATGACACAAAATTATTAGCATATTGATATTTGTGCATGGGATTGGGATGTCACCCTAAGAGTGTAGCCGTAATTTCCCAAGGGCAATTGATGGAACAACGTTAGGCTTATCCTGCAGAGGTTCGGGATTCTGCCTAGGGTTCTGTGCCGGGCTAGGCCTAGGAAGTTACATTAGGGCAAGTGTGATACGGCTTAATTGTATGCATATTTTTATCTATTTTTTATCTTAACCTTGTGTGATTTTTCCTACATATAATGTGTGATTATATAAATTTTACATCATTTTAATCTCTTTTTGTAGGAACTCAGTAAAGGATATTATTTCGAAGATTTAAGCGTGAAAAGAAAAGAAAAAAAATATTATAAAGTTAATTTTAAAATTAATATTTTAAGATAAATAAAAATAAATAAATATTTTATATAATTATTATTATTATAATATAATCAAAGTTATTATAATTAATAGTATATTATATATTATATATTATATATTATATATTATATATTATATTAAATTATAATATTTATATATATGTATTAACATACACAAAAGAAAAGTGGGTCAAATTTTTATATATCTTATTTTTAATTTTCAACTAATACTGAAAAAAGCACTAGTAGTCGCCACTAGCCATCATGACCAGTGATTTTCAATAATCAGAGGCAACCACTCGACACATTTATTTTTATCGACCAACATACCAAAAAATCAGTAACTAATGACCAAATTTCGTAAATCTAAGCCTAAACTTGGGTTAACTATGACATCTTTCTTTAATGTTTTCTTAATTTGGAGGTTAATCTTTCAATCAATTAATGAACTTGAAAAGATAGAATATATAATATTGGAATAATTATATAGTATTAAAAAATAGTATTACCTATGAATACCAATAATATATAATATTGGAATAATTAAGAAATGCTTTGTGGCAAAGAATTGCAGGCAGGCAACATCAAGTTTTGCATTCCATTTTTTCCAAGTTGAATTGATTTGTAGATGGATTAAGAGACCTTTTAAGGGTTATTTGGGTTGCCTATTTCATGAAGAATTAGGCCCAATTAGACCTAAGAAGCCTAGCCCAAAAGTTTAATTAAATTAAGCCCATATCTTACAAAATCCCTAAATTGTAATTCTTGATATTTTGAGGGATTATTTTGTATTGAGTATGAGACCTAAACTTTTGAGTGGACATGGGTGGCATGAAACATGGAGAGGAAAATATGGAAGATAAAAACATGGAAGAGGAAAGCATGGAGGTAAGGTATCTCATGTTTTAAGAAGAAAATTAAGGAAAAGAAGAAATGATTGAGTATAAATAGAGAAGGAAGGCTAGAAAATTGAAGGAGTTGGAGGTGAGAGAGTTTGACGGATTGGAAAATTGGAGCACTATTTGTGGAAAATTGGTGACAACATTTTTGAAGAAGGAAATCTTACGCATCAAAAGAGTTTTATTCTTTTTTTCTATTTCGTTTAAATTCTATATTTATGTTAATTTGTTTTGTTATGGATTACATCATTTGTAATATGAACTAAACTCTACAACTAAGGTGTTTTGATGTAGTCTAATTATGATAATTTGATTTTTATGAATTGATTTTCTTATTCATGCAAGTGTTTATTATTATGCTTAATGCTATCAAATACTATGCCAATATTTGATCGATATGTTGATATAGATTTAGACTGAAAGGAAAAATCTATAACTTGATCTAGATAATAAATACCACACAAGAATATAATTGGAATGGAAGTAAAAATTTGACTTGTGTGGTTAATTATCATTAAATAAATAATTAAATTTGGATTTTCAACAATTTAAATTAAATTAGATTAATTAGGTGAAATCGAAATACCCTACTGCTCTCCAAATCTTGAAACTCTCTATATTTACTTTGTGTTATTATTTTCTTTTCTTAAATTAATTCTCCTTAATCAATTGTTTAAATAACATTTGGATTAATATAATTTTAGTAATTGTAACACCTAGTATTACTGGTGTTAGGAGAATGAGAAAGGAAGTGAGAAACTTTCAAAAATGCCCTTGAGAAAGTGAAGGATCATTGAATAAAATGGTGCCCTATGAGAGGGGCATTTTGGTAATTTAGATAATGAAGTCCAATAAAGGGTAATTTGGTAAATTAAAAATAATTCCTAGGTAGAATTAAGTATGGAAGTGAGTTAAGTTCCCATTTTTGTATTTATGCAGAAATAAATGGGATTAATAATTCACAAAGGGCATTTAGTAATTTGAAGTGAAATTCTATAAAGGAATTAAATTATGAAAAATGATAAAAATAGAGAATATTCAATTATGAGAGAAAATAATTGATTTTTCCTAAATTGGTGAACTAATGTGGTGATGACACATGGATGGCTTGGATGGAAACTTGGAAGTCAAAGTTAGTGTTTAGAGATGGCATTTGGCAAAGTCTTGTTCAAATAAAATAGTGCGATTAAATAAATCCAAATGTTAATGGGAATTAGTCAGTTATGTAATGATGGAATTGGATTAAAAGAAAATCCAAATGAAATGGAAGTTGTCTCCCGTTAAAACTTTGAAAATGTGTGATTTATTTAAAAAAAAAAAGAAAGGAATTGTGTCTTTCATTGATGGATGACAATTATCTCAATTTATTAAATGGTGAGAAACACATAAATCTAATGGATGAGATTTATTCTTGAAAAAAGAATTGATCCAAGGGTCACCATTAAGTCTTGGAAATTGGCATGGATTGTCAAATGAGTAGAGATATTTATAAAGAGAGATTAGATAAATGGTGGAGATTTATTCTCCAAAATAAATCCATGGCGGAGATTTAATCTTGGATAGGCACATGGATTGTGCTTTCTTTGAGTGGTTGAGATTAGTCCTTGGTAAAGGAAAAGTGATCCAAGGGTTAGGATTTAAAGAGATTAAATAGCATGGATTGTGTTTGTTTATGTGGATGAGATTTGCTCTCTTAAAATAAATCCAAATGCCAAAATTTAATCTTGAGTCTATTATATATAAAAGGAAAATGGAAGAGAGAAATTGGAAGAAGTCTTCCAATGTTAAGGTTTTCAAATGGGAGAAGAAAAGGAAAGGAAGAAGATGAATGTAATGATTCTTCCTTAGTTTAGAAAATCCTTTTGTTTCTCTTGAATGGTGGCTTAGCTATCTAATTTTTTTTTAAAGTTTCTTTGAGTAAGAAAGTTGGAGGCAAGGAGGTTCTTGGAAGCCAAAGATTTTGGGAGCATAAAAAAGTTTAAGGTAAAGGATAGCCCCATGGGATGGTGGCTTGCAAGTTGTAAGTATGCGCTTAAACTTTTTAAATATGTGCATTAACATGTTTTCTTTGTGTTTAAGGACCTATGGCCATAAGGTTGTGTGGGGTAAAGTAGATTAAAGCCTCAAACCTGTTGTAACATATTTTTTGGTATATGAGAAAAAGCGTTTATGTGATATTTCTTATCCTAAGAAAGCCATATTTCGAAATAGGTTGTCATATTTCGAAACTATGCATAAAAAGGTTTTGGGCGCGAAAGCTTGTTTTTTTTTTATAAAAATCCAAATGCATGTGTGATGTTTCGAAACTTAGTGACCATGTTTCGAAACTATGTTCTTATATGTCTCTCTAAGTGTTTCAAAATGATTTGTGCTTAGATTTCATTTTTTGGCAAATCTGCATATCATGTTTCGAAACTTCTTCTATGATGTTTCGAAACTTAGGTCTCTGCCTGCATGTTTCGAAACTTCCTCTATCATGTTTCGAAACTTCTGACTATGTGTCAGTAAAATGTGTTCAAAACAAGGCAGTATGGGAACTAAATGTTATTTAAGTAATAAAAGGTTTTGAATTTAATTTATAATGTTTACCCCATTCCCTGAATCTTGATTTAAAATATTGGTTGAGTGGAGACACCTTTTTTTTTAATTGTAAGGACCATAAGATTCCTTAAAAAGTTTGTCTCCCACTTGTCTATGTCTCTAAGTGTTTTATCTTGTTGGAATCAATGATGTTTCGAAACCTGAAGGATCAAATTTCGAAACCTTAGTCTAATTCTGTGATGTTTCGAAACACAGTATGCATTGTTTCGAAACTTCTTTCCTGAACTTGTCTCTAACGGCTATTTTTAGTCAAAACTTTATTTCTCTCTTGTATATATACTTATACCAGGTCTCAAAAAGAAAAACACACAAGAGAAGAGAAAGCAAGAGACGTTCACTTCCATATTCAAAAGAGACTCAAGTGACACTCACAAGCACGTGTGAACAAAATCTATTGAGAACAAGCTTCAACGAAGATCCCAACATACATCCTTCAATTGTGCTATGTGAAGTGCAAAAGGAGATACAAGCCAAAGCATTTCTTCATCATTTTCTCCAACACTCATAAACCGAAAAGGTTTGTATAGCCATACATTGGTAAGTTAATTCGTTTGGGCTGTAAGAGATACTCTTTGCTATCTCATTTAAAGTTTAAGGTTTGAGTTGAGCCTAAAACTCATATCTTGTAAGGTTTGAGTTTATTCCGAAAAAACTTGTTGTAGTAAAGGTTTGAGTTAAGCCACAAAAACTCATTGTAAGGTTTTAGGGTGAACCTTGATAAAACCCTTCGTGTGTTAATCACTAAGTAAAAAGTGATTGTGGTTGAAAATCCTTCAAGTGGGTAAGCTTGAAGGTAGTGGATGTAGGCAAGTGCCGAACCACTATAAATCTCGTGTGTTCAAGTCTTAATCATTTTCATTAGCTCATTTGATTCACTTGAGTAGTTTAAAGAATTGGTTTTTAAAAATCAAGAAAAGTTTCAGTATCAGCAAATCAGTGAACAAAGTTTTGAAACCTATTTACAGTTAGTTTTGAAACTTGTCATCCAGTAAGCAAAGTTTCGAAACATACTACAGAAAGTTTCGAAACTTGTTACCCAGTGAGTAAAGTTTCGAAACATACTCTCATGTGTTTCGAAACATACTAAGCAGAAAGGCCAGTTTCGAAACTCTCTTCATCAGGTTTCGAAACCTTGTACTCCACTTGATTAAATTTATTCAAGAGCATCTAAAAACTCTCAAATCCCAATTCACCCCTCCTCTTGGGACATATTTACTATTACATTGATCTAACAATTGGTATCAGAGAGAGGTCTCTAAGTGTTTTTCAGGACTAACCGCCAAAGAGCAAAGATCCAAATGGCATTCAACACCGAATTCAAGTTGGAAGGACAGAATGTCTCAAGACCACCATACTTTGATGGCTCAAACTTCACCTACTGGAAAACAAGAATGAGGTACTTTCTAATGCAAAGTACTGAGCTATATACATGCATATCTAGTACATTAACTTTGTCGGAACCTCCTACAAGTGGTTGGAGTGAACAACAAAAACACACAAATGAGATAAATGCTAGAACTGTCAACATATTATATTGTGCATTAAGCCCAGCTGAGTTCAACAGGATCATATCTTGTACTACAGCTAAAGAAATTTGGGACCACTTAGAAGTAACGCACGAGGGAACCAAGAAAGTAAAAAGTACCAAAATTGCAATACTCACTAGTGAATATCAGAACTTTGAAATGCATGCTAGTGAATCTATTAAGGAAATGTTTACTAGGTTCAATGACATTGTAACCAACCTGCAAGCCCTAGGAAAAACAATTACAACAGAAGAAAAGGTTCAAAAAATCTTAGGAAGACTACCATCTAATTGGGAACCAAAAGTCACGGCAATAGAAGAAGCTAGAGACACATCTACTCTTACCATGGATGATTTACTAGGTTCACTGTTAACTCATGAGATAAAACTAAAAAGGAAAGATTCAAATGAATTAAAACTAAAATCCTTAGCATTAAAAGCCAAAGAAGAAGATGAAAATGGATCGAATGATGAAACTAATGATGTAGCATTACTCACAAAGCGTTTCAATAAATTCATAAGAAAAGGAAAATTTCCTAAAAGAAGATTTAATGACAGCAAGAAAATTTTCAAAGAAACAACTTATGAGATGAAGTGTTTTGAGTGTAAGAAACCAGGACACATCAAGGCAGATTGTCCTCTCCTCAAAGTTCACAAGAAAGGCAAGAAAAAGAAAGCATTAGCCACATGGAGCAGTGATGAATACTCCTCATCAAACTCAAGTGAGCAAGAAGAAAATGCTGATTTCTGTCTTATGGCTACAAGAGAAGAAGAGGTAAGTTCCAGTTCATCTAATTGTGAGTCATTGTCTTTCAATTCATTGCAAGATAAGTACAACCTACTTTTAGATACCTGCAGTAAGATTCTAGCCAAAAATAAGGTTTTGAAAAATTCCTTAATTGACAAAGAAAAGGAAAACTATAATCTGAAGACTGCTTGTGATGGCCTAGAAAACATCATAAGAGAGAAAGACAAAGAAAATGAAAACTGGAAAATCAGATTTTCTGAATTGGAAAACAAAAATAATGACTTATTAGAATCATTTGAGAAACTCTTAGAAGGTAAGAACAAGTTAGAAATGATTTTGGGAAGTCAGAAACTTTTCGGAGATAAAAGAGGAATAGGCTATACAAATACACCATCTACCTCAACAACAAAATTTGTCAAAGAAAAATTACTATTCAAATCACCATCAGTTAAAAATAATGCTAGTCACCATTCTCACAATCAAAGGTTTTATAAAAGGACAAAAGTGATTTGTCATTATTGCAACAGAAAGGGACATCATATTAAGCAATGCTATGTTAGAAAAAATGCTTACAGATTGAATTTGATTTGGATTCCAAAAGTTAAAGATGACATGATTGCTAACATTGTTGGACCCAAAGAAGTTTGGGTACCAAAGGTACCAACATGATGTATTTCTTGTAGGCAAGCTTGGCATCCAAGGAAGCAAAGAAGAAATGGTATCTTGACAGTGGATGCACCAAGCACATGACGGGAGACAAGTCTCAATTCGTCTCTCTCACCTACAAAGAAGGAGGTAATGTTATCTATGGAGACAACTCAAGAGGTAAGATACTTGGTCATGGCATAGTTGGTTTAGGAAGAACCAAAGTTGAAAATGTATGCCTCGTTGATGGTTTAAAACACAACTTGTTAAGCATAAGCCAATTATGTGATAAAGGTCACAAGATCATTTTTGAATCAAATAAATGCAATGTTCTCGAATTGAAATCAAATGAACTTGTTTTCTCTGGAAATAGACATGGAAATGTGTATGTTATCTGGCTTGATGATGTTGTGCTTAAACATGAAAATTGCTTAATTGCCTCAAATGCAAACCTATCCTGGATATGGCATAAAAAGCTAGGACATGCCAGCATGAACTTAATTGATAAGTTAGCTAGAAAACAAAGAGGATTACCTGACATAAAATTTAAAAAGAACCATATTTGTGATATTTGTATGAAAGGTAAACAAACTAGATCCTCGTTTAAACCTATCAACTCAGTTAACACGTCTAGACCTTTAGAGTTGCTTCACCTAGATCTGTTCGGACCTATGAGAACTCAAAGCCTAGGAGGAAAATCCTATACCTTGGTCATAGTAGATGATTTTTCAAGATTTACTTGGGTTTTGTTCTTGGGAAATAAAAATGATGCATTTAAATCCTTCTCTAGATTATGCAAAAGACTTCAAAATGAACAAGACCTAAAGATAAAGCAAATAAGAAGTGATCATGGTGGAGAATTTGAGAACCAAGAATTTAAATCCTTCTGTCAAGAAAATGGAATTCACCATAATTTTTCAGTTTCTAGAACTCCCCAACAAAATGGAGTTGTTGAAAGAAAAAATAGAACTCTTATAGAAATGTCTAGAACTATGCTTCTAGAAAATGACTTACCAAAGTATTTTTGGGCAGAAGCTGTAAATACAACATGCTATGTTATAAATAGAGTATCAATAAGACCTATCATAAAAAGAACCCCTTATGAACTGTATAAACACAAGAAACCCAATATTTCGTACTTCCATCCATTTGGGTGCAAATGTTTTATTTTAATCAATGGAAAGGATCAATTAGGAAAATTTGATGCTAAAAGTGACGAAGGTATATTTATAGGATACTCATCCCAAAGTAAAGCTTATCGAGTCTTCAACAAAAGAACTCTAGTCATAGAAGAATCAATTCACACAGTGTTTGATGAACATTCAATAATAAGAAATAATGATGATGACTCAGAAAGCATTTCAGATAAATCAAATCAATCTCAAATCAATGAAGAGGAAAAACAATCTAATATTCAAAATCCTGAAAATCAAAAAGAAATCTCATTTCCAAGAGAAAGAAACTATGTAAAAAATAGTGAAATCATCGGAGATCCTAGAAAAGGAGTATCAACAAGATCTTCCTTAAGAGCATCTAGTAATCTAGCTCTAATTTCTCAAATAGAACCAAAAAATGTTTAAGAAGCTCTAAATGATGATGGATGGGTTGAAGCTATGCAAGATGAGCTAAACCAATTTGAAAAGAATGAGGTTTGGTGTCTTGTACCTGAACCATCAAATCATTCTATCATTGGAACTAAATGGGTATTTAGAAACAAACTTAATGAAAATGGAAATATCATTAGGAATAAAGCAAGATTAGTTGTTCAAGGGTATAGTCAAGAGGAAGGCATTGACTATGATGAAACTTATGCTCCCGTAGCAAGATTGGAAGCTATAAGGATATTACTATCTTTCTCATGCAACAAGAACTTCATCTTATATCAAATGGATGTTAAGAGTGCATTTCTAAATGGTTTCATCTCAGAACAAGTGTTTGTAAGACAACCTCCTGGTTTTGAAAATCCAAAGTATCCAAATCATGTATTCAAGCTTTCAAAAGCCCTATATGGCTTAAAACAGGCTCCTAGAGCTTGGTATGAAAGGCTAAGCAAATTTCTTACAAAAAATGAATTTCAAAGAGGAAAAGTGGATACAATGCTCTTCATTAAAAGGAAAAAGAATGATATTTTGATTGTCCAGATTTATGTTGATGACATTATATTTGGATCTTCAAATCCTAGTCTATGTAATGAATTTTCATTAATGATGCAAAATGAATTTGAAATGAGCATGATGGGAGAATTGAATTATTTTTTAGGCCTTCAAATTAGGCAAACTCCTAAAGGAATCTATATAAGTCAAACCAAGTATATAAAAGAAATCTTATCTAAATATGGAATGAAAGACTGTAAGCCTATCTCTATCCCTATGAGTTCGTCAACCGAAATTGATCAAGATGAGGAAGGAAAATCAGTAGATCAAAAGCTTTATAGAGGAATCATTGGGTCATTACTGTATCTAACAGCCTCAAGACCTGATATTGTATTTAGTGTAGGTATGTGTGCTAGGTATCAAGCAAATCCAAAAGAATC
This sequence comes from Diospyros kaki, assembly GCA_036245055.1. Classification (NCBI taxonomy): domain Eukaryota; kingdom Viridiplantae; phylum Streptophyta; class Magnoliopsida; order Ericales; family Ebenaceae; genus Diospyros; species Diospyros kaki. The sequence continues at coordinate 13,584,663 of BSEG01000003.1, forward strand.
TCACTTAAAAGCCACTAAAAGAATCTTAAGATATATCAAAGGATCAGAAAGTTTATGTCTATTCTATGCTAAGTCCAAAGATTTCAAATTAAAAGCCTTTACAGATGCTGATCTTGGAAGATGCAAAATTGATAGAAAGAGCACAAGTGGAATATGTCACTTTTTAAGAAATCTTTAGTATCTTGGGCTAGAAACAAACAAAACACTGTCGCTTTGTCCTCAACTGAAGCTGAATATGTAGCAGCAAGTTTGTGTTGCACACAAGTTTTATGGATTAAACATCAATTAGAAGACTATGGCATTCCTTTAGAAAGAACTCAAATCATGTGTGACAACATGAGCACAATCGCTTTGTCAAAAAATCCCGTATTTCATGCAAGAACCAAACATATTGAAATCAAACACCACTTCTTAAGAGATCATGTTCAAAAAGAAGATATCGTTTTAGAATTCTTAGAAACAAACCATCAAGTAGCCGATATCTTTACCAAACCTTTGGAGAATACGAAGTTTGAACACTTTAGATCGTGCCTTAACTTGTTAGAAATCAAGTTCTAGATTTAATTTCTTCAAAAAATTTCGATTCTAAGTGTTTCTGTTTAAAAGTTTCGAAACCTCTCTTTAATGTTTCGAAACCTGTTCTGTATCGAGTATATAAGGCTGTGGAAATAAAATTTCCAGTGAGTAATGTTTCGAAACATTTCTTCCTATGTTTCGAAACTTTTTGTCCAGAGAGTATTATTTCGAAACACACTTGATATATGTTTCGAAACTTCCTGTCCAGAGAAGAAAGTTTCGAAACTTTGACCCCTCATGTTTCGAAACTTGAATCGGGACTATATATACCCGAGTTGTTTTAAACCTTCATTTCACTTGAAATCTCTACTCTATTTCGAAACCCTAGCCTCCGAAACTTTCTCTTTTTGCTCTCCCATCCGAAATCTCTCTCGATCTCTTGCCCCTATCTTGAAAATCGACTATGGTTAGAACAAAGAGGACCGCCGAAAAGCGCCAACGCACTCACGTCTCGCTGTCTCCTCCTCCTCAAGAGTACAACGATGACTTTCCCTCTCCGCAAGCTTATCAATCCTTCAAATCCAAGTTTGAAAATCGTGAGGTAAACCCTGGTCGCCCCTTTGACATCGATGTTCTAAAAAAGGCAAATTTCTCTTATCTTCCTTTACTTCAAGAGCGAAAATGGCTGCGTTTATTAAAATTTCGATCTCCTGTTCTTGAAGATTATGTTCGTATACTCTATTCAAATGCTCAAACTTATTTTGATGGTCATGAGTACTCCGATCGTTTCAGAACTTTCATTCAAAACACCAAATTTGAAGTCAGCCCTAGTTCAATAGGTGCATTTCTCAACATTCCTGTTGAAGGAGATATATACATTCCCTATACATTCAAAGCCGTAGATGTTCGTAAGAAAATTTCGGGTAATTCGAACCTCAAAAAGGCTTTCACAAACATAAATGCCTTAACATTTGATCTTCGTATCCTTCATATTATCATCTGTCAAGTTCTACATCCTAGGAAAGGGAACTATGCTAGACTTTACCCCGAGGACCTATGGTTTATGGATAAAATCATGGAAAATGAACCAATCAACCTTCCCTCCATCATGTGCAATAAAATGGTCAATGCTCGTGCCCATAAAACGCAATCTCTTCCCTATGGTTGCTTGCTGTCCGCATTCATCCAAACCAAATTTCCATCTATTCAATCCTCATCTATCCTTCCAGTATCCAAACTATCTATCTTTGATCACATATCCCTCACAAAAATGGGATATAGATATGATGATGTAAACAAGAGATATACAAAAATGATTCATCGTCATCAAAGGTTCAGCTTTGAGATGGAAGCTGAAGCTCAAGATCAAGCGGCAAAGGAAGCTAAGGAAGAAATTCCAGAAGAAGCCGATGAAGACGAAGAAGAAGACGAAGATGACGACATTTCGACATCTGAATCCGGACCATCTTCTAGAGTCACACCCGATATGCTTGCATCGCTTCAGTCTACCATAGCTGAAGGCTTTGCCTCCATGACTCGGAAGTTTGATGAAGTACTGGCTATTCAAGCTACTTTCGGAACTCAACTGCAAAATTTGAACGACAAAGTCGACAACAACCACCGACAAACAAAAGACTACTTGGATAGTCTTAGGGATCAGCTAGGAAATTTAGAAGAGCTAGTTGCTAGATGCCCTAGTCCAAATGTCCCTGACTCCCCAACTCCCTAAGTTTATTTGCTTTGAGTTGTATTTCTTTACTCTCACGATATGCTCTTGTGTTGAATTTTGTTTACAAGAACTATGCTTAAGGAATGAATTTTTTTTTCTTTTTCTTTTGGTTATCTTAGCAAATTGTTGTTTACTTCATTATCATATTTTTTGTTTATGATAAAAAGGGGGAGAACAAATTGAGAAACACTGCATATAAACTGAAACTCTCTAATGTTTAAAGTAAACTCACTGTTTATGTTAAAACTCTAACTCTTGGTAGCAAGAAAATCCCTATATTATGCAGTTTCAAGCAAGTGCAAAAGAGAGTGTTTCACTTCAAGGTTCGTATCTCTAACCCTAATGTAAGTTTATGGGGGAGTTAAAGTGAATATTGAGTACATAAAAATTTCTCAAAGAGTTTTCATCATTATCAAAAAATAGGGGGAGAATTGTTGTAACATATTTTTTGGTATATGAGAAAAAGCGTTTATGTGATATTTCTTATCCTAAGAAAGCCATATTTCGAAATAGGTTGTCATATTTCGAAACTATGCATAAAAAGGTTTTGGGCGCGAAAGCTTGTTTTTTTTTTATAAAAATCCAAATGCATGTGTGATGTTTCGAAACCTAGTGACCATGTTTCGAAACTATGTTCTTATATGTCTCTCTAAGTGTTTCAAAATGATTTGTGCTTAGATTTCATTTTTTGGCAAATCTGCATATCATGTTTCAAAACTTCTTCTATGATGTTTCGAAACTTAGGTCTCTACCTGCATGTTTCGAAACTTCCTCTATCATGTTTCGAAACTTCTGACTATGTGTCAGTAAAATGTGTTCAAAACAAGGCAGTATGGGAACTAAATGTTATTTAAGTAATAAAAGGTTTTGAATTCAATTTATAATGTTTACCCCATTCCCTGAATCTTGATTTAAAATATTGGTTGAGTGGAGACACCTTTTTTTTTAATTGTAAGGACCATAAGATTCCTTAAAAAGTTTGTCTCCCACTTGTCTATGTCTCTAAGTGTTTTATCTTGTTGGAATCAATGATGTTTCGAAACCTGAAGGATCAAGTTTCGAAACCTTAGTCTAATTCTGTGATGTTTCGAAACACAGTATGCATTGTTTCGAAACTTCTTTCCTGAACTTGTCTCTAACGGCTATTTTTAGTCAAAACTTTATTTCTCTCTTGTATATATACTTATACCAGGTCTCAAAAAGAAAAACACACAAGAGAAGAGAAAGCAAGAGACGTTCACTTCCATATTCAAAAGAGACTCAAGTGACACTCACAAGCACGTGTGAACAAAATCTATTGAGAACAAGCTTCAACGAAGATCCCAACATACATCCTTCAATTGTGCTATGTGAAGTGCAAAAGGAGATACAAGCCAAAGCATTTCTTCATCATTTTCTCCAACACTCATAAACCGAAAAGGTTTGTACAGCCATACATTGGTAAGTTAATTCGTTTGGGCTGTAAGAGATACTCTTTGCTATCTCATTTAAAGTTTAAGGTTTGAGTTGAGCCTAAAACTCATATCTTGTAAGGTTTGAGTTTATTCCGAAAAAACTTGTTGTAGTAAAGGTTTGAGTTAAGCCACAAAAACTCACTGTAAGGTTTTAGGGTGAACCTTGATAAAACCCTTCGTGTGTTAATCACTAAGTAAAAAGTGATTGTGGTTGAAAATCCTTCAAGTGGGTAAGCTTGAAGGTAGTGGATGTAGGCAAGTGCCGAACCACTATAAATCTCGTGTGTTCAAGTCTTAATCATTTTCATTAGCTCATTTGATTCACTTGAGTAGTTAAAAGAATTGGTTTTTCAAAATCAAGAAAAGTTTCAGTATCAGCAAATTAGTGAACAAAGTTTTGAAACTTATTTACAGTTAGTTTCGAAACTTGTCATCCAGTATGCAAAGTTTCGAAACATATTACAGAAAGTTTCGAAACTTGTTACCCAGTGAGTAAAGTTTCGAAACATACTCTCATGTGTTTCGAAACATACTAAGCAGAAAGGCCAGTTTCGAAACTCTCTTCATCAGGTTTCGAAACCTTGTACTCCACTTGATTAAATTTATTCAAGAGCATCTAAAAACTCTCAAATCCCAATTCACCCCCCCTCTTGGGACATATTTACTATTACATTGATCTAACAAAACCAAGGTGGTTTTGAGGATGTGTAAGCTCTAACCATGTTTATAATACCCAACAAATTAGGATTATTTGAAAATAAGCATTTTACTAGAAAAACGAAATTTCGGGGAAGATTGGTATTCAAATAGCCTGAAAAATTGACCGAATGGACTACAGGGAGTGCCCTGGAGTCGAGATGCCAAAGGAAAATGATATGACTGTGATAAGTATTTCAAGACATGATTTATGGTATCGAAAGAAATGAGATTGGGAACAGTTTTTGGTATAGTTAAAATATAGTTGCCAATTAGGCTGCAATACCGAATTGTTACAGATGACTTTCGGGAAGTCAACGGAAGTTTGAGGGGCTTTGGTTTTTCATAAGGAATAACCTTTCAGTGGTTTCAGGAAGAAACAAAAGGGTCTAGGGCCAAAGTGAATATTCGGGCTAAAGTATAGTTTTTCAAAATTGTCAGAAGAAGGCCGAAACAATGTTTTTCAGAATCTTCAGGGGTCAAATTGATGTTTTAGGACTTGGGGGTCCTGAAAAAAATTATGGAAAGTTAAGGACTAAGTGAAAAGGGTTAAAAAGGTAAAGACCAAAAGTTAAGGGGCCAAAGTGCAAAAAGCCAAAAGTATGGCCAATGACCAGCACATGGCCGGTCGACCACACCCGATTTTTGCCATAGGGTTACACGAGGAATGGTCGGGGGAGCATCTTTTGTAAAAGCATGGGCCGACAACGGCCACTGGGTTGGCTAGAAAATCAAAAGAAAAACGACCGAAAGTTGGCCAAATTTTCGCACACCTGCAACTCACTTTTGCAGTCGGATGAGGGTGATTCAAGGTCGATCTGAGGTAGGTTTAAGTTCTAAGGCACATGGGTTGGTCGATCTCGGGTGTTTAAAGGTTCGAAAATGCCTATAAATAGGGCTTCCGCGATAACCAACAATAAGGAGAAATTGAGCTTCAAATCGACCATGAAATTGAACAAATTAGCGTTCCAAAATAGAAGACTTTTATTGCCCATAGCTTGAAGTTTCATTCTGGTGAATTTCAGCCATTTTGGTTGAGGTTTGAGAGGGTTTTCAAGGTTGCTGGAAAGAGGGAGGTGGACAGTTGGCTGAGGCTTCAAGCCTTCGGTTGGACGTTTTCCGGTGGTCCTTTTGAGTTGTAAGATGGGCTATATGGATCGATTCATCAAGGGATTTCAAGAGGTGGAGGTTTTCAGAATCTTTGGCAAAACCGTCGCTGGAGAAGACGACCGGCGCGTGCCGGTCACGCGCTGGTCCTCACGCGCTCCCAGTCGCCCTAGGCGCGTGCGAGAGCGTAGGTAGTCCAAAAATTTTGCAAAAATTTCTCAAAAATCGAGAAAAATGTTTTACAGGAGTTTGTGCAAAAAATTTTGGTATTTGCCATCTCGATGTCTTAGTATTCGCATCAAATAGTCTCGTTTTACGTGAAAACGCAACATCTGGATAAGTTCAGTAATTTTCCTTTGAAGTTCATTGGATATTATGAATTGTTGTGGAAAGAAACTTGAGAAAATAGTCTCGAGGGAATTTATTGAGATTTTTAGAAAAAAAATGAAAGAAAATAAAGGAAAAATAAAATAAATTAAAATATTGAGATATTTAGTGATTAAATATGTTTTCTATGATTTATGTGCTCGAGGAAAAGTGATTGGTGCAACTTTCGAGAGTTGGCAAGGAAATCGAGGTCAGGCACCCATATCGAGGTGATGCGTTTTTTTAGAAAAATCAAGTTTATCTCGAAATGTGAGTTCTCCTATCATATATGATATGATTGTTTATTATGAATGATATTTATGAAAAATATAATTGTTTATATATGCATGATATTTATGAATACTATGATCATTTTGTCATATTGCATGAAAAGTCATAATGTTTGCATGACACAATTATTGGCATATTGATATTTATACATGGGATTGAGATGTCACCCTAAGAGTGCAGTCGTAATTCCCCAAAGGCAATTGATAGAACAACGTTAGACTTATCCTGCAGAGGTTCGAGATTTTGCCTACGGTTTCGTGTCGGGCTAGGCCTAAGAAATTACACTAGAGCAAGTGTGATAGAGCTTAATTGTATGCATATTTTTATCTATTTTTCATCTTAATCTTGTGTGATTTTTCCTACATATAATGTGTGATTATATGGATTTTACATCATTTTAATCTTTTTTTGTAGGAACTCAGTAAAGGATATTATTTCGAAGATTTAGGCGTGAAAAGAAAAGAAAAAAAATATTATAAATTTAATTTCAAAATTAATATTTTGATATAAATAAAAATAAATAAATATTTTATATAATTATTATTATAATATAATCAAAGTTATTGTAATTAATAGTATATTAGATATTATATATTATATTATATATTACATTATAATATTTATATATATATATCTATTAACATACACAAAAGAAAAGTAGGTCAAATTTTCATGTATCTTATTTTTAATTTTCAGCTAATACTGAAAAAAAGCACTAGTAGCCGCCACCAGCCACCATGACCAGTGATTTTCGGTGATCAGAGGCAACCACTTGACGCATTTATTCTCATCGACCAACATACCAAAAAATCAGTAACTAACGGCTAAATTTCGTAGATCTAAACTTAAACTTTTAGCCAAACCCAATACGTGTAAACACACTGGCAATTGCCACCAGCCATCGTGGCCGATAGTTTTTAACAATCAAAAGCAATTATCTGACACCCTTACTCTCATCGACTAATATACTCAAAATTTAAATTTTTTTAAAAATTCAGGGTAGGCACTTAGAAAAAAAATAAAAAATATTAAATTATTATATATAATAATTTCTTTAAAAATCCAGGGGTGCAGTACGTGGCTCTGCCGCTGCCCAAGCCTAACCCTCAATGTCCCTCCTCTAATATTGAAGCTAGCCTTGTCTGCCGCAGCTGCGCCATTAGCTATTACTTATATGCTGCAACTTCATAGACCCTGTCTGTCATAGTGTACGTAGTGTTAGATATGTTGGAGTAAAACGTAAGTCTTTGGGTTGGTAGCTGATGGAGATGGAGGATCTCCTTTTTTTTTTAAGGTCTTGGGCTAACTACGACGTCGTTCTTTAATGTTTTCTTAATTTGGAGGTCAATCTTTCAATCAATTAATGAACTTGAAAAGTTGGCCCCCTCCCCCAAAACCAAAAGTAGTATTAAAAAAAGTTTTATTTATATAGTATTACCTAGTTTTATTTATATAGTATTACCTACGAATACCAATAATATATAATATTGGAATAATTAAGAAATGCTTTGTGGCCAAGAATTGCAGGCAGGCAACATCAAGTTTTGGGGCTATATATATATATATATGTCTATATTTGTGTGTGGATGAAAAATCAAGAATAATTGGAAGAGCAGTGACTGGAAATATATAAAATATGCTCATCATATGTAGTGTTCTTTAATTAATTTGGAATATGAAAACTAGTATACAGAGATATAACACAAAAGAACAAAATTATAGGGACTTATACAAACTACAGAAATAGCAATATTGAATCGAACATGTTCATTCAAATTAAACTCTCACCAAATTAATTAATTAATTAAAAATGTACAAACATATATATTTCCTCCATGCAATGTTGTTACTTTTATTTAATAGAGATCATGAACAACGCTTTGCATTCGCATGGAAATCTTCGCTACTACTACGTACTACATACAGATCATATTGATAATGTGGTAGCCGACCACCCTCTTCTGTCTCTACCTATGCACCTGCAATAGAGATGGGGACTTGCTCCCCCGGTCAATCTTCGACGATCAAATCAGATATTTAGAACCAGCATCCTAGTATAATTACTTATGCTATCGTCAAAGTAGAAGTTCGATCTCTTACCTTCTCGTCCACCTCTCTTTTTATTCCCATCCTGAGATGAGGATCCCAGAGAGATATTTGGGATCTCTTTCCCGCTCTTCTCAGAATCTTATTGATAAGGATTCTATAATCGTAGCCGTCTTCGAAGAGTTTGGGATAGCTCCTGCCTCCGTGACCCTTGGCGAGATAGTTAATCCCTAAGAACTTGGAGACTTCCTTACCGAGCACCAGGCCAACTAGCGTGGTGATACATATCTGCCACGTGTCCTCCTAGGCCCAAGCAAGATAACATCGGCGAAATACCTCTTTGGCGAACCCGTGACACGACTGTCATTGGACGCCTGCCCAAGGTATGGGAGTAATTATAGACCCGAGGGAGTTCCCCTCATCACATATAATTATAACTTGAATATATATATATATATATGTGTGTGTGTGTGTGTGTGTGTTTTGGGCAGATTATACATATTGCCGGAAGGATAGAGAGGGCTTTAACCGGATCCACCAACGACGGCCTTGAGCTTCCGAATCTTCGCAGCATCAAGCACAGTCGTCTTCGCCAACAACTCAGTCTGCAAATCGTTCCCAAACAAGGCATTGCTCGTGATCTGGAGGCCGGGGCCCAGGCAACTGAAGCTCACAATGACAAGAGCCTCAGTTTTCCCGGAATTCATTGGAACATTGACTGCTACACTACCCTGCACATTTATTTATCAAAACTACAACCAAATTCATCCGACGTCAATCCTCTTATTAAAGCAGGTGTAGGGCGATTATACTCGCCAGTGTGAGAGTGTGCGTGTAGTACAATTTTAAATTTATATTTCGGTGAGTCCGAGTCGATTCACAGGGAGATTATTTATGGATGAAAATAAAAATCACAAAATATTTGATTTAAGAGGTAATTAAGATGATCTAAAGACAATAATTAAAGCTAAACTAATACTGAATTTAAGTAGCTTAGGTGAAGACAATTTCAGTGCCAAAACCAATTAATTCCCAATTTGATAGAAAAGATCAACAATATTCATCTGAATTAAATTTTACTGTTAGTAAATTTAGTTCAAGATAATGGTAATTATTGTTTAAGCAATATCCATACATGGCATGAAAATTCTAAGTTAAGCAATTACCATAAATTGAACTATATTCCATAGACAGAATTTATAGATATAGATTAATCATTTAGGCTTGGGTATGAAAACATTTCCAGATCTAGCAATCTCCATACGTGGCATGAAAAATCTAAGTTAGGCTTATGCTCCAATCCAAACTTAAAGATACACTATACACACACTGCTCAAAGTGAATCAGATTAATATTACATATTTTAAGCGCAGCTTTCTTTGAGAATTATTGGCGTTGGACACTGTCCTTGCCTTAACCCAAGAATGGATTTAGCTACTCATCTTCATTTTAAAATAAATTGGCAGGAATTTAAATGACAGGAATTAAAAGACAGTATTTAAAAGACTATTTTTTAACAAACCATATAGGCGATATATAATGAAAAGACAATAATTGAAAGACTATTTTTTAACCGACCATATAGGCGGTATATAATGAAAAGACAATAATTGAATAACATAATACAACTATATGGAAACAAAGGTTAAAGATTTAAGAGAGAAATTCTAAGAACAAAACTATATAGAAACTAAAATTGAAAATTTAAGAGAGAAATCTAAATATCACAACTATACTTTCATTATAAGAAAATCCAATCCTTACAAATGCACCCTAAGTGCTCTATTTATAGAGAAAATGTAATGGAAACTATTCAATTATATAATTTAATAATACAAAATATCTAATTAATGATGTAAGCGATGATGTCACTCCAACCGATGATGTAAGCAATGACGTCACTCCAACCCATGATGATGTAAGCAATGATGTCAGCAATTTGTGGGACTTGGAATTTCTTTGTGTTGGGCTTGGGCCTTCCTTGTGTTGGGCTTGAGCTTGAGCTTGGGCCTTCCTTGACTTGGGCTTGAGCTTGGGCTTGGGCCTTCCTTGTCTTGGGCTTGGGCCTGATAATATTATAATATTATATATTATATTTATATTTTTTTATATTTTATATATATTTTTATATTAATATTTTTAAACTTGCATGCAATCACAAAATGCATAATAATATTCAATTTAAACCATTTTAAGATCAAAATAAGGGTGAAATTATAATAAAAATTTTACAAAATTGATCGCTAATCAAACATGCAGCAACCTTTGCGAGAAAACCATCAGCTCCCCCTTCTTCAGGGTTTTGACTTAAACTTTGTTAGTCGTTGTGGATATGATCCCAGCGATGACGGTTCCAGAGGCGATAAATGTTATCTCCGACCTTCCGGGATGGCTATGCAGCGACACGACTCCGCCCACCACGAGGTCGGCCCAGTTCATGGAGACCCTGAGCCCATTCAACCCCACGAATTGGTCGGCGAAAGCGGTGATGATGGCTGACTTGGTGAGGTTGGAGGAGGTGCCGGGGCTGGCCAAGCCGGAGTAGACAAAGTGATTCACGGTGACTTTATTTGGGTCCTTGCAGGAGTAGCCTGCGGGTCTATCAGGGAGGGATAGGTCGACAATGTAGAAGTCTAGTACCGAAGCCTGGGAGTAGGAAGATGAGAAAATAAGAAAAGAGATGAAGAAGAAGAGGATTGGAGGAAACATCTTAATAATTAGTAATGGGCTTTTGATGAGTTTGGGAAGACTCTACACCGCATAGCATCAGGTGCACGTTTCAACCGCAGTTAAATTAATAAGAGGCTTTTTGGGTTACGGAGGATAGGTAATTGATGTAAGAAGGTGGTGGGAGAGATGGACATATGTCTTGTGGTTGCTACGTGGGTCGTTAGTAGTAGCCGTTGGCGAGTACGTGTTTGTGAGCGGGTGTTAAATTATTTTTATTTTTATTTCAACTGACCGCCCATAGAGTTCCAAAAGCGGTGGAGCATAAGATACAGACGTAAAAAGACGATTATGGGACATGGATTTGAGTATTGTAAGAAGACAGCTATGGGCTTTTCTATATAATAAAATAATGATTTCCCCTTTTTATTTATTATTTTAACATTTATTTGCCCGTGCATGTCCTTCCAAAGTGACCAGTGCCTCTATATGGCTTGATGGCTGGGATTTGAAGGCGCTCGAATGGAATAATTGCCATGATCTCTCGACTTAATTGCTGATTAGAAACAATGTCATGTTGCTCTTCTTCTCTCCGTCTCAACTCTGCAACTTCCCTCTCCAAATATCACAAACATCTTTCTCGCTAAGCCCATTTGGCTCGGGCATAATCGGGACTAGAGGACTCCTCCTCCTCTGAACTCGGCCTTCCATACTCGCCACGCCTGGAGGGTCCTCTCTGTCTCTCATCTTGATAGGACTCCTTCCCAGCACAGGGAGATCCGCCACCTTGGAATTCTCTACGACTAGAGTGGCGGTCTCCCTTGTGCCGACTATCGTGGTTGGAGTGCTCTCTTTGTCTTACCTCTAGAAGCTATTGTTGGGTTAAAAAGGTGTTAAGTAATTTCGTTAAGCGTTGGACCTGTCCCTCTAATTGGGCGACATGATCTTGTGATGGCGAGGGATTTGGGGGATAACCCCCTACAGGGCCACTTTCTGGTGGTTGATGTTGACTCTGATCTGGGACAGGTTGGGTATTAGTAGCTCGTGGTGGATTTTTTCTTATCGCCATAACGGGGGGAACTTGAGCTCGTCTAAGATACTTGACGAACAAGAGCAGATAGAGCAATCAACCCCACAGTGGGGGCCAAATAATGATCCTCTTTATGCAACGAGATCTGATGATATCCCTGAAAAGCATCTAGAAAACTCATAAGGTGGCATCCGACCATTCCATCAATTAGGGCATTGATCCGAGAAAGTGGGTAACTATCTTTTGGACAAGCCTTTGTAAGGTTAGTGAAATCAATACATAACCTCTACTTACCTTCTCTCTTGGGGACCAGAACCATATTGGCGAGCCACTCTGGTTAATCGACCTCCCGAATATATTGTGCTGCCATCAGTTTTTCCACCTTAGCCTCTATAGCCTTTGCGCTATCTGGGGCAAAATTCCTCTTCTTCTGTATGACAGGTTAATACCCCATCTTCACTCCCAAATAGTGCGTCATCACTTCCGAGTCTATGCCAGGAATGTCGTGGACTGAGCGGCGCTGGCCTCACCCGCACGGGCCGAGGTGCAGGGCCTCGACCAACGCAGCCTCAGCCCGCGGCCTCCGCCAACAAGGCCGAGATCACTGGTCTCAGCCACACACACACACAAAAAAAAAAAAAGAGAAAGAGGAGAGGTCTCTTACCTTTTACTCCACTCTAAAAATACCTTCACTCCAATAATGCTTAGGAGGAGGGGACCATGTCCATATCCCTTTTTATAGAATTCTTTGAGAGTTATGAGAAGGGTGAGGGGATATTAAGTTGGAAAACAAGCCAATAATTGAGATCATTAATCCTATTTTTTGCAGGAGAGCAGAAAAGCTTGGAGGACTACTCATTCAGCTACCTGAGCTCCTCACCCTCACAGCTCAAGGAGTTGGGGGGGTAAGTGGGTGGATATTTTACTAAAGGCAAATTTACTATACTACCCTCGGAGACTACCAACCTAGTGCTGGCACGTGTCTGTCTTAGGAAGAGCCGCGAGTCCTCCAGATCTTCATCCCATATTTGATTTTGAACGAGAGTAACTCGGTCAACCGAGATTCTCTCCAACGTCTTTTTCAAAGGTTATCCTATCTCTTCAGAGTAAGTTCTACGCCATCTTTAAATAGAGGTCAACTTCTACAGGTATAGGTATCTGACAATTGAGTTACTTTCCATTTCGGATATCTTCTTCTATTGACTTGAGCGTTGGAATCCTCCCGAGAGATTAAAGTCCCGCCCTTACAAGTACTTGCTTCGAGGCAGATCTCAATAATTGGTCCAGGATCATCAAATTCATTCCTTAACTGACAAATCTTTAATCGATAGTGAATTACGAGATATTCTTTTCTAGTGAAACCAACGAGTACAACTTGCATGTCGTCTTTCATTATAGTGATGGATTTTGGCAAACAACGATGATGGTAGGTTTCTTTAGACCAAAATCATACAACATATGCGTTCTTTTTCTTTATAGATTCCTTTTAAGTAAAATTATCAATAAGTCTTTCTTTTTCATTGATTCTTTGCCATTGCTTCACCTTCACCAATTTAGCCATGACGTTTTCTAAACCAATTTGTTGCTGCTACTTCGTCTTTACCGATTTATTATTTCTATCTCATCTTCTTCTTCAACAATTCAGTTCCACCAATTTAACCCGTTGACTATCAATTATGACAACTTATTGTTATTGGGTTCAACGGGAACAATGGCAATGGTATTCATTTTTTCGTTTTGAAATTTTATTTAGTATTTTTAGGTAAATTAGACTTAATTTAACTTAAATTTTGTTTAATTTATCTTAATTAGGACTTAAGTATCAGTATTTCTAAGGGAGAGGTGTCCCAATAAAAAATTAAGAAAAAAACACAAGGACCAAAATCATATGTAAATCATAGGGGTCTTTGTCCAAACGATCCAAATCATAGGGGGTGTAAACGCAATTTACCCTAATAAATTTTATTTTTTTTATTTTTTATTTAAATAAATTATAACAACATCCTTGAAATTTAGTATGAATACCTTAAATGATCTTCAATTTATAGGAATAAAATATTAATTCTAGCTATAAGAAATACAAGTTAGACACAAAATATTAATTTTAACTTGCAGATGCCACTCCTAAATGCAAGAAAAAATGAAATTAATATTTAAAATTATTAATAAAAAATAATTTATTAAAATAAAATTATTCATAATTTATTAAAATCAGAGTGTATGACTTAGATATTAGACAAGGTCCATTTTGATGGTTAAGTGGTTAGAGGTTATTGTAAGGAGATTGGATGGAATTATTTATATTTTGTAAAAGATAGAAAAACAAAGAAATTAAAAATGCAAGTCAGACTAAAAATATTAATATTAATAGTAATTTTCATAGGAATAAAAATGCAAGTTATGTTGTCTAGTTAATGGGGTGGTTTCACATGCCACTGCTTCCCCATTAGAAAATTAAACAAAGGAAAGCTAATTAAGTTAACCAGACTAAGTCTCCCATTCAAATCTTAATTGTAGGCATATGCCATATGTGCAGCAGACGAGCTAGCTATAGCTATGTCAATGCACTTAATTCCATCTTTCCTTTGTATTAATTACTTATTTCTTCTTGCCTCTATAAAATTTCTTTGCACATATTCAGGCACATCGCTTAACTGCCCCTTAATTAATTGCCACCGACCAATATATAGAATGTTGTGTCCTAAAAAATACTCCCCATGCAAAAGTCTTTTAGCATTATCTTATCCTAAAATTATATATAATTAATTAATTAATGTCTCGACATCATCCTATATAAGGTCAGACCTAAGCTTGGGCTGTCTAGGCAGTTGTTTAGGGCCTATGCCCATTTCAAGCCACTTAAGAGGCCATATTCATTTAAATTTTTAAATTTTATATTAATTAAAAAATAAATTTAAAAATTGAAGAGACATTAGGGTTCATGTTTATTTCAAGTCATTATAAATTTTTAATTAATCTCAATATCTCACCTTCTTTTTATCCATAATTAATCCCATGTGTATCGCCATAAATTTTTAATTAATCTCAATTTCTCATATTCCCTTATCAATAATCAATCTTATTCTCATACGCCTAGCAATAGCACCCATCCCCTCACAACTATTCTATGTATTTTTTAATTAATCTCAATCTCTCCCTTGTATGATTGTATCACAATTATTTTCATGTACCTGCCAGTAGTTGCGACTCTATCGTCTTCTTTAGTACCTCTCCTTCTCAATTTTTTATCCATCCATTATTACTGGCATCTGTCATCAATCTGTGCGGGCATAGTTGTGAAATCGATTGGTCCTCAATCCAATCGATTTCACAATTACTATAAGCAGACGAGCTAGCTATAGCTATGTCAATGCACTTAATTCCATCTTTCCTTTGTATTAATTACTTATTTCTTCTTGCCTCTATAAAATTTCTTTGCATATATAGAATATTGTGTCCTAAAAAATACTCCCTATGCAAAAGTCTTTTAGCATTATCTTATCCTAAAATTATATATAATTAATTAATGTCTTGACATCATCCTATATAAGGTCAGATCTAAGCCTGAGCTGTCTAGGCAGTTGTTTAGGGCTTATGCTCATCTCAAGCCACTTAAGGGGCCATATTCATTTAAATTTTTAAATTTTAAATTAATTAAAAAATAAATTTAAAAATTGAAGAGACATTAGGGTTCATGTTTATTTCAAGTCATTATAAATTTTTAATTAATCTCAATATCTCACCTTCTTTTTATCAATAATTAATCCCATGTGTATCGCTATAAATTTTTAATTAATCTCAATTTCTCATATTTCCTTATCAATAATTAATCTCATTCTCATTCGCCTGGCAATAACACCCATCTCCTCACAACTATTCTATGTATTTTTTAATTAATCTCAATCTCTCCTTTGTATGATTGTATCACAGTTATTTTCATGTGCTTGCCAGTGGTTGCGACTCTATCGTCTTCCTCAATTCCTCTCCTTCTCAATTTTTTATCCATCCATTATTACTGACATTTGTCATCAATCTGTGCAGGCATAGTTGTGAAATCGATTGGTCCTCAATCCAATCGATTTCACAATTACTATAAGTAGACGAGCTAGCTATAGCTATGTCAATGCACTTAATTCCATCTTTCCTTTGTATTAATTACTTATTTCTTCTTGTCTCTATAAAATTTCTTTGCATATATAGAATATTGTGTCCTAAAAAATACTCCCTATGCAAAAGTCTTTTAGCATTATCTTATCCTAAAATTATATATAATTAATTAATGTCTTGACATCATCCTATATAAGGTCAGACCTAAGCCTGAGCTGTCTAGGCAGTTGTTTAGGGCTTATGCTTATCTCAAGCCACTTAAGGGGCCATATTCATTTAAATTTTTAAATTTTAAATTAATTAAAAAATAAATTTAAAAATTGAAGAGACATTAGGGTTCATGTTTATTTCAAGTCATTATAAATTTTTAATTAATCTCAATACCTCACCTTCTTTTTATCAATAATTAATCCCATGTGTATCGCTATAAATTTTTAATTAATCTCAATTTCTCATATTTCCTTATCAATAATTAATCTCATTCTCATACGCCTGACAATAACACCTATCTCCTCACAACTATTCCATGTATTTTTTAATTAATCTCAATCTTTCCCTTATATGATTGTATCATAGTTATTTTCATGTGCTTGCCAGTGGTTGCGACTCTATCGTCTTTCTCAATTCTTCTCCTTCTCAATTTTTTATCCATCAATTATTACTAACATTTGTCATCAATCTGTGCAGGCATAGTTGTGAAATCGATTGGCCCTCAATCCAATCAATTTCACAATTACTATAAGCAGACGAGCTAGCTATAGCTATGTCAATGCACTTAATTCCATCTTTCCTTTGTATTAATTACTTATTTCTTCTTGCCTCTATAAAATTTCTTTGCATATATGCATGCACATTGCTTAAGTGCCCCTTAATTAATTGCCACCCACCAATATATAGAATGTTGTGTCCTAAAAAATACTCCCTATGCAAAAGTCTTTTAGCATTATCTTATCCTAAAATTATATATAATTAATTAATTAATGTCTCGACATCATCCTGTATAAGGTCAGACCTAAGCCTAGGTTGTCTAGGCAGTTGTTTAGGGCCTATGCCCATCTCAAGCCACTTAAAGGGCCATATTCATTTAAATTTTTAAATTTTAAATTAATTAAAAAATAAATTTAAAAATTAAAGAGACATTAGGGTTCATGTTTATTTCAAGTCATTATAAATTTTTAATTAATCTCAATATCTCACATTCTTTTTATCAATAATTAATCCCATGTGTATCGCTATAAATTTTTAATTAATCTCAATTTCTCATATTCCCTTATCAATAATCAATCTCATTCTCATACGCCTGGCAATAGCACCAATCCCCCCACAACTATTCTATGTATTTTTTAATTAATCTCAATCTCTCCCTTGTATGATTGTATCACAATTATTTTCATGTGCTTGCCAGTGGTTGCGACTCTATCGTCTTCCTCAATTCCTCTCCTTCTCAATTTTTTATCCATCCATTATTAATGGCATCTATCATCAATCTGTGAAAGCATAGTTGTGAAATTGATTGGTCCTCAATCAAATCGATTTCGCAATTACGCCTTCTTTTCAACGATTCTATTTTCGTCCCCATCATCCCTTCATGTAACTTATCATGTATATCTTTTAATTTTTTTATTAGTCCTTAAATTATCAATTAATTTTGTGTATATATTTTAATATTTGTGATCTCTCTATTATTAGTCAATTTACACTTATGGATTAACGATGGTATTTATTGAAAAACATATGTTGAAACAAATTAATTGTAATAGTTTAATTATTAATTTTTTATCAAAAAAATACTAAAAAATATAAATTTAAAATAAAATATTATGAATTTTATATAATAAATTTTTTTATTTATATTAATTTTATATTTAAATATAGTCGTTCCATAAAAAATTTTGCCGGCCCCAAAAATTTAAGGCCGGCCCTGATCCTATATATGTATCTACATATACAGGACTGGAGCACCTTCCCTTACACAGATGGAATCAAATTCAAACTCAAACCCCATTAAGATGTTTCTTCCAATCCTCTTCATCATCTCTTTCCTTGTCTTCTCTTCTTCCCAAGCTTCGGTGGTCGACTTCTGTGTTGCAGACCTATCACTCCCCGATGGACCTTCAGGCTACTCTTGCAAGGACCCCAATAAAGTTACCGTCGATGACTTTGTTTACCCCGGCTTGGCCTCCCCCGGCACCTTCTCAAACCTCACCAAGTCTGCCTTATCCACCGCCTTCGCTGACCAGTTCGTGGGGCTGAATGGGCTCGGAGTCTCCATGGCCAGGGCTGACCTCGAGGTGGGCGGCGTCGTGCCCCTGCACAGCCACCCCGGAGGGTCGGAGATCGCATTCGTCGTCTCCGGAACGATCACCGCCGGGCTGATATCCACAACGGCAAACAAAGTGTACGTCAAGACCCTGAAGAAGGGGGAGATGATAGTTTTACCGCAAGGGTTGCTGCATTTTTTGGTGAATTCCGGGAACACGAAAGCTCTTGCGCTGGTGAGCTTCGGCAGCTCGAGCCCCGGCATCCAGTTCGTTAATAATGCCTTGTTTGGGAACGATTTGCCGACAGAGTTGTTGGCGAAGGCGACAGTGCTTGATGCTGCGGAGATCAAGAAGCTCAAGGCCCTCGTTGGGGGCTCCGGTTAAAGCCCTCTTCTATTGTTGCTGCTATCAATTAATATACCCAAATAAATAAGCATATCTCTGTTGTTGTGGTGATATAATAATTTTCATTTCATTTCATTTTAAATGCCAATGTTGTTAAGGTCCCTTGTAACTGTTGTCAGCCTCTTCTTGTTGCAATTAATGCATGCGCATGCGCAATCTACCCAATAACTATATGCAAATGCTTTATTTTCTTGATCTCTGAATATATATATATATATATATATATAATGCCACTTACCAATGGTGAGTATTAGATGAACAAGTTTTAAGTCATTGCTCCTATGCACATATTGTTTTTGTTCATTCAATTCTTATTCGAATATATGGTTGGTAATACTATATTTACGACCCAATACATGGCACCATATATAGGAGAGGGTCTTCCGAAGTCCTTGTTGCTGTCCAGCTTTAAAAGTACTAGTCGCCTGGTGTCATGCATGTTGTTTGGGAAGTACGTAGCTGTTGCCACCATTCGAGAGCCAGGCAATCCCAACCCAAAAGCTATCGATGGGTTTGTGCAAATATGGACACAGGGCAGATGGTGGATAAACCATGCCCAACAACAGATAACCAAACCATTGTAAGCAATAAAAGTCCATCGACTTTGACAAAATGGGAAACAATAAGATTTCCTCTCTAACCTTCAAGAATCAAACATATCTGAAGGCTAAAAGTCAAACTAATTAATTAACGTCGGCTTAATTTATCAATACTTTGTTCTGGTCCCAATTGGAATTTAGAGGCTATTTGGCTTAGGGATTTGACCGCTTTTAAGCTACTTATACAGCGTATAAGCTATATGACGTTTTAGTTTGAAGTGTTTGGCGATAACAATCAGCTGAATAGTTGTGTAGTTTAAAAGCTATAGTAATAGCGTTTTACAAAAGCTGGTACCCTTAGCTTCGGCAGAAAACACTACACAGTTGACCAACGAAAATACTATTCTGCCCTCATCTTCTCTCATCATCTTCCCTTTTTGCTCTCTTCTCTATCTTTCCTTTGCTTCTGGCGATTACTGTCGCTGTCGCCGCCATCGTTGCCCTTCCTCCAGCTAGGCTATCGCTGTCACCCCTCCTCCAGATCTGCCATCGGCCGCTATTCTTCTTGCTGCTCTTCTCATTTTCTTCTCGCTGTGCAACGCTGTTCTTCTTGCTGTGCAACGTATATATATATATATTATATGTTATGTGTATATATATAACACAAAATAATATATATTATTATTATATACAACATATATAATATATAGTAATATTATATTAATATATTTTTAATAATTATGTATAATTTATTAACATTTAATAATAAAAATTTACATCATGTCTATTTTAGTTTTTTTGTTAAATTTTAATAACTTATTAGTTATTTCAAACCAAACATATAAATATTAATTGATAGTTTAAAAGCATATTTATCCAAATACATTATCAATTTAAACGTTATCTAACTTTTAACTTAAAGTTAAACAACTTAAAAGTTATGAAAAAAATCGGTAACCAAACAGCCTCTTAGAGTCGTAAAGCAATCGATCATTGGCAGTAGCAGCGATAATTTTAATGGAGATTAACTAAAATCATTATCATCAACGAAGTCAAAACTCAGATAAATCATCATCGAATGAAGATAGAACCTTGAAAGGATCAACGAGTATACACACACACATATATATATATATGTTATCTGGGTCATAATTAACAGAGATCGAATTAGTGTAACTGTTCTACATGTGTCCAATATCTGTCAGTTTTATGAAATGAGATGAAACTTGAGAAAAAATAACCCAATCTCTTAAAAGAGCTCCACGTTCGAAATCATTTAGACATGACATATGAAGATTTTGAACAACTATTAATATTTTAGTACTTGAAAACAACACCTAACCTTACTTCTCTTGCTATTTTCGGGTGGCTTTTAGTTTTTAATTTTTTAACGCATTAAAATGTTTTATTTTTATATTTTTAAAAATAAAAAAAAAATATTAAAAAAAATTATTTGACTGCTTTCATCACAAACACACTCAAAATTTTTAAAATGCAGAAAATGTTATAAACAAAAAAAACGTATTTTTAGCAAACTCTAAATAGACATTCAAGGTAAAAAATTAAAAATAAATTTAAAATTTAAAACTAAAAAGTGAAACATGAAGATAACAACTTTTAATATTTTGGTTATTTATTTTAGGGTTATATTCAGTTATTCATAATACATTCAAAAAAGAAAGAAAAATTGTCTAATTGAAAAGAATACTACTATCATTGTTGAAACTAAACAAATTATTGAACCAGTAGAGGTTCTAACAGTGCTGTTGATAATTTTGATAAAAAAAATTACTCATGTTAAAGGAGAATTTTGAGTGTACTGTCAAAAGAAATCTGTAACATTTTCTACACTACGAAAACTATTATCGATTGAGTTGTAGAATGCACATGAAAAGAAATATCAAACTAAAGATGTGTGGATACGAAAAAATTTAGTGTAGAAAAATTTTTAGATTTTCAAATGATTGATGATAAACCCATAATAGATCAAGTGCATGAATTTGAAAATATTGTTTATGAACTTAGACTAAAAGGAGTTGAAGTAAATGAGACTTTACTAGTTACTTCTTTGATTAAAAAGTTGTCATTCTTGGGAATGAATTTGCTAAAATGTTACTGAATTAAAGAAGATTATTCAAACGATCAAAAATAATCCTTAAATCCTATAGTTTTTGTGCAAGAGCAAATATGGTGAAAGATATGCATGAGGCTAAATCTAATAATTTCAAGAAAACATCTTAGAAGACTAATAATAACAATAAGGTGAAAAGGAAAGCAACCAGCCAAAACAAAGTAGCCCTATAGGTATACGGGAAAAAAATAACAAAGCAAGACTCAAACATTATTATCCAACTCAACAAGCTAACATGGTCTATCCAACCCAACTATTAGGTACTTTGTAATGATAAAAAATTATTATCTACTTACCAAGACTTAAACATTAGAACTATAAAGTTAGACAAATTAAGATAGTGAGGTTCACTCTAGGACTCAAACATTAGAACCGTAAAGTTAAAGACAATGATAGTGAGATTCTATATCTTAGCTAGCTAGGCAAAGGAAGAATAATTTTGAAACTTACTTCTAAACAAATCTTTTTATTTGGATTGTGCATTACAAGTTCTAGGCATTAATTAGGTCAATCTTATTAATTAGTACTTAGTTCACCATGGGTTTAAATTAGTTTTTGAATCTTAATTATTAGTACTTCTTAGTTTTTAAATTAGTAAAAATAATGTCTATTAAAAAAGGTTATTTGTGAATGGGTTATTTCACCTAACTATTTTGAACCTTATGGTTACTAAAATTTCAATCCCTTCTAAGTCAATCTTTAGCGTGGATCTCTCCCACACCTGACGTAATAGGCTTGGTTAGCAAATATGAAGACAATTAAAAATATCATGAATCTCCAATTAATTCTAAAACTTGAAATTAATTAAAAAAATATGATATTTATATACGTACAAGCAAAACAATTTAGAAACCTTTTCCTTCTATTAAAGAACCCCACAATTACTCCAATTAATTAATAGTGATGCTTGTAATTAAATAATTTTACAACTCTTGGTGGAAAACAATATTTTGTTAAATTTATTGATGATTGTTCTAAACTATGTTAATGCTTACTTACTTGCTCATAAAAGTGAAATGTTTGCTAAATTCAAAATTTATAAGGTTAAAATTGAAAATCAATTAAAATATTAAAATATTAATTAAGAATTGATAGAGAAGGTGAATATTCACTCCAAATGAAATGAAAGATTTTTGTGAATTGCATGGTATAATATATCAATTCACTCCATCATGCACACCTCAATCTAATGGAGTGGTTGAAAGGAAAAATTATATTTTTTTAAATATGATAAATGCTATGTTAATCAGTTATAGTTTGCCTAATATAATTTATGGGATAAAACCTTATATATTACCTTGTTATATTCTGAGTAAAATACCTTATAAAAACTCAAATAAATTAAACTCCATATGAATTATGAAAAATTAAAAATTCTAGTTAAAAATATCTTAAAGTGGGTGGGAATTTTTAGTAAAAGTTCATATTCCTGCTAGTAAAAAGAAAAGGCTTGGTTTTAGAACCATAGATTGTGTTTTTGTTCGGTATTCTTTGCATAACAGTATAAATGGATTTTTGGTTATATATTCTAATTATCCCAATGTTAGCAAATATATATATAATTCTTGAGACTCGCAATACTATTTTTTATGAAAATACTTTTCTAATAAAAAAGGTGAATACTTCAACCATAATTCTAATTCTTTTATAAATGAAACTTCAAATTTTGAATCAAATAAAGAAGATTATTCCATTTTGAGAAAAAGTAAAACAAGAAAAATTACAAAAAAAAAAAAAAACTTTGGTTCTGATTTTGAAGTTTTCCTTGTAAAAAATGGTCTGATTTCTTGTATAATATTAAGACCAGATGAAACAATAGATAAATTTAAAACTAGATTAGTAATAATTAAAGGGTTTAATCGAAAAGAAAGTAGGATATTTTCTAACCTTAACCTGCATCACTTCTGTAAGAACACTAGTTGTAATTGCTTCTATTTATAAGTCATAAATTCATCAAATGAACATTAAAATAGTAATTAAGAACTCTAGTTGTAATTGCTTTCCTCGCTAGTTATGGAATTTATTATTGTCGATTTTTAGATGTGTTAGGAGCAGAGTGGTTTTATGTATTTACAGTAAGTGGCGGTACAATTGCTTGAAAGTCCACTAGACAAACAATTATATCTAAATTAACTATAAGCTGAATTTATTGCATTTGTGATGATCGTCTTTGTGCGATTCTCGATACTTCTACCTTCAATTATACTTTAAAAAAGATAAATCGCAAGTATGAAATTTTGTCTCACTGTGTAAGGTGAGGATCGAACTCACGACTCACTAAATTAATACCGATATATTGCTTGTTCGATCGCTTGATCTATACCACGAATTTATTGTACTTGATCTGACTTGTATGGGAGTAGAAGGGCTAAAAAATTTCTTAGTATGTATCTTTAGTAGTAGACTTACACTTGAGGAGAGAATAGGAGGAGAAATTGGAAGCTGTTGCGTCGGAAATTAAAGATTCGAAGATCTGGAGGCCATGCGCACAGGAAGGTCTAAGCACCAATGAAGGAGCAGCTCTGTACCAGATTCGTTTGACCCAGATCTATTTTAGATCTGGGCAGGAAGCTACTATTTCCTTTTAACTTCTTATTTTTTTCATTAATTCCATTATGAACTAAATTTATTTAACTAGGGTATGAGATAAAACTTGTTATGAAGTCTTGATTTTTATTAATTGGGTTTGTTTCCGTGATTTCAATTATTTATTACTTGTTCTTAATGCGATTAAGTGATTTAACCATCATTTAATTGATTTTGTATTATGATTTGAGACTGAGAGGTAATTTTCATAACAAGTTGAAGTAATAAATTTCATGAGATAGATAGTTGATAAGGGATTTGATACTTGAATCTTATGAGGGAAAATGAATTGAAACTTAATAATGAATTTTGGTTTGTTATAACTATTGGGAAATAAGTTGATTATTAATAAATTGAGATTTAATTAGGTTAGTAAATCTTGGGAAAGAAGCTAACCAATCTAGTTATTCATCCCATTGAATTGATAGAAATCCAATTGATTGAAAATTAAGACGAAATAAAAAGTGGATTCGAAATACCCTAGCTGTCTCCATTTTATCTAACTTAAGTTGTTTTTAAATTTGTATTTAATTTCAGTTCTCATTAGTTTAATTTATTCAAAGCCATCTCTTTTTATAGTCTAAATAATATTAAAGTTAATCTAATTTTGGTACTTAATCCAATCCTCGTGGGATCGACACTCTACTCATTGATTATATTACTTACGCGATTCATACGCTTGCGAATTAGCCTAACAAGTTTTTGACGTCGTTGCCGAGGATTTATATTAGTATCAATACTAATTAACTTGAATATTAGTTTAGACATTAATTGTTTTTAGTTGTTTGTTTTCATTTTTGTGTTCTCTTTTATTGCATTTTTATTTGCATTTTTGAGTGTTCAATAATAATAATAATAATAATAATAAAGTTTTTAACCGTTGTGATATTATATTTCTTTTTTGTAGGTCACATTGGAATTTCAACTAAACATGGAAGACGAAATTGTGGATCAAAGGAATAGCCAAGCTAGAGTTTTGAGGGATTATGCTAGGCCCTCTATTCAAGAAACACCATCTAGCATCACTAGACCAACCATAGGGGCAAATAATTTTGACATTAAGCCAGTTATTATTCAAATGATTCAAATGTATGTTCAAGTGGGTTTCCGAGCGATGACCCCAATGCTCACATGGCTAATATTTTAGAGATTTGTGATACTTTTAAACAAAATGGTGTCTCTAATGATACGGTTAGACTTAGGCTATTTCCTTTTTCATTAAGAGATTAAGGTAAGTGTTGGTTGAACTCTTTGTCTGTAGGGTCCATTACAACATGGGATGATTTGGCACAAAAATTTCTCAATAAATTCTTTCCACTTGCAAAAACTGCAAAGATGAGGAATGATATAACCAATTTCATGCAGGCAGACATGGAGAGTTTATATGAAGTGTGGGAGCGGTTTAAAGAGTTGTTAAGAAGATGCCCTCATCTTGGGCTTCCAAAGTGGTTAGTGGTTCAAACATTTTATAATGGTTTAACTCATAACACTAGGATTACTATTGATGCAGTTGCAGGAGGAGCTTTAATGGGAAAAAAGACTAATGAAGCTTATAACCTTCTTGAAGAGATGGCCAACAATAGCTATCAATGCTCATCTGAAAGATCTATGCCAAGAAGAACAACTGGAGTACATGAGATTGATGCGATGACAACATTGAATGCGAAGGTAGATAATCTTTTTAAGAAAATCGACCAGTTGAATATTAACTCTATTAAATCTTGTGTGCAGGCTTGTGAGATTTGTGTGGGTCCTCATGTTACCCATGAGTGTCAAGATGGGATATTTTTTATACCTCAACCATTTGAGCAAGTCAACTATGTGTCTAATCAAGGAGGAAGGCAATTCAATCCCAATGCAAACACTTATAATCCAGGATGGAGGAATCACCCCAACTTTTCATGGTCCAATAATCAAAATGTGTTGAAGCCTCCGATAGGATTCCAACAACAGGAAAAGAAGCCCTGATTGGAAGATTTAGTGGCTACCATGGCTAAGACAACTTCAGATTATATAGCTAGGACATACACTATGTTTCAAAATCAACAAGCTGTCATCAGAAATCTAGAAATGCAAATTGGCCAAATAGCCAATATGGCGAACAATAAAGCTCAAGGAATGCTATCAAGCACAACAGAAAATGATCCAAAAGAGCAGTGCAAAGCAATAAAGTTGAGGAGTGGAAAGCAAGTGGGTCAAGATGAAGAAGAAAAAGCTGAACCAGAAAAAGTTGGACAGAATTTTCCAGAAATAGTCGATTGTGCCATCAATGATCGCGATTGAAATGCGAATAAATTAGAAAAGTTAAAATTTGAAGATCAGCGATTGACTGAAACTACAAAGTGGATACCGAAGTGGAAAACAGTGCAGGAAGAAAAAAAGTGAAAAGAAGAGAAAGATACAAAGCAGGTTGAAAATATGAAGAAATATGTTCCCTTCCCTCAGATATTGCCAAAACAAAAAGAAGATAAGAATTTTCTCAAATTTCTTGATGTGTTTAAAAAATTGCATATTAACATTCCTTTTGCAGATGCATTAGCTCAAATGCCAAGTTATGCAAAGTTTTTGAAGGAAATTCTATCAAAGAAAAGGTGATTAGATGAGAATGAAACAATGATGCTTATTGAGGAGTGCAGCGCCATTATCCAAAACAAGATGCCTCAGAAATTGAAAGATCCAAGGAGTTTTACTATACCATGCATTATTGGAAATTGTGAATTTAATAAAGCTCTTTGTGATCTAGGTGCTAGCATAAATTTGATGCCATATTCTTTGTTTAAAAAACTAGGCCTTGGTGAAATTAAGCATACTTCTATTTCCTTGCAACTTGTTGACAGGTCCATTAAACATCCCATAGGAATGATAGAAGATGTCCTTGTTAAAGTTGCTAAATTTATTTTTCCTGTGGATTTTATTGTGCTTGAAATGGAAGAAGATAGGGAAATACCATTGATTTTAGGAAGACCATTCCTTGCAACAGGTAGAGCATTAATTGATCTTGAACAAGGTAAGTTAACTTTGAGAATAGGGTCTAAAGAGGTGAATTTTAATGTTTTTCAGGCTTTTAAAGGATTGAATGATGATGACTCTTGTTTAAGAATTGATGTTCTTGATTATTGTGTGGATGAATATGTTGATAGTTTGCATGAGCCATTAGATGAAGAACTATTGAATATTGAAAGTAGTGACATGCAAGAACTGGAACATGCACAAAACACTGTTATAAAGCCCAATGGAACTGATCGATTCAATGAAGATGAAAGGAGGGCTTTTGAGCAACAAAGGAAAGAATATCGACCTTCTATTGAGGTACCTCCTAAGCTTTAATTAAAACCATTCCCATCACATTTGAGGTATGTATTCCTAAGTAAGTCTTCTACTCTTCCTGTTATTATTTCTGCACATTTGACAAAAGAAGAAGAAGAAGAACTTTTGAATGTATTAAGAAGGCATATTAGAGCTTTAGGTTGGCCCATTGTGGATATAAAAGGTATTAGTCCTTCATTTTGCATGCATAATATCTTAATGGAAGATAATTTTAAGCCATCTATTGAACATCAAAGAAGATTAAATCCAAACATGCAACAAGTTGTTAGGGGTGAAATTATTAAATGGCTCGAAGCTGAAATTATCTATCCTATTTCTGATAGCAGTTGGGTGAGTCCAATTCAAGTAGTACTGAAGAAAGGAGGAATGACTGTGGTTAAAAATGACAACAATAAATTTATTCCTACTAGGACAGTCACAGGGGGGCGTGTTTGCATTGATTATAGAAAGTTAAATAATGCCACTAGAAAATATCACTTTCCTCTGCCTTTTATTGATCAAATGCTTGAAAGACTTGCTGGAAATAAGTTTTATTGCTTCTTAGATGGATATTCTGGTTATACACAAATTCCTATTGCACCTGAAGACCAAGAAAAAACTACTTTTACATGTTCATATGGCACTTTTGCTTTTAGGAGAATGCCATTTGGTTTGTGTAATGCACCTACTACTTTTTAGCGGTGTATGACGACAATTTTTCATGATATGATTGGAAATTTTATTGAAGTCTTTATGGATGATTTTTCAGTCTTTAGTGTTTCTTTTGATAATTGTTTGGCTAACCTCTCTCGAGTTTTGCAGCGATGTGAAAACACCAATTTAGTGATAAATTGGGCAAAGTGTCATTTTATGGTGCAAGGAGGAATTGTGTTGGGTTATAAGGTTTCTAAAAGAGGAATTGAGGTGGATAGAGCAAAAGTTGAAGCAATGGAAAAATTACCACCTCCAACCACAATTAAAAGAGTGAGAAGTTTCTTAGGGGATGCAGGGTTCTACAAAAGATTTATAAGAGATTTCTCTAAAATCACTAAGCCTCTTTGAAATTTGTTGATTGAAGATATACCATTTGAATTTACTAATGAGTGCTTATTTTCTTTTAACAGGATAAAGGAAGAATTGACTTCAGCTCCTATCATGACTTCACCTGATTGGACTCTTCCTTTTGAATTGATGTGTGATGCTCGTGACTATGCAGTTGGAGCCGTATTGGGGTAAAGAAAAGACAAGAAATTGCATGTCATATATTATGCTAGCAGGACATTAAATGATGCGCAATTGAATTATGCCACCACTGAAAAGGAGCTGTTAGCCATTGTTTTCGCTTTTGATACATTTAGATCATATCTTACAGGAGCTAAAACAATAGTATACATTGATCATTCTGCAATTAAATATTTGTTAGCAAAGAAAGATGCTAAACCAAGGTTGATTAGATGGATTTTATTATTGCAAGAATTTAACTTGGAAATTAAAGATAAAAAAAGAGCTGAAAATTTGGTAGCTGACCATTTATCAAGACTTGAAAGGGAGAACGCTAATGAAGAGGAAAGTCTACCTATCAACGAATCCTTCCCTGATGAACAATTGTATGCACTTCAGATTTCATCATCGCCTTGGTATGCTGATTATGTGAATTATTTAGCAAGTGGTATTGTTCCTCATGATCTAACTTATCAACAGAAGAAGAAATTCTTTTCTGAAGTGAAAAATTATTTTTGGGATGATCCATACTTGTTTAAATATTGCTCTGATCAACTTATTAGGAGATGTGTGAATGAAGATGAGGTTGTTAGTGTGCTTACTCATTATCATTCTTTAGAAATAGGAGGTCACTTTGGACCGTCCAAAACTACGGCTAAGGTGTTTCAAAGTGGTTTTTATTGGTCCACCATATTTAAAGATGCATATGCATTTATTCATTCATGTGATAAGTGGCAAAGAACAGGTAATGTGTCTCGTAGCAATGAAATGCCTTTAACTAACATTTTAGAGGTTGAGTTATTTGATGTTTGGGGTATTGACTTTATGAGACCTTTTCCTTCATCATTTAAAAACCAATACATTCTTGTCACTGTTGATTATGTTTCTAAATGGGTAGAAGTAGTTTCACTTCCTTCAAATGATTCTAAAAGTGTGATTAAGCTTTTGAAGAAGAATATCTTCTCTCGTTTTGGAGTTCCTAGGGCAATTATAAGTGATGGAGGTAAACATTTTTGTAATTGCTTATTAGATTCTTTACTAGCCAAATATGGGGTTACCCACAAGGTTGCTACACCGTACCATCCTCAAACTAGTGGCCAGGTAGAGATTTCTAACAGAGAAATTAAGAGCATATTAGAGAAAATAGTGAATATCTCTAGAAAAGATTGGTCTCATAAATTGGATGATGTATTATGGGCATATAGGATTGCATTTAAAACACCTATTATGTAACGACCAGAAACTCCAATACGAGGCTCTATCACCAAATTGTAAGGGCCCACCTCCGGAAGTCCCGTTAGCAAAGGAATTCCGAGGGAAAGTCCACACAAGATGGGACCAGAGTGTAACTCAACAAGGGTTACTCATACCAATATCAACATACAATAATGATTTCGCTCTTTTTCATACAGGACAAAATAAACATATCCATTTACATTCCATTAGGCGATCCCAAAGGAGGTACAAAAAGCCCAAATAATAAAATGTACAATCACTAGCATGACACAACTCAACAATGTTCCTAAGACCTTTTGTTTGTGTGAGTTCTGTACACATCTAACCCAAAAGATCATGCCCCTCTAGAATTCTCCTCATCCTTTGCTTTACCTGTACCTGGAATGATGCAAAAAGAAAGACTAAGTCGCAAGGCTTAAAAAGTATAACACAACGAGATACAACATGAGTATAGCATAATGAAGACAGTAGGCAAACACAACACAAGGCATGGTAGGATCATAACGTAGCGTACTACTGACAGAATAGAAACAGCGAGCACCACAAGAAAGACATAACATAAATCATTGTAGTCCACCCCACGCCAACTCCTACCATAATCTAGGAACAAACCGGTGACCCTGCCACAACATAGTAGTATCTAGAACCCACATGATGCTCTAAGCAACACACTCACTATCTCATCATAACATAGTACTCATGCCACAAGACACCCCATTTTGGGCCTGTAGATCCCATCCATTCTACAACACTAGCACACATCTACGGTACCAAATGCAACTGGGCAGTGGCCTCACCGTAATGATGCCCTCAGCCTGCTCACAACTCAGTGGCACTAGCACACGCCTATGATACCACACGCTAAGTATGCAATGGCCTCATCATAGTAGTGCCCTCAGTCCACTCCTCAATTCCCTGCTATCCAACACCCACCTATGATACCACACGCCAAGTATGTAGTGGCCTAATCATAGTGGCGCCCTTAACCAGCTCAGCTCTGCAGGACCGGCACACAACTATGATACCACACGTTAGAGATGGGAAATGGGCCGGGCCGGCCGGCTCACCTCATAGCCCGACCCGTTACTGTAGCAGACGGGCCGGGCCGACCGGCCCAGCAAAATGCGGGCCGTGCCGAGCCAGGGATATCTGACCCGTAGCCCAGCCTGACCAGGCCCACCAAAATGGCCCGTGGGCCGGCCCGCCAAAATGGCACGGCCCGGCCCACTAAAAAATAAAAAAATATTTAAAAAATTATGTTTATTAAATATATAAACATATGTTTAAAAAATATGTTTAAACATATTTTAAATATGTTTAAAAAATATGTTTAAACATATATATTTAAACATATTTTAAATATAATAATGAAAATTATACAAACATAAAAATTATACATATTTTAAAAAATTATAAAAATTTTACAAACATAAAAATAATATTTAAAAATTATAAATAAATGGCCCATGGGTTGACCCAAACAGCCAAGCCCATGGGCCAGCCCTACCCAGCAGGCCCACGGGCCAGCCCGGCCCAGCCCGCTTGGCCCATTTATTAAGGGCTACAGGGCCGTGCCGGGCCCTAATATTCATTGCCTCGGCCCGGCCCGTCTTCCTTGCTGGCTAAATTCGGCCCGGCCCACCAAATAGGCGAGCCAAGCAGGAGGCGGGCCGAGTCGGCCCACCCCGCCCATTACCCATCTCTACCACACGCCAAGTATATAGTGGCCTTATCATAGCAGCGCACTCTCGGTCCATTCACAACTCACTCCCAATAAGCTGGCACTCGCTAACGATACCACGAGCCAAGTATGCAGTGGCTTCATCGTCGCGGTGCTCTACCCAAAAAGGGAGGTCAACCCATATGTACACCCCCATAGTTGTCACATGTGCATGGACTCATACTGCACTCCATATCTCTACCTAAAACCACAACTTGACTCATAGCCCACACTTCACCTTCACACCCCCTCTCACGTTCCCGAGTAACTCCCAAGACAAGCATTCTCACATTGCCAATACATACCCCCAAGTGCAACATCCCAACCTGTAACGCCCGTTTTCTCGGGCGCGTTGTTTCTTGGGACAATCCTGGGACGATAAATTTTTTTTCTTCAAACTAACACTTAAATAACATCATTCTTCGCATCCGTCCCAGAATTTCCCTACATTAATTTACTCTCGAAAGAAAGAATCATCATAATAATAACATCAAATGCGGAAGCTAGAATCGAACCTGACATCTTACTTAGCATTAAATCGTAAATCAATTCTTTATATCACCATTTCCCAAACTTAATCCTCAATACAAGACTTAAAACATAACATACGTTCTCATATAACATTAACCCTAACTAGGGTTTATACATTGTCACTAACCTTAAGGTTATACATCATCGTTCCTCATACATCAATCATCATCATATCTTACATCATGGATTTTCAAAGCGTTTAGATTTCATAGTAGTAGGACTTAAACACATGGGCTACATTACATACATTCATCTTATCGTCATTCATCATGCACTTAGCTAAGTGCCATTTACTTTCACTTCAATTCATCGTGCACTTGGAAAGTGCCATTTCATGCCTCATTCATTCTCGTACCTGCTACAATCTCCATCTGGAACGTTTGAATATTCCAGGGGCAAAGCCATATTAGATGATAAACCATCTAAGTAAGCAGCACCAAATCATTTTCATGAATGTATGCAAAATACAAATGTCATCATTCCTTATCTCATTTCGTGAATCGATCGCACCTTATGCTACCCCCATTGCTACGGCTTCCTTTCCATGCCGAGGTCAATGGCACAGCGGTGACGATCCGCATTCCCGTTTGCACCTTAATGCTACCCCTCATTACTACGACTTCCTTTCCATGCCCAGGTCAATGGGTGCAGCGGTGCCATCGTAACTCATATGCAATGCGTGATCAATAACGTCATCGTGAATGTATGCACATTTCTTCATCAAAACATGTAAATACAATCTACATGACATTTTCAATCAAAATATGGCAACATGATAAAATCATTTACATCAAATTGGGTTTTGGATTAAACCACTTTCATACCAAACATTTTTCATAATACTAAATTCTTTTTGGTAAGTACTACTTACACATCAGTGCATTTTTCGTAAACTAAATTCCAATTTAGGAAGTACAACTGACAACAAAACATTTTCCATAAATCCAAATTCACTTGGGTAATACTACTTACTAACCAAGCATTTTTCATAAACTTAAATTCCAATTTGAGAAGTACAACTTACAACAAAGCATTTTTCATAAATCCAAATTCATTTGGGTAATACTACTTACTAACCAAGCATTTTTCATAAACTTAAATTCCAATTTGAGAAGTACAACTTACAACAAAGCATTTTCCATAAATCCAAATTCATTTGGGTAATACTACTTACTAACCAAGCATTTTTCATAAACTTAAATTCCAATTTGAGAAGTACAACTTACCTTATACACATTCTCCTATCATCTCGATTCACATGCCAAGCCTCTAATGTATTCAACTCGAATCCTCAACATACCCTGGCCATCATATTCATTTAATAACATCAATATCTAATTTTCCTAATTTCCTCAATAATTTTCCTCTATTTTTTCTATTTTCCTCAATAATTCCCTAAACATAATTTTTCCTCAATAAATAATTTCTCAATAAATGCATACCAAGCATTTCTGAAATATGTATATAAAATAATTTTCCTAATTTACTGAAATTTCTAGGGAATTTTGTTTACCTTAACTTAGCCTCCCAGGCTACCTCGGTATGCGTACCCTGACCTCGAAATGCGTGATCGACCTCGATTGTCAAGCAAGCCATCGATTCTCGCACACCACCTCGATTCTCATGCACTACCTTGCTTTCTGCGCATTAACCTCAATTTTTGCTCGACATCTTAATTTTTGTGCATCGCCTTGATTTTTATGCACCGTCTCGGAATGCGTGCCCGAACTATTTTTCTCGCTAAAGTTTCCAGAATATTAATACATCTCCATTTCCCATTTTTCTAAAATTTTCGAGAGCTTCCTCGTATTTTTTCCTTATTTTTCTTATTTTCTTCCTTTTATTTTCTTTTCTTTTCTATTTTTCTTTTTCTCCCTCCTACTATTCATCTTCTTCTTCACTATTTCTTCTCCTGCAACTCCTCGCCTCCAACATCTTCTTCTTCTTCTTCTTCTTCTTTCTTTCTTTCTTCTTCTTCTTCTTTTTCTTCTTCTTCTTCTTCACAGCGCCCGCGCCTCCCCTGTAACTCGGCCGCGCGCACCAGCCACCTGCAACAGCCGCTTCATGGCCGCTTTCGGCCCTCGTGAGTCATCATCGCGCCTCCTCGCGCCACTGGGAGCCACCTTTGGCCTTCTTCACGCACTACCCCTGCTCGCTGGGTTTGCTGGAAGCCTTCCTCGCGAGCTGCCACCGCCATGGCCGAGATCAGCCCAAGCTCTCACGAGCTTTCTCTCGCTCTCGGCTTCTCTTCTCTACTTCGGCCAGCTCATGCGAGCTTGCTGCCATGGCCGAGCTCTCCCTCCTTCTTTCCTTCCTCATTCCCTCATGCCATCTCTCTCTCTGCTCTCAAACTGCCATGGCCGAAAATCGGCCATCTCTCTTCTTCTCATTTTCCTTCCCCCTTCCCTCACTCGATCTCTCATTATACATTTATGAAGCATCCGACAGCCTCGGCGAAATCTCACGACAAACCCCTCAATTTCTATGCAAACTCACAGCCCAAAGCTTCCAATGCCAACATGCTGCAAATTGGTCCCCCACGCCTAACGCACATATACAATTTATAAAACATATATATATATATATATATCTATTTTATATATTTTATACAAATATAATTATAGGATAATTTACATATAATCCCCATTTTCCATCTAAATTACACTTAGGACTTCCTTAAATTGCAATTACACCCTTTAGAGGCCAATTAATTTGTATTAGAATGCTTTAAAACCAAAATTAATAACTTCGGGTTTCCTCAATAAAAATTGATTTCGCCCCCGAGTCCCCACCGGGCCCTTAATTTATCCTGAAATCGCCTAAGGGTTGATCGTCACGCAAAATCGGAGCCTCCCTAGGGTTCCGTTGAATTCCCGAACGTCCCCTACGAAAAATCGGTATTTCAGCCTGATCTGAAGCTGCATTTTAGCTGTATTGAAAACCACCTCAATTCTGATTTCTTTTGCTTCCATAAATCCCATCTCGGAACGCTCATCGAGATTGTGCCATTTTCCTTAGCCAATT
This sequence comes from Diospyros kaki, assembly GCA_036245055.1. NCBI lineage: Eukaryota > Viridiplantae > Streptophyta > Magnoliopsida > Ericales > Ebenaceae > Diospyros > Diospyros kaki. The sequence goes on from BSEG01000003.1 coordinate 13,619,632, forward strand.
ACACTCCGAGGCACTCCCTCCAGTCGATTCGACAATTTATTTTGCTATCCGGCCTATTTTTCGGTATTCAAACCTTGATTAAATGACGTGGCGACCTTACACCGAAACGGAGTATTACATTCTTCCCTCCTTACAAAAATTTCATCCTCGAAATTTGCCACATTCTAAATCTTCAAAATCCCAACCTCGAAATTAACACCTAACATTCTCATTACTTTATCTTAATTAATCCTGTTAGAGCTTTTTACAACGATCTCATCTCCAAAACAACTATGCCGCCTATAATCATCTCTTAACCACACGATCTCTGACACGAATATCCTATCCAAAATTTTAGAACGCCATCGTGTATCTCAAAATTAGAACTCTTTAGGTTGACCACGCTCATCAATCCCTATAGTCTCTTGACAACCAAGCCTTCCCTTTTGAATTTCTTTTTTAAAACCTTTAACCACATATCTTGGTCCTTAGGCCACGAGTCCTAACTCAAGCTCCTATCCGAGTCGGCACATACATCGTTATAATGAGCTCATGGCTCTCATTTCTACATCCTCAATTTTAATTTGCTTAATCATCCAATTTATATACATGACACTTCTCTAATGCCGATTTCTCACAATGCCATTTATCTTGCTTTGATATTTTTCCAATCTTAACACAAAAGTTCTCGATCTTTAAAACATCTTGACTTCTATCAAAAAAATCCTCAAAGAAATATTTTTTTATGCCATCAAACTATTTCATGTATCCTTGATCCTCAAACAACACACATGTTATCATTACTAGGTTGTTTCATAGACTTCCAGACTGCCACAACAAGTCAATGGTCCGATTACCTTGGCTACCACATATCCTCAAATAATTTTTGTCCTCGAAACTAGCTATGCCTCACCTTAAGTTATCACAAAATTAATCATTGCTCGATCTTTATCAGCTAATCTATTCGAGGTTTCTTATAAATTATTATTTCCTCATTCTCGTAGGAATTCATCACTCAGTAAAACCTCAAGTTTCTGCCAATTGACCACAATCATCTTCTAATCATGTCATATAACTATTTCCTAAAAAAAAATCGTTATAACTTATTGATAGATCCTATTTGTCTCCAAATTTTCATTTCAAACTCTTAACTTTTAATATCAATTAAAATCTAACAATGTTTTCCAAATCTAGCGACACTAATATCCTTGCATCGCTTTCTCATTACCTCTGTTACTTAGTAGCCAAACTAATGCCTATTTATCCATATACTCATAACTTAAATAAATCCTCGCTATTTTCGAAGTGATACTTAAATAACATTTTATATCATCAAATTAATTATTTGATCTTCAAATTTGCTTGAATTAATCCTCGAGTAATAACGTTTCATGATAACTAACTCCAATCACGCTCGATCCTTAAGTCACCATCTCATGCCAATTATACTTTATTATACGGAGATCATCTAATTTCTTTCCTCGCATTTGATCGTCGGCTCTTTTGATTTCCAGTCAATCGTAGCATAGGTTCACTTGTTAACTCGAAATCTCCCAATTACTCAACCAAATTTGTTCCTTGACTCCAAATGTCTAATCACCTCGACAATAGCGCTACTAACTTTATCCGTACTATTCTAGCCTCTTAGTCCAAACAATCTGTGACGTCATTATCTTCCAAACAAACTCTCCAAATCTTACGGATCCTTAATCCTTTCCGGACGGATCCTTAATCCTTTCAGGAGTTACTTACTTAGGTTACCAATCTTTGTCCGGACTAACCTCTTTTCAAAACTTTTGACTCGTCTCCCGAAATCTATCCAGACATTTGACCTTAATATCAAAAGGGTCTACTTTACTCCTCAATTATCATTACATGAACTGCGGCTTAACTCACTATTCCTATGGCTAATACACGACCAATCTTCTTCTTTTTCAATCCTAATTTAATAGCTAGGTCATCATGACCTTTATACATGTTTTACCAATTATCCTCGATCAAGCCACATATAGCCTAACATCCACTAATCTCAAGCCATCAGCAAAAATTCCAAATTCATCATTTAGAAATAATTCCAATAATCTTTCGAGAGCACATTCTGGAATTTCTCTCCCTACCTCAACCTTCTTATGACTTTTCATCGACCACAAGCGCCCGGACCACATGTCCACAGGCTCCTTATTTCCGTAACTTGCTGACATCACTTTGTGATCGTCCAGCTACACATTCCTCGATTTTCTCACCAGGGCTATCTAGACCAACCGTCTAGTCCAACAAAAGTTCCATTCTCCATAATCGAAAATCCTAGATTTCTAATCGATTTAGGTCTGCAGCTTCTCTTACTGCGACTTCATATCCCGTCACATCTGTCATTACCTGATTTTTTTTTTCAATCACGTCAAACTTCTCACAGTTATCGAGACAACACTCTATAGTCACACTACCAACTCAAGTCGGTAGGTACCTATGATACTTCAATCCTTGCTGAATCATAACTTTCACAGTTTAAGAGATTCAATCTCTATTTCCTTAACGACTTTACCCAAAGACCTTCCAGATCTTTTCTTGAAAAACTTTAAAATCTCCTTACAAATCCTTACATTCTCAATCCTTAGGGAAATTTCTCGAAAATCCCAAATCGATTCATCTTTGAAAATCTCTACTCAAATCACGGTACTTGTTTCCAATCATTTCCCAAAACAACAGAACCTCAAAACTTCCAAGGGCTCTTTACCAAATGATACCTTAAACCTAAAATAACGATTTAGGTCCCCATGCAATTGCACAAGGCACAACTTCTTCACGAGTTTCGTCCTATAGACTTCTGAATCCTCATGCTCACTTGCACATTGAACCATAGTCACAACCTCCGTTAACTAGGTCTCCTTATCATTCCTTTTAAGTTACTATGACCTATCAAGCAACTTTTTCCTTTTAGGTACCTGATCTTTTCCTCAAACTGAGATTGCTATCTCACAACTCTTCGTTAAGGCCTTGAACTGGCCATACTTTACTACCTGAAACCTCGTTTATCGAGAATCCAATGAATCTCGCATTTCGATCTTTAGATCCAACCGACTATCGGTGTATGACCATTCCTAATCCCATTACCATACTAGATACCGAGGTACTTTACCCCTCGAGTCTCACAATGTTCATTGTGTCACCACTCCCAAGATGACCACGAGTCCAACTACACTTCTTTAAACAGGACACCCAGTCAACACTCAAACCATCTCATTTTGGGTTGATTCCCAAGGCTTCCAGCCTCGCTCAACATGCTAGTGACACACCTCGTAACTTGTCCATTGGGATTTGGACTCATACACTACTAGGGTTCCTTGCCTCGTCTCTGCGAGTCATATCGGTTGCACCACTACCACCTCATCAATTAACGTAACTCACTTGCCATCACTTGACCACCTTCGGTCTCTCGCTTGACCCAATCTGTTGGATCCCTGATCTTACACATCTTACTTCTAAGACATTAAATGACCCTCGAAATACTTATTTAATCCTAACTCAACAGCTAGGCTATGCCACATCAGACTTAATCATTCTTGACTTAATCATCCTTGATAACCACTAGTTATCTTATCACTCTTCGTAATGATTTCGACTAATAACCTCAAATCAACAATCTCTAAATCTCTCGGATCCATAATCATGGTTACTGAACCATCCTTACGTTTGAATCATATCAACGGACCCTAACTTTCATAGCTTGATCATTCGACCAGTTGTTCTATCGCTTAACAAGGTCAATATCCTCAAATCAATAAATTCTAAGACTTCAATCGACAATTCCCGAATCTCTAAGTAGGAACTTCATTCTACGAACCATCATGATTCGACCGTTCTTGATAACTGTTAGTTACCTTATCCTTCATCGTAATCATTTCGACTATTAACCTCGAATCAACAAATAAATCCTCGAATTCTTATCACTTCCTTCCTCGAGACAACTTTACCTCATTTCCTATCTCACCTTGTCTCACTATCCAACAACAAAATCAACCTCAAAATTTTCAAATGCTATTCTCCAAAAACATTAACCGAAACATCATAGGCTTCTCAATTCCCAATCAAACTTTTCCTAAGTATCCAAATTAGACTTCTCATAAATCTTCGATAACTTAAACTCTTATACTAACTGTATCAGAGCCACTCAAGGCTCCAAATACACTTAAGCTCTGATACCAACTGTAACGCCCCGTTTTCTTGGGCGCGTTATTTCTTGGGACAATCTCGAGACGATAAATTTTTTTCTTCAAACTAACACTTAAATAACATCATTCCTCGCATCTGTCCCAGAATTTCCCTACATTAATTTACTCTCGAAAGATAGAATCATCATAATAATAACATCAAATGCGGAAGTTAGAATCAAACCTGACATCTTACTTAACATTAAATCGTAAATCAATTCTTTACATCACCGTTTCCCAAACTTAATCCTCAATACAAGACTTAAAACATAACATACGTTCTCATATAACATTAACCCTAACTAGGGTTTATACATCGTCACTAACCTTAAGGTTATACATCATCGTTCCTCATACGTCAATCATCATCATATCTTACATCATGGATTTTCAAAGCGTTCAGATTTCATAGTAGCAGGACTTAAACACATGGGCTACATTACATACATTCATCTTATCGTCATTCATCATGCACTTAGCTAAGTGCCATTTACTTTCACTTCAATTCATCGTGCACTTGGAAAGTGTCATTTCATGCCTCATTCATTCTCTTACCTGCTACAATCTCCATCTGGAACGTTAGAATATTCCAGGGGCAAAGCCCAATTAGATGATGAACCATCTAAGTAAGCAGCACCAAATCATTTTCATGAATTTATGGAAAATGCAAATGTCATCATTTCTTATCTCATTCCGTGAATCGACCGCACCTTATGCTACCCCCATTGCTACGACTTCCTTTTCATGCTGAGGTCAATGGCGCAGCGGTGACGATCCACATTCCCGTTTGCACCTTAATGCTACCTCTCATTGCTACGGCTTTCTTTTCATGCCGAGGTCAATGGGTGCAACGGTGCCATCGTAACTCATATGCAATGCGTGATCAATAACGTCATCGTGAATGTATGCACATTTCATCATCAAAACATGTAAATGCAATCTACATGACATTTTCAATCAAAATATGGCAACATGATAAAATCATTTATATCAAATTGGGTTTTGGATTAAACCACTTTCATACCAAGCATTTTTCATAATACTAAATTCTTTTTGGCAAGTACTACTTACACATCAGTGCATTTTTCATAAACTAAATTCCAATTTGGGAAGTACAACTTACAACAAAGCATTTTCCATAAATCCAAATTCATTTGGGTAATATTACTTACTAACCAAGCATTTTTCATAAACTTAAATTCCAATTTGAGAAGTACAACTTACAACAAAGCATTTTCCATAAATCCAAATTCATTTGGGTAATACTACTTACTAACCAAGCATTTTTCATAAACTTAAATTCCAATTTGAGAAGTACAACTTACCTTATATGCATTCTCCTATTATCTCGATTCACATGCCAAGCCTCTAATGTATTCAACTCGAATCCTCAACATACCCTGGCCATCATATTCATTTAATAACATCAATATCTAATTTTCTTAATTTCCTCAATAATTTTCCTCTATTTTTCCTATTTTCCTCAATAATTCCCTAAACATAATTTTTCCTCAATAAATAATTTCTCAATAAATCCATACCAAGCATTTCTGAAATATGTATATAAAATAATTTTCCTAATTTACTGGAATTTCTAGGGAATTCTGTTTACCTCAACTTAGCCTCCCAGGCTGCCTCGGTATGCGTACCCTAACCTCGAAATACGTGACCGACCTCGATTCTCGCGCAAGCCATCGATTCTTGCACACCACCTCGATTCTCATGCACTACCTTGCTTGCTGCGCATTAACCTCAATTTTTGCTCGACATCTCAATTTTTGTGCATTGCCTCGATTTTTTGCACCATCTCGAAACGCGTGCCCGAACTATTTTTCTCACTAAAGTTTTCGGAATATTAATACATCTCCATTTCCTATTTTTCTAGAATTTTCAGGAGCTTCCTCGCATTGTTTCCTTATTTTTCTTATTTTCTTCCTTTCCTTTTCTTTTCTTTTTCTTTTCTTTTCTATTTTTCTTTTTCTCCCTCCTACTATTCATCTTCTTCTTCTCTATTTCTTCTCCTGCAACTCCTCGCCTCCAACATCTTCTTCTTCTTCTTCTTCTTCTTCTTCTCTATTTCTTCTCCTCCCTTGCAACTCGGCCGCGCGCACCAGCCACCTGCAACAGCCGCTTCATGGCCGCTTTTGGCCCTCGTGAGTCATCATCGCGCCTCCTCGTGCCACCGGGAGCCACCTTCGGCCTTCTTCGCGCACTGCCCCTGCTCGCTCAGCTTGCTGGAAGCCTTCCTCGCGAGCTGCCACCGCCATGGCCGAGATCGGCCCAATCTCTCACGAGCTTTCTCTCGCTCTCGGCTTCTCTTCTCTGCTTCGGCTAGCTCATGCGAGCTTGCTGCCATGGCCGAGCTCTCCCTCCTTCTGTCCTTCCTCATTCCCTCATGCCATCTCTCTCTCTACTCTCAAATTGCCATGACCGAAAATCGGCTATCTCTCTTCTTCTCATTTTCCTTCCCCATTCCCTCACTCGATCTCTCATTATACATTTATGAAGCATCCGACAGCCTCGGCGAAATCTCACGACAAACCCCTCAATTTCTATGCAAACTCACAGCCCAAAGCTTCCAATGCCAACATGCTGCAAATCGGTCCCCCACGCCTAACGTGCATATACAATTTATAAAACACACACACACATATATATATATATATTTCTATTTTATATATTTTATACAAATATAATTATAGGATAATTTATATATAATCCCCATTTTTCATCTAAATTACACTTAGGACTTCCTTAAATTGCAATTACACCCTTTAAAGGCCAATTAATTTGCATTAGAATGCTTTAAAATCAAAATTAATAACTTCGGGTGTCCTCAATAAAAATTGATTTTGCCCCCGGGTCCCCACCGGGCCCTTGATTCGTCCTGAAATTACCTAAGGGTTGATCGTCACGCAAAATCAGAGACTTGCTAGGGTTCTGTTGAATTCCCGGACGTCTCCTACGAAAATTCGGTATTTCAGCCTGATCCAAAGCTGCATTTTAGCTGTACCGAAAATGGCCTCAATTTCGATTTCTTTTGCTTCCATAAATCCCATCTCGGAATGCTCATCGAGACTGTGCCATTTTCCTTAGCCAATTACACTCCGAGGCACTCCCTCCAGTCGATTCGGCAATTTATTTTTCTATCTGGCCTATTTTTCAGTATTCAAACCTTGATTAAATGACGTGGCGACCTTACACCGAAACGGGGTATTATACAACCCATAAAGTTGTATGACCGAACCCTACTTGGCCAGTGAATACAAAATGCGTTAATAATACTCAAGAAAACCCTTCTACCCTTTCAAGGAATTACATCCAGAAACATTATCATTTATTCTATAAATGTATCTCATCATACTCCATTCAAACACCAAAGTAAGTTATTTATCTCCCAAAAATTAGATTAAGGTAGATCGCTCAAAATGGAAGAACTCCATATTCTAGGCCAAGATTGGCAGGGTTTCCATAACTTCACAACATAACCAAATGATCCAAGATATATACTAAAACAAATATTAAGAAGTCTAGTTTATGAGACAAAAAGCGGATTCCAATTCGGATAATACCACAGAAAGTTATGCCCCAAAAACCAGAGCGTTATCAGATTGAAATAGAAATCCCAGATTTCAAGATGGTAATTCATAGGGAATAAACAGGAACCATACTTCTCCAAATAACCAAATTTTATATCAAAACAAAGCCTATCGATTTTAGTTTATAACGCTTCAAACGGTTCATAAATCTGATATGTCTACAAAATGTTATGCTTGAAACAGCGGAGCATGCGCAGCTTGTGATAGGGCAAAAACAGTCGACTGCCCGACAAAAATGGTATACCGACCGAAGTCAAGAACCACCCGAGGACCCTTAAAACATGAATTTATGCACAAACACTTTCACCCACTACATCCTAATGATAAACATATCATTCCCAAGGGGTTATAGGGTAGAATAAGCCCTATTTCGAAGTGCAAATGAGACTAGCAAGATCAAACCAAGGATTGGAGAGATTTACAATGGTTTCTACATAGCCCTTCAAACCAAACATTCTTTGAGAAAACATAGATTTTTCATGCTTAAATCCCCAAACATGAAAGTTAAAGCTTACAAGGGATATAAGGGGAACTAGAACTTGCCTTAGAAGCCTCTCTTGATGATCATTCTTGAGCTAACAATCTTCTAAGCCCTTTTACTTTACATACTCAACAAGAGAACTAGAAAAAAGAGAAGGAAAATGAGAAGATGAAGGTAACCAACTCCCACAACCCTTTTAGAATCATCACAAGCAAGAAAAAGAGAAGAGAATGAAACCCTATCTCTTGCTTCTCTTCTTTCCTCTCTTCTTCCCTTTCTTCTTTCCTTTGTCTTCTCGTGCCTTCCTCTCATGCAAATTGGCCACTCCACATATATATATACACACATTTTAACAATTACTTAAATGCCCCTATGGTATAATATTTTAAATGAAAATCATTCTAATACTAATTTGGACACCATTTAAACTCCAAATAACATTTCCACAAATATCGTGCCTTATGTCAGGTCTCATTACCACTTAAGTCAAATATTTGACTTTTCCCCTTCCATTGCACATCAACTAAAAGTATCACATATGATTCACCGAAACATTACTCTACTAATATATATATATATATATCTCATTCCAATATATAAATCACCCAAACCCACTAATGGGTCGTTACATATTGGTATGTCCCCTTATCGTCTAGTTTATGGAAAAACATGTCACTTGCCCGTGGAATTTGAGCATAAAGTATATTGGGCTATTAAATTCTTAAATTTTGATATGAATGCTTGTGGTAAAAAAAGATTGTTGCAATTGAATGAGATGGATAAGTTCAGATTGAATGCTTATGAGAATGTTAGGATTTATAAGGAGAGAACTAAGCAATGGCGTGATAAGCATATTATAAAGCATGATTTTCAAATTGGCCAAATGGTGTTATTATATAATTCTTGTTTGAGATTGTTTCCAGGAAAATTAAAATCACGACGATCAAGCCCTTTTACTATTACCCAAATTTTTCCTCATGGTGCAATTGAAATTTAATGTGGTGATAAAGTTTTCAAAGTTAATAGGCAGCGTTTGAGGCCATACATCAATGGAAGTCTAATTCCACAAAAGACTCCCATCCAGCTCACTTAAAGACCAAAGCTCCAAAAGTCTAGCTTTAGAGAATAAATTAAGAATTTTTTTTTTTGTTTATTTGTTTGTTTGTTTTGTCTCTTGATTTTGTTTTCTTTTTATTATTTCTTTTCTCATTGATTTTTTTTTTTTTCCTTTTGTAGGTTTGAAAGTAGGAGACAAGAAGAATTTTTGTGAGCATTCTTTTTCGCATTTCAGGGGAGTATTTCTTTTAGGTTCTTTTACTTCACATTGAGGATAATGTGTTAAATAAGTTTGGGGGGGAGGGGTAAAATTATTGATTGTTATGTCCAGTTTTTGTTGCATATGTGTGTTTTGATGTGAAAATTTTGGCGGAAGTGCACATTTGGCTAACCCTAAGGCTAAAAAAAAAAAAAATGAAAGATAAAATAAACAAAACTTGTTATTTGGAATCATGATTTGCATTTGGGTTCTTTATTGTGTTTAACATTGAGTCTTTGATTTGGAATGAACAATATCTTATAAAGTAAGATTAAGCATACTTGGGTTTTTATGATCGTTGAAATACATGTTCTTTGCGAAGTCGTGTAAGTTGTGTGACTAGGCATGAAAGATAAATGCAATGCTTTTCTTGTGATTGTTCCCTTTAAGCTAGGCCTAAACAGGGTTTAAGTAAGTAGGGAGAATAATGTTGAGCGAGATGGAGCATAAAATGCACTCGTTCGACAATTCAAAAAAAAAAAAATGAAAAAACGAGATGAAGCATAAAATGCACTTGTTAAAAATATATATATTAAAAAAAAAAAAAGAAACCCCTAATTTGCTACCTTTGTTTGTAGTAGTGAGAAGTGATAGTTACAAGAATGAGTGTTGCATTATTCGATTGTGCTGGCTACATGACAAAACATGATTGAGTTTAGAATTTTGTATGAATTCTTGAGCTAGGAAATGTGAGTATGCTCAATTTCTCTCTATTCATTATTGTTGCATTCTCGATTGAGGATTTAGATATGGACATAACAAAAGGCTTTGAATGTGATGAATAATTTCAAATACATGTTTTGTTCTTTCGAGTATGAAATTTCTCTACTTTGCTCGAGGACAAGCAAAAGGTTAAGTGTGAGGGTATTTGATAGGGCTTAATTTCTTTACTTTGCTTGATGCATATTTTTATCTATTTTTTATCTTAATCTTGTTTGATTTTTCTTGCATATAATGTGTGATTATATGGATTTTACATCATTTTAATCTCTTTTTGTAGGAACTCAGTAAAGGATATTATTTCGAAGATTTAGGCGTGAAAAGAAAAGAAAAAAATATTATAAAGTTAATTTCAAAATTAATATTTTAATATAAATAAAAAATAAATAAATATTTTATATAATTATTATTATTATAACATAATCAAAGTTATTATAATTAATAGTATATTAGATATTATATATTAAATTATAATACTTATATATATGTATTATATTATATATTATATATTATCTTTTATTATTTATATATATAATATTATTTATTTATATATAATATGGTGGCAGTGGCGTTAGATTGAAAATTTGGACTAGGGCTGCCACATGCATCTTATATATATACATATATATAATAATAATAAAGGCACTTGGAGGAAGAAATGAAGGGTAGCGGCCGTGCATCTTATATATATATATATATATATATATAAAGAGATTAAAAGAAAGGCATGGAATGCTAGGAGGAGGCTGGGCGGCGCAATGACTGAAGGAATGAACAGGGATGGCATTGAGGAGAGAATAGGAGGAGAAATTGGAAGCCGCTGTGGCGAAAATTGAAGATTCGAAGATCTGGAGGCTATGCGCACAGGAAGGTCGAAGCACCAATGAAGAAGCAACTCTGTACCAGATTCGTTTGACCCAGATCTATTTTAGATCTAGGCAGGAAGCTACTATTTCCTTTTAACTTCTTATTTTTTTCATTAATTCCATTATGAACTAAATTTATTTAACTAGGGTTTGAGATGAAACTTGTTATGAAATCTTGATTTTTATTAATTGGGTTTGTTTTCATGATTTCAATTATTTATTACTTGTTCTTAATGCGATTAAGTGATTTAACCATCATTAAATTGATTTTGTATTATGATTTGAGACTGAGAGATAATTTTCATAACTAGTTGAAGTAATAAATTTCATAAGATAGATAGTTGATAAGGGATTTGATACTTGAATCTTATGAGGGATAATGAATTGGAACTTAATAATGAATTTCGGTTTGTTATAACTAATGGGAAATAAGTTGATTGTTAATAAATTGAGATTTAATTAGGTTAGTAAATCTTGGGAAAGAAGCTAACCAATTTAGTTATTCACCCCATTGAATTGATAGAAACCCAATTGATTAAAAATTAAGACGAATTAATAAGTGGATTCGAAATACCCTAGTTGTCTCCATTTTATCCAAGTTAAGTTATTTTTAAATTTGTATTTAATTTCAATTCTCATTAGTTTAATTTATTCAAAGTCATCTCTTTTTATAGTCTAAATAATATTAAAGTTAATCTAATTTTGGTACTTAATCCAATTCTTGTGGGGTCAACACTCTACTCATTCATTATATAACTTGCGCGATTCATACTCTTGCGAATTAGCCTATCAAAGTGTTTGTTCATATATGTGCATCATGGATTCACGTATTATGTTTTTAAAACATCACTAGAAGTTTCATTTTCTAATGCCTTATGCCCCTGGAACATTCAACGTTCTACTTGACACTTGCAATTAGGCAAGGAGCAGGTTGAGATATGACGGCACGGAGAGACGTGTCCAATGGATTCAATAAGTGGTTTCGGTAATCTGTCTATCCAAAAATGTTTTAGATAAGTTGGGAAATAGCTATGTATTTGAGGTATCATTTGATTGCACCTAGGGTGGTTAGATGTTATCTCGGGAAATGTGTCTCCATGTATATTTGAAGATATGATGTAATGGTACGGATTCTGTATTCATGCAAGTGTTTATTATTATGCTTAATGCTATCAAATACTTGGCCAATATTTGATTGATATGTTGATATAGATTTAGGCCGAAAGGAAAAATCTATAACTTGATCTAGATAATATACACCACAAGAATATAATTGAACGAAAGTAAAAATTTGATTTTATGTTGTTAATTATCATTGCATGAATAATTAAATTTAGATTATCAACCATTTAAATTAAATTGGATTAATTAGGTGAAATCAAAATACCCTAGTGCTCTTCAAATCTTGAAATTCTTCTTATTTATATTATGTGTTATTATTTTCTTTTCTTAAATTAATTCTCTTTAATCAATTGTTTAAATGACATTTGGGTTAAAATAATTTTGGTAATTATCACCCGATTCTCATAGGAATGATATTCTACTCACTACTTTATTACTTGTGTGATCCGTACACTCACGAAAAATCGCCATCATCTTGTCAAATTAAACCAATAAAAAATTTTGAGAATCCTTCCATCTTCACATACTAAAGCAAGGATGTTCTATAAGTAAGAAATTAAGCATGTGATGGCATATGATATATTTCATTATTAAAACTTGATTTCTCATTTAATTTATCCAAGAATATTATTTTAAAATCAATAGATAACAACATATTTACTAATGGCATAAAAGTTTTACAAGCATCAAAGCGAATAACTGCCAATTAGCATAAGTTATTACATAAATACTAAAACATCAAGTAAGTGAGCATATCCCAACCATACTCTACCTTTACATGAAGTTGGTATGCATTTAAGGCCTTATTATAGCCTCGGAGGTGTCCATTTCCTTGTAGCTTTTGAGTATGATTCCTTGGTTGATTTATTGTGGTTCATGTATCTTCATCCAATGACTGATTCAACTAAGTTGTCTTTGAATAGCAGTTTTTTTCCTTTGAGCTTAACAATCTTTCCTTTCCTTCCAAGCATGTCCTCTTGAATTCTGCATACATACAACTTTAGGAGGACATTTTGGTATCCAAACTTGCTTGGATCTTTGGGGGTTAGTATGAGAAACACTAGATACCTTAGGTCCCTAGGAATCCATTTCATGTTAGGATCATTAGATGATTTTCTTTTAAAAGGACAATAAAATGAAATCTAGCCTATCTACAACAATAAAAACATGTAATATCATGAGAGCTATGTAAATGTAAGCTTTTGACATTTGTTCTTTAACCATAAAAATTTTGAATATGTTTATCATGATCACATAAATTTGAAATCTTCATTTTTAAAATAGGTTTCCCATTTAAGTCACTATTAAAAGATTTTAATTGAGTTTCTTTTAAATCTTTTGTCAATAAAAATTCCTTATTGGAAACAAGAACAGTTCATTCTTTGATTGTAAAAGTTTCAGCTCGTTTGATAAAGAGTCAAGTCGATTTTGAAGAGTTATATTTTTCAAATATAGTTTTCAAAATGAACATATAACTCATTAAAAGCATTTAACAACTCTTATTTAGAAAACTCATCATCAATAGCATAAGCAAAAGTAGAGGTCGCCTCTTCTTCTTCCTTAGCCATGAGGCACGTGTTTGAATTTGAGCTTTCCCCTATTGAGACATGGGAGCAGTATTTCTCCGTAGTTTGTTGATAACTCTAGAGATTTTTAACCTGCATACTTTCATCAACATGCTCACAAGTTTCATTAGATAGATGTAAAGAATCAAGGGCATTAATATATTCATTGATGAGAAATGCCAACTATTGGAGTATCAATGTAAGGGTTTAACTAGATTTTTAAAACGTTTTTGAAAAAATAATAAAATGGCACAGAAACGTAAACCAAAATCACCTTCCAAGACTCGTTTCAATGTCCATATGCTAACCAAAAACTAAATCATGCCATAGAGGGTTTAGTAGGTATACCTTTCAACTTTTAAAGGTCGATGTAGAGGCTGAAATCCTCCGATGGTAGCAACTCCTTGCTTCTAAATAGCTCTCGAACAACCTTTTGGTTAGACCAAACTATCTCCCAAAAACAGAGGAGGCCTATCCAGTCCATGCTCTAGCGAGATAGTGAATCCCAATACTCTCTCTTTGTGCTAGAAAGAGAGAGTAAGGGAGATTAGGGTTGGAAATGAAATGGGTTCAAAAGAAAATAGGCTTCTCAAGCTTGATAGTCTCACTATCAAGAATAATAAGCTACAATAACAATGAGGAGTTAAGAAAGATCAATGGGAGTTTAAGTTTTTGGATAGGGAGAAGAACAACGAGAATAGCCTAGAAAAAACAAGCCAATACTCATTCTAGTCGTATATCTTTGTGAGCACAAACACAAGTCTATATATTCTCCCAAAATGGAAACCCTAGGGCACACCCAAAAGAGGGTAATCCAAAAAATCAACCATTTGAGAGAGAGATGAGACTAAGGGATGACAAAGAGGACACATGCCTTCGAGCCTTTCGTCCTCCCATGTCGCGTGTCCCTCTTTCCATTGCAGAAGACAATAAACAGTCATGTATTATGCTAGCAAAATTAACAAAAATTATCGATAGTTTGAAATGAACTATCGATAGTTCATCTCGAAACGATTGACAGTTTCCCAAGGTTATTGACCATTTTTGGTGCCTTTTACAAACTTTCATAAATTGCATCTAGGCCCGTTATTAACACTTAATAGCACTTTCATTATCTCATAATGACATTAAGGCCCTCGTTAACTCTTAATGGCATGCTCGTAAACTCTTGACGATTGCTCCTTATTAATTAATCATTTAACTCTTAGCGGTAACGTCATTAACTCTTAATGACAATTTCAACTTTAATCGCTTAGTCAACCATTACACTTGGATATGCATGTGATCTTCTAGGTTCAGTACCAAGTAGCATTAAGGACACGTCAAACTCTTTGATGTTGACCAAATATTTCGGTATACAATGAGAATATCTCCATCTCCTCAACGTACCTCAAAAGATCCTGAGTGATAACTAATATTATGTTCGGGCGATCCTACCAATAATGAAGTCTTACTTCAGAATAGAACTTATTTAGGCTTTTGATTCCCATGTACTATAATCTCTCTTTCAGTTATCATCCCCATCGAGTGAGAGTCATGGACTGATCAAACTCACTAACTTGATGACTATGGCAAAATCAATGTAGTCAGAATGAGATGACACATCGAATCTCTTTCCGACATTGAAACACTTTCCAATCAAGTGTACTCTAGCCAGGGGTTTCTACAATCAAGATCACCACTAATCGAATAGGATCTTCAACTCATGTTGGAGGTTGATGGATCCCATTAGCAATCACCTGCCTCCATATGCCATTACACATAGATCACACAGTGCATCTCCCACCCAGTAATCGGATGATTCTTAGCAACGATAAATCCCTGCCACCAACATACAAGATAACTATGTTGCCTCCGGTTAAAGGACCAGTAACATAATCGAAGCCAGTGATAGACCATAGATCCTCTAAGTCATTTGATCTATCACGTGAATCACATTTAGTAAGTGTTCCACTAACACTTACCAACATGTATACTATATCCATCTCATGAATTATGGCATGCGACCCATCATCCTTTATCATTAGCACCTCATACTAATCAAATGTAGTATCCCATGTGCCAGTCCATACTCGACTAATCATAGTCCCCATGTGTACTACCCTGAAACGTCGTGAATAAATAAACGTAATTTTTGGTATATGGGCAATAGTAAAATTATTAGAATTTTAGTGTCTATTAGTGGATTTAATAGAGTTAGGATGCGTATAAATGGTATAGTATCTATAAATTATAAATACGTATATGTCTTGAAGGAATAAGTAAGTATAAGGTATAAAAACGTATTTATATCGTATAAAATATATAGTAAATAATGAGTTTAAACATGGTTATACCAGAAATTATATGTAAAGATTATGTATTAAAAATCATAATTTCCTTCAAATATGATTTTGATATGCTATTATATAAATTCGTATATATATATGTGTATATATATATGTAAAAAAAAAAAATCAGTATCAATCAAACGGAGTAACCATGCTCTGGTCGCCGTCTGAAGCAAGAAATCAGAGGGATAGGTGGGTTAATGCCGTAATGGCCTGTGGTATGGTGCTTAGGGCATGGAAATGTCCTTGATGGGACAAGGCTCGACTAAATTTGTGCTATAAATAGCCAAGTTCAAGCGAGGGTTTCTCAGTCAAGTTTTACTTCAAAAATCGGGTGTTAAGGCAGTGTTTTGAGAGTTTGGTGAGAGAGCTTATGATCCTTGAGTCGTGGGCAAGAATTCTGGAGAGTTTGGTGACCATTGGAGCAGAAGAAAGCAACGAATCAAAGCGCACCATAGCGGGAGCCGAGACTATTAATGCCAATTTGAGGTATTTTTTAAATTTTTTTTTCAAAATTTTAAGGCCATATTCGGTGTCGAGAGGTCGGATTTAGGGGGGATAAGGGGTTGTTTCAAAGCTTTGTGGCTCGAGAGGTTCATCGACGGCAAAGTAGCCATTAGAGAAGACGACTAGGAGACGGTGCGGGGCGGGCAAGCGCCAGGGGCGTGGGAGGCAGCGCGTGAGTCACACACGCGCTAGGTGGAAAAGAAATGAAAGAAAAGAAAAAAATAGAAATAGGAAGAATTTTTCAAAACTCTAGAAAAAATTCAAGAAAATCTAGAATTTAATTTATGCCTTATTTTGGGAAAAATTTACTGGAAAATACTAAATTAATTATTTATTTTGTGATTTTATTATTATGGAAAATAGTGAAAAAATAGGAATTAAATCCGAAAAATAGCAAGGAAATTTCAAAAGTCTAGAAATATGATTTGAAGAATATTAGTGAAGAAAAAATGGGTTAAATGAGGGTTTAGGTATTTATTGTGAATTTTTGAGGAAATAAGGCTTAGAAAATAAGGAGAAATTATGAAAAATTATGAGGAGGTTAGGAAACTGATATTTTGAAATAAATTTGATGTTTAGGGACCCTTGAGGCCAAGGATTGAGAAATAGCACGTCTGGCACATCTCTCGAGGTCGACACGCTTATGAAGGTTAATTGATTTTGAAAGGTAAGTGTACTTCTATAAGTTTTGTATGGTTATGAGTGATATACCCTTAAGTAGGTACTTGGTACTACGTAAGTGATTTATGTCTCAAACCTCGATCCTCGAGAATGTTTTCATCATATTGACATGGGCTAATATGTATTAGTCACGTAGACTGCATACATTACATGACTATGAAATGCATATGTACAGGTTGATATCATTCATCACGCACATTTTTTCCGTTTGGGAGTACGAACTAGCACCGCTGCTTTACCAAAGGTGCCCCCACACACCTCGGCTTCGAAAGAGATGGTCGTAAAAATGGTGAGTAGCATGAGGGTGCAGTTAACCCCTACGAAGAAGTAAGACATTGCATACATGCATGATAAAACATTTTGTACCCTTACTTAGATGGTTCATAATTTAACTCGGGTTATGCCCTTGGAACATTCAAACGTTCGAGTTGGGACTTGCAATGAAGGTACGAAAATCGAAGAAGTGTAACGACACAAGTTGTCGTGAAATGAGCAGGTTGTGCCATGTTTTGTTTCAGCATAAAATTTTAAGTATTATGTACTATGTCATGACACGAATGTATGTTTTAAATCATATTTTGAAAGCTTATGTATAGCACCGAGTTTTGAAGAATTTTGTATCAAGAACCATGTTCAGTTACCAATGTATGAGATGCTATGTTCAGGTTCGATTCCAGCTTCCGCTTTATAAGATTCTATTTAAACTAAGTGTATGAATTGCATAGTCTTGCACTAGATAGGTTTATGAAAATTGTGGGAATGATTAAATTTAGCATGGGAAAAGGTTTCAAAATAAGAAAAAAAAAAAATAAGTCCCAAATTTTATAAGTTATAATACACACTAAGTAAGTGGGGTGTTACAGTTGGTATTAGAGCTCAACTAAGTAGAGAACCCAGTAAGAAGAATTTAGGTTGAACATTAGCGCTTATATTGAGAACCTTGGAGGATTAAAAATACCAACGCGAGGTCAATTAGGGGTACTAACAGGGATTATGATGGTAGGATGGCAGAAAATTTCTTGGAACAGGTGTTAGTTGATCACTGGGCGCATCGCCTTCCCACCAAGAACCCAGAACTTGATGAAGGCATTATGGAGAATTTAGTCCAGCTGGAAGATATTATTGATGATGTACCCCCTAGCTACCATCTCTGGATAAATTTAGTTCAGTTTCAAATGAATATGCTCATCGGTGTTTTAGAAGGCAGCCTGTAAGACTTTATCGAATGGGTCCGACAGGGCGAAGAATTTCTCGAATTCCATCTCTATTGTGAGCGAATTCGCGAACAATTTGCAGAGCTATATGTACAGGTGTTAGTAGAGGAATTTGATGAAGAATAGAAAGACCGAATCGAGGCTAAGGAGGAAGAAATTGTGCCTGTGCTCTGGATCGAAAATAACCCTCCTGAGTTCGAGGACACTAACTCCGAGGATGAGGTGGAGATAGAAAAAGTTAGAGATGACCTTGAAGGACCACCTTATGAGTTCGAGGACGAAAAAAACACCTGGATATGGTAGTCGTCCGGTTCAAAGTAGATATAACTAGAAGATTGTTTTAATTATCTTAATGAATCATGTAGTGCGTTAGCTATGCTTTAACGAACTAGGTAGTGTGTTAACTAGAATGTTTTGTGAGTAGTCGGATGTATATTATCTTTATAAGTCAGTGAAGGTTAAGCTTTAATGAATGATAAGACTTCGTAATCTAATCCAGAATGTTATTTTTTTTTTCTAGATGGTAAGCACCCGAAGGGAGTTAGGTGTAGGACCTAGTACATCCAACAGGAAAATGGGAGCAACTGACTTGACTAAATGAAGAAAATAATGGGAAGCATGATAGGGTTTATGCAAGGAACTTAATCTCAAGATAGCCGGGTAGTCAACATGCTCGACCTGTATCGCCGACAGAATCCTCCCATTTTCTAGGGGAGACTTAGAGCAAACCCCGGCGAAGGGGAATTCTGGATTGAACAAATGGAAAAGCTACTAGACTACTTACATTGCGTAGAAGAGGAGAAGGTTAACTATGACACCTTCATGCTTCAAGACGAGGCAAACAGATGGTGGAAGGGAATTAAGCGAGCAATGACTCAGCGAGCTAGGGCATCATATATCACCTGGGATCAATTCAAAGAACTTTTCGACGAGAAGTACTTTCCTCTAAGTTTGAGAGTGATGAAGGAGAGAGAATTTATGGAGTTAAGGCAAATCGGGGACATGACCGTAGCCCAGTACGAAGACCCCTTCAACCTGTTGATCAAGTACATGCCCATTTATGAAGGAGATGAAAGGATCAAAGCCCAAAAATTCTAAGGGGGACTAAATCTGAGGCTTTAGAGAGCCTTGAGCAGTGTAAGTACTCAGTCTTATGTAGAAGTGGTATTGCAAGCCGTCACCACTGAGGCTAATCTGAGCCGGATCGAAGCCATTCAACGAGAAAGTTAGCAAGCAAGCAGTCATAGAGCGAGCAAGAAGCTGGATCTGAAGAGGCCTAAGTTTAAGCCTAGTAATCCATGCCCAAAATGCCAAAAGTAGCACCTCGAGAAGTCGTGTCGACTAGGAACGAAAGGTTGCTACAATTGCGGAGAGAAAGGACATGTCAATCTGAACTGCCCCAAGAAAGGAATCACTTGTTACAACTGCCAGCAAATAGGACATTTTGCAAGGGACTGCTCCAAGCCGCGATAGATGAGTCAACCCTAGGGGTCATTAGGAAGTGCTAGGGTGTAGGGAAGGGTGTTCCATCTGACTCGGTAAGATACGACGGAAGACCTAGCCGTAATCGAAAGTACCATGTTTATATATGGTATTCCTATGCATGTCCTGATAGATTCAAGTGAAAGTCATTCATTCATTTCGCATGCATTTGCTGAAGTACTAGGAAAAAAATCGAAAAACTTGAACTGCCATATGATCTTGGCAAGCCCGATAGGGAAGTCTCTAGAAACCTTTTCAAGATATAAAAATAGGAAAATTCAGATAGGATAAGTTGAGTTCTTGATAGATTTAATCCTTCTGGAATTTTGAGATTTTGATGTGATTCTAGGAATGGATTTCCTAACTAAATACAATGCCTCATTGGATTGTAAGGCCAAGACAGTTAGTCTCAGGATTAGAGACTCAAATGTTAGGTTTTAAGGGCAAAAGAGGGAAAATGAAAGGAAATGGATTCAGCCCTAAAGGCTGAGAAATTATTACAAAAAAAGGGCATAGGGGTACTTGGCTTGTGTCAAAGGGAAAAACGAGGAACCTTTAAAAATAGAAGAAGTGCGAATCATTAGGGAGTTCGGGGATGTGTTTTCCGAAGAGTTGCCTAGATTGCCACCATAGAAAGAGATCGAGTTTTCAATAGAAATTGTGTCGAAGGCAATTTTGGTTTCCATACCCCCGTATAAAATGGCTCCCCTAGAGTTAAGAGAATTAAAGGCCCAACTTCAAGAACTGTTAGACAAGGGGTTCATCAGACTGAGCATGTCACCATGGGGGGCGTCAGTGCTCTTTGTTAAGAAAAGGGATGGAAGTTTGAGGATGTGTATAGATTATCGGCAGCTAAACAAGATAACTATCAAGAATAAATATCCACTTCCTAGAATAGAAGAGTTGTTTGACCAGTTATAAGGAGCCAAAGTCTTCTCAAAGATCGATTTGAGATCAGGGTACTACCAATTGAGGATCAAAGCAAAGTACGTTCCTAAGATAACTTTTCGTTCTGGGTATGGGTACTACGAATTTATGGTGATGCCTTTTAGGCTAACTAATGCCCCAGCAGCTTTTATGGATACCATGAACTGATTTTTCAGACTATTTTTGGACAAGTTTGTGATCATGTTTATAGACGACATACTAATATATACTCCCCATGAGAAAGAGCATGAATCACATTTAAGAGTAGTATTGCAAACATTACAAGAACATAAGCTTTATGCTAAATTCTCTAAGTATGAATTATGGTTAGACCAAGTGACATTTTTAGGGCATGTCATATGGCCGAAGGAATATCAGTAGACCCAACAAAGATAACGGCTGTGAAAGGTTGGAAACAACCTCAGTCTGTTACAGAAGTTAAGGGTTTCCTAGGATTAGCTGGTTATTATAGAAATTTCGTGGAAGGATTTTCTAGGATTGCAATGCCCCTCACCAAGTTAACCCAGAAGGGGGGTAAAGTTCGATTGGAATGAGCGGTACAAAGAAAGCTTTCATATGCTTAAGGATAAACTCACGATCGCTCTAGTACTGGCTATATCAAATGGGTCAGGAGGATTTATGGTGTATACTGACACCTCAAAGAACAGTTTGGGATGTCTGCTGATGCAGCACGGTAAGGTCATTGCCTATGGGTCCTAATAGCTTAAGAACCACAAGCGAAATTACCTAACCCATGATTTGGAGTTGGTAGCGGTGGTGTTCACATTAAAGATTTGGAGGCACTATTTATATGGCTAGAAGTTTAAAATGTTTACTGACCACAAGAGTTTAGAATACGTATTCTACAGAAAGATTTGAACATATGGAGCTGTTGAAAGATTATGACTGCACTATCTAATACCATCTAGGTAAAGCTAACGTTGTGGCTAATGCCCTAAACAGAAAAGCAACCACCTATATGGCTGGAATGATGGTATCCGAGTGGAAGCTAGTTAAGGCTTTTAGTCTGATGACAGTGGGAGTAGTTTCTCGAGGTAACTCTACTTACGTAGCTAGTCTCACTCTGCAACCAAAATTAATGGATCAAATACGACAGGCTTATTCAGAAGATTCCGGCATTAAGTCATGGGTTGATGAGCATGACGGGTAAAGAGACAAAAATTTGAGGTAAGAGAAAACATTATTCAATTTCAAGGAAGGATATATGTGCCTCGTGTGAAGGAATTACCACAAGTGATTTTGGGAGAAGCTCACCGATCCAGGTACTTGATACACCCTGGTGCCACTAAGATGTACAACGATTTAAAAGCAGTATACTGGTGGTCAAGAATGAAGAAAAGTGTGGCAAGGTACGTTAGTCAATGTGATACATGCCAGAGGATCAAGATCGAGCATCAAAAATCAGGTGGAAGTTTATAACCATTAGAAATCCCAAAATGGAAATGGGAACACATCACGATGGATTTTGTGATGGGATTGCCAAGAAGTCCTAAAGGAAATGATGCTATTTGGGTGATTATTGACAGATTGTCCAAGTCTGCTCATTTTCTGGCTATGAAAGTAGGCCAATCAATCAGTAAGCTAGCCTAGTAGTATCTCAACGAGATTATCAGGTTGCATGGGGTACCTATAAGTACTGTGTCAGACCGCGACCCAAGGTTCACTTATAGGTTTTGGGGAAGCCTACAAAAGTGTTTAGGTACTCAGCTTAGGTAAGTACAGCCTATCATCCAAAGAATGATGGTCAATCAGAAAGAACCATTCAGACTTTAGAAGATATGTTGCGAGCCTATGCTATTGACTTTTCGGGGAGTTGGGAGGAACATTTACCATTGGTAGAGTTCTCTTACAATAACAGCTATCATAGCAACATTGGAATGGCTCCATATGAAGCCTTATAAAGACGAAAATGTAGATCCCCGATATGCTGGACTGAGGTAGGAGAACATCAAATTTTGGGACCCAAAATAGTTCAGGAGACGTCAGGAAAGATAAAGATCATTCGAGAGAGAATCAAAGAAGCTTAGAATCGTCAAAAATCCTAAGTAGATACTAGAAGAAGGAGTTTGGAATTCCAAGTTGGTGACAAGGTTTATGTAAAGATATCTCCTCTAAGAATGGTAACTCAGAGCAATAAGAAAAAGGGCAACTTAAGTCCCAGGTATATAGGTCCGTGTGATATAGTGGAGAGAATTGGGCCAGTTGCTTATCAACTTGCTCTACCCATAGCCCTTTCAAACCTCCAAGATATATTTCACGTATCGCAACTCCGTAAGCATGAGCCAGATTCCTCTCAAGTAATGCCAACAAAAGCTATCAAGGTTCAAGAAAATCTTTCGTACCTTGAGAGACCGGTCAAAATTTTGGATCGTAGAGATCAACTTCTAAGGAACAAATCAATCCGACTAGTGCAAGTTCTGTGGAGAAACCCGGTAAGTGAAGAGATAACTTGGGAGCTAGAAGAAGACATAAAGATTAATTTTCCATACCTATTTTAGGACCCTATAGTCGGAATAAACGAAGAATAATCAAATTTCGAGGACAAAATTTTTGTAAGGAGGGGATAATGTAATACCCTGAAATGTCGTGAATAAATAAGCATAATTTTTGGTATACAGGCTATAGTAAAATTATTAGAATTTTAGTGTCTATTAGTGGATTTAATAGAGTTAAGATGCGTATAAATGGTATAGTATGTATAAATTATAAATACGTATATGTCTTGAAGGAATTAGTAAGTATGAGGTATAAAAACATATTTATATCATATAAAATATATAGTAAATAATGAGTTTAAACATGGTTATACTAGAAATTATATGTAAAGATTATGTATTAAAAATCATAATTTCCTTCAAATATGATTTTGATATGCTATTATATAAATTCGTATATATATATATATATGTAAAAGAAAATCAATATCAATCAGACGCAGTGGCCATGCTCTAGCTCCCGACTGAAGTAAGAAATCAGAGGGATAGGGAAAGTTAAGGCCGTAATGGCCTGTGGTATGGCGCTTAGGGCATGGGAGTGTCCTTGATGGGACAAGGCTCCACCGAAATTAGGCTATAAATAGCCGAGTTCAAGCAAGGGTTTCTCATTCAAATTTTACTTCAAATATCGGGTATTAAGGCAGTGTTTTGAGAGTTTGGTGAGAGAGCTTCTGATCCTTGAGTTGTGGGCAAGAATTCTAGAGAGTTTGGTTGCCATTAGAGCATAGGAAAGTAACGAATCGAATCTTGTTGGAAAATCGCGCCATCGCCGGAGTCGAGACTGTTAATGCCAATTTGATGTATTTTTTGATTTTTTTTTCAAAATTTTAAGGCCATGTTCGGTGTCGAGAGGTCGGATTTAGGGGGGAATAAGGGGTTGTTTCGAAGCTTGGGGGCTCGGGAGGGTCGTTGGCGGCGAAGTAGCCTCCAGAGAAGATGACCAGAAGACGGCGTGTGGCAGGGGCATGGGAGGCAGCTCGTGAGTTGCACACACACACCAGGTGGAAAAGAAAAGAAAAAAAAATAGAAATAGGAAGAATTTATCAAAAATCTGGAAAAAAATTCCAGAAAATCTAGAATTTAATTTATACCTTATTTTGGGAAAAATTTATTGAAAAATGCTAAATTAATTAATTATTTTATAATTTTTTATTTTGAAAAATAGAGAAAAATAGAAATTAAATCAAAAAAATAGCATGGAAATTTCAAAAGTCTAGAAATACTATTTGAAGAATATTAGTGCAGGAAAAATGGGTTAAATGAGGGTTTAGATATTTATTGTGAATTTTTGGGGAACTAAGACTTAGAAAATAAAGAGAAATTATGAAAAATTATGAGAAGGTTAGGAAACTGATATTTTGAAATAAATTTGATTTTTAGGGACCCTTGAGGCCAAGGATTGAGAAATAACACGTCTGGCACGTCTTTCAAGGTCGAAACTCTTATGAAGGTAGTTTGAATTTGAAAGGTAAATGTATTTCTATAAGTTTTGTATGGTTATAATTGATATACCCTTAAGTAGGTACTTGGTACTACGTAAGTGATTTATATCTCAAACCTCGATCCTCGGGAATATTTTCATCATATTGACATGCATTGATATGTATCCATCACGTAGATTGCATGCATGACATGACTATTAAATGCATATGTACACGTTGATATCATCGATCACACGTATTTTGTCCGTTTGGGAGTACGAACTGGCACCGCTACTTTACCAAGGGTGCCCCCACACACCTTGGCTTCGAAAGAGGTGGCCTTAAAAATGGTAAGTAGCATAAGGGTGCAGTTGACCCCTACGAAGAAGTAAGACATTGCATACGTGCATGATAAAATATTTTGTACCCTTACTTAGATAGTTCATCATCTAACTCGGGTTATGCCCCTGGAACATTCAAACGTTCCAGTTGAGACTTACAGTGAAGGTACGAAAATCGAAGAAGTGTAACGACACAAGTTGTCGAGAAATGAGCAAGTTGTACCATGTTTTGTTTCAGCATAGAAATTTCAAGTATTATGTACTATGTCATGACAAGAATGTATGTTTTAAGTCATATTTTGTATTAAGAACCATGTTCGGTTACCAATGTATGAGATGCTATGTTCAGGTTGAATTCCAGCTTCTGCTTTATAAGATTCTATTTAAACTAAGTGTATGAATTGCATAGTCTTGCACTAGATAGGTTTATGGAAATTGCAGGAATGATTAAATTTAGCATGTGAAAAGGTTTCAATAGAAAAAACAAAAGTCCCGAATTTCATAAGTTATAACATGCCCTGAGTAAGTGGGGTATTACACCCCATTTGAGAAGTCTAATGACTGGGAATTATCATTAAGAGATCCTTGTTACAAAGGTCAATTGTCACATATTCTTAACACTTAAAATGAAATTTTTAACAGGAAATCTATGGACTCATTCATATATAATGATTGGAGAGTTATGAATGAAGATATGATCTCAAAATATGAAAACACATTTGGTTATATTTATATATATTGCAAGAATAACATTATTAGTCCCATAATAATAAATGCCAGATGCCATCTAAATCTGGCGTTAGGGCATCGACACTAAGAATCTCTCACTTGCACTAATGATAATTTACAAGCTATAGGTCCTTATTGCATCGTCTGCTAGTATCTAATACCCATCTTCTTAAGATGGCTATCAAGATGACTCTGTGAAAGTGCTTTGGTCAGTGGGTCCGTGACATTCTTTAATGATGCGATCTTTTGTAGCCACGTGCTATGATCTCGCGGATCACATGGAAGTGCTGCTCGATGTGTTTGGACTTCTAGTGAGACCTGGACTCCCTTGCCTGTGCAATGGCTCCATTGTTGTCGTAATATAAGGATATCAACAACTCAATGGATGGGGCTACTTCAAGTTTAGTAGTGAACTTCCTCATCCAAACAACCTCCTTTGCAACATCTCATGCCACAACATATTTGGTTTCCGTAGTGGAGTCCATAGTTATTTCTTGTTCGGAACTCTTCTAGCTAACTACTCCTCCATTATAGATAAATACAAACCCAGATATAGACTTTCTATCATCCATATCAGATTGAAAATTTGAATCAGTGAACCCGTCTACATAGAGATCACCCTCTCCATACATCAATAACAAATCCTTAGTCCTTCTCAAGTACTTAAGGATACACTTTACTGTTGTCCAGTGTTCCATACTTGAATTGGACTGATATTTGATTATGATGCTCACAGCATATGCGATATAGGTCTTACAGATAGCATAGCATATATAAGGCTCTTCACAGCTAAGGCATAAGGGATTTTTACATGTTCTCTATCTTTTCGGGTGTCTTGGGACACATCCCTTTAGGTAGATGTATTCCGTGCCTGAAAGGTATAAAACCTTTTCTTAAAATTTTTCATACAAAACCTCTTTAGCATCTTTTCTATGTATAAACTTTGGGAGAGACCTATTAACCTCCTCGTTCTATCTTGATAGACGCGGATTCCCAAGATATAGGTCATATCTTCTAGATCCTTCATGGAGAACTTATTGGATAACCACAACTTAATTGACATCAACATGCCAATGTCATTCCCCATCAAGAGGATGTCATCCACATACAAGATTAAAAAAACTCATGCGCTCCTACAGACTATCTTGTATATAAACGGTTTATCCGAATTTCTAATGAAACCAAACTCTTTGATCTCATTATCAAAATGAATGTTCCAAAACCTTGAGGCTTGCTTAAGACCATAGATGGATCTCCTAAGCTTGCACACCTGATTGGCATTGGAAGACTCAAAACCACATGGTTGCTCCATGAATATATCTTCCTCAAGATAACCATTTAAGAAAGTTGTTTTGACATTCATTTACCAAATCTCATAATTGTAGCGTGCTGCTATGGCTAGCATCATTCTAATGTTTAAGCATCATAACCGGCTAAAACATCTCCTCATAATCAATACCATGTTTTTAACGATATCCTTTCGCCACCAGTAGTGTCTTGAAGGTTTGTACCTTCCCATAAGGACTAATCTTTCTCTTGTAGATGCATTTGCAGCCTATAGGAACTATTCCTTCAGGTGGATCCACTAGAGTCTAGACTTGGTTGGAATACATTGATTCCATCTTTGATTGCATAGCCTCTAACCATTTCTTAGAGTCAATGTCAGACACCACCTCTTCGTAGTTAGTAGGGTCAACATCTTGACCACTATCTGCATATAGAAATGCTTTATTTATCACCTCCATCACAAAACCATATTGTTCTGGAGGACGAGATACTCTACTAGATCTACATGCCTCATATGGAATGACAGTACTAGGTCCCAATAGATCTGGATTGACTTTTTCATTGGCTCGATTTGTGGTTCATAATACACTTCTTCTAATTCTATTTTCTTCCCGATGCTGCTTCCTTGAAGAAACTCTTTCTCCAAGAATGTGGCATCCCTACTTACCATCACTTTTTGGTCATTGGGAAAATAGAAGTAGTACCCTTTGCAATGCTCAGGGTACCCCACGAATCTTCCTTTGCTAGAACAAGATTCTAGCTTATCTATCTTAAGTTTCTTTACATAGGCAAGACAACCCCATATCCTTACAAGCTTAAGACTGGGTTGTTTTCCTGTCCACATCTCATATGGCGTACTCTCGACAGACTTACTAGGAGCCCTGTTATGGAGATAAATAGTTGTGTATAAAGCATAGCCCCACAGTGATAATGGTAGATCGACAAAGACGATCATTGATCGTACCATGTTCAACAGGGTATGGTTTCTTCTCTTAGAAACACCATTCAGCTGTGGAGTTATAGGAGGAGTTAACTAGGATATAATGCCATTAGTCTTGAGGTACTCATTAAACCTCGATCTGATTGAAGTATCTTAATGCTCTTTTAGGTCTAATTTTCTACTTCAGCCTAAAACTTCTTGAACTTTTCAAAGGATCCAGACTTATACTTCATCAAGTACACATAACCATACCGCGACAAGTCATCAGTAAAGGTTATAAAGTAGAGATAACCACCTCTTGCCATTATAGAGAACGACCCACGTACATCTATGTGGATTAACCCTAATAACTCACTGGCTCTCTACTTTATCCAACAAATGGTGACTTAGCCATTTTCTTGAGGAGACAGGATTTACAAGTTGGCCCTAGTTCAGAACCTACTAGATCAATTAATCATCTTTTGACTAATTCGCTAATCCATCTCTCATTTATGTGGCCTAGTGTAATACCCCGTATTACATAGTATTGGAAAATAAATAAATTTTGATTATTTGAAAGGACATCGGGTGGTCCGGGAAGCCCAAGGGTCGATTTTGAGAATTTAATTAATAAAATTTGTTGAATCAACGATAAGGAATGCGCCAGGACTTGAAGGCCAAGGGAGAGGGCATGAGATTGGTGAGTGTTTCGAGGTGAGACTAATGACTCTAGAAGTAGTTCGACCGGGAATAATTTTTGGAATAAATTCTGTATAACCCCAAATGGGTGCTAGTACCGAAAGGTTGTAGAGGACCCACGAGAAGCTGAGGGGACCCTAAGGATGGTTCGGTTTTGCGAGTAAGACAACCCTAATGCGTTTTCAGGTGGAATAAATGTCCCGTGCAGACGCAAGGATGAAATCGGTATTTTTGAGTAAAAATTGGATATTAATTTTCGAAGAAATCGAGTTGGGAGTGGCTTGATGATAATTAATTAAGGCCTGGGAGGGCTCAAGTGTAAATAATAAATTCTTAAGTGGAATTAATGAGAATAAGTGAGTCAAATGTGTAATTAACATATATATATATATGTACTCGTGGATTGCTGCCCAAGCCTTCCACAGTGCCCCTATTTTCTCTGATATTTGGAATCAAAATCGAGAAAGAGATAGCAGAAGGGAGGGGTTGAGAGAGTAATGCGAGGGATTAAGGGAGTGATCGGTTGAGGGCTGATCGGTGGCTGGGAACAGCATCGAAGGTGTGAGCAGCGGGAGGTAGCGGCGTCGGCCACGGCTGTTACAGTAAAAAGAGCAAGAGCAGCCACGACTGACGCAGGTGGAGGCAATAGCTGGCAGCGAGGCTCCCGATAGAGGCAAGCAATCAGCGATGACCAACGATGGCTGGAAGCTGCTGGAGGCGGCGGCGGAGGCTGCCCTGGCCGGTCGATAGTGCTAGTTTCGACTGGAGCAACAATAGCTGCGCTACGTGTAGGAAGTCCGGCAGTAACTCACGCTGGTGACAGCGGTCGTCAGAGGTCGTAGTGCGGCCGACAGAGATGGCGGTGGCCGGCGAAGGCCTGGCCAAGTGGAGTGGCCAGCGCTAGTGCACGCTGGGGGTGCATGAGGAAGACGATGAATAGGAGCTGAGCGCGGGAGAAGAAAGGAAGGAGAAGAAAAAAAGAAAAGAAAAAAGAAAAAGGAAAAAAAGAATAAGAAGATTGAGAAAAAATTGGGAAAAATGTTAGAAAATTCTCGAAAAATTATAAAAATTTTTAAAAATTAAATTAGGGCTTGAGAAGCATTCCGAAGGCTCGAAAATGGGATTTTGGACATGAGATGGCAATCAAGGAGGCAAGGCCGATGTGGGCATTTGGTCGAATTTCTCCCCAGATGAGTCGAGATAAATTAATATTTTCTTCCCAAGTAAATATTTCATTAAGCGAGTTAATGTGAAATAATTATTTGTTGGATTAAACCCTATGTTGGGGTTGCTTAAAAATTTGTTGATGGATGGTTTTGGCAGTGTGTGGTGAACTTGAGGGCATTGGTTTAATATCAGATGTTAATGGAGTTGAGTTTGGGTGTGTTTGCATCTAGGTTTGACTGGGAAGACAGTGATCCTAAAAGAGTTTGAGGTTCAGGCTGGAGTTCGTGTCGAGGCAAAAGAGGCTTCAAGCCAAGTAAGGGATAACCCCAAGTGCAGGGGGATCTTGCTTGCATTTGTAAGTGTTTCTTTATGAGTTATATGTAGTGGTTAACATCTGCATGATATGTGTCCTAGTCTACCTATGGCCATATGGAGGATTAGTGTTGTGGGAAGGGTTGGTCGGTGCCTTAACCTAAGGAGGTTATGAGGGCATGGAAGAGTACCCATTTGCATTGCATTTTGCATTACATGTTCTCTCATACTTCATTTATTTATGCATTGCACCCTTACTAAGTTTTTATGACTCATAAGGTTTTACCTCATGTTTTAGATGGTGTAAGTCCAGATGCAAGCAGGGATGGTGCCGGGAGACTGTTGTGGCAACTAGCAGTGTTTCCCAAGTTTATGTATTTTATTATCTCTTGTATGTATTCATGTGGTGGTATGTATATATACCCTGGTGTGTAATGAATATGTTGGAGTGCTAGATGTATCGAGTTGTTGTAATTATCATAAAGTGATAGGTGTTTGTGAGATTGTTTATTGTTTATGGCTTTAATTAGTGGAGCCAAGTTTTGGATCGAGTAAGGATCAAAAAGGTATGTTCCCATAAATCCCCAGTACTTAGTGGATGGTTCATGTGCTAGCTTTGTGCCTAGGTCACCTTTGGCTTGCTATGAAGCGAGATGAAGAAAGTTGAAGCTCACTCGGGTTTTGGGTCCCGGTTCGATGTATTCTTGTCTATGTTTGGGACCGATGCCTCGAGTGGAGCGAAGGAAAGGACAAAGCCTATTCCACACCTAGGGCGTTTCCCGTTGAAACATAGTCCAACTCTTCAATTGTGGTTCGTCAGGTGAGTAACTCAATCGATTATTTATCGGTGGAGCCCATAAGTGGGAGCGAGTCATTACACTTAGTCTAAGATACCATAAGTGTTTAAGGTTAACACCGTCATCACGAGAACGCTTCCCGCTGCTAGTGGATGCAACATTTACATCCCTCTATCTAACACTTTGATGCAACTCTAAAACATAAAGACCATTCACCATAATGCCTATGCCAACCATATCATTACCATAATGAATACGACATACATTGGAAGTAAAAGATAGGTTATAACCATCCCTCAAAAGTCTCGGAATGGACACTACATTTCGAAAAACATTAAGTAAATATAAGAAGTCTTTAAGAGTTAATACAAGACCAGAATTAAGAGTAATAAAGTTGTCCCTATTGCTAATGGCTCTACAAGAGCTCCATTTCCCACACGGAATACAACTTCCCGCTTCTCAAGTGACCTACTCTTCACGAGATCCTGCATACAAACACAAGTATGAGAAGTTGCACCTGAATCAAGAATCCAAAAAATGGGAGAATGACCAATCACATTGATCATCTCAATGACATATAAGAAAAATGTACTTGATCCCTAATTATCAAACCACTTGACCTTCAAGCTAGCAAGATACTCTGGGCAGTTCTTCTCCAATGCCCATCTTTCTAGCAGTGGAAACATTTTTCCCTTGATCCCTTCTCTTTGTGCTTTCTCTTGGAAACTTCCTTTTTCAGCCTGAGCTTATTCTTCTTAGATAAAGAACTCTTCTCTTCTTAGAAGATCTTGAAGGTGAGGCTACGACAAGAACTCTTTCTTGTCTCTTTCCTTTGATTTGGTCTTGGAAAGTTGTCAACATGTTTAACAACTCCAGGAGTGAGCACTCAAACTTGTTCATGTTAAAGTTGAGAATAAAAAGGGTGAAAGATTCTGGGAGTGACTGGAGGATAAGGTTAATCGGTAGCTTAGCAACCATGTAGAAACCCAACACTTTAAGTTGACCAAACAAATTGATCATCTTGAGTATGTTGTCTCCCACATCAGTGCCTTCTGTCATCTTGGCCTTGAACAATTACTTAGATATCTCATATCTAACCGTTCGACTATGTTCCCTATAGAGCTCTTGTAGATTCAAAATCATGCTACGAGCGTCAGTCATGTGCTCATGTTGACATTGGAGCTCATTGGTCATAGATGCCAAGACATACGTCCTAGCCCTCAAGTCTTGATCCCTCATTTCTTCCCATCTAAACTGTTCCTCCTCACTAGAGCCCTCAGGAAGAGATTCAGGGACATTGTTCCAAGACATCAAGAATTTTCTCTGTACCCAAAACAAGTTTTAGATTGCAAAGCTAATCTTTGTAGTCAGGTCTAGTTAAAGTGCTTTTGTCCAAATGACGCACGATAGGGTTTGAAAGTGCCATTTTTGAAAATGCTACATAAATAAATAAATGATTGTTAGATTGATTTATCTTGCAAAATCCACTTAGTTTCGGTCTCAAACCAAATGGTACCTCTCACTTAATTTGTCAAATCTCACACTTCCCATGGTGGTAAACGCAAATCCTCGAGGCAACTCATGATGGGTGATCAAGTTCTCTCCTACACGAATACCCCTTAACACTTTGGTGGTATGTTGGGATACCCACATATTTGCGTAGGGAACTCTTACCTATCACATCTCATGTGAGGTTCGATCCATTGACCCATATGCCACCTATTCCTCAATGCTTTGGTGGTATGTTGGAGAGTCACATACATAGACAAGATCCACCGTCTCAGTCAGCGATCCACTTGAAACATCTATGACCTCAACACTTTGGTGGTATGTTGGCCATATCTGTGTGGGGTAACCAGTAACATCTCATGCTTAAATAGGAAATTCAATCAACTCTCATGGAATGCACCCTCAACACTTTGGTGGTATGTTGGGCACACCTAATCAAGCATCGAATTCTTACGACGGTGGAGGGTCACGTCAAATCTTATTTATCGTATCTATTAGTTTGCATGGTTAGGAAGATTTGGATCTTTATTTTAAAGGTCTCATTTTGCACATGCATTTAAGTTTTTTCTTTATGTATTTCATACATAAATTAACTCATGCATTCAAAATAAATTCATAATCTATTTTTGAGGTTTCACTTTGCACATGCATTAAATTTTCCTTTATGTATCTCATACACAAATAAATTTAAGCATACAAAGTGGGGTGATCATGGACTTTTAGCTAATTGATTAAATTTGAGTCTCTAGACTTAATCAATAGCATCAATAAGGGATCAAACATAAAGCGGACATCACCCATCTCATGGGAAATCTCCTTGCGGCCTTTTTGCTCCTCGAGTCACCAACTCTTGATGGCTCTTTTATTTCACAAGAAATTTGTACTATACATTTTTCCTACTAAAATGAAAATACGAGGAGACTTATGTCTCATTACATTCCCAAAAACAGAATGAACTAAATTATGTCATACATCCATTCATTCATACAATAATATTGTATAAGTCCATGATCACCCTTCCAATTCAATCTCATTGAATATTATGGTGATTTAAGATTAATATAATATGCTTCATTTTTTTGGTCATTGATATCTCATATCATGAGCATTAATTGGTTCTACATCATATGAACCACATTGCAAAAAGATAGAAATTGAAGAATCCCAATATTTCAGACTGGGCTGAAAAATGGTCAACAGTTACAAGACAAACTATCGACGATTTTTGGGTTCTACTCGGAACGGTTGACAAAAGTTGCATGTTGACCATTTTTGGGTTTTGCTGAAAAAGGTCAACAGTTCTTCCAATCGATCGATAGTTCACCAAGGAAAAAGTCTAGAACTATTGACCGATGGATTCAGGCTATCAACCAGTAGATTCCAAATCTGCAAAACATAGAGCATTTTCCAATTCAAAACACATACACATTGCACTAACAACTTCTAGGACATGAAAATGAGACAAGACTCTGATACCACTAATGAGAAACACCAACTATTGGAGTATCAATGCAAGGGTTTAACTAGATTTTCAAAACTTTTTTGAAAAACCAATAAAATGGCAGC
The DNA here is from genome assembly GCA_036245055.1 of Diospyros kaki. Taxonomy (NCBI): domain Eukaryota; kingdom Viridiplantae; phylum Streptophyta; class Magnoliopsida; order Ericales; family Ebenaceae; genus Diospyros; species Diospyros kaki. Next base: position 13,653,891 of record BSEG01000003.1, read on the forward strand.
GGAAACATAAATCCAAATCACCTTGGAAGACTCATTTCTATACCCATATGCTAACCAAAAACTAAACCATGCTATAGGGAGTTTAGTAGATATACCTTTCAACTCTTGAAGGTCGATGTAGAGGCTGAAATCCTTCGATGCAGCAACTCCTTGCTTCCGAACATCTCTTGAACAACCTTTCGGTTAGACCAAATCATCTCTCAAAAACACAGGAGGCTTAGCCAATCCACGCTGGTGAATCCCAACACTCTTTCTTTGTGCTAGACAGAGAGAGTAAGGGAGATTAGAGTTGGAAATGAAATGGGTTCAAGATAAAAGAGGCTTCTCAAGCTTGATAGTCTCACTTTCAAGAACAACAAGCGACAATAGCTATGAGGAAACAAGAATGAGTAATGGGAGTTAGGGTTTTTGGATAGGGAGAAGAATAGCAAGAATGACTGGGAGAAAATGAGACAATACCTACTCTAGTCGTATATCTTTGTGAGCACAAATGCAAGTTTATATATTCTCCCAAAATGGAAACCCTAGGGCACACCCAAAAGAGGGAAATTCGACAAATGGTCATAGGAGAGAGATAGGAGACCAAGGGATGACAAGGAGGACGCACGCCTTCGAGCCTCTCATCCTCCCATTATCCCTCCAAGCCACGTGTCCTTCTTTTCGTTGCAGACGATGACAAACAGTCATGCATTCTACTAACAAAATTGGTAGAAACTATCGACAGTTTTCCAAGGATGTCAACCGTTTTTGGTCCCCTTTTACAAACTTTCATAAATTGCATCTAGGCCCACTATTAACACTTAATAGCACTTTAATTATCTCATAATGACACTAAAGCCCCTGTTAACTCTTAACGACATGCTTGTCAACTCTTAACGATTGATCCTTATTAATTAATCATTTAAACCAATCCGTTAACTCTAGCGGTAACGTCATTAACTCTTAATGACTGTTTTAGCCTTAATCACTTAGTCAACTATCACACTTAGATATGTGTGTGACCTTCTAGGTTCACTACTAAGTAGCATTTAGGACACATCAAACTCTTTGAGATTGACCAAACATTTTGGTTTACAACGAGGATCTCTCCATCTTCTCGATGTACCTCGAAAGACCCTGAGTGATAACTAGCATTATGTCAGGGCGATCGTACCAGTAATGAAGTCTTATTTCAGAATATAACCTATTTAGACTTTCAATTCCCATGTACTATAATCTCTCCATCAGTTATTAACCTGATCGAGTGAGAGTCATGGACTAAACAAACTCACTAACTTAATAACTATGCCAAAATCAATATTGTGAGATTGAGATGACACATCGAAACTCTTTCCAACATTGGAACATTTTCCAATCAAGTGTACTCTGGTTAGGGGTTTCTACAATCAAGACCACCATTGATCGCATAGGATGTTTACCTCATACTAGAGGTCGATGGATCCCATTAGCAATCACCTGCCTCCATATGCCACTGCACAGGGACCACACAATGCATCTCCCACCCAATAATCGGATGGTTCTTAGCAACGAGAAATCCTTGCCACCAACATACAAGACAATTGTGTTGCCTTCAGTTTAAGGACCAGTAACACAATCGAAGCCTGTGATAGACCATAAATTCTCCCAGCCATGTGATCTATCACGTGTGTCACATTCAATAAGTGTTCCACTAACACCTACCCACATATATACTATATCTATCTCATGGATTATGGCATGTGACTCACCATCTTTTATCATTAGCATCTCATACTAATCAAAGGTAGTATTCTATGTATCAATTCGTACTCGACTAATCATAGTCCCATATGAGAAGTCTAAAGACTAGGAATTATCATTAGGACATCTTTATTACAAAGGTTAATTGTCACATATTCTTAACACTTAAGAATAAGACTTTCAACAAAAAATCTAGGGACTCATTCATATATAATGATTGGAGAGCTATGAATGAAGATATGACCTCAAAATATGAAAGCACATTTTGTTACATATATATATATATATATTGCAAGAATTACATCATTAGTCTCATAGTAATAAATGCCAAATGCCATCTAAATCTAGCTTTAGGGCACCAACACTAATATTCCTAGCATTTAAACACTTTTAAAATTTTTTCATAAACATTTTCATGCAAAGCTTGATGCAAAATTTTCATGGCTTTGATATTTAAAACAAAACAGTTTTTGTCATCTTCAGTCCAATTAGATTTTCATTTTGAAATTCCAAATCTTAAAATCAATGGATGTTAATAAAATACAAATTATTTTTCTCAAAAAATCACAACATAAACCATCAAAATAAGGAGACTTATCTATAGGATAACCTTCCTTAAACATGAAAGCCCTCATGAATGCCATGAATCCCTCATTAGGTTGTTAAAATTGGAAAAAAAATAGATAAGCTCTGATACTAATTGTTAGGTTTATTCAAATATGTCATCACACACCCAAAGGAAGGGCAAATTGGGTGTTTTACAAATTAATTTTAAATTTATAAAATTTTTCTTGAAATGAGATTTTAGTGCAACAGAATAGTAAATGTAAAATGAAGTTTACGAAACTTGAAAAGTCTAAAGTAAGAAAGAAATCAACACATGAGATTTATATTGGTTTTGTAGTGACCCCATTCTTGGAAATCCCACTACTAGGGGAAATCGGAGAGAAAGTCGCCAAGAGTATCAGCATAAACATGACTTAAATAAAAACATTCATGTCATTCTCATTAAACAACAGAAGCTAACATTGTAACGAGCAAAAAATTTCTCTCATTTTTTTTTTTTCACACAGCAGAATCAAAATAAATATTATAAACCATAAATTCATTTAATACAATTATTAAGGGGTTATTCATCCATAATTCCCATAAAGTTCAATGAAGTTCAACATAATAAAATATAACAATTTTGCCCCTACACCTAAAATACTCTCAAAGACTTTTTCGGTCGGAATTGATCTATACATAAGTCTACCTAATGAGGATCAAGCTTCACTAGACTCACCCTCAACCTTTGCTTTCCCTTTACCTGGAATGATGTGAAAAGCAAGTATGAGCCACAAGGCTCAAAAGTAAAATTTTAAAATGGACGAAAATCAATAGGAATCGAAACAAGTGATAGATTTACTTATTTACATTAAACACACCCATGCTTCATCATATCATATAAAATGTAAACATTCATAAATGCACACATATGGCCCTTTGGCCCACATAAGTAATACTAGCACTAAGGCTTAAAAAAACATACTTGACTTATGGTCATATACTTGTAAATATAAACATGAAACATTAAATTGTGGATCAAAATTCTTCCTCTAGTCAGACTTACATCTACCAAGCTTCCGAGCTAAAACTCCCTCCAGTCAGGCTTTCGCTTACCAAACTTAAGGGTATACCCCGCAGACATTGTTCGCCGCACACATTATAATAATGACACAATAATTATTATGCACACATATAAAGAATCCATAAACATATAAATAAATTCATGCATGACCACATGTTACTCATATCATCGTGTCATGGATGCATCTTTTCAACATATATAGCCTCAATAACGTTCAACCATAACATAAATTTGAATTAATTTACAAATGAACTACCAACACAATTTATGAAGCATCGTGACATTAAGTTTGATAGATTGCAACATCACATATTATGCATACCTTAATTTCACAATGCATGTGTGGAAGGAAGGAACTGAATGGAGAAGATGGCACTACGTACATAACATATTATTTATAAATTCTAGACACATTTCACTGCCCATCTTCCCCTTTTTACTTTGCACTAAAATAATATATATATATATATATATCTAAGCCATGCAGTGCACGTCACCCCTGCTTCATAACTTCTTTGATATAATTATAATGAATATAATATATATTACATAGTTTATATATATACAACACATTTATACATATACATATATATGTATATTGCAATTGGACCTTGGAGATCAAATTTACAATTTGATGCACCCAAGCAAAATCATGCGCCTCTACATCCTTGTCTCCTCTACTAAATTTTTAATTATTATATGTAATATTATATAACATTCATATGTAAATATAATACATATATTACATGTTTATATATATATATAGACAAACTATACATGACCACCCTACTTTTAGATTGTCTTCTGCTTTTCTTTATTTTCTTATTATTCCTCTTTTTAATTTAACACATGATACATACTTAGTATTATAATGATATTTTATTAACTTTAAATACCCAATCAAGACATTACAAGAACACTAGTGCCTCAAAAATATTAATAAATTAAATAATTAAACTTATATGTATTATGAAATTATACATACCATTTGAACAAAGTATCATGAAATAATTATGATTCCTCAAGGATCCAACAGTTACAAAAGCATAGATCATTAAAAGAAGAACATCTTTTCTTTAAAAATATAACACAGATCAAAACTTTATTTATGCTTTTGAACAAAATTCATCAAATATTCCAATAAGACCAACAAGATTAGACTGATAGGATAGGTAGAATCATAATATCAAATTTATCTAAAAATAAAAATTTCAAAAACAAAAATTTAATTAGCAATGACAAAGCTATACTGAAGAGGTAAATCGAGAGATATGCCCAAATGATCAGGGTGGTAGACTTTAGCACTATTAATATCACTTCTAAAATCCTCCCCCAGAAGGAAGCATTTTGCTTTCTCTAGGAATCGAACCCACACTAGGAACCTCTAGACAAGCTTTTAGCCTACCCCTTTACCACTTGGCTATGTCTCTGAGGGCATGCTTTTCTTTTTTTAATAATACATAAATTATATCATAATATATAATATATACATAAATATATGAATATGCCCATGAACCAGTGTTTATTCTTCCACTCTTTTTCTTTTCCATTGTCTCCCATTTAAAATTCCTCCTTGCCAACACAATAGTCTCCGACCTTCACGTTTGTCTCCCACCTTTGCCAACCCATTCTTCTCCATCATTCCCTCCACCTTCCACTCATTAGGTTAAATTTCATCTTCTTTGATATGACATTAAAAATCTTATATTAAATAAAAAAATTTGAAAATATATTAAATTAAAATTTTAATTTCAAATGCCTAGCCAATGACTCGAACGCCAGACCTCTTGGTGCTTGTGCGCACATGTGATCGCCTGATCTACAAAGATTTCTGTTTTGTAAGTGTACTAATAATTTATATACTAATCTTATCTTCCTTCACTAAAAAATAAAATTTAACATTTTACTCCTGAGGCTTGAACCTTCAACCTATCATTTTCCTTGAAACCACTCAAATAAGCACTCAATTACAAAGCTCATTCTTTAAATATATGCAACAATTAAATTTATACTAAATGATCTCCCACAAATAACCAATAAATCATAGACAAGTTATTTTAAATACAAAAATTAATTTTTGTAAAATACTGGAATGTTCCAAACATAATATGTACAACACTATTCATTTAACGAACACTTTAGGGCTTAACCACCCATACATCTGAAAAAGGGAAACTAAAATCTAAATACAAAGTTAAACTAATATCTTCAGCCCTCAAAAATATTCCCATGGACCTTTTGGTACGGATTGCTCTGTGCACATCATTACCCCATGAGAATCAAGCTTCATTGGGCTCGCCCCCTTCCTTAACTTTCCCCTTAATTGGAATGACGCCAAAATAAGTATGAGCTACAAGACTCAACAAATATAATTTAAAGAGACATGAAGCAATAGGAACCAAATTAAAATAAAATCACTTGCTACATTACATGCACCCATATTATGCTTCCCACAACATATAAAAATGAATACATGAATACCTATGCTCACATACGGTCGCTGAAACGAAGAAGCAGAACCTCTATAGCTTATACCCTCACCCTTCTTGTAGCTTCGAATATCAAGAAGAAAAAACGAGAGAAAGAGATGAAGGAAGAAGAAGAAAAAGGTGAAGAAACTTGCATGCCAAACTCTAGAAAATATCTCCAAATTGCATCTCTTATATGTGTATATATATATAGCCACATATTTTCCTCAATTTTGACTTTTCAATATTTATCTTTAATCCTATTTTCTTTCTTTGACTTTTCAACAATCCTTACACTTCTTTTGCTCAACTTTTCAACATACATCAATTTTTATTTATTTTAACTTTTCAAACTTAACATATAACTTCTCAAAGCATTGATCAAATAATGACAAAATACAACACACATAAAAAGGATGACAAAACATCCTAAACCAGCTAATGGGTCGTTACAAGTTTGGCTTAACCAACCTACTCTACTACCTTTAACTCCTCACTATAGGTTTTCAAAATCACTAAAACCTCCTATTTAACCAAGTAAGCCTTCTAGCAAAACTGCTAAAAATTACAACCTCTTACTTATACAGAAATAGGACTTCCAGTACAACTTCTAGGAAATACAATAGTAAGTTAGAATGAAATGATCTAAGAGATATAAACTCTTAGTTACAATGCTCTCAAATAAAAAAAGAAAGGGTAAAACAAAATAATATAACTGATATCTATAGCCTTTTGAGAGAAAAATAAAAGCATAAGCAGTTGTGAGAAAATAATTCTTGTAAACTTTAATCACTTCATTTCTATCCATTAGCTTTTCTAGTGCATCATTGGGATGATATTTATAGGTTTCTCTTGTGTTTTGAAGAATATGGTCGTTGGAGAAAAAAAGCCTACAAAAACTAGTCGTTAAAACACGTTAGTGAAGGAAAAGATCGATAATTTTACCAAACAGGTCAACTATTTTCTTTAAAAAATTTGAAGCACATAACGGCTTTGGGTAAACAGTTGACTCTTTTATATATAAGTCAACTTCTTTGACAAACAATTGACAATTTGAAACAAGAAATTGATAGATTTGAGAGAAAGTCAACACTATACAATCAATGTTGACAAAATTTAAACTTACAAACAGTCGACCAAGGGCATAAAAATTTTCTATCGATTGTTTTAAGGACTGTTGCCTATTTTTAGCCAAAGGCTATAAACAGTGCTAAAAACAGTTGATTGCTTTCACAAGAAAGACGACAATTTTGTTCATATGTTTAGCCCAAATGACTAAGGCATAAAATGATCGACAATTTTCCCAATATGGCCGACACATTTGTCTTATACTTTTAAAAGATGTAAATGATTTTAAAAGAATTCTTAACACATCTCATACAAAAAATCATTTGATTTCAAAATCATATTTCTTAAATGAAAAGATGATGATTTCTAATATTAAAAGATTAACACTAAGAATTTTATAAGAATTGACAAAATATTTAGTGTAACGGCCTGCCTCCCAGAACCCCTACCGCATATAGAGGATCTGTGAGAAGGTCATTATTTGAGTGATATCAAACGAAAACACAACTAAAACTCACACACAACTCTTTTAGAAACCATAACTTTTAACATCCATAACATTTCATAACCGTCTTTACATAATCATTCACAACTTGAGCCTATCTGGGCTTACATGACATACATCCACCGTAAACACATAAAAATATTATTTCAACCAAACACACGACACCCAAGACCTAGTCTTGGGAGGACTCTGAACTTACTATCATGACTCGAAGATCTGGGCCCAACTCTATCGAATGGACCTGCGATCTCAGGATACTTCTACTTGGAATGATGGAAAGCAAACGTGAGTCATAAGACTCAGCAAGCTCTAGAAAGAAATGCAGTAGATTAAAGACATAACTATTCCCATAACATCTCATGCAATTTATGCCAATGCAACAACACACCGTGTCATGATCCTTACGTGCCTTACTTCTAAATGCATAACATAAAATTAATTGCACATAACACACATATTGGCACCCAAGTCCCGCATACAAACCTGTTGCAGTTTAATATAGGCTACCATATCATTATTCATGACCTGTCTTTTCCTGTCCTTCATAACATGTGTATAGCATGAGACCATTCAATCTTAAGTTTGGAACCCGCACTCCCCGGCTAATTTACCGGGACCATGCCTCGCAATCCACCCATATCATAGCCTTGCATTCCCCGGTTAACCTACCGGGTCCCATGCTATCATCAAAATCACTCTCCTCACCATGCAATGCAACACATAAGAAATGCAATGGCATCTGTAGCATAAACGTGATGTCAAGGCCCCCAGAAACCAAGTATCAGGCCATGCTATGCCCGCATAAGAATACACACATGTGAAATGCTTCTAAATGCATTGGCTCGCCTAGGGAACCCAAGTTGGCTCTTAGACCAACCGGGTCATGCAAATGCTCACACATCCCATCACATATAAAGCATGTCCCTCACAATGAATGCAACCCAACCCCATGCAGCACACATATCATGATATGCACAAACCAATACGAGAATCTGATAGTACTAGCTCTTCTGGCCCATCTAACGCTTATCGCAATAGTCGATGACTGGCGCTCATACATCCAACCATTAACTACCATGACCCACGGTTAACAGTTAGTGGCTTTGGACCCCATACCCTTAAGACACACATAGTCAACATTAGATTTATATCTTTCAGACTTATCATCACATAACATTTCTTCATAACTCTTCATGTACATAGCCACATAAACATCAATATACCCTTCTCGATCTTGCTTCATCCCATACCTAAAAACCATCTCAATATGCATGTTACCACATTACACTTTTTCCAGTAAGACTCTTCACGTAGCCTAATTAAACCATAGTCCAATCTTCTAAGAACCTAACCCAATAGGTTCAGCATCTTTCCCAAAGGAAAACAAAGTGATACGAAGCCCCGTGACAAACGAAATGAATGACACCAAGACATCATTTACTTAACTTATTTAATCCCCAATAAACCCATTACTAACATACAAGTTATGGAATGGTTGTCATGCGGATTATCATTATTACTGCGTGAAACAGAGTTGCAGTGAGGGAGGGCATAAAATATGAGAAACTACAGAGACTTTTGCAAGAAATTAAGAACATGAGGAAAGGGTTAGGAGCTTGCCTGAAATCGGTTGATTCCTGCTTCTTTTGTGCTCCTGTTGCGAAGTAAAACGTTCTACATGAAATAACAAACTTGCAGCTCCAATTAATTAAATCTAACCGTGTAATCTGCATAAACTAACCGTACAAAATCTATAATTTAAATGTATGATATTTCTAGTAATTTTACCTACTTACCTGAATATTTTAAACATCAAATAATGCCAAGATTCCCTATTTTTCCCATAATTTCTCCCATTTTCTTCCTCTATGCGCGGCTCCTTCCTCTTCCTCAGCTTTCCCACTCTCCTCTGTCTTTGAAATGGCCAAAATTAGCCTTAAATTAGCCCAAAAATGAAGCTTAGTGGCCAAGGCAGGAGGGGCTCCCAGCGCGCGCCACGTGGCGTGCTTGCAGCCTCGCAAGGCTACCACTGCCCCAGTCCGAAACGACGTCGTTTCAGGCTGGCCTTGCTGATTAAAATCAGCATTTTTCCTCTAGCGCGCACGCCCTCCCGCGGAATCGAACCCACAACCCCAGCTATCAACCACGCGCACGTGACCAGTTGGGCTGGCTGCTCCCTCATTATAAAAGCACCCCCCATTAATTATAAAGAAATCTCATAACAATTTCCCAAAATTACATCAGCACCCCAGAGCTTCCAAAAATACACACACACACACACCCCGGACTCCAATTTTCACTTATTTCACTTACATTCCAAATTTTCAAAAATTCACCCAAATTAATTTATTTTAATCTTTTCATAACTATTTTTTAAATAAAATAATTAATTATCTTAATTTCTTATTTCCTCAAAACAACATAAATGAATACTTTCTCTTAAATCTTCAAATTTTCAATGATAACCTCAAACACCGGTGTTAATAATTATTATTTATCTCTAAATTTTGTGTTGTTACATTTAGAACAACCAACATTTTTAGGCAATAAATGAAATTTTCAATTTTCAATTTTAGGAATATATACTTTATTTTCATTATGAACATGTAGATAACATGAAAATATTTTCATCATAATTTTTTTCCATTATCAGAGTATTTTCCATCAAAGAAATTTAACATGGTGATTATCATCAACAAGTAATCAGGAGATTCTTCAACATTAAAATATTATCAAAAGCAAAATAATTTTGACACATTTCATACAATAATTCATTTGATTTCAAAATAAATTTTCTTTGATGCTATAATGTTATTTTTCAAGTCTCAGTTGCTTGGGTTGTCCATTCTTATCTATCCACTACTCCAAGTTTCCTGCCTAATCTGTAGTTTGTTTAATTTCATCCCACAGACTTATTTGCAACTGTATCTGCACTACAACCATTGTCTTATCATGCGGTTTTGCCTTGAGGGTCAATTCTACAAATTCCTTAGTTAAAGTTTGTAAATGGACATCCTGACAAGCTCCAAACATAAAACTCTTCCTTCTTAGTACATATGGCACCACATTTGCTTGCCCAGGTCGGTATTGGACGGTACAGTCGTAATCCTTTAGAAGTTCCATCCACATTCGTTGACGATAATTTAAATCCCGTTGGGAGAAGAAATACTTTAAAGTCTGATGATCCACATATATAACAAATTTCTCTCCACATAGATAATGTCGCCATAGTTTCCGGGTATGTACCATGGCTATTAATTCCAAATCATACACTCGGTAATTCTTTTCATGAGGGCGTAGTTGTCGAGACCCGTATAAAATTACTATCTCATGTTGCAACAGCACGCATGTTAATTCTATTCTCGAGGCATCTGTGTACACCTCATATCCTTTGAAATCTTGAGGTATCCCCAGCATCGATGTTGTTGTCAATCTGAACTTAAGTTCTTAAAAGCTCTTTTCACAACACTCATCCCAAACAAACTTAACCCCTTTCCGAGTTAATTGAATTAGTGGAGAGGCAATGCTTGAGAATTTCTCGATGAACTTGCGATAATATCCTGTCAATCCAAGGAAACTTCTTACTTCAAGAACAGTAGTGGGTTGCGACCACCTTTTTATTGTCTTTACCTTCGCACAAATCCATAAATGTTGCTGATGCATTGGTCAAACCAAACGGTATCACTAGATATTCATAGTGACCATACTGTGACTAGAACGTTGTCTTAGGAACATTCTCCTCTTTAATCTTCAATTGGTAATACCCTGACCGCAAGTCAATCTTAGAGAATATTCGAGCCCCTTGCAATTGGTCAAACAAATCATCTATCATGGGTAACGGATACTTGTTTTTAATAGTTATCTTGTTTATAGCACGATAATCAATAAACATTCTTAAACTTCCATCCTCTTTGTGCACAAGTAACACCTATGCACCCCAAGGCGACACACTAGGGCGAATAAAACCTGTCCAACAAGTCTTGTAACTTTATTTTGAGTTCCTATAGCTTAGTGGGGGCCATTCTGTAGGGTGAAATAGATATAGGGTTTGATTAGGCTTCAAGAATCAAATCAATGGTAAATTTGATTTCTCTATTTGGAGGCAAACTCGATAAATCCTTTGAAAACGCATTCAGGTATTTTTTTACAACTTCCACGACCTCCACCTTTTTCTGTGGCTTCTCACCTGTAATGCCCCATTTTTTCAAATACCATTATCATATCAAATACAAGCTAACTTCACTTACGGGCGTTATGGAAACCCTTACCAACGGAAGCATTGGATCAAACCTGCAAGCTTAACCAAAGCTAAATAAAATGAGTTTCCACTAGATTCCTCTATATGTACAAGAAATGCATACGACCTTCAATACATCACAATAGGTACAGATGTAGGACACCCACACACACCCTTTACAACCTTGAGTGTCCTATCTGCTATTTACAATACATCACTTGGTTTTAAGGGTACATAATAAAACCAAAATCCCAAAACCAGCGAAACTCCACCTCTTTGCCCACGCTCGCATTGGAACCTGTATCGCCTGGTACAACTCATATACCTGGAACAGTGGATGTTCCAGGGGTATAAAATACCCGAGTTAGATATTATATCTAAGTGAGTGGTACAATAAAAGAAACTATGCATGTAAGAGCAATATGCAATTATGACAGGAAACAAGCAGGATTAAGTATAAACCTTCCAAGACCATATCAAAATAAAACCTCCTCAAGTCACCATCATCCCTTCCAGTAGTTGCGTCAAACCTCACAGCCTCACCTCCAGGCTAAGCCCCACCTCTAGGCATGTGGTCGTGGTCCAATCCCTCAGCGCCACCTCTAGGCACAGCTCCACCTCTAGGCACGGGATTACGAGCCACCACTATGCCTGTCGACACTTGTGTGAAACATCTCAGCCCCACCTGTAGGCACGGGATCGTGGTCCAACCCCTCAGCCTCACCTCTAGGCACGGCCCCACCTCTGGGCACGGGATTACCACCCCGATCCTCATGATGTTCCCAACAAGCAGCCAACAAGTTACCGATCCACCAATAGCAACTATCACCAAACAACATGTTAAAGACAAAGCAGAAGGAATATGTACAAACTAAGGAATAACAGGTAGGCACGACCTCACTTGTAGGCACGGTGCACAAAACAAGGAAAATATAATATGCAATCCACAAGCTACGAGCAAGAGTTGTCATGTTTAATCCCATCGACGAACCACAACATCAAATTCCGTGATGCAAGCAAAATATGAAAGAAATGCTCGAAAGTAAGGAATCATCAGATGCAAGCGACAACGATCCACAAATGGAAACCAAGAATGATCAATAGGAATTAAGGAGCATGGGTAAGGACCACTCACAAATGAAACCAAGAATGATCTAGAGGAAGCATGCATGAGAACCACTCACCTTGATCGTTTTCCCTTCGATAGCACGGTTTACAGCCTGATTTCGTGCACTAAGGGCTGTTTCTACAGAAATCATGGATTTAAGTAAAATAAACCTTGAGTATTTTTATACAGGGTTGTAGGTAATTAAAATAGGAGAACAACGGTAAAAATTTCAGGCTAAACAGAGGCCAGATGCGCCCTCACGGGCCCCCGGAAGGGTGGCCACGCGCTGCCCCCTTCTTTATTTTGCAACCCAAAATTAAAACGGCCATATCTTGCTCATTTTAACTCCGATTTGCTCTCCGTTTGAACCTACAAACTCCTCTTTTCATGCTCTACGATCCTACAGAAAGAAAGGTAGCTTACCCTTTTAGTTTTCTTTCTGTTTTTGTGGTTTTTCAGCCAGGTCTCTCTTTCCTTCCTTCTTTGCTTTTTCTTTACTTTCTCTTTGATTTTTCTTGTACTTACTTTCTTTCCTCTTCCCTTAGCTTCTCGTGGCCTTTCCTCCTTCCCTTTATATAGCTTTCAAATGCCCAAATTCTTAAGGTTTCACTTGGCCTCCAAGTTACTTATTTTCCACCCAAGTAATAATTACACTTGGAAATGTTTGCAATCTTCTCAAGCAAGCCTCCATTTCTTCCAATCCGAGGCTTCCAACTATACTTCCAAGATAAGCTCTATCTTCTCCTTCCTTTGCAATCCAATTCAAGTCTTACAAGTTAAGTCTCTTAAGTCATGTCTCCCAAGTTAAGACTTTTAGGGTAAAACAATCATTACAACCAATCTTGCTATTCAAGATTCTCTTTTCTTCCAATCTCATTCCTCCATTTGCCCTTTATGTGGCTTGCAAAACAACCCTTCTTATCTTCATCTTTTAGAGAACCAATAGAATTCTTTCAAATCTTTCTTACCTTGAATTTAGGGTGTAAGTAATTAATGCTTTAAGACTTTTAGATTAACCTTTCAATCCCATTTCTCCAACACAAAGCTTCTTACATAAGCATTTATAATTACAATTATTCTTATTGTTGGAGAAGTTATCCATTTTACAAGTTATGATATTTACTTTTGGGTCCTAAAACCATTCCCATTTACACTTAAATTCAAAACTTCCATTTAAAACACTTTATTGCATCATCCAACCTTTATATTAAATTTTGGGGTATTACATCCTCCCCCCTAAAATAAATTTCTTCCCCGAAATTTTTCTTCATAGTTCACTCAGAATCTATTTCCCGAAGCAAATTCCTCAATATGGTGTCTCCCGAACACTTTCTTGGCATGCCCCAATCAATATGGTTTGCCTTAACTCTTGGCCTTAGGCACATATTTTTAACTCAAAAATCGAAATGATTGTCCGAAAATCGGTATCAAGGTTTTTGACCCTTTCCCAATTGTCAACTCACGACCATACCTTCGAGTCTTCTAGAATAACTTGCCAGACTCGTTCACCAGGTGGGAGTGAATTGCCAGGCTAGCGACGTAAATAGATGTTCCATCAGGAATCACGTCAAATGCCACAAGCTAAAAAGCCTCCACCAGTCCCCACTCTCGAGTCAATAGAACAGGCTCATTCCTGCATTAGGCACCACGTTCACCTAGAACAGGCTATTAGAGCAGGCTCGTTAGCCACCATGTTCATCTTCCCGAGATGGTACTGGATCACATAACCATAACCCTTTGAAAACTCTATCCACCGTCGCTACCCCGCATTCAAACCCCTCTGAAAGAACAAGTACCTCAAGCAATCATGAAGACCTCGAACCTTTCACACAGATAGCTCTGCCAAAACATTCCCACTACTACATCAACATCTATGCTAGGGCCAGATCAAATTAGAGCCAACTGCTCACAATAGCTGGGGTGTATAATAATTCGCACACTAAACCGAAGGTCAGGTCAGTAACCAGAATAAATATCCCTTCCCAAGGCCAAATCTGGGGAACACACATATCCCCATGCTTGCTATCCTGGGAAACACACTTTCCTAAGCAAGCCCATATCACACACATGTCTACACTGGGAAGCATTCCACCCATGGTTATGACCTACCCCTGACCCATGTATGCAATCACAGTTCCACCACCCCTTTCCCAAACCTCCGAATTCCCAAGCCCACCTAGCACACAATGCAATAGTCATGACTCTTGGTACCTTCGCTAACTTACTTTCAAACCCATAAGGGTTGGCTAACTCAAATGGCATTATCAAAATTCATAATGTCCACCATAGGTCTCCCGAAAAGGACAACCTAAACCCTTTAGACAATCCCGGGCTAGCAGTCACCCCTTTCCTCAAGTATAACACTCTTTGGTCTCCCGTTTGGCCCCCAACCAAGTTTCCAAACTTGCAAGATTTTCCAAAATAAAATAATTGGGATAGTTACCCTTTGGTTTGAAGTTTCCTTCCTCAGATTCCCAAGCCATGTCTTGTCCCAAGCCTCAGGCACTTCTTGCCTGGAACAGTCATACTCAAAATCGTATGATCAATGCTCAAACCTCATCAGTAAAATAATTCCAGAAACATTCATAACCAACTAATCATTGGTAAACCATAAATTAATCACCCTACTATTCCCAAAAATCTAGGTTATTACAACTTACCCTTGAAACCTTTCCCATGTCCCATAATCGTCTTGCAACTCTACTATTCTTAATCGACAATCAATCTTGGCATCAAGGACACTACCCTTTGTCTTAAGGTTTCTTCCTTGTGTATTTCCCCAAATTTTTGAGAACATTAAGTTTTTGCCATCAATCCAACAAATTCCAAATATCCATATCCGCAATTAGGATTTTCATGAACTAGGTACTTACCAAACCTTTATTAGGTTGGTAACCTCAATCCAAACAATTTCCCGAGCACTTGCTATCTAAAGTCCTCAAAATTTTGAAGCCATTAGATACCTACAAAACATTTCCAACGAACCGTGAATCAAACATCCTCAAAGTCTAGTTGGTCTCCCCAATGGTCTCCAACTATCCACAATCAACTGGTGAATCGTAGCCCAAGAACTATAAGATTTCTAGGATTCTTCGCGAGTCTATTTGACCGTCAATCCTAGGTTATCATCACCCAAATATCCTCAAGATTGATATAAGAATTACTAGACTTACCTCAAGTCCGTAATCATTGGTCCCAAATTCCAAAATTCCTAGAATCCTCCAGATTCCAAATTTATTGAGTTCCTGCAAAATAGTCATTACACGGGATTCTAACGAACCACATATATATATGTCCAAGACTCAATAGGTCCCCCAAATACTTATTATCAAAACTCCTCACAGCAATAGAAACAGTGGAGCATTCTCCAATGGTCATTACCAAACTCCTACAACACATCATCATTAATATGAGATTCTAGCAAACCATAAATGAGAATGTCTCCCAATTTCTCACTAATATTTAAGAAAACCTCAACCATCAAATTCCCAAAAAATGGTTAAAAGGATTCCACAAAGTCTTATCAAATTTTTTTTCCTAAAATCCAATGAGTCACCCAAAATGATAGCAAAAGGGGGGTTTAGTCCATCACACAATTAGAGTACTTACTTGTATCATACCCCCAACTTACATACTCATTACATTCTGCTAACGATCGTCTATGCCTCTCAAATGGTTCCATGACTTACCCTGTCATCAAAGTTCAAAGATTAATAACATCAAGTATATATCATAACGTTTCATAACACCATTTCATCTTCCAAGATCCTCAAAGGTAAGCCATGTAACTCAACCTATTACCAAGTAATCCCAAAGGTTAGTATTAGTCGGTAACTATCATGTCTCCTGCCGTTGATTATCCCACATAGACAAAGCAACAACCCATCACACCCATTAAATCTTCAAATTGGCTCAAGGTCCCATGGACCAATATTAACAAATCTCCCAAAGTAGAAAATAATTAGACCATCGGATAGAATAGGATACTTGCTTGCATTTCATTCCAACTTACTCACTCACTGAGTTACCTTGATCAACGTGTAACCTATCTTGTCATCAAAACTCAAGAATAGTAAACCAACATAACACCAAGCATACCTCAAGATACCACATATCACTATTGTGATTATCAAGAATATCCTCTAGTAACACGTAACCTATCCTACCATCAAGGCTTCTCAACGGTTAGTAACGTTTGTCAACATCATAATCATCATATACTATCTGTTTCAATTATACATAGACCATTTTCATATGTGTACATACACATAATCCTCAATCTCGTAAAAATAGAAATAACAATCATTCTTCGAGTTCATCTACGAGTCCCATGATACCCCTTGGCCAAAGTACCCACAATATTAGACATATCAATCTAGATCAAGACCATACTCAATATTAAACCCAAACTTGAATCCAACCCATTTTGTACATACGTTCCTTAGTCTCGCAAAATCATTCCTCTTCAGTTTCAAATCCACTCCTGCCATAGATCAAAACATCCTCAAGGTTAGTCAACTCAAATCTTAAATCAAAACCACAAATTCTAGCTCTGATACCAACTGTAACGCCCCACTTTTCCAAATACTATTATGATATCAAATACAAGCTAACTTCCCCTACGGGCATTATGGAAACCCTTACCAACGGAAGCATTGGATCGAACTTGCAAGCTTAACCAAAGCTAAATAAAATGGGTTTCCACTAGATTCCTCTATATGTACAAGAAATGCATACGACCTTCAATACATCACAGTAGGTACAGATGTAGGACACACACACACACCCTTTACAACCTTGAGTGTCCTAGCTGCTATTTACAATACATCACTTGGTTTTAAGGGTACATAATAAAACCAAAATCCCAATGGCAGTGAAACTCCACCTCCTTGCCCACGCTCGCACTAGAACTTGTATCGCCTGGTACAACTCATATACCTGGAACAGTGGATGTTCTAGGGGTATAAAATACCCGAGTTAGATATTATATCTAAGTGAGTGGCACAATGAAAGAAACTATGCATGTAAGAGCAATATGCAATTATGCCAGGAAACAAGCAGAATTAAGTATAAACCTTCCAAGACCATATCAAAATAAAACCTCCCCAAGTCACCATCATCCCTTCCAGTAGTTGTGTCAAACCTCACAGCCTCACCTCCAGGCTAAGCCCCACCTCTAGGCATGTGGTCGTGGTCCAATCCCTCAGCACCACCTCTAGGCACAGCCCCACCTCTAGGCACGGGATTACGAGCCACCACTATGCCTGTCGGCACTTGTGTGAAACATCTCAGCCCCACCTGTAGGCACGGGATCGTGGTCCAACCCCTCAGCCTCACCTCTAGGCACGGCCCCACCTTTGGGCACGGGATTACCACCCCGATCCTCATGATGTTCCCAACAAGCAGCCAACAAGTTACCGATCCACCAATAGCAACTATCACCAAACAACATGTTAAAGACAAAGCAGAAGGAATATGTACAAACTAAGGAATAACAGGTAGGCACGGTGCACAAACCAAGGAAAATATATGCATCCACAAGCTACGAGCAAGAGTTGTCATGTTTAATCCCATCGACGAACCACAACATCAAATTCTGTGATGCAAGCAAAATAGGAAAGAAATGCTCAAAAGTAAGGAATCATGAGATGTAAGCGACAACGATCCACAAATGGAAACCAAGAATGATCGATAGGAATTAAGGAGCATGCGTAAGGACCACTCACAAATGAAACCAAGAATGATCTAGAGGAAGCATGCATGAGAACCACTCACCTTGATCGTTTTCCCTTCGATAGCACGATTTACAACCCGATTTCGTGCACTAAGGGCTGTTTCTACAGAAATCATGGATTTAAGTAAAACAAACCTTGAGTATTTTTATACAGGGTTGTAGGTAATTAAAATAGGAGAACAACGGTGAAAATTTCAGGCTAAACGGAGGCCAGATGCGCCCTCACGGGCCCCCGGAAGGGTGGCCATGCGCTGCCCCCTTCTTTATTTTGCAACCCAAAATTAAAACGGCCATATCTTACTCATTTTAACTCCGATTTGCTCTCCGTTTGAACCTACGGACTCCTCTTTTCACGCTCTACGATTCTACAGAAAGAAAGGTAGCTTACCTTTTCAGTTTTCTTTCTGTTTTTGTGGTTTTCCAGCCAGGTCTCTCTTTCCTTCCTTCTTTGCTTTTTCTTTGCTTTCTCTTTGATTTTTCTTGTACTTACTTTCTTTCCTCTTCCCTTAGCTTCTCGTGGCCTTTCCTCCTTCCCTTTATATAGCTTTCAAATGCCCAAATTCTTAAGATTTCACTTGGCCTCCAAGTTACTTATTTTCCACCCAAGTAATAATTACACTTGGAAATGTTTGCAATCTTCTCAAGCAAGCCTCCATTTCTTCCAATCTGAGGCTTCCAACTATACTTCGAAGATAAGCTCTATCTTCTCCTTCCTTTGCAAGCCAATTCAAGTCTTACAAGTTAAGTCTCTCAAGTCAAGTCTCCCAAGTTAAGACTTTTAGGGTAAAACAATCATTACAACCAATCTTCCTATTCAAGCTTCTCCTTTCTTCCAATCTCATTGCTCCATTTTCTCTTTACGTGGCTTGCAAAGCAACCCTTCTTATCTTCATCTTTTAGAGAACCAATAGAATTCTTCCAAATCTTTCTTACCTTGAATTTAGGGTGTAAGTAATTAATGCTTTAAGACTTTTAGATTAACCTTCCAATCCCATTTCTCCAACACAAAGCTTCTTACATAAGCATTTATAATTACAATTATTCTTATTGTTGGAGAAGTTATCCATTTTACAAGTTATGATATTTGCTTTTGGGTCCTAAAACCATTCCCATTTACACTTAAATTCAAAACTTCCATTTAAAACACTTTATTGCATCATCCAACCTTTATATTAAATTTTGGGGTATTACATCACCGGCCACCACTTGCACCGTATATCCCAGAGCTCCCTTATTTAAACATTTCCTAGCTCCCAAAGTAGATATAATCTTTAAAAGTTTCCCTACTTGAGCTCCCACAAAATTCACAGCTTGTCTGTTGGCCCTATCAACTTAGTCACCTGCTTCCCACAGTCAAACTCAGCTTGATATCGAAACAAGAAGTCCATGCCTAGTATGATATCGAAGTCCTAAATCTCTAATAAATTCAAATCTTTTAGGAATATAGTTTCTTCTATTGTAACTGGGCACTTTGGCACAACCCGATGTGAATAAGATCAGGTCCCCATCGGAGTTTCTATGCTCTTAGGCACACATGAGTCCTCAATACTTAGATTTGCACAATCTACTATGGCATATGATATAAAAGAGTGTGTAGCTCCTAATTCTACCAGTGCATGCATACAGGTGTCTTGGACAAGGAGTGTACCTTCAATTACCCGCAGGTCTGTCGTCGCGTCAATCTTTGTCAAGTTGAACACTATTCCAACTGCCATTGGTACCTTCTATGCGATTAGCTTCATTTGCTTGGCTCTCCCACATTGTGGGCATTGGGAAGAGATATACCCTCGTGCGTTGCAATTAAAACACACCATTGGTGTCCTCTGACTTTCTTTGATTGTCGAAGTAGACTTGGTCGAAGTTATTTCCATTCTCCTTGGGAAATTTCTTATAACATGTCCCACCTCACCACAATAATGACAACCTTTCGCGGCTCTGGCAGCATTTCACGGGAGATTCCACTGGTGAGGTTGGTGATAGCAAGGGCATGCTTTTAACTCCTTGAATTTATTTCCCTTGGACAGCTGAACCGATATCCTTGTTTTAACACAGTCTTCTTTTGACCCTTACTTGGCAATTCCCTAACCCGGGTAATTTCCCCGTAATTCATCAGCTTCTTCTCAATGTTCACAACTTTGGTCACCGTATCTCAGAACGAACTAGCCTCCATATAGCTTACTCCCCAACTCACCTTGGGTCGCAATCCCTGAATGAACCGTTTTGACTTATCAGCCTCCGTCAGCATATATGTCAGAATGTACTTTAGCAGCTTTATAAATTCATCCTCATATTTGGACACAATTAGGTGAGTCTCCTGCTTTAGTTTCATAAAATCCTATTTCCTTTGCAGTTGTCAATCATGTGGGTAGTACTTCTAGTTAAAAGCTTCCTTCATCTGCTCCTCGCTAATTGGTGGTACCTGTTCCCCCACGGTCATCAACTGAGCATTCTGCTCCCATAACATTTCAACTGTCGATCGCAACCATACTCTAGCATGCTTAGGCAACACAAATATGGCACACCTTACCCAATGATCTCTGGGGCAATCCATATATTCCAGTAATTGTTGGACATCCTCCATCTAGTACTCAACTATACTCGGGTCAGCCTCGAGCTGTCCCTTAAACACTGGGGGTCACAAATCAATAAATGCCTTCAGCCAACTGGTTGCTTTAGTATCTACCTGGGGGTTACTGATTGGCTCTCTTCCTATATGACAACTCTGAACCTCCTCGGAGTGTTCTAGTGCTTCTGTCGAGGGCCTCCGGGAAATACTTTCCATTTGAAAAATGCCCAATACAAAGGTTTTTTGACACATAACTGGTGCCATCTGCACACCACAGCTATCTTCTTTTATTAATTGCGTTTTACCAAAATATAACAACACAAAGCTACTAAACTTAAAAGCAACCATAGTTTATTTCACACAACTTCAAAATTTACATTTTGGTAGCACACTACTAGTCATACTGGTACATCACACTAGTTAGATTAGCCCCTTAAGCCACAACAACACCCCATCAACTACCCCAGTTTACACACAAAATTTGGTGGTATTCCTACCATCTGCCACCTCTAAAGTCCATTTAACGCTTCACACTAGGCAATACTCGTTTCATCCCCCATAGCTCGCGAAGTGGATTCATCAACCAAAAAGGTATGGTCTCCATTACTTCCTTTACTAGAGGGCGCTCTCCTGAGCGTCCCCTCCACAAGCTTCGAATCCCATATAACAGGCTCAGATGGTAATGTAGTGGGGAAACACCCCGATTCCCGTTGCGTCATATGGTGACATCCGTGGGTCCCATTCATTGGCTTGCTGTTCAATTACCCGGATAAATCTACTATAGTTGAATAGGAGATCTGCATCCCACACCCATCTATCGGTAAGCTACTTCCATGTATCATTCATGTACTTCCTTGCAAATAGAACTTGCTTCTCAGATAGCTCTCATAGGTTTATTGGTGCTATCTGCACACCACAACTACCCTTTTATTAAACGTGTTTTACCGAAGTATAACAACACAAAGCTACTAAACTTAAAAGCAACCATAGTTTATTTCACACAACTTCAAATTTTACATTTTGGTAGCACACTACTAGTCATACTGGTACATCACACTAGTTAGATTGCCCCCTAAGCCACAACAACACCCCATCAACTACACCAGTTTACAAACACAAAATTTAGTGGTATTCCTACCATCTACCGCCTCGAAAGTACACTTAACGCTTCACACCAGGCAATACTCGCTTCATCCCCCACAGCTCGCAATGTGGCTTCATCGGCCAAGAAGGTCTGGTCTCCATTACTTCCTTTAGTAGAGCGGGCTCCCCTCAGCATCTCCTCCATGGGCTTCGAACCCTATATAACAACCTCAGATGGTAATGCAGTGGGGAACGCCCCGATTCCTGTTGTGTTGTAGAGTGATATGCTCGGGTCTCATTCATTGGCTTGACGTTCAATTGCCTGGATAAATCTACCATAGTTAAATAGGAGATCCGCATGCCACACCCATCTGTCGGTATAAGCTGCATCCAAGTATCATTCATGTACTTCTTTGCAAACAGAACTTGCTTCTCAGACAAACCCCATAGGTTTGCTTGTATGGTATTCTGGAATACTTGATTTACTCAACACAAGAAACTAATAATTCCCTCACCTTCATGTTGATCGCCCCCCTATTAGGGTAACTAGCTCATGCTCCCATTGCATAAAAAGGAGGTCTACAAGCGGGGTGAAGGGTTCTAGGTTCAACATGCTAATACTCGATCCTTCGGGATCCATGAGGATATTCTATTATCTACATGCAAGTAGAAGGTCAGATCAATAACCAATATAAATCACATCCCCCATAAAGACCCAAATTCAGGGACACACATCCCTTTACTTGCTATTCTAGGAAATACATTTCCTAAGCAGGACCATGACATAAATCATGCCTAACTGGGAAAGCATTTCAGTTTCGATTACGACCTATCTCGTCCCACACGTGCGCATACAATTCCATCACCCTCATGTCAAAATCCGTGAATCTCTCTAGCTTAGGGACACCCTCTACCTACTGAAAACCTGGCTCTGATACCACCTTGTGATGCCCCAGCCCCACTCTCGAGTGTCACTTAACCCAAGGTTACACCAAAGGTCTTTACCAAAGCTTGACTATGCCCTCACAACAAGGGAATAAAATAATGCGGGCGCCTTGGGTGGGGACCAGGCTTTGCTGCCTCCGGCCATCTTGGAGGCGCCACGCAGCGTTGCTGGGGCGCTCACCAACTACCTCCTACCTTTGTCTTTTGCTGCCACGTGGTAGGTCCTAGTGAAGCCTTTGACCCCCAAGATGTTTCCCATGCCTTGGCCATTTCCTCTCCCTATTTAAGGCTTCCTTTGTTGAGATTTTACAACAGTGAAGAGCAAGCTTACAAAAACTCTGTCGAATCGTACGCGTAAAAATAATATGTAAGTAAAATAAATTAAATTTAAAATAATAGAAATTATTAGAATTATTTTAATTTCAATATTTATTAAAATTACTTGCGTGCCTAATCGTGTCATTTTATAATTTTAATTAGAGGGAAATTAAGACCCGACATCGGTCATTTTAGCGAATTAAAGAGAAGCTATCAGAAATACCGTAAATGTAAATTCAGTAAGGGTTAATATGTTTTGTGTGTAAATTATTTTTTTCATGACTTGCATAAGATGTTGAGGGAGTGCCTAGGCATGGGGCTGTGGATTTCTAGTTGTGTGAGTCTCGAGATGGGATCTTATAAAGAACCACTAAAGGCTACCAAGATCCGAGAGGGTGTGGTGGACTGGTCTGCATGCATGATTTACTTTACATTATTTATGTTTATCATGTTTATTAATTTACTATATTAAATATTAAATTTACTGAGTCCCAGAACACACTCCTCTATTCCCACTGACCACACAAATGGATTGAGGTTCAGTAAGGGGAAGGCAGTGTGTGTTAACGACCAACTAATTGAAGAGAACGACAATGCATGACAGAGTGTGGGTTGAGTGGAGTTGTAATTATTGTGATGTCCTGTTGTGTGTTAATCAAACGGTGTTAACTAGTGTTTATGTTAAATTTGTATTTGTCGGTTGGGACTGTTTTATGATAATCAAAGTCTTGTGTGTTGGTAGATAAATACATTTAAATTGCAGCTTATGTTTCGGCGTCTATGGTTGGAATTTTAAATTCCAGCCATTTTCCTTGCGCGGACGCGGGCTTGAACTCGCATCACGACTGCCCTCCTTCAAGCACGCAACCACCCGCGCTAACTGCTTCTTGATTAACATATATGCACCCATTTTTACTTAAGGTATTTCATGCGCCAATTCCCAAAATTGCACTTACACCTGGCTACCAGTTTTCATAATTTCATTTTTTACCTCAAATCTTCCAGTTATTCACAGATACACCCTCTTGCATAATTTCAATTAACTTAATATTGTTTATAAATTTCTCCAAAACCATAAATATTCAATAAATAAATAAATAATTTATAATAACCCAAAAATTCATTATTTCCCAATTAACCACAATTTTCCAACAAACCATAAATAAATTACCATAAATTGGATATTCTCCATTAAATTTCCTTAAGGCCAATAAATCCCCAATAAACCATAATATTCATTTTCCCACATTCCAAATTACTTATTATTCCTCAAGGTACTGAGATGTCATAGTCTCCTCTCCTTACAAAAATTTCGTCCTTGAAATTTCGAACATCTCACTATTTCACATACAAATTGTGACATTAATCGTGGCCTTCAAATAAGTAAGGGTATCTCTCTCGCATTTCCTCTTTCATTTCCCAAGTCGCTTCTCATTTCAAGTGTTGACTCCACTGCACTTTTTCCATAGGGAGCGTTCTATATCCTAATTGATGATCTTGGTATCCTAGCACTCGTACAAGTTGCATCTCAAAGGTCATATCAGGTCGGAGGTCAATTTCCTCAATGTGCACTTCTACGTCAGGATTATATATATATGTTTTCTTAACTAGGAGACATGAAATAAGTCACGTAGTCCGGCTAATGCCTCTAATAATTCCAAATGGTAGGCAACCGATCCAACTCAATCTTTGATTCGATATGGCCCCAAATATGAAGGTCCCAACTTTCCCCTAAAATGTTTTCCCAGTTAGGCATGATTTGTGTTATGGGCTTGCTTAGAAAATGTATTTCCCAGAATAACAAGTAAAAGGATGTGTGTCCCTAAATTTGGGCCTTTATGAGGGAAGTGATTTATGTTGGTTATTGATCTGACCCTTGATTTGCATGCAGATAATAAGATACCCTCATGGATCCCAAAGGATCGAGTATAGGAATGTCAAATCCATAACCCTTCACCTTGCTTGTGGACCTCATTTTTATGCAATGGGAACATGAGCTATTTACCGTAATGGGGGGCGTTCAATATGAAGACGAAAAAATTATTAGTTTCTTATGTCGAGTAAATCAAGTATTCTGAAATACCATACGAGTAAACCTATGGGAGCTATCTGAGAAGCAAGTTCTATTTGCAAGGAAGTACATGAATGATACATGGAAGTAGCTTACCGACAGATGGGTGTGGGATGCGGATCTCCTATTCAACTATCGTAGATTTATCTGGGTAATTGAACACCAAGCCAATGAATGGGACCCACGCATATCACCATATGATGCAACGAGAATCGGGGTGTTTCCTCACTACATTTCCATCTGAGCCTGTTATATGGGATTCGAAGCCTGTGGAGGGGACGCTGAGGAGAACGCCCTCTAGTAAGGGAAGTAATGAAGACCATACCTTTTTGGCTGATGAAGCCACTTCGCGAACTATGGGGGATGAAACAAGTATTGCCTAGTGTGAAGCATTAAGTGGACTTTAGAGGTGGGAGATGGTAGGAATACCACCAAATTTTGTGTGTGTAAACTGGTGTAGTTGATGGGGTGTTGTTGTGGCTTCGGGGGCTAATCTAACTAGTGTGATGTATTAGTATGACTAGTAGTGTGCTACCAAAATGTAAATTTTGAAGTTGTGTGAAATAAACTATGGTTGCTTTTAAGTTTAGTAGCTTTGTGTTGTTATACTTCGGTAAAACAGGATTAATAAAAGGGTAGTTGTGGTGTGCAGATGGCACCAATAACGTGTCGAGCAACCCGTGCATTGGGCACTTCTCAGACGGGAAGTGTTTCCCGAAGGCCCTCAGTAGAAGCAATAGGACACTTCGAGGAGATTCAAAGTCATAATGTAGGAAGAGAGTCAGTCAATGACCAATAGGTGTATACTGAAGCAACTAGTTGACTGAAGGCAATTATGGATTTGTGACCGTCGATGTTTAAGGGACAGCTTGAGGCTGACCAGAATGTAGCTAAGTATTGGATGAAGGATGCCCAAGAATCACTAGAATATATGGATTGCGCCAGAGATCATTGGGTAAGGTGTGCCACCTTTATACTGGCTGAGTAGGCTAGAGTATGGTGGCGGTGGACAGTTGAAATGCTATGGGAGCAAAATGCTTAGTCGATGACCGTGGGGAAACAGGTACCACCGGTCAGCTGAGAGCAGTTTAAGGAAGCCTCTAACGAGAAATACTAGCCACACGACTGGTAACTACAAAGGAAATATGATTCTATGAAACTGAAGCATGTAGCTCACCTAACTGTGTCCTAATATGAGGATGAATTTATAAAGCTGCTAAAGTACATTCTGACATACATGCTAACGGAGGTCGATCAGACAAAACGGTTCATTTAGAGACTACGACCCGAGGTGCATCGGGGAATGAGCTATGTAGAGGCTAGTTCGTTCCAAGAGTCGGTGGCCAAAGCTGTAAACATTGAGAAGAAGCTGATGAATTACGGGGAAATCACCCGGAGTTAAGGAATTGCCAAGTGAGGGTTAAAAGAATACTGCGTCAAAGCAAGGGTATCGGTTCAGTCGTCCAAGGGAAAATAAATTCAAGAAGGAGTTGAAAGTATGCCTCTACTGTCACCAACCTCACCAGTGGAATCTCTCGTGTAATGCTGCCAGAGCCATGAAGGGTTGTCATTATTGTGGTGATGTGGGACATCTTATAAAAAATTGCAAGAAGAATGGAAATGACTGCGACCAAGTCTACTTTGCCAATCGAGGGAAGCCAGAGGAGACCAGTGGTGTGTTTTAATTGCAATGCGCGAGGGCATATCACTTCTTGATGCCCGCAGTGTGGGAGGGCCAATCAGATGAAGCTGACCATATAGAAGGTACCAGTGGCGGTCAGAGGAGTGTTCAACTTGACACAGATTGATGTGGCGACAGACCCGCGGGTAATTAAAGGTACGCTCCTTGTCCAAGATACCTGCATGCATGCACTAGTAGAATCACGAGCTACACACTCTTTTATATCATATGCTGTAGTTAATTGTGCCAATCTAAGTACTAAGGAGTCATGTATGCCTATGAGCATACAAACTCTAATGGGGACTAGGTCTTATTTGATATTTTACTCTTGAAAATTAAAATAGTTTTGATAATGACTAAATGTTATGAAAATCAATCTTTAAATCTATATGAATGAGTTTGAAGCAAAGTTATGAAAATCAATCTTGAACTCTATAGGAGTAAGGTTGAGTGTTTAAACTCAAAATCAATATCATTTTGATCATCTCAACTTGATTTCAAAAGAAACAAAGTTAGGAAATGTTAAGTGTTTAGTTTTTCTAAATGGATAGTCGACTATGTGTCTATGCTCTATTGACAATACTTGTGAATACTCAACTATGTGTCTATGCTCTGTCGACTATGCATGTGAATAGCCGACTATGTGTCTATGCTCTATCGACTATGCCCAAGCTTCTATCGACTATGTTTTGTTCTGTTGACTATTGTGCAGGTTCTGTCGACCATGAAATTTCTTCTGTCGACTATATATGTGTATGATGTTAAAAAAAATTTCTTCATATTTTGGATGTGTCGACTATGTGAAAGTATTTGTCGACTATCAGTAGTTTTGGTTGGACAACTGTTGATTATGCTTTCATGTTTGTCGACTATGCCTTAGTTTTATTTGAAAATATAGTCGATTAATCTCTTTTGTTTGTCGACAGTTTGTTTCTCAAAATTTTGTAACGTCTAGTTTTTGGCGCATTTAATGCTCGCCCAACAACCACAACGGTCAGATTTTTGTATTTATCTACCATCAACTATAAATATGGGTTGGGGGAATCGATTGAAGGCTACTGGAAAACATTTAATATCTTCAACTACCAAGCATTCAAGTTTACATCGTGATGATGCGGTGGTCGATCACCCTCTTCTGCCTCAGATAGAGCACCTATAATGGAGGCGGGGACTTGCTCCCTTGGTTTCACTCCGACGCTCAAGTCAGATTACCAGATCAATAACAAGTTTAAGATGTGTAATTTCGAACTTTAGAAAGAAAGAGTTTGATTCCTTTACCCGTCCTTAGTCCTTCTTCTTTATACCTTTGCTAAGGTAAGGATTCTTTTCAAATCATCGGGATCTCTATCTCCTCCTTTGCGGAGTTGGAATCTTACTGATATGAATTCCATAATCGCTTCTGAGGAGTTCGGGCTAACTCCCATCTCCATGATCCTCGGGGGGATGGTTGATCTTGAGGAATCCAGAGAATCCTCATCGAGTAACAGGCCAGCTAGTGTGGTGATACACATCTGCCACGTGTCTCCTTGTGACCCGAGTAAGCTGACGTCAATGGAGTATCTTATTAGTGGACACGTGGCACTACTGCTAATGGTTATATTTCTAGGGCCTTGGAGTAATTATGGACCCAAGGATATTTTTCCTTATCTCTTGCCCCCCCACACCTCGAGCCCCTTAGTTTTAAATGGCTCTAGGAGTGTTGAAATCTCCGAAGGTTGAAAGTAAAGCAAGATTGCTACGAGACAAGTAGCGTAGTTAAAAAATTTTGAACCTTATCCCGATCCCGACGATTGGATTAACGTCAAAATCAAATCATTCACAAACAAATAAATAAATCTAACCTTTAGATTATCGAGTCGTTCACGGATTCGAGTCATCTAAGCGTTCAGCCTCTAACTCGTGATACGTGGCACTCGTCTGTTGGCAAGGAGAGCGGAATAGGAGTGTTAGCTCCTTCTCCTTTACACGGCTTGTGTATGGACGAAAAAGAACGCCCTCATTTCGTATTGATGCCAAAAGAAATGGGGAAGAGTGAATGGCAATACGTTTTTCAACTCTTGAAAAATGACACCAAAACTCACTGCTAATTTGGGCAACCCATAAAGGGATATTTATAGAGAAATATCCTAGGGTTTCTAAAACCCTAATGGATTGGGCTAGCCCATTAATTATAATTTAATTAGAATCTTAAGTGGGCTTATTCTAGTCCAACTAAAAATATAATTAAATTGCCCAAATCCTTTTATAGGTTTAAATAAAATATTTTGGCCCAAATCTAATTCAAACCCAAATATAATATTAAATATTTAGCCCAAATCTAATTTGGTCCAAATATAATATTTAATATTTGGCCCAAATCCAATTTAGTCCAAATATTAACTTAAGCCCAAATATATTTTATTTCCTATTTGTCACTCTAACAAATAGAAAATTATTAAATTAGAAACTCCTTCCTAATTTAATCAATTGTCATTTTAGGAAACTCTTTCCATTATGACGACTCCTCGTCATATCAACGTCATTACGTCTATTTGTTCTTTTTCCATAAGAACCTACGACGACACAACTTCTTGCCTAAGTATCCCACTTAACCATACGTCCACTCTCCTAGTTTAAGCCAAGGACCGTGCCTATTGCGTATGACTCATTAGGCTTCTGAATATATTGGCAATGTGTCGGTACGAAACACATAAGACAAGATTGGCCTCTAGCAAGGCATCATGCCTACCCAATTATTCAGAAGGATTCATAATCCGCAAATAACCTTTCACGAGCATGGTTACCATGTAATTCGATCCTCTCGTCAATGTATCCTATGTGATCTCAAGTTGGCAATGTGTTGCTTGATTATGATCACATAAGTTTTTTTTCGGTCATTCGGATATCTTCACTTAATAGAAAGTGAATCAATAACTCCTTATTGATCTCTTTCACCATGGCCATGGATTTAAAGTGAATATCCACCGAAGACGCCTTAGATATATCATCCTCTATCAAAGGATAGACGAGTCCCATCTTGGTTATGCACCCATCTCCATAAGCCTCACGATATACCCAACGATCGCCCACGTGTAGCCTTTGTCTAGGCCCATCGAAACGATGTCAAAGCATACCGGTCTCCTTATGAGATAACCGTGATAACCTCAGGTCCAAGGATTAGTAACACCCATCTCGTATAAAAATACCATCAACATATAACCAAAATAGATTCTCATGGCGAGTCATGTCCAGCGACACGTTCTCCAACATTGGTCACCTATGTACTTGTTTAGGTATCCCCATGCCTATGGGTGTGAGACCCCTATTACTATCACATAGCAAAAACATAGCACATAGAAGTCTTACTGCAATTGTCAATGTCCATTCTTAACATTGCTACGACTTGTGACGTTTAATGATGTCTAGAAACTGTGATACATCATCTCACATCTTTATAGATTAATCACAGTATACATCATATAGACTTTTATCTAGTTTCATTCGGTTATTACAATAATAATAAGAAACTAATATAATGACTTCTTGTGAATTTGAACAACTCCTTATTTAAATAATAAACATGATTACAATTGTCAGTGTACAATATACCCAATCTGATTGGGTCTAGAGCACCTACACTAACAATCATTGGGCCACCAAAGGGTCAGCCCGGGTGCTTCATGTGGACCTTGGAGAAGGATCAAACCGAAGCCCAAAGGAGCGGGAGGGGCCGGGAGGTGGCTGGGCAGCATGTCATACATACTGTCAACCCAAAAAGTCCCAGTGAGTGCGGTTAGGGCCTACATTGGGCGCGTCTGGCACGCAAGGCCGCGACTGCTTGGGCTGCTGGGGAAAGAAGGGGCCGCGCAAGCGCGCACAGGTTGGCTGCGCCTGCGGGCCGCATGGTGCTCGCAGGTCAAACCCACGGGCCGCGCGCTGCTTACGGGTCGAACCCGAGGGTCGCAGGTCACGCCCACACTTGGTTGAGCCTTGCGCGCGCGCGGCCCGCCTGGGGGCAAGTGCGCGGTCTTGCCTGGGGGGCCCGTGCGCGTGCACGATCGCGCCTGGCCAGGCCCTACGCTGGCCCAGGCCATGCCCAGCGCACGTGGGCCCCGCTTGGCCTTATCTTTCGACTCCCCAGTGTATCCGTATGCACCCCGAACCCCATTTCGTCCTTCTTCGAAGGTTCGCGCTCCCTTTTATCCTGAGGGTCAAAATCTACGGAGCCTGAAGAGCTAGGGTGCCTCTTTTTCTTGTGCATGTCTAAATGGTGTGGTTACTAATTTGCTCCAATGGCAATATCCTTCCCCAGGCGCTGTCCAAACCTTTTCATCTCTCAAGCCGCGCAATTTTTGGGTAGTTAATGCTCATCATTACCTACCCTTTGATTTTCCACCACTAAGGTTGAAATAAGCGTCTCTTATTCTTTTGTTTGCTTCTTCTTTCAACTTTTTCTTGCTTCAGTCTATTGTTTTGCCTTCGAGCATTCTCTTTCTCTCTACATCTTCTTTTCTTTTCTTCGACTTTCTGTGATGGCGATTACTGGCTTTGGAAGGCTTAACTCAGCTGGTGTTGAGCTCGTTAAGTCGGAGAATCACCCTGCCGCCTCCATTCCCTGTCAATGGATGAGCGAAGCGGAGTGCCAACAGTTCTGAAAGAAATACTCGATTCCCGACGAGGGGGAAGTTGAGTTCAACACCAATCTATGAGCATGTCATCTCGTCGTCGGCCGCCTTTGCATCTACAAGTGTGCATTCGACCGGGGCTTCCACTTGCCCCCTCCTCCCTGCATGAGGGAAGGTTATCTTGCTTCTGCAACATCTCACCATTGTTCCAGCCTAGCAATCCCTTTTTGGGTGGAGGTACTTGATGGGGTTCTTTATTATCTGCCATTTTGGTAAGATAGAGCCTTCGGGGGATCTTTTCGACTTCTTCTTCACCACCAACCACAACCCGAGGGGCTGGATTTCAATCTCACCCAGGATAGTGAGGGAGGGCAGTATCATCACGAACAAGGAGCATCCAGAACTGGAGATCAAGGCTTCGACACTCATGCAATCCAGAGGATCAAAAGACTCAAATGACTAGAAGAAGCGCTTTGTCTTCGTCCGCCCTAGACCATCCGGTTCTTCACAGCAGATTTGGTCTGTGTGCAATGAGTGGACTCTGGACACCAAGCACAAACGCCCGAGCGCCAAGGAAATTAAAGAAGTGGCAGGCAGGCTCATGAAAATGAGTCAGAATTGGGAAGAGGGATGGCTCTCTAATCTGACGCTCACCCAAGCGGGCCTAGATGGCAAAACCTATAAGCGCTAGCCCTCACCTTTCTTCTTCACTTTTTCCCGTGTTTACTAGTCATTGACCTTCGTTATTCTTTGTGCACAGTAAAAATCTCTGGGAGATAACTTATTCTCCTATCACCGAGGGAATGGTCTTGGACTTCCCCGAGAGCATTGGTCCTTCAACCCCTTCCCAAGGCAAGAAAACATTTGAGAAGGCTTCCAAGCCTTCTCAAAAACAAAGAGCTCCCAATGCCACCCGAGAAAGCTCTAAGGAATGCTAGGAGTAGAGGATCCTCGGCTTCTTTCAGATCAAAGAAAACGACGAAGGGGGATCTTCAGACCTTCTAGGAGGCTGCCAAAGATAACACTAAGGTGCCTCTAAAGAGCTCTTCGGCGGGATCCCAAGCTCCGAGGAGCAAGAGGGACTCCCGACCTACTCAACCACCAGCAGTTATACTTAGATCCTTACAAGATCCATCCAGGGGTGATGATGAAACTATTGCCTAAGCACTGGAGATGGTTAGAGTAGGGGCTCAAGGAAATCAAACAACTATAGGTATGGAGCCAGCCATAGCACACCTTGCCATACCACCCTCATCTACTTTTAGGCGCATACTAACATCCCTATCACCAAAGGACCACCTGAAATTATCAGGGAAAGCCTCATTGGAGGAGACTTCGGTGCTATCTCCTAAAGAAATTTTGGCCTGGAGAGCGAAGCGTTGGAGGGTTGAAGGTGCCCCCCCTCCTCAGCGGTTGAAATGAACAACAACCCCCAGGCTGCCGAAGCCCTTACCAATCCTTTTCTGGCTCCAACCTCCTCTGTGGCTAGAATAAACCAAGGCCCTCTAGCTACCGAAGCTTCTTCCACTACTCTTACGGCTCCAACCTCCTCTTTGACTCATGCTCCTGAGCCAGGTGCAGACCCTTTGGACTTTATTGTTCCTATACCTCTGCAAAACCCTGGTAAGATGGACTACTATGCCTAGACCTTGAAGGTAGTATTAAATAATTCTATTTTTCCTCTCCAGGCTTCTTTTCCTTTAACAGGTTTAGTAATAGCGTTTTTCTTATCTTCTTCTACAGTGTCTTTCAGCCTTCAGGAATTCCATAGCCCAATGAGAGTCTAATTACCTGGCTCGCCTATCGATTTTGGAATCTGAGGTTCGACGACTCCAAGGGTCTGAGGCCCTATCTTCAAAGGTAACGGACCTCGAGCACCATGTACGCATCCTCAATAAATCCATCGAGCTGGCTCGAGAGGAGGCCATGCTTGCAAACGAGGCCGAAGCCCAGGCTCGTTAGGAGCTGGAGCTGGTGTAAAACGGAATGCTAGAAGCTTGCCAAGCCAACTCCAGCCTCGGAGAAGAGCTGGATGCTACAAAGGCTGCTAATGAGAAGCTCAGGGAAATTACCAAAAAACTATTCGTGGAGCTGAAAGAGAGAAAGATGAGCCAAGCCGAAACCCTGGAATCCTACAACCAGTGCAAGGAAGCTCTTTATGTGGCAAACGCGAAGCTCCGATCCGCCCTTGAAGATACCCGCATATCCTTTCAAAAGGGCCGCAAGGAATTTTGAAATTCCGAAGCTTATGTTGCAGAGCTAAAGGGGGTTCTTCGAGGTAGATTCGAGTATATAAAGAAGCTCACGAAGGAACGCTTCCCAAACCTAGATGTGGACTCCATTTCCTTTGATGTTTCAGCAGCTCTATCTTCCTTAGAATAGATACCTTTGTACTCAAAACCTGATACTTCAAATAAAATCTTCTTGCTTGTTTGTCTTTCATTTGAATGTTACCGGCCTCAGTTAATTAATCAAAAACGTACTTTTAAAACCGGAGGATTATATTTAACCCTTTTTGAAAATTTTTCTTTCTCTCTTTTTTTGCTCTTTATCAGAGATACAAAAAATCTCTTGGTGATCAAATCTGATCATTCGCTTTTTGGAGGCTTCGGATCTTCGGATTTGGAGGTTTTGGGGCCCCTAAGGATCATATCTGACCCCTTTTTTTTTGTCGAGGGTTCAAGGCCCCCCAAGAATCACATCCGATCCTGTCATTTTTGTTGAGGGTTCGAGGCCCTCGAGGATCACATCTGATCCTGTCATTTTTGTCGAGGGTTTGAGGCCCCTTAAAGTTAGCCTTATGTTTTGTCAAGGGTGGTCCCCTGGGTCTTTTGGGACAAAGAGCTTTCACTGATAGGAGAGGAAAATATATTTATTTCAAAAAATCATAGTCAATAAAGAACATTATTGATAAAATTTCCTCAACTACTGTACGTTCCAGGTTTTTTTAACTGGTACACCCTCGGGGGTCTGGAGTTTGTAAGCGTCAGGGCTAAGGGCTTCCACTATCTTGAAGGGACCTTCCCAGTTTGGTGTTAACTTGTTCTCTTCTCGAGCACCTCAAATATCCGCTCGCCACAATACCCAATCTCTAGGAAGAAAACTCTGAGTTTTTACCCTTAAATTGTAGTATCTTTCAATACGCCGATTGTAGGTAGCCTGCCGAATCTTTACCTGCCATGAAGTTCATTAAGGAGGTTTAAGTTGTCTCTCAGATTTTGCTCATTGGACTCGGGGCTGAAGAGCTCACCCTTAGGGTAGGCACTCTTATCTCGACTGGATTAATGTTTTCGAACCATAACATAGGTTGAAGGGAGTCTCGCCCGTAGATACCTTCACGGTGGTTCGGTAGGACCATAGAATACTCGGTAATTCTTCCACCTAGCTACCATCTACCTTATCCACACGCGCCTTTAGACCATGCAACAAAGTTCTATTAGCGAGCTCGATTTGACCGTTGGCCTGCGGATGGGCCACCGAAGTGAAATGCTACCTTATTCCTAGCTCTTGGCACCATTCTTGGACTGATTAGTCAGTGAATTGAGTGTCGTTATTAGAGATTAGCACCCGAGGAATCCCGAAGCGACACACCACATTCTTTCACAAGAATTGTTTTACACGTCGAGCAGTAATGGAAGCCACCGGTTTGGCTTCAACCCACTTCGTGAAATAGTTTATGCCAACAATGATATATTTGACCTGACTAGTTGCTGGGGGGAAAGGACCCAAGATGTCAATGCCTCATTGAGCAAAGGGTTAGGGCGTAGCCAAATGAGCTAGAGTAACAGCTGGTACATAAACCAAGTTGGAAGTTCTCTAGCATCTGTTGCAGGTCCTGACTAGTTATTCTGAGTCCGTCGCCATCGTTTGACAATAGTACCCCTGCTGTAGAGCTTTCTCGCTGAGGGTTCAGGCCCCGACGTGGCTTCTGCATATGCCTTCATGAATCTCCCTTAGGATATAGTCTGCTTCGCGAGGCCTGATACACTTGAGCAATGATTGCGAGAACAATCTCTTGTAAAGTTCCCCATTGACTAGTATGAAACTTCGGGCTTTCCTTCTGACTTCTCAAGCTTCCGAGCCATCCTCACGAAGTTTGTCTTCCTTCAAGTATAATAACAAAGGATCCACCCAACTAGGCTCATCCTCCACAAATAACTGATCGGTAACCTCTTCGATACTCTTCTGTGGTAAAGACTCAATTTGGATTTGTCGGGAGCTCATAGGAAAAGAGGAAGAAGTAATCCGGGACAACAAATATGCTTCCGTGTTCATGGCTTGAGGGACATACTCTACCTTGACTGACTGAAAACGCGTGATCAGTTCCCTGACCATAGCCAGGTATCTTTCCATATGATTTTCTCGAGCCTCATACTCCCTGTTCACTTACTGTACTACCAAGTTTGAGTTCGAACTCACCTCAATCTGTTGCGCTCCCAACTGTTCAGCTAACCTCAATCCCGCTAACAAGGCCTCATATTCAGCCTCATTATTAGATACTCAAAATTCGAGATGCATGGCATAGGGCCATGTCTTCCCCGTAGGACTTCTAATCATCAGCCTTGCTCTGCCAGCACCTGAGGTCGAGCTCCCATCTACGACCAACATCCATGGCCTCTGATCTTTTTCCGAAGCTTCTGGGGATCCTATCCCTTCGGCAATGAAGTCTGCTAACGCTTGGGCCTTGATAACTAGCCGAGGCTTGTACTCAATATCAAAAGTTGTGAGCTCCATCACCCATTTCAACATCCTTCCTAAGAGCTTGGGTTTGCTAAGAACCTGTCTCAAAGGTTGATTAGTAAGAACAATAATGGTATGAGTTTGAAAATAAGGCCAAAGTTTTCTTACCGATACTACCAAGGCAAAGGCTAGCTTCTCCATGGGAGAGTACCGAATCTCAGCTCCTGTCAACCGCTTACTAGCATAGTACACGGGCCTCTGCTTTTATCTTTTTCTCGAACCAGCACCGAAGTCACGGCTTTTTTGGTTACCGCCAAATAAAGATATAACGGTTCTCCTTGCTGGGGCTTAGTGAGGACTGGAGGTGAAGTTAGATGTTCTTTCAGCTTACTAAAAGCTTCCTGACATTCCTCATCCCAGACAAAATTCTTTGCCTTTGGCAAAACCTTATGGAAATGAAGACCTTTCTCCGCCAATCGAGAGAGGAATCTCTCTAAACCATCATTTTTTCGATTAGGCTTTATACTTCCTTAATGCTCCTCGGGGCTGGCATATCCAAAATAGCTTTAACCTTTGCTGGGTTTACCTCTATCCCTCGGTGATGAACTATATAACCCAAAAAATTTCCTGTAGAGACGCCAAAAGCACATTTGACAGGATTAAGCTTTACATGAAACTTACAAAGGATTCGGAAACACTCCTCCAAATCTATGGGATGATGTTCGGCAACGAGGCTCTTCACCAGCATGTCATCCACATAAGCTTCCATATTTCGACCAAGCTGGTGCTGAAACAGCTTATTCACCAGGTGCTGGTAAGTGGTCCCCACATTCTTCAATCCAAATGGCATTACTGTATAATAGTATGTCACTTTCTTGATCATGAATGTCGTCTTCTCCTGATCTTCGGGGTGCAGTGGGATCTGATGGTACCCTTAAAAACCATCCAAAAAACTCATTAGAAAAAAACTTGTCGTCCCATCAATCAGGGCATCTATTCGAGGAAGAGGATAGGTATCCTTCGGGCAAGCTTTATTAAGCTCGGTGAAGTCAATGCAAAGCCTTCATTTTCCCTCTCCTTTAGGTACCAACACCATATTTGCTAGCCATTCAGGATAATCAACCTCTCGAATGCATTACGCTTTCATAAACTTTGCGACTTTTGCTTTAATTGCTCTAGTTCTTTCTGGGGTGAAACTTCACTTTTTCTGCTTAACATGTCGGAAACCAGGATGTATTTCCAGTCTGTGCGTCATGACCTTTGGATCAACCCCTAGCGTATCTTGGGCGATCCATGCGAAGACATCTGCATACTGTTAAAGGAGGGCTAAGACCTGACCCCTTATTGGGTCTTTTAACTCAACACTTATTTTTATGCAACAATCTGGGCAATCCTCCCTTAAGAGCACTTCCTCCAGCTTGTCCACTAACTCTGCTATCTTCGGATCCTCCGATCCTTCTAACAGAAAATTGACCTCCTGTGGGGGACTCCCTACCTTCTCCTTTCTAGAGTCTTCTCCTTGACCAAAAGCTTTTTGCAATGATTTTTCCCTTGTCTGCCTTTGCGAGATCCCGGCACTCTTGACTACACCTATAGAGGCCATGTAACATTTGCGAGCCAAACGCAGATCTTGTAATACCCTTGATGAGTCATGATAGATTTTATCACTTAAGAGAATATTAGTATATGAAAAATTTCATAATTGCCCTTGAATTAATGAGAAGGCACATAATATATAGGATGCCTTAGGAGGGGCAAAACGGTAATTTGGAGTCTCATCCCATAAAATGGGTAAATTATTTTTGGAGAATTTAATTCTTGTTTAAATGCATGGATAATTAGAAATTAAAATGGAAGCCAAGTAAGTTAGATTGGTGACACTTGGCAAAATCTCATGGAATGAGATTTAATTAAATTTTGGAATAAGAAATTATTTGATTAAGAGTAATTGGTGACAC
Organism: Diospyros kaki; assembly: GCA_036245055.1. Taxonomy (NCBI): domain Eukaryota; kingdom Viridiplantae; phylum Streptophyta; class Magnoliopsida; order Ericales; family Ebenaceae; genus Diospyros; species Diospyros kaki. The sequence goes on from BSEG01000003.1 coordinate 13,692,266, forward strand.
TTGGCATGATCTTGTGAAGCAAGAGTGGGATTTAAAGAAATGTAAAAAGAAAAGAAATTAGTCTCTCAAGCATTAAATGAGAGCCATTATGGAGAGAATTAAAGGAAATTCTATATTAAATGGAAATTAGTCAAGCATTTATGTGAGAAAATGGTGGATTTAATTAAATGCCAAAGTAAATGGAATTATGTCTTTCAAGAGCAATTTAAATAAAATCAAAAAGAAAAGATTTTAGTCTCCATTAAATGTTTGAAAAGTTATGAATTTAAATTAAATGGAAAATGGAGAAATTGGTCAATCTTGAAATTAGTCATTATTTATTAATTTTAAAAATAAGAGAATTATGAAAATTAGAGATTGATCCAATGGTTGAGGATTTAATCTCCAAAGAAAATCAAAGGATGAGATTTAAAGAGATTAAGTCTCTTGGATTGTGTTTCTTTAGAGACTAGAGATGAGTTTTCTTAAAATCAATGGCTAAGATTGAGGATTAGGAGAAGCACAAGGATTGTGCTTGTATTTGAGGGTTGAGATTGAGTCTCTTGAATTAAAGAAAAATCAATGGCTAAGATGTAATCTTGAGTTTTGGCATGGATTGAGTAGAAAAGCTCTATAAATAGGGAGTTGAGAATTTAGTTCAAGGTTTTCCATATGTGAAGAGAAAGAAAGCAAAAAGAGTTAAGGTTAGGAGAAGGAAGAAGAAAGGCAAGCAAGAGGTAAGCCTTCTTTCCCTCTCATGAAGTAGCCTTTAATTTTTGTGTATAAGAGCTAAGGTCGTGTTCTTTCTTTTAAGGTGATTAAAAGCCAAAGAGAGAGTCTTGGCAAGTGGAAGTATTGAAGCTTCAAGGATAAAAAGGTAAGGGATAACCCTAAGTGGTGGGGTTTTGCTTGCATTTGTACATGTTTGAATGAGTTGCATGTAATGGTCTTATTGCATGTTTGTGTTCTAGTGGACCTATGGCCATAAGGAGGACTAGTGATGAGAGAGGGGTTGGTTGGTGCCTTAACCTAAGTGGTTATGAGGGCATGGATGACTACCCATTATATGCATTGCATTTGCATTACATGTTTATTCTCATGTTACATTTACATTTGCATAGCACCCTTACTGAGCATTGGCTCATAAAGTCCTTTGACCTCTATGTAGGTGGAGAATCATCTAAGGGAAAAGGAGAATCATCTATGTAGGTTGAAGGTAATGGAGCAAGGGAAATGCATGTGTAATTGTATGTATTTTGTGGGTTTAGTGGTTAATGTTGTATTTATTTTGTTAAATATGTAATGAATGCTTAATGTGGATGAATAGTGGCAAGCTTGAATGTTTTGGAAGCCATTTGAAGTATAAAAGCATTCTGAAAATTTTGAGTTTAAAAAGAAAAAAATATATATATTTTTTTAAATTAAAAAGAGTTGAGGCAGTGTGTTGGGCGCCAGGGCGCGTGGTTGGGCAAGCCTGGGCGCGGCTAGGCGCGGTCGCGCGCATGGCAAGCAGCCAGCGCGCGCGCGGGGCCGCGCGTTGGGGGGCACAGTTGGCTGCTGCCCCCCCTTGCTACTGTGATGTTTTTTTATTTTAATTTTATTTTCTGTTTATTTAATTATTTATGATATTTTGAGAAATTTTGAAATAAATTATTTTTAAATAAATAAATAAAGGAATATTTTAGCCTCCAAATTAATTATTAAATTAATATAAATTTGAGACAATCGTGAAAAAATTTTCTATATTTTGGGAAATTAAATAATGGAGTATTTTCCTTAAATTCTGAAATTGGATGAGGATGCCTTGAGGTTTGTATTTCAAAAATTAATTTTCTAAGGGTTGGAAAATTATGGTATTTTGAAATAATTAAAGAGTAAAATCAATGGAGATTTGATAAGAAAGATTTTATTAAATTTTTTCAAAGAAAGATTAATCCAAACATTTTCCAAAGTGAGATAAATGGGTTAATAGTTGGGGCAAAGAAAATATTATTTTCTTATAATTAAGGCTTTATGCCATGATTTATATGAAGCTAGTGAGTTAGTTTATTTCATTCGATCTTGGGAAGTCATCCTTAGCTCTTCATTAAGAGCTTGAGAAGGGGTGACACTTCTTGAGGTTTCGGATTTTATTTTCGCAGGGTCGTTTCGTTATTTCCAGAATCCTTGAGTGGAGCGAAGAGAAGGCAAATCCTAGTTCCCACCTAGCTCGTTTCTCATTGAAACGTAGCCGTCTCTTCATCTTTGCCCTAGCGTGTGAATAATAAGTTGATTATTCGTGAGTAACACCCGCAAGTGGGAGCGGGGCGTTACAGATCTCCTCACACCTTGCCTATCCCGCAGACCATAGGGAACTTTATCATCATGTGATATGTGCTAGGAATAGCCCGAAGAGTATTGAGGCCCGATCTCCCTAGAATCATGTTATAAGCCGCATGAACATTCGCTACCAAGATATCTAGCATAACTTAGGAGGTTCAGGAACCCTTTCCCAAGGTTAGCAGAAGCTGAATGACCTTATCTGAATATACGGCTTCCCCATCAAATCCCACTAAGGGGACCCTAGCCGACCTTAACTGCTCCATCCTATACCCTATGCCCAGGAAGGCTTGTTGATACAAAATTTTTGAAGAACTACCTGGATCCACGAGGATCTGCTGAAACTCCCACCTTCCCAGCTCGACTGTTATTACCAACAAATCATTTCGATTCAGGTATCCGGGGAGGTCGCTATCGAAAAAGAGATCGTTTCCCCTCTCCTCGACTTCTTCAGCCCCGAGGCTCCGCTACTCGCATCTTCGTTGCCCTTCGCTCCCGGGACCTCCCCCGCACGAAGCGTATGAAATACTGGGGGTTGAGGATGATCTCTTTCTGTTTGTGGCGGTCTCTCCCCTCGGGGCAAATGCTGAGCATGATCTCGGCCATCTACTCGGTCCCTCCTGGCAAGGGGACTCCGCGACCGCAACCGCGAACGCTGGTCCTTCCTCCTCCGGGAATCCACCTCCCTGCCCACATAATTTCTCAAGAAACCTCGGTTGATAAGTTCCTAGATTTCTTCCTTTAATTTGTGACACTCCTCCGTATCGTGACCATGATCTCGATGGAAGCGACAATACTTATTCCAGTTCCTTTTGTTGGACGGTGCTTTCATCGGTCGGGGCTTCTTCAGATAGTCCTTATCCTCAATAGTGGCAAGGATCTTTGCTTTTGGAGCATTCAGATGGGTAAAATCAGTCGACTCCCACCGAGGATGATGCTTCTCCTTTCTATCCTCCCTTCGACCCTCGCTTTTATGCTCTTCAAGATGTCTCTTTTTTTCTTTTTTCTCAATGTGCTCTGTTCTCTTCGCCTGCATAACCTCCTCGACATTAATGTACTTCGTGGCCTGGCCTAAAATATTCAAAAATGTAAGCGGAGGAGTTTTAGCCAACGATTGAGTGAAGGGACAAGGCCTTAGGGCATTCTGGAATGCTACCATAGTGACACTATGGTCGAAGTTTACAATACTCAGAGCTTTCATATTGCAACGTGAGACAAAATCCTTCAAAGATTCACCCTGGTTCTGCTTCAGGCTAACGAGGGTTATCGTAGACCCTCGATGCATCTGAAGAGGCGCAAAGTAAGCTAGGAAACTACCCGGAAGCTGCGAAAAATTGGCTATTGAGTGGTAGGTCAGGTTTGAGTACTAGGCCTACGCGTGCCTTTCCAACGTCGCTAGGAAGACTCTACACCACATGGCGTCAGAGGCATCTTGCACCATCATATGGGAGGTAAATTGTAACACCCCAAGTTTAGAAGTCCTAAATCTAGATGTGTTAATGTTTACCTTACTTTAAATGCGAAAATAAAATAATTTCATTTTAGCTTATCTTTTTTTTTTTTATAAAATTCTATAAAAGTTTCGACAGAGTGTCCCCTGCAAATTGGACTTAGCCATCCTATAGAGAGACAACGCACCCATAATAATAGAAATATTAACCAACTAAACAAAAACTATCTTATTTGAAACTTCAAGATTAAACAATTAAAGAAATGGGTATATAAATGAATAACAAACAAGACAAGTCCAAAACTAAAACCCTGTGCCATGGGTTACTGGGTGAGTCTACCTCTAAGCGATCTCCTCAATTCATCTAGCTCTCATCACCTGAAACGTGGTGAAAATAAAAGGGTGAGCTAAAGCTCAACAAGTAAACTCCATGCACATGATGCATGCTTGTGACATGCAAAGTTTGAATAAAGTTCGAAAAATGTATCCCCATTTATTTTAACTTTTCAAAATATTTCATTACTATCGTGAGCTCATAGGGTGTGTCATCTAGCCAATCAGAATGCAGTGAGCAATTCTTATTTGGAACTAGGTTCATTCCACCGGTAGTACTGCAAAGTGGTTAAAAATTTCTTTCTACTTTCAACTTTCACATTCACATTTCTTCATAGGTCGGGTGCGCCGGTCCCCCACGCCCCATTTCCCACTCAGATTATTCATGGCATAGACATTCACCCATTTTCTTTAAAACTTGAGTTACATATCTTTGAAAGAAAATTTTCACCTTTACACATCTTTCATGTGAAAAAAATTTAACCTTCTCTAATCAATGCCTGTGCGTGCTCATTAATGCAATGATATGTTATATATACATGCTTAATCATTTTCATTGTATGTAAGGAAATGACATAAAATAACAAGAAGATTTAGCATTAAATATCTACAAGCCAACCATAAAGCACAATGTTTCCACATTAACCATTCAACATGGGGTGAAAATTAGAGAGAGTCTACTTACCACAAAACCATGTGAGTCCAATTTGGTGGACTAAATAACTCATAGAGATACATTCTCAATTAAATTCACATCAGGATTCAGATTACAAGACCCTCAAAATATTCTTCCAAATCCACAAACAGAAATTTCTTTTTTCTTTTTCCTCTGGCAACATGTAGTAACTTTTTCAAAAATAGAAAATGATGTCGTAAAATTATAAACTTTACACAGGATATAGTAACCTCTTATAAGTTCATTCTATAAAAAATTGAGCTCATTACAGTAACGTTTGGGGTTCCAAAACATTTTTCTATTCTCCAAAATACTGTTCTCGTATGAATCTGTCCATGAATACGAAAAATGTTATAAACACTTAAACGAGTCTCCGAATGATGTCATTCCAAGTCCAGATGATATACAACTCACAGGGGGTCATTTTTCAATTTGAATCTCCCCAAAATTCAACATGTATAATTTTTAATGAATTTTTAAAGTAGGAGCAGAAAAGCTGTTGAATTTGGGCAACATAGTTGTTCCATTAGATCTATCAAAATTACATGCCTATAATACCCAATCAATATAAAATCAAACTAATCATATGTATTCTGCCACATCTATGTATATTTATTGTATGTAAAATACCCATCTTATTAAAGGTTATTTTGAGGAAAACTAAATAAAAGAAAAGTTACCTTCTTCTTCCTCTTCTTCTTCTTCTTGGGGAGAGGTGATGTGTGTGTTGAGAGAAGGGAGAAGTGAGATGTGTGTGTGAGAGAGAGAGTAAGAGAGACGTGAGGTTTGGAAAGGGAAATATGTATTAGGGTTTCTCTTTCTTTTATTAGATTTTGAGTTGGGTGGGCTTTATTTGGGCTTTTGGGTTATTTTTATTTTTTTTCTCACTTACTGGGTCAAGAATGAGTCTCTTATAAATTAAGTCCGACATTAAATTAATTTGTGTTCTAGGTCCTATTGAGTGCTATTAAAAATTTCAAACCCAAATAAATATATTTAGCCACTTGAATTGAATTTGATAAAAATACAATACACTTGGAAATTTTTAAATCAATAGTAACACATTAAACTGTATAATAACAAATTATAATTCTTTTTTTAATTGGCACATTGAGCGTGACGATGTCCATTTACTTCCACTGTATAACAAGGCTCAATAATTGACAATAATAATTATAATTGAGTCATTTATTATGGCATAAGAAATAAAATTACGCAAAATTTATAAATGCATGTAAAATGACACTCGATGTTACATAAATAAATCCAGATGATCCATTGGGTCGACAGTCCCCGCATAGGGCTTAATGGCCGGAATGCGAACGCGCTCGGGCGGCATCGCAGCCATAATCTTCAGACTAAGGGGTTAATTTACCATCGCCCCCTGGGACTCTCCTTGCTTTGGCTTCAAGGCCGTAATCTCCTTCTCCAACGAACGTAACCTCCTTTCCTGCTGCCGCTGCGCATACGACATGCCAAAAGTCTCTTTGGCCTCCTCACGTCCATCCCCTCGAGGATCTGCTTCGCGAGGACAAAATCATTCCTCCGGCAGGGGCTCCTACCTTCCTCCTTCTTGAGAATGATGGGCTTGCTGGTGTTAGTGGTCCAAAAAACCAGTGAGTAGCTCCGATAGGTGCTGAACCTGATTTTCCAAAAACGCTATTCAATTTGGTGGAGGTGGAGGGTTATCTGGGCTACGGTCCCTCCTCTGCGGGCTCCTCGGGGGATTATTATAGCTTGGTTCCAAGGTGGGGTTACCACCGGTAGCCCGAGACTGGTTCCTTCTAGTTGCCATTGAGACGGAGTGAGAACCTGAACCTAGTAGTAATTTGCTCTAGGGAGACAGAAAGAAAAGTGCACGGGCCCCACAGTGGGAGCCAATTGATGATGCAGTGGCCGATCACCCTCTTCTACCTCAGGTAGAGCACCTGTAATGGAGGCGAGGACTTGCTCCCTCGATTTCACTCTGACGCTCAAGTTAGATTACCAGATCAAGAACAAGTAGAAGATGTGTAATTTCGAACTTTAAAGAAAGAAAGAGCACTACAAGAAATGTGATGATTAGTTATGAATTTATAAGTGACAAGTAAAATTTCGTCACCAATACTTTATCATTAGTGACGAAAAATTACTTTCATCACCAAGCATAGAATCATATAGATGTTTAGCGACAAAAGTTAAACTTTAGTCACTAATGCTCTAAAATATTATGATAACATCAAATTATTTCCTTTGACTACGACATTCTTGATGTATTAGTGACGAATGTTTTTGCCAATAATTGTATTAAAAAATAGCAACAAATAATTTGGTCACTGATTCAAGAACAAAAGTATAGACAAAATTATTGACTTATCGATGACAAAATAATTCCGTCACTAATGGTGTTAACAATTAACAACCAACTTTTTTGTCACCTTTTAAGGATATAAACCAATGCTGAAAATAGCAGTTTATTAGTGACGAAACAATTTTATAGTTGATCGATAATACAATTAGTCACGAACCCTTTTTGTCACTTTTTTAATAATAAAAAACGTGAGCAAATTAATTAGTTGTAAAGTTAATGATTTTACAATGACGAAACTTTTACTAATAATGGTGTTTTCCTTCGCCATTTTTCTGGAAAAAGACAGGGCGGCCTGGTTATTTTTCAAAAGGAAATCCAAAAAATGATATTCAGTTCAAGGTAATAGACTTGGGAGGAAGGAGACAGTAGTAGACAAGTGGTCGTCGGTCAGGGTTCACACAGACCCAAGCAAGCGGCCGGTGAGAGAGAGAGAGAGAGGTCTCCTGCGGCGCTACCTACTGCTAACATCGGCCGTCGGTCGCTGGACTACCTAGGGCCCCACCAACCCTTGAGTTGACCCTACACACACACACACAAAATATATATATATACATATATAGCTTTTGGAACAGATCATGAACCGTTACCTTTGAGGCAGCGACGACGATTCAATAGAGACAGCGATGACGATTCAATAAAGGCAGCGAGGAGGATGTGATGGAACTGGAGGTGGCAGCGGCGTTGAGGCAGCGAAGAGGTGGCGACGATGACGAGCTGGGGGCGACGATGACGAACTGGGGACGACGAATGAGATGAAGGCAGCAAGGCGACAACAATAGGGCTATCGACTAGAGAGGGAGAAAAAGATGAAGAGAATAGGGGAATTTGGGGATGTGGCTAAGGGAAGAGGCAGGGCATCTCCCGTCATTGTTTTGTTTTTTTATTTTTATTTTTTATTTGATAATTGATATTTTATTGTTAAATAAAAAATAAAATAATTTATAAAAATAATATTAATAATTATTTAATTAATAAAAATAAAATAAAATAATAAAATAATTTAAGATTGTGGTAACTTATAGAATAATTTAAACTGGAAATGGTGTTGATTTTCCTAATCTATGGTCAATTTAAAAAAGTGATAGAATTATATTTTTTTATTTTCTTAGACATACAAAAATTCTCCCTTTATCTAGAAAAAACCATTTCCTTCTTCATCCATTATCATTGCGTGTGTATATGTATATATAAAGATATCTAGATTTGGGTTCAAATTCGTGTTCGTATGTGTATATATATAGGGAGAGAATCATTATATAGCTCATTTCTTGTAACTATTTTATGTCATTTGCAAAACTCTCAAAATGCTTTGCAAATTATAGAAATGTTTCAAAAAGCATTTTGAGCTGTCTTTAACATTTTCAAAATGAAAAACAGTTTAGAAACATCAAAACGAAGTCTACTAGCTATTTTTGTGCTTAGAGCCTATGTATATTGAAAATGCTATCTGAATATATATTTTGGTATTTTTAATGATATTTATATATTAATATATTATATTTTATATCACATTAATATAAATACACAATACATCCATATACAACATTATTAAAAATATTAAAAACTAGTATTAAAATAATATTTTTTATATTTATATTTATATTAATTTTCTCTCTATTTAAAGAGTACTATAGCTACAAAACCAAGATTTGTCTCTACACTAAAAGATTGTGTTCCGTTCTTTTTATTGTTTTTAAGTTATTTTTAAAAAAATATTTTTGAAAATAAAAAAATATAAAAAAAACTCAAAACAACAAAAAATTATTTTGAGTATCTTCATCCAAAACAAACTCTAAACTTAAAACACATTTATTTATTTATTTATTCGTATTTTATTATTGTAATGAGAAAAAATATTATGAAATTCATTAACTTTAAAATGTATATATATTTTTAATAATATATTAACATTAAATATTTTTAATTTATTGAATAATCAAATTTATTGAATAAAATATCATTAAAAAATTATTTTCAAAATTTTAAAGAGAACATTTTTTCTAATTTTCTGTTTTGAGAAATAGTTTTTCATAATGACAATAAAAATAGTTTTTCTAATTTTCTACTTCGAGTTTGATTCATTTACTCATCCTTAGTCTTTCTTTATACCCTTGCTAGGGTAAGGATTCTTTTCAAATCACCGGAATCTCTATCTCCTCATTCGCGGAGTTGGAATCTTATTGATATGAATTCCATAATCGCTTCCGAAGAGTTCGAGCTAACTCCCATCTCCATGATCCTCGAGGGAATGGTTGATCTCGAGGAATCCGAAAAATCCTCATCGAGTAATAGACCAGCTGGTGTGGTGATACACGTCTGCCACATGTCTCCTCATGATTCGAGTAAGCTGACGTCAATGGAGTATCTTATTAGTGGACACGTGGCACTACTGCCAATGGCTATATTTCTAGGGCCTTGGAGTAATTATGCACCCGAGGATATTTTCCCTTATCACATTGAGCGTTAAATTCTTTTCTCTCTGTTTATATTTTTGAGACTTTGTATCTACACTGTTACATTCATTGTAAGTCTCGATTTTTTAGTTGAAGAGAACTTGTAACTAAGAGTTAATACTCTTAGATTCTCATTCTCATTTTTCTTATATTTGACCTAGCGGAAGCTAGAAGGCCCATTAGATTGGGAGGTTTGTAAATTTTCCTAGTCACGGACTAGATGACCTACTCGGGTTGAGTAGGAGGTTAATAGTGGATTTACTTCAAAATCCTTAGTGAGTAGTTAAGGTAGTGGACTAGGCTTGAAAAGCCAAACCATTATAAATCATTGTCTCCTATGATTTATGTTTTCTTTGTTCTTGTTAGCATTTTTATCTCTACTTAATTTTTTCTTTCATCCATAAGATTTCATATTGATTTTTCTCAAAACAAGATTGTTTTTACTCGGTTGATACCTCATCGTGTCATTTTAAGATCTTGAGGTTTAACGAATTTGTGGTCTTAACAAACATCTCTGCTTCTTAAAAGAATTATTTTTGTTATACCAATTCACCCCCCATCTTGGTGCATGCCATAGTATTTCAATTCTATCAATTGGTATCAGAGCCAAGTTCCCTTGTTTTTATCAGTTTAACAACCTAGTGAAAAAGATCTTATCAGATGTCACATTTTGCTTCCTCATCCCAATCTGAGGGTCTAACCACCACTTGTCCCCTGTTCTTTGATGGAACTAATTATAACTACTGGAAAACAAGAATGCAGATTTATTTGATGTAAGACTCAAACTTAATGCAAGCAGTTTATAAGGATATCAAGCTAGTTAACATGGAGAAAATTGAGACCTGAATAACAGAAGAAAGAAGAAACATAGAGATAAATGCAAAAGCTATGAATACACTAATATGTACACTGAGCTTAGAGGAATTCAATTAAGTGTCAACGTGTAAAACAACTAAGGAGATTTTGGAAAAATTAAAGGTAACACATGAAGGAACCAATCCGGTAAAGGAAACAAAAATCAACCTCCTTGTCCATGATTATGAGTTATTTTCAATAAAGGAAGATGAGTCTATAAAAGATATGCATACTAGATTCAATGATATTGTTACTACTTTTGAAGCTTTAGGTAAGACATATACAAATGGAGAAAGAGTTAGAAAAATTCTAAGGAGTTTACCTAAATCGTGGGAATCTAAGGTCACTGCCATAATAGAGGCCAAAGATTTAGATACACTTTCATTTGACAACTTGCTAGCTTCATTAATGACACATAAAATTATGATGAAAAGAAATGAAGTTGATGACTCCAAGAAAAACAAAAATGTAGCATTTAAAATTGAGGATGAAGATAAAGACTCTCAAAGTGAAGAGGATGATTTTGCCATGTTAGCTAGAAGATTTAGGAAATTTATGAAGAAAGGTAGATTTAATCAAATGAGAAACTTTCGGAAAAAGAAAGATCAAAAAGAAGCTAACCTATCTAATGAGTTTCGATGTTTTGAATATAAGAAGGTAAGTTACATTAGAAGTGATTGCCCTCAATGGAAAAGAAATGACCGCAAGGAAAAGAAAGTAAAGAAAAAGGCATTAGTTGCTTGGAGTGAAGAAGAGTTGTCCTCAAGTGAGGATTCTTAAGATGAAGAAGTGGCAAACGTGTGTTTCATGACAAAGCTTGATGATGAGGTAACTTCCAAACTTTCAAATTCAATCTCTGAATTTACATTTGAAAAGCTACATGATGTATTTAATGAATTATTAGAAGAATGTGAGAAAATGAATTTGAAAAACTTTTATTTAAAGAAGAAGATCTGTTTGTTGGAAGAAGAAGTTAAAATCTTGAAATTTGAAAAAGAATGCCTAGAGAATGAAAGAAACAGTATGACTAATGAAATAGAAAGTCTCCTATAAGAGAACAAAGACTTAAAGGAATCTCTAGAAAAATTAGTTGAAAGGAAGAAAAAGTTAGAGATAATACTTAGAGCTCAAAGAAATTTTAGAGATAAACAAGGAGTTGGTTTTGATCCATGCAATGCAAGTTCCAGTAAAACAATTTTCATAAGAGCTTCAAATCAAAAGCTTATTCAAAGAAAATCATTCTACAAACAAAACTTTTCAAAGAAAGAAATTTCATGTCATTACTATGGAAGGAATGGACATTCAATTAATAAGTGCTTTGTGAGAAACAATCCACATAAATTCAAACAAGTGTGGGTTCTTAAGAGAGTAGTATCAGCTAACAAAAATGGACCCAAAATGATGTGAGTACTAAAGGGTACAACATGAGTAATTCATTTTGTAGGTTGTGTTAGTATCAAGTAATTCAAGGAGCAAGTGGTTCCTTGATAGTGGGTGCTCTAAGCACATGATGGGAGATTAAGAGCTTCTCAACAATGTCATTTTCAAAGAAAGAGGTAAGGTCTTCTATGATGACAATTTTCAAGATAAGATCATAAGTATGGGTTCCATCTCCTTTAAAAATCTCACATTAGAAAATGTATTTCTTGTTGATGGACTTAAACATAATTTGACTAGTATTAACCAGTTATGTGACTTAAATTATGAAGTTTGCTTTGATGCTAGTTCTTGTAAAGTTATATGGTCTAAGACAAAAGAAATAAAATTAAAAGGAAATAGAGTAGGAAACATCTATCTCACATTTTTAGAATCATCTAAGATGGAAAACTGCTTAGTTGGAAATTTTTCTCAAAACACTTGGTTGTGGCATAATAGGTTAGGACATGCTAGTATGAACTTAATCAACAAGTTAGTCAAGCATGACCTTGTAAATGGGTTGCCCAAGCTTAAGTTTGAAAGATATCATATTTGTGGCACATGCACGAAAGGTAAACAAATCAGTGTTTCATTCAAGCCTACTAATGTAGTGTCAACATCAAAACCCTTAACATTACTTCACTTAGACTTATTTAGTCCTATGAGAACATTAAGTTTAAGAGGAAAACAAAATGTTTTTGTAATAGTAGATGATTATACTAGATTCACATGGGTAATCTTCTTTGCATAAAAAAATGAAACTTTTAAGTCATTTGAAATATTTAATAAAAGAATTCAAAAAGAAAAAAGATTCTGCATTTCAAAAATAAGAAATGATCATGGAGGAGAATTTGAAAATAAATCTTTCAAGCTATTTTGTAAAGAAAATGGAATAGATCATAACTTCTCTTGTACTAGAACTCCCCAACAAAATGGTGTAATAGAAAGAAAGAATAGATTTTTACAAGAAATGGCTAGAACAATGCTTTGTGATAAAAATCTTCTTAAGCACTTTTGGGCAGAGGCTGTTCATACTACTTGTCACATACTAAATAGAGTCTCAATAAGACCAATATTGAAAAAGACCTCCTATGAACTATTTATAGTAAGAAAGCCTAACATAAGTCATTGTCATGTTTTTAGTAGCACTTACTATATTCTTAATAATGAAAAAGAATCTCTAGGTAAATTTGATACTAAAAGTGATAAAGGTATATTTTTAGGTTACTCATCTCAAAGTAAAGGCTATAGGGTATTCAACAAAAGAACCCTAGTAGTAAAAGAAACAATTCAAGTAATAGTTGATGATATAAGCATTGAAGTTCCAAAACCTAGAGTAGATGGCGAAAATGAAGTAACCTAAAATCTTGAAAGACTTTCAATAGAGCAAAATGAATCCAATACTCAAGATAATGATCCTTTTGAAGGAGAACAAGAGCATCAAGTAGAAAAAGAACCAACATTTCCAAGAGAAAAGAAATATGTCAAAGAAAATGAAACCGTAGGAGATCCATCCAAAGGTATTAGAACTAAATCATCCATTAGAAATGAATGCCAATATGCTGTCTTATTGCTTCAAGTAAAACCTAAAAATGTCAAAGAAGATTTAGAAGATGAAAATTGGATTATTGTCATGCAAGAAGAGTTAAATCATTTTGAAAGAAGCGGAGTTTGAAAACTAGTGCCAAGACCAAAAGATTATCCAGTTATAGGCACAAAATGGGTATTTAGAAATACGATAGATGAAAATGGTGTGGTGACTACAAACAAGGCAAGCCTGGTGACTCACGGTTATAACCAAAAAGAGGGCATTGACTATGATGAAACTTATGCCCATGTTGCTAGATTAGAAGCTATAAGGATGTTATTAGCATTTGTTTTTTACAAAAACTTCAAGTTATATTAAATGGATGTTAAGAGTGTTTTCTTAAATGGGTATATCAATGAAAAAAATTTTGTGGAACAACCTCTCGTTTTAAAAATCATAAGTATGAAGACCATGTGTTCAAGTTGTCCAAAGCATTATATGGTCTAAAACAAGCCCCTAGGGCATGGTATGAGAGGCTTAGTAAATTTCTCTTAAATGAAGGATTTAAAAGAGGATAAATAGATACAACCTTATTTATAAAAAGCCATGATAAGGATATTCTATTAGTTAAAATTTGTGGATGATATCATATTTGGATCCATAAATAAATCTCTATGTGATCAATTTGCAAACCTTATGCAAGGAGAATTTGAGATGAGCATGATAGGTGAGCTTAAATACTTTCTAGGATTGCAAATAACACAAGAAAACGAGGGTATATATATTTCTCAACAAAAATACATAAGAGACCTTCTCAAGAGGTTTGATGTTCAAGATTGTAAATCTATTACTACACCTATGAGTAGTTCTCAAAGCCTAGATAACGATGAATTAAGCAAAACTGTAGATAACAAGCTTTATAGAAGTGTGATTGGTTCATTGCTTTATTTAATAACTAGTAGACCTGATATTATGTTTAATGTGTGCTTGTGTGATAGATTCCAATCTAATCCCAAAGAATCACCCTTAAAAGTAGTCAAGAGGATCCTGAGATATCTAAAAGGAACTACAAGTCTAGAACTATTTTATGCAAAATCAAACAACTTTGATCTAATAACCTATACTGATGCTGATTATGATGGATGTAAAATAGATAGAAAAAGTACAAGTAGTTCATGTCAATTCCTAAGAAATTGCTTGGTATCTTGGTCAAGTAGGAAGCAAAACACAGTAGCTATATCATCTACTGAGACTGAATATGTTGCAGCTGGTAATTGTTGTGCTCAAATATTATGGATGAAGTATCAGGTAGAAGATTATAGCATAAGACTTCAAAACATCCTAATAAAATGTGACAATACCAGTGCTATAACTTTAACTAAAAATCTAGTATTTCATGCAAGAACTAAACACATAGAAGTAAAACATCACTTCATTAGAGATCATGTTCAAAAAGGAGACATAAATCTTGAATTCATAGATACTAATCATCAAATAGCAGATATCTTTACAAAGCCCATTGATAGAGAAAAGTTTGAATAATTTAGGAGTGAGCTGGGGTTAATTATAACATGACTAAGTATGTGTTATTTGAATTTTTTTTTTTAATTATTAATCTCATTGTGATACGGCCAAGCTTTTAAATCTGTCAAATAAATGAAATAATCTATTGACAGAATGGGTTTCGGCCAAAATTTATAAGTGATGTTGGGCACATCTCTATTAATAAAATTCTTTTTATTCCTCAAGTATAGTCGACAAAAATCATGCTCTTGTCGACTAAGGTGTTATGTGGTTGTCAAGATAGTCGACAGGCCCAGCCCTAGTCGACTATGCGCTCTATTCAAATTAAAATCGGTCGATAACAACATAGTGTCTGTTGACTACTCCATTGATTTTCATAATGATAGTTGACAAAGCCATTAGCATCTGTTGACTGTTTGGGTCCGTCTATTTAAAGATTGAACGACCATCGATTTTCTTTTTAAACCCTAACTTTTTTTGTTTGTGGCCGAATTGTTCTCTCTCTCTCTCTCTCTCTTTGAGTGCTGAACACTCCTCTCTCACTTTCCTTTGCATTCCCAATCATATCTTGCTCTTTCCCTTTTTCATTCTCTCGGCTTCATCTCCACACATCGATCCCTATGGCTAGAATGAAGAACTCAAGCAAGGATAAAAGAAAAGGGAAGGAACTAGCTTTTTCAAGTAGTCCACCATCTCAACCAAGGCCTCAAATTCAAGTTTTCAACTCTGAGGGTCAATAAGAAAGGCATTTCATTCTCTTTGAATCTTGAGAAGTCCTAGAAGGTCGTTACTTGGACTTGACGTTTCTAGAATCCACTAATTTTCCTTATATTCAAACGTTTAAGAACTTTGACTGGTGGGATTTCTTAACAATTCATAAATGTATATATGAAGATGTTGTTACGGTTTTTTACTTAAATGCAGACAACACCTATCACAAGAGAAAGTCATTGGAGATTCTCATATTGAAGTCACTTTGACATTGATTCATAATCGTTTTGGAATTCCTTTAGATGGTGAGGATTATGCCTTTTGGACCCAAGACTATGTTCAGGCTAGCAAAGAGGTCATATGAGATGACTCTATTACTTCTAAAATCACTGACACAACAAGTATGAACTTGAACACTAGACTTCTTCATCTCATTTGTTGTCAGATAATCTATCCTAGGAGTGGCAGCTTTTCTCTGGTTACTAGACTTGATTTATGGCTACTTTAATGTATTAAGGCTAAGAAAATGTCAAATCTATGTCTACTGATGATCAACCTGATGATAGAGTCATTCTCAACGAAAACTATGTTACTTCCCTATGGCATGGCAATCAGTGAACTTTTGGATAGTTTAGTGGGCTAAATGGAAAGTGCCAGAAAAGTCTATCTTAGCCCCTCTCAGCATATTAATGATAAAACAACCATTAGGATTGGCTATGCATGTAAGGATGAGGAATGGTTCAAGGTTGATAAACCTGAGAATCCTAGAAAAAAGCAAAGATCAGAAGGACCATCTTCATCTCAACCTGAGTCTCAAGATGAGTTAGTGGTTCAAGGGATAGTAGAAAATTAGATATATCAAGGGTTGAAGCAAGCTTGACTGAGTTTAGAAAAGAGGTCAGATCAGATTTGTAGAGTCCCCATAGGTAGGAAGAAAATCTTTCATCTCAGATGGGACGACTCATATAGATGCTATCTTCTCAGTACCCTCCTCCTGCTTCATCACCATCTCTGCCATCAGCTTCTTCTCCTTCATTAGCTCAGTCATCTCCATCGTCCATTTCTCCTGATGTCTAGATGTTGCCCTCATCATACATTCTACTTTAATTGTGATAAATGTATGAACGTTGCTTTTATCATGTGTTTTTGGTGAACTTCATTATCATTGTGTGAATGACTTCTTATCATGTTCTGAAATATGGTTATGTATTGACATTTTACTCTTGCCAATGAATGTTTGTATCTAAATGCATGCTTCAATTGATGAATGATTTCTATAAGGATTTGGTTTAAGGGGGAGTCTCTTTTTATATGCTCTTAATATGTTCCAAAAAGAGGGAGTATCAATCTTTTTGATTGTGATAAAAAGGGGGAAAATGAATGAATTGATTTTCATAATTGTTTTGTTATCATAAAAAAGGGGAAGATTGATATTTTACTCTTGAAAATTAAAATAGTTTTGATAATTACTAAATGTTATGAAAATCAATCTTTAAATCTATATGAATGAGTTTGAAGCAAAGTTATGAAAATCAATCTCGAACTCTATAGGAGTAAGGTTGAGTGTTTAAACTCAAAATCAATATCATTTTAATAATCTCAACTTGCTTTCAAAAGAAACAAAGTTAGGAAATGTTAAGTGTTCAGTTTTTCTAAATGGATAGTCGACTATGTGTCTATGTTCCGTCGACTATGCCCAAGCCTCTGTCGACTATGTTTTGTTTTGTTGACTACTGTGCAGGTTTTGTCGACTATGAAATTTTTTCTGACGACTATGTATGTGTATGATGTTAAAAAAAATTTCTTCATATTTTGGATGTGTCGACTATGTGAAAATGTGTCGACTATCAATAGTTTTGGTTGGACAACTGTTGACTATGTTTTTTTGTCTGTCGACTGTGCCTTAGTTTTATTTGGAAATATAGTTAACTAACCTCTTTTGTATGTCGACAGTTTGTTTTTCAAAAATTTGTAACAGTTAGTTTTTTGCGCATTTAATGCTCACCCAACCACCACAACGATCGGATAATTGTATTTATCTACCAACAACTATAAATATGAGTTGGGAGAATCGATTGAAGGCTGTTGGAAAACATTTAACATCTTCAACTACCGAGCATTCAAGTTTACATCAAGCGTTAAATTCTTCTCTTTGTTTATATTTTTTAGGCTTTGTATCTACATTGTTACATTCATTGTAAGTCTCGATTTTTCAGTTGAAGAGAGCTTGTAACTAAGAGTTGTACTCTTAGATTCACATTCTCATTTTTCTTATATTTGACCTAGCGAAAGCTAGAGGGCCCATTAGATTGGGAGGTTTATAAGTTTTCCTAGTCACAGACTAGAGGACCTACTCGGGTTGAGTAGGGGATTGATAGTGGATTTACTTCAAAATCTTTAGTGGGTAGCTAAGGTAGTAGACTAGGTTTGGAAAGCCGAACCACTATAAATCATTGTCTCCTATGCTTTATGTTTTCTTTGTTCTTGTTAGCATTTTTATCCCTACTTAATTTGTTATTTCATTCATAAGATTTCATATTCATTTTTCTCAAAATGAGATTGTCTTTACATGGTTGATACCTCATGCCATTTTAAGTTCTTGAAGTTTAACGAATATGTGATCTTAACAAACGACATCTCTATTTCTCAAAAGAATTATTTTTATTATACCAATTTACCCCCCCATCTTGGTGTGTGCCATAGGATTTCAATTCTATCATTATTCGCATCGGGTAGTGCCAAAGTGCCCAATTACAATGGAAGAAACTATATTCCTAGTAGATTTGAATTTCTTGGAGATTCGGGACTTTTATATCATATTGGGCATGAATTTCTTGTTTCGGTATCAAGCTCAGTTGGACTGTGGGAAGTGGGTGGCTAAATTGATAGGGACTGATGGAAAGGCTGTGAAGTTTGTGGGAGCTCAAGTAGGGCGACCTTTAAAGATTATATATGCTTTGGGAGCTAGGAAATGTTTAAATAAGGGAGCTCTAGGACATGAGGTGCAAATGGTAGCCAGTGAGAAGAAACAGAAGAAGGTGGAGGCCGTGGAAGTTGTAAAAGAATATCCGAATGTGTTTCCAAAAAATTTACCAGGTTTGTCTCAAGATAGAGAAATCAAATTTACCATTGATTTGATTGTCGAAACTCAAATGTTTACAATTACAAGACTTGCTAAACGAATGTTTTATTTGCCCTAGTGTATCGCCTTGGGGTGCGCCTGTGTTATTTGTATGCAAAACGAATGGAAGTTTAAGTATGTGTATTGATTTTTGTGCTATAAATAAGGTGACCATTAAGAACTAGTATTCGTTACCCAGGATAGATGATTTTTTTGATCAATTGCAAGGAGCTTGAACATAAAAGAGGAGGATGTTCCTAAGATGAAGTTTTGATCATGGTACGATCACTATGAATATGTAGTGATACCGTTTCGTTTGACCAATGCGCCGAGGACATTTATGGATTGATGAATCGGACATTCTGATCGTACTTAAACAAATTTATCATTGTGTTTATTGATGATATATTGATATACTCTCCGAGCGAGAAGACCCATTGGGAACATTTGAGAATTACCCTATCCATGCTAAGGGACCATAAGTTGTATGCGAAATTTAGTAAGTGTGGCTTTTGGTTGAAGGAAGTTGCCTTTTTGGGGCATATAATCTTAGGGCAAGGCATATCAATGAACCTTACGAAAGTAAAGGCAGTAAAAGACTGACCACCACCCACTACTATTTCTGAAGTAAGAAGTTTCCTTGGATTGACAGGATATTATTGCAAATTCATCGAGAAATTCTCAAGCATTACCGCTCCACTGACTCAATTAACCCGAAAATGGGTTAACTTTGTTTGGGATGACTATTATGAAAAGAGCTTTCAAGAACTTAAGTTCAGACTGACAACAACACCAATTCTAGAGAGACCTTAAGGTTCGAGAGGATATAAAGAATACATAGAAGCCTCAAGAATAGGATTAGGATGCGTGCTGATACAACATGAGACGGTAATTGCATACGAGTCTCGATAACTACACTCTCATGAAAAGAATTACCCAGTGCATGATTTGGAATTAGCAATTGTGGTACATGCCTTGAAACTATAACGACATTATCTATATGGAGAGAAATTTGTTACATATGTGGATCATCAGAGTTTAAAATATATCTTCTCCCAATGGGATTTAAATTTTCGTCAGCGTCGATGGATGGAACTTCTAAATGATTACAACTGTACCATCCAATACCGACCTAGGCGAGCAAATATGGTGGCAGATGCACTAAGTCGAAAGAGTTTTATGTTGGGAGCTTGCCAGGCTGTCCGTTTACAAGCTTTGATTAAGGAATTTGCATAATTAACCCTCAAGGCTAAAAGGTATGATAAGACAACAGTTATAGTGCAGATACAGTTGCAAGTAAGTCTGTGGGATGAAATTAAACAAGTTACAACTCAAGAAGGGAATTTGGAGTAGTGGATAAATGAGAATGGACAGCCCAAACAACCGGAATTTGAATATCGTAATGGAATACTCCAAATGAATGGATGAGTGTATGTGTCAACCTTGGGGAAGCTACAACAAGAAATTCTGAATGAGGCATATCAGACACAATAAACAGTATACCCTGGAACCATAAAGATGTATCGTGATTTGCAAGAAGTGTAGGCCAACAATGAAAAGAGACGTGGCGGAGTTCGTAAGAAAATGTGACACCTGTTAGTGGATAAGAGCTGAGCATCAAAAGCCGTCGGGGAGTTTGCAACCCCTAAAAATTCCCGAATGGAAATAGGAACATGTAATGATAGACTTTATCATGGGTTTACCCCGAACTCCAAAGAAGGCTGATGCTATTCGGGTGGTTGTGGATCGACTAACAAAGTCAATGCATTTCTTATCTATAAGGAGTACCATAGGAGCCAAACAACTTGCCCAACTCTACATCCAGAAAATTGTTCCACTATATGGGGTGAAGAAATATTTCCCACAAAAGATTTTATATTGAAAGAACATTTAGGACTTTTATTGTTTGGCATCAATAAAATATATACAGACTTTGAATAGCAATATTTCAAAACCATTCTAGATATTTTACAAATTAATTTCACTAATCATTTTCAAATTCTAAAAAGACTGGCCAGATACTAAAAGACTAATTAGTGTTTCGGCTCCACAAAGAAAGAGAAAAAAAAAAAGAAAAAGAAAAAACATCACAAGAAAGAAACATAGAACAGCAGTGTTCCCGACTGAACTCATTTTCACATTCACAATATTTAACTTTTCCATGTTAGTTCCACTTTTATTTGCACTTCATCTAAAGGTGGGGAAAGATGCAGAATTAATGGGCTTTACCTTAGCATCAGATTAGAGAAACTATAATCATTTCAGCCTCAAATTAGCAGATAATTTCCAGTAATTAGATATAAAATATAAATATAGGGAAGCCGTAATACATTAGCTCTAAAACAAGGAAATTTCCTACCTGCTGATATGTATGAAAGCAGAATGTAGCAAGGAGAGACATAATATAAATTTATCACATTGCTATTTTGAATTTACTGGATGTTTATACAGAAGCATACACGATGTTCTTTTAGTGACATGTTGGATGTTGGTGTTTTTTCCTCGGTTGTTGATTGTGAATATAATGTTTGTGTCCTGAGACACCTTTGTTCTTAATGTTAATGCAGGGCAGGCAGAGAAACTCACAATTGGCAGTAACCAGCCAGTTATGATGTTGTGGCTTTGGATTGACCAATTGTAGATTGGTTGTAACATTATGATGTTGTGAGTTACACTGTCGCTTGCTACTCCAAGTAGCGAGATTGGAATACGACAAGAAGTACAACAATATATCTAGCCTTTTATCTTATTATGTGGGATTGGCTACATAAATTCTAGACTTCCATGTATTTTTGTCTTTTGTTATATCTTCATTTAGGCCCATACACTTCATATCAAATTTTAATGTCTCTTCCAAAATCTTCTTGGATCTGCCTCTACTGTTTTTTTTTTAACTAGTTGTTCCATTTCATTAACTCTCCTCACAGGAGTGTCTCTTTGTCTCCTTTCTCACATGACCAAACTATCTTAGTCTAGTCTCTCTTATCTTTTCCTCGATTGGCACTACTCCTATCTTATTACGAATAATTTTATTTCTAATTTTATCTTTTCTTGTATGACCGCACATCCATCTTAGCATCCTCATCTCCGCTAAGCTCGTATTTTGCTCAATGCTGATATTTGACTGTCCAACATTCTGAGCCATACAACAGGACTGGGCTTATAACTGTCCTATAGAATTTTTCTTTCAGTTTTAATAGGATTTTACCATCACATAACACCTCTGATGCATTTCTCCATTTTAACTAACCTGCCTTAATTCTATACGTGACATCCTCGTGAATTTCAAATAGCGAGATTGGAATAAAAAAGGAAAAATAAAAAACCCATCACAGTACTGAGAAAAGCATGTCGTAAAAAAACTCACTTTACCTGGCAGTTTGCCACGTTGGCCCCATTTTCAACATGGACCGCCCCGGTGGAAGATTTGTAATAGTTTGCTAAATTGTGTGAAAGCTGTAGTATTTTGCAACTACGGGTGGCTACACCTTTTTCACTTATGCACAAGGTCACGGTGCAATTAACTCTCTGTTTTGGCATAGCATGCAGGAAGTCATCCCCACTACGCTGCATATGAGTACAAGTACAGTAACTAATGTTTAATTCAGTCAACTCCACCCATTTTGCAGTTTGGACTAGAGCTTATATGTTCAGGTATGAACTACACCTATAAAATGTATTGAATCCAATATCATATTATAAATCACAGTATATAGTAGTAATCTTATACGCAACAATTAATGGCACAATTTATATATTATATGTCGCCTGCAGCTCCAGTATTTGGTATTCAAATGCTAGCCTATCCACTCAAACAAGATCCTAATAGTTGACCAAACATGGGCTAATTATGAAATTTGAGTACAAAGGTCAATACATATTCATACTGTTTACGAGTCCACTTTAAGATTTTATAGTAGGCAAAGCATGTTCAAATTTTCTAATATTGATCTGAAACTTGTTGAAATCCAAAATTTGAAAAATGAAGTGCCCATAAGGAGTAATGTAAACAATATTTTTTTAGTTATATTCACACAAACACAGCTACCATACATACACGCAACAACATCTTGCAAACAAGTTTAGAAGCTTACCCGATTCTTTTGATATTCTCTGCACTGCACATGATCTTCTTCAGTTAAATTGAGACTGCAATTCACCTTGAGAAGAAATAGGAAATAAGTTTATCTCGTCAACGGATGCAGTGGATATTATCCCAACAGTAGACTCCAATACCCTTACAGCTTAAATATTCCTTCATATTAGATAAATAAGGGAGTCTAACCAGTATTTAAACCCAAGGAGCATCATTGCATAAACACAGATCAATATTCACCATTTCATCTAATCTGCATTCGCATCTTCATTGTTGACTTGCATGAAAATCCCTTTGTTTGGGTATAAAATGTTCTCTATGAAAACATTTAACTTTTTTTCGGTGTTTGGTTGACAAAAAAGGACCAAATGATGTAAAATGACTTGCCAATTCAAAATCCACAAGTCATTTTTCACTAAAGCTAATAAAATAATTTTTTCTTTCATTAAAACATCTCTACACATTTGTATATGCGTGTATCATAAATAAAAACATATATAGATACATGTAACATGCACATATGCATATACACACACATTCATATACATATATACATACACATGCGGCTGCACATAAATATACATACACATGTACACGCAGATGTATATACATACATACATGTATACATAAAGGCATAAGGCATAAATATGCCCTCAAACTTTTTCCTTATAGCCATTTGGTCCCCTCAACTTCAAAGTGGACTTATCATGCCCCTGAACTTTCAATTTTACTACAATTACACATCTTATCTCTCAAATGAGTGCACGTGAGATACACGCGTTGTCTATGGGTCATTGGCTAGGGAGGCTAATGGCTAGTGGGTCGATCAAGTTGAGAGACGGAATGGGTCGGTCAGTCCATCGGCCAAGGTGAGAACGGTGATAGGTGGGTCGGCCGGCAGCATAAGGAAGGAGGAAACAGAGATTGGAGGTGGGAGGACGATGATCGACTGACGAAGCTTTCTCAAGCCGACGACCAACAGAGGTTCCTCTTTCGTGTGTTGATAACTGACCTCTCCCTCATTCCTTACATCGTTGGCTGACCCACCCATTACCGCCCTCGTCTTGGCCGACCAACCCACCGACCCACAGAGCCATCACGTCTCTCGGCATGGTTGACCGACCCACTAGTTATTGGCCTCCCTAGCCAACGACCCACCTCCCCCTTCTCTCACCAGCAAACCACAGACAACATATATCTCACGCATACTCATTTGAGAGATAGGTGTGTGATTGTAGCAAAATTGAAAAGTTCAGGGGCATGATAGGCCCACTTTGAAGTTATGGGGGCCTAATGGCTATAAAAGAAAAGTTTGAGGGTATATTTATGCCTTATGCCTATACATAAACTTCTATACATAAACTTGCGTGCACGCACACAAATATACATACACATGCACACACACATATACATCCATTCACAAATATATATATATGCACACACAAGTGTGCATACATACATACACACACATATAAATAAGTTATATGTACATACAACTAATTTTTGGAACACACTTTACCATGCAAACCAAACACTAGAAAATAAAATAAAAAATTCTTTTTTGGGTAAAACATTTTACATCAAAAATATTTTCCAATGTAAAATGTTTTATGTCAAAACAAACAGAACCTAAATGAAAATTTTCAGCACCAGGTTTTGTAGGAAAAAGAAATTACGAAGTATAGAGAATAAGAATAAAGGAAGAATAGTAGGAATAATTATTTCTCATCAATAATTTGTCACGTTTAAATAGGTCCTCTAAGTCTAGTATATTGTCAATTGACTTATTATTTCATAAGTTTTATAGTTCAATTAACAGATATAATTTACTTTTTCTTAGTGTACTTAGAAATGTATTTGAAGCAGTTCACATAATCACAAAACCCATGAACAAGTAAAATCAAGTCTGGCACATAATTTAAGAAATTGCCAGTAGCCCAACTAATATCAGAACATATCTCTTGGTTCACATGATCCATATCATGAGTGCTATCCAGAAAAGTACCACTCTTTGTTTATCCTTGTTTCTAGAAAGGGCACGAGGCCTAGTGTGGTGGTGTGTGTATTGTCAATTTCATTATCAATCAAGTTGTAATTCATTAAATCTTTAGAATTCAACAGAACAATGTGTTCTTCTAAAAGCATTTAGAAATGTGTTTGAAATGGATCAAGTCACGGCACAAGCCAAGGACAAGCAGCATTACTTTTCAGGAAAAATTGAAGAAATCCCAAAAAGGCAAACTTGACATCGCACCAAAAATTGGCTTATAACTTATTATTCTGATGTCCAACAAAATTAATTCTTGCGCCATTGGACACAGTCTCTACACAACTTAAATGTCATGAAGATTTCCAAATATAAGTTCCAAGTGTCAACACTAGGATTGAAATTGTAAAGGTGCAGTGTGACAAACTGGAGCATGGAATAGAGGCCTAGGAGCATCAAGCCCACAATAATTTCCGCTCACCCTTCATACAAAGGAGATAGGAATCCAGAGGATTTCCAGATCCTTACAAGGTGTAATCCTAATCCTAATCCTAGTCCATACAAGAACAGTCTGGAACGGTATATTATATTGGCCTTCAACTTGAAAATCTCCAAACAAGTGATTCATTCAAATAATAGTTCAAGGTCTATGTTAGAATTCAAAATGTGACAAAAAGATGACAAAGAATCAGCATGGCGCAGTCTAACACAGGAACAGTGAAAATGATTCCACAAAAACTTTCAAGTAGGCTATGAGTCAGTTGCCACCATGGTTTCTCATTTATGGTACAGCCATCAAATATTAAGTCCTTTTCTTGCTTCCACTATTCTAAGTTCATATTTTGCATCTGATTCGTATCTTATAAGTAAAAAAGTAATCTGTGAAATTTAAGTTCTTAAAATTTTCAGTATTAATGTATGTTATACAACAAAAGAATTACATAAAAAATATTCGGAAAGAAATTGAAGGTATGCCAGCAAGGAGAGCATTAAAAGAGAATTCTTAAAAATAAAAGTAGAATTTATTGACAAGAATGATTACCATATACCTGCAAATCCAGTCAGAAAAGATGCCACGTGAAGAGTGCAGATAAAAGTGACCAGAGATGCACGTATTGCAACTTCTTGCAATTTTCCAATGTGTATAATAAGTCTACACTTTTTCCAAGATTCCTCAATGAGATTTAGCACACGCAAACCAATATGTTCTAGATTTTGAACGATTGATTTTTCTCATATATGACAACACAAATATACTGATGAAAAGAAATGGACAAACCTAGGAGCGACGGCTTCAAGAGTTGAAGAATTGAGAAGCTTTGCCAAGCTGCATGCAAAGGAACTACTTGCATTGTGGTTTGAGAGGAGAAAAGTTTTTGAATTATTTTATTCACAGTGAGGTGTATACACACACACACAATCTACAAGGTATAACCATGGGACAACATATCTTTCTAATATATATGTACAACCCTATTCAACATATATATTATATATGTATAGCACTAGTTTTAACACTGCCCCTATATGCGCCAGTTTGGTATAAATGTAGGCAAGCAGTGGAACCTGTAATGCTTTGATAAGAAGATTAGCTAACTGGTCATTAGAGCCAACAAATGAAGTAGTAATATCTCAAGAAATAAATTTCTATCTAACAAAGTGACAGTCTATCTCTATGTATTTCGTCCGCTCATGAAAAATTAGATTAGAGGCAATCTAAAGAGCCGCCTGATTATCACAAATAAATTGTATAGGCCCTGAATCTCCTCAGTTCCGTAAGAAATTGCTTGAGCCAAATCAACTCACATGTGGCTAAAGCCACAGCTCAATATTTCGTTTCTGCACTAGATCTAGCCACAATATTTTACTTCTTACTCTTCCAAGAGACTAAACCGAGGAAAAGCATCTATCTATAGGACAACCAACTCAATCTATATCAGTGTATCTAACAACCTACTTGTTTTCTTTGTTCTCAAACAGTAAACCTTTACCAGGAGCACTTTTAATGTATCTAAAGTTATGCACTAAAGCATGCCAGTGACTATCACAAGGGGAGTCCAATAATGGACTTACCACTTTAACAACAAAAGAGATGTTCAGTGGTGCAATGGTGAAGTAAATAAGCTTCCCAACCAGTCTTCTATATTGCCAAGGATCCTCCAATGGCTTCCCCCTATCCTGGTACAAGCTTAATATTAGGATCCATAGGAGAATATATAGGTTGGGAATCAGGCATACTAGTCTAGGGCATACTTCCTTTGAGAGATGCACACATTATGGGCAGATTGAGATACCTCAATGCCAAGAAAATACTTCAACCTGCCCAAATCCTTGGTCTAAAAATGAGAATGCAAATGAGTCTTCAACTGCTCAATACCAACCTCATCATCTCCTGTAATAACAATATCATCTACATACACCACCAATAACATGACCCCACTAGAAGAATGGTGATAGAAAATAAAATGATTAACTTCACTTCTACTCATACCGAAAGACTAGATGACAAAACTAAACCGACCAAACTAGCACCCAGGATATTGTTTTAGGCCATATAAGGACTTCTTTAGGCGACATACTAGTTGAGACTCCCCTTGAGCAACAAACTCATAAAGTTGCTCCAATACATTTCCTCTTGAAGGTCGTCATGAAGAAAAACATTTTTAATATCCAACTGATAAAGAGGTCACTGCTGAATAGCGGCCATAGCAAAAAAAACACGAACAGAAGCAATCTTAGCCATGGGAGAAAATGTATCACCATAGTCTAGGCCAAAAATTTGCATATAACCCTTAGCAACCAACCGAGCCTTCAGATGATCAACAAAGCCATCTGTACCAACCTTGACAGTAAACACCCACCGACAACCAACAATAGACTTCCTCGGAGGGAGAGGAACTAGATCCCACGTCACATTAGCCAGCAAGGTAGACATCTCCTCATCTATAGCATGTCTCCACCCAGGGTGAGAAAGAGCTTCAACATCAGTCTTAGGAATATAAACAAAAGAGAGAGAAAATACAAAAACAGAATAAACAGGTGACTAATGGTGATAACTCACAAAAGTATAAATCGGATAAGGATTTTGAGTGTAACGTGTACCACGGTGAACAAGAGCTTGAGCAAAGTCGGAGGGAGATGGAATAATGGCACTAGCTGGAGGAAGACATGAGTCTGAAGGAATACTATCACCAGCAATAGGAGGAATTGGAGCTGGAGGCACTAATCGAGGTCTAGGACGACACTTGATCGAGCGAGGAGATAATTTATGATGACCAAGGGAAAGAAGATGGACAAAACAAGTTGATTCAAAGACACAAGGGGGGATAGGATAGATGGGATCATGAGGAAAAAGTAAGGTATGTGGAATGGCTCCATTCAAAACAGTGGATGGCATCCGGTTAACCAGATAACTAGAACTGAGAAGAGCGGTATCCTAAAAAACAACAGGAACATGCATGTGAAAGAGAAGCGTCCAAGCAGTCTTAATGAGATGACGGCTTTTACGTTCAACCACCCCATTTTGTTACGGAGTATAAGAACAAGAGAACTGATGAACAATACCTCGTGATGAGAGAAAAGCTTGAAATTTATGTGAACAATATTCCTTGGCATTATCACTGCGAAGGATCCGAATGGTACAACCAAATTGAGTATAAATTTTATTACAAAAGGAAGTGAATAAAGATTGCAATTCACTACAATCTTTCGTTAAGTAAAGTCAAGTACAACAAGTATGTAACAAAATAGGAGAATCCCTGTTTAGACTTGATTCCACTAGGACCCCAAATGTCAGAATGTATAAGATCAAAAGGAACATTAACTTGTTTATTAAGACGACTAGAATAAGAAGAACAAACATGTTTGCCTAGCTGATAAGACTGACATTCTAGAAGAGTCAATGAAAACAATAAAGGAATCATCTATTGAAGAGTAGAAAAATGAGGATGACCAAGCCAAGAATGAATCTAAGAGGAGATACTCCTGTAGTAGCATAGGCAGATGCCATAGATGACGACAAGGCAAGATGGTAAAGTCCCTTAAACTCACGTCTAGTGCCAATGCCGTCTTGTATCCCAATCCTGCATAAGAACAAAATCAGAATCAAAGATGACACAATAATTAAGAGAACGAATGAGATGACTAATAGAAATGAGATTATATGGGCAGCTAAGAACGTGTAAAACATAATTAAGAGAGAGATAGAAGTGGATCAACCCCACTGATATTAGTGGGAAGGGTTTTAAACCCACTAGTCATAGTGATGGGAAGAAAGGAAGCAAAGGAATCAAAATGAGAGAATAAAGATTTATTACCAGAAATATGCTCTGAAGCAGCAGAATCAAGAATCCAAGGACTAGGCTAAGCATGAGTAAGACATATATGACGAGTACTAGTGGGTGACCGAGCAGAAGAAAGAGATCCCTGGGAAATAAAAGCTATAGGGGATGAGGCCTGTCGAGCTGCCTGAAACTAACGATACTCAGCTAACTCCTCAGTAGAGATCGTATATGTAGAAGTTGGTTGCTTAGTATGAGAGGTATCAGGTACCACGGATTGTGGGTCTGCACCCTCAGGAATTGCAACATTGTCCTAAGGAGGGCGACCATGGAGTACATAACATGTATCCTTATAATGACTACGACGACGACAGTAATTACAATAAGGGCACTTACCATTGCGGCCATGCCCAGCACCTCTACCACGACCACCTCTAGGTCTAATCTCAGAGGAAGATCTAAGAGTCTAAGAGGCAAGTATAAATCGCTCTCCAACTAAAACCTTAGAAAATATTTGTGTACTATGAAGGATCCAGGCAAACACCTCTTCCATGGTTGGTATAGTGGGACTAAAGATTTGAGTGCGAACACCCTCCATATCAGGACCAAGGCCTGTGAGGGTAAGCACCATAAACAACTTGTCTCGTTGCTTCTTTTGCTCAGTGAGATTGGTTGTAATAAGGAGCATAGCGTTAAAATCTATCACAGCAGATTGAATACAACCCAAGTAAGTAGGCACGTTTGAGTCCCCCTTCTGAATATAAAACAAATTACTAATGATAGTATATAAATGCACAATATCATTAGTATATAGCTACTGAACATGAGACCAAATATCGAAATAGTTCTCATAGACACGAAATAAGCGGATTAAACCAACATCCATTGACTATCACAACAATGTAACCAACTGTGCATCTATGTGATCCCATATAGTCCTATCTACTTCAGCGATGTTAGAAAGCTTCGTAATCAAATGGTCACTAACACCATGCTCGTGAAACCACATTCGAACAGACGCTGACCATGACATATAATTCTTACCATTCAATTTTTTAGTGGAAATGGTTGTAATATATAAAAAAAAAGGTATAGGTACAATCACAGTCAAAGAGGAACTCACCACTCCAAGATTTGAAGAGGCCATAAAGCAAAACCCAAGCCCAACCAACAATAGCACAACCCCGATCTAAATCAAAACCTTACAAACTAAAGCGTTGTGAACTAGATCTAAACTTGATGACCCAAAACAGATCTGAAGTTGCTGCAAACTAGATCTGAAACTGCAAAACCCAAATCTAAAACCAGATAGTGCTGCAAACCAGATTTGAAACTGTGAGAAAACAATTATGAGAGAAAAACCTAAGAGATTAGTCTCTTAGTGTGTTATTTATAATCGGCACAACAGGCCTAATAACCTACGGGATTAGCCTATGGGCTTAGTCTAATTATACATAGTTATAGCAAATAAATAAATAAATAACACATACAACAATATGTAATATATCTAATTATACTAATAATTCTATTACTCTCCCTCAAACTGGAGCATAGATATCACATGCATCAAGCTTGTTACAAATATATTCTATCCGATAACCGTTTAGAGACTTAGTGAAGACATTGACAAGTTGATCATTGGAATTAATAAACTCTGTAACAATAACAATTTCAACTAGCTTTTTTCTAATAAAGTGACAGTCAATTTCAATATGCTTAGTCCGCTCATGAAACACTAGATTGGAAGCAATGTGCAAGGCAGACTGATTATCACAAACAAGCTTCATAGGGGACACTTCACAAAACTTGAATTCCTCCAGGAGTTGGTTAAGCCAAATGAGCTCACAAGTTGCATTAGCCATAGCCCGATACTCTGCCTCTGCACTGGATCTAGCTATTACATTTTGTTTCTTACTTTTCCAAAAAATTAGATTTCCTCCAACAAGAACACAATATCAAGAGGTTGACCGACGATCAGAAGGAGAGTCGACCCAATTTGCATCTGCATAACAACAAATATCTGTGTGCCCCTTATTCTCATAGAGTAGTCCTTTACCCGGTGCTCGTTTGATATATCTCAGAATCTGGATAACAACATTCCAGTGAGAATCACATGGAGAACTGAGAAACTGACTCACCACACTCACAGCAAAAGCAATGTCGGCACGAGTGACTGTGAGATAGTTCAGTTTGTCTTCCAATCTTCTATACCTTCCAGGATCTGAGTAAGACTCCCCCTGTCCTGGCAAGAGTTTGACATTTGGGTCCATTGGAGTGTTAATCGGTTTGCAGTTCACCATAACAATTTCTTCTAAGATGTCAAGTGCATACTTCCTGTGAGAGATTGAGATCACATCTCTTGATTGCCGAGGTCTTTACTCTGAAAGTGCTGATGGAGATGTTCCTTCAGATTTTGTATACCAACTTGATCGTTCCCTGTGATAACAATGTCATCTACATAAACAATGAGGTAGATACATAAAGAAGAAGAATATCGATAGAAAATTGAATGATCAGCATCACTTCGAGTGAGACCAAAGGCTTGAACCACAGTGCTGAACCTGTTGAACCACGCTCGTGGAGATTGTTTCAGGCCATAGAGAGATTTCTTGAGTTTGCAAACTACATTGGACTCCCCTTGAGCAACAAAAGAAAGGACATGGCTTCACCTGTTGTTTTAGGAATAAAAACAGAAGAAAGGCTCGAAACAAAAGCACTATAAGCAGGTGACAAACGGTCATAATACAAAAAATTATAAAGAGGATGTGGATTGCGAGTAGACCGTGTACCTTTGCGAAGTGCAATAGGAAGGCTTTCGGGCTGAGGATCCATGGCAGGAGTGACCACTGACAAAGAGAGTGAGTCAGGAGAGTCGCAGTCAAGAGGAATGTCGGTGCCAGGAGCAGGATGAGGACAACGGTGATAAGTAAGAAGTGGAGGGGTCGGGGAGTGTGGACCGGAAGATGGAAGTGAAGGGTCCACCAAGGAGGAGATAGATGAATCTGATAAGGGCAACGGAAGAGAAGGAATAGGCAATACCTGGTCAAGACGCTGTGAATCAGGCTGAGCAACCAAGAAGAAGGACTGTTGTTCAAAGAATGTGACATCAGCAGACATAAGATAGTGGTTCAACTCAGGAGAGTAACACTTATAGCCTTTCTGCAACTGCGAGTAACCTAGGAAAATACACTTGAAAGATTTGGCAGCAAGTTTATCCTGTCCAGGTGAAAAGGAATGCATAAAACAAATACATCCAAATACACGAAGGGGAACAGAATAAAGGGGGTGGGAGGGGAACAAAAGAGAGTGAGGAATGTTGTCCTTTAACACTGAAGATGTCATGTGATTGATCAACTAACACGCAGTAAGAACATCTCCCCAGAATTTGGTGGGAAGATTGGCATGTAAAAGTAGTGTTCCTGCAGTGTCAATGAGATGGCGATTTTTACACTCGACAACACCATTTTGTTGAAGTGTATATGGACAAGAAGATTGATGCAGAATGCCACGAGTAGTTATAAAAGTAGTAAATTGAGAAGAAAAGTATTTAGGGGCATTATCACTACGTAAAGCACGTATAGAAACTCCAAATTGTGTTTTTATTTCAGCACTGAATGTCTGAAAGACAGAAAACAACTCAGACCGACTCTTCATGAGAAACAACTAAGTGCAGCGAGAAAAGTCATCAATGAAAGTAACAAAATATGTGAAACCAAGAGTAGAATTGACATGACTGGGCCCCCATACATCAGAGTGGACAAGAGAAAAGGGAGCCTCTGCCCTATTATTGACACAACTGGAAAAAGAACTACGTGCGTGTTTACCATGCTGACATGACTCACAATTAAAAATAGACAATGATGACAAACTAGGAACTAATTTCTTCAATTTGGAGAGGTTGGAATGACCAAGACGAGAGTGGAGGAGATCTGGGGAAGCAGCACTGGTGCAAGCCATCGGCACAACAAGATGATAGTGACCCTGTGACTCAGGCCCGACGCCAATCGTCCACCTCGTACCCAGGTCCTGTACACAAACAGAAGTAAGAGTGAAAGTGACTAAGTAGTTAAGGGTTTTAGTAAGCTAGCTAACTGAAATCAAATTGAAAAGACTGCCAGGGACATATAAAACTGAATTTAAAGATAAAGATGAAGTGGGTGTAGTTTGGCCTATCCCTTTAACTGTAGTTTTGATGCCATCAGCCAAGGTAACTGTAGGCAAGGTATCAGAATAAGTGAAGAGAAAAAAAGTTCATTACCACACATATGATCAGTGGCGCTAGAATCTATAATCCAAGGACCAAGAGATGGGTTTTTAATAACGCAAGCAATGAGATTACCAGGATGAGACTGTTGGGTGGCCTCAACTACAGACATAGGTATCAACTGTGAACCCGAAGCAGATTGGGCAGAACTAGGATCACTCTGGAATGCATGAGCTGCACTGGTAGATGATGTAGGCGGAGCACCGGGCTGACCATGTTTCTTCCAACACCTGTCCTCAAGATGACCCAGTTTCTTACAAAAGGTATACTGTGGACGTGTCTGATTATTATTACGGCCTCTATTTCCTCCTGAGTGAGAAGCCTCAAACACAAGGACTAAAGATTCGGCTGGAGGAACAACATAAGAAGAAGAGGACATACCATGTGCACCGGTCATGTTCAACAACCTTTTAAAAGAGTCATTCATGGTAGGATTAGTGGAGCTGGTCAAGATTTGACACTTGATAGGGTCAAATTCGGGTTTTAGACCAGAAAGAGCAATAACCATAAAAAACTTCTCTCTTTGATCAACCTGTTCGGTCTTGGTCGTAGTAATGGGAAGAAGAGCATCAAATTCTTGCATGAGAGCCCGAACCTGTCCCAAATAAGATTCCATGGACGACTCTTGCTTCAGATTCTTGATATTAGAGACAACAGTGTACAAACGCTGGATGTCATTCGTATAACATTCTTCAGCTTCTTTCCACACGTTAACACAAGTTTCAAATGGTCGAAAGAGTTGCATGATGGATGGATCAATGGACTGCCATAGGAGGCTGCATAACTGGGCATCAACTTGTTCCCATCTAGCCCGATTGGCTTCCGGCACACTTTCAGCCTTTGTGGTAAGATGATCAGCTGGGCCTTGCCCTTTGAACCACATTTTGACAGAGGCTGCCCATGAGAGATAATTGACAGACCCTATCAACTTGACAGTAGTGATATTAGTTGTTCCGAGTTGGAAATAGTAAAGGACTGAGAGGCAGTAGGGGCAACAGGTGCAGTTGCGGGAATAGCACCAACAGAAACTGCGTCACTGAGGTCAGACATAGCAGGATTTGACACTGGGAATAGGCCTAGGGAAGGGAGGCGAGCTGATCTAGAGAAGCCGAGAGAAAATGGACGGCGGACGCGCCTTCATGCGCCGACGCGTGGGAGCTTCGGCGGCTACAATTTTCTAGCGGCAACTCGACCTAAAGGCGACGAACGCTAGGGTGGGGTCGGTTCCAGCAAACGATAGCCGGACAGTGATGTTTCGGCATGAACAGTGACGGTGAAGGAAAACAAAGTTTTTTCTCGGCATGAACAGCAACGGTGAAGAAAGAAAACTAGGGTTTTTAGGCCGCTGGAAAAAGATACACAGCGGTGACTAGGGTTTTTCTCACTGGTGGCTCCGATACCATATGAGAAAACAATTATGAGAGAAAAACCTAAGAGATTAGTCTCTTAGTGTGTTATTTATAATAGGCACAACGGGCCTAATAACCTACGGGCTTAGCCTATGGGTTTAGTCTAATTACACATAGTTATAACAAATAAATAAATAAAAAACACATACAACAATATGCAATATATCTAATTATACTAATAATTCTAATAGAAACTATAAAGCCCAAAGCTGGTGTAGGTGGCCAACGATGACGAAGGAGGTTGACAGCGACGAAAGGAGAAATGGTAGTGACGGCAGATGTTTCACGTTAGGTTCACCAAGATAAATTTGAGGGACCTAAGAATTGTAGGATAAGGGTTGTCTCGAAAAGAGAGAGAGAGAGATCTAAGAGTCCCTGGCTGAGGAGAAAGATGCACACTAGATTTGAGAGTCGTGACTGTAGATATATGAGATGTCGCTAGGAATCAAGTCAGCAGGAGAGATACGCAACACCAGTGTTGGATAGCGATGGCGACGACAACAACTGACAGAGTGACTAGCGGTGGTGGCGTCAGCGACAGTGGTGACGACAGCTGGAACTAGGGTTAGGTTTTGTCTAATCGCTTTGGTACCATATTGTGTTTTGAGAGGAGAAAAGTTTTCAGATTATTTTATTCACAATGAGGTATATATACATACCAATCTACAAAGTACAACCATGGCACAACATATCTTTCTAATATATATGTACAACACTATCCAGCATATATATTATATATGTACAATGCCAGTTCTAACCACTAGCAATTGCAATGAAGCACATTGAAGGTCAAAAAGTTGCCACAGAAATATTTGTTCAAACATGTTATTTCAGCAACATAGTTATTTGCTTGATACAAAAGACTACTGAGATAGACAATTAATTGGTATGTCAATGGCCATCTTACCTATAAACAACAAAGAATGACTATATACCAATGACAAGTGATAATGAATTTTTTTCCCTGCTTTTTATAAGGGCAGTCCCAGGGGGATATAAAAGTGTTTCAGTTATTCCTACACCTAGAGTCAAAAAGGCTTTATTTTGTCACCACAGTTGAAGACAAGGTAATAAACTCCACAACCATCTTCTTTGCAATGTTCCTCAATTTGACCTTTTCTAGTAAGGAGGTCAATTGGCTATGACAACCAATGAGGGGAAGTACTTCTATTATCTAGTTTCATTGACTATAATGCATGGAGAGGTTGACTTTCCTTAAGTCACTTGGAGCACCAGCTAGGTTGGCCATTTTTTACTTGGACTATAGCACATGGCTATATCTGTTTTAGTTGTGAGCAAAGATAGGGGAGACACATATTGGCCAACTTGTGCTTTTGTGCAAGAATTGTGGAGAAACGATGGATGATCCTTTTTTACATCACCAAGCAAATCGGTTATGGTGTCATATTGTTTAGTAAGCTAGCATTATTTGATGAAGCTAGTTACAATTATCTATTGATTATCCTAGTTGCACAATTTCCACAGGAGAAGCCTTGGGAGTGTTTGGGAATGTCTTGTTTTGTGCATGATGTAGACCTTACGAAGAGAGAGGAATAGAATAGCATTTGAGGGTGTTGAAAATGAATTTGACTCACTAGAAGGGGAGGTAAAGAAAGTAATAAAGAACCAATTTCACTTTAATAGGGAACACTCCTAATTCTCTTCTTTTGGTGATCAAAAGAGAGTATTTCTTTAGATCTTGCCTTTGTCACCCTTTTTTGTGTAAATGAGCATAGATAGAAAAAATATGTGTGGGACATTTCTAAATGTGCATCATCTCATACCAAACACTTCTAGAAGGGTGCCATATCGTGCCAAACACACTAATTGGAAACTTCTAAATGCCTATCAGACACTCGTCCAAATATATCATGTTACTTTAATTTATTTGTTTTTTTTACCATTGGGCTCCCATGTCCAATAAGGGATATTTTAAATATAAATTAGAGGCATCTATTGTTGCGATTTAGCAAGGAAAAACTATCTTATTTCCAGCACAACAAACTCACTATATATACAATTTAGGAGAAGAACTGCCCACTTCCTTAAAATAAGGAACCACTATCTAACCACCTAATCTAAAACAAAACACAAATTAAGGACCATAAACCAGCCCACTACCAAATAAAAACAACTGAAAAACAACAACCCACAACTATAGGAAACAAACAATAATCCATAAATCTGATAATTCTGAAAAATATTCCTTATTTCCCAACACTCTCCCTCAAACTGGTGAATGTATATCCTTCATTCCCTACTTGCTTGTTAACCGTTGAAAAGCAGTCCCTGGAAAGCCTTTAGTGAGTAAATCTGCAAGCTGACTTCTTGTAGGCACAAATGGAGTACAAATTAGACTACTTTCAAGCTTTTCTTTTAAAAAATGTCTGTTAACTTCCACATGTTTAATCTGATCATGTTGCACTAGATTGTGTGCAATATTAACAGCTGACTTATTATTACAATATAGCTTCATAGGATCCTTCCATTTGACTTTCAGATCTTCTAGAATTATTTTTACCCATAGTAACTCAAAAATTCCAAGGGCCATGGACCTAAATTCTGCCTATGAACTTGATCTTGACACCACATTTTGCTTTTTGCTCCTCAAAGTCACAATATTCCCCCCTAGGAAAGTGCAATACCCAGATGTTGACCTCCTACTAACTATTAATCCTGCATAGTCAGCATCCATATAGGCTTCAAGAGTTGGTTCTTGCCCTCTTTTGAACAAAATTCCCTTACTTGGTGTGCCCTTTAGATAATGAAAAATTCCATACACTGCTTTCAGGTGTACCTCCTTAGGATTGTGCATGAATTGACTAACAACTCCAATTGTATATGCTGTGTCAGGCCTAATATGTGATAGATAAATGAGTCTCCCAACTAATCTTTGGTAGAGACGTTTATATGTTGTATCTTCTAGACTGCTACTTAGTTTATGGTTAGGCTCAATAGGGGTTTTAGTTAACCTACATCCTAGC